>CM060905.1:743464209-753464209 GCA_030737815.1 Allium fistulosum | reverse complement strand
AGAACGGGGCCGAGCTAGAGTCCAGCCCGAAGTTGTACCCGAGGAAGTGCTTAGATCGGAACCCAGCAGGGGAAGATCAAGGCAAGGGCCAACTGTAGCTGACCCTAGCATGCTCCTAGAAGACCAAAGGCAGCCACTGGAAAATATGAGGAATGATAGACGATACCATCCCTACAGGTCATCTAGACAGAATCAATCCCACAGAACAGAACCAAGCTCGTTTCTGTCTGCTCCAAATTCTGATGAAAGGATGGCACTCTTATTCAAAGAGTGCATTCAACGGGAGCAAAGAGATCGAGAGATAGGCGCTAGGGTAACCAGCCCTTTCGCCCACAACATCGAAATTGCTATCACCCCTGAGAATGGAAGATGCCAACAATGGAACCTTACAAAGGAACCTCCGACCCCGTTGTACACTTGCTGAGATACACACAACATATGCTCATGAGTGGAGCGACAGAGGGAGTACTATGCAAATGCTTTCCACTCTTCTTAGCAGATCTCGCCACCTCCTGGTTCTGTCATCTACCCCAGGGATCCATCAGCTCGTGGGAAATGTTGAAAGAAAAGTTTATCAGTCAGTTTCGCATTCATGTGGAACAACCTAAGGATGCTTATTCCTTATCTAACGTCAAACAGAAACCTGGAGAGAAACTGAAGTAATACCTAACCCGATTCAATGCCGCAGCAGCCGCAGTCCAAGATGCCGATGAGAAGCTTATCCTAATGGCCCTCTGTAGTGGTGTGCATCCGGACACTAAATTTGCTAGAAGGTTGACAAAATAAAAACCAGCTACTTTACCCGATTTCTTCCATGAAGCCAGGAAATATATGAGGCTTGAGGATGCTGCCGTTGAGGGGCAGTCAGGACAGCAAAATAAGGCAACTCATAGCAACGCCCCTGCTACGGCAAGGGACGTTCGAAGAAATGATTCCAGAGACAATGCTGGGGGCAAGAAGGGAGAAAAGCGCCTATATCGGCCAGGACCGAGATTCGACACTTACACTCCTTTGAACGAGACCGTCGAAAATATCTTCCTTGCCACCCAAGGCGAAGTTAGATACAAATGCCCACCATACAAGAAGGAATCAGATAACGCGCAAAAGTCTGGAAAGTTCTGCCGCTTCCACGAATCTCATGGGCACGATACCAATGAATGCCATCATCTTCGAGACTTGATTGAGGAACACATCAGAAGGAAGAAACTGGAACGCTATGTAAAAGGTCAGGACAGGACTCCAGCTCCTGCCAATGAGAACCCAAGGCTACCCTCACCAGAGATCGGCAGAGGAAACCGCAACACTAGCGGCTCTAGTCAAGAGAAGATAGTGGTCCATACCATCTCGGGAGGACCGCACATCGTAGACAGGAGTTGGAAAGAGATGGAAAGATATGGAAAGTCGCTCAGAGACAATAAAGACTGTGTCAATTCGGTTATAGAAGAGCGCCACCCGAAACGGAAAGGAAGTGATGACATCACATTCGGTAAGCGTGACCTAGAAGGAAGGCAATACCCTCACATGGATCCCATGGTTATCTCTGCCCGGCTCGGTCCCGCCGAAGTTTACCGAATCCTAGTCGACACTGGAAGCTCAGTGAATATCCTGTTCAAACATGCATTCGACAAAATGAAACTATCAATGAAGGATGTATCTCCCTGCGATAAGCCACTACACGGTTTCACCAGAGATGCGAAGATGCCCCTCGGGCAACTGGACCTCTTTATTGAAATTGGAAGCCATCCCCGCTCCGTTGTACGGAAACAGACGTTTGTGCTAATAGAAAACCACTCGGCCTACAACGCCTTCTTAGGAAGGCCAGCCTTGTCTGACTTCCAAATTGTCCTAGCCCCATGGTGCCTAAAGATGAAATTTCCAACGGACAATGGAGTAGGGGAAGTAGAAGGAGACCGGGACGTTGCTCGAGACTGCTATGTGACTGAACTTTGCAACAACCACAGAAAGGATAAAGGGAAGGGTGTAGAGGTTGCCCTCTGCACAAAAAGTTTAGAAGCATAGCAACTAAAGAAAGCCCCTCCTCTTCGATATACCAGCGACCCTTTCAATGAACTAGACCCTAGGGACAAAGAGGAGGAGGCCACCGCCGAGCCTGCAGAGGCTATGGAGTTTGTATCTGTAGACAAGCACGACTCAAGTAGATTATTGAAAATTGGGTCCCAACTAAAAGCGGAGTTGAAGGAGCAACTCATCGATTTTCTCCGCCACAACTTGGATGTATTCGCATGGTCACACGCTGACATGACCAGAATCTCCCCCGACGTAGCGTGCCACATACTAAACATTGATCCTACCAAGACACCCGTAAAACAAAGAAAGAGAAGCATGGGGGCAGAGCGATCAGCAGCCCTCGGTGAAGAAGTAAAGAATCTGCTCGCCAATGACTTCATACGAGAAGCCATCTACCCGGAATGGATCGCTAACCTGGTGCTGGTAAAGAAGGCTAATGGGAAATGGCGAACATGCATTGACTTTTCCAACCTAAACAACGCCTGCCCAAAGGATTGCTTCCCACTTCCCCGAATCGACCAACTTGTAGACAGCACAGCCGTGCACAAACTCTTATCTTTTATGGACGCATACTCGGGATATAACGAAATTCCTATGCATGCTCCCGACCAAGACCACACTAGTTTCATCACCGACCGGGGTTTATACTGCTATAAGGTAATGCCTTTCGGACTTAAAAATGCAGGAGCCACCTACCAGCGCCTCGTCAACAAGATGTTTGCAGGGATAATAGGGCAAACTATGGAAGTATACATGGATGACATGCTGGTAAAGTCAAGGAAAGCCGACAATCACGTAAGCCACCTAGGCGAGATGTTTCAAGTACTTCGCCAGTATGGAATGAAATTGAATCCTCTAAAATGCTCCTTCGGAGTATCATCAGGAAAGTTCTTAGGATTCATCGTCCATGCCAGAGGGATTGAAGCAAACCCTGAACAAGTCCGAGCGCTAAGGGATATCAAGATACCTTCCACTCGAAAGGAAATGCAAAGCCTGAATGGAAAAGTGGCCGCCCTAAGCCGATTCATCTCCAAAGCAACGGACAAATGCATCCCCTTTTTAAAAGCTCTAAAGAAAGACAAAGGAAAGTTCGAATGGACTGACGAATGCTTAACCGCTTTCCTTAACTTAATCGAACACCTCCAGAAACCACCGGTACTCTCGACTCCAGGCGAAGGCGAAGAGTTATACCTATACCTTGCTGTGTCATCTCACGCCCTAAGCGCTGCCTTGGTAAGGGAAGACAACCGCATGTAGCGGCCAGTTTACTTCGTCAGTAAGAGGTTTACTGGGGCAGAAGTCAGATATCCTAAACTTAAGAAGCTAGCATACTGTTTACTAATCGCGTCACGGAAACTGCGTCACTACTTCCAGTCCCATTCCATCAAAGTTCTGACCGATCAACCACTGAGGCAGGTACTCCATCGTCCCGACACTTCTGGGCGACTACTTAAATGGTGTATTGAACTAAGTCAGTACGATGTCACCTATCACCCTCGCACCGCCATCAATGGATAGGCCATGGTTGATTTCATCGCAGAGTTCACTACCAACGAAGATAAGGAGAAATTGGAAATAGCAGAAGACATCGAGTGGAATCTCTTTGTGGATGGTGCATCAAACAAACAAGGCTCGGGGGCAGGTGTGGTAATAATCACTCCCAGGGGAAATAAGCTGCACTATGCTATAAGGTTGGAGTTCGCTGCCACCAACAACGATGCAGAATATGAAGCAGTGATAGCTGGATTAGAACTTGCCATAGAAATCAGAGCCAATTCTTTATGTCTTCATAGCGATTCTCAACTTATTGTTAATCAAATACTGGGAGAATTCCAAGCTCGAGAAGAACGGCTCATAGCGTACTTAAAGAAGACCAAGTTACTTCTCAACCGATTGGACCGCTACTTAATCAAACACATCCCTTGGGAAGAGAACCAAGAGGCCGACGAATTGGCAAAGCAAGCAAGTATGAGAGACGTCACCATCTTCGGAGCAGTAACCATCTCAAAGCAACTGACCCCAAGTTTTGAGCAAGTGAATCTGATAACTACAACCGAAGAAGCAACTTGGATGACTCCCATCCGAGACTACCTACAAAGCGGCACACTACCCAACGGGTGTAACGAAGTCAAGAAAATCTTGAGGAAAGCTTCCCGCTACACAATGCAAGAAGACATCCTCTATCGGTGCGGATTCTCTAACCCGTTGTTAAGGTGTGTCGCTGGGAGGGAAGCCAAGGAAATCTTATCCAACATTCATCAGGGAAGCTGCGGAGATCACACCGGAGGGCAAACATTAGCAAAAAAGATACTCCGATATGGATATTTCTGGCCCACCTTAAGCAAGGACGCCTTGGATTTCGTCAAAAAATGTGACAGATGCCAGAAGTTTTCTTAGATTCCGCGGCTACCAACAACTGAGATTACTCAAATGACCAGCCCTTGGCCCTTCGCGATATGGGGAATTGACTTAATTGGCGAGCTACCAATGGGCCGAGGCGGGGCCAAATATGCTATAGTGGCAGTCGACTATTTCACCAAATGGGTGGAAGCGGAACTTCTGAATAAAGTATCTTCAGCAAAAGTTATTAACTTCTTGATCAAAAATGTTCTGTGCAGGTACGGAGTCCCACTAAAAATCATATCAGACAATGGACTTCAGTTTGACAGCGAGGAATTCGCCAACTGGTGCCAAGAGCACAGAATTCACAAAAGCTTCTCATCTGTAGCGTATCCCCAGGCAAACGGACAAGTCGAAGCCGTCAACAAAATTCTGAAAACTCTAATAAAAAAGAAACTCGAAAAGTCAAAAGGCGCTTGGGTGGATGAACTCCCTACGGCACTGTGGGCCAATCGCACATCTTTCAGAACATCAACAGGGCATACTCCTTTCTCTTTGGCATATGGATCGGAGGCTATGCTCCCGGTTGAAACCATTGTGCCTTCCCACCGTAGGATCCACTATAACCCAGAAGAGAACGAAGAACTCCTTCACATGTCTTTGGATCTAGTTAAGGAGAGAAGAAATGATGCAGTCCTTAAAGTAGCAGCCCACAAGCAAAAAGTGGAAGCACAATACAACTCCAAAGTCAAGCATCGTACCTTACAAGAAGGGGATCTTGTCCTCAAGCGAATCTTCCCTCGCCCCGGAGCACTAGATCCAATCTGGGAGGGACCATATGTAATTCATAAAGATCTCCACAATAGAGCTTATATTTTGTCAATAGTGGACGGAGAGGTGTTCCAGAGGGCATGGAACATCCAACACCTCCGTCGATACTTTTCTTAACCTGTACTGCCCATATGAAGTGAATTAACAAAGAGAATCAGTGGACGTAGGCCATTTCGTGCCGAACCACTTTAAAAAACCTTGTCTCTTTTTTAACTTGTTCCTTTATATCTTGGCTGCTTGTTAAATTTATCCTTTTATGTTGAACAAAATCCTATGCGTATAGCATTTCCACCCAAAGCACTCCACAGCGCAACTTCACCTAGACCAGACCTAACAGGTACTATGCGAATCTATGCCCTCGCCAATGAGACACTTTTGCTCCGGCATCCCTCTGCTGCGGGTTAACTCATTGCTCGCGACGGCCCTTAAAGCCAACTGTAATGAGCCGATTATAAGCCACCGAGAAGGCCGATTATAGCCAATGCAGCTCATTACGGCGTTCGGCTCGCCGGCAACTGTGAACCGACTATAAGCCCCAACATAAGGTGTGGCCAGCCAGGGGCAGTTCACGGTTGACGATCGGCACCCACGCTAGCCGGCCACAGTAAATCGAATAATACCCACGATTACGGACCATAATGGCCCGGGTAGTTACTGTACGCGATCTCCGCTCCGATGTGTCTTAAGTGCGGCTGTGGTAAAAAAGAATTAACTCCCCGCAGAGGCGTAAGATGGGTGACAAATGTCTCCAAGACCCACGGCTAGGGAAAGTGACTACAAAGCCCATTTGCCACGAACTTAAGCACATCGAAGGCCTTCCGTGATTGGAAGTTTTACTTTTTCACATATTTTGATTTTACTTAAGCAACTTTTCTCCTATCCTCTGTAACAATCCCTGAAGTGCAGGGCGCAGAACAAGAGACATTTCACTAATGGAAGCAGACACTCATGGAAAGATACTGGACCGCATTCCATACTTGGTTACACAAGACATTCAAAGCTGCCATCCACCAGCAAAATATAAGGATGGTATTTCCTTCTTTCATGAATAAACACGTGGCTATAATTTATTCACACCCCACGTTAACATTGCAAGTCATGAAATTATGTTTTAAACAAGAACCTAACATCAAACACTGTTTAATTACAAGAATATTCATAGCTATATTTTTCATACAACATGTCAAAATAGCAGAAAACATTCAAAAGACAACAGAATCAGCTTAGGTTAAGGAATTACACATCAAGAATAGAGCTACTTATTACAAGTAGCAATAATTACAACCTAAGAGTTACGTTACTGTTTTAAGACTAACATATACAACAATGTCAAGTCTACAAAAAGATATCTAGGTCTAATCAAGGAGCCGGCTGTGTCGGAGTCTTATCTTGTCCTGTTGCCCGCCTGTTCGATCAGAGAAAAAAATGCATTAGTGATAAACGACCAAGTTAACGGAAATACTAGAAAGGAAAACTTACCAACATCTGCTCCTTGATCATCATGATCATCATCCTCCATTTGCACACCTGCCTCCTCAACTGCAAGCATCCGCATGCCCTCCTTCACCGCCACCTTCTCCTCCTTGGTAAACTGGGCGGTAACCACGTCCATCCTGAAGGGCACACCACCCTCCTTGTCCGCATCAGCCCTAGCCTCCTCCAAAGCCCGAAGATAAACCCTAGCCATGACCCGGGGATAATCATCCATCCAGGAGAGGTTTCCCTGCTTCCAAGTACGGAAATACATATCCTGGAGCATTTCGTCCATCATCCCCTCATTCTCCTCAAGCTCCCTCGTCCGGGCCTCGGAAGCCGACAACCTTACAACAGCAGCATCTCTCTCCAATCGATATCTCGAGCAGTCAGCCTGAAGGGATTTCCGCATCGCCTCCATCTCCTCCTTCAACTTGGCTTGAGCAAGATCTACGGCCTCAAGCTTCCCAGATAACTCCTCTATCTGCTCAAGGTCCGCTTTCCGAACCTCGTCTACCGTGGCAATGGCCATATCAATCCGTTCCTTGCAAGTAGCCTCCATTTTCCGCAGTTCGGCTCGGCTGGCCTCTTCCATAGTTTTCTTTAGACGTCCGGAGGCGGCCTCATGCTGAGAGATTTGGATGGCCTGATCAGCAAGTTGCTTAGCCTGGTCGGAAATCACTAGCCGCAGTCTTATGTTGACACTCCCAATTTCCTCCCCGGCCTTGACCAGTCGGGCCTGATGCCCCATCAACTTCTTGGTCTCTTCAGCGACCCGGTCGATATTTGCTTTAGCTTCATTCCCCATAGCGACAACCCGAGTAATGAGCAAATCGAGGTCCAGGGACTTGGCCTCATCAAGCACCCTTACCATAGGATTGCGTGGAAGAAGGTGCTCGCCAGTAACCTCGTCAAAGGAGATATCATGAGATGTCGGGTCCAGGTCCGGATGACTCGCAAACGGATTGCGTGCTAAGCCAGGATGAGCTATCGGGACGACGGTTGGGTTCTCAAACAGATGGGGAGAGGGCATAAGCTCGGTATCCTCCTCTGTAATGTCGTGAATAGGCTGGAATGGGGCCGGGGTTACAAGAAGAGATTCAGACGAAGATCGACTCCTCTTCCTCTTCTGTATATCTTCTTCAATAACTTCGAGAAGAGGACGATAGCCGACTATATCTCCCGGGCGGTTAGCAGGAGGCTTCAGTTTGGCGGTAGCTTTGGAAAGACTGTATTGTTCAAGCCTGTGCCGAAGATCTGAGGTCTTGGCCGTTTTACCCGCTCCTGATATGAAAACAAAGTGTCACCAATATGTATTAAGCCATCATTCAAGAATTAAAAAAGTGAAGAGAAATTCACCTTGAACCGCCGAAGTTGCCTCAGTGGAGGCACTCCTGGAAGATAAATCTACACCGGTCCCAACCTTATCAGCTCTCTTGGACTTCTCCGTTTCCTCCAAACCGTCGAAAGCCTGGCGGAAAGCATCGTCCGTCCACTCTTGCATCTCGCCTACTTGCCCAGAAGACAAAGCCCCGGTACCATCACCACCTTGTCCTTTGCCACCGTCATCGCCGTGACAATCACCGTCACCTTCTCTACCGCTTCCACTCTCCGCCTCACCTCCTTCATCCTCACCTTTTTTCCCCTCCACTTTATCCTCTCCCTGCACATCTGGATGTGTGCTGGGAGAGGGGCCATCAAACTTCTTGAGTTTCTTCCCCCCAGCAACTGGATGCGCAGAGAAGGGTCTCCTTTTACCACTCTTCACTGTGGCCCCTTCTTTAGCTTGGGCAGCCTTCTCTTCGGCCGTGTCCCTCTGCTTGACCACGGACTGCTTTGGAAGGATCAAGTTGTACTCCAAAAGTGTAGCATTCCTGATCAGGTAAGCAGCCGACCTATCTCTTCCAAAAATAGCTTCTATTTCTGCTGCCGTCTGAACCAGGCGATCATTCTCCACGACTGCAAAACCACATGTCGCTAGCAAAAAATAAAAACACATAAGAAAGAGTATTGCAACCAGAACGGGATTTAAAAGTAGAGCTTTGACTTACATCCGGAGGTGAAACGCCGAATGGAAACTGAATCATCCCTGACGAAGAACCATTCCTTCTTGAACATACTATACTTGGAGTATAAATCCAGGACCGGCTTAAAGGTTACGGCCGATTCCAAGCTGATGTAGGGAGACCCCTTCTTGTAGCCTCTTAAGTTATACAAATACTGGATCTCCCGGTTGGAAGGAGGACGCCCATATCTCCTGTGGAAGATGACGAAGAGACTCACCAAAATGGCATAGGAGTTGGGCTGAAGCTGGAATGGAGCTACCTTTAGATATGTGAGAAAACTGACTACCCAGGCGTTAAGAGGCGGGATGGCACCACACATGCAATGGTATCTGCTGTAGGCAAAATATCCTTCGGGAGGATCATGCGGCATAACTCCTTTCCCTTGCAACAGCATGCATGCCCTATCTATTCCGAAAGAACGAGAGATGACATCAAGCTGCTCTTCCTTGAGGGAGCTGGGAAAACAGTCGGGCGGGGAGTTCAGAAGCTCCTGAGGGCCGTACCCATCCACTAGAGACCTCGGGGCAGGTCAATGGCGCTCCAGTCCTGGCTGAGCTCGGGGCACGGTAGAGGACCCTCCTTCACCCTTGGATTTCTTTTTATCTGATCGGGTTTCCACTCTTTGAGACATTATCTACAACACCAGAAAAAACATATTGTTAAAACAGAGGATATAAACAAGCAAGTACATGTAGTTCGGAATTTCGCTCGTGATATTAAAAAAAAATTGATGAAAAAATCAAGTGTATGAGGTTCATTCGGCACCCGGAGTACACGTTCATTCGGCTATCCAACTCTCAATCTCATTCGGCGGTCATGTTCTCCAATTTCATTCAGTAATTCAAATGAAAAAAATTCGTTCGGTGCTCAGAATCCTCGTGCTCATCCGGTGATCCAAGAACGACAGTTCATTCGGCACTCGAAATACATAGATTCATTCGGTAGTTTAAAAACGTAAAGGCCGTTAGGCAAAAGAAGGCTGTATCACCTGATCCGGTATTCTATTACAATTCGGCAGAGAATTTGATTCGGCAGGGATACTTGGTTCAGTTATCTTGAATTGGTGAGAAGTAACGAAGGCGTATAGCCCATATTTATAGGCAAATATCAACAGCCGGACCAGTCGATTCGGCATTGGAGACCGGATGGGAATGTCCATAATTAGCGACCTAAAACAAAGCATGACATATGTTGAACATATGCCCTACTTTGGGGGGCAAATGTTGGATATGTTTCTACCATCATCGAGCCAACGCGAGGAAGCAGGGACGAGCCACCAGAACAACCGAACCAACTATACGGCATTCCCTAACCAACCTCGCCTACCGATCCAACCTCCCCTACCGAACCAATCACCTACCGATCCAACCTCCCCTACCGATCCAACATCGCCTACCGATCCAACCTCACCTACCGATCCAACATCGCCTACCGATCCAACCTCCCCTACCGAACCAATCACCTACCGGTCCACCTCACCACCGGACCAACCTCACCACCGAGCCAACCTCACTACCGGTCCAAATCCCACTTCCATGCATAGCCGAACCAGAGTTCTTCCGGACCAAAACGTGCCAGGCCAGATCACATCAGCCCAGGCCCACCAGCAGCTATGCACATCCAAGACCCCTACCCCAGCCCCACTCTATAAATAGAGGGGCAGGGGTACAAAAGAAAGGGACAAGTTGGAGAGCTCAAGCACGGAGAGAACTTTCAAACAACTTTCTTTTACTTGTATCAAAGCTTTGTACTTGTAATCTGGACAAGAGAAAAGAAATAACATATAAAGTGGACGTAGGCACATTCTGGCTGAACCACTATAAATCTGCGTGTCTTTTTACGGTTTACCCCCTTCTTTTCATATATTTGCATAAATCACCCAAATCACTAAGAACAATATAAGATCTACTAAATCATACGATTTTGAGGTGTTTGTCCATTTTTTGTGCAAACAATATTGATTTCATTCAGTTACCATTTATTATATTATCTCATAAATGAATTCACATTTACATTTGTTTTCTTATATTCATTTTATAACCAAGTATAACATTTACATTATTTCAATAAATTGAACGTCATTCAAATTGTTAATAATTATCTTCAATTAACATTGTTACATTACACTTAGTATTGATTTGGTTATTAAATTACAAATTTGTACTTCTTTCAATATTAAATTACCACAACATTATTAAATTTACAATTTTTAATTATCAAAAATTTATGGGTCGTTACACTCTCCTCTACTCAAAACTTTTCGTCCTCGAAAAGGAAAAGGGAGGGAAAAAGGAATTGAGAAATCAACATATCTTATTAAAATATTAAATTTATAACAAATAAATTTACAAAATTAAATAATTTAAATAAAATATATCAAATTACAACACTTAAATCCTTTAATATTCAAGTAAATAAAAGTTTGGAAAATATTCCACAAAACTTTCTAAGTCCAAAATTCACGAAAAATTTCAGCAGAGTCTCATTTGTACGGAGAGGCTCGGGAGAAATAACAATATCAAAATATAACAATATCTCATATATTTTCCAAAATAATAAATCCCAACAGGGAAAAATGTATTATAATATCGCTAGGAAACCGTAATCCGAGAACGTACCTATTTATCATGCAAATAACGCTTAATTATAAAATCAAAAGCAGTAATAATTGCTTCCATAACCAACATTTCACTTATATACTCCAAAAAGAGTTAATAATTATATAAAATGAAATATTTAAAGTTGTTACAACCACTAACAAACAAATCAATATAAACAACAATCACTGGCGACCACGACATAAAATCATCATATGGAATCAATAGAATCAACTATCCATCCATAGCAAACAAACAAATGGTTTGTTCCGGTTTAGAAAATTTTAACCGCCTCGAATGACAAATAAACTACTAAGTGCACCATTTACTCAACACTCTTAGATGAACTCATATTCATACATCTTAAAAAATTATAAGTATTGAAATGACCCACCTTCTTTTATCTTAAAGTTTTTTTTTGCATATATATAAACAG
Organism: Allium fistulosum; assembly: GCA_030737815.1. Classification (NCBI taxonomy): domain Eukaryota; kingdom Viridiplantae; phylum Streptophyta; class Magnoliopsida; order Asparagales; family Amaryllidaceae; genus Allium; species Allium fistulosum. Next base: position 753,452,438 of record CM060905.1, on the reverse strand, counting down.
TGGCCATTTAATCAAGAAAATATTACACTCTAATTTTCTTCTATCCAGGATCTTTATGCCAATATAAAAATATTGGTTTGCTCAAATCATTTTAAACTTACATATGTGAAGATATATAAGTAACTTTCTACTTGAGCCAGAGTACAAAAGTTTGGAAGTAGAAATCTGTTTGGAAATAATTAAAAGAAATGATTTCTACATAGCAATAGTGTTTCCAAAAACCAGGTTTTCCAAGCATACTTAGATTATTGCATAATTATTGGTTTCATGTCTCAAGACTTAGCATTTTACCCGTATTCCCATAATTTTGTTACTATATGAATTGTGCTCTTGCATGTGCATGTGTGTGCATGTTCCTATGCATGTGTGTGTAAATGGGAGATTCAGGTGCCCTATTTTTTTCTCTCTTCTTGTTAGCAAAGTGTCTAAGTCTACCCTATATTTGGGTTGTAAAACATAGCTGAAAATTTTGTTTAAAACTCTTTAGTGCTGGCTTAACCTAGGCTCAATAAAATGGTCATGTTAGCCATATTCAGCTTGCATTTTTTTTAAGCCAAATACATGTCATTTTGTTTTCTTTTCAAAGCAACTCAAATCCTCATTCTGCCAGATTTTGTTTCAACTTAAACATGGATTTTCTTATGTTAAATACTTGGATATTCATTAAATCCACAAATCCTTTCAATCTCAGATTTTCAACCATTATAAACTAACTGTTATTGAAGCTTAAAAATTCTATTTCTTAGCAAAGCATTTGCAAAACAAAGCACATAAGTTTCAGCTGATTTGCATATAGGTTCAACACTTGCAAAACAGTAGTTCTAACAACACATTAGCTTTCTAAGTAATTTAAACAGAATAGCTTAACATAATTCAACATAAACATCTATTTTAACTTTAAAAAATCCTTAAAGATTGCATCCAATTCCTTAAGGAGCTAAACATCCAAAGCTTGATCAAAGGAATTCTTACTTTCCTGCAAAATCACCATGAACTGCCCCATATGAATATGAGACACCCAATGGTGCATAAAACACACAAGGGTCAGACTAAAGTCTGGTATGAGTAATCTAACTGAAAACATGATTTATATGACACTTATTCATATTCAAATAACTTCAAAATGGATAAAGGAATTCAATACCATTCTTATGCATGTTTCTGTGATACATGTGTATATACATCAGTGCGCAACAAATTATATGTGATTCAATGGTTTAGTTCAGTGATACCAATCATAGGATCCATCCATAAAACATTATAAATCAATCAACATATTCATCAATTCAATCATCAAGTCTTTTCTACCAGATTACTGGCCATCAGGGATTTTACCCAAGCCCTCTCATGAACTTATTTCTATTGTTCACTATCAAGTATGTTATGGTCTTTAGCTACTTTCCCTTGTTAAACCACACACTGCCTGGGACATATCACTGTTAACCCAGCACACTCAGGCCCCTAGGTATAAGCATACCATGTGTGAGCTTGCAATGTTCACCTTGCCAAGCCATATTTTGTAACCCTAAGATCCAAAAGTCCTTCGTTAAATTACTAAGTGTTATTTTCCCTTTCTCATTCCTATATTAATCCCTTCTGCATATCATATTTTAATCAGAGAAGTAAACATCCAGCCAACATGTATTCATCCAGAGATTGGTAAGTCATGTTCTCATAAGCAAGCATTTAATCATGCAAACAGATGTGATTTCTAAGCATATTATTTTTGTCTATGGGTTTCAATGGATCAAGTTACAAACATATGGTCATAGATAGTTTTCTGGTTGTCTCCTTTTACCTCTGGTTCAATCAGACCTTTGTTAATTTAATATCTGGCTAAACCACAAGTATATGCTTTGATTTGGAGAGTTCATAAAACATAGAAGCTCAGCACATGTATAACATTGCACCTCTACATTTATTTTTATTTTAGTGGATATGAGACATAAGCAACAACACAATGTTGCAGCCCCACATTTTCTTTCATTTTTAGACCATATATCTACAACATAAATCCTGGGTTTTTTTAAATAAATAAATACATAAAGAAAACGCATAAAAATCTACTTCATCTCAAAGTTAATCCACAACACAGATGACCACATTTAAACATGAAATCCATGACTCTTTTATACTAGATATGTCACTATAAAGGGATTTACACTTGAGCAGATCATTGACAAGCCAAAGTTATCAAATCATAAAAATGAACATATCTTGCAAAAGTGAAATATAAATTTAATTAGGCTGCCTCAATATTCAGGACTTATTGCCAAAGTTTCCAGTGAGGTTACTCACCTTAATCCTTCTTTTTCCTAAGCTTTTTGAACCCTTTTAGTCTTCTTCCTTCTTCTAATTCTAATGGCCGGTACTCCTTATTTTTTTTCTGGCTTATGAAATGATGAAGAGTAAAATGTGTAAGGTCTCACTACTCCAAGCCTCCTTATACAAAACCATGGCTGCTACTAGGGTTTAAAAAATTACCCAATGTCATTTTTACCCTATACAAAACATGGTCTGCCTCTCATTTGATTCAAGAGAAAAAGGGTATGTGGTCCTTATTTTTATTTTTAGAAATAATCCTTATCTCTTTAACCTCACTCCGGTCATGTTATATGCATGATTCCTATTTTCCAGAATAAAAGAATGGCTGGAAATGGATAAAGTACTTGCTTGAGGGTTCATGCCATTTCCATTCAATTTTTGTTTTCTTCCAGCAAGTGTTTGCTTGTGCACATATATAATATATGTATGCCTATTTTGCCTAAGTCCTTATTCTCTTGCTTTAAATAATTTTTAAGTACTAAACATTTTTCTTACATATATTTATTCCTGCCTAATCATTTATTTTCTTTGTGCCAGACTTAATAAAGACATAATCATATCTTCATACATATGTATTTCTAAATTATTTATTCTAATTTATAAATTGATTTCTGCCTATTTTATTATACAGAAAACTGTGTGCATGTATGTGCACTATCTTGTGCACATGTACATGTTTAAACCATATATCTGCAAATCAGATTCCCATTCCTATCTTTCTCAATGCAATTTTAAACAAATATAAACTAATTTAAATCATGAATTTGCTCACAAAATCAGGGTTATCACAAGAATCCTATCCCAATCAACCCATAAACCAAAACAAACAATAATTTACAATGTACTTGAGTTATTCTTATTAAATTTCTTTCACAACATTTACAGTTTTTATTTTTCTTTCATTCATACAAGGATTATTTCTTTAACTTACTTTTATCTCTTACAAAATTTTATTCCCATTCATTCATTCAGTGTTTATTTCATTTATTTTTCCTTTATTACTTACAAAAAATTCATTTTCATTTATTCATATCATGTCAATTTCTTGTTATTGCATACATTCATTCATTCATTTATTACTTAATTTCATTTAATTAGTAATATTACAATTTTAACTCAAGTTTATAACTACTTTCTTATCAAATTTCTTATTTATTTATTTGTTATAAAAGTAAATTTCATTGAACACTCCCATTACATAAGTCTTACTTGCAAAAATTTCCATTACATATACTTTTAACATTTCCACTTTTATAATTGGTAAGTTTTATATATGTCTTTAAGAATGCAATAGAAAGTTACACAAGTTTGACTTACTTTTTCTAATTAACTTAAGGTTCAATAGTTCTCATTCCTTATTTTCATATTCTTTTCGTTTACAAGTTACAAATTCCAATTTCCTTGTATATTTCAGTTATAACTTAGCATATAATTTGTTATTATCATTTAGAAGTTTCAATTATTAAATAGTCAAATTACTTTTCATTTCAATAATTAAAACCTATAATTCATTGGAATTTAAGAATTAAATACCGGGTTCTATTTCAAATTATTTAAAAATAATTATCCAATTATATTTAAAACAATTTGAAATTTATATTTGTTTATCAAAATAAATCTGTAGTAAAACTGCTACAGTGGCCTTCCCACTTTGAAACTCGAAAATGAACATCGATGATGCGTGCACTCATCACCGAAATTATTTTCCAGTGACATAGAGGGGAGTACAAAACTTATTTCTTTCCAAAATTTCATTAAAACAATTCTTTCAAATTATATTGAAATATTTATATCAGAAAATACTTCTAATAATATTATTGTTATATCCCAAAATCATTCAAAAGAAATTTTCAAAAAACCCCGAAACTTAAGTTCAAAATTTCCAAATTTCATTTATTTTATTTTGAAATCTTATTTCCAACCAATATTCATAAATTTCACTACCTAACAACCAACATATTACAACCAAATATATATCATTTATAAAATTATTATTTTATATACAAAATATACAATATGAAAAATTATTTCATTCACCTATATTCAAAACAAATATTGTGTCGGTCTGTCCTATTAAGTGTTTAGAAATCCCTATCGATGTCATAGCGTCCTATGCACCAACCAAAATTTATAAATACAAAACGGAACAAATCAACACAATATAAAAACCTTTTATAACACTAACAAATACGCTCTCTCATATATATACTCTCAATGATTAATTCTAGGGTATTACTACCCTATTTTCACTACAACAAAACAGTCTTTTTACAATGGACAATGCCCGTTGTAATATGGTTTTCGCAACGGGCATGTGCCCGTTGTAATAGGCCTTGTTGTAATAGATCCACCACATTTTACAACTGGCAAAGCACGTTGTAAAAACCGTTGCAGTATACCTTTTTACAACGGGTTATGACCATTGTAATAGACTATAATACAACGGCCAATACCCGTTGCAAAATAAATGCAAATTTTTAAAAAAATTACAGCAGCATCCATGCAATACATCCATACTAATACTAAATATTGTTGTAAAATAATTAAAATCACATACGAAGAGAAGACAAATTATCAGTGTCATAGGTTGTTTCTTGTTATCCCCTTAGGACATATACAAAACATTATTGATAAAATTTGTACATAGGTTACATTGTACAATGCTCTCAGTGTCATAGATTTAAATCACTGATTGAACTTAATGCTGAAATGGTGCTGACTATAAATTAATGATAAAAGTTAATGCTCAACTATGATTATACATTTTGTACAATAATATTATAATAATCATTACTATTCAGCAATTTACAAAAATGTCTGACATGCATTAGTGCGAGTAGCACAACCTAAATACCATTAGTCCAAAAATATAACTCTGGAACTAGAAAGCCAGTTCCTGAAGGATTTGAAGTGTTGTTTGATGAACCTGTAAAAGGAATACGTTGATATTTTTCATCAAAAACCAATCATAAAGATTATCATTATTATTATTATTATTATTATTAAAAAGCATAAAAGCAGTACCCATTCTAAATGTTGAGCTGTAATTCATGATTCATTTGTGGTGTATATTCCGCTTAGGACCTATACAAAACAAGAAGAAACCTTAGCAATGTAACAACATGTAGGTCAATGCCCACCAGTACAATAGTAAGATTTTAGATTGTTGATCTAGAAGACCTGAGATCAAATCCTATGGCATCTTTAACCAATTTGCGGTTGAAGAAGAGGGAGGGAGGGAAAAAAATGGTATCGATATATATATATATATATATATATATATATATATATATATATATATATATAAATCTCAAATCACCTTGGAAACAGTCTCAAGGAACATGCCAGGACGAACAGGACGTAGCTTGCGACCACTCACACTACCCTATAGAGACCGATGATTTTAGTTCATAAGGAACAACATACATGAAGAACTAATAGCTAGTTAAAAGAAACTATGTATTCTGTGAAAATCAGAACTCACCCTTCCTGCTATCCCATTTAATGCGTGTCTATTGTCATCTTCTTTGTTATCGGCTCCCTCGTCTTTTTACCTTCCATCACATTAGTAATCATTTTTTTGACCGTCTCTCCAGGCTTCAGCGAAACAAGCTTGCTCAAGTAGTTCACCTGATAATTAAATATTATGTGTTGCAATTAAACAAACTGAATACGAGAATGAATTAGCAGTATGTATGCTACTTGTACCAACATGTCAATGTATAGTTTTTAGTTGTGTTGTAAGTTGTAAAGTAAAGGTTATTCTATTAATAATAAAATTATTCATTAAGTACCAAATTTATACTTGTAAGTTGTAATATGTCACCTTAAACTGTTTCCATTTCCAATCTTATCAAGCAAACTCAAAATGTAAACATGTTGACTGTCACATCTTGGCTACCATGGGTATGTCCTTGGTAAAACAACATATTATCTTTAGTTTTATAAATATACAAATTTGTGTATGCATTCAATCAATCTGCTTACGTGTGTGCAGTGTAAGTACGGATTGTGTTTGCTGCAACTATTCACAAACTCACTAAACTTATTTATATTCTATCAAGCTCTTTTTTTCTTAATAAACTTTAAACTTCCAGACGCATATTAAACATAATGAATTTTGTTTTCAGAAAGAGATCGCTACAAAATGTTGGATTTAGGAAGGCTAGATGTAGATAACTAAAAGGAAAAGGTTATAGAATTATTAATATTTAACCATTAATGTTTCATTATTTATTAGTCATTATTAAAGCATTGGACGTTAGCTCCCATTGAATTTAAACTTTATTATTAACAAATTGTTGTCATTGAAATTTATACTCACTCAAATTCGTTAAGTTACTAATATATATCTAATGTAAGTAAACATTACTAAATTATGGTAATTATTGTTTCACTATTCTATTATAGTATCATTTCTGAATTATAGCCTTAACTCGCTTATGATTTTTAATTTTATCATTTACAAATTACATGGCAACCTAACAAATTCTTCTAGTTTTGGTTATTTATCAATGTTCGTGTGTGTGGTGTGTGCGCTTAAACTGATCCATTACAGATTTAAAGCTCTTTTACTTTTTATTCTTTTGTCATTCCCAAATTACTATCATTAACATATTTCTTAACATTACTATTATACGTAAATTACTTTGAATTAGTTAAAGATTTATGTTGTTTACAGTCATAAAATTAAATCTAAAGATTGGAGCTCAACTTTTTATTTCTTTTCAAAACTACTTCAGCGTTTTCGCCTTCATATAGCTCTATTTTAGTTGAAATATGTGCAATTACATGTACAGTCAAGATTGAAATCTTCATTTTCATGCGAATACAATATACCTTTTATCTTAGTTAACAGAATACTTGTTGATGTATTTCTGTAGAAAATAAATATTGAAATTTAAAACCGAAATTAAAACCTGAAATGTGAATTAATTCATACTGCCAAGCATGAATGTAAGACCATTTGTTGTCAAAGACCCTATCAACAAGAAAGGTGAGTATGTAAATATATGTATGTTAGCTTATACTTGGATCCAAAATATTCAATTTAATTATATAGCATTTCGGTACATGGATGTTAATTATATTAACAGTGCAGGTCGCATTTGTAACTACGTAGTTGCTCACACTACCAAGCAGCATCCTGCAAATTTTAGTTTCACATTATAGTTGTTAATACCATCTCCTGAAGTTTGATTTACAGAGCATAACATAGGATTCACTTGTGTTAATATATCATCTCCCGATACATTTAGATACCGTGTGCATGTCCACTATGTAATACTGCTATGTTTGTTTGTTAATATAGTACCGCATAACAAGAGCTTCTTTATGGTCAGTTAAATATTGCATGTAAACAAAACTGAAACAAAGAAGAATGACAGTGTTGAAAATGATTATTTTAAAAATAAGAATGTGACCATGTTTTCAGTTATCATAAATTGAAAAAGCACAGTTTTTAGTTATTATTGTATCATGAGGTAGTAGCATCCTCAGAAAAAAGAAAGGGATACTTCTTTTGCCTATTTTTTTTTCCATACTTCTTTTGTTATGACATACACTGAGCTATAGGAATGTTTAAATTACCAGAAAGGGATACCAAATCTTCAGTGGAGAGCCCTCTTTGAGAGAAACTTTGCTTCAATTGACTGAAGTTGAACGTTGGAGCAGGTAAAAGTCTAGTTTCACTTGCCTTTGAAATTCTACCATCTAATATACCTTTAGGAACATCACATGTTGGGCCTCCAGACTGTAATAAACCATAAAATATTAACGTAAGTTCAAACATAAAGAAGTTCTGCAATATTTACTTACTACTACAACTGAATCTCTTGCAGCAACGGCTAAAATATCAGCACATGAGACAACACCAGGACACATAGATTCTACTGCATTCTTTGCATTGTCAATCACATAAAAGGCATGAAAAGATATGTTTGGAGGCCCATCTTTCTCTGCTGTGTTGTTTCCAGTAGACTTCAGTAAAACTGAACCATCACAGCCCTTTCCAAACAAAGAAGAAGTCAGCTAACATAAATGCATCACGTATACATACGATTCGAGAAAATATCAAAATAAAAGCCTATATTTAGCGAGTGGAACCCGAATGAAGCAATCGTGGAAGTGAATTCGAAGCAAAGCAGCTAGACTGTTAAATGTGAGCATCTTGAACGAATTAAATGACAATGCATTATTCAACATGTTACTATTTTAGTTAGTTTATTGCATCTGCTTTGTTCCATTAAATTTGGAGATATCGTCCAAATGATAAAAGAACTTGATGCTTATTTTTTTGTACTAAATATTAAAATTTTACCTTGTCTGCCATTACTATCAGTCTTGCCAATTTAAATGTTATTTATATTATTAATTAGTTGGAACTTACTTGACATATCAATATTGAAAGTAAATTAATGCTTTAGTCCCAGTACCTGTTTGCATTTTCATGTTTCCAAATGAAAGCTATAAACACATTAATAAATGAAAATTTCTAGGAACAACAAACATTATGATTGTACATACCATCCCTTTCAAATATGATAAGAAAAATCGTTTCAAAGTACAAGTGGAGTATTACAAAAAAATTGTTTATTTGTCAAGTCAAACAATCAATATGTTAACATGATGAATGCAAGGAAAGTTTTGAATGAATTATTTTAGAAATGAATATGCATTCTCTCTTCTTCATACCGCCTTTCCTTCCACTCAAATAAACTCAGCCTTTGGTGAAGATGACTTCACTTTCTTTGGATTCAACAGTTCCAATTTGATTCTTGATGGTGCTGCAACCATCACATCTGATGGCTTTCTTGATCTAACAAACCATTCAAGGATGGCTAAAGGCTATGCTTTCTATCCCGTTCCTCTAAAATTTATGCCTCGACCATCTAAAGTGATATCCTTCTCTACTACTTTTGTGTTTGCTATTCTCTCTCCCTCCAAAATGTAATAATTTATTTATGTTCACCATTACTAATGAGAATTTATGTTCACCATTACTAAATATACATAAGAAAATAATAATCGTATTCCCAAGACATCAAACGTAATAATGATATCTTTACTAAGACATCCCATATTTGATAGATAATAATTAGTAAGTTCATGTATTTAAACATATATATGACAAACTTTCAACATATTAATACTGAAAATGTAATCATTTTTATGGTAGATATACACAGTTACTTTATTTAGTGTTAATACCAAAACCAAAAGAAGCAATGGTCAATACCTGGATTCAAATAATCTCATCCCAGAAGCAGCTTTTGCCATCCTGATGAATCCCACTTTTAGTTCAGGGTCAATTTTGACCAGAGATATTCACCACACGATATCAATCTGTTATGAAAATATATATTAGTTAATTGGAATGTAAACCGGAATGTATTATTGTAATCATGGGACAAGCTAAGAATGTGACCATGAGAGTTTAGTATGCTTGCAAGGGATGGAAGCCTCTATGAGTGAGGTTGCTTTTTCTATGGCTGGGGTAGACTGACAAAAATACTTCCACCATGAAAGGAGATGGTTAGCATTTGCCAGCAGCAGCAAACACGCTGGAGAAGTAGTCGAAGCATAAGCAATTCTGAATTTAGGAACAATACCAATTCGCGATTTTTTTTCTTTCTTCTGAGAATTGAATTGCAAAATGAACTGGGTATCGATTTTAACATTTCGATTTCAATTGATCGAAGAAGCACATACCAGTACTCGACTAAATTGAAGAAGTCACGAGCAATCTAATTGATCGAAGAAAAGAAATCGAAGCATCAGCAACAAATTGAAGCGGCGACTCAATTCCCAAAAACACTCTAGTTTTCAAAAAGAAGACGACTGCCATTTTTCACAAGCAAAGATACAGCCGAAGGAATAAAAGAAAAGGGGTAGTGTTTTATTATTTCATAATTGGGCCGACTAAATTTTTTTTACAATGGGCATGCATTACAACGGGCATTTTGTGACCGTTGTAAAGTTGGCATCTATTACAAAGGGCCTGAATGGACCGTTGTAATAGCCTTCTATTACAACGGGCAACCAATGCCCGTTGTAAAAATGGCGTTATATATGGCATCTTCTACAACAAGCGCTAATGGACCGTTGTAGTAGCCTTCTATTACAACGGACAACCAATGCCCATTGTAAAAAGGACGTTGTAATAGGGTATTTTTGTTGTAGTGTTTTAAAGGGTCATACCCCACAAAGCTAAGGTTATCGCTAAACCAAAGCTCTGATACCAACTATAACATCCCGCCTTTTTGTACGTTTTAAGCAGACACACGTGCCAACTCAAATCATACAGAAGGGCGGATTGTTATTGGGGTGAATGAGAAAAAGCAGAGAAAGAAAAAAACAAAACAGAATCTTACAGCGGAATGACAAAATATAATAATCAAATAACAGTTCATGAAGGTGTATACAAAACATTTGATTATACTTATACAATACAAAATCAGAGTTACACATATCAGAGATAAACAAATAATGCAGCGGAACAGTGTGAATGCAGTGGAATAAATATAGTAAATAATTGTAGTACAAATCTTCGTCTTCATCCTCCATAAATAAGGTCTTCAAATCCTAAAATGCTCGGGCTGACCCGAGCGAATTGAAAAGACAAAACACTCGAGTCAGAACTAAAAGATCTTATGTAAGTTAAATCAACGGTAAATAAATAAATATGAGTGGAACGGCGTCGAAGATGTTTATGGGGTTTGACATCTTCTATCCAGTGTCTAATGTGAGTGTAGTAACTTAAGAGATGTTCGGGATTCACATCTCCTAAGGATCCATTAAACTATCTACTATGTAGTATAATACGCTATTATAATATGTCTACAGTAAGATAAACTATTAAAATAGCGTTAAGGCATTACCTATTTCCCCCTTAATACATTTTTATATATTCCCTTAGTCTATACAGTACCGTAATCTCGTCCGTACTGCACGTCATCAGAGGGCACTCCATAGGTATGGCACAAAACAAACTCGTAGTGGTCTCGATAAGGTAGGTGACATGGCACAACTAGGCAATGTAAGGGTAGATATACCAATTACACTTCCGGACTGGTGGTAACGCATATCAGCTACTATCGCCCACCACGGAACACACTCCTAACCAAAAATCGAGGGTGGCCACCAAATCAATCGCAAAGTAAGAATATAGTATCGAAGGAGTGTGCCCGATCGGAAGAATGACCTCACTTGGCCTGTCAATTCCTCTTGTTTTAGCTACCTTAAGCTAACTCATGGGAGTCAGGTACACGTATATACCTCATATAGGATCGTCACCAACCATCCTCTTCATTTTGGAATCCCCACCGCGTACACAGTTGACAAAGTGGTTTTCGGCATTGGCAGAGAGTATGACAATATCTGATCCCGGTCTCTTTAACCACCAATCGCTTATTACACAACGGATGGTTCTTTTACATTTCCAAAATCATTTCATAATTGATATCAAAATATCATATTCAATTCAAGTCGTATCTTTTTCGAAATCATTACTTACTTTCGAAATAATATTCACCTTTGAAATCATATCACATTTGAAATCATAGATCGAAATTATATTTCCTTTCAAAAGTCATATTTCCAAAATAGGCTAAACTCTCATTGTAAAATATCATATTAAACCAAATATGTTATTTAATTCCCAACTTAGGTTATAACATCATTAACCATATTCACTAAAAAAATCGAGAATTTGAATATAAACCCATCCATTTTACTTAGTTTGGAATTTATAAGAAAATAGTTTAAATAGTTATAAATAGTTAATATAGATTTAAAATAGATTAAATATAATTAAATAGAATAAATAACTTTAAAATAGATTAATTAGATTTAAAATAAGTTAAAACAGATTAATTAGTTTAAATAAATTAAATGGTTTAAAATAGGTTAAAATGATTTAATATAATTAATACAGGTTAAAATAGTTTAGTACTTTGAAATCTTAATAATTAGAAATTTTAAAATAAAAATATATTTTTAAAACAGTTTATATTAAAACATGAATTTGGAATTAATATCAAATTAAACTATTATTTCATTTCAACGCATTTGGACCATTTTCAAATTCCAAGTCAACAAACCAAATTCCAAACCTTTGAATTTCAAAATATTTCAAAGTTATTTTCAAACAACTTCAATAACTTAATTTCGATAGAATTTCATTTATACTTAAAAGTTTAACTTTAAACTTCCAATTTAATTTCTTAAAGCGATTCCTTTTAAACCAATTCACATTTCAACACAAAACTTGATTTTCCAATAATACTTCAATTTATATACATCAAATTTTTTTCAAGACATCATTTAATTAATTCAAAAATTAAGAAGTCTAAAATCATTAAATTTAACCAATCTGGTGTCCGTATATAATTTTCTATCCTAGGGTCAAGTGATACAGATATTTATCATTTCAATCCGCAATTTAAAATTTTACGGCTATATATCATTTCAAACCGCGATCCCGAATTAATAATAAAATCCATAAAATCGCTCGAGTCTATCATTTCAACCCATAACGATTTTTCCTTAATCTATTGATCTTTCGGGCATGTATCATTTCAACCCATAGTAAACTTGCAAATTATAACGATATAAAATAAAACATACATTCATCCAATATCAACAACCAACATCCATCACAATCATCATCCAAATCAACTAATAAATATCAACAAATAACAGGTTATCAATTACAGGTGACTGGCAATTAAATTCAATAATAAATTAAATGACAATTTAATTCAAATAAATTCAAATTAACTGGAATGACGATTTAAATATATCAAGCAGCCATAAATAAATTTCTAACCACATCAAAAATTAATTTAACTAACATAAGAAATTTTAGAAGTTGTGAGTGGGTTAAAACACTCACCTTTTGAATTTGAATTTAAATCCAATTTAAACCCAAAATTCAAACAGTCTCGAAATTCGTCAAACCAGCGTCAAAATGTCCGAAATTTTACTACGATCCCAACGCAAGAAACCGTGCGTGAATTGGACCTCGTATGCAAAAGTTATGTGGATTAGAACATTTTGAAATCAAAATTTAAATAAATAAGTAAATAAAAAAAATTACCCAGACATTATCGTCCATGTCAACATCCTTCACATCATCATCGTTCAAGACCCAAATTCACGCAATCACGACCACGCAGCCGCCTTCCCGCACGACTCCCCCTTGCCGCCGCTGGCCGCCGTGGCCAAGTGCCGGCCTGCCGCCGCCTCCCGAAGACCTCTCGACCCCACGCGACTCCTCCTCGAGCACCGTGAACGCTGCAAAACCAAGCCGCCGCCTAAAACTTAAAACCCTAATCGAATATTACTCGTCGATCCGCCCATCATCTCGACAAACAAACTACACCGATGCACTGCATGCGACAATCTCCATGACCCAGTACCTTCGATTCGTCGATCGGACAAAGTTGATCGCGACACAATGAACGACCGCTTGTTGTTCTTCAATTTCTGGACAAACGGTGATTCAAATTGGAAAACAAATTACAGATTTGAGTTGCGCTCGTCGAGGGCTTCAAATCGATATATAATTCGATATAGTTTGAGGAGTTTGAAATTTCAATTTGGAATTTGATTTGGATTTGAACGGAGAATTTGTTTGTCTACCATTGGACTGAAGAGTTGAGAAAGAATGTACATATAGACAAATGAGAGTGAGGAGTGTCTAGGGTTTATAACGAGGTATTTAGAGGCAGATCTGAAAAATAGAATGAATGGATACGATTTATTTACACGTTGAACGATAAATGACCCGAAAAGCCCGTTCTGACTCCGGAACGAAAATGGGTCATCCCATATATCAAAATAGATGTTTTTGAAAATTTTAAATTCAATTGAATAGGTTTTAAGTCCTAATTCTATCGTATGAAGAAGTTATGTTAAAATTAGCTTATTTCAAATTGATTTCAATTGATTTTAATTAAATTGATTTCTAGGCGTTTCGAGCCCGTACGATCAAACGACAAGTCCGATCGCTACGAAACATGAAGTCTTACAATAATTCACCGTTACTAGTTTCGTCGTAATCCGAGTCAGTGGCCAAAATGGAAAATCTCGCACTAATTAAATAAACAAATAAATTAATTAATTTAATCACATTTTTATTTCAAAGTTAATAACTAACAATTGTCATCATTTTTATTGCTTAGATATTTACGATAATTTAAAACGAATCTAGATATCAATTCAAAGTTAGTTATTTTACCCATTTACAGTGCTTAATTTCAATTGTAATTAAATCCAATTATTTATAATTAATTTCAATAAATTGATTTTATTTGACATCAATCTTTATACTCAATCCATTATTACTCAAATAACATATTTAATATTTGTTTTACATTTCATTATTATTATTATACTCCAATTTTCATCTTTTATTTGTATTTACTTTTATAGTTCCATTTGATTGAATTTTTGTCAAATTTATACATTAATTATAACTAAAATCTCAATTAATTTATTCAACTTGGTTTCATCCTTTTTTTAAATCGATTATTATCTCATGAATAAAATTAGCATTTCCATTCATTTGATTGCATTCACCAATTTCAATTATTGTCTTAATTCTCATTAATGTAACATTAAATTTCATTTAATTATGATTGATTTAAAATTTACCTTAACATACTAAATAAATAGGTAACACATAATAATTGTTACCCTTTAGCATTTAATCACACTTGTAAGGGTTTATTATTTACAATCAACTATTATAATTACTTACGTAATATTGATTTCATTCAATTACCATTTATTATATTATTTCATAAATGAATTCACATTTACATTTGTTTTCTTATATTCATTTTATAGCCAAGTATAACATTTACATTATTTCAATAAATTGAACTTCATTCAAATTGTTAATAATTATCTTTAATTAACATTGTTACATTACACTTAGTATTGATTTCATTATTAAATGACAAATCTTTACTTCTTTCAATATTAAATTACCACAACATTATTAAATTTACAATTTTTAATTATCGAAAATTTACGGGTCGTTACAATTAAAGAGGAGAGGAAGAAGATGAAGAAGCTTGAGAAAAGAAGAAGAAGAAGTGTGAATGAAAGTGAAGAAGGAGATGGGTATTTATAGAAAAAGAAAGAAGTGGTAAATTTACCAAAATAACCTCTAACCAAATTACCAAACTATCCTTACTTCAACCTAAAGAAACCTCTACTTTTTCAACACTTAATATCAGCCTTTCACTTCTTACTTTATGTCTTAATCCCTTAAGAAATAAGCTAAGTAAAATAATAATTATGTTGGTTTTTGATGTGATATTGATTTGATGTTTACTTTTTCTTGCTTTTTTTAATTCTTACTTACTTTTACTAATGACTTCTAGAAGTTTTCTAATTATATTTAGTAAAAGTGAACTTGATTAGTGAATTAGTTAATTCTTACAATATTTGAATATATGTTCCTATATAGAAAATAAGGTGCGACAACGTTGTGATAACTTTTAAATGACAAAACGTTGATATTCGATAAACTATTTTATAGTCACATTTTGACGTTTTAGTTAAACTATTTATTTATGTAAACCAAATTTAAAAATAAATTTGTATATTTCTATTTAAAAATATAAATATTCATAATTAAATTAAAATAATTTATTTAACCATTGAAACTTATTTATCTGAAATCAGCATTTTGTCACTTTTGTCGATATAGGCAAATGTTACTATTTTTGGGTATACTTCTCTTTCCAAATTCTACCTAATATTTTTTGTATCATATAACCTTACCTAATTTATATTTTAAATCACTTTAAATAGTATATTTTAAAGTGGTCAAATTCTGGATCGTTACACCTTTCAACCCAGTCGAGAGCATGGAGTCGAAAGTGGGGGGGCCGCCTGCATCTATAAATAAACCCAAGGGGTCATGTTTGGGTGATCCGATTTCTCTCATTCTAATCTTGTAACTTCTTAATCAAAGCATTGTAACCCTAATTGGCTGTTGATTTGGGGAATTAAATAAAATAAAGCTTTTTCTTGGAAAAAGAGGGAAGTACTAAGCTTTGTTAATTACTTTACTATTTACTTAAATCTTTACTGGTTTAACACCTATTTTCAGGTTCAACCTCTTCGAAAGGTTCTTATCGACAAGGTTGACAACATCCTACATAAACAACTACTGCAACCCTTTGAAGCATACAACTCTACAATCTGTACCCTTTGACAAGGTCGACAACTTAATTGGCCCAATATTCACTAAAACCTTCCTAAATCATTGGCTCTATGGTATAAACCTTTCGACAAGGTTGGCAGTTCTCTATACTCAATCATCACCTGTACCTTCTGAAGCTACAAATTAAGTGATCTAACCTTTCAACAAGGTCAAAATCTAGGTTAGTAAGTTTCAATTCGAAGGAGGTCATTCCCATACCTTTCGACAAAGTTAAATTGTACTTTATATAAGTGATCAAACCTTTCGACAAGGTCGAAAGCTACTACATATCCACCAAGGAATTTATTATCCTACTTGAACCCAAAGAGGGCAATCACCTAACCATTCTACAAGATTAATATCAACCTTAAAAAGACAAACTTAGGGAAATTCAACCTAACCAAAAGGTAAAACCTATGCAAAAGACCTTATATTAGATCAACCAAGACGAAAGATAATCTAATCCAAGGACTAAACCTTTCGACGACGTCCAAAGTTCTGACCCAAGATTAAATGACAAGTGAAGTTAAATTTAAAGACAATTCTTAAGGGTATCACGCCCTACATTCAAACAAGTCTATCTATTCTTCTTGGAATTACATTGGGGTGTTGATAAGAAATCTTATTAACAGAGGTAACTCTCTTTCGAAGGCCTCTTTGAAATCCCCTTTCAAAAACATATCTTTTGATTGTGTTGATAGCCCCTTTATAAACTATCCTTTCAAAACCTTAGCTTTCGACTGTGTCGAAATCATAGCCGTCGACTATGTCGAAAGCTCTTTAAAAACTTTCCTTTCGAAATCGTAGCTTTTGACTTTTTCAAAAGCATAGCTGTCCACTGTGTCGAAAGCTCTTTTAAAAACAGGCAATTGATTTTCTTTTCCAATCAAAACAAACTAAGGAACCAACTCCTTCGAAAGCAACCCTTCAACAACCTACCTTCCGTCTTTCACTACATACCACCTGAATGATATCATGTGCATTTGTTTGGATCTTGTTGGTTTCAGTGAAGTCAAAAGGTCATGGTTGAAAGGTCTTGGTAAAAAGGTCTTTCCAAAGAAGGTGGAACTCCCGTTTCTGAACAAAAACTGTTTTCACCAAATTAAGTAAACTTTTGGTAACAAACTTGCCTACTTGTAAACATTTGATTGGCTTTCACAAACTTTTAAATAATTTGAATAATATTTGTCGCATTTTCTAAGATTTAAAACTAAGATAATTTTTAACAAATAAGCCCTTCCTATTATCAAAACAATTAAATCATTACGTCTTCCTTTTGAAATAATTTAATTTCAATACTAAATCACTTAGTAAGAATCCCCAAAATTCCAAAAATTCACTTTAATCATGTTATCTAAGATACTAAAATAACATACCCGAATTCTTAATTTATTTTCCAAAATAAGTTTATAAACCAAATAACCAAAATTTTCCTTTGAAAATTCATAACTAATTCTCCACGGCTTGGAAAATTATGAAAATTTAAACCCAACTCCAAAATAATGGTTTCCATAACATAAAATTTTCCCATGGCATTTAAAAACAATTTAATCTCGGTTTTACCCTAAAACCGTGTATATCTTCTTTAAACAACCTTTTTTAAACCATATAAATCATAAATCAAGCATATCATCATTCAATATATCATAAAAACAGATTTACTCTTAAATCCAAAACCATATGATTATAAAACCAAAACAGAGGTGTAGAATTTATTATTCACCTTAGATTGGATAAGGAAATTGAAGTTTGATGGAGATTGATTTCTTCTTAGCTTGAATCCTAAGCTTTAAATTGATTTTCTCTTCTCTTCTTTCTTCCTCATGGCCAGCCTTACTTTATCTCCTTGCGGTTATAATTTTACTTGTAATAAAATGAACGTGTATGGCCTAATGAAAATGGTACATAGGGGAGAATGTAGGCGGCTATTTACCCTAATGCCTTTATGTTCAATTACTTAATACTTAACCATTTATAAGTTCAATTGTTTTACATAAGAATGACCACTTAGTTTATTAATCAACATCAATCTCCTTATCTAAATTATTTTATTTTATTTATTCTAATTAAATCTCCTGAATAATGTCAATAAAATTAGGGGTGTTACAAGGCATTTGCTATAGTACCGCTTCCCGGCTGGAGGACTATCGCGACCACAAATTAATTTTGTATGAAATGCTCTGATCTCCCTAAGAAATATTTCTTTCTCGTCTCCAAGGAAATCAAAGCGGAGGAGAGGGTATTCCAAATAAAGTATTTATAAATCTCAAAGAAAATAATATCTTGCTAATTTCGAAGTCTTTAAAAGTGATGCCTTTTCAAAGTAAAACCTTCTTAATTTAATATATTGGCATAAGTTGTCTCTAGGGACGAGCCGACCTAAATAACTGTCATTCTATAATAGTATTGTGAAGAGAAGCTAAGCATAGAAAATAGAGCTAAAATATATATTCATAAATCAATTAATTGTTACATATTCAATCATTCATTTGGTTCATAAAAAAGTATACTTAGAGAAGAACTCAGAAACAAATTTATCTTTGTAACACTTAAGCTTTTCAGTAGGGAGATTTGAGGAATCGACTTGACATGTGGTAAATTCCAACAAGCCCCATGGTGCGTGTCAGATCCATGTTCATAGAGGTATCGCTTATGAAAGCATCTGAGTAGACCCCTACTGAATTCGCCTAAGTACAAAAAGTCTATAATATAATGTCTAAAATAAGCTTTATACAAAAAGTTAACTAAAATTTCCCTTTCTTCGATCATCATCCAAAATAGAGTAAGCAACTCCCGATTCTCCTTTAAGAGAGAGTGAGACTGCAGGTGCGCTCTCTTTAATAAATGGGCAGCCCTCTGATGTTTAAAAGAAGCTAGAACTGAGGCACTCTTTCTAAGACTATAATATTTTTCAGAGATGATGTTATGCTCTTGTATATGTTTGTCTAACTCCTTATATAACCTATTAATTTCTGCTGGTTTTCTTTTAAGTTTTGTTCTATAAGGGAGTTGATGCTTCTTTCTTATCTAAAATGAATGATTTTACACTAGCTATTATCTTCATAATGAAAGGTGTTTAAACAAGGAATTCCATACCCGAGAAATTGAAACAGAAGCCAGGGAGGCCCGCACTTTTTCTTTCGGATCCTCAGTTTGAGCAGGGGCAAGCTCACCTTCTGGAGTAGCAGAAGGCCCGGGGAATGCAAGTGGCACATCCCTCAAGGAAGAGGCTATTTTTTAGGAAATTCAGCATGGTCGCCACCATCTTTATCAAAATCTCCAGAAGGCCCCGGTTTATCTCTGCCAAGACCTTGGCCTCCAGCAAGGTCATTATCATTATCACCATCGTCGTCGTCATCACTACCGTCGCCATCATCACCATCTTTCTCCTCGTCGGCGATATCCTAGTCGCCCTCCACCTTAGAGTCTGATTCAATTTCAAAGGAGGAGACATCAAAAAACGCACTTTAGAAGGATTAATTTCCTCCTCGTCTTCAGGTTCAATACCCTATTTCATCTGATTAATTTTACCCATCACTATTCCGGCTAGAGCAGGATTAAGTGAAGGAAAGCCGAAGTCAGGGCAATTTTTGTAGTTGTCGGTACATGCAAGCATAAGTGCGTCTTCATAATTCTTCAGCATCATTTTCCCTAAAGTGGCCCCGATAAACTGGGACACTTGTTGTTGGACATTTGTAAGGTTATGGACAACAAGTGTAAGCGAAGCTCTGGTCTTCTTAAATTTATCTTTCAAAGAAGCGTTCTTAGCGACAAGGCGAGTCTTTTCGTCTTCTGAATCTTTCAAAGTGAGCTCAATGGCAAGCTTCTCATAAGCTTCTCATCGGCAATAAGTTGATGAGTTCGCCTTTCTACCTCTAGATCATTCTCAACTCGAGAAAGAGAGGCTTTTACTCGTTACAACTCTGTGGAAACATCATTCTTAGCAGCAGAGAGTAAAGACACTTGATTTTTAATCTTAGAGTTTTCCTCCTGGAGCTTGTAGGATTTGGTAGAAGATTTTGAAACATGCTCATTCAGGGCCATCCAACTTTTAGAAATCTGAAAGGAAAATATAACATAAGTTAGTGATTTAGAGAAAAATAATGATGATAAGGATGGTCAAAGAGAAACTTACCAGAATTTATTGCTCCATTAGAGAGCGATGATACTCCGCAAAATTTGGGTTGAAAGAGGGCAAGCAAGAAGAAGTAAAAGAGTCAGAATGCAGAATGTGCTCAATCATCTCTTCAAAACTTTTAGATGAAGGAGTAGAAGATGATGGCTTTGGAGGAATTTGTTTCACAGAAGGAGACGTCAAAAAAGCTAGCTACATCTGCTCAAGTTAAGTTGGGGAACCAGAGATAGAGATGCATGAAAGAGGATCGGGAATAGGCGGAGTTTGCTTCGATTTATCTTTGAGGGCTTCAACAATAGGGCTCTTTGGTACTTGTTCAGTAAATAAGCGTTCCTCCTCTTCCTCCACTTCTATAACTTTAACAATTTTCTTCGGAGGCACGTCTAAGGAAGTTTCCATTAGCTTCCTTTTAGAAGTTTTCTTGGATTTTGCAAAGGATGCCATGACTGATGTCTCCCTAGAAGTTGATGGTAGAGGGGCAGCACCGGTAGAAGACACTATGACATGAGAAGAAGCTGGAACAAATTCAAGTGGATGAAAAGTCAGCCAAAATAATTCAAAGAATGCCAGGGACAAAATAGAAAATACTAGTCTAATAATGTACCAGAAGGGTCTGCACAGATGGGAGACATTAGAGAGAAGTGTTCAGCATCTCCCAGGGAGAGAAAGCGTTTGCCGCGTGAATTGTGTATGACATAGGGAGGAGTTCCTAAGATCCTCTGTCCCACTGGCAGAAGAGAGTGATTTCTTAAATTTGAGGGAGTTAGAAGCATCGGTCTACTCCCAAATTGTTTTGAAGCCATAGATAGAGATTTAACTCTTCTCATGTCGACTTCATTAAGCTCCTTGGCATGGACACCTGATAAGACAAAGATTAGGAAACAGAAAACATCGAGTAAGGAAAAACTGCACAAGTTAAGACAAATGGGGAGAAGCAAAAGTCCCGCAAATGTTAGGAAAACATTTCACCAAGGAGAACTAGTTTTCCCAGTCTTTGAACTTGTTGACCCCTTCTGATATTAACTTCTTTTATAGGTTGGCCCTATATATTTGATTGTTAAGATTGCTTAGCTTAACTAGCTAATCAGGTGGTTTAGCACTTCAGCAATAAGGAAAGGAAGTTCGGATTCTAGTGCCAACATCTCCAAAGATAAGAGGTAAGTGTTGACGTTTGCGGACAACTGAATTGGGGCGATTCCAACATGAGATAGATAAGAGGATAAGAACTCTGGGAACGGTAAGAATCCATTATGCCATATATGGATGGCAGTATAAACAAAATACCTTTTAGAAGGGTTGTCTATGGTGTCATTTTCTTGAGGGGGAATGGCTTCAATTCCGGTGATACCATAATACTTAAGGATGGCATTAATTTCATCTTGGGTTACCATGGAGAAACGCTTAGAAATGGCTTTAGCTTTCTTAGGAGAACTCATGATTCTGCCAGGTGAAAACGTTTTAGTTAAAAATTTTGGTTAATTATGAGTTTAGTATACTCTCAAGAAATTATTTAAAGGAACCTACTTAGACAACTTAAACATGAAAACAAATATGAAACTTCAAGATTGTGCAAACAGTTTAAGTTAGAAACCAAATAACTTGAGCTTTTGACAATGTCGAAAAGAAACTAGCATCAACTTTAAACAAGCATACCTCAACATAGTCGAAAGCCTAAAAAATAAATAATAATAATAAATAAATGTGTTCCTTGAACTATCGATAAAGTCGAAAGGATGGGACGTAACATTAATCCATTCATCACTTTTCGACAGCGTCGAAAGCTCTATGATGCCTAGATACACTACAAGCATTACGTAAAGCTAAACAACAAGACCTTTTGACATTGTCGAAACCAATAACTTAAAATTCCCGAGTAGAACATGATGTTGTCGAAACCTAGCCTACCCATTGAAGTCGAAAGGTTTCAAGTTAAACTCATATATACTTTGGAGCTTTTGACAAAGATGGACAGAGACAACTCTAGGAGGGTTTCGACCTTGTTAAGAGCTAATTGTCAAAAGGGTCAAAGGGTTTTGATTAAGTTGAAACGTTTTGCTATCGAAAGGGTGCTTATACTCTATCTAATAGCATAACCTTTCGAAAAGGTTGGCTTAATTGGCGTTACAACACCTTTCGACCCCATCGAAAGGGGATAAGGGAGCAAATCCAATGTTGCCACCTCAATATCTTTAGGAGGGGTAGAAAAGACATTTTGTAAAACAAAATTTTTCATCCGTACACAAGAAGCTTCCGGGTAAATGGATCGGGTTTAATTAACCCCCAAACCCAATTGCAAATCTAGTTTTTCAAAAGAAAATTTTCTTGAAGAACAAGTAAATCAAATTTGTAAATAAAATGAATTCGAACATGAAATGAATATTCTCAAAGTAAAATGCATTAAAGTAATTATCAAGTTAAAAACCCGGATTTTCCAACAATGAACAGAAAATATAAATTTCAAAATAAAATCCAAACTCGATAAGGGAATAAGTTTGAGTATCATCCATTGTCAATTTCAAAAAACAAAAGCGAAAAGTGAAGCTTTAAAAATTCTTGAAACTAGGTTAGAAAAAGCTTTTCAACAAATCAATTGAAACCTACTTTCACAAAAATTAAGGTTCGAACATTTCAAAAAATCAGTTTTCAGCTTCGAAATCTGAAAGGGTAAAAATCGATTAAAATCAACAAAACTAAGATAAATCTGAAACTTACAGATTAAGTTTGATGAACATTTTGATTTTGGAAAAGGGATTTGAAGTTTGAGAATCTGTGGAACTCTTTTACTCATGTTAAAAATTTTGATTGCAGGAAAACTGAAAGAAAAGGAAGAAGAAAGGCGTTTTTATAAGAAAAGTCGCCCAACGATACTAGCCGTTGGATCAGATTTGAATAGGAGAACAAGATCTATGTGGGAAGGCCAAGAGGCAGGAAACTTCTAGGTTTCAAAAAAGACGACTTGGAATGTCAAGAGCATCCCTTCACAAAGGGGAAGGGGCAAATATTATTCCAAATACTCAACTTTCGAACAAGTCAAAACTTCTTTAAGGCAAAGAGCAAAGGAGAAGAGTTCTAGTCCAACCTTTCGAAGGAGTCGAAGGGATGCTGCCATCAAAGTTTAAGAGCTTTAAGACCTTTCGAAGGCATCAGAAGGTCCCTCCTATTAATATCCAGGGAGTTCTTACCTTTCAAAGAAGGTGAAGAAGTCGAAAGCTTTCTTCCACTCTCATTAGCAACACCTCAACAGGATGAAGGTATTTCGATCATGTCGAAGCCACACCTTCCGAAGACAATGAAGAATAGCTCTTTGAATATATGCCAAACCATTTGAAACCAATGGTTTCGCCACCATTATAATTGCTAGGAAGCAAGTATTAGCAACCCCTTTGAAAGCTATAGTAAGCCTTTCGAATCAGTCGAAACCAGTATAGACCCAAAAAGGTTCTGTATTAGATCAAAACAAGAACATGGGTTACTCAACAACATCGAAGCTAATAAAAATTGAATCTCTTTGAAACCAATGTAATCTACCAATTGATCAAGTCGAAGGCTCTAAACCTACTTCTACTAACATCAAGGAGGCAAAGATCCATCCAAGACACCTTCTGACAATGTCGAAAGGTGCTATGAAGAAAGCAACACTCAGAAATTGGCAAAGGCGAAAGGATGATATAGGACCTTTCGACAACGTCGAAAGGAGGCATAGCTTTTGACTCGGTTGAAAGGTTGAGAAAGAATGAAGGAACTGCTAGAGTATGACAAGAAGAACAAGGACACCTTTCGTCAATGTCGAAAGGAGGCATGACTTTCGATCTGGTCGAAAGGAATATAACAGCATGCAAAAGGCAAACATTTCGACTAGTTCGAAAGGTTCATAACAGCATTTAAAAGAGGGACCTTTCGACCCTGTCGAAAGTAAGGGCGTGAAAGGGGGGCCGCCTGCATCTATAAATAAGACCTAAGGGGTCACGTTTTGGGATCCGATTCCTCTGGTTCTGAACTTGTATTTTTTTAAATAAAGCATTGTAACCCTAATTTCAAGATGGTGGATTTAGGAATTTAATGGAATTAAAATTCTTTAAATGGAGAAAGGGAAGTTCTAGCACTTTTTATAACTTTACCATTTTTCTATAACCTTTGTTGGATTCACCTTTATATTTCAGGTTTAATCTTCATCGAAAGGTCCCTATAGACTTAGTCAATACCACTATAAGCTCTTATAACTTCAGTAACCCATTCGTAGCTGTCTATTTTATATTCTAAGGCTTTCGACAATGACAAAACCCATC
Organism: Allium fistulosum; assembly: GCA_030737815.1. Taxonomy (NCBI): domain Eukaryota; kingdom Viridiplantae; phylum Streptophyta; class Magnoliopsida; order Asparagales; family Amaryllidaceae; genus Allium; species Allium fistulosum. The sequence continues at coordinate 753,427,471 of CM060905.1, read as the reverse complement.
TCAAGTCTACTAAAGCTTAAGATTTCCTACTAAACTAAAGAAAGAAAAATCCCCTAGCTTTCGACAAGGTCGAACCCTCCCATTCTGCTTTCGACCAGGTCGAGACCTATCTACAGGAACTCATCTCAGGGTATTTTAATCAAGTCGAAAGAAAGGCTTTCGAAGGAGATATCACAATTACTCAACTAAGTTGAAAGGTCACGTAACCTGAAACCCAACCCTTTTGACATAGTCGAAAGGCCTGAGTAAGGAATATTATTAAATAAAGCCTATTCGAAAGGCAATTCCAATGGAACTCACACTTTCTTTCTTGCAATACTCGTATAAAGGTTTATTCATCTTACTTAGAATCATTTTGGGGTGTTGAAAAGAAATCTGGTTAAAAGGGGATATGAGTTACTATTCGGAAATTTTCTCAGAAACTTTAAATGATTCTTAAGCTTACATTCATATGTTGGTGAGCATCATTTGAAGTTAATGAACATCAACTTTAAATTTGGCATTAAGAAGACCAGCTTGAAAATTTCGGTTGCCTGTGATAATTTCAAATCTTATTGCATTATACGCCAAATTTCGGATTTGATAGAGATTAGGAAGCAACAAAACTTAACCTAAATTAGGGTATTAACTTATGAAGTTTAGAAGTTGAGAATGTGATATCCAGAATCTAGATAACAATATCTAGAAATAGTCCTCTATGTGGCGTTTCCAAACCCTGATTCGGGTCTTTATAGTAAATTAAATGGGAATTAGCAAGCATTGTCTTTATATCAAGTGCCTAGCTCAGATCAGGGCATATGTTAGACAATTATTTTTGTAAAAGAATCTCCAACTCAGATTAGGGCACTTATTGTATAAGCAGAATTCCAAAGCAGTAGTTGTTAAAATAGAAACCCATTGCCCAAATTGGGGCATGTGTTGGACAATTAGAAGTCCATAGAAATTATCTTTAAAATAGGAGCTACGCATCCTGGTTAGGGCTTTTAAGGTGAAATCAAATAATAATCTCGAAACCTAAGTTCGAATATAGAGAAATCGTAATGATCAATAATGTTTTTATACCCAAATTCAGGCATAATAGAAATAATGATTAATGAAGTCCCAAAATCCAGACTCGGATGAAGTCATGAAGTATATGTCTCGAAACCCAGATTCAGGTAGTAACTGATGAAATTTATATATGAAAGTCTCGAAACCCAGATTCGGGTATTTATAAATGATGTTAAAAAATGTAAGTCCTAAAACCAAGATTTGTGTTATAATAAATGGAGTTTCGTTTCACTTCTTTGCTTCTGTCCTCTTTAAAATATATGAACCCTTCAGGTTTTGAATATATAGAAATAATTTGATATGCTGCCTCTTTAGTTTAGATGTTTTAGTATATGATCAGATAAGCTGTTTCACTTGATTAGACTCCTCTGGGCTTTGGACATCTTAGTCCATTATTTGATGAGCTTCTCTTCGGGCTTAGACATCTTAGTCCGTTTTTAAATGAGCCTCTCTTCAGGCTCAGACATTTTAGTCCATTGTTGAATGAGCGTCTCTTCGGACTTGAACATCTTAGTCCATTATGATTGAGCCTCTTCTTGGGCTTGGAAGTCTTAGTCCATTGTTGTCCAGTGCTCTTGGTTAGCTCATCCTAGAGACTAGAACCAAGGACTTACCCGACCTCCCTCTAGGAGGCATCCTGCCCTGGCCCTTTTGGGGCGCAGATAGGGGCTTGTTCGGTGCTTTACCCTGGCTATCTTATGGCGTTGATAAAGTCTTACTCTTTCCTCCCTCTAGGAGGTGCCTTACCCTGGCCCTTTTGTGGCGCAGATAAGGGCTCGTTCGATGCTTTAACATGGCCATCTTATGGCGTGGATAAAGGCTTACTCGGTCCTCCCTCCAGAAGGTGCCTAGACTATACCATAGGCATGGCCAAGGGCTTATCCAGTGCTTTAACCTGGCCATCTCATGGCACGGCTAAAGGCATACCCGCCCTCCCTCAAGGAAGTGCTCTGCCCTGGCCATCTCGTTGCGGACAGAGGCTTTTCTACCATCTTAGGTAGACTACCATCTTAGGTAGTATCCAAATATAAGGAGCATTTCACTCCCAACCATGTAGATTTTCTGTTTACAAAAAGTATCTCTTTATTCATTCAGTTTCAGAAATATGGCCTCAAATTCTCAACATTCCATGTTCCAGGCACCATATTACCGTCTGGGCGGCACAATTTGTAGGCTCCTAGGGGAATTACTTTGCACATGATTTATGGTCCCTCCAAGTTTGGTCCCATGGGGCAATCTGGAGAATTTATATTATTGGCCATTACTCTACGGAGTACCTAGTCCCCCTCTTGAAATGATCGAGTTCTTACTCTTGAATTGTAGTACTTTGAGATTCTTCTCTGATATTCGATAGTTCTTACCGCGGCTTCATCTCTTAATTCATGTATCCAGTCCAGTGATTCTTTTTTCAGCTCTTGATTTTTATCAAAAGCGTAGGCAATCCTACAATGTGAGGGTATCTCAATCTTGACTGGTAGCATCGCCTCGCACACATATGTTAAAGAGTATGGAGTATTTCCCGTTGTTGCTTTGCCAAACGTTCAGTAAGCCCATAGCACAAGTGGCAGTTCTTTTACCCAATTTCCTCTCGCCTTGTTTAGTCGCTTTTTCAAAATTGTCTTTATGGTTTTATGCGTAACCTCAACCACTCCATTTGCTTTTGGATGTGCGAAAGATGAAAAACATTTAATGATCCCATTCTTATGGCAGAAGCGGGAGAACTCTTCACTTTCAAATTGGGTTCCATTATCAAAAATTATTTTCTAGGGAATTCCAAACCTAGTTATGATGTTCTTGATAACGAATCTAAATACCTTCCCAGAAATGATCTTTGGAAGCGGTTCCGCTTCAACCCATTGGTGAAATAGTCGATGGAAACTACAACATACTTTGCCCCTCCTTTTGAAACTGGAAATGGGCTGATTAAGTCTATTCCCCTTACATCAAAGGGCCATGGACTTGTAATTGGATTTAATTGGCTTGGGGGTAAATATCTTTGCATATTTCCGACATTTTTCGCATCTTTTCACATATTCTATGGCTTGGTTTACCATATGTGGCCAGTAAAATCCCTGTCTCGTTATTTTCTTTACTAGCTTTATCCCATTTGAATGATCTCTACAAAACCCCTTGTGTGCTTAAGTCATTAATTTTATTCCATCATTCAAGCTCACACATCTTAAATAGGGAAGAGCATATCCCTTTTTGTAGAGGATTTCGTCGATCGCAAAGATTGGAGCTTGTCTCTTTATTTTCCTCACTTCTCTCTTGTCAGATGGGAGTATTCCTTTGACAAGGTATTTAACAATAAGTGACATCCAGGTATTATCATATGTGCTACTTGATTTTGGATGGTCAATCTCCTCATCCAATATCTCTTTATCATTTTCTTCACTTTCTTCCACATGAGATTCAGCTCGAGATCTTGTCATAACTAAAAATTCCTTTCCTTGTTCGGATGTTTCCTCCTCAATACTTTGGTTTTCCTGATATCTGACTAGGACAATTCGTGTTTTTGGGGTCCATCTTGAGCTGGCTAATTTTGCTAAGGTGTTTGCGTGTGCATTTTCTGCTCTTGTAACTTGATTTGTCGAAAAATCCTCAAACAAAGCAAGCATTAGTAATATCTTCTTCACATATAAGGATAACTTGGGATCCTTTGTTTGATATATCTGCTTTACTTCATTAACCATCAATTGAGAGTCGCTAAAGATCTGTATTCATGGGATTTTCAGTTCTAGTGCCAAAGTTAATCCTACTATCATTGATTCATACTCTACCACATTATCGGTTATAGGAAATCCCAATTTCATGGCGTAATGCAAGTAGTGTTCATCTGGGGTTATGATTATATATCTTGCCCCAGCTCCTTATTCATTTGACGCACCATCCACAAATAGTTGCCACACGGGCTTTTGATCATTCTCTTTTTTCGATTATTCCTCAATGAAGCTAGTGCACTCGTTAACAAAGTCTTCCAATGCATGCCCTTTAATTGTAGCTCATGGTTGAAATTCAATGTCGTATTGACTGAGTTCGATCCCCTACTTAACCAATCTTCTAAAAGTTTCGGGTTTACTAAACACTTGCTTAAGAGGGAAGTTAGTCAATACCCTGATCGAGTATGGCTGAAAGTATGCTTTGAGCTTTCAAGCCATGAGAATCAAGCAATAGGCTATTTTTTCTATAACTAGATATCAAACCTCTGCATCCCTTATTCATCTGCTTACGTAGTATACCGAAAGCTGTGTCCAATTTTCTTCTCTAATGAGTACCAAACAAACTGCATGTTCTGATATTGCCATGTATAGGTACAATATTTCCCCACTGTCGGGACTTGAAAGTATTGGTGGTTTTTCCAAATGACTTTTCAATTCTAAGAAAGCTTTCTTGCAATTCACCCCCAAGTTCTTCTTCTTAATCACATCGAAGAATGGTATACACTTATCAGTAGCTTTTGAAATGAACCTGCTGTAACACCCCATATTTTTATAACATTATTTAGAATAATTAATTGGTAAATTAAATAAAAAATGTGGAGATTAATAATTTGATAATTGATTAGCTAAGGGTAGCCATGCCATGTCAATGTGCAAACTAAAATGAAATAACCTAAGCAAAGGTGTTAGGAAGTAACAAGGGCGATATGGAAAATAGGTGGATTTTATACCCTAAACCCTTAGGAGATGGAAACTCACGTTCATTTTATTTTACTCAAACTAAAAACACTAAGGCCAGCCACCATTATCATTCTCAAGAGGAAGATTAAGCTAGGAATCAAGAGAAGGAAGATAATCACCTTAATCAACATTTAATCTCACATCTTATATCTCAAAGCTAAGGTGAATAATCACTACATCCCATTCTCTTTTAGCTTTCGGTTTTATAATTTGATCCGAAATGTTTTTGCAAGTATATGCCGCGCTTTGATGATTAAAGTTATATATATGCCTATTGATGAATTATATATGTTCATGTTAAATTTTTATGATATGTTTGACATGAAAACCCTATTTAATGACATCCAATTGCGTTGAAAATATAAATATATGTCAAAAATGATATTTTAGAGAAGGGTTTCGATTCTCATAATTTTCTGAATTAATATGGATTTTATACTAATTTTCTAGTGAAGGAAATTGTTTATTGGGTTATAAATTATTTAAATAATAATTATTCGGGGTTGAAATTTTTATATGTTAGGTAACATATTAAAATAATTTTCAAGGATTTTTCCAGATTTTTCCTAAGTGTTTTGATAAATATATAAAATTGTTTAAGGTATGAGACTTAAATGTTTTATATATTTAATTAAGGAGAATGGGCATTTTGCAAAACAAAATAATTATTTAAATGTGAAAATAGTGGCAGCGCATTTCTGAAAAGAATTTGTTAAACAATGAAGATTTGACAAACAAAGGCAGGTTAGTTGAAAAGTTATCCTTTTTAAGTTAAAAACAAAGAAATCATACTTTTAGCATGTTTCAGCTTATTATGGCAGAAACCTTTCGACCCAGACCTTCCGACCAAGTCGAGTGGTTCAAAGCTTTCGACAAGGTCAAACCAGTGCATATGGTATCAAGTAACTTGGTATGTAATGAATTGGACAAGGTCAAAAGGTTCTTAGTCAAAAGGTTAATGGCCAAAGAGGTTGGGGTATGTTTGATTTATAAACCAAAGGCTTCCACCTGCTTTGCTTTCGAATTAGAGCTTTTGACTTAGTTGCTTTCAACCAGGTCAAATGTTTAAACAAAGGCTTTAAACCATTCGACAAAGTTGAAAGGTTGCTGCCGCTTTGTTTTGTTTTGAACCTTTCGACGAAGATGAAAGGTATACTTGTTTTAAAACCAACCGCTTCTCCCAATGCTTTCGAAAGTCAGCTATCGACTAGGTGTCTTACCCTTGTTTTATAAATTGAAGTATAACCCAAAGCTTTCGAAAGAGTTGTTTTAAAGGATATGTTTAAAGATTTTGAAGCAAAGCTTTCGACTCAGTCGAAAGGTTGCTTCCAATGACTTCGAAAAGTTTTAAAAGAAGGACTTCCATTTGTTTTGAATTGTGACTAGTAAGCCTTCGAACGGTTTAAGTAAATAATTTCAAAAGGTTTTAGCTAAATGATTTCGAAAGGTTGAAGATTGATTTCGAAAGGTTAAAATCAATAGTTTCAAAAGGTTTTAGTTGAATGATTTAGAAAGGTTTGAAGATTGATTTCGAAAGGTTTGGTTAAATGGTTTTGAAAGGTTTTGGCTGAATGATTTCAGAAGGTTAAATGATCAACCACGAGAAGTTTAAGTTCAATGATTTCGAAAGGTTTAAATGAATGACTTCGAAAGGTTCTGGTTGAATGACTTTGAAAGGTTTACGTGAATGGTTTCGAAAGGTTTAGGATGGAAGGTTTTCCAAGGTTTTCTAAGGCAACATTTTAAAGAGATTTTAAAGAAGGATGTCCAAGTTTAATTGTTTTCGAAAGGTTTCATTTTGAAAGGTTTGATAGTTGAATATAAAATAAACAATTTCAAAATTGTAGAAAGATGTTCTTTCAAATGGCTAAGTGTTTTCAACAACTAAAGGTTGAGTAAAGAGGATATATAATATGGTGATATGATTCTGAGTAAAGTATATATATTATATACTATTCCTTGTTTAAATTTGATTTAAAGGTTTAAATCGGTATGGAAATGTTTTCAAGGAAAATTATGAGAGTGGATCCTTAAGTGAAAATGACTCAGATAATAGAATACTAGATAAGACAAGTATGGGGTTGTGCCCTATACATTAGCTAATAGCCCCAGCTAATTGTTGTCCAAAATTCCAGTGTGTAGGGCTTGGTCACAGGTGGGCTAAAATTATGATTACACACCGAAAGGAATATATGTTGTATACAGATAGGTTATTGGTGAGTCTGAAAAACCATTAGGATCAGGAAGACCTGGGAGATGAATAAGTTAGGGACAGACCGTCCAGAAGTGAAGTATTTAACAGATAGTTACGGATAGATAATCCAATAGAAGAATACCTAACAGGTGTTAGGTTAATTTTGATTATATCGTCTGGTAGGCCCGAGTTAGCCAAAGGTTAAAAGTTATCCAAACAAAACTTATGTATTTGAATATATAGTTCATTATTACCTGAGATTTATGTATGTTTACATCATGATTACTTTACAGTATTTAACCATTGTGGATGTAGGAACATGGTATATGGTTTTGTAAAAGGTTTTGCAAAAATATGTTTTAAAAAGGATGTTAATAAGGGGAAACCCGTTCCACTAAGCGGCGTGGTCTCACTTAACATGTTTAATCGGGATGTATAGTATTATTCATACCGGGCTTTATGTCTGACTCGAAGTTTATGTTATCCCCTTAAACTCTTGGGTGCTCAAAATTAATTTGAGTAGGTTAAGGGATTAAGGTCTTTTTCAGGTTTATTAGGATGACGAATAAGGCTACCGGAGGCATGCAGGTGGCAAACGAGAAGCTATTTAGGATTCGCAGTTCTTGTTATGTTTTGATGTATTTCCGCTGTGATTGTATTAGGTCTATTATGACCATATGACTCTGATGAACCAAGGGGGTATCATCATATACCGTTCTTGGCGTATTTTGTAATAACTTATTTTATTTGTGCTTGGGAACGATTTGGGATTATGTGTTGTGAATGTGAAACATTTGGTTTTGAAATGTAATGAAGTAAAAGTGGTTTTTTGAAATCTGTGTTTTGTTTCATATTCAAGTGCTCTTAATATTACTGCTACAATTAACATAGCTGTATTTAGTCGCCGAAAGCGAATACTATAGATAACTGCACCATCTGTAGCACTTAGTTTTGGGCCTCTAGATAGGGGATGTTACAGCTTGGTATCAGATCATGGTTATGAAATACTCTAACTAAAAAATTATTTTTGAAAACATAATCCTTAGAAATTAGAATTAAGATCAGGGTATGGGATAACGCTATAGTAACGTACTTGTATTTGCTATATATATAAGTATACGATGTATCTCTAAACTCCTATCATAGTTAGGCTATCCATCTGTATCTCACAAGGTTTGAATACAGTTATGGAAGGAAGAAGAGGCAGAGTTAATCTCGGAGGAGATAGCACCACAACCAATGGAAATGCCTGACCAAACACTAGGAGAGGTCTCGGTCAGGCACAAGTAGAAACTGTTGGTGCAGGAGTTCCCTAGATGGACATGGGAGCAATATATCAGTTCGTTGTAAACACGATGCAAGCTGGAATTGCAGCCGGAGTTATCGGAGGTAATGCTGTTGGAGTTGGAGCTCAGGAAGTTCCGATGGCCAATCAATATGCTAACCTGAGTAGGGATTATATCAAGCTTGGAGGGAAGCTGTTTATTGGTACTGAAGGTGCGATCGAGGTGGAAAATTGGCTACTACATTATGAGAGAATCTTTGCTGACTTAGGATTGAATGATGCACAAAAGAGGAGATTAGCTTCGAGGCGGCTGCAGGGAGCTTCTTTATTCTGGTGGAATACTATCACTGCCGGGGTTGATGAGGAAACCATAACTTGGAAGGAGTTTAGGAGAAGGTTTTCAGAAAGATTTATGTCTGTAATGGAGCAGTTGGCGTTGGTGTGGAAGGTTGCAGAATTGGAACAAGGAGATATGTCCGTTTTGGAGTATGCGAGCAAGTTTGAGGAGTTGGCCGGATATGAGTATGCTTTGGTAGATACCGTGATCAAGAGAAATGAAAAGTTTATAAGGGGCTAAAGGCCAATGTTGATCAGTGCTACTTTGCCGCATTTGAGAGATCCCAGTGATGTAGTGGTTGAAATGGCATTAAGATAGGAAGAGGCATTGGCTTGCTTGGGGAAGAAGATGAAGGAGGCCCAGATGGGACAGGGCCAGAAAAGGAAGTTTTTCCTGAAAAAGAATGCTCAAAAAGGGGGAGCATAGAAGAAAGGAAAGGCTGAAGTGGTTTGGTACAAATGCGGCAAAAAGGCACACTATGCCATTGAGTGTCGAACCGGTAAAGGAAAAGGAAAAGAGGCTAGTGGAAAGAAGAATGCTAGATGTTTTAATTGTGATCAGATCGGTCATTACAAGAACAAGTGCCCAGAGCCTGGAAGAGAAGGAAAGAGGCAAGTTTATGCTTTGGAGCCCACGACCTAATGGCCAGTTGTGTAGGACAAAGGGAAGGCTATTTTGGGAGGCTCGCTGCAGATTCACGGTATGTCTGTTAGCGTTCTATTTGATACTAGAGCATCTCATTCTTTTATTTCTCGATGTTTCGTAGATAAGCTTAACCGAGAACCCTCATATCTAGTTACTTCCTTAAGGGTTGCAAATCTAATAGGAGGGTATGCTACGCTTGGGATAAGGTGTGACCATTTAGAGTTTGATTTACTAGGCCATACTTTGTTTGCATGTGTTTGACTTTGGGGGATTTGGGATTATCCTTGGTATGGATTGGTTAAGTAAATTTGACGCTTGGATATTTTTCCATGATAGAAAAATATCACTTAGTCACCAGGATTGTAGTGATTAGATAGTTTATACCGTATAGAACCCTAGTTGTGAAATGTATGCTTTATTGGGTAATGTGGAGTTGGAGGATGATTTGCATCAAGTCTTTGTATTCAGAGAATTCGCAGATGTGTTTGAGTCGGTAACTGGATTGCCACCGAAACAAGCCATTGAGTTTCAGATTGATTTAGTGTTTGGAGCAGAACCTATGAGTTGACCGCCTAGTAGAATGACTCCTACCAAGATGAGAGAGCAGAAGTTGCGGTTGGTTGATTTGGAAGGCAAGAGTTTTATCTGACCAAGTAGTTCGCCATGGGGAGCTGCCGCTGTATTTGCTAAGAAGCCGAACGGATCGTTAAGGCTGTGTACCGATTATCGTAAGTTGAATGAGAAGACGATAAAGAACCGATATCTATTGCCGAGAATTAAAGATCTGTTCGATTAATTAAGTGGAGCCAAGGTATTCTCTCAGTTGGATTTGGCGATGAGATTTCATCAGCTTAGAGTGGCGGAGGATAGCATTCCTTTGACGTTGTTTAGGATAAGATATGGATCGTACGAATGGTTATTTATGCCGTTCGGACGAACTAATTCACCGACATTCTTTGTTGTTCTGATGAATAGGATTTTCCGAGAACACTTGGATAGATTTGTGTTGGTCCTTATAGATGACATTTTGGTATACTCTAAGTATGAGATGGAGCATGAAGTTCATCTTAGAGTTGTGCTCGAAACATTGAGGGAGCATCAGTTGAAGGCTAAGTTTTTGAAGTGTCATTTTTGGAAGAAGGAAGTGAAGTTCCTTTGTCATGTCGTCTCAGAGAAAGGGTTGTCTATAGATCCAACTAAGATTGAGGTGGTGAATAATTGAAAGAGACCCGAGACGATGACCGAGATTAAAAGCTTTCTTGGATTGGCTGGATATTATTGAAGGTTTATAAAGGATTTTTGATAGCTGCGCTGATGACTAAGCTTACATGAAAAGATATGAGGTTCGTATGGACTGATAAGTGTGAGGAAGCATTCCAGACCTTGAAACACTTATTGACCCATGCACTGGTGTTAGTGGTTCTAGAGGGGAATCAAGATTAGGTTGTTTATACTGATGCATGTGGAACTGGATTAGCAGTTGTGTTGATGCAAAGTGGTAAAGTGATTGCTTATGCTACTAGATGGCTCAGGCCATATAAAGTTATATATCATGACTTGGAGTTAGCTGCCGTGATATTTGCTTTGAAGGTGTGGAGGAATTATCATTTGGGAGAGCGGTTTGAGCTTTATACTGATCATAAGTCGTTGAAGTACTTGTTCTCTCAGAAGGAGCTGAACATGAGACAGCAAAGATAGTTGGAGTTTATTGCTGCTTATGATTTTGGAATTGAATACACCCGGAAAAGGAAACAAGGTGGCAGATGCACTCAGCCGGTAACATTAGAATGCAGTGTTAGCTATGATTGCCGAGTGGAAGGTTTTGGAAGCATTAACAGCTTGTAGTGTGCAGTTTAGATTCGGGGAAGGTTCTAGTACCGGAAGTGTTGTATTGCCTTGTTTAGAAGTTAGGCTAGTAATGATTGAGAAGATAACTTCTAAGTAAGAGGAGGATCCAATTTTGGCTGAATGGATCAAAAAGTTAGGGGAAGGAACGGAGAGTGATGACCAAAAGGATTTCAGTCTTGACCAAAATGAGTGGTTGAGAAAGAGAGGATGGTTGTGTGTTCCGAATATAGAAAACACGAGGAGGGAATTTTTGGATGAATGCCATCGTTCAAAGTTCACTATCCATCCAAGAGGAATGAAGATGTATCAAGCTATGAAGAGAAGTTTCTTCTGGGAAGGTATGAAACAGGACATTAGTTTGTGTATTAAGCAGTGCTTGAATTGCAAACAGGCAAAGGCTGAACTTAAAAAACCAACCGGATTTCTTCAACCGTTGGAAGTTCCATTGTAGAAGTGGGATTCGATCTCTATGGATTTCATTGATGGGTTGCTAAGATCTAGTAGAGGTAATTAAAGCATATGGATCATAGTAGATAGACTGACTAAGAGTGCCCATTTCATTCCGGTAAGGTCAAATAGGATGGCACCCATTTTGGAGATGTTATTTATGAAGAATGTAGTTAGACTGCACGGGATTCCTAGTAGTATTTTCAGTGATAGAGATTCTTTGTTTACTAGTGAGTTCTGGAAAAGTCTACAGGAAGCATTAGGAACAAAGCTCAACATGAGTACCGCTTACCATCCACAAACTGATGGGCAAATGGAAAGAGTTACCAAAATCTTGGAGTATTTGTTAAGAGCTTGTGTATTGGATTCCGAGGGATCATGGGAGGACCATCTTCATCTAGTCGAGTTCTCGTATAACAATAGTTATCAGACTAGTATTGGGATGGCACCGTTTGAAGCTTTGTATGGAAGACCATGAAAATCTCCCGTATGTTGGTTAGAGACTAAGGATAGATTGGTTCGTGGTCCGGATTTGGTGAAGGAAGTTGCGAAGAAGATTGAGTTGATCCGAGTTAGGATGAAGGAAGCTCAATCTAGGCAGAAAAGTTATGCTGATAGAAGAAGGAAAGATTTGGAATTTTCCGTCGAAGACTATGTATTCATTAAGGTTTCACCGATGAAGGGTGTGATTAGATTTGGGAAATCATGAAAGTTAGCACCTAGATTCGTTGGACCATTCCGCATGGTTGAGAGGATCGGGAAACTCGCTTATAGAATAGAGCTAATGGGTAGTTTGATTGGAGTCCATGATGTTTTCCACGTTTCTCATCTTAGAAATGTGTTAGAACCTGAAGACTACCATAGCACCTACAGTGTTAGAAGATTTAGTAGCAGAACCGGATTTGACCATAGTTAGAAAGCCGATTCAGATTGTGGCTAGAGATGAGAAGAAGTTGAGGAACAAGACAGTCAAGTTAGTAAAGGTTCGGTGGAGTGACGATGCTAGAGACTGTACTTGGGAGATAGAGACCAGGATTAGGGATACTTATCCTGACTTGTTTGATGGTACGCTTCACCATTGATTGTTTTATAGTGTACCTTATCATAATTTCGAAGACGAAATTCTTTAAGGTGGGGAGTCTGTAACACCTAATATTTTTATATCATTATTTAGAATAATTAATTGGGTAAATTAAATAAATAATGTGGAAATTAATAAGATTATAATTGATTAGCTAAGGGTAGCCGTGCCATGTCAATGTGCAAACAAAAATGAAATAACCTAAGTAAAGGTGTTAGGAAATAACAAGGGCAATATGGGAAATATGTGGAGTTTATACCCTAAACCCTTAGGAGATAGAAACTCACCATCATTTCATTTTACTCAAACTAAAAACACTAGGACTGGCCACCATTATCATTCTCAAGAGGAAGATTAAGCTAGGAATCAAGAGAAGGAAGATAATCACCATAATCAACATTTAATCTCACATCTTATATCTCAAAGCTAAGGTGAATAATCACTACATCCCATTATCTTTTAGTTTTTGGTTTTAAGATTTGATCCAAAATGTTTTTGCAAGTATATGCCGTGCTTCGATGACTAAAGTTACATATATGTCTTTTGATGAATTATATATGTTCATGTTAAATTTTTATGATATGTTTGACATGAAAACCCTATTTAATGACATCTAAATGCCTTGAAAAATTTAAATAAAGGTCAGAAATGATATTTTAGAAATGATTTTCGATTCTCATAAATTTCTTAATTAATAAGGATTTTATAATAATTTTCTAGTGCAGGAAATTGTTTATTGGGTTATAAATTATTTTCGGCTAAAATAATAATTATTTGGGGTTGAAATTTTTATATGTTAGGAAACATATTAAAATAGATTTTCTGGGATTTTTCTATATTTTCCCTAAGTGTTTTTATGAATATACAAAATTATTTAAGGTGTGGGACTTAAATGTTTTATATATTTAACTAAGGAGAAAGGGCATTTTGTAAAACAAAATAATTATTTAAATTTGAAAATAGTGGCAGCACATTTCATAAAAAAATTTGTTAAACAAATAGGATTTGACAAACAAAGGCAGGTTAGTTGAAAAGTTATCCTTTTTAAGTTAAAAACAAAGAAATTATACTTTTAGCATGTTTCAGCCTATTATAGCAGAAATCTTCCGGCTCAGACCTTTCGACCAGGTCGAGGGGTTCAAAGCTTTCAGCAAGCTCAAACCAATGCATTTGGTATCATGTAACTTGGTACATAATGAATTGGGCAAGGTCAAAAGGTTCTTAGTCGAAAGGTTAATGGCCAAAGAGGTTGGGGTATGTTTGTTTTATAAACCAAAGGCTTTCACCTACTTTGGTTTCGAATTAGGGATTTGAACTTGGTTGCTTTCGACCAAGTCAAATGTTTAAACAAAGGTTTTTAAACCTTTCGACACAGTCGAAAGGTTGCTGCCGCTTTGTTTTGTTTTGAACCTTTCGACAAAGACGAAAGGTATACTTGTTTCAAAACCAGCCGCTTCTCCCAATGCTTTCGAAAGGAAGCTTTCGACTGAGGTGCCTTACCCTTGTTTTTTAAATTGAAGTAAACACAAAGCTTTCGAAAGAGTTGGTTTAATGGATATGTTTAAAGCTTTTGAAGCAGAGCTTTCGACTTAGTCGAAAGGTTGCTTCCAATGACTTCGAAAGGTTTTAAAAGAAGGTTTTCCATTTGTTTTGAATTGTAACCAGTAAGCCTTCGAAAGGTTTAGGTAAATAATTCTGAAAGGTTTTATCTAAATGATTTCGAAAGGTTGAAAATTGGTTTCGAAATGCTAAACTCAGTAGTTTCAAAAGGTTTTAGTTGAATGATTTCGGAAGGTTTGAAGATTGATTTCGAAAGGTTTGGTTCAATGGTTTCGAAAGGTTTTGATGATCAACCACGAGAATTTTAAGTTCAATGATTTCGAAAGATTTAAATGAATGATTGCGAATGGTTCAAATGAATGACTTCGAAAGGTTCTTGTTGAATGACTTCGAAAGGTTTAAGTAAATGGTTTCAAAAGGTTTGAGATGGAAGGTTGTCCAAGGTTTTCTTAGGCAATGTTTAAAAGAGATTTTAAAGAAGGATGTCCAAATTTTTATTGTTTTCGAAAGGTTTGATTTCGAAAGGTTTGATAGTTGAATATGAAATAGATGATTTCAAAAGTGTAGAAAGAGGTTCTTCCAAATGGCTAAGTGTTTTCATCAACTAAAGTTTGAGTAAAGAGGATATATAATATGATGATATGATTTTGAGTAAAGTATATAGATTATATAATATTCCTTGTTTAAATTTGATGTAAAGGTTTTAATCGGTTTGGAAATGTTTTCAAGGAAAATTAAGGGAGGGGATCCTTAAGTGAAAATGACTCAGATATTAGAATACAGATGAGACTAGTATGAGGTCATGCCCTATACATTAGCTATTAGCCCCAGCTAATTATTATCCAAAATTCCAATGTGTAGGGCTTGGTCACAGGTAGGCTAAAATATGATTACACACCGAACGAAATATATGTTGTATATAGATATGTTATTGGTAAGCCTGAAAAACCATTAGGATCGGGAAGACGCGAGAGATGATTAAGATAGGGACAGACCGTCCAGAAGTGAAGTATTTAACAGATATTTAAGGATAGATAATCCAGAAGAAGAATACCTAACAGGTGTTAGGTTAATTTTGACTATATTGTCTGGTAGGCCCGAGTCAGCCAAAGGTTAAAAGTTATCCAAACAAAACTTATGTATTTAAACAGATAGTTCATTATTACCTAAGATTTATGTATGTTTACATAATGATTACTTTATAGTATTTTACCATTGTAGATGCAGGAGCATATTATATGGTTTTGTAAAAGGTTTTGCAAAGATATGTTTTAAAAAGGATGTTAGTGAGGGGAAACCCGTTCTGCTAAGCGGCGTAGTCTCACTTAACATGTTTAACCGGGATGTACAGTATTATTCATACCAGGCTTTATGTCTGACTTGAAGTTTATGTTTTCCCCTTAAACTCTCGGGTGCTCAAAATTAATTTGTGTAGGTTAAGGGATTAAGGTCTTTTTTAGGTTTAGTTGGATGACGAATAAGGCTAACGGAGGCATGTAGGAGGCAAATGGATAGCTATTTAGGATTTGTAGTTCTTATTATGTTTTGATGTATTTCCACTGTGATTGTATTAGGTTTATTATGACCATATGACTCTGATCAACCAAGTGGGTATCATCACATACCGCTGTTGGCGTATTTTGTAATAACTATATTTTATCTGTGCCTGGGAACGTTTTGGGATTATGTGTTATGAATGTGAAACATTTGGTTTTGAAATGTAATGAAGTAAAAGTGGTTTATTGAAATCGGTGTTTTGTTTCATATTCAAGTGCTTTTGATATTATTCATACCATTAACATAGTCGTATTTAGTTGCCGGAAGCTAATACTATAGATACTGTAGCATATGTAGCGCTTAGTTTTGGGCCTCTAGGTAGGGGGTGTAACACCTGCTTAAGGCAGCTACCCTCCTATTTAAGCTTATTACTTCCTTGCTGGTTTTAGGTTCGGCCATGTCCTTTATGGCTTGAATTTGGTCAGGACTTGCTTCAATCCCCTGAGCACTTGCTAGGTAGCCAAAGAATTTTCCAAAGTGGACTCCAAAAGAACACTTTTGCGGGTTCAATTTCACTTGATACTTCCATAATATTGAAACATTTCCTCAAGATCCTTAAGATAATTCTCGGGCTCGCTAGACTTTACTGGCATATTATCAGCATAAACTTCAATGTTACTGCCAATTTGTTCCTTAAACATCTGATTAACCAATCTTTAATAGGTGGCTCCTGCATTCTTTAACCCAAATGGCATCGCTTTGTAGTAATAAATTCCCCATTCAGTTATGAAGCTGGTATGCTCTTCATTTGGTTTAAACATCGGTATCTGATTGTTCCCCGAATAAGCATCCATGAGGGATAACAATTTATGTCCGCTTGTTGCATCCACTATTGATCTAATCACGGTAGTGGGAAGCAATCTTTTAGGCATGCTTTGTTTATGTCTATGTAATCAATGCATGTTCTCCATTTTCTTTTTGACTTATTTACCAAAACCGGGTGGCTAACCATTTAGTATAATATACCTCCCGGATTAATCAATTTTCAAGGAGTCTGTAACCTCTTCCCTTAGAGCATCTGATTGTACTTTGTCCAAACGTCTCTTTTTCTACCTTACGAGGATTGCTCCTGGATTGATATTAAGGGCATAATACGAGACAGTCGGATGAATTCTCACCATACCGAAATGTGACCAAGCAAACACATCCTTGTTGACATTGAGGAACTAAATCAAGTCTTTCTTTAACTCACTATCAAGATCCTTTCCCACCTTAACTATTTTAGAAACGTTATCTGAATCTACATGGGCTTCCTCTAGATCTTCTACAGGCTTTACCCTTGCTGTTTCGCCTTGGCAGTCAAACTCTATGACTATAGGTCCATCCTCTATTAAATTAGCGTCAGTTCTCTTTCTCTGGCTTCCAGCAGGGATGTACCTTTGATACATATGTTTGTTAGGCTTTTTAATGTTAATCTTTGTTTCGAATATTCGATGTGTAAATCCACCATCCGAAGGCAGTAAAACAGTAGAAGAGTCAAAGACAGTAGAATATTCCCTTTTGTATTGGTCAAGTGTAGAAAAGTACATTTCTCGGGAGCTAAATTATTCCCCCGGTACAGTTTCCCAGCCTCGCTTTGTCAGGAATTTTACCATGAGATACTTTGGGGAGACAAAAGCATTGATCTCATCCAGGGCTGGTCTGCCAAAGAAGGAATTGTAGTAAGAAGGTTGATCGATTATCACAAAAATAGTTTAAAAATGTTCGGCAAGTTGGCGGCACTCCCATCTGTATGAGTAGCTTTATTTGCCCCACTAAACTTGACCCTTAGTTGTTGAACCCAAATATGGGCTCTGTGCTCGGCTCTAATTTAATCTCAGGGATGTTCATCTCATCGAAGGCATGTTTGAAGATTACATTGACCGCGTTGCCTGTATCGACCAGAATCTTAGAGACAATAGATAGCCTAATTTGTGTAGTAATCATGAGGGGGTCATTATGAGGATGATGGACCCTTTTATGTAGCTCCTGCAGAATGACCACCAGATTAGGCATTTGGATGTTAAGGCATGGGTTTTTCATTGGGGGCTCTTCTTAAATAGAATAGATCTATTCTTTGGCTTCTTTAATGTATTTGCTTCATGCTCCCTTGTCGTTCCCTGCTGGATGTGGCCGACCATGGATTACATCAATACTGTTGATTGGCAGGCTTAAGCACATGGGATCCTCATCTTCTAACACATGCACAGCGTTGCCTCGGCGCTTCTGAGAAGAATTCTCTGTTCGTGGGGTTTCCTGTTGATCTTGAATAAACTCCTTTAAATGACCTTCCCGGATCAGATTTTGGATAATTCCGGCCAGAACACTACACTCATCAGTTTTGTGGCCATTAGCTTTGTGATAAGCGTAGCAGTCTCCTCCTTTTTTCTATTCAGGATTGTTCTTAGCTTTGAAGGAGACTGGAAAGTTGCCTCATATACGTAAGACAGCGGCTTGTTTAAAGCAACTATGTTAGCAACGGGTTCCTCCCATCTGTCCCTTTCTGGGCCACGGTCCAGACCAAATCTCCCCCTTCCTTCTTGGGAGCTGCTTTCTTCTTGCGTAATTAAGTTCATCCATCTGGATGTACTTGTATGCTTGAAAGTGGAAGTCTTGTAGGTCTTTATACCCATTAACAAAGAGTTGCTTCCAGAAAGGGGTATTCACAGTCAAGCCAAAATGGACAGCTATGTGCTTATCGCAATCATTCATGTCCTTGGCCTTTAAAGCTTCAACGTTGAACCTTCTCATGTAGTCCCCCAAAAACTCTTCCTGCCTTTGTTTTATGTTTGCCAAGACTGTATAATCGATAGTAGGATCTTTGTAGATACAGAATTGGGCTGAGAACTCGTAAGAAAATTGCTTCCAAGAGTATATGGTCTTTTCTCGATATTGCCTATACCATTTGGCCGCTGCCCCTTGGCGAGTAACTGGGAACAGTCGACATCCGACAACTCCAGATGTGTTATACAGGTCCATATGGCTGTCAAAAGCCATGAGAGGATCATTGGGTCTGTAACCCCATGGAATTTCATGGACAGAATTTTGATGTATGGTGGTATAACTGTGGCTATGATTTCGTTGGTGAAAGGCGAAACCCTCTCATTGTCATTGAAATTTTCGTCCATTGTTCTTTTTCCCTTGGAATTCATAGCATCTTTAATAGCCTTCTCAGCGGCATCTTTTAGATAAGCTTCAACATTGCCATAGTTTTTAAAGTCTAGGCAATATTCTTTCGACGTTGAACTCCCATATTGTTCCAACGACTTGCCTAAAATTCTTCCCTGATGATTAGCTTTCAAGTGGGGAAGTCCCTTCTTATTTGAGGATGTCAAATCCACTTTGTCTTTATTCTTATTGGAATTAGCTTTTAGATTCCTCCTGGGAGAAACTACCTCTTCTCCTTGAATTTGTCTCGGAGTCTTTGAAGATTTTTGAGATAATGCCATCTTTAGCAGCTCATGCATCTCCTGCAGTTGCTGTTCCAAGTGCTTGATTTTAGCTATGTTTTCATCTTGCTTTGCTGCTGATGAAGTTTTTCTAGGGATGGCCCCATCCTGGTTAAAAGATGGAACTACATTTTCTTCTAGAGTGGTGGTATGTATTGCTCCTTCCATGATCCAACTTAAATGCTTAACCTCGTCTTTCCTACGCAAGAAAAACAAGTCACCATTAGTCCATATACAGTAACAAGGTTGGATGTTCAAGCCCTCTTTCTAGCGCCAAAAATGTTAACAAGAAAACTTGTCAACATCCCTAATGCTATTCGTAGGATAATTTGATTTAAACGAAATCAAGTTATTGAAGATTCACTCCTTCGGAAGCATACCATTCGATTAGATTGACATAGTCAAAAGGGTTTAAGGTGATAGCTCCACCTCTCAACTAAGTTGGCTTAATCAAAAGGGTTAATAAAGCAGTCTGTGCCTTTTGACCATGTTGACTTAGACAAAAGGGTCAATGAGGCCATTTCTACCGTTCGATTAGATTGGCTTAGTCGAAAGGCATCAAGTAGTTAATCCGATTGAATCTTATCCTCTGAGTGAGTCGAAAGTAGCTGATCATCCTTGCTCTTCCTTACTTTCGACCATGTTGAAAGGTTACATTTAGAACCTTTCAACTATGTCGAAAGAGGATGCTTATTTCATTGGTACAACATAGTTGCTTTCGACCCCATAGTTTCACCACATTTGTTATGAAACCTCATCGAAAGGGTCACTTATATCTATAGGGATTGATTTCTTTCAAATGAGTTCCTCAATATATGATTGTTTGCCAATTATGAACTAAGATTCCATTCAAAAACACCCCTTTCGATCAGGTCAAGAGGGGATTTTCTCTTTCGGCATGGTCCTAGTTCATTATTGCATACAATCCACTCAGTTTTCCTTGTATTAGATTGATCCTAGTATTCTTGAATTTCATGAACTTAACACGGTCCAAAACCCATCATAACTTTGGATTTAGTTGTCAAGTGCAGGTTTCGATGATGATGCGTTTTGATTAGGAATGCCCAAGTCGTTCCTATACTTTGCATAGATAAAATGAAGTCATGAGATTATGTTAGAATCATGTGCAATTGATCATTAGTCCAGCTAATGATCTAAATGATCTTCCTCGTCATCAATATCCTTAATGAATTAGACATCTCCCTTTTTATTCACAATCCATAGTGAGTTACAAGGTGAAGAGCTTTTTCCCTAATTTGATTTAGGGTTTCTTGAGAGTACAATTGTAATTAAGAAAATAGAGTAAAGAAATTGAATTCACTATTCCAAAATCCGGTCCCCAAAACAGGACCCATTGGGTCTTATTTATTGATGCAGGTCGGCACCCTTCCCTTCCTTTTCTTTTGACTGGGTTGGAAGGACCCCTTTTTATATGCTTCTTCAAGCCTTTTGACTCAGAAAAAAGGCCATGACCCTTTCGATGTTGTCGGCAGGTATCCTCTTGTGTTTCTTGGTTTAATCTTTCGCCTCCTTTATCCCTTCCTAGAACTTTCGACTGAGTCAAAAGTGGCCTTTGTCGTCCTTTCTCCATTGTTGACTTCTCGGTACTGCTTTCCTCACAGCACCTTTTGACATTATCGAAAGGTTTTCAGAATGCATCTTCTCCTTTTTTGTTGTTATTGGAAGTACGTTTGAAGCTTTCGACACTGTCGATAGGTCGATTATATTAGTTCCGAGGATATTCAAGTATGAATGGTTTCGATGAGGTTGTGTAGCCTTTGAAAGCATGCCTTAGGACTGGGGGGGAACCTTCTCTTAAAATTATGGGCCTCAACTGGTTTGAAAGGCTTGTATTTGCTTTCGAAAAGGTTGTGTTAGGGGAGAAACCTATGACTTCGAATGGTTCGGCATGTAAGTGGGAGAACATCATCTATTGCCTTTGAAAGGAATTCCAAAGCTGTCCTAGTTTGTTTATCTACGTCAGAAGGTTGAAAGTGGTGGTGAGGTATATTTGTGTCCATCTGGATTGAAAGCCTTTGCACTTTATGAGTAGTTGGTACCTTCGACCTCTTCGATACCAACTTAATGCCTTCTAAACATCCTCTTACGGCCTTTATGAAGTCTAGATCTGTTTCTTCATCGAAATCTCAATTTTACTAACCTTCTTTTATACTTCTACTCTTAAGTAGATTTTATGGCTAACAGTTACCTTTTTGAGTAAGTCGAGACCTTTAGCTCAACCAATATTCTTAGATCCTTTGGTCCTAACCCCAAGTCATCGAAAGGCCAGCTTTCGAAGAAGTTGGAACCTTTCTATTCAATTTATAACCTTAAGTCCAATCCTTGAGTCATCTTAACTATTTCGTAGGTGGCTTTCGAAAGGAAACTAAACCAACCTAACTAGTTCGAAAGGAAATATAAGAAGGGATGAAGGTGTTTTGACCAAGTCGAAAGGTTGTATAAAAAGGAATTTCAGCTACCACAAACTATTCGAAAGGAGGACTTGAGGGAATCAAAGGGATTTTTTAACAATCTTTACCTGATCAAAAGGTATTAACTGCTTTCATCTTTTCGAAAGGACGTTTCAAAGGAATCACTTATCCTTTTACTCGGTTTTGGTGTGTTGACAAGTTTTCTTGTTAACACAGAATATGATTTAAAGATTCATATCTCTAAAGAAATATTTTACTTGGATAAAGGATACCGATTAATTAAGTACTAATCACGTAGATATTTGACATCTTTTATGTATAATTAGTTCGGAGAAATCGGGGTTGGATTTTGGCGATTCCTGTTCGAAAACCACTTCGAAGAAATATACGTTTGGAAGTAAAAACATGTTGAAGACAATAATTTTGAAGACGGAGATCTTCATAATGAAGGGCTGCTTGCCATTAACCAGTGGAGTAATTCCCTTATCATATATATTGTGATGGTTGTTCCTTCAATTTGAAACCTTCGATGAAAGGACTACTTGCTACTAATTCAAGGGGTGATTCCCAAACAGGATGTAGTAGGAGAAGTACCTTCGATTGGTCCTATGCTTGGGCAACTTGTATGGACGAGTGTTTGACATGGAATTTCAAATACTATGTACATTGATTTTTGCAAATGTACATCAGTTTGGAGGTGTAGAAGGTAACCCCTCTTACACTTAACACCCTTCCTTGAGGCGTATAAACCTAGGGGTTGTACTTTTGTAGGAATCAACAGTGTGTTATTAGAAAAGGCAATGTGGCATTCAATGTGGGATTTGTTTTGTAAAAGGTAATACATTACCTCTAGCCTCACAGCCGAATATGGCTTAAATAGGGTATGTCATAAGGCTATGTGGGTCGCACCCATTAGGGTATGGTCATCACCTTTCTAGACCACCCTCTATATATCGGGTTTGTTGTGTATGCTATGAGACATCTCGAATAGGTCGGGAATGACTATGGTGATGTCATATTCATTACTACCAAAGACCATAGGGGTGGTCGTCGGAAAGGGTTAGGCTGCTCTTCCAGATGTAGAGGACGGTCAGTGTGTTATAATGAATGGGATTTTCGACCCTCGAAAATCGACAAAAATGCGTCCACAATATTGCATGCTGAGCATCCAAGTGCCAAATAAACTTATTATTAGAGGCAAAAGAAAATAAAGATAGAATAGAATCTCACACGAATGGAATAATAATATATTATTAACCACAAAATCTTTTACAGCGGAAAAAATTGGATATAATATTAGAGTCTAACCCAGATTTAGCATGGACAGTTATAAATCCTCCGTCCTTACAAATGCTGAAAACAACAAAACAAATACAGTGGAAAATAGAATACATTCGTACATTGATGAAGATCTCCAACTCTCCTCTGGAAACTCCAAGCATTCTGTAACATCCCCTATCTAGAGGCCCAAAGCTAGCGCTACAAATGCTGTAGTCATCCATAGTATTAACTTCTGACGACTAAATACGGCTATGTTAATGGTATCTATAATATCAAAAGCACTTGGATATGAAACAAATCACAGATTTCAAAATAGAATTTTTCCATTAAATTTCGAAACACATGTTCCATATTCAAATTAGAAATCCCAATACGTTCCCAGGAGGTGATAAAATATAGTTATTACAAATTACGCCAAGAGTGGCATATGAGGATGCCCCGTTGGATGATCAGAGCAATATTGTCATAACTGACATAATACACACAATGAAAACATAAAACAAGAACTGCAAATCCTAAATAGCTATCCATTAGCCTCTTGCTCGCCGCCTATGGTAGCTTTATTCATCATCCTACTAAAACTGTAAAACCTTAATCCCTCAACCTACTCAAATCAATTTTGAGCACCCGAGAGTTTAAGGTGAAACATAAACTTCGAGTTAGACATAAAGCCTAGTGTGAATAATACTACACATCTCGGTTATCTGATATTAAGTGAGACCATGCCGCTTAGCGGAATGGATTTCCCCTCACTAATATCCTTTTTAAAACATATCTTTTTTTTGTTCAAACCTTTATCCTACAACCAAACTGGTTAAAACTGTATAGCACCATTATATAAACATATATATATATATATATGTGTATGTATGTATCAGGTAATAAATGGACTATCTGTCTGAATACTACAGTTTTGTTTGGCTGACTCGGGCCTACCAGACAAAATAATAAAATAATCTAACAACTATTAGACACTTCTCTTCTGGACGGTCTGTCCTTTAACTATCTGTTAAATACTTCTCTTATTGACGGTCTGTCCCTAACTTAACATCTCCTAAGATCACCTGATCAAATGGTTTTGCAGACTCACCAATAATCTATCTTTATACAAAACATAATCCATTCTGTGTGTAACCATAATTTTAGCCTTACTTGTGACAAAGCCCTACAAACTGGAATTTTGGACTAAATCAGCTAGGACCAAAAGCTAATGTATATGGCACGACCTTATACTAGTACCATCTGGTATTCTAACATCTGAGTTTTTTTACTTAGGTATAACCTCCCATAATTTTCCTTCAATACCTTTTCATCTAAAAATTGATTTAAAACCCTTTTTAAATCAGACTTAAATAAGGAAAATACTCATAATCTATGCTTTACTCAAAATCACCTTGCCATGCTACATATATATACTTTACATAAATTCTTGTTGATAAAAACCTTTTAACATTTGAAAGTACCCCTTTTCGATCCTATTGAAATTACACCTTTTGAAACCATGGAAAACCCTTTCTTTCATTTTGGCCGAAAGGTCAAATCTTCCTTTCGAAACCATTCATATAAACCTTTCGAAACCATTGAAATTCCTTTTTCTTCGAAAGCTAAAAACCTTAGACATCCCACTTTTTAAAACCAATAAACATTGCCTTTCGAAACCATAGGAAAAACCTTTTCCTTTAAACTTATTCATAAACATTAAAAAATATTTCCTTTAGACCTTTCGAAGTCATTGGGGAACATCCCCTTCAAAACCATTCTTTCAAAGCCTTTTGAAAACATAGTGGAACTAACCCTTCGAAACCATCTTTAAAACCTTTCGAAGGCATTAAATCCTTAAACCCTTTGAAAGTATTTGGGTTTAATTTTAAAACATGTGGAAAACACCTTTCATAATCATTCAACACAAAACTGGTCGAAACCTTGGGTTATTCTTTAAATATCACTAAGAGTCACAAGCAACTGGGTCGAAAGCTACCCTCTCGAAACCTTTAACAAAGTTTGGAGGTGATGGTGTCACAACCAAACCTTTCGAAAGCATTGGAGAAGCAATACGGTTTTTGGAATACAAAACAACCCCTTCGGATGCTCTATTTTGAAAGGTATAAGGCCGTAGTAAAGGCTTCGACACGGTCGAAAGCTATTGTTTAAAACAAAGGTGCAACTATTTAGAAACCAATCTTCTAAACCATTGACTTAGTCGAAAGCATCCTTGGTCGAAAGCTATTTCTTAAAACAAAGGCTTAACCTTAAATCCTTTCTTTAAATCAATTGACATAGTCGAAAGCCAAATAGGTCGAAAGTTATATGGTCGAAAGCAAGCAGGTGCTCTTTTCTTTTAAAAAAAGAAGTGCTTCAACCCTTTCAGAACCCTTTGGGTTTCGACCCTTAAGTTCCGCCTTTGGTCAAATTCACTATGTACCAACAGGTTGATACTATGCGCATTGGTTTGAGGAAGGAGGCGGAGGATCTCAGTCGAAAGCTACCTGGGCGGAACCAAAAGTGGCGAAACATGCTTTTAACATGAATTTCTGATTTTAAACCTTTTTGAGTAAAACTTTCTAACTAACCTGCCATGTTTGTCAAACTCTTATTAGTTGCAAGTTTTCTTTTCTAAAAGTACTACCATAATTTCAGAATTAATTTTATTTAATTCATTCGCAAAATACCCCTTCTCCTTAATTAAATATATAAAACATTTAAGTCCCATACCTTAAATAATTTTATATGTTCATCAATAAAACTTGGAAAATTCTACAAAAATTCCAAAAATTCCGTTTTAATACGTTTTCCAACATATCAAAATTTCAGACCCAAATAATTAATTAATTAGCCATAAATAATTTATAACCCAATAAATCATTTTCTTTACTAGAAAATTAATTTGAAATCCACATTAATCCAAAAAATTATGAAAACTGAAACCCTTTTCTAGAAATTACATTTCTGGTCTATACCTAAAACCGCAAGGCATTTGGATGTCATTAAATAGGGTATTCACCTCAAAACATATCATATAATCTATATGAATAAGCATAAATCATCAACATGTATATATATAAACATTTTGCTCCTTAAAATCATGGCTAAACTTGAAAGATAAAATTCAGAATTCATCTTAAAACCAAAATCATAAGAAAAATGAGATGTAGTAATTATTCAACTTAGCTTTGTGATTAAGGATATGAGATTTGATCTTGATTAAGTCGATTTACTTCTTCCTCTTTGTAAATCCTAGCTTTATCTTCTCTTGAGATTGAAAATGGTGGCTGGCCTCAAAAAGTTTTTTCTTCAGAAAATGAAATGAACGTGTGTGTTGATTTCCTAAGGGCTTAGGGTATAAGTTTAAAAAATTACCTATTTTGCCCTTCCTTATTTCCTAACACTTATTTCTCTTTTGTTTCTTTAGTTCAAATCTCAATCCATTAATCTTCTCACATTATTTTATTTACTTTAACTAATTAAATATCCTAAATAATGTCATTGAAAATATGGGTGTTACAATCTCCTCTCCTTAAAGAATATCATCCTCGAAATTATGATAAGGAACACATCAAAACAATCAAAGGTAAAACATATCATCAAAACATATCAGGCTGAGAATCTCTAATCCTACTCTCGGTCTCCCAAGTACAGTCTCTAGTGTCATCACCCCACTGGAATTTCACCAATCTGACTGTCTTATTCCTCAACTTCTTCTCATTTCCTACGACTATCTGGATAGGCTTCCTTACTGTAGTCATGTTTGGTTCCACTACTAAATCTTCTAACATAGTCGGTGCTATAGTAGTATCTGGATCCCTAACATACTTCCTCAGATGAGATACATGGAAAACATCATGGACTCCTGCCAAACTATTTGGTAACTCTACCCTATAAGCTAGCTTCCCGATCCTCTCTAAAATAGGAAACGGTCCTAAGAACTTGGTGTTAACTTCCCTGTCTTCCTGAACCTGATAACACCTTTGATTGGCGATACTTTGATGAAAACATGATCTCCAATAGAGAACTCTAAATCTTTCCATCTTCTATCCGCATAGCTTTTCTGCCTAGACCGAGCTTTGTAACGAACCACTATTTTGGACCATTCAAATTGACAATAAATCCACACATGTCGGACTTGAATAATTGAAAATAATATATTGTAAATAAAATTTGGCAAAACTTAGCATATACAGTAAATAAAATAATCACAGATCACAGACACAGAGTAATATAACAATAATGCAGCGGGAACAAAAGGATAGTTGTTCATGAAGCTACTATATATATATAACAGAGTTAAACAATATACAACAGAAGTCACGAGTCATAGATGTCTCGATAAAATAGTCAAATACAAGATCTGAATACATCACTGGAATCAACTGAATAACTAATAGCAAAATCGATAGATAGCTGGATCTCCAAGCGAAGCTCCAACTCCAAAGGTGAGTCTCAAATGCCATATCACTCAGTCTGTCCCGAGCGTAAAGCAAAACACAAAACACTCGAGTCAGGATTAACATTCTTATATCAATAAATCCAACTCAAGTGAAATAACAACTGAAATACAAGTAACTCAAAGGATGTTTGGGATAACCATCCTCTAAGGATCCGTTAAACTATCTACTCTGTAGTAATATTCGCTATTATAATAATGTCTATAATAAAATAAACTTACTTTAAAATAGCATTAAGGAGTGACCCAATATTCCCCTTAACACGTAATAGTCCCAGTAGTCTATCCAGTATTAGAATACTCCCAGATCGGGGGATACCCTCAATACTCCACATGCTACGGGAGAAATCCAAACACGTAGTAAAGCTCGCTATGGTAGGTGACATGGCACAACAAGGCAATGCTAGGGTAGATATACCAATTACGCATCCGGTCTGGTGGAAATGCATAACAGCCACTACCGCCCACCTCAGAACACACTCTAAATCAAAATCGAAGGGTGGTCAACAAATCAATCACAAAGTAATAGAATGGTATCGAAGAAATGCGTCCGATCAGAGGTACTACCTCATTGGCCCGAGAATCGTTCCTATTTTAGCCACCTTATGCCAACTCACGGGAGTTGGGTCCACGTATATACCTTTAGTATCGTCGCCACCATCCTACTTCATTCTGGAATCTCCACTGCGTACACAGTTGTTAAAGTGGTTTTCGGTATCGATAGAGAGTATGCCCATATCCGATCCCGGTCTCTTTAACAACCAAACGTTATTATAACACCATGGTCATTTCAAAATAGTTTATACTTCAAAACCAAAATATCATTTCCATTTCAAAACCAAATCAATACGATATCATTTTCACTTCAAATATATATCCATTTCCAAAAATCACATCACTTTCAAAGTTATAATACTTTCGAAACCAACAATTTGAAATAATAATACTTTGGAAATCATAATACTTTGAAATTCATAACTTTGGAAATCATAACACGTCGATATCATAACACTTTCCTTCAAACAGTTTAGATATTAAAAATAGTATATAAAATAAAATAGTTTATAAAATAAAAATAATTTATATAAAATATTTATAAGTTAAAACAATTTATATTAAAATAATTAGTATAATTAAAATAGTTTATATTAAAAATAGTTTATATTAAAATAGTTATATTAAAAATAGTTATATTAAAATAGTTTATAAAATAATATAATATAGTTTTAAATAAAATTTAAAATACTTTATATAATAAAGATAGTTTCCATAAATTCACAAATCGATTCAAATCAACTCGACTTCCAAATTCAACTTAATTCAAACTCAATTCATAAATTTCAACTCAATTCAATTTCTCAATAAATCATTTCGATTTATATCGATTTCAGATACATATTTGAACCATAAGTCAAGCTATTTCAATTTCAATATATTTTCGAACTTTAAATATTCAACATTACAAAACTAAATTCGATAATTTCATATATATATATATATAATTCATTTTACTATTATTTTGTTTTGCAATATTTACCTAATTATTTCAATATCATTTGAATACAACTTTAATTTACAAAATATCCCATTTAAATTCATATAAGCTTGAAATATTCATTTAAGTCACTTTTAATCAAATTTCAAGTTGTAAAACACTTCTATAAAATTTCAAATTCAATAAATTCCAAATCAAACTTATTTAAGTAAGATTCTTAAATAATTATAATTTCAAATCAATTTCAAATCAATTTCAAATTTATCTTCACTACCTAAATCATTACAGACTCTATATTCGAAAATATATAATTTAAATAAATACTTAAACATATTATATGTCAACTTTTTTAAATCAACTTTAATCAATCTTAAAAATCAATATTTATCAAACCATATATTTCTTTTCAAAACCATAGAAATCATTTTCAAAATATTTATATATAGACCAACGGTGTCTGTATATAATCTTCTACCCTATGGTCAAGTGATACAGATATTTATCATTTCAATCCGCAATTTAAATATATACGGGTATATATCTTTTCAACCCGCAATCCCAAATTAAATTTAATGAAAATCGCTTTGGTTTATCATTTCAACCCATAACGATTCTCTCCTATTCTACAGATCGTTCGGGTATGTATCATTTCAACCCAGTGAATTCTATACTAACAGGGAACTTGCAGAGTGATAACAGATATGAAAATAATATAACAGGCATATATCATCAATGATCAAAAACAGATAATGGTGTCAGATGTCACAGGTGAACAGATACAGATAATGGCATATATATAACAATGTAAATAACTAGCAGCAACATATTTCAATAGACATTTCAATTGAAATAAAATTTAATAAATATAAGAACGTTAATTGTGAGTGATTTCCCACCTTTCAAGGCTAGAGACGAACAAAACTGAGATGAGTTACAAATCCAAGCACGAAATCCAAAGCAAAAACAAGGTTGAACGCGAATTTGACGAAGCTGATAGATAAGAATTGATGAAACGAATTAGAACCATCAAGATAGAAACAGAATTATATATATATATATAATATTTATTTTCAAATCAATATTAATTTATACACATATTAAATTATATATATATATTTAAAATTCAAAATCATTGTTTATATTACAAAATAAAATTTGAAATAAATATGTTGTTAACTCCCTTTTAGCAACGACTTACGAGTTAAAAAACTAAAGCCTGTGCACTCAACGACTCACGACTTAATTGCTAAGAAGGAATCTACAGCTTGAACGACTTACGACCCACCGGGTTAAGCAGCTTGCGACCTAGGGGAACTTCGCGACTTAACTACTCAACGAGTTAAAAGCTCTATGACTTGAGGGGGTTTCGACTTAGCATGATACGACTCATCAAGTTAACTCTTCTACGACTCAACGAGACAAGCTTTCTACGACTCATGGTCTTACGACTCATGGTCTTACGAGATAAGGAGTATACGACTCATGGTCTTACGAGATAAGGAGTATACGACTCATGGTCTTACGAGATAAGGAGTATACGACTCATGGTCTAGACGGTTCAGCGAGTCAAGGTCTATACGACTCATGGAGTATTACGACTCATGGGGACTTACGACCCATGAGGTCTTACGACTCATGGGGTTTACGAATCACAAGGTCTTACGACTCATTGGATCTATGACTCATCAGGTTCATGACTATTGAAGTCTTACGACTCATCAGGTTCAACGAGTCATGGAGATTTACGACTCATGAGAACTGGCGACTCATGAGGTCCTACGACTCATCACTCTTACGACTCATGAGGATCTGCGACTCATGAGAACTGACGACTCAGGAGGTCTTACGACTCATCAAGTTTACGACTTAAGGGCTATCAAACTGGAATCCAAGGCCCTGGCCTATGCTACTTTGATCTGATGAGTCGACTACGACTTAGCACTTCTCTTCCAACTGAGCCGCAAGATTGACCATAAGGCGCCCACGAGACATCATAAGTCGAATACGAGTCACGACTTACCATGAGTCGGTCACGACTCATGACTTGGCCAAATTGAAAGCTCAGAAATCTGCTCCTATAAATACCCCATCACTTCCAACATTGAGGGGACTTTTGGCAAATCATTCTACAGCGCTGTTACTCCGTCGAACTCTTCATTCATTCAGTAATCAAGGATCCTTCAAACATTCGTGACACTACAACAAGCTTCGAGAGAGATTCTTCACATCCGACATGGATTCATCGAGTTTCACCATCGAAGATTGAGCTAGTAGTCTAGATTGTTTCTTGTGATCGAATTGTATTGTTTCCTGAAGAGATTTGTATCAAATTGTAACCGAATCAGCAATAAGAGACTATAAAGTGGACGTAGGCTCAATTACGGGCCGAACCACTATAAATCTGTTGTTCATTTACTGCATTTCTGCTATTTTCCTGCTTAATTTCTGTTCCCGTCACACGGGTGGTGCTTTCACGATCTTATTACACACACCGGGTGTTATCGTTCATATTTTAACGTTAACATTTTGGTGCTTTCACTGAGAATTGAACTCAGGCGATCATCCACCGTTGCTTCGTAAAGACTCATAAAAAGAACCTCTCTTAAAAACCAGATCCGAGATAATGGCCCCTGGAAGAAGAGGTAGACCTATCAAATCCGGAAATGCTCACGAAGGAACTTCCGCTTCCCCAATAACAGACCAAGCAACTCCAACCGTTGGAGTCACCAGGGCTGAATTGGATGACGCAGTTTCTGGATTATACCAACAAATTGAAACTCAAAATGCTTTGATGATGGATAGAATAACTGCCCTGCTCGAGGCAAATCGTCAACCAGAAAACCATCAAACCACCCTTCCTGAAACGCCACCTTTCCAAGCTGATGGTTCTAGGCCGCAACCAACTTGTCATGAACATATGCCCGGGCAAACTTCCGAGGGAAGAACTGGTGCTTGCCCGGAGGTGTCTTTGAACAATAAAGAGTACCTGTCTGAAATGGTTGGCCGCATCATGAAAGAGAGCATGCAGAGGGAAGAGGATGAGGCTGACTGGGGATTTGCGCCAAGCAAAACTCCATTTACTGAAAGAATCCTGAGAGCGGAATTTCCAAGGAAATTTGCACCTCCTACTATCCAAGCCTATAGGGGAACCACCGACCCTAATCATTTCCTATACAAATACGATTGGCATATGACCGGTGCAAGAGCATCAGACGAGATCAAGTGTCGATACTTCCCAGTATATCTGGAAGGTGTGGCTTTACTTTGGTTCACAAAGCTTCCAGTTCGGTCTGTAGATAAGTTCTCCGACTTGACACAAAAATTTAAAGAACAGTTCAGATTGTATGCTTCAAAAGCTAAGGATATAATGTCACTGTCTAACTTGGAACAAGCTCCCGGGGAATCGATCAAATCTTTCTTGAGCCGTTTCAATATAGCTTTGGCCGAGGTAGAAAATGCAGAACCACGCATGATCCTGACTTATTTGATGCGAGCCACTGATAAATCGAGTAAATTTGGGATATGGCTAAAGATGAAGGAACCAAACTCACTTGATAAATTTTATAAAAAGGCCGACGAGTTCATTCGCCTTGAAAGCCTTTCTACGACGTCGAAGGTGGTTGCTGCCCAAACTAATGACAACAGTGTCCCGTCTAAGAAAAGAGAATCTGAAAGTCAGAAAAAGGAGAATGAAAAAGGAAAGAGCCAGGGAAATGAAAAGAAACCTCGCCGCTTTAATTCTTCGGATTATACTCCTTTAACTGATACACCAAGAAATATCTTTTTTGCAACAAAAGACGTTGTCCGGTATCCTAAGCCACCTGAGATGACGAAAGGTGCAAAGAGTAATGGAAAATTCTGCCAATTTCACAATCAACCTGGCCATGACACTGACCAATGTCGCCAGTTAAAGAAAGTGATTGAAGAATTGCTGGAACAAGGTAAACTCCAACAATACGTTAAGAGAAGCAGAGCCGATCCAACCTCATCCACTCGGGATCAACAACACCCTACCCATCAATCCGATTCTCACAACAACACTGCAGTGCAAGATTCAGAAAAGCTTGTCATTAATGCTATCACAGGGGGACCATACCCAGCAAGCAGAAGTTGGGATGACTATTAATT
The DNA here is from genome assembly GCA_030737815.1 of Allium fistulosum. NCBI lineage: Eukaryota > Viridiplantae > Streptophyta > Magnoliopsida > Asparagales > Amaryllidaceae > Allium > Allium fistulosum. Next base: position 753,394,582 of record CM060905.1, on the reverse strand, counting down.
ACCCACAAAACTGCGACTGGGGCATCTCTCATTTCCTCTGGCATAAAAATCCAAAAGCTATGAATCAAGCACAAATGGAAATCCAGCTTGGAGATCCTGAAACAACAATAACTAGCATTCATTTTTTACTTAACAGCATTGCTTGAATTTGTAAAGATAATGATGGATATGTAACTTCTGCATTGTAAACCGCTAAGAAATCAGCGTGACTCAATAATGAAAAACTATGCATTCTGTGTTTTCTATTATAAAATGCCTGTTATATTTCGATGTGTAAATACTCTAAATGTATTGCTAAAATGTCGATCTAATACTGCAAGTCATTAAAGCAAAGCCCACCCATCGCAAAGCTAAGCGAGCCTTACAAATCATTTATTAAAGAAAATTTCAAGCAACAAAAATTCCAAACTCAAATCCCATACAAGAGGAACTTCGCATAAAAAGTTGACGGCTCCACTGTGTCAAGCCCTCGTTAACTGGTTGCAATCGTTGATATAAAAAGGCATCCAACCAAATAACTTGCGTTTACTCTGTGGAGTCATTCAACAGTGAAGTCTACTTCTTCGGATAAAGCAACTTACTTGCAAAAGAAAGGAAGACGCGCTTGGAAACGATGACAAAGGATCGCAGATTGGCGGATGATGATACAACATGAGCGGGCAAACGTGGAAACAGCCAAAGGGATGTATGCCTCTCAACAGGAAGGCCGAGAGATCCACTAAAGGGACGCCTTCCCAATCGGAAGGAACAAGACCCTCGCTAACTGGTCGTGATGCATCCGACCAGATAGCGTATGTCCGCCCCGTGGATCCACTCGCCCCTGAGACGCAACCTACCTGGCACACCAACCAACCAAAGCCCTCTAACGAGGCACGCCAATAAATGGGAGTGCTTTACTCAATCAAAAAGATCGGTGGGACTACTAAAGGGGCACCTCGTTAATTGATTGCGATCGTTTGTACAAACAAACATCCAATCAAGCAACTTGCGCCTGTCCCGTGGACCCCTCCGACCATGAGAAAGTAACTTCCAGGCAACCAAAAGCCCTTTTCGGAGGCACAAGCCCTCTTCGGAGGCACAAGCCCTCTTTGGAGGCACAAGCCTTCTTCGGAAGCACAAGCCCTTTTCGAAGGCACAAGCCCTCTTCGGAGGCACAAGCCCTCTTCGGAGGCACAAGCCATCTTCGGAGGCAAAAGCCCTTTTCGGAGGCACAAGCCTTCTTCGGAAGCACAAGCCCTCTTCGGAGGCACAAGCCATCTTCGGAGGCAAAAGCCCTTTTCGGAGGCACATTTCACCTGTGTAGAAGTGCAAAATGCTTCTCTTCGGAGACCCACTTCACCAGAGATGAAATGCCAAAACTGCTTCTCTTTGGAGACCAAAATCGCTTCTCTTCGGAGACCAAAAGACCTCTTCAGAGGCGTACTTCACCTTGCTTGAAGTACCAAAAATAAACCCTTTACTGGGGCACAAAAAATCGAAACCTTCTTCAAAAGCTCATTTCACTGTGCAGGGAAATTCACTTTCAAACAAATAAAAGTGACCATTCCCAGAAGTCGAAGTGTTCTTCAGGAAGAAAAAGAAAATAAAAATTTCTCCAAAGACAAGATATACTCTATTAAAAGCAGAATAATTCTTCCCTGAAAAAGTGGAAAGTTATTCTCTAAAATAAGAGTATCAGTCTTGTGAAAGCAAGAAATATTACAATATACTTGTGGTATGGGGGCAGCATTATACAATTCAGTTACAGTAATAAAAGTAATATACAAGCGACATACCACAAGTTCATTGCAATATCACGTAATAAAGATGTGGAGTAAATGCGTTCTTGAAACACAGACAAAAAGTTCGTACAAATAGAAAGAATCGTTTACTCTACACTTCAAATAAAAAACAGATGTATTCCTACATACACAAGGATTTGTACAAGAAAAATATCTATTTATTTCAACACTGTGAGAAATTTTTTACATTGTACAGGATGTTACAAAAAGAAGCGGAGACTGGTATCCGCACAATCCATGGTCAATACAAAAGGCAGAAAAGGCAAAATCAAACTCATTTCCCCTTCTTCCCACCCTTGGAGCTTTTACCCGGCCTGGTAATTAGCTTCGTAGGCCGTATCGGAGAAGAAGGAGAAAGAGACTCAGCCGGATCAGTCTCTGCTTCATCCCCAGCAGCAGAAGAACTCTTCTTTCCTTTCTTCGAAACCACACGCTTTCCCTTCTTCTTGGAAGAAGACTCACTCCCCGGAGCTAGAAATGTAGAAAGCTTTGTGTCGTAATCGAAAGACTGCTCCGGGGTCTTCTCGCTATCTTCCAGACCTTCTGCCTTCTGTTCTTTGGAAGCAGGTGGTTCATCTAAACCTTGAAGGGCCGCTATTGGTTCTTCCTGTGAACCCGGTTGAGAAGCTGGAAGAGGTATAACTTGAGGAGGAGGAGGAACGACAGCTGAAGAAGGAAGAATTGGTACAGTTTCCGGCACGATTGCTGCATAATAAAAGAAATCAAAATCAGTGTTCTCCGAGAAAAAAGAAGACCGTGAATCGTCAAAGTTACCTGGATAAGCCGGTTTAGCAAGATCAATCTCAAATTCCCGAGCTTGGAAGTCCTTCATTGCCTCTTCCTCAGTAGGGGTGGTTACGGTTTCTTTGTCAACCTTAGCGGGAGGCGTGGAATGAGAACTAGAGCCAATAATATCCGCGTAAGCTAAAGCCGAAGTATAAGCAGGAGCAATAGGAGGTGTTTCTTTCTCAGGAGGCTTCTCTCCCGTCGCCTCGGCCCGCACTCGGATAAGCTGCTCTTTTCCTTTGGCAAGGGCAGCGCGATCGCTCTCACTTAAGTAGGTAGCTTGAAGATCTGTTTCAGAATATCCGGCACCACCAAATAAGTCAATGATTGCCTCCCATACTTCCGCTAAGGTGACTTCATATTCTGGTCCCAAAAATGAAAGGCTCCCACGCCCCAGGACACAATGCATATAGAAGTCGAACAGAGTCGCGTCAACGGTGGCTATGGTCGCCTTATGGGATTCTTCGGCTGCAGCTTTACCAGAAAGAACTTCATCACGTTCTCTTTCAGCCTTCAGTAGCTGAGATTGCAGTCTTGTAATTTCTAAATCTTGAGAGCTGACTTTCTCTCGAAGCCGAACAGCATCATCGCGGTATTTTCTCGTAACCTGCTGTTCTGCTTCGAGTTTCACCTCAATATCTCTCTGAGCAGCATGGGCGTCTCGAACTTGTTTTTGAAGCATTTCTTCTTTCTGAGAATAAGAAGTGGAAGAAGTAGCAAGCTCTTTTTTAAGTCTTTCAACTTCGGCTTCGAGCTTCACATAACCATCACTAATGCTTTTCATCTCCGAGTCATGCTGCTTACGCCATTTGTCCCACTCAGATTTATCATTTTCCATGGTCATCATCGCTTCAAGGTTCATATGGTTGACCGTTTGAAGTTCATCAACCAGCTTCTACCACCCAGACATTCTTTCGATGTCAAGCTTTACAGCATCGACATTTTTCAGCATCGCCTGCTTATCAATGGGGACTAAGTCCAAATCAAAACGCACTCCTTTCAGACACCAATTCGGAAATCGGCTCTGAAGTGTGGGAGGACCATCTCCAGCTTGGTACTGTGGCCTATTAATGATTGTCTGGATGTCAGACTCCTTAAGGGTAGGAGAACCAGAAGATGTATGAGGAGGAATAGAAGCGGTAGTCTTTTCCGAAATGTTAGATGTATCTTTCTCGCCAAGTCTGATCCGTTTGCTGGAATCATCGGAAGTATGACTCTTCCCCTTATCATCGTAAGATTTCCTCTTGTAAGGATCGTCGCTTTTGCGGGAAGAGTCACGTCGCTCGTCCCTACTCCCATAGTATTCCTCATCTTCTTTCCGGCGACACTCTTCATGAGTTCGCCTCTCGTGAGCCTTTCTGGCAACCCTCTCCTCATCAGTTTCCTTCACAGCACCGATATAACTCCTAAAGTCATAAGCCTCACGGCTTCCGTAACGCTGAAATTTGTTGTAGTAAGAGCCGCTTCGCCCCATCAGAGAACCTGAAATTGAAGAAAGAGACCAGTTTTAGAAATCCTCAAGTTGAAGAAGCTAAGTGCATATAAGTGCCAAAATTCTAAGTGTGTGTGATGTGCAAACTACGCGCATCAGACTACAAACCACTTTTGGGTGTAGAAATGGCAATAAGCTGTGTGGAAGGCATTGTGGTTTGTTGCAAAGAAGAAGTTGCTTCGACAACAGGAGGGACCACTTTAGAAACATCATCTTTAAAGAGCTCCTGAGAGGTTATCATGATGTCGCTCAGACTGTCAAAGGTATCATCGCCATTATGCATGGGAGAATTCTCTTTTTCAACTTCCACCTCAGCCGTCTTTTCAAGAGTGTGAAGATTTTCCTCCTCTTCAACAACCGGAGCAAGTGCTAACTTACTGGACGGTCCAGCAATGTCGGTAGAAGTAGAACACTTTATCAATGAAGTCTCAGCGGTAAGATCTTGTGGTAAAAGTTCTTTAGCAGGAACAGGGGCATCTGACTCCTCAGCAGGAGAATCAGGGACTTCATGTGGCTGAGTGGAACGGGAAGGATGTAAGAGTCCAAATTCGTGGAGGAACTCATCTCTCAATAGAAATTGAACACTCCTCTCCTCAACCGGCACGGCCATAAGCCTCTTAAAGGTAGTCTTGTGACGAGATTCCCTAGAGGGGGAAGGAAGCGCTGAAACAGTAGAAAAAGAAGTTAACACTTGACAATTTGGACTTCAAAGAATTTAGCAAAAACACAGGGAAAAGATAGATAATCGTACTTCCCACTCTCCAAATGGCGTAAAATCCCGGGGGACAACGAACAAAGAAAAACTGGCTCAAAAACCCAGGAACGCTTTCGGGAAGACCAATAATCAGTTTGCGATTCCTGGCACTCCTTACAACTGTGATAGAGGGATGGTCCTTGGTCCTTGTGAATGAGCATAGAAAGCAAATTTCTCCAAAACTGGGAAAACGGTCCAGCATTCTCCTAAAAAGCACACACAATCCCAGCAGGATGGCGTAGCCATTAGGATGAAGTTGAAAAGGGGAGATAGATAATCGAAGGAGAAGCTCTCGGAGACAGTCATTAAACGGGGGAATCGCTCCACTCAAGCACATTTGGCGGTTCACTGCAATGAAGCCGTGGGGCGGCCTGTCAGCAGTGTCATTTACTCCAGGGAGCAAAGCGTCAGATTCAGCAATGCCAAACTGGGAGCATAGTTGACGGAAGACTTTATGACTCAGAGTGGTAGGAGTCTTTTCTGGGGGATCATTCAACGGAGTAGCAATTGGAAAAGCTTCTCCACTTGGTTCCAAGTCTTCTTGATGAGATGCCATTCTACACAATCAGCTGAATGTTCAAAAGTGAAGGTGCACGTTTCCTAAAAAGTGTGAAGTGCTGTGCAAAACTAATGAAAATAAGAAAAAAAAAGCAAGTATAACTGGAATTAAACTAGCTAACAATCAGTCGATTACGAGATTTCAGAACCTGTTAATACTCAAGTGCAGTGTTAATGCAGACAAATCAGTTTTAGTTAACCATTACGATTTTGCTTTAATACTTCACTTGATTTAGTTATTGTGTAGCATTTCACTCATACAGTTCATTTAATTCAATCTTATCTTTATCAACTAATCTGTCATTCGATGTGGGCAGTCAGTGGCAGTATATTCGTCCCAGTATTCTGTGAATGTTGTGTTAAGCAGGTTATTAGCATCAAAGTCAAAACAGTGTGAGAGGTAGCACAACACAGTTCAAATTCAAGAGTTCAGCCAACTTCTGTGCAAAGTCATCTAAGTCCTAAGTCGTTAAACGACCTATCATGAGTCGGGGCTTTTAGGTCGTATTAGGCGAATCAAGATGTTCGAGGCATGTTCTCTTAAGTCAGATCATTCAAGTCCAAGAATTCGAAGTCATAGAGTTCAAGTTGTTAAGTCGTTCGGACGAGTTACGAGTTACGAGTTAAGGGCTATCTCATCCATGACCCAGTCTTTCAGATGTGCTTGCAAGATTAAACCTTAAGTATTAACTCGTTCACGACCTAAGGGGCAAGCTACGAGTTAAATCAAGTCGTCAGTCCTTAAGTCGCGCTATAAAGAAAAGTTTCAAGTCTGAATGCAAAAATGCAATGTCCTAGGTCGTTACCGACCTACGACCTACGACCTACTTAAGGTCGTCGAAAGTTAAGTCGCGGTTTCTGTTCAAAGGTGTTAGTTCATTCTCCCCAGTACATCGATTCGCCGAACTCCTAACTCGTTAACCCATTAGCCTCTCCTTCAACCAAAACTCTCGTCTCCTCAACGCACTCAATCATCTCGAAATCACCATACACCTAGTATAATGATATTCCATCACAAATCACAAATCGGTCAAACTGAATCGCCGCAATCCATCGTCTTGTTCACACAAGACTGTCCAAGGCTAAGACAAATCATCTTGAATCCATCAATGATCAAGTGAAACAAGGATTGCAGAGAGTTGCGGCATGGGAAAAGGGGGGTCAATGGTGAAAATGGGATTCGTAATTGGGTGATAATCGAAGAATGAATAGCAATCGAATCCACTTACGCAATACGAAATCGAAGATGTCTGGCGGTCGAGTAATTGAGTTTGTCTGAGAGGAACTAAAATGCTTGCAAATGACAGAATGAAACAGGTAAAGGAGAAGAAGGAACGACCTAGGCTATTTATGCCCTGGGACAGTGAAAGGTGAATCGACACATCCGGCTTACGACTTATACTGAGTCGTTCACGACCTACGATTCATCTTAAGTCGATCGAGATCTAGCACACTCATCAAGAAGCGGGCAAAGGAAATCGAAGCACACGACTTACGACTTAAGACGTATACTTCGAGGGGCAAATGTTAACTCCCTTTTAGCAACGACTTACGAGTTAAAAGACTAAAGCCTGTGCACTCAACGACTCATGACTTAATTGCTAAGAAGGAATCTACAGCTTGAACGACTTACGACCCACCGGGTTAAGCAGCTTGCGACCTAGGGGAACTTCGCGACTTAACTACTCAACGAGTTAAAGGCTCTATGACTTGAGGGGGTTTCGACTTAGCATGATACGACTCATCAAGTTAACTCTTCTACGACTCAACGAGACAAGCTTTCTACGACTCATGGTCTTACGACTCATGGTCTTACGAGATAAGGAGTATACGACTCGTGGTCTTACAAGATAAGGAGTATACGACTCATGGTCTTACGAGATAAGGAGTATACGACTCATGGTCTAGACGGTTCAGCGAGTCAAGGTCTATACGACTCATGGAGTATTACGACTCATGGGGACTTACGACCCATGAGGTCTTACGACTCATGGGGTTTACGAATCACAAGGTCTTACGACTCATTGGATCTATGACTCATCAGGTTCATGACTCATGAAGTCTTACGACTCATCAGGTTCAACGAGTCATGGAGATTTATGACTCATGAGAACTGGCGACTCATGAGGTCCTACGACTCATCACTCTTACGACTCATGAGGATCTGCGACTCATGAGAACTGACGACTCAGGAGGTCTTACGACTCATCAAGTTTACGACTTAAGGGCTATCAAACTGGAATCCAAGGCCCTGGCCTATGCTACTTTGATCTGATGAGTCGACTACGACTTAGCACTTCTCTTCCAACTGAGCCGCAAGATTGACCATAAGGCGCCCACGAGACATCATAAGTCGAATACGAGTCACGACTTACCATGAGTCGGTCACGACTCATGACTTGGCCAAATTGAAAGCTCAGAAATCTGCTCCTATAAATACCCCATCACTTCCAACATTGAGGGGACTTTTGGCAAATCATTCTACAGCGCTGTTACTCCGTCGAACTCTTCATTCATTCAGTAATCAAGGATCCTTCAAACATTCGCGACACTACAACAAGCTTCGAGAGAGATTCTTCACATCCGACATGGATTCATCGAGTTTCACCATCGAAGATTGAGCTAGTAGTCTAGATTGTTTCTTGTGATCGAATTGTATTGTTTCCTGAAGAGATTTGTATCAAATTGTAACCGAATCAGCAATAAGAGACTATAAAGTGGACGTAGGCTCAATTACGGGCCGAACCACTATAAATCTGTTGTTCATTTACTGCATTTCTGCTATTTTCCTGCTTAATTTCTGTTCTCGTCACACGGGTGGTGCTTTCACGATCTTATTACACACACCGGGTGTTATCGTTCATATTTTAATGTTAACATATGTATATATATATACTTATAAACAAATACATAAATAGCCTATATATATATACCGTAAACTATTATAATTCTTTACATTAAAACATAACAGGCTAATATATCCTATATATATATACTTCAAAATTTGTATCCTCTGTCGTAAACTTAAATCACATGATATTCTTACATACATATAACTATTATATAAATTCAATATATAACTTTACATACATATATTCAAAACTTATATACTCTTATACAAATATAAAGTAATATAGCCTAAATGTATACTGTTTCTTCTCAAGACAACACAAACGAACGACTGAAAAAAACATATATACGTATGGATTATAAACAACATTACGTGTGCATACTTCATTTATATACAAATATATATATACAAGTCAGACCTGAACACAATACATGCCAAAGTACATTTATAAACAGGTATATATACGAAACCATGCAGTAACAATCATATTCAACTTTTATTCATACAAATATATTTTATAAAACCTTTATACATATATAAGCTAACTGAGTATATATAGCTTGCTATATTAAATAGATATGTGAACTTTTAAAACTTGTATAAAGATATGATTTCATAAAGTAATATGAATAACTAACTTATATAATAAAATCTATATAAACAAAAAGTAGAAGATATATATACAACGGCAGGTCATCAAATTTTCATAAAATTTTTATGTACCGACTTTATATATATAATATATACAAGACTAATATTTTACACATATATACTTTAAAAGAAAAATGCAAAATACTTACCTATATATTATAAAGCACGCAAGTGACGAGTTGGAGGTTGACGGGGCGGAGATGGATGCGGCCGCTGGTCGTTAATGAGGTAGGTGCGGTTGTGGGCGAGAAGAAGGAGGAGGAGGCGAGCTTCATTGGGGAGGACGGTGAAGTGGGGTCTCAGTGTAGGCACGCTACGGAATGGATTCACTATCACAACAAATATAGGTCAAGTGTTTATATTTTTGCAATGGGGAAGGAAGACGTGGCCACCTTGAAGAAGAGAGAACAACAAGACCAGGGAAGAAGACAGTTGCTATGGAGACCGCGAGTTAATGGCGAACGAACAAGGTTTTTCGAAGGAAAAGCAAGTGAAAGTTTAAAATATCTACATTTTTTTTCATAACATAAGTATGGCAGACGAAATGGAAAAGGCGGAGTGAAAAATATATTGTGGACAGAGAATTTTTAACGAACCAAAGAAAAAATTAGGCTAAGGAAAAGCAAAAGTCACACGTTACTCAGGGAATTATTAAAAGTTAACGGCTACTGGTATAGACCAGTTAGATAATTGAAAAGACAAGGGAATCCAAAAGTCCTAAATTTTTGAAACCGATACGGCTGACTGGTTTACCGATTTCATCGTGTCCCAAACTTCGAAACACACGAATGAATATACTACAGAGATCAGCACAACGAGACGATCAAAACGGTATACAGATATCAGTGGCACAATCGTCCGATCAAAAGTCGATACAGACACTGATACACGTTGCTATTCCATACGGAAAAATCCAAACGGAGCTAGAAACGTTCGAAATTTTCGAAACGAATTACGTAGTCTTATTTAGAGTGTTCTAAACAAATTTTCCCATGTTGACATATTTAGGTTTCGGAACACTTTTAAATTCAACTGTTATTAACTGATTTAAATTGAAATAAAATTACACAAGAAAATAAACTTCAATATTATCGGATGAAAAATTACCAGTCGCTATTTTTAATTAGACGTATTCCAAATATCAAATTTATATTTAAAAATTTTATTATTAAAAATTTCACAAAGTTCAATTAATTAAATAAATAAAACCACTAAAATTTACGGGTCGTTACACTCTCCCCCACTCAAAACTTTTCGTCCTCGAAAAGGAAAGAGGTAAGAGAATAGAAACAACCAGAAAGGAAAATAGATTGAAAACTAAATAAAACAATTAATTTAAAACTATATAAATTTCAATTTAAATTAATTAATATATAACAATTTGTTTAAATCCACTTGGTTTCTCTTAAGTTAAATCAATCTATCTATTTCTAAATTCATTATCTTATTGTCTAGTCATCCTCAATTAACAATTTCTAAATCATCAATTTGTATAATCATTTATTATGCTCATATTTTATTCAACAAATTTAATTCTTTTATCCCAAATTATTATTAAGTTTATTCCACTTAATATGTCTAATCACATATATTTAAACCATATAAATTAATTTATACTATTTAAATTTCAATTTAAATTAATTTATATTCAATAATTGATTTTAAATTGAAGGTATTTTCATAGGTTAACCAAATTTCAATTTATTAATTCCTTCAAAACAAATATATTTGTTTTATCTATTATTCAATTAACTTATTATTTTATTCATCTCAATTAACATTTTATAATCAAAATCAAGTGTATAACATTTATTATAAAAACTCAATTTTCTTTATAAAAATCATCTTATATTGTATATTATCCAATTACATTTTTTTACTTCTGAATCATTTAGGTAAGTTATATTAAAATGAAATTGGGTATTATACAAGTAAATTTTTTTTTCAATTCAATTTATTTCAAGTTTAAATATTTATTCAAAAATTTAGCTTTATTTATAATTGAAAACATCCTTTAACATAATTTTAAGGATTAAATTTCCGTTTAATTTCAAACCCTTTAGAGATAATTATGTATATACTATATATATTAAATCAAATTAAATTTAAAATAATATACTCATATATATATATATATATATAAATCAAGTCATACTTAAGAAATTCAAATCGAAATATTTTTCCAAAACAAAACCGTAGTAAAGCTACAGAATGGTCTCTCCACTTCGAAACTCGAAAATGAATGTCGATGATGTGGCCTCCATGACCGAAATTATTTTCCAGCGACAAAAGAGAAGAGTACCGATTTAAACATTTAAAAAATTCTTTAAAACGGTTTTTATTCGAAAATACCTTAAATAATATGCATTTTAAAACCATAGTTTGAAATCCTCGGAAATTAAATTCTCAAATTCCTGATTTTAAATTCTTTTCAATTCCAAATCAATTTATAAATCATGTTTATAAATTCATTTAGAACAATAAATGATAATCAAATATTATCATTTCAAACAACCAATTAAATCAACTTATTAAATTCCAGAAATTTTTTACTTATATATAACAAAATCACACCAATTTATTTCATTTATCAAATTTGAAAATAATACTGTATCAGTTTGCTCTGTTAAAGTGTTTTGGAAATCCTATCGATAGCGTTGATCAAGCGAATCGATCGGAAACCCAAATCAACATCAACAACTCAAACAACACAATATAAAACATTTTAATATAAATTACTAATACACTCCCTCACATGATTCTACAAGAAGGGATTTCAATGAAAGGATAGAGATCCAAATTAAAGGGACCTAAATCAAAGAATTCAAATTCGAAGATAGGCTGGATAGGGAGATAAGATGATTGAATTTCGAACAGAAAGATGGATAAACTTATGCAAATCACGGGCAACCTTAACCGAGTCAACCGTGACTTCATAAATAAGATCGATGCAGAATTTTGAGGCAAATCGACATTCGATCGCCAGAGATAGAATTCAGGTATAACAAAAGATAACAGCATCGTAAACCGACGATACAAAATCTCCGGTGAATCAATGCTTATTATAAAGGAGTTTCACCCCTTTACAAACCATTCAGAGATTGGCGAGACCGTCGATTTATTATAGAGATCATTCGAAGTGGAGTTATGGGATACTCCAGAATCAAAAGAAAACAAATAGGGGGAGATAAGAATGGATTTGGAACCGTAGGGAACGTTCCAAAATCCAAAGAAAAACCAAGTCAAAGGAGAAGGAATTCAAGCTCGAACAAAAGTGATTCAGTAATCAAATTTACTACATATACTGAGTTTTGCCTAAAACCAGAGCTCTGATACCACATGTAACGACCCACTATTTTGGACCATTCAAATTGACAATAAATCCACACATGTCGGACTTGAATAATTCAAAATAATAGATTGTAAATAAAGTTTGGCAAAACTCAGCATATACAGTAAATAAAATAATCACAGACACAGAGTAATATAACAATAATGCAGCGGAAACAAAAGGATAGTAGTTCATGAAGCCACTACATATATATAACTGAGTTAAACAATATACAACAGAAGTCACGAGTCATAGATGTCTCAATAAAATAGTCAAATACAAGATCTGAATACATCACTGGAATCAACTGAATAACTGATAGCAAAATCGATAGATAGCTGGATCTCCAAGCGAAGCTCCAACTCCAAAGGTGAGTCTCAAATGTTGTATCACTCAGTCTGACCCTAGCGTAAAGCAAAACACAAAACACTTGAGCCAGGATTAACATTCTTATATCAATAAATCCAACTCAAGTGAAATAACAACTGAAATACAAGTAACTCAAAGGATGTTTGCGATAACCATCCTCTAAGGATCTGTTAAATTATCTACTACGTAGTAATATTCGCTATTATAATAATGTCTATAATAAACAAACTTACTTTAAAATAGCATTAAGGAGTGACCCAATATTCCCCTTAACATGTAATAGTCCCAGTAGTCTATCCAGTATTAGCATACTCCCAGATCGGGGGCTACCCTCAATACTCCACAGGCTATAGGAGAAATCCAAACTCGTAGAAAAAGTTTACTATGGTAGGTGATACGGCACAACAAGGCAATGCCAGGGTAGATATACCAATTACGCATCCAGGCTGGTGGAAACGCATAGCAGCCACTACCGCCCACCTCGGAACACACTCCCAATCAAAATCGAAGGGTGGCCACAAATCAATCACAAAGTAATAGAATGGTATCGAAGAAATGCGTCCGATCAGAGGTGCTACCTCATTGGCCCGAGAATCGCTCTTGTTTTAGCCACCTTATGCCAACTCACGAGAGTTGGGTCCACGTATATACCTTTAGGATCGTCGCCACCATCCTACTTCATTCTGGAATCTCCACCGCGTACAAAGTTGTTAAAGTGGTTTTCGGTATCGACAGAGAGTATGCCCAAATCCGATCCCGGTCTCTTTAACAACCAAACATTATTATAACACCGCGGTCATTTCAAAATAATTTATACTTCAAAACCAAAATATCATTTCCATTTCAAAAACCAAATCAATACGATATCATTTTCACTTCAAATATATATCCATTTCCAAAAATCACATCACTTTCAAAGTTATAATACTTTCGAAACCAACAATTTGAAATAATAATACTTTGGAAATCATAATACTTTGAAATTCATAACTTTGGAAATCATAACACGTCGAAATCATAACACTTTCCTTCAAATGGTTTAGATATTAATAATAGTATATGAAATAAAATAATTTATAAAATAAAAATAACTTATATAAAATAGTTATAAGTTAAAACAATTTATATTAAAATAATTAGTATAATTAAAATAGTTTATATTAAAAATAGTTATATTAAAATAGTTTATAAAATAATATAAAATAGTTTTAAATGAAATTTAAAATACTTTATATAATAAAGATAGTTTCCATAAATTCACAAATCGATTCAATTCAACTCGACTTCCAAATTCAACTTAATTCAAACTCAATTCATAAATTTCAACTCAATTCAATTTCTCAATAAATCATTTCGATTTATATCGATTTCAGATACATATTTGAACCATAAGATAAGCCATTTCAATTTCAATATATTTCCGAACTTTAAATATTCAACATTTCAAAACTAAATTCGATAATTTCATATATATATCAAATTCATTTTACTATTATTTAGTTTTGCAATATTTACCTAATTATTCAATATCATTTGAATACAACTTCAATTTACAAAATATCCCATTTAAATTCATATAAGCTTGAAATATCCATTTAAGTCACTTTTAATCAAATTTCAAGTTGTAAAACACTTCTTTAAAATTTCAAATTCAATAAATTCCAAATTAAACTTATTTAAGTAAAATTCTTAAATAATTATAATTTCAAATCAATTTCAAATTTATCTTTACTACTCGAATCATTACAGACTCTATATTCGAAAATATAAATTTTAAATAAATACTTAAACATATTATATGTCAACTTTATTAAATCAACTTTAATCAATCTTAAAAATCAATATTTATCAAACCATATATTTCTTTTCAAAACCATAGAAATCATTTTCAAAATATTTATATATAGACCAACGGTGTCTGTATATAATCTTCTACCCTATGGTCAAGTGATACGGATAATTATCATTTCAATCCGCAATTTAAATATATACGGGTATATATCTTTTCAACCCGCAATCCCAAATTAAATTCAATGAAAATCGCTTGGGTTTATCATTTCAACTCATAATGATTCTCTCCTATTCTACAGATCGTTTGGGTATGTATCATTTCAACCCATAGTGAATTCTATACTAACAGGAACTTGCAGAGTGATAACAGATATGAAAATAATATAACATGCATATATCATTAATGATCAATAACAGGTGAACAAATATAGATAATGGCATATATATAACAATGTAAATAAATAGCAGCAGCATATTTCAATAGACGTTTCAATTGAAATCAAATTTAATAAATATAAGAACGTTAATCGCGAGTGATTGCTCACCTTTCAAGGCTAGAGACGAATAGAATTGAGATGAGTTACGAATCCAAGCACGAATTCCAAAGCAAAAACAAGGTTAACGCGAATTTGATGAAGCTGATAGATAAGAGTTGATGAAAACGAGTTAGAACCATCAAGATAGAAACAGAATTATATATATATATATATAATATATATAATTCAAAATCATTGTTTAGATTACAAAATAAAATTTGAAATAAATAAATATATATATATTTATAAACAAATACATAAACAGCCTATATATACCGTAAACTATTATAATTCTTTACATTAAAACATAATAGGCTAATATATCCTATATATATACTTCAAAATTTGTATCCTCTGTCGTAAATCACATGATATTCTTACATACATATAACTATTATATAAATTCAATATTTAACTTTACATACATATATTCAAAACTTATATACTCTTATACAAATATAAAGTAATATAACCTAAATGTATATTATTTCTTCTCAAGACAACACATACGAACGACTGAAAAAAACATATATACATATGGATTATAAACAACAATTATGTGTGCGTACTCCATTTATGTACAAATATATATATATATATATATATATATATATATACAAGTCAGACCTAAACACAATACATGCCAAAGTACATTTATAAACATGTATATATACGAAACCATGCAGTACTAGTCATATGCAACTTTTATTCATACAAATATATTTTATAAAACCTTTATATATATATAAGCTAACTGAGTATATATAGCTTGCTATATTAAATAGATATGTGAACTTTTAAAACTTGTATAAACATATGATTTCATAAAGTAATATGAACAACTAACTTATATAATAAAATCTATATAAACAGAAAGTAGAAGATATATATACAACGGCAGGTCATCAAATTTTCATAAATTTTTTATATACCGACTTTATATATATAGTGTATACAAGATTTATATTTTACACATATATACTTTAAAAAAATTGCAAAATACTTACCTATATATTATAAAGCACGCAAGTGACGAGTTGGAGGTTGACGGGGTGGAGATTTGATGCGGCCGCTGGTCGTGGATGAGGTAGGTGCGGTTGTGGGCGAGAATAAGGAGGAGGAGGCGAGCTTTGTTGGGGAGGACGGTGAAGTGGGGTCTCGGTGTAAGCACGCTACAGAATGGATTCAGTGTCACAACAAATACAGGTCATATGTTTATATTTTTGCAAAGGGGAAGGAAGACGTGGCCACCTTGAAGAAGAGAGAACAGCAAGGCCCAGGGAAGAAGACAGTTGCTATGGAGGCCGCGAGTTAATGGCGAACGAACAAGGTTTTTCGAAGGAAAAGCAAGTGAAAGTTTAAAATATCTACAATTTTTTCATAACATAAGTATGGCAGACGAAATGGAAAAGACAGAGTGAAAAATATATTGTGGATAGAGAATTTTGAACGAACCAAAGAAAAAATCACGCTAGGGAAAAGAAAAAGTCACACGTTACTCAGGGAATTATTAAAAGTTAACGGCTACTGGTATAGACTAGTTAGATAATTGAAAAGACAAGGGAATCCAAAAGTCCCAAATTTTTGAAACCGATACGACTGACTGGTTTACCGATTTCATCGTGTCCCGAACTTCGAAACACACGAATGAATATACTACAGAGATCAGCACAACGAGACGATCAAAATGGTATACAGATATCGACGGCACGATCGTCCGATCAAAAGTCAATACGGACACTGATACACGTTGCTATTCCGTACGGAAAAATCCAAACGGAGCTAGAAACGTCCGAAATTTGCGAAATGAATTACGTAGTCTTATTCAGAGTGTTCTAAACAAATTTTCTTTTGTTAACATATTTAGGTTTCAGAACACTTTTAAATTCAGCTGTTATTAACTGATTTAAATTGAAATAAAATTACACAAGAAAATAAACTTCAATATTATCGGATGAAAATTTACTAGTCGCTATGTTTAATTAGACGTATTCCAAATATCAAATTTATATTTCAAAATTTTATTATTAAAAAATTTCACAAAGTTCAATTAATTAATTAAATAAAACCACTAAAATTTACGGGTCGTTACAAGCTTCCTTCATTCTCACCCTTATCAACTAAATCTTCTTTGCGGCTTCTTTAACCAAATATGGACCAGGGACTAACCTATCTCTGATCTCAAATCAACATGCAAGGGATTTTCATGGTCTTACATACAAAGCTTCAAACAGTGCCATTCCTATGCTAGTCTGATAACTATTGTTATATGAAAACTCGACTAGGTGTAGGTGGTCTTCCCATGATCCCCCAAAGTCTAATACACAAGCTTGAAACAAGTCCTCCAAGATCTTGTTAACTCTTTCCGTCTACCCATCTGCCTGCTAATGGTAGGCAATACTCATCTTGAGCTTGGTTCCCAACTTTCCCGTAGGCTCTTCCAAAACTCTCTAGTGAATAAGGAATCTCTATCATAAACAATACTGCTAGGAATTCTGTGCAGCCTAACTGCATTCTTCATAAATAACTTAGCCAATACAGGTGTCATCCTATTTGACTTAACTGTGATGAATGGGCACTCTTGGTCAATTTGTCCACTATGACCCATATACTTTCACTCCCTCTATTATATCTTGGCAACCCCTCTATGAAATCCATAGAGATAGAATCCCATTTCCATACAAGAACATCCAGCGGTTGAAGTAACCCAATTGGCTTTTGATGCTCGGCCTTCACTTGCTCACAGTTCAAACATTGTTTCACGCATAAGCCAACATCCCCTTTCATGTCTTCCCAGAAGAAACTTCTCTCCATATCTTGATAAATCTTCGTTCCTCCTAGGTGAATAGTGAACTTCGAGCAATGGAACTCTTCCAACACTTCCTTCCTTATGTTTCCCACATTAGGAAGACATAATCTACCTTTCTTCCTTATCTATCCATTTTGGTGAAGACTGAAGTCTTTCAAGTCATCGCTTTCCATTCCATCCTTCAACTTTCTGATCCGTTCAGCCAAAACTAGATCCTCCTCTTGTTTAGAAGCAATCTTCTCAGTCAATACCGGTTGGACTTCTAAACAAGATAATACAGTAGATCCTTCACTAGACCCAGCCTCGGATCTCCATTACACTTTGCAAGCTGTCAAGGCTTTCAAGTCCTTCCATTCTACTATCAAAGCCAATAATACATTCTTATGCTTTCTATTAAGCGCATCTGCAATCTTGTTGCCTTTCCCCAGTGTGTATTCTATTCTGAAATCATAAGCAGCTAAAAACTCCAACCACCTCTGTTGTGTCATGTTCAGCTCCTTCTGAGAGAATAAGTACTTCAACGACTTATGGTCGGTATAAAGCTCAAACCTCTCTCCTAAAAGGTAATGTCTCCACACCTTTAAAGAAAAAAATAACCGCAACTTACTCCAAGTCGTGCATTGGATACCTAACCTCATGTAGTCTAAGCAGTCTAGAAGCGTAGGCAATCACTTTAACCCTCTGCATTAGTACAGCTCCCAATCCGGTTCCACATGCATCTGTATAAACTACTAAGTCCTGATTCCCCTCTGGAACCACTAACAAAGGTGCATGGGTCAACAAGTGTTTCAAGCTCTGGAATGCTTCCTCACACTTATCAGTCCATGCAAACCTCACATCCTTTCGTGTTAACTTGGTCATTGGCACTACTATCCAAGAAAAATCTTTTATGAACCTCCGGTAATATCCCGCTAATCCAAGGAAGCTTCTTATCTCAGTTACCCTTTCTGGTCTTTTCCAATTATTAACAGTTTTGATCTTATCTAGATCGATTGCTAATCCTCTTCCTGAGACAACATGACTAAGAAACTTCGCCTCCTTCTTCCAGAAGTTACACTTTAAAAATTTTGCCTTCAGCTGATGCTCTCTCAAAGTCTCAAGAGCTACTCTAGAATGAACTTCGTACTCTTTCTCATCCTTAGAGTATATCAAAATGTCATCTATGAACACCAACGCGAATCTATCCAGGTGCTCTCTAAAAATTCAGTTCATCAAGTCCACAAAGAATGCCAGTGCATTTGTGAGTCCGAATGGCATGACTAACCATTCATATGACCCATACATTTCTCTAAACGCCGTCAATGGTATACTGTCTTTTGCCACCCTAAGCTGATGAAAACCCGTGGTTATCCCATTGAGAAAATATCTTAGCTCCACTCAGTTGATCAAACAAATCATCAGTTCTCAGCAAGGGACATCAATTCTTTATCGTCTTCTAATTCAACTTACGATAATCGATGCATAGCCTTAACGATCCATCCAGATTCTTTACAAATACAGTGGCTTCTCCCTTAGGCGAACTGCTTGGTCTAATAAAGCTCTTTCCTTCCAAGTCTACCAACTGAGTTTTCAACTCCTTTATCTCTGTTGGCGTCATCCTGCTTGGCGGCCTACTTACCGGTTCTGTTCCAGGCACCAAATCTATCTGAAACTCTTTGGCTCGTTTCGGTGGCAATCCATCTATCGACTCAAAATCATCCTCGAATTCTCTGACTATGAAAACGCAATTTAACTCAACTTCTAACTCCATGACAACTAAATAAGCATTCACCTCGCAGCTTGGGTTTTCTACAGCATAAACTATCTGATCTCTACCATTCGGCTGCCTTAGTGATATTTCCCTATCTTGGAAAAATATCCTAGCATCGTATTTACTTAACCGATCCATACCCAATATAATTTCGAACCCTACAAAGTCAAATACATGCAAACTGCAAACAAAGGTGTAACCTAGCAAGTCAAACTCTAAGCGGTCACACTTCATCCCAAGTGTCGCATACCCACCTATCGGATTTGCAAACCTTAAGGATGTAACTAAATATGTGGGTTCTAGGTTAAGCTTACTTACTAAACATCGAGATATAAAAGAATGCGATACACCAATATCAAACAAAACACTAACAGACATACTATGGATCTGTAGCGCACCTCCCAATACTGCTTTCCCTTTTTCCTACACTGTCGGCTTTGAAGTAGCAGGTTCTAATGCTAATACTTGGCCCTTCTCTCCTTTTGCTGGCTCTTTGTACTGGTTCTTGTAGTGCCCCACCTGATCATAATTGAAGCATCTAACTCCCTTCTTCTCAACAACCATCATTCCTTTGCCTATCCGGTACTCATGAGCATAATGGCCTTTCTTATCACACTTGTAACAGACCACTTCATATTTTCCTTCCTTTGTTGCTCCTCCCTTCTGAGCATTTTTTCTATGGAAAAAATTTATCTTTTGGCCCTGTCCAACCTAGACTTCCTTCTCCTTGTTCTTTTCCAAACAGGCTAAAATTTTGTCTTGTCTCAATGCCATTTCTACCACTACATCACAGGGATCTCGGTTGTGCGGCAAAGTAGCCTTAGCCAATTCTTACTTCAAACCTCTAATTAACTTCTCGTTCCTTTTCAACATTGTATCAACGGTGGCATACCCATGTCGGGCTAATTCCCCAAATCTACTAGCATACTCCATAACTGACATTTCTCCTTGCTCAAGCTCAATAACCTTCTTTATCAAGATAGGTTGCGCCATTACTAACATAAGCCTTTCTTGGAATCTCCTCCTAAACTCAGCCCATGTCATCTCCCCTTCATTTACTCCAGCTGTCACACTGTTCTACTAGTACAAAGTTGCCTCTTGAAGCTGTCTCGAGGCAAGTCTCCTCTTCTGCTCGTTGTTGAGCCCTAAATCAGCAAAAATCCTTTCACAATGTAACAACCAGTTCTCTACTTTTATGGCATCTTCGGTTTGCATAAACGGCTTCCCTCCAAGTCTAGCATAATCTCTGCTTAAGTTAGCATACTGATTAACCACTTGAGCTGCTTGAATACCTCCTGTAGCATTTCCTCCTACAACCCCAACAGCGATTTCAACTTGCATCGTGTTTATGAAAAACTAATACATAGCTCCCATGTCCACTTGGGGAACCCCAGCACCAACATTTTCAGCCTGACCTTGTCTTCTTCTAGTATTTGGTCGAGCATTTTCAGCCTGACCTTGTCCTCTTCTAGTATTTGGTCGAGCATTTTCATTAGTAGTGGTGCTTTCTCCTCCTACATTAACTCCGCCTCTTCTTCCATCCATGTCTGTATTCAATCCTCATGAGATACAAAAGAATAGCCTAATAAAGATAGGAGACTATTGATAAAGCGTTTACTTATATATATAGCTAATACAAGTACGTTACTATAGCGTTATCCCATATCCCGATCTTAACTTTAACTTCTAGGGATTTTGTTTTCAAAAATCATTTTTAGTTAAAGTATTTCATAAACCTATGCTATGATACCAAGCTGTACATCCCCTATCTAGAGGCCCAAAGTTAAGCACTACAGATGCTGCAGTCATCCATAGTATTAACTTCAGGCGACTAAATACGGCTATGCTAATGGTATCTATAATATCAGAAGCACTTGAATATGAAATAAATCACAGATTTCAAAATAGAAATTTTCCATTACAATTCGAAACACATGTTCCATATTCAAATTACAAATCATAATACATTCCTACGCAATGATAAAACATAGTTATTACAAATTACACCAAGGGCGGCATATCAGGATGCCCCCTTGGATGATTAGAGTAATATTGTCATAACTAACATGATACACCCAATGGCAACATAAAACAAGGACTGCAAATCCTAAATAACTGTCCTTTAGCCTCCTGCTCGCCTCTGGTAGCTTTATTCCTCATCCAACTAAACCTGTAAAATCTTAATCCCTCAGCCTACTCAAATCAATTTTGAGCACCCGAGAGTTTAAGGGGAAACATAAACTTCGAGTTAGACATAAAGCGTGGTGTGAATAATACTACACATCTCGGTAATCTGATATTAAATGAGACCACGTCGCTTAGCAGAATGGGTTCCCCCTCACTAATATCCTTTTTAAAACATATCATTTTTTTGCAAACCTTTATCCTACAACCAAACTGATTAAAACTATAAAGCAAATATATATATATATATATCATGTAACAAATGGACTATCTGTCTGAATACTATAGTTTTGTTTAGTTGACTATTAACCATTGGCTGACTCAGGCCTACCATACAAAATAACAAAATAATCTAACAACTGTTAGACAATTCTCTTATGGCAGTCTGTCCTTTAACTATCTGTTAAATACTTCTCATTTGGACGGTCTGTCCCTAACTTAACATCTCCTAAGATCACCTGATCTAATGGTTTTGCGGGCACACTAATAACCTATCTGTATACAGAACATATTCCTTTCTGTGTGTAACTATAATTTTAATCTTACTTGTGACAAAGCCCTACACACTGGAATTTTGGAGTAAATTAGCAAGGGCCAAAAGCTAATGTATAGGGCCCGACCCTATACCAGTCCCATCTGGTATTCGAATATCCGAGTCATTTTAATTAGGGATAACCTCCCACAATCCTTGAAAACCTTTTCATCTGAAAATTGATTTAAAACCCTTTTTAAATCAAACTTAAACTCTATGTTTTACTCAAAATCACCTTGATATGCTCTATGTGTGTGTACCTATATACACACACTTTACTTAAATCCTTATTGGTGAAAACCTTTTAACATTTGAAAGTACCCCTTTCAATCCTATTGAAATTGCCCCTTTTGAAATCATGGAAAACCCATTCTTTCAGTTTGGCCGAAAGGCCAAATCTTCCTTTCGAAACCATTCGAAACCATTGAAATTCCTTTTCCTTTGAAAGCTAAAAACCTTAGACGTCCCTCTTTAAAACCAATAAACATTGCCTTTCGAAACCATAGGAAAAAAATTTCCTTTAAACTTATTCAAAAACATCGGAAAACCTTTCCTTTAGACCTTTCGAAGCCATTAGGAAACCTCCCTTTCCAAACCATTCTTTCAAAGCCTTTCGAAAACATAGGGGAATCACCCCATCGAAACCATCTTTAAAATTTTTTGAAGGCATCAAATCCTTAAACCCTTCGAAAGCATTTAGGTTCAATTTTAAAACATGTGGAAAACACCTTTCATAATCATTTAACATAAAACTGGTCGAAACCTTGGGTTATTCTTTAAAAATCACTAAGGGTCACAAGCAACTGGGTCAAAAGCTACCCTTTTGAAAACTTTAAAAAAGTTAAGAGGCGATGGTGTCGAAACCACACCTTTCGAAAGCATTGGAGAAGAAATAGGGTTTTTGAAAAATAAAACAACCCCTTCGAGAGCTTTGGTTCGAAAGTTATAAGGCGGCTGTAAAGGCTTCGACATGGTCGAAAGCTATTGTTTAAAACAAAGGTGCAACTATTTAGAAACCAACCTTTTAAATCACTGACTTAGTCTAAAGCATCTCAGTCGAAAACTATTTCTTAAAACAAAAGTGTAACCTTAAATCCTTTCTTTAAATCAATTGGCGTATTCGGAAGCCAACTAGGTCGAAAGCTATATGGTCGAAAGCAAGCAGGCGCTCTTTTCTTTTAAAACAAAGAAGTGCTTCAACCCTTTCGGAACCCCTTGGGTTTTGACCCCCACCTTCTGCCTTTGGTCCAATTCACTATGTACCAAAAGGTTGATACTATGTGCATTGGTTTAAGGAAGGTGGCAGAGGATCTCAGTCGAGAGCTATCTGGGCGGAACCAAAGTGGCAAAACATGCTTTTAACATGAATTTCTAATTTTAAACCTATTTGAGTAAAACATTCTAACTAATCTGCCTTGTTTGTCAAAATCTTTTTGGTTACCAATTTTCTTTTCTAAAAGTACTGCCATAATTTTAGAATTAATTAAATTTAAATCATTTGCAAAATATCCCTTCTCCTTAATTAAATATATAAGATGAATCCATTTTAATTATATTTTTGGTATATACCTAAAATCTTAAGGCATTTGGATGTCATTAAATATGGTTTTCACATCAAAACATATCATATAATCTATATGAATAAGCATAAATCATCAACATGTATATATATAAACATTTTTCTCCTCAAAATCATGGCTAAACTTGCAAGATAAAATTCGAAATTCATCTTAAAAAATGAAATCATAAGAAAAATGAGATGTAGTAATTATTCACCTTAGCTTTGTTATTAAGGATATGAGATTTGATCTTGATTAATTTAATTTACTTCTTCCTCTTTGTAAATCCTAGCTTTATCTTCTCTTGAGATTTAAAATGGTGGCCGGTCTCAAAATGTTTTTTGCTTGAGAAAATGAAATGAACGTGTGTGTTGATTTCGTAAGGGTTTAGGGTATAAGTTTCATCACTTACCTATTTTGCCCTTTCTTATTTCCTAACACTTATTTCTCTTTTGTTTCTTTAGTTCATTTTACACATAGGCACGGCTACCCTTTAATTATAATCAAATCTCAACCCATTAACCTTCTCACATTATTTTATTAATTTAACTAATTAAATATCCTAAATAATGCCACTAAAAATATTGGATGTTACACTTTCTCAGATAATCCTAAAACTACTAGGATATGACCCTAGTTTTAAAAATACCCAGATCAAGCTTGATAATCCAGCGTGAGTCAAGGTTTATAAATATATAAGATGGTGCCATTGATTGACTTTGTTGTCAAACAAAACCCTTTTTGAAAAGAAGAGTATCTCATAAGACCACACCGCATATAAACACGGATGATGTTTAACCTCATGATAACCAAAACACTTAATATTTAAACCATTTGATATTATTTCTAATGACATTGCTTTGGAAATTCTTTCAAAGTAAATATATATAAACATAGCCGAAATTGCTACCATTATTAAATTCCAGCAAGGGGTAGCTGAATTCTTGGAAAGCATTACAGCTATTTTGAGAATACAACCAAAACCGTAAAGCTCGTACTAGAATTGGATTTCCAACATTATAAGGAACTAGTGGCCTTTTCCTTCCATTGTGGATTTTTCATGTATAGCAATCATTGTAACTGGTGGCTTTTCGTATTGGCACTCATACACCGCTATACCTCTCGTATTGTTACACTACAGCGTATCCTATGGCTTTCGTGCTAGGAATCATACACCATTCCATAAAATATCAAGGGTCCAGACACTACTAGCCTCTAAGTAACAGATGCCCTTTTTTTCTTCCATATCCCCAATAACTAATAGCCCGAAATATATGTCCTGCAGACCACATAATTACCCATATCATTACTGGGGTTTGAGGCTTGAGAGGCTATGCTCATACTTTCCACAAAGCCATGCTTTGCTTTTCACAAAGCCACGCTTTACCTTTATCATAATAGGTTCAACTTTGAATGTCAAATTGTCATTTCTAACAACACACTATTGATTTCCACAAATGTACAACCTCTGAGCTCGTACGTCTCAGAGAAGGGTGTTAAGTATAAGAGAGTTACCTCCTACACCACCCAACAGATGTACGTTTGTAGAGATCAATGTATGTGGTTTTAGAAATGCAATATCAGACACTCATCCATACAAGTTATCCAGGAACATGATAAACCGAAGGTACCCTCCTATTACATCCTTTCGAGAATCATCCTAGGATTAGTAGCGAGTAGTCCTTGCATCGAAGATTTTCATAACAGAGCATTACTGCTACCATATATATCTTATATGTAAAGCAAATACTTGATCAATCGAGTCAAAGTGAAGCCTTTTTCTAACTACATGAAATGTCCATTGCTAAAATTCAATGGATAAAATAATATGAGGACAATTCAGACATTTTGCTTTCCAACTATAGTTTTGTCCTGTCTTTTTTCCCACATTCCAAAGCACGCCTGCCACTACGCTATCAGTTGCAGCATATTCCATGCTCGTCGTTCAACCCTCTTTCTCCTACCAATGTACAGAAAACCCATTTCATACAACTTCATCCCATTATTTTTTCACATTTTCACAAATAATATTCTAAAAGTTTATAAACGAAACAATAATGGTTGAGAAGAGTAGGGAAAATTGAAGCTGATCCCAAAACTTTAGTTTTAGGTATTGTTAAATTAATTGCTTAACTGGTTAGATTTGTTATTTATTCGTCGATAAATGAAATTTAGTTGGCGTGCAGGATGATCGACTTCCTCAATGTTGGACTTTCTCTAAGCTTCCTCCAGGCAAGATATTTTTTGGGTATAATTTCCTATTTTTTTGAAATCGATAATTATGTGTCCTTGTTTTCATCCATGAAGGTGTTCATGAAAATTAAATGAGGAGATTGAAAATGTTTATATGACACCAGATTTGAATCGCATCTGAAGCCAAGAATCCCTGATTGAAAAGTAGAAGACAATCGGTTATATAATACTAGATTTAAATCACATCTGAAGCCAAGAAGCCTTTATTGAAAGTAGAAGACAATCAATCTACATATATCTCAAATATCAAGTAACTTTTGTACCTTTGATTTTTGTATGTATTTTTGTTTGTTATCAGTAACATCCCTATCTTCTTTTTGTTATATTTTTAGTAACTTATATTACCTTATTTCGATTTTATAACTAGTGTTAATTTTAGTATAATTGTTTAGGTTGGAAACTTTTAAAAAGTTTATGATGAAGACGATGGTAACGACATCCGACAATAAAAGCTAGCATCTAATAGATATTTTTCCTTGAATACTATTGAGATCTTAGAGTTATCTCTTAAAATAACTTCAACGTATACTATTTATGTGCAAATAATTTAGTGTGTGTATTTTTTCTCCTAGCAGATGATTCATTCCATTGTACTGTAATATAATTCGATTTATATTCAAAAGGATGATAAACAATACTTATAACGATATGAAATGGAAGTAAAAATAATTGTTTGTGTTTAATGCTTTTTTTGCCATGCTATGAGAGATCCATGTAAAATGGATTGCTTAAATTTTGTGGCTTATCTAACTACCGACGATAAGGATAATACGGGAGAATGAAATATTTAATGTAATGGGCATAAGTTCTTATTACAATTCTGCTCTTTCGGAAGGTATAGTTATAATTCTGTTCTTTCGGAAGGTGTTAATAATTGTTGATACAATGGTTGTGGTTATGTACCATATATTGTATATTATATTCACACCGTATATGATTTGTTATAGGCAATGAGCCAATGAAAAGAGCATACTAACAAAGTTTCAGTATAAGTAAGGTCAGCATAAGCCTATTATGAACAATTTTTTATTTTTTTTAAAGTATTTTAGTGGTAAATTTAAGAAGTTGTCAACAACAGATAAAGTAGATTTATTTGGGTTGTTTAACTGAAATATTTAGGCAACTAAGTCGTCAGTTCGAAAAGTGAACAAGTAACTTTTTGAAATCACATATCCACTTATTAAATTTTGAATTAAAATTTAACGTGTTATAAGGGTTTTTTTTTCTATTTACCAAAGTTGTTAATTAGGTGGATGTTATAAGTACTAAAGCGAGGAGGTGATTCCCTATCACTTCCAAATTCTTTGAATTTTTTGTAAAAATTGTCAAAACTCTAACAACTGTGTTCTATAGACATTAATGTCATTAAGTGTGAAAGATATGCCATTTTTGGTTTTGTTTTAGCATCCCATAACCTCAACTTACACACATTATCATGCATGACACACAAAAGCGAGCCCACAAATTTGCATAGAAAATGTTACTAATTTTCCCACATGGAACCTCTTTTACTATTTACTGAATTGTGTATCAATATAGTTATGTAACCCCGTATACTTTTTTGTTATATGTGGAGATAATGGAGATATAAGCTTAATTAAGTGTTATCCCGTCTTTTGGCAAGGCCATAACACCATTGACTAGTAACAAGTGACGGTCCGTCCCAGAGATCAGTTATACATGGGCTCACTACGAATATCGATGAATTTTGTCCGAATTCGGATCGAGCCAAAATTGGTAGGACATGGCAAGCTAAGCCATGAGAGCCAACGTTTCAAATCTCAAGTCAATCTGAGTTCGTATGCTTAAGTTATGAGCGATGCAAGGTTGGATGAAGATCAATTACCAATCGACTCGCTCCTTCGACTCGCTTCACAACACTCAGTTTGAAGCCAACTTCAACTCGCTTCACAACGCCCAGGAGTGACATCTTCGACTCGTTTCGCTCAAAGGCCAACTTCGAGTCAATCAGGTTCGACTCGCTCCACATCCTTCAGAGCTGCTCTCTTCGACTTGCTCCAGTTTGAAGCCATCGAAAGTGCACACTTCGACTCGCTCCGCTCAGACAACTGTTCGACTCCACCAACTTCAACTCCACTGCTCAAACCTCCCAGGACGCCCCATTTCGACTCGCTCGATCAGTTCAAGCTTCGACTCGCTCATCCAATGCTCGCTTCGACTCGCTCGACCGAGTACTTACTTCGACTCGCTCGAAGCAACGTCCAGGATAGAGTAAGAATCGAGTGCCACATCATCGAGTCGAACGGAAGCGAGTCGAAGGAAACAGCCCACCGAAAACTCCATTTCATATCGATCATATCTCCTAATCTACAAGTCCAACTGCCATGAAATTTTCAAAGAAGACTACGTCCATGCTAGAGAATGTCCACGCCAAATTTCGACTCCATTGGATGAAATCTTGAGCGAGTCGAAATCAGCTCGTGTCGTTCACGGATCGGACCGAAACTTCATGGGCTTGGGCGTGCAGGCCCGGTCACGTGCTAGAGAGGGTCTCCCGAGATCTGAGCGAAATATCAGCCTCCCACACCTATAAATAGACCCCCAAAGCCAACAGAAAAGAGGTTCTTCTTCCTCTTTGAGCGCTCCAACGCACAGACTCCGCCAGATCCAGATCTGAACTTCGTTGCTGCTGCTACCGAAGAGATTCACTGCTGCAAATCATAATTGACTACTATAAATCATTGAATTCACTTGTAAACACAAAAGAAAGATCAATAAAGCAACTACTTCATAGTGGACGTAGGCTATACGCCGAACCACTCTAAATTCTTGTGTCTCCTTGCACTTTAATTATTCTCATTTCTGAAATTTGGGGTTTTTGTTAGATAATTCCTCTTTTTTCATTTAATTCTTTACTTTATCTCTTCAAAGACTTCCGAAGAGTGTTGTGCCCAATTTTGGTACAAACACTTTGGTGCTTTCACTGAGAAAAAACCAATTTTCTCCTGCTCTTTGGATCCCCTATCTATATTGGATTGCATAAATCTAAGAAGAAGATCCAGATCTAGAACTTTGAAGCCCTTACATTCTATTCAGATTTGCAACCAGATCTAGGAAAGGACTTCACCAATTCAATATGGTGAGCACGCGTACCACTGCTACAACTGCTGATCAAGGAGCACGGGACCGACATAATCCCGTGCAATCACCTCCCTCCAATCAAAATGCTGCGGGACCTCTAGATCCATCAGGTCCAATCACTAGGTAAGGATTCCAAACATTGCTTCAAGAGTTGACCCAAAGTCGACAGCAACTAGCGGAACAACTACGCGCCAACACGGAGTTGACTAACCAGCTAAATCGCCAAAGGCGAAGAAGATCCAAAAGAGACCAAAATTCTCACTCTTCCATAGAAAGTTCAGCCTCCTCCGACGGCCAAACTAGATCCACACGTCCACGGTTAGGTGTAAGCTACACCCAAGCCACGGGACTCCAACCTGCTTCAAACCTTAGGCAACCTAGAGCTGGATCATCCGCTAGTCTCCGCACAGAACCTTCAACTTGAGGAGGAGCTGCTCCTTATCATGTTACTGGCAACATTGCTACTACCACTAGTGCTGGACGGGGAGGTGACGCTAGAAACCAAGTTGATCCTCAATGTAGTCAACGAGAGCAGACTCCTGAGCCTTATGTCCCTGAGGATGTTGAACCAAGGAGGCGAGGCACGGACCGTCGACCGCGTCCGGTCCAGACTCGCGCTGTGGAACCCGACCAAACCTTGGCACAGCAAGCTCCAAGTGTCCGAACACCAGATATACCAGGGATGATCCGCCAAATGATCCGTGAAAGTCAGGATCTCTCTAATGACGACTGGGGAATCTCCCGAAGTCATACCCCTTTCATTGATGATGTTTTATATGTTGAACCACCTTGGCACTTCAGGATGCCAGCCTTGCCAGTTTATGAAGGAAGTTGTGATCCCAATCAACATGTCCTGAAATACGAATGGCTGATGAACGCTGCTAGAGCTGATGGCGCAGTAAAGTGCCGTAGTTTCCCCATTTCGTTAGGGGGCATCGCTACCATGTGGTTCACCCGCTTGCCACCACGATCCATCTCTAACTTTGACCGGATGGCCACCAAGTTTGTTGAACAATTCTGTATGCACGTGGCGAGACCAAAGGACGTTAACACTCTGTCTAGTGTTACGCAAGCTCCCGGAGAAACACTTAGACGATACTTGGAGCGATTCCATGCTGTGTGTGCGAAAATAAGCAATCCCAATGACAAGTCTATCCTGATGGCTTTGACTAAGGGGATTGATGCTGATTCCGAGTTCGAAAATTGGTTAGCTGGAAAACCACCTGCATCATTGGACCATTTCTATTCCAAGGCAGCCCAATTCTTAAGAAGGGAGGATGCAAAACAGTCTAGGAAACAGGATGATGCGGGGCCCAACATCAAAAGAATCCAAAGTAACATCGCTATTAAACAGTCCGGAGATAGTTTTGGTAAAGTTCAGTTGAATGTACAAAATAAACGAAATCCACAGAGGGACAATGGGAATCAAAACAAGAAACGCGATCAGGATCGCGGTCCACGGCGTAGAGCTTCCATGTATGATAACTACACTCCGTTAAACACGTCGCTGGAAAATGTGTATTTGCAGATCTGCAATACCATGCAATTCAAGAAACCTGCCTCGAAACCACCAACTGAAAGAAAAATCCAAACAGGAAAATTCTGTAGATTCCATGAGAGTTATGGCCACAACACCAATGAGTGTTGTCACCTACAAGACCTCATTGAAAAACTGATACGTGAGCGGAAGCTGGATCAGTATATACGGGCGCTGCAATCCGGCGGTGCGGGCCCATCAAATCAGAATCGTGCGCCGAATCAGGAAAGACAGGAAGAACCCGCTCGTGCGGACGGGAGGTTAGTCATTAATATAGTAAGTGGTGGTCCTCACCCAGCAGATTGAAGCTGGAAGGAAATGGAGTCGTATGCCAGTTCTATTAGGCAAGCGGACTTCGAGTGTTACAGTAGTTTTGATGAGGGATCTCCGACTAAGCAACATAAAACGATGACGGATGACATCGTATTCAGGAGCAAAGATGTAGATAAAATCGAAGCTCCCACTATCGATCCACTGGTCATCTCAGCACAAGTAGGTCCCGCTTGGATGAAAAGGATCTTAGTTGACAGTGGAAGCTCTGTGAATATTCTGTTCAAACGAGCTTATGATCAAATGAAGATGGAAGCCGCAGACTTGAAACCTTATCAATCTCGAGTCCATGGTTTCAACGGAAGTGCCACTATACCTACTGGAATGGTGGAACTGCCAGTAGAATTGGGAGTCGGAGAATGTCGGAGAGAACAGATGTTGCAGTTCATCGTTTTAGACATAGACTCCCCTTACAATGCTTTCTTGGGCCGACCGGCCCTCGCTGAATTCAGAATAGCCATTGCCCCATGGTGTTTGACCTTAAAATTTCCCACTGACAATGGAATAGGAATCGTTCAGGGAGATCAGGCCACTGCCAGAGCCTGTTATATTGCTGAGCTGCGGGAAGCGCAGCGAAAGGAGAAAGGAAAGGGCGTAGAGGAATCTCTCTGCGTCTGTTTCACTGATAATTGATAATTAACGCCCAGGCACGGGCACCCCAGCCAATCCCTCAGGGATCTTGACCCAAGAGAAACCGAAGACGAAGGAGAATCTAAAGAAAGTCAAGCATCCTTGGCTGAACTGACGATTGATGTCCCAGTTGACAGTGACGATGATTCAAGAATGATAAAGATTGGGTCTCAGCTAAGCCAGCAAACTCAAGGGGAATTGGTTGAATTTCTGCAGGCAAATCTTGATGTATTTTCCTGGACACACTTCGATATGTGCGGGATCTCACCAGACATCATGAGACACACTCTGAACATTGACCTGCGGCAGGTCTCGGTCAAACAAAAAAGGCGCGGTATGGATCCAGAGAGATCTGCCACCCTTAAGGAGGAAGTGGAAAAGCTTGAAGCGAACAGATTCATTCGAGATGCACTATATCCTGAATGGGTGTCGAATCCCATGCTCATCCGAAAGCCGAATGGGAAGTGGAGAACGTGCGTCGATTATTCCGATCTGAATAAAGCATGTCCCAAAGAAAGTTTTCCGATTCCCAGAATCGATCAGCTAGTAGATTCGACAGCTGGGCATGAACTCTTATCCTTCATGGACGCGTACTCCGGCTACAATCAGATACCGATGCATTTACCCGATCAGGAGCGTACCAGCTTCGTGACCAACTTGGGACTTTACTGCTACAAGGTTATGCCATTCGGACTCAAGAATGCCGAAGCTACTTATCAATGATTGGTTAATCGGATGTTTGCCAATCAGATCGGAAAAACAATGGAAGTATATGTCGACGACATGCTTGTAAAGTCATGACTCTCCACTGGCCATGTTAAAGACCTGGAGACTATGTTCGAGATACTCCGAGAATACAAAATGAAGCTAAATCCACTAAATTGTCACTTTGGTGTTGCATCCGGGAAGTTCCTTGGGTTCATCGTTAATGCTCGACGAATCGAGGCTAATCCTGAAAAGATTTAGGCAATCAGAAATCTTGAAACTCCCAAGACCAAAAAGCAAGTCCAAAGTCTCAATGGGAAAGTAGCAGCATTGAGCAGGTTCATTTCAAAGTCCATTGACAAATGCATTCCCTTCTTCGATCTGATCCGAAAAGGAAAACACAACTTTGAATGGACCACGGAGTGCGAGGGCGCTTTCCAAGCGCTAGTCCAACATCTATCCACACCACCTATCCTGTCAAAACCCATCGACCATGAGAAGCTCTTCGTATATTTAGCGATATCAAAGAATGATATCAACGCTGCATTAATCCGAGAAGAAGACAAAATACAGAAGCCGGTGTACTACGTCAGCAAACGATTGACTGGAGCTGAAAGGAACTACCTGAAGTTAGAAAAGTTGGCCTACTGCCTTGTGATTGCATCAAGAAAACTCCGACCGTACTTCCAGGCACATCCCATTGTTGTGTACACCGACCAGCCGTTACGACAGGTCCTTTCGTGGCCTGAGACGTCTGGTAGGTTACTCAAGTGGAACGTTGAACTGAGTCAGTTCGATATTACTTACACTCCAAGACAAGCAATCCAAGGACAAGTCCTCGCTGATTTCATAGCAGAATTCACCATTCCAGAGGATTTGCCCAAAACCAGTAAATCCCTTGAATCTGTTTGGAAAATGTATACCGATGGTGCATCGAATGACAGATGTTCGGGCGCCGGTGTTGTACTCGAAACCCCCGAAGGTCGATCCATATGCTACGCTTTGAAGTTTGACTTTCATGCAACCAATAATGAAGCTGAATACGAAGCCCTCTTAGCTGGCTTAAAACTTGCCAGAGATCTAAAAATCATCGCTGTGGAAATTTACTATGATTCACAGTTGGTTGTGTGTCAAGTACGGGGAGAGTATCAGGCAAGAGATCGAAGGTTGGCTGCTTACTTAGCTCGAGTTCGGGAGGTACTAAATCAGTTTGAATACTATGCCATCTATTGCATACCTCGAGAACGCAACTAAAAGGCCGATTCATTAGCAAAGCTAGCCAGCACAAGCGAAGCTCAGCAAATGGGACTCGTTCCCGTAGAAACGCTATCTTCCCCAAGTATCGATCAGATAGAAATAAACCGGGTATGCGAAACCGTTCCTGAAAATGACTCATGGATGACTCTGCTCAAAAATTACATCAAACACGGAATCCTGCCGGAACGCAGGAGTGAAAAGAGACAAGTTCTCCGAAAAGCCTTACGATTCGTCATTCAAGATGGGGTCATGTATAGAAGAGGGTACTATGTTCCTCTACTCCGGTGTATCGCTCATGATGAAATCAAACGAGTATTGCACGAAGTGCATGAGGGAGGATGCGGCGATCACACCGGGGGCAAGCACTTGCTAAGAAAATACTTCGGTATGGATATTACTGGCCAATCGTGAATCGCGATGCGTTAGACTATGCAAAGAAATGTGATAGGTGCCAGAAATATGCCCAAATTCCTAGAGCTCCTCCTATTGAGATAACTCAAATGGTCAGCCCATAGCCATTCGCAATGTGGGGCATCGACATCATCGGTGCTCTACCTCTGGCAAAATGTGGTGCGAAGTACGCCATCGTCGCAGTTGATTACTTTACAAAGTGGGCTGAAGCTGATGCTCTCGCTACCATTACAACAAAAAAAGTAATCAACTTTATGGTTCGTAACATCATCTGTCGATTCGGTCTCCCACAGACCATAATTATGGACAACAGAACCCAATTCGACAGTGCTGAATTAAAAGATTTCTGCGAACGTTTTCACATCCAAAAGAAATTCTCCGCAGTTGCACATCCTTAAGCAAACGGGTATGTCGAAGTAGTTAATAAAGTTATAAAGTTCATCCTGAAGAAACGACTGGAAAAGTTCGGGGGCAAGTGGGTCGATGAACTTCCTATGGCTCTATGGGCTTACCGAACAACCCACAAGACTGCAACCGGCCACACTCCGTTCTCTCTTTCTTACGGTCCAGAGGCCCTTATTCCAGTTGAGCTAGAAGTACCTTCTCATCGCATGACATACTATGATCCAAAGACAAACGCTATATTATATGCTGAATCTCTCGATCTACTAGATGAGAAGCGTGAAGAAGCTGATTTGAGGGCAGCTGCGCATCGACATCGAGTCGCCCGATTGTACAACGCCAAGGTCCGTCCGCGAACCTTCGAACTAGGCGATCTCGTCTTAAAAAGAATCTATCCGGTTCCTTCACATATGAAGCCAACATGGGAAGGACCGTATGTTATTGAACGAAGGCTCGGAGATGGCACATTCAAATTATCTACCGTCGATGGTCTTACCCTGCCAAGAGCTTAGAATTGTGAGAGCCTTCGCCGCTATTACACCTAACATGCTATCTCTATCCATTTAGTTTACTTTCATTTTCTGCAATTTGTTTCTGCATTTCGAAATTAGAACTTGTAATAAGGAAACTGACTTTGCCATACTTTCTTATTTCAGCAATAAAATGCAACCTTTTCGAACCAGAGCTATGATTTACTTGAAATACTTCATATGAACATCACTATGCATGGAGAGCTAAGTCTCATCATACGGTGGGATTTATTCAAATAGACAGTGACTGCGGTGCAACCAATCACTCACTAAGTGAAACCCGAGCTCGGGGGCAAGCAATCACATCAAAGTCAAAAAAGGATTGATACACGACAATCCTTCATCAACTCCGTATTCCCAGAGTGCAAAGCAGAGTATAAACATTCAACTCTGTATTCCCAGAGTGTGAAGCGGAGTATAAACATTCAACTCTGAATTCCCAGAGCGCGAACCGGAGTATAAACATTAAACTCCGAGTTCCCAAAGCGCGAACCAGAGTATAAACATTCAACTCCGTATTCCTAGAGTGCGAAGCGGAGTATAAACATCCAACTCCGAGTTCCCAGAGCGCGAACCAGAGTATAAACATTCAACTCCGTATTCCCAAAGTGTGAAGCGGAGTATAAACATTTAACTCCGAGTTCCCAGAGCGCGAACCGGAGTATAAACATTCAACTCCGTATTCCGAGAGAGCGAACCGGAGTATAAACATTCAACTCCGTATTCCCAGAGTGCGAAGCGGAGTATAAACATTTAACTCCGAGTTCCCAGAGCGCGAACCGGAGTATAAACATTCAACTCTGTATTCCCAGAGAGTGAACCGGAGTATAAACATTCAACTCCGAGTTCCAAGAGCGTGAACTGGAGTATAAACATTCAACTCCGTATTCCCAGAGTGCGAAGCGGAGTATAAACATCCAACTCCGAGTTCCCAGAGCGCGAACCGGAGTATAAACATTAAACTTCGTATTCCCAGAGTGCGAAGCGGAGTATAAACATCCAACTCCGAGTTCCCAGAGCGCGAACCAGAGTATAAACATTCAACCCCGTATTCCCAGAGTGTGAAGCGGAGTATAAAAATCACTTCTGTACTCCCAGAGTGCGAAGCGGAGTATAAACATCACCTCCGGACTCCCAGAGTGCAAGTGCCAATTCCAAGTCTCCTGATCGTGGACATATGATCATAACTTAAGCTGGCACAACCAGCCGCTGATAAACAAATGGAAATCCCCGGAGTACGAATATGATCATCAAAAATCAAATAATCATGGATGCATTACTTAATCTCCGCTCGTCTCAGACATCCGTTCGATGGCACAAGACTCAACATGTTATAAGAAAGCAGCGATCGTCGATTGACGGTCTATAGCTCATCTCCAAGACTGGGGGGCAGGACTTAAGCATCAACCACTGATTGAAGCGATGTGATGTCGGAATTCAACTCGCTTCCCGGTCGCAAGCCATGTCCACAGTTCTCGAACTTGGCAAACCAAAACAAACTTGATTCGGAACCTGAAACTTCACAAGTGCATTTCAGACACTGAAACACTTAGATAAATACACAATGACAAAAAAGAAAAGTTTCATTTCTATTGATTATAGAAGACGGTCGTGTACAAGTTTCCAAAAATTCCTACTAGTAGGGGCCGAACCCGCATCTATACACGGCTAGCAAAATGCAAAAATCAAAATACGCCAGATGATCATGCCTAATCCCTCTTCTTCCTTGGCTTCCTCTTCAGTGTGGACCCACTTGAGCCATCGCTAATCTTCCTCTTCAAGCCTGTGCCTTTCGGCGGTTGGTCTTTCGGCGATGGCATTATGTCGACATCCTCCTCCGAACTCGTGTGAATGAGAATGCTTCCTATGGGCGGAGTTGGAGGAACGGGATCAATTACAGACGGTGGAATGGGCAGGATGGTGAGAAAAACAGCACCACTGGGAGATATCATTCTAAGCGGAGCAGGCCCTGGTGCTTCCATCCCACCTCCAAAGCTTCTACCATGAGCCGCTGCTGCCATTTCAGCATCAATTTGAGCGAACATATCCTCTTCGGTTATCGCTCGAGCCCCACTGGGGGCATCGGCAGTTGGCGTTGAAGAACTTGCAGCAGGATCAGTTCCGCTCATGACGGGTGGAAAGTCAGCAAGGGGATCGCTGTGACGGCGAAAGAGTTCATTCATCAACTGCTCGTCAAACATAATTGTACCTCCCTGTAGATCGTCAAGCGGAGCAGTTGTACTCATGGTGGTTGCTTCAGTCACAATAGCCTCCTGCGTTTGATATAACTCTTGAGTAGCAGGAGGCATGGCCGGTGCGGCATCAATCACTGGACAAAGAATAAAAGAACTATTGGGACTTAACTCAATCGAAGATTCCGATTTGAGAGAAGTGGAATGTTCAGAATACCTTCCTCAGTTCGACTTGTAGGCGGCAGGGTGGCATCGGTAACTTGCGCAACAGCCGGAGACATCTGCGGCTAATCTGGATTATAAGCAGGAACAGCCTGGGGATCGACCGCAGACGAGGATTCGGGCTAGGTTAACGCGGGAACTTCGAGGCTTGCTTCATGATGGCCAACTCCAGAACCCTCTCCCACTTCAAAATGTTGGGCGCCAAGTTTTTCCTTCTCACGAAGAATTATCGACTTGTGGAGAACCTTCTTTTCATCATTAGTCAGAATGCGGTTCTCGAGTTCGAATTCATCTACGGACTCGCCCTGATGCGCCTCTTTTTCTTCCTCGACCAGACGGCTCCAAGCATTGTGGAGATGAGTCAAAAAGTCATCGAGCCAGGCTAGGTCCATGTGCCTCAGCACATTAGCGTTGTAAACGACAAGGAGGTCTTCAATGTCGGCCTCTAGCCTGGACTCGGCCAGCTTCAGCTTCTCCTCAACCTCAGTCTCCACTTTCTGGACTTTGGCCACCGTCGCATCTCGTTCGTCCTTGAGCAGGACAGCTTGTTCGCACGCCTCCTAGGCTGTGTTATTTGCATCATCTTTCTCCTTGGCCATATCAGCGAATTTGGCCTTAAGTTCATTAAGCTCCTTGACCGCTGCGTCCCGCTCAGCAATGACTTTAGTGTTCCGATGGCCTATCTCCTCAACCAAGGCAACATGTGCCTGACTCAACCTCTTCATTTGCGTTTTCGCTTCATCAGCCCTCTTAATGGTCTCCATCTCAGATTTCCGAGAAGACTCGGACTCGACAGAGAGTACTTGGATAATGCGATCCCTTTTTGCGAGCTCGGTCTCCATCTTCTCGATCTCTTTAGCCCGCTCGAAGGCCACTTTAGAAGCTTTCTCAACAGCCTTTGCCCACTCTCGATATTGGGTGTAGATGTCGTGGACATAATCATGCATCATGCCTTCTACCCCTGATGGAATTCTCTTCAAGTGGGGAGGGAAGACATAACCGTCGAAGCAAATATTAGGAAAATCCTTCTTCATTTGAGCCAACTTAAGGGCCCCTTCTCCAGTAGGATCAGCGGGGACCTGCTTTGTAACCAGGGAAGATGAGGTCTCAACTCTTTGAAGATGAGTTTTGGACCTAGAGGCATGAGAGGATGGCCTATGACTAGGAGGCTCTGGTGGATATGAAGTTTGAATAGGAGGAGGAGACGGAAGTCTAGGAGGAGGAGAGCGTGATCTAGACCAGTGATGATATTCTCTATCCCTGTCACTTCCGTATCTATCCTGATTAGAATACTCGCGATCGCGATCCCTGTCCGAATCCCTCCTACGGGAATCATAATAAGAAGAAGATTTTCGAGCAGAGCGAAGATTACCGAGCATAGATCCCCTTCCAGACATAGTACCTGAAAATGAGAAGTGAAGAAAGAGTTAGTAACTTCCCAAGTCGGATGAAGTACAGTTGTGAATCATGTAGTGTATGCATGTGCGATCCCCCGACCAACCGGAAATGTCGGCCGAAACTCGTAGAAAGCGACCCGCTTGGTTCAAAAGCACTATCAAGCCCTTCCATCCCGGCGTCGTGTGGAGAGGACACAGAATCCGAGATCGGGATATCATTAAGCACTGCAAACGGACTCTCCACTTGCGGGGGAGGAGCCTCTGAAATTCTAACACCCTGGAAAGGTAAAGACACAACCACGGGTTTAAATCTCTTAGATTTAGGGCATTTGTAAGCAGCGGCCTTGCCTTTTCTTTTTCCTCGGGAATGCTGAACATCGGAAGGAGGCCCGGCCGGGAGCTTAGTATCGGTGGGCGTTCTTTCTGGATCAACTTCTTCGGTGATCACAACTGCAGGCGCTTTGCGCTTCGCACGTTTCTTCTGGGCCACTCTATGTATCACATCCAGGTGTATGCTCTGTCTTCGTTCTATCAGCCCGACAGCCCTCAAATTCCTGTCGGTCAGAACTAGGTCTATGTGCCTCTCTTCGCCCAGAAACGCTTGAAGAATCCGAACAAGCTCTCTGAAGTACGCACCATCGGGTCGAGAGATTGCGGCTATAAGAGAGAAAAAGTACGTCAGTATTTAAAATCTGTTGCTAGTATCTCAATGATTCAAGAAGCGAAGTGGCGACACTTACGTCTATCTAACCACCGCCTACCAAATCCAGGGGGCACAGAACGTAGAACCATTCGGATTTGTAATAACTTAGCCTCCCCTAGGAATCTAGCACAATGTGACAGTTTCTGAATGCCTCCACGTAGGTGAAAGAGGGGCTATCTCCGCGGCTCTTGACGTTGAATAAATATCTAATTTCGATCGGCTTCGGCGGTCGAAAGAGTATCTCCATAAACAGGATGAAGGTGATGTTTAGCAAGGCATACCCGTTGGGGTGTAGCTGAGACGGAGCTATACCAAGAAACGATAATGTCTCCCTTATATAGTCATTAAAGGGAGGAAGTGTCCCCGCTATGCAAGCATGATGGTTGAAAGCAGTGAACCCTTCCGGGGGATAATGTGGCATGTCTTTCGGCCCAGGAAGTAACACGTCGTCGAGCGACAAACTGTGCCTTAAGCAGATCCGGCCTAACATGTCTTTAGAAATACCCGACGGTACCGAATCGGGTGGAGTAAAAATAAACCGAGCCCCTTGACGCTCGTCCGGAGCTATCTCAATAACTTCGGCTTCTATAACCAGTATCTCAATAGCTGAAGGAGCAGAACTTGGAAATTCCGGCTGCTGAGAACTTGAAGGATCCATAACCAACTAGCTTATAAAAAATCATTGTTAAACTGATAAATAACACTCGTGCATCCCCCAGTGTAAAGTGTGTGAGCGTGTTGTGCAGTGCAGTACTGTATATTATTTGGGAAGAGCAACCGGAATAAGGAAAACGTGTAACGAGCGAGACTTCAGAATTCAGTCAGAAGGACCGTCATCGCTAACCGTCACAACCGTGCCATCTGGTTAATAACTATCACTCCAAATCAAAGTTTGGTGTTATTTTTATAAGTTGCAGTTTCATCAAAGAGCTTTGATGAGAAGTCAGATATGCAGTGAAACGGTTAAGTCCAAGTATGCTAATTTGAAGCTCATCGAAGGCTGTTGTTCGAGTGTGTGAAAAGTTTAAAGTTTTTTGATGATCAAATTTGTATTGCTCACGAGAGCCAGGCTTGCATCGATGAATTATAAGGCATGTGCATTTGAGTTATACTCGATCAGAAGGATGGAGTGCAAGTTCGACTCGTTCCAAGAGCCATCTCCTTCGACTCCATCCAAAAGTCATGCATTTTGACTCGATCCAAAGCAACCAATTCGACTCTCTCCGAAGTGACGCAATTCGACTCGGTCTGAAGCAACCACTTTGACTCGCTCTAAAGTCACGCATTTCAACTCGATCCAAAGCAGCTACTTCGGCTTAACCCAAGGCCACTCACTTCGACTCGATCGAAAGCCACCATTTCGAGTCGATCAGACATAGCCCCTTCGTATCGATCAACAGAATCAAAGCATTCGACTCGATGAAAATCTCCACCATCGATCGACACGAAGGCCTCCACCTCATCATCTTGAAACTACTACTCCAGATCGACACGAAGCTAAGGCCAGGGACTCTTCGATCGATCACGAATCTGATCGATTTAGTGTTAAGAATCGAGTCTCCTCGATTACGGGATGTTTTCACTCGATGGATTACCTCAATTTCTTAATCGGTTCAAGTGGTTGAAGATAGGAATCGATTCGAATGCAAAGTTTTTTCTCGTGAAATGCTCTGTAACGATACGAAGGCAAGGCAAATAAGGATGAAAGGTAAAAAGTGAAAAAGAGGCTAAGTGCCAGATATTTATATGGAGTCGAAAGCAAGGGGAATAACCGATTCAAATTCCAGTAGGGTCGAGCACGTGCTTCGACTTCCTCTTCAATGCACTGATGCGGAGCTCCTTTTCGTATCGCTCCTTCGACTCCATCCCCATGACTAGTTCGACTCCCTCATGCAGCCATAAAAGACATCACTTCAACTCGCTCAATCAGTAAACGTCTCGACTCGCCCCACTACCTCCTGTGTGTTTCGACTCGCTTCTCTACGATTCGAACCCAGGACCGAGTCGAACGACCAGTTCGACTCCATCAGGGAGTCTACATCGACTCGCTCGGTTCGAGTCCGTCATCAACTCAACATGCTTACTTTGCATCCACGAATCCAATGGAAACTATCTTCGATGTTTCAATCCTTCACAATGATTCAGGAGAGAATCGTTACGAAGGGACATTCAAAAACAACCGTCAAGCATTGTTACAACGAATTTCACATCGGTTCAGGAGAGGATCGGTACAGAATTCAAAAAAAAAACAATAAACTTATGACGACTGGAGAACGTACAAACGTCACCGGGAGTCAGATTAACATATATGCATGAATGACGAACTAATATTCAATATTCCAGATTTTTAGGAATCAGAAATTCATCCAGTAACGACTACAACAGCAAACGGGTAACCACTAGCATACAGCAATCAGTTGCAACAATATAGGGAACAACAGTCGACAGTCAACAGTTTACATTATCAAGAAGAACGGCCAAAGGTTACAACTTTAAGACGATAACTATTCAGAGTAAAGACTACAGCACTTCAAAGCACATCATGTTTTCATAAGACGTACTTTGGGGGAGCAAATGTTATCCCGTCTTTTGGCAAGACCGTAACACCAAGGAATTGACTAGTAACCAGTGACGGTCCGTCCCAGAGATCAGTTATACATGGGCTCACTACGGATATCGATGAATTTTGTCCGAGTCTGGATCGAGCCAAAATTGGTAGGACATGGCAAGCTAAGCCATCAGAGACAACGTTTCAAATCTCAAGTCCATCCGAGTTCGTATGCTCAAGTTATGAGCGATGCAAGATTGGATGAAGATCAATTACCAATCAACTCGCTCCTTCGACTCGCTCCTTCGACTTGCTTCACAACACTCAGTTTGAAGCCAACTTTGACTCGCTTCGCAACGCCTAGGAGTGACATCTTCGACTCGTTTCGCTCAGAGGCCAACTTCGAGTCAATCAGGTTCGACTCGCTCCACATCCTTCAGAGCTGCTCTCTTCGACTCGCTCCAATTTGAAGCCATCAAAAGTGCACACTTCGTCTCGCTCTGCTCAGACAACTGTTCGACTCCACCAACTTTGACTCCACTGCTCAAACCTCCCAGGACGCCCCATTTCGACTCGCTCGATCAGTTCTAGCTTCGACTCGGTCGACCAATGCTCGCTTCGACTCGCTCGACCGAGTACTTACTTCGACTCGCTCGAAGCAACGTCCAGGATAGAGTAAGAATCGAGTGCCACGTCATCGAGTCGAACGGAAGCGGGTTAAAATGGAAGCGAGTCGAAGGAAACAGCCCATTGAAAACTCCATTTCGTATCGATCATATCTCCCAATCTACAAGTCCAAATGCTATGAAATTTTCACAGAAGACTACGTGCATGCTAGAGAATGTCCACGCCAAATTTAGACTCCATTGGATGAAATCTTGAGCGAGTCGAAATCAGCTCGTGTCATTCACGGATCGGACCGAAATTTCACGGGCTTGGGCGTGCAGGCCTGGATACGTGCCAGAGAGGGTCTCCCGAGATCTGAGCGAAATATCAGCCTGCTACACCTATAAATGGACCCCCAAAGCCAACAGAAAAGGGGTTCTTCTTCCTCTTTGAGCTCTCCAACGCCCGAACTCCGCCAGATCCAGATCTGAACTCTGTTGCTGCTGCTACCAAAGAGATTCACTGCTGCAAATCATAATTGACTGCTGTAAATCATTGAATTCACTTGTAAACACAAAAGAAAGATCAATAAAGCAACTACTTCATAGTGGACGTCGGCTATACGCCGAACCACTCTAAATTCGTGTGTCTCCTTGCGCTTTAATTATTCTCATTTCTGAAATTTGGAATTTTTGTTAGATAATTCCTCTTTTTTCATTTAATTTCTTCACTTTATCTCTTCAAAGACTTCCGAAGAGTGTTGTGCCCAATTTTGGTACAAACATTAAGTGACCTGCACTCTTGGTAATTGTAATATTAAATGTACTACCAAAGCTATCGGTTATACTAAAAATCGAACCCCAATAAATATTTTCTTTAATGGTCCCATGGACAACTAAAAATAAGTATGTTTATTATGTATTTGTTATTTACAATTTCATTTCGTTTGATTTTCATTTTTGCGTGGTTAAGACCCTGTAGTGAATTTTTCCATAAAGTTAGTTATTATGCAAAAATGAGCGATACATTTGATCTAATCAATTTTTTGTAGTTAAGAATTTATCTTTAAAAATAATTGTAATACTTTTGGTGTCACACTTTTTTGGTATAAACTTGAACTACCAAAAACTCCCCTCTATATATTACCAAATCCTAATTACTTAAAAATAGGATTTAATATTAAACTTATTTTACAAATTCAAAAAGCCCCTAAAAATAGGATCTAACAATTAATTATACATCATAAATTCAAAATGCTCCTAAAAATAGGATCTAAATTAAATATATTTTACAAATTCAAAACCTCCTACAAATAGGATCTAAAACTAAACATAATTTACAAATTCAAAATACCGCTTTACAAATATTACAAATGTTAATATCACTTGAAAGCAGAAAATTATTTTCTTTTGAATGAGTTAAAGATATACAAATTATAGGAAAAGTATTCACGCACGAAGTGTGTGCCGTGACGCGCGCGCACACACACACAGATATATATATATATATATATATATATATATATAATATGAAATCGCGAGGCTAGTGGCAAGCAACCCTTATCATGAAGATCCCTGTCTTCAAAATCATTGCATTCAACTTGTCTTCACGTCCGAATGTTACATTGGTTCAAAGTGGTTTTTGCATAGGAATCATCCAAATCTGACTCCAGTTTCTTTGAACCAATCATCGATAAAAAGATGTCAAGTATATAGGTGATTATCGAACATCATCTAATTAATTAATCTTTCCATTCATTTAATTATCTTTCAAAGATATATTCTTTTCAACTATTTAGTTTATCTTCTTCAGAGTATATGGAATCATTAAGCCTCATTTATCAAATTCTCTGATTAATTAAACCCTTTTAATCTTGGAATAATGTCCAAATCATTTTACTTTTTACTTGGGAAAACATTTCCAAATTATTTATTTAAATTTCAATAACATTTCTTATTTTCAAATCATAACTTTTAGTTGAGTTGAAACCATGTTATCTTAAGATGGTAAATTCAAAACCAGTTAATATTGAGTAAGAAGAATCTATAGTAATTATATCAATTTTACTCAATGCTAATTTCCGTATACAACATTTACTATCCATTGAATAACGGTGAAATTACCTTTTAAATTCACATGGATAGTACGGGTTCCCTCATCGGAAATTAGTACCTAGTATAAGAAGATTATTTCT
Organism: Allium fistulosum; assembly: GCA_030737815.1. Taxonomy (NCBI): domain Eukaryota; kingdom Viridiplantae; phylum Streptophyta; class Magnoliopsida; order Asparagales; family Amaryllidaceae; genus Allium; species Allium fistulosum. Next base: position 753,349,829 of record CM060905.1, on the reverse strand, counting down.
ATACAATCCAAGTTGTATGAAATTAAATTTTTAAATTTAAATCTTTTATAATTATTTCATTTTTGACATTTCGACCTTATATATTCCTCACCCAAAAAAGAAGCCAGGTGAGCCAGGGCATTGGTGGCTCGTGAACATCTCATTGGTTTATGCATCTCACATTTGGATCTCACAAAAAGAAAATTCCAATCTACTAATTGGCTTTAAGAGCCAAGATTAAATAACTTATTTACAACAGCTTTTCTTCTAATCATTTATTTAACCTCTTTTAAAATAATTATGAAACTTCCAAATAATCTTTAAAACCCTTATTTATTTATTTGGAAAAATTGATAAAAGATTCAGGAAAGAATAATTAAGTTAAAACCATGATTTACAAAAGTTACTAAAAGTGTTGCAAATAGTGTTTTTAAAGCTTCTTTGATCAAAACAACTTTTCTACCATCTAGAAGTCCATTTTCATATCTCAAATCCCTTATAAAACATTTTAATAAATTTATAGAATTTATTCCATATTTTTATAGAATTAAAAATATCCATTTGAAAGAAATTTTGTAACGACCGCCTACACCTACGGTGCAAAACAGTTGCTAAAGGAAAGAAGAAGAAATAAGATAAATAGATAGAAGAGAATAGAATGGAAAAGAAGGAAAAGGAAGCATCAATTAACCAATTAACCTGTCGCATATCTCATATTGCATCATAATAAATATAATAATCAACATAGGTATAAAACAAAAGAGACAGTAATAACAATGTGAAGTAATCATCTGAATAAAGATCCAAAAATTTATACAACACCATAACTGATTTTATATAATGGGAAAGTAAACTCAACTGGTACACCGTCTTATAATAGTAAACCAACACTGTCAAAGCTCCACATTGTAACACAGCGGAAATATAATAACAAATGCATATATAAGTATAGACAATCGTCACCTCCTGTCGGTCCACCTATAGAACTCCATAATCATCGACCTGCTCTTAATCTACTCATTTAAGAGTATCCGAGATAATAGGAAGCAAGGCATAAAACCTCGGGTTAGACAACAGTCTTTTGTGAGCAATATCAAATCTCAAAATACTAAAAAGCCAATAATATATGGAACAAAGGGTATGTAAACCATACTTGATTTGTTCCTGCAACCACAGAGTCAGTACATAAACATAAGTAATATGCTACTCTATAACATCGTAAAAAGGATACGCTATACTCAGTATCTGTCAAGGTACCTAGGTATCTCCACCTACAGTCCTTACTCCATACTAAGTAAACTTTAGATATCTTGGTATCTCCATCCATACCTACTCCACACTAAGTCAAGTCTGGGTATTTAGGTATCCCTTCCACAATTCTTATCTAGTGTGACATCCCTAGGGTGACAAGTGACTAGTGGGCAACCATAACAAACATAACATCCATCAAACAATACTAACTGTCACCCAATGTGCCAGATATATGAAGACTCATATGGCCAACTATCAAGGACTAATGGAAATCCCAGTTCTTAATTATGTTCCACCATACTTTCAGGTCTGAAACCCCATATGGTTGTCTCCAGCAATACCTCTGTACGAGCTAGACCCCCTCAAGGAGGTCCAAGGTAAACGACCAACACTACCAGCCCTCGAGTATCACTTGCATATAGTACCCCCACTCTGAACATAAAAGAAAACACTTTGAGTCATCAACGATCCCTAGGCATAAACACATCCATCAAGCCTTACTCACTCGATACAGATTCGAACCCTATTGTTCACTATAGTTTCTAGGCATGAGTCTAAACACCAACCCAGTCCACTATCAGTGTTCGTGTGCTGTTGCCCAGACGTCAGAAAGATGAATCGTCGTGAGGTAAAATAAAGAACAGGAAAGAAAACCTCAAAAGGAAACTATTAAATATAACATAACAGTAATTAGTACATCAGGTTACTCGTTAATAGGGAGTTATAGTTACACAAAAGTACTACAAAAACAGCTTAGGTAGTTATAACATCCTGCCTTTACAAATGCTGAAAATACAATACACTTACACAAAGTAAGTAGTTCAATGGAATAAATAAATAAGAAGATGAAACGCATCCTGCCTGGACGTCATCTTCAGAAGAGACCAACACAAACCTGCTACTCTCGGACTACTCAAATAAAATGAGTACCCAAGAGTTTATGGAAACAAACAACTCGGGTCGGACGATATGTCTGGTATGAGTAAAACTTTAAACGAATGTATGTAATTAAACAAGAACATGCGAGATCACGCCGCTGAACACAAAACGAGTTTACTCTCACATGAACCAATACCTAAGTGTGAAGAATGGGTAAATAATTAAACACCACGAAGAGTGGCTGACCCTTTTCGGTGTAAGTAAGTAGACGAAATTTGAAGGTTCGAATCAAATAAGAAAAGGAAAATCTCCAATGAATGACAAGGAAGGTGCACCCACCTTGAATTATACCTTTAGTATTATACTTCCAAGCTGCTCATTTACTCTGTGGCACTTCTCAGAAACCTCCTAGCCAGACCCCGCCAGACCTTACCGTGAGTCCGAATATTTCACATCTAATAGCGCTACCGAATCCAATCCAGATGAGATGTGAAAGTATCCTAATGGGAGCAACCCCACATAGCTTGGCCCTCTCTCGCGCTTTGGTTTTAGTCATTCCAGACAAAGGTTATCAACGCTTAACGGAGTAATAAATTGTCTTAGAATGACGAAAATAAAGAATCTGAGGTAACCGATAGCCGAGGAACCAACTATCGAGGAAATAAATCGATCTTATATGGAAATTAAGTCTTGTATACTTATCACCACTCATCGAATTCAAACTTGTGCTTTTTCTTGGTTAACAACAATACTGGACAAATTAGGGTATTGTTACCTCAAAGTCATGTCCAGCGATTATTCTTAACTTTTGAAATAACGACAAGTTTACTTCTTTGATGTTTAGTGCTAATTATACAAATAAATCTTTTCCATTAAGTGAATCGCTTTACAAAAATTAATTCATTTCCATAAACAATTCAAACTTTTTTCTTTTAAAAACCCGAATTCGTACTTGGCTTCACATTACAAGTATTTGCTTTAAAACACTTGGTTAAAAGAGTTTATTGAATTTGAAACATCATTATACAAAGGATTTTTCCACTTAAAACATCCTTATTATATTTACAAATCAACTTTAAAAATTCATTAATTAAGTTGATAAATACACTTCAATTACCTTTTAGTACATCATTAATTCAATTAATAATATAATTAATTAATTTTTAATTAAATAATAATTAAATATCATTATTTAAAAAGTGATTAATTAATTTAAACTTTATTTAAGGAAATATTTGTTTAAGGTTAAAAAAATTTAATAACCATTAAAAGTTGTTAATTAAAAAGTGTTAATTAATTTTAAAATATCATTAATTAATAAATTAATTAATCTTAATCCATCATTATCCAAAGATTAATTAGTCTTAAACATCATTAAGTAAAATGATTAATTAAAATCAAAACATAATTAACTAAGTAGTTAAATTTAAAACACATCATTAATAAGTTAATTAGTTAACTTTAATCCTTATTAATTAAATAATTAATTAAATAAATAATCATTATTAAAATAATTAATTATTTTTGGAAACATCGTTCTTCAATAACTTTCTTAACTTGTAAAATAATTTCAAGCATGAAAATGAAACCAAACGGTTTCGATAAAAGGCGATTTTCTAAAAGTGCCGATATAGCGACTATTGCTATATGGGCGGTTCTGAATTCGAGTATATGACAATTTCAACATAACCATACAACACAAAATCATGGTATGAGCATAAATACATGATAATTTACAATGACATAACATATATCAAACATTTAATCATAATGGCATAAGTTCGACTACAAAATTTCCATATAACCAATATTTCGCTTACTAACTTTCAATTACGACTATTTTTCAAGCATCAAACCAAACATCAACCAAACCGCCATTACAACCATATGATAAACATTCAATCGCTACAAGTATAGGCACGAATATAGTTTAAACTTGGTGGTTCAAAGATGGAAGCTTTACTCATCGTAACACTTACTAACTCGAATGCAAATCACACTTGCTCGTCGAAAATCAATTGGGCCAAGCTTTAACTTTATTTTGTGGACCTCTAATTGGCTTTTAAGCTCGGCCTAGAGCATGATGGGCTCGGCCATGGTGGGTATGTGGAGTGTAGTGTCTTGTTTTGAAGAGTATGGTTTTGTTTTGGCAAGACGAGTAGTTGTAGATGAGTATGTGAAGTTTTGTAGTGAAATGAATTATATTTTATCAACTTTAAATATGGACTTGGAAGCCATGGATGTTCATAAACATGATGAAGAGGGAAGGGTGTATGAAGTGAGAACAAAGTGAGATAAGGAGTTACGGTAGTGGTAATTATAGGCATGAATATATGATTAATTAAATTAAAGTTAAACATTAAAAAATGTATAGGTTGTCATGAGAAAATGGAGGCCATGCCTCTCCATCCCCCTAAGTGCACCCGCACCCCCTTGCCCCTCCCTCTGCACTATGCTTTGTACTCTCCTAGCTAGTTTAGGTTATGGCATATACTCCTTTAGGCTTCTTAGGTTTTATTTTATATTTTTTAAAGTCTAATCTTGTTTTTATATATTTCTAACATGGTTTATTAATTTTTAACTTATCATTAACCTATTACATGACATGTGCATGTGCGTGCATATGTATATTAGTGATACAAAAATGTGCATTATGTTTCCGATGACTTTCCGAAGGCGAGAAATCAAAATTTCGGAAAACGCTTTTCGGTCACATTTTCTATTCTTATTTGAACTATTTATTTTTGTAAACAAAATTTAAAAATGATTTTAATATCATAAATAATATTTATAATATGTTTATTTGATTATTAAAATCAATTATTTAAATATTTAAAAATTATTTAAATATTCAAATATAAAGCGATTAATTTATGGGTCGTTACATTCTCCCCCCTTAGGAGAATTTCGTCCCCAAAATTAATACACAAAAGTCAATCCAAAAGGTATGTATTATAACCAGAAATCCGTATAATAATGCAAAGAAACTATTCTATAGAAATACATACATAATGCATTCAAACAACCAACACTAACCTGACATTACATAAGGTTAGATTCCGTAATATGATCCTCAGTCTCCCAAGTACAATCGCGAGGATCAACACTCCACTGAACCTTCATAAGCTTAAAAACCTTGTTCCTTAATCTCCTTTCATCCCGATCTACAATGTGAACAGGATGTCGGACTACCATCAAATTATATTCTGTCTCTAAGTCTTCCTGAACAGTCCTCTCGACAATCAGCGATGGATCATGAACATGTTTTCTCAGGTGCGATACATGAAAAATATTATGAAATTAGGACAATATTTTAGGCAATTCTACTTTGTAGGCCAATGATCCAATCCTTTCAAGGATTATAAATGGTCTAGTGAATATAGGTGCAAGCTTTCCTATTCTTCTAAATCTAATAACTCCGTTCATCGTGGAAAATTTCACAAATACCAAATCCCCGACCTCAAACTCTAAGTCCCTTCTCCGCTGATTAGCATAACTTTTCTTCTGATCCTGGGCTTCTTTCATCCTTTCCCTGACCATAGCCACTTTCTCTGATGCTTCTCAAATCATTTCTGGTCCAAGAACTTAGCGATCTTTAGTCTCAACCCAATATGAAGGTGATTTACATGGTCGCACATACAAAGCCTCATAGGGTGCTATGCAAATGCTAGCTTGGTAACTATTATTATAAGAGAACTTTACCAAGTGTGGATGATCTTCCCAAGAACCTCACAAATCCAAAATACATGCTCTTAAGAGATCCTCCAAAATCCGATTCACCCTCTCGGTTTATCCATCAGTATGTAGGTGATATGATGAGCTCAAATTCAACTCTATTCCTAAAGCGGATTGAAGTGCTCCCCAAAAGCGATTGGTGAAGATAGGGTCTCGATCATTGACTATACTTACTGGAATTCTACGCGGTCGAACGTTCTCCCTCAAATAAATCTCTACCAAAGAAGCTGCAGTACTAGTAAACTTCATAGGGATAAAGTGGGCACTCTTTGTTAATCATTCCACAATTACCCAAATGCCTTCATTACCTCTTCTCGTTCTAGGTAACCCATCGATAAAGTCCATGGATACTTGTTCCCATTTCCAATTCGGTATTTCCAATGGTTGGAGTAACCCAGCGATCTTTTGCCGGTCACTCTTGACATGTTGACAATTTGCACATCGGCTTACGAAAATCGAAACAACTCTCTTCATCTCTTTCCACCAAAAGGTCTTCTTCATATTCTGAAACATTTTAGTTATTCTTGGATGAAGGGATAACTTTGACTGATGGCACTCTCTAAGCACTTCCTATCTAATATTAACGTCAGGTACAGAAACCCACCCATTTATTTTTAAAATGCCTCGAGAGTCAATCTAAAAACTAGAATTAATTCCATATTCAACCTTCTTCTTTAGCCGAGCTAGATTTGGGTCTTCTTCCTGAAAATATGCAATCCTCTTTATTAATACTGGCTTAACTTCCAAATTTGCAATCGTTACCACATTCCTACTCAACACATCTGCAACGGGCATTTGCTTCCCTGGGTTATATAGAATCTCAAGGTCATAAGACACAAGAAATTCCAGCCATCTTTGCTGCCTTAATTTCAAATCCTTTTGGGTAAAAAGATACTTTAATGACTTGCGATCCGTAAATAACTCAAACTTTTCACCCAAAAGATAGTGCCTCCATACTTTTAATGCGAAGACAACTGCCAAAAGCTCCAGATCATGCGTAGCGTAATTCTTCTCATGAGCTTTTAACTGCCGACTCACATATGCTATAACCTTACCATTTTGCATCAAAACTGCTCACAATCCAGTCCCACAAGCATCCGTGCAAACTGTTAATCATTCACTCCCATCTAAAATAGTCAAAACAGGAGCATTAGTCAATTTCTCTTTTGACTCATTGAAATCTTGATTGCACTTGGGTGTCAAAACAAACTTAGTCTCTTTCTACGTTAGGTTTGTTAGATGAGAAACAATCTTTGAAAAGTCTTTAATGAACCTTCTATAGAAACCTGCGAAACCCAAGAAACTTCCGACCACAGTTGCACTTTCAGGTTTCTTCCAATCTTGAACCACAACTACTTTAGTTGAGTCTACTAATATGCCTTCTCCCGAAACTACATGCCCTGAGAAATCTAACTACGGATTTCCTGAAATGGCACTTAGAAAACTTAGCCCTTAAAACACGACGTCTTAAAGTACTAAGAACAACATGAAGATGGAACTTTTTCTCTTCCTCCATTTTAGAATAAACGTGGATGTCATCAATGAAAACGAGAAAAACTTGTTAAGAATGTCTCGAAACACTCTATTTGTAACAACCCTGGTTTGGAGATTACCTGTCAATATTAAATTATAATGGTAATTACAATTTAGTATTGTAAATTAAATTAAAATTAGAGAAATTAAATTGTTTATTTGGAATAAACAATAAAATTGGAATTAAATTGTGAAAATAAAGTTTAGAACTTTATTTTATTTTTTTTGGGTTGATAATAAATGGAATATGATAGTGAAAATGCAACAATTATATTAATTATTGCCCATTTTCTTTTTTTTAATATTTTTAAGAGAAGTACTTGATTTTAAAAGGTTGGTTTATTTAAAGAAGAAGATGGAAATTGGTTTAAAAATATGTTTTGGCTATAAATTAAGTTTGGAAATGGTTTGCAATATTTTTCTAAGTAAGAAAATAATTTTTATGGAATTTTAAAAGTTAAAAATGTAGACTTTTGCATTTAATTGTGGAAATAGTGCATTTTTGTAAAATAAAGGATTTTAATAATAAAAATGTTTTAAAAATATAAATCTATCTTTTTATATGGTGAAAAATGATTTATTTAATAAGTGTGTAAATTTACAATTTTAATTGTGTAAAATTTGAAAGAAAGTGGCATTTGCTAATTACATATGGGTAATTATATATATGCATTTTAGTTTAATTATGAATTAAAACTTAGACTTATTGATTTCTTTTATTCATTTTGGGTCCAAGGCCCATTATAGTCTTAACCAGGTGAGAAAAGAAGAAATTTAGTTACCTGTACGTTCATAACTCAGCTCCTCTTCTTCTTTCTTCCTTGAAACAAAAATAGTAAAAAGTAAACACCCCTTCTTTTGTCAAATTCAAATTTTAAGCCAATTTTCTCCAATTCAAGCTGAAACTTCTTCAAATTATAGTAAATTGAAAGGTAATCAAACTCCCAACTTATTAATTTCATCAATTACTACTTGAGAGATGGGTTTTTCTAATTTACTGTAAAACTTCTTCTTGCATGCACTATTTTTGAGTTCACAGGTTAATTGAAGCTTCTTCCTTCTCAAAGCTTGCCTATCAACAAAAATTTGATTTTATATTTTCCCTACAGCAAGGTGAGTTGATTAAATCACGAAATCTAGCAAAAAAATGCTTCAATGTGCAAAAACTGTGAATTAATTTGCTTCGGTAGATAAATTTCTTAACCTGTTTTCTTTTTATTTAAAACTGTTCTGTAATGCTTCTTTAAAGGCTTGTATCTTTCGATTCCGGCAAAAAGATGTTGCCGGACTTCGTTCAGATGATAAATTGCATGTTATACTTTGGCTCTGCAAAAATTCACTCAAAATAAGGTCACATGCTATGTTGAAATGTTGTTTGAAAATCAGGTCGAAGCTGTAGAAATTGACTGGGCAAAGTCCATGCCCTATGTCGACATGCATGTCGACCTAGGGGTCAACCTTCAAGCCCAATAGGTCGACCGTACAGTCGACCTAGAAGGGAGTGAGGTCGACCGAGGTCGACCTACATGTCGACCTCCAAGGCACTTTTGCCTAGACATGTTCCCTCTAGTATGTTGTTTATCCTGATGCTTGTTTGAGTGCTTTAGCTCTCAATTTCACTTTATTTTGATGATGTATTTGTGATGTTTTGATAGCTATGATGCCTATTAATAGGCTAGCTAAATTTTGAAAATTTGAAATCCAAATTTGAATTGAATTTGAAGTGATTTTTGAGTTGAATTCGAATTGAATTGGAGTTATCAATTTTGAGTAATTTATTGGTTTTTCATTGTTTCGAGCACGGTTTTCTTCAAACAATTTTGAAATAATTTTTAAATAAATTGGCATTTTAAATAATTATTATACAATATTTTTAAATTACTTTTGAGCTATACAGTCTATATATTCTCTATAATAATGGGATTTTTCAAAGTTTGATTCCAAATACGATTTCGGAAATTGGTTTTAAAAGTTTGTTTTTCTCAAGTAAATTATTTTATATATAATACATGTTTTTTCACTATTCGAGTGAATGAGAAGGAGAATTAAACGATTTGGTAAAACACATGGTATGGGACACGTGCGTTTATCTTATTGGTTAATTCCCAACTTGTCCGTTTGATCGTTTTGACATTCGGGTCGAGTTTACCGATGAGATGAGGTAAACTTTTTACTGATTTGAGTGTGAAATTTACTAGCGGTTAGTAAATCGTTTAGTGCGAACACGTGGTATGGGACACACGTTAACACTGTTCGGATTCCAATCCTCGAGTCAGTGACACATTTGTCTAAGAGACGTATTTTCCAGTACCGGACCTTCGGGTCATTTGTCCTTCGGGATGTTTGTCTAAGAGACGTTTGTCATTGCGATGTATTTGTCCTCCGGGATGGTTGTCCAAGAGACGTATTTATTTGTCCTTCGGGACATTTGTCTAAGAGACGGGGAGCCTTATTTTGGGAGAACGATACTTGGCGGGCTTCGGCCATAAGCACGTGCTATATCTTTGAGATGATTTCATTGATTTCTTTGTGATTTTCCAAGTGTATCACCTTTTTACATTATTGGCCATTTGAGCCGTTTGAGATATTATATATGGAAATTACATAATTGGAAATTGAACTTCTTATCGAGTTCTATATTTGAGATTTGGGTTTGCCAACTACTGGCGTTATTTTAGATTTGCCTTTTGGCGTATATTTGAGTTTTTAATCTCCTATTTGGAGATATATTTGCCTTATGGCGTATTATTGAGATGTATCCCTTTGAGTGTGTTTTTGAATTGCCAATATGGCAGGTTTAGGATTTACCCCTAAACCATATTTGATGTTTTGAGAAACGCCGATGATATGAGGCACACTTTTGTTGGAGATTTGTGTTAGAGTTTCATCTCTTATGAGATTGTGCTCATGCTTTGTGATACCTTATACCACATGAAGTAACTCTCCTTACTTGACTATGTATGTCACTTGAAGTAACTATATGTGTTGAATTGTATCTACTCTTTTGAGCAGTTTATTACCTTGCCTTATGCTCATATTATCACTTATCCTTATAAACTAATTTGTTTAGTTAGACTGACCCGTGTAATTTATACTCGGGTCAAACCGAGGTGTTTCAAGTTAGGTACCCTTATGGACTTAGCCTATTCTGCTTCTGCATGGACTTATCTGCTAGCCTTTTTTGTTGAATTCTTTCTGTTGCTACTTCGATATGTATATTGTTTTGACTCGTGTGTATATTGTGGTCGTCATACCACTTATGATGTATTATTTGTATTGTATTGGGATGTATCAGTATATATGTATATATATCTGTTTGCTATTCTATGATGTGTTATGCATTTGTGTTGTTGTATTTTGTTCTGATAGATCCTATATCCACCTGTAGTTTTGTATAAAGCATTTATTGGATATGTCGATCCACTTGAGATATTAAAGAAAAAAAATATAGAGCACTAATCGACGTATTCAATAGATATTTAAGACAAGACTATAGATGGTCGCTCCTAAACAGCCCTATTCTCCACATTAGGAGACGGTATTACCCAGTAATACTCTTTGTTAATGTGGGTCTCGGGGTGGGGCGTCACAGCTTGGTATCAGATGAAAGGGAGTGCGGATTAAGGATCTTAAGGCTAATTTAACACTAGAGGGGGGTGAATAGTGTTTAATGGATTCTAAGAATTATATGGACTAATTTAAAAATTATGATATAATCAAATGCAAAACTTAATCACAGAACAATCACAGAAACAAACACAGATGCAGAAAGTAAATAAAAAGTAGTAAAAGGAAAGAACACAACGGATTTTATACTGGTTCGGAGTTACCCTACGTCTAGTCCTACACCAAGGCAAACACCTCGTACAGATTTTTATTATACCAATGTCGATATTACAATCCTCAATTTTTAAAGGCCTTGAGGTACCCTCCTGTCTTCGAGTATGGGGCAAACTCTCTTGATTTACGGGACACAAGACCACCCAATTGATTTCCAAACACAACCACACCTTATAGAGAGACTCGATAAACTTTTGATTACAAATAGACCCTATAACTCTGAATAGCACTTTGATCTTCGAGATAGGGTAGAGAATCAAACAAGAATGAGATTCTAATTTGATTCACTTGAGAATTGGACAGAATTTCGGCTCAATCTTAAAAATATGAAAATTTTAGAATATGGATTTGTAGAGAAGGAGTGAAGAAAATAAGAAAATAGTTAGTTAAAAAATTCGTTTATGAAGGCTATTTATAGACCAGTAACGGTCGTAACCATTCGTGAAGAGATTTAAACGAATAGACACTTCTTTTGAAAATTGAAACTTTTGAATTTAATGGCCACCATGTCGACATGGAGTATCCCATGATGTCAACATCCCTTAGTTAAAAACAATGTAAAATTTGTTTTGAAAATGGTATTGAAAGGAAAACAAGATGAAATGATTTTGGAGTAAAATAAACTAATTTTCCTATGATTTAAAATAGAGAAGAGTAGAAAAATATAATTTTAGAATGTATATATAAATTTGATTTAAATCTCAAGCGTTAACACGAAAAATGTACGCTAACACCTCAGTGTGAGTTGTGATATAGCGAAAGCACCACCCGGTTGTACGGGAACTAAAATCAAGCAGAAAATAGCAGAAAATAGTAAAGAGGTAACAATTTTTATAGTGGTTCGGCTCAAAGTTAAGCCTACGTCCACTTAATCTCTTTTATTACTGATTTGATTACAACTTTTACAATAATTCTTCAATTATAACACAATTAAGACAAGTAGTTAGAACTTTGATGCAAAAAAGCTCTTTGAATTCATGTTGAATGAACTTGATCTTTTCCGAAGGTTCTTTGAAGTGTCTTTTGCATTTGATGTGTTGGAGCAAGTGTAGAAGTAGTGAAAACAGCAGAGTCTTCGTGCTTCCAAAAATCGTCCCCCTTCTAGTGCGGAGTAGGCGGGGTATTTATAGGAGAAGTTGGGCTTAGGTCGGCCATGTCATAGGTCATGAGCGACCTAGGGAGTCGCGACCTAAGAGCGATCTCGAGGTTGCTCAAGTCGTTAGCGACTTAATGGAGCCATCCTGGATGAGATATATGCTATGAGCGACTTAGCATGTGTAGCACAGGGGTTATCTCAGCTTGCTAAGGTCGTAAGCGACCTAATGGAAGAGGCAGTGCGCATGCGGCTTAACTCTGAAGCTTGCTAGGTCGTTAGGTCGTTCTTTCCTTAACTCATTAGGTCGTTGCCTTCATTGAGTTGCTAGCTCGTTAAACCGTTGAATCGCAAGAGTCTTTAGGTCGCTAGGTCGCTGGAGCTCCTTAAGTCGTTGAGTCGTGCCATATTGAGCCGTTCTGTGCTTTAGGTCATTAGGGCGTGCCCTGCTATAGGTCGTTAAGTCGTTTATGCCTTGGATAGTTAAGTTGCTTATTCCCTTAGGTCGTTGAGTCGATTTGGTTGCTAAGTCGCGAATAAGAGAGATGTTAACATTTTCCCCTCGAAGTACATGCCTAGGGCCTAGGTCATGTGCTTCGACGCCTCTTAACTCGCGCCATCCTGAGTTACTAAGTCGTGAGCGACTTATGAGAGAGCTAGGTCGTTTGCACCGATTCGAGTTCTATTGCCCCTGTATATAAGTCGCTTAGGCCGCTCCTTCTTCTCTTCATCTGCTCTAACACTCTAACCCGCCATTGAAGAATCTTCGAGCTCTCGAAGACGAATTCAAACTGACCAGTCGTTGATCATCTTCACCATCACATTACGTAAGTGAATCCGATCATTATCCAACCACGACCATCACCGAATCGTGAATCCCCCATTTTCTGACCCTAATCCAATTTCATGTGCCGCATTTCACCACGAGTCATGTTACGATCAATCATTGATCGTCATTGGACATGTTGTCATTGTAATTCATGAGAACACAGCAGTGCATCGGATCTATGATGGATCTGAGGTGATTTGAATCAGTCTTGGATGATTAGGCGATGTGGAAAGATGATCGATTTCATTGTGGAGATGCTAACGGGTTATCGGGTTAGCGAGTTAAGCGAGTTGTTGAATGAAGAGGAGTTAGCGGGTTAAGGAGAGTTAGGAAGTGCCCGTCTTAGGAGCTTCGAACGACCTAAGGCTTAGCAGTTTGGACATGAATCGCACAACTTAACTTAGTGAACGACTTAACGACTTACCATCCAAACTCTGAACGACATAAGGGATTGCAACTCATATGACTTGCGACTTAACTTGCCAGATAGCACATGACTTAAAGCAGAACGACTTAAAGAATCAACACGACCTAATTTAACCCATAGCATAGCTTTAATTCGTAGGAACATGACTGATGAACTCCATAACTCGAGCAGAGTGACTTAGGGAAGCCCGACCTATGTTAAGTTGTTTGGACATGATCTGGACGACCTAAAGAGTCCCAAGCTAACTTAAGTCGTTCCTATGACTTAAGGTATGAACAGGACTTGAACACTTGTAGAATTTGACCGAACTTGATTGAATTTCCAACTTGAATTGCCAGAATGAACTGCTTGAACTTGTTGCACTCTTTCACAGATTGTATTAACTTTTAAGCTAACAACTTGTTAAATACAACATTTGCAGAAAACTAGGATGAATATACTCATCATCGACTGCCCACATCGAGTGATGGATTAGGTCAAAGAGATAGTATTTTACTTAAGTAAAATAACATGAATCTAATAAAAAATGAAATGTTGTGAATCAACTGACTTAAATGAAGCATCAACGCAAAATTCATACAGTTATAACTGCTTATCACTGAATATTATCTGCATTAATACTACACTTAATTTTGATCCAATAACAAGCCTTGAATCTTCCTGAATTGACATGCGCCAACCAGTTTTATTTCAAGTTTTACTTTATTTACTTGTTATTTCAGTAGCTTTGCACAACACTTCACAGGCTTTTAGGAAACGTGCACCTTCATATTTGAATATCCAGTTCCTTGTGTAGAATGGCTTCTCAACAAGTGCAAGAAGAGATAGTAGAGCATGCCGATGAGGTTTTCCCAATTGTTGACCCTTTGGAGAATCCTCCGGAAAGAGTTTCAACTACATTGAACCAATGGGCTTTCAGCCAACTATGTATTCAATTCGGCATTGCTGAAGCTGATGCTCTGCTTCCTGGGGTAAATGACACTGCCGATAGTCCGCCACCTGGCTTCGTTGCAGTCAATCGTCAAATGTGTCTGAATGGAGCTATTCCCCCCTTCAACGATTTTCTTAGAACACTCCTCCTTCGACTAACTATTTATCCATTCCAGTTGCACCCTAATGGCTATGCCATTTTGATGGGGTTGTGCGTACTATATAGGCGGACGCTTAACTGCCTCCAAAGCTTCGAGGAGATCTGCTATTTGTGTTCATTCGGGAGGAACAAAGATCACCATTCCATTACCCTTGTAAGGAGCGCAAGAAACCGCAAGATGATTACGGATCTGCCCGAGAGCGCTCATGGGTTTTTAAACCAGTTCTTCTTTGTCCGTTGCCCCCCAGGATTCTACGGTATCTGGAGAGTAGGAAGTAAGACTACCTATCTCCGTTTACTTCATTTATGAGCCTTTCAAAATTCGAGTCGTCAAGTGCTAACTTCATTCTTTACTTTTGTAGCACTTCCTCCTCCCTCTAAAGATTCTAGTCACAAATCGACTTTCAAAAGATTGAGTGCTGTAGCTATCAACAAGAGAAGTATTAAGTTTTTACAAAAGAACAAATTTTTGCACCAATTTGGACTCTTGCACTCTTCTCGATCCATTCAGTCCCGCGATGCCTCCAGTTCTCAAGCAGAAGCGTCAGATGCCCTAGCCTCTGTAGAGGAATTCGGACCGAAGGAACCTATTGTGGAATCTTCATTGGTGAAATGCTCCAGTTCCGCTGACGGTGTGGGGTTATCTGGCAAATCTAAACTTCCCCCAGTTATTGAAGAAGAGGAATTTCCTCAACATTCTGGGAAGGCTACTAGAGAAGCTGATGAGGAAGCTGAGAAAGAAAGTTCTGTTACTAAGAGTGTAAAACGTGCTGAAGAGGGCACTGCTAATATGACCCATTCCGTTGGGCATGATGGTGATGATATCTTTGGAGGATTGAGCGATCTTATGGTGACTTCCCATGAGCTCTTTAAAGATGATACCACCACTTCTAAGCTTATTTCTCCAGCAATCGAAGTGACATCCGTTCTGCGATCGATTCCATCGACCCAAGAGTTGACTCCTGCTGCAAAAGCCGACATCACCCCTAAGCCAAAGAGTGGTTCGTAGCTTGACACGCGTAGTTCGCATGCCACACACACTTAGGATTTTTGGCAATTATGTGCACCTAGCTCCTTTATTTCAAAGATTTCTAAATTTTGTCTCTTCTTCACTTTCAGGTTCGCCCATGGGATGCAGCAGCTCATATTACGATGACTTTCAACGCTATGCGAAGTGTGATTCTTATGACCCCAGGCGCTATCTTCCTGCCCCTAGGGAGACTGATGAGGAAAGAGCAGCTAGGAAAGCTCACGAAAGGCAGGCTTATGAGGAGCATTATGGAAGAAGAGACGACCGACATGACTCTTACCAGAGGGATGATGACTCCCATAAGTGAAAGTCTCATGACGATAGGGGGAAGAGTCATGTAACTGAAGATTCAAGCAAGCGAGCCAAGCTCAGCGAAAAGTTTACATTCGAAATTTCTAAAGTGCCTGCTACTTCTATCTCACTAGACATCCCTTCTAGCTCTCCTGCCCTTAAAAGAGCTAAAATTCAAGCAATCATTAATAGGCCTCCTTATCAAGTTGAGAAGCCTCCGTCTGCACTCCAAAGCCGATTTCCGCATTGGTGTTTGAAAGGAGTACGTTTCGATCTGGACTTGGTTCCAATTGATAAACAGGCCATGTTAAGAAATCTCGACGCTGTCAAGCTTGATATTGAAAGAATGTCCGACTGGCAAAAACTAGTTGATGAGCTTCAAAGAGTAAATCGTTTAAATCTCGAGGCTATGCTGACCATGGAAAGCGATAAGTCTGAGTGGCAAAAAGTTCTTGATCAGCATGATACGGAGATGAAGAGCATCACCGCCCACAACGAGGAACTTGAGGCTGAAATCAAGAAGCTTAAAGATGATCTTGCCACCTCTTCCACTTCTTATACTCAAAAGTAAGAGGTTCTTCAAAAGCAAGTAAGAGACGCCCACGCTACTCAATGAGATGCTGAGGCTAAACTTGAGGCGGAGTGGAAAATCATGGAAATCTACCGCAAGATGATGCTCAGCTGCGGGAAAAGACTAACTCCCAAGATTTGGAGATTATAATGTTAAAGGCCCAGCTTTCTCAGGCTGAAAAGGAGCGTGACTAGGCCATCATTGGAAAAGCAGCAGCTGATCACTCACATGAGGCGACTAAGGCCAACGTTAGCTCCACTCTATTCGAGTTTTATGTTCTCAACGTCTTGGGGCGTGGCAGTCTTTCATTTTTGGGCCCAAAGTATGAGGTTACCCTGGCTAAAGTGTGGGAGGCAGCTGTTGAAATGATTAGAGACGCTGGCTACGCTGACGAGGATCTTGAGGCTCATTATTTTGATGATGAGGGTCATGCCGCCCTTGCCAGAGGGAAAGAACAACTTCCCAAGGAACGAGCCGAAGAGGCGGAAGGAGAGCATCTAGGGAAGGCACCTTTGGCCGACCCAACTCGTCCTTCGGCTTCAGTCAACATCGATATTATTGGCTCCAGTTCCCACTCTACGCCTCTTGCCAAAACCGAAACTGAAACTGCTCATGCCGACGACGAGGCCCAAGAAGACACCGAAGCCCAAGACATTGAAATTGACGTGATAAAGCCAATCTCTCCAGGTAACTTCAACACTGATCCAGCTCAAGTGGACTACTCGTTTGCTTCACATGAGCTCGATGAACTTCTTGCTTATTACTTAAGCATCGACGTGCCACTATCTCCTCTCTTTGCGAGGAATACTGATGTTTAACTTTTCTTCTTCTGTAGTGAAAACAACAAGTGTTGTACAGGCTTTGCCTCCTCCAATTGTTTCCCCTCCACCTCTTCAAGTTACTCCTTCTTCTGCTTCTCAATCGGGGTCGCAAGAAGAACAAATAGGAGCTCTTCAAGGCTTAGATGACCCGGCCGCTTCACAAGAGCAGAAAGCTGAAGAACTTGAGGAGGGTGAGAGGACCCCAGAGAAATTTACTGTCGATGATACAAAGTTGATTGATCTTATCACTCCGGGCAGCGAATCTTCTTCAAAGAAGAGGGGAAAGCATGGAATTTCGAAGAAAATTTCAAAGAAAAAGAAGGGCACTTCTGCTAGCGATGAGAAAGCGAAAGAGGACCCAATTGCACCTCTTTCTCCTTCTTCCCCGACTTGTTTAGGCCGACTCTAGAAGTTAACCATTAGGCCAGGCGAGGGCTCCAAAGGTGGCAGGAAGAAGAAGTAATGAGTCTGGTTTTATCCTTCTTGTTCTGCTTTTTTGCTTGTATCTAAAGACTTGTATCGACCGAAGATTGTGCGGGTACCGGCCCCCACTTTTTGAAACCTGCACATGTATACAAATCTTTTATAGTATGGAATAGAATGACTCTTTTTACTTGTACAATCTTTTTTCTGTATATGTGAATGCATTTATTCCTTATTTTCACACAAGTTTCTTTATTTTCTTTGTATGATACTGCAGTGAGCTCGTGGTAATGCTGCTTGAGCGTTGCTTTTATTAATGTAGCTATATTGCCCCCATACCACGGCTTATTGCAATCTTCTCCATTTTGAAAAGACTTGTACTCTTACTCTGGAGAATAATTCTTCCATTTTGAGGAAATATTATTCTGCTCTAGTAGAGTGTGCCTTGTATTGGAGAAGTTTTCTGTTTTTTTTGAAAAAGTCTTTACACTTCAACTTTCGGAGATGGTCACTTTTATTTTTGAGAAGTGGATTCCCCTACGCGTTGAAGCGGGCCTCCGAAGGAGGCCATGATTTGTTTGCCAGAAAGTTATATCTCATCGCTAAGTGGGCCCATGGGACAGGCATCAGCTGCTTTATCGGATATTTGTTTGCACAAACGATCGCGAGCAATTAGCTGCGGCCTAGAACCTTCTTTTTTGAGAAGGTGCCCCTTCGGTGGTTCCATCAACAACTTTTTCAAGAGATAATATTTCATTTTCGGGTGTGCCTCGTTAGAGGGCTTTATTTGGCACTTCAACTTTTTTTTTGGGGAAGAATGTTCTCATTATGGAGAAATTGATTTTCCCTTGAGAGTAGAATTGTGCCTCCGAAGAGGGCTTTTTTGTTTGCCTGAAAGTTACTTCTCACAGTTAAATGGATCCACAGGGCGGACGCAAGCTACCTAATTGGATGTTCATTTGTACGGACGATCACAATTTGTTAGCAAGGGCCAGGTGCCTTCATTTTGGGAAGGTGCCCCTTCGGTGGTTCCACCAACCTCTTTGTTTGAGAAAAACATTTCATTTTTCGGCGTGCCTCGTTGGAGGGCTTTCTTTGGCACTTCAACTTTTTTGGGGAAGAATGTTCTCACTATAGAGAAATCGATCTTCCCTTGAGAGTAGAAGTGTGCCTCCGAAGAGGGCTTTCTTTGGCACTTCAACTTTTTTGGGGAAGAATGTTCTCATTATGGAGAAATTGATCTTCCCTTGAGAGTAGAAGTGTGCCTCCGAAGAGGGCTTTTTTTTGTTTCGTTTGCCAAGAAGGTTGCATCTCACAGTTGAGTGGATCCACGGAGCAGACGCAAACTACCTAACTAGATGTTTGTTTGCACAAACGATCACAATTAACTAGCAAGGGCCTGGAACCTCACTTTGGGAAGGTGCCCCTTCGGTGGTCCCACCCACTTTTTTGTTGGGAAACAAGATTCCATTTTGGCTGTTTTTGTCTGCTTGCCCATGTCTTTTCACCATTTGTCCCTCAGCGATTCCTCGTTATCACCTCTAAGTACATGTTCCTTTCTTTTGCAGGTTGTTTGATTCTTCCAGAGAAGTGTACTTCATTGTTAAGTGAATCCACGAGGCAGGCGCAAGCTACTTAACCGGATGTCTGTTTGCACAAACGATCGCAATCAGCTAGCAAGGTCCTGGAACCTCTACGTTAGGAAGGTGCCCCTTTGGTGGAATCACCAACTGTTTGTGAGAAGCACTTCTTATGTAGGAATTGAATCTGGAATTTTTGTGGCTTGACATTTGTTTGTTGAGTGATTTGTAGTAATCGCTTGGCCTTGTGATATGTTGAATAGGTAAGTTTTGCTTTGATAGCCTGCAATATTAAATCGACATTTCAGCAACATATTGAAGATATTTGCATATCGAAATGAGACAGGCATTTTATAGTAGTAGAGAACACAAAATTTATAGTGGTTCAGCCAAGAATTGGGCCTACATCCACTTTATAGTTCTTATTATTGATTCACACTGATTTTACAATGGCTTACAATACAAGAATGATACATCCATAATCATTTTACAAATTTAAGCATAGCTTCTAAGTAAAATATGGACGCAAGTGATTGATGTTCCTGGCTCTCGGAATTGGATCTCCTTTGATAGTTGTGAGCTTGAAAGTGCCATCGAGAAGTTTTTTGCTTATGACATATGGCCTTTCCCAGTTTGGCCTAAACACTCCTGTTGCTATCATGACCCCTTTCAAGATTAGATCCCCAATTTCAAAGCTGCGTTGGCGAACTTTAGAATTGAAGTGCCTGGCTATCCTTTGCCGATGAGCTGCAACTCTGAGCTCAGCCTCTTTCCTTCTTTCATCAAGCAAGTCCAGTGCTTCAAGTTGCAGCTTTTCATTTTCAGCTTGGTTGAAATGAATTCTTCTGGGTGAGGGGACCTCTATTTCCACTGGAATCATTGCTTCTAATCCATATGCTAATGAGAATGAAGTGTGCCCAGTCGCAGTTTTATGGGTAGTTCTACATGCCCAAAGTGCTAGTGGCAGCTTATCGACCCAACCACCTTTTGCTTTTTCCAGCTGTTTTTTGATGGTTGATTTGATAATTTTGTTCACTGCTTCAACTTGCCCGTTTGCCTACGGATGAGCCACTGTTGAAAAGTTTTTTTGGATCTTGAATCGCCTGCAAAAGTCTTGGAATTCTTCGCTTTCGAATTGGGTACTATTGTCTGTGATTATCTTCTGAGGTACACCATACCTGCAAATGATATTTTTAGTCACAAAGTTTATCATCTTTTTAGAGGTTATAGTAGCCAATGGTTCAGCTTCAGCCCATTTAGTGAAATAATCAACAACAACAATAGCATATTTGATTCCGGACATGCAATCGGCAAAGGCCCAATGAGATCTATCCCCCAAATGGCGAATGGCCATGGACTGACCATCTGTGTTAACTCGGTGGAAGGTGCTCTTGGGATTTTTGCAAATGTCTAGCATCTGTCACACTTTCGGGAGTAGCTAGCAGCATCTTGATTAATATCTGGCCAAAAATACCCATAGCGGAGAATTTTCTTTGCAAGAGTTTGGCCACCTGAATGATTCCCACACTCTCCTCCGTGCACCTTAGCTAAAATTGTCTTAGCCTCTTCCTTCATTACACATTGGAGTAATGGCATCGAGAATCATCGTCTGTACAAATGGCCGTCTTGAATTACATATCTCGGGGCTTTTCTTAATAGCTTCTGGCGCTCTTTTGAGTTTTCTGGCAGGGAGCCGTTGACTAGATATTCCTTGATCGGGGTCATCCACGACTCCTGCTCTTGAGATACAGCCATAATCCATTCAATATCCATCTCATCAGTACTTGGAGCTGACAAGACTTCCACAGGGACCAATCCCAATAATTGAGCTTCGCCAGAGCTTGAATATTTTGCAAGAGAAACTACCTTCATGTTCTCTTCCCGGGGTATATGGCTTATTGTATAATGATCAAAATCATCGAGAAGCTCCCAGGCCTTTGACAAGTAAGCAGGCAGATTTCCTCCTTTAGTTTGAAACTCTTTCTTGACTTGGCATACAATAAGCTGGGAATCACTGAAGATCTGCAGTACTTAGATGTTCAGTTCTTTAGCAATCTTCAAGCCGGCAACAAGAGCTTCATATTTTGCTTTATTATTTTTCAAAGGAAATTCTAATCTCAATGCATAGCACAATGACCGCCCTTCGGGGGTTTCAAGCACAACCCCAGCTCCGGAACAATAGTCATTTCTTACACCATCAACATATAATTTCCATCGGATCGGGATGTCATCAGTCACCTCTTCCTTACTGCCACCTTTATCTGTGTATTCCACAATGAAATCTGCTAAAGCTTGTCCATTGATTGCTCTTTGGGGATGGTAGGTGATATCGTATTGGCTGAGTTCAATATTCCACTTCAGAAGACGACCCAAAGTTTCAGGGCGAAATTGGACTTGCTTTAGAGGTTAATCAGTGAGGACTTTGATAGGATGAGCGTGGATATATGGCCTCAACTTTTTGGACGCAATCAACAGACAATAGGCAAGCTTTTCCAGCTTTGAATAATTCATCTCTGCCCCAGTGAATCTTTTGCTAATGTAATAAACCGGGCGCTGAACTTTTGCGTCTTCCCGTACCAATGCTGCACTGAGAGCATGAGATGAAACCGTTAAGTATAAAAAGATCTTCACCATTGCTGAGCTGAGAAAGTATTGGAGGCATTTCCATGTGACGAATCAGTTCATCAAAATCTTTCTGACATTCAGGAGTCCATTCAAAGTCTTTCTTACCTTTCTTCAGAGCATCAAAGAATGGAATGCATTTATCAGTGACCCTGGAAATAAACCGACTCAAAGCAGCGACTTTCCCGTTGAGGCTTTGCAATTCCTTCTTTGTTCTAGGGGCTTTGACTTCTCTTAAAGCAGTAATATGAGCAGGATTAGCTTTGATGCCCCTAGCACTCACAATGAAACCCAAGAATTTTCCGGACTCTACCCCGAATGAACATTTCAGAGGATTTAGCTTCATCCCATACTTTCGGAGGACCACGAACATTTCTACCAAATGATCCATGTGGTCTACTACCTTCTTCGATTTCACTAACATATCATCAACATATACTTCCATAGTCTTTCCAATCTGGGGTTTGAACATGGCATTAACAAGTCGTTGATAAGTTGCCCCTGCGTTCTTTAGCCCAAAAGGCATGACTTTATAGCAGTAAAGACCAACATCAGTGATGAAGCTCGTGTCCTCCTGATCTGGCTCATGCATCATGATTTGATTATATCCTGAGTAAACATCCATAAAAGACAATAATTCATGCACGGTTGTTCCATCCACCAACTGATCAATCCTGGGCAACGGGAAACAGTCTTTGGGGCATGCTTTGTTCAAGTCTGAAAAGTCGATGCATACTCTCCACTTCCCATTTGCTTTTTTAACCAACACCGAATTAGAAACCCAATTTAGATAAGTGGATTCTCTGATGAAGCCATTTTCCATGAGCTGATCTACTTCTTCTTTTAATGTTGTCGACCTTTGAGGACCCTGGGTTCTTCTTTTCTGCTTTACGGGTGTGAATTTTGGATCAATATTCAAAGCATGCACTGCGATTTCTGGAGATATTCCACACATGTCGGTATGACTCCAAGCGAATACATCCAGGTTTTCTTTCAAAAATGATATCAGCATATTCTGAACTGTCACATCGAGTTGTGAACCCACATTCAGCACCTTGTTTGGATCATTCAGGTCAACAGGTATTGGCACCGTCACTTTCACCAGCACCACTCTACTCTCCCATGCATTAGTTTTTCTGGGATCAATTTCTTTTCATGCATCACTATGCTCACTAGTGCAGGGTCCACCCCGTAATTGCTACAAGGTGGGCTCTTTGATGCGGAGCGGAGCTGCCGCACCCTTACCCATTTCTCTTTTCTTTCTTTCCCGTAACTCTATGAGATAGCATTCTCGCCCGGCATTTTGGTCCCCCTTCACAACACCGACGCCATTATAAGTGGGGAACTTCATAGTCAGGCACCATGGGGTGAGAATGGCCTTGAATGCGGCAAGAGTTGGTCGACCCAAGAAGGCATTGTAAGCGGAGAATTCATCAACAATCACAAAAGTTTGTTTTCGGACCACCTTCTTTTCCCCTTCTCCGAGCTCTACAAATAAGTCAATAGTCCCAATAGGCTGTTTTGGTTCTCCAATGAACCCAACAATTTTCTGTGAGGAAGCTTGGACATCAGCCATGGGAATTTTCATCTGATCAAATGTCTTTCTGAAGAGGATATTGCAAGAGGCGTCGCAGTCAACAAGCACCCTTCTTACAATGGCTGATCTGATGCCTGCAGATATCACCAAGGGATCCATGGTGGGAGCCTCAACACCAACAGAGTCTCTAGCCCGGAATATGATGTCATCGTTAAAAGTTCTTTGCTGTTTTAAAGGTGCAGCATCTTCCAAGACAAAAACATTTTCTTCCGCCGGGGCATATCTCAAAGCGTGAGCATATCTCTCCATCTCACCCCAACTTCTGCCCGCTGGGTGAGGACCCCCTGCGATAACATTAATGATAGGCCTCTTAGATTCCTATGTTGTAGTCCTCTCACCTGGGTCGGATTGATGAGCAGGAACTTGCTGCCCCTGAGTAGATGAGGTCGGGTCACTTCTGTTTCTCTTCACATATTGTTGTAGTTTATTCCGTATCAACACCTCTTCAATCAAATTCTTTAAATGGCGACATTCATTAGTGTCGTGGCCAGGTTGATTGTGGAACCGACAGAATCTCCCATTATGCACAACATTTTTCCCAGGCTTCATCTCAGGTGGTTTGGGGTATTCGACAGCATCCTTGGTTGCGAAAAAGATATTTTCTGGAGTATCAGTTAATGGAGTAAAATCTGAAGGTCTAAAGTGGCGAGTTTTCTTCACATCTTTCTGCTCCTTCCCACCATCATTCTCCCTCTTCTGGCCACCAGATTCTTTTATGTTAGAAGCAACATTGTTATTCTTAACTTCAGCCACGTCTACTTTTGCTGGCATAGGAAGGCTTTCTAAGTGCATGAATTCATCGGCCTTCTTGTAGAACTTCTCAAGTGAATTTGGCTCTTTCATCTTTAGCCATTTTCCGAATTCACTTGATTTGTCAATAGCTCGCATCAAGTAATTCAGAATCATCTGAGGCTCTGCATTATCAACTTCGGCCAAGGCTATATTGAAGCGGTTTAAGAAAGATTTGATAGACTCTCTGGGGCTTTGTTCGAGCCTGGATAGTGACATTATGTCCTTGGCCTTCGAAGCATATAACCTGAACTGATCTCTGAATTTCCGAGTTAGGTCGGAGAACTGATCCACGAATCGAACTGGCAGCTTCGTGAACCAAAGCAGGGCCACTCCCTCCAAATACACAGGAAATTATCTGCACTTGATCTCATCTGTTGCTCTGGCACCTGTCATATGCCAATCATACTTGTATAAGAACTGGTTAGGATCGCTTGACCCTCGATAAGCTGGAATAGTGGGGGAACAAACTTCTTCGAAAATTCAGCCTTCAGAATTCTTTCAATAAAAGGAGTTTTGCTTGGAGCAAACCCCCAGTCACTTTCATCTTCCTCCCTTTGCATGCTCTCCTTCATAATTTGTCGAATCATTCCCGAGAGGTACTCCTCATCGTTTAGAGGCCCCGCGGGACAGACGTCAGCTACTTTTTTGGAAGTTTGCCTGGACAAACGTTCACGAAGAGTTGGCTGCGGCCTTGAACCTCCAGCTCAGGGAGGTGCCCCTTCGGCAGTGCCAGCTGCCCTTTGAGGAATACTTTTCACTTGGGAATCATGAGCATCCTCAGCAAAGGTTTCTTCATTATTTTCTGGTTGCTGGTTAACTCCAAGCAAAGCATTCAACTTGTCCAACATCAAAGTGTTTTGGGCTTCCATTTGTTGATACAACCCAGACACTACAGCATCCAATTCCGCCCTTGTGACTCCAACACTAGGAGCCGCTTGATTTGACGCAGGAGAAGTGGTGATGTTGTCATAATCATTTCAAGATCTAGTAGATTTACTTTTCCTTCCAGGAGCCATAATTTCGGATAGACTTCTGGTTCTCAAGGAGAGTCCTTCCACAAATCTTTGTGAAGCAATGATGAGAGCACCCCTGAGTTCAATTTTCAGTGAAAGCACCAAAAATGTTAATGCTAAAAATGTACGCTAACACCTCAGTGTGAGTTGTGATATAGCGAAAGCACCACCCGTTTGTACGGGAACTAAAATCAAGCAGAAAATAGTAAAGAGGCAACAATTTTTATAGTGGTTCGGCTCAAAGTCAAGCCTACGTCCACTTAATCTCTTCTATTACTGATTTGATTACAACTTTTACAATAATTCTTTAATTACAACACAATTAAGACAAGTAGTTAGAACTTTAATGCAGAAAAGCTCTTTGAATTCATGTTGAACGAACTTGATCTTTTCCGAAGGTTCTTTAAAGTGTCTTTTGCATGTGAAGTGTTGGAGCAAGTGTAGAAGTAGTGAAAACAGCAGAGTCTTCGCGCTTCCAAAAATCGTCCGCCTTCTAGTGCGGAATAGGCGGGTTATTTATAGGAGAAGTTGGGCTTAGGTCGGCCATGTCATAGGTCATGAGCGAACTAGGGAGTCGCGACCTAAGAGCGATCCCGAGGTTGCATAAGTCATTAGCGACTTAATGGAGCCATCCTGGACAAGATATATGCTGTGAGCGACTTAGCATGTGTAGCACATAGGTTATCTCGGCTTGCTAAGGTCGTAAGCGACCTAATGGAAGAGGCAGTGTGCATGCGGCTTAACTCTAAAGCTTGCTAGGTCGTTAGGTCGCTCTTTCCTTAACTTGTTAGGTCGTTGCCTTCATTGAGTTGCTAGGTCGTTAAACCATTGAATCACATGAGTCTTTAGGTCGCTAGGTCGCTGGAGCTCCTTATGTCGTTGAGTCGTGCCATATTGAGCCGCTCTGTGCTTTAGGTTGTTAGGTCGTGCCCTGCTATAGGTCGTTAAGTCGTTTATGCCTTGGATAGTTAAGTCGCTTATTCCCTTAGGTCATTGAGTCGAATAGGTCGCTAAGTCGCGAAAAAGAGAGGTGTTAACATCAAGTATATATATATATATATATTATAAAAGAATTTTTAAAAATCAGAAGATAGTTTAAAAACAAACGAAGTTTAATACAAGAGTTTATTGAAAATAAAAACAAAGAATATTTTAAGGCTAAAACATCTTTTTGAAAATCATTTGAAAAGATAATTTTTAAGGCTAAAACATTTTGAAAAGCAGTTTTGAAAATCATTTTGAAAAACCATTTTGAAGTAGTTTTGCAAGCTTCTTCCTGTAGAATATTTCATCACATGAGGACTCGAGAACTTGTACAAACCAGGATGTTCGTGGGTTTGTAAGCCACTTGTCGTAGATTTGTAAGCTACTTGTCGTGGGTTTGTAAGCCACTAAGAAGGTAGAAATGGGTTCCATCCCAAATGAAATTTGGAATGAAGATTTCCATGCTATTATGAAGTTTTAACAAAACTAGACACTTATCTTGAAATCTTAATCTTGATACTCATGAGTCTTCAAACTTGATTTCTTCATTCTTGATCTTTATACTGTACAGTCTTCAATAATTAGTACTTGCCTTATATATATCCTACATAATAACATTCATATATATCTAGACAATAGTGTTAGTATATAAGTTATAATAAAATAAGTTACAAAGGTTGTTGTCATCAAAACCACTATCTCCAGTTCCTAACAATCTCCCCCTTTTTGATGATGACAGCCTTATAAATATACTTACCACTTCGATCATGCCATAACTCCCTCTTACACCAACAACTCCCCCTTACTCCAAGCCTACTATTTTATTTAACTTCTCCCCCTTTGTCATCAACAAAAATAAGACCTATGAACCTTGAACTTAATAGAAAATGAGATAAACAAACATATGACAAAAGGATAATAACTATGTATGAGTGATATAAAATATAGCATCGTAAATTAAATGGAATTCAAGATTATTTCTACACTAATTTTTTTTTAAAAGAACATTAGTTTTATTAAGATAACATTTATATACAAATTAACAAACCAATATATAATCAAGAAAGAGAAAAACAAAAACGAAAAATGCTAACGAGGACCCTTAACTATTGGTGATTTATGGACCGAACAGTTTGGATTGTGGAGACAAAAGTTTCCACGTTGTTCGATCAAGTTCCTATTAGCGTCAAAAAGGACCTCTCCAATGCAAATTACGCCATCATCTTCGTCCATATGAACATCCGGATTCGGCAGAGGATGTTCTTCTTCTTGATCCTCTTGTGGTTCTTCTAGAGGCTCTTCTTCTTCAGAATCCATGGCTTGTGATAATTCTTCGATGACAATGGGATTGGCATGGTTATCCATAAATAATTTTTGTAAATTCCTAAGGATTCTGCCTTGCTTATCTTGTTCTCTATCCATTCATAGTTGACTCACTTGAATTTCCATCATCGTTTGAAGAAAATCTTTCATCTTCTCTTGTAATTTGATGACTCGTACGTGTGTGGAATGTTGAAAAAGACCAGAATGAGGAGAAGTAGGTGAAGAAGGTTCATTATTAGAAGATAAAGCCAATAATTTACTGTTTTAGAAGTTTATTACAAAGAATAGAACAAAGAAAAGGAGTAAAAGTCGAAATATATAAATATATAACCAAATAACTAATTTTAGAGGGAAATTTAAATTTGAAAATCTCGGCTTGTATGTCGACATAGGGGGATGGGTCATGTCGACATGCCCAATTCAATTTTTGAGAAATTTTTATTTATATTAATTATTAACTATACTTGTATTATTTATAATTTATATTTCAGTTAATGAACATATACCTAATTCTCTTCTAAATTTAGTAAAGTTTTGTTCATTTAATGGTTTGGTTAATATATCAGCAATTTGTTTTTTAGTATTATTATATTCAAGAGTTATGACTTCTTTACTTATATTATCTCTAAGAAAATGATGTCTAATATCAATATGTTTTGTTCTAGCATGATGAGTTGGATTTTTAGATAGGTTTATTGCACTAGTATTATCATAATAAATTGGTGATTTAGTTATAGTTAATCCAAAATCTTTTAAAGTTTGTTGCATATATATAACTTGAGAACAAGCCAATGCAGTAGATATATATTCTACTTCAGTTGTTGACAAGGATACAATGTTTTGCATCTTACTAAACCAGGAAACAAGAGAATGTCCTAGAAAGTTACAAGTTCCACTTGTACTTTTTCGGTCTGATTTACAACCAGTGTTAACAGCATCACAATATGAAATTAAATCAAATACATCATTTTTGGGGTAAAATAAACCATAATATAAAGTATGTTTTACATACCTTAAAATTCTTTTAACAGCTTTTAAGTGAGTTTCTTTAGGTTGAGATTGGTATCTTGCACAGAGACAGACACTATGCATGATGTCAGGACGACTTGCTGTTATATAAAGCAGCGAACTAATCATTCCCCTATATAATTTTTGATCAACATCTTTTGATTTATCTTCTTTACTTAAAGCTACATTAGTTGTCATTGGAGTTGGTTTCCCACTAGAAGTGGTCAATCCAAATTTATTAATTAAATCCATAGCATATTTTCCTTGACTAATGAAAATTCCTTTATCTAATTGTTTGATTTGAAGTCCTAAGAAGAAACTTAGTTCTCTCATATGACTCATTTCAAATTCTTTAGTCATTATATCTGAGAATTCTTTATTCATTATGTTATTAGTTGACCCAAATATTATATCATCTACATGTATTTGTACTAATTAAATATAATTTTTGTTTCTTTTAATAAAAAGAGTTGTATCTATTTTACCAATTTCAAAACTAGATTGTAATAAATAAGATCTTAGTCTTTCATACCAGGCTCTAGGAGCTTGTTTCAGACCATATAAAGCTTTCTTTAATTTATATACATGATTTGGAAATTTACTATCTTCAAAAAGTGGAGGTTGTTCAACATAAACATCTTCTTTTACAAAACAATTTAGAAAAGCACTTTTAATATCCATTTGATATAACTTGAAATTATTGTAGTTTGCGAAAGCAAGTAGAATCCTGATAGCTTCTAGTCTTGCTACGGGTGCAAAGGTTTCGTCATAATCAATTCCTTCTTCTTGACAGTAACCTTGCGCGACTAAACGAGCTTTCTTTCTCACGACCTCACCAAGTTCATTCATTTTATTTTTATAAACCCATTTTGTTCCAATTATACTTTTATCCTCAGGTCTAGGAACAAGTTCCCAAACATCATTTTTGGTGAACTGATTCAATTCTTCTTGCATAGCAAGAATCCATGAATCATCAGATGATGCTTCCTTTGAATTTTTAGGTTCAATAGTTGATATAAAAGCTATATTACTCATACTATTTAGTTGATTTCTTGTTTTAAATATAGATTCAATATTTCCTAGTATATTTTCTGGAGGATGATCTTTTAATAGCCTAATTCTTTTATTAGGTTGAATGATTTCACAATTAGGTTCATTATTTAAAGTTACAAAATCTTCTTCATCTTCTATTTATACAGTATCTTTAAAATTTTCATCAAAAGATACATGCATTGTTCCTTCAATAGTGTTAGTTATTAAATTATAAACTCTAAATGCTTTACTTCTATTAGAATATCCGATAAAGATACCTTTGTCAGATTTAGGTTCAAATTTATCTAAATTATCTTTTGTATTAAGAATAAAACACTTACTACCAAAAACTTTAAAATAAGCTACTATGGGTTTCTTATTGTAAAGTAATTCATATGGTGTTTTATTAGTTAATGGTCTAATTAAAATCCTATTTAATATATAACAAGCTGTAGCGATTGCTTTAGCCCAAAAGTTTTTAGGTAAGTTACTATCAGAAAGCATTATTCTAACACACTCTTGAATCATTCTATTCTTACGTTCTACAATTCTATTTTGTTGTGGAGTTCTTGGAAAAGAGAAATTATGAGCAATTCCTTTTTGATTACAGAAATTCTCAAAATTTTCATTTTCAAATTCTCCAACGTGATCACTACGAATAGTTTTTATTTTTAAAGAAAGTTGATTTTGAATTCTTTTAGCAAAATTCTTAAATAATTCAATAGCATCACTTTTAAGTTTAAGAAAAATTGTCCAAGTATATTTAGAATAATCATCAACAATTACAAAAACATATTTATTGTGATTAATTGATTGAACTTGAGATGGACCGAATAAATCTAAATGAAGTAATTCTAGAGGTTTAGAAGTAGAAAGCATATCTTTTAGTTTAAATGAACTTTTCTTAAGTTTTCCTAATTGGCAAGCATCACATATACTATCTACTTTAAAGCTGAACTTGGGAAGACCTCTAACTAAGTCAAGTTTTGATAACCTAGATAACAGTTTGAAATTTAAATGACCAAATCTTTTATGCCAAATCCAAGGGTCACTTGTATTAGCCAAAAGACATAAGTTATCATTTGAAACTTTCATTCTAAGGATATAAATATTTTTCTTCCTAATTCCTTCAAAGATAATATTTGACTTATTATCTTCGATGTGACACTTATCTTTTCCAAATTTAATTTTAAATCCTTTATCACATAGTTTACTTATACTAAGCAAATTATGTTTTAAATTCCAAACTAGCAAAACATCAAAAATAAGACGAGTTTTAGAATTACCGACATTGCCGATGCCAATCACATATCCTTTTGAGTTATCTCCAAGGTTGACCAATCCACCATCTTGATATATAATGTCATTGAGTATCTCGGGATTTACAGTCATTTGCCTTGAACAGCCACTATCAAATATCCATTTATCTTTCTCAATTTGCACAGTTTGTCCATTGGTTGTTGATTCTTCAAAAGCCATGTAACATGTCTGTTCCTGCATAACAAACCAATTCGGTAGATAACTTGATTTTTCATAAAAACTATATGCAGACTTATGATACTTTGATGAAATGCATAAATTCAAACTAGTATTAACAAAATTTCCTAAAAATGCCAATTTTAACTTTTCAAGTTTCATATTATGAAAACTATGAAAGCCTATGCTCCGATATCAATTGAAAGGGAGTGCGGATTAAGGATCTTAAGGCTAATTTAACACTAGAGGGGGGTGAATAGTGTTTAATGGATTCTAAGACTTATATGGACTAATTTAAAAATTATGATATAAACAAATGCAGAACATAATCATAGAACAATCATAGAATCAAACAAAGATGCAGAAAGTAAATAAAAAGCAGTAAAAGGAAAGAACACACCGGATTTTATACTGGTTCGGAGTTACCCTACGTCCAGTCCTGCACCAAGGCAAACACCTCATATAGATTTTTATTATACCAATGTCGAGATTACAATCCTCAATTTCTAAAGGCCTTGAGGTACCCTCTTGTCTTCGAGTCCGGGGCAAACTCTCGTGATTTACGAGACACAAGATCACCCAATTGATTTCTAGGCACAACCACACCTTATAGAGAGACTCGATAAACTTTTGATTACAAATTGATCCTATAACTCTGAATAGCACTTTGATCTTCGAGAGAGGGCAGAGAATCAAACAAGAATGAGATTCTAATTTGATTCACTTGAGAATTCGGCAGAATTTCGGCACGATCTTGAAAATATGAAAATTTTAGAATATGGATTTGTGGAGAAGGAGTGAAGAAAATAAGAAAATAGTTAGTTAAAAAATTCATTTGTGAAGGCTATTTATAGACCAGTAACGGTCATAACTGTTCGTGAAGAGATTTAAACGACTAGACACTTCTTTTGAAAATTGAAACTTTTGAATTTAACGGCCACCATGTTGACATGGGGTATCCCATGATGTCGACATACGTTAGTTAAAAACAATGTAAAATTTGTTTTGAAAATGGTATTGAAAGGAAAACAAGATGAAATGATTCTGGAGTAAAATAAACTAATTTTCCTATGATTTAAAATAAAGAAGAGTAGAAAAATATATTTTTAGAATGTATATATAAATTTGATTTTAAATCTCAAGTGTATATATATATATTATAAAAGAATTTTTAAAAATCAAAAGATAGTTTAAAAACAAACGAAGTTTAAAATAAGAGTTTATTTAAAAACAAAAACAAAGAATATTTTAAGGCTAAAACATAATTTTGAAAATCATTTGAAAAGATAATTTTTAAGGCTAAAACATTTTGAAAAGCAGTTTTGAAAATCATTTTGAAAAACCATTTTGAAGTAGTTTTGCAAGCTTCTTCCTGCAAAATATTTCATCACATCAGGACTGGAGAACTTGTACAAAACCAGGATGTTTGTGGGTTTGTAAGCCACTTGTCTAGGTTTGTAAGCTACTTGTCGTGGGTTTGTAAGCCACTAACAAGGTAGAAATGGGTTCCATCCCAAATGAAATTTGGAATGAAGATTTCCATGCTATTATGAAGTTTTAACAAAACTAGACACTTATCTTGAAATCTTGATCTTGATACTCATGAGTCTTCAAACTTGATTTCTTCATTCTTGATCTTTATACTGTACAGTCTTCAATAATCAGTACCTGCCTTATATATATCCTGCATAATAACATTCATATATATATATATATCTAGACAATAGTGTTAGTATATAAGTTATAATAAAATAAGTTACAAAGGTTGTTGTCATCAAAACCACTATCTCTAGTTCCTAACATCATAGCTGAATTCGGAACAAAATAGGATAAACACATAATAGAAGCATATATTACGATATATCCAAGTATAGTACAAATGTTACAAATCCCTTAATCATCGTGACCTTTATCTTATCGTGTCCTTTGAGATAGAAGTTTGGGATATGTGTAGGAATATTTTTATTCCGTAGTATTCCAAAACTAGAATTGATGACATCTTACCTTAGGAGTAATCCTAATCGTGATTGTTTTATTCGAGTCCTCTTCAATATGTGTGCTTGACACCCATCTGTATCGGAGGAATTTGTTGTTGCTTTTAGATGTTCTTGTCTTGTTCTTTTGTGAGGATTGCAAATCCTATTGAGTGGATCCGTAATATTTGACATGATGTATGAGGATATGGGATTGTTGCTTATAGCTTATCTTTTCATGCGAATTAGCACGCCATTTTCTATCTAGAGTTTGGAGTGTTAAGATGAAGTGGCTTGCCTATTATCAAGCCACATTCTATGATTTGAAGCATCCTATATTGAGTATCCTAGTTCGGGTGATTCGTTGTTTCTTGTCCATCGGAATGTTCACGATGAATCTGAAGTCTTTGTATTTACTCTTGAGTTTTGAGATGTGGATGATATATCTCGAATTCCAATCATTGTGACTCTGTTGTTTTCTATGAGTCCGTTTTGGGTATGACACCCAATCGAGCAATCGAATATTGTATTGACTTCATTCCCACTTCTTAGTGTTTCGGTCATCCTCCCACCAGGATGTCCATTAGGGAATGAGGTGATACATTGAATTTATTTGATATTGCCATTTTTACCACTTCTCAGGTATCCACTTTTGATACTCAATTTTTGATATACTTTGTGGTATTACTTTACTCGAAGTAATGATTTGTTGTAATGTTACTTCTCCTCATTCGAGAAGATATTTTACCCTTACTTTTATATCTCATAGATTTCTATTAATCTCTTGAGTAGTGCTAGGGTCATTTCTCATATTGACCCTACACCGATTTTTTATGAGCTACGAGTCGCGAAGAATAACGTTACTCTTACCGCACTCCGCACTCATTATGAGTCTCGAGAGTGGTTCGTTATACTGTTCGGAATAATGAAAACTCCAGACTATTCCTTCGGTCTTGTGAATTGAGTATTCTGGGAATATATCGATGAGTCTTTCTTGTGTCTTTGATTTTTGAGAATAAGTAATAAATTGTGTTTTCAAATTTTTCAAAAATTGAAGATATGATTCTAAGAAAAATTGGATTTTTTAAAAAAAAAGAATAGTTTTAGTATTATATATGAGGTATTTTTTTAGAAGAAAATGAATTTTTGTGTTGGGTTGTCCGTCTAGTGCTTTAAGAATTCTGGTCGATGGTTTGGCCAACGTTATCGATAGGAATTTCCTAAACGTTGTGATGAGACAGCCAAACATGGTAAATTGGGTTTTAATAAATAAAGTTTGAAAATAATTATTATGTTGGAGTATTAAATTTTGTTTTAAATGTTTAATGAAACCATTGAACCATAGTGAGTGTTGGATGAGCTGCGAGGCAGTTTTAATCATCTCATCAACTCGGCAGCAAATCGATGAGGTCATTCACTATAAATCAATGGCGAGACAATACCCTTATATTGGTTGAAATTTGAGAAATTAAATATGGTAATTTGGGTAAGT
The DNA here is from genome assembly GCA_030737815.1 of Allium fistulosum. Lineage (NCBI taxonomy): Eukaryota > Viridiplantae > Streptophyta > Magnoliopsida > Asparagales > Amaryllidaceae > Allium > Allium fistulosum. The sequence goes on along the minus strand of CM060905.1, from coordinate 753,315,145 downwards.
AAAGTGAATAATTCTAATTAAGGGGTTGCCTTAATTATAAGAAAATATCATTTGATGCCTTGATTAATAAAATGATGTATTTAAAGTAAAAGAATACTTTGGTTTGAAAAATTAAAATATTGATTGAATATTTTAGTACAAGTTATTAATGATAACTATAAAATTTGTTTTGGCATTTAGTTATTTAAGTAATAGTAGAGGATAGATATAAAACTCTATCTTAAGAGAAAATAAAAAAGTGTTAGTTTAGAACATTTAGTATAAATTTATGAGATAGTTTTGTTTAAACTAAATGGTATTAAAACTTATGGGTTTGAAATTGTAGAATTCTTTTGAAAACAATTTTAAATTAATTATCAACTTTAATTAGTTTTATATTGGTAATTAGATGAAAATTTAATTTTTGTGACAAGTGAAAATGTGAATTCGGATTGTTTGATAAATGAACAATTCATATAGTAAAATCATTTTAAATTGTTAGAATAATTTTAAAACTTTATATATATCCCAAAAATTTATTTTTGTGGATAATCAATAATCGTCTCTTGATAATCAAAGAGATTAGTTATCTCTTCCAAAATGAATTTTCAAGTTAATTGTTTTAAAGCTAGATTTTGGAAAGCAATGAAAATATTTCCAGTTAATAAAATGTTTTATGATGATTACATAAAGTTAATCATAATTTTATATGTCTTAGCTTCCCAGGGAAAAAAACCATTTAATAAATGATTTAGCAAAAAACTTGTTTGAAAATGTAGTTTGAAATTAAAATGGTTTGGGTAAATTTCAAATTTTAAATTGATTTAAAAGCTGAATTTTTTTTTGTAAAAGTGTTGTACTAAAACAGCGGTAACTTGAGATTTATTACTCCGAATGAGTTAAATCTTTTTGAAAATTAAAGAAGTTTCAGTAAGCTATAAATTTATTTTTACCAATTTAAAAGATTTTGCTCTTTACTAAGCCTAAAATAGGTTTGAAAGTGGATAGGCAGTTCTGGCCTATTATAAAATTCTCTAAGATTAAGCTGAAAGTAAATTTGAAATAAATTTCAAACCGTAAATCTGATTTTGATGATCTTTCTATTGCTAGAAAGATTGAACTAAGTAGAATAACTTCCATTTTATAAAGTTTATCATATTTTGCTGTTGGCTGGGTCAAAACAGGTCTTCTATACAACAGGTTTGAAATGAAATTAATTTATTTCCATTTAATAGTTAAGTGTAGCACTTCTTATTTATAAACATGAACTAATATCGTCTATTTGAGTTAAGTACATGTGAAAAGAGGTTAGTTGGAATATATTTTAAGCAAAAAGAATATATATAAGTTTGTGCAAACTCGCTTTAAAATGCTAAAAAGAAAAGGTATGTTTTCAAATTAATTTTAAAGTGTTTAATGATGATATATATTGTGTTTCCGACCTAATGTTCGATGTATATTATGTAAATCATTTTTGTAATATTATAAACGGCTCTCCGTACAAAGGAGACTCTATCGATTTTTCCGAAAATTTCCAACACTTAGAAAATTTGTGAAACATATGTGAAAATATATATGTTGCAAACTAGAGAATATCTATGGAAGAATTAGAGAGTAAACAACTTAAACTTTAATGAATTTAAATTTAAAATCTAAGTAAGAAATTTTGAAAATTTTCAACTGTTAAAAATTGAGAATTTTAAATCTTGAAGATAATAGGTTGGAAAACTTTAAGAATATTTGATTAGCAAGAGAGAGTTTAAAATGCTATTCCTTGAGTCTTATCTTGCCTTTGTGCAATAATTTTACGACTTGCAATTATGCAATCGTATGAGCCTGGTGATATTAGGGGAAAACCACCTACCTCTTATTGGGTTTTCTTTCCGTAATAGTGGTCAATTTAATATCGGTATGACTCCCTTCGTAGTGTTATACGGAAATTCGTATCGATTGTCATTTTGTGGGTTGGAGTTCGGGATAAAGTTGTGACTAAATCCCTACACTGTTCGTGAAGCTTCTAAGGAATCGATCTCACCCGATTTATCTATTGCATAACATCATATCCGTGTTTTGCTTCGAAGGTGAAACGCCTTCGAAATAGGGATGTATTGCTCATAGAAATTCAATGGTCTGCAAATCCTAGTAATTCCACTTGGGAAACCACATAATTAATTAAGCAATCTTATCTTGGTTTTCTATCATCTTGTGTGGAGGGTGAGAAATTTTAAACTCGAGCTTATCTATCTTCCTTTGCTTGATGGAATTAATAGGTTGAATATAAACACTTCTCTAGAAATTGCGTGGACGCAATTTTGTTAAGGGGGGGGGGAGTCTGTAACAACCCTGTTTTGGAGATTACTTATCAATATTAAATTATAATGGTAATTATAATTTAATATTGTAAATTAAATAAAATTGGAGAAATTAAATTGTTTATTTGGAATAAAGAATAAAATTGGAATTAAATTATGAAAATAAAGTTTAAAACTTTATTTTATTTAGTTTGGGTTGATAATAAATTGAATATGATTTTGAATAAGTGAAAATGCAACAATTATATTAATTATTGCCTATTTTCTTCTTTTAATATTTTTAAGAGAAGTACTTGATTTTATAAGGGTGGTTTATTTTTGGCTATAAATTAAGTTTGGAAATGGTTTGCAATATTTTTTTAAGTAAGAAAATAATTTTTATGGAATTTTAAAATTTAAAAATGTAGACTTTTGCATTTAATTGTGGAAGGCATTTTTGTAAAATAAAGGATTTTAATAATAAAAATATTTAATAATATAAATTTATCTTTTTATATGGTGGAAAATGATTTATTTTATAAGTGTATAAATTTACAATTTTAATTGTGTGAAAATTTGAAAGAAAGTGGCATTTGTTAATTACATATGGGTAATTATATATATATATATGCATTTTAGTTTAAGTATGAATTAAAACTTAGACTTATTGATTTCTTTTATTCATTTTCGGTCCAAGGCCCATTATAGTCTTAACCAGGTGAGAAAAGAAGAAACTTAGTTACATGTTCGTTCATAACTCAGCTCCTCCTCTTCTTTCTTCCTTGAAACAAAAATAGTAAAAAGAAAACACCCCTTCTTCTTTCAAATTCAAATTTTAAGCCAATATTCTTCAATTCAAGCTGAAACTTCTTCAAATTATGGTAAATCGAAAGGTAATCAAACTCCAAACTTACTAATTTAATCAATTACTAATTGAGAGATGGGTTTTTCTAATTTACTGTAAAACTTCTTCTTGCATGCACTATTTTTTTTTTGAGTTCTACCGGTTAATTGAAGCTTCTTCCTTCTCAAAGCTTGCCTCACACAAATTCGGGTTTATATTTTCTCTACAGCAAGGTGAGTTTATTAACTCACGAAATCTAGCAAAAACAATGCTTCAAAGTGCAAAAACTGTGTATAAATTTGCTTCAGTAGATAAATTTCTCAACTTGTTTTCTTTTTATTTAAAACTGTTCTGTAGTGCTTCTTTAGAGGCTTGTATCTTTCGATTGCTGCAATGAAATGTTGCCGGACTTCTTTCTGATGATAAATTGCATGTTATACTTTGTCTCTGCAAAAATTCACTGCAAAATAAGGTTATATGCTATGTTGAAATGTTGTTTGAAAATCAGGTCGAAGTTGTAGAAATTGACTGGGAAAAGTCCTTGCCCTAGGTCAACATAGGGGTCGACCTTCAAGCCCAATCGGTCGACCGTACGGTCGACTTAGAAGGGAGTGAGGTCGACCTTGTGGTCGACCTGCATGTCGACCTCGAAGGCACTTTTGCCTGGACCTGTTCCATTTTGTATGTTGTCTATCCTGATGCTTGTTTGAGTGCTTTAGCTCTCCATTTCACTTGATTTTGATGACGTATTTGTGCTGTTTTGATAGCTATGATGCCTATCAATAGGCTAGCTAAATTTTGAGAATTTGAAATCCAAATTTGAATTAAATTTGAAGTGATTTTTGAGTTGAATTCGAATTGAATTTGAATTGAATTGGAGTTATCGATTTTGAGTATTTTATTGGTTTTTCATTGTTTCGAGCACGGTTTTCTTCAAACAATTTTGAAATAATTTTTAAATAAATTGGCATTTTAAATAATTATTATACAATATTTTTAAATTATTTTTGAGCTATACAGTCTATATATTCTTTATAATAAGGGAATTTTCAAAGTTTGATTCCAAATACGATTTCGGAAATTGGTTTTGAAAGTTTATTTTTCTCAAGTAAATTATTTTATATATAATACACGTTTTTGCACTATTCGAGCGAATGAGAAGGAGAATTAAACAGTTTGGTAAAACACATGGTATGGGACACGTGTGTTTATCTTATCAGTTAATTCCTAACTTGTCTGTTTGATCGTTTTGACCTTCAGGTCGAGTTTACCGATGGGATGAGGTAAACTTATTACTGATTTGAGTGTGAAATTTACTAGCGGTTAGTAAACCGTTTAGTGCGAACATGTGGTATGGGACACACGTTAACACTGTTTGGGTTCCTATCCAAGAGTCTGTGGCACATTTGTCTTAGAGCCGTATTTTCCATTACTGGACCATCGGGTCCTTTGTCCTTCGGGATGTTTGTCTAAGAGACATTTGTCATTGCGATATATTTGCCCTTCGGGATGTTTGTCTAAGAGACGTATTTATTTGTCCTTCGGGACGTTTGTCTAAGAGACGTGGCGCCTTATTTTGGGAGAATAGTACTTGGCGGGCTTCGGCCATAAGTACGTGGTATATGTTTGAGATGATTTCATTGATTTCTTTGTGATTTTCCAAGGGTGTCGCCGCTTTACATTATTGACCATTTGCCCCATTTGAGATATTATATATGGCGATTACATAATTGGAAATTGAACTTCTTATCGAGTTCTATATTTGAGATTTGGGTTTGCCAACACCTGGCGTTATTTGAGATTTGCGTTTTGGCGTATATTTGAGTTTTTAATCTCCTATTTGGAGATATATTTGCCTTATGGCGTATTATTGAGATGTATCTCTTTGAGTGTGTTTTTGAATTGCCAATATGGCAGGTTTAGGATTTACCCCTAAACCATATTTGATGTTTTGAGAAACGCCGATGATATGAGGCACACTTTTGTTGGAGATTTGTGTTAGAGTTTCATTTCTTATGAGATTGTGCTCATGCTTTATGAAACCTTATACCACATGAAGTAACTATCCTTACTTGACTATGTCACTTGAAGTAACCATATGTGTTGAATTGTATCTACTATTTTGAGCAGTTTATCACCTTGCCTTATGCTCATATTATCACTTATCCTTATAAACTGATTTGTTTAGCTAGACTGACCCATGTATTTTATACTCAGGTCAGACCAAGGTGTTTCAGGTTAGGTACCCTTATGGAGTTATCCTATTTTGCTCCCACATGGACTTAATTGCTAGTCCTTTTTGTTGTAGTCTTTTTGTTGCTACTCTGATATGTATATTGTTTTGACTCTTGTGTATATTGTGATCGTCATACCACTTATGATGTATTATTTGTATTGTATTGGGATGTATCGGTATATATGTATATATATATCTGTTCGTTGTTCCGTGATGAGTTATGCATTTGAGTTGTTGTATTTTGTTCTGATAGATACTATATCCACCTATAGTTTTGTATTAAGCATTTATTGGATATGTCGATCCACTTGAGATATCAAAGAAAAAAATATAGAGCACTAATCGACGTATTCAATAGATATTTAAGACAAGACTATAGATGGTCGCTCCTAAACAGCCCTATTCTCCGCATTAGCAGACGGTATTACCTAGTAATACTCTTTGTTAATGTGGTTCTCGGGGTGGGGCGTCACACTATTCATCAAATCAACAAAATAAGTGGGTGCGTTAGTCAATTCGAACGACATGACTAATCACTCATAAAAACTATCAAGGGTTTGAAAAGCTGTTAAGGTTACAATCTCCTCTGCTACCCTTAATTGATGAAAACCAGTGGCAAGATCTAACTAAGAAAAGATTCAAGCTCCGTGGAGCTGGTCAAACAATTCGTCAATCCTAGGTAAAGGATATTTATTCTAATAGTCTTCTTATTCAATCTCGGTAATCCACACATAATCTAAGAGAACCGTTAGCCTTGGTGACGAACACTACTAGAGATCCCCAACTTGATGTAATACGTCTGATCAAACTATTCTGCAATAAATCAAACATCTGCTTCTCTAACTCTTTTCTTTCCTTCGGAGCCAATCTTCGAGCAAGTTGTATAATAAGTCTGGTTCCTGGAATCAAATCAATGCAAAACTCTACTTCCCAGTGAGGTAGTAAACCTTGCACTTCTTCAAAAATATCCCTGAAGTCCCTTACAACTGTTATATTCCTTATCTCCTCTTTGGGTACTCTAAGGGAATAAAGGAAACTGTTCATAAATTCGGTTGGCCTTCCACAATTTATTTCTACCCCAATATTTCCAACATCACAAACTATAATAATCCTTCGATCACAGTCCACGATTGCTCTAAAATTAGATAACCAATCCATTCCCAAAAGTAACCCAAAACCAATGAACCCAAGAACAAATAAGTCAGAAAAGAAAGGCCGATCTCGATAAGAAATAGGCACATTCAAACATATGGTATCAAGATTGGTCAGACCCACAATTGGGTTCGACACACAAAGAGAATTGTTTAAAAGAATGGGTTTGAAGTTAAACTTATCAACAAGGTCTTGAGAAATGAAACTATAAGATGCACCGGTATCAAATAACAATCTAACAGGAATATCAGAAATGGATAGTGTACCTTGCAACACCTTCTTTCCATTTGGATCCCTACAAGTAGAAGGTATGTAACAACCCGTATATTTGGACCATTTAAATTGACAATAATCCACACATGTCAACTTAAATAGTACACAACACGAATCATTAATGGAGTATATGTATATAAATGAGAATCATCAAAGAATCACAGACAGATAGAATAATAGAATAACACAGCGGAATTACAACAATGTCATAATAGTAGTTCATGAAGCTACTAAGTAAATACAACAATGTCTCAAGCAAAAAGTGAAATAGAAATACATAGATGTCCGATATAATATCAAAATAGAATAGAGCAATACTGATAAAAATAAAGATACATGATAGTCTTTAAGCCTTCAGCACCTAAGCAACACAGCAACAGAAATCCTCAGGCTGACCCGAGCATAAGCATAAACAAACACTCGAGTCAGGACATATATTCTTATACAAGATAATATAGTTCAAATTTGAAATAACAATAACTCAAAGATGAATGGAATAACATCTTTCAGGATCCGTTAAACTATCTACTATGTAATAGTGTACGCTAAGTAGATAATGCCTATCGGTAAGATAAAGTATCAAAATAGCATTAAGGCGTTAACATTGATTCCCCTTAACACATTTATATAGCATCATAGTCTATATAGCATTGTAATCTCCACCGTAAACTAGTGGGATATCAGGGAGTACTCCATAGGTATAATACAAAACAAATTCGTAGTGGTCGCGTATAGGAATACAAGTATGACAAGGCACATGAGGCAATACCCAAGTTAGTGAAACTACCGTTTCCCTGATCCGGACTAGTGAGAACGCATCGTCGCAACGATCGCAACACCGCGATTCAACACTCCAAATTCAAGGGTGTGCACCAATCAATAACAAGTAATGAGTAGTTTACTAAAAAGTGTGTTAGCTCGAGGAAGATAACCCCATTTGGCCCGGCACGGCTCCTGTTTTAGTCATTTTCAATTTGACACTAGTGTCAAGGTCATCCATTATCGTTCTCTTCATTCAATCATCAACGTACATCATTCCAACCACTTCATTCTGGAGCACACTCTGCGTATAGTTATTAAAGTGGTATTCGGTTTAGACAGTTAGTATGTCCCTAACCGATTCCGGTTTCTTTAATAACTTTCGTAATGATTACACCGATTGGTCATTTAATAAATTTCAAAAACAAGTCAATTTCAATTTTACTTAGAATTCGAGAGTTAGCGATTCATTTTCTAAATCAATTTCCAAAATTTACGTTTCAAAATTTTCAAATTTCCAATTTCCAAAACTCTATAATTCAATTTCAATTTTAATTTAAAACGAATTTAAATATTGATTTAAATTCATATATAGGTTTCATTCCATAATCATTTTAAAATTAAGTTAATTTTAACATTCAAACAATTTCGATTTAATTTCCAATTTATTAAATCAAATTAAGTTTACTTACATCATATCAACTTACAAATTTAATTAAACTAAATTCATCAAATTAAATTCTCTAAATTACAAGTCTTATATTAATTTCAATAAACCACATTTTTATTTCTTGTTAAAGAAATTCAAATTCCACTTATTTGCTTATCTAGTTTGACAAATTTTAAAACTTAATTATTAAAGAAATGCAATTTCACTTGTTAACGAAATTCAATTTTACTTAATTATTAAATAAATTTAAAAACTTAATTCAATAATTTACTTAAATTTAATCAACATTCTTCCATCAAAAACTTTGTTAATAATTGTTTCAAATTATTAAATATTAACATTTTAAATTCCACTAGAATCCAAATTTCAAACTTCCTTTAAAACCCTTATTATTTCATTCAAATAAATCTTTATTTATTTATTTAAATCCAATTTTTTTGACCAATCAGGTTTTTATTTAATTCTCTATCCTAAGTCAATTGTTTTATTTGGGTATTTATCATTTCAACCCGGTTCCATTTCAATTCAAAATCAGAAACATAGTAAATGGAACTTGCAGTGTGATAACTGGGATGGTGTCAAAGTAAATAAACAAGCAATAACAACAATCAATAACAATCCAATAATCAATTCAAATAATCCCGAAATAATCGTATTAATTTACATTTGAAATTTATGAAAATTAATATAATTATTTCTAGAATCTGGACTATCATTTCATGTTGATTAAAGATTATTACACTATTATTTTATGCGGTTCATACACTAGATATCAACTTATTCAATTCATACTACATCAATTTACACAACATACATTTACCTGGTTCAAGGTGTATTTAACCATATCCTACGTGTCAATTAATTACACATTTAAAGGGTCATATTATACAAATTTTCTCTAATCAAATTCAAGCACATATGTCAATTTCAAATTTTCAACTACCATACGTCAAATTTAATTGTATATTATTTATCACTTCATGCATTTACAAATTTAACGTCCAATATCAACATCAAACAATCAATCATTTATCAACTAACTTGATTATCATCGTATAAGAATATAAGTCGTGAAATTTTTTTTCACCTTTCGTGGTTAGAGAAATTGAACGACGAAGCACGAAGAGGCACGAATGGAATTGGTTCAACGCAGCTCAAATACGAACAATGGAACACTTCAACCATCGACAAAAGAAGATGATATTAATTCAAAATGAACATTCATATATATTTTATAAAATTATATATATATATATATACGCGCTTACCAACGACGAAGAAAGAGAATAAAGCTGAGAATTTTTATGCTACTGCAAAATGAAAACTTCAGCTCGTTGCTGCTGTACACAACAATAAAAGGAGTGGTTACTATTATTCAGTCAACCAAAATATATATACACCGCATATATATATTCTTTTTGCAACAGTTTGAAAGCGACAGCATCACGCTCTCCATTATAAATCAACACATCTCCATTCATCATCTTATATAACACAAAATTGTTTCCATCTTCTTCTTTTTTTATGAAACAGAGACTGTTTCATCTTTTACTATAGATGAATCGCATGCACACATTTGTGTACACAAAGCATGCATATGCACAGGTCTGGGTGGCGCAAACGAGAAAAGTGGCGGAGCAGTGGGCTCTGGAGTGGTGGCAATGGTTCGGGTGAGGTGGCAAACAAAGGCAGGGGAAAACTATGGCGGTTCAGGCGCTGGTAGTGATGCGCGCGGAGGAGGCTCGATGGAGTGGTTCAGAGGGTCGATGGGCGGTGTTTGGTCGCTGGAGTTTGGTGACTAGGTGGTGTGGTGTCGGCTGAAGGAGGTGGAGGTGGCGTACGCGCACGCAGGTGGTGGAAGGGTGTGACGCGCGATCTGGAGTAGGGGTGGAAGGTCATTGCGCTTGGTGGAGGATTCAGGCGAATGGAGTGGTGTGTGGCGCGGCTGGTGGGATGTTGCGCGTGGTGGAAGGGTCGTGCGCATGTGGGGAGAGGAGGGCGGGCGCATGCCTTGGTGCTTGGTTCATTTTCCTTTTGCAACATTTCTTTTTTTTTCATCAGTGAATAAAAAGGAAAAGGAAGAAGAAAGAATGGGGAAAAGGAAGAAGAATCAGAGAAGGATGCAAGAATCGTACCTGTAGCTACAGTTTTCAAATGAAATGGCTACTATGGAGACTAAGGTTCTTTATTTTATTTTTATGATTCGCAGCAGTTATTTTATTCCGAATTTCAAAACGTCATTCCCATTTCTAGGTCAAAACTACCATCTGCCAACTACCCTAATGAATGCACCTCAGCCCAAGAATTTCTCTTTAAAATTTGAACGCAAATTGCTGCTAATTTGGACTGAATATTGTTTAACCGGTTCGCCTGGAACGGTTAAATTAACATAACATTTTACGTTGGACTCCAATTTGCACAAATGAATATACCGTTTTGATCAGCGCGACGAGGCGCTTCCAACGGTACACAGATAATTGCAAGACGACATTTTTATCAAAACTTGAAATTTACGCCGATTAAATTGTTCGTTTGGCAAAACAATTTAAATGAAGCAGGCAACGATGGAATTAGACGAAACGAAATGCGACGTCTAAATGAGATAAATTTTTACAACATTATTGTGTAAAAATATTTAGATTCGGAAGATGAAATTTACGCACTTTAAAATGAACTGATATACAATAAAATGCGAACGAAATTTACTGTGATAATTTGCGACGAAACTTTTCCTATATCCATAACTAACTAGACGCATCTTATAAACGAAGTTTGGACATAAATTGAGATCGTATATAAATTTCAAATTTTATATTAGAATAATGGATTTAAAATTTTAAATTGGGTCGGAAATTCAGGGTCGTTACAATCTCCCCCATTCAAAACTTTTCGTCCTCGAAAAGGAACGAGACGGGAGAAGTAGGAAAGAACAAGCATAAAAGTCAAGTTAGATCTTGAGAAAAATGAATTCTACCTAAAATTAGTAATTCGGGGTTTGAATCCCGAATACTATCCTCAGTTTCCCATGTGCAGTCTCAGTCATCTGCACTCCACTGAACTTTGACGAGATTGACCGACTTCCTTCTAAGTAGCTTCGTCTCATGGTCGATTATCCGAAGTGGCTTCTGCTCAATGGTCAAGTCAGGCTCGATAACTAACTCTTCCAATTGAGAAGTGGGAATGGTCATAGATGGATCGCGCACAACTTTGTGGAGATGTTAGACGTGGAAAACATTGTGCACACCGGCAAACTTTTCTGGCAATGCAATTCTATAGGCCAAGGTTCCAACCCTTTCCGTTATCTCAAATGGGCCAACAAATCTGGGAGCAAGCTTTCCCTTCCTTCCAAATCGAATAACATTCTTCAAAGGCGACAGTTTGAGAAATACTTCATCTCCTACACTGAATTCGAGATCTCTCCTACTCCTGTCAGCATAGCACTTATGTCTGTCTTGTGTCATCTTTATCTTTCTCCTGATTACTTCAACTTTCTCGGAAGCTTCCATAATCATTTCCGGACAAAGCACTAATCGGTCTCCAGACTTAATCCAACAAGTTGGAGATTTGCACGGCCGTCCATATAAGGCTTCGAACGGTGCCATACCATTTCTTGCCTGATTTAATTTAAGATAATTAATTCCAATTCAAATATACTTATTCAAATTTGAAATTTGATTTCTTTACCTGATAACTATTATTATAGGTAAATTCAACCAAATGGATATCGTCTTCCTAAGATCCACCAAAGTCTATAATACAAGCTCGGAGAAGGTCTTCCAGAATCTGATTCACCCTCTCAGTTTGGCCATCTGTCTGAGGATGATAAGCTGTGCTCAGATTCAGTTTAGTGCCCAAAGTATCTTGAAATGCCTTCCAGAATTTACTAGTGAAAATAGGATCTCTATCGCATACGATACTAGATGGTACACCATGAAGTTTAACAACTTCCCTCATATATATCTCGGCCAAACTTGAAGCAGTACGAGTGGTCTTGACTAGAATAAAATGAGCGGATTTTTTCAGCCTATCGACAATCACCCAAATGCTCTCGTTACCCCTTCTGGTCCTTGGTAGCCCATCAATAAAGTCTATAGAAATCTGCTCCCACTTCCAACTTGGAACCTCTAGAGGTTGAAGCAAACCTGCCGTCTTTCTATGATCAGCCTTAACTTGTTGACAAGTTGTGCATCTACTAACATAGGTATAAATATCACGCTTCATCCCACTCCAGCAATATAATTTCTTCATATTTTGATACATCTTTGTGACTCTTGGATGAAATGAAAGCAAGGATTGATGGTTTTCTCTCAGCACTTCCTGTCTTAAACCATCAACATTAGGAACACAAATTCGATTGTCGATCCTCAAAACTCCCTTACTATCTACTTGTGCACCCATTTTACTGTCAACATTTCCGACTCTACCGAGAACTATTTCTTTGATACGATAGAGCAAAGTGTCCTCATATTGCTTTGCTATGATGCGATCCATAAGGGCTGGGGAGACGACGAGCTGGAGTAACATCCCTTCCACAAGATTACAACAAACCATTGCTTGGTTTCTGCTCAAAGCATCGGCTACGGCGTTTGCTTTTCCTGGGTTGTAGTTAATATCAAGATCATATGCAACTAAGAATTCGAGCCATCAGACTTGTCTCTGATTCAAATCCTTTTGTGTGAAATATATCTCAATGACTTATGGTCTATGAATAATTCGAATTTGGTTCCCAAAAGGTAATGCCTCCATAGCTTAAGAGCAAATACAACTGCAAGAAGCTCTAAATCATGAGTTGCGTAATTTGCTTCATGGATTTTTAACTGACGACCAGCATAGGCAATCAGCTTTCCTTTCTACATCAAAACTGCTCCTAATCCATCACGGCAAGCATCAGTATAGACGGTCAATCCTTCGCTTCCGTCAATAACTGTAAGAACCGGGGCAGAGGTCAACTTTCGCTTCATCTCATTGAAAGCTGATTCACACCTTTCACTCCAATTAAAATTTACATTCTTCCTGGTCAGTGTGGTGAGCGGTGCGGCAATCTGAGCAAAATTTTCTATAAATCTACGATAATAGCCGGCCAAGCCCAAGAAGCTACGAATATCTATAGGAGTTTTGGGAGTCTCCCAATCCTACAAATTCAAAGGATTCGAATTTAGATAGAGATAAGATGTTTGGATAGAAACGACGAATAAGGTTAGAACTTACATTGATTACGGCGATCTTAGCTGGATCGACCGAAATCCTATTCTCCGAAACAATATGGCCAAGAAATCGAACTTCATCTCTCCAAAAGTGGAATTTCGAGAACTTGGCTTTAAGCTGATGACAACGAAGAGTTTCAAGAACAAAAGCTAAATGTGACTTATGCTCTTTCTCATCTTTGGAGAAGACGAGAATATCATCGATGAAAACAAGAACAAACTTGTTAAGAACATCACGGAAAACTCTATTCATCAAATCGACAAAATAAGTTGGAGCATTAGTAAGACCAAACGGCATAACCAGCCATTCAAAGAAACCATTTTCAGTATGGAATGATGTTTTAGGAATACTTTCCTCAGCAATTCTGAGTTGGTGAAAGCCGGTAGCCAGATCGAGTTGAGAGAAAACTTTAGATCCATGGAGTTGGTCGAATAGATCATTAATGCGGGGCATTGGATATCTATTCTTGTGTGTGAGCTTGTTCAGCTCTCTATAGTCCACACACATTCTGAGAGAGCCATCAGACTTTGTGACGAATACAATTGCAGCTCCCCATTCTGAATGACTTCGCCGTATCAAGCCTTTAGCAAATAAATCTTCAATTTGAGCATTCAATTCTGCCTTCTCTTTAGGAGCCATTTCCTGGGAGGGAGAACTACTGGTCGAGCACCAGGGATAAGATCAATGCGGAATTCGATTTCCCACGGAGGTGGTAGAGAATTGACTTCTCCAAACACATCAGAAAAGAGTTGAACGATCGGGGTAGAGCTTAGATCATTCGGATGAGAGTCAAGAGAGAATATAAAACTTCCAGCACAATCCTGTGGATATTTTCCTTCAATAACTAAAGGTTTACTCTTGTCTTCAATTAGAGAGACGGTTTGAGCTTTGCAAGAGATAACGGCTTCGAACTTCCGTAGCCAATCAACACCTAATAGGATATCGAATGCCTCGAATCCAAGGACATAGAAATCCCAAGTGAAACGGTGCATGCCATATATATGCGTGACATATTTGCAAACCCTTTTGAGGTTAGCGGGTCCTCAAATGGGATTTGGTACACATAAGAAAGTAGATGCAAGGATGGGTTCCAATCCAAGTTTATTACACAAATCAATAGATATGAAACTATATGTTGCTCCAGTATCAAGTACTATGTAATGTACCTTGGGTATCACTGGGAGCAGGTGGGGTAGGTGGAGCACGGGTGGAAGAAGTCATAGCAAATACTCCAGATGTCTTGCCCTTTTGATGCATGGGACAATCCTTCTTGAAATGGCCAGGCTGCAAACAGACATGACAGAGGTTGTTCCTGATATCCTGAGGTGGAGGAATAGCGGCACTAACAGATGTTGGAAAACTATTGGCATAGTGACCCTTCTGATCGCACTTGAAACAGGTGATGGAGGATAAGTCAATGGACTTCTTCTGAGAATAGCCAAGCCCGGTAGTCTTCGGCCAGTTCTTCCTTTGCTGCTCGAAATTCGGCTTCCTCTTTCCAGGCTGACTAGAGGATGGCTGAACAACTAGCGCCTTGGTGGCTGATGCACCCTTCGGCTTTCCCTCATATCTAAGTGCATAATCCATCAGCTCGGTGAAAGTGCCATGGACATGGGCTGTGAGGAGATCATAGTACTCTAGACGTGCTCCATTAATGAACTTCTCGTTTTTTAGAAGTGGTGTATCAATAAAGCCAGGTCTGAACTTGGGGAGTTCGTTAAACTTCCTTTCATACTCAGAGAAAGTCATGTTACCTTGTTTGAGATCCATAAATGATCGGTAAAGCTGAGCCTTTCCGGCTGCTGGCATCCACTGAGCCGAAAAAGAATCCCTATTCACAAGCGAGACAAAGATGAGTCAAGATTCTAAGAGAAAGAAGGAATTATTTGAATGAAATTTCAGTTAGACTTTACCTAAACTGGGCCCAGGTGATGGTTTCCTCGTCAGTACGGGAGGTTACTGACTCCCACCAATCCTGTGCCTCATCCTGAAGCTGCCAAGTGGCCAATTGACGCTTCTGCACGTCAGTAATCTCAAGACCAATGAAGATCCTTTCCAGGCTCTTCAGCCACTGTTGCGCTCCAATGATGCACTCGGATCTAGAGAATTTTATGCCGCCAAGCTGGGTGTACTCTTTGCTAAGAGTAGAGAACTTGATTGCTGGAGCTGGGGCACGTGGTGCGGGAGCATTTCCTCTACCCCCACCTCTAGCGTTCCTTCTGGCACTCATCCTGGAATACCAAAAGTGATTTAGAATCAAAGATAGAAATTTATAGAACTTAAAGAAAATTCTAATCAAACGAATTCAATAAGGAGAATGGAATCAAAAGGATGTGGATTCTGAAATGATTCTCCCCATTCTAGGGTATGGTTTCCCTATCTCTAATGAGCTTAAAACTCCACAGGCTAAGGTTTTCGGGAACCAAAGCTCTGATACAACCTGTAACAACCCGTATATTTGGACCATTTAAATTGACAATAATCCACACATGTCAACTTAAATAGTACAAAACACGAATCATTAATGGAGTATATGCATATAAATGAGAATCATCACAGAATCACAGACAGATACAATAACAGAATAACGCAGCGGAATTACAACAATGTCATAATAGTAGTTCATGAAGCTACTAAGTAAATACAACAATATCTTAAGAAAGAAGTGAAATAGATATACATAGATGTCCGATACAATATCAAAATAGAATAGAGCAATACTGATAAAAATAATCATAAATGATAGTCTTCAAGCCTTCAGCTCCCAAGCAGCACAGCAACAGAAATCCTCAGGCTGACCCGAGCATAAGCATAAACAAACACTCGAGTCAGGACATATATTCTTATACAAGATAATATGGTTCAAATTTGAAATAACAATAACTCAAAGATGAATGGAATAACATCTTTCAGGATCCGTTAAACTATCTACTATGTAATAGTGTACGCTAAGTAGATAATGCCTATCCGTAAGATAAAATATCAAAATAGCGTTAAGGCGTTACCATTGATTCCGCTTAACATATTTATATAGCATCATAGTCTATACAACACTGTAAACTCCAGCGTAAACTAGTGGGATATCAGGGAGTACTCCATAGGTATAATACAAAACAAATTCGTAGTGGTCGCGTATAGGAATACAAGTATGACAAGGAACATGAGGCAATACCCAAGGTAGTGAAACTAGGTTTGCCTGATCCGGACTGGTGAGAACGCATCGTCGCAACGATCGCAACACCGCGATACAACACTCCAAATTCAAGGGTGCGCACCAATCAATAACAAGTATTGAGTAGTTTACGAAGAAGTGTGTTCGCTCGAGGTAGCTAACCCCATTTGGCCCGGCACGGCTCCTGTTTTAGTCATTTCCAATTTGACACAAGTTTCAAGGTCATCCATTATCGTTCTCTTCCTTCAATCATCAACATACATCATTCCAACCACTTCATTCTGGATCACACTCCGCGTATAGTTATTAAAGTGGTATTCGGTTTAGACAGTGAGTATGTCGCTAACCGATTCCGGTTTCTTTAATCACTTTCATAATTATTACACCGATTGGTCGTTTAATAAATTTCAAAACCAAATCAATTTCAATTTTACTTAGAATTCGAGAGTCAGCGATTCATTTGTCTTTCTATATCAATTTCCAAAATTTACGTTTCAAAATTTTCAAATTTTCAAATTTCCAATTTCCAGAACTCTATAATTCAATTTCAATTTTAATTTAAAACGAATTTAAATATT
Organism: Allium fistulosum; assembly: GCA_030737815.1. NCBI lineage: Eukaryota > Viridiplantae > Streptophyta > Magnoliopsida > Asparagales > Amaryllidaceae > Allium > Allium fistulosum. The sequence continues at coordinate 753,297,986 of CM060905.1, read as the reverse complement.
GATTTAAATTCATATATAGGTTTCATTCCATAATCATTTTAAAATTAAGTTAATTTTAACATTCAAACAATTTCGATTTAATTTCCAATTTATTAAATCAAATTAAGTTTACTTACATCATATCAACTTACAAATTTAATTAAACTAAATTCGCCAAATTAAATTCTCTAAATTACAAGTCTTATATTAATTTCAATAAACCACAATTTTATTTCTTGTTAAAGAAATTCAAATTCCACTTATTTGCTTATCTAGTTTGAGAAATTTCAAAACTTAATTATTAAAGAAACGCAATTTCACTTGTTAACGAAATTCAATTTTACTTAATTATTAAATGAATTTAAAAACTTAATTCAATAATTTACTTAAATTTAATCAACATTCTTCCATCAAACACTTTGTTAATAATTGTTTCAAATTAATAAATATTTACATTTTAAATTCCACTAGAATCCAAATTTCAAACTTCCTTTAAAACCCTTATTATTTCATTCAAATAAAATCTTTATTTATTTATATAAATCGAATTATTTTGACCAATCAGGTTTTTTATTTAATTCTCTATCCTAAGTCAATTGTTTTATTTGGGTATTTATCATTTCAACCTGATTCCATTTCAATTCAAAATCAGAAACATAGTAAAGGGAACTTGCAGTGTGATAACTGGGATGGTGTCAAAGTAAATAAATAAGCAATAACAACAATCAATAACAATCGAATAATCAATTCAAATAATCCTGAAATAATCATACTAATTTACATTTGAAATTTATGTAAATTAATATAATTATTTCTAGAATCTGCACTATCATTTCATGTAGATTAAAGATTATTACACTATTATTTTATGCGGTTCCTACACTTGATATCAACTTATTCAATTCATACTACATCAATTTACACAACATACATTTAAATGGTTCAAGGTGTATTTAACCATATCCTACGTGTCAATTAATTGCACCTTTAAAGGGTCATATTATACAAATTTTCTCTAATCAAATTCAAGCACATATGTCAATTTCAAATTTTCAACTACCCTACGTCAAATTTAATTGTATATTATTTATCACTTCATGCATTTACAAATTTAACGTCCAATATCAACATCAAACAATCAATCATTTATCAACTAACTTGATTATCATCGTATAAGAATATAAGTCGTGAAAATTTTATTCACTTCCGTGGTTAGAGAAATTGAACGACGAAGCACGAAGAGGCACGAATGGAATTGGTTCAACGTAGCTTAAATACGAACAATGGAACACTACAACCATCGACAAAAGAAGATGATATTAATTCAAAATGGACGTTCATATATGTTTTATAAAATTATATATATATGGGCTTACCAACGATGAAGAAAGAGAAGAAAGCTGAGAATTTTGATGCTGCTGCAAAATGGAAACTTCAGCTGATTGCTGCTGTACACAACAGTAAAAGGAGTGGTTACTATTATTCAGTCAACCAAAATATATATACACCACACATATATATATATTCTTTTTGCAACAGTTTGAAAGTGACAGCATCACGCTCTCCATTATAAATCAACATAGCTCCATTCATCATCTTATATAACACAAAACTGTTTCTATCTTCTTCTTTTTTATAAAACAGAGACCGTTTCATCTTTTACTATAAATGAATCGCACGCACACATTTGTGTACACAGAGCATGCACACGCATAGGTCTGGGTGTCGCAAACGAGCAAAGTGGTGGAGCAGTGGGCTCTGGAGTGGCGGCAATGGTTCGGGTTAGGTGGCGAACAAAGGCAGGGAAAACTATGGCGGTTCAGGCGCTGGTAGTGATGCACGCGGAGGAGGCTCGATGGAGTGGTTCAGAGGGTCGATGGGCGGTGTTTGGTTGCTGGAGTTTGGTGAGTGGGTGGTGCGGTGTCGGCTGAAGGAGGTGGAGGTGGCGTACGCGCGCGCAGGTGGTGGAAGGGTGTGACGCGCGATCTGGAGTAGGGGTGGAAGGTCGTTGCGCTTGGTGGAGGATTCAGGCGAATGGAGTGGTGTGTGGCACGGCTGGTGGGATGTTGCGCATGGTGGAAGGGTCGTGTGCATGTGGGGAGAGGAGGGCGGGTGCATGCCTTGGTGCTTGGTTCATTTTCCTTTTGCAACATTTCTTTTTTTTCATCAGTGAATAAAAAGGAAAAGGAAGAAGAAAGAAAGAGGAAAAGGAAGAAGATTCAGAGAAGGATGCAAGAATCGTACCTGTAGCTACAGTTTTCAAATGAAATGGCTACTATGGAGACTAAGTTTCTTTATTTTATTTTTATGATTCGCAGCAGTTATGTTATTCCAAATTTTGAAACGTCATTCCCATTTCCAAGTCACAACTACCATCCTCCAACTACCCTAATGAATGCACCTCAGCCCAAGAATTTCTCTTCAAAATTTGAACGCAAATTGCTGCTAATTTGGACTGAATATTGTTGAACCGGTTCGTTTGGAACGATTAAATTAACGCAACGTTTTACGTCGGACACCGATTTGCACAAATGAATATACCATTTTGATCAGCGCGACGAGGCGCTTCCAATGGTACATAGATAATTGTGATACGACAGTGTTATCAAAACTTGAAATTTACACCGATTAAATTGTTCGTTTGGCAAAACAATTTAAATGAAGCAGGCGACGACGAAATTAGACGAAATGAAATGCGATGTCTAAATGAGATAAATTTTTACAACATTGTTGTGTAAAAATATTTAGATTCGAAAGATGAAATTTACGCATTTTAAAATGAACTGATATACAATAAAACGCGAACGAAATTTACTGCGATAATTTACGACAAAACTTTTCCTATATCCATAACTAACTAGACGTATCTTATAAATGAAGTTTGGACATAAATTGAGATCGTATATAAATTTCAAATTTTATATTAAAATAATGGATTAAATTTTTTAAATTGGGTCGGAAATACAGGATCGTTACAAGGTATGTCCTCAATAGTAAAAGCCTTCCCCTGAGCCCCTTCTATGGAAAAGGGCATTGGTTCTTCATACGTCCATGTTTGTTGCAATCGCAGCAAACAGGTAGATTAGTCTTCGGGTAATTATTTGCATAGTGGCCCATTTTGCTGCACTTATAACAAAGGATCTTGGTCAAGTCTAACTGTTTCATCTGAGCTGGAGCGCCACCTGCAGGCTTCATTTTTGGCCACTTCATCTCCCCTTTCTGCTTGAAAAATGGCTTATTAGCAACAGGTATAACTGACAAAGGTTGGGCATTAACTGCCGGCACTACCCCCTTCTACACTCCATTCTCAACATACAGCATTTCGAATCTCAAAGCCATACTAATCAAATTGGTAAAGGTACCGTTGAGATGATTGGTCATTTCCCGATGAAATTTTGGTCACATTCCGTTAACGAGCATCTCATTCTTCTTAAGTGGTGTATCAATCAATCCTGGTCCAAAGCGAGACAATGCATTGAACCTATGCTCATACTGCGCTACTGTCATCTCACCCTATTTCAAATCCATGAAACTTCTAAACAACCGAGTCCTTCCCGCCTCCGAGATAAATTGAGCTTCAAAAACTTCCTTAAACTACGCCCAAGAGAAATCTTCTTCAGGTGTATTCATGGTGACTGAATCCCACTAATCCATTGCTGGTTTCTGAAGCTGACGCAATGCCAACAATCTCTTTCTAGCATCTTCTAACTGAAGATCCCCAAATAACCTCTCATAAGAGCGGAGCCATGTCTGGACTCCCAAAATGTCTTCAGTTCCATAGAAAGGCTTACCACCTAAAACAGTGTAATTTTTGCACAAGGTCGTAAAGTTCTGAGTCGGTTGAACTTGCATCACTGCTTCCACTACCAGCTCTATAGCTAGCACATTTCCAGGAGCTTTGCCATTTGTAGCCATGCTGGTTCCAGATCTCCTTTCGCTTTTTCCTCTTGTAGTCATTTTCAATAACCTAGACAAGTGACAGGTATCATTAGAATACAAAGATAGGGCCAACGATGATAAAAGTGAAATTTGCATTAAAGGACCTAAAACCAGACATTTAGGGGAGAAAAGGAAACACTCTCCTAAGATGAACTCATTCTAGGGCTCTATTCACCCTATCTCTAATGAGTTGTACGTACCCCAATCAGGCTAAGGTGTTCGTTTAACCGAAGCTCTGATACCAACTGTAACAATCTAGGCTTTTCAACCATCGAGAGTGGGTATACCCCCACCGTAGCTTACACTGGTACCTCTCATTTTCTTTCACGGCTAGCCTCTCGACTAACAACCAACTCATAGGATATGTAGGAGTAAGAGTCATCCGTTCGCTACTTAACAAGAAGCGAGAACCCTTTGTCATGCAACACCTCTATGCCTAAGCTAGTCAGATAAATCGTGGTATCGAATATTGGACTGGGTTGAGTGTTAGGGCTCGTGCCCAGAAACTATAGTGAACCAAAGACGTATTCACGTAGATGATTATTTATTGGATAAATTGTAGTGAACTGGAGACGTATTCACGAAAAAACTATAACGACCCAAAATTTTGATTATTTGATTTTAAATGTTTAATTAATTTTAAATATTTAAAATAATTGAATTTTGGAATTTAATAATTTATAATTCAAATATAGGGAATAATTAAATATTTGAATTGGGAATTAAATGTCAATTAAATGGATTTAATAATTTTATTTAACTCTATTTAACCAATAAATAATATTGGTGAATTCAATTTGTCGTTCTGGGGAACAGTCTCAGATTTCGACGAAACTAGTTTCATTGGATCCATAATAGCGAATTACATTACGCCGTCGAATTTCGTAGCGATCGGACGTATTGTTTTGTCGTGCGAAATTGAAACACGTTAAAATTAGTATCGAAAATTTAATATAACAACTAGGTCCAAAAACCTATCTTCTGCATACGATCGAATTAGGTCTCGAAACAAGTTTCATTGCGTTCGGAATAGGGGTATAACATATAGAACGCCAGACAACACCTCTATGTCATACACCTACGTTTTCAAAACCATACATCCTCCCCTTTATATCATTGTTTCTGTAATACAAATAGGAGGATTTCCCACTTCAAAAATCAAAATCATAATAATGCCTTAACTAAAAATTGGAAGGATGGATTCTTTGAGGTTAGACAGTTGAGCTCTTCACCTTGTTCCATGTTTGGAAGGTGCGGCATCAATGGGAGAGGGTGGACTATTGGCGAGAATAGCTAGGGTTTGGGATTATTGCAATTGTTGTCATCATTACGTGAATTCGAGCACGGATTTGAGGTTAGCAGGCCATGGCGCACTCGGAGGTGGAGTTTGGTGAGTCGCAGTGGGCTTTACAGGGTTGCAACCATGCCACCTGGACGCGTGCTGGGGAGAGTCGTGTTTGGATTGGGTTCATCGATTCACGAATCAAGGGTAGGCAAGTAGAGATTTCAAAAGGGGAGTGATTGACGAGATTCGTTGGTGTTTTCGACAAGGCATGGTGGCGTTTAGTCGTGCATGCATGCGTGAATGGGTGGTGTCAGCTGTGCATTTTCGTTTAGGAAAGAAGGTGATTGGAGGGGCAATGTTGTAATTTATATAAAGTTATTTAACTTTAAATTTAAATTGACGAATAACATATAAAATTCATATCTCACTCATAAGAGGTCGGATTTGAACGCCGTTTTTTTAAGTTGGACTCGTGTCATCGAGATCTTTGCAATGGAGTTTGTTTTGTTGGATTTGGAGCAAGTGAAAATTTAGGCTAAAATCGGACGACCATTCAGTTTTAGTCCGAAATTGGGACGTTTCGGCGAAATCGAAAATCATTGTGAATTTAACTCACGTTTAATTTTATTATATCATATCAACGATGTTATAAATGTTTATTGACTGTTTGGATGTTAGTTAAATTGTTTGATTGCTTGTTTGGTTAAATTTCCGATAGGAAAATGGATGAGATATTAATTTGATCGTTATAAACCCATATGATTATCTATATAGTATCCATAACTATTGTATTGCAGGAAAAATATGTAGAGAGACCCAAAGGGGGTTTCTCGCCTATAAATCATTTATATACATCCATATGCTATTATTGATGGTTGATTTAAATTAATAACTGATGTTCCATTAAATAGTTTAAATCTCGTTGTAGCAATTTTCGCTATGCCGTCGTTTATTAAATTTCATCCGCAAAACCATGTCATATGAACTTGAGCTTGTGTTTCCGTTAAAAAGAATATTGAAAATTTATTAATCATTTTGATTAATGATAATTTAAGTTAATTAATTATTTTGTGATTAATTAACCAATTTAATAAATAATGATTAAAATTGGTTTATCTTTAGATTTAATTAATCATTTTTGCTAATGATGTTTTATACTTAATAAATCGTTTTAATTAATGATTATTTGAGGTTAATTAATTCTTTTAATTAATGATAATGGAGTTTAATTAATTTATTTAACTTAATTAATTATTTTAATTAATGATAACTGAAATTAATAATCATTTTAATTAATGATATTTAAATGTAATTAATTATTTCAAATAATGATATTTGAATTTTATTAATTGTTTTAACTAATGATTTTTAGAATTTAGTTAAATCATATTAACTGGTGATGTTTTATAATTAAATAAATCTTTTTAACAAACGATGTTTTAATTAATTGTTTTAGCTAATGGAGTTTAAATTTAATTAATCCAATTAATTTATTAAACTTAATTAATTGTTTTAATTAATGGAATTTAAAATTATTTATCATTTTAATTAATGATGTTTGAGATTAATTATTCATTTAATTAATGGTAATCTGAATTTAATAGATCTTTTTTAATTTTTTGATTTAATAAAAGTGATTAAAGTAAATTAATTAATATAATAAAATTGCTTTAATAAACCGATTTAATAAAGATTTTTAAAGTTGTTTACCAATGTTATAAAAGTGTTTGGAAATAATTATCTATTTTATTTTAAATAATGGATTTTTTTTATCTAAAAGAGATTTTAGATGTGATTAATTTTCTTTTGGGATAATCAATATTGTTTTAAAGCTATAAAAAGGAATGAGAACTCGATTATTGGGATGTTAAGTTAGATAACCTTCTAGGTGTTTGGTCTGATGTTGGTTTAGCCTTCGGGGTCACGCACTTGGAAAGATTTTTCTCTTAATATTTCAACAATTAGGAACTAATTCTAAATATGTTTTACCAAAGTGGAAATACATAAATCAAACACAAGTTAAGTTTTTTAAAAACTTAAAGTTCGATTCAGGTTATAGAACGATAGTTCGGTAATCGATATCACTTATATGGAAAGGATCTAGTCATACATTCAACGCTAAACGATGAGGCTTGGACTCATTTCTATCTCGAAGGTTAAAAATGTCATCAAGGTGATGCCTAGAGGTAACACTACCTCAACTTGTCCGGCTTCATTTTTAATCGAGAGATTGGACTTGTCTGGAATCAAGGAGTAGTGGTAAATGATGTGCACGTAAATGTGCATATTTTTACTTCCATATTTAATTAAATTTAATTAAATAAATGATCATATAGGGTGTTTTAACATGTTTAACCCAAATTTCAATTAATTTCACATCATCATATATTCATCTTCATTTAGGGGCAAAATGGTCATTTTTATGCATATATTAATTTGAGAAAATCAACTTGAAAATATTTATATTATTTTGTAGGAGTTTGAACTCAAATTACAAATGGTTTCATGAAGAAATATACATGCACAAGTGAAGATAAGAAAATGAAGATGGAAATAATTCATGTCATGAATCATGGAGGACGCCACCTACCCACCTATCTTGATGTACAAATTAGAAGCTAATGCACATGCTAATGACCATTAAAGTTTCATGCACACTTAATGGAGGATTATCTCATGCTAATGATAACTTGTTGACCACACTTCTTAAGGGGTAGTTTGGGTAGTTCCAAAAAAATGAATATGGGTTTTAAAACATGTATAAATACCCTATATGTTCATATAACCTTCCTCTCTTCTCTTAGCCTCTTTAGTTAAGTTTAGGCTGAAAAATAAAAACAAAGCTTTTTTTTCTTTCTTTTCATGGCTACTTAGCCATTTCTTTTCATGTAACTTTCCTTTTTATGCAATGTTAATTAATGTTCTTTTTTATTTAAATACTCTTTTCCTTTCATGTTAGTAGTTAGTTTATTTTCCATGCAAGTAGAATTAGCTTTTATTTTAGTTTAATTAGTTCTCTTTTTACTTAACTCTCTTTTCTTCTTGTTTTTGCTTTATGTTGAATGCTACATTTGTCGATATGATAATAAATATGAGAGGCTACCCCTTCAATTTAGGGGTAATGAAGCTATCTAATCATGTAGCTTTAACATAATTTGTTAATTTTTTATCTCTTTTTTTTGCTTAATAGAATTGTTGAATGTGGTTAACTTGTTGTTTTAGCATTGAATTTGATAGCCTATATTGTTGACACCAAATAGGCTATGCTTAAACAAACAACAAACACAAATTACCTCTTCATCCACATATGATGTTGGTAATGAAGCGATTTTAAAATCAAATTTTGATGGTCTATATTTCTAATCAACAGTTAATAGGCCATGTTTAAAGTAGATTTTATTTTCAACTTTATTGTCGTTTTTCATGAGAGTTAGCAAGTGGTTTAAGGGTTGTGTTATAGTTTGATGGCTTATGTTGAGCTAATTAATAGCACAAATAGGCCATACTTATGATAAACACATCAATTAAATACACTAATGACAAAAAAAAAGATCATAATTTCATGTTGTGTTGATTTATGTGATTTAGAGAGTGGATTTATCTCTAAATTGTCTTCTACTCTCAGATTTTTATCACTTTTAATTTTTGTTAGTTTTCTACATTTTTTTTAGCTAATCAAACTTTCAAATATTGGATAAATTTGATTGATGAATTTTTAAATCTAACAACTTCCAACGGATCGACCCGTACTCAACACATACTTGAATTGTTCGCCGCACGTTTGTGGTTAATTTTAATTTAAATTCGATCGGCTATTTTCAAATCCGATGGATATTTAGCCGGTCTGAACAAGTTTTCAGCGCCGTTGCCGGGGAAGAGTCTTGATTTTAATTTTCTATTCTTCGAATTATTTTCTTTTGATTGTATTGTATGTTTGTTGTGTGTGTTAACTTGCATTTAAAAAAAATTATGTGTTTGTTGGGTGATTTGTTCTTGCATTTGTTCGTGTGTTTGTTTGCATTTGTGCTTTTCTATTTTGCATTTGCTAGTTAATTTGCCTTTGCATTTTTTTGTTGCTTTTCTAGTTCTTCTAGTTTTAAAAAAAAAACAAAGAGCATCCACAATTTCATTCCAAAAATAAAAAAATTTGTTCATTTTCATTTGCTTTTACATTTACAACTTTTTTTCTTTTTTTTATGAGAAAAAAAAGACAAAAACAGCACACTGTGCACTGTTCTTCATTACTACTCTCAACATTTCACCAATGAACCCTCCTCTGCCTGAACCATAATTCTCTAAAACCTCGATTTCAACCTACTGCATACATTTGCCAACCCCTGCCTTCATTCATTCACTTCCCATCTTCACTGCTGCACTTCATCTCATCCCTCACAATCATCGCCAAAAATCAATGACACAGCCATTACAACAGTCCAACCCCTACTGACCACATCAATATCCCTACTTACTGCTGTTGCATATCATAACCAGTCACAATCCCACTCCCCTACATCACCATCTACTGCCTTTCTTGTCTGTGTACATCATAGAACAACCGCTCTACAGACCCTACCAGTCACTGAACTGCCGATACATCCATACCCCTCTACAACTCAAACCACGACTTCACTTACACTGCCCATCCTTTATTTCTTTAAACAACCACATCAACTTCACCAAACTTCACACTGTTGCATCACCTACATATCTACTGCCACTGCATATAGCCATTCAACCATTATATAGTGCACACATACAACTACATTGTGGCTTACACCCCCACATCCCATTGCAAATTGCTTGCATCAAGCACTGCTGCACATTACAACTACACATTCACCCATCGGTAAAACATCAAACTTGCCATACACACATACCTGACATCTCCTTACATTGCCAACCAAAAACTGCTACTCCACAAACTCAAACATCACCAGAACTGCCTCCATTCATTAGTATTCATCGTCCCCTCCAACCACTGCAGCTTCCACCACTCACAACCATCTTCGACCTCATTTATAACAATCCTCCACAAGCCACTTCAACCATACCACTTGCCTTCACAACTTCCATAAAAAAACCACTCATACTTGCTGCCCGACCACACACAACAGTGCACAGTGCACTGCACATATCAGTGCCACAGCAAACTCTTCCACTTCATACCATCAAACTGCTGTACATTCTCCTCTATCTTTGTCAAAACAGCAACATCACTTACTCCATTACCATCATTCCATCACAGCAACTCCTCCACTTCCCGACTTCAACCATAACCATCTCCCTGCCTTCAACTAACTATCACACCAACTCAAACTACAAGCATCCCCATAGCACAGCATCTCCTCCAGCAACAAAAATCGACAAAACATTGCATTTCATCCCAAACACGAAGCAAAAGAAAAATTTCTCAACCATCAGCAAACCAATCGCCTCGACCTCCGAAACCCCACCACAGTCGCCTATGTCAACTGCAAATCGCGAACCTCAATTTCAATAAACCAATTATCGCGATCGCCCTACAATCCACCAACGATCAATTGTCGAACAAACCCAATCGCGTGAACCACCTGAACGAACCTCCTACATCGGCGAGCATCCCAAATCCAATTTTGTGACTTCAATTTTTTTTTTCTTTTCAAGTCGCGATTTCTTTTGTTTTTTTTAACAGAAGAGAAAGCGGAATCGAAAGGAAGTGGAAAAGGAGTTTGATTTGGGCTGGGTAGTTTAAAGTTGTAGTCCGGTACATTTTTTTAATATTTGCTTTCTTTAATTTTGTACATTTTTAGTCCATCCTTATTTTTTTCTTAAAAAAAAGAGGTTTGTTTTGTTTTGCTTTCTTCTAATTTTGTTTTGTTTTATCTTTTTTACACACAAAAAAATTCACTTGCTTTAGAATTGTTTTGAGTTTTTGAATAGTTTTATTCATTTATAAAAAAAAGTTTTCTTTCCATGATTTATTTTGTTTTGTTTTATTTGGTTTTAATTGTTTTGATTTTCCATTTGTTTTAGTCTTCCTTCTCTTTAGAAGAAAAAACCATCTCTTTTGTTTCTCTTTAAAAAAAACATTCTCTTTAGTAAAGTTTTCAATACATGTAAATACCTTTTTTTCGATTCTTTTGTTTACTTTGTTTTTTTAAAAATAACTTGTTTTCTTTTGTTTACTTTGTTTTGTCTAAGTGTTTTAGTTTAGTTTTCTGTAATTTGTTTTATCCTTAAAAAAATTTAATTTTAAATTGGTTTTGTTTTGTTTTAATTTGCTTTAAGTTCCATCCTGATAAAAAAAACTATATATACGAGTGTTACGGCACGTGCTTCGCGCATGAATTATTTTCCTTATAAATTATATATGTTTAAATCAGTCAAAAAAATGATTTTTTATTTTCAAGTGATATCAATATTTGTATATTTGTAAAGAAGTATTCTGAATTTATAAAGGAATTTTAATTTTAGATCCTACTTTTAGAAGCATTTTGAATTTGTAAGCATGTTTAATTATTAGATCCTACTTTTATGGGCATTTGAGTTTGTAAAAGAAGTTTAATATTAGATCCTATTTTTATTTATTAAGATTTGGTAATATATAGATGGGCGTTTTTGATAATTCACGTTGATACCAAAAATGTATGACACCAAAGCTATTACAGCTATTAATAAAGATATATCTTGTTTTTATTTTCAAGTTGTAGGAAATAAGAAGTTGCTGTGATAAACTGCTTCACTCTGCTGGCCAAAAATAATTGTTTGCTTGCTTAAAAAATGTTGATGCTTTTAAAATAAATTGCTAATAAATTCTGCATACTCTGGTATCGTGCCCTTAGCCCTTGTTTTTATTTGTTTTACATTGTTGATTGCTTGAATTTTTTTTTAAAATATATTTCAAAAACCAAAAACAAAAACAATTTCATTGTAGTTGCATTGTTAATACACGTTTAATTTCTACTTTGCATTTCATCGTAGAATTTTGATTAATAATAACGGTTAGAAATCAATAACGCTTAATTGTATATTGAAAATTTATCCACTTTCGATAATTTAATTTATTGGTGTCTAGGTTACGGTAGAGCAATAACCATTTATAAATATTACAATGATTCGTAAATATTATAGTGGTTGTTTCTCTGAAGGTATTTAAACCTTCGGTTGCATTGCTACGGTGATTCATGGTGCACCGATAAATCATGTCCGTTACCTGGTTGAGAATTATCTTATTGATTTAGGACAAAGTGTGATTATAAAATTTTAGGTTAGGAGCTACTTAGGTTAGAAAATTTGTAATTAAGCCTTGCATTCATTTAGTTGCATTTATTTCATGCATATATAAAAAAAATTTCAAAATAAAAAACAAAAAAAAATTGTAAATATTTCTTAACTTAGTTTTTTAAATCCTTTCTTTTGAAATTTTTAAATCAAAATCAAAAATCCAAAAAAAATTGAGTTAGTTTTATTTGTTAGAAAAGCAAAAATCCAAAAAAATATATATAACCTTTTCAAAAACAAAAAAAAATTGAAAAAATCCAAAAACCAAACAAAAATCAAATTCCTTTTAAAAAATAAATTACTTTTGATAAATAGTTTTCCTTTGTAAAAAAATCCAAAAAAGAAACATTCTTCAAAATGTCGCAATTTCCCTATTCATAAGAATTTTACAATAGTTGTGAAAATCAATATAATCCATATAATTTCACTCCAAATTCTTATGTATATTTTAACAACTTTTGTACAAACAATTTGACTTTTGAACAAAGTTTTCAAAATAATAAGCAAACCCTCAAATGTTGAAAATAGCATTGAAATGATTTCGTTTTTACTTGAACTCTCTAAACAACAAAATCAAAGGATAAATGAGTTGTGTAATTCATATTTGTGTGATAACTCAATTCAAGGATTTCAAAACAATCAAAATTTGAATTCACTTCAAAATTCAAATGATTTCTTGTATGACCCATGCCAATTCAATTTTGAACCTCAAAATGAGTTTCAAAGTCAAAACGAAAATGGAAATCACTTTTCAAATAATTTTGGCAATAGGAATATTCTTGACTATGATGCGTTTGATAATTTTCATTCTCAACAAGTTCAAATTGGAAATTTTAAGTTAATAATTATAAATTTAATTTTGTTGAACAAATGGACGAAATTCACAAAGATCACTTAGATTTGTTGTTTGAAACCTATATGAAACAACGTGAGCAACAAAATCAAATTACATTTTGTGACAAGTCAAGCGATAACCCACCTTTTAATTTCCAATAACAACTTCTGAAATTGAAAATGACAATCATAATGAAGTTGTTGAAAATACGATAATTGAGTTCGATTTCAATTCTTTTGAGGTTGTGAAACTCGATTTAAAATTCGATCTTCTTTTTTTGAAAAATTGAATACACCAACTTTGGATTTTGAAATTGATACATTGAATGAAGTTGTTGATAATCCAACGAAGGAAGATGCATTTAATGAACACGATTTGTTAGGATTTTCTGAAAATGAGCTGTTAAATTCTGATGGGGAAGATTTAAATCACCATTTTGATTTTGAAATCAATAATTCCAAAGAAGTTTTCAATGATAAGTTTGAAGTTCAATTTGGTGAAAATAAACTTGAATTTCAACCAATTGTTTTATCAACCCCGAAAATCATCGGAAATAAAACAACTCATACGATTTTTAATAAAACGACATTTGTTTTCCCAAATAAACCTTCAACTTCGAAATCTTTTATGATTTGGTTTTTCGTGCTTAAGTTGTGTCTCTCATACTTGACGAGACAAATGAATTGGTCTTTGAAAGACCGTTTCATTTACTTTTTAACGGTATACTTTTTGATGTCTTGCAAATAATCATCTTTTCATTTTCATTTAAATAAAGGTCGTGTTTTAAATAAAGGTCATTTAAATGAATTGGGTTGACTGTGGGGACATAGTCAAAATCAACTGTGGGGGAGGGGGGGGAGTTTCATCATCATTGTCGATTTTTCATAGTTTATTTTTTTCAGTTTCTTTCTAAAACCCTAAAAAAAAATTCAAAATATTAAAAAAAATTAAAAAAAAAATTCCAAAACAAATTATCTTTTTAGCATATTGACTTACTTTTAAAGAAATACTATAGGATAAATATATAGTTTTGGTTAATTTAATTGAAGTTTTTGAAAAAAATTTGTCTTAACAAAAATTAGATTTAAGTTTGATTACAAATAACGATGGTTTAACTAGTATATAGGAAGGTTCATACGTGTTAATTATATAGTATGTCCTAATTGAATTTTTTTTTAAAACTGGTGGATTTAAATAAAAGGATATAACATTTTTTACCTTCTAAGTTAAATGGTGCTAAGATAATTTTGCAAAACTCTCTCTTCAAAAAATAAAATAACAAAAAAAATTCTTGTATATATGTATATATTTTATTAACAGCTAGAGTCATCCGTACACACTTGTGTGTTCACTCGTCATGCTCTGTATCCTTCTCACGTAAGCCCGAAAGGCAGTGCACGATCGGTATATCTGGCCTCAGTTTATCTGAGTTAGGTGTATGTATATAAAAATTCTTTTATTAATAATGCCTACAGTCGATAGGTGTTCACACTTGTGTGTTCACTCTCCACGCTCTGTATTCCCCTCACGAAAGTCTAAATGGCAATGCACGGGTAATATATCCGGCCTCCGTTTTTCTAAGTTAGGCATATTTAAATATTGTTAATATCAACAAAATTTTAAAAAATAAAGAGAGAGTAAGCAACTGAAATCCAAGCACTATTTTAACTTGTTTGATTTGACTTGTTATTGAAAAAAACAAAAATACCACTTTGATAAACTTTGATAATCAATTAAGGATCCATTTTATAGTTACACCGTATTATCAACCAAAACAACTAGCCAAACTATAGTCTATTTGTTATGATAACTTGATTTTTGTTGGAAATTTTGACAAGTAAAATGACTTAAATTTTCAAGATAATAACCAGTACTTATATTTAACTTATTTGTGTCAATTTGAAAGTAAATCCCTCATTTGTAAATATTTTCAGAAGCTTGCATCCATATCCTTACAAATAAATCTTGCATTTAAGAATTTTTCACTTTGCATTTGGATTTTGTGGGTAGTATTCGCTGAAAACCCTAACGAGACAACACTCGTCCTAATAGGGACACCTAGAGGTTTAACGGCTTGTTGCATATGCTCAATGCAATCGTGCTCCCTACGAAAATCGATTTATCTTAATTTTTCTTTATTCGAGGACGAATAAAAAGACAAGTGTGGGGGTGTTTGATGTGCACGTAAATGTGCATATTTTTACTTCCATATTTAATCTAATTAAATTAAATAAATGATCATATAGGGTGTTTTAACATGTTTAAACCCAAATTTCAATTAATTTCAAATTGTCATATAGGGGCAAAATGGTCATTTTGTGCATATATTAATTTGAGTAAATTTACTTGAAATTTTTTATATTGTTTTGTAGGAATTTGAACTCAAATTACAAGTGGTTTCATAAAGAAATATGCATGCACAAGTGAAGATAAGGAAATAAAGATGGAAATAATTCATGTCATGAATCATGGAGGACCCCACCGACCCACCTACCTTGATATACAAATTAGAAGCTAATTCACAGGCTAATGTCCATTAAAGTTTCATGCACACTTAATGGAGGATTATCTCATGCTAATGATAAATTGGTGACCACACTTCCTAAGGGAAAGTTTTGGTAGTTCCCAAAAAATGAATTAGGGTATTGAAACATGTATAAATACCCCATATGTTTATGTAATTCTCCTCTCTTCTCTTGGCCTCTTTAGTTTAGTTTAGGCTTAAAAATAAAAAAAAAGATTTTCTTTCTTTCTTTTCATGGCTACTTAGCCATTTCTTTTCGTGTAACTTTCCCTTTTATGCAATGTTAATTAATGTTCTTTTTTATTTACATGCTTTTTCCTTTCATGTTAGTAGTCAGTTTATTTTTCATGCAAGTAGAATTAGCTTTTATATAAGTTTAATTAGTTCTCTTTTTACTTAGCTCTCGTTTTCTTCTTGTTTTTGCTTTATGTTGAATGCTACATTTGTTGATATGATAACAAATATGAGAGGCTAAACCCCTTCAATTTTGGGGTAATGAAGCTCTCTAATTATGTAGCTTCAACATAATTTGTTAATTTTTGATCTCTTTTTATGCTTAATAGAATTGTTAAATGTGGTAAACTTGTTGTTTTAGCTTTGAATTTGATAGCCTATATTGTTGACACCAAATAGGCTATGCTTAAACAAACAACAAACACAAATTACATCTTCATCTACATATGATTTTGGTAATGAAGTGATTTTAAAATCAAAATTCGATGGTCTATATTTCTAATCAATAGTTAATAGGCTATGCTTAAAATAGATTTTATTTTCAACTTTATTGTCATTTTTCATGAGAGTTAGCAAGTGGTTTAAGGGGTGTGTTATAGTTTGATGGCTTATGTTGAGCTAGTTAATAGCACAAATAGGCCATACTTATGATAAACACATCAATTAAATTTACTAATGACCAAAAAAAGAGATCATAATTTCACATTGTGTTAATTTATGTGATCTTGAGAGTGGATTTATCTCTAAATTGCCTTCTACTCTCATATTTTTATCACCTTTAATTTTTGTTAGTTTTCTATATTTTTTTTAGCTAATCAAACTTTCAAATATTGGTTAAATTTGATTGTATAGAATTTTTAAAATCTAACAACTCCCAACGGATCAACCCGTATTCGCCACGTACTAGAATTGTACACCGTGTGCTTGCGGTTAATTTTAACTTAAATTCGATCGGCTATTTTCCAATCTGATGGATATTTAGCTGGTCCAAACAGTATATATATAAAATTTAATTTCCATATATAATCATTTTAATTATCCTCGATAGTTGATTTATTAATTATCGGATTAAGCTTTCTTCATGGTGTATCGTCACCTTAAAAATGATTTGCTGCTTAATCGAGCTTTATTATCCTTTGTCAGAAATGGCTAAACCAAAAGCGCGAGAGGAAGCCAAGCTATGCGGGGTTGCTCCCATCAAAAGTATATTTTCACATCTTATCTAGTTTGGATTCAGTTTTGCACTTAGATGTGGAAATATTCGGATACTTGGTATGGTCTGGTGGGGTTCGGCTTGGTGTTGTCCGAGAAGTGTCATGGAGTATATGAGCTTCTCAGGAGTATATTACTAGAGGTATATTCCAAGGGGGTGCACCTTCCTTGTCATTTGTTGGAAAATTTCCTTTCCTAATTTGATTCGTATCTCTGAATCTGTTTTATCTTTAAATTGCCATGAGTAGAGCCAACTCCTCATCACGACATTTAAATATTGATTTAGTCCATTCTATCAAAGTTGGATTGTTACCTTATTCTATCCATTCTATCAAGTTGGATGGTTACCTTATTCAATCTATTATATCAAGTTTGGATTGTTACCTTATTTAGTCTATTCTATCAATTTGGACTATTTTCCTTGTTTTGTCCATTCTGTTCAGTTTGGATTTTACTCTGTTTATTTCCATTCTTTCAAGTCTGGTTTAATATTATTTATGCTCATTCATATTTGGATTTGTTCTTAATATTTAATTCTGCTCTTTCCTGTATGGATGTTATTCTTGTGAGGGAAAAACCTGTTCCGCGTTAGCGGAGTGGTCTCATAGAACTTTTATGTGTTCCCCATTACTTGAGTTATCTCACTTGCTTAGGCAAGGGATTCTCGCTTCTTGTTAGGTAGCGAACGGATGACCCTTACCCCTACATGTCCTATGGGTTGGTTATTAGTTGAGAGGCTAGCCGTGAAAGCAAATGAGAGGTACCATTGTAAGCTACGGTGGGGGTGTAGCCATTGTCGATGGTTGAAAAGCCTAGATCGTTACAACTTGGTATCAGAGCGCAAGGTTAAGTGTGAACCTTGGCTTTGGTAGGGTTTGGCTCATTAGAGGTAGGGTAAGAGACACCCTAGAATGAGTTTGAGAGTATTATATATACGAGAGCGTATTTTTATTGTTATAAAATCATATTATGTTAATTGATCTATTTATTTTTTATGAATTATGGTCGAGACGTAGGACGCCACAGTATCGATAGGGGTTTCTAAACACTTGACCAAGGCCAACGGACTTGGTATTCAAATTTTTGAAAATTTTGGAAAATTAAATATTTTTGCTTAGGATTATATTTTATATATTAAAGGAATGATTTTCAGAACCATATATAGTTATATAGTGTGTTGGTTTAATGTGATAATATGTATTTATAATCACTATTGTTTGTTCGGTTATGCTTAATTTAAATAAGAAGCATTAATTGTTGCTTGTTCATTGTTAAGTTGTGCTCGGTTTAATTAGAAGCATTCATAGCTTTGATTTAAAACAAACCTTTTGTGAATTAATTTTCACAATTTTGATTATAAATGTGTTCGGAGAAAATGTTAACTTGAAAACTCACTTTTTTAATAATAGTGGGTTAAGAATTAAACTTTATAAAAAGTTGTTAATATAATCTAAATAGTAGATTAAGATATTTAGAGAATAAATATTGGAGATAATTCTATCATAATAAAGAAGGATTATTATAATATGAAATGATTTTTATATAAAGGAAATTTTTTATGAATTTAGTTTTTCAAATATGTTTAAAAAGGTTTTTTAATCCAAATCCAGAGCTTTTGAAAATAATTTCAAAGGAATTTTTTTTGAGAAATAGCAGCACTTTCGAAAGTATTTTAAAATAGAAAATATATTGGGAAGTAAATTTGAAATGGAATGCATTTTCTTTAGCATAATTAGGGTGAAATTTTTTCGATTAGTTTTGTGGTAATCTGAATAATCTTCTAAGTGACGATTAAAAGTTTGCTTAGGCGGACATTATGGAATACTTAGTAAATTATTTTTTTTATCATTATGCGATCGAAATGAGTTCAACATCCGAATAAACCCAAAGTAATGTTTTAATAAAAAAATTGTTTGAAGTTATTATATATAAAAATATATGCAATATGCTTTCAAAGTTGAGTTCTGAAATTAAAACCGGGTATCTAATCTTTAAGTTCCCTTAAAACGGGAATTGTTTTCCAAACAAAAAGGTGTTTGTAATAAGAGATTTTTTTGATAAATGAGATTTTTCTCTTAGAGAAGATATGGGATAATTTAACATATGTAAATTGGATTTATTAAATAAGAAGGTTTTGATAAACATTATTTTTATTAAAACCATATAATTGTTTAAAACATTTGAGTAGTATGAACTACTTGTTGAGGGGGTCAACCCATAGATATTATTCGTTCTAACACTCTAAATAAAAGGGGTTAATAGGTTGACTCAGATTTCAGAAACCATAATTTGATTTGATCTCCATCCAAATCTTTGAAAAAGTAAAATAAATTTTTTGTATGTACTCTTCGGATATTAAAGAGTATTATACAAGTAAATAAAGCAGAATAAGATATTTTAAAACAAGGGTGAGAAATTATGAGATAACTCAGAAATAATTTTAGTATAGAATAAAATTCTAAGTGAAAATATAAGTGAATTATAAATTTTTTAATGTAATTAAGAAAGTATTAAAATATAACTTTCCATTTTGTCCGAGTGAGTTTGGATAAACATTCTAAGCAATAACCAAAGGATAATGAGCAAAACAGTACGCTTAGATAATTATCTATATTGTTGGACAATCAAGAATGTATTGAACCTAAGTTAAGATTTGTTTGATAGTCATTTAACATTTAAAACAATGTTAAGCGATAAGTTTTCCCTTATAGGATTTGATTAACTGTTAGTGTTAGTTTATTCCTTCATGGAATTTGATTGATTTGATTGACTGAATTGAATTGATTGGTTGTGTGATTGAATATACCATTGCTTATAAAGTTTAAATTTATAGACAAAGGATTCTTAATTGTGGTTGGTAAGACCTAAATCCCGGTGATTTCGAAAAAGGTTATTTTTGAAGATTTTGGGAAAGGAAAAGATATTTATTCACTCTAGTTGATGTTTTTGGAGGAATCGGAATACCTCTGGACGCTCCATGTTGTTTTGAACTATAGTTTTACCATAATTTATTTAGAGGAATTCCCTTCTTGTCATTTTGATTCTGATCTTTGATTTTTCTCATCAAAGGAATTTGAAAATAAAATTTTGAATTGAAAATTTTGGCATTTAGATCTAAATTTGTCATCTAAAAAAAGAATTATTGGATACATAGCATCTATTATAGTATATCCTCTTGTTTGTCGCATATGATTGAGATATGGTTATTGGTTACATGTAGATTTATATCATGCTAGTTTTTGCATGTACAGTTACATCACATTGCTTTTGTTAGCCTGATTTTCTTTTAGATTTTTGTAAGTACAGGTATGAAAGAGAGCCATTTGATTCTTGTGCACCTGCATGTACATAGAAGATAATAAATTACCTGCCAATATATATGTCAAGACCCGCAAATCCGTACCTCTTGATTAAACACTAATCTCCATTGATTAACTCAAGATGAACGGAAATACGAACCATGATGGTTTAAGAAAGAAGAAAAAGGTAGAAGAAGAAGAAGAAAATAGAGGAAGAAGAAGAACAACTAAAGAAAACACAGAATAGAAACAGAACAATATCAGAATCTCACATTCGCAGCGGAACAATATATAATAGATAAATCAGTAATCTTTTAAACAAAGAATTTTATCAGTTTATACATACATCAACAGAGTCAATATACAACTCAATACAACAATGGACAGTTATATCAACTTGTCCTCATACAGAATACACAGCGGAATAAATAATATCAGATACAAATACTACGTCTCGCCATCCAGCTTGCTTCCAAAGCTCCAGAATATCCTAAATATCCTGATAACATAACTCTAGACTGCCCGTGTGGAAATTGGTGGGCACCCAGAGTTTAGAAGGGAAACAATAAACTCCGAGTCAGTCATGGTGACTGGTGTGAGATCGTAAAACAGTTTATCTTTAAAACAGACAACAGGAAGATTTTAAAGTCAATTTCACAATGCTTTTGAAAAATGAGACTACCATAAGGCCTCCCGCACACACACACAATGCAAACGTAGAATCATAGGAGATTTCTCCTTATGATAGTCAAAGATGCTTGATACGCAAAATCAAATCATTTTTGATATTATTATTAGTGCATAGTGTAGAAAACATTTAGAAAATATAATATTAATCTTAGCCGACATACGACCAGTATCGTATGCCTACTATAGCTACCATCTAAACAGTGGTGACCACCGTACGTAAATGGCAGATTCTACAACTAATACCGTACAAAGTTCGTATTGGAGTTTGGATTTCCAACAAATGGTCAGGCTAAGGAACTTCCTATTCCACGAACAGAATGCCTCTGGAATGACGTCCCGAGAAATAACCTAACATTACGGTTAGATCTTTGCCAACACAAGGCCGGGTTACCTCTGCAAAAATAGGTAACAACTGACACGCGTATGCCATCCCCCGATCGTAACCGATCTTCCCGAGGATCCTCGATTTCCAACTACCACAAAGTAATAAACTCGCAGCATCTACATAGGTTAAGTATCTGGGCTCCATACCATGATACCACCTCTATCCAGAAGGAATGACATACACTAAGGGGCGCTACTCCCTAGAACCTTACCGCATCCTTCCTGTTTTGACCATTTTCGGGGTGTGAGGCTCGACGAAGTCTCATCCACAAAGCTACGCTTTGTCACCAAAGCCATGCTTCGGGTCAAACAAATGATCAACCTATGATCACAAAGATAAATGATCAAACAAATGATCATATCACAAATGATCAAACTCTGATCATTTCACAGCAACACTTAGCATGTCACGTTACCAAATTGGGAATATATTGCTGATAAATTTCAACTACATAATCTCTGAGCTCGTACGTCTCAGAGAAGGGTGTTAAGCTAAGAGAATAAATTCTCCGCCACCAACAGATATGTTTTTGAAAGAAATCAGCTTTATATCTCAATTTGTAATGTCAGACACACAATCCATACAAGTCTGTTCCGGGATCGAACAGAACCGAAGGCACTTCTCACGAAGCCCTTGCAATTCCGGATAATTTTCAATCACGTCCGGAGTTCCTGTCACTAAGGGTGATAAAACCTCTAAATCGGAGATCAGCCGATGTAGAGTAACTCGACGGTAATCCTTCCGTTTTCAAAAATATCCGGTCTTCAACACCGGTCATCAAATGCAATTCATTACGACGTATCACATATTCGGAATGGGTTATACGACCCCATGGTCCTTTCCCGGCTAACCCAAATAGTAAGCGCTTATTCAAAAATAAGTGTGGCATTCAAATTCATCCAATTCACAACAAATACCCATTCAACGTAATTATTGATAGTCGGTTATTTAACTATTAATAAAGATGCGCAACATCATCAGATTCCAAATAATTTTCCAAATTATTTATTTTCCAAAATATCTTTACTAGATATAAAATTTCCACACTTCAAAATAAATCAATATTTATTTTCAAAACGAATTTCCATTTCTTTTATAAATTCCATAGTTAATTTATATTTCAAAATATCTACTGATATACGATTTTCAATCGATTTTAAATATTCACTTTCAATTTACCTTTTCAAAGATAAATTTTCTAAAGCGTTTCATTTTCATATTGGAAAAGCATTTCCATACTTATTTAAAAATAAGTGTTTCACAAATCATTTATTTCCAACGTTTGAAAATATTTGATATACTTAAATCAAAATTTAAGTATATATTCATTCTTTTAAGGAAAATATTCTTTTAACACATTTATTTGGGTCAAAACGAATGTTGCGTAAAACATCGTTACGACGACCCAAAATCACTAGTATAGGGATTCGAATTTTAAGATAGATATATAAATCCCAATACTATATAAAACATTTCCTTCCGGAAATCATTTACTATAACAACAGTGTTATAGTCCACTATTTCCTTATTTCTCGAAAACGTCTATTTCAACAATAAATGTTGAAATCTATGGTTTCGATATTTAACACATTTAAAACATCGTTAAAACAATTAACTCCATTTTTAATATCACTTCCCTAAAACATATCCATTTTATTCAATAATATATTCACTGTCCAAAATCGTGAATATAATTCACTTGACCAAATTTTAATCATCTCTACACATTTTATTTCAATAAAAATTCGCTTTCCAAAATCGCGAATATATCTTCTTTAATCACCTTCTATATTTAATTTATCAAATTTAATTGATTTCGAATTTATAAAATGACGTTTATAAATTTCATTCCTACTTTACAACAACTTCGATTTATAAATCTCCTTTATTAACAAATTCGATCAATATTTCATTTGAAGGCAAAAATCCAATTTATAAGTTAATTTCTTATAAATCTTCTATTCTACAATTTCATTCATTTTAACTTCACAATTTATACATCTATAAATTTCACTCATTTTAACTTCACAATTTATAATCTATAAATTTCATTCGTTTTAACTTCACAATTTATAAACCTATAAATTTCATTTTTTTTGACACTTATAAAAACTCGTTTTAAAATTCCAATAATTTTAATTAATAAATATCAATTTTGTACATCTTTTATATACATCGTTTTTTTTTAATAATTCAAAAATCCAAATTTAAACTATTTTATAAATTATTTAACTACTTATTTCAAAAATCACCTTTCAGTTATATTTCACAAAAATCTTAACTTTTATAACTTTAATATTTTAACGTTTATTTTTATTTAAAATAAATCAATTCAAAATTTTAAATAAACGTATACTTTTAATAATTACTTTTAAAATCTCTTTTAAAGTTAAAATCGTTATTTTTAAACTTTCAAAATTGGATCCGATGATGCAACGCACCAATTAGTCCATCACAACATTCAATATCATATATCAATATGATAACAGCATATACAACAAATATCTACAAATAATTAAATACTGGTGAGGAATCCGGTTGGATCCCTCCAACCTGTTTTTCCTGCATCCAAAGACGTTAGCACAATACCAATTCCACTTCGAGGTGGAATATCGCGGTATATGGGTTTTATAAAATATCATCCGCTTAATAACGGCGCAATAGGGTCTCATCCGCTATACGAGGCGGGAAATCAATCAATCCAATATATACATATGCCAATATGTATATATTGCTATATATATATAGATATATCCTACTATATCTAATATCACATCCAATAGCAATCAATCAAATCAATAACTGTAGAAATCCATTTCATTCGAGTGAGAAAAATCTCACCTTAGCTTTAATTTGCAGTCCATTTTCCAATTTCGGCTGTTTCTTGATTTTAAACCTTGTATAAGCAATTTATATAATTTATTAATATCCGAGATGATCGAACAATTAAATTTCCATTTTAAAATCTTAATTCAACAAATAAATTAAATTTTAAGCTAGTGATTTAATTTTAAACGGATTCCTTTTTGACAAATTTATTTAACTAAAAATTAAAGTTAAGACTAAATCTTCTTTAACAAAATATTTTTAGTGACTAAAATGATTAAATGGGTAAATTAAACGAGTTAATCACTATAGCTCATTATTTTAAAAATAAATTAGTGGGTTTAAAATATGTATATGTATATTTGCCTATTTTTCATTTTCAAACTGTTTATAATTAATATTCTTTTGATCTATACATATATGTATAAATTCAAAATAGCATTGTTTGTACCTGGATGCGAATCAAAATCCTAACTGCATTTATATTTTTTTTTCTTCTGTACGTATATAAAATTTACAAATTAAAATAAAGTGAAATAAAATAAAATACCTTGCAGAACATCGTGCATCGTTCGAATCCGCTGTCGAAGTCGCCACCTCGTCGCTCGACGCCATCGCGCCGACCATCTCCAATGTCGAGCCCCAATCGCGATCTCCCTTCCTCCAGGCGATTCGCCATGATCCCACTCGCAGCTCCTCGAGCACACCAGAGCCCTTTACGCCGGCAGACCCCCCTCTCCTCGAACTCGCGAATACTCCTCGCGCGCGCCTGCCATCGGGTCGAACCCTCGACCAAATCGAGCTGCTCGAATAGAACGAGTTGCCTCGTCTTCCTCCTCCCCCCGCCATCAAACTTCGGTCGAACTCCCTCTCCACCAAAGCACGCGAGCCCCCCACTAGGTCGCGATTTGATTCGAAATCGAATCTGCGTTCGTAGTCTTTTTCTTGTTTTTTTTCAATTTCATTTTTAAACGAAAGGAATAAGGGAAAGAGGCAGTGGGATTTTGGAAAGCTCGGTTTTGAACGAGTTGCAGAGGTATCGACCATTATTCGATTTTGCAATGAAGCTGAGAAATTTGTTTCGTTCATATATTTTTTTTTTCTTTGATCGATATTTCTTTGAAAAGAGGGAACAGATAGTACGCGATTAACAGAGGGTAGGTCTGCTAAGAAAACTAGGGTGGCTGATGTTGACCAAATTCAAATTTTTAAATTCAATTTGAACTCGGTTAAATCTCAACGCGTTTATTTACCGTACGGTCACATATCAACTCCGAAAAATACGAAAATTGAAATCCGACAATACTTCAATATTACGGATCCAATGGAACTGGTTTCGTCAAATTCCGAGACTGTGCCTCGGAACGCTATTTCCAAATATCGATTCGAACGATTAAATTTCAAAACCGAACAAATCATTTTCAAACTCGATTCTGAAGCTTCTATTATCTTCAGTATCATCAATATAAATTTTAAAAGCTTTTGAAATATTTTTCTTCAGCTTAAAACTGAAGGTTCAAATTTTTATTCAACTTTCAATAGATTAAATTTTATAATTTTAATCGTCAAATTCAAAGTTATATTCAGGATTCAAATTAAATCATCATTCAAATATTTAAAATTAATTAAATATTTTCAATTTAATTTGTTCAAAATTCAGGGTCGTTACAATCTTCCCCCCTTAAAAGAATTTCGTCCCGAAATTACAAGTCAGGAAGAATGGTCCTTAACTCGTCTACTATTTTTCAACATCTAGTAGTTTTATCAACTAACTAACCTAAATCTTTTTACTAGAGATTCATTATCAATTCATCTAGCTTTTCCAACTTCAATTATAAGTTTGAAACAACATTGTTTCCTTCAAAATTTAAATTTAAATTTAAATTCAAATTTTAACTTTCAATATTTTCTCAAAAATTTTCTAACACTCGAAATTTCCGAAAAATTTCGCCAGCATCTCCTTTGCGCGGCTAACACGGCACGACTACAAAACGTCCCTACGGACTCTCAAATTCCAAAAAGAAAAGAAAAAAGCCAAGCGGCTAGACAAGAAAGTCACCAAATCTCATATAGAAATTTAAAATACATACCTTTTGTCGAGCAATTCAAATTTATCTTCAAAATCAAAATCCCAATTTCATTATAACACCTGTATATCCTACTAGTCATAATATCTAGTTACAATATTCAAACCAATTTTGCACATTCTATTACAAAATTTTCAATACTTACTTCTTTATCATTTTCAATTCACCATTGAAGTTATATATTCTTTTCATTCAACTTTACATTTCAATTTTCATTTGAATTCAATTTCAATTTCATTTCTATTTGAATTCAATTTATCTTCAATTCTGAAATATTGAATTTTACCTTTCAATTATTGCTGATTCATATCACTATTTTTTTTCCACTTAATTTCGCTTACCAATTTTCTTATTTCAATACTTCACTTTGTTTATTACAGATCAAATTCAATTTTTTTTATATCTAGCTTGCATGTCTTTTACTAACAATTTCAAAACAAAGTTCAACATTCAGCTTTAATTTTATTTACTTGCAACTGTAAATTCCATTCATTTATTCGGAAATTTATTTTCACTAACTTGAATATATTTGCAATTTCGAACCATTCTTTTATTTAGTTCACAATTCAAGTTTTAATTTATCTAATTCAACTTCCATTTCTATATTTTGTGAATTAATAAATTATCAAAGTAGCTTATTTGAATTCGATCCATTTCATTTTTAAATTTCAATTCATTTATTTACAAATGTTATCTCATTTGTTCATTTACAAACACAATTTAATTTCGTTCCAATCAGATTTCAAATATTTTATAAGTCTTCGACTTATTTACATTTTGATTTATAAAATCATTTATACATTCACATTTACAATTTCATACTTTAACCATTTCTATTCGTATATGAATTCATTTCCTTATCTTTCAATTCACATTTATAAATTTATTCACTTATACTTACTTTAATTTAACTCCATTCTTTAAGTTAAATTTATTATATCAAAATTTAAACTGTATAAGTTATCAACTTAATAATATTTCATAAATATCTTAAATAGGATTCCAGAGTCTTACCAACATTTCAAAATCATTTTGAAAACAATTCAAATTATCCTTTTGAATTTCCAAAACAAAACCCAATTTTCCAAATAACTTCCATTTAAAACAATTTGGCAGCAATTCCTCTTTTGGAAACCCGAAAATGAACACCGGTGATGTCATGATCATCATCAGAATTATTTTCCAGCGACCGAAAAGAGTTTAGAGCTTTCATCTTTCCAAAATACTTTTCAAAACCTTCGAAATTCATTTTCAAATCAAAAAGGATTTAAACTTTCCAAATCTCCAAAATTTCAAATTCTTTTCAAAACATTTCCAAATACTTCTCTGGAATTCCGTTTCAAATTACAAATCACATTTATAATTTATATTCTCAAATTTCATTTGTATGTGAATTTATTTCTTTACTTTGGAGTTACGATTTCAATTTCTTATTCAATTTTATATAATAATGATAACATTTCAATATTATCGCTTTCTTAACAAATAAGCATCCATATACTATGATAATTCGTAGAAAATCATTTCTTTTCTATACAAAAATAGTTTTGGGCAAAATTATCTCATTTACCCTATTCAAAAACAATACTGTGTCGGTTTATCTTGTTTAAGAGTTTAGAAACTCCTATCAACACAGTTAGTTAGACTGCACCGACCAGAATCTATAAACAATCAACCGATAAGTCAACACAATATAAAACAAAATTTATATTCAATAACAAATACGCGCTCATATCTATTATTACACTTAACTCATTCTAGAGTACTACTGACTCTATCTCTAATGACTAACACCCAACAGAGCAGGGTTGTCGCTTAACCATATGCTCTGATACCACTTGTCAAGACCCGCAAATCCGTACCTCTTGATTAAACACTAATCTCCATTGATTAACTCAAGATGAACGGAAATACGAACCATGATGGTTTAAGAAAGAAGAAAAAAGTAGAAGAAGAAGAAAATAGAGGAAGAAGAAGAACAACTAAAGAAAACACAGAACAGAAACAGAACAATATTAGAATCTCACATTCGCAGCGGAACAATATATAATAGATAAATCAGTAATCTTTTAAACAAAGAATTTTATCAGTTTATACATACATCAACAGAGTCAATATACAACTCAATACAACAATGGACAGTTATATCAACTTGTCCTCATACAGAATACACAGCGGAATAAATAATATCAGATACAAATACTACGTCTCGCCATCCAGCTTGCTTCCAAAGCTCCAGAATATCCAGAATATCCTGATAACATAACTCTAGACTGCCCGTGTGGAAATTGGTGGGCACCCAGAGTTTAGAAGGGAAACAATAAACTCCGAGTCAGTCATGGTGACTGGTGTGAGATCGTAAAACAGTTTATCTTTAAAATAGACAACAGGAAGATTTTAAAGTCAATTTCGCAATGCTTTTGAAAAATGAGACTACCATAAGGCCTCCCGCACACACACACAATGCAAACGCAGAATCAGAGGAGATTTCTCCTTATGATAGTCAAAGATGCTTGATACGCAAAATCAAATCATTTTTGATATTATTATTAGTGCATAGTGTAGAAAACATTTCGAAAATATAATATTAATCTTAGCCGACATACGACCAGTATCGTATGCCTACTATAGCTACCATCTAAACAGTGGTGACCACCGTACGTAAATGGCAGGTTCTACAACTAATACCGTACAAAGTTCGTATTGGAGTTTGGATTTCCAACAAATGGTCAGGCTAAGGAACGTCCTATTCCACGAACAGAACGCCTCTGGAATGACGTCACGAGAAATAACCTAACATTACGGTTAGATCTCTGCCAACACAAGGCCGGGTTACCTCTGCAAAAATAGGTAACAATTGACACGCGTATGCCATCCCCCGATCGTAACCGATCTTCCCGAGGATCCTTGATTTCCAACTACCACAAAGTAATAAACTCGCAGCATCTACATAGGTTAAGTATCTGGGCTCCATACCATGATACCACCTCTATCCAGAAGGAATGACATACACTAAGGGGCGCTACTCCCTAGAACCTTGCCGCATCCTTCCTGTTTTGACCATTTTCGGGGTGTGAGGCTCGACGAAGTCTCATCCACAAAGCTACGCTTTGTCACCAAAGCCATGCTTCGGGTCAAACAAATGATCAACCTATGATCACAAAGATAAATGATCAAACAAATGATCATATCACAAATGATCAAACACTGATCATTTCACAGCAACACTTAGCATGTCACGTTACCAAATTGGGAATATATTGCTGATAAATTTCAACTACATAATCTCTGAGCTCGTACGTCTCAGAGAAGGGTGTTAAGCTAAGAGAATAAATTCTCCGCCACCAACAGATATGTTTTTGAAATAAATCAGCTTTATATCTCAATTTGTAATGTCAGACACACAATCCATACAAGTCTGTTCCGGGATCGAACAGAACCGAAGGCACTTCTCACGAAGCCCTTGCAATTCCGGATAATTTTCAATCACGTCCGGAGTTACTGTCACTAAGGGTGATAAAACCTCTAAATCGGAGATCAGCCGATGTAGAGTAACTCGACGGTAATCCTTCCGTTTTCAAAAATATCCGGTCTTCAACATCGGTCATCAAATGCAATTCATTACGACTTATCACATATTCGTAATGGGTTATACGACCCCATGGTCCTTTCCCGGCTAACCCGAATAGTGAGCGATTATTCATAAATAAGTGTGGCATTCAAATTCATCCAATTCACAACAAATACCCATTCAAGGTAATTATTGATAGTCGGTTATTTAACTATTAATAAAGATGCGCAACATCATCAGATTCCAAATAATTTTCCAAATTATTTATTTTCCAAAATATCTTTACTAGATATAAAATTTCCACACTTCAAAATAAATCAATATTTATTTTCAAAACGAATTTCCATTTCTTTTATAAATTCCATAGTGAATTTATATTTCAAAATATCTACTGATATACGATTTTCAATCGATTTTAAATATTCACTTTCAATTTACCTTTTTAAAGATAAATTTTCTAAAGCGTTTCATTTTCATATTGGAAAAGCATTTCCATACTTATTTAAAAATAAGTGTTTCACAAATCATTTATTTCCAACGTTTGAAAATATTTGATATACTTAAATCAAAATTTAAGTATATATTCATTCTTTTAAGGAAAATATTCTTTTATCACATTTATTTGGGTCAAAACGAATGTTGCGTAAAACATCGTTACGACAACCCAAAATCACTAGTATAGGGATTCGAATTTTAAGATAGATATATAAATCCCAATACTATATAAAACATTTCCTTCCGGAAATCATTTACTATAACAACAGTGTTATAGTCCACTATTTCCTTATTTCTCGAAAACGTCTATTTCAACAATAAATGTTGAAATCTATGGTTTCGATATTTAACACATTTAAAAACATCGTTAAAAAAATTAACTCCATTTTTAATATCACTTCCCTAAAACATATCCATTTTATTCAATAATATTTTCACTGTCCAAAATCGTGAATATAATTCACTTGACCAAATTTTAATCATCTCTACACATTTTATTTCAATAAAAATTCGCTATCCAAAATCGCGAATATATCTTCTTTAATCACCTTCTATATTTAATTTATCAAATTTAATTGATTTCGAATTTATAAAATGACGTTTATAAATTTCATTCCTACTTTATAACAACTTCGATTTGTAAATCTCCTTTATAAACAAATTCGATCAATATTTCATTTGAAGGCAAAAATCCAATTTATAAGTTA
Source organism: Allium fistulosum (assembly GCA_030737815.1). Taxonomy (NCBI): domain Eukaryota; kingdom Viridiplantae; phylum Streptophyta; class Magnoliopsida; order Asparagales; family Amaryllidaceae; genus Allium; species Allium fistulosum. The sequence continues at coordinate 753,266,658 of CM060905.1, read as the reverse complement.
ATTTCTTATAAATCTTCTATTCTACAATTTCACTCATTTTAACTTCACAATTTATACATCTATAAATTTCATTCATTTTAACTTCACAATTTATAATCTATAAATTTCATTCATTTTAACTTCACAATTTATAAACCTATAAATTTCATTTTTTTGACACTTATAAAAACTCGTTTTAAATTCCAATAATTTTAATTAATAAATATCAATTTTGTACATCTTTTATATACATCGTTTTTTTTAATAATTCAAAAATCCAAATTTAAACTATTTTATAAATTATTTAACTACTTATTTCAAAAATCACCTTTCAGTTATATTTCACAAAAATCTTAACTTTTATAACTTTAATATTTTAACGTTTATTTTTATTTAAAATAAATCAATTCAAAATTTTAAATAAACGTATACTTTCAATAATTACTTTTAAAATCTCTTTTAAAGTTAAAATCGTTATTTTTAAACTTTCAAAATTGGATCCGATGATGCAACGCACCAATTAGTCCATCACAACATTCAATATCATATATCAATATGATAACAGCATATACAACAAATATCTACAAATAATTAAATACTGGTGAGGAATCCGGTTGGATCCCTCCAACCTGTTTCCCTGCATCCAAAGACGTTAGCACAATACCAATTCCACTTCGAGGTGGAATATCGCGGTATATGGGTTTTATAAAATATCATCCGCTTAATAACGGCGCAATAGGGTCTCATCCGCTATACGAGGCGGGAAATCAATCAATCCAATATATACATATGCCAATATGTATATATTGCTATATATATATAGATATATCCTACTATATCTAATATCACATCCAATAGCAATCAATCAAATCAATAACTGTAGAAATCCATTTCATTCGAGTGAGAAAAATCTCACCTTAGCTTTAATTTGCAGTCCATTTTCCAATTTCGGCTGTTTCTTGATTTTAAACCTTGTATAAGCAATTTATATAATTTATTAATATCCGAGATGATCGAACAATTAAATTTCCATTTTAAAATCTTAATTCAACAAATAAATTAAATTTTAAGCTAGTGATTTAATTTTAAACGGATTCCTTTTTGACAAATTTATTTAACTAAAAATTAAAGTTAAGACTAAATCTTCTTTAACAAAATATTTTTAGTGACTAAAATGATTAAATGGGTAAATTAAACGAGTTAATCACTATAGCTCATTATTTTAAAAATAAATTAGTGGGTTTAAAATATGTATATGTATATTTGCCTATTTTTCATTTTCAAACTGTTTATAATTAATATTCTTTTGATCTATACATATATGTATAAATTCAAAATAGCATTGTTTGTACCTGGATGCGAATCAAAATCCTAACTGCATTTATATTTTTTTTCTTTTGTACGTATATAAAATTTACAAATTAAAATAAAGTGAAATAAAATAAAATACCTTGCAGAACATCGCGCATCGTTCGAATCCGCTGTCGAAGTCGCCACCTCGTCGCTCGACGCCATCGCGCCGACCATCTCCAATGTCGAGCCCCAGTCGCGATCTCTGTAACGACCCGTATTTTTACGGATCGAAAAGTTTGTCAAAATCTGGGATTTTCAGCATTTTCTAGTTGTTTCAGATTTTGGTTGAAATTCGCCTAAGTCCTAGGTCGTACGCGACCTAGATGTTGTTGGCAACCTGGGAGATAAGTCGTGAGCGACTTAGAGAAGGTCTGCGACCTAAGGGGATAGGCGAGTTAAGAGTTAGGTCGTAGCCAGATTAAGTGGTAGGTCGCATTGTCTTGAGTCGCACCTAAGTGATAAGTCGTGACCGACTTAGGGTTGGAACGTTGAAAGTTTAGGTCGTAGACGACCTAAGAGATAGAGCGACCTAAGTTTGGGAGTAGTGTTAGGTCGGCAGGGCGTGTTAGCGACCTAAGAGTTAGGCGACTTAAGGAGTATACGACTTAGGAAAGTTAAGTGGTAAGTCGTAAGTGGTAAGTCGTAAACGACTTATAGGGGCAGCGACCTATAGTAGTACGCGACCTAAGGATTAGCGAAATTACGACCCAGTATGTTGCGACCTAGTGTTAGGTCGTTAGGCGACCTAAGGAGTTGGGTCGTATGAGTTGTTAGGTCGCTAGGATGGTTTAAGTGTTAGGTCGTGTGGGTCTAAGTGTTAGGTCGTAACACTGGTAAGTCGCTGGGGTTTTGTTAAGTGTTAGGTCGTAACATCGTTAGGTCGTGGGATGGAGAGCTCTGTAAGTCGCTAAGTCGCACATAGGCTAAGTCGTTAGGTCGAAGACTGTTATGTCGCGTGCATCTGTTAGGTCGGAGAGGCTTAGGTCGGAGAGGCTTAGGTCGGAAACGACCTAGGGAGATAGCCGAGTTACGACTTATGGAAATTTCTGCTATAAATAGGATGGGTTGTTCTCACTTTTTGGGATCCGGATTTTGAAGCGACGAAGTGCTGCCATTTTGAGAGCTCGACTTCTACACTTCTTCACTTCTTTTCTCCACTCTAATCTAGTGCTTCAATCCATCCAAGTTGAAGATCAAATTGAAGATTCAAGAGCTAAAGTTGAAGATCTTCATCTTTTCAAGAGAGATTTCATCGTTTGAAGCGGATTGGTGATAGATCAAGCTTGATCCTTCGCTGTCCAGATCTGAAGCGTGTTGATTTGGGTTTGTTTAGGAGATTTGGTGAGTGGTGATTATCTCTCACACGGATCCAAAGGAGTATATCGGATTGTTGGCTCGATTTGGTGTTAAAATAGAGATTTCCATGCATTTTCTTCATCCAAAGTGTAGATCCATATAGATCCATTGTTCATGATGATATTACATCCATTTTATCATATGTTAACCTATGCAAGTTCATTCATCAAGTTTGTAGAGATATAATCCATGTTTTCATGCTTATTGGACTTTCAACTCTTTAATTACGAAAATGCCATTATTGTTATAATTGTCTACTTAGATCATATTTGAATGTTTGATTGCTTGGATTGATGTTTGATTCGATTGATTGTTATGAACTAGATGATTGATGATTAGATTTAGACCGACGACGATTCAAAAGCTAAGGGAAAGGCTCTTGAATTGGGAAAGCTGCTCGTGGCATATGTAGCGGGATGATGAAGCTCTTATGCATAGATTTGATGATGTGATGTTGAAATGAAGCTTTGCGAGGATGTGATGAAGAAAGGCAATCATGTGATGAAGACTTGGTTTAATCCAGACGGGATCATTCCAAGCATGTTGATAACTCGGTGATATGATTCGAGTTGAAGATAATGAATGGATATGAGAATAGTCGTCGAGGAGGATGACTAGGAGGCTTGGATAGCATCGTTGTTGAAGGTTCTAGCATGCTCTAAGCAAGAGTACGTTTGGGCAGATTCGATAGTCCCAACGGCCAACTGTTGATGGTCGAGTACTCTGGGCAGATTCGATAGTCCTAGGCACGGGCTGCGACGACGTGCGGGAGTTATGTCTAGAACCGGGGTTTCCATTAGCCCTTGACGGACGGCTGAAAGAATGTGCCGGTCATTCAATTAACGGTGATGTCGAAGCAATGATGACAGTGATAGCCAGAGTCATGGATGTTTGATTGTATCGTCATTCGGTCTCAAGAGCGGTATTTTCTGGGTGCTTATCTGATCTTGGTTTAGGCCTTGGGGGTTTGTGCTCGGAAAACATCGCCCTTGACTCAAGTGATAGTAGCTTTACTTTAAATTGTATGCCCTGCTATGTTTGCTTCTGCTTAGTGTGTGTCTGGGGGCTATCACTGTAGAATGAGGTTGGAGTGGGAGGGTCGTATTCCTATTCCTTTTCCTTTATGCTCTTTTGGTATGTTGTTAGTTAATTTACTGCTCACTAAGACTGTTGTCTGACTCAAGGCTTTATGGTTTTAATTCTTATTGCCTTGGGCTGTTCGTCCATTTTGGGACGGGCAGACTAGGTAGCAGGTGACAGGTGCTGTTCTTGCTTCTCACGATGCTGATATCGAAGACGAGCGAGAGGGTTGCATATTATCTTCTTACTATATGTACTGGGTGTTCTGCTGTTTGTATTTTCTCTGAGTGTTGTAGTGAGACTTGATGTATTTTGATGACTTGACTATTCAGATGCTTGTATTCAACTATTATGAAGTTTTATATGATGTCATTTTGTTCTGTAAAGCTTCACTATACATATGTTCTATTGTATTTTATCCATGCGCTGTGAGTAATACGATAGATTCTGTTGTTTTAATTTACCTTGACAATCGTCCTTGGTCGCCTGGCACACTTTACAGCGCACTATCTCTAGATTCAGTGCAGGGGTCATGGGCGGTCGTCACATTTGGTATCAGAGCATTGGTTAATCGATTTTACCCAACGCTCGCTGTCGTAACTACGTATGAGAGACGTAATTGTATTTTGATGGATGATTACTATATATAATATAGTAGCTTAGCAGAGTTTGAGTCCTTTATGCAGTTGTTTCTCTAGATGTTCTAATCATTCCTTTTTATAGATATTGAGAATGAGTCGAAGAGGGAGGCCAGCTGCTAGGGAAGGCCGTGCTACTGAGGGAACTGCTGATTATGCAGCTATGTTCGAAGCTATGATGACTTCGATCATGAGAAGGATACCAGTTCCAGGAGCAGCAGTAGATGTTGGAGTTCAAGTCCAAACTCCGAAACCAGTGGATTTTGCTAAGTTGTGCAAGGATTATACTGCTCTTGGAGGGAAGGTTTTCTTGGGAACAGAATCAACTATCGAAGTCCAAAGATGGATAGATGCTTGTAGAAGGATCTTTGGTGATTTGGGAATTGATGATGCAACTAAGAGGAAGTTGGCATCAAGGCAGCTTCAAGGGAGAGCTTCTGATTGGTGGAACTCTATCACCATCAATACTGCGGAGGAGGAGATTACTTGGGAGCAATTCCAAGCTAGATTTGAAGCTAAGTTCATTTCTACAGCTCAGAAGTCTATTCTGTTCAAGAGGTTTGTGGAGCTCAAGCAAGGTGGAAGATCTGTTCTTGAGTATGTTTCTGAGTTTGAAGCTTTGTCCAAGTATGCTCGGTCATATATTGAATCTGCTTATCAGAAGAATGAGAAGTTTGTGACAGGCTTGGACAGTTATCTTGGGAGACAGTTAGTGGATCATTTGGACGATTCATTTGAGAAGCTTGTGGAGAAAGCCCTCAGGCATGAGAGTCTGTTTCCTAAGGAAGGATCTGTTGTTGCTGTGACCAGGGAAGAGTCTAAACCCCAGCAGGGTGGAAACAAGAAGAGGAAGCAGCAGCAGCAGAAGGGTAAGGATGGCCAGAAGAAGCCGAAAGGCGAGGTGACTTGCTACAATTGTCAGCAGAAGGGCCATTTCTCTAAGGATTGTAAGAATCCGAAGGTGCCAATGAAGTGTCACAATTGTGACAAGCCAGGGCATTTCAGGAAGAATTGTCCAGAACCGAGGAAAGACAGGCAGATTGTGCAAGCTTATGCTTTGGGAGCTGTTCCGTCGTCTTCGAAAGCTCCTACCGCTGAAGAGAAGGGAAAGAGCGTGGTTGTTCAAGGTACTCTTTTCCTATGTGGTGTTCCAGTTAGAGTTCTGTTTGATACTGGAGCGTCGCATTCGTTTGTTTGTAGTGAACTCGTAGGCCGGTTAGGTTTGGAACCGGATATTGTTGATAGGCCATTGGTTGTGACTAATCCAGTTGGGGGTTCGTCTTGTTTGTGTATGTTATGCCGTGGTCTAGTTGTATCGAGTCATGGTTGCTCTTTTGTTTGTAATTGCTTTGTTCTGAACTTTGCGGGGTTCGGAATTATTTTGGGTATGGACTGGCTTAGGAAGTATGCGACTAAGGTTGATTGCGAGAGGTTGGAAGTGACAGTCGAGAATGTGGAGGGGCGAAAGGTTGTGATACGATGTAAGCATGAGGAAGGCGTCTTCATGAGCTTCATGTATTCGCTGGTTGTTCCACGGGATGGACTGTCATCAGTACCGATCGCTAATAGATTCGAGGATGTCTTTGACGAAGTCAAAGGGTTGCCGCCGCATATAGAGATCGAGTTTCGTATAGATCTAGTAGAAGGAGCCAGACCTGTTGTGATGCCTCTTAGGCGAATGGCACCTAGGGAATAGCAGGAGTTGAGGGTGCAAGTTGATGATCTTTTGCAGAAAGGATTCATTCGGCGTAGTGTGTCCGAGTGGGGTGCACCAGTTGTGTTTGCAACCAAGGCAGATGGGTCGTTGAGATTGTGCGTCGATTATCGTGAGCTGAATAAGGTGACTAAGAAGAACAAGTATCCATTGCCGAGAATAGATGACTTGTTTGATCAGCTTCACGAGGCTAAGGTGTTTTCTCAGATGGATTTGGCAACGGGATTTCACCAGTTGAGAGTGGCTAAGGATAGTGTGCCGAAGACTGCTTTTCGGACACCATCGGGTTTCTATGAGTGGCTGGTAATGCCGTTTGGGTTGACTAACGCGCCAGCATATTTTGTGGATCTTATGAATAGAGTGTTCAGAGATCAGTTGAACAAGTACGTACTTGTGTTCGTGGATGATATTCTGATTTATTCCAGAACGGAAGAAGAGCACAAGACGCACTTGCGAATTGTTTTGGAAATCTTGCGGAAACATCAGCTGAAGGCTAAGTTTTCGAAATGTCACTTCTGGAAGAGTGAAGTGAGGTTCTTAGGCCATGTTATTTCTGGAAATGGAATAGCGGTTGATCCCGCTAAGATGGTAGCAATCCAGGATTGGGTTAGACCTAAGAATGCATCTGATGTGAGAAGTTTTCTTGGATTAGCAGGATATTATCGACGGTTTATCAAAGACTTCTCCAAGGTAGCTGCACCGTTAACAGGATTGACGAAAAAGAACCAAGTGTTCAATTGGGATGCTAAGTGCGAGCAAGCTTTCAGAATCCTGAAAGAGAGATTGACGAGTGCTCCTGTTCTGACTATTCCTAGTGGGAATGATGAGATGGTGGTTTACACCGACGCATGTGGTACTGGACTTGGAGCAGTGCTGATGCAGAGAGATAAAGTTGTTGCGTATGCCAGTCGACAACTGAAGCCGCATGAAAGGAATTACCCGACTCATGATTTGGAGTTAGCGGCGATTGTTTTTGCTCTGAAGATGTGGAGACATTATCTATTGGGAGTTCGATTTGAGTTGTTTACGGATCACAAGTCGTTAAAGTATCTTTTCTCCCAAAAGGATTTGAATCTTCGGCAGCAACGTTGGCTAGAGTTTTTGGCATCATATGATTTTGGTATAGCTTATACTCCGGGAAAAGGTAACGCAGTGGCAGATGCGTTGAGGCGAAGACATGCAGGACTGGGAGCCATGTTTTCAGAATGGAAGAATCTCGAGTATCTAGCTGGATTTGACTTCAGGCCTAGATGTGAATTGGAACCTGAGATGTTGGCAAACTTGTCAATAAGACCGACTCTTGTGGAAAGGATTGGCGAGAGCCAAAAGCGAGATGATAAGATTGTCAAAATTATCCGTGATTTGGAATCTGGATTGGAGCCAGAAAAGGATAAAGGATTCGAGGTCGATAGAGAAGGTTGGCTTCGAAAGCAAGGACGACTAGTGGTTCCCGATATAGATGAATTGAGGAGTGAAGTTCTGAAGGAAAGTCATCACTCGAAGCTGACAATTCATCCAGGTGGAAATAAGATGTATCGGGATATGAAGAGAACCTACTACTGGGAAGGCATGAAGAAGGATGTTGGAAATTTTATTTCCAAGTGTATGAACTGCCAGTTGGTAAAGGCCGAACAGAAGAAGCCAAGTGGATTGCTTCAGCCATTAGAAGCTCCTACATGGAAGTGGGAGCAGATATCGATGGATTTTATTGATGGGTTACCTAGAACCAGAACGGGAAATGAAGGGATTTGGGTCATTGTGGATCGTCTGACTAAGAGTGCTAGATTCATTCCTGTTCGATCGACTAGGACTGCATCAAAGTTGGCTGAGTTGTATGTGAAGTGGATAGTTCGATTCCATGGTATTCCGAAGAGTATAGTGAGCGATCGAGATCCATTGTTCACTAGTGGATTTTGGAAGAGCTTCCAGGAAGTTTTGGGAACCGAGTTGTGTTTGAGTACAGCTTATCACCCTCAAACAGATGGTCAGACCGAGAGAGTTAACCGAGTTTTGGAAGATCTTCTTAGAGCTTGTGTTTTGGACTTCGGAGGATCATGGGAAGATCACCTTCATTTGGTGGAGTTTGCGTACAACAACAGTTACCAGTCAAGCATTGGTATGGCACCGTATGAGGCGTTGTATGGAAGACCGTGTAACTCTCCGACATGTTGGTTGGAAACTGGAGAAAAGCTGATACTTGGGCCAGAGATGATTCGACAGACTTCAGATTGTATAGAGATCATTCGGCAACGAATGAAGGCAGCCCAAGACCGTCAGAAGAGTTATGCCGATAAACGTCGTAAGGATTTGGAATTCGACGTTGGTGATATGGTTTTTGTGAAGATTTCTCCACTAAAGAATGTTATTCGATTCGGGAAGAAAGGAAAATTGACTCCGAGATTTGTTGGACCGTTCCCGATTATCGAGCGAATTGGAAAGCTCGCTTATAGATTGGAATTACCGGAGAAGATGTCGAGTGTGCACAATGTTTTTCATGTATCATATCTACGGAAGTATGTGCACGACTCGAGTACGGTGGTTTCTGCTGATAGTTGTGAAGATTTCGAAGCTGATCCAGTCGATAGAAGACCTCGTAGGCCGCTTCGTGTTGTTGAAACCGACACGAAACAGCTTAGGAGGAAGGTAGTTAAGTTGCTCAAGATACAATGGAGTGACGATGATAACGACTATACGTGGGAGGTGGAAGAGAGGATGAAGGCAGCTCATCCTGAACTCTTCGAGGTATGGCCCTAAGGTGTCGTCTCATCTCGCGATATTGTAACTTGTTCTAAGTCTTAGAATTCTGTACGCTAAGTTAGAATTGGATGCATGGTTTGTTGATTGCTATGGGTGGTAGGCGTACAGAATAGTCATTGATTGCTTTGCTTGCTTGGAATTTCGGGGGCGAAATTCCTAAGGGGGAGAGAATGTAACGACCCGTATTTTTACGGATCGAAAAGTTTGTCAAAATCTGGGATTTTCAGCATTTTCTAGTTGTTTCAGATTTTGGTTGAATTTCGCCTAAGTCCTAGGTCGTACGCGACCTAGATGTTGTTGGCAACCTGGGAGATAAGTCGTGAGCGACTTAGAGAAGGTCTGCGACCTAAGGGGATAGGCGAGTTAAGAGTTAGGTCGTAGCCAGATTAAGTGGTAGGTCGCATTGTCTTGAGTCGCACCTAAGTGATAAGTCGTGACCGACTTAGGGTTGGAACGTTGAAAGTTTAGGTCGTAGACGACCTAAGAGATAGAGCGACCTAAGTTTGGGAGTAGTGTTAGGACGGCAGGGCGTGTTAGCGACCTAAGAGTTAGGCGACTTAAGGAGTATACGACTTAGGAAAGTTAAGTGGTAAGTCGTAAGTGGTAAGTCGTAAACGACTTATAGGGGCAGCGACCTATAGTAGTACGCGACCTAAGGATTAGTGAAATTACGACCCAGTATGTTGCGACCTAGTGTTAGGTCGTTAGGCGACCTAAGGAGTTGGGTCGTATGAGTTGTTAGGTCGCTAGGATGGTTTAAGTGTTAGGTCGTGTGGGTCTAAGTGTTAGGTCGTAACACTGGTAAGTCGCTGGGGTTTTGTTAAGTGTTAGGTCGTAACATCGTTAGGTCGTGGGATGGAGAGCTCTGTAAGTCGCTAAGTCGCACATAGGCTAAGTCGTTAGGTCGAAGACTGTTATGTCGCGTGCATCTGTTAGGTCGGAGAGGCTTAGGTCGGAGAGGCTTAGGTCGGAAACGACCTAGGGAGATAGCCGAGTTACGACTTATGGAAATTTCTGCTATAAATAGGATGGGTTGTTCTCACTTTTTGGGATCCGGATTTTGAAGCGACGAAGTGCTGCCATTTTGAGAGCTCGACTTCTACACTTCTTCACTTCTTTTCTCCACTCTAATCTAGTGCTTCAATCCATCCAAGTTGAAGATCAAATTAAAGATTCAAGAGCTAAAGTTGAAGATCTTCATCTTTTCAAGAGAGATTTCATCGTTTGAAGCGGATTGGTGATAGATCAAGCTTGATCCTTCGCTGTCCAGATCTGAAGCGTGTTGATTTGGGTTTGTTTAGGAGATTTGGTGAGTGGTGATTATCTCTCACACGGATCCAAAGGAGTATATCGGATTGTTGGCTCGATTTGGTGTTAAAATAGAGATTTCCATGCATTTTCTTCATCCAAAGTGTAGATCCATATAGATCCATTGTTCATGATGATATTACATCCATTTTATCATATGTTAACCTATGCAAGTTCATTCATCAAGTTTGTAGAGATATAATCCATGTTTTCATGCTTATTGGACTTTCAACTCTTTAATTACGAAAATGCCATTATTGTTATAATTGTCTACTTAGATCATATTTGAATGTTTGATTGCTTGGATTGATGTTTGATTCGATTGATTGTTATGAACTAGATGATTGATGATTAGATTTAGACCGACGACGATTCAAAAGCTAAGGGAAAGGCTCTTGAATTGGGAAAGCTGCTCGTGGCATATGTAGCGGGATGATGAAGCTCTTATGCATAGATTTGATGATGTGATGTTGAAATGAAGCTTTGCGAGGATGTGATGAAGCAAGGCAATCATGTGATGAAGACTTGGTTTAATCCAGACGGGATCATTCCAAGCATGTTGATAACTCGGTGATATGATTCGAGTTGAAGATAATGAATGGATATGAGAATAGTCGTCGAGGAGGATGACTAGGAGGCTTGGATAGCATCGTTGTTGAAGGTTCTAGCATGCTCTAAGCAAGAGTACGTTTGGGCAGATTCGATAGTCCCAACGGCCAACTGTTGATGGTCGAGTACTCTGGGCAGATTCGATAGTCCTAGGCACGGGCTGCGACGACGTGCGGGAGTTATGTCTAGAACCGGGGTTTCCATTAGCCCTTGACGGACGGCTGAAAGAATGTGCCGGTCATTCAATTAACAGTGATGTCGAAGCAATGATGACAGTGATAGCCAGAGTCATGGATGTTTGATTGTATCGTCATTCGGTCTCAAGAGCGGTATTTTCTGGGTGCTTATCTGATCTTGGTTTAGGCCTTGGGGGTTTGTGCTCGGAAAACATCGCCCTTGACTCGAGTGATAGTAGCTTTACTTTAAATTGTATGCTCTGCTATGTTTGCTTCTGCTTAGTGTGTGTCTGGGGGCTATCACTGTAGAATGAGGTTGGAGTGGGAGGGTTGTATTCCTATTCCTTTTCCTTTATGCTCTTTTGGTATGTTGTTAGTTAATTTACTGCTCACTAAGACTGTTGTCTGACTCAAGGCTTTATGTTTTTAATTCTTATTGCCTTGGGCTGTTCGTCCATTTTGGGACGGGCAGACTAGGTAGCAGGTGACAGGTGCTGTTCTTGCTTCTCACGATGCTGATATCGAAGACGAGCGAGAGGGTTGCATATTATCTTCTTACTATATGTACTGGGTGTTCTGCTGTTTGTATTTTCTCTGAGTGTTGTAGTGAGGCTTGATGTATTTTGATGACTTGACTATTCAGATGCTTGTATTCAACTATTATGAAGTTTTATATGATGTCATTTTGTTCTGTAAAGCTTCACTATACATATGTTCTATTGTATTTTATCCATGCGCTGTGAGTAATACGATAGATTCTGTTGTTTTTAATTTACCTTGACAATCGTCCTTGGTCGCCTGGCACACTTTACAGCACACTATCTCTAGATTCAGTGCTGGGGTCATGGGCGGTCGTCACAATCTCCCTTCCTCCAGGCGATTCGCCATGATCCCACTCGCAGCTCCTCGAGCACACCAAAGCCCTTCACGCCGGTAGACCCCCCTCTCCTCGAACTCGCGAATACTCCTCGCGCGCGCCTGCCATCGGGTCGAACCCTCGACCAAATCGAGCTGCTCGAATAGAACGAGTTGCCTCGTCTTCCTCCTCCCCCCGCCATCAAACTTCGGTCGAACTCCCTCTCCACCAAAGCACGCGAGCACCCCACTAGGTCGCGATTTGATTCGAAATCGAATCTGCGTTCGTAGTCTTTTTCTTTTTTTTTCGATTTCATTTTTAAACGAAAGGAATAAGGGAAAGAGGCAGTGGGATTTTGGAAAGCTCGGTTTTGAACGAATTGCAGAGGTATCGACCATTATTTGATTTTGCAATGAAGCTGAGAAATTTGTTTCGTTCGTATTTTTTTTTCTTTGATCGATATTGTTTTGAAAAGAGGGAACAGATAGTACGCGATTAACAGAGGGTAGGTCTGCTAAGAAAACTAGGGTGGCTGATGTTGACCAAATTCAAAATTTTAAATTCAATTTGAACTCGGTTAAATCTCAACGCGTTTATTTACCGTACGGTCACATGTCAACTCCGAAAAATACGAAAATTGAAATCCGACAATACTTCAATATTACGGATCCAATGGAACTGGTTTCGTCAAATTCCGAGACTGTGCCTCGAAACGCTATTTCCAAATATCGATTCGAACGATTAAATTTCAAAACTGAACAAATCATTTTCAAACTCGATTCTGAAGCTTCTATTATCTTCAGTATCATCAATATAAATTTTAAAAGCTTTTGAAATATTTTTCTTCAGCTTAAAACTTAAGGTTCAAATTTTTATTCAACTTTCAATAGATTAAATTTTATAATTTTAATCGTCAAATTCAAAGTTATATTCAGGATTCAAATTAAATCATCATTCAAATATTTAAAATTAATTAAATATTTTCAATTTAATTTGTTCAAAATTCAGGGTCGTTACAATATAAATCAAACGCAAGAAGGTACGTAATAAATTTAGAAAATTTGGTTTGGTTGATGATTTTATGACCCAAATATGGGAGGCCACTTGGCTTTTGTTTTCTTTGATTGGTTTGGAGCACATAGAGGCGATTTTTAGTTGTACCGATCGAGCCGCGCAAAGGAGACGTTGGCGAAATTTTTCCAAAAATTTAAGAGTTAGAAATTTTTTAAGCTTCGAGAAAATTTTTGACAACTTAAAATTTGATTTTCTGGGTTAAAACTTGGAATGAATGAAAAGAAGAGAATTAGTTGGTATAAGTGAATGAATTTAAAATACATAGAAATTTTGGAATCTACTCCAGCTAATGGGTTTAAAAATAAGTTTAATAACTTATTTTATTTAATGGTTTTAAACTTAAGGGTTTGGAACATTTTCCTCCTTAGGAATTTCGGGGACGAAATTCATTTAAGGGGGGGAGGAGAATGTAACGACCCAAAATTTTGGTTATTTGATTTTAAATGTTTAATTAATTTTAAAAATTTTAAACAATTGAATTTTGGAATTTAATAAATTATAATTCAAATATAGGAAATAATTAAATATTTGAATTGTGAATTAAATGTCAATTAAATGTATTTAATAATTTTATTAAACTCCATTTAACCAAAAAATAATATTGGTGAATTCAATTTATAAATTTATTTACAAATGTAAAATAAATTGGGAAAATATCGATAATTAAATATTTAAATCTGTGAAATTGTCGTTCTAGGGCACGGTCTCAGATTTCAAAGAAACTATTTTCATTGGATCCGTAATAGTGAACTATATTACGCCGTCGAATTTCGTAGCAATCAGACGTAACGTTTGGTCGTGCGAAATCGAAACGCGTTGAAATTAATACCAAAAAATTAATATAACTAGGTCTAAAAACCTATCTTCTACACACAATCGAATTAGGTCTTGAAACAAGTTCCATTGCATTCGGAATAGGGTTATAACATATAAAACGCCGGGCGACAAGCTTCGTTTGGAGTTCGAAATTTTCGGGTACGTTTTGTTGAATAATTTAAAATTTAATTAATATATATATTATTTTATAATCAGCATACCCAGCCATAAACTGTCATTCAAACACCACCCCTTAATTTCCAGGCCATACCCCTACGTTTTCAAAACCATCATCCTCTCCTTTATATCATTGTTTCTGTAACACAAATATGAGGATTTCTCACTTCAAAAATCAAAATCATAATAATGCCTTAACTAAAAATTGGAAGGATGGATCCTTTGAGGTCGAACATTTGAGCTCTTCACCTTATTCCATGTTTGGGAAGGCACAACATCAATGGGAGAGGGCGGAAAGTTAGCGAGAATAGCTAGGGTTTTGGATTTTTGCAATTGTTGTCATCATTACGCGAATTCAAGCGCGGATATGGGGTTATCAGGCCGTGGCGCACTGGAAGGTAGAGTCTGACGAGTCATGGTGGGCTTTGGGGGGTCACGACCATGCTGCCTAGACGTGCGCTAGTGACAGTCGTGTTTGTATTTGGTTCATCGAGTCACGAATCAAGGGTATGGGCAAGTAGAGATTTCGAGGGGAAGTGATTAATGAGATTCATTGGTGTTTTCATTGAGGCGTGGTGGCGTTTGGCCATGCAAGCATGCATGAATGGATGGTCTCCACTGTGCATTTTCGTTTGGGAAAGAAGGTTATTGTGGGGCAATGTTGTAATTTATATAAAGCTATTTAATTTTAAATTGTCCGATAACTTATAAAATTCATATTTCACTCATACGAGGTTGGATTCGAACATCGTTTTTTGCATTGGACTCGAGTCATCGAGATCTTCGCAATGGATTTGGTTTGGCTGGATTTGGAGAAAGTGAAAATTTAGGCTAAAATCAGACGACCATTTGGTTTTTGTCCGAAATAGGGACGTTTCGGCGAAACCGAAAATCAATGCGAGTTTAACTCACATTTAATTTTATTATATCATATCAATAATGTTATAAATGTTTATTGATTGTTTGGATGTTAGTTGAATTGTTTGATTGCTTGTTTGGTTGAATTTTCGATTGGAAAATGGATGACATATTAATTTGATCGTTATAAACCCATATGGTTATCTATATATTATCCATAACCATTGTATTGCAGGAAAAATATGTGGAGAGACCCAAAGGGGGTTTCTCACTGATAAGTCATTTATTTACATCCATATGCTGTTATTGATGGTTGATTTAAATTAATTCCAATGTTTCATTAAATAGCTTAAATGTCATTATAGCAATTTTCGCTACACCGTCGTTTATTAAATTTCATCCGCAAAACTCTGTCATATGAAATTGAGCTTGTGTTTCCGCTAAAAAGAATATTGAAGATTTATTAATCATTTTGATTAATGATAATTTAAGTTAATTAATTATTTTAATTAATTAATTTGAGATTAATTAACCAATTTAATAAATAATGATTAAAATTGGTTTATCTTTAGATTTAATTAATCATTTTTGTTAATGAAGTTTTATACTCAATTAATCATTTTAAATGATTATTTGAGGTTAATTAATTCTTGTAATTAATGATAATGGAGGTTAATTAATTTATTGAATAATTAATGATAATTGAAATTAATAATCATTTTAATTAATGATATTTAAGTGTAATTAATCATTTTAAATAATGATATTCGAATTTTATTAAGCATCTTAATTAATCATTGTTTTTAAATTTAATTAACTGTTTTAACTAATGATTTTTAGAATTTAGTTATATCATCTTAATTAATGATCTTTTATGATTAAATAAATCATTTTAACAAATGATGTTTTAATTAATTGTTTTAGCTAAAGGAGTTTAAATTTAATTAATCCAAATAATTTACTAAACTTAATTAATTTTTTTAATTAATGGAATTTAAAATTATTTATCATTTTAATTAACGATGTTTGAGATTAAGTATTCATTTAATTAATGATTATTTTAATTCAATAGATCTTTTTAATTTACTGATTTAATAAAAGTGATTAAAGTAAATTAATTAATATAATAAAATTGCTTTAATAAACTGATTTAATAAAGATTTTTAAAGTTGATTTACAAATGTTATAAAAGTGTTTGGAAATAATTATCTATTTTATTATAGATAATGGATTTGTTTATTTAAAAGAGATTATAAATGTGATTAATTAACTTTCAGGATAATTAATATTGTTTTAAAGCTATAAAAAGGAATTGGAACTCGATTATTGCGATGTTAAGTTAGATAACCTTCTGGGTGTTCGGTCTGATGTTTGTTTAGGCCTTCGGGTTCGTGCACTTGGAAAGATTTTTCTCTTAACTTTTCAACAATCAAGAACTAATTCTAAAAGTGTTTTACAAAAGTGGAAATATGTAAATCAAGCACAAGTTCAGTTTTTCAAAAAGTTAAAGTTCGTTTTCGGTTATAGAACGATAGTTCTGTAATCGATATCGCTTATATGGAAAGGATCTAGTCATACATTTAACGCTAAATGATAAGGATTGGACACGTTTCTATCTCGAAGGTTAAAAATGTCGTCAAGGTGATGCTTAGAGGTAACACTACCTACACTTGCCTAGCTTCATTTTCAACCGAGAGATAGGACTTGTATGGAATCAACGAGTAGTGGTAAATATATGAAATTTAATTTCCATATACGATTATTTTAATTATCCCCGATAGTTATTTTGTTAATTATTGGATTCAGCTTTCTCCATGGTGTACCGTTACCTTAAAAATGATTTGTTACTCAATCGAGCTTTGTTATCCTTTATGGGAAATAACTAAACCAAAAGAGCGAGAGGAAGCCAAGCTATGTGGGTTTGCTCCCATCAAAACGGTATTTTCACATCTCATCTAGTCTTGATTTGGTTGTGCACTTAGATGTGGAAATATTTAGACACTCGATAATGTCTGGCCGGGTCCGACTTGTTGTTGTCAGAGAAGTGTCACGGAGTATATAAGCTTCTCATGAGTATATTACTAGAGGTATATTCCAAGGGGGGTGCATATTCCTTGTCATTTGTTGGAAAATATCCTTTCCTTATTTGATTTGTTTCCCTGAATCTGTTTTAGCTTTAAATTGTCATGAGTAGAGCCAAATCCTCATCATGGCATTTAAATATTGATTTAGTCCATTCAATAAAAGTTGGACTGTTACCCTATTTTGTCCATTCTATCAAGTGGGATGGTACCTTATTCAGTCCATTCTATCAAGTTTGGCTTGTTGCCTTATTTGGTCCATTCCATCGAGTTGGACTATTTTCCTTATTTAATAGAATGGACTAAATTAGGTAACTATCCAAACTTTATAGAATGGACTGAATATGGTAACCGTCCAACTTGATAGAATGTATAGAATAAGATGACAGTCCAACTTTGATATAATGGACTAAATCATTGTTTAAATGCCGTGATGAGGAGTTGGCTCTACTTGTGGCAATTTAAAGCTAAAACAGATTCAGGGATACGAATCAAATAAAGAAAGGATATTTTCCAACAAATGACAAGGAAGATGCACCCCCTAGAGTATACCTCTAGTGATATACTCCTGAGAAGCTCATATTCTCTATGAAACTTCTCGGACAATACCAAGTTGGACCCCGCTAGACCTTACTGAGAATCCGAATATTTCCACATCTATGTGCACAACCGAATCCAAACTAGATGAGATGTGGAAATACCCTTTTGATGGGAGCAACCCCACATAACTTGGCTCCCTCTCGCGCTTTTGGTTCAGTCATTTCTGATAAAGGATAGCAAAGCTTGATTGAGCAACAAATCATTTTTAAGGTAACGGTACACCATGAAGAAAGCTGAATTCGATAATTAATAGATAAATATTGGGGATACTTAAAATGATCGTATATGGAAATTAAATTTAATATATTTACCACTACTCATTAATTTCGACAAATCCTATTTCTTGGTTGAAAATGAAGTCGGACAAGTGGAGGTAGTGTTACCTCTAGGCATCACCTTGACGAGGGATTTTTAACCTTTGAGATAGAAACGAGTCTAAGCCTCAACATTTAGCGATAAATGTATGAGTAGATCTTTCTACATAAGCGATATCGATTACGGAACTATTGTTCTATAACCGAAATCGAACTTTAACTTTTAAAAACTGAATTTGTGCTTGATTTCCATATTTCCATATTGGTAAAACACTTTCGGAATTAGTTCCTATTTGTTAAAACGTTAAGAGAAAAATCTTTCCAAGTGCTCAACTCCGAAGGCCTAAACCAACATCAGACCGAACACTCAGAAGATTATCCAACTTAACATCCCAATAATTGAGTTCCAATTCCTTTTTATAACTTTTAAAACAATATTAATTATCTCGAAAGATAATTAATAACATTTAAAATCTCTTTTAAACAAACAAATCCATTATCTATAATAAAATAGATAATTATTTCCAAACACTAATATAACATTGGTAAATTAAATTTAAAATCTTTATTAAATCAGTTTATTAACTTTAAATCAGTTGATTAAAGCAATTTTATTATATTAGATAATTTACTTAAATCACCTTTATTAAATCGATTAATTAACTTTTAATTTCAATAATTACAAAGATTGATTAAAAAAAATAATCATTAGTTAAAACGAATAAGTCATTTCAAACATCATTTATTAAAGTGATAAGTAATTCTAAATTCCATTAATTAAACAATTAACTAAGTTCAAAAGTATCATAAATTAATTGGATTATTTAAATTCAAACTTTATTAGTCAAAACGATTTATTAAAAACATCATTTGTTAAATGTATTTATTTAATTATAAAAACTTTATAAAATGAATTAACTAAATTCCAAATATCATTAGTTAAAAAAATTAATTAAATTTAAAACGATCATTAGTTAAATTGATAAATGAAATTAAAATATCATTATTTAAAATGACTAATTACTTTTAAATATCATTAACTAAAATGATTATTAATTACAATCATCATTAATTAAAATAATTAATTAAGTTCAATAAATTAATAAACTCCATTATCATTAATTAAAATAATTAATTAAACTCAAATAAATATTAGTTAAAACGATTAATTAAGTTTAAGATATCATTAGCAAAAATGATTAATTGAATCTAAAAATAAACCAATTTTAAACATTATTTATTAAATTGGTTAATTAATCTCAAAATCATTAGTTAAAATGATTAGTTAATTTAAATTATCATTAATCAAAATAATTAATTAATTTTCAATATTCTTTTTAGCGGAAACACAAGCTCAAGTTCATATGACAGGGTTCCGGGGATGAAATTTTATAAATGACGATATAGCTAAATTGCTATAACGGCAATTAACAAGTTAAATGGAATATCATGATTTATTTTAATTAACCATAAATATATCAACGTAAGGATATAAATAAATAATTATTAGCGAGAAACCCCCTTGGAGTCTCTCTACAGATTTTTCCTACAAAACAACGGTTATTGATAACATATAGAAAATCATATGGATTTATAGCGATCAAATTAATATATAATCCATTTTCCAATCGGAAACTCAACCAAACAAGAAATCAAACAATTTAATTAACATCAAAACAATCAATAAATGTTTATAACATCATTGATATGATATAATAAACTTAAATGTGAGTTAAACTCACATTGATTTCCATTTTTGCTGAAACATCCAGATTTCAGACTAAAACCGAACGGCCATTTGGTTTTAGCCTAAATTTTCACTGGCTTCAAATCTAACCAAACTAGTTCCATCATGAAGATCTCTACAACATGAGTCCAATACAAAAAACGGCGTTCGAATCCGACCTCGTATGAGCGAGATACACAATTAATAATTTTTGGAATTAAACAATTTAATTTATTCACTAATTACAATAATTAAACAACTAATTATGTAACGACCCATATTTTCACGGATCGAAACATCTTAAAACAGTTGACAATTGGTCGCATTGTTGATAAGTCGTCTAGAGTCTTAAGTCTTAGGTCGTAGGAAGGTTTGGAGCGACCTAGGCATTGTTGATAAGTCGTGGAGAAGTTAGGTCGTATGGGGTGGCTTAGGTCGAGTGAACGACTTAAGGGAAATGACCGACTTAGGAAGTATACGACTTAAGGTATTGGGCGACCTAAGGAATGGGATGACTTGTAGAAGTTGGCGACCTAGTAGTCTGGGCGAGGTAAGGGCTTAGGTCGCATAGGAAATAGGTCGAGTTATAGTTAGGTCGTTCGAGCGACTTAAGGCTGATGGGGTAAGTCGTTAAGGTTTAGGTCGTAGACGACCTAAGAGATGAGCAGGGTAGAAGTCTTAAGGAGGAAAAGCGACCTAAGGATTTTTAGTTAGGTCGAGTGAACGACTTATAGAATGTAGCGACCTAGTATATTGAAGCGACCTATAGGGTTAGCGACCTAAGAGTTAGCAAGTTAACAACCCAGTATTTAGCGACCTAGTGGTTAGCATGTTAGCGTAGTTAGGTCGTTAGACGACTTAAGAATGTTAGGTCGCATAAGTTGTTAGGTCGCATAAGTTGTTAGGTCGCATAAGTTGGTAGGTCGCGTGAGTAGTTAGGTCGCGTGAGTTGTTAAGTCGTAACTCGTTGAGTCGAGTAAAGTGATAAGTCGTTAAGGCGCATCTCAGTAAGTCGCGTGGATGCGCATATACGTTAGGTCGCGTGAGGGCTTATCAGTTAGGTCGTAGGTCGTAAGGTTTGGATAGGTCGAGAGTTTTAGGTCGGAGGGGTTTTAGGTCGTAGGTCGTGGACGACCTAATTCCGAGCTAGCGACTTAAGGTAGATTTCAGCTATAAATAGGAGGGCTTTGCTCCATTTTTGGGATCCGAATTTTGAAGCGACGAAGTGCTGCCATTTTGAGAGCTCGACTTCCACACTTCTTCACTTCTTATCTCCACTTTAATCTAGTGATTCCATCCATCCAAGTTGAAGATCAAATTGAAGATTCAAGAGCTTAGATTGAAGATCTTCATCCATCGAAGAGAGATTTCATCGTTTGAAGCGGATTAGTGATAGATCGAGTTAGATCCTTCGCTGTCCAGATCTGAAGTGTGTTGCTTTTGAGTTGTTTTGGTGATTTGGTGAGTGGTGATTATCTCTCACACGGATCCAAAGGAGTATATCGGATCGTTGGCTTGATTTGGTGTTAAAGTAGTGATTTCCATGCATTTTTGTAAATCTAAGTGTAGATCCATATAGATCCATTGTTCATGATGATTTGACAACCATTTTTCTACATGATTAACCTATGCAAGTTCATTCATCAAGTTGTAGTGATAGTTCTCATGTTTTCATGCTTGTTAGACTTTCAACTCTTTAATTACGAAATTGCCATTATTGTTATAATTGTCCATTTTGATCATATTTGAATGCTTGTTTACTTGGATTAATGTTTGACTTGATTGATTGCTATGAATTAGATGATTGATGATTTTATTTAGACAAGTTGGTCGAAGATGATTCAAAAGCTAAGGGAAAGGCTCTTGAATTGGAAAAGCTGCTCGTGGCATATGTAGCGGATGATGAAGCTCATATGGATAGATTCGATGATGATGTTGAGATGAGACTTTGCTATGATGATGATGAGGCGAAGTATGATATGAGATAGCCTTGGTCTAATCCAGACGGGATCATTCCAAGCATGTTGATAACTCGGTGAAATGGTTCGAGTTGAGGATAATGGTTTGCTCGAGAGGCGCTTGAGCTAGTATGGAAATAGTCGTCGAGGAGGATGACTAGGAGGCTAAGATCTCATCGTTGTTGAAGGTTCTAGCATGCTCAAAGCAAGAGTACGTTGGGCAGATTTGATAGTCCCTGAAGGCTAATGATTGATAGTCAAGTACTCTGGGCAGATTCGATAGTCCTAGGCACGGGTCACGATGACGTGCAGAGTTATGTCTAGAACCGGGGTTTCCATTAGCCCTTGACGGACGGCTGAAAGAATGTGCCGGTCATTCAACTAACGGTGATATTGAGGCAATGATAACAGTGATAGCCAGAGTCATGGATGTTTGGTTGTATCGTCATTCGGTCTCAAGAGCGGTATTTTCTGGGTGCTTATCTGATCTTGGTTTAGGCCTTGGGGGTTTGTACTTGGAAAACATCGCCCTTGACTCGAGTGATTATTGCTTTACTTTAAATTGTATGCTTTGCTATGCTTGCTTCTGCTTAGTGTGTGTCTGGGGGCTATCACTGTAGAAAGAGGTGGAGTGGGAGGGTTGTATTCCTATTCCTTTTCCTTTATGCTCTTTTGGTATGTTGTTAGTTAATTTATTGCTCACTAAGACTGTTGTCTGACTCAAGGCTTTATGTTTTAACTCTTATTGCCTTGGGCTGTTTGTCCATTTTGGGACGGGCAGACTAGGTAGCAGGTAACAGGTGCTGTTCTTGCTTTCCACATTGCTGATGACGAAGACGAGCTGGAGTATTGCATATTATCTTCTTGCTATATGTACTGGGTGTTCCGCTGTTTGTATATTCTCCGAGTGTTGTAGTGAGGCTTGATGTATTGACTATTCAGATGCTTGTATCCAACTATTATGAAGTTTTATTGATGAGATTCTATTCTGTGAAGCTTCACTATATATATATTCTATTGTATTTTGTCCATGCGCTGTGAGTAATACGATAGATTCTGTTGTTTTAATTTACCCTGGCAATCGTCCATGGTCGCCTGGCACACTTTACAGCGCACTATCTCTAGATTCGGTGCAGGGGTCATGGGCGGTCGTCACATTTGGTATCAGAGCATTGGTTAATCGATTTTACCCAACGCTCGCTGACGTAACTACGTATGAGAGACGTAATTGTATTTTGATGGATGATTACTATATATAATATAGTAGCTCAGTAGAGTTTGAGTCCTTTATGCAGTTGTTTCTCTAGATGTGCTAATCATTCCTTTTTATAGATATTGAGAATGAGTCGAAGAGGGAGACCAGCTGCTAGGGAAGGCCGAGCTACTGAAGGGGCTGCTGATTATGCTGCTATGTTCGAAGCTATGATGACTTCGATCATGAGAAGGATGCCAGCTTCGGGGCCATCGGTGGATGTTGGAGTTCCAGTTCAAACTCCAAAACCGGTGGATTTTGCTAAGTTGTGTAAGGACTATACTGCTCTTGGAGGAAAGGTTTTCTTGGGAACAGAATCAACCATTGAAGTCCAGACGTGGATAGATGCTTGTAGAAGGATCTTTGGTGACTTGGGAATTGAGGATGCAACTAAGAGGAAGTTAGCATCAAGACAGCTTCAAGGGAGAGCTTCGGATTGGTGGAACTCTATCACTATTGATACTCCGGAGGAAGAGATTACTTGGGAGCAATTCCAAGTCAGATTTGAAGCTAAGTTCATTTCTACAGCTCAGAAGTCTGTTCTGTTCAAGAAGTTTGTGGAGCTCAAGCAAGGAGGAAGACCAGTTCTTGAGTATGTTTCTGAGTTTGAAGCCCTGTCCAAGTATGCCCGGTCGTATATTGAATCTGCTTATCAGAAGAATGAGAAGTTTGTGACAGGCTTGGACAGTTATCTTGGGAGGCAGTTGGTGGATCATTTGGACGATTCATTTGAGAAGCTTGTGGAGAAAGCTCTCAGGCATGAGAGTCTGTTTCCTAAGGAAGGATCTGTTGTTGCTGTGACCAGGGGAGAGTCTAAACCACAGCAGGGTGGAAACAAGAAGAGGAAGCAGCACCAGCAGAAGGGTAAGGATGGCCAGAAGAAGCCGAAGGGCGAAGTAACTTGCTACAATTGTCAGCAGAAGGGCCATTTCTCTAGGGATTGTAAGAATCCGAAGGCGCCAGTGAAGTGTCACAACTGTGACAAGCCGGGGCATATCAGGAAGGATTGTCCAGAACCACGGAAGGACAAGTAGATTGTGCAAGCTTATGCTTTGGGAGCTGTTCCATCGTCTTCGAAAGCTCCTACCGCTGAAGAGAAAGGAAAAAGTGTGGTGGTTCAAGGTACTCTTTTCCTATGTGGTGTTCCAGTTAGAGTTCTGTTTGATACTGGGGCATCGCATTCGTTTGTTTGTAGCGAACTTGTAGGCCGGTTGGGTTTAGAACCGGATATTGTTGATAGGCCATTGGTTGTGACTAATCCAGTTGGGGGTTCGTCTTGTTTGTGTATGCTATGCCGTGGTCTGATTGTATCGAGTCATGATTGCTCTTTTGTTTGTGATTGCTTTGTTCTGAACTTTGCGGGGTTCGGAATTATTTTGGGTATGGACTGGCTTAGGAAGTATGCGGCAAAGGTTGATTGTGAGAGGTTGGAGGTGACAGTCGAGAATGTGGAGGGGCGAAAGATTGTGATACGATGTAAGCATGAAGAAGGCGTCTTCATGAGCTTCATGTATTCGCTGGTTGTTCCACGGGATGGACTATCATCATTGCCAATCGTTAATGGATTCGAGGATGTCTTTGACGAGGTCAAAGGGTTACCGCCGCATAGAGAGATCGAGTTTCGTATAGATCTAGTTGAAGGAGCCAGACCTGTTGTGATGCCTCTTAGGCGGATGGCGCCTAGAGAACAGCAGGAGTTGAGGGTGCAGGTTGATGATCTTTTGCAGAAAGGATTCATTCGGCGTAGTGTGTCCGAATGGGGTGCACCAGTTGTGTTTGTTACCAAAGCGGATGGATCGCTGAGGTTGTGCGTGGATTATCGTGAGCTGAATAAGGTGACTAAGAAGAACAAGTATCCATTGCCGAGAATAGATGACTTGTTTGATCAGCTTCACGAAGCTAAGGTGTTTTCTCAGATGGATTTGGCAACGGGATTTCACCAGTTGAGAGTGGCTAAGGATAGTGTGCCGAAGACTGCTTTTAGGACACCATCCGGTTTCTTTGAGTGGCTGGTAATGCCGTTTGGATTGACTAATGCACCAACATATTTTGTGGATCTTATGAATAGAGTGTTCAGAGATCAGTTGAACAAGTTCGTACTTGTGTTCGTGGATGATATTCTAATTTATTCCAGAACTGAAGAAGAGCACAAGACGCACTTGCGTATTGTTTTGGAAACCCTGCGGAAACATCAGCTGAAGGCTAAGTTTTCGAAGTGTCACTTCTGGAAGAGTGAAGTGAGGTTCTTAGGCCATGTGATTTCTGGAAGTGGAATAGCGGTTGATCCCGCTAAGGTGGCAGCAATCCAGGATTGGGTTAGACCTAAGAATGCATCTGATGTGAGAAGTTTTCTTGGATTAGCAGGATATTATCGACGGTTTATCAAAGACTTCTCCAAGGTGGCTGCATCGTTAACAGGAATGACGAAAAAGAACCAAGTGTTCAGATGGGAAGTTAAGTGTGAGCAAGCTTTCGGAACCCTAAAAGAGCGATCGACAAGTGCTCCTGTTTTGACTATTCCAAGTGGGAATGATGAGATGGTGGTTTACACCGACGCATGTGGTACTGGACTTGGAGCAGTGCTGATGAAGAGGGATAAAGTTGTTGCGTATGCAAGTCGACAACTGAAGCCGCATGAAAGGAATTACCCGACTCATGATTTGGAGTTAGCGGCGATTGTTTTTGCTCTGAAGATGTGGAGACATTATCTATTGGGAGTTCGATTCGAGTTGTTTACAGATCATAAGTCGTTGAAGTATCTTTTCTCCCAAAAGGATTTGAATCTTCGGTAGCAACGTTGGCTAGAGTTTTTGGCATCATATGATTTCGGTATAGCTTATACTCCGGGAAAAGGTAACGCAGTGGCAGATGCATTGAGTCGAAGACATGCAGGATTGGGAGCCATGTTTTCTGAATGGAAGAATCTCGAGTATTTAGCTGGATTTGACTTCAGGACTAGATGTGAATTGGAACCTGAGATGTTGGCAAACTTATCGATAAGACCGACTCTTGTGGAAAGGATTGGCGAGAGCCAAAAGCGAGACGATAAGCTTGTCAAGATTATCCGTGATTTGGAATCTGGATTGGACCCAGAGAAGGATAAAGGATTCGAGGTCGATCGAGAGGGTTGGCTTCGGAAGCAAGGACGACTAGTTGTTCCCGATATAGATGAATTGAGAAGTGAAGTTCTGAGGGAAAGTCATCACTCGAAGTTGACAATTCATCTAGGTGGAAATAAGATGTATCGGGATATGAAGAGAACCTACTACTGGGAAGGTATGAAGAAGGATGTTGGAAATTTTATTTCCAAGTGTATGAACTGCCAGTTGGTAAAGGCCGAATAGAAGAAGCCAAGTGGATTGCTTCAGCCATTAGAAGTTCCTACATGGAAGTGGGAGCAAGTGTCGATGGATTTTATTGATGTACTACCTAGAACAAGAACGGGAAATGAAGGGATTTGGGTCATCGTAGATCGTCTGACTAAGAGTGCAAGATTCATTCCTGTTCGATCGACTAGGACCGCATCAAAGTTGGCTGAGTTGTATGTTAAGTGGATAATTCGATTCCATGGTATTCCGAAGAGTATAGTGAGCGATCGAGACCCATTGTTCACTAGTGGATTTTGGAAGAGCTTTCAGGAAGTTTTGGGAACCGAGTTGTGTTTGAGTACAGCTTATCATCCTCAAACAGATGGTCAGACCGAGAGAGTCAACCGAGTTTTGGAAGATCTTCTTAGAGCTTGTGTTTTGGATTTCGGAGGATCATGGGAAGATCATCTTCATTTGGTGGAATTTTCGTATAACAACAGTTACCAGTCAAGCATTGGTATGGCACCGTATGAGGCATTGTATGGAAGACCGTGTAACTCTCCGACATGTTGGTTAGAAACTGGGGAAAAGTTGATACTTGGGCCGGAGATGATTCGACAGACTTCGGATTTGATAGAGATCATTCGGCAACGAATGAAGGCAGCCCAAGACCGTCAGAAAAGTTATGCCGATAAGCGTCGTAAGGATTTGGAATTCGACGTAGGTGATATGGTTTTTGTGAAGATTTCTCCACTGAAGAATGTTATTCGATTCGGGAAGAAAGGGAAATTGACTCCGAGATTTGTTGGACCATTCCCGATCATCGAGCGAATTGGAAAGCTCGCCTATAGATTGGAGTTACCGTAGAAGATGTCGAGTGTGCATAATGTTTTTCATGTATCGTATCTACGGAAGTATGTGCACGACTCGAATACAGTGGTTTCTGCTGATAGCTGTGAAGATTTCGAAGTTGATCCAGTCGATAAGAGACCTCGTAAGCCGCTTCGTGTTGTGGAAACCGACACGAAACAGCTTAGGAGGAAGGTAGTTAAGTTGCTCAGGATACAATGGAGTGATGATGATAACGACTGTACGTGGGAGGTGGAAGAGAGGATGAAGGCAGCTCATCCTGAACTCTTCAAGGTATGGCCCTAAGGTGTCGTGTCATCTCACGATATTCTAACTTGTTCTAGTTTTAGAATTCTGCATGCTAAGCTAGAATTGGATGCATGGTTTGTTGATTGCTATGGATGTTAGGCGTGCAGAATAGTCTTTGATTGCTTTGTTTGTTTGGAATTTCGGGGGCGAAATTCTTAAGGGGGAGAGAATGTAACGACCCGTATTTTCACGGATCGAAACATCGTAAAACAGTTGACAATTGGTCGCATTGTTGATAAGTCGTCTAGAGTCTTAAGACGTAGGTCGTAGGAAGGTTTGGAGCGACCTAGGCATTGTTGATAAGTCGTGGAGAAGTTAGGTCGTATGGGGTGGCTTAGGTCGAGTGATCGACTTAAGGGAAATGACCGACTTAGGAAGTATACGACTTAAGGTATTGGGCGACCTAAGGAATGGGATGACTTGTAGAAGTTGGCGACCTAGTAGTCTGGGCGAGGTAAGGGCTTAGGTCGCATAGGAAATAGGTCGAGTTATAGTTAGGTCGTTCGAGCGACTTAAGGCTAATGGGGTAAGTCGTTAAGGTTTAGGTCGTAGACGACCTAAGAGATGAGCAGGGTAGAAGTCTTAAGGAGGAAAAGCGACCTAAGGATTTTTAGTTAGGTCGAGTGAACGACTTATAGAATGTAGCGACCTAGTATATTGAAGCGACCTATAGGGTTAGCGACCTAAGAGTTAGCAAGTTAACAACCCAGTATTTAGCGACCTAGTGGTTAGCATGTTAGCGTAGTTAGGTCGTTAGACGACTTAAGAATGTTAGGTCGCATAAGTTGTTAGGTCGCATAAGTTGTTAGGTCGCATAAGTTGGTAGGTCACGTGAGTAGTTAGGTCGCGTGAGTTGTTAAGTCGTAACTCGTTGAGTCGAGTAAAGTGATAAGTCGTTAAGGCGCATCTCAGTAAGTCGCGTGGATGCGCATATACGTTAGGTCGCGTGAGGGCTTATCAGTTAGGTTGTAGGTCGTAAGGTTTGGATAGGTCGAGAGTTTTAGGTCGGAGGGGTTTTAGGTCGTAGGTCGTGGACGACCTAATTCCGAGCTAGCGACTTAAGGTAGATTTCAGCTATAAATAGGAGGGCTTTGCTCCATTTTTGGGATCCGAATTTCGAAGCGACGAAGTGCTGCCATTTTGAGAGCTCGACTTCCACACTTCTTCACTTCTTATCTCCACTTTAATCTAGTGATTCCATCCATCCAAGTTGAAGATCAAATTGAAGATTCAAGAGCTTAGATTGAAGATCTTCATCCATCGAAGAGAGATTTCATCGTTTGAAGCGGATTAGTGATAGATCGAGTTAGATCCTTCGCTGTCCAGATCTGAAGTGTGTTGCTTTTGAGTTGTTTTGGTGATTTGGTGAGTGGTGATTATCTCTCACACGGATCCAAAGGAGTATATCGGATCGTTGGCTTGATTTGGTGTTAAAGTAGTGATTTCCATGCATTTTTGTAAATCTAAGTGTAGATCCATTGTTCATGATGATTTGACAACCATTTTTCTACATGATTAACCTATGCAAGTTCATTCATCAAGTTGTAGTGATAGTTCTCATGTTTTCATGCTTGTTAGACTTTCAACTCTTTAATTACGAAATTGCCATTATTGTTATAATTGTCCATTTTGATCATATTTGAATGCTTGTTTACTTGGATTAATGTTTGACTTGATTGATTGCTATGAATTAGATGATTGATGATTTGATTTAGACAAGTTGGTCGAAGATGATTCAAAAGCTAAGGGAAAGGCTCTTGAATTGGAAAAGCTGCTCGTGGCATATGTAGCGGATGATGAAGCTCATATGGATAGATTCGATGATGATGTTGAGATGAGACTTTGCTATGATGATGATGAGGCAAAGTATGATATGAGATAGCCTTGGTCTAATCCAGACGGGATCATTCCAAGCATGTTGATAACTCGGTGAAATGGTTCGAGTTGAGGATAATGGTTTGCTCGAGAGGCGCTTGAGCTAGTATGGAAATAGTCGTCGAGGAGGATGACTAGGAGGCTGAGATCTCATCGTTGTTGAAGGTTCTAGCATGCTCAAAGCAAGAGTACGTTGGGAAGATTCGATAGTCCCTGAAGGCTAATGATTGATAGTCAAGTACTCTGGGCAGATTCGATAGTCCTAGGCACGGGTCACGATGACGTGCAGAGTTATGTCTAGAACCGGGGTTTCCATTAGCCCTTGACGGACGGCTGAAAGAATGTGCCGGTCATTCAACTAACGGTGATATTGAGGCAATGATAACAGTGATAGCCAGAGTCATGGATGTTTGGTTGTATCGTCATTCGGTCTCAAGAGCGGTATTTTCTGGGTGCTTATCTGATCTTGGTTTAGGCCTTGGGGGTTTGTACTTGGAAAACATCGCCCTTGACTCGAGTGATTATTGCTTTACTTTAAATTGTATGCTTTGCTATGCTTGCTTCTGCTTAGTGTGTGTCTGGGGGCTATCACTGTAGAAAGAGGTGGAGTGGGAGGGTTGTATTCCTATTCCTTTTCCTTTATGCTCTTTTGGTATGTTGTTAGTTAATTTACTGCTCACTAAGGCTGTTGTCTGACTCAAGGCTTTATGTTTTTACTCTTATTGCCTTGGGCTATTCGTCCATTTTGGGACGGGCAGACTAGGTAGCAGGTGACAGGTGCTGTTCTTGCTTTCCACGTTGCTGATGACGAAGACGAGCTGGAGTATTGCATATTATCTTCTTGCTATATGTACTGGGTGTTCCGCTGTTTGTATATTCTTTGAGTGTTGTAGTGAGGCTTGATGTATTGACTATTCAAATGCTTGTATCCAACTATTATGAAGTTTTATTGATGAGATTCTATTCTGTGAAGCTTCACTATATATATATTCTATTGTATTTTGTCCATGCGCTGTGAGTAATACGATAGATTCTATTGTTTTAATTTACCCTGGCAATCGTCCATGGTCGCCTGGCACACTTTACAGCGCACTATCTCTAGATTCGGTGCAGGGGTCATGGGCGGTCGTCACAAATTACCCTTAAGCTATTTATTCCGCAAACACACACTCTTCTTCCTGTACATGTCCAATGACATGGCCGTGCAGACAATCCTATTGACATGGAGCTCCGCTGCGCCGATTGACGAACGGACAGCGCCGTTGGCCCCTCTCCTCGAACTCGACCTATCTACCACCACCTCGACAACTACGCACCACTCCTTTAACTTCCAACCTGGCACGTCCCACATAGTAACAGAACAATGTCGCACGCCCAAAATCATTGTCTTACACCATAAAATTCCCTTCCTAATTGTCTCTTGCCTTAACGAACTCAAATACACTCTTCAAATCCCCTAAATCGCCTTAAAATGCTCAGGAATCGTAACCCTAGTTCGACCTTTCTCACGTTGATCATCTAAACATTGATCGGACTTAATAATACATATATGGATTTTTAGCTCTATAAAAAACAAACCCAATGAATATAATTTCATGATTTTTAGAGGTGTATAGATTTTGATTTTTAATTTTGAAGAGATCGGCCACTTTTTTTGAGTTTGAAAATAAAGTAAGAAAAGAAACAAACCACTTTCTCTGAGTGCACGCGGTTTGTAATAGGGAAGTGAGTATGGGTCAATGTGCTTGTGGTATGGGCTAGGAATTTGGTGGGTATGGGTATGGTATGGGAAGACTTATATATATATATATATATATAATTTTGAATTTAAATTATCAAGCTATTAAACGACCGAAAAACTCGCACTCCAAACGACGCATGCTGGTTGGCGTTCTACATGTTATACTCCTATTCTGAACTAAATGGAACTAGCCTTGAGATTTAATTCAATTGTATGCAAAAGATAGGTTTTTAAGCCCCGTTATTATATTAAATTTTAGATATTAATTTCAACGCGTTTCAATCTTGGACGACCAAATGATATGTCTGATCGCTACAAAATTTAGCGGCGTAATATAATTCACTATTACGGATCCAATGAAATTGGTTTCATCGAGATCCGAGACTGTGCCCCGAAAGGTTAATTTCACAGATTTAAATATTTAATTATCGATATTTATCTAATCTATTTTATATTTTTAAATAAATTTACAAATTGAATTCACCAATATTATTTATTAATTAAAAGGAGTTAAATAAAATTATTAAATCCATTTAACTTACATTTAATTCACAGTTCAAATATTTAATTATCCCCTATATTTGAATTATAAGTTATTAAATTCCAAAATTCAATAATTTTGAATATTTAAAATTAATTAAACATTTAAAATCAAATAACCAAAATTTTGGGTCTTTACATTCTCTCCCCTTAAATGAATTTCGTCCATAAAATTAGTAAGGAAGAAAATGTTCCAAACCCTTAAGTTTAAAACTATTAATTAAATTAAGTTATTAAACTAATTTTCAAAACCAATTACCTGGAATAGATTCTAAAATTTCTAAGTCTTTTAAATTAATTCACTTATACCAACTAATTCTCTTCTATTCATTCATTCCAAGATATAATTCGGAATATTAAATTTTAGTTGTTAAATTTTTTTCAAAATTCTCAAAAAGTTTTTAACTCTTAAATTCTCGGACAATTTAGCCAGCGTCTCATTTGCGTGGCTCGATCGGTACAACTACAAATCGCCTATATGGTCTCCAAACCAATTAAAGAAAATAAAAGCCAAGTGGCCTCCCATATCTGGGCATAAAATCATCAATCAATTTAAATTTTCTAAATTTATTACGTACCTTTTTGTGTTTGATTTATATTTTGGCAGGTAATTTATCATCTTTAAGCAAATTCCGGTTCACAAGAATCAAATGGAAATCTCTTGCAAACCTGTACTTGCACAATCTAAAAGTAAATCTGGCTGACAAAAGCAATGTGATGTAATTCTACATGCAAAAACTTGTCTGGTATAAATCTTCATGCAATCAACAACCATATCTCAGTCATATGCGATAAAATACAGAGAATATTCTGTAATATATGATATGCATCTAATTATTACAAATGACAAATTTAGATCTAAATACCCGGGCTTTTCAATTCAAAATTTTATTTTCAAATTTCTCAGACAAGAAAAATCAAAGATCAGAATCAAAATGGCAAGGAGGGGATACCTCTAAATAAATTATGGAGAAACTCTAGAATCAAACCAATATGGAGCATCCAGTGGTACTCCGGTTCCTCTAAAAACATGAACTAGAGTGAATAAATATCTTTTTCTTCCTAAAATCTTCAAAATTCTCCTTTTCAAAATCACTGGGATTTAGGTCCTAATGACAACAGTTCAAAATCCTTTGTCTATAAATTTAAACTTTATAGACAATGGTTTATGAAATCACACAGCCAATCAATTCGATTCAATCAAATCAAATCAATCAAATTCCGTGAAGGAATAAACTAATTCTAATAGTCAACCAAATTCCATAAAGGAAAACTTATCACTTAACATTCTTTCTAAATGTCAAACGACTAACAATTTTTTTTTAACTTAGGTTCAAAACTTTCTTAATTGTCCAAAAATATAGATAATTATCTAAATGTACCATTTTGCTCATTAGCCTTTGGTTATTGCTTAGAAGATTATCCAAACTCACTCGGACAAAATGGAAAGTTATACTCTATGTTTTATTAGTTTCTTAATTATATTTAAAGTTTTCTAATTCACTTATATTTTCACTTAGTATTTTATTCAATACTAGATTATTTATGAGTTATCTCATAATTTTTCACCCAAGTTTTAAACTATTTTATAAAGTTATTTCTTTATAAAACATCAAATCATAACTTATTCCACTTTATTTACTTATATAATATTCTTTTATGTCCTGAGAATACATACAAATTTTGTTTTACTTTTTCAAAGATCTGGATGGAGATCAAAACAAATTATGGTTTCTTAAAACCGAGTTAACCTATTATCCCCTTTTATTTAGAGTTTTAAATTGAATAATATTCATGGGTTGACCCAATCAACAAATAGCTTATGCTACTAAGATGTTTTAAATAATTATATGGTTTTAATAAAATAATGTTTGTCAAATCTTTCTTGTTTACTTTAACCCAATTTAAATATGGATGTAAATTTTCAAAACTTACCTTTGAAAGCATACTACATATGTTTTCTATATATGATAACTTCAAACAATTTATTTATTAAAACTCACTATTGTTTTATTCGGATTTGAACCCATTTAGATCACATAATGATAATGAGAATAATTTACTAAGTATTCCACAAGTCCGCCTAAGCAAACATCTGATCGTCACTTAGAAGATTATTTAGATTACCACAAAACTAATCGAAACAATTTCCTCCTAATTATCCCAAAGAAAATGCATTCCTTTAAAATTTTACTTCCCAAAATAATTTCATTTTAAGTTACTTTCAAAAGTACTCCTATTTCATTTCTAAAAAACCTTTTTGAAATTAATTTCAAAAAAATTCCGAGATTTAGATTCAAAAATTCTTTTTAACCACATTTCACTAACTAATTTATATAAAATTTCATTTATATATAAATCATTTCATATTATAATAAATCCTCTTTACTATAATACAATTATCTTGAATATTTATTCTCTAAATATCTTATCCCACTATTTAGATCATATTAATAACTTTTTATAAAGTTTAATTCCTAACCCACCGTTATTAAAAGGTGAATTTTTAAGTTAACATTTTCTCCGAACACCATTATGGTAAAATTGTGAAAATTAATTCATAAAGGGTTCGTTTTAAATCAAAACTATAAATGCTTCTAATTAAACCAAGCACAATTTAACAATTAACAAGCAACAGTTAATGCTTCTTATTTAAACTAAGCATAACCGAACAAACGACAGTGATAATAAATACATATCATCACATTTACACCAACACACTATATAACTATATAGAGTTTTTAAAATTATTCCTTTATATATATAAAAATATAATCCTAGGAAAAATATTAAATTTCACAAAATTTTCAAAAATTTTCATACTGTATCCGTTGGCCTTGGTTAAGTGTTTAGAAACCCCTATCGATACAGTGGCATCCAACGTCTTGACTAGAATTCATAAAAACTCAATAGACCAGTTAACATAATACGTTTTTTTAATAGTAACAAATACGCTCTTGTATATATAATACTCTCAAACTCATTCTATGGTGTCGCTTACCCTATCTCTAATGAGCCAAACCCTACCAAAACCAAGGTTCTCTCTTAACCTCGCGCTATGATACCACATGTAACAATCTAGGCTTTTCAACCATCGACAGTGGATATACCCTCACCGTAGCTTACAATGATACCTCTCATTTGCTTTTAGGCTTGCCTCTCGACTAACAACCTGCTCATAGGACATGTAGGGGTAAGAGCCATTCGTTCGCTACTTCACAAGAAGCGAGAACCCCCTATCATTCCGCACCTCTATGCCTAAGCAAGTGAGATAACTCGAATAACGAGGATCGTATAAAAGTTCTGTGAGACCACACCGCTAACACATAATGGGTTTTTACCTCACAAGAATAATATCCATATAGGTAAGAGCAGAAATAAATATCAAGAAAAAATCCAAATAGGAATGAGAATAATTAATATTAAACCAGACTTGAAAGAATAGAAATAAACCAAGTAAAATCCAAACTGGAGAGAATGGATAGAACAAGGAAAATGGTCCAGCTCAATAGAGTGGACTAAATAAGATAATAATCCAAACTTGATAAAATGGACTAAATAAGATAACCGTCCAAATTGATAGGATGGACATAATAAGGTAATATTCCAACTTTGATAGAATGGATTAAATCAATGTTTAAACACTATGATGAGGAGTTGGCTCTACTCGAGGCAATTTAAAGCTAAAACAGATTAAGGGATTTGAATCAATAAGGAAAGGAAATTTCCCAACAAATGACATAGAAGGTGCACGCCTTTAGAGTATACCTCTAGTAATATACTCCTGAGAAACTCATATACTCCATGACACTTCTTGGACAACACCAAGCTGGACCCCACCAGACCTTACCGAGAATCTCGATATTTCCACATCAAAGTGCATAACCAAATCCAAACTAGATGAGATGTGAAAATACCCTTTTGATGGAAGCAACCCCAC
The DNA here is from genome assembly GCA_030737815.1 of Allium fistulosum. NCBI lineage: Eukaryota > Viridiplantae > Streptophyta > Magnoliopsida > Asparagales > Amaryllidaceae > Allium > Allium fistulosum. The sequence continues at coordinate 753,231,414 of CM060905.1, read as the reverse complement.
ATAACTTGGCTTCCTCTCGTGCTTTTGGTTTAGTCATTTCCGACAAAGGATATCAAAGCTCGATGGAGCAACAAATAGTTTTTAAGGCGACGGTACAGCATGAAGAAAACCGAATCCGATATTAATAAATCAACTATCGGAGTTACTTAAAATGATTGTATATGGAAACTAAATTTCATATATTTACCACGTTGTTGATTTCGGACAAATCCAATTTCTCGGTTGAAAATGAAGTCGGGCAAGTGGAGGCCATGTTACCTCAAGGCATCATCTTGATGACATTTTTAACCTTTGAGATAGAAACGAGTCCAAGCCTCAACGTTTGGTGTTAAATGTATGACTAGTTCCTTTCCACATAAGCAATATCGATTATAGAACTATTGTTCTATAACCGATATCGAACTTTAACTTTTAAAAATTGAACTTGTGCTTGATTTCCATATTTCCTTATTGGTAAAACACTTTCGGAATTAGTTCCTGATTGTTGAAACGTTAAGAGAAAAATATTTCCAAGTGCGTGACCCTGAAGGCCTAAACTAACATCAAACCGAACACCTAGAAGACTATCCAACGTAACAACCCAATAATTGAGTTCCAATTCCTTTTCATAACTTTTAAAACAATATTAATTATCTCGAAAGACAATTAGACACATTTGAAATCTCTTTTAAATAAGCAAATCCATTATCTACAATAAAATAGACAATTATTTCCAAACACTTATATAACATTGGTAATTAAGTTTAAAATCTTTATTAAATCAGTTTATTAACTTTAAATCAGTGGATTAAAGCAAATTTATTATATTAGATAATTTACTTAAATCACCTTTATTAAATTGATTAATTAACTTTAAATATCATTAATTACAATGATTAATTAAATACAAATAATCATTAGTTAAAACGAATAAGTCATTTCAAACATCATTTATTAAAATGATAAGTAATTCTAAATTCCATTAAAATAATTAATTAAGTTCAAAAATAACATAAATTAATTGGATTGATTAAATTCAAATTTCATTAGTCAAAACGATTTATTAAAAACATCATTTGTTATAACGATTTATTTAATTATAAAAACATTATTAATTAAAATAAATTAACTAAATTCCAAATATCATTAGCAAAAAAAATTCATTAAATTTAACATAATCATTAGTTAAATTGATAAATGAAATTCAAATATCATTATTTAAAATGACAAATTACTTTTAAATATCATTAACTAAAATGATTATTAATTCCAATCATCATTAATTAAAAAAATTAATCAAGTTCAATAAATTAATTAAACTCCATTATCAATAACTAAAATAATTAATTAAACTCAAGTAATCATTAGTTAAAATGATTAATTAAGTAAAAGATATCATTAGCAAAAATGATTAATTGAATCTAACAATAAACCAATTTTAAACGTTATTTGTTAAATTGGTTAATTAATCTCAAAATCATTAGTTAAAATGATTAATTAATTTAAATTATCACTAATCAAAATGATTAATGAAATTTCAATATTCTTTTTAGCGAAAACACAAGCTCAAGTTCATATGAGAGTGTTTTAGGGATGAAATTTTATAAATGACGATATAGCTAAATTGCTATAACGACAATTAACAAGGTAAATGGAATATTAGAATTTATTTTAATTAACCATCAATATATCAACATAAGGATGTAAATAAATAATTATTAGCGAGAAGCCCCCTTTGGGTCTCTCTACAGATTTTTCCTGCAAAACAACGGTTATGGATAACATATAGATAATCATATGGATTTATAGCGATCAAATTAATATACCATCCATTTTCCAATCGAAAATTCAACCAAATAAGAAATCAAACAATTTAACTAACATTCAAACAATCAATAAATGTTCATAAAATCATTGATATGATATATAAAATTAAATGTGAGTTAAACTCACAATGATTTCCGTTTTCGCCGAAACATCCCCATTTCAGAACAAACCAAACGGCCGTTCGATTTTAGCCTAAATTTTCACTTGCTCCAAATCTAACCAAATCAATTCCATTATGAAGATCTCGACAACACGAGTCCAACGCAAAAAACGACGTTCGAATCCGACCTCGTATGAGCAAGATACACAATTAATAAGTTTTAGAATTAAACAATTTAATTTATTCACTAATTACCATAATTAAACAACTAATTACCCTTAAGCTATTTCTTCCCCAAACACACACTCTTCTTCCTGTACATGTCCAATGACATGGCTGTGCACACAATCCCATTGATTGGGAGCTCCGATGTGCCGATTAATGAACAGACAGCGCTGTTGGCTCCCTTTCCTCGAACACGACCTATCTACCACTACCTCGACAACTCCGCACCACTTCTTTAAATTCCAACCTGGCATGTCTCTCATAGCAACATAATAATGTCACACATTCAAAACCATTGTCGTACACCATAAAATTCCCTCCCCAATTGTCTCTCGCCTCAACGAACTCGAATACACTCTTCAAATCCCCTAAATCGCCTTAAAATGCTCAGGAATCTTAACCCTAGTTTGCCCTTTCTCACGTCGATCATCCAAACATTGATCATACTTAATAATACATATGTGGATTTGTAGCTCTAGACAAAACAAACCCAATGAATTTCGTTTCACGATTTTTGGAAGTGTATAGCTTTTGATTTTTAATTATGAAGAAATCAGCCATTGTTTTTTAGTTTGAAAATAAAGAAAGAAAACAAATGAACCACTTTCGCTGAGTGCACGTGGTTTATAAAAGGGGAATGGATATAGGTCAACGTGCTTGTGCTATGGGCTAGGTATTTGAGGGGTATGGGTATGGTATGGGCAGACTTAAATATATATATTATTTTAAATTTAAATTATCAAGCTATTAAACGACCAAAAAACTCGAACTCCAAACGTGACGTACCAGCTGGCAGTCTATATGTCATACCTCTATACTGAACTAAATGGAAATAGTCTCGAAGTCTAATTCAATCGTATGCAGAAGATAGATTTTTAGACCCAGTTATTATATTAAATTTTCGATATTAATTTCAACACATTTCGATCTCGCACGACCAAACGATACGTCTTATCGCTACGAAATTTGATGGCGTAATATAATTCACTATTACGGATCCTGTGACGACCCGGAATTTTGGCAGTAATATTTTAATAAATATTTAATCCAATTAAATAAAATGTAAACTTATCATTTTAAAAAAGAATAAGACTTTTGGAATATTTGCCATTTATTTACATACATATGTATTTTTTTTAGAAAGGAAATTTTGATTTGAAAATTTAAAATAGAATTTTTCAAAAATATTTGAAATAAAATTTACCTTATTTAATGAAATTAAAGGGCTCTACATTTTTGACATTTGATATAATATATGCAAATGAAGGTAATGTAAATAATAATGTTTAAAATCGAATAAATCTTATAAATACAAAATATAAGTATAAAATATAATTATAAACATGTGAATATAAATTAAATGTTTGAAAGTTAAACTATGAATAGAAATAAAACTAAGAAGTATGTTAACAATAACTTATATGGTTAAATAGAAACATAAGATAATTCTAGTATAAATACTTATGAAGATTCATATGGTATGTAGGACAAAATAAAATCTTTGACCAAAAATAATAATAAGTATGTTTGCTGTGAATGTTACATGAGCAAGGCAAAAGAAAAAAAAACATATAGTCTATGTACATACCAAAGATAAAAGGGATAATGATGTAAACACGAAGGACACTAGCATTTAATGCTAGCACAAAAACAAGGTCATTCGAAATATCTATAAATCATTTTAGCTCAAAATGTTGACTGGCCAAAGAAAGGAAAGAGAAAAAAATCTCTGAGCAAAAACAGAAAATGTTGCACCAGTAAACACATATCCATGAAAACCTTTTATATATATGAACATCCTCTTTGTTTTAGTTGGTTCTCAAGACTAAACAAACCAGAAAAGAAAATATAGTAAGCATTTCCATTTTTACAAACTTAAACAACATCTTAACTAAATAAACAAGAAGATCAAAGAGAATCTGTAAGGACCCGATTCTTCGACTTCCGAATATCGACATTAATACATCAACTGTATCGACTGCCGAGCCATCGAATACCGGAAAACCGAATTCTTAGGGTTTAAGAAAGAGGAGGTAGAAGAAGACAGAAGAAAAAAAGAGAAGAAACAACAGAAAACACAGAAACAGAAATAATATCAGAATCTCACATTCATAGCGGAACAATATATGATAGATAAATTAATAATCTTTTAAACAAAGAACTATACCAGTTTTATACAATACATCAATCATCAGAGTTTACAACAACAATACAACAATGGACAGTTATATAAACTTGTCCTCATACAGAATACACAGCGGAATAAATAAACAAGTACGTGTGTACGTTTTGCCATCCAGCTTGCTTCCACAGCTCCAGAATATCCAGAATATCCTGATAACATAACTCTAGGCTGCCCGTGTGGAAAATTGGTGGGAACCCAGAGTTTAGAAGGGAAACAATAAACTTCGAGTCCGTCATGGTGACTGGTGTGAGATCGTAAAAAGGTTATTTTTCACAATGAAAATAAAATTTATTCGAAATGCTTTTGGAAAATGAAACTACCATAAAACCTCCCGCTACACACACAATGCAAACGCAGAATTGGAGGAGATTTCTCCTTATGATAGTCAAAGATGCTTACTACGCAAAACAAATCATTTTGGGATATTATTATTAGTGCATAGTGAGGAAAACATTTCGAAAGTACAATATAAATCTTAGCCAGCATAGGTACCATGATAGTATGCCTACTATAGCTACCATGTTAAATGGCAGGTTCTACAACTAAAACCGTACAAGGCTCGTATTGTTTCTTTGGATTTCCAACAAATGGTCAGGCCAAGGAACTTCCCATTGCCACATAGGTACGCCTCTGGAAAGACGACCCGAGAACCTAACCGGATCTCTGCTAACACAAGGTCGGGTTACCCCTAACTGGGTAACTACTGACACGAATATGTCATCCCCCGATCGTAACCGATCTATATCCGAGGATCCTCGATTTCCAACAACCACAAAGTAATAAATTTGCAGCAACAACATAGGTTAAATATCTGGGCTCCATACCATGATACCACCTCTATCCAGAAGGAATGACATACACTAAAGGGGCGCTACCCCCTAATAACCTTGCTGCATCCTTCCTGTTTTGACCATTTCCGGGGTGTGAGGTCCGACGAAGTCTCGTCCATAAAGCTACGCTTTGTCACAAAGCCATGCTTTCGGTCAACAGATGATCAAAGTAATGATCACAAAGATAAATGATCAAACAAATGATCATATCACAAATGATCAAACAATGATCATCACACATCAACACTCAACATGTCACATTACCAAATTGGGAGTATATTGCTGATAACCTTCAACTACATAACCTCTGAGCTCATACGTCTCAGAGAAGGGTGTTAAGCTAAAAGAATAAATTCCCCGCCACCAACAGATATGTATTTGAAAGAAATCAGCTTTATATCTCAATTTGTAACGTCAGACACACAATCCATACAAGTCTGTTCCGGGATCGAACAGAACCGAAGGCACTTCAAAAGAAGCCCTTGCAATCCGGATAATTTCTAATCACGTCCGGACTTCCCGTCACTTAGGGTGATAAAATCTCTATATCGAAGATCAGCCGATGCAGAGTAACTCGATGGTAATCCTTCCATTTTCGAAAATATCCGGTCTTCAACACCGGTCATCAAATGCGATCCATTACGACGTATCACATATTCGGAATGGGTTATACGACCCAAAGGTCCTTTCCCGGCTAACCCGAATAGTGAGCGCTTATTCAAAAATAAGTGTAGCATTCAAATTCAAGCAAATCACAACAAATACCCATTCAAGGTAATTATTGATAGTCGATTATTTAACTATCAATAGGTCTGCACAGCATCATCAGATTCCAAACAATTTTCCAAATTATTTATTTTCCAAAAATATCTTTACAAGATATATAATTTCCACACTTCAACCATTTGTAAACAAATTACAAATATTCATTTTTTTCAATTTATCTTTAAAAGATAAAAACTCAAAACATTTCACTTTATATTGGAAAAACATTTCCATACTTATTTGATAATAAGTAATTCACAAACCCATTTGTTTTCAACATTTTGAAAATATCCAATATACTTAAATCATAATTAAGTATATATTTCATTCTTTAAGGAAAACGTTCTCTTAAACACATTTATTTGAGTCAAAACGAATGTTGCGTAAAACATCGTTACGACGACCCAAAATCACTAGTATAGGGATTCGTAATTAAGATAGATATATAAATCCCAATACTATATAAAACATTTCCTTTCGAAAATCATTTACTATAACAACAGTGTTATAGTCCACCATTTCCTTATTTCTCGAAACATCTATTTCAACAATAAATGTTGAAATCTATGTTTTCGATACTTAACACGTTTTAAAACAGCTTTTAAAACAATTACTTCATTTCGTAATATCACTTCTCCAAAACATATCCATTTTATTTAAAAATACATTCACTGTCCAAAATCGTGAATATACTTTATTTACCCAATTCAATGTTTCTACACATTTATTAAAAGATTATCCACTGTCTAAAATCGTGGATATAATTCCTTTAATTAACTTCTATAATTCACTTATCAAAATAAGTGATTTCGGATTTATAAACAACGTTTATAAATCACATCTATACTTTATAACAATTTCAACTTATAAAATCATTTTATAAGCAAATTCTATTTATATCCCATCTAAGTGCCAAAATCTAATTTATAAGTAAATTACTTATAAATCTTTTAATTTACAACATCTATTCATTTTAGAACTTCACATTATAAATCTATTAATTTCATTCACTTATGAAATCCATTTATACTTCCTTTTAACACTTATAAAAATTCGTTTTATAATTCCAATATTTTTAATTTATAAATATCAATTTTATAAATCTTTTATATAAACCATTTATAATTATTCAAAAATCCCAATTTAAACCATTTTATAAATCAATCAACTATTTATTTCAAAAATCACACTTTGGTTATATTTCACAAAAATCATAATTTTTATAACTTTAAGATTTTAACGTTTATTTATTTAAGATGAATCAATCCAAATAATCAAATCACTTTAAAAATCCATTAAAAAAAATCAAAATCGTTATTTTTAAACTTCAAAAATGGATCCGATGATGCAACAGCACCAAATAATCAATCACGGCATCCAAACATCATATATCGATATGACAACAGAATATATAACAATATCTGTAAATAAATCAATACAGTTGAGGAATCCAGTTGGATCCCTCCAACCTGTTTCCCTACATCCACAGACGTTAGCACAATACCCATTCCACTTCGAGGTAGAATATCGCGGTATATGGGATTTATAAAATATTATCCGCTATTATGCGGCGCAATAGGGTCTCATCCGCTATATAATGCGGGAAATCAACAACTGCAATATATACATATTCCAATATATATATATATTGCTATATACTACTATATATACTATATCACATACAAACAGCAATCAAACAGTCAATAACTGCAAAATCCAACTTTTCATTTTGAGTGAGAAGATCTCACCTTTGATTTTTATTCTTTTTGCAATCCACTTTCATTTTAGACTGTTTTCTCCACTGGATTAGACCTTGTATAACATTATACAGTTTATTAATAATTTTGAACTAATCGAACAATTAATTTTCCATTTACCAAATTTAATTACTAATGATTCAATTTAACTCAAAAAATTAAATTTTACACTAATATTTTTTTTTCTCCTTACTGTATATAACAACAGTAATTCTTTCTACTGTTTGATCAACGAAATAAAATTTAAATAAAATTTAAAAGTTTTAAACATACTTAACTAAAATGTTTTAAAAATCAAAATTACCTCAAACAATCATTTCGAACAGCACGCGAACAAGTCACGATCCAGACAATACGTCTCCCATCGACCAAAACAAAATGCCCCACGAACAACCCCTCTCGATCGTGCGACTTGTTATGCTCGAACTCAAGCACCCCCAAATCGAACGGAGCCACCTTCTGCCGAAGTTCAACGACATCGACCATCCCTTCGAACAACTCCACCACGTTGCGTCGACGAAACCCATGCGCACAGCCTCTCGCGAACCCTACCTCGCCCCGCATCCTTATACAATTTCGAATCTAATCTCGAACGAAGAGAAAGCGACAGCAAAATGCGAGAGATGATTTCGAGCCTCATGTGATTGCCGAAACCCACGGCGTTGTGAATGCCGCCGCCACCGAAGTCCCATCTCGCGGCCATTTTTCTAATTTTTTTTTCGTTCGTTTTGATTTATGAAGAGGGAAGGAATTGAGATATTTATTTTAATTGGCTCGCGATTTTGAAAAACTGGGGATAATGGGAAGAGAACGAATTGATTCAGCTGAAGGCCATTTTTTTTCTTTTTGTTTCAATTTTGAAAACTGAAGAGGGAGAGGGTTATTTAAAAATTTGAAGGAGGGATGCTTTGCACGATTTATTTCGTGATCTTCGGCAAAATTCAAGGAGATAACGTGCTGATGTGATAAGCCCCCCTTTTTTTATTATTTAAATTTAATTTGTTGTCGATACAAATTTCAACGCATTTATGTCTCGTATGCTCACACAACAACTCTAATCAATACGAAATTTGAAATCAAATAATAATTCAATATTACGGACCCAATAAAACTGGTTTTGTCGAATTCCGAGACTGTGCCTCGGAAGGCTATTTTTAAATATCGATTCAAACGATATAATTTCAAAACTGAACAAATCAATTTCAAATTCAATTTTGGAGCTTCTATTATCTTCAGTATTATCAATATGAATTTTACAAGCCTTGAAAATATTTTTAACAAGTCCAAAATTTACAATTCAGCAATTTATTCAATTTCCAATTATTAAACTCAATAATTTAAAATTGCTAAATAAACAGATGTATTTGAAATTCAAGTTAAATTATTATTCAAATATTTAAAATAAATTAAATATTCAAATTTCAAATGTCAAAAATTCAGGGTTGTTACAATCTTCCTCCCTGAAAAGAATTTCGTCCCGAAATTACAAGTAAAGAAGAATGCTCCAATACCCGTTAACTATTTTACCAAAACCAAATAGTTTTATCAAATTTCAAAACAAATCTTTCTATTAAAGATTCGTTATCACTTCAGCTAACTTTCTAAACACTTTCATAGTTTTCAAACAACTTTATTCTACTTCACAATTCAAATTTAAATTTGAATTCAAATTTTAAACTTTCAAAATTTTCTCAAAATTTTCCTAACGCTCTAAATTCCCGAAACATTTCGCCAGTGTCTCCTTTGCGTGGCTAGCTCGGTACAACTACAAAATGGCACAACGGCCCCTCCGATTCAAAAAGAAAAGAAAGAGCCAAGTGGCTGGGCAAGAAAATCATCAAATCTCATATTGAAACTCAAATACATACCTTTTTGTCGAGCAATTCAAAATTATCTTTGAAATTAAAATCCCAATTCCATTATAACACCTGTATATCCTACTAGCCATAATATCCAATTACAATATTCAAACCATTTTGCCAATTCCATTACAAAATTTCGATACTTACTTCTTATATCATCTTTAGTTTACTATTGAAGTTATATCCATTATCATTCAATTTTACATTTCAAATTTCATTTGAATTCAATTTACAATTTCAATTTAATTTGGATTCAGTTTAACTTCTGAATATTGAATTTCATCAACTATTTTTCATTCACAACTGATTCATAGCTTTATTTTAAATTAGTTCCAATTACTAATTCATCACAAATTCTAATTCACTTTATTCAAATTTGTTTTCAACATTCAGTTTCAATTCCAGTTTTATTCTTTTGTTCATTCCCAAAATTTATTTTCAATTCACTATTATGGTTTATAACCACTTATATTTAACTGGATTTCAAATTCCATACGAATTTTAATTTATCTTTCATTTATAATTATTCAATTTAATTCATTTTCTTACAAATTCGAAATGAATTTCAACATTCAATTTCATTTTCTTGCACTTGCAATTGCAAATTTATTTATTCATTCACAAATTCATTCATTTTCAATTTGAATCTCATTCCAATCAGATTTCAAATATTTTATAAGTTATCAACTTATTTACATTCCATTAATGAATTTTATTTTCAAATATCTTCCTGGAATCCATTCCGAATTATAAATCACATTTACAATTTTACATTAACAAATCCCCTTCGTATATGAATTTATTTCCTTAACTTTCAATTCACATTTATAAATTTCATTTGTTAAATGAATTTATCTTCAATCTTTGGTTATACATTTTATTTCTTATTCAATTTCCATATAATAATGATAATAATTCAATATTATTACTTCCTAACAACCAAGCATCCATATACTATGATAATTCATAGAAAAACATTTCTTTTCTATACAAAAATAGTTTTGGGTAAAATTATCCCATTTATCCTATTTTAAAATAATACTATGTCGGTTTATCTTGTTTAAGAGTTTAGAAATCCCTATCGATTACAATTGGTCACCCTGCACCGACCAGAATCTATAAACAATCAACCGATAAGTCAACATAATACAAAACAAATTTGTATTCACTAACAAATACGCGCTCATATCTATTATTACACTCACACTCATTCTGTACTACTGACTCTATCTCTAATGAGTAACACCCAACAGAGCCATGGTTATCGCTTAACCGGATGCTCTGATACCACGTTGTAAGGACCCGATTCTTCGACTTCCGAATATCGACATTAATATGTCCACTGTATCGACTGCCGAGCCATCGAATGCTGGAAAACCGAATTCTTAGGGTTTAAGAAAGAAGACGTAGAAGAAGACAGAAGAAAAAGAGAGAAGAAACAACAAAAAACACAGAAACAGAAACAATATCAGAATCTCACATTCGCAACGGAACAATATATGATAGATAAATCAATAATCTTTTAAATAAAGAACTATACCATTTTTATACAATACATCAATCATCAGAGTTTACAACAACAATACAACAATGGACAGTTATATAAACTTGTCCTCATACAGAATACATAGCGGAATAAATAAACAAGTACGGGTGTACGTTTCGCCATCCAGCTTGCTTCCACAGCTCCAGAATATCCAGAATATCCTGATAACATAACTCTAGGCTACCCATGTGGAAAATTGGTGGGCACCCAGAGTTTAGAAGGGAAACATTAAACTCCGAGTCAGTCATGGTGACTGGTGTGAGATCGTAAAACAGTTATTTTTCACAAAGAAAATAAAATTTATTCGAAATGCTTTTGGAAAATGAAACTACCATAAGACCTCCCGCCACACACACAATGCAAACGCAGAATTGGAGGAGATTTCTCCTTATGATAGTCAAAGATGCTTACTACGCAAAACAAATCATTTTGGGATATTATTATTAGTGCATAGTGAGGAAAACATTTCGAAAGTACAATATAAATCTTAGCCAGCATAGGTACCATGATAGTATGCCTACTATAGCTACCATGTTAAATGGCAGGTTCTACAACTAAAACCGTACAAGGCTCGTATTGTTTCTTTGGATTTCCAACAAATGGTCAGGCCAAGGAACTTCCCATTGCCACATAGGTACACCTCTGGAAAGACGACCCGAGAACCTAATCGGATCTCTGCCAACACAAGGCCGGGTTACCCCTAACTGGGTAACTACTGACACGAATATGTCATCCCCATATCGTAACCGATCTATATCCGAGGATCCTCGATTTCCAACAACCACAAAGTAATAAATTTGCAGCAACAACATAGGTTAAATATCTGGGCTCCAAACCATGATACCACCTCTATCCAGAAGGAATGACATACACTAAAGGGGCGCTACCCCCTAATAACCTTGCTGCATTCTTCCTGTTTTGACCATTTCCGGGGTGGGAGGTCCGACGAAGTCTCGTCCACAAAGCCATGCTTTCGGTCAACAGATGATCAAAGTAATGATCACAAAGATAAATGATCAAACAAATGATCATATCACAAATGATCAAACAATGATCATCACATAGCAACACTCAACATGTCACATTACAAAATTGGGAGTATATTGCTGATAACCTTCAACTACATAACCTCTGAGCTCGTACGTCTCAGAGAAGGGTGTTAAGCTAAAAGAATAAATTCTCCGCCACCAACAAATATGTATTTGAAAGAAATAAGCTTTATATCTCAATTTGTAACGTCAAACACACAATCCATACAAGTCTGTTCCGGGATCGAACAGAACCGAAGGCACTTCAAAAGAAGCCCTTGCAATCCGGATAATTTCTAATCACGTCCGGACTTCCCATCACCAAGGGTGATAAAATCTCTATATCGGAGATAAGCCGATGCAGAGTAACTCGACGGTAATCCTTCCGTTTTCGAAAATATCCGGTCTTCAACACCGGTCATCAAATGCGATCCATTACGACGTATCACATATTTGGAATGGGTTATACAACCCAAAGGTCCTTTCCCGGCTAACCCGAATAGTGAGCGCTTATTCAAAAATAAGTGTAGCATTCAAATTCAAGCAAATCACAACAAATACCCATTCAAGGTAATTATTGATAGTCGGTTATTTAACTATCAATAGGTCTGCACAGCATCATCAGATTCCAAATAATTTTCCAAATTATTTATTTTCCAAAAATATCTTTACAAGATATATAATTTCCACACTTCAACCATTTGAAAACAAATTTCAAATATTCATTTTTTTCAATTTATCTTTAAAAGATAAAAACTCAAAACATTTCACTTTATATTGGAAAAACATTTCCATACTTATTTGATAATAAGTATTTCACAAATCCATTTGTTTTCAACATTTTGAAAATACCCAATATACTTAAATCACAATTAAGTATATATTTCATTCTTTAAGGAAACCGTTCTCTTAAACACATTTATTTGAGTCAAAACGAATGTTGTGTAAAACATCGTTACGACGATCCAAAATCACTAGTATAAGGATTCAAAATTAAGATAGATATATAAATCCCAATACTATATAAAACATTTCCTTTCGAAAATCATTTACTATAACAACAGTGTTATAGTCCACCATTTCCTTATTTCTCGAAACGTCTATTTCAACAATAAATGTTGAAATCTATGTTTTCGATACTTAACACGTTTTAAAACATCTTTTAAAACAATTACTTCATTTCGTAATATCACTTCTCCAAAACATATCCATTTTATTTAAAAATACATTCACTGTCCAAAATCGTGAATATACTTTATTTACCCAATTCAATGTTTCTACACATTTATTAAAAGATTATCCACTGTCTAAAATCGTGGATATAATTCCTTTAATTAACTTCTATAATTCACTTATCAAAATAAGTGATTTCGGATTTATAAACAACGTTTATAAATCACATTTATACTTTATAACAATTTCAACTTATAAAATCATTTTATAAGCAAATTCTATTTATATCCCATCTAAGTGCCAAAATATAATTTATAAGTAAATTACTTATAAATCTTTTTATTTACAACATCTATTCATTTTATAACTTCACATTATAAATCTATTAATTTCATTCACTTATGAAATCCATTTATACTTCCTTTTAACACTTATAAAAAATCGTTTTATAATTCCAATATTTTTAATTTATAAATATCAATTTTATAAATCTTTTATATAAACCATTTATAATTATTCCAAAATCCCAATTTAAACCATTTTATAAATCAATCAACTATTTATTTCAAAAATCACACTTTGGTTATATTTCACAAAAATCATAATTTTTATAACTTTAAAATTTTAACGTTTATTTATTTAAGATGAATCAATCCAAAATTTTAATAAAACGTATAATCTCAAAAATCACTTTAAAAATCCCTTAAAAAAATCAAAATCGTTATTTTTAAACTTCAGAAATGGATCCGATGATGCAACAGCACCAAATAATCAATCACGGCATCCAAACATCATATGTCGATATGACAACAGAATATATAACAATATCTATAAATAAATCAATACAGTTGAGGAATCCAGTTGGATCCCTCCAACCTGTTTCCTTGCATCCACAGATGTTAGCACAATACCCATTCCACTTCGAGGTGGAATATCGCGGTATATGGGATTTATAAAATATTATCCGCTATTATGCAGCGCAATAGGGTCTCATCCGCTATATAATGCGGGAAATCAACAACTGCAATATATACATATTCCAATATATATATATTGCTATATACTACTATATATACTATATCACATACAAATAGCAATCAATCAGTCAATAACTGCAAAATCCAACTTTTCATTTTGAGTGAGAAGATCTCACCTTTGATTTTTATTCTTTTTGCAATCCACTTTTATTTTAGACTGTTTTCTCCACTGGATTAGACCTTGTATAACATTATACAGTTTATTAATAATTTTGAACTAATCGAACAATTAATTTTCCATTTACCAAATTTAATTACTAATGATTCAATTTAACTCAAATAATTAAATTTTACACTAATATATTTTTTTCTCCTTATTGTATATAACAACAGTAATTCTTTCTACTGTTTGATCAACGAAATAAAATTTAAATTAAATTTAAAAGTTTTAAACATACTTTACTAAAATGTTTTAAAAATCAAAATTACCTCAAACAATCATTTCAAACAGCACGCGAACAAGTCGCGATCCAGACAATACGTCTCCCATTGACCAAAACGAAATGCCCCACGAACAACCCCTCTCGATCACGCGACTTGCCATGCTCAAACTCAAGCACCCCCAAATCGAACGAAGCCACCTTCTGCCGAAGTTCAACGATATCGACCATCCCTTCGAACAAATCCACCACGCCGCGTCGACGAAACCCATGCGCACAGCCTCTCACGAACCCTAGCTCACCCCGCGATCCTTATACAATTTCAAATCTAATCTCGAACGAAGAGAAAGCGATGGCTAAATGCGAGAGATGATTTCGAGCCCCATGTGATTACCGAAACCCACGGCATTGTGAATGCCACCGCCACCGAAGTCCCATCTCGTGGCCATTTTTCTAAAAAAATTTTTGTTCGTTTTGATTTATGAAGAGGGAAGGAATTGAGATTTTTATTTTAATTGGCTCGCGATTTTGAAAAACTGGGGATAACGGGAAGAGAACGAATTGATTCAGCTGAAGGCCATTTTTTTTCATTTTGTTTCAATTTTGAAAACTGAAGAGAGAGAGGGTTATTTAAAAATTTGAAGGAGGGATGCTTTGCATGAATTATTTCGTGATCTTCGGCATAATTCAAGGAGATAACGTGCTGATGCGATAAGCCCCCTTTTTTTTTAAATTTAATTTATTGTCGATACAAATTTCAATGTGTTTATGTGTCGTATGCTCACACAACAACTCCAATCAATACGAAATTTGAAATCCAATAATAATTCAATATTACGGACCCAATGGAACTTGTTTCATCGAATTCCGAGACTATGCCTCGGAAGGCTATTTTTAAATATCGATTCAAACGATATAATTCAAAACTGAACAAATCAATTTCAAATTCAATTCTAGGGCTTCTATTATCTTTAGTATTATCAATATGAATTTTACAAGCCTTGAAAATATTTTTAACAAGTCCAAAATTTACAATTCAGCAATTTATTCAATTTCCAATTATTAAACTCCATAATTTAAAATTGCTAAATAAACAGATGTATTTGAAATTCAAGTTAAATTATCATTCAAATATTTAAAATAAATTAAATATTCAAATTTCAAATGTCAAAAATTCAGGGTCGTTACAGAATCAAGCTAGCAGTTTTTCAACTACAGGAAGTGCCTCTGTTCAAATTCTTGTTACAGGTGAGTATTCCAACCTGGTTTCCTTTGATTGTGTTTGAAAAGACTGTGAATAACATCACTATTTAGATGTTTAAGTATATGATTCTGTGGCCTGCTAAACTCTAAAGTAAGTTTGTTTGGTGAGCATATTTGTAAGTAAATTCCTGTGTATATATATGAACGTATGGGTGTGTATTACTGTGTGGTTGAAATTTTTTCTCTGATTTTGGTTCCATGCTCTAAATCAGATCAAAAATCATTTGCACATGATCCAATCTTTGTTGAAACTTATGTCTTGAACAAAATAGGATTGTTATACCATAGGGTTTAGTTTAAAAATTTGTTAAGTTAAAAATAAATTTGTATTTTCTCTCGACAATAAAAACAACAGAGCAAAACTTAAAATAAGTCAAAATTAAATTTTCATGATAGATGAATTCAGGGATATAAATCAAATACTTATCCTAAAACTTGATTTTTTAAACCAAGATCATGATTTTTAGTAAAGGGATTTGGGTGTGAATCTGGTTTGACCAGAAAATTGAGTTTGAGTAATTCCTTGCATTCTAGTTGATCTGGGGTGTCGTGATTCTTCCTGGAGGTGGAAGAGTGATTGGAGAATCAAGTAAAAATATTGGATAGATGATTAATGTACGGTGGCGACCGCGGTTAATCGATGAAGTTGGTAACCCTAGTTTTAGGCATGGCCAAGTTTAGGGTCGCGTGGGCCACTCTTATGCATCGAGTTCATCGGAACTTTGGTAATTTGAAGCTTGGACGTCGGCAAAGTGGTGGCTGCATCTCCTGATTTTCTGGTGGCCAGAGATGTGAGTACGAGGCAATTTCAGGTTGATGTGGTGGGTTCAGGTTCTGGTTCCAGTTTGGTTTGAACAGCTCGATTTTGTTTTCGAACTTGAATCGATGGTGATGGAATTTTGATGGTCTGAGGTTGTGGTTGTCGACATATGGGGATCGTCATTGTTGATCGGAATTGGCGGCTTCAACGGTGCATGTGCACGACAGTAGTGTTTTATCAGTAGTTTTTATGGAAGATGGGTACTCGAGTTTCTCGAGTAAGTTGGGTGAGTTGCTCGAAGTCCTGAGAGGTGTGACTTAAAGAAATTGTGGAGTAGGCTCGAGTCAGAATTTTGTTACAGGTTTTCTTTTAAAACCTATCAGTTTTTTTTGGATTTTAAATTTTAAACTGAAATTTAAAATGAGAAGCAAGTTTTAAATCAAAGATTTGATGCAAAGTTTTGTAGCAAGTTTTAAAAGTATGGATTCAGAATGAATTTGAATCCTAGTTTTAATTAAATAAGTTTTATAAAAATGAAATGTTTTTAACAACTTAAAATTGTTAAAGTAATTTATAAAATGATTTTTAAATCTGAAATTAAAGATTTAAACAGAGTTTAAATCTAAGTAAATCAGGATTCAAGTTTAGTTTGAATCCTAGATTTAAAAGAAAATAAAGTTTTTGAATTATATAGTAGGTAATTCCTATAGGTTTTTAAAGATGATTTAAATAATGCAATTGAATAAATACAAATTATTTAATAAGGATGGAAGTTGATTAATGTAATCAATTTAAGGGGATAAATAATTAATTTAATTATTAAGATAATTAGTTAATTAGTTTGAGAAATCAATGTAAGAGATTGATTTGTTAATGTGATTAATTTCGGCAATTAAGGATGATAATTTAATTAAAAGTAAATTACCAAATTGAAATTTATTAATGATAACTACCTAAATTAAAGAATAATAACTAGATATCATTAATTAAGGTAGATAATTAATGGGAAATCACTAAATGTAAATTAATAAATAATAATGACTTAATGTAAGTAATTTAAAAGATTAATTTGTTAAGAATTGATGTGTTAAGGATTAAGTACTTTAATTTGTAATTAAAGGTTAAATTAAGTAAGGGTAATTAACTAATGGATAATTACTTGATAAAAGCAAATAAAAGGTATTTACTTAGTGTAATTAATTCAGGATTGGTTAATTAAAGAAATTAATTAAGGAGTATGATTAATTAAAGGATAATTGATCAATAGTGATTATAAGATAACTAATTTGAGTAATTAATTAAGGATCAATGTAAGTAATATGGATGGGTAAAGGTTAATTAATTTTTTGTAATTAATTAAGAATTAATTACTTATTGTAATTAAAGGATAATTAGTCAAGAGTGGTTAATTAAGATGGATAATTAAAAGACAATTAATTAATTGGTTTGTAATTAATCAATGTTAAGTAAAGGTAATCTAAGTGATCATAGATTAAGTAATTAATTTAATTAGGGATAAATTAAATTAATTTTGGAAGTGATCAATTTTGCTTATGAATGATTGAATGATGTTAAATGCCTTGAATTGGTTGATATTTCTGATATGAAATGTTTTGTGATAAGATATGTTTGGATGGACAGTGATAATGGGGTTATCTATCAAGATGCATTGCTGTGTAAAGTGATGTCTTGAATTTAAACTTGAATTGTATTTCACTTGAATAACTTGGGTTAAAATGGTATTCAATTTGGAGAGACCGAGGTCGGGTATCAGTAAATAACCGAACCCACTTCGAACTTGTAACCTACAATGATTCTTTATAAATTGATATGTGATATCAATAGGCTGAAATGGAATAATTTAAATGACTGGACTATTTGAAACTAAGTGAAGGTACTAGGGATTGAATTGTGAATATAAGTGTTGACTATAACAAGTTGTGAACTTGTAGAATGAATGAGTTACCCCGGGTTTTAATTAAGTTCTATACATTGGAATTTCATGTTAGATGGGTTTACTCATGCTGGTTTCCAGCCTGACCCGGGTGTTACTTTGGTGTAATGCTCGGGTCTGACCGAGTATTACAGATTTTCAAGTAAGGACGTTCTGGAGCTCAGGAGGCGAGCTGGATGGCAAGAAAGTATGGAGTGTTTTCGCTGTATTATATTGTTGTATATCTAGTGTTTGTATTTATGTCTAACTCTGATGTATTAAAATGTAATCGACAGATATAGTATTCTTTTGTAAACTATTATTATTTATTATTATATTTTATCCGCTACGAATGTGAGATGTTGATGTTTCTGATCTTCTTCTTCTTCTATCTCTTTCTTCTTTTTCATAACTATCTGGAATTTTCAGGATCGAAAATTTTAGGTCGTTACAGTTGGTATCAGAGCGAGGTTAAGTGAGAACTTTGGCTCTGGTGGGTGTACTCATCTAAAGATAGGGTCAATAGTACCCTAGAATGAGTTGAGTGTTTATATATATATGAGAGCGTACTTGTTATTATCATATATAAAGATTTTAAATGATTTTATGTAAGAATATATTTTGATATATATAAAGCAATATTTCTTACTAATAAATGTTAAAGTAATTGGTTGTTAAAAAAAATATTGGAATTAAATAAAATAATGAGAATTAAGTGGTAATAGTAATACAACCAAATTGAAATTGAATGAAGATAAATTTGAAAGGAATCCAAACTGAAATTAAAATCCTGAATTGGTATAAATGTTTTCAGAATAAAGATAATAATAAATTGGTTTCCAGATATGATAATCTTGGTTATTATCATAAATGGTTGTTGTGTTTAATAATAAAATGTGTATTAATGAGTAAGCAAAATAAAATGTTTTAGGGAAGTAAAACATTTAAAACATTTAGGCAAGTATGACTTGAAAATTTAAGTGGGTTTTAAATTGTGAAGTTTTCAATCTAGGTCCAGAAATTTGAAAATTGTTTCTAAAGTGATAAAGAAATAATAAATAATATTATTTGAATGGAAGAGCTTGATTCAAACAGGAGTGGTTTGAAATTTTTAAAGGAATTTGTTTTGAATTAAAAACCCAAAGGTGATTTAAAATTTAAGGATAACTTGATGTGTAAAGGAAATAAATATGTATATTTGGAAATAAACTCTAAGGTTGAGTTTTGAATTTTCTTTGGGATGTGATGTGAAACCCAAAGTGAAGTAAGTTTTTAAACTTAAATGGAAAGATTATTAATCTGAAGTTTAAAATTTGAATGGGAACTCAAATTGTGTAAAGTTGATTGGATTAAGTAAATTTAATTTAACTTGGAGGAAGTTAAATAAGTTTGAATGAACAACCTGATTTGGAAATTTCAAGGTGAAAATTGAGATTTTACTTGGGAGGTTAAATGGAAAATTTGAATTGGATTAATTTGAAATAAAATTGAAGATTGAATGAGTTCAAATTCAAATGGGAATTGGGATTAATTCATATAGAAATTGAAATGATTTGAAATTGAAGTGGATTCAATTTGAAATTAGTCTAAATTAATTTGAATAATTTGAAATTGTAATTAAAGTGAATATGTTTAAAATCAAATGGAATTTGATCTGAATTTGGAAAGATATTGAGGTTAATTCAACTTGAATTGGGACTGGATCAATTTAATGGAAAATCGATTGAAATTGAGATTGGGAAGTTGAACAGTTTGACTCTAGACTATTTTCAAAATAAATTGTTTAATATAAATCTATTTTCCCAACTATTTACTATACAACTTTTCTTTTTAAACCTAAAACTATCTTAAGCTTGTTTTACAATTACTTTTGGAACTATTTAACTATTTCACAATTGTTTTATAAACTAATTACTATTTTTTCTACTACTTTATAACTGATTACCGTTTTACAACTATTTTGCAATTGTTTTACGATTACTTAACTATTTTACAGCTATTTTACAAATTAATAATTATTTTTCAACTGCTTATCTATTTTTAAAATTTTCAAGCTATTTTCTAAATATAAACTAGTCGGAGTTCAAACTGTTTATGAGTAAATACCCAACTGAGATAAGAATTGAAGTGATAATCCAAATGGGAATTAAGGCAAATGTGAATAAGTGAATAAAATCAAAGTGAGGATGAATAGAAAGG
The DNA here is from genome assembly GCA_030737815.1 of Allium fistulosum. Lineage (NCBI taxonomy): Eukaryota > Viridiplantae > Streptophyta > Magnoliopsida > Asparagales > Amaryllidaceae > Allium > Allium fistulosum. The sequence goes on along the minus strand of CM060905.1, from coordinate 753,210,565 downwards.
GAATTGATTTAACTGATAATCAATGAAGATAGATACGCAGGATGTACGTATATTATTCTATTCGCATAATGATTTGATCCAGATTCGAGCACAGAATTTCGAGATAATATTATCAATCCGAGTTGGGATTTTTTTCGCTCGATTTTCAACAACGAACCTGGATATGGATTTTTGATTGGTTCTGGATATTCTCTATCATAGATGTGACTATGCAAGGAGAATGACGGTTTCTGATCAAGAAACTAGATCTGAGTCCGCACTAGGAAGTCGGGTGGACAATACTAGTTCGGAAGTGAAATTGTGTGATCGAGTGAGCGATCAGATTGATATTGCGTACGGATGGTATGGGTACATCGTACGGGTTTCAATAAAATTAATTTTGAAAATTTGTGGATAAGAACTGTAAATGATTTTTGAAATTGCAAGTATATTTTGTGAAATATATGATGAAGTAAAGCGGGAATTGGATATTTCTATGGTAAAAATTTACTTTATGGAAGTAAGCAATATGTTAAATGAATTTACGAAAGAGTAATCAAAATTTGAATATTGATTTGGAATAAACAAAGTTATATATCTTTGTTATATATGGAAAACTCCCCCTAATTGAATCTATTGCCAAAAGAGAAGGATTTTGGAAATATTTGAAGTATAAAAGTAAATTCATACAGGTATGAATTGATTCAAAGATTTTCCAAGATTATTATTTATATGTATATATAAAGGATTTTGTGAAAATAATTTTGGGAAAGGTTTTGGGAACCTATAGATTCCTAAAAAGGCTTCTGATTTTTGAGGAAAAATCAAATTTGGAATTTGGAAAAGCCTGATTTGTGAATTATCAATTTTGGGAATCGATTTTGTGTAAAGGCACTTATATGAAATTCATACTAGGTGTATGATTTGGAAATACTATATGTGTATAGTATAAAGTGTTTTGAGATTGGCTCTGGGGGAAAAGGCGCTCCCTTGGAATGAGCTTCTCAGGAGTGCCATAGGGTGGCACTGCCTTGAGCCTCTAAGGGGGAGGTTCTAAAGTTGATCCTGTGAGGAGTCCGGATGAAACTAGTTCCAGAGGATTATTTGTGTAGCGAAAGTCGAAGGGCTGGTGCCTACAGGGGCATTTGAGTTATGCTGTGATGACAGTGTAACTCGATGTCACTGCGATCTACTGCAGACCATAGCGAAAGTCGTGTGAGCCGCTGAGAGCCAACAGTCTACGTTTGATTTTATATCGGTAGACTGTGACACTATGGTAACATAGCGAAAGTCGTGTGTGCCGCTGAGAGCCAACAGTCTACATTTGATTTTATATCGGTAGACTACGACCTATGTATGAATGGAGAAGTTTCATTTTGACAGCGAAAATCATGTGTGCCGTTGAGAGCCAACAGTTAATGGACTTTTGCTGTGATGGCAACGTAACCCTGGAATGTAACTGCGATCTGTTGTGGGTTCCATGGCGTAATCGAGGGGCGCGGAGACCTACAATTACATGGACTTTTGCTGCGATGGCAACGTAACCCAGGATGTAACTGTGACCATGGATGGGGGTGATGATTTCAAGAGCATTCTCACCAAAGATATTTCCTCTATTTTCAAAAATGTTTTCTATATTTTCAATAAAATTATTTTTCAAAATATTTTCACTGGATGTTGGAAATGGGTCTGCCAAGCACTTATAGATTTTCAGTCGTACGCCTGATCAACGTATGACCGAATTTCTGTGAGAACAAAGATGGACTTGTCGAAACATCGAGTTATAAAAGTATTTGTATAAAAACTATTTTAGTAATATTATCTATTTTTATTAAGTAGTTTAAAGATGATCAAAGAAAATTTATCTGATTTTAAGCAATTTAATGATTCTGGCTTCGTTCCTTTTCGAGGACGAAAAGATTCAAAGGGGGGAGGAATGTGACGACCCGGAATTTTGGCAGTAATATTTTAATAAATATTTAATCCAATTAAAAAAATGTAAACTTATCATTTTAAAAACGAATAAGACTTTTGGAATATTTGCCATTTATTTACATACATATGTATTTTTTTTAGAAAGGAAATTTTGATTTGAAAATTTAAAATAGAATCTTTCAAAAATATTTGAAATAAAATTTACCTTATTTAATGAAATTAAAGGGCTCTACATTTTTGACATTTGATATAATATATGCAAATGAAGGTAATGTAAATAATAATGTTTAAAATGGAATAAATCTTATCAATACAAAATATAAGTATAAAATATAATTATAAACATGTGAATATAAATTAAATGTTTGAAAGTTAAACTATGTATAGAAATAAAACTAAGAAGTATGTTAACAATAACTTATATGGTTAAATAGAAACATAAGATAATTCTAGTATAAATACTTATGAAGATTCATATGGTATGCATGACAAAATAAAATCTTTGACCAAAAATAATAATAAGAATGTTTGCTGTGAATGTTACATGAGCAAGGCAAAAGAAAAAAAATAAACATATAGTCTATGTACATACCAAAGATAAAAGGGATAAGGATGTAAACATGAAGGACACTAGCATTTAATGCTTGCACAAAAACAAGGTCATTCGAAATATCTATAAATCATTTTAGCTCAAAATGTTGACTGGCCAAAGAAAGGAAAGAGAAAAAAATCTCTGAGCAAAAACAGAAAATGTTGCACCAGTAAACACCTATCCATGAAAACCTTTTATATATATGAACATCCTCTTTGTTTCAGTTGGTTCTCAAGACTAAACAAACCAGAAAAGGAAATACAGTAAGCATTTCCATTTTTACAAACTTAAACAACATCTTAACTAAATAAACAAGAAGATCAAAGAGAATCAAGCTAGCAGTTTTTCAAACTACAGGAAGTGCCTCTGTTCAAATTCTTGTTACAGGTGAGTATTCCAACCCGGTTTCCTTTGATTGTGTTTGAAAAGACTGTGAATAACATCACTATTTAGATGTTTAAGTATATGATTCTGTGGCCTACTAAACTCTGAAGTAAATTAGTTTGGTGAGCATATTTGTAAGTAAATTCCTGTATATATATGAACGTATGGGTGTGTATTACTGTGTGGTTGAAATTTTTTCTCTGATTTTGGTTCCATGCTCTAAATCAGATCAAAAATCATTTGCACATGATCCAATCTTTGTTGAAACTTATGTCTTGAACAAAATAGGATTGTTATACCATAGAGTTCAGTTTAAAAATTTGTTAAGTTAAAAATAAATTTGTATTTTCTCTGGACAATAAAAACAACAGAGCAAAACTTAAAATAAGTCAAAATTAAATTGTCATGATAGATGAATTCAGGGATATAAATCAAATACTTAAACTAAAACTTGATTTTTGAAACCAAGATCATGATTTTTAGTAAAGGGATTTGGGTGTGAATCTGGTTTGACCAGAAAATTGAGTTTGAGTAATTCCTGGCATTCTAGTTGATCTAGGGTGTCGTGATTCTTCTTGAAGGTGGAAGAGTGATTGGAGAATCAAGTAAAAATATTGGATAGATGATCAATGTACGGTGGCGACCGTGGTTAATCGATGAAGTTGGTAACCCTAGTTTTAGGCATGGCCAAGTTTAGGGGTCGCGTGGGCTCCTCTGATGCATCGAGTTCATTGGAACTTTGGTAATTAGAAGCTTGGACGTCGGCAAAGTGGTGGCTGCATCTCCTGATTTTCTGGTGGCCAGAGATGTGAGTACGAGGCAATTTCAGGTTGATGTGGTGGGTTCAGGTTCTGGTTCCAGTTTGGTTTGAACAACTCGATTTTGTTTTCGAACTTGAATCGATGGTGACGGAGTTTTGATGGTCTGAGGTTGTGGTTGTCGACATGTGGGGATCATCATTGTTGATCGAAGTTGGTGGCTTCAATGGTGCATGTGCACGACAGTAGTGTTGTATCAGTAGTTTTGTTTGGGAAGATGGGTACTCGAGTTTCTCGAGTAAGTTGGGTGAGTTGCTCGAAGTCCTGAGAGGTGTGACTTGAAGAAATTGTGGAGTAGGCTCGAGTCAGAATTTTGTTACAGGTTTTCATTTAAAACCTATCAGTTTTTTTTTGGATTTTAAATTTTAAAATGAAATTTAAAATGAGAAGCAAGTTTTAAATCAAAGATTTGAAGCAAAGTTTTGAAGCAAGTTTTAAAAGTATTGATTCAGAATGAATTTGAATCCTAGTTTTAATTAGATAAGTTTTATAAAAATGAAATGTTTTTAACAACTTTAAATTGTTAAAGTAATTTATAAAATGATTTTTAAATCTGAAATTAAAGATTTAAACAGAGTTTAAATCTAAGTAAATCAGGATTCAAGTTTAGTTTGAATCCTAGATTTAAAAGAAAATAAAGTTTTTGAATTATATAGTAGGTAATTCCTATAGGTTTTTAAAGATTATTTAAATAATGCAATTGAATAAATACAAATTATTTAATAAGGATGGAAGTTGATTAATGTAATCAATTTAAGGGGATAAATAATTAATTTAATTATTAAGATAATTAGTTAATTAGTTTAAGAAATCAATGTAAGAGATTGATTTATTAATGTGATTAATTTCGGCAATTAAGTATGATAATTTAATTAAAAGTAAATTACCAAATTGAAATTTATTAATGATAACTACCTAAATTAAAGAATAATCACTAGATATCATTAATTAAGGTAGATAATTAATGGGAAATCACTAAATGTAAATTAATAAATAATAATGACTTAATGTAAGTAATTTAAAAGATTAATTTGTTAAGAATTGATGTGTTAAGGATTAAGTACTTTAATTTGTAATTAAAGGTTAAATTAAGTAAGGGTAATTAACTAATGGATAATTACTTGATAAAAGCAAATAAAAGGTATTTACTTAGTGTAATTAATTCAGGATTGGTTAATTAAAGAAATTAATTAAGGAGTATGATTAATTAAAGGATAATTGATCAATAGTGATTATAAGATAACTAATTTGAGTAATTAATTAAGGATCAATGTAAGTAATATGGATGGGTAAAGGTTAATTAATTTTTTGTAATTAATTAAGAATTAATTACTTATTGTAATTAAAGGATAATTAGTCAAGAGTGGTTAATTAAGATGGATAATTAAAAGACAATTAATTAATTGGTTTGTAATTAATCAATGTTAAGTAAAGGTAATCTAAGTGATCATAGATTAAGTAATTAATTTAATTAGGGATAAATTAAATTAATTTTGGAAGTGATCAATTTTGCTTATGAATGATTGAATGATGTTAAATGCCTTGAATTGGTTGATATTTCTGATATGAAATGTTTTGTGATATGATATGTTTGGATGGACAGTGATAATGGGGTTATCTATCAAGATGCATTGCTGTGTAAAGTGATGTCCTGAATTTAAACTTGAATTGTATTTCACTTGAATAACTTGGGTTAAAATGGTATTGAATTTGAAGAGACCGGGGTCGGGTATCAGTAAATACCCGAACCCACTTCGAACTTATAACCAACAATGATTCTTTATAAATTGATATGTGATATCAATAAGCTAAAATGGAATAATTTAAATGACTGGACCATTTGAAACTAAGTGAAGGTACTAGGGATTGATTTGTGAATATAAGTGTTGACTATAACAAGTTGTGAACTTGTATAATGAATGAGTTACCCTGGGTTTTAATTAAGTTCTATACATTGGAATTTCATGTTAGATGGGTTTACTCACGCTGGTTTCCAGCCTGACCCGGGTGTTACTTTGGTGTAATGCTCGGGTCAGACCGAGTATTACAGATTTTCAAGTAAGGACGTTCTGGAGCTCAGGAGGCGAGCTGGATGGCAAGAACGTATGGAGTGTTTCCGCTGTATTATATTGTTGTATATCTGCGACATGATGATTGTGTATATCTAGTGTTTGTATTTATGTGTAACTCTGATGTATTAAAATGTAATCGACAGATATAGTATTCTTTTGTAAACTGTTATTATTTATTATTATATTTTATCCGCTACGAATGTGAGATGTTGATGTTTCTGATCTTCTTCTTCTTCTATCTCTTTCTTCTTTTTCATAACTATCTGGAATTTTCGGGATCGAAAATTTCAGGTCGTTACAGATCCAATTAAACTTGTTTTATCGAAATCCGAGACTATGCCCCGAAAGGCTAATTTTACATATTAAAATATTTAATTATCCATATTTATCCAATTTATTTTATATTTATAAATAAATTTACAAATTGAATTCACCAATATTATTTATTAATCAAAAGGAGTTAAATAAAATTATTAAATCCATTTAATTGACAGTTAATTCATAATTCAAATATTTAATTATTCCCTATATTTGAATTATAAGTTATTAAATTCCAAAATTCAATAATTTTGAATATTTAAAATTAATTAAACATTTAAAATCAAATAACCAAAATTTTGGGTCGTTACAATCCGCAGCACCACTCCAATCCGAGCTGCCATCTACGATCCTACTCTCTGCCTAAGCTCTCGATCGAAAAACCCTATTATCATGCCATCCAAAGCCCGAGATATAGCATGATCCATACAGTCTTGATACTATCATCTCGGAGCCTACCCCATACATAATGGAGTCACTATTCGCAGTATCAGATTACCAGGTCAAAGGACCACATCCCTGCTTCTCCATCAAAATCACTTGGTCGAAGCACCACATCCCTGCCTCACAATCAATATCACTCGTCATAGAGTAATAACATCATATATCTAAACTGGTTGCACGAAAAAACCATCACGTTGCGCACCATGGTATCTCATCAATGTCAAAGCCACATATAAGTCAAATCACCAATTGACAATAGTGATTGACATTGACCACTCTACTATGGTCAATACCATCCACCTTAGTCTTATACTTAACTGAACGGTTAAGTACAAACCAAACGAAAACGTCCGGCATCATCCACTCTGAAATCCAGATTCATCGGCATGTATCCCAAACCCTATTCTATAGCTCATCTTGTTCATTAGATTTCCATGTGTGCGGAACTCCAATGTACAAGATGCTGCCTAAAATAAAATCACCGCTAATCGACTTTTCGACCAAAACAGCCAAATAACAAACGATCCAAACAATCAAACAAATATTCAAACATCCATATATCCAACATCCATCCAAAACAATATACATACAAGATAAACAATCCATCTGTATCAATTAATGTGGGAAGTAACATAAATAATTGATCTTATCTAATAATTCCCTAACTATGGCACGAGGATGAAAAATAAGTGATATTCTTTATAAATCATTTACAAATAATTATATATTCTTTTATAAAAATATAACTGCTGCATATATATAATAATATCACGTTTAAAACTAAAAATCATTCCCGAGCATCAATATAACAATAAACAACCAATCATAGTAAAGTGAGAGACAATATCACTCACCTCAGCCAAATCTATCCAAACCGGTGCCAAAACGTAGATCTCGCCAAGATGAGTCCATTGCAAGAAAGCACATCCAAAATGGACCTTGTATGCAAAAGATATAGCTAAAATAAGAACCGTAATTAGTGAAATAATAAAATAATTAACTAATTACCATCACTAACCACTAATCTTTTTCCAATCAAAGCCGCGTGCACATAATTTACGTTATGCATATCCGATCTCTTCCAGCTTAGATTTCTTGTTCAATAATCGATGAAACTTTGAATCATTTTCCCCAACGGATCTCACTGCTCGATCTCTTCGCAACCGACTCAACGAAGTGAAACTCGATCCATGTTCATAGATCGTGACCTGACATCCTTGAACCCGCCATTGCCTCAGACACATTTTGCTATGATTGATCGGATGATCTACAAATCTTGGCGGTGGTGGACATCAACAAAAGAAAAACAATGGCAACCTTGGTTTCGCCTGTCATTGCTCCAATCTCTATCGAACGCAAACCCTAGATTTGCTGCCAAATATCGATCTCGGCCATGATGCGCAACACATTAATTGAGGGTATGAGATCGAAGCCCTCACCGATGCGATCTCAACCAATCAAATGTGGTGATTTTTAGTGGAGTATCTTGGACGAATTTAATTTTTGAAGATCAAGAGAGAAGCGCCTGGAAATAGAAGCTTCAGGCATGAACAGTGAAATGTAATGGGAAAAATGAAGGGAAGAGGATTTTATTTTGGATTTATAATAAAATATTATATTCCATTATTTAATTCTCAAATAAATGGATGTACGTTTCGAGTCCGTATAATCACATGATGCGTCCGATCGCTACGAAACTCGTCTGCGTACATCACCTCATTTTTCCGGATCCAATGGCACTGACCGCGTCTTTATCAAAGACTGTGCACTAGAAGGCTAATTTCGCGCATTTCGAGAGTGTCTTGGCCATCAAATCATCTGATCTCGAAATATAACAATCCTTATTCTTATTCTAATTTGCAACGTCAATCTGAACTCAACGGAAGTGGTCTCGAGTCATAATTTGGCCGTATGCGAAAAATCACATTTTCGGGCCTTCATTTAATTAATCATTAAATATTTAAGTAAACTATTTAAATATTCGATTGTTAAAAATATGGGTTGTTACATTCTCCCTTCCTTAAAGAATTCCATCCCCAAAGTCACAAAGCCAAGGGAACATCTCCTAACCCATCGGCTCTCAAAAATCTGTCAGATTCTAGAAAAATTCGGTAGAACCTCCTTTGGACGACTAAGTCCGAAAAACTCTACTATAGCAAAGATATGTATACAACTCATATCTTCCACTATACTAGATCATATATAGCAATCATCAAACAAGAATGCAATACCGAACCAAACTATCCCGCATGCCTAAGATCCATACAAACATAAACTATCAACTAAAAAGCTAACAATCAAATAAAACATGCATAAATAAGATCTAACATCCAAAAATAACATCCATGCCTATCCTAGCATGCGGAATACTAAACTGTCTAGCATAAATTCCCAATATGATATCCATAATGAAAGCTAACGATACAAGAAAAGTCTCATCGTCTAAAGAGCTCCAGGCTAACGGTCCTCATGCTCCCCACATTCTACTATACCCTATCGTCTTCGCTTTCATTCCACTGAACCCCTACTACTCCATCGACCTCCTCCAAACTTAAATCATATTACATCTACCGGCATGAATAGGCTTCTGAGGTCTCCAAGTCTACGGTTCAATCTCGATAACATCAAATCCATTTAGTGCCAAATATCCAAACGCCCCCTGTATGTTCTCCTAAAACACATTATCGAACAACAGGTCTTGGCCACTTACAATGCTCTTGGCCCACAATGGAATCACACTAACCACTCCTCAAACGACATAACAAAAAACAGATGCCTTACTACTAGACTTAAGGAATACAAATCTAGCATCATCAGTTAACCAATCGACCGTGACTCAAATGATATCTCTCCATCCTTAGTCATCGGAAATCCATCAATGCAGTCCCAAACAAATTGTTCCCACTACTCGAGAACAAACATCTCTCATCCCTACAGAACCAACAGCCTCGGTTGGGTCCGCACTGCATCACCTCATCAGACCCTACTTACTCTTCTAATTTAGCTAAGACTCCACTAGTCTAGTTTAACACCTCTGACTAGTTACAATTGGCTAAATAAAAGTAGGTCTGACGGTCAAACTAGCCATCACTCAGCCAATGCTCATCGAGTCCTAAAGTCATAACCAGTGATAAGCTCAGGCAATAACCCACTCTAGGAATAATGCTCCCAAACTGACACGTCTCCCACTGGCAACACCAACAACTACATTTCCCTTTCAAACATTTAGGAAAAGTCAAATCCATATGAGGCTAAGAATTCTGACCATTGCTACTAGCGAAGGTAAAGATTCTTTTCGTAGAAGAGATACTACAATGACAAGGGATCATTGAGCAACTCAAACTCCTCTCCTAGCATGCCTCCAAAATCACCAAAGTGAACTCTATCGCCTCCAACTCCGAATCAAGAGTCGGATGCTACCTCTCGGGTTTCACTACCACATGCACTTAAGTACCACCAGCAAGTGCGTACTATCATCTCCTCATTCCCGCTCGGAATGAGTACATCTATGCACTCGTCGACCTCTTGGCCAGACTCACCAACGCATGTCTACACCTCACATCTCAAACAAAAATCCGATCCTCTCCTAAACAACAGGTCGATGATACTACTACCTTTGGTCCATTCGGATTTCGGACTGCCATAACTACAGGATCTACAACGATGTTCTACTCTGAAGCAACATCACCCAAGCATCTCACTCCCTACCTTCAGGAGTGAAACCCCCAAATCTGGCTACTAATTAGTGTCTTGTGCTCCTCTTCTGTACATGGGTAGATGAAAGTATCATCAATGAACACAAGCAAAACCTACTCAAGTCACCACTCTAATCGCGGTCTATGAGATCCAAAACATATGCCGACACATTGGTTATCCCGAATGACATAACCAACATAAAATGAAGGTAGTGTACAAAACACTATAATCGGCACACTCACCAAAAATACTCTCAGTTGGTGAAACCTCATCTCAAGGTCTAACTAAGAGAACATCCTCATGCTATAGAGTTGATCGAACAAGTCATAACAAATGGGAGTACGAACATGTTCGTCATCTCATCTAGCCCACAACAACCAACAAACAACTCCAAAGAGCCATCCGTCCTACTGAGGAACACAACAGGGGCATCCTACCAAAAATATACACCCATGGATGAACCATCAGCTAAACAAATCATCCACTTGCACTTCTAATCTCCTCGGCTCTTAGGACATTCTATGCCTTAAAGGCATAACTTCTGGTCCAACCCCTCCGATCAGATCGATATGAAACTCTATCCCTATATGGTGGTAATCCGGTCACCTCCTCGAGTACGGTCGGACATTCTCCAACTACAGGCACAAATGACATCCCATCATGTGGAATATCGAGCGAATATATAAGGCTCCCCTATTAGCAGCCAATCACTACAGTCCGCTCCTCCACAACCCCGATCGTCATCAACGGCCTCTCATAGTCCACCACTATTATGTGTCCTCCTCAACCAGCCTATTCTTAAACTATAATACCAACCCTACTAAACCCCAAACAATCAATGTCTAACAAACAAACAACCTTGACTCGATAAGGAAAAGTCTCGACAAACCATGTATAAGCTGGCTGAGCCCCTAACTAGGTCTGTCACGATCAAAAATCGGTAATTATCTCGAGTCTTTATCCCAATATCTAACCATCGAATCTAGATATAAAGGAATACAAAACCTCGATGTCAAATAAAACACGTATAGAACCACCATATGCAGAAAGCATATCTCAAACAGTATTTCCCTTCTCTTTCATCGATGGAGAAATCGACGATACCGGAATGTCAATCAATACCTATGTTTCCCAATCTATCCCTACTCAACTGGTACAGGATAACTCCTCAATACTGGGTACTTACTGATCATCCTCTCGAAGACCTTGTCAAAGTAACGAATCAATCGACTCCTAAGATGATCTCTCTACTCAAGGCTAAACTTCTGTCCTTTCTATATGGAGTATCAACGGGAATACACTATGCCTCGATATCATATCGAATCCGACCATATACTCTAACATAAACATATCGCCATAATTCAAATCGGCGAACTCTCTAACCATCCCCACTTCAGATTAGTAGAGACAAATCTTCTTTGAAGCGAATATGAACTAGTCCTAAGGAAATCGATCCTCGGGAATCAAAGCTACAGAAACACTCTACAAGTTCATCGTCCATCCTTGGAGTCATCCAGAGGCTAGCTTCTACCTCATGCATCATCAAACTCCAAGTCACCGAAGATCCTTCTGCAAGTAGCCAACCAATCTTGACTCCAAATAGCAGACTCCATTCTAAGAAATGGCCTGCCTCCTAGAATCTCTTGGTCTATATACAGCTCAGCAAAGTCGACTCTAGCCAGTTGCACTTGAGTGCCATAACCATCCGAAGCAAACTGGGCATCCACGAAATTATCTACACTAACTCTACGAACATATTCTATCAATCAGGTATAGTGTCCTTGATCCTGCTCAATCCTCAACTCTAAAGATAGCGTCAATAGCAGTTTTTTTTCCAATGCCAGATCATTCCTATTCTACAATAAGGATGATCCGTCTCTCACAAAAAAACTACATCAATAGTGCTCATATGTGCACCCAACTCTTCTACTATATATACTAGATATATTTTTGAAAACCAAAACATATAACAAATACAAACTCTCTTGTATACACACACTCTCAAGATCCATTTTAAGGCAATAACTCTCACCCTATCTCTACTGGGTCACGATATCAACTAAGGTTAATCAAATAACCTTTGCTCTGATACCAAATGTAACGAACACCCTACATCTATGGTGCAAAATGGTAGCTAAAGTAAAGAAAAGGAAATAAGACGAAGGAATAGAAAAGAAAAGAATGGAAAAGAAGAAAAAGGAAGCATCAAATAACAAAATTACTTGTTGCATACCCCACATCGCATCAGAGTAAATATAATAATCAACACATGTATAAAACAAGAGAGACAGTTATAAAAATGTGCAATAATCATCTAAATAAAGATCAATAGAGTTATACAACACCACAACAAAGTTTATACAATGGGAAAGTAAACTCAACTGTACACTATCTCATAATAGTAAATTAACACTGTCAAGGCTCCATAGTGTCACACAGAGGAAATATAATAACGAATGCACATATAAGTATAGATAACTGTCACATCCCGTCGGTCCACCTGTAGAGCTCCATAATCATCGACCTGCTCTCAATCTACCCATTTAAGAGTACTGAGATAATAGGAAGCAAAGCATAAAACCTTGGGTTAGACAACAGTCTGGTGTGAGTGATATCAAATCTCAAAATACTATAAAAGTCTATTATATATGGAACAAAAGGTATAAAAACCATACCTGATCTGTTCCTGCAACCACGGAGTCAGCACATAAACATAAGTAATATGCTACTCTATAACATCGTAAAAAGGGTATACTATTCTTAGTATCTTTCAGGGTACCTAGGCATCTCCACCTATAGTCCCTACTCCATACTAAGTAAACTTCAGGTATCTAGGTATCTCCATCCTTATCTACTCCACACTAAGTCAGGTCAGGGTACCTAGGTATCCCTACCACAATACCTACCTAGTGTGACATCCCTAGGGTGACAAGTGATTGGTGAGCAACCATAACAAACATAGAAACCATCAAACAATACTAACTGTCACCCAATGTGCAAGACATATAATGATTCATATGACCAATTGTCATGGAGTAGTGGAAATCCTAGTTCCCGATTATGTTCCACTGTACTTTCAGGTCCAAAACCCTACACGTTTGTCTCCTGTGATACCTCACCTCAAGGTCTAACTAAGAGAACATACTCATGCTATAGAGCTGATCAGAAAATTCATAACAAATGGGAGTATGAACATGTTCGTTATCTCATCTAGCCCACAACAACCAACAAACAACTCCAAAGAGCCATCTGTCCTACTGATGAACACAACAGGTGCATCCTACCAAAAATATACACCCATAGATGAACCATCACCTAAACAGATCATCCCCTTGCACCTCTAATCTCCTAAGCTCTTTGGACACTCTATGCCTTAAAGGCATAACTTCTGGTCCAACCCCTCCGATCAGATCGATATGGAACTCTATCCCTATATGGTGGTAATTCGGTCACCTCCTCGAGTACGTCGAACACTCTCTAACTACAGGAAAAAATGACATCCCATCATGTGGAATATCGAGCGAATATATATGGCTCCCCTACTAGCAGCCAATCACTACCGTCCGCTCCTCCACAAACCTGATCGTCATCAACGGCCCCTCATAGTCCACAAATTTCGTATCCCCTTAAGGCCAGTCCATTCTTAAACTATAATACCAACCCAACTAAACCCCAAACAATCAAAGTCTAACAAACAAACAACCTTGACTCAATAACGAAAAGTCTCGACAAACCATGTATAAGCTGGCTGAGCCCCTAACTAGGTCTTTCACAATCAAAAATTGGTAATTATCTCGAGTTTTATCCCAATATCTAACCATCGAATCTAGATATAAAGGAATACGAAACCTCGATGTCAAATAAAACATGTATAGAACCACCATATGCAGAAAGCATATCTCAAACGGAATTTCCCTTCTCTTTCATCAATGGAGCAATCGACGAAACCGGAACGTCAATCAATACCATCTATCCCTACTTAACTGGTATGGGATAACTCTTCAATACTGGTTACTTCTTGATCATCCACTCGAAGCCCTTTTTAAAGTGACGAATCAATCGACTCCTAAGATGATCTCTCTACCCAATGCCACTACAACAAAATAGTCTTTTTACAACGGGCAATGCCCGTTGTAATATGGTTTTCGCAACGGGCATGTGCCCGTTGTAATAGGCCTCGTTGTAATAGATCCACTACATTTTACAACGGGCAAAGCACGTTGCAGTATACCTTTTTACAACGGGTTATGACTGTTGTAATAGACTATAATACAACGGCCATAACCCGTTGCAATAGAATAACCATACTAGTTGCATAGCATGTTTCACAACATGCATTGACCGTTGTAAGAAGCTCATATAACAACTCACATTGCCCGTTGCAAAATAAATGCAAATTTTAAAAAAAATTATAGCAGCATCCATGCAATACATCATACTAATACTAAATATTGTTGTAAAATAATTAAAATCACATACGAAAAGAGTAAAAGCTAGAGTCATAGAATTCTAACACTCCAAAAACTGCACAGATTATTTAATACCATTCATAGGCACTTTGCTAATAAGGCAGTAAATGTTACATCATATGTGATGAACAATGGACCCCTAAAATATATCACATAACCATGTCATACCATAATAAAAGTCAATGTCTTCACAATCTTAGATGATATACTCCAACCATAAACCCAAAAAACCACCCTAAGTACATTAAGCATAAAATAAACTAAGATAAACTTCATAAAGAGGAACTACTCACCATGAAGATTTCGCTATTTCATCAAACTTTGCCTTAACAAGCACGCTCTCTTCCTCAATAGCGACCGCAACATTGTTCAGATCCACGACCTCGGTCTCCCACTGCCTACTGCCTGCCTTCACAACTTCACTGACAAGCTCCCCCTTCTCACTGTTTCTCCACCACAAAGCCATTTTACAAGTTTAAACTACCTCTTACCTGCAAATTCATGCTGCCTTGCAACCTGCACGCCCTCTTGCACTAACCATCACTGCCCTGTCAACTGCTAATACCACCAAAAGTGCATACAACTCATTCCCCTTCCTTTTAACACCACTGCATCCCTTCCATATTATTCTTACATCACCTCTAACAACAACCTTCATACAAACAATACCCTGCAACTACTTAACTTATACTCCAACATAACCACCCTACACAACAATTATCCCTCTTCTATATTGCTGCACATCACCACCATCCACACCTGACATCCAAGGTTAAAACAACCACGATCTTTAGTTTTATCCTGCACATAATTTTTTTATATATGAATGATCTTTGAAGTACACAAAAGGAATGAGAAATATATACAGATGAATACATACCCACCAATTGACAAACATTCGCGGTTTTTGATCCCCGAACAAGGCTGGACTAACCTGGAAAAAGGGAAGAGAAAAAACAGTGACCGATTTCCATAAAAGAGCCTTGTTTGTTGAATACAGTGACTGAGTTTAAACTCCATTCTCGTTCATGCACATGAATGTCCCAAGCATTAATGGTACCGGTTGCTCCAAGATACGGACCCTCACCCTTCTTCAAATACATCTCCAAACATGCCACCTAGTAATATACATACATATGATTTCATGGTAAATAGTCGAAGCAGCATATAAAACCTAATTTGATTATTAAAATCACATATGCCCAGTTAAATGCAGATCTTTACAATGTTGACTCACAATTCCAAATTCGTTTGCACTTGTGTAATGATCTTATGCATGCATGCACTTTACTTTAGAATGATTTGTTTTGTCACGATAAATGTATTTATATATATGCAGTATTGATCACCTCAACTTTACAGTAAGAAAACTCTCCATTTGGTATAATAGTAAGATTTGTTGTAGGAGCTCTTAGGATTGGGATCGTTTCTTTTGGACATACTCCACTCTTGTGCCAAAGTTGATCTACTGGATATCTAGATGAGTTGCCTTTTGCAGCTGTTGGAAGAAAACTAGGTAGCAACTATAATGCAAATCACATTAGTACCACTCAATAGTATAACAAGCATACGATTGTGTGTCATGTTAAGATATTTACCTCCATTCTGACACGTAAAATTACTCATATACTTTACGATTTTTAAATGAACAGAGGGATTTGGAAATATTTGAGCAATTTCATGTGTTATAACAAAGGTCAATCAATGTTTAATAAATAAAAAAAGGTATTTTTTCATAAAAGTAAAAAAGTTCATCGTCTAAGTGGAAGATCAAATGAAATATCATACCTTTACAGTGTGATTTTTGATTGATGGATGATCAAGTGCAGGTTGTCTGTAAATATCAACACGATCGATTCTATCTCCATCTTCACTCTATAATTATTATTTTAAAATCAGATATTCCTTATCCATAGGTGTTGTCGGCTTTAAGAGCTATATCTCCATAAGGGAAGTTGTTCCATAAAGTATAAATCAGTTAATTAACAAGTTTGAATAAATATAAATAATTGTATAAATAAATATAAATAATTACATAAAGCATGTTGTTCAATATTCCTTATCCAGTTCTTTATATCTGTGCATATATTAAATAAAAAGGAAATTACTTTGCACGCATGCAACCATATAGTTTATATGCACTACAAAGAAGTAATGTTGGTGAGGCTACTTACTGTTATAAGATGACTCATCAGTAACATCATAAACAAGCATGATACCCATTGCCAGTCGATAATATGCTGTAGGAAAAGGAAAAAAGGCATTAATCTAAAGAACGCCATATGCCAAAATGGAAGGAAAAAAATAATGAAATACAATACTTATCCACAACATACCAGTTGTAATGGTTCTAAATTGTTCCTGACCAGCAGTGTCCCATATTTGTAGCTTAATCCTCTTTCCATCCAATTCAATTGTTCTTATCTTGAAGTCAATGCTACAAAATGCATCAGCTTAGAAATATTAATCATACAAGATATGCATCTTGCTAGTATATGATGCCATTTTGTGGCTTGAACATGAGTTGTTCAGACCTACCCAATCGTAGTAATGAAACTTGTTGTAAAGGAGATCAGAGAAACGTAAAAGAAGGCAACTCTTTCCAACACCTAAAACAAGTAGAAACCACAGTAAATGCTTTAACACTGCATATTTAAAAGATCATGATATATCTTTTTGTTCAGAAATGATTACTAAATTGGCACGATATTATACATTTCAGCAAATTAGAAATAAGAACATAAATCAGACAACCATATGCTGGCTCTAGGGCTGACCTGAGCAAGTGGATTGCCTTCGGCGACATCACACTTATTTCTTCATCTTAATAAAATTATGAGCAAGAGCTGACTAAATACGAAGATAAAATGGAACAAATGTGAAATACATATCGAAGAAAATTGTCAGATTACTTTTTGTATTGCATAAATAAATAATATAAAAGATATAGCATAAAAAGACTAAGCTTCTAGCACTGGAACATGGTTACAAATAAGCTATAGTATTATTCTATTTTATTTTTTATTTTGAAAAAAAAAAGATAAAACTAAGCATCAATAATCATGAAATTATACATGAAATCAAAACGCTAGTACCTGTTATTATGTGAAGTAAAAATATTTCTTTAACAATATCTCAAATTACACATGAAATCCATTCACTGTTGTTTTGAAAAATAAATGCAGTTGTATAATTAACATTTAGCATACATGTGCATTGATTAACTCCATTTACAAATGATTAGGAAATCCAATGACAAAAAGTAAAGTCGTACTTTAACCATGGAACAAGAAGCACAAATGAGAATGGTTTCTATAGTTTAGCCAGTAAACTTTGCTATAAAAAATAAATAGTCCATGCTATCTTTATTCGGGTTTCCCAAATTTTGATATGAAAAGAACTAAGTGTATTTATGCATGATTCATACTGAAAATCAAAGTTATGTGCCGGAAAAGGGTAGAATTAGAGCAAGTTATCACCCGTTTATATTCTTTTTTGTAATTTGGTTAAGCAAAATAACAAGTTATCACCCATTTATATTCTTTTTTGTAATTTGGTTAAGCAAAATAATTAAATACTCCCATGTTTCAATCACAACGGAAAAATATTTATGCATTATCGATATTCATCTAGGCAACAATATAATATGATTCACCATCTTCTTCTCTTTCAAAGTAAATATTTGGTGCTGCTGCTAGTATTTCTTAAAACCTATATAATCAAGCTTCACTTTCTTTCAAAAATGATATATTAATGCTCCTAACAAACATTACAAACTGCAGAAAATATACCAATAGCCTAATTCAAACTCTGGATGTTCATTTATTCCAATGCTTATACTGGCAATTTTGGGGCTGAGGTAAAAATTGCACTAATCACATCATGTAGCAATCCTACTGTACGTTAACAATATACTTAATGACACACACAAACTTTATTCGTAACAATAATTCAAGTATACAACAAAACTCATATTAATTTCATATGCATATTTTTCTAACTTTCTGTCTTGCAAAATTACTAATAATATTTTCATATTCAAGTTCATCGACTATAACTTGTTCAATCCATAAAAATGCCAAACCAATTGAGACACAATGGAACAAGGATAAGGTAATAAGCATGTACCATCTTAGATATAAAAGTTGAACACATATAATGAATTTGTAGCTAAAACTAACCGGACATGATCAAAAGCAATTATCACATTATCTATGGAATCATACAGAAAGTGAGAAGTAGCAATTCATTTTATGCCAGTATAATGAACAAAAAGAATAAGGCTTGCAATTGTATGTTATCATGTTGTACCATCTTCTCTTCCATACCATTCAAATTCAAATGGAAATTTTTACACTTGTGATATCAGAATTGAATGTACTGTAATCTAGCCCAAGGGGTTAAAAAAGTTAAGCAAAAATGATCAAAAAATATAGCCATACAGATATTAAAAAGACACAATTCAACTGTTGTTTTAATCACATCAATGAGTTTTAACGGTTGTTGAATTATTACTATTTCTCATGGAGTTGTCTCAAATCAAAGTCAAACAGTTTGAGCAAGAAAATTGTTAACTTTTGTTGATAATAACTGTAGTAATAACTACAGTTAAAAATAAAACATAAAATAAACATAAATAAAATATGAATCACATGATTGACATTTGCTAAATTGCAGGAATTCTATCGCGAATCTCTCCACAATCCTAGCTGATTCAGCTTTTCTTTTCATATAAATAAAAGACAAAGTGTCCATCAAAATAAATCATAA
This sequence comes from Allium fistulosum, assembly GCA_030737815.1. Lineage (NCBI taxonomy): Eukaryota > Viridiplantae > Streptophyta > Magnoliopsida > Asparagales > Amaryllidaceae > Allium > Allium fistulosum. Next base: position 753,191,088 of record CM060905.1, on the reverse strand, counting down.
CAGTTCAAAAGCAGATGTTAGTCATAAGATTAATAAAATAAACACTAACCCAAATTATGTTCAAGCTTGAAAGACTCTTTACCATATCCAACTTTGCAAATCAAACAACAATATAAATATACCAATTTTGATTTAGTCCTTATTATTCGACATATCAATCCTTAATATACAATTAGCTAATCAAAAATTAGAACATAGGGATCAAATTTGAATTGGCAATAGTACATAGTTACATTACATAACGTTGTTTATAAATTACAAGAATTAAAAGTAACTAGAAATCAGAACATACAAAAGTGGAAAGTCCAAAATTAAGTAGTACCTTTCCAACAACAACTTATAGTTGTGCTCTTCCCTAGTTGTTTTGAGCCTGGAGTTTTGCCTTTCCTGTCGATTGGTGTCTTTGGAGATGGAATTGTTATCAATTGATATGGAGATGGAATCGTCGTCGCCTCGCCTTCTTGGTGCAATCGCAAGTCGCCATGCTACAGAGCCTCGATCGACGATGGCGATTCGCGATTTCCCCCTATTCGCCATGCTACTGAGCCTCGTTGGTATATAAAGGGAAGATCGAAGGCGGTGCCCTATATTTTATTGTTATAATTTTATTGTTGGAATGGACCGGAAGAAACTGATTTAGGAATTGGGGCAAAGGATAAAAGCGGAGAGGAAAATTTTGGACTAAAAGAAAAGGGACGCAATGAAATATTTTGATATGACCGCTCAAAAATTTACAACGGTCAAACATTGCCCATTATATAAAAGGTGTTTATAGGGCATCTATTACAACGGGCCTAAAAGGACCGTTGTAATAGCATTCTATTACAACGGGAAAACATTGCCCATTGTATAAAGGGTGTTGTATAGGGCATCTATTACAACGGGCCTAAAAGGACCGTTGTAATAGAATGCTATTACAACGGGCAATTATGCCCGTTGTAAAAAGAACGTTGTAATAGGTTATTTTTGTTGTAGTGTGCTAAACTTTTGTCCTTTCTATAATGAGTATCAACGGGAATAGACTGTACCTTGATATCATATCGAATCTGACCATATACTCCAAAATAAACATATCGCCATACTTCAAATTGGCGAACTCTCTAAGCACCCTCACCTCACAAAAGTCGAGACAAATCTTCTTCAAAGCGAATATGAACTAGTCCCAAGGAAATAAATCCTCGGGAATCAGAGCTACAGAAACACTCTACTAGTTCATCGTCCACCCTTGGAGTCATCCAGAGGCTAGCTTCTACCTCATGCATCATCAAACTCCAAGTCATCGAAGATCCTTCTACAAGCAAGCAACCAATCTTGACTCCCAATAGCAGACTTCGTTCTAGCAAACGGCCTGCCTCCTAGACTCTCATGGTCTATATACAGCTCGGCAAATTCGACTCTAGCCAATTGCACTTGAGCACCATAACCATCCAGAGCAAACTGGGTATCCATGAAATGATCCGCACCAACTCTACGAACATATCCTATCTATTGGGTATAATGGCCCTGATCCTGCCCAATCCTCAACTCTAAAGATAGCGTCAATAGCAATTTTTCTTCCATGCCAGATCATTCCTATTCTATAATAAGGATGATCCGTCTCCCATAAAAAAAACTACATCAATAGTGCTCATATGTGCACTCAACACATCTACTATATATACTACTATATAGTTTTGAAAACCAAAACATATAACAAATACAAACTCTCTCGTATATATGCACTCTCCATATCCATTCTATGGCAATAACTCTAACCATAACTCTACTGGGTCACGATATCAACTAAGGTTAATCAAATAACCTTTGCTTTGATACCAAATGTAACGAACGCCCTACACCTATGGTGCAAAATGGTAGTTAAAGGAAAGAAAAGGAAATAAGATGAAGAAATAAAAGAGAAAAGAATGGAAAAAAAGAAAAAGGAAGCATCAAATAAAAAAATTACTTGTTGCATACCTCATATCGCATCAGAGTAAATATAGTACTCAACACATGTATAAAACAAGAGAGACAATTATAACAAAGTGCAATAATCATCTGAATAAAGATTCACAATGTTATACAACACCACTGTTGAGTTTATACAACGGGAAAGAAAACCCAACCGGTACACTATCTCATAATCGTAAATCAACACAGTCAAGGCTCCATAGTGTCACAAAGAGGAAATATAATAACAAATGCACATATAAGTATAGATAACTGTCACATCCTGTCGGTCCACCTGTAGAGCTCCATAATCATCGACCTGCTCTCAATCTACCCATTTAAGAATACCTGAGATAATAGGACGCAAAGCATAAAACCTTGGGTTAGACAACAGTCTTGTGTGAGTGATATCAAATCTCAAAATACTATAAAAGACTATAATATATGGAACAAAAGGTATATAAACCATACCTAATCTGTTCCTGCAACCACAGAGTCAGCACATAAACATAAGTAATATGCTACTCTATAACATTGTAAAAAAGGTATACTATACTCAGCATCTATCAAGGTACCTAGGTATCTCCACCTATAGTCCCTACTCCATACTAAGTAAACTTCATGTATCTAGGTATCTCCATCCTTATCTACTCCACACCAAGTCAGGTCAGGGTACCTAGGTATCCCTACCACAATACCTACCTAGTGTGACATCCCTAGGGTGACAAGTGATTGGTGAGCAACCATAACAAACATAGAAACCATCAAACAATACTAACTGTCACCCAATGTGCAAGACATATGATGACTCATATGACCAATTGTCATGGAGTAGTGGAAATCCCGATTCCCGATTATGTTCCACTGTACTTTTAGGTCTAAAACCCTACACGGTTGTCCTTGGGATACCTCTGCACCACCCGATCTAGACCACCTCGGGGTGGTCCAGGGTACACGACCATCGCTTCCAGCCCTCGGGTGTGACCCATATGTAGTACCCCTGCTCTAAACACAATAGAAAACACTCTGAGTCATCAACAATCCCTAGGCTTAAGCACATCCATCGAGCCCTACTCACTCGATGCGGATTCAAAACCTACTAGTTCACTACAGTTTCTGGGCACGAGTCCTAACACTCAACCTTGTCCACTATCCGTAGCCTCACTCCAATCCAAGCTGCCATCTACAATCCTGCTCTCTACCCGAGCTCCCGATCGAAGAATCCTACTATAAGCCATCCAAAACCCATCTAGCAAGATCTATACAGTCCTGAGACTATCATCCCGGAGCCTATCCCATACATCATCGGGTTACTATCTGCAGTATCAGACTACCATGTCTAAGCACCATATCCCTGCCTCACCATCAATATCACTCGTTGTAGAGTAATAACATCATATCTCTAAACTAGTTGCACGAACAAACCATCACATCATACACCACGGTATCTCGTCAATGTCAAAGCCACATATCAGCCAAATCGCCAATCGACAACAGTGATGGACATTGACTACTCTACTATCGTCAATACCATCCACCGTGCTCTTGTACTTAACTAAACGGTTAAGTACAGACCAAACGGAAACGTCTGACATCATCCACTCTAAAATCCAGATCCGTTGGCACGTATCCCAAACCCTCTTCTACAGCTCATCTTGTTCATTAGATTTCCACATGTGCGTAACATCAACGTACAAGATGCTACCTAAAATCAAATCACCGTTAATCGACATTTTCAACCAAAATAGCCAGATAACAAACAATCCAAACAATCAAACATACATCCAAACATCCATACATCCAACATCATACATCCGTCGAAAACAATATACACACAACATAAACAATCCATCCATATCGATTAATGTGGGAAATAACATAAATAATAAATCCTTAACTATGGCACGACGATGGAAAATAAGTGTTATCCTTTATAAATCATCTAAAAATAATTATATATTCTTTTATTAAAATATAAACGCTGCACATATATAATAATATCACGTTTAAAAACTAGAAATCATTCCCGAGCATCAATAAAGCGATATCAATTTTCCTTTATATTTTCAAATCAGATATATATTTTATAAAAGTATTATAAATAATTTATTATCGCTTCATAACTAATTAAAATGAATTATTATCATTTTAAAACAATTATTTGAATAATTTTAATAATTATTAAATCATTAAATCATAATTTAAATTTTTAATTAATTATTAATTATGATGTCATTTTTGATGATGTCATAAATATAATTTATTTCTTAAAGATAAAATAAATAATTTTATTTCATATTCTGGTTTAGATATATAAATAAGTGTATGCATCCAGCTCCATGCGCAATTTCTTACGATTATAGAGTTACTTATCGATAAAACGGTTTTCGATCATTTTGTCGATACTTTTCCAAAGTATATAATTTTGTAAATATCTATTCAAAATAAGATTATCATTAGTATTTATTATTCACAACATCATAACCTATGTTAAAATATCTTATATTTGAATATTTTAAAAATAATGTAATTTATCAAAGTGATCAATTTACGGGTCGTTACATACTTCCCCCCTTAAAAGAATTTCTTCCTCGAAATTAGAACAAAACAAAAACTAGTAAAACTTTCCCAAAACGTTATTTTATAAACTCAATTCTGTATGACATACACAAATCATCCTTATGGAATATTTGATTTGATTTTCTATTCGAATCCACAACTTTTATTTCCGAACTAGTATTGATCCCTCGGTCCTCTAGTGCAGACTCTGATTAGGCTCTTTGATCAGAAATGTTTGTTTTCTTACATAGCTCCCAACTATGATAGAAAACGCAATTACCCAATCCCAAATCCACATCAATGTTTGTCGTCAAGAATCGAGTGATAAATCCTTTTTAGGACCAGTGTAAACACCTCAAAGTTCCATATAGAATCTTAGATCAGAATTTGTGTGATGAAATGATCGATGTACAATATATGTATATATTAACCTTTCAAAATATTTTTATGAAAACATTTCATAAAACTTTAAATTTGACTCAAACCTTTTTATAAAGACATTTATATATAAATTTATCTTCCAAAGAAACTCTATTATAATATACTCCTTTTAACTTTTTTTGAATACCTTGATAAAAATTAATGATCACTAAATAATTTATTAATGATCCATGTTATCTTTTAAATTTAGAACATTACTTATTATCTTTGAAAAAATATTTATGGAAATATTTCATAAAATTTTAACTTAGATTTGAACACTTTTATAAGGATGCTTCTTTATAACATCCCTTTAAACTTTTATTTCCAAATATATTATTAAATTGATCTGATAAAAGAAAAGCACGGAGAGAATAATAAAAAAGATTCATTAATTAACATCAAATTTATACACCCACTCCTAACCTCAGCCTTTATCACAGACTTAAAGGATAATCTAGAGATTAAAAAATCGTTATATAAATACTATGCTTTCTATACACACTATTCTTGGATAATTTTAGAGTAGATGGTGCTTTATCCTTGGAACTTAAGTCAACTGATCCTATCTTTTTCTTTGGACAGTACATCTAGAAATGTCCCCATTCATTACACAAACTACACAACCATGCACTCCTACTAATTAAAGTAGGAACTATAGGGGTGCCGTCTGAAGGGTACCCCTCTTAGCCTTTTTTTTCCTTCTTTTAAAGGACACTCCTTGACTATATGTTCTAATTCTTTGCAGCGATAGCAACTCTTTTCCTTCCCTGATGGAATTCTTGGTTTCTTCTTTGTTCTAGGGCACTCATGTAGAAAATGTCCTAACTCTTTACACTTTAAACATCATATATCATCCCAAACAGGTTTTTCTTTCTTCTTTTTTTTATTTTCCTATCCTTACACATGACTGCATAATGCCCTTCATTTAAACATCTAAAGTAGTAGATGCTAGCATAAGCTCCTAGTCTTAATTTTTTTGCTTCTCTTGTTGTAGGTGTGCTTCGTGCTTGCTTTAGAGTCATCCAATACTCATCCGTTGGAAAAATAATCCATCTTGCCCCTAAGTGATATACCAAAATACATCAAAAGTTTTATACTATTTGTTTCTTGACTTAAAAATCCATTTATCCAAATAACTTGATTCAAACTTGTTCGAATTCTAACTTGTCTTGATCCTCTAATGATAAGGAGAATAATTTACTAAGTGTACGATACTAAGCACCCAATACAACATTTGATTGATACTTAGAAGATTATGCTAATCATCACCAATAAATTTTGACCTTATTCATTTACCTTTTCAAAGGGAATCACCATATAAATTTCCAAAACCACCCAAATATCTATATTCTTTTTGAATATAAAATATAATCCTTTTAAAAACAACGTGTCGATTTGCATTATTTAAGTATTTAGGAATCCCTATCAGTTACATGGAGCTCTTCATGCACCAACCAAAATTAATAAACCACTCAATAGATTAATCATCACAAAACATTTTTATATTCGATAACAAATACGTGCACATATATATAATACTCTCAAACTGTAACACCCCATATTTTTAGTAACATTATTTAGGATATTTAATTAGTTAAATAAAATAAAATAATGCAAGTTGTAATGGACTGAGATTTGTGATTAAATAAGGGGTAGCCGTGCCATATTAAAATTAGTGAACTAAAGAATAAAAAGCGTAAGGAATGCAAGGGAAAAATGGGAACAAGGCATATCCTTACCCTAAACCCCTTAAGGATTCATACCACACTTCATTCATTTTTCACGATTCAAAAATACAAGCTAAGGCTGGCCACCATTAGGAAGTGCAAAGAAGAAGAATTCAGGATGAAGAATCAAAACACTTAATCAAGAACAAATCCCACATCCTTAATCAAAAAGCTAAAGTGAATAATGACTACATCTCATATTTTTGATTCATTTTGATTTTAGATAAATTTTGAAAGTATTTGAAATTGTTTTGCTATGTTTCGAATGATATATATATGCTTGTTGAAGATTTATAATATTTCATATGGGTAATATGATATGTTTTAATCGGCAAATCTTATTAAATGACAACCAATTGCCTTGCGAATTTAGATTTAGATCAGAAATGATAATTTAAAAATAAGTTTCAATTTTCATAATTTTCTGAATTTATGTAGATTTTATATGAATTTTCTAGTGAAAATGTTATTTTGGGTTAAAAATTAATTACGACCAAATTATATTGGCTTGGGGTCTAAAATTTATATATGTTAGAAAACATATTAAAAAAGATTTTTTGGAATTTTTGTAGAATTTTCCTAAGTGTTTTACTGGATATATAAAATTATCTAACGTATGGGACTTGAATGTTTTATATATTTATGAAAAGGCTAAGGGGTATTTTGTAAATAATTCAAATTCTTATTTCTGAAAATCGACAATACATTTAGAAAAGAAAAGGTTGCAAACAATCGGAATTTGAAAAACAAGGCAGGTTAGGTATAAAAAAATAGTTTAATATGTCTAATCTACATGCTTTTTCCTGTTCCAATGTTTTCGACACCAACGCCTCCTACTCCTTACCAATGCCTCCGACTATATCGAAACCAATGCACATGGTATCAAATAGCTGGTACGTAGTGAATTGGACAAAGGTGGAAGGTATTGGGTCGAGACAAGGAGTTCCGAAGGGGTTGAAGCACTACTTTGTTCTTAAATGAAAATGCGCCTTTTGTGCTTTCGATTGAATAGCTTTCGACTTGGTCTGCTTTCGACTTGGTCAATGATTTTAAAAAGAAGGGTTTTAAGAGGTTGTCCCTTTATCCTTAAATAACTACTTCAACTAGGTTGGAGCCCTTGATTGTCGCTTTTTTCCTTTCGACCTAGATTTTTTTCGAAAGGGTAACTTTGTTTTTAAAACTAAGCTACTTCTCCAACGCTTTCAAAGGGATGGTTTCGACACCATCACTTCTTAACTTAAGAAATGTTTTCGAAAGAGATGCTTTCGACTAAAATATTTTAAAGACCCTTTTGCTCTATAAAAGGTAGAACCCAAATGATTTTGAAAGATATAGTTTTAAATGGTTTTCAAAATGTGCTTCCACATGTTTTAAATTGAACCCTGACGGTTTCGAAAGGCTTGTTGTTTATAAAGGTTTTGATGCTTTCGAAAGATTTAAAGAATGGTTTCAAAGGTGAGGTTCCTCAATGGTTTCAAAAGGTCTAAAAGGAAAGGTTTTCTAATAATTTCGAAAGGTCTAAAAGGAAATTTTTTCCAATGGTTTCGAAAGGCAATATTTAAGTGTTTTAAAGAGAATGCTTAAGGTTTTAAAGCTTTCGAAGGAGATGTTTTTCAATACTTTTGAAAGTATGGAAATGAATGGTTTTGAAAGGTATGATTTCGAAAGGTATGTTTTGGCCTTCGGCCTAAGGTTATACTTGTATTGAAAAGGATACTTTCAAAGGATTCGAAAGGAGTACTTTTGATGGTCTCGAAAGGGTTGTTAAAGGTTTAAAACAAAGGTTATGAATGAGTTATTTTTGGTAATATAGCCTAAGTGTATTTAAGTTAAAAAGGGATTTAACTTATTTTGGAAGGATGGGAAATCCTTAATAATTTCATCAACATTATTTTGGATAAAGTATATATAACATGGCAGTAAACCAAAAAATATATTTTCCTTACATATGTATGATTTAAAGATATAAACCATTTCTAAAAGGTTTTCATGGAAATTTTTTAAGGGTAGTTAACCCTAAGAAAATGACTCAGATTAGAAGACCAAATGGGACTTCTGTAGGGTCGCGCCTTATACTCATTAGCTATTAGCCTCTAGCTTATTTATCTAGAATTCTAGTGTGTAGGGCTTTGTCAGATAGAATAAAATTATGGTTACACACAGAAAGGAATATTTGTACAAAGATAGGTTATAGGTGGGCCCGTAAAACCATTGGTATCAGTTAGACCTGGAGAAGTAAGTAAGGAAAGACCTCCAGAAGAGGACTATCTAACAGATGTTAGAATTTTTATATTATCAGGTTGGCCTAAGTTGGCCAAGGGTTAGTAGTTAGCCAGATAAAACTACAGTGTATGGACAGATAGTCCATATGATATTTGAAATGTACATATACATGATATTGCTTTACAGATTTAACCAGTTTTGGTTGCAGGATAAAAATTTGCAAAATACATGTTTTTAAAAAGGGTATTAGTGAGGGGAAACCTATTCCTCTAAGCAGGCCCACTCTCATATAATATCAAATAACCGAGATGTAGAGTATTATTCACACCAGGATTTATGTATGGCTCGAAGTTTATTTTCCTTAAACTCTCGGGTGCTTAAAAATTGATTTGAGTAGGCTGAAGGTTGAGGTTTACAGGTTTTATTAGGTTGGTGGATAAAGCTTCTGAAGATGAGCAGGTGAATGACGGATAGCTAATTAGTAGTTGTTATATTTTGGATTGATTCTGTTGTATTGTTTATATAGTACTTTGGTCATCCAAGGGGGCATCGTCATATGTCGCTCTTAGCGTATTTATGTAATAACTATACTTTATCTGAACTTGGGAAAGCGATGGGATTATGTAATTTTAATTTGGAACATGTTTTGGAAATGTAATCAGTAAAATGATTGTTTTTGAAATCTGTGATTTTGTTTCATATTCATTTGCTTCTGATATTATAAATACCATTAACATAGCCATATTTAGTCACCGAAAGTTAATGCTATGGATGACTGCAACATCTCTAGCGCTTAGCTTTGGGCCTCTAGATAGAGGATGTTACAACTTGGTATCAGAGCATAGGTTTGTGAAAAACTTTAACTAAAAATGATTTTTGAAAACATAATCCTAAGGAATTAGAGATAAGATTGGGAGATCGGATAACACTATAGCAACGTACTTATATTTGCCATACATAAGTATGCACTTTATCTCTAGTCTCATATCTCTATTCGGATGTTTTTTTGTATCTCACGAATGTTCGAATGCAGATATGGATTCTCGAAGATATAATGTTGGAGAAGGAAGCACGGCTGCAGATGGTAATGTCAAATCAAATACTAGAAGGAATCCAAGTCAGGCATGAGCTGGAAATACCAGTGCTGAAATGTCGCAAGTTGATATGGGAGCTATGTAGCAGTTTTTCGTAAATATGATGCAAGTAGGAGTTCCTGCTGGAGTAGTCGGGGGAGGAGCCCAGGAAGCTCCAGTAGTTAACAATTATGCTGCTTTGAGTAGGGACTATGCTAGGTTGGCAGGAAAACCATTTGTTGGGACTGAAGATACCATTGAAGTGGTGAAATGGTTGCTGCACCGTGAGAAGATTTTCAGAGATTTAGGGGTCAGTGATGAGCAGAAAAGAAGGATCGCTTCAAGGCAGCTTCAGGGAATAGCATTATACTGGTGGAATAGTGTAACAGCTGGAGTGGATGAAGGAATGATGACATGGGCTTAGTTTAAGAGGAGGTTCAAAGAGAGATTCATGTATGTGATGGCAAAGTCTACCTTGCTCAGGAAGTTTGCTGAGTTAGAGTAGGGAGAGATGAGTGTGTTAGATTATTCTGCTAAGTTTGAAGAGTTGGCAAGATATGGTCATGCCACTGTGCATACTGTGATTAAGAGAAATGAGAAGTTTATTATAGGGTTGAAGCCTGAATTGGCCAGGGCTACATTACCTCATATCAGGGATCCTTGTGATGTTGTAGTAGAGATAGCTCTAAGACATAAGGAAATTATTACTTCTATAGAGAAGAATAAGGTGAAGGAGGTTGAGGTAGGGCAGAGTCAGAAAAGGAAGTTATTTCCTAAGAAGAGAGCCCAGAAGGGTGGAGCCGTGAAGAAAGGAAAGTCAAAGATTGTCTATTTTAAGTGCGACAAAAAAGAGCAATATGGGAATGAATGTCATTCTATGAGGCAAAGAAGGTGGCAGGGAATAAGAGTATCAAATGCTTCAACTGCGATCAGATGGGTCATTACAAGAGCCAATGAAAGGAGCCTGCTAAGGATGGGAAAGGCAAAGTATACGCGTTGGAGCCAGCTACCTCAAGACCTACGGCAGGGGAAAAAGGGAAAGCAGTGTTGGAAGGTACGCTTATGATTCTTGGTATGGCAGTTAGTGTTCTGTTTGATACTTGTGCATCACATTATTTTATATCTCGTTGTTTGGTAGATAAGCTTAACCTAGAGCCCTCATACTTGGTTACTTCCTTTAGGGTTACAAATCCGATAGGAGGGTATGCAACACTTGGGATGAGATGTGATCACTTAAAGTTTGACTTGTTAGGACATACTTTTGTTTTGCAGTTTGCATGTGTTTGATTTCATAGGATCCGAAATTATTTTGGGTATGGATTGGTTAAGTAGGTACGATGCTATGGTATTTTGCTATTATGGGAAAATATCGCTTAGACACCTAGACTATAGGGAGCGGATTGTATATACCGTAGAAAACCCTAGCCGTGAGGTAAATATTTTGTCAGGTTTTGTGGAGATAGAAGACGAACTGAATCGTGTTCTTGCGGTTAGAGAGTTCGTAGATATTTTTGAACCCGTAATGGGATTGCCACAGGAACGGTGCCTGGGGCAGAACCGATTAGTAGTCCGCCAAGCAGGATGACACCTGCCGAAATGAGGGAACTCAAGGTGCAATTTGTCGATTTGGATGGCAAGGGTTTTATTAGGCCCAGTAGTTCACCATGGGGAGCAGCTGCAGTGTATCCTAAGAAGCCGGATGGATGGTTAAGGTTATGAATCGATTATCGTAAGTTGAAAGAGAAAACGATAAAGAATTGATATCCATTGCCTAGGATAGACGATTTTTTAGATCGGTTAAGTGGAGCCAAGATATTTTTGCAGTTGGATTTAGCGACAGGTTTCCATCAGCTTAGAGTGGCAGAGGATAGTATTCCCTTGATGGCGTTTAGAACCAGATATGGATTGTACGAATGGTTAGTGATGTTGTCCGGATTGACTAATGCGCCGACTTTCTTTGTGGATTTGATGAACTAGATTTTCCGAGAGCACTTGGATATGTTCATATTGGTTTTTATAGATGATATTTTGTTATAATCTAAGGAAGAAAGAGGGTATGAAGTTCATCTTAGGGTAATGCTTGAGATGCTGAGGCAGCATCAACTGAAGGCGAAGTTCTCGAAATGTCATTTTTGGAAGATGGAAGTGAAGTTTATTGGCCATGTAGTTTCAGAGAATGGGTTATCAGTAGATCTAACTAAGATCGAGGTCGTGAATAGTTGGAAGGGACTAGAAATAATGATTGAGATAAGAAGTTTTTTGGGATTGGTTGATTATTATTGGAGATTTATTATGGATTTTTCATGGATTGGGGCACCAATAAACAAGCTAACTCAAAAAGATGTGAATTTCATTTGGACTAATAAGTATGAGGAGGCATTCCAGAAGTTGAAAAACTTATTGACCGATGCACCTGTGTTGGGTTTTCTAGAGGGGAATCAGGATTTGATAGTGTACACAGATGCATGTGGGACTGGGTTAGGAGCTGTGTTAATGTAGAGGGTAATGTAAATGCCTACGCTTCTCGACGGCTTAGACCGCATGAAGTTAGATACCCAATGTAACGACCCGCCATTCATTCCACAGAATGACGCATCATTAATAAGAAAGAAAGAGATAGAAAAGAGAAAAGATAGAGAAGAAAGAAGAAACAACATCAGAATCTCAACAGCGGAACGAATAAATTATATTAATAACATAAGTATTACATAATATACAACGACTATCAGAGTTACACAGATTATACATCACATACTAGACAGTTATAAACACCTGTCTAGTTATTACAACTCAATACAATACAGAGATCAATACAGAGATCAACACAGCGAAACTACTATATATATCTACAACGTTGAAGCCTCCTGCTCCATTGCTCCTCCACAATTCGTCAAGGCTAACCTGAATCCCTTGGCTACTCGTAAAAATTTGAGTACCCAAGAGTTTATAAAACAGAAAATAAACACTTGGGTCGGACATGGGTCTGGTGTGAGTAACAGGTTAAAGTTGCTTAACTTCGAAAACCATTTGGAAAGAAAAGGTATCTCGTAAGACTTCCCGCATATAAACACGGGAAAGTTTTTACCTTACGATAACCAAAACATTTATAGGAAATATGGTTATATTATAATAGGGTCTATGGTTTTCAAATAAATATTCACATAGCCGAAATTGTTACATTCATTAAATTCCAGCATACATAGGTATACAATCAAGTTCGAGATCACTTATTGGAGATTGGATTCCATACAATGGCAGGGCTACTGGGGTACCGCCCGTCACAGTACGTGGCCTAGATCACCGTACCGAGGATCACTCCCGATCCCCTACAACACAAGGCCGGAACCATCCCTTACTGGATAATTCCCGCACAAGACTCCCCACGGTTGTCATGACCAACCGCACACTAAACCGAAATAATAAGGGACATCTAGACAGGGGTAATCTTGTCCTACTTGGGTGCTACCCACTAACCTTGCTGCACCTCCCCTATTTTAGCCATTCCCGGTTGATGAGGCTTGAGGCTACGATTACTTTTAGAGAACACATCTCTTAGAATGCTCATCGTCCACCTGACGATGTGCTGAAAACATTCAATCCATACAAGTTCATTCTGAGTTCGAACGAAATCGAAGGCATTATCTCGTTACATGCATTTTGGAATCACCCTCAGAGTTAACGACAATAACCCTTGCACTCTGAATCTTCATCTAAACTTGAGATTCACGACCTATCGTTAATTTGGATCGATGTGGTATTCGGATATCCAAATCTGGAAACCCGATCCCAGTCTCATCGAAATACAAAATGTATCTTTTAAGGCCAAGTTGTTTTAAAGTTAAAACAATTCAATTCATTATCTATATTCACATAGATAGATAATTCACAATATCACAATAGATAATCTACATTATCATCACACATAGATAATTCACATCATCATCACTATGTAACCAAAACATCCATATCACACAGTATCAATTATCTCCTATTTGAGATCTCAAACCATTCAAGGTAAAAAATATCATCCATCCATACATAAGCAAGGATTAAATAACCACATTATAATTAATTTAAAATGAATTAAATTAATTACTTCATCTCTAATTAATTTAAAATAAATTAAATTAAATTCTTTCATCGCATAAATCTTGCTTACTTAATTATTAATTAAACCAATTAATTAATCATACTCTAAGTATCCATCTTAATTAATCATCCTTGATTAATTATCCTTTAATTACTTTAATAATTAATTAACTATAATTAATTACATTAATCTTTAATTAATTACATTAATTAATTACTTAATCACTTATTATTGATTAACTAATCTTAATTAATCAACCCTATATTAATTAATGATCCCTAATTACATTTTAATTAATTACTCTATTTAAATTAATTACATTATGTAATTAATCTTTAATTAAATCATAATTATTAATCACTCTTGATTAATCACATTAAGTAATTAACTACCCTTAATTACTTCTTTAAATAAATTAATTACTCCTTAATTAATTTCTTAATTAATCCCTTGAATAATTTCCAAGTAATTAAATCCAAATTACTTCCATTATTAAATCATCTTCCATTAATTACATCCAGTAATTATCAATTAATTACTTCGTTAAGTAATTACACTCCATTAATTATATTAAGTAATTATTATCAAATCATCCAGTGATTAAATTAAATTAATTAAACTTAATTAATTACCTAAACTAATCACATTAAACTCAATTAATTACATTAAGTAATTAATTCCTTAATTTCTTCCATTAAGTAACGATTCTTATCTCATTTCATAAATGATTATCTTTAAATTAATTAATCTAATTAATTATTAAAATTAATCACATTAATTAATTATTAAATAATCTTAAGTTAATGACCTTCATTAACTATTAACAATTCTTTAATTGCTTTTCTTAAGAAATTAAACTTACAGTAATCATTATTAATTACAAATTGATTAATCTTAATGTAACATCCCGAAATTTTCGACTTTCGAAAATTCAACATCGATACTCGCTTTATCGACTGCTGAGCCATCGAATGCCGGAAACCCGAAAAGTTATGGTTTAAAGAAAGAAGAAAAAGGTAGAAGAAGAAGATAGAAGGAAAAGAAAGAAGAACAACAACACAACATCAGATACAGAAGCAGAAAATAATATCAGAATCTTACACATCGCAGCGGAACAATATATAATAGATAAATGAATAATCTTTAAACAAAGAACTATATCATTTTATACATACATCAATCATCAGAGTCAATATACAACAATGGACAGTTATATAACTTGTCCTCATACAGAATACACAGCGGAATAAATACTATCAGATACAAATACTACGTCTCGTCCTCCAGCTTGTCTCCAAAGCTCCAGAATATCCAGAATATCCTGATAACATAACTCTAGGCTGCCCGTGTGGAAATTGGTGGGCACCCAGAGTTTAGAAGGGAACAATAAACTCCGAGTCAGTCATGGTGACTGGTGTGAGATCGTAAAACAGTTATTCTTTAAAATAAACAACAGGATAATTTTAAAGTCAATTCGAAATGCTTTTGGAAAATGAAACTACCATAAGACCTCCCACCACACACACAATGCAAACGCAGACTTGGAGGAGATTTCTTCTTATGATAGTCAAAGATGCTTACTACGCAAAATCAAATCATTTTTGATATTATTATTAGTGCATAGTGTAGAAAACATTTCGAAAGTAGAATATAAATCTTAGCCAGCATAGGTACCATTATAGTATGCTTGCTATAGCTACCATATTAAATGGCAGGTTCTACAACTAAAACCGTACAAGTCACGTATTGTTTCTTTGGATTTCCAACAAATGGTCGGGCTAAGGAACTTCCTATCCACGATGGGTACGTCCCTGGAATAGATGACCCGAGAATCTAACGTTACGGTTAGATCTCTGCCAACACAAGGCCGGGTTACCTCTGCAAAAATAGGTAACTACTGACACGCGTATGCCATCCCCCGATCGTCACCGATCTTCCCGAGGATCCCCGATTCGCAACAAACCACATAGATAATAATAATGCAGTAACCACAGAGGTTAAGTATCTGGGCTCCATACCATGATACCACCTTTATCCAGAAGGAATGACATACACTAAGGGGCGCTACTCCCTAGAACCTTGCTGCATTCGTCCTGTTTCGACCATTTCCGGGGTGTGAGGCTCGACGAAGTCTCGTCCACAAAGCTACGCTTTCTACAAAAAAGCCCTGCTTCGGGTCAAACAAAATGATCAACCTATGATCACAAAGATATAAGATCAAGCAAATGATCATATCACAAATGATCAAACACTGATCATTTCACAGCAACACTCAGTATGCCACGTTACCAAATTGGGATATATCGCTGATAAATTTCAACTACATAACCTCTGAGCTCGTACGTCTCAGAGAAGGGTGTTAAGCTAAGAGAATAAATTCTCCGCCACCAACAGAAATGTATTTGAAAGAAATCAGCTTTATATCTCAAATTGTAACGTCAGACACACAATCCATACAAGTCTGTTCCGGGATCGAACAGAACCGAAGGCACTTCTCACGAAGCCCTTGCATTTCCGGATAATTTCAATCACGTCAGGACTTCCCGTCACTAAGGGTGATAAAAACCTCTAAATCGGAGATCAGCCGATGTAGAGTAACTCGACGGTAATCCTTCCGTTTTCAAAAATATCCGGTCTTCAACACCGGTCTTCAAATGCGATTCATAACGACGTATCACATATTCGGAATGGGTTATACGACCCCATGGTCCTTTCCCGGTTAACCCGAATAGTGAGCGCTTATTCAAAAATAAGTGTGGCATTCAAATTCATCCAATTCACAACAAATACCTATCTAAAGGTAATTATTGATAGTCGGTTATTTAACTATCAATAAAGATGCGCACATCATCAGATTCCAAATAATTTTCCAAATTATTTCATCTTCCAAAAATATCTTACTAGATATATAATTTCCACACTTCAAAAATAAATCAACATTTATTTTTAAACATCTTCCCTTTCTTTTATAAATTCCATAGCGAATTTATATTTCAAAATATCTTCTGATATACGATTTTCAAATCGTTTTCAATATTCAATTTCAATTTATCTTTACAAAGATAAATTCTCAAAATGTTCATTTCATATTGGAAAAGCATTTCCATACTTATTTAAAAATAAGTATTTCACAAATCATTTATTTTCAACATTTGAAAAATATTCGATATACTTAAATCAAATTTAAGTATAAATTCATTCTTTAAGGAAATCACTTACTATAACAATATTTATTTGAGTCAAAACGAATGTTACGTAAAACATCGTTACGACGACTCAAAATCACTAGTATAGGGATTCGAAATTAAAATAGATATATAAATCCCAATACTACATCAAAACATTTTCTTTTCGAAAATCATTTACTATAACAACAGTGTTATAGTCCATCATTTCCTTATATTTTCGAAAACGTCTATTTCAACAATAAATGTTGAAATCTATGATTTCGATAATTCACACATTTTAAAACATCTTTTAAAACAATTAACTTCATTTATAATATCGCTTCTCCAAACCTAACCATTTTTACTTAAAAATATATCCACTGTCCAAAATCGTGAATATACTTCATTTAACCCAATTCCAATCATTTCTACACATTTTCATTTCAATAGAAATTCGTTATCCAAAATCGCGAATATATCTACTTTGATAATCTTCTATATTTAATTTATCAAATTCCATCGCTTTCGAATTTATAAACACGGTTATAAATTCTATTTCTATTTTAATAACAACTTCGACTTATAAATCTTCTTTTTGTCAACTCGATCAATATTCCACTTAAGGTCAAAAATCCAATTTATAAGTGAATCTCTTATAAATCTTTTATTATACAATTTCATTCAATCTATAACTTCATACTTTATAAATCTATAAACTTCATATTTTCACAATTTAAAATTCTATAAATCTCTAACACTTATAAACACTCGTTTATAAATTCCAATACTTTAAATTGATAAATATCAATTCTGTACATCTTTTATATACATCATTTTTAGTAATTCAAAAGAAATCCAAACTTAAACTATTTTATAAATTACTTGACTATTTATTTCAAAATCACCTTTCAGTTATATTTCACAATTTAAAATTTTCATAACTTTAAATTTATAACATTTATTTATTTAAAGTAAACCAATTCAAAGATTCAAGTAAAACGTATACTTTCAAATAATCACTTTTAAAATCTCTTTTTAAAGTTAAAATCGTTATTTTTAAACTTCAAAAATTGAATCCGATGATGCAACGCATCAATTAGTCAATCACAACAGTCAATATCATATATCAATATGATAACAGCATATATATCAATATCTGTAAATAAATATATACAGTTGAGGAATC
The DNA here is from genome assembly GCA_030737815.1 of Allium fistulosum. Classification (NCBI taxonomy): domain Eukaryota; kingdom Viridiplantae; phylum Streptophyta; class Magnoliopsida; order Asparagales; family Amaryllidaceae; genus Allium; species Allium fistulosum. The sequence continues at coordinate 753,172,711 of CM060905.1, read as the reverse complement.
CAGTTGGATCCCTCCAACCTGTTTCCCTGCATCCAAAGACGTCAGCACAATACCAATTCCGCTCCAGTACGGAATTATCGCGGTATATAGGTTTTTATAAATCCGCTTACTAACGGCGCAATAGGGTCTCATCCGCTATACGAGGCGGGAAATCATCAATCCAATATATACATATGCCAATATGTATATATTGCTATATATATAGATATATCCTATCATATCTAATAGCACATTCAAACAGTCAATCAATAAATAACTGCAAAAATTCCACATTCAATTTGAGTGAGAAAATCTCACCTTGATTTTCCGATAGCAATTTATAGCGATTTATTTCGAATAAAATTAAACACGCGTTTAATTTTACCCGAAATTCCAACTAGCTCCAAACGACTCCAAACCGATTGCATCGCGTAGTATTTGCCAAAACGAAGCCAACGTCGCTTGTTTCGTCAATTTTCGATCTCGTATGAACAAACTACGGCTTTTAGAAGTTTATACGAATTTAAAATATAAATAAATTCACAACTTTATAATTTAAAACCCTACACTACATCTGGCCGCACGCTTCACAGTAGAAGATCTCAGCCGTGCCTTTGTTCTTCCCCTCCCAGGCTTCGTCCACGAGAACGAACCCATGCCGCCATCAAATTTGAAAATCTCGCAACCTTTTTAGCCACTTGGACGACGATCAGCGAGCATCATTCGATGCGCCTACGTGTGGTGCACCACCGCTTGGAACGAAGGCGAGCTCGGTCCTGTTGTTGCCTCGATAAACGCGCCTGACCTGATAGAGAACGCGGCCCCCATTCGACTTCATATGTCAACGATGATTCAAATCTACCGTTGGATGTGGTGGCCTTGAGGTGCTCGACAATATCGTAGTTGAAGTCGTAGCTTGAAACGGTGAGGATTAAGAGAGATCGAGAGGGGAACGTCGAGCATTTCTGGCCATTGTTTGGGATAGTGGCGGCTGAGACATTTAGAAACCCTAGGGTTGTTTTAATTTGCAAAAATGAAAACTAAGGGGCTTTTATAGAAAAAACGACGAACACTATTCACTCCGAATTTTCCGAACTCGAAATCGAGCGTGCCGGTTAGCGTTTCTAAGGTTTACCCCGCGTTCCGATCGCAATGGAATAGGTCTCGGAAGCTAATTCGATCGTATGTGTGAGATATGACAATAAACGATCAATTTAAATTAAACCGATTTAAATCGATTTCGAGGCGTTTTAATTCGTACCGGACAAATGGTAAATCCAAAAATTACGAAATTTGAAATCTTACAATAATATCACATTACGGATCCGATGAAACTAGTTTCGTCAAAATCCGAGACCGTTTGAAAAATGACTATTTTAACTCGACGATTTAAAATTAAAACGATATCGATGCGTTTCGAGTTGCCACGGTCAAACGATAACTCCGATGGATACGAAAATTGAAATCCGGTAATAACTAACTATTACGGATCCAATGGAACTGGTCTCGTTCAATTCTGAGACTGTTCGAAAATTGGCTATTTTTACAGTCGATAATTAAATATTAAAATATTCGATTTTCACAATTTAACTCCAAATTCAATTTTAAAAGTTCTAAAATATTTCTATAACTCCAGTATGATTAAATAAAATTTTCCAAATCAATTTCAATCATTTTAAACTCGATTTTCAATTATCTCTGGAATTTCAATCATTAAATTATCGATTTAATTGACCAAATTAAATCCAATATTCGAATAATAAATTATTCGACTTCTTAAATTCATTTATTAATATTTAAAATCAATTAAATATTCAAATTTTAATTATCAAAAATTCTGGGTCGTTACACTTAATTACCAATTAATTAATCTCTAATTATTTAATTAATTAAGTATTTAACTATAACTTAATTAATCTTTAATTACTTGATTAATTAGTTTCTAATCATTAATTAAAAATCTAATCTTATCTAATTAATGATTCTTAATTACAAATTAATTATTCTAAGAATAATAAATCTTAAACTTTAAATAAATTTTAAAACCCTTATTTACTTAAATAAATTATCCATTTCATTAATTTATTAAATAATTTAATTATCCATTTTAATTACCTTAATAATTAAATGAATTACAAATCATTAAATCCTAATTATCTTTAAGATAAAACACCATTCTCATTAATGATTAAATTACTATTATCAAAAACATTTAAAAACAATTTAACTTTAAATTTCATTCAAATTTCATTTTAAATTTAAGATTTAAAATGAATACTAATTTAACTTAACAAAGTTTAAAACCAATTTTTAAAAACTTTAAAATCACATGTTTAAAGAATACTTTTCTTATAAAAGAGATTTTAAAGAGTTTAAACCAAATCCAATTTAAATTCAAATTATTTTAAAATAAACTTTAAAGATTAAAAGTTGTTTAAAACATTTAAATGTTTAAAAACTTATTTATTTCCAAACTAAGATTCAAACTAAAATTGAATCCATATTTAAACTTTGATTTAAAACTTATTTTTAAATCCTTGCTTTATAATTTGAATTTCAGTTTTAAATTTTAAACAGACAGATTTGAAAATCTGGCAATACAATCCACTGACCCGAACACACACTCAACTACTTCGAGCCAAAACCCTAAATGCTTCGACTCTCACACGCAAGAAACTCGAGAAAACTCGAGTAACCTTCCTTTGCTTCAAACCAGACTTTCCCCTAAACCAAAAATGCACCGTGCACATGCACGGTGGCTCCGACCCATTCTGATCAACTACGACGACTCCACCACATCAGCGACCATCCCCTTTGACGATCCAGACCCCAAACCCATCGATTCACACTCGATATCGAAATCGAGTAGCACCACCAAAACTGGAACACAGACCAAAACCTGGCAAAACCCCTCGTCCTCCCACTGCTGATCACCAGAACGCCAAAGACTCCGGCCACGACTTCGTCCACGTCCTAACTACCATTTCCCAGAGTTCGATTGAACTCGATCCATCCTAGATGTCGTGCAAAACAAATCCCTGATCACCACAAAAACTAGGGCTACAAACAATTTCTGATCACCGCCGCCTCCACAATGGTTAGAACATCTTCCTAACATTTTTCTCAAACTCCCCTATTACTCCTCTACCACTAGAGAGAACCACGACCCTCCAGACCATCGAGATCATCAAAAACCATCAAAAACATAATTTCTGATCAAACCAGACATACTCATTCAAACCCGATCTAAAAATTGTGGTTTCTCTTCTAAAAATCATAATTTAGTTTAGGGATTCAGTTTATAATCCTAGATTGCCTAATTAACATGTTTGAAATTTTACATATCTTATACTTGCACTGTTCTTCTTGGTTTTCCAGAGAACTACAAATTAAATTTACTTAAATAAAATTTTAAACCTAAATCTATGATTAAGCAAACATATTTTGTTTGAAACCTAAGTCCTAACAGAGATTAGTTTGGGAGATAATAAATTTTGATCAAAATCTTAGCTTTGAAACTAAGAAAAGGAAAGACACAGATACAACAGGCATGCACACATCTATACATTCATATATATACAGAAAATTCACTTATATATATACATACAAAACATACTTTATTCCAGTAATTCACATGCAACTAGATTTCTATTTACTTAAACTTTTAAAAAGAATGTTACTCACAATTTAAAGAAGATGAACAAAGCCTGAAACAGGAACTTGAAATCTGGAATTGATAAAAATGCTTGAACTTGCTTGAAAATCTGAACTTGATATTTGAAATCATTTTGATGTTGAGATGATCATGCATTCAAAACAGAATTGAAGTTGCATGCTGTTGAAACACAGTTGATTTGCTTTGATTTTTAGCTTGCTTTTGAATTTCTGGTTGAAGAAGATTTACAGGCTTTGATTTTGATAATATCTGGTTTGAGGAGTTGATTACTAATTTTGATTTGTATAAGTTTCTGATCTGAAAACTATATTGATATTCAGATTTGCATTTGAGAAAGGGTTTGAGTTTCTCTTGGTTTGAAAAGAAAATAGAAAGAAATGAAGAGAAGAAATGCATATGTTTATATATAAGTAAATTTATGATTTATAAAAATAAAAGAAAATGAAAATAAATAAGGACACTTGTCATTAGAGTTGATCATTTATTCACACATGTTATTACAAAGCCTTTAGATATTAACACTTGTCTTTTAAGTAATCTTTATTTATTTTAAATGTTAATAAAAGCTTTTAACTTAATTTATTAATTTACAAATACTTATTTATATACATAGATAACTTTTAAAGAAATAAAACAAATTATATTTATAAATAAAAGCTTATGCATATATTTAGAAATCCAAAATAATTTAAATATCTATCCTTTTGAATTTCAAAACTTTAAATTCAATTTCAAATCAAATACTAAAGTTCAATTTAAAATCAAGTTATATATATATATATACATATAGATTCAACAACACATTTAATTTTAAAATACATTATATTTATTATTTGAAAATAATACATTTGTCAATTTAAATAATTTATAGAAGAGATTATCATATTATCAAGCAATATTTTAAAAATAAATAAAACAAACCTTTTTCTTAAATCTTATTTACATTTAAACTTAAGTTAAAATATATCTTAAACCATTTAAACATTTACCTAAAGTATTTTAAAACTATAAGGTTATTTATTTAAATAACTTTGAAAAGTTCATATTAAATTAAATCTAAATTTCCAATTTACCAAAGCTTTTCTATTTACAATATATACAAATAAATATTTTTATTACAAATAGAAAATATCTTATTAGCTTTTAAAAGATAAAATTCACCAATTAAATACTTATTTAATTAGATTATTAAATTAAATTCAAATTTTATTATCAAAGATTATCAAATCAATTTAATTTTTAATACAGATTATTAAATTTATATTGCCAGAAATTCCGGGATATTACACCCAACACATGACTTGGAATTAGCTATGATTATTTTTGCGCTGAAGGTGTGGAGACATTACCTTTTAGGGAGATGTTTGAGCTTTATATGGATCGTAAGTCGTTGAAGTATTTGTTCTCTCAAAAGGAGCTGAACATAAGACAACAGAGGTGGTTAGAGTTCTTAGCTACTTATGATTTCGGTATTGAGTACACACCGAGGAAAGGCAACAAGATTACATATGCACTTAGCAGAAAACATCAGAATGTGGTGTTAGCGATGATAGCCGAGTGGAAAGATTTGGAAGCCATAGCATCTTGCAGGGTACAGTGGAAAACTAAGAGTAGTTCAAGTATCGAAACTGCTTTGTTACCATGTTTGGAAGTTCGACCTATTATGATCGAAAAGATTGCTTATAAATAGCTAGAGGATCCATTTTTGGCTGGATATATCAGAAAGCTAAGAGATGGAATGGAGAGCGATGACTTGAAGGATTTTAGTCTTGACCAGAATAGGTGGTTGAGAAAGAAAGGAAGATTAAGTGTTTCGAATGTGGGAGACATTTGGAAGGAAGTTTTGGAGGAATGCCATCGCTCAAAGTTCACTATTCATCCGAGAGGAATGAAGATGTATCGAGACATGAAGAGAAGTTTATTCTAGGAAGGTATGAATAGGGATGTATGCTTATGGGTGAAGCAGTGTTTGAACTTCCAATGGGTAAATGCCGAACATCAAAAGCCAAGTGTGTTGCTTCAGCCTTTGGATATTCCATTGTGGAAGTGGGATTCTATTTCTATGGATTTCATTAATGGGTTGCCAAGGTCTAATAGAGCAAATAAAAGCATATGGGTCATTATGGACATGTTGACTAAGAGTGCCTATTTCATTCCAGTTAAGTCAACGAGAACAACACCTGTGTTAGCGAAGTTATTTATGAAGAATGTGGTTAGACTACTAGGAATTCCTAGTAGTATAGTGAGTGATAGAGATTCTTTATTCACTAGTGAGTTCTTGAAGAGTCTATAAGATACCTTAGGTACCAAGCTCAAGATGAGTACCAGTTACCATCCACAGACTGATGGGAAGACGTAGAGAGTTAACAAAGACTTGGAGGATTTGTTACGGGCTTGTGTGCTGGATTTCGAGGGATCATGGGAAGACCATCTACATCTAGTCGAGTTTTCCTATAACAACAGTTATCAGGCTAGCATAGGGATGGCACCAATTGAAGCTTTTTATGGATGGCCATGCAAATCTCCCATATGTTGGCTGGAGACCGAGGATAGGTTGATACTTGGTCAGATTTTGTCAGAGAGGCTGCAGAAAAGATTGATTTGATTCAAGCTAGAATGAAGGAAGATTAATCCAGGCAGAAGAGTTATGCAGACAAGAGATGGAAAGTCTTAGAGTTTTCTATTGGAGAGAATGTTTTCATTAAGGTGTCAGTGATGAAGGGTGTAATCAGATTTGGGAAATCAGGGAAGTTGGCACCGAGGTGTGTTGGACCGTTTCCTATTATAGATAGGAAAAACTTGCATATAGAGTAAAATTACCAAGCAGTTTGATAGGAGTCCATGGTGTTTTCCATGTTTCTCATCTAATGAAATGTATTCAAAATCCGAATACTACTATATCACCGACAGTGTTAGATGACTTAGTCGTAGAGCCGAATTTGACTATAGTTAGAAAGCCAGTTTTCATAGTCGCGAGAGATGAGAAGAAGCTGAGAAACAAGATAGCCAGATTAGTTAAACTTCAGTGGTGCGACGACGACTGAGACTATACTTGGGAGACTACGAACAGGATGTGAGATACTTATCCTGATTTATTGATGGTATGTTTTACCTTTGATTGTTTTGATGTGTACCTTATCGTAATTTCGAGGACAAAATTCTTTAAAGAGGGGAGTCTTTAATACCCCATATTTTTAATAACATTATTTAGGATATTTAATTAGTTAAATAAAATAAAATAATGTAAGATGAATAATGGATTGAAATTTGTGATTAAAAAAGGGGTAGTCGTGCCATGTTAAAATTTGTGAACTGAAGAATAAAAAGAGAATAATAAGTGTTCGAAATTTTGCAAGGGAAAAATAGGAACAAGGCATATCATTATACTCTAAACCCCTTATGGATCCATAATACACGTTCATTCATTTTTAACAATTCAACAATACAAGCTAAGGCCGACCACCATTAGGAAGAGTAAAGAAGAAGAATTCAAGAGGAAGAATCAAAACACTTAATCAAGAACAAATCACACATCCTTAATCAAAAAGCTAAGGTGAATAATGACTACATCTCATATATTTTTATTGATTTCAGTTTTAGATAAATTCTGAAAGTATTTTTAATTGTTTTGCCATGTTTTGAATAATAAATGTGTGTGTGTATGCTTGTTGACGATTTATGATATTTCATGTGGGTAATATGATATGTTTTAATGAGAAAACCCTATTAAATGACATTCAATTACCTTGCAAATTTAGATTTAGATCAGAAACGATAATTTAGAAATGGGTTTCAATTTTCATAATTTTATGAATTTATGTGAATTTGATATGAATTTTCTAGTGAAGAAAATGTTATTTTGGGTTAAAAATTAATTACAGCCAAATTAGATTGGCTTATGGTCTGAAATTTATATATGTTAGAAGAAATATTAAAAATGATCTTTTGGAATTTTTATAGAATTTTCGTAGGTGTTTTACTGGATATATAAAATTATTTAAAGTATGGGACTTAAATGTTTTATATATTTATGAAAAGGAGAATGTGTATTTTGTAAATAATTCTTATTTCTGAAAATCGGCAGCACTTTCAAAAAAGAAAAAGTTGTAACCAATCAGAATTTAACAAATAAGGCTGGTTAGTTACAAAGAAATAGTTTAATATGTCTAATCTACATGCTTTTTCCTGTTCCAATGTTTTCGACACCAATGCCTCTGACTCCGTCGAAACCATTGCACATGGTATCGGATAACTGGTACGTAGTGAATTAGAAAAGGGCGGACGGTATTGGGTAGAGACAAGGGGTTCCGAAGGGGTTGAAGCACTACTTTGTTTTTAAATGAAAATGTGCCTGCTTTGCTTTCGACTGAATAGCTTTCGACTTGGTCTGATTTCGACTTGGTCAATGATTTTAAAAAGAAGAGTTTTAAGTGGTTGCGCCTTTATTTTTAAATAACTACTTTTGACTAGGTCGGAGCCCTTGACTGCCGCTTTTTATCTTTCGTCCTAGATTGGTTTCGAAAGATTACTTTGTTTTTAAAATCAAGCCGCTTCTCCAATGCTTTCGAAGGGATGGTTTCGACACCATCACTTCTTTACTTAGGAAATGTTTTCAAAAGAGATGATTTCGACTAAAATGTTTTGAAGACCCATTTGCTCTATAAAAGGTAGAACCCAAATAGTTTCGGAAGAGATTGTTTTAAATGGTTTCGAAAGGTGCTTTCGCATGTTTTAAATTGAACCAAGACGCTTTCGGAAGGCTTGTTGTTTACAAAGGTTTTTGATGCTTTCGAAAGGTTTAAAGACAGGCTTCTAAGGGGAGGTTCCCTTATGGTTTCAAAAGGTCTAAAAGGAAATGTTTTCCAATAGTATCGAAAGGTCAAAATGGAAAGGTTTTCCAATGGTTTCGTAAGGCAATGTTTAAGTGTTTTAAAGAGGATGCACACGGTTTTAAAGCTTTCGAAGGGGATGTTTTTCAATACTTTCGAAAAGATAGAAATGAATGGTTTCGAAATGTATGATTTTGAATGGTATGTTTTGGCCTTCAACCTAAGGTTTTACTTGTACTGAAAGGGATACTTTCAAAGGTTTCGAAAGGGTACTTTTGATGGTTTTGAAAGGGTTGTTAAAGGTTTTAAACAATGGTTTCGAGCGAGTTGTTTTTGGCAATATAGCCTAAGTGTTTTTAAGTTAAAAATTGATTTAACTTATTTTGGAAGGATGGGAAATCCTTAATAATTTCATCTACATTATTTTGGGTAAAGTATATATAAATGGAAAATAGTTTAGAGTACAGCAAGGAGAATATTTTCCTTATATATGTATGATTTAAAGATTTAAATCATTTTGAAAAGGTTTTCAAGGAAAAATTTAAAGGGTGGTTAACCCTAAGAAAATGAATCATATTAGAAGACCAGATGGGACATGTGTAGGGTCGTGCCATATACTTATTAGCTATTTGCCCCTAGTTAATTTATTCCAGAATTCCAGTGCATAGCGTTTTGTCGGATAGACTAAAATTATGGTAACACACAGAAAAGAATATTTATACAGAGACAGGTTATTGGTGAGGTCGCAAAACCAATAGGATCAGTCAGACTTGGAAAAGTATGTAAGGACAGACCATCCAGAAGAGGAGTATGTAACAGATGTTAGAATTTTTATGTTATCTGGTAGGCCTGAGTCAGCCAATGGTTAGTAGTTAGCTGGAAAAACTACATTGTATGGACAGATGTCCATATGCTATTTAAAATGTACATATACATGATATTTCTTTATAGATTTAACCAGTTTTGGTTGCAGGATTAAAATTTGCAAACGACATGTTTTAAAAAAGGGTATTAGTGAGGGGGAACCCGTTCCACTAAGCGTCGTGGTCTCACTTAATATCAGATAACCGAGATGTATAATATTATTGACACTAGGCTTTATGTTTGACTCGAAGTTTATTTTCCTTAAACTCTCGAGTGCTCAAAAATTGATTTTAGTAGTTTAAGGGTTGAGGTTTACAGGTTTTAGTAGGTTGGTGAGTAAAGCTTCCGGAGATGAGTAGTTGGTTGACGGATAGATAATTAGCAGTTGTTGTTATATTTTGGATTGATTCCGCTGTATTGTATATATAGTACTGTGATCAACCAAGGGGGCTTCGCCATATATCGCTCTTGGCATGTATATGTAATAACTATACTTTATTTGAACCTAGGAAAGCGACGGGATTATGAAATTTGAATATGAAATATGTTTTGGAAATGTAATCAGTAAAATGATTGTTTTCAAAATCTATTATTTTGTTTCATATTCATCTGCTTCTGATATTATGAATACCATTAACATAGCCATAATTAGTCGCCGGAAGTTAATACTACGGATGACCACAGCATCCGCAGCGCTTAGCTTTAGATAGGTGATGTTACACAAACTCATTCTAGGGTGTTACTAACCCTATCTCTAATGAATTTTTTACCCCACCGAAGCCTAGATGTTCGCTTAACCTAAGTTCTGATACCAAAGGCAACGAACGGGATTTTCGACCCTCCAAATTTGACACTAATACGTCCAATGTATTGCGTGCTGAGCATCCAAGTTTCGGAATAAAACCGATTGTTAGAAAATAAAGATTGAAGAATCTAACACAAATGGAATAATCATATATTATTAACAATAATATCTTTTAGAGCGAAAAAATTTGAATATAATATCACAGTCTAACCTAGATGCAACCTGGACAATTATAAATCCTTTGTCCTTAAAATAATGAAAACAATAAAACAAATATAGTGGAAAATAGAAAATGTTCATATGTCGATGTAGATCTCCAGCTCTCTACTTGAAACTCCAAGCAATCTTAGATAACCCTAAAATTACTAGGATTTGACCCGACTATTAAAAATACCTAGATCAGGCTTGATAAACCAGCATGAGTCACGATTTATAAATATATATGATGGTGCCATATATCGACTTTATTATCAAACAAAACCCTTTTTGAAAAGAAGAGTATCTCATAAGACCACACGACATATAAACACGGACGAGTTTTTACCTTATGCTAACCAAAACACTTAATATTTAAACCATTTGATATTATTTCTAGTGACATTGCTTGGAAAATCCTTTCTAAGTAAATATATATAAACATAGCCGAAATTGTTACCATTATTAAATTCTAGCAAGGGTAGCTAAATGTTTGCAAGGCATTACAGCTATTTGGGAATACGACCAAAACTATAAAGCTCGTATTGGAATTGGATTTCAAACATGATAGGAAACTAGTGCCCTTTTCTTTCCTTTGCGGATTTTCCACATATAGCAATCATAGTACCCAGTGGCTTTTCGTACTGGTACTTATACACCACTATACATCACGTATTATACTACTACGTATCTAATGGCTTTTTTACAAGGATTTATACACCACTATACCAAAAAATATTGAGGGTTCAGATAATACAGCCCTATAGGCAACATATGCCTTTTTTTGTATCCGTAATAACCGATAGCTCGAAATATATGTCCAGCAGACCACATATCTACCCGTACCATTGCCGGGATGAGAGGCTTGAGAGGATATGCTCAAACTTTCCACAAAGCCGCGCTTTACTTTCACAAAGCCACGCTTTTCCTTTCTCATAACAAGTTCCACTTTGAATGCCATATTGCCCTTTTTAACAACACACTATTGGTTTCCACAAATGTAGAACCTCTAAGCTCGTATGTCTCAAAGAACGATGTTAAGTATGAGAGAGTTACCTCCTACACCACAAAGCAGATGTATGTTTATAGAGATCAATGTATGGGGTTTTAGAAATGAAATGTCAGGCACTCATCCATAGAAGTTTTCCTTGAACAAAACAAATCGAAGGTACTCTCCTATTACATACTATTAGGAATTATCCCAAGGATTACCAGCGAGTAGTCATTGCATCAAAGATTTTCATAATAGAGCACTACTGCCACCATATATACCATCATACATACACACACAAACACACACACACACACACACACACATATATAATATGAAATCACGGTGCTAGTGGCAAGCAGCCCTTCATCTTGAAGATCTCCGCCTTCAAAATCATTGTCTTAAACATACCTTCACTTCCAAACATGTATATTTGTTCGAAGTGGTTTTTGATAGGAATCACCCAAATCCGACTTTGGTTTCTCCGAACGTATCATCGATAAAAAGATGTCAAGTATATATGTGATTATCAAACATCATTCATTTAATTAATCTTTCCATTCATTCAATTATCTTTCAGAGATATATTCGTTTCAACTATTCCATTTATCTTCTCAAGAGTATATGGAATCATTAAGCCTCATTTATCAAATTCTCTAGTTAATTAAACCCTTTTAATCTTGGAATAATTTCCAAAACATTTTACCTTTTACTTAGGAAAACATTTCCAAGTTATTTATTTAAATATTAACAAAGATTTCTTATTTTCAAATCATAACTTTTAATTGAGTTGAAACCATGTTATCTTAAGATGGTAAATTCAAAACCAGTTAATATTGAGTAAAAAAGAATCTATAGGAATTATATTAACTTTACTCAATGTTAATTGCCGTATTCAACCTTTATTATCCTTCGAATAACGATGAAATCACCTTTAAATTCACATGGATAGTACTAGTTCCTCCTCAGAATTTAGTACCAAGTATAAGAAGATTATTTCTATACAATCCAAGTTGTATGAAATTAAATTTGAAAATTTGAATCTTTTATACTTGTCTCATTTCTGACATTTCGATCTTAATTATTCCTTGCCCAGGAAAGAGGCTAGGTGAGCTAGAGCACTGTTTGCTCCTAAACTTCTCCTTAGTAAAACACCTCACATCCATATCTCACGAATAGAATTCTACTCATGGGCTTTTAGAGCCAAGATTAAATCACTTATTTATAACGGCTTTCCTTCAAATCATTTATTTAAACTCTTTTAAAATAATTATGAAACCTCCAGAACATCTTTAAAAACTTATTTATTTATTTGAAAACATTTATAAAAGATTCGGGGAAGAATAACTAAGTTAAAGCTGGGATTTAAAAAAGTTACTAAAACTACTGCAAAAATTGCTGCAAATAGTGTTTTTAAAGCTTCTTTGATCAAAAAAACTTTTCTATCATCTGGAATTTCACTTTCATAAATCAAATCCCTTTCAAAACATTTTAATATATTTATAGAATTTATTCCATATTTTTAAAGAATTAAAAATATCCATGTTAAAGAATTTTCCTTTCTGGTTTCTGAACTGCCAAACCGGTATGGAATAATATTTTGGTCATATTTCAAAATCTACTAAAAGAAATCTTGATCTTTTTCTTTTAAAAAAAATATGATTATAAGAGTTTGGAAAATTCCTGTTCTAAAGAATTCCGACTTCGATTTCATTCTATAAATGGATTTAAAATTTTACAGTGCGAAATCGTGAATTGCCATTACACGACGCGCCTATTTTGACTCCTATTCCGTATATTGTCAAAACATTTTCAAATTGAGTTTTAATGTCTATAAAACGTGTATAAACCATTTTAAACCATTTAAACTAATATTTTCCACATTAAATTTCATATTCACTTTTAAACTATTTCATAATATTATATTACTATAATATTCATTATTAACCATTTTTATATTTCAAAACCATTAAGAGGCTCAACAAACTCCATATCCATATTAATATGGATTTATTTTCTATAAATTAACCATGTTTAATCACATAACCATTTCTTATAATGATTTTTCATAATTTATCTCAACCATGTTATCAATCATATAACCAAACTTATAATTAACCATATAGTCAACCAATTTTAAACCAAGAATATCAATTAAATAATTAAACATGCATATCATCATTTTTAGTTTTAAATAATTAAAACTAAACTTAAGTACTCATGTTTTATATCCACTCCACTAAACTTTTCTCATAGCTACCTCAAATCGAACCAGCGGAAATCAGCAGCACTTCCTTCTCTTTTTCTTCACTTTGGAGCCCTCGAATTGGCTTCTTTCTTGTTAAAGGGTTCAACATTAGCCTAGAAGGGTGGATGCCCTCGGCTTTGATGGGGATGGAGTGGGGTCATCAGCTATAGGAGGGGAAAGGAGGCGATTACACTTGGTTTTGGGGAGTTTTGTTCTCTTTTGTATATGTATATAATTTTATTTCTATTTGCAAATATTTTGGCATAACTTTGCCATGACTTAGGAAGCCATTAAATAGCTTAGAATAAAGAAGATGAACTGGAAGAATATGTTAAATATGAGAGAGTATGTGCATGTATTTATAAGCTAAAGGTTTGAAAAATATCATGATAATTTCTTATGCTTTCAGATCACCACCTTTTACCTCCTCTCCTCCATTATTTCACACGTTGACCCTCCCTCCATGTGCCTCCATCACTTCAATTCTCTTCCATGCCATGTGCATTGACTTTTGTATGCTTAAAGGTGAAGTATAAGAAAAATATCATGATATTTGTTTCATTTGTAAGCATGTATGTATGTTTGTTTATTTGTATGTATATGTGTATGTGCATGTATGACATGCATATGTATGCATATGTGTGTGCATATTTATCTTATAAGGTTGTAACGACTTAAAACAACTTATATTTGTTAAATCGTTACAAATTCTAATTCTGATCTCCAGTCATATTTAACATACATATATTTTTAAATAAAATTTGAAAACTAATTTCTCATCATTACTAATTAATTAAAATGATCTCATTTGAATTATAAAATCATAAAAATCCATATTAAATAATTGTTTACAAAAAGTGCTATTATATCGATAAAGTGATATCAATTTTCTTTTAAATTTTCAAATCAATTATATATTTTATAAAACTATTATAAATTATTTATTTTCACCTCATAACTAATTTAAATGAATTATTATAGTTTTAAAATAATTATTTGAATAATTATAATAATTATTAAATCATTAAATCGTAATTTAAATTCTTAAATTAATTATTAAATATGATGCCATTATAGATGATGGAATAAATATAATTTATTTCCCAAAAATAAAATAAATAATTTTATTTCATATACTAGTTTAAATATATAAATAAGTTTTATATATCCAGCTCGGTGCGTGATTTCTTACGATTATAGAGTTATTTATTGATAAAACTGTTTTCGGTAATTTTATTGATATTTTTCCAAAGTATATATTTTTGTAAATATCTATTCAAAATAAGATTACCATTATTATTTATTGTTCACAACATCATAATCTATGTTGAAAAAATCTTATATTTGTATACTTTAAAAATAATATAATTTATCAAAGCGATCAATTTATAGGTCGTTACATGTGTCCTCGGAACATTCCTCTAGAGATATACTGTATGGAAGGTAGTCCCTTACCCGTCACTGTATGGAATCAATCTCTAATAAGTGCCTTCGGACTTAGTTGAATACCTATTATGTTGGAATTTAGTTAATGTAACAATTTTGGCTATGATTAATATGTATTTGTAATCTAGACACTATTCTAATATAATTGGAATTTACGTAGCAATGTTTTGGTTATCAAAAAGTAAAAACCCATTCGTGTTTATATGTGGCATGGTCTTATGAGATACCCTTTGTTTTCAAAAATATCCATTTTTGAGTTTTCTCGCACCAGTCCCCTGACTGACTCGGAGTTTATTTTATTTTCCCTTAAACTATGGGTGCCCTATTTTTTCAAGCAGCTAAGTAGTCGAGTCTAGCTCTGAACATTTTGAAGGAGCTTGGAGCAGGTGTTGGAGTTTCCTCTGTAGATGGTTATCCATTTCCATTTCTACTGCATTTGTTTAGTGTTTGTATTTAGCATTAGTAGGGACATAGATTTATAACCGTCCATGCTGAGATTAGGATAGACTCTGATGCATGTATTTAAAAAATTCTGCTATAAAGATTATATATTGAAATAATATATGTTATTTCATTCGTGTAAGATTTTGTTCTTTCTTTATTTTTCTTCTTACCCTCGATCGATCTGTCTTACGGGCACTTAGATAATCGACACATGAATATTGTAGATCTATTAATGTCGATTTTTGGCGATTAAAACGGTGGATCATCACACTAGCTATGAGAAATACAATGCCCAACATTTGGTGATCGTTAGGACACAAGTCTCAATGGATGTATCGATATCATGTGTTGAAACATCTTGGCTAGGAATATTTAAAATAACATGTGTTTAAACTTCTCTTGATTACAACACATTATAATTACTATCATTTAAATAATATTTAAGGATTATCTATTTATTATACTTTAAATTGGTTACTTAATTAATTATATCACAATATAATAAAGTATATTAGAGAAATCAAACACCTTTATTACGAACAAGATTGGTTATCGAGTTAGATATACATAACAAATTACATAATTGCCCATTATGCATACCCCTAACTGTATCATCAATTACTAAGCATACATTTAGTTCACCTATAATTTCAACTCAGGCTCTACATATAGCACTCAAAAGACGTTTATTGATCTAGTCCTCTTGATGAGCTACGTAGTTTCCTACATTCCATCCTCTAATGCTTCCTTTTAATAATCCATCCTCTACTACCATATATTTTATATTTTTCTTGTTTTACATTATAGGAGTAACAGATTTTATCCATAATAATCTTCTCTAGGTTAAAATTATGAATGAAGGAGCTATAATGCGGGATTTGGAAGCATCCGTAAGTATTGAGATGGCTTCCACAAGTAACAAATTGGGTTCGGTAAGCATCAAAGAAGCTTTTGCATGAGTTAAGGGAGCTTCCGAAAGTGTTGAAGTAGCACCTTTGAAGATGTTAGCCATAAAATCCACTTAAAGAGCAAAGGCATGAAAGAAGATAGGAGAAGTGCCAACTTCTACTAAACTGGGTTTCGACAAGGATCATAAACAATGGTTCCGAAGGAATTGGCGAAGCTTCCGAAGGAATTGGCAAAGCTTCTGAAGGAGTCGTAAGCAGCAAGCACCTTCACAGATGATAAACCATGAACAAGCCTTCAAAAAAGATAGAGAAAGTGGAAGCAATGCTTTCTTTCCACCTCTTTAAGACCTTCCGACAAAGATGAATTAGCAAAAGCAGGCTTCGGAACCCTCTTTCGAAGAGAATGAACGTTAATCTCCCATATGCACGCCAAACCTTTCGAAACAAAAGGTTTCACCCTTATAACAACCCTTTCAAAATCATACACAAGCCTTTCGAACCGGTCGAAACCATTAACATTTGCGGAAGGTCCGGCATCAATCGCAGGCATGCGTTTGAAAGCTACTCAACATCATCGAAACCATTGATACTTCAATATCTTCGAAGCCCCTATAAACAACCCTTCAACAGAGTCGAAAGGCTTCCATCCTTACTTCCGATGATAATAAGGCAACCTGAAGAGAGAGACATATTTGAAGACCTTTCGACAATGTCGAAGGCAATTCTGGAGAAAGCAGAAAAAAGGAATACTAAAGACCCAACAAAGGCAAAAGATTGATTGAAGATCCTTTCAACTTAGTCGAAAGGTCTTGAGGGAGATAAGTTCAGGGGTGAGTCAAAGGATTCGAAATAGACATCTTTCGACAATGTCGAAGGTTGACGATGCCTTTTGACCAAGTCAAAAGACATGACTTTTGACCAAGTTGAAAGGTATAAGGCGGCATATAAAAATAGTCCTTTCAACCAAGTCAAAGGCATTGGCGCGGAATGGGGCCGACCTGCATCTATAAATAAGACCCCCAAGGGGTCCAATTTGGAGGACCGGATTTTGGGGAATCCTACACTCATTTATCTTACTCAAATTTCTTAGCTACAACAAAATACTTGTAATCCCTAAATAGATTTGAGGGATAAAGCTCTCCTAATTGTAACTCATTTTAGTTTATTAATAAAGGCGGGATGGTGAATTCATTAAGGATTAAGATGACGAGGAAGATCATTTTGATCATTAGCTAACTTATGATCCATTGCACATGATTCCATCTTATTCTCTTAACTTCTTTTTGTCTATGCAATACATAGGATCAACTTGGATATCAACATTCGAAACACATCACCTTCGAAACCATATTAGATGAGGGAAATAAGAATGGTGATGGGGTTTCGACACTGTTGAATCAATGAAATATTAGAATATCTAGGCCGATCTTATACAGAATAAACAAAGTGGAGTTTAGGCAATTATCAGCTGGACCAGTTTTGAAAGAGTGGAACCCCATTTGACCGGATCGAAAGGGGAGTTCTGAAGGGGTTCCGGTTTATAATTGGCTAACGCTTGATTAGAGAGGTATTCATTCGAAAGGGGTTCATCCCCAGCTACCTTTATAACCCTTTCGAAGGGGTTCCTCGACAAAAGCATTGAAATCATTAGGGTCGAGAGCAATTATCTCGTATTAGAAAAATGTGCATCCCTTTCGACATTGTCGAAAGGGCCAGAACAAACCTTTCGACATGATCGAAAGGAATGGAAAGCTAAAATGAATAATTGCTTCTAATCCGTTCACAAGAAAGGCTTCGAATGGGTTGCTGCTTCCTTAGCCTATGTTATCGAGTTAACTCCTTAAATCCTTTCGACTAAGTCAACTCGGTAGAAAGGTAGGTTTGGAAGGAAGAAGTCTTCTCAACAATTTGGTTTCGTTTGAACTCGGATGCCTTAAATATTGCTTTGGGGATGTCGACAAGTTTTCTTATTAACATTTTTGGCACTTGAATGAGGGATTGAACCTCTGACCTTGTCACTATATTATAGGCTATTTTGGTTCATTTAACTTGCGTAGGAAAAATGAGATCTCAACGATTAAGTGGAACTGAGGAAGGATTTATCCACACCACCACTCTTGAGGAGAACATAGCTTCGTCCTTTAATCTCGAAGGGACTGTTCAAGGACAACCTTCGTCACCAACTCAACAAGATGAGAATACTGCAAAGATCAAACACTTGGAGCAGTAGCTGCAAGAGATGCAAGAGCTACTCAAAATTGCACTATCTTAGAAATCTTCAAAGACACCAAAACCAACTTAGAGAGATGAGGTGGTTTCACCCAGAAGGAATTTAAAAGCTAACTCCAATGAATTCAAAAGAAAAATAGACTTAACATCCTCCAAGAAGGAGCATCCTCAGTCAACCATCAAGGGAGAGTTCACGATAAGTCGCTTTAAGAATCCGAAAGCTCAATGTCAAAAAGTATTGTCCATACCAGAAAAATTATTGTAATATTGAGGCTTATTTAAAAGATGCTGCTGAAAAGTTAATAAAGGATGCTATGTACACGAAAAGGAAGAGGACTATGGATGAAAACGAAAATGATAATGAATGAGTGCCGCCCTTTACTGATGAGATCATGGCTATAGTCATCCCGCCTTATGTAAAGATCCCAACGATGAAATAGCATGGGGTTACAGACCCGGACAATCATGTAATGGCTTTCGATAGCCAAATGGATTTGTACAATGCATCTAGAGCTATCAGATGCCAATTATTCCTGGTCACTCTCTAAGGAATTTCAGCAAAGTGGTACCGACAGTATCAGGAGAAAAACATTTATTCATGGAAGCAATTCTCTTATGAATTCTACAGCTAATTCTGCATTTGCAAAGATCCCACAATAGACTATACAATCTTTGCCAACATAAAGCAAAGATAGGGGGAATACTTAGGAGATTATATGAGGAGATTCAACGTTGAAGCTCTAAAAACAAAAGACCTGAATGATCGAGACAAGCTGATCGCGGTTCATTCCGGCTTGATAGAAAACACCTCCTTCTAGAAGCAGCTCTTTATTAACAGGTGTAAAGATTTACAAGATTTCCATTTTCAAGCTGACAAGTTCATCCGGATGGATGAGCTTTACTATGCTAAGAGGAAACTATCCTCAAGAAAGAAGGAGGGAGATTTGGCCAAGACCGAGGACACAAAAGAACAAGATGAGAAGAGCTCATTGCTAACACAGTCGCTTTAAAAAAACCATCGTCTTACATTTATGTTGTGGCCAAGGAAAAAGTCAACTTCCCGACCTCCTTTAAGGCAAAGAATAACCCTAAACAAAGGAAGGGAGGAGATTACTGTTCTTATCATAAGGCCAATGGTCACAAAACCGAGGAGTGCAGAGTTGTAGCTATAATCATCCAGAAACTAATCCATGAGGGCAATTTGAAGGAGTTCATTCAGGATCAACAAAAAGCCGAACAGAAAGAGGATGGTCCACAAAAGTACCATGGCAATGTTGTAAATATATTAGAAGATGAAGACCTCCTGAGCTTCAGCCCTCAAATAAACAAAATTGATGCAATCCATGGTGGGCCACATCCGATGGGAAACAGCAAAGGGCCCAAAACAATACATCAAGGAAGCTAAAGAAGGCATCTTCTCTCTCCAAGAAGAACCCCCATTGAAGAGTCCACGTCTCAGTATTCAAATGCAGAACCTTGTTATCACTCCCCACGAGATGAAAAACGGGGTTCACCATCCGCATAACGATCCTTTCATGATTACTGCTCAGATTGGATGATCCATCGTCTCTAAAATTCTTGTTGACACGGGCAGTGCAGTCAATGTAATCTTCAAGCATGCCTTCGACCTAATGAATATCCCCGAAGACAAATTGGAGCCCAGCATGGAACCCATCTTTGGATTCAATAATAAAGGGTCGACTACGGTAGGGCAAGTGTTGTTACTTGTGCAAATGGGGGTGCTACCAACTTGTAGAACCTTTGAGACTATTTTTGTGGTTATTAACCAGCTGTCTTACTACAATGCCTTCTTTGGTAGGCCAGTTCTCGACAAAATAGATGCCTTTATCTCCCCAAAATATCTCATGGTGAAATTCTTGACAAAAAGAGGATGGGGCACCATCCAAGGGGAGAAGTTCAGCTCCCAAGAAATGTATTTTGCTACTCTAAACCAATATAAAAGGGAGTATTCCGCTTACATTGATTCTTCTACTATCTTATAGCCTTCGGATGATGGGTTTTCATCCAACATTCGAAGTAACAATTAAAATTAATAATTATAATAAACGTATGTATGAAAGTTACATTCCTTTTGGTGTCAAGAGGAAGAGAGTTGATGCTAACTCAACTTAAGAAAGCCTAATTGTCACATAATTCGATTGCCGGGGAGAAACAAAAAGGTTAAAATATATAGAGGATCTTAAGGAAGCATACATAGATTCAGATGATGCTACAAAAGTGGTCAAGGTGGGAATAGATTTGAATGGTGACTTGAAGAAGGATTTGATCCAATTTCTCAAAGTAAACAAGGATGTATTTTCCTAGTCACATCCTGATATGGTTGGGATTGATCCAACGGTCACGTGTCATGCACTCAACATCAATCCCGAACCAACCCCCATTAGGCAGAAAAAGAGACAGTTAGACAAGGTTTGGTTGGATGCTTTGAAAGAGGAAGTTAGTAGACTCCTTGAGAATGGATTTATCTGGGAAATATACTACCCCAAGTGGTTAGCTAATCCAGTTCTGGTAAAGAAATCAAATAGAAAATAGAGGACTTGCATTGACTATACAGACTTGAACAAAGCATGTACGGAATATTGTTTCTCGTTAACACGAATAGATCGGTTAGTAGAGGCAATAAGCGGGCACAAATTGTTGTCTCTCATGGATGCCTATTCATGGTAAAACCAAATACCGATGTTCAAACCAGTTGAAGAACATACAAGCTTCATAACTGAGTGGGGAATCTATTGCTACAAGGCAATGCCATTTGGATTAAAAAATGCAGGGGTAACATATCAAAGGCTGGTTAATAGGATGTTTAAGGAGCAAATTGGCCAAACATGAAAGTTTACGTGGAAGATATGCTAGTAAAATCTGGTGAGGCTCAGGATCATCTTAATGATCTAGAACAGATGTTCAGAATATTGCGGAAATATTTTATGGAACTAAATCCACAAAAGTGCTCTTTTGGAGTCCATTTTGGAAAGTTTTTAGGCTACATTGTAAGCGCCTAAGGGATTGAGGCTAGCCTTGATCAGATTCAAGCCATTAGGGATATGTCCGAACCTAAAACCAGCAAGGAGGTGATGAGCTTGAATGGAAGGGTGGCCGCCCTAAGTAGGTTCATTTCCAAGGCTACAGATAAATGTATTCCCTTCTTTAACATAATCAAGAAGAAGAAGAACTTTGAATGGGAAGAAGATTGCAGAAAAGCTTTTTAGGAATTGAAAAACCATCTGGAAAAGCCACCAATACTTTCTAGTCCTAAGAATGGGGAAGTCTTGTACTTGTATATGGCAGTCTCAGAACACGCGGTCAGTTCAGTTTTGATTAGAGAAGGGAGTGGGGCACAATTTCCAGTATAATATGTAAGTAGATTGTTGAAGGATGCAGAAGTCCGATACCCGGTGATAGAAAAGTTAGCCTATTGCTTGATTCTCACAGCTCGAAAGCTTAGAGCATATTTTCAAGCACATCCGATCAGGGTATTGACCAATTTTCCCCTTAAGCAAGTCTTTAGTAAACCTGAAACTTTATGGAGATTGGTAAAATGGGGAATCAAGCTCAGCCAATATGACATAGAATTTTAGCCGCGAGCCGCAATCAAAGGGCAAGCATTAGCAGACTTCATTAATGAGTGCACTAATTTTATTAAGGAACAATCAGAAAAGGAGAAAGACCAAAGGCCAATGTAGAAATTATTCATTGATGGTGCATCAAATAGATAAGGGACTGGTGCAAGATATGGAATCATAACACCGGATGGACACCATTTACATTATGCCATGAAATTGGGATTCCCCGCAACGAACAATGTGGCAGAATATGAATCTATGGTAGCGGGATTGACCATGGCATTAGAACTTAAGATTCCACGAATTCATATCTTTTGTGATTCTCAGCTAATGGTGAACCAAGTAAAACAGATATATCCAACAGAAGACCCCAAGCTATCTATATACTGAAGAAGATACTAAGAATGCTTGCTTTGTTTGAAGACTTTTCAATACACCAAGTCCCAAGAATGAAAAACTCACAAGCAGATTCCCTAGCAAAACTAGCCAGCTTAAAGGGAGCCCTAGAAACACGTATTGTTCCAGTAGGATATCAGGAAATTCCAAGTATTGGAGAGGAAGCATCTGAACTGGGCAAGGAATTTTTAGTTCTGACAAGGTCTCAAGCTAAATTACAAGGGGTAGGGAGAAGAGAAATTGATAGGGAAATATCAGATGAAAGGGTTGACCAACCAAAATCAAGTGACATGTATGATGACACTTGGATGACACCCATCGTTGAATATCTTGTTAAAGGAATACTTCTATCTGATAAAAGTCAAGCAAGGAAAATTAGGAGACAAGCTCCAACCTTCACAATGATGGATGGAATTCTCTATAAAAAGGGATATGTTCTTCCCTATTTAAGATATGTAAGCCTGAATGATGGAGTAAAATTGATGGCTGAAGCAAACAAGGGATTCTGTGTAGATCTTTCAAATGGAACAAAATTGGTACAGAAAATAATGAGGCAAGGATTTTATTGGCCTCGTATGGTAAGCCAAGCCATCGAGTATGTGAGAAGATGTGAAAAATGTCAAAAATACTCAAAGAGTCCCAGATTACCCCCAAGCCAGTTGACTCCAATTGCAAGTCCATGGCCCTTTGATGTATGGGGAATAGACTTAATCGGCCCATTGCCGATCTCAAAAGGAGGAACAAAGTATGTCGTAGTCGCCATAGACTACTTCACTAAATGGGTTGAAGTGGAACCGCTTCCAGAGATTACTTCAGGAAAGGTACTCAAGTTCATCATCAAAAACATAATAACAAGATTTCGAATTCCCTACATCCGTCGCACATCCAAAAGCGAATGGGAAGTTGAGGCTGCAAACAAAACCATAAAGACAATTCTTAAAAGCGACTAAACAAAGAAAAAGGAAATTGGGTAGAAGAACTGCCACTTGAGTTATGAGCTTATCGAACATCCACCAAAACGGCGATGGGACATACTCCCTACTCTTTGACATATGGGTGTGATGCGATGCAACCAATCGAGATTGAAATACCGTCATACCGAAGAATTGGCTATGCATTCAATATGAATCGAGAGCTGAAAAGAGAATCCTTAGATTTGATACATGAGTTGAGAGATGAAGCAGCGGTAAAGAACGTTGAATATCAAAGAAGAATCTCAAGGTACTACAACTCAAAAGTGAGAACTCGTTCACTTGATGAAGGAGATTTGGTACTCCGAAGGGTGATGGAAAATACCAAAAACCCCGCAAATGGACCTCTGGGGCCAAATTGGGAAGGACCATTAATCATCTGCAAAGTAATCCCCTCGGGAGCATACAAATTATGCCGACTGTACGGTAATATGGTTCTGAGAACAAGGAATGCTGAACATTTGAGGCTATATTTGCCAAAGATGAGTGAATAAAGCATCTCTTTCTTCAAAAAGAAAATCTACATGGTTGGGAGAGAAATACTCCTTATATTTGGATACTACCTAAGATGATAGAAAGCCTCTGTCGGTGCCAAGATGGCCAGGGCAGAGCACCTCTTGGAGGGAGGGTGGAGTAAGCCTGTAACCGTGTCATAAGATGGCTAGGTTAAAGCACCGAACAAACCCTTGGCCATGCCTCTGGTCAGGTCAAGGCTCCTCCTAGAGGAAGGACGGAGTAAGCCTTTATCTGCACCATAAGATGGCTAAGGTAAAGCACGGAAAAATTCCTTATCCATGCCACACTATGGCCAGGGTAAGGCGTCTCCTAGAGGGAGGACGGAGTAAGCCTTTATCCACACCATGCTATAGCCAGGTTAAAGCACCGAACTAGCCCTTGTTCGTGCCACACTATGGCTAGTGAATGGCGCCTCCTGGAGGGAGGTCGGGTAAGTCCTTGGTTCCAGCTTCTAGGATGAGCTAACCAAGAGCATCGGACAACATTGGACAAAGATATCCAAGCCAAAGAAAGGGCTCATTCAACAATGGACTAAAATGTCCAAGCCCAAGAAGAGGCGGATTCAACAATGGAATAAGATGTCCAAGCCCAAAAAGTGGCTCATCCAATAATGGACTAAGATGTCCAAACCCGAGAAGTTGTATATCTCCAATGGACTAAAACGTCTAATTTCGAGAGGCAATTCATCGAATTACAACTACATACGAGACTTGAAGGGTTCATACATGTTAAAAAGGAAAAAATATAAGGAGTAAATCCAAACTCCATCAATTAAATACCTGAATCTGGGTTTTGGGTTTCTCATTTCAGGATTTCATCTATTAAAACCCGAATCTGGGTTTCGAAACTTTCATTTCTGGACTTCATTTACTAATACCCAAATCTGGGTCTCGGATCTTTATCAATCACTAATTAAATTTATCACACCTGAATCTAGGTTTCAGGATTACTACTTAGTGCCCTAATCAGGGTTTACTGTTTCTAAAGACAGTTATTAGAGACTTCTGGCTATCTAACATGTGCCCTAATATGGGCCGAAGACTTCTATTATGAAAAATGATTACCGTGGATTTCTACTCATCCAACAGAAGTCCTAATCATGACCGGAGATTATTTTTACAAAGATAATTGTTAATAAATTCTGATTATCTGACATATGCCCTTGTCTGGGCTTGAGATTTTTAACATAAAGACAATTGTTACAGATTTCTGGTAAATTTTCCATAAATATCTGAATCTGGGTTTAGAAATTCCACTCGGAGGACTATTTTTGGATATTGTTATCTGGATTCTAGATATCTCATTATTAACTTCTAAATTTTACAAGTTAATACCATAATTTGGGTTAAATTTCTTTACCTCCTATCAA
Source organism: Allium fistulosum (assembly GCA_030737815.1). Classification (NCBI taxonomy): domain Eukaryota; kingdom Viridiplantae; phylum Streptophyta; class Magnoliopsida; order Asparagales; family Amaryllidaceae; genus Allium; species Allium fistulosum. The sequence continues at coordinate 753,147,264 of CM060905.1, read as the reverse complement.
ATTTCTAACCTGGATTATAAAGTAATAAAGTTGAGGCTACTACAAACAACCAGAAATTTCAAACTGGTCTTTTGGATACCGAAATTAGAGTTAATGATTTATTACTCTAAATGATGCTCACCGACATCTGATTGAAGACTTCAGGATCATTCAAATCTGTAGGAAAATTTCTAATACCTATTAAAATAGACCGGTTACAAAAGCCCACTTTCAAATAATAACTTATAACCCCCATTTACAGCCATTGGCTATTTCCCACCAGGAGCTCATATATTACATTCATTACATGCACTAATTGCTATCGATAACAAGCCTCATATCTTTTGAATCCAGATTATGATCAACTAACTGTCTAAATATAGAAGCGTTAATATGCTGACTTATCATTAAGCATGCATATAAATATGATAATGAGTTAGCAACAGAAATAATCACTTCCTTTGAATTTTGCAGGAAAAATAAAGTTATGAAGAGGGAGAAAATGCTGAAATTTTTGTCCTAAAGAACAAAAGATTCTTTCGTACAGGGGGGCAAAATGTTAGCATAAAATCCACTTAAAGAGCAAAGGCATGAAAGAAGATAGGAAAAATGCTAGCTTCTACTAAAATAGGTTTCGACAAGGATCATAAACAAAGGTTCTGAAGGCATTGGGGAGGCTTCCGAAGGAGTCGTAAGCAGAAGGCACATTCACGGATGATAAACCATGAACAAGGCTTCGAAAATGATAGAGAAAGGGGAAGCAAAGCTATTTTTCCGCCTCTTTAAGACCTTCCGACACAGATGGATTAACAAAGAAAGCTTCGGAACCCTCTTTCGACGGCAATGAACATTAATTTACCATATGCGTACCGAACCTTTTAGAACTAAAGGTTTCGCCCTTATATCAACCCTTTCGAAAGCACACACATGCCTTTTGAACCGGTCGATACCAATGACATTAGGGAAATGTCCCACATCAATTCACATGCATGCGTTCGAAAGCTGCTCAACGTCATTGGAACCATTGATACTTAAATATCTTCGAAGCCCTTATAAACAACCCTTCGTCGGAGTTGAAAGTCTCCCATCTTTACTTCCGATGATAATAAGTCAACCTGAAGAGAGATACGTATTTGAAGATCTTTCGACAACGTCGAAGGCAGTTCTGGAGAAAGCAAAAAAAAAGGAATACTAAAGACCCAACAAAGGCAAAAGGTTGATTGAAGACCCTATCGACTTAGGCGATTGGTCTAGAGGGAGATAAGTTCAGGGGTGAGTCAAAGAATTTGAAAGAGACACCTTTTGACAGCGTCGAAGGCAGACGAGGCCTTTCGAATCGAAAGGCATGAGGCGGCATATAAAAAGAGTCCTTTCGACCATGTCGAAGGCGTTGGTGCAGAAGGGGGCCGACCTACATTTATAAATAAGACCCAAGGGGTCCAGTTTGGAGGACCGGATTTTGGAGAATCCTACACTCATTTCTCTTACTCAAATTTCTATGCTACAACAAAATACTTGTAAACCCTAAATCGATTTAGGGGAAAAATCTTTCCTCATTGTAACTCATTTGGTTTACTAATAAAGGAGGGATGGTGAATTCATTAAGGATTGGGATGATGAGGAAGATTATTTTGATCATTAGCTAGACTAATGATCTATTGCACGTGATTCTATCTTATTCTCTTAACGTTGTTTTGTCTATGCAATAAGTAGGATCGACTTGGATATCATCATTTGAAACACAACACCTTTGAAACAAATATTAGATAAGGGAAATAAGAATGGTGATGGGGTTTTGACACTGTTGAATCAATGAAATATGAGAATATCTAGGCCGATTTTATACAGAATAAACAAAGTGAAGATTAGGCAATTATCGGCTGGACCTGTTTCGAAAGAGTGGAACCCACTTCACCTGATCGAAAGAGGGGTTCTGAAGGGGTTCCGGTTTATAATTAGATAACGCTTGATCAGAGAGGGATTCATTCGAAAGAGGTTCATCCCCAGCTATATCTATAACCCTTTTGAAGGAGTTCCTCTTCAAAGGTAGCGCAATCACTAGGGTTGAGAGCAATTATTTCGTATTAGAAAAATGTGCATCCCTTTCAACATTGTCGAAAGGGAGAAAAGAAACCTTTCGACATAATCAAAAGGAATGGAAAGCTAAAATGAATAGTTGCTTCCGATCCATTCAAAAGAAAGGTTTCGAATAGGATGCTACTTCCTTGGCCTATGTTATTGAGTTAACTCCTCAAATCCTTTCGACTAAGTCAACCTAGTCGAAACGTAGGTTTCGTAGGAAGAAATCTTCTCAACAATTTGGTTTCATTTGAACTCGGATGCCTTACATATTGCTTTGGGGATCTTGACAAGTTTTCTTATTAACAGAAGACATCAAGAGGAAGTGAGGCTTTCGACAGGGTTGAAAAGGCCTCCCAAGCATTAGAGAAGATGCTTTCGTTATGGTCAAAGGAACTTCCGTTAACACCAAGGGAAACACCTTTGCATAGGACAAATGGAATGCTTCCATTGACATTTTTACCTTCCGAAAGAGTTGAATCTCTGCCTTCTACAAGTGTTAAATGAGTTATAGGCTTCCAAAGTGGTTGAAAGGGGAATCAAAATGCAGGCCTCTGCGATAATCAAAGCCCAATACCTTTTGCTAGAGAAAATACTTCAACTAAAGCTACCTTCCACAAGCTTCTTCAACACGGAAGATCTTCCACAAGTATGGAGGGAATCCAATGCTTCCATAGGGATCGATAAGAACACCTTCTGCAACCATCAAAGAATATGCTACCGAAGCAGTTCACTCTTTCGCAGTGGCCAAATCATTTGCTAATGTCATTCCATCCTTAGTAAATTCTTTCGTAATTATCAGAGTAAAAGCCTTTGAAAACATTATCCCTTTTGCAAGTATTTGTACCTTCCGCATGTATTGGAACACCCTTTTGCACTTATCTATCACGTCTACAACAACATAGGTCCTCTTCCATACCATTCAATGGCATTTAATGCCTCTAAATTCTAGACAAAAGCGGCATCAAAAAGGCACTTTGGAGTCGACAACAACGAAAGTATCTTTTCGACCGAGTCGAAAGAATTAATGCGAAAGGCGCCAACCCGCACCTATATAGAGGTGCTGTTTTGAAGGCCGATTCCAATCCTTCCACACTAGTACTATTCTAAGAGTTGTAAACCCTAATTTCTAAATCGAATTGGGGATTTCACTTCATTGTACACTTAAGCCTTTGTATTCATAAAAGTTATCAATAAAATGAATACATAGCATTCTCAAATACATGGATTCAGATTTACCGCTTGCATATGGTTTTGTTTATGGAGTATACATGTTTATACCTAACGAAAGAGTTCCTTTCGAAGCCATAGGATCTAGTCAACACACTTAATACCTTTCGACACCATTGGATCACAACCATATGCTATATAACCCCGTTCGATAGGGTTTTCGATGGGGTATATTTAAGACTTCGATACTCTCCTTTTTTATGCATTCGAAAGGTTCTTCAATGCTTACAACAACTTTGCTAGGCTTCACTAAGGCTTCTTCTTAGCTTTCCTTTAAAACCATCTCCTCTAACCTAATTTTGGGGTGTTGACAAGATTTCTTGTTAACATTTTTAGTGCTAGAAGGTGGGCTTGAACCTCTGATCTCTTATTTTTCTCCCTGCAAATTTATTACATTAGGCTCTCTTTTTTCAAAGAGAAAATGGTTAGGGCCCGAAGCAATACTAATATTCCAAATGAAGAAGCTGCATCACAATCAACTTTGGAAGATAATATAATCTCAAACTTTAACTTATAGAATATAGAAATTGCGTAACCTTTAACCCTAATAATATTTGAAAATAATGAGACTAAAGTCCAGAATATACTGGAACAAGGGATAGCTATGCGAGAACTTCTTGAAGGGGCTTCATCTTAAAGATTGTTAAAGGTTGTGGAAGGAGAAGATAAAGTGCAATCTCTAAATAAGGACTAATATGAAAACCAAGAATGTCAATCTAAGCGGTTCCTTGAGCAATCAAATAGTTCAATCCAAAGAAACAACAAAATTTGCTATGAAAATGAAGCCGACCAAGAATACATCCTACACCAAATGTTAATGGATATGCTTAAAGAAAAAAGAATTCCTAATCTAGAGAAATATGTCATCCTGCAAAGGACTCCATTTTCAGAAGAAATAATGGCAGTTAGCATTCCTTCTCACATTCAAATTCTCACACTAAGGTATGATGGAACAATTGATCCAGATGATCACCTTATAGCTTTTAATATTCGAATGGATTTGTATAATGCTTCTGGGGCAATTCGTTGCAAACTTTTCCCTATACCTTTTCAAGGAGCAGCTACCAAATGATATAAGAATTACCAATGAAGGACCATCCTCTCCTGGGAACAAATTTCTTACAAGTTCATTATGCAAAATTTTCATATACAATGATCCAACTACGGACTTTAGTTTTTTAGCTACTATCAAGCAGAAACCAGGAGAGCTACTTGATGAATACTTGAAAAGATTCAATACGGAAGCATTGAAAGCGAGGAATACAACTGATAGAGAAAAGCTTATGGGAGTTTGATCAAGATTTGTGATGACCCAGAATTTTGGGCAATAGCAATTTAATAATCTTTATTAATAATTAAATTGGATTGATAATTTTCCTTTATAATTTTAATTTTAATTGGTAAATTTAATCTTTTAAAGGCTAATAAATATTTAATCTGGCAATATTTAATTTGGTAATATTAGATCTTTTCTAACAATTTAAAATTTGTAAGATTTATCTTTCAAAGCTAATCAAAATGTTTTCTATTTATAATGTATATATATTGGTATATATATTGTAAATAGAAAGTCTTTAATTTAATAAGAACTATGTTTTCAAATTTTAATATATATGTATATATATATTGTGATTTGAAATTGTGTTTTAAAATTCAATATAGTAATTTTCAAAACTAATGTTAAAATAATTTCCATTTAAAATGAATATATATTTGTATATATTGAGAATGGAAAAGTATTGATTTAAATTTAATAAAGGTGTTTTCAAACTTTAATATATACATAGTTTGTAATTTGGAAATTATAATTTAACATAATGTTTTCAAAAGGTTATTTGAGATTTAAATTTTTAACAACAGTGATAAATTCTAATTTATTAAAAATATATATTTTAGCTTGAGTTTAAATAAGATTTAAATTAGAAGTTCATTTTCTTTTATTTTTAATATTCTTTCACTTTTTAAATTCAAACATAAGACAAATTTGGTTTGAAAATATACATAGAATTAAATTAAATTTCTCAAGCATATAAACATATGATGCATTTAATTTGATCAAAGCATAAGTTATTTATAAATAAATGTTTACTTGAATTCGATTTTGTATATTTATTAAAATCTAAAAGCTTATTTATATAAGATAAAAACATTTTATATACATGTAAATATTTCATAAATACTTATATGTGGCTTAAATAAATTAATAAAACGGAAAGTAACACTTATAAACATTATAATACATGTTAAAGACATTTGTAAATTTATTGAATATGTGTAAGCTAGATAATCAATCTAAGGACAAGTGGCTTTATATTATTTTGTTAATTAAAATTTACAAGTTTAAATATAAAAGAGAAATCTGTTTTTACTTTTCAGTTCAATTCATTTTTCTTCATTTTCAACTAAAACTAAATTCAAATCAAAAGAAATAAAACCTGGAAATCAAAGATCAAAGGAGAAGAATAACTGGAAATTCAAATCAAAAGAAATCAAAGGCTAGATTCAACATCAATGCAAAATCCTCTTATGCAACCTGAGATCAACAGCAAGTAATAAAAGAAATCAACAAGCAACTAAATTCAAAGATTAACACTAGATAAAAATTCAACAACAAAAAGAAAATTCAAGAGCCTGGAACAAGTCTAGAAATCAAGAACAGGTTATCCGTTCTCTGTTCAAACTGGTGAGTAAACTCCATTTTAAAAACAGTTTTAAATCTGTACTATGTTGTTATGTGTGATAAATATGTAGTAATATGGTGTACAATGTTTCATGAATGATTAGTATGAATGCATGTATATATAATGGTATATCTGTGAATTGTCTGTAAATAGGTTCAAATATTCTTCTCTGTTCTTATTTACACGGTTCAATGTCATATAGAAAAAAATTCATATCTCTCTCTACAATCAAATTCAAGCCTTAATCTTTGAGTGAAAAATGATTATTACTGTGTAATATTAATTCTAAAAATGGTTTCAAGAATTTTAATTTAGTGATTAATTAAAAATTTAGAAATAATAGTAAAAAATTATATACAAGTCAAAATTCAATGATTAAGATTTCATGCTTGGATATCATGAATGAATTCGTGTTAGAAAAATATGAATTTTGATAGTAATTTCAAGATTTTTAAGATCGGAATTATTGGGAATTTTTGAGTTGATCGAATTGGGCGTTTTGGTCGATATTCGACGATCGACGGCAAGGGAAGGCACAATATTTGAGCCGGAGATGGCAGGGTGGTCGGCAAGTGTAGGAAAATTGTCGAGGTATTTTTCTAATGGCCACGGTGGCCAGGCAGGGGAGATGTAGGGTTTTGGTTCCGGTTTTTGTCGAGGAGGATGTCGAGCTTTGTTCGACGATGGTGACACATCGGCCCGGATCGTGATGGAGGGGAACGAAGCAGGTGGTAGTGGCGTAACTTGTGGTTGATGGGCGTGTGACCCGGTGGTCGGACTTGGTGACTGGTGATGATTTTATCTGGTCGGGTTTTGCACCAGTTTGATCAAGGAGCTTATTTTCGATTCGAAGGCGTTTCTATCGATCTGGGTTTACATGAGGATCAGCGTGGCTATAGATAGCTTGTCGAGAGCCGCAGCGATGATCTTCGATGGTCGGAGTGACGGTGTACGTGCACCACGTGCACCACGTATCAAGTGAGGGAGAGTTTTGGGAAGAAACTGTTTCCTCGGGATCGATCTCGAGAATTTCGTGTGTGTGACTCGAAGTAACATGAGGGTGTGGGTGACTCGGTGCTTTGGTTTAGAATGCATGGGTTTTCATTAGTTTTTTCTCAGGTTCATTTTTGATTTTGAGAACAGGTTTCAAAATTTAAAAGGAATATCAAGTTCAGATTTCAAAAATCAAGGCAAGTTAAATTTAATTAATTAAAGAATAATTAGTCAAATTAAAGTGGATTTTAAATAAATATGTTTCAAGGCAAAGTAAAAACATGTTTTAAAATTATGGAAATGATTAGTTTATCAAAGATAAAGGTTTAACAAGTTTTAAATTATATTTTAAGTAGTTGAGTTTAAAAGATATTATAATTAAGTTTTTAAGAATAAAATTTATTTAAGCAAGTTTGAAAAGGGTTTTCAAAGATTTAGATAGCAAATTTAAATGTTTAAATTGTTTTGTTCTTAAGTAAAATTATATATTTCAAGTATATAAATTGATTTCTAAATTGGTTTTTAAATGAAATAAATTGATAGAAATAAGTATTAAATTTAAATGAAGACTTTATCTTTAAAAGTGGAGATTAATCAAGGATAATTAATGAGTAAAATAAATTAAAGATTTATTACTTAATGAAGTAATTAGCGGAAATGAAGGTAATTAAGAAATAAATTAATTAAATATTAAGTGATGATTAATTGATTAATTAATTAATGTAATTAATTTTAGGTTAATTAATTAGTCTAATTAATTAAAGATAACCACTTATGATTAATCAAGTGTAATTATTTAGTGAAGTAATTAATGAATAATTACTAAATGTAATTAATTTAAGAAGAATTACTTATGGAAGTAATTTGTGGATAATTACTAATGGAAGTAATTAAATGGAAGTGATTAAGGGTTAATCACTTAATGTTATTAATTAAATGTTTTATTAATATAATTAATTAATGAGTTAATTAATTAATTAAAGAGTAATTAATTAATTAGAGAGTTAAGGATTAATTAATAATGTGATTAATTATTTGCTAAGGTAATTAAATTAGTAATTAATTAATGGAAGTAATCAAATGATTAATATAATTAATTAAGGAGTTAATTAATTAAGGTAAGTAATTACAGGATGGTTAATTACTATTTATGATTAATTAAGGTTAATTAATGAATGTGGATAATTAAAGATTAATTATTTAATTAACTAGAAGTTAATTAATTAAAAAGTAATTAGAGGATCATTAATATAATTAATGATTAAGAGATGATTAATTAAGAATGATTAATCAATAATAAGTGATTATGGAATAATTAATTAATGTAATTAATTAAGGATTAATGTAATTAATTATAGTTAATTAATTAATGAAGTAATTAAAGGTTAATTACTATAAATGGTGAAGGATAATTAATTTGTGAAATTAATTAAAGGCTAATTACTTGAATGTAATTTAAGGATAATTAATCAAGGATGATTAATTAAGATGGATACTTAGAGTATGATTAATTAATTGGTTTAATTAATGATTAAGTAAGCAAGATTTATGTGATGAAAGAAATTAATTTAATTTATTTTAAATTAATTAGAGATGAAGTAATTATTTTAATTCATTTTAAATTAATTATAGATGGTGTGATTATTAATCCTTGCTTATGAATGGTTGAATGATATTGAATGCTTTGCATTGTTTGATATCTCTGATATGAGATAGGTAATGTTGTGTGATATGGATGCTTTGGTTGAAGTGTGATGATAATGTAGATTATCTGTTTGTGATGATAATGTAGATTATCTATTTGTGATGATAATGTAGATTATCTATTGCGATATTGTGAATTATCTATCTGTGTGAATATAGAATTGAATTAAATTGTTTTAACTTTAAAACAACATGGCCTTAAAAAAATACGTTTTGAATTTCGATGAGACCGGGATCAGGTTTCCAGATTTGGATATCTGAAAACCACATCGATCCAAATTAACGATAGGTCGTGAATCTCAAGTGAAGATGAAGACTCGAGATGTAAGAACTATGTACCGTTATAACTCTGAGGGTGATTCCAAAATGAGTTTACGGAGATAGTACTTTCAGATTCAAGATGAAGATTTAGAGTGCAAGGGTTATTGTCGTTAACTCTGAGGGTGATTCCAAAATGAGTGTAACGAGATAATGCCTTCGGTTTCGTTCGAACCCGGAACGGACTTGTATGGATTGAATGCTTTCAGAACATCGTCAGGAGGGCGATGAGCATTCTAAGATAGATGTGTTCTATAAAGGTAATCGTAGCCTCAAGCCTCATCAACCGAGAATGGCTAAAACAGGGGAGGTGCAGCAAGGCTAAGTGGGTAGCACCCAAGTAGGACGAGATCTTCCCCTGTCTAGAGGTTCCTTTTTATTCAGCTTAGTGTGTGGTTGGTCGCGCCAACTACGGGGTTGTCTTGTTCGGAATTGTCCAGTAAAGGATGGTTCCGGCCTTCTGTTGCAAGGGATTGGGAGTGATCCTGGGTACGTTGATCTAGGCCACGTACTGTGATGGGCGGTACCCCAGTAGCCCTGCCATTATATGGAATCCAATCTCCAATAAGTGATCTCGGACTTGATTGTATACCTATGTATGCTGTAATTTAATGAATGTAACAATTTCGGCTATGTGAATATTTATTTCAGAATCCTAGACCCTATTATAATATAACTAGATTTCCTATCAATGTTTTGGTTATCGTAAGGTAAAAACTTTTCCATGTTTATGTGTGGGAAGTTTTATGAGATACCTTTTCTTTCAAAGGTTTTTCAAAGTTAAGTAACTTTAACCCGTTTACTCACACCAGACCCATGTCTGACCCAGTGTTTATTTTCTGTTTTATTAAACTCTTGGGTACTCAATTTTGTATTGAGTAGTCAAGGGATTCAGGTTAGCTTTGATGAATTCTGGAGGAGATTTGGAGCAGGTGGCTTCAGCGTGTAGATACATTATGGTTCCGCTGTGTTAGTGTTGTGTCTGTATTATATTGATGTATTGGAGTTGTATGATAGACAGGTGTTTATAACTGTCTAATATGTGATGTATAAGTTGTGTAGCTCTGATGTATATGATACTATGTAATATCTTATGTGATATATTATATTTCATTCGTTCCATTGTGAGTATCTGTTGTTGTTGAGTTTCTTCTTTCTTATCTTTTCTTCTTTTATTCCTTTCTTTCTTAATTCATGATGCATCTTTCTAGGCTTAGAAAGACGGGTCGTGACAAGATTGATCTAGCAAACCCCTTTTTGGGAAAACCTTTATATTAATGGATGCAAAGATCTACAATACTTCTATTCCCGAGCTATAAGATTTATTCATTTAGATGAAATTACCATGACAAGAAGAGATTGCAACAAGGCATAGAAGAAGGAAGACCTACTTCCGATTACCCCAACCAAAAGTCAAAGCATGGTGAAAGGATTTGGAAAAGAATTCCAAAACCCGACTATGCAGCCTTAGATCAACCTCTTTCTTACATATTCACTATAGCAAGAGACGATGGAAGTTTCCCAACCACTCAAAAATGCAAAGCCATCCAGAATCGAGAAAAGGGGAAAGTTATTGTGACTATCACAACGTAAATGGACATAAGACCGATGAGTGTTGCGTCTTAGCAATAATAATTCAGAATATGATCATATCTAGAACCTTAAAGGAATTCATTAAAGAAGTTTAAAGAAACTTCTTGTTCAAGCAAGGATAAATCAAACACTCGAAGCTTATCTTTCCATATAAAAGGAAAGCAGCTTAGCAACTTCAAATTCGGATTCCTATTAAGCCATGAAGTCATGTAACATTTTTCCAATTATGAAATTTCTTTCCTCATAATTTTGTACTTAAAATAGGTCGTGTATTAGTACAAAATTCGAATGTCTTTACAGGTAAAAACAAAACCAGTTTATTGCATCCAAAAGACTTTGAAAGAATGACAAACTCCTTATTGTTTCTGGAAAAAGATAGCTCAAATGCCTGGAAAAAAAATCTGTACATTAATGCTTGAATCAATGCAATTTAAAGACTTTCTCTCATGAAACCTTAGAATGCTATCAATCCTTCACCAACTTCTGAGGAAAGGCTTACAAATGGACCGCTTCCTTTTACTGAGCAATACATGCCAAGGTACAATTATATATATAAAGGTGAAAACAACATACACCAACACCATTTTTGACAAATCATTTTATTATCGAATGAAATTTTCCAAACATATCTTCACAGAAAGGCTATTTTCAATTACCGCACAACTTGGGGAAGACAACTATGTATCTATTTCAAGAACTGATTTATGCAATCTTCCAAAGATATTATATAACATTAGTAAATGCTCAAAATGAATTTTGACTACTCATGTTTTGACATAAACATCTTCAGAGCTTTCTAAAACTATCGACAGGAAAAGGCCTGTTCATATTTTCTCAAAAAAAGCTCTTAAAGTAGTGAAAAGTTAGCTGACAAAAAATTCTAAAAAGAGAGCCTATTCTTAGTTAAAAGACTATTTCTTCATGAATCATGGCCTCCTAGTTTTTTATTTGAGACTCATGTTTCCACGATGAGAAAATCTATTTTTGACCTTTAAAAGGCACCTCCTAGAGGGAGGGTTAAAACCTCTAGGAAAACCCTTACCAATGGCACCTCCAAGAGGAAAGGTTAAATCCTCTTAAGCCCTTACCAATGGCTCCTCCTAGAGAGCGGGTTAAAAATTCTAGAAAAGTCCTTACCAAAGGAACCTCTATGAGGAAGGGTTAAATCCTCTTAAGCCCTTACCAAAGGCACCTCCTAGAGGGAGGGTTAAAACCTCTAAAAAAGCCGTTTCCAAAGGCACATCATAGAGGGAGGGTCAAAACCTCTAACAAGCCTTCTCCGAAAACACCTACTAGAGGGAGGATTAAAACCTCTAACGTCTAACTCACCTCTTAGAGGGAGGGTCAGGTCTAGCATCCACTAGCAACTTTTAGAGGAAGGTTAATCTAACATACACTATAGCCCTTAGAATCAAGGAAAGCCCGGGGGGCACCAAACAGACAAAGAAGGAAAAAGATGTTTGCAACTCAAAACAAAAGTCAATACCCAAGGGAACAAAGGGTCAACGGAATAAAGTTATCCACCATCTAAAACAAAGATGATGCTCGAAAAAGGATTACAAACAAAAGGAAAAGGATGAAGATTCCTACATTATAGATAGGAATGGGTAAGTTATCCAAGACCATAATAAAAAAGGACAAAGTATCATCTAGCAATCTTCAATACATCTGGCGCCTAAAAATTGGCTCCCACAGCAAACAATTAAGAAATCTGCATCCTAAAAGAAATCACGAGACAAATAATTAGATAAAGAGATCCGCAATTTGAAATGGAAAACAAAGATATGTAAAAAAACTAAAGGAATGGAATAGATAACAAATTTTTACTACAAGGGTAAAAGTAACTTCATTCGAAGAATAGATTAAGTAAACCACTTCTAAATCCTTAGAAATAAGGTGACCCTTTTAGATAAGAGAGTCTATATTTTATATATTAATAAGTTATTTGGACCATTGCACTGCTGACCGGCCAAGCAATCGGACAGAACTTGCACTGGTGGATGACCGACTAGTCAAATGGAGCTTGCACTACTGAACGACCAACCGACTGAACGGAAATACCTACTGAATAGTTGAATGGTTGAAAAGCTGAACGACTGAACGGAACGATCTACTGAATGGCTGACCGGTCTTATGAAACTACTACTCTGAATGCCTGACTAGTCTTATGGAACTACTACTCCAAATGGTAACTGGTATTATGGAACTACTATTCCGAATGATTGCATGGCTTTACGAAACGACCCGGTTCTAATATAACAATATTATTACTAACTCTTAGGCACTTTAGGAGCTACTTATCTATTAATAGGATACTTTTCTTTGAATAACGGGAATCCCCGTTGCTATTCAAGGCATGAGTTCTATATAATCTCTGTCATAGTATCTTAGGTAGAACTTTAGAATTAGGACCAGATGGGATTAATGATCTTTTGCTTAAGTATGCTCAGGTTACCATTACTAGACAATTTTCTGACCTTGTACTTATAATAAAATTTTGATGTAGTCCATTTGTCAGATAAGATCCTGACAAATTTCTGACTAAATCCCTGACTTTGTGAATTTACCAATTTCCTTGATTCTTTTCATAATGATTTCTTATTGAATTTTTGGTTTTATGAATTCTCAGTTTCCTTATTGGATTTTCATAATGATTTCTTATTGAATTTTCTGGTTTTATGAATTCTTGATTTCCTTATTAAATTTTCATGATGATCCGTGGACTTCCCATTGAATTTCTGGATTTGTACTAATATTAGATAAAATTATGAGTAGTTTGTTTATCAAATGAGATCCTGGCAAGTTTCTGATTGAATTCCTGATCTCATGAATTATCGATTTCTTTTAGTGATGATTTCTTATTAAATTTCTGGTTTTATGAATTCATAATTTCTTTATTGAATTTTCACGATGATCTGTGGACTTCCTCTTGAATTTCTAGATTTGTGAGTTTTTTAGATAAGTCTTTGGATTTCGTATTGAAATTGAGGTTTTTCTGAAAATTTAATATTTCCACACTATTATTAGACTGTAATTCTGAACAAGAGTCTATGATACCAGACATACTTCTATTCTTTTCATTAGAGGATGATGGTAAAAGGGAATAAGAGCCCCCGATCTTCGTATTATTAGACAACGTTCAAAATTACTACCAAACTATCTACTAATTTATTAATGAATGAATGAAAATTACTAACATACATCGCAAGGTTGGACATAAAATTATAGCAAAGAGAGAAGATAAAACCACCTAAAGCAAGAAATTAATTCCTGATGACCAAAGAAAACTTAACCCAAGAAAATAGGCTTTGGAGTGTATGATAGCTTTCTTGAAAGGTCCTTTCACATAAACTAACATTTTCTGATCAGGTGATATTATTCCTATCGCCAATACTTGAAAGGGTTTGATCATGTATTTCTCTGTATGCTCTATCTAGTGATATTATCAGATAATCTCTTGAATTTTAGTTTTAGAATTTAGTGTTATCCATCAAAATCTCATAACAAGGTTATAATCCTAACAGAATTTATTTTCTATTTTACAGAAAAACAAAAAACAAATTCCATTGAGGTTTGATAAGTCTAAAAGAGATTCTCCGATTTTTGTCCTAAGGAACAAAAGGTTCTATCATACAAGGGGAAGGCAAAATGTTATCCATAAAATTTTTCTCTAGGTTAAAAGTATAAAAGAAGGAGCTATAATGCAGGATTTGGAAGCATCCGTAAATATTGAGATGGCTTCCACAAGTATCAAAGATGGTTTAGTAAGCTTCAACGAAGCTTTCTTAAGAGTAAAGGGAGCTTCCAAAAGTGTTGAATTGGCACCTTTGAAGATATCAAGAGGAAGTGAGGCTTTCACAGGGTTGAAAATGCCTCCTAAGCATTGGAGAAGATGCTTTCATCATGGTCAAAGGAGCTTCCGTAAACATTAAAAAAAGCCTTTTCATCGGTCAAATGGAATGCTTCCACTGACATTGTTACCTTACGGAAGAATTGAATCTCTACCTTCCGCTAGTGTTAAATGAGTTAAAGGCTTCCAAAGTGGTCGAAAGGGGAATTAAAAGGCATCCCTCTATGAAAATCAAAGCCCAATACCATTTCTAAGAGACAACTACTTCAACTAAAGCCACCTTCCGCAAGTACGGAGAGAGTCCAATGATTCCATGGGGATCGATAAGAGTACCTTCCGCAACCATCAAAGTATATGCTACCAAAGTAGTTGACCCTTCTACAGGGGCCAAATCATTGCTAATGTCATTCCATCCGCAGTACATGCTTCCGCAACTATGAAAGTAAAGGCTTTCAAAAACATCATCTCTTTCGCAAGTATTTGTACCATCCGCATATGTTTGAACACCCTTTCACACTCATCCAACATGTCTACAACAACATAGGGCCTCTTCCATACCTTTCCATGGCGTTGAAGGCCTCCAAAACCTAGACAAAAGCGGCATCAAATAGGTGCTTTGGTGTTGACAACAACGAAAGGTTATGAAAGCATCCTTTCGACTAAGTCGAAAGGATGAATGCGAAAGGCGCCAACCCGCACCTATAAATAAAACCATAGGAGTGTTGTTTTGAAGGCCGGTTCCATTCCTTCCACACTTGTACTGTTCTAAGAGTTGTAAACCCAAGTTTGTAAATCAAATTAGGGATTTCACTTCACTGTACACTTAAGCCTTTGTATTCATAAAAGTTATCAATAAAACGAATACATAGCATTTTCAAGTACATGGATTTAGATTTACCGTTTACATATGGTTTTTTTATGGAGTACACACATTTATACCTTATAAAGGAGCTCCTTTCGAAGCCATATGATCTATTCAACACACTTAATATCTTTAGACACCATTGTATCACAACCGTAGGCTATATTACCCAATTCATAAGGGGTTTTGAAGGTGCATATTGACGACTTTGATACTCAAATTTTTTGTGCATTTGAAAGGGTCTTCTATGCTTACAACAACTTTGTCAGGCTTCACCAAGGCTTCTTCTTAATTTTCCCTTAAAACATTTTCCTCTAACCTTATTTTGAGATGTTGACAAGATTTCTTGTTAACAACAGTAATTTTTGGAAGCTTCACATCAGTCTGGCATCAAATAAAACACTTTAAATGCGGACCTTGTTTCAATAACCGTTATCAATGCTCTGACCAACTTAGCTACTACAATAGGTCAAGCCAAAAAGGTAAATGATGAAGATGAAAAGACATGTAAGATTGTAGAGGTAGATAATGTTCAAAAGGCTGATAGTGGATATGCATATGCATATGTGCATGTGTGCATCATTTGACAATTAAAAAATGAAGCCTACTTTCATCTTTAAATTTAAGACTATTTGGAAAATACTTGTATGAGTTAGCAAGATAATTGAGTAGTCTTGGTTATGCGTAAGTAGGCATCAATGGCTAAATAAAAAATTGTGAAGCATTTGGATTAATAAAAATTTATTTATATTATTTTAAATATTCATTACATCCCCTGTTATTTTCCTATCACTTCTCTTTGTTGCTCTCTCTTCTTGTTAATTTTAATTTTTCCATATAACGTTCCCATCATAATACCTCTTATACTCACTTTCTGAACAACAATTTAATAATATTTTTCATTTCAACTAATATATACATAAACTCTAATCTACATGAGTCATCATTATATTTCATTACTACTACTCTGTAGTTAATGTCAAACAATAATACCCTAACAACAAAAAATAAACTAGCATATCTTAGGAAAAAAATCAACCAATAAGACGATCATATCAAAAGATATCTTTAGTGTCTTCCGTAGTGTTCATATCAACTGCACTTCCATAAGATCTCACATTCATATCGACATGAACTACCATCTCAAGCGATGTCGATAAAAGTGCTGTCATTGTCTATTGCATCGTCATCGCCATATTTTGTCGGGAGCTCTTGCATGGTAGATATAGGCGTCATAAATGATGTTATTGGTGGATAGGACTTGGTCTCCATCCTCTTTAGTTGTGTAGTTTTAGGCACCGTTGTCAACTCTTCCATTTCGATCGCTGCCATTTGATCCGCGGTTGTGGCTGCAAATGAGGAAGTGAGCATCCGAGTGGCCACTAGCGGTGTCACACGGGCTGAAAGCTCCGAAACACAAAACTATTTAGAATTTAATAATAAAATAATAAATAACTTAATTTTATCTTTAGATACCTATGTACATATGCTAAAATAAGCATATGAATGCTAGGCCGAATACAACTGGTAAGCCGAGCAGAATAACGTTCGCTGTAGTAGATAATCATGCAATCCTTGCAACCTTAATCTAAATTTATTAAAAAAAGAGAAAAGGAAAATAAATTGCACAAATTTGTGTGTGATTAATTACAGGTATGACTATTGACACAAGATATTTAATACTTGAAAAATCCAAAATTCGTTCATATCCGAAAATCGGATAAGTATATAATATTCAACAAAAATAGATATAGATATGGATACCGAGACATCCACATCCGTAAATTATCCATTTAGTTTTATTAATTATATTAATTTTATTTTAGAAATAATAGATAAGTATTTATTCCTTCATTCTCCACAAAAATAAAACTAAATGGTTTTACGTAATTGTTTTTAAAGATAGTAAATAAATAACAAAAAAAATAAAATTGGGCTCCACCAAGTTAATTGTTTTTCAATATAGACCAAACTTATCATTATGCATTAGCTTCTAATGCCAATAGAATAACTTAATTGTTTACCGTTATAATGAAATTTTTTCTGCAACTAATCATTTACAACCGTAAATACCGTAAATTGTTATAACGTTAGATAATAGTCAACTAGTTAAGGATCAAAACATTGTTTACCTCAAACCCAAGTAAAAGCCTATGATATACATGACTCTAGAGATGAACACAATAACCATGTAATCAACTAAACAAAATGTAAACTCACTTTAATGTTGGATGTAGGGTTATCTCAGATTTTAAGTAAACTAGCTAGGCACGAAACCAAAAAATAGTCTTATATTATATGCTTTTACATCTAACCAATTTTAAATTACACTTACTTGTCAACGTGTCATGTTAGATTCCTAATATTGACTAAATTTTTTTTACAAAATTTCTTGCATAATTCAAAATTAAGTATAGATATATACAAATAATTACACTCTAATTTTGAAAATTTTCTTTACTCACTTAAAAAAAATGTGGACTGTTAGTAAAAAAGGATTAGCTCACTAAAGAAAAACCTAAGATTGATTTAAGTTTGAAAGACACAAATTTTAAAATTTAGTCTAAAGGAGATTGAATACTTCATATAAGAGTTGAAGATATTTGATGTAGGTGGGTGGTGCTAAGTATAGTTAGAGATTGAGAACTCCCTTTGCTATTGGCCACATGTTTATCTCAAATGTTAAACAAAGTATTTAAGCATTGAATAAACATACAATATTCTATTATATGCTTTTCATCTAAGCAATTTGAAGTTATATTTACTTGTTAATGTGTCATTTTGATACCTAATAATGACTAAATTTTTTACAAAATTTAATTTCTAATTCAGTGTCAATATTTACAGATGATTACACTTTATTTTTACAAATTTTCTTTACTAACTTTAAGAATAAAGTGTACATTTTAATAAAATATTTTAGTTTAAGGAAAAAACTAAGATTAATTATAGTTTGAAAGACAAATTTTAAAATTTAGCCTAAAGTATACCGAATACTACATTAATATTTAATAAGATAAAACTTAATTCTTCCTTTATGGCTAAATGATCGTATGTCTGCCTACCGCAATGAAGGTCATTTTTGTATGTATAAACAAATTTAAATTATTTTGATTTTATTGTTAATTTCTAATTAATTTTGTGTTTTATACCTTTTAGCATTTGTGACGGCGCTGGTGCCCATAGCCGCATCCGTGGTACAATCGGCGATGCCCGGGATGGCACAGTCGATGACGGTGTCCGCAGCCACACAAATAAGGAGGATGGCGACCACAACTACTATATCATGACACTACCTATGACGCCTACGACTGTGTGGCCAGAGCTCATGATGACATTAATTTCGATGACGATCCAGTAGATGACAGCGGCATAGCTTAAGATAGTAGATCACGTCGATTCAGACGTAAGTTCTTATGGGACCGCACTAGACATCGTGGTGGTGGAGATCGCTGATGACGTCGAGGACATCATGGAGACTCCTGATGACGTCGAGGACATCGTGGAGTTTGTGGATGCTTGAGATTGTAGCTTTGTAGTTTACTTTGTAGTTCTATAACTTCAATGTGTGTTTTAAGACTTTTATTAGGAATGGTTTATAGTTTGTATAGATTCATTAGATCAATGTTTTATCTTGTGTAATGCTTCCAATTAGTAGTCACTACAACAAAAAGTGTCTTTTATAGCAGCATATAGCCGCTACTAATCACAACCATAGCGGTTTCATAAGCGCTATATATCGACATGTTATAAAAAACTGTTGAATATTTATAACACAAAATATGCCGCTATGGTTGAGCTTAGTTTTATAACGCAAATTCGCCGCTATGGTACGTTAATTCAATAGCTCATTATAGCCGCTATAATACAGCTAAATCTCAACGAAACTGGAAATCTTTATAACACCATTTTGCCGCTATAAAATATTTATTCAATAGCTCATTATAACCGCTATAATACAACTAAATCTCAACGGAATTGGAAATCTTTATAACACCATTTTGCCGCTATAAAATATTTATTCAATAGCGGTCATTTCACGCTATTAAATCAACATGTTATAGTATTGATAAATTCTTTTACAGCTCATATATGCCGCTATAAAAATCGTATATACACTTTTCAAGAGCTATGCCTATATATTACATTTTAATACTAGCAATCAAACTAAATCTTCATAAACGAATAAAGATTATAATCAACAAATATAACACAAGAGCATGCTCAGAAAGAAATGTGATATATTTTTCATTACAGTGTACAAACATTAAAGCAAGTGCCTACTGTGAAACCATATTCACTAACTTACAGATTTAAACAATAAAAACTACCAAACAGTTGCCTACTGTGGAGTCAAATTAAATAACCATCTTGATATCCAAATCACTCTCCATTGACTATTTTGCCGCTATTGTCATCAAGATCGGAATTAGATTCCAAATCATCCATATCATCATCAATGTCAAGTCCATCATCAAAGTACTGGTTTATTCCACGCATGCCAAATGCAGAAATGGTTACCTCTATTATTATCTGCATTATCTCATCCTCGCTTTGCATTGGTTGCTCAGGCTCTTCATATTCTGAACTCATCATGTTTGCTTCTCTGAGATCGGATGGTAAGTCCTTCAGAAACCATGGGTGGTTTTGTATTTCTGGTACTGATATTCTCTGCAAATGTTACACAAACATATATACATACATTCAAATATATCGTTTTATTTATATAACATAAGATATAGCATGTATACATTATCAATTATTACACATACCGTAGCAGGATCAGAGACGAATATTCTTGAAATCAGGTGCTGACACTCCTCTGATACATGCACGTAGTCTGGAATTGAGTACTGAACGTTTAATATTCGCTGCAACGTAAGAGATCATTTCAGTCTATAGATATTCAATGAAAAACGGAACAAATTAACACAATATAAAACATTTTATAACACTAAAATATACGCTTGTAATGGTAGAAAGTAAAAAATCAAATAATAATACCTTATTTGATACCACATTTCATAAACCATCACTTGTAAAAATCATCCCTTGAATTATGAGCAGCAGCAGGTGATACAAGTGTTGGAAAAGATGCACCACTTTGCACCATTTCAAAAATTCTAAGAGAAAAGAAAGGTGAAACAACACGTTTAAATATTTATAAAATATAGAACTCAGTTTTTGCATATTACTTTTGAATCTATATTCCACATTATTCTCCTAGTACTTCTCCATTGCCTAAGATACATGAATTCGCACTTAAGGCATTAAATTACCCACTAAATTAAGAACCACTACCATTTTAATATAGATAAAAGATGATAACATGGTTAATGATATAATGAGTTTGAAAATTTGTACTTACATCTTTAACATCAACACCTATAATAAGTAACAAAATATGAAATCCATTGCGAAAGCTAAAATTTAACCGGAGCCATCACCAAAAAAAAGAGAAAAACAACCAACCTGCTTTTTTAGAATAGCATACATGCATGCATGCCACCTTATCACACTATTCACTTCATGATTTCAGCCTAACCATTTTAGTTTATTGACCTTCAGAGCACCTGAAAGGCGTATAGCACTGTTGCATGTAGTAAAAGAGATTTATTAAGTGCAAATCGATTTATAAGCAAAGGTATAGGATTATTTCTCCACAGTGCACAATATACAACTTTAAGTTAAACAATTAAGTCCCATCGTAGGATTCAGATAATGGACCACCCAACAATTAAGTTAAACAAAAACTACTAATTTTAGACAAACTAAGACTTGAAAGTCCATGCTGATCAGTTGACACTACTAATTTTAGACAAACTAAAACTACTAATTTCTACAAGTACTTTACAGTAAATAGTAGATTTTCAGTTGACACTTGAAAGCCCATGCTGATCTCAGTACTTTACGGTTCACAGTAAACTATCAGATCAGCATGGATCGTAAAACTAATGGAATGTTAATTAAACCCGACTTTTATAAATATCATAGTAAATGGTAAAAACATCACAGTAAATAACAATTTTAAGTTTTTAATAGACTATCAAAAAGTAGCTAATCTAGTGAAAGCACTGAGGTAGAATTATACCTTAATTTCTAAAGTCAACTTTCTCCCTCTCCTTCCTAATCCTTTACTCGATCAACATAAAGCATGAAAATAAATTTTCATTTACCTGCATAGTTAAAACAAGCAAACAGATATAATGCATTAGTTTGGATACATTTTATACAAAATAAAATAAAAATAAAGAATGTGCCTTTCAGATATATCAATACATGGTGTAATATTAAAGGATATCAACAATGTGTATTAGAGGGGCATAAAGCTACAACATGAGGGGATTTCACTCATAATCTTATTTGATGCTTTGTTCTTTTTTTTCAAAAATAAAAACAAAACAAAAAAAAACAAAACAAAACGACATCAGTAAGATAATCTTTACATTTGATTTTGTTTGTGGCTTGTGAATCAGTTTAGAATTCACTATGACATGTACACTTCTTCGTAAAAAGATATTTTACAGCATGGATAGTTGTCAGTGGACATCTGACATGCAAACACACTTAGATGAAAAATCAATCAGCATATATTACCATTCATCTTTGATAAAAATATCATGTTTACCTATTTATAATTAGACACGAGCTAAGAAGTTGTGATTCTAATTGCGTATGTTCTAATATTTTGCCTAATACACACTACATAGTTATTGGACATTCAATGACAGAACAAGTGGTTACAAACGGCCCGTGGACAAACTTTGATTCATCTTCAACTATCATTCAGTCGAGTACCACACTTAATCAACCGTATGTTGTAGAACACAGGTATTATAATTATTACACTGAATGTTATGTAATGAAATCATCGTATTCAAGTTAAATTAAATGCAAATTAACCACATCGGAGTCTCAGTAAATGCAATACCACAATTATCGTAATCTAAGTAAATGAAATCACACCGCATTCATCATAATCTTAGCAAATGTAATCAATAAAAGCAAAACATTAAAACCACGCTATATCCATCGCAATCGCAATCTCAGTAAGTGTAAATTCTAACATTAATTTTGTAGTGAAATATAACATATTAAGAAGAAATTTCAGAATATTTGAAATAGAGTTAGAAAACCTAATCTAACGGATCGGCCGATTCATCGGAAGAAGGAGACGTGGAGAATAAGGAATAGGCCATTATCGATTCATCGGAAGAAGGAGACGTGGAGCTTAAGGAATAGGCCATTATCGATTCACCGGAAGAAGGAGATGTGGAATTTAAGGAATCTGCAATTATCGGGGGTTCGGCCCTCATAGATTGACCGGAGGAGGAGTCGAATTCACAGAGACTAGATTATTTATAGAAAGAAAAGGCGGGAAAATCAATTGTGATGTTTCCACATATCTCTAGAATAAATCGCGAGTGAATTTGAGCGGGATGGTCTGCCCTCCTCCGTTGCTTACCCTTGGACTCCTCCTTTTCCTTCTCCACTTTCTCCAACTCTTCTTCTTCAGTGACAGCGAAATCGAAGATCGGCGATTAGGGTTCCAGAAGCCATCGAGTTGACTACTGAGGAGTGAACTATTGAAGTGGAGGAGAATGGCTGTGAATATCTGAGATGGAGCGAACAGTTTTGATTAGGGTAATTTCGTTGGAGACGAAAATTGACAGCGGTATTTTGGGAGGGATATGAAAATGGGTAATTTTTTTTGGGAAGAAGATGAAACTGGTTAATTGTTTTTCTGGAGGGCAGACAAAAATTTTGGAGCCAAGAGCGTTACACAGCACGGTACAAAACAAAATGAGTTAAAAAAAATGATTAAATGTAAATAATAACGCTTTAGAATAACACGTTATTAAATGACGTTATTAATAACATCTTTTCTTGTAGTGAGTAAATGATCGCACTTAAAAGTTAGACTAATCTTCCAATATGCTGCCTTTAATTTTGCTTTAAACGTCAAATTTAATTGTCTAAAACATATAAACTACACATATTTAGACAATATTAGTTTATGTAAAAACATATACTATAAGAAAAATGGTATTTTACAATGGCATATAAAAGTTTTTATAAGGCTTTTCATATCTCAGTTTCAAACAAAAACATAAAAAATGCAAAATACAAAAAATTCCATTATATGGCAGTTTTAGATTGCATATTTACACACTTTTGAATCATGGTGGAAGTGATGTACATTAACTCATAAACTTTATATAATTTTTACAAAATATTGTAAAAAAAGAATATTGCAACACATTTCAAATGCAGTAGTAGAAAGTGTTTCTTTGATAGTTATGAAGCATTATATTATTCAGTTTAATTTTTATACATTATAAATACTCAAAAATAATTACACTTCTTTTTTGCAAAATTTTTTACTAACTTTAAAAATAAAGTGTAGATTTTTTTTAAAAAGGGACTAGATTAAGAAATAACCTAAGGCTGATCCCAAAACCGTACTTCAATCCCTGCATCCCACCTGAGTTCAACTGCACAACACACCTCGCTTAAACCACCAGCTAAATCTCCATTTTCCCTCAACTAAAGCCACACATTTCCCCTCACCCAAAACCACACTTCAATCCCTGCATCACACCCGAGTTCAACTGCAGTGCACCCATAACCATAACCACAATTCCACCTGGCTACATCTCTATTTCTCCTCACCCAAACCCGCACTTCAATCCCTGCACCCCACCCGAGTTCAACTGCACAACACCTCTCGCTAGAGCCATACTTACACCCTGCTACAATCACCTAAAACCCATAGTTCCACTAGCTGTTCCTCCATCATCATCCAAACCTTCATCCACTTCCAACTAGAAACAACACGTTTGCAAATTGCAGTAAAGCATCTCCCATCCTCCCAACATGAAATCGCCAGAACCGTCACGCACTTCATTTCTCTGCAAATCGCCTTCCCAAACTACTTTCCGTATGAACATGATTATTTCCAATTATATCAAGTCTCTTCAAGTCTTACATGCAACCTTCTTATTCTTAGCATCCCTCGCGATAGGCATTAGTTTGCTGCATACCCCACCGTTCCTTTCCAACGCCTGAAATCCCTTTATTACGACTGATTAAAAGCCCATGTGTGTTACGGGAACGACCAGTCTACTATTCAGCATCTTCCTATGGTGCTGCTATATGTACATTTCATCGGCAATGAAAAAGCCGACCGATTAAAACCCACTTCCTCGCATGTCAAAGAGGCTTTTCTATACGATTGGTGCTCATGCATTTGGTGTGTTCATCCTTGAAATCATGATTATTTCTTACATTATTTTAGCTTTCGAGATACGCAACCTTTTACCCCTAACTTTTTGATTGAAAGTTAAATTTTAATCTTGGTACAAAATTCATATATTTCTATATGTATTGGTAAATTTAAGATATACTAATTTTTATTTACTATTTCATTAAGCAAATTCATATTATTCATCCATTTCTAGGTTTTACATTCTACAGATGCAAAGATAAAACCAATTTTTATTTAGTTGATATGTTGAGATTCTGGATAAAAGCATAATTTATCTAGTAGTATACACAATTCCGTTTGTTAATCCTTAATATGTCCAGTGTGGGTGCAAATCACTTTATCAAATATTGTCCGATGTGTTGTGCACCTCAAATAAGCAATTGCATTGCAAAAATTAATTAAAGTGTCAATGTAAAAACAAAATGGAATTCTGATTTGTACTTGTGGAATGTTTTTACATAAAATATTCATCTGCAAAATTGAGTCTTGTCTAACATTGTTTTTGAAATTTATTTTACATACACATTCGCACATGCCTTGCCGTAGTTAATCAAATATTAATTTGTTTTATTCTTTTTTATTTTTTTATTTTTGTTCTTATTTTTTTCTTTTTTTACTTTGTTCATAAAATTCAGCTTAAAGTGGCTAGGATCATATGTCTGCCTAAAGAAATGAAGGTTATTCTGGTAGACCTACCTGTTATATTTGCTCTATCATTTATGTGCTTTCTTTATCTCATATATAGGGGTATGTATAAACATATTTAAATTATTTTTACATTTATTTTATTGTTAATTTCTAAATAGGTTTTGTGTTTTAGACTTTTAGAATGTGTGACGGTGTCGGTGTCTGCAGCCGCATCCGCAGAACAATCGGCGATTCCTGGAACGGCACAATAGACAAAGGTGTTGTGGCTACATAGACAAGAAGGATGTCGCCCACGACCCCTCCACCTATGACACCGCTTATGATGCTTATGACTACGTGGCCAGAGTTGATAGTGATATTGTTTCCGATGACAATGTAGCAGACGATGGCAACATCGCTTGAGATGGAATATCACGTCGATTCAAACGTGATTTTTAACAGGACCGCACTAGACATTGTGATAATGGAGATCACTGATGACGTCGAGGACATCATGAAGATTACTGATGCTTGAGATGGTAGGTTTATAGTTTGCTTTGTAGTTTTATAAGTCCAATGTGTGTTATAAGACATATTTTAGGAATGCTTTTTAGTTTGCATTATTTCATTAATTCAATATGCTACCTTGTGTAATGCTTCCAATTTGCAGTAAATGACCGCACTTAGAAGTTAGACTAAGCTTCCAATATGGTGCCTTTCAATTTTCTTTAAAGGTCAAATTTAATTATTAAAACATATAAAATGGACATTTTTAGTCAATATTAATTTATGTCAAAACATATATTACAAGAAAAATTGTATTTCACAATGGCATATAAAAGTTGTTATAAGGCTTTTCATATCTCGGTTTCAAACAAAAACAAAAAAATAAAAATACAAAAAGTTCCATAATATGACAGTTGTAGATTGCATATTTACAACGCTTTTGAATCGGGGTAAAGTTTGTACATTAACGTAAAAACTTTATATTTTATTTTCAAAATATTGTAAAATAAAGAATATTGCAACACATTTAAAATGCAGTAGAAAGTGTTCTATGGTAGTTATGAAGCATTGTATTATTCAGTTTCAATAATTTTTATACATTACAGATATTCAAAAATTATTACACTCCGTTTTTGCAAAAACTTTTACTAACTTTAAAAACAAAGTGTGGTTTTTTAGTAAAAGGGATTAGATTAAGAAATAACCTAAAACCGATCCCAAAACCGTACTTCAATACCTGCATACCACCCGAGCTCAATTACACAACACCCCTCGCCACAACTACCTGTTACATCTCCATTTTCCCTCACCTAAAACTGCACATTTCCCCTCACCCAAAACTACACTTCAATCCCTACATCCCACCCGAGTTCAACTGCAGTGCACCCATATCCATAACCACAGTTCCACCCTGCTACATCTCCATTTTACCTCACCCAAAACCACACTTCAATCACTGCATCCCAACCGAGTTCAACTGCACTGTGCATCTCGCCAGAACCACATTTCCACCCTGCTTTAATCAACCAAAACCCATAGTTCCACCACGTGTTCCTCCATCATCATCCAAATCTTTATCCACTTCCAACAAGAAACACAACGTTCGCAAACTGCAGTCAAGTATCTCCCCTCCTCCCAACATGCAATCGCTTGAACGTGTATGCACTTCATTCCACTGTAAATCGCCTTCCTAAACTACTTTCCTTATAACCATGAATATTGCCAACAGTATCAAGTCCCTTCAAATATTGCATTCAGCATTCTTATCCATAGCATCCCTTGCGTTAGGTGTTAGTTTGCTGCACACCCCACCATCCCTTTCCATCACCCAAAATCCCTGCATTACGACTGATTAAAAGGCCATATGTGTTACGGGAACGACTAGTCTACTATTCAGCCTCTTCCTATGCTGCTGCTATATGTACATTTCATCGGTCATGAAAAAGCCGACCGATGAAAACGCACTTCCTCACATATCAAAGAAGATTTTCTATACGATCGGTGCTTATGCATTTGGCGTGTTCATCCTTGGAATTAATGGTACAAAACAAAATGAAATTCTGATTTGTATTCGGTGAATGTTTTTGCATAAAATTTGAATATGCAAAATCGAGTCTTATCCAACATTGTTTTTGAAATTTATTTGTACACACACATTCACACTTGCCTACCGTAGTTAATCAAACACTAATTTGTTTTATTCTTATTTATTTTTTATTATTTTTTCTTTTTTTATAAAATTCAGTTTAAAGTGGCTAGGATCGTATGTCTGCCTACAGCAATGAAGGTTATTTTAGTAGATTTGTAATGACCCAGAATTTACATTAATTAAAATTTGAATATTTAATTAATTTTAAATATTAATAAATGAATTTAATAAGTCGAATAATTTTAAATTCAAATAATTGAATTTAATTGAGTAATTGAATCGATAATTTAATAGTTGAAATTTCAGAAATAATTAAAATCTGGATTTAATGTGATTGAAAATGATTTGGAAAATTTTATTTAATCATACTGGAGTTATAGAGATGTTACAGGACTTTTAAAATTGAATTTGGAGTTAATCTGTGAAAATTGAATATTTTAATATTTAATTATCGACTGAAAAATAGTCATTTTTCAAAAAGTCTTGGATTTCGAAGAAACCAGTTTCATCGGATCCGTAATGCGATATTATTGTAAGATTTCAAATTTCAAGTCAATCGGGTTTACCATTTGTCCGAGGCAAGCCAAAACGCGTCGAAATCGATTTAAATCGGTTTAATTTAAATTGATCGTTTAAATTCATATCTCGCACAGATGACCGAATTAGCTTCCGAAACCTATTCCATTGCGTCCGGAATGCGGGATAAACCCCAGAAACGCCAGTTACCACGCGTAAATAAGAGTTTTGAAAACCCGGATGAATAGTGTCATTCAAACTTCTATAAATAGGCCCATTTTATCACAAAAAAAAATAAAATAAATAAAGCTAGGGTTTAGGAGCCGGCCGCCTCTATTATAAATCAATGGCCGAAATTGGTTGATTTTCTTCCTTTAATTGCTTCAAATCCATAGAGAATTAGGGGAAACGTTCAACTGAGAAATTGTAGAGGGTGGTGAGCACTTTAAATCCATACGGATATGATCAATTTTAAAGCATCGAGTGGGCGCAGATCTCGAGGGTAGTGTTGCGCGTTTAGGTTCGTGCATCACGTCGAAAAGGGGACCGGGTTGGATCGGTTTTTGACCGTGGGTAGAGGCGACTTCGAGCTTTGAAGTAGTGATGGCCGATCGTGTTGAAGTGGAGGAGGGAGGTCGTGAAAATTCGATGATGAGTGGCGGTCGATGGGTTCGTTTTCACGAACGATACCTGGGAAGTTTTTGCTTGGAAGAGGGAAGAGTCATCACGCGGCCTAGATCTGATGATTTCAAAACGTGCGGTTGTGATGCAGTGCAGGGTTTTGTTAATAAAAGAAATATGTAAATCGATTTATTTTAAATTGTATAACTTTAAAATATTGTATCTCTTTCATACATTATCAGAAAATGATGAAACAAAATGCGTTGGAATCGTCTCGACGTGTACTTCACTATGAAATAGGATTGAAAGCGATCGGAGTCAGTGAAAATTTTGAGTGAAATTAAACGTCCGTTTAATTTTATTCAAAATAAAACGCTGGAACGGAATTTAAAGCAAGGTGAGAACTTCTCACTCAATCGAACAGATTCGATTTATATTTTAAATAGTTAGATTTAAAATTGTTGATTGTATGTCTGAATGATATATTATTATCTGTTGTTGATTGAAATAGACATTATACGCCGTTATTAAGCGGAGGTTAATTATTAAAAACATATACCGTGAATATTTCACCTTTGTGTGAAATTGGTATTATATATGTATATATTGGATTTGTTGATTTTCCCACCTTGTGTAGCGGATGAGACCCTATTGCGCCACATAATAGCGATTAATATTTATTAATCCTATATACCGCAATAATTCCGTACTGGAGCGGAATTGGTATTGTGCTAACATCTTTGGATGTAGGGGGACAGGTTGGGAAGGGATCCGACTGGATTCCTCACCGTATTGATTTATTTACAGATATTGTTATATATTCTGTTGTCATATGATGATATATGATGTTTTGATTGTTGTGATTGATGATTGGTGTTGTAGCATCATCGGATCCATTTTTGAAGTTTAAAAATAACGATTTCCAATTTACAAAGGGTTTTAAAGTGATTTTTGAAAATATACGTTTTATTGAATTTTGGAATCGATTCATTTTAAATAAATAAATGTTATAATTTTCGTGTTATGAAAATTTTGAGATTGTGAAATATAAGCGAAAAGTGATTTTTGAAATAAATAATTGATAAACTTATGAAATAGTTTAAATTGGAATTTTTGAAGTATTATAAACGGTTTATATTAAAAGATTTATAAAATTGATATTTATAAATTAAAAACATTGGAATTATAATACAAGCTTTTATAAGTGTTATAAATAAAATAGAAAAATGGATTTTATAAGTAGATTGAAATTTATAAATTTATGAATTGTGAAGTTATAAAATAAATAGATTTTGTAAAATAAAAGTTTATAAGTAATTGACTTATAAACTAGATTTTTGATATGAAATCGAGTTATGAATTAAAATTGTTGATTCAGGGATTTTTTATAAATCGAAGTTTATAAATAGGGAAAGAAGTTATAGACATTGTTTATAAATTCGAAATACATGGAATTTGATAAATTGAATATAGAAAATTATTAAAGGAAGTATATTCGCGATTTTGGATAGCGAATTATTATTGAAATAAATTGTGTAGAATTTGTTAAAATTTGGATAGCGATTATATTCACGATTTTGGACAGTGAATATATATTATTGAATAAAATCAATATATTTTGGGAAAAGGAATATTGTTAAAAGAAGTAATTGTTTTAAAAGATGTTTTAAAACGTGTTAAGTATCGAAAACATAGATTTCAACATTCATTGTTGAAATAGACGTTTCGAGAAAATAAGGAAATGATTGACTATAACACTGTTGTTATAGTAAATGGTTTCCGAAAGGAAATAATTTGTGTAGTATTGGGATTTATATATCTTTCTAAATTTTGAATCCCTATACTAGTGATTTTGAGTTGTCGTAACGATGTTTTACGTAACATTCGTTTTGACTCAAATTAAATTATGAAAGAGAATGATTTCCTTAAAAAAATGAAATATATACTTAATTATGATTTAAGTATATTGAATATTTTCCAGATGTTGAAAATAAATGATTTGTGAATTACTTATTATTAAATAAGTATGGAAATGCTTTTCCAATATGAAATGAAAGGTTTGAAATTTTATCTTTTAAAGATAAATTGAAAAGTGAATATTTGAAATTAGTTTCAAATGGTTAAGTGTGGAAAATTTTATATCTTGTAAAGATATTTTTGAAGAATAAATAATTTGGGAAAATTATTTGGAACCTGATGATGTTGCGCATCTTTATTGATAGTTAAATAACCAACTATCAATATTTACCTTTGAATGGGTATTTGTTGTGATTTGTTTGAATTTGAATGCCACACTTATTTTTGAATAAGCGCTCACTATTCGGGTTAGCCGGGAAAGAACTATGGGGTCGTATAACCCATTCCGAATATGTGATATGTCGTTATGAATTGCATTTGATGACCGGTGTTGAAGACCGGATATTTTTGAAAACGGAAGGATTACCGTCGAGTTACTCTACATCGACTGATCTTCGATTTAGAGATTTTATCACCCTTAGTGACGGGAAGTCCGGACGTGATTGAAAATTATCCGGATTTGCAAGGGATTCGTGAGAAGTGCCTTCGGTTCTATTCGATCCCGGAACAGACTTGTATGGATTGTATGTCTGACATTACAAATTGAGATATAAAGCTGATTTCTTTCAAATACATTTCTGTTGGTGGCGTAGAATTTATTCTCTTAGCTTAACACCCTTCTCTGAGACGTACGAGCTCAGAGGTTATGTAGTTGAAATTAATCAGCAATATATTCCCAATTTGGTAACTGACATGCTGAGTGTAGCTGTGTGATGATCAGTGTTTGATCATTTGTGATATGATCATTTGTTTGATCATTTATCTTTGTGATCATAGGTTGATCATTTGTTGACCCAAGGCATGGCTTTGTGAACAAAGCGTAGCTTTGTGGACGAGACTTCGTCGGACCTCACACCCCGGAAATGGTCAAAACATGAAGGATGCAACAAGGTTCTAGGGAGTAATGCCCCTTAGTGTATGTCATTCCTTCTGGATAAAGGTGGTATCATGGTATGGAGCCCAGATACTTAACCTATGTAGATGCTGTGAGTTTATTACTTTGTGGTAGTTGGAAATCGAGGATCCTCGGGAAGATCGGTTACGATCGGGGGATGGCATACGTGTGTCAGTAGTTACCTATTTTTGCAGAGGTAACCCGGCCTTGTGTTGGCAGAGATCCGGTTAGGTTCTCGGGACGTCATTCCAGAGGCGTTCCTTCGTGGCATAGGAAGTTCCTTAGCCTGACCATTTATTGGAAATCCAAACTCCAATACGAACTTTGTACGGTATTAGTTGTAGAACCTGCCATTTACGTACGGTGGTCACCAGTGTTTAGATGGTAGCTATAGTAGGCATACGATACTGGTCGTATGTTGGCTAAGATTAATATTATACTTTTGAAATGTTTTCTACACTATGCACTAATAATAATATCAAAAAGGATTTGATTTTTGCGTAGTAAGCATCTTTGACTATCATAAGGAGAAATCTCCTCTGATTCTGCGTTTGCATTGTGTGTGTATGCGGGAGGCCTTATGGTAGTCTCATTTTCCAAAAGCATTGCGAAATTGACTTTAAAATCTTTCTGTTGTTTGTTTTAAAGATAAACTGTTTTACGATCTCACACCAGTCACCATGACTGACTCGGAGTTTATTGTTTCCCTTCTAAACTCTAGGTGCCCACCAATTTCCACACGGGCAGTCTAGAGTCAGGTTATCATGTCATTCTAGATTCAGGAGATACTATGGAGCCTAGTGGCGAGCTGGATGGCGAGACGTACCACTTGTATATGATATTATTTATTCCACTGTGTATTCTGTATGAGGACAAGTTCATATAACTGTCCATTGATGTATTGTATTGTTGTTGTAAACTCTAATGATGATGTAATGTATAAAATGATATAGTTCTTTGATTTAAAGATTATTAATTTATCTATTATATGTTGTTCCGCTGCGAATGTGAGATTCTGATATTGTTCTCTGTTTCTGATGTTGTTCTGTTGTTCTTCTTTCTTCTTTCTTTCTCTTCTATCTTCTTCTTCTTCTACCTCTTCTTTCTTAAAACCCATAATGGTTCAATTTTCTGTTCATCTTGAGTTAATCGATGGAGATTAGTGTCTATTCAAGGAGTACGGAAAAGCGGGTTATTACAATTGGTATCAGAGCATATGGTTAAGCGATAACCCTGCTCTGTTGGGTGTTACTCATTAGAGGTAGAGTCTGTAGTGCTCTAGAATGAGTTGAGTGTAATAATAGATACGAGCGCGTATTTGTTAGTTAATATAAAATTGTTTTATATTGTGATGATTGATTTGTTGAGTGGTATATGGATGCTGGTCGGTATCGTCGGAACAACTTTATCGATAGGGATCTCTAAACACTTGTATAGAACAATTCGGCACGATATTGTTTTAAATTGGGTAAATGAAATAATTTTACCTCGATTATATTTTGTATATAAAGAAATAATTTTTTCAAAAATTATTAAAGTATAAAAATTGATTGGTTGGTTGTTTGAATAAGTTAAATAAAAACAACAAATTGTAAAAGAATAAATTGTATAAGCAAATGAATAATTTATGAAGTTATAATTAAAGTGTTGTGAAATAATCTTGTATATAAATAGTGAAATTTTATAAGTAAAATATTTGTAATGTGATTTATAAGTCAAGGAAAATTTTTGAAAGAATTTAAAGCACTGAATTCACTATTGTTGCTGGGAAATAGTACGGTGATGACTGCAGCATCATCTGTATCATTTTCGAGTTTCTGTGATTGATTTGCTACCCATAGTAAATTGGAAATTGAAGTTTTGTTGTGGTAAACAAAATTTGATTTAAAATCCAAGTTGTAAAGTGATAAATATAAGTGAAATAAGATTTATACTTATGATATGAGATAATAGATTTAACTTTGGTAAAGTTAATGAATTAGAGTAGCATAATGAAATATGATGTGAAATTTAACTAAAAGAAAGTTAAATAGATTAAAATCAGATTTGGAAGTTTAAATAAATAAGTTGTATAACTTATTAAAAGTAAGAAAATGTAAGTAAAATAGATTGTTAAGAATGGTTAAACAATTTTGTTAAGCAAAATGAGATGTGAATTTGAATAAGTAATGAATTTGACTTAAGTAAAAGTTGAATAGAATTTATTTAGAATGAGAATCTAAATTTAATTTATAAGTGGAACTTAAGTTAATCTGAACAAATGATGTTTGAAATGGAATATAACTTAAGTAATGGTGAATGAATTTGATTTTGGGTATCAACAATAATTAATGAAATGAAGTGATGAATGTGAACTTGAGTTATATAAATGTAATTCAATTTTATTTGTTAAAATGCATTAGCAATTAAATGAATAAATGGATTGAATGTTAATCAATTGAATGTAAATAATTGATATGAAATAATGAATATAAGTGTAAATTTATTAAAGCTACTGTTATTGGAAGTTAATTAAATAAATTGAATGGAAGTCAATTTAATTTAAAGTGTTGAACCAAATCGAATGTAAATGAATAATTTGGTCGTGTTAAATGACATTGGTTGTTATTTGATTGTTAGTTGATTGTGTATAAATTCATTAAGTATTAATGAAATTGAATTAGCAAATTGGAAAGCTATGTAATTAAATTCAAATTGGAAGTGAAGTAAATTTAAACAAAATTGAATTCGATTTGAATTGAAAATGAATGAATGTTGGTAAAATTCCAACGTTAATGAATTCTACATGAATTAAATTGAAAACCAAATTCAATGAATATTAATGAGAATATGAATGAATATTGAAATTGTTGGACGATTGTAGATGGTTGCATTTGTTGTTTTGTTGCATTTGCTATATTGACATATGTAGTTATGTTGCTATATGATGTATATTGATATTATTTTCTATATACATGTTCTCATTTGTTTGATTGAGTGTTTAGTAGGTGCGGATGGCGTTTGCTTCACATTTAGAGCTCGCTTTCGCGCTATATTAGCCGTATACGCTCGCTAAAAATATATAAGGTACATATCTCGGATTAAATATCGTATTTTACACTTTTTCCCTACGGGATGCCTCATCACTTGATGAGATGTATATTTGTGATATATATACACTGTCATTTTTTTTCGGACCGAGCCGCGCAAAGGAGGCTATGGCGAAATTTTCCAAAAATTTAAGGCGTTAGAATATTTTTGAGAAAATTTGAAAATTTTGAAAACTAAGTATGATTTGGAAAACTTAGTAAAGTTTTTATAAGAAGTTTAACTAAGGATTTTGGGAAAGTTAAACACTTAACAGATTTGTAAAATTCTAATTTGGATGGTTTGTTTTGGAAAGTTAACGGATTTTGTATCTTTTCCTTACTTGGTAATTTCGAGGACGAAATTCTTTTAAGGGGGGAAGTTTGTAACGACCCAGAATTTACATTAATTAAAATTTGAATAATTAATTAATTTTAAATATTAATAAATGAATTTAATAAGTCGAATAATTTTAAATTCAAATAATTGAATTTAATTGAGTAATTGAATCGATAATTTAATAGTTGAAATTTCAGAAATAATTAAAATCTGGATTTAATGTGATTGAAAATGATTTGGAAAATTTTATTTAATCATACTGGAGTTATAGAGATGTTACAGGACTTTTAAAATTGAATTTGGAGTTAATCTGTGAAAATTG
The DNA here is from genome assembly GCA_030737815.1 of Allium fistulosum. NCBI lineage: Eukaryota > Viridiplantae > Streptophyta > Magnoliopsida > Asparagales > Amaryllidaceae > Allium > Allium fistulosum. Next base: position 753,112,090 of record CM060905.1, on the reverse strand, counting down.
AATATTTTAATATTTAATTATCGACTGAAAAATAGTTATTTTTCAAAAAGTCTTGGATTTTGACGAAACTAGTTTCATCGGATCCGTAATGCAATATTATTGTAAGATTTCAAATTTCAAGTCAATCGGGTCTACCGTTTGTTCGGGGCAAGCCAAAACGCATCGAAATCGATTTAAATCGGTTTAATTTAAATTGATCGTTTAAATTCATATCTCGCACAGATGACCGAATTAGCTTCCGAAACCTGTTCCATTGCGTCCGAAATGCGGGATAAACCCCAGAAACGCCAGTTACCGCGCGTAAATCGGAGTTTTGAAAACCCGGATGAATAGTGTCGTTCAAACTTCTATAAATAGGCCCATTTTTTCACAAAAAAAATAAAAATAAATAAAGCTAGGGCTTAGGAGCCGGCCGCCTCTATTATAAATCAATGGCCGAAATTAGTCGATTTTCTTCCTTTAATTGCTTCAAATCCGTAGAGAATTAGGGGAAACGTTCAACTGAGAAATTGTAGAGGGTGGTGAGCACTTTAAATCCATACGGATATGATCAATTTTAAAGCATCGAGTGGGCGCAGATCTCGAGGGTAGTGTCGCGCGTTTAGGTTCGTGCATCACATCGAAAAGGGGACCGGGTTGGACCGGTTTTTGACCGTGGGTAGAGGCGACTTCGAGCTTTGAAGTGGTGATGGCTGATCGTGTTGAAGTGGAGGAGGGAGGTCGTGAAAATTCGATGATGAGTGGCGGCCGATGGGTTCGTTTTCACGAACGATACCTGGGAAGTTTTTGCGTGGAAGAGGGAAGAGTCATCACGCGGCCGAGATCTGATGATTTCATAACGTGCGGATGTGATGCAGTGTAGGGTTTTGTTAATAAAATAAATATGTAAATCGATTTATTTTAAATTGTATAACTTTAAAATATTGTATCTCTTTCATACATTATCAGAAAATGACGAAACAAAATGCGTTGGAATCGTCTCGACGTGTACTTCGCTATAAATTGGATTGGAAGCGATCGGAGTCAGTGAAAATTTTGAGTGAAATTAAACGTCCATTTAATTTTATTCAAAATAAAACGCTGGAACGGAATTTAAAGCAAGGTGAGAACTTCTCACTCAATCGAACAGATTCGATTTATATTTTAAATAGTTAGATTTAAAATTGTTGATTGTATGCCTGAATGATATATTATTATCTGTTGTTGATTGAAATAGACATTATACGCCGTTATTAAGCGGAGGTTAATTATTAAAAACATATACCGCGAATATTTCACCTTTGTGTGAAATTGGTATTATATATGTATATATAGCAATATATACATATTGGCATATGTATATATTGGATTTTTTGATTTTCCCGCCTTGTGTAGTGGATGAGACCCTATTGCGCCGCATAATAGCGAATAATATTTATTAATCCTATATACCGCGATAATTCCCTACTGGAGCGGAATTGGTATTGTGCTAACATCTTTGGATGCAGGGGGACAGGTTGGAGGGATCCGACTGGATTCCTCACCGTATTGATTTATTTACAGATATTGTTATATATTCTGTTGTCATATGATGATATATGATGTTTTGATTGTTGTGATTGATGATTGGTGCTGTAGCATCATCGGATCCATTTTTGAAGTTTAAAAATAACGATTTCTAATTTACAAAGGGTTTTAAAGTGATTTTTGAAAATATACGTTTTATTGAATTTTGGAATCGATTCATTTTAAATAAATAAATGTTATAATTTTCGTGTTATGAAAATTTTGAGATTGTGAAATATAAGCGAAAAGTGATTTTTGAAATAAATAATTGATAAACTTATGAAATAGTTTAAATTGGAATTTTTGAAGTATTATAAACGGTTTATATTAAAAGATTTATAAAATTGATATTTATAAATTAAAAACATTGGAATTATAAAACAAGCTTTTATAAGTGTTATAAATAAAATAGAAAAATGGATTTTATAAGTAGATTGAAATTTATAAATTTATGAATTGTGAAGTTATAAAATAAATAGATTTTGTAAAATAAAAGTTTATAAGTAATTGACTTATAAACTAGATTTTTGATATGAAATCGAGTTATGAATTAAATTTGTTGATTCAGGGATTTTTTATAAATTGAAGTTTATAAATAGGGAAAGAAGTTATAGACATTGTTTATAAATTCGAAATCAATGGAATTTGATAAATTGAATATAGAAAATTATTAAAGGAAGTATATTCGCGATTTTGGATAGCGAATTATTATTGAAATAAATTGTGTAGAAATTGTTAAAATTTGGATAGTGATTATATTCACGATTTTGGACAGTGAATATATATTATTGAATAAAATCAATATATTTTAGGAAAAGGAATATTGTTAAAAGAAGTAATTGTTTTAAAAGATGTTTAAAACGTGTTAAGTATCGAAAACATAGATTTCAACATTCATTGTTGAAATAGACGTTTCGAGAAAATAAGGAAATGATGGACTATAGCACTGTTGTTATAGTAAATGGTTTCCGAAAGGAAATAATTTGTGTAGTATTGGGATTTATATATCTATCTAAATTTCGAATCCCTATACTAGTGATTTTGAGTTGTCGTAACGATGTTTTACGTAACATTCGTTTTGACTCAAATTAAATTATGAAAGAGAATGATTTCCTTAAAAAAATGAAATATATACTTAATTATGATTTAAGTATATTGAATATTTTCCAAGTGTTGAAAATAAATGATTTGTGAATTACTTATTATTAAATAAGTATGGAAATGCTTTTCCAATATGAAATGAAAGGTTTGAAATTTTATCTTTTAAAGATAAATTGAAAAGTGAATATTTGAAATTAGTTTCAAATGGTTAAGTGTGGAAAATTTTATATCTTGTAAAGATATTTTTGAAGAATAAATAATTTGGGAAAATTATTTGGAACCTAATGATGTTGTGCATCTTTATTGATAGCTAAATAACCGACTATCAATATTTACCTTTGAATGGGTATTTGTTGTGATTTGTTTGAATTTGAATGCCACACTTATTTTTGAATAAGCGCTCACTATTCGGGTTAGCCGGGAAAGGACCATGGGGTCGTATAACCCATTCTGAATATGTGATATGTCGTTATGAATTGCATTTGATGACCGGTGTTGAAGACCGGATATTTTTGAAAATGGAAGGATTACCGTCGAGTTACTCTACATCGACTGATCTTCGATTTAGAGATTTTATCACCCTTAGTGACGGGAAGTCCGGACGTGATTGAAAATTATCCAGATTTGTAAGGGCTTCGTGAGAAGTGCCTTCGGTTCTGTTCGATCCCGGAACAGACTTGTATGGATTGTATGTCTGACATTACAAATTGAGATATAAAGCTGATTTCTTTCAAATACATTTTTGTTGGTGGCGGAGAATTTATTTTCTTAGCTTAACACCCTTCTCTGAGACGTACGAGCTCAGAGGTTATGTAGTTGAAATTAATCAGCAATATATTCCCAATTTGGTAATGTGACATGCTGAGTGTAGCTGTGTGATGATCAGTGTTTGATAATTTGTGATATGATCATTTGTTTGATCATTTATCTTTGTGATCATAGGTTGATCATTTGTTGACCCAAGGCATGGCTTTGTGAACAAAGCGTAGCTTTGTGGACGAGACTTTGTTGGACCTCACACCCCAGAAATGGTCAAAACAGGAAGGATGCAGCAAGGTTCTAGGGAGTAGCGCCCCTTAGTGTATGTCATTCCTTCTGGATAAAGGTGGTATCATGGTATGGAGCCCAGATACTTAACCTATGTAGATGCTGCGAGTTTATTACTTTGTAGTAGTTGGAAATCGAGGATCCTCGGGAAGATCGGTTACGATCGGGGGATGGCATACGCGTGTCAGTAGTTACCTATTTTTGCAGAGGTAACCCGGCCTTGTGTTGGCAGAGATCCAGTTAGGTTCTCGGAACGTCATTCCAGAGGCGTTCCTTCATGGCATAGGAAGTTCCTTAGCCTGACCATTTGTTGGAAATCCAAACTCCGATACGACCTTTGTACGGTATTAGTTGTAGAACCTGCCATTTACGTACGGTGGCCACCACTGTTTATATGGTAGCTATAGTAGGCATACGATATTGGTCGTATGTTGGCTAAGATTAATATTATACTTTTGAAATGTTTTCTACACTATGCACTAATAATAATATAAAAAAGGATTTGATTTTTGCATAGTAAGCATCTTTGACTATCATAAGGAGAAATCTCCTCCGATTCCGCGTTTGCATTGTGTGTGTGTGCGGGAGGCCTTATGGTAGTCTCATTTTCCAAAAGCATTGTGAAATTGACTTTAAAATCTTTCTGTTGTTTGTTTTAAATATAAACTGTTTTACGATCTCACACCAGTCACCATGACTGACTCGGAGTTTATTGTTTCCCTTCTAAACTCTGGGTGCCCACCAATTTCCACACGGGCAGTCTAGAGTCAGGTTATCAGGTCATTCTGGATTCAGGAGATACTATGGAGCCTAGTGGCGAGCTGGATGGCGAGACGTACCACTTGTATATGATATTATTTATTCCGCTGTGTATTCTGTATGAGGACAAGTTCATATAACTGTCCATTGATGTATTGTATTGTTGTTGTAAACTCTAATGATGATGTAATGTATAAAATGATATAGTTCTTTGATTTAAAGATTATTCATTTATCTATTATATGTTGTTCCGCTGCGAATGTGAGATTCTGATATTGTTCTCTGTTTCTGATGTTGTTCTGTTGTTCTTCTTTCTTCTTTCTTTCTCTTCTATCTTCTTCTTCTTCTACCTCTTCTTTCTTAAAACCCATAATGGTTCGGTTTTCTATTCATCTTGAGTTAATCGATGGAGATTAGTGTATATTCAAGGAGTACGGAAAAGCGGGTTATTACAAGATTTACCCGCTGTATTTTCCTTATCATTATGTGCTTCCTTTATCTCGCATACAGGGTTATATATAAACAAATTTAAATAATTTTACTTTGATTTTATAGTAAATTTCTAATTAGTTTTTGTATTTTAGAGCTTTTAGCATGTGTGACGGTGTCGGTTCCCTCAGTTTCATCCGTGGAACAATCGGCGACGCCCGGGATGGCACATTCGACGACGGTGTCTGCAGTCACAAAGACAAGGAGAATGACGACCACGGTAGCTCAACCAATAACACTGTTTATGATGCCTACGACTGCGTGGTCAGAGCTCATGGCGAAATTGTTTCCGATAACGACATAGCAGACGACGGCGGCATCGCTTAAGATGGTAGATCACATCGATTCAGACGTGATTTCTTGTGGAACCGTACTAGACATCGTGGTGGTGTAGATCACTGATGACGTCGAGGACATCATAGAGAATACTAATGATGTCGGAGACATCGTGGAGATTACTGAAACTTGAGATGGTAGCTTTATAGTTCTGTAAGTCCAATGCGTGTTGTAGGACTTATATTAGGAATGTTTTGCAGTTTGCATAGGTTATTAGTTCTATGTTCTACCTTATGTAATGTTTCCAATTTATACTAAATGATCACACTTATAAGTTAGACCAAGTTTCCAATATGATGCCTTTCAATTTGCTTTAAACGTTAAATTTAATTATCTAAAACATATAAACTGGACATTTTTAGACAATATTAGTTTATGTAAAGACATATACTACAAGAAAAATGGTATTTTACAATGGTATATAAAAGTTATTATAAGGCTTTTCATATCTTAGTTTTAAAAAAATATACAAAATACAAAAAATTCCTTAATATGAAAGTTATAGATTGCGTATTTACAATGCTTTTGAATCATGGTAGAAGTGTTGTAAATTAACTCAAAAACTTCATATATTTTTTTCAAAATATTGTAAAAAAAGAATATTGCAACACATTTCAAATGCAGAAGAAAGTGTTTCTGTAATAGTTATGAAGCATTGTATTATTCAGTTTCAATAGTTTTTATATCTTATAGATATTCAAAAATAATTACACTCCGTTTTTGCAAAATTTTTTACTATCTTTGAAAATAAAGTGTAGATTTTTAGTAGAAGAGATTAGACTAAGAAATAACCTAAAGCCGATCCTAAAACCGTACTTCAATCCCTACATCCCACCCGAGTTCAACTGCGCAACACCCCTCGCCAAAACCACATGATACATCTCCATTTTCACTCAGCTAAAGCCGTACATTTCCCCGCACCCAAAACCGCCCTCCAATCCCTGCATCCCACCCGAGTACAAGTGCAGTGCACCCATAACCAGAACCATAGTTCCACCCTGCTACATCTCTATTTCCCCTTACCCAAACCCTCACTTTAATCCCTGCATCCCACCCGAGTTTAACTGCACTGCCCCCCTCGCTAGAACAACACTTCCACCCTACTACAATCACCCAAAATCTATAGTTCCAACACTTGTTCCTCCATCATCATCCAAACCTTCTTCCACTTCCAACCAGAAACAGCACGTTCGCAAATTATAGATAAGCATCTCCCCTCCTACCAACTGAAATTGCCTAAACTTGCACGCACTTTATTATTCTACAAATCGCCTTCCTAAACTACTTTCCTTATAAACAAAATTATTACCAACTTAATTAAGTCTTTTCAAGTCTTACATGCAGCCTTTTTATTCTTGCCATCCCACGCATTAGGCATTAGTTTACTCCATACCCCACCGTCCCTTTCATCGCCCAAAATCCCTACATTATGACTTATTAAAAGCCCATGTGGGATACGGGCACGACCAATATATTATTCAGCCTCATCTTATACAACTGCTATATGTACCTTTCATCGACCTTAAAAATGCTGACCGATTAAAACATACTTCCTCGCATGTCAAAGAGGCTTTACTATAAGATCGATACTTATGCGTTTGGCATGTTCATCCTCGTAATCATGATCATTACTTCCATTATTTTAGCTTTCGAGGTACGTAACCTTTTACCCATAACTTTTTGATTAAAAATTAACTTTTAATCTTAGTACGAAATTCATGTATTTTTATATGTATTGGTAAATTTAAGATGTACTAATTTTTATTTACTATTTCATGAAGCAAGTTCATATTATTCATCCATTTCTAGGTTTTACATTTTACAGATACAAAGTTAAACCAATTTTTATTTACTTGATATGTTGAGATTCTAGATAGAAGCATAATTTGTCTAGTAGTATACCGAATTCCATTTGTTAATCCTTAATATGTACAATGTGAGTGCAAATCCCTTTATCAGATATTGCCCGACGTGTTGTGGTCCTCCAATAAGCAATTGCATTGCAAAAATTAATCAAAGCATCAATGGTACAAAATAAAATGGAATTCTAATTTATATTCGTGGAATGTTTTTGCATAAAATTTTCATCTGCTAAATTGATTTTTGACCAACATTGTTTTTGAAATTTATTTGTACACACACATTCGCACATGCCTTGCCGTAGTTACTTAAACAATAATTTTTTTATACTTATTTATTTTCTTCTTATTTTTTTTGTTTTGTTTACTAAATTCAGCTTAAAATGGCTATGATTATATATCTGCCTACAGTAATGAAGGTCATTCTGGTAGATTTACCCGCTGTATTTGCCCTATCATTTATCTACTTCCTTTATCTCATATACAGGGATATGTATAAAAAAAAATTTAAATTATTTTTATTTTCATTTTATTGTTAATTAGTTTTCGTGTTTTAGAGCTTTTAGCATGTGTAACGACATTAGTGCCTGCAGCCGCATTCATAGAAAAATCGGCGATACCCCGAGATGGCACAATCAATGGCGGTGTCCGCGGCCACATATATAAGGAGGATAGCGACCACGACCACTCCACCTCTGACACTGCTTATGACGCTTACGACTGTGTGGCCAAAGCTCACGGTGACATTGTTTCCGTTGACGACGGCGACGACGACATTGCTTGAGATAGTAGATTACGTCGATTCGGACGTGAGTTCTTATGGTACCGCATTAGACATCATGGTGATGGAGATTGCTGATGACGTCGAGGAAATCTTGGAGATTACTGATAACGTCGAGGACATCGTGGAGATTACTGATACCTGAGATGGTAGCTTTATAGTTTGTTTTGTAGTTATATAATTCCAATGTGTGTTGTAGGACTCATATTAAGAATGCTTTATAGTTTGCATAGTTCCATTAGTTTAATATGCTAACTTGTGTAATACTTCCAATTTGATATAAATGATCGCACTTATAAGTTTGACCAAGCTTCCAATATGTTGCCATTCAATTTGCTTTAAAGGTCAAATTTAATTATCTAAAACATATAAAATGGACATTTTTAGACAATATTAGTTTATGTAAAAAAATATAGAACAAGAAAAATAGTATTTCACAATGGCATATAAAAGTTGTTATAAGGCTTTTCATACCTCAGTTTCAAACAAAAATTACCTCAGTTGTTATAAAAATGGTATTAGTTATGAAGCATTGTATTACTCAGTTTCAATAATTTTTATACATTACAGATATTCAAAAATAATTACACCCCATTTTTGCAAAAAAAATTACTAACTTTAAGAATAAAGTATGGATTTTTTGTAAAAGGGATTAGATTAAGAAATTACCTAAGCCCGATCCCAAAACCGTACTTCATCCCTGCATCCCACCTGAGTTCAACTGCACAGCACCCCTCGCCAAAACCACCTGCTGTATTTCCATTTTTCCTCATCCAAAACTGCACATTTCCCTTCACCCAAAACCGCATTTTAATCCCTGCATCCCACCCGAGTTCAACCGCAGTGCATCCACAAACAGAACCACAGTTCCACCTTGCTACATCTCCATTTTACCTCATCCAAACCCGCACTTCAATCCCTGCATCCCACCCGAGTTCAACTGCACTACGCCCATCGCCAGAAACATATTTCCGTCCTGCTACAATCACCCAAAAACCATAGTTTCACCACTTGTTCCTCCATCATCATACAAACCTTTATCCACTTCTAAAAAGAAACACCGCGTTCGCAAACTGCATTCAAGCATCTCGCCTCCTCCCAACATACAATCGCTTGAACCTGCACGCACTTCATTCCTCTGCAAATCTTTTTCCCAAACTACTTTCCTTATCAACATGAATATTGCCAACTGCATCAAGTCTCTTCAAATCTTGCATGCAGCCTTCTTATCTTTAGCATCCCTCCAGTTAGGCATTAGTTTGCTCCATACCCCACCGTCTCTTTCCCTCGCCCAAAATCCCTGCATTACGACTGATTAAAAGCCTATGTGGGTTACAGGCACAACCAGTCTTTTATTCAACCTCATCTTTAATTGCTGCTATATATACATTTCATTGGCCTTGAAAAAGCCGACTGATGAAAACCCACTTCCACGCATGTCAAAGAGGCTTTTCTACACGATTGTGTTTATGCATTTGGCGTGTTTATCCTCGGAATCATGATCATTACTTGTATTATTTTAGCTTTTGAGGTACGTAACCTTTTACCTCTAACTTTTTAATTGAAAACTGAACTTTTAATCTTGGTACGAAATTCATGTATTTCTATATGTATTAGTAAATTTAAGATATACTAATTTTTATGTACTATTTCATGAAACAAATTCATATTATTCATCCATTTCGAGATTTTACATTCTACAGATGCAAAGTTGAACCAATTTTTATTTAGTAGATATTTTGAGATTCTAGATAAAAGCATAATTTGTCTAGTAGTATCCATAATTCTATTTGATAATCCTTGATATGTACAATGTGGGTGCAAATCGCTTTATCAGATATTGCCTGACGTGTTATGCTCCTCCAATAAGCAAATGAATTGCAAAATTAATTAAAGTATCAATGGTACAAAACAAAGTGGAATTCTGATTTGTATTCGTGAAATGTTTTTGCATAAAATTTTTATCTGCAAAATAGAGTCTAGTCCAACATTGTTTCTGAAATTTATATGTACACACACATTCGCGCAGGCCTAACCGTAGTTAATCAAACACTAATTTTTTTTTATTCTTATTTATTTATTTATTTTCTTTTTTTTTCTTTTTTTCTTTGTTTATAAAATTCAGCTTAAAGTGGCTAGGATCGTATGTCTGCCTAGAGTAAGAAGGTCATTCTAGTAGATCTACCCATTGTATTTTTCATATTATTTATCTGCTTCCTTTATCTCGTATACAAGGATATGTATAAACAAATTTAAATTATTTTTATTTTGCTATTATTGTAAATTTCTAATTAGTTTTAGTGTTTTTAGAGCTTTTAGCATGTGTGACGGTGCTGGTGCCCACAGCTGCACCCGTGGAATAATCGGTGATGCTCGGGACGGCATATTCGACGATGGTGTTCACGGCCACACAGACAAGGAGGATGGTGATTAAGACCACTCCACCTATGACACCGCCTATGATGCCTACGACTACAAGGGCAGAGCCCACGAGGACATTTTTCCAATGACGACGCAGCAGACGACGGCGATATCGCTTTAGATGGTAGATCACATCGATTCGGACGTGAGTTCTTATGGGACCACACAAGACATCGTGGTGATGGAGATCGCTGATGACGTCGAGGAAATCATAGAGAATACTGATGATGTCGAGAATATCGTGAAGATTACTGATGCTTGAGATGATAGCTTTATAGTTTGCTTTTACGTTCTATAAGTTCAATGTGTGTTGTAGGACTTATATTAAGAATGCTTTATAGTTTGTATAGTTCTATTAGTTTAATGTGCCACATTGTGTAATGCTTACAATTTGCGGTAAATTATCGCACTTAAAAGTTAGACCAAGCTTCAATATGCTGCCTTTCAATTTGCTTTAAACGTCAAGTTTAATTGTATAAAACATATAAAATGGACATTTTTAGACAATATTAGTTTATGTAAAAACATATACTATAAGAAAAGTGGTATTTCACAATGGCATATAAAAGTTGTTATCATGCTTTTCATATCTCAGTTTCAAACAAAAACAAAAAAATAAAAAATAAAAAAAATTCCATAATATGACAGTTGTATATTGCATATTTACAACGCTTTTTAGTCATGGTGGAAGTGTTATACATTAACTCAAAAACTTTATATATTTTTTTCGAAATATTGTAAAAAAGGAATATTGCAACACATTTCAAATGCAGTAGAAAGTGTTTCTGTGATAGTTATGAAGCATTGTATTATTCAGTTTCAATAATTTTTATACATTACAGATATTCAAAAATAATTACACTCCATTTTTGCAAAAAAATTTACTAACTTTAAAAATAATGTGTGGATTTTTAGTAAAAGGGATTAGATTAAGAAATAACCTAAGGCCGATCCCAAAACCGTACTTCAATCCTAGCATCCCACCCGAGTTAAACTGCACAGCACCCCTCGCCGAAACCACCCGCTGCTTCTACATTTTCCATCAGCTTAAACCGTACATTTCCTCTCACCCAAAATCATACTTCAATCCCTGCATCCCACCCGAGTTCAACTGCAGTGCACCCATAACCAGAACCACAGTTCCACCATGCTACATCTCCATTTTCCCTTACCCAAACCCGCACTTCAATCCCTGCATCCCACCCGAGTTCAACTGCATTACACCCCTCACCAGAACCACATTGCCACCCTGCTACAATCACCTAAAACTCATAGTTCCACCACCCGTTCCTTTATCACCATCCAAACCTTTATCCACTTCCAACAAAAAACACCATGTTCGTAAACTCTAATCAAGCATCTCCCCTCCTCCCAACAAGCAATCCCCTGAACTTACACGCACTTAATTCCTCTGCAAATTGCCTTCCCAAACTATGTTCCTTATCAACATGAATATTGCCAATTGCATCAAGTCTCTTCAAGTCTTACATGCAGCCTTCTTATCCTTAACATCTCTCGCGTTAAGCGTTAGTTTGCTCCATATCCCACCGTCCCTTTTCATCGCCCAAAATCCATGCATTACTATTGTTTAAAAGAACATATGGGTTACGGGCACGACCGGTCTACTATTTAGCCTTATTCTATACTGCTGCTATATATACATTTCATCGACCTTGAAAAAACCGACCGATTAAAACCCACTTCCTCGCATGTCAAAGAGGCTTTTCTGTACGATCGGTGCTTATGCATTTCACGGGTTCATCAACGGAATCATTATCATTGCTTTCATTATTTTAGCTTTCGACGTACGTAACCTTTTACTCTTAACTTTTTGATTAATAATTAACTTTTAATATTGGTATGAAATTCATATATTTCTAAATGTATTGGTAAATTTAAAATATACTAATTTTTATTTACTGTTCCATGAGAAAATGCATATTATTCAACCATTTCTAGGTTTTACATTCTACAGATGCAAAGTTGAATCAATTTTTATTTAGTTGATATGTTGAGATTCTGGATAGAAGTATAATTTGTCTAGTAGTATACCGAATTCCGTTTGTTAATCATTGATATGTATAATATGGGGTGCAAATCACTTTATCAAATATTGCCCGACATGTTGTGCTCCTCCAATAAGCAATTGCCATGCAAAAATTAATTAAAGTATTAATGGTATAAAACAAAATGGAATTCTGATTTGTATTCGTGGAATTTTTTTGCATAAAGTTTTCATCTATAAAATTGAGTCTTGTCCAACATTGTTTTTGAAATTTATTTGTACACACACATTCGCACATGCCTAGCCGTGGTTAATCAAACAATAATTTGTTTTATTCTTTTTTTTTTTGCTTTGTTTATAAAATTCACCTTAAAGTGAATAGGATCGTATGTCTGCCAACAGTAATGAAGGTCATTTTGGTAGATTTACACGTTGTATTTTCCCTATCATCCATCTGCTTCCTTTTTCTCGTATACAGGGGTATTTATAAACAAATTTAAATTATTTTTATTTTTATTTTACTGTTAATTTCTAATTAATTTTTGTGTTTTAGAGCTTTTAGCATGTTTGACGCCACCGATACCCGTAGCCGCATCCGTGGAACAGACGGCGATGCCCTGAACGACACAGTCGATGGCAGTGTCCGCGGCCACACAGACAAGAAAGATGGCGACCACGACCACACCTAGGACTGCGTTGCCAGAGCTCATGTGGACATTGTTTTCGATGATGATGCAGCAAATGACGGCAGCATCGCTTGAGATGGTAGATCACGTCGATTCGGACATGAGTTCTTATGGGACTATATTAGACATCGTGGTGATGGAGATCGCTGATGACGTCGAGGACATCATGGAGACTACTGATGATGTAGAGGACATCATAGAGATTACTGACGCTTGTGATGGTAGCTTTATATTTTGCTTTGTAGTTTTATAAGTTTAATGTGTGTTGTAGGACTTATATTAGGAATGCATTATAGTTTGCATAGTTCCATTAGGTCAATGTGCTACCTTGTGTAATTCTTCCAATTTGCAGTAAATGATCAGACTTAGAAGTTGGGCCAAGCTTCCAATTTACAGTAAAGGATCAGACTTAGAAGTTGGGCCAAGCTTCCAATATGATGTCTTACAATTTGCTTTAAACGTCAAATTTAATTGTCTAAAACATATAAACTGGACATTTTTGGACACAATGGTTTATGTAAAAACATATACTACAAGAAAAGTGGTATTTTACAATTGCATATAAAATTTGTTATAAGGCTTTTCATATCTCAGTTTCAAATTAAAAATATAGTAAAATAAAAAAATTACATAATATGACAGTTGTAGATTTTATATTTACAACGCTTTTGAATCGTGGTGGATGTGTTGTACATTAACTCAAAAACTTTATATAATTTATTCAAAATATTGTAAAAATAGAATATTGCAACACATTTCAAATGTTGTAGAAAGTGTTTCTGGGGTAGTTAAGAAGCATTATATTATTCATTTTCAATCATTTTTATAAATTATAAATAAAATCTACAACAAGGAAAAATGGTTTAGAAAACAAGTTTAACGTCATTTTTTAAGAGTTATGTTTAGTTTTACACAACAACTATAATATGTTATATGCAAGTCTAATACAATTATTTTCCATCATCTTGTTTTATACTTAAATCATGTTTGTTAATTATTGTAGAAATAACATTAATAATTTTATCTAATTATTGAAAAGTAGCATTTACATCATTCAATAAGAATATTAAATGCATTTTAATGCATCTCAAACACATGGACATATCAGCATTAATAACAATTTATTTTTTTACAATCTAACATTCACAACTATAATATTTTCATATGACACCATATTATTGTTCAAAGGAAATCCACAAATGCATATTCAAACTAAAATTATATTACACCATTTTTCCAGTACAAGCTTCTAATCAATAAACATAAGCACATACATACACACAAATGTTCCAACAAATGTTTGCAATCATAACCGTATAAGATAATCATGAACTTAACATGTAGAAATTAACAAACACACACATTGTGACACCCCGCACCTCTAGGCACCCTGAAAATCAGACATGACTAGAAGCACGGGTAGTCGGGTGAAATAAAAATCCATAACATAGCATAGAGACTAAGGCAACAACATTAAATGATTAAAATATTACAGCGGAAGAAAACATTCACTAATTATAAATTAATAGCAAAATAGCTTCATTAGAAACAACATTATCCTAAATTTATTTCTGAAACCAAAAGTACCAAGTATTCTCCACCAAAACATAAAACATAACAATGTTCACAATAAAGGTTCTCATATATAGATCAAAGTATAGAAAAGAGAAACGAAGTACATGAAACAAAAGAAATAAAAGCTTAGGATAACAACTGCTCAAATGACCCTCCAAACTACAAAGAACTGCAACCTAGACCTGCCCTCCTATGATTTGGGAAAAATAGAAAAAATAGGACTGAGTCAGACATAAAGTCTGGTGAATGAGAAAAAAATGAAACAGAAAGAATAAAACAGTTTAATTCTAGGTCTTCCCTAGATATCGCAGAGGGTGAATAATATAATGCAGTGAATCCTTCTTAGATACAGTTCCTAAGAAGCCAAAGTCCGTGGTCACCCTAGGGAAGTTAGCCATGCAGTAATACTAAACGTAAATCGGCATGTCGAACCTGCTGTCCTTACCTATCCACGTGCTACAGTGTGAAAGTCGTGCTCTTCACCTGTGAACTGTGATTAAATGCCTCTTATGTCTGACCGGCGCAGACTCAAACAACCTCGTAGGATCCCGAAGTTGCGCTGAGGCTCCATTAAACTGGACTCCTATCCTCATGTCTCCTCGATCACCAACGTGGACTAGCCCCTATCCAAAGTGTCGATCCCCCGAAAGAGCGCCCGCAGCTAGGTCGGCTTCGTAAAATCCTCTAAAGATCTGCCTAAAGAAGCATACGTCGGAGCACACTTGTCATGTTTCGTCCGCATCGATCTGCCTGAAGAACCCTACGATTGCGGATGCTATCTATCTTACTTACTAGCAACCTATGAAAGGTAACAAACATCCTTGTGAACCTACTTGCCCACTCCTAGTACGTACAGCCAAAACTATATTTTGAACATAACTGCATGAAACACCTATCGAGACGTTTACAAGGTCTACCTACCAAATCGCTTCCAAATTAATTAATTAATTTTACCGTTACAGTTTACATACTGTTTATTTGCATTAATCTGGTTTAGGCCATTTTTACATCTGATTTGGTTATTTCACAATTTCTGGTTTTCTTACATAAATGGTACTTCAGTTTCACGTCCATTCAGTCCATATGGTTTGTTTGTAATTTTTATGCCATTTTGTTACAGATTTACATTAGCCTTTAGGGTTCATTTAATTTACATTTTTTTCCACCCTAATTTACGTTCTCCTTTTAGAGATTTAATCTGTACAAAAATTTTAACCAATTGCCACAAACCATTTAGTTACACAAAATTCCACTTTTACATTTTTAGACCACATATGAAACAAGCAATTATGCCAATTAGACTTCCCAATGTTGTTCCAAAATCATATTCAAAGTTATGTAATTATATCAATCAAAACCATAATTTTATTCAAGTAACATATTCTGAATTTATTCAACTAACCTGTTCTACCATTAGAAATTAACAATTCTAATTCAAATTAATTAAACCAATCATATTTACGCCATGAAACGTGAATAACAATTTGTTTATTCCAAATTCAACCCAAACATGAATTAGAATTGAGAAATGGAAGAAGAAGATGCAATAATTTACATAAATTTCAATCTTATTTATGCCATAAAACGTGAATAGACAATTTATATGTCCCATATTTTAAACCAAACATGATTAGATTTGAGAAGTGGAAGAAGAAGAAGAAGAAGTTGCAATAATTTACATCTATTCTCAATTAATAACAGAAATTAGTTCATATTAACGTGCCAGAAAAGAACTGAAATTGAACTACTTTATTTTTCTATTTCATATTAATTCCCACCAGCCTGGCACTTTAAGCTTGCATAAATTTGAAAAAAGCTTTGCTGTAAACTTTCTCCCTTTGATTCTTCTAAATTCCCCAAATTGCTTGAATATATGTAGATAATTTAATTTGGTAGAGATTTGTTTATTTCAAGAGAAAAGGAGGAAGAATAATACACACTAATTATACTATAGAATTTTGGCGACGGCTAAATAAGAGATTAGGTTTAGGTTAAATGGTTTATTTATAGATTATTTGCGTGAATATAACCTATTAGATTATTTTAGATTAAATCTGGTTCTTTCATACACTTAATGGTTATCTATTTTAGCCCATACACATCACTCAACCAATAAAATTTAGCCGTCTCATCCTATTACATCATTGGAGCGAATGGGAAGCCGCCACATGTCAGAAACAACGTTGAAATACGTAGGAAAATCGCTGGAAATGATCCAGCTAAAAAAAACATCGCTCCAGATTTTTGGGCGACAACGGGACTTGATCCCTGATCACTGAGAAAGTCAACATGCCTCTTTACCACTATACCAAATGAGCTTTTAATTTCTTTTTAATTATATTTCCCGTAAAATATCAGGGTGTTATATTCTCCCCCTTAAAGGATTTCGTTCCCGAAATCTCCAAAGGCGGAAAAACGTAATTAACAACCAGCATCCAAGAACTACATCCATCTACTCAACCATCATCCATTTCTACCATTGTCCTTATTTTAACTAATGCAATTTATGATTTAGCTAAGTGAAATGCATATGAACTTACCTAATGAGATAAGGTGGTCGGTCTACTGATTCAGTTGACCTCTTGTAATGCAAGTATGCTTAAGCCATGCAACCAAATGTATGCAATTACCCTAGTATAATCGATAATTCTACATGTATGTTTCAATCATTAACCCAAATGCACCATTCATATGCAACATCCATTTATACACACACACACAGATATATATATATATAACTATGCACAAATGCAATAGATAACAGGCATGCATATGCAGGTGTGTGTACCTAGTTGGCCGATTATCCTGATAAATATCTATCTAGTGCATGCAATGCATCCATTTGCAAACATTGGCATCCACTTGCAATCATTTTCATCCATCAAACATAACATGCCCTAATGACATGTTTACAACCAAGCTACCATCCATAGGTTTCACCTAAAGATTATCGAAAAGATCCTAACTAAGGAAAGATCAAAGATCAAAGATATGATATTTGAAGTGTACCTTAAAATAGAAGAGGATAAGAAGTTCGAATTCTCTCCTCAGATTCCCATGTGCACTCCTTGGGCTCATCTCCCTACTAAACCTTCACTAGACGAACTTCCTAGTTGCGTAATCTCTTGACGCCATATTCCAATATACGGGTTGGTGTACGACGCACAAGTGATTCGCGCTCTACCTCCACTTCCCTTAGCTAATCCGGTTCTACTACTACTGCGGAATCATGTAGACACTTCCTCAGGTGCGAAACATGTAAAACATCATGAGCTCCTGCCAACTTATCTAGAAGATCAATTCTGTATGCCACATTTCCAATCCATGTGGTAATAGGGAAGGGTCCTACAAATCTCGGTGCCAACTTACCCACTGAGCCAAATCTCATAATGTTTCACAGAGGAGAAACCTTGACAAAAACCATATCTCCAACCTTAAACTCCAAGTCTGAACGTCTTCTGGTGACATATGACTTTTGTCTATCTTGTGCAGTCTTCAACCTCTTGCGACTCAAATCCACCTTCTCGGAAGTTTCCCTCACCAAGTCTAGTCGAAGCAAGATCCTATCGGTGGTATCCCACCAACAGGCTGGTGATCTACATGGTCTGCCATAGAGGGCCTCGAACAGTGCCATCCCAATGTTTGCTTGATAACTATTATTATATGCGAACTCCACCAAAGGTAGGTGGTCTTCCCAAGAGCCTCCAAAGTCTATGATGCACAATCTGAGCAAATCTTCCGAATCCATATTTACCCTCTTAGTCTATCCATCTGTTGGAGGGTGATATGCCGTGCTAAGATTCTGTTCCGTTCCCAAGGCTTGCTGAAGACTGCTCCAAAACTCGCTGGTGAATAATGGATCTCTGTCGCTCACAATGCTGGCGGGAACTCCATGAAGCCTAACTATCTCCCTTACATAAAGAGTCGCCAAAGAAGCTGCCATCCTATTACTCTTAATGGGTATAAAATGAGCGCTCTTCGTTAGTCTATCCATAATGACCCAAATGCTCAACACTCTTCCATTTCCATAATGGAATATCTAATGTCTGCAATAGTCCTCCGAGCTTCTTCTGTTCCGCCTTTACCCTTTGGCAAGTGATGCACTTCGATACATACTCCGCCACCCTCTTCTTCATTCCGGGCCAATAGAATACCCCTCTTCATATCCCGGTACATCTTATCACCACCAGATGCACTGTCATCCTAGAATAATGTGACTCGGCCAACACCGCATCTACTAAATCCTCACTATAGGGAACACAAAGTCTACCATCCCTTAGTGTCCATGGTTTAGTGCCTAAGCTGTGGTAATGAATCTCCTCTACCATGCTTCTAAAATGTCCTTTAACTCTTCGTCCTCACTTTGCCTTGCTCCAATCTGCTCCATCAAAGTAGGCTAGACGTCAAGGGTTGCTAACAATCCCAGAACTAAACCCGATGGAGGTCTAAAATCAAAGGTAGCAATGTACTCCAAATGCTTCCATTCCAAAACTGAGGACTTAAAACCACTTTGCATCTACTCAACGCATCTGCCACTACATTACCCTTGCCAGGGGTATAGGAAATCTCAAAGTCATAAGAGGCTAAAAACTCCATCCATCTTTGTTATCTCAAATTCAAGTCTTTCTGAGAGAATAGATACTTCAAAGACTTATGATCCATGAAAATCTCAAATCTTTCTCCTAAGAGATAGTGCCTCCAAGACTTGAGAGCAAAAACTATAGCTGCCAACTCAAGATCATGCGTCGGGTAGTTCTTCTCATGCGTTTTCAACTGTCTACTCGCATAGCACACTACCCTACCCTCTTGCATCAATACCGCCCCTAGCCTAGTACCACAAGCATCCGTATAAACTAAGGAAGGCTTGGTTCCATCCGGTAATACCAATAAGGGCGCAGTAGTCAAAGCTTCCTTCAATCGACCAGAGACATCCTCACGCTTGGCATCCCAAACAAGAGTTGAGTTCTTCTCGGTAAGGCGGGTAAGTGGAGCTGATATCCTAGTGAAGTCCTTAATGAACTTCCTATAGTAGCCCATAAGACCAAGGAAACTCCTTATGTCCATGGCATTCTTAGGGGTCTGCCAATCCTGTACTGCTGCCACTTTCGTTGGATCTACTGCAAGTCCATCCTCCGAAACGATGTGTCCCAAAAAGCGAACCTCGTCCCTCTAAAAGTAGCACTTGGAGAACTTCGCCTTCAACTTATGTGCTCGTAGGGTCCTAAGCACTTCTTCCAAGTGAACAGCATGCTCCTCCTTGCTTCGTGAATAAACCAAAATGTCGTCGACGAACACCACCACAAACTTGTTTAACGATTCGCGAAATACTTGATGTGCACGTAAATGTGCATATTTTTACCACAATATTTAATCTATTTAAACTAAATAAATGATCATATCGGGCAATTTAACTTGTTTAAACCAAAATTCATATTATTTTCAAATCGTCACATATTCATCTTCATCCAAGGGCAAAATGGTCATTTTTGTGCATATATTAATTTGAGAAAATTTAATTCGAAATTTCTATATTATTTTATAGGAATTTGGCTTCATATACAAGTGGTTACATGAAGATGTATGCATGCACAAGTGCGAAGATAAAGAAATGAAGATGGAAATGATTCAAAGGCATGATAATGGAGGACCCCACCTACCCACCTACCTTAATGTACAAATTAGAGGCTAATGCACATGCTTATGAAAGTAATGGCTTCATATACACTTAAATGATGATTAGTAGAAGCTAATGATTACTTGGCCTCCACACTTACTCAAGGGTAGTTTGGGCATTCCCAAAAAATATGAATTAGGGTTTAACACATGTATAATTACCCCTTATGTTTCATGTAACCCTCTTCTTCCTTAGTCTCTCTTTAGTTTAGTTTAGGCTCAAAAATAAACAAGCTCTTCTCTTTCTCTTTTCATGGCTACCTAGCCATTTTTATTTTCATGTAATTTTCTTTTCTTTTTTTATGTAATTTAATATATGATCTTTTCCCTTTCTTGTTTAATTCCTTTCATGTTTTAGTGTAGATTTACTTTAATGCAAGTAGAATAGTTCTAATTCTTGTTAATTAGCTCTCTTTTTCATTAAGCTTTCATTTTCCTTTCATTGAGAGGTTTGTCTATGGGTTGAATAAGAACCTCAAAAAGCCATTACTTCTGAAACTAGAAGTTTCTTTCGATCAGCTTGTTGATATCGCTCTTCGACTCGAAGAGGCCGATAAAGAAAGTGATGTTGAAGTTGTGGGTGCCAAACAAAACATCAATAAGAAGAGGCCTTTTAAGTTCAAGCCTTATCCCAACAAGAAAAGGAAGCAAGCAACTTCGGTAGCAAAGACTCCTACCTCTAGTCATGGAGAATGTTACAATTGTGGTTCTAAGGACCATTATGCAAACAAGTGTCTGTAGCCCCTTACTTGCCACTATTGCAAAAGTTCGGGTTATACTATATCTTCATGTCCCAAACTTCAAAGCAAGAAGGAAGGGAAGTTAAATGTTGTGCAATCCCCTAGTAACACTTCTCTTGGTCAAGGTATTTCTCATTTTATCCTTGATGGCATTATTATATTTTGCGATCTTCCTATTCGAGTTCTTTTTGATACGGGTGCATCTCACTCTTTTATATCAAAAGAACTTGTTGATACTTTGTCTTTGAATGTTATTGGCTTAATGACTTCATTGAGAATTGCGAATCCGGTTGGTGGATCCGCAACACTCAGTTTACTTTGTAAAGATGTCGAAATTATTTTATGTGATTATACTTTCCGAGCCGATTTGCATGTTATGCGTTACTTAGGTTTCGGAATGATTTTGGGGATGGATTGGCTTAACCGTTATGAAGCCCATATCCTATGTCTTGAGCAGACTATATACCTTCGACATCCTCAATCTGTTAAGCAGATTTCTCTTGTTGTTAAAGATTCAGATTCCAATTCGGTAGCATCCTTGTATTCTCTAAATCCTCATGATGACGATAATGATAATGTGGAAGATGTCATTTCCCTCATTCACATTGTTCGTGAATTTCCCGACAAATTTGAGCCTGTTTTAGGATTACCACCTAAGCGAGCAATTGAGTTTAGAATTAATCTAATCCTTGGAGCTCTACCTATTACTCATCTTCCTTATCGTATGTCCAATAAGGAAAATGAGGAGATGCGTAAACAATTATCCGAATTGGAAGGAAAATAGTTTATTCGTTCTAGTTCCTCTCCATGGGGAGCATCAAATATTTTTGTGAAGAAATCTGATGGTACACTTAGGCTTTGCATTGACTACCGCAAGCTTAATGATCTCACCATCAAGAATAAATATCCCTTACCTCGGATTGATGATTTATTCAATCAACTTAATGGTGCTAGAGTCTTTTCACAGTTAGACTTAGCAACTAGTTTTCATCAGCTCCGTATTGTAGAGGATAACATTCCTTTGACATCGTTCCGTACTCGTTATGGATCTTATTAATGGCTTGTTATGCCATTTGGTTTTACGAATGCTCCCGCTTATTTCGTTGACCTTATGAATCGAGTTTTCAAAGACTTACTCGATCGATTTGTTCTCATCTTTATTGATGATATTCTTGTTTATTCTAAAACCGAGGAGGAGCATGAAAAACATCTTCGGATTGTATTGGAAACTCTTAGGAACAACCAATTGAAAGCAAAATTTTCTAAATGCCACTTTTAGCAATCTCATGTGAAATTTTTGGGGCATATTATTTCTGAATCCGGAATTTCCGTGGATCCTTCAAAGATTGAAGCGATTCAAAATTGGAAGAGACCGGAGAGTGTGACGAAAATCCATAGTTTTCTTGGATTGGCGGGCTATTACCGTCGTTTCATAAAAGACTTTTCTAAAATTTCCGTACCTCTCACTAGTTTAACAAAGAAGGGAGTTAAATAAATTTGGTCAGACAAATGTGAAGCATCTTTTCAAAAATTAAAAGAACTCCTTTCCGATGCTCCTATTCTAGTGATTCCCGAAGGAAACCAAGATTTTATTGTTTATACCGATGCTAGTTGTGTTGGTTTGGGAGCCGTTCTCATGCAAAGTGAATGTGTTATCGCTTATGCTTCTAGGCAATTAAAGCCTGCCGAAACTAGATAGGCCACTCATGATTTAGAGCTCGTAGCTATTGTTTTCGCCCTTAGAATTTGGCGTCATTATCTTTTGGGAGAGAAATTTGTTCTCTACACCGATCATAAATCTTTGAAGTATTTATTTTCTCAAAAGGAACTCAATTTGCATCAACAATGTTGGCTCGAATTCCTTGCATCTTATGACCTTGATATTCTTTATACTCCCGGAAAGGGAAATCGAGTAGCCAATGCCCTTAGTCATAAGCAACAAGCAGTTGTTTCCATGATGATATCTGAATGGAATGATCTCGAAACTTTATCCACTTGTGAGATTCGAGATATTGAATCCAATTCATGTTCATCTCTTCTTTTATGTAGCCTTGAAGCTCATCCTCTCCTTTTGACCGCATTCTTGAAGCTCAAAAGGATGATCCCGAATTGGCTCTTCTTAGCCAAAGTTGTAGGGATAAAATTGATATTGAAGGTTTGAAAAACTTTGATATTGATTCTCGTAGCGGTATTCGAAAATTTGGAAGACTTATCTGCCAAATATTAGTGATCTTCGAAAAGACATTTTAGAAAATTCTCATTATTCTAAATTTACCATTCATCCCAGTAGTAGTAAAATGTACGCGGACATGAAGCGACTTTATTATTGGGATGGAATGAAATCTGATATTGCTAACTTCATTAAGCGTTGCATGACTTGCCAACTCATAAAAGCCGAGCATCAAAGGCCCTGTGGGTTATTGCAACCTTTAGACATTCCCGTTTGGAAGTGGGATCAGGTCTCCATGGACTTTATTGATGGTCTTCCCCATTCTCGTTCAGATCATGATAGCCTATGGGTGATAATAGATATACTTACAAAATCCACCCATTTTCTTCCTGTTCGGTCCAATCGGACCGTACCTCTTTTGGCTATACTCTATGTCAAAGAAATTGTTAATTGCATGGAGTTCCTACTTCTATTGTTAGCGATCATGATCCATTGTTTACTAGTGGATTTTGGAAGGGTCTTCAAAAAGCTTTGGGAACAAAGCTTAATTTTAGCACCGCTTATCATTCTCAGTCCGATGGACAAACCGAGCGTGTGAATCAAACTCATGTAGATCTTCTTCGTGCATGTGTTCTTGATTTTGGTGGAAGTTGGGAAGATCATATTTCTCTTGTTGAGTTTTCTTATAATAATAGCTTCCAATCTAGTATTGGTATGGCACCTTTTGAGGCACTCTATGGGAGGCCATGCCGATCTCCTTCGTGTTGGCTTGAAGCCGATGAGAAGCTGGTTTTAGGTCCAAATTTTATTCATGATTCCATAGAAAAGATTGACTTTGTTCGTCATAGGATGAAAGAAGCTAAAAGTAGACAAAAATCCTATGCAGATAACCCACGAAGGAAATTAGAATTTTCTGTGGGAGATTTGGTGTTCATTCGTGTTTCACCTATGAAGGGTATTGTGCGTTTCAGTCGATCGAGAAAGTTAACACCTCGATATATCGGTCCATTTCCCATCACCGAACGCATTGGTTCCGTAGCTTATCGCCTTTTGTTACCGACTCAATTTTCTGCTATTCATGATGCATTCCACATCTCCCAACTACGGAAATACCATAGGGATTCCGATTCTATTCTTGAGCCTGGTGTAATTGAAGAAATTGAAGTTTCACCAAATTTGACTTATGAGCAACATCCTATTCGTATCATTGCTACGGAGGTTAAACGCCTTCGAAATAAAAATGTTCCTCTTGTGAATGTTCAATGGTCCGCAAATCCTAAGGATTGCTCTTGGGAATCCAGAGATTCATCGAGCGAACACATCCGGACTTACTCTCTCTTGCTCCTTAAGGTGAACTTCTCATTTCAAAATTTCTTCTTTTGTGTTGGTATGCCTTAGTATGGTTGTTACTTTTTATCTTCCTCTTAATTATTGTGAGGATGCAATTTCTTTAAGTAGGGGAGTCTGTAACAACCCGCATATTTCACGATTATATATTTAAATGTTTTATTTAAATATAGCATCGTTAATCGGATTAAAGTCTGAAATGTTACTTTTTGTAAACAGTCGAATTGGGACTCGAGACCACTTCCATTGAGTCCAAATGTCGTTTACAACTTTTTTGAGTATAAACATAGATATGTTTGGAGTTGAGTAGAATTTTTATATTTTCATTTGGGGCTTTGGGTTTGGGTTTTAGCCCACTAAGATAACCCAACTCCTCTACATAACAACTCCCACTCCACCCCTCTACTCTTCATTCATTTCATTTCCAATTTCCTAACACTCTCAAGCCCTAGAAAGAATGGTGGGAAGAGGAAATTAAAATTCCTAAGCCCTAGTTTCTCTTAGGAATTCAAATTCGAGTTATAAATCAAGGAGAAGCTTAGGTAAGCATCCTCTTCATCTTCTCCATCTCAATCTCTCCCCAATTTTAGAAATTTCCTATAACCTAACTTAATTAGGAAACATTTGCTTATGATCTTAGATTGGAGCTTCTAGAGTTGAAGTTGAAGTGTGGTGATCTTTCCTTTGTTTTAAAGCTTCTCACTTGTTGTTTTAGGTTTAAAGTTGAGTTCTTTAACTCACATCTACGTCTATAACTTTCATTGTTGTTAGGTATGAATTCCTAACATCTATTCATCTTCATTTGCTTTTGATTTGAATTGATTTGGTGAATTTTCCAATTTTTGGATTTTAAATCCAATTCTATGAAAATCCTACTATGGATGTTTGGACATGATATTCGGGTTGTATCGAAGTGCCTATAGGACTGGGTTGTCGCTTGGCATAAATCCCAAGCCTTTGTCGCTCGTCTGATAGCTTCCGAATCATTTTGGCCATCATTGGCCTAGGAAAATTGTTGCCCAGAAAAGGCGACCAGACGTCTGGTTGTAAGGTCCAGTGTAACGACCTGCTATTTTTGACCATTCACATCCGCACATGTCGGACTTGAATAATTCAAAATATCGAATTGTTGATTTAAATTGGCAAAACTGAGCATATACAGTAAATAAAATAATCACAGATCACAGACATAGAGTAATAAATGCAGCGGAAACAAAAGATAGTAGTTCATGAAGCTACTATATACATATCAGAGTTAAATAAGGTACAACAGATGTCTCGAATACAATAATCAAATACAATATCAGAATATATCACTGGAATCAACTGAATATCTGAAAGCTGGATAGATAGCTGGATCTTTAAGCGAAGCTCCAACTCCAAAGGTGAGTCTCGAATACTGGTACACTCAGTCTGACCCAAGCGTGAAGCAAAACACAAAACACTCGAGTCAGGATTAACATTCTTATATCAATAAATCCAACTCAAGTGAAATAGCAACTGAAATACAAGTAACTCAAAGGATGTTTGGAATAACCATCCTTTAAGGATCCGTTAAACTATCTACTATGTAGTAGTGTACGATAAGTAGATAATGCCTATCAGTAATATAAAGTATCAAAATATTGTTAAGACGTTACCATTATCCCCCTTAACACATTTATATAAGCGTTATAGTCTATACAGCACTGTAAACTCCACCATAAACTAGTGGGATATCAGGGAGTACTCCATAGGTATAACACAAAAAAATCGTAGTGGTCGCGTATATAGGGATACAAGTATGATAAGGCACATGAGGCAATACCCAAGGTAGTGAAACTACCGTTTGCCTGAACCGGACTGGTGAGAACGCATTACCGCAGCGATCGCAACACCGCGAAACAACACTCCCAAATCAAGGGTGCACCAATCGACAACAAGTAATGAGTAGTTTTCGAAGAAGTGTGTTCGCTCGAGGTAGCTGACCCCATTTGGCCCGGCACGGCTCCTGTTTTAGTCATTTCCAATTTGACACAAGTGTCAAGGCTATCCATTATCGTTCTCTTTCTTCAGTCATCACGTACATCATTTCCAACCACTTCATTCTGGATCACACTCCGCGTATAGTTATTAAAGTGGTTTTCGGTTTAGACAGTAAGTATGTCCCTAACTGATTCCGGTCTCTTTAATAACTTTCGTAATTATTATACCGATTGGTCATTTATTTATATTTCAAACCAAATCAAATTCAATTTCAAATAGAATTTGTAAACCAACATTTCATTTGTCTTTCTAAATCAATTTCCAAAATTTACGTTTCAAAACATCCAAATTACCATGTCAAAATCTTATAATACAATTTCAATTTTTATTTAAAACCATTCCAATATTCATTTAAATTCGTACATAAGTTTCATTCTGAAATCATTTAAAATGATTTAATCTACTTTCAAATCAATTTAGGTTCATTTATCGATTTCATTCAATCTTCGTTAAGTAAATTATCCTTCAAAACAATTTCTATTTAACTTCCAATTTATTAAATCAATTATTTAAGTTCAACTCCATTATATCAAAACTTACAAATAGCATTTAATTTAAATTCATCAAATCAAATTCTTTACATTTCAAGTCTTACATTAATTTCAAATAACACATTTTATTTCTTGTTAAAGAAAATTCAATTTCACTTATTAATTTACTTAGTTACAATTTCAAAACTCAATTAATAAAGAAACTTAGTTTCACTTATTCAAGAATTTCAATTTCACTTAATAAAGAATTCAATTTAATTTAATTATTAAATAATTCAATCTTATTTAATTATTAAATAATTTCAAAACTTATTTTTTAACTAACTTCAAAACTTAATTATTAATAATTCCAAATTTAATTATTAAATAATTAATCTTAAAACAACTTTCTTTCATCAACTACTATGTAAATATTTTGATTTGGATTATTAAATATTAACATTTTCCTTCATTAAAATTTCAAATTCCAACATCATTTCAAAAACTTATCATTTATTCAAATAAAATCTTTATTTTATTTTTAAATCAATTATTGACCAATCGGGTTTTATTTAATTCTCTATCCTAAGTCAAGTTCATTTGGGTATTTATCATTTCAACCCGATTCCAATTCAATTCAAAATCAAAACATAGCAAAGGGAACTTGCAGTGTGATAACTGGGATGGTGTCAAAGTAAATAAACAAGCAATAACAACAATCAATATCAATCCAATAATCAATTCAAATAATCCTGAAATAATCGTATTAATTCACATTGTTGTTTGTGCAAATTAATATAATTATTTCTAGAACCTACACTATCATTTCATGTAGATTAAAGATTATTACACTAATTATTCTATGCAATTCTACACTTGACATCAATTATTAAATTTCATACTTCATTAATTAATACAACATAAATTCAAATGGTTCACAGGGTAATTAACTATTTTTCTATGTGTCAAATAATTAAACATTCAAGGGGTCATATTATACAAATTTAACAAATCAAATTCAACACATATGTCGATTCAAATTTTTAACTATCCTTCGTCAAATTCAATTGCATACTATTTATCACTTTATACATTACAATTTAACATCCAATATAAACAACAAACAATCAATCACTTATCAACCAAACGGGATTATCATCGTATAATTAACAGATAATGGTGTTAGATGTCACAGGTGAACTGGTACAGTTAATAGCATAAATAATAGTGTAAATAACTAACAGTAGCATATTTCAATTGTCGTTTCAATTGAAATTAAATTTAATAAATAAAAGAACATTAATCGTGAGTGATTGCTCACCTTTCGAGGCTAGAGGAATTTGATAACGAGTAAATTACGAATCCAGTCGCGAATTCCAAAGCAAAGTGAAATGGGCACGAATTCGTACGATCAAAGCTGGTAAATAGAAGTCGATGAGAACGGGATATATAAGATTGGTTTAAGGTAAAGTATTTAACTTATTAGAATAAATTACTTTATACAGACCCAAAAATAAATTTAAAATATACATATATATAAATTCTCAAAAATCAATTTTAACATATAGTTAAAACAAGATATATATATATTAAATTTCAAATCAATATTTATCATAAATCAATATGAGAAATTTATTATAATATAAATGAACATACATAAAAATGAAAAAAAATTAAAGAAAAATCTATGTATAACATATTATACAACTACATATTTTACTATGCATGATTTATTTGATAAACTATAGTTTATACTTATACAAATGCAACTTTAGATAAACCTCTAACTTATATCCTATATAACAATAATGCTTTCAGTAAAGAGCCTGCTTCACTACTCAGATTAAAACATACATATACAAAGTAACCTTGATAACCATTATATACTAACGGTATAAACGTAATACTCCAATATATATAACTAATATATAAATCAATCTATATTATAACATACAAAAACTAGCACATATATCTATGACTTACTAAAACCACGTATATAACCAACATATATATATATATAAATTACCTAACAATTTTTTTTAAACTTATATATATTCACCAAATACATATAGAACCTTTACTGTAAAACAGTAGACATAAACATAGTAACCTGTATATTTTACAGTAATTTATATATATCAACTTATGAACTCACATACATTGGAAATAATAACAACTATTATATATATACGACTCTTTAAAATTAACACTTTATAACATAGTCAACAAAACATAAGATAACTACCATATACGTATACTGATAACATATGCATAATAAAATAAACAACTACAACTAATATTACAGATATATATATATATATATATACTTACATAAAGTAACATAGGTTGACTAATATATATATATATATATTCCCTTTAAGATAAATACTTACATACATATATTTAAAACGCACGCAAGACTGCTCAGCTGACAGTTGTGAGGGCGGAGGAGGAAGGGGTTGGCGCTTGAAGGAAGTGATGCCAGGTAGAGGGAGACCGAGTGGAAAAGCTCGGAGCGGGCCAAGGAGGAGGTCGAGCGAGGCTCTGCGGTTGCTGGGGAGAACGGGTGCGGTGGTGGGTGTAGATGGTGACGAGGTGATTAGAGGGCCGGCGGTAGGGGATTGGGCGGAGAAGTGAGGTGCGGGCTGAGGCGAGGTGAGAACGTAGAGCATCAGGTGGTGGGTGGCCGACTTGGGTAGGTTTGGAGATGAGGTCGTGTGCCACGTTTGATAATGGAGAGGCTCGGCTTGGGCTTTACGTTAGTCGGGGAGAATTTGAAATGGAGGAAGGCGTTGAACAATTTTTTTTTATGTGAGCTGGTATGAAGAAGGAGGTGGAATAGATCAACATATTGGGAAAATGAAGCATGAGAAAGTGAGGCAATGCATGGGAAAAGTAACGTGCAGGCTCCAAACGGCTGAACAGTGCATGCTCATTATTTTTCTCAAAATGAACCACTTTTAAAAATATTTGAACCGGTGAATAGCAATAAACAAGCACAAAATTTTTAAAAAAAATATATAAATGCAACAGCTGTATGGTACTGGTCAGGTAGGTAGAAAAGGGACAAGTGAAACCCAAAAGGTTTTAAAACGGGTGTCGATACAGTTCCACGCTTTACATATTTTGCCATGCATCCGAACTCAAAACACGGAAATGAACAAACCGTAGTGGTCAGTATGATGAGACGATCAAAATGGTATGCAGATATCAGTGGTTCGATTGAATTCTGAAAATTCGAATTTTCTACTAGTGGAAAATGCAGCAAAAACGCAGAAAAATAAGATCGACGGAGCTAAAGAAGTCCGAATTTGGAAAAACGAAAAATGATGCCTTGCTCAGAAGATGGTTTAGAATTTTTCTATGTAAAAATATTTAGGTTCTGAAAACATTTTATTTTCATCGCTTTTTAACTATTTAAATTGAAGTAAATTTACACGCGAAATAACTTTCATATTTTCGGACGAAAATTTACCAGTTGCTATGTTTAACTAGACACATTCCAAATATCAAATTTATATTTCAAAATTTTATTGTTTAAAATTTCGCAAAATTTCAATTAATAACGTTATTAAAACCAGTTAAATTTATGGGTCGTTACACTCTCCCCCACTCAAAACTTTTCGTCCCCGAAAAGGAACGAGGTAGGAGAATAGAAACGACCAGAAAGAAAAACAGATTTGAAATACAAAATAACAATTAATTTAAACCATATAAATTCAAATTTAAATTAATTGATATTCAATAATTGATTTAATCCATTTGATTTCACTAAAATCAATCTCAACTATTTCTAAATTCATTATCTTATTATCCAATTATCTTCAATTTACAATTTCTAAAACCATAAATTTGAATAGTCTTTTATTATAATCATATTTTTTCAGCAATTTAAATTCTTCTTTATTCCAAATTATTGTTAAATTTATTCTATTTAATATATCTAATCACATATATTTAACCGATATAAATTAATTTAAACCATATAAATTTCAATTTAAATTTATTTATATTCAACAATTGACTTTAAACTCAAGGAATTTCATTAACTTGGTTTATTTTCAATTTATCATTGTTTGTTACAAAATTGATTTCAAACAACAATTTATTTTATTAATCCATCTATTATTCAGCTAACCTAGTATTCTATTAACCATTTTATAATTAAACTTTAAGTGTATAACATTTTTATACGCACTCAAATTTTATTTCTAAAGACAATTTATATTGTATACTATCCAATTACATAGTTAACTTTTTGAGCAATTTAGGTAAGTTATATTGAATGCAATTGAGTATTATTCAAGTAAATTTCTAATTCAATTCTTCCAAATTTAAATATTAATTCAAAATTTTGGTTAGCTTCAAACAATTTAGAGATAATTATATACATACAATATATCCAAGTCAAATCTAAATCAAATACTTGTATATATATTTTAAATCATGTCATACTTTAGAAATTTCAAATCAAATTCATTTCAAACAAAAGTGTTGCAAGCTACTGATGGTCTCTCCACCTCGAAACTCGAAAATGAATGTCGATGATGCCGCCGCCATCACCGAAATTATTTTCCAGCGACAAAAGAGAAGAGCACTGATTATATCATTTAAAATTCTTTGGAATTGATTTCTATTCGAAATTACTTTTTATAATATGCATTTTAAAATTTAAACCCAAAGTTTGAAAACATCGGAAATTAAATTCTCACATTCTTGATTTAAATTCATTTCAAATTTCAAATCAAATTATAACAAAATTTTATAAATTTATTTATTTATATTATGCGATAGTCAATGGTTTACAAAACAATAAATGAAAATCAAATATTATCATTTTTGACAACAAATTCATTAACAATTTAATTTCAGAAAACTTATATTTATATATAATATAATCATCCAAAACTATTTTGTTTACCAAATTTGAAAACAACATTGTGTCAGTTTGTTCTGTTCAAGTGTTTTGGAAATCCTATCGATAGCGTTGATCAGACGAATCGATCGGAAACCCAAATCACATCAACAACTCAAACAACACAATATATAAAAACATTTTTAATATAAATTTACAAATACACTTCCTCGCTCGACGATACAAGGATGGATTCAAAGCAAGGATAGAGATTCAAATTTTTGATAGACTCAAATCAAAGAGAATTTTGAGTCGCAGATAGATTCAAAATAGAGATAAGATGATTAAATAATTAAAATAGGAAAATGAATAAGTTTATTAAATTGCGGGTAACCTTAACCGGGTCAACCGAGACTTCAAGAATAAGATCGATGCAGGATTCCGAGGTAAATCAACATCAGATCTCAAGGGATAGAATTTTAAGCATAGCAGGAGATAGATAGTATCGTAAACCGAGGATATAGAAATCTCTGGTAAATCAATGCTTATTGTAAAGGAGTTTCACCCCTTTACAAATCATTCGAAGTTTGGCGAGACAGCCGATTAATTATAAGGGTCATTCGAAGTGGAGTTATGTGATACTCCAGAATTCAGAAGAATACGAATAGTGAGGGACAAAAATGAATTTCGGAACCGCGGGGAATGTTCCAAAATTCAAAGGAATCGAGTCAAAAGGAAGAGATTGAAACTCGAATGAGAGTGATTCTGTAAATACATTTACCCTATATGCTAAGTTTTTCCTAGAGCTACCAAAGCTCTGATACCAACTGTAACGGACCGCGTCAGTGGGGTAACGCCCACCATAGCATACAGCTGTACCTGTGTTCTGCCTTTACGGCCAGCCTCTCGACTGCACCAACCCCGTAGGGACATGTAGGAGTAAGAGTCATCCGCTCGCTACCAAACCAAATGCGAGAACCCCCTATCATGCTGCACCCTCTAAGTGCATAGGCAGACACACATGTCGGACTTGAATAATTCAAAATACTGAATTGTTAATTTAAATTGGCAAAACTGAGCATATACAGTAAATAAAATAATCACATATCACAAACACAGAGTAATAAATGCAGCGGAAACAAAAGACAGTAGTTCATGAAGCTACTATATACATATCAGAGTTAAATAAGGTACAACAGATGTCTCGAATACAATAATCAAATACAATATCAGAATATATCACTGGAATCAACTGAATATCTGAAAGCTGGATAGATAGCTGGATCTCCAAGCGAAGCTCCAACTCCAAAGGTGAGTCTCGAATACTGGTACACTCAGTCTGACCCGAGCGTGAAGCAAAACACAAAACACTCGAGTCAGGATTAACATTCTTATATCAATAAATCCAACTCAAGTTAAATAGCAACTGAAATACAATTAACTCAAAGGATGTTTGGAATAACCATCCTTTAAGGATCCGTTAAACTATCTACTATGTAGTAGTGTACGATAAGTAGATAAATGCCTATCAGTAATATAAAGTATCAAAATAGTGTTAAGGCAATACCATTATCCCCCTTAACATATTTATATAAGTGTTATAGTCTATACAGCACTGTAAACTCCACCGTAAACTAGTGGGATATCAGGGAGTACTCCATAGGTATAACACAAAAAAATCGTAGTGGTCGCGTATATAGGGATACAAGTATGACAAGGCACATGAGGCAATACCCAAGGTAGTGAAACTACCGTTTGCCTGAACCGGACTGGTGAGAACGCATCGCCGCAGCGATCGCAACACCGCGAAACAACACTCCCAAATCAAGGGTGCACCAATCGACAACAAGTAATGAGTAGTTTTCGAAGAAGTGTGTTCGCTCGAGGTAGCTGACCCCATTTGGCCCGGCACTGCTCCAGTTTTAGTCATTTCCAATTTGACACAAGTGTCAAGGCTATCCATTATCGTTCTCTTTCTTCAGTCATCACGTACATCATTTCCAACCACTTCATTCTGGATCACACTCCGTGTATAGTTATTAAAGTGGTTTTCGGTTTAGACAGTGAGTATGTCCCTAACCGATTCCGGTCTCTTTAATAACTTTCGTAATTATTATACCGATTGGTC
Organism: Allium fistulosum; assembly: GCA_030737815.1. NCBI lineage: Eukaryota > Viridiplantae > Streptophyta > Magnoliopsida > Asparagales > Amaryllidaceae > Allium > Allium fistulosum. The sequence goes on along the minus strand of CM060905.1, from coordinate 753,078,078 downwards.
ATTTATTTATATTTCAAACCAAATCAAATTCAATTTCAAATAGAATTTGTAAACCAACATTTCATTTGTCTTTCTAAATCAATTTCCAAAATTTACGTTTCAAAACATCCAAATTACCATGTCAAAATCTTATAATACAATTTCAATTTTTATTTAAAACCATTCCGATATTCATTTAAATTCGTACATAAGTTTCATTCCGAAATCATTTAAAATGATTTAATCTACATTCAAATCAATTTAGGTTCATTTATCGATTTCATTCAATCTTCGTTAAGTAAATTATCCATCAAAACAATTTCTATTTAACTTCCAATTTATTAAATCAATTATTTAAGTTCAGCTCCATTATATCAAAACTTACAAATAGCATTTAATTTAAATTCATCAAATCAAATTCTTTACACTTCAAGTCTTACATTAATTTCAAATAACACATTTTATTTCTTGTTAAAGAAAATTCAATTTCACTTATTAATTTACTTAGTTACAATTTCAAAACTCAATTAATAAAGAAACTTAGTTTCACTTTTTCAAGAAGTTCAATTTCACTTAATAAAGAATTCAATTTAATTTAATTATTAAATAATTCAATCTTATTTAATTATTAAATAATTTCAAAACTTAATTTTTAACTAACTTCAAAATTTAATTATTAATAATTCCAAATTTAATTATTAAATAATTAATTTTAAAACAACTTTCTTTCATCAACTACTATGTAAATATTTTGATTCGGATTATTATATATATATAAACTACCTAACAATTTTTTTTAAACGTATATATATTCATCAAATACATATAGAACCTTTACTGTAAAACAGTAGACATAAACATAGTAACCTGTATATTTTACAGTAATTTATATATATCAACTTATGAACTCACATACATTGGAAATAATAACAACTATTATATATATACGACTCTTTAAAATTAACACATTATAACATAGTCAACAAAACATAAGATAACTACCATATACGTATACTGATAACATATGCATAATAAAATAAACAACTACAACTGATATTACAGATAGATATATATACTTACATAAAGTAACATAGGTTGACTAATATATATATATATATTCCCTTTAAGATAAATACTTACATACATATATTCAAAACGCATGCAAGGCTGCTCGGCTGAGAGTTGTGAGGGCGGAGGAGGAAGGGGTTGGCGCTTGAAGGAAGTGATGCCAGGTAGAGGGAGGCCAAGTGGAAAAGCTCAGAGCAGGCCAAGGAGGAGGTTGAGCGAGGCTCTGCGGTTGTTGGGGAGAACGGGTGCGGTGGTGGGTGAAAATGGTGACGAGGTGATTAGAGAGCCGGTGGTAGGGGATTGGGTGGAGAAGTGAGGTGCGGGCTGAGGCGAGGTGAGAACGTAGAGCATCAGGTGGTGGGTGGCCGACTTGGGTAGGTTTGGAGATGAGGCCGTGTGCCACGTTTGATAATGGAGAGACTCGGCTTGGGCTTTACGTTAGTCAGGGTGAATTTGAAATGGAGGAAGGCGTTGAACAATTTTTTTTATATGAGCAGGTATGAAGAAGGAGGTGGAATAGATCAACATATTTGGAAAATGAAGCATGGGAAAGTGAGGCAATGCATGGGAATAGTAACATGCAGGCTCCAAACGGCTGAACAGTGCATGCTCATTATTTTTCTCAAAATGAACAACTTTTAAAAATATTTGAACCGGTGAATAGCAATAAACAAGCACAAAATTTAAAAAATATATATATGTATATAAATGCAACAGTTGTATGGTACTGGTCAGGTAGGTAGAAAAGGGACAAGTGAAACCTAAAAGGTTTTAAAACGGGTATCGATACAGTTCCACGCTTTACAGATTTCGCCATGCATCCAAACTCAAAACAAGGAAATGAATAAACCATAGAGGTCAACACGATGATACGATCAAAATGGTATGCAGATATCAGTGGTTCGATTGAATTCTGAAAATTCGAATTTTCTACTAGTGGAAAATGCAACAAAAACGCAGAAAAATAAGATCGACAGAGCTAAAGAAGTCCGAATTTGGAAAAACGAAAAATGATGTCTTGCCCAGAAGATGATTTAGAATTTTTCTATGTAAAAATATTTAGGTTCCGAAAACATTTTATTTTCATCGCTTTTTAACTGATTAAATTGAAGTAAATTTACACGCGAAATAACTTTCATATTTTCGGACGAAAATTTACTATTTGCTATGTTTAACTAGACGCATTCCAAATATCAAATTTATATTTCAAAATTTTATCGTTTAAAATTTCGCAAAATTTCAATTAATAACGTTATTAAAACCAGTTAAATTTATGGGTCGTTACACCAGACGTCTGGTTTGGGCAGCAGATGAAAAAAACAGTAGAGACTTGGACCAGATGTCTGGTCCAAACCTACCAAACGTCTGGTCAGTTTTCAAACGTCTGGTTTGAGTTCAAACGTCTGGCAGGTTTCTAGAATATTTCCAGAACCCAAATCCAGACGTCTGGATGAACCCCCAAACGTTTGGAACTACCAATTCTGCCTATTTTGGGCTATTTTTGATTGGATTTCCAATTTTAATCGATTTTTGTCGTTTCGGTTAGTTGTTATCACTTATTATCGACTTTGATGACTTCTTTCTTTAGGTTTTTGGGAATATCCATTTGATGGGTTTAATATCGATTTTTATGGATTTAATTCACATTGTCAGATGTGAATTTTTGGTGATTGATTGTTTTTACAATCATTTTGTGATTTGTCACTTTAAAATACAAATGTTTCGATACTTGTAGTAAATACTAAAACTCTTTCATTAAAACGATTTCGACATTATTTTAAATATAAAGTTCGCTTTTAAAACCGCTTTCCAATCTATTAGTATATACAAACCTTTACCTCATTCGTATGAGAAATCTAATTAAACGGCTTAGAAAAACAAGTGGAATGAAATGCTTGCGTTTACTTGGTCGGTTAATTCTTGGACTAGTTTGATTGAACTGTCGTGACAATTTTCGAGTGGAAATCTACAATTAGTTCGTAAATATTTAAGTTAAGCTAGTGTTTATGGGACATGAAGCTAAACTCATTTATTTACTAGCTTAGTGTAATTTACACTTGTCGATCATTGATGATCATTTTGTGATTTAGACTAGCGATGTGCGATGTCTCTTTGTTTGTGTGGGGGACTAAAAACCCCGTTTGTGGAGCTTCGGTTCAAATTGGTGGGGTAGCGACCCATGGTCTTCGGGCCGTTCGTGGAGCTTCGGCTCAAACTTGATGGTTAACGACCATGGAATAACGTTTCATTTGTGACACACGTGTTGGTGAGTTTTCATGCTCCCGTTTGTGATAGGCCTCCCCCTTTGTGTTTTCTGGATTTCTTGTTGTTGATTTCTGGAATTTGTGTTTCACCAATTTTGATGATATGCATTGATAAGCTCTATCAATATTTGTGTTTTGGTGAATAATTTAAAGAATATGACATTCTTTTTAGTGTTTTAGAATATTTGAGATATTGTATGATTTTTGTTGTTATCTGATGTATACTTGTCACAGTATGGCATTATTTTTATCATACGTTTTTGTGATATCTCTTATCCTATCTCATTTTATCTGATATTTATAGCTAGACTGATCCGTTTATTATTTTCTTCTTAAAAAATACTCAGGTCAGACCGAGGTATCAGGTGCTTCTGCTTGACTTCTTATCAGGGTATGTCACCTGACTTTTGGCTAACTACTTCAGCTTAGTAGTTTTTGTTATTATACATTTGAGATAGAGACTCCTTGATGTATACATATTATTTTGTCTAGCATTTGTACCTATTCTTTTGTGATGTAGTGGATCTTGTATGACCACTATTTTGATGTACACCTTTATGTGTTATATTCATATCTGTTTCCGCCTTTGTGATATGAATATCCGTGACTGATTTATGTTATGCTTATTTCTATTTTTATTTCCGAAGCCCACATAGCCACTGTGTAGTAGCTTTGAGTTTGTATTTGATATGTCAGATTTCCTCTTGAAATGTAATGCAAGTCATATTATCTGACATATCGGTACTCGCATAAAACAATTACACAGATGGTCGCTCCTCAATAGCCTTATTCTTCGTGCTAGTCGACGGCATTACCCCGTAGTGTCCTTGGCTAGTGTGAGTATAGAGGTGGGGCATCATAGTTTTGGTTGGAGAAAAGAGGAGGTAGAGGTGGTGAGAAGCATGGCCAAAATTTAGGAGGAGGTAGGAGGAAAAATTTAGAGAAAATAGAGAAAAATTTGAGAAAGGGGAAGAAGAACTTACTGTAATTTGTTTCTGAGCAGGAGATGAGAAATGAGAAATGAGAAGGCAGAAAATAAATTTGTACGTACTTTGTTTCTTAACTGATGACTGTTCATTTCTAATGACTATTCAGGAGACTTTTTGAATACCTTAGCTAGTAGTCTAAGCCCAATAACAAAAGGGAAAATAAAACATGAAAATAACTACGTGTAATACGTTGAAAACTGCAAATTTTGAGAAGTAAAAATCCGAATTTTACGAACGAAAAGCAGGGAAAAGGTTAGAATTAAATCCAGCTTCATAAAAAAAGAACAAAATTTCAAATTTCAAATTTAAAAATTTTAACAGGAAGTCAAACTTTGACCAAAGTTGACCAAAATTTAAATTTTCAGAAAAATCTTTATTTTATTAAATTTGGAAGAATAATTTGCATCAAATCCCAAAATTATACATTAAAATTCCAAATTTATTAATTTTAAAATAATTAAATTCAAAGTTTCAATTGAAATTCCATTTAAAATAATACATAAATTACGGGTTGTTACATCTTATTGAATGATATGTTAACTATAAGGTTAGTTTTGAATTTTGTTCTACTTCGTAGTTTCCGTAAATTTACGTTTTTGTTCACTTTTATATTTAAAGAAATGATTTGGAGCTCCTAATAGACTACAAATTAGAAATTGAGGTGTGTTTGGAATATGAATCAGTACCACTACTTTGATATATGACATATAAAGAAACGACATTAGTTTCAAAAAAGTGTTATAAAGTGGTGCAATCATATAGTGATTATAAAAATGAATTCTTCAACACCTGATGTTATATGTAGGAACAAGATTTACATTTGTACATACAAAATGGTTCAAACGTATATAATAGGACTTGGGACATTAAAATCCCAATATGTAACTTAGTTTAACCCCACAATATACTCGTTCCACTTTCAAAATAATATGTCGGGGATAGGGACGAAACCAGGAATTCGTCCGGGGGAGGGGCGAATTCAACATTGGAGGGGCATTGGGGGGTGGGGTGGGGGGGGCTAAAAAAGTTTGTACTAATTTACCATAAATTTGTTTTAATTTCAACCTATAAAGTCTCAAATTACCAAGTTTTAGACAAAATCACTGTATAAATATCAATAAAAATGCCTTAAAACTAGTAATTTATGCATAACAAGGCATGGGCCGACAAGAAAAAAAATTAAAATCAAGGGGGGTTGTGGCCCCTAAATGCCCCCTCCCTCCCCCCCCCCCCCACAATTTCATCACTGATTGAAGAAGAGAGCTTATGTTTAATTATTGGGTGGGGAATAGTTGGTAAACCTAAATTTTTTATGTTAGTAATGAATTCAATCTTTACTTATTTTTCTGTATGAAGTTTTATGTAAAAAAAATTCTATTAATTATATACATATATATATATGCCAAAATTAAATAACTAAATATTCTTTAAAACTATACTACCAAATAATTCCAACGTTGAAGATGCAGCCACGACAAATTCACTATAAAGTTCCATTTTATATTAGTCGGTTGATGCATGCATAGTTGTATATTCCAACCGATGGAGTCGCTAAAGTTTATGGTTGTACAAAAGGGAGTCGTGATACCTAACATACAAAAGGAGATCTAACAAAAGTAAGGATGATGTTGAGCTTTTTTAACTCGACGGTGAACAAATGAAGATTCATGAATATTTAGAGATATATAGTCTTGGCATATTGATTACTCAACAATGATTTTTTAAAAGAAAATTGTCTATTATCAAAATTGTACATATTTTTTTCGTTCGCAAAAGAGGCTAAGGATATTTTCTAATAAGCACAATAAAATTTATAAAGGGGAAATAAAACCGGCAAAAAAAATTTAAATCCTTGCTACATTCTCAATTTCTAATGTTTTTTGTTTACTTGCACAAATTCATGTAATTAAGTATAAAACTATGTTAAAGTGGGAATTTTAAACCAAAAAACATTGGGAAAAAAATACAAAGCCAAAACTCTAATTTATATTAAACTAAAAACAATCAATTATGCTGATATTAAAGGTATACTGGCAGAAAACACGCATAGTCCTGACCATAGGCTTAAAAGTTGCAATCCCTAACAAGCTACAATTCAGGATGTAAAACATTCATAAAATAGAGGTATCTGTGGCTTACTTTTGAGCATCGTCATTCTTAGCTCTCGAATTCATAATGGGGGAAGGTTTTCGGGTTTTTTTCGAATTACTTGTTTCCAACCAATTTTGTTTGCTAAAATTAAAATAATTGTCTCCATAATCATTGTAGGAAGTAAACTAACGAGAGTAAATTAACATTAAAAACTTCAATTGCACCAATTTACTTCTGTTTGGCAACTATTTATGCATTTGATAAATTAGGTTATTATTGAACAAAATATTTATGAGCATATACTTCCAACAGACAATATCAACCAAAGACTATTTAATTTTAAAAACACAACTACAAGCTTTGATTAAGATTCATGTTTAAATCAAATAGAATATAAATCAGTTTGAACAGAAGAATTTTTCACAGTTTGTAATATTTCTTCTGTTTATAAATCCAGTTTGTACGGAATAATTTGTGGTAAACATGAAAATTCCAGGTTTGATTATTTACATATATAACGATTAAAAACATATTTGATAAAAAATACGATTTTTTCCCTCCGAAGAGTATATAGAAGTCAGTATAGAGAGTTCAAGGAGGTAGGTTACAAAAAACTAACCTTATTTGGACATAACTACCATTGTTTTTAGGTTGTTACACTTTTGCTTCGTCAAGAAAACAATCTTATAATACATTCAAGAATGCAGCCTTATAATATATACAACATGTGATGCATATTAGCTGTAACATAGCTAAGCTAGCAACATAAAGAAAGAGCTATCATGCATGAGTCTACATAATTAAGGTAAACTTGTTCATTTTATCATTTTTGTTTTGGTATATTCTCTACTATGACAACCCCCCTTTACAAATCCTATGATCGTTTACTGCAACATTCAATGCCATAAGAAGGAATCTATCCAACAACTCTACAATATATGCTATGAAACAAGAATAGATACACAACTAATTTTTGGAACACACCTTTTTTTCTTATATAGAATATCATTGAAGAGATATTGGTTTACCGGTTTGTAATCAGGAAAGGCAAAGGTACTGCTTAAGAATCTACCAAGGCAATGTGAGTTTTTCTTATTTTCCGGCGGACACAAATTATTTTTTAAAAATCAATGACAACAACAAAATAGTGAATTACCTCAGATGTAATAATCCAATTTAGAAATCAAACCAATTGTACAACATACAGAAGCTAGAGTCAACTTATATAGAGTTTACTGGCAGGAATTATGAAATAGTGGGATGGGATAGGGCGTAAAAATTAAGGGTAAACTTCTCTTTAGCCATGAGTTATTGGGGAGACATGGAAAAAATGGAGAAGGGTTTCCATTACAACTGCCTTTCATAGTAAAGAAAAAGATGGAGTCGTGAAGCATTGATTTTGTTTTAATTTTTGTTAATTTGTATGGACCAGACATGGCTTTTTATGAAATAAAAAAACCATTGACCATTTTACATGGATATAAACATGATTTATGGTATTGTTAAAGGGAAAACCATATTGGAAGGGGCATCAATGAAACTTTGTTTATAGCCGAAACCCAATTTGATAAGTGGGATGAATAAAATATGTATTTATGTTTTTCTCATTTTAGGAAGTACAACAAAAACTCAAAAATCTAAAAAATAATAGTATAAATTTCATATTTTTTAATTTGACAAGCTTTAGATGGTTCAAATATATATGCCATAATCATAACTTTTCAGAAGAGTACATATGAAAGTTATATAACACATATTTTACAACGTTAAGAAAATACTGCCAAAGTGTAAGAACTGATAATGTGCATTGCACATTGTTAAACATAATATATTTAACAATCTTAAAAAATATTATTCTCATTGTAAATTGCTAGAACACTACGTAGATGTTCTGATTTCTTTTCCATATATTTCTCAATGTTAAATTTTTATTGAATTAAGAATCTATTATCCAGCTTTTAAGGGTTTAAACTGGTAAGGAATTCAGAATGTTGACAGTGATGAATTAGGGGTTTAAGGAAGCGAATTTTGAGTGTACGCGAATTTGGGAAGAAACATCGGATAAGGTTTTATGCAGTCGAGCTACGGGATAGAAAATGGAAATATATAAGGTATATTGGGTATTTCCAAAAGACGTGGTTGAAATTGGTTGATTGAGTTTTAGTTATTAGTGGTAGAGATAAGAAAAACCTAACTATTGCAAAAAAGGAGGTTTTACTATCATATTTTGATTCTTCTTCTAAAAAGGAAGTAAAATTTGCCTAACCAAGCTCACAGTCCCTAACATAAATCTTATAGCTAACAAAAATTCAGAATAGAACAAAAAATTGGTCTAGATTACCATCCTTATATTTCATAAGAATAAAAAACCATGTACAAATTTACTTAATAAAAAGTTTCACTCATGACCACATCCAAATAGTTGTAGCTAGGGTACAGTGTTGAACAGTTGGAGTAAAATTTACATATGTGCGATAAAGCTATGCACATATAGGTAGAAAATCGTGTAAATTTAACAGACAATTAAACAATAAGCATCAATAATGGAAATGATCAAAGTAGTAATAGATTGTTTATATGCATAAAGAAATTTAAGATTTAACTGAACAACAATTGAATCTCATATCGATTAAGTATTGTAATCAACCATGTTGAAAAACCATTAACAAATATGATATAACTAGTATTAGGCCTATATTTCGCATATGGGTAACGTGTAGATGTTACCCCCCTACTTAAATGTGTTGTACTGCAAGTTGTTTTGTTTGAGCGAATAGATTTGCATTTTTTATAGTGAACAACGTTGTGTATTATTTATTGGTACTATATAGTACCTATATAAGAACAAACTTGTTTAATCATTAAGATGATATTTTAAAGCTATAAATATTGAAAATATATAATTGATCAATTAAAATGGAAGACACCATTTGGTCAACAGGTATTTGCATTTTTATGGTGTTAGAAACACTTAAATGAGCTCAATAGAAACTCATTATCTAATTGTACTCAATATTTTATCGGTCTCATTCTTTGCTAATTTAAAAATTCATCAAAAGTAATATAATTGTGGAATGTAAATGTACAATTCAATTTGGGTAACCATCGTTTAGAAGTTCTACATAAAACAAACAGACATTGCACTCAAACAGATTAGATCTGCAAACATAAGAGAAGCAAAGGGTAATGTGAAAATAGAACATACCATATCTGACACTTTGATGAGGCCCACGAGTCTAGAATCATGCTTAATGTTGAGATGATGAAACAGGATATGGCCTGATAAGTAAGCGGTGTCCAAAAAATGGAAGATCTTGTCATTGTAAACATCCAAAGTTATGTTGGTGTGAGGAGTTTGTTGAATGATCTTTCGTCATACATCGGATCTGATGAGCCCACCAGCTTTGATCATGCATTTCGACATTGCCTGTATCGACTATGTATGTTGATCAAATTATGAGACCAATATTGTTTATTTGTTTATACAAAATGAGAAATGTTGAATAGGAAAATGTAAAGAAATGATGTATTAGTTGTATGATCCTAATGCCAAAAGTAATTGTCAAATGTTTATAACTTACATAGAAGAAAGTAGAGATGAGGTCTATTAAAAAAAATACCCTTTTGGCGGTAGATGGATCTGTTAGTGATATATGTAAGCCATGATATGCTAGCTTGAATTCAAACAATTGAGCTGAACAAAGATGATATTTTGCCGATAATGACTCAGATTCTCTGAAAGTCAAAAATATAGAAATTAATAATTTTAACAAGAAAACTTGTCAACTTTCTCAAAGCTATGAGTTCAAATGAAGCATGATTATTGAGATGATTACTTCCTTCGAAACCTACCTTTCGACTGGATTAACTTAGTCGAAAGGGTTTAGAAAGTTAGCTCAGAAATGTAGTCAAAGGAAGTAGCATCTAGATCGAAACCTTTCTTTTGAGCGAGTCAGAGGCAACTATTTCTTTTTGGCTTTCCATCCATTTCAATCATGTCGAAAGGATCGTTTTGGCCCTTACGACCATATTGTTGGCATGCATGATTTGTTGATGTGAAATAGCTACTCTCGACTCAATTCGATTCGCTTCCTTTATTAATGTACCTCTTCGAAAGGGTTACAGAGGTAGCTGGGGTAACGCCTTTTCGAAGGATTTACTCTTTAGTTAATCATTAGCTAATTACAAATTGGAACCCTTTCGGAATGCGCTTTCGATCAAGTCGAGTGGAGTTCTGACCCTTCGAATCAATCCTAGCTTGTAACTGCCTAAGAACCACTTTATTAATTCTATATAAGACCGGCTCGGATATTCATAAATTTCATAGATTCATCGGTGTCGAAACCCCTTCACCATTCATATTCCAAGTGCCTAATATTGGTTTTGATGGTGATGTATTTTGAATGTAGATATCTAAGTTGATCCTATACGTTGAGAAGACAAAACAAAGTTAAGAATAAGATAGAATCATGTGGAATGGATCATTAGTCTAGCTAATGATAAATATGATCTCCCTCATCATTGAAATCCTTAATGAATCCACCAACTCCTCTTTATTAATGAACCAAAATAAGTTACAATTATAGAAGTTTTATCCCCAAATAGGTTTAGGGTTTACAGTGGATTTTGTTGCAGCTAAGAAGTTGGAGTAAGAGAAATGAATTTAGGATTCCCAAAATTTGGTCCTCCAAAACTTGACCCCTTGGTCTTATTTATATATGCAGGTCGGCTCCCCTTCTGCGCTTATGCTTTCGACTCGGTTGAAAGGCCTCTTTTTATATGCCACCTCATGCCTCTCGACTTGGTCGAAAGACCTCGTCCGCCTTCGACTCTGTCGAAAGTCATCTCATTTGTATGCTTTGATTTACTCTCGTGCTTTCTTCATCCCTTTCCAAACCTTTCAACTAAGTCGAAAGGGCCTTTTATTAATCTTTCGCCCTTGTTAAGTCTTTTATATTCCTTTTCTCCGCTTTCTCTATAACTGCTTTCGATGTTATCGAAAAGTCTTCAAATGCACCTTTCTCCTTTTGTAGCCTTGTTGTCATCCAACGTAAAGATGGAAGCCTTTTGACTTTGTCGAAGGCTTTTCATAGGAGCTTTGAAGATACTGAAGCACTAATGGTTTCGACATTGTCGGTTGCTTCCAAATGCTTATATGTTGATTGTCGCATAATCTTCTCCTGATGTCATTGGCTTCGACCGGTTCGGAAGGCTTGTATATGCTTTCGAAAGGGTTGTTATAAAGGCGAAACCTTTGGTCCCGAATGGTTTGGCGTGCATATGAGTAACTGATGTTTTTTTCCTTCGACAGATGGTTTTGAGGTCGTCTTGGTGTTCTTTAAATACGTGAATCCATCCGCATCGAAAGGTTGAAAGCAGTGGAAGGGCAGTCTTGCTTCCATCTGAATCAAACGCCTTCATACTGTTTATTGCTGGTAAGGGCGCCTGGTGCCTCCGACTCCTTCGAAACCTTCTTAATGCCTTCGAAAGGTCTTCTTGTGACCTTTGTCGAAACCCATGCTTGCAACTCCATCGAAGCCTAATATTTTTAATAACCTTCTTTCATACTTCTATGCTTAAGTGGATTTTATGGCTAACATTTTGCCCTCCCCCTCCGGTATGAAAGAAGCTTTTGTTATATAGGACAAAAATGTTAGAACTCTCTTACTCTTAACTACTCTGTCTTCCTACAAAAGTCAAAGTAAATGACATTCTCTATTGCTAACCTATTATATAAAGGTGCTTATAAATTTAATTAGTTAGTTAACCATAGGTTTGGTTTAATAAAGGATACGAGGTCTGCAACCGATAGCCATTTATGCATTTGATAATTGTAGTCTTTAAACTCCTTGTGGGAAACAAACAAGGGTTGTAAATAAGGGCTATAAGATATCATTTGAAAATAAGCCTTTGTAACCCATTAATTTTAATATGTATACTGGTAAATTTTTCTGGAGATAAGGATGATCCTGATGTCTTCATTTAGATATTGGCAAGCATCATTTAAAGTTATAAATTGTTAACCCTAATTTGGGTATCAAGAAGACCAGTTTGAATTTTCTGGTTGATGATCTTGATGTTTGTTGCAACTTCAATTCTATCACTTTATATCCCAGATTTAGGATTCGATAGGAATTTAAGCGATTATTAAAACTAAGAAATCTAAAACCTAAATTCGAACTTTAATAAGCAAGAATTAGAAGTAGTTTTCAGAATAGAACTCTCAAATCCAAATTCGAGTTGCATTTATGTCAAAAATTTCAAGCCAAGTTCTGAGCATATATCGAATAATAAGAAATTATCAGCAATTATCTTTGTAATAGGGATTTCCAGCCCAGATTCAGGCATACGTGGGATAATCAGTATCCATGATAATCATCTTTATAATAGGAATCCTCGGCCCAGATTATGGCATATGTTGGATAAGTAGAAATTCATAGTCATTGTTATTATAATAGAAATCCTCGGCCCAGATTAGGGCACTAATAAGTAATAGTCTCGCCACCCAGATTTGGGTATAATAAAGATCATAAGTGATTGATAAAAATCCAAAACTCGGATTTGGATATTAATAGATGAAATTTAGAAGTGAGAGTCCTAAAACCCATATTCGGGTATTAATAAACAAAATTTAGAAACGGAAGTCCCGAAACCCAGATTCGGGTATTAATTGACGGAGTTCTGCTTTACGCCTTAGATTATGTCTTCTTTAACAGGTATAAACCCTCATGCCTTTGTATAAGGTAATAATATGATCGACTTCTTCTTGAGCTTAGATTTCTTTATCCATAATCTGATGTGCCATTTCTTGGGCCTGGTCATCTTAGTCCATTATTTAATAAGCCTCTTTTTGGGCTTGGACATCTTAGTCCATTATTTTATGAGCCTCTTCTTGGGCTTGGACATCTTAGTCCATTGTCGTCCGGTGCTCTTGGTTAGCTCAACTTAGAGGCTGGAACCAAGAACTTACCAGACCTCCCTCCAGGAGACACCCTGCCCTGGCCATAGCATGGCACGGAGAAGGGCTTGTTTGGTGCTCTAACCTAGCCATAGCATGGCGTGGTTAAAGGTTTACTCCATCCTATCTCCATGAGCTACCTTGACCTGACCAGAGGCTCGACCAAGGGCTTGTCCGGTGCTTTAACCTAGCCATAGTGTGGCTTGGTAAAAGGCTTACTCTGCCCTCCCTCCAGAAGGTGCTCTGCCCTAGCCATCTCGGTGCAGATAGAGGCTTTCTACCATCTTAGGTAGACTACAATCCTAGGTAGTGTCCAAATGCAAGGAGCATTTCACTCCCAACTATGTAGGTTTTCCTTTTTGAAGAAAGAGATGCTTTATTCATTCATATTTGGAAAATATGGTCTCAAATGTTCGGCATTCCATGTTCTCGGAACCATATTGTCGTCTGGTCAGCATAACTTGTAGGCTCATAGGGGATTACTTTGCAAATAATTAAGGGTCCCTTCCAATTTGGTCCCGAGGGGCCATTTATAGGGTTTCTTGTATTTTCCATTACCCTTCGGAGTACCAGATCTCTTTCTTGAAATGACCGCGTTCTCGCTTTTGAGTTGTAGTACTTTTCTTCTTTGATACTATGTTGTTCTTATTGCTGCTTCATCTCTCAGCTCATGTATCAAATCTAGGAATTCTCTTTTCAATTCTTGATTCTTATCGAATGCATAAGCGATTCTTCGATATGAGGGTATTTTAATCTCAATCGGTAATATTGCCTCGCAACCATATGTCAATGAGTAAGGAGTATGTCCCATCACTGTTTTGGTTGATGTTTGATAAGCCCATAACACAAGTGGTAGTTCTTCTACCTAATTTTCTTTTTCTTTGTTTAGCCGCTTTTTCATAATTGTCTTTATGGTTTTGTTTGTAGGCTCAACTACTCCATTTGCTTTCCATTCTTGTGGAAAAAGCGAGAGAATTCTTCACTCTCAAATTGTGTCCCGTTGTCGGAAATTATCTTTTAGGGAATTCCAAATCTGCTTATGATGTTTTTGATGATGAATCTGAGTACTTTCCCAAAAGTAATAATTGGAAGTGTTTCCGCTTCAACCCATTTAGTGAAGTAGTCTATGGCGACTACGACATACTTTGGTCCTCCTTATGAGATCGGCAATGGTCCGGTTAAGTCTTTTCCCCATACGTCAAAGGGACAAGGACTCGCAATTGGAGTTAACTGACTCGGGGGTAGTCTGGGAATCTTTGAATATTTCTAACACCTCTTGCATCTTTTCACATACTTACTGGTTTGGTTTACCATACGAAGCCAACATAACCCTTGTCTCATTATTTTCTTTGCCAATTTTCATTCGTTTGAGTGGTCCCTGTAGAATCCCTCATATGCTTTTGCCATCAATTTTATTCCATCATTTAGGCTTACGCATCTTAGATAGGGAAGGGCATATCCCTTCTTATAGAGGATCCCATCCATTATTGTGAAGGTTGGTGCTTGCCTCCAGATTTTCCTTGCTTCCCCTTGTCAGATGGGAGTATTCCTTTAACAGGATATTTAATGATAGGTGACATCCAAGTGTCATCATACATATCACTTGATTTTGGTTGGTCAACCCTTTCATCTGATATTTCTTTATGAATTTCTCTTTTCTATTCCCCTTGTAATTTAGCTCAAGACCTTGTCAGAACTAATAGTTCCTTTCCTAGTTCGGATGCTTCTTCTCTAATACTTAGAATTTCCTGATATCCTAATGGAACAATGCCTGCCTCTGGGGCTCCCCTCGAGCTGGCTAGTTTTGCTAGCGAATATGCTTGTGAGTTTTCTGCTCTTGGGACTAGATGTATTGAAAAGTCCTCAAACAAAGCAAGCATTCTTAGTATCTTCTTCAAGTATAGAGAAAACTTGGTGTCCTTTATTTGATATCTGCTTCACTTGGTTTACCATAAGCTAGGAGTCACTAAAGATCTGAATTCGTGGAATCTGGAGTTCTAATTCCAAGGTTAATCCTGCTGCCATGGATTAATATTCAGCCACATTGTTTGTTATGGGGAATCCTAATCTCATAGCATAGTGTAAACGGTGTCCATCCGTTGTTTTAATCACATATCCTGCACCGACCCTCTGTTCATTTGATGCACCATCAATGAACAATTGCCCCATGGGCTTCTGATCCTTTTCCTTTTCTGATTGCTCTTTAATGAAGTTAGTGCATTCATTAGTGAAATCTGCTATTGACTGCCCCTTGATTACGGCTCGTGGCTGAAATTCTATATCACATTGGCTGAGCTCGATTCCCCATTTTACCAATCTTCCTAAAGTTTCTGGTTTACTGAAAACTTGCATTAGGGGGAAATTGGTCAATAACCTGATCAGATGTGCTTGAAAATATACTCTAAGTTTTCACGCTGTGACAATCAAGTAGTAAGCTAGTTTTTCTGTCACTCGGTATCGAACTTCCGCATCCTTTAATCGTCTACTTACATAGTATATCGGAAGTTGACCTCAATTTCCTTCTCTAACTAATACTGAACTGACCGCGTGTTCCGAAACCGCCATATACAAGTATAAGACTTCCCCATTCTTGAGACTAGAAAGTATTGGTTGCTTTTCCAAATGGTTTTTCAATTCCTGAAAAGCTTTTCTACAATCTTCTCCCCATTCAAAGTCCTTCTTCTTCTTGATTATGTCAAAGAAGGGAATACATTTATCTGTAGCTTTAGAAATGAACCTACTAAGGGTGGCCACCCTTCAATTCAAGCTCATTACCCCCTTGTTGGTTTTGGGTTCGGCCATATCCCTAATAGCTTGAATCTGATCAGGGCTAGACTCGATCCCTTGGGCGCTTACAAGGTAGCTTAAAAACTTTCACGAATAGACTCCAAAAGAGTACTTTTGTGGATTCAGTTTCATATGATATTTCCGCAATATCCTGAACATCTCTTCTAGATCCTTAAGATGATCCTGAGCCTTACCAGATTTTACTAGCATATCGTCCACATAAACTTCCATGTTATAGCCAATTTGCTCCTTTAACATCATGTTGACCAGTCTTTGATATGTTGCACCTGCATTTATTAATCCAAATGGTATTGCCTTATAGTAATAAATTCCCCACTAAGTTATGAAGCTTGTATGTTCTTCATCTGGTTTGAATATCGGTATTTGGTTGTACCTAGAATACGTATCCATGAGAGACAACAATTTGTATCCGCTTATTTCATCTACTAACTAATCTATTCACGGTAACAGGAAACAAACTTTCGGACATGCTTTATTCAAGTCTGTATAATCAATGCAAGTCCTCCATTTTCCATTTCATTTCTTTACCAGAACTGGATGAACTAACCACCATGGGTAGTATATTTCCCAGATAAATCCATTCTCATGGAGTCTGTTAACTTCCTCTTTCAAAGCATTTGACCGTACATTGTCTAACTGTCTCTTTTTCTGCCTAATGGGGGTTGCTTCTGCATTGTTGTTGAGTGCATGATACATGACCATTGGATCAATCCCCACCATATAAGAATGTGACCAAGCAAAAACATCCTTGTTGACTTTGAGAAATTGGATAAAATCAATCTTCAATTCACTATTCATATCTTTTCCCACCTTGGCCACTTTCGTAGCATCATCTGAATCTAGGTATGCTTCCTCAAGATCCTCTATAGGTTTAACCCTTTCTGTTTCCCCTCGGCAATCTAATTCTATAGCAATTAGGCTTTCTTTCACTAAGTTAGCAACAACTCTCTTCCTCTTGCCTACAGGAGGAATGTACATTTCATACATACGTTTATTAGATTTATTAATTTTAATCTTTTCTTTGAATGTTGGATGTGAAAATCCATCATCCAAAGGCTGTAAAATAGTAGAAGAATCAAAGTAAGCGGAATACTCCCTTTTATATTGATCTAGAGTAGTAAAATACATCTCTCAGGAGCTGAACTGCTCCCCTCGAAAGATGCCCCATCCTCTTTTTGTCAAGAATTTCACCATGTCATATTTTGGGGAGACGAATGCATCTATTTTGTCGAGAGCTAGCCTGCAAAAGAAGGCATTGTAGTAAAAGGGCTGGTTGATAACCACAAAAATAGTCTCAAAGGTTCTGCAAGTTGGTGGCACCACCATTTGCATGAGCAGCTTCACTTGCTCTATCGGAGTCGACTCTTTATTATTGTATCCAAAGATGGGCTCCATGTTGGGCTCCAATTTGTGTTCAGAGATATTCATTTGGTCGAAGGCATGCTTGAAGATTACATTGACTGCACTGCCTGTGTCATCCAGAATTTTGGAGACGATGGATAAT
This sequence comes from Allium fistulosum, assembly GCA_030737815.1. Classification (NCBI taxonomy): domain Eukaryota; kingdom Viridiplantae; phylum Streptophyta; class Magnoliopsida; order Asparagales; family Amaryllidaceae; genus Allium; species Allium fistulosum. Next base: position 753,060,417 of record CM060905.1, on the reverse strand, counting down.
CCAATATGAACAGTAATCATCAAAGGATTGTTATGCGGATGGTCAAACCCCTTTTTCATCTCTTGGGGAGTGATAACAAGGTTCAACATTTGAATACTGAGACGTGGATTCTTCAATGGGGGTTCTTCTTAGAGAGAGAAGACGCCTTCTTTAGCTTCCTTGATGTATCTGTTTTGGGCCCTTTCGTCGTTTCCCGTCGGATGAGGCCCACCATGAATTACATCAATTTTGTTTATTAGAGGGCTCAAGATCAGGGGGTCTTCATCTTCCAATATATTTACAGCATTGCCAAGGTTTTTCTATGGATCATCCCCTGTCCATTGAGCTTTCTGCTGATCCTGAATAAATTCCTTCAGATGTCCCTCATGGATCAGTTTCTAGATGATTCCAACTAGAATCCTACACTCATCAGTTTTGTAGTCGTTTTCCTGGTGATAAGAACAATGATCTCCTCCCTTTCTTTGTTCAGGGTTATTCTTGGCCTTAAAGGAGGTTGGAAAGTTGACACTTTCCATGGTCATAGCATTAACGTAAGATAGTAGCTTGTTTAAAGCGACTGCATTAGCAATGTGCTCTTCCCATCTTGTTATTTTCTGTCCTCGGTCTTAGCCAAATCTCCCCCTTCTTTCATGGGAATAGCTTTCCTCTTAGCATAGTAAAGCTCATCCATTCGAATGAACTTGTCAACCTAGAAATCGAAATCTTGTAAATCTTTACACACGTTGACGAAGAGCTATTTCCAAAAGCGAGTGTTTTCTATCAAGACGGAATGTAACGTAATAAGCTTGTCTCGGTCATTCATATCATTTGCCTTTAGAGCCTCTGTGTTGAACCTCCACAGATAGTCTCCCAAGGATTCCCCCTGCATGTGCTTTATGTTGGCCAAGACTGTATAATCTATAGAGGGATCTCTGCAAATGCAGAATTGGTTGGAGAATTCGTAAGAGAACTATTTCCATAAATAGATGGTTTTCTCACGATACTCTCTGTACCACTTTGCCGTAGCTACTTAGAGAGTGATCGGGAATAATCGGCATCTGACAGCTCCAGGCGCATTGTACAAATCCATTTGGCTATCGAAAGCCATTAAATTATTATCCGGATCTGTGACTCCACGATATTTCATCGTTGGGACCTTCGCATAAGGTGAGATGACTGTTGCCACGATCTCATTAGTAAAGGGGAGCACTCGCTCGTTATTATTGGCGTTTTCATCCATGGTTCTCTTCCTTTCATATTCATTGCATCCTTTATCGTCTTTTCAGCTGCATCTTTTAGATAAGCATCAACACTACAATAATTTTTCTGGTTCGAAAAATATTCCTTTGATGTTGAGCTTCCGGATTGTTCAAGCAACTTGTCGAGAACTCACTCTTGGTGATTGGCTTTAGATTGATGATGCTCTTTCTTCTTGGAGAATGTTAGATCTATTTTGCTTTTGTTTTCTTTGGAGTGGTCTTTCAATTTCCTTCTATGGGAAACCACTTCAACCCCCTGAGTTGGTTTTTGCAGTCTTTGAAGATTTCTGAGATAGTGCCATTTTAAGAAGCTCTTGCCTCTCCTGTAGCTGCTGCTCCAGGTGTTTGATCTTTGCAGTATTCTCATCTTGTTGAGCTGGCGACGAAGGCTGTCCTTGAGCAACCCCATCCAAATTAAAGGACAGAGCTACATTCTCCTCGAGATTTGTTGTGTGGATAACTTCTTCATTCAAACTGCTAAGTCATTTAGATCTGATTTTCCTACGCCAAATAAAATGACTCAAAATTAGTCTATATGATTGTAATAGGGACGGGCCCTCCTTCTAGCTCCAAAAATGTTAACAAGAAAACTTATCACTATTTCCAAAGCTATGAGTTCAAACGAAGCATGATTGTTGAGATGATTGCTTCCTTCGAAACCTACCTTTCGACTAGATTAACTTAGACGAAAGGTTTTAGAAAGTTAGCTCAGAAATGCAGTCAAAGGAAGTAAAATCTTGGTCGAAACCTTTCTTTTGAGTAGGTCAGAGGCAACTATTTCATTTTGGCTTTCCATCCCTTTTGATCGCGTCTAAAGGATCATTTTGGCCCTTTTGACCATATTAAAAGGCATACATGATTTGTTGATGTGAAATAGCTACTCTCGAGTCAAGTGGATTCGCTTCTTTTATTGAGGAACCCCTTCGAAAGGGTTAAAGAAGTAGCTGGGGATAACCCCATTTCAAAGGATTTCCTCTTTAGTCAATCGCTAGCTAGTTACAAACTGAAACCCCTTTAGAACGCCCTTTCAATCAAGTTGAGTGGAGTTCTGACCCTTCGAATCAGTCCCAGCTTGAACCACTTTATTTATTCTATATAAGATCGGCTCGGATATTCATAAATTTCACAGATTCATCAGTGTCAAAACCCCTTCACCATTCTTACTCCAATTGCCTAATATTGGTTTCGATGGTGATGTATTTCGAATGTAGATATCCAAGTCGATCCTATACATTGAGAAGACAAAATGAAGTTAAGAGAATAAGATAGAATCATGTGCAATGGATCATTAGTCTAGCTAATGATCAAAATGATCTCTCTCGTCATCGAAATCCTTAATGAATTCACCATCTCCTCTTTATTAATGAACCAAAATAAGTTACACTTATAGAAGCTTTATCCCCAAACTGATTTAGGGTTTACAGTGGATTTTGTTGCAGCTAAGAAGTTCGAGTAAGAGAAATGAATTTAGGATTCCCAAAATACGATCCCCTAAAACTGGGCCCCTTAGGTCTTATTTATAGATGTAGGTCGGTCCCCCTTCCACGGTTATGACTTCGACATGGTCGAAAGTCCTCTTTTTTATGCCGCCTCAAGCCTTTCGACTTGGTCGAAAGACCTCGTCTGCCTTCGACTCTGTCGAAAGGCCCGCATCTCTTTCATGTCCTTTGATTTACTTTCGTGCTTTCTTCGTCCCTCTCCAGACCATGTTGGAAGGGTCTTTTATCAACCTTTCGCCCTTGTTAAGTCTTTTGTATTCCTTTTCACTGCTTTCTCCAGAGCTTCTTTTGACATTGTCGAAAGGTCTTCAATTACGCCTTTCTCTTTATGTAGCCTTGTTGTCATCGGAAGTAAAGATGGTAGCCTTTCGACTCCGTCGAAGGCTTTTCATAGTAGCTTCAAAGATACTGAAGCACCAATGGTTTCTACATTGTCGTTAGCTTCCAAATGCTTATATGTTGATCGACGCAGAACCTTCTCCTGATATCATTGGTTCCAACCGGTTCAAAAGGCTTGTGTATGCTTCCGAAAGGGTCGTTATATAACACAAAACCTTTGGTCTCGAAAGGTTTGGCGCACATATGTGTAACTGATTTTCTTTTCCTTCGACAGGTGGTTTCGAGGTCGTCTTAGCTTTTTTTGAATTCGTGAATCCAGCTGCATTGAAAGGTTGAAAGATGCAGAAGGGTAGTCCTGCTTCCATCTAAATCAAAAGCCTCCACACTGTTTATTGCTGGTAAGGGCGCTTGGTACCTCCAACTCCTTCGAAACCTTCTTAATGCCTTCGAAACGTCTTCTTCTGACCTTTGTCAAAACTCATGCTTGCAACTCCATCAAAGCCTAATATTTTCATTAACCTTCTTTCATACTTCTGTGCTTAAGTGAGTTTTATGGCTAACAAATAACACTCAATCATGTAATATAGGTTAAAGAAAAATCGATTAACAGGAGCATAAAATTATGAATAATATGCATAGTAAATATTAGTTAAAGGTGGAAAACATGTTTGTTATCATTCAACAATGAAAGTGCGCATAGAAATGGAAAAGAGTTTTAGTTAATTTGTCATGCATAATTATATATGGCTGGGCATGTTGACAGCTCAAATTGCATCTGTTATCCCATAGAATTAGTGCAAGCTGAATGTAAAAGATACACGATTAACTGCAATAGCGAACAAAAATTTCTTGAGTATGCTATAAAGAAGTTGAATGAATAGAAGAAGATTACTGCTTAAAGCAGTGTATATGCCTAATGTTTAAAAGTTAAACTATTGCCTCAAATCGTTGTACTTCCTTAAGTCGGCATAATAGCAAAAAAAGCTTCGATGTTATGTTATAACAGTATTAGTTAAAGGTTATTACTGTTATCCTTCCATCAGCAAAGCCACATACTACAGGCATTACATTTGAATCGGAAACCAGTAGCATATAAGTGTTACCTAGTTTGCATGCGTGCATATAAATATAAATATAAATATAAATATAAATATATATATATATATATGTATATATATAAAGTTCACCTTCCCTTTAAGATATGCGGTTTCTGATTCTTAACAACATATTATCAACTCATCCGTTTTAAATCTTGTATTATCAATTATTACATACTGACTACGCTAGTCATTTTATACCACCAATTTCCTCATTGGTTGTATGTAGTAGGCAAACTAAATAATCAGAAAGGTTCCATGAGCGGTTCTCCATAGATCAAACATGTGGTTAGTATTAACACAGAGGATCAGGAAGAGTGGGAACAACGCGTATAATTTTTTACAGATGCATAATGACAGCCGCTGCATTAGGCAGTTATTTCAAGTCTTTTTAGTTGTTTAAATATAGTTGTGTTATGCTCGGTCAACAAGTAAACATGCAAAGCTAATATAGACCAGCTTCAACTAGATATGAAGTTTCATACTATTACTAACCTTAATGTAAAGAAGTAAGATCCATAAACAACAATCATAAATGTTCATTAGGTTGACATATTCAGGAATTGCAACATCATCTATAACGAACGATAACATGGAAAGCGAGAGAAAGCTGATGACATGATTACAACGTTTAGAGGGCTAGAATGTAAGGTTGAACTAAATAGATTTGAAAAGGTTTTATGAAAAAAATTTATAAAGTACATGTTATGTTTGTAACAAATATGTTCATTAACTTTAATTACTGTAGATCAAAATACTATTTGTGAAGCACGTGAAAAATGGTGAAACATGTGAAGATTATCAACCTGAACATAAATTCTGATAGGTAACCTCATGTTATATTTGCATATAGATGCATTATCATAGTAGTTAGTTTTGTTAAATGTTAATAATTATTTTAATTAATCAGTTTTAAATTCAGTGGCTACTACTCTAAGCTAAAGCACGGGTACCAAAGTTGTAGCAGGGTAGCAGCCTAAGTAAGAATACAAATTTCCAAAAAATTTGACGAATAGAAAAGAAAAACCTGATTGGATTAATAGAGGAGTGGTGAAGCATAGTTTCCAATATACATCTATCAATATGTCAAAGTATCATAACCAATAATCTAAAATTGCAGTCCTTCGTGTAGATAGTTCTTTATGAAATCAGCAAAAAGAATTAATAAACTCAACAATTTAGAATTTCAGGGATAAAAGATGTTTACTACAAATTGAGGAGAGAATACAATATACTAATTATTAGCTATACATGCATATTACTACAAGAAAAAACCATTTTACAACATAAACATTACAACAGTTCTATAGAATGTTCCAAAAATATTGGATCTTTAATAACTTATGTTAAAGAAATTAATGTAAAATGATTTTCACGACAACTTGTTTTGACCAAATGATGTAAAAATAATAATTTCTACAACATTTGTCTAAATAGTTGTTAAAAATTTGTATTATTTTACAATTTTTTTTCATATCATTTATATGATGTCATTGACTTTTAAAATGTAACAACTTCCTTTTGACATTGTAAATTTATTATATTCAACAATATTTACTAAGTGTTATAATTCTTGATTCAACGATAAAATTTTAACATTGTATATGTTAAAAAAGAATTCGCAACAGTTATACAATGTTTTAACAACTTATAATTAAGACAATATTTTTTTAATGTTGTTAAGTATATTATGTTTAATAATGTTTTGTAAACGTTCTTAATTCTTATGTTTTAACATAAATTTTCTTTATGGGCTATGGACCATTGTAAGATTGCAAATGATCACACAACGTAATGAAGAGGAAAAAGTGAACTATAATTAAGGAAATTAAGGGGTTAGGTTATATATAGAGAGAGAAAGCGGTCCATTTAAGCCTGATGAGTCGGACATCGTCAAAGTATCCAACGCGTATCCAGATATTTTGTTACTTCTAAATAGAAATGTTCAAACTCCATCCCCATTCAGATTTCTGACGTGTCCAACATGTTCGAAATGCCAGTAGGGTTGAAAATGACTGCGAATGCACCTAATAAATAAAGCAACGATGTTACAATTTAGAATCGAAATGAATTTGTTATACTTTTTACAAGATCTAATTTGATGTTCGATTAGTAAAATCATTCAAAAAAATTGTGAAAAGTTCTGAAATTGTCATAAAAAATCCTTTGATTTGTTTTATGAATTTTGTATCAAGTTTTGAAGAAGTCAATTAGAGAATGGTGTACTTTGATAGAATTGGAAATTCTTTCTAAAGTCTAAACCGCAATATAGAAGTTGAAAATACTTTGTTAGCCAAGAGGTGAAAAGAAAATCAAAGAATCTAGAAATCTTTCCCTAACTTGGAGCCTTAGGGTCGTATTTATAGATGCGGGTTGGACCCTTCCGCACCCTTCCTTTTGAAGATGTATGAAGGTCTCTCTTCCAACCTTTCGCACCCATCCTTTCGCCTTCATTCTTCGGCTTCCATAGTCACAAAGTTGTGAGTTGGTATTCACGTCTTTTGATATGTTTGGATTAACCCTTCCATCTCTATCGAAAGTATACTAACAATGGATATTGTTTCGATATTCACCAATACTGCTTTCGAGTACTTCTAGAGCCTTTCGACACCTTTGAAAGGCATGCTTTTTTTAGTGGAGAATGAGCCAAGGTTATTCATTGCGCTGTTCGAATTTAAGCAGAAGCACTTCCGACTTCGTCATCACGTTCGAAACCTCTCCATTGCGGTTAAGGTCTGGTGCTAACATGATTGTTGGCTATTTGAATGAGTAAGGAAGGGAATTTGGATGGTTTATAATGAATTTAATGGTGGCAGAAGGATCGTTGTGAAAGGTCACTTGAGGAGGCTTAGTTGCGGAAGGTTGCTTTGGAAATTATTCTTGTTGATCAATGTTGAAGCCCCATCCTCTGGTGCTTGAGGAAGCAATACCGGTCACATGTGAAGTTTTCCTTATACTTGCAGAAGAGTTTGACCAATTCAAAAATCCCATCTACACATTTGAAAGGGATGCTTTGGTAAAATGTTCCGTTGTCTAAAGTAAATAGTGGCGAAACCAACTATTTCGAAGGGCTTAATACATGTGCGGAAGCTTGTTATTTGATACCATCGAAAGGTGCTCTTAACATATATGAAACTGCTTTATGCATGCGGAACCAACTTCTTTGGAAGGATCAACTGAAGCGGAAGGATAGCCTTGACCCCTTTTGATTCCTTCAAAAGCCCATACTCCATTTAATATTTGCACAAGCATCAAATGCTTGTAACACCGATCCAATCTCTTCGAAAGCTACTTCGATGCCTTCGAAACTCCTCTTTTTGACCAGGGCGGATCTCCTCTCTTTAATCCTTGCAAAGCTTTTACAAGATTTCCCAGGCTTTCTTTTATTTCTACATTCTTGAGTGAGCTTTATGGTTAACATCTGGTGCGAGTAAAGCATAAGTCTTTAACTTTATAAAAACCTTTAAATTAAAGGCATCTTATAAGACCACGCCGCACATAAATACGGACTGGTTTCTACCTTATGATAACCAAAACATTTGTATATATATCCATTGATATTGTAATAATGTCTAAGGATCAAAGTAAAATATGAATATACCTGAAATGCTTGCATCTTACATTTCAACATAGTTGGGCACAACTAAGTCCATATGGTTTTTATTAGAGAATGGATTCCATACAATGATTGGGCTACTGGGGTACTACCTATCACGACGCATCTCTAGTTTAAAAAACACCGAGGTCGAACCTATCAACCCTTGCCAACATAGAACTAGCTTACCTTTTACTAGATAGTACCGAATATGATCACTCCTTGGTTAATGGGCCCCGAAGCATAAAATGAGTGATAATTTCGACTTTAGATAGGGATGACCATACCCTATTAGGAGCGATCCACCTAGCCTTGCTGCATCTCCCCTCTTTTAGTCATTCCCTGTTGATGAGGCTTGAGGCTTCGTTTTACCTTTTATATAGCACTTCCCGCTTGGAATGCTAACACTACCTCTAGGAAACAAAGCAATGCCAACATTCATCCACACAAGTTGTCCAGGAGATGGACAAACTGAAGGAACTACTTCTACTACATCCATTTTAGAATCACCCTCAAGATTAGTAGCAAGTAGCCCTTGCACTTCAAAGAGCTCCATCTTTAATTCCATCATCTTCTAGATGTCTTCACTTCTAAACGCTTAAGTTAGATCAAAGTGGTTTTCAGATAATATGTCCAATCTCGTTCTCTTTGAAACAACATTCGGTAGTTTCTGGTAAACTCAACCCCGATTCTATAGGAAATAAACAGTTAAAGATAAGATTAGAGATCACCTCCTAACCGTTAGTGGGTAGATTTCCTTATCATTTGTCCAAGAAGAACAAAACGAGATTTATATGCACAGTACAGCATCATTGGAGATGACTTTGCCATATAACTCACGTGTTTCCCATAGATATTTCCAAAGTTATGTTTTGGGTCCATATTTGATAGTCGGTTATTTAACTATCAAATAAACAAACAACATCCAATTCCGTTTGAGATTTATTTATCCATAGCAACTACTAAGCCTCAAAACAAATCTTTATTTAATAAATCTCTTTTCAAAATGCTTGTCTAAAACATTCATATACTTATCACTCTAACATAAGCATCACAAAACATTTGTGAATAACTTCTTACTTCCAAATCATTTAAAAAAGGATTAAACAAACATTATTTAAATTGGAGGTAAGGACAACCCTAAATACTATTTCCTTGGTGTTAAGTGTGGAACGGATGTTCCATACCACCATTTTTAAAAGGCTAGTTTAGAAAAATTCATATCTCAAATTCTTTTTATACATCTTTCGATAAATCCTTTTTAAACAAATCTATTTTATTCATGAAATCTCATTTACTTGAAATCCAAATCCATTTCAAAGTACTTTCCAACTTCCCAAATTCATTTATAAACCCATTTTATAAATATTCAAAATCATTTATAACAATTGCTTTTATAAATATCCAAACTTTTTTTTTAAATTTCTTATAACTATCCAAACCTTTTATAAACTCCCTTTAAGAATATCCAAATCACTTTCTAAAACTTTATTTATAATTACCCCAAAATCATTTATAAAACTTCTTTAAAACATTTTCTGTTTAAACAACTTCTTAAATAACGTTAAATCAAATTAGCTTCCTTTAATAAGCAAATCCATTTTATAAATCTCTCTTATTTATGAAATCTTCTTTTCTTAAAAACTCAAATCCATTTACCCAAAACACCTTATAAATTTCCAAATTCCTTTATAAAACTCTTTATAAAAACTTCTTTTTATAACATGGAAAACCATTCACATTAAACATCTTTTAGTAACACCATTTGCCAAATCATTCTTTAAATATCTTGTTCATATTGAAATAACTATGAAACCATTTCAAAAAAATGAAATATTTATCCTTACAAAATCAAATGAAGGCTTAGCGACCAAACTGGAGCTTTTAATTCTATTTTACTTACCTACTTTAACATGGCATCACATAACAATAGGTATATAAGGGATCAACACATAATAATCAATCAACTTAAGTAAATCTCCAAGTCGTTTGTAATAGCAGAATCATGTTTTGTTCTGGTAATGGATTTCGTTTAGTTTTCCTAACCGTATGGGGTTACTTAAGGGTAAGTGATACAGAAATCCCTTGATTTAAAAAAAAATTGAAAATAAAACAGTTTAAGACAAAACCGATTACGTAAACTCAAAGTAATTTTAAAATAAATTAAAACAGTTGTAAATGAGTATCCAATCCTTGTTAAATAGTAATTAAACTCCTATTATAAGCAATTAAACCTTAATTAAACCTTAATTAAACCTTAAAACATAATTAACTTTAATCAAAGATTAATTAAATAAAACCCCTTTTTAAAATAATAATTAATTAATAATTATCTTAGATAAATAATTAAATAATAACTGATTAATCTTTAATTACAAATTAAATAATAATTAACATTAATTAAGTAAAAAATCATGATTAACTTAATTGATTAACATTTAAGTTTAAAAACCATTATTAACAAATTATTAAGTACTAATTACCTTAATTAATTAAATAATCATTAAACAATTAAATATTTAAATAATTTCTTCTTCATAACTTAATTAAAGTCAGAAATTATTTTCTAAAAGATTTAAGTTAAAACTAGTCTAGATTAGAAAAATAGTTAAATTTTTCCGAACTGCGCGTATATCGACTATCACTATATGGACCTGTAATTTCAAAACTTGATTTTTAAGCAAATTAACTTCAAAACTCTATTTTTACACTTCAAAACATGTAACAAAGTTATAAAACACCTTTCAAAAAGTTTCTAGATGGAAATAAGTTTCGGATTCGGAAATAGTTTGGGTTTTGTGTACTGTGCATATAACAACTATCGTTATACGGACCCGTAATTTTAAAAACTTGAAATTTCATTTTTCCAACTTTTAAAGCTTTCCTTTTGAACTCTTATCCTCTTTGAAACATGAGGATAAACTTTTGAAAACCAAATCAAAGTTTTAAACTTGAAAACTTTTCACTTTGAAACAAAAATCGAACTTTCGACAAAAGTCAGATTTCTACATCGCTTTTGGTTAGCGAAGCACTACCTTTGTGTCATGAACCCACAGACAAGAAATACAACATTCAAACATAATAGCACCATCATAAACAAAGTATTACTTCACAATACTAACTAACTTTTCTAATATTTAAGGTATAATCTTTATCGCCTACTGAAACTTCGACAAAAGCAATCAACACCAAATCAACATTTATGCATCCAAACACAGCATATAACATTACTACATACTTAAGCAACATTTTAACGCATAAATTTTACAACTTTTAAGAAGTTAGTAACTTGAGTTTTAAAACATGAACTTTACTCACCGTAACCTATCTAAACCAAACTAAACTTTCACCGAACTTGGGTACAATCATAGCAAACCGCCTTAGCTTGAAAATATGACCTAGTGTGATCTTCTATGGTGCAAATGGGCTCGGCCAAAGGCATAATTAGGCTTGGCCTAAGGTGGCTTTGAGGGGTAGGGGATTGCTTTGGAGAGCATTGGTATTTGAAAGTGAAGTAAGGCAATTTAACTTTATTATTAGAAGTGTATTCACAAATTTAAGTTTAGGAATTTCTCTTGGAAGCCATGGATGAACTTGTAGACATGATGATGATAGAAATGATTATAGGAATGACGGTGTAAAGTAAAAATGTGTAGAGATGAGAGGGATTTATATAAAATGAGAGGGGTAATTTAGTAAAATGACATTTAGTATAAAATAATAATAAACCTTCATGAAAGTATGCTTGCCATACCTTCCACCATCCCTCTCCACACGTTAACCCCACCCTCTTCCATGCCTTGAATCATGCTAGAGCTTCAATGTGTGTGTACAAAAGTTATGGAGATATTTTGTGTATATATAAGTGTGTTCATATGTATATATATGCCTTTTATAACATAATTTTCCACATCCATGCTTAGGCATAAATATATAAAAGTCAATATAAATAAGTATGCTTAATTAATACTAATCCTAACATATATAAAAGTGTTCATGTTGCACCAAGTGTGCACAATGTTCCCGATGACTTTCAGGTGTCGAAAAGTCGAAATTTCGGAAAACGTTCTTCCGTCACATTTTCTATTTTTATTTGAACTATCTATATTGGTAAATATCATTTTAAAATTATTTTATCATCATTATTAAATAATTAAAATAGGTTTGTTTGCTAATAAAATTTCATTTATTTATTATATAAAATATATATAAATAGCCTATTTCAAAGTGAAAAAATCCTAGGTCATTACAAATCTATTTTACAATCATTTGTTATTATTTAAAAGAGTTATATTTAAATATAAAACAATTTATCTTCATATATAAAATTTCCAAATTTTTTCAAATCAAAGCGGTAAAATTCTGGGTCGTTACACTCTTCCCTCTGAAACGAATTTCATCCCCGAAATTGTACCACAACCCTAATTCCCAAAAACACTTAAACTATTCCTCAGTCTGTATGATGTGAATAGATCATTCCTATGTAAAATCTTATTTGATCATTCACTCGAACACATAACTTCACTCCGAAGCTAGTATCGCTCATCTGACTTCCTAGTGCTGACTTTGATCGGGCATCTTAATTAGAAACCTCTATACTCGTTGCATAGCCATAAACTATGATAAACAACCTTTGGTTCCACGTAAGAACCCTCACCAATGCTCGCCATCAAAATTGAGTGATAAATCCTTATTCGAAATGGTGTAAAACACCTTTAATTAGGTACTCGAATCTAGGATTGAGAACTATGTGAAAAGGAGAAATGATCTGCATATAACCCGCGTACCGATCTAACGATTCTTACTATCTAACTACTTTCTACCATCCCACCATGCTTCTTAAGAATCAATTTTTTTAAATTTATTAACTTATATAATACTCTTCTACCTCCTAAGAGTATATACAAACATCAGATTTTTAATTCTATTTAACTTTAACTATTAGATGTAGGCCAAAAATAATTTGGGTCTTGAAACTAAGTTGGCCAAATCAACCTCTTTACCCTAATTGGTCTGGTAAGTAGCTAAGAAGAGTAGGATGCTGGTATCCTAACTCCATCATAGATTCTACTTTTTCTTAGAGCTACTAAGGTAAAAGTGTCTATTAGCTAGCCTAATAACATCAAATAATTCTTCACATCATAGACATTAAAATCGAAAGACACGGTTTAAAGGAACAAAATTTATTAATCTCCTTATTAAATTTAACCTAATTAAAACTTCATTTATTAATCTACCTTTTTGAACAAAATATCTTTTATTTTGAAAACTCTTCCTTTTAAGGGATCTAAGAACACAATACCCGGGTTTTATTTCAAAAATCTTTTGAAAACATACATATAGCATAGTAGCTCCAAAACAATGTCAAGGAAATGGGTGCTTCCAAGTAGTATCATATACCCCTTTACTAAGAAGTGCAATACCCAAGAGAAGTGTTTGCCATCCGAACACATCTCTTACCCATTTCTAGTTATTTTCGAGACACTCGAACTATTTAATAAAAAAATATTTTTTTCTTAATTTCTTCTCGAAACAATAATATTTATAGACAAATTGTTTTTAACAAAATCATCCACTTGCTTTGGATTCATTCGAATTTGAACTCAATTCCATTGTACAATGAAAAAGAAAATAATTTACTAAGTGCACTATCCTATCTGCCTAAGCAAACATTCGATTATCACTTAGAATATTATTATGATCATCACAAAACAGATCAAAACTTATTCCCGAACTGTCCAAAGGAAACTTACTCTTAAAATTTATTTTAAAATATCTATATCTTAAAATATCTTTAAGAAAGATTACTGCAATTTTTCAAAATCATTTGGAATTATCAAAGCCACCGAAATTTAACATTCCCAAAACCCATTTCAGTTTTAAAACACATTTAATAGTTCTAATTTGTAAAATCATCTCTCTTAATTCATCTTATAAAACTTATCTGCTTCTTTTAATAAGCACCTTTATTAAAATTCAATTTTTAACCCTATATATCGTCTAATGCCTTATAGTCAAATTGTTAAATTTAATTCACAAGGTGTTCGATTCAATGTTCTTACAAATTCTATCTACCCAACCCATGATGGTAAAAGGAAATCTACTATTAAATCTGACAATAGTCAATGCTCAAAACTAGAGGAGCATGACTAGTTAAACCCTAAATGCTAATAATTTAAATATTATTAGCTCCTAACCCACTCTCTTCATGGATGACTATATGGATTTTGAAAATCATCTGTTTTTATATATTGAAAATATATTCCTAGGTAAAATTATTTCATTTACCAAATTTAAAACAATATTATGCCAATTAAACTTGTTCAAGTGTTTAAGAAACCCTATCGATAACATTGATCAAGCGCATCGATCAGAATTCTTATACAACTCAACAGGACATACAACACAATATAAAACAATTTTATTCACTAAAAAACACACACTCATATATATTACACTCAGACTCATTCTAGGGCACTACTAACCCTATCTATAATGAGTTTCCCCCACCAAAACCTGGGTGTTCGCTCAACCTCAGCTCTGATAAAAAATGTAATGAACGGCCTTTCTTACTCCAAAAGATGAGCCATTAAGGGTAAAAGAAAGAGAGATAAGAAGAAAATAAACTAAACAACACAGAATCTCACAACGCAACAGAACAATATATATTACTCAACATAATATATTACAAAGTCATTTCAAAAATGGTACATTAGAGTCATACCAATACAAATTTTAGCCTAGGACAGTTATAACAGCTTGTCCCTACCTAACAAATATAATATACATATACTACAGCGGAAAGCAAGGAAATTAACTAGTTATCGACAAAGTTACCTGCTTCAAGCTCCTCCAAAATGAATCTGTGGAATAACCTCAACTATTTGGCTGCACAATCAAATTTGAGCACCAAATAATTTAGGAAATGAAAATAAACTCTGGGTCAGACATGGGTCTAGTGTGAGTAAAGCATAAGTCTTTAACTTTATAAAAACCTTTAAATCAAAGGCATCTCGTAAGAGCACGACGCACATAAAAATGGACGAGTTTTACCTTACAATAACCAAAACATTTGTACATAAATCCATTGATATTATAATAAAGTCTAGGGATCAAAGTAAAATATGAATATAGCTAAAATGCCCGCATTTCACATTCCAACATAGTCGGGCATAACTAAGTTCGTACGGCGCTTATTGGAGAATGGATTCCATACAATGACTGGGTTATTGGGGTACTGCACATCATGGTGAATCTCTAGATAAAATAACATCAAGGTCGAACCTATAAACCTCTACCAACATAGAACCGAGCTATCCTTTACTGGATAGTACCGAATATGATCACCCCTTGGTTAATGGGCCCCAAAACATAAAAATGAGAGATAATATCGACTCTAGATAGAGATGACCATACCTTAATGGGAGTGGCCCACCTAGCCTTACTACATCTCTCTTGTTTTAGTCATTCCTGGTTGATGAGGCTTGAGGCTACTTTTTACCTTTTATATAGCACTTCCCACTTGGAATGCAAACACTACCTCTAGGCAACAATTAAATGCCAACATATATCCATACTAGTTGTCCGGGCAATAATGAAATGTTAACAATCTTAAATAGATTTGTTAACGTAAAAATCGACGCTAACACCCCGGTGTGTGTATTAGTAATGTGAAAGCACCACCCGTTGGTACGAGAACAGAAATAAGCAGAAAATAACAGAGAAGTAACGAGACAACAGTTTTATAGTGGTTCGGCTTACGATTTAGACTACGTCCACTTTAATCTCCTTTATTGATGATTCAATTACAATTCTTTACAATATACTTCGATTACAACACACTATAGACGAGTAGCTAGAACTTATATGAAGAAGAATCTTTCGAATTCATGTTGAATGTGTTTGATTTCCTCTTGAAGTTCGTTGAAGCATCTTCGGTGTTTGGAGTGCTTGAAGTGTTGGATGAGTCGAGAAAACGGCAGCGTAATGGCGTTCCAGAACTGATCCCAAAAGTCCTTTTGAAGTTGGAGTAGGTGGGGTATTTATAGGGAGAGTTCAGAGTTAGGTCGTAGGTCGTGAACGACCTAGGGGTAGGTCGTAGGTCGTGGGCGACCTAGTAGGCACGATTTACGACTTAATAGTTTTGCACTTGATCATTTGAACATGTTGACAAGTCATAGGTCGCGAACGACCTAAGATAGGTAGTAGGTCGCGTGCGACCTAAGAGGTGCAAGCTATGGCTTAACAGGGGTGCACTTGATCTGGCTGAATGGGGTGATAAGTTGTAGGTCGTGAGTGACCTAGGGATTAGTTGGCGACTTAACTGTGTTGAGTTATCTGGTGGAGCGACTTAAGTTGGCGCGACCTATAACTTAGGTTGTTTAGTTGTTAAGATGCTGGGTCTCTAGGTCGTTGAGCTGTTCCATCCTTAGGTCGCTAGTAGTATTCAACCCCTTAGGTCGCTAAGTTATTAGGTCGTTAGATCGCTGAGTCCATTAGGTTGCTAGGTCGCTTGACTATTCCATCTTTAGGTCGCTAAGATCTTTCAGGAGTTAGGTCGCTAAGATTCTCTGTGATGTTAGGTCACTAGAGCTTTAGGTCGTTAGAGCTTTAGGTCGTTATAACCTTTAGGTCGCTAGGTCGCTCCATCCTCTAGGTCATTAGGTCGCTGTTTCTTTTAGGTCGTTGGAGTGCTTGGTGACGTTAGGTCGCTGAAACTTTAGGTCGCTAGGTCGCGTTATCCTTTAGGTCGCTAGGTCGCCTATGTTTTGGGTCGCTTCAAAAAGAGGAGTTAAGACTTGCCCCTCGAAGTACAGGCCTATGTCATAGGTCGTGTGCTTCGATCTAACTCTACTAGGTCGTGAGCGACCTAAAACATGTGCTAGCTCGCGTGCCCATTCGCCTTCCTTTCTCTGCCCCATATAAATTGTTATAGGTCGCTGCTTCTCCTCTACTTAACTGTTCCGATTTCCCGCTCTGCCATTAATAAAATCTCGTGATTTCAAAGGCGAATTTGAGTTAATCAGTTGACGATTCATCCTTGCTATCATATTGTGTAAGTGAATTCAATCTTTATCCAACCATGATCGCCGCTAAATCGTGAATCCCCATCCTCTTACCCCAATCCGACATCATACGTCGCGTTACACTCTCGATCCCTATTGCGATTGATTTCCAATCGCCATATCTATGTTGTTGTGATTCATGAGAGATCAGCTATGGGTTGGATTTACGATGGATCTGAGATGATTTGAATCCGTCTTGGGCGATTTGATGGTGTGGAGAAATAACAGATTCCACTGAGAGAGTGGTGGATTTCACTGTGTAGATGTTAACGGGTTATCGGGTCATAGTTTAACGAGATGGTGAGCCATTGCATGGAGAGGAAGTTAGCGATTTAGTAGATCTAAGCGACTTAAAAACCTTCGCGACCTAAGAAACCTGGCCGACCTAACGAACCAACCAACCTAACAAATTCTCGCGACCTAAGGATCCTTCGAATCTGCTACTTAACTTTTAGGTCGCGCTGGGATTCAAACGACCTAGGACTTAACAAATTTGCACATGAATTCCAAGCAGAACGACTTAACAAATTAACGACCTAACTTTTTGCGCCATAGGCTTAAGGTCGCGGCCGAGTTAGGACTTAGAAATTTTTTGACCTGATGCCTATGAACTCTTCGATTTGCATAGTGCGACCTAAGAAAGCTCCGACCTATGCTAGGTCGCTTGAAAATAGTCTAGATGACCTAGGACTTGTAAATTTCTGAAAGAACTTGCTTGAACTGTGAACTGTTTGAACTTTGAACTGTTTGAACTTGGAACCGTTTGAACTTTGTTGCACTTCTTCACAGATTGTATTGACTTTTAAGCTAACAACCTGTTAAACACAACATTTGCAGAAAACTAGGGCGAATATACTGCCATTGACTGCCCACATCGAATGACAGATTAATCAACAAAGAATATTCAACTTAAATGAACTATGTGAATGAAATGCTGTGAATCAACAAATTCAAGTGAAGTATTAAAGCAAAACTAAAATAATCAACTAAAGCTGATTTATTTGCATTAATACTATACTTGGATTTAAAACAACAAGCCCTGAAACTCTATAATTGGCACATGTCAACTAATTTGATTCCAGTTATATTTGCTTGTCGTTTTACTAGTTTTGCACAACACTTCACACTTTTAGGAAACGTGCACCTTCATATTTGAATATCTAGTTCCTTGTGTAGAATGTCTTCTCAACAAGAAGAAACAGGACAAGCCGAGGAGGTTTTCCCAATTGCTCACCCGTTGAACGATCATCCGGAAAGAAGCCCGACTTCCTTAAATCATAGAGTTTTCAGCCAATTGTGCATTCAGTTTGGTATTGTTGAAGCGGACGCTCTGCTTCCTGGAGTAAACGATACTGCTGATAGGCCACCTCAAGGTTTTGTCGCAGTTAATCGTCAGATGTGCTTAAGTGGAGCTATTCCTCCCTTTAATGATTTTCTTCGACAGCTTCTTCTTCGATTGACTATCTCTCCATTCCAGCTACACCCCAATGGTTATGCCATCTTGATGGGGTTGTGTGTGCTGTTCAGGAGGACGCCCGACCGTCTTTCAAGTTTTGAAGAGATCTGTTACTTGTGCACATTCGCAAAGAATAAAGACCATCCCTCTATTATACTTGTGAGGGGCGCGCGGAACCGGAATCTGATTCTAGACTTGCTTGAGAGTGTACATGAATTTTTAAGTCAATTCTTCTTCGTTCGCTGCCCCCCAGAGTTCTATGCTGTCTGGAGGATCGGAAGTAAGATTGCTTATCTCTGCTCACTTCATTTTTTCTGAATTTCTTGAAACTTGAATTGTCAAGTACTGAACTTCATTCTTTACCTCTGTAGCACTTCCTCCTCCGCTTAGGGATCCCAGCCACAAGCCAACCTTTGAAACGTTGAGTGCCGTGGCGGCCGAAGAGAGAAGCGTCAATTTTTTGCTGAAAGATGAGTTCCTTCACCAATTCGGACTTCTACATCCCTCTCGATCTACTCAGATTTACGAAGTTTCTGGTTCTGAGACTGAAATATCAACTGCCCCGGTTTCTACCGAAGAAGCCGCATCGAAGGAAACTGCTGTAGAAGCTGCATTGGTGAAGTGTTCTACTCCCGTCGATATTGCGGGATCGTCTAGTAAATTTTCGCTTTCCCCGGTGATTGAAGAAGGAGTTGAAAAAGAAGACTCCAATGAGCATGACGGTGGAGATACTTTTGATGAGCTAAGCGACTTAATGATAACTTCACAAGAGCTTTTTAAGGATGACCCTGTTACTACTAAAGTTATTTCCTCAGCAATTGAGGCGACATCCGCCTTGCAGCAAACTCCATCAACCTAAGAGTTAATGCCAGCTGCAAAAGTTGACATTACCCCCAAGCCGAAGAGTGGTTTGTAGCTCGACGCGCATAGTTTACACGCCACACACACTTAGAATTTTTTGGCACTTATACGCACTTAACTTCTTTACTCTGAAAATCTTTAAGACTTGTCTTTTTTCACTTTCAGATTCTCCGATGGGGCGAAGTGGCTCGTACTATGAAAATTTCCAGCGCCATGGAAGCCGTGACACTTATGATTATAGGCGCTATCTCTCTGCCCTGAGGGAAACCGATGAAGAAAGAGCTGCCAGAAAAGCTCATGAAAGACAGACTTATGAGGAGTGGCAAAGAAGAAGGGATGATGACTCCCATAAAAGGAAATCTTATGACATTAAAGGGAAAGGTCACGTTGCTGAAGATCCGAGAAAATGGGCCAAACTTAGCGAAAAGGATGCGTCTGCAATTTCTTAAAAGACTACTGCTTCTATCCCTCTATACATCCCCTCCGGTTCTCCGGCTCTTGGGAAAACTGACATTCAGACAATTATTAACAGGCCTCAGTATCAAGTCAAGGATGCTCCACCTACACTTCAAAGCCGATTCCCAAATTGGTGTTTAAAAGGAGTGCGCTTTCACTTGGATTTGGTTCCTATCGATAAGCAGGCCATGCTAAGGAATCTCGATGCTGTTAAGCTTGACATCGAGAGAATGTCCGGATGGCAAAAGCTAGTTGACGAGCTTCAAAGGGTTAATCATATGAATCTCGAAGCCATGTTAACTATGGAAAACGATCATCCTGAATGGAAGAAAGTTCTTAAACAGCACGATACAGAGATGCAAAACATTGCCGACCATAATGAGGAGCTCGAGGCCAAAGTCAAGAAACTCGAAGATGATCTTGCCGCCTCTTCCACCTCTTTTACTCAAAAGGAAGAGGTACTTCAAAAGCAAGTACGGGATGCTCATGCTAGTCAACGAGATGCTGAGGCTAGATATGAGGCGCAGGAGAAAATCGTTGAGAGTTACCGCACTGATGTTGCTCGGTTGCGAGAAAAAACTAGCTCCCAAGACATGGAGATTGAAAGGTTAAAAGCTCGACTTCTTAAAGTTGAGAAAGAGTGCGATGAGGCCATCGCCGGAAAAGAAGCGGCTGAGCAATTGCATGAGGCGACGAAGGCCAAAATTAGCTCTACTTTATTTGATTTTTACATCCATAGCATCTTGGGGCGCGGGAGCCTCTCATTTTTGGGACCGACATACAAAATCACTTTGGCCGAAGTATGGGAAGCGGTAATTGACATGCTAGGAGGTGCCTGCTATGCTGAAGCGGACCTTGAAGCATGTTATTTAGATGATGAGGCCCGTGCAGCTCTTGCCAAAGGAAAATAGAAACTTGCTATAGCGCGAGCTGAAGCGGCGGAAGAAGAACATCTGGGACAGAAAGTACCTCCAACTGCCCCTATCCGTCCCTCGGTATCAGCTGAAGTTGATATCATAGGCTCCAGTGCCCATTCTCTGCCTCCTGCTACAGCCAAAACCGAGATTACAACTGCACAGGGCGGAGACGAAGGCGAAGAAAGCACCAAATTGCAAGCCTATGAGGTTGACATTATAAAGCCGACTCCTCTAGGTAACTTCAACGTTGAACCAGGTCAAGCGGATTACTTGCTTGCTTCACCTGAGTTTGATGAATTTCTCGCTGATTACTTAAGTCTCGATGAACCAATATCTTCTCTTTTTTCGGAGAATACTGATTTTAACTTCTTTTCTTCTGTAGCGGAAACACTGAATGCTGCACAAACTTCTCCCCTTCCAACTATTCCTCCTCCATCCCTTCAAGTCACTCTTGCTTCTCAGCCAGGGTCGCAGGAAGAGCAAATAGAAGCCCTTCAAGGCTTGGATGATCCACCTGCTTCGCAAGAGCAGAAGGCTGAGGAACTTGGAGAAGGTGAAAAGACTCCGGAGCAAACTCATGATGATGACACGAAGCTATCTGAGCTAATTACTCCGAGCAGTGAGTCTTCTTCAAAGAAGAAGGGGAATCGCGCAATTTCAAAGAAGAAGAAGAAAAGCGCTTCTGCCAGTGAAGAAAATATGGAAGAAGATCCGGCTACACCTTCTTCTCCTTCTTCCCCAACCCATCCACGCCGGATTCAGAAATTAATCATCAAACCGGGCAAGAGCTCTAAAGGTGGCGGGAAGAAGGAGTGATGAGCTGGACTTTAGGCTTATTGTTTTTCTTTTTGCATGTATTGACCGGAGATTGTGCGGGTACCGGCCTCCGCTTGTTGAAACCTGCATATGTACAAAAATTTCATAGTATGGAATAAAATGGTTCTTTTTACTTGTACAATTTCTTGTTAGTATATGTGTGAACGCATTTATTCTTTGCTTTTGCACAAATTTCTTTATTTACTTTGTATGATACTGCAGTGAGCTCGTGGTATGATGTTTGAGCGTTGTTTTTATTAATATAGCTATATGTATGCCCCCATACCACAGCTTACTACAATATTCTGAAAAGACTTGTACTCTTATTTTTAGAGAATAATTCTCCCGTTTTGAGGAAATATTATTCCGCTTTTAATAGAATATGCTTTGTATTGGAGAAGTTTTTCTTTCTCTCTCTTTTTAAAGAACACTTTAACTTTCGGGGATGATCACATTTATTTGTTGAAAAGTGGATTCCTCTACGCAGTGAAGCGGGCTTCTGAAGAATGCTTTGGTCTGTTGGACGTGCCTCGTTAGAGGGCTTTGTTTAGCACTTCACTATTAAGAGTAAAAGTGTGCCTCTGAAGAAGGATTGTTTGATATGCCTTTGGGAAGGGCTTTTTTGTTATGCCTCGGGAGAGGGCTCCTCCAAAGAGTTGTGCCTCCGAAGAGGGCTTGTGCCTCGTTAGAGGGCTTTTGTTTGGCACTTCAACTTGGTGAAGTGCGCCTCCGAAGAGGGCTTTTGGCACTTCAACTTGGTGAAGTGCGCCTCCGAAGAGGGCTTTTGCCTCCGAAGAGGGCTTTGTTTGTTTTGCCTAAAAGTTACATTCTCACAGTTAAATGGTCCCATGGAGCAGACGCAAGCTACCCGACTGGATGTTCGTTTGCACAAACGATCACAATCAAGTAACAAGGGCCTGGAACCTTCTATCTTGGGAAGGTGCTCCCTTGGGTGGTCCCACCCACATTCTTGGGCGAGAGAAGCATTTCGATTTGGGCGTGCCTCATTGGAGGACTTTTGTCTCCGAAGAGGACTCCTCTGAAGAGTTGTGCCTCCGAAGAGGGCTTGTGCCTCCTTAGAGGGCTTTGTTTGTGTGCTAGGAAGTTTGCATCTCACAGTTCAGTAGGTCCACGGGGCAGACGCAAGCTACCCGACTGGATGTTCGTTTGCATAAACGATCGCAATCAAGTAATCAAGGGCCTGGAACCTTCTATCTTGGGAAGGTGCCCCCTTAGGTGGTCCCACCAACATTCTTGCGTGAGAGACAAGATTCCATTTCGGCTATTTTTGTCTGCTTATCCATGCCTTTGCATCCACTGTCGCCGAGCGATTCCTCGTTATCATTTTCAAGTTTATATTCTTTTCTTTAACAAGCTGTTTGATTTTTCTGGAAAAATGTATTTCATGGTTGAGTGAATCCACGGGCAGACGCAAGCCACTTAACTGGATGTCTGTTTATACAAACGATCATAGTCAGTTAGCAAGGGCCTGGTGCCTTCTTTTTGGGAAGGTGCCCCTTTGGTGGAATCACCAACCGTTTGTAGGAATTAAGTCTGGAAGTTTTTGTGGCTTGACATTTGTTTGTTGAGTGATTTATGGGAATCGCTTGAGTTTGTGACGTGTTGGATAGGTAAGTTTTGCTTTGATTGCCTGCAGTATTAAATCGATATTTTAGCAACACACTTAAAAATATTTGCACATCAAAATAAGATAGGCAATTTAAAATAGTAAAAGACACAAGATTTATAGTGGTTCGGCCAAGAATTGGGCCTACATCCACTTTATAGTTTTTATTATCACTTTGCACTGCTTTTACAATGGCTTACAATACAAGTATGATACATTCATGATCATTTTACAAATTTAAGCATTGCTTCTAAGTAAAATATGGACGCAAGTGATTGCTGTTCCAGGCTCTCGGGATTGGATCTCCTTCAACAGTTGTGAGTTTGAAAGTGCCATCGAGAATTTTTTTGCCTATGACATACGGCCCTTCCCAGTTTGGTCCAAACACTCCGGTTGCTGTCATGATCCTTTTCAAGACTAGATCTCCAATTTCAAAGCTGCGTTGGCGAACTTTAGAATTGAAGTGCCTGGCTATTCTTTGCTGTTGAGCTACAACTCTGAGTTCGGCTTCTTTCCTTCTTTCATCAAGCAAGTCAAGTGCTTCAAGTTGCAGCTTTTCATTTTCAGCTTGGTTGAAATGAACTTTCCTGTGTGAGGGGACTTCTATTTCCACTGGAATCATTGCTTCTGATCCGTATGCTAATGAGAATGGAGTGTGCCCAGTCGCAGTTTTGTGGGTAGTCCTATATGCCTACAGTGCTAGTGGAAGCTTATCAACCCAACCACCTTTTGCTTTTTCAAGTTGCTTTTTGATGGTCGATTTGATGATTTTGTTCACTGCTTCCACTTGCCCGTTTGCCTGCGGATGAGCCACTGATGAGAAGCTTTTTTTGGATTTTGAATCGTCTGCAAAATTCCTGGAATTCTTCTCTTTCGAATTGAGTTCCATTGTCTGTTATTATCTTCTAAGGCACACCATACCTGCAAATGATATTTTTAGTCACAAAATTTATCATCTTTTTAGAAGTAATAGTAGCCAATGGTTCAGCTTCAGCCCATTTAGTGAAATAATCAACAACAACGATGGCATATTTGATTCCGGATCTTGCAATCGGCATAGGCCCAATAAGATCTATTCCCCAAATGGCGAATGGCCATGGACTGACCATCTGTTTTAGCACGGTAGAAGGTGCTCTTGGGATTTTTGCAAATCTCTGGCATCTGTCGCACTTTCGGGAGTAGCTAGCAGCATCTCGATTAATATCCGGCCAGAAATAACTATAGCGAAGAATTTTCTTTACAAGAGTTTGACCACCTGAATGATCTCCACATTCTCCTCCGTGCACCTCAGTCAAAACTGTTTTAGCCTCTTCTTTAGTTACACATCGGAGTAATGGCATCGAGAATCCTCGTTTGTACAGATGATCGCCTTGAATTACATATCTTGGAGCTTTTCTTAAGAGCTTTTGACGTTCTTTTGTGTTTTCTGGCAAGGAGCCGTTGAGCAGATATTCCTTGATTGGGGTCATCCATGACTCCTGTTCTTGAGATACAACCATGATCCAATCAACATCCATCTCATCAATACTCGGAGCTGTCAAGACTTCTACAAGGACCAATCCCAATAGTTGAGCTTTGCCAGAGCTTGAGTATTTCGCGATAGAATCTGCCTTCATATTTTCTTCCCGGGGGATATGGTTTATTGTATAGTGATCAAAATCAAAGAGAAGTTCATAGGCTTTTGACAGGTAAGCAGGCAGATTTCCTCCTTTTGTTTGAAACTCTTTCTTGACTTGGCATACAATTAGTTGGGAATCACTGAAGATCTGCAACACTTTGATGCTCAGTTCTTTAGCGATCTTCAGGCCGGCAATAAGAGCTTCGTATTCTACTTCGTTATTTGTTGAAGGAAATTCTAATCTCAATGCATAATATAACGATCGTCCTTCGGGGGTTTCAAGCACGACCCCGGCTCCGGAACAGTAGTCATTTCATGCACCATCGACATATAATTTCCATTGGATCGGAATATCAGTAGTCACTTCTTCCTCACTGCCACCTTTATTTGTACATTCTGCAATGAAATCTGCTAAGGCTTGTCCATTGATTGCATTTCGGGGATAGTAGGTGATATCGTATTGACTGAGTTCAATATTCCACTTCAGAAGACGACCCGAAGTCTCAGGGCGAAATAGGACCTGCTTTAGAGGTTGATCAGTGAGGACTTTAATAGGATGAGCTTGGAAGTACGGCCTCAACTTTCTGGATGCAATCAATAGACAATAGGCGAGCTTTTCTAACTTTGAATAATTTATCTCTACCCCAGTGAATTTTTTGCTGATGTAGTAAACTAGATGCTGAACTTTTGCGTCTTCTCATACCAACGCTGCACTGAGAGCGTGAGATGAAACTGCTAAGTATTTGAATAGATCTTCACCATTGTCAGGCTTAGAAAGTGTTGGAGGCGTCTCCATATGATGAATCAGCTCATCAAAAGCTTTTTGACACTCGGGAGTCCATTCGAAATTCTTCTTTCCTTTCTTCAGAGCATCAAAGAAGGGAATGCATTTGTCTGTGGCTTTGGAGATAAATCGACTCAGAGCAGCGACTTTCCCGTTGAGGCTTTGCAATTCCTTCTTTGTTCTAGGGGGTTTAACTTCTCTTAAGGCAGTGATCTGAGCAGGATTAGCTTCGATGCCCCTAGCACTCACAATGAAACCTAAGAATTTTCTGGACTCAACCCCAAATGAACATTTCAGAGGATTCAATTTCATTCCATACTTTCGGAGGATCGCGAACATTTCTTCCAGATGGTCCATGTGGTCCACTGCCTTCTTTTACTTTACTAGCATATCATCAACGTATACTTCCATAGTCTTGCCAATTTGAGGCTTGAACATGGCATTAACGAGTCTTTGATAAGTTGCCCCTGCATTCTTTAATCCGAAAGGCATAACTTTGTAGCGGTAATGACCAACATTGGTGATGAAGCTCGTGTCCTCCTGATCTGGCTCATGCATCATAATTTGATTGTATCCCGAGTAAGCGTCCATAAAAGACAATAATTCGTGCCCGGCTGTTCCATCCACCAACTGATCGATTCTGGGCAGTGGAAAACAATCTTTAGGACATGCTTTGTTCAAGTCTGAAAAATTGATGAATACTCTCCACTTTCCATTAGCTTTTTTAACCAACACCGGATTAGAAACCCAATTTGGATAAGTGGATTCTCTGATGAAGTCATTCTCCATGAGCCGGTCTACTTCTTCTTTCAATGCTGTTGACCTTTCAGGACCTTGGGTTCTTCTTTTCTGCTTCACGGGTGTGAACTTCGGATCAATATTTAAGGCATGCACTGCAATTTCTGGAGATATTCCACACATGTCAGCATGACTCCAAGCGAATACATCCAGATTTTCTTTCAAGAATGATACCAGCATGTTTTGAACTGTCACACTGAGTTGTGAACCTACATTTAGCACCTTGTTTGGGTCCTTCTGGTCAACAGGTACTGGTACCGTTACTTCTACCGGCACCACTCTATTCTCCCCTGCACTGGTTTTTCTGGGATCGATTTCTTTTCGTGCACCATTGTGCTCTCCAGTGCAGGGTCCACCCCGTACTTGCTACAAGGTGGGTTCTTTGATGCGGAGCGGAGCTGCCGCACTCTTCCCCATTTCTCTCTTCTTTGCCTCCCGCAACTCTGTGAGATAACATTCCCGCCCAGCACCGTGATCTCCCTTCAAAACGCCAATGCCGTTATCAGTGGGGAATTTCATAGTTAGGCACCAAGGGGCGAGAATAGCTTTGAATGCAGCGAGAGTTGGTCATCCTAAGAAGGCGTTATAAGCAGAAAATTCATCAACAAAAACAAAGGTTTGCTTACGGACCACTTTTCTTTCCCCTTCACCAAGTTCTACAAATAAGTCGACAGTTCCGATGGGTTGTTTTGGTTCCCCAGTGAACCCAACAATCTTTTGTGAAGAAGCTTGAACATCAGCCATCGGAATCTTCATTTGATCAAAGGTCTTTTTGAAGAGGATATTGCAAGAAGCGCCGCAATCGACAAGCACTCTTCTCACAATAGCTGGTCTGATACCGGCGGTTATTACCAATGGATCAATGGTAAGAGCCTCAACTCCCATAGAATCTCTAGCTCTGAATATGATGTCATCGTGACAAGTTCTTTGTTGTTTTGTAGGCACAGCATCTTCCAAAACAAAAACAGTTTCTTCTTTTGGGGCATGTCTCAGAGCATGAGCATATTTTTCCATTTCTCCTCAACTTCTGCCCGCTGGATGTGGACCTCCTGTGATTACATTAATTACAGGCCTTTCAGATTCCTACACCACAGCCTTTTCACCTGAGCCAGATTGACGAGTAGGAAGTTGTTGCCCCTGAGTAGATGAGGCAGGATCACTTCTATTTCTCTTAACGTACTTTGCAGTTTATTCTCTCTTAACAGTTCTTCAATCAAGTTCTTTAGATGGCGACATTTGTTGGTGTCATGGCCAGGCTGATTATGAAACCGATAGAATCTTCCATTAGGCACGAAGTTTTTTCCAAGCTTTGTCTTAGGTGGCTCAGGGTAGTTGATGGTATCCTTGGTTGCGAAGAAGATCTTCTCTGGAGTCTCAGTCAAAGGAGTAAAATCCAAAAAATGGCGTGGTTTCTTCATATCCTTCTGTTTTTTCCCACCGTTATTTTCCCTTTTCTGACCACCAGATTCTTTCTTGTTAGGAGTTTCAGCTACGTTGTTGTTTTGAATTTCAGCAACAACCACCTTTGCTGGTGTAGGAAGATTTTCCAGGCGCATAAATTCATCAGCCTTCTTATAAAACTTCTCCAGTGAGTTTGGTTCTTTCATTTTGAACCATTTTCCGAACTCGCTCGTTTTATCAATGGCACGCATCAAGTATGTTAGAATCATTCGAGGCTCAGCATTATCTACTTCGGCCAAGGCTATGTTAAAGCGATTCAAGAAGGATTTGATAGATTCGCCGGAAGCTTGTTCTAGGCTGGACAGTGACATTATGTCCTTGGCCTTTGTAGCATACAACCTGAACTGATCCTTGAATTTACGGGTCAAATCAGAGAATTGATCCACAGATCGGACCGGTAGCTTTGTAAACCAGAGTAGAGCCACACCCTCCAGATAGACAGGAAAATATCTGCATTTAATTTCATCTGTTGCCCTGGCACCTGTCATGTGCCAGTCGTATTTGTACAAGAACTGATTTGGATTGCTCGTCCCCCGATAGGTTGGGATCGTAGGAGGAATAAACTTCTTTGGAAACTCCGCTTATAGAATTCTTTCGGTAAACGGAGTCTTACTTGGAGCAAATCCCCAGTCATTTTCGTCTTCATTCCTTTGCATACTTTCTTTCATAATCTGGCGAACCATTCCTGATAGATATTCCTCATCATTCAGAGGCCTTGCCGGGCAGACGTCAGCCACCTTTTCGGAAGTTTGTGTGAACAAACGTTCCCGAAGAGGCGGCTGCGGCCTTGATCCTCCAACTTGGGGAGGTGCCCCTTCGGCGAAGCCAGCTGCTATTTGAGGAATATCTTTGTCTTGGGAATCATGAGTTTCTTCAGCAAAGGTTGGTTCAGCATTTTCTGGTTGTCGGTTTGCCCCGAGCAGGGAGTTTAACCTTTCCATCATAATAGCATTTTGGGTTTCCATTTGCTGGTATAACCCCGACACAATATCGTCAAGTTCAGCCCTTGTGACTCCCACGGTAGGAGTCTCCTGATTTGGCGCTGGAGAAGAGGCAGCCCTGTCATTAGCATTTCCGGACCACGTAGATCTACTCTTTCTTCCAGGAGCCATGATTTCAGACAGACTTCTGGTTTTTAAGGAGATCCTTTCAACAAGTCTTTGCGAAGCAATGGTGAAAATATCCTTGAGTTGGGTTCTCAGTGAAAGCACCAAAATGTTAACGTAAAAATCGACGCTAACACCCCGGTGTGTGTATTAGTAATGTGAAAGCACCACCCGTTGGTACGGGAACAGAAATAAGCAGAAAATAGCAGAGAAGTAACGAGACAACAGTTTTATAGTGGTTCGGCTTAAGATTTAGCCTACGTCCACTTTAATCTCCTTTATTGATGATTCAATTACAATTCTTTACAATACACTTCGATTACAACACATTATAGACGAGTAGCTAGAACTTGTATGAAGAAGAATCTTTCGAATTCATGTTGAATGTGTTTGATTTCCTCTTGAAGTTCGTTGAAGCGTCTTCAGTGTTTGGAGTGCTTGAAGTGTTGGATGAGTCGAGAAAACGGCAGCGTAATGGCGTTCCAAAACTGATCCCAAAAGTCCTTTTGAAGTTGGAGTAGGTGGGGTATTTATAGGGAGAGTTCGGAGTTAGGTCGTAGGTCGTAGGTCGTGGGTGACCTAGTAGGCACAATTTACGACTTAATAGTTTTGCACTTGATCATTTGAACATGTTGACAAGTCATAGGTCGCGAACGACCTAAGATAGGTAGTAGGTCGCGTGCGACCTAAGAGGTGCGAGCTATGGCTTAACAGGGGTGCACTTGATCTGGCTGAATGAGGTGATAAGTTGTAGGTCGTGAGAGACCTTGGGATTAGTTGGCGACTTAACTGTGTTGAGTTATCTGGTGGAGCGACTTAAGTTGGCACGACCTATAACTTAGGTTGTTTAGTTGTTAAGATGCTGGGTCTCTAGGTCGTTGAGCTGTTCCATCCTTAGGTCGCTAGTAGTATTCAACCCCTTAGGTCGCTAAGTTATTAGGTCGTTAGATCACTGAGTCCATTAGGTTGCTAGGTCGCTTGACTATTCCATCTTTAGGTCGCTAAGCTCTTTCAGGAGTTAGGTCGCTAAGATTCTCTGTGATGTTAGGTCGCTAGAGCTTTTGGTCGTTAGAGCTTTAGGTCGTTATAACCTTTAGGTCGCTAGGTCGCTCCATTCTCTAGGTCGTTAGGTCGCTGTTTCTTTTAGGTCGTTGGAGTGCTTGGTGAAGTTAAGTCGCTGAAACTTTAGGTCGCTAGGTCGCGTTATCCTTTAGGTCGCTAGGTCGCCTATGTTTTGGGTCGCTTCAAAACGAGGAGTTAACAAGATTATAATATATAATAATAATAAAGCAAAATACTAACGTTGACTTAGGATTCGAACATGTATTTTAATTGCTCTCTTATTAAAACAATCACTTTTTTTAACCACTTTTCAAACGCATTTACCATATAGTCGCAACTAAAAATAAAAATATTTTGTACACGCTTATTTAACAAAATGTTTCAAAATAGTACTCGTACATTTTCGTCAATAAAATAAGTCCAATTATAAATACCACCTTCTACTATATAGTAGTATATGATTAAGAAATGGTTACAGTTTTTACAATGCCTACATCTAATAAAAATGATCAACAAAATAATATAGTTTTATACTATTCCCACGTCTAATTTTATAACAGAACCAGCACTCTACTATATTAGCTATGCTCTAGAAATGATTACTGTAAAAATAAAATATTAGGTTTATGACATAGAAAACTAGTTTAGACGAATTTAATTCAACTAACACAAACAACAAATATTTTCACAAAATATATATTTACCACTAAGATTGAAGCCTCTCCACTAAATTTGAACCTTCTCCATATATATTATCCAACGTAAATAAAAACATTAAAAAAATGGTTGCTACAATCAGAAAATAAAGATATATGGTAACAGATATTCAAAATATTAAAGCTAACTAGTTCAAAAATATTGAAAGTTAAAAACTTCCTTGTGAAGGAATAGAGGTTGACAAAGGAATTCAAAAATCTTTAAGATTTACGACTGCAGTAGTGAGTTTTAGAAACTAATGAAATTTTTTGAAATTTCATAATGAATATTGCACCCTAATTATGAAATTTTAGTTTTCAAAATTGGATGGATGAACAAAACTCTATTTTTTTAACTGTTTACTTGAATCTATTAATCGAACTCAGAAATTAGAGTAAACGAGCTAACAAAACATAATCCTTCAATTTGGCTCAACTCTTATGGAATTTATTATCGTGAATTTTGAAGTAGTGCGGAAGTGACGTAGTGATTGAACTTGGGGGTGGAGGGGAGGAAATCTCTTGGGCGTGGTGAGTTATTAATGGAGACATGGAAAGGAAAATGGAGATGAAGATGGTAGGGTTTTTCAACGTTGTCGCCTTAAAGTGAGGAGAAGAAAACCCAGTGTTTTATTTTAGCTTTATTGGACTACCAATTGAGGAAAGACGAAAAAATTATAGCCACCAATTCTAACCCTATGTTTTCCTTAAAAAAATAGTGAACTTTTATATATTGTTATTTAAATTTATTATTTTAGAATTTTCAGTTTTTTTAACTATTTCGAACGTAAATGATCGTTTCTTTCCATTTTCTAAAATATTCTAAAACTTAATCAAATATTTTTGTTTTAGCATAGAGAAATTTTATCATTTTACCTTATTTTACTTTGATATTTTTATAAATATTTGATCATTTTTCTAAAAAAAAGAACCATTCAACACATTTTGAATTACTTAAAAGATAGAGATATCTAAAAGTATTTTATATTTGATTTGAAATATTTGCTATTTTCCAAAAACATAGTTTTTCTACTTAAATGAAAGAGTATTCTAGAAAAATGTATTGTTGGATTTTAATAAATTGCACTACAGATATTAGTGTTTCAAATTTATCAATTAGTCAAATAACATCGAAAATCAAGTTTGAAATAATAAAGAAGATATTTAGAGATAAACCACATAAAAAGACATATTACAGACGGTATCTTATATTATAGTTTAGACTTTAGAACAAATTTCCAATTCTATCAAAGTAATTACATATTTTATTGTTAGATATAGGAGTCTAACATGCTCTTGTCTAATTGACTACTTCAAAATTTGACACAAAATTCATAAAACAAATCAAAGGATTTTTTAAGACAATTTCAGAAATTTTCACGAATATTTTTTTACGATTTTACTAATCTAATATCAAATTAGATCTTGTAAAAAGTATAACAAGTTCATTACGATTATAAATTATAACATCGTAGTTTTATTTAAAATGTGCATTCGCAGTCGTTTTCAACCCCACTAGCATTTCCAACACATTGGACACTTTAGAAATCTGAATGGGGATGGAGCTTGAACATTTATGTTCAGAAGTAACAAGATATTTGGATACGTGTCGGACACGTTTGACGATGTCCGACTCATCAGGCTTATATGGACCCCTTTCTCTCTCTTTATATAACCTAACCCCTTCATTTACTTAACTATAGTTGACTTTTTCCTCTTCATTACGTTATGTGATCATTTGCAATCTTACAATGGTCTGTAACCTATAAAGAAAATTTATTTTAAAACATAAGAATTAAGAACGTTTATGGAACATTGTTAAACACGATATATTTAACAACATTAAAAACATATTGTCTTAATTGTAATTTGTTAAAACATTATATAACTGTTGCGAATTCCTTTTTATCATATTTTACAATGTTAAAATTTTATCATTGAATCAAGAATTGTAACACTTAGTAAATATTGTTCAATATAATAAATTTACAATGTCAAAAGGAAGTTTTTACATTTTAAAAGTCAACGACATTGTATAAATGTTATGGAGAAAACAAATGTAAAGTAATACAAATTTTTAACAACTATTTAGACAAATGTTGTAGAAATTATTATTTTTGCACCATTTGTTCAAAACATGTTGTGAAAATCTTTTTACAATGTTTTTTTAACATAAGTTGTTAAAGAACCAATATTTTTGGAACGTTCTATAGAACCGTTGTAATATTTGCATTGTAAAATGGCGTTCTTCTTGTAGTAATATGCATGTATAGATCATAGTTAGTATACTGTATTCTCTCTTCAATTTGTAGTAAACATCTTTTACCCCTGAAATTCTAAATTGTTGAGTTCATTAATTCTTTTTGCTGATTTCATAGAGAACTATCTACACTAGGGACTGCAATTTGAGATTTTTGGTTATGAGTATTTGACAAATTGATAGATAGATATTGGAAACTATGCTTCACCAATCCTTTACTAATCCAATCTGGTTTTTCTTTTCTATTCGTCGAAAATTTTGGAAATTTGTATTCTTACTTATTCTGCTACCCTGCTACAACTTTGGTATCTGTGCTTTAGCTTGGAGTAGTAGCTATTGAATTTGAAACTGATTAATTAAAATAATAATTAACATTTAACAAAACTAACTACTGCAATAACGCATCTATATTCAAATTTAACATGAGGTTATCTATCAAAATTTATGTCTAGGTTGATAACCTTTGCATGTTTCCCCATTTTTCACATGTTTCACAAATAGCGTTTTGATCTACACTAATTAAATTTACTAAACATTTTTGTTACAAACATAACATGTACTTTATAAAAAAATTCATATAACATTTTCAAATCAATTTAGTTCAGCCTTACGTTCTAGCCCTCTAAACATTGTAATCGTGTCATCAGCTTTTTCCCGCTTTCCATGTTATCGTTCATTATAGATGATGTTGCATTTCCTGAATATGTCAACCTAATGAACATTTATGACTGTTGTTTACGGATCCTACTTCTTTGCATTAAGGTTAGTAATAGTATGAAACTTCATGTCCAATTGAAGCTGATCTATATTAGCTTTGCATGTTTACTTGTAGATCAAGCATAACACAACTATATTTAAACAACTAAAAAGACTTGAAATAACTACCTAATGTAGTGGCTGTCATTATGCATCTGCAAAAAACTTATATGTGTTGTTCCTGCTCTTCCTGATCCTCTATATTAATATTCACCACATGTTTGATCTATGGAGAACCGCTCATTGAACGTTTTTGATTATTTAGTTTGCCTACTACATACAACCAACGAGAAAATTGGTGGTATAAAATGACTAGCATAGTCGGTATGTAATAATTGATAATAGGAGACTTAAAACAGATGGGCTGATAATATGTTGTTAAGAATCAGAAACTGCATGTCTTAAAGGGAAAGGTGAACTTTGGATACATATGTGTACGCACATGCAGACTAGGTAACACTTATATGTGTTTGAAATTGATACCTAAATTCCCAAATCAAGAGAAACCCTAACCTTGGTACTGCCGATCGAAGATGAAGCAACGTGAAGAAGAAGCAATGAGATTTGGTGAAAGCTAGGGATGTGTTTGGAGCGGTAAAAGGCAACGTTCGGCAAAATAAAATAGGCGCGTGAAGAGGCAGAAGCGACTCGAGATCTGGAGCGGTAGTTGAAGCTTCATTCGGCAATTTGAAGTGGGGTTTTGCTGAACAAAAATTTTTGTTCGGTGATTTGCCGAATGAAATTTCTCATTCGGTATATTAATGCCGGTCCAAAAAATTTGCTCGCTGTTTTGCCGAACCAAACCCCAGGGCTACTATATAGCAGCCATCCCTCCTCATTTCTTCACTCTATAAATAATGGAGCTTCTGGACAACAATGGCAGCCGAAATTGAGAGCTACTTTCAGCCAATTTTAGAGCCATCCGAGAGAGCTGAAACTCTACATAATTTTATCTGTATAGTAAATTCTTCTTATATATAGCCTCCAAAGTGAATCAATCTTGTAACTCTAATTTTTCAGTGATTAATAAAATCTCCTCTTCCCAAGTGGACGTACACTGCCTAGCGGTAGTGGAACCACTATAAATACTGGTGTTATTTATTTTTTTTCATTGCATAGATCTGTTACTGTCTTTTCTGGTGTTCATCTTTTGTTTGTTCCATCTCACTACAATCACGATCCAGTTGTTTTCCGCTGCGTTGGGTTATTATTCCTTTAGACTGATCATTTGAAGGGATTTTCCCCAACTATCTATTATCGGAGCTGCATGGTTGATTGAGGAGTGTTAGACGCTATGGCAGGAGATGAAGCGACTCCAATTATTACAAGACCCTACACTAGAGGGATGTACATCGCGCCAGGATCACAATTGCCAATTGAGAAATGGAATGGGGATAAAGACTTCTAGAAGTGGCAATAGAGGATAAAGGCTATTCTAATGAGGAATGATATAACGACCCCACCACGATTCCTAGATTAGCAAAGAACATTACAAGTAGCGTCGTCTGCTAATCCGAAGAATACAGCTTGTTAAGGACGATCGAATGTGAATATATCTTTATACTAATACCGACACATCATTTATACCCTTTCACTTAATATCTGAACTGAATTTGATGTGTACAATATTAATACAGAGTAATAGACACGCCGATCTCAAAATCAAAATAATATATCATATAAATAACATTCACATATCACAGTGGAATAAATCTCAACATATACATAGATAAATTATTTACTTTACAAAATGAAATACTAAACTCAATTGTTATACAAATTTTATAATTCTCTAATCTCAATTATACATCTTATATACAAGGTCCAAATTCCTAAATGGTATAAACTAAATGTCCAAATATTTATCTCCTTGCTAGCACAACCATTCAAAGGTCAACCTGTCCTATAACCTGAAAAGTCTCAGCCTGACCCGAGCAAAATAACACCCAGGTCAGACTATCTCTAAATATCCAATAGGGTGAGTACAAGATATAGCACAAGAACAAACAACATATAAGTAAATAAGATGTTCAGGACTGAATTCACAGAACAAAACACAATATCCCTAAGCACGCAAATATCAATTATTAACACATTACAGGGTTATAAGTTTACGTCACAAACATGAACTTGTCACTTAACACAAAATAACAGAATTAACTTAACATCCATCACAAGACACAAGAATATATATTTATTTCACGAACACACGACACAAGAATATATGTTTATTTCACAAACACAAGACATAAGAATATATATACTTATTTCACGAACATAGAACAGTCATAGAATCCAAGAGATCTTAATCCAAACCGATCGTAATGATCGTCCAAAACAATCGCAATGATTGTACTCAAAACCCATGGCAAATAAACAATCAAATTGGTATCACTCGAGCCGATCCGATACCAAGGATCATACTCAGACAGAGAACATAGAATCACAGAATGATCTCAAGGATAGTCCATACCGATCAAGGTGATCGTAGAAACCATGACTTGAAAAATCCACATTTATTTAATATTATTAAATTATTATGTTCGAAAAGAAATCCAAGAATTAACTTCTTAAGGATCTAGCAGCCACTTGCTGCACACCAAAAGAGAGTAAACTCTAAAGTGCCAAATACTATCACCTTCAATAATCACTAGAATTTAACCAATACGTCTCATACCGTATGGTGAAATTCAAGTATTTACTAAAAGCTAGTAAATATCACTTATTACAGATACCACTGGAAAACCTAAACCATATTCTCTTAAGGATCTAGCAACTACTTGTCGCACACCAGAAGAGAATACAACTCTAGAGTGTTAAGTACTTTCCCAATCCGATCACAAGAACTTAACCCAAGCATCCCATACTACCCGTTGAAATTCATGTATTCTCTAATGAGTTAGTAAATTCCACTCAAACATTCTATTCAATGAGTTATATCATAATCAATACAGTGTTATTTGAAAGCATTTAAACCAATCGATAACACATATTGATTATTAGTACTTCCCAAATTATAGAATTAAGGTCCTCAAAACATTTATTTAATTTGTCACTTATTAAAATTTTCCATTATTCCAAATTGTTCCAATTGTATTTATTTTGTGAACTAAGATTTTCCATTTTCCGAAACCATAATGATACTTAAATTTCCGTAAAGTTGTATTATTCATGAATCATATTTTATAACCATATATATATATATATATATATATTTAAGTAATCACTTATTCTGTAAAACCCTATTTATTACTCTTAGATATGTCCAAATTAGTATTTGTACACTAGTATAAAACAACTTATGTTTATACTTCAAAACCATGTTTCTAAATCTCATAACATTTTATTTAATAAATTTAATTCATATTTCACAAAACATATTTTTAAATTCATAACAATTTATACCAGTTTTACTTAATATAAATATAAATATTTGATAAAACTATTTGTAAAAGAGATTAGGCCAATTTATAAAACAAGTTTAATATTTATAACTTTAATAAACTCTCCTTACCAAATTATTGGTGTTTATAACTAAATATTTATCTATGTAGATAAATAGATATATCTTTATATAAGTCGAAAGCTTTGAATCAAATGATTCAAAATGCACAAACACATTAGAATTCTTTATGACTAAATATTAGATTATCATAAGATTTTAGTCAAGAACTAACTCCGTAGAATTCAAACTCATAACTATATACCAAATCAAACTTATAATATAAAGTTATTATTGTAAATATATATTTATATATAACCAACTACCAAAATAATCACTCCAACATCTAGAACAACATTACAAACACAACAACACTCAAACAGGTTCAAGCAATGGGTCGGGAATGCGTCGGTCATTTCAACCGCTTCACTAATTACAACTCAGTCACGAGTTTCAGTTTTAAAATGCAATTTCGACCCTTTAGATCACATAGTTTTAGAAAACTTACAACATTAAAGTTGTAGCACAAAGTTTAAGCTTTCCATAACTTTAAATATTATCAAAATTCGATAAGAATTGAGAAAGTTATGCTTAAATTACTAAGAATGTTTACAACAGAAAAATTGACAGGGCATAGACTATTACTTTGTTAAAAACCCGATTTTGACCAAGAAATATTCAAAATATGAGAAAGTAATTAAAAAAAAGGTTCTTCCTTAGGAAATTAACTTTCTACTGCAAAAAGAATCAACACAATTGGATTTATCAATCAAAAGTTATGTCCACTTTACTCTTAGGTATTAACTCGGAAATTTTTTATATGGCTGTGCTATAACATTAGTTTCAAACTCAATTTCGACCCATTAAACTACAAAATTTCGAAATATGGTTAATAGAGAACTTGTAGCTAATCGATATATCTTTCTAGCACAAAACAATTGAGTCATTTTGGACAATTTTAGACCATGATATCGCTGTTTTACAGCAACAATTTTACACTTCATTTTCAGCAAACAATCTAATAATCACTTAAAACTCAAACAAACAACTCACAATAAAATTGAAAGCAACTCAATCAACAAACCATCCAATTCAATTCAAATAGCAACTAACAATTATTCTCATGAATTAGAGATATTATTGTGAGTGATTTACTCACTTTAATTCCTATGTTTGCTCAACAAATTTGCAGTCGAAATTCACTTGATTCCAACTTGAAGAAACCCTAGAACTCCAAAGAAATAAACAACACAAAACATTCACAAATCACTAAAAGACCTAAAGTTAATTACTTAAGTTGATAAGCAAAAGCTTAGATTTCTTACCTTGATTTTTCCTGATTTTATTTCTAATTTAAAGAGAAGCTTTTGGATTGAATAAGAAGAGGGATGAACCCTAGTTTTTCTTTCTGATGTTTTTGATCGTATAGAAGAAAAAAAATTAGCGAGAAGGAAAAATGAGGAGTATTCTCTTATTTGCTCAAATGGATTGATATTTGCTTAGGCCCAAACCCATAATAACAAAGTGTTACAAAATCCTAAGTGTTACTAAATTTCTATTTTGTTTTTAACACTAATAAAACACAAACCTTCACTAACCAATAGTTTATACAATATGAATTGATTTCTAAACTTTACCAAGACTAATCACAAGTTAAATTCTCATTATTTTTAAAGAGAACAAATTATAAATTACAATTTCTCAATTTAAACTATAAATCACAATATTAACATTTTAATCTAATTACTAAATTTTATATAATTGATTTAATAATATTCCAATTTCAATTGAAATTCTTTATTTAAGAAATAAAACTTATTCCGTAGATAAATCAAATCAAATATTCTCAAAACATGATTTGATTTCACAATTAAATTTCACAAATCATAAATTAGAATTAATCATTCCTAATTAAATATAATTAATTTGTTAATTTACACCAGGGTTGTTACAGATGAAGTCCATCCAGTAGTGTTTGCCCTTGAGGAGTTAACGGCTGACATCTCAGTCGCGGAAAGGAAGGAGATGGAGAAATGGGCGTTCACTACTTTACAGCTAGCTATGGGAGAGAATTTTATCTCAGAGATTAGTAGTGAGACCACCGCTAGGGGCATTTGGACCATGCTTAAAAATCTCTACTTGAAGAAATCTCTGACTAACCTTCTGATATTACTGAAGACATTTTTCACCATGCGGATGAGAGAGGGTACTTGGAACATCTTAATTTCTTTGATGATCTTGTGATGAAGATGGGGACTGTTGACTTGAAGATGGATGAGGAGAAAATGTCAATGTTTCTTTTGTGTTCTCTTCCGGAGCGTTACACAGGTTTCACTAACAGCCTTATCTTCGCTAGAGACACATTGACAGTGGAAGATGTGAAGTCAGGCCATCAATCTGAAGGCTTGAGAGATCAGATGAAGGAGATAAGTGAAGGAAGTAGAGGTTGAAGTACTAGTCACGGATTGTTTGTTGAAAGAGGTAGAGAAGATAAGAAGAATTGGCACTCTATAGAGCGTTCCAAGTCTAGGAAGCCCGGTAATGGCAGGAGAGGAAAGTCTAATGATGGGAAGTGCTTTATCTGCAAGAAACCTGGTCATTGAAAAAAGGATTGTCCAGATTTTAAGAAGAAGGAAGAAGACAGATCTTCATCATTTGCGGTGGAGAAGTCTGTATCTGACGACGTGCTATTTGCAGCAGTATCGAATGTCTCGGACCATTGGGTGCTGGACTCGGGGGCATCTTTTCATATGATGCCTAATAAGGATTACTTAAGTTCTTTCATTGGAAAAGAGGGGAGCTCTATTCTTATGGATAATGATGCTAGCTGTGGAGCAATGGGTGAAGGTACAGTGAGGATCAGGATGTTTGACGGAGTGATACGCACTTTGACAGGTGTCCAGTATGTTCCAGGTCTTCGAAAGTCCTTAATTTCTTTAGAACAATTGGCATCTTTGGGATGCAAGGTAACTATCGAGAAGGATAGTCCGAAGGTTTCGAGAGGTGCACTAGTTCTTATGAAAGGAGATGTGTTCCGAAATCTGTATTTGCTGAAAGGAACCACGGTTCTTGGAGAGTCGTGTGTTGGAGTAGATAGTTCTCGTGCTTTATATGCCACAAAGCTTTGGCATCTCAAGTTGGGTCATATTTTAGAGAAGAGCTTAGAGTTGCTTCGGAGACAGAAGATGATCAAAAGAGGAATCTTCGGCAAGGTGGACTTTTTCAAAGGAGAAAGCTTCGACAAGGTGGACTTTTGCCAGGAATATGTGTTGGGCAAGCAAACTAAAGTATCTTTTGGAGTTGGACTCCACAGATCAAGGCGAGTACTTGAGTACGTGCATACAGATGTCTGGGGACAAGTTGCTACTCCTTCTCTTGGAAAAGAAAAGTATTTTATCTCTTTCATTGATGACTTTTATCGGAAAGTATGGGTGTATGTGATGAAGGCCAATTCAAAAAGTTTTGAGAAGTTCAAAGACTGGAAAGCGCTTGTTGAGAACCAATCTGGTTCTAGGTTGAAGGTGCTGAGATCTGATAATGGCGGTGAATTTGTCTCTAGGGAGTTCCTCGATTTTTTTAGATAGCATGGCATTCAGAGACATTTCACTATACCCGTAGATCCGCAATCCAATGGGGTTGCAGAATGGATGAACAAGACTCTACTGGAGAAGGCTCGTTGCTTGAGATTTACGACGGGCTTGTCTAGAGGCTTTTAGGCAGAGGCGTTATCAACTGCGACGCATATCATAAATCGAATTCCATGCTCAGCTATAGGTGGGAAGATTCCAGAGGAGAAGTGGAGAGGTAATGCAGTGTATCTTGGTTACTTCCGAATTTTTGGTTGTCCTGTGTACGTTCACCATACAGGTGATGACAAGTTGGAGGCTAAAGCATACAAGGGCATACTAATGGGATACACTGATGGTATCAAAGGGTATCGAATTTGGAACACTATTGATCAGAAGATTGTTCATTCCAGACATGTTACCTTTGATGAGTCTGCTATGTTCAATCCAAAGGAGAAGCTACCTACCACATCAGAAGATTCTGATAGGCTTAAGGAGATGGAAGAAGTTCCCATGTTCTAGCCAAATAGTAGAGTTGTTGTTGATGCTGTCGAGGAAAACGCAGTTGATGAAACATCATAGGATAGTCCACAGGTACCTTCTAGTAGTGCTGGTGATGTGCATGAATCCAGAGGAAGTTCAGTTCAAGGTGGAGCTGAAAGGAGTTTAGGCGAAGCTGTACCTACCCGGGTCAGTCGTAAGACTATTAGGCCGCCCGTAAGGTATGGTGATTGGCAGTTTGTGAACCTTAGCCTTGGTGATCAGTTTGACTATGCCCTACATGTGGTTCTTAAGGAGCCGCTTGACCTTGATGAAGCTTTGAAGTCATGTGACAGTTCGAAGTGGATGTGTCCTATGGAAGAGGAGTTAGAGTCATTAAAGAAGAACAAGACTTGGGATTTGGTACCACCTCCTTAAGGAAGCCAAGCCATAGGTTGCAAGTTGTATTCAAGGTGAAGGATGATGGGAGATACAAGGCTAGACTAGTTGCTAAAGGGTTTTCACATAGAAAGGGATTGGAGTATGATGAGATATTCTCTCCAGTGGTGAGGCATACATCCATCCGCATTTTGCTCACTATAGTCGCAGCTCATGACTTGGAGCTAGAGCAACTAGACGTGAAAATTGCTTTCTTGCACGGAGACTTGGATGAGACCATCTACATGAAGCATCCAGAAGGATTTGTTGTAGATGGGAAAGAAAATTGGGTTTTCAAATTGAAGAAGTCTTTGTATGGACTTAAGCAGTCGCCTAGATAATGATACAAGAGGTTTGACTCTTTTATGCTTTCACTTGGTTTTTATCATAGCATCAAAGATGCTTGTGTGTACTTCAAGCATTCAAAGAATGGTAGATGGGTATACATACTCTTGTTCATGGATGATATGTTGATTGCTTCCAAGGATAAGGCTGAAATCGATAGTTTAAAGCGAAAGCTGAAAGAGGAATTCGTAATGAAGGACCTTGGAGAAGCAAAGAAAATTTTTGGTATGGAAATCCAAAGGGATAGAAAGCTAAGACTTTTGAGCCTCACTCAAAAGGAGTACATTCGAAAGGTGCTTGCTCGGTTTAGCATGGAAGAGGCAAAGGAAATCAACACACCCATGCCTTTGCACATACAGCTTTATAGTAAACGCTCTCCGATCTTGGAAAAGGACAAGGCTTATATGATGAAGGTCCTATATGCAAGTGAAGTTGGCAGCTTGGTGTATGCCATAGTCTGCACTAGGCCTGACATTGCATAGGCGATTGGATTGTTGATTAGATTCATGGAAAATTCAGGAAAGACGCATTGGGAAGCAGTGAAGTGTATCTTCAGATGC
The DNA here is from genome assembly GCA_030737815.1 of Allium fistulosum. Classification (NCBI taxonomy): domain Eukaryota; kingdom Viridiplantae; phylum Streptophyta; class Magnoliopsida; order Asparagales; family Amaryllidaceae; genus Allium; species Allium fistulosum. Next base: position 753,018,080 of record CM060905.1, on the reverse strand, counting down.
CTTAGACGAACTCCAAACCATGGACTTGTCTTTAGCGGTAGAGGAAGAGATTTCAGCTTGGTTGGATTTTGCGATTCCGACTATGTCAGTGATAGAGATCGAAATAAGTCAACCTCCAGATATGTGTTCACTATTGGTGGGACAACGATCAGTTGGAGAGCGAGGTCGTAGACGATTGTGGCTTTGTCTATGACAAGGCAGAGCTCATAGCTGCAGTTGAAGCAGCTAAGGAGGCGCTTTATTTGAGGTGATTGTTGTGTGATTTGGGCTTCGTATATGAAGGAGTGAATGTGAATTGTGATAGTCGGAGTGCAATTCACTTAGCTAAAAATCTGGCATTCAGCTCGAGGACGAAGCATATTGAGGAGAGAGAGTCATTCCTTGTCTCAATGAGTGAAGAGAAGCTAGTTCGTCTTCAAAAAGTTTACACAAAGGAGAACGCAATAGACATGTTTACCAAGTCATTGCATGTTGCTAAGTTCGACCATTGCTCGGACTTGATTCGCTTAATGAAGTGCTAGATGGCACGGGGTGGCATTGGGAAAGAGTTGATAAGATTCATGGAGACGTTTGTTTTCATGGTGGAGATTGATAGGTTCTACACCGACTGGGTACTTCGAACACTTTGTTGACGGGTGGTGGCCTTGCCGGAGTTCGTTGATATAGTGTAATGGGTGATGGCATTGCTAAAGCTCATTGGGTAAGTATCCATTGCATGGAGCATAAAGGTGTGGATGAAGGTGAAAGGCTTGTTTGGAAATCTGGTATCAAGGTGGAGATTGTTAGAAATTGATACCGAAATTCCTAATTCAAGAGAAATCCTAACCTTGGTACTGCCAATTGAAGATGAAGCAACGTGAAGAAGAAGCAACGAGATTTGGTGAAGGCTAGAGATGTGTTTGGAGCAGTAAAAGGCTACGTTCGGCAAAATAAAAGAGGCACGTGAAGAGGCAGATGCCGCTCGAGATCTGGAGCGGTAGTTGAAGCTTCGTTCGGCAATTTGAAGTGGGGTTTTGCTGGACGAAGAATTTCGTTCGGTGATTTGCCGAACGAAATTTCTCGTTCGGTATATTAATGCCGGTCCAAAAATTTTGCTCGGCGTTTTTCCTGACCAAACCACAGGGCTGCTATATAGCAACCACCCCTCCTCATTTCTTCACTCTATAAATAATGGAGCTACTGGACAACAATGGCAGCCAAAATTGAGAGCTAATTTTAGCCAATTTCAGAGCCATCCTAGAGAGCTGAAACTCTGCAGAATTTTATCTGTATAGTAAATTCTTCTTATGTATAGCCTCCAAAGTGAATCAATCTTGTAACTCTAATCTTTCAGTGTTTAATAAAATCTCCTCTCCCCAAGTGGACGTACACTGCCTAGCGGTAATGCAACCACTATAAATACTTGTGTTATTTATTTTTCTACATTGCATAGATCTATGACTGTCTTTTCTGGTGTTCATCTTTTGTTTGTTCCGTCTCACTATAATTACGATCCAGTTGTTTTCCGCTGTGTTGGGTTTTTATTCCCTTAGACTGATCATTTAAAGGGATTTTCCCCAACAATATGCTACTGGTTTCTTACTCAAATATAATGCCTGTAGTATGTGGCTTTGCTGATGGAAGGAAAACTGTAATAACCTTTAACTAATACTATTATAACATAACATCGAAGCTTTCATTTTGCTATTATGCCTACTTGAGGAAGTACAACGATTTGAGGCAATAGTTTAACTTTTATACATTAGGCATATACACTGCTTGATGCAGTAATCTACTTCTATTCATTCAACTTCTTTATAGCATACTCAAGAAATTTTTGTTCGTTGTCGTAGTTAATCATGTATCTTTTACATTGGACTTGCACTAATTGTACGTGATAACAGATGCAATTTGAGCTGCTAACATGCCCAGCCATATATAATTATGCATGGACAAATTAACTGACATTCTTTTCCACTTCTATGCGCACTTTCATTGTTGAATGATAGCAAACATGTTTACCACCTTTAACTGATATTTACCATGCATATTAATCAAAATTTATGCTCCCGTTAATCGATTTTTCTTTAACCTATATTGCATGATTCAGTGTTATTAATTTCTATATTTTGACTTTCAGAGAATCCGAGTCATTATCAACAAAATATCATCTTTGTTCAGCTCAATTAATTGAATTTCAAGCTGGCATATCATGGCTTACATATATCACTAACATCTCCATCTACAGCCAAAAGGATGTTTTTTTAATAGACCTCATCTCTACTATCTTGAATGTAAGTCATAAACTTTTGACAATTTAGTTTTGGCATTAGGGTCATACAACTAATGCATCATTTCCTTCCCATTTTCCTATTCAATAGTTTCATTTTGTATAAACAAATAAACAAAATAGTGGAAATTAGCCACAAGGGCCTCTTTACCAAGTGGAATTAGTTTCTAGGACACACAACTGAAATAATTACTTTCAAGTACAAAACGTAAAATAATTAGTTTCTTGGGCCTAAAAACCTATGAAATTATGTCCTTGAAAGTAATTGGACTGCTGACTTTGTCCTTGAAAGTAATTATTCTGCTGACTTTGGCCTTGAAAGTAATTTCTTTGAATGTGTGTCCTAGAAACTAATTGGACAGCAAAGTTTGTCCTTATGGCGAAATGCCCCTAAACAATATTGGTATCACAATTTTATCAACATACATAGTTGATACAGGCAATGTCAAAATGCATGATCAGAGCTTGTGGGCTCATCAAATCCAATGTATGACAAAAGATCATTCAACAATCTCCTCACACCAACATCGCTTTGGATGTTTACAATCACAAGATCATCCATTTTTTGGACACCGCTTACTTATCAGGCCATATCCCGTTTCATCGTCTCAACATTAATCATGATTCTAGACTTGTGGGTCTCAACAAAGTGTCAGATATGGTATGTTCTAATTTCACATTACCCTCGGCTTCTCTTATGGTTATAGACCTGATCTATTTGAATGCAATGTCTGTTTGTTTTATGCAGAACTTCTAAACAATGGTTACATAAATTGAATTATACATTTACATTCCTCCAATATATTACTTTTAATGAATTTTTAAATTAGCAAAGAATGAGACCGATAAAATATTGAGTACAATTAGATAATGTGTTGCTAATGAGCTCATTTAAGTGTTTCTAACACCATAAAAATGCAAAAACTTACTGACCAAAAGGTGTCCTCCATTTTAACTGATCAATTACTATATTTCCAGTATTTATAGCTTTAACATATCACCTTACTGATCAAACAAGTTTGTTCTTATATGGGTACTGGGTAGTACAGATAAATAATACATTGCGTTGTTCACTATAAACAATGCAAACCTATTCGCTCAAACAAAACAACATGCAGTACAACACATTTAAGTAGAGGGGTACATCTACACGTTAACTATGTGCAAAACACGGGCCTGATACTAGATATATCATATTTGTTAATGGTTTTCCAACATGGCTGATTATAATACTTAATCGATATGAGATTCAATTGTTGTTCAGTTAAATCTTAAATTTCTTTATGCATATAGACAATCTATTACTACGTTGAACATTTCCGTTATTGATGCTTAGTGTTTAATTGTCTGTTAAATTTACAAGATTTTCTACCTGTATGTGCATAGCTTTAACGCACACATGTAATATTTACTCCAACGGTTCAACACTGTAACCTAGCTACAACTATTTGGATGTGGTCGTGAGTGAAATTACTATAATGCTCTCCACATCTCAAGATTAGTTTTCATTATTAGAATCCATTAAAGCATACTTTTTATTAAGTAAATTTGTAGACAATTTTTTATTCTTATGAAATATAAGGATGGTAACCTAGACCAAGTTTTTGTTCTATTCTGAATTTTTGTTAGCTATAAGATTTATGTTAGGAACCGTGAGCTTGGTTACGAAAATTTTACTTCCTTTATAAAAGAAGAATCAAAATATGATAGTAAAACCTCCTTTTCTGCAATAGTTAGGTTTTGCTTATCTCTACCACTAACAATGTAAAACTCAATCAACTAATTTCAACCGCGTCTTTTGGAAATACTCAAAATACCCTCTATATTTCCATTTTATGTCCCGAAGCTCGGCTACATAAAACCTTTTCTGCTGTTTCTTCCCCAATTCGCCTACACTAAAAATTCGCTTCCTCAAACCCTTAATTCATCACTGTTAACATTACGAATTCCTTACCAATTTAAAACCCTAAAAGCTGGATAACAGATTCTTAATTCAATAAAAATTTAACATTGTGAAATATAAGGAAAAGAAATCAGAACATCTACGTAATGTTCTAGCAATTTACAATGAGAATGATGTTTTTTAACATTGGTAAATATATTATGATTAACAATGTGCAATGCACATGATCAATTCTTACACTTTGACGGTATTTTTTTAACATTGTAAAATATGTGTTATATAACTTTCATATATACTCTTCTTGAAAGTTTATGATTATGGCAAATATATTTGAACCTTCTAAAGCTTATCAAAATAAAAAATATGAAATTTGTACTATTATTTTTCAAATTTCTGAGTTTTTGTTGTACTTCCTAAAATGGTAAAAAATATAAATACATATTTTATTCATTCCACTTATCAAATTAAATTTCGGCAATAAGCACAGTTTCAACGATGCCCCTTCCAATACGGTTTTCTCTTTAACAATACCATAAATCAAGTTTATATCCATGTAAAATAGTCAATGGTTTATTTTTATTTCATGATTCCAGCTAGTAAACTCTATAAAAGTTGACTCTAGCTTCTGGATATTGTACAATCGCTCTGATTTCTAAATTGGATTATTACATCTGAGATAATTCACTATTTTGTTGTTGTTGTTGATTTTTAAAAAATAATTTATGTCCGCCTGCAAATAAGAAAAACTTTCATTGCCTTGGTAGATTCTTAGGCAGTACTTTTGCCTTTCCTGATTATAACCCGGAAACCAATATCTCTTACTCTATATGAGAAACAAAAGAGTGTACCAAAAATCATTTGTATATCAATTCATGTTTAATAGCATATATCGTAGAGTTGTTGGATAGATTCCTTCTTATGGCATTGAATGTTGCTATAAATGATCATAGGATATATGTAAAGGGGGGTAGTCATAGTAGAGAATATACCAAAACAAAAATGATAAAACAAACAATTTTAACTTAATTATTGTAGAGTGTAGACTCATGCATGATAGCTCTTTCTTTATGTTACTAGCTTAGCTATGTTACAGTTAATATGTATCGTGTGATGTATGTATTATAAGGCTGCATTCTTGAATGTATTATAAGATTGTTTTCTTGAAGAAGAAAATGTGTAACAACCTAAAAATAATGGTAGTTAATGCCAAATAAGGTAAGTTTTTTGTAACCCACCTCCTTGAACTCTCTGTACTGACTTCTATATACTCTTCGGAGTGAAAAAACATATTTTTGATTAAATATGTTTTTAATCTTATATATGTAAATAATCAAACTTGGAATCGTCATGTTTACCACAAATTATTCCGTACAAACTGGATTTATCATGAACAGAAGAAATATTTCAAACTACAAACTGTGAAAAATTCTACTGTTCAAATTGATTTCTATTCTATTTAATTTAAACATAAATCTTAATCAGAGCTTGTAGTTGAGTTTTTAAAGTTAAATAGTCTTTGGTTGATATTGTCTGTTGGAAGTATATGCTCATGAATATTGTTCATTAATAACCTAATTTATCAAACACATAACTAGTTGCCTAACAGAAGTAAATTGGTGCAATTGTAGATTTTGATGTTAATTTGCTCTCATTAGTTTACTTCCTGCATTGGTTATACAGACAATTATTTTAATTTTAGCAAACAAAATTGGTTGGAAGCAAGTAATTTGAAAAAGAACCGACAGCCTTCTCCCATTATTAATTCGAGAGCTAAGAATGATGATGCTCAAAAGTAAGCCATAGATACCTCTGTTTTGTGAAATAAATGTAATTTACATCTTGTATTGTAGCTTGTTAGGGATTGCAACTTTTAAGCCCATGGTTAGGACCATGCATGTTTTCTGCCAGTATACTTTTAATATCAACATAATTGATTGTTTTTAGTTTAGTATAAATTGGAGTTTTGGCTTTGTATTTTTTTTCCTAATGTCTTTTGACTTAAAACTTCCACTTTCACATAATTTTATACTTAATTACATGAACTTGTGCAAGTAAACAAAAAACATTAGAAATTGAGAATGTAGCCAGGATTGAATTTTTTTGATGGTTTTATTTCCCCTTTTAAATTTTATTTGGTTTATTAGAAAATATCCTTAATCTCTTTCTCGAACGAAAAAAATGTATACTATTTTGATAATAGACATTTTTCTTTTAAAAAATCATTGTTGAGTAATCAATATGCCAAGGCTATAAATCTATAAATATTCATCAATCTTCATTTGTTCACCACTACGTTCAGAAAGCTCAACATCATCTTAACTTTTGTTAGATCGCCTTTTCTTTTTGTATATTACGTATCACGACTCACTTTTGTACAACCATAAACTTTAGTGACTCCATCAGTTGGAATATGACTATGCATGCGTCAACCAACTGATATAGAATGGAACTTTATAGCGAATTTGTCGTGGCTGCATGTTCAACGTTGGAATTATTTGTTAGTATAGTTTTAAAGAATATTTAGTTATTTAATTTTAGCATATATATATATATATAACTTTATTAATAGTTGGAATAGAAACACAAATTTTTGTCCGACCGTAAAGTTCCAAAATACCCTTATATGTATTTCTTTATTAATAATTGCCATACATTTGGTGTCACGCTATTTTGTTGTCAGCGTGAAATAACAAAAATGGCTCTTTATAGATGTTATCAAAATTTAGTATCACCTAAAAATATTATATCATAATTAAGCTTCAATTACAAATTGAATTTTTTTTCTATAAATATTTACTAAGTCTTCATATCACGTCAAAACAGGATCTAACAAATAAACTATTTTACAAATTTGTTTTTTATAAATTTTTAAAGTAAATAAAATAAATAAAATTTTAAACTAACAAAATATTAGATATTACAACTTAGAAATAAAAATTCAAATTAATTACGTATGACACAATACAAAAATATGGCTAAATATTTGTTGAAAACATTTACTTTTAAACGAATTTAATAAATACAATTTGTACAAAAATAATTTAGGCATCTTCATCACGCGCGAAGCGCGTGCCGTAACGCTCATGTGTATAATTAAATGGTAGGATTATTTTGAAATTTTACATAAAACTTCATACTGAAAAATAAGTAATGATGATTGAAGTACAAATGTTGAATTAAGATTGAATTTGTTACTAACATAAACAAAATTTAGGTTTCCTCACCCAACAATTAAACATATGCTCTCTTCTCCAACCTATTATTTTGAAAGTGGAATGAGTATATCGTGGGATTAAACTAAGTTACATATTTGGATTTTAATGTCCCAAGTCCTACTATATACGTTTGAACCACTCAATGTGTACTAATGTAAATCTTGTTCCTACATGTAACATCGGGTATTGTTGAATTCATTTTTATAATCAATATATGCTTGCACAACTTTATATCGCTTTTTTGAATCTAAGGTTATTTCTTTATATAACATATATCGAAGTAGTGGTACTGATTCATATTCCAAACACACCTCGATTTCTAATATGTAGTCTATTAGGAGCTCCAAACCATTTCTCTAAATATTGAAGTGAACAAAAACATAAATTTACGGAAACCTCGAAGTAGAACAAAATTCAAAACTAACCTTACACTTAACATATCACTCAATAAGAGATCATAGCCAAGAAATAATAATCACAAGCAAACCCAACTAACTATCGTATCTTGCCAAAGAATATCATGTTCTAGCTGCAGTTGCACCAACGTCTTGTGGCCGCTGCAGTAGGTATTTCCAGAAGGAACGGTTCACTTACTTGAGAGCAACAAATCATGGTCTAAATGAGTTTGGGTACGGAGCCAGGTTTTGATGGAATGGTGGGATAGAATCTAAAGAGAAACAAAGCATTTAGTAATTAAGGCTGATGAACTTCCCACTTTTCATAAGGGTGGTATTCTCATTTTAAAAAGACACCGTGGAAACTTAATCTAATTTGTTTTATAAAATATTAGTGATGCATAGTCTAATAGTAGAAGTGGACTTTTATCTTCGAGAAATTTTTGTTTACTCAAATATAAACTATTTTGAGATTTGAAAATATTGATGCAACTATTTATTTTCCTCTCAAAACATTAAGTACAAATCATTACTTTTGCATTTGAGGTAAAACTAAACACCTTGAATCTTACGTCCTCCATTCATAGCCTACTATAGGGTTCCTTTATCATATAACTATTTCAAATTAGTTGAGCATGAACCAAAGTAATTGTGTAGTCCAGTATTTTGTGTATGGATGATTTTATTAACATCCATAATTTTATTTAGTTAATTTATTTTTCATGTTAATAATATAGTAATCAGTTTTAAGTTAATCCATGGATTTTATGATTAACAAGTTAAACTCTATGTACCTTTTTCTTTCTCTTCCTAAAAATTTATGTTACTGGCTTCTTCAATAAAGGACTCTAATACATCATAACCCAAGATAAAAGAACTTACTTCCAAACTTACTTGAAGTAGGGAACTGTACTTGCTTTAAAATAATTAGTAAAGATATGTCCCTTATATTTCAATATTGTCTTAAAATAAATCTTGTTTAATATGGAGCCTGCGTATTTATTTATTCAAGATTTATCCTTATGTTAAATTGTTAGATATGATTATAATTTTTATCCCAACTCATTATGAACCTCTCTATGATGGAAGGCTGAGGAATGCGATACTCTAGAATTATATTTGTGTGCTAAAACTATCGAATAAGTTGTTCTATGTTGCTAAGGAATGAAATCAATCTTCTTGCTTTGATTGTTTCATATTAATTATTTAACGATGTGATAATTCCTGCAAGTGGCAAATACTCTGCTATCTCACTCTTAATTTCGGTTGTTTATGAATATTAAACATTTATAATTTTATACAACAATCAATAATGGATTTGCTATATTTTTTATATTAGTAAGTATGATGTATGGTAATCAAATTTTCATGGTTTTATAAGCATATCTTATAAAGCTATGTATCCATGAGTAACCATTCGAGTAACCATAAGGTAAACATATTGTTGTTACTGTTAAATAATGTTACACAATGGAGCATATATATTACACTTAATTGTTGAAAGAAACATAGAATATAGATGAAGAGGACAGAACTCATAAAAGAGAATGAACTAAGTAGATTTCAAAAATTAAATAATGCCACTAAAAGAGGGATTATAATTCGGGTGGATTAATTAATTTAATGCACGAATATGAATTAAATGTCCCTTTGTATATTTGTTTATCTTGGTAGTTATTTGGATTACAACTTTAGCTTCAGTTCAATGTAACATATATGTTGTTCCATTGTGTACAGAGGTCAATGCTTAGAATTTAAGAAAATAACATTGTGAATGAAACTGAAGCAACATCTCATAACTATGCTCCTTATGTTCTTAGCCTTTAGAAGGTAAAGATTTAGTCAGGGAGGTTGAACTTGATGCATGAGATTGGGCTGAAGAAAATTGCTAGGAATATGATTGGCGGCTCTGATACAGAGATGAAGGCAATGTGGTAATCTAGGCTGTGTGTGTGTTTGTTATTTTAGACATGTTGAGTGCATGATTATCTTCTACAGTTATAACTGCAAACTTTTGTTGGCACATTTATGTGTATGTATTATTATACGTCTAGTATACCAAAACAGAGACTAATCAATAATAAACTTGTCTCACAAGTTTACAACTCAGATTTCCACTACTTTGGAATCTGTATAAGTTATTGTAACAAAAAGTATGTTGTAATTAATTACAACAACAAACTAACAACTTTAGCAATAATAACTATAGTGCTAAATCAACAGTTATACTATTTAATGAAATAGTATACCGCAGAAAGAAAACCATATATATATATATATATATATATATATATATCTAACCGATTGAAGAAAGAAATTCCGTCTGAGGCTTGTCGTAACAATTTCCTTAAGACTTTATTTAAAGTCTCCCAAGATACAACAGACGTAATATGCACGATATTGTAATGAGTATGTCAAATCTGTAATATATATTGTATAGAATAGTAGAGAAGAAGAAACAGAAGAAATTAGAACTAGAATTGAATGAGAATGTGATCAGTATTCTCTTCTATTTATAATTTCGTCCGTACCCCTTTAAACAGTCGCGTCCGCCTGACGGGTTGCACCCGTTGCCTTTCATTGCCGCTATTCGTTAACGGGCCGCACCCGTTCGCTACTGGTTCTGCGTTCGCACCTACAGCTACCATAAGTCGCACCCGCTCGCTTCTAACGGGTCGCACCCGCTTCCGTCTGCTAATAGATGCGTCTGTTCGCCAAAAAACCTGCGCCCGCTTCAGAAGTCGCACCCCCTCAGTCAATCCGCGTCCGCTTCTGAACAGATTCGCTCTTGTTCGTATAGCCTGCAACTGTCAGAAAACATGGCACAGTTTTGCAGTAAAAATATGATCATATTAGACCCGAACCCAAACCCGAGCTCGACCCGGTTCGGTTCGGTCGGACGGCTGCGGCGGCGCGTGCGCGTGTGGTGGTGATGCATGATCTCCCTCCTCACAACGAAGCAAACATTTGGGTACCCCAGGGCCCCAACCCCTTCATTGCAAAGCTATTAATAAACTTGAATAGCTTTGCAATTTTGGCGATGTGGGACTTATGTAATTTTCATTCATTTTAGGTATTAGGAATTCCAACAATCCCCCACATGAATGATAATATACATATCCCTCACCCAAAGCGAAATATCACAGAGTACATATGGAATAATGCTTTATCGTGGATAAATAGATATTTCACTTTGAACTTTCCCTAGTTAAAACTTATCGGATCTACTTGGCTAATCGGTGAATTATTTCATCTTGAACCGTCGGCTTTTATTGTATATCCAGACAATAAGCTTTACGAAGCATTGATTCCCTTCTCATCCAATCTCTTGGTTGTGTTCATTTTGGTCCTGAACAATTTTGTTTGGTTCTGCGAGTGTTTATAGAAAATATAAGCCTTTAATATTCTCATAGAGCTGACCCAACTCACACTAACATAGATGATCGCAACCATTAAGAGTATCCTACATATACTCCACTTGTTATATTCAAGATATGGTCATCATTAAAAAACATAGTTTTAACCTTTATATACTTCTGTAGGCATGCATTTATATTGTGCACCATAGGAATGGAGTTGGACTATGTCCAAGCAAATACATTACGTCTTGAGTTACTCAAGACTGGTTTGCCTATTGATCCTAGTCCTTGGGATCTCCAGTCGCTAGGATAGGTTTCCGTATAAGGTAACTCTTGTTGGTTTAGGCTTTTAAACTCATTCCCCTCGATGCGCAGTCAATTTTCTCTCTTGATAAACCTTTAGTAAATGGATCCGCTAGGTTATCATTTGTTCTCACATAATCAATGGAAATAGTTCCATTTGAGAGTAACTGCCTAACTGTGTTATGGCGTCGACGAATGTGTCGTGACTTTCCATTATGCACAAAGTTGTGCGCTCTGCTTAGCGCAGCTTGGTTATCACAGTGTATGCATATGGCCGGTACAGGTTTAGGCCAAAACAGAATATCTTCTAAAAATGACGAAGCCATTCTGCTTCTTCACCTGCTTTATCTAAAGCGATGAACTCTGATTCCATAGTGGATCGAGCTATGCATGTTTGTTTAGTTGATTTCCATGACACTGCTGCCACTGCTAAGGTAAAGACATAACCACTTGTTGATTTTGATTCCTCTATATCAGCAATCCAGTTTGCATCACTATATCCTTCTAAGACGGCAGGATATTTTCCATGATGTAAGGAATAATTTGTGGTATTTCTTAAATATCCACGCACTCTCATTAGTGCATTCCAATGTTCCTTTCCTAGATTGCTTGTATACCTACTCAGTCGACTTACTACATAAGCTATATTTGGTCTTGTGCAATTCATGAGATACATGAGACATCCTATTACACGAGAGTATTCCAGTTGCATTACACTCTCATTAGTGTTTTATGCAGTACTTCTGATGGATTAAAAGGTGTTCTTACTCCTTTAATTCCAAAACGTTGAAATTTTTCAATCACTTTGTCTACATAGTGTGATTGAGATAATTCAATTCCATTAGGTGTTCTTATTATTTTGATTCCCAAAATAACGTCTACAACTCCTAAGTCTTTCATATCGAAATTACTAATTAACATCTTCTTAATGGTCTCTATTACCTGATTATTTGGACCAAATATTAACATATCGTCAACATATAAACAAATCATCACATATGATTGTCCAATTTGTTTATAATAAACACATTTATCACATTCATTTATACGAAAACCATTTCTCACCTTGACACTATCAAATTTTGCGTGCCATTGTTTTGGAGCTTGTTTTAGTCCATATAATGATTTTACTAATCTATAGACTTTGTTTTCATTTCCTTTGGAAACAAAACCTTCAGGTTGCTCCATGTAGATCTCCTCATCGAGATCTCCATTTAAGAACACTGTCTTTACATCCATTTGATGAATTTCTAGATTATAGATTGATGCAATTGCTATTAGCATTCTTATAGAGGTTATTCGTGTTACCGGCGAATATGTATTAAAGAAGTCTACTCCTTCTTTTTGACGATATCCTTTGGCTACTAATCTAGCTTTATACTTGTCGATAGAGCCATTTGCTTTCATTTTCTTTTTGAAAATCCATTTGCAGCCAATAGGTTTTATTCCAGGTGGAATATCAATAATTTCCCAAGTTTTATTACTTAAAATTGAATCAATTTCACTTTGGATTGCTTCTTTCCAACATGAAAATTCAGAAGATGACATTGCTTCCTTGTACGTTTGAGGTTCGTGTTCTAACACATATGTGAAAAAATCCGAACCAAATATCTTGGAAGTCCTAGCCCTTACGCTTCTTCTTGGTTCAACTTCCTCAATCTCATGATGAGTTTCATCTTCATGTGAATTGCTTGATTCTTCTCTTGTCCTTTTAGGGACATTATTCCCTTCATTCCTTTTATGCGGAAATACGTCTTCAAAGAATGAGGCATCTCTAGATTCCATGATTGTATTTACATGAATATCAGCTATATCAGACTTGAATACCAAAAATCTATAGGCACTACTATTTTGGGCTGGCCCTAGATAGTAACAATCTACTGTTTTTGGTCCAAGTTTGACTTTCTTGGGAGGCGGAACTGGAACTTTTGCCAAGCACCCCCACACTTTGAGGTATTTAAAACTTGGTTTGTGTCCTTTCCATAACTCGTATGGAATTGTTCCTGTTTTATTGTGAGGGACTTTGTTTAATATGTAATTAGACATATTTAAGGCTTCCCCCCACAAGTTCGTCGCTAGACCAGAGGTTAAAAGCATGGCATTAATCATGTCTTTTAACGTTCTGTTCTTTCTCTCGGCTACACCATTTTGTTGTGGTGAATATGGAGCCGTTGTTTGATGAATTATACCACTTTCGGCACAGAACTGTTCGAATGGTGATTCATATTCTCCACCTCGATCAGATCTCAATATCTTGATCTTTTTATTTAACCGATTTTCTACCTCAGCCTTGTACTTTATAAATGATGTAATTGCTTCATCTTTACTATTCAAAAGATAGACATAGCAATATCGTGTATAATCGTCAATAAACATGATATAGTACTTTTTCCCACCTCTTGTAGGTAACGATTTAAAATCACACAAATTTGTATGAACCAAACCTAGTGGTTCGGTGCTTATATCAACAGATTGAAACGGTTTTTTAACCATTTTTGCTTCTACACATGTCTCACATTTGTAGTTCTTATCTACTTGGAATTTCGGAAATAATCCCAAGTTTGATAATATTTTCATTTTTCGGAAATTTACATGTCCCAATCTATCATGCCATAGTAAAATTTCATGCTCAAGCAAGTAAGAAACTTCAATTTTATTAATAGCACAATCAGAATACATAGTTTTATTGCCGATAACGACTACATTTGCCTTAAATAGGCCATCACATAAATATCCCCTTCCGATATACATTCCAGCTTTGGACAGAACCATCTTGTCTGACTCGAACACCATTTTGAATCCTTTCTTTGATAGTACTGAACCAGAGATTAGTTTCTTGCGTATGTTTGGAATGTGGAGCACATCATTCAACTTGACAGTTTTTCCAGAAGTAAACTTGAGGGCTACTGTGCCACTGCCTTCGATCATGGAAATAGCAGAATTACCCATGTAGAGTTTTTCTTTCTGATCGAATTTCTGATATGTTGAAAACCTGGATTTATCAGAGCAGACATGATGAGTAGCTCCTGTGTCTACCCACCATTGGTTAGGATTCTGAACCAAATTGCATTCAGATATAACTGCTGAAAAATTGGACTCGTCCACTTCCACGTTGTCAACTATATTTGCCTCTGAGTTGCGTTCCTTCTTGTGTCTGCAATCTCTAGCGGCGTGTCCCATTTTGCCACAAACCCAACATTCGCCATTAAATTTCTTGGTTTTATTATCTATGGGTTTGTTTTCAGGGGCTTCCCTCTTTTTTGAGAAGTTCTTCTTTTTGTTGGAGTGGCCTTTATTTTTGTTCTTCGACCCTTCTGTTACCAACGCCTCCTCGCTTTGTTTGGTAATTCCGCGGTTATCTGCCTCAATCTTTAATCGTACGATGAGGTCCTACAAAGATATCTTTTTCTTTTTATGCTTTAGATAGTTGCGGTAGTCTCTCCATGACGGTGGCAGTTTTCCCATGACGACTTCAACCAAAAACGATTCTCCAACCTTATGACCTTTCGCTTCGAGTTCATGAATGATGATTTGTAGTTCATGCAATTGAGCAGTCACTGGTTTGGAGTCAACCATCTTGTAGTCCATGAATTTGTCTACAATGAATTTCTTAAGACTGATATTCTATGTCTTGTACTTCGTGGCAAGTGCATTCTAGAGTACATTTGCTGTCTTTAGAGGTTGATATACTTTGTATAGTACCTTGTCGAGACAATTCAGAATATAGTTTCTGCATAGGAAATCGGAATGCTTCGACGTATCAACATCTGATTCCTTGCCTGTTACATGAATCGATTCCTCCTCCTCGAGATACCGTTGCAGACAGAGTGTGGTGAGATAAAATAACATCTGATTCTGCCATGTTAAAAAGTCGTCACCATCTCCTTTAAAAGGATCGGGCCTGTTGTGTGTAGTAGCCTTTGTTGATAGTTCAACTGTTGCCATCTCTGTTTTAGTTTGAACATGAACGTCTTAAGATGTTATACGTCTAGTATACCAAAACAGAGACTAATTAATAATAAACTTGTCTCACAAGTTTACAACTCAGACTTCCACTACTTTGGAATCTGTATAAGTTATTGTAACAAAAAGTATGTTGTAATTAATTACAACAACAAACTAACAACTATAGCAATAATAACTATAGTGCTAAATCAACCGTTATACTATTTAATGAAATAGTATACTGTAGAAAGAAAATGAAATATATATATATATATATATATATATATATAAATCTAATCGATTGAAGAAGGAAATTCCGTCCGAGGCTTGTCGTAACAATTTCCTTAAGACTTTATTTAAAGTCACCCAAGATACAACAGACGTAATATGCACGAGATTGTAATGAGTATGTCAACTCTGTAATATATGTTGTACAGAACAGTAGAGAAGAAGAAATGGAAGAAATTAGAACTAGAATTGAATGAGAATGTGATCAGTATTCTCTTCTATTTATAATTTCGTCCGCACCCCTTTGAACAGCCGCGTCCGCCTGACGGGTTGCACCCGTTGCCTTTCATTGCTGCTGTTCGTTAACGGGCCGCACCCGTTCGCTACTAGTTCTGCGTTCGCACCTGCTGCCGCCATAAGTAGCACCCGCTCACGTCTAACGGGTCGCACCCGCTTCCGTTTGCTAATGGATGCGTCTGTTTGCCAAAAAACCCACGCTCGCTTCAGAAGTCACACCCCCTCAGTCAATCTGCGTCCGCTTCTGAACAGATTCGCTCCTGTTCGTATAGCCTGCAACTGTCAGAAAACCCGGCCCAGTTTTGTAGTAAAAATAGGATCATATTAGACCAGAACCCGAACTCGAGCCCGACGGCGGCGGCTGCGGGGGGTGCGCGTGTAGTGGTCATGCATGATCTCTCTCCTCACAACGAAGCAAACATTTGGGTGCCCCAGGGCCCCAACCCCTTCATTGCAAAGCTATTAATATACTAGAATAGCTTTGCAATTTTTGCGATGTGGGACTTATGTAATTTTCATTCATTTTAGGTATTAGGAATTCCAACATGTATGTGCTTATTTTTATTGATTGGAAGCTTGTACTAGAAAAACTGTGTAATATAATTTGAATTTGAATATGCATTTGTGGATTTCATTTGAATAATAATATTGTGTCGTAGTTATATGAAAATAATATAACTGTGAATGTTACATTGTAAAAAAATAAATTATTATTATTGCTGATATGTCCATGTGTTCGAGATACATTAAAATGCATATAATATTCTTATTGAATGATGTAAATGCCGCTTTTCAATAATTAGATAAATTTTTTATTGTTATTTCTACAATAATTAACAAATATTTTTAAAGTAAAACACGATGTTGGAAAAATAATTGTCTTAGACTTGCATATAACATATGATAGTTGTTGTGTAAAACCAAACATAGCTCTTGAAATATGACATTAAACTTGTTTTCTAAACCATTTTTCCTTGTTGTAGATTTTATTTATAATGTTTAAAAATTATTGAAACTGAATAATACAATGCTTCATAACTATCCCTGAAACACTTTCTACTGCATTTGAAATGTGTTGCAATATTCTTGTTTTTACAATATTTTGAAAAAATATATATAAGTTTTTAAGTTAATGTACAACACTTCCACCACGATTGAAAAGTGTTATGAATATGCAATCTACAACTGCCATATTATGGTTTTTTTTAAACTGAGATATGAAAATCCTTGTAACAACTTTTATATGCCATTGTAAAATACCATTTTTCTTGTAGTATATGTTTTTACATATACTAATATTGTGCAGAAATATCCAGTTTATATGTTTTTGACAATTAAATTTGACGTTTAAAACAAATTTGAAGACACCATTAAACAAATTGCATATTGGAAGCTTGGTCTAACTTCTAAGTGTGATCATTTACTGCAAATTTGAAGATGACACAAGGTAGCACATTGAACTAATAGAACTATGCAAACTATAAAGCATTCCTAATATAAGTCCTACAACATACACTGGACTGACAGAATTACAAAGCAAACTATAAAGCTATCATCTCAAGCATCAATAATCTCCACGATGTCCTCGTCCTCGTCAGGAATCTCTATGATGTCCTCGACATCATCAGCAATCTCCATCACCACGATGTCTAGTGTGGTCCCATAAGAACTCACGTTTGAATCGTCGTGATCTACCATCTCAAGCGATGCCGCTGTCGTCTGCTGCGTCATCATCAGAAACAGTGTCACCATTAGCTTTGGCCTCACAGTCGTGGGCATCATAGGCGGTGTCATCGATGGAATTGTCGTGGTCGCCATCCTCCTTGTTTATGTGGCCGTAGATGTCGTCGTCGATTGTGCTATCCCGGGCATCACCGTCTGTTCCACGGATGCGGCTGCGAACACCGGTGCCGTCACACATGCTAAAAGCTCTAAATAACAAATACTAATTAGAAATTAACAATAAAAACAAAATAAAATAATTTAAATATGTTTATAAATACCCCTGTATAAGTGATAAAAGAAGCAGATAAATGATAGGGCAAATACAACGAGTAAATCTACCAGAAGGAACTTCATTGCTGTAGGCAGACATATGATCCTAGCCACTTTGAGCTGAATTTTATAAACAAAGCAAAAAAAAAGAAAAAAAAGAAAAAAAAGAAAAAATTAGAATTTCTTAAATTTACAAATACATACAGAAATACATGAATTTCATACCAAACTTAAAAGTTAGGGGTTAAAGGTTATGTACCTCGAAAGCTAAAATAATGCTAGCAATGATCATGAATCCAAGGATGAGCACGCCAAATCCATAAGCTACGATCATGTAGAAAAGCCTCTTTGACATGTGAGGATGTGGGTCTTCATCGGTCGGCTTTTTCAAGCCTGATGAAATGCACAAGTACCAGTAGTGTAGGATGATGCTGAACAATAGACTGGTCATGCCCATAATCCACTTGGGCCTGTAATCAGTCATAAGGTAGGGATTTTGGGCAATGGTAAGGGATGGTGGAGTGGGGAGCAAACTGACACCTAACGTGACAGATGCTAAGGAAAAAAAGGTTTCATGCAAGCCATGAAGAAACTTGATGCAGTTGGAAATATTCATGTTGATGAGGAAAGGGGATTGCAAGTTTAGGTGGCAATACACACAGAGAAAGTGGACGTGCTTGCAGTTGGAAAATACACACAGAGGAAGAAAGTGCATGCAGTTGGCAAATACACACAGAGGAAGTAGGCGAAGGTTTTGGGTGGTGGAACTATGGGTTTAATATTGTAGCAGGGTAGTGGAACTATGGGTTTTGGGTGGATTAATTAACAGGTGGTGGAATTAATGATGTGCAAGAGTCATGTTGTTCTTTGTCTTTGATCATGGTGGAATGGTGGTTTTCAGATGATGGTATATGTGTTTGATGAAATAAGGGGAAGATATGGTGGTGGATATATGTGAACAGTCAACAGAGGTACACAATAAGTAGTGATATGGAGGTTTTGTGGAGTGCAGGCTAAGGAAACTGAGGCAAGAATTAAAGAAGAAAAGGAAGATGAACCAGATGTTTTAAGAATTGGAGAGCTTTAAGTGCACAATAGTAATTAGTAAGGATGAACATGCACAGAAGATTTTCAAATGTCAAGAAATTGTTCAGATCAAAATTGCACGAACTAACAAAAGATAATTTGTAGAAATTAACAAGAGTAACTAAAGGAATATGAAACAGAAATTAAACTGTAAGATTTAATAACAGGAAAAGGAAATTTGCAAGCTACAAGAACAAGACTAGATTGCAAGAATTAAGAAAACTAAAAATTACAGCTACAGGAATGAAACAAGAACTGGTATTAACAGAAAGCAAGAAAAAACATTACTAGAACAGATAATGGTAAACGAATAGAATAAAAAGAACAGTTAATGACAAATGCAGAAAAGTAATAGAACAGAAATTGTAAAGACTAAACAATGCAAAGACATAACTGAACTGGAATTAAAATCTAACTAACAGAATCATCTACTTTCTATAATCTAGAAAGAAGAAAGGAACTGCTTACAAATAGGAATGAAAAAGGAATTGATGGTACGAAAGTTGTGGGTCAGGCAAAAGGGACCTGAATTCAAAATTATCAGGAGGAATGGACAGTTTTTATGCTTTGATTATCAATAGGACTCGAGGTTCAAAATACTTATATATCAGGATTACTTGTTCTGCGTGTAACATAGAATTCTAAAGTAAGTTTCAACGAATATTAATGAACTTGAAAGGTTAACACTTGAAAAAGTAAACAATTGCAATGGTCCGAAGTAGTTGATAAAATAAGTGAAGGTTGGTCCACTTGCCGTTAGTTTTCATTGATACCAGTTGTGTTCCATTGAAATATTACTAATTGAAGAGCTTTAAGTGCACAGTCAACAGATTTAATTAGTAATATTTCATTAATAACCAATTACACAAATGGTAATATGTTCTTTTAAAAAAAAAAATAGAAAACATTTCTGCTCAAATGTTTCCTCTATTTTTATTTTGAATTTATTTATCTGTACAGAATTTGTTGCATTATATCAAAATAGCATGTCTTGCAAGATTTATTTATCTGTGCAGAATTTATTTATCTGTGCAGAATCTTCTTTATTGTTGCGACAGGAGTTCGATAAATAAGGACCCACTAAAGTATCATAGGAGTGATGACTATATGAATCAGTTCTACTCTTCCTACTCCATTTAAAAGTCGAGGTAATCCGATGAAAGAGGTCCCCAAGATACTTAAATGAATGTGTTCCTTACCTCACCCATTTATAAATTGTAGAATATTATGCATGTGCACATTGTTGACTGAAACAGAGATGATTTTTGGTAGATTGATCCTTAGATCAGCATTAATCTCCGGTTTTCGTAAGATATTTGCTAAATTTTGTGCGCTGCATACGGTAGCAATTGAAAATAACAACTAACCGTCATCATATTATAAGTATGACACACTCGACTTATTAGCAAAGATAAAAGGAAAATGCTTATCACTTGAAGCTTTCTCTAGTTGTAATCCATAGCAACATCATAACTATCACACGAACTTGTGCACACATACACATTCTATGCGAGTGTAAACTGAAATTGTGATTAGTGAATACATTTTGTGGATTTTCACGGTTCACTATTGGTATTCCTGCAGGATTTTCTTCTTTCAATTCTCTATTTCTGTTAGATGCTTTATTTCTCCTCAACAAAGATTAACTCCTTAACAATTAGATGTTATAAGCACTGTTGTTTAGTAGCAGCTGCATTACATGTACAAATTTAATCATGGAAAAGTAATTTTGAATTCAAACACTACTTATCATGCTTCAAACGAGAACTGAAATATTTATGTGAGCATGAACTGCAGTCATTTGTTTCTAAATGTGTTTCGTTGATATTTGAGCAACTCATACTTCAATTGCACCTGCTATTAGATCATGTGTATAGCAAAAATTCCAAATGTGTATAGAATTGTGTATAGCATAAAATGTGTACAAAAAAACTTAAAAATTCCAAATGTATCAAACTATAACATCAATTCATTATAACTTGAAATTGAAATTTTCCAACAAAAATTATCATAACTTCAACAAAACTGAACTAATTTTATATTTAGAGCCCTCACAACCAAACACAATTCTCATAATTAAAATAATAGCGTTCTTTGACATTCAAATTCATCCCTACAATTTGGTTGATTGCAGAATGTCCATAATATGTGAGAAGCAATCTTCATCCATTCTCAGCTGTAAGGGCAATCTGCAATAATTTTACATGAATTCAACATGAAATTGGGTGAATAATGTATTATTATAAGCATAAACTTCTCCTCAGGATCTTAATATTCCTGACTTTTACAAGCAAGGGACGTAATATAAAACAAACCATATCATTATCATATACTCACTCGTGATTCTTTTTACAGTCAACATTGCAGCAATCACAACTTACGAATGAATTAATGAGCTACTACACCCGATTCAATCATTTCAAAATCTTTTGAAAGTTTCATGTACTGTTTCTCGATCTCAGCTATGCTTCTCTTTCCTCTTATCACTGAAATGGTTTTCTTCTCTTTTTCAGGATCGTTTTCTTTAATTACAGCTAAAGGTCTTCAAAGTAGTAATATGAGATACAATTCTACCCGATTCACAAAATATTCACTATCACTAGCCAACTTGACGACAAGACAAATAGATAATATGAGAAGATAATTATAGTTAATATTTTACAAAAAAAAGGAAGCTCTTCAAAGAAATTGATTTTTTTCGAGGCGAACTTGATTTTTTCCCAAGCGTAGTTGATTTTTTTCCTTCGTTCCAAATGTATAAAATACCATAGTCATCATCTATAATAGCATAATCTAATAAACTGATGCCCAGGTGAACTTGATTTTTTCGCTTCGTTCCAAATCCCACTTTCTTCAGATCCTACAATCAAAATCCATGTCGGCTATAAAATAGAGTCTTGTTTTTATAGATAAAAATAAATCTAAGATAAATACCTAATAGGGATTGGAGAGCGTGCAATTGGACGCACGGGCAGCGACTGAAGTAGTAGCGGTAACTACGAATCCGACGTCGGCGATTATACGATGGATGCTTCATCATCGACTGTGCAAATGACATCCACCCACCTATCTGAGAATTGACTAAATTGCCCCTAAGAAACTTTCTTCTTTCTTCACTGTTATTCAGAACGTAAGTTGGGTTCAGCACTCTGAAAGAACAGTGCCAAAAAACCTAATTTACAAATTTTTTGGGAAAAGTTTGATTTTCGAATAAATAATTGATGGATTTTGAAGAGAATGATGATAGTCTATCACAATCACAGCAGGTTTGTCAAGAAATCATATTTATATCAATTTTTTTTTCAGATTTTCTTTCCCAGAGTCGTTATTGCGAAATAGATGGGATTGATATTAATTTCCGCCTAAATCTTACTAGGATAAGATAGTAATCTCGCTTGAAAATAGTGAGGATTTTCGAAAAACCACGTCGTCAGGGAGGAGGATTCGCAAAACCACACATAAGCTTTGTGGGGTTTGTTATATAACCACGCAGAACTTATACGTGGTTAGTAACAACGCGCTTGAGGAGGTGGTTGTCAGAATCAGTTTTGCAAATTGACTTGTTTGTTGTCTAATTTTATTTCCATTCTTACATTTTTGTTGTGTGCTACTTCCTTTTGCAGATCGTACCATTTTCAAGTGATGAAGAAACTTGCGACGAAATGGTGTTGGATTATTCTACTGAGTTTACGACATATGATGTAAGAGTAATTTGAAACATTTTTTGTATAAATTAATCATCATACTTTTCCTTGTACATTACTTACATTTCATTTTACATTTGTATTGCAGATATTTCCTTCTAGGAACAAATTAGTTGATTGGGTTCGTGATACGGGAAAACGTCTTGGTTTTGTTATCATTATTCTAAAATCAAATACTGGTGCATCAACCAAAAAGCCAAGAATTATGTTTGCTTGTGAACGAAGCGGTGTGTACAAGAAGAGAAAAGACAAAAGCCCGAAGAATCTCCGAATGACCGGGACGAAAAAATGCAATTGCCCTTTTAGACTTAGAGGTGAGAAACTTCCAACTTTAGATGATTGGCGATTGCATGTTATTAATGGCGTTCATAATCATTCGGAATTAAAAAATACCGAAGGACATTCGTATATTGGTCGACTAAATGAACATGAGACCAAGTTAGTTATTGAGATGCATAGGAACATGGTAAAAGCAAAAGAAATTTTACACACCATCAAAAGAAATGATCCTACAAATTGTACGACAATCAAAACCATATACAGTGTTATCCGAGCTCAAAATGCTATTGAACGAGCAGGGCGATCTCAAGTTCAATATTTGCTTAGTAAATTGAAAGAGTTTGGTTATTTTGAATGGCACCGTAAAACACTTGACGGAATAGATATTATTAAAGACATTTTTTGGGCTCATCCAACCAACTCATTCATTTCCAACCTAGCTTCTGCTTTGGAAATGCCAAGATACTTCGAAACAATATTGACTGCTTGTTCCATTTCATATCCCATGCTCTGTATGGGCTTACCTTCCAATGGTATATGTAATAAAGAAGCAACATCATCGAGAGTTATAGTCATCTCACCGAATGGTAAATGGAAGGTATTTGTCTCAGGACACCATCGTTCTACAAAAGCTGATACCAAATTCTTGTTAACACTCTTGTAACAAGTGCTAACAATAGAAAACAAGCCAGACGCGTCAATGATTGCTTTGAATCTTGTAGCATTATCTGGAATCTTCCACTAGGACACCTTTTGTGCATGGTTAACACAAGTGAGCGGTGATCATTCCTACACGAATAAACGTTAGAATTAGTAAATGCAGACTATCCATATCGATGTTGTAGAATAATATTAGGTACATACCTGACCAATCCATATCATTGAAGCAACGTGAGTATCAAACTCTCTAATCACATCATTAATTCTCGGTCCACCTTTCTCGTTTACATCTTTCTCGCCTTCACCCTCTTTCACGGACTCGTCATCTGTCTCGTTGTCATTACTGGTATGTGAATCATCCCCCGTGTCATCTCCATCGTCTTCAGATGAGTCTGAACCACCTTCTCCTTCCTCACCTCCCTCATCTCCCTCACCTCCCTCTTCTCCCTCATCTCCCTCATCTCCTTGATCACTTTGCTCCCGGACAACAATTTCATATTCGGTTGCATCTGTATCTTGCTGCTCCTCTCCCGTATCATCTCCAGCTTCAACTACGGTGGACTTATCAGCGTCACATTAGCTATTAGCCCTAGCTAATTGTTGTCGAAAATTCTAGTGTGTAGGATTTGGTCACAGGTAGGCTAAATTTATGATTACACACCGAAAGAAATACATATTGTATACAGATAGGTTATTGGTGAGCCTGAAAAACCATTAGGATCGGGAAGACTTGGGAGATGATTAAGTTAGGGACAGTTTGTCCAGAAGTGAAGTATTTAACAGACAGTTAAGGATAGATAATCCAAACGAAGAATATCTAACAGGTGCTAGGTTAATTTTGATTATATCGTCTGGTAGGCCCGAGTCAGCCAAATGTTAAAAGTTATCCAAATAAAACTTACGCATTTGAACCAATAGTTCACTATAACCTAAAAAGTTTATGTATTTTTAGATAATGATTACTTTACGGTATTTAACCATTGTGGATGCAGGACCACGGTATATGGTTTTACAAAAGGTTTTGCAAAGATATGTTTTAACAAAATAATTTTAGTGAGGGGAAACCCATTCCGCTAAGCGGCGTGGTCTCACTTAACATGTTTAACCGAGACGTATAGTATTATTCATACCAGGCTTTATGTCTGACTTGAAGTTTATGTTTTCCCCTTAAACTCTCGGGTTCTCAAAATTAATTTCAGTAGGTTGAGGGATTAAGGTCTTTCTTAGGTTTTAGTAGGATGACAAATAAGGCTACCGGAGGCATGCAGGTGGAAAACGGATAGCTATTGAGGATTGAAGTTCTTATTATGTTTTGATGTATTTTCGATGTAATTGTATTAGGTCTATTATGACCATATGACTTTGATCAACCAAGGGGGTATCATTATATACCATACTTGGTGTATTTTGTAATAGTGGAAATTAGCCACAAGGGCCTCTTTAGCAAGTGGAATTAGTTTCTAGGACACACAACTGAAATAATTACTTTCAAGGACAAAATGTAAAATAATTAGTTTCTAAGGCCTAAAAATCTATGAAATTATGTCCTTGAAAGTAATTGGACTGCTGACTTTGTCCTTGAAAGTAATTATTCTGCTAACTTTGGCCTTGAAAGAAATTTCGTTGAACGTGTGTCCTAGAAACTAATTGGACTGCAAAGTTTGTCCTTCTGGTGAAATTCTGATGCAAGCCAGGCTCAAATGTTCCAAGGCATAAGTCGTGACCGACTTAAAGAAGATATGAGTCGTGACCAACTTATCGGAGTAGAAGGCCTAACTCGTAACCGACCTAGTGAAACGATAAGTCGTGACCGACTTAGTATAACTCGGCAACGACTCAGTGAAGATATGCGGGTTAGCGAATCTCTTAAGTCACCAGGACGATCTACCGAGTTATGCAGTGAGAAGGTAGAACAAACTGATGAAGTGTTAGGTCATGAACGACTTAACGAGTCAAGTGGTAAGTCGGTATCGAGTTACGACTTAGTTAAGTCGTACCACCTTATGTCGCTGAAACCTGAAGCCATGGATTCTCCTGCCGAGTTAATATGAACCGCTGTTTCTTAAGTCGCTACTATTGATGAGTCGTGAGTCGTCTGTTTTAGGTCGCATACGACCTAAGTTGAGTCGTGAGAAGTTGTAGGTCGGCAACGACTTAAATGATGTATTTTTCTATTTGTATTTTCTGTTTTCTAAGTCGCTAGGCTTTCTTGTAATAAGTCGTGAGTCGTGTACTTTTTGTAAATAAGGTGTGTTGATTTGTTAAGTCGCTAACGACCTTGTTGAGTCGGAGCTGTTGTTGAGTCGGAGCTGTTGAGTCGTAAGTCGTAGGCTATGAGTCGGTGCCGACTTAAGTGTTGTACATTTTTTTGTTTTGCGTAAGTTGTAGCCTATAAATAGGCAAGTTGAGTCATTTTGTAAACTTTAGTTGATTTGAAATAAAACTCTTGTTTTTTGTTAGCTTTGTGCTTTCATCTAATTGGTAGTCGAGTGTATCTCCTATCTCCACCTTCGACATTCGAGTGCCCTCTAATCTTCGATTGTTGAAGCCGATTCGCGGAATCAAGTGCGCTTGATCAACGCGTGAAGAATCGCAGATCTTTGAACCCGGTATCGTGCGCGATCAACGAGTTCGGGATAGCTAGAATTCGGTATCTTCGGATCAACGAGTTCGGGCATTTCAGTATTCATCAATCCATCGATTGCTACTTTCATTGACCTACATTGTTTCTGTGTAATCCGCTGTGTCAGTTTGGTATCAGAGCTCGTTTTAGCCAATCATAGCTAAATCGAGTCTTGGAGCCGAGAATTTGAAGTTTGAAGTTGTTGTTCATCGTGTTCATCGCAAATTGCAACAAAGGGGGAGTTTTCGATCCATTTCCTTTTGGATCTAAGTTCGAAAGGTGTTTGAAATTTTGAAGTGGGCAAGTTAGAGCTTCGGCCGAGCTAAGGGAAGCAAGGAAGGCCGTGTACATCACTTTGAAAGTCAAAGCCGAGAATTGGAGAGTTTTGTAACATTTCAAATCATGCCGCCAAGAAGAGCTAATCGTCACCAAAACGTGGAAGATTTGTATAAACGGGAAGATGCTGAGCAAATGGAGCAACGTATAAGTGACAAATTCAATGAGAAGTTGGATGAAGGCATTGGGCGATTAGAGAAGATGATATTGGAAATGAATCAGAATCAGAGAAGGGTTTCACCAGAATCTAATCATGGAAGAAGTAGAGTTTCACCACAATCCAACCGAGAGAGAAGTGTCGATAATGATCATAGAAGTGCAAGTCGAGACAGTTATAGAAATGCTGATGATCGAGATCGTAATCGGAGGAATGCTGGTAGAAGGAATGATGGTAGTAGCGATGTGGGTGGACGAGAAAGACATAGATATACATCTGATTTTGAAGAGGAGTATGATAGTGGTAGTATTCAAGGACGAGGTCAAGGAAGAAATTATTCAGAGTATGATCACAAGTGGGAATCGGGAATGAAAACTGAAATTCCTGAATTCAAAGGGGGTATGCAAGCTGAAGAGTTTTTGGATTGGGTAGCTAATGTTGTAGAAATTTTTGATTTCAAGGAAGTTCCAGAACATCGTAGAGTGAAGTTGGTTGCTACAAGGTTGAGGGGTAGAGCTTTGGCATGGTAGCAGCAAACCAAGCTTACAGGGACGACTAGGAGGTGGTGTGTTTACTAATTCCAACAATCAAGTGAAGGGTGTTAATGGGAGTTCTAATGTTTCTAAACCTATCAGTAGACCAGTGGTGAAGGAGGCTGAGAAGACAAAGGTTAACAATGGTTTCAAATGTTACAATTGTCAGGAATTGGGTCATAAAGCAATGAGTGTCCAAAGCAAAAGAAGAGAACCATGATTGCAGAAGCTGAGGATGAGGATATTGATGGAGATTGTTCTAGTCCAGTTGAGGAGGATGAGCAGGATATTGCGTCAGGAGATGAAGGTTGTAATCTAATGCTGAGGAGATCATGTTTGACACCGAAGCAGGAGGAAGCTAGTTGATTGAGGAGTAATATCTTTCAGACGACATGCACTATACTGGGAAAGGTGTGTAAATTTGTGATTGACGCAGGAAGCTGTGACAATATCATTTCCACCGAGGATGTGACAAAGTTGAAGTTGAAGACAGAGAAACATCTGAATCCATACAAGTTAGCATGGTTGAGAAAAGGAGGAGAAGTGAAAGTTTATAGACGAGTTCGAGTTCCATTCTCTATTGGGAAGAAATACAAAGACAAAATCTGGTGTGATGTAGTAGAGATGGATGTTTGTCACTTACTTTTGGGAAGACCATGGCAGTATGATCGAGCAGTACAGCATGACGGTCGGACCAATAGCTACAGCTTTATGTTTGAAGGTACGAAGATTATCCTAGTTCCAAAGAAGAGACAACAGGGAGAAAGTAAGTCAGAAGAGATTGAAGAGCTGAAAACTTTATTATCTATGAAGGAATTTGTTAAGGAGGTTGAGGAAGAGCCTAAAGTATTCTTGTTGATTGGACGAGAGAGTCAAGAAGTGGTGGAAGTACCAGAAGAAGTAAAACCAGTACTGGAAGAGTTTGACGATGTATTTCCAGAGGAGTTGCCAACGGAGTTACCACCGTTGAGGGACATTCAACATCAAATTGATCTTGTTTCAGGAGCTGTGTTACCTCACAGACCACACTACAGAATGAGTCCAAAAGAGCATGAGGAGTTGCAGAGACAAGTGGAAGAATTGCTTGAACAGGGGCGTGTGCAGGAGAGTCTGAGTCCTTGTACTGTACCAGCTTTATTGGTACCCAAGAAGGATGGGACGTGGAGGATGTGCACAGATAGTAGAGCATTAAATAAGATCACAGTCAGATACATATTTCCAATGCCGAGACTTGATGATTTATTGGATCAAATCAGTGGGTTCGTAATCTTTTCTAAGATTGACTTGAAAAGCGGTTATCATCAGATTCGCATTAGACCAGGTGATGAATGGAAGACAACATTCAAGACGAGGGAAGGATTGTATGAATGGCTGGTAATGCCATTTGGTCTATCGAATGCACCAAGTACGTTCATGAGGGTGATCAACCAGATTTTCAGACCATACATTAGGAAATTTGTGGTGGTTTACTTTGATGATATTCTGATCTACAGTGCTAGTACAGAAGAGCATGTTCAACATTTGAAGAAAGTGTTACTTATTCTTCGTGAAGAACAATTCTATGCTGCTACAAAGAAGTGTGTTTTTATGGCGAGGAGTGTTTTATTTCTGGGGTATGTTATGTCGGAAGAAGGCATACAGGTTGACCAAAGTAAAGTCGAAGCTATCCGAGATTGGCCGCAACCCAAGACGATAACGGAAGTTCGTAGTTTTCAAGGGTTGGCTTCATTCTATCGAAGGTTCATTCCACACTTTAGTAGTGTGATGGCACCTGTTACAAATTGCATGAAGGGTAAACAGTTTTCATGGACCGAAGAGGCAGGGAATGCTTTTGGGAAGATCAAGGAGTTGCTGACGTCTGCACCAATTTTAGTATTACCAGATTTTCAATTGTTGTTTGAGCTACACACTGATGCATCAAAGGTTGGGATTGGAGGAGTGTTGAGTCAGAGGGGACGTCCTATTGCATATTTCAGTGAGAAGCTATCAGGAGCGAAGATGAGATATAACACATATGATGTGGAATTTTATGCTGTCGTGCAAGCTATTAAACACTGGAGACACTATCTATTTCAGAAGGAGTTTGTTCTTTACACTGATCATGAGGCATTAAAGCATTTACAAGGGCAAGACAAGATTTCAGCGAGACATGCATCATGGATTGCATATCCGCAACAGTTTACTTTTGTTGTTAAACACAAGTCAGGAGTGACGAATCGTGTGGCTGATGCTTTGAGTAGAAGAAATCACTTGTTAACTACATTGAAGGTTGAAGTGATGGGGTTTGATATGTTGCCAGAATTATTTGTCGATGATCCTTACTTTGCAAAGTTTGTTGATAAAGTTAAGGAGGGGAAGACAGAGGAATTTATGATGGTAGATGGTTTTCTGTTCAAAGGAAATCGATTGTGCATACCTGATTGTAGTTTGAGAATGAAGATTGTAAAAGAGCTACATGAAGAAGGACATGTTGGGAGAGACCGTACCTTACAATTGATTTTACAATCTTACTTTTGGTCGTCAATGAGGAAAGAGGTGGAGAGGTTTGTTGAGCGATGTCATATCTGTCAGGTTTCGAAAGGAATTGCAACTAATGCTGGGTTATATATGCCGTTACCTGTACCAATTAAACCATGGGTTGATGTGAGTATGGACTTTGTGTTGGGGTTGCCGAGAACGCAGCGTGGAAACGATTCCATTTATGTGGTGGTTGACCGATTTTCGAAAATGGCACATTTTATTGCTTGCAAGAAGACGGCGGATGCTGTTCATGTTGCGCAGTTGTTTTTTAAAGAGATATATCGACTTCATGGATTGCCAGAATCAATTGTGTCGGATAGGGATACTCGTTTTCTGAGTCATTTTTGGCTAAGTTTGTGGAAGATGGTGGGAACGAAGTTGAAATTTAGCAGCGCTTATCATCCGCAAACGGATGGACAAACCGAGGTTGTGAACAGATCATTGGGAAATTTGTTGAGATGTCTTGTGCAAGACAATCTGAAGAGTTGGGATCTGAAGCTATGTCAAGCAGAATTTGCTCATAATCATGCAGTGAATCGTAGTACGGGTTTCAGTCCATTTCAAATAGTATATTCAAGCTTACCGAAGGGACCGTTGGATCTAACGATAGTACCACAATCGAAGAAGACAATTAAGAAAGCTGCTGATTTTGTTGATGGATTGGCGGAATGTCATAAAATCGTTCAGGAACGATTGGAGAATGCAAATGAGAGGTATAAAAAGGCTGCAGATTTGAAACGAAGGAGTGTTGAATTTAATGAAGGTGATTTGGTTTATGCAGTGTTAACGAAAGATCGTTTTCCAGTGGGCGCTTACAACAAGTTGAAAGCCAGAAAAATTGGTCCTGTAAAGATCGTGAAACAGATTAATGAAAACGCTTATAAATTGAAACTACCGGAAGATGTGTACACGTCCGACGTATTCAATGTTAAGCATCTAGTACCTTATCATGGAGATAATGGTGCCACGAAGGAGGAAAGTGCAAATTCGAGGACGAATTTCTTTCAACCAGGG
Organism: Allium fistulosum; assembly: GCA_030737815.1. Lineage (NCBI taxonomy): Eukaryota > Viridiplantae > Streptophyta > Magnoliopsida > Asparagales > Amaryllidaceae > Allium > Allium fistulosum. Next base: position 752,987,259 of record CM060905.1, on the reverse strand, counting down.
GAGGATGATGCAAGCCAGGCTCAAATGTTCCAAGGCATAAGTCGTGACCGACTTAAAGAAGATATGAGTCATGACCAACTTATCAGAGTAGAAGGTCTAACTCGTAACCGACCTAGTGAAACGATAAGTCGTGACCGACTTAGTATAACTCGGCAACGACTCAGTGAAGATATGCGGGTTAGCGAATCTCTTAAGTCACCAGGACGATCTACCGAGTTATGCAGTGAGAAGGCAGAATAAACTGATGAAGTGTTAGGTCATGAACGACTTAACGAGTCAAGTGGTAAGTCAGTATCGAGTTACGACTTAGTTAAGTCGTACCATCTTATGTCGCTGAAACCTGAAGCCATGGATTCTCCTGCCGAGTTAATCTGAACCGCTGTTTCTTAAGTCGCTACTATTGATGAGTCGTGAGTCGTCTGTTTTAGGTCGCATACGACCTAAGTTGAGTCGTGAGAAGTTGTAGGTCGGCAACGACTTAAATGATGTATTTTTCTATTTGTATTTTCTGTTTGCTAAGTCGCTAGGCTTTCTTGTAATAAGTCGTGAGTCGTGTACTTTGTAAATAAGGTGTGTTGATTTGTTAAGTCGCTAACGACCTTGTTGAGTCGGAGCTGTTGAGTCGTAAGTCGTAGGCTACGAGTCGGTGCCGACTTAAGTGTTGTACATTTTTTTGTTTTGCGTAAGTTGTAGCCTATAAATAGGCAAGTTGATTCATTTTGTAAACTTTAGTTGATTTGAAATAAAACTCTTGTTTTTTGTTAGCTTTGTGCTTTCATCTAATTGGTAGTCGAGTGTATCTCCTATCTCCACCTTCGACATTCGAGTGCGCTCGAATCTTCGATTGTTGAAGCCGATTCGCGGAATCAAGTGCGCTTGATCAACGCGTGAAGAATCGCAGATCTTTGAACCCGGTATCGTGCGCGATCAACGAGTTCGGGATAGCTAGAATTCGGTATCTTCGGATCAACGAGTTCGGGCATTTCAGTATTCATCAATCCATCGATTGCTACTTTCATCGACCTACATTGTTTCTGTGTAATCCGCTGCGTCAAATTCCCCTTTGTAATAATTATATTTTATCTACGCTTGGGAAAGATTTGGGATTATGTGTTGTGAATGTGAAACATTTGACATTGAAATGTAATTAAGTAAAAGTGGGTTTTGAAATTTGTGTTTTGTTTCATATTCAGGTGCTTCTGATATTATTGATACCATTAACATGGCTGTATTTAGTCGCTCGAAGTTAATACTATAGATGACTGCAGCATCTGTAGCGCTTAGTTTTGGGCCTCTAGATAGGGGATTTTACAGCTTGGTATCATAGCGTGGTTTATGAAATACTTTAAGTACAAAAAATGATTTTTGAAAACATAATCCTTAGAAATTAGAGTTAAGATTAGGATATGGGGCAACGCTATAGTAAAGTACTTGCATTTGTTATATATATATATAAGTATACGCTATATCTCTAGATTCCTACCTTAATCAGGCTATTCATCTGTATCTCACGAGGTTTGAATACAAATATGGAGGGAAGAAAAGCTAGAGTAAATCTCGAAGGAGATAGCACCACCGCTAATGGAAATGTCGACCAAACACTAGGGGAGGACCCAGTCCAGCTCAAGCTGAAACTGTTGGTGCAGGAGTTCCCCAGATGGATATGGGAGCGATGTATCAGTTCTTTGTAAACATGATGCAAGCTGGAATAGAAGCCGGAGTTTTCGATGGTAATGTTGCTGGAGGTGGAGCTTAGGAAGTTCTGATGGTCAATAAGTATGCTAACTTGAGTAGGGATTACATCAGGCTTAGAGGGAAGTTGTTTATTGGTACTGAAGATGCGATCGAGGTGGAAAATTGTCTACTGCTTTACGAGAGAATTTTGCTAACTTAGGATTAAATGATTCACAAAAAAGGAGATTGGCTTCGAGGAAGCTGTAGGGAGCTGCTCTATTCTGGTGGAATACTGTTACTACTGGGGTTGATGGGGAAACCATAACTTGGGAAGAGTTTAGGAGAAGGTTTTCAGAAAGATTTATGTTTGTAATGGCGCAGTCGGTGTTGGTGAGGAAATTTGCAGAATTGGAACAAGGAGATATGTTCGCCTTAGAGTATGTGAGGAAGTTCAAGGAGTTGGCCCGATATGGGTATGCCTTGGTAGACACCGTGATCAAGAGGAATGAAAAGTTTATAATAGGCTTAAGGCCAGAGTTGATAAGTTCCACTTTACCGCATTTGATAGATCCCAGTGATGTAGTGGTTGAAATGGCATTAAGATAGGAAGAGGCATTGGCTTGCTTGAGGAAGAAGATGAAGGAGGCCCAGATAAGACATGGCCAGAAAAGGAAGTTTTTCCAGAAAAAGAATGCTCATAAAGGGGGAGCACAGAAGAAAGAATAGGCTGAAGTGGTTTGCAACAAATGCGACAAGAAGGGACACTATGCTTATGAGTGTCGAACCGGTAAAGGAAAAGGAAAAGAGGCTGGTGGAAAGAAGAATGTTAGATGTTTTAATTGTGATCATATCGGTCATTACAAGAACAAGTGCCCAGAGCCTACAAGCAAAGGAAAGAGGCAAGTTTATGCTTTGGAGCCCACAACCTCAAGGCCAGTTGTACAGGACAAAGGGAAGGCTTTTTTGGGAGGCTCGCTGTAGATTCACGGTATGTCAGTTAGCGTTCTATTTGATACTAGAGCATCTCATTCTTTTATTTCTCGATGTTTTGTAGATAAGCTTAACCTAGAACCCTCATATTTTGTTACTTCCTTAAGGGTTGCAAATTCGATAGGATGGTATGAAACGCTTAGGATGAGGTGTGACCATTTAGAGTTTGATTTGCTAGGCCATACTTTTGAGTGCTGTTTGCATGTGTTTGACTTTGAGGGATTTGGAATCATCATTGGGATGGATTGTTTAAGTAAATATGATGCTAGGATATTTTGCCATGAGAGGAAAATATCACTTAGTCACCCGGATTGTAGTGATCGAATAGTTTATACCGAAGAGAACCCTAGTTGTGAAATGAATGCTTTATTGGGTGTTATGGAGATGGAAGATGAGTTAAGTCGAGTTTTTGTAGTAAGAGAATTCGCAGATGTGTTTGAATTGGTAACTGGGTTGCCACCGAAAGAAGCTATTGAGTTTCGGATTGATTTGGTGCTTGGAGCAGAGCCGGTGAGTAGACCACCAAGTAGAATGACTCCCATTAAGATGAGAGAGTTGAAGGTTTAGTTGGTGGATTTAGAAGGCAAGAGTTTTATCCGACCAAGTAGTTCACCATGGGGAGCTACCATTGTATTTTCTAAGAAGCCGGACGAATCGTTAAGGCTATGTATCGATTATCGTAAGTTGAATGAAAAGACGACAAAGATCCGATATCCATTGTTGAGAATTGATGATTTGTTCGATCAGTTAAGTGGAGCCAAGGTATTTTCTCAGCTGGATTTGGTGACGAGATTTCATCAACTTAGAGTGGCAGAGGATAGCATTCCTTTGACAGCGTTTAGGACAATATATGGACCATACGAATGGTTAGTCATACCGTTCGGACTTACTAATGCACTAACATTCTTTATGGATCTGATGAATAGAATTTTCCGAGAGCACTTGGACAGATTTGTGTTGGTATTCATTGATGATATTTTGATATAATCTAAGGATGAGGGGCAAGAGGTTCATCTTAGAGTCGTGCTTAAGACGTTGAGGGAGCATCAGTTGAAGACTATGTTTTCGAAGTGTCATTTTTGAAAGAAGGAAGTGAGGTTCCTTAGTCATGTCATCTCAGAGAAAGGGTTGTTCGTAGACCCGACTAAGATTAAAGTGGTGAATAATTGGAAGAGACCCAAGATGGTGACCGAGATAAAGAGTTTCCTTGGAGTGGTTGGATACTATCGGAGATTTATAAAGGATTTTTCACGAATAGCTGCACCGATGACCAAGCTTACGCGAAAAGGTATGAAGTTCGTATGGACTGATAAGTGTGAGGAAGCATTCCTGAGCTTGAAACACTTATTAATCCATGCACCAGTGTTAGTGGTTTTGGAAGGGAATAAGGATTTGGTTGTTTGTACTGATCCCTGTGGAACGGGGTTGGGAGCCTTGTTGATGCAAAGAGGTAAAGTAATTGCTTATGCTTCTAGATAGCTCAGACCACATGAAGTTAGGTATCCAATGCATGATTTGGAGTTGGCTGCCATCATATTTGCTTTAAAGGTGTGAAGGCATTATCTTTTGGGAGAGCGATTTGACCTTTATACTGATCATAAGTCATTGAAGTACTTATTCTATTAGAAGGAGCTGAACATGAGACAGCAAAGATGATTGGATTTTATTGCTGCTTATGATTTTGGAATTGAGCACACACCCAGAAAATGAAACAAGGTAGCGGATGCACTCAGCCGAAAACATCAGAATGCAGTATTGGCTATGATTGCTGAGTGGAAAGATTGGAAGAATTATCAGCTTGTAGTGTGTAGTTTAGGTCCGGGGAAGTTTCTAGTACTAGAAGTGCTATATTGTCTTGTTTAGAAGTTAGACCAGTAATGATTGAGAAGATAGCTTCTAAACAAGAGGAGGATCCAATTTTGCCTGAACGGATCGAAAGGTTGAGGGAAGGAACAGGAAGAAATGAGCTAAAGGATTTCAGTCTTGACCAGAATGGGTGGTTGAGAAAGAAAGGAAGGTTGTGTGTTCCAAATGAAGAAAACATGAGGAAGGAAGTTTTGGATGAGTGCCATCGTTCGAAGTTCACTGTCCATCCAAGAGGAACGAAGATGTATCAAGATATGAAGAGAAGTTTCTTTTGGGAAGGTATGAAACATGGCATTGGTTTGTGTGTTAAGCAGTGCTTGAATTTACAACAGGCAAAGGTTGAACACCAGAAGCTTAGTGGATTGCTTCAACCGTTAGAAGTTCCATTGTGGAAGTGGGGTTCTATCTCTATGGATTTTATTGATGGGTTGCCAAGATCTAATAGAGGGAATGAAAGTATATGTGTCATAGTAAATACACTGACCAAGAGTGCCCATTTCATTCCGGTAAAGTCAACTAGGGTGGCACCTAGTTTGGCGAAGTTATTTATGAAGAATATAGTTAGGCTGCACGGGATTCGTAGCAGTATTGTCAATGATAGGGATTCTTTGTTTACTAGTGAGTTCTGGAAAAGTCTACATGAAGCATTAGGAACCAAGCCCAATATGAGTATCACTTACCATCCACAAACTGATAGGCAAATGGAAAGAGTTAACAAAATCTTGGAGGATTTGTTAAGAGCTTGTGTATTAGATTTCGGGGAGTCATGGGAGGACCATCTTTATCTAGTCGAGTTCTCGTATAACAATAGTTATCAGACTGATGTTGGGATGGCACCATTTGAAGCTTTGTATGGAAGACCATGCAAGTCTCATGTATGTTGGTTGGAAACAAGGGATAGATTGGTTCTTGGTACGAATTTGGTGAAGGAAGCTGCGGGGAAGATTGAGTTGATCGGAGCTAGGATGAAGGAAGCTTAATCTAGGCAAAGAAGTTACGCTGATAGAAGAAGGAAAGATGTAACAACCCAAAATTTAACCCATAATAGTTAATTTGTTAATTAATTAAGTAATATAATAACTTTTTGAAATTATCAGAATTGAACCACGGGATTTGCATCATTGTGTCCTTGATAATTTTCTGATCAATTTCCATATGTAGAACGTCAGAATCCGAGCTAGTATGAAGGAGTTACGGATTAAACAAGAAAACAAGAAAAAAAATATACAAGGGCTAGGTCGACCCAGAGGTCGACCTAACCACCCCCTAGGTCGATTGGCCTGTCAACCTAGGAGGGAGGGCGGTCGACAGGGCTGTCGACTCGCCTTGTGTGGTGAGCGAAGAATTCAATTCTTCATTCGCCTACGATTTCTACACGTCATTTGCGTTATTTTCTCTCATCTGGTTTCTTCATGCTTCCATCTGATGGCTCCTATTCAGCCTATGACGTGGTTGCACCATATTCAATCTCCAAATCCAACAGTCTGAGATCCACTCTACCCCTATAAATTAGACCATAGACCTAACAATTTTTCGCATCCTAAATTTTCTTCGCTTGGGTTCACCTTTTCAGGAAGGACCCTAAAAGGAATAATTTTCCAAGGAGAGAATCTTTTTAATAAAAATATTTTAATACCCTACAAGTGGATCCGGGAAGGCCAAGTGAAAGAGCTAAGGACCACAAGTGAGTGATTGTAATTATTTCAAATTTCTTTAAGTAATTTAAAATAATAGGGTTTCCAATAGTTGTAGTTTTACTACGATTTTGGAGTAACCTTTTTAGTAATTTATTTATAGTTTTTAGAATTATTTTCAGTCTATTACTTCTAGAAATGCTTTTTCGGTTAATTATAGTTTATTACGTTTTAGTATATCCTTTTTATTTATTTACAGTTTATTTATAGTATTTAAGTTTATTTACTGTTATTTATACTTCATTTACATCTTTTTCTACGTTTTGGATTTATATGCGAGCGTTAATTTTCTACTTTCTCCTCTTTCTTTGCGTATGGATTAGAATAGATTAAATGCGATTATGAATTAAATAAGTAAGAATATTGAATGAAGAAAATAAGATGTAAATTATAAAGACTGTAATAAATAATAGAATTGGACTGAAATTATGCTGAATTATGATATTAATTGGACTAAATTTAACTAGTTATAACTTAGAATCATAACTAGAAGGAATAAAGGAAGGAAGAAGCTTATTTTCACACTTAGACCTTGGGTTAAGTAATAAGTATGATTATAATGTAAGTTATAAAATGGTAAACTAGGGAAACTATGGCAACAATAGAATTCTATGCCGCTTATTTTAAGACTTAGGACAAATTAATAAGCAACAATAGCAATTGATAAAAATAAAGGCTTATTTAGATAAGTTATCTAAGTTAATAAGCAAAGATAAGAATATGACATGTACCAAATAGCATTCCCCTAATATTTCTATGATTACGGTGTTTCACATAATCCTGAAGTGAGGCGAGGGCTACGCTTATAGTGGCAATCTATGGTAGTTCAAATCAGAGGGATTTGAACAAGGGTCGCAACTAGATTTTTGTTTGATAGGGACTAGTACCAACAACATTTCCCTTATTTTTCTACGGACACAATGTTTCACATAACCGTGAAGTGAGACGGGTGCTTCACATAATCCTGAAGTGAGGCGAGGGGAAGGCTTATGCTGTCTAGGGAAAATAAAAGGTCAAATGAGGGAGCAACGGGTAGCATGAGCATGGTGGAAGTTACGCATGCGACTTCCATTTCCCTGCTCAGTAATTGCTTTGAGTTCCAAGCGCTTAGTAAATGTGTCTTTCGTAGACACCAAAGTCTACTGTTTGGGGAAATGTCCGGTCCACAACAGATTCTATGGAGTAGAGGCCGATCAAATGGTAGAATTAGGACTTCAGCCTAATTAAAATATGATTAGGAATTCAGCCTAATCAAAGCAGCTATAAAGGACAAGTGCAAATAATCATAGTTAATCAATTATGTTGATCTAGTTAATTCATTTTTATTTCCAGCTTATTCCTCTCTATTTCCTTTGTTTCCTTTTATATACTAGAGCTGTTGTAAAGTCTATTACTTTTACTTTGCTTAAAGACTCTAGTAATTACGATCATTCACCAGACTTTTAGTCTGACCCACTCCTCTATTTTCCCCTTTTCCCCTCATAGGCAATCAAGGGCAAGGAAGGTAGACTGCTGACTCTTGGAGATTTCAGTGCCGAGATTCTTTTATGTATTTCTCTTCTTTATTTTCAGCTCTCAGTTCTTTTGTTGTACATGCACTATTTGAGGGATGGTTTGTACTCTGATTTTATTAAGACTGAGGTTTTTGAAGACATATATGGATATTTTTGAGACATATGATGTATTTGGTTTTATAATTCCATATTATGAAGTTGGACTTTTAACAAATTATTATTTTAATTGTTTCTGCTGTTTTTATCTATTTTTGTCTTGTGAATCTTAGTCCTCCTAGTTTTAGCTATACCTACAATGCACCACATCTTTTAGTGTGTCCTTTTAGGTGTACTAAGGGGTGTGGGGGTGTTACATTCGGTATCAGAGCCTAAGGTTATAGGATTCCTAAAAATTTATTTTAAAAAGTAACGTATTTTTCAAAATAAATTGTTTTAAAAGTATTTTTCAAGGAACTTTTAGAGATAGCTTTCAAGTATAAAAGAGTTTTTATAGAAATTCCCCTTAAAGTCCAGTTCAACCTTCTTTCGATTCTTTTAAGCCTAAGTTTCCTTTCTCTTTGCATAGTATGGCTGACAAGTTCCGTAGAGCTACGGTACTAGAGGTGCATGGGCAAGCGCCTAATACAACACCGGTAGGTGGAAATCCTTTTAATCCACCTACACCAGCCGATTTTTCTAAGCTATGCGAGGACTTCGCTAGTATAGGAGGCAGAACTTTTTCTGGCATGGAGAATTTAGAGGAGACGCGAGCTAGGTTTGAGGATATGGAGCGAAGGTTTAGGCGGTTAGGTTTGGAGGACCGACAACGAATTCAACCTACTAAATCTTGGCAGCCGATGGGAGAGCTTGAGAAGGTTCCTACAAGCTCTAAGAAGTAGTGGGGGAAGGACAAAAAGAATAAGGACAAGAGGAAGGAGGGAGGACCTCGGAAGCAAATCAAGAAAAGGGGGTGAAGTAAACGCTGTAAAATGGTTGGTCATTACGTAAAAGACTACAAGAGAAAGAAGGTGAAGAAGTGTTACAACTGTGGATAACCCGGTCATCTTAGTAAGTTTTGTCCTCAGAAGATGGGGCAGGGAGCGAGTGCACCTGCACAGATTTAGGCTTTGGATGCAACACCTTCTAGAAGTGGACTATATCATGGTAGGAAAATTTGGTTTATATTTCTGATTTTCCCATTTCGACTCTTTTCGATCCTAGAGCATCACACTCTTTCATCTCTAGTTCTTTGGTAGATTATTTGCACTTAGACATCTCTTTAGTAGTAGACCCCATTGTTATTTCAAAACCCATAGGAGGATCGGCATGCTTTTCCATGGTTTGTAGGGGTTTGAAATTTTTTATCCTAGGCGTAGAATTTGACTGCGACATCTTGTTTTGGGATTTTCGGGGTAAGGGATGATTTTGGGAATGGATTGGCTATCCACATATAAAGCTATATTAGACTGCAAGAGGAGAGTCGTTAGACTAGAGAAATGCAGTGGTAGGACTCTCGTGGTTTCTTGCGACCCGCAAGGGTCAGTTATGTTGAGCTTCATTTATTCCCTCCATACATCATCATCAAAGTTAGATTCGGTTCCTATCGTCAGATATTTTCCAAACATCTTTTAGGAGGTTATGGGACTACCCCCTAAGCGAGATATTGACTTCAGGATTTATTTGACTGATAATGCTAAGCTAGTAGCATTATCTACGGCACCTAAGGAGAGGAAGAAATTGAACAAGCAGATCCGTGAGCTTTTGGAGAAAGGATTTATAAGAAGGAGCATATCAGAGTGGGGAGCGCCAGTCGTCTTCGCTACTAATGCAGACGGTTCCCTTCTACTTTGCATGGACTACAGAGAATTGAATAAGCTTACGAAGAAGAACCAATATCCACTCCCTAGGGTAGATGAACTTTTTGACCAGTTATTTTGCTCTACAGTATTCTCTCAGCTTAATTGAGCCACAGAATTTCATCAGCTTAGGGTTGCTTTGCTAAGACCACATTTAGGACATCCGATGGATTCTTTGAGTGGTTGGTTATGTCTTTTGGGCTAACCAATGTCCCAGCCTATTCTATATATTTGATGAACCATGTTTTTAGAGATGTCCAAAAATAAAGTTCGTGGTGGTATTCGTGGTCGACATTTTGGTGTTTTCTAAGAAGTATGGAAGAGCATGTTATTCATCTAAAGGAGGTTCTTCGTATGCTTCGTGTTCATCAACTGAAGACAAAGTTCTTGAAGTATCACTTTTGAAGTGCGTTTATTAGGGCATATAGAATGTCTACTCATGGTAGGGATTTAAGATATGGTTTTGTACATTTAGGATCGGACGGTGGAAATCCAAAAATTGGTAGGCGAAGATTAGAGATATACAATAGATTCAGTTGAAAAGAAAAGAAGAAAGCCCATGTGTAGATAATTGCAAAAACTATAATTATTTCATATAAATGGATTTAACGGTAGCACCTTAGAATAAATATGAGTATAGGAACAAAAGGCTTTAAGTAAGGAAATGAGATTTCCAAGGTTTAGAAAGGATACTCCTAGGGTAGTAAGTAGGAAAATCCACTTTATGTCTAACCCAATAAAATGAAATTATTAGAATTGAAAAGAAGAAAAGTAAACACTGGGTTTTTGGAAATATGATAAGAAATTTAAATTGGTTTTTATATGATGTAAATTTTGTTGAAAAGGTGAAATTCTTTTTGAAGAATTATAGAGCGTATATAGCTCACTAGTTTCTTTTAAAGAAAACAAAGATTTTAAATATAAAAACCTAAAAAGTAATAAGTATCGAAAACGTAGATTACAACATTTATTGTTGTAATAGATGTTTTCGTGAAAATAAAGGGAGCATAGACTATAACGCTACCGTTATAGTAGGTGACTACCAAAGGAAATGTTTTTAAATAATATGTGCGGTTTATTAGTATTTATTTTTAATTGAATTCATACACTAGTACTTTTGGGGTATTGTGACAGTGTTTTACGCAACATCTGTTTTAAACCAAAATAAAAATGTATTTTTAAACGATAATCTCTAAGAATAGAAATAAATATGATTTGTGAATACATTTGTTATTTATGTAAGTATAAGAAAATGTTTTTTGGTTATGGATATATTAAACCTGTTTTGAAGATGAGTTTTTCTGAAAAGAAAAGAGTAAGTTAAATATTGAAAAATTTCTATCGTAAGAGAGTATAAATTAAACATACTTTAGTCTATTGGAAAGAATAATGGTATAATTTTCTATGAAACCAATAAAAATGTTTTGTGTAAGTTATAAAGAATACGTGAAAGAGATGTACAAGGTATGAGAAGCACCATATTTTGTATAGCATGTTTCCAAAAAAATATAAAATAAGTTCCTTGTAATTTCACATAAACATGAAATCCTCTTTTAAATGATTCATAAAAGATTTTAGTAATAATTTATCACAAGAGAAAATAGTTCCAATACATTAAGGTATGTGACCGTTAGGTGTAATAAGAAGATCTTTAAAAAGAAAAAGAAAAAAGAAGACACATAAAGAAATTTTAAAGAAATTTTAAAAAGGAAACGGTTTGGTGAAGAAAGGAAATAAGTTTTTGAAATGAAAACTTAATAAAAGTAGAATTTGAAAATCCAAATTTTATAGAAAATTGAAAAGGTTTTTAAAAGAAAGCAAGGTATAAGTTTTGGACTTAGAATTGGAAAGATTTTCCCTGTAGGTTTGGGAAATAATGTAAATTAAGATGTAAGGATGCAAATCTAGAAACATAAAATGTTAAGCAACCGAGTATTTTTGAATTTAAGAAGAATTTAAAGATAACGCTTTTAAGGAAAAAGATTTTGGGGTTTGAAAATTTAGAAGCCTTAGTTTTTGAAATGAGAGGATAAATACCAAACCAAACTCTTAAAAGTGGAATAGATAGGAATCATTCCCTAAGGAGTGACGGAAAAGGTGTAAGGCAATAAAGGAGACAGCAGTAATTACTTTTGGAAGTAATAATAAAGTTTCCCATAAAGCATATAGGGCATTAGTGAGAACCTAGGAATGTTGATTATTGTGAGCAAGCTAAAGGAGAACAGTAAAGTTAAATTAGTAAGATTGTAAGACACACATGGTTGAGGACATGTATTTTTGATTTTGAAGAAACTTGGGAAAAGCATCTTCCTTTAGTGGAATTATCACATGATAGTAGTTTTCAAGCTAGCATTAGATGGCACCTTTTGAAGCTCTTTATGGAAGACTGTGCAAGTTACTTTTGTATTGGACAGAGTCTACAGAAGGATTGCCTTAGTTTCGACATGGTCAAGGATACTTCGGAGAAGATTAGTTTGATTAGGAGAAAATTCATATCTCATGTCCACGTTTCTTTAATAATAAGTTTTTGAATTTCCTATTTCCATCTTTAGTTTTGAATAGGTTCTTTCTTTTATTATCCTTTGGCAGGGTAGAACTTAGGATTTAACCTTTGGATGGTAGGATTTGGTGTAAACATGTTACTAGAATGTGTTATGAATGATGGATATAAGTGATTCAAGTGTTTGCTCGTGGATGCTATGGACGCATATACTTACACTATGCACTATTATCTCTTAGGGATCGGCCTAACTAGGACACTAGAGCATATGCATATGGATGTGTGTGCATTTTTATCCTATTTTCCATGGTTGCTAAAAATGGATGATTTTCACATGGTTGTTAGATTTGAATGGTGTTTTTAGCACACATATAGAACTGTCAGTTATTATTAGGAATTTTTGCATTCATTTGGATACATAGCATGGACATGATTGCATAAAAGGAGGTCAACTGAATCAGTGGACTGCCTAATCTTTTGCATTAGTTAGGGACATTGACACTACACTAATTGCATAAGTATCATAAATTGCATTAGAAAAACTTAAGGACAATGGATGAATGGATGATGGTTGAGTAGTTGGCTGTGGAACTTGGATGAAAACATTTAGTACATTCTTTTATCCTTAGAGATTTCAGGGACGAAATCCCTTAAGGAGGGGAGAATGTAACAAACCATAATAATTAATTTGTTAATTAATTGAATAATAAAATAACTTTGTGAAATTATCAGAATTGAGCCATGCAGTTGCACCATTGTGTCCGTGGTAATTTTCTGGTCAATTTCCATATATAGAATGTCAATATCCTAGCTTGTATGAAGGAGTTACGAATTAAACAAGAAAACAAGAAGAAAAAATATATATACAAGGGCTAGGTTGACCCAGAGGTCGACCTAACCATGCCCTCGGTCGACCGGCCTATCGACCTTGGAAGGAGGGCGGTCGACAGGGCTGTTGACCCACCTTATGTGGTGAGCAAAGAATTCAATTCTTCGTTCGCCTACGATTTCTACACGTCATTTGCGTTATTTTCTCTCATCTGATCCCTTCGTGCTTCCATCTGATGGCTCCTATTCAGCCTATGACGTGGTTGCACCATATTCAATCTCCAAATCCAATGGTCTGAGATCCACTTCTACCCCTATAAATTAGATCCTAGGCCTAACACTTTTTCTCATTCTAGATTTTCTCCGCTTGGGTTTACCTTTTTAAGGAAGGACCCTAAAAGGAATAATTTTCCAAGGAGAGAATCTTTTTAATAAAAATATTTTAGTACCCTACAAGTGGATCCGGGAAGGCAAAGTGGAAAAGCTAAGGACCATATGTGAGTGATTATAATTATTTTAAATTTCTTTAAGTAATTTAAAATAATAGGGTTTCCAATAGTTGTAGTTTTACTACGATTTTTGGAGTAACATTTTTAGTAATTTAATTACAGTTTTTAGAATTATTTTCAGTCTATTTCTACTAGCAATTCCTTTTCAGTTAATTATAGTTTATTACTGTTTAGTGTAGCCTTTTCATTTATTTACATTTTATTTACAGTATTTAAGTTTATTTACTGTTATTTATACTTTATTTATATCTTTTTCTACGTTTTGGATTAATATGCAAGTGTTAATTTTCTTCTTTCTCCTCTTTCTTTGTGTATGGATTAGAATAGATTAAACGCGATTATGAATTAAATAAGTAAAAATATTGAATGAAGAAAGTAAGATGTAAATTATAAAGACTGTAATAAATAATGGAAATGGACTGAAATTATGCCTAATTATGATATTAATTGGACTAAATTGGCCTAGTTATAACTTAGAATCATAACTAAAAAGAATAAAGGAAGAAAGAAGCTTATTTTCAAACTTAGACCTTGGGTTAAGTAATAAGCATGATTATAACGTAAGTTGTAAAATGGTAAACTAGGGAAACTATGGAGACTATGGCAAACTATGGAAACTATGGCGCTTATTTTAAGAATTAGGATAAATTAATAAGCAATAATAGCAACTGATAAAAATAAAGGCTTATTAAAATAATTTATCTAAGTTAATAAGCAAAGATAATAATAGAACCTGTACCAAATTGCATTCTCCTAATATTTCTATGGTTATGGTATTTTACATAATCCTGAAGTGAGACGAGGTGCTTCACATAATCCTGAAGTGAGGCGAGTGGTACGCTTATAGTGGTAGTAAACGGTCAATTTATAGCAGTTCAAATCAAGGGGATTTGAACAAGGGGAGCAATTAGATTTTTGTTTGATAGGGACCAGTACCAAAAGCATTTTCCCTAAATTTTATGGACACGGTGTTCCACATAACCCTGAAGTGAGACGAGGTGCTTCACATAATCCTGAAGTGAGGCAAGGGGCACGCTTATGCTATCTAGGGTAAATAAAAGGTCAAAAGAGGGAGCAATGGGTAGCATGAGCATGGTGGCAGTTACGCGTGCGACTTCCATTTTGGTGCTTAGTAATCGCTATGAGTTCCAAGCGCTTAGTAAGTGTCTTTTGTAGACACCAAAGACTACTATGTAGTGAACCGTTCGGTTCACAGCAGATTCTATGGGGTAGCGGGCCGATCAATGGGTAGAATTAGGATTTCAGCCTAACTAAAATAGGATTAGGAATTCAGCCCAATCAGAGCAGCTATCAAGGACAACTGCAAACAATCATAGTTAATCAATTATGTTGATCTAGTTAATTCGTATTTATTTTCAGATTATTCTTTCTCTCTATTTCCTTTGTTTCCTTTTATATACTAGAACTGTTGTAAAGTGTATTACTTTTACTTTGCTTAAAGACTCTAGTAATTACTATCATTCACCAGACTTTTAGTCTGACCCACTCCTCTATTTTCCCTTTTACCCCGTATAAGCAATCGGGGGCAAAGAAGGTAGACTGCAAACTCTTGGAGATTTCAGTGCGGAGATTCTCTTATGTATTTCTCTTCTTTATTTTCATCTTTCAGTTCTTTTATTGTACTGGCACTATTTCAGGGATGGTTTGTATTCTGATTTTATTGAGACTAAGGTTTTTGAAGACATATATGAATATTTTTTGGACATATGATTTATTTGGTTTTATAATTCCATATTATGAATTTTGACTTTTAGCAAATTATTATTTTAACTGTTTCCGCTGTTTTTATCTATTTTTGTCTTGTGAATCTTAGTCTTTGCTAGTTTTAGCTATACCTACAATGCACATCTTTTAGTGTGTCCTTTTGAGTGTACTAAGGAGTGCAGGGTGTTACAAAAGACTTGGAATTTTCTATTAGAGACTATGAGTTTATTTAGGTTTCACCAATAAAAGGGTGTAATTAGGTTTGGAAAGATGGGAAAGTTAGCACTTAGGTTCATTAGACCTTTTTGTATTGTTGAGAGGATCCAAAAACTCGCTTATAGAAT
The DNA here is from genome assembly GCA_030737815.1 of Allium fistulosum. NCBI lineage: Eukaryota > Viridiplantae > Streptophyta > Magnoliopsida > Asparagales > Amaryllidaceae > Allium > Allium fistulosum. The sequence continues at coordinate 752,971,780 of CM060905.1, read as the reverse complement.
AGAGTTACCGAGTAGTTTGACTGGAGTCCATGATGTTTTCCATGTTTCTCATCTTAGGAAATGTGTTAGATACCCGGAGACTACCATAGCACCTAAAGTGTTGGAGGATTTAGTAGTAGAACCAGATTTGACCATAGTTAGAAAGACGATTCAGATTGTGGCTAGAGATGAGAAGAAATTAAAAAATAAGATAGTCAGGTTAGTAAAGGTATAGTGGAGTGACGAGGCTAGAGGCTGTTGTTTGGGGACAGAGAACAGAATTAGAGCTCTTACCCGTAATTGTTTGATGGTATGTTTTACCTTTGATTGTTGTGTTATGTACCTTATCGTAATTTCAAGGACCAAATTCCTTAAGGTGGGGAGTCTGTAACACCCCATATTTTTACAAAGTTATTTAAAATTATTAATTTGGTAAATTAAATAAATAATGTGGAGATTAATAAGTTAATAATTGATTAGCTAAGGGTAGCCGTGCCATGTTAATATGCAAACTAAAATGAAATAACCTAAACAAAGGTGTTAGGAAATAACAAGGGCGATATGGGAAATAGCTGGAGTTTATACCATGTTAGATCCGCAATGTTTTTGCGATGATTAAAGTTATATATATGCTTGTTGATGAATTATATATGCTCATGTAAGATTTTATGATATGTTTGACATGAAAACCCTATTTAATGACATCCAAATGCCTCGAAAATTTAAATATAGGTCAAAAATGATATTTCAGAGATGGCTTTCAATTTTCATAATTTTTCGAATTACGGTGGATTTTAAATTAATTTTCTAGTGAAGGAAATTATTTATTGGGTTATAAAGCATTTTCGGCTAAAATAATAATTATTTGGGGTTGAAATTTTTACATGTTAGGCAACATATTAAAATAGATTTTCTAGGATTTTTCCTGATTTTTCCTAAGTTCTTTGATGAATATATAAAATTATTTAAGATATGGGACTTAAATGATTGATGCATTTAATTAAGGAGAAGGGGTATTTTATAAAATAAAATTATTATTTAGTTCTAAAAAAGTGGTAGCACTTTTTTGAAATAATATTTATTAACAAATGAGAATTTGAAAAACAAGGTAAGTTTGTTGAAAAGATATCCTTTTAAGTTAAAAACAAATAAATCATACTTTTGGCATGTTTTAGCCTATTATAGTAGAAACCTTCCAGCCCAGAACTTCCGACCCGGTAGAGAGATTCAAAGCTTTCGGCAAGGTCAAACCAATGCATATGGTATCACGTAACTTGGTACGTAATGAATTGAAAAAGGTCGAAAGGTTCTTATTCGAAAGGTTAATGGCCAAAGAGGTTGGGGTATGTTTGTTTTATAAACCAAAAGCTTTCACCTGCTTTGCTTTTGAATTAGAGCTTTCGACTTAATTGCCTCCGACCAAGTCAAAAATGTTTAAAAGAAAGGTTTTAAACCTTTCAATACAATCGAAAGGTTACTGCTGCTACTTTGTTTTGAAACTTTCCGGCATAGTCGAATGCTCACTACCGCTTTGTATATGAATATTTTGTTTGAACCATCCAACAAAGTCGAAGGGTTTACTTTGTTTGATTTTAAAAGGTTTTATTGTTTTAAAAACCAGCCGCTTTTCCCATTTCTTTTGAAAGGAAGCTTTCAACTTAGGTGATTTACTCTTGTTTTATAAATTGAACTATAACCTAGAGCTTCAGAAGAGTTGTTTTAAAAGGACATGTTTAAAGATTTTGAAGCAGAGCTTTCGACTCAGTCGAAAGTTTTCTTCCAATAATTCCAAAAGGTTTTAGTTAAATGACTTCGAAAAGTTTTAATAGAAGGTTTTCCATTTTTTTTGAATTGAAACAAGTAAGCCTTCGAAAGGTTTAAGTGAATAATTTCAAAAGGTTTTGGCTGAATGATTTCGAAAGGTTTGATGATCGGCCATGAAAGGTTTATGTTCAATGGTTCCGAAAGTTTTAAATGAGTGATTGTGAAAGGTTTAAATGAATGTCTTCGAATGGTTCTGGTTGAATGACTTCAAATGGTTTAAGTGAATGGTTTTCAAAGGTTTGAGATGGAAGGTTTTCCAAGGTTTTCTAAGGCAATGTTTTAAAGAAATTTTAACGAAGGATGTCCAAAGTTTTATTGTTTTCGAAGGGTTTGATTTCAAAAGGTTAGATATTTGAATTTGAAATAGATGATTTCTAAAGTGTAGAAAGAGGTTCTTTCAAATAGTTAAGTGTTTTAATCAACTAAAGTTTGAGTAAAAAGGGTATATAACATGCTGATATGATTTTGAATAAAGTATAAAGAGTATATACTATTCCTTGTTTAAATTTGATTTAAAGGTTTAAATAGGTTTGGAAATGTTTTCAAGGAAAATTATGGGAAGGGATCCTTAAGTGAAAATGACTCAGATATTAGAGTACCGGATGGAACTAGTATGGGTTCACGCCCTATACATTAGCTATTAGCCCCAGCCAATTGTTGTCCAAAATTCTAGTGTGTAAAGCTTGGTCAAATGTAGGCTAAAATTATGATTACAAATCGAAAGGAATATATGTTGCATATGGTGAGCCAGAAAAACCATTAGGATCGGGAAGACCTGGGAGATGATGAAGTTAGGGACAGACCATCCAGAAGTGAAGTATTTTACAAATAGTTAAGGATAGATAACCCAGAGGAAGAAAATCTAATAGGTGTTTGGTTAATTTTGATTATATTGTCTAGTAGGCCCGAGTCAGCCAAAGGTTAAAAGTTCTCCAAATTTAATTTATGCATTTGAACATATAGTTGATTATTACCTGAATTTTTTTGTATGTTTAGATAATGACTGCTCTATAGTATTTAACCATTGTGGATGCAGGAGCACAGTATGTGGTTTTACAAAAGGTTTTGCTAAGATATGTTTAAAAAAAAGAACGTTAGTGAAGAGAAACCCGTTCCGCTAAGCGGTGTGGTCTCACTTAACATGTTTAACTGGGATGTATAGTATTATTCATACCAGGCTTTATGTCAGACTCGAAGTTTATGTTTTCCCCTTAAACTCTCTGGTGCTCAAGGTTAATTTAAGTAGGTTGAGGGATTAAGGTATTTTTTAGGTTTTAGTAGGAAGACGAATAAGGCTACCGGAGGCATGCAGGACGCAAACAGATAGCTATTTAGGATTTCGGTTCTTATTATGTTTTGATGTATTTCCGTTGTGATTGTATTAGGTCTATTATGACAATATGATTCTGATCAACCAGGGAGTATCATCATATATCGCTCTTGGTGTATTTTGTAATAACTATATTTTATATGTGCCTAGGAATGATTTGTTATTATGTGGTGTGACTGTGAAACATTTGATTTTGAAATGTAATAAAGTAAAAGTGGTTTTTGAAATATGTGTTTTGTTTCATATTCAAGTGCTTTTGATATTATTGATACCATTAACATGGCCATATTTAGTCGCCGGAAGCTAATACTATGGATGAATGCAGCATCTGTAGCGCTTAGTTTTTGGCCTCTAGTAGGGGATGTTACAATATGTTCATGTTAGTTTTATGGTATGTTTGACATGAAAACCCTATTTGATGACTTCCAAATGCCTTGAAAATTTAGATATAGGTCAGAAACAATATTTTAGAGATGGGTTTCGATTTTCATAATTTCTTAATTAATATCGATTTTATATTACTTTTCTAGTGAAGGAAATTCTTTATTGGGTTATAAATTATTTCGGCTAAATTAATAATTATTTAGGGATGAAATTTTTATATGTTAGGAAACATATTAAAATAGATTTTCTAAAAAATTTCCAGATTTTTCCGAAGTGTTTTGATGAATATATAAATTTATTTAAGTATGGGACTTAAATGTTTTATATATTTAATTAAGAAGAAGGGCCATTTTGTAAAATAAAATGATTACTTAATTTTATATATAGTGGCAGCACATTTATGAAGAGTAATTGTTAACCAATGATAGTTTGACAAAGAAAGGCAAGTTATTTGAGAAGATTTCTTTTTTAAGTTAAAAACAAAGAAATCACATTTTTACATGTTTTAGCCTTTTTGGCAGTAAACCTTCCGACCCAGACCTTCCAGCAAGGTCGAGAGGTTCAAAGCTTTCGACAAGGTCAAACCAATGCATATGGTATCAAACTACTTAGTACGTAATGAATTGGATAGAGTCAAAGGGTTCTAAGTCAAAAGGTTGATGGCCAAAGAGTTTGGGGTAAGTTTGTTTTATAAGTCAAAATCTTTCACCTGCTTTGCTTTCGATTAAGAGCTTTTGACTTGGTTGCTTTTGACCGTGTCAAATGTTTTAAATAAAGGTTTTTAAACCTTTCGACATAGTCAAAAGGTTTCTACCGCTTTGTTTTGTTTTGAACCTTTCGACAAAGACGAAAGGTTTACTTATTTAAAACCAGCCGCTTCTCCCCGTGCTTTCGAAAGAGAGCTTTCGACTTAGGTGATTTAGCCTTGTTTTATAAATTGAAGTTTAACCAAACATTCGAAGCAGAGCTTTTGACATAGTCGAAAGGTTGCTTCCAGTGATTTCAAAAGGTTTTAAAGGACGGTTTCCACTTTTTTAAATTGAACCTAGAATGATTTCGAAGGGTTTGTTTAAGTGAATGATTTTGAAAGGTTTGTTTATGTGAATGATTTCAAGAGGTTTTAAAGGAAGGTTTCCACTAGTTTAAATTGAACCCATAATGATTTCGAAAGGTTTATATTCAATGGTTTCGAGAGATTCATTTATTGAACGATTTCGAAATGTTTGAATCCAATGATTTCGAAAGGTTTATTGAATGGTTTCGAAATGTTTGTTTTGAATGATTTCAAAAGGTTTAGCTCGATGAATTCAAAAGGATTAAATGGAAGGTTTTCCAACATTTTTCCAAGGCAATGTTTTAAAGTGATTCTAAAGGTTAGTTTTTCAATGGTTTCGAAAAGTTTGGAGAATAGTTTCGAAAGGTTTAATGTTTGATTTTGAAAGAGATAATTTCAAAAGTTTAAAAAGAGGTTTTTTCAAATGGTTAAATGTTTTCATCAACTTAACTTTGAGTGAAGAATATATAAATAACATGGTGACATGATTTTGAGAAAAAGCATAAAGATTATATACTTTCCTTGTTTAAGTTTGATTTAAAGATTTTAAATCATTTTGAAAATGTTTTCAAGGAAAATTATGGAAAGGGACCTGTGATAACCTGGATTTTTGGACATCTATTAATTGGTAAATTAACAGGATTAAATTTATAAAAACACCGATTTGTATGTTAAACAAATAAATCTCTGGATAAATGAGTAATATATCTATATATATAAAGATATATGCAAAATTTATAATGTTGAAATTTTAAATGTATACTTATACAAACATATAAGTGTGTAAATATATATATATGTATATAAATGCCATGGGTGGTAGGATATTTGTAAATTTGTAAAAGTGTGGATACATATTTAAAAATAAGAACAAATTGAGAGCATGATAAATATATATTAAAATATATTAATACATGGAAATTACAAATGTAAGTTAAATATATACAATTTAACAAATTCCCATGAGATTAACAAGTGTAAAGGATTTATGCCATGCATTAAACAAGTGTGTACTAAATTTCTACATGTAATACAAGTGTCATTTATTTTAAAATTATCAATTAAAGGAAATTTAAATATATATACACATCTATACTTTTGCTCTTCAATTTTCTTGGATACATTTCTAACCTGAAGATTAAAAAGAAAAAGAAAAAAAAAGAGAACTGAAAAACAAATTCAAACCTGAGAAGGAAATCTGTAACAAAAATCCAGTAAACAAAATCAAATCAAAGGGTATCTCTTCATAAGTTCGAATCTGAAACAAAAACATAGAAGCTCAACAAATTCTCAAACCAAACAAGGATCGGATCTACAGCTTCAAGGATTCAACCTGATTCAAATTCTTCCAGTTTCAAGTGCAGGAGCAGCTTTCAGTTCAAAAAGCTTCTCTGTTCATACAGATGTGAGTAAATCTCATCTTTAAATCAAAATTTTATCAATATTCTATGAGTAAACTAAATCTTCCTTATTTCCTGATGCATGTAATATACTCTGGAAGCATTAGTATGAAATGTTTGTATGGAAGTGTAAACATGTTTATAAGTTTGAGTACAGTATGCATATCTGAAGCAGGTCTCTGTTAGTCTATAACAGACCAAATAAATTTAAAATTTAATCTCTCTTCATACATATTTAAATAAAATATGATGTTTAAAGGAATAATGATTGGGTTAACTAAATCTTGAAAAAAATGTGTTCATTAGTTAGTTAGGAAGTAATCAACTGGAAATTAGTAATTTACAGTAAGAAATTTATTCACGACCAATTTTGATTGTTAAATTTCCTATTTTTGATTGTAAATTTAGATTCGTACCTAGAATCCAAGATTTTTAGTATAGAAATCAAGATTTTTAAGTACAAGGTTAATGGAAATTCTCGAGTTGATCGATTTTGGGAGAAACATCGATTCCCGTCGACTGGGGGAGTTTTGATCATCGAGGTTTGGTCTGAAGCAAGCTTGGAGGTCGGGGCACTTACGAAAAATGGTAGTGCGATTTACAGATCACTGTGGTGGCTGGACGACGTTGAATTTGGGTTTTAGAACCTGTTGTGATTGACTTCGTTCTCGAAGCAAGTTCGTCGTCGATGGAGCATCGGACTCGTTCGGAGTGGGGGAATAGTTGAGTGGGACTTCGGTGAAGGTTTGGACGGAGTATCGAGGTCTCTGGCGACCTAAGGTGGCGGCGTGGAGGGGTTTCCGTGATCAGGCTTGGGTTTCTGTTGAATCGACTTGCTCGATTTTTGATTTCTAACATGATATGGAGATCTGGGTAGTTGGGAGTGACGACGAGGTTGTCGCCGACTTGTCGACGGTCGTAGCATTGGCCGGAGTAGCGTCGATCGTCTGTGCACGTGTACATGGGTCATCTCGTATCTGATGGTAGCTGGGTTTAAAGAGTGTCGGGGATGAAGGGTTTTGGCCCGGGTCGTACTCGAAGTTTTATCGAGAAGGAAATGATGAGAGAGATTGCTCGGGTTTGGCTCGAGAAATTATGATCTTGGGTTCGGGTTTGCTTATTTTAGAAAGCATGAACTGGTTTGAAGCAAAAGTAAATGTAAGCAAAGTTTCAAAGCAATAATTAAACAAGTTTTTCAAGGGATAGTGTAATCAAATTTGAAAACAAGTTTCAATATAAATTTTAAAGTCAAATGTTTTTGAAATTTAAATGGTTTTGATTTGAATAATTTTAAATTAGGTTAATTATTTAATTAAATCTCTAACTGTATCAAATGTATTTAATGATGTAATTAAGTAAGTATTAAGATAAGTGTATTAAAAACTTTGATTAAAAGGTCTCAAATGATTTTGTTGAAATTAATTTCAAAGCATTTAAATTAAATAAGATTTAAATGATTTAATTAGGTAATTAATTAAGATAATGGTTTGTCTTAGATTAATTAAGGACTTAAGTAATTAAGGGTTAATTAATTAACTTAAGTAATTATATGATAATTAATTAAAAGAATTAATTAAAGGATAAGTAATTAATTAATGTAATTAATGTAAGTAATTAAAGGTTAATTATTTAATGTGAATGATTAAATGATTAAAGAATTAATTTCAATCATTAATTAAAGGGTTTAATTAATGATAATTAAGCAAGATATTAAAGTAATTAATTTATTTTGAGTTAAATTAAATTAATTAGAAATGGACTAATTAATCTTGCTTATGGATGATTAAATTGTATTGAATGATTAGAGTAATATCTAGTCTGATAATTTGGGATGTTCGGTGATATGATATGTTTGGGTTGAACTGTGATAATGTGGAATTGCAGTATAAATGTGACATCCTGTATTTAAAATTGAATTGCATTCACTTAAATAACTTGGATTAGAGATGACATTGGATTCGAAGAGACCGGGGTCGGGTATTAGTAAATACTCGAAACCACTTCGATTAGTAATCTATAATTCTTTATAGATTTGATTTGTAAATCGAATAGGATGGAATGAAATAAATTGAGTAATCCGGACCATTGGAACTAAGTAACGGTACTTAGATATTATTTTGTGAAATAATTGTTTGAATATAATAAGTAAGAACTCGTAGAAGATACGAGTTTCCCTGGTTTCAAATAAGTTTTATAACTTAGTATTTCAAATTATAAGGGTTTACTCACGCTGGTTTCCAGCCTGACCCGGGTGTTACTTTGATATAATGCTCAGGTCAGACCGAGTATTACAGATTTTCGGGTTAAGACGTTCTGGAGCTCAAGAGGCGAGCTGGATGGCAGGAACGTATGGAGTTTACCGATGTATATTTGAGAGTTGTATTGATAGTAGTCTGGGACTGGTTGATAACTGTCTAGTCTATTTGTAAATGGTTGTAACTCTGATGTATTGAATGTAAAGTGCAATTACAGTTTTCTTTTGTATAACTGCTATTATGTGATATTATATTTTATCCGCTGCGAATGTGAGAATCTGTGTTTTGTTTCTTCTTCTTCTTCTATCTCTTTTCTTCTTTTCTCTAACAATTCGGGATTTTCGGAGTCGAAAATTCCGGGTCGTTACATTTGGTATCAGAGCTGAAGGTTAAGCAAGAACCTTGGCTCTGTTGGGATTACTCGTTAAGGATAGGGTCAATGGTACCCTAGAATGAGTTGAGTGTGTGTGTATATATATATATATATATGAGAGCGTAATTGTTATTTTCTTATATAAGGATTTAAAATGATTTTATATAAGAATATATTTTGATATATAAAATGATATTTCTTTCTAATAAATATTAAGGTAATTGGTTGTTAAAATATTGGAATTAAATTAAGTGGTAATAGAAATAAAGCCAAATTAAAATTAAATGAAGATAAGTTTGAAATGGATCTAAACTGAAATTAAAATCTTGAATTTGTAGAAGTGTTATCAGAATAAAGATAATAATGAATTGGTTTCCAGATATGATAATCTTGGTTATCATCATAAATGGTTGTTGTATTTAATAATGAAATGATGTTAATGATTAAGCAAAATGAAATGTTTTAGGGAAGTAAACTTTTAGGTGAGTATGACTTATAAATTGAATTGAAGATAATTTAAAATTGTGAAATTTTAAATCTAAGTCCAGAAAACTTGAATTTGTTTTAAAGAAATTTGTTTTGAATCAAAACCAAAGGTGGTTTAAAAATTTAAGGTATAACTTGGTGTGTAAAGGAAATAAAAGTGTATAAATGAGGATATACATAATATCAAAGATGATTTGAAATAAACTCTAAGTGTTGAGTTTTAAATTTTTCCTTGGAATGTGATATGAAAACCCAAAGTGATAAGTTTTTGAACTTATAAGTGGAAAGATTATTAATATGAGATTTAAAATTTGAATAGGAATTCAAATTAGGTCAAGTTGACTAAATTAAATTGAATTTAACTTAAGGGAAGTTAAATGAGTTTAGAATGAACAACTTGAATTGGAAATTTCAAAATGAAATTGAAATTTAACTTGGAAAGTTAAAAATGGTGAATTTGATTTGTTTAAATGAATGAAGAAATGGATTGTGATAATATATCCATTATTGAGATAAATAAAAATTAAACCTTAATTCGAAATTAAGGATATGGGAATCCCTTTTAAACTTAAGATTTGAATTTGTAACTTAAAATTGTTTAAGACTCACTTTCAAAGTTGGAAGATAAAATTGGGCAATAAATTGAATTTTGAAGATAAAATTTCTTTGAACTTCTAATTTGAACTTTGTAATAAGTTAAGTAAAGATAATTTTAAAATGGAATTTTGAAATTTGGATTCAAAATTAAATGATTTAAAGATTTAAGTTGTTAAATTAAAAATAAAGGTTGATTTAATTTAAAAATAAGGGTTAATTTGATTTAAAGGATTAAATCAACATTTAAAATTTTTAACTCGAATTTATATAATTCGAGATGGTTTTAAGTTGAGATTTGAATAAAATTTGTTCAAATTGAATTTGATTTGGATTAATTTGAAATAAAATTGAAGATTTAATGAGTTCAAATTCAAATGGGAATTGGGATTAATTCAAACTGAAATTGAAATGAATTAAAATTGGTTCAATTTGAAATTTATGTGAATTAATTGAAATTGTGATTAAAGTTGAATAGGATTAAAATTCAAATGGAATTTGATTTGAATTTGGAAAGGAATTAAGGTTAATTCAACTTGAATTGGAATTAAATCAATTTGAATAGAAATTGAAGTATTGAGTCAATTTAAATAGAAGTGGAAATTTAAATTGAATTGATGGGAAATAAATTGAAAATGGAGCTTGGGAAATTAAACAGTTTGGCTCTGGATTATTTTCAAAATAAATTGTTTTAATACAAGTATATTTTTCCAAACTATTTACTATACAATTTTTCTTCTTAAACCCCAAACTATCTTATACTTATTTTACAATTATTTTGGAACTATTTAACTACTTTGAAACTGTCTTATAAACTCATTACTATTTTTTAGGTACTTATATCTAATCACTATTTTAAAAACTATTTTGCAACTATCTAACTATTTTATACCTACTTAACTATTTTACAGCTATTTTACAAACTAATAACTATTTTTTCAACTACTTATCTATTTTAAACTTTTTCAAGCTATTTTTAAATTTAAATAGGTCAGAGTTCAAACTGTTTGTAATTAATAACTCAATTGGAAATTAAAGCAATTGAGAATAAGTGAATGGAATTAAAGGAAATGTGAATAGAAAAGAGAATTGATTTAGCTAATAATCAATGATGATAAATACGTAGGATGTACGTATATTATTCTATTCGCATAGTGATTTGATCTAGATTCGAGCACAGAATTTCGAGATAATATTATCGATCCGGGTTGGAATTTTTCGCTCGATTTTCGACGGCGAACCTGGATATGGATTGTTGATTGGTTCTGGATATTCTCTATCATAGTTGTGACTATGCAAGGAGAATGACGGTTTCTGATCAGGAAACCAGATCTGAGTCCACACTAGGAAGTCGGGTGGACGATACTAGTTCGGAAGAGAAATTGTGTGATCGAGTGAGCGATCAGATTGATATTGCGTACGGATGATATGTGTACATCGTACGAGTTTGAATGAAATTGATATTGAAAATTTGTGGATAAAAACTGTAAATGGTTTTGAAATAGAAGGGTATATTTTGAGAAATAAATGATGAAATAAAATGTGAGTTGAATATTTCTATGATTAGAACTCATTTTATAAAAAAGTGATATGGTTAATAACTTTATAACAGATTTATCAAATTTGAATATTTGATTTGGAATAAAATAAAGTTATATATAACAAGATAAATCTTCCCTTGTTGAATCTATTGCCAGAAGAAAAGGGTTTTGAAAATATTTGAAGTATAAAAGAGGTTTTATACAAGTGTTAAATGATCCAAAGATTTTCAAAGTTATATATATCTATATATATAAAGGATCTTATGAGAATGATTTTGGAAAAGGTTTTGGGAACCTATGGACTTTGGAAAGGCTTTTGATTTTTGAGAAAAATCAGTTTTGGATTTTGGAAAGCCAAGTTTGGAACTATCGATTTTGGATATCGATTTTGTGTAAAGGAGATTTTGATATAAATCATAAAGGGTATGATTTGAAGATACTAGAAGTGTATAGTATAAAGTGTTTTGTGAATAGCTCTGGGGAAAAAGGCGCTTCCTTGAAATGAACTTCTCAGGAGTACCACTGGGTGGTACTGCCTTGAACCCCAAGGGGGGTTTCTAAAGTTGATCCTGTGAGGAGTCCGGACAAAACTAGTTCCTGAGGATTATTTGTGTAGCGAAAGTCGAGGGGCTGGTGCCCACAGAGGCATTTGGGTTATGCTGTGACGACAGTTTAACTCAATGTCACTGCGATCTACTGCAGACCATAGCGAAAGTCATGTGTGCCGCTGAGAGCCAATAGTCTACGTTTGATTTTATATCGGTAGACTGTGACACTATGGTAACATAGCGAAAGTCGTTTGTGCCGCTGAGAGCCAACAGTCTGCGTTTGATTTTATATCGGTAGACTGCGACCTATGTGGGAGAAGTTTCATTTTGACAGCGAAATCGTGTGTGCTGCTGAGAGCCAACAGTTACATGGACTTTTGCTGCGATGGCAACGTAACCCTGGATGTAACTGCGATCTGTTGTGGGTTCTATGGTGTAATCAGTTACATGGACTTTTGCTGCGATGGCAACGTAACCCGTGATGTAACTGTGACCATGGATGGGGGTGATGATTTCCAGAGCATTTTCACCAAAGATATTTCCTCTATTTTCAAAAACGTTTTCGCTATTTTCAATAAAAAAAAAATTCAAATATTTTCACTCGGTGTTGAAAACGGGTTTACCGAGTACTTATAGATTTTCAGTCTTACGCCTGATCAACGTATGACCGAATTTCTATGAGAACAAGGATGGATTTGTTGAAACATCGAGTTATAAAAAAATTATTTTTATAAAAACTATTTTATAATATTATGAGGATTTTAAAAGTGTTTCAAAAATGATCAAAGAATAAATTATCTAATCTTAAGTTATTAAATAAATTCTAGCTTCGTTCCTTTTCGAGGACGAAAAGATTCAAAGGGGGGAGGAATGTGATAACCCGGATTTTTGGACATCTGTTAATTGGTAAATTAACAGGATTAAATTTATAAAAACACCGATTTGTATGTTAAACAAATAAATCTCTGGATAAATGAGTAATATATCTATATATATAAAGATATATGCAAAATTTATAATGTTGAAATTTTAAATGTATACTTATACAAACATATAAGTGTGTAAATATATATATATGTATATATATGCCATGGGTGGTAGGATATTTGTAAATTTGTAAAAGTGTGGATACATATTTAAAAATAAGAACAAATTGAGAGTATGATAAATATATATTAAAATATATTAATACATGGAAATTACAAATGTAAGTTAAATATATACAATTTAACAAATTCCCATGAGATTAACAAGTGTAAAGGATTTATGCCATGCATTAAACAAGTGTGTACTAAATTTCTACATGTAATACAAGTGTCATTTATTTTAAAATTATCAATTAAAGGAAATTTAAATATATATACACATCTATACTTTTGCTCTTCAATTTTCTTGGATACATTTCTAACCTAAAGATTAAAAAGAAAAAGAAAAAAAAGAGAACTGAAAACAAAATTCAAACCTGAGAAGGAAATCTGTAACAAAAATCCAGTAAACAAAATCAAATCAAAGGGTATCTCTTCATAAGTTCGAATCTGAAACAAAAACATAGAAGCTCAACAAATTCTCAAACCAAACAAGGATCGGATCTGTAGCTTCAAGGATTCAACCTGATTCAAATTCTTCCAGTTTCAAGTGCAGGAGCAGCTTTCAGTTCAAAAAGCTTCTCTGTTCATACAGATGTGAGTAAATCTCATCTTTAAATCAAAATTTTATCAATATTCTATGAGTAAACTAAATCTTCCTTATTTCCAGATGCATGTAATATACTCTGGAAGCATTAGTATGAAATGTTTGTATGGAAGTGTAAACATGTTTATAAGTTTGAGTACAGTGTGCATATCTGAAGCAGGTCTCTGTTAGTCTATAACAGACCAAATAAATTCAAAATTTAATCTCTCTTCATACAAATTTAAATAGAATATGATGTTTAAAGGAATAATGATTGGGTTAACTAAATCTTGAAAAAAAATGTGTTCATTAGTTAGTTAGGAAGTAATCAACTGGAAATTAGTAATTTACAGTAAGAAATTTATTCACGACCAATTTTGATTGTTAAATTTCCTATTTTTGATTGTAAATTTAGATTCGTACCTAGAATCCATGATTTTTAGTATAGAAATCAGGATTTTTAAGTACAAGGTTAATGGAAATTCTCGAGTTGATCGATTTTGGGAGAAACGTCGATTCCCGTCGACTGGGGGAGTTTTGATCATCGAGGTTTGGTCTGAAGCAAGCTTGGAGGTCGGGGCACTTACGAAAAATGGTAGTGCGATTTACAGATCACTGTGGTGGCTGGACGACGTTGAATTTGGGTTTTAGAACCTGTTGTGATTGACTTCGTTCTCGACGCAAGTTCGTCGTCGATGGAGCATCAGACTCATTCGGAGTGGGGGAATAGTTGAGTGGGACTTCGGCGAAGGTTTGGACGGAGTATCGAGGTCTCTGGCGACCTGAGGTGGCGACGTGGAGGGGTTTCCGTGATCAGGCTTGGGTTTCTGTTGAATCGACTTGCTCGATTTTTGATTTCTGACATGATTGGGAGATCTGGGTAGTTGGGAGTGACGACGAGGTTGTCGCCGACTTGTTGACGGTCGTAGCGTTGGCCAGAGTAGCATCGATCGTCTGTGCACGTGCACATGGGTCATCTCGTATCTGATGGTAGCTGGGTTTAAAGAGTGTCGGGGATGAAGGGTTTTGTCCCGGGTCGTACTCGAAGTTTTATCGAGAAGGAAATGATGAGAGAGATTGCTCGGGTTTGGCTCGAGAAATTATGATCTTGGGTTCGGGTTTGCTTATTTTAGAAAGCATGAACTGGTTTGAAGCAAAAGTAAATGTAAGCAAAGTTTCAAAGCAATAATTAAACAAGTTTTTCAAGGGATAGTGTAATCAAATTTGAAAACAAGTTTCAATATAAATTTTAAAGTCAAATGTTTTTGAAATTTAAATGGTTTTGATTTGAATAATTTTAAATTAGGTTAATTATTTAATTAAATCTCTAACTGTATCAAATGTATTTAATGATGTAATTAAGTAAGTATTAAGATAAGTGTATTAAAAACTTTGATTAAAAGGTCAAATGATTTTGTTGAAATTAATTTCAAAGCATTTAAATTAAATAAGATTTAAATGATTTAATTAGGTAATTAATTAAGATAATGGTTTGTCTTAGATTAATTAAGGACTTAAGTAATTAAGGGTTAATTAATTAACTTAAGTAATTATATGATAATTAATTAAAAGAATTAATTAAAGGATAAGTAATTAATTAATGTAATTAATGTAAGTAATTAAAGGTTAATTATTTAATGTGAATTATTAAATGATTAAAGAATTAATTTCAATCATTAATTAAAGGGTTTAATTAATGATAATTAAGCAAGATATTAAAGTAATTAATTTATTTTGAGTTAAATTAAATTAATTAGAAATGGACTAATTAATCTTGCTTATGGATGATTAAATTGTATTGAATGATTAGAGTAATATCTAGTCTGATAATTTGTGATGTTCGGTGATATGATATGTTTGGGTTGAACTGTGATAATGTGGAATTGCAGTATAAATGTGACATGCTGTATTTAAAATTGAATTGCATTCACTTAAATAACTTGGATTAGAGATGACATTGGATTCGAAGAGACCGGGGTCGGGTATTAGTAAATACTCGAAACCACTTCGATTAGTAATCTATAATTCTTTATAGATTTGATTTGTAAATCGAATAGGCTGGAATGAAATAAATTGAGTAATCCGGACCATTGGAACTAAGTAACGGTACTTAGATATTATTTTATGAAATAATTGTTTGAATATAATAAGTAAGAACTCGTAGAAGATACGAGTTACCCTGGTTTCAAATAAGTTTTATAACTTAGTATTTCAAATTATAAGGGTTTACTCATGCTGGTTTCCAGCCTGACCCGGGTGTTACTTTGATATAATGCTCGGGTCAGACCGAGTATTACAGATTTTCGGGTTAAGACGTTCTGGAGCTCAGGAGGCGAGCTGGATGGCAGGAACGTATGGAGTTTACTGATGTATATTTGAGAGTTGTATTGATAGTAGTCTGGGACAAGTTGATAACTGTCTAGTCTATTTGTAAATGGTTGTAACTCTGATGTATTGAATGTAAAGTGCAATTACAGTTTTCTTTTGTATAACTGCTATTATGTGATATTATATTTTATTCGCTGCGAATGTGAGAATCTGTGTTTTGTTTCTTCTTCTTCTTCTATCTCTTTTCTTCTTTTCTCTAACAATTCGGGATTTTCGGAGTCGAAAATTCCGGGTCGTTACAGGACCCTTAAGTGAAAATGGCTTAGATATTATAATACCAGATAGGACTAGTATATGGTCGCACCCTATACACTAGCTAATAGCCCCAGCAAATTGTTGTTCAAAATACCAGTGTGTAGGGCTTTGTCACAGGTAGACTAAAATTATGATTACACAACGAAGGGAATAGATGTTTGTACAGGGATAGGTTATTGGTGAGCCCGAAAAACTATTAGGATTAGGAAGACCTGGGAGATGATTAAGTTTGGAACTGACCGTCCAGAAGTAAAGTATTTAACAATACTTAAGGACATACCGTCTAGGAGAGAAGTATTTAATAGATAGTTAAGGATAGATAGTCCAAAAGAAAAATAGCTAACATGTGTTAGATTAAATGTTGTTTATATTGTCTAGTATGCCCGAGCCAGTCAAAGGTTAAAAGTTATCCAAACAAAACTTATGTGCTTGAACATATAGTTCATTATTACATGATATTTATGTATGTTTACATAATGATTGCTTTACAGTATTGAACCAGTTTTGGTTGCACGAAAAGGTTTTGCAAACATATGTTTTAAAAGGATGTTAGTGAGGGGAACCCTGTTCCACTAAGCGGCATGGTCTCACTTAACATACTAAACCGGGATGTATAGTATTTTTAATACCAGGCTTTATGTCTGACTCGAAGTTTATATTTTCCCCTTAATTCTCGGGTGCTCAAAATTGATTTGACTAGGCTGATGGATTAAGGTATTTTTCAGGTTTTGTTTGGTTGACGAATAAGCTACCGGGGGCAAGCATGAGGCAAACGGTTAGCTATTAGGAGCTGCAGCTCTTGTTTATGTTTTGATGTATTTCCACTATGATTGTATTAGGTCTGTTATGATCATATGACTCTGATCATCCAAGGGGGTATCTCGCTCTTGGCATTTTTTGTAATAAGTATGTATGATCTATGCCTGAGAACATATTTGGGATTATGTAAGTTGAATATGGAACATCTGTTTTAAATGTAATGATGGAAATGTTTTGAATTATGTGTTTTGTTTCATATTCAAATGCTTCTGATATTATGGGTACTATTAGCATAGCCATATTTAGTTGTCGAAAACTAATACTATAGACGACTACAGCATCTGTAGCGCTTAGTTTTAGGTCACTAAATAAAGGATGTTACTTTCTGCTATGATTGTATTAGGTCTATTATGATCATATGACTCTGATCATCCAAGGGGATATCTTCATATACCACTCTTGGCTTATTTTGTAATAATTATATTTCATTTGTGCCTGGGAATGATTTGGGATTATGTTTTGTGAATGTAAAACAATTGGTTTTAAAATGTAATGAAGTAAATGTGGTTTTGAAATCTGTGTTTTGTTTCATATTCAAGTGCTCCTGATATTATTGATACCATTAACATAGCTGTATTTAGTCGTCGGAAGCTAATACTATAGATAACTGCAGCATTTGCAACGCCTAGTTTTGGGCCTCTTGATAGGTGATGTTACACTTTCGACAATGTCGAAAGGTTTATAGCTTAAGCTTTCAACAATGTCGAAAGGTTAGCAAATCGAGCTTTAGACAATGTCGGAAGGATAATTACATCAACCTTAACCATCATACTTCAACGTTATTGAAAAGCCTAACAAAAAAATAATGATAAAAATTCCTTAAGTTATCGACAATGTTGAAAGGAAGAGATGAAACATTAACACATTCATCACCATTTGACAATGTCGTAAGCTCTATGGAAGCCTAGATACACTTCAAGTATAACTTAAAGCTAAGTGACAGAACCTTTCGACATGGTCGAAACCAAAACCTTAAAATTTCTGAGTTAAAAATACTTGTGTTGTTGATGTTGCCTAAAGGTCGGGTCAATGTTGCCAAAACATATTCTACCCATTGAAGTCGAAAGGTTTCAGGTTCAAGTCATATATGATTTAAACGTTTCGATAAAGATTGGCAGAGATAACTCAAAGGTCGAAGAATTTCAACCCTGTCGAAAGCTAATAGTCGAAAGGTTTGAAACCCTTCCACCTTGTCGAGAGCTCCTTGTCGAAGGGTTAGATTCACTCTATATAACTACCTATCCTTTCGACAATGATGGTAAAGTTGGCATCACAATGCCTTTCAACCCCATCGAAAAAGTGCTCAGAAGGCAGATCCAATGTTGCCATCTCAACCTCTTTTTAAGGGGCAGAAAGGTCATTTTATGCCGCCAAATTTATCTACGGTACATAAGAGGGTTCCAGGTAATCAAATCAGGTTTAACCAACCCTGAACTCGATTGTAAATCCAGTTTCAAATTTTCTTGAAGAGCACGTAAATCAAACCTATAAAAAAATGGATTTAAATCGAAATCGCTTCAATTCGATTTCAAAAGAAGCAAGAAAATAATTGACTAGTTGAAAGCCCAGATTAAAAAAAAAATCAAAAATAAAATATTTTAAAAGAAGAACTGCACTCGTTTAGGGGATTTTCATTAACAATCATTATTGACTTCCAAAACCCAAAATGAGAAATGAGTTTTGTTGGTTTAGCAAATTGAATTAAGATAAAAAAATTCAGCAAACTAAACCAAAATTGACTTTCAATTTTAGAATATGGAAAATTGAAATTCGATTAGGGTATAAATGAAATTCGAGCAAAAACAAAGATTAATCAAAACTCATGTTTGAATTCGAGAATTACCTTGGTTTCTAGAAAGCAAAACTCAAGAGATATTTGAGGATTCTTTTACTTTTTCTTGAAAAATTTTAATCGCAGGTAAAAGAAGAAGAAGGAGGAGAAGCGTAATATAATTAAAAAGTTGCCTAAATTCTCAACCGTTCGCTGAGATTTAAATGAATGGTCTAGATCTATACGGGAAGGTCAAGAGGCGGGAAGTTTTTTAGCTTTCAACAAGGATGACATAGAAATTCAAGAGCATCCCTTCGAATGGGGGGGGAGGCAAATGTTACTCCAAAAATCCACCTTTCAACTAAGTCGAATGGTCCTTTAACAAAGACTAAGAAAGAGGAGTTCAGAGCAAGCCTTTCGAAGGAGTCGAAGGGATGCAACCATCATAGTCTGATAGCTTCAAAACCTTTCGAAGGAGTCAAAAGTTTCCATCTCTTATTATTTAGGGATTTCTTACCTTTCGAAGAAGATGAAGAATTCAAAGCAAGAATTAAAAAATCACATCGTGACCTTTTGGAAAGCATAGTAAGCCTTGCGAACCGGTTAAGACACGTCCAGGATACCTTTCGACAATGTCAAAAGGTTCTTTGAAGTCAGCAAAGAATGAAAGACAACCTTTCGACAACATTGAAGGGAAGCATAGGTCTCGACAACATTCAAGTGAAGAGAAAACCTTTCGACAAGGTCGAAGGCTTCACAATGGTATATAGAAGGAAAATCCTTCGAAAAAGTTGAAAGGTTTACGAAGGCATAAGAAATAAAAGCTTTCGACAATGTCAAAAGGTTCATAATGGAATACGAGGGACAAACCTTTCGACCAAGTCGAAGGTTTCATAGTTGCATATAAAAGGAGGACCTTCCGACCCTATCAAGAGCATGGAGTTAAAAGGGGGGCCTCCTGAATCTATAAATAGGACCCAAGGGGTCATGTTTTGGGGATCCTTTTCTCTCATTTAAAACTTATACCCTTCTTAAGTAAAAGCATTGTAACCCTAATTGAGTGATTTTGGAATTTAATAAAATGAAGTCTTTCTTGGATAAGGAGGGAAGTGCTTTGTTTATTACTTTATTGTTTACTTAAACCTTTGTTGAATTAACTCCTATTTTCCAGGTTCAACCTCATCGAAAGGTTCTTGTCAACAAGGTCAACAACACTTCTGATACAAATAACTACCGCAACCTTTCGAAGCTATCAATCCTATGATATGATCCTTTCGACAAGACTGACGACACATATGGTCCTATTATCTTCCGAGGCTATAAACTTAGTGCTCTAAACTTTTGACAAGTTCGAAACCTACTTTATATAACTAACCTTTCGACAAGGTCGAGACCTACTTCATATCCACCAAAGTATTTGATTTCCTGCTTAAACCCAAGGAAAGCCATCACCTTAGCCTTCGACAAGATTGAAGCCTACCTTTTAAAGACTTAATTTAAGGAATTTTAACATAAAAAAGGAAAACCCTTGAAGGTGACCTCATACTAACTCAACAAAGTCGGAAGGTTACTTAACCCAGAGCCGATACCTTTCGACGATGTCGAAAGGTTTGATCCCAGAATTATCAACAAGTTAAGATAAATTTAAAGGCAGTTCAAAGGGAATCGCATCCATAGTTCTTAAAAAGGAAATCAATCTTTCTTAATATTACTTTAGGGTGTTGACAAGAAATATTTTTAACACTACCAAACAAGTGTTTCAGAAATAACATTCCAGGAAACAATCAAAAATCTGGTGATATTTACAAAAATTTACACGATTTATATAACTTATGAAATTATTTACAAGTGTACAGAACAAATATATGCATTTCATAAATGTGAATCTTTTACAAATCTTGAGCAGCCTTGTTCAGGTTCTTACTAATTGAAGGTTCCACAATGTGATGGATACCAATGCAAAGGACCTCTTTGAGTTTCTTCTCTTTCTTCCTTATCCTATCCGCATAGTCAATTTCATCGATATTAGTTTTCAAAGTGCAATTAAAAGCTCTATTTTCACATCTAAGGGTTTTATTTTCCCTTTCCAATTCGACGATGCGCTTCTGAAGGAAATAGTTTCCGCGTTCAAGTTCTTGATTTCTAGCAGCATAGCCGTATATGCTCCGCGAGTATTTAGCTTTTTGTTGTTCCTCAAAATACTTTGCCATTTCGAATTTAACTTTCCTACACTAGTTTCCCACTACCTTCTCATCTAAGCCAGGAGGGGGATTAGTCATAGTGGGGAATCTCTTGATAGCATGGGAAGTAGATCTTGTAGACTTAGCAATAGTTAAGGTAGTATGAGGAACAAGTAAATCGGTACTCGGGATATTATCCCCCATAATAAATTCCAAAGATTCACATTGAGCTTGATTGTCCTTCAATTTAATCTCCAAATCGCTTATCTATTGGAGTAGTTCCGACATCTTATGATCGAAATCAATTGTAACATCCACCTATTTGGAGGTCCAAAACTAACAGCTACGGATGCGGCAGTAATCCATAGTTATTAATCCTCGACGACCAATTACGGCAATGTTAGATACATTGATACACATATCACAAGAATATGGAAAAAAATTAACATATCAAAACATATTTCCACATTCAATTCAAAACATTTTATGTTCATTACATAATCTTACAAACATTAACCACGTTCAAAAAAATATAATTATTACACATACGCCAAGAGCAACATACAAAGATGCCTTCTCGATTGATCAGAGTATATGATAAGGCAATAAACAAGTATGCCTTTACATCCAAATACACAGCGAAATAAAATAACTGTAAATAACTAGCATGCCTCATGCACGTCTTCAGAAGCTTTATCGTCAAAGAAGAGAACTTGGAAACCCTAAACCTCAAACTACTCAAAATCAATTGTGTACCCGATAGTTTAATGGGAAAAACAAAAACCTCAAGTCAGACATAAAGCCTCGTATGAATAATAATTTAATATCTAAAACCATTCAGATATCCAGTGAGACCACGTCGCTTAGCAGTATAGGTTTTCGCCTCACTAGTATCCCAAAAACTTTTAGAAAACCATATACTTTGCTCCTGCATCCAAAATGCTTAAAACATAGCAATTCAAAATATTATGATGATATGCAAACATATTAAAACAATCCTAAATTTCCTATCCCCTCTTTAATTGACTACCCGTCATATTTATAGTTTCTAAGGTCATTATTAACATATTAGTTTCCATGGGCTTACTAATAGCCTTTTCATATTATATGGACTCCCTGTCTTATTTCATAGTTTTCATGGGATCACTAAGAACCTATTGGCCCCTATCAACAACTTAATTGATTTCGTGGTATCTCCTTGAGCCTATTGGTTTCTCCAATTACTTCTTCTTATCCTAGTTCTCATGGGTTAACTAGGAACCTATTGACTTCTATCAGTAACTTAATCCAGATATAGATTTCATGGGTTCACTAGAAAACAATTGGCCCTTGCCAACCACTCTTAAAAAGCATAATTTTCATGGGATCACTATAAACCTATTGGTTATTCCAGCAACTTCCAAATCAAAGTTTTCATGAGTTTACTATGAACCTGTCTCCCTGACAACTTCAAGGTTTAGGCATCCTATATTCTGATCTCCCTAAACTCCTAGATGCAATTCTACTCATTCTGGAGTTTAATCAATTTATATCCACTACTGGGTCAGCCTAGCTAGTTCTTCTACCATTTCTCTCCAAAATGCAGTTATGCGTTCATTATAATGTGAATACATTTATATTTGAAGAAGCAAATATAATACAAAACAATACCACTCATGTGGGTTTAATATTCTTGAAACCATTTTCATATACAACATGGTTAATCCCTTTAACCTATTATTTTATCAAGGAAACACTTCTTCAAATTTTCATACATAAAATCTTATCAAAGCTCTTTTATTTAGCCATGGGTTTTCTTTAAAATGAGATTGAGTTATTTTCTTTGAAAAACCAAGTCTCTCGAAACATTCGAAAGCTCGCTTTCGACTTCACTAGATAACCTTCTTCAAAAGCATATTAGTCTATTTTCAAAACATTAGGCCCCTGCTTTTCGAAACATTTTAAAACCTTTCTTTAGAAATCTTTCGAATGTATTAAAGCATTACCATTTAACTATAGAAGCCTAGCTTCGAAACCATTTGAAAGTACCCCTTTCAAAACCTTTCAAAGTCACTCTTTTGAAACCATTGGGTTTATATTTAAAACATCATTTGGGTCAAGTTAATATTAATGAAAGTATCTCCTTCGTAACCAGTCTTTTATCTCATAAATGTATTAGGGAAAACATGATGGCATCGGCAACACCCTTTCGAAAGCGTAAGACATTTGAGTAAAATACTTGAAGGTTGGCTTCAAAACCATTACCTTCGAAACCCTTAACCCCTTTCGAAAGCTATAGGAAGTGGCTTATATTTATAAAACAAAAAGTACCTTCCGAAAGCATTAATATGTTCAATACAATTGAAAGGCATAAAGTTACAGAAGGGTTTCGACTTGGTCGAAACTACCCCTTTCGAAAGCTTTAATTTGAAAACTAAGTAGCTCCTTCAGAAGCTGCTACTTTAAAAAGGCAGCAACCCTCCTTCGAAAGCTTGTTTAAAATACACCTTTGCAAGCATTGGTATCAAATCCTTCGAAACCTTTTTGTAAAACAAGTAAGCGATTTTTTTTATAAAACGAAACAATAGTTTTGACCCCATCGAAAGCTATGTTTCGACACCATGCCTTCCGCCTTTCTCCAATCCACTACGTACCAACTAAGTGATACCATGTGTATTGGTTTCGGCTTCATTGGTTTCGAACTGATTGATAGAGAAAGGTTGGGGTCGAAAGCGTGCTTTAGAAAGTGGCGGAACCAACTTTTCAAGATAAAAGCTGTTTTTAACAAATAAAGTAATTTCTTTATAACTAACTTGCCTACATGTAAATAATTGATTGGTTGCCTTAATTTTTAAAATTATTTTCAAAATACTGGCCACACATTCTCAGATCTAAACTATGATTAATTTTAACAAATAAGCTCTTCCAATTAATAAAACAATTAAATCATTTAGGTCCTCCTTTCAAAATAATTTAATTTTCATACTAAATCACTTAGAAAAAATCCCCAAAAATCACAGAAATTCACTTTTTATATGTTATCTAACATACATAAATTTCAGACCCAAATTCATCATATAATTTCCAAAATTAATTTCTAAACCTAATTTGCCATATTTTCCTTTGAAAATTCATACAAATTCTTCGTAACTCGAAAAATTATAAAAAATTAAAATCCATCAACAAAATCAGGATTTATACAACATAAATTTTTTCCATGGAATTCAAAAATCATTTGCTCTCGAATTTTCCCCCAAACTGTATATACCCATAAATAGACCATTGGATTTAAATCAAACATACATTAAATCCAAGCATTCATCCAAAAATCATCATATTGGATTAAATCTTAAATCCGAAATCAATGATCATATTAAAACAAAAATAGAGATGTTTTGATTATTATTCACCTTATTTTGGATAAGGAAATTGGAGATTGTTTGAGATTGACTCCTCTAGCTTGAATCCTAAGCTTTAGTCTTGAGTTTTCTCTTCTCTTCTTACTCCTTAATGGTCGAATATTCCTTTTTTATTATGTTTATTTTTCTTATGATAAAATGAACGTGAATGGTATATGGATAACAGTATAAGTGTAGGAAATATGGGCAACAATTACCCTTATGCTCCTATGTTAACTTAATTATCATTTATAAACATTTATAAGCCCATTAAAGTTAATCAAGCACGGCCTCTAAGTTTATTAACAAATCTCAATCTCCTTATCAAAAATTAAATCTCCTGCATAATGTTATAAGAAATTAGGGGTATTACGTCGATTGAATAATTCGTCTTAACCTAACGCTTCAGAGCGGAAATCATTTCGTTTCTGCTACTAACATATGCTTCTAAACTGGCAATTTGATCCTTAAGATTTATGACAATATTTTTCTAAAGTAAGAATCGATTATGCCATCTTAAAGCATTGGCTTTGTCGTGAAAGCAAGCGAGTAAGGTATCCTCGAGAAGTTTAATCTTTTCGAGTTCCGTTAATAGCTTATCTTTAAGTGTAATAAAGCGAGACGCTGAATCAAGAGAAAAAGGTGCTATTGATAACTGTAACTCCTATTTAAATAAAAAAGAAAAAGAATGGAGTCAAAACCAGAATAGTAAATCTCTTTACTATTACGGTAAAAGATTGCAACTCAAGTGACAATGAAATTAAAAGATACACTAGATATTTGTTTTATATCTAAAGGTGTGAAACATCATCTCTAACTTTATTTAATGAATTGGTAGAAAGAATAATTGTAGAGTTAAAACGAATATTTAATCCTTCCAGAGTAATCACCGGGGGATATATACTATAGTCCCATTCCCCAGCAGGAGGACTATCACGACCGCAAATAAATTTAGTATGGAATGTCCTGATCTCCTTAAGTAGCTTTTCTTTCTCTTCACCAAGGAAATCGAAGTGGAGACGAGGATGTTCTATATAAAATTTTTGTAAATCTCTAAGAAAAAATTATCTTGCTAATTTTGAAGACTTTAAAATTGATGCCTTCTCAAGATAAAATCTTTTCAATTTAACATATTGGCTTAAATGATCTCTATAAACAAGATGTTCTGAGCAAAAATCACTCTGTGATAACATAATAAAATGTGGCTAAGCATAAAAAGCAAGACTAATACAAATATTTACAAATCAATATATTATTACATGTTCACAATCATTCATCTAATTCATACAAAATTGATTTAGCAAATAATTCTGAAACAAATTTGTCCTTATAATACTTGAGTTTTTCAGGAAGTAAATCTTGGGGAATGGATCTGACTTGTGGTAAGTTCCAACATGCTACGGGATGCGAGTCAGACCCGAATTCGTCCAAGTATCTTTTATGTTAGTGCCTAAGTAGACCCCCACTAAATTCACCTAAATATGAAAAGTCAACGGTTGGGTGTCTACAATAGGCCTTGTATAATAAATTAACTAAAATATCCCTCTCCTCAATCAACATCCAGAATATGGTAGTTAAATCCTAGTTGTCTTTTAAGAGAGTGTAATAGCAAAGGCGTGCTCTCTTTCACCATGGGGCAACTTCTTGATGCTTAAAAGATGCTAACACTACTGCACTTCTATTAAGTCTATGATATTTATCAGAAAGTATATTGTGCTCCTTTAATTGCTTGTCTAACTCCTTATATAAACTATTTATCTCTGCTTATTGCCTTTCAAGCTTCGTTTTATAGGGGTGGACAAATTTCGTTCTTATCTAAAATGGATGATTTAGACTATTATTATCCTCAAGCGAAAGATCTTTAAACAAAGAATCACATACCTGAGATACTACGACTGATGCTTGGGAAGCTTTTTCTGTCTCCTTCTGCACTTCAACATCAACAAAAGCAGGCTCTTGTTGAGGGCCAAAGTGTGCATGAGATTCGAGAGGGATTGCCTCAGGCGGAGATGAGCCTTTTTCAAAAGCTCTTGTATTATCATCCCCATCTTTTTCAGAAGCCTCAGTGCGGCCCCCTCTATCGCCCCTTGAACCTTGACCGCCATTGATGTTATCATCATTATCATCATCGTTGTCAGCATTATCACTGTCACCCTCTTCTTCGACGACATCATCTTTATCGCCTTCATCTTTGGAGTCAGATTCGACTTCGAAGGAAGGGACTTCAAAAGAGCGAATTTTAGAGGCACCAATCTCTTCCTTTTCAGCAGCTTCTATTCCATACTTCATCTATTAATCTTACCCATAACTCTATCAACAAGTGTACGGTCGAATGAAGGAAAGCTTAGCTCAGAGCATTTGTCGATGTTGTTAGCATAAGCGAGCATCAAAGCATCTTCGAAAGAATTCATCATAATTTCATCAAAAGTGGTGTCAAGAAACGGTGACACTCGCCATTTTGCATCAGAGAAAGTGTCGACTGCCAGTTTCAAAGAAGTCTTGTTCTTCTCCAAATTTTCCTTTGAAGAGGATTGCTTTTCCGCAATTCGAGTCTTCTCCTTATCAGATTGTTTTAAGGTCATTTTCATTGCCAAGTTTTCATCGACGAAGAGTTGGCGGACTTTCCTTTCCTCTGAGATAGTGGGTTCCGACTGGGCGAGAGCAGCTCTCAACCGCTCCAGTTCGGACGTAGCTTCATCTTTTTCTATAGAAAAGGAAGACACTTAATTCTTTAAGGCAGAAATTTCCTCCTAAAGCTTGGAGGAATCGGTAGAAGATTTGGATGCCTTCTCTTGAAAAGATAAACAACTCTTGGAAATCTGAAAAAAAAGGTACAACATAAGTCAGAAACCTAAAGAAGAATAATAACGATAAAGTCAAGTGAAGAGAAGCTTACCAAGAGTTGTTGTTCTATTAGATAATGATAGTGACCCACCAGGTCAGAAACAGAGGTAGGCGGGTGAATGGAGGCAAAGGATGCATAGCATAAGATAGATTGCACTATCTCTTCAAAGGTAATAGAGGATGTAGGAGATGATGGCCTTAGAGGAATGTGCTTTTGAGAAGGGGTCATTTCCAAAGCTTTTCGCATCTTCTCAAGTGCACCTGGAGAGCTTGAAACAATGATGTGGGAGAGAGGATTGACTGTAGTAGGAGTCTTCTTGGATTGGTCAAGAGGAGCTTCAAAAATTAGGCTATCCAAGGCTTTATCAAAGGTTAAAGATTCCTGCTCCTCAGAATCAGGAACATCAACTATTTTAGCTATTTTCAAGGGTGGTTTCTCCATGGTTGATTTGCCTAATTTTCTCTTAACGACCATCTTTGTTTTAGCAAGAGATTGAGAAAAAGCTGGCGCATAAGAAGTCCTAGGAAGAGGAGCCGGACCACTAGTAGATTTTCCAACTTGAGGATCAGCTGTAGAGAATTCAAACAGATTATAAGTTAGCAGAATAATTTGAAAAGCAATAGAGCAATAGATAATTAGAGTAGCGTTGATAGCTTACGGAGTGATCAGGGCAAATGGGAGACATAGGGGAGAAATTTGTAGGATCTCCCAGGGAAAAGAAGCATTTGCTTCGAGATGTCTGTTGAATCTAATAAGGTTGCCCTAGAATCCTTTGACCAGTGGGGAGGAGAGAGTACTTCTTCAAATTTGTAGGATTTAACAGCCTCAATCGATTTCCAATCCTACTTGAAGCTACAACTAGAGATTCAACTGTTCTATTATCTTCCTCATTTAGTTCTTTAGCAAGAGCACCTAACAAAAATCATAGATCATCAAAGAAAAGTTAACAAATAGAAGGAAAATAATGAAAATCTAAGCTTACGAGGAGTAGAGAAGATTTCGCTAATGATTGGGAGGCATCTAAAAAAGAAGAACTGATTCTCCCAGTCTCTATCTTATTATCTACCTTTGATATCAGTTTCTTAAGAGGATTCACCCTAAAGATTTGATTGTTAATGGTGCTAAGTTTAACCAGTAGGATGAGTGATTCAATACTTCAACATTCAAACAAATGATGCCAGACTCTAGAGCCATCAACTCCAAAGACAAGAGGTAGGTGTACACATTTGGAGATAGCCGAATCAGTGTGATTCCACGATAAGCTAAGAACTTGGATAAGAAGTCCGGGAATGGAAGAAACCCTCCATGCCATATGTTAGCGGTGTAAGTGAAGAGCCCTTCAGGAGGGCTACTGATGGTGTCATTTTCTGTAGGTGGACTGGCTTCCACTCCGGTGATTTCAAAGTCGTTGAGAATAGCATCCACTTCATCGTGAGTGGATATCAAAGAACGCTTTGAATTAGTTTCAACTTTGTTTGGAGAACTCATGATTCTTCCAGGTGAAAACGTTTCAGTTAGAAATTATAGTTTGTTATGAAGTTAACATTCTTTCAAGGGTTAGTAGAAGCCTATTACAGCAATTTAAACATCAAACCAAACATAAAACTTCAAATTCTTGAAAAAATGTTAAAGTTAAAAATGAGATATATTGAGCATGGAAAGAAAAGGTTAACACTTAACAAACACCTCTCAACAATGTCGAAAGCCCAGATATAAACATCTACTGAGCTTTCGACAAGATCAAAAGGCAGGGCTGAAGTATATGTCCAATCTGCACTCTTCAACAAAGCCGAAAGCTCTATAGGAACTATGTTATTAGATGGGAATAGTTAAAACTAACTTAAAATTTGAACAAAGTAGACACTACCAATACTTAATAAACAAAAGACCCATCGGCACTATCGAAACCTACAATCTTAGTTTTACCAAAGGAATATGAATGCTATTAAACCCTTATATACCAATTGAGTCGAAATGTTCAAAATTAAAGTCATATTGATAAAAAAACTGACTTGGGATGTTATGAAAATGTTAGAGAAAGATGATGATTAAGTCCCAGATGTTTAATGGAGGTTTCGACTCATTATTGATAAGAGGCTTCGACAAAATCGAAAGTGCATCATGGTTTCGAAAGCATACTAAAAACAATTTTTTAATCAATACAACAGTTTTCAACTAGGTCGAAACGTCTGGCTTGATTCATGAATTTTACAAAGTATGTTTTCTTTGACCCAATTTATAGTATATGTATCCCTAACTTAAGTAAATTTATAACAAGTTTATATGACTGGTTACCCATGAGACAAAATCTATGCTTTCGAAAATGTGGGTTACGATGCAATGACCAACATCTTTGAAAGGCATTACAGCTAAATGCGTAAGATTGCTTTCGAAGAGGTCAGTTTCGTTTGAACTAAATAACCTTTCGACAGTTCAATAAAATTAGGCGCTAGATTACCTTTCGACCTTATCGAAAGGGGCTGAAACATCAAGACAACAAATAGCTGCCTCAATCCCTTTCGAATGGGTAAAAGAGTAAAATTCTAGCGCTAAATTTTTAGTTCGTACATCTCAAAACTTCTGGGCAAACTTAACCTAAGTTTCTTTCTACCCCAAACCCGATTTCAACCTAGAAACTCAAAAATAATAAAACAAGTGACATGAATTGACTATTAAATTTTGAAATCTTCAAGATGAAAATTCAAATTCACTAAAAAGAAGCAATAAACATAGAATCTGAAATTGGGTTTAAAACGAGAATTAACAAGAGGGAAATCGAATCGAACTATGAAATTGAATCAAAGATTGCTCTTAGGTAAATTAAAATTTAAAACATAAATTGTTCCGGGTAAGTCTAAAAAAATTAAAATCTCGATTGTAAAAGTTTGAAGTTGAAATCCACTATAAAATTAAAAAGAGAAAGAGATTTGAGAACAAAATTAATTTAAATTACGTTAGATCTATTTTCTTCTTTGATTGAGGAAAATAAATGATTTGGAGGATTTGAAATTTTTTAGATTTCCTTGAAGTTTGTTTCAATTACAGATAAGTGAAATATAAGAACAAGAGAATGCAGTTTATAAGAAAAGTTAGCAAAGAGAGCGAACCGTTCGATCAGATTTAAATAAACGGTCCAGAATCACGATGGAATACCGAAGGGCATGAAGCATTCTGGGTCTCGAAATGATTGACTTGGAAAGTCAAGAGCATCCCTTCGCAAGGGGGCAAATATTACTACCAAAATTCCTTTGGACCTTGTCGAAACCACTTTGAACAAAAGACAAAGAAAAACAAGAGGAAGAAACTCTAGCAAGACCTTTCGAAGGAGTCGGAGGGATGCTACGATAATGGTTCAGAAGTATCAAAACCTTAGAGGGGCTGAAAAGGTCAAAAGCACCCTTTCGCTTCATTGACCACCTTTTGAAGCAGATGATTCCATATGCATGAGGACCTTTCAAATGAGTTAAATCATCATCTTTCAAAGACAAGGAACGACAACTCTTTGTATACATGCCAAACCTTTCGAAACCAAAGGTTTCGCCTTCACTCAAACCACTTTGAAGCATGCATTAGCCAGAACAACCCTTTCGAAAGCCAAATCAAGCATTTCGAACTGGTTGAAGCTAGTATATATAGGGAGGTTTTGCATCAAGTCATAGGCAATAGTTCAGAAGCAACTAATAGAGTTGAAACCATCAGTGTTGCAACACCTTTAAAACCACTAGACAAAGCCTATCGACAGAGTCGAAAACTCCTATAGAGCAACATAGAGAAGAAAGGCGTAGTCATCCCTTTCGACAAAGGTGGAAACATTCTGAAGACAATTCTGAAGCCATCTTTGGACCAGGTCGGAAGCATTGGGTCGAACGAAGCATTGGGTCGCAAGGTGCAGACCTGCATCTATAAATAAGACCCAAGATGTCTGGTTTTGGGGATCCGAACTTAATTATTCTACCCTTGTATTTTCTTAATTCTAAAAGCTGTAACCCTAATTTGTAAATTGAATTGGGGGAAATTGAGTAATAAAGACCTTGTTGAGTTACGAAAGAGAAGTCTTCAATATTTTTGATTACTTAGTTGTTTCACAAGCTTTTACCAGATCTAATCATGTTTTTCCAGGTGTCGACAACGTCAAAAGGCCTCTTCCAACCCGATCGAAACCCTTGTGTATTCAAGTAATTCCAGTTATAGACTCCAGGTCACCTTCTATTGGACTTTAGCTTTTGACAAGGTCGAAACCTTATCCCAACCCACTTTAACCTTCGATTCCCTATCCAAACCTAAAACACTTATGTCTCAAGCCTTCGACAAGGTCGAAACCATTCAGAACAAATCAAACCCTTGAACCTTAGAGCCAACTTATAGGCTTTCGCGACTGTTACGAAAGGACTGCTTCGAAGGGGAAATTAAGCTACCCCATTCAGTTCCAAAGATTACAATGAAAGAAATTTGAGAATTTCGACTGGGTCGAAAGGTTAATAAGGGAACTTTTCATAATAAGAACCTATTCGAATTGGTGAATTGAAAGGATTATCCATATCTAATCTTCTTCTACTTAGCCAAAAGAGATCAAAAAGGACTAACCACATCCTAAAGACAACTTTGGGGTGTTGACATGTTTTTTTATTAACATAATTTTATAAATTATGTTAATTATATAAATATCACGTGGTTTGTAGTCTTTTCTTACAATATTGTCTCTGAATTTGCTTTCTGATAGCTTTAAATATGTTTTTTGTATTTGTTGATCCATTCGGTCTTCCTTATTGACCTAATCTTCTTACAAAGTACAAAGTAAATAATATTTCGTATCATCAACTGGGAATGTGTAAGAATACGTTCAGTAGTTTGTCCATATTATTAGTAATAGTATTAAGAATTCAAAAATCGAAGTAACAGCGGTCAACAAATCATTAACAAGTGAGAAGTAATTCCATAATTGGATACGGTTGAATATCCTGAGTCCATCTTTGTTAATGATGGGAGAGAGCTAGGAATTTGACTCGAACTATATTAATAGAAGACCGATAATCTAATTACAGAAAAAATAGAGAACTAAAAATCCAACTCTGGTATTAATCATGAAAGTTTAGAAATTCCTCTTTTGGAAATAACTGATGGAAAGCCGAGAATAGTCTTTTAATAATAAGAGTCCAGAGATCGTCATCTGGCATCAAGTCAGGAAATATTTGGAATCCTTTTTCGGGAACAAGTAATATGTGTCCAGAAACCCTTATCTGGAGATAATATAGAACTAGAAAGCCAGATTCGAGTATCGGTAAGATAGATCTAGAAGCTAGCAAAATATTAGAAGTCCATAATAAAGGTCTCAATATTAGAGGCCCTGAAGCCTAAATTCAGGCATTAATGAGCAAAGTCTAGATATCAATAGTAAGAGTCCTGAAACCCAGATTCGGGTATATAATGAAGACTAGAAATCAATAGTAAAAGACCCGAAGCCTAGATTCGGGTATTAATAAGTGTAATTTAGAAATTCTCTTTTGGAAATAAGTCAAAGGCTATAGATTCTTATTTGAGCCTTTTGTTCTGTACTGCTCTTTGTGTTTTGATTCTTCTGACATGTGCCATCTTTTAGGATCCGTATGTTGTTATTGTTTGATGTGCCGCTTCTCGGGCTTAGACATCTTAGTCTGTTGTTATCTAGTGCGCTTGGTTAGCTTATCCACAATAAGGACCCAAGGACCTACTCAACCTCCCCCCAGAAGGAACTCCAGCAAGGCCTTATAGGCGGGATTGAAGGCTTGTTTGTTGCTTCGCCAGGCCATAGCATTGTAGGACCAAGGGTTACTCCGTCCACCCTCCAGGAGGTGCTTCATCCAGGCCATAGCATGGCGGGACTGAAGTCTTGTTCGGTGCCTTGGCCAGGCCATAGCATGGCAGGAGCAAGGGCTTGCTCCATCCCCTCTCCAGAGGGCTCCTTTATCTGGCCATAGCGTGGCGCGATCTATAACACCCCAGATTTTTAGTAACATTATTTAAGATATTTAATTAGTTATAAATAAAATAATGTGATGATTAGGGGATTGAGATTTAATTTAATTAAGGGTAGCGGTGCCATTTAAAACAAATGAATTAAAGAAGGGTTTTAAAATAAATTAGAGGATGAGTAAAATGGGAAAGATGCCATTCCTATATCATTATCCTATAGCCGTTATAACTCACGCATTCATTTCATTTCAAAATTTTCACAAAGTAAGGCTTGCCACCGTTAAGAAGAAAAGAGGAAAAGATAGAAAATAAGCTTGGAAGAAGCTTAAGAAAAATCAAATCAACTCATATCTCAACCTCTTTAATCATGAAGCCTAAGGTGAATAATGTTTACATCTCTATTTTGATATGTTTTCAGTTTTATGATGATTCTGATTTGTTTTGCAATATATTGTCATGTTTTTGAATGATGGAATATTGATATATACTTGTTGATGATTTATACATGTTCATATTGACTTTTATGATATGTTTTAGAGTAAAAACCAATTCAATGTCATCTTATGCCTTCTGAATTATTATAAAGAATAGAAATAATATTTTGGAGATAGGTTTCAATTTTTAAAATTTTTGTAATTAATGTGGATTTTATATGAACTTTCTAGTAAAGAAAATGATATTTTGATTTATAAATTATCTACGGGTAAATAATTAAATATTTGGATCTGAAATTTTTATATGTTAGGAAACATATATAATTTGATTTTCTGGAATTTTTCCAAATTTTTCCTAAGTGTTTCAATAGGTATATAAAATTATTTAAGGTATGGGACTTAAATGTTTAATTTGTTTAAAAGGAGAAAATGGTTTTCTTGTTAATAAATTGAATTTTTTACTGCTGGAAAATGGTAGCACTTTTGAAAAAGTACTATGGAAACCAATCAGATTTAGACAAACAAGGCAGGTTAGGTACAAAAGCAATAGTTTAAAAGTATAAATAAATAGGTTTTCACTGTTTTGTCTCCTTTGGCACCAGGTTCAGCCTCTATACTAATCCCTCTGACGTAGTCAAAACCAATGCATATGGTATCAGGCAACTGGTACGTAATGAATTGGACATGGGCGAAAGGTATAGGGTCGAAACCTTGGGGGTTCCGAAAGGGTTGAGGCTTTGTTTTGTTTTAAAAGAAAATACGCTTGCTTGCTTTCAACTAAGATGCTTTTGACTTTGTTGGGTTTCGACTAAGTCAAATGGTTTGAAAGGAGATTATTTCAATTGGATTACATCTTTGCTTTTAAGTGAATGCTTTCGAATTATTCAGAACACCTAACTGCCACCTTTTTACCTTTCGACCCAGATGGTTTCGAAAGAGTTGTGAAAATGGTTTCGAAAGGAAAGAATTTCCAATGGTTTCGAAAGGCAATGTTTAAAGGTTTTTAAAAGAAAGATGTCTAAGGTTTTAAAACTTTTGGGAGGAAGATTTCCAAAGGTTTGGAAAGGGTTTTGAAAATGGTTTCGAAAGAAGGTTTTGGCCTTTCGGTCTAGATAAAAGAAAGGGTTTTACATGGTTTCGAAAGGGTTACTTTCAATGATTTTGAAAGGGGTACTTTCAATAGTTTTGGAAGGGGGACTTTCAAAAGTTATGTTTTTTCAACAACTTTGATTTGCGTAAAGTATACATATATAACATGGCAATGTGGTTTTGTGTGGAGCATGGAAATTATATAATTTTCCTTGTTTTAGTTTCATTTAAAGGTCTTAAACCATTTTGAAAAGGTTTTCAAGGAAATTTTTGGGAAGATATCCCTAAGTGAAATGACTCAGATATTAGATACCAGATGGGACTGGTATAGGGTCGTGCCCTATACATTAGGTATTAGCTCCAACTAATTTAGTCCAAAATTCCAGTGCGTAGAGCTTTGTCACAGGTAAGACAAAAACTATGGATACATATAGAAAGGAATATATTCTTATATACAGATAGGTTATTAGTAAGCCCGCAAAACCATTAGGATCAGGTGACCCTAGAAGATGATAAGTTAAGGATAAACTTTCCAAAAGATAAGTATTTAATAGATAGTTAAGGACAGATCGTCTAAAAGAAGAGGAATATTTCTAACAGATGTTAGATAAATTTTGATGTTGTTTGGTAGGCCCGAGTCAGCCAAAGGTTAAAAGTTAGTCAAAGAATACTTTTGTGTATGAACAGATAGTTCATTTTATTACTTGATATATTTATGTATATTTACATAATGATGCTTTACAAATATTTTGACCAGTTTTGGTTGTAGGAAAAGAATTGCAAAAGATATGTTTTAAAACAAACATTAGTGAGGGGAAACCCGTTCAGCTAAGCAGCATGGTCTCACTTAACATAAATTAACAGAGATGAATAGAATTATTCACACCACATTTTATGTTTGACTCGAAGTTTTTGTTTACCCTTAAACTCTCAGGTGCTCAAAATTGATTTGAGTAGGCTGAGGGTTGATGTTTTTAGGTTATTAAGAGTTTGGCGAATAAGCTTTTGGATACGAGCAGGTGGCTGACGGATAGCTATTTTAGGAGTTCATATTTATTTGTTTTGATTCCGTAGTGTATATAAAGACAGTTATGTCTATATTTCTCTGATCGTCCAAGGGGGGTCATCATATGTCGCTCTTGGTGTATTATTGTAATTATATTTGATCAGTACTTGGGATACGATTTAAGGGATTATGTAACTTGGATATGATGTTGTTTTGAAATGTAATCAGCTAAATGTTGTTTTTTCGAAATTTGTGATCTTGTTCATATTCAAGTGCTTCTGATACTATGGATACCATTAGCATTGTTGTATTTTGTCACAAAGTTAATACTATAGGCGACTACAGCATCTATATCACTTAGCTTTTGACCTCTAAATACAGGATGTTACACGATCAAGGGCTTGTTGATGCTTTATCTTGGCTATAGCATGGCGCAAATAGAAGTGTACTTTAACCTCCCTCCAGGAGGCACTTTGACCTGGCCAACTCGACGTAGGCAAAGGCTTTGACCTTTTAAGGCAGTTTCTGAGTTTAAGGAGAATTTTACTTTCAACCATGTAGATTTCTCTTGGAAAATTGATGCATTATTGAATTTGACTAAGATTGCTTTACAAATCTATTGATTTTGCCTTGTCTGAAAAAGTTGATCACCATTGCTTCAAGTGCTCTATATGGATTTGTCTCATGCCCATTCAACATATGATAGTGGCAGTAGGATCCTCCCTGATTCCTTTTGTATTTCGGCCTTTTCTTTTGGCATGTCCAATAGTTGAGTTCCACCTTGGTTAACAAATAAACATTCTCACTCGATGTAGTTAGATTACATTCCTCAAGAAGTCTCAACTTGAAGCTTGTCTTTTGGGGAATATTTCTAGATTTTTTATTGCTTGATTCTAAAGTTTCACCTTCAACGACCAATTTCCTTTTCAACTGTAACATCCCCAACTTGGAGGCCCAAAACTAATGGCCACGGATGCTAAAATCATCCATAATTATTAATCCTAGGCGATCAAATACGGTAATGTTAGATACATAGATATAACAGAAATACATGGATATGGAAAATTTCCAAATTTCAAAACAACATTCACATTCCATTCCAAAAACCATTTCAACATTCCTTACATATTCCCACATTTGTTAACCACGTTAAGACAAATATAATTATTACACATACACCAAGAGCGACATATGAAGATGCCCCTTTGGTTGATCAGAGTATAAAATAAGGCAATAAAACAAATTTTCCTTTACAACCAAACACAGCGGAAATAAAAGAACTCTAAATATCTATCTTGCCTCTTGCACGTCTTCAGAAGCTTTATATGCCAAAAATGAGAACCTGGAAAACCAAAACCTCAAACTACTCAAAAACAATTGAGAACCCGAGAGTTTATGGGAAAAGCAAAAACATCGAGTCAGACATAAAGCCTGGTATGCATAATAATCTACCATCTCAAACCGTTTAGATATCCAGTGAGACCATGCCGCTTAACAGAACGGGTTTTCCCTTCACTAGAATCCTTAAAAACCTTTATAAAACCATATATTATGCTCCTCGTCCACAATGGTTAAAACATAGCGATTTAAAATATTATGATGATATGCATACCTAATTAAAACATTCTAGATTTCTCATCCCCTGTTTAATTGACTACATGTCATATTTATAGTTTCTAGGGTTACTATTAACCTATTATTTTTCTTGGGTTTACTAATAACCTTTATATTATATATGGACTCCCTGCCCAATTTCATAGTTTTTATGGGATCACTAAGAACCTATTGGCCCTTGCCAACTGACTTAATTGTTTCATGGGTTCTCCCTGAACCTATTAGTGGCTCTAATAGCTTCTTTCTTATCCTAGTTTTCATCGGTTGACTAGGAACCTACTAACATCTATCGATAAATTAATCCAGATATAGTTTAATGGGTTCACTACAAATCAATTCGCCCCTGCCAACCACTCGTAAAATAATAGTTTTCATAGGATCACTATGAACCTATTGGTAACTCCAATAAATTCCTAATTATAGTTTTCATGGAGTTACTATGAACTTGTCTCCCTGACAACTTCTATGTTTAGGCATCCTATATTCAGGTCTCCTTGACCTTCTGGATGCAGTTCTACTCACTCAGGAGTTCAATTAATTTATATTCACTACTGGGTTAACCTAGCTGGTTTATCTACCCTTTATCCCCAAAATGCAGCTATGGGTCCATTATAATGTGAATATATTTTTATTTGAAGAAGCAAACATAATAACATAACAATACCACTTCGGTGGTTTTAATATCCTAGAAATCATTTTCATATAAAATATGGTTAATCCCTTTAATCTATTATTTCATCAAGGAAAACTTTCTTTAAATCTTCATACTTAAAATCATTTCAAAACTCCTTTATTTAGCCATGTTTTTTTTTAAAATGAGATTGGGTTATCCTTTTGAATAAACAAAAGCCCTCGAGCCCTTCGAAACTTAGCTTTCGACCTCACTGGAAAACTTCCTTCGAAAGCATATAAATCTATTTTCAAAACATTAGGCTCTACCTTTCGTACACTTTAAAACTTCCCTTTCGAAACCTTTTGAAGGTATTAAAGTATTATTATTTATCTTTAGAAGTATAGCTTTGAAACTATTTGAAAGTACCCCTTTCGAAACCATTGAAAATCCCCCTTTCAAAATCATTGAAATTTCCCTCTTTCGAAACCATTGGGTTTATATTTAAAATATCATTTGGGTCAAGTGAATATAAACGAAAGTATCTCTTTTGAAACCATTCTTTATTATATAAAAGTATTGGGGAAAACTTGATGGCCTCGGCACTACCCTTTCGTAAGCATAAGTCATTTGCGTAAAATACTTGAAGGTTGGCTTTGAAACCCCTAACCCCCTTCGAAAGCTATTGGTGATGACTTATGTGTTTAAAACAAAGAGTACCTTCCAAAAGAGTTGATATCTTCAATACCTTCAAAAGGCATAAGGTCGCAGAAGAGTTTCAACTTGGTCGAAACTACCCTTTCCAAAAGCTTTACTATTAAAACTAAGTAGCTCCCTCAGAGGCTACTACTTAAAACAAGAAAACGACAACTCTCTATCGAAAAGCTAGTTAAAAGTAAATTTAAAAAGCATTAGTTTTGACTCCTTCGAAAGCATATAATAAAACAGGCAAGCGCTTTTCTTTAGAAAACAAAATCAAGGTATCGACCCCGTCGGAAGCAAAGCTTTCGACGCCCTATCTTCTGCCTTTCTCCAATCCGCTACATTACAACAAAGTGATACCATGTGTGTTGGTTTCGGCTTATTGGTTTCACCTTGGAGGGTTTCGACCTGATTGGAGGCGGAAGCCTTAGGTCGACCAGGAGCTTCCGAAAGTGGCAGTACCTACTTTTTCTGGGTAAAGGCCGTTTTCACCAAATAAAGTAATTTCTTTGTAACCAACTTGCCTAAATGTAAACTACTTATTGGTTGCCTTAAAATTTTCAAACTATGATACAAATAATTGCAGCACATTTTTAGATCTAAACCATGATTAATTTTAACAAATAAGCCTTTCCATTAATTAAAACAATTAAATCATTTAGGCCCTTCTTTTAAAATAATTTAATTTCCATACTAAATAACTTAGCAAGAATCCCCCTAAATCATATAAATTCACTTTTAATCTGTTATCTAACATATATAAATTTCTGACCCAAATTCATAATATAATATCTAAAATAAATTTCTAAACCAAATCAACTATATTTTCCTTTAAAATTACATTATAAATTTTCCATAGCTTGGAAAATTGTAAAAATTGAAACCCAACTCTAAAATTATGTTTCCCATAACATACAAATTCCTCATGGCATTTTAATACTATATCATACGAATTTCCCCTCAAAACCGCGTTAAGTAAATTTCAAACAAACTTATTTAAATTTATCATTTCATAAAATCAAGCATATCAGTATAAATCATTATGTTGGATTTAATCTCAAACCCGAAAATCAAATAATCATATATAACAAAATATAGATGGTTGTAATTATTATTCACCTAAGTTTGGATAAGGAATTTGATATTTGTTTGAGATTGATTCCCTTTGCTTGAATCCTAAGCTTTGACTTGAATTTCTTCTTCTCTTCTTTGTCCTAATGGCCGACCTTCTTTTTCTTTCTTTCGTTTGTTTAGTTGTGATAAAATGAATGTGAATGGTATGGTAATGTGAGTATAAGGGTAAGATAATATAGGGCGGCAATTTACCCTAATGCCATTGTGTTTATTACTTAACAATTTACCACTTATAAACCCATTCATTTTAATTAAGCACAACCTCTAAGTTTATTTAAAATCTCAATCCCCTTATCACTCTTCTATTTTCATTATTCTATTTAATTAATATAATTAAATCTCCTGAATAGCGTTATAAAAAATTAGGGGTGTTACAGGCTCCCCTCCTCGAAGAATTTTGTCCTCAAAATTCAGTAACGACTAAATACTAAATATTGCAATCATCTGTAACGACTTCTAACATCTATGCTAGCCTACCTGACTAGCACTTATCTATATAATGCTAATATAGACATACCCTCTAAGAAGATTAGGATAAGTATCTCAAATCTGGTCCTCTGTC
This sequence comes from Allium fistulosum, assembly GCA_030737815.1. Classification (NCBI taxonomy): domain Eukaryota; kingdom Viridiplantae; phylum Streptophyta; class Magnoliopsida; order Asparagales; family Amaryllidaceae; genus Allium; species Allium fistulosum. Next base: position 752,931,606 of record CM060905.1, on the reverse strand, counting down.
TCCCAAGTACTTCTCGTTGTCGCTCGACTGAACTTTCGCCAACTTGATTATCTTGTTCCTCAATCTTTTCTTATCCCTCGCTACAATATGAACTGGTTGTCTAACAGCAGTCAAATTTGGCTCTACTATCAAAGCTTCCAACCTTGTTCGAGGAATAGTAGTATCCAGATCATGCATATATTTGAAAGGACGAGACATATGGAATACGTTATGGACACCGTCATATAGCTAGACAACTCTACTCTGTATGCAAGCTTTCCAATCCTTTATAAAACTAGAAATGGTCCAACATATCTTGGGGCCAGTTTCCCTGACTTTCCAAACCTTACCATACCCTTCATCGGTGATACTTTATTGAAAACAGTGTCTCCAAATGAGAACTTTAAGTCCTTACGCCTTTTATCTGCGTAACTCTTCTGTCTGGATTGACCTTCCTTCATCCGTTCTCGGATCAACTCCCAAACTAAGACTATATCTCCAGTCTCCAACCAATCTGCGTAACGCCTCTCTAATCAAATCCGAAACAAAGACTATATCTCTAGTCTCCAACCAATATGCTAGCGATTTGCATGGCCTTTCAGACAAAGTTTCAAAAGGTTCCATTCCTATACTAGTCTGATAACTATAATTATAGGAAAACTCAATCAAATGTAGGTGGTCCTCCCAAGATCCACCAAAGTCCAATACACAAGCTCTCAATAAATCCTCGATAACTTTATTGACACTTTGTGCCTGCCATCTATCTGTGGGCAATATGATGTACTCATCTTGAGCTTGGTACCCAATACCTCTTGTAGACTCTTCCAAAATTTGCTAGTGAATAAGGCATCACTATCATTGACTATACTACTAGGAATCACATAAATTGTAACTATGTTCTTCATGAACAACTTTGCCAAAACAGGTGACGTTCTGGTTGACATGACTGGAATGAAATGGGCACTCTTGGTCAACCTATCCACTACGACCCATATGCTTTCATTTCCCCTATCCGATCTTGGAAACCCATCTATAAAGTCCATGGACATTGAATCCCATTTCTAGACTAGGATCTCTAAAGGTTGAAGCAAACCACTCGGCTTTTGATGTTCGGCCTTCACTTGTTGATAGTTTGCACATTGCATAACCCATAAGCAAACATCCCTATTCATGCTTTCCAAATAGAAGCTTCTCTTCATATCCTAATACATCTTGGTCCCACTAGAATGAATCATAATTTAGATCGATGGCATTCTTCAAGAACTTCTCTCCTTAAGTTATCTACATTCAAAACACAAATTGTCCCTTCTTTCTCAACCATCCTTTCTGGTCGATTCCAAAATCCTTTGGTCCATCGATCTCTGATCCTTCCTCAAGCATTCTAATCCTCTCAGCTAATATTGGATCCTCTTTCTATTTAGAAGCAATCCTTTCATTCAGCACTGGTTGAACTTCTAAACAAGACAACATGGTAGTACTCTAATTAGAACTAGCAGTCGATCTTAACTGGACACTACAAGTAGTCAAAGCTTCTAAATACTTTAATTCCGCCAATAAAGCTAACACCACATTCTGATGTTTTCTACTAAGAGCATCCGCTACTTTAATTCCTTTCCCAGGAGTATACTCTATATCAAAATCATAAGCAGCCTAAAACTCCAGCTACCTCAGCTGTCTCATATTCAACTCCTTCTGAGAGAATTAGTACATTAATGACTTATGATCTGTATACAACTCAAACGTCCCCCCTATGAGAATAATGCCTCCAGATCTTCAACGTGAAGTTCACCGCAACCAACTCAAAATCATGAGTAGGATATCACACTTCATGTGGTCTAAGCTGTAGTGAAGCGTAAGCAATGACTTTACCCTTCTACATCAACACAGCTCCTAATCCCATCCCACATGCATCAGTGTATACTACCAACCCTTGGTTTCTATCTGGAATTACTAACACTAGTGCATTGGTCAACAAATGCTTTAACTTAAGGAACTCTTTCTCACAATTGTTAGACTAAATAAACATCCCGTCTTTCCTGGTCAACTTAGTCAAAGGTGTTACTATCCGTGTGAAATCCTTAATGAATCACCGGTAATAGCCAGCAAGTCAAGGAAAACTCTTGATCTCTATTACCGTCTCTAGTCTCTTCTAATGATTAACGGCTTCGATCTTAACTGGATCAACTAACAAGTCCTTATCTGAAACCACGTGACCAATAAACTTAACCTCTTTCTTCCAAAAATGACACTTGGAAAACTTTGTTTTAAGTTGATGTTGCCTCAGCGTTTCAAGCACTACTCTAAGATGATCCTCATGCTCTCTTTCATCTTTTAAGTACACTAAAATGTCATTTATGAATACCAATACAAACCTATCCAGTGCTCTAGTAAAAATCGGTTCGTTAAATCCACGAAGAAAGCAGGTGCATTAGTTAAACCGAATGGCATCACTAACCACTCATACGAACCATACCTAATCCAAAATGCTATCAAAAGAATGTTGTCCTTTGCCACACTTAACTGATGGAAACCTGTCCCCAAATCCAACTGGGAAAACACTCTGGCTCACTCAATTGATCAAATAGTTCACATATTCTTGGAAGAGGATACCTATTCTTGATTATCCTTTCGTTTAACTTAAAATAGTTGATGCACATCATTAGCGACCCATCTGGTTTCTTCAAGAACATCGCGGCCACCCCCAAGGTGAATTGCTTTGTCTAATAAAATTCCTTCCTTCTCGATCCACTTGCTACACCTTTAATTCCTTCATCTCGGTCGGTGTCATCCTGCTAGGTGGTCTACTGACATCCTGCTAGGTGGTCTACTGACAGGTTCAACTCCTGGTATAAAATATGTCCGAAACTCAATAGCTCGTTTCGGTGGTAATCCCGTAACCAGCTCAAAGGCATTTACAAATTCTCTTACTACTCGAAATTGGCATAATTCTTCTCACTTCCATAACACTTAACAAAGCACAAACACTCCTGCTAGAATTCTCCACTGAGAAGATGATTCAGTTATGACTCCCAGGTGTCTCAATGATATTTCCCTATCCTGGCAAAATATCCTAGCCTCATACTTGCCCAACCAATCCGTACACAAATTGATCCCGAAATCTATGAAATCAAAAACATACAAACTGCATGCAAACTTATGACTTAATAAATCAAGTTCTAACTGGTCACATCTCATCCTTAGAGTTTGTACCCTCCTATTAGATAAGCAACCCTTAAGGAAGTAATAAAGTATGTGGGTTTTATGCATAACCTATCAATCAAATACTGTGATATAAATGAATGTGATGCACCAGTATCAAGTAGTACCCTAACTGGTGTACTCAGAATCCAAAGCGTACCTTCCATCATAGTTTTCCCTTTTTCTGTTACAGTTGGCCTAGAAGAAGAGGGTGGTCTAATAGCAAAAACCTTCCCTCTGTCTGCCCTGATTGGCTCTGGACATTGATTCTTATAATGCCTAACTTCGTCGCAGTTAAAGCATTTCACATTCTTCTTTTCTGCAGACTTCTTCCCTTTGCCTGACCAGCACTCATGAGCATAATGACCCTTCTTGTCACACTTGAAGCATACTAAATCAACCTTTTCCTTCTTAGAATCATCCCCCTTCCGGGCTTCCTTCTTCTTAAAGAACTTCCTCTTCTTTCCTCGAGGACCCTGGGATTCAATTGGCTTCCCTCTAGCACAAACAACAAGGATCTCTTCATGGCGAATGGCCATCTCCACAACCACATTACAAGGATCAAAGATATATGTCAGGGTTGCCCTATTAAGCTCAGTCCTCAATTGCCGAATGAAACTCTCATTACTTTTGATGTCGCTGTCTATAGGAGCATGCCCATATTGAGACAGCTCATCAAACTTAGCAGCGTACTCGATTACTGACATCTCTCCTTGAACTAAATCGGTAAACTTCATCATCAATGCCGACTTAGCATTCAGATAAAAACTTCTACTCAAATCTCCTTCTGAACTCAGCCCATGTTAATTGTTCCTCCGAAACTTCGACAGTCACACTATTCCACCTGTGAAGCGCTGCCTTTTGCAACTGCCTAGAGGCCAACCTCCATTTTTGCTCATCATATAAACCTAGATCTGCAAAGATTCTCTCATAGTGCAACAACCAATACTCAACTCCAATAACATCCTCCATTCCCATGAACGGCTTTCCACCCAGACTGGTATAGTCTCTACTAAGCCTAGCATAATTATTCCCAACTGGAGCCACAAAATTAGCTCCTCCAACATTTCTAGCAACTCCAGCAGTAGCACCTACCTGCACAAGATTGCCAAAAAATTGATACATCATCCCCGCATCTACTACCAGATTTCCAATGCCCACATTGACATCATCATTTTGGTTAGCATTAGCATGTCGATACCATGGTTCCCCTTGGTATTAGGTCGAGATTTCCATTGGTTGTGGGCTTCCTACACCTAGATTTCCTCCATTTCCTAGTTTCATATCTTATTTCTCGTAAATTTGCATACTAGCTTTAGTAAGATATAGAAGAAAGGTCTAAGAGAGAGGGGAATACATACTTATATATATATATATATATATATCAAATACAAGTACATTTCCATAGAGTGAACTTGAAGCCCATCTAATTATCTGATTCATTGGATTATATTTTGAAAAATCTATTAGGTTTATGTTTCTTTTAAATTTTTATAAACCTATGCTCTGATATCGACTTGTAACATGCCCACTTGGAGGCCTAAAACTAACGGTTACAGATGCTGTGGTCATCCATAGTTATTAATCCTTAGCGAAAAAATATAGTAATGTTAGATACATTGATATAATAGAAACACTTGGATATGGAAAAATTACCGAATTTCAAAACAACATTCACCTTCCATTCCAAAAACCATTTCAACATTCTTTACATAACCCCACATTTGTTAACCTCATTCGAAAAAATATAATTATTACACATACGCCAAGAGCGACATATGAAGGTGCCTACTTTGTTGATCAGAGTATATAATAAGGCAATAAAACAAATTTTCCTTTACAACCAAACACAGCGGAAACAAAAAGAACTCTAAGTATCTAGCTTGCCACCTACATGCCTTCGGAAGCTTTACTCATATAAAAAGAGAAACTAGAAACCATAAACCTCAAAATCCTCAAAATTAATTGAGTACCCGAGAGTTTAAGGGGAAAACAAAAAATTCGATCAGACATAAAGCCTAGTATGAAAAATAATCTACCATCTCAAACTATTTAGATATCTAGTAAGACCATGTCGCTTAGCGAAACGGGTTTTTCCCACACTGGTATCCTTAAAAATATTTGTAAAACCATATACTATGCTCCTGCATCGACAAATGGTTAAAACGTAGAAATTTAAAATATTATGATGATATGTATTCTTAATTAAAAATTTATGGATTTCCTATCCCCTGTATAATTGACTGCCTGTCATATTTATAGTTTCTAGGGTCACTATTAATCTTTTATTTTTATTAGGCTTACTAATAACCTTTATATAATATATGGACTCCCTGCCCTTTTTCATAGTTTTCATGGGATCACTAAGAACCTATTGGCCCCTGCCAATTGACTTAATTGTTTCATGGGTTCTCCCTGAACCTATTAGTGGCTCTAATAACTTCTTTCTTATCCTACTTTTCATGGGTTGCCTAGGAACCTATTGACATCTGTCAATAAATTAATCCGGATATAGTTTTCATCGGTGCACTACAAACCAATTGGCCCCTGCCAACCACTCTTAAAATCATAGTTTTCTTGATATCACTATAAACCTATTGATAACTCCAATAACTTCCAAATCATAGTTTTCATGGGGTTACTATGAACCCGTCTCCCTGACAACTTCTATGTTTAAGCATCCTATATTCTAGTCTCCCTGACCTCCTGGATTCAATTGCATTTATTTAGGAGTTTGATCAATTTATATTCACTACTGGGTCAGCCTAGCAGGTCCTTTAGCCCTTTATCCCCAAAATGTAGTTATGGGTCCATTATAACGTGAATATATTTATATTTGAAGAAGCAAACATAATAGCATAACAATACCACTCCTGTTGGTTTAATATCCTTGAAATCATTTTCATATAAAATAAGGTTAATCCCTTTAACCTATTATTTTATCAAGGAAAAGCTTCGTTAACTCTTCATATTTAAAATCATTTCAAAACACCTTTATTTAGCCATGGGTTTTCTTTAAAATGAGATTGGGTTATCATTTTTGAAAAACCAAATCTTTCGAGCCCTTCGAAATTTAGCTTTTGGCCTCATTGAATAACTTGCTTCGGAAGCGTATAAATCTATTTTCAAAACATTAGGCCCTTGCCTTTCGAACACTTTTATACTTCTCTTTCAAAACCTTTCAAATGTATTAAAGTATTACTATCTACCTTTAGAAGCATAGTTTCGAAACCATTTGAATGTACCCCTTTAGAAACCATTGAAAGTCCCTCTTTCCAAAATCATTGAAAGTCCCTCTTTCGAAACCATTGGGTTTATATTTAAAATATCATTTGGGTCAAATGAATATAAACGAAAGTATCTCTTTCGAAACCATTCTTTATCACATAGAAGTATTGAGGAAAACTTGATGGCCCCGGCACCAGCCTTTCGAAAGCATAAGTCATTTGTGTAAAACCCTTGATGCTGGCTTCAAAACACCTAACCCCCATCGAAAGCTATAGGAAGTGGCTTACATTTTTAAAACAAAGATTACCTTCCAAAAGCATTGATAACTTCAAAACCTTTGAAAGGCATAAGGTCGCAGAAGGGTTTCGACTTGGTCAAAACTACCCTTTTTGAAAGCTTTACTTTGAAAACTAAGTAGCCCCTTCGGAAGCTACTACTTAAAGCAATAAAGTGGCAACTCTCTTTCGAAAAGCTAGTTAAAAGTCACTTTCGAAACCATCAGTTTTGACTCCTTCGAAGGCATATAATAAAATTGGCAAGCGCTTTTCTTTAGAAAACAAAACAAAAGCATCGACCCCATCGGAAGCAATGCTTTTGACACCCTAATTTCCGCCTTTCTCCAATCCACTATGTTCTAACAAAGTGATACCATGTGTATTGGTTTTGGCTTATTAGTTTCGCCCTAGAGGGTTTCAAACTGATTGAAGGCATAAGCTCTGGGTCGAAGGGGTGCTTCCGAAAGTGGTAGAACCTACTTTTTCCGAGTAAAGGCTTTTTTTTACCAAAAAAAGTAATTCCTTTGTAACTAATCTGCCTACACGTAAACTATCTATTGGTTGCTTTAAATTTTCAAATTTTGATACAAATAATTGCCGAACATTTTCAGATCTAAACCCTGATTAATTTTAACAAATAAGGCCTTCCATTAAGTAAAAAAATTAAATAATTTAGGTCCTTATTTTAAAATAATTTAACTTCCATAATAAATCAATTAGAAAAATCCCCTAAAATCAGACAAATTCACCTTTAATATGTTATCTGACATATATTAATATAAGACCCAAATTCATCATGTAATATCTGAAACAAATTTATAAACCCAATTAACTATATTTTCCTTTGAAAATTCATAATAAATTTTCCATAGCTTGGAAAATTGTAAAAATTGAAACCCAACTCCAAAATCATGTTTCACATAACATAAAAATTCCTCATGGAATTTTAAAATCATATCATATGATTTTTCCCTCAAAACTATGTTAAATCAATTTCAAACAAACTGGTTTGAATATATCATATCATAAAATCAAGCATGTCATCAAAAATCATTATATTCAGTTTAATCTCAAACCAGAATATCAAATGATCATATATAACAAAATAGAGATGGTTGTAATTATTATTCAAGTTTGGATAAGGAATTTGGGATTTGTTTGAGATTGATTCCCCTATCTTGAATCCTAAGATTTAACTTGAATTTCTTCTTCTCTTCTTTCTCCTAATGGCCGACCTTCTTTTTCTTTCTTTCGTTGTTTTAGTTGTGATAAAATGAATGCGAATGGTATGGTAACGTGAGTATAAGAGTAAGATAATTTGGGGCGGCAATTTACCCTAATGCCCTTGTGTTTAATACTTAACAATTTACCATTTATAAACCCATTCTTTTTAATTAAGCATGGCCTCTGAGTTTATTTACAAATCTCAATCCCCTTATCACTCTTCTATTTTCATTATTCTATTTAGTTTATCTAGTTAAATCTCCTGAATAATGTTATAAAAAATTAGGAGTGTTACAAACACCTTTGGAAGCTCACATGTAAGCAATATCTCACTTGTTGCTTGATGCCATTTTTGTGCAAAGGTTTGGTAATCAGCCATCACCCCTTCTTTAAAGATAGTTCCTTTGGTATAGAGTTGGATTGTCTTCTTTATTTGGTCAAACAAGTTATCAGTCTTATCATTTGTTCCCCTATGGCAAAGATAGGTGTACGACCAATGTGAAAGGGGTTTAAACTCCACTTGTTTAGGTTATAAGATTTAGCTCTCTTTCTCTTTATGATCCTTAAAGCTTCCAATCTCAACATTTTCTCTTTATATAGTGTAGAATTTTTAATAGTTCCATTGAAGGATCTAATCGAGTGTGGCTCGGAGGATCCTTTCTCGGACTTTCCAATTTTACTAAGCATGGTGGTGTAAAGTCTAAAATAAGTAAGCTTGGAATATAATGGGGTTAGAGGAAAACAAAGTTTGGAGTTCAACAAGTTGGGAGTTTCAAGCCCTCCTTCTAGGGCCAAAAATGATAACAAGTAAACTTATCAACACCTCCAGAGCAAAGTTCAAAGTATAAGTGAGCCTTTCGAAACAACCTTTCGAACAGAAGAAGATAGTTTATACCTTTCGAATCCCTTTAACCAAAAAATCTACAAGACTTAAATCTCCTTTAAATCCAACTTTAGAAAAGGTTGCAACAATTGAAATCCTTCTAAATAACCTACATAGTTGAGACACTTGAATCTCTTTTGAAATTACCTTTCGAACAAGATGAATTAGCTTACGATCCTATCGAAACCTCCTTCCGAAGCAATCAAGTTGGTTTGAGGTTAGGATCTAATGTTCTAAGGGTTTTAGTTTAATTAAATGGTTTCGACTCTTTCGAAGGTAACCTTTCAATCACATTGATACAAGCAGATCATAACCAGAATCCCATAGAAATGTTAGATCAGTTAATATTCTCAAAATGCCATTTAATTGCTTTGATAATATTTTCCTTTATTACTAGAAGCTGATCAAGTAATACAAAGAATTCAAATCCCCAATCTAATTTTAGAACTAGGTTTTAAAAATTCAAGAAAGAATAAGTGTTGAGTGAATGGGATCGGATCCCTAAAACAACACATCTAGGGTCTTATTTACAGGCATTGGTTGATCCCCTTTGGCATCAGCTATTTCGACCTAGTTGAAAGGAGCATTTGAAGACCTTTCGTCGCTGTTGGATTCAAAACGCCTTTCAAACTCCACTTTTGAGTGAAACTTGGGTGCTTCCGACTCCATCGAAAGGTATAGGAGCGCTCTTCACCTAGCTGTTAATATGCCATGTAAGTTGGAAAGGACGTTGGCTTTTGAGGCTGTCGAAATGTGCACTTTGTAGGATTCGAATAAGTTGAAGTATAGTCGAAAGCTTAACTACAGAAGATAACATTCGAAATCATCCTCTTTGATTAGTGTGAAAACCCATCTTTTAGTGTTTGAGGAAGTTTCATTGAACTCATGTAATTTTTCCTTTATAAGTGTGGATGGTTTCAACTAATTCGAAAGGCTAATATATGCTTTCGAAGGGGTAGCTTTGGAAAAACGTTCTTCTAGGAAAGGGAAATAAGGGCGAAACCAATTGTTTCGAAGGGCTTGGCCCACATCTAGAAGCTTGTTATCAATTTCCTTCGAAAGGTACCTTTAACATATTTGAAACCCCTTTATGTTTGTAGAAGCTACTGTTTCGAAAGGGGTTCGTTGAAGCGAAAGGGTGGCCGTGTCACCTTTTGACCTCTTCGTAGGTGCTGATCATCTAACTTTTTGCTAAAGCATCCCTTTGACTCTTTTGAATGGTTTTGTTAATGCTATCATTCCTTATGAATCCCTCTTTTATATTTTTCATGGTTTCGACAAGGTTGAAGTGAAGATTGATGGTAACAAATGGGATTATAGCAAATGTCCTCCAACTATTAGCCTAAAAGGATTTAATGCCACTTTTGAATCGACGATTACTTTTTCGGCTAATTCTTTAGATGAAGTTAAAAATGCCGTTTCTAAACTTTAAGTGTGATAGGGCAAAACAAGTACTTGACTTTAAAAATGATATTGTACCCTCTATTTTATTTCTTCTGGAGTGGTAACCCTTACTATTGTAATAAAAGAAATTTTTTCTTTAGGCATTATTTTAAACTTTTTTTTTCTGCTGAATGATAAATACAATTAGCGACTATGTCACTCTCATCAGACCCTATATCTCATTTCACCAAACTTAGGGATAGATTGATTGTTGACCTTGAAAAGAGAAGCCTATCTAAATATCCTTTGCCTAGCAGACTTCAAGGTAATACTCAAGCATTGGAATGAGATATGAATTTTTTGCTACAAAAGCCGATCACCAAAGACATTAACGATCAAATCACTATTCTCGAAGTGAATATCAAGAAGAAAGATCAGTTGGTTTCTGAATTAAAACGTCAAATTAAATCAAATCCTTCTATTGACTTGATTATGAGATATCCAAGCTTTTACAACAGGTAAATGATTTGGAATTAAAACTAAAGGATAGTCAAGCACAATATAAATCTTTGGATGTTATCGTGAGAGGTGATATTCCAAATGTTAATTTACCAATATATCCAATCACCCCAAATGTTGGTAAAACTACAAGGTTTCATCCCTTAGCCATTCAAAAATTCCCTGCTACAGCTGACCCTCCTTTGGGTTTGGATGAAAAAGTGGTGCGAATGGTGCCGAAAAATCAAATTTGAAATGATGAAATATTTCGACAATCAATAAAAAGAAAGATACTCACAACGCATTATTGATTAGTAGTCAAAATTCAAAAACTCGAATACGAAAGGTAGCATCTTCAAAAGCATATTGGTGATTTGGAAAGGCAGAACAAGACTCTTAAAGGTGCAAACAAAGCTTTCAATTATGCTCTGAAGACTCGTATCGAGTCTATTAATGACGCTGATAAAATTAGGAAGAAGGAAAAGAAACTAAAAGAAATTCTTTGTGTAGAAATATACCATATTGTTGATCCCTTAACCGCCAAGAATTTAGATAAGGTTTTACAAGAGCTTTGAGGCACACACTTATATTGTATAATATGCCTTGTAAATAACTTTTTAGATTATGTAAATTATATAAATATCACCTGGCTTGTATCCCTCATATGTGCTTGTACGGTCATTTTTAAATCTGCTTTTTATTAGCTTTGACTACAACTTTCCTTTATGTTTATTGAATCATTTGATCTTCCTCATTAATCTTGTTTTCTTACCAAGTATATAGTATACAACATTTGTTATCATTAGTTTGGAGTTTACGCAAGAATATGTCCAGTAGTTTGTTCATAATATTATCGAAGATAGTAGTAGAGTTTCTAATAATAGAATTCCAAAATTTTAAATTTAAGGACAGTGGAAAATGATAGATCATCATCTGGAGATAATAAGTGATGAGAAATTCACAGTTGGGAATGACCGAACATCGGAAATTCTTGTCCGACAATAATAAGAGTCTGATATCCAACTTTGGTAATAATGAGAGATGACCAGAAATCCAACTTTAGTTATATTAATAGAAGACTAGAAATCAAATTATGGAATTAATAATAATAGAAGACCAAAAATCTTGATCTGGAATTAATAATAGAAGTTTTGAAGTGTAGATGCCAATTTCTAGAAATAACTGATAAAAGACCAAGATCAACCATCTAGTAATAATAAAAGTGCAAGATTCATCATTTGGAAATAAGTCAAAGAAGAGCGGGAATCCTTATTTGGGGACAAAATATATATAACATCCCCTATATAGAGACCCAAAACTAAGCATTACAGATGATGCGGTCATCATAATATTAGTTCCCGGCATCTAAATACGGCTATGTTAATGGTATCTATAATATCAAAAGCTTTTGAAAATGAAATAAATCACAAATTTCAAAACAACTTTTTCTTCATTAAGTTTCAAACAGATGTTCCATATTCATCTTACATAATCCAAAATACGTTCCCAGGCACAGATGAAATATACTTATTACAAAATAGCCAATAGCGGTATATGAAGATACCCCATTGAATGATCAAAGTCATATAGTCATAATAGACTTAATACAAACAGATAGGAGTCATATAGTCATAATAGACTTAATACAAAGACAGAGGCAATATAACATAAAATAAAATTGCAACTCCTAGATGGCTATCTATTTGCCTCCTATATGCCTTTGGTAGCCTTATTCGTCATCCTACTAAACCAAAAAAGACCTTAACCCTACAGCCTACTCAAATTAATTTTGAGCACCCGAGAGTTTAAGTGGAAAATATAAACTTCGAGTCAGACATAAAGCCTGGTGTGAATAATACTATGCATCCCTGTTTAATATGTTAACTGATACCACGCCCCTTAGTAGAACGAGTTTTCCCTAACTAACATCCTTTTAAAACATATCTTTGCAAAACCATTTCCTACAACCAAAACTAGTTTAATACTATAAAGCATCATTATGCAAACAAACTTTGGCTGACTCAGGCCTATAAGACAATATAAACAAAATTAATCTAACACCTGTTAGATACTCCTCTTCTGGATGGTCTGTCCTTAACTATAAGTTAAATACTTCTATTCTGGACGGTCTATCCCTAACTTAATCATCTCCTAGGTCTTCCTAATCCTAACGGTTTTTCGGGCTCACTGATAACCTATCTTTATACAAACATATATTCCTTTTGGTATGTAATCATAATTTTAGTCTACCTGTGACCAAGCTCTACAAATTGGAATTTTGGACAACAATTAGCTGTGGCCAATAGCTAATGTATAAGGTGCGACCCTATACTAATCCCACCTGGTATCTTAATATCCAAGTCATTTTCACTTAGTGACCCCTTCCCATAATTTCCTTGAAAATCACTTCAAAATGATTTAAAACATTTAAATCAAACTTATACAAGGAAAGCATATAATTTTTATATTTTACTCAAAATTGCCTTGCCATGTAATATATATTATTTACTCAAACCTTAGTTGATGAAAACATTTAAGCATTTGAAAGTGCCCCTTTCTAAATCCTTTGAAAGCATCTCTTTCGAAACCAATTAAGACCCTTTAATTATCTATGCCGAAAGGCCAAAACATTTCCTTTTGAAACCATACTTCAAACCTTAGGAAAACCTTCCATTTCAACCATTTCGAAACCATTCAAAAAAAAGGACCTTTCGACCCCTTCGAAAGCTACCTTTCGACCTTGTCGAAAGCTACCTTTCAACCTTGTCGAAAGCATTGCTTTCGGCCTCTTCGAAAGCTTAAAACATCTCTTTTAAAAGCTTAGGTTATACTTTAATTAGAATAAAAAGGGTAAAGCATCTAAGCTGAAAGCTTCCTTTCAAAAGCATGGGAGAAGTGGCTGACTTTAAAACAAGTATACCTTTCAACCTTGTCGAAAGCCAATGACTTCGAAAGGCGGCAGCTAGGGGTTCGACCCCTTCGAAAGCATGTTTTCCTTTCGACCTTGTTGAAAGCTTGAAACCTTTATTTTAAATTTTCAACCTAGTCGAAAGCAACCAAGTCGAAAGCTTCATTTCGAAAGCAAAGCAGGCGTTACTTTTGGTTTATAAAACAAACATATTCCGACCTCTTCGACAACTAAGGTTTCGACCAAGTACCCTTCGACCTAGTCCAACACATTACATACCAAGTTGCTTGATACCATACGGATTAGTTTTGAACTTGTCGAAAGCATGCCTTCGACCTTGTCGAAAAGCATGCCTTCGACCTTGTCGAAAAGTCCGAGTCAGAAGCTTTGATGCCGAAAATGGGTGAAACATGCTAAAAGTATGATTTTCTTGTTTTTAACTTAAAAGGGATAACTTTTCAAGTAACCTACCTTTGTTTGTCAAATTTCCATTGGTTACTAAATACTTTTCAAAAGAGTACTGCTAATAATTTCAAAATTGAATAATGATTTTATTTTATAAAATGCCCCTTCTCCTTAGTTAAATTTATAAAACATTTAAGTCCCATACCTTAAATAATTTTATATATTCATCAAAACACTTAGGAAAAATCTGGAAACAAATTCCAAAAATCAATTTTAATATGTTTTTCAACATATAAAAATTTCAAACCCAAATAATTATTAATTTAGCCGTAAATAATTTATAACCCAATAAATCATTTTCTTCACTAGAAAATTGATATAAAATCCACATTAATTCAGAAAATTATGAAAATTGAAACCCATCTCCAAAATACCATTTCTCACATATATTTAAATTTTCAAGGCTATTTGGACGTCATTTGATAGGGTTTTCATATCAAACATATCATAAAATCCAATATGAACGTGTATAATTCATATACAAGCATATATGTAATTTTAATCATCAAAACATGGCATAAACTTGCAAAAACATTTTGGATCTAACATAAAACCGAAAACCATAAGAAGATGGGATGTAGTAATCATTCACCATACATTTGAGATTAAAAGATGTGAGATTTGATGTTGAATTTGTTGATTAACTTCTTTCTCTTAAATTCTAGCTTTATCTTATCTTGAGAATGAAAATGGTGGCCAGCCTTGATATATTTTAGTTTGATAGAATGAAAATGAACGTGTGTTTCTTTTCCTAAGGGTTTAGGGTATAAGTCTCTCCTATTTCCCATTTTTCCCTTCCTTATTTCCTAACACATTAGTTCATGTTGTTTCATTTGATTTATGTTTAACAAGGAACGACTACCTTTAGTTAAATCAAATCCGAACCTATTAATCTTCACATTATTTTAGTTAATTTTAACTAATTAAATATCCTAAATAATATTGTTAAAATATGGAGTGTTACATAATAGGAGTCCAGAAACTCTTGTCTGGAAATAATAATACTAGTAATAGAAGAAGAGCGGGAATTATCATAGAAATAATAGAATATCCAAAACCCAGATTTGGGTAATAATATTATAAGTAGAGTCCTGAAGTTAATAGTTGAAGACCCGAGACCCAGCTTCGGGTATTAAGAGCGATCTAAAAATTATTATCTAAAAATAAGTAGAAGACCAGAAGTCCATATGGAAGACTTAAAATCAATAACAGAAGATCCTAAATTCAGATTCGGGTATCAATGCGTGAAGTCTAGAAATCATCTTCTAGAAATTAGTCGAAGGCCATAAATTTGTATGAAAGTAGTCTGGAAAGTATTATCCAAAAGTAATAGAAGACTAGAAATCCATTCCTGGTACTAAGAAGGAAATTTTGGAAAATATTTTTTGAATTAGGGCAGTTCGAAAATTCTTATCTATGCCTTTTGTTCTGCACCACACTTTGGAATTTGATTGTTCGAACCTTTTTCTTTGTGTTACCTCTCTAGTTCTTGATTCTTTTAACATATTCCACCCTTTAGGCTTCGTATATTGTTAATGCTTTGTGTGCCGGCCTATGGGTCTGGGCGTCTTAGGCCGTGGTTGTCCGGTGCACTTGGTTAGCTTATCCATAAGCAAGACCCAAGGACTTACCCATCCTCCCTCCATGAGGTGCTCCAGCGAGGCCTTATAAGTGGAACTGGATGCTTATTCCATGCCTTGACCTGGCAATAGCCTGGGTGGATCAAGGGCTTACGCCATCCACCTTCTAGGAGGTGCTCCAACCAGGCCTTATAGATGGGACTAAAGGCTGATCGTTGCCTTGACCTGGCCATAGCATGGCACGTTCTAGGGCTTACTTCGTCCCCCTTCCAGGGGACGCCTTGATCTGGCTATAGCATGGCACGATCAAGGGCTTGGAGGTACTTTAACCTGGTTATTGCATGGTGCGGATAAAGGACTACTCTAACTTTCCTCCACGGGGCGAATTGACTTGGCCATCTTAGTACAAACAAAGGCCGATAATTATTTAAGGTAATTTCCAAGTTTAAGGAAAATTTTACTCCTAACCATGTAGAATTTCATTTTCAAATGAGCCTTTTATTGAATTCATCTAAGATTGCTTTACAATCTATTAATCTTTCCTTGTTCGAAAAAGTTGATGATCATCCCGTTAAGAGTTCTACATTGATTGGTTTCATGTCCGTTCATCATATGATAATGGCAGTAAAGTCCTCCGAGATTTATTCCATATTTTGGATTTCTTTGTAGATGGTTAGTAATTGAGTTCCTTGCTTGTTACTAATTAGGTGTTCTCGATTGATGTGGTCAAATCGCATTCCCGAGGGAGTCTTGAGTTGAAGCTTGTCTTTTGAAGCTGATTTCTAGACCTTTTGTTACTTGAGTCAGGAGCTTCACCCTCAATGAACAATTTCCTTTTTAAAATCTTTCAAAGCTCATATGGAGGTAATGATTCACCTATTCCTAATCCCATTTCTAAGCAAATGTATAGTTATCGACCATCATTCCGTCCTCAAAGATAATGCCTTTAGTATAGAATTGAATAGTCCTCCTTATCTGATCAAACAAGTTATCACCCATATTTCTTGCTTCTTCTAAAGCAAAGATGGATGTAGGACCAATGTGAAATGGGTTTAAGCTCCAATTGTTTGATCATAAGATTCATCTTTCTTTTTTCCATGATTCTTAAAGTCTCCAGTCTTAATATTTGTTCTTCACACAGCTTATAATCTTTAACAGTTTCATGAGATAATCCAACCAAGTGTGGTTCTAAAGATCCTTGCATGGATTTCTTTTATTTTGCTAAGCTTTGTGTTGTAAGATCTATTAACAAAATAACTTGTCAACACCCCAAAGTTGAATTAAAGGTGCAAAATGTCCTTCTAAGCTTCTTTTGATTAAGTAGAATAGGCTGGAATCTTATTGCTTAATAAGATCGGAGGTTCGACAACTCCTTCTAGCACCACATCTAATTGATATCCAACACCATTTTCCTCTATTCTATTCCAAGCTTGCCCACTTTGGATTTTACTTCATGATTGGCAAAATCAGAAAATTCGAGCAATGTTCCTCAAAGCCACATTTGATTGGATTCTCCCATGAAATAATCAATGATAGGAAATCTACAAGAAGAACAACTGGTAAGGATGAAGGCTTTAAGGATCATAAGGAAAAAGAATGTTAAAGCCTATGATCCACTTAAATGGAGTATAAATCCTTTTCATATTGGTCACACCCCAATCTTTGCCATAGGGAAAGGAAAAATGGGAGTGATAATTTGTTTGATCAAATGAGGAAAACAATTCAACATTATACCAAAGGCACGAATAATGGCTGATTACAATGCCTTTGCACACAAATGGGGCACTACTTACTAACGTCGGAGCTCCAAAGGGCTTTTAAAAGAAAACCAATTGTCAAGTGTGGTGTAACACCCCTAAATTTTGTATAACATCATTCAAGAGATTTAATTAGAATAAATTAAATAGAATAATGCAGACAAGGAGATTGAGGTTGATTAATAAACTAGGGGGCCGTGCTTAATTAAGTTAAATGAACTTATAAAAATGATTAAGTAATAGAACACAAGGGCATTATGGTAATTACCCGCCCATATTTTCCACCCTTATACTATCCCTTAGTCATAAACGTTCATTTTATCAAAACTAAAAATTTATAACCGTAAGGAAGCAAGGCCGGCCATAGGAAGAAAGAAGAGAAGAGAAAATCAACTTAATGCTTAGGATTCAAGCTAGAAGCAATTAGTCTCAATCAAAATTCAATTTTCTTATCCAATCTAAGGTGAATAATAATTTCTACATCTCTATTTTAGTTTTATGATCATATGGTTTTGGATTTTGGTGTAAATCTATTTTTATGATATTGAATGATGATATGCTTGATTTATGATTTACATGGATTAAACAAGGATGTTTAAAAAGGAGATATGCACGGTTTTATGGTAAAACCGAGATGAAATTTTATTTAAATGCCATGGGAAAAGTTTATGTTTTAGAAAACATGATTTTGGAGATGGGTTTAAATTTTCATAATTTTCTGAATTAACGTCGATTTCATATTAAATTTTTTAGTGAAGAAAATGATTTATTGGGTTATAAATTATTTACGGCTAAAATAATTATTATTTTGGTTTGAAATTTTTATATGTTGGAAAACATACTAAAATAGATTTTCTAGAATTTTCCTCGACTTTTCCTAAGTGATTTGATGAATATATAAAATTACTTAAGATATCGGAGTTAAATGTTTTATATATTTAATTAAGGAGAAGGGGCATTTTATAAAATAAAATGATTATTTAAATTCTGAAATTAGTGGCAGCACTTTTCTGAAAAGTATTTGTTAACTAGTAGGAATTTGACAAACAAAGGCAGGTTAGTTGAAAAGTTATCTTTTTAAGTTAAAAAATAAGAAAATCATGCATTTAGCATGTTTTTGCCATTTTAGGCATCAAACTTTCCAACCCAGACCTTCCGACAAGGTTGAAAGGTTATATCTTTCGACCAGGTTGAGCCAATGCAGATAGTATCAAATTATTTGGTACATAATGGATTGAACAAGGTTGAAGGGTACTTAGTCGAAAGGTTGGTTGCCAAAGAGGTTGGGGTATGTCTGTTTTATAAACCAAAAGATTACATCTGCTTGCTTTCGATAAGGAGCTTTCGACTTGGTTGCTATTGACCAGATCAATTATTTAAAATAAAGGTTTTAAACATTCCGACATAGTCAAAAGGTTACTGCTGCTTTATCATTGTTTGTTTTGAACCTTCTGACACCGTCGAAAGGTTATTGCCGCTTTTTCCAACTTTTCGAAGTCGTTGCTTTCGACAAAGACGAAAGGTTTACTTGTTTTAAAACCAGCCGCTACTCTAATGCTTTCGAAAGGTATCAAAGCTTTCTACTTAGATTATTTACCCTTGTTTTATAATTGAAGTATAACCCAAAGCTTTCGAAGAAGGTTTTTTAAAGTCTGAAGCTTATTATTTTAAAGAGATGTTTTGAAGCTTTCAAAGCGGACCTTTCGAGAGGGTCGAAAGGTAGCTTCCAATGATGTCAAAAGGTTTTAAAGTAGATTTTCCACAGGTTTTAAATTGAACCCAGTGAGTTTTCGAAAGGTTTGTTTTCCAGTGCTTTCGAAGGGTTTGTTTTCCAATGTTGTCAAAAGGTTTGAGTTTCCAATGAAGTCGAAGGGTTTCTGAAGAAGTACTTTTAAGTATAAGAAGGGCTGGAGCCTATTATTTTAAAAGATATTACTAAAACCCTCCGAAGGGGTTGAAAATAGAAGCTCTCGACATTGACGAAAGGTTTTAAGACCCATATCCTAAATTTTTAAGGAAAACCCACGACTTTTATAAAGGAGTTTTGTAAGGACTTTAAGCATAAAACTTTGAAGAAGTATTGCATTGATAAAAATATAAGTTAAAAGGTGTTAACTATGTTTAATGAAATGTATTTCAAGGACCTTAAACCCGTAGGAGTGGTATTGTTAAATTGCTGTTTTGCTTCTTCAAATATGAATATATTCGCATGACAACCCGTAATTGTATTTTGGGAAAAGGGGTAGAACACCAGCTATGTTTACACAATAGTGAATGTAAATTGCTTAAACTCCTGAATGAGTAGAATTGCATCCAAGGAGTCAGGGTGACCAAAAATATAGGATGCCTAAACTTGGTAGTTATTGGAGGTAACCAAAAAGTTTGTAGTAAACCCATGAAAACTATGATAATGTAGGTATTGGTGAATACCAAAAGGTTCATAGTAAACCCATGAAAACTATGCATTAAGGACAGTTGGCAGGGGCTAAATGGTTTTTAGTGAACCCATGAAATCTATATCCGGATTAAGAATTGACATTAGTCAATAGGTTACTAGTAAACCCATGAAAACTAGGATAAAAAGGTGGCTAATGGAGGTATCAGTGGTTCCTAGTCAACCCTTGAAAACTAGGATGTGAAGTGAGTTATTAGAATATTCCATAGGTTTCTAGTCAACCCATAAAAACCAGGATACGGTGCGTAGTTATTGGATTGACCAATAGATTAGGGAAAACCATGAATTAATCAAGTTAACTGGAAGGTGCTTATAGGTTCTTAGTGATCCCACGAAAACTATGAATATGACAGTGTGCCCTTTAATTATTTAAAGATTAATAGTAAACCAATGAAAACTAAAAGGTTAATAGTGACCCTAGGAACTATAACTGAGACCGGGAGTCAGTTTAACTAAGGAAGGGAGATCCTAATTATTTTCAAGTATGCATATCATCATAATATTTTGAAAATGTACATTTTAACCATTGTGGATGCACGAGTACAATATATGGTTTTGTAAAGGCTTTTGGATACTAGTGAGAGGAAAACCCGTTCCACTAAGCAGCGTGGTCTCACTAGATATCTAAAAGGTTTGAGATGTTAGATTATTATTCATACCAGGCTTTATGTCTAACTTGAAGTTTTTGTCTTCCCTTTAAACTCTCGGGTACTCAATTAATTTTGAGTAGTTTGAGATTTCAGGTTCTTAGGTTTTCTTCCTTGACGAATAAAGCTTCCGGAGGCGTGCAGGAGGCATATAGTTGTTAGAGTTTTTCTTTTCCGCTGTGTGTTTTGTTGTAAAGGCATATTTATTAGCCTTACTATACACACTGATCTATCAAGGGGCATCTTCATAGGTTGCTCTTGGTGTATTTGTAATAATTATATTTTGCTAAATGTGGTTAACGTTATTTGGATTAACATCAATGTTTTAAGTTGAATGTAGAAACATGTTTTTGAATTGTTTAAAAAATTTCCATATTTTTGTGATCTATGTATCAATGTATCTAGCACCGCCATGTTTGGTCGTCGAAGATTAATAACTATGGATGACTGCAGCATCTACAGCCATTAGTTTTTGGCCTCAATGTAGAGGGATGTTACAAGTTGGTATCAGAGCATAGGTTTTTGAAACTTTAAAAGAAGAGTTAAACTTAAATGCTTTTTTTGAAACATAATCCAATGAATTTAAAAATATAATCAGGGTTTGGGTTAACGCTACAGTAAAGTACTTGTATTTGAGATATAGGTATATATCTAAGTACATACTCCCCTCTCTCTTAGGCCGTTCTTTTGTATCTTACTAAGGCTCGTATGCAGATATACAAGAAAGAAGATATGGAGCAGGAAACGGAAGAGGAAATCTGGGTGGAGGAAGCACCACCATAAATGGAAATGCTCGACCTAATACTCGGAGAAACCAAGGTTGACAAGCTAATGCTAATCGAAATGCTGAGGCTAATGTAGGTGATGGAAATTTTCCAGTAGATGCGGGGATGGTGTATCAATTGTTGGCTAATCTTTTGCAAGCATGAGCTGCTGGGAATGTTGGAGGAGCTAATCCTATAGTTCCGGTTGGATTAAGTAGAGATTATATCAGCTTGGGAGGAAAGTTGTTTCTTGGATCAGAGGATGCTGTCAAAGTAGAGAATTGGCTTCTGAATTGTGAAAGGATATTTATAGATTTAGTGTTGAATGATGGAGAAAAGAGAAGGCTAGCCTCTAGATAGTTGAAAGGGTTAGCACTTCAATGATGGAACAGTGTGACGACAGGAGTTCCTGAGGAAGAATTGACATGGGCTGACTTCAAAAGGAGGTTTGAGTAGAGGTTCTTGTCCGGGGTTGCCAATTCGGGGTTAATGAGGAGGTTTATGGATCTTGTCCAAGGACAGATGTCTGTGATCGAATATGCTGCTAAGTTTGATGAGCTCTCTCGATATGGTTATGCTTTGGTTGACATTGATATCAGAAGGAGTGAAAGATTCATTAGAGGTTTGAGGACAGAGCTAGGCAGGATGGCTATGACTCATATTAGAGAACCCTATCATGTGATGGTGTAGATGACCGTCCGCCATGAG
Source organism: Allium fistulosum (assembly GCA_030737815.1). Taxonomy (NCBI): domain Eukaryota; kingdom Viridiplantae; phylum Streptophyta; class Magnoliopsida; order Asparagales; family Amaryllidaceae; genus Allium; species Allium fistulosum. The sequence goes on along the minus strand of CM060905.1, from coordinate 752,909,654 downwards.
GAGATGCTTGCTGTTTCAGCTAGGGAGAAGTCAGTTGAGTTCCAAGGTTCTCAGGGAGAAAAAGGAAATTCTTTAAGAAGGAAGGCGCCCGGAAAAGGGAGGCTGCTAAGAAGGCAAAGGCTGATTTGGTGTATTATAAGTGTGATAAGATGGGCCATTGTGCTCACGAGTGCAGGACTGTTAAAGGAAAGAAGCTTGCAAAGAAGAAGAATGTGAAATGCTTCAACTGTGACCAAGTTTGGCATTATAAGAACCAGTGTCCAGAGCCAGTCAGGGCGGACAGAAGGGAGGTGTTTGCTATTGGACCACCATCTTCTTCTAAACCTACTACAACAGGAATAGGGAAAACTATGATGGAAGGTACGTTTTTGATTCAGAATATACTAGTTAGGGTAGTTTTTGATACTAGTGCATCACACTCATTTATATCTCAGTATTTGGTTGATAGGTATGTATAGAACCCACATACCTTGTTACTTCCTTAAGGGTTGCGAATCCAATAGGAGAATATGCAACTCTTGGATGCTTATGATTTCGGTTTAGAGTATACTTCGGGAAAAGGAAATGAGGTAGCAGATTCCTTTAGTAGAAAACATCAGAATATGGTGTTAGAAATGTTGGCAGAATGGAAGGATCTATAAGATTTAGCTGGTTGTGGTGTGTAGTTGAGATCTACTGCTAGTTCTAGTCACGGTACTGCCATGTTATCTTGTTTATAAGTTTGACTACTGTTGATCGAAAGGATAGCTTCTGAGCAAAGAGAAGATCCAGTTTTAAGCGAGAAGATTAAAAGGCATGAGATAGGATCAGAGATTGATGACTTAAAGGATTTTAGTCTTGACCAAAAAGGATGGTTGAGAAAGAAGGGATGATTATGCATTCCAAATGTAAAGAACTTAAGGAGAGAATTTCTAGAGGAATGTCATTCATCAAAGTTTACGATTCATCCTAGAGGGACCAAGATGTATCAAGATACTAAGAGGAACTTCCAAGGGAAGGCATGAAGAAGGATGTTGGCTTGTGGGTTAGGCGATGTGTTAACTATCAACAAGTGAAGGCCGAACATCAAAAGCCTAGTGGGTTACTTCAACATTTAGATATGCCAATCTGGAAATGGGATTAGATATTGATTGACTTTACAGATGGGTTGCCAAGGTCAAATAGAAGAAATGAAAGCATATGGGTTATAATTGACCGGTTGACCTAGAGTGCTCATTTCATTCTGGTAAAGTCAACCAGGATGACACCTGTTTTAGCAAAGTTGTTCAAGAAAAACATAGTGTTATCCCGCCTTTTGGCAAGGCCGTGACACCAAGAACTTGACTAGAGACCAAAGGCAGTTCGTCTAGAAAATCGGTTATACACAGGTTAACTATGGATATCGACAAATTGTGTCCTAGTCCGTATCGAGCTAAAATTGATATGACACGACAAGCGATGCTGTGAGAGCCAACGTTCCAAATTTCTAGTCAATCCGAGTTAATAAGCTTAAGTTATAATCGATGCAAAATTTGATAGGAAATAGCCTCGCGTTAGAGTTCATAGACTGGCCAATATTCGACTCGATCGAGTTCGACTCCATCACAGAGCCACTGTTCGAATCGATCGAGTTCGACTCGATCAGCTCCGCATCGATCACCAGAGCCTTCTTCGACTCGCTCCACTTCGACTCTGTCTCAGAACCACTGTTCGACTCGCTCCGCTTCACCTCCATCAGACATCACTTGTTCGACTCGCTCCACTTCAAGCCACAGTTCGACTCGCTTCGCATCCATCAGGAGTGCCTGTTTCGACTCGCTCCGCATCCTTCTGAAAACAACAGTTCGACTCCATCTAGTTCGACTCCTTCGCAGGGCCACTGCTCGACTCCATCTAGTTCGACTCCATCAGAGAGCCACATTCCGACTCGCTCCACTTCGTCAACTTCGCATCCATTCGAAGACTCCTACTTCGTGTCTATCAATGCAAAGCAAGGCACAACAGTCAATACGAATAAACGCCACATCACCGAGTCAAACAGAACCGAGTCGAACAAAGAGCGAGTCAAAACAAGAGCTAGTCGAACGAAACAGCCAACCGAGAATCCCGATTCGTATCGATCGTATCTCCTAATCTACAAGTCCAAATGCTATGAATTTTTCACAGATGACTACGTTCATGCTAAAGAATGTCCACGCCAAATTTCGACTCCATTGGATGAAATCTTGATCGATACAAAATCTGTTCGCATCGATCACGGATCGGACCGAAACTTCACGAGCTTGGGCGCGCGGGCCTGGTCACGTGCCAGAGAGGGTCTCCCAAGATCTGAGAGAAATACCAGCTTCCTACACCTATAAATAGACCCCCAAAGCCAACAAAAAAGGGGGTTCTTCTTCTTGGAGATCTCCAACGCCCAGACTCTGCCGGATCCAGATCTAAACTCCATTGCTGTTGCTACCAACGAATTTCACTGCTGCAAATTATTGTTATACGCTGTAACTTGCTGAAATCAATTGTAAACATCAAAGAAAGATCAATAAAGCAGACTACTTCATAGTGGACGTAGGAAATATGCCGAACCACTCTAAATCTTATGTCTTTGTCTATTTCTTTCCATTTTAAGTTTATTATTCTCCACTTTTTATCCTCTACATTACTCAGATCTTTGATCTGTGGTCATAATCTGCTGATTTGTGTTCATACACTGGTGCTTTCACGACATTTGGGGTTTGTGAAAATTTTTGGCACAAAAACTTTGGTGCTTTCATCGAGAAGGCTAATTCAGGAATCCATCGTTTGGAAGTTGAGTTTGAAGGCTTAGAGATTCAGATCTGAAAAGCTATGATAAGGCAATCAAATAGAAGACAAAGGCCAGAGAGAAGTCAGCATGAAGGGAGTCAAGAGGCTTCTTCAGGTGCAAATCAGACTTCAATCTTTATCACCAGGGATGAGATGGAGACAATAATGAAAAGTCAAGAGGAAATGATCCAGAATTTTCTTCTTTAGATTGGGCAGCTTGGAGCGAAAAATCAAGGAGCAACCAGAGTTCAGAACGGAGCAGGACCATCTGGCACAGCGCCAGAGCTAGAGGGCAATAACCCAGAGCATGTTGGCCCAATCCCGGACAGAGTACCAGGTGGAACTGCGCAACGTGGCATTGACGGAGAAATGAATGCTCAGCAAGGAGAATAGGTTCCAGGAATCCCTCGTGGACTAGGGGGGCAAATCGGAAACGATTGACAAGGACTACAACTTGGAGATAGCGACAGATTGGCGGAGATGGTCAGACGAGCCATGAGAGGCGGACTAGTGAATAGAGATCTGGAGGATGTGAATAGGAGTCCCTGTGCTCCTACGATCAGGCAAGCCAGGAATCCACCAGAGTTCAAGCTACCGACATTGGAGGTGTATGATGGGAGGACAGACCCTGCTGTTCATCTGACGAGGTATATGTGACACATGGAGGTACTAGGGGCATCAGAGGAAGTCAGGGCCAGGTGTTTCCCGTTGTATTTGACATACATAGCAGCATTATGGTTCAGACAATTGGAGAGCGGTTCCACTAGAACATGGACCGATTTGACTGAAAAGTTCATGAGGCAGTTTAGGGTTCACATTTCAAGACCCAAGAATGTGATGAGTTTGGCAGCACTAAAGCAAAGAACCGGGGAATCTTTGAGGAACTTTCTGAAGCAATTCAATGCGGCAGTAGCATCGGTGGATCGACCCGATCCATCCATGGTTTTGATGGAAGTTGTATCTGGCATAGCTGATGGAACAGAATTCAAGATTTCATTGACAATGGATCCACCTATGGATCTGGGAGAATTTTATCATGAGGCTGAGAGATTTTTGCGATTAGAGGATGCAAATGCTGAGAGAGAGGAAGGAGAAAGCGTTGTTGTTTACGCAGTGAAAGATGAAAACCCTCCTAAAACAGATTCAGGAACCGATAGAGGGAAACGAAAGGCCCAGGATAATGATGGTGGACCAACACGACCATGGAAGGAACCAAGATTCACCTCCTATACGGAGTTGAATGAGACTTTGGAGCGAATCTACCAGGACACCGGGGGCAGATTCCTTATCGAAAGCAAATGAGAAGGGATCCGACCATCAATGAAAGAAGGTCAGAAAAGTACTGCTTATTCCACAAGCTGAATGGTCATAGCACGAATGATTGCAGACACTTGAAAGATGAGGTTGAGGGACATATCCGGAATGGTTTTCTATCACAGTATGTAAGAAGGGGAACAACAATGGTGGAACGGGAGCGGCCACCACCTAAACCTGCTGTGGACGGCTCAGGATCGAGGCGTCAACTTGTCATCAATTGATTGGGATAATGACGAATAGGTAGCAAACACCACACCAATGCGATTAAGTCTTTTTACACATGTATAGGACCGCGAACGATCCTCAGGCATGCTCTGATATGACTATAAACCGCATCAATGTAGGTGTTTGCTCTTTGACGTCCCTGTTTTGCTTTTGTTTTCTGTTTCTCATATTTAGACTCGATTTTGTTTGAGATTTTTGTTGGAAGACTTATTTTGAATAAAAATCCACTATCCGTGTGTTAACTCCTCTTCGTTAGCGACCTAACGACCTAAGGAATAAAGCAACCTAGTAGCCAAATGAAGACAGAGCGACTCAACGACTTAAGAAGATAGCGACCTAACGACGTATAGGGAGCAACGACCTAACGACTCAATTAGCAAGCGACCTAACGACGTATAGGGAGCAACGACCTAACGACTCAATTAGCAAGCGACCTATCGAGCTCAATGGTCTAGTTCACGACTTAACAATTCATAACAGGCTACGACCTACCGAGATAAGCGGGTGAGCGACCTAACTATGGAACGGTTCTAGCAACCTAGAGATGTATGTTGCTAAGCGACCTAAGGTGCAAAGCGACCTAAGGTGCAAAGCGACCTAAGTTGCGAAGCGACCTAAGGCACGAAGCAACCTAAGCAAGTTCATCTCCTTAGGTCGGGAGCGACCTATGACCTACCCTAGGTCTTGTGCGACCTACCAATTCACTTAGAAGAAGACCAGGTGCTACCCTGTTTAGCCGTCTACCGTGACCTAAGGAATCCCTTGACCTAGCGACTTAACTTCATACTGACCTAAAAAGCTTACGACCTAAGCAACGAAGCCGGTTTCCTAGGTCGCCACCGACCTATGACCTATACTAGGTCGCCCGCGATCTACTTATTCGTTCAGAAGAAACTAAGCGCAATCGAGATAAGTCAGATCCCATCCCCTAGGTCGCTACCGACCTATGACCTACTTTAGGTCGTTCATGACCTAGGACTTGTGCGATTTGGTTCTGCCCAGATTCCTCCATATAAATACTAGAGCTACTCCAACGGCAAGAGGACTTTTGGCTGATCTTCTGAAGCGCCGTTACTCTGCTAAATTCTTAACTCATCCAACACATCAAGCATTCCAAACATTCAAGACACTACAACAAGCTTCGAAAGAGATCTTGCACATCCGACATGGATTCAAAGAGCCTTATCACATCGAAGTTTGAGCTACTAGTCTGAAGTGTTTTGGAATCGAAGTGTATTGTATTTTGAAGTGCATTGTATCAACTTGTAACCGAATCAGCAATAAAGGAATTTAAAGTGGACGTAGGCTTGATCTTAAGCCGAACCACTATAAAATCGTTGTATTTTACTGTTTTCTGCTACTTTTCTACTTATTTCTTGTTCCCGTATCACGGGTGGTGCTTTCACATTACTACTACACACACCAGGGTGTTATCGTTCAATTTTCAGTGTTAACATTTGGTGCTTTCATTGAGAATTGAACTCAGGAATATTGTCATCATTGCTTCATAAGAGTTTGTGGAAAAAGTTTCTTTGAAAACCAGAAGCTTGTCGGAAATAATGGCTCCCGGAAGAAAGCGCAAGTCTACCAGATCCGTCAATACTCATGATAACACTGCTACTTCTCCTTCATCAAGTCAAGCAGCTCCAAGCATTGGAGTGACACGAGCGGAGTTAGATGCTGCTGTGTCTGGGTTATATCAGCAAATTGAAACCCAGAACACCTTAATGCTAGAAAGTTTGAATGCTATGCTCGGAGCTAACCGTCAACCAGCGAATAATGAGGAAAATTTTGCTGATGCTGTTCATAACTCTGACGGGAGGAACATTCCTCAAAGGGCAGCTGGCACTACCGAAGGGGCATCTCCCCAAGCCGGAGTGACAAGGCCGCAATCAACTCTCCACGAACGTTTGTTTAAGCAAACTTCTGAGAAAATGGCTGATGACTGCCCCGCAGAGCCTCTGAACAACGAGGAATACCTCTTGCAAATGATACGACAGATCATGAAAGAGAGCATGCAAAGAAATGAAGATGAGAACGACTGGGGGTTCGCTCCAAGTAAGACTCCATTCACTGAAAAAATTCTAAAAGCTGAATTTCCAAGAAAGTTTGTTCCTTCTACAATTCCAGCTTACCGAGGGACGAGCGATCCCAATTAATTTCTGTACAAATACGATTGGCACATGACGGGTGCCAGGGCAACGGATGAAATTAAATGCTGGTACTTTCCAGTGTACTTGGAAGGGGTGGCACTACTCTAGTTTACAAAGCTGCCGGCCCGATTTGTAGACCAGTTCTCTGATTTAACTCGGAAGTTTAAAGAGCAATTCAGACTGTACGCTTCAAAGGCAAAAGACATAATGTCATTTTCTAGCCTTGAGCAGAATCCGGGAGAGTCTATTAAGTCCTTATTGAATCGCTTCAATATAGCTCTAGCTGAAGTCGACAATGCCCAGCCACGGATGGTTTTGACTTATCTGATGCGGGCTATCGATAAGTCAAGTGAATTTGGGAAATGGCTGAAAATGAAGGAGCCAAATTCACTCAAGAAATTTTATAAGAAAGCTAACGAGTTCATGCGCTTGGAAAATCTTCCTGCTCCAGTGAAAGTGGTGGCGACAGGTGTGGAGAATAACATTGCTGCTTCAACTTAGAAAGATTCCGGAGGTCAGAAGAGGGAGAATAATGATGGGAAGAAACAAAAGGACATAAAGAAACCTCGCTTCTGTAAACCCTCAGATTTCACCCCTTTAACCGACACTACGGAAAATATCTTCTTCGCCACCAAAGATGCCGTGGAGTATTCTAAACCAGCTGAGATAAAGCCTGGAAAGAGTGCTATGCGAAATGGAAAATTTTGTCGATTTCATAACCAACCCGGCCATGATACCAATGAATGTCGTCATTTGAAGAGCTTGATTGAAGAATTGCTAAGACAAAACAAACTGCAACAATATGTTAAGAAGAACAGGAATGACCCAACTTCGTCTGCTTAAGGGCAGGAACCCCCTACTCACCCATCTGGCTCGGGTGAGGGCACTACCGCACCTGAATCTGAAAGGCCTGTTATCAATGTGATTACAGGAGGTCCACACCCAGCGGGCAGAAGCTGGGGTGAGATGGAAAGATATGCTCATGCTTTGAAATATACCACAGCGGAGGAAGATATTTTTATTTTAGAAGACGCTGCACCCCTGAAACAGCAGAGAACTTCTAATAATGATATTGTGTTTAAAGCTAGGGATTCTATGGGTATTGAAGCTCCAACCATGGATCCCTTGGTCATTTCTGCAGGAATTGGGCCAGCTATTGTTAGGCGAGTGCTTGTTGATTGCGGCGCCTCTTGCAATATACTCTTTAAGAAGACATTTGATCAAATGAAGATTCCAATGACTGACGTTCAGGCTTCATCGCAGAAGATTGTTGGGTTTACTGGGGAACCACAGCAGCCAATTGGAACTGTCGACTTGTTTGTGGAACTTGGAGAGGGACAGAAAAAGGTGGTTCGGAAGCAGACTTTTGTAATTGTTGATGGATTTTCTACCTACAATGCCTTCCTGGGCCAGCCAACTTTAGCTGCATTGAAAGCTGTTCTCGCTCCATGGTGCCTAACTATAAAATTTCCCATAGATAATGGTGTTGGTTTCATTAAAGGGGATCAAAATGCTGGCCGGGAATGTTATCTTATAGAGCTTCGAGAGGCAAGGAAGAGAGAGTTGGGAAAAGATGTGGCAGCCCCGCTCCGCATCAAAAAGCCAACCTTGTAGCAAGTACAGGGTGGCCCCTACACTGGCGAGCATAGTGGTGCAAGGAGAGAAATGGACCCCAAAAAGGCCAGTGCAGGGGAAAATAGAGTGGTGCCAATGGAAGTAATGGTACCAGTACCTGTTGATCTTAAAGACCCAAACAAAGTGCTAAATGTGGGTTCGCAACTCAGTGTGGCAGTCCGAAATATGCTGATATCATTTTTGAAAGAAAATATGGACGTATTCGCTTGGAGTCACGCCGATATGTGTGGAATATCTCTAGAGATTGCTGTACATACTCTGAATATTGATCCGAAATTCACACCTGTGAAACAGAAAAGGATAACCCAGGGTCCAGAAAGGTCAGCAACGCTAAAAGAAGAAGTAGATCGGCTCATGGAAAATCATTTCATCAAAGAGTCCACCTATCCAAATTGGGTTTCAAATCCAGTACTGGTTAAAAAAGCAAATGGAAAGTGGAGAGTATGCATCGATTTCTCAGATTTAAACAAAGCTTGCCCCAAAGACTGCTTCCCGTTGCTGAGGATTGATCAGCTGGTAGATGGAACAGCCGGGCACGAATTGTTGTCTTTTATGGATGCTTACTCCGGGTATAACCAGATTATGATGCATGAGCCAGATCAGGAGGATACGAGCTTCGTCACCAATGTTGGTCTTTACCGCTACAAAGTCATGCCCTTCGGACTGAAGAATGCAGGGGCAACATACCAAAGGCTTGTTAATGCAATGTTCAAATCACAGCTTGGGAAAACTATGGAAGTCTATGTTGATGATATGTTGGTGAAATCAAAGAAAGCAGTTGACCATATAGATCACTTAGCAGAAATGTTCGCAATTCTCCGAAAGTATGGAATGAAGCTCAATCCTTTGAAATGTTCATTCGGAGTAGAGTCCGGAAAATTCTAGGGATTTATCGTAAGCGCTAGGGGCATTGAAGCTAATCCTGCTTAAATTACCGCTCTGAGAGAAGTCAAAGCCCCTAGGACAAAAAAGGAACTGCAGAGCCTCAATGGGAAAGTTGCTGCTTTAAGTCGATTTATTTCAAAAGCCACTGATAAATGCATTCCCTTCTTTGACGCCCTAAAGAAAGGAAAGACAAACTTCGAATGGACTTCTGAATGCCAAAAATCTTTCGATGAACTAATCCGTCCCATGTAAGCGCCTCCAATACTTTCCAAGCCCAACAATGGCGAAGACCTTTTCATATACTTGGCAGTTTCGTCTCATGCCCTGTGTGCAGTATTAGTGCGGGAGGATGCAAAAGTTCAGCGCCCGGTCAACTATGTCAGCAAAAGATTCACTAGGGCAGAAATGAATTATTCAAAGCTAGAAAAGCTCGCCTATTGCTTACTGATTCCTTCCAGAAAGTTGAGGCCATATTTTCAAGCTCACCCTGTCAAAGTTCTCACTGACCAGCCCCTAAAGCAAGTCCTATTTCGCCCTAAAACTTCGGGCCGTCTTCTGAAGTGGAATATTGAACTTAGCCAATATGATATCGCTTATCATCCCCAAAGAGCGATCAATGGACAAGCTTTAGCAGATTTCATTACAGAGTACACAAATAAGGGTGACAGTGAGGAAGAAGTTAAAGTTGACATCCCAACCAGATGGAAGTTATATGTTGATGGCTCAAGAAATGATTACTGTTCCGGAGCTGGGGTTGTGCTTGAAACCCCCAAAGGGCGATCATTATGTTACGCATTAAGATTGGAATTTCCTTCTACAAATAATGAAGCAAAATATGAAGCTCTAATTGCTGGATTAAAGATTGCAAAGGAACTAAACATCAAAGCATTGCAGATTTTCAGTGATTCTCAGCTTATTGTATATCAAGTCAAGAAGGAGTTTCAAGCTAAAGGAGGAAATCTGCCTGCTTACTTGTCAAAGGCTTGTGAGCTTCTCGATGATTTTGATCACTATTCGATAAGCCACATACCTCGAGAGGAAAATATGAAGGCGGATTCTCTCGCAAAGTATTCGAGTTCCGGAGAAGCTCAATTATTGGGATTGGTTCCTGTGGAGGTCTTGTCAGCTCCAAGCACTGATGAGATGGATATCGACTGGATCATGGCTGTATCTCAAGAACAAGAGTCATGGATGACCCCGATCAAAGAATATCTACTCAACGGTTCCCTGCCGGAAAATTCTAAAGAACGCCGAAAGCTGTTAAGAAAAGCATCGAGATATGTAATTCAAGACGACCGGTTGTACAGGTGGGGATTCTCAATGCCATTACTCCGATGTGTAACCAAGGAGGAAGCCAAGACAATTTTAGCAGAGGTGCATGGAGGAGAATGTGGGGATCATTCAGGTGGCCAAACTCTTGCCAAGAAAGTTCTCCGGTATGGGTATTTTTGGCCAGATATTAATCGAGATGCTGCTATCTACTCCCGAAAATGCGACAAGTGCCATAGATTTGCAAAAATTCCAAGAGCACCTTCCACCGAACTAACACAGATGGTCAGTCCATGGCCATTCGCCATTTGGGGGATAGATCTAATCGGACCTTTACCAATTGCCAAGTTGGGAATCAAATATGCTATTGGTTCTGTTGATTATTTCACTAAATGGGTTGAAGCTGAACCTTTGGCTACTATTACCTCTAAAAAGATGATAAATTTTGTGACTAAAAATATCATTTGCAGGTATGGTGTGCCACAGAAGATAATCACAGACAACAGTACTCAATTCGAAAGCGAAGAGTTCCAGGACTTTTGCAAGCGATTCAAAATCCGAAAAAGCTTCTCAGCAGTGGCTCACCCGTAGGCAAACGGGCAAGTGGAGGTAGTAAACAAAATTATCAAGTCAACCATCAAAAAGTAGCTTGAAAAAGCAAAAGGTGGATGGGTTGATAAGCTACCACTAGCGCTATGGGCATACAGAACAACCCATAAAACTGCGACTGGGCACACTCCATTCTCATTTGCATACGGATCAGAAGCAATGATTCCAGTAGAACTAGAAGTCCCTTCACACAGGAGAATTCATTTCAACCAGGTTGAAAATGAAAAATTAGAATTCGAAGCACTTGACTTCCTTGATGAAAGAAGAGAAGAAGCTAGGCTCAGAGTTGTGGCCCATCAACAAAGGATAGCAAGGCACTTCAACTCTAAAGTCCGTCAACGAAGCTTTGAAATCAGGGACTTAGTCTTGAAGAGGATCATGACAGCAACTGGAGTGTTTGGACCAAATTGGGAAGGACCATATGTCATAGGAAATAAACTTCTTGATGGCACCTTCAAACTCACAACTGTCGAAGGAGATCCAATCCCGAGAGCCTGGAACAGCAACTATTTGCATCCATATTTTACTTAAAAAGCTCTGCTTGAAATTGTAAAATGATAATGGATGTATCAGTTATATTGTAAACCATTGTAAAATCAATGATAATCAATAAAAGAGCTATAAAGTGGATGTAGGCCCAATTCTTGGCCGAACCACTATAAATTTTGTGTTCTTTATTATTATAAAAATGCCTGTTTCATTTCGATGTGTAAATACTCTAAATGTATTGCTAAATGTCGATTTAATATTGCAGGCCATTAAAACAAAGCTTACCCATCACAAGGCCAAGTGAGCCCCGTAAATCACTCGATAAACGAATTTCAAGCCACAAAAAGTTACAGATTTAAATCCAACATAAGATGAACTTCATGCAAAAAAGTTGATAATTCCGTTGAAGGGGCACTTTTCCAAAGAAAAGGAACCAGACACTTGTTAACTAATTACGATCGTTTGTACAAACAGACATCTGATTAGATAGCTCGCGCCTACCACATGGAATCACTTAACAGTGAAGTTCACTTCTTCGGATGGAGCAAACTACTTACAAAAAAGGAACACGGGCTCAGAGACGATAACAGGGAACCGCTAATGAGCAAACGACGGAGAGGCATGGGCAAGCCAGTCAACAAAAGCCCTCTTCGGAGGCACAAGACCTCTTCGGAGGCGCAACTCCTCGGAGGATATAGACCTCTACGGAGGCACAAGCCCTCTTTGGCGGCACGCCAAAAAATGGGAGTGCTCTTCTCAACAAAAAGGTTGGTGGAACCACCGAAGGGGCACCTTCCCAAGTGGAAGGCCCAGGGCCTTTGTTAACTAGTTGCGATCGTTTGTGCAAATGAACATCCAACTAAGTGACTTGCGCCCGCCCCGTGGATCCATTTAACTGTGAGAAAGTAACTTTCAGGCAATCAAATAAAGACCTCTCCGGAGGCACAAGACCTCTCCGGAGGCATAAGACCTCTCCAGAGGAACCACAAGCCCTCTTTAGAGGCACAAGCCTTCACCAAAGGCACACACTGCCCTCTTCGGAGGTAGAAGACCTTCCCCAAGGCACACAAGACCTCTTCGGAGGCACAAGACCTCTCCGGAGGCACAAGACCTCTCCGAAGGCACAGGACCTCTCCGGAGGCACAAGACCTCTCCGTAGGCACAAAGCCCTCTAACGAGGCACAAGCCCTCTTCGGAGGCACAACTCTTCGGAGGCACATTTCACCGGAGTTGAAGTGCAAAATGCTCTGCTTCGGAAGCCCACTTCACCAGAGCTGAAATACCAAAAATGCTCCTCTAACGAGACACAAAGCCTTCTTCAGAAGCACTAAATAGATAAAGCCCTCTAATGAGACACACCCAATAAACTTCGTTAATGGAACCACTAAAGGGACACCTTCTTAAGAAAGAAGGTTCCAGGCCACAGCTGAATACTTACGATCATTTATACAAACATGTATCCAGTAAAACAGCTAACGCCAGTCCCGTGGACCCATTCAACGATAAAATACAACTTTCTAACAAACGGATCAAAACATTCTTCAGAATCCCGCTTCACTGCGTAGGGGAATCCACTTTTCAACAAGTAAAAGTGATCATCCCCGAAAGTTGAAGTGTTCTTTAGAAAGAGAGAGAAAGAAAAAACTTCTCCAATACAAGGCATATTCTATTAAAAGTAGAATAATATTTCCTTAAAATGGAAGAATTATTCTCTAAAATAAGAGTACAAGTCTTTTCAGAATACTGCAGTAAGCAGTGGTATGGGGGCACATAGCTACATTCATAACGCTCAAACATCATACCACGAGCTCACTACAATATCACATAAAGTAAATAAAGAAACTTGTGCAAAAACAAGGAATAAATGCATTCACACATATACTGACAATAAATTGTACAAGTAAAAAGAACCATCTTATTCCATAATATTAAGTTTTTGTACATATGCAGGTTTCAAGCGGGGACCGGTGCCCGCACAATCTCCGGTCAATACATGCAAAAAGCAAAAAGCAAAACAAGAAGCCTAAAGTCCAGCTTATCATTCCTTCTTCCCGCCACCCTTAGAGCTCTTTCCCGGCTTGATAACTAGTTTTGGAAGCCGTTGTAGACGGGTCGGGGGGAAAGAGAAAAAGGAGTAGTCAGATCTTCTTCTACTTTGTCTTCTCCAGCTGAAGTGCTTTTCTTCTTCTTCCTCACTGCGTGCTTCCCTTTCCTCTTTGAAGAAGACACACTTCCTGGAGTAAGCAACGTAGAAAGTTTTGTATCATCATCATAAGACTGCTCCGGTGTCTTCTCACTGTCCTCAAATTCTTCCGCCTTCTGCTCTTGGGAAGCGCGTGGATCCTCCAAGCCTTGAAGGGCTTCTATTTGCTCTTCCTGCAAACCCGGTTGAGAAGCAGGAGTGAATTGAAGGGATAGAGGAGGAACAGCAGGAAGAGGAGAAGTGTGCGCAGCATTCAGTGTTTCCACTACAGAAGAAAAGAAGTTAAAATCAGTATTCTCCGAAAAAAGAGAAGATATTGGATCATCAGGACTTAAGTAATAAGCAAGAAATTCATCAAGCCCAGTTGAATCGAACGAGTAGTCTACTTGAGCTAGATCAGACTTGAAGTTACCTGAAGAAGTCGGTTTAATCACAACGACTTCAAAGTTTTCGGCTTCAGCGTCATCCTGGGACTTCTCTTCAACTTAAACAGTAGGAGACTCGGTAATGGCAGACTTAACTTCAGCTTTTGCAGGAGGTGGAGAATAAGAGCTGGAGCCTATGATATCAACATCGGCCGAAGTCGAAGTACGGGCAGGGGCAGTTGGAGATACTTTCTTTTCCGGATGCTCCCCTACCGCTGCTTCAGCTCTCGCTCCAGCAAGTTGCTCCTTTCCTCTGGCAAGAGCGGCACGAGTTTCATCATCAAAATAATGTGCCTCAAGCTCTGCCTCATCATAGCCGGCACCTCCGAGCATATCAATTGCGTCCTCCCATACTTCAGCCAAAGTAATTTCGTATTTCGATCCCAGGAATGAGAGACTTCCGCGCCCCAAGACGCTGTGGACATAAAAGTCGAACATAGTAGAGCTGATAGTGGCTTTGGTTGCCTCATGAGATTCTTCAGCTGCAACTTGACCAACAACAGCCTCATCACACTCATTTTTAACTCTAGAAAGTCGAGCTTTTAATGCTGCAATCTCTAGATCTTGCGAGCTAACTCTTTCCCGCAGCTGAGCAGTATCTTTGCAATAATTTTCAATAACATGCTGCTCTGCCTCAAGTTTCATCTCAGCATCTGTTTGAGCAGCATGAGCATCTCTCACTTGTTTTTGGAAGACTTCCTCTTTTTGAGAGTGCGAAGCGGAAGAAGTGGCGAGATCTTCCTTGAGTTTCTTGACTTCGGACTCAAGTCTCGCATTGTCGTCAGCAATGCTCACCATCTCTGCATCATGTTGCTTACAAATTTTATCCCACTCCGACTTGTCATTCTCCATAGTTAGCATGGCTTCAAGGTTCATGCGATTAACTCTTTGAAGTTCGTCGACAAGTTTCTGCCAGCCAGGCATCCTCTCGATATCAAGTTTGACTGCATCAAGGTTCCACAGCATAGCCGGCTTATCAATCGGTACCAAGTCTAAGTCGAAGCATACTCCCCTTAAGCACCAATTTGGGAATCGGCTTTGAAGTGTAGAAGGAGCATCTTTTACTCGATATTGAGGCCTGTTGATAATTGTCTGAATGTCAGATTTCTTAAGAGCAGGAGAACCGGAGGAGATGTCAAGAGGGTTAGGAGCATCGGTCTTTTCAGAAATTGCAGATGATGATTGATCGCTAAGTTTGACCCGTTTGCTCGGATCGTCAACAATGTGACTCTTCCCTTTATCATCATGGGATTTCCTTTTATGAGAGTCATCGCTTCTGTGAGAAGAGTTGTATCTTTCATCCCTTCTCTCAGATTGTTGCTCGTGAGCTCTTCTTTCTTGAGCCTTCCTAACGGCTCTTTCCTCATCAGTTTCCCTACGGACAGGAAGATAGCGTCTATGGTCATAGGTGTCACGCCCTGCATAGCACCGAAAGTCATCATAGTATAAACCGCTTCGCCCCATCGGAGAACCTGAAATTGAAGAAAAGTCAAGTCTTAGAAATCTTCAAAGTAGAAAAGTTAAGTGAATGAAAGTGCTTAGCATCCTAAGTGTGTGTGGCGTGCAAACTATGCGCGTCAGACTACAAACCACTCTTTGGTGTGGGAATGGTGACGACTTGTATAGTAGGCGTTGTAATTTGTTGTAAAGAGGAAGTCGCCTCGACAGCAGAAGAGATAGCTTTTGAAGCGTCATCTTTGAATAGCTCCTGTGAGGTTATCATCAAATCACTCAACCCCTCAAAGATATCATCGCCATTGTGCCCGGCGGAACCTTCCCGTTCAATTTCCACATCAGCCGCCTTTCCGGAATGCTAAGAAGGCTCCTCTTCTTCGATGACTGGGGAAAGTGTTAGCTTGCTTGACGACCCCGCAACGTCAGTAGATGTGGAGCATTTTACCAAAGAAGCTTCCACAGTAGGTTCTTTAGGGGTGATCTCTTCGGTTGAAACCGGGGCATTTGACGGTCTGGTCTGAGAATCAGCAACGTTGTGAAATTGAATTGACCGGGAGGGGTGTAGAAGTCCGAGTTGATGTAAAAACTCGTCTTTCAACAGAAATTGGATACTCCTCTCCTCAACCGGCACAGCCATGAGCCTCTCAAAAGTTGGTTTGTGACCAGGATCCCTAGAAGGAGGAGGAAGCGCTGAAAAGTAAAGAGCGAAGTTAACACTTGACAACTCGAGCTTCGAAAAGCTCAGAAAACATAAGGAACGAAGATAAATGATCTTACTTCCTACTCTCCAGATAGCGTAGAATCCCGGAGGACAACGAACGAAGAAAAACTGACTCAGAAACCCGTGAGCACTCTCGGGAAGACCAATGATCAGTTTGCGGTTCCTAGCACTTCTCACAAGCGTGATGGAGGGATGGTCTTTATTTTTGGCAAATGTGCACAAGTAACAAACTTCATCAAAACTCGGAAGACGATCCAGCGTCCTCCTAAATAGCACACATAGCCCCATCAGGATGGCATAGCCATTGGGATGTAACTGAAAGGGAGAGATAGCCAGTCGAAGAAGAAGCCGTTGAAGGAAATCGTTAAAAGGAGGAATGGCTCCGCTCATGCACATTTGGCGATTAACGGTGATGAAACCAGGAGGTGGTATGTCAGCGGTGTCGCTTTTCCCAGGTAGTATGGCTTCTGCTTCAGCAATACCAAATTGAACACATAATTGGCTGAAGGCTCTGTAATGTAAAGTGGTCGAGATTCTTTTTGGAGGATTAGTTAACGGGGCAGGAATAGGAATGGCCTCTCCAGCTTGGACTATTACCTCTTCTTGTTGAGAAGTCATTCTACACAATCAACTGGATATTCAAATGTGAAGGTGCACGTTTCCTAAAAAGTGTGAAGTGTTGTGCAGAACTAACAAAAATAGAAAGCAAACATAACTGGAATTAAACTAGTTGACAATTGGTCGATTACAAGATTTCAGGACTTGTTAATTTAAAACTCAAGTGCAGTGTTAATGCAAACGAATCAACTTTAGTTAACTATTTTAGTTTTGCTTTAATACTTCACTTGAATTGGTTGGTTTACAGCATTTCGTTCACACAGTTCATTTAAATTGATTATTCTTTATCGACTAATTTGTCATTCGATGTAGGCAGTCAATGGCAGTATATTCGTCCCAGTTTTCTGCAAATATTGTGTTTAACAGGTTGTTAGCATTAGAGATAATCTGTAAAGAAGTTCAAACATTTCAAAGTTCAAGCAATTCAAGGTTTAGGCAGTTCAGTCCGGTAGTTCAAGTCGAGCATTCAAATTGAAATTATGCTTCAATTCCGGCAGTTCAAGTGTTAGCTCGTCCATGACCTAGAAGTAATGTTGCGAGTTAATCTAGGTCGCTAGTCCTTCAGGTCATGATACTTGTAAGAGTAAGACTTCAAGTCAAAATATAATGAATTTCTCCAAGTCCTAGCTCGGCCACGACCTAAAGCTTATGCCGCAACTAGTTAGGTCGGTCAAGTATGATAGGTCGCGAAGGTTCATGGGTTGCTCAGATTCGCTAGGTCGTTTTTAATGAAAACTCGAGCTATCTTCCATCCAAGCTAATGCGTTGCTTCCCTTAACCAGTTGACCTCCTCTTCACTCAGTAACTCGTCAATCCACCAACTCGAGATCCATTAACCCGATAACCTGTTAAAGACCTTATCATCTCCTCTAAGCTCGTAGACCAGATGACTCGAAATATTGTAACCCATCATCTTCTTCTTGAGAGTCATCCAAAACCTAATCTAACCACTCCAAGAACATCAGCAATCGATCATAGCAAGACTCGTGATGAAGCGTGATGTAAGGAATTGGATTGGAGTTAGAGAATGGGGAGTCCAGGTTCGTAAGTTAATGGCAATCGTGAATTGAGCGGACGACGAATTTACTTACTTACTTACGCAGTAAGATGGTGAGGATTGTAGGAACTGAATCGTTGACAAGATGAACTGATTGGATTCGTCTTTGAATGCTCCGAAGATCGTTAATGGCGAATGTAATCACTGAAACAATTAAGGTGAAGTAGAAGAAGCGACCTAAGCTAGTTATACACCGGGGCAGTGAAATGCGAATCGGCACCATGCGACCTAGTTTCCTCGGTAAGTTGTTCGCGACCTAACAACTCATCAGAGCACGAGTTAAGGAAATCGAAGCACACGACCTACGACCTAGGCGTGTACTTCGAGGGGAAAATCTTAACTCCTCTTCGTTAGCGACCTAATGACCTAAGGAATAAAGCGACCTATTAGCCAAATGAAGACAGAGCGACTCAACGACTTAAGAAGATAGCGACCTAACGACCTATAGGGAGCAACGACCTAACGACTCAATTAGCAAGAGACCTATCAAGCTCAATGGTCTAGTTCACGACTTAACAATTCATAACAGGCTACGGCCTAACGAGATAAGCGATTGAGCGACCTAACTATGGAATGGTTCTAGTGACCTAGAGATGTATGTTGCTAAGCGACCTAAGGTGCGAAGCGACCTAAGTTGCGAAGCGACCTAAGGCGCGAAGCGACCTAAGCAAGTTCATCTCCTTAGGTCGGGAGCGACCTATGACCTACCCTAGGTCGTTTGCGACCTACCAATTCACTCAGAAGAAGACCAGGTGCTACCCTATTTAGCCGTCTACCGCGACCTAAGGAATCCCGCGACCTAGCGACTTAACTTCATACTGACCTAAAAAGCTTATGACCTAAGCAACGAAGCCGGTTTCCTAGGTCGCTGCCGACCTATGACTTATACTAGGTCGCCCGCGATCTACTTATTCGTTCAGAAGAAACTAAGCGCAATCGAGATAAGTCAGATCCCATCCCCTAGGTCGCTGCTGACCTACGACCTACTTTAGGTCGTTCATGACCTAGGACTTGTGCGATTTGGTTCTGCCCAGATTCCTCCCTATAAATACTAGAGCGACTCCAACGGCAAGAGGACTTTTGGCTGATCTTCTGAAGCGCCGTTACTCTGCTAAATTCTTAACTCATCCAACACATCAAGCATTCCAAACATTCAAGACACTACAACAAGCTTCGAAAGAGATCTTGCACATCCGACATGGATTCAAAGAGCCTTATCACATCGAAGTTTGAGCTACTAGTCTGAAGTGTTTTGGAATCGAAGTGTATTGTATTTTGAAGTGCATTGTATCAACTTGTAACCGAGTCAGCAATAAAGGAATTTAAAGTGGAAGTAGGCTTGATCTTAAGCCGAACCACTATAAAATCGTTGTCTTTTACTATTTTCCGCTACTTTTCTGCTTATTTCTTGTTCCCGTATCACGGGTGGTGCTTTCACATTACTACTACACACACCAGGGTGTTAGCGTTCAATTTTCAGCGTTAACACTATGATTCCATAACGGCTAAGGTACTTACACATGTACGGGACCGCGAACGATCCTCGGGCATGCTCTGAGATAGCGATAAACCGTCATAACGAACAACTCAATAACTCATTCGAACGTGAAATATGACGTTAATGATACCAAGTCCCTCCCCGGGCACACATATTTTGCAGCGAACGTCACCCGACCGCAAACGGTAACAATTTTCCTCGAACAGCACCCGACCGCGAACGGTCACAATTCACCTCGAACGGCACCCAATCGCGAGCGATCACAAATCACCTCGAACGGCACCCCGACCGTGAACGGTCACCATTCGTCGCAAACGGCATTCAGCCCCGAACGGTCACGTAATACCCCGAATGACATACGATCCCGAACGAGCATCATTCGCGGTCAGATAAGGCTATCAATTTCTTTGCAGGTCACCAGCAGGATGTGAACATCCAGCTCATGGCATTACAAAGCTACAACTTTCATCGAAGAGACAATGACTATTCAAAATGAAGATTGCAGCATTTTAAAGCACATCATGTTTCCACAAGATGTACTTTGGGGGGCAAATGTTATCCCGCCTTTTGGCAAGGTCGTGACACCAAGAACTTGAATAGAGACCAAAGGCAGTTCGTCTAGATAATCAGTTATACATAGGTTCACTATGGATATCGACAAATTTTGTCCGAGTCCGGATCGAGCTAAAATTGATATGACACGACAAGCAAAGCTGTGAGAGCCAACGTTCCAAATTTCAAGTCAATCCGAGTTAATATGCAAAAGCTATGATCGATGCAAAATTGGATAGGAAATTGCCTCGCGTTAGAGTCCATAGACTGGCCACTATTTGTCTCGATCGAGTTCAACTCCATCACAGAGCCACTGTTCGAATCGATCGAGTTCGACTCGATCAGCTCCGCATCGATCAGCAAAGCCTTCTTCGACTCGCTTCACTTCGACTCCATCTCAGAACCACTGTTCGACTCGCTCCGCTTCACCTCCAACAGACAGCACTTATTCGACTCGCTCTGCTTCAAGCCATAGTTCGACTCAGTTCGCATCCATCAGGAGTGCCTATTTCAACTCGCTCCGCATCCTTCAGAAAACAACAGTTCGACTCCATCTAGTTCGACTCCTTCGCAGGGCCACTGTTCGACACCATCTAGTTCGACTCCATCAGAAAGCCATATTCCGACTCGCTCCACTTCGTCAACTTCACATCCATCCGAAGACTCCTACTTCGTGTCCATCAATGCGAAGCAAGGCACAACAATTAATACGAATAAACGCCATGTCACCGAGTCAAACAGAACCGAGTCGAACAAAGAGCAAGTCGAAACAAGAGCGAGTCGAACGAAACAGCCAACCGAGAATCCTAATTCGTATCGATTGTATCTCCTAATCTACAAGTCCAAATGTTATGAAATTTTCACAGAAGACTACGTGCATGCTAAAGAATGTCGACGCCAAATTTCAACTCCATCGGATGAAATCTGGATCGATACGAAATCTGTTCGCATCGATCACGGATCGGACCGAAACTTCACGGGATTGGGCGTGCGGGCCTGGTCATGTGCCAGAGAGGGTCTCCCGAGATCTGAGCGAAATACTAGCTTCCTCCACCTATAAATAGACCCCCAAAGCCAACAAAAAAGGGGGTTCTTCTTCTTCTTGGAGATCTCCAATGCCCAGACTCTACCGGATCCAGATCTAAACTCCATTGCTGCTGCTTCCAATGAATTTCACTACTGCAAATCATTGTTATTCGCTGTAACTTGCTGAAATCAATTGTAAACATTAAAGAAAGATCAATAAAGCATACTACATCATAGTGGACGTAGGTAATACGCCGAACCACTCTAAATCTTGTGTCTCTGTCTATTTCTTTCCATTTTAAGTTTATTATTCGCCACTTTTTATCCTCTATGTTAACGCTAAAAATGTACGCTAACACCCTAGTGTGAGTTGCGATATAGCGAAAGCACCACCCGTTGGTACGGGAACTAAAAGCAAGCAGAAAACAGTAAAGAGACAATGTTAACGCTAAAAAGTGAACGCTAACACCCTGGTGTGTGTAGTAGTAATGTGAAAGAACCACCCGTGATACGGGAATAAGAAATAAGCAGAAAAGTCACAGAAAAACAGTAAAAGACAACGATTTTATAGTGTTTCGGCTTAAGATCAAGCCTACGTCCACTTTCAATTCCTTTATTGCTGATTTTTGGTTACAAATTGATACAATGCACTTCAAGATACAATACACTTCGATTTCTAAACACTTTAGGCTAGTAGCTCAAACTTCGATGTGATAAGGCTCTTTGAATCCGTGTTGGATGTGCAAGATCTTTCTCGAAGCTTGTTGTAGTGTCTTGAATGTTTGGAAGGCTTGATGTGTTAGATGAGGTCAGAATTTAGTAGATTAACGGGCCTTCAGAAGATCCGCCAAAAAGACCTTTTATTGTTGAAGCTAGGGCCGTATTTATAGGGAGATTCCTGAGTTGGGTCGTAGGTCATGAACGACTTAAGAATAGGTCGTAGGTCGCGGGAGACCTAAGAAGCATAGGCTACGACTTAACAGCTTGCTCTGGATCATTCGAACACATTGACAAGGCATAGGTCGTTGGCGACCTAGTAGGAATGGTCAGCGACCTAGTGAAAAGCGGCATAGGGAGTTATCTCGGCTTGTACAAACTAGGTAGTAAGTTTTAGGTCGAGGACGACCTAAGATAGGTCGTAAGTCACGTTGCCTTTACGCTGATAGTTAGGTCGCTCTCTTCTTTCTAGGGTTAGGTCGTTAGCTATGTTAGGTCGCAGAGCCTTTAGGTCGTTAGGTCCTTTCTGGAGTTAGGTCGTTAAGTCCTTTCTGAAGTTAGGTCATTAAGTCCTTTCTGGAGTTAGGTCGTTAAGTCCTTTCTGGAGTTAGGTCGTTAATTCCTTTTTGGAGTTAGGTCGTGAAGTCCTTAGGTCGTTAGGTCGCGAAGTCCTTAGGTCGTTAGGTCGCAGATAGCTTTAGGTCATTAGCTATGTTAGGTCGTAGAGCCTTTAGGTCGTTAACTATGTTAGGTCATTGAAGAAGTTAGGTCGCTAGGTCACGAGAGTTAGGTCGCAGGGTTTTAGGTCGCTCCAAAAGGAGGAGTTAACATTTGCCCCTCGAAGTACATGCCTATGTCTTAGGTCGTGTGCTTCGATCTAACTCTGCTAGGTCGTGAGCGACTTAAAACCTATGCTAACTTGCACGCCTATTCGCCTTCTTCTCGTTGCCCCATATAAACTGTTAGGTCGCTTCTTCCTCCTTACTTTACTGCTCCGATCTCCCATTTCCATTGACGAATCTTCGAGCTTCTAAAGGCAAATCCAATCCATTTATTCACCGATTCATCTTCACCATTATATCTCGTAAGTGAATTCAATCTCCATCCCACCATAATCACCTTTGAATTATGAATCCCCATTTTCCGACCTTAGTTCAATTCCATGTGTCGTGCTTCATTTCGAGTGTTTATTACGATTGACTTTCGATCGCCATTTGACTGATTTTAGGAAGGCACGGCAATGCGTTGAATCCATGATGGATCGGGGATGTTTTGAATTGTTTTTGAGGCGACTTAGTGGTATGAAGGGATGGTGAATTTCACGAAGAGGACGATGGATTTTAATGTGTTGTTGATAACGGGTTATCGGGTTACAGTTTGACGAGATGGATTTCGTGGAGAGGAAGTCAGCGACTTAACAGATCTAAGCGACCTAAAATTTAGGTCGTGCTGGGAGTCTTGCGACCTAAGACTTATGACCTAGGAAATCTGGCCGACCTAAGAATTCTTGCGACCAAAGTAAAGTTGAACGACCTTCTACGATTTAGCTCTTAGGTCGGGCTGGGTTTCAAACGACCTAAGACTTACGACTTAACTTGCTTGAATGACAGAAGAACGACCTAAGATATTCACGACTTAACCTTTTTGCGGCGAAGGTTTTAGGTCGCGGCCGACTTAGGACTTGGACGAATTTGAATTGCCTGGAACCTTTTACTTTGCATAGTGCGACTTAAAGAAGCTCCGACCTATGCTAGGTCGCTGGACGACCTAATACTTGTAAAATCTGAGCAGAATTTGATTGAACTGAACTGCCTAAACTTATTTACAGATTATGCTAACTTTTAAAGCTGACAACCTGTTAAACACAATATTTGTAGAAAACTAGGGCGAATATACTGCCATCGACTGCCCGTATCGAATGACAGATTAGTCTATAAAGAATAATCAACTTAAATGAACTTATGTGAATGAGATGCTGTGAATTAACAAGTTCAAGTGAAGTATTAAAGCAAAGCTAAAATAATCAACTAAAGCTGATTTGTTTGCATCAACACTGTACTTGTACTTACAATAACAAGCCTCGAAACTTTGTAATTATCAAATGTCAACTTATTTGATTCCAGTTATATTTACTTGTTATTTTACTAGTTTTACACAACACTTCACACTTTTAGGAAACGCGCACCTTCATATTTGAATATCCAGTTCCTTGTGTAGAATGACTTCTCAACAAGAAGAAGCTGGACAAGCTGGGGAGACTTTTCCAATTGCTAACCCACTGATTGATCCTCCGGAAAGAGTGTCGACCACTTTGAGCCACAAAGTTTTCCGCCAGTTGTGTATCCAGTTCGGTATCGCCGAAGCAGACGCTTTATTTCCTGGAGTAAATGATACTGCTGACAGGCCACCTCTTGGTTTTGTCACAGTTGATCGTCAAATGTGCTTGAGCGGAGCTATTCCTCCCTTTAGTGATTTTCTTCGACAGCTTCTTCTTCGATTGACTATCTCTCCATTCCAGCTACACCCCAATGGTTATACTATCTTGATGGGGTTGTGTGTACTATTCAGGAGGACGCTTGACCATCTTCAAAGTTTTAAAGAGATCTGTTACTTGTGCACATTTGCAAAGAATAAAGACCATCCTTCCATTATACTTGTGAGAGGTTCTAGAAACCGTAAATTGATTCTGGACTTACCCGAAAGTGCACACGGGTTTTTAAGTCAATTCTTCTTTGTCCGCTGTCCCCTGGGATTCTATGCTGTCTGGAGAGTTGGAAGTAAGATTGCCTTTCTCCATTTACTTCATTTTCGAACTTCCTGAAACTCGAATTGTCAAATGCTTAACTTCGTTCTTCCCTTTTGCAGCACTTCCTCCTCCGCTTAGGGATCCCAACCACAAGCCGACCCTTGAAACTTTGAATGCTGTGGCCGCTGAAGAGAGAAGCGCTAAATTTTTGCTGAAAGATGAGTTCCTTCACCAATTCGGACTTCTACATCCTTCTCGTTCTACTCAGATTTACGAAGTTTCTAGTTTTGAGGCTGAGATATCAACTGCCCCGGTTTCTACCGAAGAAGCCGCATCGAAGGAAACCGCTGTAGAAGCTGCATTGGTGAAATGTTCTATTCCCGTCGATATTGCGGGATAGTCTAGTAAATTTTTTCTTTCCCCGGTGTTCGAAGAAGGAGTTGAAAAAGAAGACTCCACTGAGCACGACGGTGGAGATACTTTTGACGATCTTAGCGACTTAATGATAACTTCACAAGAGCTCTTTAAAGACGACCCTATTACTACCAAAGTTATTTCTTCAACAATTGAGGCGACATCCGCCTTACAGGAAACTCCTTCAACCCAAGAGTTAACGCCAGCTGCAAAAGTCGACGTTACCCCCAAGCCGAAGAGTGGTTTGTAGTTTGACGCGTGTAGCTTGCACATCACACACACTTAGGTCTTTTCGGCACGTATATGCACTTAGCTTCCTCTTTCTGGAAATTTCTAAATTTTATTTCTTTTTCATTTTCAGATTCTCCGATGGGGCGAAGTGGCTCATATTATGAAAAATTCCAGCACCATGGAAGCCGAGACACTTATGATTATAGGCGTTATCTCCCCGCCCGCATGGAAAATGATGAAGAAAGAGCTATTAGGAAGGCTCAAGAAAGGCGGGACTATGAACATCAATACGGGAGGAGGGATGAACGATACGACTCTTCTCACAGAACCGATGATTCTCATAAGCGAAAGCCTTATGATGATAAAGGGAAGAGTCACATTATTGAAGATCCAAGCAAGCGGGTAAAGTCTAGTGACGCGTCTGCAATTTCTGAAAAGACTACTGCTCCTACTTCTCTTGACATTCCCTTCGGTTCTCCTGCTCTAGAGAGAACCGACATTCAGACAATCATAAACATGCCTCAGTATCAAGTCAGGGATGCTCCGCCTAAACTTCAAAGCCGATTCCCAAACTGGTGTCTAAAAGGAGTTCGCTTTGACTTAGACTTGGTTCCCATCGATAAGCAGGTCATGCTAAAGAATCTTGATGCTGTTAAGCTTGACATTGAGAGAATGTCTGGATGGCAGAAATTGGTTGACGAGCTTCAAAGAGTTAATCATATGAATCTTGAGGCCATGTTAACTATGGAGAACGATCATTCGGAGTGGAAGAAGATTCTCAAGCAACACGATGCAGAGATGACGAGCATCGCTGATGATAATGCAAGACTTGATTCTGAAGTTAATAAACTCAAGGAAGATCTTGCCACTTCTTCTGCTTCACATTCCCAAAAAGAAGAGGTCCTTCAAAAGCAAGTGCAAGATGCACATGTTGCTCAAAGAGATGCTGAGATGAAACTTGAAGCAGAACAGCATGTCATTGAAAAATATGGCAAAGATACCGCTCAGCTGCGGGAAAGAGTTAGCTCGCAAGATCTGGAGATTGTGGCGTTAAAAGCTCGACTTCTCAAAGTTGAAAAAGAGCAGGATGAAGCAGTTGCCGGCCAATTCGCAGCCATCACCGAAAAAGAAGCGGCTGAGCTGTCGCACGAGGCGACGAAGGCGAAAATCAGCTCTACCTTATTTGACTTTTATATCCATAGCGTCCTGGGGCGCGGAAGCCTCTCATTTCTGGGACCAACGTATGAAGTTACTTTGGCCGAAGTATGGGATGCGATAATTGATATGTTCGGGGGTGCTGGCTATGCGGAAGCGGATCTTGAGGCGACTTATCTGGATGATGAAGCACGCACCACCCTTGCTAGGGGAAAAGAGCAGCTTGCTAAGGAGCGGGACGAAGCAGCAGAAGGAGAGTGTTCAGAGAAAGTAACTGTAACTGACCCCGCTTGTCCTCCGGCTTCGGTCGATCCTGATAACATTGGCTCTAGTTCCTATTCTTCACCTTCCGCAAAAGCCGAAGTTAAGACTGCGACAACTGAGCCTCCCACTACTCAAGTTGATGAGAAGACCCAGGACGATGTTGAAGCTGAAAAGTTTGAAATCGTCGTGATTAAACCGACTTCTCCAGGTAACTTTGATGCCGATCCAAGTAGAGCGGACTACTTGCTCGCTTCACCTGATTTTGGTGAATTTCTTGTCGATTACTTAAGTCCTAATGAACCAATATCTTCTCTTTTTTCGGAGAATACTGATTTTAACTTCTTTTCTTCTATAGCGGAAATACAAAATGCGGCGCCACTTCTTCCATTCTAGCTGTTCCTCCTCCATCCCTTCAAGTCACTCCTGCTTCTCAGCCAGGATCGTAGGAAGAACAAATAAAAGCCCTTCAAGGCTTGGAGGATCCACCCGCTTCGCAAGTGTAGAAGGCAGAAGATTGTGAGGACAGTGAGAAGACCCCGGAGCAGTCTCTCGATGATGACACAAAGCTTTCTGCATTTTTTACTCCGAGAAGTGAGTCTTCTTCAAAGAGGAAAGGGAAGTGAGCAATGAAGAAGAAGAAGAGCACTTTGGCTGATGAAGAAAATGTTGAAGAAGATCCAGCTGCTCCTCTTTCTCCTTCCTCTCCGACCCGTCCACAACGGCTTCCAAAACTAGTTATCAAGCCGGGAAAGAGCTCTAAGGGTGGCAGGAAGAAGGAATGATAAGCTGGACTTTAGGCTTCTTGTTTTGCTTTTTGCTTTTTGCATGTATTGACCGGAGTTTGTGCGGATACTAGCCTCCGCTTGTTGAAACCTGCACATGTACAAAAATTTCATAGTATGGAATAAAACAATTCTTTTTACTTGTACAATTTCTTGTCAGTATATGTTTGAATGCTTTTATTCCTTGTTTTTGCACAAGTTTCTTTGTATGATATTGTAGTGAGCTCGTGGTATGATGTTCGAGCGTTGTTTTTATTAAACATAGCAATATTATGCCCCCATACCATGGCTCATTGCAATATTATGCATGGACTTATACTCTTATTTTTAGAGAATAATTCTTCCATTTTGAGGAAATATTATTCTGCTTTAATAGAGTACGCTTTGCATCAGATAAGTTTTCTTCCTTTTTTTTTAAAGAACACTTCTACTTTCGGGGATGATCACTTTTATTTGTTTAAAAGTGGATTTCCCTACGCAGTGAAGCGAGCTTCTGAAGAATGTTTTGATCTGTTGGTCAGAAAGTTGTATTTCATCGTTGAATGGGTCCACGGGACTGGCGTTAGCTGTTTTATCGGATATTTATTGGTACAAATAATCTCAAGTATTCAGTTTTGGCCTGGAACCTTCTTTTTCTAGAAGGTGCCCCTTTCGTGGTTCCATCAATGAAGTTTTTGGACGTGCCCCCATTAGAGGGCTTTATTTGTTTAGTGCTTCAAAAGAAGATTTTTTTGCCTCGGGAGAGGGCTTTTTGGGCTTATGCCTTGGGAAAGGACTTTTTGTTGTGCCTCGGGAGAGGGCTTTTGTTTGTGTGCCTCCGAAGAGGGCTTTGTTTGGCATTTTAGCTCTGGTGAAGTGGGCCTCCGAAGAGACATTTTTGCACTCCAACTCTGGTGAAATGTGCCTCCGAAGAGGTCTTTTTGGCATTTCAGCTCTGGTGAAGTAGGCCTCCGAAGAGAGTTTTTGCACTTCAACTCCGGTGAAATGTGCCTCCGAAGAGGGCTTGTGCCTCCGAAGCAGTTTTTTGCCTACGAAGAGGTCTTTGTTTGAGTGTTTGAGTGCCACCGAAGAGGGCTTGTGCCTCCGAAGTAGTTTCTGCCTACGAAGAGGGCTTGTGCCTCTGAAGTAGTTTTTTGCCTACGAAGTGGTCTTTGTTTGAGTGCCTCCGAAGAGGGCTTGTGCCTCCGAAGTAGTTTCTGCCTACGAAGAGGGCTTGTGCCTCTGAAGCAGTTTTTTGCCTACGAAGAGGTCTTTGTTTGAGTGCCTCCGAAGAGGGCTTGTGCCTCCGAAGCAGTTTTTGCCTACGAAGAGGGCTTGTGCCTCTGAAGTAGTTTTTTGCCTACGAAGAGGTCATTGTTTGAGTTCCTCCGAAGAGGGCTTGTGCCTCCAAAGCAGTTTCTACCTACGAAGAGGGCTTGTGCCTCTGAAGCAGTTTTTTGCCTACGAAGAGGTCTTTGTTTGAGTGCCTCCGAAGAGGGCTTGTGCCTCCAAAGCAGTTTCTGCCTACAAAGAGGGCTTGTGCCTCTGAAGCAGTTTCTGCCTACGAAGAGGGCTTTGTTTGAGTGCCTCTGAAGAGGGCTTGTGCCTCCGAAGCAGTTTCTGCCTACGAAGAGGGCTTGGTTTGAACTCCGGAGAGTAGCATTTGGACTCTGAAGAGTGCTTTAATTGCTTGTATCCTTCCATCATCTGTTCCTTAGTGGTTCCTCGTTATCACTTCAAGCACATGTCCCATTCTTTTGCAAGTTCTTTGCTTTTTGCCAGAGAAGTATACTTTATCGTTGAGTAAATCCACGGGGCAGACGCAAGCTACTTTACCGGATGTCCGTTTTCACAAACAATCACGATTGGTTAGCAAGGGTCTGGTACCTTCTCGTTAGGAAGGTGCCCGCTTCGGTGGAATCATCAACTGTTTGTGAATAGCACTTCTTTCGTAGGAGTTGAATTTTGGAACTTTTGTGACTTGACATTTGTTTATTGAGTGATTTAAGGGAATCACTGAGTCCTTTGATGTGATGAATAGGTAAGCTTTGCTTTAATAGCCTGTAATATTAAATCGACATTTTAGCAATATATTTAAGATATTTGCATATCGAAATGAAACAAGCATTGTATAGCATTAGAACACAAGTTTTAAAATTCTTCATTATTAATCTGCACTGATTTCTCAGTGGTTTACAATACAAGAGTTATACATCCATCATCATTTTTACAAATTTAATCAATGCTGTTAAGTAAAAATTTGGATGCAAGTGATTGTTGTTATGGAATATTGGGATTGAATCTCCATTTCCGTTGGAATCATCATTTCTGATCCATATGCCAATCAGAATGGAGTGTGGTCAGATGTTGTGTGAGGACCCTCTGTGACAACATTAATGACAAGCTTCTCAGATTCCTGCGCTGTAGTATTGTCTTCTGAGCCGGAATGATGAGTAGAAATTTGTTGCCCCCGAGTGGATGAGGTTGGGTCGACTCTGGTTTTCTCCACATATTGTTGCAGTTTATTCTGTTTCAGCAACTCTTCAATCACATTCTTTAACTGAGGACATTGGTTAGTGTCATGGCCAGGTTGATTGTGGAATTGACAGAATCTCCCATTATGCACTGAATTTTTCCCGAGTTTCATCTTAGGTGGTTCAAGGAACTCAACGGTATCTTTTGTTGCGAAGAAGATACTTTCCTGTGTATTAGTTAAGTGAGTAAAGTCTGAAGGATTAAAGTGGCGAGGTCTCTTCTCATTCCCCTGCTTTCTTCCTCCATCATTTTCCCTTTTTTGGTTTCCAGATTCTCTCTTGTTAGAAGCAACATCGTTATTTTTAACTTCGGCCACAACTACTTTCGCTGGCGCAGAAAGGCTTTCTAGGCGCATGAATTCATCGGCCTTCTTATAGAATTTCTCAAGTAAGCTTGGCTCTTTCATTTTTAACCATCTTCCGAATTCACTTGATTTGTTGATGTCTCGCATCAGGTAAGTCAGGATCATACGGGGTTCTGCATTATCCACTTCGGCTAGGGCTATATTGAAACGGTTCAAAAAAGAACTGATAGATTCCCCGGGCACTTGTTCAAGGATAGACAATGACATTATATCCTTAGCTTTTGAAGCATACAACCTGAACTGATCCTTGAATTTTCGAGTTAAGTCAGAGAATTGATCTACGGACCGAATTGGTAGCTTTGTGAACCAAAGTAGAGCCACTCCTTCCAAGTACACTGGAAAGTATCGGCATTTAATCTCATCTGATGCCCTTGCACCGGTCATATGCCAATCGTAATTGTATAGAAACTGGTTTGGGTCACTTGTCCCCCTATAGGCCGGGATAGTAGGAGGTACAAATTTCCTTGGAAATTCTGCTCTCAGGATCCTTTCAGTAAACGGAGTCTTGCTCGGAGCAAATCCCCAGTCGTTCTCATTTTCTTCCCTCTGCATGCTCTCTTTCATGATTCGGCGAACCATCCCTGATAGGTACTCCTCATTGTTCAGAGGCTTTGCCGGACAGACGTCAGGTTTCCTTTCGGAAGTTTGCCTGGGCAAATGTTCGCGAAAAGTTGGCTGCGGCCTTGAACCTTCAGCTTGGAAAGATGGCGCTTCGGCGGTGCCAGTTGCTCTTTGAGGAATACCTCTCTCTTGGGGGTTATGAGCATCTTCAGCAAAGGTTGTTTCATTATTTTCTGGTCGTTGATTTGCCCCAAGTAGAGCGTTTAATCTGTCCATCATCAAAGCATTTTGAGTTTCAATTTGCTGATATAATCCCGACACTGCGTCGTCTAATTCAGCCCTTGTGACTCCAACGGTAGGAGTTGTTTGGTTTGCTGTTGGGGAAGCGGAGGTCCCCTCATGAGCATTTCCGGATTTAGTAGATCTACTCTTTCTTCCAGGAGCCATGATTTCAGACAAACTTCTGGTCTTTAGAGAGATTCTTTCAACCAACTTTTGTGGAGCAATGGTGAGAATGTTCCTGAGTTGGGTTCTCAGTGAAAGCACCATAATGTTAACGCTAAAAAGTGAACGCTAACACCCTGGTGTGTGTAGTAGTAATGTGAAAGCACCACCCGTGATACGGGAATAAGAAATAAGCAGAAAAATCATAGAAAAATAGTAAAAGAAAACGATTTTATAGTGGTTCGACTTAAGATCAAGCCTACATCCACTCTCAATTCCTTTATTGCTGATTTTTGTTACAAATTGATACAATGCACTTCAAGATACAATACACTTCGATTCCTAAACACTTTAGGCTAGTAGCTCAAACTTCGATGTGATACTGCTCTTTGAATCCGTGATGGATGTGCAAGATCTTTCTCGAAGCTTGTTGTAGTGTCTTGAATGTTTCGAAGGCTTGATGTGTTAGATGAGGTCAGAATTCAGCAGAGTAACGACCCTTCAGAAGATCCGCCAAAAAGTCCTTTTATTGTTGAAGCTAGGGCCATATTTATAGGGAGATTCCTGAGTTGGGTCATAGGTCGTGAACGACTTAAGAACAGGTTGTAGGTCGCGGGTGACCTAAGAAGCATAGGCTACGACTTAACAGTTTTCTCTGGATCATTCGAACACATTGACAAGGCATAGGTCATTGGCGACCCCTAGAGGAAAGCAGCATAGGGAGTTATCTCGGCTTGTACAAACTAGGTAGTAAGTTTTAGGTCGTGGACGACCTAAGATAGGTCATAGGTCGCGTTGCCTTTACGCTGATAGTTAGGTCGCTCTCTTCTTTCTAGGGTTAGGTCGTTAGCTATGTTAGGTCGCAGAGCCTTTAGGTCGTTAGGTCCTTTCTGGAGTTAGGTCGTTAAGTCCTTTCTGGAGTTAGGTCGTTAAGTCCTTTCTGGAGTTAGGTCGTTAAGTCCTTTCTGGAGTTAGGTCGCGAAGTCCTTAGGTCATTAGGTCGCGAAGTCCTTAGGTCGTTAGGTCGCAGATAGCTTTAGGTTGTTAGCTATGTTAGGTCGTAGAGCCTTTAGGTCGTTAACTATGTTAGGTCGTTGAAGAAGTTAGGTCGCTAGGTCACGAGAGTTAGGTCGTAGGGTTTTAGGTTGCTCCAAAAAGAGGAGTTAACAGACAACAATTTTTATAGTGGTTCAGCTCAAAGTCAAGCCTACGTCCACTTGATCTCTATTACTACTGATTTGATTACAAACTTTACAATAATCCTTCAATTACAACACAATTAAGATAGGTAGCTAGAACTTTGATGCCAAAAAGCTCTTTGAATTCATGTTGAATGAACTTGGTCTTTTCCGAAGGTTCTTTGAAGTGTCTTTTGCGTCTGAAGTGTTGGAGCAAGTGTAGAAGTCGTGAAAACAACAAAGTCTTGGCGCTCCAGAAAAATCATCCCCTTTGAAGTGCGGAGTAGGTGGGGTATTTATAAGAGAAATTGGGCTTAGGTCGGTCATGTTTTAGGTCCCGAGCGACCTAAAAGCGATCCCGAGGTAGCATAAGTCGTTAGCGACTTAATGGAGCCATCCTGGACGAGATATATGCAGTGAGCGACTTAGCATGTGTAGCACATGAGTTAACTCGGCTTGCTTAGGTCGTAAGCGACCTAATGGAAGAGGTAGTGCACATGCAGCTTAACTCTGAAGCTTGTTAGGTTGTTAGGTCGCTCTCTCCTTGAGTCGTTAGGTTGTTGCCTTCATTGAGTTGCTAGGTCGTTAACCCGTTGAATCGCATGAGTCTTTAGGTCACTAGGTCGCTGGAGCTCCTTAAGTCATTCAGGTTTTCCATATTGAGCCGCTCTGTGCTTTAGGTCGTTAGGTCGCTGGAGCATCTTAAGTCGTTAAGTCGCTTATTCCTTGGATGGTTAAGTCGCTTAATCCTTGGATAGTTAAGTTGCTTATTCCCTTAGGTCGTTGAGTCGAATAGATCGCTAAGTCATGAATAAGAGAGGTGTTAACACTTGCCCCTTGAAGTATACGCCTAGGAGCTAGGTCATGTGCTTCGATACCTCTTAACTCGCGCCATCCTTAGTCGTTAAGTCGTGAGTGACTTATGAGAGAGCTAGGTCGTTCGTGCTGATTCGAGTTCCACTGCCCTTGTATATAAATCGCTTAGGTCACTCCTTCTTCTCTTCACCTGCTCTAGCACTCTAACCCGCCATTGAAGAATTTCCGAGCTCTCGAAGAAGAATTCAAACTAACCAGTAGTCTATCATCTTCACCATCATACTACGTAAGTAAATCCGATCATTATCCAACCATGACCATCACCGAATCGTGAATCCCCCATTTTCCGACCCTAATCCGATTTCACGTGCCGCATTTCACCACGAGTCATGTTATGATCGATTTTTGATCGTTATTGGACATGTTGTCATTGTAATTCATGAGAGAACAGCAGTGCATCGAATTTATAATGGATCCGAGGCGATTTGAATCGGTCTTGGATGATCTGGCGGTGTGGAGAGATGGTGGATTTTATAGTGGAGATGCTAACGGGTTATCGAGTTACGAGTTAACGGGTTAGTGAG
Organism: Allium fistulosum; assembly: GCA_030737815.1. NCBI lineage: Eukaryota > Viridiplantae > Streptophyta > Magnoliopsida > Asparagales > Amaryllidaceae > Allium > Allium fistulosum. The sequence continues at coordinate 752,875,966 of CM060905.1, read as the reverse complement.
TTAGGCGAGTTTCTTGAATGAAGAAGAGTTAGCGAGTTAAGGAGAGTTAGGAAGTGCTCGACTTAGGAGCTTCAAACGACCTAGGGCTTAGCAGTTTGGACATGAATCGCGGGACTTAGTTTAGTGTTAACGCTAAAATTGAATGCTAACACCCCGGTGTAAGTAGTAATAAAGTGAAAGCACCACCCGTTGGTATGGGAACCAAAACAAGCAGATCATTGCAGTAAAAGTAAAGAGACAGCAGTTTTTATAGTGGTTCGGCTCAAAGTCAAGCCTACATCCACTTTATCTTCTTTATCACAAGTTCGATTACAAGTTTTACAAGAATTCCTCCGATTGTTCAACAATCGATACAAGTAATTATCACTACAATGCAAAAGAGATTTTGGAGTCCATCTTGAATGTAGCTGATCTTTTCTTTAGGTAGTTTGAAGTGTTTTTGGTAGTAGAGGTGTTGTAGAGGTCGTGAATGCAACAAAGTTTCGACGCTTCAAAGTCTGGAAAAAGTCCGGGAAAATGTCCTTTTTCAATGTGGAGCAGGTGGCTATTTATAGGGAAAATCTGGAGGTAAGTCGTAGGTCGTAGGTCATAGGTCGTCAACGACCTAAGGTGATTCTGTGGTAGCATAAGTCGTTAGTAAGTTAGGTCGTCAGGTCGTTAGGTCGTAGGTCGTAGGTCGTTAGGTCGTAGGTCGCCAGCGACCTAACGGATATGGGCTATGGCTTGTAATGGTTGCGCTTGATCAACTGCTTTAGCTGGTAGGTCGTTAACCCATAGATCGTTAACTTGTTGAGTCTTTGGTGTCTTTAGATCATTAAGTCGTTTCTTCCTTAACTCGTTAGGTCGCTGAAGTCCCCTAAGTCGTTAAGTCGTGCTATGTTGCTTTGTGCTTTAGGTCGTAAGTCGTTGGGAGCCTTGAACAGCTAAGTCGCTTGGAGTTTCAAGGCAATTAACTTGTTGTTTTGCTTAACTTGCTAAGTCGTGGCTTCTTCTTTTAGCAGTTGAGTCGCTATTCACAAAAGGCGGGATAACACTTGCCCCCCAAAACATGCCTTGCGAGAGGAAGGTGTGTTTTAATGTTCATATCCTGTTGATGACCTGCAAAGAAAAATTGATAGTTTTATCTGACCACGAATGACGACCGTTCGGGATCATATGTCATTCGAGGCAATCTGTGACCGTTTGCGGTCGGATGCCGTTCGCGGCGAATGGTGACCATTTGCGGTCGGGTGCCGTTCGAGGCGAGTTTTGACCGTTCGCGGTCGGGTGCCGTTCGAGGCGACTTGTGACCGTTCGCGGTCGTGTGCCATTCGAGGCAAATTGTGACCGTTCGCGGTCGGGTGCCGTTCGAGGCGAATTGTGACCGTTCGCGGTCGGGTGCCGTTCAAGGCGAATTGTGACCGTTCGCGGTCGGGTGCCGTTCGAGGTGAGTTTATGTGTGCCAAGGGGGACTTAGTATCATCAATACCATGTTTCACGTTCGAGTGAATTCCTGGATTGTTTGTTGCAACGGTTTATCGCCATCTCAGAGCATGCCTAGGGACCGTTCGCGATCGCGTACATGTGTAAGTGGCTTAGCCGTTATGAAATCACAAGTAGCATTTTTTCGTTGAAAATAAGTCTTTAGCAGAAATGTCAGACAGAATCAAGTCTAAGCATAAGAAATGGAAAATAAAAGCAAAACAGGGACGTCAAAGTGCAAACAACTACACTGATTCGATTAATAGTCGTATCAGCGCATGCCTGAGGATCGTTTGTGGTCCTGTACATGTGTAAAAAGACTTAATCGTGTTGGTGTGGAGTTTGCTACTTATTCGTCATTACACCAATCAATTGATGACAAGTTGACATCTCGATCCTGATCCGTCCCCCACAGGTGCAGGTGGTGGCCGTTCTCGTTCCACCGTCGTTGCTCCCCTTTTCACATATTGCGATAGCAGACCATTATGGATATGCCCTTCAACTTCATCCTTCAAGTGCCTGCAATCATTTGTGCTATGACCATTGAACTCGTGGAATAAGCAGTACTTGTCTGACTTTCTTTCATTGCTGGTTGGATCTCTCCTCATTGGTTTGCGATAAGAAACTTGCTCCTTAGTATCTTGGTAAATTCGTTCCAAACTCTCATTCAATTCCGAATAAGTGGTGAAACGCGGCTCCCTTCGAGCCCGCTTCAACCTATCATCATTATCTTCCGCTTTCCGCTTTCCTTTATCTTTGTCAAAATCCTTTTCAAGAGGTTTTCCACCTTTGAGTGCATAAACTTCTATCCCTTCTCCTTCTTCTCTTTCAACATTTGCGTCTTCTAATCGTAAGAATCCTTCAGCCTCATGATAAAACTCCCCTAGATCCATAGGGGGATCTCTTGTCAGTGAATTTTTGAATTCTGTGCCATCAGCTATGCCTGATACAGCTGCCATTAATACCATGGATGGATCTGGTCGATCCACCGATGCTGCGGCTGCGTTAAACCGCGTCAAAAAGCTTCTCAAAGACTCTCCAGTTCTTTGCTTCAGTGCCGCTAAACTCATCACATTCTTGGGCCTCGAAATGTGGACCCTGAATTGTCTCATAAACCTTTCAGTCAAGTCATTCCATGTTCCAATAGACTCACTCTCCAGTTGTCTAAACCATAATGCTGCAATATCTGCTAGGTATAATGGAAAGCACCGGGCCATGACCTCCTCTGATGCGCCCAGCACTTCCATATGCCTCATATACTTTGTCAGATGAACCGTAGGATCTGTCCTTCAATTATACATATCCAATGACGGTAACTTAAAATCCGGTGGGTTCCTAGCTTGACTGATCGCTGTGGTAAATGGACTCCTATTCACATCCTCCAGGTCTTTGTTTACCAATCTTCCTCTCATAGTCCGCTTGACGATCTCTGCTAACCTGTCATTATCTCTGAGCTATATTTCTCGTTCGTTGCCTTCGACCTACCCCCCGAGCTCACGAGGGAATTCCGAAATCTGTTCTTTTGGCTGGGTTTCTGTTCCTCTGCTAGCTCTTAGTGGCCTAGTCTCAGTTGGTAACCTGCCTAAGGTTGGATCAACATGCTCCTGAGGGATGCCCCCTAGCCCAGGGGCTGACCCTGATGGTCCCGCTCTATCTGGTTTATGATTTTGGGCTCCAAGTATCCCGATTTGTTGAAACAGATTCTGGATTATTTCTTCTTGTCTTCTCATCATTGTCTCTATTCATCCCTAGTGATGAAGACTGAAGTTCTGTTTGCTCCAGAGGAAGCCTCTTGACTCCCCTCGTGTTGACTAATTTCCGGTCTTTGTCGTCTGTTTGATTGCCTTATCATAGTTTTTCAGATCTAAACTCTTAAGCCTTCAAACTCAACTTCCATGTAGTAGAACCCCTGAGTTCAGTTTCTCAATGAAAGCACCAAAAATGTTAACGCTGAAATTGAATGCTAACACACTGGTGTAAGTAGTAATAAAGTGAAAGCACCACCCGTTGGTACGGGAACTAAAACAAGCAGATCATTGTAGTAAAAGTAAAGAGACAGCAGTTTTTATAGTGGTTCGGCTCAAAGTCAAGCCTACATCCACTTTGAGTCGACTCCTGCTGCGAAAGCCGACATCACTCCTAAGCCAAAGAGTGGTTTGTAGCTTGACGCGCGTAGTTCGCACGCCACACACACACTTAGGATTTTTGGCAATTATACGCACTTAGCTTCTTTATTTCAAAGATTTCTAAATTTTGTCTCTTTTTCACTTTCAGGTTCTCCCATGGGACACAACGGCTCATATTATGATGACTTTCAACGCTATGCGAGGCGTGATTCTTATGACCCCAGGCGCTATCTTCCTGCCCGTAGGTAGACTGATGAGGAAAGAGCAGCTTGGAAAACTCGCGAAAGGCAGGCTTATGAGGAGCGGTGTGGAAGAAGAGACATCCAACATGACTCTTACCAAAGGGATGAGGACTCCCATAAAAGAAAGTCTCATGACGATAAGGGGAAGAGTCATATAGCTGAATATCCAAGCAAGCGAGCCAAGCTCAACGAAAAGTTTACATCTGAAATTTCTCAAGTGCCCGCTGCTTCTATCTCTTTAGACATCCCTTCTAGGTCTCCTACCCTTAAAAGAGCTGATATTCAAGCAATCATTAATAGGCCTCCTTATCAAGTTGAGAAGCCTCCGCCTGCACTCCAAAGTCGATTTCTGCATTGGTGTTTGAATGGAGTACGTTTCGATCTGGACTTGGTTCTAATTGATAAACATGCCATGCTGAGAAATCTTGACGCTGTCAAGCTTGATATTGAAAGAATGTTTGGCTGGCAAAAACTAGTTGATGAGCTTCAGAGAGTGAATCGTTTAAACCTTGAGGCTATGCTAACCATGGAAAGCAATAAGTCTGAGTGGCAAAATGTTCTTGATCAGCATGATACAGAGATGAAAAACATCACCGCCCACAACGAGGAACTTGAGGCTGAAATCAAGAAGCTTAAAGATGATCTTGCCACCTCTTCCACTTCTTATACTCAAAAGGAAGTAGTTCTTCAAAAGCAATTAAGAGACGCCCATGCTACTCAACGAGATGCTGAGGCTAAACTTGAGGCGGAGCGGAAAATCGTGGAAATCTACCACAAAGATGCTACTTAGCTGCGGGAAAAGATTAACTCCCAAGACTTAGAGATTACAATGCTGAAGGCCTAGCTTTCTAAGGCTGAAAAAGAGCGTGACGAGGCCATCGCTGGAAAAGCAGCAGCTGAACAATCACATGAGGCGACTAAGGCCAACATTAGCTCCACTCTATTCGAGTTTTATGTTCTCAGCGTCTTGGGGCATGGCAGTCTTTCATTTTTGGGCCCAAAGTATGAGGTTACTCTAGCTGAAGTGTGTGAGGCAGCAGTTGAAATGCTTAGAGATGCTGGCTACACTGAGGAGGATTTTGAGGCTCATTATTTGGATGATGAGGGTCGTGCCGCCCTTGCCAAAGGGAAAGAACTACTTGCCAAGGAATGAGCCGAAGCGGCGGAAGGAGAGCATCCAGGGAAGGCACCTTTAGCCGACCCAACTCGTCCTTCGTCTTCGGTCGACATCGATATTACTGGCTCCAGTTCCCACTCTCCGCCTCCTGCCAAAGCCGAAATAGAAACTGCAACTGCTCATGCCGAAGACGAGGCCCAAGAAAGCACCGAAGCCCAAGATTTGGAAATTGACGTGATAAAGCCAAGCTCTCTAGGTAACTTCAACACTGATCCAGCTCAAGTGGACTACTCGTTTGCTTCACATGAGCTCGATGAACTTCTTTCTTTTTACTTAAGCCTCGACGTGCCACTATCTCCTCTCTTTGCGAGGAATACTGATGTTTAACTTTTCTTCTTCTGTAGTTAAAACAACAAGTGTTGTACAGGCTTCGCCTCCTCCAGCTGTTGCCCGTCCACCTCTTTAAGTCACTCCTCGTTCTACTTCTCAACCGGGGTCGCAAGAAGAACAAATAGGAGCTCTTCAAGGCTTAGATGACCCAGCCGCTTCACAAGAGCAGAAAGCTGAAGAACTTGAGGAGGGTGAGAGGACCTCGGAGAAATTTACTGCCGATGATACAAAGCTGATTGATCTTATCACTCCGGGCAGCGAATCTTCTTCAAAGAGGAGGGGAAAGCGTGGAATTTAAAGAAAAAGAAGGTTGCTTCCGCTAAGGACGCTTCTGCTAGCGATGAGAAAGCGGAAGAGGACCCAATTGCACCTCTTTCTCCTTCTTGCACGACTGATTCAGGCCGACTCAAGAAGTTAACCATTAGGCCAGGCGAGGGCTCCAAAGGCGGCGGGAAGAAGAAGTAATAAGTCTGGTTTTATCCTTCTTGTTCTGCTTTTTGCTTGTTTCTAAGGACTTGTATCGACCGGAGATTGTGCGGGTACCGGCCCCTGCTTTTTGAAACCTGCACATGTATAAAAAAAATTTATATTATGGAATAAAATGACTCTTTTTACTTGTACAATCTTTTGTCTGTATTTGTGAATGCATTTATTCCCTATTTTAGCACAAGTTTCTTTATTTTCTTTGCATGATACTGCAGTGAGCTCGTGGTATGCTGCTTGAGTGTTGCTTTTATTAATGTAGCTATATTGCCCCCATATCACGACTTATTGCAATCTTCTCCTTTTTGAAAAGACTCGTATTCTTACTCTGGAGAATAATTCTTCCATTTTGAGGAAATATTATTTTGCTCTAGTAGAGTGTGCCTTGTATCAGAGAAGTTTTCTTTTATTTTTTATTTTTTTAAAAAAGTTTTTACACTTCAAATTTCGGAGATGGTCACTTTTATTTTTGAGAAGTGGATTCCCCTACGCAGTGAAGCGGGCTTCCGAAGAAGGCTTTGATTTGTTTGCCAGAAAGTTATATCTCATCGCTAAATGGGCCCATGGGACAGGCGTCAGCTGCTTTATCGGATATTTGTTTGCACAAACGATCGCGAGCAGTTAACTACGACCTAGAACCTTCTTTTTGAGAAGGTGCCCTTTCGGTGGTTCTATCAGCGACTTTTTCAAGAGATAACATTTCATTTTTTTGGGCGTGCCTCGTTAGAGGGCTTTATTTGGCACTTCAACTTTTTTTGGGGAAGAATGTTCTCATTATGGAGAAATTGATTTTTCCTTGAGAGTAGAAGTGTGCCTCCGAAGAGGGCATTGAAGTGTGCCTCCGAAGAGGGCTTTGAAGTGTGCCTCCGAAGAGGGCTTTATTTTGCACTTCAACTTTTTTGGGAAGAATGTTCTCATTATGGAGAAATTTATCTTCCCTTGAGAGTAGAAGTGTGCATCCCAACAGGGCTTTGAAGTGTGCCTCCGAAGAGGGCTTTGAAGTGTGCCTCCGAAGAGGGTTTTATTTGGCACTTCAACTTTTTTGGGGAAGAATGTTCTCATTATGGAGAAATTGATCTTCCCTTGAGAGTAGAAGTGTGCCTCCATAGAGGGCTTTGAAGTGTGCCTCCGAAGAGGGCTTTATTTGTTTGCTTGAAAGTTACTTCTCACGTTTAAATGGATCCACGGGGCGGACGCAAGCTACCTAATTGGATGTTCGTTTGTACGGACAATCACAATTTGTTAGCCAGGGCCCGGTGCCTTCATTTTGGGAAGGTGCCCCTTCGGTGGTTCCACCAACCTTTTTGTTTGAGAAAAACATTTCATTTTTTGGCGTGCCTCGTTGGAGGGCTTTGCTTGTTTTGTTTACCAGGAAGGTTGCATCTCACAGTTAAGTGGATCCACGGAGCAGACGCAAACTACCTAACAAGATGTTTGTTTGCACAAACGATCACAATTAACTAGCAAGGGCCTAGAACCTTCACTTTGGGAAGGTTCCCCTTCGGTGGTTCCACCAACCTTTTTTGTTAAGAGACAAGATTCCATTTTGGCTGTTTTTGGCTGCTTGCCCATATCTTTTCATCATCTGTCCCTCAACGATTCCTTGTTATCACCTCGAAGTACATGTTCCTTTCTTTTGCAGGTTGTTTGACTCTTCCAGAGAAGTTTACTTCGTTGTTAAGTGAATCCACGAGGCAGGCGCAAGCTACTTAACCGGATGTCTGTTTGCACAAACGATCAAAATCAGTTAGCAAGGGCCTGGAACCTTCACTTTAAGATGGTGCCCCTTCGGTGGAATCACCAACTGTTTATGAGAAGGACTTCTTATGTAGGAATTGAATCCGGAATTTTTGTGGCTTGACATTTGTTTGTTGGGGGATTTTTAGGAATTGCTTGGCCTTGTGATGTGTTGAATAGGTAAGTTTTGCTTTGATGGCCTGCAATATTAAATCGACATTTTAGCAACATATTTAAGATATTTTCATATCGAAATGAGACAGGCATTTTACAGTAGTAGAGAAGACAAGATTTATAGTGGTTCGGCCAAGAATTGGGCCTACATCCACTTTATAGTTCTCATTCTTGATTCACACTGATTTTACAATGGTTTACAATACAAGAATTATATATCCACAATCATTTTACAAATTTAAGCATAGCTTCTAAGTAAAATATGGAAGCAAGTGATTGCTGTTCCAGGCTCTCGAAATTGGATCTCCTTCGACAGTTATGAGCTTGAAAGTGCCATCAAGAAGTTTTTTGCCTATGACATATGGCCCTTCCCAGTTTGGCCCAAACACTCTTGTTGCTGTCATGATCCTTTTCAAGACTAGATCCCCAATTTCAAAGCTGCGTTGGCGAACTTTAGAATTGAAGTGCCTGGCTATCCTTTGCTGATGAGCTGCAACTCTGAGCTCAGCTTTTTTCCTTCTTTTATCAAGCAAGTCAAGTGCTTCAAGTTGCAGCTTTTCATTTTCAGCTTGGTTGAAATGAATTATCCTGTGTGAGGGGACCTCTATTTCCACTGGAATCATTGCTTCTAATCCATATGCTAATGAGAATGGAGTGTGCCCAGTCGCAGTTTTGTGGGTAGTTCTATATGCCCATAGTGCTAGTGGCAGCTTATCGACCCAACCACCTTTTGCGTTTTCCAGCTGTTTTTTGATGGTTGATTTGATAATTTTGTTCACTGCTTCCACTTGCCCGTTTGCCTGCGGATAAGCCACTGCTGAGAAACTTTTTCGGATCTTGAATCGCCTGCAAAAGTCCTGGAATTCTTCGCTTTCGAATTGGGTACCATTGTCTGTGATTATCTTCTAAGGAACACCATACCTGCATATGATATTTTTAGTTAAAAAGTTTATCATTTTTTTAGAGGTAATAGTAGCCAATGGTTCAGCTTCAGCCCATTTAGTGAAATAATCAACAGCAACAATAACATATTTGATTCCGGACTTGGCAATCGGCAAAGGCCCAATGAGATCTATCCCCCAAATGGCGAATGGCCATGGACTGACCATCTGTGTTAGCTCGGTGGAAGGTGCTCTTGGGATTTTTGCAAATCTCTGGCATCTGTCACACCTTCGGGAGTAGCTAGCAGCATCTCGATTAATATCTGGCCAAAAATACCCATAGCGGAGAATTTTCTTTGCAAGAGTTTGGCCACCTGAATGATCCCCACACTCTCCTCCTTGCACCTCAGCTAAAATTGTCTTAGCCTCTTCCTTGGTTACACATTGGAGTAATGGCATCGAGAATCCTCGTCTGTACAATTGGCCGTCTTGAATTACATATCTCGGAGCTTTTCGTAACAGCTTCTGGCGCTCTTTTGAACTTTCTGGCAGGGAGCCATTGAGTAGATATTCCTTGATCGGGGTCATCCACGACTCCTGCTCTTGAGACACAGTCATAATCTAGTCAATATCCATCTCATCAGTACTTGGAGCTGACAAAACTTCCACCGGGACCAATCCCAATAATTGAGCTTTGCTAGAGCTTGAATATTTTGCGAGAGAATATTCCTTCATGTTCTCTTCCCGGGGTATATGGCTTATTGTTTAATGATCAAAATCACCGAGAAGCTCCCAGGCCTTTGACAAGTAAGCAGGCAAATTTCCTCCTTTAGTTTGAAACTCTTTCTTGACTTGGCATACAATAAGTTGGGAATCACTGAAGATCTGCAATACTTTGATGTTCAGTTCTTTAGCAATCTTCACGCCGACAATAAGAGCTTCATATTCGGCTTCATTATTTGTCGAAGGAAATTCTAATCTCAATGCATAGCATAATGACCGTTCGGGGGTTTCAAGCACAACCCCAGCTCCGGAACAATAGTCATTTCTTGCACCATCAACATATAATTTCCATCGGATCGGGATGTCATCGTTAAAAAGTCTTTGTTGTTTTAAAGGTGCAGCATCTTCTAAGACAAAAACATTTTCTTCCACCGGGGCATATCTCAAAGCGTGAGCATATCTCTCCATCTCACCCCAACTTCTGCCTGCTAGGTGAGGGCCCCCTGTGATAACATTTATGACAGGCCTCTCAGATTCCTGCGCTGTAGTCCTCCCACCTGAGTCGGATTGATGAGCAGGAACTTGCTGCCCCTAAGTAGATGAGGTCGGGTCACTTCTGTTTCTCTTCACATATTGTTGTAGTTTATTCTGTCTCAACGGCTCTTCAATCAAATTCTTTAAATGGCGACATTCATTAGTGTCATGCCCAGGTTAATTGTGGAACCGACAGAATCTCCCATTATGCACAACATTTTTCCCAGGCTTCATCTCAGGTGGTTTGGGGTATTTGATAGCATCCTTGGTTGCAAAGAAGATATTTTCTGGAGTATCAGTCAAGTGAGTAAAATCTGAAGGTTTAAAGCAGCGATTTTTCTTCACATCTCTCTGCTCTTTCCTACCGTCATTCTCCCTCTTCTGGCCACCAGATTCCTTTTTGTTAGAAGCAACATTGTTATTCTTAACCTCAGCCACGTCTACTTTTGCTGGCACAGGACGGCTTTCTAGGCGCATGAATTCATCGGCCTTCTTATAGAACTTCTCAAGTGAATATGGCTCTTTCATCTTTAGCCATTTTCCGAATTCACTTGATTTGTCAATAGCTCGCATCAAGTAAGTCAGAATCACACGAGGCTCTGCATTATCAACTTCGACGAAGGCTATATTGAAGCGGTTTAAGAAAGATTTGATAGACTCTCCAGGGCTTTGTTCGAGGCTGGATAGTGACATTATGTCCTTGGCCTTCGAAGCATATAACCTGAACTGATCTTTGAATTTCCGAGTTAGATCGGAGAACTGATCCACGGATCGAACTGGCAGCTTCGTGAACCAAAGCAGGGCCACTCCCTCCAAGTACATAGGGAAGTATCTGTACTTGATCTCATCTATTGCTCTGGAACCTGTCATATGCCAGTCATACTTGTATAAGAACTGGTTAGGATCGCTTGTCCCCCGATAAGCTGGAATGGTGGGAGGAACAAACTTCTTCGGAAATTCAGCCTTTAGAATTCTTTCAGTAAAAGGAGTTCTGCTTGGAGCAAACCCCCAGTCACTTTCATCTTCCTCCCTTCGCATGCTATCCTTCATAATCTATCGAATCATTCCAGAGAGGTACTCCTCATCGTTAAGAGGCCCCACGGGACAGACGTCAGCTACTTTTATGGAAGTTTGCCTGGACAAACGTTCACGAAGAGTTGGCTGCGGCCTTGAACCTCCAGCTTGAGGAGGTACCCCTTCGGCGGTGCCAGCTGCCCTCTAAGGAATACTTTTCCCTTGGGAATCATGAACATCCTCAGCAAAGGTTTCTTCATTATTTTCTGGTTGCTGGTTAACTCCAAGCAAAGCATTCAACTTGTCCAACATCAAAGTGTTCTAGACTTCCATTTGTTGATACAACCCAGACACTACAGCATCCAATTCCGCCCTTGTGACTCCAACACTAGGAGCCGCTTGATTTGACACGGGAGAAGTGGCGGTGTTGTCATAAGCATTTTCAGATCTAGTAGATTTACTTTTCCTTCCAGGAGCAATAATTTCGGATAGACTTCTAGTTCTTAGGGAGAGTCTTTCCACAAATCTTTGTGAAGCAATGATGAGAGCACTCCTGAGTCTAGTTCTCAGTGAAAGCACCAAAAATGTTAACGCTAAAAATGTACGTTAACACCCCAGCGTGAGTTGTGATATAGCGAAAGCACCACCCGTTGGTACGGGAACTAAAAGCAAGCAGAAAATAGCAGAAAACAGTAAAGAGACAACAATTTTTATAATGGTTCGGCTCAAAGTCAAGCCTACGTCCACTTAATCTCTTCTACTGCTGATTTGATTACAAACTTTACAATAATCCTTCAATTACAACACAATTAAGACAGGTAGCTAGAACTTTGATGCCGAAAAGCTCTTTGAATTCATGTTGAATGAACATGGTCTTTTTCGAAGGTTCTTTGAAGTGTCTTTTGCATTTGAAGTGTTGGAGCAAGTGTAGAAGTCATGAAAACAACAAAGTCTTGGCGCTCCAGAAAAATCATCCCCTTTGAAGTGCAGAGTAGGCGGGGTATTTTAAGGAGAAATTGGGCTTAGGTCGACCATGTTTTAGGTCGAGAGCGACCTAAGAGCGATCCCGAGGTAGCATAAGTCGTTAGCGACTTAATGGAGCCATCCTGGACGAGATATATGCAGTGAGCGACTTAGCATGTGTAGCACAGGAGTTAACTCGGCTTGCTTAGGTCGTAAGCGACCTAATGGAAAAGGCAGTGCACATGCGGCTTAACTCTGAAGCTTGTTAGGTTGTTAGGTCGCTCTCTCCTTGAGTCGTTAGGTCGATGCCTTCATTGAGTTGCTAGGTCATTAACCAGTTGAATCGCAGGAGTCTTTAGGTCGCTAGGTCGCTGGAGCTCCTTAAGTCGTTGAGGTGTGCCATATTGAGTCGCTCTGTGCTTTAGGTCGTTAGGTAACTGGAGCCTCTTAAGTCGTTAAGTCGCTTATTCCTTGGATAGTTAAGTCGCTTATTCCTTGGATAGCTAAGTCGCTTATTCCCTTCGGTCATTGAGTCGAATATATTGCTAAGTCGTGAATAAGAGAGGTGTTAACACTCTACATTACTCAGATCTTTGATCTATGGTCATAATCTGCTGATTTGTGTTCATACACTGGTGCTTTCACGACATTTGGGGTTTATGACCAATTTTGGCGCAAACACATAGTTAGACTTCATGAGATTCCTAGTAGCATAGTCAGCGATAGAGATGCATTATTCACTAGCAAATTTTGGAGGAGTCTATAAGATGTATTAGGTACCAAGCTCAAGATGAGTACACCATATCACACACAGACAGATGGGCTGACAGAGAGAGTCAATAAGGTACTCAAAGACCTATTGAGAGTGTGTGCGTTGGACTTTGGTGGATCTTGGGAGGATCACCTACATCTGACTAAGTTTTCCTAAAATAAAAATTATCAGACTAGTATAGGAATGGCGCCTTTTGAAGCTTTATATGAAAGACCGTGCAAATCGCCAGCATGTTGGTTATAGACTGGAGACAGATTGGTCTTTGGTATGGATTTAGTTAGAGAGGCGTCATAAAAGATTGAGTTAATCCGAGGATGGATGAAGGAAGCTCAATCCAGGCAAGAGAGTTACGTAGATAAGAGGCTTAAGGCCTATCTCAGTAGGAGACATGGTTTTCATTAAAGTATCACCCATGTAGGTTGTGGTACGATTTGGAAAGTCAGAAAAGTTAGCCCCAAGATATGTTGGACTATTCCAGATTATAGAAAGGATTGGAAAGATTGCATACAGAGTAGAGTTGCCGAGCAGTTTAGTAGGTGTTCATAATTTATTCCATGTGTCTCATCTTCGTAAGTATGTGCATGATCCGAAGTATACTATTCCACAGACAGAGTTGGAGGATTTGGTAGTAGAGCCTGATTTGACTTTTGTTAGACAACCGATTCGAGTTGTAGCGAGAGATGAGAAGAGACTGAGGACCAAGACAGTCAAGTTTGTGAAATTTCAGTGGAGCAACAATGAGAAAGACTGTACTTGGGAGACAAAAGACAGGATTCGGGAGTCTTATCATAATTTGCTTTGTTGGTATTTCTATATTAGATTTATATTGATTGTTGCTAGTCAAGTAGGCTAGTATGGTTGTTTGGAGATGTTGCAGATGATTGCTAGTTTGCAAGTTAGTCCTTACTGAATTTCGATGATTAAATTCTTTAAGGAGCGGGGCCTGTAACACCCCTAAATTTTTTATAACATTATTCAGGAGATTTAATTTGAATAAATTAAATAGAATAGTGTAGATAGGGAGATTGGGGTTGATTAATAAACTATGCGGCCGTGCTTAATTAAGTCAAATGAACTTATAAAAATGATTAAGTAATAGAACACAAGAGCATTAGAGTAATTAGCCGCCCATATTTTCCACCCTTTTTCTATCCCCTTTAGTCATACAGGTTCATTTTATCAAAACTAAAATTTTATACCAGTAAGGAAGCAAGGCCGGCCATTAGGAAGAAAGATGAGAAGAGAAAATCAACTTAAAGCTTAGGATTCAAGCTAGAAGCAATCAATCACAATCAAGCTTCAATTTTCTTATCCAATCTAAGGTAAATAATAATTTATACATCTCTATTTTAGTTTTATGATCATATGTTTTTTTATTTCAGTGTAAATCTATTTTTATGACATTGAATGACGATATGCTTGATTTATGACTTACATGGATTGAGCAAGGATGTTTAAAAAGGAGATATGCACGGTTCTACCATGGGAAAAGTTTATTTTATAGAACCATGATTTTGGAGATGGGTTTAAGTTTTCATAATTTTCTGAATTAATATGGATTTTATATTAATTTTCTAGTGAAGAAAATAATTTAATGGGTTATAAATTACTACGGCTGAAATAATAATTTTTTTGGTTTGAAATTTTTATATGGTGGAAAACTTATTAAAATAGATTTTCTGGAATTTTCCCAGACTTTTCCTAAGTGATTTGATGAATATATAAAGTTATTTAAGGTATGGGATTTAATTGTTTTATATATTTAATTAAGGAGAAGGGGCATTTTAAATAATAAAATTATTATTTAAATTCTGAAATTAGTGGCAGCACTTTTCTAAAAAGTATTTGTTAACCAATAGGAATTTGACAAACAAAGGCATGCTAGTTGAAAAGTTGTCTTTTTAAGTTAAAAACAAGAAAATCATGCTTTTAGCATGTTTCAGTATTTTAGGGATCAAACCTTCCAACACAGACCTTCTGACAAGGTCGAAAAGGTATAGCTTTCAACAAGGTTGAGCCAACGTATATGGTATCAAGTTACTTGGCACGTAATGGATTGAACAAGGTCGAAGGGTACTTAGTCGAAAGGTTGGGGTATGTTTGTTTTATAAACCAAAAGCGTACACCTGCTTGCTTTTGAAAAGGAGCTTTCAACTTGGCTGCTATTGACAAGGTCAATTATTTAAAAAAAAGGTTTTAAACCTTCCGACACAGTCGAAAGGTTACTACCACTTTATCATTGTTTTGTTTTGAACTTTCTGACACGGTCGTAAGTTTACTATCGCTTTTTCCATCTTTTCAAAGTCGTTGCTATCGATAAAGATGGAAGGTTTACTTGTTTTAAAACCAGTTGCTTCTCTAATGCTTTCAAAAGGTATCAAAGCTTTCGACCTAGATGATTTAACCTTGTTTTGTAAATGAAGTATAACCCAAAGCTTTCTAAAAAGGTTTTTTAAAGGCTAAAGCTTATTATTTTAAAGAGATGTTTTGAAGCTTTCGAAGCGAACCTTTCGACAGGGTCGAAAGGTCGCTTCTAATGAAGTCGAAAGGTTTTAAAGTAGATTTTCCACATGTTTTAAATTGAACCCGGTGATTTTTCGAAATGTTTGTTTTCCAATGCTTTCGAAGGGTTTGTTTTCCAATGTTGTCGAAAGGTTTGAGTTTCCAATGAAGTCGAAGGGTTTCTAAAGAAGTATTTTTAAGTACAAGAAGGGCCGGAGCCTATTATTTTAAAAGATATTATTAAAACCCTCTTAAAGGGTTATAAATAGAAGCTCTCAACATTGACGAAAGGTTTTAAGACCCATACCCTAAATTTTCAAGGAAAACCCACGACTTTTATAAAGGATTTTTGTAATTACTTTAAGCATAAAACTTTGAAGAAGTATTGCGGTGATAAAAATATAAGTTAAAATGTGTTAACTATGTTTTATGAAATGTATTTCTAGGACCTTAAACCCAAAGGAATGGTATTGTTAAATTGTTGTTTTGCTTCTTCAAATATGAAGGTATTCGCATGACAACCCATAACTGTATTTTGGGAAAAGGGGTAGAAAAACTCGCTAAGTTAACTCGATAGTGAATGTAAATTGCTAAAACTCCTAAATGAGTAGAATTACATCTACGGAGTCAGGGTGACCAAAAATATAGGATGCCTAAACTCTGTAGTTATTGGAGGTAACCAAAAGGTTTATAGTAAACCCATGAAAACTATGACAAGGTAGTTATTGGTGAATATCAAAAGGTTCATGATAAACTCATAAAGTCTATGTATTAAGGACAGTTGGCAGGGGCCAAATGTTTGTAGTGAACCCATGAAAACTATATCCGCATTAAGAATTGACAACAGTCAATAGTTTCCTAGTAAACCCATGAAAACTAGGGTAAGAAGGTGTTTAATGGAAGTATGAGCAGGTTCTTAGTCAATCCATGAAAACTAGGATGTGAAGTGAGTTATTGGAAAATTCCATAGGTTCCTATTCAAACCATGAAAACAAGGATAAGGTGATTAGTTGTTGGAATGACCAATAGATTAGGGGAAACAATGAATTAATCAAGTTAACTAGTAGGAGACTATAGGTTTTCAGTGATCCCACGAAAACTATGAATAGGACAGCGTGTCCTTTAATTATTTAAAGGTTATTAGTAAACCTATGATAACTAAAAGGTTAATAGTGACCCTAGGAACTATAACTGAGACCGGGAATCAGTTTAACTCGGGATGGGTGATCCTAATTATTTTCAAGTATGCATATCATCATAATATTTTGAAAACGTACATTTTAACCATTGTGGATGCAGGAGTACAGTATATGGTTTTATAAAGGCTTTAGGACACTATTGACGGGAAAACCTGTTCCGCTAAGCGGCGTGGTCTCACTAGATATCTAAAAGGAGTAAGATGTTAGATTATTATTCATACCAGGCTTTTGTCTGACTCGAAGTTTTTGTTTTCCTCTTAAACTTTCGGGTACTCAATTAATTTTCAGTAGTTTGAGATTTAAGGTTCTCATATTTTCTTCCTTGACGAATAAAGCTTCCAGAGGCGTGCATGAGGCAAATAGTTATTAGAGTTTTTCTTTTCCGCTGTGTGTTTTGTTGTAAGGGAGATTTATTAACCTTACTATACACTCTGATCTACCAAGGGGGCATATTCATATGTTGTTGTTGGCGCATTTGTAATAATTATATTTTGTTGAACGTGGTTAACGTTATTGGGATTATGTAATGAACATCAATGTTTTGAGTTGAACATGGAAACATGTTTTTGAATTGTTTAAAAAATTTCCATATTTCTATGGTCTATGTATCAATGTATCTAGCACCACCGTGTTTGGTCGTCGAAGATTAACAACTATGGATGACTGCAACATATATAGTCGTTAGTTTTGGGCCTCCAAGTTAGGGGATGTTACAAGTGGAACTCCGGAGATAAGTAATAAAAGACTTAAAAACCATTCTCGAGAAACAAGCTTCAAGTCAAGACTCCCTATTGAATGCAACTTAACAACATCTATAGAGAATGTCTACTTGCTAACAAAGGATGTACTCAATTATTGGCCAGCCAAGAAGAAAAAGCCTAAATATGAAAGGAACTTGGGAGGATCCTTTTGCCATTATATACGATGAATGGACATGAAACCAATCACTATAGAGCGCTTGAAGGAAAGGTAATTAACCTTTTAAGACAAGGAAAAATTAATGGGTTTATAAAGAGATCCCGAATGAAGATAATAAAGAACTACTTTACCAAAGAGAATCAATGTGGTTGGGAGTGAAATACTCCTTTCACTTGGATATTACCATAAACTGTCAAAGCCTCTGTCTACGTCGAGTTGGCTTGGTGGAAAATCTCCCTTAGGGAGGAGTGTATGCCTTTATCCGTGCCATGCTATGGCTAGGATAAAGCATCAACAAGCCCTTGGTCGTGCCACGCTATGGCCAGATCAAGGCACCTCCTGGATGGAGGAGTGTAAACCTTTATCTGTGTCACGCTATGGCCGAGTTAAAGCATTGATAGGCCCTTGGCCATGCCATACTATGGCAGGTCAAGTCGCCTCCTGGAGGGAGGTTAGAGTAAGCCTCTTTATCCGTGCTACGCTTGGCTAGGTTAAAGAATCGACAAGCCCTTGGCCGCGCCATGCTATGGCCAGGTCAAGGCGTCTCCTGTAGGGAGGTTGGGTAAGTCCTTGGTTCCAGCTTGACAATTAGCTAACCACGCACACCAGACAACAATGGAATATGACGTCCAAACTCAAAAAACGGCATATCACACTACGGACTAAGATGTCCAAGCCCGAGAAGCGGCATATCAAACAATGGACTAAGATGTCCGAGCCAGAGAAGCGACATTCTAACAACGGATTAAAACGTCCGAGCCTAAGAAATGGAAATCAAATGATGGACTAAGACGTCCAAGCTCGTGAAGCAGCTTATCGAATAACAACTATGTAGAAGGCTTAAATAAGAATCTGTAGCCTCGAACTAATCATCAAAGAAGAATTTCCAAACTTCACTTATGTAACACCCCAGATTTTTGGTAACATTATTTAGGAGATTTAGTTAGATAAACTAAATAAAATAATGTGTTGATAAGGGGATTGAGATTTGTTTTAATTAAGATAGTCATGCCTTTTCGACTAATAAATTAAAGGATGGGTTTAAAATGAATTAGAGGAGGGGTATATTAGGAAAGTGGCCATTCCTATATTGTCTTTCTTAGGCCGTGTATCTCAACACACGTTCATTCTCATTTAAAAAAAATTTAAAAGCAAGGTCGGCAACCATTAACAAAGAAAGAAGAAGAGGAAACAAAACAAAAGCTTAAGGAAAGGATATTCAAATCAAACTCATTCAAATATCAAGCTCCTTAATCATTAACGCAACGATGAATAATGTTTACATCTCAAAATTTTATGGTTTCGGTTTAAGCTTAATTTTTAATTATTTTGCAAAGGTTTGCCATGTTTTTGAATGATAAAATGATATAAATGTACATTTTGATGATTTATGTATGTTCATATAGATTTTATGACATGTTTTAAGATGAAAACCCGATTAAATGACATATGTTAGCCTTGCGAATTTTTATGATGATCTAAAATTTTATTTTAGAGCTGGGTTTCAATTTTTAGTTTTTTAGAAATTTATGTGTAATTATTATGAATTTTCTAAGGAAGAAAAAGGTTAATTTGGATTATTAAATTATTTATGGGAAAATAATTATTGCTTGGATCCAAAAAATTTATATGTTGAAGAGAACGTATTAATTGATTTTCTAGGATTTTTCTAGAATTTTTCAAGATGTTTTAATAGTTATATAAAATTATTTAAGGTATGGGTGTATAATTATAAAGGAGAAAGGGGGTTTTTCAAAATTATTTAAATTTCCAAATAAGGAAAGTCGGCAGCATTTTTTAACATAAAATTCTGCCAGCCAATCAGATTTAGAAAAACAAGCCAAGTTAGGTACAAAAGAAATGTTTTAAAGTACAAATAAATAGTTTTTCTTCTATTTCAACCCTTTCGGCAATAGCTTCCGCCTTCATTCCAGACCTTCCGACAAGGTCGAAAGGTATTAAACCTTTCAACTAGGTCAAACACCAATGCACATGGTATCAGGAAACTAGTATGTAGTGAATTGAAAGGAGTCGAAAGGTTTATGGATGAAAGGTTAGAGCTTTCGAAAGAGATGAAACTTTGTTTTGGTTTTAAAAGGAAATACGCCTGCTAGCTTTCGACAAAGAGCTTTCAACATTGTGATGGTCTAAAAGAAAAGGTTTCGATCGGTTTTCTTTCTTGTTTTAATTGAAACCTTTTGACAAAGTCGAAAGGTATAGCTTTCGACAAGGTCGAAAGAATAGTTGTCGCTTCCTAACCTTTCAAACAGATAGAGTCAAGGTTATCTTTTGTTTTGCTAAAACTTGTCGCCTCTCTCCATTGATTTCAAAGGGTTGGATCCAACACTAACACTTTACTGTTTTCAAACGGTTTTGAAAGGTTTTATAAAGGTTTTGAAGCAGTTTCTTTCGACTCCAATGTTTTTCTGATCCTTTTGCTCTACTTGAAGGCATAATCCAAATGTTTTAAGTCGAAACGTTTTAAAGGTTTCAAAGTAGTTAACTTTGAATAGTTTTGAAAGGTTTCCACTTGTTTTAAATCGAACCCAATGTCTACAAAAGGTTTTTAGTTTCATTGCTTTCGATAGGTTTATAAATGGTTTTATAGGGGAGGTACCCCAGGCTTTCGACAAAGTCGAAAGGTGAAACCTTTCGACTCGGTCGAAAAGAAACCTTCTGACAAGGTCAAAAGGTAGGACCTTTCGACAAGGTCGAAAGGTATGGTTTAACGTTTTTGAAAGGCCGATGTTTAAAATATTTTAAGGCGGATGTCATATGTTTTAAAGCTTATAAAAGGAAGGCTTTTAAAGGTTTTGATGTAGTTACCTTCAATGATTTCGAAAGGTTTATTATGGGATATGAAGGAGTTTCCTTTAATGCTTTCGAAGTGTTTTATAATGGTTTAAAAGGAGTTACCTCCTATCTTTTCGAAAGCTTGTTTAAAAGTTTTAAACAAAGGTTTCGATATAAGGACTAGGCAGATAGCCTAAGTTTTTTATGTTATAAAGTTCTTTAACTTATTTTAAAAGGATAGGTAATCCTTATTGAACATCATTAACATTATTTTGAGTAAAGTATATATAACATGGTGAAAATAGCTTAGAGTAAAGCTAAAGATATAATTTCCTTGTATATATATGATTTAATGGACTAAATCATTTTGAAAAGGTTTTCAGGGAAAATTTGGAGGGTAGTTAGCTTAGATATTTTGAAGGGTAGTTAACCAAAAAGAAAATTCGGGTAGTTAGCTCATTTAGATTCGGATAGTCAGTCCATTTTGAGGGCAGTCAGCCTAGAGGATAGTTAGTCCAGAAAAGAGCAGTTAGCTCTGATATGAATAGTTAGTTCATTTATTGGCATAACGAAACTTGCTATTTTTTAAGGACAGTTATTCCACCCTTTTTACCTATTTTGGGCAGATAGCCCGTTATCCAGCATAAAAGATATTGCTATTTTGGTATAACCAATTTTAGGACAAAAAGTGCAGAAAAGAGTAGTTAGCTCAGATTTTTGGACAGATAGTCCAGTATGGAGTGGATAGCTCAGATTTTAGGTAGATAGTCTATTTTATTCATGTTTTAGCATAATGGATATTGCTATATTATTATTATAATCAGTTGATTAACCAGTTTGGTTACAGGAAAGGATTTGCAAAATATATGTTTTGAATAGAGATAGTAGTGAGGGGAAAGCCCTTCCGCTAAGCGGCATTGTCTCAATATATATCAGTAGACTAAGATGTAACAGAAATTATTCATACCAGGCTTTATGTCTGACTCGAAGTTTTTGTTTCCCATTAAACTCTCGGGTGCTCAAAATTTGATTTGAGTAGGCTGAGGGTTTAGTTTTTCAGGTTTTAGCAGATTTTGGCGAATAAACTTTTGAAAACGAGAAGGTGGATGATGGATAGCTAATTTAGGAAGTCTATTTTGAAATTGTTTCCATTGTGTATTAAGACAAGTATGTCTATTTTGCTTTGATCATCCAAAGGGGCATCTTCATACGTCGTTTTTTGCGTATTGTTGTAAATTATATTTGATCAATGCGTAGGATATGTTTAGGGATTTTTGTAACTTGGATATGATATTATTTGAAATGTAATCATTGAAAATTATTGCTTTTGGAAATTTGTGATTTTGTTCATATTCAAGTGCTTCTGATATTATGGATACCATTAACATTACCGTATTTCGTCGCCAGAAGTTAATACTGTGAATGACTACAGCATCCATAGCTCTTAGCTTTTGGTTCAAATACGGGATGTTACAACTTGGTATCAGAGCAAAGGTTTATGAAAAATTTAATTAAAAATGTTTTTCAAAACAAAAATCCAAAGAAATTAGAGTAAGAATTGGGGTTGGGTTAACGCTATAGTAACGTACTCATATTTGTTATATATATGTATGCGCTTTATCTCCGTTCATCTATCTTTGATAAGGTTATCTTTTTGTATCTCATGAGGCTTGAATACAGATATGGATGGTAGAAGAAGTAAAGTTAACCAAGGAGGTGGAAGCACCGATAGGAATGCCGAACCAAATGCAGGGAGAGATCATGGGCAGGTGGAGAATGTTGGTGCTGAAATCCCACAGGTTGGAATTGAAGCTATGTATCAATTTTTTAGGAATATGATGTAGGTAGGAGTTGCAGCCAGAGTGTTAGGACGAAATGCTGCAGGAGTGGGAGTTTCAAAAGTTCCAGTAGTTAACCATTTCGCTAGGATGAGCGATGATTATGTGAAGCTAGGAGGAAAGCCGTTTATAGGAACCGAGGAAGCCATTGGAGTAGAGAACTGGTTGTTGCACTGCGAAAGGATTTTTGTAGATTTAGGGCTCAATGATGAGCAAAAGAGGAGGTTGGCGTCCAAGCTGCTACATGGAGCCGTAATCTTTTGGGAGAACAGTGTAACAATGACAGTTGATGAGGAGACAGTAACCTGGGAGGAATTCAAGAGTAGATTCTAGGAGAGGTTTATGTCAGCAATGGCACAATCAGCTTTTATTAGGTAGTTTGCTAAGCGGGTGCAGGGTGAGATGTCTGTTGCAGAGTATGCTAGGAAGTTTGAAGAATTGGGCCGATATGGGTATGCTTTTGTAGATACCATGTTGAAGCAGAATGAGAAGTTCATCAGAGGATTAAAGCCGAAATTGGCTAGTGCTACTTTGTCTCATCTTAGAGATCCTTCTGATATTGTTGTTAAGATGGCTTTGAGGCAGGAAGAAGTCCTTGAGTCTTTGGAGAAGAGCAAGGCGAAATGGTCCAGGTTGGACAGAGCCAGAAGAGGAAGTTCTTTCCCAAGAAAGTTGCTTAGAAGGGTGGAGCAGCCAAGAAAGCAAAGTCTGAGGTTGTCTGCTATGAGTGCGACTAGAGAGGGCATTTTGCTAATGAGTGTCGCTCGAGGAAAGCGAAGGATGTGGCTGAGGAGAAGAATGTCAGGTGTTTCAACTATGGCCAGATACGTCATTATAAGAACCAGTGCAAGGAGCCTATTAGAGATGGTAAGGGCAAGGTGTATGCATTGGAGCCTGCCACTTCCTAGCGAACAGCCCAGGAGAAGGGGAAGGCATTTCTTGGAGGAACGCTTCAGATTCATGGTATGTCTTTTAGCATTTTATTTAATACTGGTGCATCGCATTCTTTTATATATAGATGTTTGATAGATCATCTTAACCTTGAACCCACATATTTAGTTACTTCCTTCCTAGTTGTGAATCCAATAGGAGGGTATGCAACTCTAGGATTGAGGTGTGACCAGTTTGAGTTTGACATGTTAGGTCATACTTTTATGTGAAGTTTGCATGTGTTTGATTATGTGGGGTTTGGGATTATCCTTCATATGGATTGGTTGAGCGAGTACGATGCTAAGGTATTTTGCGAGGATAGGAAGATATCTCTTAGCCACTCAAATTGTAGCGATCAATTTTTTTTTCAGCATAGAAGGTTCTAGCGGTGTAGTGTTTGCTTTTTTGGGTGCTTTGGATTTAGATGATGTGTTGGGCCGAGTTTTTGTGGTTAGAGAATTCACATATGTGTTTGAGTCTGTAGTAGGATTGCCATCGAAACGAGCTATTGAGATTTAGATAGATTTGGTTACGGGGGCAGAATCAACGAGTAGACCGCCAAGTAGGATGACCCATTCAGAGATGAGGGAGTTGAAGTTGCAGTTGGTGGATTTAGAGGGCAAGAGTTTTGCCAAGCCAAGCAGTTTTCTGTGGGATTCAACGGTAGTGTTTCCTAAGAAGCCAAACGGATCGTTGAGGCTATGTATCGATTATCGAAAGTTGAATGAGAGGACGATAAAGAATCGATATCCATTGCCCAGAATTGACGATTTATTTGACCAGCTAAGTGGAGAAAAGGTATTTTCTCAGTTGGATTTGGTAACAGGTTTCCAACGGCTCAGGGTAGCAGCGGATAGTATACCTTTGATAACATTCAGGACTAGATATGGATCGTACGAATGGTTAGTTATGTCGTTCAAACTGATGATTGCTCTTGCTTTCTTTGTGGATTTGATGAACCGAATTTTCCAAGAGCACTTAGATAGGTTCATGCTGGTTTTCATAGATGATATATTGATTTACTCAAAGGATAAAAGAGAGTATGAAGTTCATCTTAGAGTGGTGCTTGAGACATTGAGGCAACATCAGCTGAAAGCAAAGTTTTCGAAGTGTCACTTCTGGAAGAAGGAAGTGTAGTTTCTTGTTCATGTTGTCTCAGAGGAAGGGTTATCAGTAGATCCGACTAAGGTCAAGGTAGTGAATAGTTGGAAGAGACCCAAAACAGTAACCGAGATAAAAAGTTTCCTTGGGTTGGCTGGTTATTATCGGAGATTCATTAAGGACTTCTCATGGATAACAACACCAATGACCAGACTGGCGAGGAAGGATGCGAAGTTTGTATGGACCGATAAGTGTGATGAAGCATTGCAGTGTTTGAAACACTTATTGACCCATACACCTGTATTGGTAGTCCAAGAAGGGAAGCAGGATTTGGTAGTTTATACCGATGCATGTTGAACAGGATTAGGAGTTTTGTTGGTTCAGAGAGGTAAAGTGATTTCCTAGGCTTCTAGATGGCATAGACCACATGAGGTCCGACATCCGACCATGATTTGGAATTAGATGTAGTTATTTTTGCTTTGAAGGTGTGGAGATGTTACCTTTTGGGAGAAAGGATTAAGTTACTTACAGATCATAAGTCGATGAAGTATTTTTTCTCTTAGAAGGAGCTGAACATAAGACAGTAGAGATGGTTAGAGTTCATAGACGCTTATGATTTTAGGATTGAGTACACACCAGGGAAAGGCAACAAGGTTGCAAATGCACTTAGCAGGAATCATCAGAATGCAGTGTTAACAATGATGACTGAGTGGAAAGATTGAGAAGCATTAGCAGATTGCAAAGTGCAGTGAAGATCCAAGGTAGGGTCTAGTAGTGATACAGTTGTACTGTCTAGTTTGGAAGTTCGACCAATGTTGATCGAACGAGTTACTTCTTAGCAAATAGAAAATCCATGGTTAGCTGAATGGATCAGGAAGCTAATAGGAGGAACCAAGAGAAATGACTTGAAAGATTTCAGTCTTGACCATAATGGGTCGTTGAGAAAGAAAGGAAGATTATGTGTTCCGAGTTTAGGAAACATAAAAAAGAAAGTCTTGGATGAATGCTATCATTTGAAGTTCACTATACATCCCGAAGGTACCAAGATGTATCTGGATATGGAGAGTTGTTTCTTGTAGGTAGGAATGAAGCAGGATATTGGTTTGTGTGCAAGGCAGTGCTTGAATTACCAATAGGCAAAGGACGAACATAAGAAACCGAGTGGTTTGCTTCAGCTGTTAGATATTCCAGTATAGAAGTGGGATTCTATTACTCTGGATTTCATAGATAGGTTGCCAAGGTCAAACAGAGGTAATAAAGGTATATGGGTTATAGTGGAGAGACTGACCAAGAGTGCCCATTTCATTCCAGTTAGATCAACTAGAACGCACCTGTTTTAGCAAGGTTGTTCATGAGGAATGTGGTTAGACTGCATGGAGTACCTAACAACATAGTTAGTGATAGAGATTCCTTGTTTACTAGCGAGTTTTGGGAACCAAGCTTAAGATGAGTATCGCTTACCATCCGTAGACTGATGGGAAAATGGAAAGAGTTAAAAAGATCTTGGATGATCTGTTAAGAGCTTAAGTTCTAGATTTTGGGGGATCATGAAAGGACCATCTGTGTCTAGTCGAGTTTTCGTATAACAATAGTTATCAAACAAGTATTGGGATGGCACCATTTGAAGCTTTGTATGGGAGACCATGCAAATCTCCCGTTTGTTGGTTGGAGACCGGGGATAAGTTGATTCTTGATCCAAAATCGGTTAATGAGGCTGCAGCAAAGATTGAGGTCATTCGAGCTAGGATGAAGGAGGCTCAATCTAGGCAGGAAAGTCATGCAGATAGGAGACGGAAAGATTTGGAGTTCTTAGTTAGGGACTAGGTTTTCGTCAAAGTATCACCGATAAAGGGTGTTCTTAGATTTGGGAAGTCGAGGAAGTTATCTCCTAGGTTCATTGGACCTTTTCCTATTCTTGAGAGGATTGGGAAGCTCACATATAGACTTGAGTTACCAAACAGTTTGGCAGGTGTCCATGATGTTTTTCATATTTCTCATCTCAGAAAGCGTGTTAGAGACCGGAGATTTCTATTGCACCAACAATGCTATATGATTTAGTGGTAGAACTGGACTTGACCTTAGTGAGGAAGCTAGTTCGCATTGTTGCGAGAGATGAGAAGAGGCTTAGAACCAAAACGGTTAGATTAGTCAAAGTCCAGTGGAGTGATGAGGACAAAGACTGTACTTGGGAGGTTGAGAGCACGATTACAGGATACTTATGTTGACTTGTTTTGATGGTATGTTTTACCTTCTTGTTTGTTTTGAGCCTTATTGTAATTTTGAGGACGAAATTCTTTAAGGAGGGGAGTGTGGAGCACCCCATATTTTTGATAGCATTATTTAGGAGATTTAGTTAGATAAACTAAATAAAATATTGTGTTGATAAGGGGATTGAGATTTGATTTAATTAAGGTAGCCATACTTCTAACTAATAAATAAAATGAAGGGTTTAAAATGAAATAGAGGAGGGGTATAATGGGAAAGAGGCCATTCTATATTGTCTTCCGCAGGCCATGTATCTCAACACACGTTCATTCCCATTTAAAAAAAAATTAAAAGCAAGGCCAACCACCATTAACAAAGAAAGAAGAAGAGGAAACAAAAGAAAAGCTTATGGAAAGTATATTCAAATCAAACTCATTCAAATATCAAGCTTCTTAATCATTAAAGCAAAGGTGAAAAATATTTACATCTTAAACTTTTATGGTTTCGGTTTAAGGTTAATTCTGAATGATTTTGCAAAGGTTTGCCAGGTTTTTGAATGATAAAATGATATAAATATACATGTTGATGGTTTATGTATGTTCATATAGATTTTATGACATGTTTTAAGATGAAAGCCCAATTAAATGACATCTGTTAGCCTTGCGAATTTTTTTGATGATCTAAAATGTTATTTTAGAGATGAGTTTCAATTTTCAATTTTTTATGAATTTATGTGGAATTGTTATGAATTTTCTAAGGAAGAAAATGTTAATTTGGATTATTAAATTATTTACGGGAAAATAATTATTGTTTGGATCCGAAAATTTTATATGTTGAAGAGAACATATTAGTTGATTTTTTGGGATTTTTCCAGAAATTTTCAAGATGTTTTAATAGTTATATAAAATTAATTAAGGTATGGGACTTAAATGTTTTGTATAATTATAAAGGAGAAATGGGCTTTTTCAAAATTATTTAAATTTCCAAATAAGGAAAGTCGGCAGCATTTTGAATATAAAATTCTATCAACCAATCAGATTTAGACAAACAAGGCAGGTTGGGTGCAAAAGAGCTGTTTTAAAGTACAAACAAATAGTTTTTCTTCTATTTCAACCCTTTAGGCAAGAGCTTCCACCTTCATTCCAGAACTTCCGACAGGGTCGAAAGGTATTAAACCTTTCGACTAGGTCAAATACCAATGCACATGGTATCAGGCAACTGGTACATAGTGAATTGGAAGGAGTCGAATGGTTTAGGGGCGAAAGGTTAGAGCATTCGAAAGCGATGAAACTCTGTTTTAGTTTTAAAAGGAAAGAGCTTTCGACATTGTCAAATGGCTTAAAAGAAAAGGTTTCAATCGGTCTGCTTTCTTGTTTTAATTGAAACCTTTCGATAAGGTCAAAAGGTATAACTTCCGACAAGGTTGAAAGAATAGTTATCGCTTCCTAACCTTTCAACACAGATGGAGTCGAAAGTTATCTTTTGTTTTTCTAAAACTTGCCGCCTCTCTCCATTGATTTCGAGGGGTTGGTTCCAACACCAACATTTAATTTTTTCCGAATGGTTTCGAAAGGTTTTATAAAGGTTTTGTAGCAGTTACATTCGGCTCCAATGTTTTTCTGATCCTTTTGCTCTACTTGAAGGCATAATCCAAATATTTTAAGTCGAAACATTTTAAAGGTTTCAAAGTAGTTAACTTTGAATGGTTTCGAAAGGTTTCCACTTGTTTTAAATTGAACCCAATGTCTTCGAAAGTTTTCGAGTTTCATTGCTTTCGAAAGATTTATAAATGGTTTTGTAGGGGAGGTTTCCCACGCTTTCGACTCGGTCGAAAAGAAACCTTCCAACAAGGTCGAAAGGTAGGACCTTTCGACAAGGTCGAAAGGTATGGTTTAATGTTTTTGAAAGGCCGATGTTTAAAGGATTTTAAGGCGGATGTCATATGTTTTAAAACTTATAAAAGGAAGGCTTTTAAAAGGTTTTGAAGGAGTTACCTTCAATGATTTCAAAAGGTTTATTAAAGGATATGAAGGAGTTACCTTCAATGCTTTCGAAGGGTTATATAATGGTTTAGAAGGAGTTACCTTCTATGTTTTCGAAAGGTTTTTAAAAATTTTAAACAAATTTTTCGAATATAAGGACTAGGAAGATAGCCTAAGTGTTTTAAGTTATACAGGACATTAACATATTTTTAAAGGATAGGTAATCATTATTGAACATCATCAACATTATTTGAGTAAAGTATATATGACATGGCAAAAATACCTTAGAGTAAAGTTAAAGATATATTTTCCTTGTATATATGTGATTTAACAGAATAAATCACATTGAAAAGGTTTTCAAGGAAAATTTGAAGGGCGATTAGCTCAAATATTTTAAAGGGCAGTTAACCCAAAAGAAAAATCGGGCAGTTAGCGCATTTAAATTCGGACAGTCAGTCCATTTTGAGGGCAATCAGCCTAGAGGACTATTAGTCCAGAAAAGAGCAGTCAGCTTTGATATGAATTGTTAGTTCATTTTTTAGCATAACGAACCGTGCTATTTTTTAAGGACAGCTAGTCCACCTATTTTTACCTGTTTTGGGCAGATAGCCCATTATCTAGCATAAAAGATATTTCTATTTTGGTATAACCAATTTTAGGACAGATAGTCCAGAAAAGAGTAGTTAGCTCAACATTTGGGACAGATAGTCCAGTATAGAGAAGATAGCTCAGATTTCAGACAGATAGTCTATTTTATTCCTATTTTAGCATAATGGATATTGCTATATTATTATTATAATCAGTTGATTTACCAGTTTGGTCGCAGGAAAGGATTTGCAAAATATATGTTTTGAATAGAGATAGTAGTGAGGGGAAACCCGTTCCACTAAGCGGCGTGGTCATGCTATTTATAAGTAGACTGAGATGTAACAAAAATTATTCATACTAGGAATGATGTATAACTCAAAGTTTTTATTTCCCCTTAAACTCTCGGGTGCTCAAAATTTTATTTGAGTAGGATGAGGGTTTAGGTTTTTCAGGTTTTAGCAGATTTTGGGGAATAAGCTTCCGAAGATGAGTCGGTGGCTGACGGATATCTAATTTATGAATTTTATTTTAAATTTGTTTTCGCTGTGTATTAAGTCAAGTATGTCTATATTGCTTTGATCATCCAAGGGGGCATCTTCTTATGTCGCTCTTGGCGTATTGTTGTAAATTATATTTGATCAATGCCTGGGATACGTTTAGGGATTTTTGTAACTTGGATATGATATTATTTGAAATGTAATCATTGAAAATTATTGCTCTTGGAAATCTATGGTTTTTTTCGCATTCAAGTGCTTCTGATATTATGGATACCATTAACATTACCCTATTTCGTCACCAGAAGTTAATACTATGGATGACTGCAACATCCATAACACTTAGCTTTTGGCCTCCAAATACGGGATGTTACAACTTATTTATACCCGAATCTGGGTTTCGGGTCATTTATTATTGAGTTCGGTATTCCACTTATTAATACCCGAATTCAAGTTTCAGTCTTCTGATTTACGGTCTTCATCATACCCGAATCTGGGTTTCGGGGCAATAAATATTTGTTAGACTTCACTCATTAATGCTTGAATCTATGCTAAAGATCTCTATTTAGAAGATTATTATTATGTACTTATGGCTGTCGTCCACAAATACCCGAATCTAGGTTTTGGGTCATCTAGCTGTTATCGCTTGCATTTATCGCATCGTCGACCCGGATGCACCGTTCAATTTGCAACTTCTAACTCTAATTGCCTTCTCTACACCAAGTATGTGGCCTTCAAAACCAAATTTTCTTCAAAAATCTTTCTCTCTTTTAAAATTTGTACATCATTTGGGAAAATAAAATCCTAAAATATATAGACGCATGTTTTCCTTTAAAATAAAATTTTGAACAAAAAACGTAGAAAAAAATAATTTAAGAGTCAAAGATAGCTGAAACACAAAACTTTTTTTTTCAAAAGTGAACTTTCCAAATCAAGGTGGAATTTTTCAAAATATTTTCTTTCTCAAAATTTTGATAAATCAAGCCACAATTTGAGCATAGCCGGTTATGCGCTAAACGCATAAACCTAATTCTAAAATTCTACAACTAAACTTTACCAAAAAATTTGACATTTTATTTAAAAATGTCAACACGTCTATTATTCAAAAAAATTAGCTTTCAAGATGCATGAGCAATGATCTGTGATATTGAAACAACTTTATCACGTCCTTCGCTAAAATTTCCAACTATCTAAACTTCCAGTCTTATATTGCTTTTACTGTTAGTTAAGTGTCTTTACGAGATTCCCATATTTACATTATTTCTCTACTATGAATACATCGATTCATAAACCAAGAAATAATAACGCAGAAAATGAATAGAAACTCATAATATCAAGCATGCCTTTTATTAGAGATAACTAACAGTTTACAAACCAACAACCCAAAAGAAAAGAATAAATGCTAGAAATAAAACGATGCAACAATCCTAAATGAAACACCACCTAAGAACTATGAGAAGGTCTTGGTCTGCGGTTGGAGCTCGAGCCATTGCCACGACCGTGGAATGGTCTTAGCATGGCTGTTACACATCCAATCTCATGCCCCTAGCACTGCTGCTCCATCCTAATCTCTTGGAACTTTGCCTAAACCAAACATATAGCAACATGCTTAAGACTCATGTATCCCACGACGCCTGTGTTATGCCCAACAGCTGGTGCTGGTATAGGTGGTACGGTAGGCGGTAAAGGAATATTCATCCTCTTAATGGTGGTTCAGTCGATGGTGGGAGGGATCTTCGTCACTACTGGCTCTCTACTCAAATTTATCTCATAATGCCTAAACACTCGAGTGATGAAGTGGCAATATGGAAAGTGATTCCTCGGGGTACCAACACCCTGATCAACCATATGAAGCATCAAGACACGAGCCTAATTGACGGCTATGCCGCAAATTATAGCATAAAGGGCACTCCGCACTAAGGTATAGATCTGGTCAAGGCTCCATGTCTTTGGAATGTTGTGCTGAATGATGCGCACGAAGACATGGGCCACCGACCGCAAATTGTTGGTCCTCTAATCACTGACATTTCTAGAAAAAATCTGCTGTAGAATCTCAAGGTCGGCCATTTCTATGTCATCCAAACTACGCCTACTAAAGATATCTCCAAAATCCCAACAAGATCATCATCTATCATCTCAATCAGAGCTCCATTCCCATTGGAATCAATGTAGGTAGCCATCATCAAAATTTTGCGCCATATGTGCATCGAAAAGAAGGACGCAGCGCGAGAAATATTCCTGCTAATAAGTTTTGAAGCGGAGGACCAATGCAAGTCCTGGCATGACGAAAATCTCTTCAAGCCAAAGAGCAGTGAAATCTTCGAACTTCACTACTGCCCATGAAGAAAATCAAAATCAGCTGTTTCGAGATATGTGGTGATCTTCTGCTCACTCCGGTTAAGCCAAGCAGCTTCCAACGGAGTGAGGTCGAGAGGATGGGAGGAAGAGTCGTCGGTACATGGCGATGCCATAAGCTAGGAGATGGTTGGAAAAAAGCTGAAAAGGGTTTAGTTTCGGAGTAGTAGTAGGGCAACATCTACCATGTAATAATTTTGGCACTGCTTGGTGGAGGAATGGAGGAGGGAGGCTTTGGTTATGCAGAGGAAGGGGGAGCGAAAATAGGTTTGGCTAAAAAAATTAAAGAGGAGGAAGAGAGTGAGGGGGTTCGGCGGCTGAAGATTTGGACGCGACTTATAGTCACGTTCCAGGTTCGGGTTCGGCCCGAATTCACTTAGCAGTTGAGTGCTATTAGGTTAATCGGTCGACTGCTTAGTTACCGCTAGCCTAGATTTGGACACAGCCTTAACCTGGACCCGATAGGGCCTATTAAATTAATTAATATTCTAACGACCGTTCTACACACCATCTTCATCTTAACCTACCCAGAAAAATTCAGCCTTCCACATGATGGTATCCACCTTACCTTGTACATCCTTCCTTGGCAAGATTTCAATAGCCATAGCAAACTATTGCGATTAATAACGCTTCCAAAAACCCAAAAATATTCTAGCTGTTATTTCATGCTTACTTGGCATGGAAATATTTCTCCTAGTAACTGTTGGGTACAATAACACTTCAAACTACATGCCCAAACAAAATTGAATGTCATTCCTATTTTGTCCGTACCTTAAAGAGAGAAATTATAAAAACCTCGATTTTACAAACCATAAAATCACTAGGCTAAATATATGCTCCTTTATACTTGTTTCCAAATAATAGAAACCGT
Organism: Allium fistulosum; assembly: GCA_030737815.1. Classification (NCBI taxonomy): domain Eukaryota; kingdom Viridiplantae; phylum Streptophyta; class Magnoliopsida; order Asparagales; family Amaryllidaceae; genus Allium; species Allium fistulosum. Next base: position 752,843,573 of record CM060905.1, on the reverse strand, counting down.
TTCATACCAAAACTTTCCTTAAAAGTCAAACTTATGTATATAAATATTTTAGGGTTTCCAAAAACATTTTTAAAACACAAAATTCCCAAATTTGAAATGTATTTTCTTGCCAAAATCAATATCAGGCCTTTATTGATATATATATAAGGATTTAAAGAATTAATCTTTTATAAACTAAAATTCTTAACACAACTAACCTAGTGGTGTACGTGTTTCTTTGAAAATTAAAATTTCAAAACTTTCCCAAAATAAAATTTCCAAAATAAATCTTTGGAAAAGAAACCCTTCGAAAACCTTTTTCCAAAATTTAAGGCATTTTCAAAACATACTTATAAAAATTCAGTCATGGGTTTCAGACTAAGAATTTGACATTAATTATTCAAATAAAATCCAGTTTTCCATCAAAGAGGTGATTAGCGAATCCACCATAGCAAAAATTTGCATTCGGACAATTATGACATACATACACTAATTTCCTACCCAATTAGAATAATTGTATGTCTCCAACTGGAACTCAAAATCCAAAATTACAAGGTAGCTAAAATATCAACCGTCAAGTCGTACACCTCCAGTCTTCGGGATTTAGCACTATGGCATACTCATGCTCTTAATCAACAGCGCTTTATGCATCACCGGCAGTCCATGGGTTACATCGAAGTCGGCATGAAAATCCTATCTCTATAGTATTTCCAACTCATAGTTGCTTTGCCCATTCCCTCGAAGTAGAACTACAACTACATCTATAGTCCGAACTCTTAGAATCTAGCGTAAAAATATAATATTACTAGAAAGGAAAGTATGAATATGTTCTCTCAGTTTATCCTAATTCCTTTGATCTACTAACCTAGGCCCCGATACTGAATGCAATAATTCGCACCTTAATAGGTTCAAATTTTGACAAAAATCGAAATCCAAGTCCATCACAGCACAAATCATTGAATTTGATACCTGCAAATAAGCATGAGCATTATCAGATATTAAAAAAATGTAAACTTACAGCGGAAACAACAATAGGATAAGAATATTGACTATGACAAAAATTAGATCGATGACATTCTTCTTTCTCTCCTTAAGTTCTCTACATTCGAAACACATAGTCCTCCCTTTTTGCTCAATCATACTCTCTGGTCGGTTCCAAAATCCTTTAGATCGTGGATCTCTGATCCTACCTCAAGCCATATAATCATCTCGGCTAAAGCAGGATCCTCTTTTTGCTTAGAAGCTATCCTTTCGATCAACATTGGTCAAACTTCTAAACAAGACAACATGGTAGTATGCAAATTAGAACGAGCAGTAGATCTTAACTACATACCACAACTGGCCAAGACTTCTAGATCCTTTCATTCTGCCAACATAGCTAACACCACATTCTGATGTTTTCTACTAACAACATCTGCTACCTTATTTCCTTTCCTAGGAGTAAAATCTATACCAAAATTATAAGCAGCCAAAAACTCAAGCCACCTCTGCTACCTCATATTCGACTCCTTCTGAGAGAATAAATATCTTAGAGACTTATGATCGGTATACAACTCAAATCTCTCCCTTAAGATATAATGCATCCAATTCTTCAAGGAAAAAATCACCGCAGCTAACTCTAAGTCATGAGTAGGATACCTTACTTCGTGCGATCTAAGCTATCTAGAAGCGTAGGTAATAAATTTATCCCTCTGCATCAATACTGCTCCAAATCCAGTTCCACGTGCATCAGCGTATACTACCAACTCCTGGTTTCCATCCAAGGCAACTAACACTGGAGCATTGTTCAACAAATGATTTAACTTAAGGAATGCTTCCTCACATTTGTTGGACCAAACAAACTTCACGTCTTTCCTGGTCAACTTAGTCAAAGATGCTGCTATCCGCGAGAAATCCTTAATGAATCTCCAATAATAGCCAACAAGTCCAAGAAAACTCCTGATCTCGGTTATAGTCTTGGATCTTTTCTAATTGTTGACAGCTTCGATCTTAACAGGATCGACTGACAAATCCTTCTCTGAAACTACATAACAAAGACACTTAACCTCTTTCTTCTAAAAATGACACCCGGAAAACTTCGCCTTCAGCTAATTCAGCCTCAGCATTTCAAGCACCACTCCATGATGAATCTCATGTTCCCTTTCATCTTTTGAGCACACTAAAATGTCATCTATGAATACCAACACGAACATATACAGGTGCTCTCGGAAAACTCGGTTCATCAAATCTACGAAGAGAGCAGGTGCATTTGTCAACCCAAATGACATCACTAACCACTCATACCAACCATACCTAGTCCGAAATGCTGTCAAAGGAATGCTATCATTCGCCACTCTCAACTGATGGAACCCTATCACTAAATCCAATTGGGAGAACACTCTGGGTCCACTCAACTGATCAAACAGATCATCTATTATCGATAGAGGGTATCTATGCATGATCGTCCTTTCGTTTAACTTACGATAATTGATGCACATCCTTAATGACCCATTTGGTTTCTTCACGAATACCGCGGCCGCTCCCTAAAGCAAACTTCTTGGTCTAATAAAATTCCTTCCTTCTAGATCCACTAGCTACACCTTCAATTTCTTCAACTCTGTCGGTATCATCCTGCTAATTGGTCTACTCACAGGTTCAGTTCAGGGTACAAGATCTATTCGAAACTCAACAGCTCGTTTCAGTGGTGATCCCGTAAACGGCTTAAATACATCTGGAAATTCCCATTCCAATCGAACCTGACTTAACTCTCCTCCAACCTCCATGGCACTCAACAAAGCAAAAACACTCCTACTGGAATTCTCCACTAAGAGGATGATTTGGTTATGACTATCAAAGTGTCTCAATGATATTTCCCTATCCTAGCAAAATATCCTAGCTTCATACTTACCCAACCAATCCATACCCAAGATGATTCGGAAATCTATGAAACAAAAAACATACAAACAGGATGCAAACTTATGACCTGACCAATCAAGTTCTAACTGGTCACCATCCCTAGAGTTGCATACCCGCCTATTGAATTCGCAAGTCTTAAGAAAGTAACAAGGTAAATTGGTTCTATGCATAACCTATTAACCAAATACTGTGATATAAATGAGTGTGAGGCACCGGTATCAAATAGTACCCTAAATGGTATACTATAAATCAAAAGCATACCTTCCATCATAGTTTTCCATTTCTCTGCTGCAGTAGGCCTAGAAGAAGATGGTGATCCAATAGCAAACACCTTCCCTTTGTTCGCCCTGACTGACTCGGGACACTGGTTCTTATAATACCCAAAATTTTCTTCTCTACAGGTTTCTTCCCTTTACATGTTCTACACTCGTAAGCATAATGACCTTTCTTATCACACTTGAATCACACCAAATTATCATTTTCCTTCTTGGCAGCATCCCCTTTCTGGGCTCCCTACTTCTTAAATAATATCCTCTTCTTTCCCTTAGGACCGTAAGATTCAACTGGCTTCTCCCTAGTAGAAACAACGAGTATCTCCTTATAGCGAATGGTTATCTTCACCACCACATTACAAGGCTCTCTGATACGAGTCATGGTCATTCTAGCAAGCTCAGGCCTTAGTCCTCGAATGAACCTCTCATTCCTTCTTATATCAATGTCTATAGTGGCACATCCATACCAAAAGAGCTCATCAAACTTAGCAGCGTACTCGATCACTGACATATCTCCCTGAACCAAATCCATGAATTTCCTCATCTTTGCCGACTTAGCAACCTCAGATAAAAACTTCTGCTCAAATCTCCTTCTGAAATCAACCTATGTTAGCTCTTCCTTCGAAACTGCGACTGTCACACTATTCCACCAATGAAGTGCCGCCCCTTGCAGCTACCTAGAGGTAAGCGTTCTCTTTTCCCAATCATACATGCCTATATAAGTAAAGATCCTCTCACAACACAAAAGCCAATCCTTAACCTCAACAGCATCCACCGTTCCAATAGGAGACTTTCCACCTAAACTGGTGTAGTCATTGCTCAGCCTAGCATAATTATATCCAACTGGAGCTGTAGGATTAGATCCTCCAACATTACCAGCAGCCCCGACTTGCAAAATATTGTCCAACAACTAATACACCATCCTCGCATCTAGTGGCGGATTTCCAACAACTACATTGGCTTCAGCTTTTCGGTTAGCATTAGCCTGTCGACCTTGGTTCCTCCTGGTATTAGGTCAAGCATTTCCGTTGGTTGTGGTGCTTCCTCCACCTAGATTTCCTCTTCCGTTTCCTGCTTCCATAACCTCTTTCTTGTAAATCTACATACAATCCTTCGTAACATAGAGAAGAACTGTCTAAGAGAGAGAGAGAGAGAGGGGAACACGTACTTACACACACACACATATATATCAAATACAAGTACGTTACTATAGCATTAAACCAAACCCCAATCATATTTCTAATTCATTGGATTATGTTTCAAGAAGATTTTAGGTTTAACTTCTCTTTTACAGTTTCGTAAATCTATGCTCGAGTACTAACTTGTAACATCCCCCTACTTGGAGGCTCAAAACTAACGGCTATGTATGTTGTAGTCATCCATAGTTATTAATCCTCGGCGATGAAATATGGCTGTGTTAGATACATTGATACACATATCACAAGACTATTGAAAAATTTTAACAAATAAAAAATACATTCCCACATTCCATTCAAAACATTTCATGTTCATTACATAATCCCAAAAACGTTAACCACGTTAAGAAAAATATAATTGTTACACATACGCCAAGAGTGACACACGAAAATGCCCCCTTTATTGATCAGAGTATATAATAAGGCTAATAAGTCTGCTTTTACATCCAAAATACACAACGGAAAAAGATAATTATAAATAACTAAATGCCTCCTGCACGCCTCCAAAAGATTTATTCGTCTAAGAAGAGAACCTGAAAACCTTAAATCTCAAATTACTCAAAATCAATTGAGTACTCGAGAGTTTAGAGGGAAAACAAAAACTTCGAGTTAGACATAAAGCCTGATATAAATAATAATTTAACATCTTAATCCATTTAGATATCTAGTAAGACCACGCTGCTTAGCGAAATGGGTTTTCCCCTCACTAGTATCCTAAAACCTTTTCAAAACCGTATATGGTGCTCCTACATCCACAATGTTTAAAACATAACATTTCAAAATATTATGATGATATGCATACATATAAAACATTTTGGATTTACCATCCCCGAATTTATTGACTCCTTGTCATATTTATAGTTTCCAGGGTCACTATTAACCTATTAGGCTACATGGGTTTACTAATAGCCTTTTCATAATTCATGGATCCCCTGTCCTATTTCATAGTTTTCATGGGATTACTAAGTACATATTGGTCCCTTCCAATTAACTTAATTAATTCATGGGTTCCCTTGAACGTATTTGTTATTCCAATAAATCTACTCATATCTTATTTTCATGGGTTGACTAGGAACCTATTGCTACCTCCAATAACTTCTTCCATATCCTAGTTTTCATGGATTGACTAGGAACCTATTGACTAATGTCAATACTTAATTCAGATATAGTTTTCGTGGGTTCACTACAAACCAATCGACCACTGCCAACCATCCTTAATACATAGTTTTCATGGGATCGCTATGAACCTATTAGTTACCCTAATAAATTCCAAATCATTGTTTTCATGGGTTTACTATGAACCTATCTCCCAAACAACTTCAAGGTTTAAGCATTTTATATTTTGGTCTCCCTGACTTCCTGGATGCAATTCTACTCATTCAGGAGTATACATAATTTATCTTCACTACTGGGTTAACCTAACTGGTTCTTTTACCCCTTTATCCCTAAAATGTATTTTTAGGTCCTTTATCATGTAAATATATTTATATTTGAAGAAGCAATTATAATAACAAAAAAAAATACAACTCCTTTGGGTGTAAGGTCATAGAAATTCTTTTCATAGTTAATCCCATTCACTTATATTTTTATCAAGGAAATACTTTTTCAAATTTACATACTTGAAATCCTTTCAAAACTCCTTTATTTAGCCATGGGTTTTTCCTTTAAAAATGAGTTTGAGTTATAAAACTTTTTGACACCTTCGAAACATTGCTTTCGACTTCATAGAATGACCTCCTTCAAAAGCACCAAAATCTATCATCAAAACATTAGGCTCCTGCCTTATGAATAATTTAAAACTTCTCTTTCGAAACCTTTCGATTGCATTATTGCATTAATCTTAACTTTTGAAGCATGGCTTCTAAACTAAGTGAAAGTACCCCTTTCGAAACCACTGGAGTCATCCCTCCTAAACCATTGAAAGTCACCCCTTTCGAACTCATTGGGTTTTTATTTAAAACATCATTTTGGATCAAAGTGAACATAAGCGAAAGCACCTCCTTCGAAACCATTCTTTATTTAATAAAAGCATTTGGGGAAACTTGATGGTGTCGAAACCATCCTTTCGAAAGCATTAAAACATCTGGGTAAAAAAAATTGAAGTTTGGCTTCGAAACCCCATCTGAAACCATTCCCTTCGAAAACCCCTAACTTCTTTCGAAAGCAGTAAGAAGTTGCTTATATTTATAAAAACAAGTATCACCTTTCAATAACCTTGACGTCTTCAATGCCATCGAAAGGCATCAACTCACAGAATGGTTCTGACTTGGTCGAAACTTGCCCTTCCGAAAGCTTCAATTAAAATCTAAGTAACTTCTTTGGAAGCTACTACTTTAAAAATGCAGTAGCTCTCCTTCGAAAGCTTCTTTTGAAATACCCTTTCGCAACCATTGGTTTCGACTGTTTCGAAACCCTTTAGTAAACAGGCAAGCACTTTTCTTTTAAAAACAAAACATATGTACCGACACCTTCGGAAGCTATGTTTCGACAACGTACCTTCCGCCTTTCTCCAATCCACTGCATACTAACTAATTGATTCCATGTGTATTGGTTTCATGGTAGAACGTTTCGACTCGGTCGAAGGCGGAAGCACGGGGTCGAAAGCTCCTTCCAAAGGAGGTGGAACCCACTTTTCCGATCAAAGACTGTTTTTGCTAAATAAAATAAACCTTTTGTAAATAACTTGCCCACTTGTAAACACTTGATTGGTTACATTAAACTTTCAAATTAGTTTGCTAATATTTGCTGCATTTTCTCAGATCTAAAAATGAGTAACTTTTAACAAAAAAGCCCTTCCCATTCAAAAAGCAATTAAATCATTTAAGTCCTCATTTCAAAATAATTTAATTTCCATACTAAATCACTTAGTAAAAATCATCAAAAATTCCAGAAATTCATTTTAATCATATTATCCAACATATCAATATTTCATACCCAATTTTTAACATAATTTCCATAATAAATTTATAACCCAAATAACCATATTTTCGTTTGAAAATTTGTAATAATCTTTTCACAACTTGGAAAATTATAAAAATTAAAGCCCAACTCTAAAATAATGTTTCTCCTAACATAAAAATTTTCCATGGCATTTAAAGATCATTAAACCTTGATTTAGCCCTAAAACGGTGTATTTTCCTCTTTTTAACTATCTTATTTACCAAACAAATTATGAATCAAGCATATCATCATCCAATATATCATAAAAATGAATTTACCGTTAAATCCGAAAGCATATGACTATAAAACCAAAATAGAGATGTAGTGATTATTATTTACCTTAGATTAGATAAAGAAATTAGATATTAATTAAGATTGATTTCTTCTTGCTTGATCCTGAGCTTTAGATTTAAATTCCTCTTCTTTCTAATATCCGGATCTCTTCATTCTAATTCTTACATTTTTTCTTATGATAAAATGAACGTTTATATCCTTGGGAATAATAGAATAAGGGTGGGAAAATGGGCAGCAATGACCCTAATGCCCTTATGATTAATAAGTTAACACATAACCATTTATAAGCTCCTTCATTTTTTTATAAGCACGACCATTAAATTTATTTACCAATCTCAATCTCCTTATCACTCTATATTATTCTATTTAATTTATTCTAGTTCAATCTCATGAATAATGTTATTAAAATTTAGGGTGTTATAGATGGCTGCTAAAAGAAAGTTGGTAAAACAGCCGTGGTGGAACCTTCCCTAAAGAAAGCCAAAATTGTCGAAATTCTTGATTCTCTGCTACATGAAGAGGGGGAGTTTTTTGATATTGACAAAACTCTAGAAAGTATAACTATCGAAGCTTCTCTCGGTCAACCTAAGAAGACTCCTACAAAGGTTGATCCACTCTCTCGCATTGTCATCTCCAGTGCTCCAAGTGTGATTGAGAAGATGCAAAAAGATTTGGGAACTTCGAACCCTTCTCAAGACTGAATCCTTCTAGACCATCGTCTCCTATGCCTTCAAGCGACTTTGAGAATCAAATCTATCTTAAACTCTTCATCTTTTGCTTTAATTCTACCACCTTTCTTTGTTCCTAACTTAATGGATCATTGTCGTTCTCTAATTGGACAACAATTTCTGGTATGCTTCATATCACTTAAACTTATTTTTATTGCCTTTCCCCAAGTTTTTAACTTATGTTATACCTTTTCTTTCAAATTTCCAAAAGTTGGTTCTCCTAACAAGTTGGTCCGCCGAAATCTTCTACAGAGATATCGAGGCTTCAAGAAGAAGGTTCAAGCTTAAACAACCAAGTATCTTCCCTATCTGTTGATAAGAATGAAGCTTTAATGTAATTAGATAGATTGAAAGCTTCTCTGGCTCGGTCAGAGTATGTTATTTCCGAGGAGAGGAAAGCTCGTCAACTCCTTGCTGATGGAAACTTGGCATTGAAAATGACTGTGAAAGAGTCCGAGGAGGAAAAGACTTGAAATGTGGCAAAATAGTCTTATTTAAAGAAAAAGATGAAGACGAATAAAGATCCTTTAAAATTGGCTATCGACAGTATTTCTGATGCAAAGCAGTGTGTGTCCCAATTTCTTGATACTTCTCTTGGGGATATCATTGTCAATTCTTTTAAAGACGCTATGATGCTCGCTTATGCCAAAAATGTTGATAAATGCCCGGACTTGAGCTTTCCTTCACTCGACCCTGCTCTTGTGAATAAGGTTATGGACAAAATTAAAAAGATTGAAGAAGGGGTTGAAGTCGCTGAAAGAGAGGAGATCAATGCCACTAAAATTCTATCTTTTGAAGTTCCTTCCTATTAACAAAATTTCTTGTCAACACCCAAAAATAATGCTAAGATAGATGAATCCTATGTACGAACAGTGGGCGTGATTGCTTTAGGAATTGCCTCTTATTTTGGTTTTATTTATGGAAATTTCTTAAGTCGGGCTTTCCGACGTCGTCGAAAGGAATGAATTCTAGATTATGTGGCCTTTCGACACTGATGAGCTAGTGTGAGTCCTCCTTTGAAATCCTTCCTTTCGATCAGGTTGAAATTCCTTGAGTTAAACCTTTTAAAGGTTGGTTTCTACCTTGTCGAAAGCTTGTGTGATAGTTTCCTTTGAGTTTATGCAAGAAGCTTTGTTCTTTAGTAGATTTAGAGTGGCTTCGACCATTTTGAAAGCTATGGGGATGACTTCCTTTGGATTAAACAAGTAAGACCAAGTTTTGGTATTTAGGGAAGAGGTTTTGACCATGTCGAAAGCTTCAGACCTCAGAGTTGATGGCTTCAAAAGGCTACAGAAGATGTTTGGATTAGAAGTGATGTCGACCTTGTCGACAGGTACCTATCGATGAGGTCAAACCTAGAACATAGAAATTAAACCAACAAAGTCTTTAGCAATCAGCAAAGTAATCAATAATACTTGAAACTTCCCTTTTTCATCCAAGTAAACTTTATTTCTTTAAATTCCCAAATCGAGAATTTCCCAAATTAGGGTTACAATGCTTTACCTAAGAAAATACAAGTTTGGAATGAGAGAAATCAAATCTCTAAAATGTGACCCCTTAGGTCTTATTTATAGATGCATGCAGCCTTCCCTCCGCGCCCTTGCTTTCGAGAATGTCGAAAGGCTCTCCTTCTATATGCTATTGTGAACCCTTTCGACCTAGCCAAAAGCTATGCTTCCTTTTGATGTTGTTGAAACTCTTTCTTCTTATATGCTATTGTGGACCCTTTCGACATGATCGAAAGGCTTTCTTTTTATATGCTGTTGTGAACCCTTTCGTCCTGGTCGAAAGCTACGCCTCCTTTCGATGTTGTCGAAAGCTGTCTACGATCTTCTTATCATGCTCAAGCAATTCCTTCACTCTCCTCAAACCTTTCGACCTGGCCGAAAGCCCTGCTTCCTTCTGACATTGTCGAAAGGTTGTTTGCCATCCTTTCTCTTTTATTGACTTCTGAGTGCTACTTTCTTCATAGCGCCTTTCGATGTTGTCGATAGGTGTCCTGGATGGATCTTTGCCTTCTTGTTGTTAGTGGAAGTAGGCTTGAAGCCTTCGGCAGCGACAGGTTGACATCATTGTTTTCGAAGAGATTCAACTGCCATTGGTTTCGACAGATTCGAAAGGCTTGCTATTGCTTTCGAAGGGTTTGTCAACTCTTGCTTCAACTTCTTCACCTTCTTCGCAAGGCCTTGAAGCTGTTAAACTTTGAAGGCAGCATCTCTTTGACTTCCTCAAAAGGTTTAGTTTGAACTCCTCTTTCTTGGTCTTTGTTCAAGGACCATTAGACTTAGTCCAAATGTGGATTTTTTGGTGTAACATTTGCCCCTCCCGGTGAATTGATGCTCTTGACTTTCCAAGTCATCTTTGTCGAAACCCAAAAATTTCCCGCCTCTTGTCTTCCCGCATAGATCTGGGCCGTTCATTCAAATCTAATCCAATGGCTAATAATTTTGGGAGGCTTTTCTTATATAATACGCTTTCCTTCTTCTTCCTCTTTCATTCTTTCTGCAATTAAAATTTTAAACACAAGTAAAAGAATTCTAAAGACCTTCAAACTTTCATCTCACTTCCAGAAATAAAAATCAGTAGCAAATCCAATATGTAAGTTTCAAATTTAACTCTATTTGATGAATTTCAATTGGATTCCATCCCTCAGTTTTAAAATTAAAATTCAATTTTGAAATCGATCGAAATTTGATTTTTCTGAAGGTGGATTCTAATTAATTTACTAAAAAGCTTTCTTTAAACTTATCTCAAGGATTTTTTTAAGTTCTAATATTATTTTACTTTTTTTATTTGTTTATGGTTTTGAAATTTACAGTGGATGATTTTTGGACCCGTTTCCTTATCGGGTTCGGATCTTATTTCACAATTTTCAGTTTTAATCAACTGTTAGTTAACTGGGGTTTTTAATTTATTAATTATTTCAATGATTTTTTTTGATAGAATAAGATTAGTTTTAGTTCGAACCCATTTTGTTAACATATTTGATTTACTTGTTTGTTAAGAAAATTTAGAAACCAGTGTTTACCATCGGGTTTGGGGTTAGTTAAAACTGATTCAATTACCTGGAACCCTCTGACATAAAATTTCGTGGCACAAAATGACCTTTCTACCCCTTCGATAGAGTTTGAGGAAGCAATATTGGATTTGCCTTCTTAGCACCTTTCGATGGGGTCGAAAGGTGTTGTGATGCCAATTTTATCTACGCTGTCGAAAGGATACGTAGTTAAGTTGAATTAATCTATCCCTTCGATAGTCAATCGTTTCGACTTAGCCGAATCCTTTAACGCCTTCGACAACAAGGTCGAAGCTCTTTAAGCCTTTCGACTTCAAAGGATAGGATAGATTTCGACAACATTGATCAGTCCTTCCGACAACATCGTTAACAATGACAAAACCCTTCGACAATGTCTACAACATTAAAATTTTTACTTAGTAATTTTTAGCCATTGGTTTCGACAATGTCAAAAGGTCTCATTGCTTAGCTTTATATTATACTTTTAGCGTATCCAAGCTCTCTTAGAGCTTTTGACATTGTCGAAAGGGGTTGAATGATTTAACGTTATGTATCATCCTTTTGACTTTGTTGATAGGTCAAGGAAAATACATTATTTTCAATTTATTCTTTGGGTTTCCGATAATGTTAAGATATACTAGTTCGAAGTTAATGCTATTGGCCTTTTGACTTTCTCGAAAGCTCAAGCTATTGCCCTTTTGACATTGTTGAAAGCTCGGGCTTTTGGCCCTTCTCCCTAGTGTCACCCATCTGTGCTGACCCTTCAAGTATATAATTAATTTAGTATTTTCTACCTTATTCCCGGCATTCTTTGAACTATTTTGATTGACTTTACATCTACTTGGATTTGTTTCAACTTCTTTTAAAATTATAGTATCTTCTAGCGTCGTGGCCCCTCCTCCATCAACTTTTGGGGTGACATCTATCATTGCAGCCTTTGCCAAATCCAAGAAAACTTTCAAAAGAAAAATGATGTTGTTTGCACAAAAAATGGACAAACACCTCAAAGTTGTATGATTTAGTAGATCTTGTGTCGTTCTTAGTGATTTGGATGTTTTATGCAAATATATGAAAAGCAGGGGCTAAACTGTAAAAAGACACGCAGATTTATAGTGGTTCAGCCAGAATGTGCCTACGTCCACTTTATATGTTATTTCTCTTCCCTTGTTTAGATTACAAGTAAAAAGCTTTGATACAAGTAAAAGAAAGTTGTTTGAAAGTTCTCTCCGTGCTTGAGCTCTCAAACTTGTCCCCCATTGTTGTACCCCTACCCCTCTATTTATAGAGTGAGGCTGGGGGTAGGGGTCTTGGATGTATACAGCTGTTGATGGGCCCGGGCTGATACAATCTGGCCCGGTGGAGCTGGTCCGGTTTGCTTGGTGGGAGTAGGTTGGTCCGGTGGTACTTGGTTCGGTGGAAGGAGGTTGGTCTGGTGGTTCTGTGGAAGAAGGTTGGTTCGGTGGCAGTAGGCTGGTCCGGTGGTTTGGTGGGAGTAGGTTGGTCCGGTGGTACTTGGTTCGGTGGAAGGAGGTTGGGCATGGAGATGTAGTTGGACCGGCGATACCTTGGAGATGGATTTGGTCCGGTGATACCCTGGAGATGGAGTTGGTCCGGTGATACCCTGGTTCGGCTAGGGATGGTTCAGTGGTCGTGGGATGGAGCTTGGTTCGGTGGCAAGGTCGAAATATACCCAACATTTGCCCCCCAAAGCAGGTTATGTGCCAGCACATGGCGTGCTTTGTTTCTCCTTTGAATAGTCACATCCGGTTCCAGACGCCGAACCGGTTGGTTCGGAGGTCCACCTTCGTCTATAAGTACGGAGCTAGGGCCCTTGTTATTTCCTACCGAACTAAGCACTTGAGCCAAATTTGTTGCATAGCCGAATCAAACTACTGAACTGCCTACGCCTGCCGAATCAGGTACTTAACTTCCCTTCGCCGAATGAGACTTGTGTGTACCGAATGAACTCTATTAGTAAATGCCGAATGGGCTCGAGACTTTAAATGCCGAATGGGCTCAAGACTTTAAATGCCGAATGAGTTCGAGACTTTAAATGCCGAATGAGTTCGAGACTTTAAATGCCGAATGAGCTCAAGACTTTAAATGCCGAATGAGTATTCTTATTTGGATCACCGAATGAATTTTAACCTTCACCTTATCGAATGACAATAGGAATTTGAGCATTTTGATTTTATGAGTGAAATTCTAGACTGCACACTCTCGCTTCTTTACCTCCTTTAGTCTAACGACGTTCTTCTTTGTGTTTGCAGATAATGTCTCGTAAAGCGGAAACTCGATCAGACAAAAAGAAAACCAGGGGCGAAGGAGGTTCCTCTGCCGTGCCCCCAGCTCAGCCGAATCCAGAACGTCACGGACCTGCCCCGAGATCACTAGTGGATGGGTACGGCCCTCAGGAACTTCTGAACTCCCCGCCCGATTGCTTTCCTAGCTCCCTCAAGGAGGAGCAGCTTGATGTCATTTCCCGATCTTTTGGAATTGATAGGGCGCACTTGCTGTTGCCAGGGAGAGAAGTTATGCCGTACGAACCTCCTGAAGGGTACTTTGCCTACAGCAGATACCACTGCATGTGTGGTGCCATTCCTCCTCTTAACGCTTGGGTAGCCAGCTTCCTCACATATCTAAAGGTGGCCCCATTCCAGCTTCAACCCAACTCCTATGCTATATTAGTGAGCCTCTTCGTCATTTTCCAGAGGAAGTATGGTCGTGCTCCTTCCAACCGGGAGATCAGGTACTTATATAATCTGAGGGGCTATAAGAAGGGGTCCCCATACATCAGCTTGGAGTCAGCTGTAACCTTCAAGCCGGTCTTGGATCTGTATTCCAAATTCAGCATGTTCCAGAAGGAGTGGTTCTTCGTCAGGGACGACTCTATTTCTATTCGGCGCTTTACTTCTGGATGTAAGTTGATGCTTTACTTATAATTTCCATTCTGATTGCGATGCTTCTTCTCATACTTTTTCATTTTTGCTAGCGACAGGTGGCTTTGCGATTGTGGAGACTGACCGCCTGGTTTAGACGGCGGCTGAGATAGAAGCTATCCCCGGGAGGGATAGATCAGCTGCCTTCCTGATCAGAAACGCGACCCTTCTGGAGTATAACTTGATCCTTCCACAGCAGTCAGTAGTCAAGCTGAGGGAAACGGCGGAGGAGAGGGCGGCTGCTCAGGCTAAGGGAGGTGTCACGGCAGAGAGTGGCAAGAGGAAACCTTTCACAAAACCTCCAGCCGTCGGAGGTAAGAAACTTAAGAGGTCGGACGGTCCTTCCCCCAGCAATTGTCCACTTACCCAGGGGGAGGAAGACGTGGAGGAGAGAAGAGGTGAGGGTGGAGATGGTCGGGAAGGTGATGAAGGTGGTGACGACATCGGGGCCTTGCTTCCTGGGCAAGTGGGCGAGATTCAGGAGTGGACGGATGATGCGTTTCACCAGGCTTTCGAGGGGCTGGACGAAGATCCGGCTTTGGCAGAGAAAACCGGGAAAGCGGACAAGGCCGGGACCGGTGCAAGCGAGTCTTCTCAGACCATTCCAGCCAAGGTGGCTCCGACGACTCAAGGTGAACTCTCGACTTCTGCATACTTCATTAATGATAGGGACTTAGAAATATTTTATGATCCGCTCCCGTCCTGGAATGAAATCCAGGACTCATTGCAGTATCCTACTTCTCCCTAGGGTTTGTATAATAGACTTGTTTTTTTTCTTCTTTTAACTTTTAATTTACCGCGTTTCTCGAATTATATAGTGATGTAAGTTTGTGACACTTGTTCTTCATATCAGGAGCAGGTAAGACATCCCAGGCCTCGGATCTTCGGCACAGGCTTGAGCAATACAAGCATTCCAAAACTTCCGCCAAGCCGAAGCCTTCGACCCACCGCTCCGGGGATGTAGTCGGCTACCGTCCTCTTCTCGGGGTTATTGAAGAGGGTATTCAGCAGAGAAAGAGGAGTCATCCTTTATCCGAACCTTCACTTGGTCCTCAGCTCCCGGCTCAGCCTCTTCATGATATCACAGAGGAGGATAGCGAGTTTGCACTCTCTCCGCACCCATCCGGAAACCCTTCCGTTACTCATATCGACCGTCCTTACTTGGCTCGTAATCCATTTGCGGGTCATCCTGATCTGGATCCAAGTTCCCACGATATTACCTTTGACGAGGTTACTGGTGAGCACCTTCTTCCCCGCAATCCCATGGTACGGGTGCTTGATGAGGCTAAGTCCTTAGATCTTGATCTACTTACTACTCGGATAGTTACCATGGGAGACGAGGCCAAGGCTAATATTGATCGGGTGGCGGAGGAGACTAGGAAGCTGATGGAGCATCATGCCCGGCTGGTTAAGGCTGGAGAGGAGATTGGGAGTGCCAACATCCGACTTCGATTAGTGGTTTCGGATCAGGCCAAACAGCTTGCTGATCAGGCCATTCAGATTTCTCAACATGAGGCTGCTTCTGGACGACTAAAGAAAACCATGGAAGAGGCCAGCCGGGCTGAACTGCGGAAAATGGAAGCTACCTGCAGGGAACGGATCGACATGGCCATTACCACGGTGGACGAGGTTCGGAAAGCGGATCTTGAGCAGATAGGGGAGCTATCCGGGAAACTTGAGACTGCAGAGCTTGCTCAAGCCAAGTTGAGGGACGAGATGGAGGCAATGCGGAAATCCCTTCTGGTTGACTGCTCAAGATACCGATCGGAGAGAGATGCCGCCGTTGAAAGGTTGTCGGCTTCCGAGGCCCGGATGAGGGAGTTTGAGGAAAATGAGGGGATGATGGACGAAATGCTTCAGGACATGTACTTCCGTACCTGGAAGCAGGGCAACCTATCCTGGATGGATGATTATCCCAGGATCATGGCTAAGATCTATCTTCGGGCTTTGGAGGAGGCTAAGGCCGATGCAGATAAAGAGGGTGGCGTGGTCTTCAGCATGGATGCGGTCACGGCTTAGTTTGCCAAGGAGGAGAAGGTGGCGGTGAAGGAAGGTATGCGGTTGCTTGCTACTGAGGAGGTAGGCGTGCAAGTAGAGGATGACGATCAGGATAGTCGAGAAGCAGGTGCTGGTAAGTCTTCCTTTTTTAGTTTCTCCATTAACTTGGTTGCTTATTGCTAATGAATCCTTTCTCTGACTGGACAGGTGGTCAACAGGACAAGGATAAAACTCCACTGCAGCCGGCCCCTTGATTATACCTAGAAAAACTCTTTTTGTGGATTTGACAGGGTTGTATATGTTAGTCTCAAAACAGTAAAGTAGCCTTTAGGTTGTAATATTTTGCCACTTGTAATAAATAGTCCTATTTTTTACGTGTAATTCTTAAGCTGATTTTGTCGTCTTTTGAATGTTTGCTGTTATTTTGACATGTCGTATGAGAAATATAGCTATGTATATTCTTGTAATTAAATTGTGTTTGATGTCGGGTTCTGGTTTAAAACATAATTTCATGACTTGCAATCTTAGCGTGTGGTGCGAACAAATTATAGTCATGTATTTGTACACAAAAGAAGAAAATACCGCCTTTCATGCTCTAATTGTAGATGGCAGTTTTGAATATCTTGTATGACCGAGCATGGAAAGTAGTTGAATGCCCTGCCATCCGATTGTGAGTCCCTGCACCCATTGGCGAGTATCTCCTACTCTGTATCCTGTACTTTAGGGGTTGTTATAGTGGATAGGAGGAAAGCTTTTTAAGTAAAATTGAAATAGGTGAAATAGTAAAACTTCCAATCACGGAAGGCCTTCGATGTGCTTAAGTTCGTGGCAAACGGGCTTTGTAGTCACTTTCCCTAGCTGTGGGTCTTGGAGACATTTGTCACACATCTTACGCCTCCGCGGGGAGTTAATTCTTTTTTACCACAGCCGTACTTAAGACACATCGGAGCCGAGATCGCGCACAGTAACTACCCGAGCCATTATGGCCCGTAATCGTGGGTATTATTCGATTTACTGTGGCCGGCTAGCGTGGGTGCCGATCGTCAACTGTGAACTGCCCCTGGCTGGCCACACCTTATGTTGGGGCTTATAGTCGGTTCACAGTTGCCGGCGAGCCGAACGCCGTAATGAGCTGCCTCGGCTATAGTCGGCCTTCTTGGTGGCTTATAATCAGCTCATTACAGTTGGCTTTAAGGGCCGTCGCGAGCAATGAGTTAACCCGCAGCAGAGGGATGCCGGAGCGAAAGTGTCTCATTGGCGAGGGCATAGATTCGCATAGTACCTGTTAGGTCTTGTCCAGGTGAAGTTGCACTGTGGAGTGCTTTGAGTGGAAATGCTATTTGCACAGGATTTTGTTCAACAGAAAAGGATACAGTTAACAAGCAGCCAAGATATGAACGAACAAGTTAAAAAGAGACAAGTTTTTTTTTTAAAAGTGGTTCGGCACGAAAAATGCCTACGTCCACTGATTCTCTTTGTTAATTCACTTCACATGGGCAGTATGAGTTAAGAAAAGTATCGACGAAGGTGTTGGATGTTCCATGCCCTCTGGAACACCTCCCCGTCCACTGTTGACAAAATATAAGCTCCATTGCGAAGATCTTTATGAATTACATATGGTCCGTCCCAGATTGGATCTAGCGCTCCGGGGCACGGGAAGATTCGCTTGAGGATAAGATCTCCTTTCTGTAAGCTACGATGCTTGACTTTGGAGTTGTATTGCATTGCCGCTTTTTGCTTGTGAGTTGCTGCCCTGGGGGCTGCATCATTTCTTCTTTCCTCAATTAGATCCAAAGACATAAGGAGGAACTCTTTGTTCTCTTCGGGGTTGTAGTGGATCCTACGGTGGGAAGGCACTATAGTTTCAACTGGGAGCATAGCCTCCGATCCGTATGCCAAAGAGAAAGGAGTATGCCCCGTTGATGTTCTGAAAGACGTGCGATTGGCCCATAGTGCCGTAGGAGGTTCATCCACCCAAGCGCCCTCTGACTCTTTGAGTTTCTTTTTTATTAGAGTTTTGAGAATTTTGTTGACGGCTTCGACATTTCCGTTTGCCTGGGAATAAGCTACGGATGAGAAGCTTTTGTGACTTCCGTGCTCTTGGCACTAGTTGGCGGACTCCTCGCTGTCAAACTGAAGTCCATTGTCCGATATGATTTTGAATGGAACTCCGTACCTGCCTTAGTGGTTGATCGGTCAGAACTCTGATGGAATGAGATCGGAAATAGTGATGCAGTTTCCGTGATGTGATTAGTAGGCAATAGGCTGGCTTCTCAAGTTTAGGATATCTGGTTTCTTCTTGTGCGAGGGGCATTTGTATTTAACTTCGTCTTGAGTGGCCAGGGAGATGTTTTCGATCGTTTCATTTAAAGGAGCATAAGCGTCAAATCTCGGTCCTGGCGGATATAGGCACTTTTCTCCCTTCTTGCCCCCTGCATTGTCTCTAGAAGCATCCCTTTGAACGTCCTTTGCTACAGCGGACGTGTTGCCGTGAGCTGCCTTATTTTGCTGCCCTGACTGCCCTTTAGTGGCAGCGTCTTCAAGCCTCATATATTTCCCGGCCTCATGGAAGAAATCGGGTAAAGTAGCTAGTTTTTCTTTTGTCAATCTTCTAGCAAATTTAGTATCCGGATGCACACCACTACAGAGGGCCATTAAGATAAGCTCCTCATCGGCATCTTGGACTGTGGCCGCTGCGGCATTGAATCGGGTTAGGTATTGCTGCAGCTTCTCTCCGGGTTTCTGTTTGATGCTGGATAAGGAATAAGCGTCCTTAGGTTGTTCCACATGAATGTGGAACTGACTGATAAACTTTTCTTTCAACATTTCCCACGAGCTGATGGATCCCTGGGGTAAATGACAGAACCAGGAGGTAGCGAGATCTGCTAAGAATAGTGGAAAGCATTTGCACAGTACTCCCTCTGTTGCTCCACTCATGAGCATATGTTGTGTGTATCTTTGTAAATGTATGATGGCGTCGGAGGTTCCCTTGTAAGGTTCCATTGTTGGCATCTTCCATTCTCGAGGGGTGATAGCAATTTCGATGTTGCGGGCGAAAGGGCTGGTCACCCTAGCGCCTGTCCCTCGATCTCTTTGCTCCCGATGGATGCACTCTCTGAATAAGCGAGCCATCCTTTCGTCAGAATTTGGAGCAGATAGAAACGAGTTTGGTTCTGTTCTGTGTGATTGATTCCGTCCAGATGACCTGTAGGGATGGTATCGTCTATCATTCCTCATATTTTCCGGTGGCTGCCTTTGATCTTCTGGGAGCATGCTAGGGTCAGCTATAGTTGGCCCTTGCCTTGATCTTCCCCTGCTGGGTTCTGATCTAAGCACTTCCTCGGGTCCAACTTCGGGCTGGACTCTAGCTCGGCCCCGTTCACTAGCGTTTCCGTGGTTAGGCAGTATGACAGGCTCAGCTACAGTTGACCTTTGCCCGGTACCTCCCCCGTTGGGTTCGGTACCAAACGTTTCCTCAGGCCTAACTTCGGGCTGTGCTCGGTCTCGGCTCCTACCATGGCTACCTCTGCCGTTAGCTCCTTCGAAGAAGGAAGATCTTTGTTGTCTCTGAGATCCTCCAGACTGGGTCTCGCCCCATGATTCAGTGTTGCGGTTGGACTCTTCAGCGTCCCTTAAGCGTGACATGAGATGGTCCACCAAGGCTTCCTGTTGGGACGTGAAGCGGTTAGTTACTTCAACCACAACTCTGTCCAAATCTGCCCTAGTAATTGTTGCAGGCTGTTCTGTAGCAGGAGTGGTTGGGTTAGCTTGTCCTTCACTTGTCACTGCTGCTGGAGGAGGACGATTTACTTGATTCGTGACAGCTGGATCTGGAAGACTGCTGGATGCGATGTTTTTTCCTTTGTTAACATCTTTTCTCTGTTTAGGAGGCATGTTTTCCAAGTAGCGAACGATGCTGTTAGGAAAACTGTTAAGTGGATGAAGCTGAAGCTTCGAGCTTCTAGTTCTCAGTGAAAGAACCAAAAATGTTTGCACAAAAAATTGACAAACACCTCAAAGTTGTATGATTTAGTAGATCTTGTGTAGTTCTTAGTGATTTGGGTGTTTTATGCAAATATATGAAAAGCAGGGGCTAAACTGTAAAAAGACACGCAGATTTATAGTGGTTCAGCCAGAATGTGCCTACGTCCACTTTATATGTTATTTCTCTTCCCTTGTTTAGATTACAAGTACAAAGCTTTGATATAAGCAAAAGAAAGTTGTTTGAAAGTTCTCTCCGTGCTTGAGCTCTCAAACTTGTCCCACATTGTTGTACCCCTGCCCCTCTATTTATAGAGTGAGGCTGGGGGTAGGGATCTTGGATGTATACAGCTGTTGATGGGCCCGGGCTGATACAATCTGGCCCGGTGGAGCTGGTCCGTTTTGCTTGGTGGGAGTAGGTTGGTCCGGTTGTACTTGGTTCGGTGGAAGGAGGTTGGTCCGGTGGTTCTGTGGAAGAAGGTTGGTTCGGTGGCAGTAGGCTGGTCCGGTGGTTTGGTGGGAGTAGGTTGGTCCGGTGGTACTTGGTTCGGTGGAATGAGGTTGGGCATGGAGATGTAGTTGGACCGGAGATACCTTGGAGATGGAGTTGGTCCGGTGATACCCTGGAGATGGAGTTGGTCCGGCGATACCCTGGTTCGGCTAGGGATGGTTCGGTGGTCGTGGGATGGAGCTTGGTTCGGTGGCAAGGTCGAAATATACCCAACAGATGTAATCCCTTGAAGTTGCACCCCTGAAGAAAATAACTAAAATTATTGATGTGGAGGAAGAGGAGGAACGCCGATCTCCTGAACAAGTATCAAAGAGTCCAACTGTCGAAGCCCACAAGGATAAACTAGTACAAACTCCACCTATTCCCGATCCTTTCTCATGCATCTCAATCTTCGATTCCCTGGCTGCACTTGAGCAGATGCAGCTAGCCTTGTTGACAACTCCTTCTGTAAAGTAAACTCCTCCAGAGTCGTCATCTTCTGCTCCTCCACCTACTAATTTTGTAGAACTTATTGAGCTCATTCTACATTCTAAATCCTTCACTTCTTCTCCCTCCCTCTTTCACTCCGGACTTGGTGGGAAATTAACGCTCTCTAATGGAGCAACAACTCTTAGTAAGCTCTTACTCAATTAACCTTACGATCATTGGATTTCTCTAATCGCTAACTTGTGTTATACCTCTTGTCCTAGATTTCTGGAAGCTGGATAGCTTTAAATGAACATGTTTTGAAGTCTTCAACCGAATCTTCTAAGTTGCAGAAGGAAAATTTCATGCTTAAGAATCAAATATCTTCCTTGACTACTGTCCAAAACGATATCTCCGTAGAGTTGGAGCGAGTAAAGGCTTCCCTTGCTAGGGTCGAAGCTGATTTGGGAGCAGAGAAGATAGCCCATCAACTTACTAATGATGAAAAACTCGCTATGGAGCTGACTCTGGAAGATTCGGAAGATCAAAAAGCTCGCTAGTTGGCAAGAATACTTCATTGAAGGATAAGTTCAAAAAGATCAGAGCTTCGCTCATACTAGATGTTCATACCCTCTTTGACGTCAAGCAGTAAGTATCTCAATTCGTCGACGTTACCCACCGGGCTATGATGTTAAAGAATTATGAAGATCCCCTTATGCTTGCTTACACCGACAACTACCATGATTGCCCTAACTTCGGCTTTCCTTCAATTGATCCTGCCTTACCCAAAAGAGTTATGGGCAAAATCAACAATTTGAAGCAGGGTTTCGAACCCGTTGGTGAAGACGAAGTTAATGCAGTCGAAGTTCTTTCTTTTGATGTCCCCTCCTTCGACATTGAATTTGACTCTAAGGAGGAGGGTGACACTTATGATTCTGAAGAGGAAAAAGATGATGATGGTGATGAGGGCAATGACAATGATAATGACGATGACAATGATGATGACTCTTCCGGAAACCAACGCTTTGGTGGAGACAAAGGGGGGCCTTTTGGTGTTTCAAAAAAATATGGTGGTGATCAAACTAAATTTCCCAAGAAAGGGCCATTCCCTCAAAAATATATTCCACCTGCTTCTCCCGGGCCTTCTGTTGTTCCAGAAGGTGAGCCTGCTCCTGCCCAAACTGAGGATCCAAAAGAGAAAGAGCAGGCCCCTAAGTTTTCTGTTCCAATTTCCTAGGTATTGAATTCCTTATTCAAACATCTTTCTCTTCGAAGATAATAATTAGTGCTAAATCATTTCTCTTAGATAAAGAAGAAAACTACTTTTCCCTATAGAACAAAACTTGACAGAAAATAGGCAGAAATTAATAAGTTATATAGGAAGTTAGACAAATTGATAAAGGAGCACAATGTTCTGTCTGAGAAATATCATAACCTTGATAGGAGTACCTCCATATTAGCATCTTTTAAATATTAGAGGGCTGATCCTTTACTAAAGAGAGCGCGCCTCCAATACGACGCTCACTTGAAGGAAAATCATGAGTTAATAACTTTATTCTAGATGATGTTCGAAGAAAGAGACATTTTAGTTAACTTTTTATATAAAGCTTATTGTAGACATTCTATTATAGATTTTTCATACTTAGGCGAATTTAGTGGGGGTCTAATTAGACGTTTTCATAAAAGATACTTAGATGAATTCGGATCAAACCCACATCTTGGGGCTTGCTGGAACTTACCATTGGTTAGATCGATTCCTCAAGATTTTTCCCTTGAAAATCTTAAGTAATATAAAAATAAATTTGTTTCTTAGTTTTTCTCTAAATCTGTTTTGTATGAACCAGATGAATGATTATAACATGTAGTGGTTAATTGATATATAAATATATGTTTTAGCTCTAGTTTCTTTGTGGTTAGCTTCATTTTTCTATACTATTTCAGAATGACAGTTCTTTAGGTCGACTCATCCCTAGAGACCATTTAAGCCAATATGTTAAATCGAGAAGGTTTTACTCTGAAAATGCATCAATTTTTCAAAATTAGCAAGATATTGCTTTCTTCGGGATTTGCAAAAATTGTACTTGGAATATCTTCGTCTCCGTTTTGATTTCCTCGGTACTGATAAGGAAGCAACCCTTAGAGATATCAGAACATTTGACTCTTGACTAATTTACGGTCGCGATAGAAATGGGACTATGGCTAATGCCAACCAGTAATAACCCCTTAAGGAGTTACTATGCCCTTTAACTCGACAATTATGCTTTCAGCTAACTCTCTTAACAAAGTTACAAAAGTTGTTTCTAAATTTTAAATGTTACTAAATTGCATGTTGTATCCTTTAACTTCGCCGCTTTTTTAGTTGTAATCCATTATGATAATAATAAAGATATCTTTGATCTCTATCTTGATTTTCATTCCATTTCTTTTTTTAAATAGGATCTACAGTTATACTCGACTCATCTTTCTGAAAACTATTATCACATGCCGATGCCATCAGAGAAAATTATTGACAGCGAGCTGAGGGATAGTGGTCCACGATGTAGTCTTACCTGAGCGTTTTGGTGGTAATATTGAAGCCGTGAAATGGCATAAGAGATACTTTCTCCAATAGACCCTCGCTAGTGGTCACAAAGACCATACCACCTATCTCGAGGCTTATATTAAGAAAAAAGATGAGATGATCACTATGTCCTAAACGACAAGCGAAGACAAATCCAACGTTTGATTTTGATCAAAAGATGACTAAACTTATTCAACAAATAAGCAATTTGGAGTTAAAGTTAAAAGATAGCCAGGCGTAGTGTGCCTCTTTGGAGTTTATTTTGGGCGATAAGACTTCAAAGATCGATCTTTCAGTCCTTCATGCAACTCCTCCAACTGTAAAACCTACTAGGTCAAAGCTTCTCGCGGCTCTGAAATTTCAATCTATGCTCAACCCTCCCCTAAGCTTAGATGATAATGTAGTAGGGAACTGGTGACGGAGGGTAAAATTCGAAATAGCCAAATATTTTGATGAGTAGCAAAACGTGAAGTACTCCCAGACTATTAATGAGTTCGTTGCCAAGAAACTTAAGCTGAAGCATGACAATTACTTGCTTGATAAGCGTGTTGTAGAGTTAGAAAGAGAAAATAAAACAGTTAGGGCTGCAAACAGAGCTTTTAATCATGCCCTAAAGACCAACATTGATGCAATTGATGAGAAGAACAAAATAAGAAGAAAGGAAAAGAAAATCAAAGAAGTTTTCAATGCCAAAATTCATCATGTTGTAGATCCTTTAGTTGCGGAAATCCTGGTTTTTAATACTCCTCTGTAATGTCACTTTTGAAATGTCTTTAGATTGCTCATTTATTGATTTTTGAACTTGCTGAATCTTTTGTCCTTCCTTGCTGTTTTGACTTTTTTGAAAATCTTGTAGCAAACAATTTTTCTAATTTTTAGCTTGAAATTGACATATTTGTCTATGTATGTCACTTGCTTAGATTAACAAATCATCCTATTAATTGTATGAAAAGTAACTTATACTAAATGTTAACATCTCATCTTTTTCCATGATGAGGGATGGTCAAGAATTTCAACTCTTTCTACTTGGCTAGAATGTCTAAAATTTGCTGGTAGAAAACTCTGCATTATTATACGGGTATAAATATTTAAATGTAACCTTTATTTAATAAATAACCCGATTCAGAAATCAATGTTCAAAATTTTGGAGTGGTAACTCTTAAACCCATTACTCAATATTAATGGGATTTGAAAAGTTAGAAACTCGAAGTTCCGATTTGGAAACTCTTAACAACGATCTTCATGATGATTCTTTTGCCCAGATTCGGGCATTTAGGATGAATAGAAATCTAGAGATCTTACATCCAGATTAGGGTTTACTTAAGCTGCAGTCCTGATACCCAGATTCAAGTACATTAAGATAACTAGTAGTTAATAGAGACCCAAAACCCAGATTCAAGTATTATATAGTGAAGTTCTGAAATGAATATCTTGAAACCCAAATTCGAGTATTAATAGTTGTTGTTTGGAAATGAGAGTCCCGAAATCCAGATTCGGGTAATAATAAGCGGAGTTCTGTCTCACTCCTTTGCTTCTATCTTCTTCTTTATGTATGAACCCTTTAGGTTTTGAATAGAAATAATCTGATTAGCTGCCACTTGAGCTAAGACGTCTCAGTCCATGATCGGATGTGCTTTTTATCGAGCTTGAACATCTTAGTTCATGATTTGATGAGCCTCTTCTTGGGCTTGGACATCTTAGTCCTTTGTCGAATGTGCCTCTTCTTGGGCTTGGACATCTTAGTCCATTGTTGAATAAGCCTCCTCTTGGGCCTGGACGACTTAGTTTTGATGGGCCTCTTCTTAGGCCTGGACATATTAGTCCATTATTGTTCAGTGCTCTTGGTTAGCTCATCTTACAGGTTGGAACCAAGGGCTTACCCGACCTCCCTCCAAGAGGCGCCCTACCCTAGCCCTTTTGCAGTGCGGGCAGGGACTTTTTCAGTGCTTTAACGTGACCATCTTATGACGCGACTAAAGACTTATTCTGTCCTCCCTCCAAGAGGTGCCTTACCCTGACCATTGCGTGTAACGAATAAAGGCTTGTTCGGTGCCTTAACTTGGCCATATTATGGCGTGGCTAAAGGCTTAATCCGTCCTCCCTCCAGAAGACGCCTTACCTTGGCCATAGCATGGCACGGATAAGGGCTTGTTCGGTGTTTTAACCTAGCCATCTTATGGCATGGCTAAAGGCTTACTCCATCCTCCCTCTAGAAGGCGCTCTGCCCTAGCCATCTCGGCACGGACAGAGGCTTTTCTACCATCTTAGGTAGACTACCATCTTAGGTAGTATCCAAATTTATGGAGCATTTCACTCCCTACCATGTAGATTTCCTCTTTTATAGAAAATAGCTCTTTATTAATTCCATCTCAAATTATTTTTACAAATTCTTAAATCTTTCCTTGTCGAAAGAAGTTTATAATCACCCCCTCCAAGCTCTGCAATGGTTAGTCTCATGTCCATTCATCATATGATAGTGGCAGTAGGATCCTCTCAAATTCCTTTCATGTTTTGGCTTCTTTTTCTATGATGGCCAATAGTTGAGCTCGTCCTTTGTAAGAAAATAGATATTCTCAAATGATGTTGTTAAGTTGCATTCCTTTGGAAGTCAAGACTTAAAGCTTGATTCTCATGGATAGCTTCTTGGCTTTTTGTTTCTTGGCCCTGTGTTCTCATTCCCTTCAATTGCTTTTCTTTTTCTTACTCTTTGTACATCTTATGTAGGAAGTGTTCTCTTTTCAATTGGTTGTTGCCATTTATTTGCAAAGGTGTTGTAATCAGCCATTATTTCTCTCTCAAAGATTATGCCTTTGGAATAACATTGAATGCTTCTTATTTGATTAAAGACATTGTCACTTCCATTTGTCCTTTTTCCAAGTGCAAAGATAGGGGTAGGACCAATATGAAAATGATTTAGACTCCATTTCTCAGGATTATAAGATTCTAATTTCTTTTTTTTTATATTTCTAAGAGCTTCGAGCCTTAGTTTTTGCTCTTCATCTTGATTGGAGTTCCTTATGATCGCTTGGGAGAACCTTGTCAAATGTGGTTTGGAAAATCCTTGTTCAGATCTCTTAAATCTGATGGCCATGATCAAACCAAAGTGGATAAACTTGAATTAAGATTGAATTATGCAAGGTTTGAGAATGATGGTGTTGGCGATTTATCTAAGTCGAAGGTTGGAGCTCTACTTCTAACGCCAAAAATATTAACAAGATTTCTTGTCAACACCCCAAAGTAATGCCAAGAAAGATGAATGATCCTTTGTATGAACAATGAGCGTGATTCCTTTAGGCATTGCCTCTTTGTTTGGTTTTATTTATGGAAATTTCTCAAATCAGGCCTTTCGACATCTTCGAAAGGAATGGATTCTAGATTAAGTGACGTCTCGACATTGATGAGCTAGTTTGAGTCCTCCTTCAAAAGCCTTTCTTTCAATCAGGTTGAAATTCCTTGAGTTAAACAGTTTAAAGGTTGGTTTCGACCTTGTCGAAAGCATGGGTGATAGTTTCCTTTAAGTTTATGCAAGAAGCATTGTTCTTTTTTAGATTTAGAGCGGCTTTGACCTTGTCGAAAGCTATGGGATGACTTCCTTTGGATTAAACCTGTAAGACCAAGTTTTGGTATTTAAGGAATAGGTTTTGACCTTGTCGAAAGCTTCAGACCTCAGAGTTCATGGCTTCGAAAGGCTACAGAAGATGTTTGGATTAAAAGTGTTGTCGACCTTGTCGGTAGGTACCTTTTGATGGGGTCTAACCGAGAAAATAGAAGTAAACCAACAAAGATTTTAGCAATCAGTAAAGCAATCAATAATACCCGAGACTTCTCTTTTTCATCCAACTAAACTTTATTTCTTTAAATTCCCAAATCAACAATTTCCCAAATTGGGATTACAATGCTTTATCTAAGAAAATAAAAGTTTGGAATGAGGGAAATTGGATCTTCAAAATGTGACCCCTTGGGTCTTATTTATCCATCCAAGCAGCCTCCCCACCACGCCCTTGCTTTCAACTATGTCGGAAGGCCCTCCTTTTATATGCCACTGTGAACCCTTTCAACCTGGTCGAAACTTATGATTCCTTTCGATGTTGTTGAAAGGATTTCTTCTTATATGGTGCTACGAACCCTTTTGAATTAGTCGAAAGCTATGATTTCTTTCGACATTGTCGAAAGGCTTTCTTCTTATATGCTATTGTGAACCCTTTCGACCTGGTCGAGAGCTATGCCTCCTTTCGATGTTGTCGAATGGTGTCTCTGTTCTTCTTATCATGCTCAAGCAATTCCTTCACTATCTTCGAACCTTTCGACCTGGTCGAAAGCCCTGCTTCCTACCGACGTTGTCGAAAGGTTGTTTACCATCCTTTCCCTTTTGTTGACTTATGAGTGCTGCTTTCTTCATAGCGCCTTTTGATGTTGTCGAAAGGTGTCCTGGATGGATCTTTGCCTTATTAATGTTAGTGGAAGTAGGCTTGAAGACTTCGGCAGTGACAAGTTGACTTCATTGTTTTTGAAGAGATTCAGCTATCATTGGTTTCGAATGATTCGAAAGGCTTACTATTGCTTTCGAATGGGTTGTCAACTCTTGCTTCAACTTCTTCACCTTCTTCGAAAGGCCTTGAAGCTGTTAAACTTTGAAGACAGTATCTCTTCGAATCCTTCAAAAGGTTTAGTCTGAACTCCTCTTTCTTGGTTTTTGTTCAATGACCTTTCGACTTAGTCAAAAGGTGGATTTTTTGATGTAACATTTGCCCCTCCTTGTGAAGGGATGCTCTTGACTTTCCAAGTCCTCTTTGTCGAAACCTAAAAATTTCCCGCTTCTTGGCCTTCCCGCGTAGATGTGGGTCGTTCATTCAAATTTGATCCAATGGCTAATAATTTTGGGAGGCCTTTCTTATATAATACGCTTTCCTTCTTCTTCCTCTTTCATTCTTCCTGCAATTAAAATTTTAAACACAAGTAAAAGAATTCTAAAGATCTTCAAACTTTCATCTCACTTCTTGAAGTCAAAATCACCAGCGAATCCAATATGTAAGTTTCAAATTAAAATCTATTTGATTAATTTCAATTGGATTCCATCCCTCATTTTTAAAATTGAAATTCAATTTTGAAATCGATCGAAATTTGATATTTTTGAAGGTGGATTCCAATTGATTTACTGGAAATCTTTCTTCAAACTCGTCTAAAGGATTTTTTAAGTTTTACTATTATTTTACTTTTTTTATTTGTTTATGGTTTTGAAATTTATAGTGGATGATTCTTGGACCCATTTTCTTATCGGGTTCGGATCTTATTTCAAAAATTTTAGTTTTAATCCACTGCTAGTTAACTTGGGTTTTTAATTTGTTAATTATTTTAATGATTTTTTTGAAATAGAATAAGATTAGTTTCAGTTCGAACCCATTTTTTTAACATATTTGATTTACTTGTTTGTTAAAAAAATTTAGAAACCTGTGTTTACAATCTGGTTTGGGGTTAGTTAAAACCGATTCGATTACCTAGAACCCGCTCATAGAAAATTTCGCGACACAAAATGACCTTTCTACCCCTTCGAAAGAGTTTGAGGAAGCAATATTGGATTTTCCTTCTTAGCACCTTTCGATGGGGTCGAAAGGTGTTGTAATGCCAATTTTATCAACGCTGTCGAAAGGATAGGTAGTTAAGTGGAGTTAATCTATCCCTTCGATAGTCAATCGTTTCGACTTAGTCGAATCCTTCAACCCCTTCGACAACAAGGTCGAAGGTCTTTAAGCCTTTCGACTTCAAAGGATGGGGTAGATTTCGACAACATTGACCAGTCCTTCTGACAACGTCGTTAACCATGACCAGACCCTTCGACAATGTCTACAACATTCAAATTTTTACTTAGTAATTTTAAGCCATTGGTTTCGACAATGTCGAAAGGTCTCATTGCTTAGCTTTATATTATACTTTTAGCGTATCCAACCTCTCTTAGAGCTTTCTTTAAACTTGTCACAAGGATTTTTTTAAGTTCTACTATTATTTTATTATTTTATTTGTTTATGGTTTTGAAATTTACAGTGGCTGATTCTTGGACCCGTTCCCTTATCGGGTTTGGATCTTATTTCAAACTTTTCAGTTTTAATCCACTATTAGTTAACTTGGGTTTTTAATTTATTAATTATGTCAATAATTTTTTTTGAAATAGAATAAAATTAGTTTTAGTTCGAACCCATTTTGTTCACATATTTGATTTACTTGTCTATCTATCTATTACTTAAAAAGGAAAGGAGAAACCAGCGCATTCATATGTGGCCACGTGTCCTTTTTATACGATTGACTTTCACTCTCAACTTTTATCCCGCAACTGTTCTTCCCCCTTCTACTCTATTTCCTGCCCGGCTATTCCAATTTTTAACCCACCCAACCGCCTAACCTTTTCATCCACCCCCGCCCTCTTCTCTCCCCAGCGTCGGCACCCCCTCCCATCAACGATCCGTAAATCGACACTGTCTGTCCTCTTCACTTCCGTTGGTAAGGCCAGCCTTTTCACAACTACCCAGACTCGGTTCTCCTACTCCTTCCGCCTTCCTCCCTAGCTGCCTGCTTACCTGCCCTCCGCGTTAACCCGGCTAGGATTGCCTGGTGCGTCGAGGCGGCCTAACCCTTCGCTCCAAAATTGGTAAGTAATTTTTTTTAATTATTTTCTCCATTATGGGGGTTGCTTTAAATCCGACGTCGAACAAACTAAGATATACCCTTTTTTCCCTCCGACCATCACTTTCAGTCAAAGACAGATAATCAAATCGATTATGTCGAAAATATTTTCTGTGGGAAAGTGATTTCCCGTATCATCCCGTTATTTTTGCACCCCTATCACTGCACTGTCTTTTACTGCACTTTCTTTTACTACATTATCTTTGCCAGATTGGAAATGTCAGTAAGGCATTTACAGTTTTCTTGCACCACAACATTTTACCATTTGAAAATTATGTATGTTGCAAGTTTATTAAGCATATGTGTAATTGTTTGTTATCATGAGCTCAGTTCAGTACAGTTAAAAAAAATGTTGTCCGACATCTTTGGGTGGTACTTATTTTTCCCTCTTTGTTGACCTATAATCTCCAATTTGTTTATTATCACAACTCAATTATATGATTTCAACATGCAAAAAGGTCAAAAAGTTATTAGATCATTTCCAACATCCTGTACGTTTATGGTATAGATAGTACCGTTAACAAATATTTGTCAACTAATATACATAACACTGGGGACATGATGCCTTTCACTCCTGCTCACGTTTCACCTTCGTACGTTTATATTTCGTCCACTTATATGTGTCATTACAGTTAACTAAAATATGGTATATACTATCATATATTTTCCAACGCAGCACATACAGCCCGGTAACTTGCGCTCCACTGTCTTTTTTAGGAATTCAAATGGGATGATACCGTCTGTTGAGTAGCGAAGACGTATGACTCCTGGAAAGGTATTTATCTGCTGACACATTCCCTCTGATTCTATTCATACTAATTTATGCCCTGTAATTAATCTTCAACATGGTTTTTCTTCAGAATTTCGTTTGAATGGGTTTTATTGCCTTCAAAACAACAATTGCCTGTTGAAGAGGCACTGCTGGTCCAAAGTGCAGTATTTAAGGGGACAGACGGACGTTCAGGTATACGTAACGTTCTGCGATACAGCGGTTGTTCTTCTTTAACCGTGCCTTATAAATTTTTAACCATTGTGTAGTTCACTTTGATTCCATGCATCCTCTCATTGGTTCACTGATTGTGTCAAGTAAACCTGAACGTATGGACAATGGTGTACCTAACATAATTAGTTCACTACATTTGAAAGCATAACATGTGTCAAGTAAATAATTTTAATAATCTTATAACTACAGTGGTGACTACCCTCGATTCACTGATTGTTCAGCTCTATTGGTTTTTGCATGTGTGTTTTACATGGTTCCTATGCTGGAATGCCTTATTCGTGCACTTGATGTTAATTTGTTTTTAGTTATGTGCAATAATATTTAATTAAAAAGTACGCTTTGAATAATGTTACAAGTGAAGTAATTTATGAATTGTTGTTTTTATCGAAATTATATTTATGTTGATTAAGTTTTGCATTTAAGAGACTGGATTCAGTTAGAGATCTGATTTTCCAAACTAGGCTTTCTGTGCTATAAGAGAAGGGTGCTTTGAAATTCTGAGAAGTTTAACTAGAAATATTGAGATCATAATGAGGCTAATGCATTGTACTGTTAAAACTAATAAATCTCACAACACGATCTTTGATTTTTTTTTCATATACTTAATGCAATAGATCGTATTATGGCTGTAATTTTAGTTATTCTCCATATATTTATTGAATCTAAATAGGGGATTTAAATAAAGTACCGTAATATAATAAGCTACATATACAAATCACACTATTGTTCTCCATAAACCAAAATTTCAAGTCATTTGATTTCCTATTGCATAATATAGTATATGACGGACTGACCTCACTTCATAAAAAAGTATATACATATTGATACTCCCCATCGATCTTTAAACATTGATATGTCTGAATTTTCTGCACAAGTAAGATATCAGTTTTTTCTTTTCATGTAGTTATATTAAAACAGTTGACTTGAATGGTATACTACTGGTGATAAATCAGCTGATATAATCATCTCAGTTCATTTCTAAACTAATTTTCATTTGATTATCGTAGTCACTCTTACTTTCATTATGTTAGTCTGACTGTAAACTAGAATCAATTTGGTTGGTGCTATGTTTTAGTATATGTAATTATTGGAACTTTAGTGGAAGACTGTAAAAGATAAGCAGTTTATGTTGTTTCTCTTCTATTCAAGACCGTAGGGCAGTTCAAAATTGGACCATTTATTCAACTTATTGATAACCCTATATGGATTCTCGAAAAATATAGTTGATTCCATGCATCCTCTCTTTGGTTTCAAGCAAGTTTCCACTACATCCTTATACATTGTAAGGTCAAATTGTATGTTTCTAATTGATTTCTTTTAGTTACCATGTGTCATAATTATTGCCTTTTTACAGACAAAGGTAGTGATTAGTTATCGATTGTTTATGGTTATATAATAGCATGTGCATGTACAACATTTGTTGTAATTTCATAGTAAACTATAAGTTTCAATATATAGATATATCTATTCTTTTGAAAGGAAAAGTCGCTTATTCTTAGGTGCTTGGCTGTTACCTTAACATCAAGAATAAACATAGTTCCATATCTAATTTGATAGGCTGATAGCATCCTAGAAATAGAGAATATACTTGATAACACCATGTCTCAGTAATAAGTGATTTAAGTGGTATGCTTTGAACAGTAAATAGTCATCATATTAGGCCAAAATACAAGTGTTTAGGTGGTCTTAGCATTTGGAAGATATACAAATGTTTTGCTGGTCTGTCATAATTTGCACAAGGAAGAAATACAAATTATTTTTTTGATATCTTTTATATTTGAAACTTAAATAACTAAATTTGGTACCTTTAAGACTGGTAAGTCCTTTGACTATGCATAGGATTGAGCTTAGTCACATCAAATCGGTAGTTCAACTTTGTTATTTGTGGTCATTCATGTTGGTAGTGCATGTCAAACTGGAATATAAGCCAAACAACATTTCAATACCTACAATAGACTATTACACATGGTCATTACCTATTTACTTTACCATGCTTAATAGTTTGCAGCCAGCCGAAGAATTTCTTTTTAAAACATGTGGGAAAAAATTTCAGGTTTCACTTTTAAGTATAATTTTTCCTATGCATAAGTTAAATGTCCATGCTTCACAAAAAAACCATTACTGTCATTGCGCAAAAGTTACTAAAATGGTTCTTAGATTTGGATTCTTTGAATTCAATCAGGATATATGCATGTTAGTCCAAAGTTGTGTAGTGACAGAAATAAATGTTGTATACATACCTCTTTTCTAATGCATGTTAGTTCAAATTTCCACTTATCCTTTTAGATTTACTAACACGGTTGGTATATCTATCAACAAAAACCTTCCTAGCCTAATAATCTATATATTTATAGTGAGTTACTATAAATAATTACGCTGTAATGCTCATAAATCCTTATAGGTTTTCCTAACATGTTTCGTATCGATTGAAAAAAAAAACTTTCTATCATTTGTTTTATCCGCATCTTAATGATGAGTTACTGTACAGAATGAACATGTTTATATCTTCGGCAATTTTACTTAACCAGTTTGGTATATCCATGAAATAAAACTTTCCCAGCTTGTGTTTGATATTCATATTTATTGTAAATAGTTAAGAGGTTCAAATCATTAACTGTTCAACAATATAAATAGCTTTGTATACTAAATAGTTGGTTTAAGTATATTTATTTTTCACTGGAAACCAAGAAAAAGTAGTATTGATTTGTATGTTTTAATGTCCTCAAATAACTGAAACCCTCAACTATTTCAGTAATTTGTTTACATAAGGGGTTGGATTTTACAACGGTAATGGTCACTGCAGTTAAATACTCACTTCACAACTTACTGTTATAGCATAGAGCAGGTTAGAATTTACCAACCACTGTTATTTACTACTTCTGTTTTCTACCTACATAAATACTTTGTTATCTTCGGATAAAATAAAAATTATCCATAGGATGATGTTGTCCTGAGAGGAGTAGAACGGTGTAAATCTTGATAAGTAAACGGTAGTTGGAGGTTGAAACATGGTAGTTTGCTAATTTGATCACGGATGTGGGAAGTACTCATGTTTAATAACAATAAGTTTAGGAATATGAATACACAGACCTAGAATATAATTTGCTCTTTTCTGCTCAGCCTGCACAGTTTGCATCTAAATTGACTACTGAAGTAACATCAATACCACTGTCGTCGGACTACAGTCAGGTTTTGACGCTGTGTGGTTAGTTAAATGTTTAAATTCCTTTTGACAGAAGATTCCCGTATCAGCTACTCCTATTTTCTTACCGGATGCTAGATTGACATCTGAATGTTCCATAAATCAAATGGTAGCTGTACTTTTCAATTTTTATTTCATCACTTTGTGACTTCACTGCTTCGTTCAAACCATATAAACGGGTTGTTTTCCTTCTGATGTACCATGTTGAACATACTGGCTGTATTCTAAAACCATCTACTTTAATACTTGTGCACGTCATTATTGCGTAATATTCCTCCGACTACATTTTGTTTTTAAATTTACATGTCCTTCTGATCATATTTGCCAACATAAGCCTGTCGGGTACACTGGATTTTATTGTACTGTATGACTGACTGGTCGACTACACAATCTGTATGTAAATAAGCATATCGAATTCTGTCCCTCACTGCTGTCACAGGTTAAACAATTTGCACTGAAGTAGTACCATACGTATTTGTAATCAGTAGGTAATGCTACTTATGCAGGCTGAACATACTACAGACTGTGTGCCTGATTATTGTAACCCCTTGCAGGTCTTTTACTTAATCAGAGATTATGGATACCACAGCTGTGACTAGAAATGCTAGAGCTGAAAGAAGAGGTGCTATCAACGGGAGAAAAATTGGTCACAATGCTATCAACGGATTTGATGGTGGATCTTCGCTTTGGTTCATCGGACGACTTGATGTATGAATTTGTTGTCCTTTCCACACTTTTGTTTTTATTCTATCTTTTATGGAAAAAAAACCTGACTTCGACATTTGGTAGTTTATTATAGATTGTCAAACTGTACGAACCCACTCAAAATAGAGGGGTTTTCACGAAAACAACAATTCATCCATCGTCATTCTTCGGATCCCTTCTACACATCCTCAACTTTCTTCAAATACTCATCAGATCTTGGGATTTCAAGATGGATCTTCGCTTTTGGTTCATTCGATGAATTGATGTATGAATCTGATGTCCTTTCTATTATTTGAAGATATCTTTAATATTTTGTAGAAAACTTCTGTTTTTACTCTATCTTTTGTGGAAAAAAATAACTGATTTCGACATTTGGTGGTTGATTACATACTCTCGAATTGTAAGAACCCACTGCAAAAAACAGAGGGTTTTTCACGCAAACAGCAAATGCAAGCAGTGGATACATGGACTGGA
Organism: Allium fistulosum; assembly: GCA_030737815.1. Lineage (NCBI taxonomy): Eukaryota > Viridiplantae > Streptophyta > Magnoliopsida > Asparagales > Amaryllidaceae > Allium > Allium fistulosum. The sequence continues at coordinate 752,807,800 of CM060905.1, read as the reverse complement.
AGAAAACATGGTAAGTTTAATTATTGTTATTTTCAAGATTTAATTTTTCATAAGTAACATGCAATTCGAAACATTTTTTTTTTAAATTATCAACTATATGGAGAATGTCCATATTACTCAATCTGTAAAGGTTGAAATTTTATGCAGATAATCAGACCATAACCTCAGCCTATCTTTTATTTTTTTCCCAAATCTGATTACAGAATGTCCATGCTTTTCCTCTTCATAATTTGCATTTTGTTTGCAACTATTACTTTACGATTATTTAGAAGGTTCTTTACCAGTCGAAAATTACAGGCATGTTTATTCTTTTACAACCATATGTTTTTTCATCAAGGTTTAATAACACTATGCATCCCACTCAAAATTTTCTTTTGTTAAAGTTAACGCTATGTTCACCTATAACCAGATTATGCACTAACATTTCTGTTCATTCAAAATGATTCATTTTTATAACAGTTATTTTGAAAATTTATTTGAATCATTTATGCTATTACTATAAAATGAAATATTTCCCCAAGCTTGAATGTCCGAAGTACTTGGCATTCTGCATTGTACATCAAAGAAAAATATTTACAGGCAAGCAATGCTTTATGCCTTAATCAGTCCGATATTTTAGCATATTCCTTCTCTCTCCAACAACCAAATCTACACCATCTCAAACTATACGTTTACCCATACATTTTTTGTTCAGGTGCTATTATCATCTTCGCATAGCTTCTAACTTATTTTAAATTTATGCATATGTTATCTCAATTACGTCCAAATACTCTTTTTTTAGGGGCAGTTAGTATTATTCCTATTTACTCAAAATATATGGTGTTAGTAGGTTATTTTATGGCCATGTTTTTGCCTCTGGATTGGCTTCTATGTATTTTTTTTCTTCGACTTTCAATTTCAGCCCTGATCCTTTATTTTTTTGTTATTCAAGCATTGAAGTGTGCAATTATTTTAGGAACTAATCAAAAAAATTTGGAATTTGATTATCAGGTTTCATAGGACAAGGTTACCCAGTGTATATTTAATTAAAGTTTTGGGACTCTGAATTTAGATTTAATGTAACTAAGTTCAATGTTATGTATATAATATTCAATTTTATTACATGTTGCTAATATAGTGTGTCTTTTAAATTTGGAAACCTACTTATAATATAAAATTCCAATTTATTCTCCGTTGACATTAAGTATGTTTACTATCTATGGCTCAATTAATGATTGTTTGTTGATGTAAAGGTACACTGGACCTTGATAATTCAAATATTCATATGCCATGACTTGGTGACTACTTTAATATTGTATGTTACTAATTTATTTATATTTTACAATAAGTAACCATACCAATTTGTACCCAATACATTGATGTTTGCCTTACTTTCCCACCAGCATTATACTACTTAATTAATAATTACTTATGTTAATGTAAGTAAACTGTTTTATTAATATTTATGTTATTTTAGTTCATATTTATCCATTTAGCCATCTTAAAAATAATCAAAATGATCATTTACAGAAGTATCATAAGTATCCTCGGCTATGATGCATTTGAGCATACATTAAGTTGAAATGAAGGTATAGATTCTATAGAATGTATCATGTGACTACACTTAAAAATATCATCACTGTTGATACTTTCCTTTGTATGTTTGTAAAGTTATGATTGATTCCAAAATCGTCTCCACACATTTACACTAAGGAATCTTAGTTTCATTGGTTGAATCCACACCTTAACTCATTTATTAGTGCAATGTTTTAGGAATATATTATACGAAAGTGACTCAAAGTTAGGTTTCTCTCTCCAAAAACGTATTGTTCCTTGAACATCCATAAATTTACATCATTTAACCTTCACCATGAAGTGAAACTACAGTTTGTGAAATGTTGGAATAACTTATATTGCACATGATTTTGTTTTGAGTATAAAGTAGATTTGGTTGTACTACTATATAAATATATATAAATATCTCAATTTTTCTAATTATTTTGAACAGGTTGGCTATAAATTTTACTCTACGACACAGCACTGCATATTAATGTGTTAAATTTGAACACATGAAATATATGATATTTTCACCCTTACTACTGAAAATTAGGTCTATTGCAGGATTTTTTTTCTTCAAATTGTAGAGAAGATGGATCGAGTTTCAACAGTCGTCACATGATATATAAGTAGATATCTTACTAGGAGTAAGTCATGGTTTTTATGGACAAAATTTTAGCAGCCTTTCTTAGTTGTATGTTATTATATTTTAATCTCATTTAATCCATCTTAGGACATAGCAGATCATATACTTGGTGCAAGTGTCACTCTAAAATTGCACAAGCTGAAGGTAGTGAAGATCGCATGTCAATACATAATGGAATTTCAAAATGAAACTAATATCAGGTCACATTTTCTAAACTTGGTATTGCATATTTTACTATCATTTCTATTATTACAATTATCTTGCATTGTAGATAAGAGTTTAAGAAATTTGTTTGTGCCCAATTGAATTGCAATATTGTGTTAGGCAAGGAAGAAAGATAATTGGTCTAGACTCATATATAAAGTAAGTCGCTACGAAAGTTCGAGAGAGCATAAGAGCATGCAAGTAATATGTTGTTAATTATTCTACAACTATCGAATTACTCACCTTACATTTGTATTGCATGGTATTTTTTTCAGAACAAATCACATACCCATGTAGTTGGTGTTCCACTCTAACATGGACATTTAATATTATTGATTTGATTTTAATTTTTAAATTAATTGAACATTTTACATATTATCAAAAACATGAAGTGTATGTAGTTGGAACTGTAAAATTCTAACTGAAGTAATAGAAAATTAGCTCGATAAGTATATATTTTATGCCCTTTAAACTCATATGGAAATTTTATATATTATCAGAGACCTAAATCGTACATAGCTGGAACTATCAAACTCTAATTGAAATGACTGAATTTTTAAAGTGAGGATAAATTTCAGCATGCTCTGTAAAACTCCTTCCAAGCGATTGGTCAACCGTAGAACATGCGCACATAGGGCTGTCAATGGATACCCAAAAAATCCGAAATCCGTTCGCGTCCGTATCTGAATAACGGATGAATATTCGATATCCAAAAAAATGAATGGGGATGCGGATATGAAGACATCCGCATTCGAAAATTATCCGATGTGTTTTTTTTTAAAATTTAAATTACGTGTATGTTAATACAATAAAAGATATCTATTTATTGGTTTATTAAGTTAGAAGTTCATAACTAGATAAATAATAAACTACAAACTTTTGAATAGAATATTAAGCTGGAGATTTTATTAATTTAAAATAGAAAGTATGATCTTGATCGGTACAGTAAATCACATATGAATTTTTTTAATATAACTATGAAACATAGAATTGAATATACTACTTTTGTGGTTGTCCGAATTTGGACATCAATTATTTATAAATTAGGATAACATAGCTAACGATTATCCAGAAAGTTTTGATGATTCGTATACTGTTGATACATTATAAATTCGGATTTCAATTTATGCTTATGAGTTTTGAGATAGAAGATAAATGCACCTATATTTATTTTCTATACAACACTCATGTCTACAGGTTTCTGTATGAATATGATTTTAAACCCCAAATATGATCCAAAATATTTAACTACCACTGATACAGTAGTTCAACTTCTGTTTATTTTACTCTGGCATTGTTCTACCTTTCATAATTGGTTAACTACAGTGTGAGTTGCAAACGAGTGAGGTTCTTCATGTCAACCTTTTTGTATTCATATAAATGTGCCGTATAAGGAAATATGAAATACCATGTGTATAGTGGGCTACTTTTTTATTTCCATCTTATGTTAGGTGGTTACATGAAACATATAGTGGTGAACCAGGATCATGGAAGATGATTTTATGCTTCTTCAATAAAAAAAAATTCTCTCTTGAACATAAAAATAGTTTACAAAGGTTATGTATGTCTGTTATGATCTGTTAATCAACCAGTTGCATGATGATTTTATTTCTCTTAACAAACAAATGCACCTATCGTCCACAACATTTGTGCTTCCATGTTGTACTGACAACAAACATCTCCTACAGTTATTTAGGAGTGAATGGCAAACGGCTGCTGGTGTATTTAAAAAATAGTAGGCATTCATCATTGTTATTTACAGTTTAAGGTTTAGCTGAACTATAGCTCCCCTAATGCCTTTATACTAAAATAATGTTTCGGAGATTTAATTCCTTATGGATCAGAAGAAATGCGTGCTCCAATCATTTGTCCTCCTCTCAAAGTTGTGTTTACTATTATGTCTATATTTTCAGCTTTTAAATTCTTATGTTCATGTTTCTTTTCCTAAATATAAGTAAATCTGGGCCATGTATTTTTGAATATTCTCATCCATTGGAGAATAATATTATTTTGCATGAAGTTCCCGCAGTTTTAGACTGTGCCCTGGTAATAGTGTTTTTTATTTCTTTTATCCTACCATTGTATTTTATTCCTTTTTAGTTACTACGATCTCACTTCTAAATACATTGGTTATGCAGGTTTCATCATTTTGGCTATGTTGCCCACTAATTAAGGAAGGCAGCAAGTGGAAATTATTTCTACCGAGTTCAATATATTATAACCGGAGGTACAACCCTTCGAATACTCCACTAATAAATTGTATCTAACCTATATAATTAAGTATGCACTACTTCTGGATTTTCTCTAAAAAGGTTTTAAGAAAGCATGGTTACATGTAAAATCTAATGCATTGATCTATTCACAGTGGAAATTATGGCATCAACCCAATTGGAAGGAACCACTTTATATAATTTTAGGAGATGAAACAGATTCATTCCACTTGAATTGGTATCCTTTAATTAATTATACTTTGCATAGTGTAAAGGCTAAATGAAGATTGCATATTTTCATCATTGTTCCGTCTGTTTATTTGCTCAAATTCGATTTGTAATTTTTGGTTTTCTAATCGGCAACCCCCTTTTGGGTACACTTTATTCAGATACACTTCCAACTGCCTGTAACGGAAATGACATCATAAAGTTTAGAGCACTGTTTTATTCTATTAGAATTATAATATTTATTCATGCATGATAAGGAAGAATCATAAAGTTGGACCAATTTACTCTATGTGTTTCTGGAATTATTCTGTTGATAGCCTTTCAATAGAAGTACAATCACATGTTAGCTCAGTAAAGTTATATTTATTCTGTTACAAGGACCGAATATCATCCAATGGCCATTGAATTATTCTGTTGATACTCACAGAATTCTTGAATTTCTGTTAACATTGTACTGTGATTTTTAGACAAATCATAGTACTGTGATTTTTCTGTTATTTTTAGACAAATCACAGTACTGTGATTTTAAACAGTGAAATGCTTAACAGTAAAATTATCAAGTATTGTACAATGATCATAAGTTAATCACAGTACAATGGCCATTAAAAATAACATTAAAATTATCAAGTAATATTTATCTTGCAGGCGAATCCTAATACAATATGCAGTTGTGGTGAGCACGAAAGCTATTACTTTTACATGGTATCCTAGAAAGAATAGGTCGATGTTAATACCGAACTGCTTTTTTAGAATGGGTAGCTCTGCTGTTTTGTTATCGAATAGGAGAAAATCATAGGTGTTTATGAATTCATTTTCTAATGCCTGCATTCAACAGCTTTGTGACTATATTGGTATTGATCCATCTTTTTTTTTACTGATCTCAAGCAGAAGTGTGCAACTGGTCAAAGTGTATAGTGTTGTGTAAATATCACTGTTGGGTTACTCATTAATTATGTTGCAGATTTTGTAGGAAAACCATCAATTGCTAAGAAGACTATGCAAATGTTGTTACGGAAGCTGAGTTTGTGAAATAATGAAAGATCCTTAGTTGGAAAATGTGCTAAATGGAAGGCAAACTTAGTTCCAATGGGTGGTCGTGCATGCGGCGGTTATGCTTTCCATGGATATCGTACTGACAAAGGCATGATAACACAAAATAATTCTTTTGCATGTTCTCAAATCAACTTATTTCTATACTGGTTTAGGTTTGAATGTTTTATTTTACTATTTATGCTGTTTTGTTTTGGTGCAAGTACACTTAATAGGGACTACTGTACTGAAATTAATTGCATTAACAGTTGTTTTTATGCGATTTGTGCCCTCCAATTTCCTTAAGCTACTGTGATAGCTGCAGCTTTGGGTAAAGCTGTAAAAGTAAGAAGCAAGAGGATACCACATTGAAATAAAAGATTTTCCTTAGCTTCAATCAACGAAAATAACGTTGATTGTGTCCTTATTGGATCGTTTACCCGCATCACATGCATGTACCTTCCACTCACATTAATATTAACTATTACATCTACTGATTTTGGTACTACCATTCAATCTGGCAATGTAAACGCTACTACAGTTCTATTCACAGAAGCAACATACTCACTGCCATTTCAACTAAGTTAAAAAATTCATTTCAATTCTAACATTGTGTCGTATAATATACTTTCAAATTTTTTGTCGTATATGATTTATGGATCTACTTAATTTCAATTCTAACATCTCCATCTACTCCAAAGTACAGTGTTTTTGAATTCCTACTGTATATGGCACAAATAACTCATGAGAAACAAAATCACAGTCATAACTTTTAACTTTTCAATTTATATGAACAAACCATCTAAACTTATATATTCTTTATTCAAAAATAACTATAAAACAGATAAAGTCTACATAATAAAATTTTCTGTAATATAATAAACTGTAATAAAATACAATTATATTTCAGGCATAAAAGGAAAAATAGAGAAAAAATTTAACATTGCACAAAATAATGTTCATAATAATGAATCAGAAAACTGCCCGTGTGCGTAGCACGGGCCACGCACTAGTTTGTTAACAAAATTTAGAAACCGTGTTTACAATCGGGTTTGGGCTTAGTTAAAACCGATATGATTACCTAGAACCCTCTCACATACAATTTCACAACACAAAATGACCTTTCCACCCCTTCGAAAGAGTTTGAGGCAGCAATATTGGATTTTCATTCTTAGCACCTTTCGATGGGGTCGAAAGGTTGTGATGCCAATTTTATCCACGCTGTCGAAAGGATAGGTAGTTAAGTGGAGTTGGTCTACCCCTTCGATATTCAATCGTTTTGACTTAGTCGAACCCTTCAACCCCTTCGACAACAAGGTTGAAGCACTTTAAGCCTTTCGACTTCAATGGATAGGATAGATTTTGAAAACATTGACTAGTCCTTCCCATAATGTCGTCAACACTGACCAGACCCTTCGACAATATCGACAACATTAAAAAAATTTACTTACTAATTTTAAGTCATTGGTTTCGACAATGACGAAAGGTCTCATTGCTTAGCTTTATATTATACTTTTAGTGTATCTAGGCTCTCTTAGAGCTTTCGACATTGTCGAAATGGGTTGAATGAATTAACGTTATGTATCATCCTTTCGACCTTGTCGATAGGTCAAGGAAAATACATTATTTTCTATTTATTCTTTGGGTTTCTAACAATGTTAAGATATACCGGTTCGAAGTTGATGCTATTGGCCTTTCTACTTTGTCGAAAGCTCAAGCTATTGCCCTTTTGACTTTTATCGAAAGCTCGGGCTTTTGGCCTTTCGACATTGTCGAAGCCACAAGCTATTGCCCTTTCGACATTGTCGGAAGCTCGGGTTAAGCTATTTGCTGTTCGGACTCAAACTGTTTGCACAATCTCAAAATTTTATGTTCGTTTTCATGTTTAAATTGTCTAACTGGATTTATTTACTTAATTTTTGAATGCATTTTGAATTCATAAACCATCAAAGATTTTAACTAAAACGTTTTCACATGGCAGGATCATGAGTTCTCCCAAGAAGGCCGAAGCCACTCCCAAGCATTATGCTATTGCATCTCAGGATGAAGTCAATGCCATCCTTAGGTATTTTGGAGTTACTTGAATTGAAGCTATCCCTCCTAAGGAATCTAATACCATAGATAACCTTCCTGAAGTGTATTTTGCTTACACTACCATTCATATATGGAACGGTGGATTTCTACCTTTCCCAGAGTTTTTTTCTTCGTATCTTTCTTATGTTGGAATTGCTTCGATCCAACTATCTCCCAATGTCTACACTCACCTCTTGTCTCTAGAGATGTTGGCATTAGAATCTAGGCTACCCTCTCTCAATGCTAAAGTGCTACATTTCTTAACAAGGCTGGCAAGGCTGAGCAACCTCTATAATCAGATATACAGAGTCAAACCCTTCAAGAAATTAATATCGGATAGGGTCAACAAATTCAGGGACTGGGAGAACCAGTTCTTCTTTGTCATGTGTTTTTCTAAAATTCGCTGGACTTTTGCCTCTCCCCGTAAGTTTGTTCTTATGCTGTCTTTTCCAAAATTTATGTTTTTCGTTAACTAATCTCTTACTTTATCAGGAGTCTCTTCCAAGAGAATTAACAATGCTAATATGAGGACAGTTGATTCTTTGATTGCTGCTTCTAAACAAATCGGTAGCAAATTGACACTTCTAACCCCTTCAAACTTAAAGAAACATTCACTGCTGCCAACAGGCAAGAGGATATTAGGAACTCCTCCTTCTGTCCTGCACACTTCACGTGGCAAGCGCTTTCTTTCCTTGGGAGATGCTGACCACTTCTCCCCAGTGTAACCCATCTGTGCTGACCCTTCAGGTAAATTATTAATTTAGTATTTTTACTTTGTTCTCGGCATTCTTTGAACTATTTTGACTGACTTTAAATCTACTTAGATTTGTTTCAGATTCTACTCAAATTATAGTACCTTCTAGTAGCGCGGCCCCTCGTCCATCAACTTCTGGGGTGACATCTATCATTGCAGCCTTTGCTAAATCCAAGAAAACTTTCAAAAGAAAAATGATGTAAACCCTTGAAGGTGCACCCCCGGAGAAAATAACTAAAATTATTGATGTGGAGGAAGAGGAGGAATGCCAATCTCCTAAACAAGTCTCAAAGAGTCCAACTGTCGTAGCCTACATAGATAAACCAGTAAAACTCAACCTATTCCCAATCCTTTCTCATGCATCTCAATCTTCGATTCCCCGGCTGCACTCGAGCAGTTGCAGTTGGCCTTGTTGACGTCTCCTTCCGTAAAGCAAACTCCTCCAGAGTCGTCATCTTCTGCTCCTCCACCTACTAATTTTGAAGAACTTGTCGAGCTCATTCTATATTCCGAATCCTTCACTTCTAATTCTCTGCCGTCTTTTCACTCCATACTTGGTGGGAAATTAACGCTCTCTAATGGAGCAGCAACTCTTGGTAAGCTCTCACTCAATTAACCTTATAATCTTTGGATTTCTCTGATCGCTAACTTGTGTTATACTTCTTGTCCTAGATTTCTAGAAGCTGGATGGCTTTAAATGAACATGTTTTGAAATCTTCAACCGAATCTTCTAAGTTACAGAAAGAAAATTCCGTGCTTAAGAATCAAATATCTTCCTTGACTACCATCCAAAATGGTATCTCCACAGAGTTGGAGCGAGTAAAGGCTTCTCTTGCTAGGGTCGAAGATGATTTGGGAGCGGAGAAGACAGCCCATCAACTTACTAATGATGAAGAACTCGCTATGGAGCTGACTCTGAAAGAATCAAAAGATGAAAAAGCTCACCTAGTCGCCAAGAATACTTCTTTGAAGGGTAAGTTCAAAAAGACCAGAGCTTTGCTTAAACTAGATGTTCATACCCTCTCCGAAGTCAATTGAGTACCTGAGAGTTTAAGGGGAAAACAAAAACTTCGAGTCAGACATAAAGCCTCGTATGAATAATAATTTAACATCTCAATCCATTTAGATATCTAGTGAGACCACGCCACTTAGCGAAACGGGTTTTCCCCTCACTAGTATCCTAAAACCTTTTCAAAACCATATACGGTGCTCCTGCATCCATAATGTTTAAAACGAAAAATTTCAAAATATTATGATGATATGCAAACATATAAAACATTTTGTATTTTCCATCCCTGGATTTATTGAATCCCTGTCATATTTATAGTTTCCAAGGTCACTATTAACCTATTAAGTTTCATGGGTTTACTAAAAGCCTATTCATAATTCAAGGACTTCCTGTCCTATTTCATAGTTTTCATGGGATTACTAAGAACCTATAGGTCCCTTCCAACTAACTTAATTAATTCATGGGTTCCCTTGAACCTATTCGTCATTCCAATAACTCTACTCATATCCTATTTTCATGGGTTGACTAGGAACCTATTGCTACCTCCAATAACTTCTTCCATATCCTAGTTTTCATGGGTTGACTTGGAACCTATTGACTAATGTCAATTCTTAATTCGGATATAGTTTTCATAGGTTCACTACAAACCAATCAACCACTGCCAACCATCCTTAATACATGGTTTTCATGATATCGCTATGAACCTATTGGTTACCCCAATAAATTCCAAATCATTGTTTTCATGGGTTTACTCTGAACCTGTCTCCCAAAAACTTCAAGGTTTATGCATCTTATATTTTGGTCTCCCCGACTTCATGGATGCAATTCTACTCATTCAGGAGTTTACATAATTTATATTCAGTATTGGGTTAACCAAATTGGTTCTTCCACCCTTTTATCCCTAAAATGCATTTATGGGTCCTTTATCATGTAAATATATTTATATCTGAAGAAGAAAATATAATAACAAAAAAATACCACTCCTGTGGGTTTAAGGTCCTTGAAATTCTTTTCATAGTTAATCCCATTCACTTATATTTTTATCAAGGAAATACTTTTTCAAATTTACATACTTGAAATCCTTTCAAAACTCCTTTATTTAGCCATGGGTTTTTCCTTTAAAAATGAGTTTGGGTTATAAAACTTTTAGACACCTTCGAAACCTTGCTTTCGAATTCATAGGATGACCTCCTTCAAAAGCACCAAAATCTATCTTCAAAACATTAGGCTCTTGCCTTCCGAATACTTTATAACTTCTCTTTCGAAACCTTTTGATTGCATTAAATCATTAATCTTAACTTTAGAAGCATAGCTTCGAAACCAAGTGAAAGTACCCCTTTCATAACCACTGGAGTCATCCCTCCAAAACTATTGAAAGTCACCCTTTTCGAACTCGTTGGGTTTTTATTTAAAACATCATTTTGGATCAAAGTGAACATAAGCGAAAGCACCTCCTTCTAAACCATTCTTTATTTATTAAAAGCATTGGGGAAACTTAATGGTGTCGAAACCATCCTTTCAAAAGCATTAAAACATCTGGGTAAAAAAATTGAAGTTTGGCTTCGAAACCCCATCTTAAACCATTGCCTTTGAAAACCCCTAACTTCTTTCGAAAGCAGTAAGAAGTTGCTTATATTTATAAAAACAAATATCACATTTCGATAACCTTGACTTCTTCAATGCCATCGAAAGGCATCAACTCACGGAAGGGTTTCGACTTGGTCGAAACTAGCCATTCCGAAAGCTTCAATTAAAATCTAAGTAACTTCTTCAGAAGCTACTACTTTAAAAATGCAGTAGCTCTCCTTCAAAAGCTTCTTTTGAAAGACCCTTTTGCAACCATTGGTTTTGACTGCTTCGAAACCCTTTAGTAAACAGGCAAGCGCTTTTCTTTTAAAAACAAAACAAAGGTCTTGACACCTTCGGAAGCTATGTATCGACACCGTACCTTCTGTCTTTCTCCAATCCAATACGTACCAACTAATTGATTCCATGTGTATTGATTTCATGGTAAAACGTTTTGACTCGGTCAAAGGGGGAAGCTCTGGGTCGAAAGCCCCTTCAAAAGGAGATGGAACCCCATTTTTGAGCAAAGGCTGTTTGCTAAATAAAATAAATTTTTTGTAAATAACTTACCCATTTGTAAACAGTTGATTGGTTACATTAAACTTTCAAATTATACTGATAATATTTGCCGCATTTTTTCAGATCTAAAAATGAGTAACTTTTAACAAATAAGCCCTTCCCATTCAAAAAGCAATTAAATCATTTAAGTCCTCATTTCAAAATTATTTAATTTCCATACTAAATCACTTAGTAAAAATCCCCAAAAATTTCAGAAATTCATTTTAATTATATTATCCAACATATCAATATTTCAGACCCAAATTCTTAATATAATTTCTGAAATAAATTTATAACCCAAATAACCATATTTTCCTTTGAAAATTCGTAATAATATTTTCACAACTTGGAAAATTATAAAAATTAAAATCCAACTCCAAATCATGTTTCTCTTAACATAAATTCTTTTCATGGCATTTAAAGATCATTAAACCTCGATTTAGCCCTAAAACGTTGTATTTTCTTCATTTTAACTATCTTATTTACCAAACAAGTTATGAATCAAGCATATCATCATCCAATATATCATAAAAATAAATTTACCCTTAAATTCGAAAGCATATGATTATAAAACCAAAATAGAGATGTAGTGATTATTGTTCACCTTAGATTGGATACGGAAATTAGAGATTGATTGAGATTGATTTCTTCTTGCTTGATCCTAAGCTGTAGATTTGAATTCCTCTTCTTCCTAATAGCCGGCTCTCTTCTTTCTAATTCTTACATTTTTTCTTCTAATAAAATGAACGTGTATGTCCTTGGGATTAATAGGATAAGGGTGGGAAAATGGGCAGCAATGACCCTAATGCCCTTATGATTAATTAGTTAACACATAACCATTTATAAGCTCCTTCATTATTTATAAGCACGACCACTAAATTTATTTACCAATCTCAACCTCCTTATCACTCTATATTATTCTATTTAATTTATTCTAATTAGATCTCCTGAATAATGTTATTAAAATTTGGGGTGTTACAGATGACTGCTAAAAGAAAATTGGTAAAACAACCGTGGTGGAACCATCCCCAAAGAAAGCCAAAATTGTCAAAGTTCTTAATTCTCTGCCACAAAAAGAGGGGAAGTTTGTTGATATTGACAAAACTCTGAAAATTACAACTATCCAAGCTTCTCTTGGTCAACCTAAGAAGACTCCCACAAAGGTTGATCCACTCTCTCGCATTGTCATCTCCATTGCTCCAAGTGTGATCGAGAAGATGCAAAAAGATTTGGGAAATTCGAACCCTTTACAAGAGCTGAATTATTATGGACCATCATCCCCTATGCCTTTAAGCAACTTTGAGAATCCAATCTATCTTAAACTCTTCATCTTTTGCTTCAATTCTACCGCCTTTCTTTGTTCCTAACTTAATGGATCGTTGTCGTTCTTTAATTGGACAACAACTTCTGGTTTGCTTCATATCACTTAAACTTATTTTTATTGCCTTTCCCCAAGTTTTTATCTTATGTTATACCTTTTCTTTCAGATTTCCAAGAGTTGGTTCTCCTAGTAAGATGGTCAGCCGAATCTTCCGCAGATATATCGAGGCTTCAAGAAGAAGTTTCAAGCTTAAACAACCAAGTACCTTCCCAATCTGTTGATCAAAACGAAGCTTTAATGTAATTAGACAGATTGAAAGCTTCTCTGGCTCGGTCAGAGTCTGTTATTTCCGAGTTGAGGAAAGCTCGTCAACTCCTTGCTGATGAAAATTTGGCATTGAAAATGACCGTGAAAGAGTCCGAGGAGGAAAAGACTTGAAATGTGGCAAAATAATCTTATTTAAAGAAAAAGATGAAGAAGAATAAAGGTTCTTTAAAATTGGCTATCGATAGTATTTCTGATGCAAAGCAGTGAGTGTCCCAATTCCTTAATACTTCTCTTGAGGATATCATTGTCAATTCTTTTGAAAATGCTATGATGCTCGCTTATGCCGAAAATGTTGATAAATGCATGGACTTGAGCTTTCCTTCACTCGACTCGGCTCTTGTGAATAGGGTTATGGACAAAATTTAAAAAAATTGAGCAAGGGGTTGTAGTCGCTGAAAGAGAGGAGATTAATGCCACTAAAATTCTATCTTTTGAAGTTCCTTCCTATTAAAAAGATTTCTTGTCAACACCCTAAAATAGTGCTAAGAAAGATGAATGATCCTTTGTACAAATAGTGGGCGTGATTCCTTTAGGAATTGCCTCTTATTTTGGTTCTATTTATGGAAATTTCTCAAGTCGAGCCTTTCGACTTCGTCGAAAGGAATGAATTCTGGTTTAAGTGACCTCTCGACACTGATGAGCTAGTGTGATCCTCCTTCGAAAGCCTTCCTTTCGATTAGGTTGAAATTCCTTGAGTTAAACCTTCTAAAGGTTGGTTTCGACCTTGTCGAAAGCCTGTGTGACAATTTCCTTTGAGTTTATGCAAGAAGCCTTGTTCTTTAGTAGATTTAGAGTGGCTTCGACCTTTTCGAAAGCTATGGGGATGACTTCCTTTAGATTAAACTAGTAAGACCAAGTTTTGGTATTTAGGGAACAGGTTTTGACCTTGTCGAAAGCTTCAGACCTCAGAGTTAAAGGCTTTGAAATGCTATAGAAGATGTTTGGATCAGAAGTGTTGTCGACCTTGTCGACAAGTACCCTTCGATGGGGTCAAACCTGGAAAATAGAATTTAAACCAATAAAGTTTTTAGCAATTAGTAAATTAATCAATAATACTCGAGGCTTCCATTTTTCATCCAAGTAAACTTTATTTCTTTAAAATTTCCCAAATTAGGGTTACAATGCTTTATCTATGAACATACAAGTTTGGAATGAGAGAAATTGGATCTCCAAAATGTGACCCCTTGGGTCTTATTTAAAGATGTATGCAGCCTTCCCTTCGCACCCTTGCTTTCGAGAATGTCGAAAAGCCCTCCTTCTATATGCTATTGTGTCCCTTTCGACCTAGCCGAAAGCTATGCTTCCTTTCGATGTTGTTGAAAGGCTTTCTTCTTATATGCTGTTGTGAACCCTTTCGACCTAGTCAAAAGCTATGCTTCCTTTCGACATTGTCGAAAGGCTTTCTCTTTATATGATGTTCTGAACCCTTTTGACCTGGTCGAAAGCTACCCTTCCTTTTGATGTTGTCGAAAGGTGTCTCTGTTCTTCTTATCATGCTCAAGCAATTCCTTCACTCCCTTCAAACCTTTCAACCTGGTCAAAAGCCCTACTTCCTTCTGGTGTCGAAAGTTGTTTACCATCCTTTCTCCTTTGTTGAATTTTGAGTGTTGCTTTCTTCATAGCGCCTTCAATGTTCTCGAAAGGTGTCTTGGATGGATATTTGCCTTCTTGTTGTTAGTGGAAGTAGGTCTGAAGCTGTCGACATGGTTGATAGGTAGACTTTATTATTTTCGAAGAGATTCAACTGTCATTGCTTTTGACCGATTCGAAAGGCTTACTATTACTTCTTTCGACTCCTTCAAAAGGTTTTGTCAAAACTCATATTCCTTGGTCTTTGTTCAAGAACCTTTCGACCTAACCGAAAGGTGGATTTTTTGGTTTAACACTTCCTTCTAAATTGACTCTGACTCTGAAGATAAAGATGACAAGGATGTAGTTACCGAGGAAGAGGGCGGTAATAATGGTGATGATAATGATGATGATGACGACCACGATGAAAACATAGATCAAGGTCAAGGTTTAGGCCGTGATAGGTTGGTTAAACTAAACCTTTTGGAAAGGACGGTAATGACAACACAAGGACTTTTGAAAAGGTCAATTCCGATCAATCTTTTCAGAAAACAAGCCCAACTGAATCCCTTGTGCCTTCTTGTCCTTAGGAGGAGCTTGCTTATATTAATATGGAGGAACTAAAAGAGAAAAGGCAGGTCTCTCAAGCGTAAATTACCGCTTTTTTGGTATGGTTTTCTTTGTTTAAATGACTTTTGCTTCCATGATAGTAATAGTTTAAATCCTTTATTTTAGATATGGAGAAAACCTGTTCATCCCTATAAAACCAAGCTTGAAAGAAAACAACTAGAAATAAATAGTTAATATCAAGGGTTAGATAAACAACTGTATGAGCACAATAATCTCTCTGATAAGTATCATAGACTTAACAGAAGTGCGGCGGTGCAAGCATCCTTCAAAAATCAAGAAGCTGCCTCACGATTGAGGAGGGCGCGCGCACCTTCGATATGATGCTCTTTTGAAAGAAAATCGGGAGTTGGTTATACTTTTTTGGATGTTAATTGAAGAGAGAAACATTCTGGTAGAATTCTTATAAAATGGCTACTGTAGACACCCAACTGCAGATTTCTCAAACTTAGGTGATTTTAGTGGGGGTCTACTTAGCCGTTTACAAAAGAGATACTTGGATGAATTGGATCTGACTCACATCTTGGAGCATGATGGAACTTACCATGAGTCAGATCAATTCCCCAAGAATTTCCTTCTATTAAACTCAAATACTATAAGGACAAGTATATCTCAAAATTATTTACAAATTTGATTTTGAACGAACTAGATAAATACATAATTATGTAATAATATTGATTTGTAAATTATTGTTTTAGTTTTCCTTTTATCCTTAGATGTATTTTATTACGTTATCACATATTGAATGTCCCTCAAGCAACTTGTCTCTAAAGGTTATTGAGGCCAATATGCTAAACAAAGAAGAGATTATCTCGAAAAGGCATCAATTTGCAATCTCCAAAACTAGCGAGATATTGTTTTATTAGAGATTTGCAAAAACTTTATATGGAACATCATCATCTCCGCTTCGATTTTTTTGGTGAAGAAAAAGAAAATCTACTTAAGGAAATTTGAACATACCATACCAAATTAATATGTGGTCGTGATAGTCCTCGAGCCGGGGAATGAGACTATAACAAATATCCTCTAGTTATTACTCTGGAAGGACTTAAGTTCCTTTTGTCTCAACAATTATTCATTCTACTAATTCATTGAGTAAAGTTAGGAATACAGTTTCCCATCTTTAGATGTAAAACAAATGTCTAATTGTACTTTTAGTTTCATTGTTACTTGAGTTGTAATCTTTTATTACTTTAATAAATAGATCGATTATTCTAGTCATAACTTCACTCTTTTTTCTTTTTGTTTAATAGGAGTTACAGTTATCTGCATCGCCTCTCTCGTTAGATTTGACATCACACTTTATCAAGATAGGTTGTTAGCGGATCTTGAAAAGAAAAGGCTTCTTGATGATACTTTATATGTTCATTTCCAAAGTAACACAAAATCATTAAAATTGCATAGGAGATTTTTGCTTCGGAAAACAATTATTAGGAATCTCAGCGATCAGATTGCCAATTTAGAAGCGGATGTTAAGAGTAAAAACGAAGCGATTTCCATGTTGAAGTGTCAAGTTAAGTCAAATCCTTCAATTGATTTTGGCCATAAGATGTTAGAACTTCTTCATTAAATAAGTGATTTGGAAATTAAATTTGATGATAGTCAAGCTCAGTGTGAACCGCTCGAATTCATTACGGGAAATAATATTTCAAATGTCGATTCACCAACTTTTTCCATTGTTCCATCTGTTGAAAAATTAACAAGATCCACTTCTATTGCTATACAAAAGTTCCCTACTGCGACTAATCCTCTGCTTGGATTAGATGAAAAAGTAGTAGGCGATGCGCACATACATGTGCATATTTTACTTCCATATTTTATCGACTTTAATTAAATAAATGAGCATTTAGGGTGTTTTAACATGTTTAAACCAAAATTCAAATTATTTTGAAACCATCATTTATTCTTCTTCATATAGGGGCAAAATGGTCGTTTTTGTGCATATATTAATTTGAGAAAATTTACTTGGAAATTTCTATATTATTTGGTAGGAATTGGACTTCAAATGGAAGTGGTCTTCATTGAATATGCACGCACAAGAGTGAAGAGAGACAAATGAAGATGGAAATAATTCATTTCATGTATCATGGAGGACCCCACATATCGACCTACCTTGATGTACAAATTAGGAGCTAATGCACGTGTTAATGGCCATTAAAGTTTCATGCACACTTAATGGAGGATTATCTCATGATAATGATAACTTGGTTGCCACACCACCTCAAGGATAGTTTGGGTAGTTCACAAAAATTGCGATTAAGGTTTCATGCATGTATAAGTACCCCTTCTGTTCATGTAATTAGTCTTTCTTCCTCTTAGCCTCCTTAGTTTAGGATCAGAAATAAACAAACCTCTCTTTTCTTTTTCATAGCTACTTAACCATTTTCTTCTTATGTAATTTTCCTATATACAAATTTAATTCATTCTATTTTATTTCATGTTATTTCCTTTTATGTTAGTAGTGTAGTTTATTTCTTATGCAAGTAAATTAGCTTTTATTTTAGTTAATTAGTTCTCTTCTTACTTTGCTTTCATTTTCCTCCTTTTATGTTGAATGTTACATTTGTTGATATGATAACAAATAGGAGAGGCTAAACCCCTTCAAATTAGGGATAATAAAGCTCTCTAATTATATGGATTCAATATAATTTGTTAATTCTTGATCTCTTTTTGTGCCTAATGGAATTGTTGAATGTGGTTAAATATTATTGTTTAGCTTTGAATTTGATAGCCTATGTTGTTGACACCAATTATGTTATGTTTAAGCAAACAAAACACAAATTACCTCTTCATCGACATATGATTATGGTAATGAAGTGAATGTTTAAATCAAAATTTGATGGTATATATTTCTAATCAATAGTTAATAGGCCATGCATAAAATAAATTTTATTTTCAATTTTATTGTCATTTTTCATGAGAGTTAGTTAGTGGTTTAATGGGTGTGTTATAGTTTGATGGCTTATGTTGAACTAATTAATAGCACAAATATACCATACTTATGATAAACACATCAACTAAATTCACTAATGGCCAAAAAAGAGAGATCATAATTTCATGTTGTGTTGATTTATGTGATCTAGAGAGTGGATTCATCTCTAAATTGTCTTCTACTCTCATATTTTTATCCATTCTTGCTTTTGTTAGTATTTAAATTTTTTTAGCTAATCACAATTCTCAAATCTTGTTTTAATTTGATTGAATAGATATTTGAAATCTAAACAGTTCCCTATGGATTGACCCGTTCTCGCCACGTACTAGAATTGTATGACGTGCGCTTGCGGTTATTTTTACTATAAATTCGATCAGATAGTTTCCAATCCGATGGATGTTTAGCCAGTTCGAACAAGTTTTTGGCGCCGTTGTCGGGAAATCGTCTTTAATTTTATTTTCTATTCTTCGAATTATTTTCATTTGATTTTTATATGTGTTTCTTTTGTGTGCTAGTTTGCATTTTCTTTTAAAACCAAATTGTTATGTGATTTTTGTGTGCTTGTTTTCTCGTCTATTTTCATTTGGCATTTGCATCTCTTCATTTAAAAAAAATACACAAATTCATTCGAAAAAGAAATTTTTTTATTCCATTATAATTTTGCATTTACATCTCTTTTTACAATTTCATTTCATTTTTACACCTTTGCATTTACATTGAAAAAAAAGCCATACACAGTGCAACAAAACTGTGCACTGTATACAAAACTGTGCCTTCACTACAAAACTGCCCCCCAAAAGCCTATAACACTTGCTTGCCATCAACATTTCCTCCTTCACTTTAGCCACCACATCAACCACATTTCCAATGCTACACCCCCTACCTCTGCAACATACTTCCACTACCGCAACAACAGTCACGACCAACTTCAGAAACACCGACACTGTAACTTTGTATAAACAAACAAACAACTACCTAAACATCAAAATACACAGCGTACCATACCAATCTCACCTTTCGACCATCTAAAACCAACCACCTCCTCTAACAAGCAAACTTCACCAACAAACTACACTGTCTGCCAACTCAAACTGTCAACCTGCTTGCAGCCACACTCACATACAAACTTCAATTCTACCACATTGACCAAAACTCCAGTCATCATTTGCCCCATCCTACCTAAACTATCACTTGCATACTGTTGTTCATCAACTGAACTGCTGGCACAACCACAACTACAAATTCATTATTCCTTCCACTACTGCTAACTACACGCGACTTCAATCCCAAACACCACCATCACTTCTGTTTCCAGTAAACTCCTCCTGACAAATACCATCACAGTTCTTCATTGTGCCATTCACCCTACCTCTGCCATATAAGCAACAACACACACCATCGCAATCAACAGCAATCCTCCATATCTCAATCATTTCCACCACAGTCACCACAATCACTTACCTTCCTGGATCAAACTTCTCCTCTCTCAACCAATTCCAGTCAAATATCTTCATCACCTCACTACCGCACTTCACAACTTGCATCACACATGTATCCCTTAGGTATCATACCACTGCTAATCCAAAATGCTCCCCTATAAAACTTCCCCAACTTGCATAATTCCACTGATTATAGTGCACAACATATAACACCAACCTACCACTGTTACACTGCATTTCAATTCACCCTGACATCATCTTCGGCCAAACTTCAAATCCTTCTCTGAACTACCACCTATTTCCTCTGGCATTACTACAGTTCTAACATTCCAATAACCCGAAATTTAACCCATAATAATTAATTCGTTAATTAGTGAAATAATAAAATAAATTTGTGAAATTATCATAATTGAGCTAAGGGAGTTGCACAATTGTTTCCGTGGTAATTTTCTGGTCAATTTCCATATATAGAACATCAGGATCCGAGCTAATATGAGCAAGTTATGAATTAAACAAAATAAAGAAGAACCGAAAAAAAAATTGGGCTAGGTCGACCGACCGGTCGACCTAGGCACCAAGGCGGTCGACCGTCCAGTCGACCCTCCTCACCTTTTGAATGAGCGAAAGTTTGTTTCATTTATTCGAATGTTGTACACGTCTTTTACATTCTTTTAACCAATCTGGTCCTTCCGTTCTTGCATCCGATGGCTCATATTCAGCCTATGACGTGGTTGCATACTGTTCAATCCTCAAATCCAATGGTTCGAGATCCGCTTCTACATCTATAACCTAGGCCTAACACTTTTTCTCATTCTAGGTTTTCTCCGCTTGGGTTCACATTTCGGGAAGGACCCTAAAAGGAATAATTTTCCAAGGAGAGAATCTTTTTAAGTAATATAGTTTAATACCCTCAAGTGGATCTGAGAAGACCAAAAGGGAAGAGCTTAGGATCATAGGTGAGTGATTGTAATTATTTTAGATTTCTTTAAGTAATTTAAAATAATAGGGTTTCCAATAGTTGTAGTTTTACTATGATTTTTGGAACAACCTTTTTAGTAGTTTATTTACAATTTTTAGAATTATTTTTAGTCTATTTCTTTTAGCTATTTTTTTTTGTTAATTTTAGTTTATTTCTGTTAATTATAGCTTTTCCATTGGTTTATAGTATTTTAATTTATTTTTTGTTATTTATGCGTTATTTACGTCATTTTCCTACGCATCGAATTTTCTCCTATTTTCAATTTTCTTTTATTTCTCCTTCTCCTTCGTGTATGGATTAGAATAGATTAAACGCGAATATGGATTAGAATTATAAGAACAGCGAAATAACGGAAGATAAGATGTAGATTGTAAAGACTGTAATAAAATTGGAATTAAGACGAAAACTGAGGCTAATTATGATATTGATGTTAGAATTGGACTAATTAAAGATAATCGACCTAGTTATAACTTAGAATTGTAACTAAAAAGTGTATAAGACGAAAGAAGCTTATTTTTACAATTAGACCTTGGGTTAAGTAATAAGCATGATTATAACGTAGGTTATATTAAGAAATGGAACAGAGTGAGGCTTATTTTAAGACTTAGGATAAATTAATAAGCATAGATAGTAAGAACAAAAGTAAAGGCTTATTTAAATAATTTATCTAAGTTAATAAGCAAAGAATTAAAGTAGGACCTGTACCAAATAACATTCCCCTATTTCCATGGACACGGTGTTTCACATAACCCTGAAATGAAACGAGGTGTCTCAGATAACCCTGAAGTGAGACGAAGTGTCTCACATAATCCTGTAATGAGACAAGGGGCACGCTTATGTTAATAACGGTAGTAAATGGTCAATAAGTAGAAGTCCAAATCATGAGAATTTGGGCAAGGGGCGCAACTATATATTGTTTCGATGACGGGCCAGTAGCAATAGCATTTCCCGTATTATTTCTATGGACACGGTGTTTCACATAACCTTGAAGTGAAACGAGGTGTCTCACATAACCCTAAAGTGAGACGAAGTGTCTCACATAATCCTGAAGTGAGATGAGGGGCAAGGTTATGCTGGAGCTTGAGGTAATAAGAAGACCCAATAGGTGGAACAACAGGTAATGGGTCATAAATAGTTATGAGTTCCATGCACTTAGTATGTGTGTCTTTTGTAGACACCATTGCCTTCTGTGTAGGGAGCTATATAGCATCTAGTTCGCAGTAGGTCTATAGAGTAATAAGCCAATCAAAGGGTAGTATTAAGAATTCAGCCTAATCAAAGCAGCTTTCAAAAAAAAGTGTAATCAATCAAAGTTAATCAATTATGTTGATTTAGTTAAATCCTATTTATTTCCAGCTTATTCCTTCTTCATATTTCCTTTTATATACTAGAACTGTTGTAAGGTCTATTACTTTAACTTTGCTTAAAGAATCTAGTAATTACTATCATTCAATAGACTTTTAGTCTGACCCACTCCTTCATTTTCCCCTTTTCCCCATAGGCAATTAGTGGCAAGGAAAATAGATCGCAGCTTCTTGGAGACCCATTGGAGATTCTATCATGTATTTCATTCCTTTAGTTCCTGTTTTTAGTTCTTTTGTTGAACTGGTATTTTGAGAAGGATGTATTGTACTCTGATATTATTTGAGACTTTGAGTTTTTGATTTCACGAGACTTGTATGGGTAATTTTGTCATATGATGTATTGGGTATTTGGTGACTTTTTTGTACCATTTTATATTATGGAATTTGACTTTTAGCAAAATACTGTAAGTGTTTCCGCTGCGTTATTATTATTATTATTATTATTATTATTTAATTTTTGTCTTGTGAATCTTAGTCTCTGCTAGTTTTAGTTATACCTACAATGCACCATGCCTTTTAGTATGTCCTTTTGGGTATACCAGAGGTGTGGGGTGTTACATTTGGTATCATAGCCTAAGGTTACAGGATTCCTAAAAATTTATTTTAAAAAGTAAAGTATTTTTAAAAATAACTTGCTATAAATTATTTTTCAAAAAAGAACTCTTAAAAGTAGTTTTTAAGTATAAAAGAGTTTTTATAAAAAAATCCCCTCAAAAGTCCAATTCAATCTCCCTTCGACTCCTAAACTCTCTTTTTCTTTGCATAGAATGGCGGATTCCCCTAATCTTCCTGAGGGCATTCTAGTCCCAGCTTGGTTTCGTAGGTATCTATAAGCCACGACTCCAGAGGTGCAAGGGCAAGCGCCCAATCCTGCACCAGCGGGTGGGAATCCCTTCAATCCAACTGCAGCCATCAGTTTCTCTACGCTTAGTAAGGATTTTACAAATTTGGGTTGAAAGACTTTTTCTAGTACGGAGACTTTTGTGATGGCTCAGGCTTGGCTAAGAAACACAGAAAGGATATTCGGAGTATTGGGATTGGATGATCAGTAGCACGTTCAGCTAGCATCTTGGCAGTTGAAAGAGGAAGCTTCTTATTGGTGGGAGGTTATTGAGTTGGAAGGAAGAGAGGTTACTTGGAATGGATTACGGGGGAGGTTTGATAGGAAGTACTTATCTTAAGTAGAAGAGAGTGTTCAGTTGGAGCGGTTCCTTAGCAAGGGAGCTTGGCTATGAAGGGGTACATCAACCAATTTAATGAATTGTCGTGGTTTGGAATGGAGTTGGTGAATACACCGCACAAGAAAGCTATGAAGTTTGCAAAGGGATTGAATCAGCCCCTTTAAGGGTTGTTGTTGACTCACGTACCGATGGGAGCTACTTATGAGTCACTAGTAGAGATAGTGCTTATGTCTGATGCAGCTAAGGAGGGGGAGTCTATAGAAGTCGTTAAGTCGGAAGGTTCTAAGAAGAAAAGAGAAGGCCCTCAGAAGCGGACCAAGAAAAAGTGCAAAAGTTGTGGGATGGCAGGTCATTTAGCCAAGGACTGCAAGAGAGGGAAGATGAAAGGAAAGTACTATAATTGCGGGCAACCTAGACACTGGAGTAGGAGTTGTCCCCAGCAGATGGGGCAGGGTGTAGGTGTACTAGTAGCACATGTACAGGCTTTGGAGGCAGCACCTTCCTGTAGCAGACATGATCGAGGTAAGAAAATTTGATTTATATTTCCGATTTTCCCATTCAGACTCTCTTCGATTTTATAGACTTACACTCTTTCATCTCTAGTTCTCTAGTAGATTGTTTGCACTTAGACATCTCTTTAGTAGTAGACCCCATTGTTGTTTCAAACCCCATATGAGGATCGGTACATTCGTCTATGGTTTGTAGGGGTTTGAAATTTTTTATCCTAGGCGTGGAATTTTACTGTGGCGCCCGTGTCTTTGGATTTTCGGGGTATGGAATGATTTTGGGGATGGATTGGCTATCCACATATGGAGCTATATTAGACTACGAGAGGAGAGTCGCTAGACTAGATACATGCAGCGGTAGGACTCTTGAGGTTTCTTGCGACCCGCAAGGGTCGGTCATGTTGAGCTACCTATATTCCCTCGATTCATCTGAAGTAGAGCTAGATTCGGTTCCTCTCGTCAGAGATTTTCCAAACGTCTTTGAGGAGGTTAGGGGACTACCACCCTAACAGAATGATTGACTTCAGGATTTATTTGACTGAGTATGCTAAGCTAATAGCATTACCTGTAAGGCACATGGAACCTAGAGAGAGAAGGAATTGAGCAAGCAAATCTGTGAGCTTTTGGAGAAGGGTTTCATAAGAAGGAGCATATCAAAATGGGGAGTGCCAGTCGTCTTTGCTACTAAGGTGGATGGTTCCCTTCGACTTTGTGTAGGCTATAGAGAGTTCAATAAGCTCATGAAGAAGAACCGTTATCCACTCTCTAGGATATATGATCTTTTTGACTAGTTAGTTGGCTCTTCGGTACTCTCCCAACTTGATTTAGCCACATGATTCCATCAGCTTAGGGTCACCGATGATAGAATAGATAAGCCCGCATTTAGGATACCAGATGGATTCTTCGAGTGGTTGGTTATGCCTTCTAGGCTAACCAATGCTCCAGCCTATTTTGTAGATTTGATGAGCTGTGGTTTTAGAAATGTCCTAAATAAATTAATGGCGATCTTCATAGACGACATTTTGGTGTTTTCCAAAAGTATAGAGGAGGTTCTTCATACACCTTGCATTCTTCAGTTAAAAGCAAAGTTTTTGAAGTATCACTTTTGGCATAAGGAAGCGTGTTTCTTGGGGCATAGAAAAGGTCTACGCATGGAAAGAGTTTGAGAAATGATTTTGTACATTTAGGTTCGGATTGTGAAAATCCAAAGAGTGGTAAGAAAAGATTGGAGATGTATCATAGAAACGGAGAAAAGCCACATGTAGATAATTACAGAAATTAAAATTTCCTCAGAAAAGTGGATTTAACGGTAATGCCATAAGATAAATATAGGCATACAAGAGGAACAAGAATACAAGACTTTAAGTAAGGAAATGAGATTTCCAAGGTTTAGAAAGGATACTCCTGAGATAGTAAGTAGGAAAATCCACTTTATGTCTAACACAATAAAATGAAATTATTAGAATTGGAAAGGAGAATTGTCAATATTTTTAAAAGTAAATACTGGGTTTTTAGGAATATGGTAAGAAATTTAAATTGGTTTTTATATGATATAAATTTTGTTAAAAGTGAAATTCTTTTTGATGAATTACGTAACATATATAGTTCACTAGTTTCTTTGTAAGTAAACAAAAATTTTAAATATAAAAACCTAAAAGGTATTAATTATCGGAAACATAGATTACAACATTTATTATTGTAATAGATGTTTTCGTGAAAATAAAGTGAGCATAGACTATAACGCTACTGTTATAGTAGGTAACTCCCAAAGGAAATGTTTTTACTTAATATGTGAGGTTTATTAGTAGTTATTTTTAATTAAATTCGTACACTATTATTTTTTGGGTTGTAGTAACAGTGTTTTATGGAACATCTGTTTTAAACCCAAATAAAAATGTATTTTTAAAAGATAATTTCTAAGAATAGAAATAAAAGTGATTTGCAAATACACCTATTAATTAAATAGGTATAAGAAAAAGTTAAATATTAGAAGATGTCTATCATAACAAAATATAATTTAAACATACTTTAATCTATTGGACTGAAAAAAATAATGGTATAATTTTCTATGAAACCAATAAAAATGTTTTGTGCAAGTTACAAGGAATCCATGAAAGAGATATACAAGGTATGGGAGCACCATAATTTTTTTTGGCATATCAAAAATTTGGACCATTTCTCGATTAATGCGTGTCATCCTTGCGCATGGGCCATGCTAATCTTCTCTGTATCGTTCCAATTTTATCGGATGTCCCCGAAGGGACCTTATTTTGTATAGCCTATTTCGAAAAATATAAAATAAGTTCCTTGTAATTTCACATAAACATGAAATCCTGTTTTAAAAGGTTCATAGAAGATTTTAGCATTAATAATTTCTCATAGTAGAAAGTAGTTCCAATACATTAAGGTATGAGACCGGTAGGTGTAATAAGGAGATGTTTTGAAAACACATAAGGGTATTTTAAAAATATTTTAAAAGGAAATGGTTTGATGAAAAAGTAAATAAGTTTTTGAAATGAAAAACTTAATAAAAGTATAATTTGAAAATTCAAATTTTAAAGAAAATTAGGAAGGTATTTAAAAGAACGCGAGGAATAAGTTTTGGACTTAGAATTAGAAAGTTTTTCCCTCTAGCTTTGGGAAATAATGTAAATTCAAAAGGATGTAAGGATGTAAATCTAGAAACATAAAATGTTAAGCAATCAAGTATTTTTGAATTTAAGAAGAACTTAAAGATAACACTTTTAAGGAAAAATATTTTGGGATTTGAAAATTTAGAAGCCTTAGTTTTTGAAATGAGAGGATAAATACATAACCAAACTCTTAAAAGTGGAATTGATAGGAATCATTCCCTAAGGATTGTCGAAAAAGGTGTAAGGCTATAAAGGAGACATCAGTAATTACTTTTAGAAGTAATAATAGAGTTTCCCGTAGAGCATGCTAGTGAGAACCTAGGAATGCTGATTCATGTGAGCAGGCTAAAGAAGAACATTAAATTGAAATTATTAAGGCTGTAAGGCACACGTGGTTGAGGACATGTATTCTTGATTTTGAGAAACATGGGAAAAGCATCCTCCTTCAGTGGAATTCCCACACGATAGTAGTTTTCAAGCTAGCATTGGGTGGCACCTTTCGAAGCTTTTTATGGAAGACCGTGCGAGTTGCCATCGTGTTGCTTAGAGTCTATAGAGAGATTGCTACTTGGTCCTGACATGGTTAGAAAGACTTCGGAGAAGATTGGTTTGATTAGGAGAAAATTTGTATCTCATATCCTCATCTTTTCGATAATAAGTTTTAGAATTTGCTATTTCCATCTTTAGTTTTGAATAGGTTCATTCCTTTATTATCCTTTGGGAGCGTAGAACTTAGGATTCAACCTATGGATGGAAGGGTTTGATGTAAGCATGTTATTAGAACATGTTATGTATAATGTATGGTAGTGGTTGCAAGTGTTTGCTAGTGGATGCTATGGACGCATATACTTACACTAGGCACTATTATCTCTCAGGGATCAGCCTAACTAGGACACTAGAGCATATGCATATGGATGTGTGCGCATTTTTATCCTATTTTCCATGGTTGCTAGAAATGGATGATTTTCACATGATTGTTGCATTTGGATGATGTTTGTAGCATGCATATATAACTATTAGTTATCAATTTGGAATTTGCATTCATTTGGATACATAGCACGGACATGATTGCATAAAAGGAGGTCAATTGAATCAGTGGACCACCTAATCTTTTGCATTAGTTAGGGACATATACACTACACTAATCGCATAAGTATCATAAATTGCATTAGAAAAACTCAAGGACAATGGATGAATGGATGATGGTTGGGTAGTTGGCTATAGAACTTGGATGAAAACATTTAGTACATTCTTTTATCCTTAGAGATTTCGGGAATGAAATCCCTTAAGGAGGGGAGAATGTAACAACCTGAAATTTATCCCATAATAATTAATTTGTTAATTAATGAAATAATAAAATAACTTTGTGAATTTATCAGAATTGAGCCACGGTAGTTGCACCATTGTGTCTGTGGTAATTTTTTAGTCAATTTCCATATATAGAATGTCAGAATCCGAGCTAATATGAGCAAGTTATGAATTAAACAAGAATAAAGAAGAATCATAAAAAAAAATGGGAAAAATAATATAGGCTAGGTCGATCGGCCGGTCAACCTAGGCACTAGAGCGGTCGACCGCCTGGTCGACCCATCTCACTTTTTGAATGAACGAAAGTTCATTTTGTTCGTTTGAACGTTGTACGCATAATTTGCATTCTTTTAACCGATCCGGCCATTTCTTTGTTGCATTTGATGGCTTATAATCAGCCTATGACGTGGTTGCATCCTGTTCAATCCTCAAATCCAATAGTCCGAGATCCATTTCTACACCTATAAATAGAACCCTAGGCCTAACACTTTTTCTCATTCTAGATTTTCTCCACTTGGGTTCACCTTTTGAGGAAGGACCCTAAAAGGAATAATTTTCCAAAGAGAGAATCTTTTTAAGTAAAATATTTTAATCCCCTCAAATGGATATGGGAAGACCAAAAGGTAAGAGCTTAGGACCACAGGTGAGTGATTGTAATTATTTTAGATTTCTTTAAGTAATTTAAAATAATAGGGTTTCCAATAGTTGTAGTTTTACTAAGATTTTTGGAATAACCTTTTTAGTAGTTTATTTACATTTTTACAATTATTTTCAGTCTATTTCTTTTAGATATTATTTTCAGTTAATTTTAGTTAATTTCAGTTAATTATAGCTTTTCCATTTATTTACAGTTTACTTACAGTATTTTAATTTATTTACTGTTATTTATGCGTAATTTACATCTTTTTCCTACGCTTTGGATTTTCTTCTATTTTCAGTTTTCTTTTATTTCTCCTTTTTCCTTCGCGTATGGATTAGAATAGATTAAACGCGAATATGGATGAAAATTATGAGAATACCGAATTAACGGAAGATAAGATGTAGATTGTAAAGACTATAATAAAAATGGAATTAAGACCGAAATTGAGCCTAATTATGATATTGATGTTAGAATTGGACTAATTAATGATAATTGGCCTAGTTATAACTTAGAATTATAATTAAAAAGAGTATAAGATGAAAGAAGCTTATTTTTACACTTAGACCTTGGGTTAAGTAATAAGCATGATTATAACGTAGGTTATAATAAGAAATAGAACAAAGTGAGGCTTATTTTAAGACTTAGGATAAATTAATAAGCACAGATAGTAAGAACAAAAGTAAAGGCTTATTTAAATAATTTATCTAAGTTAATAAGCAAAGAATTAAAGTAGAAACTATAACAAATAACATTCCCCTATTTCTATGGACACGGTGTTTCACATAACCTTGAAGTGAAACGATGTGTCTCACATAACCCTGAAGTGAGACGAGGTGTCTCACATAATCTTGACGTGAGACGAGGGGCACGCTTATGTTAATAACGGTAGTAAATGGTCAATAAGTAGATGTCCAAATCATGGTAATTTTGGCAAGGGGCGCAACTAGATATTGTTTGGATGACAGTCCAGTACCAACAGCATTTCCCCTATTATTTCTACGGACATGGTGTTTTCACATAACCCTGAAGTGAAACGAGGTGTCTCACATAACCCTGAAGTGAGACGAGGTGTCTCACATAATCCCGAAGTGAGACGAGGGGCATTCTTATGCTGGAGCTTGAGGTACTAAGAAGACCCAATAGGAGGAACAACAGGTAACGCGAGCTTAGTGGTGGTCACACGTGCGACTTCCAGTGATGGCTCATAAATCGTTATGAGTTCCAAGTGCTTAGTATGTGTGTCTTTCGTAGACACCATTGCCTTCTACGTAGGGAGCTATATAGTGTCTAGTCTGTAATAGATCTATGGAGTAGCAGGCCGATCAAAGGGTGGTATTAGGAATTCAGCCTAATCAAAGCAGCTTTCAAAAACAAGTGCAAAGAATCAAAGTTAATCAATTATATTGATTTAGTTAAATCGTATTTATTTCCAGCTTATTCCTTCTTCATATTTCCTTTTATATACTAGAACTATTGTAAGGTCTATTACTTTTACTTTGCTTAAAGATTTTAGTAATTACTATCATTCACCAGATTTTTAGTCAGACCCACTCCTCCATTTTCCCCTTTTCCCCCATAGGCGATCAGGGGTAAGGAAAGTAGACCGCAGCTTCTTGGAGACATGTTGGAGATTCTATCATGTGTTTCTTTCCATCAATTCCAGTTTTTAGTTCTTTTGTTGAGCTGGTATTTTGATAGGGAAGTATTGTACTCTGATATTATTTGAGACTTTAGGTTTTTGATTTCACGAGACTTGTATGGGTGTTTTGTCATATGATGTATTGGGTATTTGGTGACTTATTTATGTCATCTTATATTATGGAATTTGATTTTTAGCAAGATACTATAATTGTTTCCACTGTCTTATTATTATTATTGTTATTGTTATTTAATTTTTGTCTGGTGAATCTTAGTCTCTGCTAGTTTTAGTTATACCTACAATGCACCATGCCTTTTAATGTGTCCTTTCGGGTATACCAGAGGTGTGGGGGTGTTACAAACATCATTCGACAACCCTGTGCCATGCTCCATCCAACATTGCATGTCACTAATATACTAATATACCAGTACAACGTCATCCTTAGCTGCATACATATTCAAGTGCACTACAAACAACTTGCTCAAAACCACTTCAGCACTACACAACACCCCCACTCATCAACCTCCATGCTTCCCTCTGCCACCAGTGCAATCACTGCCTATCACCAGACCCCTTCATTCATAACAAAACTGTGCCATTGCCAAGCCACACCCTCCCTGCTACTGTGCTCAACCTACATCACCATCGGCACAAAATGCGTTCAACCTGCCATCTTACTGCCCCCGTCTTTCAACACACTATCAACCTATGTTACACATCCACCAGTGCAACTTGCATAGGTTACAACAACAACATAACTGCTTGAGTACACTGCTGAACTACTAACTGCTACCTACAACTTCCACCTTCAACTCCGCCTTATCACCAATCGCTGGCCACTGCCAGAAAACGCCTGCAAACCCCCACTGCATACAAAATTCTCTGCCATCCTCCTGTGCATTAAATCACTATAGCAACCACAAAAAATTCTACTGACCATCTCAGCTTCGAAAGAGGAAAAATTTCAACCACAAACCAAGCTCCTCATCTCACTCCAGTAACCCAAATCGAATAGCCAACACTTCATACCATATCCTCGAAGACCATGAAGCCACAAACCACCACAATTAATGACTTCGAACTCCACCTAAATCCGCAGCCAAAAACCAAAATTCACCCCCAAAATGCCTGTGTTAACTCTGTTACTCCCACAGTTGCACTTCCGCGATATGATTCCGATAAAAAAAATTAGGAAATTGTTTACTTTGGGGATTTCGATCTAACGGAGAATGAGAATTTAAGAGCATGGAAGTGGGGTGGGGTGTTGCCTTTGAAAAAGTTGTGAATTGTTTACTTTGTTTAATTATGGGCCGGGTGGTCTTTTTATTTTTTATTTTTACTTTGCTTTGTTTTGTCTCCATTTTGTTTTCCCATTACCCTTTTTTGTTCTTTTTATTTTTCTAAAACAAAAAAAAACCAAAAAAAAGACAAATAGGCTGAGTTTTTTGTTTGTCGTTGAAGTGTTTAGTTGTTTCTTTTTTTGTTTAGTGTCCTTGTTAAAAAAACATTTGTTTTGGTTTTCCTTTGTTTTTTTCCAATTTGTTTAGTTTTGTTTATCCTTTGTTTTACATTTTCTTTTGTAATATTCTTTTTGTTAAAAAAAATCTTTGGTTTTGTTTTATTTCTTTTGATTTCAATTGTTTTGATTTTCCTTTGTTTTAGTTACTTATTTCATATTAAAAATATATAAAAAACAATTGTATATTTCTTGTTCGAAATTTTCAGGTCATAGGTAGCTGAAGTGCTTGCTAAAATATTGCTTGCTTTCTTATATATTAAAAAAAATTGCTTCTTTTAAGAAAAATAATAAATTGCTAATAATTATGTACACTCTGGTATCGTGCCCTTTAACCCTTGTTTTTATTTATATAGCATTGTTAGTAGCTTGCATTTTATCAAAAAAAAATTCAAAAACCATAAACAAAAAAATTATGTTTGTAGTTGCATTGTTAATACACATTTAATTTTTGCTTTGCATTTCATCCTAGAATTTTGATTAATAATAACGTTTAGACATCGATAACACTTAATTGTATCTTGACAAGTTGTCTTCTTTGAACAATTTAATTTCTTGGTGTCTAGGCTACGACAAAGAAATAATCAGTTATAAATATTACGGTGATTCGGAAATATTATACTGAATTATTTTTCTAAAGGTACTTAAACCTTCGGTTGCATTGCTACGGTGATTTGTGGTGCACCGATAACCCCTGCCCGTTACCTTGCCGAGAACTATCTTGTTGGATTAAGACAAAGTGTGATTATACAATTTTTGGGTTAGGAGCTACTTAGGTTAGAAAATTTGTAATTAAATCCTTGCATTCATTTAGTTGCATTAGTTCATGCATATTAAAAAAAAGATAAAAAATCAAAATCAAAAACTAAAAAAAAAATTGTAAATATTCCTTAGCTTGGTTTCTAAATCCTTTCTTTTGAATATTTTTTTCAAAAATTCAAATTTTTTTTCAGTTCTTTTCAGAAAAGAAAAGGTCCAAAAGAAATATAAAACCTTTTCAAAAACAAAAAAAATTAAAAATCCAGAAACTAAACAAAAATTAAATTCCCTTTCGAAAAATAAATTCCTTTTGGTAAATAGTTTTCCTTTATAAAAAAATCCATAAAAATAAACATTTTTGAAAATGTTTGAATTTCATATTCACAAGAATTTTATAGTAGTTGTGAAAATCAATATAATCCATATAATTTCACTTCAAATTCTTATGGATATTTTAACAACAACTATTGACAGACAATTTGAACTTTGAACAACAAAGTTTTCAAAACGATGACCAACCTTAATTCTCAAAAATAGCATTGAAATGATTTCATCTTTACTTGAACTATCTACACAACAAAATCAAATGATAAATGAATTGTGTAATTTGTATTTGTGCAATAAGTTGAGTCAAGAATTTCAAACTTTGAATTCACTTCATAATTCAAACAATTTCGAGTATAACCCATGCAAATTCAATTTCGAACTTCAAAATGAATTTCAAAATTAAAACGAAAATGGAAACAACCGTTCAAATGATTTTGGCAATGGGAATTGTTTAATTGATGGTCAAATTTTTTGTTCTCAACAAGTCCAAATCGAAAATTCTCAAGTTAATAATTATAAATTGGATTTTATTGAGTAAATGGACGAAATTTACAATGATCACACAGATTTATTGTTTGAAACATATATGAAACAACGTGAAAAAAAATCAAATCCCAATGTGTGACGAGCCAAATGAGAATCCACCTTTTACCAAAATTGACGATTTTCAAATAATAACTTTTGAAATTTAAAACGACAATCTTAACTAAGTTGTTGAAAAAGTGGTAATTGAATTGGATTTCAATTCTTTTGAGGGTGAGAAACTCGATTTATATTTCGATCTTCCTTTTACCTATTACAAAAATTTGAATACAACAACTTTAGATTTTGAAAATGATATACCCAATGAAGTTGTTGATAATCCAACAAAGGAAGACGAATTTAACGAACGCGAATTTTTTGGTCTTTTCGAACATGAGTTTTTAAATTCCAAAGGGAAAGACTTGAATCACCATTTTGATTTTGAAATCAATAATTCTGAAGAAGTCTTCAATGACGAGTTTGAATTTCAATTTCGTGAATTAAACTTAAATTTCAATCAATTATTTTATCAACCCCAAAAATCATTGAAAATTAAACAACTCACATGATTTTTAATAAAACATCATTCGTTTTTCTAGATCAACATTCAACTCCGAAATCTTTATGATTCAGTTTTCTGCGCTTATGCTGTGCCTCACATACTTGATGAGATAAATGAATTGGTCTTTGGAAGTCTGTTTCATTTACTCTTTAACGGCATATTTTCTGATGTCTTGTAACTAATAACCATTTCATTTTTGTGTAAATATAGGTCTTGTTTTTATTTTTATTTTTCTCCTTTCACTTGGGTTGACAGTGGGGACACAGTCAAAATCAAGTGTGGAGGGGGGGAGTCTCATCTTCATTTTCGATTTTTCATGGTTTATTTTTTGCATTTTGCTTCCAAAAACTCAAAAATTCAAAAAAAAAATCTTGAATTTTTTATTAAAGCATTTTGATCTATTTTTAAAGAAACATTATAGGATAAGTATAAGATTTTGGTTATTAAATTGAAATTTATGAAAATTATTTATCTCAACAAAAATAAAAATAAAGTTTGATTACAGATAACGATGGTTTAACTAATATATAGGAAGGTCCATACACGTTAATTATGAAGTATATCCTTATTGAAAATCTTTGTTTTAAAAAGCGGTGGATTTAAAAGAAAATGATATAACATTTTTTATCTTCTAAGTTGAATGGTGCTAAGATGATTGTGCAAAACTCTCTCTTAAACAAAATAAAATAAGAAAAAAAAAGAAAAAAAAAAGAAAAAATATGTATATACATAAAGCATAAAAAAATTTGGTTTTATATAAATAATAAACAACTAGAGTCATGTGTTCACACGCAAGTGTGTTAACTCTCCATGCTCTGTACCCTTCTCATGTAAGCCCGAAAGGTAGTGCATGATCGATATATCTGGCTTCAGTTTATCTAAGTTAGGTGTATGTATATAAAAATTCTTTCATTAATAATGCCTATAGTCGATAGGTGTTCACACTTGTGTGTTCACTTGCCACACTATATATTTCCCTCATGGAAGCTCGTAAGGCAGTGCCTGGGTAATATATCTGTCCTCGGGTTTCTAAGTTAGGCATATGTAAATATTGTTAATATATTAAAATTTTCAAAAATAGAGAGAGTAAGCAATTAAAATCGAAGCACTATTTTTAATTATTTGATTTGACTTGTTATTCAAAAGAAATTAAAATGCCACTTTGTAAAACTTTGATAATCAACTAAGGATCCATTTCATAGTTACGCAGTGTTATCAACCGAAACAACGAGTTAAACTGTAACGACCCGTAAATTTCAACTGTTTTAATAACGCAATTAGTTGAAATTTTGTAAAATTTTAAATGATAAAATTTTGAAATAAAATTTAATATTTGGAATACGTCTAGTTAAACATAGCAACTGGTAAATTTTCGTCCGAAAATACGAAAGTTTATTTCGCGCGTAAATTCACTTCAATTTAATCAGTTAAAAGCAATGAAAATAAAATGTTTCCGAAACCTAAATATTTTTACATAGAAAAATTCTAAACCATCTTTTGAGCAAGATGTCAGTTTGTCGTTTTTCCAAATTTGGACATCTTTGGCTCCGTCGATCTTATTTTTCAGTGTTTTTCTTGCATTTTTCGTAGTAGAAAAATTCGAATTTTTATAATTCAACCGTACCACTAATATCTGTATACCGTGGTGATCGTCTCGTCGTGCTGATCTCTACGATATATTTATTTCTGTGTTTTGAAGTCCGATAAACAGCGGAAACCGTGAAACAGTCAATCGTAACGGTTTCAAAATTTAGCCTTTTAACTCGTTGTGACCATTCATTTTCCATCGGGTTAAACATTATAGCCACTTTATTTCTTGAATTCACTCTGACTTTTCATTTTCGCTTGGTCCCAATATTATGCATTGATTAGCCGGTTTCCATTTCTCTGCTTCGTTTGCTGTGACTTTCATTTGCAAAATATATGTTAAGCCTTCTCTTCTCTTTCTTCTAATATTTGCATACGTTCATTCTTATAGTTCTCCTCCAAACTCATCTCCTCTGCCATATCAAGTTCCCTCCACCGAAACCTTATTCACCTTCCTCAAAACCCACCACTTCACCATTCCACCACCTTGCCGCCATGTCACCACCTCCACCCAAGCTCCGCACTTCGTCTCCTCACCGAGATCCTACCTGTCGCGACTTAACCAGCCTAGGCCGTAGCCACACTTTTGCTCTGCCGAGATCTGAGTGCGCTTTTTATAAATAAGTATAGTAAGTTGTATATATTATTTGTTTTCTTTAGTATATACATTATATGTGATCAGGTATATGAATGTATGTGTGAGCTGTATGATTAGTTAGTTACAATATGTTGGTATAGCTTACTTATACAGTGATTTAGTATATATATTTATGTGCTGTTGTGGGTATGGGTTTAATATGAGAACATGTATAATGAAGGTAGGTATTTCATGCGTGTTAAATAGAAAAGGTATACAATATAGGAAGCTATATAGTAAGAGTATATATCACATAAGTAACGTAATATATTTGTTGAAATGCTAATGCTGACATAAGCTCTCTGCTTATTAAATATATTACTTACCTGATGTTAGCCTATATCAGTCTTTGTTTGAGATTTTGAGTTGGTTTACAAATATACTATACGTGACCATATGAGTCCACTTAATAGTATTTTATGTGTGATATGTAAAAGTGTATGGGTTTGGTTCAAACATATTAGTTTATATATTAAGTATAAATGAGATTTTAAAGTGACGTTATATGTCGGTACATATTGTCTTCTCATATTTATATGTCAGGTACATGTCAGTTTTATATCCTAGGTAAATATATGTATGTGTTTACAATGACTATATGTGTACAGCAAAATTTTGATGTTAAAAAAAAAAAAACACATATGGGTTTGTTTATATATAGGGGTTTTATTTTATGGGTGTTTGAAATTAATATTGGTTTGAAATTTTGTAGATAGATTTTCGTTTTACTGGGGTTAAGCTAAATTATTTATTTAATATATTTATATATACCTTATTTTAAAGATATGTTTAAGAATTTGGTTTTGAAAAAAATTATAATATATATATTTTGGTTTCAGTGTATCAAGATGGTTCTGATTCGCCTTCATCAATTCTTATCTATTAGCTTCGTCGAATTCGTGCCAATCCTACTTTACTTTGGAATTCGTAGCTTGTTCTGTGTCAAACTTCTCTAGCCTCGAAAGGTGAGCACTCACTCACGATTAACGTTCTTTTATTTGTTAAATCTGATTTCAATTGAAACGACAATTGAAATATACTACTGTTAGTTAATTACACTGTTATATATGTTATTGCCTATATCAGTTCACCTGTGACATCTGACACTATTATCTGTTAATTATTTATGTGATGATAATACAGTTTGGCTGATAATTGATTGATTGTTGATATTTATATTGGACGTTAAATTGTTAATGTTAAAATGATAAATAGTATGCAATTGAACTTGATATAGGATAGTTAAATGTTAAATTTGATTAACTGACAATTTGTATAATATGACCCATTTAACTGTTAAATTTATTGACACGTAGGATTTGTTTAATTACATTTTTGAACCACTGAATGTATGTTGTTAAATTGATGATGTATGAAAATATAAATAGATGACAAGTGAAGAACCGTAATGTAATAATCTTTAATCTACATGAAATTATAGTGTAGATTCTAGAAATAATTATATTAATTCGCACAAATAACAATGCGAATTAATACAGTTATTTCGGGATTATTTGAATTGATTATTGGATTGATATTGATTGTTGTGATTGCTTGTTTATTTACTTTGACACCATCCCAGTTATCACACTGCGAGTTCCCTTTGCTATGTTTTGATTTTTAATTGAATTGGAATCGGGTTGAAATGATAAATACCCAAATTGAACTCTGACCTAGGATAGAGAATTAAATAAAACCCGATTGGTCAAATAATTTGATTTAAAAATAAAACGAAGATTTATTTTGAATAAATAATATGGTTTTGAAATGAATTTAAATTTGAATTTTTAATGAAAGGAAATGTTAATATTTAAAAATCTGAAACAAAATATTAACGACGAAATTGGTGAAAGAATGTTGTTTAATTTGAGAAATTATTGAATTAAGTTTTGAAATTATTAAACTTTGAAATGATTTAATAATTAAGTTTGAAATTATAATTAAGTTGAAATTATAATTATGTTTGAAATTATTAAAGTTTGAAATGATTTAATAAATAAGTTTGAAATTATTAAACTTTGAAATTATTTAATAATTAAGTTTTGAATTATTTAATAATTAAATGAGATTGAATGATTTAGCGATCAAATTGAATTGAATTCTTTAATAAGTAAAATTGAACTTTTGAAAAAGTGAATCTTTACTTCGTAAATAATTGAAATTGAGTTTCTTTATGAATTAAGTTTTGGAAAATTATTTAAGTAATTAAATAAGTGAAATTGAATTTCTTTAACGAGAAATAAAACGTGATTTATTGAAATTGATGTAAGACTTGAAATTTAAAGAATTCGATTTGATGAATTTAATTTAATTCAAATTTGTAAGTTTTGATTTAATGGAGTTGAACTGAAGGAATTGATTTAATGAATTGGAAATTTAATAGAAATTGTTTTGTATGGCATAGTAACTTAACGAACATTGAATGAAATTGATAAATGAATTTAAATTGATTTAAATGTTAAATTAAATTAATTTAAATGTTTTCGAAATGAAACTTATATACGAACTTGAATCAACATTTGAATTGTTTAAATAGAAATTGAATTTGAATTATAAGATTTTGAAATGGTAATTTGAAAGTCTTGTAACGTAAATTATGGAAATTGATTTAGAAAGGCAAATGAAATGTTGATTTGCGAATTGAAATTGAAATTGATTTGGTTTTGAAATATATTAAACGACCAATCGGTGTAATAATTACGAAAGTTATTAAAGAGACCGGGATCGGTAATGGATATACTCTCTATCTGAACCGAAACCACTTTAATAACTATACGCGGAGTGTTGATCCAGAACGAAGTGGGTGGTTTTGATGAACGCGTTGATTGAAGAAAGAGAACGATTTTGGATAACCCCTGACATGACTAAAACAGGAGCCGCGCCGGGCCATTGAGGATCGCCATCTCTAGCGGACACACTTCTTCGATACCATATCTATTACTTTTGTGATTCGATTTGGGTGCACCCCTTGATTTGGAAGTGTTGTTTCGCGGTGTTGGGGTGGTAGCTGCTATGCCCAACATCAGTCCGGATCAGGCAACTACTAGTATCCTAGTTGGTATCGCCTCATGTACCTTGTCATACTGATTATCCTACTCGCGACCACTACGATTTTGATTTGTACCTTTAGTATATGTATTGCCCTCTGGTGACTTCCGGTTTTGGGGAAACTACGGTCTTGTATATGCTTTTGGGAATAAAAATGTGTTAAGGGTGGAATGGGCCATGACTTAACGCTATTTTGATATCTTCTTATATTACTGATAGACATTATCTACTTATCGTACACTACTACATAGTAGATAGTTTGACGGATCCTTAAAGGATGGTTATTCCAAACATCCTTTGAGTTACTTGTATTTCAATTGCTATTTCACTTGAGTTGGATTTATTAATATAAGAATGTTAATCCTGACTCGAGTGTTTTGTGTTTTGCTTTACGCTCGGGTCAGACTGAGTAGTTCAGCTTTCGAGACTCACCTTTGGAGTTGGAGCTTCGCTTGGAGATCCAGCTATCTATCCAGCTTTCAGATATTCGATGATTCCAGTGATGTATTCTGATTTGTATCTGATGTATCTTATTACTCTTCTGTTGTAAACTCTGATGTATTTTATATATTCATATAGTAGCTTCATGAACTACTATCTCTTTTATTTCCGCTGCACTTATTACTCTGTGTCTGTGATCTGTGATTATTCATTTATTTACTGTATATGTTCAGTTTTGCCAAATTTAAATTAACAACGCGGTATTTTGAGCAATTCAACTCCGGCATGAGTGTCTACCTGTACACTTATAATGGATGCGAATGGTCCAAAATTCCGGGTCGTTACAGTTGGTATCAGAGCTTTGGTAGCTCTAGGCAAACTTAACATATAGGGTAAATGTATTTACAGATTCACTCTCATTCGAGTTTCAATCTCTTCCTTTGACTAAATTCATTTGGATTTTGGGACGTTCTCCTCGGTTCCGAAATTCATTCGTGTCCTTCACTATTCGTCTCCTTTCAAATTCTGGAGCACCCCATAACTCCATTTTGAATGATATCTATAATAGATCGGCGGTCTCGCCAATCTTCGATTAATTCGTAAGGGGGTAAACTCCTTTATAATAGGCATCGATTTACCGGAGATTTCTGTATACTCGGTTTACGATGTTATCTATTACCTGATATACCTGAATTCTATCTCTTGAGATCGAGTGTTGATTTACCTCGGAATTCAGCATCGATCTTATTCTTGAAGTTACGGACGACCCGGTTAAGGTTGCTCGTGAATTAAATAAACTCATCCATCTCCCGATTGTGGGAATTATCTCGTCTTTGTTTCAAACCTATCTTCGAATAAAATTTCTCTTTGATTTAAGTCCATCAAATTTAAATCCCTATCCTTATTTTGAAAATTCATTCCTGTATCGTCGAGCAAAGAAATGTATTTCTAAATTTATATTAAAATGTTGTTTCAAATTTGATAAACAAAATAGTTTTGAATGATTATATTATATATAAATATAAGTTTTCTGAAATTAAATTGTTAATGAATTTGTTGTCTGAAATAATAATATTTGATTTTCATTTATTGTTTTGTAAACCATTGATTATTGCATAATATAAATAAATGAATTCATAAACTTGGTTATAAATTGATTTGAAATTTAAAATGAATTTAATTCAGAAATTTGAGAATTTAGTTTCCGGTGATTTCGAACTTTGATTTTATAATTTTAAAGTATATATTATTGAAAGTATTTTCGAATAGAAATCATTTCCAAAGAATTTTAAAATGTTGAAATCAATGCTCTTCTCTTTGTCGCTGGAAAATAATTTCGGTGATGGCGGCCGCATCATCGACATTCATTTTCGAGTTTCGAAGTGGAGATAATATTCTGTAGCTTTGCTACGGTTTTGTTTTGAAAATATTTTGATTTGAATTTCTTCAGTATAATTTGATTTATATATATATAGGTATCTTATTTTAAAATTTAATTTGATTTGATATAAATATATTATATATATCTCTAAATTGTTTAAAGTTAATCGGAAATCTAATTCTTAAATTTTGTTAAAAGGATGATTTTAATTATAAATAAAACCAAAATTTGGAATAAATATTTAAACTTGAATAATTGAATTGGGAAATTTTATTTGTATATTGTTCAACTGCATTCTAATACAACTTACCTAAATCATTCAGAAGTTGAATATGCAATTGGATAATATATAAGTTAAATTGAAATTATAAATAAAATTTGAGTGTTTATAATAAATGTTATACACTTAAATTTTAATTATAAAAATGCTAATAAAGATGATAGAATAATAAGTTAATTGAATGAGATAAATAAAGTAAATTTTGTTCTGAAAGAATTAATAAATTGAAATTTGATCAACATATGAAAATACCTTGAATTGAAGAGAAATTAATAGATGTAAATTAATTTAAATCGAAACTTTTATGTTTAGATTAATTTATATGGGTTAAATATATGTGGTTAGGTATATTAAGTAGAATAAATTTAATAATAATTTGGAATTAAAGAATTAAATCTATTGAAAATAAAATATGATTATAATAAAAGACTATTCAAATTTATGGTTTTAAGAATTGTAAATTTAAGTAATGGGATAATAAGATAATGAATTTAGAAATAGTTGAGATTGATTTTAGTGAAATCAAATGGATTAAATCAATTATTGAATATCAATTAATTTAAATTTAAATTTATATGGTTTTAATTGATTGTTATTTTGTATTTCAAATCTGTTTTTCTTTCTGGTTGTTTCTATTCTCCTACCTCGTTCCTTTTCGGGGACGAAAAGTTTTTAGTGGGGGAGAGTGTAACGACCCGTAAATTTCAACTGTTTTAATAACGCAATTAGTTGAAATTTTGTAAAATTTTAAACGATAAAATTTTGAAATAAAATTTAATATTTGGAATACGTCTAGTTAAACATAGCAACTGGTAAATTTTCGTCCGAAAATACGAAAGTTTATTTCGCGCGTAAATTCACTTCAATTTAATCAGTTAAAAAGCAATGAAAATAAAATGTTTCCGAAAACTAAATATTTTTACGTAGAAAAATTCTAAACCATCTTTTGAGCAAGATGTCAGTTTGTCGTTTTTCCAAATTTGGACATCTTTGGCTCCGTCGATCTTATTTTTCAGTGTTTTTCTTGCATTTTTCGTAGTAGAAAAATTCGAATTTTTATAATTCAACCGTACCACTAATATCTGTATACCGTGGTGATCGTCTCGTCGTGCTGATCTCTACGGTATATTTATTTCTGTGTTTTGAAGTCCGATAAACAGCGGAAACCGTGAAACAGTCAATCGTAACGGTTTCAAAATTTAGCCTTTTAACTCGTTGTGACCATTCATTTTCCATCGGGTTAAACGTTATAGCCACTTTATTTCTTGAATTCACTCTGACTTTTCATTTTCGCTTGGTCCCAATATTATGCATTGATTAGCCGGTTTCCATTTCTCTGCTTCGTTTGCTGTGACTTTCATTTGCAAAATATATGTTAAGCCTTCTCTTCTCTTTCTTCTAATATTTGCATACGTTCATTCTTATAGTTCTCCTCCAAACTCATCTCCTCTGCCATATCAAGTTCCCTCCACCGAAACCTTATTCACCTTCCTCAAAACCCACCACTTCACCATTCCACCACCTTGCCGCCATGTCACCACCTCCACCCAAGCTCCGCACTTCGTCTCCTCACCGAGATCCTACCTGTCGCGACTTAACCAGCCTAGGCCGTAGCCACACTTTTGCTCTGCCGAGATCTGAGTGC
The DNA here is from genome assembly GCA_030737815.1 of Allium fistulosum. Lineage (NCBI taxonomy): Eukaryota > Viridiplantae > Streptophyta > Magnoliopsida > Asparagales > Amaryllidaceae > Allium > Allium fistulosum. The sequence continues at coordinate 752,764,817 of CM060905.1, read as the reverse complement.
GCTTTTTATAAATAAGTATAGTAAGTTGTATATATTATTTGTTTTCTTTAGTATATACATTATATGTGATCAGGTATATGAATGTATGTGTGAGCTGTATGATTAGTTAGTTACAATATGTTGGTATAGCTTACTTATACAGTGATTTAGTATATATATTTATGTGCTGTTGTGGGTATGGGTTTAATATGAGAACATGTATAATGAAGGTAGGTATTTCATGCGTGTTAAATAGAAAAGGTATACAATATAGGAAGCTATATAGTAAGAGTATATATCACATAAGTAACGTAATATATTTGTTGAAATGCTAATGCTGACATAAGCTCTCTGCTTATTAAATATATTACTTACCTGATGTTAGCCTATATCAGTCTTTGTTTGAGATTTTGAGTTGGTTTACAAATATACTATACGTGACCATATGAGTCCACTTAATAGTATTTTATGTGTGATATGTAAAAGTGTATGGGTTTGGTTCAAACATATTAGTTTATATATTAAGTATAAATGAGATTTTAAAGTGACGTTATACGTCGGTACATATTGTCTTCTCATATTTATATGTCAGGTACATGTCAGTTTTATATCCTAGGTAAATATATGTATGTGTTTACAATGACTATATGTGTACAGCAAAATTTTGATGTTAAAAAAAAAAAACACATACGGGTTTGTTTATATATAGGGGTTTTATTTTATGGGTGTTTGAAATTAATATTGGTTTGAAATTTTGTAGATAGATTTTCGTTTTACTGGGGTTAAGCTAAATTATTTATTTAATATATTTATATATACCTTATTTTAAAGATATGTTTAAGAATTTGGTTTTGAAAAAAATTATAATATATATATATTTTGGTTTCAGTGTATCAAGATGGTTCTGATTCGCCTTCATCAATTCTTATCTATTAGCTTCGTCGAATTCGTGCCAATCCTACTTTACTTTGGAATTCGTAGCTTGTTCTGTGTCAAACTTCTCTAGCCTCGAAAGGTGAGCACTCACTCACGATTAACGTTCTTTTATTTGTTAAATCTGATTTCAATTGAAACAACAATTGAAATATACTGTTGTTAGTTAATTACACTGTTATATATGTTATTGCCTATATCAGTTCACCTGTGACATCTGACACTATTATCTGTTAATTATTTATGTGATGATAATACAGTTTGGCTGATAATTGATTGATTGTTGATATTTATATTGGACGTTAAATTGTTAATGTTAAAATGATAAATAGTATGCAATTGAACTTGATATAGGATAGTTAAATGTTAAATTTGATTAACTGACAATTTGTATAATATGACCCCTTTAACTGTTAAATTTATTGACACGTAGGATTTGTTTAATTACATTTTTGAACCACTGAATGTATGTTGTTAAATTGATGATGTATGAAAATATAAATAGATGACAAGTGAAGAACCGTAATGTAATAATCTTTAATCTACATGAAATGATAGTGTAGATTCTAGAAATAATTATATTAATTCGCACAAATAACAATGCGAATTAATACAGTTATTTCGGGATTATTTGAATTGATTATTGGATTGATATTGATTGTTGTGATTGCTTGTTTATTTACTTTGACACTATCCCAGTTATCACACTGCGAGTTCCCTTTGCTATGTTTTGATTTTTAATTGAATTGGAATCGGGTTGAAATGATAAATACCCAAATTGAACTCTGACCTAGGATAGAGAATTAAATAAAACCCGATTGGTCAAATAATTTGATTTAAAAATAAAACGAAGATTTATTTTGAATAAATAATATGGTTTTGAAATGAATTTAAATTTGAATTTTTAATGAAAGGAAATGTTAATATTTAAAAATCTGAAACAAAATATTAACGACGAAATTGGTGAAAGAATGTTGTTTAATTTGAGAAATTATTGAATTAAGTTTTGAAATTATTAAACTTTGAAATGATTTAATAATTAAGTTTGAAATTATAATTAAGTTGAAATTATAATTAAGTTTGAAATTATTAAAGTTTGAAATGATTTAATAAATAAGTTTGAAATTATTAAACTTTGAAATTATTTAATAATTAAGTTTTGAATTATTTAATAATTAAATGAGATTGAATGATTTAGCGATCAAATTGAATTGAATTCTTTAATAAGTAAAATTGAACTTTTGAAAAAGTGAATCTTTACTTCGTAAATAATTGAAATTGAGTTTCTTTATGAATTAAGTTTTGGAAAATTATTTAAGTAATTAAATAAGTGAAATTGAATTTCTTTAACGAGAAATAAAACGTGATTTATTGAAATTGATATAAGACTTGAAATTTAAAGAATTCGATTTGATGAATTTAATTTAATTCAAATTTGTAAGTTTTGATTTAATGGAGTTGAACTGAAGGAATTGATTTAATGAATTGGAAATTTAATAGAAATTGTTTTGTATGGCATAGTAACTTAACGAACATTGAATGAAATTGATAAATGAATTTAAATTGATTTAAATGTTAAATTAAATTAATTTAAATGTTTTCGAAATGAAACTTATATACGAACTTGAATTAACATTTGAATTGTTTAAATAGAAATTGAATTTGAATTATAAGATTTTGAAATGGTAATTTGAAAGTCTTGTAACGTAAATTATGGAAATTGATTTAGAAAGGCAAATGAAATGTTGATTTGCGAATTGAAATTGAAATTGAAATTGATTTGGTTTTGAAATATATTAAACGACCAATCGGTGTAATAATTACGAAAGTTATTAAAGAGACCGGGATCGGTAATGGATATACTCTCTATCTGAACCGAAACCACTTTAATAACTATACGCGGAGTGTTGATCCAGAACGAAGTGGATGGTTTTGATGAACGCGTTGATTGAAGAAAGAGAACGATTTTGGATAACCCCTGACATGACTAAAACAGGAGCCGCGCCGGGCCATTGAGGATCGCCATCTCTAGCGGACACACTTCTTCGATACCATATCTATTACTTTTGTGATTCGATTTGGGTGCACCCCTTGATTTGGAAGTGTTGTTTCGCGGTGTTGGGGTGATAGCTGCTATGCCCAACATCAATCCGGATCATGCAACTACTAGTATCCTAGTTGGTATCGCCTCATGTACCTTGTCACACTGATTATCCTACTCGCGACCACTACGATTTTGATTTGTACCTTTAGTATATGTATTGCCCTCTGGTGACTTCCGGTTTTGGGGAAACTACGGTCTTGTATATGCTTTTGGGAATAAAAATGTGTTAAGGGTGGAATGGGCCATGACTTAACGCTATTTTGATATCTTCTTATATTACTGATAGACATTATCTACTTATCGTACACTACTACATAGTAGATAGTTTGACGGATCCTTAAAGGATGGTTATTCCAAACATCCTTTGAGTTACTTGTATTTCAATTGCTATTTCACTTGAGTTGGATTTATTAATATAAGAATGTTAATCCTGACTCGAGTGTTTTGTGTTTTGCTTTACGCTCGGGTCAGACTGAGTAGTTCAGCTTTCGAGACTCACCTTTGGAGTTGGAGCTTCGCTTGGAGATCCAGCTATCTATCCAGCTTTCAAATATTCGATGATTCCAGTGATGTATTCTGATTTGTATCTGATGTATCGTATTACTCTTCTGTTGTAAACTCTGATGTATTTTATATATTCATATAGTAGCTTCATGAACTACTATCTCTTTTATTTCCGCTGCACTTATTACTCTGTGTCTGTGATCTGTGATTATTCATTTATTTACTGTATATGTTCAGTTTTGCCAAATTTAAATTAACAACGTGGTATTTTGAGCAATTCAACTCCGGCATGAGTGTCTACCTGTACACTTATAATGGATGCGAATGGTCCAAAATTCCGGGTCATTACATAAACTATAGTCAAATTGTTATGATAACTTGATTTTTGTTGGAAATTTTGATGAGTAAATGACTTAAATTTCAAGATAATAACCAAAACTTATATTTAACTTATTCATGTCGATTTAAAAGTAAATCCTTCATTTGTAAATATTTCCAAAAAACTTGCATTTATCTCTTTGTAAATAAATCTTGCATTTAGGAATTTTTCACTTTGCATTTGGATTTTGTGGGTAGTATCTGCTGAAAACGCTCACGAGACAACACTCGTCCTACTAGGGACACCTAGAGGTTTAACGGCTTATTGCATACGCTCAATGCAATCGTGCTCCCTACGAAAATGGATTTATCTTAGTTTTCTTTATTCGAGGACGAATAAAAGGATAAGTGTAGGGGTATTTTATGTACATGTAAATGCGTATATTTTTACTTCCATATTTTACCGAATTTAGTTAAATAAATGAGCATACAGGGTGTTTTAACATGTTTAAACCAAAATTCAAATTATTTTGAAACCATCATTTATTCATCTTCATATAGGGGAAAAATGGTCATTTTTGTTCATATATGAATTTGAGAAAATTTACATGGAAATTTCTATATTATTTTGCAGGAATTTGGCTTCAAATGGAAGAGGTCTTCATTAAAATATGCATGCACAAGAGTGAAGAGAAACAATGAAGATGAAAATAATTCATTTCATGTATCATGGAGGACTCCACCTACCCACCTACCTTGATGTACAATTTAGGAGCTAATGCATATGCTAATGGTTATTAAAGTTTCATGCACAATTTATGGAGGATTATCTCATGCTAATAATAACTTGGTGGCCACACTACCTCAAGGGTAGTTTGGGTAGTTCCCAAAAATTTGGATTAGGGTTTCATACATGTATAAATACCCCTTATGTTAATGTAATTAGGCTCTCTTCCTCTTAGCCTCCTTAGTTTAGGATCAAAAATAAACAAATATCTCTTTTCTTTTTCATGGCTGCTTAGCCATTTTCTTCTTATGTAATTTTCCTATATGCAATTTAATTCATGCTATTTTATTTGATGTTATTTCCTTTTATGTTAGTAGTGTAGTTTGTTTCTTACGTAAGTAGATTAGCTTTTATTTTAGTTAATTAGTTCTCTTCTTACTTTGCTTTCATTTTCCACCTTTTATATTGAACGCTACATTTGTTGATATGATAACAAATATGAGAGGGTAAACCTCTTCAATTTAGGGGTAATTAAGCTCTCTAATTATGTAGATTCAACATAATTTGTTAATTTTTGATCTCCTTTTGTGCTTAATGGAATTGTGGAATGTGGTTTAATTTTGTTGTTTATCTTTGAATTTTAGAGCTTATGTTGTTGACACCAAATAAGCTATGCTTAAGCAAACAAAACTCAAATTAACTCTTCATCTACATATGATTATGGTAATGAAGTGGATGTTTAAATCAAAATTTGATGGTATATATTTCTAATCAATAGTTAATAGGCCATGCTTAAAATAGATTTTATTTTCAACTTTATTATCATTTTTCATGAGAGTTAGTAAGTGGTTTAATGGGTGGATTATAGTTTGATGGCTTATGTTGGGCTAATTAATAGCACAAATATACCATACTTATGATAAACACATCAATTAAATTCATTAATGGCCAAAAAGAGAGATTATAATTTTCATGTTGTGTCGATTTATGTGATCTAGAGAGTGGATTTATCTCTATGTTGCCTTCTACTCTCATATTTTTATCCATTCTAGGTACTCACAATTCTAAAATCTTGGTTTACTTTGATTGAATAGAAATTTTAGACCTAAACAATTCCCCATGGCTCGAACCGTACTCGCCACATACTAGAATTATACGTCATGCGCTTGCGGTTATTTTTATTATAAATTTGATCGGCTAGTTTCCAATCCGATGGATATTTAGCCGATTCGAACAGTAGGCGAATAGTGCAGGAAAGTCAAATTTGAAATGATGAAGTATTTTTATGAACAACAGAAGATGAGGTACTCGCAGCATATAAATGAACCTGCTGCTAAGATACAAAAGCTTGAACGCGAGAAGTATTTCCTTCAGAAGCGTATCACCGATTTGGAAAGGAAAAATAAAACCATTAAAGGCGAGAACAATGCTTTTAATCGTGCTTTAAAGTCCAATATTGTAACAACTCATATTTGGAGGCAAAATACGGAAATATTAATGGTATCCATAATATCAGAAGCACTTGAATACGAAAAAAAAATCACAGATTTCCAAAACAATAATTACAGTGATTACATTTCAAATAAAATCATACCCAATTTACAAAATTCCCAAAACGTATTCCCTGGCATTGATCAATTATAATACAATAATACGCCAAGAGCGACATATGAAGATGCCCTTTGGATGGTCAAAGAAATATAGTCATAACTAACTTAATAAATAGCAAAAACATACAAAAAGAACTGAATTCCTAAATTAGCTATCTATTAGCCACCTGCTCGTCTCCAGAAGCTTTATTCGCCAAAAATGCTAAAACCTGAAAACCTAAACCCTCAACCTACTCAAATCAAATTTTGATCACCCGACAGTTTAAGGGGAAACAAAATCTTCGAGTCAAACATAAAGCCTAGTATGAATAATTCTGTTACATCTCTATTTGTTGATATTTAGTGAGACCACACCTCTTAGCAGAACGGGTTTCCCCTCAATAATATCCTTTTCTACAAACATACATTTTGCAAATCCTTTCCTACAACCAAACTGGTTAATAAACTGATTATAATAATAATATTGCATGATCCATTATGATAAAAACAGAAAATAAATGGACCAACTTTCCAAAAATCTAGGCTAACTGCCCTCAACTGGACTAACTATCCTAAACCTGATTATACCAAAATAGCAATATCCTTTATGCTAAAAATGGACTATCTGTCTATAAAACAGGTAAAAAGTGGACTAACTATCCTTAAGAAGTAGTTAGGTTTGTTATGCTAACAAATGAACTAATTGTTCATAAACTGGGCTAATTGCCCTTAATTGGACTGACTGTCCACAGGGTTGACTGCCCCCAAAATGGACTAACTATTCGAATTCGAATGCGCTAACTACCCACAGTTTTCATAGGGTTAACTACCATTTAATTTTTCCTTGAAAACCTTTCTCCAAATGATGTAGTCTGTCAAATCATACATATACAAGGAAAATATACCTTTAGCTTTACTCTAAGCTATTTTGTCATGTGTTATATACTTTACTCAAAATAATGTTGCCGATGTTCAATAAGGATTACCTATCCTTTTAAAATAAGTTAAAGTTCTTTATAACTTAAAAACACTTAGGCTATATTTTCTTTTTATCATGTTCGAAACCTTTGTTTAAAGCCATTAAACAACCATTTTGAAACACTTGAAGGTAACCCCTTTGAAACCTTTGAAAATACCACTTTCGAAACCATTGAACGTAACTCCTTCAAAACCTTTGAAAGTAACTCTTTCGAAATCAATAAAAGCCTTTCCTTTAATAGCATTAAAATACAAGACATCCTCCTTAAAACCTATAACATCCCTTATCCAGAGGCTCAAAACTAAGTACTATAGATGCTACAGTCATCTATAGTATTAGCTTCCGACGACTAAATACAGCTATGATAATGGTACCCATAATATCAGAAGCATTTGGATATGAAACAAAACACAGATTTCAAAACAACATTTTCATCACTACATTTAAAACAGATGTTCCATATCCAACTTACATAATCCTAAATGCATTCCCATGCACATGTCAAACATACTTATTACAAAATATGCCAAAGGCGGTATATGAAGATACCCTCTTGGATGATCAGAATCATATGGTCATAATAGATATAATACAATCACAGCGGAAATACATCAAAACATAAACAAAAACTACAAGTCCAAAGTAGCTATCCATTTGCCTCTTGCATGCCTCCGGTAGCCTTATTCGTCATCCTACTTAAACCTAAAAAGACCTTAACCCCTCAGTCTACTCAAATTGATTTTGAGCACCCAAGAGTTTAAGGGAAAAACATAAACTTCGAGTTATACATAAAACCTGGTATGAATAATATTATACATCTCGGTTTAATATGTTAAGTGAGACCATGCCGCTTAGCGGAACGGGTTTCCCCTTATAAACATCCTTTTTAAAATATATCATTGCAAAAACCTTTTCCTGCAATCAAAAATGGTTAAGCAATGTAAAGCATCATTATGCAAACATACATAAATATCAGGTAACAATGAACTATCCGTTCAAACACATCAGTTTTGTTTGGATAACTTTTAACCTCTGGCTGACTCGGGCCTACTAGACAATATAATCAAAATCAACCTAACTCCTGCTAGCTACTCTTTTCCTGGACTATCTATCCTAAACTATCTGTTAAATACTTCAATTTTGGATGGTATGTCCCTAACTATCTATTAAATACTTCTCTTCTGGACAGTCTGTCCCTATCTTAATCATCTCTCAGGTCTTCCTGATCCTAATGGTTTTTCGAGCTCACCAATAACCTATCTGTATACCAACATATAATCCTTTTGGTGTGTAATCATAATTTTAGTCTACTTGTGACAAAGCCTTACACACTGGAATTTTGAACAACAATTAGCTGGTGCTATTAGCTAATATATAGGGCACGACCCCATAGTAGTCCCATCTAGTTTCCTAATAACCGAGTCATTTTCGTTTAAGGATCCCCTCCCATAATTTTCCTTGAGAATATTTTAAAAATGATTTAAAACCTATAAACCAAACTTATACAAGAAAAAATATAAAATCTTTATATTTTACTCAAAATCACTTTGTCATGCTATATATATATTCTTTACTCAAACTTTAGTTGATGAAAACATTTAACCATTTGAAAGTTTTCTTTTCTAAATATTTTGAAAGTACCCCTTTCCAAAATCAAATGAAACCTTTTAATTATCTAGGTCAATATACCAAAACCTTATCTTTCAAACTATTCATTAAACCTTTCGAAACCGTTGAAAAGTAGACCTTTCAAATGCAATAAAACATTGGACATCTTTCTTTAAAAGTCACTATAAAACATTGCCTTAGAAAAACCTTGGAAATCGGTTCACATAAACCATTCAAAATCATTAAACAAAACCTTTCGAAATCATTGAACTAAACCATTCGAAATTATTGAACTATACCTTTCGACTGCGTTGGAAGCTACCTTTCTACTTTGTGGAGAGCTCTGCTTCGAAAGCTTGGGTTATACTTCAATTTTATAAAACAAAGGTAAATCATCTAGGTTGAAAGCTTTCTATCGAAAGCATGGAGAAGCGGCGGATTTTAAAACAAGCAAACCTTTCGACTTTGTTAGAAGGTTCAAAACAAAACAAAAGCGGCTGTAACCTTTCGACTTTGTCGAAATATTAAAAAACCTTTATTTAATTATTTGACCTAGTCGAAACCAACCAAGTCGAAAGCTCTTATTTGAAAGCAAAGCAAGCGATCATCGACTTATAAAACAAACATACTTTAACCCCTTTTGGCCACCAACCTTTCGACTAAGAACCCTTCGGATCTGTCCAATTCATTACATACCAAGATACTTGATACCATATGCATTGGTTTGACCTTGTCGAAAGGTATAGCCTTTCGACTTAGTCGAGAGGCCTAGGTCGAAAGGTCTGATGCTAAAAATGGCTGAAACATGCTAAAAGTATGATTTCTTTGTTTTTAACTTAAAAAATATAACTTTTCAACTAACCTGCCTTTGTTTGTCAATTTCTCATTGGATAATCAATACTTTTTAAAAAAGTGCTGCCACTATTTTCAGAATTAAATAATCATTTTATTTTGTAAAATGCCCCATCTCCTTAATTAAATATACAAAACATTTAAGTGCGATACCTTAAATAATTTTATATATTCATCAAAACACTTAAGAAAAATCTGGAAAAATCCTGAAAAATCTATTTTAATATGTTTTTCAACATATAAAAATTTCAAACCCAAATAATTATTATTTTAGCCATAAATAATTTATAACCCAATAAATCATTTTCTTCACTAGAAAATAAATATAAAATCAATATTAATTAAGAAAATTAAGAGAATTGAAACCCATCTCTAAAATATCATTTCTGACCTATATTTAAATTTTCAAGGCATTTGGATCTCATTTAATGGGTTTTCATGTCAAACAAATTATAAAAACTAACATGAACATATATAATTCATCAACTAACAAATATATATATATATATATACTATATATATAAAAATTTAATCATCAAAACATGGCATATACTTGAAAAACATTTCGAATCAAATCTAAAAACCAAAAACCATAAGAAAAATGGGATGTAGTAATTATTCACCTTAGCTTTGAGATTAAAAGATGTAAGATTTGATGTTGAATTAGTTTATTAACTTCCTTCTCTTGAGTCGTAGCTTTAATCTTCTCTTGAGAACATTAATGGTGACCGGTCTTGGTATAATTTTAGTTGGAGTGAAAATGAAAAGAACATGAGTTTCATTCCTAAGGGTTTAGGGTATAAGCCTTCCCTATTTCCCATATTGCCCTTACTCATTTCCTAACTTATTAGTTTATGTCATTTCATTTTGATTAACATTTAACATTGCACAGCTACCGTTAGTTCATTCAAATCTCCCTTTATTAATCTTCACATTATTTCATTTAATTTTTGTTAATTAATTATTATAAATAATGTTATAAAAATATGAGGTGTTATAGGCTCCCCACCTTAAAGAATTTGGTCCTCAAAATTACGATAAGGTACACAACCAAAACAACCAAGGATAAAACATACATCAAACAAATCAGGATAAGCATCTCTAATTCTTCTCTTAGTCTCCCAAGTACAGTCTCTAGCATCGTCACTCCATTGGACCATTACTAATTTGACTGTTTTGTTCTTCAACTTCTTCTCATCTCTAGCCACAATCTGAATCTGGTTTCAAACTATAGTCAAGTCCGGCTCCACTACTAGATCTTCTAAACTGTAGGTGCTATAGTAGTCTCCGGGTCTCTAACACATTCCCTAAGATGAGAAACATGGAAAACATCATGGACTCCAACCAACTATTTGGTAACTCTATTCTATAAGCGAGTTTCCCGATTCTCTCCACAATACGAAAAGGACCAACGAACCTAGGTGCTAACTTTTCTGACTTCCCAAATCTAATCACACCCTTCATCGGTGAAACCATAATAAACACCTAGTCTCCAACGGAGAATTCCAAGTCCTTTCTTCTTCTATCAGCATAACTTTTCAGCCTAAACTGAGCTTCCTTCTTCCTAGCTCGGATCAACTCAACCTTCTCTACGGCTTCTTTCACTAAATCCGGACCAAGGACCAACCTATCACCGGTCTCCAACCAGCATACGGGAGATTTGCATGGTGTTAATCCTTTTATCTCAGCGACCTAGAACTTAGCGACCTAAGGGAAGTTCGCGACCTAGAGAACTCAGCGACTTAGGAAAGGCTTGCGACCTAACTACAGGGAAGCTTTGCGACCTAAGGACTTAAGAAAGCTTTGCGACCTAAGGATTCAGAGATGCTTGCGACCTAAGGATTCAGAAAGGCTTTGCGACCTAAGGACTTAAGAGGACCTCGCGACCTATGATCCAGGAAGGCTTGCGACCTAAGATCCAGAAAGACCTCGCGACCTAAGATCCAGAAGGACCTCGCGACCTAAGATCCAGGAAGGCTTGCGACCTAAGATCCAGAAGGACCTCGCGACCTAAGATCCAGAAGGACCTCGCGACCTAAGATCCAGGAAAGCTTGCGACCTAACTACAGGGAGGGCTTGCGACCTAAGGAACTCAACGACCTATGGTAGCTAGCGACCTAAAGGACTTAACAACCTAAGGTAGTTAGCGACCTAAGGGACTTGACGACCTAAGGAGGTTCGCGACCTAACTGTTAAAGCATGCTCAGCGCCCTATGACCTAAAAGGCGAACGACCTAGAGCTCCCACAGTTGTTCCTTAGCTCGCCTGCGACCTACTACTTGATCAAATGAAGGCAAGTATAGCTTTACCTGCTAACTTCTGAAGCCGCAAGGGGACAGCGACCTAGCTTAGGTCGCTCGCGACCTACGACTTAACTAAGGTCGTACGCGACCTAAGACTTAGGAAAATTTTCTACCCAGAAATCTGCTCCTATAAATAGGCCACCACTTCCAACATGAAAAGGACTTTTGGCAAATCATTTCTAAAGCGCCGTTACTCTGTCGAATTCTCCAATCATTCAGCAATCAAGGATCCTTCAAGCATTCGCGACACTACAACAAGCTTCGAGAGAAATTCCTTACATCCGACATGGATTCATCGAGTTTCACCGTCGAAGATTGAGCTAGTAGTCAAGATTGTTTCTTGTGATCGAATTGTACTGTTTTCATAAGAGATTTGTATCGATTTGTAACCGGATTCAATAGTAAAGAGATTCAAAGTGGATGTAGGCTAAATCTCAAGCCGAACCACTATAAATTGCTGTCTTTTACTGCATTTCTGCTATTTTCTTGCTTGATTTCTGTTCCCGTCACACGGGTGGTGCTTTCACGATCTTACTTCACACACTGGGTGTTAGCGTTCACATTTTAACGTTAACATTTTGGTGCTTTCATTGAGAGTTGAACTCAAGCTACCATTCATCATCGCTTCACGAAAGTTTGTTGAAAAGATTTCCTACAAAACCAGAAGTCTATCAGACATAATGGCTCCTGGAAGGAAACGAAAGGTTGTCAGATCTGAAGATGTTCATGATGATACCGCCACTTCTGCTTCACCAAGTCGAGCAGCTCCAAGCGTCGGGGTGACACGAGAGGAGCTAGACGCTGCTGTATCCGGACTGTACCAACAGATTGAGACTCAAAACAATCTGATGATGGAAAAACTGAACGCTCTGCTTGGTGCCAACCAAAGACCAGTGGGTAATGAAGAAAACACCGCTGATGCTCTTCGCAACTCCGAAGGGAGAAACATTCCTCAGGGGGGATCAGGTGCTGCTGAAGGGGCACCCCTCCAAGCTGAAGGATCTAGACCATCGCCAATTTTCCGCGAACATCTGCCTGGGCAAACTTCGGAGAAAATGGCAGAAGTCTACTCCGCAAAATCCTTGAACAATGAGGAATATCTTTCTGGCATGATCAAACAAATAATGAAAGAGAGCATGCAGAGAGGTGAAGATGAGAGCGAATGGGGATTCGCACCAAGTAAAACTCCGTTTACCGAGAAGATTCTAAAGGCTGAATTTCCTAGAAAATTTGTTCCCCCCACCATTCCTGCTTATCGGGGAACAAGTGATCCAAACTAATTCTTGTATAAGTATGACTGGCACATGACCGGTGCAAGAGCAACTGATGAAATTAAGTGCCGGTATTTCCCAGTATATTTGGAAGGAGTGGCACTTCTCTGGTTTACCAAGCTCCCTTTCCGATCAGTAGATCAGTTTTCCGATCTGACTAGAAAGTTCAAAGAGCAATTCAGGCTATACGCTTCAAAGGCAAAGGACATAATGTCATTGTCCAGTCTTGAGCAGAGTCCGGGAGAGCCTATTAAATCGTTCCTGAACCGCTTCAATATAGCTCTGGCAGAGGTTGATAACGCAGAGCCACGCATGATCTTGACCTATTTGATGCGTGCTATCGACAAATCGAGCGAATTTGGAAAATGGCTGAAGATGAAGGAGCCAAATTCTCTCGAGAAATTCTACAAGAAAGCTGATGAATTCATACGCTTGGAAAATCTTCCGGCACCAATGAAAGTGGCGGCGGCGAAGGTGGAAAATCATATTGCTGCTTCGGTAAAGAAAGATTCCGGAGGTCAGAAAAGGGAAAATCACGAGGGGAAGAAACAAAAGGATACAAAGAAACCTCGCTTCTTCAAACCTTCAGATTTCACTCCATTGACCGACACTCTAGAAAATATATTCTTCGCCACCAAAGATGCTGTGGATTACCCCAAACCGGCTGAAATAAAACCGGGAAAGGGCACTATGAGAAATGGAAAGTTCTGCCGCTTTCACAACCAACCCGGTCATGATACCAATGACTGTCGTCACTTGAAGAGCTTAATTGAAGAATTATTGAGAGAAAACAAGCTGCAACAATATGTCAAGAAAAACAGAAGCGACCCAACTTCGTCTACGCAGAGGCAACAACCCCCTACTCAGCCATCAAGCTCGGGTAAAGGCACTGTGGCACATGAATCTGAGAGACCCGTTATCAACGTCATTACAGGGGGCCCACACCCAGCGGGCAGAAGCTGGGGTGAAATGGAACGATATGCTCATGCTTTGAAGTATATCCCAGCAGAGGAAGATGTTTTCGCTGTAGAAAATGCTGCACCCCTGAAACAGCAAAAGATTTCAGATGATGATATCCTGTTCAAGGCTAGGGATTCTATTGGTGTTGAAGCCCCAACCATAGATCCCTTGGTTATCTTTGAAGGAATTGGGCCGGCAATAGTAAGACGAGTGCTCATTGATTGCGGTGCTTCCTGCAATATACTCTTCAAAAAAACATTTGACCAGATGAAGATCCCAATGACTGATGTTCAGGCTTCGTCACAAAAGATCGTTGGTTTCACTGGGGAACCACAGCAACCAATCGGAACTGTTGAGTTGTTCGTGGAACTTGGGGAAGGGCAGAAAAGGGTAGCTCGCAAACAAACCTTTGTAATTGTCGATGGATTTTCTGCCTACAATGCTTTCCTAGGCAGGCCGACTCTAGCTGCATTCAAGGCCATTTTGGCCCCGTGGTGCCTAACTATGAAGTTTCCTATGGAAAATGGTGTTGGTATCATCGAGGGAGATCAAAATGCTGGACGCGAATGTTATCTCATAGAGCTTCGAGAAGCCAGAAAGAGAGAGATGGGTAAAGATGCGGCAGCTCCCCTCCGCATCAAAAACCCAACCTTATAGCAAATACAGGGTGGTCCTTGCACTGGTGAGCATAGTGGTGCAAGGCGAGAAATGGACCCCAGAAAATCCAGTGCAGAGGAGAATAGAGTGGTGCCCGCAGAAGTTACGGTACCAATACCTGTCGACTCAAAAGACCCAAACAAAGTACTTAATGTGGGTTCGCAACTAAGTACAACAGTTCAAAATACACTGATATCATTTCTAAAAGCAAATCTGGACGTGTTCGCTTGGTGTCATGCTGATATGTGAGGAATCTCTCCAACAATTGTTGTTCACGCTCTGAATGTCGATCCGAAATTCACACCAGTAAAACAGAAAAGAAGAACTCAAGGTCCAGAGAGGTCAGCAGCTTTAAAGGAAGAAGTAGATCGTCTCTTGGAGAATAATTTCATCAAAGAATCCACTTATCCAAATTGGGTTTCAAATCCAGTACTGGTTAAGAAGGAAAATGGAAAGTGGAGAGTATGCATTGATTTCTCAGATTTGAACAAAGCTTGCCCCAAAGACTGCTTCCCGTTGCCTAGAATCGATCAACTGGTAGATGGAACGGCTGGACATGAGTTGTTATCTTTTATGGATGCCTATTCCGGATACAATCAGATTATGATGAATGAACCAGATCAGGAAGACACAAGCTTTATTATAGATGTGGGACTCTACTGTTACAAAGTCATGCCATTCGGGTTAAAGAATGCAGGGGCAACCTACCAAAGACTTGTCAATGCTATGTTCAAACCTCAGATTGGCAAAACTATGGAAGTTTATGTCGATGATATGTTAGTAAAGTCAAAGAAAGCAGTAAACCACATGGATCACTTGGCGGAGATGTTCTCAATTCTTCGAAAGTACGGAATGAAGCTTAATCCATTGAAATGTTCATTCGGAGTAGAGTCTGGGAAATTCCTGGGTTTCATCGTGAGCGCTAGGGGCATCGAGGCTAATCCTGCTCAAATCACAGCTCTAAGAGAAGTTAAAGCTCCTAGAACAAAGAAAGAACTGCAAAGCCTCAATGGAAAGGTTGCCGCTCTTAGTCGCTTCATTTCCAAGGCCACAGATAAATGCATTCCCTTCTTTGATGCTCTAAAGAAAGGAAAGAAAAATTTTGAATGGACTCCTGAATGTCAGAATGCTTTCGATCAACTGATTCATCATATGAGAACTCCTCCGGTCCTCTCCAAGCCTAGTGATGGTGAAGACCTCTTCATCTATTTAGCAATTTCATCCCATGCTCTAAGTGCAGCACTCGTACGAGAAGATATGAAAATACAACGTCCAGTTTACTACATCAGCAAACGGTTCGCTGGGGCTGAGATGAATTATTCAAAGATAGAAAAGCTTGCTTATTGTTTGCTAATCGCTTCCAGGAAGTTGAGGCCCTATTTTCAATCTCATCCTATCAAGGTCCTGACTGATCAACCTCTAAAGCAAGTCCTGTATCGTCCTGAAACTTCGGGCCGTCTCTTGAAGTGGAACATAGAACTCAGCCAATATGACATCACTTACCACCCCCGAAGAGCAATTAACGGACAAGCTTTAGCAGATTTCATTGCGGAGTCCACTGATAAAGGTGATAGTAAGGAAGAAACAACTGACTGCATTCCAATACAATGGAAGTTGTATGTTGATGGTTCGAGAAATGATTATTGTTCTGGGGCAGGAGTTGTGCTCGAAACTCCCGAAGGACGATCACTATGTTATGCATTAAGACTGGAATTCCCATCGACAAACAATGAAGCGGAATATGAAGCCCTTATCGCCGGTTTAAAAATCACCAAGGAACTTAACATCAAAGTGATACAGATTTTCAGCGACTCTCAGCTTATTGTTTGCCAGGTGAAAAAAGAATTTCAAGCCAAAGGAGGGAATTTGCCTGCATATTTGACAAAAACTTCCGAACTTCTCAATGATTTCGATCACTATTCAATAAGCCACATACCTCGGGAGGAGAATATGAAGGTAGATTCTCTAGCAAAGTATTCCAGTTCCGGGGAAGCTCAACTACTGGGATTAGTTCCTGTAGAAGTTCTGTCGGCTCCAAGTATTGATGAAATGGATGTTGATTGGATTATGGCTACGTCTCCAGAGCATGAATCATGGATGACTCCAATCAAAGAATATCTGCTCAATGGTTCATTACCAGAAAGCTCTAAAGAACGCCTAAAGCTGTTGAGAAAAGCAGCAAGATATGTAATTCAGGATGGTCAGTTGTACAGGCAGGGATTCTCAATGCCATTACTTCGATGTGTAACCAAGGAAGAAGCTAAGACAATTTTAGCAGAGGTACACGGAGGAGAATGTGGAGATCATTCAGGTGGTCAAACACTCACAAAGAAAGTTCTCCGATATGGGTATTTCTGGCCGGATATTAATCGAGATGCTGCAGCTTACTCCAGGAAGTGCGACAAATGCCAAAGACTTGCAAAGATCCCAAGAGCGCCTTCCACCGAACTCACACAGATGGTCAGCCCATGGCCATTTGCCATTTGGGGAATAGACCTGATTGGACCTTTACCGATCGCTAAATCAGGAATTAAATATGCTATTGTTGCCGTTGATTATTTCACCAAATGGGCTGAAGCTGAACCTTTGGCCACCATCACTTCTAAAAAGATGATAAATTTTGTAACGAAGAATATCATTTGCAGATATGGTGTGCCACAGAAAATAATCACAGACAACGGTACTCAGTTTGAAAGCGAAGAATTCCAGGATTTTTGCAAACGGTTCAGAATTCGAAAAAGCTTCTCAGCAGTGGCTCATCCGCAGGCAAACGGGCAAGTGGAAGCAGTTAACAAGATCATCAAGTCAACTATCAAAAAGCAACTTGAAAAAGCAAAAGGTGGTTGGGTTGATAAGCTTCCATTAGCACTATGGGCGTACAGAACTACTCACAAAACTGCGACTGGGCACACTCCATTTTCACTGGCATATGGATCAGAGGCAATGATTCCAGTGGAAGTAGAAGTTCCTTCACATAGAAGAATTCATTTCAACGAAGCTGAAAATGGGAAACTGCAACTTGAAGCACTTGATTTTCTTGATGAGAAAAGAGAAGAAGCTAGGCTCAGAGTTTCAGCTCATCAGCAGAGAATAGCCAGGCATTTCAACTCTAAAGTTCGCCAACGCAGCTTTGAAATCGGAGACTTGGTTTTGAAAAGGATCATGACAGCAACTGGTGTGTTTGGGCCAAACTGGGAAGGGCCATATGTCATAGGCACTAAACTTCTTGATGGCACTTTCAAACTCATAACTGTTGAAGGAGATCCAATTCCAAGAGCCTGGAACAGCAACCACTTGCGTCCTTATTTTACTTGAAGAGAGCTCTGCTCAAAATTGTAAAATGATGATGAATGTATCAGTTGTATTGTGAAACATTGTAAATCAGTGTAAATGAATGAAAGCTATAAAGTGGACGTAGGCCCGATTCTTGGCCGAACCACTATAAATCTTGTGTTCTTTACTATTTCATAATGCCTGTTTTATTTCGATATGTAAATACTTTGAATGTATTGCTAAAATGTCGATTCAAAATTGCAGGACATTATAACAAGGCTTGCTCGTCACAAAGCTTAGCGACCTCGATAAATCAGCTATTACACAAAAACCAAGCGACAAAAAATTCCAAACTAAAATCCTATGCAAGGAAAACTTCACATAAAAAGTTGGCGACTCCACTGGGACAAACCTTTGTTCATCAGTTGAGATTATCGTTATGAATAGGCATCCAACTAGATAACTCGCGTTTGTCTCGTGAAGTCATTCAACAGTGAAGTACACTCCTTCGGATAAGGCAATTTACTCGCAAAAGGAATGAAGATGCGCTTGGAAACGATAATAAGAGATCGCTAATGGGCAGATGGTGAGATAAAATTGCCAAGCAAACAAAGAAGCAGACAAAGGGAGGTATGCCTCTCAACAGGAAGGCCGAGAGATCCACTAAAGGGATACCTTCCCAAGCGGAAGGAACAGGACCTTCGCTAACTGGTCGTGATGCATCCGATCAGATAGCTTACGTCCGTCCCGTGGATCCTCTCGCCCCTGAGACGCAACCTACCTGGCACACCAACCAACCAAAGCCCTCTAACGAGGCACGCCAATAAATGGGAGTGCTTTACTCAATCAAAAAGATCGGTGGGACTACCAAAGGGGCACCTTGTTAGTTAATTGCGATCGTTTGTGCAAGCAAACATCCAATCAAGCAACTTGCGTTCGCCCCGTAGACCCCTCTGACCATGAGAAAGTAACTTCCAGGCAATCACAAGCCCTCTTCGGAGGCACAAGCCCTCTTCGGAGGCACAAGCCATCTTCGGAGGCACAAGCCCTCTTCGGAGGCACAAGCCCTCTTCGGAGGCACAAGCCATCTTCGGAGGCACGCTTCACCATGCTTGAAGCACAAAATAAAAAGCCCTCTTCGGAGGCACATTTCACCAGGATAGAAGTGCAAAATGCTTCTCTTCGGAGACCCACTTCGCCAGAGTTGAAAGACCAAAAAACCTCTTCAGAGGCGCACTTCACCTTGCTTGAAGTACCAAAAATAAGCCCTTTACTGGGGCACAAAATCAAAACCTTCTTCAGAAGTTCATTTCACTGCGTAGGAAAATTCGCTTTTAATAAATAAAAGTGATCATCCCCAAAAGTTGAAGTGTTCTTCAGAAGAAAAGAGAAAGTAAAAACTTCTCGGAAGACGAGATATACTCTATTAAAAGCAGAATGATTTTTCCCTTAAAAGTGGAATAGTTATTCTCTGGAATAAGAGTATCAGTCTTGAAAAAGCTAGAAATGTTGCAATGTACTTGCGGTATGGGGGCAATACTATACGATTCAGTTACATGAACAAAGTAATATACAAGCAACATACCGCAAGTTCATTACAATATCACGAAAAATAGATGTGGAATAAATGCATTCTCAAACGCAGACAAAAAGTTTGCGCAAGTAAAAAGAATCGTTTGTTCTACACTAGAAATAAAAAAACAAATGCATTCTCACATACACAAGAGTTTGTACAAGTAAAATAATTGTTTTATTTAGTACTATGAAAATTCTTTACATGTGCAGATATCTCAAAAAAGCAAAAGCGGGGACCGGTACCCGCACAATCCCCGGTCAATACATGCAAAAAGCAAAAATGATAAGTAGAAAATCCAGCTTGATCATTCCTTCTTCTCGCCACCTTTTGAGCCCTTACCCGGCCTAATGATTAACTTTTGAAGTCGTTGTGAACGGGTAGGAGCAGAAGGAGAAAGAGGTACGGCCGGATCAACTACTGTTTCCTCTCCAGCGGAAGTATTCTTCTTCTTCCTAACGGCACGCTTCCCCTTCCTCTTTGAAGAAGATTCGCTCCCCGGAGTAGTAAGCAATGTTGAGAGCTTCACATCGTCACCAAGAGACCGCTCCGGGGTATTCTCAATGTCTTCAAAATCCTCCGCCTTCTGCTCCTGTGAAGCAGCCGGATCATCCAAGCCATGAAGAGCTTCGATTTTCTCTGCCTGTGATCCCGGTTGGGAAACAGAAGGAGGGGTAATTTGGGAAGACGGAGGAACGACAACTGAAGGAGTGAAAGCTTGTGCAGCGTTTAGTACCTCCGCTGTAGAAGAAAAGATGTTAAAATCAACATCCTCCGAAAATAGAGAAGGCATCGGTTCACCAAAGTTTAAATAACAAGTAAGAAGGTCGTCGAGTTCGGCTAAATCGAATGACTGGTTCATCGGGCCCGCGA
Organism: Allium fistulosum; assembly: GCA_030737815.1. Taxonomy (NCBI): domain Eukaryota; kingdom Viridiplantae; phylum Streptophyta; class Magnoliopsida; order Asparagales; family Amaryllidaceae; genus Allium; species Allium fistulosum. The sequence continues at coordinate 752,744,314 of CM060905.1, read as the reverse complement.
CGACGCCAAAATTACCTGGAGGAGTTGGCTTTGCAAGATCAATCTCAAACTTCTCGGCTTCAATATCATCCGGTGCCTCATCCTCAGTAGGAGTAGTTGCAGTTTCTTGGGCAACTTTAGCCGGATGTGAAGAATGAGAGCTGGAATCCATGATATTAACGTCGGCTGAAGTAGAAGTATGAACAGGGGCAGTTAAAGGGGCTTCTTCTTTTGGAAGCTCTTCTCCCGTTGGTTCAGCTCGTACTTTAGCAAGCTGCTCCTTCCCTTTAACAAGAGCGGCACGAGCCTCATCATCAAGATAGCGCTCCTCAAGTTCAGACTCATCATACCCGGCCCCGCCAAGCATATCAATTGCGACTTCCCACACTTCAGCCAGTGTAATTTCATAATCAGGACCCAGAAACAAGAGGCTTCCGCGACCCAGAACGCTGTGTAAGTAAAAGTCAAATAAAGTAGAACTGACACCGGCTTTTGTCTCCGCATGAGATTGCTCGGCCGCTTCTTTCTCGGCAATAGCTGCAACTTGACCGGAAACAGCCTCGTCGTGCTCCTTTTCAACTTGAAGAAGCCTAACTTTTAACACCTCAATCTCCGCGTTTTGAGAAGCGGTTGTATTCCGTAATTCAGCTTTTTCTATGCGATATTTCTCCACAATGCTCTCCTTAGCCGCAATCTTCATTTCAGCATCTCTTTGTGCAGCATGTGCGTCCCGCACTTGCTTCTGAAGAACTTCTTCTCTTTGGGTATGAGTTGCAGAAGAAGAGGCGAGATCTTCCTTGAGTTGCTTGACTTCAGATTCAAGCTTTGCGTTGTCATCTGCGATGCTCGTCATCTCCGCATCATGCTGTTTACGCCATTTATCCCATTCAACTTTATCGTTCTCCAAAGTCAACATATTTTCAAGATTCATGTGATTAACCCTTTGGAGTTCATCGACAAGCTTCTGGCACTGCGACATCCTCTCGATATTAAGCCTGACTGGGTCAAGACTACTAAGCATGTCTTGCTTATCAATCGGAACTAAGTCCAAGTCAAAGCGCACCCCTTTTAGGCACCAATTTGGAAAACGACTCTGAAGTGTTGGGGGGCCGTCTTTGACTTGATATTGTGGCTTGTTAATGATAGTCTGAATGTCAGATTTCTTCAGAGGAGGAGAGCTGGCCAGGATATCGGAAGAAATGGGAGCGTCAGTCTTTTCAGAAATTTCAGACGCGTCACTCGGCTTAGATCGCTTGCTCGAGTCTTCAGCAATCTGAGTTTTTCCCTTATCATCATAAGACTTTCGCTTATGAGAGTAGTCACTTCTATGAGAAGAGTCATATCGCTCGGCGTCTTTTCTTCTTTGCCGCTGATCGTAATCCCGCTTCTCCTGGGCTTTCCTTCGAGCCCTCTCTTCATCTGTTTCTTTTGGGGTATCAAGATATTTCCTAAAGTCATAGGATCCGCGGCCTCCACGGTACTTGAATGTGTCATAATATGAACCTGTACGTCCCATTGGAGAACATGAAAGCAGAAAAGGAGTAAAGTTTAGAAATTTCCAGGAGAAAGAGGATAAATGCTTATAAGTGCTGAAAAATCCTAAGTGTGTGTGGCGTGCAAACTACATGCGTCAAACTACAGACCACGCTTTAGTGTGGAAATAGAGACGACTGGCGTAGTAGGCGTCTGGGTTTGTTCAAAGGTAGAAGTCGCTTCGACAACGGGAGAAGTCGCTTTTGGATTGTTGTCCCCGAAAAGCTCTCGAGAAGTTACCATGATATCGCTTAAGTCATCAAAGGTATCGTCACCCTGGTATTCAGCAGACTTCTCCTTTTCAACTTCCGCATCAATTGATTTTTCAGAAACTCGAGGATTCTCTTCATCCTCAATAATTGGGGCAAGTGCCGACTTGCTAACTAGCCCTACAACATCGGTGGATGCGGAGCATTTTATCAAAGCAGCCTCTACGACGCGTGCTTCTGATGCAGTTTCCTCTACAGAAGCTGGGGCATTTGAGGCCTCCGCTTGGGAACCTGAAGCAGCTATCGTTTCCGCATCAGAACTGGAGATTTCATGAATTTGAGTCGATCTAGAAGGATGTAAAAGATCAAACTGGTGCAGAAATTCATCTTTCAGTAAGAATTTGGCACTCCTCTCTTCAACGTCAACGGCACTCAAAGTATCTAAAATTGACTTGTGACTGGTAGCTCGAATTGGAGGAGGAAGTGCTGTAGAAAGAAAGAATGGAGTTAAGCGTCTGACAGTTCGAACTCTGAAAAGTCTAGAAAACAAATCAGAGAGAGGTAGTCTTACTTCCGACCCTCCAGATGGCATAAAATCCCGGAGGACAGCGGACGTAAAAGAATTGAGTTAAGAATCCATGGGCGCTTTCAGGCAAGTCCAGGATTAGTTTACGGTTCCTCGCACCCCTCACAAGTATGATAGAGGGATGGTCTTTGTTCTTTGCAAATGTGCACAAGAAGCGAATTTCTGTAAAAGTGGGAAAACGGTTCAACGTTCTCCTGAAAAGCACGCACAGTCCTAGCAGGATGGAATATCCATTAGGGTGTAGCTAAAAAGGAGAGATGGATAGCCGAAGGAGAAGTTCTCGAAGACAATTGTTAAATGGGGGAATAGCTCCACTCGAACACATTTGGCGGTTGACTGCGACAAAGCCAAGGGGCGGCCTATCAGCAGTGTCATTTATTCCAGGGAACAAAGCGTCGGCTTCGGCAATGCCAAATTGAATGCATAGTTGACGGAAGACTTTATGACTCAGAGTGGTGGGAGTCCTTTCCGGAGGATCGTTTAGTGGAGTAGCGATTGGAAAACCTTCTCCAGCTGTTTCCAAGTCTTCCTGTTGAGATTCCATTCTACACAAGGAACTGGACGATCAAATATTAAGGTGCACGTTTCCTAAAAAAGAGTGAAGTGTTGTGCAAAACTAATGCAATAACAAGCAAATGTAAATGAAACTAAATTAATTGATTCTTGTCGATTATAAAGTTTCAGGGCTTGGTGTCTTATGTCCAAGAACAGTGTTGTGTTGATGCAAATAAATCAGCTTTAGTTGATCATTTCAATTTTGCTTTAATACTTCACTTAGCTTTGTTAGTTCACAGCATTTCATTCACGAAGTTCATTTAAGTTTGATATTCTTTGTCAACTAATCTGTCGTTTGATGTGGGCAATCAATGGCAGTATATTCGTCCCATTTTCCTGTGAATGTTGCTTCTAAACAGGTTATCAGCATTAAAGTTAAGGCAATCTGAAAAGAAGTACAAAGTCCAAAACAATTCGAATTCAAATTCAAAAGAGCAGTCAAAATCTGTTCAAAGTTCTAAGTGTTAGGTCGCTTACGACCTAACACAGGTTGCAGCGTCCTTATGCTATGTTGTTCAGGTTGAAAGTTCAGGACTATGGGAAACTGTCTAAGTATTAGGTCGTTCAACGACCTATTATGAGTCTGGATTTCTGTAGGTCGCACGTTACAACAATGGATTAATATGGGGCAATTTTCTCTAAGTCCTAGGTCGTGCACAATTGTTTTTTAGGTTGAAGACTCTCTAGGTCGCAAATGTTGTTAGTTCGCAAGGGCTTAAGTCGCTAAGCATTCCCACATGACCTAATTCCTAGGTCGTTCAGATCTGGTAGGCTGGTGACTTCCTCTCCAAGCAATACCATATTGGATCCATTAACCCAATACCGCCAAATCAGAGAATTTCATCTTCCCCTTCATTCTACCTCAACACGCCACCAATTAACTGGCAAATCAATTGCAAACCCCGCGAATCCATAGTGAAAGCTTTCGTATGATCACGAAACACCACAACACATCAATTGACGAGCGAAAAGTCATTGGAAACAACCGTTCAGAAAGCGCAATGCACAAAATTAAGCTTGGGACAGGTAGCAGCGATTCGTGATCGAGTAATGAGTATGGATGAATAAAAGCAGATCCACTTATGAATTATGATCGGCGAGGAAGAATCGTTGGCTGATTGGGTCAAATTTGTCTCTAGAATCTCAAAAAACTGTTAATGGCGATGGAGGCTCAAAACAGTAGGGTGAGGAAGAAGGTGCGACCTAGCCAATTTATATGAAGCTGAGAAGGGGAGGCGAACAGGCGCGCAAAGATTCTAGGTCGTTTGCGAGTTAGCAAGGGTGAATCGAAGCATACGACCTATGGCATAGTCATATGCCTCGAGGGGCAAATGTTAATCCTTTTATCTCAGCGACCTAGAACTTAGCAACCTAAGGGAAGTTCGCGACCTAGAGAACTCAACGACTTAGGAAAGGCTTGCGACCTAACTACAGGGAAGCTTTGCGACCTAAGGACTTAAGAAAGCTTTGCGACCTAAGGATTCAAAGATGCTTGCGACCTAAGGATTCAGAAAGGCTTTGCGACCTAAGGACTTAAGTGGACCTCGCGACCTATGATCCAGGAAGGCTTGCGACCTAAGATCCAGAAGGACCTCGCGACCTAAGATCCAGAAGGACCTCGCGACCTAAGATCCAGGAAGGCTTGCGACCTAAGATCCAGAAGGACCTCGCGACCTAAGATCCAGAAGGACCTCGCGACCTAAGATCCAGGAAAGCTTGCGACCTAACTACAGGGAGGGCTTGCGACCTAAGGAACTCAACGACCTATGGTAGCTAGCGACCTAAAGGACTTAACAACCTAAGGTAGTTAGCGACCTAAGGGACTTGACGACCTAAGGAGGTTCGCGACCTAACTGTTAAAGCATGCTCAGCGCCCTATGACCTAAAAGGCGAACGACCTAGAGCTCCCACAGCTGTTCCTTAGCTCGCCTGCGACCTACTACTTGATCAAATGAAGCCAAGTACAGCTTTACCAGCTAACTTCTGAAGCCGCAAGGGGACAGCGACCTAGCTTAGGTCGCTCGCGACCTACGACTTAACTAAGGTCGTACGCGACCTAAGACTTAGGCAAATTTTCTACCCAGAAATCTGCTCCTATAAATAGGCCACCACTTCCAACATGAAAAGGACTTTTGGCAAATCATTTCTAAAGCGCCGTTACTCTGTCGAATTCTCCAATCATTCAGCAATCAAGGATCCTTCAAGCATTCGCGACACTACAACAAGCTTCGAGAGAAATTCCTTACATCTGACATGGATTCATCGAGTTTCACCGTCGAAGATTGAGCTAGTAGTCAAGATTGTTTCTTGTGATCGAATTGTACTGTTTTCATAAGAGATTTGTATCGATTTGTAACCGGATTCAATAGTAAAGAGATTCAAAGTGGATGTAGGCTAAATCTCAAGCCGAACCACTATAAATTGCTGTCTTTTACTGCATTTCTGCTATTTTCTTGCTTGATTTCTATTCCCGTCACACGGGTGGTGCTTTCACGATCTTACTTCACACACCGGGTGTTAGCGTTCACATTTTAACGTTAACACATGGCCTTCCATACAAAGATTCAAATGGTGTCATCCCAATACTAGTCTGATAGCTACTGTTAAAAAGAACTCGACTAAATGAAGATGGTCTTCCCACGATCCCCCGAAAGCTAATACACAAGCTCTTAACAAGTCCTCTAAGACCTTGTTAACCCTTTCCATTTGCCCATCAGTCTATGGATGGTAAGCGGTACTCATGTTGAGCTTGGTTCCTAATACTTCCTATAAACTCTTCCAGAACTCAGTAGTAAACAAAGAATATCTATCACTAATAATTCTACTAGGAACTTCATGCAATCTAACCACATTCTTCATAAATAGCTTTGCCAAAATAGGTGCCATCCTAGATGACTTTACCGAAATAAAATGAGCACTCTTAGTCAAACTATCTACTATGACCAATATGCTTTCATTTCCTCTACTAAACCTTGGCAACCCATCGATAAAATCCAAAGAAATAGAATTCCACTTTCACAACGGAACTCCCAATGGTTCAAGCAATCCGCTTGGCATATGGTGTTCAGCCTTTGCTTGTTGATAATTCAGGCACTACTTAACACATAAACCAGTATCCCATTTCATACCTTCCCAGAAGAAACTTCTCTTCATATCCTGATACATTTTCATTCCTCCTGGGTGGATAGTGAACTTTGAACGACGACATTCATCCAAAACTTCTTTTCTCATGTCTCCTATATTTAGAACACATAACCTTCCTTTCTTTCTCAACCACCCTTTCTAGTCAAGAATGAAATCCCTTAAGTCATCGCCCTCCGTTCCTTCCCTTAACTTTTTGATCCATTCAGCCATAACTGGATCCTCCTCCTGTTTAGAAGCTATCTTCTCAATCATTACCGGTTGAACTTCCAAACAAGACAATACAACACTTCCTACACTAGGACCTACCTCAGATCGAAACTGCACTCTACAAGTTGACAATGCTTCTAAATCTTTCCACTAAGCAATCATAGCCAATACTGCAATCTGATGCTTCCTGCTAAGTGCATCCACTAATTCCAAAATCATAAGCAACAATAAATTCCAACCATCTTTGATGTCTCATGTTCAGCTCCTTTTGAGAGAACAAGTACTTCAACGACTTATGATCTGTATACAACTCAAATCGCTCTACCAAAAGGTAATGCCTCCACACCAAAGAAAATATAATGGCAGCTAACTCTAAATCATGAGTCAGATACCTAACTTCATGTGGTCTGAGCTATCTAGAAGCATAAGCAATCACTTTACATCTTTGCATCAACACAGCTCCCAATCCAGATCTACATGCATCAGTATAAATAACTAAATCCCGATTCCCCTTCGTAACCACCAACAACGGTACATGGGTCAATAAGTGTTTTAAGCTTTAGAATGCATTATCACACTTAACAGTCCATACAAACTTCACATCTTTTCACGTAAGCTTAGTCATCGGTGCACCTACTCGTAAAAAATCCTTTATAAACCTTCGTTAATATCCGACCAATCAAGGAAAACTCTTTATCTTGGTCACCGTCTCGGGTCTCTTCAAATTATTCACTGCCTCAATCTTAGTCGGATCTACTGACAACCCTTTCTCTGAGACTACATGACCAAGGAACTTCACTTCCTTCTTCCAAAAATGGCACTTCGAAAACTTAGCCTTCAACTGTCAACCTCTCAAGCAAAACACTAAGATGAACTTCATGCTCCTCCTCATCCTTAGAGTATATCAAAATATGATCTATGAAAACCAACACAAATCTATCCAAGCTCTCTTGGAAAATTCGGTTCATCAAACCCACAAAGAATGTCAGCGCATTAGTTAGTCCGAACGTCATAACTAACCATTCGTACCATCCATATCTTGTCCTAAACGCCGTTAAAGGGATACCATCCTCTGCCACTCTAAGCTGATGAAATCCTATTGCTAGATCCAGCCGAGAGAATACCTTGGCTCCACTTAGTTGATCAAACAAATTGTCAATTCTCGGCAATGACTATCGGTTCTTTATCGTCTTCTCATTCAACTTACGATAATCGATACATAGCCATAACGATCCGTCCGGCTTTTTAGCAAACACCGTCGCTGTACCCCAAGGCGAACTTCTCGGTCGAATGAAACTCTTACCTTCCAAATCCACCAACTGCACCTTCAACTCTTTCATCTCTATAGGTGTCATTCTGCTCGGTGGCCTACTCACTGGTTCTGCTCCAGGCACCAAATCAATCTGAAACTCAATAGCTCATTTCGATGGTAATCCAGTTATCGGCTCAAATACATCAGCAAATTCCCTAACTACAAAGACTCAATGCAACTCATCTTCCAACTCCATAACTTCCAATAAGGCATTCACATTGCAACTAGGGTTTTTTATAGTATAAACTATCCGATCACTATAGTCCGGATGACTATGTGATATTTTCTTATCATAGAAAAATATCCTAGCATCATATTTACATATCCAATCCATACCATGGATAATCCCAAATCCCATAAAATCAAATACATGTAAACAACAATCGAAAGTATGACCTAGCAAATCAAACTCTAAATGGTCATACCTCATCCCAAGTGTTGTGTACCTCCTATCAGATTTGCGACCCATAGGGAAGTAACTAAATATGAGGGTTCTAGGTTAAGCTATCTACTAAACATCGATAAATAAATGAATGTGATGCACCGGTATCAAATAGGACGCTAACAGACATACTGTAAATCTACAGCGAGCCTCCCAGAATAGCGTTCCCTTTCTCCTGCACAACTGGCCTTAGAACTGCGGGCTCCAGTGCATAAACTTGCCCTTTTCCATCTCTAGCAGGCTCCTTGCATTGGTTCTTATAATGGTCGATCTGATCACAATTAAAGCATCGGATATTCTTCTTTCCAATCACCTCCCTTCGTTTCTCTTTTCCTTTTCCTGTACGACACTCATTGACATAGTGTCCTTTGTTATCACATTTATAACAAACCACCTCAGCTTTTCCCCTCTTCTATGCTCCTCCCTTCCGAGCATTCTTCTTCTGAAAAACTTTCCTTTTTGGCCCTGTCCCACTTGGGCCTCCTTCATCTTCTTCCTCAAGCAAGCTAATGCCTCTTCCTGCCTCAGTGCCATTTCTACCAATACATCACTTGGATCTCTTAAGTGCAGTAAATTAGCAGTTATCAACTCCAACCTCAAGCCTCTTATAAACTTCTCATTCCTCCTGATCACTGTATCAACCAAAGCATACCAGTACCGGGCCAACTCTTCAAATTTCCTTGCATACTCTAGAACAGACATCTCCCCTTGTTCTAGTTCCGCAAACTTCCTCACCAACGCCGACAGCACCATTACTGACATAAACTTTCTTGAAACCTCCTCTAAAACTCCTTCCAAGTTATGGTTTCCTCATCAACACTAGCTATAACATTATTCCACTAAAATAAGGAAGCTCCTTGAAGCTGTCTTGAAGCTAATATCCTCTCCTATTCATCATTCAACCTTAAGTCTGCGAAGATTCTCTCACAATGTAGCAGCCAATTTTCTACATCGATCGCATCTTCAGTTCCAACGAACGGCTTCCATCCAAGCGTGATATAATCTCTGCTCGGATTAGCATACTGGTTAAATATTAGAGCTTACTGAACTCCTCCTCTAGCAGCGTTTCTTCCAACAACTCCAGCGGCAATTCTAGGTTGCATCATGTTTTAAAAGAACTGATACATGCCTTCCATGTCCACTTAGGAAACCCTAGCACCGAAAGGTTCAGCTTGAGCCTAACCGCGACCTCTTCTAACATTTGGTCGGGCGTTTCCATTAGTGGTGGTGATATCTACTCCAATATTAACTTTGCCTCTTCTTCCTTCTATATCTGTATTCAAAACCTCGTGAGATACAGATGAATAGCCTAACTAAGATAGGAGTTTAGAGATATAGCGCATACTTATATTTAGCAAATAACAGTACGTTACTATAACATTATCCCATACCCTGATCCTAACTTTAATTACTAAGGATTATGTTTTCAAAAACCATTTTTTAGTTAAAGTATTTCATAAACCATGCTATGATACTAAGCTGTAACATCCCATATCGAGAGGCCCAAAACTAAGCACTACAAATGCTGCAGTCATCTATAATATTAGCTTCTAATGACTAAATACGACTATGATAATGGTATCCATAATATCAGAAGCATTTGAATATGAAACAAAACACAAATTTCAAAACAACATTTTCATCATTACATTTAAAATAGATGTTCCATATCCAACTTACATAATACCAAATGGGTTCCCAAGCATAGATCAAATATACTTATTACAAAATACGCCAAGAGCGGTATATGAAGATACCTCTTTGGATGATCAGAGTCATATGGTCATAATAGACCTAATACAATCACAACAGAAATACATCAAAACAAAAAATGCAAGTCCTAAGTAGCTATCTGTTTTGCCTCCTACATGCCTTCGGTAGCCTTATTCGTCATCCTACTAAAACTTGAAAAGACATTAACCCCTCAGTCTACTCATATTAATTTTGAGCACCCGAGAGTTTAAGGGGAAAACATAAACTTCAAGTCAGACATAAAGCCTGGTATGAATAATATTATACATCCTGGTTTAATATGTTATGTGAGACCATGCTGCTTAGCGGAATGGGTTTCCCCTCACTAACATCCTTTTTAAAATATAACTTTCCAAAAACCTTTTCCTGCAATCAAAACTGATTAAACACTACAAAGCATCATTATGTAAACCTACATAAATATCCGGTAATAATGAACTGTCTTTTCAAACACATCAGTTTTGTTTGGATAACTTTTAACCTTTGGTTGTCTCGGGCCTACCGGACATTATAGTCAAAATCAACCTAACTCCTATTAGCTTTTCTTTTTTTAACTATCTATCCTTAACTATATGTTAAATACTTCACTTATGGACGTTCTGTCCCTAACTATCTGTTAAATGATTCTCTTCTAGACGGTCTGTCCCTATCTTAATCATCTCCCAGGTCTTCTTGATCCTAATGGTTTTTCAGGCTCACCAATAACCAATCTATACACACACATATATTCCTTTCGGTGTGTAATCATAATTTTAGTCTACCTGTGACAAAGCACTACACACTGGAATTTTGGACAACAATTAGCTAGGGCTATTAGCTAATCTATAGGGCGCTACTCCATACTAGTCCCATCTGGTTTTCTAATATCTGAGTCATTTTCATTTATGGATCCCTTCGCATAATTTTCCATCAAAATATTTTCAAAATGATTTAAAATCTATAAATCAAACTAATAAAAGGAAAAATATAAAATCTTTATACTTTACTCAAAATCACATTCTATGTTATGTATATATTCTTTACTCAAACTTAGTTGATGAAAGCATTTAACCATTTGAAAGTTTTCTTACCTAAATCTTTTGAAAGTACCTCTTTCAAAAATAAAATGAAACCTTTTAATTATCTATGTCAATATACCAAAACCTTATTTCTCAAACCATTCATTAAACCTTTCGAAACCATCCTCCAAACCTTTCAAAACCATTGAAAAGCAGACCTTTCGAAAGCAATAAAACTTTGGACATTATTCTTTAAAGGTCACTATAAAACATTGCCTTAGAAAAACCTTGGATAACCTTCCTGTGATGACCTACATTTCAGAAGGTTTAAATCGACAATAATCCACACATGTCCAATCCAAACAATTTGGAACATAGATAATCAATGGGATTAATTAAGAAAAATAAAAAAACAAGAAGAAAACAACCATAGAATCTTGTAGAGGAATGACAAAATATAATAATAAAATAAATAGTTCATGAAGCTGTTTATATAATACATTTGATTATAATCTATACAACATTTATCAGAGTTATATACATACATCAGGAATGAATAAAGTAATGCAGCATACAACATGATGTAGAAGTAATAATAGGAATAGTATATACCAAATCTTCGTCTTCGTCTTCCAGAATAAATTTCAATAAGCTGAAAAACTCAGGACCGACCTGAGCATAATGAAAAGACAAAACACTCGAGTCAGGACTAAAATATCCTTATGTAAGTCAAATCGATATCGCATATAACATGAGTGTAATGGCGTCAGAGATGTTTACGGGTTTTCACATCTCCTATCCAGTGTGTAACATGCATACAATAACTCAAGAGATGTTATGGGATTTTCCATCTCTTAAGGATCCGTAAAAATATTTATATGTAGTAGAATATGCTATATATAATGTCTAGTCAGTAAAATAAATATTTTTCTTAGCCTTAAGGCTTTACATTAATCCCCCTTAAAGCGTTTCTAAGCATTGTCGTACGTTTGCATTTGACACCACCAGTAGAATGTCGGTAGTCAGGGATGTGCCGTGATATGACAACACTAAACCAAAATCGTATGGGTCTCGTTTAGGGATAAAAGTATGATAAGGCATGTGAGGCAATGCTTAAGGTAGGATACTACCATTTTAACCTTCCCGGCTGGTGGTAATGCATCATAGCTATGTTTGCCCACCGCGTCCAACACTCCCATAAAATTGGAGCGTGAGCACCAATCAATCACAATGTAAATGATGGTAATACGAAGAAGTGCGTCCGCTCGGGGTAGCTAACCCACTTGGCCGATACGGCTCTTGTTTTATTCATTTCAAATAGGCAAAAGTGCCAGGCAAATCCATCATCGTTCTATTTCTTCAAATCCAACAATAGCCGTCAAATCCAACCACTTCATTCTGGAGTCTCCTCCGCGTACACAGTTGTTAAAGTGGTTCCGGTATCGACAGAGAGTATGCCCATATCCATCTCCGATCTCTTTAATAACCAAATGTCGTTTTATGCACCAGTTGGTTCTTTTACATTTTAAAAACGTTCATATTGGATATCAAAAATATCGTATTTGCTTCAAAATCAACTCCATTTCAAAATCATTATATTTACTCAAAATATACTATTTCAATTCCAAATCATCTTCACCTCAATATCTCGATTTCGCTTCCGGAATCGTTTCGAGTTCCAATGGGGTTATAACTTCATTTAACCCAAATCGTATTTAAATCCATGATTTAAAAATAACATTCCACTCTTGACCAGTTTGAAATTTTGAAAAATAGTTTAAATAGTTAAAAATAGTTTAAATAATTAAAATATTTAAAATAGTGTAAATGATTAAAATAGTTAAAAATATTTAAAATGGTTAAAATAGTTAAAAATAATTTAAATGGTTAAAATAGTTTAAATGGTTAAAATAGTTTAATATAAAATAGTTTGACTTTTAAAATGGTTAATATAGTAAATAATTTGGAAAAACAAAATAATTTAAATGTTTAAAGAATATAGATTTTAAATAGTTTATACTAAAATAATTTATTTGAAAATAGTTTCAAAGTCAAACTGATTCAATTTCAACTTCCCAATTAATGTCAATTATAATTTCCATTCAATCGAATCAATTTCAATTTCAATTCAAATCAATTTCAACTTCGGTTCCCAATAATTCGATTTCGATTTCAATTCCAATTAATTTCGATTCAATTCCTATTTGAAACCATTTCAATTCAATTCTCAATTTTAAACCATTTCGATTTACATCAATTCCAAGCTCGATTTCCAAGATATCGATTTAAAACACTTAACCAAATTATCCTTCAATATTCAATTTAAAATCCAATTTTCAAATATAATTCAATTCCGAGCTCAATTTCGAAATATCATTTATACCACTTTTACTTAGCAATATTCAAAGTTTGAATAAAAATCCAATCTTTTAAAAACAAGTCGATTTCCAAAAATTCAAATTTTATTTCGATTATAACTTTAAAATCTCAACTTTGATTATTTAAACAATTCGATTACCAAATTTAAATTTCAACATTCAGGGCTCAAGTTCAAAAATAATTTGATTTCTATAAACTTGATTTTTATTTCTTTCAAATCAAAACCATTTAAATAATTTCAAAGAAAAAATTTTAAAATTATTTAATTTAACCAATCCGGTGTCCATATATAATTTTCTATCCTATGGCCAAGTGATTAGTTATTTCAATTTAATTTAAGGAATGGATATATCATTTCAATCCAAATCACAGTCATAGGTATATATCAGTTCAACCAATTTCTTAATTCATTCAAAATAATTCAATTTACAGTTTATATACTGTAATTAATTTACTAGGTGATAACAGGATATATATAAAATAAATAAACATCCAATCATCCAAATATCAATCAATTGGCATCCATCACAATCAATCATACAAACATACAATATAATTCACAACAATTTCATAGATAATAATGTCGGGTAATTTACTAGCAATTAAATCCCAATTTCAAATCTAACTGTCAATTTTAATTTTTAATAGTTAATTCGAATGACAATTAAATTTTATCAAACAATGACCAATAAATTTATATCACTTCATAATTTCAAATTTAACTATCATAAAAATATTTTAGTACGTTGTGAGCGTTATAAAACACTCACCTTGAGTTTTCAATTCTAAATCAAATCGAACAACGTTCGATTTATCCTAAAATTTTAAATAGCTCCAAACGATTGCTAATCAGTTTCATTGCGAAGCTCTCATCACCATGATCGCAATGCATAAAGTCTTGTCCAAGTCGGACCTCGTATGACCAAGATATACATTTTATAAGTTTGAGTACAAATTATATAGATAATTTTTTTTATATAACAACCTAATATCGCAGTCGTTGATCCAGCTTCATCAAATCCAGGCCATGCATTTTCTTTCCTTCCCCATCTCTCATCGCGCTTCAGTCACGTTCGAAATCCATCACCATGCACGAAAACCTTCAGGCCGCACTTCAGTCACCAGTCGAGGCGTTGAGCAGAGGCCATCATCGCGAAGCCCTAGCCGAGCTCTACCTTCAACCCCAACCATGTCGAAATCGGCCACCTCCTCATCTAGAAAAACATGCATGAACGTCGGCCATTCAAACGCCTATTGCCGCTGATTCTCTGCTCCAATTTCGATCATACCCGTTAGATTGGGAGATCTTGTCGAGCTCTATGATTATCTAGTTGAGAGTTTTCGATGATTGCTTACGGATTGGAAGAAATTTGAGGATGAAGATGACTTCTCAACCATAGGAATGTTTTCGAGGCGCTACTGTATATTTAGGGCTAGGGTTACTGTGCAGCATATTTATAGACGTGTGTACATATTATTTTATTATTATCCCGATTATTCATGTGCTTTTCTGAACGAACTCCAAACGAAGCATGCCTCCAGGCATTTATTATGTTTTGCCCCTATTCCGAACACAATGGAACATGTTTCAGGGTCTAATTCGATCGTATGGAGAAGATAGCTCTTTGGACACAATTATTATATTGAATTTTCGATAATAAATTCAATGCGTTTATATCCCGTACGATCAAATGATAACTCCAAACGCTATGAAATTTGAAATGTGATAATAATACACTATTACGGATCTAATGGAACCAGTTTCGTCGAACTCCGAGACTTTGTCCCGGAAGGCTATTTTAACGTCTCCATTATAATATAAAATTTTCAATTTCTAATTATTCACTTTTAAATCCAATTTTAAATGTTAACAATCTTCATTGTTGTTTAAATAAAATTTTCATCAACTTCCAACATCATTTTCGATCATATTAAATTCAGAATTCAATTATTCAAAATATTTCCAATATTAAATTTAAACAATTTAATTGTTCAATATTCAACAAATTTCAATATTAGATTTTAAATGAATTTTAATTATCAATCGATTATTTTATTTACATCTAGTGAATTCAACATTTATTATTTAATCCAACTATTGATTGTAAACTCATTTAATACATAACATTACCTTTCAATACTTGTTATTACTTAAATCTTCGAAATTAGTTTATTTCAAAATTTTGTTCAAGTTCATATCCAATAACTTACATTCAAAATCATTAAACTTTAATTTTTGACCATTTTTATTTAACAATTACATTAAACTTAATAATTTTAAAATAGCTAAAAGTATGGGTTGTTACACTTCCACTTAAACCATTTGAAATCATTAAACAAAACCTTTCGAAATCATTGAACTAAACCTTTCGTAATCATTGAACTAAACCTTTCGAAATCATTGAAAGGTCGAAATCACTGAACTATACCTTTCGTAATCATTGAACTAAACCATTCGTAATCATTGAACTAAACCTTTCGAAATCATTGAAAGGTCGAAATCATTGAACTAAACCTTTCAACTATGTTGGAAGTTACCTCTCGACTTTGTCAAGAGCTCTGCTTCGAAATCTCGAGTTATACTTCAATTTTATAAAACAAGGGTAAATCGTCTAAGTCGAAAGCTATCTATCGAAAGCATGGAGAAGCGGCTGATTTTAAAACAAGCAAACTTTCGACTTTGTTAGAAGGTTCAAAACAAAACAAAAGCAGCAGTAACCTTTCGACTTTGTCGAAAGGTTCAAAAACCTTTATTTAAATATTTGACCCGGTCGAAAGCAACCAAGTCAAAAGCTCTTATTCAAAAGCAAAGCAGGTGATCACTGACTTATAAAACAAACATACTTCAACCCCTTTGGCAACCAACCTTTCGACTAAGAACCCTTCGACTCTGTTCAATTCATTACATACCAAGATACTTGATATTATATGCATTGGTTTGACCTTGTCGAAAGGTATAACCTTTTGACTTAGTCGAGAGGTCTAAGTCGGAAGGACTGATGCTAAAATTGGCTGAAACATGGTAAAAGTATGATTTCTTTGTTTTTAACTTGAAAAAGATAACTTTTCAACTAACCTGCCTTTGTTTGTCAAAATCTCATTGGTTAACAAATACTTTTCAGAAAAGTGCTGCCACTATTTTTCAGAATTAAATAATCATTTTATTTTGTTAAATGCCCCTTCTCCTTAATTAAATGTATAAAACATTTAAGCCCCATACCTTAAATAATTTTATATATTCATCAAAACACTTATGAAAAACCTGGAAAAATCCTAAAAAATCTATTTTAATATGTTTTTGAACATATAAAAAATTCAAACCCAAATAATTATTATTTTAGCCGTAAATAATTTATAACCCGATAAATCATTTTCTTTACTAGAAAATTAATATAAAATCGACATTAATTCAGAAAATTATAAGAATTGATACCAATCTCTAAAATATCATTTCCGACCTATATTTAAATTTTCAAGGCAGTTGGATGTAATTTATACGGTTTTCATGTCAAACATATTATAAAAACCAGCATGAACATATATAATTCATCAACAAACACACACACACAAATATATATATATATATATATATATAACTTTAATCATTAAAAACATGGCATATACTTGCAAAATATTTTGGATCAAATCTAAAAACCGAAAACCATAAGAAAAATGGGATATAGTAATTATTCACCTTAGCTTTGAGATTAAAAGATGTGAGATTTGATGTTGAATTAGTTGATTAACTTCCTTCTCTTAAATCCTAGCTTTAATCTTTCCTTGAGAATAACAATGGTGGTCGGGCTTGGTATAACTTTAGTTAGAGTGAAAATGAAATGAACATGAGTTTCATCCCTAAAGGTTTAGGGTATAAGTCTTTCCTATTTCCCATATTGCCCTTACTCATTTCCTAACTCATTAGTTTATGTCATTTCATTTTGATTAACATTTAACATGGCATGACTACCCTTAGTTTAATCAAATCTCCCTTTATTAATCTTCACATTATTTCATTTAATTTTTTTTAATTAAATATTCTAAATAATGTTATAAAAATATGGGGTGTTACAAAACCATTTAAACCTTGCCTTTCGAAAACATAGGAAAAACCTTCCTTTTCGACTTATCGAAATAGTAGGGAACCACCACTTTCGAAGCCATTAATAATACCTTTTGAAAGCATCAAAACTTAACTCCTTTGAAATCACTTGGGTTCAATTTAAAAAAAAAGCGGAAACCTTTCGAAACCATTTAAAGTGAACTACTTCGAAACCCTTTAAAATATTTCGACCAAAACATTTGGATTATGCCTTCAAGTAGAGCAAAAGGATCTGAAAAACAATAGAGTCCAAAGCATCTACTTCGAAATCATTTCTTAAACAAAGAAGTGATGGTGTCGAAACCATCCCTTCGAAAGCAATTGAGAGGTGGGCAAATTATAGAAAACAAAACAATCCCTTCGAAAGCATCTGGATCAAAAGGATGTAAGGGCAGCTAAAAGCTTCGACCATGTCGATAGCACTAATTTAAAAAAATAGAGCAACCCAATCGAAACCATTTTTTAAACCATTTGACTTAGCCGAAAGCATTTTGGTTGAAAGCAACTTAGTCGAAAGCAAGCATGTGTATTTTCCTTAAAACTAAAATAATGCATTACCTCTTTCAGAACCCCATGGTTTCGACCCTACACGTTTCGCCCTCTTCCAATTCACTACCTACCAGTTGCCTGATACCATGTGCGTTGGTTTCGACTGTGTTTGGAAGGGGAGGGATAGAGGTGGACCTGTTGCCGAACGAGACAAAACAGTAAATAACCTATTTATTTATACCTTAAAATTGTCCTTTTGTAACTAACCTGCCTTATTTGTCTAAACCTGATTGATTGCCAGATTTTTTTATTCAAAAGTTCTGCCATCTTTCCTTTTTTGGAAATTTAAACATTTTAGAAAATGCCCATTCTCCTCTATAATTATATAAACGATTTAAGTCCCATACCTTAAATAATTTTATATAACCATTAAAACAGTTTGGAAAAATCTTGAAAACTTCCAAAAAATCACTTTATATATGCTTTCCAACATATAAACTTTTCAGACCCAGATAATGAATTATTTCCCCATAAATAATTTTATAATCCAAAATACCATTTTCTTTACTAGAAAATTCATATTGAATCCACGAAATTTCAGAAAAAACTGAAAATTAAAATACATCTCTAAAATATCATTTTAAATCTTTATAAAAATTTGTAAGGTAATTGGATGTCATTTAATAGGGTTTTAATCTCAAAATATGTCGTAAAATTTATATGAGCATGCATAAATCATCAACAAGCATATATTAAAATTTCATCATTCGAAAACAAGGCAAATCAATGCAAAATACTTTGGATTTAATCTTAAAACCGAAACCAATAAAATTTAGAGATATAAATATTATTCACCTTTTGTTTAGATATTAAAGGAGCTTGAGATTTGAATGGATTTGATTTGAATTAGCTTTTCCTTTAGCTTTTCTAAGTTTCTTCTTCCCCTTTCCTTGTTAATGGTGATCGACCTCTTTTATAAAAAAATTGAAATGAATTGAACGTGTATAATACACCACCATAAGGGAATAGGTATAGCAATGGCCTCTTTTCAAATTTACCGATTCGTTTTTTAAATTAAAATCCTTCTTTAATTCATTTGTGTTAAATGGCACGTCTACCTTAATTAAAATCAAATCTCAATCCTCTAACTAACACATTATTTTATTTAGTTTGACTAACTAAATATCCTAAATAATGTTACCAAAAATCTGGGGTGTTATAGACTCCCCTCCTTAAACAATTTCATCCTTGAAATTACGATAAGGAAATCAATAAATCAAATAAGAAGGTAAAACATACCATCAAATAAGTCAAGATTAATATATCTAATCTTGCTCTCAAACTTCCAAGTATAGTCCCTATAATCGTCACTCCATTGGAGTTTGACTAATCTGACCGTCTTAGTTCTATGCCTCTTCTTATCTCTCGCCAGAATGCTAATTGGCTTTCTCACAATGGTAAACTCAAAGAACAACCTGTTGCAATAAGTTGAAATCTGGGAAATTTTTGGGAATTCTTTTACCGGTCTGCGGTAATTTGATTTCACATAAGTATGAAGAAAAAGAAGAAGCAGATTATATAGAGAAAAGTCGCCTTAATTCTTGACCGTTGGATTAGGCTTAAGTGGATGCTCTAGATCGACATGGGAAGATCAAGAGGCATAAAATTTTGAACCTTCCAGTAATGACTTGGAAAGTCAAGAGCATCCCTTCGAATGGCGAGAGGTAAATGTTACACTAAATGTAAACTTTCCTACTAAAACGAAAGGTCCCTAGGCACACAAGGAAAATAGAAGCGCAGCTTAAACCTTTTGATACTTTCGAAGGTATGCGGCGTTGAAGTTCACTAACCTAAAACCTTTCGAAGGGTCGAAGGGTTTCATCTCCATTATCCATGGAATTCAAAGGAGAAGAAGGAGTCAAAGAAAGTGAGAACAACTACCTAATGACCTTTTTGAAAGCATAATAATCCTTTTGAACAGGTTGAGAGACATACAAGACACCTTACAACAATATCGAAAGGTTTATAAAGAAGACAAGGATCATAAGTCAGCAAGGAGTAGAGAAGTAACCTTCTGACAAGAACGGAAGGTTCACGATAACATATGAAAGGAAAACCCTTCAACAATAACGAAAGGTTTATGAAGGCATGAAGAAAAACAAACCCATTAACGATGCCCGAAAGTCCACAAAACCTTTCGACCAGGACAAAAGGTTTGCAACTATATGGAAGAATAGAACCGTTCGACCCAGCCAAGGGCACAGAGGCGGAAGCATGGCCGCCAGCATATATAAATAAGACCCAAGGGGTCTTGTTTTGGCAGCCGATTTTTCCTCTCACTTCATACTACTAATATTCAAAGAAATGTGTTGTAACCCTAATCGAGAACCAATTTGGGGATTTGTAAAAGGGTTTATCTTGAATAAAAAGGGAAGTATAATTTTCTGTTAAATCACTTGTTGTTTTGCTTGAATCCTCATTAGATTAACTATTATTTTCAGGATCGACTCTATCGGAAGGTTCTTCCCAGCTAGGTTGGAAACTTAACTAGCCGAGCTGCAACTTTAATCTAAAAAAGTTTCCAACTTCTCCACTTTAACCTTCCGGTACGATCGTCGACCGACTAGGGTTAACTTAAGCAGTAACCTTTCGAAGACATTGGCTTTATGATTAGCATTCTTCACTTAAGTCGATAGCATCTTGCACTTTAACAATACCAAAACCTTCCATGACCTTCATCTTAGCAATATAACCTTTTGGTAAAGTTTAAATCCAAGAATATATGGTTTAATCCAACTACTGGCGTTCATATACCTTCTAATTAAGTTAAATTTGACTTCACATGAGCAGTCAAACCTTTCGGTAAGATTAAAAAATCTTATGCATCGCCCAGGGATTTATTGTTTTAATTACTATTAAAGAGATTAGTCATCTCAAACCTTTCAGTAACTTTAATGATCCACTTTGATGGGATAAGACTGAAGAATAATCATTCGGAAAACATCACAAGATACCTTACAAGATTTACCAAGGTAAAGGGTTCTCCACTTAGAAGACCAGACCTTCCAACCATGCCGAAAGGTCCAACTCATAAACCAGCAACTATCGAGGTTCAATGTAAAAGTAAATCTTAAGGGTATCTGGTCCTTATCTAAAACTACCTCTCCTATTTTTGTTGGAATATCCTTTGGGGATGTTGACCATAATTTTGGTTAACAAAAAATTCCCAAAATCTATTCCCAGGCAATGATCAATTATATTTTAAAATAATATGCTAAGAGCGGCATATAAAGATGCCCTAATGGATAGTCAAAGCAATATAGGCATAACTGACTTAATACAAAGCGGAAACAAACAAAAAGAACTGAATTCTTAAATTAGCCATCCATCAGCCACTTGCTCGTCTCCAGAAACTTTATTCGCCAAAACTGCTATAACCTGAAAACATAAACCCTCAGCCTACTCAAATCAAAATTTGACACCTAAGAGTTTAAGGAGAAATAAAAACTTTGATTCAGACATAAAGCCTGGTATGAATAATTCTATTTCATCTCTGTTTACTGATATTTAGTGAGACCACACCGCTTAGCGGAACGGGTTTCCCCCAATTAATATCCTTTTTTCAAAATATACATTTTGCAAATCCTTTCATGGAACCAAACTGGTTCATTATATGATTATAATAATAATATAGCAAGATATATTATGCTAAAAACATGAAATAAATGGACTAACTGTCCAAAATCTAGGCTAACAGCCTCGACTGGACTAACTGTCCTAAAACTGATTATATCAAAATAGCAATATCCTTTATGCTAGTAAATGGACTATCTGTACATAAAACAGGTAAAAAGTGGACTGACTGTCCTTAAGAAGTAGCAAGGTCCATTATGCTAACAAATGAACTAACTGTTCATTAACTGGGCTAACTTCCCTTAACTGGACTAACTGTCCTCTTGGATGACTGCGCTCAAAATGGACTAACTGTTCGAATTCAAATGCGCTAACTGCCCGAAATTTCCTTAGGGTTAACTAACCTTAAATTTTCCTTGAAAACCTTTCTCAAAATGATATAGTCCGTCAAATCATACGTGTACAAGTAAAATATATCTTTTGCTTTACTATAAGCTATTTTGCCATATTATATATTCTTTACTCAAAATATTGTTAATGATATTCAATAAGGATTATCTATCCTTCTAAAACAATTTAAAATCCTTTATAAATTAAAATCACTTAGGCTATTCTTCCTTTCTATCATGTTTAAAACCTTTGATTAAAACCTTTAAACAACCCTTTCGAAACCGTTGAAGGTAACCCCATCAAAATCTTTGAAAATACCTCTTTCGGAACCATTGAAGGTAACTCCTTCGAAACCTTTAAAAGTAACTCTTTCGAAATCAATAAAAGCCTTTCCTTTTAAAGCTTTAAAATACAAGACATCCTCCTTAAAACCATTTAAACCTTGCCTTTCAAAAACATAGGAAAATCCTTCCTTTTCAACCTTTTTGTAACCCTGCAGAACCACCCCTTTCGAAACCATTAATAAAACCATTCGAGAGCATCAAAACATAACTCCTTCGAAAGCACTTGGGTTAAATTTAAAACAAGTGAAAACCTTTTGAAACCATTCGAAGTTAACTACTTCGAAACCCTTTAAAACATTTCAACCAGAACATTTAAATTATGCCTTCAAGTAGAGCACAAGGATCGAAAAAAAAATACAGTCGAAAGCATCTACTTCGAAACCATTTCTTAAACAAAGAAGTGATGGTGCTGAAACCATCACTTCGAAAGCAATTGAGAGGTGGCCAAATTTTAGAAAACAAAACAAATCCTTCGAAAGTGTCTAGATCGAAAGGTGGTAAGCGACAATTATAGGCTTCGACCATGTCAAAAGCACTCATTTAAAACAAAAGAGCAACACAATCGAAACCAATCTTTGAAACCATTTGACTTTCCCGAAAGCATATAGGTCGAAAGCAACTTAGGCGAAAGCACCATGCGTATTTTCTTTAAAACCAAAACAATGCTTCACCTCTTTCGTAGCTCATGGTTTCGACCTTATACTTTTCGCCCTCTTACAACTCACTACGTACCAGTTGCTTGATATAATATGCATTTCTTTCCACTATGTCGGAAGGGAAGGGATAGAGGCGGAACCTGGTGCCGAACGAGACGAAACAGTAAAAAGCCTATTTATTTGTACCTTAAAATTATCATTTTGTACCTAACCTGCCTTATTTGTCTAAATCTGATTGGTTGCCATATTTTTCTTTTCAAGAGTGCTACCATCTTACCACTTTTGGAAATTTAAACATTTTAGAAAAAGCCCCTTCTCCTCTATAACTACATAAAACATTTAAGTCTCATACCTTAAATAATTTTATATAACCATTAAAATACTTACGGAAAATCTAGAAAATTTCCAGAAATTCACTTTATATATGTTTTCCAACATATAAAATTTTCAGACCAAAATAATCAATTATTTACCTGTAGATAATTTTATAATCCAAAATACCATTTTCTTTACTAGAAAATTCATTTTAAATCCACGAAAATTTAGAAAAATCTGAAAATTGAACCCACCTCTAAAATATCATTTTTGATCTTCATAATAATTCACAAGGTAATTGGATGCCATTTAATAGGGTTTTTGTCTGAAAATATGTCATAAAATCTATATGAACATACATAAATCACCTACAAGCATATATTAACTTTTCATCATTCAAAACATGGCAATTCAATGCAAAATACTTTGGATTTAATCTTAAAACTGAAACCAATAAAAATTAGTGATGTAAACATTATTCACCTTTGCTTTAAAGATTAAAGGAGCTTGAGATTTGAGCGGATTTGATTTGAAATAGCGTTTCCTTTAGCTTTTCTTATTTTCTTATTCCCCTTTCATTGTTAATGGTAGCCGGCCTCTTTTATAAATTTTTGAAATGAATTGAACATGTATAATACATGGCCATAAGGGAATAGATATAGGAATAGCCTCTTTACCAATGTAACCCTTCCTTATTTGAATTAAAACGCTTCTTTAATTCATTTGTGTTAAATGGGATGACTACCTTAATTAAAATCAAATCTCAAACCCCTAATCAACAAATTATTTTATTCAGTTTGACTAACTAAATATCCTAAATAATGTTATCACAAATCTATGGTGTTAAAATATCGAGTCTATTGACGATGAAGATAAAATAAGGACAAAAGAGAAGAAATTTTAAGAAGTTCTTCATGTTGCAATTCATCACATTGCGGATCCTCTTATTGGCGAGAATCTGAATAGGGCTATTCAAGACTCATGGACAATTTATATTAATGAAGTGCATATATTTATTCTGTATACTTGTAAATTATGAAAATTCTGCGAATATCACATGTTTTGTAATCCCATCTTGTATGTTGTTTTTGAATCATCTCTTTGATAGATAATACCAATGTTATTATATTTGCTGGATCTTTCAATCCTTTTCACTATTCTGCTTTCCTTGAAAAACACGAAGTAAACAATATTTCTTATCGTTAACTTGAAAACTATATAAAAGTCTATCTAAATAATTTGCGAAGATTAATAAATCATTATATCGACATATGGAAATAAGTGAAAAGTAATTTTATTTGATTAAATGTCTTGAAACCCATTTTTGGTATTGATGAGAGATAACTAAGAATTCAACTTTAACCATACTGCCGGAATATTTGAAGTCCGATGGTAGAAAACCATAGCCTCAACCAAGGTTATAAATGTTTTAGAAAATCATCCTCTAGAGATAGCTAGCAGAAAATTAATAATAATCATGTAATAGAAGTCCATAAATCATTGTCTAAAAATTTGTAGTAAAAATCCAGTGACCCCGATTCGGGCATTAATAAATGAAATTCAAAAGTTAGGATGTTTAGAACCCAGATTAGGGTATTTGTGTATGTTAACCAGAAATTCATGATAATCTTCTTAATAGTAGTCTTAGGCCCGGATTCGGGCATTAATGAGTGAAGTTAATAATAGCCTCGAAACCCAAATTCAGATATTAATAAGTGATAATAGTCTCGAAACCCACATTCGGGTATCATAAAGTTAGGTTAAGTAGTAATCTTGAAATCTAGATTCGGGTATTATAAAGATCATAAATTATTGGTAAAGACTCAAAATTCAGATTTAGATATTAATAAATGAATTTAACAAATGAGAGATCTGAACCCCAGATTCAAGTATTTATAAGCGGAGTTCTGTTCTACTCCTTAGGTTTTGTCTTCTTTGACATATGTAAACCCTTTAGGCTTTGTTTGTAGTTGCAGTTTGATTGGATGCTTCTTGAGCTTGGACATCTTAGTCCATTATTTGATATGTGGCTTCTCAGGCTCGGACGTCTTAGTCCATTGTTGATATGCCTGTTCTTGGGCTTGGACGTCTTATTCCATTGTTGATATGCCACTTCTTGGGCTTGGACGTCTTGGCCCAATGTTGATATGTCGCTTCTTGGGAATATTCCGCTTCTTGAACTTGGATGCCTTAGTCCATTGTTGACTGGTGCGCATGGTTAGCTTATTCTCAAGCTGGAACCAAGGACTTACCTAACCTCCCTCCAGGTTGCCATGACCTGGCCATACTGTGGTGCGATCAAGGGCTTATTCGGTGCCTTGGTCAGGCCCTAGCATGGCAGTACCAACGGCTTACTTCATCCTACCTCCAAGAGGCGCCTTGACCTGGCCTGTAACATCCTGTATCGGGAGGCCAAAAGCTACGCACTATGGATGCTGCAGTAATCCACAATATCAACTACTGGTGACGAAATACGGTAATGTTAATGGTATTCAAAATATCAGAAGCATTTGAATATGAACAAAATCATAGATTTCCAAAAACATTAATTAGAGTGATTACATTTCAAATAAAATCATATCCATGTTACACAAATCTCCAAACGTATTACCAAGCAATGATCAAATATTAATTTACAATAGAATGCTAAGAGCGACATATGAAGATGACCAATTGGATGATCAAAGATATACAGACATAACTGTCCTGATACATAGCGGAAAAAAAAAAGAATAGAATTCCTAATTTAGCTATCCGTCATCCACCTTCTCGTCTTCGAAAGCTTATTCACCGAAATATACTAAAACCTAAAAAAAACTAAACCCTCGGCCTACTCAAATCAATTTTAAGCACCTGAGAGTTTAATGGGAAACAAAAACTTCGAGTCAGATATAAAGCCTGGTATGAATAATTTCTGTTCAATCTATGTTTACTGATATTTAGTGAGACCATGTCGCTTAACGGAACTGGTTTCCCCTTACTAATATCCTCTTTTAAAATATATATATCCTTTATTATAATCAAACTGGTTAATCAAACTGGTTATGATAAGAAATTATAATAGAAAGATCCATTATGCTATAGCAGGTAATAAATGGACTAACTGTCTGAAATCTGGGCTGACTGCCCTAAAACTGGGTTAGCTGCCCTTTGGATGACTCGGGCCTACTAGATACCAAATTAAATAGTCTAAGCAACTATTAGATGAATCTTCTGGACGGTCTATCCTTAACTTACTCCTTCGAGGGTCAACTGATCCTGATGGTTTTGTGGCTTACCATAAACCTACAACTTTACATCAATATCACGTTCTATGTGTAACCAATATTTACGTCTCACCTATGACTAAGCCCAGCACAGTGGATTTCCAAACTAAATTAGCTAGGGGCTAATAGCTAATGAGCATAGGGCGTGAACCTACACAAGTTCTATCTGGTCTTCTAATCTGAGTCGTTACTTAAGGGTTAACTACCCTTTAAAATTTTCCTTGAAAACCTTTTCAAAATGATTCGGTCCTTTAAATCAAACATATACAAGGAAAATATATCCTTAGCTTTATTCTAAGCTATTTTGCCATGTTATATATACTTCACTCACAATAATGTTGATGATATTTAATAAGGATTACTTATCCTTTTAAAATAAGTTAAAGTCCTTTATAACTTGAAAACACTTAGGCTATATAGCCTACTTTTCATGTTCGAAACCTTTGTTTAAAACCTTTGAACAACCCCTTCGAAACCACTAGAAGTACCTCTTCATATGCTTCAGCCATTAATTTCATCCCGTCATTCACGCTTACACACCTAAGGTAGTGTAGAGCATACTCCTTTTTATAGAGTATTTTATCCATTATAACAAAGGTTAGAGCTTGTCTCTTGATTTTTCTTGCTTCCCCTTTATCGGATGGCAGTATCCCATTAACTAATTACTCAACACTGGGTGACATCCATATGCTATCATACGTGCTATTTGGCCTGGGTTGGTCCATCCTTTCATCTGTTAATTCTTTACCACTTTCTATTTGCTCTCTCCTGTGAGACTTAGCTTGAGAGCTCCTCATAACCAGCAACTCTTTTCCTTGTTCGGATGTTTCCTTTTCGATACTTGGTTTTTCTTAATATCTGACGGGGCCAATTCGTGTTTTTGGGGTACTCCTTGAGCTGGCCAATTTTGCTAAAGAGTCTGCCTGTGCATTCTATGCCCTTGGAACTTGATTTATCGAAAAATCCTCAAACAAAACAAGCATTTGTAAAATCTTCTTCACATATAAAGATAGCTTGGGATCCTTTGTTTGGTATATCTGCTTCACTTGATTTACCATTAGTTATTAGTCACTAAAATTATGTATTCGTGGGATTTTCAATTCTTGTGCTAAAGTTAACCCTACTACCATTGATTCATATTCTCCCACATTATTGGTTGCAGGAAATCCCAGCTTCATGGCATAGTGCAAATGATGTCTGTTTAGGGTTATGATTACATATGCAGCACCGACACCTTGTTCATTTGATGCTTCATCTGCAAATAGTTACCACATGGGCTTATGAACTTTCTCTTTTTCCAATTATTCCTTTATGAAGCTGGTGCATTCATTAACAAAGTCTGCCAGCGATTGCCCTTTGATTGCAGCTCATGGTTGAAATTCTATCTCGTATTGACTAAGCTCAGTCCCCTATTTCACCAACCTCCTTGAAGTCTCAGGTTTACTAAAAACTTGCTTAAGAGGAAAATTGGTCAATAACCTAATCGAATTTGATTGGAAATACCCTCTAAGCTTTCGAGCTGTAAGAATCGGGCAATAAGCTAATTTCTCTATAACTGGATATTTAACCTCTGCATCCTTTAACCACCTGCTTACGTAGTATACCGGGAGTTGTGCCCTATAGTCCGCTCGAATGAGTACTGAACTGATTGCATGCTTCGATACTGCCATATATAGGTACAATATTTCCCCGCTCTCGGGTCTTGAGAGTATTGGTGGTTTCTCCAAATGGTTTTTTAATTCCAAAAAAGCTTTTCTTCAATCCTCTCCCCATTCGAAGTTTATCCTTTTCTTGATTACATCGAAGAAAGGTATGCATTTATCAGTAGCTTTTGAGATAAACCTACATAGGGTAGCTACTCTTTCGTTTAAACTCATCACTTCCTTGCTAGTTTTTGGTTCGGCCATATCCCATATGGCTTGAATTTGGTCCGGACTTGCCTCTATCCCATGAGCCCTGACTAGGTAAGCTAAGAACTTTCCAGAATGGACCCCAAAAGAGCAATTTTGTGGATTCAACTTCATTTGATACTTTTGTAATAACTTGAACATTTCTTCTAGGTCCTTAAGGTGGTTCTCAGGTTTGCTAGATTTTACCAGCATATCATCAATGTAAGCCTACATGTTTCTACCAATCTGTTCCTTGAACATTCGATTAACCATTCTCTGATAAGTGGCCTCTACATTCTTTAAACAAAACGGCATGGCCTTGTAACAGTAAATTCCCCATTCTGTTATGAAGCTGGTATGATCCTTATCTAGCTTGAACATTGGTATCTGATTGTACCCTGAATAAGCATCCATAAGAGATAACAACTTGTGCCCACTTGTTGCGTCCACTAATTGATCTATTCGTGGCAATGGGAAACAATCTTGCGGGCATGCTTTATTTAGGTCCATGTAACCGACACACGTTCTCCATTTCCCATTTGACTTTTTCACCAGAACTGGATTAGCTAACCATTTTGGGATAACATATCTCCCAAATCAATCCATTTTCAAGGAGCCTATCAACTTCCTCCTTTAGAGCATCTGTTGGAACTTTATCTAATTTTCACTTTCTCTGCCTTATGGGGGTTGCTCCTGGGTTGATGTTAAGGGCATAAAACATGACAGATGGAACAATTCCTACCATATCGGAATGTGACCAAGCAAACACATCCTTGCTGATTTTGAGGAACTGGATTGAATCCTTCTTTAACTCACTACCAAGATCTTTTCCCACTTTGACCGCTTTAGAAGCATCTTCTGAATCTCTATAGGTTTCCTCAAGGTCCTCTATGGGTCTTATTCTTTCTATCTCACCTCGGCAGTAAAACTTTGTCATTATTGGATCCTTTTCTACTGAGTTGGTGTCAATCATCTTCCTCTTGATTCCTATAGAAATGTTCCTTTGATACATACACTCATTAGATTTCTTATCATTAATCTTTTCTATGAATGTTGAATGTGAAAATCCATCATCCGAAAGTTGTAAAACATTAAAGAACCAAAGTAAGCAGAATACTCCCTTTTGTATTGATCGATCGTGGCAAAGTACATGTAACGGTAGCTGAATTGTTCTCCTCGCATAGTTCCCTAGCCTCGTTTTCCCAAGAATTTTACCATGAGGTACTTTGGCGTGACAAAAGAATCAATCTCATCCAGGGCTGGTTTGCCAAAGAAGGCGTTATAGTAGGAAGGCTGGTCAATGATCACAAAGATAGTTTCAAATGTTTGGAGGTTAGACGCACTCCCATTTGTACCAATAGCTTTATCTACCCCATTGAGTTGACCGTGTGTTATTGAACTCAAATATCAGCTCAGTGCTCGGCTTTAATTTATGCTCTGGGATATTCATCTTATCGAAAGCATGTTTGAAGATGACATTAACTGCGCTTCCCGTATCAACCAGAATCTTTGAGACAATCGACAGCCCAATTTGTGCAGTGATCATAAGAGGGTCATTATGAGGATGATGAACTCCTTTGCGTAGCTCTTGCGGGGTGGTCACTAGATTAGGCATTTGGATATTAAGATGTGGGATTTTCGTTGGGAGATGCTCTTGAACAGAATAAATTACCTCCTTGGCTTCCTTGATATATCAGCTTCGAGCCCCTTTACTATTTCCTAACAGATGTTGCCCACCATGGATCACATCTATCCTGTTAATTAATGGGCTTAAACTTAGGGGATCTTCATCTTCTAGCACATTTACAGCGTTTCTCGGGCGTTTTTGGGGAGCGCTTTAAGTTTGTTGGGCTTTGTGCTGATCTTGAATAAATTCTTTGAGATGGCCTTCTCGAATCAGCTTTTGAATTATTCTGGCCAAAACTCTACAATCATCTGTTTTATGTCTGTTAGCTTTATGATAGGCACAATAGTCTTCACCCTTCTTCCGCTCTGGATTATTATTAGCTTTGTAGGAAGTCGAAAAGTTACCCTTTCCTTTGCGGTAGCATATATGTAATGCGATTGCCTGTTTAAAATGACTTTATTAGCAACTAGCTCTTCCCAACTGACCCTTTTATTGCTACGGTCCAAGCCAAATCTTCGTCCCTCCTTTCTGGGAATTTTCTTTCTCTTGGCATAGTAAAGTTCATCCATTTAGATGAACTTATCAGCCTAGAAATGGAAGTCCTGCAAATCTTTGTAGCCGTTGACAAAGAGCAGCTTCCAGAAAGGGGTATTTTCGATTAAACCAGAGCGGAAGACTATGAGATTATCTCAATCATTCATGTCCTTAGCCTTCAAATCCTCTGTGTTGAATCTTCTCAAATAGTCCCCTAAAGATTCACCCTGTCTTTGCTTTATGTTTGCCAAGACCATATCTTTTGGAAAACTCCATCTATTTTGGTGTGGATAGCAGGCAGGCCTATATTTCTTGGTTTTAATAGGACTCCTTACGAGCGTTGTTTCCATCTACTATTATCTAAAAATAATCAAGTTATTAATGACTGGACGAAACCAAGAAATAACCCCTCACGTGTGAAATTAGATCTTGTCTCGGGAAAGCGCACCAAACCAAAAAAAATAGTAGTAGTTTAATTTCTCGCTTTTAGGTTCGTGAAAGGAATGAACTGCTGCGATTCACTTCCTCTCCTGACAATCCTTTGCAAAGCGGTATGCAGAACGACTCTGCCTTTTGGTTGGATCCTTGCAAATGCAAAATTGTGCTGAGAATTCATAGGAAAACTGCTTCCAAGAGTAGATAGTTTTCTCTCTTTACTGTCTATACCACTTGGTTACTACCCCATGGAGAGTAACGGGGAACAATCGGCATCTGACTACCCTAGAAGCATTGTACGGATCTAATTGGCTATCAAAAGCCATAAGGTAATCATCAAGATCTGTATTCCCGTAATATTCCATAGACGGGATTTTGACATATGGAGGTATTACTGTTGCCATAATCTCATCAGTGAAAGGAGACATCCTTTCATTATCATTAATGTTTTTTTCCATGATTTTTTCCCTTTAGAATTAATGGTGTCCTAGATAGCCTTCTTTGTAGCATCTTTAGAAATGCTTCGATATTGTCATAGTTTTTTCGATTTAGGCAATACTCTTGAGATGTTGAGCTACCAGACTGCTCTAATGACTTGTCGAGAACTCTCCCTTGGTTATTAGCCCTTGATTGAGTAAGTTCTTTCTTCTTTGAGGAGGTCAAGTCCACCCTTTCTTTGCATTCTTTGGAGTTGGTCTTCAGAATTCCCTTAGGAGATAGTACTTCTTCTCCTTGTGTCTGCCTCAGAGATTTTGAGGATTCTGAGACAAGGCCATCTTCAACATCTCCTTCATTTCTTTCAATTGTTTCTCTAAGCACCTAATTTTCACCGTATTCTCATCCTATTGTGCTTGTGATGAAGTTTGCCTTCGAATGACTTCATCCAGGTTGAAAGTTGGAGCTATATTTTCCTCCAAGGTAGTAGTGTGTATTGCTCCCTCTTCAAGTGCACTCAAACACTTTGACCTTATTTTTTCTATGCAAGAGAAATGAATCATAATTAGTCTATATAAAGTGACAAGGTCGGAGGTTCGGGCCCTCCTTCTAGCGCCAAAAATGTTAACAAGATTTCTTGTCAACATCCCTAATGCCTTTT
This sequence comes from Allium fistulosum, assembly GCA_030737815.1. Classification (NCBI taxonomy): domain Eukaryota; kingdom Viridiplantae; phylum Streptophyta; class Magnoliopsida; order Asparagales; family Amaryllidaceae; genus Allium; species Allium fistulosum. The sequence continues at coordinate 752,712,445 of CM060905.1, read as the reverse complement.
TATAAGATAAATTTATTTGAATGTAACCATGTTGTCAAGGGGATCTCTCCTTCGAAAGCATAACTTTCAAATAGAATGACCCAGTCAAAAAGATTTGAGTTGATAATTCTAGCCTTCGACCAGATTGACTTAGTCAAAAGGTATAACAAAGGGCCAAGCCCTTTAACTTTGTCGAAAGGAATAATGGGGTCGCTTCAAGCTTTTGGCTGGGTTGGTATAATAGCAAATTACCAAGCCATTCAACCTCATCGACAACGATATTTATGCCTCTTCAACCTTTCAATCAGGTTGGAACATACTAGTTTCCTCTAGGAGTTGGTCATAGAGCATAGCTCTCAAAATCGTCACCTTATCAAGTCCCATCTCCCTGGGATTTGAAGGCAGTTAATTATCAACATCTTTTACCCCACTTTCATCTGCATCGAAAGGCAAGACCTTGTTAAAGGGGAGCAAAAACTTTATCTATATATCTTTATTGCCTTCAAACCCTTGAGGTCAATAATCCTTCCATGGAATCCCTTCGAAAGGACTCCTGATGCACGGAAGAGTAGATTCCCCTCGAATGAATTCCGTTATGAAAGTTTATTGGATTTATAAACTAAGTTTTTTTTAGAAGTACCCTTTTCGATTAGGTCGAATGGAATTCTTCCTTTCGATTAGATCAAAAGGAGTTTCTCCTTTTGAAGCAATCCTAGTCTTCAATCTATCTTATTTTCTTTACATAAGATCAATTTAGATATTCCCGGGACTCATGCACTTGGCATGGTCAACACATCATCATCACTTCTAATTTTTATATTAAGTTTAGGTTTCTATAATGATGCATTGTGATTGGAAATGTCAAAATCGTTCTTATATATTGCTTAGATCAAAAGACATTATGAAAAAAAGGTTAGAACCATGTGCAATTGATCATTATTCTAGCTAATTTGATCTTAATGATCTTCCTCATTGCCAATATCCAATATGAACAAGCCATCTCAATTTTTATTTGTCATCCAAAATGAGTTACAAGAAGTTAAGCTTTCTCCCCAATTTGATTTAGGGTTTCTTCAAATACAATTATAGCTAAGAGAGTATAGAAAAGAAAATGAATTCAATATTCCAGAATTCAATCCACAAAACCGGACCCCTTGGGTCTTATTTATAGGTGCAGGTTGGCCTCTATCCACGCCTTTCCCATCACTAGGTCGACAAGACTCCTTGCTTTCAACTGGGTCGACAGGACTCCTTTTTCATATGTCGCTTCAAGCCTTTTGACTTGATCAAAAGGTCATGAACCTTTCGACATCATCGAAAGGTATTTTTTGTGTTTCTTAGTTTATCCCTTCACTTCTTGCTTTCAACCGGGTCGAAAGGCCCGCTCTTTACATGCTGCATTGAACTTGCCATGCCTCCTTTTGGTGTTGTCGAAGGTCATGCTTCCTTTCGATGTTGTCGAAGGCTATGTTTCCCTTTAATGTTGTCAGAGGCTATGCTTCCTTTCGATGCCGTCGAAGGCTATTCTTCTTTTCAATATTGTCGAAGGCTATTCCTCCTTTCAATTTTGTCGAATGCTATTCTTCCGTTCAATGTTGTTGAAGGTTATTCTTCCTGTCATACTCTAGTAACTTCTTCAATTCCTTCTCAATTTCTCAAACTGATCGACAACCATGATTCCTTTGGAGGTCATTGAAAGGGACTTTTCCATTACTTTGCCCTTGCTGACTTCTGAGTATTACTTTCCTTATAGCACCTTTCAAAACTGTCGAAAGGTGTCTTGGATGGATCTTGATTTGTTTGAAAGGCTAGCAATGCTTTCGAAAAGGTTACCATGTGGGCAAAACTTTTGACCTTGAAAGGTTTGATGTGTAGTTGGGAGAGCACCATCGATTGTCTGCTTCCATCTGGGTCGTAGGCCTTGTACTTTATGAATAGTTGGAGCCTTCCACTCCTTCAATACCTGCTCAATGCATTTGAAACATCTTTTTTATACCCTTCATGATGACTTGGCCTGTTTCTTCATTGAAAACTCAACCTTATTAACTTTCTTTCATACTCCTATTACTTAGTAGATTTTATGGCTCACACAAACTGCACACAAAAGTATGACTAAATAGGTCAAACTCAAATTGGTTGCACTTCAACCCTGAAGTTGCGTACTCTCCTATTGGATTCACAACCCATAAGGAAGTAACTAAATATGTGGGTTTAAGGTCAAGCTTGTGTATCAAACATCTAGATATAAAAGAATACGATGCAGAGTACCAGATAATACGCTAACAGACATACCATGAATCTGAAGCGTTCCTCCAAGAACCGCCTTTCTCTTCTCCTGAGCTGTTTTCTTAGAAGCAGCAGGCTCCGATGCATAGACTTTTCCCTTACCATCTCTAACGAGCTCCTTTCACTGGTTCTTGTAGTGGCCCATCTGGTCACAGTTGAAGCATCTGACATTCTTCTTCCCAACCAGTTCCTATGCCATCCCGGCACAACACTCATTGGAAAAGTGCCCCTTCTTGTCGCACTTAAAGCAGAAAATCTTAGACTTCCCCTTCTTGTCTGCTCACCTCTTTTGAGCATCCTTCTTGGTAAAGAACTTCCTCTTCTAGCCCTGCCCAACCTAGACCTCCTTAGCATATCTCTTCTTCTCTAGAGACTCAAGAATCTCCTCATGTCTCATGGCCATCTCCACAACCACATCGCATGGATCTATGATATGCGGCAAAACAGCCCTAACCAAAATAGGCTTCAATCTCGTGATGAACTTCTCATTCCTCTTCATCACAATATCAACAACAGTCTAACCATACCAGGCCAACTCCTCAAACCCTCTGGCATATTCCACCACCAACATATTCCCTTGCTCTAACTTAGCAAACTTTCTGATCCGAGCTAATTGTGCCATAACTGACATGAACCTCTCCTGGAACCTCCTCTTGAATTCTGGCCAGGTCATCTCTTCCTTATCTACAGCCACTGTTACACTATTCCACTAGAACAATGCAGCTCCCCGATGCTATCTAGAAGACAATCTCCTCTTCTGCTCATCATTGAGCCTTAAGTCTGGAAAGATCCACTCATAGTGCAGCAACCAATTTTCTACTTCAATAGCATCCTCAGTTTCAACAAATGGATTTCCCCCAAGCTTAATATAATCCCCACTCAGCTTGGCATAGTCCTGGACAACTGGAACCTCAGAAACTCCTCCACCTAAGCTGCAACATATCCCTACACCATATTCACAATGAACCGATACATGGCATCCATTCTGACCTGCGGGACTTTTGCACATACATTCTCTACCTAACCTTTACCTCTCCCCGCATTAGGTACAGCATTCCCTTCGGTGCTTCCCCTTCCTGGGTTAACTCTTCCTCTTCTATCATCCATATCTATATTCAAACCTCATGAGATACAGAAAGATAACCTAATCAAAAATGGAAGACTAGAGATAAAGCGCATACTTATATATAGAAAATACGCTACTATAGCGTTATCCTAATTTGAATGTTTGGCTAATTAGAAACTTAAGGTAAGTTAATCTCACTCAATTTTGGACTGCTGGTTTTAATTTTAAATAGTTAAAATTAATTAATGATTAATTTGTTAAATTAAGGCATTTTAATCAATTAGATGGATATTATATATAGTAGATATAAATTGGAGTGATTGATATTCCTGCACATATAAAGCAGATGAGACCCTATGCGCCCCGCATAATAGAGGATGACCCTATATACCACGATATTCCACCTCGAAGTGGAATTGGTATTTTATGTTGTGCTAACATTTGTAGATGTAGGAAAAACAGGTTGGAGGGATCCAACTGGATTCCTCAAAAATGTTAAATTTAATTTCATATATGGTGATATATGTTTTGTTGGAATAATCTGTGATAGTTTATTTTGAGATTTGAATTGATTGGATGTTATGCCAGTTAACCTGGATTTTTGGTATTTTAAATACCAATAAAAATATGGTTTAAATTGGTAAAGAATTGTAAATAGGGATTTTGAAGTAAAATGTTTATATGGAGTTTTTGGGTAAATCTATTGGATAAAGTAAATGGTTTTGAAATCATAATGTAACTATTTCGGGTTATTGTGAACAGGGATTATGGATTAAATTTTATAAATGGATTTTTTTAATAAATGCTAAGTGTAACTTGTGTTAAATAAAGTAAATTTTTAATAGATTGGAATGATAGAAGTGAACTTGGAAATAAATACAAACTGGTTATACTGGAGCTCAAGTAAGTTTTCCAAATTTACGGAATGAAATTGGAAATCGGCAATTTGGGCTTGTTTTGAAAAGAGGATTTTTAATTATTAACTAGATAACCTTAAAGGTGTTAAAAATATTCTGGAAATTAGTTAATTAATTAATTTAAATTGTTTAAAGCATATTTAATTATTTATTAGCAACCTTATAATGATTTTCAAAATATTTATAATTAGTTTAGAAATAGTCAGCATTTTAGTTTTAAAAAGATAATTACTAGATGTTAAGATGGTTTTGTATAATAACTTTTATTTAAGTGTATTTGTCTAGATTTAACTTGAAAATTTATTTTTGAACTTCTAAGTATTATTTTGAGATAAGTTTTAAAATAAAGTTTCGGGAAGTAATGGTATACTCGCATGGAGTAAATCAGAGGCAGTGAGTGCATGTAGTTAAGTCTTGGATTTCTCTGGGATAGAGACGTAACCATTGAGCTATGATCCATGGTTTGATACTGCAGTGGTACTTTCCATATTATTTTAAAAGGGTTTCCAATATTTTTGAAAAGAATAATTTGTGAATATACTGAATTCGATAAGATAAGTACATGCCCTTTGATAAAGTGATTTAATTAATTTTAAATTTAAATTTAATAAGACTTGGTGTTTTTCAGTGGAAAATGAAGTATTTGGTTGAATTAATTGTTTAATGGACAGTTAAATAACCGACTATCAAAATCTAGACCTTAATATAACTTTGGAAATATCTAGAAGAAGCACGGGAATTATATGGTAGAGTTACCATTGGAGGTGCTATACTATACGTATAAACTTATTTTGTTTTTCCAGGATGATGGTAAGGAAATCCATCCACAACGGTTAGGAGGTGACCTCCGATCTTATTTACGTCTGTTTATTTCCTAAAGAATCGGGGTTGAGTTTACCGGAAAATATCGAACGTTGTTTCGAAGAGACAGGAATTGGATTTGTTATCCGAAAACCACTTCGATCCAACGAGTACTGTAATGGTCACGATCTTTCGACGCTCGAAAGTCGACATTAATACGTCCACTGTATCAAATGTCGCGCAATCGAATGCCGGAAAACCGAACCATTAGGATTAAAAAGAAGAGGTAGAAGAAGACAGAAGAAAAAAAAAGAAGAAGAAACAGAAACAACAACAGAATCTCACATTCACAGCGGAACAATATACAGTAGATGAATGGCTAATCTTAAAAACAAAGAACTATATCAGTTTATACATACATCAATCAGAGTCAATATACAACTCAACGCAACAACGGACAGTTATATAAACTTGTCCTCACACAGAATACACATCGGAATAAATAAACAAGTACGGTAGTACGCCTCGCCATCCAACTCATCTCCAAAGCTCCAGAATATCCAGAATATCCTGATAACATAACTCTAGGCTGCCCGTGTGGAAAATTATGGGCACCCAGAGTTTAGAAAGGGACCAATAAACTCTGAGTCAGTCATGGTGACTGGTGTGAGATCGTAAAACAGTGATTTTCACAAAGAAAATAAAATTAATTCGCAATGCTTTTGGAAAATGAAACTACCATAAGACCTCCCGCCATACACACAATGCAAACGCAGAATTGGAGGAGATTTCTTCTTATGATAGTCAAACATGCTTACTACGCAAAATCATAGGATATTATTACTAGTGCTTAGTGTAGAAAACATTTCGAAAGTATAATATTAATCTTAGCTAGCATAGGCATTTCGCACTTATGCCTACTATAGCTACTATGTTCAATAGCAGGTTACCGCCACATTCCATAGCAGGTTATACAACTAAAACCATACAAGGTTCGTATTGTTTCTTTGGATTTCCAACAAATGGTCAGGCTAAGGAACTTCCCACTGCCACATGGGTATGCCTCTGGATGGACATCCCGAGAACTAACTAGCTCTTTGCCAACACAAGGCCGGGTTACCTCTTACACTAGGTAACTACTACACGAATATGCCACCCCCCGGTCCTTTGGGACCTTTATCTGAGGGCCCTCGATCACACAGCAACAATCACACAAAGTAAATGAGATTGGAGCAACCACATAGGTAAATAATGGTTTTCATTTTCTAGTTCACTTTTTTTCCAAGACTTTTTAACTTCGACCAAAACAATGGTTTTCATTTTCTAGTTCAATTCCTACGTTTCCATTACAATTTGAAAATCAATTTTCCGTTAACAAAATTTTCCTAATTTTCAAAAATTTTCTAACTCCCAAAATTTTCAGAAAATTTTGGCGGAGTCTCCTTTGTATGGAGGAGCTTTTGCAATTTGGCAAAAGATATAAATATATATACATCGACCCACACGATCGGAAAAGCAAAAACAGTTCATATTTCCTATTTTTTGTATTGCGTAGGCGTACCTTTATTAGCATTTTAAGAAAAGCAGTTATTATTGGCATTATTAACGCAACCAAATCCAGCCAAACGGTAGCCCCAGTACCTGTACTTACTCAGTTTAAACGTGTAAGCGACATATATAAGTAGTTATTAACATTTCACTTGTTTTCAATAGAAAACACATAGTTTTTCATAAGCAAAACATTCAAAACAAATTTCATTAGCAATTTATAAAGTTTCACTACAAATTTTAATTGCTTACAACTACAACACATCATTTCCATTCAATTTCAATGGGTCACAGCACACTTTCTTACATTCTATTCATTTTATTTAACTAACTAGTTCCATTCAAAACATTATGATTTCACATTTTAATCCACTTCCGAACTTACTTTATTTATAATAAAACTATTTCAAGTTTTATCTCTACCCACTCAAATTTTATTTACCACTCAAATTGTCGCTATTTCAATTCAACTCTATTTTGTTTAACTTGAGTTCATTGAATCAATATAGCTTTGGATTCACATTCAATAATTCATTTTTGAATTCATTTTGTTAATAATAAGGCCATTTCCAATTTATTTCTACTCAAACCAATTTTTATTATTTCTTCCACCTTTATTATCTTTAGTTTATTTCGAATCAATTTTACAACTTCATTTTATTTCACATAATTCAAATTGGCTATCAATATTTCAGTTTCAATTCCAGTTTTATTTACTTACAAATTCAAAATGAATTTCAACATTCAATTTCATTTTCTTGCACTTGCAATTGCAAATTTATTTATTTATTCACAATTTTATTTTCATAATTCAAACTTGATGTAGGCCAAGCTATAATTGCCCAAGGCATAAGTCGTGACCGACTTATCAATGCTAAGGACATAAGTCGAGTAAGTAGTGAGGAAGGTAAAGGCATAGGTCGTAAACGACTTAAGGAGGGAGGTATAAGTCGTGACCGACTTAAGGAAAAGGGGATACGACTTAAAACACTAAGTCGTCCACAAGCTAAAGCTAACAAGGAAGACATAAGTCGTCTGCGACTTAAGAGAAACGTTTTGAGTCATCTACGACTCAACTGGATGGAAGACATAAGTCGTCACCGACTTAGGGAAACAGGTATGAGACGACCACGACTTAACGAAGACAAGGAGGTAAGTCAACCACGAGTTATGGAAGAAGCTGACATAAGTCGTCCACGACTTAAAGACAGAGCTATAAGTCGTCTACGACTTAAGAAGAAGGATCCAGGAAGAGCAACACAAGGGATGAGTCGCTGCCGAGTTACGACTTAAGATGAGTCGTCTGGTTTCCATAAGACGAGAACTGGGTTAAGTCGTTGTTGTATAAGTCGTAACTCGTATACTGGGTAAATTGGCATATATGCTAAGTCGGAGGATATCTGAGTCGGAGCCGAGTTAAGAATTGTGTGTGGTATCGTGTTGTAGTGTTTCTTTGTTAATTGTTAAGTCGTCATCTGTTAACTCGTGTCATTGATGAGTCGTTGTCTCATGAGTCGTATGTCGTCTGTATTCATAAGTTGTTCTGTTGGATAATCGTTGAAGGTAAGTGTTGTAACTGTTGTGCCTTAAGTCGTCACCGAGTTAGTCTGAGTCGTAGGTCGTAAGTCGGTTGCCGACTTAGGAGTTACTGAATTTTTGTTGTTTTTTTTGTGAGTTGTAAAACGCCTATAAATAGGCCGGGTTTCTCATTTGTAAAAGGTTGTTGATTTTTGAATAAAATTCTCTTTTGTTAGCTTTGTGCTTTCAATCTCAATTGGTAGTCGAGTGTATCTCCTATCTCCACTTACGTCATTCGAGTGCGCTCGAATCATCGTTTGTTGAAGCCGATTCACGGTATCTTGTGCGCAAGATCAACGTCGAAGAATCGTAGATCTCTTACCCGGTATCTTCGGATCAACGAGTCAGAGATAGCTAGAGTTCGGTATCTTCGGATCAACGAATTCGGGCATTTCAGTATCCATCAATCCACGAATTGTTACATTCACCGATTGAAGATCGTTTTGAATTATCCGCTGCGTCAGTTTGGTATCAGAGCTTGTTCTAGCCAATCATAGCTAGATCGAGACTTGGAGCCTATTCAATTTGAAGTTGAAGTGATAGCCGAGAGCTTGAGGTGTTGGGCCGTAAGCAAGTGAAGTGTACGACCTTGCATTGAAGATTGTTTGATCGAATTTGAGTGGGAGGCCGAAACTTTGTCTATCGTGTTCATCGCGATTTGTAACAAAGTGGAAGTTTTCGATCTGTTTCATTCTGGATCAAAGTTCGAAAAGTGTTTGAATTTTGAAGTGTTGAAGAATTTGTGAAGATTACAATCATGCCGCCACGAAGAGCTTATCGTCACCAAAATGTTGAAGATTTGTATAAGAGGGAAGATGCTGAGCAAATGGAGCAACGTATAAGTGACAAATTCAATGAGAAGTTGGACGAAGGAATTGGACGATTAGAGAAGATGATGTTAGAGATGAATCAAAACCGGAGAAGGGTTTCACCCGAATCTAACCATGGGGGTAGCAGAGTCTCGCCACATTCCAATCGAGACAGAAGTGTTGACGAAGATCAAAGACGTAGGAGGAATGTAGATAGAAGGGATGATGGTGGAAGGCGTGAAGGGAATAGAGATGTTGGTGATCAGAATCGACATCGATATGCATCTGATTTTGAAGAAGAGTATGATGGTGGTAGTAGTCAAGGACGAGGTCAAGGAAGAAATTACTCTGAGTATGATCACAAGTGGGAGTCGGGGATGAAGACTGAAGTTCCTGAATTCAAAGGTGGTATGCAAGCAGAGGAGTTTCTGGATTGGGTAGCTAATGTTGAAGAAATTTTTGATTTCAAAGAAGTTCCAGAGCATAGAAGAGTGAAGTTGGTTGCTACAAGGTTGAGGAGTAGAGCGTTGGCATGGTGGCAACAAACTAAGCTTACACGAGAACGAATGGGGAAATCAAAGATTGAATCTTGGGAGAAGATGAAGAAATTGATGAAAGCAACGTTCTTACCTTACAATTATCAATCTTTGATGTATCAACGTTTGCAGAATTTGAGGCAGGGCACAAAAACTGTTAATGATTACGCAGATGAGTTTTATCAACTTATTGCAAGGAATGATATTATGGAAACAGAAGAACAACTGACATCTAGATTCATTGGGGGATTGAGAATGCAGATTCAGGATATGGTTAATATGTTTGATCCAAGATCTGTAGCAGAGGCACATCAAAAAGCATTGGCTTGGGAGAAACAGGGTAGACGAGGAGGTGGTGTGTTTACTGGTTCTAACAATCAAGTGAAGGGCGTTAGTGGGAGTTCTAATGTTTCTAAACCTATCAGTAGACCGGTGGTGAAGGAGGCTGAGAAGGCGAAAGCTAATAATGGTTTCAAATGTTACAATTGTCAAGAATTGGGTCATAAAAGCAATGAGTGTCCAAAGCCAAAGAAAAGAACCATGATTGCAGAAGTTGAGGATGAGGATGTTGATGGAGATTGTTCTAGACCAGTTGAGGAGGATGAGCAGGATATTGCGTCAGGAGATGAAGGTTGTAATATAATGCTGAGGAGATCATGTTTGACACCGAAGCAGGAGGAAGCTAGTTGGTTGAGAAGTAATATCTTTCAGTCGACATGTACTATTCTAGGGAAGGTGTGTAAGTTTGTGATTGACGCCGGAAGCTGTGACAATATCGTTTCAACCGAGGCTGTGACAAAGTTGAAATTAAAGACAGAGAAGCATCCTAACCCATACAAGTTAGCATGGTTGAGAAAGGGAGGAGAAGTGAAAGTGGATAGACGAGTTCGTGTTCCATTCTCTATTGGGAAGAAATACAAAGACGAAATCTGGTGTGATGTAGTAGAGATGGATGTTTGCCACTTATTATTGGGAAGACCATGGCAGTATGATCGAGCAGTACAACATGACGGTCGGACCAACAGTTACAGTTTTATGTTCAAAGGCACGAAGATTATCTTAGTTCCAAAGAAGAGACAACCAGGAGAAAGTAAGTCAGAAGAGATTGAAGAGCTGAAAACTTTGTTGTCTTTAAAGGAGTTTGTTAAGGAGGTCGAGGAAGAGCCTGAAGTTTTCTTGTTGATTGGACGAGAGAGTCAGGAAGTGGTTGAAGTACCAGAAGAAGTAAAACCAGTACTGGAAGAGTTTGACGATGTGTTTCCAGAGGAGTTACCAACGGAGTTGCCACCGTTGAGGGATATTCAACATCAGATAGATCTTGTTCCAGGAGCTGTGTTGCCACACAGACCACACTACAGAATGAGTCCAAAAGAACATGAGGAGTTGCGGAGACAAGTGGAAGAACTGCTTGAACAGGGTCGTGTGCAGGAGAGTCTGAGTCCTTGTGCTGTACCAGCTTTATTGGTACCCAAGAAGAATGGGACATGGAGGATGTGCACCGATAGTAGAGCATTGAATAAGATCACAATCAGATACAGATTTCCGATGCCGAGACTTGATGATTTACTGGATCAGATCAGTGGGTCCGTAATCTTTTCTAAGATTGACTTGAAAAGCGGTTATCATCAGATTCGCATTAGACCAGGGGATGAATGGAAGACAGCATTCAAGACAAGGGAAGGATTGTATGAATGGCTGGTAATGCCGTTTGGTCTATCGAATGCGCCGAGTACATTCATGAGAGTGATGAATCAAATTTTCCGACCATACATTGGGAAATTTGTGGTAGTTTACTTCGATGATATTTTGATTTATAGTGGAAGTCCAGAAGAGCATTTGAATCACTTGAAGGAAGTATTGATGGTGCTGAGACAAGAACAATTCTATGCTGCTACAAAGAAATGTGTGTTCATGGCGAGTAGTGTTTTATTTCTGGGATATGTTGTTTCGAAGGAAGGCATACAGGTTGACCAAAGTAAAGTTGAAGCAATCAGAGATTGGCCGCAGCCCAAGACAATAACAGAAGTTCGTAGTTTTCACGGGTTGGCTTCATTTTACAGAAGATTCATTCCACACTTTAGTAGTGTGATGGCACCTGTTACAGATTGCATGAAAGGAAAGCAGTTTGCATGGACAGAGGAAGCAGGGGATGCTTTTGGGAAGATCAAGAAGTTGTTGACTTCTGCACCAATCCTAGTGTTACCAGATTTTCAATTAGTATTTGAACTTCACACTGATGCATCAAAGGTTGGGATTGGAGGGGTGTTAAGTCAGAAAGGGCGTCCTATTGCATACTTTAGCGAGAAGTTGTCAGGGGCAAAAATGAGATACAGTACATACGATGTGTAGTTTTATGCTGTTGTGCAATCAATCAAACACTGGAGACATTACTTATTTCAGAAGGAGTTTGTTCTCTACACTGATCATGAAGCATTGAAGCACTTACAAGGACAAGACAAGATTTCGGCAAGACATGCATCATGGATTGCTTATTTGCAGCAGTTTACCTTTGTCGTTAAGCACAAGTCAGGGGTGACGAATCGTGTGGCTGATGCGTTGAGTAGAAGAAGTCATTTGTTGACTACACTAAAAGTTGAAGTGACAGGGTTTGAATTATTGCCAGAATTGTTTGAAGAAGATCCTTATTTTGCAAAGCTTGTTGAGAAAGTCAAAGATGGAAGTACTGATGAATTTGTGATGGCAGATGGTTTTCTGTTCAAGGGAACTCGATTATGTATACCAGATTGCAGTTTACGGTTGAAGATTGTAAAAGAATTGCACGAAGAAGGTCATGTGGGTAGAGACCGTACACTACAATTGATTTCGCAATCTTACTTTTGGCCATCAATGAGGAAGGAAGTAGAGAGGTTTGTGGAACGTTGTCATATTTGTCAGGTTTCGAAAGGAACCGCGACTAATGCTGGGTTATATATGCCGTTACCAGTGCCTATAAAACCATGGGTGGACATCAGTATGGATTTTGTTTTGGGTTTGCCTAGAACTCAAAGGGGAAATGATTCTATATTCGTTGTGGTGGACAGATTTTCGAAGATGGCACATTTTATCGCTTGCAAGAAGACGACAGATGCTGTTCATGTTGCTCAAATGTTTTTCAAGGAGATCTATCGACTTCATGGATTGCCAGAATCTATTGTGTCGGATAGAGATACGCGGTTTCTGGGTCACTTTTGGTTGAGTTTATGGAAAATGGTGGGAACGAAGCTGAAATTTAGTAGTGCTTATCACCCGCAAACGGACGGACAGACTGAGGTGGTTAACAGATCATTGGGAAACTTGTTGAGGTGTCTTGTTCAAGATAATCTGAAAAGTTGGGACATGAAATTATGCCAAGCAGAGTTTGCCCATAATCATGCTGTAAATCGAAGTACTGGGTTCAGTCCATTCCAGATTGTTTATTCAAGCTTACCGAAGGGACCGTTGGATTTAACGGTAGTGCCACAATCAAAGAAAACAGTTAAGAAGGCTGCTGATTTTGTTAAAGAGTTGTCGGAATGCCATAAAATCGTTCAGGAACGATTGAAGAAAGCCAATGAGAAGTATAAACACTCTGCAGACTTGAAACGAAGAAATGTTGAATTTCATGAAGGTGATTTGGTTTATGCAGTGTTAACAAAAGATCGTTTTCCGGTGGGAACGTACAATAAATTGAAAGCACGAAAAATTGGCCCGGTGGAAGTTGTGAAACGAATCAATGAAAATGCTTATAAACTGAAGCTGCCAGATGATGTGTATACGTCTGACGTGTTCAATGTTAAACATCTCGTACCATATCACGGGGATGAACGAACTGATGATGAGGAAGATGCAAATTCGAGGACGAATTTCTTTCAACCTGGGGAGGATGATGTAGGCCAAGCTATAATTGCCCAAGGCATAAGTCGTGACCGACTTATCAATGCTAAGGACATAAGTCGAGTAAGTAGTGAGGAAGGTAAAGGCATAGGTCGTAAACGACTTAAGGAGGGAGGTATAAGTCATGACCGACTTAAGGAAAAGGGGATACGACTTAAAACACTAAGTCGTCCACAAGCTAAAGCTAACAAGGAAGACATAAGTCGTTTGCGACTTAAGAGAAACGTTTTGAGTCATCTACGACTCAACTGGATGGAAGACATAAGTCGTCACCGACTTAGGGAAACAGGTATGAGACGACCACGACTTAACGAAGACAAGGAGGTAAGTCAACCACGAGTTATGGAAGAAGCTGACATAAGTCGTCCACGACTTAAAGACAGAGCTATAAGTCGTCTACGACTTAAGAAGAAGGATCCAGGAAGAGCAACACAAGGGATGAGTCGCTGCCGAGTTACGACTTAAGATGAGTCGTCTGGTTTCCATAAGAAGAGAACTGGGTTAAGTCGTTGTTGTATAAGTCGTAACTCGTATACTGGGTAAATTGGCATATATGCTAAGTCGGAGGATATCTGAGTCGGAGCCGAGTTAAGAATTGTGTGTGGTATCGTGTTGTAGTGTTTCTTTGTTAATTGTTAAGTCGTCATCTGTTAACTCGTGTCATTGATGAGTCGTTGTCTCATGAGTCGTATGTCGTCTGTATTCATAAGTTGTTCTGTTGGATAATCGTTGAAGGTAAGTGTTGTAACTGTTGTGCCTTAAGTCGTCACCGAGTTAGTCTGAGTCGTAGGTCGTAAGTCGGTTGCCGACTTAGGAGTTAGTGAATTTTTGTTGTTTTTTTTGTGAGTTGTAAAACGCCTATAAATAGGCCGGGTTTCTCATTTGTAAAAGGTTGTTGATTTTTGAATAAAATTCTCTTTTGTTAGCTTTGTGCTTTCAATCTCAATTGGTAGTCGAGTGTATCTCCTATCTCCACTTACGTCATTCGAGTGCGCTCGAATCATCGTTTGTTGAAGCCGATTCACGGTATCTTGTGCGCAAGATCAACGTCGAAGAATCGTAGATCTCTTACCCGGTATCTTCGGATCAACGAGTCAGAGATAGCTAGAGTTTGGTATCTTCGGATCAACGAATTCGGGCATTTCAGTATCCATCAATCCACGAATTGTTACATTCACCGATTGAAGATCGTTTTGAATTATCCGCTGCATCAAAACTCAATTCATTTGTTACTACCCCAAATTTATTTTTAACTTAATAAATTTTCTTTAAGTAATCATTTCACTTAGCCTCCTTAGACCTTTCTTCAAATTCACTTTATTTAATTGATTCACTTATACTTACTTTAATTTAACTTCATCCTTTAAGTTAAACTTATTCTATCAAAATTCAAATTTTATAAGTTATCAACTCATTTATTATTCCCATAAATATTTTAAATAGGATTCTAGAGTCTTTTCAAATTATCTTTTGAATTTCCAAAACAAAACCAATTTTCAACAACTTTCATTTAAAACAATTTGGCAGCAATTCCTCTCCTGGAAACCCGAAAATGAACACCGGTGATGTCGCGATCTTCATCGGAATTATTTTCCAGCGACTTAAAAGAGTTTAGAGCTTTCATCCCTTCAAAACACTTTTCTAAAACCTTTGAAATTCATTTCAAAACTCAAAAGGATTTTAAACTTTTCCAAATCTCCAAAATTTCCAATTCTTTTCAAAACATTTCTCTGAAATTCCATTTCAAATTACAAATCACATTTACAATTTATATTCTCAAATTCCATTTGTATGTGAATTTATTTCTTAACTCTATGTTATGATTTAAATTCTTATTCAACTTCAATGATAATAATTTAATATTATCACTTCCTAACAACCAAGCAACCATATACTATAATAATTTACAAAGATTATTTCCTTTATCTACGAAATAGTTTTGGGTAAAATTATTTCATTTACCCTATTTTAAAACAATATCGTGCCGAATTGTTCTATTCAAGTGTTTAGAGATCCCTATCGATAGAGTTGTCCAGACTATACCGACCAGAATCCATATACCACTCAACAAACCAATCATCACAATTTAAAACAACTTTATATTCCCTAACAAATACACGCTCATATCTATTATTACACTCAAACTCATTCTAGAGTACTACTGACTCTATCTCTGATGTATAATTCCCAACAGAGCCAAGGTTATCGCTTAACCAACAGCTCTGATACCACATGTAAAGGTCACGACCTTTCGACGCTCGAAAGTCGACATTAATACGTCCACTGTATCAAATGTCGCGCAATCGAATGCCAAAAGCCGAACCATTAGGGTTAAAAAGAAGAGGTAGAAGAAGACAGTAGAAAAATAAAGAAGAAGAAATAGAAACAACAACATAATCTCACATTCGCAGCGGAACAATATACAATAGATGAATGACTAATCTTAAAAACAAAGAACTATATCAGTTTATACATACATCAATCAGAGTCAATATACAACTCAACACAACAATGGACAGTTATATAAACTTGTCCTCACACAGAATACACAGCGGAATAAATAAACAAGTACGGTAGTACGCCTCGCCATCCAGCTCATCTCCAAAGCTCTAGAATATCCAGAATATCCTGATAACATAACTCTAGGCTGACCGTGTGAAAAATTATGGGCACCCAGAGTTTAGAAAGGGAACAATAAACTCCGAATCAGTCATGGTGACTGGTGTGAGATCGTAAAACAGTGATTTTCACAAAGAAAATAAAATTAATTCGCAATGCTTTTGGAAAATGAAACTACCATAAGACCTCCCGCCACACACATAATGCAAACGCAGAATTGGAGGAGATTTCTTCTTATGACAGTCAAACATGATTACTATGCAAAATCATTGGATATTATTACTAGTGCATAGTGTAGAAAACATTTCGAAAGTATAATATTAATCTTAGCCAGCATAGGCATTTCACACTTATGCCTACTATAGCTATTATGTTCAATAGCAGGTTACCGCCACATTCCATAGCAGGTTATACAACTAAAACCGTACAAGGTTCGTATTGTTTCTTTGGATTTCCAACAAATGGTCAGGCTAAGGAACTTCCCACTGCCACATGGGTACGCCCCTGGTTGGACGTCTCGAGAACTAACTAGCTCTCTGCCAACACAAGGCCGGGTTACCTCTTACACTAGGTAACTACTACACGAATATGCCACCCCCCGGTCCTTTGGGACCTTTATCCGAGGGCCTTCGATCACACAACAACAATCACACAGAGTAAATGAGATTGGAGCAACCACACAGTTAAATATCTGGGCTCCATACCATGATATCACCTTTTTCCAGAAGGAAATGACATACCCTAAAGGGAGCAACCCTCATAACCATGCCGCATCTTTCCTATTTTGACCATTTCTGGAGTGTGAGGTCCTGATGCAGTCTCGTCCATAAAGCTACGCTTTTTCACAAAGCCATGCTTTGATCATAAATGATCAACAAATTATCTGCATCACACAGCAACACTCAGCATGCCACACTACCAAATTGGGAGTATATCACTGATAACCTTCAACTACATAACCTCTGAGCTCGTACGTCTCAGAGAAGGGTGTTAAGCTAAGAAAATAAATTCTCCGCCACCAACAGAAATGTATTTGAAAGAAATCAGCTTTATATCTCAAAGTGTAATGTCAGACATACAACCATACAAGTCTGTTCCGGGTTCGAACAGTACCGAAGGCACTTCCAAAGAAGCCCTTGCAATCCGGGTATTCACAATCCCGATCGGACTTCCCATCACAAGAAGAGTTATATAAATCTCTATACCAGAGCAACTCGGTGCAGAGACATTCGACAGGTTGTCCTTTCATTTTTGAAAATACCCGGTCTTCACACCGGTCTTTAAATGTTATCCATTCACGTCGTATCACTTTTCGAAATGGGTTATATGACACAAAGTCCTCTCCCGGCTTAACCGAATAATGAGCGTTTGTTTTAAAAACAGATTCAAGTGCCATTTCAATGGCAAATATTGATAGTCAGTTATTTAACTATCCAACAACATTCACAATCATCAACCAATTTAAATAATTTTCCCAAATTATTTATTTTCAACATATCTTTGCAAGATAATATTTTTCCACACTTTAACATTTTGAAAACCAATTTCAAATCACATTTTCCACACTTCATCACTTTTTTACTTGCGGAATAAAATTCCCGATATCATTTATTTCCACTGTGAAATTAAATTTTCAAATACTCACTTTCAGGCACTAAATCAAATTCAAAATTGATTTCTCAATTTCATTTCAATCACCAAATCAAATTCCAAGTTGATTTCAAATTTTTTTTTAACATTAAATCAATTACAAATTGATTTCTAAGTTTATTTTCAAATACCAAATCATTTTACAAATCGATTTCCAAATTTATTCCAACACAAAAATCCATTTTAATTCAACACCAAATAAATTTTCATATCGATTTCTCAAAGATTTATTTTCAAATACCAAATCAATTACCAATTTGATTTCAAACAAATTTATCACTTTTTGAAATAAATTCTTTTATCTCTTCCAAACCATTTAAAATTCCATTTTCAATAAATTCTTCAACATTTAAACAATATTATTCAAAACCCATTTATTAATATTTTTCCCAAATTATTTTGGAAATAAATTCAATAAGATTTCAAAAATCAATTTTTGTACTTTTAAATTCCTTCTCTTAAATTCACCTAATTCTTTCAAAAGAATTTTAATTAAAATTTCCTGCTTAAAATTCAGAAATCCAATTTCATTTATTTCTGGTGTCCAACGATACCAAAAATACATTCGGCTAAATTTTAGCCTTTAACAAATTCAATCACAAATATAATCATTCACGGATTATAAATAAATTATCACATAGCATATGAAACAAATTCATAAAATTTGAGGAATCCAGTTGGATCCCTTCAACCTGTTTCCCTGCATCCACAGATGTTAGCACAGTACCAATTCCACTTCGAGGTGGAATATCGCAGTATATGGGATTTATAAAATATCATCCGCTATTATGCAGTGCATAGGGTCTCATCCGCTATATAATGCGGGAAATCAACAACTCCAATATATATATATATATTCCAATATATATATATTGCTATATATTACTATATAGACTATATCACATCCAAACAGTCAATCAATAACTGCAATTCAATTTTCCAATTTGAGTGAGAAGATCTCACCTTTGCTTTTTATTTTGTAGTCCACTTCCATTCCAGTTTGTTTTCTTTGCAATTTTGACCTTGTATAAACAATTTAGGATTTTATCAATATTCGAATTAAATTTGAACAATTCAATTCACCATTTTAAAATTTCAATAAAACTAACAATTTTTAAATTTTTAAATTTTTTTAAATTAAACTTTCAAACACTTCAAAATTACTATTATTATTTTCTTAAAATTTATCTATATAAAATAATTTTCTGTTTACCTATATATAAAAATAAATTAAAATTGCAGGTGAATATATATTTTCGAATTCATCTCCTCTGTATATATATTATACTTATATATCTTATTATAGATTTAAATAAAGAAAAACAAAACCCTACCTCACTGTATGCTCGGGAACCGCCACGACGACAAACATGACTCCAGACGACACAGCATGCCATCATCGACCACACTGGAGCCACGAACCATCTCCATCGTTGCCAAATGCCTCCGCTAATCACCACAAACTCCATCACTTTCTCGTCAACGTCGCCCTTTATAGCCAACGCGATCTGCAGCTTTAACCCCTCGATCATGAGCGCTTCTTCATCTTCCGATCCAAACTCCGGCCTCCACTTCACCTATCGCCGCCCCAAAAACCACGAACAAGGAACCCTAGCTCGCGACATTAGGGTCGATCTTCGCTAGAGCTGTCGCGCTTCCCAAAGTGCCTACCAGCCTGAAGAGGATTGGGAATCATGAATATAGAAATTTGTTTGGTGATTTTTCATGAAACATGGATGGAGGTTTCGATTTTTGAAGACTTATTTTTTTCCGATTCGTTCCCCTTTTTTTTATCGAACAGATTTGATTTTTTGAAATGAGCGGAGAGAGGTTTTCATTCATCATTGTATAAACAATTTTCTTCGTTCTGCATTTTAAAAGAAAGAATGAGGGAACATGAAAAGACGTTAACGTGAAAGGTGAAGGCTATAGTAATTTGCAGAGGAGACCAAAAAGCTTTGATGCTGAAAAGAATTTCAGCTGATGGAAAGAAAAAGTTGATGGGAAGAATTTGACCAGTCAACTATATAAATTATTTAAATTTTAAATTTAAACTGCCTCGATAAATGCAACTTAAAATTTGGACATCTTATCGATACATGCCGTTAGGCGTTCATAATGTTATACCCCTATAACGAACACAATGGAAAAGGTTTCGAGTCCAAATTCGATCGTATGGAAAAGATAGCTTTTTGAACCAGTTATTAAATTGAATTTCGATATAATTTTCAACACGTTTGCTTATCGTACGATCACACGATCACTCCAAACACTATGAAAATTGAAATCCGATAATAATACAATATTACAGATCCAATGGAACTGGTTTTGTCGAATTCCGAGATTGTGCCCCGGAACGCTATTTTTTAAATTCAATTCAAACGATAAAATTCAAAACTAAACAAAACAGTTTCAAATTCCATTCTGAAGCTTCCATTATCTTCACTATTATTAATATAAATTTTCCAAGCCTTGAAAATATTTTTAATCGGCTTAAAACTCCAAATCCAAAATTTTTACTCAAATTTTAACAATTAAATTCACTAATTTAACTACCAAACAAACTCTGATATTTGAAATTCAAATTAAACTAACATTCAAATATTTAAAATCAAATAAATATTCAAATTTCAAATGTAAAAAATTTAGGGTCGTTATAATCTTCCCGCCTTAAAAGAATTTCGTCCCGAAATTACAAGTTAAGAAGAATGCTCCAATATCCATTTATCATTTTCCCAAAACCAAACAATTTTATCAACTTATCAACCCAAATCTTTTTATTCAAGATCATCATTTCAACTAATTGTCCAAATCTTAACCATAGTTTCCAAACAACTTTATTTACTTCACAATTCAAATTCAAATTCAAATTTTAAATTATCCAAAATTTCTCAAAAATTTCCTAACTCTCTAAATTTATGAAAATTTTTGCCAGCTTCTCCTTTGCGCGGCTAGCTCGGTACAACTACAAAATGTCCATATGGACTCCCAAATTCCAATAGAAAACAAAATGGCAAGTGGCAAAATCAGAATCCCAATCAAATTTCATACTGGAATTTTTTTAAATACATACCTTTTGTTGAGAAATTCAAATTTTCCTTTGAAATCTAAATCCAATTCTGTTTTCCTATAGCCTTTATAATCCCTGTATACTTCACTTAACAATAATGTCCAAATTCACTTAGTGTATTCCCAATACCCATTTTACTTAAGAATTTCATTCTTTATTTCTTAAGTTCAATATAAGTATTTACATACTTCTTATATTTATTTTCACTTTACTTACGAAGTTATATATATTCATTTCCATTCAACTTTGCATCTTCAATTCCATTTGAATTCAATTTACTATTTCAATTCTATCTGAATTCATTTTATCTTCAAAAACAAAAACAAAATCATTTTAGTGAAAACTCGATGTTCACTTTTTTTCCAAGACTTTTTAACTTCGACCAAAACAATGGTTTTCATTTTCTAGTTCAATTCCTATGTTTCCATTACAATTTGAAAATCAATTTTCCGTTAACAAAATTTTCCTAATTTTCAAAATTTTTCTAACTCCAAAAATTTTCAGAAAATTTTGGCGGAGTCTTCTTTTTACGGAGGAGCTTTTGCAATTTGAAAAAAGATATAAATATATATACATCGACCGACACGGTCGGAAAAGCAAAAACAGTTCATATTTCGTATTTTTTGTATTGCGTAGGCGTACCTTTATTAGCATTTTAAGCAAATCAGTTATTATTAGCATTATTAACGCAACCAAATCCAGCCAAACGGTAGCCCCGGTACCTGTACTTACTCAATTTAAACATGTAAGCGACATATAAGAAGTTATTAACATTTCACTTGTTTTTAATAGAAAACACATAGTTTTTCATAACCAAAACATTCAAAAAAAAATCCATTAGCAATTTATAAAGTTTAACTACAAATTTTAATTGCTTACAACTACAACACATCATTTCCATTCAATTTCAATGTGTCACAACACAATTTCTTACATTCTACTCACTTTATTTAACTAACTAGTTCCATTCAAAACCATTATGATTTCACATTTTAATCCACTTCCGAACTTACTTTATTTATAATAAAACTATTTCAAGTTTTATCTCTACCCACTTAAATTTTATTTACCACTCAAATCGTCGCTATTTCAATTCAACTCTATTTTGTTTAACTTGAGTTCATTGAATCAATATAGCTTTGGATTCACATTCAATAATTCATTTCTAAATTCATTTTGTTAATAACAAGGCCATTTCCAATTTATTTCTACTCAAACCAATTTTTATTATTTCTTCCACCTTTATTATCTTTAGTTCATTTCGAACCAATTTTACAACTTCATTTTATTTCACACAATTCAAATTGGCTATCAATATTTCAGTTTCAATTCCAGTTTTATTTACTTACAAATTCAAAATGAATTTCAACATTCAATTTCATTTTCTTGCACTTGCAATTGCAAATTTATTTATTTATTCACAATTTTATTTTCATAATTCAAACTCAATTCATTTGTTACTACCCCAAATTTATTTTTAACTTAATAAATTTTCTTTAAGTAATCATTTCACTTAGCCTCCTTAGACCTTTCTTCAAATTCACTTTATTTAATTGATTCACTTATACTTACTTTAATTTAACTCCATCCTTTAAGTTATACTTATTCTATCAAAATTCAAATTGCAAAGTTATCAACTCATTTATTATTCCCATAAATATTTTAAATAGGATTCCATAGTATTTTCAAATTATCCTTTGAATTTCCAAAACCAAACCCAGTTTTCAACAACTTTCATTTAAAACAATTTGGCAGCAATTCCTCTCCTGGAAACCCAAAAATGAACACCAGTGATGTCGCGATCATCATCGGAATTATTTTTCAGCGACCTTAAAGAGTTTAGAGCTTTCATCCCTTCAAAACACTTTTCTAAAACCTTTGAAATTGATTTCCAAACTCAAAAGGATTTTAAACTTTTCCAAATCTCCAAAATTTCCAATTCTTTTCAAAACATTTGTTTGAAATTCCATTTCAAATTACAAATCACATTTCCAATTTATATTCTCAAATTCCATTTGTATGTGAATTTATTTCTTAACTCTTTGTTATGATTTCAATTCTAATTCAACTTCAATGATAATAATTTAATATTATCACTTCCTAACATTCAAGCAACCATATACTATAATAATTTATAAAGATTATTTCCTTTATCTACGAAATAGTTTTGGGTAAATTTATTTCATTTACCCTATTTTAAAACAATATCGTGCCGAATTGTTCTATTCAAGTGTTTAGAGATCCCTATCGATAGAGTTGTCCAGACTATACCGACCAGAATCCATATACCACTCAACAAACCAATCATCACAATTTAAAACAACTTTATATTCCCTAACAAATACACGCTCATATCTATTATTACACTCAAACTCATTCTAGAGTACTACTGACTCTATCTCTGATGTATAATTCCCAACAGAGCCAAGGTTATCGCTTAACCAACAACTCTGATACCACATGTAACGGTCACGACCTTTCGACGCTCGAAAGTCGACATTAATACGTCCACTGTATCAAATGTCGTGCAATCGAATGCCGGAAAACCAAACCATTAGGGTTAAAAAGAAGAGGTAGAAGAAGATAGAAGAAAAATAAAGAAGAAGAAATAGAAACAACAACAAAATCTCACATTCGCAGCGGAACAATATACAATAGATGAATGACTAATCTTAAAAACAAAGAACTATATCAGTTTATACATACATCAATCAGAGTCAATATACAACTGAACACAACAATGGACAGTTATATAAACTTGTCCTCAAACAGAATACACATCGGAATAAATAAACAAGTACGTTAGTGCACCTCGCCATCCAGCTCATCTCCAAAGCTCCAGAATATCCAGAATATCCTGATAACATAACTCTAGGCCGCCCGTGTGGAAAATTATGGGCACCCAGAGTTTAGAAAGGGAACAATAAACTCCGAGTCAGTCATGGTGACTGGTGTGAGATCGTAAAACAGTGATTTTCACAAAGAAAATAAAATTAATTCGCAATGCTTTTGGAAAATGAAACTACCATAAGACCTCCCGCTACACACACAATGCAAATGCAGAATTGGAGGAGATTTCTTCTTATGATAGTCAAACATTCTTACTACGCAAAATCATTGGATATTATTACTATTGTAGAAAACATTTCGAAAGTATAATATTAATCTTAGCCAGCATATGCATTTCGCACTTCTGCCTACTATAGCTACTATGTTCAATAGCAGGTTACCGCCACATTCCATAGCAGGTTATATGTAACAACCCGCATATTTTACGATTGAATATTTAAATATTTTATTTAAATATAGAATCGTTAATCGGATTGAAGTCCGAAAATCTACTTTTTGCAAACAGTCGAATTAAGACTCGAGACCACTTCCATTGAGTTCGAAATGTCATTTGCGACCTTTTTGAGTATAAAGATTGATATGTTTGGAGTTAGTGGATTTTGCTACTTTTTCACTTAGGGCTTTGGTTTGTGTTTCAGCCCATCAACCTTCCAATATCCAAACTGAACCCCTCTCCCTTCATTCACTTTCTTTTCCTTATACTTTCAGCTCTAAAGAGAATAATGGGGGAAAAGATTGGAAATGGAAATTCCTAAGCCCTAGTTCCTTTGCAAATTCAAGTTCTAGCTCCAAATTCAAAGAGAAGCTAGTGGTAAGCATCCTCTTCATCTTCTCCATCTCTTTCTCCATTCAATTTCAGAAATTTCTTAAACCTAATTTAGGAAATATTTCTCTTTTAAGCTTAGATTCAAGCTTGTTAGGTTGGAATTGAAGAGTGATTGTTCTTGCCATTGCTCTATAGCTTTTTCTTCATTGATTTTGTGAAAAGGTGAGATTTTTATCCCACATCTTAGTCTATAATTATCTTCGATTATTACGTATGAATTCCTAACATTTATTCCTGTGCAATTGATTTTGGTTTGGATCGATTTTGTGTATATTCAAATTTTTGGTGTTTTGGTTTAATTTTTGTGAAAATCCTATTATGGATATTTGGATATTGATATTCGAGGCGTATCGAAGAGCCATTAAGGCTGGGTTGTCGCTAGGCATAATTCCTTAGTCGTTGTTGCTCGCCCGATCGTTATCGATGTCGTTTGGCCATTTTTGGCCTAGGTTCAGGGAATGCCCTGAACAACAGTTTCAGACGTCTGAACGTAAGATTCAGACGTCTGAACGTAATATTCAGACGTCTGAATATAATACTGGGAATTTTCTTCTCCCAGCATTCAGATGTCTGAATCAAAGTTTCAGACCTCTAAATTGGTTCGTTTTGAACCAGAAAGGAAATAGGCTAAAAAGTGCCTATTTCAGACGTCTGAAATCAAAGATTCAGACGTCTGAATTCTGTTCTAGAAAATATTTTATTTTCCAGATTCAGACGTCTGAATCCTTGATTTCAGACGTCTGAATCTGCAGTCTTTTGCCTATTTGCCTATTGTGCTTGAATTTCCAACTTGAATCGATCCGTGTTGATTCCCTTTTTATTTTTATCATTTATTATCTGCTTTGATGACATTTTCTTCGTGATTTTTGGGAATATCCATTTTGATGGATTCAGTATCGATTTCTTTGGATTTTATTCACGTCTTCGAATGTGAATTTTGATGATTGATTGTTTCTACAATCGTTTTTGTGATTTGTCACTTTAAAAATATAAAGGTTTTCTATACTAATAGTAAATAATTCAAACTCTTTACAAAGATGATTTCAACTCTATTTTTAATACAAAGCTCATTTATAAAACCGTTTTCTAATCTATTAGTATATACAAACCTTTACCTCATTCGTATGAGAAAATCTAATTAAACGGCTTAGCAAAACAAGTGGTATGAAACGCTTGCGTTTACTTCGTCGGTTAATTTATGGACTTGTTCGATTGAAACTCTTGTGACAATTTTCTAGTGGAGATCTACAGTTTGTTCGTAAATATTTGAGTTAAGCAAGTGGTTATGTGTAACAACCCGAGATTTTGTACCAATTAATTATCGTCTCTAGACGATTAATTTTCCTAGCTGTTTGTTATTTGAAGTTTTGAATCGTTTTAAAATTTCTTTTAATAAAATTGTTAAAATTCTTTTGAAAATTGGTTGAGAAATTATTTGGGCTTTAAATAAAAATATTTCTTTTATTTTTTAAAATGGCTAGTCCCTTCTTATAGAAATACATCGGCCCACTTTTATTTGTTCGATCCCCCTTTCTTTTTATTTGCTCCAGCCCGATCCTTTGAGATAATGGTGATTCACAAATTAGGGCTTCGGTGATGTTGCAATTTTCTGGCGATTACGAGCTACTGCTTCTCGATTCTCTGTTGTTCTTGAATTTAGGATCGAGGCATTGTTACTCGATGCTCCTTTGCCTCGAGTCCGGATTTAGGGCTTTGCCCTGTTGTCTTTTTACTGGCGAATTGGAGCTTCGGCTTCGACTTCCTTTGTGGTGAATCTGGAATCGAGGCTATGACTCCTCTTTGCGTGATCTTGGAATTTAGGGCTTTGCCCTATCGCGATTTTGAGCTTCGGCTTTCTCTGGCGATTCAGGTGAGTAATCTTGATTACTCACATCTAATTTAGCCTCAAGTTGTAGAGTTTAGTTTCATGTGATTTTCGTTCGTATTAAATTGTTTAAATTTGCGATTTTGGTTGCTTGATTTATTGATGCTCATGATTTTGTTTTCTGGAATTTTGATTTTCGTGAATTTATGTTGATCTCGGCTTCATCTCGGATCGTTTTCTGTTGACTTTGACTTTGTTCAACTTTGTGATATATGATCTCGACTATGGCCTGTTCATTTCTTTCGGCTTCACTGTGAATTATGGCCTTGATTTTCTGGCCCCTGTGAGCTTCGTCTCTGGCCATCTTTGTATTCATTCCTGAAGCACTGATTTGGATTTTGTGATGACCACCGACTTTGACTTGGTTATATGTTTTGATTTATCGGCTCAGTCATTGATACTTTGTAAACTTTGCATTCTGGTCTTACATGTTTTAACAAATTGCTGTTGTGTTGTTTCGACTTTGGTTATTTTTGTATTCGTCCCCCAAGCATTTTTGATTTGCAACTTAATTTCATATGAATTTGGGGTCTGCACGTTTTGTATATGTCTGAAGCACTTTTGTAGTTCACTGTTGCAGTTCTCTGGTCTACCTAAAATTTGTATATATGGATCTTGTATGTGCCAATTAAGATTGATATTGGTTCATTGTTTCATTTGGTATGCTATTTGTATCGACTTGAGCCTTGAGTTCATTTGTTTCACTATTGCATCTATCCTGGTTGGTCTAACCTGAACTTGATTCACTTGAACTTTTGTTTAGTTTGTATCTCCACTTGAGTCGCATTTTAGCTTGGTGGTTGTTACTGCGTTCATGTTGGTTTAAATGTGCATTTGAATCTTTTGTGTACTTGACATATGTACACTGTGATGTTGAACTATGCTTGTGTTCACTTGAGTCTGGTTTGATGGTTTTACTGCTTGTTGTCTAGTTGCACTGTGTACATGCATAGTTTCATTGATTATGTCCAGTTTAAGTTATTTCTTTGATCTTTACTTCACCCCAGTTGCATTCATGCTCCATTATGAACTGTTGTGTTGCCATATTGAGTTGCCTTATAGCTGTGCACTTGTGTACTCTGTGCATTCATCTAGTCTGTTCATGTATACAGATCACTTGTTCACTTCGGTTGAGTACACCTCTGTTGCTACTGTGATCATTTCTATTATTTGGTGCCTTCTTGAATTTGTATTCTTCCATTTGACAACTGTTTGTTTAATTTGAGTGTACATGCAGCATGGAGTCAGTTTCCTTGTAGTGCTTACATTCTTGAAACTATTTTGACTTCTGGAATTACTTGAGTTTCTTGTTGCATTTTCAAATTGATGTATGCTGCTGACCTGTAGCTTCACTTGAGTCATTTGAACTTGAGTTACTGGTCTTATGCTGGTGTCTTCTGAGCATTCTTTATTGTTATAGTTCTGGCGACACTGTGTACATGCATACTTTCATTGTTGCAGTGATACTTTGATATCTTTGTTGATGCCATTTGATTTTTTCCATTTGCACTTGTGTTGAATCTGATTTGGATTTGACCTTGTGCTCGTTTGTGAATTTCCGTTGATATTTTATGCATTTCATTACTGTAGTGGCGAGGCAGTACACGCGTGCGTGTACTGCAGCCCTACTCGATCTGATGTTTTCTATCGCTATAATTGATTTATGTTGCCAATTCAATATATTTTGAATCGTATTTTGATTTGGTTTAATTTGATGATTTTGTTGTAATTGTCGTTTTGGCAATTCTGATGTTTTCTAAATTATCTTTTCTGATAATCTCTTCATTTATCTTTGTTGATATTTTGAATCTGCTGATTTGTTGTATAACACTACTACATGTTATATTCACCGATATCCTATTTCCTTGTTAAAGGATCGGATAGGTGAATTTATTTTGACAGTCGTCTTATTGTTATTTAGTTATTATTGCTTCTGTGCATTAATGACTAAGTTTGAATTAGACTGACCCATGTATTATTTTCTTTTGAATTTAATACTCGGGTCAGACCCGAGTTATTTCAGGTTTTAGATTTCCTGCTTTGGGTGGCTGTTTGAGCTACGAAGACTTTTCATATCTCTTGAAGTGGTCTGTGTCTTGTTGTAGTAGTCAGTTTGTCTCTTTAGGGTTGATATGTATGCATGTACATTAGTTGATAATGTATTTGTATATATAACTTCCAGAGTCGACAGTTGTAGTTGTATCATATGTATTGTGTCAATTGTATTGTAACTGACATCAGTTATTTATATATAAGACTTTTTTTCTATCTGTGTCCCGCATTTATATTGTCTATGTTATTTGTATATTTATTGTCCTGAACTATTATAGCCACTGTGTAGTAGTTTTGAGTTTGTATCGGTGTGTCGGATTTCCTCCTTAAATAAAAATGCACGTTATACTATCTGACATATCGGTGCTCACACAAAGCAATTACACGGATGGTCGCTCCTCAACAGCCTTATTCTCCGTGCTAGTTGACAACATTACACCATAATGTTCTTGGCTAGCGTGGGTATAGAGGTGGGGCGTCACAGCTTGGTATCAGAGCCTGGGGTTTAGGACAATTATAAAACATAACTTAGATGGAGCATGTGTTACAACTATTTGTCGATGTTTTATCTCTCATCTTTACATATGATTATCTTTGATTGATAGGTATGAATTCCTAACGCTTATTCATGTGCATTTGATTTTGATTTCATGAAAGTATTTTGGCTTCTACCTCCGTTTGCTTTGCGAACTCAAGTTGGGTTTTTGATGATGAGGATTTTGTTCTTGTGTTTTCGGCATTGAATTGATTTAGCCGATGTTGATTTTGTTCGAATTTGGCCAATTAAAGCTATTTTGACCTTTGGACTTTGTTCCACTTTTGTGCTATGCTACGAGTGTCATTGTGTACCTGTTACACTATGATGAATCATGGCTCGACCGGTTGCAAATTGAGTGATTTTGATTTTTCATTCATATCTAGTTTGATTCTCAGCAATTTTGAACTTGATATTTTGTGTTTTCCTCGGCTTGATTTCCATTCGACTTCGGTCACTTTGTTTGTGTGAAGTTGCTAATTTCTTGATTTCCAAGACTCTGACTTTGTATGCCGTTGGATTCTTTGATGATGATGTTGATTCATTTTGTACTTGACAGTGGCCATTAATTGTTGACTTCGGCATTGACTTGATTCTTATTTTTGTTGAAGTCATTTATGCATTTATGCTCGTTTTGCTTTGTTTTTCCAATTGATAATCGATTCTTCTTTTCCAATTAGTTGTTATCACCTTTGTCGACTTTGATAACTTATATTTCTAGAATTTTTGGGTATTTCCACTCTGATAAATTTGGAATCGAATTCTTTGGATTTTATTCATGTCTTTGAATGTGAGTTTTAGTGAATTGATTTGGTTTCCAAAATTTAATCGATTCGTGATCATTTCCCCGATTTGTTGCTATCATTTATTAGCAACTTTAAGGACATTTTCTTTGGGATTTTTGTGAACATACGTTTTGATGGAATCAGTATCGATTTCTTTGGATTCTATTCACATCTTTGTATGTGAATTCTTGTGATTGATTATTTCTACAATCATTTTTGTGATTTTTCACTTTGAAAACATAAAGGTTTTCTATACTAGTAGTAAATATTAAAATCTTTTTCTCCAGACGATTTCAAAACTATTTTGCTACAAAGCTCTTTTCCTAAACCATTTTCCATTCTATTAGTATATACAAACCTTTATTTCACTCGTATGAGAAATTGAATTGCTTAGTAAAACAAGTGGTATGAAACGCTTGCGTTTACTTCATCGGTTAACTCCTGGACCTTTTCGATTGAACCATCTGTGACAACTTTCTAGTGAAGATCTACAGTTTGTTCGTAAATATTTGAGTTAAGCAAGTGGTTATGGGACATGAAGTTTAACTCTTATATTCACTAACTTAGTGTAATTGACACTTCTTGATGATCATGACAATCATTTTTGTGATTTCATTTAGACTAGCAATTGTGCGATGTCTTTTTGTCTGCGAGGGAGACTAAACCCTGTTTTTGTGATGTTTCGCCATCACATATGTGGGGTAGCGCCCCACGGTCTTCGGGCCATTCCTGTGTGGAAATTTAATGGATAGCTTCCATGAGATAGCTTCTCATTCCTGTGTGATACGCGTAGGTGAGTTTTCATGCTCCCATTCATGTGTTAGGCCTCCCCCTCTTTGTGATTTCTGGATTTCGTGTGTCGATTCTAGAATTTTTGTGATTTCTGGATTTCGTGTGTAGATTTCTAGAATTTGTGTTTTCTAGATTTCGTGTGAAGATTTCTAGAATTTGTGTTTTCTGGATTTCTTGTGATGATTTCTAGAATTTGTGCTTCACCAATTTTCGTGATTTCTATTGATAAGTTTTATCAATTTTTGTGCATTGGTGAATTTGTGTTTCATTGACTTGTTATGAATACAAGTTTAGGGTATGGTATCCCTTTCTATCTTTGAGAAGATTCTTGTGACATTTTTAATGAATGAAAATTCATTGGTATTATATTCTGATACCAGTTATTTTGATAAGATTTTGAAGTGTTAACTTCAGTAACCGTCAATTTTAAAATGGATTTACAAGCGGTTTTCCCGCAATGCTGATTTTGTTTTCTGTTTTTACGGTATTTTGAGAAGTGCAATTTCCTTATCAAAGTTGTTACTGATATTGCTAATTTAATCATGTGTTTTTAAAATTCGTTATTTTTAAAAGTTGTTTCAAAAATATAAATTAAATTTGTTTTCAAATTTTTTACAATTTGCATTTTCAAAAGAATGAGAAAGCGACTTAAACGTTTCAGCAAAATCGAGTACTATGACCCCTTTATTTTACTGATTCGCTTAATTCTGGACTTGTCCGTTTGAGAGTGTGAAATGTTTTTTTTAGAATACATAATTTTGCACTTTCAAAGGAACGATGAAGAGAATTAAACGATTTAGTAAAACCCATGGTTATAGGACGTGTGCGTTTGCTATTTCAGTTAATTCCGGACTCGTTAATTGAATATTTGTGATTTCTGATTATCGTTTTTGATAATCGGATATTTGTGATTTCTGATTATTGTTTTTGATAATTGGATATTTGTGATTTCTGATTATCGTTTTTGATAATCGGATATTTGTGATTTCTGATTATCGTTTTTGATAATCGGATATTTGTGATTTCTGATTATCGTTTTTGATAATCGGATATTTGTGATTTGTGGTTTAATTATCGTTTGAGATAATTAAATATTTGTGATTTGAAAATTCGATTATCGTTTTTGATGATTGAATATTGGCGATTTGAGATCTGATTATCATTTTGATAATTAGGTAATTGCCAATTTTGTTGATTATAAGATTTTCTAGTCTCTAATTGATTCTAGATTATGTTGATTATATTGAATTGCTGTTTTCTACCTATCTCTGTTGATAGTTAGAGTTTGTTGATTATAAAGTTCGTGTCTTCTACTTATCTGCTGGATAACTAGATATTTGTTGTTTTGTGATTTCTGTATTCTAATTGTCTAATTGATAATTGAATATTGCTGATAACTGCGTTCATTCAGTTTTGTTGTTTTCTGATTATCTATTGGATAGTTATATTTTGTTGAGAATTGTGAATTTCTTTTATGAAATTAAGAGATTTCTTTGATGTTTGAATTCTCTACCTTTATTTTTCTAGTTTAACCAGTTTATGTTAGAAAATTTATTGTTAATGACGACCTTAATTATGAAAATTGCGGGGACGCAATTTCTATAAGGAGGGGAGTCTGTAACAACCCGAGATTTCGTACCAATTAATTATCGTCTCTAGACGATTAATTTTCCTAGCTGTTTGTTATTTGAAGTTTTGAATCAGTTTAAAATTTCTTTTAATAAAATTGTTAAAATTCTTTTGAAAATTGGTTGAGAAATTATTTGGGCTTTAAATAAATATATTTATTTTATTTTTTAAAATGGCCGGTCCCTTCTTATAGAAATACATCGGCCCACTTTTATTTGTTCGATCCCCCTTTCTTTTTATTTTCTCCAGCCCGATCCTTTGAGATAATGGTGATTCACAAATTAAGGCTTCGGTGATGTTGCGATTTTCTGGCGATTACGAGCTACTGCTTCTCGATTCTCTGTTGTTCTTGAATCTAGGATCGAGGCGTTGTTACTCGATGCTCCTTTGCCTCGAGTTTGGATTTAGGGCTTAGCCCTATTGTCTTTTTGCCCGGCGAATTGGAGCTTCGGCTTCGACTTCCTTTGTGGTTAATCTGGAATCGAGGCTACGACTCCTCTTTGCTTGATCTTGGAATTTAGGGCTTTGCCCTGTCGTGATTTTGAGCTTCGGCTTTCTCTGGCGATTTAGGTGAGTAATCTCGATTACTCACATCTAATTTAGCCTCAAGTTGTAGAGTTTAGTTTCATGTGATTTTCGTTCGTATTAAATTGTTTAAATTTGCGATTTTGGTTGCTTGATTTATTGATGCTCATGATTTTGTTTTCTGGAATTTTGATTTTCGTGAATTTATGTTGATCTCGGCTTCATCTCGGATCGTTTTCTGTTGACTTTGTCTTTGTTCAACTTTGTGATATATGATCTCGACTATGGCCTGTTCATTTCTTTCGGCTTCACTGTGAATTATGGCCTTGATTTTCTGGCCCCTGTGAGCTTCGTCTCTGGCCATCTTTGTATTCATTCCTGAAGCACTTATTTGGATTTTGTGATGACCACCGACTTTGACTTGGTTATATGTTTTGATTTATCGGCTCAGTCATTGATACTTTGTAAACTTTGCATTCTGGTCTTACATGTTTTAACAAATTGTTGTTGTGTTGTTTCGACTTTGGTTATTTTTGTATTTGTCCCCCAAGCATTTTTGATCTGCAACTTAGTTGCATATGAATTTGGGGTCTGCACGTTTTGTACATGTCTGAAGCACTTTTGTAGTTCACTGTTGCAGTTCTTTGGTCTACCTAAAATTTGTATATATGGATCTAGTATGTGCCATTTGAGATTGATATTGGTTCATTGTTTCATTTGATATGCTATTTGTATCGACTTGAGCCTTGAGTTCATTTGTTTCACTATTGCATCTATCCTGGTTGGTCTAACCTGAACTTGATTCACTTGAACTTTTGTGTAGTTTGTATCTCCACTTGAGTCACATTTTAGCTCGGTGGTTGTTACTGCGTTCATGTTGGTTTAAATGTGCATTTGAATCTTTTGTGTACTTGACATATGTACACTGTGATGTTGAACTATGCCTGTGTTCACTTGAGTCTGGTTTGATGGTTTTACTGCTTGTTGTCTAGTTGCACTGTGTACATGCATAGTTTCATTGATTATGTCCAGTTTAAGTTATTTCTTTGATCATTACTTCACCCCAGTAGCATTCATGCTCCATTATGAACTGTTGTGTTGCCATATTGAGTTTCCTTGTAGCTGTGCACTTGTGTACTCTGTGCATTCATCTAGTCTGTTCATGTATACAGATCACTTGTTCACTTCGGTTGAGTACACCTATGTTGCTACTGCTATCATTTCTATTGTTTGGTGCCTTCTTGAATTTGTATTCTTCCATTTGACAACTGTTTGTTTCACTTGAGTGTACATGCAACATGGAGTCAGTTTCCTTGTAGTGCTTACATTCTTGAAACTATTTTGACTTCTGGAATTACTTGAGTTTCTTGTTGCATTTTCAAATTGCTGTATGCTGCTGACCTGTAGCTTCACTTGAGTCATTTGAACTTGAGTTACTGGTCTTATGCTGGTGTCTTCTGAGCATTCTTTATTGTTGTAGTTCTGGCCACACTGTGTACATGCATACTTTCATTGTTGCAGTGATACTTTGATATCTTTGTTGATGCCATTTGATTTTTACATTTGCACTTGTGTTGAATCTGATTTGGATTTGACCTTGTGTTGTTTGTGAATTTCTGTTGATCTTTTATGCATTTCATTACTGTAGTGGCGAGGCAGTACACGCGTGCGTGTACTGCAGCCCTACTAGATCTGATGGTTTCTATCGCTAGAATTGTTTTATGTTGCCAATTCGATATATTTTGAATCGTATTTTGATTTGGTTTAATTTGATGATTTTGTTGTAATTGCCGTTTTGGCAATTCTGATGTTTTCTAAATTATCTTTTCTGATAATCTCTTCATTTATCTTTGTTGATATTTTGAATCTGCTGATTTGTTGTATAACACTATTACGTGTTATATTCACCGATATCTTATTTCCTTGTTAAAGGATCGGATTGGTGAATTTATTTTGACTGTCGTCTTATTGTTATTTAATTATTATTGCTTCCGTGCATTAATGACTAAGTTTGAATTAGACTGACCCATGTATTATTTTCTTTTGAATTTAATACTCGGGTAAGACCCGAGTTATTTCAGGTTGTAGATTTCCTGCTTTGGGTGGCTGTTTGAGCTACGAAGACTTTTCATATCTCTTGAAGTGGTTTGTGTCTTGTTGTAGTAGTCAGTGTGTCTCTTTAGGGTTGATATGTATTCATGTACATTAGTTGATAATGTATTTATATATATAACTTCCAGAGTCGACAGTTGTAGTTGTATCATATGTATTGTGTCAATTGTATTATAACTGACATCAGTTATTTATATATAAGACTTTTTTTCTATTTGTGTTCCGCATTTATATTGTCTGTGTTATTTTTATATTTATTGTCCTGAACTATTATAGCCACT
Organism: Allium fistulosum; assembly: GCA_030737815.1. NCBI lineage: Eukaryota > Viridiplantae > Streptophyta > Magnoliopsida > Asparagales > Amaryllidaceae > Allium > Allium fistulosum. The sequence continues at coordinate 752,677,441 of CM060905.1, read as the reverse complement.
GTGTAGTAGTTTTGAGTTTGTATCGGTGTATCGGATTTCCTCCTTAAATAAAAATGCACGTTATACTATCTGACATATCGGTGCTCACACAAAGCAATTACATGAATGGTCGCTCCTCAACAGCCTTATTCTCTGTGCTAGTTGACAACATTACACCGTAATGTTCTTGGAAAGCGTGGGTATAGAGGTGGGACGTCACAATATGGGATATGAAGCTAAACTCTTATATTTACTAGCTTAGTGTAATTGACACTTCTTGATGATCGATGATGATCATTTTATGGTTTAAGACTAGCAATGTGCGATGTCTCTTTGTCCACGTGGAGGACTGTACTTCATTTTATTGAGCTTCAGCTCATAGTCCGCAATGTGGGACAATACCCAGTCAGGAGGAGCTTCGGCTCATCAAGAGGAGCTTCGGCTCATAGTCCACAATGGGGGACAATACCCAGTTAGGAGGAGCTTCGGCTCATCAAGAGGAGCTTCGGCTCATAGTCCGCAATAAGGGACAATACCCAGTCAGGAGGAGCTTCGGCTCATCAGGAGGAGCTTCGGCTCAAAGTCTGCAATGGGGGACTATACCCAGTCAGGAGGAGCTCCGGCTTGTTTTTATGGGATTGGCCATCCTCTTTCTTGTGCTTTCTGGATTTCTTGTTGATGATATCTAGAATTTGTGTGTCGTTAACTTTTGTGATTTCTTGATATTGATTTTTGGAATTTATGTTTCACCAGCATTTACGATGGGCATTGATATGTATGTCCTTATTTGTGGCTTGGTGAATTAAATTAAGAATATGACGTTCTTTTCTGTGTTTTGAGATTCTTGAGATATTGTATGACTTTTGTGGATTTTCTAATGTATACTTGACGTAGTATGACATTTTTGGTTATCATACTTTTATTATTATATCTCTTCTTATATCTCATTTTATCTGATAATTATAGCTAGACTGATCCGTTTATTATTTTCTTCTTAAATAATACTGGGTCAGACTGAGATTTTCCAGGTGCTTCCTTATGTCTTCTTATCTGGGATTATCATCTGACTTTTGGGCTAGCTACTCTAGCATTGTAGTTTCTGGTTGTATACATTCGATATATTGACTCATTGATGTATACATATTTTGTTGTCTAGCACTTGTATCTTTTCTTTGTGATATTGTGGATCTTATTTGACCACTACTCTGATGTACACTTTCATGTGTTATATTCATATCTATTTCTGGCTTTGTGATATGAATTATCTGTGACTGATTTGTGTTACGTTTATTTCTATATTTGTTTCCGAAGTCCATATAGCCACTGTGTAGTAGCTTTGAGTTTGTATCGGTATGTCGGATTTCCTCCTGAGAAGAAAAGTTATATTTTTATCTAGCATATTGGTACTCGCACAAAGCAATTATACAGATGGTCGCTCCTCAACAACCTTATTCTTCGTGCTAATTGACAACACTACACCGTAGTGTTCTTGGTTAGCGTGGGTATAGAGGTGGGGCGTCACATTATACAACTAAAAACGTACAAGGTTCGTATTGTTTCTTTGGATTTCCAACAAATGGTCAGGCTAAGGAACTTCCCACTGCCACATGAGTACGCCTCTGGATGGACGTCCCGAGAACTAACAAGCTCTTTGCCAACACATGGTCGGGTTACCTCTTACACTAGGTAACTACTACACGAATATGCCACCCCCGGTCCTTTGGGACCTTTATCCGAGGGCCCTCGATCACACAGCAACAATCACACAGAGTAAATGAGATTGGAGCAACCACACAGGTAAATATCTGGGCTCCATACCATGATATCACCTTTTTCCAGAAGGAAATGACATACCCTAAAGGGAGCGACCCTCATAACCTTGCCGCATCTTTCCTGTTTTGACCATTTCCGGGGTGTGAGGTCCTGATGTAGTCTCGTCCACAAAGCTACATTTTTTCACAAAGCCATGCTTTGATCACAAATGATCAACAAATGATCAGCATCACACAGCAACACTAATCATGCCACACTACCAAATTGGGAGTATATCACTGATAACCTTCAACTACATAACCTCTGAGCTCGTACGTCTCAGAGAAGGGTGTTAAGCTAAGAGAATAAATTCTCCGCCACCAACAGAAATGTATTTGAAAGAAATCAGCGTTATATCTCAAAGTGTAATGTTAAACATACAACCATACAAGTCTGTTCCGGGTTCGAATAGAACCGAAGGAACTTCCAAAGAAGCCCTTGCAATCCAGGTATTCACAATCTCGATCGGACTTCCCATCACAAGAAGACTGATATAAATCTCTATACCGGAGCAACTCGGTGCAGAGACATTCGACAGGTTGTCCTTTCATTTTTGAAAATACCCGGTCTTCACACCGGTCTTTAAATGTTATCCATTCACGTCGTATCACTATTCGGAATGGGTTATATGACACTAAGTCCTCTCCCGGCTTAACCGAATAATGAGCGTTTGTTTTAAAAACAGATTCAAGTGCCATTTCAAAGGCAAATATTGATAGTCGGTTATTTAACTATCCAACAACATTCATAATCATCAACCAATTTAAATAATTTTCCCAAATTATTTATTTTCAACATATCTTTGCAACATAATATTTTTCCAGACTTTAACATTTTGAAAACCAATTTAAAATCACATTTTCCACACATCATCACTTTTTTACTTGCGGAATAAAATTCCCGATATCATTTATTTCCAATATGAAATTAAATTTTCAAATATTCACTTTCAAGCACTAAATCAAATTCAAAATTGATTTCTCAATTTCATTTCAATCACCAAATCAAATTCTAAGTTGATTTTAAAATTTATTTCAAACATTAAATCAATTACAAATTGATTTCTATGTTTATTTTCAAATACCAAATCATTTTACAAATCAATTTCCAAATTTATTCCAACACAAAAATCCATTTTAATTCAACACCAAATAAATTTTCATATCGATTTCTCAAAAATTTATTTTCAAATACCAAATCAATTACCAATTGGATTTCAAAAAAATTTATCACTTTTTGAAATAAATTCCTTTATCTCTTCCAAACCATTTAAAATTCCATTTTCAATAAATTCTTCAACATTTAAACAATATTATTCAAAACCTATTTATTAATATTTTTCCTAAATTATTTTGGAAATAAATTCGATAAGATTTCAAAAATCAATTTTTGTACTTTTAAATTCCTTCTCTTAAATTCACCTAATTCTTTCAAAAGAATTTTACTTAAAATTTCCTGCTTAAAATTCAGAAATCCAATTTCATTTATTTATGGTGTCCAACGATACCAAAAATACATTCGGCTAAATTTTAGCCTTTAACAAATTCAATCACATATATAATCATTCACGGATTATAAATAAATTATCAGACAACAGATGAAACAAATTCATAAAATTTGAGGAATCCAGTTGGATCCCTCCAACCTATTTCCCTATATCCACAGATGTTAGCACAATACCAATTCCACTTCGAGGTGGACTATCGTGGTATATGGGATTTATAAAATATCATCCGCTATTATGCGGCGCATAGGGTCTCATCCGCTATATAATGCGGGAAATCAACAATTCCAATATATATATATATATATATATATATATATATTCCAATATATATATATATATTGCTATATATTACTATATATACTATATCACATCCAAACAGTCAATCAATAACTGCAATTCAATATTCCAATTTGAGTGAGAAGATCTCACCTTTGCTTTTTATTTTGTAGTCCACTTCCATTCCAGTTTGTTTTCTTTGCAATTTTGACCTTGTATAAACAATTTACGATTTTATCAATATTCGAATTAAATTTGAACAATTCAATTCACCATTTTAAAATTTCAATTTAACTAACAATTTTTAATTTTTTTTTATTTTTTATTTTTTATTTTTTTATTTTTTATTTTTAAATTAAACTTTCAAACACTTCAAAATTCCTATTATAATTTTCTCAAAATTTATCTATATAAAATAATTTTCTGTTTACCTATATATAAAAATAAATTAAAATGCAGATGAATATATATTTTCAAATTCATCTCCTCTATATATATATATTATACTTATATATATTATTATAGATTTAAATAAAGAAAAACAAAACCCTACCTCACTATATGCTCGGGAACCGCCACGACGACAAACATGACTCCAGACAACACAACACACCGTCATCGACCACACCGGAGCCACGAACCATCTCCATCGTTACCAAATGCCTCCGCTAATCACCACGAACTCCATCACTATCTCATCAACGTCGCCCTTTATAGCCAACGTGATCTACAGCTTCAACCCCTCGACCATGAGCGCGTCTTCACCTTCCGATCCAAACTCCGGCCTCCACTTCACCTATCGCTGCCCCAAAAACCGCGAACAAGGAACCCTAGCTCGCGACATTAGGGTCGATCTTCGCCAAAGCTGTCGCGCTTCCCAAAATGCCTACCAGCCTGAAGAGGATCGGGAATCATAAATTTAGAAATTTGTTGGGTGATTTTTCATGAAACAGGGATGGAGGTTTTCATTTTTAAAGACTAATTTTTTTCCGATTCATTCCCCTTTTTTTATCGAACATATTTGATTTTTTGAAATGAGCGGAGAGAGGTTTTCGTTCATCATTGTATAAACAATTTTCTTCGTTCTGCATTTTAAAAGAAAGAATGAGGGAACATGAAAAGACGTTAACATGAAAGGTGAAGGCTATAGTAATTTGCAGAGGAGACCAAAAAGCTTTGATGCTGAAAAGAATTTCAGCTGATGAAAAGTAAAAGTTGATGGGAAGAATTTGACCAGTCAACTATATAAATTATTTAAATTTTAAATTTAAACCGCCTCGATAAATGCAACTTAAAATTTGGACATCCTATCGATACATGCCGTTAGGCGTTCATAATGTTATACCCCTATAACGAACGCAATGGAAAATGTTTCGAGTCCAAATTCAATCGTATGGAGAAGATAGCTTTTTGAACTGGTTATTAAATTGAATTTCGATACAATTTTCAATGCGTTTGCTTATCGTACGATCACACAATCACTCCAAACACTACGAAAATTGAAATCCGATAATAATACAATATTACGGATCCAATGGAACTTGTTTCGTCGAATTCTGAGATTGTGCCCCGGAACGCTATTTTTTAAATTCAATTCAAACGATAAAATTCAAAACTGAACAAAAAAGTTTCAAATTCCATTCTGAAGCTTCCATTATCTTTAGTATTATTAATATAAATTTTCCAAGCCTTGAAAATATTTTTAATCGGCTTAAAACTCCAAATTCAAAATTTTTACTCAAATTTTAACAATTAAATTCACTAATTTAATTACCAAACAAACTCTGATATTTGAAATGCAATTTAAACTAACATTCAAATATTTAAAATCAAATAAATATTCGAATTTCAAATATCAAAAATTCAGGGTGGTTAAAAGTACGTTTTCGAAATGAAGACAAAGGCATGGAGTCGAAGATGGTGCAGTGAAGTGCAAGGGCTAATCGCTACTAATCTAGAGGGTGATTCCAAAATGGATGTAGTAGGAATAGTGCCTTCGGTTCCTTTCGAGCCTGGAATGGACTCGTATGGATGAATGCTATCAGTACATTGTCATTGGAGGACAATGGGCATTCTAAGTGAAATCTTTCTAAAAAGGTAATCGTGGCCTTTAACCTCATCAACTGGGAATGACTGAAAATCAGGGGAGATGCAGCAAGGCTAACTGGGTCGCACCGAAGTAGGGTATGTTTATCACCCTTCTAGATAACCTCAGATATTATTTTATTACTACGTTGTACGGAAGGAGCTCGAAATAGGGTGGGAACACCCGGGGTGATAGCATATTCGGTCTATCCAGGTTAAGGATAGTCTAGTCTTGTATTGTAGGAGATCCCGGCGTGGTCCTCGGTACACTATTCTAGACGTGTACTGTGACAGGTGGTACCCCAATGCCTCTAATACATGCCATTACAGTTTTGATTGTAGAGCCTAGTATGTTGGAATTTAATCAATGTAACAATTTCAGCTATTTGAATAAGTATTTGTACATAGACAGTATTATAATATCAGATGATTTTGATATAAAATGTTTTGATTATCATAAGGTAAAAACCCATCGTGTTTATGTGTGACACAGTCTTACGAGATACCTTTGATTTTCAAATGATTTTGGAAACTTTAATAATTCAAATTGAGTGTGTTTTCTCACGCTGGTTTTCCACACTGACTCGGGTGTTATTTTATTATAATGCTCGGGTCAGACCGAGTATTACAGGTTCAGGTTAGGATGCTATGGAGCAGAAGACGAGCTGGAGACCGAGATGTATTCTCGTACTTGTTTTATTCTACTGTAGTGTTTTGTTGAAATTACCATTAATTGTGAGGGCAGGTTGTTATAATTGTCTAGGCTGGTAATTATTGATTAGTCTACTCTGATGTGAAATATGTATATTGCAGATTTGATTTGTGTAAAGAGCTATTGATATAATATATTATTTAGTCCGTTGTGAGATTCTGTTTTTGTTTAGTTTCTTCTTTCTTCCACCTACTTTCTTTTCCCTCAACAATCTGTCTTTCCAGCACTCGATCATTCGGCATGTTATACGATGAGCGTACTTATGTCAATTTTCGAGGGTCGTGAGGGGCGGGTTGTCACAGTTGGTATCAGAGCTTAGGTTGGCGATATACCTAGGCTTTGGTGGGGATTACTCATTAGAGATAGAGTTAGAAGTTCTCTAGAATGAGTTGAGTATATTAATAGATATGTGCACATAATTGTTAGTGAATATAAAATGTTTTTATATTGTGTTGACTTATCGGTTGAGTGTTTATGAATTCTAGTCTGTACGGGAAGTACAACCATATCGATAGGGGTTTCTAAACTCTTGAACAAAATAAACCGACATATTATTGTTTTAAAGTGGGTAAATGAAATAATTTTGCCCTAAATTATATTTTGATATAAAAGGAATAATTTTCTGAAATTATTATAGTGTATATGCTTGGAATGTTGGTTGTTAATATTATAATCAAAACAAGATTATAAAATTTGAAAATGTTATATATATAACCAAATAGAAATTTATAAGTATGATTTATACAAAGGGGTATAACTAAAATTTGATTTAAACCAGAATTTAAATCCCGGAAATTTTGGAAAATGTTTTAAATTGCATTTGAACTAAATGTTGGGAATTTTTAAATCTTGAGGATTTTTGGAAATGTTTTCCAAAGTGTTTGAAAGGAAGAATGGTGATATTATTTTTGGAGACATTTTGAATAGAAATTGTTTTAAAATGGATTTTGGGAGGAAGAAAGCACTGAACTCACTTCAGTCGCTAGAAAATAATCTTGGTGATGATGGCCACATCATCAGTATTTATTTTCGAGTTTCTAAGTGATGGATTGCTACCGTGGTGGTTGACAATGATTATTTGTTTTGGACAAGAAATAAACAAGTTTTGTTTTAGAAATTCCAAAGGGAAATTGTTTTGGGGAAAACCTGGTTGTTTTAAAATTTCAAAGGTATGATCTAATACATTCAAAGATGAATGAATGTATATTTATGATTTCAAAATAATTTGAAATAAAACCGGGAAATTGAATTCTGGGATTTCTATCTAAATGACTTGTAAAGTCTGGGAAATAAGTTAATTCAACTTATAAATTGAAGGTGGTGTAGATTAGAAAGGAGAAGGTAAATTTTAATCCTGGAATTAAAATTTAACTTGAGTAACTAATGTGGATAAGATATGTTGGAATTTAACTTAAGATATGTTAAATAAGTTAGAAATTGGATTTGAATTAAATTGAATGGGATATAAAGTGAAATGTAAGATGATTGTATAACTTTAAGTTATAATTATTATAACGACCTGCCTTTTTGGATGTTTTAAGCAGACACACATGCCTGCCTCAAACCATTCAAAAGGGTAGATTGTTATGGGGTAAATAAGAAAAAGAGGAAGAAATAAGACAAATATAGAAATAAGACAGGAATAAATCAATAAAAAGATGCAGCGGAACAACATGATGAACCGGAATAAATATAATAGATAATAATAGTACAATCTTCATCTTCGTCCGCTAGAAATAAGGTCTTCAACCCTGAAATGCTCAGGCTGACCCGAGCAAATGGAAAAGATAAAACACTTGAGTCCGAACTAAAAGATCTTATGTAAATTAAATAAACGGTAAATATGCATGTGACGGCATCAGAGATGTTTACGGGGTTTGACATCTCCTATCCAGTTTCTAACGTGAGTGCAGTAATTTAAGAGATTTTCGGGATTCACATCTCCTAAGGATCCGTTAAACTATCTACTATGTAGTACAATACGCTATTATAATATGTCTACAGTAAAGTAAAAGTATTGAAATAGCGTTAAGGCGTTACCCTAATCCCTCTTGATACATTTTATATATTCCCATAGTCTATACAGTAAAGTACGCTCCTTCGTAAACTGGAGGTTTACACAGAGGGCACCACATAGGTATGGTACAAAAGAAACTCGTAGAAGGCGCTCTAGGGCATGTGAACACGACACTCAAGGCAATGCCAGGGTAGATATGCCAATTGCGTATCCGGACTGGTGGTAACGCATAACAGCTACTACCGCCCACCTCGGAACACACTCCCATAATCAAAATCAAAGGGTGGCCACCAAATCAATCACAAAGCAACAGATATGGTATCGAAGAAATGTGTTCGATAGGAGGAATGACCTCACTTGGCCCGGCGTGGCTCCTGTTTTAGTCACATCTAAGCTGACTCACGGGAGTCAGGGTCATGGCATACCTCATACAGAACACGTTCGCCAAACCATCCTACTTCATTTCTGGAATCTCCACCACGTACACAGTTGTTAAAGTGGTTTTCGGTATTGGCAGAGAGTATGACAATATCTGATCCCGGTCTCTTTAACAACCAAACGCTTATTTCACACCGGGTGGTTCTTTTATATTTCAAAAAGTCAATTCACAATTTATATAAAAATATCATATTCAATTTCAAATCATTTCTCTTTCAAAATCATATTCACTTTCATAATCATATTCACTTTGAAATTTATTGATAAGTTATGTCAATTAATTCTTCATTTCAAAATCAATCTTATTCACTCAAATATGTCATTTCGCAAAAGGTATAAATTCCAAACTCCAACTTAGGTAGTATCATCATCAAGGATTTAAATATAAATACTTCAACTTTACATAGTTTGAAATTTTAGAAAATGGTTTAGATAGCCTTAAATAGTTTAAATAGTTTAAAAATAATTTATATAGATTAAAATTGTTTAAATAGTAAAAATATTTTTAAATAGATTTAAATTAGATTTAATTAAATTTAAATAGATTTAAATAGATTTAAAATAGATTAAATAGATTTATTAGGTTATAAAGGTTTTAAATAGATTAATTATAGACTAAATTGATTTAAATTATATTAAGTAGATTTTTAAATTGATTAAATAAAATTAAATTAGATTAAATAGATTTAAAATAGATTAAATAAATTTAATTGGTTTAAAATAGGTAAAAATAGATTAAATTGCGTTAAATTGGTTATAATAGATTAAATAAATTAAAATAGTTTTAAATTGATTAAAATAGTTTAAACTAGTCTGAAATAGATTTCAAAGTTATCCAAACATTTCCAATAACTCAATTCCGATAAGTTCATTTTATTTGACACTTCAACTTTGAAATTTTCAAATTTAAATCCTTTGAACAATTCATTAAATCAATTCCAATTTCGACGTTTACACTTGGATTTTCGAAAATAATTCAGTTTATATAAATCAATTTCTATTTCAAAATACCATTTAACTGAATTCAAAATTTAAAGATTTACAAATCATTTAATTTAACCAAACCGGTGTCCGTATATAATTTTCTACTCTGGGGTCAAGTGATACGGATATTTATCATTTCAATCCGCAATTTAAAATTTTACAGTTATATATCATTTCAAATCGCAATCCTAAATTTAAATAAAGTCCATAAAATCGCTCGATTCTATCATTTCAACCCATAATGATTTTTCCCTAATCTATAGATCATTCGGGTATGTATCATTTCAACCCATAGGGAACTTGCAATATTATAACGATATAAAATACAACATCCAGTCATCCAATATCAACAATCAACATCCATCACAATCATCATCCATATCAATTCATAAACACCAATAGATAACTGATAATTAATAACAGGTATTAAATTGACAAATTAAAATTCAAAATTAAATCAAACTATAATTAAATGCAATAAAAGTCAAATTTAACCAGAATGACAATTTAACATACCAAACAACAATAAATTAATTTCTAATCACTTCATAAATTAAATTTAACTAGCATAAGATAGTTTAGTAATTATGAGTGGGTTAAAACACTCACCTTTGAATTCAAATTGATTTGAAATTAAAAATAGGGTCCAAATTCAAACAGTCACAGAATTCGTCCAAACCAGTGTCAAAATATCTGGAATATCAATACGACCCCAGCGGAACATACGGCACGTGAAACGGACCTCGTATGCGAAAGTTATAACAATTAGAAGTTTATACTACTTATAGAAAAATACTTAAAATAAAACGTTACCCTCATTCCCATTGGGTCACGTCAGCACCCTCATCACCACGCATTCCTTTGTTCGATTACAGCATCGCCTGAACCTTAGAGTCGCCTCCTTCCATCATGCTTCGCCGCCGCCATGACCCTCTGTACCCAGATCAGACACCGCCTCTGGCCTCCCCATCGAAGGCCGAACCCACGCCACCTAGCGCGACCTCCTCTACCTCAGCCCGGTGATCGCTGCCGCAGCCATCTACACATGGTTCTTAGGCGAACTCTATCCAACTACACGACAAAGGAAGACTATAGATGTGCTCAACTTGACGACCACAACAAGCTCGTACGCCCTGATCGTTGCCACGACGCAGATCTACCGTTGAAAGATCGAACCATAATATGAAAGGCTACGGTTCATCTTTAATTTCTGGACAAACACTGATCTGAATCGAAAAACGAATACTGCCAGTGAATTCCACTCATCGAGAGCTTCGAACGGTATATAATTTGATAGGGTTTGGAGGAGTTTGATTTTGAAATTGAATTTCAAATTGAATTTGCAATTTGGGAATTAGGGTTTTGATTGTCTGCCATTGGAAAGAAGAGATGAGAAAGAAATGTACGTACAGACAATTGAAAATAAAAGGATTGCTAGGGTTTATAACGGGCTATTTTATAGGCAAAGCTGAAAACATAAAGAATGGACCAGATTGATTTACACGTTGAACGATAAATGACCCAAAAAGCCCATTCTTTCTCCGGAGCGAAAATGGGTCATCCCATATATCAAAATAGATGTTTTCAATATTTTTAAACTCAATGGAACAGGTTCCAGGTCCTAATTCGATCATATGAAGAAGTTATGTTAAAATCATCTTATTTCAAATTGATTACAATTGAATTTAATTAAATTGATTTCTACGCGTTTCGATTCCGTGCGATCGAACGACAAGTCCGATTCCTACGAAACTTGAAATCTTACAATAATTCACTGTTACGGATCCGATGAAACTGGTTTCGTCGAAATCTGAGAGAATGCTCAAAATGGCTATTTTCACGTTAATTAAATAAATTAATATTAAATTAATTAAATCACTTTTTAATTCAAATTTTATCACTTTAGAATACTTAGTAATTTATAATCCTTTAAAGAAAATTTCTGTATCAATTCAATATTCAATATTGCACAATTTACAGTATTTGATTTCAATTTCAATAAATTCAGTAATTATAAATTTAATTTCCAATAAATCCATTTGTTTGACTTTTCAATCTTGTTATCCAATAAATTATTATTACTCGACGGATATAATTAACATTAGTTTATCTCTTACTACATTAATATTTTACAATTTCATCTTAATTCCCATTAACTTAGTATTTAATTACATTTACTTGCAATAAATCCATTTATTATAGCTTAGATTCCAATAAATGATCAAACTTGATTTCAATTCTTTTTATTAAATCAATTATTAATCTAATAACATAGTTAACATCTGTTTATATCTTATTTAACCAATATGCTACAATTCCCAACTTTTATTTGTATTAGCTACTATATTTCCATTATATTGAATTTTTTTTTTGATTTTTCACATTAATTAAAGTTTGAAAATCCCAATTAACATAGTTAACGCATAGCAGCTACTACCGCCCACCTCGGAACACACTCCCATAATCAAAATCAAAGGGTGGACACCAAATCAATCATAAAGAAACAAATATGGTATCGAAGAAATGTCTCCGATAGGAGGAATGACCTCACTTGGCCCGTTGTGGCTCTTGTTTTAGTCACATCTAATGTAACGACCCATAATTTTCTATAATTAAAATTTGTTAATATAATAAAGTTTGTTATCTCATATTGGAAAAATAGAAATTTATGATTTATTAATGGAAATTAATAACTAGAATGAATTGTAGCAATATTAATGTAAGTTAATTATTAACTATTTCTATGAAATTCCAATTTATTGAAATAATGTAAATGTTATAACTTGGTTATAAAGTGAATATAGGAAAACAAATGTAAATATTTAATTAATTAATGGATTAGTATGTAATTAATGATAATTGAATAAAATCATTGTTATGTAAGCAATTGTAACATTTGTTGGTAATTAATAAACTTATAAATGTAATTAAAGGTAAATGGTAACAATTGTTATGAGTTACCTATTTATTTAGTTCGTTGGATTTAATTAGAAATCAATTGCAATTAATTCACTAAATTAGTGCAGTTAATGTAGATTAAATTGATAATTGAAGAATGTTAATTCAATAAGATGTAACCAATGAAAATTTTATGCATAATATGATAATTGAGTGAAAAAAAGAATTGAAATCAAGCCTGATCAATTTATTTGAATTTAAGCTATAATAAATGGATTAATTGAAATTAAATGAAATTAAATATTACGCTAATTGAAATGAAGATGAAATTGGAAAATAATAGTGTAATAAAATATAAACCATGATAATTATATCCATAAGTTGATAATGGTTGAATAACAGGATTGAAAACCAAATAAATGAATTTATTGGAAATTTAATTTATAATTACTGAATTTATTGAAATTGAAAATAAACACTGTAAATTGTGTAATATTCAATAATAAATTGATATAGAAATTTATTGTAAAGGATTTTAAATGACAAAGTAATCTAAAATGATTGAAATTGTAAATAATAAAATTTGAATAGAAAAGTGATTTAATTAATTTAATATTGAATTATTTAATTAATGTGAAAATAGCCATTTTGGCAACTGATTCGAATTTCGACGAAATCAGTTGCATCGGATTTGTAACGGTGAATTATTGTAAGCTTTGAAGTTTCGTAGCGATCGGACTTGTCGTTTGATCGTACGGACTCGAAACACCTAGAAATCAATTTAATTGAAATCAATTGAAATCAATTTGAAATAAGCTGATTTTAACATAACTTCTTCTTACGATAGAATTAGGACTTGAAACCTATTCCATTGAGTTTAAAAATATTGAAAACATCTATTTTGATATATGGGATTACACATTTTTGTTCCGGAGGCGAAACGGGCTTTTCGGGTCGTTTATCGTTCAATCAAATCTTGTCCGTTCTTTCTATTTTTTTGATATACTTATAAACAGTCCATTATAAACACTAGCTATTTTTGATTTTCATTTGTTTGTATGTACATTTCTTTCTCATCTCCTCTTTCCAATGGCAGACAATCCAACTCCCAATTCCAAATTCAATTGCAAATCAAAAACAAAATCAAAACTTTAAACTCCTCAAAATATATCGATCTGAAGCTCTCGACGAGCACAGGTCATATCTGTGATTCATTTTCCTATTTGGATCATGGTCTGACCAAAATTTGGGCTTTTATCCTCGGTCGTTCATATGTGGTTATGGGTTTGGACGTAGGATGTGCGACGAGGCTTCGATCGGGGAGTGGCAGCGGGTGGAGATCGTCGTTCCGAGTGCATCGGCTTGGTCGCTTAGGGTCGCAGGCGCTCTAGATAACCAGATTTTGTCGTAACCATGAATGGCGATGATGTCAACCGGGTCCAGCACGGCCATCGTGGAGTGTGAATGAGGTGCAGCTTGAGGGGGAGATACCGATGGTAGTGGCCGATCGTGTTGAAGTTCGTCTGGGTAGCGTCGGAAATTGCTCGTACAGTGGCGGCTCCATGTTCGTTTGAGTTCGGTTGGGTTTTCACAAATTAGGGTTATGGGCTAGAGAGGTGACGTGGCCTGGTATCTCACTTTTTATTTTATTTTATTTAAATTTTGAATTCAAACGTTTTAATAGCAATCACTTTTGCATACGAAGTCTGATTCACGTGCAGTTTCTTTTGTTGGGATCGTATTGAAATTTTAGACATTTTGACTTTGGATTAGATGAATTCTGAGATCATTTGAATTTGGGCACTAAATTGGATTTTAAATCGATTTAAATTCAAAGGTGAGTGTTTTAACCCACTCACAACTTCTAAAATGTCTTATGTTTGTTAAATTTAATTTATAGTATGATTAGAAATTTATTTATGGCAGTTTGGTAATTCAAAACCGCTATTCCAGTTAATGTGAAATTATTTTGAATTAAATTGTCATTTAATTTATTGTTGAATTTAATTTGCTAGTTATTTACCTGTAAATGTTAATCTGTTATTTGTTGTAATTGATTTGGTTGAATTGGATGATAATTGTGATGGATGTTAAATTTTATTATTGGATGATTAGATGTTATGTTAATTTATATATATATTTATATATATATTATATCACTCTTCAAGTTCCCTATGGGTTGAAATGATATATACCAGAACGATGTATAGATTAGGGAAAATCGTTATGGGTGGAAATTATAGACTCGAGCGATTTTATAGATTTTTTATATTAATTCGGGATTGCGGTGTGAAATGATATATAACCGTAAAAATTTATATTGCGGATTGAAATGATAAATATCTGTATCACTTGACCCTAGGGTAGAGAATTATATATATACAGACACCGGATTGGTTAAATTAAATGATTTTAAATCCTTAATTTTCTTGAAATTAGTTAAATGATATTTTGAAAAAAAATTAACTTATTTAATTTAATTATTATCAAAATTCAAGTTTTATTTTAAAATTTGGAATTTTTTTAAAGGAATCGTTTAAAGAAATTTAATTGAAATTTAAAATCGAATTTTGATGTATAAATGAAATTTATCAAAATTGAGTTATTGAAATTGTTGGAATATAACTTTGAAATATATTGAAAGTTTGAGTAATTTAAATTGATATTTCAAACATGGATTGGAAGCGATATAAAATTTAATAGTTGATTTAAATTTTGAATTGAAAGATTTGAAATTGAGTTTTGATAATTTAGAAATTGAAAATGGTCCAAATGTGTTGGAATAAAATAAATAGTTTAAATTGATATAAAATTTCAAATTCATGTTTTGATATAAACTGTTTTTAAAACATATTATTTTAAGATTCCAAATTTTAAGGTTTTCAAATTATTAAACTATTTTAACCTATATTTACTACATTAAATCTTTTTAACCTATTTTAAACCATTTAATTTATTTTAAACTAATTAACCCATTTTAACTTATATTAAATCTAATTAATCTATTTTAAAGCTATTTAATCTATTTTAATTATATTAATCTATTTTAAATCTATTTAACTATCTTAAATTTATTTAACAATATCTTTAATCTAATAGTAAACTATTTTAGAGTATTTAACTATTTATAACTATTTGAACTATTTTTTTTCTTTTCTCAGAATAAGTAGAGGGAAAGTGTTTATATTCAATTCATCGGTTTAAAAGCAGATACGATTAAATGATGTTATAACCTAAGTTGGAATTTAAATGTTATAATTAATTGAATATGTTGATTTTGAAGTGAGGATTTAACCTAATTGGAAATATGATTTTTTAAAGAAATTATGATTTTGGAAATGATATGATTTAAAGGGGTGAATATGATCTCATAAGTGGTATGGTTTTGAGAATATGATATTTTTGATATTAATTGTGAATTGACTTTCGAAATGTAAAAGAACCATCTGGTGTGAAATAAGCGGTTGGTTGTTAAAGAGACCGGGATCGGATATTGTCATACTCTCTACCAATACAGAAAACCACTTTAACAACTGTATGTGGTGGAGATTCCAGAAACAAAGTAGGTTGGTTTGGCGAACGATTTCTGTATAAGGTATGATGTGACCCTAACTCCCGTGAGTCAGCATAGATGTGACTAAAACAGGAGCCAGGCTGGGCCAAGTGAGGTCGCACCTCCGATCGGGCACATTCTTCGATACCATTATATTAATTTGTGATTGATTTGGTGGCCACCCTTGATTTTGATTTGGGAGTGTTTCCAAGGTGGGCGGTAGTAGCTGCTATGCGTTACCCCCAGTCCGGATCCACAATTGGTATATCTACCCTGGCATTGCCTCAAGTGTCGTGTTTACATGCCCTAGCGCTCTTTCTACGAGTTAGTTTTATACCATACCTATGGAGTGCCCTATGGGTAAACCTTCAGTTTATGGAGGAGCGTACGGTACTATATAGACTATGGGAATATATAAAATATGTTAAGGGGGATATGGGTAACGCCTTAAAGCTATTTTAATACTTTTACTTTACTATAGACATATTATAATAGCGTATTGTACTACATAGTAGATAGTTTAATGGATCCTTAGGAGATGTGGATGCCGAACATCTCTTAAGTTACTGCGCTTACATTAGACACTGGATAGGAGATGTCAAACCCCGTAAACATCTCTGACACCGTCACACTCATATTTACCATTGATTTAACTTATATAAGATTTTTTAGTTCTGACTCGAGTGTTTTGTCTTTTCAATTCGCTCGGGTCAGCCTGAGCATTTGAGGGTTGAAGACCTTATTTCTAGAGGACGAAGATGAAGATTGTACTATTATTATCTATTATATTTATTCCGCTGCATCATGTTGTTCCACTGCATCTTTCTATTGACTTATTCCTGTTTATGTAACTCTGATGTTTGTGTTGTAAAAAATAATCAAATGTATTTATAAACAGCTTCATGAACTGTTATTTGATTATTATATTTTGTCATTCCATTGCGAGATTCTGTATTCATTTTATTTCTTTCTCTTTTCTTCTTTACCCCATAACAATCTGCCCTTTTGAATGGTTTGAGTTTGATGTGTGTGTCTGCTTAAAACGTCCAAAAAAGACAGGTCGTTACAGTTGGTATCAGAGCTTTGGTTTAGCGATAACCTTAGCTTTGTGGGCTCTGACTCATATAAAATAGGGCAGTAATATCCTAAATGAGTCGCTTAGTGTATATATATGAGAGAACATATTTGTTAGTGGTATAAAAGGTTTTGTATTGTGTTAATTTGTTCCATTTTGTATTTATAAATTCTGGATTAGTGCATAGGACGCTATGACATCGATAGGGATTTCTAAACACTCGATAGGATAGACCGACACAATATTTGTTTTGAAATATAGGTAAATGAAATAATTTTGCCTGTTATATTTTAGTATATAAAATAATAAACTTTATAAATGATATATTGGGTTGTAGTATATTTGTTTGTTAGGTAGTGAAATTTATAAATATTGATTTAAGATAAGATTTATAATAAAATGAATATAAATTGAAATTTGAGAACTTAAGTTCTGCGATTTTTGAAAGTTTCATTCAAAAGATTTTGGAATATATTAGTAGTATTTGGAAGTATTTTCTGATATGAATATTATAATATAATTTGAAAGGAATGTTTTAAAGGAATTTCGGAAAGAAATAAGTTCTGTGCTCCCTTTTCTGTCGCTGGAAAATAATTTTGGTGATGAGTGCATGCATCATCGACGTTCATTTTCGAGTTTCAAAGTGGGAAGACCATGGTAGTAGTTTACTACACACTTGTTTGATAAAAAAATATTGATTTTAAATTTTAAACATGATTTTGATATATATAAAAGATATGGTTATATATATTATTTTAAAATGATTTTAATTGGAACCCGACATTTATTTCTTAAATTTCTATAAATTAGAGATTTCAATTGTTATAATGAAATAAAAATTTAACAATTTAATAATTGGAACTTCTAAAATGAAAATATGAAAGTAAATGGTCAGTTATAAATGAAATATACAAGGAATTTGAAATTTGTAACCTGCAAGTAAAAGATATAAAATCTGAAAAATATGATTATTGAACATTTTTGGTTAATTAAAATAATTAAGATAAACTTGTGTAACTTTCAATTGCATTCTTAAAAACATATATATATATATATAACTTACCAAATATTAAAAGTTGTAATGTTGATAAGGAGATGTAATGGAATATTATGCAAGTAAAACTTAAGTAATGAAAGTGTTCAATGAATTACTTTATAAATAAGAATTTTGATATTATTATTGCTATAAACTTAAGTTATCATTGAAATGCTACTAATAAAATGTAATAGAAAAGTGAGTATTATAAATGTTTTATTCTAACTATTTGGATGTATGAATAACCTGTTGAGTTTTATCCAAGACTGTTGAGTAGATGGTATACTTAGTAGTTTATTTGTCATTCTATGCGATTTAAAGGTGTCAGAACCTGAACAAACCATTTGTTTTGCTTGATATGGTTGAATGGTTGATCTCTTTGATTTCATGTGATGATTGGATGCTTGTTTGCAAGTGATTGTTGTTATGTGGCATTGGTTTGTTTTGTTATTAGTTGAAACAACTTTGAATATTCCATTTTATATAATTATTAACCTCTTTCGGATTTATATAAGTGGAATACAGGTTATGGAAGCAATTGCTACTACTTTTGGTTTCATAAAATAAGCGTTATTTCCCCGACAAATAGGTATGTTTCGGATTACGGTTTTCTAGCGATTATATTGTTTTCCCATTGCTAGGATATATTATTTCGAAATATATGTGATATATATTGTATTATTGATATTACTATTTTTCTTAGACCTCTCTGTACAAAGGGGACTCTACCGAAATTTTCCAAAAATTTTTGACTTAGAAAATTTTTGTAAAATGTTTCCAAACTTTATTAATTTGAGTATAAAAGGATTTAATTGTTATAAATGGATATATTTTATGTAAATTATCTAATTTTGTAAATTAATTGCTTTTAAATTTAATATTTTGAATAAGATATGTTGGTTACTTAATTTCTTCTTTTCCCTTCTTTTTCCTTTTCAGGGACGAAAAGTTTTGAGTGGAGGAGAGTGTAACGACCCGTAATTTTCGATAATTAAAATTTGTTAATTTAATAAATTCTGTTATTTAATATTGGAAGAAATAGAAATTTGTGATTTGTTAATGGAAATTAATAACTAGAATGAATTGTAGCAATATTAATCTAAGTTAATTATTAACCATTTCTATGAAATTTCAATTTATTGAAATAATATAAATGTTATAACATGGTTATAAAGTGAATATAGGACAACAAATGTAAATATTTAATTAATTAATGGATTAGTATGTAATTAATGATAATTGAATAAAATCAGTGTTATGTAAGCAATTGGAACATTTGTTGGTAAGTAATAAACTTATAAATGTAATTAAAGGTAAATGGTAACAATTGTTATGAGTTACCTAATTATTTAGTTTGTTAGACTTAATTTGAAATCAATTGCAATTAAATCACTAAATTAGTGCAGTTAATGTAGATTAAATTAATAATTGAAGAATATTAATTCAATAAGATGTAACCACTGAAAATTTTATGCATAATATGATAATTTAGTGAATAAAAAGAATTGAAATCAAGCCTGATCAATTTATTCGAAGTCACGCTATAATAAATGGATTTATTGAAATTAAACGAAATTAAATATTACGCTAATTGAAATGAAGATGATATTGGAAAATAATAGTGTAATAAAATATAAACCGAGATAATTATATCCATAAGTTGATAATTGGTTGAATAACAGGATTGAAAACCAAATAAATGAATTTATTGGAAATTTAATTTATAATTACCGAATTTGTTGAAATTGAAAATAAACACTGTAAATTGTGCAATATTCAATAATAAATTGATATAGAAATTTATTGTAAAGGATTTTAAATGACTAAATAATCTAAAATGATAGAAATTGTAAATAATAAAATTTGAATTGAAAAGCGATTTAATTAATTTAATATCGAATTATTTAGTTAATGTGAAAATAGCCATTTTGGCAACTGACTTGGATTTTGACGAAACCAGTTTCATCAGATCCGTAACGGTGAATTATTGTAAGGTTTCAAGTTTCATAGCGATCAAACTTGTCGTTTGATATTACAGACTCGAAACGCCTAGAAATCAATTTAATTGAAAATCAATTGAAATCAATTTAAAATAAGCTGATTTTAACATAACTTCTTCATACGATGGAATTAGGACTTGAAACCTGTTCCATTGGGTTTAAAAATATTGAAAACATCTATTTTGATATATGGGATTACCCATTTTCGTTCCGGAGGCGAAACGGGCTTTTCGAGTCGTTTATCGTTCAATCAAATCTTGTTCGTTCTTTCTATTTTCTGATCTACCTATAAATATTCCATTATAAACCCTAGCTATTTCTGATTTTCAATTTTCTGTACGTACATTTCTTTCTCATCTCCTCTTTAAAATGGCTGACAATCCAACTCCCAATTCCAAATTCAATTGCAAATCAAAAACCAAATCAAAAATTTAAACTCCTCAAAATATATCGAATTATATATCGATTTGAAGCTCTAGACGAGCGCAGGTCAAATTTGTGATTCGTTTTCATATTTGGATCATGGTTTGACTTGAATTTGGGCTTTTATCCCTGGCCGTTCATATGTGGTTATGAGTTTGGATGGTGGATGTGCGACGAGGCTTCGATCGGGGAGTGGCAGCAGCTGGAGATCGTCGTTCTGAGTGCATCAGCACGGTCATTTAGGGTCGTAGGCGCTCTAGATCGCCAGATCTGGTCGTAACCACGAACGGCGACTGGGTCCAGCGCGGCCAACGTGGAGGGCAAAGGAGGTGCGGCTCGAGGGGGAGATGCCGATGGTAGTGGCCGATCGTGTTGAAGTTCGTCGGGGCAGCGTCAGAAATTGCTCGTATAGTGGCGGCTCCATGTTCAATCGATTTTGGCTGGGTGTTCATGAATTAGGGTTATGGGCTAGAGAGGTGACGTGGCCTGGTATCTCGCTTTTTATTTTATTTTATTTAAATTTTGAATTCAAACGTTCTAATAGCAATAACTTTTGCATACGAGGTCCGATTCATGTGCGGTTTCTTGCGTTGGGATCGTATTGAAATTTCGGACATTTTGATGCTTGTTCGGATAAATTTTGAGATCGTTTGAATTTGGGCCCTAAATTGGATTTTAAATCGATTTAAATTCAAAGGTGAGTGTTTTAACCCACTCACAACTTCTAAATTTCTTATGTTTGTTAAATTTAATTTATAGTATGATTAGAAATTTATTTATGGCTATTTAGTAATTTAAAATTGCTATTCCAGTTATTGTGAATTTATTTTGAATTAAATTGTCATTTAATTTATTGTTGAATTTAATTTGTCAGTTAATTACCTGTAAATGTTAATCTGTTATTTGTTGTAATTGATTTGGTTGAATTGGATGATGATTGTGATGGATGTTAAATTTTATTATTAAATGATTGGATGTTATGTTAATTTATGTATAAATTCTATCACTCTGCAAGTTCCCTATGGTTTGAAATGATATATACCTGAACGACGTATAGATTTGGGAAAATCGTTATAGGTTGAAATGATAGACTCGAGCGATTTTATGGATTTTTTATATTAATTCGGGATTGCGGTTTGAAATGATATATAACGGTAAAATTTTAAATTGCGGATTGAAATGATAAATATTTGTATCACTTGACCCCAGGGTAGAGAATATATATACAAACACCGGATTGGTTAAATTAAATGATTTTAAATCCTCAATTTTCTTTAATTAGTTAAATGATATTTTAAAAAAAATTGACTTATATAAATTTAATTATTATCGAAATTCAAGTTTTACGTTAAAATTTGGAATTGGTTTAAAGGAATTGTTTAAAGAAATTTAATTGAAATTTAAAATCGAATTTTGAAGTATAAATGAAATTTATCGGAATTGAGTTATTAAAATTGTTGGAATATAACTTTGAAATATATTGAAAGTTTAGTAAATTAAATTCATATTTCAAACATGTATTGGAAAGGATATAAAATTTAATAGTTTATTTAAATTTTGAATTGAAAGATTTGAAATTGAGTTTGGTTAATTTGGAAATTGAAAATGGTCCAAATGTGTTTGAATGAAATAAATAGTTTAAATTGATATAAAATTTCAAATTCATGTTTTGATATAAACAGTTTTTAAAACATATTATTTTAAGATTCCAAATTATAAGGTTTTAAAATTATTAAACTATTTTAACCTAAATTTACTACATTAAATCATTTTAACCTATTTTAAACCATTTAATTTATTTTAAACTAATTAACCCATTTTAACTTATTAAATCTAATTAATCTATTTTAAAGCTATTTAATCTATTTTAATTATATTTAATCTATTTTAGATCTATTTAACTATGTTAAATTTATTTAATAGTATCTTTAATCTAAAAGTAAACTATTTTAGAGTATTTAACTATTTATAACCATTTTAACTATTTATAACTATTTAAACTATTTTTTTTTTCTTTTCTCAGACTAAGTAGAGGGAAAGTGTTTATATTCAATTCATCAGTTTAAAAGAAGATACGGTTAAATGTTGTTATAACCTAGGTTTAATTTTAAATGTTATAATTAATTGAATATGTTGATTTTGAAATGAGGATTTAACCTAATTGAAAATATGATTTTTGAAAGAAATTATGATTTCGAAAACGATATGATTTAAAGGGGTGAATATGATTTCAAAATGAATATGATTTCGAAAGTGATATGATTTTGAGAATATGATATTTTGATATAAATTGTGAATTGACTTTTGAAATGTATAAGAACCATCTGGTGTGAAATAAGCGGTTGGTTGTTAAAGAGACCGAGATCGGATATTGTCATACTCTCTACCAATATCGAAAACCACTTTAACAACTATGTACGTGGTGGGGATTCCAGAAATGAAGTAGGTTGGTTTGGCGAACTATTTGGTATAAGGTATGACGTGGCCCTGACTTCCATGAGTCAGCATAGATGTGACTAAAACAGGAGCCATGCCGGGCCGAGTGAGGTCACACCTCCGATCGGGCACATTTCTTTGATACCATTCTATTACTTTTTGATTGATTTGGTGGCCACCCCTGATTTTGATTTGAGAGTGTGTCCGAGGTGGGCAGTAGTAGCTGCTATGCATTACCACCAGTCTGGATCTGCAATTGGTATATCTACCCTGGCATTGCCTCGAGTGCCGTGTTCACATGCCCTAGTGCACCTTCTACGAGTTTGTTTTGTACCATACCTATGGAGTGCCCTATGGGTACACCTTCAGTTTACGGAGAAGCGTACGGTACTGTATAGACTATGGGAATATATAAAATGTGTTAAGGGGGATATGGGTAATGCCTTAAAGCTATTTTAATACTTTTACTTTATTGTAGACATATTATAATAGCGTATTGTACTACATAGTAGATAGCTTAATGGATCCTTAGGAGATGTGAATCCCGAACATCTCTGAAGTTACTGCGCTCACGTTAGACACTGGATAGGAGATGTCAAACTCCGTAAACATCTCTGACGCCATCACACTCATATTTACCGTTGATTTAACTTACATAAGATCTTTAAGTTCTGACTCGAGTGTTTTGTCTTTTCAATTCGCTCGGGTCAGCCTGAGCATTTGAGGGTTGAAGACCTTATTTCTAGAGGACGAAGATGAAGATTGTACTATTATTATCTATTATATTTATTCCGCTGCATCATGTTGTTCCACTGCATCTTTCTATTGACTTATTCCTGTTTATGTAACTCTGATGTTTGTGTTGTAAAAAATAATCAAATGTATTTATAAACAGCTTCATGAACTATTATTTGATTATTATATTTTGTCATTCCATTGCGAGATTCTGTATTCATTTTATTTCTTTCTCTTTTCTTCTTTACCCCATAACAATCTGCCCTTTTGAATGGTTTGAGTTTGATGTGCGTGTCTTCTTAAAATGATCAAAAAAGACCGGTTGTTACATCTTAGCTGACTCACGAGAGTCAGGGTCACGTCATACCTCATACAGAACTCGTTCGCCAAACCATCCTACTTCATTTCTGGGATCTCCACCACGTACACAGTTGTTAAAGTGGTTTTCGTTATTGGTAGAGAGTATGACAATATCCAATCCCGTTCTATTTAACAACCAAATGCTTATTTCATACCGGGTGGTTCTTTTATATTTCAAAAGTCAATTCACAATTTATATCAAAATATCATATTCAATTTCAAATCATATCTCTTTCGAAATCATATTCACTTTCAAAATCATATTCACTTTGAAATTTATTGATAAGTTATGTCAATTAATTCTTCATTTCAAAATCAATCTTATTCACTCAAATATGTCATTTCACAAAAGGTATAAATTCCAAACTCCAACTTAGGTTGTATCATCATCAAGGATTTAAATATAAATACTTTAACTTTACATAGTTTGAAATTTTAGAAAATGGTTTAGATAGTCTTAAATAGTTTTAATAGTTTAAAAATAATTTATATAGATTTAAATAGTAAAAATAGTTTTTAAATAGATTTGAATTTGATTTAAATTGATTTAAGATAGATTAAATAGATTTTATTAGGTTTTAAAGGTTTTAAATAGATTAATTATAGACTAAATTGATTTAAATTATATCAAGTAGATTTTTAAATTGATTAAATAAAATTAAAATAGAGTAAATAGATTTTAATTATATTAAATAGATTAAATAAATTTAATTTGTTCAAAATAGGTAAAAATAGATTAAATTGGGTTAAATTGGTTAAAATAGATTAAATAAATTAAAATAGTTTTAAGTTGATTAAAATAGTTTAATCTAATCTGGAATAGATTTCACAATTATCGAAACATTTCCAATAACTCAATTCCGATAATTTCATTTTATTTGACACTTCAACTTTGAAATTTACAAATTTAAATCCTTTGAACAATTCATTAAATCAATTCCAATTTCGACATTTACACTTGGATTTTTGAAAATAATTCGGTTTACATAAATCAATTTCTATTTCAAAATACCAGTTAACTGAATTCAAAATTTAAAGATTTATAAATCATTTAATTTAACCAAACCGGTGTCCGTATATAATTTTCTAACCTAGGGTCTGATATAGATATTTATCATTTCAATCTGCAATTTAAAATTTTATGGTTATATAACATTTCAAACCAAAATCCCGAATTTAAATAAATCCATAAAATTGCTCGAGTCTATTATTTCAACCCGTAACGATTTTTCCCTAATCTATAGAGTATTCGGGTATATGTATCATTTCAACCCATAGGGAACTTACAATATTATAACAATATAAAATACAACATCCAGTCATCCAATATCAATAATCAACATCCATCACAATCATCATCCAAATCAATTCATAAACACCAATAGATAACTGATAATTAATAACAGGTATTAAATTGACAAATTAAAATTCAATATTAAATTAAACTATAATTAAATGCAATAAAAGTCAAATTTAACCAGAATGACAATTTAACATACCAAACAGTAATAAATTAATTTCTAATCACTTCATAAATTAAATTTAACTAGCATAAGATAGTTTAGTAATTATGAGTGGGTTAAAACACTCACCTTTGAATTCAAATTGATTTGAAATTAAAAATAGGGCCCAAATTCAAATAGTCACAAAATTCATCCAAACCAGCGTCAAAATTTCCGGAATATCAATAGGACCCCAGCGGAACATACCGCACTTAAAACGGACCTCTTATGCGAAAGTTATAACAATTAGAAGTTTATACTACTTATAGAAAATTACTTAAAATAAAACGTTACCCTCATTCCCATTGGGTCACGTCAGCACCCTCATCACCACGCATTCCTTCGTTCAATTACAGCATCGCCTGAACCTTAGAGCCGCCTCCTTCCATCATGCTTCGCTGCCGCTACGACCCTCTTTACCCATATCAGACACCGCCTCTGGCCTCCCCATCGAAGGCCGAACCCATGCCCCCTAGTGCGACCTCCTCCGCCTTATCCTGGTGATGGCCGCCGCCGCCGTCTACACGTGGTTCTCAGGCGAGCTCTGGCCAACTATGCGACAAAAGTAGACTATAGATGCGCTCAGCTCGACGACCACAACAAGCTCGTACCCCCTGATCGTTGCCACGACGCAGATCTACCGTTGAACGATCGAACCCTAACATGAACAACTACGGTTCATCTTCGATTTCTAGACAAACGGTGATCTGAATCGGAAAAAGAATACAACCAGTGAATTGCGCTCGTTGAGAGCTTCAAAACGGTATATAATTTGATAGGGTTTGGAGGAGTTTGATTTTGGAATTGAATTTGAAATTGAATTTGCAATTTGGGAATTAGGGTTTTGATTGTCTGCCATTGGAAAGAGGAGATGAGAAAGAAATGCACGTACAGACAATAGAAAATAAAACGATTGCTAGGGTTTATAACGGGCTATTTATAGGCAAAGATGGAAACATAAAGAATGGACCAGATTGATTTACACGTTGAACGATAAATGACCCGCGTTCTATCTTCGGAACGAAAATAGATTGTTAACTCCTTTATCTCAGCGACCTAAAACTCTGCGACCTAAGGGAAGTTCGCGACCTAACAAACTCTGCGACCTAAGAGAAGTTGGCGACCTAAGGAATTCTGTGACCTAAGGAACCTTGCGACCTAAGGGTTTGAGGAGCCTTGCGACCTAAGGACCTAAGGAACCTTGCAACCTAAGGACTTAAGGGACCTCGCGACCTAAGAACAGAAGGACCTCGCAACCTAAGAACAGAAGGACCTCGCGACCTAAGAACAGAAGACCTTGCGACCTAACAGCAGAAAGCTTTGCGACCTAATAGCAGAAAGCTTTGCGACCTAATAGCAGAAAGCTTTGCGACCTAATAGCGCAAAGCTTTGCGACCTAACAGCAGAAAGCTTTGCGACCTAACAGCAGAAAGCTTTGCAACCTATCAGCAGAAAGCTTTGCGACCTAACAACAGGAAAAGGTCGCGACCTAAGGTAGCTAGCGAGTTAACAGGTTGCGCAACCTAACTATTAAAGCAGGTCAGCGACCTACGACCCAAGAGGCAGACGAGCTAAGACTTCAGCGACCTAAAGCCCCCACAGCTGTTCCTTAATTCGCCCGCGACCTACCACTTGTTCAAGAGAAGCCAAGTGCAACTTCACCAGCTAATTTCTTAAGCCGCAAGGAGACTACGACCTAGCTTAGGTCGCTCGCGACCTACGACTTAACTAAGGTCGTACGCGACCTAAGACTTAGGCGAATTTTCTGCTCAGAAATCAGCTCCTATAAATAGGCCACCACTTCCAACATGAAAGGGACTTTTGGCAAATCATTTCTAAAGCGTTGTTACTCTGTCGAACTCTCCACTCATTCAGCAATCAAGGATCCTTCAAGCATTCGCGACACTACAACAAGCTTCGAGAGAAATTCCTTACATCCAACATGGATTCAACGAGTTTCATCGTCGAAGATTGAGCTAGTAGTCAAGATTGTTTCTTGTGATCGAATTGTACTGTTTTCATAAGAGATTTGTATCGATTTGTAACCGGATTCAATAATAAAGAGATTCAAAGTGGATGTAGGCTAAATCTCAAGCCGAACCACTATAAATTGCTGTCTTTTACTGCATTTCTGCTATTTTCCTGCTTGATTTCTGTTCCCGTCACACGGGTGGTGCTTTCACGATTCTACCACACACACCGGGTGTTAGCGTTCACTTTTCAACGTTAACATTTTGGTGCTTTCACTGAGAACCCAACTCAGGCTACCATTCATCATTGCTTCACGGAAGTTTGTTGAAAAAATTTCCTACAAAACCAGAAGTCTATCAGACATAATGGCTCCTGGAAGGAAACGAAAGATTGTCAGATCTGAAGAAATTCATGATGATACCGCCACTTCTATTTCTCCAAGTCAAGCAGCTCCAAGCGTCGGGGTGACGCGAGAAGAGCTAGACGCTGCCGTGTCCGGACTATACCAATAGATTGAAACTCAGAACAATCTGATGATGGAAAAATTGAACGCTCTGCTCGGCGCCAACCAAAGACCAGTGGGTAATGAAGAAAACACCGCTGATGCTCTTCGCAACTCCGAAGGGAGAAATATTCCTCAAGGGGGATCAGGTGCTGCTGAAGGGGCACCCCTCCAAGCTGAAGGATCTAGACCATCGCCAATTGTCCGCGAACATCTGCCCGGGCAAACTTCTGAGAAAATGGCTGAAGTCTACTCCGCAAAATCTTTGAACAATGAGGAATATCTTTCTGGCATGATCAAGCAAATAATGAAAGAGAGCATGCAGAGAGGTGAAGATGAGAGCGAATGGGGATTCACACCAAGTAAAACTCCGTTTACCAAGAAGATTCTAAAGGCTGAGTTTCCTAGAAAATTTGTTCCCCCCACCATTCCTGCTTATCGGGGAACAAGTGATCCAAATCAATTCTTGTATAAGTATGACTGGCACATGACCGGCGCAAGAGCAACTGATGAAATTAAGTGCCGATATTTCCCAGTATATTTGGAAGGGGTGGCACTTCTCTGGTTTACAAAGCTTCCTGTCCGATCTGTAGATCAGTTTTCCGATCTGACCCGAAAGTTCAAAGAGCAATTCAGGCTATACGCTTCAAAGGCAAAAGACATAATATCATTGTCCAGTCTTGAACAGAATCCGGGAGAGCCTATTAAATCATTCCAGAACCGCTTCAATATAGCTCTGGCAGAAGTTGATAACGCAGAGCCACGAATGATCTTGACCTATTTGATGCGTGCTATCGACAAATCGAGCGAATTTGGAAAATGGCTGAAGATGAAGGAGCCAAATTCTCTCGAGAAATTCTACAAGAAAGCTGATGAATTCATACGCTTGGAAAATCGTCCGGCACCAATGAAAGTGGTGGCAGCAAAGGTGGATAATAATATTGCTGCTTCAGTGAAGAAAGATTCTGGAGGTCAGAAAAGGGAAAATCACGAGGGGAAGAAACAAAAGGATACAAAGAAACCTCGCTTCTTCAAACCCTCAGATTTCACTCCATTGACCGATACTCTGGAAAATATCTTCTTCGCCACCAAAGATGCTGTGGATTATCCCAAACCGGCTGAGATAAAACCGGGAAAGGGCGCTATGAGAAATGGAAAATTCTGCCGCTTTCACAACCAACCCGGTCATGATACCAATGACTGTCGCCACTTGAAGAGCTTAATTGAAGAATTGTTGAGAGAAAACAAGCTGCAACAGTATGTCAAGAAAAACAGAAGTGACCCAACTTCGTCTACTCAGAGGCAGCAACCCTCTACTCAGCCATCAGGTTCAGGTAAAGGCACTACGGCACAAAAATCTGAGAGGCCCATTATCAATGTGATTACGGGAGGCCCACACCCAGGGGGCAGAAGCTGGGGTGAAATGGAACGATATGCTCATGCTTTGAAGTACATCCCAGCAGAGGAAGATGTTTTTGCTATAGAAAATGCCGCACCCCTGAAACAGCAAAAGATTTCAGATGATGGTATTATGTTCAAGGCTAGGGATTCTATTGGTATTGAAGCTCCCACCATAGATCCCTTGGTTATCTCTGTAGGAATTGGCCCGACTATCGTAAGACGAGTGCTCATTGATTGCGGTGCTTCCTGCAATATACTCTTCAAGAAAACATTTGACCAAATGAAGATTCCGATGAATGACGTTCAGGCCTCATCACAGAAGATTGTTGGGTTCACTGGGGAACCGCAGCAACCAATCGGAACTGTTGACTTGTTTGTTGAGCTTGGAGAGGGGCAGAAAAGGGTAGTTCGGAAACAAACTTTTGTAATTGTGGATGGATTTTCTGCCTATAATGCTTTCCTAGGCAGGCCAACTCTAGCTGCATTCAAGGCCATTTTGGCCCCGTGGTGCCTAACTATGAAGTTTCCTACAGAAAATGGTGTTGGCGTCATCAAGGGAGATCAAAATGCTGGACGCGAATGTTATCTTATAGAGCTTCGAGAAGCCAGAAAGAGAGAAATGGGTAAAAATGCGGCAGCTCCCCTCCGCATCAAAAGCCCAACCATATAGCAAATACAGGGTGGTCCCTGCACTGGCGTGCACAGTGGTGCAAGGAGAGAAATGGACCCCAGAAAATCCAGTGCAGAGGAGAATAGAGTGGTGCCCGTGGAAGTTACAGTACCAATACGTGTCGACTCAAAAGACCCAAACAAAGTACTTAATGTGGGTTCGCAACTAAGTACAACAGTTCAAAACACACTGATATCATTTCTAAAAGCAAATCTGGACGTGTTCGCTTGGTGTCATGCTGATATGTGTGGAATCTCTCCAACAATTGCTGTTCACACTCTGAATGTCGATCCGAAATTCACACCAGTAAAACAGAAAAGGAGAACTCAAGGTCCAGAAAGGGCAGCAGCTTTAAAGGAAGAAGTAGATCGTCTCATGGAGAATAATTTCGTCAAAGAATCCACTTATCCAAATTGGGTTTCAAATCCAGTACTGGTTAAGAAGGCAAATGGAAAGTGGAGAGTATGCATTGATTTCTCAGATCTAAACAGAGCTTGCCCCAAAGACTGCTTCCCGTTGCCTAGAATCGATCAACTGGTAGATGGGACGGCTGGACATGAGTTGTTATCTTTTATGGATGCCTACTCCGGATACAATCAGATTATGATGAATGAACCAGATCAGGAAGACACAAGCTTTATTACAGATGTGGGACTCTACTGTTACAAAGTCATGCCATTCGGATTAAAGAATGCAGGGGCAACTTACCAAAGACTTGTCAACGCTATGTTCAAACCTCAGATTGGCAAAACTATGGAAGTCTATGTTGATGATATGTTGGTAAAGTCAAAGAAAACAGTAGACCACATGGATCACTTGGCGGAGATGTTCACAATTCTTCGAAAGTACGGGATGAAGCTCAATCCATTGAAATGTTCATTCGGGGTAGAGTTTGGAAAATTCCTAGGTTTCATTGTAAGCGCTAGGGGCATCGAGGTCAATCCTACTCAAATCACAGCTCTAAGAGAAGTTAAAGCCCCTAGAACAAAGAGAGAACTGCAAAGTCTCAATGGAAAATTAGCCGCTCTTAGTCGCTTCATTTCCAAGGCCACAGACAAATGCATTCCCTTCTTTGATGCTTTAAAGAAAGGAAAGAAAAATTTTGAATGGACTCCCGAATGTCAGAATGCTTTCGATCAACTAATTCATCATATGAGAACCCCTCCGGTCCTTTCCAAGCCTAGTGATGGCGAAGATCTCTTCATCTATTTAGCAATTTCATCCCATGCTCTAAGTGCAGCACTCGTACGAGAAGATATGAGAATACAACGTCCAGTCTACTACATCAGCAAACGGTTCACTGGGGCAGAGATGAATTATTCAAAGATAGAAAAGCTTGCTTATTGTTTGTTAATCGCTTCCAGGAAGTTGAGGCCCTATTTTCAATCTCATCCTATCAAGGTCCTGACTGATCAACCTCTAAAGCAAGTCCTGTATCGTCCTGAAACTTCGGGTCGTCTCTTGAAGTGGAACATAGAACTCAGCCAATATGACATCACTTACCACCCCCGAAGAGCAATTAACGGACAAGCTTTAGCAGATTTCATTGCGGAGTCTACTGACAAAGGTGACAGTAAGGAAGAAACAACTGACTGCATTCCAATACAGTGGAAGTTGTATGTTGATGGCTCGAGAAATGATTATTGTTCTAGGGCAGGAGTTGTGCTCGAAACTCCCGAAGGACAATCACTATGTTATGCATTGAGACTGGAATTTCCTTCGACAAACAATGAAGAAGAATATGAAGCCCTTATTGCCGGATTAAAAATCGCCAAGGAACTAAACATCAAAGTGATACAGATTTTCAGCGACTCTCAGCTTATTGTTTGCCAGGTGAAGAAAGAATTTCAAGCCAAAGGAGGCAATTTGCCTGCATATTTGACAAAAACTTCCGAACTTCTCAATGATTTCGATCACTATTCAATAAGCCACATACCTCGAGAGGAGAATATGAAGGCAGATTCTCTAGCAAAGTATTCAAGTTCCGGGGAAGCTCAATTACTGGGATTAGTTCCTGTGGAAGTTCTGTCGGCTCCAAGTATTGATGAAATGGATGTTGATTGGATTATGGCTACGTCTCCAAAACATGAATCATGGATGACTCTAATCAAAGAATATCTGCTCAATGGTTCATTACCAGAAAACTCTAAAGAACGCCTAAAGCTGTTGAGAAAAGCATCAAGATATGTAATTCAGGATGGTCGGTTGTACAGGCAGGGATTCTCAATGCCCTTACTTCGATGTGTAACCGAGGAAGAAGCTACGACAATCTTAGCAGAGGTACACGGAGGAGAATGTGGAGATCATTCAGGCGGTCAAACACTTGCAAAGAAAATTCTCCGATATGGGTATTTTTGGTCGGATATTAATCGAGATGCTGCTGCTTACTCCAGGAAGTGCGACAAATGCCAAAGATTTGCAAAAATTCCAAGAGCGCCTTCCACCGAACTCACACAGATGGTCAGCCCATGGCCATTTTCCATTTGGGGAATAGACCTAATTGGACCATTACCGATCGCTAAATCAGGAATTAAATATGCTATTGTTGCCATTGATTATTTCACCAAGTGGGCTGAAGCTGAACCCTTGGCCACCATCACTTCTAAAAAGATGATAAATTTTGTAATAAAGAATATCATTTGCAGATATGGTGTGCCACAGAAGATAATCACAGACAACGGTACTCAGTTCGAAAGTGAAGAATTCCAGGATTTTTGCAAGCGGTTCAGAATTCGAAAAAGCTTCTCAGCAGTGGCTCATCCGTAGGCAAATGGGCAAGTGGAAGCAGTTAATAAGATCATCAAGTCAACTATCAAAAAGCAACTCGAAAAAGCAAAAGGTGGTTGGGTTGATAAGCTTCCATTAGCACTATGGGCGTACAGAACTACTCACAAAACTGCGACTGGGCACACTCCATTTTCACTAGCATACGGATCAGAGGCGATGATTCCAGTGGAAGTAGAAGTTCCTTCACATAGAAGAGTTCATTTCAACGAAGCTGAAAATGAGAAACTGCAACTTGAAGCACTTGATTTTCTTGATGAGAAAAGAGAAGAAGCTAGGCTCAGAGTTTCAGCTCATCAGCAAAGGATTGCCATGCATTTCAACTCTAAAGTTCGCCAACGCAGCTTTGAGATCGGAGACTTGGTTTTGAAAAGGATCATGACAGCAACTGGTGTGTTTGGGCCAAACTGGGAAGGGCCATATGTCATAGGCACTAAACTTCTTGATGGCACTTTCAAACTCGTAACTGTTGAAGGAGATCCAATTCCAAGAGCCTGGAACAGCAACCACTTACGTCCTTATTTTACTTGAAAAAAAGCTCTGCTCGAAATTGTAAAATAATGATGAGTGTATCAGTTGTATTGTGAAACATTGTAAATCAGTGTAAATGAATGAAAGCTATAAAGTGGACGTAGGCCCGATTCTTGGCCGAACCACTATAAATCTTGTGTTCTTTACTATTTCATAATGCCTGTTTTATTTCGATATGTAAATGCTTTAAATGTATTGCTAAAATGTCGATTCAAAATTGCAGGACATTATAACAAGGCCTGCTCGTCACAAAGCTAAGCGACCTCTATAAATCAGCTATTACACAAAAACCAAGCGACAAAAAATTACAAATTCAAATCCTATACAAGGAGAACTTCACATAAAAAGTTGGCGACTCCACTGTGACAAACCTTTGTTCATTAGTTGAGATTGTCGTTATGAATAGACATCCAACTAGATAACTCGCGTTTGTCTCGTGAAGACGTTCAACAGTGGAGTCCACTCCATCGAATGAAGCAATTTACTTGTAAAAGGAAAGAAGATGTGCTTGGAAACGATAATAAAAGATCGCTAATGGGCAGATGATGAGAGAAAGTTGCCAAGCAAACAAAGAAGCAGACAAAGGGAGGTATGCCTCTCAACAGGAAGGCCGGAAGATCCACTAAAGGGACACCTTCCCAAGCGGAAGGAACAGGACCCTCGCTAACTGGTCGTGATGCATCCAATCAGATAGCTTACGTCCGTCCCATGGATCCACCCGCCCCTGAGACCCAACCTACCTGGCACACCAACCAACCAAAGCCCTCTAACGAGGCACGCCAATAAATGGGAGTGCTTTCCTCAATCAAAAAGATCGGTGGGACTACCAAAGGGGCACCTTGTTAGTTAATTGCGATCGTTTGTGCAAACAAACATCCAATCAAGCAACTTGCGCTCGCCCCGTGGACCCCACCGACCATGAGAAAGTAACTTCCAGGCAATCAAAAGCCCTTTTCGGAGGCACAAGCCCTCCTCGGAGGCACAAGCCATTTTCGGAGGCACGCTTCACCATGCTTGAAGCACAAAATTACAAGCCCTCTTCGGAGGCACAAGCCCTCTTCGGAGGCACAAGCCATCTTCGGAGGCACGCTTCACCATGCTTGAAGCATAAAATAAAAAGCCCTCTTCGGAGGCACATTTCACCAGGGTAGAAGTGCAAAATGCTTCTCTTCGGAGACCCACTTCACCAGAGTTGAAATACCAAAATTGCTTCTCTTCGGAGACCAAAATTGCTTCTCTTCGGAGACCAAAATTGCTTCTCTTTGGAGACCAAAATCGCTTCTCTTCAAAGACCAAAAGACCTCTTCAGAGGCGCACTTCACCTTGCTTGAAGTACCAAAAATAAGCCCTTTACTGGGGCACAAAATCAAAACCTTCTTCAGAAGCTCATTTCACTGCGTAGGAAAGTTCGCTTTTAACAAATAAAAGTGATCATCCCCAAAAGTTGAAGTGTTCTTCAGAAGGAAAGAGAAAGTAAAAACTTCTCTAAAGACGAGATATACTCTATTAAAAGCGGAATGATTTTTCCCTTAAAAGTGGAATAGTTATTCTCTGGAATAAGAGTATCAGTCTTGAAAAAGCTAGGAAAGTTGCAATGCACTTGCGGTACGGGGGCAACACTATGCAATTCAACTACATTAATAAAAGGAATATGCAAGCAACATACCGCAAGTTCATTGCAATATCATGAATAATAGATGTGGAATAAATGCATTCTCAAACACAGACCAGAGAGTTTGTATAAGTAAAAAGAGTCGTTTATTCTACACTAAAAATGGGAAATAGATGCGTTCTCACAAACACAAGAATTTGTACAAGTAAAATTACTGTTTTATTTAGTACTATGAAAATTCTTTACATGTGCAGATATCTCAAAAAAGCAAAAGCAGGGACCGCTACCCGCACAATCTCCGGTCGATACATGCAAAAAGTATTAAAAAAAATAAGAAGTAGAAAATCCAGCTTGATTATTCCTTCTTCTCTCCACCTTTGGAGCCTTTACCCGGCCTAATGATTAGTTTTTGAAGTCGTTGTGAACGGGTAGGGGCAGAAGGAGAAAGAGGTACGGCCGGATCAACTTCTGCTTCCTCTCCAGCGGAAGTATTCTTCTTCTTCCTTACGGCACGCTTCCCCTTCCTCTTCGAAGAAGATTCGCTCCCCGGAGTAGCAAGCAATGTTGAGAGCTTCGTGTCGTCATCAAGGGACTGCTCCGGGGTCTTCTCAACGTCTTCAAGATCCTCCGCCTTCTGCTCCTGCGAAGCAGCCGGATCATCCAAGCCTTGAAGAGCTTCGATTTTCTCTGCCTGTGATCCCGGTTGGGAAGCAGAAGGAGGAGTAATTTGGGAAGACGGAGGAACGGCAACTGAAGGAGTGAAAGCTTGTGCAGTGTTTGGTACCTCCGCTGTAGAAGAAAAGAAGTTAAAATCAACATCCCCCGAAAATAGAGAAGGCATCGGTTCACCAAAGTTTAAGTAACAAGTAAGAAGGTCATCGAATTCGGCTAAATCAAATGACTGGTTCATTGGGCCCGAGACGACGCCAAAATTACCTGGAGGAGTTGGCTTTGCAAGATCAATCTCAAATTTCTCGGCTTCAATATCATCCGGTGCCTCATCCTCAGTAGGAGTAGTTGCAGTTTCTTGAGCAACTTTAGCTGGATGTGAAGAATGAGAGCTGGAGTCTATAATGTTGGCATCAGCCGAAGTTGAAACATGAACAGGGGCAGTTGGAGAGGCTTCCTCTTTAGGGTATTCATCTCCCGCCGACTCAGCTCGCGCTCTGGCGAGTTGTTCTTTTCCTACGGCAAGAGCAGCACGGGCTTCTTCATCAAGATAGCGTTCTTCTAGTTCCGCCTCATTATAGCCAGCACCCGCAAGCATATCAATTGCGGCTTCCCATACTTCAGCCAGGGTAATCTCATAGTCGGGGCCCAGAAAGGCAAGGCTCCCGTGACCCAGGACGCTGTGTAGATAAAAGTCAAATAAAGTAGAGCTGACATTGGCTTTTGTTTCTGCATGGGATTCCTCGGCCGCTTCTTTTTCGGCAATGGCTACAACTTGACCGGAAACTGCCTCGTCGCGCTCCTTTTCAACTTGAAGAAGCCTAACTTTTAACATCTCAATCTCCGCATTTTGCGAAGCATTTGTATCCCGCAGCTCGGCATTTTCTTTGCGGTATTTCTCAGAAATGTGCTGCTCGGCCGCAAGTTTCATTTCGGCGTCCCTTAGTGCAGCATGTGCGTCCCGCACTTGCTTCTGAAAGACTTCTTCCTTTTGAGTGTGCGATACTGAAGATGAGGCGAGATCTTCCTTAAGTCGCTTGACTTCAGATTCAAGCTTTGCGTTGTCGTCTGCGATGCTCGTCATCTCCGCATCATGCTGCTTACGCCATTTGTCCCATTCAACTTTATCGTTCTCCAAGGTCAACATATTTTCAAGATTCATGTGATTGACTCTTTGGAGTTTGTCAACAAGTTTCTACCATTGTGACATCCTCTCGATGTTAAGCCTGATTGCGTCAAGACTTTTAAGCATGTCTTGCTTATCAATCGACACCAAATCCAGGTCAAAACGCACCCCTTTTAGGCACCAATTCGGAAATCGGCTCTGAAGTGTTGGACGGCCGTCTTTGACTTGATATTGTGGCCTGTTAATGATTGTCTGAATATCAGATTTCTTTAAAGGAGGAGAGGAGGCCAGAATATCGGAAGAAATGGGAGCGTCAGTTTTTTCAGAAATTACAGACGCGTCACTCGGCTTAGACCGCTTGCTCGGTTCGTCAGCAATCTGAGTTTTTCCCTTATCATCATAAAACTTTCGCTTATGAGAGTAGTCACTTCTATGAGAAGAATCATATCGCTCGGCATCTTTTCTTCTCTGCCACTGGTCGTAATCCCACTTCTCCTGAGCTTTCCTTCGAGCCCTTTCTTCATCTGTTTCTTTTGGGGTATCAAGATATTTCCTAAAGTCATATGATCCGCGGCCTCCACGGTGCTTGAATGAGTCATAATATGAACCAGCACGTCCCATCGGAGAACCTGGAAACAGAAAGGAAGTAAAGTTTAGGAATTTCTAGAAAAGAAGGATAAGTGCTTA
The DNA here is from genome assembly GCA_030737815.1 of Allium fistulosum. Taxonomy (NCBI): domain Eukaryota; kingdom Viridiplantae; phylum Streptophyta; class Magnoliopsida; order Asparagales; family Amaryllidaceae; genus Allium; species Allium fistulosum. The sequence goes on along the minus strand of CM060905.1, from coordinate 752,639,660 downwards.
TAAGTGCTGAAAAATCCTAAGTGTGTGCGGCGTGCAAACTACATGCGTCAAACTACAGACCACGCTTTAGTGTGGAAACAGAGACGACTGGCGTAGTAGGCGTCAGGGTTTGTTTAAAGTTGGAAGTCGCTTCAACTGCGGGAGAAGTCGCTTTTGGATTGTTATCCTCGAAAAGCTCTTGAGAAGTTATCATGATGTCGCTCAAGCCATCAAAGGTGTCATCACCCTGGTATTCAGCAGACTTCTCCTTTTCAACTTCCATATCAATTGATTTTTCAGAAACTCGAGGATTCTCTTCCTCCTCAATAATTGGGGCAAGTGCCGACTTGCTGACTGACCCTACAACATCGGTGGATGCGGAACATTTTATCAAAGCAACCTCTACGACGGGTGCTTCTGATGCAATTTCTTCTACAGAAGCTGGGGCATTCGAGGCCTCCGTTCGGGAACCCGAAGCAGCTAACGTTTCCGCATCAGAACTGGAGATTTCATGAATCTGAGTCGATCTGGAAGGATGTAAAAGACCAAACTGATGCAAAAAATCGTCTTTCAGCAAGAATTTGGCACTCCTCTCTTCAACATCGACGGCACTCAAAGTATCCAAAATCGACTTGTGACTGGTATCTCGAAGTGGAGGAGGAAGTGCTGCAAAAAGAAAGAATGGAGTTAAGCGTTTGACAGTTTGAATTCTGAAAAGTCTAGAAAACAAATCAGAGAGAGGCAATCATACTTCCGACTCTCCAAATGGCATAAAATCCCGGAGGACAGCGGACGTAAAAGAATTGAGTCAAGAATCCATGGGCACTTTCGGGCAAGTCCAGAATTAGTTTACGGTTCCTCGCACTCCTCACAAGTGTGATAGAGGGATGGTCTTTGTTCTTTGCAAATGTGCACAAGAAGCGAATTTCTGCAAAAGTGGGAAAACGGTCCAACATTCTCCTGAAAAGCACACACAGTCCCAGCAGGATGGAGTATCCATTAGGGTGCAGTTGAAAGGGAGAGATAGATAGCCGAAGGAGAAGTTCTCGAAGACAGTCGTTAAATGGGGGAATAGCTCCACTCGAACACATTTGACGATTAACTGCGACAAAGCCACGGGGCGGCCTATCAGCAGTATCGTTTATCCCAGGGAACAAAGCGTCAGCCTCGGCAATGCCAAATTGGATGCATAATTGACGGAAAACTTTATGACTCAGAGTGGTGGGAGTCCTTTCCGGAGGATCGTTTATTGGAGTAGCAATTGGAAAAGCTTCTCCAGCTGTTTCCAAGTCTTCCTGTTGAGATTCCATTCTACACAAGGAACTGGACGATCAAATATTAAGGTGCACGTTTCCTAAAAAAGAGTGAAGTGTTGTGCAAAACTAATGCAATAACAAGCAAATGTAAATGAAACTAAATTAATTGATACTTGTCGATTATAAAGTTTCAGGGCTTGATATCTTAAGTCCAAGAACAGTGTTGTGTTGATGCAAATAAATCAGCTTTAGTTGATCATTTCAATTTTGCTTTAATACTTCACTTAGATTTGTTAGTTCACAACATTTCATTCACGAAGTTCATTTAAGTTTGATATTCTTTGTCAACTAATCTGTCGTTTGATGTGGGCAATCAATGGCAGTATATTCGTCCCATTTTTTTCTGTGAATGTTGCTTCTAAACAGGTTATCAGCATTAAAGTTAAGGCAATCTGAAAAGAAGTACAAAGTCCAAAGCAATTCAAATTCAAAAAATCAGTCAAATTCTGTTCAAAATTCTAAGTGTTAGGTCGCTTACGACCTAACACAGGTTGCAGCGTTCTTATGCTGTGTTGTTTAGGTTAAAAGTTCAGGACTGTGAAAAATTGTCTAAGTATTAGATCGTTCAGCAACCTATTATGAGTCAGGATTTCTGTAGGTCGCACGTTGCAACTGAATGGATTAAGATGAGGCAATTTTCTCTAAGTCCTAGGTCGTGCATAATTGTTTTTAGGTTGAAGACTCTCTAGGTCGCAAATGTTGTCAGATCGCAAAGGCTTAAGTCGCTAAGCGTTCCCACGTGACCTAACTCTTAGGTCGTTCAAATCTGGTAGGTTGTTGACTTCCTCTCCAAGAAACATCATATTGGATCCGATAACCCAATACCGCCAGTTCAAAAGAATTCATCTTCCCCTTCATTCTACCTCGACATACCACCAATTAACTAGCAAATCAATTGCAAACCCCACAGATCCATAGTAAAAGCTTTCGTATGATCGCGAATCACCACAACACGTCAAATGACAAGCAAAAGTCATTTGAAACCACCGTTCAGAAAGCATGATGCATGAAATTAGGCTTAGGACAAGTAACAACGATTCGTGATCATGTAGTGACTATGGATGAATAAAGATCGATCCACTTACGGATTATGGCTGGTGAGGAAGAATCGTCGACTGAATGGGTCGAATTTGTCTTTGGAAGCTCGAAAAATCGTTAATGGCGATGGAGGCTCAAAACAGTAGGGTGAGGAAGAAGGTGCGACCTAACCAATTTATATGAAGCTGAGAGTGGGAGGCGAACAGGCGTGCGAGTTCTAGGTCGTTCGCGACTTAGCAAGGTTGAGTCGAAGCATACGACCTATGGCATAGTCATATGCCTCGAGGGGCAAATGTTAACTCCTTTATCTCAGCGACCTAAAACTCTACGACCAAAGGGAAGTTTGCGACCTAACAAACTCTGCGACCTAAGAGAAGTTTGCGACCTAAGGAATTCTGCGACCTAAGGAACCTTGCGACCTAAGGGTTTGAGGAGCCTTGCGACCTAAGGACCTAAGGAACCTTGCGACCTAAGGACTTAAGGGACCTCGCGACCTAAGAACAGAAGGACCTCGCGACCTAAGAACAGAAGGACCTCGCGACCTAAGAACAGGAGACCTTGCGACCTAACAGCAGAAAGCTTTGCGACCTAATAGCAGAAAGCTTTACGACCTAATAGCAGAAAGCTTTGCGACCTAATAGCAGAAAGCTTTGCGACCTAATAGCACAAAGCTTTGCGACCTAACAGCAGAAAGCTTTGCGACCTAATAGCAGAAAGCTTTGCGACCTATCAGTAGAAAGCTTTGCGACCTAACAACAGGAAAAGGTCGCGACCTAAGGTAGCTAGCGAGTTAACAGGTTGCGCAACCTAACTATTAAAGCAGGTCAGCGACCTACGACCCAAGAGGCAGACGAGCTAAGACTTCAGCGACCTAAAGCCCCCACAGCTGTTCCTTAACTCGCCCGCGACCTACCACTTGTTCAAGAGAAGCCAAGTGCAACTTCACCAGCTAATTTCTTAAGCCGCAAGGAGACTGCGACCTAGCTTAGGTCGCTCGCGACCTACGACTTAACTAAGGTCGTACGCGACCTAAGACTTAGGCGAATTTTCTGCTCAGAAATCAGCTCCTATAAATAGGCCACCACTTCCAACATGAAAGGGACTTTTGGCAAATCATTTCTAAAGCGCCGTTACTCTGTTGAACTCTCCACTCATTCAGCAATCAAGGATCCTTCAAGCATTCGCGACACTACAACAAGCTTCGAGAGAAATTCCTTACATCCAACATGGATTCAACGAGTTTCATCGTCGAAGATTGAGCTAGTAGTCAAGATTGTTTCTTGTGATCGAATTGTACTGTTTTCATAAGAGATTTGTATCGATTTGTAACCGGATTCAATAATAAAGAGATTCAAAGTGGATGTAGGCTAAATCTCAAGCCGAACCACTATAAATTGCTGTCTTTTACTGCATTTCTGCTATTTTCCTGCTTGATTTCTGTTCCCGTCACACGGGTGGTGCTTTCACGATTCTACCACACACACCGGGTGTTAGCGTTCACTTTTCAATGTTAACATAGATCATCCCATATATAAAAATAGATGTTTTCAATATTTTTAAACTCAATGGAACAAGTTTCAGTCCTAATTCCATCGTATGAAGAAGTTATGTTAAAATCAGCTTATTTCAAATTGAATTCAATTGAATTGAATTCAATTGATTTTTATACTTTTCGAGTCCGTACGAACGAACAACAAGTCCGATCGCTACGAAACTTGAGACCTTTCAATAATTCACTGTTACGGATCCGATGAAACTAGTTTCGTTCAAATTCGAGACAATGGTCAAAATGGCTATTTTCACATTAATTAAATAAAATAATATTAAATTAATTATATCACTTTTTAATTCAAATTTTATAATTTACAAATTTCTATCACTTTAGATTACATGGTAATTTATAATCCGTTAAAGCAAATTTCTATATCAATTGAATATTCAATATTGCACAATTTACAGTATTTGATTTCAGTTTCAATAAATTCAGTAATTATAAATTTAATTTCCAATAAATCCGTTTGTTTGACTTTTCAATCTTGTTATCCAATCAATTATTATTACCCGAAGGATATAATTAACATTAGTTTATCACTTACTACATTAATATTTTAGAATTTCATCTTAATTCCCATTAACGTAGTATTTAATTACATTTACTTACAATAAATCCATTTATTATAGCTTAGATTCCAATAAATTGATCAAACTTGATTTCAATTCTTTTTATTAAATCAATTATTAATCTAATAACATAGTTAACATCTGTTTATATCTTATTTAACCAATATGCTAAAATTCCCAACTTTTATTTGTATTAGCTGCTATATTTTCATTATATTGAATTTTTTTTTCGATTTTTCACATTAATTAAAGTTTGAAAATCCCAATTAATTTATGTATCTTGGTTTCATTCTTTTTATTACATTAATTATTGCCTTGTAAATATACTCAACATTTCAACATTTCTATACCCTTTTATATCATTCACAATTTGCAGTTATTGTCTTGAATCACATTAATGTAACATTTAATTTCATTTAATAATAATTGATTAATTAAATTAGTAACAACAACAGTTGTCCCCATTACTGCATTCAATAACATTTGTAAGTTCATTATTTAACACCAATTGTTATAACAACTCACATTGCACTAAATTTATTCAATCTCCATTTATTACACATTATTTCATTAATCAATCAACTTTTAAATTATCAATTACTCCTTTTCCAATTGTCAATCGATACAGACATTATTTCAATTAATTTACAATTTAAAATCAATTATAACTTTTTAATCATTCCAATTAATTGGAATTACATTCAAAGTAGTTATAAATTTTCTTAAATAAATACCATTACATTTTAATCCAATTCCATTCTTATTATTTAACCACAAAATTTTATTTCTTCCAACATTAAATCACAAAACTTTATTTAATTAACTAATTTTAATTGTCAAAAATTACGGGTCGTTACAATTATTGAATGGAATGAATGCATTTAAGCTATAAAGTGATATATATATATATATATATATATATATATATATATATATATAATCTAGAGTTATGATTATAAAATGTAAATGGGCTCAAGTAAGCAATATGAGATATTAAGTAAATAAGTTTTTTTGAACTTATGAATTGAGAAATAAAATAGAAACCTAAATGAAAATGGTTTGATATTATGATAAACGATTGGGAATTCAAAAAAAAATTGAATTTTTAATGGAGAGTGATATTAGAAATTGAGTAAATTAAACCTAAATATGAATTATGAAGTGTTTATATAACTATATGTTATAAATATAGATGTGAATAAAATTTAAGTGGAAATTCAAGAAATTGTGAATAAGTAAGTTTGTATAACTTAGTAAACTAAGAAAGTGAAAAGGTAGAACCAAGTTAAAATGGTTAAGTAATTGATAACCAAGAAAATGAATTCAATTTAAGGGTGAATGAATTGAATATAAATTGAAATATGATATTGGGAGTATAGTTGGGGTATGAACCTAAGTTATATGCTGAATATAACTTGAGCAGTGATATGGAATGTCTATAGTAAACCTTAGAAATAATTTCATTAAATGGTTTATAAATAAATTAGCTTATAATGAAATGTTGTTCACTATAAAATGAAGTGAATAAATCTATTCGAATAAAATGAAGGTGGATGGAAAAAATGTAACACAAGTTGGAAGTAAAGTTAATAGAAATTCAAGTACATGAATTGGAACTAAATTGTTCAAGGATCGATTATATGAAATAAATCCCCAAGTGATATAGTATAAATTTGATATACTAAGTAAATGGAAGCAAATAAGCGAATGAAAATCAATTTAATGGAGAAATGCAAGTTGTTTGTGATGGAAAACTTAATGTAAGTGATTATCTATAAAATGATTTATAAATAAAATTAACATGGATTGAAATGTTGTTTAATACAACATGTAGCGAAACAAAGTTTAGTGAATAACATAAATGGGAATCAAATGGAAATTAGAAAATTTGATTTAGGGTCAATTTAAAAAGGAATAAATTGAAGTTAATAGAATGGATTTGCATATAATGGAAGTGAATATAAATGGAATGAAAATAAATTGGCTGTGATTCAATTTGAAATAGAATAGAAATGAATTTATGCAAGTAAAGCACATATAAATCAATTTGAAATTGATATGAGTTTGTTAGTTGTAAATATATATTAAATGAGATAAATTTGGTTTCAAATCATTTTGAATTGAATGAAATGCTATATGGATCCATGGAAAAGCGTTAAATTTGTGTTGGAACCTTAAAATGCTTGTAATATATGATTGGCATGTTCGGGTTATGAAGTTTATGTATTTAGCTGGTTAAATAAATGAAATGTTACGAAATTTCATGTTTATGAAACTTATGTGCTTATTTTGAGTAAGTACAGGTACATGAAGCTGTTTGGATAGATCTTGGGTTGCGCAAATGCATATAAAATAAGGTGCTCGCTTAAAAACGCTAATATGAAGTATGCCTATGCAATAAAATAAAGAAATGATATATATATTTTGTTTTCCGACCGTGTGGGTCGATGTATATATATTTATCTCTCTTGTGATATTGCAAAAGGCTCTCCGTATAAAGGAGATGCTGTCAAAAAAATTCGGGAATTTAGGGTGTTAGAAAAATTTTGAAATTTTTTGGAAAATTTTTGCTAACTATAAAAGTTGATTTTGAATTGTATTAGAAATCAAGGGCTTTGAATTAGAAATGAAGGCCAATTGTTTTGGATAAAAATTAAAATGTTTAGAGAAGTGGATGTAAGATTGTAACTAAGTGGGTTTAGAAAAGTAATGGGTTTGGGAGCATTTTTCCTACCTTAGCAATTTTGAGGACGAAATTTTTATAAGGGGGAAGGAATGTAACGACCCAGAATTTTGTCATTATTTTGAACATTTAATTTATTTTAAATGTTGAATTTGAATTATTAATTGATTTTGAATATGGAAGAATTACTGAAATGGGTTAAAATTTCAAATAAAGTGATTTATTGGATTTGGTAAATATAAATTTAATATTGGAAATTGGGTTAATATGTGAATCTGGGAATAAATGGACATGGAAATGATGTTTAAAATTTATTTAAATTCTATTGGGATTAGAATTAAAATATTGGACTTTTGAATGGAATTAAAAGTCAATAAATTTAAGGTTTGAAATTTATATATTAATTTAATGGTGAAAATTAATATATGGGAATAGTGTAAATAATCAAATTTTTTGATTTAATACGAATCGAAATGATTTCTTACATGAATATAAATTCTATGTGATTTATAAAGGAGTTAGCAAGTTTTTAAAATGTAAATTTTAAGTTAATTTGTCAATTTTGCAAAATCCCTCGATTTAATCGACGAGTTAAATAGCCTTTCGGGGCACAATCTTGGAATTCGATGAAACTAGTTGCATTGGATCGGTAATAGTGTATTATTATCGGATTTTAAATTTCATAGCGTTTGGAGTTACCGTTTGGTCGTACGGGGTAGAAACGCGTTGAAATAAATATCGAAAATTTAATATTTTAATTCGATTAAAAAAGGCTATCTTCCACATACGATCGAATTTGGCCCCGAAACATGTTACATTGTGTTCGGGATAGGGGTAAAACATTATAAACGCCAAGCGGCACGTCTAGTTTGGAGTTCGTTCAAAAAATCAAATAAATTATGAAAATAATATTAAAATAATATAAATATACGTATATATATACACGCACAGTCACAAACCCTAGCCGTGAGAAACGCAGCCGCCACAGTTTAAATTAATGGCCGAAATACTCCCTTGTTTTCCTAGATTTATCTCCTCATCCGTCAATCAATTCAAGAAACCTTCAACTAGGAAATTGTAGAGCGTCGTGAGATCTAGAAATCCATACGGTGATGATCAAATTTAGTGGAACGTGGAGGCCTAATTTTTGCCGCGTTCGCCCGACTTTCATGCACATGATTCGAGATGATGGCGGCGCTAGAGGGTTGCATGCATGGGCCATGGGTGCATGGCAACTCGCTCTTTGATGTGGCGTTGCTCGATCGTGTCCAAGTGGGTCGAGGGAGGAGCGGTCGTTGGTCAAAGCAACATCGTTGTTGGGTTCGAGCGACCTAGTTCGTGCATGCGTATGTATAGATGCATTTGGCAGCCTAGATATTTTGTTTCGAACGTACGGCCATGATTTGTCTGGGTAGAAAACAAATTGATTTTGTAAATTTATATATTATAAATTATACTAAAATCTTTAAAACCTTGTATCTCGGTCATACAAGGTCAGAATCAAACGAAACAAGTGGCGTCGGAATTGCAGTGACGAACAATACACTATGGACAAGATTTGGAGTCAAATGGAATGAGTTAAAATTTTGGGTTAAATCGAACATGTTCGATTTAATTTAAAATTTGAACGTTTGGTGAATTGGAAACTCAATGTGAGTTAATCTCACTCAATTTTGGACTGATGGCTTTAATTTTAAATAGTTAAAATTAATTAATGATTAATTGGTTAAGTTGATGCATTTTAATCAGTTGGATGTTATATTATATATAGTAGTATATATAAACTGGAATGATTGATATTCCCGCATTAATATAACGGTTGAGACCCTATGCACCCCGCATAATAGCGGATGACCCTATATATCGCTTTATTCCACCTCGAAGTGGAATTGGTATTTTTATGTTGTGCAAACATTTGTGGATGCAGGAAAAACAGGTTGGAGGGATCCAACTGGATTCCTCAAAAATGTTAAATTTAATTTCATATATGGTGATTTATGTTTTGTTGGAATAATCTATGATAGTTTATTTTGAGATTTGAATTGATTGGATGTTATGGCAGTTAACCTGGAATTTTGGAATTTTAAATACCAATAAAAATACGGTTTAAATTGGTAAAGAATTGTAAATAGGGATTTTGAAGTAATTTATATGGAGTTTTTGGGAAAACCTATTGGGTAAAGTAAATGGTTTTGAAATCATAATGTAACTATTTTGGATTATTTTGAACAGGGATTTTGGATTAAAGTTTATAAAAGGATTTTTTTTAATAAATGCTAAGTGGCACTTGTGTTAAATAAAGGAGATTTTAAAATCGAGATTTTTAACAGGTTGGAAGGATAGAAGTGAACTTGGAAATAAATACAAACTGGTTATACTAGAGCTCAAGTAAGGTTTCCAAATTTACGGAATGAAATTGGAAATCGAGAATTTGGGCTTGTTTTGAAAAGAGGATTTTTAATTATTAATTAGATAACCTTAAAAGTGTTAAAAATATTCTGGAAATTAGTTATTTAATTAATTTAAATTGTTTAAAGCATATTTAATTGTTTATTAGTAACCTTATAATGATTTTTAAAAGATTTATTATTATTTTAAAAATAGTCAGCATTTTTGTTTTAAAAATATAATTACTAGATATTAAGATGGTTTTGTATAATAACTTATATTTATGAGTATTTGTCCAGATTTAACTTAAGAATTTATTTTTGAACTTCTAAGTATTATTTTGAGGTAAGTTTTAAAATAAAGTTTTGGGAAGTAATGGTATACTCGCGTGGCGTAAATCGGAGGCAGTGAGTGCCTATAGTTAAGTCTTGGATTTCTCTGGGATAGAGGCATAACCATTGAGCCGTGATCCATGGTTTGGTACCTAAGTGTACGACTCAATAGTTAAGCTTGCGGTAGTCAATGCAAAGCCTAAGTGTACCATAAGATTTCTTCACAAAAATAGCTGAAGCTCCCCATAGAGAGGAACTAGATTGAATAAATTGCTTCGCTTCCAATTCGGATAAATGTTTGCGCATCTCTTCATTTTCTTTATTGCACATACGATAAGGAGGACGAGTAATAGGTAGAGCTACAGGGATTAGATTAATTCTGAACTCAATTACTCGCTTAGGTGGTAATCCTAGAACGGGCTCAAATATGTCGGGAAATTCACAAACAATGTGAATGGGAGAAATAATATCTTCCTCATCATCATTATCGTCATCATGAGGATTTAGAGAATACAAGGATGCTTTCGAATTGGAACCTGAATCTTTCAGAACAAGAGAAATCTGCTTAACAGATTGAGGATGCCGAAGATATATAGTCCACTCAAGACATAGGATATGGGCTTTATAACGGTTAAGCCAATCCATTCCCAAAATCATTCTGAAACCAAGGTAACGCATAACATGCAAATCGGCTCGGAAAGCATAATCACATAAAATAATTTTGACATCTTTACAAAGTAAACTGAGTGTTGCGGATCCACCAACCGGATTCGCAATTCTCAAAGAAGTCATCAAGCCAATAACATTCAAAGAAAAAGCATTAACAAGTTCTTTTGATATAAAAGAGTGAGATGCACCCGTATCAAAAGGAACTCGAATAGGAAGATCACGAAATATAATGATGCCATCATGGATAGAATGAGAAATACCTTGACCACGAGAAGTGTTAGTAGGGGCTTGTACCACATTTAGCTTCCCTTCATTCTTGCTTTTAAGTTTGGGACACAAGGATATAGTATGACCCGAACTCTTGCAATAGCGACAAGAAATAGGCTTCGGACACTTGTTTGCATAATGGTCCTTAGAACCACAATTGTAACATTCTCCATGACGAGAGTTAGGAATATTTGCTACCGAAGTTTCTTGCTTCCCCATTTTGTTGGGATTAGGCTTGAATTTAAAAGGTCTCTTCTTATTGATGTTGTGTTTGAGTTCAACATCACTTTCCTTATCGGCTTCTTCGAGTCGAAGAGCGATATCCACAAGCCGATTAAAAGAAACTTCTAATTTCAGAAGTAATGGCTTTTTGAGATTCTTATTCAAGCCATAAACAAATCTCTGATTTTTCTTCAATGGGGTATTAATATACTCGACCCCATATTTAGATAGAGATTCGAAAGATGCGACGTAGTCCATCACAGAAGATTCACCTTGAACAAGGTCTATGAAGCGGCGGGCTAAAGATACTTTTTTAGTTTTCGGCATGAATTTCAACACGAAACTTTACTAGAATTGCTCCCAAGTAAGGTCCGCTTTAATAATTTCAGTGATCAAAAGCTCGTACCAATCTAATGCTCTTTCATGGAGCGTACTAGAAGCCACTTGGACTCGATGAAGATCAATAAGATTCATGCGAGAAAAGATGCGGTTGCATGTTCGAAGCCAAGCTTGTACTTCTATAACGCTCTCGGAACCTTTGAATGGCTTTCCATCCAAATTGGTGTAATCAGTGCACAAGCGTGCAAACCCAGATTTAGGATGTGTAGGCTTTGGAATGGGTCCGACAGCTTGAGCATTTTTCACAAGATCTAGAAGTTGCTGAGCAGACATAAATACTCCATCCTGGGGAGTAGCACTAGATTGACCGGCGCTGGGACGACCTGGTCTAACCATTTCTCTTCTTTAAGAAAGAAAGAAGAGAGGAAAAAGGTTATTCACAAAATGAATATCAAACAAACTTTATTGATAAAACAAGATATCATAAAAAGAAATAGGATAGAACGGTACGAAGACTGGAATTAAATCCTATGGAACGATTCCTAAGAAAGACTTAGGACACTGATCCTTGCTAGATTATTCTACATTATTCCGAAGTTTGGCTCTAATACCAAGCTGTGATGCCCCACCTCTATACTCACGCTAGCCAATGACACTACGGAGTAATGCCGTCGACTAGCGCGAAGAATAAGGATGTTGAGTAGCGACCATCTATGTAATTTCTTTGTGCGAGCTCCGATATGTCAGATAGAATAACATGCATTTCATTTTCAAGAGGAAATCCGACATACTGATACAAACTCAAAGCTACCACACAGTGGCTATGAGGCCTTTGGAAACAAATATAGAAATAAACATAACATAAATCAGTCACAGATGTTCATATCTCAAAGGCGGAAACAGATATGAATATAACACATAAAAGTGTACATTAGAGTAGTGGTCAAATAAGATCCACAATATCAGAAAAGAATAGATACAAGTGCTAGACAAAAGAATATGTATACATCAAGGAGTCTCTATCTCAAATGTATAACAACAAAAACTACCAATCTAATGTAGTTAGACAAAATTCAGAAGATGATCCCAAATAATAAGTCAAGCAGAAGCACCTGTAACATCTCGGTCTGACCCGAGTATTATTTAATAAGAAAATAATAAACGGATCAGTCTAGCTATAATTATCATTAAAGAAATGAGATATAAGTAGAGATATAATAAAAACGTATGATAACAATAATGCCGTACTAGGTCAAGTATGATTTAAACAACAACAAAATCATACAATATCTCAAGAATCTCAAAGAACCAAAAAAATTTTCATATTCTTTATTTTATTCACCAAAACAAAAATATTGACAAACATATATTGCCAATCACAAAAAGAGGTGAAACACAAATTCCAAAAATCATCATCTAGAAATCCAAAAATCACAAAGGGGGGAGGCCTATGACAAACGGGAGCATGAAAACTCACCAACCCGTGTATCACAAACGGAACGTTACTCCATGGTCACTAACCATAAATTTTTTTTGAGCCGAAGCTCCACAAACAGCCCGAAGACCACGGGTCGCTACCCCGCCAAATTTAACCGAAGTTCCACAAACGGGGATTGTAATCCCCACACAAATAAATAGACATCGCACATCGCTAGTCTAAATCACAAAATGATCATCATTGATCAATAAAAAGTGTCGATTACACTAAGCTAGTAAATATATGAGTTTAGCTTCATGTCCAATAACCACTAGCTTAACTTAAATATTTACGAACAAATTGTAGATTCCCACTCGAAAATTGTCACAAGAGTTTCAATCAAACAAGTCCAAAAATTAACCAACGAAGTAAACGCAAGCGTTTCCTACCACTTGTTTTTCTAAGCCGTTTAATTAGATTTTCTTATACGAATGAGGTAAAGGTTTGTATATACTAATAGATTGGAAAACGGGTTTATAAACGAGCTTTGTATTAAAAATAGAGTTGAAATCATCTTTGTAAAAGAGTTTGAATATTTACTACTAGTATAGAAAACCTTTATATTTTAAAGTGACAAATCACAAAATGATTGTAGAAATAATCAATCACAAAAATCCACATTCGAAGACATGAATTAATTCCTAAGAATTCGATATCGAATCCATCAAAATGGATATTCCCATAAATCCCAAAAAGAAGTCATCAAAGTCGATAAAAGAGATAACGACAAATCGGATCAACATGAATCGATTAAAATTGGAAACCCATATAAAATAGGCAAATTGGGCTGAGACAAGCAGATTCAGACGTCTGAATTTGATATTTCAGACGTTTGAAACTGATTCTCTAGGCAATATTATACCTAGGCCAATGTTGGCCAAATCATATCGGAAGCGATCGGATGAGTGACGATTGCTAGGGGTTTACGCCAAATGACTACCCAACCCTAAAGACTCACCAATACACTCCGACCAACATGTCCAAACATCCATATAAGGATTTTCATAGATTTTGATTTCAAACACCAAAAATTGGAATATTCATCAAACCAATTCAATTCAAAAGCAAATGAATATGAATATATGTTAGGAATTCATACCTAACAACAATGAGAGAAATAGACAAAGATGTGAGTTCAAAAACTCACCTTTAAACCTAAACACAAATGATAAGCTCTAGAACAAACAATAGGTTGATCTCTCTTCAATATTAACCCAAGGAGCTTCAATCTAGGCTCAAAAAAAAACATTTCCTAAGTCAGAGTTTAGGAAATTTTCTGAAATTGAAGATGAAATGAGTTGGAGAAGATGAAGAGGGAGCTTACCCAAGTTTTTCTTTGATGTTGGAGCAAGAACTTGAATTTGCAAAGAAGATTAGGGCTTAAGAATTCTAATTCTTTTTCTCCTCACCCATTTTTTTTCTAAAAGCTTGAGTGTTAGGAAAATAATAGAATGAGTGAAGAGGAGTTGGATGAAGGGTTAAGTTATTAGAAGGTTGATGGGCTGAAACCCAAACCCAAAGGCCTAGTTGAAAACTTCAAAATTTTACCCAACTCAAAACATATCGATGTTTATACTCAAAAAAGTCAAAAACACCATGTTAACGCTAAAAATGTACGTTAACACCCTAGTGTGAGTTGTGATATAGCGAAAGCACCACCCGTTGGTACGGGAACTAAAAGCAAGCAGAAAATAACAGAAAATAGTAAGGAGGCAACAATTTTTATAGTGGTTTGGCTCAAAGTCAAGCCTACGTCCACTTAATCTCTTCTATTACTGATTTGATTACAAATTTTACAATAATTCTTCAATTACAACACAATTAAGACATGTAGTTAGAACTTTGATGCAGAAAATCTCTTTGAATTCATGTTGAATGAACTTGATCTTTTCTGAAGGTTCTTTGAAGTGTCTTTTGCATTTGAAGTGTTGGAGCAAGTGTAGAAGTAGTGAAAACAACAAAGTCTTGGCGCTCCCCCAAAAATCCCCCCCTCCAGTGCGAAATAGGCGGGGTATTTATAGGGGAGTTTCGGAGTTAAGTCGTTTGGTGTAGGTCGTGGGCGGCTTAGGAGTTGAGTTAGGTGGCGGGCGACCTAATGGGTACGGGTTACGGCTTATAGTGGGTGTATTTGGCCATTTGCGTTGGCTGGTAGGTCACAGCGACCTATGGGGAATGGAAGGCGATCTATATGCTGGGGCATCAGGCGGAGCGACTTAGGATAGAGTTGGGAGAAGCAGCGACCTAATATAGGTTGGAGCGACCTATATACAAACGGCATAAGGAGACGCGGCTTATTTAGGTGCAACTGTGGGCTCATAACCCGCTAGGTCGCTAGGTTGCTACCTCATTGAGTCGCTGTAGTATTCAACCCACTGTCGTGTTTCAGTCGCTATGCCGTTGATCTGTTTAGGTCGCTTATCCCGTTGAAAGTCGCTGGGAGGTTGAGTCGTTAACTCATTGCAATGTTAGCTCACCAGATGCTATAGGTCGTAGGTCGCTTGGAGCTGTGAACAGTTAAGTCGCTTGGGGCTTTGGGGTAGTTAACCCGTTGTTATGTTAGATCGTTAAGTCGCCAGCTTTTCTTAAGCAGTTGAGTCGCCATTCAGAAAAGGGATTAACACTTGCCCCTCGAAGTACATGCCTAGGTTATTGGTCGTGTGCTTCGATTTTAACCTTGCTAAGTCGTGGGCGACTCAAGGATCTTGCTAACTCGCGCGCCTATTCATCTTCCTCTTTTTCTTCTATATAAGCCGCTAAGCCGTTTCACCCTCTTCACTTTACTGTTTATCATCTTGCCGCCATTGTTGTATTCAAGCTCAAGAGCTAAAGCGTAATTCCCTTCCTCGTATCTTCGATTATCATTTTCAACAGCAAATCTAGGTAAATCCGATCATCTGACCATCGTGTTCACCATTGATTCTCCCATAACCAATTTCACACAATTTTTGTTACCATGCTGAAAGATTATACCCCGACTCACCTTTCGATCATCGTCGAATGTTGGTAATTGCGTTATTCTCGAAAAATGAATCGACTTAGGGTTCCATGAAGTTATTCGGTGAATGTGGGGTTTTTAGAGTTGATCATGGGTTTTGAGAGTTTGGAGGAGACGAGAAGGTTTTGGGTTAACAGATTTTGGGTTATGTTGTGGCGTTTCTGGTGAAGTAAAGGGGATGAACACATGGCAATGTGTGAGTGGAGAGCAGGACTTAGGTTTTTAGTAGAAGAGTGCTCGGTATTTCTGGGATACCCTTAGGGCGACCTAAGGCATGAGGCGAATTAATCATGTAGAGCGACTTACAGAGTTGAGCGACCTAAGAGTCTTGATGACTTTGGGAGTCTGAGTGACATATGGGCCTGGAAGCTTAAGGAGCCTGAGCAACTTATGAACTTTGGCGACCTAAGAGAGTCTGGATGGCTTAGAGAGCTTGCGACTTAAGCTAGGTCGTTGGAACAGGGCACATGAATAACTTTTTGAGCGACATAGTCATCCTGCGACTTAACTTAGGTCGTTAGAGCTCAATGGAATAACTTAAGAACTCAAGCGACTTAGGATATATAGTATACTGCTTCAGACGAGATAACTCCCTTAATGACCCATCTTTGGGTCGCACCATAATTTGGGCGAGTTAACTTTTTATGGCATAACCTTTAGGTTGCTCTTATACATGGACGAGCTAAGACTTAAGCACATTCGCCTTGTCGTGACTTAAAGCCTTATAGCCTTAACCCATGACCTTCTACCTTGCCTATGCCTTATCATTCCATGATTTTGGACAATATGAACAGCATAAGTTGAACAAGATAAAGTATCGCACTGCTTAATTCGTAAAATGTGACTAGAACTTTAACTTAATCTTCTTGCTTGAACTTTCAACTGCCTCTAAACAGATTGCACCAACATGTGATTGTTAATAACCTGTTATTATAATGCAGAAAACTAGGACGAATATACTCATCATCGACTGCCCACATTGAGTGATGGATTAGGTCAATGAGATAATATTTTACTTAAGTAAAATAATATGAATCTACTTAAAAATGAAATGTTGTGAATCAACTGACTTAAATGAAGCATCAACGCAAAATTCATACAGTTACAACGGCTTATCGCTGAATATTATCTGCATTGATACTACACTTAATTTTGATCCAATAACAAGCCTTGAATCTTCCTGAATTGACGTGCGCCAACCAGTATTATTTCAAGTT
This sequence comes from Allium fistulosum, assembly GCA_030737815.1. Classification (NCBI taxonomy): domain Eukaryota; kingdom Viridiplantae; phylum Streptophyta; class Magnoliopsida; order Asparagales; family Amaryllidaceae; genus Allium; species Allium fistulosum. The sequence continues at coordinate 752,622,617 of CM060905.1, read as the reverse complement.
TTACTTTATTTACTTGTTATTTCAGTAGCTTTGCACAACACTTTACATGCTTTTAGGAAACGTGCACCTTCATATTTGAATATCCAGTTCCTTGTGTAGAATGGCTTCTCAACAAGTGCGAGAAGAGATAGTAGAGCGAGCCGATGAGGTTTTCCCAATTGCTGACCATTTGGAGAATCCTCCGGAAAGAGTTTCAACTACATTGAACCAACGGGCTTTCAGCCAGCTATGTATTCAATTCGGCATTGCTGAAGCGGATGCACTGCTTCCTGCGGTAAATGACACTGCCGATGATACAAAGCTGATTGATCTTATCACTCCGGACAGTGAATCTTCTTCAAAGAAGAGGGGAAAGCGTGGAATTTCGAAGAAAAAGAAGGGCACTTCTGCTAGCGATGAGAAAGCGGAAGGGGACCCAATTGCACCTCTTTCTCCTTCTTCCCCGACTCGTTCAGGCCGACTCAAGAAGTTAACCATTAGGCCAGGCGAGGGCTCCAAAGGCGGCGGGAAGAAGAAGTAATGAGTCTGGTTTTATCCTTCTTGTTCTGCTTTTTTGCTTTTTGCTTGTATCTACAGACTTGTATCGACCAGAGATTGTGCGGGTACCAGCCCCCGCTTTTTGAAACCTGCAAATGTATACAGATCTTTTATAGTATGGAATAGAATGACTCTTTTTACTTGTACAATCTTTTGTCTGTATTTGTGAATGCATTTATTCCTTATTTTCGCACAAGTTTCTTTATTTTCTTTGTATGATACTGCAGTAAGCTCGTGGTATGCTGCTTGAGCGTTGCTTTTATTAAAGTAGCTATATTGCCCCCATACCATGGCTTATTGCAATCTTCTCCATTTTGAAAAGACCTGTACTCTTACTCTGGAGAATAATTATTCCATTTTGAGGAAATATTATTCTGCTCTAGTAGAGTGTGCCTTGTATCGGAGAAGTTTAATTATTATTTTTTAGAAAAAGTTTTTACCCTTCAACTTTCGGAGATGGTCACTTTTATTTTTGAGAAGTGGATTCCCCTACGCGGTGAAGCGGGCCTCCAAAGAAGGCTTTGATTTGTTTGCCAGAAAGTTATATCTCATCACTAAGTGGGCCCACGGGACAGGCGTCACCTGCTTTATCGGATATTTGTTTGCACAAACGATCGCGAGCAGTTAGCTGCGGCCTAGAACCTTCTTTTTGAGAAGGTGCCCCTTCGGTGGTTCTATCAACGACTTTTTCAAGAGATAACATTTCATTTTTGGGCGTGCCACGTTAGAGGGCTTTATTTGGCACTTCAACTTTTTTGGGGAAGAATGTTCTCATTATGGAGAAATTGATTTTCCCTTGAGAGTAGAACTGTGCCTCCGAAGAGGGCCTTTTTGTTTGCCTGAAAGTCACTTCTTACAGTTAAATGGATCCACGGGGCGGACGCAAGCTACCTAATTGGATGTTCGTTTGTACGGACGATCATAATTTGTTAGCAAGGGCCTGGTGCCTTCATTTTTGGAAGGTGCCCCTTCGGTGGTTCCACCAATCTTTTTGTTTGAGAAAAACAATTCATTTTTCGGCATGCCTCGTTGGAGGGCTTTCTTTGGCACTTCAACTTTTTGGGGAAGAATGTTCTCATTATGGAGAAATTGATTTCCCCTTGAGAGTAGAAGTGTGCCTCCGAAGAGGGCTTTTTTGTTTGCCTGAAAGTTACTTCTCACAGTTAAATGGATCCACAGGGCAGACGCAGGCTACCTAATTGGATGTTTGTTTGTACGGACGATCACAATTTGTTAGCAAGGGCCTGGTGCCTTCATTTTGGGAAGGTTCCCCTTCGGTGGTTCCACCAACCTTTTTGTTTGAGAAAAACATTTCATTTTTCGGCGTGCCTCGTTGGAGGGCTTTCTTTGGCACTTCAACTTTTTTAGGGAAGAATGTTCTCATTATGGAGAAATTGATCTTCCCTTGAGAGTAGAAGTGTGCCTCCGAAGATGGCTTTTCTGTTTCGCTTGCCAGGAAGGTTGCATCTCACAGTTAAGTTGATCCACGGAGCAGACGCAAACTACCTAACTGGATGTTTGTTTGCACAAATGATCACAATTAACTAGCAAAGGCCTGGAACCTTCACTTTGGGAAGGTGCCCCTTCGGTGGTCCCACCAACTTTTTTGTTGAGAGACAAGATTTGATTTTGGCTATTTTTGTTTGCTTGCCCATGTCTTTTCACCATCTGTCCCTCAGTGATTCCTAGTTATCACCTCTAAGTACATGTTCCTTTCTTTTGCAGGTTGTTTGATTCTTCCAGAGAAGTGTACTTCATTGTTAAGTGAATCCACGGGGCAGGTGCATGCTACTTAACCGGATGTCTGTTTGCACAAACGATCGCAATCAGTTAGCAAGGGCCTGGAACCTCTACGTTAGGAAGGTGCCCCTTTGGTGGAATCACCAACTGTTTGTGAGAAGCACTTCTTATGTAGGAATTGAATCTGGAATTTTTGTGGCTTGACATTTGTTTGTTGAGTGATTTGTAGGAATCGCTTGGCCTTGTGATTTGTTGAATACGTAAGTTTTGCTTTGATAGCCTGCAATATTAAATCGATATTTTAGCAACATATTTAAGATATTTGCACATCGAAATGAGACAGGCATTTTATAGTAGTAGAGAACACAAGATTTATAGTGGTTCGGCCAAGAATTGGGCCTACATCCACTTTATAGTTCTTATTATTGATTCACACTGATTTTACAATGGCTTACAATACAAGAATGATACATCCACAATCATTTTACAAATTTAAGCATAGCTTCTAAGTAAAATATGGACGCAAGTGATTGCCATTCCAAGCTCTCGGAATTGGATCTCCTTCGACAGTTGTGAGCTTGAAAGTGCCATCAAGAAGTTTTTTGCCTATGACATATGGCCCTTCCCAGTTTGGCCCAAACACTCCTGTTGTTGTCATGACCCTTTTCAAGACTAGATCCCCAATTTCAAAGTTGCGTTGGCGAGCTTTAGAATTGAAGTGCCTGGCTATCCTTTGCTGATGAGCTGCAACTCTGAGCTCAGCCACTTTCCTTCTTTCATCAAGCAAGTCAAGTGCTTCAAGTTGCAGCTTTTCATTTTCAGCTTGGTTGAAATGAATTCTCCTGTGTGAGGGGACATCTATTTCCACTGGAATCATTGCTTCTGATCCATATGCTAATGAGAATGGAGTGTGCCCAGTCGCAATTTTGTGGGTAGTTCTATATGCCCAAAGTGCTAGTGGCAGCTTATCGACCCAACCACCTTTTACTTTTTCCAGCTGTTTTTTGATGGTTGATTTGATAATTTTGTTCACTGCTTCCACTTGCTCGTTTGCCTACGGATGATCCATTGTTGAGAAGCTTTTTTGGATCTTGAATCGCCTGCAAAAGTCCTGGAATTCTTCACTTTCGAATTGGGTACCATTGTCTGTGATTATCTTTTGAGGCACACCATACCTGCCAATGATATTTTTAGTCACAAAGTTTATCATCTTTTTAGAGGTAATGGTAGCCAATGGTTCAGCTTCAGCCCATTTAGTGAAATAATCAATAGCAACAATAACATATTTGATTCAGGACTTAGCAATCGGCAAAGGCCTAATGAGATCTATCCCCTAAATGGCGAATAGCCATGGAATGACAATCTATGTTAGCTCGGTGGAAGGTGCTCTTGGGATTTTTGCAAATCTCTGGCATCTGTCACACTTTCGGGAGTAGCTAGCAGCATCTCGATTAATATCTGGCCAAAAATACCCATAACGGAGAATTTTCTTTGCAAGAGTTTGGCCACCTGAATGATCCCCACACTCTCCTCCGTGCACCTCAGCTAAAATTGTCTTAGCCTCTTCCTTGGTTACACATCGGAGTAATGGCATCGAGAATCCTCGTGTGTACAAATGGTCGTCTTGAATTACAAATCTCAGGGCTTTTCTTAACAGCTTCTGGCGCTTTTTTGAGTTTTCTGGCAGGGAGCCGTTGAGTAGATATTCCTTGATCGGGGTCATCCATGACTCCTGCTCTTGAGATACAACCATAATCCAATCAATATCCATCTCTTTAGTAATTGGAGCTGACAAGACTTCCACAAGGATCAATCCCAATAATTGAGCTTTGCCAGAGCTTGAATATTTTGCAAGAGAATCCGCCTTCATGTTCTCTTCCCAAGGTATATGGCTTATTGTATAATGATCAAAATCATCGAGAAGCTCCTAGGCCTTTGACAAGTAAGCAGGCAGATTTCCTCCTTTAGTTTGAAACTCTTTCTTGACTTGGCATACAATAAGCTAGGAATCACTGAAGATCTGCAATACTTTGATGTTCAGTTCTTTAGCAATCTTCAAGCCGGCAACAAGAGCTTCATTATTTCTTGAAGGAAATTCTAATCTCAATGCATAGCACAATGACCACCCTTCGGGGGTTTCAAGCATAACCCCAGCTCCGAAACAATAGTCATTTCTTGCACCATCAACATATAATTTCCATCGGATCGGGAAGTCATCAGTCACTTCTTCCTTACTGCCACCTTTATTTGTGTATTCTACAATGAAATCTGCTAAAGCTTGTCCATTGATTGCTCTTCGGGGATGGTAGGTGATATCATATTGGCTGAGTTCAATATTCCACTTCAGAAGACGACCCGAAGTTTCAGGGCGAAATAGGACTTGCTTTAGAGGTTGATCAGTGAGGACTTTAATAGGATGAGCCTGGAAATATAGCCTCAAATTTCTGGATGCAATCAACAGACAATAGGCGAGCTTTTCTAGCTTTGAATAATTCATCTCTGCCCCAGTGAATCTTTTGCTGGTGTATAAACCGGGCGCTGAACTTTTGCGTCTTCCCATACCAATGCTGCACCGAGAGCATGAGATGAAACCGCTAAGTATATAAAAAGATCTTCACCATTGCTGGGCTGAGAAAGTACTGGAGGCATTTCCATGTGACGAATCAGTTCATCAAAAGCTTTCTGACATTCAGGAGTCCATTCAAAGTTTTTTTTTCCTTTCTTCAAAGCGTCAAAGAAGGGAATGCATTTATCAGTGGCCCTGGAAATAAACCGACTCAAAGCAGCGACCTTCTTGTTGAGGCTTTGCAATTCCTTCTTTGTTCTAGGGGCTTTGACTTCTCTTAAAGCAGTAATCTGAGCAGGATTAGCTTCGATGCACCTAGCACTCACAATGAAACCCAAAAATTTTCCGGCCTCTACCCCGAATGAACATTTCAGAGGATTTAGCTTCATCCCATACTTTTGGAGGACCGCGAACATTTCTGCCAAATGATCCATGTGGTCTACTGCCTTCTTCGATTTCACCAACATATCATCAACATATACTTCCATAGTCTTGCCAATCTGGGGTTTGAACATGGCATTAACAAGTCTTTGATAAGTTGCCCCCGCGTTCTTTAATCCGAAAGGCATGACTTTATAGAAGTAAAGACCAACATCAGTGATGAAGCTCGTGTCCTCCTGATCTGGCTCATGCATTATGATTTGATTATATCCTGAGTAAGCATCGATAAAAGACAATAATTCATGCCCGGCTGTTCCATGCACCAACTGACCAATCCTGGGCAACGGGAAACAGTCTTTGGGGCATGCTTTGTTCAAGTCTGAAAAGTCGATGCATACTCTCCACTTCCCATTTGCTTTTTTAACCAACACCGGATTACAAACCCAATTTGGATAAGTGGATTCTCTGATGAAGCCATTTTCCATGAGCCGATCTACTTCTTCTTTTACTGTTGTCGACCTTTCAGGACCCTGGGTTCTTCTTTTCTGCTTTACGGGTGTGAATTTTGGATCAATATTCAAAGCATGCACTACGATTTCTGGAGATATTCCACACATGTCGGCATGACTCCAAGCGAATACATCCAGGTTTTCTTTCAAGAATGATATCAGCATATTCTGAACCGTCACACCGAGTTGTGAACCCACATTCAGCACCTTGTTTGGATCATTCAGGTCAACAGGTATTGGCACCGTCACTTCCACCGGCACCACTCTACTCTCCCCTACACTTGTTTTTCTAGGATCAATCTCTTTTCGTGCATTACTATGCTCACCAGTGCAGGGTTCACCACGAAATTGCTACAAGGCGGGCTCTTTGATGCGGAGTGGAGCTGCCGCACCCTTACCCATTTCTCTTTTCTTTCTTTCCCGTAACTCTATGAGATAGCATTCTCGCCCGGCATTTTGGTCCCCCTTCACAAGACTGACGCCATTATCAGTGGGGAACTTCATAGTCAGGCACCATGGGGCGAGAATGGCCTTGAATGCGGCAAGAGTCGGTCGACCCAAGAAGGCATTATAAGCGGAGAATTCATCAACAATCACAAAAGTTTGTTTTTGGACCACCTTCTTTACCCCTTCTCCGAGCTCTACAAATAAGTCAATAGTCCCAATAGGCTGTTTTGGTTCTCTAGTGAACCCAACAATTTTCTATGAGGAAGCTTAGACATCAGCCATGGGAATTTTCATCTGATCAAGTGTCTTTCTGAAGAGGACATTGCAAGAGGTGCCGCAGTCAACAAGCACCCTTCTTACAATGGCTGATCCGATGCCTGAAGATATCACCAAGGGATCCATGATGGGAACCTCAAAACCAACAGAGTCTCTAGCCCAGAATATGATGTCATCGTTAAAAGTTCTTTGCTGTTTTAAAGGTGCAGCATCTTCCAAGACAAAAACATTTTCTTCCATCGGGGCATATCTCAAAGCATGAGCATATCTCTCCATCTCACCCCAACTTCTGCCCGCTGGGTGAGGACCCCCTGTGATAACATTAATGACAGGCCTCTCAGATTCCTGCTCTGCAGTCCTCTCACCTGAGTCAGATTGATGAGCAGGAACTTGCTACCCCTGAGTAAATGAGGTCGGGTCACTTCTGTTTCTCTTCACATATTGTTGTAGTTTATTCCGTCACACTAGCTCTTCAATCAAATTCTTTAAATGGCGACATTCATTAGTGTCGTGGCCAGGTTGATTGTGGAACCGACAGAATCTCCCATTATGCACAACATTTTTCCCAGGCTTCATCTCAGGTGGTTTGGGGTATTCGACAGCATCCTTCGTTGCAAAAAAGATATTTTCTGGAGTATCAGTTAAGGGAGTAAAATCTGAAGGTTTAAAGTAGCGAGTTTTCTTCACATCTTTCTGCTCTTTCCCACCGTCATTCTCCCTCTTCTGGCCACTAGATTCCTTTTTGTTAGAAGCAACATTGTTATTCTTAACTTCAGCCAGGTCTACTTTTGCTGGCACAGAATGGCTTTCTAAGCGCATGAATTCATCGGCCTTCTTGTAGAACTTCTCAAGTGAATTTTGCTCTTTCATCTTTAGCCATTTTCCGAATTCACTTGATTTGTCAATAGCTCGCATCAAGTAAGTCAGAATCATTCAAGGCTCTGCATTATCAACTTCGGCCAAGGCTATATTGAAGCGGTTTAAGAAAGATTTGATAGACTCTCCGGGGCATTGTTCGAGGCTGGATAGTGACATTATGTCCTTGGTCTTCGAAGCATATAACCTGAACTGATCTTTGAATTTCTGAGTTAGGTCGGAGAACTGATCCACGGATCGAACTAGCAGCTTCGTGAACCAAAGAGGAGCCACTCCCTCCAAGTACACAGGAAAGTATCTGCAATTGATCTCGTCTGTTGCTCTGGCACCTGTCATATGCCAGTCATACTTGTATAAGAACTGGTTAGGATCGCTTGTCCCCCGATAAGCTGGAATAGTGGGGGGAACAAACTTCTTCGGAAATTCAGCCTTCAGAATTCTTTCAGTAAAAGGAGTTTTGCTTGGAGCAAACCCCCAGTCACTTTCATCTTCCTCCCTTCGCATGCTCTCCTTCATAATTTGTCGAATCATTCCCGAGAGGTACTCCTCATCATTTAGAGGCCCCGCGGGACCGACGTCATCTACTTTTTCGGAAGTTTGCCTGGACAAACGTTCATGAAGTGTGGCTGCGGCCTTGAACCTACAGCTTGGGGAGGTGCCCCTTCGGTGGTGCCAGCTGCCCTCTGAGGAATACTTTTCCCTTGAGAATCATGAACATCCTCAACAAAGGTTTCTTCATTATTTTCTGGTTGCTGGTTAACTCCAAGCAAAGCATTCAACTTGTCCAACATCAAAGTGTTCTGGGCTTCCATTTGTTGATACAACCCAAACACTACAGCATCCAATTCAACCCTTGTGACTCCAACACTAGGAGACACTTGATTTGATGCGGGAGAAGTAGCGTTGTTGTCATAAGCATCTCCAGATCTAGTAGATTTACTTTTCCTTCCAGGAGCCATAATTTCGGATAGACTTCTGGTTCTTAGGGAGAGTCTTTCCACAAATCTTTGTGAAGCAATGATGAGAGCACCCTTGAGTTCACCTCTTAATGAAAGCACCAAAAATGTTAACGCTAAAAATGTACGCTAACACCCCAATGTGAGTTGTGATATAGCGAAAACACCACCCGTTGGTACGGGAACTAAAAGCAAGCAGAAAATAGCAGAAAATAGTAAGGAGGCAACAATTTTTATAGTGGTTCGTCTCAAAGTCAAGCCTACGTCCACTTAATATCTTCTATTACTGATTTGATTACAAATTTTACAATAATTCTTCAATTACAACATAATTAAGACAGGTAGTTAGAACTTTGATGCAGAAAAGCTCTTTGAATTCATGTTGAATGAACTTGATTTTTTCCGAAGGTTCTTTGAAGTGTCTTTTGCATTTGAAGTGTTGGAGCAAGTGTAGAAGTAGTGAAAACAACAAAGTCTTGGCGCTCCCCCAAAAATCCCCCCTTCTAGTGCGGAATAGGCGGGGTATTTATAGGGGAGTTTTGGAGTTAGGTCGTTTGGTGTAAGTCGTGGGTGGCTTAGGAGTTGAGTTAGGTCGCGGGCGACCTAATGGGTATGGGTTACGGCTTATAGTGGGTGTATTGGCCATTTGCGTTGGCTGGTAGGTCGCAGCGACCTATGGGGAATGAAAGGTGATCTATATGCTGGGGCATCAGGCAGAGCGAGTTAGGATAGACTTGGGAGAAGTAGCGACCTAATATAGGTTGGACCGACCTATATACAAATGACATAAGGAGACGCGTCTTATTTAGGTGTAGCTGTGGGCTCATAACCCGCTAGGTCGCTAGGTTGCTACCTCATTGAGTCGATGTAGTATTCAACCCACTGTCGTGTTTGAGTCGCTATACCGTTGATCTGTTTAGGTCGCTTAACCCATTGAAAGTCGCTGGGAGGTTGAGTCGTTAACTCATTGCAATGTTAGCTCACCAGATGCTATAGGTCGTAGGTCGCTTGGAGCTGTGAACAGTTAAGTTGCTTGGGGCTTTGAAGTAGTTAACCCGTTGTTATGTTAGGTCATTAAGTCGCCAGCTTTTCTTAAGCAGTTGAGTCGCCATTCAGAAAAGGGATTAACACACCATTTTGAACTCGATGGAATTGGTCTCGAGTCCAAATTTTTGAATCTCAATTTCAATCTTCATTCAGACGTCTGAATCTGGAAAACTATGAGTTTTCCAACTTCATTCAGACATCTGAAATGAACGATTCAGACGTATGAATATGGAAAACCAGATGTTGTCTAGCACAATATTCAAACGTCTGACTCGAGGATTTCAAACGTCTGAAACTGGCTATTTTAGCCTGTTTTCTTTCTGGAATGATTCGAACAATTTCAGACGTATGAATTAGTCATTTAAGACATCTGAATTTCTGGAAAAATGTGTTTTCAAATAGGCACTTCCAAATAGCACTATCCACATAGAATTTTCACTAATTCGACTGTTCTTCAACGAATAGTGACTTTTTCGGACTAAAATCCGACTAACGATGCTGTATTTAAATTAAACATTTAAATATTAAAATCGTAAAATATGCGGGTTGTTATAGACTCCCCTCCTTAATGGAATTGCGACCTCACAATAATTAAGAAGAAATTAAAGAGTAACAACTATAAAAGCATATCAATACAAAGAGAAAAAATTTGAAATAAGAAGTTCACCTTAATGAGAACGAGAGAGTAAGTCCGGATGTGTTCGTACGATGAATTCTCTAGATTCCCAAGAGCAATCTTTAGGATTTGAGGACCATTGAACTTTCACAAGAGGAACATCTTTATTTCGAAGGTGTTTAACCTCCGAAGCAATGATATGAATAGGATGTTGCTCATAAGTCAAATTAGGCGAAACTTCAATTTCTTCAATAACACCGGGCTCTAGAACAGAATCGGAGTCTCGAAGGCATTTCCGTAGTTGAGAGACGTGGAATATGTCATGAATAGCGGAAAATTGAGCCGGTAACAAAAGGCGATAAGCCACGGAACCAATGCGTTCGGTGATGGGAAATGGGCCAATATATCGAGGTGCTAATTTTCTCGATCGATTGAAACGCACAACACCCTTCATAGGTGAAACACGAATAAACATAAAATCTCCCAGAGAAAATTCTAATTTCTTTCTTCAATTGTCGGCATAGGATTTTTGTCCACTTTGAGCTTCTTTCATCCTATGACGAATAAGTTCAATCTATTCTGTGGCATCATGGATAAAATCAGGACCTAAAACCAGCTTCTCACCGGCTTCAAGCCAACACGAAGGAGATCGGCCTGGCCTTCCATATAGTGCCTCGAAAGGTGCCATACCAATACTAGATTGGAAGCTATTATTATATAAAAACTCAACAAAAGAAATATGATCTTACCAACTTCCACCAAAATCAAGAACACATGCACGAAGAAGATCTTCAAGAGTTTGATTCACACGCTCAGTTTGTCCATCGGACTGAGGATGATAAGCGGTGCTAAAATTAAGCTTCGTTCCCAAAGCTTTTTGAAGACCTTTCCAGAATCCACTAGTAAACAATGGATCACGATCGCTAACAATAGAAGTAGGAACTCCATGCAATTTAACAATTTCCTTGACAAAAAGTTTAGCCAAAATAGGTATGGTACGATTGGACCGAACGGGAATAAAATGGGCGGATTTTGTAAGTCTATCTACTATCACCCATAGGCTATCATGACCCGAACGAGAACGGGGAAGACCATCAATAAAGTCCATGGAAATTTGATCCCATTTCCATACTGGAATTTCTAAAGGTTGCAATAACCAACCGGGCCTTTGATGCTCGGCCTTTACAAGTTGGCAAGTCATGCAACGCTTAAAAAAGTTAGCAATATCGGATTTCATTCCATCCCAATAATAATGTCGCTTCATATCCGCGTACATTTTACTACTACCGGGATGAATGGTAAATTTAGAACGATAAGAATCTTCTAAACTGTCTTTACGAAGATCAATAATATTTGGCACCATAATTCTTCCAAATTTTCGAATACCTCCACGAGCATCAATATCAAAGTCTTTCAAACCTTCAATATCAATTTTATCCCTACAACTTTGGCTAAGAAAAACCAATTCGGGATCATGCTTTTGAGCTTCAAGAATGCGGTCTAAAAGAGATGATGAGCCTCAAGGCTACATAAAACAAGAGATGAACATGAATTGGATTCACGATCTCGAATTTCACAAGTGGATAAAGTCTCGAGATCATTCCATTCGGATATCATCATGGAAACAACTGCTTGTTGCTTACGACTAAGGGCATCGACAACACGATTTCCTTTTCCGGGAGTATAAAGAATATCAAGACCATAAGATGTAAGGAACTCGAGCCAACGTTGTTGACGCAAATTAAGTTCCTTTTGAGAAAATAAATACTTCAAAGATTTATGATCGGTGTAGAGAACAAATTTCTCTCCCAAAAGATAATGATGCCAAATTCTAAGGGTGAATACAATAGCTCTGAGCTCTAAATCATGAGTGGCATATCTAGTCTCGGTAGGCTTCAATTGCCTAGATGTATAAGCGATAACACATTCCCGCTGCATGAGAACGGCACCCAAACCAACACGACTAGCATCTGTATAAACAATAAAATCTTGGTTCCCATCGGGAATCACAAGAATAGGAGCATTGGAAAGGAGTTCTTTTAATTTCTGAAAAGAAGCTTCACATTTGTTTGACTATATGTATTTAACTCCCTTCTTTGTCAAATTATTAAGAGGCATGGAAATTTTAGAAAAGTCTTTAATGAACCGACGGTAATAGCCCGCCAATCCAAGAAAGCTACGAATTTCCGTCACACTATCCGGTCTCTTCCAATTTTGAATCGCTTCAATCTTTGAAGGATCCACAGATATTCCGGATTCAGAAATAATATGCCCCAAAAATTTCACACTAGATTGCCAAAAGTGGCATTTAGAAAATTTTGCTTTCAATTGGTTACTCCTAACAGTTTCCAACACAATCGAAGATGTTTTTCATGCTCCTCTTCGGTTTTAGAATAAATAAGAATATCATCGATAAAGATGAGAACAAATCGATCGAGGAAGTCTCTGAAAACTCGATTCATAAGGTCAATGAAATAAGCTGGAGCATTCGTCAAACCAAATGGTACAACAAGCCATTCATAAGATTCATAACGTGTATGGAACGATGTCAAGGGAATGCTATCCTCTGCAATACGGAGCTGATGAAAACCGGTTGCTAAGTCTAACTGTGAAAAGACTTTAGCACCACTAAGTTGATCGAATAAATCATCAATCCGAGGCAAGGTATATTTATTCTTGATGGTGAGATCGTTAAGCTTGCGGTAGTCAACGCAAAGCCAAAGTGTACCATCAGATTTCTTCACAAAAATAGCTGAAGCTCCCCATGGAGATGAACTAGATTGAATAAATTGCTTCGCTTCCAATTCAAATAATTGTTTGCGCATCTCCTCATTTTCTTTATTGGACATACGATAAATAGGCAGAGCTCCAAGGATTAGATTAATTTTGAACTCAATTGCTCACTTAGGTGGTAATCCTAGAACGGGCTCAAATATGTCGGGAAATTCACGAACAATGTGAATAAGAGAAATAACATCTTCCTCATCATCATTATCGTCATCATGAGGATTTAGAGAATACAAGGATGCTTTCGAATTGGAACCTGAATCTTTCAGAACAAGAGAAATCTGCTTAACAGATTGAGGATGCCGAAGATATATAGTCCGCTCAGGACATATGATATGGGCTTTATAACGGTTAAGCCAATCCATTCCCAAAATCATTCCGAAACCAAGGTAACGCATAACATGCAAATCGGTTCGGAAAGCATAATCACATAAAATAATTTCGACATCTTTATAAAGTAAACTGAGTGTTGTGGATCCACCAACCGGATTCGCAATTCTCAAAGAAGTCATCAAGCCAATAACATTCAAAGACAAAGCATCAACAAGTTCTTTTGATATAAAAGAGTGAGATGCACCCGTATCAAAAAGAACTCGAATAGGAAGATCATGAAATATAATGATGCCATCAAGGATAGAATGAGAAATACCTTGACCACGAGAAGTGTTAGTAGGGGCTTGTACCACATTTAGCTTGACTTCATTCTTGCTTTGAAGTTTGGGACACAAGGATATAGTATGACCCGAACTCTTGCAATAGCGGCAAGAAATAGACTTCGGACACTTGTTTGCAAAATGGTCCTTAGAACCACAATTGTAACATTCTCCATGATGAGAGTTAGGAATATTTGTTACCGAAGTTGCTTGCTTCCCCTTTTTGTTGGGATTAGGCTTGAATTTAAAAGGCCTCTTCTTATTGATGTTGTGTTTTACTTCAACATCACTTTCTTTATCGGCCTCTTCGAGTCGAAGAGCGATATCCACAAGCTAATCAAAAGAAACTTCTAATTTCAGAAGTAATGGCTTTTTGAGATTCTAATTCAAGCCATAAACAAATCTCTGATTTTTCTTCAATGTGGTATTAATATACTCGACCCAATATTTAGATAGAGATTCGAAAGATGCGACGTAGTCCGTCATAGAAGATTCACCTTGAACAAGGTCTATGAAGCAGCGGGCTAATAATACTTTTTCAGCTTCCGACACGAATTTCAACTCGAACCTTTCCCGGAATTGCTCCCAAGTAAGGTCCGCTTCAATAATTTCACTGATCAAAAGCTCGTACCAGTCTAATGCTCTTTCTTGGAGCATACTAGAAGCCACTTGGACTCGATGAAGATCAATAAGATTCATGCGAGAAAAGATGCGGTTGCATGTTCGAAGCCAAGCTTGGACTTTTATAACGCTCTCGGAACCTTTGAATGGCTTTCCAGCCAAATTGGTGTAATCACTGCACAAGCGTGCAAACCCAGATTTAGGATGTGTAGGCTCTAGAATGGGTCCGACAGCTTGAGAATTTTTCACAAGATCTATAAGTTGCTGAGCGGACATAAATACTCCATCCTGGGGACTAGCACTAGATTGATCGGCGCTGGGACGACCTTGTCTAACCATTTATCTTCTTTAAGAAAGAAAGAAGAGTGGAAAAAAGGTTATTCACAAAATGAATATCAAACAAACTTGATTGATAAAACAAGATATCATAAAAATAAATAGGATAGAATGGTGCGAAGACTCGAATTAAATCCTATGGCACGGTTCATAAGAAAGACTTAGGACACTGATCCTTGCTAAATTATTCTACATTATTCCGAAGTTTGGCTCTGATACCAAGCTGTGACGCCCCACCTCTATACTCACGCTAGCCAAGGACACTACGGAGTAATTCCGTGGACTAGCGCGAAGAATAAGGATGTTGAGGAGCGACCATCTATGTAATTGCTTTGTGCGAGCTCCGATATGTCAGATAGAATAACATGCATTTCATTTTCAAGAGGAAATCCGACATACCGATACAAACTCAAAGCTACCACACAGTGGCTATGAGGCCTTTGGAAACAAATATAGAAATAAACATAACATAAATCAATCATAGATGTTCATATCTCAAAGGCGGAAACAGATATGAATATAACACATAAAAGTGTACATCAGAGTAGTGGTCAAATAAGATCCATAATATCAGAAAAGAATAGATACAAGTGCTAGACAAAAGAATATGTATACATCAAGGAGTCTCTATCTCAAATGTATAACAAAAAAAACTACCAATCTAATGTAGTTAGACAAAAGTCAGAAGATGATCCCAGATAAGGAGTCAAGCAGAAGAACCTGTAACATCTCGGTCTGACCCGAGTATTATTTAATAATAAAATAATAAATGGATCAGTCTAGCTATAATTATCATTAAAGAAATGAGATATAAGTAGAGATATAATAAAAACGTATGATAACAACAATGTCGTACTAGGTCAGGTATGATTTAAACAACAACAAAATTATACAATATCTCAAGAATCTCAAAGCACCAAAAATAATATCATATTCTTTATTTTATTCACCAAAACAAAAATATTGACAAACATATAATTGCCAATCACAAAAAGAGGTGAAACACAAATTCCAGAAATCATCATCTTGAAATCCAGAAATCACAAAGGGGGGAGGCCTATCACAAACGGGAGCATGAAAACTCACCAACACGTGTATCACAAACGGAACGCTATTCCATGGTCGCTAACCATAAATTTTTTTTGAGCCGAAGCTCCACAAATGGCCCGAAGACCATGGGTCACTACCCCGCCAAATTGAACCGAAGTTCCACAACCGGGGATTGTAATCCCCATACAAATAAATAGACATCGCACATCGCTAGTCTAAATCACAAAATGATCATCATTGATCAATAAAAAGTGTCGATTACACTAAGCTAGTAAATATAAGAGATTAGCTTCATGTCCCATAACCACTAGCTTAACTTAAATATTTACGAACAAATTGTAGATTCCCACACGAAAATTGTCACAAGAGTTTCAATCGAACAAGTCCAAAAATTAACCGATGAAGTAAACGCAAGCGATTCATACCACTTGTTTTGCTAAGCCGTTTAATTAGATTTTCTTATACGAATGAGGTAAAGGTTTGTATATACTAATAGATTGGAAAACGGTTTTATTAACGAGGTTTGTATTAAAAATAGAGTTGAAATCATCTTTGTAAAAGAGTTTGAATATTTACTACTAGTGTAGAAAACCTTTATATTTTAAAGTGACAAATCACAAAATGATTGTAGAAACAATCAATCACAAAAATCCACATTCGAAGACGTGAATTAATTCCAAAGAATTTGATACTGAATCCATCAAAATGGGCATTCCCATAAATCCCAAAAAGAAGTCATCAAAGTCGATAAAAGAGATAATGACAAATCGGATCAACATGAATCGATTAAAATTGGAAACCCATATAAAATATGTAAATTGGGCTGAGACAAGCAGATTCAGACGTCTGAATTTGATATTTCAAACGTCTGAAACTGATGCTTTGGGCAATATTATACCTAGGCCAATGTTGGCCAAATCATATCGGAAGAGATCGGATGAGTGACGATTGCTAGGGGTTTACGACAAATGACTACCCAACCCTAAAGACTCACCAATACACTCCAACCAACATGTCCAAACATCCATATAAGGATTTTCATAGATTTTGATTTCAAACACCAAAAATTGGAATATTCATCAGACCAATTCAATTCAAAAGAAAATGAATATGAATATATGTTAGGAATTCATACCTAATGACAATGGTAGAAATAGACAAAGATGTGAGTTCAAAAAATCACCTTTAAACCCAAACACAAATGATAAGCTCTAGAACAAACAATAGGTTGATCTCTCTTCAATATTAACCCAAGGAGCTTCAATCTAGGCTCAAAAGAAAAACATTTCCTAAGTTAGGGTTTAGGAAACTTTCTTAAATTGAAGAGGAAATGAGTTGGAGAAGATGAAGAGGGAGCTTACCCAAGCTTTTCTTTGATGTTGGAGCTAGAACTTGAATTTGCAAAGAAGATTAGGGCTTAGGAATTCTAATTCTTGTTCTCCTCCCCCATTTTTTCTAAAAGCTTGAGTGTTAGGAAAATAATAGAATGAGTGAATAGGAGTTGAATGAAGGGTTAAGTTATTAGAAGGTTGATGGGCTGGAACCCAAACCCAATGCCATAGTTGAAAACTTCAAAATTTTACCCAACTCAAAACATATCGATGTTTATAGTCAAAAAAGTCATAAATATCATTTTGAACTCGATGGAATTGGTCTCGAGTCCAAATTGTTGAATCTCAATTTCAATCTTCATTCAGACGTCTGAAATTTCCAAACCAGATGTCTGAACTTGGAAAACTATGAGTTTTCCAACTTCATTCAGACGTCTGAAATGAA
Source organism: Allium fistulosum (assembly GCA_030737815.1). NCBI lineage: Eukaryota > Viridiplantae > Streptophyta > Magnoliopsida > Asparagales > Amaryllidaceae > Allium > Allium fistulosum. Next base: position 752,605,443 of record CM060905.1, on the reverse strand, counting down.
CGATTCAGACGTCCGAATCTGGAAAACCAGATGTTGTCTAGCACAATATTCAAACGTCTGACTCGGGGATTTCAGACGTCTGAAACTTGCTATTTTAGCCTGTTTTCTTTCTGGACTGATTCGAACAATTTCAGACGTCTGAATTAGTCATTTCAAACGTCTGAATTTCTGGAAAAATGTGTTTTCAAATAGGCACTTCCAAATAGCACTATCCACATAGAATTTTCACTAATTCGACTGTTCTTCAACGAATAGTGACTTTTTCGGACTAAAATCCGATTAACGATGCTGTATTTAAATTAAACATTTAAATATTCAAATCGTAAAATATGCGGGTTGTTACATACTATAATAAATTGCATTAAAATGGGAAAAGTTAATTTGGGGATAATTATTAAATTAATTGGTGGATTTAGAAAATAGGATACATTTCCAAAACTTAATATCTAAAAGATAACGATAAACATAACTGCTAGAATAAAAGAAATAAAAAGGGGAAATTAGTGTAGAATAGAGAAACCACTACATTTTACACTACTCTAAAATTGTTTAAGAAACACCTTGCAATTATAGATTATTATTTATAGTGTCATTCAACATTAAGATATGGAAATGGATTATATAGTCTTCATAACCAACTGAATAAAATAGAATAACCCCCTAAAATATTGGACAATAAAGTAAAGTATGATTTGAAACAAGAAAATTATTAAATTAAGAGTTTGAGCCTATAAAGAAATTTTAGGAGCCTAAGTCTGCATTTACTGCGCAGGCTATTTAACTAGGAAATTATTATGATAAGTGAATCATGTAATATTAGGGAATTAAAGAAAATTCTATATCATAATAAAAGAAGACAGACTAGGCAAGAAACGCTTGTAATTGTATAACGCACTATTACAGAAGAAAAAGTAACAATTCAAAGTAGAATTATAACATAGGTTATATAAGAACAGAAAAGCTTATCGTTAGATTTAAAATAAATTGGTAAGCGATGATAGTAGGGAATAATGATAGAAGCTTATTTAAACAACTTATATTAAGTTGATAAGCAAATTGTTAACGTTAAAATGTGAACGCTAACACCCGGTGTGTGTAATAAGATCGTGAAAGCACCACCCGTGAGACGGGAACAGATAACAAGCAGGAAAATAGCAGAAATGCAGTAAAAGACAGCAATTTATAGTGGTTCGGCTTGAGTTTTAGCCTACGTCCACTTTGAATCTCTTTATAATTGAATCCAGTTACAAATCAGTACAAATCTCTTATGAATACAGTACAATTCGATCCCAAGAAACAATCTTGACTACTAGCTCAATCTTCGATGTTGAAACTCGTTGAATCCATGTTGGATGTAAAGAATTTCTCTCGAAGCTTGTTGTAGTGTCGCGAATGCTTGAAGGATCCTTGATTGCTGAATGATTGGAGAGTTTGACAGAGTAACGGCGCTGTAGAAATGATTTGCCAAAAGTCCCCCTCATGTTGGAAGTGGTGGGGTATTTATAGGAGCTGATTTGGAAACTGGAAATTTGCCTAAGTCTTAGGTCGCGTACGACCTTAGTTAAGTCGTAGGTCGCGAGCGACCTAAGCTAGGTCGCTGTCCCCTTGCGGCTTCAGAAGTTAGCTGGTAAAGCTATATTTGGCTTCATTTGATGAAGTAGTAGGTCGCAGGCGAGCTAAGGAACAGCTGTGGGAGCTCTAGGTCGTTCGCCTTTTAGGTCATAGGGCGCTGAGCATGCCTTATCAGTTAGGTCGCGAACCTTCTTAGGTCGTCAAGTCCCTTAGGTCGCTAACTACCTTAGGTTGTTAAGTCCTTTAGGTCGCTAGCTACCATAGGTCGTTGAGTTCCTTAGGTCGCAATCCCTCCCTGTAGCTAGGTCGCAAGCTTTCCTGGATCATAGGTCGCGAGGCCCTCTTAAGTCCTTAGGTCGCAAACTCTTGTTCTTAGGTCGCAAACTCTTCTGGAGCTTAGGTCGCGAGGCTTTCCTGTAGCTAGGTCGCAAGCTTCTCCTAAGTCGCTGAGTTCTCTAGGTCGTAAACTCTTCTTAAGTCGCTAAGTTCTAGGTCGCGGAGATAAAAGGATTAACATTTGCCCCTCGAGGCATATGACTATGCCTTAGGTCGTATGCTTCGATCCACCTTTGCTAAGTCGCAAACGACCTAGAACTTCGCGCGCCTGCTCGCCTCCCATCCTCAGCTTCATATAAATTGGCTAGGTCGCACCTTCTTCCTCACCTTACTGTCTTGAGCCTCCATCGCCATTAACAGTTTTTCGAGCTTCCAAAGACAAATCTGACCCAATCAGCCAACGATTCTTCCTCGCCGATCATAATTCGTAAGTGGATCAGCTTCTATTCATCTATAATCATCACTTGATCACGAATCGCTGCTATCTGTCCCAAGCTTAATCTTGTGCATTGTGCTTTCTAAACGGTTGTTTCCAATAACTTTTGCTTGTCAATTGACGTGCTGTGGCGATTCGTGATTGTACGAAAACTATTCGTCACGAATCTGTGGGGTTCGCAATTGATTTGCTGGTTACTTGGTGGTGTGTTGAGGTAGGACGAAGGGGAAGACGAATTTTCTCTGATTTGGCGGTAATGGGCTATCGGATCTAATATAACATTGCTTGGAGAGGAAGCCACCAGTCTACCAGTCTTGAACGACCTAGGAGTTAGGTCGCGTGGGAATGCTTAGCGACTTAAGCCTTTGAGACCTGACAACATTTGCGACCTAGAGGGTCTTCAATCTAGAAACAGCTGTGCGCGACCTAGGACTTAGAGAAAATTGCCCCATCTTAATCCATCTAGTTGCAACGCGCGACCTAAAGAAATCCTAACTTATAATAGGTCGCTGAACGACCTACTACTTGGACAATTTCTCGCAGTCCTGAACTTTTAACCTGAACAACATAGCATAAGAACACTGCAACCTGTGTTAGGTCGTAAGCGACCTAACACTTAGAACTTTGAACAGACTTACTGATTCTCTGAATTTGAATTCGAATTGTTTTGGACTTTGCACTTCTTTTCAGATTTCATTAACTTTAACGCTGATAACCTGTTTAGAAGTAACATTCACAGGAAAATGGGACGAATATACTGCCATTGATAGCCCACATCAAATGACAGATTAGTTGACAAAGAACATCAAACTTAAATGAACTTCGTGAATGAAATGCTGTGAATTAACAAATCTAAGTGAAGTATTAAAGCAAAATTGAAATGATCAACTAAAGCTGATTCATTTGCATCAACACAACACTGTTTTTGGACTTAAAAGATATCAAGCCCTGAAACTTTATAATCGACAAGTATCAATTAATTTAGTTTCATTTACATTTGCTTGTTATTGCATTAGTTTTGCACAACACTTCACTCTTTTTAGGAAACGTGCACCTTAACATTTGATCGTCCAGTTCCTTGTGTAGAATGGAATCTCAACAGGAAGACTTGGAAACAGCTAGGGAGGGTTTTCCAATTGCTACCCCACTAAACGATCCTCCGGAAAGGACTCCCATCACTTTGAGTCAAAAATTTTTCCGTCAACTATGCATTCAATTTGGCATTGCCGAAGCCGACGCTCTACTCCCTGGAATAAATGACACTGCTGATAGGCCGCCCCGGGGCTTTGTCGCAGTTAACCGTCAAATGTGTTCGAGTGGAGCCATTCCCCCTTTTAACATCTGTCTTCGAGAACTCCTTCTTCGGCTATCTATCTCTCCTTTTCAATTACACCCTAATGGATACTCCATCCTGCTAGGACTGTGTGTGCTTTTCAGGAGAACGTTGGGCCGTTTTCCCACTTTTGCTGAAATTCGCTTCTTGTGCACATTTGCAAAGAACAAAGACCATCCCTCTATCATACTTGTGAGGGGTGCAAGGAATCACAAACTAATCCTGGACTTGCCAGAAAGCGCCCATGGATTCTTGACTCAATTCTTTTATGTTCGCTGTCCTCCGGAATTTTATGCCATCTGGAGGGTCGGAAGTAAGACTACCTCTCTCTGATTTGTTTTCTGGACTTTTCAGAGTTCGAACTGTTTGACGCTTAACTCCATTCTTTCTTTTTGCAGCACTTCCTCCTCCACTTCGAGATACTCGTCACAAGTCAATTTTAGATACTTTGAGTGCCGTTGACGCTGAAGAGAGGAGTGCCAAATTCCTACTGAAAGATGAATTTCTGCATCAATTCGGTCTTTTACATCCTTCTAGATCGACCCAAATTCACGAAGCCTCCAATTCTGATGCGGAAACATTAGCTTCTTCAGGTTCCCAAGCAGAGGCCTCGAATGCCCCAGCCCTTGTAGAGGAAACTGCACCAAAAGTACCCGTCGCAGAGGCTGCTTTAATAAAATGTTCCGCATCTATCGATGTCGCAGGGTCAATTAGCAAGTCGGCACTTGCCCCAATTATCGAGGAGGAAGAGAACCCTCGAGCTTCTGAAAAATCAATTGATACAGAGGTTGAAAAGGAGAAGTCTGTTGAATTCCAGGGTGATGACACCTTTGATGATTTGAGTGATATCATGATAACTTCTCAAGAGCTTTTCGGGGATAGCAATCCAAAAGTGACTTCTCTCGTTGTTGAAGCGACTTCTTCCCTAAAACAATCCCTGACGCCTACTACACCAGTCGTCTCTGTTTCCACACCAAAGCGTGGTCTGTAGTTTGACGCATGTAGCTTGCACGCCGCACACACTTAGGATTTTTCAGCACTTATAAGCATCTATCCTTCTTTTCTGGAAATTTCTAAATTTTACTTCTTTTCTGCTTTCAGATTCTCCGATGGGGCGCACCGGCTCATATTATGATTCATTCCATCGCTACGGAGGCCGTGGATCTTTCAACTTTAAAAAATATCTCGATGCCCCAAGCGAAATAGATGAAGAAAGGGCTCGAAGGAAAGCTCAGGAGAAGCGGGATTGCGATCAAAGACAAAGAAGAAAAGATGCCGAACGATACGACTCTTCTCACAGGAGTGACTATCCCCATAAGCGAAAGTCTTATGATGATAAGGGAAAAACTCCGATTGCTGACGAATCAAGCAAACGGTCTAAGCCGAGTGATGCATCCGTAATCTCTGAGAAGGCTGACGCTCCCATTTCTTCCGATATTCCGGCCGGCTCTCCTCCTCTGAAGAAATCTGACATTCAGACTATCATTAACAGGCCACAATATCAAGTCAAAGACGGCCCCCCAACACTTCAGAGTCGTTTCCCGAATTGGTGCCTTAAAGGGGTGCGCTTTGACTTGGATTTGGTGCCGATTGATAAACAAGACATGCTTAGCAGCCTTGATGCAGTCAGGCTTAATATTGAGAGGATGTCGCAATGGCAGAAGCTTGTCGATGAACTCCAAAGGGTCAATCACATGAATCTTGAAAATATGTTGACTCTGGAGAACGACAAAGCCGAATGGGATAAATGGCGTAAGCAGCATGATGCGGAGATGACGAGCATCGCAGATGATAACGCCAAGCTTGAATCTGAAGTCAAGCGACTTAAGGAGGATCTTGCCTCTTCTTCTGCATCTCATACCCAAAAAGAAGAAGTTCTTCAGAAGCAGGTGCGGGATGCACATGCTGCACAAAGGGATGCCGAAATGAAGATTGCAGCTAAAGAGCACATTATCGAAAAATACCGCAAAGAAAATGCTGAGCTGCGGGATGCTACTGCTTCTCAAAACGCGGAAATTGAGATATTAAAAGCCAGGCTTCTTCAAGTTGAGAAGGAGCGCGACGAGGCTGTTTCCGGTCAAGCTGTAGCCATTGCTGAAAAAGAAACGGCTGAGCGAGCTCATGCGGAAACAAAAGCCAATGTCGGCTCTACCTTATTCGACTTTTATCTACATAGCGTTTTGGGTCGCGGGAGCCTCTCTTTTCTGGGTCCTGATTATGAAATCACACTGGCTGAAGTGTGGGAAGTTGCCATTGATATGCTTGGCGGGGCCGGGTATGATGAGTCGGAACTTGAGGAGCGCTATCTTGATGATGAGGCTCATGCTGCTCTTGCTAAGGGGAAGGAGCAACTTGCCAAAGTAAGAGCTGAATCAACGGGAGAAGAGCCTCCAAAAGAAGAAGCTCCTTTAACGGCCCCTGTTCATACTTCTACTTCAGCCGACATTAATATCATGGATTCCAGCTCTCATTCTTCTCATCCGGCTAAAGTTGCCCAAGAAACTGCAACCACTCTTACTGAAGATGAGGCTCCGGATGATATCGAAGCCGAGAAATTTGAGGTTGATCTTGCAAAGCCAACTCCTCCAGGTAATTTTGACGTCATCTCGGGCCCAACGAACCAGTCATTTGATTTAGCCGAATTCGATGATCTTCTTACTTGTTACTTAAACTTCGGTGAACCGATGCCTTCTCTATTTTTGGGGGATGTTGATTTTAACTTCTTTTCTTCTACAGCGGAGGCACCAGACACTGCACAAGCTTTCACTCCTTCAGTCGCCGTTCCTCCGCCTTCCCAAATTACTCCTCCTTCTGCTTCCCAACCGGGATCACAGGCAGAGAAAATCGAAGCTCTTCAAGGCTTGGACGATCCGGCTGCTTTACAGGAGCAGAAGGCGGAGGATCTTGAAGACATTGAGAGAACCCCGAAGCGATCTCTTGATGACGATACGAAGCCCTCAACATTGCTTACTACTCCGGGGAGCGAATCTTCTTCAAAGAGGAAGGGGAAGCGTGCCATAAGGAAGAAGAAGAAGACTTCTGCTGGAGAAGATGCAGTAGTTGATCCGGCCGTACCTCTTTCTCCTTCTGCCCCTACCCGTTCACAACGACTTCAAAAGCTAATCATTAGGCCGGGTAAGGGCTCAAAAGGTGGCGAGAAGAAGGATTGATCAAGCTGGATTTTTCTACTTATTGTTTTTTCTTTTTGCATGTATTGACCGGGGATTGTGCGGGTACCGGTCCCCGCTTTTGCTTTTTTGGGATATCTGCACATGTAAAGAATTTTCATAGTACTAAATAAAACAATTATTTTACTTGTACAAACTCTTGTGTATGTGAGAATTCATTTGTTTTTTATTTTTAGTGTGGAACAAACGATCCCTTCTACTTGTACAAACTCTTTGTCTGTGTTTAAGAATGCATTTATTCCACATCTTTTCGCGTGATATTGTTATGTGCTTATGGTATGTCGCTTGAATACTGCTTTTTATTGTTATAGCTGTATCATATGATATTGCCCCTATACCACAAGTGCATTACAATATCTTGTTGCTTTTGGCGAGACCTGCGCTCTTATTTTTCATAGGATAACTATTCCGTCTTTAAGGGAACGATTATTCTACTTAAATGGAGCGTGTCTCATTTTCGGAGAAGTTTTTTTTTTTACGCTTCAACCTTCGGAGTTGTTCACTTCATGTTTTCGAGAAGTGAATTCTCTTACACGGTAAAGCGAACCTCAGAAAAGGATATTACTTAGCACTTCAATTCCTGGGGAAGAGTTTTTCAAGATGAACAAGTAGGTCTTCCCTAAGAACTGAAGTGTGCCTCTAAGGAGGGCTTTTTTGGTATTTTTGAGGAGTAGCATTTGGACTCCGAAGAGTAGCATCATGCCTTGTGGAGTATTGTTGTGCCCCCGGAGAGGTCTTGTGCTTCCGAAGAAGTCTTGATTTTGGTCTCCGAAGAGAAGCAATGTTGGTCTCCGAAGAGAAGCAATTTTTGTATTTCTACTCGGGTGAAGTGGGTCTCCGAAGAGAAGCATTTTGCACTTTTACCCTAGTGAAATGTGCCTCCGAAGAGGGCTTTTTATTTTGTGCTTCAAGCATGGTGAAGCGTGCCTCCTAAGATGGCTTGTGCCTCCGGAGAGGGCTTGTGCCTCCGAAGAGGGCTTGTGCCTCCGAAGATGGCTTGTGCCTCCGAAGAGGGCTTGTGATTGCCTGGAGGTTACTTTCTCATGGTCGGAGGGGTCCACGGGACGGACGCAAGTTGCTTGATTGGATGTTTGCTTACACAAACGATCGCAATTAACTAACAAGGTGCCCCTATGGTAGTCCTACTGATCTTTTTGATTGAGTAAAGCACCCCCATTTATTGGCATGCCTCGTTAGAGGGCTTTGGTTGGTTGATGTGCCAGGTAGGTTGCGTCTCAGGGGCGAGAGGATCCACAGGACGAACGTAAGCTATCTGATCGGATGCATCACGATCAGTTAGCGAAGATCCTGTTCCTTCCGCTTGGGAAGGTATCCCTTTAGTGGATCTCTCGGCCTTCCTGTTGAGAGGCATACCTCCCTTTGTCTGCTTCTTTGTTTGCTTGGCAATTTTCTCTCATCATATGCCCATTAGCGATCCCTTATTATCGTTTCCAAGCGCATCTTCATTCCTTTTGCGAGTAAATTTCCTCATCCGAAGGAGTGTACTTCACTGTTGAATGACTTCACGAGACAAACGCGAGTTATCTAATTGGATGTCTATTCATAACGACAATCTCAACTAGTGAACGAAGGTTTGTCCCAGTGGAGTCGCCAACTTTTTTATGTGAAGTTTTCTTTGCATAGGATTTGAGTTTAGAATTTTTTGTGTAATAGCTGATTTATCGAGGTCGCTTAGCTTCGTGACGAGCAAGCCTTGTTATAATGTCCTGCAATTTTGAATCGATATTTTAGCGATACGTTTAAAGTATTTACATATCGAAATAAAACAGACATTATGAAATAGTAAAGAAAACAAGATTTATAGTGGTTCGGCCAAGAATCGGGCCTACGTCCACTTTATAGCTTTCATTCATTTACACTGATTTACAATATTTCACAATACAACTGATACATTCATCATCATTTTACAATTTTGAGCAGAGCTCTTATCAAGTAAAATAAGGACGCAAGTGGTTGCTGTTCCAGGCTCTTGGAATTGGATCTCCTTCAACAGTTATGAGTTTGAAAGTGCCATCAAGAAGTTTAGTGCCTATGACATATGGCCCTTCCTAGTTTGGCCCAAACACACCAGTTGCTGTCATGATCCTTTTCAAAACCAAGTCTCCGATTTCAAAGCTGCGTTGGCGAACTTTAGAGTTGAAATGCCTGGCTATTTTCTGCTGATGAGCTGAAATTCTAAGCCTAGCTTCTTCTCTTTTCTCATCAAGAAAATCAAGTGCTTCAAGTTGCAGTTTTTCATTTTCGGATTCGTTGAAGTGAACTCTTCTATGTGAAGGAACTTCTACTTCTACTGGAATCATTGCCTCAGATCCGTAAGCCAGTGAAAATGGAGTGTGCCCAGTCGCAGTTTTGTGAGTAGTTCTGTACGCCCATAGTGCTAATGGAAGCCTATCAACCCAACCACCTTTTGCTTTTTCAAGTTGTTTTTTGATAGTTGACTTGATGATCTTATTAACTGCTTCCACTTGCCCATTTGCCTGCGGATGAGCCACTGCTGAGAAGCTTTTTCGAATTCTGAATCGTTTGCAAAAATCCTGGAATTCTTCACTTTCAAACTGAGTACCGTTATCTGTGATTATTTTCTGCGGCACACCATATCTGCAAATGATATTCTTCGTTACAAAATTTATCATCTTTTTAGAAGTGATGGTGGCCAAAGGTTCAGCTTCAGCCCATTTGGTGAAATAATCGACGGCAACAATAGCATATTTAATTCCTGATTTAGCGATCGGTAAAGGTCCAATCAGATCTATTCCCCAAATGGCGAATGGCCATGGACTGACCATCTGTGTGAGTTCGGTGGAAGGCGCTCTTGGGATTTTTGCAAATCTTTGGCATTTGTCGCACTTCCTGGAGTAAGCTGCAGCATCTCGATTAATATCCGGCCAGAAATACCCATATCGGAGAACTTTCTTTGCGAGTGTCTGACCACCTGAATGATCTCCACATTCTCCTCCGTGTACTTCTGCTAAAATTGTCTTAGCTTCTTCCTTGGTTACACATCGAAGTAACGGTATTGAGAATCCCCGCCTGTACAACCGACCATCCTGAATTATATATCTTGCTGCTTTCCTCAACAGCTTTAGGCGTTCTTTGGAGTTTTCTGGTAATAAACCATTGAGCAGATATTCTTTGATTGGAGTCATCCATGATTCATACTCTAGAGATGTAGCCATAATCCAATCAACATCCATTTCATCAATGCTTGGGGCCGACAGAACTTCTACAGGAACTAATCCCAACAACTGAGCTTCCCCGGAACTTGAGTACTTTGCTAAAGAATCCGCCTTCATATTCTCCTCTCGAGGTATGTGGCTTATTGAATAGTGATCGAAATCATTGAGAAGTTCGGAAGTTTTGGTCAAATATGCAGGCAAATTCCCTCCTTTGGCTTGAAATTCCTTCTTCACCTGGCAAACAATAAGCTGAGAGTCGCTAAAAATCTGTATCACTTTGATGTTTAACTCCTTGGCGATTTTTAATCCGGCAATAAGGGCTTCATATTCCGCTTCATTGTTTGTCGAAGGGAATTCCAGTCTTAATGCATAACATAGTGATCGCCCTTCGGGAGTTTCGAACACAATTCCTGCCCCAGAACAATAATCATTTCTCGAACCATCAACATACAACTTCCACTGTATCGGAACGCAGTCAGTTGTTTCATCCTTACTGTGACCTTTGTCAGTGGACTCCGCAATGAAATCTGCTAAAGCTTGTCCGTTAATTGCTCTTAGGGGGTGGTAAGTGATGTCATATTGACTGAGTTCTATGTTCCACTTCAAGAGACGACCCGAAGTTTCAGGACGATACAGGACTTGCTTTAGAGGTTGGTCAGTCAGGACTTTGATAGGATGAGATTGAAAATAGGGCCTCAACTTTCTGGAAGCGATTAGCAAACAATAAGCAAGCTTTTCTATCTTTGAATAATTCATCTCTGCCCCAGTGAACCGTTTGCTGATGTAGTAAACTGGATGTTGTATTTTCATATCTTCTCGTACGAGTGCTGCACTTAGAGCATGGGATGAGATTGCCAAATAGATGAAGAGGTCTTCGCCATCACTAGGCTTGGAGAGGACCGGAGGAGTTCTCATATGATAAAGCAATTGATCGAAAGCATTCTGACATTCAGGAGTCCATTTGAAATTTTTCTTTCCTTTCTTTAGAGCATCGAAGAAGGGAATGCATTTGTCTGTGGCCTTGGAAATGAAGCGACTAAGAGCAGCAACTTTTCCATTGAGACTTTGCAGTTCTTTCTTTGTTCTAGGGGCTTTAACTTCTCTTAGAGCTGTGATTTGAGCGGGATTGGCTTCGATGCCCCTAGCGCTCACGATGAAACCCAGGAATTTCCCAGACTCCACTCCGAATGAACATTTCAATGGATTGAGCTTCATTCCATACTTTCGAAGAATTGAGAACATCTCCGCCAAGTGATCCATGTGGTCTACTGCTTTCTTTGACTTTACTAACATATCATCGACATAAACTTCCATAGTTTTGCCAATCTGAGGTTTGAACATAGCGTTGACAAGTCTTTGGTAGGTTGCCCCTGCATTCTTTAATCCGAATGGCATGACTTTGTAACAGTATAGTCCCACATCTGTAATAAAGCTTGTGTCTTCCTGATCTGGTTCGTTCATCATAATCTGATTGTATCCGGAATAGGCATCCATAAAAGATAACAACTCATGTCCAGCCGTCCCATCCACTAATTGATCGATTCTAGGCAACGGGAAGCAGTCTTTGGGGCAAGCTTTGTTTAGATATGAGAAATCAATGCATACTCTCCACTTTCCATTTGCTTTCTTAACCAGTACTGGATTTGAAACCCAATTTGGATAAGTGGATTCTCTGATGAAATTATTCTCCAAGAGACGATCTACTTCTTCCTTTAAAGCTGCTGACCTTTCTGGACCTTGAGTTCTTCGTTTCTGTTTTACTGGTGTGAATTTCGGATCGACATTCAGAGTGTGAACAGCAATTGTTGGAGATATTCCGCACATATCAGCATGACACCAAGCGAACACGTCCAGATTTGCTTTTAGAAATGATATCAGTGTATTTTGAACTGTTGTACTTAGTTGCGAACCCACATTAAGTACTTTGTTTGGGTCTTTTGAGTCGACAGGTATTGGTACCGTAACTTCTGCGGGCACCACTCTATTCTCCTCTGCACTGGATTTTCTGGGATCCATTTCTCGCCTTGCGCCACTATGCTCACCAGTGCAGGGACCATCCTGTATTTGCTATAAGGTTGGGTTTTTGATGCGGAGGGGAGCTGCCGCATCTTTACCCATCTCTCTCTTTCTGGCTTCTCGAAGCTCTATGAGATAACATTCACGTCCAGCATTTTGATCTCCCTTGATGACACCAACACCATTTTCTGTAGGAAATTTCATAGTTAGGCACCACGGGGCCAAAATGGCCTTGAATGCAGCTAGAGTCGGCCTGCCTAGGAAAGCGTTGTAGGCAGAAAATCCATCGACAATCACAAAGGTTTGCTTGCGAGCTACCCTTTTCTACCCTTCCCCAAGTTCCACGAACAACTCAACAGTTCCAATTGGTTGCTGTGGTTCCCCAGTGAAACCAACGATCTTTTGCGACGAAGCCTGAACATCAGTCATTGGGATCTTCATCTGGTCAAATGTTTTCTTGAAGAGTATATTGCAGGAAGCACCGCAATCAATGAGTACTCGTCTTACTATTGCTGGTCCAATTCCTGCAGAGATAACTAAGGGATCTATGGTGGGAGCTTCAATACCAATAGAATCTCTAGCTTTGAACATAATATCATTATCCGAAATCTTTTGCTGTTTTAGGGGTGCAGCATTTTCTACAGCAAAAACATCTTCCTCTGTAGGGATATACTTCAGAGCATGAGCATATCGCTCCATTTCACCCCAGCTCCTGCCTGTTGGGTGTGGGCCCCCTGTAATGACGTTAATAACGGGCCTCTCAGATTCATGTGCCGTAGTGCCTTTGCCGGAACCTGATGGCTGATTAGAGGGTTGTTGCCTCTGAGTAGACGAAGATGGGTCACTTCTGTTTTTCTTGACATATTGTTGCAGCTTGTTTTCTCTCAACAATTCTTCAATTAAGCTTTTTAAGTGACGACAGTCATTGGTATCATGACCGGGTTGGTTGTGAAAGCGGCAGAACTTTCCATTTCTCATAGCGCCCTTTCCCGGTTTTATCTCAGCCGGTTTAGGATAATCGACAGCATCTTTGGTGGCGAAGAAGATATTTTCCAAAGTGTCAGTCAATGGAGTGAAATCTGAAGGTTTGAAGAAGCGAGGTTTCTTTGTATCCTTTTGTTTCTTCCCCTCGTGATTTTCCCTTTTCTGACTTCTAGAATCCTTCTTTACCGAAGCAGCAATGTTATTTTCCACCTTTGCTGCCACCACTTTCATTGGTGCCGGAAGGTTTTCCAAGCGTATGAATTCGTCAGCTTTCTTGTAGAATTTTTCGAGAGAATTTGGCTCTTTCATCTTCAGCCATTTTCCAAATTCGCTCGATTTGTCGATAGCACGCATCAAATAGGTCAAGATCATTCGTGGCTCTGCGTTATCGACTTCTGCCAGAGCTAGATTGAAGCGGTTCAGAAATGATTTAATAGGCTCTCCCGGACTCTGTTCAAGACTGGACAATGACATTATGTCCTTTGCCTTTGAAGTGTATAGCCTGAATTGCTCTTTGAACTTTCTAGTTAGATCGGAAAACTGATCTACTGATCAGACAGGAAGTTTGGTGAACCAGAGAAGTGCCACTCCTTCCAAATATACTGGGAAATACCGGCACTTGATTCCGTCAGTTGCACTTGCGCCGGTCATGTGCCAGTCATACTTATACAAGAATTGGTTTGGGTCGCTTGTTCCCCGATAAGCAGGAATGGTGGGGGGAACAAATTTTCTAGGAAATTCAGCCTTTAGAATCTTCTCGGTAAATGGAGTTTTACTTGGTGCGAATCCCCATTCGCTCTCATCTTCACCTCTTTGCATGCTCTCTTTCATTATTTGCTTGATCATGCCAGAAAGATATTCCTCATTGTTCAAAGATTTTGCGGAGTAGACTTCTGCCATTTTCTCAGATGTTTGCCCGGGCAGATTTTCGTGGAAAATTGGCGATGGTCTAGATCCTTCAGCTCGGAAGGGTGCCCCTTCGGCAGCACCTGATCCCCCCTGAGGAATATCTCTCCCTTCAGAGTTGCGTAGAGCATCAGCGGTGTTTTCTTCACTACCAACTGGTCTTTGGTTGGAACCAAGCAGAGCATTCAGTTTTTCCATCATCAGATTGTTTTGAGTCTCAATCTGTTGGTATAGTCCGGATACAGCAGCGTTTAGCTCCTCTCGCGTCACCCCGACGCTTGGAGCTGCTCGACTCGGTGAAGCAGAAGTGGCGGTATCATCATGAACATCCTCAGATCTGACAACCTTTCGTTTCCTTCCAGGAGCCATTATGTCTGACAGACTTCTGGTTTTGTAGGAAATCTTTTCAACAAACTTGCGTGAAGCAATGATGAATGGTAGCCTGAGTTGGGTTCTCAGTGAAAGCACCAAAATGTTAACGTTAAAATGTGAACGCTAACACCCGGTGTGTGTAATAAGATCGTGAAAGCACCACCCGTGAGACGGGAACAGATAACAAGCAGGAAAATAGCAGAAATGCAGTAAAAGACAGCAATTTATAGTGGTTCGGCTTGAGTTTTAGCCTACGTCCACTTTGAATCTCTTTATAATTGAATCCAGTTACAAATCAGTACAAATCTCTTATGAATACAGTACAATTCGATCCCAAGAAACAATCTTGACTACTAGCTCAATCTTCGATGTTGAAACTCGTTGAATCCATGTTGGATGTAAAGAATTTCTCTCGAAGCTTGTTGTAGTGTCGCGAATGCTTGAAGGATCCTTGATTGCTGAATGATTGGAGAGTTTGACAGAGTAACGGCGCTGCAGAAATGATTTGCCAAAAGTCCCCCTCATGTTGGAAGTGGTGGGGTATTTATAGGAGCTGATTTGGAAACTGGAAATTTGCCTAAGTCTTAGGTCGCGTACGACCTTAGTTAAGTCGTAGGTCGCGAGCGACCGAAGCTAGGTCGCTGTCCCCTTGCGGCTTCAGAAGTTAGCTGGTAAAGCTATATTTGGCTTCATTTGATGAAGTAGTAGGTCGCAGGCGAGCTAAGGAACAGCTGTGGGAGCTCTAGGTCGTTCGCCTTTTAGGTCATAGGGCGCTGAGCATGCCTTATCAGTTAGGTCGCGAACCTTCTTAGGTCGTCAAGTCCCTTAGGTCGCTAACTACCTTAGGTTGTTAAGTCCTTTAGGTCGCTAGCTACCATAGGTCGTTGAGTTCCTTAGGTCGCAATCCCTCCCTGTAGCTAGGTCGGAAGCTTTCCTGGATCATAGGTCGCGAGGCCCTCTTAAGTCCTTAGGTCGCAAACTCTTGTTCTTAGGTCGCAAACTCTTTTGGAGCTTAGGTCGCGAGGCTTTCCTGTAGCTAGGTCGCAAGCTTCTCCTAAGTCGCTGAGTTCTCTAGGTCGTAAACTCTTCTTAAGTCGCTAAGTTCTAGGTCGCGGAGATAAAAGGATTAACACAAATAAAGCAGAAATAATAAAAGAGGCTTATTTTAAGGAAATTAAGAAATTATATATTAAGTTAAATAAGCAAGATGGTAAATATGGCTCATACTAACTGCATTCCCTATTAGACATACGGTTATCTCACAATAGTTAGAAGTGCGGCGAGGGCAAGAATATGCTAATTAAATTAAAATAGGTAGCGAACATAATAAGAAAGCAAACTAAATGCAAATTAAAAAGATTAGACTTAGGGTCTAATAAATGAATCGAAATGCGTTTGGAGCAGCCCAAAGGATGAAGCGCCTAACGAAGTAGTTCATCATGGATTTCGGCAATAGAGAAGCATATCCAACATATTTATTTTGGGCTAGAAGAAAGTATGAGACTTCAACGTGATGTGAGGATACTCTAAGATGGGCCTCCACGTAGGCCTAATGAAGTTGCTTCCCCGGAGGCAGGTCTGTAGGTGTTCCATCAGAAGAGTATGCCTTGATTGCATTTGCATTGCAGGCCTAACGAATCGCATCCTTTATAGGCAGTCAGAATGGCTTGGTGTTCGGAGTAGTGTATTCGTATATCCAGTACTTGCAAGTAAGGTAAAAGATAGTCGCATGAGGATATCGGCTAGCATCAAAACCAAGAGCGAGTTCGGGAAAGACTTAAGTTAAACCAATAGTCCAATGATACTTTCACTATCGAGACATTGGATGGAGGGGCATTGCCAATTGGATGTTAGATTGTTTGCAAAAGGGTACGACCACTTAACTCTTTAGAAGTCTTTCAATTAGTTGAGTGGTGGCTGTGTGGGGCCATAGCCATGGTGAGAAAGGGGCAAACCAACTAGAATATCTATATTGTAGGCCTAATGAAGCTGCCCTTTACAGATATAGAAAATCCTCGACTGAGTTTTATGCAAGGCAGACCTTGTTGGTGGAATTCAGATAGTAGACAGAACGATTACGTAGTCCTCAATGTACGCATTGGGTGGTACCCTGTTGATGTCCGAGCACTGGTATAGACTAGTGCGGATGCGATTTACATTTTCATAGTAAGTAGCAGAGTATCTGTATTGTAGGCCTTACGAAGCTTTCCTTTACAGATGTAGTTATGGAACGCTCTCAAAGCTAGACGATGGAGCTCTTTTCGAGGAAGATACGGAAAGTACCATGGGTGGTACCTAGGACCAATAGGGTCATTGGGCATATAGCTACATATATGTATATATTAGTTATTAGGTTTTTATCTACTATGGAGTAGTTGGGCATGATTCGCGAATAGAGGTGAGAATATTGCGACTTAATGAATCTAATATAAGAGTAAATGGAAATAAAACGATATATGTAGAATTAAACATAGAAGTATATAACTTATCCATTCACTAGAACTTTTGTTCTAACCCCCTCCTCATAACATCCTATGGGTTAGGTAGATGGCAGAGACTTCTCAACTTTGTGACACTTGTTATTTGGGTGAGTATTTACTTACTATTATATTTTATTCAATTCCGCTGTGAGATAATTGATTGAGCTCGGATATATTTATCTTTGCTATTGGCAAGATAGCAGATACCCAACTCGGGTTTTAGTGGGCTTGGTTTTTAGCATTCTTGCGAAAAATCCGGACCGTTGGGATTCGGGTTGTTACATTTAGTATCAAAGCGAGGTTTAGATTCCTAGGTAGATAGTGAGTGAACGTATTTGTATTGTTAGTATAAATGTATGTATACACATACACACACTCTTAAAACCCCAAAGAGAAGTCCATTCTTTTGAGTAAACCAATAGTTGGAGAAAGTTGGGAAATTAATTCAGTATATCAAAACTTGGAACGAGGAGATTCCAAAAGCTAAAAGACCTCATATGGCAAAGATTTCTGGATTCAGTAAGGGATATTTGGAAAGGTGAAAGCAAATTAATAAGCCACTTTTTAGTCTAGCCCATCAAATAAACTCATGGGAATTTGAAAAGTTTGAAAGATTTTAAAGTTTTAACTTTAGAAGTTTACAGCTTTATAATTTTATTGGTTTAAATAGGGGAAAAACAATTTTAAAGCACTTTTGAATTCGAAAATAGAGAAATATACAGTTTGGAAAAAATATAGGTATTATTAACTTTAATTGAAAACTAGTACTTTGGACTATAGTGACGATGTTTTATGCAACATCTGTCTTAGCCAAGTAGAAACGTATTTTGAAATCCTTATTTAAAGAACAAAAAGGTTAATAAGTACGTAAAAATATTTTTCTAGGTATAAAGAAATTAAAAATGTCTCGAAAAAGAATTTTTATGGGTTAGACGATTTAAGTGGCTGAAGCAAGTTTATGGACATTAATGTAGGTTCGGTTGAAGTATAGAAGACGTCAAGACTCCACTTGGAGGGTGGAAAGCGGACATGGATATTTAGCCTAAGTCGTAACTTCGACTCGGACAGACCGGTAGTAGGTAGAAATTGCTTAGGTTTTAATTAGTCAAGGGGATGCGGACGAGATGGAGGTAAAAAATAAATAATAGCATAGACCGACTAGGTCGACCAAGCGGTCGACCGAGCGGTCGACCGGCCTATCTACTCAAAAGATGAGCCGAAGAGATGTATCTATTCTTTTTTCTTTCTCGGTTTCTTCTACAGTGTGGACCCGCTGGAGCTGTCACTTGGTTTTCTCTTTGAGCCCTTGCCTTTCGGTGGCCGATCTCCAGTCGGGGGCATTATATCGATTTCCACCTTCGAACTCAAATGCATTGGAACGCTTCCTGAAGGCAGAGTCGGAGGGACATGATCAACAGTAGGAGGAGGGATAGGCACACTTGTCTCAACGACCGTTCCTCCCAAAGATATCATCCGCAAAGGGGCTCGACCAGGTCCTGCCATTCCACCTCCAAAGCCACTGCCCCGCACGACTGCCTCCATTTCAGCTATAATTTCCTCCTCATGAAGTGGTTGCGCATTGCCAAGGACTCCCACAGTTGGGGCCGAAGAACTTGTCATTGGTACGCTTCCACCCATAACGAACGACATATCTGCAAAGGGGTCATTGTGATGACCGAGGAGTTCCTCCATCATCTGCTCATCAAAAATAAGTGTGATTCCCTGTGCTCCATCAGTTGGTGCCGTGGTCGTTGTGGTGGTCGCTTCAGTTATGATGGCCTCCTACACATGATGTGATTCTTGAGTTGCAGGAGGCATGACTGATGTTTGTCCGGTCACTGGATAGAAACAAAGGAAGGACTGTTAGTAATTATTTCAAGTGACGCTTTCGATTTCAGATAAGCATAGAAAATATTCAGAGTACCTTCCTCAGTTTGGCTTGCGGGTGGCGGAATAGCTTCAGAGACTTGCTCGCAAGCTGGAGACAACTGCGGTTGATCCGGATTATAAGAAGGAACAGGTTGATGGTCAACCGCAGGTGTGAATCCGGTTTGTATCATGGTGCTCGACACCAAAACCTTTTCCGACCTCCGAATGCTGAGCGCCAAGCTTCTCCTTTTTATATGAGATTGTCGTATCATGGAGAACTTTCCGTTCATCCTCGCTCAACACCCGGTTCTCGAGCTCGAACTCATCAATCGATTCAGCTTGGTGAGCAGCCTTTTCATCTCCTACTAATCGGCCTCAAGCATTGAACAGGTGTGTTGGATAGTTATAAAGCCAGGTCAGGTTTCTGTGCTTTAAAACATTGGCATTGTAAGTATTGAGAAGATCTTCAATGTCTGCCTCTAGCCTGACTTCAGCCATTTTAACTTCATCCTCAACCTTAGCCTCAACCTCCCGGATTTTAAGTGATGACGCATCCCATTTACCCCAAAGCACCACAGCCCGTTCACACGCCTCCCGGGCTATTATTTGCATCATCCTTTTCCTTGATGATTTTGAAAATTTTGGCTTTAAGCTCATTAAGTTCTTTTAGAGCAGCGTCCCTTTCGGCTGTGATGGTGGTGTTTCGGTGGCCCGTCTCTTCCACCAAGGCGAAATGCATTTGTCGCATTCTTTCCATAGATTGAGTTACCTCATCAGCTTTTCGGGTGGCCTCTATTTCAGATTTCCGAGAGGATTCAGCTTCATCATTGAGCACTTGGATAATACGGTCTTTTTGAGCGAGGTCGGTCTCGAACTTCTCGATTATTTTCGCTCGCTCAAAAGCCACCGCCGATGCTTTATCCACGGCTTTCATCCACTCCTTGTATTGGGTATAAATATCATGGATATAGTCGTGCATCATTTGTTTAGCCCCAGATGGGATTTTCTTTAAGTGAGGAGGGAAGATAGAGCCTTCAAAGCAAATGTTCGGAAAATCTTTTCTCAACTGGGCAATTTTAATCGCTCCTTCCCCCGTAGGCTCCGTAATTGCCCGCTCAAGAACAGTGGGAGCTATAGCTTCGGTCCTATAGTGTTGAGACTCAGACCTCGGAGCGTTTGAAGATAGTTTTTGGCATGGAGCCTCCGGGGGAAGTGTGCTATGAGTAAAAGATTGTGTAGGGAATCGAGGAGGTGGAAAACACGACCGGGGTCGATATCAATATTTTCTGTCTCTATCTCTATCCCTCTCATAACGCTCTTGGCTGGAATAACCACGATTGCGGTTTCTATTATCCTCCCTCCGGCGGAACTCATAATATGAACTCGATGACTGACGCGTTGAATGGAGACTTCCAAGCATAGAATCTCTCCTATTCATCATATCTGTAAAGTAAAAGAAAAATGGAGTAAGTAATCTCCCGAGGAAAACAACTTAAGACTGGAAACTGTGTAGTGACATGAAGTGTATATGTGTGTGCTACCCCCCGACCAACCAGTAATGTTGCTCACACTTATGGGAAGAGACTCACTTAAATCTAGAGCACTTTGAAGCCCCTCTGATCCAGTGTCGTGTTGAAGTGACACATAGTCCGAAATTGGAATATCAGCAAGTCCTTCAAAAGGATTCTCTACATGCGAGGGAGGAGCCTCCGAAATTCTAACACCGGAGGCTAGCAGGGACACAATTACGAATTTCCATCTCAAAAATTTGTGACGCTTGTGTGCTACTGCCTTGCCTTTTCTCCTTCCCTCTGAACTTGAAAACTAACAGAAGGCCCGGCTGCGGGTTCATCATTCATGGGTGTGTATTCTTCATCACCCTCTTTAGCTATTACAACCCCAGGAGCTTTATGCTTCACCCGCTTCGTCGGGGCTGCCATAAGCGCTCCTTCAAGTCTTATGCTTTGTTTTCGCTCGATTATCCCAACAGTTCTCAAGTTTCTATCTAAGAGCACTGACTCGGTTTCCTTCATTTCACTTGGCACTTCATGAAGGACCCGTACTATTTCTTTAAAGTGTGTGCATTCAAGTCGTGGGATTGCAGCTGTAAAAGAAAGAGGGTATTAGTTTTGACATCAACTATGGTTATCTCGTTAACCACTGAAAAAAAAATTACCACACTTGCGTCTGACCAACCATCGACTAGCAAACCCTAGAGGGCATCGGACGTAGAACCACTCTGTCTTAAAATAACTAAGTCTGGCCCAGGATCCGATCACCACCTGACAGTTCCTAACTGCTTCCAGGAATGTAAACAATGGACCGTCTCCCCGACTCTTAACGTTAAACAAGTATCTGATTTCGATCGGGGTTGGGGGTCGAAAGAGATGTTCCATGAACACGATGAATAGACTGTTTAGCAGAGCATATCCGTTTGGATGTAGATGTGATGGGGCGATTCCAAAGAAAGCCAGCACTTCTCTAATATAATGATTGAAGGGAGGAAGTGTTCTCGCTGTACACGCATGACGATTAAAAGCAGAAAAACCCTTTTGGGGGAGCATGTGGTCTGTCATTCGGTCCCGGTAATAAGACATCGTCCAACGGCAGATCGTGCCTTTGAAATATCCGCCCCAACATATCTTCGGAGACGTTGGACGGCACAGAATCTTGTGGGTTCCCAATGAACCTGGCACCTGGCAGCTCATCCGGAGCTGGATCTATAACTTTGGCAGCGATGACTTGTATCTCTATTACTAAGGGAGGTGCACTTTGAAGCTCCTACTGCTGTGAACTTGTGGATTCCATAGCTAATCAACTTATCAAAACCATCATTAAGTGATAATAAGCCCATGTGTTCTCCACTGTGAAGTGCGTGAAGGTGTTGTGCAGTGCAGTGCTACATGTTACTCAAGAAACTTCATGAAAATAAAAGAGAAATGTTCAAACGACAAGACTTTGAGATTAGACCGGAGCGACCGTCATCGCTGACCCTCACAACTGCACCATTCAGGCTAAGGAGACCGATTAAAGTTAAAGCTCATTAAATTTAGTTAAGTTACAGTTTCGTCGACGAGTTTCGAAAGGCAGTCACATATGCTATGAAATAGTTAATTCCAACTATGCAAGGCAGAAGCTCGCCGGAATCAAGTGCTTAAGGAATTAAGCATCCGTCAAAGTCCAAACTTGGATGGTGCCTCGTAAGGACAGAATCCCCATTTCGTTACAATCCGAAGCTCTCATTTCGTATCAATCAGTATGTTGTTGGTTTTGTATCGATCAAGTCACACTGACTTTACATCGATCGAACTGCAACGAAGTTCGTATCGGTCTAAATTTTTCATTTCGTATCGATCAAACATTTTTTGGTTTCGTATCGATCTAAAACCACGAAATTCGTATTGATCTAAAACCGTGAAATTCATATCGATCTCTTGATGCGGGTTTTGTTTCCATTGGAGGCCATTCGATTTCATATCGATCGACTCCGATTGAAATGAACTACTATCACTCCAGATCGACACGAAGTTTGTTAATTTCATCGAGCGATTATTGACCAACGCAAATCTCGTGTTCAGGATCGATACGAGGCCAAACCCCTTCTTCTCTTTCATCGATACGAAGTTAGTGCCATGTATCCCTTCTCACATCTTCTTCCCCAAACATCCTAAATGCCATTACCGTTCCATTAACCTCATTCTAACCCAATTCCAGCATCGATGACACTGGAATCGACTACCATCGTGGATGGGGTGACGTCAAGTTTCAAGCCTCATCATTTTTAGATGGATTTAGTTAGTTAATTACCTAGTTCGAATGGTTTGAGTTAAAGACTAAGCACTGAATTCTTTGGGACGAAGGTAGTTCTTGTTTCTCTTTTGCTCTGATCGATACGAAGGCAGAAAACATAATGAAAGCAAGTAGAATGTTTTCTAAGTCCCAAACGTATTTATATGGTCTCATATCCAAGGAAGGAACGATTCGTCTCCCGGTGCAAGTGACCGATAGAAGCAGTTTGCACATCACTAATACGAAACCTCATGTTTGTATCCATTTACTGTCAACCTGAAGCCACAGCTATTCGTATCTGTCAATGATCCATCGAGCGAAGAAGCCTTCTTCATATCCTTCCATCATCCATCTAATGCTACAACCGTTCGTATCCATTGGTTCCCATCGATACGAAAGCCACTACCAAGTCTTGTTCGAAATGCCCAACTCTATCGATATGAAACGCCTATTTCGTATCCATCAACTTGAAGACCCTATGATCTCATATCCATCGATACGGACTACATTAAAATAACAACTAAATTTGTGACGATCGACATCGATATGAAAACAATTTTTCAACACTTCACATCGATCCAGGAGAAGATCGATACGAAGAGATACTGTAAAACAACCATCAAGCATTGTTACAATTTGAATTTCACATCGATTCAGGAGAGGATCGATATGAAATTCAATGCAAAAGAAAACCAACAACGACTCGTGAACGTGCAAACGTTAACAGGAGTCGGGTTAACATACATATATGTGTGAAGAATTAACGTTCAATTCTTAAAATTCACAGGAAGTGAATGCTCACCTAATGACAATTACAACAACAAATGACAGTTTACTATAGTTCGATACTCAGTTACAATGGTGCACAGTACAACAATTGGCAGTCAACAGTTCATTATTTGTATTACTGAAGAAAAATTGAAGGTTACATCTTTCGACGAGAAGACAACAACCATTCAACAAGTCAGATGGAACTTTTCAGAATGAAGATTGCAGCTTTTCAAAGCGCGTCATGTCCTCACAAGACGTACTTTGGGGAGCAAATGTTATCTCGCCTTTTGGAAAGGCCACGATACAAAGGAGTTGACTGGAAATCAAAGATAGTTCGTCCCCAAAAACGGTTATACACAGATCTACTATGGGTACTGGTGAATTTTGTCCAAGTCCGGATCGAGCTACAATTGATATGACAGGACCAGCAAAGCTATGAAAGCCAACTTTCCAAATTTCAAGTCAATCAGAGTTCGTATGCTCAAGATACGATCGATGCAAACCAAGGAAATCAAGTCACACACATCCATCATTTCGCATCCATCTGTTCGTATCCATCATTTCGCATCCATTTGTTCGTATCCATCATTTCGCATCCATCTATTCGTATCCATCACATACACTCAACTTTGTGTCCACTTGGCCTAGTTCTTTCATATCCATCAATTGGAGTCAATTTGTATCGAATCCAATTGCACAGCTCGTATCGATCGATCAACGATCGATACGAATGAAACATCGAACGATCAATATGAAAATGACCTCCAACTATCGATACGAAATGGCCCCCAGCCATCGATACGAAGTGAGATGTAATCGATCGATACGAACAGAGCAAAGGCAATCGATACGAACAGAATAGTTGCGATCGATACGAACAAGGCTCAACTGGATCGATACGAACAAGATACATCCCTATGAAAGACTCAATCACTCGGCACGAAAAGTAGATCGATCCAAGGAGTTAGCACCACATCAACATGCAGGCATGTGCTCGGATCGATACGAACGGAGCGTTGCAAAGCAGATCGATGCGAATTCAGCAGTCTTTAATAAATTCAAACTTGCATCGATCATAACTTAAAATCTACAAGTCCAAATGCCACCAAATTTTCACAAGAGCTTGCGTACATCATCAAGAATGTTCATGATTGATTTCGACTCGATTGGACGAAATTTTGATCGATACAAAATTCGTTCGTATCGATCACGGACCGAGTGCAAATGTCATGGGATCAATTGTGTGGGCCTACCCACACGAGAGAAGATGTCTTCCGAGATCTGAGCAAGATATTTGCAGCCTACGCCTATAAATAGCAACCCAGAACCTACAGAAAAGGGGACCTTTTAGCTCATCAACGTCTAGACTCTGCCGAAATCATTGTTGCACTCGAAAATCACTGTTGTACTCGAAATTTACTGTCGTAATCCGCTGTAACCAGCAAGAAAAGGTTAATAAAGGTCAATCATTTCATTGTGGACGTAGGCAGTAGGCCGAACCACTCTAAACCTCTGTGTTCTTTTGCTATTTTTCTGATTATTGTTTGGAGTGTTTGTTAGATAATCCTCCTTTTACATTTAATTTCTTCATTTTATCTCTTCAAACACTTCCAAAGAGTGTTGTGCCCAATTTTGGTACAAATAGTAACAATGGATTATAAATTTATTAACATTTAAATAATTTAAACTAATTACACATTAATTAAAATAAATTTAAAATTAATCGCTATATACATCTCAACAGCTTCCTTCTCATGAGCCCGCTCTGCCTTATCACGATCGTCACTGACCAAAGTCAGTGTCGTACTCCTTTCCACAGCCATTGCGACCTCGCTGTCAATGCATGAAATCAAGCCTCTCAACATCGACGAACCTACACGAACAAGCTTTCGATTCATCACCAACTTACTGACCTCGACACCTCCTGCTCACGTCCATGCCCACGTGTGCACTCTCAAGTTGAACGACTTCATCGTACCTTCTCCGCCCCAACGAAACCCAAGCAACTGCTCACGCTTGCATCGAGATTTCGAAAAAAACCCCAAATTGCTTGACTTTGACTAACACCATGCCATCCTTCAGAACACTCGCTACCATGACCTCGCAGGCACTCGCTACCACACCATCCTCTAGAACATCGCGTGCATACGAGCATCGCCTAATGCTCGATCGCGATTCATCCCCAGAGAGGCTCGCGATTTGAATGATGCAGGCATTTCTTTATTTTTTTAGTTTCATTCAATTTGATTTCGAAAAGATGAGGGAGAAAAGGGGTACGTGGTTTCTGAATTGAAGTGAAAGAGGGGACGTGAATTTTATCGTGATGAGGCGTGTTTAGAAGGTAAGTCCAGATTGTTGACAGGTTAAAATATTATTTAATTATAAATATCTTATTTAATGAACTTAAAATTCCGATACCCTATCGAGGCGTGCTGCTAGGCATTTATAATGTTATACCCCTATTCCAAACGCAATGGAAAAGGTTTCGAATCCTAATTCGTTCGCATCGAGAAGATAGCTTTTTGAACCCAATTATTATATTAAATTCCAATATTAATTTCAACGTGTTTCTATCCCGTACGCTCAAATGATAACTCCAAACACTACGAAATTTGAAATCTAATTAATACACTATTACGAATCCAATGGAACTGGTTTCATCGAAATCCAAGACTATGCCTCGGATCGCTACTTTAACGCGTCGATTAAATCGACGATTTTAAAATTTTGTGGAATCAGTTGAAATTCCAGTTTTAAAATCTTACAAACTAAATAATAATTCCAAATCCAATATTTAGACCATTTAAATATTTAAAATCAACTGTCGAAAAATCCGGGTCGTTATATTCCTTCCCTCTTTAAATAATTTCATCCCCGAAATTGCTAACGTAGGAAAAACATCCCAAACTCATTAACTTAATAAAACCCACTTAAATAAAAGTTGATATTCACATTTCTAATCTTTTTATTCCAACCAAAACAATTAGTTTTCAATTCTAGTTCCAAAATCGTTTATTTCTATTACAATTCTAAATCAATATGTTGTTAATAAAAAATTTCAAAATTTTCTAACACCCTAAATTTCTGAATTTTTTTGCTAGAGTCTCCCTTGTACGGAGGACCTTTTGCAATATGACATGAGAGATAAATATATATACATCGATCCATATGGTCGGAAAACATAATACATATCAATATTTTATATTTGTGCGGTATTTAATCTGAAAAAGTGATTTATATTAGCATTTTAAGCATTATTAAGCGAGCATTTTTACTTCATATGCAATTACCCAACCTGAATCTAGCCCGCTAGCCTCTGGGTACCTGTACTTACTCAATTTAAACACATAAGTCCCAAAATATGAAATTCATCAACATTTCATTTATTTAAATAGTTAAAACACGTAAACTTCATAACTCCATCATTCCAAACATATATTATAAGAATTTATGAGGTTCCAATATTAATTTAATTGCTTTCAATCGATTCATATACATTTTCATTCAATCTGAATAATTTACAACTTACTTTACATATATTTAATTTATTTTATATCAAACAAACTCATATCCATTCCAAATGGATTTAGAAATCAATTTTATTCACTTCATGTCACGACCGGTATTTTTAACATCTGTTAATTGGGTAATTAATTGATTTTAATTATTGAAATATTGATTTTTATTAGTCGAATAAATAAATTTCTAATAGTTAAAATATCTAAATATATATATATATATATATATATATATATAGATTTGAAAACTGTAATAAATATTGAATAATAAAATCTCTAGATATGATATATCTTATAGAAAATAATTTATATATAAACTCCACCATTTAAATTAAGATAAAATATTCATAAAAATATAGATAAATGTAAATAGGGGATAATGTGAAAATATATACATATGTAAATATGATGACAAGTACATGCAAATATATATATATATATATATATAGGACGACAACAAGATATATGGATAGGTATATATGTTCATAAAGATATTGTATGTATGAATATGTGTATATATGTTATAAAAACAATGCTTATGGAATGATTAATGTTTATGCATATATGTATAAGCACGTGTATACTTAAATATATAAAACAAAAGGGTAAACATGACAAAGTAAAAAATGTATATTATATAAGTATATAAATGTATATATATATATATATATTTGTTTAAGGTGAATAAATGTGTATATGAATAAGTGTAAACGCATATATGTATATAAATGATGGAAGATATATATATATATATAAGTGAATTTGCAGCATGGATTGAATGCTTCTTTGCTGTCTACATGAGTATGGCAGTTTCTTCTGATTCATGTTGTGTTTATATTTGTAATATCTCTGTTTTGTATTGGTTATATTATACTCTCTTGAGTAGTAATTGCTTGTAATTGACTGTAATGAGTTGATTTTGTTTGTCATGTATTGGTGCTGTGTAAGTTGTAATTCTTTGTAATGGAACATTAGTGAATAAAATGAGCTGTTGCTCTTGCTTTTTCAAAAAAAAGTGAATATATATATGAGGCATACATGCATTTATACATTATTAGGAAATGGAAAAGGTAAATATCTATATATAATAGGAATACTACATTTTGAAGCTTTTGAAATTATGAAATTAACCTCATAAACAACAGTAATAACCTAAGGATATATTTGTCAACCCTTAACCCCACGTTCATAAAGCGGTGATGTTTTCCACTGCTTTTAGGAATGAAATTCGCCGACTATCTTTTAAGTTAAAATTTTATCTAACCATCTCCATCTCTTTCAATTACAATTCTCAATAAATCTCCTATTTATTTTCTTCCACAAGCTCTCTATTTCCACTCTACTTCTCACAGTACTATTAAGAAGGTAAAGGGAAACGTTAGGTCGGCTTAATAGGATGGAAGCAAATTTTTAAATCCGTATGCTTAGACCTCGGCTAGTTTTCATACCAAATTTCATTTAATTATTCAACCTTCCTCACGATTGAAATCTTATCATATATTGACATTGTAATCAATGGTTTCTGGAACACTCAAATGCAGATGTATGGGTTTGGGGATAATCAGTATGTTTGAAAATTGATTTTCGTTCAATTAGTATGTACAATCATTATCAGTTAGCAACACTACTATTGTTTTAACCATTCACATGCATCTGGAAATTATACATACATACATATATATACATATATATCAAGAAAATTATACATATTAATCGCTAATTTGAAGTTATGAAAAAATACTGTATTTGGTTAGAGCTGTCATTTACATAGAAACCAAATTGTGTAATTACATATTGATTTATACTTGACAGTTTAAAATGAAATATAAATAAAAACCCATTTACTTTTACATTCAGAATCGGGAAGGATAAATTTAAGATGTTTCTACATCACATTCTATATCAAACAAGGATATATAAAACCATTTGAAATTAGTACTCTTCCTTTTCTTTTTTTAAAAGTAGTTTATGCATTTTTCTTGGGCACTTAAGTGACTGGGTCGAGATTTTATTTAAAATTTGCATGGTATACAAGTAGAGTATGGGTAGAACTTAGCACCATATTACATTTGTGAATGTTAGGCTAGCTATTTAATTGAACGAAATAATTGGGTATCAAGAGAAGAGATGCAAGCAGTTTCAAACATGAGTGGCCCATAATTGTTAAGCTAACCCACTATAATGATTGAATACACAATGGTAGCGGGCCACAGGGCTAGCAAGTATTCTGACTTTCAACTATATATACTAATATTAGCATGTAGCAAACCATTGACTATGTATAAAAATTGAGTTGAGTAACATAAATACCAGTTAATCAAACAACCCTTTTCTCATTGTACCAATAATTTTAAGATGTAATGCAAAAAGAAGGTTCGTTGATGGGTTGACATATGGATGTATCCATTAGTGTAAGAAAGGATTATCTACATCTGTTAAAAAATAGTAAAACAACCCACCCATAGGCCAGCTGTTTTCTTTTTTTCTTCTAAATTTGTTCTTGAGAACTGGCTATATCCTTTAAGCTAGCAAGAGATGACTAGGCCTATTGAGGTGGCCAAATTGGATGTTTGTGGTAGTGCATCATTTGCGTGAGCTTTTTGGAGCTATAAATATAAGAACAATCCATAATGGAGCATGAAGCATTTGTTAACAAATTAGGATAATTGCAATGGAATATAAATAGTTCATATTTGGTAACTAATCTATCTATATATAATAGGAAAACCCTTGAATGAAGTTTTTGAAATCACAAATTACTCATTTGAATATGTGTGCAATTGATAACATTTTGGTCATTTAGTTTCAATTGTTATCCACGGTTCTAGGAAGTGATTTATCATTGCTTCTTTTTCCTCTCTCCACTCTTAGATCCTCTCTTCAATAGCTTCAAATTTTTAGCGTTAAGTCTCTAGCAAATTTTCCTTCCTCAAATCCATTGAATTTAATTAGTAAATAGTGCATTATTTCTTCGAATACTGTTCAGCTCTCTAATTTTCATTCAAAAATCATGTTTTGTTATAGTCTCTTCTTCCTATGCTAACGTAGATTCAATTTTGTTATAGGTTGGGTATAGAAAAACAAAAGCAAAAGGTTTCACTGTAAAGAAGTTGGGAAGATAATACACATTCACATACTTTTAGTTTATAGCTTGAATAATTTTCATTTCAAGCGGATATGTTCATATTCCATGTTATAGATGTATTTGGTGATTTATTAATGTTATTGGTATAGCTTTCTTTCTTAGCTTCTGATATGATATGAAACATTGTACTCAATTGTGATGTAGTCACATATAGATAAACTATATGATATTATTTTGCATTTATGTATGGTTTTCCATCAATTTTGATTAGATTTTAATTTTTAGCTAAGTATAGACTCAAAATTCATTTTTCAGTGCAATCCTTCGGTTGTTTGTTGCTTTAGTGTATGTATCCATGTCCAGTTGAGAACTATGAGTTAATGCAAAATGATTGGAAGATAGAAAAGAAGTAATCTCACTTATGTCAGAAGTTGTATAATATAACCAAAAAGTGCATTTAGAATAAATGTATATTGATATATATATGTTTACTTCTCACTACTTATGTACATGTTCATCATAATAAACAAGGATTATATATCCACTTTAACTAATTATGGTTCTCGCCAACCATAACAGCTATTGTATTTTATTATATATAATAAATTATGATATTTAATGCAGAGTTAGTTTAATTAATTTAAATATTGTCCTGTGCACTTTAGGTTCGGTTTTATACATGATACATTGAATTTTGTGTGCATTTGTACATATTATATTTCATGAAATGGTAGTAAACTCAAGTTTTTATTTGCATACGTCCAACGGACGTGCCATACATACTGGTATACATAAGGATATATATCTATATTAATGAGTGTATATGTAAACATTCTAGGAGACATCATCATGGCAAATTTCCTTTCAAGCTTACAAACATTTTATCAAGTCAAAACAAAATCAAAATCAAGTCATATAATAAATCAAAACTTTTCATAAGAAATCAAATCAAAGGAAAGAAAAATATATAATAAAAATAAAATAATAAAAGTAAAAAGGAAGATTACTGTACACAAAGAATGCAGCCGTCTTTCTATTATATATACCTCGGTACCTCTACTTTGTTTCATTTTGCATTCGAACAAGGAAAGAAATAAAAAAGTATACGAGTTGCAATTAAAAACTTAAAGAAAATCAAAAAGGCATTCAAGGATTAGGAGATCAAAGAAAGAGAAAAAAGAAAGCAGGTTTCTCTGTTCAAAAGAAAAGAAAGGTGAGTAAAATCTTTTAAGCTTTTACTGTAAACAACTATATGTTTTGTTGAATTTGGACAAACTCATTACTGGCCAAGTATTAGTGTTTTAATCAGATTTATGCTTTCATATGTGTGCTAATTATGGGAATATACTCTGAAAAAAAGAAAAGAAAAAAATCACAGACCTGTACATGCCTTCTTACTTCTGCTCTGTATATTGACAAAGAAATGTTAGGCCCAGCTTCAAAAACAACTATCTCACAACTTAATAAATTTTAGGCTACGGTTTAAAAAGAAAAGTTGTTTGTTTTTTATTGTATTTTATTTCAAAATTGGTTTTAATGAATATTATGAAGCACAGAGGATGAAAAAGGTGTTTTACAGTAGACATCTTAGAAACGTCAAAATTCAAACATCGTGATTTGATCTCTACTTTACATGAATGTGTTAGTTGTTCAAATTCATGAATTTTAGAAGTCGTTTGGGAATTTTTAGTCGATTGTGGGATGAGATTGGGGAGGATTATCAGAAATTGGTGTTCGATGGATTCCAGGCGGCCGAGGTGATTTGGGGGTTCGCCGTTGATTGTGAAGGAGGCGTGAGTGCCGGAGGAACTGGGAAAAACACTATGGCATTTTTTTGTGATGAGTGGCATCGGGTGGAAGGAGATTTAGGGTTTAGAGGAGTCCCTGAAGGGGTTCGGTCGTAGATGAACTAAAGCGGCATGGTGCAGCCGGAAGGATGCGCGCCTGGGCAAAAGGGAGGAGGGGGCTCTGGCGAGGCTTTGGGCAAAGTTTGGACGAGTACGGCAGTCGGTGGTGGCAGGGCGAAGGGTTGGAAGGCGTCACTGTTCGTTCCAGAGTGGGGTTCGAGTTCCAAAATTCGAACTAGGAGATGATTGGGGATTTTGGGTGGATGGGGTTAACGTGATGGCCAGGGGTAGTTCGTGAAGCCGGTCGGCGGTGACCCCGGTGGGTCGACGTTGGTGTGCATATACACGGTGTCGTGCACACTTGTTCGTGTAATTGGAACTGGAAGGAAAGAACTGGAGAAGAGAAAAAAGGAAAGGAAAGAAATGGGCCGGTGGGAGGAAAGATTTGTGCTAGAGGAAAAATAAAAGGAAAGGGAAGAAAAAGGAACAAAGGAAAGAAGAATATAAAAGGGAAGAAAAGGAAAAAAAATAAGAAAAGGGGAAAGTAAAGAAATAGAGGAAAGATAAGGGAAAGAAAAAGATAGGATAGAGAGGAAAAATGGAATTTTTATATATATGGTATATCATAAGTTATAACTTTTTTTTACTAAAAATCTGTTTTCATTTTAAAACGGTAACTAGTTTTCAATGATATTTCACAATTTAATGGTAATTAATTAATTATAATATTATCATTGGTTCAACTTATGTGAATTACCAAGTGAGATATTAAATAGGGGGAATTAATTTAAAGGACA
The DNA here is from genome assembly GCA_030737815.1 of Allium fistulosum. Lineage (NCBI taxonomy): Eukaryota > Viridiplantae > Streptophyta > Magnoliopsida > Asparagales > Amaryllidaceae > Allium > Allium fistulosum. The sequence continues at coordinate 752,572,947 of CM060905.1, read as the reverse complement.
AAGATTTGTATATTTTTTGCCTCAAGGACACAACCTCAATATTTTTACCACAAGGACAAACATTCTCCTAAAAATTATTCATAAGGACAAACATTTTCCAAAATTATTCATAAGGATAACAAAACTGCTACTAAGCTAAAAACTGATACCTAACAACTGCTACTGGTAACTACAAACTGATACCTAAAAACTGCTATCAATAACTAAAAACTGATACCTAAAGAAAGTTGTCCTTTAGGATAAAATATTGAAGGCATGTCCTTGAGGCAAAAACGCTGAGAAATTTTGTCCTTCACAATAATTTCCTATATTAAATATTGTGTTAATTAACTAGGAATAAATTGTTTTATAATTTCTTGAATGTGAAATAAATTTGGATTTAAACGTAAATGGATTTCAGTAAATCAAAGTTATTAAATCCGGATATGAGATTGTTTGATATCGTTATAGATCGTTAATTTGATTAACGATATATATCTTGGCTCAACTCTATTTAATATTTATTTTCAAATTTTCCTTGTCTGTGCCATCAAAGGGTCAGACGATTAAAATAGTTAGTTTAAAGTGATGATACGTTTATTTGAAATAAGAATCGATAATAAATTCTCATAGTTGGATATTGTCACAATAAAAGATAAATTGTTTATCTTAAACAATGTACTTCCTTTAAATTTATTTCTTGGATTCGGAAAGACCATGATCAGATATTAGCGTTATCCAGAACCATTTCGATTTGAAAATCACTACAAATCTTTACGGATTTGATTATAGAGTCTAATAGGCTGGAATTGAATAAAATTAAGTAAATTTGACCATTTAAAATATGCAACGGTACTTACATCTTATTTGAAATATCAATGGATTTGTGTAATAAGTGTTTGGCTATAACAAGATAAAAACTCGTAGTGATGCACGAGCTACCTGGGTTTTCAAAGAAGCATTATAACTTTAGTATTTCAAGATAAACGGGTTTACTCACGATGGTTTCCAGCCTGACTCGGGTGTTACTTTATTGTAATCCTCGGGTCAGACCGAGTATTACAGATTTTCAGGTTAGGACGCTTTGGAGCTCAGAAGACGAGCTGGATGGCAGGGACGTATCGACTATATTCAGTTGTGTATTATAAACTGTATTGTCAGCATTTAGGGATAGGTTATTATAACTGTCCAGATTATTGTTGATAATTGTACTCTGATAACTTGTTTATATTTAGTAGTTACAGCTTTTATAAAATGCTGATATTGTATATTATATTTTGTTCCGCTGCGATTGCGAGATTTTGTGCTGTTGTTTTATGTTCTTCTTCTATCTCTTTTTCTTCTAAACCCTAACAACCTGGTATTTCTGGCACTCGATTGTTCGGAACTCTATACAGTTAACGTATTATTGTCGATTTTCGGGGGTCGAAAATCTTACGGGCTGTTACACTTCTATTAATTCATAGAACTTTATTTACATCCGTTTGCGTCGAACAACAATTTTTCTATTCAAATTCGACGCTATCCATTTAATAATATAACCATTTAGGCTTATAACTATTTTAAATTGATTCCAATAAATCTATATTTAATTTTATTCCATTTCAGATTTGTTCACAATCAATTCACTTACATTTCATTAATATCCACATTCATTATATCCAATCCATTTTATTAAGCTTGGAATCATCCCACGCTACTTCATTAAATACCATTTCACAAATTTATTTGAGTCAAGCTTCCATTCAAATATTAACTTAAGTTAATTTGTTTAATTTCAATCATCTCACCCTTATAACTTAAGTTTATTTTATTTAACCCACTTCCATTTCATTTACTAATAATTTTAATTAGTTTCTTCACTTAATCCACTTCAAATTCAACTCCATATTCAAATTCATTTTTTTGAATTCATTTAAATGATATCAAGGCCAAATTCAATTTATTTATACTCAAATAGAATTTATTTGTAACTTAAATCATTTCCATGTCAATCCATTTCTATTTTATTTGACAATATTTCCAATTATATTTTATTTGCTTACCATTTAGTCAAATTTTATTATTTCTAACTCAAGTTCCATATTCAGTATTAACTTTAATCCACGATCCAATTTTATTCAAATAAGCTAAGTTTCATTTTTGAATTCAATTTACTAATTAATTATCCAATTAGTTTATTGCCATTTTATAATTCCATATATGATTTTACTTCAAAAATCCCTTCATTTAATTTTCTTGAGTTCAAATTCTTTTATAATTCAAGTTTGGATTTAATTTCCTTTACCAAAATATCAAACAATTTTATTTTGGGTTTTCCTATTTAAATTTTCAATTTTATAAGTCACACAACTTATTTTCACATTGTCATCAATTCTATACTTAAATGTATTCACATTTTATTTTTACTTGAGATCATATATTTATTTATAAGCCTCGGTGCCTTTTTATTCGATTAATTTCAATTTTTATAGGCTATTCCAATTTATTTATTCACAATTCCAGATTTTCACTTAAATTTTATCTCATTCAAGATTTATGCCATATGGTTTTATAATACTTCCCAATTCAAAATTCATATTTAGTCCAATTCGATATTATTACTAATCCAATTCAAATTTTATAACATATAGTTATATAGTCTCTTTACAATTCACGTTTACATATTTAATTCAATTCCATATAATTCAAATCCAACTCACCTTTTTATTTCATTTCAATTTCTTTTAACCAATAGTTCAAGACCAAATTCTAGTTAGTCATGTTTAAGTTAAATTCCACTCTAACCAATTTATTTTTGCTTTACTTAATTTTATCCCACCATTTATTTCATTACAATCCCCATTTAATTCGGTTTTCTCTTAAGTCGAATTCTATTGTTAACTCAAATCCATATTGGATATTAAATCCTATTTGATATTCTTTTCAATCCATTCCAATTTCATTTAACTTAGCTCGAGTTCAATTCAATTTATTAACTTAGCTTAAGTTAAACATTTATTCATTTTAACTTACTCAAGTTAAAATCTATTCCAAAATTCAACTTCCATATTTTTCTTTCCTTATTTAGAATCATTCTCAATTTATAAGTTCATAACTTATTTCCTGATATTTTCTAAACATTTTAATAAGGATTTAAAAATTCAAATACTTGGTATTTATTTCAAATCATTTTGAAATTTCAATATTCCAAATCACACTTTTTAAATTTAAACCAACCCTGGTTTTTATCCAAAACAAATTCCCTTGGAATTTCCAAAACAAAACTTGTTTTCCTAGCAAATCAAAATCAAATCAATTTCGTCAGCAATCCGTCACTTAGAAACTCGAAAATGAATACTGACGATCCGGCCGTCATCATTAGAATTATTTTCAAACGACTGATACTATTATTTCTCTTTAAAAATATCTCCAAAATAATAATACTATTATTTATCTTCAAACACTTTGGAAAATACCTTCGAAAATCCACGAGATTTAATTTTTCCAAATCCTGGTTTGAATCCATTTTTAGCTTTTATGTAAAGGCCCGCAAATCCGTACCCCTTTGAGTCGACAATATTTCACCTCAGCTCAACTCAAAGTGCACAGAAATACGAATCTTTAGGGAAAAGAAGAAGAAAGAGGTAGAAGAAGACAAAAACAACATCAAAGTCTCACAATCGCAGCGGAACAAAATATAATATATAACAGTAGATTTTTATACAAAAGAATCTGTAACAGTTTAATACTGACAATCACTAGAGTACAAAATCATTACATCAAATCTGGACAGTTTAGTAACCTGTCCTTACACAGCGGAAATACAAATCTACGGAAATACGTCTCGTCATCCAGGTCGCCTCCTGAGCTCCATAGTATCCAATCCTGAATCTGTAATTCTTGGTCTGACCCGAGCATTATAATGAAATAACACCTGAGTTAGTCTCGAAAACCAGTGTGAGAAAACAGACTCAATTTGGATTATTATGATATTTTCAAAATTCCTTTGAAAACAAAGGTATCTCGTAAGACAACGCCACAAATAAACATGCCGAGTTTTTACCTTATGATAACCAAAACATTTTTATCAAATCCGTCTAATATTATAATAGTGTCTATAGAAAGTAAATAGAATATAACTGCAATGCTTGCATCTCACGTTCCAGCATAGTTGGGCACAATCAAAACCGTACGGGCGCTTATTGGAGATTGGGTTCCATACGATGGCAGGGCTACTGGGGTACCACCCGTCACAGTACCCAGTATAGATAAGCGTACCGAGGACCACTCCCGATCCCCTGCAACACAAGATCGAACTACCCCTTATTGGATAGCCCAAATAAGATCACCACGCGGTTGGGATCAGCAACCGCCACATAGCCAAAATAAAGGGACTCTAGATAGGGATGACCTTACCCTACTTGGAAGCTACCGACTTAGCCTTGCTGCACCTCCCATGTTTTAGCCATTCCTGACTGATAAGGCTTTGAGGCTATGATTACCTTTTTAGAACACATTCACTTAGAATGCTCATCGTCCTCCAATGACGATGGTCTGATAGCATTCGTCCATACAAGTTGTCCTGGGTATGGACAAACTGAATCACCGTCTTCATCATCTTCACGATATTCATTTGTTACGTTCAAATAGGATCGAAGTGGTTTTTGGATAATTAAATCCGATCCCGGTCTCTTCGAAACGGTCAGCGCATTAGCCAATATTGATAGTCGATTATTTAGCTATCAAATAACATCCACAAGCAACCATCAGGCATTAAATAATTTTCCAAATTATTTATCTCAAAATATCTACACAAGATATTATTTACATACTTCAACCCTTTGAAAATTGTTTTCAAACCCCTTTTTATTCTTACGGAACAAATTTCTACCCTTGCCCGATCCTTAGAATATTTTTCCCACTTCATTTGATATTAAACATTTGGAAAATATTCTTTTTTTTATTTCCTATTTCTTTTCAAAAATCATTTACAATTTTATTTTTAAATTTCCAAATCGTTTCACACGAATTCTATAAATCCCTGAATTCCTTAGTCAATTTCATATAATATTTCCAAAGCCATTTATGATTATTTAAAATTCTAGTTTCACTTCTACATCCCTTGTGAATTTTATTTCACCTTCCGAAATTCACTTATCTTATACTTTAGAATTTTATTTATATTTCCGTTTTAACACTATAAGATCTTTCTTCTAAAATCTTATTCAATTAAATAAACTTAGCTTCCTATCTCGAGATGACTTATAATTTGAATTTAAACATTTAAAAATATATATACCTATAGGATAAGAATAATGGTTTATTTCCAAAATATGGTTTTAGGTAAATTTAGAACATGGCATTAATAATTCATATCCAATTACAAATAAATTTACAAAGTTGATTTATAAAATTTGAACTTATTTCAATAAATATTAAGTATTATAAGAACTAACTTTGAGATATTCTAAATCCAAATAATAGTTTATATCATATAGTATAGTAATTTTAAATCACATTTAAAACAAATTTTAATTTTATTCGACCAAAATATATTTTTAAGAAAATCCAATATTCACCAATTCAATTCATAAATTCCTCTTGATTCGTATCACATCGACTATATCTAAATTTATCACCATTTCTCATATTTGAAATATATTCCACTATTTCTTTTAAAAACAATTCTCATAACTCGATATAAATCCACACCATTAACTTATATTTTCCACATATCCACTGATATCATTTTATCTTATTTACAATCCCCGTTTATAAATTTATAAACTCCTTTGAGTTTTTCATCTATTTATAAAAACAAATTCCATTTATAATTTCATATTATAATTTATCCCTTAATAAAAATGCATTTAATTTCAAATCTATTTATAGATTCCAATATATCTTCAAGGCCTTAATATATATAATTTAATTTCAAATCTCTACTTAAACCAATTTACAAATAGTTAAGTAATATCAAGTTAATTTATATAACTTTATTCCACTTAATTTCCTTTTTGAAATAAATCCAGTTTTCAATATAAATATTTTCTATTCAAAATTTACTTTTAAATTCCTTCAAATTAATTATTTATGGAATTTAAAAATACCAAATTTAATTTCCATGCAATTTAACCTCCTTTAAAAAAAAATCAATTCACACACAATCAATATCAATTTATTCGTCATATCATATATCAATATATATATGAAAGCAATAAATATTTTTGAGGAATCCTGTTGGATCCCTCCAACCTATTTTACCCTACATCCACAGATGTTAGTCAATAATATAAAATACCAATCCCACTTCGAGGGGATATCGCGGTATATAGGGTCATCTGCTATTATGCGGGGCGTATAGGGTCTCATCCGCTATAATATGCTGGAATATCACTCCAATACTAATATATATACTACTATATATAAAAATACATCCAATAGATAAATTATAAATTTATCAATCAAGTCAGGCATCCAATAATTTAAATTTTACATTTAAATTTAAACAGGATTATCAAAATGAGTGAGAAAATCTCACCTTTATTTTTGTTTTGCAATCCACTTCAATCATGATTTTGTTTCATGGTTTTTGACCTTGTATAAACCTTATACGGTTTATTAATATTTGAAATAATCGAACAATCACTTACCACTTAATAAAATTAATTAACTAATAATTTAATTAAATTAATTTTTCCTTTAATAATTTCTTAGTAATTAAAATAATGAAATAAGTTAAGTAATTAAATTAGTTGCCATAATACATTTTTTTAAAATAAACAGTAAGCTAAAACTTGTATGTATATTTTTCTATATAGATATATTTATATTTGTATTTTCTTTTTTGTAAATAACAAAATAGTAATTTTCTTTACTGTAAAAATTTTCTTCTTTAATATATATAAAAATCTGATTTTTAAAATATCTTCTTCTTCCTTCCTTTGTATATATACATACACACACACACACACACACATATATATATATATTATTAAATTTAAATTGAAACGAAAATGAACCGAAAGATTACCTTACTGACTCGATCAACACCCTAGCTACCACCTCCTCCACGACCTCGACTGCATGCAACCGAGCTCACCGCAAAATTCCCTGAGTCTCCACTTCAAACCGCGCTTTGAAACTCCGCCTCCTCATTAAACTAGCATCCGCCTCGATCGCCATCAAGTCGCGACTTCAGGCGACGTCGCGGCCCCCTTCCTAACATGCTCGAACCCCAACGCGAACCAAATATCTTACCCCTCCCTTCCCGGTTCCCTCCTCGCAAACGATTTGATTCGACCGCCAATTTTTTTTATTATGCCGATTCGAATCGAAACTTTACAGAGGAGAAGAGATGTAACAACCCTAGATTTTTGCATATATTTTAAATTTGACTTTATTTTATTTTGAAACTATTTTAAACTTGTTTGATTTCAAACATTTCACTTTTTAAAATAAATGTTAATTATTATGTGAACTATAATTTCAAACTTGTATAAATTGGTTATTTTACTAAAAAGTGAATTTCTGTTCAAACTGTTCAATCTTTGGCTTTTAAACTTCAAATTTTAATTATTTAAAATCTTAAATTTTATCTTTTATTATGAAAATAGATGTAATAAATTGAACACTGCTTTTTGTTTCGTTGAAAACGGAGTTAAATTGTAAAAGTTATGTATATTTTCAATATTGAGTGCAATTTGTTTTATTCTACAATTTTGTTATTTTAAATTGTATAAATTATATTTTCTTTGTCATATTTTATTTTTATATGTGTTAATATGTTATTTTCTGTATATTTTTATCTTTTAATAATTTTAAAGTGATAGTATAATTTTTCTAAAGTTTAATTGAATTTATTTCAATTTATGAAACCTAGTTTCCATTTTCTTTGCTATTTTCTTAATTTCATTATATATAATTAAAATTTATTTATTTTATGCATTCACTTTTATTTGCTGTTTTTACTTTATTTATATTCATTCTACATGTATTTAAATTAAAATAGATTTTTCCAAAGTGTACTGAAGTTATTTCTAATTTTTAAAGCCTAGTTTACATTTTTAAGCCATTTTCTTAATTTAAATTCTATTTATTCAAAATTTAATTATTTATTTTATATTTTTTTTTTTATTTCTGAGTTATTATCTTCATTTCTCAGTTTTTATATGTATTTATAAATTACAAATATATATAAAAGAAATTTGAAAGGTTTGTGTCTCTTTAGTTGCTTTTGTCCTTTTGTTTTCCCATCTCTTCATTTTCTTAACTCTTGCATTCATTTCTTTTGGCCGACCTCTTTCTTTCTTTCAGCTGATCATTTTTCACTTCATTCACGTAAATAAAACATCTCATTCACCAAAATAGTCGGCCTCCATTGCTTGAGAAAATTTTGGGTAAAACTTTCTTCTTCTTATCTTGTTTTTCTTGATTTTATTTATGTTGTTTTGCTCTTGTTCTCAATAGATTTGCTTGGCTCTTCCTCCACCAGCCCTTGGCCGACCTCCACCACCTCATTCTCTGATCATCACCCCCTCCAGTACACCACCCCATCAGGTCGAGCAATCCCAAGGCAAGCCTCACCACCAAAAGACACAAATCCATCAACTTGCATTCAAACCAAGCTTAGAATTGAAACATCACCTTCCATCACCTTCTGCCACCTTTAGCCGCCACTTCCACCACCACCACCACCTCTGACCTGATATCCAACCTCTGCCACATCACCCACCACCACCTGCACCACTGGTTGGGCCCACACAGCCCATGGCCGAACCTAGTTATAGCTTGAAATGATGTAGCTTTGCCTTGTAGTGTAGTATTGTTGCACCTATATACTCCATCACCTTTTACACCATGTTGGCCGACCCTGTTTGAATCAAACCCAGCCCTTAGTCCATGTTTTAACTGAGCTTAACACACCTATAACTGATCCATGTGAAGTTGAGAACAAGTGCAAACCATTCGATATTGCTTTGGACATTGATTTCTTGAATTGTTTGGTGATAATTTGGTTTGAAACTTATATATTGTCATATTGTTTTGTGTAAATGTTTGAACAAGGCAATTGGCTTTGACTCTCCACTCCCAAGTCGTATCAGTGTCATCGTGCCTTTGTTGTATCTGTATTCTATGCTTTGGTGGAAATCTCCAGCTTTGAACAGGTGAGTAAATCTCACGAGACTAATATGTACTTATATAGTTGATAAACTGACATCACTTGAATCTGTAAATTTATATCATCCTGTTATAACTGTTATATTATGATTATATGATGTTCATCCTTGTTTATACACATGTTATATCATCTGTTACTATTATATATTGTATACTGTTTATTTATATCAGTTTATCACACTGCAACGTCCCTGTTAGTATAGAAATCACTATGGGTTGAAATGATACATACCCGAACGGACTTTAGAATAGGGAAAGATCGTTATGGGCTGAAATGATAAGCATGAGTGACTTTTTATTTATTTTATTTAACTTGGGATTGCGGGTTTGAAATGATAGAACCCGGTTTTTTTGTAAATTTCGGATTGAAATGATATATATGCGTATCACTTGACCTAGGCTAGAAAATTATATACAGACCCGTGGTTTATATATTTTTCTGAAATTTTTAAAATATTTTTAAAATGTAAATATTATGATATTTTGATTTAAATTTTATTAAAAATGATTTCTGTTAAATATTTGTGATTTTCTACAAATTAAATAAGTGAATTAAGTAAATGGTGAAGTAGAATTTGAAATATAAGTTAATTTGGAATTTATGATTTTGTTTATAAATGGAATTTATGTAAAGTAGGAAAATATGAAAAATTTGATTTAAAAGATAAATTTATTGATTTTATTAAGTAATAATAATTTTTAAAAGTGTTAATGATTTTGTATAAATTAAAATATGAAATAAATGAATATTTAAGCTTAATTTGGAAATATAACTTAAATTGAATTTTGTGAAATTTGTTTAAAAGTGAATATTTAATTAAGTAAAATAAATGGAAATAAGTTATATTTTGGAAATTTAAACTTAGTTGTTATGTTAAGAATTTAATTAAAGAAATGAAAATTTAATTGTTATTTAACTTGATTTTTGTATGGAAATTTGACTTTATAAAATCATAGAAATAAAGGTATATAAATGATTGTTTTTTATGTGAAAATATATGATTTTATACGTTAAATTGATTTATATTAAAAGTTAATTATGTGTGAAATTGTAAATAAAACTCTAAATTTGATTTGACAACATTTTTGAAATGTAATGTAAAGATATTACAGCATTGGAAAATGCTGTAGTTGTTTTAAATGAACCAATAGCCAATTTTAACTAAGGGTTATTATAGCACTTTGTTAGTGCTATAGTTGTTAAATTTAACTAAAATTTTAATTGAAACTAAATTAAGATATTACAGCATTTTAAATGCCGTCCTTTGTTAATGTACTGTTTTAAACATAACATTTCGTAGCATATTCTAAGTGCTGCGAAAGTTGAATTTTCTTTGTTTAATAAATTCAAATGAATAAATGATCTTTGAAAAAGATTTAAATTTTGAAAATTAAATATTTAATTATTAAATATAATGAATTGACTTTAAATGATTTAAATGGAATAGTTGATTTGGGAAATACAACCATTTTGAAATGTGATTAAATTGTATTTAAATTTAAATTAAATAGATGATGTTTTGAAATGATATTTTGATATTTTGAAATGAATTTGAAATGATACTAAATCTTGGAATAAATAATTGAAGTTTATATTTGTATGAAAAATATTTGGTTTACTTGTAATTTGAATCTATTTAAAAGACATTGGACTTATGAAATATAGAATAATAAAGCTTTGGAATTCATTTTATAATTTGAATAGTTATTTTGTGGATTAAATCTATATTTGAAATTTATAAGATTTTAAATGGTCTATGGAAATTTAATTGAAATAAATGATTGAATTGAATTGAAACTTTGGAAATTTTAATACTTAATTTGAAAGTATAATAATTACACTTTTAAATGAATTTAAATGAAGTTAATTTGTTGGAATATAAATTATTTAAAGGTGACTTGAAATGATAATAAATGAAGGATATCTTTGAATTTAAAAAAGTATTTAAAGTTGAATATTTAGATTTGTACTCAAATGATACTTTGGTATATTAAAATGATTTGAAATGAAGTTTGAAGGGATATGATATTTTGATATATTAAAATGATTTGAAATGAAGTTTTGGAAAAATATGATATTTTGATATATTGAAATGATTTGAAATGAAGTTTTGAAATGATATGATATTTTAAATATATTGAAATGGTTTGGAATTGATTTAATCTTTATTTTGATAAAGATTTGGATTTGAAATTCTATTTTAGAGTATAAACTGTTTTTAACTTATAACCATGGGTTATAATAACGATTGGTTGTTAAAGAGATCGGGATCGGATATGGACATACTCTCTGTCGATACCGAAAACCACTTTGACAATTGTGTATGCGGTGGAGTTTTCAGAATGAATTAGGATGGTGACGACGATCCTAAGGTATATATGTGGACCCAACTCCCGTCAGTTGGCATAAGGTGGCTAAAACAGGAGCGATCTCGGACCAGTGAGGTAGCACCTCTTATCGGACACACACTAGTACAAAACAGATCAGTTGCTTCGCCTCATTTGTGTCGGTTGTCCATAAAACCGACACAAATAGTGTAATTTGTGTCGGTTGTTTATTAACAACCGAAACTATTGACTTATGGGGTAAGAAGAAAATGTTAAAAATGTAATTTGCATCTGTTGTTATTAAGAAACCGACACAGTTGAAGGGAAGCAATAGATTTACTCGTGTCGGTTGTTTGAACAACCGACACAATTAAATACAATAGCATCGGTTGTCCAAAAACCGACACCATAGGCACACAACTTTTCCCCCCAAATCCATTTCAGCCGCCCCATCTTTTCCCGCGAACCCTAAATTTTAAAGGGAAAATTTAGCCATCTCGTACCCGGCACGTCTCTTCTTTTCTTCTTCGTAAAACAAAAAAAAAGAAAAAAAAAGAGAGAGAAAACAACAAATCGCACGCTTTTATTCCTTCTTCTCTCTACCCATTAAGCTTGAAAAGGTACTAAATTTTGGACCTTGGCAATCGAGAATTGAAATTTGTTAGCCTTGCAAGGCAGAAATCAAATTAGTTAATTACCGTGCAGTTAATTGATTTAGTGAATTACTAAGAATTACTGTTTAATTTCATAATTTGTCACTGTTTTTGTGTAAGTACTTGGCTTCAGGTTAACTAAGTTAGTTCTTAGTTTCACATTAAGCCTAGTATTGGCAGTGTAATTAGCGGGGTTTTCCATTGGAAGCGGTCTTTCTTCACAAAGCGTTTGTAAGAATTAGTGGTATATTTCAATATTTTGGGTTTTAGACTGAAAACAAGGATGATGCTTAACATAAAAGGATAAAACAAGAAGATTGAAAAATAAGTACCATTTGTTAATTACTTTGTTTCCAGTATAATATATTTGTTAACTAAATATTTTGGTTTTATGTAAATTGATAACAATTTGAGGAATAGACTATAACAACAGTAATTTCATATATGTTTTTGTGGAAATTTGATGTACGATGCTTCAATTATTTTTACCCTATAACTTTGTTCCAATGTAGTGCATTGATTCCTACTGATCACATGAAATACATTATTTTGCATTAAAGCAATTATGGATTTATTTTGATATGTATAATAAGGGTTAAATTTTTTAGCCTATTTAATTGGTTATTTGAAATAATTGTATAATAAGGATTGACTTGGACCTTTGCAATAGTTAATGGATCTTATAAAATTTTGACAAAGTAGAAACTAAAAACAGGATTCATAATTTTTACTAAGGGACAATTTGCAGACATTTTTTTTCTTGATTCCCAGTGTAGAAAATTTAGTAGAAAAAATCTTAGATAAAATTATTTCATTTGTCCATTTATAAAAGCTTTGCAATGACCTTATAATTGTTAGTAAGTGAAGATGGTTTTCAGATTTTTGAATTTACATATGCTAGGCATATGCATTTATGGATTAAAATTTCTGATTGTTTATTTATTGTCTTATGGGAAGAAAAAGATATCAACAATTCATTACACCTTTAGGTATTATCTTATCTTTTAGCTTTAGAAACAGTCTTACTGTTTATTTATAAAACGTCATGTTGGTTGCTGTGCTGTTATCTAGTGCACATGCTTGAATATTTTGATCATTGAGTTCCTTGAAAGCTACAACATTGTTTTTTCAAGGTCTTGATATGTGCTTTTAACAACTGTCCTCTCTGTTTGAGTCATCTTAAATTTTGTGAAGTTATGCTAAGTCCACATCCTCACCTACTACATTATTCTATTATATATTGATGATATAGTCATTTACACTTTTTTAACATTTTTTGTTAGGAGAATTTAATGTTTACCTTTGCAAAGTTTTTGCACTCTATTATAAACTGGTTTTGAGCTATAAGCATGTTCAAGATTTTTTGTTCATGTTTAATTTTTTCGTACACAATGATTTGTGTCTCTACTGTGCAGATAAAAATGGGTTGGGTTAAAAAATTGTTTTAAGCAGAGTTCACAATATAATTATGCGCATAACTATTTTTTAAAATTTTTATCCTTTAACCTAAATTTTTTTACATCATGTAAATTTGAACGTATCCAACTATCACAATGAACGAATGTATAACTGAAATTATATTATTGTCATTTGTTTCAGACATTGTTAAATATATTGCAAAGCAGTTAAAAGCTAAAGTTGAGTATGTGTTAAAAACAATTGCTTTTCAGTTTCAATTGTATGATCTCTATTATATTAACATGCGCAATGGTTATAAGGTGATTCGTCGAACATGTAATCCTACCTATTATTGTTGGCATCGTGAAACTTAAACTAAATGTCAGTGAGTTTACATTTTTCATCTAACCAACTTACTGCAAGAATCTGAGGACTGATAACCTATCTCTTCTAGAGTCTCCATCATTTAGAAGATGGATATACAACCAATTTGCATCATTTATGTTTAAATTTGCGAGCTTTTCAATGCTGGTATGAGGAAAAATAATATGTAATAACTTGCACATATTTTGTGCTTTCCTGACTAAAGCAACAATTTAGGAAATTGAATTGATATTTCTGTTACTGGCAGTCATTTTTAATTTACAAATATTTTGATTATGTATCAAGAAATGTAGTTTGTGGTAGAAGTTATGTCATGATTTAATTAGTCAATAAGGTATGTTCCTATTAATGTGTTAGGTGGTGGTTAAGATCCACATCTGTAGGTTAGTGGATAATTGTTTTTAGTTTATTTGAAATTCTAACATCTTTATGTTCCTAGAAAGTATAGAGTATTTCAAATTCTAACATGGTATCTAGCAATGCACTTGCAAAACATAAATTCTAACTTCTTCATTTTCAATATCTAAGTTTATATGATCTGATGTTGAGGAATAATTGAAATATCCAAACAAACATAAGAAACACTTATGATTTTTTTTGCTTATGTAGTGCATCTCTAGCAATTTCACATGGATCGTAATTGGATGTATAACGTGAAACGTAGTGATGATGAGTTCTTGAACAAAATGGAAGGATTCATTAAGTGTGCGTTGAATGATCAATTAACAAGAAGAGAAGAAACAATTTTTTGTCCTTGTAGACGTTGCCAGAATAGGAGGAGATTTCGTAACATAGATCAGATCAGGGATCACATAATTCGGTATGGGTTCAAGCAAAATTATACACAGTGGATATGGCATGGTGAAAGCACACTTAGTACACCTAGTTCTAGTAATCATTACATTGATGAGGATGACCAGGAAGGTACCATGAATAACGAGGTAAATGATGAGACTGATGAGATCGACAATGTTAATGAGATGTTTGATGATGTTCAAGAACATTTGATGGAAGAGCCAAAATTGTATGAAAAAATATTACTTGATGCTGAGATGCCTTTGTATTCTGGTTGTGCTAAGTTTACAATATTGTCTGTTGTGCTCAAGCTTTTCAATTTAAAAGCAAAACACGGGTGGAGTGATATAAGTTTTACATCATTGTTGGGACTTTTGAAAGACATGCTACCGGAAGGTAACGAGCTTCCTACTTCTAATTACGAGGCAAAGAAAATTATGTGTCCAATTGGCATAGGATATAGAAAGATACATGCATGTCCAAATGATTGTATTTTGTATCGAAATGAATATGAGAGCTTGCATGAGTGTCCTAAGTGTGGATTATCCCGTTACAAGTCGCGAGAAAATGTTCATAATGACCCAGATAAGAAATGGCCTCCAGCAAAGGTTTTATGGTATTTGCCTATTATACCAAGGTTTAAACGTTTATTTGCAAATAAAGAAAATGCAAAAAACTTAAGATGGCATGTAGATGTGAGGAAGGATGATGGATTACTAAGGCATCCAGCCGATTCTCCGCAGTGGAGAAATATCGATACCATGTATTCTAGTTTCAGCGAAGAAATAAGAAATCTCAGACTTGGTCTTTGCACAGATGGCATAAATCCATTTGGCAATCTTAGCAGTCAACATAGTACTTGGCCGGTTCTTTTGGTGATTTACAATCTTCCACCTTACTTGAGTATGAAGCGCAAGTACATTATGTTGTCTCTTATGATTTCGGGACCACGACAACCAGGAAATGACATCGATGTTTATCTAGCTCCTCTTATTGATGATCTAAAACTTTTGTGGGATAAAGGTGTGCGCGTATTTGATGCATATAGTAGAAGTGAATTTACATTACGCGCCATGCATTTTTGTACCATAAATGATTTTCCCGCATATGGTAATTTGTCTGGATATAGTACAAAAGGTGCTAGAGCATGCCCAATTTGTCAAGACGACATGGCTGTTGAGCGCTTGCATTTTTGCAAGAAAAATGTGTATATGCATCATCGTAGATTTCTCCCTCTTAATCATCCTTATCGTAAAAAGAAGAAACCTTTCAATGGGGAGATAGAAAGCGGAGTTGCTCGTTTGCCATTAACAGGAAATGATGTATATGAACGGATCAAGGATATTGAAAATGTATTTGGCAAAGCCTTTCCTCTTCAAGAAGGCATGTGGAAGAAAAAATCTATATTTTGGGAACTTCCATATTGGAAACATTTACAAGTTAGGCATTGTCTAGATGTAATGCATATAGAAAAAAATGTTTATGACAGTATCATTGGAACACTCTTGAATATACCTGGTAAGACAAAAGATGGTGAGAAAGCTAGACAAGATATGTTGAAAATGGGTATTCAAAAGGAGTTAGCACCAGTGGAGAAAGGTAAACGTATCTATTTGCCTCCTGCTTGTTATACATTGTCCAAAAAAGAGAAAACTAGTTTATGCGGTCTTCGTGGTGTCAAGGTTCCATCAGGTTATTCTTCGAACATTAGCAGTCGTGTATCAATGAAGGATTTAAAATTGACGGGCATGGAGTCTCATGACTATCATGTGTTAATGCAACATTTGTTGTCTGTTGCTATTCGAGGTATATTGCCTAAACATGTTAGACATGTTATTACAAAGCTTTGTATTTTTTTTTAATGCAATTTGTAGTAAGGTGATTGATCCTGATATGTTGGATGATCAACAAGCCGATGTTATTGTTACCTTGTGTCAATTTGAGATGTATTTTCCCCCTTCATTTTTTGATGTTATGGTGCATTGGGGTGTACATTTGGTAAGAGAAATCAAGATTTGCGGTCCTATTTTTATGAGGTATATGTATCCGTTCGAAATGCACATGGGAACTTTAAAAAGAAAAACAAAGAATAGATATAGACCTGAAGCTAGTATCATAGAAGGTACTGTAGCCGAGGAAGTTATTGAATTTGTCACTCAATACCTAACTGACGTTCAACCTATTGGACTTTGCAAGTCTCGACATGAAGGGCGACTTGACGGTCAAGGCATAATTGGGTTTAAATTGATGTCAATTGGTGATGATATGTTTCACAAAGCTCACCTACTTGTTTTACAGCACCTTAGTGAGGATCATCCTTACTTGGAAGAGCACATGACAATTCTAAAGTCTCAAAATCCTTTAAAGAACGAAAGATGGTTGACAAATGAACATAACCGCTCATTCGTCATATGGTTTAAAGATAAGGTAATGTCTCAATTGTCTCAAACAAATCATAATGTTTCCGATACAATAAAATGGTTGGCGTATGGGCCTAAATTTCAAGTTAGCTCTTATGAAGTGTACACTATTAATGGGCATGTCTTTCATACGAAGCGTCAGGATGAAAAGAGCAAAATGCAAAATAGTTGAGCAAGTGTCGTAGCATCTTCAAGACAATTTGCTAGTGCTAAAGATAACAAACCAATAAATGCGACAATGTCATATTACGGAGTAATTGAGAATATTTGGGAACTTGAATATAGGGACTTCACGATTCCTCTATTTCAATGTAAATGGGCCGATAACCATCGTGTTGTACAAGTGGATGAACATGGATTCACACTTGTTGACTTTGATCGAGTGAGTCATGATAACGATCCACTCATCTTGGCATCTCAAGTGAAACAAGTTTTTTATGTCACCGACCCAGCTGATCATAAGTGGTCTGTTGTCCTTCCTGGAAAAAGACGCATTGTTGGGATCGACGACGTGGTAGATGAAGAAGAGTATAATCAATTTGACGAGAATCCACCTTTTTCCATTGGCGTAAGTCTATCAGAAGAAGAAGTTGATTTAAATGCAAATTAAGCACGTACTGATCACGATGAAGGGGTTTGGATAGCGGGGTAATTTTTTAACCTTCTAATACTGTCACCATTTAATTTGTTCATATGTGTACATTTATTTGGAATGTGTATATCAGAAGCTAAATCTTCAAACGAATGAGAAAACATGTGTGAGTATAGTTTTGTGTGAAAGCATGGTTAAATGAATAGTTGATATTTTTAAAATATTGGGTCGTTACGCATATTAAGTAACTCAAATATGTGGGGGAAAGAAACTCAAATATGTATATTAACCATGCAATAAAATATTGGGTCGTTATGCATATATATAAGGTATATTAACCAAGAGGGTTATTTTAATTTACTAGTTTCTCACTTTTATTTTAAAATGTATAAGAGATAAATGCAAACACTACTTTGTCATAAGATTACTATGGGTTGTCTATCTTCATGAGTACATACATATACTTTAAAGATTTTATGGTTTATATAAAAATATAATAAGGGAAAAAGACTTCAAGTCATTAGCTGTTAAGAGAAAAACAGGTTAACAAAAACTGTTTTAAATCAAGCAAACAATAGGTAAACAGGTAATAAATTTTAAATTAGAAAATGAACTAACATCTGGCAAAGAAACACCTAATAAAAGATTGTAATGATCATTTCTTTTTTTTTCAAATTTCACTCATCAAAAACAAATATCATTTCCAGCCTCCAAAAATCTCTTTCCAAATCTATCATCTGGATATTGCAAAGCTTGTGTATATATAGGCTTTGGATTTGAGTTGTGGTCTTAATTAAAACCTGTAACTTAAGAAAAATATAGCCTCTGTTCAAAATTTTAAGCAAGCAGGAAATTAAAAAAAAAAGCTAAGTTACTCTGTAACCAAGTTTGGAAATTTAAGAAGATAGGATCATCCTCTGTTTAATTCAAACCACCAAGAGATTTTAAAAAGCAAGTTTCAGGATTCAGATTTAAAGATTTCAAATTTCAACTAGAGATTTCAAAAGTTCAACATGTTTAAGGTGAGAAGCTTTAAATTCAAAAATCAGGATAATTTATATGTGCTCTGTTAATAGTCAAGTATTTTTTGTTGCATTTTCTTTTGGCAGGGTGTTGTTGAATTTTATTTTGGCAATGTGTTGTCACATTTTATATGTGCGGTGTATTCTCAAATCTTTTTTTGGCAGAATGCAATGTGTTGTCACTTGTTTGTTTAGAAGAATGCATTGTGTTTTTGCATTTTTTGGTAGAATGCATTATGTTATATGTTTTTTATACTAGTATAATTCATCATGTTGTCACATTTTCTACATGAATGCTCTTGGGTAGTTTATTAGTTCTTCCAATGTTATAAAATGAGTTCTTCCAAGAGTAAATAATATATAATAACTGTTCTTCAAATTTTACAAAAAGATTCACTATCATAGTAAACAACCACATTCATGCTTTGTCACCAACTACTAGTTCTTATTTCCCCTCAGATCAATATAGACAATGGAGAAGGAATTTGTTGTGAGTATAGGATGGATGTAGAGATGTTAATATCCAATTCATGTTAGAATGTGGTACATTAATGCTTCACATGTAGTAATGCATGGAATGAGTATGTTTATATTCAATGAATGGATGCTCCTCCATGTAGAAGGAAAGGGTGTATGCTTTCGAAATGCAATATAAATTTAGAAGACTTCAACAAATCCTTAGTAGCAAAAACTAGCTGCTTTCATGCTTTGTTCTTTGCACCTATCTATTAACTATATATTTCCTATAAGTATATGTGTTTCTACTTTGGTGTTTGTACTTTTGATCTTTTGTCAGAATCTATATTTCAAATTCATTATTTACAATTATACTCTTTTCCTTACTAAATTTACTTATAATGTTTGATGACTTACATGAATAAGTGATCCAAAAGATGACTTACATAAACATATTTTGAAATACAAAATGTGCTTTAATTATCTTTAATATAAACTTCTTAACATAGCCTAGTCAGCAAATCAACTTGTAAATTACACTAGTATTATTAAATGTTAACACATAACCAAGTGAAACATGAGACCATCTGAAACATGCAATCAAGCAAATATCTCTTCAAATAAGTTCTGGCTGTGTGCATTTTGCAATCAAGCAAATATGTCTTCAAATCAGTTCAGACTGTGTGATATTTAAGTTATTATTTGTTTGTTGAAATATTTTATAACTTTCGGGTGCACATCTGTGATACAGGAATAATGGAAATGCAACTATATGAACACACTAAAGAGAAAAATACTTCCGCTTCCGCTTCAGAACCGTCATCTAAGAGGAGGCATAGAGGTCCAACAACCGGAAAGAAATACAGAACATCCGAGCCAAAATTCATTGAGTGGTGTGATAATGGCAAACCTACTGGAAAATGGGTGAAGTCTTTTAAGGCGTACGTAGGCGATACAGCTAGATCTAGAATTGATATCAATATCAAGAATTGGGCTAGCGTTAGTCAAGGGCTTAAGGATACCATCTGGGAAGACATTAAGGTATTATAAATTCATTTGTTCGCTTATTAAATTGTCAGTTGAATCCTTTGTGTTTGGAGTCATGAACCGCTTTCATGGTTTATCAAATTCATTTTTACTGCTTTGATGTTGTTTATTTTTTATTTTTTATTACCTCAGACCGAGTATCACATCGACGAAAAAATGAAAAATAATGTGTTAAAAAATGTTTGTGGAGCATGGAAGGGTTTAAAACAAAATTGGTTAGTGGTTGGATTACGAAGACTAGAGAGCTTCCATAAAACCATAAAGAGCCATACGAATTTTATGATGGGGTTACAAAAACACAATGGGAAACATTTAAGAAGTATTGTGAAACCGAGGAGTTTAAGGTATGTTTTTTATGCCATATCCACAAGTCACACGCTATTTCTTTCATTTTACAACTCACCAGCTTCGTCAGAGCAATTGCATATTTCACAAAATGAAACGTACAGTTTCTTATAACAAAAATGAAAACTGCTCTTTAGCTGTATGATCTTTATTTAGAAAATAAATGTTCTTTTTTAGTTTGTTTCATATACATATAGGAAATAAATGAATAGGATGAACTCCAAAATATCATAAAAAAAAAGTTTAAAATATAAACAAATACATTATTAGATATACGGATAAATCTTTGTATCATTACAATCTTTAATTACATGTAAACATTTTCTATATTGTTGGTAAGTGTCCTAAAGATACATGCTCTTGTTAAATTATATAATGCCTGATTATCATTTTTTTTCCTTTTTGTCCTTCCTGTTGTGCTGTTAAGTTACATGGTAGTAATTCTCTAACACTACCAACGATTGTCCTCTTAAAATCTTAATCATCATAAAAACATTGAAATAAAACACACTAAAACAATGGTGGAAAAAAAGTTACAGACTTTCCATAATGATTTGAATTGTATGGTCTAGAATATGTGCTATTTTAATTCATCTCATCTCTTTACAACTCTTAGCAGTCCGTTATTTCATTCTTTTTATCAAAAAGAAAACATGTAATATTGATTATTGATCGAGATCTCTTTAAATATTACTCTATGTATAATTCTACGAATTTCATTGGTGAATAAACAACAGTGATCGGAGGGGGTTATAATTGTAAGGTTAGATTTGCTGCCTCAATTTTTGACAAAAAGTCTTTCGGTCACAATAGCATTGCTATCGTCTTATACACGCTTTTTTGACAAAAATGTTTTTGCCAATCAATAAAACAACAGTGATCGGATGATGCTTTTATTAGTTTGAATTCAGAAAAGTAGAAAACGAAGTTATGCTTATGTGACAAAGTATTGTTATGTATGTATACATAGTATAAAGAGGATGCTTCTGTTTATACTATTGTTTATGCTTTCGTAACCTCCCCCTCTGATTTGATTCTTGCTTGAGATGACAAAATCTTCTTACATGTGATAACAGGGAAGCTAATTTGATTTTTTTCTGAACTATATAACTCTGAATAAAACCTGATTACAATACTTTGTATTTGTACTAGCTCAACCACTACATTGCCATCTTGATCAATAAGATGGTTAACATGTTTCCTGTTTTTATTGGCAGAAATACGAGGGTAGAAAATTTTTGAACATCGGCCGCCTTCTATCAACCACCTTATTTTAAATTTTTGTTTAATTTAGTTGTCTGGACGTGTGTAATTCTCTCCAAACTTAGCAAGTTATTTTGTACTGCTGTACTAAGTTATCTTTACCTGGTTTCTTTTAACAATTGCAAGTATGCTTGTTCAACCATCTCATGTATGCTTGTTCTTGCTTTGTTTCATTCTTTTAGATGCATTTTGGTGTTTTTAATTTTGCAGAGTAGTTTACAAAGAGGATTACCTAGTACAAAACGAAGGTATATTTTCTTAAATTTTGATTTTTTTAAAATCAGTTTAATCATGAATAATTAGTGAAGTATTTTGTAAATCAAATAAACTCAATTGTTTTGAGTAACTGTTTATATATATAGCATTGTATATATATGTAATAGCAATACACCATTTTAAAAAGAAATGAGAATTGTATGATGTCTTGTATATATATGCATAATTTTATTTAATACATTAGGACATCTCAATATGTTTCATTGTTTCTTTAAGAAACGAGGCACCTCATTGTCCTTTGCTTTGAAATATGGACACAACCATGCTTTCTACTTCGCAAATTTTCGAAAATTTAGGCTGCCTTGACTTGCATATTTTTTTTTCTTCTTCTATCATTGCATACTAAATGCATACTGCTCATGCATAGAGAAATAGTACAAACATTTGTGAAAATTGCAATTGTTCTATGGCTTGTGCTATTCTCTTTTGCTGAATTTTGCAATGTCATAAAACAGCAAATAAGTGAGAAGGCTAGGAAGAGTCAGGCATGCAACGAGCATCCTCACTATTTAGGACAAGCTGGATATGCAGGGAAGAAGGCTAAATGGATAATTGAAGGCCATAGTTCCTCGACCATATTGCCAGGTGGACCTGTTTTGGATCGGAGTATTGATTGGTTTTGGCACGATCAAAAAAAGGAGCCGATGGAAATTATGCCATCCCTAATGAGAAAACTAAGATGGTTGTAGATAAAATGGTACGACTAGTTTCCATGTGTTTTATCGCTTTACATGTTTTAAACCGAAAACACACACGACCCAGCATTCTTTATTAGATAAAATATGACACGTAATATGATATCATTTTAGCAAACGTGTGGTGCTAACATTTCAGTAAAAAGCATGATACTATAGCACTATTTTAATTTTTTAATCTTCATATGATAGTGAAAAGCATGCCACCTTATGTTTTAGCTTTTTTTTGTTGACAGAATGATTGGAGAGGAAAAGCCGTTGAAGGGTCATAGGTTCCAGATAGGTATGATGATGTCTTGAGTCGTGGTCTTGAAAAAAAAGAGCATCCAGGTCGAGTTAGAGGGATTGGTGGGACGGTTGGTATAAAAAACGTATTTAGGGATGTAGAGAAAAGGAAAGGTCGAAGTGGTGTAATATCAGCTGATGAGGTGCATGTTATCACTCAGGAAATAGAGGCTAAAGTGAGCCAAAAATTGAGACAAGAGATGAGTACAATGGTTCAAGAGCAGATTGCAAACATTTTGAACACGATGAATTTTCCCAAGGAGGTGGAGATCAACACACCATTAACTGATCATCGTAGTAAATTACAATATGC
Source organism: Allium fistulosum (assembly GCA_030737815.1). Classification (NCBI taxonomy): domain Eukaryota; kingdom Viridiplantae; phylum Streptophyta; class Magnoliopsida; order Asparagales; family Amaryllidaceae; genus Allium; species Allium fistulosum. The sequence continues at coordinate 752,549,534 of CM060905.1, read as the reverse complement.
AAACAAAACTCAAGGAGATGAATTTTCCCAAGTAGTTGTCAATCAATGCACCCGAGCAAATTACAATATGCAAACAAAACTCAAGAGACGGATCCCTTTGCAGACTTGCAGGTAAACAATTCATAGTTGAATTTATAAACGTATACGATTTTATGTATTTGACAAGTGCTAAGTGAAAAATGTTGGTTTTGTACTTGCCATTCTAGAAACCGATTAAATGTCGTTTGGCCGTGAATGCGGACTCCAAAATTGTTGTAGTGGGTCATGGCATGGTACATCCCGCTTCAAGGTCCGGAGATCAATTTCATAATCAACAAATTTTGGCCGATCATGTAAAAGTTGGAATAGATGCAGTGGAGTCTAGTCATGAAGGAACCTCACTTCCTGTTCCAACTAAACATCACAACACGATAGGAGAAGCGGTTGGGAGTTTTTTTCAATGGCCTAAAAGCCTTGTGCTTTTAAGAGATAATGATACGATAATGAATGCATTTTTCTTCCTTAATTTAGCTTGCTAAACTCCTCTATTTCATATTAGAACATATTAAAGAAGTAAAATTTCTTCATACTAGAACTTATTATAGATAATTTAGCTATTTATAAACTTATCGGAAAGTAGTTAACATATGACGTTGAGTTCTTAGCATTCGTCTATTCTTTTAACAACATCATTTCAAACATCTACTTAAAATTTTGAATTAGGTTCCTACATCTCAACCAAACAAGGATTTGTTTGAAAATAGTAATGACAAGGTCGTGAATACAATGTCAAATGAGTCTGCAAAACGCAAATCAATCGTGGATGAAGAGATTCTCAAAACTTTAACGAGCGAGTGCAAATATTTCCATGACCTAATACTTCAAATGTTATCCAATGATAGTGCCATCAATGCAATTCAAGTGAATAAGGATTTATTCACATACGATGAGGACTTTGAAATTCATATCACGATGGACGACATTATCCAATTCCTTAGTATGACATGGTTGAATGCATCATGGTTGCAACTTTACATCATGTGAGTATTTTTTCCTTAGTAATTTTTTTTATATATAACCATCTTAGTTTTTTGATGAATAGTCAATTTTTAAAAAACTAATAATATATGTTTAAATTTGTTTAGGTGGTTAAATCATATGTGCAATGATCTCAAAGTGGAGACCATTGGGTTTATGTGTCCCAAAAAGCTTTCCAAAGTGCGAAAACATCCAGATGCGAAAAATACATATTTGTCGAACACATGGAAAGCATTGCAATCTAAATGCTTACTTTTAGCCCCACAGTACGAAGGGTATGAACATTAAACTTTTAGTAACTAGTTTACAAATTTGATGCCAATTTTAACTTACTATAAATCTTGTAACGCAGGAAACATTGTATACTGCTTGTTTTCCATGTAGAAATGAATGAGATTTATGTTTTTGATCCTCAGGCTGAATGCAAACATAAACTTGAAATTAAACCGCAAGTGAGCACGTAAGTTGTATATATTTGCTCTCTTATATGAAGTTAGTATATGTGGTAAAATTAAAAATTTATACATGAAATTAGTGTATGTAAATGCGGGTGCCGGAGTAGTTATTATTTAACATTTTCTTGCATGTGTAGTAGGGCTTTCAAAATTTACAAGGCATTCGGTGGCAAGTCTCGAGGAAGTACCTTGAAATGGAAGCATGTTAAGGTGATTTGATTTTCAAACAAAAAATAAAATAAAATAAATACTATATATTGTTTGGCATATGAATTCATTTTAAACTAACTATTAGATTATCTTGTAATATTGTTGTAGTGTCCTTAACAATTAGGAGCATCTGACTGTGTATATTATGTGATGAGGTATATGAATGACATAGTGAAAAACCACAATCAAAGCATCGATTTACAAAAGGTACTACTTTAGTTTTTTTCCTTCATATTATACATTAGCTACATTATAGGTATATTTCGATCAAATCATTGCTGCAATGCTAGTTAGAAGAAATCAAATGCCAAGTCTTTATTTACTGTTCAGTTCATGTATTTGAAGAAAAAAATAAACCGAGAAAATGTGTAGTGATGCACCAAGCAGATTGGAAATTGGTTTATATGCTTTTTAATTAGATGATTTCATTTGACTGTTACCTAATTGATTATTGTATTATTTTCCATAATTAACAGTAAATCTATCAAAAAATAGTAATGAGAGTAATGGACCAGAAAGGTGACGACATTTCAGTTAAAAGTATAAACCTGTAAATCAATAAGTTAATCAAGATTAGTCTGGTTTACTGAGTTCAGTTTTAAAGTGAGGGAGCATTATTGCAGTCGTTGTTTTAGTTTGACCCGTCATATTAGAAGTTCAACTTATAAATCCAGCTGATTCAAAGAAGTAAACTATTTTAAAGTGAGGGAGCATTAACGCTTCTGGATTCCAAACCTTCAGCCATACAGTGAACAGTTATTATTGCTAAAAAAATGAAAGCAATTTTTTTAATTTTTGTTTTAAAACAAATGATTTACACGTAGAAAAGAAAATGAAAATGAAAATAAACTTCGGCCGAAAGCAAAGCCCAATAGCTCAAATACATTACACACTCAATAAAGTATATTCCCTTAACCTCACTTCCAAAACAAATTTCAATATTCGAACACTTCCAAAACCTAATTCATGGTTGATTGCAGTTGTTTGGGTTAATTAATTAGTGCGCAGTTCGGTGGTGAAGGCGGTTAAGGTGATGTTGTTCGTGAGTTGTAGAGAAAGTGTAGGAGGTTGATTTGGGTTTAAGGTGTTCAAAGTTGTGAATGTGGTTGGTGACTGTTTGTTGTCGCGAAGTGATAAGGCAGGGTTGATATGTTGAGGTTTAATCAAAGCCACTTCAGTGTCATTGCGACATTGATTGTTAACGTTAAAATATGACCGATAACACCCGGTATTTGTAATAAGATTGCGAAAGCACCACCCGCGTAAAGGGAACAGAAGTTAAGCAGGAAAAACAGCAGAAATGTAGTAAATGAACAACAGGTTTATAGTGGTTCGACCCGTAATTGAGCCTACGTCCACTTTATAATCTCTTATTGCTGATTCGGTTACAATTCGATACAATATCCTTCAAAATACAATTCGATCAAAAGAAACAATCTTGACTACTAGCTCAATCTTCGTCGATAAAAATCGATGAATTCATGTTGAATGCAGGGAATAATTTCTTGAAGATTGTTGTAGTGTCTTGAATGCTTGAAGATCTTTGATTGCTGGTTGAATGAAGGCTTCCACGGAGTAATGAAGCTTGGAGAAATGATTTGGCCAAAGTCCCTTTCAAGTTGGAAGTGATGTCCTATTTATAGAGGCTGATTTCTGGGCAGGAAATTTGCCTAAGTCTTAGGTCGCGCACGACCTTAGTTAGGTCGTAGGTCGCGAGCGACCTAAGCTAGGTCGATGTCCCCTTGCGGTTTCAGGAGTTCCTGCACTTGTCTTCATTTGATCAAGTAATAGGTCGCACGCGAGTTAAGGAACAGTGGGAGCTTTAGGTCACTATACCGCTTTGAGAAATTAGGTCATGGAGTTTTAAGTCGTTGAAGCCTTAGCTCATTTGCCTCTTTAAGTCGTAGGTCGTTGAGTACCTTAGGTCGTCAAGTCCCTTAGGTCGCTAGCTGCCTTAGGTCGTTAAGTACCTTAGGTCGCTAACTACCTTAGGTCGTTAAGTCCTATAGGTTGCAATCCTTTCCTCCTTAGGTCGCGAGGTCTTCTGCAGCCTTAGGTCGCGAAGAAGTTAGGTCGCTAACTTCTTATCTTGATAAGTCGTGGACTTTCTCGGTTAGATCGCTAAGTAGTTAGGTCGCAGCTTTTCCTTAGGTCGCAGAGCCTCTTAGGTCGTAGCCTTAGCTTAGGTCGCAACATTCTTAGGTCGCAGAGCCTCCTAGGTCGTAGCCTTAGCTTAGGTCGCAACATTCTTAGGTCGCAGAGCTTCTTAGGTCGTAACCTCCTTAGGTCGCAGAGCCTCTTAGGTCGTAGTCTCCTTAGGTCGCAACTCCCTTAGGTCGCAGAGCCTCTTAGGTCGTAGAGTTTTAGGTTGCTGAAATAAAGGAGTTAACATTTGCCCCTCGAAGTATATGACTATACTCTAGGTCGTATGCTTCGACTCAACTCTGCTAGGTCGCGAATCGACTTAAAACTTGCACGCCTGTTCACCTCCCTCCTTCAGTCCCATATAAATTAGTTAGGTCGCATCTTCTTCCTTACCCTACTGTCCTGAGCCTCCATCACCATTAACAGTTCTTTCGATCTTCCAGAGACAAACTTGACTCAATCAGCCAACGATTCTTCATCGCCGATCATAATTCGTAAGTGGATCAGCTTATACTTGCCCATAGCCACTGTTTTGAACATGAATCGTTGTCGCTCGACCTAAGCCCAATTCCATGCATCATGCTTTTTTGTACGGTAGTCTCAATCGATTTTCGTTCATCGTTTGACGTGTTGGGATGATTTACGGTCATACGGAAGGTTTTGCCATGGATCTGTAGGGTTTGCCATTGATTCTCTAGTCAATCGGCGATAGGTTGAGGTAGGATGAAGGGGATGATGATTCTTTTCTTTGAACTGGTGGTATTGGGTTATTGGATCCAATATGATGTTGCTTGGAGAAGAAGTCATCAACCTATCAGATTCGAACGCCCTAAGAGTTAGGTCGTGTGGGAATGCTTAACGACCTTAGCCTTTGCGACCTGTCGACATTTGCGACCTAGAGTATCTCCAACCTAAAAACAATTGTGCTCGACCTAGGACTTAAGAGAATTGCCTCACCTTAATCCATTCAGTTGCAGCACGCGACCTACAGAAATCCTGACTTATGATAGGTCGCTGAACGACCTAAGACTTAAGCAATTTTTCACAATTTTGCACTTTCAATCTGAACAACACAGCATAAGAACATTGCAACCTGTGTTAGGTCGTAAGCGACCTAACACTTAGAACTTTGAACAGCTAAGGCAACATAGACCTCAAAGGCAACATTTTGACTATCTAAGGCAACATAAGTAAAATTGTTGCAGTAGAACCCTATTTGGGTCTATGGCAACACCCATAGGTATCTGTAGCAACATTCCAAAATGTTGCTATAGATATGAACTTTTTGAATTTGTGGGGCCCACAATGTAGAGCATATTTGATTTTTTAATAAAAATAAATATTTATTTAATAAAATGCTATTGCACAGAATTTGATATTTAAACAGTAATTTATTTAAATAAATATTTTATTTCAACATTTGAAATAGTACAAATTCCTGACTCCACTATTTTACAATTCAATGATATATAACACTGATATTCACATATACAGATATTCCTCACTACATCACTCAGTTCACTCATTACATATGTAGTTTCAATTTATACAGACATCGACACTGACAAATATATGCCGAGCCGAAGGCGAGCCGAGTGCCGAGCCGAAGGCGAGCCGAGTGCCGAGCCGAAGGCGAGCCGAGTGCCGAGCCGAAGGCGAGCCGAGTGCCGAGCCGAAGGCGAGCCGAGTGCCGAGCCGAAGGCGAGCCGAGTGCCGAGCCGAAGGCGAGGCGAGAAGCGGGTCCGGGCGCAGCGCCTTCTTTGAAACGACGTAAAATGATGCACAAATGAAGACTGAACTTAGCAAACCCCATCCTCAGCAACTTCATCACCCATCGGAACTACTGCTCATCTACCACTTACCTGAAACACAATTGCCTGAAACACTGACCATCTACCAAACACTGACCACACTCCCAACCTCTTTCACAAAACACCCACTCACTGCCTCATCAAATTACATCATCAACACATAGGCAGCCTATCAAGCAAAAACAGTGAATGCATCAGGCATGTACAAGAGAAACATAGGCAGTAATATGATATACAAGAGAAACTTCACCTCAATCCGATCGCTGTGTTCGTGTAACGAAAGTCTTACATCAACCTTAGGAATCGCTTCCAAATTCAAGACATCAGGCTATCAACTACGGCAAGCATTGAACTACACAATCGATTTCAGCATCAGCAGCAAGAGATCATCATCACGACAGTGCTCAACACATCAGCAATCACCAATAAGACCAAAATCTGGACAGTGGGCAATTAGCACACAACCTTCTCCACGTTTAAGACCAACACCATTGCAATCCAAAGTTTGGCAAACCATTATCTGAACACCAACACTTTCAAGTTCAACCCTAAGTGTCAAAGAACCACAAACATCATCAATAGAGCCGCAGTCAGAGCACGAACATTGACAAAAACGCAAGCTGAGGAAACGTCTTCAATTCAAGCGAAGTCAGAGGCAAAAACTTCATTGCGACTTAAGCGACTCCATCAGAACAACGAGGCATCGCGTTTCTTCAAGGCGGCTGCATCGAACAACGATGAACTTCTGCTTAGATCCAGATCCAACAGCGAGCAAAGATCAAATGGGCGGCAGTAAACAACAAAACTCATCAGGCATTAGGTGGAATCAGCAACTACAAGATTCAGGCATAGGAAATTTAGATCTGACCTAGCATTGAAGGCAGCTTCTAGTTACAGTGCCTTTTTTATTTTGTTAGCAACAACGAATTGGAAGTATGAATTTGCTGGATTTCGTGAATTTGCTGGATTTCGTGAATTTGTTTTTTGATTTGGGGATTTCGTGAATTTGCTGGAATTTGGGGATTTCGTGAATTTTTTGGAAGTATGAATTTGGGGATTTCGTGAATATGGTAAACTGAAAGGGGATCTACACCAACATAAGCGGGAAAACGAAAATTTGGTAAAAAGTGCAGCGGTGATCCATTTTAACAGTCGGATTAAATGTAGAACGTTGGATCGTATTCACGCGGATTGCTAATTATATTAATTTTTTAATTTGTATACATCTATAGCAACACTGTATAAAAATGTTGCATCGTGTTACACTTGTTTAGCTAGAGCAACACATTTTTATGGCTAAGGTAACACCATAAATACAATGTTGCAGTAGGACCAAATTTTTATATCTATCGCAACATTTGAGCTGGCAACACCTTGCAAAAATGTTGCAGTAGGCCATTTATGGCGTAGTGGGAACTCCTTCTTCGGCTAACTATTTCTCCCTTTCAACTACACCCTAACGGATACTCCATCCTGCTGGGATTGTGTGTGCTTTTCAGGAGAACGTTGAACCGTTTTCCCTCTTTTGATGAAATTCGCTTCTTGTGTACATTTGCAAAGAACAAGGACCATCCTTCTATCATACTTGTGAGGAGTGCTAGGAACCGCAAACTAATTCTGGACTTGCCTGAAAGTGCCCACGGATTTTTGACTCAATTCTTTTATGTTCGTTGCCCTCCGGGATTTTATGCTATCTGGAGAGTCGGAAGTGAGACTACCTCTTACCGATTCATTTTTTCTAAATTTTTCACAATTCGAACCATCAAATGCTTAATTCCATTCTTTCTTCGTGCAGCACTTCCTTCTCTTCTTCGGGATACCAGCCGTAAATCGATTTTAGATACTCTGAGTGCCGTTGATGCTGAAGAGAGAAGCGCCAAATTCTTGCTGAAAGATGAATTTGTGCACCAGTTTGGCCTTTTACATCCTTCTAGATCGACTCAGATTCCTGAAATTTCTAGTTCTGATGCGGAAACGTTAGCTGCTTCAGATTCCCAAGCAGAGGCCTCGAATGCCCCAGCTTCTGTAGAAGAAACTGCATCAGAGGCACCCGTCATGGAGGCTGCTTTGGTAAAATGTTCCGCATCCATCGATGTCGCAGGTTTAGTTAGCAAGTCGGCGCTTACTCCAATTACTGAGGAGGAAGAGAATCCTCAAGTTCCCGAGAAATCCATTGATACAAAAGTTGAAAAAGAGAAGCCTGCTGAACTCCTGGGTGATGACACCTTTGATGGCCTGAGCGATATCATGATAACTTCTCAAGAGCTTTTTGGGGATAACAATCCAAAAGCAACTTCTCCCGTTGTCGAGGCGACTTCCTCCTTTAAACAAACCCAGACGCCTATTACGCCAGTCGTCTCTGTTTCCATACTAAAGCGTGGTCTGTAGTTTGACGCATATAGCTTGCACGCCACACACACTTAGGATTTTTCAGCACTTATAAGCATTTATTCTCTTTTTCTGGAAATCTCTAAACTTTACTGCTTTCCCGTTTTTCAGATTCTCCGATGGGACGTACTGGCTCATATTACGACAACTTTCGGCGCTACGGAGGGCGCGATTCTTACGATTATGGACGTTATCTTCCCTCTCGCAAAGAATCTGACGAAGAGCGTGCAGCTAGAAAAGCTCAAGAAAGGCGTGCTTACGAGGAGCAGCAAAGAAGGAGAGACGATGACTCTTATAAAAGAAAATATCATGATGACAAAGGGAAGAAGCATGCTACTGAAGACCCAAGCAAATGGGTTAAACTTGATGAGAAGGACGCGTCTGAAATTTCTGAAAAAACTGCCCCTCCTATCCCTTCTGATATTGTGGTTGGCTCTCCTCCTCTGAAGCAATCTGACATTCAGACTATCATTAACAGACCGCAATATCGAGTCAAGGACGGCCCCCCAACACTTCAGAGCCGTTTTCCGAATTGGTGCCTAAAAGGGGTGCGGTTTGACTTGGACATAGTTCCGATTGATAAATCAGACATGCTTAGCAGTCTTGACGCGGTCTGACTTAATATCGAGAGGATGTCGCAGTGGCAGAAGCTTGTCGATGAACTCCAAAGGGTTAATCGTGCAAACCTTGAGGCAATGCTGACTATGGAAAACGACAAGGAGGAGTGGAACAAGATTTGCAAACAGCATAATCTCGAGATGACAAATATTGCTGATGGTTATGCAAAACTTGAGTCCGAGGTCAAAAAACTTAAGGAAGATCTTGCCTCGTCTTCTGCATCACACACCCAAAAGGAAGAAGTCTTTCAGAAGCAAGTGCGGGATGCACATGCTGCGCAAAGGGACGTTGAAATGAAGCTTGCAGCTGAGCAGCACATTTCTGAGAAATACCGCACTGAAAATATTGAGCTGCGGGGAACAATTGCATCCATAAATGCAGAAAATGAGGTGCTGAAAGATAAGCTTCTTAAAATCGAGAAGGAGCGTGATGACGCGGTTGCTGGACAAGTTGCGGCCGAAGAGTCTCACGATGCCACTAAAGCTAGCATCGATTCTACTTTATTTGACTTCTACATGCACAGCGTTTTGGGCCGTGGCAGCCTTTCATTCTTGGGTCCCAAATATGAGATTACACTTGCTGAAATTTGGGAGACCATACTTGAAACATTTTCCGGTTATGCGGAAGCAGATCTTGCAGCGCTTTATCTAGACGATGAAACACGTGATGCGCTTATTAGAGGCAAAGAACAACTGGCTGAAGCTAGAGCCGGGACAGCGGTAGAGGAACATCCAGAAAAGATAACATCTTTGCCTGCCCCTGTCCATACTTCAACTTTGACTGATGTTGATATTATCGGTTCCAGCTTTCAATCTCCTCTTGCTGTAAAAGATGCTGAAGCTAAACTTGATACTTCCGATACTCCTCTTTCCCAAATTGAAGTGAAGAGCCAGGAAGAAACTGAGGCCGATAAATATGAAATTGACCTTGCGAAGCCAACTCCTCCAGGTATCCTTGGCGAAGTTCCGGGTCTAACGAACCAGTTATTTGATTTAACCGAGTTTGATGACCTTCTTACTTGTTACTTAAACTTTGATGAACCGATGCCTTCTTTATTTTCGGGGGATGTTGATTTTAACTTCTTTTCTTCTATAGCGGAGGCACCAAGCACTACGCAAGCTTTCACTCCTTCGATTGCCGTTCCTCCGTCTTCCCAAATTACTCCCCCTTCTGCTTCCCAACCGAGATCACAGGTAGAGAAAATCGAAGCTCTTCAAGGCTTGGATGATCCGGCTGCTTCACAGGAACAGAAGGCGGAGGATTTTGAAGACATTGAGAAGACCCCGGAGCGGTCTCTTGATGACGACACGAAGCTTTCAACATTGCTTGCTACTCAAGGGAGCGAGTCCTTCTCAAAGAGGAAGGGGAAGCGTGCTGTAAGGAAGAAGAAGAAGACTTCCACTGAAGATGAAGCAGTAGTTGATCTAGCCGCACCGCTTTCTCCTTCTGCTCCTTCCCGTTCACAACGACTTCAAAAGCTAGTCATTAGGCCAGGAAAGAGCTCCAAAGGTGGTGAGAAGAAGGAATAATCAAGCTGGATTTTCTACTTATTATTTTTGCTCTTTGCACGTGTTGACCGGGGATTGTGCGGGTACCGGTCCCCGCTTTTGCTTTTTGAGATATCTGCACATGTAAAGAATTTTCATAGTACTAAATAAAACAATTATTTTACTTGTACAAACTCTTGTGTATGTGAGAATGATCTATCTTTTATTCTAAGTGTAGAACAAACGATTCTTCTTACTTGTGCAAACTCTTTGTCTGTGTTTGAGAATGCATTTATTCCACATCTATTTTCCGTGATATTGCAACGAACTTGTGGCATGTTGCTTTTATTAATATAATTGAATTGTACAGTATTGCCCCCATGCCGTAAGTGCATTGCAATATTCCTAGTTAGTTTTTTTTTTTTTTGAGACTAATACTCTTACTTCAGAGGACAATTATTCCGCTTTTAAGGGGAGAATTATTCTGCTCTCAATAGAGTATATCCAGTCTTTAGAAGAATTTTTATTTTCTCTTTCTGAAGAACGCTTCAACTTTCGGGGATAATCACTTTTATTTATTAAGAAGTGAATTTCCCTATGAAGTGAAATGAACTTTTCTGAAAGAATTTTGTAGCCTTTTTCAACTTTTTTAGGAGGAACTTTTCGAGATGAACAAGTTAATCCTTCCTTTGAGAGTTGAGCTGTGCTTCTGGACAATGCTTTTTGTTCAAGCATTCTATTTTGGGACATGCCTCCGGAGAGGGCTCCTCTTAAAGAGTTGTGCCTCCGAAGAGGTCTTGTGCCTTTGAAAAGGGCTTGTGCCTCCGAGGAGGGCTTGTGCCTCCGAAGAGGGCTTGCGGTGCCTTGGGAAAGGGCTTTTGCCTCCGAAGAGGTCATGTGCCTCCGAAGAGGGCTTGTGGTGCCTTGGGAAAGGGCTTTTGCCTCCAAAGAGGTCATGTGCCTCCGAAGAGGGCTTGTGGTGCCTTGGGAAAGGGCTTTTGCCTCCGAAGAGGTCATGTGCCTCCGAAGAGGGCTTGTGCCTCCGAAGAGGGCTTTTGAGTGCCTGGGAGTTACTTTCTCATGGTCGGATGGGTTCGCGGGGCGGGCGTAAGTTGCTTGATTGGATGTTTGTTTGTACAAACAACTGCAATCAATTAACAAGATGCCCCTTCGGTAGTCCCACCGATCTTTTTGGTTGAGGAAAGCACTCCCATTTATTGGTGTGCCTCGTTAGAGGGCTTTGGTTGGTTGGCAAGCTTTCCTCATCCTCTGCCTGTTAGCGCTCTCTTATTATCGTTCCCAAGCACATTTTCTTCTTTTCTTCTTTCAAGTAAATTGCTTTATCCGAAGAAGTGGACTTCACTGTTGAATGACTTCGCGAGACAAACGCAAGTTACCTAGTTGGATGTCTATTCATAACGACAATTTCAACTAGTGAACAAAGGTTTGTCACAGTGGAGTCGCCAACTTTTTATGTGAAGTCTTCCTTGCTTGGGATTTGAATTTGGACGAAATTTTTGTGGCTTGGTTTTCGTGTAATAACTGATTTATGGAAGTTGCTTAGCTTTGTGATGAGCAAGCCTTGTTATAATGTCCTGCAATTTTGAATTGATATTTTAGCGATACATTTAAAGTATTTACATATCAAAATAAAACAGGCATCATGAAATAGTAAAGAACACAAGATTTATAGTGGTTCGGCCAAAAATCGGGCCTACGTCCACTTTATAGCTTTCATTCATTTACACTGATTTACAATGTTTCACAGTACAACCGATACATTCATCACCATTTTACAATTTTGAGCAGAGCTCTTTTCAAGTAAAGTAAGGACGCAAATGGTTGCTGTTCCAGGCCCTTGGAATTGGATCTCCTTCAACAGTTATGAGTTTGAAAGTGCCATCAAGAAGTTTAGTGCCTATGACATATGGCCCTTCCCAGTTTGGCCCAAACACACCAGTTGCGGTCATGATTCTTTTCAAAACCAAGTCTCCGATTTCAAAGCTGCGTTGGCGAACTTTGGAATTGAAATGTCTGGCTATTCTCTGCTGATGAGCTGAAACTCTGAGCCTAGCTTCCTCTCTTTTCTCATCAAGAAAATCAAGCGCTTCAAGTTGCAGTTTTTCATTTTCGGCCTCATTGAAATGAACTCTTCTATGTGATGGAACCTCTACTTCTACTGGAATCATTGCCTCAGATCCGTATGCCAGTGAAAATGGAGTGTGCCCAGTCGCAGTTTTGTGAGTAGTTCTGTACGCCCATAGTGCTAATGGAAGCCTATCAACCCAACCACCTTTTGCTTTTTCAAGTTGCTTTTTGATAGTTGACTTGATGATCTTGTTAACTGCTTCCACTTGCCCATTTGCCTGCGGATGAGCCACTGCTGAGAAGCTTTTTCGAATTCTGAACTGTTTGCAAAAATCCTGGAATTCTTCACTTTCAAATTGAGTGCCATTGTCGGTGATTATCTTTTGTGGCACACCATATCTGCAAATGATATTCTTTGTTACAAAATTTATCATCTTTTTAGAAGTGATGGTGGCCAAAGGTTCAGCTTCAGCCCACTTGGTGAAATAATCAACGGCAACAATAGCATATTTAATTCCTGATTTGGCGATCGGTAATGGTCCAATTAGGTCTATCCCCCAAATGGCAAATGGCCATGGACTGACCATTTGTGTGAGTTCAGTGGAAGGTGCTCTCGGGATTTTTGCAAATCGTTGGCATCTGTCACATTTCCTGGAAAAAGTTGCAGCATCTCGATTAATATCCGGCCAGAAGTATCCATATCGGAGAATTTTCTTTGCAAGTGTTTGACCACCTGAATGGTCTCCACATTCTCCTCCGTGCACCTCTGTTAAGATTGTCTTGGCTTCTTCCTTAGTTACACATCGGAGTAGTGGGGTTGAAAATCCCCGCCTGTATAATCGGCCATCTTGAATTATATACCTCGATGCTTTTCTTAATAATCTTCGACGTTCCTTAGAACTCTCTGGCAGGGAACCACTGAGCAAGTATTCTTTGATTGGAGTCATCCATGATTCATGCTCTTGAGACGTAGTCATAATCCAATCAACATCCATTTCATCAATGCTTGGAGCTGACAGAACTTCTACAGGAACTAATCCTAGTAATTGAGCTTCTCCGGAACTTGAGTACTTTGCTAAAGAATCCGCCTTCATATTTTCCTCTCGGGGTATATGGCTTATTGAGTAGTGATCTAAATCATTGAGGAGTTCGGAAGTTTTTGTCAAATATGCAGGCAAATTCCCTCCTTTGGCTTGAAATTCCTTCTTCACCTGGCAGACAATAAGCTGGGAATCACTGAAAATCTGTATCACTTTGATATTCAATTCCTTGGCGATTTTCAATCCGGCAATAAGGGCTTCATATTCTGCTTCATTGTTCGTCGAAGGAAATTCCAGTCTCAATGCATAACATAGCGATCGTCCTTCAGGAGTTTCGAGCACAACTCCTGCCCCGGAACAGTAATCATTTCTCGAGCCGTCAACATACAACTTCCACTGTATCGGAATGCAGTCAGTGGTTTCTTCCTTACTGTCACCTTTGTCAGTGGACTCTACAATGAAATCTGCTAAAGCTTGTCCGTTAATTGCTCTTCGGGGATGGTAAGTGATGTCATATTGGCTGAGTTCTATGTTCCATTTCAAGAGACGACCCGAAGTTTCAGGACGAAACAGGACTTGCTTTAAAGGTTGATCAGTTAGGACTTTGATAGGATGAGATTGAAAATAGGGCCTCAATTTCCTGGAAGCGATTAGCAAACAAAAAGCAAGCTTTTCTATCTTTGAATAATTCATCTCTGCCCCAGCGAACCGTTTGCTGATGTAGTATACTGGACGTTGTATTTTCATATCTTCTCGTACAAGTGCGGCACTTAGAGCATGGGATGAAAGTGCTAAATAAATGAAGAGGTCTTCGCCATCACTAGGCTTGGAGAGAACCGGAGGAGTTCTCATATGATGAATCAGTTGATCGAAAGCATCCTGACATTCGGGAGTCCATTCAAAATTTTTCCTTCCTTTCTTTAAAGCATCAAAGAAGGGAATGCATTTGTCTGTAGCCTTGGAAATGAAGCGACTAAGAGCGGCAACCTTTCCATTGAGACTTTGCAGTTCTTTCTTTGTCCTAGGGGCTTTAACTTCTCTTAGAGCTGTGATTTGAGCAGGATTGGCCTCGATGCCCCTAGCACTCATAATAAAACCCAAGAATTTCCCAGACTCTACTCCGAATGAGCATTTCAATGGATTGAGCTTCATTCCGTACTTCCGAAGAATTGAGAACATCTCTGCCAAGTGATCCATGTGGTCTACTGCTTTCTTTGACTTTACTAACATATCATCAACATAGACTTCCATTGTTTTGCCGATCTGTGGCTTGAACATAGCGTTGACAAGTCTTTGGTATGTTGCCCCTGCATTCTTTAGCCCGAATGGCATGACTTTGTAACAGTAGAGTCCCACATCTGTAATAAAGCTTGTGTCCTCCTGATCTGGTTCATTCATCATAATCTGATTGTATCCGGAATAGGCATCCATAAAAGATAACAACTCATGTCCAGCCGTCCCATCTACTAGTTGATCGATTCTAGGCAACGGGAAGAAGTCTTTGGGGCAAGCTTTGTTCAGATCTGAGAAATCAATGCATACTCTCCACTTTCCATTTGCCTTCTTAACCAGTACTGGATTTGAAACCCAATTTGGATAAGTGGATTCTTTGATGAAATTATTCTCTAAGAGGCGATCTACTTCTTCCTTTAAAGCTGTTGATCTTTCTGGACCTTGAGTTCTTCTTTTCTGTTTTACCGGTGTGAATTTCGGATCAACATTCAGAGTATGAACAGCAATTGCTGGAGAGATTCCACACATATCAGCATGACACCAAGCGAACACGTCCAGATTTGCTTTTAGAAATGATATCAGTGTATTTTGAACTGTTGTACTTAGTTGCGAACCCACATTAAGTACTTTATTTGGGTCTTTTGAGTCGACAGGTATTGGTACCGTAACTTCCACGGGCACCACTCTATTCTCCTCTGCACTGGATTTTCTGGGGTCCATTTCTCGCCTTGCACCACTATGCTCACCAGTGCAGGGACCACCCTGTACTTGCTATAAAGTTGGGTTTTTGATGCGGAGGGGAGCTGCCGCATCTTTACCCATCTCTCTTTTTCTGGCTTCTCGAAGCTCTATGAGATAACATTCGCGTCCAGCATTTTGATCTCCCTTGATGACACCAATACCATTTTCTGTAGGAAACTTCATAGTTAGGCACCATGGGGCCAAAATGGCCTTGAATGCAGCTAGAGTCGGCCTGCCCAAGAAAGCATTATAGGCAGAAAATCCATCAACAATCACAAAAGTTTGTTTTCGAGATACCCTTTTCTGCCCTTCACCAAGTTCCACGAACAAATCGACAGTTCCAATTGGTTGCTGTGGTTCCCCAGTGAAACCAACAATCTTATGTGATGAAGCCTGAACGTCGGTCATTGGGATCTTCATCTGGTCAAATGTTTTCTTGAAGAGTATATTGCAGGAAGCACAACAATCAATGAGTATTCGTCTTACTATTGCTGGTCCAATTCCTGCAGAGATAACTAAGGGATCTATGGTGGGAGCTTCAATACCGATAGAATCCCTAGCCTTGAACAAAATATCATTATCTGAAATCTTTTGCTGTTTCAGGGGTGCAGCATTTTCTACAGCAAAAACATCTTCCTCTGCCGGGATATACTTCAAAGCATGAGCATATCGTTCCATCTCACCCCAGCTTCTGCCTGCTGGGTGCGGGCCCCCCGAAATGACGTTGATAACGGGCCTCTCAGATTCTTGTGCTGCAGTGCCTTTGCCGGAACCTGATGGCTGATTAGAGGGTGGTTGCCTCTGAGTAGACGAAGATGGGTCACTTCTGTTTTTCTTGACATATTGCTACAACTTATTCTCTCTAAGCAATTCTTCAATCAAGCTTTTCAAATGGCGGCACTCATTGGTATCATGCCCTGGTTGGTTGTGAAACTTGCAAAATCTTCCGCTTTGAACAGCATTCTTTCCAACTTTCACGGCCGGTGGCTTTGGAAATTCAACAGCATCCTTAGTAGCGATGAAAATATTTTCCGGGGTATCGGTCAGAGGAGTAAAGTCTGAAGGTCTAAGGAAGCGAGGCTTTTTGAAGTCTTTCTGCCTTTTTCCACCATTACTTTCCCTTTTCTGATCTGCCGGTTCTTTCTTGCTTTGAACGGTAGCATTATTTTCCACCCCCATTGTCACAACTTTAGCTGGTGCGGAAAGATTCTCTAAGCGTATAAATTCGTCAGCCTTTTTGTAGAATTTATCGAGTGAATTCGGCTCCTTCATCTTCAGCCATTTTCCAAATTCGCTCGACTTGTCGATAGCACGCATCAAATAGGTCAAGATCATTCGTGGTTCTGCGTTATCGACCTCTGCCAGGGCTAGGTTGAAGCGGTTCAAAAATGACTTAATAGGCTCTCCCGGATTTTGTTCAAGACTGGACAGTGACATTATATCTTTTGCCTTTGAAGCGTATAGCCTGAATTGCTCTTTGAATTTTCGGGTCAGATCGGAAAACTGATCTACAGATCGGACTGGAAGCTTGGTAAACCAGAGAAGCGCCACTCCTTCTAAGTAAACTGGGAAATATCGGCACTTTATCTCGTCGGTCGCCCTTGCGCCGGTCATATGCCAGTCGTATTTATACAAGAACTGATTTGGATCACTTGTCCCCCGGTAAGCAGGAATAGTGGGGGGAACAAACTTCCTAGGAAATTCAGCTTTCAGAATCTTCTCGGTAAACGGAGTCCTACTTGGTGCGAATCCCCATTCGCTTTCGTCTTCATCTCTCTGCATGCTCTCTTTCATTATTTGCTTGATCATGCCAGAAAGGTATTCCTCATTGTTCAAAGATTTTGCGGAGTAGACTTCTGCCATTTTCTCAGATGTCTGCCCGGGCAGATTTTCGTGGAAAATTGGCGATGGTCTAGATCCTTCAGCTCGGAGGGGTGCCCCTTCAGCAGCACCTGATCCCCCCTGAGGAATATTTCTCCTTTCGGAGTTGCGAAGAGCATCAGCGGCGTTTTCTTCATTACCCACTGGTTTTTGAGTGGAACCAAGCAGAGCGTTCAGTTTTTCCATCATCAGATTGTTTTGAGTCTCAATCTGCTGATATAATCCGGATACAGCAGCGTCTAGCTCCTCTCGCGTCACCCCGACACTTGGAGCTGCTTGGCTTGGTGAAGCAGAGGTAGCGGTATCATCATGAACATTCTCAGATCTGACAACTTTTCGTTTCCTTCCAGGAGCCATTATATCTGATAGACTTCTGGTTTTGTAGGAAATCTTTTCAACAAATTTGTGTGAAGCAATGATGAATGGTAGCCTGAGTTGGGTTCTCAGTGAAAGCACCAAAATGTTAACGTTAAAATATGAACGATAACACCCGGTATTTGTAATAAGATTGCGAAAGCACCACCCGCGTAACGGGAACAGAAGTTAAGCAGGAAAAACAGCAGAAATGTAGTAAATGAACAACAGGTTTATAGTGGTTCAACCCGTAATTGAGCCTACGTCCACTTTATAATCTCTTATTGCTGATTCGGTTACAATTCGATACAATATCCTTCAAAATACAATTCGATCAAAAGAAACAATCTTGACTACTAGCTCAATCTTCGTCGATAAAACTCGATGAATTCATGTTGAATGCAGGGAATAATTTCTTGAAGATTGTTGTAGTGTCTTGAATGCTTGAAGATCTTTGATTGCTGGTTGAATGAAGGCTTCCACGGAGTAATGACGCTTGGAGAAATGATTTGGCAAAAGTCCCTTTCAAGTTGGAAGTGATGTCCTATTTATAGAGGCTGATTTCTGGGCAGGAAATTTGCCTAAGTCTTAGGTCGCGCACGACCTTAGTTAGGTCGTAGGTCGCGAGCGACCTAAGCTAGGTCGCTGTCCCCTTGCGGTTTCAGGAGTTCCTGCACTTGTCTTCATTTGATCAAGTAATAGGTCGCACGCGAGTTAAGGAACAGTGGGAGCTTTAGGTCACTATACCGCTTTGAGAAATTAGGTCATGGAGTTTTAAGTCGTTGAAGCCTTAGCTCATTTGCCTCTTTAAGTCGTAGGTCGCTGAGTACCTTAGGTCGTCAAGTCCCTTAGGTCGCTAGCTGCCTTAGGTCGTTAAGTACCTTAGGTCGCTAACTACCTTAGGTCGTTAAGTCCTATAGGTTGCAATCCTTTCCTCCTTAGGTCGCGAGGTCTTCTGCAGCCTTAGGTCGCGAAGAAGTTAGGTCGCTAACTTCTTATCTTGATAAGTCGTGGACTTTCTCGGTTAGATCGCTAAGTAGTTAGGTCGCAGCTTTTCCTTAGGTCGCAGAGCCTCTTAGGTCGTAGCCTTAGCTTAGGTCGCAACATTCTTAGGTCGCAGAGCCTCCTAGGTCGTAGCCTTAGCTTAGGTCGCAACATTCTTAGGTCGCAGAGCTTCTTAGGTCGTAACCTCCTTAGGTCGCAGAGCCTCTTAGGTCGTAGTCTCCTTAGGTCGCAACTCCCTTAGGTCGCAGAGCTTCTTAGGTCGTAACCTCCTTAGGTCGCAGAGCCTCTTAGGTCGTAGAGTTTTAGGTTGCTGAAATAAAGGAGTTAACATTGATGAGGTCCTAAGGACATGCCTTTCTAACGCAAATGTCAGACATTGTACTTAGGTTGTTCGATATTTGATATGTTGGGAAATTATGGTTTTATTCATTGGATTGATCGGCCATTCTTGGAACGAGTTGTTGAATTTTTGTTGGAGTTGTTGGAGAAAATAACATGCTGAAGCAAGAACTAGATTATCTGGATTCTGTGCATTTGAAAAAGTTTAGAGTGAATGCTTATCAATAATAGAAATACAAGTTTAGTTTTAGTCTCTTGATGTAACTTTTGCACTTTGTTTTCTAAATGAAGTTATTTTTAGCATTGTTAACAAACCCAATAAATAATGAGTGAAACATAAATACCACGCCAAGCAGTAGCCATGCTCTGCATTTGCGTGAGAGGTTCAATTTTGATTTTTAATAAACTAAACTTTCCACACAAAGACATGACGTGGGAGTTAAAGAGAGCCACGCTAACTTTTTACATGGCTATTGACCAGATCCATATTAGAAGATCACGTAGGCATGAAAAATTCCCATGTTCCAACCTGGCATGGGTTACCAGCATCATGAGTGAAGTGATAAGGCAGTGGCAGTAGATGAGTGAAGTGGTGGATGGAATGACAGGCAGAGGCTAATGTCAGTATAATGAAGTGTAGCTTGTAGTTGGTGGTGACTGAAGTAACAGAGATTGTGATGGCAGTTTAAAAGCAGTGTAGGCAATGTAAAATTTTGTATGGCGGTGGATTTGTAGATGAGAAGAGAAGAGTGGAGTGGTTTGCAGAGCTCAGGTGGGTGGTGCAGCAGTTTGTTGTTTAGCTTGAATTTGATGTGCAGTGAAGGGGGTGAGGCAGTTGAACCGTTTGTATTGGTGGTGATGTATGCTCGTGGGTACGATTGGGGAAATCGGCGGGGCGAATTGATTTGAAGGCGGTGGCGATGCAGTTTAGCAGAGGGTTGCGGCGGTGCTCGTGGTTTTGATATGCAAAAGTCGAGCAGGTGGATTCAAGTGAGTTGATGTTTTTCGATTTTCGTGGCTTTCGCGGTAAAGCTCGGTCCGGTGGATGATGTATTGGTGGTTTGAAATGTAGAACAGTGGGGAGATGTTAACGGTGGGGGTAAGTGCGGGAAGCTAGCAGTGTATGTATGTCAGTTGAGTTATGGGAATGATGGAAGTTTTGTTAAGCAGTGATGGTTTTTAGCAGAGGTGGTTTGAACTATCGTAGGAAGCTTGGATATTTGCTGTAATGGCTTGTGATGTTGAAGGCGGAAGTTTGATGATAGTTTTGGAGTGGTTGATGGATGTTGCTTTGTCATATAAGGCAGCAAGCATGGACGAAGAAGTTGTGGCTTTGGTTGATGAGGAGTGGTCGTGGAGTGTTTGGGTAGTGGTAATGGGTTATGAAGTATGGTGAGTTGTGGATATGTAATTTGTATGGTAACGGTTGGCAGTTGCAGTATTATTGCAGTTGAAGTTGAGGTTGTATGGGGGGATGTATGTATGTTTGTGGAATGTAACGGGTGTGAAGCTGCTTTAGCTAAGCAAAACAACCTCTAATCCATCTCCATTCGGCTAAGAATCTTTGAATTCAGGTGAGTAAAACTCACCTCTCATACTGATATTAAGTGCCGAGTGAATTTAGTGATGGGTGATGCTTTCATACGTCCCAGCCTATGCTTTGAATTAGTTTCGCACTTTTCTCTTGTGCCTTGAATTTGTTTTGCACGTCCCCTTTTATGTCTTATTTTCTTTGAACGCATCTGGTGCAAACATCCCTGTGCCTTGTTTTCATGGAAGCTTCAGGAAACGTCCTCCATTTGTCCCAATGCTTTGTCCTGATGCTTGAAATATGGTCATACTCCCATGCCTATTGCTATGAATTCACACGTCCCTGTCCCTGTTTATTTTGTTGCCTTGAGTTGTATGCCCTCATTTATAAGATAATCCACACTGCTATAAGACAAAATGTCATTTTCCATAGTGATTTTATAAGTTTTTAACTATTTATTTATTGTTGTTAATCATTTATCGCTGCTATAAGTTTTTCCAAGTATTTCGTTCATTATATTCAACTTGCGTACAATTATTGAATTCAACATTCTCCAGGCTTTTTCCCTGCATTTGTTGTGTTGCGTTCCGTGCTATGTATTTTGAACATTACCGTGATTCTGCATACAATTATTTTCGCTAATCTGGTCCTGGCAGTTCTTGGAACCCATTGTTTAGACATAATACACGTTTTTTCATTATCCATTTTTCTATTTAGTTTATATGGCAGCTCACCATAATCCGTTGCCTTTAATTTATTTGACGATAAGGGGATGCCTAGATATTTTATGAAGATGTCTGTTGATTGAAAATTGATTTCCTGTGATATTTGACTTTTGTTGTTCACGCCTTTAGCATAAATTTTTTTTTAGGTATTGATGGGTAAGCATGCTTGTTTCTTCATGTCTAACATGACTTGCTTTATTGAAACTGTACTTTTGACATGCTAAGATATTTACCTCTGTTACTTTGTATAAAACAATGAGAAGAACCATTGACCTTATCATTAGCATCATTTGTACTATGAATGTAACAGATGTGGCAGGTTGTGTTGTTGTATCTGGTTGGATTGGTTTGTAATGTTAGTTTGAGCAATGCAGAAGTTTGTGGAGATATTGTGAAGTATTGGGTGAAGTGGTATTGTACTTGGAGTTTTATTTGATGTGTATGATTGATCGGAGATGTGATGGTATTGGAGTTTGTTGCTTTGTGGAGGATATGGTGTGTATTGGTGGCAGAAATGAGAGAGTGAAGTGATGTATGTTTGTGAAAGAGGATAGCAGTTTGATGGTTATGAGGAGATATCAGTTGGTGATGAAGTAGGGGCTGTCTGTAAAACAGGGATCTCGAAATAATTTCCTTGTAGCTATCATTTAATTTGTTTCCAATATTCAGCTTATGGTTCAACCTGTGTTTGAATTACATTCCTCTCAGATTGATCTTTTATATATGCAGAGTATTCCTGACTTAATTATTGTCTTTTGTATAACAATTCTCTTAATTGCAGGACTTTGTACGAGACGGTTCTTATAACCAACAAGAGATAAACGAGGTTCGAGAGAATTTAGCTAGTTATATCATGTATAATTGGATGTAGTTGGTTGTGTACGCTGATCTTTTGTAACGTACGTTGGTATTTTGTTATGTACGTTATGTTTGTGATAGATTATATTCTATTTTGGTCTGTAAACATGAATTATGTTGATGGATAATATAATTATATTTTTTGTTCAATCAGTTCATAGTAACGTTGGTTTATAAAAAATTAAAATTCAATTTCATACTGTTTTTATAATCTTAAACGGTAATAATATATTTTTTTTGCTTCAGATATTACTTGTGTCGGTTGTTACTTCAAAGGGAACTGATACAACTGTATATCAATTGTGTCGGTTGAAAAAACAAACATAACCGACACAAATATCAATCATTTGTGTCGGTTATTAATAAAAAACTGACACAAAACTATGAACAGTTGTGTCGGTTTTTCTAAAAGGACCGACACAATAAACGGCGGTGTGCTTCACTATACAAGCTGATTTGTGTCGGTTCTTTAAGAAAGACCGACACAACTGTTCATAGTTTTGTGTCGGTTCTTTAATAACAACTGACACAAATGATTGATATTTGTGTCGGTCGTACAACCGACACAACAGAAAATGTCTTTTGTGTCGTCTTCATATGGTCGGTTGTAAAACCGACACAACAGGAGTTACACAACCGACACAAATGACCAGTTTTGTACTAGTGACACTTCTTCGATACCATTCTATTACTTGTGATTGATTTGGTGCGCACCCTTGATTTGGGAGTGTTGTTCGAGGTGGAGCGGTTGTGACTGCTATGCGTTTCCATCATTCCGTGTGCGTAATTGGTATATCTACCCTAGCATTGCCTTGTGTGTCGTGTCACCTACCATATCGAGCTTTACTACGATTTGTGATTTCTTTCGTAGTCTGTGGAATATCGAGGGTAGCCCCCATTTTGGGAGTATGCTAATACTGGATAGACTACTGGGACTATTACGTGTTAAGGGGAATATTGGGTCACTCCTTAACGGTATTTAAAAGTATATTTATTTTATATTAGACATTATTATAATAGCGAATATTACTACATAGTAGATAGTTTAACGGATCCTTAAAGAATGAGCGATCCCAAGCATTCTTTAAGTTACTTGTACCTTTATTACAGTTCACTTGAGTTGTTTACATTATATAAGTATATATTGTCCTGACTCGAGTGTTTTGTGTTTTGCTTTACGCTCGGGTCAGCCTGAGTATTCACAGATTTGGATTCCACTTTCTGGAGTTTGGAATCGCTGGAGATTATTTGCTTATCTAGTTTTATCTATCTCAGTTCTGTTGTTCTATTCAGCTTGTACTTGGTTATTTTATTGAGACTTCTGTTGTACTTTATTTCTTCTGTTGTATCTTATGTAACTCTGATATATTTACATAGTAGCTTCATGAACTAATATTTCTTTTACTTCCGCTGCACTTCTTACTCTGTGTCTGTGATATGTGATTATTTATTTACTGTATATTCTGAGATTTGCCAAATTTTATTTACAACGCGGTATTTTGAGCAATTCAAGTCCGACATGTGGGGATGCGAATGGTTGAAAATATCGGGTCTTACAGTTGGTATCAGAGCTTTGGCTTTGAGGCAAAACTCAGCATATGGAGTAGATTTATTTATAGGATCACTTTCGTTCGAGTTTGAACCTTTTCCTCTTGATTCGAATTTCCTTTGAATTTTTGGAACGTTCCTACGGTTCCAAAATTCATTCTTGTCCCTCACTATTCATCTTCTTTTGATTTTGGAGTATCACATAACTCCACTTCGAATGAGCTTTATAGTGAATTGGCGGTCTCCCCGATATTCTAATGACTTGTAAAAGAGGGAAACTCCTTTACAAATTAGCATTGATTCACCAGAGATTTATATTTATCCTTGGTTCAGATGCTAATATCTTTTGTTATTCCAAACTCTATCTATTGAGATCGGATGTAGATTTACCCCAGAAAAAAAATACACATTTGATCTTATTCATTAAGTCACGGTTGACCCGGTTAAGGTTACCCACGATTTATCTAAGTTTATCCATCTTCATATTTTGTTAATTAATCATCTTGTCTTTGTTTCCAAAATATCTCCAAACATTTTGAATTGTACTTGTAAATCTATGTTTGTTTTATATATTGTGCTGTTTGAGTTGTTGATGTTGATTTGGGCTTCCGATCGATTCGTCTGATCAACGCTATCGATAGGATTTCTAAAATACTTTGACAAAACAAACTAACATTATATTATTTTAAAATTTGGTTAATGAAATAAGCTTGGATATAAGTAAATATTATGGAACTTAATAAATTGATTTAAATTGATTATTTGAAATGATAATACTTGATTTACCATTCTATAAATGAATTTATAAATAGTTGTTTATAAATTTGATTTAGGAACTGAAATGAGTTTAAATCAAGAATTTGAGAATTTAATTTCTGATTGTTTCGAACTTTGTGTTTAAAGCTTTAAAAGGATATATTATTTAAAGTATTTTTGAATAGAAATTTGTTTCCAAAGAATTTTAAAGTTTAAAAATCAGTGCTCTTCTCTTTGTCGCTGGAAAATAATTTCGGTGATGACTACAGCATCATCGACGTTCATTTTCGAGTTTCGAAGTGAAGAGACCATTCTGTAGTCTTGCTATAGTTTTGTTTTGAAAAAAAAATTGATTGATTTGAATTTCTAAAAGATGATTTGATTTATTATTTATATAGATATTGATTTAAATTTGATTTGACAAATTATGTATGTAACGACCCGCCTTTCTATACACAGAAAGATGCATCATTATTAAGAAAGAAAGGGATAGAAGAAGAAAAGTAGAGAAGAAAGAACAACAACACATCAGAATCTCACAGCAGAACGAATGAAATATAATATATCACATAAAATATTACATAGTATCATATACATCAGAGTACACAACTTATACATCACAAAATAGACAGTTATAAATTTCTGACTATTATACAACACAAGTACATCAATATAATACATCATCACAGCGGAAACTCTATATATCTATACGCTGAAGCCTCCTGCTCCAAAGCTCCTCCAGAATTTGTCAAGGCTAACCTGAATCCCTTGACTACTCATACAAAATTTGAGTAGTCAAGGGATTCAGGTTAGCCTTGACGAATTCTGGAGGAGCTTTGGAGCAGGAGGCTTCAACGTATAGATATATAGAGTTTCCGCTGTGATGATGTATTGTATTGATGTACTTGTGTTGTATAATAGTCAGAAATTTATAAGTGTCTATTTTGTGATGTATAAGTTGTGTACTCTGATGTATATGATACTATGTAATATTTTATGTGATATATTATATTTCATTCGTTCCGCTGTGAGATTCTGATGTGTTGTTGTTCTTTCTTCTCTTCTTTTCTTCTTCTATCCCTTTCTTTCTTAATAATGATGCGTCTTTCTATGTATAGAAAGGCGGGTCGTTACAGTTGGTATCAGAGCCAGGATGTTGAAGATTTTGAAACTGCTATCCCGGAATTTCAAGGAATTTAAAATGTGATAATCTCTTAATTTAAATTATTTAAAATTGATAAAATTGTTATTTTCAAATATAAATAACCAAATAATAATAATATGATGTTTTAATTATGGTTATAGATTGATTTTTTATAAGAATAATTATTTAAATTGTGTTCTTTTATAAATTTGATTTTAAATAGACTTATCATTTTCAAATTTAATAAGTATTGTTTAAATATATATATATATGTGTCTTGAGTTGTTTTTAAATGAAATAATCAATCTCAAACTTAATAATGTGTTGTTTTTAAATATAAATATAAATAGATTTTTTTAAATAGAATTTTTGTTTGCAAATTTAATTTATGAATTGATTTTAAATTGGATTTCTAAATTGAATTTGAATTTGAATTGGATTTAAATTTGAATCTTTAAAGATAATGATTTTAAATATTTTGGATTTAAAATTATATGAAATAAGTTTTATTTAAAATAAGATTTGTTTTCCCTAAAAAGATTTCATTTATTAATTAGGAAAATTAAATATAATGATGTGCATGATGCTAATAGTTCAGAAGCTACAGAGTAGATTCATTTTTCAAATGGATTGGTCAAGCACTAGACTGCTCTGATCTTTCATACAACTCAAAACATCATAGAGATACAACACAGCGGAAATACAAATATCTAAACGCTGAAGCCTTCTGCTCTAAAACTCCTCCAGAATTCGTTAAAGCTAACCTGAATCCCTTGGCTACTCGTAAAAATTTGAGTACCCAAGAGTTTATAAATTAAACAGAAAATAAACACTTTGGTCAGACATGGGTCTGGTGTGAGTAAACGGTTAAAGTTGCTTAACTTTAAAACCTTTTGAAAACAAAGGTATCATGTAAGACTCCCCACACATAAACATGGAAAAGTTTTTACCTTACGCTAACCAAAACTTTGATAGGAAATCCGGTGATATTATAATAGTGTCTAGGGTTTTCAAGTAAATAAGAAATAGCTGAAATTGTTACATGATTAAATTCCAGCATACTAGCCAACAAGTGGGTAATACAATCAAATCTGAGATCACTTATTAGAGATTGGATTCCATACAATGGCAGGGCTACTAGGGTACCGCCCGTCACAGTACGTGGACTAGATCAACGTACCGAGGATCACTCCCGACCCCCTGCAACACATAGATAAAATAACAAGTAGGCAGTTGAAGCCACATGAAAAGAATTACGCTACGCATGATTTAGGTTAGATACTCTTGTTTGGATGCTCGTAGTCGAGTGTCGTGATGGTTTACGACTTGCCGGAGGTAAAATTACTTAAGAACTAATCACTTAATCTTGCTTAATCAATTTATTAATTAATTACAATCATTTAATTAATTAATCATACCTTAATTACTTTTATAAGTCAATTAATTAACCTTAATCAGAGATTAATTATCCTTTAACTATTAATTAATAAACCTAAATTATTAATTAATAAAACTTAATTACAAATTAATTAATCCTTAATTTTTAATTACAATTTAATTAATTCTTAATAATTTATTAATTAACCCTTAATTATCAATTAATAAATCACTAATTATCAATTAATTACTTAATTAATCAATTATTAATCCTTAATTAATTTCTAAATTAATTAACTACTAATTATTAATTAAATTGTAATTAAAAATTATGGATTAATTAATTTGTAATTAAGTTTTATTAATTAATAATTTAGGTTTGTTAATTAATAGTTAAAGGATAATTAATCTCTGATTAAGGTTAATTAATTGACTTATAAAAGTAATTAAGGTATGATTAATTAATTAAATGATTGTAATTAATTAATAAATTGATTAAGCAGGATTAAGGGATTAGTTCTTAAGTAATTAATTACCTGAAACTCCGGCTATAACTCCGCAAGCCTTCAGACTTGGAATAGACAAGAATATCATCGATGAACACGAGTTCGAGCTTTTTATAGATCACAAACCTTTGAAGCATCTTTTCTCCCAGAAAGATCTAAATTTGAGATTGGAGATCTGGTCTTTGTCAAAGTATATGTATATATTATGATTTGAAGTTGTAAAATTTAGTATAAGTAATTTAATAAAGGTAGAAGGGGTCGGAGCCACCGTGCATGTGCACGGTGCATTTTTGGTTCAGGGGAAAGTCTAGTTTGAAGCAGAGGAAGGTTACTCGAGTTTTCTCGAGTTTCTTGCGTGTGAGGCTCGAAGCATTTAGGGTTTTGGCTCGAAGTAGTTGAGTGTGTGTTCGGGCCAGTGGATTGTATTGCCAGATTTTAAAACCTGTCCAGTTTAAATTTTAAAACTGCAATTTAAATTATAAAGCAAGGATTTAAAAATAAGTTTTAAATCAAAGTTTAAGATTTAAAATGAATACTAATTTAACTTAACAAAGTTTAAAATTAATTAAAGGTTTTAAAAATTGGTTTTAAACTTTGTTAAGTTAAATTAGTATTCATTTTAATTAATTTCTAATCATTAATTAAAAATCAACTCTATGATTCTTAATTACAAATTAGAAATAATTAACCCTAATTATTTAATTAATTAAGTGTTAACTGTAACTTAATTAATCCTTAATTACTTGATTTTATTTCTAGAACCATCCCTTACTGGATAATTCCGAACAAGATAACCCCGCGGTTGGGATCAGCAACCGCCCACTAAGCCGAATAAAAAGGAACCTCTAGACAGAGGAAAATCTTGTCCTACATGGGTGCTACCCACTTAACCTTGCTGCACTTCCCCTGTTTTAGCCATTTCTGGTTGATGAGGCTTGAGGCTACGATTACCTTTAATCAGAACACATCACTTAGAATGCTCATCGTCCACCTGACGATGTTCTGAAAGCATTGAATCCATATAAGTTCGTTCCGGGTTCGAACGAAACCGAAGTCATTATCTCGTTACACTCGTTTTGGAATCACCCTCAGAGTTAACGACAATAACCCTTGCACTCTGAATCTTCATCTTCACTTGAGATTCACGACCTATCGTTAATTTGGATCGATGTGGTTTTCGGATATCCAAATCTGGAAACCCGATCCCAGTCTCATCGAAATCCAAAACGTATCTTTTAAGGCCAAGTTGTTTTAAAGTTAAAACAATTCAATTCTATTATCTACATACACAAATAGATAATTCACAATATCACAATAGATAATTCATATTATCGTCACAAATAGATAATTCATATTATCATCACACTTCAACCAAAGCATCCATATCACACAACATCACTTATCTCATATCTGAGATCTCAAATCATTCAAGGAAATCAATATCAACTATACATAAACAATGATTTACTTAATCACATCATTTATAATTAATTTAAAATGAATTAAATTAATTACTTCCATTTCTAATTAATTTAAAGTAAATTAAATTAATTACTTCATCATTAAAAATCTTGCTTACATAACCATTTAATTGATTACAAATCAATTAATTAATCACCATCTAATTATCCACCTTAATTAATCACCCTTGATTAATTATCCTTTAACTACATTCAAGTAATTATCCTTTAATTAATTTCACAAATTAATTACTCTGAATTAAAAACAGTAATTAACCTTTAATTACTTCATTTATAAATTAACTATAATTAATTACATTAAACCTAAATTAATTACATTAATTAATTTCTTCATAATCACTTATTATTGATTAATTAGTTTTAATTAATCAACCCATAATTACATCATTAATTATATTAATTAATGATCCCTAATTACTCTTAATTAATTATCCTATTTAAATTAATTACATTAAGTAATTAATCTTTAATTAAACCATATTTATTAATCACTCTTGATTAATCACATTCAGTAATTAACTACCCTTAATTACTCATTAAATAAATTAATTACTTCTTATTTAATTATGTTAATTAATCCCTTGATTAATTACAAAGTAATTTAATCCAAATTACCTCCATTATTAAATTATCTTCAATTAATTACATCCAGTAATTATCATTAATTACTTCACTAAATAATTACTCCATTAATTACATTAAGTAATTTACACTTATCCAACCATCAAGTGATTAAATTAATTAAACTTAATTAATTAACTTAAATAAATCATACTAAAAACAATTAATTACATTAAGTAATTAATTTCTTAATTACTTCCATTAAGTAATTTCACTTAAACATTTCACAACTGATTATCTTTAAATTAATTAATCTAATTAATTATTAAAATTAATCACATTAATTAATTGTTAAATAATCTCAAGTTAATGACCTTCATTAAATATTATCAATTCTTTTAATTACTTTTCTTAAGTAATTAACTTAGATTAATCATTATTAATTTCAAATGGATTAATCTTTAATTATTAATTAATTAATCTCTAATTATTTAATTAATTAAGTGCTTAACTATAACTTAATTAATCCTTAATTATTTGATTAATTAATCTTTAATCATTAATTAAAACCTAATTAATAATCCTTAATTACAAATTAATTATTCCTAATTAATTAATCTTAGACCCTAATTAATTAATTTAAACCTTTAATTACTTATTTAATTAATCCAAATCATTAATTAAATAAATAAATTACCCATTTTAATTAACTTAATAATTTAATGAATCACAAAACATTAGATCCTAATCAAATTTAAGAAAAAAATTATTCTTATTAATGATTAAATTATCATTATCAATAGCATTTAAAAACAATTTGCTTTCAAGTTTACTTTTAAATTTCATTTTCAAATTCATTTTAAATTTAAGATTTAAAATGAATACAAATTAACTTTAACAAAGTTTAAAATAATTTAAAACCTTTTAAATTCTCATGTTAAGGAAATACTCATTTTATAAAAGAAGTTTTAAAAGAATTTGAAACCAAATTCATTTTCAATTCAAACCATATTTAAAATATACTTGAAACATTCAAAGTTATTTAAAACAATTTAAATTTGAAAACTTTTTTTTATTTCAAAACTGGAATGCAGATTAAACGTTGATTCCAGATTAAACTTTAGATTTTACAACCTACTTACATTTTAAATCTTCATTTTAAAATTCAAACCTTTTAACCATTTTAAAGTAGTTAAAACAATTTAAATTTAAAAACATTAAATTATTTTTAAACTGATATTAAAACTAACTTGAACCAGATTTAAAAATTAGATTTAAAACTTGTTTTAAAACTTTGTTTTTCATTTAAACTTCAGTTTAAATTTTTATTTTTAAAAAATTTTAAAAACAGAACAGGTTTTCGCTTTAAAACTTGTAACCAAATTTTAACCCGAGACAACCCTATATTGCTTCGAGTCCAAACCCATTTTACTTCGAGTCAATCATCAATTAACTCGAGACCACAACACCCTAGATCAAAGAAGTGCACCGTGCATGTGCACAGTGCCGCCGACCATCTCAGATCATCGCTGATGATCTTCTCACATCATTACCCAAAATCAATAGGTTTTGAATTCAAATCAAAACAAGAACCAAAACTGGAAACATAGAAGTTACATATATTCAAATGCATGCATACATCATACTTCAGCAATTCAATAATATAAATACACAAATATACTTCTATTTACTTTAAAATCTATATCTATAAATAAGTACTTATAAACTAATTGGTTAAGTATAAGCTTATATTAACCTTTAAAAATAAATAATAATTACTTAAAAGACAAGTGTTATTATCCTAAGGCTTCATTATACAAGTGTTAACTAATAAAACAATATAGTGACAAATGTCATTTTTTAAAATTAGTTTTCTTTTTTATTTTTAATAAATCATTTTCACCATTATAAACATATGCTTTCTTCTCCTCATTTCTTTTCCTATTTCTCTTTTCTAATACAAAGAAATTTTCAGCCTGTATAAACTCAAACCAATTCTCTAACAAAATCTGAAACCATTTCCTCAAACCAGAAATCAATTCAATAACCTGTTAATCACTGTCACGACCCGTCTTTCTATCACCAGAAAAACGCATCATGATTTAAGAAAGAAAGGGATATAAGAAGAAAAGATAGGAAAGAAAGAACAACAACATATAAGAATCTCACAGCGGAACGAATGAAATATAATATATCACATAAGATATTACACAGTATCATATACATCAGAGTTACACAACCTATACAACACATATTAGACAGTTATAAACATCTGTCTATCATACAACTCAAGTACATCAATACAATATAGACATAACACAGCGGAACTACAATATATATCTACAACGCTGAAGCCTCCTGCTCCATTGCTCCTTCAGAATTCGTCAAAGCAAACCTGAATCCCTTGGCTACTCGTAAAAATCTGAGTACCCAAGAGTTTAATAAAACAGAAAATAAACACTTGGGTCAGACATGGGTCTGGTGTGAGTAACAGGTTAAAGTTGCTTAACTTTGAAAAAAACCTTTTGAAAACAAAAGGTTTCACGTAAGACTCTCCACACATAAACATGGGTAAGTTTTTACCTTACGCTAACCAAAACATTTGATAGGAAATCCAGTTATATTATAATAGGTCTAGGGTTTTCAAATAAATATTCACATAGCCGAAATTGTTACATTATTAAATTCCAGCATACTAGCCACAAAGTGGGTTATATAATCAAAACCGTAAGGGCACGTAGGAAGAATGAGTTTCCATCAATGGCAGGGCTACTGGGGTACCGCCCGTCACAGTACGGGGCCTAGATCACCGTACTGAGGATTACTGCCAATCCACTGCAAGACAAGGCCGGAACCACCCCTTACTGGACAATTCCGAACAAGACAACCCCGTAGTTGGCGTGACCAACCACACACTAAGCCGAATAAAAAGGAACTTCTAGACAGGGGAAAATATCGTCCTACTTGGGTGCTACCCACTTAACCTTGCTGCACCTCCCCTGTTTTAGCCATTCCCGGTTGATGAGGCTTGAGGCTACGATTACCTTATCAGAACACATCTATCTTAGAATGCTCATCGTCCACCTGATGATGTTCTGAAAGCATTCAATCCATACAAGTTCGTTCCGGGTTCGAATGAAACCGAAGGCATTATCTCGTTACACTCATTTTGGAATCACCCTCAGAGTTAACGACAATAACCCTTGCAATCTGAATCTTCATCTCGAACCTGAAAGTACTATCTCCGTAAACTCATTTTGGAATCACCCTTAGAGTTATAACGGTACATAGTTTCCTACACCTCGAGTCTTCACTTCACTTGAGATTCACGACCTATCGTTAATTTGGATCGATGTGGTTTTCGGATATCCAAATCTGGAAACCCGATCCCGGTCTCATCGAAATCCAAAACGTTTCTTTTTAAGGCCAAGTTGTTTTAAAGTTAAAACAATTCAATTCTATTATCTATATACACATATATATAGATAATTCACAATATCACAATAGATAATCTACATTATCATCACAAATAGATAATTTACATTATCATCATACTTCAACCAAAGCATCACTTATCTCGTATCTGAGATCTCAAACCATTCAAGGCAAATCAATATCATTCAACATCCATAAGCAATGATTTATTAATCACCATCTATAATTAATTTAAAATGAATTAAAATAATTACTTCATCTTTAATTAATTTAAAGTAAATTAAATTAATTACTTCCATCATTATCAATCTTGCTTAAATCACTATTAATTAATTATTAATCAATTAATTATCCTCTAATTATCCATCTTAATTAATCATCCCTCATTAATAATCCTTTAATTACACTCAGGTAATTAGCATTAAATTAATTTCACAAATTAATTATTCTTAACCACTTATAGTAATTAACCTTTAATTACTTCATTAATTAATTAACTATAATTAATTACATTAATCTTTAATTAATTACATTAATTAATTACACTTAATCACTTCATTATTGATTGATTAATCTTAATTAATCAACACTTAATTACATCATTAATTATATTAATTAATGATCCCTAATTACATTTTAATTAATTACTCTATTTAAAATAATTACATTAAGTTATTATCTTTAATTAAATCATAATTATTAATCACTCTTGATTAATCACATTCAGTAATTAACTACCCTTAATTACTTTATCAAATAAATTAATTACTCCTTAATTAATTATCTTTAATTAATCCCTTGATTAATTCTATTAAGTAATTAACTACCCTTAATTACTTTATTAACTACATCCAGTAATTATCCATTAATTACTTTCCTAAGTAATTATACTTCATTAAATTACATTAAGTAATTATACTTCACAAATCATTAAGTGATTATCTTAAATTAATTAAACTTAATTAATTTAACTAATCAAATTAAACTCGATTAATTACAATGAGTAATTAATTTCTTAATTACTTTAATTAAGTAATTACATTTAAACAATTTTCACAAATGATTATCTTTAAATTAATTAATCTAATTAATTATTAAAATTAATCACATTAATTAATTATTTAATAATCCTTAGTTAATGTTCTTCATTAACTATTTAAAATTCATTAATTACTTTTCTAAAGTAATTAAAACTTACATAAATCATTATTAATTATAAATTAATTAACCATTAATAACCCATTAATTAACCCTAATTATTTAATTAATTAAGTGTTAACTGTAACTTAATTAATCATTAATTACTTGATTAATTAATTTCTAATCATTAATTAAAAATCAACTCTATGATTCTTAATTACAAATTAATTATTACTTAATTAATTAATTTAAACCTTAATTAATTAATTTAAACCCTTAATTACTTAATTAATTAATCCAAATCATTAATTAATTAAACTATTTAAACCATTTTAATTACCCTAAAGATTTAATGATTTTAACTTTAAGATAAAAACATTTTCTTATCCATGGTTAAATTATCATTCACAAATACATTTGAAAACATCCATTTTCAAATTTACTTTTAAATTTCATTTTAAATTCGGGATTTAAAACGAATACCAATTTATCTTTAACAAAGTTTAAATGTTAAGTTATATTTTAAAGGTTTTGAATTTAAAAAGGAATTTGATTTAAACTCTTTTAAAATTCTTTTATAAGATATAAGTATTCTTTAACATGTGAATTTAAAAAAAAATTAAAATAAGATAAATGATTTCTCTTAATTAAGATTTTTAAGTATAAATAGTTAAGAAATTATTTAATTAAATTTAAAGTAATTAGTTAAATAAATTATCTACTCTTAAATCATTTTCAATAATTGAATTACCCTTATTAATTTCATATTTTAAATATCTTTAATTAATCAAAATCTCTTAATTACTTAAAGATAAACTCCTTATTATAATTGATTTACTAAATCCTTATCATTAAACTTTATTTAAATTAAAACACTTTAGAAATTAATTATAATTTACACATCTAATTTAACTTCTAAAATCTTTTGAAACTTTAAAAGTTTATTTAATAAATTTTAATACAAAATCATATTGAAAATCTATGTTTCTATCTTTTAAAAACTTATCTATTAAATATATAAAACTTGCTAAAATACTTATTCTTTGAAAACAATTTATTTCCATAATCCTAAAACTTGTTTAACTTTGTTTTAAAAACTTAGAAACATTTCAAAATCAAATTCCTTTGTTTAAAACTTTTTAAAACTTCTTGTACAATTCTTTAAAACCTGCTCCTACCCAAAACCAGAGCAAAACCCTTAGTTTCCCCGATCAAAACACGAGACAAAACCCACGTACATCCTGCTTCGAGTAAAACTCGATCATCCCCGATGTAAAACCCGAGCACATGCTTTCTTCCCCAAATCCCAAACTCCAGATACACGCAAACGTTCACGTTCACCTACACCGCTCCTCTGATCGACGGCAAAC
Organism: Allium fistulosum; assembly: GCA_030737815.1. Lineage (NCBI taxonomy): Eukaryota > Viridiplantae > Streptophyta > Magnoliopsida > Asparagales > Amaryllidaceae > Allium > Allium fistulosum. Next base: position 752,514,290 of record CM060905.1, on the reverse strand, counting down.
TTCACTCCGGCCTCCGACAAGTCGACTTCAACCACGTCTTCACCAACGACAACCCAGATATTCTCGATTCGAACGAGAATCGAATTCGACTTGAATACGTTCAACCTGGTAACGTGCATCACCAAGAAATCGACCACCACCGATGATCCCTACCTCGAGACACCACGCTATTCTCACCATCGCTTTGATTATATTATAATAGGGTCTAGGGTTTTCAAATAAATACTCATATAGCTGAAATTGTTACATTATTAAATTCCAGCATACTAGCCACAAAGTGGAATTATCCAGTAAGGGATGGTTCCGGCCTTGTGTTGCAGGGGATTGGAAGTGATCCTCGGTACGGTGATCTAGGCCACGTACTATGATGGGTGGGACCCCAGTAGCCCTGCCATTGTATGGAATCCAATTTCCAATAAGTAATCACGGACTTGATTGTATACCTAGTATGCCGGAATTTAATAATGTAACAATTTCGGCTATGTGAATATTTATTTGAAAACCCTAGACCTATTATAATATAACTGGATTTCCTATCAAATGTTTCGGTTATCGTAAGGTAAAATTTTTTACGTGTTTATGTGCGGGAAGTCTTACGAGATACCTTTTCTTTGCAAATGGTTTCGAAGTTAAGCAACTTTAACCTGTTACTCACACCAGACCCATGTCTGACCCAAGTGTTTATTTTCTGTTTTATAAACTCTTGGGTACTCAAATTTTTACGAGTAGCCAAGGGATTCAGGTTAGCTTTGACGAATTATGGAGGAGCAATGGAGCAGGAGGCTTCAGCATTGTAGATATATATAGTAGTTCCGCTGTGTTGATCTTTGTATTGTATTTATTTGAAATAACTAGACAGGTGTTTATAACTGTCTATTATGTGTTGTATAAGTTATGTAACTCTGATAGTCATTGTATATTATGTAATACTTATGTTATTAATATAATTTATTCGTTCCGCTGTTGAGACTCTATTGTTGTTCTTTCTTTCTTCTCTTCTTTTCTCTTTTCTATCACTTTCTTTCTTATTAATGATGCGTCATTCTATGGAATGAATGGCGGGTCGTTATAGTGAAAAGAAAATGCAGGCTGAAGATTTTGATTTGGAAATGTATTACAGGGATTTGATTTTGATAATTTCTGGTTTTAATTTACTTTTACTATAATTTCTTATTTTTGAAATAATCCCTTAATATAAACACTTGAATTATTTTTAAAAATAGTATTACAGTCTTATCATTATTTTCTATTTAGAAATCAAAGCCTAAAACTAAATGTATGAAGAGAAATGAATTTTTCTTTAGGGGAATTTAGCTTGTAATATAAAGTAATTTTTATAAAGTATTTATATTAAATACTGACACGTGTACACGGCAGTGTGTTCGTGTTAGAGTTTTGGGTTGTGGTTTTGTCTCGAAGGAAGACTCGGGTTTTTGGGTAGGAGACTCGAGTGAGGACACGGGTTGTTTGTGAGTGAAACTGGTTCCAGTTTCTTTGTTGGGCTGCTCGTTTTTGGAAGGAAGTCGATTTCGCCGATCTGAGTGAAGGTGAGGGTCGACGTGGTTGTCGATGGCTTGTCGAAGATCACGGCGTCGATCTACGGTGGTCGGAGTGGTGTGCAACGTGCACACGTGTGCACGTTGAATCTGGAAGACGTAGTGGAGTTTGGAAAAGAAGCTTTTGCTCGGGTCAGGGCTCGGGATCGAGGGTGTTTTTCTCGAAGTAGCAGGAGATCACGAGTGTCTCGGGGATAGCTCGAGTCGTTTTGTATTTGACTTAGGTTATTGTTATTCTAAGGTTCGGGTTTCAAAATTGTTAAGAGAAAATCAAGTTCTGGTTTTAAAAAGCAAAGGCAAGTTAAATTAATTAAATTTCCAAAGAATGTTAGTCAAGTTTAAAAGTATGTTTAAATTGAATATGTTTTCAAAAATTTAAAATGTTTAAAATTGTTTGTTTTTAAAAGAAATATAAACTAGATTAATTTTGTAATTGAATTCAAAAGTGTTTTCAAATAAATGTACTAGATCAAAGTTTTTCATCAACCTGCAAACTTGATTTGGAAATGAACTACTGGTTTTGAAGATGATTACTGATTTTGTTTAGAAAATGGTTTGCAAATTTCCTCAAATAAAAAAAGAAAATCTGAGAAAATTTGCAAACCATTTTCTAAACAAAACCAGTAGTTCATTTCCAAATCAATTCCACCATCAGAAAACCATCCCTCCCCGTCGATCCTGACATTGGATTCCAACTGTCACGACCCACCTACTTCATCTGCTTCGAGACTTCCCTTCATTCGCATGCGACAAAACCCGAGCCCAGCCTTCGTTCCCAAACCAGAACTTCACCTGACCAACTTAACCCTTGTTGAAATTTAAATCTGGTGTTGAAGTTTACTGTTGAATCTACATCTCGAATCTGAAAGTACTATCTAGAGTTTCCCAGGTATAAATCACAGGGAGACTTGCTCTACAGAATCTAACAATACCACTATGATCCATAGCTCCTCTCTTCTAGATCTACTAATCTGAACAAAATATCAGACCACACTCAAGTCTATCTTGAGAGATCGTATTTGTAATTTTTATATAACTATATATATTAGTTGAGCTAGACTTGAGTGTGGTCTGATATTTTGTTCAGATTAGTAGATCTAGAAGAGAGGAGCTCTAGATCATAGTGGTATTGTTAGATTCTGTAGAGCAAGTCTCCCTGTGATTTATACCTGGGAAACTCTAGATAGTACTTTCAGATTCGAGATGTAGATTCAACAGTAAACTTCAACACCAGATTTAAATTTCAACAAGGGTTAAGTTGGTCAGGTGAAGTTCTGGTTTGGGAACGAAGGCTGTGCTTTTTTTTTAAGAAAAGTCTTACTCACCAGATTTGAAGAAGAAAGAGCCTCCAAATTTAATTTGAAAAGCCTTTTGAAAACTTTGAACTCTTTTAAAAACTAAAACTCTTTTGCTTTAAAACATTAATGCTGAAATGCCTTATCAACCAGAAATGATTTTGCTCGAGTTAAAACTTTGTACTTGATTTGAAGATGCAGGCTACAGATATGCTTGAACAGAGAAACAGGTTTTGTTCTTCATATGATCTGGAAATTTATTGATTTTGAAAACTGATCTACTTGATGTTGAGGATTTGAAACAGTTGTTGTTTGAGTTGAATTGGATTTTCTATGTATATATATATATATGAATATACAAGTGTGCATGATGTGTATATGGATTCTTTCGCTCTGACTTTAGTTCCAGGCTCAAATTCTAATCAAAATTCACTTACTCTTGATCCAAGCTTTGTTAAGACTTAAGTCCTGAACAAAGTATGTTTGTTGTATCATAGGTTTTAGTTTAAAAACTTGTTTAAGTTAAAATAACTTAGTTTTGTTTCTGGAAATTTAAAACAACAGTGCATGCTTAAATCTGGAAAGACTGGATCCTGGCCTATCACTATAATGCGGACCCTTTTCATGCCCTCCACTTCACTCCACTCTCCAAGCCCTCACCTTTTTGGTCAGGTGTTCTCGCATCAGTTAATCGCATCAAACCGCTCCTTCATGTGAAACTTGGTGCTGGCACCAACTGTCTTTTCTGGTTCGACTACTGGCACAGCCTCTCCCCACTTCACCGCTCCCTCCCATCCCTCTTCTCCTCCTCCAATCGACCTCTCTTATCAGTGGCGGATGCTGTCAACCTTGGCCTACCTAGCCTCTGCCCCCCGTCTCTTTTCGATGCCGACACGCTCACTGAGCTCCTCTCCGCTCTCAAAATCTTACGTTCGACTGTCCTTACCCCTGCCCTGCCAGATCATCACTCCTGGGCCCTTGCTCCTTCCAGTGGCTTCACCGTCTCCCAATGCTACTCCTTCCTAAACCATCCCGGTAGACTATTTGCCTTCCCCCGTGTCTGGAAATACCATATCCCTTCCCGAATTAAATTCTTCCAGTGGTGTCTCATACATGGCCGGATTAATACGAAGGATCGCCTCACCCGCTTTAACATCACTTCAGACCAGATTTGCGTCTTCTGCAACTCTGAAATCGAATCTATCCGACATCTTTTCCTCGACTGCGATTTATCTTTCTACATTTGGGTTTCGGTTTGCGTCCATAATCTTAGGAAAATCTACTCAATTGAGGATTTCTTTGAGCACTAGCAGTATAGCTCACCTAACCCCCATCTCGACTCTCTTCTGGCTATCTTCTACTGGGTCATCTGGAAAGAGAGAAACGCCATCATCTTCAACAAACCCACTAGCTCGCGTCTTGCATTCTGCATTAAAATCTCTAATCTTTTTGATTATTGGGCAGGTTCCTCCTCTTCGGCGCCTTTCAGATTTCGCCTTCCCTCGGTGAGGTCCCCCTCGGAAGAATCAGTGGGTAGCGCATCCTCTGCTGCACCGACAGGACAGCATGGTGCAGACTAAGGGATCGACTGTCTTCTCTCCCTCTCATGAATTTGCTTTTACTCTTCGCTGCAGTTCTTCTGATAATCACTGGCTTAGTATGTATATTAATCTCTATTTATAATCTGACTCAATGACTGTAATATAAACACTTTTTTGTTGTTGTGCTGCTTTAGCTATCGATCAGGCATGTTGATCGAACCAACACTACCTATATATATTTAGCCTAATCGGCTATGTAGTTCCCTGCTACACAACCGTTCTTCTAAAAAAAAACAGTGCATGCTTAATAAAAGTAAAAACTCAAACTTTATAATTTCTTAGTTCAGGCATGTAAGCTGAAACCTTAAACTAAATCATGTTTTTTAAAACTAAAATAACAATTTTTAGATTAGAAATGTAAGTGCATTTCTGGGTTGCACTGTTTTTGGACTTTTGGGAAGTTCTGGTGATCTCGGGTTTCTGGATGGTTGAAGTTTCTTCTGGAGGAAGAGGAGCGAATGGTAAGGCCAGGAAAATTTCAAGGAAGATGGTCAGAGACCGGTGGTGGCGGGGGTTGTTCGTTTTTGTTTGTAGACCTAGTTTTGACGATGGCTGGAAGTTTGATCATCTCGAGGCCTAGGATTGATCGAGTGCCACTATAATTAGGGAAATGTGTATTGCTCGAGTTTGTTTGTAATTGACTCGAAGCAAATTTAAGTAAGGATCGGGTCAAATTTTTTGGGCTAAAGGTTTAAACCTGCTTTGTTTTAAAAATCTAAAACTGGATTTTTAAAATGTAAATAAGATTTAAATTAAATTTAAATCTAAGTTTAAAAATAGATTCAAGTTTAATTTGAATCTTAGTTTGGAAATAAATAAAGTTTTTAAATTCAAATTGTTTTAATAACTTAAAAGTGTTTAAGAAATTAAGTGTATTTAAAAGAATTTGAATTTAAAATGGAGTTTGAAAATGTAAAGAAAGGATTTAAATAAAGTTTTATAAATTTAAATGTCCTTGCGAACCTCATCGTTCCAAAACGAACGATGGTTCCGGCCTTGTGTCAAACCTGTAAAACAATACATCATTTAAATAATTTGTATTTAATGTAAACAATAACACTAGTCAATTAAAATCCTTTAAACTTTAAACTTTCCGCTGTGAGATTCTTTTATGTTGTTGTTCTTTCTTTCCTATCTTTTCTTCTTCTATCCCTTTCTTTCTTAAATCATGATGCGTCTTTCTGGGCTAAGAAAGTCGGGTCGTGACAATTGGTATCAGAGTTACACAACTTATACATCTCAAATTAGACAGTTATAAACACTTGTCTATCATACATCTCAAACATCACAAAGATACAGACTCAACACAAACACAGCGGAATCACTATATATCTACACGCTGAAGCCTCCTGCTCCAAATCTCCTCCAGAATTCGTCAAAGCTAACCTGAATACCTCGACTACTCAATACAAAATTGAGTACCTAAGAGTTTAATAAAACAGAAAATAAACACTTGGGTCAGACATGGGTCTGGTGTGAGTAAACTTTTTAAAGTTACTTAACTTTGAAAAACCTTTAAAAGAAAAGGGTATCTCGTAAGACTTCCATCATTTATTAATTACACTTAATCACTTCATTATTGATTGATTAATCTTAATTAATCAACTCTTAATTACATCATTAATTATATTAATTAATGATCCCTAATTACATTTTAATTAATTACTCTATTTAAATTAATTACATTAAGTAATTATCTTTAATTAAATCATAATCATTAATCACTCTTGATTAATCACATTCAGTAATTAACTACCCTTAATTACTTTATCAAATAAATTAATTTCTCCTTAATTAATTATCTTTAATTAATCCCTTGATTAATTCCATTAAGTAATTAACTACCCTTAATTACTTTATTAATTACATCCAGTAATTATCCATTAATTACTTTCCTAAATAATTACACTTCACTAATTACATTTAAGTAATTATACTTATCAAATCACCAAGTGATTATCTTAAATTAATTTAATTAAATTTATCAAATTTATTTAATTAATTACCTTAAGTAATTAATTCCTTTAATTACTTCCATTAAGTAATTATACTTAACCAATTTTATAAATGATTATCATTAATTAATTAATTTAATTGATTATCAAAATTAATCACATTAATTAATTATTTAATAATCCCTAGTTAATGATCTCTCATTAATTATTAACCATTCTTTACTTACATTCCTTATGTAATTAAACTTAAATCAACCATTATTAATTACAAATTAATTAATTCTTAATTACCAATTAATTAATCTCTAATTATTTAATTAATTGCTTAATTAATCTTTAATCACTTGATTAATTAATTCCTAATCATTTATTAATAATCAATACTTATCTAATTAATGATCCTTAATTTCAAATTAATTAACCCTTAATTAATTAACTTATAATCCTAATTATTAATTAACACTAAATCATTAATTAATTTAATTATTAAATTACCCTTTAATTACCTTATTAATTTAATTTATCCTAAATCATTAAACCTAAATTAATCTCTAAATTAAAGTATTAACCTTTATAACTACTTAAATTATTATTAATAAAAGGCTTTGAAACATTTTACTTTTAAATCTTTCTTTAATTCATTTCAAATTAAAGATCTCAAATAATCACAAATTAAACTTTAACAACATTTAAACAAATTTAAAAACATTTTTAATCAAATGTTAAAGAAATATTTATTATTTACAAAGAACTAGTTTTAACAAAATTGTTTTAAATAAGACTTGATTTTGTTTTAAAAAGTTAAAAACTGTTTTTATCCCAAATCTCCAGACTCGAGTCAAAAGATCAAATACCCGAGCCAAATTAGTAAACCCCCGAGATTAACTTCGAGATTTTCCTCTATTTAAACTTTGTTATGTTAAATTTTTTTAAAAACTGGTATAAACCCACATGAGTCTTCCTTGAAAACAAACTCGAGCCAGGACCCAACTCTAGAAAAATGCTTAGCCAGAAGACCTCCTTTCCGGCACATAGATATCATATCCAAAAGCAGAATTAATTAACTCCAAATCAATTTAATTAACCCTAAATTAACAACCATAGCAACAAATCAAATAATCAAACCTAACTAACTATTCTGATACAAATCAGGATAGATCTTACTAACACTATCTAGAGTTTCCCAGGTATAAATCACTGGAATACTCGCTCTACAGATTCTAACAATAGTTTAACTATAATTATTTACAGTAATTAACCTTTAATTTAATCCACAGAATGATGCATCATTATGAAGAAAGAAAGGGATAGAAAAGAGAAAAGATAGAGACGAAAGAAGAAACAACATCAGAATCTAAACAGCGGAACGAATAAATTATATTAATCACATAAGTATTACATAGTATCATATACATCAGAGATACATAGCTTATATCACAAATTAGACAGTTATAAACACCTGTCTTTCATACAACTCAAAACATCACAGAAATACAACGCAGCGGAAGCGTGTGGGCCCATAACCCACAAAAATTATTTAAACCATTTTAATTACCCTAAAGATTTAATGATTTTAACTTTAAGATAAAAACATTAAATCTTTAGGGTAATTAAAATGGTTTAAATAATTTAATTAATCCAAATCATTAATTAATTAAATTAATTACTTGCATTAATTAAATTATTTAAACCATTTTAATTACCCTAAAGATTTAATGTTTTTATCTTAAAGTTAAAATCATTAAATCTTTAGGGCAATTAAAATGGTTTAAATAATTTTAATAATCCTTAGTTAATGATCTTCATTAACTAAGGATTATTTAAATTATTTAAACCATTTTAATTACCCTTTAGAGTAATTAATCCAGTAAGAATAGTTAATTACTTTTTGATTAATCCCATCCCAGAAATAAACATGGAATCACCCTTAGATTAATATAATATAACTGGATTTCCTATCAAATGTTTTGGTTAGCGTAAGGTAAAATCTTACCCATGTTTATGTGTGGGGAGTCTCACGTGATACCTTTTGTTTTCAAAGATTTTTCAAAGTTAAGCAATTTTAACCTGTTACTCACACCAGACCCAAGTGTTTAGATTCTGATAGTCGTCGTATATTATGTAATACTTATGTGATTAATATAATTTATTCGTTCCGCTATTGAACTATAACCTCAAACATTCAAACTCCAACCATTGGTAGTCGTGTTACACACACCACTATCCTATCTACCTTTATAACTGATATTGGAAAACCCGAACAGGTAACCAACAAATAGGTAGAATAAATAAATATATATATAGTTATATAAAAATTACAAATATATATATATATATATATATATATATATTTATTCTACCTATTTGTTGGTTACCTATTCGGGTTTTCTAATATGAGTTATAAAGGTAGATAGGGTAGTGGTGTGTGTAACACGACTACCAATGGTTGGAGTTTGAATGTTTGAGGTTACAGTGGTATCGGAGCTAACTTCCTGGGAACAATATCGACTAAAACTGGTCGTCGAACCCTAGTTCGACGTCATGTTTTAGTCGATATTGTTCCCAGGAAGTTAGCTCCGATACCACTGTAACCTCAAACATTCAAACTCCAACCATTGGTAGTCGTGTTACACACAACACTACCCTATCTACCTTTATAACTCATATTGGAAAACCCGAACAGGTAACTAACAAATAGGTAGAATAAATATATATATATATATATATATATATTTGTAATTTTTATATAACTATATATATATATATATTCTACCTATTTGTTGGTTACTTGTTCAGGTTTTCCAATATGAGTTATAAAGGTAGATAGGGTAGTGGTGTGTGTAACACGACTACCAATGGTTGGAGTTTGAATGTTTGAGGTTACAGTATTTTGAAATAAAATAAAAATTTAACTTGATAAATTAAAGTTCCTAAATCATAACTTTCTTTAAATGCTTTAAACCATTATAAATAATATAAAGCCACTTGTCCTTAGATTGATTGTCTAGCTTACACATATTCAATAAATTTACAAATGTCTTTAACATGTATTATAATGTTTACAAGTGTTACTTTCATTAAATTCCAGCATACATAGGTATACAATCAAGTCCGAGATCACTTATTATTTTATTAATTAATTATCCTTAATTAATCTCAACTTAACTAATTAAGAATACTTGTATTTATATTAAAACTGATAAAATGTTTTCTATTTATAATGTATATATAATTGTATATATTGTAAATAGAAAAGCTTTGGACTGAATTTAACAAATAAAACATAATTTTCTTATATAAATTTCTTTCATATATATAATAGAGAAGATTGTTAAACCAATTTAAACATTTTTAATAAAGATTATCAAATCAATTTAATTATTTAAACAGATTATTAAATTGATATTGCCCAAAAATTTCCGGGATATCACATTCCTCCCCCTTAAAAGAATTTCGTCCCCAAAATTTAAATAAGATAATTAATTAAGAGTAATTAAGGATCATTAATTAATATAATTAATGATGTAATTAAGGATTGATTAATTAAGATAAATTAATCAATAATAAGTGACTTGCAATAGTTGAGTGTTCTCTTGGGTTATTAGAGTTTTCTGGATGTCTTCAGGGAAGTCAAAGGTTTGTCCGCATCTGGAGATTGAGTTTTCTTATCGACTTGGATTCCAAGATTGGTATCGGTAGTTCAGCTTAGTAAGAATGGTTCCTTGAGATGGAGTTGGTGAAGCAGCATAGTGGATCCATTTCTTCGATGGATTGGATAGATAAGCGTAAGCTGTTCTGTTTGGTAAAGAGAGAACAGTTTTTCTTTGGAATTAGGTTGAGCTGATCAAGAGGGATGTAGGCAGCCCAGGATCATCAGAAGAATTTTATGGATAAGGGACGAAGGAATTTGGATTTCGAAGACGGAGATTTGATTTTGGATAAGTTTTCTCCGATCGAAGGAGCTATAAGATTTGGTAAGTCTGAGAGGTCAGCTCCGAGGTATTTTGGATCTCTTCTATGTTCTGATTTGGATAAGAGCTTGGTCTACAAGGTTGAATGGTCAGTTTGGATAACTAGGATTCGATGTGTTTCACGTATCTTTGAGGGAGTACATGTATGATCCATCTCTGGTTTTGGAACTAGTAGTTCTTGAGGATTTGGTTGATTGAGCAGGACTTGACTTTGGTCTGATATCCTGTTCAGTTGTAGATCTATATGAGTAGGAGCTCTGTAGCTTAGTATGGATTGTTTGGGTTCTATAGAGCGAGTATCCTGATATTTATACCTGGGAAACTCTAGGAAGTTCTATCTAGAATTTTGTCTGGATAGTTAGATTTGTTTGTTTGAGTGAATTTGTTGCTATGGTTGTTAGCATATGATTGATAATATATGCTTGTGAAATTAAAATTTAAAATCTTTAATGGGTTATTAAATTAACTTTGTTTTAAATTTCGGGGACAAAATTCTTTTAAGGGTTGAGGAATGTGATATCCCGGAAATTTTTGGGCAATATCAATTTAATAATTTGTTTAAATAATTAAATTGATTTAATAATCTTTATTAAAAATGTTTAAATTGGTTTAACAATCTTCTTTAATAAATATTTAATTGGTAAATTTATCTTTTAAAACTAATAAAATGTTTTCTATTTATAATGTATATATAATTGTATATATTGTAAATAGAAAAGCTTTGGATTGAATTTAACAAATAAAACATAATTTTCTTTTATAAATTTCTTTTATATATATAATAAATGTTTTCTTAACATTTGATTTGAATTAATTACTCACTGTATCTGTCGAGACGGTAAACCAAATATCTTATGTGTCATATATATCATAGTGGTATTGTTAGATTCTGATAGCTGTTGATACTATGTATGATAGACAGGTGTTTATAACTGTCTAATTTGAGATGTATAAGTTGTGTAACTCTGATATATATGACTAATTACTTAAGATTTTTATGAAAATGTTTACTCACTTTTTTTTTATCAAAATCAAACTCTGTAATTATGAAAAGAGATTCACACAGACAAATCAAACATGCACACATGGTTTCAACATTCATATATACATGTATTCGGGTCTAAAAACAAACATGCATATATATATTTCAAACATACATTCCAAATTTATTTCCAACATATATCATCCAATTCATATATTCTACACAACAATCATCCATAAGCAGCAATTATTAACCCTATGTTATAATTAATTTAATTAATTTAAATTAAATTAATTACTTAAGAATTAATTCCTAACCTTGCTGCACAACTCTGATCTGGAGAAGATGAGAATTCTAGTATGAACGGAAATTGGGTTTCGATCGATTTCTGGTGATCACGGTGATATTGAACTTCAGGGAAGTCATTGGCTTGTCAGCATTAGAGATTGAGTTTCCGTATTGCCTAAGATTCCAGGAGTTGTACCGGTAGTTCAGCTAGGTAGAAGGATGTCTCCTAGAGAAAGGATTTGGTGAAGCATCTCAAGTTTTGATGGAACTTCTGAGTTTTCTCTTTATGGATCTGTTGAAACATATTTCCAGGATGTGTTGTCTAGTTTGTGCTTGTGTTCATCGACAGCCTGAAAGCATTCAATCCATACAAGTTCGTTCCGGGTTCGAACGAAACTGAAGGCATTATCTCGTTACACTCATTTTGGAATCACCCTCAGAGTTAACGACAATAACCCTTGCTTTCTGAATCTTCATCTTCACTTGAGATTCACGACCTATCGTTAATTTGGATCGATGTGGTATTCAGATATCCAAATCTGGAAACCCGATCCCGGTCTCATCGAAATCCAAACGTATTTTAAAGGCCAAGTTGTTTAAAGGTTTAAACAATTCAATTCAATACTTGAATTCACACAGCATTTAACACAGATAAATATCATATATTTATCACAGATATATCCAATATCATATCACATAATATCATAGCATATTATCCAATAGATATCATCCAATTCAGATATTCTACACAACAATCATCCATAAGCAACAATTATTAACCCTATGTTATAATTAATTTAATTAACTTAAATTAAATTAATTACTTAAGAATTAATTATCTAACCTTGCTTAATCAATCATTAATTAATTACAAACCTTTAATTAATTAATTACTCATTAAATATTAATCATCCTTGATTAATTATTCATTAATTACATAAAGTAATTATCTTTAATTAATTTCATAAATTAATTATTCCTAACCATTAACAGTAATTAATCATTTATTTACTTCATTAATTACATTAATTAATGATCCTTAATTAATTACTTTCATTAATTAATTAACTATAATTAATTACATTGACCCTTAGTTAATTACATTAATTAATTAAACTTTAATTAATCACTTTTATTAATCCACCTTAATTAATCATAAACAGTAATTATTATCCTGTAATTGCTTACCTTAATTAATTAACTTTTTAATTAATTATATTAATCCTTTAATTTTTTTTTGGCAAGGCCGACGGGGTTGGATGGTCCCCGACCATTTTATTGCAGCACTGATAGGAACAGAACACGTACAACAAAGAGCATAGCTCAAGAAAAACGAAGGCAAACACAGCGCCACAAGAACAAGAGGAAAAAAAGGCACAGGAACAGATAAAAATTAAAACACAAAAAGACTAAAACCTACAGAAAGAGTCTAAAATCCCTGGATCAATGCTGAAGGATTGCATCCTCATGGATTGCTTCAACTCGTGAGTCATCCAATTTTTGAGCTCAACATCAGATTTAACTTTGCTTATATCAAAAACTCTAGAATTTCTCTCTTTCCAAACAATATTAATGAAACTTTTCAACACCACAGTAAACAGTCTCATGCCATTCCTCTTGATCCCTGACCTTGCGTATGCATTCTCCCATTCATCACGATTGTCAGTAGTGGCCGAATAAGAATTTAGCTTTTTCAGAACCACAGACCAGAGCTGGTTTATGTACTTACATTCAAAAAACAGGTGCTCGACTGACTCCGGTTGCTCATTGCAGAAAGAACAGTATATATGAACTACCATTCCCATGCAAGCAAGTTTGGTTTTAGTATATATTGCACGATTAAGGACCTTCCACAGAAGTAGGTTTTCTCTGTAACTACTGTCCAAACACCAAGTTCTCTTCCACCATTTCCACTTAGGCTGCTCTCCATTTTTCATCAAGTATTCATAACCATTTCCAATACTGAACTTTCCCATTTTATTTCCCCACACTATTCCAGCAGCTGAAGAAGGCAGAGGAGTAAACCTTCTTATGATGTTCCATATGTTCTGTATTCTAGGGTTGGAAGACGAGTATCGTATTGTACTATAATTGGTGAGAACGTCCCTGACTATAGCCGCACTATGAATTCCAGTCTGTTGAATTTCATTGTATGTAAGATGACGACTGAGAATGTACCCTTTATCAAGCCACGGTTCGTCCCAGAAACTAACACGATAAGATGGGCAGGAATTCATTTGTATAAGGGGAAGAAATAACTCCTTAATTTTGAACAAACTTTGCCATGTCCAGCTCATATTCTGTGGTTTAGACATCTTCCACAAACTCTTTCCTTTTGTTACATTTTTTTTTGACCAGTTGGCCCAAAGACTGTCAGTATCATTATAAAATGTGTCTAAATGCTTCGCAAAAGCAGCCCTATTCCATTGCTTCATATTGAATATACCAAGTCCCCCCTTAGACATTGGCCTCTCAAGTTTGCTAAAATTTATAGGAGCAATGTATTTACCTATAGTCTTGCCTGCCCATAGGAATTTCATGAAAGCAGATTTGATCATATTAATCAGCTTATATGGTAGAATGAATGTTCTAGCCCAATATACTTGCATTGAAAAAATAACCGACTTTATCAAAGTTAATCTACCCGCTTGGGTTAGAGTTCTAGTGGTCCAACAGTTCAATCTAGCTGTGATTTTCTCAAAAAGAGGAAGACATTGGTTAATTGTTATCTTGGAAGTTGAGAGCGGCAACCCCAAGTATGACACAGTGTTCGGGTTTGTAGACATACCTGTTATATGAGTTATTTGAGCAGACAGGTTGTCACTCACACCTGATGTAATAATATCAGATTTGCGAAGATTGACCTTAAGTCCAGTCATAGTATAAAACTGGTCAAGAGCAGTCATTATATTCGTGATTGTGTTATAGTCTGGGGTACAAAACACGACTAGATCATCAGCGAACATTAAGGCAGTGATTTGAGGATCAATGCAAGCTGGATGAAGTTTAATTAATTACACCAAATAATTAATCCTTAATTACTTTTACAAAATAATTATACTTCAATTACTTCCCATTAAGTAATTTCCCTTATATCAAGTACATCTGGTAATTCATTTATTAATTACTTACATTAAGTACTTATCAAATCTCATTAATTAATTATACTTAATCAATTACCAAGTGACTATCTTTAATTAATTAACAAATTAATTAACTTAACTTAATCACATTCATCTCATAAATCATAGCTGAGTAATTCATCCTTTAATTACTCTTTAACCAATTAATTAATCTTTAATTACAGATTAATTATTCTTTTAATTATTAATTAATAAACCTTAATTATCAATTAATAAAACTTTAATAATAAATTAATTAGTCCTTAATTATTAGTTAATCAATTCTTAATAACAGTTAATTAACCTTTAATTAATCTTTATAGATTAATTATTTCTTATTTATTAATTAATAAAACCTAATTATTAATTAATAACTTAATTAAGTACTTCTTAATTACAAATTAATCAACCTCTAATTACTTAATTAATTAATTACAAATTAATTAATATTTAGTCATTAATTAAATCAATCTTTATTTTTGAGTTAATTAAATTAATTAATTACTCTTAATTAATTTCTTAACTAATCCTTAATCATTATTAATTAAATTAATTAATTATACTTAATTTCCTTAATTAACTTAATTAATATCAAGACATTAAAACTTTAATTATCTTAAGATAAAATATTATCTTATTAATGCCTTAATTATCAATTTATACATCTTATCTTAATAACTAACTTTTCTTAATTAAATCATTAATTAAGGTTTAAAATAAATAATCATTTAACTTGATAATTTAAAGTTAATAAAAAATAACTTCCCTTAAATGTTTTAAACATTAACAAGTAATAGTTTAAACTAGTTTTCAATTTAATCTTTAAAACTTGTTTTAAAACCCTTTTAAGAAACTTCTCAACCACTTCATCGGAACAAACACGAAATCCACTCAGGTCTAACCTAAGTTCTCATTTCATTTCAAATTTAGTTTTAGTTTTAAATTTAAATTCAAGTTTTAAAATCTGGAAACAAATCCCTCTGGAACTACTCGAGTTCCCACTCGAGTCATTTCCTTCATAACTCGATCTCACCTTTGAGTCACTCACCTGAAAACTTAAGCAACTACCCAAGCTACTGATCTCCTACTTCTTCTACCCAAAAAAAACAGATGCACTCACCAAAGGTTTCAGTTGCTTCCACTCTAGAACAGCTGCCACCTGCTTTCGCTGCACAACTCCGATCTGGAGAAGATGAGAATGTCGTCGATGAACTCGAGCACAGACTTGACAACACATCCTATCTCTAATGCTGACAAACCTCTGACTTCCCTGAAGACATCCGGAAAAAAACTCTGATACCCCAAGAGAACATTTAGCTATCGCAAGTCACTTTTGCGATCAACTCAAAACATAACAACATAGTACGCGCTTATTGGAGTTTGGATTCCATACAATGGCAGGGCTACTGGGGTACTGCCCATCACAGTACGTGGCCTAGATCACCGTATAGAGGATCACTCCCGACCCCCTGCAACACAAAGCCGGAACCATCCCTTACTGAACAGCCCCGAACAAGACAACCCCCTTTAGATTTGGTGCAGATGATATATGTTGGAAATAAATTTGGAATGTATGTTTGAAATATATATGCATGTTTGTTTTTAGACCTGAATATATGCATATATGAATGTTGAAACCATGTGTGCATGTGTGATTTGTCTGTGTGAATCTCTGTTCATAATTACAGAGTTTGAATTTGAAAAAAAAAGGTGAGTAAACATTTTCATAAAAATCTTAAGTAAATAAAAGTCGTTGCATGTGAATTTCTGTGTTGAAAGTGCTTTGCATATGTGTATATATAAGTATATTCTCTGTGCATATACATTTGATTTAAGTGTGCATGTTTGGTTGCCTGAGTATATCTCTGTTTATTGTTCACAGTTTAAAGATTGATCAAAATTCAAAACCTTGTCATCTGCTCTTTGTCAGATTTTCAAGAATTCATGCAAGTAAATTTGAAGAAAAATCAAAGTTTCCAAAGCATTTCAGTTTTTAAAGCAAGCTTTCCTGTTTTTAAAAAAATCATGATTTAAGTCAACGATTCAGGTTATAAAAGAAAAACAAAGGATTTTAGAGTTTGAATTTCAACATATATGTAAAATTCTTACTGTCATTTTCTTTTCCAGGTGATATTCTAACTTTTCTTACTTAATTATAATTTCAAAGCTTAGATTAAGTTTTAAACAACAATTCTTGTTTGAATTCTAAAATCTGACAAAGAGCAGAGGATAAGGTTTTGAATTTTGATCAATCTTTAAACTGTGAACAATAAACAGAGATATACTCAGGCAACCAAACATGCACACTTAAATAAAATGCATATGCACAGAGAATATACTTATATATACACATATGCAAATCACTTTCAACACAGAAATTCACATGCAACAACTTTTATTTACTTAAGATTTTTATGAAAATGTTTACTCACCTTTTTTTTTCAAAATCAAACTCTGTAATTATGAACAGGATTCACACAGACAAATCACACATGCACACATGGTTTCAACATTCATATATGCATATATTCAGGTCTAAAAACAAACATGCATATATATTTCAAACATACATTCCAAATTTATTTCCAACATATATCATCTGCACCAAATCTAAAGGGGGTTGTCTTGTTTGGGGCTGTCCAGTAACGGATGGTTCCGGCTTTGTGTTGCAGGGGGTCGGGAGTGATCCTCGGTACGGTGATCTAGGCCACGTACTGTGATGGGCGGTACCCCAGTAGCCCTGCCATTGTATGGAATCCAAACTTAGATCAACACAGCGGAACTACAATATATATCTATAACGCTGAAGCCTACTGCTCCATTTCTCCTTCACAATTCGTCAAAGCTAACCTGAATCCCTTGGCTACTCATAAAAATTTGAGTACCCAAGAGTTTAAGAAAGCAGAAGATAAACTCCGGGTCAAACATGGGTCTGGGTGAGTAACAGGTTAAAGTTGCTTAACTTGGAAAACCTTTGAAAACAAAAGGTATCTCGTAAGACTTCCCGCACATAAACACGGAAAAGTTTTTACCTTACGATAACCAAAACATTGATAGGAAATCCAGTTATATTATAATAGGGTCTAGGGTTTTCAAGTAAAATACAGAAATAGCTGGAATGCTTACATCTCACGTTCCAACATAGTTGGGCACAACTAATACGTACGACACTTATTGGAGTTTGGATTCCATACAATGGCAGGGCTACCGGGGTACCGCCCGTCACAGTACGTGGCCTAGATCACCGTACCGAGGATCATGCCCAATCCCCTGCAACATAATGCCAGAACCATCCCTTACTGGATAATTCCCGCACAAGACTCCCCAGCAGTTGTTGCAATCCACTGCCCACACAACCGAATAATAAGAAGGGACCTCTAAATAGGGGAAATCTTGTCCTACTTGGGTGCTACTCACTAACCTTGCTGCACCTCCCCTGTTTTAGCTATTCCCGGTTGATGAGGCTTGAGGCTACGATTACCTTTAATCAGAACACATCACTTAGAATGCTCTTCGTCCACCTAACGATGTGCTGAAAGCATTGAATCCATACAAGTTCGTTCCGGGTTCGAACGAAACCGAAGGCATTATCTCGTTACACTCATTTTGGAATCACCCTCAGAGTTAACGACAATAACCCTTGCACTCTGAATCTTCCTCTTCACTTGAGATTCATGACCTATCGTTTAATTTGGATCGATGTGGTTTTCGGATATCCAAATCTGGAAACCCGATCCCGGTCTCATCGAAAACCAAAACGTATCTTTTAGGTCCAAGTTGTTTTAAAGTTAAAACAATTCAATTCTATTATCTACATACACACAGATAGATAATTCACAATATCATAATAGATAATCCACATTATCATCACAAACAGATAATTCACATTATCATCATAATTCAACCAAAGCATCCATATCATACAGCATCATTCATCTCATATCTGAGATCTCAAACCATTCAATGCAATCAATATCATCCATTCATATAAGCAATGATCTATACCATCTCTAATTAATTTAAAGTGAATTAAATTAATTACTTCATTTCCAATTAATTTAAAATAAATTAAATTAATTACTTCATTCTAT
This sequence comes from Allium fistulosum, assembly GCA_030737815.1. Lineage (NCBI taxonomy): Eukaryota > Viridiplantae > Streptophyta > Magnoliopsida > Asparagales > Amaryllidaceae > Allium > Allium fistulosum. The sequence goes on along the minus strand of CM060905.1, from coordinate 752,495,429 downwards.
AAATCCTGCTTATAACCATTAATTAATTACAAATCAATTAATTATCCTCTAATTATCCATCTTAATTAATCATCCTTGATTAATTATCCTTTAATTGCATTCAAGTAATTTATCCTTTAATTAATTACCCTAATTAATTATTCTTAACCATTTATAGTAATTAATTAAAGGATAATTTACTTGAATGCAATTAAAGGATAATTAATCAAGGATGATTAATTAAGATGGATAATTAGAGGATAATTAATTGATTTGTAATTAATTAATGGTTATAAGCAGGATTTATAGAATGAAGTAATTAATTTAATTTATTTTAAATTAATTGGAAATGAAGTAATTAATTTAATTCACTTTAAATTAATTAGAGATGGTATAGATCATTGCTTGTATGAATGGATGATATTGATTGCATTGAAAGGTTTGAGATCTCAGATATGAGATGAATGATGCTGTATGATATGGATGCTTTGGTTGAATTGTGATGATAATGTGAATTATATGTTTGTGATGATAATGTAGATTATCTATTATGATATTGTGAATTATCTATCTGTGTGTATATAGATAATAGAATTGAATTGTTTTAACTTTAAAACAACTTGGACCTGAAAGATACGTTTTGGTTTTCGATGAGACCGGGATCGGGTTTCCAAATTTGGATATCCGAAAACCACATCGATCCAAATTAAACGATAGGTCATGAATCTCAAGTGAAGAGGAAGATTCAGAGTGCAAGGGTTATTGTCGTTAACTCTGAGGGTGATTCCAAAATGAGTGTAATGAGATAATGCCTTCGGTTTCGTTCGAACCCGGAACGAACTTGTATGGATTGAATGCTTTCAGCACATCGTCAGGTGGACGATGAGCATTCTAAGTGATGTGTTCTGATTAAAGGTAATCGTAGCCTCAAGCCTCATCAACCGGGAATGGCTAAAATAGGGGAGGTGCAGCAAGGTTAGTGGGTAGCACCCAAGTAGGACAAGATTTCCCCTGTCTAGAGGTCCCTTCTTATTATTCGGTTGTATGGGCAGTTGATTGCAACAACTGCTGGGGAGTATTGTGCGGGAATTATCCAGTAAGGGATGGTTCCAGCCTTGTGTTGCAGGGGATTGGGCGTGATCCTCGGTACGATGATCTAGGCCACATACTGTGACGGGCGGTACCCCGGAAGCCCTGCCATTGTATGGAATCCAAACTCCAATATGTGCCGTACGTATTAGTTGTGCTCAACTATGTTGGAACGTGAGATGTAAGCATTCCAGCTATTTCTGTATTTTACTTGAAAACCCTAGACCCTATTATAATATAACTGGATTTCCTATCAATGTTTTGGTTATCGTAAGGTAAAAACTTTCCGTGTTTATGTGCGGGAAGTCTTACGAGATACCTTTTGTTTTCAAAGGTTTTCCAAGTTAAGCAACTTTATCCTGTTACTCACACCAGACCATGTTTGACCCGGAGTTTATCTTCTGTTTTCTTAAACTCTTGGGTAATCAAATTTTTACGAGTAGCCAAGGGATTCAGGTTAGCTTTGACGAATTGTGAAGGAGAAATGGAGCAGGAGGCTTCAGCGTTGTAGATATATATTGTAGTTCCACTGTGTTGATCTCTGTATTGATCTCTGTACTGTATTGAGCTGTAATAACTAGACAGGTGTTTATAACTGTCTAGTATGTGATGTATAAGTTGTGTAACTCTGATAGTTGTTGTATACTATGTAATATCTTATGTTATTAATATAATTTATCCGTTCTGCTGTTGAGATCTGATGTTGTTTCTTCTTTCTTCTATATCCTTTCTCTTTTCTATCCCTTTCTTTCTTCAAGATGATGCGACTTTCTGTGGAGAAAAAGTCGGGTCGTCACAGTTGGACTTTCATTAACAAATCACCATTCAATTAATTACTTTCAGTAATTACCATTAATTACATTTCTAAGTAATTATACTTATCAATCATTAAGTGGTTATTTTAAATTAATTAAACTTAATTAATTAACCTAAACTAATCACATTAAACTTAATTAATTACAATGGGTAATTAATTCCTTAATTACTTTCGATTTTATTATAATATGTTTGGTTAGCCTAAGGTAAAAACTTACCCATGTTTATGTGTGGGAAGTCTTACGTGATACCTTTTGTTTTCAAAGGCTTTTCAAAGTTAAGCAACTTTAACCGTTTACTCACACCAGATCCATGTCTGACCCAAGTGTTTATTTTCTGTTTTATTAAACTCTTGGGTACTAAAATTTGTATGAGTAGTCAAGGGATTCTGTAATGACCCAAGATTTTAGGAATTTATTCTGACAAATATAAATGAATTCAAAATAATTTTTGAATTAAATTTTGAAAGGGGATTGATATAGCTTGATGGTGTATCAGTATATGTGTACATGTGTGCACAGGGAATGCACATGAACTAAAGCTAAAAATCTCTAAACTTTAAGAATAAATACATATTGATATGTATGGGAATATATATATATATATATATAGATTAAATCTTTAAAGCTGAATGCATAAGTAAATATAAGTATATGGATGCTACTGAATATTTTTCTTAAGTATACATGTGCATGTGTGTGTGTCAATACAGAATGATATATAAATAGGTATATCTGTTAATAAAATACTAGGGTTCAAACTAGTGAAATAAAATATACAGATATATTTTAATATAAGCAGAAATAAAAAGAACTAATCCTCTTATAAATAAATAAAGGAAGTACATACCATTTACATGAAAGCTAAAAATAGGAAAATTAGGATAAAACAGGGAAGTGCTTGGTATAGGCAGAATTAGAAAAGAGTATTTGATAAATAACAAAACCAAGTCACATTTTTAGCATGATTGTAGACAAAGGAAAAAGTATTTTCTGAAAAGCAAAATTTCTGAAAATAAAATGTAACCACTTTTCTCTTCACCCAAATTAAGCCGGGAAGGGTAAAACTTTGGGTTTAAAATGCAGATAACATGATTTTTCTGATGGGCAAAAATGGCTTTAGCCAATACCCAAAACCCTAAGAAAGACCCTGTATATATACATGTATATGCAGCAGCCTCCTCTCCTTCTCAGAAAAGAATTTGAAAAAAAGAAAAGAAAAACAACACCATAGAAATCATAAGACAAGGGAAGGAAGAGAGCTTGAGGCTAAAGGCAGAAGTTCATCAATTAATTAAGGAAACAAAGAAGAGAGCTAGGTGAGAAAACTCACTCAAAAATCTAAGGCAATAAGTCCTAATGCAGGCAGCCAGTTATAAGTATTTTTCTTAAAAGAGTATTTTCATATATGAATGCTTATCTGTGAATCTAAATCTGAAAATGTTTTGATTCTCTTTGGTTGATCACTTGTTTTATTATAACAAAGCTTTATGTGTTGTTAGTATACAAATATGTTTTATACACTCAGATCTCTGATATGTTAATGTTTAGGGATATAAACAAATACCCAGAAAATAAAATGTTGAGAATAGGCAAGTAGTATTGATTTTGGCTCAATCCAGAAAGATGTAAATAATGTTGAGCTGCAATATACTCATGTATAAGTGCTGAGGCTTGAGACAAAAAGGAATTAGGGGTGCAATAGGGTTGCCTATGTGCTGATGCTCCTGATTCAATGAAAAATATATATATGTTCATATGCATAGCAAACAAAATTTTGTGATTCAGTGAAACCAGATTATTCTGAGTTTAACTCAAGCACAAATGTTTGCAAAAAGAAAAACTCTCCCAGAAGCCATAAACCAATGTTAGTTGCCTAAACTCCTTAAAGAAAAATATACCAGGATGAATATCTATATATATATATATATATATACAGAACCTTATTTTGTAGTCACCAATGATTGTTTGCTTGTTTGTCTCTGTATGGTTATGGATAATATGGGATACCATGATATGGAGGTTTTTAGTTAATGAAATGGATCACTGAATGATTTAGTCATGAAAAATCAAAAGAGTTATTATTATTAACTTAAACCTGATTAGGAAATTGGGGTCAAGAACACTGCAGGAATGACTTGTGTGCTTGAGTAACACAGGTTGACACATGGCTTGATTAAGTCCTGAGATCTTTGTGTAATGGAGTGAATTAGTTCATTACAGTGTGTCCATTGATTCATAAATATTGCAGATGAGACCAGGGATAGATAAATATACCAAGGGAATAATACATGAGATGATGAGAAAACTAGAGTTTTTCCCAGACTTGAAATATGAGAATTGAATAAATGATTTAACTCATATTGGTTATTTTCCTGTTGGTGTGAATGATTGTTTGATTATGACTGAATTGTATGCTTGAATGTATGTGCCATATTTATATATGTAGTCTCTGGAAAGAAAAATTAAAGTGTGCACATGCACAATGACACAGAGAATGCACACAAGTATTTACCTGATTCCAAAAGGCAGAACCTTATGTATATGTACTTAACTTGATTTTAACCTAATTAACAAATTGCTTTTGTGAATTTTCTCATACCAGACATGTGTCTGACCCTAGTGTGCTAATGGCATCTGGGGTGTCTCATTTAAAATGAGGCAGTTTCAAATGCTTTTTCAGGGATTGCAGCAACTAAGTAGGAGTAGGAGCAAGGCTTTGAGAAGAAGATATAGCATGTTAAACTTAGTTAGATAAGAGCCTAAATGTTGAAATCTGCATGTATTGACAATTTAAATTGCTACTTGTATTAAGTGTTGAATATTGGATGGATATTTTGTTAAGTATTTGTTAAGAGATTGACTTATATCTGGAATCTATGAACCTAGTTAAATATCTGAGATGTTTAAAAAGTTAATCAAAATCTTGTAAGTGGATTTAGCAAGAACACCATGTTAAAAATTGAATGATTACATTTTATAAATGTATTAGTCAATCTTGAGTCTTTGGAAAGGATTTAAGTTTTTGGAAAATCTGGATAGTTGATTCTCAGAAAAATTAAATGGTTTTATTTTCTACCATGGCATATGAATACAAAAGAAAATAGACATAGGTTGAATGTTTTTATATGGCTGCAAGGTTTCCATAATTCAACTTGTTTCATACAAATGTTTCATGTCCTATTTTTAAGTAAAGAAAGGATCTGTAATAAGGTAGTTGGAAGCCAGATCCAAATAGTTGCAGATATATATGCACATAAACATGTTTTGTGCAAATATTAACACACCTTTTCCTTTGTATTTGTAATAGGAATCTGAATTTCACTCAGATTTTAACCAAATGCATTTTAAATGCCAGACAGATCTTATAAGAAGAAAATCAAACATGGATAATGATAAACACTTTTATCATTTTCAAAACCCAAGCACCAGACTCTTAATTTATATCAATCCTGAAGCCTTCCAGGTTATAGGAATGGGTTTCAAAAATAATAAAGCAAGAAATATTGTTTTTGTATGTTAGATTATAGGCAACAATAAAGTATATATGTGCAGATATAGGTAGATAACAGATTTCAAACTGTACAGGAGAAAAATGAAAAGGAAGAAAAAAAAAACAAAAATTGTGTTTGAACCAACCAGCATAGTACTCGAACTCGTGACCTCTCGTGTATAAGTTAGGCGCGTTTCCATTACGCCTAGATGTTGCTTGTGTTCACTTATGATCCACTTTATTTTAACCTGAGTTCGATACTATACAGACTTTAACACAATCATCTATATTAAAAGCTTGCTTTCCACTGATTATTACTTGATCACTTCTTAATTAGAATAAACAGACTAAAGTATATGTTTCCAGTGGATTGTTTAGCCAAAATAAAATTAGCAATCCAGTATCCTCTTGTTTTTCCAGAACTCTGATTCAAACAAGAGAGGCATATACATCCTCACATGTATGTGCTTATCTTTGTGAATGTACTGATATATTTATATTGGTTGATTATTTTGATCCTGGATATATTTTGTTTATTGGATAAAGAAAAATGACCCTAGGAAATACATTTGTAATGAATGATATATACATATATCCTCTTTATCTTAAAAAAAAAATCCTTATCAAATTAGGGTGGAAATAGGAGGGTCATTTCAGTTGGTATCAGAGCTATGTTGTTCAACATAGTAGAAGTAAAGATCAAGTTCTTAGATAGAAATAAAATTTAAAGGAACTAAATATATATATATCAATGTGTTCAGCGTGGAAAAAAAACCATTGAAATAATAAAAATTACTAATCAAACTAACCAGCTATGTAAATTATTATTAGCAAACTATGGTAGGGAGACCACCAAATCAGGGAGCAGGATCTTCCCATGCACCACCAATGGTCAATCTGCAAGACTTGGTGAGAGCATTTAGGGATGGGGCAGGACAAAGGCAAGAAAATCCCTATGAAGAACTCTCAAAATTACTTAAGACATATACTCATTTAGGAGGCAAAAGCTTTGAAGGGACAGAGAGTATCATGGAAATTCAAACATGGTTGAGAACATTGGAAAGAATTTTCAATGACATGCAACTTGATGATCAAAGAAAGAGGCAAGTGGCTTCAAGACAGCTGAAGGGAGTAGCTTTAGGCTGGTGGGAAGTAATCATAGCAGGAAGGAATGAGAATGAAATCACTTGGAATCAATTCAAAGAGATGTTGGAAGCAAGGTTTGTACCAGCATCAGCAAAGACTACCTTGCTAGAAGAATTCATTAGACTTAGACAAGGAACCATGACTGTCACAGAATACACTCAAAAGTTTGAGGGGCTTTCCACATATGGAGCAATGCTTGTGGCAGATGAGGCATCTAAAAATGATAGGTACATAAAAGGTTTGAATCCAGGACTTAGCAGAGCCATGTTACCCTATGCAGACAAGACTTTTGACCATGTGATAGACTTAGCTTTGAGGTTGGAGCAGCATGACAAGGAAAGGGAGAAGTTCAGAAATTTTAAGAGCAATAATACCAAGAAAGGTAAGGGGAGGTATCACCCTTATGATAAGAAGAAGGAAGAGGCTAGTAACAAAAGCACTGGAGATGTCAAAGCTAAGGAAAACAAGAAGAAAATTGTGTGCCATCATTGTGGAAAAGAAGGACACATCAAACCAAGATGTCCAGAATTGAAAGGAGGAGCTTTCAAGTGTTATCTATGTGGGAAAGAGGGGCATATGAAGAGGAATTGTCCTGAGTACAAACAGCAAGGCAAATTGGCAAATTTGGAAGGAAAAGGCAAAGCCACAGTGGAGAGTAACACTGATAACCATAGCCAAGTGGAAGGTACATTACTCATTTGTACCATACCCATAGCAGTAGTATATGATACTGGGGCAACTCACTCTTTAATTTCTTATGAATTGGTTAAAATGCTAAAACTGAATTGCATATTGGTTGAAACCCCATTGCATATACAAAGTCCACTGGGGAGTTCTAGTGTTTTAAATATGATTTGTGTGGATGTGGAATTAAACATAGGAGGAAATATTTTTATTTCCAATTTATATGTTTTGAATTACCCAAATATAGGTGTTATATTGGGGGTAGACTGGTTAAAGCAATTTAAAGCCATAATTAATTTAGACTCATCCACCATATCATTGCAAAATTCTAGAGGCCAGAGAATCACAGTTTTATGTGAGGTAGCTAAGGAAGGAAAACTGTATCATTTAGTTGACTCAGAAAAAGATTTCAGTGAACTAACCATTGAAGAAATTCCCATAGTCAAAGAATATTTGGATGTGTTTGGTGAGGTCAAGGGTATTCCACACCATAGACCAGTAGAGTTCCAGATCAATTTAGTTCCAGGAGCAAGCCCAGTGATTAAAAAGCCAACTAGAATGGGGCCAAATGAACTAAAAGAATTAAAGAAACAGTTAGAAGAATTGGAAGAAAATGGTTTTATAAGACCAAGTAATTCTTGCTGGGGAGCACCAGTGGTATTTGTTAAGAAGCAAGATGGCTCCTTAAGACTTTGCATAGATTATAGAGAATTAAACAAGGTAACTATTAAGAATAAATACCCATTGCCAAGAATAGATGATCTTTTTGATCAATTAGCAGGGGCAAAAGTATTTTCTAGACTAGACTTAGCATCTGGTTTTCATCAAATGAAGGTGGAAGAATCAAGCATCAAGTACACTGCCTTTAACACTAGGTATGGGTTGTATGAATTTTTGGTTATGCCATTTGGCCTGACCAATGCACCATCATACTTTGTAGATTTAATGAACAGAACCTTTAGAGATTGTTTAGACAAGTTTGTGCTTATTTTTATAGATGACATTTTGATTTATTCCAAAACAGTGGAAGAACATAAGCATCATTTGCACCTGGTTTTGTCTAGATTAAGGGAAAAAGATTTAAAGGCAAAATTTTCAAAATGTGTGTTTTGGAAAGAGGAAGTACATTTCCTTGGCCATGTTATATCTGCTCATGGAATTTCTGTGAACCCCAATAAAGTGGTGGCTATTCAAGCATGGAAGAGGCCAAGCACTGTGAGTGAAGTGAGGTCATTTATGGGGATGGCAGGATATTATAGGAGGTTTATAAAAGATTTTTCAAAAATTTCTACACCACTCACTAACCTAACCAGGAAGAACCAAGCTTTTGTTTGGTCAGAAAAATGTTAAAAGTCTTTTGAACAGTTGAAGGAGGCATTGGTGAATGCTCCAATTCTAAAGGTACCACATGGAAATGAAGAATTAGTGGTATACACTGATGCTAGTGGATTTGGCTTGGGTGCAGTGTTGATGAAACAAGGCCAAGTCATTGCATATGCATCCAGACAACTTAAACCCCATGAAGTAAGGTATGCCACACATGATCTCGAATTAGCAGCTGTGATATATGCTTTAAAACTTTGGAGACATTATTTATTAGGCACAAAGTTTGAACTTTACACTGACCACAAGTCTCTAAAATATTTATTTTCACAAAAAGATTTGAACATGAGGCAACATAGATGGGTGGAGTTCTTAGCTGCCTATGACTTTGACATACTCTATACACCAGGCAAAGCAAACAAAGTTGCAGATGCTCTAAGTAGACAGCATGCTAAATTGGCTATGATAATGATAGCAGAATTTAAAGACTTGTCTTTGCTAACTGAGTTAGAGATTGTGGAGAATGGTTGTGTGCAGATGCATGGTGCACAAGAAGATAAAGGGAAGTTAAGCTTAATGACACTTCAACCAGATTTAATTCTGAAGGTAGGAAAAATGCAAGAACAGGATGCTCACTTATTAGAGAAGAAAATGCTCCTCTCAAGAGGGGAGGAAGTAATAAATCACCACATTGATAAAGATGGTTATATGAGATACCAGAATAGGATGTGTGTACCAGAGGATATAGAATTGAAGAAGGAGATATTGAATGAATATCACAGAAGTAAATACTCCATACACTCAGGTAACACAAAAATGTACCAAAATCTGAAAAGAGACTTCTGGTGGAAGGGGATGAAATCAGATGTAGCTAAATACATTGCCAAATGTATGACTTGCCAACAAGTCAAGGCTGAAACCCAAAGACCATCAGGGTTGATGCAGTCTCTTAGTGTACCACAGTGGAAGTGGGAAGACATATCTATGGACTTCATAGATGGACTGCCTAGATCTAAGAGAGGTAATACAAGCATATGGGTGATAGTTGATAGGCTAACCAAGGTAGCACACTTCATCCCAGTCAAGTCAGAAAGAACAGCACCAAAATTAGCTCAAATTTTTATAAAAGAAGTGGTAAAGTTACATGGCATTCCCAAAACCATTGTGAGTGATAGGGATACCATTTTCACTTCAAAATTCTGGAGAAGCTTTCAAGAAGCAATGGGAAGTGAACTATGTTTAAGTACTGCCTACCATCCTCAATCAGATGGGCAGACTGAGGTAGTAAACAAAGTTTTGGAGGACATGTTGAGGGCATGTATACTAGATTTTGGGGGCAACTGGGAAGATTATCTTCATCTAGTTGAGTTTACATACAACAACAGCTACCAAAGCACCATAGGAATGGCTCCATTTGAAGCCTTATATGGTAAACCCTGTTTGTCACCTATTTGTTGGGTAGAAGCAGGAGAAAGGTCTATTTTAGGACCTGAGTACATACAAGAAACCAAGGAGAAAATTGAGTTGATAAGAAGAAGAATGACAGCAGCTCAAGATAGACAAAAGAAATTTGCAGACATGAGAAGGAGGCAGGTAGAATATGAAGTGGGAAATTTTTTTTTCATCAAAATCTCACCTATGAAAAATGTGCTGAGGTTTGGAAAACAAGGCAAATTAACCCCAAGATATATTGGACCATACAAAATTCTGGAGAGAATTGGTCCCTTGGCATATAAGTTGGAATTACCAGAAAACATGCAAGGTATACATGATGTTTTTCATGTATCACAATTGAGAAGGTGGGTCCATGACAAGGCAGAAATTCTTGAGACCCCAACCCAGTGCAGATAAATCGTAATTTGATCTATGAAAAGAATCCAGTGGGGATTTTGGCAAAAGATGTGAAGAAGTTGAGAAATAAATCTCTGAAACTTGTGAAGGTACAATGGAGTCTTGATCCTAGTGATTGCACATGGGAATTAGAAGACAAAGTTAGGATGAATTATCCTAAGCTATTTTCATATTAAGGTAATTCTGACCTTTGATTGTTTTCTTTTTAGATGCATATGTTTTAGTTATTTTAGAACTAAAAATTTATTTGGTCGAGAATGTACTTGTTCTCTGAATTAAGTTTAAGATTTATTTAAAGCTTAGGTAAATTGTGGGACACAATTTCTAAAAGGAGGGGTGTATGTAATGACCCAAGATTTTAGGAATTTATTCTGACAAATATAAATGAATTCAAAATAATTTTTGAATTAAATTTTGAAAGGGGATTGATATAGCTTGATGGTGTATCAGTATATGTGTACATGTGTGCACAGGGAATGCACATGAACTAAAGCTAAAAATCTCTGAACTTTAAGAATAAATACATATTGATATGTATGGGAATATATATATATATATATAGATTAAATCTTTAAAGCTGAATGCATAAGTAAATATAAGTATATGGATGCTACTGAATATTTTTCTTAAGTATACATGTGCATGTGTGTGTGTCAATACAGAATGATATATAAATAGGTATATCTGTTAATAAAATACTAGGGTTCAAACTAGTGAAATAAAATATACAGATATATTTTAATATAAGCAGAAATAAAAAGAATGAAGATATAAAAAGAACTAATCCTCTTATAAATAAATAAAGGAAGTACATACCATTTACATGAAAGCTAAAAATAGGAAAATTAGGATAAAACAGGGAAGTGCTTGGTATAGGCAGAATTAGAAAAGAGTATTTGATAAATAACAAAACCAAGTCACATTTTTAGCATGATTGTAGACAAAGGAAAAAGTATTTTCTGAAAAGCAAAATTTCTGAAAATAAAATGTAACCACTTTTATCTTCACCCAAATTAAGCCGGGAAGGGTAAAACTTTGGGTTTAAAATGCAGATAACATGATTTTTCTGATGGGCAAAAATGGCTTTAGCCAATACCCAAAACCCTAAGAAAGACCCTGTATATATACATGTATATGCAGCAGCCTCCTCTCCTTCTCAGAAAAGAATTTGAAAAAAGAAAAAGAAAAACAACACCATAGAAATCATAAGACAAGGGAAGGAAGAGAGCTTGAGGCTAAAGGCAGAAGTTCATCAATTAATTAAGGAAACAAAGAAGAGAGCTAGGTGAGAAAACTCACTCAAAAATCTAAGGCAATAAGTCCTAATGCAGGCAGCCAGTTATAAGTATTTTTCTTAAAAGAGTATTTTCATATATGAATGCTTATCTGTGAATCTAAATCTGAAAATGTTTTGATTCTCTTTGGTTGATCACTTGTTTTATTATAACAAAGCTTTATGTGTTGTTAGTATACAAATATGTTTTATACACTCAGATCTCTGATATGTTAATGTTTAGGGATATAAACAAATACCCAGAAAATAAAATGTTGAGAATAGGCAAGTAGTATTGATTTTGGCTCAATCCAGAAAGATGTAAATAATGTTGAGCTGCAATATACTCATGTATAAGTGCTGAGGCTTGAGACAAAAAGGAATTAAGGGTGCAATAGGGTTGCCTATGTGCTGATGCTCCTGATTCAATGAAAAATATATATATGTTCATATGCATAGCAAACAAAATTTTGTGATTCAGTGAAACCAGATTATTCTGAGTTTAACTCAAGCACAAATGTTTGCAAAAAGAAAAACTCTCCCAGAAGCCATAAACCAATGTTAGTTGCCTAAACTCCTTAAAGAAAAATATACCAGGATGAATATCTATATATATATATATATATATATATATACAGAACCTTATTTTGTAGTCACCAATGATTGTTTGCTTGTTTGTCTCTGTATGGTTATGGATAATATGGGATACCATGATATGGAGGTTTTTAGTTAATGAAATGGATCACTGAATGATTTAGTCATGAAAAATCAAAAGAGTTATTATTATTAACTTAAACCTGATTAGGAAATTGGGGTCAAGAACACTACAGGAATGACTTGTGTGCTTGAGTAACACAGGTTGACACATGGCTTGATTAAGTCCTGAGATCTTTGTGTAATGGAGTGAATTAGTTCATTACAGTGTGTCCATTGATTCATAAATATTGCAGATGAGACCAGGGATAGATAAATATACCAAGGGAATAATACATGAGATGATGAGAAAATTAGAGTTTTTCCCAGACTTGAAATATGAGAATTGAATAAATGATTTAACTCATATTGGTTATTTTCCTGTTGGTGTGAATGATTGTTTGATTATGACTGAATTGTATGCTTGAATGTATGTGCCATATTTATATATGTAGTCTCTGGAAAGAAAAATTAAAGTGTGCACATGCACAATGACACAGAGAATGCACACAAGTATTTACCTGATTCCAAAAGGCAGAACCTTATGTATATGTACTTAACTTGATTTTAACCTAATTAACAAATTGCTTTTGTGAATTTTCTCATACCAGACATGTGTCTGACCCTAGTGTGCTAATGGCATCTGGGGTGTCTCATTTAAAATGAGGCAGTTTCAAATGCTTTTTCAGGGATTGCAGCAACTAAGTAGGAGTAGGAGCAAGGCTTTGAGAAGAAGATATAGCATGCTAAACTTAGTTAGATAAGAGCCTAAATGTTGAAATCTGCATGTATTGACAATTTAAATTGCTACTTGTATTAAGTGTTGAATATTGGATGGATATTTTGTTAAGTATTTGTTAAGAGATTGACTTATATCTGGAATCTATGAACCTAGTTAAATATCTGAGATGTTTAAAAAGTTAATCAAAATCTTGTAAGTGGATTTAGCAAGAACACCATGTTAAAAATTGAATGATTACATTTTATAAATGTATTAGTCAATCTTGAGTCTTTGGAAAGGATTTAAGTTTTTGGAAAATCTGGATAGTTGATTCTCAGAAAAATTAAATGGTTTTATTTTCTACCATGGCATATGAATACAAAAGAAAATAGACATAGGTTGAATGTTTTTATATGGCTGTAAGGTTTCCATAATTCAACTTGTTTCATACAAATGTTTCATGTCCTATTTTTAAGTAAAGAAAGGATCTGTAATAAGGTAGTTGGAAGCCAGATCCAAATAGTTGCAGATATATATGCACATAAACATGTTTTGTGCAAATATTAACACACCTTTTCCTTTGTATTTGTAATAGGAATCTGAATTTCACTCAGATTTTAACCAAATGCATTTTAAATGCCAGACAGATCTTATAAGAAGAAAATCAAACATGGATAATGATAAACACTTTTATCATTTTCAAAACCCAAGCACCAGACTCTTAATTTATATCAATCCTGAAGCCTTCCAGGTTATAGGAATGGGTTTCAAAAATAATAAAGCAAGAAATATTGTTTTTGTATGTTAGATTATAGGCAACAATAAAGTATATATGTGCAGATATAGGTAGATAACAGATTTCAAACTGTACAGGAGAAAAATGAAAAGGAAGAAAAAAAAACAAAAATTGTGTTTGAACCAACCAGCATAGTACTCGAACTCGTGACCTCTCGTGTATAAGTTAGGCGCGTTTCCATTACGCCTAGATGTTGCTTGTGTTCACTTATGATCCACTTTATTTTAACCTGAGTTCGATACTATACAGACTTTAACACAATCATCTATATTAAAAGCTTGCTTTCCACTGATTATTACTTGATCACTTCTTAATTAGAATAAACAGACTAAAGTATATGTTTCCAGTGGATTGTTTAGTCAAAATAAAATTAGCAATCCAGTATCCTCTTGTTTTTCCAGAACTCTGATTCAAACAAGAGAGGCATATACATCCTCACATGTATGTGCTTATCTTTGTGAATGTACTGATATATTTATATTGGTTGATTATTTTGATCCTGGATATATTTTGTTTATTGGATAAAGAAAAATGACCCTGGGAAATACATTTGTAATGAATGATATATACATATATCCTCTTTATCTAAAAAAAAAAATCCTTATCAAATTAGGGTGGAAATAGGAGGGTCATTTCAGATTCAGGTTAGCCTTGACGAATTCTGGAGGAGCTTTGGAGCAGGAGGCTTCACAGTATAGATATATAGAGTTTCCGCTGTGATGATGTATTGTATTGATGTACTTGTGTTGTATAATAGTCAGAAATTTATAACTGTCTATTTTGTGATGTATAAGTTGTGTACACTGATGTATATGATACTATGTAATATTTTATGTGATATATTATATTTCATTCGTTCCGCTGTGAGATTCTGATGTGTTGTTGTTCTTTCTTCTCTTCTTTTCTTCTTCTATCCCTTTCTTTCTTAATAATGATGCGTCTTTCTGTGTAAAGAAAGGCAGGTCGTTACAGTTGGATCAATTTGTCCAAAATGAACAACTCGAGAATACACACTAATTTTCAAACTAAAAATCATGATATAACCATTAAAATTCTAAACTAATAATTAAATAATTTATTATTTAATCACCCAGTGTTATTGTCGTTAATAACCTAAGTTCTAAATTAAATAAACCATATTTTTATTTTTTATTTTTATTTATTTATTTATTTATTTTTATTTATTTATTTATTTATTTATTTATTTTTTATTTATTTTATTTATTTTTTTTACTTGGTTAGTTTAAAACTTAGATTAATTTTAACTTCAAACTGTTACACGTAAAATCCTCACGCTAACCCGAAAACAATCCCGAGTCACCCTCCCCTTTCCTCGAGCTGTGCAGTTAAAGCGCTCGGTGGATTCAATGCGGTAGAGGTGCAAAAAGTCATAGCGGGGATGTAGCGAAGATATAGCGGGATATATCGGATTACTCTAAAATAGCATATAAATCCCATACTTGTTGTTTTTACAAATATATAGATAGTAATTATGTGAAAAATTAACATTCAATTGAATTATAATTAATACAAAAATAATTTTAAATAAAAATATGTGCAAATGTATTGTAAATGAACGTAAAACTGTTATATAACTTAATTTAATTTAGTAGAATATTAGAGTATTATCATTTCTAAACATATATAAAAAATTCAATGAAATTAATTAATTTCATAATTTTTATAGCATATAAATATCATTTTTCAATCCAATTTTTTATAGAAGATATAGCGGAATATAGAGGAAATAACGGGATATAGCGGAAATAGCGGGGATTAAAGCGGAAAGGCTATATGTTGGGGATATATGGAAAAATCGTAGCGGTAGGAATCCGCTATAAGATATATCGGAGTTATAGCGGGGATATAGCGGGGCATTAACTGCACAGTCCTTGAGTCATTTCCCGAGTCCACCCTCTCATCCAAACCACTGACATCAGATTCACCGTGCACATGCACGCGAGCTACCTTTATTAAATTAAAGACTTCCTATTTATAATATATACACCAATATATATACATTATAAATAGAAAACATTTATATAAGCTTTGAAAGGTAAATCTTACCAATTTTAAATTGTTAGAAAAGATATTAATAAATATAGCCAATTTAAAATATTATTAGCTTTTAAAAGAATTAAACTTGTCAATTTGTAAAATAAAATAAACAAATTAATTTAATTATTTATAAAGATTATTAAATTGATATTGCCAAAAATTCCACGTCATCACAATGTACATACATTTATTTATCTCTAAATGGTTTGAAAGGAATCGGAAATTTTATTCTTAAATTTTTTATCTTAAAGATAATTTCAGTTATAAAAAGAAAATCAAAATTTTTGAATAGATGATTCAAACTTGAAATGACTGAATTGGAAAGTTTTATTTGTATAATACTCAATTGCATTCAAATATAACTTACCTTAATTTTTAGAAGTTAACAATGTAATTAGATAATATACAATATAAAAAGTTTTTATAAATAAAATTTGTGTGGTTATAATAAATGTTATACACTTAAATTTTAGTTATAAAAGATTAATGGAGGTAAATAGACTAAAAGGTTAATTGAATAACTTACAATATAAAATGATGTTAAAGGAACTAAAAATAAATTAAAACAGTTATAATAAGTGTAAGTATATTTAACATATATGATAAAATATATTGAGAGGAATAGATTTAACTTTAATTAGGAATAAAGAGGAATTAAATATATTAAGTACATTATGAGTATAATAATGATTTTTCCAATCCATGATTTCTGAAATTGTTAGTTTAAGAAAAGTGGATGATAAGATAATGTAATTAGAGGTAGTTAAGATTTATTTAACTTGTGTAAAATTAATTATCAGTTTAAGCTGAAACCATAGAAATTTCAAACATATTATCTTATTTTGTTTTTCAAACTTATTACCTAATTTTGTTTTTCAAACTATCTTTTAGTTGTTCTTATTTTTCCTTATCTTGAAACAGACTGGTATAGGCCTCTTCCTATAATCTTTCTGTTTAGAAATCTTTCTATAATCTCTAATAATCTTTGCTACTCATTTTGAATCTGAGCACAGCTTTCATCCAGAGAACGTCGGTCAAGCGGAAAGAGTGAATCAGATTTTAGAAGATCTTTTGGTGCTTGTGTTCCTGATTTTGGAGAATCTTGGAAAGATCACCACCACCTTATTAAACTTACCTATAACAACATTTATCAGGTATAATTCTAATCTTCTTGTCATCTTGTCTTAATCTTATTTCACTCTATCTTTTTATTGTGCTTTCCCGTACCTCATTACTTTTCAGGGACGAAAAGTTTTGAGTGAGGGAGAGTGTAACAACCTTAGATTTTTGCATATATTTTAAATTTGACTTTATTTTATTTTGAAACTATTTTAAACTTGTTTGTTTTCAAACATTTCACTTTTTAAAATAAATGTTAATTATTATGTGAACTATAATTTCAAACTTGTATAAATTGGTTATTTTACTAAAAAGTGAATTTCTGTTCAAACTGTTCAATCTTTGGCTTTCAAACTTCAAATTTTAATTATTTAAAATCTTAAATTTTATCCTTTTTTACGAAAATAGATGTAATAACTTGAACACTGCTTTTTGTTTCATTGAAAACGGAGTTAAACTGTAAAAGTTATGTATATTTCAATATTGAGTGCAATTTGTTTTATTCTGCAATTTTGTTATTGTAAATTGTATAAATTATATTTTCTTTGTCATATTTTATTTTTATATGTGTTAATATGTTATTTTATGTATATTTTTATCTTTTAATAATTTTAAAGTGATAGTATAATTTTTCTAAAGTTTACTTGAATTTATTTCAATTTTTGAAACCTAGTTTCCATTTTCTTTGCTATTTTCTTAATTTAATTATATATAATTAAAATTTATTTATTTATTTTAAGCATTCACTTTTATTTGCTGTTTTTACTTTATTTATATTCATTCTACATGTATTTAAATTAAAATAGATTTTTCCAAATTGTACTGAAGTTATTTCTAATTTTTAATGCCTAATTTCCATTTTTAAGCCATTTTCTTAATTTAAATTCTATTTATTCAAAATTTAATTATTTATTTTATATATTTATTTTTATTTTTGAGTTGTTATCTTTATTTCTCAGTTTTGATATGTATTTATAAATTACAAATATATATAAAAGAAATTTGAAAGGTTTGTGTCTCTTTAGTTGCTTTTGTCCTTTTGTTTTCCCATCTCTTAATTTTCTTAACTCTTGCATTCATTTCTTTTGGCCGACCTCTTTCTTTCTTTCAGCTGATCATTTTTCACTTCATTCACGTAAATAAAACATCTCATTCACCAAAATAGCTGGCCTCCATTGCTTGGGAAAATTTTGGGTAAAACTTTCTTCTTCTTATCTTGTTTTTCTTGATTTTCTTTATGTCGTTTTGCTCTTGTTCTCAATAGAATTGCTTGGCTCTTCCTCCACCAGCCGTTGGCCGACCTCCACCACCTCATTCTTTGATCATTACCCCCTCCAGTCCACCACCCCATCAGGTCGAGCAATCCCAAGGCAAGCCTCACCACCAAAAGCCACAAATCCATCAACTAGCATTCAAACCAAGCCTAGAATTGCAACATCACCTTCCATCTCCTTCTACCACCTTTAGCCGCCACTTCCACCACCACCACCTCTGACCTGATCTCCAACCTCTGCCACATCACCCACTACCACCTGCACCACTTGTTGGGCCCACACAGCCCATGGCCGAACCTAGTTATAGCTTGAAATGATGTAGCTTTGCCTTGTAGTGTAGTATTGTTGCACCTATATACTCCATCACCTTTTACACCATGTTGGCCGACCCTGTTTGAATCAAACCCAACCCTTTGTCCATGTTTTATCTGAGCTTAACACACCTATAACTGATCCAAGTGAAGTTGAGAACAAGTGCAAACCATTCGATAATGCTTTGGACATTGATTTCTTGAATTGTTTGGTGATAATTTGGTTTGAAACTTATATATTGTCATATTGTTTTGTGTAAATGTTTGAACAAGGCAATTGGCTTTGACTCTCCACTCCCAAGTCGTATCCATGTCATCGTGCCTTTGTTGTATCTGTATTGTGTGCTTTGGTGGAAATCTCCAGCTTTGAACATGTGAGTAAATCTCACCAGACTAATATGTACTTATATAGTTGATAAACTAACATAACTTAAATCTGTAAATTTATATCATCCTGTATAACTGTTATATTATGATTATATGATGTTCATCCCTGTTTATACACATGTTATATCATCTGTTACTGTTATATATTGTATACGGTTTATTTATATCAGTTTATCACACTGCAAGGTCCTTGTTAGTATAGAAATCACTATGGGTTGAAATGATACATACCCGAACAGAATTTAGAATAGGGAAAGATCGTTATAGGCTGAAATGATAAGCCTGAGCGGCTTTTTATTTATTTATTTTATTTAACTTGGGATTGCGGGTTTGAAATGATAGAACCCTGTAACAACCTGGGGTTTTGCTGCTAATTTTTCATCGTCATTTAACGATTAATCTGTTGGGTTATCGTAGTTGGAAATTTTTTAATCAAGCTGAAATTCTTTTGAGAATTCGTCAAAGAAGTTATGCGGGCTTTCGATTCAATCTTGGCCCAGGAAGCCTCACTCCTTTATTTTATCTTTGTGTGGTCGTTCCCTTCTTATTCAATTCGACCCGGTCCCCTTCATTTTTCGTTCGAGAACCCTAGATCGATCGAAGAAAAATAATGGCAGCCTCCATTTTGTTTGTTCTCGTCCTTGCAAATTAGAGCTTTAGAAGATCGCGACTAATTCAATTTTCTTGCTCTTTTGATTGATCGCCTCTGAGATGCTTTCGACCGATTGCTAAGGTGAGTTCTACTCACATCTAATTCACTCAAACCCTATGATTTTCGTTCGTTTCTGTTTCGTAGTTATCGTGGTTTCGATTTTTGCTGTTCGATTTTCTGTTGTCCAATTTTGTTTACTTGGACTTTGTTCGAATGCATATATTCTCGTGATGTTGGGTTTCACAGTTTGGTTTTTTTTTGTGAATTCCTGGTGACTTCGGGCTTGACTTTGATTTTTGTGAAAGTATTTTGGGTTTGTTGGCTTGATTGTTTACACTGCTTACATATCCATTCATACTTGCTGTATCATACTTGACTATCTCGATTGTCTCGACCACACTTGAGTTTGCCTTCGAGACAACCTGTAGTTGTTCTCATGATGCAGAGTGTTCATGTAGCCTTTTATAGTCTTCGACTTGTGATAAAAATTGACTTTGGTGACCAGTGACTTCGAGTTTGAAATGCGTATTTCGTTCTGGCTTTAGCTTTGAACATTTTTCACTACTCTGCCCACTTTGAATTGAAACTGTAGTTCCATTACCTCTGTGGCATACCGTGGTATAACTTCACATATATATGTGCATTCATGTTATATATATATATCTAACTGGCTGTCACACTGTTTCATATACATGTGTTTTGTCTCCTGTGATTAGCATATTGAACTATGCTTGAGATTTTTCCTGACTTTGTCTTGCTCGTATACTCGTAGTATATATTCTTTGAAATACTCTCGTGTTTAATTCTAAGTCATTCAATTTGGTTGATCATCACAGTAGTGTTTCTGGTGTACTGCGTTGATTTATCTGGCCAAGTGTTTATTGCTTTGTATTCTTTGCCACTTGACTTGGTCACTGCTATTCTGTTCTCTGCTATAAATGGCTCTGCTTTTCTGGGAATTATTCTTATTGTTTCATTTTGAACTGGTCGAGTTCATTGCTATATTGTTTTCACTTGATTTGGAACTGCAATTGTTAGTTCCTGACTTTACTATCTGATTTCATGAGTTTTCGCTAGCTTTGGCCTTAACACTGATAGTGTTTATTTCAGTCATTTTGATTAGAAGCTGGTGATTTGTTGAATTGATATATATAGTCCCTCGTTGCACTTTTGTTCATTTTGTTTTGTTCCTGGGAGTTGTATTTCGTTTGTTACTGTGTGCCTTAGTTTGGGTACACATGCTTATTTCACTTTTTAGTGGCATTAGAGATGCAACCGTTAACTTGTTCCACTTGCTGTTTCAACTTGAGATTGCACTATTATTGTTTAGTGCACTTGTCATTCGAATTGATGATGCTCTTTTTAGTTGCTTATGAGTTATGTATAGTTTGTGACATTTTGTTCCACTGGTGTCTGTATCTGGTATACGTGATGCAGTACATTTGTTTGAATATTGAGTCACATCTGTGCATCCATTTGTTCGGTTGTGGGTATCACTTGGCTTTGGGTTGTTTTTTTTGACTGCACTTGATTTTGGGTGGTCTTGACTCTGTATATACACTTCATGTAGTGTAGTGTGCAGACATTTACTTGCGCTAACCAGTTGAGTTCGACACTTGAGTTGTCGTTGTTTGACTGTTTAGTTTCCTGGTTAATCGTTGTTTCAATTGCAGTTTTATTGTGCAGTGTTTCTTGCTTCCTTTTGTGCCGTTTCGCCTTAGTGATCTTGTGGTGACTGCAGTCTTGTTGCAGATTGCCCTTGTAATCAATTATGACTGCAATTTCGTTTTATATGCAGTTTTGGTCCTCGTTGTTTTGCATTGCATTAATGCATTTGGATCTGTTTTCAAATTCACTTGAGTTGAACCTGATTTCGGGGTTTGACCTTGTGATCATTTGTGACTTTCACTGAGCTTTTGTGTATCTCCTGCGATAGTGGCGAGGCAGTACACGCGTGCGTGTACTGCAGCCCTATCAAACTTGACAGTTTTAACTTGATGTTTCGATTTGTTGAATTGTTTCGATTGGTTAATTTCAATGTTTTGGAGTTGTATTCTGATTTGGATTGTTGATTTGTCGTTTAACACTGTTTAGTGTTATATCTGCCGTTATCCAATTCTCGTATCGAGAATTGGATATACGAGATTTCTGTGACTGTCATCTATTTGAGATTGATTACTATTGCTTCTGTGCATTAATAACTGAGTTTGAATTAGACTGACCCGCGTATTATTTTCTTTTGAATTTAATATTCGGGTCAGACCCGAGTTATTTTAGGTTGTAGATTCCCTGCTTTGAGTTGCTGTTGAGCTTTGAAGACTTTTCATATCATCTGAAGTTGTTTTCGTCATTTTGGAGTAGTCGTTTCTTAGTATAGGTTGATATGTATTCATGTACATTAGTTGATAATGTATTTGTATATATAACTTCCAGAGTCGACAGTTGTAGTTGTATCATATGTATTGTGTCAACTGTATTGTAACTGACATGAGTTATTATATATATATAAGACTTTTTGTTATCTGTGTTCCGCATTCTTTTGTATCTGTGTTATTATTATATATTGTCCTAAACTATTATGAACCATCGTAGTTCGTTTTATACTGGTAATTGGGTATGTCGATGGGAGTAAATAAATAAGAGATGAAAATTAAAAATGTATATCACTCCTATCGAGGTAACCAATACTAGTGTACGACCAACTACGGATAGCCGCTCCTATCCAGCCTTATTCTTCGTAGTAACAGACAGTATTTCTTTTAATACTCTTTGTTATTGTGAGCATAGAGGTGGGGCGTCACAGTTGGTATTAGAGCTTGGGGTTTATGGACATAATATAAAACATAACTTAGATGGAACATATGTTACAACTATTGGTCGATGTTTTATTTGTGATTTGAGTCAAAACTAAAGTTTTGAAATTTTGATGAAAGTTTTTAAATATCATTATTTAAAAATAAAAAGTGAATTTGTGTTCTGATGATTTGATTGATTTGAGTACTGTTTATCAGAGTGCGCAGCGAAAACAGTGAAACTGTCTTCGCTAAGTACAACTGATAATCTATTTGATTTAGAAATTGAAATAAATTTCATTGGTTGTTTACATAGCTGTAATTATTTTGTTTCTTTGAGAATTTCGAATCCGAATTGAGGATTCTAAGAAATTACAGTTATGTGATTTTTGTTGAAATTTCCACTGGCTTTCTTTTGTACTAATCATCTATTGATTAGATTTTGCTGTTTTGAATTGTCTTCATCGAAGATACATTCGAACGATTTCTTTGTTTATATTGTAATATGCGTGTAAATATGAATTGCACGTTACTGCATTAATTTTACGTTGAACCGATGCTTGGTTATGAAACGTATTTTGTTGCCGTTATTTTTATAACGGGATTTTTACACCGGTGCTATATTTTTGAAGCACGGTGTTTTGTTGACAATTTTAATGAATGAAAATTCACTGATGTCACATTTTGATGTAAATTGTTTTGATGTGATTTTGACGTTTAAAATTACTGTCGCTTTGGCTTCAGTAACCATCAAGTTTTAAAAGTGGATTTTCAAGCGGTTATTCCACAATGCTGATTTTGAGATTCGTTTCACGGTGTTTTGGAAAGTACAATTTCCTTTTCGAAATTGTTACTAATATTGCTGCTTTAATCACGTGATTGGAAAATTGTTTTAAAAATGAAAATTGTTTATAAAATTTTTAACAATTTGCTCTTTCAAAAGGATGAGAAAGTGATTTAAACGTTTCAGCAAAATCGAGGATTATGACCCCTTTCTTTTACTGATTCGCTTAACTCTGGACTTGTCCAGTTGAGAATGTGAATTGTTATTTTTGTAAAATAAATAAAATTGTTTTCAGGAATTTAACAGTTTGCGCTTTCAAAAGAATGAGGAAGCGATTTAAACGTTTCAGCAAAATCGAGGACTATGACCCCTTTCTTTTACTGATTCGCTTAATTCCGGACTTGTCCGTTTGAGAATGTAAAGTGTATTTTTACAAAATACACAATTTTGCACTTTCAAGGAAACGATGAAGAGATTTAAACGATTTAGCAAAAGTGCGGAGTATGGAACCACACTTTTACTATTTCGGTTAATTTTGGACTCGTTAATTGAATATCTGTTGTTTTGATGAATTTTGCACTTTCAAGGAAATGATGAAGAGAATCAAATGATTTAGTAAAACACGTGGTATGGGACATGTGCGTTTGCTATTTCGATTAATTCCGGACTCGTTAATTGAAATATTTGATGCTTTCGTGTGCTTTCGAGCCACTATGTTGGACCTTCGGGTCAAATACCAGTACTAGACCTTCGGGTCATTTGTTGGACCTTCGGGTCATTTGTTGGGCGCCAAAATTATGTTGAGTACTTGGTAGGCTTCGGCCATTTGTTGATGCACGTGCGGAGAATTAAAAACTCGCCATCTGATGGGATCGATCCAAGCTTTTATGTTGATTTTCTAGTCTTCTTAATTGATTTCTAAATATTTGTTGTTTCTAATTATCTGTAGGTAATTAGATATCTGATGTTATGAGATTTAATTATTGCTTGTGATAATTAGATATTTGTTGATATGTGTTCTGATTATCATTTTTGATAATCAGATAATTGTTGCTTTTAATTATCGTTTTTGATAATTGAATATTTGCTGAGTTGAGATTTAATTATCGCTTTTGATAATTAAATATTTGCTGATTTGAAATTTGATTATCGTTTTTGATAATCGAATATTTGTTGATTTGAAATTTGATTATCGTTTTTGATAATCGAATAATTGTTGATTTGAAATTTGATTATTGTTTTTGATAATCGAATATGTGTTGATTTGAAATTTAATTATCGCTTTTGATAATTGAATATTTGCTGAGTTGAGATTTAATTATCGCTTTTGATAATTAAATATTTGCTGATTTGAAATTTGATTATCGTTTTTGATAATCGAATATTTGTTGATTTGAAATTTAATTATCGCTTTTGATAATTGAATATTTGCTGATTTGAGATTTAATTATCGCTTTTGATAATTAAATATTTGCTGATTTGAAATTTGATTATCGTTTTTGATAATCGAATATTTGTTGATTTGAAATTTGATTATCGTTTTTGATAATCGAATAATTGTTGATTTGAAATTTGATTATCGTTTTTGATAATCGAATATGTGTTGATTTGAATTTAGTTATCACTTTTGATAATTAAATATTTGCTGATTTGAGATTTGATTATCGTTTTTGATAATCGAATATTTGTGATTTGAAATTTGATTATCGTTTTCGATAATCGAATAATTGTTGATTTGAAATTTGATTATTGTTTTTGATAATCGAATAATTGTGATTTGAAATTTGATTACCGTTTGTGGTAATTAAATATTTGTTGATTTGTTTTCTGACTATCGTTTGGATAATTAGATATTTGCTGATTTTATTGATATGAGATTTTCTAGTCTCCAATTGATTCTAGAGTATGCTGATTTTGTGGAATCACTGTCTTCTATCTATTTCGGTTATTAGTTAGATTTTGTTGAAAATTTGTGAAATTCCTTTATGGGATTAAAAGATTTCTTTGGCGTTTGTATTTCCGACTTCTACTTTTCTAGCTTAACCAGTTATGTTAGAAAAATAATTGTTATTGGCGACTTTGACTATGAAAATTGCGGGGACGCAATTTTTATAAGGAGGGGAGTCTGTAACAACCTGTGGTTTTGCTGCTAATTTGTCATCGTCATTTAACGATTAATCTGTTGGGTTATCGTAGTTGGAAAATTTTTAATCAAGCTGAAATTCTTTTGAGAATTCGTCAAAGAAGTTATGCGGGCTTTCGATTCAATCTTGGCCCAGGAAGCCTCACTCCTTTATTTTATCTTTGTGTGGTCGTTCCCTTCTTATTCAATTCTACCCGGTCCCCTTCATTTTTCGTTCGAGAACCCTAGATCGATCGAAGAAAAATAATGGCAACCTCCCTTTTGTTTGTTCTCGTCCTTGCAAATTAGGGCTTTAGAAGATCGCGACTAATTCGATTTTCTTGCTCTTTTGATTGATCGCCTCTGAGATGCTTTCGACCGATTGCTAAGGTGAGTTCTACTCACATCTAATTCACTCAAACCCTGTGATTTTCGTTCGTTTCTGTTTCGTAGTTATCGTGGTTTCGATTTTTGCTGTTCGATTTTCTGTTGTCCAATTTTGTTTACTTGGACTTTGTTCGAATGCATATATTCTCGTGATGTTGGGTTTCACAGTTTGGTTTTTTTTTGTGAATTCCTGGTGACTACGGGCTTGACTTTGATTTTTGTGAAAGTATTTTGGGTTTGTTGGCTTGATTGTTTACACTGCTTGCATATCCATTCATACTTGTTGTATCATACTTGACTATCTCGATTGTCTCGACCACACTTGAGTTTGCCTTCGAGACAGCCTGTAGTTGTTCTCATGATGCAGAGTGTTCATGTAGCCTTTTATAGTCTTCGACTTGTGATAAAAATTGACTTCGGTGACAAGTGACTTCGAGTTTGAAATGCGTATTTCATTTTGGCTTTAGCTTTGAACATTTTTCACTACTCTGCCCACTTTGAATTGAAACTGTAGTTCCATTACCTCTGTGGCATACCGTGGTATAACTTCACATATATATGTGCATTCATGTTATATATATATCTGACTGGCTGTCACACTGTTTCATATACATGTGTTTTGTCTCCTATGATTAGCATATTGAACTATGCTTGAGATTTTTCCTGAATTTGTCTTGCTCGTATAGTCGTAGTATATATTCTTTGAAATACTCTCGTGTTTAATTCTGAGTCATTCAATTTGCTTGATCATCACAGTAGTGTTTTCTGGTGTACTGTGTTGATTTATCTGGCCAAGTGTTTATTGCTTTGTATTCTTTGCCACTTGACTTGGTCACTGCTATTCTGTTCTCTGCTATAAATGGCTCTGCTTTTCTGGGAATTATTCTTATTGTTTCATTTTGAACTGGTCGAGTTCATTGCTATATTGTTTTCACTTGATTTGGAACTACAATTGTTAGTTCCTGACTTTACTCTCTGATTTCATGAGTTTCCGCTAGCTTTGGCCTTAACACTGATAGTGTTTATTTCAGTCATTTTGATTAGAAGCTGGTGATTTGTTGAATTGATATATATATAGTCCCTCGTTGCACTTTTGTTCATTTTGTTTTGTTCCTGGGAGTTGTATTTCGTTTGTTACTGTGTGCCTTAGTTTGGGTACACATGCTTATTTCACTTTTTAGTGGCATTAGAGATGCATCCGTTAACTTGTTCCACTTGTTGTTTCAACTTGAGATTGCACTGTTATTGTTTAGTGCACTTGTCATTCGAATTGATGATGCTCTTTTTAGTTGCTTATGAGTTATGTATAGTTTGTGACATTTTGTTCCACTGGTGTCCGTATCTGGTATACGTGATGCAGTACATTTGTTTGAATATTGAGTCACATCTGTGCATCCATTTGTTCGATTGTGGGTATCACTTTGCTTTGGGTTTTTTTTTGACTGCACTTGATTTTAGGTGGTCTTGACTCTGTATATACACTTCATGTAGTGTAGTGTGCAGACATTTACTTGTGCTAACCAGTTGAGTTCGACACTTGAGTTGTCGTTGTTTGACTGTTTAGTTTCCTGGTTAATCGTTGTTTCAATTGCAGTTTTATTGTGCAGTGTTTCTTGCTTCCTTTTGTGCCGTTTCGCCTTAGTGATCTTGTGGTGACTGTAGTCTTGTTGCAGATTGCCCTTGTAATCAATTATGACTGCAATTTCGTTTTTTATGCAGTTTTGGTCCTCGTTGTTTTGCATTGCATTAATGCTTTTGGATCTGTTTTCAAATTCACTTGAGTTGAACCTGATTTCGGGGTTTGACCTTGTGATCATTTGTGACTTTCACTGAGCTTTTGTGTATCTCCTGCGATAGTGGCGAGGCAGTACACGCGTGCGTGTACTGCAGCCCTATCAGACTTGACAGTTTTAAATTGATGTTTCGATTTGTTGAATTGTTTCGATTGGTTAATTTCAATGTTTTGGAGTTGTATTCTGATTTGGATTGTTGATTTGTCGTTTAACACTGTTTAGTGTTATATCTGCCGTTATCCAATTCTCGTATCGAGAATTGGATATACGAGATTTCTGTGACTGTCATCTATTTGAGATTGATTACTATTGCTTCTATGCATTAATAACTGAGTTTGAATTAGACTGACCCGCGTATTATTTTCTTTTGAATTTAATACTCGGGTCAGACCCGAGTTATTTCAGGTTGTAGATTCCCTGCTTTGAGTTGCTGTTGAGCTTTGAAGACTTTTCATATCATCTGAAGTTGTTTTCGTCGTTTTGGAGTAGTCGTGTCTTAGTATAGGTTGATATGTATTCATGTACATTAGTTGATAATGTATTTGTATATATAACTTCCAGAGTCGACAGTTGTAGTTGTATCATATGTATTGTGTCAACTGTATTGTAACTGACATCAGTTATTATATATATATGAGACTTTTTGTTATCTGTGTTCCGCATTCTTTTGTATCTGTGTTATTATTATATATTGTCCTAAACTATTATGAACCATCGTAGTTCATTTTATACTGGTAATTGGGTATGTCGATAGGAGTAAATAAATAAGAGATGAAAATTAAAAATGTATATCACTCCTATCGAGGTAACCAATACTAGTGTACGGCCAACTACGGATGGCCGCTCCTATCCAGCCTCATTCTTCGTAATAACAGACAGTATTTCTTTTAATACTCTTTATTATTGTGAGCATAGAGGTGGGGCGTCACAAACCCGGTTTTTCTTTGTAAATTTCGGATTGAAATGATATATATCCGTATCACTTGACCTAGGCTAGAAAATTATATACAGACCTGTGGTTTATATATTTTTCTGAAATTTTTAAAATATTTTTAAAATGTAAATATTATGATATTTTGATTTAAATTTTATTAAAAATGATTTCTATTAAATATTTGTGATTTTCTACAAATTAAATAAGTGAATTAAGTAAATGGTGTAGTAGAATTTGAAATATATGTTAATTTTGGAATTTATGATTTTGTTTATAAATGGAATTTATGTAAAGTAAGAAAATATGACAAATTTGATTTAAAAGATGAATTTATTGATTTTATTAAGTAATAATAATTTTTAAAAGTGTTAATGATTTTGTATAAATTAAAATATGAAATAAATGAATATTTAAACTGAATTTGGAAATATAACTTAAATTGAATTTTGTGAAATTTGTTTAAAACTGAATTTTTAAATAAGTAAAATAAATGGAAATAAGTTATATTTTGGAAATTTAAAATTAGTTGTTAAGTTAAGAATTTAATTAAAGAAATGAAAATTTAATTGTTATTTAACTTGATTTTTGTATGGAAATTTGACTTTATAAAATCATAGAAATAAAGGTATTTAAATGATTGTTTTTTTATGTGAAAATATACAATTTTATAAGTTAAAATGATTTATATTAAAAGTTAATTATGTGTGAAATTGTAAATAAAACTCTGAATTTGATTTGACAACATTTTTGAAATGTAATGTAAAGATATTACCGCATTGGAAAATGCTGTAGTTGTTTTAAATGAACCAAATAGCAAATTTTAACTAAGGGTTATTATAGCACTTTGTTAGTGCTATAGTTGTTAACTTTAACTAAAATTTTAATTGAAACTAAATTAAGATATTACAGCATTTTAAATGCCGTCCTTTGTTAATGAACTGTTTTTAAACATAACATTTCGTAGCATTTTCTAAGTGCTGCGAAAGTTAAAATTTCTTTGTTTAATAAATTCAAATGAATAAATGATCTTTGAAAAAGATTTAAATTTTGGAAATTAAATATTTAATTATTAAATATAATGAATTGACTTTAAATGATTTAAATGGAATAGTTGATTTGGGAAATACAACCATTTTGAAATGTGATTAAATTGTATTTAAATTTAAATTAAATAGATTATGTTTTGAAATGATATTTTGATATTTTGAAATGAATTTGAAATGATACTAAATCTCGAAATAAAAAATTGAAGTTTATATTTGTATGAAAAATATTTGGTTTACTTGTAATTTGAATCTATTTAAAAGACATTGGAATTATGAAATATAGAATAATAAAGCTTTGGAATTCATTTTATAATTTGAATAGTTATTTTGTGGATTAAAACTATATTTGAAATTTATAAGATTTTAAATGGTCTATGGAAATTTAATTGAAATAAATGATTGAATTGAATTGAAACTTTGGAAATTTTAATACTTGATTTGAAAGTATAATAATTACACTTTTAAATGAATTTAATTTGTTGGAATATAAATTATTTAAAGGTGACTTTAAATGATAATAAATGAAGGATATCTTTGAATTTAAAAAAGTATTTAAATTTGAATATTTAGATTTGTACTCAAATGATATTTTGGTATATTAAAATGATTTGAAATGAAGTTTGAAGGGATATGATATTTTGATATATTAAAATGATTTGAAATGAAGTTTTGGAAAAACATGATATTTTGATATATTGAAATGATTTGAAATGAAGTTTTGAAATGATATGATATTTTAACTATATTGAAATGGTTTGGAATTTATTTAATCTTTATTTTGATAAAGATTTGGATTCGAAATTCTATTTTGAAGTATAAACTGTTTTTAAATTATAACCATGGGTTATAATAACGATTGGTTGTTAAAGAGACCGGGATCGGATATGGACATACTCTCTGTCGATACCGAAAACCACTTTGACAACTGTGTACGCGGTGGAGTTTCCAGAATGAAGTAGGATGGTGACGACGATCCTAAGGTATATACGTGGACCCAACTCGCGTGAGTTGGCATAAGGTGGCTAAAACAGGAGCGATCTCGGACCAGTGAGGTAGCACCTC
Organism: Allium fistulosum; assembly: GCA_030737815.1. NCBI lineage: Eukaryota > Viridiplantae > Streptophyta > Magnoliopsida > Asparagales > Amaryllidaceae > Allium > Allium fistulosum. The sequence goes on along the minus strand of CM060905.1, from coordinate 752,464,845 downwards.
TTATCGGACACACTTCTTCGATACCATTCTATTACTTGTGATTGATTTGGTGCGCACCCTTGATTTGGGAGTGTTGTTCGAGGTGGAGTGGTAGTGGCTGCTATGCGTTTCCATCAGTCCGTGTGCGTAATTGGTATATCTACCCTGGCATTGCCTTGTGTGCCGTGTGACCTACCATATCGAGCTTTACTACGATTTGTGATTTCTCCCGTAGCCTATGGAGTATCGAGGGTAGCCACCATTTTGGGAGTATGCTAATACTGGATAGACTACTGGGACTATTACGTCTTAAGGGGAATATTGGGTCACTCCTTAACGCTATTTAAAAGTATGTTTATTTTATATTAGGCATTATTATAATAGCAAATATTACTACATAGTAGATAGTTTAACGGATCCTTAAAGATTGAGCGATCGCAAGCATTCTTTAAGTTACTTGTACCTTTATTACAGTTCACTTGAGTTGGTTTACATTATATAAGTATATATTGTGCTGACTCGAGCGTTTTGTGTTTTGCTTTACGCTCGGGTCAGCCTGAGTATTCACAGATTTGGATTCCACTTTCTGGAGTTTGGAATCGCTGGAGATTATCTGCTTATCTAGTTTTATCTATCTCGGTTTTGTTTTTCTATTCAGCTTGTACTTGGTTATTTTATTGAGACTTCTATTGTACTTTATTTCTTCTGTTGTATCTTATGTAACTCTGATATATTTACATAGTAGCTTCATGAACTACTATTTCTTTTACTTCCGCTGCACTTCTTACTCTGTGTCTGTGATTATTTATTTACTGTATATTATGAGATTTGCCAAATTTTAATTACAACGCGGTATTTTAAGCAATTCAAGTCCGACATGTGCGGATGCGAATGGTTGAAAATATCGGGTCGTTACAAGAGAAATGCCTGCCTGATTCTTTGATTCGAATTGGGAAGAAGGAGCAGCCAATTTTTTTTCCAAATGAATTGAAAGAAAAATTTCTCTCTTCTGTTTGTTTTTTTTAAATTGTTTGAACCCGCTTGCATTTTTAAAAAGGGAGAACGGGGGACTCAAAGGGATGTAAATGTGTTTAGACCAACTTGCTACAGTGACCTGAGGTGAAAGGATAAAGTTCTGATTTGAATATAAAGGTCAATCAATAAATATATACATAAATTTTAATTTTAAACCGTCTCGAATTTGCAACTCAAAATCTCGACCTCCTATCGAGGCGTGCCGCCAGGCGTTTATAATGTTATACCCCTATTTCGAACGCAATGGAAAAGATTTCGGGTCCTAATTCGATCGTATGGAGAAGATAGCTTTTTGGACCCAGTTTTTTATATTAAATTTTCGATATAAATTTCAGCGCGTTTATATTCCATATGACCACACGATAACTCCGAAAGCTACGAAATTTGAAATCCGATAATAATACAATATTATGGATCCAATGGAACTGGTTTTGTCGAATTCCGAGACTGTGCCTTAGAAGGCTATTTTTAAATGTCAATTTAAACGATATATTTTTAAAACTGAACATATCACTTCCAAATTCAATTTTAAAAGTTAAATCGTTTTCAGTACTATTAATATAAATTTTACAAGCCTTTAAATTATTTTTATCAGCTTAAAACTCCAGATTCACTATTTTAACCAATATTCAATTATAAACTCCAACAATTAAATTATTAAATAAATTGCTATATTTAAATTTTGTATCTATTTTATTAAATAAAAACCAATCTTTCACATTCAAAAATCAATCTATAATTCAAATTTTAATATTTAAAACCATTCAAATATTCACAATTAATGCCAGAAAAACCCGGGTCGTTACATTCCTCTCCCTTAAAAGAATTTCGTCCCCGAAATTGCTAAGGCAGAAAGAACGGCCCAAACCAACTAACTTACTAAAACTCACTTAGTGAAAGTCCATACTTCACTTTTCGAATCCTTTAGTTCCAAGCTACACAATTAGTTTCAATTCCAATCCGAAAATCCTTTATTTAGATTATAATTTTAAACCAATTCATCGTTAACTACAATTTCTAAAAATTTTCAACAATTTTCTTGCTCTCAAAATTTCCGGAAAATTTTGGCAGAGTCTCCCTTGTACGGAGGAGCTTTTGCAATATGACAAGGGAGATAAATATATATACATCGACTCACACGATCGGAAAAACAAAAATATAACAATATTTTATATTTTACCTTCTTTTATTGCGTAGGCTTACTTTTATTTAGCGTTTTTAAGCAAGCGGCTTATTTATTTATCAATTAGCGCGACCAAATCCAGCCAAACGGCCTCCAGGTACCTGTACTTACTCAATTTAAACACGTAAGTATCAAATATGTGAAGTTCAAATAACATTTCACTTATATTAAATAGCTAAAACATGGATTCCATAAGCAATTCATACTAAACAATATTTATAAGCAATTATAAGATTCCGACTTTAATGTTAATTGCTTCCAACCAAATCACATATCATTTTCATTCAATCCGAATGGTTTACCCCCTACTTGCTTACATTCAATTCATTATTAAACCAAACGAACTCATATTCATTCCAATTGATTTCAAAATCAATTTTACTCGCTTCTATCAACTTATAGAATTTCTATTTACTTCTACTTACGTCGAACGACCAATTTTCCTATGCAATTCGATGATATTCATTCAAATAAATAATCACTTAAGCTTATGGCTCTTTTAAATTGATTCCAACTCAATTTATATTTAATTCCATTCCATTTTAAATTTATTCCCAATTCATTAGCACCACATTTTATATCCGCATTTGTTTTATCCAAAACCATTTTTATTTAGTCTTAGAATCCTTTCATGTTATTGTTTTGAATAACCATTTCGCAAGTTTATTTAAGCCATGCTTTCAATTAAGATATAAACTTAAGTTATTTATTTTCTTCGAATTATTTCACCCCATAACTTAAGTTTATTTTTCTTGTAACCAACTTCCAATTTAAATCCTTGATTTGAATCTTATTTAATCAAATCCCATCCATTTTACTAATTTATTCTATTAGTATATTCACTTATTCCACTACACACTTTTAACTTTAAAACTTAATTCATTCCCGAGCTCATTTAATTAACATCGAGGCCATTTTCAATTATTTTGCACTCTAATTGGATTTATCTGCTACTTAAACCATTTATATTTTAATCCAATTCCATTTTATTTGACAACATTTCAAATTTTATATTTAATTTACTAACAATTCAAGTCGGATTTTTTTATAACTCGAGTTCATTTCCAAACTCCATTACTAACTTACAATTCAACTTTTATTTAACCAATTTAGGTTTGATTTCCATATTTCAATAACTAATTAATTACCTAATTAGTTCACTCCCAACTTATAATTCAATATTTGATTTTTATCTCAAAAATCACTTCATTTAATTTTCTTGACTTCAAACTTATTTTATAATTCAAGTTTGGATTTTTTTTTTCTTCCAAAATATCAAACTATTTTATTTTGGGATTCTTATATTACTTTTCAAATTTTTTTTATAAGTCACACAACTTATTTTTTTCACTTTTCCATTAATCCTATTCTCGAATATATTCACATTTTATTTTAACTTGAGATTTACACTTATTTATAGCCTAAGCATATTTTTATTTCATGAATTTTCAATTCTATTAAAAGCTATCAAAGTTTATTTATTCAAATTCAATTTTTACTTATCTTAACTTACACTAAATTCAACTTCATACCATTCTCTTAAATTTATTTAGGTAAGAATTTAATTCATTCAATATCATTTACAACTCAATTCAATTTCATTTCAATCCAATTCTATTTTCAACTCAACTTCATTTATTTTTAAGTTAAATTCAATTTGATTCAATTTTATTTCTCAATCCAAGTTAATTTTTTTTCAATTCAATCACATCCCCATTTTATAAATTTAACTAGTCTACTTCACTAATTTTTCAATCAAACCATAATCAATTTAAATTTCAACAATTTAATTTCTTCAACTTAATCTAAGTTAAGCTTTATTTTAATCTCCTCATTTTTAGTTTTAATCTCAAAATTCAAATCTCATACTTTCCTCTCTTATTTTAAAAATCATTTCAATTTATAAGCTTATAACTTATTCCTTGATGAATTTTAAATTATTTAATTAAGGATCCTAGAAAAAAAAATTCAAGCACCCCGGAATTTAAACTTCAGCTTCCGATTTAAGTCCAATTTCAATTATAATCCATTTGTACAATTTATATTTATACAAATTCTCATATTAGCTATGTAAACTATTTTAAATTTTATAATCTAGTTTGACTATAATATTATCATCCAAACACTCCTATATATATAATAATTTCAGAAATCATTCCTTTTATATCAAAATTTATTTTTGGATAAAATTATTTCATTTACCCCATTTTTAAAACATACTGTGTCAGTTTATTGTGTTCAAGTGTTTATAAACTCTTATCGAATTAGCTGCGCCACTACTCGATCAGAATTCATATTCCACTCAACCAATAAGTCAACACAATATTAAAACCATTTATATTCACTAACAAATACGCGCTCATATCTATTAATACACTCAAACTTATTCTAGAGTACTACCGACTCTATCTTTATTGAGTAATTCCCACAAAAGCCAAGGTTCTCGCTTAACCTTCATCTCTGATACCAAATGTAAAGGCCCACAAATCCGTACCCCTTTGAGTCGACAATATTTCACCTCAGTTGTAACAACCAGCATATTTTACGATTGTATATTTAAACGATTTATTTGAATATAGCATCGTTAGTCAGATTCAAGTTCGAAATGTCACTTTTTGCAAACAGTCGACTTGGGACTCGAGACCACTTCCATTGAGTCCAAAATGGCATTTGCGACCTTTTTGTGTATAAACATCGATATGTTTGGAGTTGAGTAGAATTTTGACATTTTTACTTAGGGCTTTGGGCTTGGTTTTGGGTTTCAGCCCACTAATCCAACTCATCTTATATCCTAACTCCACCCCCTCTCCTCTTCATTCATTTTATTATTTTCCTAACACTTCAAGCTTTAGAAAAATAGGGGAAGAGAAGAGGAATTAGAAATTCCTAAGCCCTAGATTCATTTGCAAACTCAAGTTCTAGCTCCAACATCTAAGAGAAGCATAGGTAAGCATCCTCTTCATCTTCTCCATCTCATTTCCTCTTCAATTTCAGAAATTTCCTAAACCTTAACTTAGGAAATGTTTTTCTTTTGATCTTAGATTGAAGCTTCTTGGGTTAAAATTGAAGAGTGATTGTTCTTTCCTTGCCCTATAGCTTCTCTCTTGTGTTTTTGGGTTTAAAGGTGAGTTTTTGAACTCACATCTTTGTCTATTTCTATCATTGTTGTTAGGTATGAATTCCTAACATCTATTCATGTTCATTTGCTTTTGATGTGAATTTATTCGGTGAACATTTCAATTTTTGGTGTTTTGAAGTCAAAAACTTTAAAAATCCTAGCTTAGATGTATGAACATGCTTTTGGTGGTGTATCGAAGAGCCTATAGGGCTGGGTTGTCGATTGGCATAAACCCCTAGCGCCCATTGCTCGTCCGATCGCAAATTGTTGGGGGTTTGCCCTTCATTGGGCTAGGCTGGAAATACTGGAAAACAGGGTCCAGCCGACTGAACTCATAGAGCCAGTCGACTGACCTGGAACCCGATAGTTTTCCAGGCTCTGTCCAGTCGACTGGCTCTTTGAGTTCAGTCAACTGACCTGGAACCCGAGAGTTTCCAGGCATTGGGCCAGTCGATTGAACGCAGTGCCCAGTCGACTGACCTGCTTATCTCAGCCCAATTTGCCTATTTGGTGTGAATTTCGAATTTTGAACCGATTCGTGTTGATCCTTTTAGTTGTTATCACCTTTGTCGACTTTGATGACTTCTTTTTTGGGATTTTTGGGAATACCCATTTTTATGGATCCGGTATCGATTCCTTTGGATTTTATTCACGTCTTCGAATGTGAATTTTTGGTGATTGATTGTTTCTACAATCATTTCTGTGATTTGTCACTTTAAAATATAAAGGATTTCTATACTAGTAATAAATATTCAAACTCTTTCACAAAGATGATTTCAACTCTATTTTTAATACAAAGCTCGTTTATAAAATCGTTTTCCAATCTATTAGTATATACAAACCTTTACCTTATTCGTATGAGAAATCTAATTAAACGGCTTTGTAAAAAAAGTGGTATGAAACACTTGTGTTTACTTCGTCGGTTAATTCTTGGACCTGTTCGATTGAACTCTTTTGACAATTTTCGAGTGGAAGTCGACAATTTGTTCGTACATATTTGAGTTAAGCTAATGGTTATAGGACATGAAGCTAAACTCTTATATTTACTAGCTTAGTGTAATTGACACTTTTTATTGATCGATGATGATCATTTTGCGATTTAGACTAGCGATGTGCGATGTCTATTTGTTGTGTGGGGACTAAAAACCCCATTTGTGGAACTTCGGTTCAATTTGGTGGGGTAGCGACCCATGGTCTTTGGGCCGTTTGTGGAGCTTCGGCTCAAAATTGATGGTTAACGACCATGGAATAGCGTTCCATTTGTGATACACGTGTTGGTGAGTTTTCATGCTCTTGTTTGTGATAGGCCTCCCCCCTTTGTGATTTCTGGATTTCTAGTTGATGATTTCTGGAATTTGTGTTTCACCTCCTTTTTGTGATTTGCAACGATATGTTTGTCAATATTTGGGGTTTGGTGAATAAAATAAAGAATATGACATTCTTTTTGGTGCTTTGAGATTTTTGAGATATTGTATGATTAGGTTGTTGTTTAAAGTATACTTGTCGCAGTATGACATTATTGTTATCATATGTTTTTGTGATATCTCTTATTCTATCTCATTTTTATCTGATATTTATAGCTAGACTGATCCGTTTATTATTTTCTTATTAAATAATACTCGGGTCAGACCGAGATGTTACAGGTGCTTTTGCTTGACTTCTTATCTGGGATCATCTTCTAACTTTTGTCTAACTACATAGTTTTGTAGTTTTTGTTATTATACATTTGAGATATAGACTCCTTGATGTTTAATTATTCTTTTGTCTAGCACATGTATTTATTCTTTTGTGATGTAGTGGATCTAGTTTGACCACTACTTTGATGTACACTTTTATGAGATATATTCATATCTGATTCTGCCTTTGTGATATGAATGTCTGTGACTGATTTGTGTTATGTTTATTTCTATATTTTTTTCCGAAGGCCTCATAGCCATTGTGTGGTAGCTTTGAGTTTGAATTTGATATGTCGGATTTCCTCTTGAAAATTAAATGTAAGTTATATTATCTGACATATCGGTACTCGCACAAAGCAATTACGCAAATGGTCGCTCCTCAACAGTCTTATTCTTCATGCTAGTCGACGGCATTACCAAGTAGTGTCTTTGGCTAGCGCGAGTATAGAGGTGGGGCGTCGTAGCATGGTATCAGAGCCAAAGTTTGGAACAATGTAGAATAATCTAGCAAGGATCATTGTCCTAAGTCTTCCTTAGGAATCGTGCCATAGAATTTAATTCGAGTCTTCGTACGGTTCTATCCTATTTTTTTTATGATGCCTTGTTTTATCAATCAAGTTTGTTTGATATTCAATTTGTGAATAACTTTTTTCCTCTTTTCTTTCTTTCTTAAAGAAGAGAAATGGTTAGACTAGGCTGCCCCAGCGCCGGTCAATCAAGTGCTACTCCTCAGGATGGAGTATTTATGTCTGTTCAACAACTTATAGATCTTGTGAAAAATGGTCAAGTTATCGGACCCATTCCAGAGCCCACTCGTCCTAAATCTGGGTTTGCACGCTTGTGTAGTGATTACACCAACTTGGGTGGAAAGCCATTCAAAGGTTCTGAGAGTGTTATAGAAGTCCAGGCTTGGCTTCGAACATGCGACCACATCTTTTCTCGGATGAATCTTATTGATCTTCATCGAGTCCAAGTGGCTTCTAGTATGCTCCAAGAAAGAGCATTAGACTAGTACGAGCTTTTGATCTCTGAAATTATTGAAGCGGACCTTACTTGGGAGCAATTCCGGGGAAGGTTTGAGTTGAAATTCGTGCCAAAAGCTGAGAAAGTATCTTTAGCTTGATGATTTATTGACCTTGTTCAAGGTGAATCTTCTGTGATGGATTACGTCGCTTCTTTTGAATCTCTATCTAAATATGGGGTCGAGTATATTAATACCCCATTGAAGAAAAATTAGAGATTTGTTTATGTGTTGAATAAGAACCTCAAAAAGCCATTACTTCTGAAATTAGAAGTTTCTTTCGATCAGCATGTTGATATCGCTCTTCGACTCGAAGAGGCCGATAAAGAAAGTGATGTTGAAGTCAAACAAAACATCAACAAGAAGAGACCTTTTAAGTTCAAGCCTAATCCCAACAAGAAAGGGAAGCAAGCAACTTCAGTAGCAAATACTCCTAACTCTCGTCGTGGAGAATGTTACAATTGTGGTTCTAAGGACCATTATGCAAACAAGTGTCCGAAGTCTCTTTCTTGTCGTTATTGCAAGAGTTCGGGTCATACTATATCTTTGTGTCCTGTTATCCCGCCTTTTGGAAAGACTGTGACACCAAGGAATTGACTAGTAAACCAATGACAATCCATCCCAGAGATCGGTTATACACAGGCTCACTATGGATATCGACGAATTTTGTCCGAGTCCGGATCGAGCCAAATTTGGTAGAACATGACAAGCTAATCCATGAGAGCCAATGTTCCAAATCTCAAGTCAATCCGAGTTTGTATGCTCAAGTTATGAACGATACAACATTGGGTGAAAACCAATTACCGGTCGACTCGCTCCCTTCGACTCGCTTCCTTCGACTCGCTCCACATCCCTCAGATGTCAATTTCGACTCGCTTTGCAACACTCAGAAGTGACAACTTCGACTCGCTTCGCTCAAATACCAACTTCAAGTCATTCAGGTTCGACTCGCTTCATAGCCATCTGAAGTACCTACTTCGACTCGCTTCGCTCAGATGCCTTCTTCGACTCGCTCCATTCGAACCACTGATCGACTCCATCAACTTCGATTCCCTTGGCGAAGCCACTGCTCAAACCACTCAGGACACTACGTTTCAACTCGCTCGACTAGTACGTACTTCGACTCGCTCGATCTGGGCACACTTCGACTCACTCAACCGAAGAACACTTCGACTCGCTCGAAACAACATCAAGGGCAGAGTGAGATTCAAGCGCCACGTCATCGAGTCGAAGGGAAGCGAGTTGAAATAGAAGCGAGTTGAAATAGAAGCGAGTCCAAGGAAACAGTCTACCGAAAACCTCATTTCGTATCGATCATATCTCCTAATCTACAAGTACAAATGCTATGATATTTTCACAGAAGACTACGTGCATGCTAAAGAATGTCCACAACAAATTTCGACTCCATTGGATGGAATCTCGAGCGATACGAAATCTGGTCGTATCAATCACGGGTCGGACCGAAACTTCACGGGGTTGGGCGTACGGGCCTGGTCACGTGCCAGAGAGGGTCTCCTGAGATCTGAGCGAAATATCAGCCTCCTACACCTATAAATAGACCCCCAAAGCCAACATAAAAGGTGTTCTTCTTCCTCTTTAAGATCTCCAACGCCCGGACTCCGCCAGATCCAGATCTGAACTCAGTTGCTGCTGCTACCAACGAAATTCATTGCTACAAATCATAATTGCTTGCTGTAAATCATTGAATTCACTTGTAAACACAAAAGAAAGATCAATAAGGCAAACTACTTCATAGTGAACGTAGGCAATACGCCGAACCACTCTAAATTCTTGTGTCTCCTTGCACTTTACTTACTCTCATTTCTGAAATTTGGAGTTTTTGTTAGATAAATCCTCTTTTCACATTTAATTTCTTCACTTTATCTCTTCAAAGACTTCCGAAGAGTGTTGTGCCCAATTTTGGTACAAACACTTTGGTGCTTTCACTGAGAAAAACCCAATTTTTCTCCTACTCTTTGGATCTCCTATCTATATTGGATTGCATAAATCTAAGAAGAAGATCCAGATCCAGAACTTTAAAGCCCTTCCATTCTATTCAGATTTGCAATAAGATCTAGGAAAGGACTTCACCAATTCATTATGGTCAGCACACGTACCACTGTTACAACTACTGATCAAGGAGCACGGGACCGACAGAATCCCGTGCAATCACCTCCCTCCAACCCAAATGCTGCAGGACCTTCAGATCCATCTGGTCCAATCACTAGACAAGAGTTCCAGATATTGCTTCATGAGTTGACCCAAAGTCGACAGCAGTTAACTAAACAACTGCGCGCCAACGCAGAATTGTCCAACCAGTTGAACCGCCAAAGGCGCAGAAGTTCTAGGAGAGACCAAGGTTCCTATTCTTCCATAGAAAGTTCAGCCTCCTCCGATGGAAAAACCAGATCCACATGTCCACGGCTAGGTGTAAGCTACGCCCAAGCCACGGGACACCAACCTTGCTTCGAACCTTAGGCAACCAAGAGCTGGACCATTCGCTAGTCTCCATACAGAGCCTTCAACTCGAGAAGGAGCTGCTCCTTACCATGTTGTCGGCAATATTTCTACTACCACCACTACCGAACGGGGAGGTGATGCTAGAAACCAAGCTGATCCTCAACGTAGCCAACGAGAGCAGAATCCTGAGCCTTATGTCCCTGATGATGTTGAACCAAGGAGGCGAGGCACGTACCGTCGACCGCGTCCAGTCTAAACTCGCGCTATGGAACCCGACCACACATTGGCACAACATGCTCCTAGTACCCGAACGCCGGATATACCAGCGATGATCCGCCAAATGATCCGTGAAAGTCAGGGTCTCTCTAATGACGACTGGGGAATCTCCCGAAGTCATACCCCTTTCACCGATGATGTTTTATATGTTGAACTACCTCGGCACTTCAGGATGCCAGTTTTGCCAGTTTATGAAGGAAGTTCTGATCCCAATCAACACGTCATGAAATACGAATGGCTGATGAATGCTGCTAGAGCTGATGATGCAGTAAAGTGCCGTAGTTTTCCCATTTCCCTATGGGGCATCGCTACCATGTGGTTCACTCGTTTTCCACCGCGATCCATCTCTACCTTTGACTAGATGGCCACCAAGTTTGTCAAACAGTTCCGTATGCACGTAGCAAGGCTTAAGGACGTTAACACTCTGTCTAGCGTTACACAAGCTCCCGGAGAAACACTTAGACATTACTTGGAGCGATTCCATGCTGCGTGTGCAGAAATAAGCAGTCCCAATGATAACTCTATCCTGATGGCACTGACTAAGGGGATTGATGTTGATTCCGAGTTCGAAAATTGGTTAGCTGGAAAACCACCTACATCATTGGACCGTTTCTATTCCAAGGCAGCCCAATTCTTGAGAAGGGAGGATGCGAAACAGTCTAGGAAACAGGATGATGCAAGGGCCCAACATCGAAGGAATCTAAAGTAACATCGCTATTAAACAGTCCGGAGATAGTTCTGGGAAAGTTCAGTTGAACGTACAAAATAAACAAAATCAACAGAGGGACAATGGGAATCAAAACAAGAAACGTGATCAGAATCGCAGTCCACGGCGTAGAGCTTCCATGTATGATAACTACACTCCGTTAAACACGTCGCTGGAAAATGTATATTTGCAGATCTGCAATACCATGCAATTCAAGAAACCTGCCCCTAAACCACGAGAGTTATGGCCACAACACCAATGAGTGCCTCACTTGCAAGACCTCATTGAAAAACTGATACGTGAACGGAAGTTGGATTAGTATGTGCGGGCGCCGCAATCTGGTGGTGCGGGCCCATCAAATCAAAATCGTGCGCCGAATCAGGAAAGACAGGAGGAACCCGCTCGTACAGGCGGGAGATTGGTCATCAATACAATAAGTGGTGGTCCACACCCAGCAGATCGAAGCTGGAAGGAAATGGAGTCGTATGCTAGTTCTATCAGGCACGCGGACTTCGAATGTTATAGTAACTCTAATGAAGGGGCTCCGGCCAAGCAATAGAAAACGATGACGGATGACATCGTGTTCAGGAGCAGAGACGCCGATAAAGTCGAAGCTCCCACTATCGATCCACTGGTCATCTCAGCACAGATAGGTCCCGCTTGGATGAGAAGGATCTTAGTTGACAGTGGAAGTTCTGTGAATATTTTGTTCAAACGAACTTATGATAAAATGAAAATGGAGGCCATGGACTTGAAGCCTTGTCAATCCTAAGTCCATTGTTTCAACGGAAGTGCAACTATACCCACTAGAATGGTGGAACTGCCAGTAGAATTGGGAGTTGGAGAACGACGGAGAGTACGGATGCTTTAGTTCATTGTTTTGGACATAGACTCCCCTTACAATGCTTTCTTGGGCCGACCGGCTCTCGTTGAATTCCGGGCGGCCATCGCCCCGTGGTGTTTGACTTTAAAGTTTCCACTGATCATGGAATAGAAATCATTCAAGGAGATCAGGCTGCTGCCAGAGCCTGTTATGTTGCTGAGCTGCGAGGAGCGCAGCGAAAGGAGAAAGGAAAAGGCGTAGAGGAATCTCTCTACGTCCGTTCCGCTGATAATTGACAATTAATGCCCGGGCACAGGCCTGGGCACCCCAGCCAATTCCTTATGGATCTTGACCCAAGAGAAACTGAAGACGAATGAGAATCCAAAGAAAGTCAAGCATCCCCGGCCGAACTAACGATTGATGTCCTAGTTGACAGTGACGATGACTCAAGAATGATAAAGATTGGATCTCAGCTAAGCCAGCAAACTCAAGAGGAATTAGTTGAATTTCTATGGGAAAATCTTGACGTATTTTCCTGGACACATTCCGACATGTGTTGGATCTCGCTAGACATCACGAGCCACACTCTGAACATTGACCCGCGGCATGTCCCGGTCAAACAAAAAAGGCGTGGTATGGATCCAGAGAGATCTGCCGCCCTTAAGGAAGAAGTAGAAAAGCTTGAAGCAAACAGATTCATTCGGGATGCGCTATATCCTGAATGGGTGTCAAATCCCGTGCTCGTCCGAAAGCCGAATGGAAAGTGGAGAAAATGTGTCAATTATTCCGACCTGAATAAAGCATGTCCCAAAGAAAGTTTCCCACTTCCCAGAATTGATCAGCTAGTAGATTCGACAGCTAGACATGAACTCTTATCCTTCATGGACGCGTACTATGGCTACAATCAGATACTGATGCATTTACCCGATCAAGAACATACCAGCTTCGTAACCAATCTGGGACTTTATTGCTTCAAAGTTATGCCATTCGGACTTAAGAATGCCGGGGCTACTTATCAACGATTGGTCAATCGGATGTTTGCCAATCAAATCGGAAAAACCATGGAAGTATATGTAGACGACATGCTTGTGAAGTCGCGACTCTCCACTGACCATGTTAGAGACCTAGAGGCTATGTTCGACATACTTCGAGAATACAAAATGAAGCTAAATCCACAAAAGTGTCACTTTGGAGTTGCATCCGGGAAGTTCCTTTGGTTCATCGTTAACGCTCGAGGAATCGAAGCTAATCTTGAAAAGATTTGGGCAATCAGAAATCTTGAAACTCCCAAGACCATAAAGCAAGTCCAAAGTCTCAATGGGAAAGTGGCAGCACTGAGCAGGTTCATTTCAAAGTCCACTGACAAATGCATTCCCTTCTTCGATTTGATCCGAAAAGGAAAACGCAACTTTGAATGGACCATGGAGTGCGATGGCGCTTTCCAAGCACTAGTCCAGCATCTATCCACACCACCTATTCTGTCGAAGCCCATCGACCATGAGAAGCTGTTTGTATATTTGGCGATATCAAAAAACGCTATCAGCGCTGCATTAATCCGAGAAGAAGACAAGATACAGAAGCCGGTGTACTACGTCAGCAAACGATTGACTGGGGCTGAAAGGAATTATCCGAAGCTGAAAAAGTTGGCTTGTTGCCTTGTCATTGCATCAAGAAAACTCCGACAATACTTCCAGGCACATTCCATTATTGTTTACACCAACCAGCCGTTACGACAGGTCCTTTCGCGGCCTGAGACGTCTGGTAGGTTACTCAAGTGGAACATCGAGCTGAGTCAGTTCGATATCACTTACGCTCCAAGACAAGAATCCAAGGACAAGTCCTTGCTGATTTCATTGTCGAATTTACCATTTCAAAGGACTTGCCCAAAACCAGTAAATCCCCCGAATACGTCTGGAAGCTATATACTGATGGTGCATCAAACGACCGGTGTTCGGGTGCTGGTGTTGTACTCGAAACCCCCGAAGGTCGATCCATATGCTATGCTGTGAAGTTTGATTTTCATGCGACTAATAATGAAGCTGAATACGAAGACCTCTTAGCTGGCTTGAAACTCGCTAGAGATCTGAAAATCATCGCTGTGGTAATTTACTGTGATTCACAATTGGTTGTGTGTCAAGTTCGAGGAGAATATCAAGCGAGAGACCGAAGGCTGGCTGCTTACTTAGCTCGAGTTCAGGAAGTGCTAAACCAGTTTGATTATTATGCCATCTATTGCATACCTCGAGAACGCAACCAAAAAGATGATTCGTTGGCGAAACTAGCCAGCACCAACGAAGCTCAGCAAATGGGACTCGTTCCCGTAGAAGTATTATCCTCCCCAAGCATTGACCGGGCAAAAATAAATGGGGTATGCGAAACCATCCTCGAAAAGGATTCATGGATGACACCGCTCAGAAACTACATCGCACATGGAATCCTACCGGAACGCAGGAGTGAAAAGAGACAAGTTCTTCGAAAGGCCTCACGATTCGTCATTCAGGATGGGGTCATGTATAGAAGAGGGTACTCTATTCCTCTACTCCGGTGTATCACTCACGATGAAATCAAACGAGTATTGCACGAAGTGCATGAGGGAGAATGTGGCGATCACACCGGGGGGCAAGCACTTGCCAAGAAAATACTTCGATACGAGTATTACTGGCCAACCGTGAATCGCAATGCGTTGGATTATGCAAAGAAAAGCGATAGATGTCAGAAATATGCCCGAATTCCTAGAGCTCCTCCTACCGAAATAACACAAATGGTCAGCCCATGGTCGTTTGCAATGTGGGGCATCGACATCATCGGTGCTTTACCTATGGCAAAAGGTGGTGTGAAATACACTATTGTCGCAGTTGATTACTTTACTAAGTGGGCTGAAGCCGAAGCTCTCGCTACCATTACAACGAAGAAAGTAATCAACTTTGTGGTTCGTAACATCATCTGTCGATTCGGTCTCCCACACACCCTTATTACGGACAATGGAACCCAATTCGACAGTGCTGAGTTTAAAGATTTTTACAAGCGATTTCACATCCAAAAGAAATTCTATGCAGTCGCACACCCTCAGGCAAACGGACAGGTCGAAGCTATTAATAAAGTCATAAAATCCATTCTGAAAAAACGACTGGAAAAGGTTGGTGGCAAGTAGGTTGATGAACTTCCTATGGCTTTATGGGCTTACCGAACAACCCACAAGATGGCGACTGGTCACACTCCGTTCTCTCTTTCTTACAGTTCAGAAGCCGTTATTCCAGTCGAGCTAGAAGTAACTTCTTATCGTGTGACATACTATGATCCAAAGACAGATGCTATATTACTTGTTGAATCTCTTGATATACTGGATGAAAAGCGTGAAGAGGCTGATTTGAGGGCAGCTGCGCATCGAAGTCGAGTCGCCCGATTGTACAACGCCAAGGTCCGTCCGTGAACCTTCGAACTAGGTGATCTCGTTTTAAAATGAATCTATCTGGTTCCTTCACATATGAACCCAACATCGGAAGGACCGTATGTTATTAAATGAAGGCTCAGAAATGGCACATTCAAGTTATCGACCGTCAACAGTCTGACCCTGCCAAGAGCTTGGAATAGCGAGAGCTTCCGCCGCTATTACACCTAACAGGCTATCTTTATCCATTCAGTTTACTTTCCTTTTCTGCAATTTGTTTATGCATTTCGAAATTAGAACTTGTAATAAGGCAGCTGAGTTTGCCATACTTTCTTATTTCAGCAATAACATGCAACCTCTTCGAGCCAGAGCTGTGATTTACTTTAAATACTTCATATGACCATCACTATGCATGGAGAGCTAAGTCTCATCATATGGTGGGATTTATTCAAATAGAGAGTGACTGCGATGCAACCGGTCACTCGCTAAGTGAAACCCGAGCTTGGGGGCAAGCCATCACATAAAAGTCAAAAAAGGATTGATACAGGACAATCCTTCATCAACTCCGAGTTTCCAGAGCGCGAACCGGACTATAAACATCAACTCCGTATTCCTAGAGCACGAATTGGAGTATAAACATCAACTCCGTATTCCCAAAGTGCGAAGCGGAGTATAAACATTCAACTCCGGGTTCCCAGAATGCGAAGCGGAGTATAAACATTCAACTCCGAGTTCCCAGAGCGTGAACCGGAGTATAAACATCAACTCCGTATTCCCAGAGTGCGAAGCGGAGTATAAACATTCAACTCCGAGTTCCTGGAGCGCGAACCGGAGTATAAACATCAACTCCGTATTCCCAGAGTGCGAAGCGGAGTATAAACATTCAACTCCGAGTTCCCAGAGCACGAATATGAGTATAAACATCAACTCCGTATTCCTAGAGTGCGAAGCGGAGTATAAACATTCAAATCCGAGTTCCCAGAGCGCTAAGCGGAGTATAAACATCAACTCCGTATTCCCAGAGTGCGAAGACGGGTATAAACATTCATCTCCGAGTTCCCAGAGCGCGAACCGGAGTATAAACAACTACTCCACATTCCCAGAGCGCGAAGCAGAGTATAAACATCCAACTCCGAGTTCCCATAGCGTGAACCGGAGTATAAACATCAACTACGTATTCCTAGAGTGCGAAGCAGAGTATAAACAGTCCAACTCCGTATTCCCAGAGTGCGAAGCGGAGTATAAACATTCAACTCCGTATTCCCAGAGTGCGAAGCGGAGTATAAACATCCAACTCCGAGTTCCCAGAGTGCGAAGGGGAGTATAAACATCCAACTCCGAGTTCCCAGAGCTCGAACCGGAGTATAAACATCAACTCCCGTATTCCCATAGTGCGAAGCGGAGTATAAACATCCAACTCCAAGTTCCTAGAGCACGAACCAGAGTATAAATATCAACTCCGTATTCCTAGAGTGCGAAGCGGAGTATAAACATCCAACTCCGTATTCCCAGAGTGCGAGGCGAAGTATAAACATTAGCTCTGAACTCCCAGAGCGCGAGTCGAAGTATAAACATCAACTCTAGACTCCCAGAGTCCAAATGCCGATTCCAAGTCTCCTGATCGCGGACATATGATCGAAACTTAAGCTGGCGTGACCAGCCACTAATGAACGAATGGGAATCCCCGGAGAACGGATATGATCACCGACAATCAAACAAGCATGGATGCATTACTCAATCTCCGCTTGCCTCAGACATCCGTTCGGAGGCACAAGGCTCAACATGTTGTAAGTAAGAGGCTATCGTCGGTTGATAGTCTACAACTCATCCCCAAGTCTGGGGGGCAGGACTTGAGCATCAACCATTGATTGAAGCGATGCGACGTCGGAATTCAACTCGCTTCCCGGTCACAAGCCATGTACACAGTCTCCAAACTTGGAAAACCAAAACAAACTTGATTCGGAACCTGAAAATTAACAAGTGCATTCCAGATATTTAAACACTTAGACAAATACACAATGACAAAAAAGAAACCAAAAAAGAGAAGTTTCATTTCTATTGTTCGTAAAAGAAGTTCGTATAAAAGTTTGTTCCCAAAAATTTCCTACTAGCAGGGGTCGAACCCGCATCTATACACGGCTAACAAAATGTAAGTCAAAATACACCGGATGAGCATGCCTAATCTTTCTTCTTCCTTGGCTTCCTCCTCGGTGTGGACCCACTGGAGCCATCGCCAATCTTCCTCTTCGAGCCTTTGTTTTTCGGCAGTTGGTCTTTAGGCGATGTCATTATGTCGGCATCCTCCTCCGAACTCAAATGGATAGGAACGCTCCCTACG
Source organism: Allium fistulosum (assembly GCA_030737815.1). NCBI lineage: Eukaryota > Viridiplantae > Streptophyta > Magnoliopsida > Asparagales > Amaryllidaceae > Allium > Allium fistulosum. The sequence goes on along the minus strand of CM060905.1, from coordinate 752,446,842 downwards.
GGCAGAGTCGGAGGAACAGGATCGAATATAGAAGGTGGAACGGGCAGGCCGGTAAGAAAAACAACACCACCAGGATATATCATTGTAAGTGGAGCAGGCCCTGATGCTGCCATCCCACCTCCGAAGCTTCCACCATGAGCCGCTGAGGCCATTTCAGCGTCAATTTGAGCGAACATGTCCTCTTTGGTTATTGCTCGAGCCCCCCGGGGGCATCGGCAGTCGGCGTTGAAGAACTTGTAGCAGGATCAGTTCCGCTCATGACGAGTGGCAAGTCAGCAAGAGGATCGCCGTGATGGCGAAAGAGTTCATCCATCAGTTGCTCGTCAAACGCCATTGTGCTCCCCTGCATATCATCGATCGGGGCAGCTGTGCTCACGGTGATCGCTTCTGTGATGCCCTACCTCTATACCCACGCTAACCAAGAACACTACGATGTAGTGTTGTCAATTAGCACGGAGAATAAGGCTATGGAGGAGCGACCATCCATGTAACTTCTTTGTGCGAGCACCGATATGTCAGATAGAATAGAATGCATATCATTTAAGGAGGAAATCCGACATACCAATACAAACTCAATGCTATCACATGGTGGCTATATATAAACTTCAGAAACAAACATAGAAATAATCATAACATAAATCAGTCATAGACATCCATATCACAAAGGCAGAAGAAGATATCAATAAATATATAACACATGAAAGTGTACATCAGAGTAGTGGTCGGAAAGATCCACGATAATACAAAAGATAGCAACACGTGCTATACAAAAGAATAAGTACACAACATAAAGTCTACATCTCAAATGTGTACATCTAAAAAATACTAATCTATGTAGTTAGCCAAAAGTCAGAATAATCCTGAAGAGAAGTCAAGCAGAAGCACCTGTAACATCTCGGTCTGACCCGAGTATTATTTATAAGAAAATAATAAACGGATCAGTCTAGCTATAAATATCAGATGATAAGGTGTAGGATAAATAATATGGCATGAACATGTAACAACCATAAAGGCATACTACTATAAGTATGTAAATGATAATCAACAAAAGATTAACCAATATCACAAGAATCTTCTCAAAGATAAAATAGGGTATCATACCCTAAACTTGTATTCATAACAAGTCAATAACACATGAATTCACCAATGCACAAAAACTGATATCATATCAATGAAAATCATGAAATGTGGTGAAGCACAAATTCCAGAAATCAACACACGAAATCCAGGAAAACACAAAGAAAGGGGGAAAGGCCTAACACATGAACGGGAGCATGAAAACTCACCAACGCGTATAACACATGAACGAGAAGCTATCTCATGGAAGATATCCATTAAATTTTAACACATGAATGGCCCGAAGACCATGGGGTGCTACCCCATATATGTGATGACGAAACATCACAAAAGCGGGGTCTAGTCTCCCTCCCAAACAAAGAGACATCGCTCAATCGCTAGTCTAAATCACAAAAATGATCGTCATGATCATAAGAAAGTGTCAACCACACCAATCTAGTAAATATATGAGTTTAGCTTCATGTCCCATAACCACTTGCTTAACTTAAATATTTACGAACAAGTTGTAAATCTTCACTAGAAAATTGTCACAAAATATTCAGTCGAACAGTCCAAGAATTAAGCGACGAAGTAAACGCAAGCATTTCATACCACCTGTTTTGCTAAGCCGTTTAATTAGATTTCTCATCCGAGTAAAGTAAAGGCTTGTATATACTAGTAGATTAGAAAACGGTTTGAAAGAAAGAGCTTTGTAGTTAAAACAGTGTTGAAATTACTTTTGATTAAAGAGTTTTGATATTCACCACTAGTATTGAAGCCTTCACATTTTTAAACTGACGAGTTACAAAATGATTGTTGAAACAAATCGAATCACATAAATTCACGTTCGAAGACGTGAGTAAAGTCCAAAGAAATAAATCCCAAAACCATCAAAGTAGGAATATGCTTGCGACCTAACGTGGTCGAATTAAAGTGCAAAGACTTTAAGTCAAATAGGCCTAACGACCTAAGGGTAAAAGTGCCGTGCGACCTAGCAGAAGAACAGGTCGAGCGACCTAAAGGCAGACAAGTCGAACGACCTAGCAGTTCACTAGATGTTTCAATGGTCAAGCAACCTAACAGAGAGTAGCACGACCTAATGAGTGGTCCTAGCTAAGTGAGCGACCTAGGATCAGCGACCTAAAACATACCAGGTCGAGCGACCTGAGGGAAAGGCTAGGCTTGCGACCTAACTGTAATAAGGTCTAACGTCCTAAAGAAATAAGGTCTAACGACCTAAAGGTACAGGGGTCTTGCGACCTACGACCTAACGTGGTCATGCGACCTAAGTGGGATGCACGACCTAAGAAGGTAAGCGAGCTAAGGGTGAGCGACCTAACAAAGTCGTGCGACCTAAGTGGTCATGGCCACGCGACCTAACGACCTAGGCAAGGTATAAGGACTCAACGGCCTAAAGGAGATGGGATCACGCGACCTAAAGTGTTAAAGGTCTAACGACCTAATGCTTAACACGCGAGCGACCTAGGGTGATCGAGCGACCTACGAACTAGGGACAAACAACCTAAGTCTAGAGCGGCTAAAAGCAGGCAGAGTCTTCTCTACGCCAGAGCGACCTATGGCCTAACGACCTACGACCTACGACCTTGCGACCTAATTTCGAACGACTTAAGCACGAACAAAAATCTGCAGGGCTAGTCTACGAGGCAGTGCGACCTAAGGCCCAGGATTTGCCAACAACGCTGAAAATTGGGGGTTTTCACCCATTCAATCCAAACCAAAAACAAATTAAGATGCTAATGCGATAGGGATTCATTCCCAATAGTCCAATGATAGTTATAGGCAAGATGTGAGATTAAAAATCTCAACTTTTCACTAAAATGGATGAAGATGAAGCTTGAAAGCAAGGAGAAGCAATCCAAAGCTTGAATCCACTATCTTCTACTTGAATTTGGAGTTGGAAGTTGGATTTGCAATTGAATTTGAGTTTTGAGTTTTAATTTCCCTTTCCCACCACCATTTTTGATGAAGCTTGAAGTGTTTGATAAAGTGAGGAAGAGTGGGTGGGTTGGGGCTGAGTTAGAAGGTGTAGTCCAACTAAAGTCAAAGGTGGGAAAAAGTGATGAAAATTACACTTACTCCAAACATGTCGAAGTTTATACTTAAAAAGGTTGCAAACGTCATTTTGAACTCAATGGAGGTGGTCTCGAGTCCTAATTTAACCGTATGCAAAAAGTAGATTTTCGGACTAACATCCGACTAACGATAAAATATTTAAATAAAATATTTAAATATAAAATCGATAAATATGCGGGTTGTTACAGACTCCCCTCCTTAAAGAAATTGCGTCCTCATAATATATAAGATGGAAATAAAAAGTAACAACCATAAAAGCATATTAACACAAAAGAATTTGGAATTAAGAAGTTTACCTCAAAGATCATGAGAAAGCAATTCCGGATGTGTACGCTCGATGAATTCTCTAGTCTCCTAAGAGCAATCCTTAGGATTTGAGGACCATTGAACTTTAACAAGCGGAACATCTTTATTTTGAAGACGTTTGATCTCCGAAGCAATAATTCGAACAGGATGTTGCTCATAAGTCAAATTAGGTGAAACTTCAATCTCTTCCACAACACCGTACTCAAGAATAGAGTCGTAATCTCGAAGGCACTTCCGTAATTGAGAAACGTGAAACACGTCATGCATGGCAGAAAACTGAGTCGGTAATGCAAGGCGGTAAGCTATGGAGCCAATACGTTCAGTGATAGGAAATGGCCCAATATATCGAGGTGCTAACTTTCCCGATCGACTGAAGCGTACAACACCCTTCATAGGTGAAACACGAATAAATACAAGATCCCTTACAGAAAATTCTAATTTTCTTCTTCGGTTATCGGCATAGGATTTTTGTCTACTCTGGGCTTCTTTCATCCTATGTCGAATAAGTTCAATCTTTTCTGTGGAATCATGAATAAAATCTGGTCCTAAAACTAGCTTCTCACCGGCCTCTAGCCAATAAGAAGGAGATCAGCATGGCCTTCCATAGAGTGCCTCGAAAGGAGCCATACCAATACTAGATTGAAAGCTGTTATTATAGGAAAATTCAACAAGTGAAATATGATCTTCCCAACTTCCATCAAAGTCAAGAACACAAGCACGAAGAAGATCTTCAAGTGTTTGATTCACACGCTCGGTTTGTCCATCGGACTGGGGGTGATAAGCGGTGCTAAAATTTAGCTTTGTTCCCAAAGCTTTTTGAAGACTCTTCCAGAATCCACTAGTAAACAATGGATCCCGATCACTAATAATGGAAGAAGGAACTCCATGCAGTTTAACAATTTCTTTGATAAAAAGTTTGGCCAGAAGAGGAACGGTTCGGTTCGACCGAACAGGAATAAAATGGACAGATTTAGTAAGTCTGTCAACGATCACCCATAAACTATTATGACTCGAACGAGAGCGGGGAAGGCCATCAATAAAATCCATGGAAATTTGATCCCACTTCCAAACTTGAATTTCCAATGGTTGCAATAACCCACCAGGCCTTTGATGTTCAGCCTTAACAAGTTGGCAAGTCATGCAACACTTAACAAAGTTAGCAACATCAGATTTCATTCCCTCCCAGTAATAAAGTCGTTTCATATCCGCATACATTTTGCTACTACCGGGATGAATGGAAAATTTGGAACGATGAGAATCTTCTAAAATATCTTTATGAAGATCTCTAGTATTTGGTACGATAAGTTTACCAAATTTTCAAATGCCGCCACGAAAATCAATATCAAAGCCTCCCAAGGCTTCAATATTGGTTTTATCCTTAAGATTTTGGCTAAGCAAAGCCAATTCAGGATCTAGCTTTTGAGCTTCAAGAATGCAGTCCAAAAGAGAAGGATGTGCCTCAAGGCTACATAAAACAAGTGATGAACATAAATCGGAGACACGATCTCTAATCTCACAAGTGGATAAAACCTCGAGATCATGCCATTCAGATATCATCAATGAAACAACCGCTTGTTACTTACCACTAAGAGCATCAGCAACTCGATTTCCCTTTCTGGGAGTATAGAGAATATTGAGATCATAAGAGGCAAGGAACTCGAGCCAACGCTGTTGACGCAAATTAAGTTCCTTTTGAGAAAATAAATATTTTAGAGACTTATGATCAGTATAAAGTATGAATTTCTCTCCCAAAAGATAGTGTCACCAAATTCGAAGGGTGAAAATGATAGCCGCGAGTTCTAAATCATGTGTGGCATATCTAGTCTCAGCCGGCTTCAATTGCCTAGAAGCATAAGCAATAACACGTTCTTTTTGTATAAGAACGGCACCCAAACCAACACGACTAGCATCGGTATAAACAAAAAAATCTTGGTTCCTTTCGGGAATAACAAGAATGAGAGCATCAGAAAGAAGTTCTTTTAATTTCTAAAAAGAAGTTTCACATTCGTCCGACCAAATGTATTTAACACCTTTCTTCGTTAAGCCAGTAAGAGGCACGTCAATCTTAGAAAAGTCCTTTATAAAACGGCGGTAATAACCTGCCAATCCGAGAAAGCTACGGATTTTAGTCACGCTCTCCGGTCTCTTCCAATTTTGAATCGCTTCGATCTTTGAAGGATCCACTGATATTCCGGATTCTGAAATAATATGACCGAGAAACTTCACACTAGGTTGCCAAAAGTGACATTTGGAAAATTTTGCTTTTAGTTGATTGCTCCTAAGTGTTTCCAATACAATTCGAAGATGCTTTTCATGTTCCTCTTCGGTTTTAGAATACACAAGGATATCATCAATAAAGATGAGAACAAACCGATTGAGGAAATCTTTGAAAACTCGATTCATGAGGTCAACGAAATAAGCCGGAGCATTCGTTAAACCGAATGGCATAACTAGCCATTCGTAAGATCCATAACGAGTTCGGAATGAAGTCAAAGGAATACTATCCTCTGCAATACGAAGCTGATGAAAATCGGTAGCCAAGTCCAATTGTGAAAAGACTCTAGCACCACTAAGTTGATCAAACAGATCATCAATCCGAGGTAAAGGATATTTATTCTTAATAGTAAGATCATTAAGCTTGCAATAGTCTACGCAAAGCCTAAGTGTTCCATCGAACTTACTTACGAAAATAGCTAAAGCTCCCCAAGGCGAGGAACTAGAGCGAATAAGCTGCTTCGTTTCCAACTCGGATAATTGTTTGCGCATCTCTTCATTCTCCTTATTAGACATGCGATAAGGAGGACGAGTAATAGGTTGAGCTCCAGGTATAAGATTAATTTTGAACTCAATTGCTCGCTTAGGTGGTAATCCTAAAACTGGCTCAAAGATGTCGGAAAATTCACGAACGACGCAAATAAGAGAAATGACATCTTCCTCATCATCATTATCATCATCACGAGGATTTAAAGAATATAAAGATGCAACCAAAGCGGAATCCGAATCTTTAAGAACAATAGAAATCTGATTAACAGATTACGGGTGACGGAGATAAATAGTCCGCTCAGGACATAAGATATGAGCTTCATAACGAGTAAGCCAATCTATACCCAAAATCATTCCAAAGCCTAAGTAACGCATGACATGCAAATCGGCTAGGAAAGAACAATCACACAAAATAATCTCGACGTCTTTACAAAGCAAACTAAGAGTTGCGGATCCACCAACCGGATTCGCAATTCTTAGAGAAGTCATTAAAGCAATAACAATTAAAGAAAAATTGTCTACAAGTTCCTTTGATATAAAAGAATAAGATGCACCCGTATCAAAGAGAACTCTAATAGGTTGATCATGAAATATAATAATGCCATCAAGGACAGAATGAGACATACCTTGACCGCGAGATGTGTTGCCAGGGGCTTGAGTAACGTTTAACTTTCCCTCCTTGTCTTGAAGCTTAGGGCATTGATGCATAAAATGATCTGGACTTTTACAATAGCGACAAGAGCGGGGCTTTGAACACTTGTTCGAAAAATGGCCCTTAGCACCACAGTTGAAGCATTTCCTATCACTGGGGGAAAATGCCTTTGCAGCAGGAGTTGCTTGCTTACCCTTTATGTTGGGGTAAGGACCTTTGAACTTGTTAGGCATTTTCTTGTTATTGAAGTTTGGTTTGGAAGCCACCACTTCAACATCACTGTCCTTATCAGCCTCTTCAAGACGAAGAGCGATATCAATAAGTTGGTCGAAAGAAACTTCTAACTTTAGAAGTAATGGCTTCTTGAGATTCTTGTTTAAGCCATAGACGAATCTTTGATTCTTCTTCAACGGAGTGTTGATATATTGAACCCCATATTTAGACAGTGACTCGAAGGAAGCGACATAATCTATCATAGAGGATTCGCCTTGAACAAGGTCTATAAAACGACGAGCAAATATCACCTTTTTTGCCTCTGGTACGAATTTTAATTCGAAGTGTTCCCGGAATTGCTCCCAGGTGAGGTCTGCTTCATTAATTTCAGAAATAAGGAGTTCGTACCAATCCAGTGTTCTTTCTTGGAGCATGCTGGAGGCCACCTGAACACGGTGAAGATCGACAAGATTCATGCAAGAAAAGATTCAATCGCATGTTCTCAACCAAGCCTGGACCTCAATAATAGTCTCGGAACTTTTGAATGGTTTCCCACCCAAGTTGGTATAATCGTTGCACAAGCGTGCAAACCCAGACTTAGGATGAGTAGGTTCCTGATTAGGACCAGCTCCCTGAGCATTCTTTACTAAATCAAGAAGCTGTTGAGCAGTCATGAAAACACCATCCTGGGGAGTAACAGTAGATGGTCCAGCTCTGGGACGACCTGGTCTTGACATTCTCTTCTTTAAGAAAGAGAGATGAAGAAAAAGGTTATTCACCAAATGAATATCAAGCAATCTTGATAGATGAAACAAGGAATCATAAAGAAAACAGGATGAATTAGTTCGAAGACTCGAACTAAATCCTGAAACACAGCTCCTAAGGTGGACTTAGGACGATGATTCCTATTAAGTTATTCTATATTGTTCCGAAGTTTGGCTCTGATACCAAGCTGTGACGCCCCACCTCTATACCCACGCTAACCAAGAACACTACGATGTAGTGCTGTTAATTAGGACGGAGAATAAGGCTGTGGAGGAGCGACCATCCATGTAACTTCTTTGTGCGAGCACCGATATGTCAGATAGAATAGAATGCATATCATTTAAGGAGGAAATCCGACATACCGATACAAACTCAAAGCTATCACACGGTGGCTATATATAATCTTCGGAAACAAACATAGAAATAATCATAACATAAATCAGTCACAAACATCCATATCACAAAGGCAGAAGAAGATATGAATAAATATATAACACATGAAAGTGTACATCAGAGTAGTGGTCGGAAAGATCCACGATAATACAAAAGAATAGCAACACGTGCTATATAAAAGAATAAGTACACAACATAGAGTCTATATCTCAAATGTGTACACCCAAAAACAACTAATCTATGTAGTTAGCCAAAAGTCAGAATAATCTAGAAGAGAAGTCAAGCAGAAGCACCTGTAACATCTCGGTCTGACCCGAGTATTATTTATAAGAAAATAATAAACGGATCAGTCTTGCTATAAATATCAGATGATAAGGTGTAGGATAAATAATATGGCATGAACATGTAACAACCATAAAGGCATACTACTATAAGTATGTAAATGATAATCAACAAAAGATTAACCAATATCACAAGAATCTTCTCAAAGATAAAATAGGGTATCATACCCTAAACTTGTATTCATAACAAGTCTATAACACATGAATTCACCAATGCACAAAAACTGATATCATATCAATGAAAATCATGAAAATTGGTAAAGCACAAATTCCAGAAATTAACACACGAAATCCAGGAAAACACATAAAAAGGGGGAAAGGCCTAACACATGAACGGGAGCATGAAAACTCACCAACGCGTATAACACATGAACGAGAAGCTATCTCATGGAAGCTATCCATTAAATTTTAACACATGAATGGCCCGAAGACCATGGGGCGCTACCCCATATATGTGATGGCGAAACATCACAAAAGCGGGGTCTAGTCTCCCTCCCAGACAAAGAGACATCGCTCAATCGCTAGTCTAAATCACAAAAATGATCGTCATGATCATAAGAAAGTGTCAACCACACCAAGCTAGTAAATATACGAGTTTAGCTTCATGTCCCATAACCACTTGCTTAACTTAAATATTTACGAACAAGTTGTAAATCTTCACTAGAAAATTGTCATAAAAGATTCAGCCGAACAAGTCCAAGAATTAAGCGACGAAGTAAACGCAAGTGTTTCATACCACCTGTTTTGCTAAGCCGTTTAATTAGATTTCTCATCCGAGTAAAGTAAAGGCTTGTATATACTAGTAGATTAGAAAACGGTTTGAAAGAAAGAGCTTTGTAGTTAAAACAGTTTTGAAATTACTTTTGATTAAAGAGTTTTGATATTCACCACTAGTATTGAAGCCTTCACATTTTTAAAGTGACGAGTCACAAAACGACTGTTGAAACAAATCGAATCACATAAATTCACGTTCGAAGATGTGAGTAAAGTCCAAAGAAATAAATTCCAAAACCATCAAAGTAGGAATATGTTTGCGACCTAACGTGGTCGAATTAAAGTGCAAAGACTTTAAGTCAAATAGGTCGAACGACCTAAGGGTAAAAGTGCCGTGCGACCTAGTAGAAGAACAGGTCGAGCGACCTAAAGGCAGACAAGTCGAACGACCTAGCAGTTCACTAGATGTTTCAATGCTCAAGCGACCTAACAGAGAGCAGCACGACCTAATGAGTCATCCTAGCTAAGTGAGCGACCTAGGACCAGCGACCTAAAACATACCACGTCGAGCGACCTGAGAGAAAGGCTAGGCTTGCGACCTAATTGTAATAAGGTCTAACGACCTAAAGAAATAAGGTCTAACGACCTAAAGGTACAGGGGTCTTGCAACCTACGACCTAACGTGGTCATGCGACCTAAGTGGGATGCATGACCTAAGAAGGTACGCGAGCTAAGGGTGAGCGACCTAACAAAGTCGTGCGACCTAAGTGGTCATGGCCACGCGACCTAAGGACCTAGGCAAGGTATAAGGACTCAACGGCCTAAAGGAGATGGGATCACGCGACCTAAAGTGTTAAAGGTCGAACGACCTAATGCTTAACACGCGAAAGACCTAGGGTGATCGAGCGACCTACGAACTAGGGACGAACGACCTAAGTCCAGAGTGGCTAAAAGCCGGCAGAGTCTTCTCCACGCCAGAGCGACCTATGGCCCAGCGACCTACGACCTAGTGACCTAATTTTGAAAGACCTAAGCACGAATGAAAATCTGCAGGGCTAGTCTATGAGGCAGTGCGACCTAAGGCCCAGGATTTGCCAACAACGCTGAAAATTGGGGTTTTTCACCCATTCAATCCAAACCAAAAACAAACTAAGATGCTAATGCGATAGGGAATCATTCCCAACAGTCCAATGATAGTTATAGGCAAGATGTGAGATTAAAAATCTCACCTTTTCACTAAAATGGATGAAGATGAAGCTTGAAAGCAAGGAGAAGCAATCCAAAGCTTGAATCCACTATCTTCTACTTGAATTTGGAGTTGAAAGTGGGATTTGCAATTGAATTTGAGTTTGGAGTTTTAATTTACCTTTCCCACCACCATTTTTGATGAAGCTTGAAGTGTTTGATAAAGCGAGGAAGAGTGGGTGGGTTGGGGCTGAGTTAGAAGGTGCAGTCCAACTAAAGTCAAAGGCGGGAAAAAGTGATGAAAATTTCACTTACTCCAAACATGTCGAAGTTTATACTTAAAAAGGTCGCAAACGTCATTTTGAACTCAATGCAGGTGGTCTCGAGTCCTAATTTGACCGTATGCAAAAAGTAGCTTTTCGGACTAACATCCGACTAACGATAAAATATTTAAATAAAATATTTAAATATAAAATCGATAAATATGCGGGTTGTTACAGCTTCGGTCATGATAGCCTCCTGTGTCTGATATAATTCTTGAGTAGCAGGAGGCATGTGCGGTGCAGCATCGATCACTGGACAAAGAATAAGAGAATTGTTAGAACTTAACTCGATCAAAGACTTCGACTCAGGAAAGATATGTGGAATGTTCGGAGTACCTTCCTCAGTTTGACTTGTAAGCAACGGGGCGGCTTCAGTCGCTTGAGCTGTAGTCGGAGACATCTGCGGCTGATCCGGATTGTAGGCCGGAACAGCTTGAAGATCAACCGCAGGCAAAGATTCAGACTGGGTTGATGCCGAAAGTTCAAGTCTTGCATCGTGATGCTCAACACCGGAGCCTTCTCCTACTTCTAGGTGCTGGGTGCCGAGTCTCTCCTTCTCATAAGAGATCATTGAATCATGGAGAATCTTCTTTTCATCATCGGTTAACAGACGATTCTCGAGCACGAATTCATCCATAGACTCACCCTGGTGCGCCTCCTTCTCTTCATCCACCACGGCCCCAAGCACTATGGAGATGCGTCGAATAATCATCGAGCCAGGCTAGACCCCTGTGCCTCAACACATTAGCATTGTAAAAGATGAGGAGATCTTCAATGTCGGCCTCTAGCCTGGACTCGGCCAACTTCACCCTCTCCTCGACCTCAGTCTCCACCTTCTGGACTTTATCCACCGCCGCATCCCATTCTCCCCTTAGCAGAACAGCCTGATCGCACGCCTCCTGGGTTGCGTTGTTCGCGTCATCTTTTTCCTTGACCAAGTTGGCGAATTTAGCTTTGATTTCATTAAGCGCCTTGACCACCGCGTCCCGCTCGGCGGTGACTTTGGTGTTCTGGTGGCCCATCTCCTCCACCAGGGCAACGTGTGTCTGCCCCAACCTCTCCATTTCCGCCTTCGCTTCATCAGCCTTCTTAATGGCCTCAATCTCAGATTTTCGAGTGTTATCCTGCCTTTTGGCAAGGCCGTGACACCAAAAAGTTGACTGGAAAACTAAAGACATTTCGTCGTAAAAGTTCGTTATACACTATTTCACCATGGATATCGATGAATTTTGTCCGAGCCCAGATCAGGCTACAATTGATAGGACACGGCAAGTAAAGTCATGAAAGCCAGCACTCCAGATTTCAAGTCAATCCGAGTTTGTGCGCTCGAGTTATGATCGATGCAAAATGAAGGAGAATACCCTTATTCGAATCCATAGGCAACACCTCTATTCGAATCCATCAGCGTCTCCCTGTACGAATCCATCAGCAGTTGGCCTCGATTCGCATCGATCAATCAGCCAATCAACTTCGCATCCGTCGGCAAGCATATGTTCGTGTCCATCGTCACGCATGACCTCGTATCCATCAGTTGAAGGGACTTGACCGAATCCATCGAATTACCTCAACCCACATCCATCAATCAGCCAGTCTTCGTATCGATTGGACCATCATCATTCGTAACCATCAAGAGATGCTGCTTCGAAACCATCTTGCTATGACACTTTCGTATCGATCGACCGGAGTACATTAGGATCGATATGAACGAGACCCAATGTTCGAATCCATGTATGTCTATACTTTCGAGTCAAACGAGCCAGAGATGACGTGTTAAATCTTGGATGTGAATGCAGCAAAATATCCGGAGTGATTCAATCAACTCGGATCGAAGCGAGCAGTGCACGTCGTGTCATCACAAAGCCACGTGAGAGGATCGATTCGAAGAGATCGATTCGAAACCATGGATTCGAACCAGACAGCATTCCGAAGATCATTAGCCCGAATCAATCATATGTCCCAAACCACTAGTCCAAATGCTACAAAATTTTCACAGAAGCTTGCCCACAAGGTAAAGAATGTTCCTGCCAAGTTTCAACTCGATTGGACTAATTCTTGATGGATACGAAATGAATTCGTATCGATCACAGATCGAGTCGAAACTTGGTGGAACTGGTCGCGTGGGCCCCCTCACGTGCCTGAAGAAGTCTCCCGAAGTTTGAGCGCGATCTCAGCCTCCTACGCCTATAAATAGCCCCCTGAAGCCAATAGAAAAGGGATCTTTTTGCGATTCAACATCCAAACTCTGCCGGGTTCAATTCTACATCTTATGATCACTGTTGTATTCATATTTCAGAGCTATCATCAATTGTAATCTGCTGTAACAGATTGAAGTTATCAAGTGAATCAATAAAATCATAAGCTTCAGAGTGGACGTAGGCAAGCTTGCCGAACCACTATAAAATCTGTGTTGTTTACTGCTTTTCTTTTCAATTTTCTGGGTGTTCTCCATCTTTGTTTCTCCACATATTTGCTATCTGTGAATTGTGATTGCGTACTGGTGCTTTCAACGACAATCGGGTGTTTGTGACCAATTTTGGCGCAAACACTTTGGTGCTTTCACTAAGAAGGCTAATTCAGGAGTTCTATCATTTAGAAGTTGAATTTGAAGACTTAAGAGCTCAGATCTGAGAAGATATGACAAGGCAAACTAGTAAGAGACAAAGGCCAGAGCAAAGTCAGCATGAAGGGAGTCAAGAGGCTTCCTCAGAGGCAAACCAAGCATCGATCTTCATCACCAGGGATGAGATGGAGACAATGATGAAGAGACAGGAAGAAATGATCCAGAATTTGCTTCAAGGGATTGGACAACTTGGAGCGCAAAATCAAGGAGCAACCAGAGTCCAGAACGGAGCAGGACCATCTGGCGCAGTGCCGGAGCTGGGGGGCACACACTTAGAGCATGTTGATCCAATCCCAGGAAGAGATTTAGGGACATCTGAGCAACCTGGTGGCAATAGAGGGATGAACGCTCAGCTGGGGGCAGAACGAAGGTGACACTCAAAGATCACAGCCTGACGACAATGACAGGATGGCAGAGATGGTCAGATGGGCCATGAGAGGTGGACTAGTAAATAGAGATCTGGAGGATGTACATAGGAGTCCCTTTACTCCTATGATCAGGCAGGCCAGGAATCCACCAGACTTCAAGCTACCATCGGTGGAAATGTATGATGGGCGGACGGATCCAGCGGTCCATCTAACGAAGTATATGAGGCACATGAAAGTGCTGGGGGCATCATAGGAAGTCATGGCCCAGTGCTTTCCATTGTATTTGATGGACATTGTAGCGCTATGGTTTAGACAACTGGAGAGTGGCTCCATTGGGACTTGGACAGATTTGACAGAAAGGTTTATGAGACAATTCAAGGTTCATATTTCGAGACCCAAGAACGTGATGAGTCTGGCGACTCTAAAACAAAAGGCCGGGGAATCCTTGAGGAGTTTTCTGACGCGATTCAACGCGGCAGTAGCATCAGTGGATCAACCAGATCCATCTATGGTCATGATGGCAGCTGTATCTGGAATATCTGATGGCACGGAGTTCAAGAATTCACTAACTAAGGATCCACCTACGGACCTGGGAGAGTTTTATCACGAAGCCAAAAAGTTTTTGCGATTAGAGGACGCTCATATGGAGAGAGAAGAAGAAATCGATGTTTACGAAGTTAGAGGCGGTAATTCACTTGGAAAAGGTGCAGAGACTGGTAAAGGGAAGCGAAAGGCTGAAGAAAATGATGATAGGTCAAAACGGTAACGGAGGGAGCCGCGATTTACCACCTATTCAAAACTGAACGAGGGATTGGAGCGAATCTACCAAGACACCCGAGAGCAAGTTGCCTATCATAGACCAATGCGATGGGATTCGACTACCGACGAGAGAAAGTTAGACAAATATTGCTTATTCCACGAGCTGAACGGTCATAGCACAAATGACTGTAGGCACCTGAAGGATGAGGTAGAAGGGCATATCAGAAATGGTAGGCTACTTCAGTATGTGAGAAGGCGAGCTCCAACGGTGGAACCAGAGCGGCCACCATCTACATCAGCTAGTGGTAACCCCGAGCCGGGGCACCGTATGGTTATCAATTGATTTAAATAATGATGAACAAGTCGTAAACTTCTCACTAACACCATCACACCATTTACACATGTATGAGATCGCGGATGATCCACATGCATGCTCTGAATGATTATTGACCGTCTCGTAG
This sequence comes from Allium fistulosum, assembly GCA_030737815.1. Taxonomy (NCBI): domain Eukaryota; kingdom Viridiplantae; phylum Streptophyta; class Magnoliopsida; order Asparagales; family Amaryllidaceae; genus Allium; species Allium fistulosum. The sequence continues at coordinate 752,431,829 of CM060905.1, read as the reverse complement.
TGAGAATTTACACTTTGACATCCTTGATTTGCTTTTGTTTTATGTTTATTTGGACATTTAGACTTTGCTTGTTTGGACATTTCTGTTATGGAATTCATGTGAACGTTAATTTGATATTTGCAATTCTGTAGAAGAAGTTACTCGCGTATGCTTTGGATCGCGAACGGTCCACAAGCTCACCTTGTATGGCGGCGAACCGCCACGATCGCTGATTCAGAAATTCACCCGAACGTGAACCTGACATCGATAATACTAAGTCCCCCCGGGTACACTCGTTCGCCTCGAATGGCACCCGACCTCGAACGGTCACCGTTTTCTTCGAACGGCATCCGACAGCGAACGGTCACACTTCATCTAGTATAACATTCGATCGCGAACGATCACATTCTGCCTCGTGCAACACCCGACCGCGAATGGTCATAATTCGTCTAGAACGACACCCGATCGCGAACGATCACAACTCGTCTAGAACGACATCCGACCGCGAACGGTCCCATTTCTTTATTTGCAGCGAACGGCATCCGACCGTGAACGGTCCTATTTTTTTATTTGTCGCGAACGGCATCTGACCGCGAATGGTCCCATTTCTTTACTTGCCGCGAACGGCATCCGACCGCGAACTGTCCTATTTCTTTATTTGCCGCGAACGACATCCGACCGCGAACGGTCCCATTTCTTTACTTGCCGCGAACGGCACCCGACTACGAACGGTCCCATTTCTTTATCTACCGCGAACGGTATCCGACCACGAACGGTCCACTGCCTTTATTTGCCGCGAATGGAATCCGACCATGAACGGTCCCATTTCCTTGTTCGCCGCGAACGACATCTGACCTCGAAAGGTCACATATCACTTCAAATGACATACGGTCGCGAACGATCGTCATTCATGGTCAGGAAAAACTATCAAGTTCTTTACAGGTCGATGATAGGATATGAACATCCAGCTTATGGAACTACAAAACACACCTTCCTACCGCAAGGCATGTTTTGGGGGGCAAATGTTATCCCGCCTTTTGGCAAGGCCGTGACACCAAAAAGTTGACTGGAAAACTAAAGACAGTTCGTCGTAAAAGTTCGTTATACACTGTTTCACCATGGATATCGATGAATTTTGTCCGAGCCCGGATCAGGCTACAATTGATAGGACACGGCAAGTAAAGTCATGAAAGCCAGCACTCCAGATTTCAAGTCAATCCGAGTTTGTGCGCTCGAGTTATGATCGATGCAAAATGAAGGAGAATACCCTTATTCGAATCCATAGGCAACACCTCTATTCGAATCCATCAGCGTCTCCCTGTACGAATCCATCAGAAGTTGGCCTTGATTCGCATCCATCAGTCAGCCAATCAACTTCGCATCCGTCAGCAAGCATATGTTCGTGTCCATCGTCACGCACGACCTCGTATCCATCAGTTGAAGGGAATTGACCGAATCCATCGAATTACCTCAACCCGCATCCATTAGTCAGCCAGTCTTCGTATCGATTGGACCATCATCATTCGTATCCATAAAGGGATGCTGCTACGAAACCATCTTGCTATGGCACTTTCGTATCGATCGACCGGAGTACATTACGATCGATACGAACGAGACCCAATGTTCGAATCCATGTATGTCTATACTTTCGAGCCAAACGAGCCAGAGATGACGTGTTAAATCTTGGATGCGAACGCGGCAAAATATCCGTAGTGATTCAATCAATTCGGTGCAAAAGGAGGATCGAAGCGAGGAGTGCGCGCCGCGTCATCACAAAGCCACGTGAGAGGATCGATTCGAAGAGATCGATTCGAAACCATGGATTCAAACCAGACAGCATTCCGAAGATCATTAGCCCGAATCGGTCATATCTCCCAAACCACTGGTCCAAATGCTACGAAATTTTCACAGAAGCTTGCGCACAAGGTAATGAATGTTCCTGCTAAGCTTCAGCTCGATTGGACTAATTCCTGATGGATACGAAATGAATTCGTATCGATCACAGATCGAGTCGAAACTTGGTGAAACAGGTCGCGTGGGCCCCCTCACGTGCCTGAAGAAGTATCCTAAAGTTTGAGAGCGATCTCAGCCTCCTACGCCTATAAATAGCCCCCTGAAGCCAACAGAAAAGGGATCTTTTTGCGATTCAACGTCCAAACTCTGCCGGATTCAATTCTACATCTTATGATCACTGTTGTATTCGAATTTCAGAGCTATCATCATTTATAATCTGCTGTAACAGATTGAAGTTATCAAGTGAATCAATAAAATCATAAGCTTCAGAGTGGACGTAGGCAAGCTCGCCGAACCACTATAAAATCTGTGTTGTTTACTGCTGTTCTTTTCAATTTTCTGAGTGTTCTCCATCTTTGTTTCTCCACATATTTGCTATCTGTGAATTGTGATTGCGTACGGGTGCTTTCAACGACTATCGGGTGTTTGTGACCAATTTTGGCGCAAACATTGAGAAGACTCGGACTCAGTAGAGAGTACCTGAATAATACGATCCCTTTTTGTGAGCTCGGTCTCCATCTTTCTCGATCTCTTTGGCCCGCTCAAAGGCCACTTTGGAAGCTTTTTCAGCAGCCTTTGCCCACTCTCGGTATTAGGTGTTGATGTCGTGGACATAATCATGCATCGTGCCCTCTACCCTTGATGGAATTCTCTTCAAGTGGAGAAGGAAGACATAACTGTTGAAGCAGATATTTGGAAAATCCTTCCTCATCTGAGCCAACTTAAGGGCCCCTTCTCCAGTGGGATCAGCGGGGACCTACTCTGTAACCATGGAGGATGTAGTCTCGACTCTCTGAAGATGAGTCTCAGATCTAGAAGAATGAGAAGACGGCATGTGGCGAGGAGGTTAAGGCGGGTGTGAGGCAGAAACAGGGGGTGGAGACGGAAGTCTGGGAGGAAGAGAGCGTGATCTGGATCGATGTCTATACTCTCTGTCACGCCCATGCCTATCCTGATCAAAGTAATCGCGATCACGATCTCTATCTGAATCCCTCCTGCGGAAATCATAATAACCAGAAGCTTTTCGGGCAGAGCGAAGATTCCCAAGCATCGATCCCCTTCCAGACATGGTACTTGAAAATGAGAAGCGAATAAAGAGTTACTGACTTCCTAAGTTGAGCGATTTACAGTTGTGAATCATGCAGTGTAGTGAAGTGTATGCATGTGCAATCCCCCGACCCACCGGAAATGTCGGCCGCACTCGTAGCAAGCGACCCGCTCAGTTCTAGAGCACTGTCAAGCTCCTCCATACCAGCGTCGTGTTGGGATGACACAAAGTCTGGAATCGGAACATCAGCAAGCCCGTCAAAAGATTCTCTACTGGCGGGGAAGAAGCCTCTGAAATTCTAATCCCCTGAGCAGGCAGGGACATAACAACAGATTTAAATCTCCTGAATTCAGAATGCTTCTAGGCAGCAGCCTTGCCTTTTCTCCTTCCACCCGACTCCTGGACATCGGCAGAGGGCCCAGCTGGGAGCTCGGTATCGGTAGGCATTCTTTCTTAACCAACTTCTTCGGCGATTATGACTGTGGGAGCTTTGCGCTTCACCCATTTCTTCGGGACCACTCTATGTGCCCCTTCCAGATGTATGCTCTGCCTCCGCTCTATTAGCCCGACGGTCCTCAAATTCCTGTCAGTCAGGACTAAGTCTATGTGCCTCTCTTCGCCCGGAAATGCTTGAAGAATCCGAACAACCTCTCTGAAGTACGCGCCATCAGGACGAGAGATTGCGACTATAAGAAAGGAAAAGTATGTCAGTTTTGAAGTCGGTTACTAACTTCTCAGTAATTCAAGAGAGATGGCGACACTTACGTCTATCCAACCACCGCCTAGCAAAACCAGGGGGGCAACGAACGTAGAACCATTCGGTTTTATAATAACTTAGCCTTCCCCAGGAGCCTAGTACTATGTGGCAGTTTCTAACCGCTTCCAGGAAGGTGAAAGAAGGGCTATCTCCATGGCTTTTGACATTGAATAAATATCTAATTTCGATCGGCTTCGACGGTCGAAAGAGGATGTAGCTGAGACAAAGGTACTGTTCAACAAGGCATACCCGTTCGGATGTAGCTGAGACGGAGCTATGCCAAGAAACGATAACAACTCCCTTATATAGTCATTGAAGGGAGGAAGTGTCCCCGCTGTGCAAGCATGACGTTTGAAGGCAGTAAACCCTTCCGGGCAATAATGTGGCCTGTCCTTCGGCCTAGGAAGTAGCACGTCGTCGAGCGACAAACCCTGCCTTAAGAAAATCTGGCCTAACATGTCTTCGGAGATACCCGACGGCACCAAATCTGGTGGACTACAAATAAACCGAGCCCCTAGGCGCTTGTCCGGAGCTGGCTCAATAACTTCTGCTTCTATAACTGGTATCTCTATAGTTGGAGGAACAGAACTTGGGAATTCCGGCTGCTGAGAACTTGAAGGGTCCATGACTAGCTAGCTTATAAAAAATCATTGTTAAACTGACAAATAACACTCATGCATCCCCCAGTGTAAAGTGTGTGAGTGTGTTGTGCAGTGCGGTAATGTATATTATTTGAGAAGATCAACAAGATTGAAGGAAGCGTATAAGCGACGAGACTTCGGAATTAGGTCGGATGGACCGTCATCGCTGACCGTCACAACCATACCATCCAACTATTAACCATCATTTCAAGTCAAAGCTTGTTGTCATTTTTATGAGTTGCAGTTTCATCGACGAGCTTCGATAGGAAGTCAGATATGCAGTGAAATGGTTAACTCCAGTTATGCAAGTTTGAAGCTCGTCGGAAGCAATTGTACAAGTGTATGAGAGGTTTCAAACTTTTTAATACTCAAATTTGTATCACTCACGGGAGCCATGTTCACATCAATAAGTCGTGATCGTCTGTGTGTGAGTAACGCTCGGTCAGAAGGTCGACATACAAATTCGACTCGAACTAGAGGCTGGGGATTTCGAATCGATCAGAACATAACCTCTGAATCGATTAAAAGCCTCTAGTTTGACTCGCTCCTCAAGACCATCGGGTTCGACTCGGTCCCATGAACACGAAGTTCGACTTGCTCCTAGAACCACACAGTTCGACTCGCTCCCAAGGTTCTACACTTCGACTCGATCCAAAGCCATCAACTTCGACTCGCTCCGAAGCCACCCACTTCGATTCGATCGAAGGCCATCGTTTCAAATTGATCAGACACAGCCCCTTCGTATCGATCCATAGAATCAGAGCATTTGACTCGATGCGAAGCTCCACCATCGATCGATACGAAGGTCTCCGCCTCATCCTCTCGAAACCACCACTCCAGATCGACACGAAGCTAAGACCCTGAAACTTTCGATCAATCACGACTCAGATTGATTTAGTTTTAGAAAACCGAGTCTCATCGTTCACGCGTTGGATTCACTTAATGGATTACCTAGATCTGTCATATTAGTTCGAGTAAGTGATGGTGTGAATCAGTTCAAAGGCAAGGATTTTTGTTCTTTCTTCTCGAGTCTCAGAGCGATAAGAAGGCAAGGCAGGAAAATAAGAAGTGAAAAGTGAAAAAACGGCTAAGTGCGAAGTATTTATATGGACTTGGAAACAAAGTGAATAAACGATTCGTATCCCGTTGGATTCGAACGCGTGTTTCGACTACCTCTCCAGTGCGTTGATGCGAGGCTCCCCTTCATATCGTTTGTCTTCGACTCCCTTATGCATCAATAAAAGACATCACTTCGACTCTGTCTTTCCTTCGACTAGCTCCTCCGTCTCCTGTGCATTTCGACTCGCTCCTCCGTCTCCTGTGCATTTCGACTTGCTCCTCTGTCTCATGCGCATTTCGACTCCATCTCCTATGCAGTCCGAATCCAAGACCGAGTCGAGTAACCAGTTCGAATCCATTAAACCATGACTTCCAGAAGACAACTCAATCGATATGAATTGCGTATTCATATCCAGTTCGACTCCATCGGTACGAGGCCGCCCTTTTGTATCGATAACCCATTTTCGACTCCGACCCCAGTGCAGCTCGAAACCCCAAACCAACTCGAACGAGCATTTCGAATCCATCAGGGAGTCTACATCGACTCGCTCCACTTCGACTCGCTCGGTTCGAGTCCGTCATCAAGTTGAACAAACGCTTTACATCCATCGAATCCATCAAACCATGACTTCCATAGGCCAACTCCATCAACTTGACATACTTACTTCGCATTCATAAATCCAATAAAAATCATCCTCGATGTTTCAACCCTTCTCATCGATTCAGGAGAGGATTGTTATGAAGGAACATTCAAGAGCAACCATCGAGCGTTGTCGCAGCGAATTTCACATCGGTTCAGGAGAGAATCGATACGTAATTCAAAAAGTAAAATAAACTGACAACGACTCGTGGACGTACGAACGTCAACGAGAGTCAGGTTAACATATATACATGAATGTCAGACTAGTGTTCAGTATTCCAAATTTTCAAGAATCAGAAACTCATCCAATAACGATTACAACAACAAACGACTAATCACTGGCATACAACAATCAGTTGCAAAAATACAGGGTACAACAGTTAACAGTCAACAACTTACATTATCAAGGAAATCAGTCGAAGATTACAGCTTTCGTCGAAAAGACAGTAACTAATCATAGTAAGGATGGAAACATTTCAAAGCACGTCATGTTTCCACAAGACGTACGTTGGGGGGCAAATGTTATCCCGCCTTTTGGCAAGACCGTGACACCAAGAAATTGACTAGTAAACCAATGACGATCCATCCCAGAGATCGGTTATACACAGGCTCACTATGGATATCGACGAATTTTTACTGAGTCCGGATCGAGCCAAATTTGGTAGAACATGACAAGCAAACCCATGAGAGCCAATGTTCCAAATCTCAAGTCAATCCGAGTTCGTATGCTTAAGTTATGAACGATACAAAATTGGGTGAAAACCAATTATCGGTCGACTCGCTCCCTTCGACTCGCTTCCTTCGACTCGCTCCACATCCCTCAGATGTCAACTTCGACTCGCTTCGCAACACACAGAAGTGACAACTTCGACTTGCTTCGCTGAAAGGCTAACTTCGAGTCGTTCAGGTTCGACTCGCTTCACAGCCATCTGAAGTACCTACTTCGACTCACTTCGCTCAGATGCCTTCTTCGACTCGCTCCATTCGAACCACTGATCGACTCCATCAACTTCGACTCCCTTGGCAAAGCCACTGCTCAAACCACTCAGGACACTACGTTTCGACTCGCTCGACCAGTACGTACTTCAACTCGCTCGATCTGGGCACACTTCGACTCGCTCAACCGAAGAACACTTCGACTCGCTTGAAACAACATCAAGGGCAGAGTGAGATTCAAGCGCCACGTCACCGAGTCAAAGGGAAGCGAGTCAAAATAGAAGCGAGTCGAAGGAAGCGGCCTACCGAAAACCTCATTTCGTAACGATCATATCTCCGAATCTACAAGTCCAAATGCTATAAAATTTTCACAGAAGACTACGTGCATGCTAAAGAATGTCCACGCCAAATTTCGACTCCATTGGATGGAATCTCGAGCGATACGAAATCTGGTCGTATCGATCACAGATCGGACCGAAACTTCACGGGCTTGGGCGTACGGGCCTGGTCACGTGCCAAAGAGGGTCTCCCGACATCTGAGCAAAATATCAGCCTCCTACACCTATAAATAGACCCCCAAAGCCAAAAGAAAAGGGGTTCTTCTTCCTCTTTGAGATCTCCAACACCCGGACTCTGCCAGATCCAGATCTGAACTCAATTGGTGCTGCTACCAACGAAATTCATTGCTGCAAATCATAATTGCCTACGGTAAATAATTGAATTCACTTGTAAACACAAAAGAAAGATCAATATAGCAAACTACTTCATAGTGGACGTAGGCAATACGCCGGACCACTCTAAATTCTTGTGTCTCCTTGCACTTTACTTACTCTCATTTCTGAAATTTGGAGTTTTTGTTAGATAAATCCTCTTTTTACTTTAAATTTCTTCACTTTATCTCTTTAAAGACTTCCAAAGAGTGTTGTGCCCAATTTTGGTACAAACATGTCCCAAACTTCAAAGCAAGAAGGAAGGCAAGCTAAATGTTGTACAAGCCCCTACTAACACTTCTTGCGGTCAAGGTATTTTGTATTCTATCCTTGATGGCATTATTATATTTTGTGATCTTCCTATTCAAGTTCTTTTTGATACGGGTGCATCTCACTCTTTTATATCAAAAGAACTTGTTGACGCTTTGTCTTTGAATGTTATTGGCTTGATGACTTCATTAAGGATTGCGAATTCGGTTGGTGGATCCACAACACTCAGTTTACTATGTAAAGATGTCAAAATTATTTTATGTTATTATGCTTTCCGAGCCGATTTGCATGTTATGCGTTACCTTGGTTTCAGAATGATTTTGGGAATGGATTGGCTTAACCGTTATGAAGCACATATCCTATGTCCTGAGCAGACTATATATCTTTGACATCCTCAATCTGTTAAGCAGATTTCTTCTATTCTTGAAGATTCAGATTCTAATTCGAGAGTGTCCTTGTATTCACTAAATCCTCATGATGACAATAACGATGATGAGGAAGATGTCATTTCCCTCATTCACGTTGTTTGTGAATTTCCTGACATATTTGAGCCCGTTTTAGGATTTCCACCTAAGCAAGCAATTGAGTTCAGAATTAATCTAATCCTTGGAGCTCTGCTTATTACTCGTCCTCCTTATCGTATGTCCAATAAAGAGAATGAGGAGATGCATAAACAATTATCCGAATTGGAAGCGAAGCAATTTATTCAATCTAGTTCCTCTCCATGGGGAGCTTCAGCTATTTTTGTGAAGAAATCTGATGGTACACTTAGGCTTTGCGTTGATTACCGCAAGCTTAACGATCTCACCATCAAGAATAAATATCCCTTGCCTCAGATTGATGATTTATTCGATCAGCTTAATGGTGCTAAAGTCTTTTCACGGTTGGACTTAACAACCGATTTTAACCAACTTCGTATTGCAGAGGATAGCATTCCTTTAACATCGTTCCGTACACATTATGGATCTTATGAATGGCTTGTTATGCCATTTGGTTTGACGAATGCTCCAGCTTATTTCGTTGACCTTATGAATCGAGTTTTCAAAGACTTCCTCGATCGATTTGTTCTCATCTTTATAGATGATATTCTTGTTTATTAGAAAACCGAGGAAGAGCATGAAAATCATCTTCATATTGTGTTGGAAACTCATAGGAGCCACCAATTGAAAGCAAATTTTTATAAATGCCACTTTTGGCAATCTCATGTGAAATTTTTGGGACATATCATTTTTGAATTTGGAATTTCCGTGGATCCTTTAAATATTGAAGCGATTCAAAATTGGAAGAGACTGGAGAGTGTGACGGAAATTCATAGCTTTCTCGGATTGGCGGGCTATTACCGTCGGTTCATAAAAGACTTTTCTAAGATTTCCGTACCTCTAACTAGTTTGACAAAGAAGGGGGTTAAATAGATTGGTCAGACAAATGTGAAGCTGCTTTTCAGAAACTAAAAGAACATCTTTCCGTGGCTCCTATTCTTCTGATTCCCGAAGGGAACCAAGATTTTGTTGTTTACACCGATGCTAGTTGTATTGGTTTGGGTTCCGTTCTCATGCAAAGGGAACGTGTTATTGCTTATGCTTCTAGGTAATTAAAGCCTACCGAGACTAGATATGCCACTCATGATTTAGAGCTCGCGGCTATTGTTTTCGCCCTTAAAATTGGGCGTAATTATCTTTTGGGAGAGAAATTTGTTCTATACACCGATCATAAATCTTTGAAGTATTTATTCTCTCAAAAGTAACTTAATTTGCGATAACAACATTGGCTCTAGTTCCTTGCATCTTATGACCTTATGCCTTTAGTCGTAAGCAACAAGCGGTTGTTTCCATGATGATATCCGAATGGAATGATCTCGCGACTTTATCCACTTGTGAGATTCGAGATCGTGAATCCAATTCATGTTCATCTCTTGTTTTATGTAGCCTTGAGGCTCATCCTTCTCCTTTAGACCGCATTCTTGAAGCTCAAAAGCATGTTCCCGAATTGGTTCTTCTTAGCCAAAGTTGTAGGGATAAAATTGATATTGAAGGTTTGAAAGACTTTGATATTGATGCTCGTGGCGGTATTCGAAAATTTAGTAGACTTATGGTGCCAAATATTATTGATCTTCGTAAAGACAATTTAGAAGATTCTCATCGTTCTAAATTTACCATTCATCCCGGTAGTAGTAAAATGTACGCGGATATGAAGCGACTTTATTATTAGGATGGAATGAAATCCGATATTGCTAACTTTGTTAAGCGTTGCATGACTTGTCAACTTGTAAAGGTCAAGCGTCAAAGGCCCGGTGGGATATTGCAACCTTTGGAAATTCCAATATGGAAGTGGGATCAAATTTCCATGGACATTATTGACGGTCTTCCCCATTCTCCTTCGGGCCATGATAACCTTTGGGTGATAGTTGATAGACTTACAAAATCCGCCCATTTTATTCCCGTTCGGTCCAATCGGACCGTACCTATTTTGGCTAAACTCTTTGTCAAGGAAATTGTTAAACTGCATGGAGTTCCTACTTCTATTGTTAGCGATCGTGATCCATTGTTTACTAGTGGATGCTGGAAAGGTCTTCAAAAAGCATTGGGAATGAAGCTTAATTTTAGCACCGCTTATCATTCTCAGTCTGATGGACAAATTGAGCGTGTGAATCAAACTCTTGAAGATCTTCTTCGTGCATGTGTTCTTGATTTTGGTGGAAGTTGGGAAGATCATATTTCTCTTGTTGAGTTTTCCTATAACAATAGCTTCCAATTTTGTATTCGTATGGCACCTTTCGAGGCACTTTACGGAAGGCCATGCCGATCTCCTTCATGTTCTCTTGAAGCCGGTGGGAAGCTGGTTTTAGGTCCAGATTTTATTCGGGATGCCACAGAAAAGATTGACCTTATTCGGCATAGGATGAAAGAAGCTCAAAGTAGACAAAAAACCTATGCCGATAATCGAAGAAGGAGATTAGAATTTTATGTGGGAGATTTTGTGTTTATTCGTGTTTCACCTATGAAGGGTGTTGTACGTTTCAATCGATCGGGAAAGTTAGCACCTCGATATATTGGGCCATTTCCCATCACCGAACGGATTGGTTCCGTGGCTTAGCGCCTTTTATTACCGGCTCAGTTTTCTGCAATTCATGACGTATTTCACATCCCTTAACTACGGAAATGCCTTCGAGGTTCCGATTCTATTCTTGAGCCCGGTGTTATTGAAGAAATTGAAGTTTCGCCTAATTTGACTTATGAGCAACATCCTATTCGTATCATTGCTTCGGAGGTTAAACGCCTTCGAAATACAGATGTTCCTCTTGTGAAAGTTCAATGGTCCTCAAATCCTAAGATTGCTCTTGGGAATCCAGAGAATTTATCGAGCGAACACATCCGGTCTTGCTCTCTCGTGCTCCTTAAGGTGAACTTCTTATTTCAAATTTCTTCTTTTTGTGTCGATATGCTTTTATTATTGTTACTTCTTATTTATTTCTTATAGATTGCGAGGACGAAATTTCTTTAAGGAGGGGAGTCTGTAACAACCCGCATATTTTACGATTTTATATTTAAATGATTTATTTGAATATAGCATCGTTAGTCAGATTCAAGTCTGAAATGTCACTTTTTGCAAACAGTTGAATTGGGACTCGAGACCACTTCCATTGAGTCCAAAATGGCGTTTGCGACCTTTTTGAGTATAAACATCGATATGTTTGGAGTTGAGTAGAATTTTGACATTATTACTTGGGCTTTGGGCTTGGGTTTGGGTTTCAGCCCACTAACCCAACTCATCATATATCCTAACTCCACCCTCTCTCCTCTTCATTCATTCTATTATTTTCCTAACACTTGAAGCTTTAGAAAAATGGGGGAAGGGAAAGGAATTAGAATTCCTAAGCCCTAGATTCATTTGCAAACTCAAGTTCTAGCTCCAACATCTAAGAGAAGCTTAGGTAAGCATCCTCTTCATCCTCTCCATCTCATTTCCTCTTGAATTTAAGAAATTTCTTAAACCCTAACTTAGGAAATGTTTTTCTTTTGAGCTTAGATTGAAGCTTCTTGGGTTAAAATTGAAGAGTGATTGTTCTTGCCTTGCTCTATAGCTTCTCTCTTGTGTTTTTGTGTTTAAAGGTGAGTTTTTGAACTCACATCTTTGTCTATTTCTATCATTGTTGTTAGGTATGAATTCCTAATATCTATTCATGTTCATTTGCTTTTGATGTGAATTTATTCGGTGGACATTTCAATTTTTGGTGTTTTGAAGTCAAAAACTTTAAAAATCCTAGCTTTAATGTATGAACATGCTTTTGGTGGTGTATCGAAGAGCCTATAGGGCTGGGTTGTCGATTGGCATAAACCCTTAGCGCCCATTGCTCATCCGATCGCAAATTGTTTTGGGTTTGCCCTTCATTTGTCTAGGCTGGAAATACAGGAAAACAGGGTCAATTCGACTGAACTCAGAGAGCCAATCGACAGACCTGGAACCCGAGAGTTTTCCAAGCTCTGTCCAGTCGACTGGCTCTCTGAGTTCAGTCGACTAACCTGGAACCCAAGACTTTCCAGGCATTGGTCCAGTCGATTGAACTCAGTGCCCAGTTGCCTGACCTGCTTGTCTCAGCCCAATTTGCCTATTTGGTGTGAATTTCCAATTTTGAACCGATTCGTGTTGATCCTTTTAGTTATTATCACCTTTGTCGACTTTGATGACTTCTTTTTCGGGATTTTTGGGAATACCCATTTTGATGGATCCGGTATCGATTCCTTTGGATTTTATTCACATCTTCGAATGTGAATTTTTGGTGATTGATTGTTTCTACAATCATTTCTGTGATTTTTGACTTTAAAATATAAAGGTTTTCTATACTAGTAATAAATATTCAAACTCTTTCACAAAGATGATTTCATCTCTATTTTTAATACGAAGCTCGTTTATAAAATCGTTTTCCAATCTATTAGTATATACAAACCTTTACCTCATTCGTATGAGAAATCTAATTAAACGGCTTAGTAAAACAAGTGGTTACTTCGTCGGTTAATTCTTGGACTTGTTCGATTGAACTCTTGTGACAATTTTCGAGTGGAAGTCCACAATTTTTTCGTAAAGATTTGAGTTAAGCTAGTGGTTATGGGACATGAATCTAAACTCTTATATTTACTAGCTTAGTGTAATTGACACTTTTTATTGGTCGATGACGATCATTTTGCGATTTAGACTAGCGATGCCTATTTGTTGTGTGGGGACTAAAAATCCCATTTGTGGAACTTCGGTTCAATTTGGTGGGGTAGCGACCCATGGTCTTCAGGCTGTTTGTGGAGCTTCGGCTCAAAATTGATGGTTAGCGACCATGGAATAGCGTTCCATTTGTGATACACGTGTTGGTGAGTTTTCATGCTCCCGTTTGTGATAGGCCTCCCCCCATTGTGATTTCTGGATTTATAGTTGATGATTTCGGGAATTTGTGTTTCACCTCCTTTTTGTGATTGGCAATGATATGTTTGTCAATATTTGGGGTTTGGTGAATAAAATAAAGAATATGACATTCTTTTTGGTGCTTTGAGATTTTTGAGATATTGTATGATTAAGTTATTGTTTAAAGTATACTTGTCGTAGTATGACATTATTGTTATCATACGTTTTTGTGATATCTCTTATTCTATCTCATTTTTATCTGATATTTATAGCTAGACTGATCCATTTATTATTTTTTTATTAAATAATACTCGGGTCAGACCGAGATGTTACAGGTGCTTCTGCTTGACTCCTTATTTGGGATCATCTTCTAACTTTTGTCTAACTACATAGTTTTGTAGTTTTTGTTATTATACATTTGAGATATAGACTCCTTGATTTATAATTATTCTTTTATCTAGCACATGTATCTATTCTTTTGTGATGTAGTGGATCTAGTTTGACCACTACTTTGATGTACACTTTTATGAGATATATTCATATCTGATTCCGCCTTTGTGATATGAATGTCTGTGACTGATTTGTGTTATGTTTATTTTTATATTTGTTTCCGAAGGCCTCATAGCCACTATGTGGTAGCTTTGAGTTTGAATTTGATATGTCAGATTTCCTCATGAAAATTAAATGTAAGCTATATTATTTGACATATCGATACTCGCACAAAGCAATTACATAGATGGTAGCTCCTCAATAGCCTTATTCTTCGTGCTAGTCGACGACATTACCCAGTAGTGTCCTTGGCTAGAGCGAGTATAGAGGTGGGGCGTCACATCAGCTCAACTCAAAGTGCACAGAAATACGAATCTTTAAGGAAAAGAAGAAGAAAGAGGAAGAAGAAGATAAAAACTACATCAAAGTCTCACAATCTCAGCGGAACAAAATATAATATACAACAACAGATTTTTATACAAAAGAATCTGTAACTGTTTAATACTTACAATCATCAGAGTACACAATCATTATATCAAATCTGGACAGTTCAGTAACTTGTCCTTACACAGTGGAAATACAAATCTACAGAAATACGCCTCGTTATCCAACTCGCCTCCTGAGCTCCATAGCATCCTATCTTGAATCTGTAATGCTCGGTCTGACCCGAGCATTATAATGAAATATCACCCGAGTCAGTCTGGAAAACCAGCGTGAGAAAACACACTCGATTTAGATTATTATTATATTTACAAAATTCCTTGGAAAACAAAGGTATCTCGTAAGACCACGCCACAAATAAACAAGCCGGGTTTTTACCTTACGATAGCAAAACATTTTTACCAAATCCATCTGATATTATAATAGTGTCTATAGAAAGTAAATAGAATATAGCTGAAATGCTTGCATCTCACGTTCCAGCATAGTTGGGCACAATCAAAACCGTACGGGCGCTTATTGGAGATTGGGTTCCATACGATGGCAGGGCTACTGGGGTACCGCATGTCACAGTACCTGGTCTAGATCAGCGTACCGAGGACCACTTCCGATCCCCTGCAACACAAGACCAGACTACCTCTTACTGGATAGCCCGAATAAGATCACCCCGCAGTTTGGATCAGCAACCTACACACAGACAAAATAAAGGGACTCTAGACAGGGATGATCTTACCCTATTGGGAAGCTACACACTTAGCCTTGCTGCACCTCCCTTGTTTTAGCCATTCCCGGTTGATGAGGCCTGAAGCTACGATTACCTTTTCAGAACACATTCACTTAGAAGGCTCATCGTCCTCCAATAACGATGGTATGATAACAATCGTCCATACAAGTTGTCCTAGGTCTAAACAAATCGAATCACCGTCTTCATCATCTTCACGGTATTCATTCATTACATTCAAACCGGATCGAAGTGGTTTTCGGATAATTAAATCCGATCCAGGTCTCTTCAAAACGATCAGCGCATTGGCCAATATTGATAGTCAGTTATTTAACTATCAAATAACATCCACAAGCAACCATCAGGCCTTAAATAATTTTCCAAATTATTTATCTCAAAATATCTACACAAGATATTATTTCCATACTTCAACCCTTTGAAAATTGTTTTCAAACCCTTTTTATTCTTACGGAACAAATTTCTACCCTTGCCCGATGCTTAGAATATTTTTCCCACTTCGTTTGATATTCAACACTTGGAAAATATTCTTTTTTTATTTCCTATTTCTTTTGAAAAATCATTTACAATTTTGTTTTTAAATTTCCAACTCGATTCACACGAATTCTATAAATCCCTGAATTCCTTAGTCAATTTCCTATAATATTTCCAAAGCCATTTATACTTATTTAAAATTCCAGTTTCACTTCTACTTCCCTTGTGAATTTTATTTCACCTTCCGAAATTCACTTATCTTATACTTTAGAATTTTATTTAAATTTCCTTAATAACACTATAAGATCTTTTTTCTAAAATCTTATTAAATTAAGTAAACTTAGCTTCCCATCACGAGAGGACTTATAATTTGAATTTAAACATTTAAAAATATATATATACCTATAGGATAAGAATAATGGTTTATTTCCAAAATATGGTTTTAGATAAATCTAGAACATGGCATTAATAATTTATATCCAATTAAAAATAAATTTACAAAGTTGATTTTTAAAATTTGAACTTATTTCAATAAATATTAAGTATTATAATAACTAACTTTGAGATATTCTAAATCCAAATAATAGTTTATATCATATAGTATAGTAATTTAAAATCTCATTTAAAACAAATTTTAATTTTATTCGACGAAAATTTATTTTTAAGAAAATCCAATATTCACCAATTCAATTCATAAATTCCTCTTGATTCGTATCACATCGACTATATCTAAATTTATCACCATTTCTCATATTTGAAATATATTCCACTATTTCTTTTCAAAACAATTCTCATAACTCGATATAAATCCACACCATTAACTTATATTTTCCACATATCCACTGATATCGTTTTATTTTATTTATAATCCCCGTTTATAAATTTATAAACTCCTTTGAGTTTTTCATCTATTTATAAAAACAAATTCCATTTATAATTTCATATTATAATTTATCTCTTAATAAAAATGCATTTTATTTCAAATCTATTTATAGATTCAAATATCTCTTCAAGCCCTTAATATATATAATTTAATTTCAAATCTCTACTTAAACCAATTTACAAATAGTTAAGTAATACCAAGTTAATTCATATATCTTTATTCCACTTAATTTCCGTTTTGAAATAAATCCAATTTTCAATATAAATATTTTCTATTAAAAATTTCCTTTTAAATTCCTTTAAATTAATTATTTATGGAATTTAAAAATACCAAATTTAATTTCCGTGCTATTTAACCTTTTTTTTAATATTCAATTCGCACACAATCAATATCAATCTATCCATTATATCATATATCAATATATATATGAAAACAATAAATATTTTTGAGGAATCTTGTTGGATCCCTCCAACCTATTTTTCCCTGCATCCACAGATGTTAGTCAACAATATAAAATACCAATCCCACTTCGAGGGCGATATCGCGGTATATACGGTCATCCGCTATTATGTGGGGCATATAGGGTCTCATTCGCTAAAATATGCGGGAATATCACTCCAATACTAAAATAAATACTACTATATATATAAATACATCCAACAGATAAATTATAAATTTATCAATCAAGTTAGGCATCCAATAATTTAAATCTAACATTTATATTTAAATAGGGTTATCCAAATGTGTGAGAAAATCTCACCTTCATTTTTGTTTTGCAATCCACTTCAATCTTGACTTGATTTCACGGTTTTTGACCTTGTATAAACATTATACGGTTTATTAATATTTGAAATAACAGAACAATCACTTACCATTTAATAAACTTAATTAACTAATAATTTAATTAAACTAATTTTTCCTTTAATAATTTTTTAGTAATTAAAATAATTAAATAAGTTAGCTAAACAAATTAATTGCCATAATACATTTTTTTAATAAACAGTAAGCTAAATAATGTATGTATATTTTTTGTATATAGATATATTTATTTTTATATTTTCTATAAAAAACAAAATAGTAATTTTCTTTACTGTAAAAATTTTCTTCTTTAATATATATAAAAATTTGATTTTTAAAATTTCTTCTTCTTCCTTCCTCTGTATATATAAATATATATATTATTATTAAATTTAATTTGAAACGAAAATGAACCGAAAGGTTACCTCACTGACTCGATTGACACCCTAACTACCACCTCCTACACGACCTCCACTGCACGCTACCCAGTTCGCCGCAAAGTGCTCTGAGTCGCCACATCAAACTGAGCACTGAAGCTCCACCTCCTCATCAAACTAACATCGGCCTCGACTACCATCAAGTCGCGACTTCAGGCAACGCCGTGGGCCCTCCTTCATAACGCGCTCGAACCCCAACGCGAACCCAAAATCTTACCCCCCCACCCCCCACCCCCCTCCTCGCGAACGATTTGATTCAACCGCCATTTTTTTATTATGCCGATTCGACTCGAAACTTTACAGAGTAGAAGAGAAATGCCTACGCGATTCTTTGATTGGAATTAGGAAGATGGAGCGGCCATTTGTTTTTCCAAATGAATTGAAAGATAATTTTTTTTCTTCCGTTTGTTTTTTTTTAAATGGTTTGAACCTGCTTGCATTTTTAAACAAATGGAGAACGGGGGACTCGACGGGATGTAAACGTATTTATACCAACTTGTTACAGTGACCTGAGGTGAAAGGATAAAGTTCTGATTTGAATATAAATGTCCATCAATAAATATATACATAAATATTAATTTTAAACCGTCTCGAATTTGCAACTCAAAATCTCGACCTCCTATCGAGGCGTGCCGCCAGCCATTTATAATGTTATACCCCTATTTCGAACGCAATGGAAAAGGTTTCGGGTCCTAATTCGATCGTATGGAGAAGATAGATTTTTGGACCTAGTTTTTAATATTAATTTTTCAATATAATTTTCAACGCGTTTATATTCCGTATGACCACTCGATAACTACGAAAGCTACGAAATTTGAAATCCGATAATAGTACAATATTACGAATCCAATGGAACTGGTTTCGTTGAATTCCGAGACTGTGCCTCAGAAGGCTATTTTTAAATGTCAATTTAAACGATATATTTTTAAAACTGAACAGATCACTTCCAAATTCAATTTTAAAAGTTGCATCGTTTTCAGTACTATTAATGTAAATTTTACAAGCCTTTAAATTATTTTTATCGAGCTTAAAACTCTAGATTCACTATTTTAATCAATATTCAATTATAAACTTCAACAATTAAATTATTAAAAAAATTGCTATATTTAAATTCTTAATCTATTTTATTAAATAAAAACCAATCTTTCACATTCAAAAATCAATCTACAATTCAAATTTTAATATTTAAAACAATTCAAATATTCACAATTAACGCTAGAAGAACCCGGGTCATTACATTTTATTTTATTTGTATACTTCACTTATACAGTCAAATTTGGGAGAAATGTGGATTACGGATCTTAAGGCTGGAATAACACTACCGAGGGGGTGAATAGTGTTTTGTGGATTTTCTAAATATTTTTGAAACTTATGTAAATTTAATTACCAACAAATGCAATTCATAGACACATATATAATCATAAATTCAAACACAGATGCAAATAATAAATAAAAGCAGTAAAGGAAAGAACACACCGGATTTTATACTGGTTTGGAGTTACCCTACATCCAGTCCCTCACAAACGTACGAATTCTTATCAAAAATAATCTCCCAGATTACACCCTGGATTTCAAGGCCACGAGGTACACCCTCCTGTATTCGAGTCTGGGGCAAACTCTCTTGATTTACCAGGCCACAAGACCACCTAATCGATTCCTGGGGCAACAATCACACCCAATTGATTTCAAAGCTCAACTGCACCTTTTACTCAACAGTTTGATTTACAAATAATCCTATAACTCTGAATTGTACCGAGATCTTATGGAGAGAGTGGTAGAGAATCAAACAAGAGATAATCAAGCTTGATTCAATTGGTATTTCGGCAAGGTATGGTTTGGGATTCTTTAGAATAAATGTGGAAGATGAAGAGAAGAGAAAATAAGTGAAATCTGATAATAAATTCGTTTAAAACTACTGGTATTTATAGGAAATCAACAGCCATATCTATTCATGAAAGGAAACGACGAATAGACACTTCTTTTGAAAATTTGAATTTTGAATTTAACGGACACCATGTCGACATGGGGGGTTGAGGGATGTCGACATGCTCTAGGAAAAATTGATGATTTTGATTTTCTTATTAAAATTGGTTTCTATAATTTTGTGAAAACGATTTTAAACTTTGTAAATATATTTGAATATAGTTTAAACATATAAAAGAGTTTAGAAAGTAATTTTTAATATATATAATCCTAATCTATAAAGTGATTTAAAATCTGAGTAAATATTTTAAAGCTAAATATTTAAAACAAGAGATAGTTTAAAAACAAATGAAGTTTAAAACAAGAGTTTATTTAAAAACAAAAAACAAAGAATATTTTAAGGCTAAAACATTTTGAAAAGCAGTTTTGAAAATCATTTTAAAAATCCATTATTAAGTAGTTTTGCAAGCTTCTTCCTGCAGAATATCTCATCACATCAGGACTCGAGAACTTGTACAAAACCAGAATGTTCGTGGGTTTGTAAGCCACTTGTCGTAGGTTGGTAGGCTACTTGTCGTGGGTTTGTAAGCCACTAAGAAGGTAGAAATGAGTTCCATCCCAAATGAAATATGGAATGAAGATTTCAATGCTATTATGAAGTTTTAACATAATTCTAGACTTAGTACTTATCTTGTATTATTAAAATCTTGAACTCTTGATAACTTGATTTCTTGATACTCATGAATCTTCAATCTTGATATCTTCGATCTTTAAATTCATCAGTCTTGTATCTTTATACTGTACAGTCTTCATTCTTGGTACCTGCATGTTTATATCCTACATATACATATATATACCTAAACTATAATGTTAGTATTTATATTTTATAACAGGTCCTAAGGTTGTTGTTATCAAAACCATCCTTCTCAAGGACTAACAATCTCCCCCTTTTTGATGATGACAACCTATGTTTATAAAATATACTTCTCCTTCACAATAACTCCCCCTAAAACTAATAACTCCCCCTTAATCTAAGCCTAACAACTCTAACTACTATATTTTATATTTCTCCCCCTTTGTCATCAACATAAACAAATCCTAAACTCCCCCTTAATCTAATACTATTTAAATTAAATACTAATAAGGAAGTATAATAAGTAGAACAAATATATTTTTATATATGATGTTATATTTACATGTATATATGAAACATAAACATACAAATATATTTAAGTACATAAATTATAAATAACAATACTAAAAAGAGTTTTTGACAATCGGAGATCTGTGAATCGAACAATTTTGATAATGAAAACAAAAGTTTCCACGTTGTTCAACCAATTTCCCGTCTTTGTCAAAACAGAGTTCGCCTACATAGACCACGTTGTCGTCTTCTTCCATTGGTGCTTCTTCCTCTTCTTCTTCTTCTTCTTCTTCTTCCTCCTCGTCTTCTTCCTCTTCGCTGTGCTCTAAAGGATTATGCACGTGAATGTTGGGAGAATCTTCTTCAATTACGATAGGATTTGTGTGATTATCCATTAGGAATTTTTGTAAATTCCGAAGAATTTTGCCTTGCTTTTCCTCTTCTTTTGCCATCCTTAGTTGCACAACTTGAAATTCAGTCAACATTTGCATGGCATCCTTCATAGATTCCTTAATCTTTATCACACGTGCCAGTGTAGTGCATTGGAAAGGACCAGAATGAGGAGAAGGGAAAGAAATGGTGTAAATTTGGTTTGATTTAGTAGAGGAGGCCATTAATTTTAATTTACAGAAGTTTTATTTCAGGGATAGAAAAGTGAGAAGACTGAAAAATTCGAAATACATAGGTTATACAACTACCAAACTGATTTTAGTGGGAAAATCAAATTTCAAAATTTTGTCATTGTATGTCGACATGGATGGTAGGGGTATGTCGACATCCTTATGAAAAATTTGTTATTCTTGTATATATATGTTACTATATCTATATTCTATATCTCTGTTATTGAACAAATGCCTAGTTCTCTTCTTAATTTAGTAAATATAGGTTGATTTAAGGGTTTTTTGAAAATATCAGCAATTTGATTCTCGAAATCGATATATTCAAGAGAAATAACTTATTTACTTATATTATCTTTGAGAAAATGATGTGTGATATCAATATGTTTAGTCCTAGCACGATGAGTACTATTTTTGGACAAATTTATCGCACTAAAATTATCACAATAATTTGGTGATTTTGAAATTGTTAATCCAAAATCTTTTAGAGTTTGTTGCATATAAATGACTTGGGAGCAAGCCAAAGCAGCAGAGATATATTCTGCTTCAGTTGTTGATAAAGAAACAATACTTTGCTTTTTACTAAACCATGAAACCAAAGAATGGCCCAAAAAGTGACAAGTTCCACTTGTATTTTTTCGGTCAGATTTGCAACCAGCATTGTCAGCATCACAATAAGAAATTAAATCAAATGAATCATTTTTAGGGTAAAATAAACCATAGTCAAAAGTATGTTTAACATATCTTATGATACGTTTCACAGCTTTTAAGTGACTTTCTTTGGGTTGAGATTGGTATCTTGCACAGAGATAAACACTATGCATGATATCAGGTCTACTTACAGTGATATAGAGTAGTGATCCAATCATTCCCCTATATTGTTTTTGATTTACATCTTTTGAAAGATCTTCTTTAGTTAAAGCTTCATTGGTTGCCATGGGAGTGGTTTTTCCACTCGCAGTAGTCATACCAAATTTACTCACTAGATCCCTAGCATATTTTTCTTGACTAATAAAGATACCATTATCTAATTGTTTTATTTGTAAACCTAAGAAGAAAGTAAGTTCACCCATATGACTCATCTCAAACTCTTTTGTAATTATTTCAAAAAATTCTTTATTCATTTCATGATTAGTTGAACCAAAAATAATATCATCTACATAAACTTGTACTAGTTGAATATCATTTTTATTTCTTTTAATGAAAAGAGTATTATCTACTTTACCAATTTCAAAATTTGATTGTAATAAAAAAGATCTTAGTCTATCTTACCATGCTCTAGGAGCTTGTTTCAGACAATATAGAGCTTTCTTAAGTTTGAAAACATGGTTTGGAAATCTTTCATCTTCAAAGAGTGGGGGTTGTTCAATATAAACTTCCTCTTAAACAAATCCATTTAGAAAAGCACTTTTAACATCCATTTGAAATAATTTGAATTTATTATAATTTGCGAAAGCAAGTAGAATTCTAATGGCTTCTAATCTTACTACGGGTGCAAAGGTTTCATCAAAATCTATTCCTTCTTCTTGATAATAACCTTATGCGACTAATCGAGCATTATTTCTCACGACCTCACCTAGTTCATTCATTTTATTTTTATAAATCTATTTTGTTCCAATTATACTTTTATACTCAAGTCTAGGAACAAGTTCCCAAACATCATTTCTGGTAAACTGATTCAATTCTTCTTGCATAGCAAGAATCCATGAATCATCAGATGATGCTTCCTTTGGATTTTTAGGTTCAATAGTTGATATAAAAGCTACATTACTCATGTTATTTAGTTGATTTCTAGTTCTAACAACAGATTCAATATTACCTAGTATATTTTCTATAGGATGATCTTTTAATTCTCTAATTCTTTTATTTGGTTGAATGATTTCACAATTAGTTTCATTAGGATCATTATTTAAAGTTACAAAATCTTCTTCATGTTCTATTTGTACAGTATCTTTAAAATTTTCATCAAAAGATACATGCATTGTTTCTTCAATAGTGTTAGTTCTTAAATTATAAACTCTAAATGCTTTACTTCTATTAGAATATCCGATGAAGATACCATTGTCGGATTTAGGTTCAAATTTATCTAAATTATCTTTTGTATTAAGACTAAAACATTTACTACCAAAAAATTTAAAATAAGCTACTATGGATTTCTTATTGTAAAGTAATTCATATGGTGTTTTATTAGTTAATGGTTTAATTAAAATCTTATTTAATATATAAGAAGCTGTAATGACTGCATCAGCCCAAAAGTTTTTAGGTAAGTTACTATCAGAAAGCATTGTTCTAGCAGACTCTTGAATTGTTCTATTCTTACGTTCTACCACTCCGTTTTGTTGTGGACTTCATTGAAAAGAGGAATTATGAGTTATTCCCTTTTTATTGCAGAATCTCTCAAAATTTTCAATTCCAAATTACCCACCGTGATCACTACGAATAGTTATAATTTTTAAAGAAAGTTGGTTTTGAAGTCTTTTTGTTAATTTTTTAATGAATCAAAAGTACACTTTTATGTTTCATAAAAATTGTCTATGTAAACCTAGAATAATTACATACAATTACAAAGACATATTTATTGTGATTTATTATTGAATTTGAGATGGACCAAATAAATCTAGATGAATTAACTCAAGAGGTTTTGAAGTTGTAATCACATCTTTTAATTTGAAAGAATTTTTCTTAAGTTTTCCTAATTGTCAAGCATCACATATACTATCTATTTTAATGTTTAACTTGGTAAGACCTCTAACTAAGTCAAGTTTTGATAATCTAGATAACAGTTTGAAATTTAAATGACCAAATCTTTTATACCAAATCCAAGGGTCACTTGTATTAGCCAAAGACATAAGTTATCATTTGAAACTTTCATACTAAGGATGTAAATATTTTTCTTCCTAATTCCTTCAAATATAATATTTGAATTTTTATCGTTGATGTGACACTTATCTTTTTCAAATTTAATCTTGTATTCTTTATCGCAAAGTTGACTAATGCTAAGCAGATTGTGTTTCAGATTCTTAAGTAATAAAACATTAGAAATAGTAGGAGTTTTAGAGTTACCGACATTGCTGATGCCAATCACATATCCTTTTGAGTTGTCTCCAAAGTTAACCAATCCTCCATCTTTATAGATAATATCATTCAGCATATCTGGATTACCAGTCATGTTTCTTGAACATCCACTATCAAGTATCCACTTATTTATCTTGATTTGCACAATTTGTCCATTGAGTGTCGATTCTTCAAAAGCCATATAACATTTTTCTTTCTGCATAGAATAAAAACTTGGTAGATAACTTGGTTTTCTATAATAACTATATACAGACTTATGTGAAAATGATGTTTTTAACAGATTTAAACAAGTTTTAGCAAAATCCCCAAAAATAGCCAATTTTGTTTAAAAAATTTCAAAATTCAGATTATGAAAACTTTGAAAATCTTTCTCTGATACCAAATGTGAGAAATTCGGATTACGGATCTTAAGCCTGGAATAACACTAGAGATGGGGTGAATAGTGTTTTGTGGATTTTCTAAATCTTTTTTAAACTTATGTAAATTTAATTACCAACAAATGCAATTCACAGGCACAGATATAATCACAGAATTAGACATAGATGCAAATAATAAATAAAAGAAGTAAAGGAATGAACACACTGGATTTTATACTGGTTCGGAGTTACCCTACATCCAGTCCCGTACAAACGTACAAATTTCTTATCAAAAATAATCTCCCAGATTACACCCTCGATTTCAAGGCTGCGAGGTACACCGTCCTGTATTCGAGTCCGGGGCAAACTCTCTTGATTTACCAGGCCACAAGATCACCTAATCGATTTTCAAGGAAAAAATCACAGCCAATTAATTTCAAGGCTCAACTGCACCTTTTACTCAACAGTTTGATTTACAAATAATCCTATAACTCTGAATAGCACCAAGATCTTATGGAGAGAGTGGTAGAGAATCAAACAAGAGATAATCAAGTTTGATTCAATTGGTATTTCGGCAGAGTATGGTTTGGGATTCTTTAGAATAAATATGGAAGATGAAGAGAAGAGAAAATAAGTGAAATCTGATGATAAATTCGTTTAAAACTACTAGTATTTATAGGAAATCAATAACGATATCTATTCGTGAAAGGATACGACGAATAGACACTTCTTTTGAAAATTTGAATTTTGAATTTAACGGACACCATGTCGACATAGGGGGTTGAGGGATATCGACATGCTCTAGGCAAAATTGATGATTTTGATTTTCTTATTAAAATTGGTTTCTATAATTTTGTCAAAACAATTTCTAAACTTTGTTAATATATTTGAATATAGTTTAAACATATAAAAGAGTTTACAAAGTAATTTTTAATATATATAATCTTAATCTATAAAGTGATTTAAAATCTGAGTAAATATTTTAAAGCTAAATATTTAAAACAAGAGATAGTTTAAAAACAAACGAA
Source organism: Allium fistulosum (assembly GCA_030737815.1). Taxonomy (NCBI): domain Eukaryota; kingdom Viridiplantae; phylum Streptophyta; class Magnoliopsida; order Asparagales; family Amaryllidaceae; genus Allium; species Allium fistulosum. Next base: position 752,405,987 of record CM060905.1, on the reverse strand, counting down.
GTTTAAAACAAGAGTTTATTTAAAAACAAAAACAAAGAATATTTTAAGGCTAAAACATTTTGAAAAGCAGTTTTGATAATCATTTTAAAAAATCATTTTGAAGTAGTTTTGCAAGCTTCTACCTGCAGAATATCTCATCACATCAGGACTCGAGAACTTGTACAAAACCAGGATGTTCGTGGGTTTGTAAGCCACTTGTCGTAGGGTCGTAAGCTACTTGTCGTGGGTTTGTAAGCCACTAAAAAGGTAGAAATGGGTTCCATCTCAAATGATATATGGAATGAAGATTTCCGTGCTATTATGAAGTTTTAACATAATTCTAGACTCAATACTTATCTTGTACTAATAAAATCTTGAACTCTTGATAACTTGATTTCTTGATACTCATGGGTCTTCAATCTTGATATCTTTGATCTTTAAATTCATCAGTCTTGTATCTTTATACTGTTCAGTCCTCATTCTTGGTACCTGCATGTTTATATCCTGCATATACATATATATATCTAAACTATAATGTTAGTATTTATATTTTATAACAAGTCCTAAGGTTGTTGTCATCAAAACCATCCAAGGACTAACAAAATTTGGTTTGTTTTATAACCATTTCAAGTTTTAAAAATCTTACTTTGGTTATAAAATAATAATCCAAACACATAAATCTATTATAATAATTTATAGAAAATTATTTTCTTATACAAAAATATAATTTGGGTAAAATTATTTCATTTACCCGCTTCAAAACCATAATGTATCGAATTACTCTATTCAAGTGTTTAGATATTCCTATCAGTTTAGTGGCGTCCCACTACTCGAACAGAATTTATATACCACTCAATAAATAAATTAACACAGTATAAAACAATTTTTATTCACTAATAAATACACGCTTATATCTATTACTACACTTAACTCATTTTAGAGTACTACTGACTCTGTCTCTAATGAGTAATACCCACCAGAGCCAAGGTTCTCGCTTAACCTTCAGCTCTGATACCAAATGTAGCAGTCCAGGATTTTCAACCATCGACGGTGGCCACTCTCCGCCGTGGCATACACTGGTACCTCGAATTTGCTTTTACGGCCAGCCTCTCGACTGCAACCAACCACTCTGGGACATGTAGGGGTAAGAGTCTCCTTCTCACCACCAAACACGAAGTGAGAACCCCCTATCATGCTGTAATGATTTTAAATAATTTCATCCCCGAAATTTCCCATGTAGGAAAATGTTCCAAACCCATTAACTTATCAAAACTCACTCAGTGAAAACTCGATATTCACTTTTCAAATCTTTTAGTTCCATACCAAACAATTAGTTTTAAATCTAATTCCAAAATCCTTATTCTGATTTAAATTCAAAATCAAATTGTCATTAACAAAAAATTTCCAAAAATTTACAAAATTTTTCTAACACCCTAAATTTTTGGCAGAGTCTCCCTTGTACGGAGAGGCATTTGCAATATGACAAGAGAGATAAATATAAATACATCGACCCACACGGTCAAAAAACAAAATATATAACAATATTTTTTATTTTCCCAGTATTTAATCCGAAAACGTACCTTATTTTAGCATTTTTAAGCATTACTAAGCAAGCAAGTTTGCTTTATACGCAATTACGCAACCCAAATCTAGCCCGATAGCCTCCAGGTACCTATGCTAACTCAATTTAAACACATAAGTACCAAAATATGAAATTCACTAACATTTCATTCATTTAAATGGTTAAAACACATAGATTTCATAACAATGCATGCTAACATATATTTATAAGCAATTATGAGGCTCCAACACCAAATTAATTACTTCCAATCAATCTATATATCATTTCACTAAGTTTTAAATAATTTACAACTCAATTTTCTTACATTCAATTCATTTTTTTATATCAAACAAACCATATCCACGTTAAATTGAATAAAAATCAATTTATTCACATTCTATTTATCCATAGAATTTTTATTTACTTTAGTTTACGTCAAACGACAGATTTTTCTATGCGATTTCGGCGATGTTCGCTTAATAAAATATCCACTTTAGTTTATTGCTATTTTAAATTGATTCCAACTCAATTTATATTTAATTCCATTCCATTTCTAATTGATTCCCGATCAATCCAATTGCATTCCATTCATATCCACACTCATTATATTCAAATCCATTTTATTAAGCTTGAAATCATCCAATGCTAATTTATTAAGTAGCCATTTCATAAATAATTTAAGCTAAGCTTTCATCCAAAATATAAACTTAAGTTAATCCCTTTATTTTTACTATTCCAACTATGTAACTTAAGCTCAATTCTTTTGCAACCTAATTCCATTTCAAATTTTTGATTTGATTTTTTTTTATTCAATCAAACTTCATACCATTCCTTTTAATTTATTTAAGTAAGCATTCAGTTCCATTCAATATCATCTACAACTCAATTCGGTGTTATTTCCAATCCAATCCAAATTCAACTCAATTTTATTTAACTTAGCTTAAGTTAGATTTCATCCATATCATTTTCTTTTACCAATTAAATTTATTTAACTTACACAAGTTTTAATTTCATCCTGAAACACACATTTTCCTCTTCTTTACTTATATTTAATTAACTTCATTGCATTTTACTCATTTCATTTTATTTATTCCAATCATCTCCTTTATTGATTTCCTTTAACATTGCTAAGTTAATTCACCATTTCATTAATTTATTTCATTAATTCTATTCAAATCACAACCAATTAAATTTTTGAAATTTAATTCCTTCAACTTAATCCAAGTTAAATTCCATTTTACCCCTTTCACTTTTAATTTTAATTTCAAAATTCAATTTCCATATTTTTCTTTATAATCATTCTCAATTTTATAAGTTCATAACTTATTTCCTGATATTTTATAAACATTTTAATAAGGTTTTAAAAATTCAAATACCCGGTATTAATTTCAAATCATTTTGATATCTCAATATTCCAAATCACACTTTTTTAAAATTTTAAACCAACCCTTGTTTTTATCCAAAACAAATTCACTTCAGAATTTTCAAAACAAAACTGGTTTGCCCAACCCATCCGAACAAATCAATTATGGTAGCAATCCGTCACTTAGAAACTAGAAAATGAATAGTGATGATGCTGCGTAGTCATCACTAGGATTATTTTCCAACGATTGAAGTGAGTTTAGTGTTATTATCACTTTCCAAAATCCAGTTAAAAACATTTTTCTATTCAAAAATGTCTCCAAAACAATAATACTATTATTTATTTCAAAATACTTGGGAAAAAACTTCCAAGAATCTCCGGGATTTAATTTTTTAAACTCTGGTTTTAATCAAGTTTTAGATTTAATTCAATTGTATAATCCATACTTATATAATTTCCATTTGGTTATATATATATAACCAACTCCAGTTTTTGTAATCTTGTTTCGATTATAATTTCATCCAAACACTCCAAATATACCATAATAATTTTAGAAAATTATTCCTTTTATATAAAATATAATTTAGGTAAAATTAATTCATTTACCCTCTTCAAAACCATACCGTGTCAGTTTATCGCATTCAAGTGTTTAGAAACTCTTATCGAATTAGCGGCGTCCTACTACTCGACCAGAATTTATATGCCACTCAACAGATAAATTAACATAATATAAAACCATTTGTATTCACTAATAAATACGCGCTCATATCTATTATTATGCACAACTCATTCTAGAGTACTACTGACTCTATCTCTAATGAGTAATCCCCACCGGAGCTAAGGTTCTCGCTTAACCTTCAGCTCCAATACCAAGTGCGACGAGCGAGGATTTTTGATCCTCAAAAATCGACATTAATACGTCCAATGTATAGAATGCCGAGTAGTCGAGTGTCGAAAATACCAGTTCATTAGGGGTGAAGAAGAAAAAGGTAAAAGAAAAATAGAACAACAACAGAATCTCATAATCGCATCAGAACAAAATATAATATATAATAACTGGGCTTTACACAAAAGAATCTGTAACTGTTACTATACATTCCATTATCAGAGTACAATATACAACACATAATCTGGATAGTTTACTAACTTGTCCTCATACAGCGGAAATATAAATCAAGTACGGAGATACGTCTCTACTCCTCCAGCTCGCCACCTGAGCTCCATAGCATTTTATCCTGAATCTGTAATACTCGGTCTGACCCGAGCATTATAATAAAAAAACACCCGAATCAGTCTGGAAAGCCAGCCTAAGAAAACGCACTCAATTTGAATTGTTAGACTTATCAAAATCCTTTGAAAAAGAAAGGTAACTCATAAGACCGCGTCACACATAAACACGACGGGTTTTTCCCTTACAATAGCCAAAACATTTTATAGAAAATCAAGTGATATTATAATAGTGTCTAAATACAAATACTTATTCAAACAGCTTAAATTGTTACATTAATTAAATTACAGCATACTAGGCTAAACAAAACTATAAACTCGTATTGGAGAATGGATTCCAACGAATGATTGGGCCACTTGGGTATAGCCCATCATAGTACACCTCTAGAACAATGTAACGAGGATCACACCGGGATCCCCTGCTCACAAGACCGACCTACCCCTAACCTCGATAGACCGAATATGTGATCACCCCAGGTGTTCCCACCCTTACCATCGACCGCTTCTTCTTTCATGTATACCCATATATAAGAAAAATAGGTTTCCGAGGACATCTAGGAAAGTGATAACATACCCTACTTAGGTGTGACCCAGTTAGCCTTGCTGCATCTCCCCTGTTTTAGTCATTCCTGGTTGATGAGGTTCGAGGCTAAGCATTACCTTTCAAGCAATAATTCTACTTTGAATGTTCATCGTCCTTCAATGACGATGTTCTGATAGCATTCGTTCATACAAGTTGCCCTGGGTCTGGAAAAACCGAATCACTGTCTTCATCATCTTCACGATATTCATTCGTTACGTTAAAACCGGATCGAAGTGGTTTTTTTGGGATAATTAAATCTGATCTCGGTCTCTTCGAAACGATTAACGAGATTGGCCAATATTGATAGTCGGTTATTTAACTATCAATAAAACATCCATAAGCAAACACTAGGCCTTATTTTATAGGTCTCCAAAATATTTATTCCAAAACATCTTCACCAAGATATATATTCAATCTCTTTCAATATTTCTATATTTGAAAACAAATTCAACACTTGTATCCAAAACAGGATATTTCACTATTTTAATACTTAGAAATATTTTCAACTTCCATTTTTTTAACACATAGAAATTATTTCTATTCCAAATATTTTCCACTAAAATATTTCCAAAACCTTCCTTTCAATGCTTAGGAGAATATTTATATGTATAGTTTCCAAAATCTTCTCAATATTTAACTTGGAAATATTTCATAACTTATCTCCCAAGTCTCCGGCTTTTAGTAAATTCTTCCTACAATTTTCCAAACCGATTATATTTATTTATAATCCCAACCAACCATTTATAACTTAAATGAATTGAATTTCTTTCTGAAGTTATCGCATCTAACATTGAAAATTTTCTTAAGTCTCTAAAATTCCATTTATAAGATTTCTCTTATAAAATCTCATCCTTAAATTAAAACATGTCTACACGTCTCGAGAAGTTTTATAAATAAATTTTAATTATTTCAGACTATATATATAATGAGCATTTTTAAAGAATAGTAATTTATTTTTATTTTTAAAGTATGTTTTAAGTTATTATTTAAAATATTAAACACTTTTAATAAACAATCAATAACTCATTAAAAATAAAATAATTCAATTTACAAAGCTGATTATAAAAATTTAATTTTTTTATTTCAATAAGTATTAAATATTTAAAAATCCATTTTCCGAAGTATCCAATACTAAATTGTTTAAATTTCATAGTTTAAATAATAAAGTTTCCCTTTATAAAAACAAACTTAACTTCTTAAAAATAAAAAATATAATTTAAAATCTCAATACCTAATTTAATTTATAACTTCCTCTCAATTTCACAACGTATAGATTCATTGTCGATTCCCTAACCGTCCTTATTTCAAATATAGAATCTACTATTTTTCTCAACCTTGTTTTACATATTCTCCAAATTTTCATCTGATATCGAATTCCTTTATTTATAAATGTCGTTTATAAATTTCATAACCCCTTTGTTTTACCCTTTCTATAAAACAAATCTTATTTATGAAATTCCATTATATAAATTCATTTCTTATAAATTCCCTTTATACTTCCAATCTATTTTCAATATTGATTTTAACTCCTTTTTATATTTCCAGAATATCATTTATAAATTCTCTTATATAATTCATTTTTAAAAATATCCATTCAATAATTCACAACATTTAAGTACAACCAAAAATCAAATATATTTTTTCTAACTCAATCTCTTTAAAATAACTCCAATTCCAATATATATATTTTTATATCAAATTCCTTTTAATTCCATAAATTTTAAAAATATATTTATAGTATTTAAATTATCAAAATTTAGGCCAGTGCTACAATAGCATCAAATAATTCCAATCACTACAATAATCCAATAATCTATAATAGATTATTCTACACAAATCATATATCACTATATATATGAAAAATAAACAATATATTTGAGGAATCTAGTTGGATCCCTCCAACCTATTTCCCTGCATCCAAAGATGTTATAACAACATAAAAAATACCAATCCCACTTCGAGGGGGATATCATTTATAAATTCATCCAAACAACCAATAATTTAAATTCAACATTTTTAAATTATACTAGCTATCCGTATGAGTGAGATTTTACTCACCTTTGATTTTTATTTTGCACTCCATTTCAATCCCGACTTGCTTTTCTCACGATTTTAGACCTCGCATTACAAAGTTATACATTAATGAATTTCTGACTTTTAGTTAGAATAATTAAATTTACCTAATTACCTTACTTAACAAAATTAATCACCTAAAAAAATCTCACCTTCCCATTGCAGGCCGCAGCTCTGCACGCACCCCTCCTTCCACCTTCTTCATTCGTGACTTCCCTCTCGAGTGACATCACAACCAATCGTGCCTTCGATCACTCACCGCCCAGCCTATCTCCATCTCGATGACATCTCGAGACTTGCCCTTGAATTCGTGCAGCAATCGCGTTGCTTCCCAATGCACCTCCTCCTTTCGATCTCGATGACATCTCGTCGCTGTCGCCCTCGTCCACAACCTCGTGCCCCCCTGCCCTCAAACATACGATCACATCTCCCACTTACAGGTCGTCGATTCCAATACGTGACCATCGCGAGTGCCTCCAATAGTGATTCGTTCGCGATATCATTTTTTATTATAAATGTACGAATTCGATTTCATTCTATTGGGAGAAAGGAGGGATATGAGTGTTTAAATTAAAGGAGTGGCGTGAAGAAGGAGAGCACGGTAAGATCACTTCAAATGGGATAAAATACGACTACTGACCGAAAGGTTGGAATTGCAGCTGAAAAGTAGAGCCGACTAGACAATATATTTATTAAAAATTTCAAATTATCTCGATTACACAACTTAAAATCTCAAACCCCTATCAAGGCGTGCTGCTAGGAATTTATAATGTTATACCAATATTTCGAACACAATGGAATATGTTTCGAGTCCTAATTCGATCGTATGAAGAAGATAGCATTTTGGACCCAATTATTATATTGAATTTTCGATATAATTTTAGCGCGTTTCTATCCCGTACGATCAAACGATAACTCCAAATTCTACGAAATTTGAAATCCGATAATAATACACTATTATGGATCCAGTGGAACTGGTTTCATCGAATTATGAGACTGCGGCTCAGATCGCTATTTTAACCCGTCAATTAAATTGACGATTTCAAAATTTTACGAAATCATTTGAAATTCAGTTTTAAAAAATTATTAACTCAGTTATAACTCCAAATCAAATATTTAAAACCATTTAAATATTCAAACTCGGGATGTCAAAATCCCAGGTCGTTATATACAGTGAGAAACTAGGGTTTCTCGCGTAAACAAAGTGTAGCTAATGTGTTGTTTTTGTTTTCTTATATTATTTATTTTGTAATTTAAATCGTCTAACTTCTAACTAGCATATCTTTTTCATACAAGCTCGAATTCATGCGCGGTTTGCTCCACTACGATCGTATCGAAATTCCAGAAATTATGGAATTGGTTTGGACAAATTCTAAGACTGTTCAAATTTTGGGCTATAATTGGATTTTAAATCGATTTGAAATCAAAGGTGAGTGTTTTAACCCACTCACAACTACTAAATTATCTTATATTAGTTAAATTAAATTTATGATGTGATTAGAAATTGATTGGGTACTGTTTGATATATTTAAATTGTCATTCCAGTTAAGTATGACTTTTATTGAATTTAATTGCCATTTAATTTAATATTGAATTTGATTTGTCAATTAATTACCTGTGAATGATTATAAGTTAATTGATGTTATTTATTAGTTGATTTGTTTGATGATTGTGTTGGATGTTTAATTATTGATATTGGATGACTGGATGTTATGTTATTTTATATATTTTGATATCACACTACAAGTTCCCTAGTTTATTGTTAGAAAAATCCATATGGGTTGAAATGATACATACTGATCTGATAGATTAGGAAGTAATTGTTATGGGTTGAAATGATAGACTGAAGAGATTACATGGATTTGAAGTTAAATTCGAGATTGCAGGTTGAAATGATATATACTCGTCCGTTTAAATTATTACGGGTTGAAATGATATCCGTATCACTTGACCATAGGGTAGAAAATTATATACGGACACTAGATTGGTTAAATTAAATGATTTTATCCTTAAATTTGTGAATTCAGTAAGTGATATTTTGAAATAAATTTAGATTTATATAAACTATATTATTTTTTTTAAAATAAAATCCAAGCTTTAAATGTTGAATTGGTATCAGGTTTAATCAATTGTTTAGGAATTCAAATTGGAACTTTAAAGTTGACTTTTGGAATATAAATGAAAATTTATCAAAAATTGAGTTATTGTAAATGTTTGAATATTTAAACTTTAAAATATTTTGAAATTGAAGTGGTTTAAACTTATAATGCAAACATGGATTTGAAATCGATATAGATTTAAGTGGTTTTAAATGAGAATCGAAATTAAAGGTAAAAAATTGAGTTTTGTTGATTTGAAAGCTGAATATGGTCCAAATATGTTAAAATGAAAGAAATAGTTTAATTCGATATTAACTTCAAATTAACTATTTTAATGTAAACTGTTTAAAGATATATTATTTTAATTTCTAATTTATTTAGATTTTCAATCTATTTACTATATAAACCATTTCCAATAATCAAACCATTTTACATTAAACTATTAAAACTATATTAAATCTGTTTTTATACTATTTTAAACCATTTAATCTATTTTAAACTATTTTGGACCATTTAAACTATTTTAAACTATTTAATCTATTTTAAAACTGTTTTAATCTATTTTCAACTAGTAAAACCATTTAAACTATTTAAATTAATTTAAATTATTTAAACTATTTTAAACTATTTTAAAACTATTTTAAAACTATTTAAAATATTTATAACTATCTAAACTATTTTCTAAATCTCAAACTGTGCAAGGCTGAATTGTTTATATTTAAATCCTGGATTTAAAAGCGAATATGGTTAAATGATGTTATAACCTGGGTTGGAATTTGAAATGATGTTTTCTATTGAAATGACATACTTTGAGTAAATATGATGATTTTGAAATGAGGGTTTAACCTAATTTGAAATATGATTTCGAAAATGAATATGATTTCTAAAGTGATATGGTTTGAATTGAATATGATATTTTGATATCAATATGAAATGGTTTTGGAAACATAAAAGAACCATCCGGTGTGTAATAAGCGTTTGGTTGTTAAAAAGACTGGGATAAGATATTGCTCTGCTAATACCGGAAACCACTTTAACAACTGTGCACGTAGTGGAGATTCCAGAATAAAGTAGGTTGGTTTGGCGAACGATTCTATATGAGCTATTAACGTAGCCCTGACCCCCTCTGGTTAGGTTGATGTGGCTAAAATAGGAGCCATGCCGGGCCAAGTGAGGTCGCCCCTCCAGTTGGACACATTTCTTCGATACCATACTTCTTTGTGATTGATTTGGTGGCCACCCCTCGATTTGATTTTGGGAGTGTGTTTCGAGGTGGGCGGTATTAGCCGATATGCGTTACCACAAGTCAGGATCCACAAAACGGTAGTATCCTACCCTGGGCATTGCTTCGCGTGCCTTGTCACATGCCTTATCGCGCCCATTACGAGTTTGTATTGTACCGTACCTAAGGAGTGCTCACTGATTATCCCATCAGTTTGGTGGGGCTTACATTATCTGTATGGACTACGGAAATATATAAAAATGTGTTAAGGGGGATATGGGTAACGCCTTAATGCTATTTTAATACTTTACTTTACTATAGAAACTATTATAATATCGTATTGTACTATGTATGTAGATAGTTTAACGGATCCTTAGGAGATGGAATCCCGAACATCCCTTAAGTTATTGCACTCACGTTAGACACTAGATAGGAGATGTCAAACCCCGTAAACATCTCTAACGCCATTGCACTCATATTTATTTATTATTGATTTAACTTACATAAGATCCTTAAGTTCTGACTCGAGTGTTTTGTTTTTTCCTTACGCTCTGGTCAGTTCGAACTTTCCAGTTTATGAAGACCTTATTTCTGGAGGATGAAGACGAAGATTTAGTCCTATTACTGTTTATTATATTTATCCCACTGCATCATGTTGTTCTGCTGCATTATTTATTTATTCCTATTGTATGTAACTCTGATTCTGTATTGTAAGTTGTAATCAAATGTTATTTGTAAAACAACTTCATGAACTGTTTATTTGATTATTATATTTTGTCATTCCGCTGTAAGATTCTATGTTTTGTTTTCTTTCTTTCTCTGCTTTTTATTATTCACCCCTAACAATCGTCCCTTTTGAATGGTTTGAGTTTGACATGTGTGGTTTATTGTCGGTTTAAACCGTCCAAAAAGGTGGGTTGTTACAAAGACATAGTTGAGGTCGATGGATAATATCCCTTTAGTTACGACCACCAAAATCTATATTTTGATAGTGTATTTGGAATTCTTTCGGATTTGCGCATCATACCATATAGAGTCAACACTCTCAATGGTTTAATTAAACAATCTAGGATAATATATTTTCGACATTAATAAGAAACTCAAAGTTTCTCTTCGATGTGTGAGAATACTTATTAGACATTCTAATGCTATGTGTTTGTTTTGGGTTAGTTAATTTCATTTCATCTCATATTATCAGTTCTATCCATGGATCGTATCCAATTCCATTTTACTACCAATAATTCCTCAAAAAAATTTCTTCACAATGAAGTTGGTTGAAAACAACAATTGTTTCGCAGTGTAATAGAATATGTATTCATAAACATTTTATGAATTTTTTATTTATAAAACCGATTTGGTTTAATTTAAAAAAATTATGTTCGAAACATAAATTATGCCATCCAATAATAGTCTTTTCAAAATCCTTTTGAGGAGATTCATATAAGATCCCTCATAAACAATTATTACGTGCAATCTTTTGACTTGCACAACCTGTCAATTCCTTGGCCTAGGATATGTTGGAGTTCTTATAAACCCTTATGTTATAAAATTTTATAAACTGTTATCCAGATGAAAAAATATTAACCTTGTGTAATGCCCTTAATTACATTACCTTATAGAAAGAAACTAACTTAACTTCACTCACATTTAATCGTACATTTTCCAAAAAATTACGATAATTCAATATCGATGCATCATTATGTATCACATAGAGGAGTAATTTTGAGATTGAATATTTATTCATTTTAGGTATGTTCGGAACATTTTCCAGTATACTCACTCATTCGATCAAATCAAATCATTTCTATCGAAAGTGATTTTATTTACTTCTGTTTTATATTCTATAAGTTTACTATAGACATACTAGATGTGTGTCAAATACACATGTCAATGTCGATGATAACTCATCGGTGAAGATGCGATGTACATGGAACCGTTTTGATATTTATAGAATTATGAATGTATACATCTATATGTGTCAATTTAAAGAGTTCATCAACTCTTATGATACTCCCACTAAATGGGTGCATAGCCCTTTATTGTTTGAGATATAAATAACAAGTATCAAATGATTCAAAATCATACAATACAAATATTTCTCAAGACTACGGTTTACTCTATAATTCCAAAACAACCATAAATAATATTAGATACTTTTGTACTTTCCAATGCATCACTTTTGTTATGCTTTTTTACCACATTATAGTTTTATTTCACAAAGAATATTCATCATATTCATATTGAAATATAGCTATTTCTAATTTTTTAGTCGATACCGAAAAATAATCATTATTTCTTAAATAATGTATGGTAAGTTTTACGGAAATAATTTTCGTACTATGATACAATTAATAAGTGCAATATGGCATACTCCTACTATTTCCACCATCACTATAATAGCGTACTAAATTCAGAGGTCCATCATTCACTTAATACAATTTGTTTATTTCGTACACTACAACTATTTATAGTGGAGAATTCGTTGATCAAATATCTTGAGCTAAAAGAAATAAATCTAATAAAAAAATTTCTATATGAAAGTACATTTCGGAATAGAAAGCATATTTCTTATTCCAATATTAAATATCAAATATTATTACAATTCTCGTTTCTAATGTTTCCCTATGAAGAAGAAGCGGCAATTCATTCTCTTCATCCCCACATGTACCTTAAATTACATCTATTCTTATCATTCATTTTCCTTTCAAATGGTCAAACTATACAAAAGAAAACCTTACTATAATATCATAACAAACTCTTTACAAAAGCGCATTCGATTATCCTTATCATTTAAGAATATCAAATATGTTGCACTTCACGTAAACCGATCAAATGGCATTTCAGCCATCGAGTTCTTTGATATATCTTGTAGTTTTGGGCTTATGTTACATTAACACAATACGATTCCTTTTTAATCAATCAAGTTGAATAAATGGTCTCAAAATATTATTTATTGGATTATTTCCAGTGAACTATATTCATTGAAGTGTCGTACATTACGAATTATGTCTGTTGACCATATAACATTTATAAATAAAAGTGCATGGATCAAATATCCATAGTCTTGCATTGCTTTTAGAGTTCGAAACTCATAGAGTGCACTACATGGTCTCAACCAAATAAGCATGTAAGTGACCATTTTACGAATGTATTAAGTAGTTGTACAATTAGACTCTTGCATGGGTATATAAAACATTAACATGCAATAGGCATTTAATAGTGGGTATTATATTTCGATTTGTCAACTTTCAGTTCAATTCTTTTGTATATGTTAATTGATCTACATTTTATCAATCATATTAAATGCACAAATTTATCATTGTGGATAATTATAATATTATTTACCATATGTTCAGACAATATTAGAAATGTTAAATGTTACTATTTCATTTTTCTAATAAGGCTCCCATGTAACATCCCACTATTTTGGACCATTCAAATTGACAATAAATCCACACATGTCAGACTTGAATACTTCAAAACAGTGGATTGTCTAGAAAATTTGGAGAAAATAAAATCAAACACAGAATCACAGACACAGAATATTAGAATAACTCGTACCATAAATAAAATACCATAGTAGTTCATGAAGGTACTATACACATAATCTCAAAACATATACAAAATCTCATAGAAAAAAAGATACAATAAAAGTCAGGATACATAAGTCAATAATACAGAGACAATACTGAATAGGAAATAACTGGAATAGAAGTCGATGAATCGATAGAAAAATAAGCTCCAACAAATATCTAGCTCCAGAAGGTGAATCCAAAGTTGAGATTCTCAGGCTGACCCGAGTGTAAACTAAAATACAAACACTCGAGTCAGGATGTAATACCCCAAAGTTTTGTGAAAAATTATTTTAATCAAATAATTTAGTTTTGAAATATTTAGATTTAATTATGGAGGAATTTCTAGGATTGAATAATGTGCAAGGATATGTGTGCATGTGCACATTGGAAATGGCACAAGGAAGGATCCAAAATTCCTGAAAATAAAAAAATAAAAAAAACAAGAAAAGAAAGCATTTCAAATATGATTTTGAAATGTGAATTATTAACCCAGGTGTATATATTTTGTTTCTAGGTCATATGAATTATTTTGAAATGAAAAGCTGAAAATATTTTATTTGAGTAAGAAAGTAAATTCTTACTTAAAGCACTGGATTTTTAACCCAAACCTAACCAAGTTATAAATATGAAATATATGTATATATATTTTTCTATGAAGCAAGGAAAATTAAATATATATATATATATATATATATATATATACATGTATACTTTTCTTTGAGTAGAAATATGTTAAAGCCAAGCAAGAAAAATAACATCAAAATGACATGAGACACAATACAAGTAAGCATGTATGTGTAGGTAAAAAATAGAAAAGAGGATTTCCAGAAATGAATAAATGTATAAAATATAGCTAAGTCACACTTTTAACATGACTTGAGTAAGTGGAGAGGTGTTCAAAAATAGCCATTTTATGAAAAGCAAAAAGAGGAAAGCACTGACCATAACCAACTAATGTAGCCCGGGGTATTAAGGATGGGAAATGTAAAAATAGAAAATGCAAAATGCCTGATGTTAGCCAGGACAGAAATGGAATTTTATCTTGATAAAACCCTAGTGAAAAACATTCATATAAATAAGAAGTTATGGCTAGAAAATCATTTACCCGAGATACTTAAAAATAAGAAAGGAAGAAAATATTTAAAAGGAAGGAAAAGCATTCAAGGGTTTTCTGGATCAAATACAAGGAAGTACTTAGGTGAGTAATCTCACTAAATTCATGGCATTAAGTTCTTATATGAGGCAGACAAACTTTTATGTTGTTATTTGCATATTTCTGGTTTTGTTGAACATAGTCTTATTAGGTATCTTATGGATGTTCTTTGGATGGTTTTTATCTGATATGATGTTTATTATGGATGTGCATCCCACTATTTTATGATACTTAGAAAAGCTAAGGCACAAAACCTTGAAATTATGGGAAGAGTACTTACAACTGATATAGAACCATGGCATGAAAATTTCAATAGAGAAAATAATATGAGCTGCATTATACTTTGTATAAGTGCTGAGGCCTAAGAGAAAGGAATTAGGGGTGTAATAGAGATCTTTATGTGCTGAGCCAAACCCACAAGTCAAAAATTATGATTAAGCTAGATCTTGAATCTGGTTCAACCATAATTACTTGCAAATCATAATAACCTAACATGCCATATCTCTAATCTCAGTTGTAAATATTCTTATATTTGATTTAAAGTCAAGACATCTGATGGCAATGTCCTTGAAAATGATTATCTGCTTGCTTTTGAAAAATATGTTTGCAAGATGTATGGGATGTTTCATGTACATAGTGACTTGTTCACCTAGCTATCTGATGATAGGATTAAACATGAATACAATTAGTAAATAAACTAGGGATGGCGAGACAAGAAGGCTGCTGGAATGCTTGTCATATTTGAAGTATGCAAGTTGGCACATGGTTTGTTCAAGCCCTGAGATCTTTGTGCAATGATGTTAATTAGTTCATTGCAATGTGTCCCTGTGATTCCTTGATAGCATATGAGGCTAGGATTTAAATTGATAAATACAACCCATAAATGATGAAATAGGAACTTGAGTATTTCCTAGATTGGTTGGAATGGGACCATGGTTGTTCCAGTGCATCTATATGCTACTGATTAATGTGCATGTTTGCGTAATTATGTATGTGTACATGGTTGATTGTTGAACTTATCATACATGCACAAAATTATTTGAAACATGGTAAAATAGTTGATTAAAGAAATTGCATAAGCAACAAGCCAGTACTCATGTATCACCTATTTGCTTAATGTTATGGATATATTGTTGTTGCTCACACCAGATCATAGATCTGACGCTTGTTTGCTCATGGCATATGGGGGTGTCTCATTTTAAAATTAGGCAGCCACTAATGCTCTTTCAGGGAATGCAGGACCTAAGTAGGAAGGAAAGTTATAGCTCATGAGAAAGAATGAATGAGCATGCTAGCTAGTTTTTAATAAGAGCATAGGATGATTTATCTGCATGTATTCATGAAAATTTGTGTTTTTAAATTTCCTGTTATGTAATGAACGAGTTATGTTTGATTAAACTAGCTGTTTCTGTTGAATTTTTTTATGTATTAAGGTTTGAGAACCGAAGGATTATCTGAGTTCTGAACAAGAAAATAAGCTTAAAGTATTATCTATGAAAATCTGAAAAAGAAATATATATTTGAGCAATTGTCTTACATAATCTATATTATGTATTAGTCAATCTTGAGTCATTCAAAAGCATTAAGTTTTTGGTAAAATCTGATTTTAACTTGGAGTATTCTTTTAAGTATTCAGTTGCTTTTCATTGAATATTTTGTAAAAGAGTTCAAGTCCATTTGAGCGTTGTTTTGAGAAGTGTATATATCTTAAAAAGGTTTCAAGTACTTTGCAAATGAATGGCATTTCAATTGACATGGTTAGAGTGTCTGGTTGACACAGTCACAAGGGTTAACTAGCTTCAAAAGAATGGAGTCTTGGTTGATCATGTTGATCTGTATTTTGATAGTAAAATGCATTTCATAACCCTTTGTTCTTTTAGCAAGTGTTTCACCAAAACTCTCTTTCAAATACCATAGACAAATATGCACTTTGATCGGTTTGTATTATCAAACCAGGGAGCACTCTGCATTCAAGCCCTGGTTCAACATAATCTAGGGATTGCACCACTTTTTAAACACTTTCAAGTCCAGGAAATCAATCTTGTATTGATCTTCTGGTTAAGATTACTGAGTAGAGGTGACTTAGGGATATATATATATATATGTATATTAACACATAGTGTGTATTATTGATTAAGTCAAAGAACATATGAGTTTCAAAGAAAACCATAAGTTGAAAATGTTAAATATAGATATCCTTTTTTGGCTTTAATCAAATATCAAGCATTTGAACTATACTATGAAAAGGCCATGTATTTTGTGATAGTCTTGCCAAGATAAATTATTAGTAAATCATAGTTAGAATGATCAAAATCATTAAGAATAAATATGAGCAGGATCTACTCATATATTACAAATATTAAAAAGAATATGGAAATTAACTATGTGTAGATTGATTCAAATTCAAATCAAACAGAATATGCTCTTGTTTACCATAACTCTGATTTAAACAAGAGGGACACATGCATCCTCCTATGTATGTGCATATCTTTATAAATACACTGATATATTTATATTAGTAGAAATTTGGATCCTAGATAATTGATTGAAAAGAAAAATGAGTCTGAGAATTTAAATTAAGTTTAAATGTGTGTATATATATATTCAAATAAAAATCCTTGAAAAATTAAGGCAAAATATTAAGGGTCATTTCATTTGGTATCGGAGCTAGAAAATGTTTGCATTAATTGTTGAGTGCTATAGAAATATATTATGTTAGTTTTTTTTTGGATGAAATAATTTAGATAGGAAAATACTAATTATAGAGAATACTCACAATATACTAATTCCATCTGCCCATAACCTAGTTATCAAACCATGGTAGGAAGGGGATCTCATCACAATGCAGGAACAAGTGCACCACATATGCTTGATATGCAGGAGTTTGTGAGGGTTTTAAGGGTTGGAATTGGGCATATGCCTGAGAATCTACATGAAGAACTTTCAAAACTATTAAAGACTTATACAAATTTGGGAGGCAAGAGTTTTGAAGGGACTGAGAATGTGATGGAAATTCAAGCATGGTTGAGAACACTGGATAGGATTTTCGATGACATGCAGCTTGATGATCAAAGGAAGAGGCAAGTGGCTTCAAGACAGCTGAAAGGAGTAGCTTTAGGCTGGTGGGAGGTGATCATAGCTGGGAGGATTGAAAATGAAATCACTTGAAATCAATTCAAGGAGATGTTGGAGGCAAGGTTTGTACCAGCATCAGCTAAAACCACATTACTTGAAGAGTTTATTAGACTCAGACAAGGAACTTTGAATGTCACTGAGTATACTCAAAAATTTGAGGGATTATCCAAATATGGAGCAATACTAGTGGCTGATGAAGCATCCAAAAATGATAGGTATATTAAAGGTTTGAACCCAGGACTTAGCAGGGCCATGTTACCATATGCTGATAAGACTTTTGATCAAGTAATAGATCTGGCTTTGAAATTTGAGCAGCATGACAAGGAAAGAGAGAAGTATAGAAATTTTAAGAACAACAATAACAAGAAGAATAAGGGAAGATACCACCCTTATGACAAGAAGAAAGAGGAAACAGATAACAAAAAGGCCAGTGACACAAAGGCCAATGATGCTAAGAAGAAATGGGTTTTCCATCATTGTGGAAAGAAGGGACACCTCAAACCAAGGTGCCCATAATTAAAAGGAGGAGCCTTCAAGTGCTACCTATGTGGGAAAGAAGGGCATATGAAGAGAAATTGTTCTGAGTATAAACAGCAAGGAAAATTGGCAAATCTAGAAGGCAAAAGCAAATCCACAGTGGAGACTAGTGCTGAAAATCATGGTCAAGTGGAAGGTACACTACTTATCTGTACCATACCTATAGCAGTAGTATATGATACTGGGGCAACTCATTCTCTAATTTCTTATGAAATAGTTAAAATGCTAAAACTGAACTGCATATTGGTTGAAACACCATTGCTTGTACAAAGTCCACTAGGGAGTTCTAGTGTTTTAAATATGATTTGTGTGGATGTGGAATTAAACATAAGAGGAAATATTTTTATTTCCAATTTATATGTTTTAAACTACCCAAATATAGGTGTTATATTGGGGGTAGACTGGTTAAGGAAATTTAAAGCCATAATTAATTTAGATTCATCCACCATATCATTGTAAAAACTTAGAGGACAGAGAATCACAATTTTATGTGAAGTGGCTAAAGAAAGAAAATTATATCATTTAATTGACTTGGAAAAGGATTTCAGTGAACCTTCCATTGAAGAAATTCCCATAGTCAATGAATATTTGGATGTGTTAGGGGAGGTTAAAGGTGTTCCACACCATAGACCAGTGGAGTTTCAAATCAACCTCATTCCAGGAGCAAGCCCAATAGTTAAGAAACCTACCAGAATGGGGCCAAGTGAACTGAAGGAGTTGAAAAACCAGTTAGAGGAATTAGAAGGTAAAGGGTTTATAAGGCCAAGCAACTCATGCTGGGGTGCTCTAGTAGTGTTTGTAAGGAAGCATGACGGTACTTTGAGGATGTGCATAGATTACAGGGAGTTAAATAAGGTTACCATCAAGAATAAATACCCATTGCCTAGGATTGATGATCTTTTTGATCAAATTAGTGGAGCTAAAATATTCTCTAGATTAGACTTAGCATCTGGGTTCCATCAGATGAAAGTTGAAGACTCAAGTGTTAAGTACACCGCATTTAACACTAGGTATGGTTTATATGAGTTTATGGTTATGTCATTTGGGTTGACAAATGCCCCCTCATATTTTGTAGATTTAATGAATAGGATATTCAGGGATTATCTGGACAAGTTTGTGCTAATTTTTATTGATGATATTTTAATTTATTCCAAAACAGTAGAAGAGCATGAAAATCATTTGCATCTGGTTTTGTCTAGATTGAGGGAAAAAGATTTAAAGGCAAAATTTTCAAAATGCGCATTTTGGAAAGAGGAGTTACATTTTCTTGGTCATGTCATTTCTGCTAAAGGAATTTCTGTGAACCCCAACAAAGTTGTAGCTATCCAAGCATGGAAGAGACCTAGCACAGTGAGTAAAGTTTGATCATTCATGGGGATGGCAGGATATTATAGGAGATTCATAAAAGATTTTTCCAAAATGTCATCACCACTTACTAATTTAACCAGAAAGAATTAAGCATTTGTATGGACTGAAAAATGTGAACAAGCTTTTATCAAGATAAAAGAAGCTTTAGTTAATGCACTAGTATTAAGGGTACCTGAAGGAAATATGGATTTAATTATGTACATTGATGCAAGTGGTTCTGGGCTAGGAGCTGTGTTGATGCAGCAAGATCAAGTAATAGCCTATGCATCTAGATAATTAAAACCACATGAAAGAAGATATGCAACCCATGATCTTGAGTTAGCAGCAGTGGTGTATGCATTGAAGCTTTGGAGTCACTACTTATTAGGTGCCAAATTTAATTTGTACACAGATCATGGGTCCGTCATCAAGTAAGCAGTAATAAACACGATCATAGAACTATCCATATTAAAGTAAACAATGCAAATAACAGTGTTAATGTGACTAGACTAGCACAGAGCTGCAGTAATCGCTCACCTCTAGCCACACTCTCAAATCAAAGGTGTGCATCGAGACAATCACAAGGAAATAAATGACACACAAAGCAGTGTACTCGTGGTTATAAATTCCAAAATGGTTCATAATTTCGAACTAAAATCATTCATTTAAACCATTAGAAAGTGGAGTCATTATACCCTCAAATCAAATATTCAATACCCAAAATTTTAGCCTTTTCTGAGCTCATTTATTCACTTAAATACTTTAAAACATTGAAATTTCAGCTTTCGCAGCACTTAGAAAATGCTACGGTAAGATATTTTTGAAAACAATTCAATTCAGTAAAGACAACATTTATAAAACTGCTATAATAGTTCAATTACATTTAAAATTCTCATTTCAGCCAACTGCAACACTTAACAAGTGCAACTGTAGCTCTATTGTTAGTTTCAGATTTTAATTTAGTTTCTGCAACTACAGCACTTACCAAGTGCTGCAATAGCCCTTAGTTCATTTTATCCTTTAGTTCACTTCTACAACTACAACACTTACAAAGTGCTGCAGATTCTTATTAGTTTAGATTTTAGTTAATTTTCAGAAACGATAGCATTTCTGAAGTGCTACTAAAGACATTTCCAGATTTACAATAGAATTTAAGCAACAAATAAACTTCAATTTAAACCATTTTAATTATATAAAAATCATATTTTTCCACTTTAAAATGGTCATTTAAATATCCTTTAAGTTATGATTTTTATAAAGTAAATTTCACAAATAAAAATCAATTTTTTCATTACTTCAGTTATTAAATTCAAGTGTACAATTTTCCTATTCTTTGCATTCACATAACACTTTAATTTAATTTATCATTTCACAAATAAAACTTAATTCCCATTTTATTTTCTTTTACTTAAACTTCCATTTTTTTAAAACCAAATCTCACAATTCCAAGTCAAGTTAAATTCCAAATTACCATTTCAAGCATCCATTTGTTTAACATTTTATATTCAAAGAAAAATCAATAACACTTTAACAAATCATTTTAAATTCAAATTTAAATAAAGATATCATAATTTACATTTTTAAAATACTTAAAAATATCCAAAAAATATATAAAATAACCACGGGTCTGTATATTATTTTCTAACATAAGACAAGTGATACGGATAATATATCATTTCAATCCGTAATTTACAAAGCAAAATCCAGGTTCTATCATTTCAAAAACGCAATCCCAAGTTAATAACAATAAATAAAAATCGCTCAGGCCTATCATTTCAGCCCATAACGGTTTTTCCCTATTCTAAAGTCCGTTCGGGTATGTATCATTTCAACCGATAGTGATTCTATTCTACAGGGAACTTGTAGTGTGAGAAACAGAATAAAATAAACAATATAACAGAATAAAACATAGCAGATGATGTGACAAGTTTATAACAGGGTTTAACATTATATAATTCACATCACATGCAGATATAACATGATATAAAAATTCTACACATTCACTTGTTGTCACTTCACAAATTATATAAGTATAAATGTCATGAGTGAACACTCACCTTTTTAAGCTGGATTTAGCAAAAAAAGCACGCAAAAAAAATTCCAGAAAGCACGATAGCACGACTCTTAGACTCAAGTGGAGAGAGAGCCAAGATTATTGATCTTGTACACAACAATTTAAACAAGCAAATATAAATATATTTTCAACACAGAATACGTTGAAACAAAAATCAAATTTGAATTTACCAAAGAGACAAATGGCTTAACCATGCTTTAACCACTCAAGTGCTCGGCCTAGGGGGATCATAGGCTCGGCCATGATGGTAATTGGCTTGAGTTTGTGTCAATATAGGCACGGCTATATAGGGATGTGAAGGTTTTTGGAGTTACAACATGGAATATAAAAGGGTTAAGGCAAAGAGGTGGAGTGTTAGGTGCACATAGGCTCGGCCTATGCCATATTTGGGCTCGGCCATGCACTGGTTAAGGTCAGGTCAGAGGAGAAGTTGATGGCCAGAGGTCATGTCATGATGGTGGTGGAGCTAGGGGTGGTGGCCGAGGAAAAGTATGGAGGTGGTGGAGGAATATAGGTCGGCTAGACATTGTTTTATGGAATTTAAGCAAAGTTTTGTGGTGTATTGTTCATCCTAGAAGTCATGGCCAAATCTGGACAGTGGGGTTGGTGGTTGGCCATGGATGATGAGGAGGAGGAGATGGTGGTGGTGGTCAGTGAAGATGATGGTGGTTGTGGCCGAGCAAGACTAGAGAAAGCAAGGTAAAAATCAAAGAAAAATTGAAGAAGAGAAGGAGAAAAGAGAAACCTTGACTTACAAAATTTTCAGAAATAAGAAATAGCCGTGAATAATGAAAGTAGTGAGAAGCTTTTCACGTGAAAAGTAATTGAAATGCCTGGCTAAAACAAGAGGAAATGAAAGGCCAAGCAATGAAGAGACAAGAAAAGGAAAAGTCACAAGCAAATGAAAAGACTTTGTCTCTTTGAATTTCCACTTTCTTTTAATTTAACGCAAACAAATAAAAAGTCAAGTAAATAAAATAAAAGATAAAACAAAATAAAGTAGGAATGAAAATAAGTAAATAGTCTTAGGAAAATAAGAAAATAAATAAAGAAAATAGTTTAATTTATTGAAACTAGAATTTAAAATTGTAAAAAAAAATACAACTAATATAGGAAAATTACAAACACAACAAAATTCACACAATTTAATTCAAAACCCAAAACAAAATAAAAGATAGCAAAAAAAATAGAAAATAAAAAATAAAATGGAGATAAAATTCTGCGTGAAAAATGCTGAATCCAACAAATTCTAAAAAGTTTAAAACGGAATTCGACGAAACGAAAAACGGAACGGATATCAGAACCAATTACTGTTTCAAAGAAAAAGAATAAAATTTTAAAATTTAAAATTTCAATTTTAAAAGTCACAGTTTGACAAAATATAACATTTCCAGAAAAATCAATAATTATTTGTATTTGGAAAAAAATAAAAATAGAAACAAAAATCCAAAATACCCTGGAAAAATTCCGAACTTCAATTTAAAATTATGTAAAGATCAAAGTTTCAAAATAAAATTTATTTATAATACTTATTAAAATTATGGGTTGTTACAACCCACTGGTCATTTATGTTTCTCTAAACCCTAAGATGAAACATAGAAGTCTTTCGAAGTCACTAGTGGGTGTTAGGACTCATCTGTTTGAGTATTCCGACCTTGAGTTTGCTCAGCAAATCATAGCCTTACAAATGATGGATGACTCCTTATCGGTTATATCACATACAACTTCTAACCCATTTTACCTTATCCTATTCTCATTTAGACCTTAAGTTTGCTCAAAAAATTGAAAGAGATTATTCACTCGTACCTATCATATCGTGATGGTCTAAGTATAATATAAGTACCTTAAGTTTGCTCAACAATACATATAGTTATCTTACCTCATCTGTTCAATATATTAATAAAACTACACATAACATCCACCGCTTGAGGTTGCTCAACAACTAAGGAGTATGCAAGTAATTTATTAATATATATATGGTAGAGGACAACATTATATTGAAGATTCGTAGTCTTTAATATATTGTATTGAGTGATATCGACTTATGGAGTAATGTACCTGTTATGAAATATCCTCGTGATTCAAGTGTCAGACGCATCAGAAATCACTGTATACATATATTTACGTATGTATTTAATCTTTAAGTCTATTTGGGTTTCTTTAACATTCCACCTTTAGTTTATACGTTCATATTATATAAGTTTTATTATTATATAACTTTTATATTTCATATTACTTATGATAGTCTTATGTATAATATTTTATACAGTTAAATCTTACTAATTAAGTCATATTTAATTAATTTAAATTAATTAAATCTTTAATTAATTTTATATTAGTATTCCAATACAACATTTATATTGGATATATCTACGACAACCTTTATAGCATATACTATAACCTTTATAATATATCACATATATCTTATATATGAATATTTTTATTTAATTAATTAATGTTTAACTAATTCATTTACTTAAACAATTTTAATTAAACTATATTAATTTCAAAATCTAAATTATATAAATACATGTATACTTATATTATCTCAAACACTTTAAAATAGCATAACATATATTAACATATATAATACATGCATATAAGTATTAATTAATTAACTCATTTAATTGATTTCTTTTATTAATCTTATTAATAAACTTTTAAATTTCGAAACTAATATTTAAATAGTTTAACACATTTTGCAGTTTTCATTACCTTTTCAATCATTTTGAAAATTTATGTTCTAATATAACCTTTTACAATAATCTTGTTTTTATTTTAAATTTAACTTTTAAATTTAAAATCATATCTTAATTTTCAAAACTATTTTGAAAATTAGCCCAAGGCCCAATTCAAATTGGGCCTTTTCTATTAGGGGCAACCTTTAAGCTTACACCACATTTCAGGCCAGGAGGTAACCAAGTAGGACAGGGTACTTGATTACCTAATTCAAATCCTGGACACTACCTTTCTAGACACCGTACTAAGTGCACAAGCTTAATCTATTAGCCCTAACATGACTAATTTTGACCGCACATGCTATTGGGCTCTAATACCATTAAAGGGACTGGGCCAGCCCACAGCGGAAGAAATGGGTGAATTTCAAAAAAATTAGCATTTTGGATCATTAATGGGCCTATGAAGTCTAAATATACTTAGAACTTTTCTAAGTTTTTTTAAATAAAATCAATATTTTATTTTATTTAATAAATAAAGTTTTACTTTAATTTAATGTACGTGTTAATTAAAGTATATAAAATATACTCTTATTTACATATTTGTTTGTAACAATAACTTATTAAATTTATTTAGAAAATGAAACTTTTCATTTCCTATCTCTTAAATTATAAAATTAATGAACGGGCATAAATTTATTTAAAGAAGTAAACTTTTCATTTATTTCCCCTTAACTTATTGAATTAATGATGGGGCACATTAATTATATGGAGAGAGAAACCTTTCATTTATCCTTCTTTAATTAAGTTAATCGATCATATAGATGTCAGTAATTAGAAACATGCATATGGCATGAACGTAAGTATAAACAAATATATTATAATGTAAATACTATAAGTGTAACATGATAGGTGTAATCAATCGATGGCAAGGTGTAAAATATAAGCAAATTAAATGGATAGCTAATCACATAAAGGAAAAAATGGGAAATAAATAAAGGGTAACAATGATGATTGAATCAATTTCCCACTTCGTAAACTGAATTAATGCACCATATAAATGACAAATTATATGCATCATAATATAAGGATATTAACAGACAAAAATAAATATATGTATATATTATTGCCTCGTTTAAATTGTTT
This sequence comes from Allium fistulosum, assembly GCA_030737815.1. Taxonomy (NCBI): domain Eukaryota; kingdom Viridiplantae; phylum Streptophyta; class Magnoliopsida; order Asparagales; family Amaryllidaceae; genus Allium; species Allium fistulosum. Next base: position 752,380,238 of record CM060905.1, on the reverse strand, counting down.
CCTCCTTCTGGAAAGGAATCTATTCATACTTTTAAAATATGAAATACATGTAATAAATTTTATATAGACAAACATACATATAAAATTAATCGTTTTTATATAAGACTAAATCAAATCTTTCTACTTAATAAAAATTAGAGATTTGTAGCAATCAATTCAAAAATTGGTTTATTGTCAAAACATTACTATGTGTTACCTTGCTTTTTTGCCAAGGCCGAGATTTCAACAAATTGGCTAAAACAAATTGGTTAAAAAAGGATGGATATCAGGATTGGAGATCGATTGGAAACAAGCCTATGATCGATACCGTCAAAATTGCACCGAACTCCAATCAAGGTGAGATTGATTGGGAATGATAAACAAGGCTTGGAAAGGCTACATTTCAAATTTCAGGTCAATCAAAGTTCGTATGCTCGAGTTATAGGTGGATCAATATCGGTGAGAAATGGTTTTGGATCGATGCCTTCATATCGATCATTGTGATGGTTAGTTCAGATGGATAGGTTTTGTATCGATGCAATGCACATCAATTTGGTTAGATATGGCAGAAGGAAGGCAGCATACTTTGTACTGATCAAGGCTGGGATAGATACGAATGGTGGAGCAGCGGTTTCAGCGACTCAGATGGATCTTTCGTATCGATCACTTATTGATCGATACGAAGAAGGCAGCAGTCATGGATCGATACGCAGCAGGGAAGAATGTTGGACTCGGATCGATATGAAGGACACACGGACTTAGATCGATGGATATGAGCAAAGGCACAGGTGATTGATACAAAAGGCAACCATTCAGGGATCGATACGAAAAGCATGGGTACCGATGGATACAAATAATCCAGGGGCCATTTCCGTATCGATCGTGTTTGTATTGATTGATACGAAGGAAGTGGTCAGGATGGGGTGCGAAACATGGATCTGCACGTGAGACTTAGATCGATATGAGAAGCATGGATACGGGGTATGGATACGAGGCTTTTGATCTATACTAAGCTACTAGCCTATTTGCAAATCTCAAACTTGGATCAATCATATCTCATAAACTACACACTTGAACTTCATGAAATTTGGAAAGCAAGGACTTTGCATTGTCATCTTTCACTATGTCGACCCCAGCCCTATCGAAGCGATTCCTGATCGATACGAAATCTATATGGATCGATCTAGGATCGATCCCAAACCGCCTTGGATCGATCTGTTGGGCCCACATGCGCATGAAAGAAGGTATTCCAGGTTCTGGGGTGGTAATTTTCGGATATACACCTATAAATAGTAGTCCTATGGCAACTAAAAGGGGTTCTTCTTCTGCTCTTTATGCCGAAACTCTTTTATTTTCTTGGTTAATGTTCAAAGGCGTGTAATTGTAATCTCAATACAAAAGGAATAAAAAGATTGATTCAAATTGGACGTAGGCTGGAAATAGCCGAACCACTACAAATCTTGTGCTCTTTCTTGCTTTCTTACATTTTAATTTTGCTGTTTCTTTATTTTTATTCTTTACTTTATCTGGATATGAGATCTGTGTTTGGATATTATGGATAGGTGTGTAAACACTGGTGCTTTCATTACTTATGGGGTTTGTGACCAATTTTGGCACAAATACTTTGGTGCTTTCATTGAGAATTGACTAGCATCTGCTACACCAGACTTGGAGTTCAGATTTGGAAAGCTAAAGGATCAGTTCTAGAAGGAACCGTGGCCAAGCAATCAACAAGGAGATCGAGAACGGAAAGGAGTCAGCATGAAGGAAGTCAGGAGGCCTCTTTAGGAGCTAATCAGACTTCAGTTTTCATCACCAGAGATGAGATGGATAAGATGATGGATGCTATGCAGGAAGGAATGCGGAAAAGGTAGGAGGAGATGATGCATAACCTAATCCAGCAAGCTGGAATGCAAAATCAAGGGAATGGAACAACAGGAGCAGAAGGAGTCCAGAACCAGAGTCGGAGACACAGAGCCACCAGGATTCAGGATAGAGTGGAACCATCAAGAGCAGCCCTCTAGCAAGGGGCACACCCTTGGATTATATTGACCTATCCCAGGAATGATTCCAGGCAATGCTATGTAGTTTGGCATCGATGGAGGAATGAATGCTCGTCCAAGAGAACAGATCTCAGGATTCCCTCGTGAACTCGGGGGGCAGGTCGGAGGCAACAGGCACGGACCACAACTTGATGACAATGACAGATTGGCAGAGATGATCAGACGGACTATGAGAGGAGGATTGGTGAATAGAGATTTGGAGGACATGAAGAGGATTCTTTTCACTCCCGTGATCAGGCAGGCTAGGAATCCACCGGATTTCAGACTACAAACACTGGAGATGTATGATGGTAGAACGGATCCCGCTATTCACTTGACGAGGTACATGAGGCACATGGAAGTACTAGGGGCATCAGAGGAAGTCATGGTGCGGTGCTTCCCTTTGGATCTGATAGATATAGGAGCACTATGGTTTAGACAACTGGAGAGCAGCTCAATTAGCACATGGACGGAGTTGATTGAGTGGTTTATGAGGCAATTTCGGGTCCACATAGTTAGACCCAAGAATGTGATGACTTTAAGATCGATGAAAGAACGGAAGGGAGAATCACTTTGGGATTTCTTGACTAGATTCAATGCAGCCGTAGGTTCGGTGGATCAACTTGACCCGTCGATGGTTTTGAAGCTAGTAGTCCCAGGAATTGCGGATGATTCAGATTTTAAAATATCATTGGAGCAAGATCCATCGATGGATCTCGAGGAGTTTTACCATGAAGCGGAGAGGTTTCTAAGGCAGGAAGATGCGATGGCTGAAAGAGAAGGAAGAGAGGCTGAGGTTTATGCAGTAAAAGTTGGAGGTCCACCCAAGGAGGATTCAAACAAGGACGATAGAGGCAAATGGAAAATGAACGACAACGGCAACAATTCGAAAATGCAATGGTGGGAATCAAAATTTTCTTCTTACATGGATTTAACTGAAACTCTGGAAAGGATTTACTTGGATACTCGAGGGCGCCTCTTGTATTGAAGGCCGGCAAAAAGGGAACCCTTTGAATACGAGCGGCCATTTGGAAGGCACTGTCTTTTTCATGACTTGGATGGGCATGATACCAACAGCTCTACGCATCTAAAGGATATAGTCGATGAACATGTGAGGAATGGTCATCTACAACAATACATAAGGAATTGAGCTGTGGTAGTGGAACAGGAGTGGCCACCGCCCACCTCAGATGATGATGGCACTAGATCTATGCATCGTCGGCTTATTATCAGCTGAATGAATTTTTGGCTTTGAATAAGTAATAAACCCCGAAGTGATGCGGCTAAGTCTGTTACACATGTACGAGATCGAGGACGATCCCAAGGCATGCTCTGAGATGATGATAAACCATGATGCTCGGGTTTATGAAATCTTGTTTTCTTTCTATTTTCTGTGGACTTTGGTTTCTTTCTTGGTACTATGTACATTTGATTTTCTTGGTTGTACGGACTTTCATATTGTCAGTAGGACTTTGTGTTGATTGGATTTGGATTAATGTAATAAATGATACAAGTCACGCGATTACGGTCCTGATCAGAGAGATAGGGCAGTAATCGCAAGTTACGAGTCCCTTCGCCGGAGAGCGATGGAATTTAATCGAACACAATATAAAAAGTCCTCGACCGGAGAGTCAAGGTCGGAGAATATAAAAAGTCCTCGACCGAAGAGTCGAGGCCGGAGAATATAAAAAGTCCTCGACCTGAGAGTCGAGGCCGGTGAATATAAAAAGTCCTTGACCAGAGAGTCGAGTCCAGAGAGTAAAAAAGTCCTTGACCACACAGTCGAGGCCGAAGAATATAAAAAGTCCTTAACCGAAGAGTCGAGGCCGGAGAATATAAAATTTTCTTGACCGGAGAGTCGAGGCCAAGGAATATGAAAAGTCCTCGAATAGAGAGTCGAGGCGGAGAATAAAATGCCCTCGGCCGAAGAGTCGTGGCCAAAGAAGGATAAAACGACCCGACGAAGTCTGTGGATTTAGATTTGGGCATGAATAGGTCTTGGCTTTGGATTTGGACCAGGAGAGGTCCTGACGTTGGATATGGGCTCGGAGTGGCCTTGGATTTGGATGTCAACCCGTAGAGGTCATGGATTTGGTTATTGGATTCTGGATATGGATGGATTAAAACTCAATTGATTTGTTCGGTTGGATATGGAATTCACTAAGGATTTGGCTATTGCATTCAGAATCAGATATCGATTCGGAGCAGTCACGGATGTGGACAAGGATATGGCTATGGCACTTGGATAGAATGGCTTGGTAATGGATCATATTATGGATAAGATGGTATGGGTATGGATGGAATATAGATTTTGGATGATAGATTTAAAGCTATTCAAAACACACCTTCCTATCGCAAGGCATGTTTTAGGGGGCAAATGTTACCCCGCCTTTTTGTCACGGCCGGGATATCAACAAATTGGGTCCAAAAGGATGGATATCAATCAATTGGAAACAAGGCTATGATTGATACTGTCAAAATTGGACCGGGCTCCAATCAAGGTGAGATCGATTGGGAATGATAAACAAGGCTTGGAAAGGCTACATTTCAAATTTCAGGTCAATCAGAGTTCTTATGCTGGAGCTATGGATGGATCAATATTGGTGAGAAATGGTTTTGGATCGATGCCTTCGTATCGATCATTGTAATGGTTAGTTCGGATCGATTGGTTTTGTATCGATGCAATGCGCATCGATTTGGTTAGACATGGTAGAAGGAAGGCGGCATACTTCTGACTGATCAAGGCTGGGATCGATATGAAGAGTGGAGCGGCAGTTTCAGGGACTCGGTGGACATTTCGTATCGATTACTTATTGATCGATAGGAAGAAGGCATCAGACATGGATCGACACGAAGCGGGCAAGAACGCAGGACTCAGATCGATATGAAGGACACATGGACTTGGATTAATGGATACGAACAAAGGCACAGGTGATGGATACGAAAGGCAACTATTCAGGGAACGAGACAAATAGCATGGGTATTGATGGATACGAATGATCTAGGAGCCATTTTCGTATCGATGGTGTTCGTATCGATCGATACGAAAATCGATCGAAACGAAGGAAGCGATCAGTATGAGGCATGAAACATTGATCTGCACGTGAGACTCGGATCGATATGAGAAGCATGGATACGTGGTATGGATACGAAGCTTTTGATCGATACGAAGCAACCTGCCTATTTGAAAATCTCAAACTTGGGTCGATCATATCTCATAAACTACATATTGGAACTTCACGAAATTGGGAAAGCAAGGACTTTGCACTATCGTGTTTCAGCATGATCGATCCCAGCCCTATCGAAGTGATTCTTGATTGATATGAAATAGATATTGATCTATCTTTGATCGATCCCAAACTGCCTTGGATCGATCTGTTAGGCCAACCTGCATAGGAAAGAAGGTATTCCAGGTTTTGGGGCAGATATTTTCGGATCTACACCTATAAGTAGCAGTCTATGGTAACTAAAAGGGGATCTTCTTCTACTCTTTATGCTAATACTCTGCTATTTTATTAGTTGATGTTCAAAGGCTTGTAATTGTAATCTTAATACAAAAGGAATAAAAAATTGATTGAAAGTGGACGTAGGCCGAAGATAGCCGAACCACTATAAATCTTGTGCTCTTTCTTGCTTTCTTACATTTTAATTTTGCTATTTCTTCATTTTTATTCTCTACTTTATCTAGATCTGAGATCTGTGTTTAGATATTGTGGATCTGTGTGTAAACACTGGTGCTTTCATTACTTCTGGGGTTTGTGACCAATTTTGGCACAAACAATATGTATGTAATATTCAATAAAATATCTCTAATTAATACAAACTAGAGACTATAGTAGTCAAATTAAAATTTAGATTTATTGCCAAAGCATCTTACTTTTTTTTTAATTTCCAAAACAATACAAACAATAAAATACATACCTGTAAAATTTCAAATCTAAAATTACATTTTCTTTTATATGATTTAAAACTTAAATCTTCAATAAAATGCTGTAATATTCATAAACAAATTTTAGCTCAATTTGTTAAAGTAAAATCCAACCACAACAATACGAACGTACAAAATTATAGATATAAAGGATTATGCATTGAATTGAGTGTTTACAGTATAGATCTATAACAAAATATTGTATTCAAACATATATAAATTTTAATTCTAATATAAGAAAATAAGAACCCAATCGACAAATTGAACATGCAAATTTTCTGATCAAAAAATTCGACTTTAAATTGAATGTTTAAACATAGTTCCAAAACAAAACATTATATTCAAACATATACAAATATTAGTGTTGATTTATTAAATAAAACACCAACTAATTCATTAAGCAAACAATTCAAGCTACACAAACAATTTCCAACTTAAATGAGGCAGTGATATGCACATATAAATTATGATGATTAAATTTTTCTTTCAACAAACATTACATCAAATATCATTGTCTATTAATGAAAAGCATACCTTATTACCCAAAACAGAACCAAATCTTGAAAATGGACTCCCCTTAGGACGTTGCCTAGAAGTCACACCTTGAATGATGAATCCAATCTCCTAAATTTAGAAATCAGCTTCTAGGTATTGCAAGGATAAGGAGGAATAAACCACTTTTCCTAATTGATTTTATTTGTATTTGATTTTAGGAATAATTGAAGCCATGGAAGATCTCATATTTTCAGCCATTAGAGAAGGAGAGAACTAGAAAAGTTACAAAAAGAAGAATGAGAAATGAGAAACACAATTGTACGTACATAATGAATTAGAGAATATGTTTTATTTAAAAGAAGGTAACCTTTCTCGTTCTATAATTGAAACTTCTCTAATTAATTCTGATTAACTTTCTCTTTTCATTCCTATTTCTTTAAATGATATGGCTGAAAATCACGTGCCATCAAATGACAAAAGATTCCATAAATTAATGATTGTAATTATATTTTATTTAATTATAATGATAACATATAACAATGCGCGCATATATAACTTTTATAAATGCATTCAAATAATTGCAAATAACTCCCAAACATCAAATAAAATAAATAATAATTAATATTTCTCAAATACTAATTAATTTACAACTGTTGGGCAAGATTCTACCGAACCAATCTATACCGGACCAACCTACTCCCTACCACCGAACCAAGGTGCATGAGCTCCACCGATCCAGGAGCCTGCCGGACCAGACACATTGGACCAACATACCATATCTCGCTACCAGACCAACTCCTACTCCAACCATCTCCGAACCAAGTAATGCCGAACCAAAGCGTCTACCACCTACCGCCGAATCAAAGGACTGCCGAGCCAAAGCAATGCCGAACCAACGCTACCAGGCCTGACCACACCAGCCCAGGCCCACCAGCAGCTATATACATCCAAGACCCCTGCCTCCAGCCTCACTCTATAAATAGAGGGGCAGGGGTACAACAATATGGGACAAGTTTGAGAGCTCAAGCATGGAGAGAACTTTCAAACAACTTTCTTTTACTTGTATCAAAGTTTTGTACTTGTAATCTAAACAAGAAAAGAGAAATAACATATAAAGTCGACGTAGGCACATTCTGGCTGAACCACTATAAATCTGCGTGTCTTTTACAGCTTAGCCCCTGCTTTTCATATATTTCCATAAATCACCCAAATCACTAAGAACAACATAAAATCTATTAAATCATACGACTTTGAGGTGTTTGTCCATTTTTTGTGCAAACATTTTTGGTGCTTTCACTGAGAACTAGAAGCTCGAAGCTTCAGCTTCTTCCACTTAACCTTTTTCCTAACAGCATCATTCATCGTTTGGAAAACATGCCTCCCAAGCAGAAAAAAGATGTTAACAAAGGAAAAAACATCGCATCCAGCAGTCTTCCAGATCCAGCGGTCACGGATCAAGTAAATCGTCCTCCTCTAGCAGTAGTACCAAATGAAGGACAGGCTAATCCGACTACTCCTGCCACAGAACAGCCCGCAGCAATTACTAGGGCAGATTTAGACAGAGTAGTGGTTGAAGTAAATAACCGCTTCACGTCTCACCAGGAAGCCTTGGTGGACCATCTCATGTCATGCTTAAGGGATGCTGAAGAGTCCAACCGCAACACTAAATCATGGGGCGAGTCCCAGTCTGGAGGATCTCAGAGACAACAAAGATCTTCCTTCTTCGAAGGAGCTAACGGCAGAAGCAGCCATGGTAGGAGCCGAGATCGAGCATAGCCTAAAGTTAGGCCTGAGGAAACGTTTGGAACCGAACCCAATGGGGGAGGTATCGGGCGGAGGTCAACTGTAGCTGAGCCTGTCATACTGCCTAACCACGGAAATGCCAGTGAACGGGGCCGAGCTAGAGTCCAGCCCGAAGTTGGACCCGAGGAAGTGCTTAGATCAGAACCCAGCAGGGGAAGATCAAGGCAAGGGCCAACTGTAGCTGACCCTAGCATGCTCCCAGAAGACCAAAGGCAACCACTGGAAAATATGAGGAATGATAGACGATACCATCCCTACAGGTCATCTGGACGGAATCAATCCCATAGAACAGAACCAAACTCGTTTCTATCTGCTCCAAATTCTGATGAAAGGATGGCACGCTTATTCAGAGAGTGCGTCCAACGGGAGCAAAGAGATCGAGGGATAGGCGCTAGGGTAACTAGCCCTTTCGCCCGCAATATCGAAATTGCTATATCACCCCCCGAGAATGGAAGATGCCAACAATGGAACCTTACAAAGGAACCTCCGACCCCGTTGTACACTTACAGAGATACACACAACATATGCTCATGAGTGGAGCGACAGAGGGAGTACTGTGCAAATGCTTTCCACTATTCTTAGCAGATCTCGCTACCTCCTGGTTCTGTCATCTACCCCAGGGATCCATCAGCTCGTGGGAAATGTTGATAGAAAAGTTTATCAGTCAGTTCCGCATTCATGTGGAACAACCTAAGGATGCTTATTCCTTATCCAGCGTCAAACAGAAACCTGGAGAGAAACTGCAGCAATACCTAACCCGATTCAATGCCGCAGCGGCCGCAGTCCAAGATGCTGATGAGAAGCTTATCCTAATGGCCCTCTGTAGTGGTGTGCATCCGGACACTAAATTTGCTAGAAGGTTGACAAAAGAAAAACCAGCTACTTTACCCGATTTCTTCCATGAAGCCGGGAAATATATGAGGCTTGAGGATGCTGCTGTTGAGGGGCAGTCAGGACAGCAAAATAAGGCAACTCACAGCAACGCACCTGCTGTGGCAAGGAACGTTCGAAGAAATGATTCCAGAGACAATGTTGGGGGCAAGAAAGGAGAAAAGCGCCTATATCGGCCAGGACCGAGATTCGACACTTACACTCCTTTGAACGAAACCGTCAAAAACATCTTCCTTGCCACCCAAGGCGAAGTTAGATACAAACGCCCACCATATAAGAAGGAATCAGATAACGCGCAGAAGTCCGGAAAGTTCTGCCGCTTCCACGAATCTCATGGGCATGATACCAATGAGTGCCATCATCTCCGGGACTTGATTGAAGAACACATCAGAAGGAAGAAACTGGAACGCTATGTAAAAGGTCAGGACAGGACTCCAGCTCCTGCCAATGAGAACCTAAGGCTACCGTCACCGGGGATCGGCAGAGGAAACCGCAACACTAGCGGCTCTAGTCAAGAGAAAATAGTGGTCCATACCATCTCAGGAGGACCGCACATTGCAGACAAAAGCTGGAAGGAGATGGAAAGGTATGGAAACTCGCTTAGAGACAATAAAGACTTTGTCAATTCGGTTATAGAAGAGCGCCACCCGAAGTGGAAAGAAAGTGATGACATCACATTCAGTAAGCATGACCTAGAAGGAAGGCGATACCCTCACATGGATCCCATGGTTATCTCTGCCCGGCTCGGTCCCGCCGAAGTTTACCGAATTCTAGTAGACACTGGAAGCTCAGTGAATATCCTGTTCAAACATGCATTCGACAAAATGAAACTATCAATGAAGGATGTATCTCCCTGTAATAAACCACTACACGGTTTCACTAGAGATGCGAAGATGCCCCTCGGGCAACTGGACCTCTTTGTTGAAATTGGAAGCCATCCCCGCTCCGTTGTACGAAAACAGACGTTTGTGCTAATAGAAAACCACTCGGCCTACAATGCCTTCTTAGGAAGGCCAGCCTTGTTTGACATCCAAATTGTCCTAGCCCCATGGTGCCTAAAGATGAAATTTCCAACGGACAATGGAGTAGGGGAAGTAGAAGGAGACCAGGACGTTGCTCGAGACTGTTATGTGACTGAACTTCGCAACAACCTCAGGAAGGATAAAGGGAAGGGTGTAGAGGTTGCCCTCTGCACGAAAAGTCTAGAAGCGTAGCAACTAAAGAAAGCTCCTCCTCTTCGATATACCAGCGACCCTTTCAATGAATTAGACCCCAGGGACAAAGAGGAGGAGTCCACCGCCGAGCCTGTAGAGGCTATGGAGTTTGTATCTGTAGACAAGCACGACTCGAGTAGACTATTGAAAATTGGGTCCCAACTAAAAGCAGAGTTGAAGGAACAACTCATCGACTTTCTCCGCCATAACTTGGATGTATTCGCATGGTCACACGCTGACATGACCGGAATCTCCCCCAACGTAGCATGCCACGTACTAAACATTGATCCTACCAAGGCGCCCGTAAAACAAAGAAAGAGAAGTGTGGGGGAAGAGCGATTAGCAGCCCTCGATGAAGAAGTAAAGAATCTACTCGCCAATGACTTCATACGAGAAGCCATATACCCGGAATGGATCGCTAACCCGGTGCTGGTAAAGAAGGCTAATGGGAAGTGGCAAACATGCATTGACTTCTCCAACCTAAACGACGCCTGCCCAAAGGATTGCTTCCCACTTCCCCGAATCGACCAACTTGTAGACAGCACAGCCAGGCACGAGCTCTTATCTTTTATGGACGCATACTCAGGATATAACCAAATTCTTATGCATGCTCCCGATCAAGACCACACTAGTTTCATCACTGACCGGGGTTTATACTCCTATAAGGTAATGCCTTTCGGACTTAAAAATGCAAGAGCCACCTACCAGCGCCTCGTCAACAAGATGTTTGCAAGGCTAATAAGGCAAACTATGGAAGTATACGTGGATGACATGCTGGTAAAGTCAAGGAAAACCGACGATCACGTAAGCCACCTAGGCGAGATGTTTCAAGTACTTCGCCAGTATGGAATGAAGTTGAATCCTCTAAAATGCTCCTTCAGGGTATCATCAGGAAAGTTCTTAGGATTCATCGTCCATGCCAGAGGGATTGAAGCAAACCCTGAACAAGTCCGAGCGCTAAGGGATATCAAGATACCTTCCACTCGAAAGGAAATGCAAAGCCTGAATGGAAAAGTGGCCGCCCTAAGCCGATTCATCTCCAAAGCAACGGACAAGTGCGTCCCCTTTTTTGAAGCTCTAAAGAAAGACAAAGGAAAGTTCAAATGGACTGACGAATGCTTAACCGCTTTCCTTAACTTAATCGAACACCTCCAGAAACCACCGGTACTCTCGACTCCAAGCGAAGGCGAAGTGTTATACCTATACCTTGCTGTGTCATCTCACGCCCTAAGAGTTGCCTTGGTAAGGGAAGACAACCGCACACAGCGGCCAGTTTACTTCGTAAGTAAGAGGTTTACGGGGACATAAGTCAGATATCCTAAACTTGAGAAGCTAGCATACTGTTTAATAATCACATCACGGAAACTGCGTCACTACTTCCAGTCCCATTCCATCAAAGTTCTGACCGATCAACCACTGAGGCAGGTACTCCATCGTCTCGACACTTCTGGGCTACTACTTAAATGGTGCATTGAACTAAGTCAGTATGATATCACCTATCACCCTCGCACCCCCATCAAGGGACAAGCCATGGCTGATTTCATTGCAGAATTCACTACCAGCGAAGATAAGGAGCAATTGGAAATAGCAGAAGACATCAAGTGGAATCTCTTTGTGGATGGTGCATCAAACGAACAAGGCTCGGGGGCAAGTGTGGTAATAATCACTCCCAGGGGAAATAAGCTACACTATGCTATAAGGTTGGAGTTTGCTGCCACCAACAACGATGCAGAATATGAAGTAGTGATAACTGGATTAGAACTTGCCATAGAAATCGGAGCCAATTCTTTGTGTCTTCATAGCGATTCTCAACTTATTGTTAATCAAATACTAGGAGAATTCCAAGCTCGAGAAGAACGACTCATAGCATATTTAAAGAAGACCAAGTTACTTCTCAGCCGATTGGACCACTACTTAGTCAAACACATCCCTCGGGAAGAGAACCAAGAGGCCAACGAATTGGCAAAGCAAGCAAGTGTGAGAGACAGCGCCATCTTCGTAGCAGTAACCATCTCAAAGCAACTGACCCCAAGTTTTGAGCAAGTGAATCTGATAGCTGCAACCGAAGAAGCAACTTGGATGACTCCCATCCGAGACTACCTACAAAGCAGCACACTACCCAATGGGCATAACGAAGTCAAGAAAATCTTGAGGAAAACTTCCCGCTACACAATACAAGAAGACATCCTCTATCGGTGCGGATTCTCTAACCCGTTATTAAGGTGTGTCGCTAGGAGGGAAGCTAAGGAAATCTTATCCAACATTCATCAGGGAAGCTGCGGAGATCACACCGGAGGGCAAACATTAGCAAAAAAGATACTCCGATATGGATATTTCTGGCCCACCTTAAGCAAGGACGCCTTAGATTACGTCAAAAAGTGTGACAGATGCCAGTAGTTTGCTAAGATTCTGCAGCTACCAACAACTGAGATTACTCAAATGACCAGCCCTTGGCCCTTCGCAATATGGGGAATTGACTTAATCGGCGAGCTACCAATGGGCCGAGGCGGGGCCAAATATGCTATAAAGGCAGTCGACTATTTCACCAAATGGGTGGAAGCGGAAACTCTGAATAAAGTATCTTCAGCAAAAGTTATTAACTTCTTGATCAAAAATGTTCTATGCAGGTACGGAGTCCCACTCAAAATCATATTAGACAATGGACTTCAGTTTGATAGCGAGGAATTCGCCAACTAGTGCCGAGAGCACGGAATTCACAAAAGCTTCTCATCCGTAGCGTATCCCCAGGCAAACGGACAAGTCGAAGCCGTCAACAAAATTCTGAAAACTCTAATAAAAAAGAAACTCGAAAAGTCAAAGGGCGCTTGGGTGGATGAACTCCCTACGGCACTGTGAGCCTATCGCACATCCTTCAGAACATCAACGGGGCATACTCCTTTCTCTTTGGCATACGGATCGGAGGCTATGCTCCCAGTTGAAACCATTGTGCCTTCCCACCGTAAGATCCACTATAACCCAGAAGTGAACAAAGAACTCCTTCAAATGTCTTTGGATCTAGTTGAGAAGAGAAGAAATGATGCAGTCCTTAAAGCAGCGGCCCACAAGCAAAAAGTGGCAGCACAATACAACTCCAAAGTCAAGCATCGTACCTTACAAGAAGGGGATCTTGTCCTCAGACGAATTTTCCCTCGCCCCGGAGCACTAGATCCAATCTGGGATGGACCATATGTAATTCAGAAAGATCTCCACAATGGAGCTTATATTTTGTCAACAGTGGATGGAGAGGTGTTCCAGAGGGCATGGAACATCCAACACCTCCGTCGATACTTTTCTTAACTTGTACTGCCCATATGAAGTGAATTAACAAAGAGAATCAGTGGACGTAGGCCTTTTCGTGCCGAACCACTTTAAAAAACCTTGTCTCTTTTTTAACTTGTTCCTTTATATCTTGGCTGCTTGTTAACTTTATCCTTTTATGTTGAACAAAATCCTATAGCATTTCCACTCAAAGCACTCCACAGTGCAACTTCACCTGGACAAGACCTAACAGGTACTATGCGAATCTATGCCCTCGCCAATGAGACACTTTTGCTCCGGCATCCCTCTGCTGCGGGTTAACTCATTGCTCGCGACGGCCCTTAAAGCCAACTGTAATTAGCCGATTATAAGCCACCGAGAAGGCCGACTATAGCCGAGGCAGCTCATTACGGTGTTTGGCTCGCCGGCAACTGTGAACCGACTATAAGCCCCAACATAAGGTGTGGCCAGCCAGGGGCAGTTCACGGTTGACGATCGGCACCCACGCTAGCCGGCCACAGTAAATCTAATAATACCCACGGTTACGGGCCATAATGGCCCGGGTAGTTACTGTGCGCGATCTCGGCTCCGATGTGTCTTAAGTGCGGCTGTGGTAAAAAAGAATTAACTCCCCGCGGAAGCGTAAGATGGGTGACGAATGTCTCCAAGACCCACGGCTAGGGAAAGTGACTACAAAGCCCGTTTGCCACGAACTTAAGCACATCGAAGGCCTTCCGTGATTGGAAGTTTTACTTTTTCACATATTTCAATTTTACTTAAGAAATTTTTCTCCTATCCTCTGTAACAATCCCTGAAGTACATGACACAGAACATGAGAAATTCACTAATAGAAGCGGATACTCACAGCAAGATACTGGACCGCGTCCCTTACTCGGTCACACAGGATATTCAAAGCTGCCATCCACAAGCAAAATATAAAGGGCGGTATTTCCTTCTTTCATGTGTAAACACATAACTGTAATTTATTCACACCTCACGCTAACATTGCAAGTCATGAAATTATGTTTTAAACAAGAACCTGACATCAAACACAATTTAATTGCATAGCTATATTTCTCATACAACATGTCAAAATAGCAAAAACATTCAAAAGACAACAGAATCAGCTTAAGTTAAAGAATTACCCGTCAAGAATAGAGCTATTTATTACAAGTAGCAAAAATTACAACCTAAGAGTTACTTTACTGTTTTAAGACTAACATATACAACCATGTCAAGTCCACAAAAAAAACTTTCCAGGTCGAATCAAGGAGCCGGCTGCATCGGAGTCTTATCCTTGTCCCGTTGCCCACCTGTCCGGTCAGAGAAAGAATTCATCAGTGATAAGCAACCGAGTTAACGGAAAGACTAGAAAGGAAGACTTACAAGCATCTGCTCCTTGATCAACTTGATCATCATCCTCCACTTGCACACCTGCTTCCTCAGCTGCAAGCAACTGCATGCCCTCCTTCACCGCCACCTTCTCCTCCTTGGTAAACTGGGCAGTAACAGCATCCATCCTAAAGGCCACACCACCCTCCTTATCTGCCTCAGCCTGGGCCTCCTCTAGAGCCCTGAGATAGATCCTAGCCATAACCCGGGGGTAATCATCCATCCAGGACAAGTTACCCTGCCTCCAAGTACGGAAGTACATATCCTGGAGCATCCCCTCCATCAGCCCCTCGTTCTCTTCAAACTCCCTCGTCCGGGCCTCAGAATCTGACAACCTTACGACGACGGCATCTCTCTCCAATTGGTATCTCGAGCAGTCAGCCTGAAGGGATTTCCGCATCGCCTCCCTCAACTTGGCTTGAGCAAGCTCTGCAGCCTCAAGCTTCCCAGATAACTCCTCTATCTGCTCAAGATCCGCTTTCTGAACCTCGTCCACCGTGGCAATGGCCATAACGATCCGTTCCTTGCAAGTAGCCTCCATTTTCCGCAGTTCGGCCCGGCTGGCCTCTTCCATAGTTTTCTTTAGACGTCCGGAGGCGGCCTCGTGCTGAGAGATCTGGATGGCCTGATCAGCGAGTTGCTTGGCCTGGTCGGAAACCACTAATCGCAGTCTTATGTTGGCACTCCCAATTTCCTCCCCGGCCTTGACCAGTCGGGCATGATGCCCCATCAACTTCCTGGTCTCCTCAACAACCCGGTCGATATTTTCTTTAGCTTCGTTCCCCAAAGCGACAACCCGAGTAGTAAGCAAATCAAGGTCCAGGGACTTGGCCTCATCAAGCACCCTTACCATAGGATTGCGAGGAAGAAGGTGCTCGCCAGTAACCTCATCAAAAGAGATGTCATGAGATGCCGGGTCTAGGTCCGGATGACCCGCAAACGGATTGCATGCTAAGCCAGGATGATCTATTGGGATGACGGTTGGGTTCTCAGATGGATGGGGAGAGGGCATAAGCTCGGTATCCTCCTCTGTAATGTCGTGAATAGGCTGGAATGGGGCCGGGGGTTCAAGAAGAGGTTCAAACGATGATTGACTCCTCTTCCTCTTCTGTATATCTTCTTCGATAACTCCGAGAAGAGGACGATAGCCGACTATGTCTGCCGGGCGGTTAGTAGAAGGCTTCGGCTTGGCGGAAGCTTTGGAGAGCTTGTATTGTTCAAGCCTGTGCCGAAGATCTAAGGTCTTGGCCGTTTTACCCGCTCCTGATATGAAAACCAAGTGTCACCAATATGTATTAAGCCATCATTCAAGAATTAAAACAGTAAAGAGAAATTCACCTTGAACCGCCGAAGTGGCTTCAGTAGAGGCGCTCCCGGAAGATAAATCAACGCCGGTCCCAACTTTATCGGCTCTCTTGGACTTCTCCGTCCCCTCCAAACCTTCGAAGGCTTGGCGGAAAGCGTCATCTGTCCACTCTTGCATCTCGCCTACTTGCCAAGAAGACAAAGCCCCAACATCGTCGCCTCCTCCAGCGCCTTCTCCTCCATCTTCGCCCTGCTCCTCCTCCACCTCTCCCTCCTCCGGGATATCTGGACATGTGCTGGGAGAGGGACCGTCAGACTTTTTGAGCTTCTTCCCCCCGGCAACCGGGTGTTTTGGAAAGGGCCTTCTTTTATTGCTCTTCGACTCGGCCCCTTATTTAGCTTGGGCAGCCTTCTCTTCAGCCGTGTCCCTCTGCTTGACCACGGACTGCTGTGGAAGGATCAAGTTGTACTCCAAGAGTGTAGCGTTCCTGATCAGGTAGGTAGCCGACCTATCTCTCCCAGTAATAGCTTCTATTTCTGCTGCCGTCTGAACCAGGCGATCATTCTCCACGACCGCAAAACCACCTGTCGCTAGCAAAAAATAAAAACACATAAGAAAGAGTATTGCAACCAGAACGGGAATAAAAATTATAAAAAAAGCTTTGACTTACATCTGGAGGTGAAGCGCCGAATAGAAACGGAATCATCCCTGACAAAAAACCATTCCTTCTTGAACATGCTGTACTTGGAGTATAAATCCAGGACCGGCTTAAAGGATACGGCCGATTCCAAGCTGATGTAGGGAGACCCCTTCTTGTAGCCTCTCAAGTTGTACAAATACCGGATCTCCCAGTTGTAAGGAGGACGCCCATATCTCCTCTGGAAGATGACGAAGAGACTCACCAGAATGACATAAGAGTTGGGCTGAAGCTGGAATGAAGCTACCTTTAGATATGTGAGAAAGCTGACTACCCAGGCATTGAGAGGCGGGATGGCACCACACATGAAATGGTATCTGCTGTAGGCAAAATATCCTTCGGGAGGATCATACGGCATCACTCCCGCATCCGGCAATAACATGCGTGCTCGGTCGATCCCGAAAAAGCGAGATATAACATCAAGTTGCTCGCCCTTGAGTAAGCTAGGGAAGCAATCAGGAGGCAACTTAAGACGTTCCTGAGGACCGTATCCATCCACCAATGATCTCGGGGTAGGCCCATGACGGGCAGGTCCTGGTTGAGCCGGGGGCACTGAGGAAGGCTGTTCTCTATCCTGAGATCATCGGGTTTTCACTCTTTGAGACATTTATCTGCAGACACAAGAAAGTATATCGTTAAGACACATAAACTATGTAATCTAGAGTTTCACTGGTGACTCAGGTACAAAAGTCAATCCGGTAAAGGGTTCATTCAACACTCGGAATCCCTGAATTCATTTGGCAATCTCAACTAAAGACTCATTCGGCATTCTCAACTAAAGATTCATTCGGCATTTCTCAGTAAAAATTCGTTCGGCATTCTCAACTAAAGATCCATTCGGCATTTCTCAGTAAAAATTCGTTCGGCATTCTCAACTAAAGATTCATTCGGCATTCTAGGTATCAGATTCATTCGGCTTCCTCAGGATAGGGTCCATTCGGTATTAAAACTTCATATTCATTCGGTAAGACAAATAAAAAGGGGGAAGAGGCCATCTGGCAATCACCTAATTCGGCAACACGTTTGGTTCGGCGATATGACTGATTTAGCAAGAAGAACTGATTCGGCTGTCTCGTTCAGTAGACGGTAACAGAAGCCCTAGAACCTTACTTATAGGCGAAGGTGAACCACCGACCAACTGGTTCGGCACTGGGAGCCGGATGGGAATGACAAAATCAGATAACCCAAAACAAAGTAAGACACGTGCATGCACATGCTCTACTTTGGGGGGCAAGTGTTGGGCGAGATTCTACCGAACCAATCTATACCGGACCAACCTACTCCCTACCACCGAACCAAGGTGCATGAGCTCCACCGATCCAGGAGCCTGCCGGACCAGACACACCGGACCAACATACCATATCTCGCTACCGGACCAACTCCTACTCCAACCATCTCCGAACCAAGTAATGCCGAACCAAAGCGTCTACCACCTACCGCCGAATCAAAGGACTGCCGAGCCAAAGCAATGCTGAACCAACGCTACCAGGCCTGACTACACCAGCCCAGACCCACCAGCAGCTATATACATCCAAGACCCCTGCCTCCAGCCTCACTGTATAAATAGAGGGGCAGGGGTACAGCGATAGGGGACAAGTTTGAGAGCTCAAGCACGGAGAGAACTTTCAAACAACTTTCTTTTACTTGTATCAAAGTTTTGTACTTGTAATCTAAACAAGAAAAGAGAAATAACATATAAAGTGGACGTAGGCACATTCTGGCTGAACCACTATAAATCTGCGTGTCTTTTACAGCTTAGCCCCTGCTTTTCATATATTTTCATAAATCACCCAAATCACTAAGAACAACATAAAATCTATTAAATCATACGACTTTGAGGTGTTTGTCCATTTTTTGTGCAAACAACAACTTTTTATAACTTAATCAAATCATGTGGTTTTTTGGAGAATTTATCATTACGGTTCTGTGACTCAATGGTGTAAATTCAGTCAGCGATTAATATTGAATATTTCAAATATTAACATTCACATGTCACTTAGCCGGTGGTGTGACATTTTGGCTGAATTCGTCACTTACACATCTATTGGTAAAATCGAATTTTACTTATTATAAGCCTTGTCTAATAGTGACAATTATTTACACCAATTCTCTTCATCAAAACTATATCACTTTGGATTTATGGAGTTTAGTAGTGGTTAAAATTCCAATATCATCCACATTCAACTTTATAGTTCGAACATAAAGTCATTGGTTCAATAATAACAATTATTATTAATTGAAATGCTCTTGCAAGAGACTTTGACTTTAATTTGACTTCAGTTGATCATGATATTAACCATATATAACCAAGGAGACGAATCCTCTCTTGAATAGTGTTTCACTTCTAATGCTTCCACTCGACCCAACTATAGTCATTAGATGGACGCCGTGCCATGATTTAACTATAATCAAAGCGGAGCTTTCACATTGAAGATCAACATTATTCTCAAGTCGAAAGAACTATGTAAATTAGTCACATTGATATTCTCCGCTTGACCTTAGCTATATTAACCAACAAAAAACTATCGAGTGGGTCATTCCATAGTTATCCAATAACTATCAGTACGTAACCTATGATGCCCTACCCCGAGACCCACATTAACAAAGAGTATTACTGGGTAATAACGTCTACTAATGCAGAGAATAGGGTTGTTTAGGAGCGACCATCTTTAGCCTTGTATTAAATATATATTGAATACATCGATAAATGCTATATATATATATATTTTTCCTCTCAAGTGGATCGACATATCCAATAAATACTTAATACAAAGCCATATGTGGCTATAGGATTTATCAGAACAAAATACAATAACTCAAATGCAAAAGAAATCACAGAACATCAGATAATCCCATATACACACACATATATAGATACATCACAGAGTATACAAAATGATACATCACATATGTGGTATAATGACCACAATACAAACACGAGTCAAAAGAATATACATATCAGAGTAGCAACAAAAAGGACTACACAAAAGCTACAACAAAAAGAGCTAGCAGAAAAGTCAATGCGGAAATAGAATAGGCTAAGTCCAAATGTAACAACCTGCAATTTTACGATTATATATTTAATTGTTTTATTTAAATATAGCATCGTTAGTCGGATTAAAATCCGAAATTTGACTTTTTGTAAAAAGTTGAATCCGGACTCGAGACCACTTTCATTTAGTTCAAAAGGATGTTTACAACTTGTTTAAGTAAATATCGATATGTTTGGAGTTGATTAGGATTTTGGTATTTTCACTTGGGCTTTGGGTTGGGTTCTAGCCCACTAACCCAACAAGAGAGCCCAAACCTTCTACCAAATACCTCCCACTCCACCCCTCTTCATTAATTCCATTTCTATTTTCCTAATACACTCAAGCACTAGGAAAAATGGTGGGAGGAGGAAACTAAATTCCTATGCCCTAGTTCTCTTACGAAATTCAAATTCAAGTTCTAAAATCAAGGAGAAGCTTAGGTAAGCATCCTCTTCATCTTCTCCAACTCAATCCCTCATCAATTCTTTATTTTTCCTATAACCTAACTTAGGAAAACTTTACATTTGATAGTAGGTTATAGATTCTAGAGGTGTAGTGAAGAGGAATTGGTCTAAGCTTGTTTTAGAGATTCTCATTTCTTGTTTTTGAATTTAAAGGTGAGTTCTTGAACTCACATCTATGTCTATAGCTTTCATAGTTGTTAGGTATTTATTTCATGTTCAATAGCTTTTGATTTGAAATGGTTTAGTGAATTTTCCAATTTTGGTTTTGAAGTCAAAATTTATGAAAATCCTACTATAGAAGTTTGGACATGTTATTTAGGGTGTATCGAAGAGGCTATAGGGCTGGGTTGTCACTTCGCCTAAATCCCTAGCCTCCATCGCTCGTCCAATCGCCCCCGAATTGATTTGGCCATCAATAGCTTAGGCAAATTTCTGCCCAGCTCAGTCAACCAGACGTCTGGTTGAAAATTCCAGACGTCTGGTAGGGGCTTCTGAGGAAAAAAATATATAAACGAAAAAATTAACTTCCATAGCCCAGGACCAGACGTCTGGTTAAACCCAACCAGATGTCAGGAAGGCTTCAGGAAATAAAAGGGAAAAGGAGGAAAAAAAATTATAAATTTCGAGAACCCAGGGTCAGATGTCTGGTTAAACATACCAGACGTATGGTTCTGTTATTTTTTCTTGTTTGCCTATTTTTTAGTAGATTTACAATTTTTATCGATCTTTGACGATCCAAATAGTTATTGTCAATCAATACCGACTTTGATTATTTCTTTTCTAGATTTTTGGTGTTTCCATTTGATGAATTTGATATCAATTTTCATGGTTTTAATTCATGTCGTCGAATGTGGATTTTTGGTGACCGATTGTTTTTACGTTCATTTTTGTGATTTGTGTTTTTAAAATACAAAGGTTTTTATAGTAGTAGTAAATACTAAAACTCTTTCACAGAAATGATTTCAATACTACTTTTAATACAAAACTCTTTTTAAAACCGTTTTCCAATCTATTAGTATATACAAACCTTTACCTCATTCTTATGAGAAATCCAATTAAACGGCTTAGCAAAAAAAGTGGTATGAATACTAAAATAGCGATCCGGAATACGGTCTCGGAATTCGATGAAACCCGATCCATTGGATCTATAATAATGTATTATTATCGGATTTCAAATTTCGTAGTATTTGGGTTTACCGTTTGGTCATACTGAATAGAAACGCTTGGAAATAATTTTTCTTAATTTAATTTAAATAGTCGATTTAAAAAGCTATCTTCTTCATACGATCGAATTGGGTTTCGAAAATTGTTCCATTTGGTTTGGAATATGGGTATAACATTATGAATGACAAGCGGCACGCCTTAATAGGGGTTCGAATTTATGAGGTACGTAAACGAGATATTTTCAAATAGAATTCTATTATATAAATATCAGAAATCATTTCGACTTCATATTCAACTCCAATTCAATTATTTAAGTGATTTTTAATTATTAAATCCATAATTAAATTTATTAATTAAATCAGTATATTTGGAACTTAAGTTTTTATTACACTATATTTTGAAATATAAACTTCATATTGAAATCATATTCACATTCCAAAACTCTACATCTAAAATGAATTAAATGTTCAAAATCAATGATAAAAAATCCGGGTTATTACACCATGTCGATTTGCATGTTATGTGTTACTTATGTTTCCGAATGATTTTGGGAATGGATTGGCTTAATCGTTATGAAGCCCAAATCCTATGTCCTGAGAGGATTATCCATCTTCAACATCCCTAATCTGTTAAGCATATTTCTATTGTTCTTAAAGATTCAGATTCTAATTCGGGAGCATCCTTATATTCTCTAAATCCACGTGATGACGATAATGATGATGAGGAAGATGTCATTTCCCCCATTCACGTTGTTCGTGAATTTCTCGATATATATGAGCCCGTTTTAGGATTACCCCCTAAGTGAGAAATTGAGTTCAGAATTAATCTAATCCCTGAAGCTCTCCTTATCACTCATCATCTCATAACTTCCCCAAAAACAGTGTCTCCTCCCCTTTCTTGACTAAACTGTAAAAATTTAACCAAGTTTTCATCTATTCAAAATTCTTTTAGCTTGAATCTTCTTCCCTACCATTATCAGCCTCGTCCCATTCCAATTCTCGACCAAACCAATCGCCTTCCACTTGTGTCGCTGTACCTCCATTCATCACCACAAATAAATATATATTTATAATTTATATAATCACGGTTTCATGTGTGCCTGGTTCGAGATTTCCTGTGCATTTTCATTTATAAGCCAGCTTGTTTTGAAGAATTCATTCGCTCGTCTGCCTCTGCTTGCCACACAAGCATCGCCTTCACCACTGAGCATGCTGCCAACCCCACTGACCCTTGCCGATCCGCCAACTCCCACCACCCTGCCGAGGCATGCAACAACCTTCCACAACACTACACGAAGAGCAGCACCCCACGTCCCTGCTCTTCCACTCGATCCCGTAGCACCATTCCTTGCTAGCAGCCGCGTCTGACTCCACTCGTCCACTCCGCCTTCTCAATATTGTAATGGTACGTACGTATAATTTTGTATATCTAGTTAACACATACGAAAGTTTTTTTTTTATGTGTGTGTAAGTCAGCATCATGCGTGTATTGAATGACTTGGTCATGTTTGAAAAATGCATGTTATATATTAATATTAGGCTATTGGTTCATATAGTTAGTTTGTTTTTCTATTTTGCAATTCTGAGGGAAAAGTCTATAATCTGTGTGCCTTCAAACTTTATGAAGTTTTAGAATGTGATGAATATTTATATACTGTTGTATACATATCAAGTTTATATAGGTCTATACGTTGTATTTATTTTACATTAACAGTTTTATATATATTGTTATACAATGTTTTCAATACAATGTTTATATATATTCGTAAGCTATATATTACGGCTGGTTTGATTTGTGTTCGCCTATATATAGAACATATAAGTTGTATAGTGTTGGTTACTTTTCATTTTATATATATAAATTCGGTCATAAATAAGTTAGAGTTTTGTTTTGTTCACATGACCTGTAAATCTGCGTACGTGTATATATATAACAGTCTGAAAAGGTAAAATATGTATTTCGTTAGTTGTTTGTATAACTATATTGTAGTTATATATGTTATATGTTTAGTTTTAGAGAGATATTTATAAGCCAGTTTAAATGTTCCTATTATATAAATGGTTGCGTAATATAATATAAATGTTTATAGAGTTACAGAAAAATGTTTAGAGGCCAACGCATATAAATTTTAGATTTTGCATATATTGTTTGTTTGTTTGTTTTGTATTGATTTAAAATTTTAAAATATATATTGTACATACTAGTTATTTCGGAAGTTGTATTTCAAGTTTTCGTTAATGGTCTGGTATATATTTTATATAAAATTTGTATTACAGGTTTCATTTACTAATCAGATATGTATAGCGTAAAATTTTCTAATTTCATGTTTAAGTTATAGCATATGAGTCTGTTTTGAAAATATATGAAGCTTACATTCATTTTTTTTTGGCCTAAGTATAGGTCGCGTATGTATTTACAGTATATAGTCTATTAAGTATATATATTTATTACTAGTTAATTATATGTTAACTGAAATTACGTGTGATATATGCCATTGTGAAGGATAACGTATTTATATTTATGAAAGTTTATAAATATATAAACGTGATTGATGCGTCTGTATAAGTTGTTGTACATATTATTATTAGTTTGGTCTGCATACATTATTGTTTCTGTCGTATATATATATATTTGTCTTTAGTGATGTGTTTTAAGTTCAAAATAATGAATTTGAAAGAAACATATATGTATAGATATATTTAAATTCAAAATGTGTTCAAATTTAGAATATGATTTTTGGTTATATACAGTTATTTCTATAAGTCGTTTATCGTCATCAATCCAGTTCTGATTTGATTTCGTCCATTTCTTTTTATCAGCCTTGTCCGCCGAGTTCGTGCCAATCTAGTTGCTTTGAAATTCGTGCTTGGATTCGTAACTCAATTCAGTATCAACTCTCTCCATCCTCGAAAGGTGAGCACTCACTCACGATTAACGTTCTTTTATTGATTAAATCTGATTTCAATTGAAACGACAATTGAAATATGCTGCTATTAGTTAATGACACTGTTATATATGCTATTACCTGTATCAGTTCACCTGTGACATCTGACACCATTATCTGTTAATTATTTATGCGATGATAATACAGTTTGGCTGATAATTGATTGATTGTTGATGTTTATATTGGACGTTAAATTGTTAATGTTAAAATGATAAACAATATAAAATTGAACTTGATATAGGATAATTAAATGTTAAATTTGATTAACTGACATTTGTATAATATGACCCCTTTAACTGTTGAATTTATCTACACGTAGGATTTGTTTAATTACATTTTGAACCACTAAATGTATGTTGTTAAATTGATGATGTATGAAATTGTAAATTGAATGACAAGTGAAAAACTGTATAAATAATTTGTGGAATAATCTTTAATCTGCATGAAATGATAGTGTAGATTCTAGAAATAATTATATTAATTCGTACAAATAACAATGCGAATTAATACGGTTATTTCGGGATTATTTGAATTGATTATTGGATTGATATTGGTTGTTGTTGTTGCTTGTTTATTTACTTTGACACCATCCCAGTTATCACACTGCAAGTTCCCTTTGATATGTTTTGATTTTTGAATTGAATTGGAATCGGGTTGAAATGATAAATACCCAAATTGAACTTTGACCTAGGAAAGAAAATAAAATAAAACCCGATTGGTCAATAATTTGATTTAAAAATAAAATGAAGATTTTATTCGAATAAATAATATGGTTTCGAAATGAAGTTGGAAATTGAATTTTTAATGAAAGAAAAATGTTAATATTTAAAATCTGAAACAGAATATTAAAAATGAAATTGATGAAAGAACGATGTTTAATTGGAGAAATGATTGAATTAAACTTTGAAATGATTTAATAATTAAGTTGAAATTAAAATTAAGTTGAAAATTATTAAACCTTGAAATTATTTAATAATTAAGTTTTGAATTATTTAATAATTAAATAAGATCAAATTATTTAATGATTAAATTGAATTGAATTCTTTAATAAGGAAATTGAACTTTTGAATAAGTGGATTTTACTTCGTAAATAATTGAAATTGAGTTTTCTTTATTAAGTAAGTTTTGGAAAATTATTTCAGAAAGTAAATAAGTGAAATGGAATTTCTTTAACAAGAAATGAAAATGTGATATTTTGGAAATAATGTAAGACTTGTAATTGAAAGAATTTGATTTGACGAATTTAATTTAATTGAAAATTGTAAGTTTTGATTTAATGAAGTTGAACTTAAGAATTGATCTAATGAATTGGAAATTTAATATAAATTGTTTTGAATGATAAAGTAACTTAACGAATATTGAACGAAATAGATAAATGAATTTAAATTGATCTGAATGTTAAATTAAATTAGTTTAATGATTTTGAAATGAAACTAATATACGAACTTGAATCGATATTTGAATTGAAATTGAATGTTAAATTAAATTGAATTTAAATGATTTCGGAATGAAACTGATATACGAATTTGAATCAATATTGAATTGTTTTACATAAAGATTGAAATTGAATTATAAGATTTTGAAATGGTAATTTGGAAGTTTTGAAACGTAAAGTATGGAAACTGTTTTGATAGACAAATGAAATGTTGATTTACGAATTGAAATTAAAATTGGAATTGATTTGGTTTTGAAATAAATAAACGACCAATCGGTGAAATAATTACGAAAGTTATTAAAGAGACCGGAATTCGGTTATGGATATACTCTCTATCTAAACCGGAAACCACTTTAATAACTACACGCGGAGTGATGATCCAGAATGAAGTGGTTGGAATGATGTACGTGATGACTGAAGAAAGAGAACGATAATGGATAGCCTTGACACTCGTGTCAAATTGGAAATGACTAAAACAGGAGCTGTGCCGGGCCAATGGAGGATTGATACCTCAAGTGGACACACTTCTTCGAACTACTTATACTTATTGTCGATTGGTGCACCCTTGATTTTGGGAGTGTTGTTTCACGGTGTTGCGGGCGCTGCGGCGTTGCGTTCTCACCAGTCCGGATCAGGCGAACGGTAGTATCACTACCTTGGGTATAGCCTCATGTGCCTTGTCATACTTGTATTCCATTTATGCGCGACCACTACGAATTTGTTTTGTACCTTGAGTATATGGATTGCCCTCTGGTGACTTCCGGTTTTGGGGAAACTACGGTCTTGTATATGCTTGTGGGAATAAAAATGTGTTAAGGGTGGAATGGGCCATGACTTAACGCTATTTTGATATCTTTATATTACTGATAGACATTATCTACTTAGCGTATATTACTACCTAGTAGATAGTTTGACGGATCCTTAAAGGATGGTTATTCCAAACATCCTTTGAGTTACTTGTATTTCAATTGCTATTTCACTTGAGTTGGATTTATTAATATAAGAATGTTAATCCTGACTCGAGTGTTTTGTATTTTGCTTTACGCTCGGGTCAGACTGAGTGTACCAGTATTCGAGACTCACCTTTTGAAGTTGGAGCTTTGCTTGAAGATCCAGCCATCTATTCTGCTTCAGTATTCGAGGATTCCAGCGATGTATTCGGATTTGTATCTGATGTATTATATTACTCTTCCGTTGTATCTGGTTTAACTCTGATGTATCGTATTACTCTTCTGTTGTAAACTCTGATGTATTTTATATATTCATATAGTAGCTTCATGAACTACTATCTCTTTTATTTCCGCTGCAAATTATTACTCTGTGTCTGTGTTCTGTGATTATTTATTTACTGTATATGTTCAGTTTTGCCAAATTTAAATTAACAACGCGGTATTTTGAGCAATTCAACTCCGGCATGTGTGTCTGCCTATGCACTTGGAGGGTGCAGCATGATAGGGGGTTCTCGCATTTGGTTTGGTAGCGAGCGGATGACTCTTACTCCTACATGTCCCTGCGGGGTTGGTTCAGTCGAGAGGCTGGCTGTAAAGGCAGAACACAGGTACAGCTGTATGCTACGGTGGGCGTTACCCCACTGGCGCATCCCGTTACAGTTGGTATCAGAGCTTTGGTAGCTCTAGGCAAAACTCAACATATATGGTAAATATATTTACAGAATCACTCTCATTCGAGTTTCAATCTCTTCCTTTGACTCAATTCCTTTGAATTTTGGAACGTTCCCCTCGGTTCCGAAATTCATTCGTGTCCCTCACTATCCATCTCCTTTCAATTCTGGAGCATCACATGACTCCACCTTGAATGATCTTTATAATGAATCGACGGTCTCGCCAAACTTCGAATGATTTGTAAAGGGGTGAAACTCCTTTACAATAGGCAATGATTTACCGGAGATTTCTGTATCCTCGGTTTACGATGCTATCTATTACCTGATATACCTGAATTCCATCTCTTGAGATCGAGTGTTGATTTACCTCGGAATTCAGCATCGATCTTATTCTTGAAGTTACGGTCGACCCGGTTAAGGTTGCCCGTGAATTAAATAAGCTTATCCATCTCCTGATTCTGTTAATTAAATCACCTTATCTTTTCTTTCGAATTTATTTTCGAAAAAATTCTCTTTGATTTGAGTCCATCAAATTCGAATCTCTATCTTTGCTTTGAAATCTATTCTTGTATAGTCGAGCGAGGAAGTGTATTTGTAAATTAATATTAAAATGTTTTATTATATTGTGTTGTTTGAGTTGTTGATGTTGATTTGGGTTTTCGATCGATTCGTCTGATCAACGCTATCGATAGGATTTCCAAAACACTTGAGCAGAGCAAACTGACACAATATTGTTTTCAAAATTTGTTTGATATATTGTAAAAAAAAAATAAGTAAAATTTTCTGAAATTTAATAGGTTAATTAAATTGTTTGTTTGAAATGATAATATTCGATTATCATTTATTGTTCTAAATAAATTTATAAATACGGTTTATAAGTTGATTTGGAATTTGAAATGAATTTAATTCAAAAATTTGAGAATTTAGTTTCCAGTGATTTCGAACTTTGGTTTTAAAATTTTAAAGTATATATTATTGGAAGTATTTTCGAATAAGTAATCGTTTTCAAAGAATTTTTAAAATGTTGAAATCAATGCTCTTCTCTTTGTCGCTGGAAAATAATTTCGGTGATGGCGGCCGCATCATCGACATTCATTTTCGAGTCTCGAAGTGGAGATACTATTCTGTAGCTTTGCTACGGTTTTGTTTTGAAAAATATTTTGATTTGAATTTCTTCAGTATAGTTTGATTTATATATATATATATATAAGTATCTTATTTTAAAATTTAATTTGATTTGATATAAATATATTGTATATATCTCTAAATTATTTAAAGTTAATCGGAAATCTAATTCTTAAATTTTTTTTTATAAAAAAAAGGATGATTTTAATTATAAACAAAACCAAAAAAAAAAAAAAAAAAAATTTGGAATAAATATTTAAACTTGAATAATTGAATTGGGAAATTTTATTTGTATATTGTTCAACTGCATTCTAATACAACTTACCTAAATCATTCAAAAGTCGAATATGTAATTGGATAATATATAAGATAAATTGAATTTATAAATGAAATTTGAGTGTTTATAATAAATGTTATACACTAAATTTTGATTATAAAAATGTTAATAGAGTTAGATAGGATAATAAGTAAAACTCAGTTAATAATGAAATAAATTTGTTTTGAAAGAATTACTAAATTTGTTTTGAAAGAATTAATAAATTGAAAGTTGATCAACTTGTGAAAATACCTTGAATCTAAAAGAAATTAGTAAATATGAATTAATTTAAATCGAAACTTTTATGGTTTAAATTAATTTATATGGGTTAAATATATGTGAGTAGATATATTAAGTAGAATAAATTTAACAGTAATTTGGAATAAAGAAGAATTTAAAATTATTGAAGAAAATATGATTATAATAAAAGACTATTCAAATTTATGGTTTTAGAAATTGTAAATTTAAGATAATTGGATAATAAGATAATGAATTTAGAAATAGTTGAGATTGATTTTAGTGAAATCAAATGGATTAAATCAATAATTGAATATCAATTAATTTAAATTTGAATTTATATGGTTTAATGTAACAACCCGTATATTTGGACCATTTAAATTGACAATAATCCACACATGTCAACTTAAATAGTACAAAACACGAATCATAAATGTAGTATAAGTATATAAATGAGAATCATCACAGAATCACAGAAATATAACATAACAGAATAGTGCAGCGGAATTACAACAATGTCATAATAGTAGTTCATGAAGCTACTAAGAAAATACAACAATGTCTCGAATAAAAGAAATACAACAACATAGATGTCCAAATGAAAAGAACAATACTGATAAAGATAAGATAGTCTTCAAGTCTTCAGCTCCAAATAAGCAGCAGCAGCAATCCTCAGTCTGATCCGAGCATATGCACAAACAAACACTCGAATCAGGACATATATTCTTATACAGATAATATGGTTAGACATTTTGAAATAACAATAACTCAAAGATGTTGGAATAAGCATCTTTCAGGATCCGATAAACTATCTATATATAGTAGAATACGATAAGTAGATAATGTCTATCAGTAATAATAAAGATATCAAAATAGTGTTAAGTCATGGCCCATTCCACCCTTAACACATTTTTATTCCCAAAAGCATATACAAGACCGTAGTTTCCCCAAAACCGGAAGTCACCAGAGGGCAATACATATACTAAAGGTACAAATCAAAATCGTAGTGGTCGCGCATAAATGGAATACAAGTATGACAAGGCACATGAGGCTATACCCAAGATAGTGATACTACCGTTCGCCTGATCCGGGCTGGTGAGAACGCAACGCCGCAGCGCCCGCAACACCGTGAGACAACACTCCCAATTCAAGGGTGCGCACCAATCAATCACAAAGTAAGAGAATAGTTTACGAAGAAGTGTGTCCACTTGAGGTAGCTACTCCTCCATTGGCCCGGCACAGCTCCTGTTTTAGTCATTTCCAATTTGACACAAGTGTCAAGGCTATCCATTATCGTTCACTTTCTTCAATCATCAACGTTCGCCAATCCAACCACTTCATTCTGGATCATCACTTCGCGTATAGTTATTAAAGTGGTTTCCGGTTTAGACAGTGAGTATGCCCCAAACCGACTCCGGTTCCTTTAATAACTTCCGTGATTATAACACCGATTGGTCGTTAATATATTTCAAACCATTTCAATTTAAATTCGTAAATCGACAATTCGTTAGTCTTTGAAATCAATTTCCAAAATAACGTTTCATAACTTTCCAATTTCAATTTCAACATTTCTATATTTCAATTTCAAAGTTTCAATTTAACAATTCCAATATTCATTGCATTTCGTATATAAGTTCATTCCAAAATTGTTTAACTAAATTTACGTTCAAAACGATGTAGATCAATTATCGCTTTCATTTGATATTCATTAGATTAATTTAACATCAATCAATTTCAATTCAATTTCTAATTCATTTCGTTACGTTTAAGTTCGATTACATTATCAAAGTTTACAACTTATTTACAATTTACACTTATCAAATCCAATTCTTTAAATTACAATTATTTCATTTGTTTCGATAAATCGCATTCAATTTCTTACCAAAGATATTCCTTTCAGATTTCAAACTTAGTTAAAACTTATTTTCACTTGTTCAAAAATTCAATTTTTCTTAATAAAGATATTCAATTCAATCAAATTCGATTTTATCAAAATTTCAGTAATTTCAAATCTTAATTATTAAATTTTCAAACTCATTCATTAATAATTTCAACTTAATTGTTAATAAGTTCAAAGTCCAATTATTAATTATTTCAAACTACGTTATTAACAATTTCACACTTAACTATTAATAATTTCAAAAGTTAATTTATTAATAATTTCAAAACTTCATTATTAATAAATTTCAAATTTATTTTCAACTAATTCTAAATTTAATTATTAAATAATTAAATTTTAAACAATATTCCTTTGTCAATTACTACTTTGATATTCGTTCCAAATTCAAATATTCATATTTACATTTATTCCAATTTAAATTCCAAGTTATCCAAAACTTTGTTATTCGTCAAATAAAACTTTATTTTTATTTAAATCAAAACATTTGACCAATCGGGTTTTTATTTTAATTTTCTATCCTAAGTCAATATTATTTGGGTATTTATCATTTCAACCCGATTCCATTTAAATTCAAAATCAAAACATACAAAGGGAACTTGCAGTGTGATAGCTGGGATGGTGTCAAAGTAAATAAACAAGCAATAGCATCCATTCACAACAATTCAACAATTTCAAATAATCCCGAAATAATCGTATCAATTCGCGTTTGTTATTTACGCCAATTAATATAACTATTTCTAGAATCTACTCTATCATTTCAAGTAGATTAAAGATTATAATAATTCAGTTTCACTTGTCGTTCAATTTCAATTACAGCAGTTAATTTAATACGTTCAATAGTCCAAAGTGACATTACTCAAATTCTACGTGTCAATTAACTTAACAATTTAAAGGGTCAATTTAATTAATCAATATTCATCATATAAAGGGGTCAAGTTAACAATCAAAATTCGACATATATAATTCTTTTTAAATCGTAAATAATCCTATATCCAATTTTTAACTTGCAATTAAATTATCACTTAACAATAACAATTTACATCCAATTCAATCATCACATAGCAATCATTTATCAATTCAAACTTGCATAAGAATATAGTCGTGAAAATTAATTCACCTATCGTGGATAAAGAATTTTGACGGCGAACCAAAAAGAAGCACGAAGAAGTAAGAGTAGAGTCGGTACAGCACGAACAACGAACACTGTAATATCGACAAAAGAAAACGATATTAATACAATGAACGTTAGTATATAATTTATAAATTTATATAAATGCGCTTACCGATGACGGAGGGAAGAACAAAAGCTGAAAATTTGCTGTTGCGAAAGAAGCTCAGTCGGTCGCTGTAACAAGCAAAGAAAAGTTGGTTACTATTTCGGCAACCAATAGAAATTGTCGAAAATATTTTACTGCAATATTTAAAGCTATTTCAACAATCTCAGTTTCATTTTTTTTTTTTTTTTTTGGTCAAGACTAGAAATAGGCAGCATGCTCCTTCCCTCACTCACGCATGCTTGTACAGGTTGTACATTTCTATCTACGTCTCCCCACCTTCTTATTCTTTCACTCATGCTTCCAGATCCAACCCACTTTTTTTTTTCTTTTTCCTTTTTTTTTTTTATAAGCCGAGCCTAACAATACACATCCTCCTTCATTCATCTGCAACCTCACACGCAACTCACCCATCATGCATGCACGTGACTCCCAGAACACATACACGCACACATCAAGGACCATTTGCACACTTTTTTTTTTTATATAGAAACATAGCCGAGACAAAAAAAATTACAGCTTCTTTCCTCCCCTTTTACACGCATGAAACCATGCGCACACCCCGTTTGAACACGCACACCATCATCATCTGCACACCCTCGTGTGCACGCAGTGGCCTAAGTAAGGTATGGGTATAAGTGGCGTAGGCGGTACGGTATGGTGGCGGAGATGAGGTCGAGGCGGAGTGGAAGCGAGGTGAGTGACATGTTGGAGTTTGCGCATGAGCAGAAGTGAGGTAGAGGTGGGCTGAGTTTTCGGCCATGGGAAGGTGTGCATGAGGGGTGCAGCCGTGGTGGGCGTGGCCATCGGTGAATGGTGGATCGAACTGTGGAAGGCCGTCTACGGGGAAGAGGAAAAATGGCGGTTAGAGGAGGAAAGGTGGTTTGTCGACGTTGCGGCCATCGAAGAGGCGGGCGGGGATGCGTCGGGACGTGTGTGACCGGAGTGGGTAGGGTAAGGCAGTGGAGTGCGGTGGGAAAAGAGATTCGTGATGTGGACAGTGGAGGGGAATGGTAGAGGTATGGCATGCGGAGGTTTGGTGGATTTGGAGAACGATCGTGTGGCTGAGGTGAAATAAATGATGGGTGCAGTGCTCTTTTTATTTTTTTACAGCAAGAAATATGGGAAAGAAAGAAAGGAGGAAGAGAAAGTGTGTTACCTGAAGCTTGCAAAAATGAAAATAGGAAGAGTGAACGAAATGAAATGTTACTTTAGCCTTTAACCAAACTTTTGAGTATTGTTAATAAATATTTGAGCTTACCCAAAAGTCACGTGAACTTCCAAAACTCACCGAATTCCCAAACGTTTCACATATTCCCAAACGCAACCTTCACACTTCATCTCCCCAACTAAATGCACACTCAGCTGAAGTTATTTCTTTTTTTATTTTTAAACGGGTAGAATACTAGGCTGCAACGTGTTTAACCGGTGCGTTAAACCGGTTTAAAACGACATGACGTTTTTTCTCCGACTCCGTTTAACACGAATAAATATATCGTTTTGGTCAGCGCGACGACGCGATCACAACGGTATAAAAATATTGGTGATACGACATTTTTATAAAATTTGCATTTACGCCGCTTAAATTGTGCGTTTTGCAAAATAATATAAACGGAGCAGACGATGACAGTTTTAGACGAAACGAATCATAAAATCTTGATCAGAATAATTTTTACAGGCGGACTGTGTAAAAATATTTGGATTTGGAAGATAAATTTTACGCAGCTTTATATGAACTGATATACAGTAAAACGCGAACGGACTTTACTGTAATATTTTTCAACGAAACTTTTTCTATGTCCATATCCAACTAGACGTATGTCACAAATAAAGTTTGAACGTAAATTGAAATCATTATAATTTCACAATTTTTATTGAAACGATGAATTTAAAATTTTAAATTGGGTCGGAAATTTAGGGTCGTTACAATCTCCCCCACTCAAAACTTTTCGTCCTCGAAAAGGAACGAGACGAGTGAAGTAGAAATAAAATAAGTACAAAAGTCAAGATAGATTTCAAGAATTTAGAATAATACCTGAAATTAATAGTTCGGGGTTTGAATCCCGAATCCTATCCTCAGTTTCCCATGTGCAATCTCTCTCATCTGCACTCCACTGTACTTTGACGAGATTTACCGACTTCCTTCTGAGTTGCTTTGTCTCACGATCAACTATCCGAAGTGGCTTTCGCTCAATAGTCAAGTCAGGCTCAATAACTATCTCTTCCAACTGGGCGGTAGGGATGGTCATCGATGGATCGTGTACAACTTTACGGAGATGTGAGACGTGGAATACATTGTGCACACCTGCGAACTTCTCTGGTAATGCAACTCTATATGCTAATGTTCCGACTCTTTCTGTAATCTCAAACGGACCAACAAATCTGGGAGCTAGCTTTCCCTTTCTTCCAAATCGAACAATATTCCTCAAAGGCGACACTTTCAGAAATACTTTGTCTCCAACACTGAATTCGAGATCTCTTCTCCTTTTGTCAGCATAGCTCTTCTGTCTATCCTGTGCCGTCTTTATCTTCTCTCTGATTTCTTCGACTTTTTCAGAAGCTTCCAAAATCATTTCTGGTCCAAGCACTAATCGATCTCCAGACTCGATCCAACAAGCTGGTGATTTGCACGGCCGTCCATATAAGGCTTCGAACGGTGCCATACCAATGCTTGCCTAGTTTATAAAGGATAATTAATTCAAATTCAAATATACTTATTCAAATTTGAAATTTAAATTCTTTACCTGGTAACTATTATTATAAGTGAATTCAACCAAGTGAAGATGGTCTTCCCAAGATCCACCAAAGTCAATAATACAAGCCCGGAGAAGATCTTCTAAAATCTGATTCACCCTCTCAGTTTGGCCATCTGTCTGAGGATGGTATGCTGTGCTCAGATTCAATTTGGTGCCCAAGGTATCCTGAAATGCCTTCCAGAATTTACTGGTGAAAATAGGATCTCGATCGCATACAATACTAGATGGTACACCATGAAGTTTAACAACTTCCCTCATGTATATCTCGGCCAAACTCGAAGCTGTACGAGTGGTCTTGACTGGAATAAAGTGAGCGGACTTCGTCAGTCTGTCGACAATCACCCATATGCTTTCGTTACCTTTTCTAGTCCTTGGTAGCCCATCAATAAAGTCCATAGAAATCTGCTCCCATTTCCAACCTGGAATCTCTAGCGGTTGGAGCAATCCTGCTGTCTTTCTGTGATCAGCTTTAACTTGTTGGCAAGTGGTGCACCTGCTAACATAGATAGAAATATCGCGCTTCATTCCACTCCACCAATATAGTTTCTTCATATTCTGGTACATTTTAGTGACACCGGGATGAAATGAAAGCGAAGACTTATGATTTTCTCGCAGTACTTCCTGTCTAAGACCATCAACATTAGGAACACAAATTCGATTATCAATCCTCAAGATTCCATTACTATCAACATGTGCACCCACTTTATTATCAGCATTTTCAATTCTGCCAAGCACTATTTCTTTGATGCGATAAAGCAAAGTGTCCTCGTATTGTTTGGCTATAATACGATCTATAAGAGCTGGGGAGACGGAAAGCTGGAATAACATTCCTTCAACAAGATTACAACATATCATAGCTTGGTTTCTGCTCAAAGCATCGGCTACGGCATTTGCTTTCCCCGGAGTGTAGTTAATATCAAGATCATATGCAGCTAGAAATTCGAGCCATCGGACTTGTCTCTGATTCAAGTCTTTTTGCGAGAAGATATATCTTAATGACTTATGGTCAGTGAATAACTCGAATTTCGTTCCCAATAGATAGTGCCTCCATAGCTTAAGAGCAAATACAACCGCAAGAAGCTCTAAATCGTGGGTTGCGTAGTTTGTTTCATGGGTCTTTAACTGACGACCAGCATAGGCAATAACCTTCCCTTTCTGCATTAAAACTGCTCCAAGTCCATCTCGACAAGCATCTGTATATACAGTCAATCCTTCGCTACCATCAATAACTGTAAGAACTGGGGCAGAGGTCAACTTTCGCTTCATCTCATTGAAAGCTGCTTCGCACTTTTCGCTCCAAATAAATTTCACATTCTTTCTGGTCAGTGCGGTAAGTGGTGCGGCAATACGGGCAAAGTTTTCTATAAATCTGCGGTAATAGCCGGCCAAACCCAAGAAACTGCGGATGTCTGTAGGAGTTTTGGGAGTCTCCCAATCCTGCAAATTCCAAAGATTCGAATTAAGAAAAGATAAATTGTTTTTGATAGAATTGACGAGTAAGAATAGAACTTACATTGATTACGGCGATCTTAGCTGGATCGACCGAAATCCCATTCTCTGAAACAATATGGCCAAGAAATCGAACTTCATCTTTCCAAAAATGGCATTTTGAAAACTTGGCTTTAAGCTGATGGCTGCGTAGAGTTTCAAGAACAAAAGCCAAATGCGACCTATGCTCTTCCTCATCCTTAGAGAAGACGAGAATGTCATCGATGAAAACAAGAACAAACTTGTTAAGAACATCCCGGAAAACTCTATTCATCAAATCGACGAAATAAGCTGGAGCATTAGTAAGACCGAACGGCATAACCAGCCATTCAAAGAAACCAGTCTCAGTGCGGAATGCTGTCTTAGGAATACTCTCCTCGGCAATTCTGAGTTGGTGAAAGCCGGTAGCCAGATCGAGTTGAGAAAATACTTTAGCTCCATGAAGCTGGTCGAATAGATCGTTGATGCGGGGCATCGGATATCTGTTCTTGTGTGTGAGTTTGTTCAGCTCTCTATAGTCCACACACATTCTGAGAGAACCATCAGATTTTGTGACGAACACTACTGCAGCACCCCATTCTGAATGACTTCGCCGAATCAAGCCTTTAGAAAATAAGTCTTCAATTTGAGCATTCAGTTCAGCTTTTTCTTTAGGAGCCATTCTCCGAGGAGGGAGAACTACTGGTCGGGCACCAGGAATAAGGTCAATGCGGAATTCGATTTCCCGCGGTGGTGGTAGAGAATTGACTTCTCCAAATACATCAGAAAAAGATTGGACCACTGGAGTAGAGCTCAGTTCATTTGGATGGGAGTCCAGTGAAAATATAAAACTCCCAGCATATTCTTGAGGTGATTTGCCTTCTATAACCAAAGACATGCCCTGGTTATCGATGAGAGAGACTGTTCGAGCTTTGCATGAGATATTGGCTTCGAACTTACGTAGCCAATCAATGCCCAATAGTATATCGAATGCTTCGAATCCGAGAACATAGAAATCCCAAGTGAAGTGGTGAATGCCATGCATAAGAGTGACATATTTACAAACCCTTTTAAGATTAGCGGGCCCTCCAATAGGGTTTGATACACATAAGAAGGTAGATGAAAGAATGGGTTCCAAACCAAGTTTATTGCACAAATCAATAGATATGAAACTATGTGTTGCTCCGGTATCAAATAGAACTTTAACTGGTAAAGTATGCAACATAAAAAGACCCTGTAATGTACCTTGGTCATCAGTAGGAGCAGGTGGGGTAGGTGGATCATGGGCTGAAGAAGTCATAGAAAAAACCCCGGCCGTCTTTCCCTTCTTATACATAGGACAATCCTTCTTGAAATGGCCCGGCTGCAGACATACGTGACAGAGATCGTTCCTAGTATTCTGAGGAGGCGGAACAGCGGCACCGGCAGATGATGGACAGCTGTTGGCGTAGTGACCCCTCTGGTCGCACTTGAAACAAGTGATGGAGGATATGTCAATAGGCTTCTTCTGAGAATAGCCAATCCCAGATTTCTGCTGCCAATTCTTCTTCTGTTGCTCAAAATTTTGCTTCCTCTTTCCCGACTGATTAGCTGGTGTCTGAGTAACTGGGGCTTTGGGGACAGATGTTCCTTTAGGCTTTCCCTCGTATCGAAGAGCGAAATCCATCAACTCAGTGAAAGTTCCATGGACATGAGCGGTGAGGAGCTCGTAATACTCTGGGCGTGCGCCATGTATGAACTTCTCGTTCTTCAGTAGAGGTGTGTCAATCAAGCCCGGTCCGAACTTGGAGAGTTCGTTAAACCTCCTTTCGTACTCAGTAAAGGTCATGCTACCCTGCTTGAGATCCATGAAAGACCGATAGAGTTGGGCCTTCCCAGCAGCTGGCATCCACTGAGCCATAAAGGAATCCCTATTACAAGTGATATGAAACGGATCAAAATTATGACGAGATAAGATAGAAATTTATTTAGCAGGAATTTAGATAGGTCACTACCTAAACTAGGCCCAAGTGATGGTTTCCTCATCGGTTCGAGAAGTGACTGATTCCCACCAATCTTGTGCAGCATCCTGCAGCTGCCAAGCGGCCAACTTGCGCTTCTGAGCATCAGCGATCTCTAAGCCAGAAAAGATCCTCTCCAAACTCTTTAGCCATTGTTGTGCTTCAATAATACTTTCGGAGCCAGTAAATTTGACTCCTCCAAGCTGAGTATACTCTTTGCTAAGAGTGGAGAATCGGACTGCGGGAGCTGGAGCATGTGGACCAGGAGCATTTCCACCCCTGCCTCTAACATTTCTTCTGGTAGCCATCCTGGAATACCAAAAGTGATTTAGAATCAAAGATAGAAATTTATAGAACTTAAGGAAATTCTATTCAACGAATTCAATAAGAAAGATGAATCAAGAAGGTGGATTCTGAAATGATTCTCCTCATTCTAGGGTATGTTTACCCTATCTCTAATGAGCTTTAAACTCCACAGGCTAAGGTTATCGGGAACCAATGCTCTGATACCAACTGTAACAACCCGTATATTTGGACCATTTAAATTGACAATAATCCACACATGTCAACTTAAATAGTACAAAACACGAATCATAAATGGAGTATAAGTATATAAATGAGAATCATCACAGAATCACAGAAATATAACATAACAGAATAGTGCAGCGGAATTACAACAATGTCATAATAGTAGTTCATGAAGCTACTAAGAAAATACAACAATGTCTCGAATAAAAGAAATACAACAACATAGATGTCCAAATGAAAAGAACAATACTGATAAGATAAGATAGTCTTCAAGTCTTCAGCTCCAAATAAGCAGCAGCAGCAATCCTCAGTCTGATCCGAGCATATGCACAAACAAACACTCGAATCAGGACATATATTCTTATACAGATAATATGGTTAGACATTTTGAAATAACAATAACTCAAAGATGTTGGAATAAGCATCTTTCAGGATCCGATAAACTATCTATATATAGTAGAATACGATAAGTAGATAATGTCTATCAGTAATAATAAAGATATCAAAATAGTGTTAAGTCATGGCCCATTCCACCCTTAACACATTTTTATTCCCAAAAGCATATACAAGACCGTAGTTTCCCCAAAACCGGAAGTCACCAGAGGGCAATACATATACTAAAGGTACAAATCAAAATCGTAGTGGTCGCGCATAAATGGAATACAAGTATGACAAGGCACATGAGGCTATACCCAAGATAGTGATACTACCGTTCGCCTGATCCGGGCTGGTGAGAACGCAACGCCGCAGCGCCCGCAACACCGTGAGACAACACTCCCAATTCAAGGGTGCGCACCAATCAATCACAAAGTAAGAGAATAGTTTACGAAGAAGTGTGTCCACTTGAGGTAGCTACTCCTCCATTGGCCCGGCACAGCTCCTGTTTTAGTCATTTCCAATTTGACACAAGTGTCAAGGCTATCCATTATCGTTCACTTTCTTCAATCATCAACGTTCGCCAATCCAACCACTTCATTCTGGATCATCACTTCGCGTATAGTTATTAAAGTGGTTTCCGGTTTAGACAGTGAGTATGCCCCAAACCGACTCCGGTTCCTTTAATAACTTCCGTGATTATAACACCGATTGGTCGTTAATATATTTCAAACCATTTCAATTTAAATTCGTAAATCGACAATTCGTTAGTCTTTGAAATCAATTTCCAAAATTACGTTTCATAACTTTCCAATTTCAATTTCAACATTTCTATATTTCAATTTCAAAGTTTCAATTTAACAATTCCAATATTCATTGCATTTCGTATATAAGTTCATTCCAAAATTGTTTAACTAAATTTACGTTCAAAACGATGTAGATCAATTATCGCTTTCATTTGATATTCATTAGATTAATTTAACATCAATCAATTTCAATTCAATTTCTAATTCATTTCGTTACGTTTAAGTTCGATTACATTATCAAAGTTTACAACTTATTTACAATTTACACTTATCAAATCCAATTCTTTAAATTACAATTATTTCATTTGTTTCGATAAATCGCATTCAATTTCTTACCAAAGATATTCCTTTCAGATTTCAAACTTAGTTAAAACTTATTTTCACTTGTTCAAAAATTCAATTTTTCTTAATAAAGATATTCAATTCAATCAAATTCGATTTTATCAAAATTTCAGTAATTTCAAATCTTAATTATTAAATTTTCAAACTCATTCATTAATAATTTCAACTTAATTGTTAATAAGTTCAAAGTCCAATTATTAATTATTTCAAACTACGTTATTAACAATTTCACACTTAACTATTAATAATTTCAAAAGTTAATTTATTAATAATTTCAAAACTTCATTATTAATAAATTTCAAATTTATTTTCAACTAATTCTAAATTTAATTATTAAATAATTAAATTTTAAACAATATTCCTTTGTCAATTACTACTTTGATATTCGTTACAAATTCAAATATTCATATTTACATTTATTCCAATTTAAATTCCAAGTTATCCAAAACTTTGTTATTCGTCAAATAAAACTTTATTTTTATTTAAATCAAAACATTTGACCAATCGGGTTTTTATTTTAATTTTCTATCCTAAGTCAATATTATTTGGGTATTTATCATTTCAACCCGATTCCATTTAAATTCAAAATCAAAACATACAAAGGGAACTTGCAGTGTGATAGCTGGGATGGTGTCAAAGTAAATAAACAAGCAATAGCATCCATTCACAACAATTCAACAATTTCAAATAATCCCGAAATAATCGTATCAATTCGCGTTTGTTATTTACGCCAATTAATATAACTATTTCTAGAATCTACTCTATCATTTCAAGTAGATTAAAGATTATAATAATTCAGTTTCACTTGTCGTTCAATTTCAATTACAGCAGTTAATTTAATACGTTCAATAGTCCAAAGTGACATTACTCAAATTCTACGTGTCAATTAACTTAACAATTTAAAGGGTCAATTTAATTAATCAATATTCATCATATAAAGGGGTCAAGTTAACAATCAAAATTCGACATATATAATTCTTTTTAAATCGTAAATAATCCTATATCCAATTTTTAACTTGCAATTAAATTATCACTTAACAATAACAATTTACATCCAATTCAATCATCACATAGCAATCATTTATCAATTCAAACTTGCATAAGAATATAGTCGTGAAAATTAATTCACCTATCGTGGATAAAGAATTTTGACGGCGAACCAAAAAGAAGCACGAAGAAGTAAGAGTAGAGTCGGTACAGCACGAACAACGAACACTGTAATATCGACAAAAGAAAACGATATTAATACAATGAACGTTAGTATATAATTTATAAATTTATATAAATGCGCTTACCGATGACGGAGGGAAGAACAAAAGCTGAAAATTTGCTGTTGCGAAAGAAGCTCAGTCGGTCGCTGTAACAAGCAAAGAAAAGTTGGTTACTATTTCGGCAACCAATAGAAATTGTCGAAAATATTTTACTGCAATATTTAAAGCTATTTCAACAATCTCAGTTTCATTTTTTTTTTTTTTTTTTGGTCAAGACTAGAAATAGGCAGCATGCTCCTTCCCTCACTCACGCATGCTTGTACAGGTTGTACATTTCTATCTACGTCTCCCCACCTTCTTATTCTTTCACTCATGCTTCCAGATCCAACCCACTTTTTTTTTTCTTTTTCCTTTTTTTTTTTTATAAGCCGAGCCTAACAATACACATCCTCCTTCATTCATCTGCAACCTCACACGCAACTCACCCATCATGCATGCACGTGACTCCCAGAACACATACACGCACACATCAAGGACCATTTGCACACTTTTTTTTTTATATAGAAACATAGCCGAGACAAAAAAAATTACAGCTTCTTTCCTCCCCTTTTACACGCATGAAACCATGCGCACACCCCGTTTGAACACGCACACCATCATCATCTGCACACCCTCGTGTGCACGCAGTGGCCTAAGTAAGGTATGGGTATAAGTGGCGTAGGCGGTACGGTATGGTGGCGGAGATGAGGTCGAGGCGGAGTGGAAGCGAGGTGAGTGACATGTTGGAGTTTGCGCATGAGCAGAAGTGAGGTAGAGGTGGGCTGAGTTTTCGGCCATGGGAAGGTGTGCATGAGGGGTGCAGCCGTGGTGGGCGTGGCCATCGGTGAATGGTGGATCGAACTGTGGAAGGCCGTCTACGGGGAAGAGGAAAAATGGCGGTTAGAGGAGGAAAGGTGGTTTGTCGACGTTGCGGCCATCGAAGAGGCGGGCGGGGATGCGTCGGGACGTGTGTGACCGGAGTGGGTAGGGTAAGGCAGTGGAGTGCGGTGGGAAAAGAGATTCGTGATGTGGACAGTGGAGGGGAATGGTAGAGGTATGGCATGCGGAGGTTTGGTGGATTTGGAGAACGATCGTGTGGCTAAGGTGAAATAAATGATGGGTGCAGTGCTCTTTTTATTTTTTTACAGCAAGAAATATGGGAAAGAAAGAAAGGAGGAAGAGAAAGTGTGTTACCTGAAGCTTGCAAAAATGAAAATAGGAAGAGTGAACGAAATGAAATGTTACTTTAGCCTTTAACCAAACTTTTGAGTATTGTTAATAAATATTTGAGCTTACCCAAAAGTCACGTGAACTTCCAAAACTCACCGAATTCCCAAACGTTTCACATATTCCCAAACGCAACCTTCACACTTCATCTCCCCAACTAAATGCACACTCAGCTGAAGTTATTTCTTTTTTTATTTTTAAACGGGTAGAATACTAGGCTGCAACGTGTTTAACCGGTGCGTTAAACCGGTTTAAAACGACATGACGTTTTTTCTCCGACTCCGTTTAACACGAATAAATATATCGTTTTGGTCAGCGCGACGACGCGATCACAACGGTATAAAAATATTGG
Organism: Allium fistulosum; assembly: GCA_030737815.1. Classification (NCBI taxonomy): domain Eukaryota; kingdom Viridiplantae; phylum Streptophyta; class Magnoliopsida; order Asparagales; family Amaryllidaceae; genus Allium; species Allium fistulosum. The sequence continues at coordinate 752,336,618 of CM060905.1, read as the reverse complement.
TGATACGACATTTTTATAAAATTTGCATTTACGCCGCTTAAATTGTGCGTTTTGCAAAATAATATAAACGGAGCAGACGATGACAGTTTTAGACGAAACGAATCATAAAATCTTGATCAGAATAATTTTTACAGGCGGACTGTGTAAAAATATTTGGATTTGGAAGATAAATTTTACGCAGCTTTATATGAACTGATATACAGTAAAACGCGAACGGACTTTACTGTAATATTTTTCAACGAAACTTTTTCTATGTCCATATCCAACTAGACGTATGTCACAAATAAAGTTTGAACGTAAATTGAAATCATTATAATTTCACAATTTTTATTGAAACGATGAATTTAAAATTTTAAATTGGGTCGGAAATTTAGGGTCGTTACATTTAAATTAATTGTTATTTTGTATTTCAAATCTGTTTTCTTTCTGGTTGTTTCCATTCTTCTACCTCGTTCCTTTTCGGGGACGAAAAGTTTTGAGTGGGGGAGAATGTAACAACCCGTAAAATTTCAACTGTTGATAACGCAATTAGTTGAAATTTTGTGAAATTTTAAACGATAAAATTTTGAAATAAAAATTATATATTTGGAATACGTCTAGTTAAACATAGCAACTGGTGAATTTTCGTCCGAAAATATGAAAGTTTATTTCGCGCGAAAATTCACTTCAATTTTATCAGTTAAAAAAACGTTGAAAATAAAATGTTTTCAAAACCAAAATATTTTTACATAGAAAAATTCTAAAGCATCTTCTGAGCAAGATCTCAGTTTGTCGTTTTTCCAAATTCGGACATCTATTGCCCCGTCGTTCTTATTTTCTGCAAAATGCAGCATTTTGGTACCGATATCGATTTTTATCGGATGATCGTACCACTGATTTCTATATACCGTTTTGATCGTCTCGTCGTGCCGATCTCTACGGTATATTCGATTGTCAAATTCGGAGTTCCGTTGTACGTTGCACTTTGTGTAAAACGTTGGATCGTATCGGTAACCGTTGTCGAAGCTTTTAGGCTTCCGTGACCCTTCATAAATTGTCTACCGTATAATCCAATGGTTGCAACCTTTTATCTTTCCCAGGAATTCAAAACTATGACTATTACTATTCCTATCATCATTCAATATTGTCTTCATTTTCTCCACCGATTTGCTTTCCACACCATCATAGCCGAATCAACATCTCATAACTTCCCCAAAAACAGTGTCTCCTCCCCTTTCTTGACTAAACTGTAAAAATTTAACCAAGTTTTCATCTATTCAAAATTCTTTTAGCTTGAATCTTCTTCCCTACCATTATCAGCCTCGTCCCATTCCAATTCTCGACCAAACCAATCGCCTTCCACTTGTGTCGCTGTACCTCCATTCATCACCACAAATAAATATATATTTATAATTTATATAATCACGGTTTCATGTGTGCCTGGTTCGAGATTTCCTGTGCATTTTCATTTATAAGCCAACTTGTTTTGAAGAATTCATTCGCTCGTCTGCCTCTGCTTGCCACACAAGCATCGCCTTCACCACTGAGCATGCTGCCAACCCCACTGACCCTTGCCGATCCGCCAACTCCCACCACCCTGCCGAGGCATGCAACAACCTTCCACAACACTACACGAAGAGCAGCACCCCACGTCCCTGCTCTTCCACTCGATCCCGTAGCACCATTCCTTGCTAGCAGCCGCGTCTGACTCCACTCGTCCACTCCGCCTTCTCAATATTGTAATGGTACGTACGTATAATTTTGTATATCTAGTTAACACATACGAAAGTTTTTTTTTTATGTGTGTGTAAGTCAGCATCATGCGTGTATTGAATGACTTGGTCATGTTTGAAAAATGCATGTTATATATTAATATTAGGCTATTGGTTCATATAGTTAGTTTGTTTTTCTATTTTGCAATTCTGAGGGAAAAGTCTATAATCTGTGTGCCTTCAAACTTTATGAAGTTTTAGAATGTGATGAATATTTATATACTGTTGTATACATATCAAGTTTATATAGGTCTATACGTTGTATTTATTTTACATTAACAGTTTTATATATATTGTTATACAATGTTTTCAATACAATGTTTATATATATTCGTAAGCTATATATTACGGCTGGTTTGATTTGTGTTCGCCTATATATAGAACATATAAGTTGTATAGTGTTGGTTACTTTTCATTTTATATATATAAATTCGGTCATAAATAAGTTAGAGTTTTGTTTTGTTCACATGACCTGCAAATCTGCGTACGTGTATATATATAACAGTCTGAAAAGGTAAAATATGTATTTCGTTAGTTGTTTGTATAACTATATTGTAGTTATATATGTTATATGTTTAGTTTTAGAGAGATATTTATAAGCCAGTTTAAATGTTCCTATTATATAAATGGTTGCGTAATATAATATAAATGTTTATAGAGTTACAGAAAAATGTTTAGAGGCCAACGCATATAAATTTTAGATTTTGCATATATTGTTTGTTTGTTTGTTTTGTATTGATTTAAAATTTTAAAATATATATTGTACATACTAGTTATTTCGGAAGTTGTATTTCAAGTTTTCGTTAATGGTCTGGTATATATTTTATATAAAATTTGTATTACATGTTTCATTTACTAATCAGATATGTATAGCGTAAAATTTTCTAATTTCATGTTTAAGTTATAGCATATGAGTCTGTTTTGAAAATATATGAAGCTTACATTCATTTTTTTTTTGGCCTAAGTATAGGTCGCGTATGTATTTACAGTATATAGTCTATTAAGTATATATATTTATTACTAGTTAATTATATGTTAACTGAAATTACGTGTGATATATGCCATTGTGAAGGATAACGTATTTATATTTATGAAAGTTTATAAATATATAAACGTGATTGATGCGTCTGTATAAGTTGTTGTACATATTATTATTAGTTTGGTCTGCATACATTATTGTTTCTGTCGTATATATATATATTTGTCTTTAGTGATGTGTTTTAAGTTCAAAATAATGAATTTGAAAGAAACATATATGTATAGATATATTTAAATTCAAAATGTGTTCAAATTTAGAATATGATTTTTGGTTATATACAGTTATTTCTATAAGTCGTTTATCGTCATCAATCCAGTTCTGATTTGATTTCGTCCATTTCTTTTTATCAGCCTTGTCCGCCGAGTTCGTGCCAATCTAGTTGCTTTGAAATTCGTGCTTGGATTCGTAACTCAATTCAGTATCAACTCTCTCCATCCTCGAAAGGTGAGCACTCACTCACGATTAACGTTCTTTTATTGATTAAATCTGATTTCAATTGAAACGACAATTGAAATATGCTGCTATTAGTTAATGACACTGTTATATATGCTATTACCTGTATCAGTTCACCTGTGACATCTGACACCATTATCTGTTAATTATTTATGCGATGATAATACAGTTTGGCTGATAATTGATTGATTGTTGATGTTTATATTGGACGTTAAATTGTTAATGTTAAAATGATAAACAATATAAAATTGAACTTGATATAGGATAATTAAATGTTAAATTTGATTAACTGACATTTGTATAATATGACCCCTTTAACTGTTGAATTTATCTACACGTAGGATTTGTTTAATTACATTTTGAACCACTAAATGTATGTTGTTAAATTGATGATGTATGAAATTGTAAATTGAATGACAAGTGAAAAACTGTATAAATAATTTGTGGAATAATCTTTAATCTGCATGAAATGATAGTGTAGATTCTAGAAATAATTATATTAATTCGTACAAATAACAATGCGAATTAATACGGTTATTTCGGGATTATTTGAATTGATTATTGGATTGATATTGGTTGTTGTTGTTGCTTGTTTATTTACTTTGACACCATCCCAGTTATCACACTGCAAGTTCCCTTTGATATGTTTTGATTTTTGAATTGAATTGGAATCGGGTTGAAATGATAAATACCCAAATTGAACTTTGACCTAGGAAAGAAAATAAAATAAAACCCGATTGGTCAATAATTTGATTTAAAAATAAAATGAAGATTTTATTCGAATAAATAATATGGTTTCGAAATGAAGTTGGAAATTGAATTTTTAATGAAAGAAAAATGTTAATATTTAAAATCTGAAACAGAATATTAAAAATGAAATTGATGAAAGAACGATGTTTAATTGGAGAAATGATTGAATTAAACTTTGAAATGATTTAATAATTAAGTTGAAATTAAAATTAAGTTGAAAATTATTAAACCTTGAAATTATTTAATAATTAAGTTTTGAATTATTTAATAATTAAATAAGATCAAATTATTTAATGATTAAATTGAATTGAATTCTTTAATAAGGAAATTGAACTTTTGAATAAGTGGATTTTACTTCGTAAATAATTGAAATTGAGTTTTCTTTATTAAGTAAGTTTTGGAAAATTATTTCAGAAAGTAAATAAGTGAAATGGAATTTCTTTAACAAGAAATGAAAATGTGATATTTTGGAAATAATGTAAGACTTGTAATTGAAAGAATTTGATTTGACGAATTTAATTTAATTGAAAATTGTAAGTTTTGATTTAATGAAGTTGAACTTAAGAATTGATCTAATGAATTGGAAATTTAATATAAATTGTTTTGAATGATAAAGTAACTTAACGAATATTGAACGAAATAGATAAATGAATTTAAATTGATCTGAATGTTAAATTAAATTAGTTTAATGATTTTGAAATGAAACTAATATACGAACTTGAATCGATATTTGAATTGAAATTGAATGTTAAATTAAATTGAATTTAAATGATTTCGGAATGAAACTGATATACGAATTTGAATCAATATTGAATTGTTTTACATAAAGATTGAAATTGAATTATAAGATTTTGAAATGGTAATTTGGAAGTTTTGAAACGTAAAGTATGGAAACTGTTTTGATAGACAAATGAAATGTTGATTTACGAATTGAAATTAAAATTGGAATTGATTTGGTTTTGAAATAAATAAACGACCAATCGGTGAAATAATTACGAAAGTTATTAAAGAGACCGGAATTCGGTTATGGATATACTCTCTATCTAAACCGGAAACCACTTTAATAACTACACGCGGAGTGATGATCCAGAATGAAGTGGTTGGAATGATGTACGTGATGACTGAAGAAAGAGAACGATAATGGATAGCCTTGACACTCGTGTCAAATTGGAAATGACTAAAACAGGAGCTGTGCCGGGCCAATGGAGGATTGATACCTCAAGTGGACACACTTCTTCGAACTACTTATACTTATTGTCGATTGGTGCACCCTTGATTTTGGGAGTGTTGTTTCACGGTGTTGCGGGCGCTGCGGCGTTGCGTTCTCACCAGTCCGGATCAGGCGAACGGTAGTATCACTACCTTGGGTATAGCCTCATGTGCCTTGTCATACTTGTATTCCATTTATGCGCGACCACTACGAATTTGTTTTGTACCTTGAGTATATGGATTGCCCTCTGGTGACTTCCGGTTTTGGGGAAACTACGGTCTTGTATATGCTTGTGGGAATAAAAATGTGTTAAGGGTGGAATGGGCCATGACTTAACGCTATTTTGATATCTTTATATTACTGATAGACATTATCTACTTAGCGTATATTACTACCTAGTAGATAGTTTGACGGATCCTTAAAGGATGGTTATTCCAAACATCCTTTGAGTTACTTGTATTTCAATTGCTATTTCACTTGAGTTGGATTTATTAATATAAGAATGTTAATCCTGACTCGAGTGTTTTGTATTTTGCTTTATGCTCGGGTCAGACTGAGTGTACCAGTATTCGAGACTCACCTTTTGAAGTTGGAGCTTTGCTTGAAGATCCAGCCATCTATTCTGCTTCAGTATTCGAGGATTCCAGCGATGTATTCGGATTTGTATCTGATGTATTATATTACTCTTCCGTTGTATCTGGTTTAACTCTGATGTATCGTATTACTCTTCTGTTGTAAACTCTGATGTATTTTATATATTCATATAGTAGCTTCATGAACTACTATCTCTTTTATTTCTGCTGCAAATTATTACTCTGTGTCTGTGTTCTGTGATTATTTATTTACTGTATATGTTCAGTTTTGCCAAATTTAAATTAACAACGCGGTATTTTGAGCAATTCAACTCCGGCATGAGTGTCTACCTATACACTTATAATGGATGCGAATGGTCCAAAATAACGGGTCGTTACACCCCCTAAGTGAGAAATTGAGTTCAGAATTAATCTAATCCCTGAAGCTCTCCTTATCACTCATCATCCTTATCGTATGTCCAATAATGAAAATGAAGAGATGCGTAAACAAATATCCGAATTGGAAGTAAAACAGTTTATTCGTTCAAGTTCCTCTCCATGGGGAGCTTCAGCTATCTTCGTAAAGAAATCCAATGGTACAATTAGACTTTGCATTGACACCGCAAGCATAATGATCTCACCATCAAGAATAAACATCCGTTACCTTGGATTGATGATCTATTCGATCATCTTTGTAGTGCTATAGCCTTTTCACAGTTAGACTTAGCAACCGGATTTCATCAGCTTCGAATTGCAGAGGATAGTATTCCTTTGACATCGTGCTGTACTCATTATGGATCTTATGAATGGCTTGTTACGCCATTTGGTTTAATGAATGCTCCAGCTTATTTCGTTGACCCTATGAATCGAGTTTCCAAAGACTTCCTCGATTGATTTGTTCTCATCTTCATAGATGATATTTTTGTTTATTCTAAAACCGAGGAAGAGCATGAAAAACATCTTCGAATTGTGTTAGAAACCCTTAGGAGCAATCAATTGAAAGCAAAATTGTCTAAGTGCTACTTTTGGCAATCCCATGTGAAATATTTAGGACATATTATTTCTAAATCCGGAATTTTCGTGGATCCTTCAAAGATTGAGGCGATTCAAAATTAGAAGAGATCAGAGAGTGTGATGGAAATTCATAGCTTTCTTGCATTGGCAGGCTATTACCGTCGGTTCATAAAAGACTTTTCTAAAATTTCCATACCTCTTACAAGTTTGACAAAGAGGGGAGTTAAGTACATTTGGTTAGATAAATGTGAAGCTGCTTTTTTGAAATTAAAAGAACTCCTTTTCGATGCTCCTATTCTTGTGATTCCCGAAGGGAACCAAGACTTGATTTTTTATACCAATGCTAGTCGAGTTGGTTTAGGAGCCATTCTCATGCAAAGGGAACATGTTATCGCTTATGCTTCTAGGAAATTAAGGCCACCCGAGACTAGATATGCCACTCATGATTTAAAGCTCGCGGACATTGTTTTCGCCATTATAATTTGGCATCATTATCTTTTTGGAGAGAAATTTGTTCTCTACACCGATCATAAATCTTTGAAGTATTTGTTCTCTCAAAAGGAACTTAATTTGCATGAACAATGTTGGCTCGAATTGCTTGCATCTTATGATCTTGGAATTCTTTATACTCATGGAAAGGGAAATCGTGTTGCCGATGCCCTTAGTCGTAAGCAACTAGCGGTTGTTTCCATGATGATATCCGAATGGAATGATCTCGAGACTTTGTCCACTTCTGAGATTCGAGATCGTGAACCTGATTCATGTTCATCTCTTGTTTTACGTAGCCTTGAGGCTCATCCATCTCTTTTAGACCGCATTCTTGAAGCTCAAAAGCATGTTCCTGAATTGGTTCTTCTTAGCCAAAGTTGTAGGGATAAAATTGATATTGAAGGTTTGAAAGACTTTGATATTGATGCTCGTGGCGGTATTCAAAAATTTGGTAGACTTATGGTGCAAATATTATTGATCTTCGTAAAGACATTTTAGAAGATTCTCATCGTTCTAAATTTACCATTCATCCCGGTAGTAGTAAAATGTACGCGGATATGAAGCGACTTTATTATTAGGATGGAATGAAATCTGATATTGCTAACTTTGTTAAGCGTTGCATGACTTGCCAACTTGTAAAGGTCGAGCATCAAAGGCCCGGTGGGATATTGCAACCTTTGGAAATTCCAATATGGAAGTGGGATCAAATTTCCATGGACTTTATTGACGGTCTTCCCCATTCTCGTTCAGGCCATGATAACCTTTGGTTGATAGTTGATAGACTTACAAAATCCGCCCATTTTATTCCCGTTCGGTCCAATCGGACCGTACCTATTTTGGCTCATCTTAGCCAAAGTTGTTAGACGTCTGGTTAAACCCAATCGGACATCTAGGAGGCTTTAGGAAATAAAAAAGAAAAGGAGGAATAAAATTATAAATGTCCAAAACCCAGGGTCAAACGTCTGGTTAAACCTACCAGACGCCTGGTTCTGTTATTTTCGCCTATTTGCCTATTTTTTAGTGGATTTCCAATTTTTATTGATCTTTGACGATCTGAATAGTTATTGTCAATCAATACCCACTTTGATGATTTCTTTTCTAGATTTTTGGTGTTTCCATTTGTTGGATTTGATATCAATTTTCATGGTTTTAATTCACATCGTAAAATGTGGATTTTTGGTGATAGATTGTTTTTACAATCATTTCTGTGATTTGTCACTTCAAAATACAAAGGTTTTTATACTAGTAGTAAATACTAAAACTCTTTCATAGAAATGATTTCAACACTACTTTTAATACAAAACTCTTTGTAAAACTGTTTTCCAATCTATTAGTATATATAACCTTTACCTCATTCGTATGAGAAATCCAATTAAACGGCTTAGCAAAACAAGTGTTATGAAACGCTTGTGTTTACTTTGTCGGTTAAGTCTTGGACTTGTTCGATTGAAATATCATGACAATTTTCGAGTGGAAATCTACAATCTGTTCATAAATATTTAAGTTAAGCTAGTGGTTATGGGACATGAAGCTAAACTCATTTATTTGCTAGCTTAGTGTAATTTACACTTATTGATCGATGATGATCATTTTGTGGTTTAGACAAGCGATATGCGATGTCTCTTTGTCCGCAAAGGGGGACTATACCCTATTAGCAAGAGCTTTGGCTCATAGTCCGCAAAGGGGGACTATACCCTGTTAGGAGGAGCTTCGGCTCAGTCCGCAAAGAGGGACTATACCCTGTTAGGAGGAGCTTCGGCTCGTAATCCGGAAAGGCAGACTATACCCTGTTAGGAGGAGCTTCGGCTCATAGTCCGCAAAAAGGGACTATAGCTTGTTAGGAGGAGCTTTGGCTCAATTTATAGGTTAGCAACCCATGGGATAGCGTCCGGTTTATGATACACGTGTTGGTGAGTTTTCATGCTCCCGTTTATGATAGGCCTTCACCCTTTTTGTGATTTACGAATTTCTAATTGATGAATTTCAGAATTTATGTTTCACCAATTTTTGTGATTTGCATTGATATGTTTTGTCAATATTTGAGATTTGGTGAATAAGCTAAAGAATATGATATTCTTTTTTTGGGTATTTGAGGAGACTTGAGATCTTGTATGATTTTCATTGTTATTAAAAATATACTTGTCACAACATGGTATTATTGTTATCATATGTTTTGTCATATCTCTTATCCTATCTCATATTACACGATAATTATAGCTAGACTGATCCGTTTATTATTTTTCTTCTTAAATAATACTCGGGTTAGACCGAGGTGTTTCAGGTGCTTCCACTTGACTTCTTAGCAAGGACTATCTTCTGACTTTTGGCTATCTACTTTAGCTTAGTAGTTTTTTTCTTTTATGTATACGAGATAGAGACTCTTTGATGTATACTTATTCTTTTGTGTAGTACATGTACCTATGCTTTTGGCTTGTAGGGGATCTTGTATGACCACTACTATGATGTTCATCTCTATGTGTTATATTCATATATGTTTCCGCTTTAGTGATATGAATATCTGTGACTGATTTTATGTTGTTCTTATTTTATATTGATTCCGAAGGCCACTTAGCCACTATGTAGTAGTTTGAGTCTGGATTGGATATGTTGGATTTATCATACATCTGACATATCGGTTCTCGCTCAAATCAATTATATAGTTTATCGCTCCTCAACAGCCTTATTCTTCGTACTAATTGACGACATTACCAAGTAGTGTCCTTGGTTAGTGTGAGTATATAGGTGGGGCGTCGCACCAAAAGGTACCTAACCTGAAACACCTCGGTCTGACCCGAGTATAAAATACATGGGTCAGACTAGCTAAACAAATCAGTTTAAGAGGATAATCGATAACATAAGCATAAGGCAAGGTGATAATCTTCTCAAGTGATAAGGAATAATTCAAGGGTATATGGTTACTTCACAAGGCACAATTAAGTAGGTATAGTAATTTCAAGTGACATAAGGATATCACTAAATATGAATGCAACTCAAAGGCGATAAAAATCCATAACAAATCTCAAAATAAAAGCAAGCCTCATCTCATCGGCGTATGACAAAACATAAAATATTGTTTAGGAGAAAAACATAACACCAAAGAGGAGAAATCACAGACCCGCCATATCGGCAAACTCAAAAGCAACTCAAAGAAATCACCATCTCAAAATACGCCATAAGACAATCAAATATAAATCTCCAACATAGAAGAATATAATCCCAAATAAATGCCCAAAAGGAAAATCTCATATAATAACGCAAATAGGCAAATCTCAAATAATACGCTAAAAGGCAAATCTCAAATAACGCCAATGTAGCCAACTCGAATTCCCATAAGGTAATCGCTATATATATATATATATATATATATATAACGGCTCGAATGACCAACCATTAAAGAGGCGATACACAAGGAAATCATAATAATCAATGAAATCATCTCAAAAGTTTAGCACATGCTTCTGGCCGAAGCCTGCCAAGTACTGCTCTCTCTCAAATATGGTACCACGCTCGAAGGCAAATACGTCTCAATGGACAAATACACCGCAATGGAAAATACGCCGCAATGGCAAACGTCTCGAAGACAAATACGCTGCAATGGCAAATTCGCCGCAATGGCTAACATCTCTAGGACAATGACCCGAAGGTCCATTACTGGCAATACGTCTTGAAGAAAAATGTGTCGCAAACTCTCGGATAGGAACTCGAACAATGTTAACGTTTGTCTTATACCACACGTTCATGCTAAACGGTTTACTAACCACTAGTAAATTTCACACTCAAAGCAGTAAAAGGTTTACCTCATCTCATCGGTAAACTCGACCTGAAGGTCAAAACGATCAAACAGACAAGTCGGGAATTAACCGATAAGATAAACCACGTGTCCCATACCACGTGTTTTACCAAACCATTTAATTCCCCTTCTCATTCGCTCGAACAGTGCAAAAACGTGTCTTTTATATATAAAATAATTTACTTGAGAAAATAAGCTTTTAAACCCAATTTCCAAAATCAATTTTGAAAGCCATATTTGAAAATTCCCTTATTATCGAGAATAAATTGATTTAATATTTGAAATTAATTTAAAAATATCATATAATAATAATTTAAAATGAACATTTATTTTAAAAATTATTTCAAAGCAGTTTGGAAAAATCCATGCTCGAAAACGGAGAAAAACGAAGAAACTCACTCAAACTAATATTCAAATTCAATTCAAATTTAATTCAAATTTAATTCAAAATTTCAAGTTCAAAATCTCCAAAATTTGGCTAGTCTATTGATACACATCATGGCCTTCAAATATATTCAAAAATACCATGAAACAAAGCAAGAAAAAGCAAGTGCAACTGGTCAAAAGACGAAATAAAACAAATAGAAGTGGGCTGAAATAGCCCATTATCTAGGTCGACCTGGAGGTCGACCCTTGTACTCCCTAGGTCAACCGACCGATCAACATATGGGGACTCTAGGTCAACATGCAGGTCGACCCAAAGAAAGGATTGGTCAACCCCTTGTACGCATTTTGCTTCAGCTTGTTTCCAGATCGTTTTCAGGGTTCGTATACAATTTCCAGGCCCGTTTTGAACATTCAAATGAAAATATTTTCCAATCAAATTTTGCAGAGACCAAGTTCAACATGCAAACTACCAAATGAAAGAAATCCGATAGCATTTTGTTGCCAAAATCAAAAGTTACAAGCATTCAAAGAAGCAATGTGAAATAGTTTGCACTGAGATAAAACAAATTTTGAAATATATATACAGAAGCTAGAAATTTCACTTCTTTTGCAATTTTTGAGCTTGCCTCAGCTAGATTATTTGAGTATTTTAACTCACCTTGCTGTAGTTGTGCAAAAACTTGGATTGATGAAGAACGATTAGAGCTTTTCTTGAGAAATAGCCTCTAGGAACCTATACAACAAAAGAAAATAGCACGCAAAAGGAAGTTTTACTGTAAATTAGAAACCATTTCACAAATCAGAGATTTTTGATGAAATTAAGTGATTTAGAGTAAGATTAACTTCAACTTATTCTCTAGATTGTAAAAGACTTTAATTTGCTTGAATTTTATGGAGAAATTCGCTTGGATTGTGAAATTCGGTTGAGTGGTTGACCGTGTATTATTTTCAGGTGGAAGAGGAAGATGAAGTTGAGAAAAATGAGCGTAATGGTATTTCTTTTTCTCACTTCTTCATTTACAAGCTAAGACTAATGGGCCAAAGGACCCAAATCAAAATATAATAAAATGGCTTAAGATAATTACTTAATACTTAACTAAAAAGGTGTACATATATCACATATACACAAAACAAAAAGCACTTTTCTCTCAAGTTTTACATAAGAAAAATATGTAAACTTTCACACTAATAAAACAAAACCTTTTCTACCGTATAAAAAGATAAGTTTATATATTTAAAACATTTTTATTATTAAAATCTTTATTTAACAAAAAATCACTATTTACTGAAATAAAAGAATAAAACCATATTTTTAACTTCTAAAATTCCACAAAAATACTTTTCTCACTTAGAAAAATATTTTAAACCATTTCCAAACTTAATTTATTGCCAAAACATATTTTTAAACCAATTTCCACCTTTTTATTTAAGTAAACAACCTTTAAAAATCTAATATTTCTTTTAATATAATTATTAAAAGAAGAAAAAAGTCATTTTCAATTAACTATCAACCCAAACAAAATAAAACAAAGTATGGAACATTATTTTTTCAATTTTTTAATTCCAAAATTCATTATTTATTCCAAATAAACAATAAAAAATCCCCAATTTTAATTTGAATCATAATATTAAATTATAACTGCCGTTATAATTCAATATTGTCAGGTAATATCCAAACCAGGGTTGTTACAGACTCCCTCCTTATAGAAATTGCATCCTCGCAATTTCTAGTGAAGAGTTTGTATTCAACATATTAATTTCATCATGCAAAGGAAGATAGATAAGCTCGAGTTTAGAATTTATCATCCTCAACACAAGATGATAGAAAACCAAAATAAGGTTGCTCTATTAATTTTATGGTTTCCCATGTGGAATTAGTGGGATTTGAGGACCATTGAATTTCTACAAGCAATACATCACTATTTCGGAGGCATTTCACCTTCAAAGCAAATCATGGATAGGATGTTACGTAATAGATAAATCGAGTGAGATCGATTCCTAAGAAGCTTCATGAACAGAGTCGGGATTTAGTGACAACTTTATCCCGTACTCCAGCCAATAAGATAATAATCGATATGACTTTTCATATAACACTACGAAGGGAGTCATATCGATATTAGATTGACAACTATTACAGAAAGAAAACCCAATAAGAGGTAGGTGGTTTTCCCACAATACTACCAAACTCATACGAATGCATAAATGTCGTAAAAAAATTGCACAAAGTCAAGTTAAGACTCAAGGAATAGATTTTTAAACTCTCTCTTACTAATCAAATATTCTTAAAGTTTTCCAACCCATTATCTTCAATATTTAAAATTCTCAATTTTCAACACTTGAAAATTTTAAAAGCTTCTTACTTGGATTTTAAATTTAAATTCATTAATCTACATTAGAATAAATAAAGTTTAAGTTGTTTATTCTCTAATTCTTCCTTAGGTATTCTCTAGTTTGCAACATATTTTTTTTCACTTTGTTTCTCAAATTTTCTAAGGGGGAACTAATTTAAAGGACAAAGATTTGTATATTTTTTGCCTCAAGGACACAACCTCAATATTTTTACCATAAGGACAAACATTCTCCTAAAAATTATTCATAAGGACAAATATTTTCCAAAATTGTTCATAAGGACAACAAAACTGCTACCAAGCTAAAACCGATACCTAAAAACTGCTACCGATAACTACAAACTGATACCTACAAACTGCTATCAATGACTAAAAACTGATACCTAAAGAAGGTTGTCCTTCAGGATAAAATATTGAAGGCCTGTCCTTGAGGCAAAAACGCTGAAAAATTTTGTCCTTGACAATAATTTCCTGTTTTCTATGGGTTAAAAATTTCCAAAAAAAAATTTTGCGGAGTCTCCTTTGTACGGAGGGCTGTATACAATATTACAAAAATGATTTATATAATATACATCGACCATTAGGACGGAAACACAAAATATACCATCATTTAACTCTTAAAATTAATCCGAAAACATACCTTAATTTTTAGCATTTTAAAGCGAGTTTGGACAATCTTATATACAATCTTTTTGCTCAATATATAGTCCAAATATCCTCTTTTCACCTGTACTTAACTCAAATAGATGATATTAGTTCATGTTCATAAATAAGAAGTGCTACATTTAATTATTAAGTGGAAATAGATCAATTTGATTTCAAGCCTGCTGTAAAGAAGACATGTTTCAACCCAACAAACAACCAAATCTGAATTTTTTTATAAAATGAAAGTTGTTCAAATCAGTCTAAGCTTTCCAACAATATAAGGATCATCAAAATCGGGTTTACGGATTGAAGGTTATGCTAGATTTATTTTAAGCTTAATCTTAGAAATTTCTTAAGAGGACGGAAATGTCTATCCACTTTCAAACCCATTTTAGACTCGGTAAAAAGAAAAATCTTTTAAAGTGGTAAAAAGAAACTTTATAGCTTACTTAAGCCTCTTTAATTTGCAAAAAGATTGAGCTCTTTGGGAGTTTAAATCTCAAGTTATCGTAGTTTTAATACAACGCTTTTCTAAATGAAATTTCAGCTTTTAAACTCAATTTAAAATTTGAAATTCCCCCAAACCAATTTAATTTCAAACTACATTTTCAAACAAACTTTTTACTATATCATTTATTAAATGATCTTCTTTTTCCCCGAAAAGCTATGACATACAAAATTATAATCAACTTTATGTAATCATAAAAAAAACCATTCATTAAAGTGGAAATATTTTCATTACTTTCCAAAATCTAGCTTTAAAAAAATTAACTATGAAAACTTATTTAGGATGAGATAACTAATCTCTTCAATTATCAAGAGATGATTATTGATTATCCACCAAAATAAATTTTTGGGATATATATATAGAGTTGAAAATTATTCTCACAATTTAAAATGATTATACTACATGAATTGTTCATTTATCAAAACAATCCAAATTCACATTTTCACTTGTCACAAAAATTAAATTTCCATCTAATTATCAACATAAAACTAATTAAAGTTGATAATTAATTCAAACTTGTTTTCAAAAGAATTTTGCAATTTCAAACCCACAAGTTTTAATACCATTTAAGTTTAAAACAAAAACTAGCTCACAAATTTATACTAAATGTTCTAAACTAACACTTCTTTATTTTCTCTTAAGATAGAGTTTTATATCCATCCTCTACTATTACTCAAATAACTAAGTGTAAAAAATAATAATTTATAGTCTTCAGTAATAACTTGTACTAAAATATTCAATTAATATTTTAATTTTCAAACCAAAGTATTCTTTTACCTTAAATACATCATTTTATTAATCAAAGATCAAATGTTATTTTCTTCTAATTAAGACATCCCCTTAATTAGAATCAGTCACTTTACTTACCCAATTACCATATTCAATTTCTCAAATTTCAAATAATATAAGGGTATTGCTTCGCCATTGATTCATAGTGAATGTCCCCATTGTTAGGAACTGGAGATAGTGGTTTTGATGACAACAACCTTTGTAATTTATTTTATTATAATTTATATACTAACACTATTGTCTAGATATATATGAATGTGATTATTCAGGATATATATAAGGCAGGTACTGATTATTGAAGACTGTACAGTATAAAGATCAAGAATGAAGAAATCAAGTTTGAAGACTCATGAGTATCAAGATCAAGATTTCGAGGTAAGTGCCTAGTTTATTGTTAAAACTTCATAATAGCACGGAAATCTGCATTCCATATTTCATTTGGGATGGAACCCATTTCTACCTTCTTAGTGGCTTACAAACCCACGACAAGTAACTTACAAACCTACGATAAGTGGCTTACAAACCCACGAACATCCTGGTTTTGTACATGTTCTCAAGTCCTGATATGATGAGATATTATGCAGGAAGAAGCTTGCAAAACAACTTCAAAATAGTTTTTTCAAAATGATTTTCAAAACTGCTTTTCAAAATGTTTTAGCCTTAAAAGTTATCTTTTCAAATGATTTTCAAAAAGATTTTTTAGCCTTAAAATATTCTTTGATTTTGTTTTTAAATAAACTCTTGTTTTAAACTTCGTTTGTTTTTAAAACTATCTTCTGATTTTTAAATATTCTTTGATAATATATATACTTGAGATTTAAAATCAAATTTAAATATACATTCTATAAATATATTTTTCTACTCTTCTTTATTTTAAAACATAGGAAAATTAGTTTATTTTACTCCAGAATCATTTCATCTTGTTTTCCTTTCAATGCCATTTTCAAAACAATTTTTACATTATTTTTAACTAAGGGATGTCGACATCATAGGATACCCCATGTCGATATGGTGGCCGTTAAGTTCAAAAGTTTCAATTTTCAAAAGAAGTGTCTATTCGTTTAAATCACTTCACGAATGGTTATGACCGTTACTGGTCAATAAATAGCCTTCACAAACGAATTTTTTAACCAACTATTTTCTTATTTTCCTCACTCCTTCTTCTCCACAAATCCATATTCTAAAATTTACATATTTTTAAGATCGTGCCGAAATTCTGCCGAATTCTAAAGTGAATCAAATTAGAATCTCATTCTTGTTTGATTCTCTGCCCTCTCTCGAAGATCATAGTGCTATTCGGAGTTACAGGGTCAATTTATAATCAAAAGTTTATCGAGTCTCTCTATAAGGTGTGGTTGTGCCTGGAAATTAATTCTGTAATCTTGTGGCCCGTAAATCAAGAGAGTTTGCCCCAGACTCGTGAGACAGGAGGGTACCTCAAGGCCTTTAGAAATTGAGGATTGTAATCTCGACATTGGTATAATAAAAATCTGTATGAGGTGTTTTCCTTGGTACATGACTGGATCTGGGGTAACTCCGAACCAGTATAAAATCCGGTGTGGTCTTTCCTTTTACTGCTTTTTATTTACTTTATGCATTTGTGTTTGATTCTGTGATTGTTCTGTGATTAAGTTCTATATTTGTTTATATCATAATTTTTAAATTAGTCAATATAAGTCTTAGAATCCATTAAACGCTATTCATCCCCCTCTAGTGTTAAATTAGCCTTAGGATCCTTAATCTGCACTCCCTTTCACCCATCGATTGGCTGCAGAGTTGATCAAATGATGAAAACTGTCTCGCCACTCATCCAACACTCACTACGCTTTAATGGCTTCTTTAAAAATTTAAAATAAAAATTAATACTCCACCATATTAATTATTTCGAAACTTTACTTATTAAAACTCAATTTACAGTGTCTTACTGTCTCATCACAGCGCTTAGGAAATTCCTATCGATAACGTTGGCCAAACCATCGACCAGAATTCTTAAAGCACTAAACGGACAACCCAACAAAAAAATTCATTTTCGTTGAAAAGAAATACCTCATACATAATACTCAAAATATTCTTTGTTTTTCCCAAAAATAAAATTTAATTTCTCTTAGAAACATATCTTCAATTTTTTTGAAAATTCGAAAACACAATTTTTTACTTATTATCAAAATCAAGGAACACAAATAGCACTCATCGAGATATTCCTAGAATACTCAATCCTCAAAATTAATGGAACAGATTGGAGTGTTCATTATTCCGAACGGTATAACAAACCACTCATAAAACTCATAACGAGTGCGGAATGCGGTAAGAGTAACGCTATTCTCCGTAACTCGTAGCTCATGAAAAATCAATGTAGGGTCAAGCTAACAAGTGACCCTAGCACCACTCAATAGATTAAAAAGAGAGAAATGAGATATAAAAGTAAGGGTAAAATATCTTCTCGAATGAGGAGACGTAACATTAACAACATATCATTACTTCGAGTGAAGTAATACCACAAAGTATATCAACAATTGAGTATCCAAAGAGGATATCTCAAATGGGGCAAGAATGGCAATATCGAATAAATTTAATAAATCACCTCATTTCCCTAGTGGGCATCCTCGTAGAAGGATGACCGAAATGCTAAGAACTAGGAATGAATTCAATACAATATTCGATTACTTGATTGGATGTCATACCCGAAATGGACTCACAGAAATCAATAGAGTCACAACGACTGGAATTTCAGATATATCATCAACATCTTGAAACTCAAGAGTGAATACAGAGACTTTGGAATCATCATTAACATTCCAAAGAACAAGAAACAATGAATCGGCCAAACTAGGATACTTAATATTGGGTCCCTCTATTCACAAAATGAGGATTGATAATAGGCAAGCCACTACATCTCAAACACTCCAAACTCTAGAGGGATAATGGCATGCTAATTCGCACGAAAAGATAAGCTATAAGAAACAATCCTAAATCCTCATACATCATGCCAAATATTGTGGATCCCCTCAATAGAATTCGCAATCCTCACAAAAGACAAAACAAGAACATCCAAAAGCATCAACAAACTCCTCCGATATGGATGGGTGTCAAGCACCCGTATTGAAGAGGACTCGGAAAAAACAATCGCGATTAGGATTAATCATAAGATAAGATTTCATCAATTCTATTATTGGAATGCTACGGAATAAAAATATTCCTCGACATATCCCAAACTTCTATCTCAAAGGACACGATAAGATAAAGGGCACGATGATTAAGGAATTTGTAACACTTGTATTATACTTGGATGTACCATGATATATGTTTATGTTTAGTGTTTATCATATTTTGTTCTTAACTCAGCTCTTATACCAAGCTGTGATGCACCACCCCGAGACTCACATTAATAAATAGTATTACTGGGTAATACCATCCGCTAATGCATAGAATAGGGCTGTTTAGGAGCGACCATATATAGCCTTGACCTAAATATCAATTGAATACGTCAATAATGCTCTATATATATTTTCCTCTCAAGTGGATCGACATATCCAATAAATATTTAATACAAAGCCATAGGTGGCTATTGGATCTATCAGAACAAAATACAACAACTCAAATGCAAAACACATCACAGAATATCATATAATCCCATATATACACACATATACAGATACATCACAGAGTATACAAAATGATAAATAAAAAATGTGGTATGACGACCACAATACAAACATGAGTTAAAAGAATATACATATCATAGTAGCAACAAAAAGGACTGCACAAAAGCTAAAACAAAAAGAGCTAGCAGAAAAGTCCATGCGGAAGCATAATAGACTAAGTCCAAAGGGTACCTAACCTGAAGCATCTCGGTCTGACCTGAGTATAAAATACACGGGTCAGTCTAGCTAAACAAATTAGATTAAGAGAATAATCGATAACATAAGCATAAGGCAAGGTGATAATCTTCTGAAGTGAGAAGGAATAATTCAAGGGTATATGGTTACTTCAAAAGGCACAATTAAGTAGGTTTAGTAATTTCAAGTTACATAAGGATATCACTAAATATGAATGCAACTCAAAGGCGATAAAACTTCATAACAAATCTCATAATAAAAGCACGCCTCATCTCATCAGCATATCACCAAACTTCAAATATGGTTTAGGAGAAAACATAACTCCAAAAAGGAGAAATCCCAAACCAGCCATATCGGCAAACTCAAAAGCAACTCAAAGAAATCACCATCTCAAAATATACTATAAGGCAATCAAATATAAATCTCCAACATAGGAGAGTATAATCCCAAATAAACGCCCAAAAGGAAAATCTCATATAATAACGCCAATAGGTAAATCTCAAATAATACGCCAAAAGGCAAATCGCATATAACGCCAGTGTAGGCAACTCAAATTCCCATAAGGTAATCGCCGTATATTGATATAAAACGGCTCGAATGGCTAACCACGAATAAGGCGATACACTAGGGAAATTACAATAATTAATGAAATCATCTCAAAAGTTTTGCACGGGCTTATGGTCGAAGCCTGCCTAGTACTGCTCTCTCTCAAATATGGTACTACGCTCGAAGGCAAATATGTCTCAATGGACAAATACACTGCATTGGAAAATACAATGCAATGGTAAACGTCTCGAAGACAAATATGCCGCAATGGCAAACGTCTTTAGGATAATGACCCGAAGGTCCAGTATTGGCAATACGTCTCCAAGGCAAATGTGTCACAAACTCTCGGATAGGAACCCGAACAGTGCTAACGTGTGTCCTATACCACAAGTTCGCACTAAACGTGTGACGCCCCACCTCTATGCTCGTAATAACAAAGAGTATTAAAAGAAATACTGTCTATTATTACGAAGAATAAGGCTGGATAGGAGCGACCATCCGTAATTTGCCTTACACTAATATTGGTTATCTCGATAGGAGTGGTATATACTTTTTATTTTTCATCTATCATTTATTTACTCCCATCGACACACCCAATTATCAGTATAAAACAAACTACGATAGTTCATAATAGTTTAGGACATTAGATATAACAGTAACACAGATAATATAAATGCGGAACACAGCTAAAAACAAAAGTCTCATATATATATAACTGATGTCAGTTGATACATAATTGACACAATACATATGATACAACTACAACTGTCGACTCTAGAAGTTAGATATACAAGTACATTATCGACTAATATACATGAATACATATCATTCTATATAATGACACGACTACTACAAAATGACACGGACAACTTCAGAAGATGTGAAAAGTCTTCGTATCCTGAACAGCAACTCAAAGAAGAAAATCTACAACCTGAAATAACTCGGGTCTGACCCGAGTATTACATTCAAAAGAAAATAATACCCAGGTCAGTCTAATTCAAACCAGTTTATTAGTGCATATAGGCAGTAATAATTTAAATAGACGACAGTCACAATAATTCCCGTCCATCCGATTCTTTAAACAAAGAAACCGGATAACGGTCAATATAACACTTAACAGTGTTTAACAAAAATCAGCAGATTTAAATCATCAACAGAGATAAATAAACAATTTATCAAATCGACTAAATCAATTTTAAAACTGTCAAATCTGATAGGGCTGCAGTACACGCACGCGTGTACTGCCTCGCCACTATCGCAGGAGATACACAAAAGCTCAGTGAAAGTCACAATTGATCACCAGGTCAAACCCCGAAGTACCGGATTCAACTCAAGTGAATTCGAGAACAATTCCCAACAGGGGGAAAACTGCAAATAAAAGTCAGAGAATCAATGCAATGAAACCCAAGAAGAAAAATCTCAACAATATAACACTGAAGCCACCACAAATGTTTTAGAGCAAGATTGCGACAATGAGTGAAACAGTGCATCTAGTAAAAGAGGCAGCAAGGGATGTACAATGAATACATCATTAGAACAAGATAGACTGTAAGTCAAGTGCCAGCGTCTAAGACGGCAATTAGAAAGTTGGGGAGTAGTTCTAGTGCCTGAACACCTAACTCAAAGGAATGAAGTACTGCTGTAACTTAAACTCAAGTCAGGAAATACTTATTTAAAATGCCGAGTTGCTAATTGTCAAACATATGAAATGAAACCAGACTACAAAATCGAACAGTGGCAAATGCCCCCAACATGACAGTAGGAAGTGCTACAAAACTACCCAGTACAACAGTCGAGTGTCAGTTCTCAATATACATGTTGAAGCAACCCAGTTAAGTGTTTGCACTCCAGAAGCAAAACTCAAACTAAGGCAAGCTCGAGTCTAAAATCCCATAGGATAATCAAAGTCTACGAAAGTACATGTATGCACATACTCGAGTGCACATACATGTCCAAATCGAATGGAACAGCAAAATGGAACTGCAACTGAAACAGTGATGTATAAGGACTGTAATTTCAAATGGAGACTCAACGATATATGCAACATCATGAACAACAGAGGTTCAAACAACATCACAGGTGATGAACAACAGGAATGGTATGAAGATCATAAGGCTCAGTGGTGAAACAATAAACTCGGCAAACAAAAGATAAGTTCGAAGTCACAGTGAATTCAATGGCGAAATCATATAACCAGGCAGCAAGTAAATATACAACATGAAGCATCAGATCAATCTGAAGGTCAAGGAAGTACTCAGGAATAAACAGAATCATGAACAAAGTCAAGATAAATTCAAAAGGGGATTGTGGACAACCTGTATGTCACCAGTACACAGCCACTTCGAAATTAATACCGAAAGCAATTGCAAAACTAACTTAATTAATTCAAGACAGTAACTATCAGGCACTGTAATTACTTGGACTAGATTTATCGAGTCAATCCACCCATATATGCATACACACAAACATATTTGTGTATATGCACACATAGGCAGAAACGGGTGACAGTGCAAGCCCAGCAAAAACATAAGACTCGAATACAAAGTAATGCTACTGACGACCATGGAATGCAACAGGTCAGAGAATCGGTCAAAACAACACCAACAAAACCCAATTTAAGTTCGAATAGCCGGCAGAGTTCAATACTCAAAGTCAAAGCCAAAGTGAACAATGCAAGCGCTGATAAATGAACACGGTGAACATACATATGCAGTGCACATATAAACATGTGTAACTACAAACCCTATGGTGATACACTAACAAGCAGGGAAGTAATTCAGCCTTAACATCAAAAATGCGCCTGTATACCCAAGTACACCCTGCCTATGAGACAACAAACTTCATGAAAACAGGCCACATAATGCACTCGAATTGGTATACAATCATGGACAACAAAAGTTACATAAATATAGAGTTAAATGAACAAGGTCGAAAGGGCTACCAAAGGCAGTGAATGGTACAGCAAGAGTCGAACAAAATCGACGTCACAAAATCAAGTTTGTAGTCGAAGGCAACTGTAGGTCAAATTCAATGTCGAAGTCACTGAGAATCAATACTGTGATAGCCAAGAAGGTCAATCAACTCAAATATCCAAACCGAGAGCATCAATATCAATTTTTCTTCAAATTTTGTTAAAATCAGAGAAAACATCATTCTCGAATTAAAATCGAATACCCATTCACAGTTAAACGAAAACTCAAGCCAAAGACGAAGCCAACAAACTTATGAAACCAGAGAATGAAGTGAAAAATCATCAACGTCTAACAAAACGAACTGCCAAGTAAACCAATTAACAAATTCAACGATTGCAGAATGAATTAGATGTGAGGGAATTAACCACTCACCTTTTTCGAAGTGGTCGCGAGCGAGACTAAGGAGGTCGAACGCTGCAGAGACGAACGCGAAGAAACCCTAATTTGCGAACGCCAGAGGATCGATCGCCGAAGCCCTAGATTTTGAAACGAACGATCGAACGAAGGAATTTGAAGCCGCCATTATTTCTCCTTTCGTATGCTCTGGCTCCGGGTTCACGAATGAATGAGATAGGGGAAAAATCGTGGGTTTGACAGAGGAAAACGTGGTATAGGGTAAGGCTTTAGACGTGATTCCTGGTACTTGAGGTATGGTCATCATTTTTCTCAAAGAATCGGGCTGAAGTAATTAGGGATCGGCTAGTGAATTTTGAACGAAGAAAGAAAGAATTTGTCCCCCGCTTTACTAATTATCACAGCCCTTAAAATACAGATGTGGCCCGAGATTTAAACTCATAAAGCCCGCAAAATTCTTTTAACGAATTACAAAAGAATTTTCAACTCGATCAAAACTTCAGCTGAATTAAGCAACCAATTTAAGCGTCACATTGACGATAGTTAATTGTTATAAAATCTCGGGTTGTTACAGACTCCCCTCCTTATAAAAATTGCGTCCACGCAATCATAGGGAATAAATGGATAAAAGGTAACAATCAAAAGAGCATGGCAATGTCGAATGTATAAGCAAAGCAAGTGTCAGCGGGGAAGTATCAGATAAGAAATCAAAAGGTGCACTGTTTCAAATCAAAAGAATCAACATCGAGGGAATCATGGATCAAAATCAGATGACTATTCTAGCAACTAAAAGAGAAGGAAAAACAGAGCAGAAATCCCATACAGAGCACGAATTGAATGTGAGTAAATCAAATTACTCACCTGAATCGCCAGAGAAAAAGACGAAGCTCAAATCTCAAGAATCGCAAATATTCAATCATCAAAACGATAATTGAATTTCTCAAATCAACAAATATTCAATTATCAAAATGATAATCAAACTTTAAATTTAACAAATATTTGATTATCCCAAACGATAATCAAATTTCTCAAATTAACAAATATTCGATCATCACAAACGATAATCAAATTTCTAATTCACAAATATTTAATTATCTAAAGCGATAATTAAATTCGAAGTCAGCAAATATTTAATTATCTAAAGCGATAATTAAATCTCATATCAACAAATATTTAATTATCTAAAGCGATAATTAAATCTCAAAGCACAAATATTTAATTATCTAAAGCGATAATTAAACCTCAAAGCAACAAATATTTAATTATCTAAAGCGATAATTAAAACAATAAATCAACAATTATTTAATTATCTCAGGCGATAATTAAATCTCAAATCAGCAAATATTTAATTACCAAAAGCGATAATTAAATCTCAAATCAGCAAATATTTAATTATCTAAAGCGATAATTAAATCTCAAATCAGCAAATATTTAATTATCAAAAGCGATAATTAAATCTCAAATCAGCAAATATTTAATTATCTAAAGCGATAATTAAATCTCAAATCAGCAAATATTTAATTATCAAAAGCGATAATTAAATCTCAAATCAGCAAATATTTAATTATCTAAAGCGATAATTAAATCTCAAATCAGCAAATATTTAATTATCTAAAGCGATAATTAAAACAATAAATCAACAATTATTTAATTATCTCAGGCGATAATTAAATCTCAAATCAGCAAATATTTAATTACCAAAAGCGATAATTAAATCTCAAATCAGCAAATATTTAATTATCTAAAGCGATAATTAAATCTCAAATCAGCAAATATTTAATTATCAAAAGCGATAATTAAATCTCAAATCAGCAAATATTTAATTATCTAAAGCGATAATTAAATCTCAAATCAGCAAATATTTAATTATCAAAAGCGATAATTAAATCTCAAATCAGCAAATATTTAATTATCTAAAGCGATAATTAAATCTCAAATCAGCAAATATTTAATTATCTAAAGCGATAATTAAAACAATAAATCAACAATTATTTAATTATCTCAGGCGATAATTAAATCTCAAATCAGCAAATATTTAATTACCAAAAGCGATAATTAAATCTCAAATCAGCAAATATTTAATTATCTAAAGCGATAATTAAATCTCAAATCAGCAAATATTTAATTATCAAAAGCGATAATTAAATCTCAAATCAGCAAATATTTAATTATCTAAAGCGATAATTAAAACAACAATTATCTGATTATCAAAAACGATAATCAGAACTCATATCAACAAATATCCCATTATCACAAGCGATAATTAGAAACAACAAATATCTGATTATCAAAAACGATAATCAGAACTCATATCAACAAATATCCAATTACCTGCAGATAATTGGAAACAACAAATATCTAGAAATCAATTAAGAAGACTAGAAAATCAACATAAAAGCTTGGATCGATCCCATCGGATGGCGAGTTTTTAATTCGCCGCACGTGCATCAACAAATGGCCGAAGCCTACCAAGTACTCAACATAATTTTGGCGCCCATCAGATTGACCCGGAGGTCCGCAGAGTGACCCGAAGGTCTAGTACTGGTATTTGACCCGAAGGTCCGCAGAGTGGCCCGAAAGCCCAACAAATGACCCGAAGGTCCGCAGAGTGGCCCGAAAGCCCAACAAATCATCAAATATTTCAATTAACGAGTCCGGAATTAACCGAAATAGCAAACGCACATGTCCCATACCACGTGTTTTACTAAATCGTTTGATTCTCTTCATCGTTTCCTTGAAAGTGTAAAATTGTGTATTTTGTAAAAATACATTTCACATTCTCAAACGGACAAGTCCGGAATTAAGCGAATCAGTAAAAGAAAGGGGTCATAGTCCTCGATTTTGCTGAAACGTTTAAATCGCTTCCTCATTCTTTTGAAATCGCAAACTATAAAATTTTTGAAAACAATTTTATTTATTTTGTAAAAATAACAATTCGCATTCTCAACTGGACAAGTCCGGAGTTAAGCGAAACAGTAAAAGAAAGGGGTCATAATCCTCGATTTTTCTGAATCGTTTAAGTCGCTTTCTCATTCTTTTGAAAATGCAAACTATTAAAAATTTATAAAACAATTTTCATTTTAAAACGATTTTTTTCACATCACGTGATTAAAGCAGCAAATCAGTAACAATTTCGATAAGGAAATTGTGCTTCTAAAAATACCGTAAAACGGTTACACATCAGTATTGCGGAATAACCGCTTGAAAATCCACTTTTAAAAATTGGGCTGTTACTGAAGTCAAAGCGACAGTAATTTTAAAACATCAAATATCTCATCAAAAGAATTTACATCAAAATGTGACATCAGTGAATTTTCATTCATTAAAATTGTCAACAAAACACCGTGCCTCAAAAATTCAGCATTGGTGTAAAAATCCCGTTATAAAAATAACGGCAACAAAATACGTTTCATAACCAAGCATCGGTTCAACGTAAAAATAAATGCAGTAACGCGCAATTCAAATTTTTGCGCGTACTACGGAATGAACAAAGAAACCATTCGAAGGTATCTTCAAAGAAGACAATTCAAAACAGCAAAATCTAATCAATAGATGATTAGTACAAAAGAAAGCCAGCGGAAATTTCAACAAAAATCACATATCTGCAATTTCTTCGAATCCTCAATTTGGATTCGAAATTCTCAAAGAAACAAATAATTACAGCTATGTAAACAACAATTGGAATTCATATCAATTTCGTATTTTGATTCTTAAATCAAAAAGATTATCAGTTGTACTTAGCGAAGACAGTTTCACTGTTTCCGCTGCGCACTCTGATAAACAGAACACGAATCAATCAAATCATCAGAACACAATTTCACTATTATTTTTAAATAAAGTTATTTAAAAATTTCATCAAAATTTCAAAACTTTAGTTTTGACTCGAATCACAGATAAAACATCGACCAATAGTTGTAACATATGTTCCATCCAAGTTATGTTTTATATTATGTCCATAAACCCCAAGCTTTGATACCAACTGTGACGCCCCACCTCTATGCTCGTAATAACAAAGAGTATTAAAAGAAATACTGTCTATTATTACGAAGAATAAGGCTGGATAGGAGCGACCATCCGTAATTTGCCTTACACTAATATTGGTTATCTCGATAGGAGTGGTATATACTTTTTATTTTTCATCTATCATTTATTTACTCCCATCGACACACCCAATTATCAGTATAAAACAAACTACGATAGTTCATAATAGTTTAGGACATTAGATATAACAGTAACACAGATAATATAAATGCGGAACACAGCTAAAAACAAAAGTCTCATATATATATAACTGATGTCAGTTGATACATAATTGACACAATACATATGATACAACTACAACTGTCGACTCTAGAAGTTAGATATACAAGTACATTATCGACTAATATACATGAATACATATCATTCTATATAATGACACGACTACTACAAAATGACACGGACAACTTCAGAAGATGTGAAAAGTCTTCGTATCCTAAACAGCAACTCAAAGAAGAAAATCTACAACCTGAAATAACTCGGGTCTGACCCGAGTATTACATTCAAAAGAAAATAATACCCAGGTCAGTCTAATTCAAACCAGTTTATTAGTGCATATAGGCAGTAATAATTTAAATAGACGACAGTCACAATAATTCCCGTCCATCCGATTCTTTAAACAAAGAAACCGGATAACGGTCAATATAACACTTAACAGTGTTTAACAAAAATCAGCAGATTTAAATCATCAACAGAGATAAATAAACAATTTATCAAATCGACTAAATCAATTTTAAAACTGTCAAATCTGATAGGGCTGCAGTACACGCACGCGTGTACTGCCTCGCCACTATCGCAGGAGATACACAAAAGCTCAGTGAAAGTCACAATTGATCACCAGGTCAAACCCCGAAGTACCGGATTCAACTCAAGTGAATTCGAGAACAATTCCCAACAGGGGGAAAACTGCAAATAAAAGTCAGAGAATCAATGCAATGAAACCCAAGAAGAAAAATCTCAACAATATAACACTGAAGCCACCACAAATGTTTTAGAGCAAGATTCCGACAATGAGTGAAACAGTGCATCTAGTAAAAGAGGCAGCAAGGGATGTACAATGAATACATCATTAGAACAAGATAGACTGTAAGTCAAGTGCCAGCGTCTAAGACGGCAATTAGAAAGTTGGGGAGTAGTTCTAGTGCCTAAACACCTAACTCAAAGGAATGAAGTACTGCTGTAACTTAAACTCAAGTCAGGAAATACTTATTTAAAATGCCGAGTTGCTAATTGTCAAACATATGAAGTGAAACCAGACTACAAAATCGAACAGTGGCAAATGCCCCCAACATGACAGTAGGAAGTGCTACAAAACTACCCAGTACAACAGTCGAGTGTCAGTTCTCAATATACATGTTGAAGCAACCCAGTTAAGTGTTTGCACTCCAGAAGCAAAACTCAAACTAAGGCAAGCTCGAGTCTAAAATCCCATAGGATAATCAAAGTCTACGAAAGTACATGTATGCACATACTCGAGTGCACATACATGTCCAAATCGAATGGAACAGCAAAATGGAACTGCAACTGAAACAGTGATGTATAAGGACTGTAATTTCAAATGGAGACTCAACGATATATGCAACATCATGAACAACAGAGGTTCAAACAACATCACAGGTGATGAACAACAGGAATGGTATGAAGATCATAAGGCTCAGTGGTGAAACAATAAACTCGGCAAACAAAAGATAAGTTCGAAGTCACAGTGAAATCAATGGCGAAATCATATAACCAGGCAGCAAGTAAATATACAACATGAAGCATCAGATCAATCTGAAGGTCAAGGAAGTACTCAGGAATAAACAGAATCATGAACAAAGTCAAGATAAATTCAAAAGGGGATTGTGGACAACCTGTATGTCACCAGTACACAGCCACTTCGAAATTAATACCGAAAGCAATTGCAAAACTAACTTAATTAATTCAAGACAGTAACTATCAGGCACTATAATTACTTGGACTAGATTTATCGAGTCAATCCACCCATATATGCATACACACAAACATATTTGTGTATATGCACACATAGGCAGAAACGGGTGACAGTGCAAGCCCAGCAAAAACATAAGACTCGAATACAAAGTAATGCTACTGACGACCATGGAATGCAACAGGTCAGAGAATCGGTCAAAACAACACCAACAAAACCCAATTTAAGTTCGAATAGCCGGCAGAGTTCAATACTCAAAGTCAAAGCCAAAGTGAACAATGCAAGCGCTGATAAATGAACACGGTGAACATACATATGCAGTGCACATATAAACATGTGTAACTACAAACCCTATGGTGATACACTAACAAGCAGGGAAGTAATTCAGCCTTAACATCAAAAATGCGCCTGTATACCCAAGTACACCCTGCCTATGAGACAACAAACTTCATGAAAACAGGCCACATAATGCACTCGAATTGGTATACAATCATGGACAACAAAAGTTACATAAATATAGAGTTAAATGAACAAGGTCGAAAGGGCTACCAAAGGCAGTGAATGGTACAGCAAGAGTCGAACAAAATCGACGTCACAAAATCAAGTTTGTAGTCGAAG
Organism: Allium fistulosum; assembly: GCA_030737815.1. Lineage (NCBI taxonomy): Eukaryota > Viridiplantae > Streptophyta > Magnoliopsida > Asparagales > Amaryllidaceae > Allium > Allium fistulosum. The sequence goes on along the minus strand of CM060905.1, from coordinate 752,306,579 downwards.
GCAACTGTAGGTCAAATTCAATGTCGAAGTCACTGAGAATCAATACTGTGATAGCCAAGAAGGTCAATCAACTCAAATATCCAAACCGAGAGCATCAATATCAATTTTTCTTCAAATTTTGTTAAAATCAGAGAAAACATCATTCTCGAATTAAAATCGAATACCCATTCACAGTTAAACGAAAACTCAAGCCAAAGACGAAGCCAACAAACTTATGAAACCAGAGAATGAAGTGAAAAATCATCAACGTCTAACAAAACGAACTGCCAAGTAAACCAATTAACAAATTCAACGATTGCAGAATGAATTAGATGTGAGGGAATTAACCACTCACCTTTTTCGAAGTGGTCGCGAGCGAGACTAAGGAGGTCGAACGCTGCAGAGACGAACACGAAGAAACCCTAATTTGCGAACGCCAGAGGATCGATCGCCGAAGCCCTAGATTTTGAAACGAACGATCGAACGAAGGAATTTGAAGCCGCCATTATTTCTCCTTTCGTATGCTCTGGCTCCGGGTTCACGAATGAATGAGATAGGGGAAAAATCGTGGGTTTGACAGAGGAAAACGTGGTATAGGGTAAGGCTTTAGACGTGATTCCTGGTACTTGAGGTATGGTCATCATTTTTCTCAAAGAATCGGGCTGAAGTAATTAGGGATCGGCTAGTGAATTTTGAACGAAGAAAGAATGAATTTGTCCCCCGCTTTACTAATTATCACAGCCCTTAAAATACAGATGTGGCCCGAGATTTAAACTCATAAAGCCCGCAAAATTCTTTTAACGAATTACAAAAGAATTTTCAACTCGATCAAAACTTCAGCTGAATTAAGCAACCAATTTAAGCGTCACATTGACGATAGTTAATTGTTATAAAATCTCGGGTTGTTACAAAACGGTTTTCTAACTGCTAGTAAATTTTACACTCAAAGCAGTAAAAAGTTTACCTCATCTCATCGTTAAACTTGACCCGAAGGTCAAAACAATCGGACGGACAAGTCGGGAATTAAACGATAAGATAAACGCATGTGTCCCTACCACGTGTTTTACCAAACCATTTAATTCTCCTTCTCATTCGCTCGAATAGTGCAAAAACGTGTATTTATATATAAAATAATTTACTTGAGAAAACAAGCTTGTAAAACCAATTTTCGAAATCAATTTTTAAAGCCATATTTTAAAATTCCATTATTATCGAGAATAAATAGATTTTATATTTGAAAATACATTAAAAATATCATATAATAATAATTTAAAATGCCCATTTATTTTAAAATTTATTTTAAAGAAGTTTGGAAAAATCCGTGCTCGAAAACGAAGAAAAACAAAGAAAATCACTCAAACCGATATTCAAATTCAATTCAAATTCAATTCAAAATTTAAATTTCAAAATCTCAAAAATTTGGCTAGTTTATTGGTAGAAATCATGGCCTTCAAATATATTTAGAAATATCACGAAACAAAGCAATAAAAAGCAAGCCAAACAAGTCAAAACACGAAATAAAACAAATGGAAGTGGGCTGAAATACCCCATTATCCAGGTTGACCTGGAGGTCGACCAGGAGGTTGACCGTTGTACTCCCTAGGTGGACTAGCCGGTTGACCTTGCGGGCCTCTAGTTCAACATGTAGGTCGACCTAGAGAAAGGGGAGTTCGACACCTTGTAAGCACTTTGCTTTAGCTTGTTTCCAGATCGTTTTCAGGGTTCGTATGCAATTTCCAGGCCAGTTTTGAACACTCAAATGACAATATTTTGAAACCAAATTTTGCAGAGACCAAGTTCAACATGCAAACTACCAAATGAACAAAATCTAGCAGCATTTCGTAGCTGGAGTCAAAAGTTACAGTCATTCAAAGAAGCAATGTGATACAGTTTTCACTGAGATAAAACAAATTTAGAAATATATATAAGAAGCTAGAAATTTCACTTCTTTTACAATTTTTGAGCTTGGCTCAGCTTGATTATTTGAGTATTTCAACCCACCTTGCTATAGTTATGAAAAAACTCAGATTAATGAAGAATGATTTGAGCTTTGCTTGAGAAATAGCCTCTAGGAACCTGTACAGCAAAAGAAAATAACATGCAAAAGGAAGTTTTACTGTAAATTAGAAACCATTTCACAAATCAGAGATTTTTGATGAAATTAAGTGATTTGGAGTCAGATTACCATCAATTTATTCTCTAGATTGTAAAAGACTTTAATTTGCTTTAATTTTATGGAGAAATTTGCTGGGATTGTGAAATTTGGTTGAGTGGTTTACTATGTATTATTTCCAGGTGGAAGAGGAATATGAATTTGAGAAAAATGAACGTACTGGTATTCCTTTTTCTCACTTCTTCATTTATAGGCTAAGACTAATGGGCCAAAGGACCCAAATCAAAAGAAAATAAAATGGTTTAAGATAATTACTTAATACTTAACTAAAAATGTGTACATAATCACATATACACAAAACAAAAAGCACTTTTCTCTCAAGTTTTACATAAGAAAAATATGTAAACTTTCACACTAATAAAACAAAAACTTTTCTACTGTATAAAAAGATAAGTTTATTTTTTTTAAACATTTTTATTATTAAAATCCTTTATTTAATAAAAATTCACTATTTACTCAAATAAAAGAATAAAACCATATTTTTAACTTCTAAAATTCCACAAAAATACTTTTCTCACTTAGAGAAATATTTTAAACCCTTTCCAAACTTAATTTATAGCCAAAACATATTTTTAAACCAACTTCCACCATTTTATTTAAGTAAACAACCTTTAAAAATCTAATACTTCTCTTAAAAAAATTATTAAAAGATGTAACTTGGTAATAATGAATATAATTATTGCATTTCCTCTAAAATAAAATCATATTCTATTATTATCAATCCAAACAAAGAAAATAAAGTCATTTTCCCTTTATTATCAACCCAAACAAAATAAAACAAAGTTTGGAACTTTATTTTCTCATTTTTTAATTCCAAAATTCATTGTTTATTCCAAATAAATAGTATAAAATCCCCAATTTTATTTTAAATCATAATATTAAATTATAACTACAATTATAATTCAATATTGTTAGGTAATATCCAAACCAGGGTTGTTACATAACCCCTTGCGCCTACAATAGTCAAGAGTAATACATTGTCCAACACTTAGAGAGCATTACAAAATGTAGTCTCAACGGATACATTGATATCCAGTTTTGATGAATCTTGACTAGGAACATTTAAAATGGTATATTTGTTTCATTGTGATAAATTACTCACGGTTGCAACACTTTGTAACTACTATCACAAAACATGTCATTTACGAATTTTCTATTAAATATACTTTTAGTTAAATTGATTAATTAATATTACCACATTATATCAACTATATAATAGAAAAAAAACACCTTTATTTCGAACAAGATTGGTCAACGAGTTAGATATATATATCAAATTACATAGTTGCCCTTGGAGCATACCCCTAACTCTATCAAATTATAATTAATAAGCCCTTATTAATCTTAATTAATTATTAATTATTTAAACTTATTTAATAAAATAGAAAATAGATGAAATGCTTGCATCTCATTTCAGCATAGTAGGGCACAATCAAAATCGTACAACGCTTATTGAAGAATGGATTCCATAGAATAACTAGGCACTGGGGTATCACCTATAACGATACACCTCTAGAAAAATGGATCGAGGACCTCACCGGGATCCCCTATAACACAAAACTAACCCTATCCCTAACCTGGATAGAACTGAATATGTTATCACCCCGGGCGTTCCCACGCTTAAAATCGAGCACTCACTTTTCCTTGCACAACCATATCCATAATTTTAATATATCTGAGGGCATCTAGAAAGGTGATAACATACCCTAATTGGGTGCGACCCACTTAGCCTTGATGCATATCCCCTAATTTTCAGTCATTCCGGTTGATGAGACTTAAGGCTACACTTACCTTTCAAGAACAATTTTCACTTAGAACGCTCATCGCCCTCCAATGACGATGTTTTGATAGCATTCGTCCATATAAGTTGTCCTGGGTCTGGAAAAACCGAATCACTGTCTTCACTATCTTTACGATATCCATTCGTAACGTTCAAATCGGATCGAAGTGGTTTTCGGATAATTAAATTCGATCCAAGTCTCATCGAAACGATAAAAGAAAATAGCCAATATTTGATAGTTGGTTATTTAACTATTAAATAACATCCGTAAGCAAGCATCGAGCCTTGTTTTAAATTTTTCCAAAATTTATTTTCAATATATCTTTATAAGATATGTATTTAGCTACTTCCAGTATTCCAGCATCTAAAACCATTTCAAATCCTTATATATTCAACGGAATATTCCCAACCATTCCAGCACTTAGAATATTTTTCCAACTCCATTTTATGTTCAACACTTAGGAAGTATTCCATTTTTTTCATATTTCTCAAAATCATATACAATTTATTTGTAAATTCCTTGACTAGTTTATAATGAATTCTATAGTTCCAGAATTCCTTAATTAATTCCCAATAATATTTCCAAAGTCAAATATACTTGCTTATAATTCCAATTTCCCTTTCTACTTCTTTTTTGAATTTTATTTCATTTTTCGAAGTTCGCTTTTATTTGACTACTTCAGAAATTTTCTTACTTTTTTCCCCAATTCCATTCTGAAAATTCTCTTATAAATCCCATTTACTGAATAACCCCATTTCCAAATTTCCGAGAAGATTTATAAATAAATTTTAAACATTACCAAACTATATTTATATATTAATTATTTAAAAGAATAATAATAATTTATTTTTAAGACATGTTCAAGTAATTATCTAAAATATTGAAAGAACTTTTATAACATCACTTTTCAAAGCTGGTTTTAAAATTTAGGATTTATTAAAATAAATATTAAGTATTTGAAAAATTCACCTTTCGATTTATTTCAATTCTTCTAGTACAAAATTTACATAATTTGATTAATAACTTCCCTTTTTAAAAACAACTTAATTTCTTAGTAATAAAATATATTTCTAAAATCTCAATAACCAATTAATTTATAGATTCCTCTAGATTCACAACCCATCGATTTCATCCCGATTCTCCTAACCATTTCCACTTTCAAAAATATTATCCACTATTTTCCTCAACCCTATTTCCATATTCTAATATAAATTCACCCTATGAATTTTGTATTCCCAATTTAGCAACTACTATCGTTTTCCCTTATTTAAAAACATCCTTTATAAATTTATAAACTCCACTAGTTTTACTTATTTATAAAATTAATCTTAATTATAATATTCCATTTTATAAATCCATTTCCGTATAAATTCCATTTATTTTACAAATCTATTTCCAATAACAATTTTTAACATCTTTCCATATTCTTTCCCGAATATCATTTTAAAATCCAGTCTTAAAAATCCCTTTATATAATTTATTTTAAAAACCTCTATTTAAAATATTTTACTAATAGTTAAGTAAAATTCTAAAATCAACTTACTATTTTATCTGACTCAACTTCCTTTAAAATAATCCAAACTCCAATATAAATACTTTTATATCCAAAATTCCCTTTTTACGTCTTTCAAATACAACAATAATATTTATGGTATTTAAAAGTACCAAAATTAAGGCCAGTGCTACTATAGCATTTAATAATTTAAACTACACAACAATCTAATAGATTATTCAATCAGATCATATATTTTTATATATGACAAACAATAAATATTTTTGAGCAATCCAGTTGGATCCCTCCAACCTGTTTTCCCTGCATCTACAGATGTTAGACAACATAAAAATTCCAATCCCACTTTGAGGGGGATACCGTGGTATATAGGGTCATCCGCTATTATGCATGGCGCATAGGGTCTCATCCGCTAAAATATGCGGGAATATCAATCCAACTACTAATATATATATATATACTACTATATATATAACATTCAAGTGATAATAATAATTATCAAATTCAACTAGGCATCCAATAATTAATTTTAACTATTTAAAAATTAATTCGATAATCTAAATGAGTGAGAATTTCTCACCTTGATTTATTTTGTAATCCATTTCAATTTTTAATTCCATCTTGTAGAACTTGCAACTACGAATCCATCGTGATTTATTCCATGATTGTTTTTGAACCTGGCATGTAAATTTTAATAAATTTTATTAGCTAACTCAAATTTAATTCCATCTTTAATAAATGAACCATAAAATTAACTTAATTACAGCTTTACCCCCCCCACTCCTCGTGCCTAAAAACTCGACCCGACTATGACCGCTCTTTCACGCTGCCGCACGTCGCTTGGACCCATCGTCCCCACCAGATCGAGCGCCTTCCTCATGCGAACCCATGTTCCAAATCGCCAACCTCCACTTCTTCCCTGAACTGTCTCGACTTTCATAGTGCAGCTGCCTTCCCCAATAACTCATGACCTAAAGCAATGCCACCTGACCCATCATTTGCCTCGCCTGATTCCTCCAATCGCACGCATGACGCAATGGTCGCGCCTCCAAACCCTACCACAACGTCTCGACCACGCATCGAGAAACTCGACTATGACCCCACTGACCATCGCCAGAGGGGACAAAACACTGAAAAATTCAGTCCCTTGAAGCCCTCGACCTCTGCTCCAAAATCGCGACTCACTTCGCACAACTGCCCCATGTGCTCATGCATGCTCACTTACTTGGCCTCGACTTCGGCCTGCTTCACGATTCGATCAATTTTTTTATAATGGAACAGATTCGATTTCTCCTTTTTTATATGCTGAGAGGATTTTGATGTTTAACTAATGTAAGGACTCACGAGTTAACGTATAAAGAAGCAGGCAGCTTTTCACGCACACTATCAAGTTTTAGGGGCTCGAGATTTTGATTTTTGATTGATTTTTATAATATTTTATTTAAAACATCTTGTTTTATATACCGTTAAATTCCGAACTCTTATTGAGGCGTGTTGCCTGGCATTTCTAATGTTATACCCCTATTCTGAACGTAATGGAAAAAGTTTCGAAGCCTAATTCGATCGTATGTGGAAGATAGCTTTTTGAACCGACTATTTAAACTAAATTCAATTAAATTATTTCTAGGCGTTTTCAGATTGTACGACCAAACGGTGAATCCAAACGCTACGAAATTTGAAACCCGATAATAATACACTATTATGGATCCAATGGAACTAGTTTCGTCGAATTCCGAGACTGTGCCCCCGAAAGCTATTTTAAATCGTCGATTAAATCGACGATTTCCTATTTTTACGAAATCACTTAAAATTTTAGTTTTAAAAACTTACTAACTCAATTATAATTCCAGTAGAATTTATATCAACATTAGAAATCTTTTTTGATCCATATTCTACTCCAATTCAATTATTTACACGATTTCCAATTATTAATTCAATAATTAAATTTATCGAATAAATCGCTATATTTGGAACTTATGTTTTATTCCCCTTATTTGATCGTTAAATTCCATATTAAAATTCTATTTACATTTCAAAACTCAAAATTTAAAATAATTAAATGTTCAAAATCAATGACCAAAAATCCGGGTTGTGAAATTCCTCCCCCTTTAAAAGAATTTCATCCTCGAAATTGCTAAGGCAGGAAGATGCTCCAAACCATTAACTTAACAAAACCCACTTAGTTAAAACTTGACATTCACTTTTCTGAACCCTTTAGTCCTGTCCAAAACATTTAGTTTCCATTTCTAAACCAAAATCACTGATTTCAATTTCAATTTGAACAACAACTTTTTTGTTAACAAAAATTTTCAAAATTTTTCAAAAAGTTTTCTAGCTCCCTAAATTCCCATAAATTTTTGGCAGAGTCTCCCTTATACGAAGACCCTTTTGTAATATGACAAGAAAGATAAAAATGTATACATCGACCCACATCGTTGGAAAACAAAATATATATCAATATTTTATATTTTGCTGTATTGAATCCGAAAACGTACCATATATTAGCGTTTTTTAAGAGGGCTACTTATTTCATATACAATTACACAACCCAACTGTAGCCCTATAGCTTCTGGGTACTTGTACTTACTCAATTAAACCACCTAAGTACCAAAATTTGAAATTCACTAATATTTCATTCATTTAACTAATTAAACACATGAATTTCATAAACAACATGCTAAACAAAGATTTATAAGCAATTTAATGTTCCGATACTAATTCAATTACTTTCAATCGATCCATATATCATTTGCTTAAATTCAAAATGATTTACAACCAAATTTATTGCATTCAATTCATATTTATAACAAACAAACCCATATCCATTCCAAATTGATTTAAAAAATAATTTATTCACTTTCTATTAATTCATAGAATTTTACTTACTTCCATTCACGTCAAACGATAATTTTTCTATGCGAATTCGACGCTATTCATTAAATAAAATAACTATTTAAGCTTATAGCTATTTTAAATTGATTCCAAATCAATTTATATTTAATTTTATCCCATTTCAATATTGATTCTCCATCAATTTAGTTGCATTCTATTCATATCCACATTATATTCAAATCCGTTTTATTAAGCTCGGAATCATTCCATGTTATTTACCTATGCATTATGGTTTTATTTGAGCCAAGCTTCCATCTAAAATAATTTACTTAAATTGATTCGTTTATTTCCAATTAATTCAACTCTATAAATTAAGTTTATTTCCCTTGCCATCAAATTTCGATTCCAATTTTAGATTGATTCTCATTCAATCAAATTCCATCCCGTTTACTAATTTATTTAATTAGTTCCTTTATTTAATCCACTTCAAATTTCAATTTCATACTTGAATTCATTTAAAAGTATATTTAAGGCCATATTCAATTTAGTTACACTGACATTGAATTTATTTATAACTCAAGCCATTTTTATTTCAATCCAATTCATTTTATTTGATATCATTCAACATATATTTAACCAGCTTATATAAGTCGAAAATTATTTATTACTCAAGTTCCATATTCAACTTCAGTTTCAGTCCACAATCCATTCTATTTAATCAAGTTAAATTCCACTACCATATTCAATTAACTAATTAATTTATCTAATTAGTTCACTTCAATTTCACAATTGAATATCTGATTTTTATTTCAAAAAACACTTCACTTAATTTACTTGAGCTCAAACTCATCTTAAAATTCAAGTTTGGATTTTTATTTCTTTACTAGAACATCCCTCGATTTTATTTTTTGTTTTCTATTTCACTTTTTAATTTTATAAGTTACACAACTTATTTCCTCATGTTTCCCTCAATTTTATACTCAAGTATATCCACATTTTATTTTTAACTCGAGATTTTACATCACTTTATAGCTTAAATATACTTTTATTCCATTAATTCCAAATTTTCACTTAAATTTTATTTAAGTCAAAATTCATATCTTATGGTTATATAATATTTCACAACTCGAAATTTATATTTACTTCAATTCGATATTATCTCTAATTCAATCCAATTTTATAACTTATAGTTATATAGTTACTTTATAATTTACATTTACATATTTAATTCAATTCAATATGATTCAAATCCAATTCACTTTATATTTAAATTTCAATTCCTTTTAACCAACATTTCAAAACCATATTCAAGTTATTCATACTTAAACTAATTTCACTTCAACAATTTAATTTTGAATTCATTGAATTTAATCAAGTAAGAATTCAATTCTAATTTCAATTTTTTTTTCACGCTTCTTTACTTATATTTATTTATTCCATTCACTTATTCATATTCATATGCTTTTGTATTTAGTTAACTTCATCACATTCTACTCATTTCATTTTATTTATTATAATCACTTAATTTATTGATTTACTTTACTTTGCTTAAGTTAAATTTCAATTCCTACAAAAAAAATTTACAAATCCAATTTATTTAACTTACATAAGTCAAATTTTAATTTCATACTATAATTTTCAAACATATTTAACTTAGCGTGAGTTAACTTCAATTTGTTCAATCCATTTAAACCTACCCAATTTAAATTTTTAACTTCAAAATTCCAATTCCAAATTTTTTAAGCAATCGGTACTTATTTCAAACCACTTGAAATCAAATATATACATATATATATAATTCTTTGTTTTAAACAAATCATTCCTTGGAATTTTAAACTCAAATTCGTTTTTATTCAAAAAAAAATCTCTTGGAATTTTAAAACAACGACTGTTTACCAACAAAAATCTCCAAATCAATTAATTTGGTAGCAAACCGTCACTTAGAAACTCGAAAATGAACACTGATGATGCGGCCGTCATGACCAGAGTTATTTTCCAACGACTGTAGTGAGTTCAGTGCTTCATTAATTCCAAAATCCATTTAAAACAATTTCCATTCAAAAATATTCCAATAATATCACCATTTCTATAACAACCCTGGTTTGGAGATTACCTGTTAATGGTAAATTATAACGGTAGTTATAATTTAATATTGTAAATTAAAATAAAATTGGATATTTTAAATTGTTTATTTTGAATAAATAATAAATTTTAGGAATAAAAATTAGAAAATAAAGTTTAAAAGTTTTATTTTATTTGTTTGGGTTAATAATAAATGAAAAATGATTTTTATTTAGGGAAAATGCAATAATTTTATCAATTATTGCCAATTACATCTTTTAATAATTTTTAAAAGAAGTATGTGATTTTTAAAAGGTGTTAATTTAAATTAAAAAATGGAATTTGGTTTAAAATTGATTTTTTAATTTATAAAATTGAGTTTAAACTGGTTTGTAATAGTTTCTATTTAAGAAAATAAATTTTGTGGAATTTTTAGAAGTTAAAAATGTAGACTTTCACATTTATTTGTGAAAATAGGGTATTTTTTTAAAATAGAGGTTTTTAATAATAAAATGTTTTTAAAAACTCAAAATTTTCTTTTTATATAATGTAAAATATTTTATTTCAAATGTATGGAAGTTTACATAAATTGTTGTGCGAAAATTTGGAAGAAAATGTAATTTATTTTGTATAATAGTGTATATATTTGTGCTTTTAGTTTAAGTGTGAATTAAGTCCTTAGGCTAGTTAGTTAATTTTCTTCTTGGGTCCAAGCCCACTTAGCCTAAGCCTATAATTAAGAAATAAGAAGAGAGAATCTTACCAGTACGTAGATTTTCTCCTTCTCCAGAAATGAGAAACTAGTAAACAACTCTACCACTTTCTCAAATCTAGGCCAAATTTCAATTCCATTTCATTTTAATTGCTGTTTTAATCAAAATAGAAGAGATTTTAAAAGGTAATCTCACTCCAAACCATCTCTATTTCATCAAAATCTTTGTTAGAGAAGATGATTTTCTAATTTACTGTATATTTTCCTTTGCATGTGTTGTTTCTTAGTTTTTACAGGATATAGAAGCCTATTCCACCTCAAAGCTTGCCTCTTTCAACACAAATTCGAGTTTTTATCTTTGTGAGTTGATTAACTCACATCTTCTAGCAAAACAAAGCTTCAAATTGCCAAAAATCATTGAATATAGCATTTTTGTTAATGTTTTAGTTTTATGTGAAACTGAGTTTAGGTGCTGTTTTGCATGCCTTTTTCTCTCAATTCCGGCAATGAAATGCTGCTGTATTTCCTTCTATTAATATTTCATATGTTGTAGTATAAGTGTGAAAATTTTCATAGCAAAACCCTTTCATTTGATACCTGAAAACGTTGCTACAAAATCAATGCAAACCCAGATTTTTGCCTGTACATATTGATTTCCGGGTTGCTGCAAACATGGCCCGAGTCCATGTTTGAGACAGCGTATCTATTTCATTTCTTGCTGGAATTTAACGATTCTTTAAATGTTTGAAAGATAAAGTTCTCTAATATATGCATACCAATTTTCAGCTGAATCAGAGGTAATTTGGTCCTCTGTTTCATGCCTGGAGGTTGAACCCGAGATGGTTTTCAGGCCTGTACATTTTTTGTTTTTGGACTGTTGCAAACATGACCTGAGTCCATGTTTGAGATAGTGTAAACTTTTCATTTCCAGTCGGAATTCAACGATTCTTTTTTTATTTGAAAGATGGAGTTTTCTAGTATGTGCACACCAATTTTCAGTTTAATATGAGGTGGGTTGGTCCTCTGTTTCAGGCCTGTAAATTGGACCCAAAATGGTTTTCAGGCCTGGGCATATTTTGGTTTTTGAACCGTTGCAAACATGACTTGAGTCCATGTTTGAGATAGTGTAACTTTTTCAGTTTTAGTCAGAATTCAACGATTCTTTTTTTTGTTTGAAAGAAAAAGGGTTCTAGTATGTGCACACCAATTTTCAGCTCAATATGATGTGATTTGGCCCTCTGTTTCAGGTCTGTAAATTGGACCCAAGATGGTTTTCAGGCCTGGGCATATTTTGGTTTTTGAACTGTTGCAAAAAATGGCCCGAGTCCATGTTTGAGACAGCATAACTTTTTCGTTTCCCGTCCGAATTGATCGATTCTTTTTTTATTTGAAAGCATAATTTTTCCATGATGTGCATACTAATTTTTAGTTCAATCAAAGGTAGATTGGCCACCTGTTTCATGTCCGAAAGAAGAACCCACAGAAGATTTCAGACCTGGGTATTGTGTTGCATATGCATTTTTATGTTCTTTTTCTGTCCGACTTTTGACTTTTCCTTCATGTTTTTGTGATATTTCTAAAATATTTTGAGGCCCTGATGTTAATCAGTAGACTAGCCAAATTTTGGAGATTTTGAAATTTAAATTTTGGATTAAATTTGAATTTAATTTGAATTGAATTCAAATATCGATTTGAGTGATTTTTTGGGTTTTTATTTGTTTTCGAGCATGGATTTTTCCAAACTTTTTTGAAATAATTTTTAAAATAAATGGGCATTTTAAATTATTATGTAATATTTTTAAATTATTTTAAGCTATAAAATCTATTTATTCTCTATAATAAGGGAATTTGTAAATAGGGTTTTCAAATTTATTTCGAGAATTGGTTTCCAAAGCTTGGTTTCCAAAGTATTTATATATAAATTACACGTTTTTGCACATTTCGAGCGAATGAGAAGGATAATTAAACGGTTTGGTAAAACACGTGGTATGGGACACGTGCGTTTATCTTATCGGTTAATTCCCGACTTGTCTGTTTGATCGTTTTGACATTTGAGTCGAGTTTACCGATGAGATGAGGTAAACTTTTTACTGCTTTGAGTGTGAAATTTACTAGTGGTTAGTAAACCATTTAGTGCGAACGTGTGGTATGGGACACACGTTAACACTGTTCGGGTTTCTATCCAAGAGTTTGTGACACATTTGCCATTGCGGTGTGCCAGTACTGGACCTTTGAGTTATTACCATTGCGGCGTTTACCATTGCGGCGTTTGCCATTGCAGCATAATTGTCTTCGAGACATTTGCCATTGCGGCGTTTTTTTCATTGTGATGTTTTTCCTTCAGGCGAGGTACCTATTTGAGATAATAGTACTCGGCAAGGCTTTGGCCACATGCACGTGCTAAACTTTTGAGATGATTTCTTTGACTATTTTCCGTAGTGTATCGCCCCTTTTCGGAATTGGTCCTTTGAACCATTCAATATATATTTGTGGCGATTACCTTTTAGGAATTTGAACTCTTGGAAGTTCAATTTCTGAAATTTGAATTGCCTACACTAGCGTTATTTGAGATTTTCCTTTTGACGACATTATATGAGATTTTCCTTTTGGCGTTTATTTGAGATTTTATTCTCCTCTTTAGAGATATATTTGCCTTATGGCGTGTTCGAGATGGGATCTCTTTATGCATGTTTTGGGTTTGCTAAGATGGCGGGTTTAGGTTTTCCCCTAAACCATATTCGATGTTTTATGAATGCCAATGATATGAGGCTCGCTACTTTTAGCGCTTTATGGGTATTTTATCTCCTTTGAGATTATACGTTTGTGTAGTGTACCGTATTATCACTTGGTGTAATCATACACATTAGATTGTCCCTTCCCATTTGTGAATATTATCACATTATCCTTATGCTCATATTATCGCTTATCCTTGTAACCTGATTTGTTTAGCTAGATTGACCCGTGTATTTTATACTCTGTTCAGACCGAGGTGTTTCAAGTTAGGTACCCGTTGGACTTAGCCTTTCTACTTCCACTTGGATATTTTGCTATCGCCTTTTTTGATGTAGCTTTTTATGTAGACTCTAATATGTATATTTTTTTCTCATTGTATATTGTGTAGTCATCATACCACTTATGTGTATCATTTTGTATTACACTAGGAATGTATCTGTATAAATATATTTATATATTTGCTGTTTGCTATTCTATGATGTGATTTTCGTTTGGTTGTTATATTTTGGTCTGATAGATCCGTCAACCACCTATAGTTTTTTATTAAGTATTTATTGGATATGTCGATCCACTTGAGATGAAAAAAATTTAGAGCATTTGTCGACATATTCAATAGATATTTAAGACAAGGCTATAGATAGTCGCTCCTAACCAGCCCTATTCTCCGCATTAGCAGACAATATTACTTAGTAATACTCTTTTTTAATATGGGTCTCAAGGTGGGGCATCATAATTTCTCTTTCCAACCACTTCAGAAAACATTTTCAAAAATCACCGGAATTTCAAAATTCCCAAATACTTAGTTCAAACCCATTTTAAACATTTCTTAAAGCTTTCAGAATTTTAAATTTCCAAATTCTTGTTTGAATCCATTTTAATGATAATCCATTTATATAATTTATACTTATACAATTTTCATTTAGTTATATAAACCATTTTCAATTTTATAATCTTGTTAGATTATAATATTATCATCCAAACACACCAAATATATATAATAATTTCAAAAAATTATTTCTTTTATATCAAAATATATCTTTGAGTAAAATTATTTCATTTACCCCATTCCAAAACAATACTATGTCGAATTACTATATTCAAGTGTTTAGAAACCTCTATCGATACAGTTGTACGGGCTGTGCCGACCAGAGTTCATAAGCCACACAATAAATCAACCAACACAACGTAAAACATTTTATATTCACTAACAAATACGCACTCATATCTATTAATACATCCAAAGTCATTCTAGGGTACTACTGATCCTATCTCTAATGAGTAATTTCCACCAGAGCCAAGGTTCACGCTTAACCTTCAGCTCTAATGCCAAGTGTAAAGGCCCACAAATCCGTACCCTTTGGGTTGACAATAATTCACATTAGTTCAACTCAAATTGAATGGCAATACGAATTTTTAGGGGTGAAGAAGAAAAACAGAAGAAGAAAAAACAACACAGAATCTCACCATCGTAGTGGAACAAAATATAATATATAATAACAGATTTTAAATACAAGAACTGTACCATTAACATACATTCCATTATCAAAGTACAATAGGCAACAATCAATCTGAACAATTTAATAACTTGTCCTTACACAGTGGAAATAAAAATCAAGTACGGAAATACGTCTGAACTCCTCCAACTCGTCTCTTGAGCTCCATAGCATCCTAACCTGAATCCGTAATACTCGGTATGACCTGAGCATTATAATAAAATAACACCCAAGTCAGTCTGGAAAACCAGAATGAGAAACACACTCAATTTGAATTATTAAAGATATCAAAATCCTTTTAAAACAAAGGTATTTCGTAAGACCATGTCACACATAAACACGACGGATTTTTCCCTTACGATAACCGAAACATTTTTATCAAAATAGTCTGATATTATGATAGTGTCTAAGTCAAGTAAATAGAAAATAGCTAACATGCTTGCATCTCACGTTTCAGCATAGTTGGGTACAATAAAAACCGTATGGCTCTTATTGGAGAATGGATTCCATACATTGACTAGGCACTGGGGTACTACCTATCACTGTACACCCCTAGAAAAATGTACCGAGGACCTCGTCGGGATCCCTTACAACACAAGACCGACCCTATCCCTAAACTGGATAGAACTAAATATGTTATTACCTCGGGCGTTCCACCCTTAAAATCGAGCGGTCACTTTTCCGTGCACAACCGTATCCATAATTTTAATATATTCGAGTGCATCTAGAAAGGTGATAACATACCCTAATTGGGTGCGACCCACTTAGCCTTGCTCCATATCCCTAGATTTTCAGTCATTCCGGTTAATGAGGCATGAGGCAAAGATTACCTTTCAAAAACTATTTTCACTTAGAATGCTCATCACCCTCCAATAACGATAATTTGATAGCATTCGTCCATACAATTTGTCTTAGGTCTGGACAAACCAAATAACCGTCTTCTCTATCTTTACGATATCATTCGTAATGTTCAAACCGAATCGAAGTGGTTTTCAGATAATAAAATCTAATCCTCGTCTCTTCTAAACGATCAAAGAAGTTGGCCAATATTTGGTAGTCGGTTATTTAACTATCAAATAACATCCACAAGCAGGCATTAGGCCTTATTTTAAATTTTTCCAAAATTAATTTTTGAAATATCTTTATAAGATATGTATTTAACTACTTCCAGTATTCCAACATTTAAAACTATTTCAAATCCTTATATATTCAACGAAATATTCCCAACCATTCTAATACTTGGAATAATTTTCCAACTTCATTTTATGTTCAACACTTAGGAAGTATTCCATTTATTTTCTATTTCCTATATTCTCAAAATCATTTACAATTTATTTGTAAATTCCTTGACTATTTTATAACTAATTCTATAGCTTCGGAATTCCTTCATTAATTCCCCATAACATTTCCAAAGTCAAATATACTTGCTTAAAATTCCAATTTCCCTTTCTACTTCTTTTATGAATTTTATTTTATTTTTTGAAGTTCACTTTTATTTAACTACTTCGGAAATTTTCTTACCTTTTTCCCCAATTACATTTTGAGAATTCTGTTATAAATCCCATATATTGAATAACCCTATTTCCAGATTTCCGAGAAGATTTAGAAATAAATTAGAAACATTACCAAACTATATATATATAATAAGTATTTAAAAGAATAATAATAATTTATTTTTAAGACATGTTCAAGTAATTGTCTAAAATATTGATACTCTTTTTATAACATCACTTTTCAAAGCTGGTTTTAAAATTTAAGATTTATTAAAATGAATATTAAGTATTTGAAAAATTCACTTTCGATGTATTTTTATTCTTCTAGTTCAAAGTTTACATGTTTTGATAAATAACTTTCCTTTTTAAAAAAACTTAACTTCTTAGTGATAAACATATTTTAAAAATCTTAATAACTATTTAATTTATAGATTCCTCTAGATTAACGACCCATCGATTTTATTCTGATTCTCCTAATCATTTCCACTTTTCAAAGATAGTATCCACTACTTTCCTCAACCCTATTTCCATATTCTAATATAAATTCACCCTATGAATTTTATATTCCCAATTTAGCAACTGCTATCGTTTTCCCTTATTTATAAACATCGTTTATAAATTTACAAACTCCTCTAGTTTTACTTGTTTATAAAAATTGAACTTATTTATAAAATTCCATTTTATAAATCCATTTCCTTATAAATTCCATTTATTTTACAAATCTATTTCCAATATCGATTTTTAACTTCTTTCCATATTCTTTCCCCAATATCATTTTAAAATCTAGTCTTAAAAATCCCTTTATATAATTTATTTTAAAAATCTCTATTTAAAATATTTTACTAATAGTTAAGTAAAATTCCAAAATCAATTTACTATTTTATCCGACTAAACTTTTTTTAAAATATTACAAACACTAATATAAATACTTTTATATCCAAAATTCTCTTTTTAATTCCTTCAAATACAAAAATAATATTTATGGTATTTAAAAGTACTAAAATTAAGGCCAGTGCTACTATAGAATTTAATAATTTAAACCACACAATAATCCAACAGATTATTCAATCACATCATATATTTTTATATATGAAAAACAATAAATATTTTTGAGGAATCCAGTTGGATCCCTCTAACTTGTTTTCCCTGCATCTACAGATGTTAGACAACATTAAAATAGCAATCCCACTTCGAGGAGGATATCGCGATATATAGGGTCATCTGGTATTATGCAAGGCGCATAGGGTCTCATCCGCTAAAATATGCTGGAATATCAATCCAACTACCAATATATATATACTACTATATATATATAACATTCGAGTGATAATAAGAATTATCAAATTCAACTAGGCATCGAATAATTAATAACTATTTAAAAATTAATTCGATAATCCAAATGAGTGAGAATTTCTCACCTTGATTTATTTTGCAATCCATTTCAATTTTTAATTCCATCATGTAGAACTTGCAACTACGAATTCATCGTGATTTATTCCATGATTTATTTTGAACCTCGTAGGTAAATTTTATTAGCTAACTCAAATTCAATTTTATCTTAAATAAACCAAGCACAAAGTTAACTTAGTTACAATATTACCTCCCCACTCCTCATGACTAAGAAACTCGACCCTACTATGACCGCTCTTTCATGCTGCTGCACCTCGCCTAGAGCCATCGCCTCCACCGGATCGAGCGCCTTCCTTAGGCGAACACACATTCCAAATCGACAGCCTCCACTTCTTCTCTGAACTGTCTCGACTTTCAGAGTGGAGCTGCCTTCCCTCAGAACTCACACCTAAAGCCCTGTCCACGATCTGTCATATGCCTCGCATGTTTCCTCCCATCACACGCATGTCGCAATGGGCGCGCCTCCAAACCTTACCGCAACATCTCGACCACACATCGAGAAACTCGACTACTACCCCACTGACCATCGCCAGAGGTGACAAAACGCTTCCCAATTCTGTCCCTTGAAGCCCTCGACCTCTGCTCCAAAATCGTAAATCACTTCGCACAACTGCCTTACGCGCTCATGCATGCTCACTTCCCTGGCCTCGACTTCAGCCTGCTTCACAGTTCGATCGATTATATTTTATTTATAATCAAACAGATTCGATTTCTTTTTTTTTTAATATGCCGAGATTATTTCGATTTTTAACTGATGGAAGGACTCACGAGTTAACATATAAAGAAGAAGGTATCTTTTCATGCATGCTATCAAGTTTTAGGGGCTCGAGATTTTGATTTTTTGATTGATTTTTATAATATTTTATTTAAAATATCTCTTTTTACATACCGTGAAGTTTCAAACTCCTATTGAGGAATGACGCCTAGCATTTCTAATGTTATACCCCTATTCCGAACGTAGTGGATCAAGTTCCGAAGCCTAATTCGATCATATGTGGAAGATAGCTTTTTGAATCGACTAATTAAACTAAATTCAATTAAATTGTTACTAAGCGTTTTCAGATCGTACGACCAAATGGCGAATCCAAACGTTACAAAATTTGAAATCTAATAATAATACACTATTACGAATCCAATGGAACTAGTTTCATTGAATTTCGAGACTGTGCCCCAGAAAGCTATTTTAAATCGTCGATTAAATCGACGATTTCCTATTTTTATGAAATCGCTTAAAATTTCAGTTTTAAAAACTTAATAACTCAATCATAATTCCAATAAAATTTATATCAACATTAGAAATCGTTTTTGGTTCATATTCTACTCCTATTCAATTATTTAAACGGTTTCCAATTATTAATTCAATGATTAAATTTATCCAGTAAATCGCTATATTTGGAACTTAAGTTTTATTCTACTTATTTGATCGTTAAATTACATATTAAAATTATATTCACATTTCAAAACTGAACATTTAAAATAAATTAAATGCTCAAAATCAATGATCACCGGGTCGTTGCATTTTCCATCAATCTTCACATCCCAATACACTTACAATATCATAACCAAATCAACTTAAACAAAATATCTCATGTTCACATACTATATCACATCCAAGTTCAAACTTTAAATCATACTAAGTAGATTTCAATTCAAGTCCATTTTTACCATCTCATATCAACCATAATCAAAATATCCAACACATAACCAAGCAAACATAAGGCAGCATACATCATAAAGTAAATATACATCACATATTTCAAGCTAATGACTTTGAAATTTAATAATGTTTACTCACCAAAGATTTTTAGAAATTGAAGTACTTTATCATTTTGAAAGTTAAGAACACAATGAAATCAACTCAAAAATAGGGCATTCTATACTTTTGGACCATTTATTCTCAGAATTTGAAAAAGTAGTCAAAAGAAAATTAATAGATAATTCTTTCTTCTATCATCAGAATAAGAGGAATTACTCGATTTGGATAAATTTTGAGGAAGTAATTATGACAACCCGGAATTTTGAGCAATATCAATTTAATAATCTATATTAAATATTAAACTGATTTGATATATCTCTGTTAATAAGATTTGAATCGATACTCTTTTTTTAATAAATATCAAATTGGTGAATTTTATCTTTTAAAACTAATAAATTGTTTTCTATTTATAATGTATATATATTTGTATATATTGTAAATAGGAAAGCATTGTTTTAAATTTAACTAATAAAATTTTGTTTTCAAATTCTAACATACATTTTAGTGATTTGGAAATTATGATTTATTTAATATTAAGCTTTTCAAAGCTATTTAATAAATAAATATATGGTTTTAAATACTTAAGATAAATGTTTAATAGTTAAAACTTAGTCTAGCTTAAGTTAAATTTAAAATTTATTAAAGATCAGTTTAATTTTCTTTTTAAGTATAGCTTGATAAATATGATTTAAAATATATATAAGTTTTAAATACAATTTTGTCAAATGATACTTTAATATATATTATAAAATAAGTAGTTTATAATAAAAAGATAATTTCTTTTATAAATCATTTCAAATTGATAAATGTGTAATTTATTTTAAATAATATTAATAAATAAAAATGTACATATAGAAATACAAGTCTATAAATATTAAGTTAGAAATATAAACATATAAGATAAATTATAGATTAAAAAGTAAAATATAGAACAAAAGAATACATTCCAATATCAAACAAGTAACATATATATGAATAGCACAGAAGAATGGTTCGCCAGCCTCCAAAATGAAATCTGCATAGTCAAATAGACATGTCAGAAAAGTAAGCATGTAGGCTTGCATAGGATAAGTATGTAAATAAATAGTTTTCAAGTATGATAGGCATGCAGACTTGAGAACAAACAAATCAAAATAGGTATGTAGGATGGAAAAGAAAATAAATATGTTAACCCGCCTTATGGCAAGGCCGTGGACAGATGGATTTAACTTAAACGACCTCACAACTATCGAGACTAAAGTATGATGGATTCGGTTTAAAATGATGAAGTTCACTTGAATACGTCGTTGGGAAAAGGAGTGGAGAAATTACATGGCTCGGCCTAGGCAGTTCGGCAGATGTCGCTCGGCATTAGGATGGTTTGGCATTGGAGGCTGCTCGGCATAGAGAGATCATCGTTCGACATGGAGGGATCGTTCGGCACTGAACGAGTGTTCGGCATTAGAAGGATCGTTCGGCATAGAGGAATGTTCGGCACTGGACAAGCGTTCGGCATAGAGAGATCGTCGTTCGGCATTGGACGAGCGTTCGGCATAGAGGGATCGTTCGGCATTGGTCGAGCGTTCGGCATAGGTGGATCGTTCGGCGTTAGATGAGCGTTCGGCATAGATGGACCGTTCGACATTTGGATGTTCGGCATTTGAGTTGTCCGGCACTCCGTGATGGATCGGCATTTGGGCGTTCAGCATACCTCGCCTCGCTCGGCATTGCACCTCGCACCTCCATATCACAGTACCTCGCACCTCCATATCACAGTACCTCGCACCTCCATATCTTGGTACCTCGCACCTCCATATCTTGGTACCTCACACCTCCATATCATGGTACCTCGCACCTCCATACCTCGGTACCTCGCACCTCCCAACGTTCGGCATGAGGAGATCGTTCGGCATTCACACCTTGTTCGGCATTCAGTGTTCGGCATCTATGGTTCGGCATATGGAGACCACTCCATTTGGGCTGAGGTACTCGGCTACCAGGCCCACCAGGGAAGTCCAACCCATCTTTGTCTATAAATAGAGAGGTAGGGGCATAGTAAAAGAGGATCTTCTTTCTGCTCTCTTACTTTCTATTTTCTAAGGCTAAGGCAACTCTGCCATTCTGCAACTGTAATCAATTATTACAGCAATAAAAAGAAAACTTCTAAGTGGACGTAGGCCGGAGTTAGCCGAACCACTATAAAATCTGTTGTTCTTTACTGCTTTCATTTTAGTTTTAACTGTTCTTAACATTATTACTCTCTACATACATTCTATCTCTGAGCTGTGATTGGTATTTGGTGCTTTCATCTGGATTTGGGGGTTAGTGACCAATTTTGGCGCTAACACTTTGGTGCTTTCACTGAGAATTGAACTCAGGAATTTTGGAGTTAGGAACTTGGGTCTTAGAAAACAATGGCAAGACCACCAACGAAGAGGCAAGCAGTGGAAAGGAGCAATCAGGAAGGAAGTCAAGCGGCATCTTCTGGAGCTGGAGAGGGTCATGCATCCATCTACATAACTCGGGACGAGATGCAAGTGATGATGAATTCTATGCAAGAGCAGATGATGAAACGGCAAGAGGAGATGATATAGGCTCTTCTTAGGCAATTTGGACAACCAAGAACTGCAAGTGCTCAAGATCATGGAGCTAGACCAGAGGAACTTAACCAACGGACAGATGGAGTGAATCAGCAGGGGGCAGCTCCCAATCAACAAACAGTTAACAATCTAGATGGACCTAGACTCGGGGGCACGCCACCGGGAGTACGTGATGTAGAATATGTGCCAGAATTTCCTCGGGGACTTGGGGGGCAATCTGGATTAGTTGGAAATACTGGATTGGCTGACATTATCAGGCAGACTATTCGCGGAGGTCTAACAAATAGGGATTCAGAGGTAGTTAACAAAAGTCTGTTTACTCGGAACATCAGGACAGCTAGGAATCCGTCCGATTTCAAACTACCCACTCTTGAAGTATACAACGGGAAGACGGATCCCACCGACCATATGATGAGGTACACTAGGCATATGGAAGTGCTAGGGGCAACGGAGGAGGTTATGGCCCGATGTTTCCCCCTGTACTTGACTGAAATTGCTGCTATGTGGTTCAGACAGCTGGAGGATGGATCCATTGGAACATGGACAGAACTGGTGGACAAGTTCTTAAGTCAATTTCGAGTTCACATAAAAAGGCCAAAGAACGTGATGACACTAACATCAGTCAAACAAGGGGCAGATGAATCGCTCAGGACATTCTTAACTCGATTTAATGCAGCAGTTGCTTCGGTGGATCGGCCAGATCCATCAATGGTTCTGATGGCTGCGGTATCAGGAGTCAGAGATAATTCGGAGTTCAAAGTATCGTTGGTACGGGACCCACCGTTGGATATTGGGGAATTCTTTCATGAAGCTGAAAGATTTCTTCGACAAGAGGATGCATGTTTGGACATGAGGTCACAGGAAGTAAACATGACTAAGGATGGAAGATTACTCGGCGAAAGCTCAGGTGGGGGCAAGGATAAAGGGAAAAGGAAGCGCTGGGGAGAACCAAAGTTCTCCATATACACAGGATTGAACGCAACGTTGGAGCGGATTTTCTTAGATACTCGAGATCGTCTTCCCTATCGAAGGCCATCAAGGAGGGAACCCACAGAACGTGAAAGGGCATCACGAAGGCATTGTCTCTTTCATGACCTGGACGGGCATGATACTAACAGCTGCCGACATCTAAAGGATATAATCGAGGAGCATATAAGGAATGGTCAGTTGCGACAGTATGTCGGAACTCGGAATGCGGCGGTGGAACATGAACAGCCACCGCCTACCTTGAACGACGAGGCCGCGAGGCCCAGGAATGGTGACCGATTGGTCATCAACTAATCTTGATGGTTTGGAATAAGTAACAAACTTCGGGCAAACGGTTAAATCACTTACTCATGTACGGGGTCGGAGATAACCCTCAGGCATGCTCTGAGATGATGGCTTACCGAAACGCCCGGGTTTGCGAAATCTGTTTTTTCCTTTGACTTGGACATTTGCTTTTTCTGGTTTGGTTTTGGAGTTTGGTTTGAACTCCCTGTTTTGCTCGTTTTCTGGTTTGAATTCTGGTTTGAATGTTTGTTTTTCAGATTGGATTTTGATTGGATTTTCTCTGGATTTTGGCTTAAAGGTCGTCGAGTATGGACTATGCTCGGCAAGGGTCCGAAGAGACCAAGATTCGGCCTAGGACTTAGGCCATATATTATCGGTTACTATTTCAGGTCGTCGACTATGGACTATGCTCGGCAAGGGTCCGGAGCGACCATGATTCGGCTTAGGACTTAAGCCACGGCATTACTTGCATCCAGGGACACTGGACCACGGTCGTCAGGTGTGGATTGCACTTGGCAAGAACCCGGAGAGGTTAGCTCAACGCCCAGGGACACTGGGCCACGGTCGTCAAGTGTGGATTGCGCTTGGCAAGAACCTGGAGAGGTTAGCTCAACGCCCAGGGACACTGGGCCACGGTCATCAAGTGTGGATTGCGCTTGGCAAGAACCCGGAGAGGTTATCTCAACGTCCAGGGACATTGGACCACGGTCGTCAGGTGTAGATTGCGCTTGGCAAGAGCCCGGAGAGGTTATGGATTTGGATATCGACCCGGAGAGGTCCTGGATTCGGTTATTGGCCATTGGATAAGGATGGATTAGGATTCGGTTGTCGAGTTCAAATGGATATGGATTTGGTTACTGGATTCGGAATCGGACATCGACTCGAAAGAGTCATGGAAATGGATCAGGATATGGCCGTGGCATTCGGATAAGATGGATTGGTAATGGATTGAATTATGAATCAGAAAGTATGGATGTGGATAACATACATACTTGGGATATTGGACTTGAGGCTATTCAAAACACACCTTTCACAGCAAGGCATGTTTTGGGGGGCAAGTGTTAACCCGCCTTATGGCAAGGCCACGGACAGACGGATTTAACTTAAACGACCTCACAACTATCGAGACTAAAGTATGATGGATTCGGTTTAAAATGATGAAGTTCACTTGAATACGTCGTTGGGAAAAGGAGTGGAGAAATTACATGGCTCGGCCTAGGCAGTTCGGCAGATGTCGCTCGGCATTAGGATGGTTTGGCATTGGAGGCTGCTCGGCATAGAGAGATCATCGTTCGACATGGAGGGATCGTTCGGCACTGAACGAGTGTTCGGCATTAGAAGGATCGTTCGGCATAGAGGAATGTTCGGCACTGGACAAGCGTTCGGCATAGAGAGATCGTCGTTCGGCATTGGACGAGCGTTCGGCATAGAGGGATCGTTCGACATTGGTCGAGCGTTCGGCATAGGTGGATCGTTCGGCGTTAGATGAGCGTTCGACATAGATGGACCGTTCGACATTTGGATGTTCGGCATTTGAGTTGTCCGGCACTCCGTGATGGATCGGCATTTGGGCGTTCAGCATACCTCGCCTCGCTCGGCATTGCACCTCGCACCTCCATATCACAGTACCTCGCACCTCCATATCACAGTACCTCGCACCTCCATATCTTGGTACCTCGCACCTCCATATCTTGGTACCTCACACCTCCATATCATGGTACCTCGCACCTCCATACCTCGGTACCTCGGTACCTCGCACCTCCCAACGTTCGGCATGAGGAGATCGTTCGGCATTCACACCTTGTTCAGCATTCAGCGTTCGGCATCTATGGTTCGGCATATGGAGACCACTCCATTTGGGCTGAGGTACTCGGCTACCAGGCCCACCAGGGAAGTCCAACCCATCTTTGTCTATAAATAGAGAGGCAGGGGCACAGTAAAAGAGGATCTTCTTTCTGCTCTCTTACTTTCTATTTTCTAAGGCTAAGGCAACTCTGCCATTCTGCAACTGTAATCAATTATTACAGCAATAAAAAGCAAACTTCTAAGTGGACGTCGGCCGGAGTTAGCCGAACCACTATAAAATCTATTGTTCTTTACTGCTTTCATTTTAGTTTTAACTGTTCTTAACATTATTACTCTCTACATACATTCTATCTCTGAGCTGTGATTGGTATTTGGTGCTTTCATCTGGATTTGGGGGTTAGTGACCAATTTTGGCGCTAACAAAATATAATAAGGACAATGGCATTTAATGCTAGCTAATGCAATATTATTTCTAGTACATAAACATACAATCTCAGCCACCAAGCTAAGAGAATTATCTCTGATATTGTACAAATTTATACATTGTATTGAAAAATATAATAATGTACCCTATAACTTGTTTATAAATATCAACCTGTAAGCTTCTTTCACATATCAACCATCATATCAGTTTCGAGTAAAATCTGAAGCATATTCCATTTTAAAACTCAAACAAAACTTTAGTTTAAACAACAATCAAGATCAATACAACCAGAGATCAACCAGAGAATATAGCTTTCAGTTCTCAGCCAGTTTCAAAGAAAAGTCTCTGTTCTTTTTAAAAACCGGTGAGTAACTTTTTTTTTTAAAATATAACTTAAGTTAATATGGCAGCATGTTGTTCTCTGTGATAATATGTATTGTGTATATATGTGATTGTGAAAATCTGTGTATACATGTACCCTTTGATACTCTATTAACCTGTTGTTTACTTTTTTTTAGACAAATGTGTAAACAAACCTCCATCACTTGATCTAATAACTGTTTGAACTTAGGATGTGAACAAATGTTGTTTGTTTGGTTATAATCTAAGTGTTAAAAATTTATTAAAGCTGAAACAACATGTAATTGTCTCTGGCAATCAAGAAAGCTGAGTACAACTTTAAATAAGTTTAAAACAAATTTCTTAATTTAAGAATTCAGGTATGTAAAGTGACTCTATATACTTAAACATGATTTTCAAAACAAAATCATAATTTTTAGAGTTAGGGATAGAGAGCAGTTCGGGTTCGACTTTATTGTGCATTTAGGGTTGCCGTGGGTGATCTCGTCGACTGGAGGAGTCGAGTTTCCTCCCAGAGGTGGAGGAGTGATTGGGGAAGCTCGGAAAAATGGTGCGGTGGTGGATAGACAGCAGTGGTGGTGGCGGCGAAGGTTTAAAGTTTTTAAACCTAGTTTTGAGGTGCCGTGGTTTTTCGTTTCGTTCGACGTCACCGTTCGATCCAGTGTCATGTGCTTTTGGGGTTTGGTAGAGGGGAGGTCGACGAGGCTGTGGCCGGTGGTGGTGGCCCTCAGGTAGTCGGAATTTGGGGAAAGGCGAACTTCCAGGTTTTCGAAGTGGGTTGTTTTTTGTGCTCCAAGTTTTGGTATCGAGCTCGATTATTCAATTTTCGATGATGGACGATGTTCAGATGGTAGGGGATTGGTCAGTGGGTGGTAGCCAACCTGCTCGTGGATGAGGCGGCGTCGGGTGACGAGCGATGGCTCCGTGCACGTGCACGGAGCAATTATCTGATGATGGAGTGGCTGTGTTTTTTTGATGGGGATGGAAGCAAGGTTTTCTGGTATTCTCTCGAGTGCATACTCGAGAGGACTTCGATTTGGCTCGAGGAAATCACGTTGTGGGCTCGGGAGTTTGTTGTTCTGTTGTTTTTTTTATAGAGACTTGCTCTGGTTTGATTATCGCAAAATTTCAAATTTATATCACTCTCAGATTTGGTTTTAAAACAGAAGTTTAGATATAATTCGAATTGTAAACTTAGACTTTCAAGAAATAAAGTTTGTTTTAAATTCAAAACATGTTTAATGACTTTAAGTGTTAAGTAAAATTAAAAGGGATGAAGTCAAATGGAAGTTTGAAAAAAAAATTTGAGGAAAGTTTAAGTCAAATTTTTATAGCCTGGGTTTAAGTTTAAATTTAACTTCCATATTTTGAAATGAAAGGAAGTTTATAAATTTAAATATTTTAAATAAGTTTAAATACTTTGAATTTAAGGGAATTTGATTTAAAATCCCTTCATAACAAAAGAATTGCTTTTATTTGTAATTTAAAGGTTTTTAAAAGTTAGTTTTATAAATTGATTTAAAGTTCAATTAGTGTTCGTTTTAAACTTGGAATTTAAAATGAAATTTGAAAGAAAATTTGAAATAAATGTTTTCAAACATATTGAAAGTGAAAATTTAATCAATAATGAAAAATGAGTTTACTTTAAGTAATAAAGATTAAGGATTTAAATTCATTAACCATTAAGATAATTAGAATGATAATTGATGATTTGTATTGATTAAATTAGTAATTATAAGTTTAAATGTATTAATTTAAGTTTAAATAATTGAATAAGTAATTAATATGTAATTAAGAACCATAGATTAGATTTAATAAAATTAATGAATTATTAATGGTTAATTAAACTTATTGATAATGATTAATGTAAGTTAATTATTTTAGAAAAGAAATTAAAGAAATGTTAATGAAGGTCATTAACTAGATTATTTTATAATTAATTAATGTAATTGATTTTGAATAATTAATTAGATTAATTAATTTAATAATAATCATTGTAATTGTTTAAGTGTAATTACTTAATGGGAAGTAATTAAGGAATTAATTACTCATTGTAATTAATTGAGTAATTTGAGTAATTTAAGTTAATTAATTTAGTTTAATTAATTTGGATTAATCACTTGATGATTTGGAGGTATAATTACTTAGAAAAGTAATTGATGAATAATTACTAGATGTAATTAATTGGATGATGTTTTGTTAATGGAAGTAAATTGAGTATAATTACTTGAAATTAATCAAGGGATTAATTAAGTCTGTTTATTGGGGAGTAATTAATTAAGGACAGTTAATTACTGTATGTTATTAATCAAGATGATTAATATATGTTATTTTATGATTAGTTTTTCTTAATAAAAATTAATTGATAAAATAACTAATTAGAGATCATTAATTATTGATGTAATTAGGAATTGATTAATTTGGGAATAATAAATCAATAAAGTGATAAAAATGTAATAAATTAAGTATGAATGAAATTAATTATAAATAGTTAATTTATGGATTTATTCAAAGATTAATTTCTGTAATTAATTAAAGGATAATTACTAGAATGTAAGTAAAAGTTAATTAATCAAAGATGATTAATTGGAATAAATAATAACTGATGATTGATTAATTGATTGATGGATATGTAAGCAAGATTTAATGAAGTAATTAATTTAATTTACTTTAAATTAATTAAAGAGGAAGTAATTAATTTAATTCATTTTAAATTAATTATAGAGTGATTATTTAATCATTGCTCATGTATAAATGGATGATTTTGATTGCCTTGAATGGACCGATAATACTATATGATATGGATGCTTTGATTGAAGTATGATGATAATGCGAATTATCTATTTGTGATGTGGATTATCTATAGTGATGTTGTGAATTATCTACCTGTGTTGATATAGATAATAAATTGAAATTGTTTTAAACATTAAAACAACTTGGACCTAAAAGATGGTGTTTTGGATTTCGATGAGTCCGGGATCGGATCTTTCCATATTTAGGGGTCTGAAAACCACATCGATCCAAATTAACGATAGGTTGTGAATATCAAGTGAAGATGAAGATTCAGAGTGCAAGGGTTATTGTCGTTAACTCTGAGGATGATTCCAAAATGAGTGTAACGAGATGATGCCTTCGGTTTCGTTCGAACCTAGAATGAACTTGTATGGATTGAATGCTTTTAGAACATTGTCAGGCGGACGATGAGCATTCTAAGAGATGAATTTCTAAAGGTAATCGTAGCCTCAAGCCTCATCAACCAGGAATGGCTAAAACATGGGAGGTGCAGCAAGGCTTCGTGGGTCGCACCAACTGGAGAGTAAGATATCCCCTTGTCTAGATGTCCCTTATTATTTCGGCTTAGTGTGCGGTTGGTCATGACAACCGTGGGGTGATCTTATTTGGGACTGTTCAGTAAGGAATGGTTCCGGCTTTGTGATGCAGGGGATTGGGAGTAATCCTCGGTACGCTGATCTAGGCCAAGTACTGTGACGGGCGGTACCCTAGTAGCCCAGCCATTGATGGAAACCCATTCTTCCACGAGACCCTACGGTTTTGATTGTATTACCCACTTGTTGGCTAGTATGCTAGAATTTAATAAATGTAACAATTTCGGATATCTACTATTTACTTGAAAACCCTAGACACTTTTATACTATCACTGGATTTCCTAAAAATGTTTGGTTAGTGTAAGATAAAAACTTACCCATGTTTATGTGTAGGGAGTCTTACGTGATACCCTTTCTTTCAAAGGTTTTTAAAAGTTAAGCAACTTTAACCTGTTACTCACACCAGACCCATGTCTGACCCAGAGTTTATTTTCTGTTTTCCTTAAACTCTTGGGTACTCAAATTTTTACGAGTAGCCAAGGGATTCAGGATAGCTTTGATAATACTGGAGGAGCAATGGAGCAGGAGGCTTCAGCGTTGTATATATATATATATATATATATATATATATATATATATGCGTGATTCCGCTGTGTTGGTATCTCTGAGTCATTTGATTGAGTTGTATCAAGTTGTATTAACTTGAAAGGTGTTTTATAACTGTCTAGTATGTGTTGTATATTCCGAGTATCTCTGATGTATATGATACTTTGTATTATCTTATGTGATATATTATATTTTATTCGTTCCGCTGTTGAGATTCTGATGTTGTTTCTTCTTCTTCTCAATCTTTTCTATTTTCTCACCCCTTTCTTTCTTAAAGATGATACGTCTTCCTGGGCGTAGGAAGGTGGGTCTTCACAGTTGGTATCAGAGCGCTAGGTTGAGTGAATACCTAGGCTTTGGAGTGATTTCTATCCTTCTTGAGAGAGCGTATTTGTATTTTTGATATATATCTATATTCTACCTATTTGTTGGGTTACCTGTTCGGGTTTTCCAATATAAGTTATAAATGTAGATAGATTAGTGGTGTTTGTAACACGACTACAAATGGTTGGATTTGTTAATATTGGATGTGTACCTGCCGAGACTGTAGACTCAAGTCTTTCTCGAGTGAGCTTTTGGATGGTGTAAGGATTTCATTGATCTTTGAAGAAATCTGTTAAGGTTCGGAGTTCATTCTTGTGGTACAAGTTTGGATGAGTAGAGTTTGGATTATATCAGTTGAGCAGAAGCTAGTGATGTTATCTTGGTGACTCAGGAAGTAGAAGTTGTGTGATGAGATGCAGTGGCTATGGATTGTTTTCGAGATGTTTCTCAGGAGTTTTGGGTTAGGAAGTCTTTGGCATCAGTGGTTGCGTGGCAGCTCAGATTGTTCTACCGGCGCAAGGAGGTCATCTGTCAACAGTTTTCTAGAGCTGAAGTTCAGAAGCAGCAGATTTGTAAATCCATTTCTTCGATGGGTTGATTTAATAAGCCTAAGCTGTTCTGATTGGTAAAGAGAGAACAGTTTTCATTGGATAGTGGACAGGGTTGATCGCAAAAGTGGCTTGCGATAGTCGAGTATTCTCTTGGTTTGTCAGAATCTTTCTGGATATCTTTGAAAGGTCAGTGGTTTGCCTTAGCCTCTAGAGGTGGAGTTTTCATATCAACTAGGATTTTCAGGAGTAGTACCGATGGTAGTTCTTAGAAAGAAGTTTTTGGTGAAGTAGATTAGGATATCACGGAATTTCTGAGTTTTCTATTTATGGATTTATTGAACCATTTTTCCAGGATGATTGAAAAGTCTGCCGGTTATGGCCGCTGACTGATGGGTGTAAAGCCTAGGTCTATCACAATTGGTATCAGCAAACAGTTTGTGCTTGTGTGCATCATCAGCATTTTCATCTACTCCAGATCAGAGTTGTGCAGCGGAAGTAGTTGGGAGTGCATCTGCTTTTCTTTTTCGGAAAGGAGAAGTTGTTTTCTACTGATGATGGTAGAGGTTGTGTTTTTAATTTTGGTTGATCTTGAGAAGATCATTCTACTGGATTGTTTTTGGCTTAGTTTGTTTGAGAGGCAGCAGTGAAAGTTGAGCTGATCGGTAGGGATGAAGGCAGCTCTGGATCGTCAGAAGAGTTGGTGAATAAGAGTCGGAGGAATTTTGATTTAGAAGTCGGAGATTTGATTTTGGATGAATTTTCTCCGATTCAAAGGAGCTATAAAATCTGGTAAGACTGGGAAGTTAGCTCCGAGGTGTTCTGGATTTTCTCTATGTTCTGATGGGATTAAGTGTTTGGTCTTCGAAGTGACTTGTCAGTTTGGATAATGGGATTCGATGTGTTTCACATATCTCGGAGGGAATACGTGTATAATCCATCTCTGGTTTTTGAACCAACAGTTCAGGGAGTTTGGTTGTTGAGTCAGACTCGTCTGTAGTCTGATATCTATGTAGTTTTTTAGATCTAGATGAGTAGGAGCTCTATAGCTTAGTAGTATAGACTGTTTGGATTCTATAGATTGAGTATTCCGGTATTATACTCGGAAAACTCTAGGAAATTTTATCCAGAATTTTGTCTGGATGGTTAGATTTGTTTGATTAGATAATTTGGTTGTTATGGTTGTTAGCATATGGTTGATATTTGCTTGTGATTTAAAAATTAAAATCTTAAATAGATTATTAAATTACCTTTGCTTGTAAATTTCGAGGACGAAATTCTTTTAAGGGGGGAGGAATGTGACAACCCGGAATTTTGAGCAATATCAGTTTAATAATCTATATTAAATATTAAATTGATTTGATATATCTTTGTTAATAAGATTTGAATTGATACTCTTCTTTTAATAAATATCTAATTGGTGAATTTTATCTTTTAAAACTAATAAATTGTTTTCTATTTATAATGTATATATATTTGTATATATTGTAAATAGGAAAGCTTTATTTTAAATTTAACTAATAAAATTTTGTTTTCAAATTCTAACATACATTTTAGTGATTTGGAAATTATGATTTATTTAATATTAAGCTTTTCAAAGCTATTTAATAAATAAATATATTGTTTTAAATACTTAAGATAAATGTTTAATAGTTAAAACTTAGTCTAGGTTAAGTTAAATTTAAAATTTATTAAAGATCAGTTTTATTTTCTTTTTAAGTATAGCTTGATAAATATGATTTAAAATATATATAAGTTGTAAATACAATTTTGTCAAATGATACTTTAATATATATTATAAAATAAGTAGTTTATAATAAAAAGATAATTTCTTTTATAAATCATTTCAAATTGATAAATGTGTAATTTATTTTAAATAATATTAATAAATAAAAATGTACATATAGAAATACAAGTCTATAAATATTAAGTTAGAAATATAAACATATAAGATAAATTATAGATTATAAAGTAAAATATAGAACAAAAGAATACATTCCAATATCAAACAAGTAACATATATATGAATAGCACAGAAGAAAGGTTCGCCAGCCTCCAAAATGAAATCTGCATAGTCAAATAGACATGTCAGAAAAGTAAGCATGTAGGCTTGCATAGGATAAGTATGTAAATAAATAGTTTTCAAGTATGATAGGCATGCAGACTTGAGAACAAACAAATCAAAATAGGTATGTAGGATGGAAAAGAAAATAAATATAATAAGGACAATGGCATTTAATGCTAGCTAATGCAATATTATTTCTAGTACATAAACATACAATCTCAGTCACCAAGCTAAGAGAATTATCTCTGATATTGTACAAATTTATACATTGTATTGAAAAATATAATAATGTACCCTGTAACTTGTTTATAAATATCAACCTGTAAGCTTCTTTCACATATCAACCATCATATCAGTTTCGAGTAAAATCTGAAGCATATTCCATTTTAAAACTCAAACAAAACTTTAGTTTAAACAACAATCAAGATCAATACAACCAGAGATCAACCAGAGAATATAGCTTTCAGTTCTCAGCCAGTTTCAAAGAAAAGTCTCTGTTCTTTTTAAAAACCGGTGAGTAACATTTTTTTTTAAATATAACTTAAGTTAATATGGCAGCATGTTGTTCTCTATGATAATATGTATTGTGTATATATGTGATTGTGAAAATCTGTGTATACCTGTACCCTTTGATACTCTGTTAACCTGTTGTTTACTTTTTTTTAGACAGATGTGTAAACAAACCTTCATCACTTGATCTAATAACTGTTTGAACTTAGGATGTAAACAAATGTTGTTTGTTTGGTTATAATCTAAGTGTTAAAAATTTATTAAAGTTGAAACAACATGTAATTGTCTTTGGCAATCAAGAAAGCTGAGTACAACTTTAAATAGGTTTAAAACGAATTTCTTAATTTAAGAATTCAGGTATGTAAAGTGAATCTATATACTTAAACATGATTTTCAAAACAAAAATCATAATTTTTAGAGTTAGGGATAGAGAGCAGTTCGGTTTCGACTTTATTGTGCATTTGGGGTTGCCGTGGGTGATCTCGTCGACTGGAGGAGTCGAGTTTCCTCCTAGAGGTGGAGGAGTGATCGGGGAAGCTCGGAAAAATGGCGCGGTGGTGGATATAAAGCAGTGGTGGCGGCGAAGGTTTAAAGTTTTTAAACCTAGTTTTGAGGTGCCATGGTTTTTCGTTTCGTTCGACGTCACCGTTTGATCGAGTGTCATGTGCTTTTGGGGTATGGTAGAGGGGAGGTAGACGAGGTTGTGGCCGGTGGTGGTGGCTCTCAGGTGGTCGGAATTTGGGGAAAGGCGAACTTCTAGGTTTTGGAAGTGGGTTGTTGTTTGCATTCCAAGTTTTGGTATCGTGCTCGATTTTTCGATTTTCGATGATGGACGAAGTTCAGATGGTAGGGGATTGGTTAGTGGGTGGTAGCCGACCTGCTCGTGGATGAGGCGGCGTTGGGTGACGAGTTGTGGTTCCGTGCACGTGCACGGAGCAATTATCTGATGATGGAGTGGCTGTGTTTTTTTGATGGGGATGGAAGCAAGGTTTTTGATATTGTCTCGAGTGCGTACTCGAGAGGACTTCGATTTGGCTCAAGGAAATCAAGTTGTGGGCTCGGTAGTTTGTTGTTCTGTTATTTTTTTATAGAGACCCGCTCTGGTTTGATTATGGCAAAATTTCAAATTTATATCAATCTCAGATTTGGTTTTAAAATAGAAGTTTAGATATAATTCGAATTGTAAACTTAGACTTTGAAGAAATAAAGTTTGTTTTAAATTCAAAACTTGTTTAATGACTTTAAGTGTTAAGTAAAATTAAAAGGGATGAAGTCAAATGGAAGTTTGAAGAAAAAAATTGAGGAAAGTTTAAGTCAAATTTTTATAGCCTGGGTTTAAGTTTAAATTTAACTTCCAGATTTTGAAATGAAAGGAAGTGTATAAATTTAAATATTTTAAATAAGTTTAAATATTTTGAATTTAAGGGAATTTGATTTAAAATCCCTTCATAACAAAAGAATTGCTTTAATTTGTAATTTAAAGGTTTGTAAAAGTTAGTTTTATAAATTGATTTAAAGTTCAATTAGTGTTCGTTTTAAACTTGGAATTTAAAATGAAATTTGAAATAAAATTTGAAATAAATGTTTTCAAACATATTGAAAGTGAAAATTTAATCAATAATGAAAAATGAGTTTACTTTAAGTAATAAAGATTAAGGATTTAAATTCATTAACCATTAAGATAATTAGAATGATAATTGATGATTTGTATTGATTAAATTAGTAATTATAAGTTTAAATGTATTAATTTAAGTTTAAATAATGGAATAAGTAATTAATATGTAATTAAGAACCATAGATTAGATTTAATAAAATTAATGAATTATTAATGGTTAATTAAACTTATTGATAATGATTAATGTAAGTTAATTATTTTAGAAAAGTAATTAAAGAAATGTTAATGAAGGTCATTAACTAGATTATTTTATAATTAATTAATGTAATTGATTTTTAATAATTAATTAGATTAATTAATTTAATAATAATCATTGTAATTGTTTAAGTGTAATTACTTAATGGGAAGTAATTAAGGAATTAATTACTCATTGTAATTAATTGAATAATTTGGTTAATTTGAGTTAATTAATTTATTTTAATTAATTTGGATTAATCACTTGATGATTTAGTGGTATAATTACTTAGAAAAGTAATTGATGAATAATTACTGGATGTAATTAATTGGATGATGTTTTGTTAATGGAAGTAAATTGAGTATAATTACTTGAAATTAATCAAGGGATTAATTAAGTCTGTTTATTGGGGAGTAATTAATTAAGGACAATTAATTACTGTATGTTATTAATCAAGATGATTAATATATGTGATTTGAAGATTAATTTTTCTTAATAAAAATTAATTGATAAAATAACTAATTAGAGATCATTAATTATTGATGTAATTAGGAATTGATTAATTTGGGAATAATAAATCAATAAAGTGATAAAAATGTAATAAATTAAGTATGAATGAAATTAATTATAAATAGTTAATTTATGGATTTATTCAAAGATTAATTTATGTAATTAATTAAAGGATAATTACTGGAATGTAAGTAAAAGTTAATTAATCAAAGATGATTAATTGGAATAAATAAGTAACCGATGATTGATTAATTGATTGATGGATATGTAAGCAAGATTTAATGAAGTAATTAATTTAATTTACTTTAAATTAATTAAAGAGGAAGTAATTAATTTAATTCATTTTAAATTAATTATAGAGTGATTATTTAATCATTGCTCATGTATAAATGGATGATTTTGATTGCCTTGAATGGACCGATAATACTATATGATATGGATGCTTTGATTGAAGTATGATGATAGTGCGAATTATCTGTTTGTGATGTGGATTATCTATAGTGATGTTGTGAATTATCTATCTATGTTGATATGGATAATAAATTGAAATTGTTTTAAACATTAAAACATTTTGGACCGAAAAGACGGCGTTTTGAATTTAGATGAGACCGGTGTAACAACCCGCATATTTATCAATTTTATATTTAAATATTTTATTTAAATATTTTATCGTTAGTCGGATGTTAGTCCGAAAATGACGTTTGCGATCTTTTTGAGTATAAACATTGATAAGTTTGGAGTTAGTGGAATCTTGCTACTTTTTCACTTTGGGCTTTGGTTTTGGGTTCAGCCCACTAGTCCACATAATACCCCAAACTGAAACACTTCTCTTCATCCACTCCCATTTCTTTACCTTTTCAGTTTTAAAAGAGAATAATGGAGGAAGAGAAAAGGAATTAAAATCCTAAACCCTAGTTTCCATTTGCAAATCAAGTTCTAGCTCCAAATCAATAGAAGAAGCTTTGGTAAGCCTCTTCTTCTTCTTCTCCAACTCATTCTTTTATCACTTCAGAAATTCCTAAACCTAACTTTGGGAATGTTCTTCTTTTTGAGCATATATTCAAGCTCATTTGGGTTGTGTTGAAGAGTGGTTGATTCTCCCTTTGTTTTCAAGCTTCTCCTTCCTTGTTTTTGGGTTTAAAGGTGAGATTTTTATCTCACATCTATGACTATAACTATCTTTGATGTTGGGTATGAATTCCTAACACCATTTCATGATCAATTGCTTTTGGTTTGAATTGATTTAGCAAACATTTCAATTTTTGATGTTTTGAAGTCAAAACTTTGAAACTCCTTGCTTTGAATTGTGAACATGTTTTTGGTTGTGAATCGGAGAGCCTATATGGCCGAATTATCGATTGACAAAAGCCCCGAATTCCATTGCTCGACCGGGTGAAAGGAGTGGGAGATTGCTCTCCCACTTAGCTGAAAAACAGTTTCAGCTCGTCACCAGACGTCTGTAGGTAAGTTCAGACGTCTGAGGTCTGTTTCAGGAAGTTCCCAAAACTTCCTGCAGACGTCTGAGTATTTACCTCAGACGTCTGGGGTATGTGACCTGCTCTGTTTTACCTATTTTTGCCTTTTTATCTCGGGATTTCAATTTCCAGCGATTCGAGTATTATCCGATTTGTTGTTATTATTTATTTTCTTCTTTGATGACTTCTTTTTCAGGAGTTTTGAAAATTGTCCATTTTAATGGAATTGGTATCGATTTATTTAGATTTGATTCACATCTTCGAACGTAGATTTGGTGATTGATTATTTCTATAATCATTTCGGTGATTTGTCACTTTAAATTATAAAGGATTTTCTATACTAGTAGTAAATATTCAAATTCCTTTACAAAAACGATTTCAACTCTAGTTTAAATACAAAGCTTGTTTCCAAAACCGTTTTCCAATCTATTAGTATATACAAACCTTTACCTCATTTGTATGAGAAAATATAATTAAACGGCTTAGCAAAACAAGTGGTATGAAACGCTTGCGTTTACTTTGTCGGTTAATTTTTGGACTTGTTCGATTGAAACTTTTGTGACAATTTCCTAGTGAAGATCTACAGTTTGTTCGTAAATATTTAAGTTAAGCTAGTGGTTATGGGACATGAAGCTAAACTCATTTATTTACTAGGTTAGTGTAATTGACACTTCCTGATGATCATGACGATCATTTTTGTGATTTGATTTAGACTAGCAATTGTGCGATGTCTCTTTGTCTACGAGGGAGACTAAACCCCGTTTGTGTGATGTTTCACCATCACATATGTGGGGTAGCGCCCCACGGTCTTCGGGCCATTCTTGTAGAGCTTCGGCTCAAAATTAATGGTTAGCTACCATGAGATAGCGTCTCATCTTGTGTTACACGTGTTGGTGAGTTTTCATACTCCCGTCTTATGATAGGCCTCCCCCCTTCTTATGATTTATGGATTTCTTGTAATGATTTCTGGAATTTTGTGCTTCACCAATTTTCGTGATTTCTATTGATAAGTTTTATGAAATTTTTGTGCATTGGTGAATTTGTGTGTCATTGACTTGTTATGAATACAAGTTTAGGGTATGATACCCTATTTTATCTTTGAGAGGATTCTTGTGATATTGATTAATCTCTTGTTGATTTTCAATTACATACTTATAGTAGTATGCCATTATGGTTATTACATGTTCATGCCATGTCTTTTACTTTATACCATATCATCTGATATTTATAGCTAGACTGATCTGTTTATTATTTTCTTATAATTAATACTCGGGTCAGACCGGGATGTTATAGGTGCTTCTGCTTGACTCCTCTTCCAGAATCTATTACTCCGACTTTTGGCTAACTACTTAGATTAGTAGTTTTTGTTGTACACATTTGAGATATTGACTCGTTGATGTATTCTTTTGTATAGCACATGTTGCTATTCTTTTTGTATTATCGTGGATCTTTCTGACCACTACTCTGATGGACACTTTCATGTGTTATATATTTATATTCATATCTTCTTCCGCCTTTGTGATATGGATGTTTGTGACTGATTTATGTTATGATTATTTCTATGTTTGTTTCCGAAGATTATATATAGCCACTGTGTGATAACTTTGAGTTTGTATCGGTATGTCGGATTTCTTCCTTAAATGATATGCATTCTATTCTATCTGACATATCGGTGCTCGCACAAAGAAGTTACACGGATGATCGCTCCTCAACAGCCTTATTCTCCGTGCTAGTTGACAGCATTACACCGTAGTGTTCTTGACTAGCGTGGGTATAGAGGTGGGGCGTCACAACCGGAATCAGATCTTTACATATTTGGGGGTCCGAAAACCACATCGATCCAAATTAACGATAGGTCGTGAATCTCAAGTGAAGATGAAGATTCAGAGTGCAAGGGTTATTGTCTTTAACTCTGAGGATGATTCCATTATGAGTGTAACGAGATGATGCCTTCGGTTTCATTCGAACCTGGAACGAACTTGTATGGATTGAATGCTTTCAGAACATCGTCAGGCGGACGATTAGCATTCTAAGAGATGAATTTCTAAAGGTAATCGTAGCCTCAAGCCTCATCAACCGGGAATGGCTAAAACAGGGGAGGTGCAGCAAGGCTTCATGGGTCGCACCCACTGGAGAGTAAGATATACCCCTGTCTAGATGTCCCTTATTATTTCGGATTAGTGTGCGGTTGATCATGAAAACCGTGGGGTGATCTTATTTGGGGCTGTTCAGTAAGGAATGGTTTCGGCTTTGTGTTGCATAGGATTGTGGGTAATCCTCGGTACGTTGATCTAGGCCAGGTACTGTGATCGGCGGTACCCTAGTATCCCAGCCATTGATGGAAACCCATTCTTCATACGAGACCCTACGGTTTTGATTGTATTACCCACTTGTTGGCTAGTATGCTGGAATTTAATAAATGTAACAATTTCGGCTATCTGCTATTTACTTGAAAACCATAGACACTATTATACTATCACTGGATTTCCTAAAAATGTTTGGTTAGCGTAAGATAAAAACTTACCCATTTTTATGTGTGGGGAGTCTTACGTGATACACTTTCTTTCAAAGGTTTTTAAAAGTTAAGCAACTTTAACTTGTTACTCACACCAGACCCATGTCTGACCCGGAGTTTATTTTCTGTTTTCCTTAAACTCTTGGGTACTCAAATTTTTACGAGTAGCCAAGGGATTCAGGTTAGCTTTGATAATACTAGAGGAGAGCAGGAGGCTTCAGCGTTGTATATATATATATATATATGGGTGATTCCGCTGTGTTGGTATCTCTGAGTCATTTGATTGAGTTGTATCGAGTTGTATTAACTAGACAGGTGTTTTATAACAGTCTAGTATGTGTTGTATATTCCGAGTAGCTCTGATGTATATGATACTTTGTATTTTCTTATGTGATATATTATATTTTATCCGTTCCACTGTTGAGATTCTGATGTTGTTTCTTCTTCTTCTCAATCTTTTCTATTTTCCCACCCCTTTCTTTCATAAAGATGAAACGTCTTCCTGGGCGTAGGAAGGCGGGTCGTCACAGTTGGTATC
The DNA here is from genome assembly GCA_030737815.1 of Allium fistulosum. Lineage (NCBI taxonomy): Eukaryota > Viridiplantae > Streptophyta > Magnoliopsida > Asparagales > Amaryllidaceae > Allium > Allium fistulosum. The sequence goes on along the minus strand of CM060905.1, from coordinate 752,265,938 downwards.
AGAGTGCTAGGTTGAGTGAATACCTAGGCTTTGGAGTGATTTCTATCCTTCTTGAGAGAGCGTATTTGTATTTTTGATATATATCTATATCCTACCTATTTGTTGGGTTACCTGTTCGGGTTTTCCAATATAAGTTATAAAGGTAGATAGATTAGTGGTAAACATGTTTTGCGTACCTTTGTACTTACTGTCTCCCTTGATGTGACATTATATATGTATATCTACACACACACACACACACAGATATATATATATATTTAACCTTACTTAACTTAACTTAATTATACTTACCTCAAACTAAATTTCTAACCATGTTCATAATTTTTCATATATATTGATATATATATAAATATAAAAATATATATATATATATATATGCAAATGTTTACACAACATTTCAAACAAATTTTAGCCGATGAAAAATCAAAAATTTGGAAAACATTTTACGGTCACATTTTCGATTTTTCTTCGAACTAAATAATTTTGTAAACCAAATTTTAAAACTATTGCACCATCATTATTTATTATTAATCATTACAAAACCAGTTATTTGAGTAATGAAAATTAATTAAATATATGCAAATCAAAGCAGTGGAATTCTAAGTCGTTACATATAACTTATCGAATTTATAGATTCCATTATAATATATATACCGCTATAAATACTTTTATTTACTTTACATAAAATGGTTAACAAATATTTATAGAAAAAAATATTTTTATTTCCCCTTTAAAACATATCCCTTAATTATAAAATATAGACTTATTTTAAGATTTTAAAAATCTTTATTTTACAAATTGAAAATCTATATTTAAAATATTTCATAAAACAGTTAAATTATACTATTTTAAAATACCAAAAAAAAGGTTCAGTGTTACTAAAGAACTAATAAACAAAATCATATTTGTGTCATATAGTAACATGCAACACATCATATGTCACAATATATAAGAAAATTAAAATCAACAGTATGAGGAATCCTGTTGGATCCCTCCAACCTATCCCTTTGCGTCACAAACAGTATATAATCATAAAAATAAAAATCAACCGCATCGAGGCGAGATTAAATAAAAAGGGTCATCCGCTCTTGCATGGTAACTTTATAGGGTCTTATCTACTCCAATAAGCAGGAATATATCCAAACAAACAATATAATATAGTAATCCATCCACACAGTCAATAACAATCAATAATAAATATCCAAACATGCAATAGATAACTTTAATTGACTATATAATAATTTCTGATAACCGAAAAGGTGAGATTAACTCACATTGATTTTAGTTGTCGTCTAAACGTTCCGTTTCGAATTAAAATTGAATGATCGTCTAATTTTAATCCAAAATTTCAATTAGCTTCGAATATGTACAATCTAACTCCATAGTGTAGCCTTCGTCGATATGATCGCAATGCGACTCGTAGCGTTCAATTTGGACCTCATACGAGTTTGATATGGGTTAATTAAATTTCAAAATAATTAAACTATCGTTAGCTAAATTAATAACATTTTAAATTTAATTTACCCTCCTTCCCAAATCATTCTAGGGACGAGCAAATCACGACATTAATCCCCCAATCACCTACGCCAAATCACGCCGCCAACCCTACAGACTGTGCCGCCACCCGTCACGCCTCACCAGCAACTTCTTCCCCCACAAGCACGCGTGGTTGCCCAAAAACATTTCCTTGGTTGTGCACATTTCCCCGCTGCCTCGCTCCGATCTAGGTCGATCCCACTCTCTTTAGTTCAGTTCGAGCCTCGATGGTGGCTGTAGTGGCACCTATGAATATAGCTGTTGGATTGTTCGGTTTAAATTAAAAAGAAAACAGAGGAAACTATGTGATTCTCTAATATGAACGCGCTATATAGCAGAAGGGGGTATGGCCTTGCACAATTGTGGTACGGCTATTTATGGGCTGGACATGGACAACACATGGCTAATAAAATATGTATATAGGTTTTTATATTATAAAATATCCATCTTTTAAACGTCCGAAATTTAAAACTCCAAATGGGACGTGTCGCCTGGCGTTCTATAAGTTATACCCATGTTCCGAACACAATGGAATATATATATGAAGCCAATTCAATCATAATTAAAGGATCGCTTTCCAAATCGAGTTATTTTAATTAAAATTCATTTAAGTAATTTCCACGCATTTCGAACTCGCACGACCAAACGATACATCCAATCGTCGCAAAATTCGGCGGCATACAATAATTTAATATTATAATTTTATGGATCTGATGAAACTAGTTTCAATGAATTCCGAGACAATGACCAAAAATACTACTTTTACGCATTAATTAAAATGTAAAATTGCCAAAATCAATTTAATAATTTCAAATTCAAATTTAGAAGGTAACAATTTCATTCTTTTTTAAATAAAATTTAAATCAACTTTTGAAATCATTTTCATTCACATTAAATTCAAGATTCAATAATTCAAACAATATCAATTAATACTTTCAACAATTTAATTATTAAATAAATACTATATTTGAAATTAAAGTTATTTAATTTATAAAATTAACTTTTCAATATTTAAATTAAATATTCCAAATTCAAATTACTGAATTCTGGGTCGTTACATTAACTATATAATAACAAACATTCAATCAGGTATTAAATTCCGCAGTTAAAAAACAACATTTGGTTAAGCCTCCTTGATTAATCTTTTCATTAATTAAAGCCATCTTGTAAATGCTTGTATCAAAATACTTTTACAAAGATATATTCACAAACCCTTCTATTTTCAACACTTAGAAAATATCCATATACGTATCTCAACGGTATAGGTATATTTACAAAACACTAAGGAAAATCTCTTTTTACCAAATTCTAAAATCATTTGTAAATTCGATTATTAATTTCTAAAACCGTTTATAAGTCATTTGTAAATTATTTCCCAAGTTATTTATAAACCCATTATAAAACCATGTAATTATTCATAAATTCTATTTAAAAATTTATAAACCCATTTTTGAAATTCGTTTATAAATATCCATCTATTTATAAACCTCTTTACCTCGTAAATAATCTTCCTTTAAATCTTCAAACCATTTTATAAATTCCACTTATAAAAATCCAAGTCCGTTTACAAAACACTATTCATGAATCTCGGAGAACATCATAAATAAGTTCTAATCACTTTCTTTAAAACGCTATTATACAATAGTAATTATTAATGATAAACATCATAATAAATAATAATTGTTAACTTTCAACACCTTAAAAATAATAATTCTTAACATTATGGATAAACTAATCGTTAATTTTTACCATCAACGCGTATAATAATAAATTTCCTAAAATATTATTAACAATAGTTGTTATTAATTTCAAACCATATTAGTAGTTTAAATAATTAATGCTTCAAAATATTTTAAATATTAATAAACAACCTTAAAAAATATTAATATAAGTAACCAACTTTTGGAACATAATATATTTCCATGGGAAAAATAATACATAAATCATCAATCAAATCATTTCCAAGTTTATAAAACTATACTTGAGAATCTCATTCCAATTTATAAAACTTCCTTTCATAAACCCGTTTATTTATGAACTCCATTTATAAATTTCTATTTCTTTTATGAATCTCACTTATTCATAAATCTCGTTTTAAAACATCAATCACCATTCGTTTTTAACGTCACTTTCATATAGATAAATTCCTTTTATAAATTCCTTTCTATTTATAAAAATATCGTTTAACATTCCAAATTTATCCTTGCCTTCAATTTCCAAAACAGAGTCAACTATTTATAAAATATCATTCCATACCTTATAATAAATCAATCGTTTGACCTATTCTTCAATTTATTTAATGATAATAGTTTTCTTTAATTTATAAACCCCCTTTATAAATTCATACTTATAATAACAAAATACGATTTTACAAATCTTATTTTAATTTGTAAAATATCACTGTTATAATTTAACATAGTTACAAAGCCTCGCACTTATAATTAATCTTTCATATATGTCCACATATGCATATATATCACTTTATACCAAGATGATTAATAAATATTAATATCAAACTATTTCTGTTTTCTTTTAAAACATATCTTTTATTACAAAAGACACACTTACTTTATGATTTTGAATATATTTATTTTGCAGTTCGAACATTTATATTTATAAAACTGTCAATTTATAATATCTAAAATCATACTTTCATTTTAGAAAAATTATTAAAACATATAAAATTTCAAAAATCACCTTAAACCCCCTTTTTAAATCAAACCGCTATTTTATAGTATTTTAAAATACCAATAGGGCCCAGTGCTACCAAGGCACTATTTTAGCCAAACCATATCCATGTCATCAATATGGTATTTAACAAGTCATATATCACTATATGTATGAAAATAAAATCAATAGTATGAGGAATCCTATTGGATCTCTCCAGCCTGTCCCCCTGCATCACATACATTATAATGACCTAGAGTTTTAGTCATTTGAAATTGGAATATTTAATTAATTTCAAATATTGAAAAGTTAGTTTTATAGATTAAATAACTCTAATTTAAAATTTATCGATTTATTGAATAATTTAATCGTTCAGTTTAATAATTGAAATTGTATAAATAATTGAATGTTGTATTTTCAATTGGATCAAAATGATTTAAAGGCTTATTTAAATTCCATTAAATAAGAATGAAGATAATAAAACTTTTAAATTGGATTCAAATGTGATTTAATTGATTTTGAAAATAACTCGTTTTAATTAACGTATAAAAATAGCCTTCTATAGCACTGTCTCGGATTTCGATGAAACTAGCGCTATTGGATCCGTAATAGCGAGTTATTGTACGTCGTCAAATTTCATGGCGATTAGATTTATCATTTGAGATCGAAATTCATAGAAATGAATATTTGAAATTTAATATAACAACTGGGTCTAATAGCCTATCTTCTACATATGATAGAATTACATCCTGAAATAAGTTCCACTATGTTCAGAATAGGGGTATAACATATAGAACGCCAGGTGGTACGTCTCGTTTGGAGTTTGATATTTTGTGTATGTTTTGGTGAATATTTTAAAAATAAAAAATATATTATATACTATTTCTTAGGTCATACCCTAAATCATTATACCCCATACCCTGTCGATAATCTTGCCAAGTTAAACCATTGCTTTCTCTTCTATAAATCATGTTCCAAAACCAGAGAAAGAAAAATTAGCTAAGATTTCAAATTTTCAAATAAATTCCTCATCCAATGTCCCACAATCATCAGGACCATTCCAAGCATTTTAAGATAAGGCTATCCATTGGGAAACTTTAGCAGCATCAAGACGAACAGATTCAACGATTGGATCGTCGTGGATCTAAGCGAGATATCATAAAATCGACGTTGAACATTGGATCTTTTTCGATGAAATTCGTCGTCGACGTGCAATGGTTGGAAATGCCACCTGAAGGGATGTCGTAGCGGATGATGGCAGCTACCAGTTACCAAAATTTGGTGGCCAACGGTGGCCCATTGCCAAAGAAAAAGAAGATGAACTCGCAAAGTTTATGTGGTGTTTTGGGAGAATGACGGCGAGATGAGAGGGGAAACGCCGACGGTATGGTTTGCAGGGTGGTCTAGTGGGTCGGCGGCGAGGGCTCGGTAGGCAGCAATGGAGCAGAGTGGCTAAGGCAACGTCAAGATTAGAAAAAAAATTGGAAGCCTGCTATTCACGAGAGATGATGAGAAGAAGAAGAATGTAATTAGAGTAATTGTAATTAGTTTATTAAATTATTAATTTAATTATTGATAAATTAATTATTTAATATTTTTTGCATGCGAGATCCAATTGAGGCTCAAATTTTTGCATTATGCTCATAACGGCCTATGCTTCGCAATGGAAATGGTTTGGAAAAATTTGGAGATAGTTGAAAATTGGGCTAAAATCAGACGTCATTTTGTTTTAATTCCAAACGGGAACAGCTCGGTGACAACAGGAAATTTCGATGAGTTAAACTTACCTTCTTAGCTAACTATTAAGATATATAGTTGATAAAAGTTATTGGATGATTGTTTGAATGAATTACTATATCTATATTAGTTGGATTGAATATTTCAACCTATTGGAGCGGATGAGACCCTATTACGTTCCCGTCTAAGAGCGGCCCTTTATATTCGAATCCTGCCTCGAAGTGGTTAAGTTATATTTATGATTATGTAACATTTGTGATGCAGGGAACCCAAGTTGGAGGGATCCAATGAGATTCCACACTATTATTAAATTGTTTCAATAATATTCCTTTTATACAGATTATTAAATAATGAACATGACTGTGGACACTGTGGTTACAACATTGTTATATATTCGAAAATAAAACCCAGTAGTGATAGAAAATCAATATTGATATTGGTTAAGTGTTGGGTGGCTATTGGTCTTAAATTAGTATTTTAAAAATACTATAAATTGTCGTTTAAGTTGAAATTTGTTTTTGAGACAAGAAACAATTTTTAAAATCCGAAATTAGGTTTCAGAAATATTTGTTTTAAGGGTTACCTATTTAATTATATTACTATTTTTTTAAAGTTATATAATTGTAATAATAGTATTATAAGGTTACATAATTATAATAATATTGTCTAAAAGTTATATAATTGTAATAATAGTATTATAAGGTTACTTAATTATATTAATATTGTATTAAAGTTATATAATTATAATAATATTATTTTAAGGTTATTTAATTATACCAATATTGTTTTGAAGTTAATTAATTATAGTAATATTATTTTAAGGTTATTTAATTATGTTAGTTTTATTCTAAAGTTATTTGTTACAGTAATATGGATTTAAAGATTTATCAAAATGTGAAAAGGTTAATTATTTTAAAAATAATTATGGTTTTAAATTAAAAATAAGGATTATTAATAAGGTTTTGAAAACAAGTCATTATTATTTGTAAAAATGGAAAAGATTAATTATTCCTATTTCTTAAACAATATTTTGAAATTATTAATTGTTTTCTGGAGATTTGACCAGGCAACTAAGTACTCGGCATCTAGAAGTACTCGGCATCCAGGGGTACTCGGCATCTAGGAGTACTCGGCATCCAGGGGTACTCGGGGTCCAGGGGTACTCGACATCCAGGAGTACTCGACATCCAGGCGTACTCGGCATCTAGGGGTACTTGGCATCCAGGAGTACTCGGCATCCACGTAGCGTTCGGCATCTGGGAGTGATCGGCTTCCAGGTTCGTCCGGCATCCAAAGATTGTTCGACATTCATCTAACCTTAATCAACTTCAATCATGGCTCGGCATACACTCCCCACATGGCATATCACTTCTGTTCAGCATAAGAAGATTGATCGGCATTCATCTAACCTTAGTCAACTTCAATCATGGCCCGGCATACACTCCCCACATGGCATCTCACTTCTGTTCAGCATAAGAAGATTGTTCGGTATTCTTCCCAGCTTGTCCGGCTACAATTACTGCTCGGCCCACTCTTCCTACATAACAAGCATCATTCGGCATGAGGAAGATGGTTCGGCATCCGACCGTTCGGCCTGTTTGGTTCGGCATATATGGACCAGTCCATATGGACCGAGTTATTCAGCTACCAGGCCCACCAGAGGAGCCCAACTCACCTTTGTATATAAATAGAGAGGCAGAGGCACAGTGAAATGGACCAAAAATTGTATTCAAGTATTTTGATCTACGGATTGTATCTGTAATCAATCATCAAGTAAAGCAATAAAGTTTTACCTCAAAGTGGACGTAGGCAATTACGTTGAACCACTATAAATCCGGTGTTCTTACTTTTTGCATTTAAATTAGCATATTCTTCCTTGTTTAATTTATCTTCATCACTTATATCTCTACACAATCTTTCTCAACGAGGTTAGTGACCAATTTTGGTGCTAACACTTTGGTGCTTTCCCTGAGAACTGAATTCTCAGACCTCAAGGATCTGCTTTAAAGCTACTGGATTGAATAAATCCCCCGAAGAAGTTCCGACTCATTGATAGGACGTCCGTTGATTCTACTCAGAGTTCATATCAATAACTCTACAATGGCGAGACCACGTACCAGGTCAGCTTCTCACAATGCAGACGCCCACGAGACTGCTAGCGTGCAACAAGCAGGACCTAGCAATCAACAAGCGATTCCAGGTGTAGGGACTATCGCCCAGGACCAAATGCCGGTTGTCACCAGAATAGAGTTCAACGACTTGATGAGAGAACTCAGGGAAAGCAGGAGACAACTAGGAGAGCAAATGCAAGCTAACGCCAACCTCATGGCACAACTCACTCAACAACAGCAACATAATGCTGGGGGCAATCCCGCTCCTTATTCCTCATCCGACAGCTCAACTTCCTCCGATGAACCTCCTAGGTGTAGACGCCGTAAGACTGAAACTACGCGGGCAGGTGCTGCTGTTCGAACAGCTGGAGACTGTGACCAAGCCGGAACCGGGAACTTAGGAGCCGGAGTGCAGGTGGGGGCTGGAGCCCCGGACCATCAAAATGCTAACGATGTCGAACCTCAAGATGTACGTTTGGCAGATCGCCAGGAGAGGAGGCATCAGCATGGACAATCACATAGAACAGACTCCAACCTTCCACCTTCCATACAAACACCAGACCTGACAGCCATGATCAGACAATTGATGAAAGAGAATCAAGGCTTATGGAATGACGATCGGGGAGTGATGAGAAGTCATACTCCGTTCACAGACATTGTTCTACAGGAAGCGTACCCCAGAAAGTTTAGTATGCCAACTATCCTGGCTTATGAAGGAAAGAATGATCCAAGACAGCATGTCATGAGGTACGAGTGGATGATGGATTCAACTAGAGCAAATGATGCAACCAAGTGTAGATGCTTTCCAATTACTCTATCTGGGATCGCTACTATGTGGTTCACCCGACTTCCTCCGCGGTCCGTACCCAGTTTCGAGGAGTTGGCGAAGAAGTTTATAGAACAGTTTAGGATACACACTACTCGTCCAAAGGACGTGATGTCTCTATCACGTGTAATCCAGACTCCTGGCGAGTCATTGAAGGAGTATTTGCAAAGATTCCATGTTGTGGCGACTAAAGTTAGTAATCCCAATGATCATGCAATTCTAATGGCTGTGATGCGAGGTGTGGATCCGGATTCTGAGTTTGGTGACTGGCTGGCAGAAAAACCTTCGACTACGCTAGAGCGTTTTTACTCAAAGGCACACCAGTTCTTAAGAAGAGAGGAAACTAGGTGGGTAAGGCGAGATAAGGCACCGGGACCTGTCCAAGAGTTCGTGAAAAGCAACGTTGCTTTGAAGCAGTCCAGAGACAACTCGGGAAAAATCTAAGTCAATGTCCAGAACAAGCCCGGGCAGCCTAAGGAATCCGGAGGAAGAAGTCAAGGGAAGAAGAGAGAAGCGGGGAAGTGGAAGCCAAGAATTCCAAGCTACAATGAGTATACCCCACTGAATGCGTCTCTTGAGAACATTTACCTATCAACCTGCAATACCTTTCAGTACAGAAAGCCACGACCCAAGGAGTCAACCGAGGAACAGAAGCGGACTGGGAAATACTACCGCTTCCATGAGACTTACGGGCACAATACGGAAGAGTGCGGACCGGAGTACTCTAAGTCCCTGGAGCGCGGACTAGAGTATAAACGGTTTCAATCTCCGAGTCCCCTGAGTGCGGACCGGAGTACTCTAAGTCCCCAGAGCGCGGACTAGAGTATAAACGACTTCAATCTCCGAGTCCCCTCAGTGCGGACCGGAGTACTCTAAGTCCCCGCAGCGCGGACTAGAGTGTAAACGACATCAATCTCCAAGTCCTCTGAGTGCGGACCAGAGTACTCTAAGTCCCCGGAGCACGGACTAGAGTATAAACGACTTCAATCTCCGAGTCCCCTGAGTGCGGACCGGAGTACTCTAAGTCCTTGGAGCGCGGACTAGAGTATAAACGACTTCAATCTCCGAGTCCCCTGAGTGCGGACCGGAGTACTCTAAGTCCCTGGAGCGCGGACTAGAGTATAAACGACTTCAATCTCCGAATCCCCTGAGTGCGGACCGGAGTATCTAAGTCCCCGGAGCGCGGACTAGAGTATAAACGATTTCAATCTCCGAATCCCCTGAGTGCGGACCGGAGTACTCTAAGTCCCTGGAGCGCGGACTAGAGTATAAACGACTTCATTCTCCGAGTCCCCTGAGTGCGGACCGGAGTACTCTAAGTCCACGGAGCTCGGACTAGAGTATAAATGACTTCAATCTTCGAGTCCCCTGAGTGCAGACTGGAGTACTCTAAGTCCCCGGAGCATGGACTAGAATATAAGCAATTCGAATCTCTAAGTCCCCGGAATGCGAACTAGAGTATAGGCAATTCGAGTCTCCGAATCCCTTGAATGCGGATCGAATTGCCCTAAATCCTTGGAGCACGGATTTAGAGAAAATTCTAAGTACACAAGAATGTGGAACAAGAAATATACCACTCCAAGGAATGTTCGAACAATGTAAGAAAGGATTGGGAAATTATGCAACTCATAAGAACTTGAGTTTTAACCACAGTTATTCATAAAGCTAAAGAAGCAAAAGAATCGTTCAAGTGACAAAGAAACTAAACTTCGTTTAATAGTCCAAAATGGGGTTACACAATTATTCCTCCAAAACATGGAGTCAAAAATCTATCTACACAAACTACGGAAACGAAAAAATAAAAAGTAGTTACAAGACCTAAGCAAAATCTCGTTGAACGAGTATAGCGACTATTTCTTCGGCTTTTTCTTCTTGTCTTCCTTCGTTTTATCAGATGATTCCTCTCCTTCACGCTTCTTCTTGGATTTTTTTCTTGACAAAGAAGCAAAGTCAGGAGTGGGAGAAGGAACATCCAGCGGTTTGGATTTGCCGGGGAGAATGATTTTCAGTGGACTATTCCGCGGGTCGGTAAGTTCCAGTATTTGAGGCTCGACTTTGATCTCGACCTTCTTTTTCTCTTCTTCAGCAAGTCGCTCCTTCATGCTCATCTTCGAAGTATGATCGGAGGCGCCAGTGATCTCGATTTCATCACTCCCTTCAACAGGAGATAAAGGGTCAAACTTATCATGATCTAGCGCCCCGATCACTTGAGCGTCAGGGCCAGGAGTTACTCCCGCATGAGCAACATTGCTTGTTTTCTCTGCCTCCTTCTTGGCGTCATCGCTCCTCGGAGTTGGCTCAGGAATAGAGCAGCCTGCATGAAAACATAAAGAATGAACGTTAGGACAAATAATCACTATCGGAAAGTGACAGATCTCTTAACTTCTAAAAGAGGAATTTTATACCGGCTTCTGGCTGGCTATCAGTTGCGTGTGGAGTTTCACCCTCTAGAATAGGGGATAACACATGAACGCCAAGCCCGGGATCTTCTGGGTCATAGTCGGCATGTTGCTCAAATGGGTCGAGTGTTGCCGACCGGCCGATTGAGCAGAAGGATGAGCAGTGGAAAGAGGAGCTGCAGCCTTAGCCCCAGATGGGCTAGCTTCGTCGTTTTTCTCTTTTGGTAGGGGAGAGCCTTCGCTATAAAGGGCCAAAGCTGCAGATAAGTCTGCTGGCTCGTTCCCCCTGAGATATTCTTTAACCAGAGCATCCCCATCGACTTCCTCAGAGCCCGACTCGATCTTTCTGATCTTTATTAAAGTTTCCCAGGCCTCAGCTAGAGATTCAAGATAGCCCTCGCCTAGGAATGTCAAGTCGTGGTGCATAAGGACGCGGGCGCCGTATTCAGCGATCAGTGGGTCAAACATGCACTTGACCTCATCTCGTCCGGCCTCTGCAGCTGCCTCGAGGCGAGAGTCAATCTCCTCAGAAGCTTTCCTCTTGCCCTCCTCACGGGCTTCGTCTTTCACTATCTCAACCCTAGCAAGTTCATCATCGAGCTTTGTTTTTAAGAGCCGTGTAGCGACGATTTCGTCGCAGTATCGTTGGGACTCTTCTTGAGCGGCTATTTTCTCCTCTTTCTCCTTAGAGAGCAATTCTTTCAACTCTCCGACTTGCAGGGCGAGCACGTCCCTTTCTTTCTGGATAGAATCTTTTTCTAAGGCAAGGGCTCCGCTGCGCTGGACTGCTTCATCAAGTTCCCTTTTGTGGGTCGCTTCTAGTAGAGTGACGGCCTCGGCAGTGTCTTTTGCACTTTGCTCTCCGACTTCAAGTTTCGACTTGTATGAACCAAGCTCTTCATCTTGGCTCTTGATGATGTCCTTGTCAAAGCCAGCTTCCAACTTCAAACGGTCAATCTCCTGTTGGCGCTCAACAGATACCTCCGAGACCTTTTCGACCAAGTGTACAAACGCATCATGTTGAACATAGACGTCGTTGTTGCAGGCGATGGCACTCTGCTTGACGTGCCTTGGGATATGATGAATAGCTGGGAGGAATTTCAGGCCATCAAAGCAGATTTTTGGGAATTTGGCCTTAAGATCGACCATCTTCTCTGCTATAGTTAGGTCAGCCGCAAGAGTAGGGGGAGGAGGCTTTGGATGTTCTGCTCTTTTTCGATGCTCCCGAGTTTGCCTTGTGCTCGACGAGCCGGAATGTTGTTCTCGGGAGACATCGGCTTGGGACCCCTTCTGCGAAAGTTTCTCTCTATCTGGCTCAGTTTGAGGAGGAGGATCATGAGAATATGAAGACTAGGAATATGTTTTCTTTCGATAAGATGAATCACGAGGACGGTTGTCTCGATCCTCGTAATCGTCTCTGTCTCTCCGTCTATCTGAGCCTGAGTCTCGTCCGGGATGGTTAAATATAGAAGAACCATGGAGGCGATCGAGTCTGTGGGAGTGCCCCATATCACCTGCAAAGAATAAAAATAGCAACGAGTTAGGAAAAATCAGGGTAATGGAAAAACTTGAAGTGTATGGTGAAGTGCGTGTGTGCATGTGTGTCCTAGTGTTCCCCACGACGGACCGGTTCCTTTATCTTTACTGATTGGAGTGTTATCTCCTTGAACTGGAGGTTGAACTCCCGTGTTGCCTCTAGCGGGCGAATGAAATTTAAAGGCTTCCGGATCGTTGAAACCATAATTGAGTATATCGTCGGGGATGGTAAGGTTCGACAGACCCTTTAAAGAACTTTCCATATGTTGTGAAGAAGCCTCTTTCTCTGACGGGATGAGTGTAACTTTGGAAGCTCCATCGACTTTCTCCTTCCGTATCTTGTACGTCAATTTCTTTTTCCCCTTCGAAGGGGAAGACGACGTTTCAATATCGTGCACTTCGACTGCCGAGTTCCAAGCAGGACCCACATTCTCGCCTTCTATCTCAGGAGCTTCGTCCCCCTTGTGTTCTCCCCCTTCGTGTGCATCGGGGGTATGGCGTGATGGCGATCTAGCTTGTTTTTTCCCTTTAGCGGGAGCGGATTTGGGAATGGAAACGCCCTCCGAAAGGCTAATCGAGTGACCTCCTGCTAACAAACCAAACCGCGACAATAATTCATTTGAAATGATGGTTCGGATGTCCCGATTAAGATCTGGCATTTGTGGTACGGCTCGAGGAACATGAAGGAGGGGCTATCTTTCCGCTTCTTAATCATATAAATAAATCTGATGTCGCCGGAAGTTGGAGGCCTAGAAAAGACGGCCATGAAAATTAGGTAGGTCCCGTGTATGAATGCGTGACCGTTTGGATGCAGCTGCGACGGGGCGATGTCTATGTATTGCAACACGTCCCAAAGAAATAGATTGAATAGAGGCATGCTGCCCATCCAGCACATGAACTTATTACAAGCAGTATATCCGACTGGGGGCAGATGAGGACGATCATGCATCGATGGGACCAACACATCGGAAAAGGGGATCCGTGGATGGAACATATTCGCCGAAGCGCGACTTCGTTAATCTTCGAAGCCTGTGAGTCGATCGGATTGTCCAAGAGAATCGTTGCCTCTAGGGCATCAGGAACTAAGTTATGAGCAGGGGAAGTCGACAGATTTGAAGTGTCCGCTACTTGACGGCCCAGGCCTATAAGATATAGTGGCGGAGCTAGATTTTCTAGACATCTCCAATAAATAGCGAGTCTGGCTAAGCACCTGTGAAAACTATACTTGAAAAATGTTCAACGTTAGAATTAACAACACGAATATTCCCCCCCACGTGGTGTGTGAACTAGTGCAAGCAATCGTGTATAAGCGTTGAGAATTTGAAGGTCACAAAGTATCAAACTGAGCTTCAAATCATCGCCTTCAAAGACCGTTATCGCTGACCGTCCCCAAAATCCTGCCTTGAGGTGATTACAGTTGCAGATTTCGAAAACATATGTTAATCTAAGTTCAGACTTATGTCTGCTAAAGCTAGGGAGTTAAGGATCCGGGTCAGTTTCATATGCTGGTATGCTAGAGTCCCCGTACTTGTTTGGTTGTGTGATTAGGCAAGGAAATTGTCTGTTCGACATTTATGTTTGTTCGGCCTATGTATAGTTCAACATTTACGTGGGATAGCCTAAGTATGGTTCGGCGTTTAAGTTATGATCGGCCATGATATAGTTCGGCGTTTAAGTTATGTTCGGCCTTGATATGGTTCGGCATCTAAGTTATGTTCGGCCTTGATGTGGTTCGACATCTAAGTTATGTTCGGCCATGATATGGTTCGGCATTTAGGTTATGGTCGGCATTGATATGGTTCGGCATTTAAGTTTGTTCGGCCCGAGTGTTGTTTGGCTGAAATATTGTTCGGTAGTTGTGATCGTTCGGCATCCCCACTAACTCATGCCTTCACCTTAGCCTCCCATTTCACTATTTGGCATATGGTAAGATACGCCAAACCAGTGTTATGCCGAGCCTTAACGTTCGGTACTCCACCCTTGACTATAGTTCCACTCCTCTCCTTCTCCATCTACACCGAACAACAAGAACAGGTCGCTCGGTGAAGATTATGCCATTCGACACCCCAATCAGCACCAACACTCTTTCTATTCTTTCTTTTCTTCCAGTTTTGTTCGGCACGAAGGAGCTAAGCCTAACTACCATACATCATCCAACAACTCCAATGTGCGAGCCATTCCTTCTCACCACACATCATTCAGCCGTAAAGACATCCAGTTTTCCACATGACCCTCTCGGCTTCGTGCAAACCTAAGTCTCGCATTGAAACTATTTAATCATAGAAGGGATAATACCTAGTTCGTAGATCGAAGCTTAGGAAGGATTGATTAGGCTTTAAGCCTGATTGACTGGCGAGGATTGCAAGTCTTTAGAGTGTGACAGAAATAAAAATGTAAAAGGAGAGAAGATGGAGGATGCCTAGTTTTATAGGGAGGAAGAAAAAGTCGAAAAGGCTATACCCGGTAGAACCGGTCAAAGCCATAACGTTCGGCTTCGAAACATAAAGTCGCTCGGCACATGAGGAACGTTCGGCTTCGAACGTATCGTTCGGCATTTATACCACGTTAGGCGCACACCACAACCACTGATATTCTCAAGAAGGCATCTCCATTAGGATTTGGTCAAGGATTTGAAACGAGACATGGAGGATACATAGTTCAAAGCGTATCACGTTCAGTCACGTAATACACTTAGAGGGGCAAGTGTTTCCTGGAGATTTGACCAGGCAACTAAGTACTCGGCATCTAGGAGTACTCGGCATCCAAGGGTACTCGGCATCCAGGAGTACTCGGCATCCAGGAGTACTCGGCATCCAGGAGTACTCGGCATCTAGGGGTACTCGGCATCCAGCAGTACTCGGCATCCAGGGGTACTCGGCGTCCAAGAGTACTCGGCATCCAGGGGTACTCGGCTTCCAGGAGTACTCGGCATCCAGGAGTGCTCGGCATCCACGTAGCGCTCGGCATCTGGGAGTGATCGACTTCCAGGTTCGTCCGACATCCAAAGATTGTTTGGTATTCATCTAACATTAGTCAACTTCAATCATGGCTCGGCATACACTCCCCACACGGCATCTCACTTCTGTTCGGCATAAGAAGATTTTTCGGCATTCTTCCCAGCTTGTCCGGCTACAATTACTGCTCGGCCGACTCTTCCTACATAAAAAGCATCGTTCGGCATGAGGAAGATGGTTCGGCATCCGACCGTTCGGCCTGTTTGGTTCGGCATATATGTACCAGTCCATCTGGACCGAGTTATTCAGCTACCAGGCCCACCAGAGGAGCCCAACCCACCTTTGTCTATAAATAGAGAGGCAGAGGCACAGTGAAATGGACCTTTTTTCGAGAACACTGGGGAAACTCTGCCGCTTTCAAGACTCATCTTCTTTACTCATTAATTGTATTCAAGTATTTTGATCTACGGATTGTATCTGTAATCAATCATCAAGTAAAGCAATAAAGTTTAACCTCAAAGTGGACGTAGGCAATTACGCTGAACCACTATAAATCCGGTGTTCTTACTTTTTGCATTCAAATTAGCATATTCTTCCTTATTTAATTTATCTTCATCACTTATATCTCTACACAATCTTTCTCAACGAGGTTAGTGACCAATTTTGGTGCTAACATTAATCATCAGTTAAGATGTTTTACAATTAATAATTTTCATTTGTTTATAATGTTTATTGTTTAACATTATTATTATATAATGGTGTCTTGAAATAAAAGGATTTTTAATTATTTATAAGTATACTATTAGGCCTATGATAGTGTTGAAAGACTTTGATTTTATAAAAGAGCTTATAAAATGGTTTAGAGACGTAAGGAAGTTTATTTACAAGGTGAAGAGTTCTATAAATTATTAGATATTTATAAATGAATTTTAGAAACGGGTTTATAAATGTATAAAGGTACTTTAATAAATGATCCGAGAAGTTTTATAAATGGTTTATAAATGGTTTTAGAGAATTATAAGGAGTTTATGAATGGTTTTTGAATCGAATTAAAATGGAATCTTTCTTAGTTTGTAAATATACTTATAATGTTGAGATAAGTATGTGCATATTTTCCAAGTATTGAAAATATAAGAATCGGTTGGAATATCATTGTCAAAGTATTCTTATAAAAGCAATTTAAAAATTGTTTTATTTATAAAAGATTTATAAAAGGAGGCTGGTGATTACTTATATGTTGAACCAATGTTGGTTTTCCTCATGAAATAAATCCCTGATTTGAATATATAATTTTTGATAGTTAAATAACTATCAAAAAATGGACCCTAACGTAACTTTGGAAATATGTAGAAGAAGGACGGGAGTTATAGGGCATAGTTGTCTTTGATGATGATGTATAGTGCGTATAAATCTCGTTTTGTTCTCTTAGGACAGTGATATGGAAATCCATCCACTAACGGTTAGGAGGCAATCTCCGATCTTACCTTTGACTGTTTGTTTCCTAAAGAACCATCGTTGAGTTTACTGGAAATTATCGAAAAAAAATTCGAAGAGACCAGGATCAGATATGTTATTCGAAAACCACTTTGATATAACAAATGCATTTCGAAGTGAAGACGTCTTGAAGATTATGGAATTGAAGATTGCTCAAGTGTTTTGTTCGGTCCTAGAATGAACTTGTATGGATGAATGTTGGTATTGCATTGTTGCCCAAAAGGCAGTATTAGCATTCCTACTGGGAAGTGCTATATAAAAGGTAAAACTTTGCCTCGAGCCTCATTAATTGGGAATGACTAAAACAAGGAAGATGCGGTAGGGCTAAGTGGTCACTCCCATGTTGAGTATGAT
The DNA here is from genome assembly GCA_030737815.1 of Allium fistulosum. Lineage (NCBI taxonomy): Eukaryota > Viridiplantae > Streptophyta > Magnoliopsida > Asparagales > Amaryllidaceae > Allium > Allium fistulosum. Next base: position 752,248,324 of record CM060905.1, on the reverse strand, counting down.
CATCCCTTTCTAGAATCACTATTATCTCTCATTTGTATACTTGGGGCCCACTTAATGGAGGGGTGATCATATTCGGTACTATCCAATAAGTGGTATGTCGGTTCTGTGTTGGCAGGGGTTAGTAGGTTCGACCTCAGTGTTATTTTATTTAGAGATGCACCTTGATGGGTGGTAACCCAGTTGCCGAGCCATTGTATGGAATCCATTTTCCAATACAAGCCCTATACGATTTTAGTTGTATACCTATTTATAATTGTTAACAAGATTTCTTGTCAACACCCCAAAGTAATGCTAAAAAAGATGAATAATCCTTTGTATGAAAAGTGAGCGTGCGGAATTGCCTACTAATTTGGCTTTATTTATAGATATTTCTCAAATCAGACCTTTCGACCATGTCGAAAGGTATGGTCTCTAGGTTAAGTGACCTTTCGATACTGATGAGCTAGTGTAAGTTCTCTTTCTAAAGCCTACCTTTCAATCAGATTGAAATTCGCTGACATAAATCTTTTAAAGGCAGGTTTCGACTTTGTCAAAAGCTTGGGTGTTAGTTTCCTTTAAGTTTAGGAAAGAAGTCATATTCTTAAATGGATTTGGAGTGGGCCTCGACCTTGTCGAAAGCTATTGGAATGACTTTCTTTGGATTAAATCTATAAGTCCAATTTATGGTATCTTGAAAATAGGTTTCGACCTTGTCGAAAGCTTTAAACCACAGAGTTGATGACTTCAGAAGGTTACAGAAGATGTTAGGATTAGAAGAGGTACCAAACTTGTCAAAGTATTCCTTTTGATGGAGTTAAACATGAAATATAAAAGTTAATCCAGTTAAAGCTTTCATCATCGGTAAAGAGATTACTAATGCAGAAGACTTCCCTTTTTCCATCTAAAGAAATTTTATTTCATTGAATTACCAAATCAGTAATCTCCAAATTAGGGTTACAATGCTTTGTTAAAGAAAATCCAAGTTTAGAATGAGTGAAATCGGCCCCCCAAAATGTGACCCGTTGGGTCTTATTTATAGTTGCAGGCTAACCTCCTTCCGCGCCTATGCTTTCGACTAGATCGAAAGGTATGACCCTTTCGATGTCATCTCGAAAGGTACTCCCTTGTGCTTCATGGTTTAACCTTTCATGTCCTTGCATTCGACCAAGTCGAAAGGTCCCCTCTTTGCATGCTGTTTTGCGCCCGCCATGCTTTCTTTCGATGAAATCGAAGGCTATGCTTCCTTTGGACGTTGTCGAAATATATCCTTGTTCGTCTTGTCATACTCTAGCAGCTTCTACATTCTCTCTTATCCTATCGACCTGATTGAAAACCATGACTCCTTTTGATATTGTCAAAATGTTTTTTATCATTCTTTCTCCTTTTCTAATTTCTTAGTGTTGCTTTCTTCATAGCACCTTTCGACAATGTCGATAGGTGTCCTGGATGGATCTTTGCCTCCTTGTATTTAGTTGAAGTAAGTTTGGAGCCTTTGACAAGATCAATTGGTTGATCACATTGGTTTCGAAGAGATTCAATTGTCATTAGTTTCGATGTTGTTGAGTAGCCCATGTACTTGTTTTGATCTGATGTAGAACCCTTTAAGGACCATGCTGGTTTAGACCAATTCAAAAGGCTTAATATAGCTTTCAAAGAGATTGCTAATACTTGCTTTATCTTCCTCACCTTCTTCGAAAGGTAGGAACTCCTTGGATACTGTGGGAAGGAACCTTCCGACACCTTCGAAAGGTCTTGAAGTTGCTAAACTTTGATGACTGCATCCCTTCGACTCCTTCGAAAGGAACACTTCTCTCTTGGTCTTCGTTTAAGGACCTTTCGACTTAGTCGAAAGGTGGATTTTTTGGAGTAACATTTGCCCCCCCTCCCGTGAAGGGATGCCCCTGACTTTCCAAGTCATCTTTGTCGAAACTTAAAAACTTCCCGCCCCTTGGCCTTCCCACATAGATCTGGGTCGTTCATTCAAATCCTATCCAACGGTCGTTAATCTCGACAGCTTTTCTTATAAAGTACGCTTCTTCTCTTTCTTCTTCTTTTCCTGCAACAAAATCATCAAGAAAAAGTAAAAGAATTCTCCAAAATTTCCTAAACATCGTTTTCAAAGAAATCAGGGTAACTTCCAAATTCAACTGTAAGTTCAGATTAATCTATGTTTCTTTAGTTTTCATTACAACTTTATTCATGCTTGAATTAAACTTCAGTTTCCAGATTCAAAAATTGAAATTCAACTTTAGTTTGGCTTGCCTAAAAACTTCCTCTTAATTTAGTTTCTTAAATTAATAGAATTCATTTCTCGCTATGGAATTTGAGGTGGGCAGTGATCGTTATTGAAAATCCACTTATCTGGTTTAGGTCTTATTCCAAAAAATTTGACTTTTGCTCTTTGTTTTAACCTAGGTTTTCGATCTGTTGATTATCTTTATACCTATTGAAGTTGAGATAGTTTTAATTTATGTTTGAGTTCTTTTGGTCGAAAGATTTGATTTGCATTTTCTTTAAGAAATTTTTGAAACATGGATTTGCAATCGGGTTTAGGGTTAGTTAAACCCGATTTAATTACCCGGAAACTTCTCGTGTACAGATGATAAACCTGGCAGCACAAAATGACCTTTCTACCCCTTTGAAAGAGATTGAGGGGGTAATATTGTATTTTCTTTCTTATCAATTTTTGATGGGGTCGAAAGTTGTTGTGGTGCTAATTTGATCAACGTTGTCGAAAGGATATATAGCTTAGTGTAGCGGATCTACCCCTTCGGTAGTCAAACTTTTCGTCTTCGATGAATCCTTTGTCCCTTTCGACAACAAGCCTTCGAAAGGGTCGAAACCTTTAAAACCATTCAAAATTAGCTTTTGACACGGTTGAAACCCTTTGACCCTAGAGTTGTTTCTACCCATCTTTATCGAAACGTCTAAAGCACATATGAGTTTAACTTGAAACCTTTCGAGTTTAACGGGTAGGATAGGTTTCAACAACATTAACCAGACCTTTCGACAACGTCGACAACATTAATATTTTTACTCAAGAATTTTAAGTTATTGGTTTCGACAATGTTTAAAGGTCTTGTCGCTTAGCTTTACGTTACACTTGTAGTGTTTCCGATCTTCCATAGAGCTTTCGACGTTGTCGAAAAGTAATAAATGGATTAATGTCACATCTCGTCCTTTCGACTTTGTCGATATCTCAACAAACACATATTATTATTTATTTATTTTTTAGGCTTTCGACAATATTGAGGTATGCTGGTTTAAAGTTGATGTTATTGTCCATCGACATTGTCTAAAGCTCAAGCTATTGTCCTTTCGACATTGTTGAAAGCTCAAGCTATTGTCCTTTTGACATTGCTGAAAGATCAAGCTATTGTCCTTTCGACATTGTCGAAAGCTTAAGTTATTTGGTCTCTAACGTGAATTGTTTGCACAATCTTAAAGCTTTATATATATTTTAATGTTTAAATTATCTAAGTAGATTTCTTTGTTTAATTCTCGAATGTATTTCAAATTCATAAATAATCATGATTTTTAACTAAAACGTTTTCTCCTGGCAGAATCATGAGCTCTCCTAAGAAAGCTGAAACTATTTCAAAGCATTCTTCCATTGCATCTCAAGATGAAGTCAATGTTATCCTTAGGGATTTTGGTATCACCGGAATTAAAGTCATCTGTCCTCAGGAAACTGACACCATAGAAAACCCTCCCAAAGGGTATTTTTCTTATACTGCCATTCACATATGGCATGGCAGATTCTAACCTTTGCCAGAGTTTTTATCTCCGTATCTATCCTATGTCGGAATTGCCCCGATCCAGCTATCTCCAAATGTCTACACTCATCTCCTATCTTTAGAGATGTTGACGCTTGAATCTGGACTCCCTTCTCTTAATGCTAAAGTGCTACATTTCTTAACCAAGTTGGCAAGGCTGAGCAATCTACATAATCAAATATACAGAGTCAACCCCTATAAGAAATTAATATCAGATGGGGTCGACAAATTGAGGGACTGGGAGAACCAGTTCTTCTTTGTCAAATGTTTTGCTAATATACATGGGATTTTTGCCTCTCCCCGTAAATATGGTCTTGTGTTGCCATTCCCCTACTTTATGTTTTCCGTTAACTAATCTCTTGAACTATCAGGTGTCTCTTCCAAGAAGCTTAATGATGTCAATAAGAGAACAGTCGACTCTCTAATTGTGGCTTCAAGACAAATTGGGAGCAGATTGACGCTTTTAACTCCTTTAAACTTAAGAAAGCACGATCTACTACCAGCGGGCCAGAGTATTTTAGGAACTCCTCCCTTGTCATGTACACTTCACACGACAACTACTTTCTCTCCCTGGGAGATGCTGAACACTTCTCTCCAACGTCACCTATTTGTGCTGACCCCTCTGGTAAATCACTGGTCTAGTATTTTCTTCTTTGTCCTTGGCATTCTTAGAATTATTTTGACCGCCTTTATATCTGCTTGAATTTGTTCCAGCTTCTTCTCAAATCATAGTGTCTTCTAGCGGCTGCCCCACCTCCTTCAACTTCTGGAGTGACATCAATCATGGTAACCTTTGCAAAATCTAAGAAAACTTTTAAAAGAAAACTAATAGAGTCTCTTGAAGATGCACCCCCGGAGAAAGTTGCTAAAATCATTGATGCAGAGGAAGAGGAGGAGCGCCTTTCTCGTAAACAAGTCCCGAAGATGCCCATTGTTGAAGCCCCCAAGGATAAATTGGAGTAAACTTCGCCTATTCCTGATCCTTTCTGATGCATCTTAACTTTTGATTCTATATCTGCACTTGAGCTGATGTAGTTAGCATTTCTAAAGAACCCTTCCATGAAACAAATTCCTCCAGGGTCATCACCTTCTACTCCACCATCTACCAATTTTGAAGAACTAATCGAGCTCATTTTACATTCTGAATCCTTCACCTTTTCTTCTCCACTCTCTTTCACTCCAGACTTGACAGGGAATTATCATTCTCTAATGGAGCAAAAACTCTTGGTAAGCTCTTACTCAATAGACCTTATCATCATTGGATTTCTCTGCTCGCTAACTTGTGTTACACTTCTTGTCCCAGATTTCTAAGAGCTGGATAGCTTTGAATGAACATGTTTCAAAGTCTTCAACTGAAACTTCCAAGCTATAGAAGGAAAATTCCAAGCTTAAAAATCAAGTATCTTCTTTGACCACTGCAAAAAACGACGCTTCCCCAAAGTTGGAGCGAGTAAAAGCTTCCCTTGCTAGGGTCGAGGCTGATTTAGAACCAGAAAAGCATGCCCACCAACTTACTACTAATGAATTACTCGCCATGGAGCTTACTCTGAAATATTCGGAAGATGAAAAAGCTTTCCTGGTTGCCCAGAGCACTTCTTTGAAAGATAAATTCAAGAAGACCATGGATTCGCTTAAATTTGTCGTTCCTACCCTTTCTGATGTCAGGCGGCAAGTATCTCAATTTGTCGACGTCACCCTTGGACCAATGATTCTAAAGAACTATGAACATGCCCTTGTGCTCGCATACACGGACAGTAACAAGAATTTCCCTAACTTTGGCTTTCCTTCACTTGACCCTTTCTTGGCCGAAAGAGCGACGGGCAAAATCAACCAGATGAAGCATGGTATTGAACCTGAAGGCGAGGAGGAAGTTAATGTAGCTAAAATCCTTTCTTTTGATGTCCCCTTTCAAAATCAAATCTGACTTTAAGTGAAGGGTGTAATAGATGACGATGATGAGGAAAAGGAAGATGATGGTGGTGAATGCAGTGTCAATGATAATGACGACGATGATAATTATAATGACCCTTCTAGAGGCCAAGGCCTTGGTGGAGACAAAGGGGGTCTTCTTGAGTTTTAGAAAAGGACGGTGGTGATCAAGCTGAATTTCCTGAGAAAGGGCCATCCCCTCCAAAGGATATTCCACCTACATCCCACGGGCATTTTACTACCCTAGAAGGTGTGCCGGCTCCTGCCTAAACTGATGATTCGGAAGAGAGAGAGCAGGACCCCAGGCCTGTTCTAGTTTTCTAGGTATGGAAATCCCTGTTTAAATATCTTTCTCTTCGAAGATAATAGTTAGTGTAAAATCATTCATTTTAGATAAGGAGGAAGTCTCAATTTCCCTATAAAACAAAACATGAAAGGAAACAAGCAAAAATTAACAAGTTATATAGGAAGTTAGACAGACAGATAAAGGAGCATAACATCCTCTCTGAAAAGTATCATAGTCTTGACCAGAGTGCCTCTTTATTAGCATTCTAAAAATCAAAGGGCTGCCTCATTATTAAAGAGAGTGCATCTCTGATACAACGCTCCCTTAAAGGAGAATTAGGAGTTGCTTGCTTTATTTTGGATGATGATTGAAGAAAGGGATATTTTATTTAATTTCTTGTATAAAGCTTATTGTAGATATTCGATTATAGATTTTTCGTACATAGGTGAATTCAGAGTGAGTTTACTCAGACGTTTCCACAAAAGATAATTAGATGAATTAGGATCTGAACCCCATCTCGAAGCTTGTTGGAATTCACCACAACCTAGGCCGATTCCTCGAACCCTCCCCATTGGAAAACTTAAGTACTATAAAGATAAATTTGTTTCTAAAATTTTCTCTAGATCCATTTTGTATGAACCAGATGAATGATTATAAACATGTAACTGTTGATTGATTTATAAACATACGTTTTAGCTTTATTCTCTTTATGCTTAGCTTCTTTTTACCATACTATTTTAGAGTGACGGTTCTTTAGGTCGACTCATCCCTAGAGACCACCTAAGAAAATATGTTAAATTGAAAAGGTTTTACTCTGAAAATGCATCAATTTTACAGACTTTAAAATTAGCGAGATAATGGCTTTTTCAGGATTTAGAAACATTGTACTTGGAATACCCTCGCCTCTGTTTTGACTTCGTTGGCACTGAGAAGGAAGCATTCCTTAAAGAGATCAAAACATTTCACTCTAAATTAATTTATGGTCACGACAGTCCCCCAGCTTGGAAATGGAACTACAGCCAATGCCAACCAGTAATAACCCATGTAGCAATTACTCTGCCCTTTGATTCAACAGTTATGGTTTCAACTAACTCTCTTGATAAAGTTAGGAAAGTAGTTTCGAAATTTTAAATGTAATCAAATTGCATGTTGTATCACTTAACTTTGTTATTGTCTTAGTTGTAATCCATTGCTATAATAATAAAGATATCTTTTATCCCTATCTTGATTTTTATTTCATTTCTTTTGTTTAAATAGGAGCTACAATTATCTGCAACTCCTCTTTCTCATAACTTATTGTCATGCATTGATGCCCTCAGAGAGAGACTGTTGATAGCGAGCGAAGGGATTATGGTACTGAAGTTTTACTAGAACACTGTGGTGGCAAAACTGAAGCCGTGTAATGGCACAAGAGATACTTTCTCCAAAAAACCATTGCTAGTGGTCACCAAGATCATATTGCCTATCTCGAGGCCAATATCAAGAAAAAATATGAAATAATCACTACGTTAAGCGACATGTGAAGACAAATCCCACGATCGACTTCGATAAAAAGATGTCTGAACTTATTCAGCGAATAAGTGATTTGGAGTTGAAATTAAAAGATAGCCAGGCGCAGTGTTCCTCTTTGGAGTTAATTTTGGGTGACAAGGCTTTAAATATCGATCTTCTGGTCCCTCAAGTAGTCCATCCATCTGTCAAGCCTACTAGGTCAAAGCTTCCCGTAGCTCAGAAATTTTCAACTATGCTCAATCCGCCACCAGGCTTAGATGATAATGTAGTGGGGAGCTAGTTTCAGAGAGTAAAATTCAAAATAGCTAAATATTTTGATGAGCAGCATAAAGTGAAGTGCTCCCAAACTATTAATGAGTGTGCTGCCAAGAATCAGAAGCTAGAGTACGACAACTAATTGCTTGACAAGCGCATCACATAGTTGGAAAGAGAAAATAAAACAGTCAGGGCTGCAGAAACAAAGCTTTTAATGGCCCCCAAAAGACCAATATTGATGTGATTGACGACGATAACTAGATAAGAAGACAGGAAAAGAAACTTATGGAAATTCTCAGCGCGGCCATCTGACACATAGTAGATCCTTTAGTTGCGGAAACCCTTGATAAAGCCGCCCAAGATTTGTAACTCGTCTACATGTTTGAGCTATGTAAATCTACCTTGTATATAATTTTGTTATTTTGTAAATGATTTCATAACTTATCTGAATCACATGAATTTTGTAAGTATCAACTGATTTATAACCCTTTTCTATAATGTCACTTTTGAAATGTCTTTGAACTGCTCATTCATTGATTTTTGGACTTGTTGGATCTTTTGCTATTCCTCGTCGTTCCGATTTTCGAAAAAAACATGAATGTAATGAACAAAATTTGCGATCCTTTAAAATCGACATCAATACTTCCATTGTATAGAATGTCGAGCAATCGAGTGCCGGAAACACCAGTTCATTTAGGGTGAAGAAGGAAAGGTAGAAGAAGAAAAATAGAAAATAACAACACAGAATCTCACGATCGCAGCAGAACAAAATATAATACATAATAACAGATTTTAAATACTAGAACTGTACTGTTAATATACATACCATTATCAGAGTACAATAGACAATAATCGATCTAGACAGTTTAATAACTTGTCCTCACACAGCGGAAATACAAATCTAGTACGGAAAATATGCCTTTATCATCCAGCTCATCTTCTAAGCTCCATAGCATCCTAACCTGAATCTGTAATACTTGGTCTGACCCGAGCATTATAATAAAATAACACCCAAGTCAGTTTGGAAAACCAACTTTAGAAAACACACTCAATTTGAATTATTATTGTTTCAAAAATCTTTGAAAAAAAAAGGTATCTCGTAAGACCATGTCACACATAAACATGACGGGTTTTTACCTTACGACAACCAAAACATTTTTTATCAAAATCGTTTGATATTATAATAGTGTCTAAACCAAGTAAATAGAAAATAGCTGAAATGCCTGCATCTCACGTTTCAGCATAGTTAGGCACAATCAAAACCGTATGGCGCTTATTAGAGAATGGACTCCATACAATGACTAGGCACTGGGTACCACCAATCACAGTACACTTCTAGAAAAGTGTACCGAATCCCTCACCGGGATACCCTACAACACAAGACCGATCCTATCCCTAACCTAGATAGAACCGAATATGTTATCACCCCGGGTGATCCCACCCTTATCGAGAGCTCTTTTGCATGAACCACCGTATCCATATGTTATAATATATCTGAGGTTATCTAGAAAGGTGATAACATACCCTAATTGGGTGCGACCCACTTAGCCTTACTACATCTCCCTAGAGTTTCAGTCAATCCCAGTTGATGAGGCCTCAGGCAATGATTACCTTTCAAGAACAATTTCACTTAGAATACTCATCGTCCTCAAAGGACGATGTTCTGATAACATTCGTCCATACAAGATGTTCTGATACCGAATCACCGACTTCACCATCTTCACAATGTCACCATTCATAATGTTCAAATAGGATCGAAGTGATTTTTGGATAATTAAATCTGATCCCGGTCTCTTCGAAACGATTAACGAAATTGGCCAATATTTGATAGTTAGTTATTTAACTATCAAATAACATCCATAAGCAGTCACTAGGCCCATATTATAATTTTCTTCCAAAATATTCATTTTAAAATTCCTTTACAAAGGTATATTTTCAATTTCCTTCCCATATTCCAATATTTGAAAACAACTTCAAATCCTTAAATCCATAACAGGATATTCACAAATCCATTTCAACACTTAGAAATATTTCCAAATTTCCATTTTAATACTTAGGAAACACATTATAATCTTATTTTTCAAAATCATTTCAAATATCAATGCTTCAAGGAACATTTCTTAACTTATCGCATAAGTCTCCAGAACCATTAATAATTTCCCTTTAACAATTTCCAAAACCCTGTATACTTATTTATAACCTCATTCAACAATTTATAACTTCTTTTATGAATTCAGATTTCATTTTCAAAGTTCCCATATTCAACATTTTGAAATTCCATTTCCTCCAAATCCCTTAAAAATTCCTCTCCTTAAAATCATCCATTTATAAGACCTATTTACGAATCCCGAGAGAATTTATAAATAAAATTTTCAATCACTTCAAAACACTATATATATATAAAATAACTATTTAAAATAATAATAATTTTTTCTTAAAACAAGCTTATGTAATCATTTAAAAATTAGAATTTATTAAAATAAATATTAAATATTTGAGAAATTAGCTTTTCGATGTACTTTAATTCTCATAGTTCAAAATTTCATAGTTTGATATATAACATTTTCCTTTTAAAAACAAACTTATTTTCTTAAAATTAATTTTTTTTAAAATTCACTTAATCAATTCAATTTATAAACCATCTTGATTTACAACCCATTGATTCCATTCCAGCATCCTATCCATTTCCACTTTTTTCAAAAATAGTATCCACTAATTTTTTTCCAACCATATTTCCTTATTCTAATATAAATTCACCCTATGAATTTTATATTTCCAAATCTCATTTTTTATCGATTCCCTTTATTTATAAACATCGTTTATAAATTTATAACTTCTCTGAGTTTCACTTTTTATAAAATAGTCTCACTTATAAAATTCCATTTTATAGGTCCACTTCTTTGTAAATTCCATTTATTTTTCAAATCTATTTTTAATATCGATTTCGATGCCTTTCCATATTTTTTAGGCTATCATTTTAAAAAAAATCCATTGTTTACTGTATGAATTATTTTAAAATCTTTATTGAAATTATTTTTCTGAATTGTTAAATGATTAAATCAATTATTTCTTATCCAAAACATTTTCTTTTAAATAATCTGAATTCTGATATAAATGTTTTCATATTAAAAATCTCCTTTAATTTCTTAAAAATTCAAAATAATATTTATGGTATTTAAAATACCAAAATTAAGGCCAGCTCTACTATAGTATCCAATGATTCACATAACAACAATAACCTAAGACAGATTGTTCTAACACATTATATATTATTATATATGAAAAACAATCAATATAATTTTTTGAGGAATCCAGTTGAATCCTTTCAACCTATTTTCCCTGCATCCACAGATGTTAGACAACAATAAAAATACCAATCCCACTTTGAGGGGGATATCATGGTAATATAGGCTCATTTGGTATTATACGGGACACATATGGTCTCATCTGCTACAATCGGTGGGTATATATCCAACTACTAATATATATACTACTATATATGTATAACATCCAAACTGATAATAATTTATAAATTCAACCAACATCCAGTAATAAATTAAAATTATTATTAACTAAATCCAGCAATCCAAAAATTGTGAGATTTCCTCACCTTGATTTTTAATTGCCAGATATCCAGATTTTAATTCTCCTAAAATCCCGGCTGCCTCCGAAAAATCCCAAACCAATTTTGTTGCGTAGTATTCAATGGCACGAGCACAACGCAACTTTTTTTTGTTTACTTGAACCTCGTATGAATAAATTATATGACATATAAGACTTTGATTTTTACTTAAAATAAATTTCTTAATTTTTAGTAATTAACGATTTATTACCTCGTCGTTTCTCCGCCTCCCGTGAACCCATCGCCAATAACCGCCGAACAACCCCTTGCTCACGTACACTCATCACCCACATCCCCTTACACGCCAACGTCACCATTGCCGAACCTTTCCAATGCCTCTTCCTGAACAGTCACCACTTCATTCGTCGAATGAATACAAGAGGAACCCGCGCCACCTGCTTCCACCCTTCTTGATTCGAATGCGATCTCCCTCCTTCATCGCGACTGACACAATTATGCTGCTCTACCATGAATACTCGCCCACATGAACGCAGCCTTGTCCCAATCTGTCGCCCCCTCCAATCGCATGCTCCCACATCACGCTTCCATTCACGGTTTCCAATCAAATGCAACCCCTAATCGATCGATGAGCTGCACCTCGCTTCGCCTAGCATCATTGGTGACTCATGACGCCATGTTGGTTTGCCAAACTCAGCCTCAATCTCCCCTAAATCACCCATTAGTTGTTTCATTGTATACGATTTGTATTTGAAATGGACTTCGAATTTCTCCTCTTCTATGAAATCAGAATTGAGAAGTAAGGGAACACTATTTTTCTTCATTGATTCAATTATTTTGATTTTGTTTATCTTGAATGGTAGAAATAAAAGAGAGAGGCCGTGATTTTATTCGTTTAGTGAATATATTTTTTTGGACGAAGAATTTTCATGAATTTGGAACTAAGAAGAGGGAGGAAGCATTCACGATTTTTATAAAAGTGGAGACGTGATGTTAGCTTGTGGGTGGGTATCAACAATGACTTGAAGGGAAAGAAAAGGGGCTGATGTGAAAATATAGGTCAAGTCAACATATAATTATATTATTTAAATTTTTAAACGTCTTAATTTACACAACTCAAAATCTCGAACCCCTATCAAGGCGTGCCGCTATACGCTCATAATGTTATACCTCTATTTCGAATGCAATGGAAAAGGTTTCAAGTCCAAATTCGATCTTATGGAGAAGATTGCTTTTTAAACCCAATTAATATATTGAATTTTCGATATTAAATTTAGTGCGTTTCTATCTCATATGACCAAACGGTATATTTAAACGCTACAAAATTTGAAATCCGATAATAATACACTATTACGGATCCAATGGAACTAGTTTCGTCGGAATCCAAGACCGTGCCCCGGATCGCTATTTTAATCCATTGATAAAATCGACGATTTCCAAAATTTACAAAATCTCTTGAAATTTTTAGTTTTAAAATTCTTATTAAGTAGATTATAATCCCAAGTCTAATATTCAAACCAATTAAATATTCAAAATTAAATGGCAGAAAAATCTGGGTCGTTATAATGAAGCAGAAAATATTCTTGATTGTTAGCTTGAAATCGACATATTTGTCTATGTATGTCATTTGTTTAGGTTAACAAGTCATCCTATTAATTGTATGAAAAGTAGTTTATATTAAATGCTAAAATCTCATCTTTAACCATGATGAGAGATGATTAAGAATGTTACTCCTTCCACTTGGCTGATTCAGAAATTAGTGTTTGAAATTTTAAAGTAGTAACTCCTCGACCCATTCCTCTACATTGATGGGATTTGAATAGTTAGAAATTCAAAGTTCCCATTCGGAAACTCTTAATGGCAATCTTTATGATAATATTCTTTAGCCCATATTCGGGCATTTAGGATGAATAGAAATTCAAAGATCTTGCACCCAGATTAGGGTTTACATTTGCCCCAGATTCAGATATAATAAATTAGTGATTGATAAATAACAAAACCGAGATTCGAGTGTTAAATGATGAAATTCTTGTATAAAAATACCTGAAATCCTAATTTGGGTATTAGTAGCCGATGTTTAGAAATGAGAATACCGAAAACCAGATTCGGGTTATAGTAAGTGGAGTTCTATTCTACTCCTCTGCTTCTGTCTTCTTTGACGTGTAAGAACCCTTCTGGTTTTGAATCATCTGATTAGTTTCCTCTTGAGCTAGGATGTCTTAGTCCATGATCGAATATGTTTTTCCTTGAGCTTTAAAATCTTAATTCATGATTTGACGAGTCTCTTCTCAGGCTTAGACATCTTAGTCCTCTGCTAAATATGCCTCTTCTTGGGTTTGGACATCTTAGTCCATAGCTTGGCGGGCCTTTTCTTGAGCATGGATGTCTTAGTCCATAGTTTGATGGCCCTCTTCTAGGGCCTCGACGTCTTAGTCCATTGTTGTCGGATGCTCTTCGTTAGCTCATCTTAGAGGCTGAATCCAAGAACTTACCCGACCTCCCACCAAGTGGCGCCCTGCCCTGGCCCTTTCGTGAAGTGGACATGGGCTTGTTCGGTGCTTTAAGCTGGCCATCTTATGATGCATGTAAAGGTTTACTCTGTCCTCCCTCCAGGAGGTGCGTTATCCTTGCCATATCATGGAATGGATTAGGGCTTGTTCGGTGCTTTAATCTGGCCATCTTATGGCGCAGCTAAAGGCTTACTACGTCCTTCCTTCAGGAGGTGCTCTACCCTGGCTATCTTGGCGCGGACAGATGCTTTTCTACCATCTTAGGTAGACTACCATCTTAGTTAGTATCCAAATATATGGAGCATTTAACTCCCAACCATGTAGATTTTTTCTTTACAGAAATTAGCTCTATTAAGTCCATCTCAAATTCTTTTTACAAATTCATGAATCTTTCCTTGTCGAAAGAAGTTTATGATCATCCCTCCCAGGCACTACAATGGTTAGCCTCATGACCATTCATTATGTGATATTGACAATGGGATCCACCCAGGTCTCTTTCAAATTTTGGGTTTTTCTTTTGTGACGACCAATAGTTGAGCTCATCCTTAGTAAGCATTTAGACATTTTCATAGATGTTATTAAGTTGCATTCCTTCGTAAGTCTAGAATTGAAGCTTGATTCTTGAGGTTGACTCTTTGACTTTTTTCTCCTTGGCCTAATTGTTTCATGCTCTTCAATTGCCTTTCTTTTCACTACCCTTTGACCCTTCTGAGTTGGAGGTGTTCTTATTACAGTTGGTTGAAACTTGTACGCAAAGGCAACGTAATCATTCATTATTTCTTTCTCAAAAATTGTGCCTTTGGAATAATATTGAATTGTTTTTCTCATTTGATTAAAGATATTTTCACTTCCATTTGTTCTCTTTCCGAGTGCAAAGATTGGGGTAGGGCCAACATGGAAAGGGTTTATGCTCCAATTTTCAGGGTCATAGGATTCTGCTTTTTTCTGGTTTATATATCTACGAGCTTTGGGCCTTAGTCTTTACTCTTCATCTTGATTGGAGTCCATTATGATTACTTGGGAGAACCTTGTCAAATGTGGTTCGTAAGACCCTTGTCCGGATTTCTTAAATCTGCAGGCCATGATCAAACCAAAGTGGATAAACTTGAAGTAAGATGGAATAAGCACGGTTAGAGAATGATGGTATTAGGGATTTATCCAAGTCATAGGTTCAGGCCCTCCTTCTAGCGCTAAAAATGTTAAAAAATTTCTTGTCAACACCCCAAAATAATGCAAAAAAGATGAATAACCCTCTATATGAACAGTGAGTGTGATTCCCTTAGGAATTGCCTTCCGATTTGACTTTATTTATTCATATTTCTCAAATTAGACCTTTCAACGGTGTTGAAAGGTATTGTTTGCACAAAAAATGGACAAACATCTCAAAGTTGTATGATTTGGTAGATCTTATGTTATTCTTAGTGATTTGAGTGGTTTATGCAAATATATGAAAAACAGGGGCTAAACTGTAAAAAGACACGCAGATTTATAGTGGTTCAGCCAGAATGTGCCTACGTCCACTTTATATGTTATTTCTCTTCTCTTATTCTGATTACAAGTACAAAGCTTTGATACAAGTAAAAGAAAGTTGTTTGAAAGTTCTCTCCGTGCTTGAGCTCTCAAACTTGTCCCCCATTGTTGTACCCCTGCCCCTCTATTTATAGAGTGAGGCTGGGGGTAGGGGTCTTGGAGGTATATAGCAGCTGGCGGGCCTGGGCTGAAGTAATCTGGCCTGGTGGATCTGGTCCGGTTTCCTTTGGTTCGGCGGTGAGATAAGTGGTCCGGTTGCTTCGTTCGGTGGAGACTTCGTTCGGTGGAGGCTTCATTCGGTGGAGAGGTTTGGACCGGTGTGGAGTTGGTCCGGTATAGGTTGGTTCGGTGGAAGGAGATGAGTGGACCGGTGGAGCTTTGGTTCGGTAGGAGGTGGTATGTGGTTTGGACCGGCAATGGGTGGAGTGGTGTAGGTTCGGTAGGAGGTGGTCCGGTAGTCACGAGGAGGGAGATTGCCGAATGGGTCCTGTGAGACATGGATGCCGAATGAGTCCCTGCCGAATGGGCTCTGGAGAACGAGAGTGCCGAATGAGTTCCTGCCGAATGGGCTCTGGAGAACGAGAATGCCGGATGAGTTTAGGCAAGCCTGGATGGATGAATCAAGCTTCTTGGTCTCGAGGTCTTCTGGGTGAGAACACGCCCAACATTTGCCCCCCAAAGTAGGGCATATGCCGGCATGTGTCGCGCTTTGTTTTAAAACTAATGACGTTAGCTTGGATGCTTTCGCCGAATCAGCCGGTCTGGTCGTCTATAGTTGCCTATAAGTAAGGGCCTAGGGCCTCTATTACCTTTTGTTTACATCCTCTGTTCTAACAATATGTTTTTCCGATGTTGCAGATAATGTCTCGCAAAGCAGAAACTCGATCAGACAAGAAGAAATCCAAGGGCGAAGGAGGGTCCTCCGCTGTGCCCCCAGCTCAGCCGAATCCAGAGCGACGTATGCCCACTCCGAGATCATTAGTGGATGGGTACGGTCCTCAGGAGCTCCTCAACTTGCCTCCTGATTGCTTCCCTAGCTCACTCAAGGGCGAGCAACTTGATGTTATATCTCGCTCTATCGGGATCGATCGAGCGTGCATGTTATTGCCGGCTGCGGGAGGAAATTGGGAGCGCCGACATAAGACTGCGGTTAGTGGTTTCCGACCAGGCCAAGCAACTTGCTGATCACGCTATCCAGATCTCTCCGCATGAGGCCGCCTCCGGACGTCTAAAGAAAACTATGGAAGAGGCCAGCCGAGCCGAATTGCGGAAAATGGAGGCTACCTGCAAGGAACGGATCAATATGGCTATTGCTACGGTAGATGAGGTTCGAAAGGCGGATCTTGAGCATATAGAGGAGTTATCTGGGAAGCTTGAGGTCGCAGAGCTTGCTCAGGCTAAGCTGAAGGAGGAGATGGAGACGGTGCGGGAATCCCTTCGGGCTGACTGCTTGAGATACCGATTGGGGAGAGGAGCTGACGTCGAAAGGCTGTCAGCTTCCGAGGCCCTGATGAGGGAATTTGAGGAGAATGAGGGGATGATGGACGAGATGCTCCAAGACATGTACTTCCGTACCTGGAAGCAGGGAAACCTATCCTGGATGAATGATTATCCCAGGGTCATGGCTAGGTTTTATCTCCGGGCTCTGGAGGAGGCTAAGGCTGATGCGGATAAAGAGGGTGGAACGGTCTTCAGCATGGATGTGGTCACTGCCCATTTTACCAAGGTGGAGAAAGTGGCGGTAAAGGAGAGTATGCGGTTGCTTGCTGCTGAGGAGGCAGGTGTGCCGGTAGAGGATGACGACCAGGATGGTCAAGAAGCAGGTGCTGGTAAGTCTTCCTTTCTAGTCTTTCCGTTAACTTGGTTGCTTATCACCAATGAATTCTTTTTCTGACCGGATAGGTGGGCAACAGGGCAAGGACAAGACTCCGACGCAGCCGGCTCCCTGATTAGACCTGGAAAATTCTTTTTGTGGACTTGACATGGCTGTATATGTTAGTCTTAAAACAGTAGAGTAACTTTTAGGTTGTAATTCTTGCTACTTGTAATAAATAGCTCTATTCTTGATGTGTAATTCTTTAACTTAAGCTGATTTTGTCGTCTTTTGAATGTTTTTGCTAATATAGCTATGCATATTCTTGTAATTAAATTGTGTTTGATGTCAGGTTCTTGTTTAGAACATAATTTCATGACTTGTAGGGTTAGCGGGAGGTGTGAACAAATTATAGGTATATATGAAGGAAGGAAATATCGTCCTTTATATTTTGCTTGTAGATGGCAGCTTTGAATATCCTACGTGACCGAGTAAGGGATGCGGTCTAGTATCTTGCTGTAAGTATCTGCTTCTATTAGTGAGTGTCTCCTGTTTTTCATCCTGCACTTCAGGGATTGTTACAGAGGATAGGAGAAAAGTTTCTTAAGTAAAATTGAAATATGTGAAATAGTAAAACTTCCAATCACGGAAGGCCTTCGATGTGCTTAAGTTCGTGGCAAACGGGTTTTGTAGTCACTTTCCCTAGCTGTGGGTCTTGGAGACATTTGTCACCCATCTTACGCCTCCGCGGGGAGTTAATTCTTTTTTACCACAGCCGCACTTAAGACACATCGGAGCCGAGATCGCACACAGTAACTACCCGGGCCATTATGGCCCGTAATCGTGGGTATTATTCGATTTACTGTGGCCGGCTAGCGTGGGTGCCGATCGTCAACTGTGAACTGCCCCTGGCTGGCCACACCTTATGTTGGGGCTTATAGTCGGTTCACAGTTGCCGGCGAGCCTAACGCCGTAAGTAGCTGCCTCGGCTATAGTCGGCCTTCTCGGTGGCTTATAATCGGCTCATTACAGTTGGCTTTAAGGGCCGTCGCGAGCAATGAGTTAACTCGCAGCAGAGGGATGCCGGAGCGAAAGTGTCTCATTGGCGAGGGCATAGATTCGCATAGTACCTGTTAGGTCTTGTCCAGGAGAAGTTGCGCTGTGGAGCGCCTTGAATGAAAATGCTATTTGCACAGGATTTTGTTCAACAGAAAAGGATACAGTTAACAAGCAGCCAAGATATGAAGGAACAAGTTAAAAAGAGACAAGTTTTTTAAAGTGGTTCGGCACGAAAATGCCTACGTCCACTGATTCTCTTTGTTAATTCACTTCATATGGGCAGTATGAGTTAAGAAAAGTATCGACGAAGGTGTTGGATGTTCCATGCCCTCTGGAACACCTCTCCGTCCACTGTTGACAAAATATAGGCTCCGTTGTGGAGATCTTTATGAATTACATATGATCCATCCCAGATTGGGTCTAGTGCTCCGGGACGAGGGAAGATTCGCTTGAGGACAAGATCCCCTTCTTGTAAGGTACGATGCTTGACTTTGGGGTTGTATTGCGTTGCCACTTTTTGCTTGTGAGCTGCTGCCCTAGGGGGCTGCATCATTTCTTCTTTCCTCAATTAGATCCAAAGACATGAGGAGGAACTCTTCGTTTTCTTCTGGGTTGTAGTAGATCCTACAGTGGGAGGGCACTATAGTTTCAACTGGAAGCATAGCCTCCGATCCGTATGCCAAAGAGAAAAGGAGTATGCCCCGTTGATGTTCTGAAAGATGTGCGATAGGCCCATAGTGCCATAGGGAGTTCATCCACCCAAGCGCCCTTTGATTTTTCGAGCTTCTTTTTGACCAGAGTTTTCAGAATTTTGTTGACGGCTTCGACTTGTCTGTTTTCCTGGGGACACGCTATGGATGAGAAGCTTTTGTGAATTCCATGCTCTTGGCACCAGTTGGCGAATTCCTTGCTGTCAAATTGAAGTCCATTGTCTGATATGATTTTGAATGGGACTCCGTACCTGCACAGAACATTTTTGATTAAGAAATTAATAACTTTTGCTGAAGATACTTTATTCAAAGGTTCCGCTTCCACCCATTTGGTGAAATAGTCGACTGCCACTATAGCATATTTGGCCCCGCCTCGGCCCATTGGTATTTTGCCGATTAAGTCAATTCCCCAAACAGCAAAGGGCCACGGGCTGGTCATTTGAGTAATCTCAGTTGTTGGTAGTGAATTTGGTGATGAAAACGGCCATGGCCTGCCCCTTGATGGTGGTGCGAGGATGGTAGGTAATATCATATTGACTCAGTTCAATGCACCATTTACATAGCGTTCCAGTCTCCTTCTTCTGATGTGCTCTTCAATCGAGTCCTGGAGATGATGGCATTCATTGGTATCATGCCCATGGGATTCGTGGAAGCGGTAGAATTTTCCAGATTTAACTGCGTTATCTGATTCCTTCTTGTGCGGGGGGCGTTTATATTCAACTTCGTCTTGAGTGGCCAGGAAGATGTTTTCGATCGTTTCATTTAGAGGGGTGTAAGCATCAAATCTTGGTCCTGGCTGATATGGACGCTTTTCTCCCTTCTTGCCCCCAGCATTATTCCTAGAGTCAAATCTTCGAACGTCTTTTGCTACAGCGGGCGTGTCGGATGAACTGCCTTATTCTGTTGTCCTGACTGCCCCTCAACGGCATCATCCTCGAGCCTCATATATTTCCCAGCTTCATGGAAGAAATCAGGTAAAGTAGCTGGTTTTTCTTTTGTTAGTCTTCTAGCGAATTTAGTATCCGGATGCACACCACTACAGAGGGCCATTAAGACAAGCTTCTCATCGGCATCTTGGACTGCGGCTGTTGCGGCATTGAATCGGGTTAGGTATTACTGCAGTTTTTCTCCAGGTTTCTGTTTGACGCTGGATAAGGAATAAGCGTCCTTAGGTTGTTCCACATGGATGCGGAACTGACTGATAAACTTTTCTTTCAACATTTCCCACGAGCTGATGGATCCCTGGGGTAGATGACAGAACCAGGAGGTAGCGAGATCTGCTAAGAAGAGCGGAAAGCATTTGCACAGTACTCCCTCTGTTGCTCCACTCATGAGCATATGTTGCGTGTACTTCTGTAAGTGTACAACGGGGTCGGAGGTTCCTTTGTAGGGTTCCATTGTTGGCATCTTCCATTCTCGGGGGGTGATAGCAATTTCGATATTGCGGGCGAAAGGGCTGGTTACCCTAGCGTCTATCCCTCGATCTCTTTGCTCCCGTTGGACACTCTCTGAATAAGCGTGCCATCCTTTCATCAGAACTTGGAGCAGATAGAAATGAGTTTGGCTCTGTTCTGTGGGATTGATTCCGTCCAGATGACCTGTAGGGATGGTATCGTCTATCATTCCTCATATTTTCTAGTGGCTGCCTTTGGTCTTCTGGGAGCATGCTTGGGTCAGCTACAGTTGGCCCTTGCCTTGATCTCCCCCTGCTGGGTTCTGATCTAAGCACCTCCTCGGGTCCAACTTCGGGCTGGGCTCTAGCTCGGCCCCGTTCATTGGCGTTTCTGTGGTTAGGCAGCATGACAGGTTCAGCTACAGTTGACCTTCGCCCGGTACCTCCCCCGTTGGGTTCGGTACCAAACGTTTCCTCAGGCCTAACTTCGGGCTGTGCTTGGTCTCGGCTCCTACCATGGCTACTTCTTCCGTTAGCTCCTTCGAAGAAGGAAGATCTTTGTTGTCTCTGAGATCCTCCAGACTGGGACTCGCCCCATGATTCAGTGTTGCGGTTGGATTCTTCACCGTCCCTTAAGCGTGACATGAGATGGTCCACCAAGGCTTCCTGCTGGGACGTGAAGCGGTTAGTTACTTCAACCACAACTCTGTCCAGATCTGCTCTAGTAATTGCTGCAGGCTGTTCTGTGGCAGGAGTGGTTGGGTTAGCCTGTTCTTCACTCGTTACTGTTGCTGGAGGAGGACGATTTACTTGATTCGTGACAGCTGGACCTGGAAGACTGTTGGATGCGATGTTTTTTCCTTTGTTAACATCTTTTCTCTGTTTGGGAGGCATGTTTTCCAAGTGGCGGACGATGCTGTTAGGAAAACTTGTTAAGCGGATGAAGCTGAAGCTTCGAGCTTCTATTTCTCAGTGAAAGCACCAAAAATGTTTGCACAAAAAATGGACAAACACCTCAAAGTTGTATGATTTGGTAGATCTTATGTTATTCTTAGTGATTTGAGTGGTTTATGCAAATATATGAAAAACAGGGGCTAAACTGTAAAAAGACACGCAGATTTATAGTGGTTCAGCCAGAATGTGCCTACGTCCACTTTATATGTTATTTCTCTTCTCTTATTCTGATTACAAGTACAAAGCTTTGATACAAGTAAAAGAAAGTTGTTT
The DNA here is from genome assembly GCA_030737815.1 of Allium fistulosum. Taxonomy (NCBI): domain Eukaryota; kingdom Viridiplantae; phylum Streptophyta; class Magnoliopsida; order Asparagales; family Amaryllidaceae; genus Allium; species Allium fistulosum. Next base: position 752,226,765 of record CM060905.1, on the reverse strand, counting down.
GAAAGTTCTCTCCGTGCTTGAGCTCTCAAACTTGTCCCCCATTGTTGTACCCCTGCCCCTCTATTTATAGAGTGAGGCTGGGGGTAGGGGTCTTGGAGGTATATAGCAGCTGGCGGGCCTGGGCTGAAGTAATCTGGCCTGGTGGATCTGGTCCGGTTTCCTTTGGTTCGGCGGTGAGATAAGTGGTCCGGTTGCTTCGTTCGGTGGAGACTTCGTTCGGTGGAGGCTTCATTCGGTGGAGAGGTTTGGACCGGTGGGGAGTTGGTCCGGTATAGGTTGGTTCGGTGGAAGGAGATGAGTGGACCGGTGGAGCTTTGGTTCGGTAGGAGGTGGTATGTGGTTTGGACCGGCAATGGGTGGAGTGGTGTAGGTTCGGTAGGAGGTGGTCCGGTAGTCACGAGGAGGGAGATTGCCGAATGGGTCCTGTGAGACATGGATGCCGAATGAGTCCCTGCCGAATGGGCTCTGGAGAACGAGAGTGCCGAATGAGTTCCTGCCGAATGGGCTCTGGAGAACGAGAATGCCAGATGAGTTTAGGCAAGCCTGGATGGATGAATCAAGCTTCTTGGTCTCGAGGTCTTCTGGGTGAGAACACGCCCAACAGGTATGGTCTCTGGGTTAGGCATGAGCTACTGTCAGTTCTCTTTCGAAAGCCTTCCTTTCGATTAGATTGAAATTCCCTTAGTTAAATCTTTTAAAGGAATGTTTCGACCTTGTAGAAAGCTTGGGTGTTAGTTTCCTTTAAGTTTAGGCGAGAAGTCTTATTATCTAATGGATTTGGAGTGGGGTTTGACCTTGACGAAAGCTATGGAATGACTTCCTTTGGGTTAAATCTATAAGTCATGTTTTCGTATTTAGAGAATAGGTTTCGACCTTGTCGAAAGCTTTAAACCATGAGTTGATGACTTTGGAAGGTTACAGAAGATGTTAGGATCAGAAGAGGTATCGACCTTGTCGAAAGGTTCCTTTCGATGGAGTTAAACCTAAAATATAAAAGTTAATCCTGCAAAAGCTTTCGTAATCAGCAAAGAGATCACTAATGCACAAGACTTCACTTTTTCCATCTAAATAAATTTTATTCCATTGAATTCCCAAATCAATAATCTCCAAATTAGGGTTACAAATGCTTTGTTAAAGAAAATGCAAGTTTAGAATGAGAGAAATCGGCCCCCAAAACGTGACCCCTTGGGTCTTATTTATAGATGCGGGTCAACCTCCTTCCGCGCCTTTGCTTTCGACTGGGTCGAAAGGTATGACCCTTTCAATGTCGTCGAATGTTAGTCCCTTGTGCTTCTTAGTTTATCCTTTTGCTTCCTTGCCTTCACCAGGTCGAAAGGTCCCCTCTTTGCATGCTGTTTTTATCCTACCATCCTTCCTTTCGATGTTGGCAAAGGCTATGCTTCTATTCGACGTTGTCAAAAGGTACCCTTGATCTTCTTGTTATACTCTAGTAGGTTCTTCATTCTCTCTTATCCTTTTGACCTGATCGAATACCATGCCTCCTTTCGACGATGTCGAAAGGTTTTTTTATCATTATTTCTCCTTTGCTGATTTCTGAGCATTGCTTTCTTCATAGCATCTTTCGGCATTATCAAAAGGTGTCCTGGATGGATCTTTGCCTCCTTTTTGTTAGTGGAAGTAAGTTTGGAGCCTTCGACACTGTCGATAGGTTGATAACATTGGTTTTGAAGAGATTCAATTCTCATTGGTTTCGATGTTGTTGTGTAGCCCATGTTCTTGTTTTGATCTGATGTAGAACCCTTTCAGGACTATAGCTTTTCAATGGGTTGTTAATACTTGCTTAGACTTCTTCACCTTCTTCGAAAGGTAAGAACTCCTTGGATACTATTGGTAGGAACCTTCTGATACCTTCAAAAGGTCTTAAAGCCGCTAAACTTTGATGACTGCTTCCCTTTGTCTCCTTCGAAAGGTTTGGTCTGAAATCTTCTTTCTTGGTCTTTGTTTAAAGACCTTTCGACTCAGTCGAAAGGTGGATTTTTTGGAGTAACAATAGTATCAGAGAATTTCATATGAAATGGTTTTGGTTACCGTAAGGTAAAAACCTGTCCTTGTTTATGTGCGGCGTGGTCTCAGGTGATACTTTTGATTTCAAATATTTTTATATAACATAACAAGCATGTTAGGTGTGTTTTTCTCACGCTGGTTTTCTAGACTGACTAGGGTGTTATTTTATTATAATGCTTGGGTCGGACCGAGCATATTACAGATTTAGATTTTATGCATGGAGCTTCAAGAGACGAGTTGGAGGCCTACAGGCGTATTCACAAAGATGATTATTTTTCTGCTATATTTTTTTTTTGAAGGCTAAGCGGGGTTAAACTGGTCCCCTACCAGGTTTATTAAAGAAGCAGAAAATACAGGGAAAACAGACAAGAGAAGAGACAGGAGAAAAACAAAAACACACCACAGAACTAACAAGGAAGAAAACAAAAGAAGAAAAAGGCAGCAGACGTAGCTAAGGAACCCATGGCTCGAATTGGTTATCTAAAAAACTGTGCTTGCTCTCGTGCATCCCCTTAAATATTTCAGTCTTCAAAACCAGCCATTTCTCTTCTTTACTGCAGCACTTCCCTTCGAATACCCTCAGATTCCGTTCATTCCAAACTACCGTAATAAGCTTTTTCAGGACGAAAAAAAAGTAAACTTTGTGTTCATTCTTCCATCTTATCACTTGTCAGGACAGGCTGTTATAACCATAGGACTAAAAAGTAAGCTTTTTCTGCTATATTCATTACTGTATTTATCATCAATTGTCAGGACAGGCTGTTATAACCATCCAGGCTGAAATAGGTCAGTATACTCTAAGTGATGTCATTATATACATATATTATAGCTTGAATTTTGTGTAAAGATTTGTTGTATATTATAGATTATTCGTTTCGCTGCGAGATCTGTGTTGTTTAGTTTCCTTCTATCTTTTCCCTAATAATCGGGTTTTTCAGCATTCGATTTCTCGGCATGTAATACAATGGATGCATTTTAGTCGATTTTGGAGGGTCGAAAACCCTAGTCATTACATTTTGTAATAGAGTTGAAGGTTAAGCGAGAGCCTTGGCTCTGTTAGGGTACTCATTAGAGATAGGGTCAGTAGCACCCTAGAATGAGTTTGAGAGTGCGTGTGTGTGTGTGTGTATGAGCTTGTATTTGTTAGTGATATAAAATTGTTTTATATTATGTTGGTTGATTTGTTGCGTGGCTTATGGATTCAGGTCAATATGAGTAACTAATATTATTGATAGAGATCTCTAAACACTAGAACAGAGCAGTTCAATATGGTATTCTGTTGAAATTGGGTAAATGAAGTAATTTTATCTTGATTATATTTTATATATAAAGAAAACCATTCTCAGAAATTATTATGGTATATATGGTGTGATTGGTTGTTAGAGAATGGTAATATTTTATTATTATCGTTTGTTGATTGTCTTTTATGATCGAATAAAAGTGTTACTATAATAATGCAAGCTAAGATTAACAATTAAGGAATGATTTTATATAACCAAAGTTGGATTATATAAATATATAGTTTATAAATGTGATTTATAAATAAAATGGGTTTAAAAGCTAGGAATTTTGGAATTTAAATCCCGTTGGTTTTGAAAATTGTTTTTCAAAGTTTTGGGAAAATAATAGTAATACTATTTGCAAAATATTTGGAATAAAAATATTTTAGAAAGCACTGAACTCACTTCGATCACTGGAAAATAATTTCGATGATGACTACAGCATCATCGACGTTTATTTTTAGGTTTCCATGAGAGAATTTGTACTATTGGAGTTTTTTTGGTAAAACTTGATTTGTTTTTAAAATCCAAAAGAATGATATGATATACCAATGGGATTATATATAATTTTAAATTGATTTAAAATAAGAACATGATGTTAAGACTCTAGAAATTTTCATTTAAGTGTTTTATGAAAATATAAGAAAATAAGCCTGATAACTCATAAATTTCTAGAATTTGTAAATAGAACAAAGTTTTAAAATTGTTGCATATGAATGTTAGGGAAGCAAAATTTTAAAAGAAGATTTAAGTTAAGTTAAATAAAATGATTTTTGGAAATGGGATTGATTGTGGTTTGAAATGAATTAATGAGATGGACTATTTAAATAAGTTAGTGAATTAAAAAAAGTTAAAAGTGTATTGAAAATAGGAAAATGAATCGAGTTAAATGAAATTGAGTTTGGTTAGAAATAGATATGAACCTAAGTTGTAGGGTGGAAATAAACATGTGAGGTGTGGTATAAGATTTCTATTATAAACTTGAGTAAAATTTTATGAAATAATTCATAAATGAATTTTGTATAAAGTAAAATGTTGTTAAACATAATTTGATGGAATGGTTCTTAAATGATATTAGTATTGAAAGAAATATACAAAGTAATAAATGGATGTGGATAAAGCAATGTGGATAATAGAATGTAGATCAAATGAATGTGAATAAAATAATTTGGGATAGCTAAGAAATCAATTGAAATAAATACGTAAGTTGTACGTATATCATTTTATTCGCAAAACAGTTTGATCCAAATTTGAACACACGATTTTGAGATGATTTACATCGATCTGAGTTGGTATTTTTCACTCGATTCTCGATGGCGAACACTGGATGTGGATGTTTGATTGATGCTGGAATTCTCTATCATAGTATATAGCTATGAAAGGAGAATGGCGGTTTCTAATCAAGTAACCGGATCTAAGTCCCCAATAGAGTCGTCGTGTGAACGATAGTAGTTCGAAAGTGAAATTGTGTGATCGAGCGAGCGATCGGATTTGATATTGCATATAGATGATATATGTACATCGTATGGGCTTTAGTAAAGTAAATGTTGGAAACTGAAAATGCAAAATACTGTGGTTGTGAACTATATGATTGGATGTCATTGGTTAATAAGATGCAGATATATAAAAGCACGAGCTAAATTGATGCTTTTGATTTTATAAGTAAAATTCGGTTGCTCGGAAAAAAGGTAGACATTTAGACTGTTGTTTGATGGTTTTATGGTTGTGCCACTTGGTTTTTGTTTTCTATTGTTGGTTTGGGCCTGTAGTGCCGATTCGTACTTGTTTCGATCGAGCCTCGTAAAGGTGATGCTGGTGAAATTTTCCGTAAATTTCAAAACATTAGAATTTTTTTTAAGAAAGTTTTAATAACTAAAATTTGGTTTTGAATTATAACCTAAAATGATTGAATGGGATCATATTAGTTGGAATCGATTAATGAATTGGAAACTTAGTAAAGCTAGTAACAAAGTTTAATGAGTTGATTTTTGGCGAAAGCTAAAGGCTTGAAAGGATTTGGTAATCTATTTTAACTAATAGGTTTCGAAAAGTTAGTGGTTTGGGGCATTTTTCTACCTTGGAAATATCGAGGACAAAATTCTTTTAAGTGGGAAAGAATGTAACAACCCAAAATTTTAGTCATTTGAAATTGGAATATTTAATTAATTTTAAATACTGAAAGGTTAATTTTATAGATTAAATAACTCGAATTTCAAATATAGCGATTTATTAGATAATTTAATTATTGAATTTAATAATTAAATTTTTTTAAATAACTAATTCTTGGGTTTTAAATTAGGTAAAAATTATTTAAAGGCTTATTTAAACTATATTAAATAAGAATGAAGATAATAAAACTTATAAATTGGATATATAACTTATTTAACTGATTTTGAAAAAAACTCGTTTAAATTAACACACACACACACACACATATATATATATATATATATATGTATATGCATATATATATAGTCTTCTGTGGCACTGTCTTGAATTTTTATGAAACCAGTGCCATTGGATCAATGATAGAGAGTTATTTTACGCCGTCAGATTTCATGGCAACCAGGTGTATCGTTTGCTCGTGCAAGATCGAAATGCGTAGAAATTAATATTAGAAAATTAATATGATAACTAGGTGTGAAAACCTATCTTCTGCATACGATCAAATAAGGTCTCGAAACAAGTTCCATTGAGTTCGGAATTGGGGTATAACACATAGAATACTAGGCGACATGTCTTATTTCGAGATGGAGAATTTTTGGTATTTTTTGCTGAATATTTTAAAAATAAAATAATATATATACACTATTTCTTAGGCCATACCCTTCATTAATCTAACACGTACCCTGCCCATACTCTTGCCATGTCAAACCCATGACTTTCTCTTCTATAAATTATGTTCCAAAACTAGAGAGAGAAAATTGGCAAAGATTTCAAATTTTCAAATAAATCTCCTCATCCAACGTCCCACAATCATCGGGACCAATCCAAGCATTTTTAGATGAGGCTCTCATTTAGGAAAATGTTTCAGGCGTCAAGACGAAGGGATTCAATGGTTGGATCATCATGGATTTGAGCGAGACAGCAGAAAATCGACATTGAACATTGGATCATTTTCGACGAAATTCGTCGTCGTCGTGCATTAGTTGTCGATGGCGCCAGAAGGGAAGTGGGAGTGGATGACGGTAGCTACCCACGGCAACTTTGGTGGCTAATAGTAGCCTGTGGTGGCTGAAAAAGGAGATGAACCCGCTCCATTTATGGGCTGTTTTGGGCAATGGCGGTGAGCTGAGGGGGGTTATGCTAGCAACTTAGGTTCTGAGGGGTGGGGGTGGTCTAGGTGGCCGGCGATGAGGGTGTCATCGGCGGCGGTGCAGTAGAGTGGCGGTGGCAATGTCGAGATTGGGAAAAAAATGGCAGCCTGGGTGTTCAGAAGCTATGATGGGAAGAAGAAGAGTGTAATTGGAGTATTTGTAATTAGTTTATTAAATTATTAATTTAATTATCGATAACTTAATTATTTAATAACTTTTGCATGCGAGATCCGATTAGGATGTGAATTTATGAATTGCACTCATAACGATGTAAACTTCGCAATGGTATTTGTTTGGACAAATTTGGAAATAGTTGAAAATTAGGCTAAAATCGGGCGTCGGTCGTTTTAGCTCCAAACAGGAACGCCTCAATAACAACTGAAAATTTCGGTGAATTAAACTCACCTTTTGGGTTAAATAGTATGATATATAGTTGATAAAAATTGTTGGATGATTATTTTAACTAATTAATATATTTATATTAGTTGGATTGAATATTCCCTCATATTGAGTAGACAAGACCCTATTACGTTCCCATATAAGAGTGGATGACCATTTATATACAATCCCAACTCGAATCAGTTGACTTATATTGCATGATTATATAATGTTTATGATGCAGGGGGAAATAGGTTGGAAGGATCCAATGGGATTCCTCGCTATTACTGAATTGTTTCAATAATATTTCTATTATATGGATTATTGAATAATGAACATAACCATGGACATTATGGTTATAACATCGTTTTTATGTTTGAAAATTAAATCCAGTAGTGATAGAAAATAAATTTGATACTGTTTATGTATTCGGTGCCTATTGGCCTCAAATTAGTATTTTAAAAAAACTATAAATTTCCTTTTAAGTTGGAATAGGTTTTTGAGACAACAAACGATTTTTAAAACCCGAAATTGGCTTCAGAAATATTTTGTTTTAAGGGTTATCTATTTAATTATATTAAAATTGTTTTATGTTTATATAATTATAATAATATTATTTTAAAGTTATTTACTTATATTAATATTGTTTTGAAGTTATATAATTATAGCAATATTATTTTAAGGTTATTTAATTATATTAATATTGTTTTAAAGTTAATTAATTATAGTTATTGTTACTTGGGGGTTTGACTAGGCAATTTGGTTGTTCGGCATCTCAGAACTCGTCCGGCATTCATTAGTCGTTCTGCATCCCAGAGGCCGTCTTGCATTCAGTGGTCGTTCGACATTCCAGCCTCGACCGACATTCAGTGGTCGATCGACATTCCAGCCTCCTTCGGCATTCGAAGGTCGTCCGACATTCCAGCCTCGACCGGCATTCCAGCCCCGACCGGCATACCAGCCTCGACCGGCATTCTAGCCTCATTCAGCATTCCAGCCTTGACCTACATTCAGTGGTCGGCCAGCATTCCAGCCTCGTTCGGCATTCGAAGGTCGTTCAGCATTCCAGCCTCGTTCGGCATTCCAGCCTCGACCGGCATTCAGTGGTCGACCGGCATTCCAGCCTCGACCGACATTCCTACCTCATTCGGCATTCGAAGGTCGTCCGACATTCCAGCCTCGGCCGGCATTCCAGCCCCGACCAGCATACCAGCGTCGACCGGCATTCCAGCCTCGTCCGGCATTCAGCCTCGACAGGCATACTAGTCTCGACCAGCATCCCATCCTCGACCGGCATTCAGCCTCGTTCGACATTTAGCCTCGTTTGGCATTCGAAGGTCGTCCGGCATCAGAAGTATCGTTTGGCAGATGTCTCGACCGGCATGGAGCCTCGCTCGGCAGCGGCCTCGCTCGGCATTTGCCGTTCGGCATTCACGGTTCGGCACACAGGAGTTACTTGCTTTGGGCCAAGGTATCTTGCCATTAGGCCCACTAGGGAAGTCCAACCCATCTTCGTCTATAAATAGAGAGGTAGGGGCATAGTGAAATAGGCCTTTTTTATAGAACACTGGGGAGACTCTACCGCTTTCAAGGCTCATTCTCTTCACTTAGCAATTGTATTCAAGTAGTTGGTGTACGGATTGTATCTGTAATCAATTATCAAGTAAAGCAATAAAGATTAACCTCAAAGTGGACGTAGGTAGTTACGCCGAACCACTATAAATCCGGTGTTCTCGTCTTTGCATTCAATTTAGCATATTGCTCTTTGTTTAAATTTACTTTCATCATTTATCTCTCTACACAATCTTTCTCAACGAGGTTAGTGACCAATTTTGGTGCTAACACTTTGGTGCTTTCAATAAGAATCGAATTCTCAGACCTCAAGGATCTGCTTTGAAACTACTGGATTGAATAAATTCCCCGAAGAAGATCTGAGTCATTCGTAGGACGTCCGTTGATTCTACTCAGAGTTCATACCAATAACTCTACAATGGGAAGACCATGTACCAGATCAGCTTCTCATAATGTGAACGCCCATGAGACTGCTAGCGTACAACAAGTAAGGCCTAGCAATCAGCAAGCAAATCTAGGTGTAGGGACTACCGCCCAGGACCAAATGCCAGTTGTCACTAGAATAGAGTTCAACAACTTGATGAGAGAGCTCAAGGAAAGCAGGAGACAACTCGGAGAGCAGATGAAAGCTAACGCCAACCTCATGGCACAACTCACTCAACAACAGCTTCAGAATGCTAGGGGCAGTCTAACTCCTTATTCTTCATCTGACAGCTCGACTTCGTCCGATGAACCTCCCAGGCGTAGACGCCGCAAGACTAAAACTACGCAGGCAGGTGCTGCTGTCTGAACAGTTGGGGACCATTTACACCTTGGAGACCGTGACCAAGCAGGAACTGGAAACTTAGGAGCTAGAGTGCAAGTGGAGGCTGGACGCCCCGCTCACCAAGATGCCAATGATGTCGAAACTCAAAATGCACATTTGGTAGATCGCCAGCAAAGGAGGCATCAGCCTGATCAATCCCGTAGGACAGACTCCAACCTTCCATCTTTCATACAAATCCCAAATCTAACAGCTATGATCAAACAGTTGATGAAAGAGAATCAAGGCTTGTTGAATGATGATTGGGGGGTATCCAGGAGTCATACTCCATTCACAGACACTGTCCTACGGGCTGAGTACCCCAGGTAGTTTAGCATGCCAATTATCCAGGCTTACGAAGGAAAGACCGATCCCAGGCAGCATGTGATGAGGTACGAATGGATGATGGATTCAGCTAGAGCAAATGACGCAACAAAGTGTCGGTGCTTTCCAATAACTCTATCTGGGATCGCTACCATGTGGTTCACCCGACTCTCTCCACGGTCTGTATCCAGTTTCGAGGAGTTGGCAAAGAAATTTATAGAACAATTCAGAATACATACTACTCGTCCCAAGGACGTAATGTCACTATCAAGTGTAATCCAAGCTCCTAGGGAGTCGTTGAAGGAGTATATATAGAGATTCCATGTTGCGGCTACTGAAGTCAGTAATCCCAATGATCATGAAATTCTTATGGCTGTGATGTGAGGTGTGGATCCGGATTTAGAGTTTGGAGATTGGTTGGCAGGAAAACCTCCAACTACGCTAGAGCGTTTTTACTCAAAGGCACATCAGTTCATAGGAAGACAGGAAGCCAAGTGGATAAGGCGAGATAAAGCACCGGGGCCTGTTCAGGAGTCCGTAAAAAGCAACATTGCAGTGAAGCAATCTGGAGACTACTCGGGGAAAGTTCAAGTCAATGTCCAGAACAAGCCCAGGCAATCTAAGGAATCTTGAGGAAGAAATCTGGGGAAGAAGAGAGAAGCGGGGAAATGGAAGCTGAGAATTCCAACCTACAACGAGTACACCCCGCTGAATGCGTCTCTTGAGAACATTTACCTATCAACCTGCAATACCTTTCAGTACAGAAAGCCACGTCCAATGGAGTCAACCGAAGAACAAAAGCGGACCGGTAAGTACTGTCGCTTTCATGAGACTTATGGGCACAATACTGAAGAGTGCAGACACCTACATGATGCTATAGAGAAGTTGATTAGGCAGAAAAAGTTACAGGAGTTTGTGAAGAATCCGCAGAAAGGTGGACAGGGAACATCCAATCCAGGTCGTGCACCAGCTCCACATTATCCCGAGGAGCCTGCTCGTACCGTGGCCAGACTAGTCATAAACACGATCATCGGCGGACCTCACCCTACGGATAAGAACTGGCAAGAGATGGAACGGTATGCTAATTCTCTGAGGCATGCGGACTTCGAGTGTTGTTCCAACGTAGAGGATGGGACCCCTGCTAAGCAACTGCGCATGATGACAGACGATATAGTATTCAGGAGCAGAGATGCTGACCAAGTGGAGGCTCCTACCATTGACCTGATGGTCATATCTGCGACAATCGGGCCAGCTTATGTAAAGAGAATTTTGATTGATTGTGGAAGTTCTGTCAATATCATCTTCAAGAAGGCTTATGATCAGATGAAGATGGAGACGAAGGATTTGAAGCCATCTAAAGCTCGTATACACGGCTTTAATGGTGCAGCGACTAATGCAGCGGGGTATGTGGAATTGCCAGTTGAACTGGGACAAGGTGAGCGAAGGTGGGTGCGAATCCTACCTTTCGTAGTTTTGGATGTAGATTCTCCATACAATGTATTTTTGGGCCGACCGGCCCTAGCTGAGTTTAGGGCAGCATTGGCCCCGTGGTGTTTAACTTTAAAGTTTCCGACTGACAAAGGAGCAGGTGTTGTTCATGGAGACCAGGCGACCGGTCGTGCATGTTATGTGGCCGAGCTCCGAGAGGCCCAGTGGAGAGAGAAAGGGAAGGTTGTGGACAATTCCGTCCACATCCGGAATATCGACAATTGACAAATAATGCCCGAGCCTTGGCTCGAGCAAAATTCTTGGATCTATAGAGACATAGATCTAAGGGGCGATGATGAGGAACCCAGGGAAGAAAAAGTAGCACCGGCTGAAATGACAATCGACATTTCGGTCAGCCGGGACGATCCATCGCGAGTATTGAAGATTGGATCACAACTCAGCCCCTCAATGACTAAAGACCTCAGCGATTTCCTCCGAGCGAATCTCGATGGTTTTACTTGGACAGATTCTGACATGTGCGGGATTTCTCCCGCTATTACGAGTCATATGTTGAACATAGACCCGAAGTATGTCCCGGTTAAGCAGAAGAGGAGAGGAATGGACCAGGAGAGGTCCGCAGCTCTTAGAGAGGAGGTGGAAAAACTCAAAGCCAATGGGTTCGTCCGCGACGCCCTCTACCCTGAATGGGTATCAAACCCCGTGCTAGTGAAAAAGGCGAACGGGAAATGGAGAACTTGCATAGATTATTCCGATTTGAACAAAGCATGCCCCAAGGACAGTTTCCCATTACCTAGGATTGATCAGTTGGTCGACTCCACTTCAGGACACGAGTTGTTGTCGTTCATGGATGCATACTTGGGATACAATCAGATCCCGATGCACATTCCGGACTAGGAACACACCAGTTTTGTCACAGACGTTGGGCTATATTTCTATGTAGTAATGTCTTTTGGATTTAAAAACGCGGGAGCGACCTATCAGCGTTTGGTGAATCGAATGTTTAAAGATCAGATTGGTAGAACGATGGAAGTCTATGTGGATGACATGCTCGTCAAGTCGCAACAGTCAAACGACCACATTCGGGACTTAGCAGAGATGTTTGACATACTCGGATATTATAGAATAAAGATCAACCCTCTGAAATCTTCCTTCGGCGTTGCATCAGGGAAGTTTTTAGGATTCATTGTTAACACTCGTGGAATTGAAGTTAACCCGGAAAAGATTCAAGCTATTCGAGACGTACAAGTGCCAGAACTATAAAACTGGTGCAAATCTTGAATGGGAAGGTGGCTGCACTGAGTCGATTCATATCCAGGGCCACAGATAAGTGTATTCCCTTCTTTGATATGATAAAGAAAGGAAAGAGGAATTTCAAATGGACATCCATTTGTGAGGAAGCGTTCCGAGATCTGGTGAGACATTTGGAGAGTCCTCTAGTACTGTCGAAACCAAAAGACCACGAAATGCTGTACCTATACTTGGTCGTATCCCAGCATGCTATAAGTGCGGCTTTGGTCAGTGAGGAGGACCGAGTCCAAAAGCCGGTGTATTACGTTAGTAAACGTTTAACGGGGGCAGAAAGAAATTATCCTAAAATTGAGAAATTGGCCTATTGCTTGGTGATTGCATCACGTAAGCTGCGTCCATACTTTCAAGCACACTCAGTTAGTGTCTATACCGATCAGCCTTTATGACAGGTACTCCAACGACCAGAAACTTCTGGAAGGATGTTAAAATGGAATATCGAGTTGAGTCAGTTCGATATTACCTACCTACCACGAAGAGCCATACAAGGGCAAGCATTAGCAGATTTCATCGCTGAGTTTACTGTATCCGACGAACCAGATAGTCATAGTGTCATTCCCCCCATTCGATGGAAATTGTACACCAATGGGGCATCAAACGATTGTTGCTCTAGAGCTGTTGTAGTTCTCGTGACTCCAAAAAACCGATCGATTTGTTATGCTTTGAAGCTCTATTTCCCGGCTATGAATAATGAAGCAGAATATGAAGCATTGATTGCTGGTTTAAAGCTTATTGGAGAACTCGGGGTAAAGTCAGTTGAAATATTTTGTGACTCACAGTTGGTGGTCTACCAAGTGCACGGAGATTACCAAGCAAAGGGACAAAAGCTTGCTCCGTACCTTGCTCTGGTTTAGGAACTATTTGCGAACTTCGAACATTATAACATTTCGCATCTCCCACTTGAATAGAACAAGGAAGCGGACTCGTTGGCCAAATTCGCAATCACTGGCGATGAACAGCAAATGGGATTGGTTCCCGTCGAAACCTTACATGCTCCAAGCATAGATGCGATGAAAGTTGATTTTGTGTTGAAAACAGGAATCGAGAGGGAGTCATGGATGACCCCATTCAAACTATACCTGATGACCGGGACTTTACCTGAAAAAAGGAGCGAAAGACGATAGGTCATTCGCAAAACCGCACGATATGTGATGTAGGATGGAGTAATGTATCGGAAGGGGTTCTCGGTCCCCTTATTACGGTGCATTGCCCATGATGAGACAAAGTGGGTCTTGAAGGAGGTTCATGAAGGAGAATGTGGCGACTATATTGGGGGGCAGACGCTAGCAAAAAAGATCCTCCGTTATGGATACTATTAGCCAACTGTGAATCGGGATGCTGCAGATTATGCAAGAAAATGCGACAAGTGTCAAAGATATGCGAATATACCGAGAGCTCCACCAACAGAACTCACACAAATGGTTAGTCCCTAGTCGTTTGCAATCTGGGGAATCGACATAATCGGTTCTTTGCCTATATCCAAAGGTGGTGCAAAATATGCGATAGTTGCGGTCGACTACTTCACAAAATGGGCCAAGGCAGAGACTTTGGCCACAATCACCTCCAAGAAGGTCATTAATTTCGTTGTACAAAATATTATATGCCACTTTGGCCTCCAGCGAACCATCATTACAGACAACAGAACTCAATTTGAAAGTAGAGAATTCAAAGATTTCTGTTCAAAGTACGGCATTGAGAAAAAGTTCGCCGCCGTTGCTCATCCGAAGGCTAATAGACAAGTTGAACTTGTGAACAAAATAATCAAGTCCATATTGAAGAAGCATTTGGAAAAGGCTGGAGGCAAGTGGGTAGATGAACTCCCAACAGCGCTATGAGCTTATAGAACTACCCACAAGTCCGCGACTGGGCACACTCCATTCGCATTGGCATACGACTCAAAAGCTGTTATACCCGTAGAGCTTGAAGTTCCATCACATCGGGTGACACATTATGATCCTAAGACAAATCATGATCTCTTGTTGGAATCACTGGACTGCGTTGATGAAAAACGTAAAGAAGCTGAATTAAGGGTGGCAGCATATAGGAACCGAGTCAAGCGATATTACGACGAGAATGTCCGCCCAAGAATCTTTGATGTGCGTGATCTCATTTTGAAACGAGTTTCCCGGTACCATCACATATAAATCTCAACTGGGAAGGTCCATATGTCGTTGGATGGAAACTTGGAGAGGGAACTTTCAAGCTAGCGACCGTTGATGGCATGACACTCCCCCGAGCATGGAACAGTGAACATTTGCGACATTATTACATTTAGCCTGTTTCTTTCCTGTTTTAGGTGCAATTGTTTGTTGTATGTTTTTATTCCATTGATTCTTAGTTTCCTTTTTAGCATGTAATCAGACAATTTGGTTTGTTTTCATTAATAAAGGCTTGAAGCCGTCTTTTCCATGAATTATTGACGTTTTTGTACCTTATAATCTGGTGATGAACTGCTGGAGTTACATTATTCCGTATGACGTACGAACTCGCATAAATGACTTCAATCTCCGAGTCCCCTGAGTGCGGACCGGAGTACTCTAAGTCCCCAGAGTGAGGACTAGAGTATAAACGACTTCAATCTCCGAGTCTCTTGAGTGCGGACCGGAGTACTCTAAGTCCCCAAAGCACGGACTAGAGTATAAACGACTTCAATCTCCGAGTGCCCTGAGTGCGGACCGGAGTACTCTATGTCCCCAAAGCCAGGACTAGAGTATAAACGACGTCAATATCCGAGTCCCTTGAGTGCGGACCGGAGCACTCTAAGTCCCCAAAGCGCGGACTAGAGTATAAACGACGTCAATCTTCGAGTCCCCTGAGTGCGGACCAATGTACTCTAAGTCCCAAGAGCGTGGACTAGAGTATAAACGACGTCAATCTCCGAGTCCCCTGAGTGCGGACCGGAGCACTCTAAGTCCCCAGAGCGCGGACTAGAGTATAAATGACTTCAATCTCCGAGTCCACTGAGTGCGGACCGGAGCACTCTAAGTCCCTGGAGCGCGGACTAGAGTATAAACGACGTCAATCTCCGAGTCCCCTAAGTGCAGACTGGAGTACTCTAAGTCCCCAGAGCGCGGACTAGAGTATAAACGACGCCAATCTTCGAGTCCCCTGAGTGCGGACCAAAGCACTCTAAGTCCCCGGAGCGCGGACTAGAGTATAAATGACTTCAATCTCCGAGTCCCTTGAGTGCGGACCGGAGTACTCTAAGTCCCGAGAGCGTGGACTAGAGTATAAAAAACGTCAATCTCCGAGTCCCCTGAGTGCGAACCGGAGTACTCTATGTCCCCGTAGTGCGGACTAGAATCCAAATAACTCAAATCTCCAAGTTCTCTGAATATGAACTAGAGTATTCTAAGTCCGAGAATGCGGATTGAAAAATACTCTAAATACAAGAAATGTAAAATAATAGATATATAATTCCAAAGAATGTCCGAACAATGTGAGAATGGATTGGGAATTTATGTAACTCAGAAGATCTTGAGTTTCGACCATAGTTGGGCGGAAAGCTAAAAAGCAGAAATCTTTCAAATGACAAAGAAACTAAACTTTATTCAATAATCCAAAATAGGGTTATACAACCACTCCTCCAAAACTTGGAGTCAAAAGTCTATCTACATAAACTACGAAAATGAAAAAATAAAAGGTGGTTACAGGGCCTAAGCTAAACCTCGTTGAACAAGTATAGTGGCTACTTCTTCGACTTCTTTAGTTTCTTGTCCTCCTTTGCTTTCTCGGATGACTCCTCTCCCTCATGCTTTCTCTTGAACTTTTTGCTCGCCAAAGAAGCGGAGTTAGGAGTGGGAGGAGGAACATCCAGTGGATTGGATTTTCCGAGAAGAATGTCTTTCGGAGGCCTGTTCAGCGGGTCGTTAAGTTCAATTACTTGAGGCTCGACCTTGATCTCAACTTTCTTCCTCTTCTCTTCCGCGAGTCACTCCTTCATACTTACCTTCGAAGTGTGTTCTGAGGAGCCCGTGATTTCAATTTCATAACTCCCTTCAACGGGGGATGAAGTTTCAGACTTTTCATCATCTAACGCCCCCGATCACTTGAGCATCAGGACCGGGGGTTACTCCCGCATGAGTAGCATCGCTCGCTTTCACCATCTCCTCCTTGGCATCATCGCTCCTCGGAATCGGTTCAGGATTAGAGCGGTCTGCATAAAAACATACAGAACGAACGTTAGAATCAATAACCGCTCACAGAAAGCGATAGATCTTTGAGATTTAAGAATAAGAGTTTTATACCGGTTTCTCGCTGGCTTTCGGCTGTGCGAGGAATTTCACCCTCTAAAATGGGAGATAGCACGTGAACGCCAAGACCGGGGTCTTCTGGATCATAGCCAACGTGTTGTTCGAACGGATCAAGTACTGGTTGGCTGACCGATTGAGTAGTAGGAGGAGCTGAAGGCCCAGTTCCAGACGAGCCAGCTATGTCATTTTTCTCCTTAGATGGAGGAGAACCTTTGCTAAAAAGAGCCTTAGCTACAGAAAAGTCCGATGGCTCGTTCCCTCTGAGAAACTCTTTCACTAAAGCATCCTCGTCGACCTCCTCGGTGCCTGACTCCACCTTCCTAATCTTTATTAAAGTCTCCCAAGCCTCGGCCAAAGATTCAAGGTAGCCCTCGCCTAAGAAAGTCAAGTCCCGGTGCATGAGGACACGGGCATTGTATTCGGCTATTAGTGGGTCGAACATACACTTGATCTCTTCTCTTCCGGCCTCTACAGCCGCTTCAAGGCGGGAGTCGATCTCCGCGGAAGCTATTCTCTTGCCCTGCTTGCGGGCTTCATCTTTCATCATCCCAACCTTAGAAAGTTCATCATCGGGCTTTGCCTTCAAGAGACGTGTATCGACAATCTCGTTACAGTACCGTCGAGACTCCTCTTGAGCCGCTATCTTCTCTTCCTTCTCCTTAGAAATTAACTCCTTCAACTCTTTAACCTGCAGGGCGAGTGCATCCCTTTCTTTTTGAATAGAATCTTTTTCTAAAGCTAGGGCCCCACTGCGTTGGACCGCGACATCAAGTTCCTTCTTATGAGTCATCTCTAGATGAGCGACGGCCTCCGCAGTCTCTATAGCACTCTGTTCTGCAGCTTCAAGTTTGGACTTGTACGAAGCAAGCTCTTTGTCCTGATTTTTGATGATGTCTTTATCAAAGATAGCTTCGAACTTCAAGCGGTCGATTTCTTGTTGACGCTCGACGGTTATTTCCAAAACTTTTTTGAGTAAATGAACAAACGCATCATGTTGAACATAGACATTGTTGTTGCAAGCGATGGCACTCTGTTTGACATAGCCCGGAATGTGATGTATAGCTGGGAGGGACTTCAGACCATCAAAGCAGATTTTGGGGAATTTAGTTTTAAGCTCGGCCAGCTTCTCCGATATCGTGGGGTCTACCGCGTGAATAGGAGGAGGAGGTTTTGAAAGCTCTGTTCTCTTACGATGCTCCCGAGATTGTTGTGTGCTTGATGAACCGGAATGTTGATCTCGAGAAACATCGGGTTGAGACCCCTTCTGCGAAGATTTTTCTCTGTCTAGTTCTCTTTGAGGAGGAAGGTCGAGAGAGTATGAAGAATGGGAATGTGATTTCTTTCGATAAGTCGACTCTCGAGGTCGGTTGTCTCGATCTCCATAGTCGTCCCTGTCCCGGCGCTTGCCAGTGCCTGAGTCCCGGCCAGAATGATAAAAGACGGATGAGCCGTGAAGACGATCAAATCTGTGGGAGCGTCCCATGTCACCTGCATAAAATAAGAATAACGACAGGTTAGAAAAGATCAGGGTAACGACTAAGATTGAAGTGCAGGGTGAAGTGCGCGTGTCCGTGTGTGTCCGTGTGTTTCCCCCCGACAGACCAGTTTCTTTACTAATTGGAGTATTATCTCCCTGGACTTGGGCTTGAACTCCCGTATCGCCTCTAGCGGGCGAATGAAGCTGGAGGGCTTCTGGATCGTCGAAACCGTAGTTGAGTAAATCATCAGGAATTGTAAGGTTCGACAGGCCCTTCAGAGAACTTTCTAAGTGCTGCGTGGAAGATTCTTTTTCCATTGGAATAAGGGTAACTTTAGAAGTGCCGCCCACTGTTTTCTTCCTCAACTTGTACGTCAGTTTCTTCTTCCTCTTCGAAGTGGAAGACGATGTTTCAATGTCAAGAAATTCCACTATCGGGTTCTCGCCCTGTACTTCGCACGTTTCTGCTTCTTTAATTTCCCCCTCTTCTAGCATGTTAGGGGCATTGCGTGTTGAAGGCCCAGCCTGCCTTTTTCCCTTGCCTGCAGCAGGTCTGGATAGAGTGACGCCTGGGGGAATGCTTATTCGGCGACCTTCTGCCAACAGCCCGAATCTCGCAAGTGATTCATTTGAAATGAGGGATTTGATGTCCCGATCTTCTACGGGGAGGGCTCGGATAGTTGCCACTACTTCAGAGTATCCGGAGCCTTCGGGGCATGGAGTGATACCTAGAAAAGTGGATAAAGAGTCAGAAATAATGCAGGTTTCGCTAAATTCAAGTGTTGATATAGAAAATGAACTTACTTCCTTCCACCCATCTCCTAGCGAAACCGGGAGGACAACGAACATAGAACGACTCCTGCTTGTACTGGGCAAATTTGCTCCATGCCCCAATCAGGATTTGGCATTTACTATATGGCTCCAGAAATATGAAAGACAGGCTATCTGATCGTCTCTTGAAGCGATAAATATAACGGATATCGCTTGGAGCCGGAAGCCTGGAGAAGACACTCATAAAGAGGATGCAAGTGCCATATAAAAAAGCATGACTGTTGGGAGGTAGTTGTGAAGGAGCGATCTCGTTATATTGCAATAAGTCGCGAAGGAAGGAGTTGAAGGGTGGAACACTGCCGACCCAGCACATAAACTTATTGCAAGCTGTGTACCCGGTTGGGGGCAAATGCGGACGATCATTCCCCGAAGGAACTAATACATCGTCGAAAGGGATTCCGTGGACAGAGCATATCCGGCAGAGTGTAGTCTCGTTAATCCTTGAGACCTGTGAATCGGCTAGTTCGTCTAAGAAGATAGCTGCCTCTAAGGCGTCAGGAGCTAAGTCGACGGATGCTGTCCCGACACTAGGTAGGTTTTGAACAGGGGTAGTTGATGGGTTCGAAGTATCTATGACTTCTCGTCGAGAGGATGGCCCATGTCTGTCTGAGATCGTAACAGAGCTAGATTTTCTAGACATCTCTAGTGAAGATCAAATCCAATAAAGCACCTGTTTGAACTATACTTGAAAACCAATTAACATTAGACTTAACAACGTAAGTATTCCCCCTGTGTGGTGTGTGAACTAGTGTGGTCATCCAAATAAAAGTGCTGAGAAATTAAAAGTAGCAGAGTTGATGATATAAAGTTCAACTTTGAACTGTCATCTTCAAAGACCGTCATCGCTGACTATTTCCGAAAATCTACCCTAACATGTTTTCCAATTTTGGACTCGGACATTGGCACTATATGTTAAAGGCGATTATCTGTTTTTATCGATTTGAAGTCAGGCTTATAGTTGTTGAAACTGGGGAGTCATCAGTCCGGATTAGTTCGATATGCTGGTTTGTTTAAGTCCTTGTCCTTGTTTTTTTTCATATGAATAGGCATGGAAAATGAGTGAGTTCAACAAGGGTTATGTTCAAGTTGGAATGAATTCGACTGTCATTGTCTATTCATCAAAGGCCAAGACCGAGCGACACTTGAAACACACGGCCTAAATGCTGTTCGGCATCAACCTCATTCGGCCTAAATGCCGTTCGGCATCGACCTCGTTCGGCCTAAATGCCGCTCGGCATCAATCTCGTTCGGCCTTAATGCCGCTCGGCACCAACCTCGTTCGGCCTAAATGCCGCTCGGCATTAACCTTGCTTGACCTATAATGTCATCCGACTTAAGTGTCGCCCGACATCAACCACGCTCAGCGGAAATGTCGTCCGGCCTAAGTCCACCGTTCAGCATTTTCCGGGTCAATGTATGAGCCAGATACACCGAATCGCTTACTTTCAACCTCCCTGACTTCACTCCGGTATTTCCTCTTCATCGTTCGGCATGAACGAGTCATGCCGAGCCATGATCATACCAAGCCGCATCGCTCGGCGTCTAAGTCCAACCTCGACCTCACACCTTTACTCCCACACTTCAATTCACACGCCACCAGCGTCCGGACATCTCAAACCTAATCGGATCTTATCGGGCTAGCACCTTCTTCCGACTTCCACTACGTTTAATCATAGGGCCTATTTAAACTTCAAACCCAACTTCCTAATCTACGAGACTTCTGTTACTTATAGATTGAGAGAAAATTATAAGCCGAGTCTCATCCGAAGTATCTAGTCAAAGTGATTTGGGTATGCAAAGTTTCCATACCTAAAAGGAGGAGAAGGAATCTGGTGATATACTTGAGTTGGAAGTCGAGATCTGTTCGGGCTCGTTGTGGAAGGCAATCGGGATGTAACAAACTCGACTCGGGGATTGAAGGCATTGGAAAGGTGTTCGCAAGGGATTGAAAAGGCTCGAGTTTGTAAGTACGGTGGTGTAAAGATAAGAGTAAAAGGGAGAATGAGAAGAAGTATCAGCTTTTATAGAGGAAGGAAGCTAAACAGGCTCCAACCAGTAGAACCGGTCAAAGCGCATGCCTCGTTCGGCATTAGCTATGCCATTCGGCATTTAGATGTCGTTCGGCATCAAATATGTCGTTCGGCATTTGTATGTTGTTCGGCATCGGCATGCCACTCGGCATACAATGCCTCGATCGGTGTTCAAGAAAAAAGTACTATCGAGAAGACTATGCCAAAGCCCGAAGAAAAGGCTTATGGTTCGAAGCGCATCACGTTCGATCACATGACGCACTTTGAGGGGCAAGTGTTACATGGGGGTTTGACCAGGCTATTTGGTCGTTCGGCATCTCAGAACTCGTCCGGCATTCATTGGTCGTTCGGCATCCCAGAGGTCGTCCGGCATTCATTGGTCATTCGGCATCCCAGAGGTCGTCCGGCATTCAGTGGTCATTTGGCATTCCAGCCTCGACCGACATTCAGTGGTCGACCGGCATTCCAGCATCGACCGGTATTCCACCCTTGTTCGGCATTCGAAGGTCGTCCGGCATTCCAGCCTCGACCGGCATTACAGCCTAGACCGGCATACCAGCCTCGACCGGCATTCTAGCCTCGACCGGCATTCTAGCCTCGACCGGCATTCCAGCCTCGTTCGGCATTCGAAGGTCGTCCGGCATTCCAGCCTCGTTCGACATTCCAGTATCGACCGACATTCAGTGGTCGACCGGCATTCCAACCTCGACCGTCATTCAGTGGTCGATCGGCATTCCAGCCTCGACCGGCATTATAGCCCCAACCGGCATACCAGCCTCGACCAACATTCTAGCCTCGACCGGCATTCAGTGTTCGACCGGCATTCCAGCCTCAAACGGCATTTCAGCCTCTTTCGGCATTCGAAGGTCGTCCGACATTCCGGCCTCGTTCGGCATTCCAGTCTCGACCGGCATTCAGTGGTCGACCGTCATTCCATCCTCGACCGACATTCCAGCCTCGTTCGGCATTCGAAGGTCGTCCGGCATTCCAGCCTCGGCCGGCATTCCTGCCTTGACCGGCATACCAGCCTCGATCGGCATTCCAGCCTCGTCCAGCATACCAGCCTCGACCGGCATTCCAGCCTCGTCCGGCATTCAGCCTCGACCGGCATACCGGCATCGACCGGCATCCGGGCCTCGACCAGCATTCAGCCTCGTTCGGCATTCAGCCTCATTCAGCATTCGAAGGTCGTCCGGCATCAGAAGTATGGCTTGGCAGAAGTCTCGACCGGCATGGAGCCTCGCTCAGCAGCGGCCTCGCTCGGCATTTGCCGTTCGGCATTCACGGTTCGGCACACAGGAGTTACTTGCTTTGGGCCGAGGTACCTTGCCACTAGGCCTACCAGAGAAGTCCAACCCATCTTCATCTATAAATAGAGAGGCAGGGGCACAGTGAAATAGACCTTTTTTGGAGAACACTGGGAGACTCTACTTCTTTCAAGACTCATTCTCTTCACTTAGCAATTGTATTCAAGTAGTTGGTGTACGGATTGTATCTGTAATCAATTATCAAGTAAAGCAATAAAGATAAACCTCAAAGTGGACGTAGGCAGTTACGCCGAACCACTATAAATCTGGTGTTCTCGTCTTTGCATTCAATTTAGCATATTGCTTTTTGTTTAAATTTACTTTCATCATTTATCTCTCTACACAATCTTTCTCAATGAGGTTAGTGACCAATTTTGGTGCTAACAGTTATATTATTTTAAGGTTGATTAATCATATCTGTATTTTTTTAAAGTTATTTGTTATAGCAATACGGTTTTAAAGAGTTATCAAAATATGAAAAGGTTAATTATTTCAAGAGTAATTATGGTTTGAATTTATAAGAAGGATTATTATCAAGGTTTTTAAAATAAATCATTATTATTTATAAAGATGGTAAAGATTAATTATTCTTGTTTGTCAAACAATATTTTGAAATTTTTATTTATTGATTAAGATGTTTTACAATTAATAATTTTCATTTATTTATAATATTTATTGTTTATAATTATTGATATATAATGGTTTCTAAAAGTAAAAGGATTTTTAATTATTTATAAATGTTTTCTAAGACCTACGATTAGAGTCGAAAGACTTGTATTTTGTAAAAGAGCTTATAAAATGGTTTAGAGACATAAGTAAGTTTATATACGAGGTGAAGGGTTTTATAAATGATTAGATATTTATCAACGAATTGTAGAAATGGGTTTATAGATGTATAAATGAATTTTTTATAAATGATTTGAGAAGTTTTATATAATGGTTTATAAATGGTTTTATAGAATTATAAGAAGTTTATGAATGATTTTTGAATCGAATAAAATTGGAATCTTTCTTAGTGTACAAATATACGTATACCGTCGAGATAAGTATATTGATATTTTCTAAGTATTGGAAAAATTAGAATCGGCAGATATATTTCTTTGTAAAGGTATTCTTATACAAGAAATTTACAAATGGTTTTAATTAAGAAAGATTTATAAAATGAGGCTAGTGATTGCTTGTATGTTGAACCAATATTGGTTTTCTCTATGAAATAAATCCCTGATTTGGATGTATATTTATTGATAGTTAAATATCAGGCTATCAAAAAAATGGACCCAAACGTAATTTTGGAAATATCTAGGAGAAACACGTGAGTTTTATGGCACGGTCATCTTCGATGATGTTGTATTGTGCGTGTAAATCACATTTTGTTCTCTTAGGACAACAATAAGGAAATCCATCCACTAACGGTTAGGAGGTGATCTCCGATCTTTTCTTTGACTGTATATTTCCTAAAGAACTGGGGTTTAGTTTATCGAAATTATCGAAATTTGTTTCAAAGACACCGGGATTGGGTACGTTACTGGAAACCAATTAGATCCAATAAATGCATTTCGAAGTGAAGACATCTTGAAGATGATGGAATTGGAGACATAGCTCTCAAGTATTTCGTTAAGTCTCAGAATGAACATGCATGGATGAATATTGGTATTACATTATTGCGTTGAAGGTAGTATTAGCATTCCAAGTGGGAATTGCTATATGAAAGGTAAAATGTGGCCTCAAGCATCACCAACTGGGAATGACTAAAACATGGGAGATGTAGTAGGGCTAAGTGGGTCGCTCCTACGTAATGTATGATCATCCCTATATAGAGTCATCATTATCTCTCATTTGTTTACTTCGGGGCCCATTATTGGAGGTGTTATCATATTCGGTACTATCTATTAAGGTGTAGGTCGGTTCTATGTTGGCAGGGGTCGATAGGTTCAAACTCGTTGTTATTTTATCTAGAGATGCACCGTGACAGGCGGTACCCCATAGACCGGTTATTGTATGAAATCCATTTTCCAATAAGAGCCCTTTAAGGTTTTAGTTGAATACTTATTATGCTAGAATTTAATTAATCTATTCAGCTAAGATTAATAAGTATTTGTTTCTAGACCGTATTATAATATAAGAGAATTTCATTTGAAATGGTTTTGGTTATCGTAAGGTAAAAACCAGTCCGTGTTTATGTACAGCATGGTCATACGAGATACTATTGATTTGGAAGATTTTTATATAATTTAAATATCCAGTTGGGTGTGTTTTCTCATGCTGGTTTTGCAGACTAACACGGGTGGTATTTTATTTTAATGCTCGGGTCAGACCGAGCATATTATAGATTTAGTTTGGATATGTAGAGTTTTAGGAGACGAGCTGGAGGCCCAAATACATATTCACGTACATGGTTATTTTTTTTCATTGTATTCGTTATTGTATTTATCAGAAATTGTGAGGACATGCTATTATAACCGTCCAGACTGAAATAGGTTTGTATGCTCTAATTGATGTTAGTATATACGTATATTACAGTTTTACTTTTGTGTAAAGATTTGTTGCATATTATAGATTATTCGTTCCGCTGTGAGATTCTTTGTTGTTTAGTTTCCTTCTTATCTTCTTCCTTCTTTCTTTTCCCTAACAATCGGGTTCTCCGGCATTCGATTTCTTGGCATGTAGTATAGTGGATGTATTAGTGTCAATTTTCGAGGGTCAAAAATACCCTAATCATTGCATGCAGTATATAACCGTAAAAATATAAATCAATCGCTCCGAGGTGGGATATATATACAAAGGGTCATCCGCTCTTACACGGGAATGTAATAGGGTCTCATCCACTCCAATAGCGGGAATAAATCCAATCCAACTAATAATAATAAGTAAATTAACCAAACAGTCAATAACTATCAATAATAAATATCCACACATCCAACAGATAATTTTTACCGACTAAATAAAATTTTGATTAACTAAAAAGGCAAGATTAACTCATTTTGATTTTACTAGTCGTCAAAACGTTCTATTTTGGATTAAAATTGAACAATCGTTAAATTGCACCTAAAATTCTGTAACGACCCGATATTTTCAACCATTCGCATCCATTATAAGTGTATAGGTAGACGCTCATGCCGGAGTTGAATTGCTCAAAATACCGCATTGTAAATAAAATTTGGCAAATCTCAGAGTATGAAGTAAATAAATATAATCACAGATCACAGACACAGAGTAAAATAATGCAGCGGAAGTAAAAGAAATAGTAGTTCATGAAGCTACTATTTAAATATATCAGAGTTACATAAGATACAACATAAGAAATAAAGTACAATAGAAGTCTCAATACAATAACCAAGTACAGGCTGAATAGAACAACGGAACTGAAGTTGATAGAACAAGACTAGCAGATAATCTCCAACGATTCAAATCTCCATAAGGTGGAAATCCAAATCTGTGAATACTCAGGCTGACCCGAGCGTAAAGCAAAACACGAAACACTCGAGTCAGGACAATATATACTTATATAATGTAAACCAACTCAAGTGAACTGTAATAAAGGTACAAGTAACTTAGAAGATGCTTGGGACCGCCCATCCTCTAAGGATCCGTTAAAATATCTACTATGTATTAATATTCGATATTATAATAGTGTCTAAATAAGTAAAGTATAATCATATAGAAAATAACGTTAAGGGGATGGAGAACCTTAACGTGGTCGGATCTTAAAATCATAATCGTAGTAAAGCTCGATATGGTAGGTAACACGGCACAATTAGGCAATGCCAGGGTAGATATACCAATTACGCACACGGACTGATGGAGTGGATAGCAGCCACTACCGTCCACCTCGAACAACACTCCCAAATAGGAGGATGGCCATCTAATCAATGACAAGTAAGAGTATAATATCAAAGAAATATGTCCGAGAAGAGGTGCTACCTCACTGGTCCGAGATCGCTCCTGTTTTAGCCACCTTATGCCAACTCACGGGAGTTGGGTCCACGTAACATACCTTAAGAACGTCGCCACCATCCTACTTCATTCTGGAATCTCCACCGCGTACACGGTTGTCAAAGTGGTTTTCGGTATCGATAGAGAGTATGTCCATATCCGATCCCGGTCTCTTTACCAACCAATCGTTATTATAACCCGTGGTTGTAACTTTTAAAAACAATAATTTACTTCAAAATAAAATATCATTTCAAACCATATCTTTATCAAAATAAAGATTAAATCAATTCCAAACCATTTCCATATATTTAAATTTTCATATCATTTCAAAACTTCATTTCAAATCATTTTAATATAATAAAATATCATATCCTTACAAAACTTCATTTCAAATCATTTTAATAAAATAAAATATCCTATCAGTTCAAATCCAAATATTCAACTTTAAATACCTTTTAAATTCAAAGATATCGTTCATTTACTATCATTTCAAATCACCTTTAAATAGTTTATATTCCAATCAAAATAATTCATTTAAACCTTTTAAAAGTGTAATTATTATATTTTCAAATCAAGTATTCAATTTCCAAAGTTTCAAACCATTCTGAGTTCGTTTACTAAGTCAAAAACCCTAATTATTAAAATTTCAGCATTTCACAGTATTTAAAAACAACTACTATAAGTTATATTTGAAAACATTTTTAATTCAGCAAAGACATCACTTAAAACTGCTGTTAAAACTCAGTTTTAGTTGAATTATAGTTCAAAACAGAAAAGACAGCATATCAGAAGTGCTGCGGTAGTTCAGATTTCAAAACAAGGGTTAAATTTGGTTTCAGCAAAGACTGCAGACCATTATAGCATTTCCAGAGAATGCTATAATAGACCTGAGTTCAATATTAGCCTATAAGTTCAATTACAGCAACTACAGCATTTCAGAAATGCTGTAATAGCTCTTTTTACACAATTTTAGTTCAAAACAGAATCTATAGCATTTCTAAATGCTATTAAAAGTAAATTTCAGGAGTTAGTGTATTTCCAGCAATTAAATAACTTTAATTTAAAACACATAAACATTTTAAAAATCATATTTTAACATTTAAAATGTTCATTTACATATCATTTAACATATATCTTTTTCACAATAAATTTCTTATAATTAAATCCAATTTTCAACAATTTACTTAATAAGTTTAAGTGTATAAGTTCCAATTCTTCACATTTCAACAAATAGACTTAACACTTCAAATTTAAATTACCATTTCACAATTTAATAAAAGTTCCAATTTTATTTAATTAACTTAAACCTTTAATTAAAACCAAATTTCACATTTCCTAGTCAAGTTATATTTTAAAAGATCACTTTTAAACATTCATTTATTTAACCACTTAAATTCATAGAAAAATCAATAATACTTTAATAAATCACTTAAATTCAAATTTAATCAAATTATCATATTTACCATTTCCAAATAAAATTTAATATCTATTTTATTTATATAACTTAAATATCATTTTTAACCAAAATTCCAAATTTCCAACTTAAGTTATATTTCAAAAATCCAGTTAAACCTTCATTATTTACATTTTTAACATATAGAAAAATCATAATTTCTTTATTTTAAAACATTTCAAAATCTATTTAAATCAAATTTCATAAATTTATAATTTTTAAATTACTTAAAAATATCCAAAGCACTTTATAAAATAACCACGGGCCTGTATAAAATTTTCTAACCTAGGTCAAGTGATACAGATATGTATCATTTCAATCCGTAGTTAAAAAAAGAAAAATCCGGATTCTATCATTTCAAACCCGCAATCCCAAGTTAAAACAAATTAAATAAAAATCGTTCAGGCCTATCATTTCAGCCCATAACAATTTTTCCCTATTCTAAAGTCCGTTCGGGTATGTATCATTTCAACCCATAGTGATTCTAGTCTACAGGGAACTTGCAATGTGATAAACAGATATAAATAAACAGAATAACATTAAATAACAGTAACGTATGATATAACAGGTGTATAAACATCATATGATCATAACACAGTCAAGTATAACATGATAATATATTTCTACAGATTCACAGGGTGTCAATTTACTAGTTATATAGGTACATATTGTCTGGTGAGAATAACTCACTTGTTTAAGCTGGAGATGACGACCAAACACACAACACAGAATCTTTGAAGGCACGACAACATGAATATGATTTGAGAGTGGAGAGCCAAATATAATTGCCTTGTATACATATAAACAAAACAAGACAATGTATACATAAATATGTAACACAAAACAATATCGAAATGACTTGAAATAAAAAGCAACAAAGGGCAAAGTGATTCGACCTTTCTTTAACCATTCAAGAGCCTGACCAAGGGAATCTTTTGCTCAGCCATAGCTGGACATAATCTCAGTTTATGGCATCAAAATAGCATGGCAACAAGGAGATGATGATGGTAGGAGTTACAATGAATAAGACAAAGGGTCAAGGCAAAATAAGTGGAGTTTTGGTGCATTTTTGGCTCATCCAAAGGCAAGTGGGGCTCGGCCCTTGCATGGTACAGGTCTGGACAGTGGAGGGTGATGGTTCAGCAGTAGCCAAAGGTCATGTAGCAAGTGGTGGTGGTGGCTAAGGGGGTGGCCAAAGCAAGATATGGAGGGTAGGTGATGATATGTGTGGTCTAGGCAATGTTTTGTGGAGTTTTGACATTGTTTTGTGGTGCTAGCTTCAGGAGGAGTTCATGGCCATGGATGGATCTGAAATGATGGTTGGAGATGATGCCAAGGAAGAGTGGTAGGGGATGGTGGTCGAGGCTATGGTGAGAAGGTCGTGCAAATAGAAGAGGAAACAAGGCAAAAAAGTATGAAAAATTGAAGAAAAGTGAAAATAGAGGAGGCCATTACCGAGGAACTTTGTAAGGCCGTGAAAAATGAATTGAGAAACAAAAAAATTCGTGAAAAGTGAGTGATAACTCATGTCCAAAACTGAAGGAGTGGGCAGCAAAAATTAATTAAAGTGAAGGTTATGGAAATGAAGAGTTTCAGAGATGAAAAGGCTTCGGTTTCAAAAGCAGTTTCAAACTCTTCATATATTCACTATTTCTTTTTAAATTTTATATAACTGAAAAACATATATAAATTCAGTTAAAATACGAAAATATAACAAATAAAAAAAATAAAAATAAATAAATATTAATTATAAATAATTAAATCAAGAAAATAGCAAAAATGATCAACTAAGCTAGAAAATTTGAAAATAAATGGTATAAACTTTAGAAAATTCATATGAGCTTGTAATATATTTTTAAACAAAAATAATAACATAAAATAAAAATACATTCACAAAATAAATATATAAAATTTAATTTAAATATAATTTTAATGAAGAAAATAGCAGAAAATAAGAAAACAGCCTTTAAAAATGAAAAATAAATACAGTAAATTTTGGAAAAATTCTATTATCATTTAAAAATATAAAAAGACAAAAATATACATAAAATAACATATTAACACATATTAAAACAAAATATAAGAAAGAAAATATGATTTATAAAATTTAAATAGGCAAAAGTGCACAATAAAACAAATTATACTAAAAATTGAAATGTACATAAATTTTACATTTTAACTCCGTTTCCAATGAAACGAAAAGCATTATTCAAGTTATTAAATCTATTGTCATAATAAAAGATAAAATTTATAATTTCAAATATTTAAAATTTAAATTTAGAAGTCAAAGTTTGACTATTTGACCAAAATTCATATTTTCTAGAAATATTAAATTTAGTCATATTTGGAATTCTAATCCACATCAAAATCAAAGTTTATACTTAAAATAACAAAATTTATTCTTTTTCATAAATAAAGCTTTTGAATCTGGAAAAATCAATTTAAAAATATTTGAAAAATACAGGGTTGTTACACTCTCCCCCACTCAAAGCTTTTCGTCCTCGAAAAGGAATGAGGTACGGGAAAGCATAGAAAAGATAGAGTGAAATAAGATTAAAATAAGATGATAAGAAGATTGGAATTACACCTGATAACTATTGTTATAGGTAAGTTTAACAAGATGGAGGTGATCAAATCAAGAATATAAGCACGAAAAAGATCCTCTAGAGTCTGAATCTCCCTTTTCACTTGACCGACGGTCTATGAATGGAAAAACAGTGTTCAGATCCAGATGAGTAACAAAGATTATCAAAGATTACAGAAAGATTTCTAAATAGACTGGTATAAGCAATAGCCTTCCCATTCTGTAACAAGATAAGGGAAATAAGGACAACCAAAAGATAGTTTGGAAAAAAACAAAATAAGATAATAAATTTGAAACCATAACGCTTTGAAATCATAACAATTTAGAGATGTTTATCATTTGGAAATCATACTACTAAAATCATAACACTTTGGAAATGTTATTCTTTAAAAAAACATAATACTTAGAAAATCATAACACCCTAAAAAAAATCTTCATTTAAACCATTTTAATCCAAGATCAAACAATATTCATTTTACAGTTGTAAAATTTCTAAGTTCATTCAATTTTAAAAAATTTCCAAAACACTGTATTTTCAAAAGAACATCACTTATAAAATGCTACAGTAGGTATATTAGTACTTCAAGTCAGTTTAATTCCAGAAATATTCATTTGGATATTATTTAACTTATGACTTATTAAAACAAACTTTTTTGAATGGAATATCCAAATCAAACTATACTTCATTTATTAAGTTAAAAGTTCACTATTTTAGTTAGCTCTTAATTTAACACATAGCCTAACTCTTTATTTAAAATACCCATTTCACAAATAGATATTCCTTTAATAAGTTACACTTAAAATTCCATTTGAAAACCAAATTCTCAATTATCAATTTTTAGTGATGTTAAAATACATTTTAACTATTTAAATCATAATCATTCATTTTTCAAAACATATCTATTTCATAAATAAAATATTTATATAGCAAATATAACAACCAAATTTCTTTACACATTTATTCATTTAGACATCAGTTAAACTATGAATTCGAGTTAAATAAACTTTATTACAAAATGTCCAATTCCAATGTATTTTATTTTATCTATTCAAAGATACATTATTTATTATACAACATATTCATTTCAGGAAATAACCATTATTAAAATTCCTAGGTTAGACTTAAGGTTCCATATTAAATCAAATTTGATTATTAAGTTATTTAAATAAAATATCTTTAAATTCCTTTTTCACTATTTACCTCTGTTAATCTTTTATAACTAAAACTTAAGTGTATAACATTTATTATAACCACTCAAATTTTATTTATAAAATCCTTTCTATATTGTATATTATCCAATTTCATATTCAACTTCTGTGTAATTTTGGTAAGTTATATTGGAATGAAATTGTGTGTTATACAAGTAAAACTTTCCAATTCAATTATCTCAAGTTTGAATCATTTATCCAAATTTATAATTGAAATTATTCTTTAAGAAAAAAATTGTAAGAATTAATTTCCGATTTCCTTTAAACCAGTTAGAGATAAATAAATATATGTACATAATATGTCAAATCAAATTTAAATCATATATCTATATATATTATAAATCAAATCATCTTTTATAAATTCAAATCAATCAAATTTCCCAAAACAAAACTGTAGCAGGACTACATAATGGTTTCTTCACTTCGAAACTCAAAAATGAACGTCGATGATGCTGTAGTCATCACCGAAATTATTTTCCAGTGACAAAGAGAAGAGCACTAATTTTTAAACTTTTAAATTCTTTGGAAACAGATTTCTACTTGGAAATACTTTAAATAATATATCCTTTTAAAACTTTAAACACAAGGTTTGAAACCATCGGAAATTAAATTATTTAAATTTCTTGTTTTAAATTCATTTCAGTTCCCAAATAAATTTATAAAAAACTATTTATAAATTC
Organism: Allium fistulosum; assembly: GCA_030737815.1. Classification (NCBI taxonomy): domain Eukaryota; kingdom Viridiplantae; phylum Streptophyta; class Magnoliopsida; order Asparagales; family Amaryllidaceae; genus Allium; species Allium fistulosum. The sequence goes on along the minus strand of CM060905.1, from coordinate 752,194,556 downwards.
ATTTATAGACCAATAAATAATAAATCAAGTATTATCATTTCAAATAATCAATTTAAATCAATTTATTAAGTTCCATAAAATTATATATCCAAATTTATTTTATTAACCAAATTTTTTTAAAATAATATTGTGTCAGTTTGTTCTGTCAAAGTATTTTAGAAATCCTATTGATAGCGTTGATCAGACGAATCGATCGGAAGCCCAAATCAACATCAACAACTCAAACAACACAATATATAAAACAACTTAGATTTACAAGTACAATTCAAAATGTTTGGGGATGTTTTGGAAACAAACAAGATGATTAAATAACAAAATAGGGAGATGGGTAAGCTTAAATAAATCACGGGCAACCTTAACCGGGTCAACCGTGACTTAATGAATAAGATCAAATGTGTATTTTTTTTCTAGGTAAATCTACATCCGATCTCAAAAGATAGAGTTTGGAATAACAAAAGATATTAGCATCTAAACCAAGAATAGATATAAATCTCTGGTGAATCAATGCTAATTTGTAAAGGAGTTTCCCCCTTTACCAGAAAATTAGAATATTGGCGAGACAGCCAATTCACTATAAAGATCATTCGAAGTGGAGTTATGTGACACTCCAAAATCAAAAGAAGATGAATAGTGAGGGACAAGGATGAATTTTGGAACCACAGGGAACGTTTCGAAAATTCAAAGGAAATTCGAATCAAGAGGAAAAGATTCAAACTCGAACGAAAGTGATTCTGTAAATAAATCTACTCCATATGCTGAGTTTTTCCTCAAAGCCAAAGCTCCGATACCAACTGTAACGACCCGATATTTTCAACCATTCGCATCCATTATAAGTGTATAGGTAGACACTCATGCCGGAGTTGAATTGCTCAAAATACCACGATGTAAATAAAATTTGGCAAATCTCAGAGTATGCAGTAAATAAATATAATCACAGATCACAGACATAGAGTAAAATAATGCAGCGGAAGTAAAAGAAATAGTAGTTCATGAAGCTACTATGTAAATATATCAGAGTTACATAAGATACAACATAAGAAATAAAGTACAGCAGAAGTCTCAATACAATAACCAAGTACAGGCTGAATAGAACAACGGAACTGAAGTTGATAGAACAAGACTAGTAGATAATCTCCAACGATTCAAATCTCCAGAAGGTGGATATCCAAATCTGTGAATACTCAGGCTGACCCGAGCGTAAAGCAAAACACAAAACACTCGAGTCAGGACAATATATACTTATATAATGTAAACCAACTCAAGTGAACTGTAACAAAGGTACAAGTAACTTAGAAGATGCTTGGGACCGCCCATCCTCTAAGGATCGGTTAAAATATCTACTATGTAGTAATATTCGATATTATAATAGTGTTTAAATAAGTAAAGTATAATCATATAGAAAATAGCGTTAAGGGGATGGAGAACCTTAACACGGTCGGATCTTAAAATCATAATCGTAGTAAAGCTCGATATGGTAGGTGACACGGCACAACTAGGCAATGCTAGGGTAGATATACCAATTACGCACACGGACTGATGGAGCGGATAGCAGCCACTATCGTCTACCTCGAACAACACTCCCAAATCGGAGGATGGCCATCTAATCAATCATAAGTAAGAGTATAATATCGAAGAAATGTGTCCGAGAAGAGGTGCTACCTCACTGGTCCGAGATCGCTCCTGTTTTAGCCACCTTATGCCAACTCACGGGAGTTGGGTCCACGTAACATACCTTAAGAACGTCGCCACCATCCTACTTCATTCTGGAATCTCCACCGCGTACACGGTTGTCAAAGTGGTTTTCGGTATCGAAAGAGAGTATGTCCATATCCGATCCCGGTCTCTTTGCCAACCAATCGTTATTATAACCCGTGGTTGTAACTTTTAAAAACAATACTTTACTTCAAAATAAAATATCATTTCAAACCATATCTTTATCAAAATAAAGATTAAATCAATTCCAAACCATTTCCATATATTTAAATTTTCATATCATTTCAAAACTTCATTTCAAATCATTTTAATATAATAAAATATCATATCCTTACAAAACTTCATTTCAAATCATTTTAATAAAATAAAATATCCCATCAGTTCAAATCCAAATATTCAACTTTAAATACCTTTTAAATTCAAAGATATCGTTCATTTACTATCATTTCAAATCACCTTTAAATAGTTTATATTCCAATCAAAATAATTCATTTAAACCTTTTAAAAGTGTAATTATTATATTTTCAAATCAAGTATTCAATTTCCAAAGTTTCAAACCATTCTGAGTTCGTTTACTAAGTCAAAAACCCTAATTACTAAAATTTCAGCATTTCATAGCATTTAAAAACAACTGCTATAAGTTATATTTGAAAACATTTTTAATTCAGCAAAGACATCACTTAAAACTGCTGTTAAAACTCAGTTTTAGTTGAATTATAGTTCAAAACAGAAAAGACAACATATCAGAAGTGCTGCGGTAGTTTAGATTTCAAAACAAGGGTTAAATTTGGTTTCAGCAAAGACTGCAGACCATTATAGCATTTCCAGAGAATGCTATAATAGACCTGAGTTCAATATTAGCCTATAAGTTCAATTACAGCAACTACAGCATTTCAGAAATGCTGTAATAGCTCTTTTTACACAATTTTAGTTCAAAACAGAATCTATAGCATTTCTGAATGCTATTAAAAGTAAATTTCAGGTGTTAGTGTATTTCCAGCAATTAAATAACTTTAATTTAAAACACATAAACATTTTAAAAATCATATTTTAACATTTAAAATGTTCATTTACATATCATTTAACATATATCTTTTTCACAATAAATTTCTTATAATTAAATCCAATTTTCAATAATTTACTTAATAAGTTTAAGTGTAAAAGTTCCAATTCTTCACATTTCAACAAATAGACTTAACACTTCAAATTTAAATTACCATTTCACAATTTAACAAAATTTCCAATTTTATTTAATTAACTTAAACCTTTAATTAAAACCAAATTTCACATTTCCTAGTCAAGTTATATTTTAAAAGATCACTTTTAAACATTCATTTATTTAACCACTTAAATTCATAGAAAAATCAATAATACTTTAATAAATCACTTAAATTCAAATTTAATCAAATTATCATATTTACCATTTCCAAATAAAATTTAATATCCATTTTATTTATATAACTTAAATATCATTTTTAACCAAAATTCCAAATTTCCAACTTAAGTTATATTTCAAAAATCCAGTTAAACCTTCATTAATTACATTTTTAACATATAGAAAAATCATAATTTCTTTATTTTAAAAACTTTTCAAAATCTATTTAAATCAAATTTCATAAATTTATAATTTTTAAATTACTTAAAAATATCCAAAGCACTTTATAAAATAACCACGGGCCTGTATAAAATTTTCTAACCTAGGTCAAGTGATACAGATATGTATCATTTCAATCCGTAGTTAAAAAAAGAAAAATCCGGATTCTATCATTTCAAACCCGCAATCCCAAGTTAAAACAAATTAAATAAAAATCGTTCAGGCCTATCATTTCAGCCCATAACAATTTTTCCCTATTCTAAAGTCCGTTCGGGTATGTATCATTTCAACCCATAGTGATTCTAGTCTACAGGGAACTTGCAATGTGATAAACAGATATAAATAAACAGAATAACATTAAATAACAGTAACGTATGATATAACAGGTGTATAAACATCATATGATCATAACACAGTCAAGTATAACATGATAATATATTTCTATAGATTCACAGGGTGTCAATTTACTAGTTATATAGGTACATATTGTCTGGTGAGAATAACTCACTTGTTTAAGCTGGAGATGACGACCAAACACACAACACAGAATCTTTGAAGGCACGACAACATGAATATGATTTGAGAGTGGAGAGCCAAATATAATTTCCTTGTATACATATAAACAAAACAAGACAATGTATACATAAATATGTAACACAAAACAATATCGAAATGACTTGAAATAAAAAGCAACAAAGGGCAAAGTGATTCGACCTTTCTTTAACCATTCAAGAGCTTGACCAAGGGAATCTTTTGCTCAGCCATAGCTGGACATAATCTCAGTTTATGGCATCAAAATAGCATGGCAACAAGGAGATGATGATGGTAGGAGTTACAATGAATAAGACAAAGGGTCAAGGCAAAATAAGTGGAGTTTTGGTGCATTTTTGGCTCATCCAAAGGCAAGTGGGGCTCGGCCCTTGCATGGTACATGTATGGACAATGGAGGGTGATGGTTCAGCAGTAGCCAAAGGTCATGTAGCAAGTGGTGGTGGTGGCTAAGGGGGTGGCCAAAGCAAGATATGGAGGGTAGGTGATGATATGTGTGGTCTAGGCAATGTTTTGTGGAGTTTTGACATTGTTTTGTGGTGCTAGCTTCAAGGGGAGGTCATGGCCATGGATGGATCTGAAATGATGGCTGGAGATGATGCCAAGGAAGAGTGGTAGGGGATGGTGGTCGAGGCTATGGTGAGAAGGTCGCGCAAATAGAAGAGGAAACAAGGCAAAAAAGTATGAAAAATTGAAGAAAAGTGAAAAGAGAGGAGGCCATTACCGAGGAACTTTGTAAGGCCGTGAAAAATGAATTGAGAAACAAAAAAATTCGTGAAAAGTGAGTGATAACTCATGGCCAAAACTGAAGGAGTGGGCAGCAAAAATTAATTAAAGTGAAGGTTATGGAAATGAAGAGTTTCGGAGATGAAAAGGCTTCGGTTTCAAAAGCAGTTTCAAACTCTTCATATATTCACTATTTCTTTTTAAATTTTATATAACTGAAAAACATATATAAATTGAGTTAAAATACGAAAATATAACAAATAAAAAAAATAAAAAAAAATAAATATTAATTATAAATAATTAAATCAAGAAAATAGCAAAAATGGTCAACTAAGCTAGAAAATTTGAAAATAAATGGTATAAACTTTAGAAAATTCATATGAGCTTGTAATATATTTTTAAACATAAATAATAACATAAAATAAAAATACATTCACAAAATAAATATATAAAATTTAATTTAAATATAATTTTAATGAAGAAAATAGCAGAGAATAAGAAAACAGCCTTTAAAAATGAAAAATAAATACAGTAAATTTTGGAAAAATTCTATTATCATTTAAAAATATAAAAAGACAATAATATACATAAAATAACATATTAACACATATTAAAACAAAATATAAGAAAGAAAATATGATTTATAAAATTTAAATAGGCAAAAGTGCACAATAAAACAAATTATACTAAAAATTGAAATGTACATAAATTTTACATTTTAACTCCGTTTCCAATGAAACGAAAAGCATTATTCAAGTTATTAAATCTATTGTCATAATAAAAGATAAAATTTATAATTTCAAATATTTAAAATTTAAATTTAGAAGTCAAAGTTTGACTATTTGACCAAAATTCACATTTTCTGGAAATATTAAATTTAGTCATATTTGGAATTCTAATCCACATCAAAATCAAAGTTTATACTTAAAATAACAAAATTTATTCTTTTTCATAAATAAAGCTTTTGATTCTGGAAAAATCAATTTAAAAATATTTGAAAAATACAGGGTTGTTACAAATTCCAACTAGCTTCAAATCCATCCAATCCAGTTCCGTAGCGTCGCCTTCATCGACATGATCGCAATGTGACTTCTCGCGAACAATTAGGATCTCGTAAGAAAAAGTTATGAATTTATAGATATACAATAAATTAAAATTATAACTAACTAAATTAATTAACATTTAAAGTAAACCATTCTTCTATCTCCCTCTGTTCAGTCTTTGGCCATGACTTTCGACTTTTTTTTAAAATAAATCGACGAACCCTGTGCTAACCACCAACCGCCACCACCAGCGCCAACCGTTGCCACTAGCACCATCCTCCGCTAAGCCACGCGCCTCCCCACGCGCCACCACACCAGTGCTTATGCACGTGCCACGCACGACATCGCCTGCAGTGATACCAAACTATGCCTCGAACGCACGAACATTGCTATCACCTCACTCCTCTTCGACTCGACCCAATAGTTGAAGTTTCTCCCCTCGTCAATCTCAACACTATATTAGTTCAATTCTTGAGCTGAAACGCTCCTGGGTGGCGTCGATTGATTATAGTAGTTATATTTATGGTTTTTTATGGTGGTTGGGAGGTTGTAGGCTAGGTTTCTACAAAATGAAAATAAACAAGGTCCCGATACAGAAATTTTTTGAAACACTGTTCATACGTAAAATTTTCGAACTCTAATCGAGGTATGCCACCTGGTGTTCTATATGTTATACACATATTCCGAACACGGTGGAATATATATCGGGAGCCAATTCCATCATATATAGAAGTTAACTTTGCAAAATCTAATTATATTAATATAAATTCATTTAATTAATATCTATGCGTTTTGAACTCGCAAGACCACACGATACATCCAATCGCCATGAAATTGGACGGCATATAATAATTCACTATTACGTATCGAATAAAACTGGTTTCATTGAAATTCGAGACTGTGCCACGTAAGGCTATTTTTATATATTAATTAAAATGAATTATTATAAAAACTATTTTATTCACTTTTAATTCAAATTTAAAAGTTTACTATCTTCATCTCGGTCAAGATAGAATTTAATAAGTTTTGAAATCATTTTTCCCCAATCTAATCCAAGCTTCAATTACTATAAATATTTCTAGTATTAAATTTAACTATTTAATTATAAAATAAACCGCTATATATGAAATTCAAGTTATTAACTTATAAAATTAACTTTTCAATATTTAAGATCAATTGAGTATTCCAAATTCAAATGACTAAAATTCCGCATTATTTCATCATGCTTGTAATTCTTCAAGTGCAATGTATAAGTGCTTACATAATCTTGATGTAATTACATAGATAAATTAATTTATGGTTTTGATAAAAGATTATTGGATGTAAATAAAAGAGATAAAGAAGTATGGTGGTTAAGTGAAATGGAATTTCTCTTACTCGTACAACATTAAAAAATAATATTTTAATATGCCAAATGTAACGACCCGGATTTTTGACACCTGTTATTGGGGTAGTTAACAAATTTTAATGTTTGAAATATTAATTTTTATAAGTCGGATAGATAAATTTTCTGATATTTAAATTATCTGAATGTATAAATTAATAAAAAAAATATTCAAATTTAAAATAAAATTTATGGATAAGATAAATTTTATAGATATATGTATATAAACTCCGCCATTTAAAATTTAACATAGAATATCCATATATTTGTATATATATAAATATATACAAGCTTTATGATGTTTAAATATATATATCTATATATATAAGTATATAAGTATATATATACATATATGTATATATGCCGTATGAAGTAATGAATATGGAAATTTGTATAGATGTAAATATATATATATATATAATATACAAGTTTTATGATGATAAAAATATATATAAGTTTAATTTAAATGTATGTGAAAATATGTATAAAATGTAAATACATGTATATGATGACAAAAAAGATATAAGTATAGATATATATATGTAGTGCATAAGTATATATATATATATATATATACATAAGTACAAACTTTATGATCAAAATTCCAAACTATGATCAAATATATAGGTATATATTTTTATATGTGTAAATATGATAAGATAAACATGTAATTGTATATGTATGCATATTTACACACATATATATATAAAATTATTTATGTTAAAATAGAGTAAATGTATGCATATCCATATATATATATACATACATACATATAAATGTATGTATAAAACAGAAGGCGACATCATTATGGAAAACTTAAAATCAAGCTCACAATATACCAATTCATGCATACAATAAGTCACACCTAAATCAAAATCAAGTCAAGCACAAACTTAAAATCAAATCACATAGAAATCAAATCAGATCATATCTAACTAAAACAAGAAGAAAAAATTAAAGTGTGAAAAGTGAAATCTTATACATGTGCATACCCCTACATTGCTTGCCCCGTTCATTCCATTCCTATAAATATATAGGATCGAGCTTGTTTTCCTTGTTACACATATCTAAAGAAAAAAATATATATAAGTTCCGCCATCGAATTAAAAGAACACAGGGATGTTCAAAGGCTTAGAGGAAAATTAGCACCAGTAGTCACCTATGTTCAAAAATAGTGAGTAGAACTACTTTAATTTTGATTACCAGTTATTACATAGGTATATATATAATGAGATATGAATGAATCGTTGGACTATACCAAATATATATGTATTGTGATGTGAGTATGTATATGTATGTGGGCACTGAACATAGCCAGATCCATCAAACTTAGTTGAATCCTCCTCAGTTCATGTTCTATCCTCGAAAACAAGTAAGCTTCCCACATTAAAAATCTATAACTCGAAATCCTCACAATTTTAAAACAAGATTCCAAAACAAAAAGTTTGTGTTTTTGAATGAAGATCATTTAAAAATTTATTCCATTTGATTTGATTAAGCAGAGGCCAAGAACATCCTATTTTATAGTCGATGTGTCTAGTTTGGGTAAAATCCAACTATCATAATATAGGAAATAGGTTACATGATTTGATTTTCCATTGAAAATCGTGAATTTCAGAGATGGTTTGGTGATTTTAAATCATGTGTGGAGGGAGAAAATGGAAGATGACCAGAAATTGTTTTTAGGCAAAATTCAGGCAGTCGAGTCTATTTGGTGCTTCATCGTTCGGCGTGGAGGAGGCTTGGGGGTTAAGGAATCCAAGAAAAATGGCTTATGATTTTCTTATTGGAAGGTTTGCCTGGTAGAGGCGATTGTAGGGGTTTGGGTTGGGCCTCATTTGTGGTCGAACTGCATCAATGAGAGGAAGGGAAGAGGTTGCGCAAGGAGGGAAAAGGCAAGAGGAGGTCGCGGCGAGGCTATGTGGAAATTTTGTTGGTAGATGGTGGTACACGGTGGCGTGGCAAGGCAGTCGAAGTGGGATAGCTTGTTCGAGTGTTGGAAGTAGACGTTTGATTTTGAAATAGGATGTGTCTTCATGTTCGAATGGCCTGGGTGGGGTGAGAGAATCGTGAGTGATATGGAGAGATGATTGGCGACGAGTTTACAGTGGTCGATGGTTCGTGCACGTGCATGACAGGTATGTGCACGTATGGGTAGAAAAGAAAGGGAAGAAAACAAAGCGGGGGGAAAGAAAATTAAAGGAAGAAGGAGCTGGAGTTCCTTCGTGGGCCGATCATGTTTGGCTGGCAAATTCTTTTTTTTCTTTTTTTTTATTAAAAGATTTTCATAAGTATTATGCTAAAGTCTTTTAACTTTAAATAAGTACAGGTTTTCTTTCATTTTAAAAATCAAACCAACATGATAGATGTTATACTGAAGTCCTATCACCCAATATTTTAGTCTAAAATTAATGTTGTTGATTTTCTAGAATATAAAGTGTAATTATTTAAAATAATTAAAGTGGGTTATAAATTAAATTCTTAATCGACTTAATCTTATGCTAATTTATAAAATTAGTTACTAATTTGGTTGTTTAATCCTAATTGATTAATAATAAATTGTTTTGGTAATTTCTTAGTTTATAAGTAATTTAGATTAAAAATATAAGTGGATTCAGTTTAATTTAAGTTTATTAAATTCTGATTTTGAATTTCTTTAATATGAGTTATTAGTCGTTAATTTAGTTAATGATGTATACTAGGCTTTTATTGCCTTGAATATTTATTTTGATTGTTCTTGTCTGTGCCATCAAGTGGTCAGGCAACTTAAAATAGTTAGAACAAAACGTTGATAAGTTTTATTGGAATAAACATATGTAACAAATTTCATATGTGAATATTGTCACCCTGGATATAAATTGTTTATTTGAAAACGACTTGGCCATTTAAAGTTTATCTATTAGATTCGAAGAGATCGGGATCGGATATCAATGTTATCCGGAACCACCTCGATATATTAATAATTTCGAACCCATACGATTTTGATTATAGAGTCCTAAATGTTGGAATCGGATTAATTTAACAAATTTGACAATTTTCAATAAGTATGGTACTTGGACACTAGTATAATATCACCGGATTTACTATAAAAGTGTTTGTCTATCGTAAGATAAAAACCCGTCGTGTATGTGTGACGTGGTCTTACGGGTTACCTTGGTTTTCGAAGGATTTTGGTAACTTGAATATATCAAATTAAGTGTGTTTACTCACGCTGGTTTCCAGCCTGACTTGGGTGTTACTTTATTGTATTGCTCGGGTCAGACCGAGTATTACAGTTTCAGGTTTGGACGCTTTTGGAGTTCAGGAGACGTGCTGGATGGCAGAGACGTATTACGCGTATTGATTATATTCCGCTGTGTATATTAGGCTGCATATTCAGCAATTTGAAGACAAGTTAGTATAACTATTCAGATTTATATATTGATGATTGTACCATGATAACTTATATGTATATTAACAGTTACAGATCTTTATATAAAATGTGTTATTATATTATAATTTATTCTGCTGCGAATGTGAGATTCTGTGTTGCTGTTATTTCTGTTTCTTCTTCTATCTCTTTTCTTCTTAAACCCAAACAACCTGGTACTTTCGGCACTCGATTGCTCGGCACTCTATAATGCGAACATGTTAGTGTCAATTTTTTGAGGGTTGAAAATCCTTGGTCTTTACGCGTGGTATCAGAACTGAAACAACCTTGGCTCTGGTGGGGATTACTCATTAGAGATAGGGTAAGTAGTACCCTAGAATGAGTTGACTGTATTATATATAGGAGCGTACTTGTTATTTTCTTATATAATGATTTTAAAAATGGTTTAAAATAAATTTAATATAAGATTATATTTTGGTATAAAAGGAAATAATATTTTTGAATTATTATAGTATATTAAGGAGATTGGTTGTTATTATGGTAATCAAATAAGATTATAAGATTTAAGTGGTTATATATAATCAAATAGATATTTGATAAGAATGAACTATACAAATGGGTTAAGCTGAAAGTAGATTCAAACCAGAATTTAAATCCCGGAAATTTCGAAAGATTTTTTCAAAGTGTTTTGAAATGAAATAATTTTACCCTGATTATATTTTTATATATATAGAAATAATTTTTCAGGAAATTATTATGGAATATATGGTGTATTTGGTTCCTAGGTATGGTAATATTGATTTTTATCATAAAATTGGGTGTTTTGTATTAATGAAGATGTTTATTACAAAATAAACAATGATAAAATATTTGGAATATTTTAAGGAAGTGGAATTGTATAAGCATAATTTATAAATATGAGTTATAAATTAAAATGGATCTAAATTGAGAAGTTTTGAATCTAAGTCCTGAAATTTGAAATGTGTTTCAAGGTGTTTGAAGAAATAATAAATAATATTATTTAGAATATTTTGATATGAAAATTTTTGTTTTAAAAGCTAGGGTTGTTTGGAAATTTCAAAGAATTTGTTTTGGATAGAAATTGGTTTAAATTTAAAAATGTGATTGGTATATAGATGGGATATATATATGTGTGTGTGTGTGTATATATATATATATATGATTTCAAGTTGATTTGAAATGAATACTGGATGTTTGAATTCAGGGATCACCATTAAAATGAGAAGTAGTACCAAAAGGAAAATTAGTTTTTGAACTTATAAGTGGGAAGTGACATTAACAAGAATTGAATTTTGGAATGTGAAATTTAAATTGAGTAAGTTTAAAGGGGTTGAACGAATTGGGAATTATCTCAGGCCAAGTTAAATAAGTTTTGAACTTATAACCTGAAATTGGAAATTTCAAGGTGAAATTAAAAATTTAACAAGTTAAATAAATTAAATTGTAAAAGAAAAGGTATAGATTTGATAAGGGGTGCAATGGAAGTTATGTATGTAGGAACGATTTCAAAACGATTTTTGAAATAAAACGGGTTTCGAATTCTGAAATTTGTGATGGATGCTAATGATTGATATTTTAGATGATTCAGATGTTTATTTATTTTGATATATCCTGCTATCATCCTATGTGTTATTTACAGTATATAAAACTGTAAATCGAATTATTTTGAATAAATTAAGAAATAGGTTGAAATGATATATATCCATCCCTGAAATTAAATAGAAATAAAATGTAACGGCCCGAAGATTTTCGACCTCGAAAATCGACACTAATACGTTCACTGCATTGAGTGCCGAGCAAACGAGTGCCGGAAATACCAGGCTGTTATGGTTAAGAAGAAAACGAGGTAGAAGAAGAAACATAAGCAACAGCACAGAATCTCACAATCGCAGCGGAACAAAATATAATATACAAATAGCAGCATTTTATATAAGAAAAGCTATAACTGTCAATACACATACAAGATATCAGAGTATAACTAATTTGGACAGTTATAATAACTTGACCTAAATATTGTCTATACAGTCTATACTTCACAGCGGAATATAATCAATACTTCTCTGCCATCCAGCTCATCTCTAGGCTCCAAAGTGTCCCAACTTGAAATTCGATAATAATCGGTCTAACCCGAGCATTACAATAAAGTAACACCCGAGTCAGGTTGGAAACCAGCGTGAGTAAAACCAACTTAATTTTAAATACTTAAATTATAAGGCTTCTTTGAAAACCAAGGTAACTTGTATATCTGTGATATCCCGAAATTTTTAGGCAATATCAATTTAATAACCTGTTTTAATAATTAAATTGATCTGATAATCTTTGATAATAAAATTTGAATTGATTTAATAATCTAATTAAATAAATATTTAATTAGTGAATTATATCTTTTAAAAACTAATAAAATGATTTCTATTTATAATGTGTATATATATGTGTGTGTGTATTGTAAATAGATAAGCTTTGGTTTGAAATTTAATAATAAATAAAATCTTGTTTTTAAATTTCTAATATACATTTTGATAGTTTGGAAATTTTGATTTATTTAATATTAAGCTTTTCAAAGCTATTTAAACAAATAACTATATGGTTTTAAATAAGATTAATAATAAGGTTTATTTTATTTTCTTTTTAAATATTGCTTAATAAATATGATTTAAGAATATATATATAAGTTTAAAATACAATTTACATATGATATGTTAATTCATTTAGTAATAGTAGTAATTTAAAATCTCCTTTATAAATTATTTTAAAATTGACAAATTGTTATTTCAAACAATATTATTAATATATTGTTTTATATATAGATATAAATAGACTTTAATAAAATAGGATTGTTATTTCAAATTGAATGTGTTGTTATAAATTGACTTTAAATTGGATTTTTAAATATAATTTGAATTTAAATTAATTTTGAAATTCAAAAAGGGGTAATATTTTAAATATTTGGATTTTATAGATATTTGGATAAGCTTTTATTTATAAGTATAATTGGTTTATTTCTTTAGAAGTTATCTATATATATAAATAAGTAATTGTAAATTTATAAATTAAGATTAAAAGCTTTTATTTACATTTAAAATAAATAAAGATTACTTAAAGGACAAGTGTAATTTTCTAATGGCTTTGTTTTAACAAGTGTAAACTAATTAGCAAATATAATGACAAATGTCAAGTTTTTAAATTTTAGTTTTCTTTTATTTTTAATAAACTACATTCTAACTTATATATACATATGCTCTCATCTTCATGTTCTTTTCATTTTTTTTCTTCTATTCAAAGCCAAGAATAAACTTAAGCAAATCCTCATAAACAAATCTGAAATAAAATCTTCAGCTGAAACTATTTTCAAAACCAAAATCAATAAACATCTTCCTCAAACCAGAAAATCAACTAAAATCTGTAATTCATTTTCAAAACCAAGTCTGTAAACATCTTCTTCAAACCTGAGACAAAAGCCTGTTCTTTTGCAAACATGAGATTTAATCAAAGCACGTTCAAGTAATTTTCTCAAGCATTCAAGCATCTTCAACATTCCAGTTTAATATCAGAAGCATATTACAGCATTCAAGTTCTAAAGTTTTCAAAATCAAAATTGGTTTCAAAAGAGGGCTCTGTTCTTCATTTTTAAATCTGGTGAGTAACATTTGTTTTAAAATCTTAATTATATGAATCTAGTTGTTTGAGTAATATCTGAAATGAGTATGTGAATGTATACAAGTGCATTTTTTTCCTGTATGTATATATGAATGTATGTTGGTATATGCATGTGTTGTATTCTGTTTCCAAACTCCTGATTTAAACAAGAAATCACAATCTCTTGATCAAATCTTTGTTAGGATTTAAGTTCAAACAAAATTTGTTTATTTCATCATAGATTAGAGTTTAAAATTTTATTAAGTTAAAATAAAATTTGAAATTTCTCTGGAAACCATAAGAATAGTTCAAGCTTAACATATGTCAAAAAATTAAACATCTTAATTCATAGATTCAGGCATATAATCTGAATCCTTACCTAAAATTATGAATTTTAAAAATGAAATCGTAATTTTTAGCATCGAATTGAGGGAGCAGTTCGAGTTTGATCAGTTTTGGAGTTTTGGGTGATTTCTAATGATCTAGTTGGTCGGAGAAGTCGTGATCTTCTCTGGTGGTAGAGGAGTAATAAGGGATGTCAGGAAAAATGGTTGTTGGATGGTTAAAGCCCTGTGGCGATGGGGGTTGATCGGGAAAATTTGTAAACCTAATTTTGGCATGGTTGAGAATTTTGGTGGTCAAGGCTTCTCTGGTGGATCGAGTTCGTCAGAACTCTGGGAATTTGCTGCTCGATGGATGGCGAAGGTGTTGTTGGAAGTATAGACATTCCGATAGTTGACATTGGGAGGACGAGGGGTTTTCATGGTTCTGCTTCTTGTTCCAGTTTTGGTCGTAATGCTCGATTTCGAATTCGAGTTGATGTCGAGGTTCTGGTGATCGAGTTTGGGTATGAGGGTGAACGTTGACATGTGGGGATCGTCGTGGATGGTCGGAGGAGACTGGTTGGACGGTGCATGTGCATGGTGCACATGTTTGGATTCTGGTGAAGATGGATTGTAGCAGGGGAAGGTTACTCGAGTTCTCTCGATTTTTTCGCGTGTGAGGCTCGGAGTATATAGGGTTTCGACTCGGGGAAAATTGAGATGGTCTCGGGTCATTTGTGTTGCTCATGTTTTAAACCTGACAGTGTTTTAAAATTTTAAAATGACTTTAAAATTTGAAACAGGATTTTAAACAAAGTTTAAAATCAAATTTTTAGATATGGATTCAAATTTAAACATGAAACCCAGTTGTGAAATAAATAAGTTTTTATTAAAATGTTTAAAACAACTTTAAATGTTTAGAGAATAATTTAAAAAGGTTTGAATTTAAATGAATTGGTGTTAAAATCTTATAAATTTATTTTATAAATGTCAAGTGTTTCTTTAACATTTGGATTAAAAAGGTTTTGTAAATTTGATTTAAATTTGGTTAAAGTTAAATTTAAATTTATTTTAAATCTTTAATTTGAAATGAATTAAAAGAAAGATTTAAAAGAAAATGTTTCAAAGCCTTTTGTTAATAATAAATTAAAGTAGTTAAAGGTTAATACTTTAATTTAGAGATTAATTAAGGTTTAATGATTTAGGATAAATTAAATCAAAAAGGTAATTAAAGAGTAATTTAATAATTTAATTAATTAATGTCTTAGTGTTAATTAATTAAATAATTAGGATTATAAGTTAATTAAGGGTTAATTAATTTGAAATTAAGGATCATTAAGTAGATAAGTATGGATTATTAATAAATGATTAGGAATTAATTAATCAAGTGATTAAAGATTTATTAAGCAATTAATTATGTAATTAGAGATTTATTAATTGGTAATTAAGAAATAATTAATTTGTAATTAATAATGGTTGAATTAAGTTTAATTACTTAAGGAATGTAAGTAAAAATGGTTAATAATTAATGAGAGATCATTAACTAAAGATTATTAAAATAAATTAATTAATGTGATTAATTTTGATAATCAATTAGATTAATTAATTAATGATAATCATTTATGAAATTGGTTAAGTATAATTACTTAATGGAAGTAATTAAAGGAATTAATTACTTAAGGTAATTAATTAAATAAATTTGATAAGTTTAAATTAATTAATTAAATTAAATTAAGATAATCACTTGGTGATTTGATAAGTATAATTACTTAAATGTAATTAATGAAGTGTAATTACTTAGGAAGTAATTAAAGGTAATTACTGGATGTAATTAATTAAAGGAGATTTAATAATGAAAGTAATTTGAGTTTAACTACTTTGTATAATTAATCAAGGGATTAATTAAAAGATAATTAATTAAGGAGTAATTAATTTATGAAAGAAGTAATTAAGGGTAGTTAATTACTAAATGAGATTAATCAAAGGTGATTAATAAATGTGACTAATTAAAGATTAATTATTAAATGTAATTAATTTAAATAGAATAATTAATTAAGAGTAATTAAGGATCATTAATTAATATAATTAATGATGTAATTAAAGATTGATTAATTAAAACTAATTAATCAAAAATATGTAATTAAAGGGTAATTAATTAATTGTAATTAGTTAAGGATTAATGTAATTAAGTATAGTTAATTAATTAATGAAGTAATTAAAGATTAATTACTGTAATGGTTTAAGATAGTTAATTTATGAAATTAATTAAGGATTAATCACTTAAAGTAATTAAAGGATAATTAATCAGGAATGATTAATTTAGATGGATACTTAAAGTAATTAATTAATTGGTTTAATTAATGATTAAGTAAGCAGGATTTATAGAATGAAGTAATTAATTTAATTCATTTTAAATTAATTAGAGATGGTATAAATCATTACTTAGGGATGGATGAATGTTATTGAATGCTTTGCATTGTTTGATATCTCTGATGAGATATGTGCTGATCTGAGATATGGATGTTTGGTTGAATGATAATGTGAATTATCTGTTTGTGATGATAATGTAGATTAAATATTGTGATATTGTGAATTATCTATCTATGTGTATATAGATAATGAATTAAATTGTTTTAACTTTAAAACAACTTGGCCTTAAAAGATACATTTTGGATTTCGATGAGACCGGGATCGGGTTTCCAGATTTGGATATTCGAATACCACATCGATCCAAATTAACGATAGATCGTGAATCTCAAGTGAAGATGAAGATTCAGAGTGCAAGGGTTATTGTCGTTAACTCTGAGGGTGATTCCAAAATAAGTGTAACGAGATAATGCCTTCGGTTTCGTTCGAACTCGGAATGAACTTGTATGGATTTAATGCTTTCAGCACATTGTCAGGTGGACGATGAGCATTCTAAGTGATGTGTTCTGATTAAAGGTAATCGTAGCCTCAAGCCTCATCAACCGGGAATGGATAAAACAGGGGAGGTGCAGCAAGGCTTCGTGGGTAGCACCCATTGAGAGTAAGGTCATCCCTGTCTAGAGAGTTCCTTTATTTCGGCTTAGAGGTGCAGTTGGCGACGGCCATCTGTGGGGTGATTTTTATTCGGAATTATCCAGTAAGGGATCATTCCGGCTTTGTATTATAGGGGATTGGGAGTAATCCTCGGTACGGTGATCTAGGCCCCGTACTGTGATGGGCGGTACCCCGGTAGCCCTACCATTGTATGGAATCCAATCTCCAATAAGTGATAACGGACTTGATTGTATAACCCACTTTGTGGCTAGTATGCTGGAATTTAATAATGTAACAATTTCAGCTATTTCTTATTTATTTGAAAACCCTAGACCCTATTGTAATATAACTGGATTTCCTATAAATTTTTTGGTTATTGTAAGGTAAAAACTTTTCCGTGTTTATGTGCGGGAAGTCTTACGAGATACCTTTTCTTTCAAAGGTTTTTCAAAGTTAATCAACTTTAACCTGTTACTCACACCAGACCCATGTCTGACCCAAGTGTTTATTTTTTGTTTTATAAACTCTTGGGTACTCAAATTTTTACGAGTAGCCAAGGGATTCAGGTTTAGCTTTGACGAGTTTTCTGGAGGAGCAATGGAGTAGGAGGCATCAACGTTCGTAGATATATAGTGTTCCGCTGTGTTGATCTCTGTGATAGTGTCTTGTATTGTATTAAGTTGTAATGTCTAGACAGATGTTTATAACTGTCTAGTATGTGATGTATAAGCTGTGTAACTCTGATGAATGTTGTATACTATGTAATAGTATTATGTTATTAATATAATTTATTTGTTCCGCTGTTGAGATTCTGATGTTGTTTCTTTCTCTCTTCTCTTCTTTTCTCTTTTCTATCCCTTTCTTTCTTATTAATGATGCGTCATTCTGTGGATTGAATGGCGGGTCGTTACAATATCCGACGTGTTTTTATCTTGTTATAACCAAACACTTGTTACTAAATCCATTGATATTAAAATAATATCTAAGTGTAGTTACTTATTCACAATAGTCGGATTTACTTAATTTATTCAATTCCAGCCTATCTGATTCTATAATCAAACCTGTAAAGATTTGTAGTAGTTCTTAAATCGAAGTGGTTCCGAATAACGCTGATATCCGATCTCGTCTCCTCGAATCCAAACGCCATCTTTTACGACCAAGTTGTTTTTAACAAAACAATTCAATTTCAGAATCTCAACATTCACATAGAAATTCCATTACAATATATATTCAAATAAAATGTCTCACGTTTTATATTTAACTGTTCAATTCAGGGTACTTCATATCACAGAATAACTGGAAAGAACTCATTGGAGAAATCAAGTCAAACCACATAGCCTGATCTAATTCAACAATTTATGATCTATATTAACCAATCACATTATCCTCTATTTAATTTAAAAACACAATTAATTATTTCCAAATCCTGTTTATTAAAATTAAAATTAATTACAAACTACTTATTTTACTTTAAATAAATTTTATAAATTAATCAATAATTAACATATATAAATTAAACCTCTGGTTTTATTAATTTAAAGTTTAAACCACTTTATTTACATTAACCATTAACAACTTAAATTTCAAATTATTATTTAATAAGGGTATTAACAAATGGTTAAGGAGATAAGACAACTCGGTTTCTATGTTTATAAAAATAAGGTAATTTAGAGTTTTTAAAAAGTAAATAGTTTTTAAAGTTATTGGATTTGGAAAAATACTTAAGAATATTTACATTTTATTTTATTTTGTAAAAGCATTGGCCCATCGACCCAAACCCGATAGCCCAGATTTTCCCCTCCCCTTTCCTTTCCTTCTCTTCTGCTTATCCTCTATTCCCTTCTGCTTTCACTTGCACAAGCTACGGCATGCACATGCACATCCCAACGAGACTTCGCCGACCACCGATGACCTCACCTCCGAGTCGTCATCGACCTCCTCGAACCACCCCGGCTACCTGATTCCAACGATGGCGCCAAAAACACAAACGAGCACATTCCCATCACCAGAAAAACACCTGCCTTCTATTTCTACCTTGCGCCGTCATCACCAACCACCGGAAGCCAACCCGTTTCGCCCAAAACTTCGTCTTTCTCCCCTCTACCTTTTCTCCCTACACCACAGCCTCACGCTTCCACAACGACGCCGCCATTGCCAAAAAAACCACCTCGACCCAACGCGAACCTAAAACCCTACTTCCCCTTTGACACGATGCAACATCGACAAGAAAAATCCATCATCATTTTTCCCGAGACCCTATATCACCCAGCTATCTCTGACCACAACCCCGACCTACCATTATGACCACCTTGCCATAATTTGGACAAGACTATATTCCATTCTACCCCTTCCACCTCGTCAAATACGCAACTAAACATCGAGAAAATGCCACCAAAATTCATTATTTCTAATGCTGATCCCACCTATGTCCATGAAAACATGAACTAAAACGATCAAATTTCTTGAAATATTTGATTATCTACTGCAAATCCTATTTCCAGTGTTATTACTTAATATTATTTCATGAAATCATTTTTAAAAATAAGTATACTCTAATACAAACATGAATCCTTCAAACATCATGACCTAAAACTATGTAGATGAAGAGAAATGAATTTTTAAAAGATTGTACATGGCAGAAAAAAGGAAGAACAGAGGCAAGAACATTGTACATGCTTTACATTCATCCATATACAAGCATATATATATATTCATTCCTATGCAAGCAATATAACAATATACTGTTATTTATTCCATTTTTAAGCATACTCATATTATAAGAAAGATTTGGTTTTGAAAAGAAGTCTACTCACAGTGGATCTTCTTTGAACAGAGCAATTGTTTTTGAAAAAAATTATTGCTAGCTTTTTTGATGATCCTTTCTGTTTTGAGTTGTTTGATTTCTTTAAGTTTTGAAATGGCAGTGTTTTTCTATTTAACATAGCTAGTTCAAATGAATGAAAAAAAGAAGACATGGTAGAGGTATATATAAGAGAAGTGTGCTGCAGCTCTTTTGTATACAGTAAGTTTCCTTTTTACTTTTTTTTTGTTTTATTTTAGTTTGAAAATAGGCTGACCTGATTTGATTTTATAAAAAGATTTAATGTATTATATGACTTTGATTTTGATTCTGACTTTGATTTTGAAATGTGTTATAATGATGTCTCCTTGTATGCCTACATAAGCATACATACTTTATATCTATATATATTAAGGGGTTTCCATATACATTGCTTATGTATACTTTGTCATTACATATATTTACATATATATATATTTTCATATTTATACATATTATATACATCTTTACTTATGTATATTTATTTTATTTTATTCCTCCACCATAAATCTTTTACATGCACATATTCATATATATATATATATATATATATATATATATATCTTATATGTACTATTTTTACATATATACATCTCTTCATTTGCATGTGTTTGTTATCATATACATACATCCAAAGTTATACATATTTTCTTATTACATATATTTTTTCCATATACATTACTTGTTTATATTTTGATATTACATGTATATTTATTCATATTTACACAAACCTCCCTATATTTTTACTTCATATGGTCTTATATACACACATATATATGCATTTATAACATCATAATCTTGTATGTATGTGTGTGTATATATATATATATATATATATATTTGGATATTTTATACTAATTTAAAATGGTGGACTTTATATTTATTTTTCTAAAATATTCCTCCTATTTAGGAATTTAAAACTCAATATTTAATATAGTTTTTAAATCAATTTATATATATATATATTCAGATATTTTAATTATCAGAAAATTAATCCATTGGTCCTATAAATCAATATTTTCAAAAGTTAAAATCAATTAAATTTCCTAATAAATAGACGTTAAAAAAATCGGGGTCGTCACATTCCTCCCCCCTTAGAACTTTTCGTCCTCGAAAAGGAACGAACGAGAATTTAATTTTAATGTTTATTTTTGCTGAAACATTTTAAACTCCTTACTCTTTTTACTATATAAAATTTAAAACACTTTAAAATTACATATTATTACCAAATTAGTTTTTATATAAAAATACTTTTCATAACTCGATGTTCAAACAAGTCCATCCTCGTTCTCACGGAAATTCAGTCATACGTTGATCAGGCGCAGGATTGAAAATCTATAAGTACTCAGTAGACCCGTTTTTGACACCCAGTGAAAATACTAGGAAAAGACTTTTGTGAGAATACTTCAGAAATCATCACTTCTCCTATGGATCGAAGTTAGCACGATGATTGCATCGCCATCCCGGTGAAATCCATAAGAAAACTCTAGGCCTCCGCACCCCTCACTTTCGCCATTGGAACTGCAACAAATCGTAGCTACACCTAGGGTTCCGTTGCCATCACAACAAAACCCATGTAACTGTAGGCATTAGCGCCACCCGAATTAGGCTGCCAAACGAAACCTCGCCACATAGATCGCAGACTACGCAAAGGTTGCATCACTATCCCAGTGAAACCCATTGTAGACTATAGACACTCAGCGCCACACGAATTTCGCTATGGAACCACATAGATCGCAATCTACGGATGTTATGTCGCTATCCCAGCGAAAACAAACATAGATTGTAGGCAATCACTGCCACTCGACTTACGCTATGGAACACAGTAGATCGCAGTTACAACAAAGGTTACGTTGTCATCACGGCAAAACCCCAATGTAACAGTAGGCATCAGCGCCACTCGACTTACCCTACCAAATGATCATCAGGAACTCAAGTTTTGTCCGGACGTCCTCTGGGATCAAAATTTAGAACCCCCCTTAGGGCTCAAGGCAGAACCACCTCGTGGATCTCCTACTATAAGTTTCGACTCTCAATGGGGGTGCCTTTTTTCCCATACCTTTTTCAAAACATTTCATACTATATACATATATAGTACCTTTCAAATCATACTCTTTATATGTATCACATATAAATCCCATTTACATAAAATCGATATCTTCAAAATCGATAATTCTCAAACTTGACTTTCCAAATTCCCAAAATTTGCTTTTTACCAAAATCAAAAGCCTTTAAAATCAAAGAGTTCCAAAACCCTTTCAGTTCCATCCTCATCAAATCGTTCTTATATTTATATATAAGATTATTCTTTTCAACTTGAATAATTTTTGGATCACTACATACTTATATAAATTCCGCTTTATATCTCAAATACCTTTCAAAGATAATCTCTTTTGGTTATAATTTCAATAAGGGGAGTATTTAATATATAACAAATATATATAACCTCATTACTAGCAAATCAAATTTTCAAGTTCGTTTTCTTTTACAAAGTCATTTGTACATTACTTACTCTTTGTAAAGTAAGTTTTCAGTTATGGTACTATCCAGTCTTCATTTTAAAATCATCATATTTTTCTCAAGATATATTATTTCACTTCAAAATCATTTTTTTGTCTTAATATCCGATTCAGTTCCAATTCAGAATTGCTTCAATTTCCATTTGGATTCTAACTTCAAATCAACCCAATTAGCATTTAAATCCATGATTTGAATATAAACAATTTCCATTTTGACTAGTTGCAAGTTCGGATTCTTACTAATATGACTCCGAAAGTGAGGTGAATTAGAAAATAGCTTGAATAGTTTTTAAATAGTTAAATAGTTAATATAAGATAGTTTGAAGAATGGTTTGTATAGTAAATAGCTTGGAGATATCAAAATTATTTAAATATTTAAGGAAATAGATTTAAGATAGTTTATATTAAAATAATTTATTTAAAAATAGTTTCAGAGTCAAACTAATTCGATTCCCATTCTCCAATTCAAATGAATTTCCAATTTTCACTTCCATTGATTTAATTTTAATTAACTTCGATTCCTATTCCAATTTAAATCAATTCCCAATTTTAATTCGAACTAATTTAACTTTCATTACAATTTCAATTAATTCAACTCAATTTCTACATTAATAATTAAGCAATTATAAATTTTCCGCTCAATTTAATATAAAAAGTGATTTTATATTGGATCGTATTTCAACAAAATATTTCACACATCGATAGACTACCACAATTGTGAGTTTTAAACACTACATCCATCTATCCATATAAAAGTCTTACAAGAGGTCATAAATCTAGATGCCTTCATAACTATCTAAGGTTTAAGAAAAGAACAAAGTCCTAGCATCCTTCATTAAAACTTCCTTGTATTCTTCCCTCCAACTAGCCAAAGCTCGTTCAGGCAATCAGCAAAAAAGTGTCCCCACTTAAAACATTTTCCTCAAAAGATCTCTACACTTCCATCTTCATGGGTGAATGTTAACCCTCAATTTGTCTACGACTTAAGAACTGGACGACTCAAGCAAGGAAAACGACTCAAGTATGGTACGCGACTTAACGAGTCAAGGATTGGTCGACCTAACACCTCAGAGTACTACACGACCTACGACTTAAGGTCAGGACTACCTAACGAGTTAAGGTGTGAACGACCTAACGAGTTAAGGTCTAGACGACCTAAGAATTGAAACAGTCTAAGAAGTCTTCGACCTAAAGGACTGGATGGCTTAACGAGTCAAGGACTTAACGACTTAAGGTCTGGACGACTTAAGGAAGTCTACGACTTAACGGTTTAAGGAGTTAACGGCTTAATGGCCTCGACGACTTAAAGGTATTGGCCGATTCAACCAGTTGACGACTTAACATGTGCAACAACTTAAGAAAGTTAAGACCTAACGATGCAAGAGATGGCACGACTTAAGGAGAAAACGAATTAACGACTTAAGGTTATCCGCGACTTACGACCTAGCTTAGGTTGTAAGCGACTTAAACAAAAGAAGAGATGCCGCATTCGGTTAAGTCGCAGACGATTCAGGACTTGTAATATAACCAAATGAACGAACTTACCAATTGAGCCACGACTCGAGACTTAGCTTAAGTCGTCCACGACCTAAGGCTACCGAGTTAAAATCCAATGCCGTGACACTTATGCCGCCTCACTGATACTATTACCTGCTAAGTCGGCCACAACTTACGACTTATCTTAAGTCGGCCACGACTTAGGACTTGGGAAAAATTCCTGTCTAGACTTCTCTATAAATACAACGCTACCTTCAACATGAAGAGGATTTTTTTTTGGCCAATCATTTTCTGAGGCGCCATTACTCTGCAGAATTCTTAACTCATCCGACACTAGAAAAACTCCAAACATTCAAGAGACTACAACAAGCTTCGAGAGGAATTTCGCACATCCGACACGGATTCAGCAAGTTTCATCATCGAAGTTTGAGCTATTAGTCGAGAGTGTTTTTGTGATCAAAGTGTATCGTATTTTGAAGTGCATTGTATCAAATTGTAATCAAATCAGCAATAAAAGAATATAAAGTGGACGTAGGCTCAATTACGGGCCGAACCACTATAAATCTGTTGTCCCATTACCGTTTTCTGCTATTTTCAGCTTATATTCTATTCCCGTACCAACGGGTGGTGCTTTCACATTATTACACACACACCGGGTGTTAGCGTTCAACTTTTAGCGTTAACATTTTGGTGCTTTCACTGAAAACCCAACTCAGGAATATTCTCACCATTGCTCCACAAGAGTTTGTTGGAAGAATCTCTTTAAAGACCAGAAGTTTATTTGAAATCATGGCTCCTGGAAGAAAGTGTAGATCTACCAGATCCGGAAATGCTCATGTGGGAACCTCCGCTTCCCCGATAGCAAATCAGGCAACTCCTACCGTTGGAGTCACAAGGGCTGAATTAGACGACGCAGTGTCAGGATTATATCAGCAAATTGAAGCTCAAAACGCTTTAATGATGGACAAATTAAATGCTCTACTTGGGGCAAATCAACAGCAAGAAAACAATGAAATAGTCTTCACTAAAGATGCTCGTAATTCCCAGGAGAAAGATATTCCTCAAAGAGCAGCTAGCACCGCCGAAATGCCACCTTTCCAAGTTGAATGTCCAAGGCCGCATCCAACTTTTCGCGAGCATTTGCCCAGGCAAAATTCCGAAAGGAGAGGTGACTTCTACCCGGCGATGCCTCTGAACAATGAGGAGTACCTATCAGGGATGATTCGCCAAATCATGAAAGAGAGCATGCAGAGGGAAGAAAACGAGAGTGATTGGGGATTTGCGCCAAGTAGAACTCCGTTTACTGAAAGGATCCTGAAAGCAGAGTTTCCAATAAAATTTATACCTCCTACTATTCCGGCTTATAGAGGGACAAGTGACCCTAATCATTTTCTATACAAGTACGATTGGCATATGACCGGCGCAAGGGCATCAGATGAGATTAAATGCAGATACTTTCTAGTATACTTGGAAGGAGTAGCTCTACTTTGGTTCACAAAGCTACCAATTCGGTCCGTAGATCAATTCTCTGATTTAACTCGAAAGTTCAAGGATCAGTTCAGGTTGTATGCTTCAAAAGCTAAGGATATAATGTCACTGTCCAACCTTGAACAAGGGCCCGGAGAATCTATCAGATCTTTCGGAAGATGGTTAAAAATGAAGGAGCCAAACTCAATCGAGAAATTCTATAAAAAGGCCGACGAATTTATGCGTCTGGAAAACCTCTCTACGCCGGCAAAAGTGGTTGTTGCCGAAGTCAAGAATAACGGTGTTACTTCTAACAAAAGAGAATCCGGAAACCAGAAAAGGGAAAGTGATGGAGGAAAGAAGCAGGAGAATGAGAAGAAACCTCGCCGCTTTAATCTTTCAGATTTTACCCCTCTAACTGATACACCGGAAAATATCTTCTTCGCGACAAAAGATGTTATCAAGTATCCTAAACCACCTGAGATGGGTAGAGGTGTAGTACATATTGGGAAATTCTGCTGATTCCACAATCAAACTGGCCATGACACCGACCAATGTCGCCAATTGAAGAATGTGATTGAAGAGTTGCTGGAACAGGGTAAACTGCAACAATATGTGAAGAAAAACAGAGCAGACCCAACCTCATCCACTCAGGAGCAAGAACACCCTGCCCATCAATCTGACTCTGGCAACAACACTGCGGTGCAAGAATCAGAAAAGCTTGTCATTAACGTTGTCACAGGAGGTCCCCACGCAGCAGCCAGGAGTTGGGACGACTATTAACTACCCACAAAACTGCAGCCGTGGCATCTTCCAATATCTTTGGCATACGAATCAAAAACTACGAATCCAGTGGAAATGGAAATTCAATCTGGAGACTCTGGAACAACAATCACTTGCATCCAATTTTTACTTAACAGCATTGCTTAAATTTGTAAAATGATAATGGAGGTATAACTCTTGTATTGTAAACCACTGAGAAATCAGGGTGGATTAATAATAAAGAATATTAAATCTTGTGTTCTAATGCTATATAATGCCTATTTCATTTCGATATACAAATATCTTAAATATATTGCTAAAATGTCGATTTAATATTGCAGGCTATCAAAGCAAAGCTTACTTATTCAACACATCACAAGACTCGGCGATTCCCATAAATCACTCAACAACAAAGTACATTTCTCTGGCAGAAAGCAAGCAATTTGCAAAAGAATGGGGCATGTACTTGAAGTGATAACAAGGAATCGCTAAGGAGCAGATGGTGAAAGAACACAAGCAACAATTGCTACTCTTTGGAGTTCAAACAGAAAGACCTCTTCATAGGCGCAACTCTTCGGAGGATAAAGACCTCTACGGAGGCACAAGCCCTCTTCGGAGGCATGCCAAAAAATGGAAGTTCTTTTCTCAACAAAGAGGTTGGTGGAACCAGAAGGCGCAGGATCTTTGTTAACTAGTTGCGACCGTTTGTGCAAACGAACGTCCAATTAAGTAACTTACGTCCGCCCCATGGATCCATTTAACTGTGAGAAAGTAACTTCCAGGCAATCAAATAAAGACTTCTCCGGAAGCACAAGACTTCTCCGAAAGCACAAGACTTCTCCGGAAGCACAAGACTTCTCCGGAAGCACAAAACCTCTCCGGAGGCACAATGCTAATCTTCGGAGTCCATGCTACTCCACAGATTCCAAAATGCTAATCTTCGGAGTCCATGCTACTCCACAGATTCCAAAATACTAATCTTCGGAGTCCATGCTACTCCACAGATTCCAAAATGCTAATCTTCGGAGTCCATGCTACTACACAGATTCCAAAATGCTAATCTTCGGAGTCCATGCTACTCCACAGATTCCAAAATGCTAATCTTCGGAGTCCATGCTACTCCACAGATTCCAAAATGCTAATCTTCGGAGTCCATGCTACTTCACAGATTCCACAATGCTGTATCTCAGAAATGCCAAAAAGACCTCTTTGGAGGCATATTTCACCTAAGTTGAAGTGTAAAAATCAGAGACCCACTTCACCAGAGTTGAAATGACAAAGCATTTTTCATAAGCTCGCTTCACTGCATAGGAGAATCCACTTTTAAACAAATAAAAGTGATCACCCTCGAAAGTTGAAGTGTTCTAAAAGAAGAGAAGAGAAAACTTCTCCGATACAAGGCATACTCTATTGAAAGCAGGATAATATTTCCTCGAAAACGGAAATATTATCCTCTAAAATAAGAGTATGAGTCTTTTCAGAATATTGCGATGAGCCGTGGTATGGGGGCACATAGCTATGTTAAATAACGCTCAAACATCACACCACGAGCTCACTGCAATATCATACAAAGAAACTTGTGCAGACACATGGAATAAATGCATTCACAAATATATACAAGAAAGTTGTACAAACAAAGAATCATTATATTCCATATTATAAAATTTGATACATATGCAGGTTTAAGAAAGCGAGGACCGGTACTCGCATAATCTCCTGTCAATACATGAAAAAGCAAAAAGCAAAGCAGAGAAAATAAAATCAAGCTCATTTCTCCTTCTTCCCACCTTTGGAGCTTTTACCCGGCCTAATGATTAGTTTCTAAGGCCGTTGTGGACGGGTCGGGGAGGAAGGAGAAAGAGGCACAGCTGGGTCAACTTCCACTTCTTCTCCAGCGACAGAAGTGCTTTTCTTCCCTCTCTTTGAAACCATGTGTTTCCCCGTCTTTTTCGAAGAAGACTCACTGCCTGGAGTTAAAAACTCAGAAAGCTTTGTGTTGTCATCATAAGTTTGCTCCGGGGTCTTTTCGCCTTCTTCAAGTTCCCCAGTCTTTTGCTCTTGCGAAACAACCGGATCATCCAAGTCTTTGAGGGCTTCTATTTTCTCTTCTTGTGATCCCTGTTGAGAAGTAGAAAGAGGAGTGACTTGAGAAGGAGGAGGAACAGCAGCCGAAGAATGAGAAGTTAGCGCAGCTTTCGGTACCTCCACTACAGAAGAAAAGAAGTTAAAATCAGTATTCTCCGAGAAAAGAGAAGATATTGGTTCATCAAAGCTTAAGTAATAAGTAAGAAGTTCATCAAGCTCGGTTAAATCGAATAAGTGATTCACTGGATCCGGGTCGACGTCAAAGTTACCTGGAAAAGTCGGCTTTGCAAGATCAATCTCGAATTTCTCAGCCTCAATATCTTCCAGGGCTTCGTCCTCGGTGGGAGTGGTCACAGTCTCTTTGTCGACTTTAGCGGGAGGCGAAGAGTGTGAACTGGAGCCAATAATATCGACATCAGCTGAAACCGAAGTACGAACAGGGGCAGTAGGAAGTATTTCTTTTTCGGAACGCTTCTCTCCCGTCGCTTCGGCTCGCGCTTGGGCAAGTTGCTCCTTTCCCTTAACAAGTGCAGCACGAGCATTTTCATCTAAATAAGTTTTTTCAAGATCGGCTTCGGCATAACCAACACCACCAAGCATATCGATTATCGCCTCCCATACTTCAGCCAAGGTAATTTCATATTCCGGACCCAAAAATGAGAGACTTCCGCGCCCCAAGACGCTGTGGATATAAAAGTCGAACAAAGTAGAACTGATATTGGCTTTAGTAGCCACATGAGACTCTTTGGCTGCAACTTTCCCAGCGACAGCTTCATCGCGCTCTCTTTCAGCCTTTAACAACTGAGACTGCAACCTGGTGATTTCCAAGTCTTGGGAGCTAATTTTCTCCTGAAGCTGAACGGCGTCATCATGATATTTCCCAGTAACAAGCTGCTTTGCTTCAAGTTTTGCTTCAGCATCTCACTGAGCAGCATGGTCATCTCGAACTTGCTTTTGGAGCATTTCTTCCTTTTGCGAATAAGAAGTGGAAGAAGTGGCAAGCTCGCTCTTTAGTCTTTCAACTTCAGCTTCAAGCCTCACATAATCATCAGAGATGCTCTTCATTTCAGCATCATACTGCTTGCAAATTTTATCCCACTCTGACTTATCATTCTCCATAGTCAGCATGGTTTCAAGGTTCATGCGATTGACTCTTTGAAGCTCATCAACCAATTTCTACCATCCGGACATTCTCTCGATGTCAAGCTTAACAGCATCAAGAATATTCAGCATAGCCTGTTTATCGATGGGAACCAAGTCCAAGTCAAAACGAACTCCTTTTAGACACCAGTTTGGGAATCGACTTTGAAGTTTAGGCGGAGCATCCTTGACTTGGTACTGAGGCCTGTTTATAATTGTCTGAATGTCGGTTCTCTCTAAAGCAGGAGAACCAAAAGAGATATCAGGAGGGTTAGGAACATCGGTCTTCTCAGAAATTGCAGACGCGTCACTAGGCTTGACCCGCTTGCTTGGATCATCAACAATATGACTCTTCCCTTTATCGTCATAAGACTTTCGCTTATGAGAATCGTCGCCTTTGTGAGAAGAGTCGTATCGCTCATCCCTCCTCCCGTATTGACGCTCATAGTCCAGCCTCTCTTGAGCTTTCCTAATAGCTTTTTCTTCATCTGTTTCCCTTGGGGCATTGAGGTATCGCCTAAAATCATAAGTGTCGCGGCTTCCGTGACGCTGGAATTTGTCATAATATGAGTCAGAGCACCCCATCGGAGAATCTGAAAATGGAAAAGAAATGAAGTTTAGAAATCTCCAGAATAAGAGGATAAGTGCGTATAAGTGCCGAAAAATCCTAAGTGTGTGCGGCGTGCAAACGACGCGCGTCGAACTACAAACCACGCTTTAGGGTGGGAACGGCAACGACTGGTGTAGAAGGTGTCGAAACTTATTGTAAAGAAGAAGTCGCCTCGACAGTAGGAGAAATAGCTTTTGAAGCTTCATTTTTGAATAACTCCTGTAAAGTCACCATTAAGTCACTAAGATCCCCAAAAATGTCTTCGCCGTCATGTTGAGCGGAACTCTCTTTCTCAACCCCTTCATTGGATGCCTTCTCGGGGCATTGAAGAGGCTCCTCCTCTTCGATAACCGGAGAGACCGTAGATTTGCCGGATGATCCCGCAACGTCAATAGAGGCAGAACACTTCACCAGAGAAGCCTCAGTGGTAGGCTCTTGCGGTATAGGTTCTTCGACAGAAGCTGGGGCATCAGACGTCTTTTCTAAAGAATCAGGAACTTTGTGAGGCTGAGAAGAGCGAGAAGGGTGGAGAAGTCCAAACATATGAAGAAATTCGTCTTGTGGCTGGGATCCCTAGAAGGAAGGGGGAGCGCTGAAATGAAAAAGCGAAATTAACATTTGGCAATTTGGACTCCACAAAACTCAGAAAATAGAAGAAGTAAAGATAGATAATCTTACTTCCTTCCCTCCACACAGCATAAAACCCCGGGGGATAGCGAACGTAAAAGTACTGAGTTAAGAACCCATGGGCACTGGTAGGGAGGCCTACAATCAATTTACGATTTCTGGCGCTTCTCACAACAGTGATCGAAGGATGATCTTTAGTTCTGGTAAAAGAACATAAGTAGCAGATCTTGTCAAAACTAGGGAGACGGTAAAGCATTCTACTAAACAATACACACAACCCCATTAGAATGGCATAGCTATTGGGATGTAGCTGAAATGGGGAGATGGCCAGTTGACGAAGAAGATGCTGAAGAAAGTTGTTGAAAGGTGGAATGGCCCCGCTCAGGCACATTTGTCGATTAACTGTGACGAAGCCAGGGGGTGCCACATCAGTGGTGCTGCTTTTTTCAGGAAGAATGGCATCTGCTTCAACGATACCAAACTGGGTGCACAATTTCCGAAAAACTTTGTACGACAAAGTGGTAGAGGCTCTTTCGGGAGGATTGACTAATGGAGCTGGAATAAGAGTGGCCTCTCCAGTCTGGACTGTTATATCTTCTTGCTGAGAAGTCATTCTACACAAGCAACTGGGTATTCAAATATGAAGGTGCACGTTTCCTAAAAAGTGTGAAGTGTTGTGCAGAACTAAGGAAGATAACAAGTAAATATAACTGGAATTAAGCTAGTCAACAATTTTAGATTACCAAATTTCAGGACTTGTTAATTTAAAGTTTAGGTACAGTATTAGGGCAAACTGGTCATTTTCAGTTGACTATTTCAATGTTGCTTTAATACTTTGCTTGAATTTGTTGATTTAAAGCACTTCGTTCACACAATCTATTTAAGTTGATTATCCGTTATTAACTAATCTGTCATTTGATGTGGGCAGTCGGTGGTAGTATATTAGTCCCAATTTTCTGTAAATGTTGTATTAAACAGGTTGTTAGCTTGCGAGTCAAGGTGATCTGTAAAAATAAAAATGCAACAAAGCTTAACAAATTAAAGTCCGGACAATTCAGTATTCAAGCAGTTTGTTTCAGTAATTCAAGTTAAGCACTTAAATCAAGATTATGCTTAGAAGTGTGAGTTCGAATCGAGCATACAAATACTGACTTGGCTGCGACCAAAGTACTAGGTCGTCTGCGACTTAGTGAATGTACAGTGAGTCAAGTTAAGTTGTTAACTTGTCAAGACGTTTGTCCTATGTGTCATTAATCTTTAAGTCGCAAGGCATAGTAAGAAGGGAAAAGGCTTCAGTTCAAAGTGAAGTAAATTTCCCAAGTCCTAACTCGGCCACGACTCAAGGCTTATGTCGTAAGTGGATAAGTCGGTAAAGACTTGATTTGAGAGGGTTCATAGGTCGTACAAGATTGCTAAGTCATGACCAAGCTAATATCTCACTCCGTGCGACCAACTGACTTTTCTCCTTAACTCCTAACCATTTATCCTCCTAACCCGTTAACCCGTTAACCCCTACATTAAAAAAATCCTTCATTTTTTCCACAATATTAAATCATCCAAAAAACCAATTTGAGATCACCGTAAATCCAAAGCCCTGCCATTCTAATCTGTTAAGTCCAAAACACTGTAACCCATCGCCTTCATCACCCCAATTGTTTGAAGCTAAATCAATCTGAATCGAGTTCGCAGACTATCGATATAGCGAGATTTGCAACGAAGCATTGCATAAGGAGATGGATTAAGGACGAGGAGCGGAATTCACGAATTAATGATGATCAGGGATCAAGAAGGAAGCAGGAGCACTTACGCAATGAAGGATCAAGGATCAGTGATTGGTTATTTTTTTTGAATCGCCTTGAGGAAGCTCGGAGAAATGCTAATGGCAGATGCGACTTAGGAGATAGGTAATGAGAAGAAGGAAGTAGGAGGAACGACTCAAGCCTTTTATATCTCGGGGCAGTGGAACTCGAATCGGCACATGCGAGTTAAGATGAGTCGAAGCACACGACCTACGACTCAGGCGTGTACTTCGAGGGGCAAATGTTAACCCTCAATTTGTCTACGACTTAAAAACTGGACGACTCAAGCAAGGAAAACGACTCAAGCAGGGTACACGACTTAACGAGTCAAGGATTGGTCGACCTAACAACT
The DNA here is from genome assembly GCA_030737815.1 of Allium fistulosum. NCBI lineage: Eukaryota > Viridiplantae > Streptophyta > Magnoliopsida > Asparagales > Amaryllidaceae > Allium > Allium fistulosum. The sequence continues at coordinate 752,161,479 of CM060905.1, read as the reverse complement.
CAGAGTACTACACGACCTACGACTTAAGGTCTGGACCACCTAACGAGTTAAGGTGTGAACGACCTAACGAGTTAAGGTCTAGACGACCTAAGAATTGAAACAGTCTAAGAAGTCTTCGACCTAAAGGACTGGATGACTTAACGAGTCAAGGACTTAACAACTTAAGGTTTGGATGACTTAAGGAAGTCTACGACTTAACGGTTTAAGGAGTTAACGGCTTAATGGCCTCGACGACTTAAAGGTATTGGCCGACTCAACCAGTTGACGACTTAACATGTGCAACGACTTAAGAAAGTTAAGACCCAACGATGCAAGAGATTGCATGACTTAAGGAGAAAACGAATTAACGGCTTAAGGTTATCCGCGACTTACGACCTAGCTTAGGTCGTAAGCGACCAGGCTTTTAAATCTCCCCGAGATGGCCGAGATGAAAAATCCGAGATATCAGCCAAAATCCGAGATTTGGCAGCCTATTTAGTTATAAGTGTTTTAAATATCGCCTGAGATAGCCGAGATATTTTCCCGAGATATTGGCCAAAATCCGAGATTTAAAACACTGTAAGCGACTTAAACAAAAGAAGAGATGCCGCATTCGGTTAAGTCGCAGACGATTCAGGACTTGTAATATAACCAAATGAACGAACTTAACAGTTGAGCCACGACTCGAGACTTAGCTTAAGTCGTCCATGACCTAAGGCTACTGAGTTAAAATCCAATGCCATGACACTTATGCCGCCTCACTGATACTGTTACCTGCTAAGTCGGCCACGACTTACGACTTATCTTAAGTCGGCCACGACTTACGACTTGGCAAAAATTGCTGTCCAGACTTCTCTATAAATACAACGCTACCTTCAACATGAAGAGGACTTTTTTTTGGCCAATCATTTTCTGAGGCGCCATTACTCTGCAAAATTCTTAACTCATCCGACACTTGAAGAACTCCAAACATTCAAGAGACTACAACAAGCTTCGAGAGGAATTTCGCACATCCGACACGGATTCAGCAAGTTTCATCATCGAAGTTTGAGCTATTTTTTTTTTGAAAGACAAGAGCAAAGAGCTCACTTTATTCACTAATGTATAATTACAAACACTAAAGCATGACTTACAACCAAATACAAACAAGTGACAATTCAACAAAAGTACAACCAGACTCAACACTAACTTTACTGCTGTCAATAGCAATAATAGAACCAAATACATCAGCAACAACAACATAACATATAAACTAAAAAATACAATATAGAAATACATGCCAATAGCAGTAAATTTAATGGACCAGTGGAGAAATCAAGCTAAGGCAAGTATGATATCTTCATCAGCGCACATGGCAGCAAAATGACACCATCTTATTTCAAATGAAATGAATCCAGAAGTTTTCAAGGCAGCAAGATGATACATCACACAAATGGATCAGTCCTCAACCACCTGAGTATGTTACCATGAATCTGACTAAACAGCTAAGAAGAATTCTTTATACCAATACCAAAAATTCTATTATTTCTCTCTAACCATACCTCATAAATCAATCTCTTAAGTAACTTAAGAAAAATCCTAGATCCACGAGATTTCCATCTAGTTGCTTTGAAAATATTAAACCATTCAATAGAACTTACAGGCGAAGGCTTGTAGAATCCACCATTGGATAACAGTCTGTACCAAATTTGAAATACAAAAGGACACTCGAAAAATAAATGAGTATTGCATTCAGTTTCAGACTTACAAAAAACACATAGATCCTCTATAATAATACCAATTCTACAAAGTTTATCTTTGGTATTTAAAGCATTGGCCATCACTTTCCATAGCAACAAATTTTCTTTTGCACTGCAACATGTTTTCCAAATTCTAGAATTCCAGGGAAATTGTGAACTATTTTCACAGAGAGACTTGTACACAAGCTTAATAGTAAACTTCCTCCCAGACCAGATTAGAGTATTATCAGATTTGGTAATAGGGTTATTTGAAATGAGATTCCATAAATTCCTAATTTGAAATGAACTAGAATATGGTAAAACTATACAGCCTTCATGAATAAAATCATCAACTTTAGCCTCCTCTGATATTCCAGAATTTCTTCTCAAGTTATAATCAACAATAGAACTTAAAATTAATCCCTCTTTAGCCCATGGAGAATGCCAGAAGGACAATCCTTTTATCATAGCATAATTGCATTGTATAAAAGGTATAAATGATTCTCTAAGCTTAAGAATACACCTCCAACTCCAGCTACAGCTTAGAGGAATTGGCATAGTCCAGAAATTTCTTTTACCAATAAGATTGTAATTAACCCATTGAGACCATAGATTCTTATCAGTTGTAAAATTTTTGTTGAAATACACTGAGATTGCAGCTTTATTCCATTGAAAAATATTTGTTATTCCAAGACCTCCATTCCTTTTAGCATCGAACAGTTTATAGAAAGATATAGGAATAAGCTTTTTTGAAAAAGGATCACCATGCCACAAGAATTTATTAAGAGCACTTGATATCATATTAATCATCTTAGTTGGAAGAATATAATGCCTAGTCCAATAAGTTGTCATGGCCACAGCAATTGATTGAATAATAGTTAACCTACCAGCTTGTGATAGCTTTTCAGCAGGCTATATCAGTAGCTTATCAATAATCTTATCAAAAAGAGGCATACAATTTTGCTTGGTAATTCTAGAAGTGATTAAAGGCAAACCCAAATAGAAAGAATTTTTAGGTAATTCTTGAAGACCCGAGAATTTGATGATATCATTTTTTTCCAATGAATTTAAACCAGCAACCAAAATATTAGACTTAGAAAGATTAATCTGAAGACCAGTGATGGAATGGAAGAGTTGCAGAGTAGAAAGGATACACTGAATATTATCATAGGTAGGCTTTGTAAAAACAATCAAGTCATCAGCGAAAAGAAGATGAGTAATTAGAGGTATCTTACATTTAGGATGAAGCTGAATGGCTTTATTAACAACAAGATCCTTGAAAATAGAATTAAGAAGCTCCATAACAATTATGAACAAGTAAGCTGAGATAGGATCACCTTGCCTAACACCTTGCACACCCTTAAAATATCCATACAAACCACCCTCCCTCGAAATAGAATACATAGGTGATGATATACATGTATAAATCCAAGCTAAAAATGGTTTTGGAAAATTCATTTTATACATAACAGCTAAAATTGAATTCCAATTAACAGAATCAAATGCTTTCTTAATATCCAATTTTAACATGCATCTTGGTGAAATGTTTTTCCTGTCATAGCCAAACAGTAATTCCTGAGTCAAAAGAATGTTATCACTAATTGATCTACCATTGATATATGCTGCTTGATTAATGGAGATAACGGTTGGCAAGACTGATTGTAATCTGATAGCTACAATCTTTGAAATGATCTTATAGATAATGTTACAACATGAGATAGGCCTAAAATCAGCAACTGAAGTTGGATTCACAATCTTAGGAATTAATGCAATAGCAGTAGCAGATAGACCAACAGGAAGCTTATTATGAAGAAAGAAGAATTGAACTGCTTTAACAATATCAATACCAATAACATTCCAACTGTGCTGTAAGAAATGAGCATTATAACCATCTGGGCCTCCACAACTATTACTATCCAAACTAAACACAGCAGTATTAATCTCATCAGGTGTTATTTCACAAATCAGAGAATTTGATTGGAAATTAGACAAAGTAGGAAGTGAAATATTAAAGAGAGGTTTAAGATCAGGAATGAAGGAAGTGGATGGAGCTAAAATAGAAGTAAAATATTGAACAAAGGCCTGATTAATACCATCAAAAGAATTTACCAAGTTCCCATTCATATCCTTGATCTGAAAAATGCTATCACGATTTCTTTTAACTTTAAGAAAGTTATGAAAATACTTAGTATTCCTATCTGCCTCTTTCTCCATTCTCAAGTGAATTTTCTGTTTGAGAGAAGACATCTCCCTCTCAATAACTTTCTCAAGATCATTCTTTAATTGTAATTCAGCATGTTTTAAGAAAGAATCAAAAGGCATGATACACAAGACTTCTTGAATCTTAAAAAGCTCATTCCTAATCTGAGTAGAAAGTTTAGATTTATTACCAAAATTTGCTGCAGACCAAACCTATAGGTGAAACTTAAGCACTTTCATCTTGTGAATAATATTTGCTAGCGGGTCTTTTCCAAATTGCATACTCCAAACCTGCTTCAGAATATCATGAAAATCCACCTGCTTTGTCCAAAAATTAAAAAATTTAAAAGTGTGTTTCCCTCTACTAAAATGATCAACTCCCCAATGAAATATTAATGGAAAATGATCAGAAAGAGAAGGCTGAAAATTTTGATAAAATGATTTTGGCCAAGAATGAAGAAATGGAAGATTTATAAAAATATGATCAAGTTTACATAGAGTTACATTACCATTCCTATTACAGTTAGACCAAGTAAAATCTGACCCAAAGAATTTGACAGGAATTAGATTAGATTGACATATAGCACTATTTAAAGGAGAAATGTCCTTAAGAGATAAAGGACAACCACCATATTTCTGATTACAAGCAAGCATACAATTAAAATCACCACCAACGAGCCAAGGAATAGAGAGAGGATTTAATGATGGAAGTTTATCCAAGAAAACCTGTCTCAAAGATAAAGAATTATGAGCATAAACTGAGGTAAGGAGAAAATTAAATTTTGAGGGTAAATGAATACAATTATAGTGAATGTATTGATCAGAAGCACTGATTCTGGAAAGTTTGAAAATGCAAGGGTTCCATAAAGTTAACAGTCTACCATAATTAGATTCAACAAAATTATGATCATATAACCAAGAGGGAGATATCATGTAAGATGCTTTAAGAGTAGATTGAATATCAAGCTTAGTTTCAGAGATACACATTAACTAAATTTCCTTATCCTTTAAAAGGTTCTTAATCTCAATCTGTTTAGATGGATAATTAGCTCCCCTAATATTCCAAAATGCAATATTATTCATTTAAAAGGAAGTGGAGGTATCAAAGGTGAAGGATTCTTCCTTGTATGTCTTGTGTGAGAAGTGTTTTTTGAAGAAGATAAAGGAAGTACTTCTTGAGGTTTAAACTCTCTACCATTATTCAAATCATCAGCATTCGGAGCATTGGAAACATCACTAGAAATAGAAGGAGGAGGAAGTATAATATGACTAGGAGGAGACAAGTGCAAATAAGGAGAACTGGAATTTAAATTGGAAGGAGACCGAGTACTAAATTGAGAACAACATGAGGATGACACAGAGGTAGAGCTATTTGAAGAAACAACATTCACAAAATTAGCAGCTACAGTTGAAGAGTAAGAAAGATTTCCATAAGAAGAACTAGAACCTAAATTTGATTGAGACCGAGTACTAAATTGAGAACAACAAGAGGTAGATTTATTAGAAGATCCAACATTTACAACATTAGCAGCTACAGTTGAAGTATTAGAATGATTTCCACAAGAAGGAGATGTAACCAATGAAATAGTATCACTACCAATACAATCCTGAGATTTTTCAAGAGAAGAGTTTGATAAGATAGAAAATGAATTAGAAAGATTTGTAAGGCAGGAACTATCTGACTTATGAATGTCTATTCTTTTTCCTTTCTCAACACTTTCATCAGCTGATTGAATAATGTCTATATCCACAGATTGCTTTTTTTCCAAACTCCTTTATTCCTCCTATTTACATTTTTCCAACCATGATCAATTAAGTTTTTATTATCATTATCAATGACATAATTTGTCCGACTTTTGTCTACATTCTTCACCAAAACTTGCTCCTTATTAACATCAATATCTTCAACCTTATTAACAAATTCACAACAAGCAGAATCATGACCAAAAATTTTACAATGCGTGCAGATTTTCGGTTTCCAATCATATGACAGTTGGACATCATGACAGTTATTGCCCAATTGTGGTATAGGAATAGAGTCAGGTAAATCAAAATCAGGTGAGATTTCTACTAACGCTTTTGCATACTTAAATCTTTGTAGCTTTTCAGTGCTATTATCAAAACATATAAGCCTACCAACATGACATGCCAACCAATTAATCCCAATCAAAGTCCAAAGAATAATGGGAATTCTATGAAAATGTATCCACACAGGTACTTTCTTGACTTGAGCTTGTGAAATACCAACCGATGGATCGCACTTAGTAATAATGAACATTCTACCTCTTATAAAGATAGGATCCAAATTAAGAACATGATTCTTATCTTCTTGATTGGAAAACTTGAAAAAGAAATTATAGCCATCAGATTTGAAATCAACTTCACCTTTGAGTTTCCAATATCTTTTCAAAAAAGTAACAACAGTCAAGAATGAAAGCGTACTATCCAAGAAAAAACCAACCAAATGATCTTCCCAGTATTTCAAACCCTCATCCCTAACAAGATCTGGTAAAACAGTAGAAGATTGATCCCGAGAAATGTCAAAATGGATAGGCTTATAAGAACCAGCATTACGTGGTAAAGATTTGAAAAGAGAGGACCAATTCGAATTGACAGAGGAAGAATCCTTCTTGAAAGAAGAACACAAAGAATCTGACTGACAAGGTGCAGAAGATAGATTAAGAGAAGAAAGAGGAGCAGATGAAGAGCAAGAAGAAGATGAAGTGGATGAAGATAGATTGAGAGATGGAAGAGGAGCAGATGAAGAGCAAGAAGAAGATGAAGTGGGTGAAGATAGAGGAGGGAAAGAAGCAGAATCAAGAGAGAAAGAAGACGAAGAAAGAGACGCCATTAAAATTTCAAAAGAGGAGCCAAAACATTAGTTGAGAGTGTTTTTGTGATCAAAGTGTATCGTATTTTGAAGTGCATTGTATCAAATTGTAATCAAATCAGCAATAAAAGAATATAAAGTGGACGTAGGCTCAATTACAGGCCGAACCACTATAAATCTATTGTCCCATTACCGTTTTCTGCTATTTTCAGCTTATATTCTGTTCCCGTACCAACGGGTGGTGCTTTCACATTATTACACACACCGGGTGTTAGCGTTCAACTTTTAGCGTTAACAGTGAACTTCGCGTCTTTTGCCAATCGTTTCCCAACTTTCTCTTTCTTCTGTCGCTTGGGGCGATCCCTAGCGATGTATCCAGTCATTTTACAATGGTAGCAGATGGTTGACCCGTCGACTGGTACTACGGGTTTACGCTTCACCTTCCTCACTTCCGGGCAATGGTTTAGGAAATGTCCTTTCTTTTGACACTTAAAGCATAGAATCTCGGAGCAAAACAGTTTGACCTCTTTATTTCATCCCTTTCTTGGTTTACTACACTTAGCTGCATAATGCCCTTTACTGTGACATCTATAGCAGGTGACGTTATCATAAGGACCTGGTCCAGCCCTTTCCCTAACCCGTTTCTCATATTCCTGCATTGCTTCCTCACGAGCCTTACGCGCAGCTGCTCTCTGCTCCCTATGCCTTGCCTTCCATTCTTCTCCTTTCGCCATCTCTTACAACTTGATCTAAATGCTAGTGGGACTTCCTAACCTATAATTAAACCTTGATTAGTTGAATTTTCAGCTTTCTTCGTATTTCCATATATTCTTTATTTGTTCCCGGTCATTTATTTTTAATTTAATCCCCTAATTTGATAATCTGGTTCATTCTAATTTCCAGAACTCAAAACCATTTTATTTCTTTTAAACTTAATCCAAATTTAGCTTCTTATCAATATTACTTCCCACTTATGAGTTCAAACATCAATATTTATTTCAAATCAATTTTGAAATCATATTTATATCTACATATATATACATATTTATTCATTTCATATCAATCACACTTTAAATTATAAACCTTTCTTGGTTTTCAATCCAAACAAATCCATCTTCAAAAAACTCTTGTTTTAAAACAAGATTTCTATATTCAAAAATATTCTAAATAATATTATTTGTTATTTCCTTCAACATCTTTGAAACAGTTAAAAAATTTCTCTGGGACTTAGATTTAAAACTTCACAATTTAAATCCATTTTTAATTTTATAAGTCATACTCATATAAATTTTTACTTCCTTAAAACATTTCACTCTGTTTTATCATTGTTTATTCGTAATAATCATCCTATATTAAGACACAACACCCAATTTTAATTATAATAACCAATATTATTATATCCAGAAACCATATATTCCATAACAACTTCCTGAAAAATGCAATCCAAGTAAATTTATTTCATTTCAAAACACTTTGAAAAGAACATTCCCGAAATCTTTGGGATTTAAAATTCTGCTTTGAGTTTACTTTTCTAGCTTAATTTATTTGTGTAATTAATCCTTACCAAATTCCTATCCGGTTATACATATATTACCCTTAAATTTTATAATTTTATTTGATTATAATGATCACAGCTAATCACCTTGATCAAAATATAGCCTTATATAAAATTATTATATATAAAACCATTTTATAAGAAAATAACAAGTACGCTCTCATATAATACTCTCAACTCATTCTAGGGTACTACTGACCCTATCTCTAATGAGTAATCCTCACCAGAGCCAAGGTCCTCGCTTAACCTTCAGCTCTGATACCAAAATGTAATGGCCCAAAGGTTTTCGACCCCGAAAATCGACACTAATACGTTCACTGTATAGAGTGCCAAGCAATCGAGTGCCGGAATATCAGGCTGTTAGGGTTAAGAAGAAAAAGAGGTAGAAGAAGAAACATAAGCAACGGCACAGAATCTCACAATCGCAGCGGAACAAAATATAATATACAAATAGCAGAATTTATACAAGAAAAGCTATAACTGTTAATACACATAAAAGATATCCGAGTATACCAAATCTGGACAGTTATAATAACTTGCCCCTAAATACTGTCTATACAGTCTATACTTCACAGCGGAATATAATCAATACTTCTCTGCTATCCAACTCATCTTTGGGCTCCAAAGCGTCCCAACCTGAAATTCTGTAATACTCGGTCTGACCTGAGCATTACAATAAAGAAACACCGGAGTTAGGCTGGAAACCAGGATGAGTAAAACCAACTTAATTTTAAATACATAAATTATAAGGCTTCTTTGAAAACAAAGGTAACTCGTATATCCGACAAGTTTTTATCTTCTTATAACCAAACACTTGTTACTAAATCCATTGATATTAAAATAATATCTAAGTGTAGTTACTTATTCACAATAGTCAGATTTACTTAATTTATTCAATTCCAGCCTATCTGATTCTATAATCAAACCCATAAAGATTTGTAGTAGTTCTTAAATCGAAGTGGTTCCGGATAACGCTGATATCTGATCCCATCTCTTCGAATCCAAATGCCATCTTTTAAGGCCAAGTTGTTTTTAACAAAACAATTCAATTTCAGAATGTCAACATTCACATAGAAATTCCTTCACAATATCTGTTTAAATAAAACGTCTCACGTTTTATATTTACCTGTTCGATTCAGGGTACTTCATATCACAGAATAACTGGAAAGAACTCACTGGAGAAATCAAGTCAAACCACATAGCCTGATCTAGTTCAACAATTTATGATATATATTAACCAATCACATTATCCTCTGTTTAATTTAAAAACACTATTTCCAAATCATGTTTATTAAAATTAAAATTAATTACAAACTACTTATTTTACTTTAAATAAATTTTATAAATTAATCAATAATTAACATATATAAATTAAACCTCTGGTTTTATTAATTTAAAGTTTAAACCACTTTATTTACATTAACCATTAACAACTTAAATTTCAAATTATTATGTAATAAGGGTATTAACAAATGGTTAAGGAGATAAGACAACACAGTTTCTATGTTTATAAAAATCAGGGAATTTAGGGTTTTCAAAAAGTAAATAGTTTTTAAATTTATTGGATTTGGAAAAATACTTAAGAATATTAACATTTTATTTTATTTTTAAAAGCATTAGCCCATCGGCCCAAACCCGATAGCCCAGATTTTTCCCTCCCCTTTCCTTTCCTTCTCTTATGCTTATCCTCTATTCTCACCTGCTTTCACTTGCACAAGCTACGGCGTGCACTTGCACATCCCAACGAGACTTCGCCGACCACCGATGACCTCACCACCGAGTCGTCGTCGAACTCCTCGAACCAGCCCGGCTACCAAATTCTCACGATGTCGCCAAAAACACAAACGAGCACATTCCCATCACCAGAAAAATACCCGCCTCCTATTTCTACCTCGCGCCGCCGTCACCGACCACCGGAAGCCAACCTGTTTCGCCCAAAGCTTCGTCTTGCTCCCCTCTACCTTTCCCCCTACACCGTAGCCTCACGCTTCCACCACGACGCCGCAATTGCCAAACAAACCACCTCGACCAAATTCGAACCTAAAACCCTACTTCCCCTCTGACACGACGCCACACCGACCAGTAAAATCCATCACCATTTTTCCCGAGACCCTGTATCACCCAACTATCTCTGACCACAACCCCGACCTGCCATTACGACAACCTTGCCGTAATTTGGTCAAAACCAGATTCCGTTCAACCCCTTCCACCTCATCAAATATGCAACTAAACATCGAGAAAATGCCACCAAAATTCATTATTTCTAATGCCGATCCCACCCATGTCAGTGAAAACATGAATTAAAACGATCGAATTTCTTAAAATATTCAATTATCTGCTGCAAATCCTATTTCCAGTGTTATTACTTGATAGTATTTCATGAAATCATTTTTACAAATAAGTATACTCTAATACAAACATGAATCCTTCAAACATCATGACCTAAAAATATGTTGAGGAAGAGAAATGAATTTTTGAAAGGTTGAACATGGCAGAGAAAAGGAAGAAAAGAGGCAAGAACATTGTACAGGCTTTACATTTATCCATATACAGGCATATATATATATATATTCATTCCTATGGAAGCAATATAACAATATACTGTTATTTATTCCATTTTAAGCATACTCATATTATAAGAAAGATTTGGTTTTGAAAAGAAGTCTACTCAAAGTGGATCTTCTTTGAACAGAGCAATTAGTTTTTGAAAAGAATTACTGCTAGCTTTGTTGGTGATCACATCTGTTTTGAGTTGTTTGATTTCTGTAAGTTTTGAAATGGCAGTGTTTTTCTTTTTAAGTTAGCTAGTTCAAATGAATGAAAAAAAAAGACAGGGTAGAGATATATATAAGAGAAGTGCGATGCAGCTCTTTTGTACACAGTAAGTTTCCTTTTTACTTTTCTCTTTTGTTTTTATTTTATCTTGAAAATAGGCTGACCTGATTTGATTTTATAAAAAGATTTGATGTATTATATGACTTTGATTTTGAAATGTGTTATAATGATGTCTCCGTGTATGCCTACATATGCATACATACTTCATATCTATATATATTAAGGGGTTTCCATATACATTGCTTATGTATACTTTGTCATTACATATATTTACATATATTTTTTCATATTTAAACATATTATATACATCTTAACTTATGTATATTTATTTTATTTTATTTCTCCACCATAAATCTTTTACATGCACATATTCATATATATATATATATATATATATATATATCTTATATGTACTATTTTTACATATATACTTCTCTTCATTTGCATGTGTTTATTATCATATACATACATCTACATTTATACATATTTTCTTATTACATGTATTTTTTCCATATACATTACTTGTGTATATTTTGATATTACATGTATATTTATTCATATTTACACAAACATCCCTATATTTTTACTTCATATCGTCTTATACACACACACATACATACATACATACATACATACATATATATATATGTATTTATTTATAACATCATAAGCTTGTATGTATATATATATATATTTTTGGATATTTTATATTAATTTAAAACGGTGGAGTTTATATATATTTTTCTAAAATATTCCTTATGTTCAGGAATTTAAAAATAAATATTTAATATAGTTTTTAAATCAATTTATATATATATATATTTAGATATTTTAATTATCGGAAAATTAATCCATCAATCCTATAAATCAATATTTTCAAAAGTTAAAATCAATTAAATTGCCCAATTAACAGACGTTAAAAAAAATCCGGGTCGTCGCATAAAACTTTGATTTGAAACTATTCAAATGATTTTGATTTTAAGAAATCAAATTTATAGAAATGGAATCATTTTTAAACTTGAGTTTGAAATGTTAAAAACGAACTTGTCAACCAAAATTGTTTAAAGAATCGGATTTGAAAATTTGAAGTTATAATTGGGAAATAAATTGAATTACGAAAAGATTAATTTGTTTTAAAAAGATTTGAACTCTCACTCGAACCTTGAAGTAAATCCATGTAAAAGTAATTTAAAGGGATATTTTTAAATTTGGGCTCGGAATTGAATTATTTTTAAAGATTTGGATTTTAAAATTAAATATTGAAGGTTAATTTGATTTAAGTGATTTAAATCGATATTTTGAAAATCGAACTCGAATTTATATAAATTGAGATGGTTTAAAATTGAGGGTTGAATTGAAATTAATTCAAATTGGAATTGAATTGAATTAATTGGAATTGAAGTCGAAAATTGAATTTATTTGAAATCAAAATTGGAATTGAAGTCGAAAACTATTTTCAAATAAATTATTTAAGTATAAATTGTTAAAATCTTTCTTCTTAAATATTCAATTATTTTGATTTTCCAAGCTATTTTACTATACAAACCATTTTTAAAACTCAAACTATCTTATATTAACTATTTAACTATTTTAAAATTTATTTAAGCTATTTCCTAAATTCAAACTGGTCAGAGTGGGAATTAATTATATTTAAATCATGGATTTAAATACAAATTGAGTTAAATGTCCTTATCAACATGATTTTGAATGCTTTTTCGTTATATGTCCTTATCTATAGATAAGATACTTATTCGTTATATGTCCTTATCTATAGATGTGGATATCTGATACCCAAACATGATTTTGAATGCTTTTTAGCAGATAGGATACTTACTCGTTATTTGTCCTTATCTATTAATCTTTAGCAGATAGGATACTTATTCGTTAGATGTCCTTATCTATAGATGTGGATATCTGATACCCAAACATGATTTTGAATGCTTCTTTAGATAAGACGCTATTAATAATGAAAATATCAATTGACAAGCTTAATTGTAAGTAACATTCAAAATAACTTAAAATTTGACACCAAATGATGAAATTGGTTCATTTTTTAGGAATATTAAGATTGAAATAAGATACATAAATTATTTATACTATTGGTGATGACCTTTTGCCAGTTATGATTAGTAATACAAACCAACCTTGTGAATCCCTTTATTAAATTTACATTAAATCGATAACAAAATTTTAATTTAAAAAAATATTTTCTATTTCTATTATATGTGATGCATTTTTCTAATTAAAACGAAATGGGTGATGACCTTTTGCCAGTTATCACCTATTTCAAATATATGTGACATTATCAACAATAAATGCAATTAAACATATTTAATTAATACACTGCTTTAAAAATATTTGACCGTTGGAAGTGCTTTATGCTTTATGTCTCAAGTCATAATAAGAATTAATAAGAAAGAAGAATAGTGATTTGTTTTTGGTCATAGGATATAACTGATAATTATTTGTTGTCATTATGGTTATTTCTTTTGTACCACATATGGTATCGTATTTATATTCCAAATTGCATCGACTAAAATGAAATAATAATCATGAGTTTTACTTAGGGGGAATAAATTTAAAGGACAAAAATTTGTATATTTTTAGCCTCAAGGACATGACCTCAATATTTTAACCACAAGGACAAACATTCTTCTAAAAATTATTCATAAGGACAAACATTCTTTCAAAACTACTACCAAACTAAAAACTAATACCTAAAAATTGCTATCGATAACTACAAACAGATACCTTAAAACTGCTATCAATAACTAAAAACTGATACCTAAAGAAAGTTGTCCATTAGGCTAAAATACTGAAGGTCTGTCCTTGAGGCTAAAACGCTAGGAAATTTTGTCCTTGACAATAATTTCCTGTATTACCTATTGATATTACTTTCAACTATTACGAATATGCAAGAAAATGCCTTAAAAAATGGACAGCTCATTAGCATGCCTTTCAAATTGGATATAATTAGTATATAATCAAGGAAGCGTAAAAATAGGGAATATGTTTATAACCATAAAACTTTCATTACCGTAATCAACAAACATCATTTATGAAAAAAAAATTATAGCTATATAAATCATGAAATAGCATAGTCACATTGCATAATAGTTTTAGTTGACACTTATCTTCCAAACAATGCAGATGTCTACTATTTATTTGATTTTCGTACTCTTTATGGCATGTAATAAGGTATCAACTGAAATGAAGGTTCATTTTTTTCTTTTATTCTTCTTCTTTATGTTTTCATTCGTTAAAGGTCATAGTTTAGTGCTTTTTTCACTTTATCCCATTTGAAATTAGAGGGCGTAAAAGATGAGATTGCTAATTGCATCAATATAGATGATCATCCTTCCTTTAGTAACCCATTGCTAATATATCACAAAATAAAGAATATTATTTATCCTTGCACATGATTTACTAAGTCTAATTTATTTATTTGGTTATGTACTAATAATTGAATTCTTTTTTGTTCGATTTTTGGTGGTGCAAATGATAATACACAACATACTATGCATCAAACATGGGGTACAAATGTATTAAGCTCTAACGGAACTATTCTGATACCAAGAAATCTAGCTAATATAGCAAAAAATGTGAATGATTGATGCAGCACGAGATAGCATGAGAGGGGAGGAATCGACACATACCTTAACTCACGATCGGCCATCATCAATATTCCACGACTCACGACTCATCAACATTGCGACTCATGACTCATCATCACCGCAACCTGCGACTTACGACTCATCCCCTTCACGATTTACGACTCATCACCACCACGACTTACGACTCAACCTCCAAAGCGACTTAACTCCAATCGCCTAACCTAAATTCCTACTCCGAACTATTCCCAGCTTAAGTCGAAGCTACGACATAACTCCTCCGACCTATCTCCTGTCGCGACTTAACCCAAGCTGAAGAATTCCCTCCCGGTCGACCTAAATCGCGAATGAAGCTACTTATTCCCAAATCGCGAATTACTTTAAGTCGCATGCATCTCTCCTTAAGTCGCGAACTTTCATTTCTTAAGGCGTGAGGATTGTTAACTCGCATGAACGAGTTATGATAAGTCGAGAGATATGATAAGTCGTGAGATAATATTTTTAAGTCGTTGTATTTCATTCTTTAATGTGACTTGTGTTGTTTTGTATTGTAGTTTTCTTAAGTCGTAGTATGTTGTAATTACTATTGAAGGTCATGTGACGACCTAAGTGTTGTAATTTCTTTGATAAGTCGTTAAGTCGTATATGACTTATGCGAGTTGTTTGTTGTAACCCTATAAATAGGGAGTTATGTCATTTGTAAAAGGTTGTTGATTTAGAAATAAAATTTCCTTTGTTAACTTTGTGCTTTCATCCAATTGGTAGTCGAGTGATCTCCTATCTCCACCTTCGGTCAATCGAGTGCGCTCGATTCAACGATCGTGAAGCCAATTCGCGGTATCAAGTGCGCTTGATCAACGCTCGAAGAATTGAAGATCTACTTTCACGGTATCGTGATCGATCAACGTGACGTAGATAGCTAAAATTCGGTATCTTCGGATCAACGAATTTGGGCATTTTCAGTATTCATCAATCCATCGATTGCTACGTTCATCGTATCATCAATTATTGTATTCCGCCGCTGCGTCATTTGGTATCAGAGCTTGTTTTAGCCAATCATAGCTAAATCGAGTCTTGGAGCCGAGAACTTGAAGTGTGAATTTGTTGAAGTGTTTGTGAAAATTTTAAATCATGCCACCGAGAAGAGCTAACCGTTATCGCAACATTGATGCTTTGTATGGGAGAGAAGAGGCCGATGAGATGGAGCAAAGAATTAACGAAAACTTTAATGAGAAGATTAATGAAGGGATTGGTCGATTAGAGAGAATGATGTTGGAGATGAGTCAAAATCAGAGAAGGGCATCACCTGAATCGAGCCATGGGAGAAGTAGAGTTTCACCACATTCCAATCGGGAGAGAAGTGTTGATAACGATCATAGAAGCGTGAGTCCAGATTGTGATAGAAATTTTGATGATCGAAGTCATGATAGAAATGTAAATGATCGAGAACGGAGGAATGTAGATAGAAGGGATGTTGGTGGTAGACGTGATGGTAGTAGAGATGTTGGTGGTCATGATCGACATCGATATACATCGGATTGTGGAGAAGAGTATGATGGTGGTAGTGTTCATGGACGAGAAAGAAATCAGTCGGAGTACGATCACAAGTGGGAATCTGGGATGAAGACTGAAATTCCAGAATTCAAAGGTGGTATGCAAGCTACGGAGTTTTTGGATTGGGTGGCTAACGTTGAAGAAATTTTTGATTTCAAAGAAGTTCCAGAACATCGTAGAGTGAAGTTGGTTGCTACAAGGTTGAGGGGTAGAGCTTTGGCATGGTGGCAGCAAACCAAACTTACACGTGAACGAATGGGGAAGTCAAAGGTTGAATCTTGGGAGAAGATGAAAATATTGATGAAAGCAACGTTCTTACCTTACAATTATCAAACTCTGATGTATCAACGTTTGCAGAACTTGAGGCAGGGCACAAAAACTGTTAATGATTACGCAGATGAGTTTTATCAGCTTATTGCAAGGAATTATATTATGGAAACGGAAGAAAAATTGACATCTAGGTTCATTGGGGGATTGAGAATGCAGATCCAGGATATGGTGAATATTTTCGATCCTAGATCTGTGGTGGAAGCACATCAGAAGGCGTTGGCCTGGGAGAAACAGGGACGACGAGGAGGTGGTGTGTTTACTAATTCCAACAATCAAGTGAAGGGCGTTAGTGGAGGTTCTAATGTTTCTAAACCTATCAGTAAACCAGTAGTGAAGAAGGCTGAGAAGGCAAAGGTTAACAATGGTTTTAAATGTTACAATTGTCAGGAATTGGGTCATAAAAGCAATGAGTGTCCAAAACCAAAGAAGAGAACCATGATTGCCGAAGTTGAAGATGAGGATGCTGATGGAGATTATTCTAGTCCAGTTGAGAAGGATGAACAGGATATTGCGTCAGGGGATGAAGGTTGTAATCTAATGCTGAGGAGATCGTGTTTAACACCGAAGCAGGAAGAAGCTAGATGGTTGAGGAGTAATATCTTTCAGTCGACATGCACTATACTGGGAAAGGTGTGTAAATTTGTGATTGATGCAGGAAGTTGTGACAATATAATTTCAACCGAAGCTGTAACAAAGTTGAAGTTGAAGATAGAGAAGCATCCGAATCCATACAAGTTAGCATGGTTGAGAAAAGGAGGAGAGGTGAAAGTGGATAAATGAGTTCGCGTTCCATTCTCTATTGGGAAGAAATACAAAGACGAAATCTGGTGTGATGTAGTAGAGATGGATGTTTGTCACTTACTTTTGGGAAGACCATGGCAGTATGATCGAGCAGTACAACATGACGGTCGGACCAATAGCTACAGTTTTATGTTTGAAGGTATGAAGATTATCTTAGTTCTAAAGAAGAGACAACAAGGAGAAAGTAAGTCGGAAGAGATTGAAGAGCTGAAAATGTTATTATCTTTGAAGGAGTTTGTTAAGGAGGTTGAGAAAGAGCCTGAAGTGTACTTGTTAATTGGGCGAGAGAGTCAAGAAGAGGTTGAAATTCCAGAAGAAGTGAAACCGGTATTGAAAGAATTTGAGGATGTATTTCCAGAGGAGTTACCAAAGGAGTTACCGCCACTGAGAGACATTCAACATCAAATTGATCTTGTTCCGGGAGTAATGCTACCACATAGACCACATTATCGAATGAGTCTGAAGGAACATGAAGAATTGAGGAGGCAAGTGGAAGAGTTGCTCGAGCAGGGGCGTGTGCAGGAAAGCTTGAGTCCGTGTGCTGTGCCAGCTTTGTTAGTACCGAAGAAGGACGAGACGTGGAGAATGTGCACTGACAGTCGAGCCTTGAATAAGATTACTGTGAGATATAGATTTCCAATGCCGAGGTTGGATGACTTAATAGATCAATTGAGCGGAGCTACTATCTTTTCGAAGATTGATTTGAAGAGCGGATATCATCAAATTCGTATCAGTCCAGGTGATGAGTGGAAGACTGCTTTTAAAACCAGGGAGGGTCTATACGAATGTTTGGTAATGCCATTTGGCTTATCAAATGCGCCAAGTACATTTATGCGTGTGATGAATCAGATTTTTAGACCATTCATTGGGAAGTTTGTGGTGGTGTATTTCGATGATATTCTGATATATAGTGGAAGTCCAGAGGAACATTTGAATCATCTGAGGGAAGTGCTGATGGTACCGCGACAAGAACAATTTTATGCTGCAACGAAGAAATGCGTGTTCATGACGCATAGTGTTTTATTTCTAGGGTATGTTGTATCAGGAGAAGGTATCCAGGTGGACCAGAATAAAGTTGAAGCAGTCAGAAATTGGCCACAGCCGAAGACAATAACCGAAGTGAGAAGTTTTCATGGACTAGCATCATTCTACCGAAGATTCATCCCACACTTCAGTAGCGTGATGGCACCGGTTACTGATTGTATGAAGGGGAAGCAGTTTTCTTGGTCGGAGAAAGCAGGGGTAACCTTTGAACAGATCAAAGAACTTTTGACGACAGCACCAATTCTAGGTTTACCAGATTTTCAGTTATTGTTTGAAGTACATACTGATGCATCGAAGGTTGGAATTGGAGGAGTGCTGAGTCAGATGGGACGACCGATTGCATATTTCAGTGAGAAGTTGTCGGGAGCGAAGATGAGATACAGTACATATGATGTGGAATTTTATGCTGTTGTACAAGCTATAAAACACTGGAGACACTATCTATTTCAGAAAGAGTTCGTTCTTTACACTGATCACGAAGCGTTGAAGCACTTACAAGGGCAAGACAAGATTTCAGCAAGACATGCATCATGGATTGCATACTTGCAACAGTTTACTTTTGTTGTCAAACACAAGTCAGGTGTGACGAATCGTGTAGCTGATGCTTTGAGTAGAAGGAGTCATCTATTGACAACAATGGAAGTTGAGGTGACAGGTTTTGAATTACTGCCAGAGCTGATTGCAGAAGATCCTTACTTTACAAAGTTCGTTGACGAAGTCAGGGAGGGAAAGACGGATGAGTTTGTACTGGTGGATGGGTTTCTTTTTAAAGGAAGTCGATTGTGCATACCGGATTGTAGTTTGAGAATGAAGATTGTGAAAGAATTGCATGAGGAAGGTCACGTGGGTAGAGACCGTACGTTACAATTGATTTCGCAATCTAATTTTTGGCCATCAATGAGGAAAGAGGTTGAAAGGTTTGTGGTGCGATGTCATATCTGTCAGGTTTCGAAAGGAACTGCGACCAATGTTGGATTATATATGCCGTTACCTGTACCAACTAAACCATGGGTTGATGTGAGTATAGACTTTGTGTTGGGGTTGCCGAGAACGCAACGTGGTAATGATTCCATTTATGTGGTGGTTGACCGATTTTCGAAAATGGCACATTTTATTGCTTGTAAAAAGACCGCTGATGCAGTCCGTGTTGCTCTGTTATTCTTTAAAGAAATATATCGTTTACATGGGTTACATGAATCTATTGTTTCTGACCGAGATACTCGATTTTTGAGTCACTTTTGGTTAAGTCTGTGGAAGATGGTTGGAACGAAGCTGAATTTTAGTAGTGCATATCATCCTCAGACGGATGGGCAAACTAAAGTTGTGAATAGATCATTGGGAAATTTGTTGCGGTGTCTTGTACAAGACAATTTGAAGAGTTGGGACTTAAAGTTGTGTCAGGCAAACTTTGCTCATAATCATGCTGTTAACCGAAGCACTGGTTACAGTCCATTTCAAATTGTATATTCAAACTTGCCAAAGGGGCCGTTGGATTTAACGGTAGTACCACAACCGAAAGGAGTGATTAAACGAGCGTTAGATTTCGTTGATGAGCTGAAAGATTGTCATCGGATCATTCAGGAACGTTTGGAGAAGACAAATGAGAAGTATAAACAAGCGGCAGATAAGAAGAGAAGAAGTGTGGAGTTCAACGAAGGTGATTTTGTGTACGCAGAGTTGACAAAGGATCGATTTCCAGTTGGAACGTACAACAAGTTGAAAGCTCGAAAGATTGGTCCAGTCGAAATTTTGAAAAAAATCAATGATAATGCATATCGATTGAAGTTGCCAGATCATATTCATACTGCAGACGTTTTCAACGTAAAACATTTGATTCTGTACCATGAGAATGAACTCGTTGAAGAAGAGGAGAGCGTGAATTCGAGGTCGAATTCTTTCCAACAAGGGGAGGATGATGCAGCACGAGATAGCATGAGAGGGGAGGAATCGACACATACCTTAACTCACGATCGGCCATCACCAATATTCCACGACTCACGACTCATCAACATTGCGACTCACGACTCATCATCACCGCAACCTGCGACTTACGACTCATCCCCTTCGCGACTTACGACTCATCACCACCACGACTTACGACTCAACCTCCAAAGCGACTTAACTCCAATCGCCCAACCTAAATTCCTGCCCCGAACTATTCCCAGCCTAAGTCGAAGCTACGACATAACTCCTACGACCTATCTCCTGTCGCGACTTAACCCAAGCCGAAGAATTCCCTCCCGATCGACCTAAATCGCGAATGAAGCTGCTTATTTCCAAATCGCGAATTACTTTAAGTCGCGTGCATCTCTCCTTAAGTCGCGAACTTTCATTCCTTAAGGCGTGAGGATTGTTAACTCACGTGAACGAGTTATGATCAGTCGAGAGATATGATAAGTCGTGAGATAATATTTTTAAGTCGTTGTATTTCGTTCTTTAATGTGACTTGTGTTGTTTTGTATTGTAGTTTTCTTAAGTCGTAGTATGTTGTAATTACTATTGAAGGTCATGTAACGACCTAAGTGTTGTAATTTCTTTGATAAGTCGTTAAGTCGTATACGACTTATGCGAGTTGTTTGTTGTAACCCTATAAATAGGGAGTTATGTCATTTGTAAAAGGTTGTTGATTTTGAAATAAAATTTCCTTTGTTAGCTTTGTGCTTTCATCCAATTGGTAGTCGAGTGATCTCCTATCTCCACCTTCGGTCAATCGAGTGCGCTCGATTCAACGATCTTGAAGCCAATTCGCGGTATCAAGTGCGCTTGATCAACGCTCGAAGAATTGAAGATCTACTTCCACGGTATCGTGATCGATCAACGTGACGTAGATAGCTAAAATTCGGTATCTTCGGATCAACGAATTTGGGCATTTTCAATATTCATCAATCCACCGATTGCTACGTTCATCGTATCATCAATTTTTGTATTCCGCCGCTGCGTCAATGATACATTAGAATGTTTGGTCAGCCATCATCAACCTGAACCGTTTCAGTCAAAAGAAATACTCTCAAATGAAGTAAGTAACTCTTCTTAGATCAAGTTAGTAACTTAGTTACGTTAGTTTTTCTACTTTATATATTAATATATACTACGGATCACTATTATATTATTATTATTACAATATATATTAGCTTTTGGGATTATATATATAAATATATAAACATTGTATGGAGGAAATATGTAAATTATACCTACTTTTGAATGTAATTTATTAACTAATATTTCAAACAGCCATTACATTTACCATTACTATATCCAATGTTGCTGAAATTAAGGATTGAATTTAACTTAAAACAATTAATTTTGGATAGTGTATTAGTAAATGTGAAAAAAAATTAGTGGAATATTACAATGAATTTTTCCCTAAAAATAATTGATAGCGTTATAATGTAATCTAAGAATAACTATCTTCAATAATTAATTTGATTGTATAAGTTCATAATAATTAGGTTTAGCCAACTTTTGACGATGACCCAATATCATAGGTGGCTTCATGCGTCAATTATCTGTTTTTAGTACATAAAGATTAATTCATACGCCAATGAATAAATAAATGATATCACTAATTTTTAAGATAGTAAGCACAAGCTATGTTATGTATTTTCAGTAGAAAGTGCAAATTAACATGAACTTTTTGAAAAGTGTTTGAAAATTTAAAATTTTAAATTGTTCTATTCATAAGTTGGTATTTTTCATAATTAGGTATGTTTTTTCCAAATAACTTAGTTTCTATACCACTATCTAATCCCATAGAAGTTATGAAAATCTGTAATACTCTAAGTGGGCTACCACTTTTTATCAAAAAATACTACCGAGCTTGTGCTTTTTATTTCTTAAAAGTATAGAACTAATTTAAATATTCGATACAAAAATATATATTCTTATTGATACTTTAAATATGGGATTTTTGGTTTTTTTTCTTCAATATTTTTGTTCAAATTTTAAACTACACTAATATACATCAATCACGGTTTTAGAAATGGTTAAATTTTTTGTTTTTGTAAGATCGTGTTGTTATTTTAAAACCACTATCGTTGCTTTGGTTTCTAAAAAAATCAACCAGTACTTGCATAATTTTCTCAAATGCATCTTTTTTGTTACAACTTTCATTTATCTTTTCAAAACACTTCATTGCGAAGTAAACTTTAAAGTTATAGTAAATTGGATTGTTCAATAAATAACCTTATGAGTAATAACTGAAAAGCATTATCAACATGTAAAAAGCTTTGAAAGCTTTTTCGATTTTTTTTTTATTTTTTTTTTAAAACAATACCATGTAACTTAGGAAGATGAGTAAATTATTTCATTACTTCTTGACACATTAATTATATACCTAACTATGTGATTGTAGATTAATCATCTTAAAGTTTAAGTGTATAATTTGATTTATTTTAATGTATTTGTTAATTTACCTTTGTAACCATTCTAAGAATATTAGCATTAACCTAGGCATAGTAATTTATTATCCAGCAAAAGAAATAACTTCAAGATTAATTTTTTATTGTTAGGTTGTTTTAGACTTTCGCATGCTATGTAGTTACTACTATTATTGTTATGACTAGAATTTTTTATGGTTATAGTAGAATGATATAACAATTCCCCAACCTTAAAACTTCCAACTTACACTAAAATGTTTAGTTTTGGCTATGAACTAAACAAAGAAATCATAGATCCCTAACTAAATATTATGATACCATAACAATATTAAGAACACACTAGTTTTCTAGCTAGAGAAATGTGATGCCCCACCTCTATACTCACGCTAGCCAAGGACACTACGGGGTAATGCCGTCGACTAGCATGAAGAATAAGGCTGTTGAGAAGCGACCATCTGGGTAATTGCTTTGTGCGAGTACCGATATGTCAGATAATATAACTTACATTTCATCTCAAGAGGAAATCCAACATATCAAATACAAACTCAAAGCTACCACACAGTGGCTATGTGGACTTCAAAAACAAATATAGAAATAAGCATAACACAAATCAGTCACAAATATTCATATCACACAGGCGGAAACATATATGAATATAAAACATAAAAGTGTACATCAAAATAGTGGTCAAACTAGATCCACTACATCACAAAAGAATAGATACAAGTGCTAGACAAAAAGAATATGTATACAACAAGGAGTCTCTATCTCAAATGTATACTAACAACAACTACTATGCTAAAGTAGTAAGCCAAAAGTCAGGTGAAGGACCCTGATAAGAAGTCAAGCAGGAGCACCTGAAATACCTCGGTCTGACCCGAGTATTATTTAAGAAGAAAATAATAAACGGATCAGTCTAGCTATAAATATCAGATAAAATGAGATAGGATAAGAGATATCACAAAAACGTATGATAACAATAATGCCATACTATGATAAGTATACATCAGATAATAACAAAAATCATACAATATATCAAACATTCTCGTACACCAAAAAGAATGTGATATTCTTTAAATTGTTCACCATAACACAAATATTGACAAAACATATCAATGCCAATCGCATAAAAATCGGTGAAACACAAATTCTAGAAATCATCAACTAGAAATCCAGAAATCACAAAGGGGGAAGGCTTATCACAAACGGGAGCATGAAAACTCACCAACACGTGCATCACAAACAGGGTCGCTAACCCATGGTCGCTAACCATAGAGTCGGTGCCACGACGTAGTACAGCGAACGCCCGAGGAACCAGAAACTCAAATAATCCAGAACATCGACGTAGTACAGCGTTACGCCCGATGAACCAAACCCAAATAATCAGGCACAATGACGTAGTACAGCGAACGCCCGATGAACCTGAACACAAATAATCCAGAACATCGACGTAGTACAGCAAACGCCCAATGAACCAAACTCAAATAATACGGAACAACGATGTAGTACAACGAACGCCCGATGAACCGAACTCTAATAAAACCATAGGTCGCTAGCCTAAAAAAATGAGACGAAGCTCAATAGAACAGGGTACAGTCCCCCACGCCGACAAAGAGACATCGCACATCGCTAGTCTAAATCACCAAAGGATCATCATTGATCGATAAGCGTAAATTACACTAAGCTAGTAAATAAATGAGTTTAGCTTCATGTCCCATAACCACTGGCTTAACGTAAATATTTACAAACAGATTGTAGATTTCCACTCGAAAATTGTCACGAGAGTTTCAAACGAACAAGTCCAAGAATTAACCGATGAAGTAAACTCAAGCGTTTCATACCACTTGTTTTGCTAAGCCGTTTAATTAGATTTCTCATACGAATGAGGTAAAGGTTTGTATATACTAATAGATTTGGTAAACGGTTTTAAAATGAGCTTTGTATTTAAAATAGTGTTGAAATCATCTTTGTGAAAGAGTTTGAATATTTACTACTAGTATAGAAACCTTTGCATTTTAAAGTGACAAATCAAAGAAATGATTGTATAAATAATCAATCACCAAAATCCACATTCGACGACGTGAATCAAAACCATAGAAATCGATACCAAATCCATCAAAATGGACATTCCCAAAAATCCCGAAAAAAAGTCATCAAAGTCGATAAATGATTACAATAATTCGGATCATCAAAAATCGATTAAAATAGGATGTCCACTCAAAAACATAAGCAAATAGGCAATATGCACAATTCCAGATGTCTGGAGGTTCAATCCAGGCGTCTGAAAACTAACTAGACGTCTGGTTTAGAATTCAGACGTCTAGATTTGTTCTCTGGAAACAATCCAGAGAACCCCCAGACATCTGAAACTTCAAGTTAGACGTCTGATCCTAAATTTCAGACGTTTGGAATTAGTCTTTGCCTTTTTTTTATATTCTGCGTTCTTATAGTTTTCTCTCCAGGTCCAAACTAGACGTTTGGACTTGGTCACCAGACGTCTGGTCACCTGGTCTGGGCAACAATTTGCCTAGGCCAAAGTGGCCAAAACTTATCGGGAGCGACCGGATGAGCAACGACGACTAAGGATTTACGCCAAGCGACAACCCAGCCATATAGGCTCTTCGATAGACCCCAAACAACATGTCCAAACATCCATAGTAGGATTTTCATAAAATTGGACTTCAAAACCAAAAATTGGAGAATTCCCAAAACCAATTCAAATCAAAGCTAATGAACACGAAATAGATGTTAGGAATTCATACCTAACAACAATGAAAGCTATAGACGTAGATGTGAGTTCAAAAACTCACCTTTAAAACCAAAAACAGGAATGAGAAGCTCTAAAACAAAGGAAAGACCAATTCCTCCTCAACTTCAACTCAAGAAGCTCCAATCTATGATCATAAGCAAATATTTCCTAAGTTCGGTTATAGGAAATTTTTGAAATTGGAGAGAGATTGAGATGGGGAAGATGAAGAGGATGCTTACCTAAGCTTCTGTTTGATTTTGGAGCAAGAACTCGAGTTTCCAAATCAAACTAGGGTTTGGAATTTTTATTTCAAATCTGTTTCCCCCATTTCTTTGAACTAAAGTGTTAGGAAAAGGAATGAGTGAATGAAGAGAAGTTGAGTGGAGCTATGGTATTAGATGAGTAATGATCTGAAACCCAAACCCAAAGCCCAACAGAAAAATAGCAAAATTCACTCAACTCCAAACATATCGATGTTTATACTCAAAAAAGTTGTAAACGCCATTTTGGACTCAATGGAAGTGGTCTCGAGTCCCAATTCGACTATTTACAAAAAGTGACATTTCGGACCTTAATCCGATTAACGATGCTATATTTAAATAAAACATTTAAATATACAATCGTGAAATATGCGGGTTGTTACAGACTCCCCTCCTTAAAGAAATTGTGTCCTCGCAATAATTAAGAGGAAAATAAAAAGTAACAACCATAAAAGCATATCAACTCAAAAGAAGAAATTTTGAAATGAGAAGTTCACCATAAAGAGCACGAGAGATTAAGTCCGGATGTGTTCGCTCGATGAATTCTCTGGATTCCCAAAAGCAATCCTTAGAATTTGAAGACCATTGAACTTTCACAAGCGGAACAACTTTATTTCGAAGGCGTTTAACCTTCGAAGCAATGATACGAGTAGAATGTTGCTCATAAGTCAAATTTGGTGAAACTTCAATTTCCTCAATAACACCGGGCTCAAGATTAAAATCGGAATCCCTAAGGCATTTCCGTAGTTGAGAGACGTGGAATACATTATGAATAGCAGAAAATTGAGCCGGTAATAAAAGGCGATAAGCCACAGAACCAATGCATTCGGTGATGCGAAATGGACCAATATATCGAGGTGTTAATTTCCTCGAACGACAGAAATGCGCAACACCCTTCATAGATGAAACAAAAATGAACATCAATAAAGTCTGGACTTAAAACCAGCTTCTCACCGGCTCTAAGCAAATATGATGGAAATCGGCATGGCCTTCCGTAGAGTGCTTCGAAAGGTGTCATACCATTCCTAGATTGGAAGTTATTACTATAAGAAGACTCAATAAGAGAAATATGATCTTCCCAACTTCCACCAAAATCAAGAACACATGCACGAAGAAGATCTTCAAGAGTTTGATTCACACACTCGGTTTGTCCATCGGACTGAGTGTGATAAGTGATGCTAAAATTAAGCTTCGTTCCCAAAGCTTTTTTTTAAGACCTTTCCAAAAATCCACTAGTAAACAATGGATCACGATCGCCAACAATAGAAGTAGGGACTCCATGCAATTTAACAATTTCTTTAACATAGAGTTTAGCCAAAAGAGGTATGGTCCGATTGGACCGAACGGGAAGAAAATGGGCGGATTTTGTAAGTCTATCTACTATTACCCATAGGCTATCGTGGCCCGAACGAGAATGGGGAAGACCGTCAATAAAGTCCATGGAAATTTGATCTCACTTCCAAACGGGAATGTCCAAAGGTTACAATAACCCACCGGTCCTTTGATGTTCGGCCTTAACAAGTTGGCAAGTCATGCAATGCTTAATAAAGTTAGCAATATCAGATTTTATTCCATCCCAATAATAAAGCCGTTACTGCTACCGGGATGAATGGTAAATTTAGAACGATGAAAATCTTCTGAAAGGTCTTTACAAAGATAACAAATGTTTGGCACAATAAGTCTACCAAACTCTCGAATGCCACCGCGAGCATCGATTTCAAAATCTTTCAAACCCTCAACCCAAATTTTGGTCCCTACAACTTTGGCTAAGAAAAGCCAATTCGAGATCTTTCTTTTGGGCTTCAAAGATGAGGTCTAAAAGAGAAGGATGAGCCTCAAGGCTACATAAAACAAGAGATGAACATGAATTGGATTCACGATCTCGAACCTCACAAGTGGATAAAGTCTCGAGATCATTCCATTCAGATATCATCATAGAAACAACTGCCTTTTGCTTACGACTAAGGGCATCGGCAACATAATTTCTTCTTTCTGGGTAGATAGAGAATATCAAGATCATAAGATGCAAGGAACTCGAGCCAACATTGTTGATGCAAATTGAGTTTCTTCTGAGAAAATAAATACTTCAAAGATCTATGATCGGTGTAGAAACAAGTTTCTCTCCCAAAAGATAATGACGCCAAAATCTAAGAGCGAAAACAATGGCCGCGAGCACTAGATCATGAATGGCATATCTAGTCTCGACAAGCTTTAATTGTCAAGAAGTATATGTGATAACACATTCCCTTTGCAAGAGAATGGCATTCAAACCAATACAACTAGTATCGGTATAAACAATCAATTCTTGGTTCCCTTCAGGAATCGTAAGAATAAAAGCATTGGAAAAGAGTTCTTTTAATTGATTCTCTTTCCCGAAAAGCTAAGACATTCAAAATTATAATTAACTTTATGTAATCATCGTTTTAGAAAAAAATACTTTTTACAAGTCAATTTATTGTGTCAGACTGTCTCATCATAGCGTTTAGGAGATTCCTATCGATAACGTTGATCAAGTGCATTGACTAGAATTTTTAAAGCACTCAATGGGCAAAACAACACAAAATCATCTTCTATGTGATAAACATGTCTCTTAAAATTTTACGAATATTCTTTGTTCGTTTTAAGAACAAAATCCAATTATACTTATAAATATCTTATTAAAAAGATTTGCAAATTTTAAATTGTTGTTTTCATCCATAATCAATAAATACAAGGATGGTCTCATCGAGATATTCGTCGAATACTCGATTCATAAGATGGATGAAATAAGCTGGACAAACCGAATGACATCACAGGTCACTCATAAAAATCATATCGAGTGCGGAATGCGATAAGTGGAATGCTACCCTCCGCAACTCGTAGCAGATGAAAACCGGTGGCAAGGTCGAGCTGAAAAGACCTTAGCACCACTTAATAGATTGCTTAGGTGGTAATCCTAAGAAAAGCTCAAAAATACCGGGAAATTCACAAACTAATTGAATGAGAGAAATAACATTTTCCTCATCATGTAGGTTTAAAGAATAAAATGATGCCACCGAATTGGAATCAAAATCATTAAGAAAAATAGAAATCTACTTAACAGATTGAGGATGTCGAAGATAGATAGTCCGCTCAGGACATAGGATATGGGCTTCATAATGATTAAGCCAATCCTTTCCCAAAAATCAATTTCGAAGCCTAAGTAACACATAACATGCAAATCGGCTCGAAAAGAATAATCACATAAAATAATCTCGACGTCTTTACAAAGCAAACTGAGTGTTGTGGATCCATCAATCGAATTTGCAATTCCCAATGAAGCCATCAAGCCCATAATATTTAAAGAAAAAGAATCGACAAGTTCTTTTGATATAAAAGAGTGGGATGCACCGAATCAAAAATAACTTGAATACGATGATCACAAAACATAATAATGCCATCAAGGATAGAATGAGAAATACCTTGACCAAGAGAAGTGTCACTAGAGGCTTGCACAACATTCAACTCTCCCTCTCTTCTACTTTGGAGTATGGGACATGTAGATATAAGATGGCCCAAACTTTTGCAATCACGACAAAAAAGGGGTTTCAGACACTCATTTGCATAGTGGTCCATAGAACCACAATTGTAGCATCGTCCACGACTAGAGGTAGGAGACTTTTCTACCGATGTTTCTTGCTTTCCTTTCTTGTTGGGATTGGTGCCTTTGAACTTAATAGGCCTCTTCATGTTACTGTTGAAGTTCTGTTTGGCACGCACAACTTCAACAGCACTTTCTTTATCGGCCTCTTCAAGTCGAAGAGCAATATCTACAAGCTGATCAAAAGAAACTTCTAGTTTCAGAAGTAAAGGATTTTTGAGGTTCTTATTCAACCCATAGACAAACCTCTGATTTTTCTTCAATGGGGTATTAATATATTTGACCCCATATTTAGAGAGAGATTCAAAAGATGCGACGTAATCGGTCACAGAAGATTTACCTTGAACAAGGTTAATAAAGCACCGAGCTAAAGTTACTTTTTCAGCTTCCGGCACAAACTTCAATTCGAACCTTTCCCGGAATTACTCCCAAGTAAGATCCGCTTCAATAATTTCCGAAATAAAAAGCTCATACCAATCTAATGCTCTTTCTTGGAGCATGCTAGAAGCCAATTGGACTCGAAGTGAATCAATAAGATCCATGCGGGAAAAGATGCGATCGCATGATCTAAGCCAAGCTTGGATTTCTATAACGCTTTCGAAACCCTTGAATAGTGACGCAGCGGATTAATCAAAACAATCTTCAATCGGTGAAAGTAGCAGTCGATGGATTGATGAATACTGAAATGCCCGAACTCGTTGATCCGAAGATACCGAATTCTTGCTATCCCGAACTCGTTGATCGCGCACGATACCGGGTTCAAAGATCTGCGATTCTTCACGCGTTGATCAAGCGCACTTGATTCCGCGAATCGGCTTCAACAATCGAAGATTCGAGCGCACTCGAATATCGAAGGTGGAGATAGGAGATACACTCGACTACCAATTGAAATTGAAAGCACAAAGCTAACAAAAGAGAATTTTATTCAACATTCAACAACCTTTTACAAATGACTCACACGGCCTATTTATAGGCGTTACAATTTTACAACAGAAAACAGAACAAAAATTCCATAACACTTAGGTCGCATACGACCTACGACCTAACATGGTGCGACCTAAGAACAGATGCGACTTAGTATAGGTCGGCAGCGACCTAACAGTTCACATTACAATGCAACCACCATACAAGACAATCATACGACTTAAGAACTATACAATCATACGACATAACATCTGTATCTATCAGTGACCTAAGGAATCAACGACCGAGATTAAAGCGGCTTAAAGAATCTATGTCTTCAAACTTCAGCGACTTAAAGAATGGACGGCATCCGGAGCTTTGCGACCTAAAATAAGTGGCTTCAGAAGCTTCGCGACCTAAGCCTTGCGACTTAAGACTTCGCGACTTATCTCCCAAGATTACCCCGCGACCTATCATAGGTTGTGACCTCTTCGTGCGACCTAACATAGGTCGTGATTTGTTAGGTCGGAGCACCCCATTAGCTCGTTCCAGCACCCTCTTTCCTATCTCGCTAGGTCGTACGCGACCTAAAAGCATGTTAGGTCGTTCCAGCGACCTATCTCCTTGTTTTAGCTCGCCATCCTCAAACCCGTTAGGTCGTAGCTCTTTCCCTGATGACATGATAGGTCGTTCCCACGACCTATGCCTTCGTTCGTTAGGTCGTATATGACCTAAATACAAGTTAGGTCGTCTGTGACTTAAACTTTCACCAGGTTGCACTGCAAAGTTAGGTCGTTCGCGACCTATCACTTCCTTAGGTCGTACACAACCTAAGACTTCAACTTTCCACCTTTCTTCACAAAATGTTAACTTGTTAGCTTTAGGTCGGATTCGACCTATCAACATGTTACGACCTATGAATTCTTTCTGGGCTGCATCATCCTCCCCAGGTTGAGAAAAATTCATCCTCGAATTTGTAAATTCTTCCTCATCCACTTGTTCCTTCCCATAATATGGTACAAGATGCTTAACATTGAACACGTCAGAAGTGTACACATCCTCTGGTAGCTTCAATCTGTAAGCATTTTCATTAATCCGTTTCACAATTTCTACAGGACCAATTTTTCTGGCTTTCAACTTGTTATACGCGCCTACTGGAAAACGATCCTTTGTTAACACTGCATAAACCAAATCACCTTCTTGAAATTCAACACTCCTTCGCTTCAGATCTGCAGAACGCTTATACTTCTCATTTGCTTTCTCCAATCGTTCCTGAACGATTTTATGACATTCTGCCAATCCATCGACAAAATCAGCAGCTTTCTTAACTGTCTTCTTTGATTATGGTACTACCGTTAAATCCAACGGTCCCTTCGGTAAGCTTGAATATACTATCTGAAATGGACTGAACCCTGTGCTACGATTTACCGCATGATTATGAGCAAACTCTGCCTGGCATAACTTCACATCCCAACTCTTCAGATTGTCTTGCACAAGACATCTCAACAAATTTCCCAATGGTCTGTTAACCACCTCAGTCTGTCCATCTGTTTGCGGATGATAAGCACTGCTAAAGTTCAACTTCGTTCCCACCATCTTCCACAAACTTAGCCAAAAATGACTCAGAAAACGAGTATCCCTATCTGACACAATAGATTCTGGTAATCCATGAAGTCGATAGATTTCTTTGAAAAATAACTGAGCAACATGAACAGCATCCGCCGTCTTTTTACAAGCAATAAAATGTGCCATTTTCGAAAATCGATCAACTACCACATAAATGGAATCATTTCCCCTTTGAGTTCGAGGCAAACCCAAAACAAAATCCATACTCACATCAACCCATGGTTTAGTTGGTACAGGTAACGGCATATATAACCCAGCATTAGTTGCAGTTCCTTTCGAAACCTGACAGATATGACATCGCTCCACAAATCTCTTTACTTTCTTCCTCATCGATGGCCAAAAGTAAGACTGTGAAATCAACTGTAATGTACGGTCTCTCCCAACATGTCCTTCTTCATGTAGCTCTTTTACAATCTTCATTCTCAAACTACAATCAGGTATGCACAATCGATTTCCTTTGAACAGAAAACCATCTACCATCATGAACTCCTCCGTCTTTCCTTCCTTAACTTTATCAACAAACTTCGCAAAATAAGGATCATCGACAAATAATTCAGGCAACATATCAAACCCCGTCACTTCAACTTTCATTGTAGTTAAAAAGTGATTTCTTCTACTCAACGCATCCGCAACACGATTCGTCACTCCCGACTTGTGTTTCACAACAAATGTAAACTGTTGCAGATATGCAATCCACGATGCATGTCTTGCTGAAATCTTGTCTTGTCCTTGTAAGTGCTTCAATGCCTCATGATCAGTGTAAAGAACAAACTCTTTTTGAAATAGATAATGTCTCCAGTGTTTGATAGACTGCACAACAGCATAAAATTCCACATCATATGTACTGTATCTCATCTTCGCTCCTGATAACTTTTCACTGAAATATGCAATAGGACGCCCCTTCTGACTCAACACCCCTCCGATCCCAACCTTGGATGCATTAGTTTGTAGTTCAAACACTAACTGAAAATCTGGTAACACTAGAATTGGTGCAGATGTCAGCAACTCCTTGATCTTCCCAAAAGCATCCCCTGCTTCCTCTGTCCATGCAAACTGCTTACCCTTCATGCAATCTGTAATAGGTGCCATCACACTACTAAAGTGTGGAATAAACCTTCGATAAAATGAAGCCAACCCGTGAAAACTACGAACTTCTGTTATTGTCTTGGGCTGCGGCCAATCTCTGATCGCCTCAACTTTACTCTGGTCTACCTGTATACCTTCCTTCGAAACAACATATCCCAGAAATAAAACACTCTTCGCCATAAAAACACACTTCTTTGTAGCAGCATAGAATTGCTCTTCTCGAAGAATAATTAATACTTGCTTCAAATGCTGAACATGTTCTTCTGTACTAGCACTGTAGATCAGAATATCATCAAAGTAAACCACCACAAATTTCCCAATGTATGGCCTGAAAATCTGGTTCATCACCCTCATGAATGTACTTGGTGCATTCGATAGACCAAACGGCATTACCAGCCATTCATACAATCCTTCCCTTGTCTCGAATGCTGTCTTCCATTCATCCCCTGCTCTAATGCGAATCTGATGATAACCGCTCTTCAAGTCAATCTTAGAAAAGATTACAGACCCACTGATTTGATCCAATAAATCATCAAGCCTCGGCATCGGAAATCTGTATCGGACTGTGATCTTATTCAATGCTCTACTATCTGTGCACATCCTCCATGTCCCATCCTTCTTGGGTACCAATTAAGCTGGTACAGCACAAGGACTCAGACTCTCCTGCACACGCCCCTGTTCAAGCAATTCCTCTACCTGCCTTCTCAACTCTTCATGTTCCTTCGGACTCATTCGATAATATGGTCTGTGAGGTAACACAGCTCCTGGAACAAGATCAATTTGATGTTGAATGTCCCTCAACGGCGGTAACTCCGTTGGCAACTCCTCTGGAAATACATCGTCAAATTCTTTCAAAAATGGTTTCACTTCTTCTGGTACTTCAACCACTTCTTGACTCTCTCGCCCAATCAACAAGAATACTTCAGGTTCTTCCTCAACCTCCTTAACAAACTCCTTCAAAGATAATAAAGTTTTCAGCTCTTCAATCTCTTCCGACTTACTTTCTCCTGGTTGTCTCTTCTTCGGAACTAAGATAATTTTCGTGCCTTCAAACATAAAACTGTAGCTATTGGTCCGTCCGTCATGTTGTACTGCTCGATCATACTGCCATGGTCTTCCCAATAATAAGTGGCAAACATCCATCTCTACTACATCACACCAGATTTCGTCTTTGTATTTCTTCCCAATAGAGAATGGAACTCGAACTCGTCTATCCACTTTCACTTCTCCTCCTTTTCTCAACCATGCTAACTTGTATGGATTAGGATGCTTTTCTGTCTTTAACTTCAACTTTGTCACAGCCTCGGTTGAAACGATATTGTCACAGCTTCCTGCATCGATCACAAACTTACACACCTTCCCCAGAATAGTACATGTCGACTGAAAGATATTACTCCTCAACCAACTAGCTTCCTCCTGCTTCGGTGTCAAACATGATCTCCTCAGCATTAGATTACAACCTTCATCTCCTGACGCAATATCCTGCTCATCCTCCTCAACTGGACTAGAACAATCTCCATCAATGTCCTCATCCTCAACTTCTGCAATCATGGTTCTCTTCTTTGGCTTTGGACACTCATTGCTTTTATGACCCAATTCCTGACAATTGTAACATTTGAACCCATTGTTAGCTTTCGCCTTCTCAGCATCCTTCACCACTGGTCTACTGATAGGTTTAGAAACATTAGAACTCCCACTAGCACCCTTCACTTAATTGCTGGAATTAGCAAACACACCACCTCCTCGTCTACCCTGCTTCTCCCAAGCCAACACTTTTTGATGTGCCTCTGCCACAGATCTTGGATCGAACATATTAACCATCTCCTGGATCTGCATTCGTAGTCCCCCAACAAATCTAGCTGTCAGCTGTTCTTCCGTCTCCATAATGTCATTTCGAGAAATCAGTTGGTAACATTCATCAGCATAGTCATTAACTGTCTTTGTGCCCTGCCTCAAGTTCTGCAAACGTTGATACATTAAAGATTGATAATTGTAAGGTAAGAACGTTGCTTTCATCAATTTCCTCATCTTCTCCCAAGATTCAACTTTTGACTTCCCCATTCGTTCACGTGTAAGCTTGGTTTGCTGCCACCATGCCAAAGCTCTACCCCTCAGCCTTGTAGCAACCAACTTCACTCTACGATGTTCTGGAACTTCTTTAAAATCAAAAATTTCTTCAACATTAGCTACCCAATCCAGAAACTCTTCAGCTTGCATACCACCTTTGAATTCCGGAATTTCTGTCTTCATCCCAGATTCCCACTTGTGATCATACTCAGAGTGAATTCTTCCTTGTCCTCGAATACTACCACCTTCATACTCCTCTTCAAAATCAGATGTATATCGTTGTCTATCTCATCCACCCACATCTCTACTCCCTTCACGTCTACCACCATCATCCCTTCTATCTACATTCCTCCGTTCACGTTCATTCACGTTCCTCCCACGCCTTTGATCATCATCAATACTCCTTTCTCGATTGGATTGTGGTGAGACTCTACTTCCTCCGTGGTTAGATTCAGGTGAAACACTTCTCTGATTTTGATTCATTTCTAACATCATCTTCTCTAATCGTCCAATCCCTTCATTAAGATTTTCACTAAAGTTTTCATTCAATCGGTGAAAGTAGCAGTTGATGGATTGATGAATACTGAAATGCCCGAACTCGTTGATCCGAAGATACCGAATTCTAGCTATCCCGAACTCGTTGATCGCGCATGATACCGGGTTCAAATATCTGTGATTCTTCACGCGTTGATCAAGCGCACTTGATTCCGCGAATCGGCTTCAACAATCGAAGATTCGAGCGCACTCGAACGTCGAAGGTGGAGATAGGAGATACACTCGACTACCAATTGAAATTGAAAGCACAAAGCTAACAAAAGGGAATTTTATTCAACATTCAACAACCTTTTACAAATGACTCACACGGCCTATTTATAGGCGTTACAATTTTACAACAGAAAACAAAACAAAAATTCCATAACACTTAGGTCGCATACGACCTACGACCTAACATGGTGCGACCTAAGAACAGACGCGACTTAGTATAGGTCGGCAGCGACCTAACAGTTCACATTACAATGCAACCACCATACAAGACAATCATACGACTTAAGAACTATACAATCATACGACATAACATCTGTATCTATCAGCGACCTAAGGAATCAACGACCGAGATTAAAGCGGCTTAAAGAATCTACGTCTTCAAACTTCAGCGACTTAAAGAATGGACGGCATCCGGAGCTTTGCGACCTAAAATAAGTTGCTTCAGAAGCTTCGCGACCTAAGCCTTGCGACTTAAGACTTCGCGACTTATCTCCCAAGATTACCCCGCGACCTATCATAGGTTGTGACCTTTTCGTGCGACCTAACATAGGTCGTGATTTGTTAGGTCGGAGCACCCCATTAGCTCGTTCCAGCACCCTCTTTCCTATCTCGCTAGGTCGTACGCGACCTAAAAGCATATTAGGTCATTCCAGCGACCTATCTCCTTGTTTTAGCTCGCCATCCTCAAACCCGTTAGGTCGTAGCTCTTTCCCTGGTGACATGATAGGTCGTTCCCGCGACCTATGCCTTCGTTCGTTAGGTCGTATACGACCTAAAAACAAGTTAGGTCGTCTGTGACTTAAACTTTCACCAGGTTGCGCTGCAAAGTTAGGTCGTTCGCGACCTATCACTTCATTAGGTCGTACACGACCTAAGACTTCAACTTTCCACCTTTCTTCACAAAATCTTAACTTGTTAGCTTTAGGTCGGATTCGACCTATCAACATGTTACGACCTATGACTTCTTTCTGGGCTGCATCAAATAACCTTCCACCCAAAGCGATATAATCTCTGCACAAGCGTGCAAACCAAGATTTAGGGTGAGTAGGCGCTGGAATGGGACCGACAGCTTGGGCATTGTTCCCAAGATCTATAGCCAATGTCATATTCTAAACCAATCCTTTCCCAAGATCTATAGCCAATGTCGAAGATAGATAGTCCGCTTAGGACATAGGATATAGGCTTCATAATGATTAAGCCAATCCTTTCCCAAAAATCAAGTTTGAAGCCTAAGTAACGCATAACATGCAAATCGGCTCAAAAAGAATAATCACATAAAATAATCTCGACATCTTTACAAAGCAAACTGAGTGTTGCGGATCCATCAATCGAATTTTCAATTCTCAATGAAGCCATCAAGCCCATAATATTTAAAGAAAAAGAATTGACAAGTTCTTTTGATATAAAAGAGTGGGATGCACCCGAATCAAAAAGAACTTGAATAGGATGATCACAAAACATAATAATGCCATCAAGGATAGAATGAGAAATACCTTGACCAAGAGAAGTGTCACTAGAGGCTTGCACAACATTCAACTCTCCCTCTCTCCTACTTTGGAGTATGGGACATGTAGATATAAGATGGCCCGAACTTTTGCAATAACGACAAAAAAGGGGTTTCAGACACTCATTTGCATAGTGGTCTGTAGAACCGCAATTGTAGCATTGTCCACGACTAGAGGTAGGAGACTTTTCTACCGATGTTTCTTGCTTTCCTTTCTTGTTGGGATTGGTACCTTTGAACTTAATAGGCCTCTTCATGTTATGGTTGAAGTTCTGTTTGGCACGCACAACTTCAACATCACTTTCTTTATCGGCCTCTTCAATTCGAAGAGCAATATCTACAAGTTGATCAAAAGAAACTTCTAGTTTCAAAAGTAAAGGCTTTTTGAGGTTCTTATTCAACCCATAGACAAACCTCTAATTTTTCTTCAATGGGGTATTGATATATTCGACCTCATATTTAGAGAGAGATTCAAAAGATGCGACGTAATCGGTCACAGAAGATTCACCTTGAACAAGGTTAATAAAGCACCGAGCTAAAGTTACTTTTTCAGCTTCCGACACAAATGCAACCAACGCTGGGATGGCCTGGTCTAACCATTTCTCATCTTTAAGAAAGAAAGAAAGAAGAGGAAAAAGGTTATTCTCAGAATGAATATCAAACAAACTTGATTGATAAAACAAGGCATCACAAAAAGAAATAGGATAGAATGGTACGGAGACTCGAATTAAATCCTATGGCACGATTCCAAAGAAAGACTTAGGACAGTGATCCTTGCTAGATTATTCTAAATTGTTCCAAAGTTTGGCTCTAATACCAAGCTGTGACGCCCCACCTCTATACTCACGCTAGCCAAGGACACTACGGGGTAATGCCGTCGACTAGCACGAAGAATAAGGCTGTTGAGGAGCGACCTTCTGGGTAATTGCTTTGTGCGAGTACCGATATGTCAGATAATATAACTTACATTTCATCTCAAGAGGAAATCCGACATATCAAATACAAACTCAAAGCTACCACATAGTGGCTATGTGGACTTCGGAAATAAATATAGAAATAAGCATAACACAAATCAGTCATAGATATTCATATCACATAGGCGGAAACAGATATGAATATAACACATAAAAGTGTACATCAAAATAGTGGTCAAACTAGATCCACTACATCACAAAAGAATAGATACAAGTGCTAGACAAAAGAATATGTATACAACAAGGAGTCTCTATCTCAAATGTATACTAACAAAAACTACTATGCTAAAGTAGTTAGCTAAAAGCCAGGTGAAGGATCCTGATAAGAAGCCAAGCAGGACCAACTGAAATACCTCGGTTTGACCCGAGTATTATTTAAGAAGAAAATAATAAACGGATAAGTCTAGCTTTAAATATCAGATAAAATGAGATAGGATAAGAGATATCACAAAAACGTATGATAATAATAATGCAATACTGTGATTAGTATACATCAGATAATAACAAAGGGGGAAATATTGACACAACATATCAATGCCAATCGCATAAAAATCGGTGAAACACAAATTCTAGAAATCATCAACTAGAAATCCAGAAATCACATAAGGGGAAGGCCTATCACAAACGGGAGCACGAAAACTCACCAACACGTGCATCACAAATGGGTCGCTAACCCATGGTCGCTAACCATATAGCCGGTGCGACGACATAGTACAGCGAACGCCCGAGGAACCAGAAACTCAAATAATCCAGAACATCGACGTAGTACAGCGTTACGCCCGATGAACCAAACCCAAATAATTAGGCACAACGACGTAGTACAGCGAACGCCCGATGAACCTGAACACAAATAATCCGGAACATCGACATAGTACAGCGAACGCCCGATGAACCAAACTCAAATAATACGAAACAACAACGTAGTATAGCGAACACACGATGAACTGAACACCAATAAAACCATAGGTCGCTAGCCCAAGGTTTCAAATCTCGGATTTTGGCCAATATCTCGGGCAAATATCTCGGCTGTCTCGGGCGATATTTAAAAGACTTATAACTAACCAAGCTGCCAAATCTCGGATTTTGGCTAATATCTCGGATTTTCATCTCGGTTGATCTCGGGGAGATTTAAAACCTTGCGCTAGCCTAAGAAAAATTGAGACGAAGCTTAATAGAACGGGGTACAGTCCCCCACGCGGACAAAGAGGCATTGCACATCGCCAGTCTAAATCACCAAACGATCATCATTGATCGATAAGTGTAAATTACACTGAGCTAGTAAATAAATGAGTTTAGCTTCATGTCCCATAACCATTGGCTTAACTTAAATATTTATGAACAGATTGTAGATTTCCATTCGAAAATTGTCACGAGTGTTTCAATCGAACAAGTCCAAGAATTAACCAACGAAGTAAACCCAAGCGTTTCATACCACTTGTTTTGCTAAGCCGTTTAATTAGATTTCTCATACGAATGAGGTAAAGATTTGTATATACTAATAGATTTGGTAAACGGTTTTAAAACGAGCTTTGTATTTAAAATAGTGTTGAAATCATCTTGGTGAAAGAGTTTGAATATTTACTACTAGTATAGAAACCTTTGCATTTTAAAGTGACAAATAAAAGAAATGATTGTAGAAACAATCAATCACCAAAATTCACATTCGATGACGTGAATCAAAACCATAGAAATCGATACCAAATCCATCAAAATGGATATTCCCAAAAATCCTGAAAAAGAAGTCATCAAAGTTGATAAATGATAACAATAATTCGGATAATTAAAAATCTATTAAAATAGGATATCCACTCAAAAACATAAGCAAATAGGCAGTATGCACAATTCCAGATGTCTGGAGGTTCAATCCAGGTGTCTGAAAACTAACCAGACGTCTGGTTTAGAATCCAGACGTCTGGATTTGTTCTCTGGAAACAATCCAGAGAACCCCCAGACTTCTGAAACTTCAAGTCAGACGTTTGAGACCCAAACCAGACGTGTGGATTTGGTCACCAGACAACTGGTCACCTGGTCTGGGCAACAAGTTGCCTACGCCAAAGTGGCCAAAACGTATCGGGAGCGATCAAACAAGCAACGACGACGAAGGATTTACACCAAGCGACAACCCAGCCTTATAGGCTCTTCGATACACCCCAAACAACATGTCCAAAAATCCATAGTAGGATTTTCATAAAATTGAACTTCAAAACAAAAAATTGGAGAATTCACAAAACCAATTCAAATCAAAGCAAATGAACATGAAATAGATTTTAGGAATTCATACCTAACAACAATGAAAGCTATAGACGTAGATCACTAGATGTGAGTTCAAAAACTCACCTTTAAAACCAAAAACACGAGTGAGAAGCTCTAAAACAAAGGAAAGGCCAATTCCTCCTCAACTTCAACTCAAGAAGGTCCAATCTATGATCATAAGAAAATATTTCCTAAGTTAGGTTATAGAAAATTTCTGAAATTGGAGAGAGATTGAGATGGAGAAGATGAAGAGGATGCTTACCTAAGCTTCTCTTTGATTTTGGAGCAAGAACTCGAGTTTCCAAATCAAACTATGGTTTGGAATTTCTATTTCCAATCTTTTTCCCCCATTTCTCTTGAGCTAGAGTGTTAGGAAAAGGAATGAGTGAATGAAGAGGAGTTGAGTGAAGTTAGGGTATTAGATGAGTAATGAGCTGAAACCCAAACCCAAAGCCCAATAGAAAAACAGCAAAATTCACTCAACTCCAAACATATCGATGTTTATACTCAAAAAAGTAGTCAATGCCATTTTGGACTCAATGGAAGTGGTCTCGAGTCCCAAATCAACTGTTTACAAAAAGTAACATTTCGGACCTTAATCCGATTAACGATGCTATATTTAAATAAAATATTTAAATATACAATCGTGAAATATGCGGGTTGTTACAGAAAGGCAATATAGTACTTTAAATTTAATCACAAATTTTAATGTCTAAAGTCGTAGACATAAAACATAGTTGGTTTGGACTGGTCTTCGGCACTTAAATTGATTGTTTCTAATACATTGAATTCTTGTAGTGGGAATATGCAGTGGCTTATGCTTCTGTAAATAAGTGGTACTTTAACGGGACCAAGGGAAGAATTTTTATTTGGGAGCCCAAAGTGGAACCAAACGAGATGAGTTTCTCCTATATTTTAGTTGGAGGATTAGGTGTTGATGGTACCGAAGAATATTACGTTAGTGTTGGATGGCGATAAGTTTTTTATCTACTTATGTGGTTTATTATGTATATTACTTTATGCCTCATACATCTATTCTAAGGAAAGACTATTTCTCATTCGTTTAATAATGAATGTAAAATATTTCTACCAAATATTATTTTCCAATAACTATTAGTAACAACATCCAAATTTTCCATGCAAACTTTAATTAATCTTTATATATTACATGTTTCTCCTTCTGAATATGGTGAAGCACAACCAAGATTGGCAGTGTACAGAAGTGTGAAAATAATGCTTTATATAATGTACGATTGAATGAAATCGTTTATAATGGAACATATATCTTACGTGGGATGATTAATTTTATTCTTAAAATAAGCAGTTCATTCCAACACTTGTAATAATTTTGTGAAAATGCAAACATTAAATAATAACATCATATTATTTCAGCAGGGTTCAAATTGCTTTAATAATTATAATGGGTTTGTTCAAACAAACAGTAATTTACGTATTGATGAGCCATTAGTACCTGTATCAATATATTGTGGAAAACATTATGCAATGGATGTTGAAATAAAAAAGGTATGTTTTCTTACTACCTACATACTTGAGTATGCTAATTATAAACTATTTATTTCAATGGAATAAATTTGTAATATGAAATGCACATTGACATGCATATGATTGCACGACGTGTAATAGTTAGTCAATTAATTATTTATCCACATTGATTAATTAATAAAGTTATAATGGTTGTACAGGATAACCATCTTAATTGTGTAGTGAGTGTAGGAAATGAAGTTATTGGACACTATCCACATGAATTGTTTATAGCATTTTCACAAGGAGATACTTTATATTTTGGACGAGCAGTTACAAACAAGAACCCTGGAGGAAAGCATACACATAAAGAAATGGGAAGTGGAGAATTTTTAAGTGATTCGAGTCAACAAACTGCATTTATTAATGGGATTTTTAGTTATGATCTTGAAGGTGGAGTTCAAGATGCCGATCATCCATCAAATTATATCTTAACAAAATCAAATTTGTAACGACCCGCTTATTTTGGACCATTCAAATCGACAATAAATCCACACATGTCTGACTTGAAATGCTCAAAATACCGCGTTGTTAATTTAATTTTGGCAAAACTCAGCATATACAGTAAATAAATCAATCACAGAATCATAGACATAGAGTAATACAATAATACGCAGCGGAATGGATAAAATAGTAGTTCATGAAGCTACTATATAAACATCAGAGTTAGAAATAAAATACAATAGAATATCTCAAATGCAGTGAAGTCTCCAGTACAACAGATGACTTCTCTGAACAAATCAACTAGAAGAGCTGAAAGCTGAGGCGATAGTTGGATCTCCAAAGGAAGCTCTAAACTCCAAAGGTGAGTCTCAAATGCTGTATCACTCGGTCTGACCGGAGCGTAAAGCAAAACACAAAACACTCGAGTCAGGATTAACATTCTTATATAAATAAATCCAACTCAAGTGAAATATCAACTGAAATACAAGTAACTTAAAGGATGTTAGGGATAACCATCCTCCAAGGATCTTCAGAACTATCTACAAGGTGGAAATATACATTATAACACCGTGGTCATTTCAATTTAATTTATACTTCAAAACCCAAATATTATTTCATTTCAAATATAACTATTTTCCAAGATAGTATATATATTAATTAATTTATAAAGCAAGGCATTTAATTTTCTCAAGTCTCGCAAATCGATTCAAATCAACTTCAAATTCCAAATTCAAATTTATTCAAGCTCCATTCATCAATTCAATTCAGTTCTAAATATACCATTTAAATTTTCAATATATTCCAAGGCTTTAATATTCAAAATTTTCAAAGTTAAATTTAACAGTTTCATATAGCTCTTGATTTAACTTCATTATTATTTAATCAGGGAATATTCACTTAATAGATTCAATATCATTTACTAGCCTTAAATTACATTTTTACTAAATATTTCCTTAAATTTTATTTAAACAAGAAATATTCATTAATTTACTTATAAATCAAACCCAAGTTATAAATCATATCTTACATCTCAATTTCAATAAGTTTCTAATCGGTTTAATAAAATAAAATTCTTTATTGAATACAATTTCAACTAAATTCAAATTATCTTCCTAACCTTAACCTATTCAAATTTTTACCAAAATCTATTTTGAAATATTAATTTTATACTTAACATATTATATGTATTAAATCCATCTTGATTAAATAAAATATCATTATTAAATCTATATATATCATTACCATTTATATATAAAAATTTAAGAATCAACATTTATTAAAACCATATATTTCTTTCCAAAACCATAGAATTTATTTCCAAAATATTTATATATGGACCAATGGTGTTTGTATATAAAATTTCCTATCTATGGTCAAGTGGTACGGATATTTATCATTTCAATCCGTAAATTTAAATACATACGGGTAGATATCATTTCGACCCGTAATCCCAAATTCAATTCAAATGAAAATCGCTTAGGTCTATCATTTCAACCCATAACGATTTTCTCCTATTCTAAAGTCCGTTCGGG
Organism: Allium fistulosum; assembly: GCA_030737815.1. Taxonomy (NCBI): domain Eukaryota; kingdom Viridiplantae; phylum Streptophyta; class Magnoliopsida; order Asparagales; family Amaryllidaceae; genus Allium; species Allium fistulosum. The sequence goes on along the minus strand of CM060905.1, from coordinate 752,117,323 downwards.
TATGTATCATTTCAACCCATAGTGAATTCTATACTAACAGGGAACTTGTAGAGTGATAACATATAATATAAAATATAACAACAGGCATATATCATCAATAATAATATAACATAAACAATAGGATATGGTGTCATATCCCACAGGTGAACAGTTACAGATAATAGCATATATAACAATTTAAATAACTACAGCAGCATATTTCAATTGTCGTTTCAATTGAAATCAAATTTAATCAATATAAGAACGTTAATCATGAGTGATTGCTCACCTTTCGAGGCTAAATAGATTTGACGAAGAAATGAGCTACGAATCCAAGCACGAATTGCAAAGCAAAGCACAATTGACACGGATTCGTCGGACAAGCTGATAGATAAGAAATCGATGAGAATGGATCAAATCAATTTTGCTTGATAGAAACAGAAACGAAATATGGTTTATATACATATATATATTCCAAAATTAGTTTTAAACATATATATATATATATATGTTGAAACCAAACTCAAATCTACCTATCTACAAAAACCAATATACAAACATAGGTATAAATAACAAATATACAATCTTCCAAAATTTATATAATTTATGCAGACCGGTATATCTATATACCTACTTGATATGTAAACACACACACACACACATATATATATATATGCAGACCCCGTATAAAATATACACTGAATATATGCATGTGACTATACCACAAATAAAATATATGTAGCCATATACATAAGGCTACTTAACCACATATGAAGACTGTACACAACTTTAAACAATTTTTGTAAACTAGATACGTCATTTGTATAAAATAGAGTGCCAGGACATAAAAATATAAAATAAACCAGAGCAGGTCAGGTAAGAGTTGATGTTAAACAAATATTTATATATATACCTATAATATACAAAAAGAAGCAAAGATACCCATATGCTTAAACTATAAACAGATTAGTATATAACATGTGCACTAATATATATCTAACCCATATTTAATATATATAAACTCATGCTGTAACTTATATACGCACGCAGAGATAACATATCTGACATACATCCCTACCGTACATACATATAAGGTACCACTTTATAAAAATAGCCAACATAAGTATATAAACTGATAAGAACATTTAACATAAAATCTTAGTTTAGCTATATATAAATATATATATATATATATATACTACCGCAACTATATGTTTAAAATTTACGTAAATATATATAAAGTGATATATTTATACCTTTAGAACACGTTATTTAATAAACTTGCTTTATAACAATATATTTACTTAACATATCATGTACAAACTTGTGTAGACCCATACATACAAGCGACAGGTTGTATGTCACATATATACACTTATATATATAAATATACAAAGCAAATATATGGCGAATAAAACAATATATATATATAGCCCATAACACAACTATGTTGCAAAATATAAATGGATTTAATAACCTTCATATATGAACTGATACTACATACATGCCATAAACTAAATATATATACCATATTATTACAATTCTTGAAAACAGGTTATAAAATATACATAACACTAATTAAACTTAACCCAACAGAATAAACTCTATACACTAGCATATATAGAACTTATCTTGTTTAGATATTTGCAGATAAGGCGAGGCACGGCCCTGGCCTCGGCTGTAGTTCGGTCGAGAAGTGGAGCTCGTGTGGAACAACAGTTGAGGGGAAGTAGCATGCGAAGGAGGGGAGAAGCGGGGAGGGGTTGCGGGTCCAGGTCTCGGGAAGGGAAGCAGAGGTTGAAAGGTGGGAGAGGTAAGTCGCTGGCCGTGTGGAAAATGATGGGGCTTGTCTACGGTAAAGGGGAGAGGGAGAGGAAGGGGTGGCTCGGATATTGAAGGTGGGAAGATTTAGGCTACAGGAAGAAACGTTGATAGGCAAAAGAAGATGGGATGGGTTAGGCGAACAAATTGGTGGAGCAGGCTATAATCGAACAAAAAAATGAAAGGAGGGCAACAACAAATTTCTCGGCCAAATGAAAGTTAGTGTATAAATATATTATTGTTTCTATTAAAGAGAGAGAAGATGGGGAGGTGGAGAAACAGCTGGAAACGTGGCTATAAGAACCAAATATATAAAGTTGAAATATTTGTTTATAAGGTGCAAATGGTAAGAAATGGAGAGCCCCAAATAAACTTACCGACAAATAATAAATTGAAACGGCCGTTGATTTAGCAAAAGTTAATAAAGCCATTTATTATCATGCTAGGGGTGCACGTTTAGATCTGAAAAATAAACGGCAGTGAAAAAGCCACAAATTTGGGTACCGTTACAACGGAACGTTTTATCGTTTCCGTCGCGTACCGGACCTCAAAACACAGAAACAAATATACCGTAGAGATCAGCACGACGTGACGATCAAAACGGTATACAGATACTAGTGGTACGATCATCAGATCGAAAGTCGATAATCGGTACTAGAAATGCTGCTATTTGCTGAAAATAAGATAAACGGAGCAATAGAAATCCAAATTTGGAAAAACGAAAGATGACATCTCACTCAGCAGGAGATTTAAAAATTTACTGTATAAAAATATTCAAGTTTGGAAAACATTTTATTACCGACAATTATTAACTTATTTGAGTTTGAATAAAGTTATACAATAAAATAAACTTCAATATTATTAGATGAAAATTTACCAGTTGCTATATTTAAATAGACGTATTCCAAATAATAAATTTTTATTTTCAAATTCAATTATTTAAAATTTCAAAAAAATTCAGTTAAATACGTTATTAAAACCAATCAAAATTTATTGGTCGTTACACTCTCCCCCACTCAAAATTTTTCATCCCCTAAAAGGAAGGAGGTAGGAGAATAGAAACAACCAGATAGAAAAGATAGATTAAAAGACAAGGATAAACAATTAATTTAAACTATATAAATTTTACTTGAAATATTTATTTGAAAACTTCATTTGCAATTCAATTATCTTTAATACTTTAATATCTTCCAAAACCCATTTGTAAAATTTCTTGCTTTCTTTTTAAATACCATTTATATGTTTAAATAACACCTTTATAAATATATGGAAACTATTTGAAAACAATTATTTACATCATTACTTTTATTTACAAAGAAGCTATTGAAACATTAAATCCATAATTCCTAAATTTATTAAAAAAAATTTCTCTAGATACTTTTCAAATATTATTAATAAATCAATAATCATTTTCTTTAAATATGTTTTATTTAATTAATAACTTCTAAAATATTTATAACACTAAAAATTTACTATTAAACCATATAGTATATAAATAACAATATTTAAAAAGGATATAGTCAACAAGGAAAGGAAGGTGGATATGGAAAAACAGAACATAGGTGAATAAATAAAGCTGAGTAGATAAGGTAGGTTCAAAAGAATAGTATCGGGCATGAATAATTAATTCAAACCATAAGAATTTCAATTTCAAATTTTAATACAAAATTTCTTTGCTGGAAATACTTTTATAATAAAATACCTTTATAGTCGAAACAAATTTCCTTTCGAAAATACTTTTATAACTCAATGTCTTAACAAGTTTATCCTCGTTCCTGTAGACTCTGGCAGTGCGTTGATCAGGCGCAAAGCTAGAATTCTCCAAGTACTTAGTAGACTTGTTTCAACACCCAGTGAAAATACTGGAAAAACTTTTTAAAAACAGATATGGAAAGTACAATCCAAACAAAAACAAACAAAACCTTTGTCTAACCATGGTTCGCAGGTACACAATGGTTACGCCTGGTTTCCCCAAGAAACAATCCATATCTGTAAGCTTTCTCAACCCTACGAGTTACGCCATGATGACTAGTAGAATGCAGGATACACAATGGTTATGCCTGGATCCCCCAGGAAACAATCCGTACCCCCAGGCAAGACTCAGCAAAGCAGTTGTGCTACTATTCGCGACCTACACAGATTGCAGGATACACAATGGTTACGCCTGGATACCCCAGGAAACAATCCGTACCCCTAGGCAAGACTCAGCCAGGCAGTTGTGCTATGTAGTCACGAGAGAAAAAAAAGACCATGGGTAACGCCATGGAATTCGAAGGACACTCGAGTATCATATCCGGAAAACCAAAAATCAGAGAGAATAATATCGATAGAATGAATCCAAGATGTGGCCAGAAATCAGATATCAAGCAGAAGGCACTTTCCATATCTTTACTTCGAAAATATGTATCATATAGTACCTTTTCAAATCACTTTCAAATATCGTACTTATATAAAATCCATTATATATAAGATTTAATTTTCAAATCAAATACTTTTCCAAAATCGAAAGTATATCAAATCACACTTATATAGACTTTAATTATATAAGATTTCACTTTTCAAATTGAGTACCCTTTTCAAATCCATAGTTTTCTAATCAATTTCATACTCATACAAATCAATTTTATATAAGTTCGACAACTCCCAAATCAAGTATTTAGTAACACAAGGTTCTCAAATTTCAATTTTTTTCAATATCAGTTCAATTTCAAAATCATATACAATTTCACCAAATTATTTCTTCCCAAATTAAATATCTTTAGTTTCAAAGTTTCCAAAATATTAGATTTAGAAAATAAATCCAAATTTCCAAATCAATATAATTTAAGTCAACCAATTCATTTCCAAAATCAAATGTTTTCAAAATCATCTTATACTTACGTAAGGTCCATCTTATATAAGGATCAAATTTTCCAAAATAAATTTCGCTGTATGAAGAGCCATATGGGATTGAATATCTTTGCTTTTATGGGTTATATATCTTTGTAATTTAAATTGGAAATTTTCTTTTAGTAAGCAAAGATATTCTAACCCGACAGCTTTCAATTTCAGCGTCAAATATATCAATGATATTAGAATATAAGATGTACATACGTCATCATTTCGCAAAATCACATTTGATCGCTAGCTCGATCTCACAAGTTCGCTTATGAACTAGTATTGTCCATTCGACTTCCCTAATGCGGATTTCGATATGGTTTCTCGACTAGAAGCCATCAGTCTCCTTGCATAGCCATATACTATGATAGAGAATTCTAGAATCAAGCCCAAAATCCATATCAAAAATTCGCCATCAAGAATCGAATGAAAAATCCTAACACAAAATGGTGTAATTCATCTCGAACTTATGTACTCAAACCTGGATCAAATTAATTTTGCGAATATACAACATACGTACAAATTATATATTTATTCCAACTTGTTAAATATATAGTTTCATAAAGATGTTACTAAATTAAAACATTAACTAAATTTAATTCAAAATATATTGAAGACCAAATTCTTTCAAAACATTTCAAATCTAAATTCCATATTTAGAAAAATTCAAAATAGCCTTATTCATTTACTTAACAAAACAGTTTCAACCTATTTAAATCATATTACTACATATTTTAACTTACATACCAAACCTATATACTTTATACTTTTCAAAATTTCTTAGCTTTGAAAAGTTAACCTTGATTTGGAAGTGCTCGAACCTTCAAAATAGTTGAAGAAATAATTTTCAAATTCAAGAGTTGGAAATCAGCAACAAATCAGTAAATCAATTTTAATAGACGGGGTTATATCAAATCAGAAACTCAAGGACTGAACACCGGCTTACTTCAAATCGTTTCAAATATATATACATATATCCTTTGAATATCAAATCTTATTTCGGAATTTGAAATCAAAATTGGTTTCTCAAAATCACTCGCGTAGCAATGCTACTAAAGTGGCCTCTCCCCCACTATGAAACTCGAAAATCAACGTCGATGATGCGTGCACTCATCACCGAAATTATTTTCCAGCGACATAAGTGAGTTCTGGACTTCTATTTTCTCAAACTTCTTTTGAAATTTCTTCGAAATCATTCGAAACTTATTAAAATCATTTGAAACATTTCTTATTCGGGAAATACTTTTAAATCTTATTATTATTATATATTTCAAAATCTTAAAACCAATTTCAAAATACCGGAGTTCAATTCTCGAATTTCAAATTTAAAATCCTTCAGTTATAAATCCTTTTTAGATAACTCAAATTTCTTATATAATTTTTCAAAATTACAAATCTTTATCGAAAACATTTCACTTTTATATATATAATATAATCATACTTATCAAAATAATAAATTTTGGTATATAAAACACTTTCTAAAAAATACAACAAACCCGATTTTCCAAAGGATGACTCAAGAATGGATTTCAAACAAAGATAGAGATTCAAATTAGAAGAACTCTTAATCAAATAGAATTATGATTCGAAGATAAGCTCGAACGAAGATGAGATAATTAAATTTCAAAATAGAAGATGAATATACTTATATAAATCGCGGATGACCCTAGGGTAAACCGTGACTTCAGGAACAAGATCGATGCAGAATTCCAAGAAAAATCAACATTCGATCGCAAGAGATAGCGGCATCTAAACCAAAGGTATAGAAATCTCCGGTGAATCAATGCCAATTGTGAAGGAGTTTCACCCCTTCACAAATCATTCAAAGATTGGTGGGATCCTATTCTTATAGAGATCATTCGAAGTGGAGTTATGGGATACTCCAGAATCAAAAGAATACCAATAGAGAGAGACAAGAATGAATTTTGGAACCGTAGGGAACGTTCCAAAGTTCAAAGGAAATCGAGTCAAAAGGAAGAGATTAAACTCGAACGAAAGTGATTCTGTAAATAAATTTACTATATATGCTAAGGTTTGCCTAGAGCCAAAGCTCTGATACCAACTGTAACGACCCGCTTATTTTGGACCATTCAAATCGACAATAAATCCACACATGTCTGACTTGAATTGCTCAAAATACCGTGTTGTTAATTTAAATTTGGCAAAACTCAGCATATACAGTAAATAAATCAATCACAGAATCACAGACACAGAGTAATACAATAATACGCAGCGGAATGGATAAAATAGTAGTTCATGAAGCTACTATATAAACATCAGAGATAGAAATAAAATACAACAGAATATCTCAAATGCAGTGAAGTCTCCAGTACAACAGATGACTTCTATGAACAAATCAACTAGAAGAGCTGAAAGCTGAGGCGATAGTTGGATCTCCAAAGGAAGCTCCAAACTCCAAAGGTGAGTCTCAAATGCTGTATCACTCGGTCTGACCCGAGCGTAAAGCAAAACACAAAACACTCGAGTCAGGATTAACATTCTTATATAAATAAATCCAAGTCAAGTGAAATATCAACTGAAATACAAGTAACTTAAAGGATGTTTGGGATAACCATCCTCTAAGGATCTTCAGAACTATCTACTAGGTGGAAATATACATTATAACACCGTGGTCATTTCAATTTAATTTATACTTCAAAACCCAAATATTATTTCATTTCAAATATAACTATTTTCCAAGATAGTATATATATTAATTAATTTATAAAGTAAGGCATTTAATTTTCTCAAGTCTCGCAAATCGATTCAAATCAACTTCAAATTCCAGATTCAAATTTATTCAAGCTCCATTCATCAATTCAATTCAGTTCTAAATATACCATTTAAATTATCAATATATTCCAAGGCTTTAATATTCAACATTTTCAAAGTTAAATTTAAAAGTTTCATATAGATCTTGATTTAACTTCATTATTATTTAATCAGGGAATATTCACTTAATATATTCAATATCATTTACTAGCCTTAAATTACATTTTTACTAAATATTTCCTTAAATTTTATTTAAACAAGAAATATTCATTAATTTACTTATAAATCAAACCCAAGTTATAAATCATATCTTACATCTCAATTTCAATAAGTTTCTAATCGGTTTAATAAAATAAAATTCTTTATTGAATACAATTTCAACTAAATTCAAATTATCTTCCTAACCTTAACCTATTCAAATTTTTACCAAAATCTATTTTGAAATATTAATTTTATACTTAACATATTATATGTATTAAATCCATCTTGATTAAATAAAATATCATTATTAAATCTATATATATCATTACCATTTATATATAAAAATTTAAGAATCAACATTTATTAAACCATATATTTCTTTCCAAAACCATAGAATTTATTTCCAAAATATTTATATATGGACCAACGGTGTTTGTATATAAAATTTCCTATCTATGGTCAAGTGATACAGATATTTATCATTTCAATCCGTAAATTTAAATACATACGGGTAGATATCATTTCGACCCATAATCCCAAATTCAATTCAAATGAAAATCGCTTAGGTCTATCATTTCAACCCATAACGATTTTCTCCTATTCTAAAGTCCGTTCGGGTATGTATCATTTCAACCCATAGTGAATTCTATACTAGCAGGGAACTTGCAGAGTGATAACATATAATATAAAATATAACAACAGGCATATATCATCAATAACAATATAACATAAACAATAGGATATGGTGTCATATCCCACAGGTGAACAGTTACAGATAATAGCATATATAACAATTTAAATAACTACAGCAGCATATTTCAATTATCGTTTCAATTGAAATCAAATTTAATCAATATAAGAACGTTAATCGTGAGTGATTGCTCACCTTTTGAGGCTAGATAGATTTGACGAAGAAATGAGCTACGAATCCAAGCACGAATTGCAAAGCAAAGCACAATGGACATGGATTCGTCGGACAAGCTGATAGATAAGAAATCGATGAGAATGGATCAAATCAATTTTGCTTGATAGAAACAGAAACGAAATATGGTTTATATACATATATATATTTCAAAATCAGTTTTAAACATATATATATATATATGTTGAAACCAAACTCAAATCTACCTATCTACAAAAACCAATATATAAACATAGGTATAAATAACAAATATACAATCTTCCAAAATTTATATAATTTATGCAGACCGGTATATCTATATACCTACTTGATATGTAAACACACACATATATATATATGCAGACCCCATATAAAATATACACTGAATATATGCATGCGACTATACCACAAATAAAATATATGCAGCCATATACATAAGGCTACTCAACCACATATGAAGACTGTACACAGCTTTAAATAATTTTTGTAAACTAGATACGTCATTTGTATAACATAGAGTGTCAGGACATAAAAATATAAAATAAAACAGAGCAGGTCAGGTAAGAGTTGATGTTAAACAAATATTTATATATATACCTATAATATACAAAAAGAAGCAAAGATACCCATATGCTTAAACTATAAACAGATTAGTATATAACATGTGCACTAATATATATCTAACCCATATTTAATATATATAAACTCATGCTGTAACTTATATACGCACACAGAGATAACATATCTGACATACATCCCTACCGTACATACATATAAGGTACCACTTTATAAAAATAGCCAACATAAGTATATAAACATATAAGAACATTTAACATAAAATCTTAGTTTAGCTATATATAAATATATATATATACTACCGCAACTATATGTTTAAAATTTACGTAAATATATATAAAGTGATATATTTATACCTTTAGAACACATTATTTAATAAACTTGCTTTATAACAATATATTTACTTAACATATCATATACAAACTTGTGTAGACCCATACATACAAGCGACAGGTTGTATGTCACATATACACACTTATATATATATATATATACAAAGCAAATATATGGTGAATAAAACAAAATATATATATATAGCCCATAACACAACTATGTCGCAAAATATAAATGGATTTAATAACCTTCATATATGAACTGATACTACATACATGCCATAAACTAAATATATATATACCATATTATTACAATTCATGAAAACAGGTTATAAAATATACATAACACTAATAAAACTTAACCCAACAGAATAAACTCTATACACTAGCATATATAGAACTTATCTTGTTTAGATATTTGCAGATAAGGGGAGGCACGGCCCTGGCCTCGGTTGTAGTTCGGTCGAGAAGTGGAGCTCGAGTGGAACAACAGTTGAGGGGAAGTGGCATGCGAAGGAGGGGAGGAGCGGGGAGGGGTTGCGGGTCCAGGTCTCAGGAAGGGAAGCGGAGGTTGAAAGGTGGGAGAGGTGAAGTCGCTGGCCGTGTGGAAAATGATGGGGCTTGTCTACGGTAAAGGGGAGAGGGAGAGGTGGCTCGGACATTGAAGGTGGGAAGATTTAGGCTACAGGAAGAAACGTTGGTAGGCAAAAGAAGATGGGATGGGTTAGGCGAACAAATTGGTGGAGCAGGCTATAATCGAACAAAAAAATGAAAGGAGGGCAACAACAAATTTCTCGGCCAAATGAAAGTTAGTGTATAAATATATTATTGTTTCTATTAAAAAGAGAGAAGATGGGGGGGTGGAGAAACAGCTGGAAACGTGGCTACAAGAACCAAATATATAAAGTTGAAATATTTGTTTATAAGGTGCAAACGGTAAGAAATGGAGAGCCCCAAATAAACATACCGACAAATAATAAATTGAAACGGCCGTTGATTTAGCAAAAGTTAATAAAGCCATTTATTATCATGCTAGGGCTGCACGTTTAGATCTGAAAAATAAACGGCAGTGAAAAAGCCACAAATTTGGGTACCGTTACAACGGAATGTTTTATCATTTCCGTCGCGTACCGGACCTCAAAACACAGAAACAAATATACCATAGAGATCAGCACGACGTGACGATCAAAACGGTATACAGATACTAGTGGTACGATCATCCAATCGAAAGTCGATAATCGGTACTAGAAATGCTGCTATTTGCTGAAAATAAGATAAACGGAGCAATAGAAATCCAAATTTGGAAAAACGAAAGATGACATCTCACTCAGCAGGAGATTTAAAAATTTACTGTATAAAAATATTCAAGTTTGGAAAACATTTTATTACCGACAATTATTAACTGATTTGAGTTTGAATAAAGTTATACAATAAAATAAACTTCAATATTATTAGATGAAAATTTACCAATTGCTATGTTTAAATAGACGTATTCCAAATAATAAATTTTTATTTTCAAATTCAATTATTTAAAATTTCAAAAAAATCCAGTTAAATACGTTATTAAAACCAATCAAAATTTATGGGTCGTTACAAAATTGTTATGACATAAGGTATTTGGGCCAACTATCTGATGGTTCAAATGTAATTAACTATGGTGGTCCTGGAGGGCAAAACCCCAACTGTAGTTGGAACCATTTATTATGACATTACTAGTTCTACACTCTTCATGAAATTTCAGAATATTTCTCTCTTTTAAGGATGTTTGTCCCTTTATAAACTGATATCTAAGGAATTATTTATGGAATATGCTTCTATGGAATTTCATAATGTTTGTCTCTTTTTATTGTTACATTCTTCATCGCTGACGTGATTGAATTATTTATGTCATTAAGTTCACTCAACTATATTAATGTGAACTAATTTTGTCAACCTTATATTTGCCAGTATATGTACATATGAATTTATAATGTGTGGGTGTGTGTATTGTCATATGCGCGCACACAGACGGGAATGTAATTCTAAAAGTGCAATGTACAGGTGCTTAAATAATCTTGATCAAATAACATAGATAAATTAATTTATGGTTTTGATAAAAGATCATTGGATGTAAATATAAGATTTAAATGATATGATGCTAAAGTGAAATTGAATTTCTCTTACTAATATGACATTTAAAAATCATATCACATTTGAAAATAATATTTAGTTTGCCAAATATATTTCAAAATACCTTCAATAATTAACGAGCAACAAATAGTTTTGAACATTAATATAAAATTTAAGAATATTCATTGAAATTTACATAATTGGTCATCATTTAGATCAGTCCACACAATAGACAATAGGTTAACGCGTGAATCATGTGTAATATGCATTGAAAAGTCCCTTAATTAACCATACGCATTTTTGTTAAAAAAACAATTTTTATCTCAAAAGCTATGAAATTCACAAGGTTCAGAATAACCTTTAAAAAATTTGTATTTCCAACAAACTAGTTTTAAAGATGCCAAGGTTATTCAATGTGAAGGCAACATCCATAATAGTTGTTTGGATTGGGGCCAACCTCATTATCTATAGAGTCGCTATAAGAAAGTGATTAAACGGGTGCACCGCACCATACATAAACATGTAGCAATGGAAAGCCAAGTATCCGGAAGGTGGCCTTTGAATGAATTTCCCTCTTCAAGACAGAAGCACATCATCCTCCGAGATGCAGTATTGCAAGAAAATGCTTCGCAACACTCTGTGTGTAAGGATCGAAGGTTCTTTCTCTAGAGGATCAAGAAAAACACTGAAGTTTGGCGGAGTGTGGTTGACAAAGGGGCCAACTGGGAAAAAACGGTCATATTGCCCTGAAGCTATTGACGTACAAGTCGAGCCAGGATCGACGAAGTCTCCGCTTTCGAAATAGGTGAGCTTCCTTCAGCTGACTTGCGCAGGGAGGATTTGTGCGTCATTCTATATAAGAAAGCTTGAATTCAAAATGGTCAGGTGCACCAAAACCCTAACTACAAGCCCTAAACATGGCTGATACTTGGAATTTGGAAGAAAAATGATGTGTACCAACCACCAATCGAATTCAAAGTGTGAACCGTGAGGGTGTGTGATGTGTAATGTATGTGAGAATGCGATCGGCGTCCTTAATGCTGTGAACAGACCATTCTGTGTAGATAACTTACTCATAACGGAAAAAGTGATCCATATTACACGTTAAGGTCTTTTCGTCTATGCTTACCCATTATCGATCAAGAATAAATAACAAATCCATTATCTAAAGTGACACAGAAAGCTCTTCATATTCAAGGTACACCGATTGTGCAATGACAAGACTAAACCGATGCGAGCAACCATAGGTCAATGAGACCGAGTCAGGTAGAGAATTATCTACATAAGCCAATTTAAGTTCTCTGGAAAGTGATAATAGCCTAAGCTACATACAAGATGCTACCCTAAGCAATTAACACCTCCCAGAAAAACTAAAATGAATCCAATTCTGTGGATGATGATAGCAAAACATGTCGAGCTCCAGGGCAAAATCCTGGCTTTGTTCCGTGAAGAACTTCAAACTTGATTTACTATCTTCTCCCACAAAATCACAGTCCGCTCGAATCTTACACTATGTCCATCACCAACGTAAACTCACCTCCAATCGATGATATAATATTATATCAGAATCTACTTCATCGACATTAAAATTTTATTAGAATTATGAGATCTTTGATTTAAGATAGCTCAACCTAGGGAATGGAGCAATTTGAATTGGCGGCACATTGAAACAAGTGCAATATCGGTGGAGGTGGCTTCAGGAGGTGGCAGTAGGTGGTGTTAAGGGGACGGTCGACAATGGTGGCTCTTTGGCATGATAGGAGATGGATCAGTGAATGTTCGTTATGCCTTGGATCGGCTCAGCAAGAAAAATTAATGAAGGAATAGGAGATCTGATCTCACTTATATAAAAAAAGATAAAAGAAGAAATATTTGCTAAGTACTGGATCGGTTTTGACCCGATCTAATCGAATCGATACCGATCCAATTTATTTCCACCAAACAACCTTGAACTTTCCATATTCATCTAGTTCGTTGTTCATATTCATTCTAGAAGCTATCAAGTCAAGATCACTCTATAATGACGACTACTGAAAATTTCAACTAAGGATTGGACAGCTAGCCAGAAGGTCATAGGTAGCTACATAAGATGGCTAGATACGACCACAAAGCACTATAAAACAGAAACCGCAAGATTAATAATTCCAGATCACTTTATCACGTTCAAGCTTTTGATTCTTGGTAGAATACTCATTGATAGTCTGAGAATATTTTTCTTTCTACTGCTCATCATAATACATAGCATTTCAAAATTTAACCTTCCTACACCAATTCCCTAAAACATTCTCATCCAATCCTGCGGGAGGGTTGGTCATAGTAGGGAATATTTTAGCCGAGAGGTGCCATGACCTTGTGAGTTTAGTAGTCGAAGGAGTAGTGCGGGGAACCGGTAAATCAATTCTTGAAATCTTCTCTCCAATAATGATATCCACTAATTCACATTGCGCCTGACTATCTTTCAATTTCAACTCTAAATCACTAATTTGTTGAATAAACTCTAACATCCTATAATCGAAGTCGATTGAGGGATTAGTCTTCGCCTGTCGCATAAGTGAGGAAATTGTTTCATCCTTACTTTTACTATCGGCCTCAAGATAGGAAACTTGATCTTTCATACTACTAGTAATGGTTTTATATAAAAAATATCTTTTATGCCATTTCAAGGCTTAGGTGTTACCACCGAAGAGTACCAGTAAGGTATCATCGCTTGGTTCACTCCTTTGACATGCTTGCAATGGTTTCTCTCTAAAGCTAGCAAGCGTGGTGATAAATTATGAGGGAGAGAAACCATAAATAATCGTAGCTCCTATTTAAGCATAAAGAGACAAAATAAAGTCAAAATCAAGATGAAAGATCTCCTTGTTATTATAATAATGAATTACAACTCAAACAACAATGAAGTTGAAAGATACAATAAACAATTGGTTTACATATAAAGCTTGGAAACTACTTTTCATACTTTATCTAATGAGTTAGAAGAAAGCGTAATAGTTGAATCAAAATGAATAGTGACTCCTTCTAGAGTAATGACTGGCGGGCTTTTGCTATACTCACACTTCCTAGCTGGAGGACTATCGTGAACGCACATTAATCTGGTTTGAAATGTCCTAATCTCCTTAAGTAATTTTTTTTCTTACCGCCAAGGAAGTCAAAGCAAAGGCAAGGATATTCCAATTTTGTTTTATAGGGGAGGATGGACTTCTTTCTTATCTAAAATTAATGATTTGAACTTTTATTATCTTCGAAGTGAAAGATATTTAAACTATGAATCCCATACCTATGATACCAGTGCAGAAATCTAGGAAGCCTACTCTTTCAATTTAGGCTCTTTAACAATAGCGGGAGCAGGATCGTCCTTTCAAGGAGTTGAAGGCTCGGTGGATTCAAGTAGGACATCCCTTTGGGAAGATGTTTGTTTTTTAGGAGCTTTAGCATTGTCACAGCCATCCTTCTCAAAAGTTCCAGAATGGCCCCCACTTTCACCATCGGAACCTTGGCCGCAAGCAAGGTTATCGTCATCATCATCATCGTTATCATCATCATTATCATCGCCATCATCATCGCCTTTTTCCCCGATGACATCATTCTTGTCTCCCACGTCCTTAGATTCTGATTCTATTTCGAAGGAGGGGATGCCAAAGAAAAGAATATTAGAGACATTGATTTCCTCCTCTTCTACACGTTCAATCCCCATGGTTCATTTGATTGATCTTGCACATTACTCTATCAACCATGGCAGAGTCCAGCGAGGGGAAACCGAGGTCAGGACACTAAATAAAGATGTCGACATAGGCAAGCATGAGGGATTCTTCATAGGAGTTCAGCAACATTTGCCCAAGAGTAGTACCAATAAGATGAGATGCTCACTGCTTAGCGTTAGAGATGGTATTGACAGCGAGTTTCAATGAAGCCCTGGTTTTCCTGAACTTTTCCTTCAATGAAATGTTATTTGTAGTCAGGCGAGCTTTCTCATTGGCAGAATCTTTTAAAGTAAGCTCTATAGTAAATTTTTCGTCACCAAGGGGTTGATGAACCTTTCTTTCTTCCAAGAGATCAGTTTCAGCTCGGGCAAGAGAAGCACTTAGTCATTCCAATTCTGAAGTCGCTTTATCTTTGCCTGAAGAAAGTGTAGACAATTGATTCTTAAGGGCCGAGATTTCCTCCTGGGACTTAGGTGCTTCAAGGTAAGATTTGGGTGCATGCTCATGAAGAGTTAACCAACTCTTAGAAATCTGAATTAAGAAATGTAACACATGTTAGTGATTTAGAGAAAACTAGTAATTATAATGTCAATTGAAGTGGAACTTACCAGAAATTGTTGCTCTATTAGAGAGCGATAATGACCCACCAATTCTGGAATGGAAGAAGATGGATGAATGGAAATGAAAGACTTTGATTTTAAGGTATACTAGGCTATCTCTTCAAAATTGACAGAAGGAAAAGAAGAAATTGGCTAAGATGGAGTGTGCTTTGGAGTAAGGGGCATATTCCAAGCCAGTTGCATTTGTGCGAGAGCATCCGGAGAGTCTGAAATGGAGATGCAATAGAGGGGATCAATCATAATAGGGGTTTGCACTAGTTTGTCCACGGAAGCTTCCATAATTACGCTCTTTGGAGCTTTCTCAAGAGATAAACGTTCCTCCTCCTCTACATCTATAAATTTAGCAGCCTTCTTTGGTGGCTCTATTTCAGAAGATTCTATCAACTTTCTTTCGAAATCCTTCTTGGTTTTGGCAAAGGATTCGATAATTGATGGCGCTTCAGAAGTTGAAGTAAGAGGGGCAACACTACTAACAAGCACTTTAACTTGAGAAGCAGCTGTAAAGGTCGCAAAGAGATTAAAAGTTAGCGAGATAATTCAGAAAGCAACAAGGATAGAAAGCAAATACTATGCCTATAATTTATCGAAGTGGTTTGAGCAGATAAGTGACATAGGAGAGAAATGCTCAGAATCTCCCAAGGAGAGAAAGCGTTTTCCCTTCGAAGTATGCTAGATCAAAGGGGGTAGCCCCAAAACCATTTGGCTAGCAAAGAGAAGAACATGATTCCTCAAGCATGATGGTATCGGTAACTTCAGTCGATTTCCTATCTTAGTAGAAGATGTAATAAGAGACTCCATCGTCCTTCTGTCTGCATCGTTAAGTTCTCCTTGGTAGGAGAACCTGGTATGAGATGAATATTGGATAAGGGAAGTAACAAAATAGAAAGAAGGCAACGAAGATAGGAACTTATGTGGAGTGGAAAAGACCCCAGTAATGTCAAAGAAACACTTAACAAAGAAAAACTGGTTTTCCTAATCTTTGAACTTGTTAACCCCAACCGATACCAGCCTCTTTGGGTGGTTGGCTCTAGAAATATAATGATTGAGAGTGCTGGGTTTGACTAGTCAGGTCAAGTAGTTTAGAACTTCATCATTTAAGGAAGGAAGTCCAAACTTTAGTGCCATTAGCTCCAGAGATAAAATGTAGGTGTAGACATTTGGGGATAGCTGGATTGGAGCGATCCTAAGATGTGAAAGAAATATGGACAAGAATTTTGGAAAAGGCAGGAATCCTCCATGCCATATGTGAACAGTAGTGTAAGCAACCTTCAGGCGGGTTGTTGATAGTGTCTGTCTCCCTAGGTGGAATAACTTCCATGCTTGTAATTCCGAAGTCCTTAAGGATGGCATCAACCTCGTCCTGGGAAGATATCAAAGAATGCTTCAAAATGGGGTCAAGTTTTTTTCTAGAGCTCGTGATTCTGCCAAGTGAAAATGTTTCAGTTAAACTTTTCAAATTTAATATGAAAGTAGTATTCTTTCAAGAATTAGTCAAAAACATACTTGAATAACTTAAGCAAAAAGCCAAACATAAAACTTCAAATCTTTGAAAAAATTTAAGTTAAAAGTCAAAGGTATTGGGCTTTCAACATAGTTAAAAGGAAAGGGACATCAACACTTTACAAATACCCCACGACAATGTCGAAAGCCCAAATGAGAGTACTCATGGAGCTTTCAACAGAGTCTAGGGAAAAGTAGTTAACATTTAGTCACAACCTTTCGATGGTGTCGGAATCATAAATGTGAGCAATCGTAGAGCTTTCGATAGGGTTGAAAAGAAAGATGGGAATGTATAGTGGCACTTTGTCGAAATCTTCAAAGGAGACAATTTTTTAAGGAGAAATGTTTAAAGTTTACTGTAACAACCCGATATTTTCAACCATTCGCATCCATTATAAGTGTATAGGTAGACACTCATGCCGGAATTGAATTGCTCAAAATACCGCGTTGTAAATAAAATTTGGCAAATCTCAGAATATACAGTAAATAAATATAATCACAGATCACAGACACAGAGTAAAATAATGCAGCGGAAGTAAAAGAAATAGTAGTTCATGAAGCTACTATATAAATATATCAGAGTTACATAAGATATAACAGGAGAAATAGAATGCAACAAAAGTCTCAATATAATAACCAAGTACAAGCTGAGTAGAACAACGGAATTGAAATTGGTAGGACATGACAAGTAGATAATCTCCAACGATTCAAATCTCCAAGAGAGTGAAAATCCAAATTTGTGGATAACTCAGGCTGACCCAAGCGTAAAGCAAAACACAAAACACTCGAGTCAGGACAATATATACTTATATAATGTAAACCAACTCAAGTGAACTGTAGTAAAGGTACAAGTAACTTAAAGAATGCTTGGGATCGCCCATTCTCTAAGGATCCGTTAAAATATCTACTATGTAGTAATATACGCTATATACAGTAGTGTCTAATCAGTAAAGTATAATCATATAGAAAATAGCGTTAAGGGGATGGAGAACCTTAACGCGGTTGGATCTTTAAAATCATAATCGTAGTGGGTTCGATATGGTAGGATACACGGCACACAAGGCAATGCTAGGGTAGATATACAAATTACACACACGGACTGATAGAGCGTATAGCAGCCACTACCATCCACCTCGAACAACACTCCTAAATCGAAGGGTGGCCACCAAAATCAAAAAGTAATAGAATGGAATCGAATAAGTGCGACCGATAAGAGGTGCTACCTCACTGGTCCGAGATCGCTCCTGTTTTAGCCACCTTATGCCAACTCACGGGAGTTGGGTCCACATATATACCTTAGGATCATCGCCACCATCCTACTTCATTCTGGAAACTCCACCGCGTACACAGTTGTCATAGTGGTTTTCGGTATCGATAGAGAGTATGTCCATATCCGATCCCGGTCTCTTTAACAACCAATCGTTATTATAACCCATGGTTATAATTTAAAAACAGTTTATACTTCGAAATAGAATATCATTTCAAATCCAAATCTTTATCAAAATAAAGATTAAATCAATTCCAAACCATTTCAATATATTTAAAATATCATATCATTTCAAAACTTCATTTCAAATCATTTCAATATATCAAAATATCATATCTTTCCAAAACTTCATTTCAAATCATTTTAATATACCAAATATCATTTGAGTTCAAATCTAAATATTCAACTTTAAATACTTTTTTAAATTTAAAGATATCATTCATTTATTATCATTTCAAGTCACCCTTTTAAATAGTTTATATTTCAATCAAAATAATTCATTTAAACCATTTAAAAATGTAATTATTATATTCTCAAATCAAGTATTCAATTTCCAAAGTTTCAATTTAATTTCAGTTTATCATCAACCATTTCAAATCTTATCAATTTCAAATATAGATTTAATCCATAAAATACAATATTCAATCTTTAGTATATTTCAAAGCTTAAATATCCCACATTTCATAAATCCAATAACATTTAAATAAACTCAAATAATATATAGTTCAAATATTCATTTATCAAATAAATTAGATAAATCAGGAATCAAATATCATTTCAAATCCATTTCAAAGTATCAAAATATTATTCAAAACATCGTTCATTTTAATTCATTTAAAATACCATTTATTCCATTCATTTTATTGAATTTAAATACCATTTTAAACTCACATTAAAAATCAAATTCTTCCATTTAAAACCATTTAAATGTCTCTTCATTATCTTTAGAAATTTAACATTTAATTTCCAAAGTTGTATCATTTTCCAAAGATTAATTTTCATTAAAATATATTAAACCAACAAAATATAGTTTCCGTAGCACTTATAAAATGCTACGTAAAGTTATATTTTAAAACTGTTATTTAACAAAAGACAGCGCTTAAGTGCGGTAATAGATTTCTTTTATTTTTGACTAAACTTTAGTTATCTTTATCAACTATAGCACTTACAAAGTACTATAATAGCTTTTAGTTCAAATTAACCCCTTTAGTTCATTTAAACAATTACATTTCAAAAATACAGTCAAATCAAATTCAGAGTTAAATTACAATTTCACAAACAATTAACTTTTAATATAAATCATTTTAACATATAAAATCATATAATTTCACAATTAAAAACAATCATTTAAATACCATTTATTCTTATGATTTTATAAAGTCAAATTTCCATACAAAAATCAAATTAAATAACAATTTACTTATTTAAATTCAATTTTTAAATTTCCATTTCTTTAATTAAATTCTTAACTTAACCAATAAGATTAAATTCCCAAAATATAGCTTATTTCCCTTTATTTTACTTAAATAAAACTTCACTTTTAACAAAAATTCAAAATTTCCAATTTTAAGCTATATTTCAAAATTTACTTAAATATTCATTTTATTTAACATTTTAAATTATTCAAAATCATTATAATTTTATAAAATCATTTAAATTACATTTTTAAATCAAAATATTATATTTTTCTTACTTCATAAAATTTCCCTTTTAAAACAAAACATAAATTCCAAAATTTACTTATAGTTCAAATTCTCCTTTACCATGTACTTAATTCATTATTTAATTTATAGAAAATCACTAATATTTCAAAAAATCATTTTTACTTAAATTTAAATCAAAATATCATAATATTTATATTTTTAAAATATTTTATAAATTTTAGAAAAGTATATAAACCACGGGTCTGTATATAATTTTCTAGCCTAGGTCAAGTGATATGGATGTCTATCATTTCAATCCGCAGTTTACAACGAAAAACCGGATTTTATCATTTCAAACCCGCAATCCCAAGTTAAATAAAATAAATAAAAAGTCGCTCAGGCTTATCATTTCAGCCCATAACGATCTTTCCCTATTCTAAAGTTCGTTCGGGTATGTATCATTTCAACCCATAGTGATTACTAATCTATAGGGAACTTGCAGTGTGACAAATTGATATAAATAAACAGAATAATATAATAAACAGTAACATATGGTATAACAGATAAATAAATGTAACAACCCATAATTTTGTGAATATTTTTAATTAAATTTTTTTTTGAAATTTTGATTTTTAAAATCATTTAAAAGTGAATTTTTAGAATTTTTCCAATGAAAGTTTGGAATTTGTTTGTAATTTATTTTCCAAATGCAATAAATAAACGATTTTTGAAAATTTTATATTTTGGTCAAAATTTGAATTTTCAGTAAAAAAAAAATGAATTTTAAATTTTAATCTTTTTCTTTGGAGCAGAATATATTTGTGATATCTGTTCTGCTTTTCGTTTCGTTAAATTCTAAGTTATACTTTTTAAATTAGATAAATTACAGCGTTTTTACACGCAGTTATTTTCTGTATTTCAATTTCTAGTTTTCGATGTGCGTTTCTATATTTTAATTTCTATGTTATTTTATTTTATTTTTCTATTTTGTTTATCTAAACTTTATTTATTGGATTTCACTTGTGTGTATATCTTTTCATAAAAGGCTTGGAAGAAATCAAGGAGACATGCGTTACATTTCTTTAATGCTTGCCTTTTTATTTACCTACCCTCGTTATTACTTACCCTAGCCATTCACCATTCATAGCCATGAATTGCTCTTATTAATCGCGTACAAACATCTCAAAATATCTTTTCTTTCAATTGCATTTAAGAATAATATATATATATGTGTGTGTGTTTGTGTTTCTTTCTTCTTATTTCTTTCCTTTTATTTCCTAGTTTTTTTTTCTATCATTTACTCCTCTTTAACCATTCATACCCTATCAATTCACATGAAAAGCAAGTAACTTACCCCATTTTGTTCCATTGTTTCTTTTTATTTAATAGGAAATAAATCCCTTCAAATCTCTAGCCATTTAAGCACTTAATTACTTGCCAATTCATTGCACTTGATTAGGCGTGAATAACTCCCCTATTAAATTCTAATTCACGTACAAAAAAAAACCTTTTACCAAATCTCATTTTCATTTGCATCTTCACGTGAGAAATTTTCTAGTAAGTAATGGCTTCTTTTTCTTTTGTTTTTCTATTTTTTTTCTCTTTCTCTTCTATTTTCTTTTATTTTCTTTGTTTTCCTTCAAGCTAGGCTTAGCCTCCATCTGCTTATTTACTTCTATGGTGTGTATAAACTTTATTTATTTAGTGAAGGTCTCTTTTGTGTATATACATCTATATTTATTGGATAAGTAACAAATCAATTAAGATACGTTTTAAATATAGGCATACGTTTCTTAATTTATTTATTGCCTTTATATATTTACCACCTTTTAATCTTCTACCATATCTATTCATAAATGCATAGACGTGATTTTCTCCTTTTCAATCACGTACAAAGTTATCTCTGTTCATTTGTTTAAGATTTATATATACAAGATCTTTTCCCTACTTAAATTATGCCTTTTTAAATTTCCTTGCCTTTTTATTTTCTAACTTTTCCTAAACTTTAGCCATTCAAATCTTTTTAAACCTAGCCGCCTCTTATCATTCACGTGAAATAAAAAAAAAGGTTTCTCATTGTATTATTTGAGTGAGGAAGGAAAAAGTCTAGATCCATGGCTTCCTTCTCTCTTTTTTTTTTCTTCTTTCACTTATATATTTTTTTTCCTCTTTTTCCTTTTGTTTTCTCCTTGCATAGCTCAGCCTCCACCACCACAACATTACCTCCTCCTCACTATTAGACCATGGCAAAGCCCACTTGGTGGTTGAAAGCAAGGTTATGTTCTTTGATTCGTAATTGCATAATTTAATTCATTTTGTTGTGTTGAATCTTAATTCTTATGATTTGTGTATTTGTTATATACAAGATCAATATCTTGGCTCTCCATCCATTCAAATCAGAATTGTGTCTAGTCGTGCTTTCTGGATTTTTGTTTGTGTGTTTGCTTTGCAAACTTCAGCGTAAAAAGGTGAGCAATCACTCACGATTAACGTTGTTTTATTTATTAAATTTGATTTCAATTGAAACGACAATTGAAATTTACTGCTGTTAGTTAATTACACTGTTATATATGCTATTGCCTGTATCAGTTCACCTGTGACGTTTGACACCATTATCTGTTATTTATTTATGTGATGATAATACAGTTTGGCTGATAATTGATTGATTGTTGATGTTTATATTGGACGTTAAATTGTTAGTGTTAAATGAAATAGTATGCAAAATTGAAATGGATATAGGATAGTTAACAATTTTAAAACTGATTTATATGTTAAAATTGATTAGTGAATATTTTCATTCACGACTCAATCTATTATGCTATGATAATCAAGTGATGTATGTTATTGGTATTAATTTGAATGTTAAAATAATTGATGTTAAATTTGATTTGATGTTAGATATGAAAAATATTATGACATTAAATTTGTTATGTGATGTTTGGCTGTTAATATAAGTGATAATTAATATGAAATTTGAATTGATATAGGATAGTCAAAAATTCAAAATAGATATATATGTGAATTTGTCCCTTTAAATGTTAAATAAAACGACACGTAGAAATAGGATCAGTTATACTTTGAACCATTGAATGTTTGATTGCTGTAATAATTTGATAATAAACACCAAGTGAAAACCTATTATGTAACGATCTTTAATCCGCATGAAATGATAGTGTGGATTCTAGGAATAATTTTATTTAATTTACATAAATAACAAATGTAAATTAAATACGATTATGTCGGGATTATTTAAATAAACGGTTAAATTGTTATGTATGGTTGCTATTGTTGTTTATTTACTTTGACACCATCCCAGCTATCACACTGCAAGTTCCCTTTGTTATGCTTTGTTTTATGTATTTATTTATATTGGGTTGAAATGATAAATACCCAAATTGAACAACTTTGGCCTAGGATAGATAATTAAAGATAAGAAACCCGATTGGTCAACAAAATCATTTTGGAATTGAAATTCATTTGAAATTAAGAAATGAACTTAAAAATTTGTTGGAAAGTAAGTAACGAAATTTATGGATCTAATGGAATTAAATTAATAGGATTAATTGTAATAAATGAATGGACTTAAATGAATATATTCAATTGAAATAAAACGATAGATTTAATTGTAATGATTGGATAGATTTAATTGAAATAAAACGGTAGATTTAACTGTAATGAATGAATAGATTTAATTGAAATAAAACGATAGATTTAATTGTAGTAAATGAATGGATTTAATTGAAATAAATCAATGGATGTAATGGTATTAAATTAATAGGATTAATTGTAATAAATTTATGGACTTAATTGTAATAAATAAATGGATTCAATTGTAACGAATTAATAAGTGGACCTAATTGAAATAAATTAATGGATTAAATTGAAACGGATTAATAAATTGATATTAATTAGATAAACGGATGGACACATTTAATTGAAATAAGATTCGAATAGGTAAGTTTTAGAATCTAATAAATTTAAGTTATTAGATTCGAAATTAAACCTAACTTGGATAAATTTAATTAAGTTGGAATTCGTTATAAACTTAATTTGAGATTAAGTAACAAAGTGACCTAAAGGAATGTAAAACCAACTAAAGTTAAGGAGTTAATTTAGCTATTGAAATTGTTAAAGCAAAGTTTTGATTAAATTTAATGTAACGATAAATGGGAATAGGAATTAAGTTAAACTTGAATACTTAAGTATGGGACTTGAACTAAACCTCCATTTGGAAATATGATTTTAAATGTTCAAAATAAATTAAATTGCGAAATGTCAAATTTTAAAAGTCATACTTGCAACTTGACTTTTGATCTCTGATTTGTTTAAACTTTAATTATTAAATGACCATCGGGTAATTAATACGTAGTTATTAAAGAGACCGGGATCGGTTATGGACATACTCTCTGTCGATACCGAAAACCACTTTAATAACTAATATACGCGGAGTGTTGATCCAGAACGAAGTGGATGGTTTTGGTGAACGCGTTGACTGAAGAAAGAGAACGATTTTGGATGACCCCTGACATGACTAAAACAGGAGCCACGCCGGGCCATTGAGGATCGCCTTCTCTAGCGGACACACTTCTTCGATACCTTATCTATTACTTATGTGATTCGATTTGGGTGCACCTCTCGATTATGGGAGTGTTGTTTCGCGGTGTTGGGGTAGTAGCTGCTATGCCCAACATCAGTCCGGATCAGGCAACTACTAGTATCCTAGTTGGTATCGCCTCATGTACCTTGTCATACTGATTATCCTATACGCGACCACTACGATTTGTTTTGTACCTTTAGTATATGGATTGCCCTCTGGTGACTTCCGGTTTTGGGGAAACTACGGTCTTGTATATGCTCTTGGGAATAAAAATGTGTTAAGGGTGGAATGGGCCATGACTTAACTCTATTTTGATACTTTATTTTACTGATAGACATTATCTACTTATCGTACATTACTACATAGTAGATAGTTTAACGGATCCTTAAAGGATAGTTATTCCAAACATCCTTTGAGTTACTTGTATTTCAATTGCTATTTCACTTGAGTTGGATTTATTAATAAAAGAACGTTAATCCTGACTCGAGTGTCTTGTGTTTTGCTTTGCGCTCGGGTCAGACTGAGTGCACCAGTATTCGAGACTCACTTTTGTAGTTGGAGCTTTGCTTGAAGATCCAGCCATCTATTCTGCATTCAGTATTCGATGATTCCAGTGATGTATTCTGATTTGTATCTGATGTATCGTATTACGCTTCTGTTGTAAACTCTGATGTATTTTATATATCCATATAGTAGCTTCATGAACTACTATCTCTCTTATTTCCGCTGCACTTATTACTCTGTGTCTGTGATCTATGATTATTTATTTACTGTAAATGTTCAGTTTTGCCAAATTTAAATTAACAACGCGATATTTTGAGCAATTCAACTCCGGCATGAGTGTCTACCTATACACTTATAATGGATGCGAATGGTCCAAAATATCGGGTCGTTACAATTGGTATCAGAGCTTTGGTAGCTCTAGGCAAAACTCAACATGTAGGGTAAATGTATTTACAGAATCACTTTCATTTCGAGTTTCAATCTCTTCCTTTTTGATTCGATTCCTTTGAATTTTGGAACGTTCCCTACGGTTCCAAATTTCATTCGTGTCCCTCACTATTCGTCTTCTTTCAATTCTGGAGCATCCCATAACTCCACTTTGAATGATCTTTATAATGGATCGGCGGTCTCGCCAAACTTCGAATGATTTGAAAAAGAGAAAAAAAAACTCCTTTACAATATGCATTGATTTACCGGAGATTTCTGTATCCTCGGTTTACGATGCTATCTATCTCCTGCTATACCTGAATTCTATTTCTTGAGATCGAATGTCGATTTACCTCGGAATTCCACATCGATCTTATGCTTGTAGTCACGGTCGACCCGGTTAAGGTTGCCCGCGATTTATATAAACTTATCAATCTTCCTACTTTGCTATTAATCATCATATCTTGTTTCGAACTTATCCTCGAATCAAATTTCTCTTTGATTTGAGTCCATCAATTTGATTCCCTATCCTTATTTTGAAAAATTAATCTTGTATTTTTATATTTAAAGATGTTTTATATATTGTGTTGTTTGAGTTGTTGATGTTGATTTGGGTTTCCGATCGGTTTGTTTGATCAACGCTATCGATAGGATCTCCAAAACACTTGAACAAAGCATACTGACACAATATGGTTTTAAATTTAGTAGATGGATAAATTTTGTATAATTATAATATGTATAAGGTTAATTTTCTAAATTTTGATAATTAATGGAATTGGGTGTTAAGAAATAATATTTAACTTTGCATGTATTTTATAATCATTGGCTTTAGTTCCATATATAAATAATTAAACATGGTTATAAATTAATTTGGAAATTTAAATGGATTTAAATCAAGAATGTGAGAATTTAATTTCCGATGATTTCGAACTTTGTTTTGAAAGTTTTAAAAAAGGATATATTATTTAAAAGTATTTCTAGTAGAATTTATTTCAAAGGATTTTTTTTAATTTGTAAATCAGTGCTCTTTTCTTTGTTGCTGGAAAATAATTTCGGTGATGACTGCAGCATCATCGACGTTCATTTTTGAGTTTCGAAGCGAATAGACCATCTTGTAGCCTTGCTATAGTTTTGTTTTGGAAAATTAAATTGATTTGGCTTTCTAATTATGACTTGATTTATAATATATGTTATTTAAGAGTTGATTTGATATATATTGTGTATATTTAATTATCTCTAAAATAGTTTGAAGTTAATCAGAAATCTAATTCTTAAATTTTATCTTAAAGGATAATTTCAATTATAAAAGGAAATCAAAATTTGAATAAATATTGAAGCTTAGATAATTGAGTTAAGAAATTTTTATTTGTGTAATATTCTCTTGCATTCCAATATAACTTACCTGAATTATTAAAAGTTAAATATGTAATTGGAGAACACACAATATAAAGGAGATTTTATAAATAAAATTTGAGTGGTCATAATAAATGTTATACACTTAAATTTTAGTTATAAAGGATTAATAAAGGTAAATAGAATAAAAAGTTAATTGAATAATATACGGTATAAAGTGATGTTAAAGGAACTTATGAATAAATTGGAGTAAGTCATAATAAGTGTAAGTATACTTAATATATGTGATTAGACAAATATTAAGTGGAATAAATGTAATAACCATCTGGAATAAAGAAGCATGAAACTTATTGAATAAAATTTTGAGTATAATGAATGATCTCAAATTCACGATTTTAGAAATTGTTAATTGGGTGATAAGATAATGAAATTATAAATAGATAAGATTTAATTAACTTAGGAAAAATCAAATGGATGAAATCAATTATTAATTTAAGTTGAAACTTTTATGGTTTTAAAATTTATCATCTTATTTTGTTTTCCAATCTCTTATCCTTCGGTTGTTCCTATTCCCCTGCATCCTAAGCGGGGAATTGAATTCCAAATTGATCTTATCTCCTAAAGTTCGATTTGTAGTTCTTCCTCCCAAAATACCTTTACCAGTCTGTTTTGGAAAACTTTTCAAGAATCTTCTTCGTGCTTGTGTCCTTGATTTAAAAGGATCTTGGGAAGATCATCTCCGTCTTGTTGAATTTACCTGTAACGACTGTTACCGGGTATAATTTCAATCTTCTTTTTTTATTGTCTTAGTTCTATCTCATTCTATCTGTTGTCTCTATTTTCCATGCCTCGTTCCTTTTCGAGGATGAAAAGTTTTGAGTGGGGGAGAGTGTAACAACCCATAATTTTGTGAATATTTTTAATTAAATTTTTTTTTGAAATTTTGATTTTTAAAATCATTTAAAAGTGAATTTTTAGAATTTTTCCAATGTAAGTTTGGAATTTGTTTGTAATTTATTTTCCAAATGCAATAAATAAACGATTTTTGAAAATTATATATTTTGGTCAAAATTTGAATTTTCAGTAAAAAAAATGAATTTTAAATTTTAATCTTTTTCTTTGAAGCAGAATATATTTGTGATATATGTTCTGCTTTTCGTTTCGTTAAATTCTGAGTTATACTTTTTAAATTAGATAAATTACAGCGTTTTTACACGCAGTTATTTTCTGTATTTCAATTTCTAGTTTTCTATGTGCGTTTCTATATTTTATTTTCTATGTTATTTTATTTTATTTTTCTATTTTGTTTATATAATCTTTATTTATTGGATTTCACTTGTGTGTATATCTTTTCATAAAAGGCTTGGAAGAAATCAAGGAGACATGCGTTACATTTCTTTAATGCTTGCCTTTTTATTTACCTACCCTCTTTATTACTTACCCTAGCCATTCACCATTCATAGCCATGAATTGCTCTTATTAATCGCGTACAAACATCTCAAAATATCTTTTCTTTCAATTGCATTTAAGAATAATATATATATATGTGTGTGTGTTTGTGTTTCTTTCTTCTTATTTCTTTCCTTTTATTTCCTAGTTTTTTTTTCTATCATTTACTCCTCTTTAACCATTCATACCCTATCAATTCACATGAAAAGCAAGTAACTTACCCCATTTTGTTCCATTGTTTCTTTTTATTTAATAGGAAATAAATCCCTTCAAATCTCTAGCCATTTAAGCACTTAATTACTTGCCAATTCATTGCACTTGATTAGGCGTGAATAACTCCCCTATTAAATTCTAATTCACGTACAAAAAAAAACCTTTTACCAAATCTCATTTTCATTTGCATCTTCACGTGAGAAATTTTCTAGTAAGTAATGGCTTCTTTTTCTTTTGTTTTTTTATTTTTTTTCTCTTTCTCTTCTATTTTCTTTTATTTTCTTTGTTTTCCTTCAAGCTAGGCTTAGCCTCCATCTGCTTATTTACTTCTATGGTGTGTATAAACTTTATTTATTTAGTGAAGGTCTCTTTTGTGTATATACATCTATATTTATTGGATAAGTAACAAATCAATTAAGATACGTTTTAAATATAGGCATACGTTTCTTAATTTATTTTTTTCCTTTATATATTTCCCACCTTTTAATCTTCTACCATATCTATTCATAAATGCATAGACGTGATTTTCTCCTTTTCAATCACGTACAAAGTTATCAAACTCCTATGTTCATTTGTTTAAGATTTATATATACAAGATCTTTTCCCTACTTAAATTATGCCTTTTTAAATTTCCTTGCCTTTTTATTTTCTAACTATTCCTAAACTTTAGCCATTCAAATCTTTTTAAACCTAGCCGCCTCTTATCATTCACGTGAAATAAAAAAAAAGGTTTCTCATTGTATTATTTGAGTGAGGAAGGAAAAAGTCTAGATCCATGGCTTCCTTCTCTCTTTTTTTCTTCTTCTTTCACTTATATTTTTTTCTTCCTCTTTTTCCTTTTGTTTTCTCCTTGCATAGCTCAGCCTCCACCACCACAACATTACATCCTCCTCACTATTATACCATGGCAAAGCCCACTTGGTGGTTGAAAGCAAGGTTATGTTCTTTGATTCGTAATTGCATAATTTAATTCATTTTGTTGTGTTGAATCTTAATTCTTATGATTTGTGTATTTGTTATATAAAAGATCAATATCTTGGCTCTCCATCCATTCAAATCAGAATTGTGTCTAGTCGTGCTTTCATGCTTTTCGGATTTTTGTTTGTGTGTTTGCTTTGCAAACTTCAGCGTAAAAAGGTGAGCAATCACTCACGATTAACGTTGTTTTATTTATTAAATTTGATTTCAATTGAAACGACAATTGAAATATACTGCTGTTAGTTAATTACACTGTTATATATGCTATTGCCTGTATCAGTTCCCCTGTGATGTTTGACACCATTATCTGTTATTTATTTATGTGATGATAATACAGTTTGGCTGATAATTGATTGATTGTTGATGTTTATATTGGATGTTAAATTGTTAGTGTTAAATGAAATAGTATGCAAAATTGAAATAGATATAGGATAGTTAAAAATTTTAAAACTGATTTATATGTTAAAATTGATTAGTGAATATTTTCATTCACGACTCAATCTATTATGCTATGATAATCAAGTGATGTATGTTATTGGTATTAATTTGAATGTTAAAATAATTGATGTTAAATTTGATTTGAAGTTAGATATGAAAATAATTATGACATTAAATTTGTTATGTGATGTTTGGTTGGTAATATAAGTGATAATTAATATGAAATTTGAATTGATATAGGATAGTCAAAATTCAAAATAGATATATATGTGAATTTGTCTCTTTAAATGTTAAATAAAACGACACGTAGAAATAGGATCAGTTATACTTTGAACCATTGAATGTATGATTGCTGTAATAATTTGATAATAAACGCCAAGTGAAAACCTATTATGTAATGATCTTTAATCCGCATGAAATGATAGTGTGGATTCTAGGAATAATTTTATTTAATTTACATAAATAACAAATGTAAATTTAATACGATTATTTCGGGATTATTTAAATAAACGGTTAAATTGTTATGTATGGTTGCTATTGTTGTTTATTTACTTTGACACCATCCCAGCTATCACACTGCAAGTTCCCTTTGTTATGCTTTGTTTTATGTATTTATTTATATTGGGTTGAAATGATAAATACCCAAATTGAACAACTTTGGCCTAGGATAGATAAATAAAGATAAGAAACCCGATTGGTCAACAAAATCATTTTGGAATTGAAATTCATTTGAAATTAAGAAATGAACTTAAAAATTTGTTGGAAAGTAAGTAACGAAATTTATGGATCTAATGGAATTAAATTAAAAGGATTAATTGTAATAAATAAATGGACTTAAATGAATATATTCAATTGAAATAAAACGATAGATTTAATTGTAATGAATGGATAGATTTAATTGAAATAAAATGGTAGATTTAATTGTAATGAATGAATAGATTTAATTGAAATAAAACGATAGATTTAATTGTAGTAAATGAATGGATTTAATTGAAATAAATCAATGGATGTAATGGTATTAAATTAATAGGATTAATTGTAATAAATTTATGGACTTAATTGTAATAAATAAATGGATTCAATTGTAACGAATTAATAAGTGGACCTAATTGAAATAAATTAATGGATTAAATTGAAACGGATTAATAAATCGATATTAATTAGATAAACGGATGGACACATTTAATTGAAATAAGATTCGAATAAGTAAGTTTTAGAATCTAATAAATTTAAGTTATTAGATTCGAAATTAAACCTAACTTGGATAAATTTAATTAAGTTGGAATTCATTATAAACTTAATTTGAGATTTAGTAACAAAGTGACCTAAAGGAATGTAAAACCAACTAAAGTTAAGGAGTTAATTTAGCTATTGAAATTGTTAAAGCAAAGTTTTGATTAAATTTAATGTAACGATAAATGGGAATAGGAATTAAGTTAAACTTGAATACTTAAGTATGGGACTTGAACTAAAACTCCATTTGGAAATATGATTTTAAATGTTCAAAATAAATTAAATTGCGAAATGTCAAATTTTAAAAGTCAAACTTGCAACTTGACTTTTGATCTCTGATTTGTTTAAACTTTAATTATTAAATGACCATCGGGTAATTAATACGTAGTTATTAAAGAGACCGGGATCGGTTATGGACATACTCTCTGTCGATACCGAAAACCACTTTAATAACTAATATATGCGGAGTGTTGATCCAGAACGAAGTGGATGGTTTTGGTGAACGCGTTGACTGAAGAAAGAGAACGATTTTGGATGACCCCTGACATGACTAAAACAGGAGCCGCGTCGGGCCATTGAGGATCGCCATCTCTAGCGGACACACTTCTTCGATACCTTATCTATTACTTATGTGATTCGATTTGGGTGCACCCCTCGATTATGGGAGTGTTGTTTCGCGGTGTTGGGGTAGTAGCTGCTATGCCCAACATCAGTCCGAATCAGGCAACTACTAGTATCCTAGTTGGTATCGCCTCATGTACCTTGTAATACTGATTATCCTATACGCGACCACTACGATTTGTTTTGTACCTTTAGTATATGGATTGCCCTCTGGTGACTTCCGGTTTTTGGGAAACTACGGTCTTGTATATGCTCTTGGGAATAAAAATGTGTTAAGGGTGGAATGGGCCATGACTTAACTCTATTTTGATACTTTATATTACTGATAGACATTATCTACTTATCGTACATTACTACATAGTAGATACGGATCCTTAAAGGATGGTTATTCCAAACATCCTTTGAGTTACTTGTATTTCAATTGCTATTTCACTTGAGTTGGATTTATTAATATAAGAATGTTAATCCTGACTCAAGTGTCTTGTGTTTTTCTTTGCACTCGGGTCAGACTGAGTGCACCAGTATTCGAGACTCACCTTTGGAGTTGGAGCTTTGCTTGAAGATCCAGCCATCTATTCTGCATTCAGTATTCGATGATTCCAATGATGTATTCTGATTTGTATCTGATGTATCGTATTACTCTTCTGTTGTAAACTCTGATGTATTTTATATATCCATATAGTAGCTTCATGAACTACTATCTCTCTTATTTCCGCTGCACTTATTACTCTGTGTCTGTGATCTGTGATTATTTATTTACTGTAAATGTTCAGTTTTGCCAAATTTAAATTAACAACGCGGTATTTTGAGCAATTCAACTCTGGCATGAGTGTCTACCTATACACTTATAATGGATGCGAATGGTCCAAAATATCGGGTCGTTACAATAAACATGGGTGAACATCATATGATTATAATATAGCAGTTATAACAGAATGATATGCATTTACAGATTCAAGTGATGTCAGTTTATCACTATATAAGTACATATTAGTCTGGTGAGATTTACTCACTTGTTTGTGCTGGAGATATCAAAACCAATGACAAAATGGAAACAAAAGCACGATGACAAGACTACGGACTTGAGTGGAGAGCGAATCCAATCTACAACTCTTGTGTACAACCCAAAACAAACAATCAAAACAGCAAAAATTCAATACGACTTTAAAATGCAATAACATTGAAATAAAAGGAGATACGACTACGTAGTCTTTTGCTTTGCCTTCTCTATTGTTTGGTATGGCTTTGGGGTCTGATGTGGTTCAGATGTGACCAAGTTTTGGGTCAGGTTTGGGCTAACATAGCTCGGGTTCAAGGCAAGACAAGGTGGAGTTTGTACATGAGGAGGTGATGTGGTTTTGAAGGCAACTAGGTGGTTTTTGGTCAAAACAAGGGCTCGGCCATGGGGATTGGGCTCGGCCTGTTGTGTGTCATGACTAGACAGAGGTGGGGAGGGGTGTTTCGAGGTCAGGTCAGGGGAGTGGTGGCGGCTATGGTGGTGGTTTGGGTGGTGGTTGAAGTGGATGAGCATGTAGAGGTGAAATAAGTATGGATTTGGGCATCTAGGTTGTAGTTTGAGGGGTTTGGCCATCAAGGGGGTTCGGCCATGGTCAGATCTGGTGGGGTAGATGGTGGTGGTGGTCTAGAAGAGATGGAAGGAGGTGGTGGCCGTGGAATAGGGGGAGAGGCCGATCTTAATCAAGGGAGAAAGCAAGGAAAAATTGCATAGAAAAAGTAAGAAAAAGTAGAAAGAAGAGAGAGATTTACCTATTTTTTTTTAAGATGGAGGCCATGACTTTTTTTTAGGGTTAAGAAGCTTTGAAATTCATGAAAGATATGGGGAAGTCGGCTGAAACTGTAACGACCCAGAATTTTTGATAATTAAAATTCGAATATTTAATTGATTTTAAATATTAATAAATGGAATTTAGAAGTCGAATGATTTATTTTTCGAATATTGGATTTAATTTGATAATTAAATCGATAAATTAATAATTGAAATTCCAGAGGTAATTGAAAATCGAGTTTAAAATGATTGAAAATGATTTGGGAAATTTTATTTAATCATACTGGAGTTATAGAAATATTTTAGAACTCTTAAAATCGAATTTGGAGTTAATCTATGAAAATTGAATATTTTAATATTTAATTATCGACTGTAAAAATAGCCAATTTTCGAACAGTCTCAGAATTGAACGAAACCAGTTCCATTGGATCCGTAATAGTTAGTTATTATCGGATTTCAATTTTCGTATCAATCGGAGTTGTCGTTTGACTATGGCAGCTCGAAACGCATCGATATCGTTTTAATTTTAAATCGTCGAGTTAAAATAGTCATTTTCCAAAAAGTCTCGGATTTCAACGAAACCAGTTTCATCGGATCCGTAATGTGATATTATTGTAAGATTTCAAATTTCGTAATTTTTGGATTTACCATTTGTCCGGTACAAATTAAAACGCCTCGAAATCGATTTGAATCGGTTTAATTTAAATTGATCGTTTAATTCCGTATCTCGTGCAGACGATCGAATTAGCTTCCGAAACCTGTTCCATTGCGTTCGGAACGTGGGGTAAACCCTACGAACGTCAGCCGGCACGCTCGAATCGGAGTTCGAAAAAATTTCGATGAATAGTAAATTTGGTCATTTTCTATATAAGGACTTCATTATCTTCATTTGCAAAAGAAAATAGCTAGGGTTTCAATTCAATGGCCAGCCGCCTCTTATACAATTAACGGCCAGAAAACTCCATTTTTCTTCCTCAATTTCTGATCAATCCGTTCATAGATTCAAGAAACGCTCAACTAGAAAAACGTAGATCTTGTCGAGACGAACTTATCCAACGGTTAAGATCTAAAATGGTGATGTGGATTGGCCTGGATCTCGACGCAAAGGTAACGTGTTCAATCGCGTTTTTTGGCAAGGGGGCACGACCGAGCTCCGCCTAGTTCCGGTCGTGGGGAGGCGTGGCGATGGGCTTTCGTATGGTGGCGGGATGATCGAGTTTCGTGGAGGTTTGGGGGTCGCAATGGTTAACCCTAATTTCGACTGTAATGGGTTATCTTGGTTCGTGATGTTTACCTGGAGAAATTATCGCGTGGGAGGGAAGAAAGGCACGAACGGCCACGATCCTATCGTTTGAAATGCACGGCTCAGATTTAAGGTTGTAAATAATTAAAAGAAAAGTGAAATTTAATTTTTATAAAAATTGTGTAAATGTTTAAACTGCTATAACTTGGTCATACTTTATCAGATTTCGACGAAACAAAGTGCATTGGAATCGTATTTGCGAATACTACGCGATGCAACTGAATTGGAAGCGATCGGGGTCAGTGAAAATTTTGAGTGAAATTAAACGTCCGTTTAATTTCATTCGAAATAATCACTATAAATTGCTATCGGAAATTCACGGTGAGATCTTCTCACTCAATTGAATGTGGAATTATTTACAGTTATTGATTGATGATTGACTGTTTGAATGTGCTATTAGATATGATAGGATATATCTATATATATAGCAATATATACATATTGGCATATGTATATATTGGATTGATTGATTTCCCGCCTCGTATAGCGGATGAGACCCTATTGCGCCGTTAGTAAGCGGATTTATAAAAAACCCATATACCGCGATAATTCCGTACTGGAGCGGAATTGGTATTGTGCTAACATCTGTGGATGCAGGGAAACAGGTTGGAGGGATCCGACTGGATTCCTCACCGTATTGATTATTTACAGATATTTTGATATATTCTGTTATCATATGATGATATATGATATTTGACTGTTGTGATGGACTGATTGGTGTTGTTGCATCATCGGATTCAGTTTTGAAATGTAAAAATGACGACTTTTAATTTAAAAGGGTTTTTAAAGTGATTTTTGAAAATATACGTTTTATGGAATTTTTGAATCGATTTATAAACGTAAAATTTTAAAGTTATAAAAGTTATAATTTTTAGTGAAATATAACCGAAGTGTCGTTTTTGAAATAAAAGTCGATTTATTTATAAAATGGTTTAAGTTGGGATTTTTGAGTAACTATAAACGATTTGTATAGGAAGATTTATAAAATTGATATTTTATAAATCGAAATATTGGACTTATAAAACGAATTTTTATAAGTGTTAAAAAGAAGTATAAAAGGATTTCATAAGTGAATGAAATTTATAGATTTATAACGTGAAGTTATAAAGTGAATAGATGTTGTAGAATAAACGATTTATAAGTAATTTACTTATAAATTAGATTTTTGCACTTAATTGGGATATAAATAGAAATTGCTAAATGAAATGATTTCATAAGTTGAAATTGTTATGAAATATAAATGTGATTTATAAACGTTGTTTATAAATCTGAAATCACTTATTTTGATAAGTAATTTTAGAAGTTAATAAAAGGGGAATTTTATAAATCGAAGTTGTTAGAAAATATAAAGGTGAATTTATAAACGTTGTTTTATGAATTTGAAATCAATCAAATTTGATGAATGTAATATAGAAGTTATTAAGGAAATTTTATCCACGATTTTGGATAGTGGATAATTCTTGGAATAAAATGTGTAGAAAAGATTGAAATGTAATTATTAAAGTATATTCACGATTTTGGACAGTGAATATATTATTAGATAAAATGGATATGTTTCGGGAAAGCAATATTTGAAATGAAGTGATTGTTTTAAAAGATGTTTTAAAACGTGTGAATTACTGAAATCATAGATTTCAACATTTATTGTTGAAATAGACGTTTTCGAGAAATAAGGAAATGATGGACTATAACACTGTTGTTATAGTAAATGATTTCCGAAAGGAAATGTTTTGATGTAGTATTGGGATTTATATACCTATCTTAAAATCCGAATCCCTATACTAGTGATTTTTGAGTCGTCGTAACGATGTTTTACGTAACATTCGTTTTGACTCAAATAAAGGTGTTAAAAGAATATTTTCCTTAAAAGAATGAAATATATACTTAATTTGATTTAAGTATATTGAATGTTTTCAAATGTTGAAAATAAAAAGATTTGTGAAACACTTATTATTTAATAAGTATGGAAATGCTTTTCCAATATGAAATGAACTGTTTTGAGATTTTATCTTTTAAAGATAGATTGAAAAGGGAATATTTGAAAATTGTTTTCAAACGGTTAAGTGTGGAAATAATATATCTAGTAAAAGATATTTTGGAAGATAAAATAATTTGGAAAATTATTTGGAATCTGATGATGTTGCGCATCTTTATTGATAGTTAAATAACCGACTATCAATATTTACCTTTAGATAGATATTTGTTGTGAATTGGATGAATTTGAATGCCACACTTATTTTTGAATAAACGCTCACTATTCGGGTTAGCCGGGAAAGGACCATGGGGTCGTATAACCCATTCCGAATATGTGATACGTCGTTATGAATTGCATTTGAAGACCGGTGTTGAAGACCGGATGTTTTTGAAAACGGAAGGATTACCGTCGAGTTACTCTACATCGGCTGATCTCCGATTTAGAGGTTTTATCACCCTTAGTGACGGGAAGTCCGGACGTGATTAGAAATTTATCCGGATATGCAAGGGCTTCGTGAGAAGTGCCTTCGGTTCTGTTCGATCCCGGAACAGACTTGTATGGATTGTGTGTCTGACATTACAATTTGAGATATAAAGCTGATTTCTTTCAAATACATTTCTGTTGGTGGCGGAGAATTTATTCTCTTAGCTTAACACCCTTCTCTGAGACGTACGAGCTCAGAGGTTATGTAGTTGAAATTTATCAGCGATATATCCCAATTTGGTAACGTGGCATACTGAGTGTTGCTGTGAAATGATCAGTGTTTGATCATTTGTGATATGATCATTTGTTTGATCTTATATCTTTGTGATCATAGGTTGATCATTTTGTTGGACCCGAAGCAGGGCTTTTTGAGAAAGCGTAGCTTTGTGGACGAGACTTCGTCGAGCCTCACACCCCGGAAATGGTCGAAACAGGAAGGATGCGGCAAGGTTCTAGGGAGTAGCGCCCCTTAGTGTATGTCATTCCTTCTGGATAGAGGTGGTATCATGGTATGGAGCCCAGATACTTAACCTATGTGGTTGCTGCATTATTATCTATGTGGTTTGTTGGAAATCGGGGATCCTCGGGAAGATCGGTTACGATCGGGGGATGGCATACGCGTGTCAGTAGTTACCTATTTTTGCAGAGGTAACCCGGCCTTGTGTTGGCAGAGATCTAACCGTAATGTTAGGTTATTTCTCGGGTCGTCTATTCCAGGGACGTACCCATCGTGGAAAAGGAAGTTCCTTAGCCTGACCATTTGTTGGAAATCCAAACTCCAATACGAACTTTGTACGGTATTAGTTGTAGAACCTGCCATTTACGTACGGTGGTCACCACTGTTTAGATGGTAGCTATAGTAGGCATACGATACTGGTCGTATGTTGGCTAAGATTAATATTATACTTTCAAAATGTTTTCTACACTATGCACTAATAATAATATCAAAAATGATTTGATTTTGCGTAGTAAGCATCTTTGACTATCATAAGAAGAAATCTCCTCCAATTCTGCGTTTGCATTGTGTGTGTGGTGGGAGGTCTTATGGTAGTTTCATTTTCCAAAAGCATTGCGAATTGACTTTAAAGTTTACCTGTTGTTTATTTTAAAGAATAACTGTTTTACGATCTCACACCAGTCACCATGACTGACTCGGAGTTTATTGTTTCCCTTCTAAACTCTGGGTGCCCACCAATTTCCACACGGGCAGCCTAGAGTTATATTATCAGGATATTCTGGATATTCTGGAGCTTGGAGATAAGCTGAATGGCGAGACGTAGTATTTGTATCTGATATATTTATTCCGCTGTGTATTCTGTATGAGGACAGGTTATATAACTGTCCATTGATGTGATGTATTGTATTGAGTTGTATATTGACTCTGATTGATGTATGTATAAAATGATATAGTTCTTTGTTTAAAGATTATTCATTTATCTATTATATATTGTTCCGCTGCGATATGTGAGATTCTGATATTGTCTCTGCTCTGTATCTTTTGTTGTTTTGTTGTTCTTCTTTCTTTCTTTCTCTTTTTCTTCTATCTTCTTCTTCTACCTTTTTCTTCTTTCTTAAAACCATAACTTTTCGGGTTTCCGGCATTCGATAGCTCGGCAGTCGATAAAGTGAGTATCGATGTTGAATTTTCGAAAGTCGAAAATTTTCGGGATGTTACAGAAACAAAAAGAATGAGGAATAGTAATGTCTAATTGATGATAAGTTAGGTTAAAACGTAAAAAAGGTGGACTATAAAAGCCCATAGGAAGATAGAGGGTTTAGGGCCTTTCATATTACTTTATGTTATTTTTATAACTTTATATTTCTGGAAAAAAAAATAATCCGAGATAAAATTTCGAAATTTTATCAAAATATAATAGTTTATATAAATATTTATCAATCATATAAAGTTAAATTAAGAAAATAGCTAAAAATAGTAAACTAGTCTAGAAAATTTGAAATTGAATAGAATAAATTTTAGAAAAATTCATATGAGCTTGTAATATATTTCTAAACATAAATAATAACATAAAATAAAAATATATTCACAAAATAAATATTTAAAATTTTATTTACATATAATTTTTAATGAAGAAAATAGCAGAAAATTGGGAAACAGCCTTCAAAATAGGAAATCATCATAGTAAATTTTGGAAAAATTATATTATTATTTTTGCAAATATTTAGAGATGAAAATATACATAAATTAACATATTGACACATATTAAAATAAAATATAACAAAGATAAAGTAATTTATACAATTTAAAATAGACAAAATTGTTAAATAAACAGTTTATACTCAAAATTGAAATGTACATAACTTTTACATTTTAACTCCGTTTTCAACGAAACAAAAAGCAGTATTCATGTTATTAAATAAATTTTCATAATAAAAGATAAAATTTATAATTTCAAATATTTAAAATTTAAATTTAAAAGTCAAAGTTTGATTATTTGACCAAAATTCACATTTTCTGGAAATATTAAATTTAGTCATATTTGGAATTCTAATCCACATCAAAATCAAAGTTTATATTTAAAATAACAAAATTTATTCTTTTTCATAAATAAAGCTTTTAAATCTGGAAATATCAATTTAAAAATAATTGTAAAATACAGGGTTGTTACACTCTCCCCCACTCAAAAATTTTCGTCCCCGAAAATGAACGAGGTACGGGAAAGCACAGAAAAAGATAGAATGAAATAGAATTAAGACAAGATGATAAGAAGATTGGAATTACACCTGATAACTATTGTTATAGGTAAGTTTAACAAGATGGAGGTGATCAAATCAAGAATATAAGCACGAAAAAGATTCTCTAGAGTCTGAATCTCCCTTTTCACTTGACCGACGGTCTATGAATGGAAAAACAGTGTTCAGATCCAGATGAGTAACAAAGATTATCAAAGATTACCGAAAGATTTCTAAATAGACTGGTATAAGCAATAGCCTTCCCATTCTGTAACAAGATAAGAGAAATAAGGACAACCAAAAGATAGTTTAAAAAAAAAAATAAGATAATAAATTTGAAACCATAATGCTTGGAAATCATAACAATTTTGGGATTTTTATCATTTGGAAATCATACTGCTAAAATCATAACACTTTGGAAATGTTATTCTAAAAAAAACATAATACTTAGAAGATCATAACACCTTTTAAAAATAAGCTTTATTTAAACCATTTTAATTCAAGGTCAAATAATATTCATTTTAAAGTTGTATCATTTCTAAGTTCATTCAATTATAAAAATTTCCAAAACACTGTATTTTCAAAACAGCATCACTTAAAAAATGCTACAGTAGGTATATTAGTATTTCAAATCAGTTTAATTCCAGAAATATTCATTTGGATATAATTTAACTTATGACTTATTAAAACAAACTTTTATGAATGGAATATCCAAATTAAACTATACTTGGTTTATTAAGTCAAAAGCTCACTATTTTACTTAGCTCTTAATTTAACACATAACCTAACACTTTATTTAAAATACCCATTCATAAATAGATATTCCTTTAATAAGTTACACTTAAAATTCCATTTGAAAACCAAATTCTCAATTATCAAGTTTTAGTGATGTTAAAATAGATTTTAACTATTTAAATCATAATTATTCATTTTTCAAGACATATCTATTTCATAAATAAAATATTTATCGTAGCAAATATAACAATCAAATTTCTTTACACATTTATTCATTTAGACATCAATTAAACTATGAATTCAAGTTAAATAAACTTTATTACGAAAAGTCCAATTCAAATGTATTTTATTTTATCTATTCAAAGATACATTATTTATTATACAACATATTCATTTTAGGAAATAACCTTTATTAAAATTCCTAGGTTAGACTTAAGGTTCCATGTAACGACCCATAAATTTTGATTGGTTTTAATAACGTAGTTAATTGAAATTTTATGAAATTATAGACAATAAAATTTGAAAATAAAAATTTATTATTTAGAATACGTCTATTTTAATATAGCAACTGGAAAATTTTTATTTGATAATATTGAAGTTTGTTTTCCTGTGAAATTTCATTTCAAATCAAACCGGTTAATAAAAGTGAATTTAAAAGTTTTCCGAAACCAAAATATGTCAACAGGAGAAAATTTATTTAGACTATTCTAAATCAGACTGCGAAATTCGTTTTTCCAAATTTGGACTTCTACTGCTCCGTTTATCTTAATTCTGGCAAAATAGCAGCATTTCTGGTACCGATTATCGATTTTCAATCGGATGATCGTACCACTAGTATTTGTATACCGTTTTGATCGTCACGTCATGCTGATCTCCATGGTATATTCATTTGCTTGTTTCGGCGTCCGATGGACAACGGAATCGGTAAAACAGTTCACCGTATCGGTACCGTATCCGTGACCTTTTGTTTTCTATAGCCTTTCAAACTTTAGCCGTGCTTTCCAAACAATAGAATTTATTGCTTTAATCTTCCAGCTTAATTCCAGGGTGACCATTTCTGTTCCATACTTTTTTTTTGAAAATCTAAATGTATGAATTGGTATAAGTTGTATTCATTTGAACGGTTCACTTTTTAATGCATTTATTTTTTTTAGCCTTTATTAACCTCAACCGTTTCATTTTCTTATTGCCAGAACTATTCTTTTATTCTTCATACTCATCTCTTCCCTTCAACTAGCACGTTCATTTTTAAACTTGCTGTTACTATTCATTTTTCTTCCACCTTTCATTTTTGTTCTTTCTAAATAAAATAAAGGGAACCAAAGCTTGCATATATTCCTTCTTTCTCGGTTTCTTCCAACCGAAAACCCCACCACCGAACCCACGCCGCAACCCCGTGCTCCGCCATCCGCCCTGGCAACGTCTGACCTTGCTCCGCCTCGACTTTGCAGCCGCCCCATAGCCCAGCAACCGGGCAAACCCACTAGCCTAGCCTGCTCACACAGCAAACTCCACCGACTGTACTGCCTCCACTAGCTTCTCCCCTCCGATCTACCTCGGATCGCGCCCGATCCAATCCCAGCCGTGCCTTCTCAAACCGAGAACCCATGATCCGTTCGCCCTCCCCTCTCTCCACTGCTGTACCGAACATCCATTGTCCTCCGCCATAGACAAAACCCGCTCCACCCTGCCAATTCTTCCTCTCCACCAGGCTTCATCACGGCGAGCAGCCTCTAGCCACCACCCATCCCAGCCGTGCCTCCTCTTGGTTAAGCCGATGTATGTATATAAATAATCTTTTGCTTAACTTCGTATATAGATGATTTATTGATGTAAGTGTGTACAGTAAAGCTTGAATATATAATTCGAATCATAGGCTAAGTATATTTTATATACAGTCAGTATATATGTGAAATTTTATTTAGTCTAATGTTTGCTTTGTGTACAGAAGTCGGTCTGCATATTTATAATAAGTATCTATTGGTACTTTACAGTCTGCATGCTTAAATATAGACTAATACTGGTTTATTTTAATATCTTTTGAATATAGATTGACTTCAACATACATTATGTATGAAAGTATATATGCGAATATAATATGTTCTGGTTATGTATAAAGTTATGAATTGTCAGTATATACCATATAGGTTATAGTCTGGTTCGCATGTTGTTGTGCATATAGAGTATATTATATCATAGTTGTTTATATAGTTTTGTCTATTTATAGTCATATATTAAATTAGGCTCTATTCTTTTATATATAGTAGGGAAGGATATAATGCTGTAAGCTTATATATATATATATATATTACTAATACAATTAGATGTTTGCATACATATGTATTTTAAAATATTATATAGATGAACATTTGATTTCAAAAAAAAAATATATATATATAAAGAGGTTAAAATATAAAATATATATAGGTGTCTGCATAGGTTGTCTGAAGGTAGGCATATATATTTAATACCTATTTGTCATTCATTGAGTCTGCATGTTGATTGTGAGTAGGCTGTGTGTGTATAGTTTTAAAAGTAAGAGTTTCCAGTTGCATAATGTCAGTTTTCATGTTTTATTGAAATATATATATTTTAATTTAATTTGTGTTTAAATTTATTTTGATTTGAAAATAAGTATAACATATATATACACACCTCTTATTTAAATATATGTTTTAAAAGAAAATTTGTTTTAGAATAAATTATAACATATATTTTGTTTTGATTATATCAAGAGAATTCTGATTCGTTTCCATCAATCCCTATCTTTCAGCTTTGTCCGTCAAATCCACTGTCAGCTTACTTCGCTTTGAGATTGTTGTTTGGATTTGTTCGATTGTCTAGACCGTGACCCAATCTGTAGTTCAATTCTTTGTCAAATCTACCTAGCCTCGAAAGGTGAGCAATCACTCACGATTAACATTTTTTTTATTTATTAAATTTGATTTCAATAGAAACGACAATTGAAATATTACTGCTGTTAGTTAATTTCATTGTTGTATATATGCTATTATCTGTATCTGTTCACCTGTGACATCTGACACCAGTATCAAGTATTATATGCATGTTATTACTATTATTTGTATTTGTTCACCTGTGACATCTGACACCAGTATCTAGTATTATATACCTGTTATTACTATTATTTGTATCTATTCACCTGTGAAATCTGACACCCGTATCTGTTATTTATATTGATGATATATGCTTGTTGTTATATTTTTAGTATCTGTTATCACTCTGCAAGTTCCCTGTTAGTATAGAATTCACTATGGGTTGAAATGATACATACCCGAACGGACTTTAGAATAGGAGAAAATCGTTATGGGTTGAAATGATAAACCCAAGCGATTTTCATTTGAATTGAAATTGGGATTACGGGTCGAAATGATATCTACCCGTATATATATAAATTTCAGATTGAAATGATAAATATCCGTATCACTTAACCATATGATAAATATATATACAAACACCGTTGGTCCATATATATATAAATATTTTGGAATTGAATTCTATGGTTTTGGAAAGAAATATTTGGTTTTAACAAATGTTGATTTTCAAAAAAAAAATTATATATAAATGGTAATGATATATATGGACTTAATAATGATATTTAATTTAATTAAGAGG
The DNA here is from genome assembly GCA_030737815.1 of Allium fistulosum. Lineage (NCBI taxonomy): Eukaryota > Viridiplantae > Streptophyta > Magnoliopsida > Asparagales > Amaryllidaceae > Allium > Allium fistulosum. The sequence continues at coordinate 752,072,606 of CM060905.1, read as the reverse complement.
GATTTAATACGTATAATATGTTAAGTATAAGATTTATATTTCAAAATAGAATTTGGTAAAAATTTGAATAAGTTAAGGTTGGGAAGATAATTTGAATTTAGTAAAGAATTTTATTTAATTAAACCAATTTAAAGCTTATTGAAATTGAGATGTAAGATATGATTTATAACTTGGGTTTGATTTATAAAAATTTAATGAATATTTCTTGTTTAAATAAATTTAAGGAAATACTTAGTAAAATGAAATTTAAGGCTAGTTAAATGATATTGAATTTATTAAGTGAATATTCCCTGATTAAATAATAATAAAGTTAAATCAAGTGCTATATGAAACTGTTAAATTTAACTTTGAAAATGTTGAATATTAAAGCTTTGAAATATATTGAAAATTTAAAATGGTATATTTAGAACTGAATTGAATTGATGAATTGAGCTTTGAATAAATTTGAATTTTGAATTTGAGTTAATTTAAATCGATTTGTGAGACTTGAGGAAATTATAAATACTTTACTTTTAAAATCATTTAATATATATACTATTTTGGAAAATAGATATATTTGAAATGAAAATGTGAAATTTGGGTTTTGAAGTAAATGTAATTGAAATGACCACGGTGTTATAATGTATATTTCCACCTTGTAGATAGTTCTGAAGATCCTTAGAGGATGGTTATCCCAAACATCCTTTAAGTTACTTGTATTTCAGTTGATATTTCACTTGAGTTGGATTTATTTATATAAGAATGTTAATCCTGACTCAAGTGTTTTGTGTTTTGCTTTACGCTCGGGTCAGACCGAGTGATACAGCATTTGAGACTCACCTTTGGAGTTTGGAGTTTGGAGCTTCCTTTGGAGATCCAACTATCGCCTCAGCTTTCAGCTCTTCTAGTTGATTTGTTCAGAGAAGTCATCTGTTGTACTGGAGACTTCACTGCAATTGAGATATTCCGTTGTATTTTATTTCTAACTCTGATGTTTATATAGTAGCTTCATGAACTACTATTTTATCTATTCCGCTGCGTATTATTGTATTACTCTATGTCTGTGATTCTGTGATTGATTTATTTACTACATATGCTGAGTTTTGCCAAATTTAAATTAACAATCTGATATTTTGAATTATTCAAGTCTGACATGTGTGGATTTATTGTCGATTTGAATGGTCCAAAATAGCGGGTCGTTACAGTTGGTATCAGAGCTTTGGCTCTAGGCGAAACTTAGCATATATAGTAAATTTATTTTCAGAATCACTTTCGTTCGAGTTTGAATCTCTTCCTTTTGACTCGATTTTCTTTGAACTTTGGAACGTTCTTTGCGGTTCCAAAATTCATTCTGGTCTCTCCCTATTTGTATTCTTTTGTTTCTGGAGTATCCCATAACTCCACTTCGAATGATCTCTATAAGAAAAGGCGATCCCGCCGATCGTTGAATGTTTTGTAAAGGGGTGAAACTCCTTTACAATTGGCATTGATTCACCGAAGATTTATATATCACTCGGTTTGGATGTTTCTATCTCTTGATATGCCAAATTCTATCTCTGGCGATCGAATGTCGATTTGCCTTAGATTTCCGCATCGATTATATTCTTGAAGTCATGGTTGACCCGGTTAAGGTCGCCCGCGATTTATATAAGTGTATCCATCTACTGTTTGTAATTAAGTATCTCATCTTCGTTCGAGCCTATCTTCGAATCAGAATCCTATTTGATTAAGAGTTCCTCTAATTTGAATCTCTGTCTTTGTTGAAATCCATTCCAAAATTATCATTTGAAAATCGGGTTTATTCGTGTTTTTGGAAATTGTTTTATATATTGAAACTATTATATTCTATATATAAAAGTGTAATGTTTTCGATAAAGATTATAAACCCATTTAAAATAAGAATTTGAATTTTTCAAAGGATTTGTAATTTTGAAAAACTATATAAGAAATTTGATTTATCTAAAAATGATTTATAACCGAAGGATTTTAAATTTGAAATTCGAGAATTGAACTCCGGTATTTTGAAATTGGTTTTAAGATTTTGAAATATATTATAATAATAATATGATTTAAAAGTATTTTCCGAATAAGAAATGTTTCAAATGACTTCAAATGAGTTCCAATGATTTCGAAGAAATTTCAAAGAAGTTTTCAAGAAAATAGAAGTCCAGAACTCACTTATGTCGCTGGAAAATAATTTCGGTGATGAGTGCACGCATCATCGACATTGATTTTCGAGTTTCAGAGTGAGGGATAGGCCACTCTAGTAGCATTGCTATGCGAGTGATCTTGCGAAACCAATTTTGATTTCAAATTCCGAAGTAAGATTTGATATTCGAAAGATATATGTATATATATATTTGAAATGATTTAAAGTAAGCCGGTGTTCACTCCTCGAGTTTCGAATTTGATATAAACCTATCTTTTGAAATTGATTTATTGATTTGTTGTTGATTTCCAACTCTTGAATTTGAAAATGATTTCTTCAACTATTTTGAAGGTTCGAGCACTTCCAAATCAAGGTTAACTTTTCAAAGCTAAGAAATTTTGAAAAAAAAAGTATATAAGTTTGGTATGTATGTTAAAGTATGTAGTAATATGATTTAAATAAGTCGAAACTGTTTTGTTAAGTAAATGAATAAGGCAATTTTTAAATTTTCTAATATGAAATTTAGAATTGAAATGTTTTGAAAGAATTTGGTCTTCAAAATATTTTGAATAAAGTTTAGTTAAATGTTTTAACTTAGTAACATCTTTATGAAACTATATACCTAACAAGTTGGAATAAATATATAAGTTGTACGTATGCTGTTTTATTCGCATAATTACTTTGATCCAGGTTTGAATACACAAGTTCGAGGTGAATTACACCATTTCGTGTTAGGATTTTTCATTCGATTCTTGATGGCGAATATTTGATATGGATTTTGGGCTTGATTCCAGAATTCTCTATCATAGTATATGGCTATGCAAGGAGACTGATGGCTTCTAGTCGAGAAACCATATCGAAATCCGCATTAGGGAAGTCGAATGGACAATACTAGTTCGAAAGCGAACTTGTGTGATCGAGCGAGCGATCAAATGTGATTCTGCGAAATGATGACGTATGTACATCTTATATTCTAATATCATTGATATATTTTGATGCTGAAATTTAAAGCTGTCATGTTAGAATATCTTTGCTTACTAAAAGAAAATTTCCAATTTAAATTACAAAGATATATAACCCATAAAAGCAAAGATATTCAAATCCCATATGGCTCTTCATACAGCGAATTTTATTTTGAAATTTTGATCCTTATATAAGATGGACCTTACGTAAGTATAAGATGATTTTGAAAACATTTGATTTTGGAAATGAATTGGTTTACTTAAATTATATTGATTTGGAAATTTGGATTTATTTTCCAAATATATTATTTTGGAAACTTTGAAACTAAAGATATTTAATTTGAGAAGAAATAATTTGGTGAAATTGTATATGATCTTGAAATTGAACTGATATTGAAACAAATTAAAATTTGAGAACCTTATGTTACTAAACACTTGATTTGGGAGTTGTCGAATTTATAAAATTGATTTGTATGAGTATGAAATTGATTCGAAAACTATAGATTTGAAAAGGTACTCAATTTGAAAGTGAAATCTTATATAATTGAAGTCTATATAAGTATGATTTGATATACTATTGATTTTGGAAAGGTATTTGATTTGAAAATTTAATCTTATATATAATGGATTTTATATAAGTACGATATTTGAAAGTGATTTGAAAAGGTACTATATGATACATATTTTCGAAGTAAAGATATGGAAAGTGCCTTCTGCTTGATATCCGATTTGTGGCCACATCTTGGATTCATTCTATCGATATTATTCTCTCTGATTTTGGTTTTCCAGATATGATACTCGAGTGTCCTTCGAATTCCATGGCGTTACCCATGGTCTTATGTTTCTCTCGTGACTGCATAGCGCAATTGCCTGGCTGAGTCTTGCCTAGGGGTACGGATTGTTTCTTGGGGGATCCAGGCGTAACCATTGTGTATCCTGCAATCTGTGTAGGTCGCGAATAGTAGCGCAAATGCTTGGCTGAGTCTTGCCTGGGGGTACGGATTGTTTCCTGGGGGATCCAGGCGTAACCATTGTTTATCCTGCATTCTACTAGTCATCATGGCGTAACTCGCAGGGCTGAGAAAGCTTACGGATATGGATTGTTTCCTGGGGGATCCAGGCGTAACCATTGTGTATCTGCGAACCATGGTTGGACAAAGGTTTTGTTTGTTTTGGTTGGATTGTACTTTCCATATATGTTTTTTTTTAAGTTTTTCCAGTATTTTCACTGGGTGTTGAAACAAGTCTACTAAGTACTTGGAGAATTCTAGTTTTGCGCCTGATCAACGCACTACCAGAGTCTACAAGAACAAGGATAAACTTGTTGAAACATCGAGTTATAAAAGTATTTTATTATAAATGTATTTTATTATAAAAGTATTTCTAACAAGGAAATTTTGTATCAATATTTGAAGTGAAATTCTAATGGTTTAAATTAATTATTCGTGCCCGATTCTATTCTTTTGAATCTACCTTATCTGCTGAGCTTTATTTATTCACCTATATTCTGTTTTCCAAATCCTCCTTCTTTTCCTTGTTGACTATATTCTTTAAAATATTGTTTAATTATAGACTACATGGTTTAAAAGAAATTTTAGGGTTATAAATATTTTTGAGGTTAATAATTAAATAAAACAGATTTAAAGTAAATGATTATTGATTATTAATAATGTTGAAAAGTATCTTGAGATAAAAATTAATAAATTTATGAATTTTGGATTTAAATGTTTTCAATAGCTTCTTTGTAAAAATAAGTAATAGTGTAAATAATTGTTTTTCAAATAGCTTACATATATTTATAAAGGTGTTATTTAAACCTATAAATGATACTTATAAAGGAAACAAGAAATTTTACAAATGGGTTGAAAAATATTAAGGTATTAAAAATAATTGAATTGTAAATGAAGTTTTCAAATGAATATTTCAAGTAAAATTTATATAGTTAAATTGATTGTTTATCCTTGTCTTTTAATCTATCTTTTCTGTCGGGTTGTTTCTATTCTCCTACCTCCTTCCTTTTCGGGGACGAAAAGTTTTGAGTGGGGGAGAGTGTAACGACCCATAAATATTGATTGGTTTTAATAACGTAGTTAATTGAAATTTTGTGAAATTTTAAACAATAAAATTTGAAAATAAAAATTTATTATTTAGAATACGTCTATTTTAATATAGCAACTGGAAAATTTTTATTTGATAATATTGAAGTTTGTTTTCCTGTGAAATATCATTTCAAATCAAACCGGTTAATAAAAGTGAATTTAAAAGTTTTCCGAAACCAAAATATGTCAACAGGAGAAAATTTATTCAGACTATTCTGAATCAGACTGCGAAATTCGTTTTTCCAAATTTGGACTTCTACTGCTCCTTTTATCTTAATTCTGGAAAAATAGCAGCATTTCTGGTACCGATTATCGATTTTCGATCGGATGATCGTACCACTAGTATTTGTATACCATTTTGATCGTCACGTCATGCTGATCTCTATGGTATATTCATTTGCTTGTTTCGGCGTCCGATGGACAACGGAATCGGTAAAACAGTTCACCGTATCGGTACCGTATCCGTGACCTTTTGTTTTCTATAGCCTTTCAAACTTTAGCCGTGCTTTCCAAACAACAGAATTTATTGCTTTAATCTTCCAGCTTAATTCCAGGGTGACCATTTCCGTTCCATACTTTTTTTTTGAAAATCTAAACGTATGAATTGGTATAAGTTGTATTCATTTGAACGGTTCACTTTTTAATGCATTTATTTTTTTTAGCCTTTATTAACCTCAGCCGTTTCATTTTCTTATTGCCAGAACTATTCTTTTATTCTTCATACTCATCTCTTCCCTTCAACTAGCACGTTAATTTTTAAACTTGCTGTTACTATTCATTTTTCTTCCACCTTTCATTTTTGTTCTTTCTAAATAAAATAAAGGGAACCAAAGCTTGCACATATTCCTTCTTTCTCGGTTTCTTCCAGCCGAAAACCCCACCACCGAACCCACGCCGCAACCCCGTGCTCCGCCATCCGCCCTGGCAACGTCTGACCTTGCTCCGCCTCGACTTTGCAGCCGCCCCATAGCCCAGCAACCGGGCAAACCCACTAGCCTAGCCTGCTCACACAGCAAACTCCACCGACTGTACTGCCTCCACTAGCTTCTCCCCTCCGATCTACCTCGGATCGCGCCCGATCCAATCCCAGCCGTGCCTTCTCAAACCGAGAACCCATGATCCGTTCGCCCTCCCCTCTCTCCACTGCTGTACCGAACATCCATTGTCCTCCGCCATAGACAAAACCCGCTCCACCCTGCCAATTCTTCCTCTCCACCAGGCTTCATCACGGCGAGCAGCCTCTAGCCACCACCCATCCCAGCCGTGCCTCCTCTTGGTTAAGCCGATGTATGTATATAAATAATCTTTTGCTTAACTTCGTATATAGATGATTTATTGATGTAAGTGTGTACAGTAAAGCTTGAATATATAATTCGAATCATAGGCTAAGTATATTTTATATACAGTCAGTATATATGTGAAATTTTATTTAGTCTAATGTTTGCTTTGTGTACAGAAGTCGGTCTGCATATTTATAATAAGTATCTATTGGTACTTTACAGTCTGCATGCTTAAATATAGACTAATACTGGTTTATTTTAATATCTTTTGAATATAGATTGACTTCAACATACATTATGTATGAAAGTATATATGCGAATATAATATGTTCTGGTTATGTATAAAGTTATGAATTGTCAGTATATACCATATAGGTTATAGTCTGGTTCGCATGTTGTTGTGCATATAGAGTATATTATATCATAGTTGTTTATATAGTTTTGTCTATTTATAGTCATATATTAAATTAGGCTCTATTCTTTTATATATAGTAGGGAAGGATATAATGCTGTAAACTTATATATATATATTACTAATACAATTAGATGTTTGCATACATATGTATTTTAAAATATTATATAGATGAACATTTGATTTCAAAAAAAAATAAAAAAAAATAAAAAATATAAAGAGGTTAAAATATAAAATATATATAGGTGTCTGCATAGGTTGTCTGAAGGTAGGCATATATATTTAATACCTATTTGTCATTCACTGAGTCTGCATGTTGATTGTGAGTAGGCTGTGTGTGTATAGTTTTAAAAGTAAGAGTTTCCAGTTGCATAATGTCAGTTTTCATGTTTTATTGAAATATATATATTTTAATTTAATTTGTGTTTAAATTTATTTTGATTTGAAAATAAGTATAACATATATATACACACCTCTTATTTAAATATATGTTTTAAAAGAAAATTTGTTTTAGAATAAATTATAACATATATTTTGTTTTGATTATATCAAGAGAATTCTGATTCGTTTCCATCAATCCCTATCTTTCAGCTTTGTTCGTCAAATCCACTGTCAGCTTACTTCACTTTGAGATTGTTGTTTGGATTTGTTCGATTGTCTAGACCGTGACCCAATTCGTAGTTCAATTCTTTGTCAAATCTACCTAGCCTCAAAAGGTGAGCAATCACTCACGATTAACATTTTTTTTATTTATTAAATTTGATTTCAATAGAAACGACAATTGAAATATTACTGTTGTTAGTTAATTTCATTGTTCACCTGTGACATCTGACACCAGTATCTAGTATTATATGCATGTTATTACTATTATTTGTATCTGCTCACCTGTGACATCTGACACCAGTATCTAGTATTATATACCTGTTATTACTATTATTTGCATCTATTCACCTGTGACATCTGACACCCGTATCTCTTATTTATACTGATGATATATGCATGTTGTTATATTTTTAGTATCTGTTATCACTCTGCAAGTTCCCTGTTAGTATAGAATTCACTATGGGTTGAAATGATACATACCCGAACGGACTTTAGAATAGGAGAAAATCGTTATGGGTTGAAATGATAAACCCAAGCGATTTTCATTTGAATTGAAATTGGGATTACGGGTCGAAATGATATCTACCCGTATATATATAAATTTCGGATTGAAATGATAAATATCCGTATCACTTAACCATATGATAAATATATATACAAACACCGTTGGTCCATATATATATATAAATATTTTGGAATTGAATTCTATGGTTTTGGAAAGAAATATTTGGTTTTAACAAATGTTGATTTTTTTTAAAAAAATTTATATATAAATGGTAATGATATATATGGACTTAATAATGATATTTAATTTAATTAAGAGGGATTTAATACGTATAATATTTTAAGTATAAGATTTATATTTCAAAATAGAATTTGGTAAAAATTTGAATAAGTTAAGGTTGGGAAGATAATTTGAATTTAGTAAAGAATTTTATTTAATTAAACCAATTTAAAGCTTATTGAAATTGAGATGTAAGATATGATTTATAACTTGGGTTTGATTTATAAAAATTTAATGAATATTTCTTGTTTAAATAAATTTAAGGAAATACTTAGTAAAATGAAATTTAAGGCTAGTTAAATGATATTGAATTTATTAAGTGAATATTCCCTGATTAAGTAATAATAAAGTTAAATCAAGTGCTATATGAAACTGTTAAATTTAACTTTGAAAATGTTGAATATTAAAGCTTTGAAATATATTGAAAATTTAAAATGGTATATTTAGAACTGAATTGAATTGATGAATTGAGCTTTGAATAAATTTGAATTTGGAATTTGAGTTAATTTAAATCGATTTGTGAGACTTGAGGAAATTATAAATACTTTACTTTTAAAATCATTTAATATATATACTATTTTGGAAAATAGATATATTTGAAATGAAAATGTGAAATTTGGGTTTTGAAGTAAATGTAATTAAAATGACCACGGTGTTATAATGTATATTTCCACCTTGTAGATAGTTCTGAAGATCCTTAGAGGATGGTTATCCCAAACATCCTTTAAGTTACTTGTATTTCAGTTGATATTTCACTTGAGTTGGATTTATTTATATAAGAATGTTAATCCTGACTCGAGTGTTTTGTGTTTTGCTTTACGCTCGGGTCAGACCGAGTGATACAGCATTTGAGACTCAACTTTGGAGTTTGGAGTTTGGAGCTTCCTTTGGAGATCCAACTATCGCCTCAACTTTCAGCTCTTCTAGTTGATTTGTTCAGAGAAGTCATCTGTTGTACTGGAGACTTCACTGTAATTGAGATATTCCGTTGTATTTTATTTCTAACTCTGATGTTTATATAGTAGCTTCATGAACTACTATTTTATCTATTCCGCTGCGTATTATTGTATTACTCTGTGTCTGTGATTCTGTGATTGATTTATTTACTACATATGCTGAGTTTTGCCAAATTTAAATTAACAATCTGATATTTTGAATTATTCAAGTCTGACATGTGTGGATTTATTGTCGATTTGAATGGTCCAAAATAGCGGGTCGTTACATTCCATATTAAATCAAATCTGATTATTAAGTTATTTACATAAAATCTCTTTAAATTCCTTTTTCACTATTTACCTCTGTTAATCTTTTATAAATAAAATTTAAGTGTATAACATTTATTATAACCACTCAAATTTTATTTATAAAATCCTTTCTATATTGTATATTATCCAATTTCATATTCAACTTCTGTGTAATTTAGGTAAGTTATATTGGAATGAAATTGTGTGTTATACAAATAAAACTTTCCAATTCAATTATCTCAAGTTTGAATCATTTATCCAATTTTTTTTTTGATTTTTCTTTTTATAATTGAAATTATTCTTTAAGAAAAAAAATGTAAGAATTAATTTCCGATTTCCTTCAAACCAGTTAGAGATAAATAAATATATGTACATAATATGTCAAATCAAATTTAAATCATATATCTATATATATTATAAATCAAGTCATATTTTTAGAAATTCATATTAATTAATTTCCCCAAAACAAAGCTGTAGCAAGACTACAGAACAGTCTCTTCACTTCGAAACTCTAAAATGAACATCGATGATGCTGCAGTCATCACCGAAATTATTTTCCAACGACAAAGAGAAGTGCACTAAATTTTTAAACTTAAAAATCCTTTAGAAACAAATTTCTACTTGGAAATACTATAAATAATATATCCTTTTAAAACTTTTAACACAAGGTTTGAATCCATCGGAAATTAAATTCTTAAATTTCTTGTTTTAGATTCATTTCAGTTCCCAAATAAATTTATAAACAACTATTTATAAATTCATTTGTAGAACAATAAATGATAAATCAAGTATTATCACTTCAAATTATCAATTTAAATCAATTTATTAAGTTCCATAAATTATATATCAAAATTTATTTCATTAACCAATTTTTTTTTTATAATATTGTGTCAGTTTGTTCTATCAACGTGTTTTAGAAATCCTATCGATAGCGTTGATCAGACGAATCGATCGGAAACCCAAATCAACATCAACAACTCAAACAACACAATATAAAACAAAATATTAATTACAGATTTACATATACAATTCAAAATGTTTTGAAGGTAGGTTGGAAACAAAAGACAAGATGATTAAATAACAAAGTAGGGAGATGGGTAAGCTTAGATAACCGCGGACAACCTTAACCGGGTTAACCGTGAGTTAATGAATAAGATCAAATGTGGATGTTTCTGGGGTAAATCTACATCCGATCTCAAGAGATAGAGTTTGGAATAACAAAAGATATTAGCATCTAAACCAAGGATAGATATAAATCTCTGGTGAATTGATGCAAATTTGTAAAGGAGTTTCCCCCTTTACCAGAAAATTAGAATATTGGCGAGACAGCCAATTCACTATAAAGATCATTCGAAGTGGAGTTATGTGATACTCCAAAATCAAAAGAAGATGAATAGTGAGGGACAAGAATGAATTTTGGAACCGCAGGGAACGTTCCAAAAATTCAAAGGAAATTTGAATCAAGAGGAAAAGATTCAAACTCGAACGAAAATGATTCTGTAAATAAATCTACTCCATATGTTGAGTTTTGCCTCAAAGCCAAAGCTCTGATACCAACTGTAACAACCCGATATTTTCAACCATTCGCATCCATTATAAGTGTATAGGTAGACACTCATGCCGGAATTGAATTGCTCAAAATACCGCGTTGTAAATAAAATTTGGCAAATCTCAGAATATACAGTAAATAAATATAATCACTTATCACAAACACAGAGTAAAATAATGCAGCGGAAGTAAAAGAAATAGTAGTTCATGAAGCTACTATATAAATATATCAGAGTTACATAAGATATAACAGGAGAAATAGAATACAACAAAAGTCTCAATATAATAACCAAGTACAAGCTAAGTAGAACAACAGAATTGAAATAGGTAGGACATGACAAGCTGATAATCTCCAGCGATTCAAATCTCCAAGAGAGTGAAAATCCAAATCTGTGAATAATTCAGGCTGACCCGAGCGTAAAGCAAAACACAAAACACTCAAGTCAGGACAATATATACTTATATAATGTAAACCAACTCAAGTGAACTGTAGTAAAGGTACAAGTAACTTAAAGAATGCTTGGGATCGCCTATTCTCTAAGGATCCGTTAAAATATCTACTATGTAGTAATATACGCTATATATAGTAGTATCTAATCAGTAAAGTATAATCATATAGAAAATAGCGTTAAGGGGATGGAGAACCTTAACGCGGTCGGATCTTTAAAATCATAATCGTAGTGGGTTCGATATGGTAGGTGACACGACACACAAGGCAATGCTAGGGTAGATATACCAATTACACACACAGACTGATGGAGCGGATAGCAGCCACTACCGTCCACCTCGAACAACACTCCCAAATCGAAGGGTGGGCACCAAAATCAAAAAGTAATAGAATGGAATCGAAGAAGTGCGTCGTCCGATATCGCTCCTGTTTTAGCCACCTTATGCCAACACACGGGAGTTGGGTCCACGTATATACCTTAGGATCATCGCCACCATTCTACTTCATTCTGGAAACTCCACCGCGTACACAGTTGTCAAAGTGGTTTTCGGCATCGACAGAGAGTATGTCCATATCCAATCCCGGTCTCTTTAACAACCAATCGTTATTATAACCCGTGGTTATAAATTAAAAACAGTTTATACTTCAAAATAGAATATCATTTCAAATCCAAATCTTTATCAAAATAAAGATTAAATCAATTCCAAACCATTTCAATATATTTAAAATATCATATCATTTCAAAACTACATTTCAAATCATTTCAATATATCAAAATATCATATCTTTCCAAAACTTCATTTCAAATCATTTTAATATACCAAATATCATTTGAGTTCAAATCTAAATATTCAACTTTAAATACTTTTTTAAATTTAAAGATATCATTCATTTATTATCATTTCAAGTCACCCTTTTAAATAGTTTATATTTCAATCAAAATAATTCATTTAAACCATTTAAAAATGTAATTATTATATTCTCAAATCAAGTATTCAATTTCCAAAGTTTCAATTTAATTTCAGTTTATCATCAACCATTTCAAATCTTATCAATTTCAAATATAGATTTAATCCATAAAATACAATATTCAATCTTTAGTATATTTCAAAGCTTAAATATCCCACATTTCATAAATCCAATATCATTTAAATAAACTCAAATAATATATAGTTCAAATATTCATTTATCAAATAAATTAGATAAATTAGGAATCAAATATCATTTCAAATCCATTTCAAAGTATCAAAATATTATTCAGAACATCATTCATTTTAATTCATTTAAAATACCATTTAATCCATTCATTTTATTGAATTTAAATACCATTTTAAACTCACATTAAAAAACAAATTCTTCCATTTAAAACCATTTAAATGTCTCTTCATTATCTTTAGAAATTTAACATTTAATTTCCAAAGTTGTATCATTTTCCAAAGATTAATTTTTATTAAAATATATTAAAACAACAAAATATAGTTTCTGTAGCACTTATAAAATGCTACGTAAAGTTATAGTTTAAAACAGTTATTTAACAAAAGACAGCGCTTAAGTGCGGTAATAGATTTCCTTTATTTTCGACTAAACTTTAGTTATCTTTATCAACTATAGCACTTACAAAGTACTATAATAGCTTTTAGTTCAAATTAACCCCTTTAGTTCATTTAAACAATTATATTTCAAAAATACAGTCAAATCAAATTCAGAGTTAAATTACAATTTCACAAACAATTAACTTTTAATATAAATCATTTTAACTTATAAAATCATATAATTTCACAATTTAAAACAATCATTTAAATACCATTTATTCTTATGATTTTATAAAGTCAAATTTCCATACAAAAATCAAATTAAATAACAATTTACTTATTTAAATTCAATTATTAAATTTCGATTTCTTTAATTAAATTCTTAACTTAACCAATAAGTTTAAATTCCCAAAATATAGCTTATTTCCCTTTATTTTACTTAAATAAAACTTCACTTTTAACAAAAATTCAAAATTTCCAATTTTAAGCTATATTTCAAAATTTACTTAAACATTCATTTTATTTAACATTTTAACTTATTCAAAATCATTATAATTTTATAAAATCATTTAAATTACATTTTTAAATCAAAATATTATATTTTTCTTACTTCATAAAATTTCCTTTTTAAAACAAAACATAAATTCCAAAATTTACTTATAGTTCAAATTCTCCTTTACCATGTACTTAATTCATTATTTAATTTATAGAAAATCACTAATGTTTCAAAAAATCATTTTTACTTAAATTGAAATCAAAATATCATAATATTTATATTCTTAAAATATTTTATAAATTTTAGAAAAGTATATAAACCACGGGTCTGTATATAATTTTCTAGCCTAGGTCAAGTGATACGGATGTCTATCATTTCAATCCGTAGTTTACAAAGAAAAACCGGGTTTTATCATTTCAAACCCACAATCCCAAGTTAAATAAAATAAATAAAAAGTCGCTCAGGCTTATCATTTCATCCCATAACGATCTTCCCATATTCTAAAGTCCGTTCGGGTATGTATCATTTCAACCCATAGTGATTACTAATCTACAAGGAACTTGCAGTGTGACAAACTGATATAAATAAACAGAATAACATAATAAACAGTAACATATGGTATAACAGATAAATAAACATGGGTGAACATCATATGATTATAATATAGCAGTTATAACAGGATGATATGCATTTACAGATTCAATTGATGTCAGTTTATCACTATATAAGTACATATTAGTCTGGTGAGATTTACTCACTTGTTTGTGCTGGAGATATCAAAACCAATGACACAATGGAAACAAAAGCACGATGACAAGACTACGGACTTGAGTGGAGAGAGAATTCAATCTACAACTCTTGTGTACAACGTAAAACAAACAATCAAAACAGCAAAAATTCAATACGACTTTAAAATGCAATAACATTGAAATAAAAGGAGATACGACTACGCAGTCTTTTGCTTTGCCTTCTCTATTGTTTGGTATGGCTTTGGGGTCTGATGTGGTTCAGAAGTGGTCAAGTTTTGGGTCAGATTTGGGCTAACATAGCTCGGGTTCAAGGCAAGACAAGGTGGAGTTTGTACATGAGGAGGTGATGTGGTTTTGAAGGCAACTAGGTGGTTTTTGGTCAAAACAAGGGCTCGGCCATGGGGATTGGGCTCGGCCTATGGTGTGTCATGACTAGACAGAGGTGGGGAGGGGTGTGTCAAGGTCAGGTCAGAGGAGTGGTGGCAGCTATGGTGGTGGTTTGGGTGGTGGTTGAAGTGGATGAGCATGTAGAGGTGAAATAAGCATGGATCTAGGCATCTAGGTTGTAGTTTGAGGGGTTTGGCCATCAAGGGGGTTCGGCCATGGTCAGATCTAGTGGGGTAGATGGTGGTGGTGGTCTGGAAGAGATGGAAGGAGGTGGTGGCCGTGGAATAGGGGGAGAGACCGATCTTAATCAAGGGAGAAGGCAAGGCAAAATTGCATAGAAAAAGTAAGAAAAAGTAGAAAGAAGAGAGGGATTTACCTAATTTTTTTCAAGATGGAGGCCATGACTTTTTTTTAGGGTTAAGAAGCTTTTAAATTCGTGAAAGATATGGAGAAGTCGGCTGAAACAAAAAGAATGAGGAATAGTAATATCGAATTGATGATAAGTTAGGTTAAAACGTAAAAAAGGTGGACTATAAAAGCCCATAGGAAGATAGAGGGTTTAGGGCCTTTCATATTACTTTATTTTATTTTTATAACTTTATATTTCTGGAAAAAAAAATAATCCCAGATAAAATTTCGAAATTTTATCAAAATGTAATAGTTTATATAAATATTTATCAATCATATAAAGTTAAATTAAGAAAATAACTAAAAATAGTAAACTAGTCTAGAAAATTTGAAATTGAATAGAATAATTTTTAGAAAAATTCATATGAGCTTGTAATATATTTCTAAACATAAATAATATCATAAAATAAAAATATATTCACAAAATAAATATTTAAAATTTTATTTACATATAATTTTTAATGAAGAAAATAGCAGAAAATAGGGAAACAGCCTTCAAAATAGGAAATCATCATAGTAAATTTTGGACAAATTCTATTATTATTTTTGCAAATATTTAGAGATGAAAATATACATAAATTAACATATTGACACATATTAAAATAAAATATAACAAAGAAAAAGTAATTTATACAATTTAAAATAGACAAAATTGTTAAATAAACAGTTTATACTCAAAATTGAAATGTACATAACTTTTACATTTTAACTCCGTTTCAACGAAACGAAAAGCAGTATTCATGTTATTAAATCTATTTTCATAATAAAAGATAAAATTTATAATTTCAAATATTTAAAATTTAAATTTAAAAGTCAAAGTTTGATTATTTGACCAAAATTCACATTTTCTGGAAATATTAAATTTAGTCATATTTGGAATTCTAATCCACATAAAAATCAAAGTTTATATTTAAAATAACAAAATTTATTCTTTTTCATAAATAAAGCTTTTAAATCTGCAAATATCAATTTAAATATAATTGTAATATACAGGGTTGTTACATTTACTTTAAGAACTTGAATGATAATATACATTACAACCATTTTACAAACAAAGTAACAAGGCCCTTTGACACTGTCGAAACCTTTGACACTGTCGAAACCTTTGACTTAAGTTTCCTAAGAGAGATACGAATGTTGTCGAAACCTAATATACACATTGATTCGAAAAGTTCTAAGTTAAACTCATATGCATTTAGAACGTTTCGACAAAGCCGTACAAAAGTAACTCTATGGTGTTTCGACTCATTAGATATAAAAGGATTCGAAAGGTTCAAGGGAGCATCATGATTCCAAAAATTAACTAAAGAAAATGGATTGCAATCGGCACAAAAGGTTTCGACTAAGTGGAAGCGTTTTGCTATCGAAAGGATGACTACACTCTGCCTAACTACATATCCTTTCGACAATGGTGATCAAATTGGCACTACAATGCCTTTTGACCCCATCAAATGGGCTAAGGAATCAAAACCAATGTTGCGGCCTCAATCCCTTTTAAAGGAGTAGAATGGTCATTTTGTGGTGCCAATTTTTCATTCGTATACTTGAAACTTCCGAGCGAAGAAAACAGGTTCCACCGTCTTCCCCAAACCATATTGCCAATCCAAGGTTTCAAAATTTCTTAGAACAAGTAAACCAAACTCGATAAGAAAATAGATTTCAAAAAATGGATTTCAATAGGAATAAACCTTTTTCCGATCTCAAAAATGTAAAAATTATAATCAAACTATAAACTCAGATTTTCTAAAGAAGAAAAGAAATTGTAAATATTGGAATAAAAATCGAAAATGAGAAACTAATTCTATCGACTCATGAAAGTGAATTTGAAAATTTTCTCAGTAAATCAAATCAAACTACCCTAAAAAATGAGATTTTAACATTTCAAAGTCAAATCTCAAATTTGAAATATGGAGAAGCAAAGCTCGATTAAAACTAGCAAAACGGAGTTGAATCTAAACTTATGAATTATAATTGGAGATTACTTTGATTTTTGAAAGCGAATAGAAAGTTTGAGAATTTTTGGAATTCTTTGACTCGTCCTTGAAATTTTGAATGCAAAAAAGTGAAAGAGGAAGAAGAAGAAGAGTGAACTTTATAAGAAAAATCGTCAAGAACTATCAGCCGCTAGATCAAATTTAAATGGACGGCCCGGATCACACGGGAAGGCCAAGAGGAGGGAAGGCTCTATGTTTCGACAAAGTTTACTTGGAAAATGAAGAGCATCCCTTCACAAGGGAGGCAAATTTTACTCCAAAAATCCACCTTTCGACTTAGTCAAGACATTCTAAGTAGGGAACAAAAGAGAGCAAGAGAAAATAAACCGGCTAGACCTTTCGAAGGAGTCGAAGGGATGCTACCGTTAAAGGACGAAAGATTATGACCTTTCGAAGGTGTATGCAGGTTTCTACTATCAAGATCCAGTAGGTTCATACCTTTTGAAGGGCATGAAGGAGTCAAAAGCATCCTTCCACCTTCGGTAACAACCTGTCAACTAGATGATCCCATTTGTGTGAAGTCCTTTAGAATAAGTCAAAGGAGCACCTTTTGAAGACAATGGAGAACAACTCCTAACATATACGCCAAACCTTTCGAAGCCAAAGGTTTTGCCTACATTTAAATGATGCAAAAGCAAGCATTGTCCAGAGTAACCCCTTCGAAAGCTACAGTAAGCTTTTCGAGCCGGTTAAAGCCATTGTAACCCAAGGGAGTTCAACATTGAGTTAGAAACAAGAGTTCAAAAGCAACCATCAGTGTCGAAACCAACTGCACCTTAATACCACCGAAAGCATTGAACTAGGGCTATCGACAGAGCTGAAAGCACGTAAAAGCCAACACAAAGAAGAGGAGCACAATCATACCTTTGGGCAAAGGTGGCAAAATACTTTGAGTCATTCTCTAGCCACCTTTCGACTAAGTCGAAAGCATCAGGGTTGAAAGGTGCTGACCCGCATCTATAAATAAGACCCAAGGGGTCACATTTTGGAGATCAGATTCTCCTCATTCTCAACTGTATGCTCTTAAGAAAAGTGTTGTAACCTAATTACAAAATTAATTTGGGGATTTGAAGCTGTGTAGTTAATGCCCCGCTATATCCCCGCTATAACTCCGATATATCTTATAGCGGATTCCTACCGCTACGATTTTTCCATATATCCCCAACATATAGCCTTTCCGCTTTAATCCCCGCTATTTCCGCTATATCTTCTATAAAAAATTGGGTTGAAAAATTATATTTATACGCTATGAAAATTATGAAATTAATTAATTTCATTGAATTTTTGATATATGTTTAGAAATGATAATACTCTAATATTCTACTAAATTAAATTAAGTTATATAACAGTTTTACGTTCATTTACAATACATTTGCACATATTTTTATTTAAAATTATTTTTGTATTAATTATAATTCAATTGAATGTTAATTTTTCACATAATTACTATCTATATATTTGTAAAAACAACAAGTATGAGATTTATATGCTAATTTAGAGTAATCCGATATATCCCGCTATATCTTCGCTACATCCCCGCTATGACTTTTTGCACCTCTACCGCATTGAATCCACCGAGCGCTTTAACTGCACAGATTTGAAGTAATAAAATCGTCATTTGGCTTACGAAAGGGAAGTCACAAATCTTTTAAATCACTTTACTATTTTTAAGTCTATTGTTAGGGTTTCACTTGTATTTTAGGTTTCATCACCATCGAAAGTTCCCTGTCGACATAGTCGAAACCTACTTTGAGTTGCCTTTCCTTGAGTCTCTGCTTTCGACAAGGTTGAGGCCCATCCTTAATCCATTAAGACCTTTAGCTTTCAACGAGGGTAAAAGCTTGCTCCAAATTATTCCAACTTGAGATTCCTTACCCAAACTAAGGACATTTAATCGTAGAGCTTAGAACAAGGCCAAAACCCTACCCCAGATTCCAAGTCCATGTTTTGATTCCAAGCCAACCTTGATTTCGATAGGGTTGAAACCTTTTGTTTCACATTTTTGGATAAATTCCTAGCTACCTAACCATTAAGGCCTTCGACAAGGCTGAATCCAACAAAAAGGAATCTAATCCAAGATACCACAGCAGTATCGAAAGGAGAACTTTCGTAGGAAAGACCAACATAAATATCTCAACAGATACGAAAGGTTATGTAACGACCGGTATTTTTTATAATTAAAAGTATTAAATTTAACAAGATTTTGGAATTTAATATTGGGAGAAAGTAAAATTTATGATTCATTTATGGAAAAGAATATAAGAGTGTGATTTAATAATGTTCTATGGTCCAGTGGTAAAGACATAGTGGAGTTGCTACATTGTGTTGTAGTGGCACCGGTTCGATACCCAGCGGCCACAATAATGAGACATAGTGCACGGCCACTTATAAAACCGGCTTAACCAAAGGCGATGGAATACAAATGTATCCATGGCCCCAAAGTTTTCGTCAAGTTCTAGTGGTCCAGTGGTTAAGACATAGTGGAGTTGCTACATTGTGTTGTAGTGGCACCGGTTCGATACCCAGCGGCCACAATAATGAGACATAGTGCACGGCCACTTATAAAACCGGCTAACCGAAGGCAATGGAATACAAAGTATCCATGGCCCCAAAGTTTTCACAAAGTATTCATGGCCCCAAAGTTTTTTCAACAAAAACATTTTATTTCAAAAATGGCAGCTCCGCGTTTTGGTGTCTAATTTTCTTCCTTTGGCTTTCTGCTCCTGTCTTTCGCCTCGTCTCCTTTTCAATGACGAAGAAGAAGAAGCCTGCTCTGCCTTCTGCCCCGTGTGGTGTCAGTGCTATTGTGCTTTCTGCTGCAGCTCCGCGTGTTACGTCGACGAACACTGGGTGTGCTACTTCTGACTCTACTGCCTGTAACAACCCGATGGCCAATCTTCTGGTTGATATTGCTTCTTCGCTCCCTCTACCTAGTCATGTTCCTGACTGCCCTCTCGTTCCATCCCCTCTCTCGCCGTTTCTGTCGAGTAGAGATAAGTCCACGTGGTCTGAAACCGAGTCTGGGTCTTTAATTTTTGCTGAGAAACCTGGTATTGCTATTGATACTGGTAGTGTAGGGGAAACAGCCCAAGATGTTAGTTCTATTGATACGAATGTTCTCTCCCACGCTTCATTTGGTGTTTCTCAAGGTTGCACTACAGGTGTTTGTGGAAATGCTCTTGACACTAATCCTCTGTCTGCTGTTTCGAATGGGAATTTGGTGGTTCCTGCCCCGCCTCGTCCTGTCCAAAAGTGGTCATCCTTATTTTCCAAGATGCCTCTTAATGCCGGTGTGCATTCGCCGCGCCTCTTTGATATTGTTGAGCATGAGGGGGTGATGATCCCGCCATCGGAGGTCATCGAAGCCGGTGTTGATTTTTGGAAAGACCACTTGGTTGGTTTCTTTCTTGACTCCAATCCTCCCTATCATATTGTTAAGGCAAGGTGCAACTCTGCATGGAAGCCAAGGGGTGGTTTGAGTGTTCACTTTGATAACGAAATGTTCTTTTTTAAATTTTCGCGTAGTGATGAACGGCTTCGTATTCTTGAGGCCGACCCCATTCTTATTGATGGTAAGCCTTTTATTATTACTACTTGGAGTCCTACTGTGGATCGTGCTAAGGCGCAAGTTCTATCTATTCCTGTTTGGGCTCACTTTTCGCATATTCCATCTGTTCTCCAGCCTCTTATTGGGATTGACTGGCTAGCTGGTCTTGTGGGTAAGGTAATATGTTACGATGCAAATACTGTGGCCAGAAAGAAACTAGTCTATGCTAAAGCACTAATCGAGATTACTCCTAACAAACCTCTGCCTAACGTTTTGAAGGTCAGATTAGATGAGTGCCACGTTGCTGAGGTCAGAGTTTGTTATAGTTGGAAACCTGAGATTTGTTCGTCTTGTCAGTCCTTTGGTCATCTTGCAGATTCCTGTTCTTCATCGACTGTTCCCCTAGCTGTTCGGTTGCCTCTTCCTCGTCCTCCTGCTCGGCAGTGGGTTCCGAAGGTCTCTCCTGTTGTCCCCGTTGTTGTTGCTCCGGTAGCTCCCAGTGCTGATGCTAGTTCTGTAGATCCTCCTGTTGATAATCCGGTTTGTGTGGATTCTCTTACTTCTCCGCCAGTTCTAGCTCCTACTACTGTTTCTCCTCCTTCGGTCTTGGAGGATCTCCCTTCAGCTACCTCGTCTGATATCATTTCATGGAATTCTGATGAACGTGCTTGGATTCATTTACCTTCTGATATGAGATATTCACCTGAGCGAGATATCTTTTATGCTTTTATCAGTGAAGTTGGAGGTGAGAGCCGGTATCTTATCTACCATATTGAGGGAGATGGTTTGTGCCTTACTAGGGTTGGTGCAATTGGCGAGGAGAACAAAAGTAAGTTTTATGATGTCACTTGGGATAGGAAATTTATTTACTCCCCTGACTCTGTTGGTTATGACCCTCATCTAGCTGCTCTTTTTGCGGGTTTTTCTCATGTTACTGGTCCATCTCCGGTTGATGGTCGTGTTTGTTCTCCCTCTTCTGAGGAAGCTTAGTCATAGTGTTAGTAGTTTAGGCATTTTGTCTAACTCCTGTGCTCTCTTTTTATTTTATTTTTTCGTTTTGGGCTTGCTGCCCGTATAGCTGTTCTGTGCATGTGCAGAGCACCTGTTTTTTCATTTATATACAGTGGCACGGCCCACTATAAAGCCGGCTAGCCTTGCTAAAAAAATAATGTTGATTGAGTGAAATTGACAAATTTTTAATGTAATTCCAATTAATGATAACAATGAATGTTAATAAGGATTAAAATTAAATGTTATGCTAATGGCAAAATTATATGTAATTTAATGAAAGTGATTTTCATATAGGATATGAAATCAGAGATTGGTACGTAATTTATAATCCTTGTCTATAATCAATAAATTAATGTGTTGAATTACTAGGTTATAACAATTGATTTATTCTCATCTTATTATTTAATCTATTGAAATTAAATTGGAAATCAATGAAATTGAATGTAGTTGAAATATT
The DNA here is from genome assembly GCA_030737815.1 of Allium fistulosum. NCBI lineage: Eukaryota > Viridiplantae > Streptophyta > Magnoliopsida > Asparagales > Amaryllidaceae > Allium > Allium fistulosum. Next base: position 752,050,517 of record CM060905.1, on the reverse strand, counting down.
GTATTTAATAATAAGAGAAGGTGTGAACTTTAGAGTTGAAATAAGATGAAAAACTTATGTTAATAAAATTCATAAGGTGTTTGTTGATTTAATATAAGAGTGTAAAATCAAATAAAAGAATTTGATTGAAATTTAAATTATAATAAACTAGGATATTATTATTACAGTTGTAATTGAACGTTGAAATTAATGTAATATTTAAATATTTGGTTTAACATGGCAAATTGTATTGTAAAAGATTATCAATTCATGTTTAATCAAGAATGATGGTAATTGTTAACTTTTAATCAAGAATTTAAAAGTGATTAAATGTATTTTAAATTAATAATTCATTTAATTAACGTGAAAATTATCCTTTTTGGGCACTATCTTGGATTTCAACAAACCCAATTCATCAGATCCGTAATAGCGAATTATTATAGGATTTCATGTTTCGTAGCGATCGTACTTATCGTTTGACCGTGCGACCTCAGAACGTGTAAAGTAAATTAAAGGAATTTAAATGAATATAATTTTATTTTAAAAGCTAGCTTCTATATACATTAGAATTAGGGTTTGAAACTAGTTCCATTGAATTTAAAAATATTGAAAACCTAAATTTTGATATATTGGAATACTTACTTTCGTTTCGGGAGCGGAACGGGCTTCTTGGGCCTTTGTTATCGCTCTGGCCCATTCGATCTATTCCATCCATTCTTATACATCCTTGTATATATGAGTAGATTTTTCCTTTAACCCTAGCACTCTATTCCATTTTCTGTATGTATTTTTTTCCCATATGCTCCATCCCAATGGCTGATTTCTAAACCGTAAATTCCCAATTTCAAATTAAACTTCAAAATTTTAACTCCTTAACCCTGTCATGTCATATATCGTTGTGAAGCTCTTGACGAACGTAATCTACGTATGTAATTCTTTTCTCGATTGGAGGTTCAGTTTGGCCAGAAATCAGTGAAGAAGTCTCGACCGTCCATATTAGGGTTTCACATTCAATAGTGGATTTGCAACGATATAGCGATCGGGTAGTGCTGCAGTGTAGAGGACGTCAAGGGGAGGCGATCTTGCAGCTTGAATTTTGTCATTGACGATCGAGTTTGCCTGAAATCAACCGTTTACGCTGGCTGCAACGCATGCACCCTGGGGCACTGTAGGAGGCCACATGACCATGTGTGGAGGCGGCTCGTTGAGGGGGAAAACGCGGTGGTCTCTAATCTGGCCGAAGGTGGCCGTAGGCATGGCAGCGAGTCAGTGATCAGTGGCGGCTGAAGATGAGGTGGGTTTGATATCTATTGCATTCGATTAGGATTGAGTAAGGTTTGTAAATTAACGATTTTTCCCTAACATTTTATTTAAATTTTAATTTTAATTTTAAATGTTCTAACTAGAACAACTTTTGCATACGAACTCGGATTTGCGCGCGGTTTCTTCATATGCGATCGTATCGAAATTTCTAGCGATATGAATCAGGTTTGGCTGCATTTGGAGACTATTGGAATTTGGGCATTATTTTGGATTTTGAATCGACTAAAAATCAAAGGTGAGTTTTCAAACCTCTCACGAAATACTAAAATATTTTGATGTTCGTTAAATTGAAATCATGAAGTGATTTAAATTTATTGGTTGTTGTTTGATGGTTTAAAATTGACAATTATATTGAATTGCATCGATAGTGTAATTCAATTTGATAGTTAAATTGAAATTGAAATTGAAATTGGAATTTAATTTGCTAGTTAAACACTTGAGAATTTATAACTAGTAATGTGTTATGGCATGTGACTGATTTGGATGTTGATTATGATGGATGCCTAATGATTGATATGTTAGATATTTGGATGTTTGTTTATGCTGATCTACTCCCTTTTTCACCCTAGATGTTTTATGCTGATTTATTCCTGTTATTCACCCTGGATGTTACGAGCATCAAATAAATCGAAAATTTAATAAATTGAGAAATAGGATAAAATGATATATACCTATGACACCTGATTTTGATTGAAATGATATATATCCATCCATAAAATTAAAATTAATTGTTTACTTGGCTATAGGATATAAATTTATATGCGTACACCATTGGTCGATTTCAATTTTTTTTTGAAAGGCAAGCGAGGTTGGCTGGACCCTTACTAGTGTTTATTAAAAGGAAAAGAGAGAGCGACAAAAACAAGCTTTTGTTGCAAACCCCTAAGGAACAAATAGAAAAATGAAAGACTCACTAAACAAACACAATACAGGAAAGAAAAAACAAGAGAACACAACAAGCACAGGAGAAGGCACATGAACAACATACACAAGAACACAGGAAAGTCTAGAAGAAGATTAGATCAGTTCCAAAACCCATAGCTATGGGGTGTAAAGCCATGACATGAAAAACGAAGACCATAATCTATTTTCTTCAGCACTTTGATCCAAAACTGGTTAGCTTCAGTGACTTCACCTCCGAAGCACCGCAAATTTCTTTCATGCCACACCATTTTGATGTAAACCTTAAGAACGAAAAAAATAATGTCTCTTTTGTTGTGTCTCCACCTCGTAGTCCTCTTCAGCTCTTTCCATTTTGACTCAGTGTTGCCATCAAAGCTTAACATTCCAACTTTTATCATCAGAGTACAGATCATATTAGATAAGAAATCGCAATTAAAGAAGATATAATCAACAGTTTCAGGGAGCTCATTACAGAACAGACACAGTTGTTCAATTTCCATACCAGCTGATATAAGTTTATCCCTCGTCAAAACAGCTTTGTGTAATATTCTCCATAACATCATGTTTTAATTCGCTGGAGAGTGCAAAGACTAGCGAACCTTAGCCCGTGGAAAGGTAGGTAAAGCAGCAGTTCGTTGTAAAAGGTCATACACCCAACCAATACTGTGAGACTTGCCCTTCCAGCATAAAGTAGTCTCATCGTTTATAAGCACCAAATTATCATGCATATTCCTCCATAATGAGTTTACAGATTGATTACTTGAGGAAGGAGTGCTCAATTTCCCATTAAAAATATACTCAACAACACACGCATTGTAACCTATCAGAGATTGCATTCTTTCTTGAGCACTCAGCATTGTTTCCAACAACATCCCATCTCCCATCCATGGGTCCTTCCAGAACTTCACCTGGCATCCAGGAGACAAACTGTATTTGAGATAAGGAAGGAAAATACCTCTCATGAACAAAATTTTGCACCATATCCAACTCGAGCTTTGTGAGACATTCATTGTCCAGAAATTATCATTCTTAATACGATAAAACTACACCCACTTCACCCGAAGTCTATCTTCTTTCAAGAGTAAAGCTTGCACATGGGTACTAACTGCTGCCTTATTCTATAATGAGACATTGATTATGCCAAGCCTACCTTTGACAATAGGCTTTTCCAAAATGGAGAAAGACAGAGGAATTATCTTCCTGTTATGGATAGAACCTGCCCAAAGGAATCGTAACATAGCTGCTCTGATTGACTTGAGCAGTTGAGTGAGCAGGACGTAGGTTCTAGCCCAATACACAGTCATAGAAAAGCAAACTGACTTGACAAGAACCATTCTACCAACCATGGTAAGAAATCTAGTAGTCCATGAATTAAGCTTAGAGATGATCCTATCATATAGGATAGAGCAATCTGCCCTAGTAACTGTGGAAGTGCACAGAGGCAGACCAAGGTAAGTCATCTTGCTATCCATTGGTTGAAGATCAGATAGTGTTTCCATCCTATCTTTATCAGATAAGCTAATTCCAGAGTTAAGAATATGAGACTTAGAATAGTTTATCTTCAGACCAGTAGCAAGATAAAAAGAATGGAGGCTATCCAGAATGCAGGCGATAGAATGTTCATTAGGCTTAATGAAGATCATTATGTCGTCCGCGAAGAATAGCGAGGATATTTTCAGCCGTTTACACTTTGGATGGTAAGTTATAGAGTTATCCTCAAATTTCAGAGACAACATACCAGTCAGAGCTTCCATAACGATAATGAAGATATAGGACGATATTGGATCCCCCTGGCGAACCCCTTGCTTCCCTTTAAAGTATCCCGTTGTCATCCCATTATAACAGAGAGAGTATGAGGCAGTAGAGATACAAACATATATCCATGCAACAAAGGCTTTGGGAAATCCCATACGTGACATAATACGAACAATGGAGGACCATTACAGGCTGTCATAAGCTTTACATATGTCAAGCTTGATAGTAGTCCTTGGAGAATTGTGGCATCTACCATACCCATTCATTAGTTCGTGAGCCATCATAGTATTATCAAGAATATTCCTATTTGGAAGAAAAGCAGACTGGTTAGGGGAGATGATAGATGGGAGAACTAAGAGAAGACGTGAGGCAAGAATCTTGGAGATACACTTGTAAACTACATTACAACAAGATATAGGACGAAAGGAGGAGGCATTCTGAATGGGCTTCACCTTTGGAATAAGAACAAGATTGGTAGCATTAATTTCACCAAGTAAACGGAAGTTATTGAAGAAATTATGAACAACAGCAATAAAATCTTTGCTAACTACAGACCAGCTGGCCTTGAAGAAGATAACATTAAAACCGTCAGGCCCACCATTCGAAGCGGCATTCATGGCAAAGAGCGCTTCTTTTATTTCATTATCCGTAACCTTTTGAACAAGCATCTCTTCCATTGAGGTGTTTAACATGGGGATGGGAAGGATGCTAAGTCTGTCAAGCTCAGGTTGAAAACAATCAAAGTTCCCTAAGAGCTTGGAGAAATGCTAAGTCAGGTGTTGCTCAAACTCATGAGCCTTGGTAAGGTGAGAACCATCATCATCCCAGAGCGAATGGATATAGTCAGTAGCTTGTTTATTTTTGATTGTATCATGAAAGTAAGCAGTGTTCCTATCTCCCTCGTTATACTACTTTTGCCGCATCTTTTGCTTCAACATACTAGATTCAGTAGATAAGGCAACATTGAGTTGCTGGAAGAGGATGGTCTCATTCCGGGCTAAAGTTGGATTGGTGGGATCAGCATCAAGCAGGCATTGAGCATTCTTTAGCTGAATCTTTAGGTTGCTGGAGATGAAGGAGCCATTTCCAAATTTGTGAAAGGCCCATTGTCTTAGCGCAAGCTTAGTTGCCTTTAATTTCCTGCACAAGATAAACATAGGATTACCATGGTAAGTGTCAGACCAGGCAGTTGTAATTAGAGGAATGTATTTTGGGTGCTTGACCCAATCATTAAAAAATTTAAAAGCTTTTTTCCCTCTACTAGGCAGAGAGTTAGGAGATAGGATAATAGGAGAATGGTTAGATAAGATTGGGTGAGGCAAAAAAGCAGTGATGGTTGGCCATAAAGCTAATGCAGATGCATTACAATATGATTGATCAATGTTGGTGTAAGTTCTAATTCCAGACCTACTTCTGTTATTCCACGAGAAGGGAAGACCAGTGCGAACAATGGGGAAGAGTTCCGAGTCAGAAATCGAAATATTAAGAGGGGCGATGTCCCGAGGCATAAGGGGTTGCCCACTAATTTTATCATTCAGGTTGAAGCAACAGTTGAAGTCACCCAGCGCGAGCCAGGGATGAGAATTTTGTCTAAGAGACGGAAGGAGATTGAGAAGGATTTGCCTAGCAGCACAAGCATTGTGAGCATAAACAAAAGTTAGATAGAAAGGGAGATTTAGAGGAAGAAATGTTGCATAAAAATGTATCAGTTGGGAAGTAGAGAGAACAGGGGAGAGAGAGAAAAAATTAGGATCATGGATAGTAACAATTCTGCCATAGGCAGCTTCATCAAGATTGTGATGAACATGCCATGAAGGGTTGATATAATTAGCAGCTTTAAGGGTTAAAGGAAGGGATAGTTTTGTCTCCAAGATTGCAAAAATCTTAAGGTTGTGCTCTTTAATTAGAGTTTTAATAAGGTCTAACTTGGCAGGATTGTGGGCTCCTCTGATGTTCCAAGAAGCTATCTTATTCATCAGGAAACTGAGTTGAGAGGTGAGGTAATACTTTCCCTACTCCTAGTTGTAGGAGGTTCAGAACGCACTGACTTTAGTTTAGCAGCTAGCAAGGAGGACTTGATAGCACTGGACAAGGGTGAATTAGTTCGAGGAGGTGGAGAGGCCCAACCAGGAACAGAACCGTGAAAGATATAGGGAGAGGGATTTGGGCGTGGCGGATTAGATTTTAGAGAAGAGGAAGAAGGAGCATTAAAAGGAACAGTTGGCTTAAAAAGATCAAAAATGAAGTTTTCAATTTCATTACAAAAGGCTAGATCAAGGGTGATTGGGTCGAGATCGTTAGTGGACACCTTTGCGTGGGAATTTAATGAGATTGAAGAAGTTTGGCATGTGGTAGGGGAGGAAAAAGAACTAAGAATAGAAAGATTATTTGACTTCATTTGAACATTTTCAGCTTCAAGCATTGATTGAGCAAATAGAGACTGAAGAGCATATTTTGGATCTAAAGTATCAGTGACCTTCACTGATGCTAAACGTGAACCTCCTTTCTCAGCAGCGTTCAAGTTTACATCATTGTTGTTGTTTTCTACTACACTATGCACGTGCACATTAGATGGGCTAGCAATCAGCATGTCTTCAGGGAGTTTCAAAACTTCTTGCATATTAACTTCGGGGTTGTTGACTACTGCACTGTTATCCTCAACAGCTACAGTTGGCACAGAGATTACTTCATGCACAGCAGCCCTACCTTCAGAACCAACTTCAGGGCGCAGAGACAAATCAGATGACCGGTCAATGGGTTGAACTTCACTAATTTCAGATTGTATTTCATTTATTTTCAGTGCCGAGGAGCAAATTTCTCCTTCCTCAGAAGCAATATCAATCACTTCATTATCTTTGGTATCTGTTTCCCCATGCACAAGGACAGAAAAAGGATTTTTTTGCAGTAATACTTCGGGATACAATATTACTTCTTGCGTGTTCGCATCGGGTTTGTTAGCTACCACATAATTGGCACCTACAATAACAGGGTTCACAGATCTAACAACTTGAACAATTGATGCCTCATCAGAATGAGCATCAAGATTCTGAACCATTACTGAAGCCAAAAAAATTTGTATGAGCTTGTCCAGTAACAGTTTTCCTTGCAACATATATGCTTTTCTTTTTCATGTCATTGAGCACTTTATCCTTCCTGAAGGCAACTCTCCTCCATCCTTCCTTTGGTGCAACATTTCTGTGAACACCATTTTCATTGTGGCTAGTAACTTTACCGGCACCTGAATTAATCGCTTGACCATTATCCGCTGGCACATCTAACTCAGCACTGACATCAGTACGTTTCAGCACTTTACAACTAGAAGACTCATGCCCAAAAACTTTACAGTCCTCGCATATAAGAGGTTTCCACAAATAATCAACTTTAACTTGTTGCATAGAGCCGTCAAGAAGCTTAACCATGAAAGCATAGGGCAACACAGATTGAGCGGACACCTCAACCAAACATTTGGCATACCCAATCCTTTCCAGCTTTTTAGTATTGTCATCCATACAAAGGAATTTACCTATTCTTGTAGCTAACCAGTTAATCCCTAAGTGTGACCAACAATATAGAGGGATGCTTGAAAGCTTCAACCACACCGGCACTGACTTGATGGTACTAACACTATTTCCAATGGAAGGATCCCATTCCTTGACTATGAACAACTTGTTCCTCATCACAATAAGGTCAGAATGGATGATCTTTCTTCTATCTTCATCAGAAGATAGATTGAAGAGGAACAAGCACCCATCTAATTTGACTTGAATCGAACCTTTGAGTCGCCAAACCCGCTTAAGATGTTGCACGACTACCGAATACGGGAGAGGAAGATAAAAAAAAGCCCACAAGACAATGGCCTCCGACAGCATTGCCTGCATTAATAACTTCAATAGGAGGGACAATAGCACCGTCATCAAAAACTAATGGGAAAGAGACCGATTGAAAACAACCAGCATTATGAGGTTTGGCCTTGAATAAAGAGTTCCATAGGGGCGATGAAGAAGACGAGAGAAGAGATGAAGGACCAGTTGCAGGAGGGGGGCCAAGGAGAGAGGGAGGAGCAGTAGTGGGGTTAGGAGGCGGTTCGGGCAGAGGAGGTGTGGGTGGGAGAGAAGAAGGTGAGGTCGAAAGATTTGATGGGATGGAGGAAAGGACAGGCAACGTGGGAGAAGGGGAAGGACGAACAGGTGAGGCCATGAAAGAAGGATCTAAAATTGTAAAGCTTGTTTTGATTTAAAAATTTTAATTTAAAAATTTTAATTAAAATTTATATTTTATTTAATATAAGTTTTTTAAAATATAAGTTTTAAGATTTTAAATTATAATTTTATTTACTTTTAAAATATATAATTTAAATAATGTTATATATTAAAACACTATAAAAACTTAATTTAATAAAATATGTATTATAGTTTAAAAAAAGAAAAGAAAATTAATTTAAGATAATAAATATAGAGTTTTCTAATAACTTTAATAGATAAAAGTTTTTATAAAACATTTTAGAAGTTTGTAAAAGGTTTTGTAAGGAATTTATAAAAGTTTTGTAAGAGATTTTATAATTTTATAAGGATTTTATAAAATAATTTTATAAGGATTTTATAAAATGATTTTATTAAAGGATTTTATAAAAGACTTTTATAAAGGATTTTATAATGGATTTTTAAAAGGATTTTATAAAAGATTCTTGTAGAGGATTTTATAATAGTTCTATAAAGGAGTTTATAAAGATTTAAAGGATTTTACAAAGGGTTTTATAAAAGAACTTGTATAAAGGGATTTGGAATCGTTTTAAAGAAATTTGCATAGAAGTTTATAAAAAGGGGAAGAGTTGTAAACTTTTTTGGAATTTTTAAATAGCTTTATAAATGGTTCTAAAGCATATAAATAGTTTATAAATGTTTTAAGGGAGATTTATAAATTATTTTCGAAATTAGTTGAAAGAAAATCTTCCTCAGTATTTATGAATATATTTATACTTTTGGAATAAGTATATGGATATCTTGATATGAAGGAATAAACTGTTTTATGGACTTCTAAAATGACCACGGTGTGAAATAAGCGTTGGTTGTAAAAGTGACCAGGGTTGGATATTGTCATACTCTCTGCCAATTCCGGAACAACTTTAACAACTATGCACGTGGTAGAGAATCCAGAACAAAGCAGGATGGTTTGGCGAACGCTACTAGAATGAGGTAAGAAACGCAGCCTTGTCCTTCAGGTCATAATATATGACTAAAAAAAGAGCCATAACAAGGGCAAGTGAGGTCGCTCCTCCGATCGGACATACTTCTTCGATACCATATCTCTTACCTTGTGATTGATTGCTGGCCACCCTTGATTATAAGAGTATTGTTTCGAGGTGGGTGGTAGCTGCAGCTATGCGTTACCACTAGCCTGGTTCTGCAAAACGGTAGAATCCTACCCTGGGCATTGCCTCGCATGCCTTGTCATATTATCCTTATCGAGCCCACTATGATTTTTGGTTTGTGTCATACCTATGCAGTGCTCCTTGATAGCCCACTAGTTTACGGTAGAGTTTACAGCACTGTACAGACTACGATGCCTATAAAAATGTGTTAAGGAGGATATGGGTAATGCCTTAATGCTATTTTCTATATTATACTTTACTAACGGACACTATATATATAGCGTATATTACTACATATAGATAAATTAGTGGATCCTTGGGAGATGGAAAATCATGTAACATCTCCTAAGTTATTGCACGCACGTTATACACTAGATAGGAGATGTAAAATCCCATAAACATCTCTGAAGCTATTACACTAATATTTACTTGTTGTTTATTTAACTTACATAAGAACTTTTAGTTCTCACTCGAGTGTTTTGTCTTTTCATTGCTCGGGTTAGCCTGTGCATTTCAGTGTTGAAGACTTTATTTCTGGAGGACGAAGACGGAGTTTGGTATATTATATTATTAGTAATTTCCCATTGCATCATTATTTTTATGTCATTGTTTGGACTCTGGTTGTTGTAAAAATTGTGTAATCAAATGTATATTATAAAACCGTTTCATGTACTATTTATTTGATCATTATATTTTATCATTCCGCTGCAAGATTCTATGTCTGTTCTCCCTTCTTTTCTCTTATTTTCTTATTTATCCCATTGGCAATCCTCTCTTTTAAATGGTTTGAGTTAGACATGTATGGTTTATTGTCGATTTAAACCATTCAAAATAGTGGGTCGTCGCAGTTGGTATCAGAGCTTTGGTTTACAGATACCTTATCCTATTCGGGGTTAACTTATTAGAGATAGGATTATTAATACCCTAGAAATAGTTTGAGAGTATATATATAAGAGAGCGTATTTGTTAGTGATGTAAAAATATTTTGTATTGTGTTAATTTTTTATATTGAGTATTTATGGATTCTGGTCAGTACATAGGACACTCTTGCATCGATAGGGATTTCTAAACAGTTAATAGGGCAGACCGACGCGGTATTGTTTTTGAAATATAGGTAAATGAAATAATTTTACCAAGTATTATATTTTGTATATAAAACAGTAATTTTTATAAATGGATATAGTTGTATGTGATATGTTCATTGTTAGGAGGTGAAATTTTATAAATATTGGTTGTAAAATGGGATTTACAAATAAAGTGAATATGAATTGGAAATTTGAGAACTTAAGTTCCGGAGTTTTGAAATTGGTTTTCGAAGATTTTGGAATATAATATTAGTATTATTTGGAAGTATTTTCGGATAGAAATATTTTCAATAGGATTTGAACGAAATGTTTTTAAGAATTTTAAAAAGGAAGTAAGTTCTGTACTCCCCTCTTCTGTCGTTGGAAAATAATTTCGGCGATGACTGCGCATCATCATCGATGTTCGTTTTCGAGTTTCAAAATGGAAAGACCGCTATAGTATCTTAGCTACACATTTGTTTTGATAAACAAATTTTATTTTTATTTTCTAAAATATGTTTTGATATATGTAAAAGATACGAGTGTATATATATATATAATTTCAAAATTTATTAAAATGAAACCTGGTATTTATTTTTTAAGTTTATATAAATTAGGGATTTCAATTATCGTGGTGAACTGAAATCTTAACTATTTTAAAAGTCGAAACTTTTAAAATGAGAAATAAGAAATTATAAGCAATGTGATTAATGAAACTATAAAGAAATTGGAGATGTGTCACTCGTAAATTAAAGGGTAATGAAATTAAGAAATTGTGAACTATTGAACATTTTTGTTAACTAAAATGAAAAAGATAAATTTGTATAACATTCAATTACATGCTAAAAAGATATAAAAACTTACTAAAAATATTTAAAAGTTGAAATGTTAATGTGAATATGCAATAAAATATTATATAAGTAAAAGCTTAATTACAAAAATGCTTCAAAAATGAACATTTAAGTGTACAAGAAACGTTATAAAGATAAGTAATTTTTTTGAAATGCTCAATAATTAAATTGAATAGTAAAAAATGAACGCTTTTTAAGTAAATGATTTAAAACTTAAGAAAATGACTAAAATGATTCATAAATAAGTTTAATATGAAATAGTATAATATATGATGCAACGACCCACCATTTCGAACCATTCAAATCGACAATAATCCACACATGTCAGACTTGAATTGCTCAAAACAACATATTGTTATTTATATTTGGCAAAACATAGAAGATACAGTAAATAAATCAATCATAAAATCACAAACAAAGAGTAATATAACAATACGCAATGGAATAGATAAATAGTAGTTCACGAAGCTACTACATAAACATCAGAGTCTAAAGCAAATACAACATAAGTCCAAATACATAGAAGTCTCTAATACATAAGCATATGAAAAGTCTAAACATAAATAACTAGAAATAACTGAAATAACTGAAAAGCTGAATAGATAAAATATAGATCTCCAAGCAAAGCTCCAAGCTCCAAAGGTGAGTCTCAAATGTTGTGATGCTCAGGCTAACCCGAGCATAACGCAAAACACAAAACACTCGAGTCGGGATTTACATTCTTATGTAAGTAAATCAACTCAAGTGAAATGTCCAAGTGAAATGCAATATAACTTAAAGGATGTTTGGGATTCAATGCTTTAAGGATTCGTGGAACTGTCTGCATATATAATAGAGTACGCTGCATAGATAATGTCTACAGTAAAGTAAAATATTAAAGTAGCGTTAAGGCGTTACTCATATCCCCCTTAACACATTTTTATATAAGCATTGTAGTCTTTACAGTACTATAATTTCTTCATAAACTGGAGGGCTATTAGAGGGCACTCTATAGTGTATGACACTAGCCAAACTTGTAGTCGGCACGATCTGGATAAATATGACAAGGCACGTAAGGCAATGCCCAGGGAAGGATACTATCGTTTTGTAGATCAGGATAATTATGGTAGCGGCTGGTTCAAGTATAGCTCGATCGTGATGTACAGTGAGAAGCTAGGGTTTCTCACATAAACAAAGGGTAGCTGACGTGTTGTTTTTGTTTTATTATATTATTTATTTTATAATTTAAATCGTCTAACTTCTAACAAACACATCCTTTTCATACGAGTTCGGATTCATGCGCGGTTTGCTCCGTTGCGATCTTATCGAAATTCTGGATATTATGGAACTAATTTGGAAAAATTCTGAAACCGTTCAAATTTGGGCTATAATTGGATTTTAAATTGATTTTAAATCAAAGGTGAGTGTTTTAACCCACTCACGATTACTAAATTATCTTATGTTAGTTAAATTAAATTTATGATGTGATTAGAAATTGATGGGGTGCTGTTTGGTATATTTAAATTGTAATTCCAGTTAAATCTGACTTTTATTGAATTTAATTGCCATTTAATTTAATATTTATGTTTATTTGCCAATTAAATACCCATGAATGATAATATGTTAATTGATGTTATTTATTAGTGGATTTGTATGATGATTGTGTTGGATGTTTAATTGTTGTTATTGGACAGATGGATGTAATGTTATTTTATATATATTGATATCACACTGCAAGTTCCCTAGTTTATTGTTAGAAAAATCCCTATGGGTTGAAATGATACATACCCAAACGATCTGATAGATTAAGGAAAAATCGTTATGGGTTGAAATGATAGACTCGAGCGATTTCATGGATTTGAAGTTAAATTCGGGATTGCAGGTTGAAATGATATATACCCGTATATTTAAATTACAGCAGGTTGGAGTGATATATATCTGTATCACTCTACTATATGGTAGAAAATTATATACGGACATCGGATTGGTTAAATTAAATTATTTTATCCTTAAATTTCTGAATTCAGTAAGTGATATTTTGAAATAAGTTTAGATTTATATAAACTGTATTATTTTAAAAAAAAATCCAATCTGTAAATGTTGAATTGGTATATGTTTTGATGAATTGTTTAGTAATTCAAATTGGAACTTTAAAGTTGACTTTTGGAATATAAATGAAATTTATCAAAAATTGAGTTATTGTAAATGTTTGAATATTTAAACTTTAAAATATATTGAAATTGAAGTGGTTTAAACTTATAGTTCAAACAAGGATTTGAAATCGATATAGATTTAAGTTGTTTTAAATGAGAATCGGAATTGAAGGTAAAAAATTGAGTTTTGTTGATTTGAAAGCTGTATATGGTCCAGATATGTTAAAATGAAAGAAATAGTTTAATTTGATATTAACTTCAAATTAATTATTTTAATGTAAACTGTTTAAATATATATTATTTTAATTTCTAATTTATTTAGATTTTGAAACTATTTACTATATAAACAATTTCCAATAATCAAACCATTTTACATCAAACTATTAAAACTATACTAAATCTATTTTTAAACTATTTTAAACCATTTAATCTATTTTAAAATATTTTGAACCATTTTAACTATTTTAAACTATTTAATATATTTAAAAGCTATTTTAATCTATTTTAAACTATTTAAACCATTTTAACTATTTAAAAGTAATTTAAACTATTTAAACTATTATAAAACTATTTGAACTATTTATGACTATCTAAACTATTTTCTAAATCTCAAACTATGCAAGGTTGAATTATTTATATTTAAATCATGGATTTAAATGTGAATATGGTTTAATGATGCTATAACCTAGGTTGGAATTTGATATGATATTTATATTAAAATGAAATATTTTGAGTAAATATGATGATTTTAAAATGAGGGTTTAACCTAATTTAAAATATGATTTCGAAAGTGAATATGATTTCGAAAGTGATATGGTTTGAATTGAATATGATATTTTGATGTTAATATGAAATGGTTTTGGAAATGTAAAAGAAACATCCGGTGTGTAATAAGTGTTTGGTAGTTAAAGAGACCGGGATCATATATTGTCATACTCTCTGCCAATACCATAAACCACTTTAACAAATGTGCACGTGGTTGAGGTTCCAAAATGAAGTAGGATGGTTTGGCGAACGATTCTATATGAGGTATTAACGTAGCCCGACTCCCTCGGGTCAGCTTGATGTGGCTAAAACAGGAGCCATGCCAGGCCAAGTGATGTCGTACCTTGGGCGGACACATTTCTTCGATACCGTATTACTTTGTAATTGATTTGGTGGCCACTCCTCGATTTGATTTTGGGAGTGTGTTCATAGGTGGGCGGTAGTAGCCGCTATGCATTAACACCAGTCCGGATCCGCAAAACGGTAGCATCCTACACTAGGCATTGCGTAACGTGCCTTGTTACATGCCTTATCGCGCCCATTACGAGTTTGGTTTATATTGTACTTATGGAGTTCTCCTTGAGTATCCTATCGGTTTGGGGGAGCTAACAGTATCTATATAGACTATGAGAATATATAAAAATGTGTTAAGGGGGATATGGGTAACGCCTTAATGCTATTTTAAAACTTTACGTTACTGTAGGCACTATTATAATAGCGTATTGTACTATGTATGTAGATAGTTTAATGGATCCTTAGGAGATGGAATCCTGAACATCTCATAAGTTATTGCACTTACGTTAGATGCTGGATAGGAGATGTCAAACTCCATAAACATCTCTAACATCGATGCACTCATATTTATTTATTGTTGATTTAACTTACATAAGATTTTTTAGTTCTGACTCGAGTGTTTTGTCTTTTCATTACGCTCGGGTCAGTCTGAGCTTTCCAGTGTATCGAAGACATTATTTTTGGAGGATGAAGACGAAGATTTAGTACTATTATTGTTTATTACATTTATCCCACTGCATTATTTATTTATTCATGTTGTATGTAACTCTGATTCTGTATTGTAAAGGTGTAATCAAATATTATTTGTAAAACAGCTTCATGAACTGTTTATTTGATTATTATATTTTGTCATTCTATTGTGAGATTCTGTGTTTTGTTTTCCTTGTTTCTCTGCTTTTTCTTATTCACCCCTAACAATCCTCCCTTTTGAATGGTTTGAGTTTGACATGTATGGTTTATTGTCGATTTAAACCGTCTAAAAAGGTGGGTCGTTACATTTGGTATTAGAGCTTCGGTTTAGTGATAACCTTAGCTTTGTAGGGATGGACTCAGTAAAGATAGGATAGTAATGCCTTAGAATGAGTTTGTCTGAGTGTATATATATAAGACAGCATACTCATTAAAGATAGGGTAATGCCACCGATCCTACAAACCGTGTCGCCACCTACCGTGCCTCGCTAGCAACTTCTTCCCCCACAAGCACGCGTAGTCGCGTGACCCAAAATCATATAGCAACCCAAAATCATTGCCTTGGTCGCGTACGTTTCCCCACTGCCTTGCTCCGATCTAAGTCGATCCTACTCCCTCTAGTTCAGTTCGAGCCTCGATAGTGGCTGTAGTGGCACCTATGAATATAGGTGTCAGATTGTTCGGTTTAAATTAAAAAGAAAAAGGAGGAAACGAAGTGATTCTCTGATATGAACGCACTACATAGTAGAAGGGGGTATGGCCTTGCACAATTGTTGTACGACTATTTATGGGCTAGACATGGACAACACATGGCAAATAAAATATGTATCTATGTTTTTATATTATAAAATATTCATCTTTTAAACGTTTGAAATTTCGAACTCCAAATGGGACGTGCTGCTTGGCGTCCTATAAGTTATACCCATGTTTCGAACACAATGGAATATATATCTGAAGCTAATTCAATCATACTCAGAGGATAGCTTTCCAAATCGAGTTATTTTAATTAAAATTCATTTAACTAATTTTTACGCGTTTCGAACTCGCACGACCAAACGATACATCCAATCATTATGAAATTCGGCGGCATACAAATATAACAATTTTACGGATCTAGTGAAACTAGTTTCATCGAAATCCGAGACAATGACCAAAAATACTACTTTTACACAATAATTAAAACATGAAATTTTCAAAATCAATTTAATAACTTTAAATTCAAATTTAAAAGTTAACAATTTCATTCTTGTTTAAATAAAATTTAAATCAACTTTTGAAGTCATTTTCATTCACATTAAATTCAAGATTTAATTATTTAAACAATCCCAATTATTAATTTCAACAATTTAATTATCAAATAAATACTATATTTGAAATTAAAGATATTTAATTTATAAAATTAACTTTATAATATTTAAATTAAATTAAATATTCCAAATTCCAATTACTGAATTTCTGGGTCGTTACATTAACTATATAATAACAAACATTCAATCAGGTATTTAATTCCGTAGTTAAAAAATAACATTTGGTCAAGCACCAAGAAACATTAAGCCTCCTTAATCTTTTCATTAATAAAAGCTATCTTGTAAATGCTTGTATCAAAATACTTTTACAAAGATATACTCACAAACCCTTCTATTTTCAACAGTTAGAAAATATCCATATACTTATCTCAACGGCATATGTATATTTACCAAACACCGAGGAAGATATCCTTTTTACCAAATTCTAAAATCATTTATAAATTCCATTAATAATTTCTAAAACCATTTATAAGCCATTTATAAATTATTTCCCAAGTCATTTATAAACTCTTTATAAAACCATGCAATTATTTATAAATTCTATTTATAAATCTATAAACCAATTTTTGAAATTCGTTTATAAATATCCTTCTATTTATAAACCTCTTTACCTTGTAATAATCTTCCTTTAAATCTTCAAACCATTTTATAAGTTGCTCTTATAAAAATCCAAGTCCGTTTACAAAACACTATTCATGAATCTCGGAAAACATCATAAATAAGTTCTAATCACTTCCTTTAAAACGCTATCATATAATAGTAATTATTAATGATAAACATCATAAATAAATAATAGTTATTAACTTTCAACACCTTAAAAATAATAATTAATAATTCCTAACATTATGGATAAACCGATCATTAATTTTTACCATCAACTCGTATAATAATAAATTTCCCAAAATATTATTAACAATAGTTGTTATTAATTTCAAACCATATTATTAGTTTAAATAATTAACCGTTTAAAATATTTTAAATATTAATAAACAACCTTAAACAATATTAATATAAGTAACCGACTTTTGGAACATAATATATTTCCATGGGAAAAATAATACTTAAATCATCAATCCAATCATTCCCAGGTTTATAAAACTATACTTGATAATCTCATTCCAATTTATAAAAAATTCCTTTCATAAACCCATTTATTTATGAACTCCATTTATAAATTTCTGTTTCATTTATGAATCTCAATTATTCATAAATTTCATTTTAAAACATCAATCACTATTCGTTTTTAACGTCACTTTCATATGGATAAATTCCTTTCTATTTATAAAAATGTCGTTTAACATTCCAAATTTATCCTTGCCTTCAATTTCCAAAATAGAGTCAACTATTTCTAAAATATCATTCCATATCTTGTAATAAATCAATTGTTTAACCTATTCTTCTATTTATTTAATGATAATAGTTTTCTTTAATTTATAAACTCTATTTATAAATTCATACTTATAATAACAAAATACTATTTTACAAATCTTCTCTTAATTTGTAAAATATCACTGTTATAATTTATCACACTTACAAAGCCTCACACTTATAATTAATCTTTGATATATGTACACATATGCATATATATCACTTTATACCAGGATGAATAATAAATATTAATATTAAACTATTTCTGTTTTCCTTTAAAAGATATGTCTTATTATAAAAGGCATGCTTACTTTAAGATTTTGAACATATTTATTTTGCGGTTCGAAAAATCTATATTTAAAATATTTGTAACACCATCAATTTATAATATCTAAAATCATACTTTCGTTTTAGAAAAATTATTAAAACATATAAAATTTCAAAAATAACCTTGAAATTCCTTTTTAAATCAAATCACTATTTTATAGTATTTTAAAAGACCAATAGGATCTAGTGCTACCAAAGCACTATTTTAGCCAAATCATATCCATGTCGTCAATATGGCATTTAACAAGTCATATATCATTATATGTGTGAAAATATAATCAATAGTGTGAGAAATCCCGTTGGATCCCTCCAACCTATCCCCTGCATCACATACAATGTAATGATCTAGAATTTTAGTCATTTGCAATTGGAATATTTAATTAATTTCAAATATTGAAAAGTTAGTTTTATAGATTAGATAACTCGAATTTAAAATATAGCGATTTATTTGATAATTTATACCTTGAATTTAATAATTGAAATTGTTTAAATAAATGAATGTTGTATTTTCAATTGGATAAAAATGATTTAAAGGCTTATTTAAAATCCATTAAATAAGAAAGAAGATAATAAAACTTTTAAATTAGATTCAAATGCTGATTTTGAAAATAACTCGTTTTAATTAATATATAAAAATAGCCTTCAATAGCACTGTCTAGAATTTCGATGAAACCAGCTATTGGATCCGTAATAGTGAGTTATTGTACGTGTCAAATTTCATGGCGATTAAATGTATCATTTGGTTGTGCGAGATCGAAACACGTAGAAATGAATATTCGAAATTTAATATAATAATTGGGTCTAATAGCCTATCTTCTACATACGATAGAACTACATCTTGAAAAAAGTTCCATTGTGTTCAGAATACGGGTATAACATATAGAACGCCAGGCGGTACGTCTCGTTTGGAGTTTGAGATTTTTGTGTATGTTTTGCTGAATATTTTAAAAATAAAAATATATATTATATACTATTTCTTTGGCCATACCCTAAATCATTCTACCCCATACCTTACCGATAATCTTGCCATGTTAAACCCATGCTTTTCTCTTCTATAAATCATGTTCCAAAACCATACAAAGAAAAATTGGCTAAGATTTCAAATTTCAAATAAATTGCTCATCCAACGTCCCATAATCCTCGGGACTAATCGACGCATTTTATGATGAGGCTATCCATAGGGAAACTTTTGCAGCATCAAGATGAATGGATTCAACGATTGGATCACTGTGGATCTTAGCGAGACACCATAAAATCGACATTGAACAACAGATATTTTTAAATGAAATTCATCACCGACGTGAAGTGGTTGGCGATGCCACCTTAAGGGATGTCGTTGAGGATGACGGCAGCTACCTATTACTAAAATTTAGTGGCCAATGGTGGCCCATTTCAAAGTGAAAAAGAAGATGAACTCGCACCGTTTACGTGGTGTTTTGTGCGAACGACGGCGAGATGAGAGGGGAAACACCGACGGTGTGGGTTGTGGGGTGGTCTAGTGGGCTGGCTGCGAGGGCGCGGTGGACAGCGGTGGAGCAGAGTGGCGGCGACAACTTCAAGATTTGAAAAAAAATGGCAGCCTGGTGTTCATGAGCGATGATGAGAAGAAGAAGGATGTAGTTAGAGTAATTGTAATTAGTTTATTAAATTATTAATTTAATTATCGATAATCTAATTATTTGATTACTTTTGCATGCGAGATCCGATTGAGGCTCAAATTTTTGCATTGCGCTCGTAACGACCTATGCTTCGCAATGGAAATGGTTTGAAAAAATTTGGGGTTATTTGAAAATTGGGCTAAAATCAGATGTCATTCGGTTTTAATTCCAAACTGGAACACCTCGGTGACAACAGAAAATTTCGGTGAGTTTAACTCACCTTCTTGGCTAACTAGTATGATATATAGTTGATAAAAATTATTAGATGATTGTTTGAATGAATTACTATATTTATGTTAGTTGGATTGAATATTCCAGCCTACTGGAGCGAATGAGACCCTATTACGTTCCCGTGTAAGAGCGGATGACCCTTTATATTCGAATCCTGCCTCGAATCGGTTGATTTACATTTACGATTATATAACATGTGTAATGTAGGGGAACCCAGGTTGGAGGGATCCAATGGGATTCCTTGCTATTATTGAATTGTTTCAATAATATCTCTTTTATATGGATTACTGAATAATGAACATGACTGTGGACACTGTGGTTACAACATTGTTATATGTTTGAAAATTAAATCCAGTAGTGACAGAAAATCAATATTGATATTGGTTAAGTGTTGGGTGGCTATTAGCCTCAAATTAGTATTTTAAAAATACTATAAACTGTCGTTTAAGTTGAAATTCGTTTTTAAGACAAGAAACGATTTTTAAAATCAAAAATTAGGTTTTAGAAATATTTTTTTTAAGGATTACCTATTTAATTATATTACTATTGTTTAAAAGTTATATAATTGTAATAATATTATTTTAAGGTTATTTAATTATATTAATATTGTCTTAAAGTTATATAATTATAATAATGTTATTTTAAGGTTATTTAATTATACCAATATTGTTTTAAAGTTAATTAATTATAGTAATAATATTTTAAGGTTATTTAATTATGTTAGTTTTATTCTAAAGTTATTTTTTATAGTAATATGGTCTTAAAATTTGTCAAAATGTGAAAAGGTTAATTATTTAAAAAATAATTATGGTTTGAAATTAAAAATAAGGATTATTAATAAGGTTTAGAAAATAAGTCATTTTTATTTGTAAAAATGGTAAAGATTAATTACTCTTCTTTCTTAAACAATATTTTGAAATTATTAATCATCAATTAAGATGTTTTACAATAAATAATTTTCATTTGTTTATAATGTTTATTGTTTATCTTTATTATTACATAATGGTGCCTTGAAATAAAAGGATTTTCAATTATTTATAAGTATTTTATGAGACCTATGAATAAAGTTGAAAGACTTCGATTTTATAAAAGAGCTTATAAAATGGTTTAGAGACGTAAGGAAGTTTATTTACAAGGTGAAGAGTTCTATAAATTGTTATATATTTATAAACGAATTTTAGAATCGGGTTTATAGATGTATTACTTTAATAAATGATCTGAGAAGTTTTATAATATGGTTTACAAATGGTTTTAGAGAATTATAAGGAGTTTATGAATGATTTTTGAATCAAATAAAAATGGAATCTTTCGTAGTGTGTAAATATACTTATACCATTGAGATAAGTATGTGGGTATTTCCAAGTATTGAAAATATAAGAATCGGTAGAAATATCATTGTAAAGGTATTCTTATACAACCAATTTACAAATTGTTTTATTTGTAAAAGATTAATAAAAGGTGCTTGGTTATTGCTTATATATTGAACCAATGTTGGTTTTCCTCATGAAATAAATCCCTGATTTAAATATATATTTTTTAATAATTAAATAACTATCAAAAAATGGACCCTAATGTAACTTTAGAAATATGTAGGAGAAACATAGGAGTTATAGGGCACAGTCGTCTCCGATGATGATGTATTGTGCATATAAATCTTGTTTTGTTCTCTTAGGACAGTGATATGGAAATCCGTCCACTAACGATTAGGAGGTGATCTCCGGTCTTATCTTTGACTATTTGTTTTCTAAAGAACCATGGTTGAGTTTATTGGAAGTTATCGAAAGTTTTTTCAAAGAGACCAGGATCAGATATGATACCCAAAAACCACTTCGATCTAACGAACGCGTTTTGAAGTAAAGACATCTTGAAGATGATAGAAATGAAGGCGGAGCTCTCAAGTGTTTCATTCAGTCCCAGAACGAACTTGTATAGATGAATGTTGGTATTGCATTGTTGCCCAGAAGGCAGTACTAGCATTCCTACTGGGAAGTGCAATGTAAAAGGTAAAACGTAGCCTCGAGCCTCATCAACTGGGAATGACTAAAACAAGGGAGATGCAGAATGGCTAAGTGGGTCACTCTCAAGTTGAGTATGATCATCCCGTTCTAGAGTCGCTATTATCTCTTATTTGTAAAATTTGGGGCCCATTAATGGAGGGGTGATCATATTCGGCACTATCAAATAAGAGGTAGGTCGGTTCTCTGTTGGCAGGAGTCAGTAGATTCGACCTCAGTGTTATTTTATCTAGAGATACACCTTGATTAGGTGGTAACCTAGTGGCCGAGCCATTGTATGGAATTCATTTTCCAATAAAAGCCCATTACGGTTTTAGTTGTGTACCTATTTATAATTATTAACAAGATTTCTTATCAACACCCCAAAGTAATGCTAAGAAAGATGAATAATCCTTTGTATGAATAGTGAGTGTGATTCCTTTAGGAATTTCCTTCTGATTTGGCTTTGTTTATAGATATTTCTCAAATCAGACCTTTCGACAATGTCGAAAGATATGGTCTCTGGGTTAAGACCTTTCGATACTGATGAGCTAGTATGAGTTCTCATTCGAAAGCCTACCTTTCTATCAGATTGAAATTCGCTAACTTCAATCTTTTAAAGGCAGGTTTCGACTTTGTCAAAAGCTTGGGTGTTAGTTACCTTTAAGTTTAGGTAAGAAGTCTTATTCTCTAATGGATTTGGAGTGGGCTTCAACCTTGTCGAAAGCTATGGGAATGACTTCCTTTGGATTAAATCTGTATGTCCAAGTTATTGTATCTAGAGAACTGGTTTCGACCTTGTCTAAATCTTTAAACAACAAAGTTGATGACATTTGAAGGTTACCGAAGATGTTAGGGTTAGAAGAGGTATCGAATTTGTCGAAAGATTCCTTTCGATGGAGTTAAACCTGAAATATAAAAGTTAATCTAGCGAAAGCTTTCGTCATCCATAAAGAGATTACTAATGCACAAGAATTCCTTTATTCCATCTAAAGAAAATTTATTTCATTGAATTCCCAAATCAGTAATCTCCAAATTAGGGTTACAATGCTTTGTTAAAGAAAATTCAAGTTTGAAATGAGAGAAATTGGCCCCCCAAAACGTGACCCATTAGGTCTTATTTATAGTTGTTGGTCAGCCTCCTTCCGCGCCCTTGCTTTCGACTAGGTCGAAAGGTATGACCCTTTTGATGTCGTCTCGACAGGTACCCCCTTGTGCTTCTTGGTTTATCCTTTCGCTTCCTTTCTTTTGACCAGGTCGAAGGGTCCCCTCTTTGCATGTTGTTTTAAGCCTGCCATGCTTCCTTTCGATGTTGTCGAAGGCTATGCTTCCTTTCGACGTTGTCGAACTATGTCCTTATTCGTCTTGTCATACACTAGAAGCTTCTTCATTCTCTCTTATCCTATCGACCTGATCGAAAACCATGCCTCCTTTTGATATTATCGAAAGGTTTTTTATCATTCTTTCTCCTTTGTGGATTTTTGAGTGTTGCTTTCTTCATAGCACTTTTCGACATTGTCGATAGGTATCCTGGATGGATCTTTGCCTCCTTGTTATTAGTGGAAGTAAGTTTGGAGCCTTCGACACGATCGATAGGTTGATCACATTGGCTTTGAAGATATTTAATTCTCATTGGTTTCGATGTTGTTGAGTAGCCCATGTACTTGTTTGGATCTGATGTAGAACCCTTTCAGGACCATGTTGGTTTCGACCAATTCGAAAGGTTTAATATAGCTTTCGAAGGGGTTGCTAATACTTGCTTCGTCTTCTTCACCTTCTTCGAAAGATAAGAACTCCTTGGATACTATGGGAAGTAACCTTCTGACACCTTTGAAAGGTCTTGAAGCCGCTAAACTTTGATGATTGCATCCCTTCAACTCCTTCGAAAGGTTTGGTCTGAACTCTTCTCTCTTGGTCTTCGTTTAAGGACCTTTCGACTCATTAGAAAGGTTGATTTTTTGGAGTAACATTTGCCCCCCCTTGCGAATGGATGCCCCTGACTTTCCATGTCATCTTTGTCAAAACATAAAAACTTCCTACCTTTTGGCCTTCCCACGTAGATATGGGACGTTTATTCAAATCCTATCCAACGGTCGATAATCTTGGCAACTTTTCTTATAAAGTACGCTTCTTCTCTTTCTTCTTCTTTTTCCTGCAATCAAAATCATCAAGCAAAAGTAAAAAAGTTCTCCAAAATTTCCTAAACATCGCTTTCTAGAAATCAGGGTAATTTCCAAATTCAACTGTAAGTTTAGATTAATCTCTGTTTCTTATGTTTTCATTATAACTTCATTCATGCTTTAATTAAACTTCAGTTTCCAAATACCAAAATTAAAATTCAACATTGGTTTGGCTTGCCTAAAAAATTCCTCTTAATTCAGTTTCTTAAATTAATAGAATTCATTTCTCGCTTAAAAATTTGAGGTTGGCAATGATCGTTATTGAAAATCCCCTTATCGGTTTTAGTTCTTATTCCAAAAAATTTGACTTTTGCTCTTTGTTTTAACCTAGGTTTTTGATTTGTTGATTATCTTTATACCTATTGAAATTGAGATAGTTTTAATTTATGTTTGAGTTCTTTTGGTTGGAAGATTTGATTTACTTTTTCTTCAAGAAATTTTTGAAAGATGGATTTGCAATCGAGTTTGGGGTTAGTTAAACCCTATTTAATTACCCGGAAACTTCTCGTGTACAGATGATAAACTTGGCGGCCCAAAATGACCTTTCTACCCCTTTGAAAGAGATTGAGGGGGTAATATTGGATTTTGTTTCTTATCACCTTTCGATGGGGTCGAAAGGTGTTGTGGTGCTAATTTGATCAATGTTGTCGAAAGGATATGTAGCTAAGTGTAGCGGATCTACCCCTTCGATAGTAAAACATTTCGTCTTAGTTGAACCCTTTGACCCTTTCGACAACAAACCTTCAAAAGGGTTGAAACCTTTAAAACCATTCGAAATTAGCTTTCGACATGGTTGAAACTCTTCGACCATAGAGTGGTTTCTACCCGTCTTTGTCGAAAGGGCTAAAGCACATATGAGTTTAACTTGAAACCTATTGACTTCAATGGGTAGGATAGGTTTTGACAACATTCGTCCTACCTTTCAAAAACGTCGACGACATTACTATTTTTACTCAGGAATTTTAAGTTATTGGTTTCGACAATGTCAAAAGGTCTTGTCACTTAGCTTTGCATTATGCTTGTAGTGTTTCCAGGCTCCCATAAAGCTTTCGACGTTGTTATTGTCTGTTCGAAAATATTGAGGTACGCTGGTTTAAAGTTGATGTTATTGTCTGTTTGACGTTGTCTAAAGCTCAAGCTATTGTCCTTTCGACATTGTTGAAAGCTCAAGCTATTTTCCTTTCGACATTATCGATAGCTTAAGTTATTTGGTTTCCGACATGAATTGTGTGCTCAATCTTAAAGCTTTATATCTGTTTTAATGTTTAAATTATCTAAGTAGATTTCTTTGTTTAATTCTCGAATGTATTTCAAATTCATAAATAGTCATGAATTTTAACTAAAACTTTTTCACCTCGTAGAATCATGAGCTCTTCTAAGAAAGTTGAAGCTGTTTCAAAGCATTCTTCCGTTGCATCTCAAGATGAAGTCAATGACATCCTTAAGGATTTTGGTATCACCGGAATAGAAGCCATCCCTCCTTAGGAAACCGACAGCATTTAAAACCCACCCGAAGGTTATTTTTCTTATACAGCCATTCACATAAGGGATGGCAGATTCTAACCTTTCGTGGAGTTTTTATCTTCATATCTATCCTATGTTTGAATTACCCCGATCCAGCTATATCCAAACGTCTACACTTATCTCCTATCTCTAGAGATGTTGAGGCTGAAATCTAGACTCCCTTCTCTTAATGCTAATGTGCTACATTTCTTAATTAAGTTGGCAAGGCTGAGCAATCTACGTAATCAAATATACAGAGTCAACCCCTATAAGAAATTAATATCAGATGGGGTCGACAAATTCAGGGATTGGGAGAACCAGTTCTTCTTTGTCAAATGTTTTGCTAATATACGTGGGATTTTTGCCTCTCCCCGTAAGTATGGTCTTGTGTTGTCTTTTTCCTACTTTATGTTTTTCATTAACTAATCTTTTGCTTTATCAGGTGTCCCTTCCAAGAAGCTTAATGATGTCAACAAGTGAACAGTCGACTCTCTAATTGTGGCTTCAAGACAAATTTGGAGCAGATTGATGCTTCTAACTCCTTCAAACTTAAGAAAACACACTCTACTGCCAACGGGCCAGGCGATTTTAGGAACTCCTCGCTCTATCTTGCACTCTTCACGCGGCAAGTGCTTTATCTCCTTAGAAGATGCTGAACACTTCTCTCCAACGTCACCTATTTGTGCTGACCCCTCTGTTAAATTACTAGTCTAGTATTTTCTTCTTTGTCCCTGGCATTCTTTGAATTATTTTTACTGACTTTATATCTGCTTGAATCTATTCCAGCTTCTTCTCAAATCATAGTGTCTCCTAGTGGCGCTGCCCCTCCTCCTTCAACTTCTGGAGTGACATCAATCATGGCAACCTTTGCAAAATATAAGAAAAATAATGGAGTCTCCTGAAGATGCACCCCCGGAGAAAGTTGCTAATATCATTGATGTGGAGGACGAGGAGGAGCGCCTATCTCTTGAACAAGTCCCGAAGAGCCCCATTGTTGAAGCCCCCAAAGATAAACTGGAGTAAACTCCACCTATTCCTGATACTTTCTCATGCATCTTAACTTCTGATTCTCCATCTGCACTTGAGCAGATGTAGTTAGCATTTCTGAAGAACCCTTCCATGAAACAAATTCCTCCAAAGTCATCACCTTCTACCCCACTTACCAATTTTGAAGAACTAGTCGAGCTCATCTTACATTCTGAATCCTTCACTTCTTCTTCTCCACCCTTTTTCACTCCAGACTTGGCGGGGAATTATCAATCTCTAATGGAGCTACAACTCTTGGTAAGCTCTTACTCAATAGTCCTTACCATCATTGGATTTCTCTAATCGCTAACTCGTGTTACACTTCTTGTCCCAGATTTCGAAGAGCTGGATAGCTTAGAAAGAAAACGTTTCAAAGTCCTAAACTGAATCTTCCAAGCTACAGAAGGAAAATTCCAAGCTTAAAAATCAAGTATATTCTTTGACCACTGCCAAAAACGACGCTTCCTCAGAGTTGGAGCGAGTAAAAGCTTCCCTTGCTAAGGTCGAGGCTGATTTAGTAACAGAAAAGCATGCCCACCAACTTACTACTGCTAAATAACTCGCTATGGAGCTTACTTTGAAAGATTCAAAAGATGAAAAAGCTCGCCTGGTTGCCAGGAGCACTTCTTTGAAAGATAAATTCAAGAAGACTAGGGCTTCGCTCAAACTTTCCATCCATACCCTCTCTGATTTTAAGCGGCAAGTATCTCAATTTTTCGACGTCACCCTTGGACCAATGAGGCTAAAGAACTATGAAGATACCCTTGTGCTCACATACACAGACAACTACAAGAATTGCCTAACTTTGGCTTTCCTTCACTTGACCCTTCCTTGGCCGAAAGTGTAACGGGAAAAATCAACCGGATGAAGCATGGTATTGAACCCGAGGGTAAGAAGGAATTTAACGTAGCTAAAATCCTTTCTTTTGAAGTCCCTCCTTCAAAATCAAATCTGACTCTGAGTAAGAGGGTGGCACAAATGACACTGATGAGGAAAAGGATGATGATGGCGATGAAGGCAGTTACAATGATAATGAAGACGACGACAATGATAATGACCCTTCTTGAGCCCAAGGCCTTGGTGGAGACAAAGGGGGACCTTCTTTAGTTTCAGAAAATGATGGTGGTGATCAAGCTAAATTTCCTGAGAAAGAGCCATGCCCTCAAAAGGATTTTCCACCTACATCCCCCAGGCATTCTACTACCCCAGAAGGTGTGCTTGCTCCTACCTAAACCGAGGATTCGAATGAGAGAGAGCAGGCCCCCTAGTCTTCTGTTCCAGTTTCCAAGGTATGAAATTCCCTATTTAAATATCTTTCTCTTTGAAGATAATAATTAGTGTAAAATCATTCATTTTAGATAAGAAGGAAGTCTCAAAATCACTATATAAAAAACTTGAAAGGAAACAAGTGGAAATTAACAAGTTATATAGGGAGTTAGACAGACAGATAAAGGAGCATAACATCCTCTTTGAAAAGTATCATAGTCTTAACCAAAGTGCCTCTTTCCTAGCATTTTTAAAAATCAGAGGGTTTCCTTATTATTAAAGAGAGCGCGTCTCCGATACAACGCTCTCTTAAAGGAGAACCAGGAGTTGCTTGCTTTAGTTTGGATGATGATTGAAGAAAGGGATATTTTAGTTACTTTCTTATATAAACTTTATTATAAACATTCGATTATAGATTTTTCATACTTAGTTGAAATCAGAGGGGGTTTACTCAGACGTTTCCACAAAAGATATTTAGATGAATTAGGATCTGACCCCCACCTCGGAGCTTGTTGGAATTCACCACGAGTCAAGCCGTTTCCTCAAACCCTCCCCATTGGAAAATTTAAGTACTATAAAGATAAATTTGTTTATAAATTTTTCTCCAAATCCATTTTGTATGAACCAGATGAATGATTGTAAACATGTAACTGTTGATTGATTTATAAACATACGTTTTAGTTCTGTTCTCTTTATGCTTAGCTTCTTTTTACTATAGTATTTCAGAGTGACAGTTCTTTAGGTCGACTTGTCCCTAGAGATCACCTAAGCAAATATGTTAAATTGAGAATGTTTTACTCTAAAAATGAATCAATTTTACAGACTTTAGAATAGCGAGATACTACTTCATTAGGATTTACAAACATTGTATTTGGAATACCCTCGCCTCTATTTTGACTTCCGCGGCACTGAGAAGGAAGCATTCCTTAAAGCGATCAAAACATTTCACTCTAAATTAATTTATGCTCACGACAGTCCCCCAGTTGGGAAATGGAACTACAACCAATGCCCACTAGTAATAAACCCTGAAGGAGTTACTACGCCCTTTGATTCAACAGTTATGCTTTCAGCTAACTCTCTAGATAAAGTTAGGAAAGTAGTTTCTAAACTTTAAATGTAATCCAATTGCATGTTGTATCATTTAACTTTGTTATTGTCTTAGTTGTAATCCATTACTATAATAATAAATATATCTTTTATCCCTATCCTGATTTTTATTTCATTTCTTTTGTTTAAATAGGAGCTACAATTATCTACAACTCCTCTTTCTCATAACTTATTGTCACGCGTTGATGCCCTTAGAGAGAGACTGTTGACAGCGAGCGGAGGGATTGTGGTCACGAAGTCTTACTAGAACGGTATGGTGGCAATACTAAAACTGTGAAATGGCACAAGAGATACTTTCTCCAAAAAACCATTGCCAGTGGTCACCAAGATCACATTGCCTATCTCCAGGCCGATACCAAGAAAAAAGATGAGATAATCACTATGTTAAGCGACATGTGAAAACAAATCCCACAATCGACTTCGATACAAAGATGGCTGAACTTATTCAGCGAATAAGTGATTTAGAGTTAAAATTAAAAGATAGCCAAGCAGTATGCCTCTTTGGAGTTCATTTTGGGGACAAGGCTTTAAATATCGATCTTCCGGTCCCTAAAGTAGTCCCTCCACCTGCCAAGCCTACTAGGTCAAAGCTTCCCACAGCTTAGAAATTTCCATCTATGCAAAATCCTCCCCCAAGCTTAGATGATAATTTAGTGGGGAACTGGTGTCGGAGAGTAAAATTCGAAATAGCTAAATATTTTGATGAGCAACAGAAAGTGAAGTGCTCCTAGACTATTAATGAGCATGCTACCGAGAATTAGAAGCTAGAGAACGACAACTAATTGCTTGACAAGTGCGTCGCATAGTTGGAAAGAGAAAATAAAACAGTTAGGGCTGCAATAACAGAGCTAAAAAATTCTTCGAGGTGAATGAATTAAGAGCCCGCTTAGATCCTGAATCATTTTTGGGTGAAATCACAAGCACTGGGTGGGGAAAAAACAAGAGAAGGCATACATAAGGTGCATAGCGAAAGACAAGAAGTGGTCTCACCCAATCATCAGTCAAGTTCAGCCTACATAGTCACTTTCACTCACTTATTCCATTCAAATAAGGAGAGTGACTGAGCACTTTTATTTATATTTTTTATTCTCCCCCTTAATCGCGCCAAGAAGACCAATATTGATGCGATTGACAACGAGACTAGATAAAAAGAAAGGTAATGAAACTTAAGGAAGTTCTCAGCGCGGACATCCGACACATAGTAGATCCTTTAGTTGCAGAAACCCTTGATAAAGCCGACCAAGAGTTGTAACTCATATATATGTTTGAGCTATGTAAATCTACCTTGTATATAATTTTGTTGTTTTGTAAATAATTTCACAACTTATGTGAATCACATGAATTTTGTAAACATCAACTGATTTATAATCCTTTTCTGTAATGTCACTTTTGAAATGTCTATGAACTGCTCATTTATTGATTTTTGGACTTGTTGGATATTTTGCTATTCCTCGTTGTTCCGATTTTCCTAAAAAGCATGAAGTAGACAATATTCCGATTGTTTGCTTGAAATCGAAATACATGTCTATGTATGTCATTTGTTTTGGTTAACAATTCATCATGTTAATTGTATGAAAAGTAGTTTATATTAAATGCTAAAATCTCATCTTTAACCATGATGAGAGATGATTAAGAATGTAACTCCTTCCACTTGGCTGATTCAGAAATCAGTTTTTGAAAATTTGAAGTAGTAACTCTTCGACCCTTTCCTCAACATTGATGGGATTTGAATAGTTAGAAACTCGAAGTTCCCATTCAAAAACTCTTAATGGCGATCTTTATGATAATATTATTTTACCCATATTCGAGTATTTGTGATGAATAGAAATTCAAAGCTCTTGCACCCAGATTAGGCTTTACATTAGCATCATTCTTGATACTTAGATTCGGATATAATAAATTAGTGATTGATAAATACCGAAACATAGATTCGAGTGTTAAATGATGAAATTCTTATATAAAAATACCCGAAAACCTAATTTGGGTATCAGTAGCTGATGTTTAGAAATGAGAATACCGAAAACCAGATTCGGGTTATAGTAAGTGAAGTTTTGTTCTACTCCTCTGCTTTCGTCTTCTTTGACGTGTAAGAAACCTTCTAGTTTTGACTAATCTGGTTAGTTACCTCATGAGCTAGGATGTATTAGTCCATGATCGAATATGTTTTTTCTCAAGCTTTAACATCTTAGTTCATAATTTGCGAGTCTCTTCTCGGGCTTGGACATCTTAGTCCTCTGCTAAATCTGCCTCTTCTTAGGCTTGGACATCTTAGTCCATAGTTTGGTGGGCCACTTCTTGGGTGTGGACGTCGTAGTCCATAGTTTGATTGTCCTCTTCTTGGGCCTGGACATCTTAGTCCATTGTTGTCGGATGCTCTTGGTTAGCTCATCTTAGAAGCTGAAACCAAGAACTTACCTGACCTGCCTCCAAGAGGCGCCCTGCCCTTGCCCTTTTGCGACACGGACAAGGGCTTGTTCAGTGCTTTAACTTGGCCATCTTATGTTGCGGATAAAGGCTTACTCCGTCCTACATCCAGGAGGTGCCATATCCTAGCCGTATCATGGCATAGATAAGGGCTTGTTTGGTGCTTTAAGCTGGCCACCTTATGGCGCAGCTAAAGGCTTACTCCGTCCTCCCTCTAGGAGGTGCTCTACCCTGGCCATCTCGGCATGGACTGACGATTTTCTACCATCTTAGGTAGACTACCATCTTAGGTAGTATCCAATTATATGGAGCATTTCACTCCTAACCATGTAGATTTTTTCTTTACAGAAATTAGCTCTATTAAGTCCATCTCAAATTATTTTTACAAATTCATGAATCTTTCCTTGTCGAAAGAAGTTTACGATCATCCTTCCTGGGCTCTACAATGGTTAGTCTCATGACCATTCATCATGTGATAGTGGTAATGAGATCCTCCCAGTTCTCTTTCATATTTTGGGTTTTTATTTTTGACGACCAATAGTTGAGCTCATCCTTAGTAAGCATGTAGACATTTTCCATAGATGTTGTTAAGTTGCATTACTTTGGAAGTCTAGATTTGAAGCTTGATTCTTGAGGATGACTCTTTGATTTTTTTTCTCCTTGGCCTTGTTGTTTCCTGCTCTTCAGTTGCCTTTCTTTTCACTACCCTTTGACCCTTCTGAGTTGGAAGTGTTCTTATTACAATTGGTTGCAACTTGTATGCAAAGGCATTGTAATCATTCATTATTTCTTTCTCAAAAAATTTTCCTTAGGAATAATGTTGAATTGTTCTTCTCATTTGGTTAAAGATATTGTCACTTCGATTTGTTCTCTTTCTGAGTGCAAAGATTGGGGTAGGGACAACATGGAAAGGGTTTAAGCTCCATTTTTCATGGTCATATGATTCTGCTTTTTTCGGGTTTATATATCTCAGAGCGTTGAGCTTTAGTCTTTGCTCTTCATCCTGATTGGAGTCCATTATGATTACTTGGGAGAACCTTGTCAAATGTGGTTCGGAAGACCCTTGTCCAGATATCTTAAATCTACTGGACATGATTAAACCAAAGTGGATAAACTTGAAGTAAGATGGAATTAAGCATGGTTAAAGAATGATGGTATTGGGGATTTATCCAAGTCGGAGGTTCAGGCCCTCCTTCTAGCGCCAAAAATGTTAAAAAGATTTTTTGTCAACACTCCAAAGTAATGCTAAGAAAGATGAATAACCCTTTGTATGAACAGTGAGCGTGATTCCCTGAGGAATTAGCTTCCAATTTGACTTTATTTATTAATATTTCTCAAATCAGACCTTTCGACGGTGTCGAAAGGTACGATCTCTTGGTTAAGCGTGAGCTAGTGTGAGTTCTCTTTCGAAAGCCTTCCTTTCGATCAGATTGAAATTCCTTGAGTTAAATCTTTTAAAGGTAGGTTTTGACCTTGTCGAAAGCTTAGGTGTTAGTTTCCTTTAAGTTTAGGCAAGAAGTCTTATCTCTAATGGAGTTTGAGTGGGCTTTGACCTTGTCGAAAGCTATGGGAATAACTTCCTTTAGGATAAATCTGTAAGTCTAAGTTTTCGTATTTAGAGAAAAGGTTTCGACCTTGTCGAATGCTTTAAACCATGAGTTGGTGACTACGGAAGGTTATAGAAGATGTTAGGAACAAAAGAGGTATCGACCTTGTGAAAGGTTACTTTCGATGGAGTTAAACTTAAAATATAAAAGTTAATCCAGCAAAAGCTTTCGTAATTAGCAAAGAGATCAGTAATGCACAAGTCTTCACTTTTTCCATCTAAATAAATTTTATTCCGTTGAATTCCAAAATCAATAATCTCCAAATTAGGGTTACAGTGCTTTGTTAAAGAAAATGCAAGTTTAGAATGAGAGAAATTAGCCCCCCAAAATGTGACCCCTTGGGTCTTATTTATAGATGATGGTCAGCCTCCTTCCGCGCCTTTGCTTTCAATTGGATCGAAAGGTACGACCCTTTCGATGTCATCGAAAGGTAGTCCCTTGTGCTTCTTGGTTAATCCTTTCGCTTCCTTGCCTTCAACCAGGTCGAAAGGTCCCCTCTTTGCATGCTATTTTTATCCTGCCATATTTCGTTTCGATGCTGTCAAAGGCTATGCTTCAGTTCAACGTCGTTGAAAGGTATCCTTGATCTTCTTGTTATACTCTAGTAGCTTCTTCATTCTCTCTTATCCTTTCAACCTGATCGAAAACCATGCCTCCTTTCGACAATGTCGAAAGGCTTTTTATCATTCTTTCTCCTTTGCTGATTACTGAGTGTTTCTTTCTTCATAGCACCTTTCGACATTGTCGAAAGGTGTCCTGGAGGGATCATTGCCTTCTTATTGTTAGTGGAAGTAAGTTTGGAGCCTTTGACGGTGTCGATAGGTTGATCACTTTGGTTTTGAAATGATTCAATTGTCATTGGTTTTGATGTTGTTGTGTAGCCCATGTTCTTGTTTTGATCTAATGCAGAACCCTTTCAGGACTATAGCGTTGCTAATACTAGCTTAGACTTCTTCACCTTCTTCGAAAGGTATGAACTCCCTGGATACTGTTGGCAGGAAACTTCTGAAACCTTCAAAAGGTCTTGAAGCCGCTAAACTTTGATGACTGCATCCCTTTGACTCCTTCGAAAGGTTTGGTCTGAAATCTTCTCTCTTGGTCTTTGCTTAAGGACCTTTTGACTTATTCGAAAGGTGAATTTTTTGGAGTAACAATAGTATCAGAGAATTTCATATGAAATGGTTCTGGTTATCGTAAGGTAAAAACCCGTCCTTGTTTATATGTGGTGTGGTCTCACGAGATATTTTGATTTCAAAGATTTTTATATAACTTAACAATCAAGTTAGGTATGTTTTTCTTACGCTGGTTTCTAGACTGACTATGGTGTTATTTTATTATAGTGCTTCGGTCGGACCAAGCAAATTAAAGATTTAGATTGCATGTGTGGAGCTTCAAGAGATGAGTTGGAGGCCTATAGACGTATTCACGTAGATGGTTAATTTTTTAACTGTATTCGTTGTTGTATTTATCATCAATTGTCAAGACAAGCTGTTATAACCATCCGGGCTGAAATAGCTTAGTATACTTTGAGTGATGTCATTATATACATATATTATAGCTTGGCTTTTGTGTAAAGATTTGTTGTATATTATAGATTATTCATTCCACTGTGAGATCTGTGTTGTTAAATTTCCTTCTTTCTTTTCCCTAACAATCGGGTTTTTCAGCATTCGATTTCTCGGCATGTAATACAAAGGACGTATTTTAGTCGATTTTAAAGGGTCGAAAACCCAGTCATTACATTTTTTATTAGAGATGAAGGATAAGCGAGAACCTTGGCTTTGTTAGGGTACTCATTAGACATAGGGTAGTAGCACCCTAGAATGAGTTTGAGTGTGTGTGTATGAGCGCGTATTTGTTAGTGATATAAACTTTTTTATATTATGTTGGTTGATTTGTTGAGTGGCTTATGGATTCAGGTCAATACGAGTAATTAACGTTACTGATAGGGATCTATTTACACTAGAATGGAGCAGTTCAATATGGTATTGTGTTGAAATTGGGTAAATGAAGTAATTTTATCCTGATTATATTTTATATATAAAGAAAAATATTCTCATAAATTATTATGGTATATATGGTGTGACTAGTTGTTAGAGAATCGTAATATTTTGTTGTTATCGTTTGTTGATTGTTGTTTATGATCGAACAAAAGTGTTATTATAATAATGCAAACTAAGATTAACAATTAAGGAATGATTTTATATAACCAAAGTTGGATTATATAAATATATAGTTTATAAATGTGATTTATAAATAAAAAGGTTTGAAAAGCTAGGAATTTGGAATTTAAATCTCGTTGATTTCGAAAATTGTTTTTCAAAGTTCTGTGAAAATAATAGTAATATTATTTTCAAAATATTTTGAATAAAAATATTTAAAAAGGAATTTAAAGAGATAGAAAGCACTGAACTCACTTCGGTTGCTGGAAAATAATTTCGATGATGACTACAGCATCATCGATGTTTATTTTCTGGTTTCCAAGAGAGAATTGGTACTATTAGAGTTTTGTTTTGGTAAAACTTGTTTTGATTTTAAAATTCAAAAGAATGATTTGACATACTAAGGGGATTATATATGATTTGAAATTGATTTGAAATAAGAACACAATGTTTAGACTATAGAAATTTGCATTTAAGTGTTTTACGAAAATATAGGAAAATAAGCCCGATAACTCACAAATTTCTAAAATTTGTAAATAAAACAAAGTTTTATTGCATTTGAATGTTGAGGAAGAAAAAATTGAAAAGAAGATTTAAATTAAGTTAAATAAAATGGTTTTTGGAAGTGAGATTGATTGTGGTTTGAAATGAATTAATGAGATGGACTAGTTAATTAAGTTAGTGAATTGAAAATAGTTAAAAGTGTATTGAAAATAGGAAAATGAATTGAGTTAAATGAAATTGAGTTTGGTTAGAAATAGATATGAACCTAAGTTGTAGGGTGGAAATAAACACGTAAGGTGTGGTATAAGATTTCTATTATAAACTTGAGTAAAATTTTATGAAATAATCCATAAATGAATTTAGTATAAAGTGAAATGTTGTTAAACAAATTTGATGGAATGGTTCTTAAGTGATATTAGTATTGAAAGAAATGTACTAAGTAATAAATAAATGTGGATAAAGCAATGTGGATAATAGAATGTAGATCAAATGAATGTGAATAAAATAATTTGGGATAACTAAGAAATCAATTGAAATAAATACGTTAGTTGTACATATATCATTTTATTCACATAACAGTTTGATCCGGATTTGAATACATGATTTCGAGATGATTTACATCGATCCAAGTTGGAATATTTCACTCGATTCTCGACGGTGAACACTGGATATGGATGTTTGATTGATTCGGGAATTCTCCATCATAGTATATGGCTATGAAAGGAGAATAGAGGTTTCTAATCAAGGAACTTGATTTGAGTCCCCACTAGAGTCGCCGTGCGAATGATACCAGTTCGGAAGTGAACTTGTGTGATCGAGCGAGTGCTCGGCTTTGATATTGCATACAAATGATATATGTACATCGTACGTGCTTTAGTAAAGTAAATGTTGGAAACTAAAAATGCAAATTAATGTGGTTGTGAACTATATGATTGGATGTCATTGGTAAATAAGATGCAGATATATAAAAGCAAGAGCTAAATTGATGCTTTTGATTTCATAAGTAAAATTCGGTTTCCTGGCAAAATGGTAGACGTTTAGACTGTTGTTTGATGGTTTTATGGTTGTGCCACATGGATTTTGTTTTCTATTGTTGGTTTGGGCTTGTAGTGGCAATTTGTACTTGTTTCAATCGAGCCTCGTAAAGGAGATGCTGGTGAAATTTTCCGTAAATTTAAAACATTAGAAATTTTTTGAAGAAAGTTTTAATAACTAAAATTTGGTTTTAAGCTATAACCGAAAATGATTGAATGGGATCATATTAGTTAGAATCGATGAATGAATTTGAAACTTAGTAAAGGTAATAACAAAGTTTTAATGAGTTGATTTTTGGGGAAAGTTAAAGGCTTGAAAGGATTTGGTAATCTATTTCAATTAATAGGTTTCGAAAAGTTACTGGTTTGGGGCATTTTTCTACCTTGGAAATTTCGAGGACGAAATTCTTTTAAGGGGGAAAGAATGTAACAACCCAAAATTTTAGTCATTTGAAATTGGAATATTTAATTAATTTTAAATATTAAAAAGTTAATTTTATAGATTAAATAACTCAAATTTCAAATATAGCGATTTATTGGACAATTTAATTGTTGAATTTAATAATTATAATTGTTTAAATAATTGAATCTTGGTTTTTAAGTTAGATAAAAATTATTTAATAGCTTATTTAAATTGTATTAAATAAGAATGAACATAATAAAAATTTTAAATTTTATATTAATCTTATTTAACGGATTTTGAAAATAACTCGTTTAAATTAACATATGAATATAGTCGTCCGGGGCATTGTCTTGAATTTTATGAAACCAGTGCCATTGGATCTGTGATGGAGAGTTATTTACGCCGTTAGATTTCATGGTGACCAGATGTATCGTTTGGTCATACGAGATCGAAACGCATACTAATTAATATAAAAAATTTAATATAATAACTGGGTCTAAAAACCTATCTTCAGTAACGATCGAATGAGGTCTCGAAACAAGTTCCATTGCATTTGGAATTGGTGTATAACATATAGAAAGCTAGGCTACACGTCTTATTTGGAGTTCGAGATTTTTTGGTATATTTTGCTGAATATTTAAAAGCAAAATAATATATATACACTATTTCTTAGGCCATACCCTCCATCATTCTACCCATACTCTGCCCATACTCTTGCCATGTCAAACCCATGCCTTTCTCTTCTATAAATCTTGTTCCAAAACCAGGGAATTTTTTTGGCAAAGATTACAAATTTTCAAATAAATCCCCTCACCCAACGTCCCACAATCATTGGGACAAATCCAAGCATTTTTAGATAAGGCTCTCATTTAGGAAAACGTTTGTGGCATCAAGATGAAGGGATTCAATGGTTGGATTGTCGTGGATTTGAGTGAGACACCAGAAAATCGACATTGAACATTGGATCTTTTTCGATGTAATTCGTTGCCGTCGTGCATTGGTTGGCGATGGCGCCAGAATGGAAGTCGTAATGGATGACGGTAGCTACCCACGGCAAAAATTTGGTGGCCAAAAAAGGCCTATGGTGGCCGGAAAAAGGAGATGAACTCGCTCCATTTATGGGGTGTTTTGGGCAATGGCAGTGAGCTGAGGCGGGTTATGCTAGCGGCTTGGGTTCCGAGGGGGGTAAGGGGGTGGTCTAGGTGGCCGGTGGCGAGGGTGTCGTCGGCGGCGGTGCAGTAGAGTGGTGGTGGCAACGTTGACATTTGGAAAAAAAATTGGCAGCCTGGGTGTTCACAAGCGATGATGGAAAAAAGACGAGTGTAATTAGAGTATTTGTAATTAGTTTATTAAATTATTAATTTAGTTAACGATAACTTAATTATTTAATAACTTTTGCATGCGAGATCCGATTGGGACGCGAATTTTTGCATTGCACACATAAGGACGTAAGCTTTGCAATGGTATTTGTTTGGATAAATTTGTAAATAGTTGAAAATTAGGCTAAAATCGGACGTCGGTTGGTTTTAGCTCCAAACCGGAATGCTTCGGTGACAACAGAAAATTTAGTGAGTTAAACTCACCATTTTGGTTAAATAGTATGATATATAGTTGATAAAAATTGTTGGATGATTGTTTGAACTGATTAATATATTTATATTAATTAGATTGGATATTCCCTTCTATTGAGCATATGAGACCCTATTACATTCCAGTGTAAGAGTGGACGAATCTTTATATATGAATCCTGACTCGAAGCGGTTGACATATATTTTATGATTATATAATGTTTATGGTGCAAGGGAAAACGGGTTGGAAGTATCCAACAGGATTCCTCACTATTATTGAATTGTTTTAGTAATATTTCTATTATATGGATTATTAAATAATGAACAAGACTGTGGACATTATGGTTATAACATGATTTTTATGTTTGAAAATAAAATCCAATAGTGATAGAAAAAAAATATCGATATTGTTTATGTATTGGGTGGCTATTGGCCTCAAATTAGTATTTTAGAAATACTATAAATTGCCTTTTAAGTTTGAATTGGTTTTTGAGACAATAAACGATTTTTAAAACCCGAAATTGGTTTCAGAAATTTTTTTGTTTTAAGGATTATCTATTTAATTATATTAAAATTGTTTTATGTTTATATAATTATAATAATAATATTTGAAGGATATTTAACTATATTAATATTGTTTTAAAGTTATATAATTATAGTAAAATTATTTTAAGGTTATTTAATTATATTAATATTGTTTTAAAGTTAATTAATTATAGTAATATTATTTTAAGGTTAATTAATCATATCAGTATTTTTTAAAGTTATTTTAGCAATATAGTTTTAAAGAGTTATCAAAATCTGAAAAGGTTAATTATTTCAAGAATAATTATGGTTTTAATTTATAATAAGGATTATTAACAAGGTTTTGAAAATAAATCATTATTATTTCTAAAAATGGTAAAGATTAATTATTCTTGTTTGTCAAACAATATTTTGAAATTATTAATTATTAGTTAAGATGTTTTGCAATTAATAATTTTCATTCATTTATAATATTTATTGTTTATAATTATTGTTATATAATGGTTTCTAAAAGTAAAAGGATTTTTAATTATTTATAAATGTTTTTTGAGACCTAAGATTAGAGTCGAAAGACTTGGGTTTTATATAAGAGCTTGTAAAATGGTTTAGAGACACAAGGAAGTTTATTTACAAGGTGAAGGGTTTTATAAGTGGAATGAATTTTAGAAACGGGTTTATAGATGTATAATGGAAGTTTTATAAATAGGTTGAGAAGTTTTGTATAATGGTTCATAAATGGTTTTATAGAATTATAAGGAGTTTATGAATGATTTTTGAATCGAATAAAACTGGAATCTTTCTTAGTGTACAAATATATGTATACCGTCGAGATAAGTGTATGGATATTTTCTATGTATTGAAAATATAAGAATCGGTAGATATATATCTTTGTAAAGGTATTCTTATAAAAGAAATTTACAAATGGTTTTGATTATGAAAGATTTATAAAAGGAGGCTAGTGATTGCTTCTATGTTGAACCAATATTAGTTTTCCTTATGAAATAAATCCCTAATTTGGATTTACATTTGTCGATAGTTAAATAACAGACTATCAATAAAATGGACCCAAATGTAATTTTGGAAATATCTAGGAGAAACACGTGAGTTATATGGCACAGTCATCTTCGATGATGTTGTACTTTGTGTATAAATCACATTTTGTTCTCTTATGACAACGATAAGGAAATCCATCATGTAACAACCCGCATGTTTTACGATTGTATATTTAAATGTTTTATTTAAATATAGAATCGTTAATCGGATTAAAGTCCGAAAATCAACTTTATGTAAACAGTGGAATTGGCACTCGAGACCACCTCCATTGAGTCCAAAATGGCGTTTACAACTTTTTTGAGTATAAACATCGATATGTTTGGAGTTGAGTAAAAATTATGACTTTTTCACTTTGGGTTTGGGTTTCAGCCCATCAACCTTCTAATAACCTAACCCTTCATCCAACTCCTCTTCACTCCTTCATAATATTTCCTAACACTCAAGCTTTAGAAAAATGGAGGAAGAGAAAAAGAATTAGAAATTCCTATGCCCTAGATTCATTTGCAAACTCAAGTTCTAGCTCCAACATCAAAGAGAAGCTTAGGTAAGCTCCCTCTTCATCATCTCCATCTCTTCTCCTCTTCAATTTCAGAAATTTCCTAAACCCTAACTTAGGAAATGTTTTTCTACTTAGGCTTAGACTGAAGCTCCTTGGGTTAACATTGAAGAGTGATTGTTCTTGCCTTGCTCTATAGCTTCTCTCTTGTGTTTTTGGGTTTAAAGGTGAGTTTTTGAACTCACATCTTTGTCTATGTCTATCATTGTTGTTAGGTATGAATTCCTAACATCTATTCATGTTCATTTTCTTTTGATTTGAATTGATTTGGTGAACATTTCAATTTTTGGTGTTTTGAAGTCAAAAACTCTAAAAATCATAGCTTTGATGTTTGATCATGCCTTTGGTGGTGTATTGAAGAGCCAATAGGGCTGATTTGTCGATTGGCATAAACCCCTAGTGCCCATTGCTCGTCCGATCGCGAATTGAGAGAGTTTGCTCTTCATTTGGATAGGCTAAAAAACAGTGCCAGTCAGTCGACTTGCCTCTGCAGTCAGTTGACTGGCTGTAGAAATCAAGAGTTTCTAGGACTGTCTGCAGAAACTGGAAGTCTCTGTTTTCTACAGTCAGTCGACTGGCCTCTACAGTCGGTCAGCTGACTGCAGGAACTGAAACTTTCGGGTTTCTGGATCAGTCGACTAGCCTCTGCAGTCAGTCGACTGACCTGCTTGTCTTAGCCCAATTTTTCTATTTGGTGTGGATTTCCAATTCATAACCGACTCGTGTTGATCCGATTTATTGTTATCATTTATTATT
Organism: Allium fistulosum; assembly: GCA_030737815.1. NCBI lineage: Eukaryota > Viridiplantae > Streptophyta > Magnoliopsida > Asparagales > Amaryllidaceae > Allium > Allium fistulosum. The sequence goes on along the minus strand of CM060905.1, from coordinate 752,008,834 downwards.
GACTTTGATGACTTCTTTTTAGGATTTTTTGGGAATATCCATTGTTAACCCTCTTTTGATTCACGACTTAAGGCAGCATCCGACCTAAGAGATGGATCGACTTAAAATGTCCAACGACCTAACTGCTGGAACGAGTTAGCAACCTAAGGAGTTAAAAGGTCTTACGACCTACCGACCTAACGAGCCAACAACCTAAGAGGTTAAATGACTTAACGGGCTAAAGCAAAGTACATCCTAAGTCGCATACGACTTACTAGCTCGATAACCAAATGCTTCCGACTTACGACCCATGACCTATGATAGGTCGCTTACGACCTAAGCAGGCGAAAACAAGTTCGAAGAGGCAACAGATAAGAAATTCTCTAAGTCATCACCGACCTACGACTTAAGCAAATGAGGCGCTATTCCTTATTTAACACAATGATTTCTTGGATCGTCAGCGAGTGAGGACATAGTTTAACTCAGCCACGACCTAAAGTTACCGAGTTAAAATCCAATACCGCTTCACTAATACTATGATCTGCTAAGTCGGCCATGACTCACGACTTATCTTAAGCCGGACATGACTTAGGACTTGGCAGAAATTCCTGTCCAGAATCAACTCCTATAAATACCCCCCTAACTCCAACGGCGAAGGGACTTTTGGCCAATCATTTTCTGGAGCGTCGTTACTCTGCTAAATTCTCGACTCATCCAACATTTGAAGAACTCTAATCACTCAAGACATTACAACAAGCTTTGAGAGAAATCTACTGCATTCAACATGAATTTGAGGAGATCTTCAACATCGAAGCTTGAGCTAATAGTCTAAAGTGTTTAAGAATCGAAATATATTGCATTTTGAAGAGCATTGTATCATTTTGTAACCAGAATCAGCAATAAAATAGTATAAAGTGAACGTAGGCTCAATTACGGGCCGAACCACTATAAATCTGTTGTCTTTTACCGCTTTCAGCCATTTTACTGCTTATTCTTGTTCCTGTATCACGGGTGGTGCTTTCACAACTTCACAACACACACCGGGTGTTAACGTTCAATTTCTAGCGTTAACATTTTGGTGCTTTCATTGAGAACTCAACTCAGGAATACATTCACCATTGCTTCACCGAAGTTCGTTGAAAAATTTTCTTTCAAGACCAGAAGTCTGTTGGATATAATGGCTCCTGGAAGAAAACGCAAGTCTGTCATATCTGAAGATGCTCACGACAACACTACCACTTCTCCTTCTCCAAGTCAGGCAGCTCCAAGCATGGGAGTGACGCGAGAGGAGTTAGATGCAGCTGTATCCGGACTGTATCAGCGTGCTTTGCTCGGGGCTAGTCAAAGGCCAGTAAATAATGAAGAGAACATTGCTGATGCTCTCCATAACTCCGAAGAAAGAAATATTCCTCAAGGGGGATCAGGTGCTGCTGAAGGGGCACCTCTCCATGCTGAAGGATCCATGCCAATGCCAGTTTTCCGCGAACATCTGCCCGGACAAACTTCCGAGAAAATGGCCGAACTGTACTCCGCAAAGTCATTAAACAATGAGGAATATCTCTCTGGCATGATTCGGCAAATAATGAAAGAAAGCATGCAGAGAAGCGAAGATGAGAGCGAATGGGGATTTGCTCCGAGTAAGACTCCATTTACTGAGAGGATTCTGAAAGCTGAGTTTCCTAGAAAATTTATGCCCCCTACCATTCCTGCTTATCGAGGAACGAGTGACCCAAATCAATTCCTGTACAAGTAAGACTGGCACATGACCGGCGCCAGAGCAACTGATGAGATTAAGTGTCGGTATTTCCCGGTATACTTGGAAGGGGTCGCACTTCTTTGGTTTACCAAGCTTCCCGTCCGATCTGTAGACCAGTTTTCCGATCTGACCCGAAAGTTTAAAGAGCAGTTCAGACTGTATGCCTCAAAGGCAAAAGACATAATGTCATTGTCTAGTCTTGAACAGAATCCTGGAGAGCCTATTAAGTCATTCCTGAATCGCTTCAATATAGCTCTTACTGAAGTCGACAACGCTGAACCACGGATGGTTCTGACTTATCTAATGCGGGCAATCGATAAGTCGAGTGAATTTGGGAAGTGGCTGAAAATGAAAGAGCCGAACTCACTCGAAAAATTCTATAAGAAAGATGACGAGTTCATATGCTTGGAAAATCTTTCGGCACCAGCGAAAGCGGTGGCAACAAAAGTGGAAAATAACATTGCTGCTTCAGTTAAGAAAGATTCCGGAGGTCAGAAAATGGAAAATCATGAGGGAAAGAGACAAAAGGACATAAAGAGACCTCGTTTCTTTAAATCATGAGGGACGGTCAATGGCATTCACTTCGCTGCTTATGTCGCCATACATTGGGCAAAAACTGAAGAGTGAATCGTCCAGTCAGATCCAATGCAGGATTGATGCTTCCCTTGCCGAATCCAGGGTAAGAATCAGTGTGCAGATGTTTAGGTTGCACTTGTTTTGAATTTCTCTTTTAGTCAGATCATGGTAAGAGTCAATGAATGAATAGTCGCGTTGCAACCATTTGGAGTTGGGTGATCAACCATGTCCATTTTGATTTATGTTCTCCCGTCGGATCTAGGGATGAAGTCAGCTCAAATGCAGTCATGTCATGCTCATTTGGTCTCATGCTCTTCCTGACGGATCGAAGGAAGGTGACAGAGGACGAATGGTCAAGTCACACTCATTCGTGGTTTATTCTTCTATCCATGCTATTTTGGTCAAAAGTATTCGATGGACGTTTGGGTCACATCGATTTGTAGTCAAAGAGGATTGATATTGACCGTCGATTCAACGACATGATGCAGAATGCTCGGACCTCATTTCCTGTCAATCCGATGGTATGATATGAAAGGCGCAGATCGACATTGCCCGTCGATCCGGCGGTATGATATGATTGGTTGGTTGTAACTTTGGGCGTCATTATGTTTGGTTGGCATTAAGGCCTCCTTGCAGTCGTTGCCTTAAGTTTTAATGAACGCTAAGCCGGAGAGGCAGCGAGTCACCTTTCTCTTCTTTCAGTAATTTGTACTTCTGCCCCCAGTCTTGGGGATAAGCCATAATAGGCGTTATGCAATATTGTTCACTGCTTAATTTTAACATCCACACTCTGGGGACTTGTATCTTTATGACAACTGTTGATCACTCATTTTCATGTGTTGAGTCTGCGCCTATGCTCGGGGAATGAGTGATGTAACTTGGTTGAGATGCAGTCGAAGTTGTTAGGTGGACGGGTCCACCCTCATCAAGGCCGTACTTGATGGAGATGCAGTCGAAGTCGTTAGGTGGATGGGTCCACCCTCCTCGAAGCTGCATTGAATGAAGATATGGTCGAATTTGTTAGGTGGACGGGTCCACCCTCCTCGAGGCCGTACTTGATGGAGATGCAGTCGAAGTCGTTAGGTGGATGGGTCCACCCTCCTCGAAGATGCATTGAATGGAGATACGGTCGAAGTCGTTAGGTGGACGGGTCCACCCTCCTCGAGGCCGTACTTGATGGAGATGCAGTCGAAGTCGTTAGGTGGACAGGTCCACCCTCCTCGGAGCTGCATTGAATGGAGATACGGTCGAAGTCGTTAGGTGGACGGGTCCACCCTTCTCGAGGCCGTACTTGATGGAGATGCAGTCGAAGTCGTTAGGTGGACGGGTCCACCCTCCTCGAAGCTGCATTGAATGGAGATACGGTCAAAGTCGTTAGGTGGACGGATCCACCCTCCTCGAGGTCGTAATTGATGGAGATGCAGTCGAAGTCGTTAGGTGGACGGGTCCACCCTCCTCGAAGCTGCATTGTATGGAGATACGGTCAAAGTCGTTAGGTGGACGGGTCCACCCTCCTCGAGGCCGTACTTGATGGAGATGTAGTCGAAGTCGTTAGGTGGACAGGTCCACCCTCCTCGAAGCTGCATTGAATGGAGATACGGTCGAAGTCGTTAGGTGGACGGGTCCACCCTCCTCGAGGCCGTACTTGATGGAGATGCAGTCGAAGTCGTTAGGTGGACGGGTCCACCCTCCTCGAAGCTGCATTGAATGGAGATACGATCGAAGTCGTTAGGTGGACGGATCCACCCTTCTCGAGGCCGTACTTGATGGAGATGCAGTCGAAGTCGTTAGGTGGACGGGTCCACCCTCCTCGAAGCTGCATTGAATGGAGATATGGTCGAAGTCGTTAGGTGGATGGATCCACCCTCCTCGAAGCTGTAGTTGGTTGTAGTTTATACTCCGGCTCGAGCTCTCGGAGTCCGGAGTTAGTTTAATGTTTATACTCCAGTTCGCGCTCTCGAAAGCGGGAGTTTGTTGATGTTTATACTCCGGTTCGCGCTCTCGGAATCCGGAGTTAGTTAATGTTTATACTCCAGTTCGCGCTCTCGGAAGCTGGAGTTTGTTGATGTTTATACTCCGGTTCGCGCTCTCGGAATCTGGAGTTAGTTAATGTTTATACTCCAGTTCGCGCTCTCGGAAGCTGGAGTTTGTTGATGTTTATACTCCGGTTCGCGCTCTCGGAATCCGGAGTAAGTTAATGTTTATACTCCAGTTCGCGCTCTCGGAAGCTGGAGTTTGTTGATGTTTATACTCCGGTTCGCGCTCTCGGAATCCAGAGTTAGTTAATGTTTATACTCCAGTTCGCGCTCTCGGAAGCTGGAGTTTGTTGATGGATCGCCATGTATCAGTTTTTGTCCGACTCTTTGTGTAGCGATATGCCCCGAGCTTGGGGTTTCACTTAGCGAGAGATCGGTAGGATCCCGATTACTTTTCACTTATCCGCCCACAACGAAGGATGAGATATAATTTATAGACGGTTGAATCGCATCCATGTTCATTTGGATTTTGCTTCTGCCAAGCCTAAGGAGTAAGATTATTGTTTCGGAAAACTTTGAGCTCGAGCAGAGGAGAGGATGGTAGAACTACATCCACTTTGAGTTGTGCATATTCCCTTAAGTGAGGGGCAAGAATTGAAGAGCTGATGGACAAGTCATGTCCACTTTATACTGCGTTCTTCTGATTGATCTGAGGAAGAGAGTTGAAATGATGGCTCATGATGGTTAGTGAGTAGGCAGTAAGTCGTTGATGACTTTAAATTGAGGGTTGGCCCCTAATGAAGTCAGTTTAAGGCATTATCATTTTGTCGAATCACAGACGCAAATGGAGAGTGAATGGTCAAATCACATCCACTTTAAATTTCTGTTCTCAAATAACCCCAAGTGTCTAATGTAGATTTGATGTATAGATGGTCGCGTCATGTCCATCCACAGTGTGGTTTCGCTCTTATTGGGCATCAGAAGAAGCATAAGTATTTTGGCGAGCTTGAGAGTGCATTGTAGGGACATATAACTCCAAGTCTTTCTCAATTTTCCTAATTAAATTGCATAGGCGGATGAGTGGATGGTCGGTTGTATCTACTTTGTACCGGAGTCCTGACCTTGTCGGTCTCTTCCGCTTTGATGCCCTCGATGACTAGATCATAGTCCATAGAGGTTGTTTGGCATTGAACCTTGAGTACTCGGTTACATCAAATCTCATAGCGAAGCAGCGTCGTATGCTCGTAGTTGCAATTCAGTCCAGCCCTTCTTAATTGGAAGCCTAACACACGTGGTTCAGTTCAATCAACGTTCTTGATTGGTAGGAGTCGGGTGTTCCTCGTCCGTCGTTTTATGGGGCTTGCACATATTGTCGGAGCTTTCCTTTCTGAAGTAACCTTATGGTGTTGGTATCCATGGTAGCCATCTAAGGAAGATGTGCTTCGCGATTTAGAGTATGGAGTAGGTTTCCTCCTTATCTTGCCATGTTGATCCTTCATCTGATTCATCAACTCAAAAATGGCCTAGACATGTTGGTGTAATTGTCGGCGGCGATCCACCAGTTCTCTTGTTAAAGTCTAACCGTGATCGACGGTCTTCTCTGAGGAATGAGGGAAGACATCTGCGTTTGATGGCACTCATCACCCTTGGTAGTGTCGGAGGTCGTATTTCCATAGTAAACCGACATAGTTAACATGTTGAATTTTCATTGGAAGTTCTGCACGTAGGATGGTTTCAACGGATAGGACTTGACTGGGAAAAATTCTCCAATCGACATTATGATCAAGTCCATTTTATTGCCAAGGGGTCTTGTAACACTGGAGAATGATGTATGCACGATTGTCCAACGTTTGAGTGGTTGGTAACGCCGATTGGACGACGAGTTGGTTAAAATAGGCTAATAGGTTGGTGTTTATCCCAAACTTTCATCCAGATAGGAGACCTATATAGGGTATTAAGGAAGTCCTCTTGAGGTTGTATGTCATGCTTTTAGTCATGTGGACGTGGAATGATTAAGATGCGGGCGTTTGAAGATGGTTAAGCGGTGACCAGCTATGTTTTGAGTTGGCAGAGTAGACAATGTCGGGGAGTCGTCATATTAGCCATTGTACCATAGTTGTCAATTTAGGAGTTTAAAAGCTGGTCAATTGGAGGGAGTTGCATTCCACCCTAAAAGCATGATATATTAATCAACTCCAGTTCTTGGCATACTAGCTAGGTTCTCCAGCCTCTGGGAGTACGGTTGAGTAGCATTTCTTTACCCATTCCTTGATTGCAACTCAACATTTGTTGTTGTGATCTCCTATGTCTTGTTCAGTCATGGAACAATTAGAAGCACGGATGGAATGTTCCTTCACTAAATTGGTGATTGAATTCACTATGCGGGTGCCCTGCGCTGCGGCTAGCACGGATGAAATTTGGGTCGTACCCGAAAACATATTTTTTTTAATTTTTTTTTTTGAAATTTCGTATCCATCAAGCAACCTGAAAAAGTCCTTCTTCGTATCATTCTTGTTCGAATCCATCATATGCGCTCGTCTTCGTATCGATATGAAGTGCGCATGGCTAGATCGATACGAAAGTGGTATCTATCGATCGATACGAATTAGATGTAGATGGATGGATACGAAGTACCTGTGAGTATCGATACGAATTGGAGGCAGATGGATGGATACGAAGTACCTGTGAGTATCGATACGAATTGGAGGCAGATGGATGGATACGAAGTACCTGTGAGTATCGATACGAATTGGAGGCAGATGGATGGATACAAAGTACCTGTGAGTATCGATACGAATTGGAGGCAGATGGATGGATACGAAGTACCTGTGAGTATCGATACGAATTGGAGGCAGATGGATGGATACGAAGTATTGCTTCCTGATGGATACGAAGTAAGCTTCCATCTCATGGATACGAAGTAGAGCATCCATCTCATGGATACGAAGTACAACATCCATCTCATGGATACGAAGTACAGCATCCATCTCATGGATACGAAAATTATGGATACGAAAAATAGCATATTTTCTGGATTCGAAAAGATGGATACGAAAATCACCATATTTTCATGGATTCGAAGACATGGATACGAAAATCACCATACTTTCATGGATTCGAAGACATGGATATGAAAATCACCATATTTTCATGGATTCGAAAATATGGATACGAAGTTCATCATGAATGTAGTTCCTCTTAGATCTGGAGCAATCTGAATAGAATAGAAGGAACCACTTATGAACAGATCTGGATCTTCTCCTTAGATTTTTGCAATCCAACGACGGTAGTAGATCCATAGAGCAGGAGAAAAAACTACGTTTTTTCACAGTGAAAGCACCAAAGTGTTTGTACCAAAAATGGGCACAACACTCTTCGGAAGTCTTTGAAGAGATAAACGTGAAGAATGAAAATTTGAACTGTGGATTATCTAACAAAAACTCCAAATAACAGAAAATAAATTGCAAAGACAAATGATTTAGAGTGGTTCGGCGTTTTGCCTACGTCCACTATGAAGCTTGATAATTTTATTGCTCAATACTTGAAGATTACAATCGTTTATACTGTCGTACAACTGAATTTATATGCTAAGTCTCAATCTAAAGCAGCGGTGGTGTTCTGGAGTAAATCTGGCAGAATCTGGGCGCTCTTTAGTGCTTAGAATTCTCCGACCCCTTTTCTGAATGACCAGGGGCTCTATTTATAGGTGTAGGAGGCTGATATTTCGTCTAAAATTCGGGGAAACCGCTTCTGGCACGTGAGGGGGCCCACATGGCCGAAATCTGGAGATCCGGGCCCACTTTGGGGTCGATTCGACCCTGGGTTCGAATCAATCAAGAAATCATCCAATCAAGCTGAAATTTGGTGTGAACATTCTTCATCATGTGCTTAAGCTTCTATGAAAATTTCATGGCATTTGGACTTGTAGAACTCGAGTTATGATCGATTCAAGTTGGTCCATATCGATTCGAACTCAACTTCGAATCGATCAAGATTTTCTCCGATTGAGCTGAAATTTGGCACGGACATTCCTTAGGTTGCCAGTAAGCTACACTGAAAATTTCATAGCATTTGGACTTGTAGATCTCGAGATATGATCGATGCAAGTTGGTCCATATCGATTCGACCCTTGGTTTGAATCGATCAAGAATTGCTCCGATCGAGCTGAAATTTGGCGTGGACATTCCTTAGGTTGCTAGTAAGCTACTGTCCAAATTTGGTGGCATTTGGACTTGTAGATCTCGACATATGATCGATGCAAGTTGGTCCATATCGATTCGACCCTTGCTTCGAATCGATCAAGATTTGCTCCGATTGAGCTGAAATTTGGCATGGACATTCCTTAGGTTGCCAGTTAGCTCCTGTCCAAATTCCTATAGATAATGGGGTTGGTGTCATTAAAGGAGATTAGAATGCTGGGCGAGAATGCTATTTTATAGAGCTTCGAGAGGCCAGGAAGAGAGAGATGGGGAAAGATGCGGCAACTCCGCTCCGCATCAAGAACCAAACCCTGTAGCAAGTACAAGGTGGCCCCTGCACTGGCGAGCATAGTGGTGCAAGGAAGGAGATGGACCCCAGAAAGGCCAGTGCAAGGGAGAATAGAGTGGTGCCGATGGAAGTAACGGTACCAGTACCTGTTGATCTTATAGACCCGAACAAAGTGCTAAATGTGGGTTCGCAACTTAGTGTGGCAGTCCAAAATATGCTAATATCATTTTTGAAAGAAAATCTGGACGTATTCGCTTGGATTCACGCCGATATGTGTGGAATATCTCCAGAGATTGCTGTGCATACTCTGAATATTGATCCGAAATTCCCGCCTGTGAAATAGAAGAGAAGAACCCATGGTCCAGAAAGATCAGCAGCGCTAAAGGAAGAAGTAGACCGACTCATGGAAAATCATTTCATCAGAGAGTCCACATATCCAAATTGGGTTTCCAATCCAGTGCTGGTTAAAAAAGCAAATGGAAAATGGAGAGTGTGCATTGATTTCTCGGATTTAAACAAAGCTTGTCCCAAAGACTGTTTCCCATTACCAATTATCGATCAGCTGGTAGATGGAACGGCCGGGCACGAATTGTTATCTTTTATGGATGCTTACTCCGGGTATAACCAGATTATGATGCATGAGTCGGACCAGGAAGATACGAGCTTCATCACAGATGTTGGTCTTTACTGCTACAAAGTCATGCCCTTCGGATTGAAGAATGCAGGGGCAACATATCAAAGGCTTGTTAACGCAAGGTTCAAATCACAACTTGGGAAAACAATGGAAGTCTATGTCGATGATATGTTAGTGAAGTCAAAGAAAGTAGTTGACCATATGGACCACTTAGCAGAAATGTTCGCAATTCTCTGAAAATATGGAATGAAGCTCAACCCTTTGAAATGTTCATTTGGAGTAGAGTCCGGGAAATTCTTGGGATTCATTGTAAGCGCTAGGGGCATTGAAGCTAATCCCGCTCAAATTACCACTCTGAGAGAAGTCAAAGCCCCTAGAACAAAGAAGGTACTGCAAAGCCTAAATGGGAAAGTAGCTGCTTTAAGTCGGTTCATTTCCAAAGCTACTGACAAATGCATCCCCTTCTTTGACGCTTTAAAGAAAGGAAAGAAAAATTTCGAGTGGACTCCAGAATGCCAAACAGCCTTCGATGAACTAATCCATCACATGCAAGCGCCTCCAATACTTTCAAAGCCTAACGATGGCGAAGACCTTTTCTTATACTTGGCGGTTTCGTCCCATGCCTTGAGTGCAGCATTAGTACAGGAGGATGCAAAAGTGCAGCGCCCAGTCTATTATATCAGCAAAAGACTCACTGGGGCAGAAATGAATTACTCAAAGTTAGAAAAGCTCGCTTACTGTTTACTGATTGCTTCCAGAAAGTTGAGGCCGTATTTTCAAGCTCATCCTATCAAAGTTCTCATTGATCAACCCCTCATGCAAGTCCTATTTCGCCATGAAACTACTTCGGGTCATCTCTTAAAATGGAACATCGAACTTAGCCAATATGACATCACTTATCACCCCCGAAGAGCGATCAATGGACAAGCTTTAGCAGATTTCATCGCAGAATACACAGATAAGGGTGGTAGTGAGGAAGAGGTTACAGTTGACATCCCAACTAAATGGAAATTATATGTTGATGGCTCAAGAAATGATTACTATTTCGGAGCCGGGGTTGTACTTGAAACCCCCGAACGGCGATCATTATGTTACGCATTAAGATTGGAATTTCCTTCTACAAACAATGAAGCAGAATATGAAGCTCTAATTGCTGGATTAAAGATTGCAAAGGAGTTAAACATTAAAACAGTGCAGATCTTCAACGATTCTCAACTTATTGTATGTCAAATCAAGAAGGAATTTCAAGCTAAAGGAGGGAATCTGCCTGCTTATTTGTCAAAGGCTTCTGAACTTCTCAATGATTTCGATCACTATTCAATATGCCACATACCTCGAGAGGAAAATATGAAGGCGGATTCTCTTGCAAAGTATTCAAGTTCCGGAGAGGCTCAGCTATTGGGATTGGTTCATGTGGAGGTCTTGTCAGCCCCAAGCACCGATGAAATGGATATCGACTGGATCATGACCGTATCCCAAGAGCAAGAGTCATGGATGACCCCGATCAAAGAATATCTGCCCAATGGTACCCTACCAGAAAATCCTAAAGAACGCCGAAAGCTGTTAAGAAAAACATCGAGATATGTAATTCAAGACGGTCGGTTATACAGGCGGGGATTCTCAATGCCATTACTTTGATGTGTAACCAAGGAAGAAGCTAAGACAATCTTAGCAGAGGTACACAGAGGAGAATGTGGAGATCATTCAGGCGGTCAAACACTTGCAAAGAAAGTTCTTCGGTATGGGTACTTCTGGCCCGATATTAATCGAGATGCTGCTATCCACTCCCGAAAATGCGACAAGTGCCAGAGATTTGCGAGAATTCCAAGGGCACCTTCCACTGAACTAACACAAATGATCAGTCCATGGCCATTCGCCATTTGGGGGATAGATCTAATCGGACCGTTACCAGTTGACAAATCAGGGATCAAATATGCTATTGTTGTTGTTGATTATTTCACCAAATGGGCTGAAGCTGAACCTTTGGCCACCATTACTTCTAAAAAGATGATAAATTTTGTAAAAAAAAATATCATTTGCAGATATGGTGTGCCACAGAAGATAATCACAGACAACGGTACTCAGTTTGAGAGTGAAGAGTTCCAGTACTTCTGCAAGCAATTCAAAATCCAAAAAAGTTTTTCAGCAGTGGCTCATCCACAGGCAAACGGGCAAGTGGAAGCAGTAAACAAAATTATCAAGTCAACCATCAAAAAGCAGCTTGAAAAAGCAAAAGGTGGATGGGTTGATAAGCTACCACTAGCACTATGGGCGTACAGGACAACCCATAAAACTGCGACTGGGCACACTCCTTTCTCATTGGCATACGGATCGGAAGCGATGATTCCAGTAGAGCTAGAAGTCCCTTCGCACCGGAGAGTTCATTTCAATCAGGCCGAAAATGAAAAATTGCAACTCGAAGCACTTGACTTTCTTGATGAGAGAAGGGAAGAACCTGGACTCAGAGTTGCGGCCCATCAACAAAGAATTGAAAGACACTGCAACTCTAAAGTCCGCCAACGAAGCTTCGAAGTCGGGGATTTAGTTTTGAAAAGGATCATGACAGCAGTCGGAGTATTTGGACCAAATTGGGAAGGGCCGTATGTCATAGGCAATAAACTCCTTGATGGCACATTCAAACTCACAACTGTCGAAGGAGATCCAATCCCAAGAGCCTGGAACAGCAATCATTTGCGCCCATATTTTACTTAAAAAGCTTTGCTTAAAATTGTAAAATGGTTATGGATGTACCGATTGTATTGTAAACCATTGTAAAATAAGTGATGATAAATGAAGAGCTATAAAGTGGATGTAGGCCCAATTTTTGGCCGAACCACTATAAATTTTGTGTTCTTTATTATTATAATATGCATGTTTTATTTCGATATGTAAATACTGTAAATGTATTGCTAAAATGTCGATTCAATACTGCAGGTCATCAAAACAAAGCTTACCCATCACAATGCCAAGTGAACCCCACAAATCACTCAATAAACAAATTTCAAGCCACAAAAAGTTCCAAATTCAAATCCAACATAAGATGAACTTTACACAAAAATTTGATGATTCCGCCAAAGAGACACTTTTCCAAAGAAAGGAACTAGACGCTTGTTAACTAATCACGATCGTTTGTATAAACAAACATCTGATTGAATAACTTGCACCTGTCCCATGGAATCAATCAACAGTAAAAGTACACTCTATTGGATAGAACAAGCTGCTTGCAAAGGGAAGGAACATAGGCTCAGAGACAACAATAAAAGGACCTGGGCAAGCTGATCAATAAAAGCCCTCTTCGGAGGCACAAGACCTCTTCGGAGGCGCAACTCTTCGGAGGATAAAGACCTCTATGGAGGCACAAGCCCCCTTCGGAGGCACGCCAATAAATGGAAATGCTCTTCTCAACAAAAAGGTTGATGAAACCACTGAGGCAAGGCCATTGTTAACTAATTGCGATCGTTTGTGCAAATGAACATCCAATTAGATAACTTGCGTCCGCCCTGTGATTCCATTTAACTATGAGAAAGTAACTTCCAGGCAATTAAATAAAGACCTCTTCGGAGGCACAAGACCTCTTCGGAGGCATAAGACCTCTCCCGAGGCACCGCAAGCCCTCTTACGAGGCACAAGCCTTCCCCAAAGGCACACACTGCCCTCTTCGGAGGCAGAAGACCTTCCCCAAGGCACACAAGACCTTTTCAGAGGCACAAGACCTCTTCGGAGGCAAAGGACTTCTCCGGAAGCACAAGACCTCTTCGGAGGCACAAGACTTCTTCGGAACAACAAACAAAAAGACTTCTTCGAAAGCAAAAGACTTCTCCGGAAGCAAAAGACTTCTCTGGAAGCACAAGACCTCTCCGGGGGCACAACGCTACTTCACAAAGCATGATGCTACTCTTCGGAGTCCGAATGCAACTCCTCAAAAATGCTAAAAAGCCCTCCTCAGAGGCACACTTCAACTCTCGAGGAAGACCTACTTGTTCATTTTGAAAAAAATTCTTCCTCAAAAGTTGAAGTGCTAAGTAAAATCCTCTTTAGAGGCCCGCTTCACCGCGTAGGAGAAATCACTTCTTAAAAACATGAAGTGTCCATCTCCGAAAGTTAAAGCGTAAAAAAAAAACTTCTCCAAAAACGAGACACGCTCCATTTAAGTAAAATAATTGTTTCCTCAAAGACGAAATAGTTATTCTTCAAAAATAAGAGTATAAGCCTCGCCAAAGCAAAAAGGTACTGCAATGCACTTGTGATATAGGGGCAATATCATATGATACAACTATAACAATGAAAGTAGTATTCAAGCGACATACCACAAGCGCATTACAATATCATGCGGAAAAAGATGTGGAATAAGTGCATTCTCAAACACTGACAAAAAGTGTGTACAAGTAAAAAGAATTGCTTATTCTACACTAAAATGAGAAATAAATGCATTTTAGCATATACAAGAATCCGTACAAGTAAAAGAATTATTTTATTCAATACTGTGAGAATTCTTTACATGTGCAGATCTCAAAAAGAAGCGGGGACCGGTACCCGCACAATCTCCGATCGATTCAAACAAAAAAGCAGAATAAGAAAAGCAGAATCCAGATTATCACTCCTTCTTCCTACCACCCTTAGTACCCTTGCCCGGTTTAATGACTAGTTTCGGAATCCGGCAGGGACGGGTCGGAGAAGAAGGTGCAGCTGGATCTTCTTTTGCTTCATCTTCTCCAGCGGAAATGTTTTTCTTCTCCTTCTTCATGACACGCTTCCCTTTCCTCTTCGAGGAAGACTCACTTCCTGGAGTAGCAACTAGCGCAGAAAGCTTAGTATCATCATCAAGAGACTGATTCGGAGTCTTCTCGCTGTCCTCAAGATCTTCCGCCTTCTGTTCTTGTGAAGCGGGTAGATCCTCCAAGCCTCGAAGGGCTTCTATTTGCTCTTCCTGCGAACCCGGTTGAGAAGCAGGAGTAACTTGAAGGATTGGCGGAGGAATAGCTGGAGGAGGAGAAGAGTGTATAGCGCTCGATGCCACCGCTGTAGAAGAAAAGAAGTTAAAATCGGTATTCTCCGAGAAAAGAGAAGATATTGGTTCATCAAAGCTTAAGTAATAAGTAAGAAGCTCGTCAAACTCGGTTAAATCGAACAAGTGATTCACTGGATCCGGGTCGACATTAAAGTTACCTGGAGAAGTTGGCTTTGCAATATCGATCTCGAATTTCTCAGCCTCAATATCTTCCAGGGCCTCGTCCTCGGTAGGAGTGGTCGGAATTTCAGTGTCAACTTTAGCAGGAAGCGAGGAATGGGCACAGGAATCTATAATGTTGACATCGGCCGAAGTTGAAGTATGAACGGGGGCAGTTGAAGGAGCTTCCTCTTTCGGGTGTTCATCTCCCGTCGACTCAGCTCGCGCTTTGGCAATTTGCTCTTTTCCCCTAGCAAGAGCAACACGAGCTTCATCGTCAAGATAACGTGCCTCAAGCCCTGCCTCATCATAGCCGGCACCGCCGAGCATATCAACTGCGGCTTCCCACACTTCAGCTAGGGTAATCTCATATTCAGGGCCCACAAAAGAGAGGCTCCCATGACCCAGAACACTGTGCAGATAAAAGTCAAAAAGAGTAGAGCTGATGTTGGCTTTAGTAGCCGCATGAGACTCTTCGGCTGCAACTTTCCCGGTGATAGCTTCATCGCGCTCCTTTTCAGTTTTCAGTAACTGAGCTTGCAGTCTAACGATTTCCAAATCTTGAGAGCTAATTTTCTCCCGAAGCTGAACAGCATCATCACGATATTTCCCAATAATATGCTGCTCTGCTTCAAGTTTTGCTTCAGCATCTCGCTGAGCAGCATGAGCATCTCGGACTTGCTTCTGGAGCATCTCCTCCTTTTACGAGTAAGAAGTGGAGGAAGTGGCAAGATCGTTCTTTAGTTTTTCAACTTCAGCTTCAAGCTTCTCATAACCATCGGAGATGCTCTTCATTTCAGCATGGTGCTGCTTGCAAATTTTTTCCCACTCAGATTTATCATTCTCCATGGTTAGCATGGCTTCAAGATTCGCACGGTTGACCCTTTGCAGCTCGTCAACAAGCTTTTGCCATCCAGACACCCTTTCGATATTGAGTTTGACGGCGTCAAGGCTGCGTAGCATATCTGATTTATCGATCAGAACCAGGTCAAGGTCGAAGCGTACCCCTTTTAAACACCACTGCGGGAACCGACTTTGAAGAATTAGCGGACCTTGTCCAACTTGATACTGGGGTCTGTTAATGATTGATTGGATATCAGACTTCTCGAGAGCAAGAGAGTTAGTGGGGATATCAAGAGGAATTGAGGCAGGGGTCTTTTCAGAAATTGTAGATGCGTCCTTTTCACTAGGCTTGACCCGCTTGCTTGGATCGTCAATAATATGAGTCTTCCCTTTATCGTCATAAGACTTTCGCTTATGAGAACTATCGCTTCTGTGGGAAGAGTCGTATCGCTCGTCTCTCCTCCCGTATTGATTCTCGTAGTCCCGCTTCTCTTGCTCATAGTCCCGTCTTTCTCGAGCTTTCCTAATAGCTCTTTCTTCATCCGTCTCCCTCGGGGCATCGAGGTATCGCCTAAATTCATAAGTTCCGCGGCCTCCATAGCGCTGAAATTTGTCGTAATGTGAGCCAGAGCGCCCCATTGGAGAATCTGAAAATGAAAAAGAAATGAAGTTTAGAAATCTCCAGAAAAAGAGGATAAGTGCGTATAAGTGCCGAAAAATCCTAAGTGTGTGCGGCGTGCAAACTACGCGCGTCAAACTACAAACCATGCTTTAATGTGGTAACGGAGACAACTAGTGTAGAAGGTGTCAAAGCTTATTTAAAAAAAGAAGTCGCTTCAACAACAGGAGAGATCGCTTTTGAAATATCATCTTTAAAAAGCTCCTGAGAAGTTATCATTATATCGCTCAAGTCATCAAAAGTGTCATCAACACCGTGTTTGGCAGGACTCTTTTCCTCAACTTCCTTATCGTCAACATTCCCGGAGCATTTAGGAATTTCTTCTTCTTCGATCACCGGAGAGAGCGTAGATTTCCCAAATGATCCCACAATGTTGATAGAAGTAGAACACTTTACTAATGCAGTGTCTGCAGTTGGCTCCTTTAGAGCCATCTCTTCTGTTGAAGCTGTGGCATCTGATGTCTGTGATGGGAAATTAGAAGCTTCACGAGGCTGAGTAAAGCGGGAAGAGTGTAGAAGCCCGAATTGATGTAAAAATTCGTCTGTCAACAGAAATTGGATACTCCTCTCCTCAACTGGCACCGCCATAAGCCTCTCAAAAGTGGGTTTGTGACCAGGATCTCTAGAAGGAGGAGGAAGTGCTGAAAAGAAAAGGGCAAAGTTAACACTTGACAACTCGGACTTCGGAAAGTTTGAAAATAAGAAACAGAGACAAATGATCTTACTTCCTACTCTCCAGATAGCGTAAAATCCCGGAGGACAGCGAACATAGAAAAATTGACTTGGAAACCCGTGAACGCTCTCAGGGAGACCAATGATAAGTTTGCGGTTTCAGGCACTTCTCACAACTGTGATGGAAGGATGGTCTTTATTTTTAGCGAAAGTGCACAAATAACAAATTTCATCGAAGCTTGGAAGACGGTCGAGTGTCCTCCTAAAGAGCACACATAACCCCGTTAAGATAGCATAACCATTGGGGTGCAGCTGAAAAGGGGAGATGGTTAATCGTAGAAGAAGTGTTCACAAAAAGTCATTAAAAGGAGGGATAGCTCCATTCTGGCACATTTGTCGATTTACCGCAACAAAACCATGAGGAGGTCTATCATCATTATCATGCTTCCCAGGTAGTTGTGCGTCTGCTTCAGCAATTCCGAACTGAATGCACAACTGGTTAAAAGCTCTGTAGTTCAAGGTGGTCGAGACTCTTTCTGGAGGATCATTCAACGGAACAGCAACTGGAAAAACCTCTTCAACTTGCTCTATTTCTTCTTGTTGAGAAGACATTCTACACAATCAACTGGATGTTCAAATGTGAAGGTGCACGTTTCCTAAAAAGTGTGAAGTGTTGTGCAGAACTAATTAAAATAACAAGCAAACATAAGTGAAATTAAACTAGTCGACAATCAGTCGGTTACGAGATTTCAGAACTTGTTAACTTAAAACTCAAAGTACAGTGTTAATGCAAACAAATCGGCTTCAGTTAGCTAATTTAGTTTTGCTTTAATACTTCACTTAAGTCGGTTGGTTTACAACATTTCACACAGTTCGTTTTAGTTAATTTTCCTTTATCGACTAATCTGTCATTTGATGTGGGCAGTCAATGGCAGTATATTCGTCCCAGTTTTCTACAAATGTTATGTTTGAACAGGTTCTTAGCTTACAAATTGAAGCAGAATGCAACAAAGTTTAATAGATTAAAGTCCAAACAAATCATTGTTCAGGCAGTTTACTTCAGCAATTCAAGTTAAAGCTCAAGTTAGAATTATGCTTCAAGACAGTTCAAAGTGCTAACTCGTCCACGACCTAAAGAATGTGGGACGGGTTAAGTTAAATCGTTGGTTCTTTAAGTCGTGAGGCATAGTAAGAAGGAAAAGGTCTCAAGTCAGAACGACACGAATTTCTCTAAGTCCCAGCTCGGCCACGACCTAAGGGTTATGCCACAAGTTAATTAAGTTGCAAGAAAAGTTGGGTCGTCCAAACAGCTAGGTCGCGAGAATTCTTGAACCGGACAAATTGTTAGATCGTGAATGTTTTAGGTTGTCTCCGATGGAATCTCGAGCCACTTCCTGCTCGAACCAAAGCCTCACTTCCCTTCACCAATCTCCTCCCTCTCCACTAAGGAGTTCAGTAACTCGCCAACTCGAGATCCGTAAACCCAATAAACTCAAACTATCCCCCATATAAAAAGAAAAATCCTAGGCCACACTCTCTAATCACATCTCATAACATCACCAAATCATCCCAGAAACCATCATAAAACCGGTATGCTACAGTATTTTTGAGAAATCGCAATGACCTAGCAACTAAAGGAAGTCAAGGATCGGTTGCGACACAACTCATGATGGAGCATAGTATACAAGCTTGGATTAGGAACGACAAATAGGGGACTCGCAATTCGATGTTGGTCATGATTGAATATCGGTTGGATTCACTTATGAAATATGATGATGTAGATGATTAACGGTCGAGTAATCTGGGATTTGTCTTCGAAAGCTAACAAACTTGTTAATGGCAGACGGAATGATAGAGCAGGTAAAAGAAAAAAGGGAACGACCAAAGCTATTTATACACTGTGGTAGTGAAAGGCGAATCGACACATGCGACCTACGACCTTTGATAAGTCGCTCACGACCTAAGAAGCTCATCAGAGAGCGAGCTAAGGAAATCGAAGCACACAACCTATGACCTAGGCGCGTACTTCGAGGGGAAAATGTTAATCCTCTTTTGATTCACGACTTAAGGCAGCATACGACCTAAGAGATGGATCGACTTAAAATGTCCAACGAACTAACTACTGGAATGAGTTAGCAACCTAAGGAGTTAAAAGGTCTTACGACCTACCGACCTAACGAGCCAACAACCTAAGAGGTTAAACGACTTAACGGGCTAAAGCAAAGTACATCCTAAATCGCATACGACTTACTAGCTCGATAACCAAATGCTTCCGACTTACGACCCATGACCTATGATAGGTCGCTTACGACCTAAGCAGGCGAAAACAAATTCGAAGAGGCAACAGATGAGAAATTCTCTAAGTCATCACCGACCTACGACTTAAGCAAATGAGGCGCTGTTCCTTATTTAACATAATGATTTCTTGGATCGTCAGCGAGTGAGGACTTAGTTTAACTCGGCCACGACCTAAAGTTACCGAGTTAAAATCCAATACCGCTTCACTAATACTATGATCTGCTAAGTCAGCCATGACTCAAGACTTATCTTAAGCCGGCCACGACTTAGGACTTGGCAGAAATTCCTGTCCAGAATCAACTCCTATAAATACCCCCCTAACTCCAACGGCGAAGGGACTTTTGGCCAATCATTTTCTGGAGCGTCGTTACTCTGCCAAATTCTCGACTCATCCAACATTTGAAGAACTCTAATCACTCAAGACATTACAACAAGCTTTGAGAGAAATCTACTGCATTCAACATGAATTCGAGGAGATCTTCAACATCGAAGCTTGAGCTAATAGTCTAAAGTGTTTAAGAATCGAAATATATTGCATTTTGAAGAGCATTGTATCATTTTGTAACCAGAATCAGCAATAAAAGAGTATAAAGTGGACGTAGGCTCAATTACGGGCCGAACCACCCTAAATCTGTTGTCTTTTACGCTTTCAGCCATTTTACTGCTTATTCTTGTTCCCGTATCACGGGTGGTGCTTTCACAACTTCACAACACACACCGGGTGTTAACGTTTAATTTCTAGCATTAACATCCATTTTGATGAATTCAGCATTGATTTCTTTAGATTTGATTCACGTCCTCGTATGTTGATTTTGGTGATTGATTGTTTCTACAATCAGTTCTGTGATTTGTCACTTTAAAACACAAAGTTTTCTATACTAGTAGTAAATATTCAAACTCTTTTACAAAAAAAATGCTTTCAACTCTATTTTTAATACAAAGCTCGTTTATAAAACCGTTTTCTAATCTATTAGTATATACAAACCTTTACCTCATTCGTATGAGAAAATCTAATTAAACGGCTTAGCAAAACAAGTGGTATGAAACGCTTGCGTTTACTTCGTCGGTTAATTTTTAGACTTGTTCAATTGAAATTTTTGTGACAATTTTCGAGTGGGAATCTATAATTCATTCGTAAATATTTAAGTTAAGCTAGTGGTTATGGGACATGAAGCTAAACTCATATATTTACTAGCTTAGTGTAATCGACATGTTTTATTGATTGATGACGATCATTTTGTGATTTAGACTAGTGATGTGCGATGTCTATTTGTTTGTGTGGGGATTACAATCCCCGTTTCTGGAACTTCGGTTCAATTTGGCATGGTAGCGACCCGTGGTCTTCGGGCCGTTTGTGGAGCTTCGGCTCAAAATTTATGGTTAGCGACCATGGAATAGCGTTTCGTTTGTGATACACGTGTTGGTGAGTTTTCATGCTCCCATTTGTGATAGGCCTCACCCCTTTGTGATTTCTGGATTTCAAGTTGATGATTTCTAGAATTTGCGTTTCACCTCTTTTTTGTGATTGGCAATGATATGTTTGTCAATATTTGGGGTTTGGTGAATAAAATAAAGAATATGACATTCTTTTTGGTGCTTTGAGATTCTTGAGATATTGTATGATTTTGTTGTTCTTCAAAGTATACATGTCACTATATGACATTATAGTTATCATACGTTTTTGTTATATCTCTTCTTTTATCTCATTTTATATATGATAATTATAGTTAGACTGATCCGTTTATTATTTTCTTATTAAATAATACTTGGGTCAGACCGAGATGTTACAGGTGCCTCTGCTTGACTCCTTATCAGGGATCATCTTCTGACTTTTGTCTAACTACATTACATTGGTAGTTTTTGTTGTTATACATTTAAGATATAGACTCCATGATGTATACTTATTCTTTTGTCTAGCACTTGTATCTATTATTTAGTGATATTGTGAATCTTATTTGACCACTACTCTGATGTACACCTTTTTTGTGTTATATTCATATCTGTTTCCGCCTTTGAGATATGAACATCTGCGACTAATTTCCGTTATGCTTATTTCTATATTTGCTTCCGAAGGACCACTTAGCCACTGTGTGGTAGCTTTGAGTTTGTATCGGTATCTCGGATTTCCTCTTGAAATGAAATGCATATTATACTATCTGACATATCGGTACTCGCACATGGCAAATTACACAAATGGTCGCTCCTCAACAGCCTTATTCTTCGCGCTAGTTGAGGGCATTACTCCGTAGTGTCCTTGGCTAGCGTGAGCATAGAGGTGGGGCATCACACATCCACTAACGGTTATGAGGTGATCTTCGATATTATCTTTGACTGTATATTTCCTAAAGAACCGTGGTTTAGTTTACCAAAAATTATCGAAAGTTGTTTCAAAGACACCGGGATCGGGTATGTTACCTGAAACCAATTTGATCCAATGATTGCATTTCGAAGTGAAGACATCTTGAAGATGATGGAATTGGAGACAGAGCTCTCAATTATTTTGTTCAGCCTCAGAAAGAACTTGTATGGATGAATGCTAGTATTACATTGTTGCGTGGAAGGTAGTATTAGCATTCCAAGTGGGAATTGCTATATGAAAGGTAAAATGTTGCCTCAAGCATTACCAACTGGGAATGACTAAAGCAACAGAGATGCAGCAGGGCTAAGTGGGTCGCTCCCACGTAAGGTATGATCATCCCTATCTAGAGTCGTTGTTATCTCCCATTCATATGCTTTGAGACCCATTAATGGAGGGGTTATCATATTCGGTACTATCTAGTAAGGTGTAGGCCGGTTCTGTGTTGGAAGGGGTCGATAGGTTCAACCTCGGTGTTATTTTATTTAGAGATGCATTGTGATGGGCGGTACCCCAGTAGCCCAGTCATTGTATGGAATCCATTTTCCAATACGAGACCTTTAAGGTTTTAGTTGAATACTTATTATGCTGAATTTAATTAATCTATTCAGCTAAGATTAATAAGTATTTGTATCTGGACCCTATTATAATATCAGAGAATTTAATTTGAAATGGTTTTTATTATCGTAAGGTAAAAACCAGTCCATGTTTATGTGCAGCGTGGTCTAACGAGATACTTTTGATTTGAAAGATTTTTATATAACTTAAAAATCCAGTTGGGTGTGTTTTCTCACGCTAGTTTTGTAGACTAACACGGGTGGTATTTTATTTTAATGCTTGAGTCAGACCGAGCATATTATAGATTTAGTTTGGATATGTGGAGTTTTAAGAGATGAGCTGGAGGCCCAAATACGTATTCACGTACATGGTTATTTTTACGTTGTATTCGTTATTGTATTTATCAGATATTGTGAGGACATGCTATTATAACCGTCCGGACTAAAATAGGTTAGTATGCTCTTATTGATGTCAGTATATACATATATTACAGTTTTACTTTTGTGTAAAGATTTGTTGCACAATATAGATTATTCGTTCCGATGTGAAATTCTGTGTCGTTTAGTTTCCTTCTTATCTTCTTCCTTCTTTCTTTTCCCTAAAAATCGGGTTCTCCAACATTCGATTTCATGGCATGTAGTACAGTGGACATATTAGTATCGATTTTTGAGGGTCAAAAACCCCATGATCATTGCATATAGTATATAACTATAAAAATATAAATCAACCACTTTGAGGCGGGATTTGTGTACAAAGGGTCATCCGCCCTTAAACGGGAACGTAATGGGGTCTCATCTACTCCAACAGCGGGAATAAATCCGATCCAACTAATAATAATTTGTAAATTATCCAAACAGCCAATAACTATCAATAATAAATATCCAAACATCCAACAGATAATTTTTACCGACTAAATAAAATTTCGATTAACCAAAAACGCAAGATTAACTCATTTTTATTTTATTAGTCATCAAACAGTTCTGTTTTGGATTAAAATTGAATATTCCTTCAATTGAACCGAAAATTCCAACTAGCTTCGAATCCATGCAATCTAGTTCCATAGCGTTTCCTTCATCGACATGATCAGAACGCAACTTCTCACGAACGATTTGGAGTTCGTAAGAACAAGCTATGAATTTATGAATATACAATAAAATTATAATTATAATTAAATAAATTAATTAACATTTAATGTAAACTTTTTCTCTATCTCCCCCTATTCACTCTCCAGGCCATGACTTTCGACCTTTTTTAAATAAATCAACAAACCCTACGCTAACCACCAACCACCACCACCAGCGCCAACCACTGCCACCAGCACCATCCTCCGCTAAGCCGCGCGCCTCCCCATGCGCCACCACGCCAGTGCCTGTGCATGCGCCACGTGCGAAGTCGCCTGCCATGAAACCCAACTGTGCCTTGAACGCACGAACATTGCTATAGCCTCGCTCCCCATCAACTCGATCCAACCGTTGAAGCTTCTCCCCTCGTCAATCTCTAAACTAGATTAGTTCAAGTCTTGTGCTGAAACGCTCTGTGGTGGCGTCGATTAATTATAGCAGTTATATTTAGGGTTTTTTATGGTGGTTGGGTTTGCAGGCTAGGTTTTTGCAAAATGAAAATAAACAATGTCCTTATATAGAAATTTTTTGAAACACTATTCATATGTAAAATTTTCAAACTCCAATCGAGGTATACCACTTGGCGTTCTATATGTTATACCCCTATTCTGAACACAATGGAATATATATCGGGACCCATTTCCATCACATATAGAAGTTAACTTTCCAAAATCGAATTATATTAATACAAATTCATTTAATTAATATCTATGCTTTTCGAACTCGCAAGACCACAGGATACGTCCAATCGCCACGAAATTGGACAGCATATAATAATTCACTATTACGTATCGAATGAAACTGGTTTTGCCAAAATCCGAGACTTTGCCACGTATGGCTATTTTTATATATTAATGAAAACAAATTATTATAAAAACTAGTTCCTTCACTTTTAATTCAAATTTTAAAGTTTACTATCTTCATCTCTGTCAAAATAGAATTTAATAAGCTTTGAAATCATTTTTCCCCAATCTAATCCAAGCTTCAATTACTTTAAATATTTCCAGTATTAAATTTAACAATTTAATTATCAAATAAACCGCTATATATGAAATTCAAGTTATTAACTTATAAACTTAACTTTTCAATATTTAAGATCAATTAAGTATTCCAAATTCAAATGACTAAAATTCTGTATTGTTTCATCATGCATGTAATTCTTCAAGTGCAATGTAAAAGTGCTTACATAATCTTAATCAAATAACATAGATAAATTAATTTATGGTTTTGATAAAAGATTATTGGATGTAAATAAAAGAGATAAAAATGTATGGTGGTTAAGTGAAATGGAATTTCTCTTACTCGTACACCATTTAAAAATAATATTTAATATGCCAAATACATTTCACAATAACTTTAATAATTTACGAGCGACCAATATTTCTAAGAGTCCAACAAATATTTAAAAATATTGAAACACCCTACACCCCATAGTATACCTAAAAGGATACACTAAAAGATGTGGTGCGTTGTAGGCATAACTAAAACTAGCAGAGACTAAGATTCACAAGACAAAATAGATAGAAATAGCAGAAACAATTAAAATAATAATTTGCTAAAAGTCAGACTTCATATTATACAATTATAAAACCAAATACATCATATGTCTCAAAGTAACAATATATGTCTCTTGAAATCAAAATCTCAGTCTTATAAATATCAGAGTACAAACTATCCCTCACAAAGTGCTAGTACGTGGAATAAGCTAAAAACTGAAAATAAAGAAGAGAAATACATACGAAATCTCTGCCAAAGAAGTTTCCAAGTATCATCAATATATCGTCCTTGCTCTTACTAGCCTAAGAGGGGAAAAGGGGAAATGGAGGGTGGGTCAGACTAAAATCTGGTAAATGATAGTAATTACTAGAATCTTTAAGCAAAGTAAAAGTAATAGGCTTTACAACAGTTCTAGTATATAATAAGAAACAAAGGAAATAGAAGAATGAATAAGCTGGAAATAAATACGAATTAACTATTAAATATGATTGGTAAACTATGATTGTTTGCACTTATCCTTTATTGCTACTTTGATTATGCTGAATCCCTAATCCTATAATTAGGATGAAATCCTAATTCAACCATTTTGATCGGCCTGCTACTCCATAGACCTACTACAGACTAGACGCTATATGGCTCCCTACACAAAAGGCAATGGTGTCTACGAATGACATGCAAAGTATCTACTGTGGACTAGACAATATATAGCTCCCTACAAAGAAGGCAATGGTGTCTACGAAAGACACACATACTAAGCGCCTGGAACTCATAACGATTTATGAGCCATCACTGTAAGTCGCAGGCGTGACAACCACTAAGCTCGCGTTACCTATTGTTCCACCTATTGGGTTTTCTTATTACCTCAAGCTCCAGCATAAGCATGTCCCTCGTCTCACTTCAGGATTATGTGAAACACCGTGTCCATAGAAAAATAGTGGAAATGCTGTTGGTAATGGCCAGTCATCCAAACAATATCTAGTTGCGCCACTTGACCAAATCCCTGGTGATTTGGACTTCTATTTGACCAATTACTACCATTATTAGCATAAGCGTGCCTTCATCTCACTCCAGGGTAATATGAGACCACCATTTTTTCCAATAGCAAATTCTTTTTGGTACAGGTCCTATTTCATTTTTGCTTGTTAACTTAGATAAATTATTCAAATAAGACTTTATTATCGTTCTTACTATCAGTGCTTATTAATTTATCCTAAGTCTTAAAATAAGCGTTATTCGGTTCTGTTTTCTTATTATAACCTACGTTATAATCATGCTTATTACTTAACCCAAGGTTTAAGTGTGAAAATAAGCTTCTTTCATCTTTTACTCTTTTTAGTTATAATTCTAATTTATAAATAGGCCAATCTCTTTTATTTAGTCCAATTCTAATATTTACATCACAATTTTAGTCCAATTACATTTCTTATTACAGTCGTTACATTTTACATCTTACCTTCCATTATTTCAGTATTCTTATAATTTTAATCCATTTCCTCGTTTAATCTATTATAAACCATACACGAAGAAGAATGAGAGATAAAAAAACTGAAAATAGAAGAAAATCCAAAGCGTAGGAAAAAGTTGTAAATAACGCATAAATAACAGGAAATAAATTAAAATACAAAAACTAAACTATAAATAAATGGAAAAGCTATAATTAATATAATTAAACTAAAATTACCTGAAAAAATAGCTAAAAGAAATAGACTAAAAATAATTCTAAAAACTTTAAATAAATTACTAAAAAGGTTATTCCAAAATCGTAGTAAAAACTACAACTATTAAAAACCCTATTATTTTAAATCACTTAAAGAAATCTAAATTAATCAAAATCACTCACCTGTGGTCCTAATCTCTTTCTTTTTGGTTTTCCCGGATCCACTTGAGGGTATTAAAATATTTTTATTAAAAATATTCTTTCCTTGGAAAATTATTCCTTTTAGGGTCCTTCCTGAAAAGGTGAACCCAAGCGGAGAAAAATCTAGAATGAGAATAAGTGTTAGGTCTAGGGTTCTATTTATAGGTGTAGAAGTGGATCTCGAACCATTGGATTTGTGGATTGAACAAGATGCAACCACGTCATAGGCTGAATAGGAACCATCGGATGCAAGAATGGAAGGACTGGATTGGTTAAAAGAATGCAAATAACGCGTATAACGTTCGAACGAACGAAAGTTCGTTCGTTCGTTTACAAGGGGAGGCGGGTCGACCAGGCGGTCGACCGCCACTTCCTCTTGGTCGACCGGCCGGTCGACCTAGGACACGGTTGGGTCGACCTCTCGGTTGACCTAGCCAATTAACTGTTATTATTATTATTATTATTATTTTCTTGTTTAATATATATCTCTCCCATATTAGCTCAGATTCAAATGTTCTATATATATGGAAATTGACCAGAAAATTTCCACGGACATAATGGTGCAACTACCCTGGCTTAGTTCTGATAATTTCACAAAGTTTTTTTATTATTTCATTAATTAACGAATTAATTATTATGGGTTAAATTTTGGGTTGTTACATTCTGCCCTCCTTAATGGATTTCGTCCCAGAAATCTCAAAGGATAAAAGGATGAAATAAATGTTTTCATCCAAGTTCTACAACCAACTATTCAACCATCATCCATTACATCCATTGTCCTTAAGTCTTTCTAATGCAATTTATGATACTGATGAAATTAGTGTAGTGTCAACGCCCCTAACTAATGCAAAAGGTTAGGCGATCTAATGATTCAGCCAACCTCTTTTTATGCAATTATGTCTGTGCCATGTATCCAAATGAATGCTAATTCCCTAATAAGAACTGATAGTTCTATATGTGTGCTTTAATCATCATCCAAATGCAATAACCATGTGATAAAAATCAATTTATAGCAACCATGAAAATAAATAAAAATGCAAATGCACACACATCCATATGCATATGCTCTAGTGTCCTAGCTAGACCGATCCTTAAGTGATAATAGTGCCTAGTGTAAGTACATGCGTCCATAGCATCCACTAGAAAACACTTGCAACCACTTGCATCCATCATTCATAACATGTTCTAATAACATGTTTACATCAAATCCTACCATCCATAGGTTAAATCCTCTGTTCTACCCTCCCCAAAGAATGATAAAGGGAAGAACCAATTCAAAACTAAGTACAGAAATAGGAAATTCGAAATTTACTACCAAAGAGAGAAGTGGATAAGAAGTACGCATTTTCTCCTAATCAATTTAATCTTCTCCAAAGTCATTTTAACCTCTCTAGACTCTATCCAACATGATAGCGACTTGCACGGTCTTCCATAAAGAGCTTCAGAAGGTGCCAATCCAATGCTTGCTTGAGAACTAATAACTTATGCAAATTCCACTAAAAAGATGCTTTTGCCAAGTTCTTCCAAAATCAGGAATATCCATTCTCAACCATGTGTGTACTACAATTTTACTAACTCCATTTTACTGTTCTTCTTTAGTCTGCTCACATGAATCAACATTCCTGGGTTCTCATTAGGGTCCTATACACTCTACGGAAACTCTATTGTTACTTCCAAAAGTAATTACTGTTGTCTCCTTTGGAGCCTTACACCTTTTTCGTTACACCTAGGAAATGATTCCTATCTACTTCACATTTAAGAGTTTGATTCAGTGTTTATAGCTCCATTTTAAAAAGTAAGGTTTCTAAATTTTAAAAACATCAAATCCCAAAAACTTTATCTTTAAAAGTGTTATCTTTAAGTTTCTGTTAAATTCAAAAATACTAGGTTACTTAAAATCTTATCTTTTTAGACTTGCATCTTCACAGCTTTTTTAATTTACATTATTTTCCAAACCTAGAGGGAAAAACTTTTAAGTCCAAAACTTATTCCTCGTTTTCTTTTAAAGACCTTTTTAGTTTTTTTCTATAAAAATTTGAATTTTCAAATTCTACTTTAATTAAGTTTTAATTACCAAAAATTTATTTGCTTTTTCACCAAACCATCAAATCTACCAAATAGACCGTGACATTGGTTAGCCCAAAAGACATAACCAACCAATCAAAGAATCTGTCGGGTGTCTAAATGCGGTCTTATCAATGCTGTCATCAGCGACCCTAAGCTGATGGAATCTCATGGCTAAATCAAGCTGAGAGAATACCGAAGAGCCAACTAACTGGTCAAAATGATCATCTATCCTAGAGTGTGGATATCGGTTATTCTTTGTGAGCTTATTCAATTCTCTATAGTATATGCAAAGTCGAATGGAACCATCTGCCATTGTAGCGAAGACGACTGGCGGTCCCTACTTTGATATGCTTGTTCTTATGAAACCTTTCTCCAAAAGCTCATGGATTATTGTTTCCTAATTCCTTTCTCTCCCTAGGTGCCATGGGTAATGCTACTAGCTTAGCATTATCAGTCAAATAAATCCTAAAGTCAATCTCTCTCTTAGGGGGTAGTCCCCTAACCTCCTCAAAGACATTTGGAAAATCTCTGATGATAGGAATCGGATCTAACTCTGATTATGACGAATCGAGGGAATAAAGGAAGCTCAACATAACTGGCCCTTGTGGGTCATTAGAAACCTCGAGAGTCCTACCGCTACGTGTCTCTAGTCTAATGACTCTCCTATCGCTATCTAATATAGCTCCATATGCGCCAATCCATTCCATAAAATCATCTCATACCCCAAAAATCCAAAAACATAGGCGTCATAGTCAAATTGTACGCCTAGGATAAAAATTTTCAAACCCTACAAATCATAGACAAGTGTGTCGATCCTCCTACGGGTTTGAAACAACGATGGGGTCTACTACTAAAGAGATGTCTAGGTGCAAACAATCTACTATAGGACTAGAGATTAAAGAGTGTGATGCTCCAGAATCGGAAACAGTCCTAATGGGAAAATCAGAAATAGAAATCAAATTTTCCTACCTAGATTTGGTCTGCTACTGGGAGGTGCTGTATCCAAAGTCTGAATCTGTGGTGTAGGTGCGCTCCCTGCTTCCCCATTTTCTGAGGACAAATCTTACTAAAGTGACCAAGCTGTCCACAATTTAAACACAATCCCTTCATTCCTGCCTTCTTACAGTCTTTTGCATAATGACCATCCATTCTATAGCGCTTACATTTCCCACTTTTCTTGATTCACTTCTAAGGTCCTCCCTCTTTCCTCTTGTCTTTATCCTTCATGTCCTTCCCCCACTACTTCTTAGAGTTTATAGGAACCTCCTTAAGCTCTCTCTTATGCTGCCAAGATGTAGGTAGACCACTCTTTTGATCCTCTAAACCTAACCGTCTAAACCTTTGTTCCATATTCTCCAACCTAGCTCGTGTTTTCTCTGAATCCTTCGTGCTAGAAAACGTTCTGCCTCCTATACTAGTGAAGTCCTTAGAAAAGTTGGCCGACGTAGGTGGGTTAAAGGGATTTCCACCTACCAGTGTTGTAATTGGTACTTGTTGTTGCACCTCTAGTACCATAGCTCTATGGAACCAGTTAGCCATATTATGCAAAGAAAAGGAAACTTAAGCTCGAAAGAATCGAAAGAAGGTTGAACTGGCCTTTTGAGGGGATTTTTATAAAAACTCTTTTATACTTAAAAAACTACTTCTATAATAAGAGTTTTTTTCTGGAAAATACTTCTAATTTGAAGATATGCTACTTAAAAATAGGTTGCTTTTGGAAAAATACTATATTTTTAAAACAAGTTTTTAGGAGTCCTATAACCTTAGGCTCTAATACCAAGTGAAACACCCCACAACCCTTAGTATACCCAAAAGGAAACACTAAAAAATATGGTGCGTTGTAGGAATAACTAAAACTAGTATAGACTCAGATTCAAAAGACAAAATAGAAAAAAACAGCGGAAACAATTAAAATAATAATTTGCTAAAAGTCAAGCTTTATAATAAAGAATTATTAAACCAAATACATCATAAGTCTCAAAATACCAATATATGTCTCATGAAATCAAAACCTCGGTCTCATAAATATCATAGTACAAACTTACCCTCACAAAGTGGCAGTACAAGGAATAAGCTAAAAACTGAAAATAAAGAAGAGAAATACATAAGAAATCTCTAGCAAAGAAGTTTCCAAGTGTCTGCAATCTATCGTCCTTGCTCTTACTAGCCTATCGGGGGAAATTGGGAAAATGGAGGAGTGGGTAAGATTAAAATTCTGGTGAATGATAGTAATTACTTGAATCTTTAAGCAAAGTAAAAGTAATAGACTTTACAACAGTTCTAGTATATAATAAGAAACAAAGGAAATAGAAAAGGAATAAGCTGGAAATAAATACGAATTAACTATTAAATATGATTGGTTAACTTTGATTGTTTGCACTTACCCTTCATTGCTGCTTTGATTAGGCTGAATCCCTAATCCTATAATTAGGATGAAATCCTAATTCTACTCTTTTGATCGGCCTGCTACTCCATAGACCTACTATGGACTAGACACTTATGGCTCGCTACACAGAAGGCAATGGTGTCTACGAATGACACATAAAGTATCTACTGTGGACTAGACATTATATTGATCCCTACAAAGAAGGCAACGATGTCAACGAAAGACACACATACTAAGTGCTTGGAACTCATAACGATTTATGAGCCATCACTGTAAGTCGCACGCGTGACCACCACTAAGCTCGCGTTACCTGTTGTTCCACCTATTGGGTCTTCTTATTACCTCAAGCTCAAGCATAAGCATGCCCCTCGTCTCATTTCTAGATTATGTGAAACACCGTGTCCAAAGAAAAATAGGGGAAATGCTGTTGGTACTGGCCAGTCATCCAAACAATATCTAGTCGTCCCCTTGACCAAATACCTGGTGATTTGGACTTCTATATGACCAATTACTACCATTATTATCATAAGGGTGCCATCATCTCACTCCAAGGTAATGTGAGACTACCATTTTTTCTAATAGGGAATGCTTTTTGGTACAGGTCCTACTTTCGTCTTTGCTTATTAACTTAGATATATTATTTAAATAAGCCTTTATTATCGTTCTTACTATCGGTGCTTATTAATTTATCCATTAATTAAAATAAGCCTTATTCAGTTCTGTTTTCTTATTATAACCTAAGTTATAATCATGCTTATTACTTAACCAACGGTTTAAGTTTGAAAATAAGCTTCTTTCATCTTTTACTCTTTTTAGTTATAATTCAAATTTATAACTATGCCAATCTCTTTAATTTAGTCCAATTCTAATATTTACATCACAATTTTAGTCCAATTACATTTCTTATTATAGTTGTTACATTTTACATCTTACCTTCCGTTATTTCAGTATTCTTATAATTTTAATCCATTTCCTCGTTTAATCTATTCTAATCCATACGAGAAGAAGAAGGAGAGATAAAAACTGAAAATAGAAGAAAATCCAAAGCGTACGAAAAAGATGTAAATAACGCATAAATAACAGTAAATAAATTAAAATACTGTAAATAAATTGTAAATGAATGGAAAAGCTATAATTAATAGAACTAAACTAAAGTTATCTAGAAAAAATAGCCAAAAGAAATAGACTGAAAATAATTCTAAAAACTGTAAATAAATTACTAAAAAGGTTATTCCAAAAATCGTTACAAAAACTACAACTATTGGAAGCCCAATTATTGTAAATCACTTAAAGAAATCTAAATTAATTGCAATCACTCACCTATGATCCTAAGCTCTTCCCTTTTTGTCTTTCCCGGATCCACTTGAGGGTATTAAAATATTTTTATCAAAAAGATTCTCTCCTTGGAAAATTATTCCTTTTAGGGTTCTTCCTAAAAATTGAACCCAAGTGGAGAAAATCTAGAATGAGAAAAAGAGTTAGGTCCTGGGTTCTATTTATAGGTGTAGAAGTGGATCTCGGACCATTGGATTTGAGGATTGAACAGGATGCAACCACGTCATTGGCTGAATAGGAGCCATCGGATGCAAGAATGGAAGGACTGGATTGGTTAAAAGAATGCAAATGACGCGTATAATGTTCGAAAGAATGAAAGTTCATTCATTTGTTCACAAGGGGAGGTAGGTCAATCGGGTGGTCGACCACCCCTTCCTCTAGGTCGACCGGCCGATTAATCTAAGGCATGGTTGGGTCGACCTCTCGGTCGACCTAGCCCAATTAATTATTTTTTTATTTATTTTATTTCTTGTTTAATTTGTAACTCTCTCATATTAACTCGGATTCTGACGTTCTATATATGGAAATTGAATAGAAAATTACCACGGACACAATGGTCCAACTCTTGTGGCTCAATTCTAATAATTTCATAAATTTATTTTGTTACTTCATTAATTAACGAATTAATTACCATGGGTTAAATTTCGGGTTTTTACAAATATTAATTGAAATATACACAATGTGTCAGCATTTAGATCAATCTACTCCATATATAATAGGTTACTCATGATAACTCAGCATGAATCATGAGTAAAGTGCATTGAAAATTCCCTTAGACACCCATACATGTTTTTGTTCAAAAAAATTTGATTCCAAGAAACTAGTTTTAAAGATCGTAGGATTTTTGAACGTGTACAACATTGATACTAAAAGTTTCTTATCAAAATTTCACTACAACAAAAATAACCTATTACAACGCCTTTTTTACAACAGGCATTTGCTGCCCGTTGTAATAGAAGGCTATTACAACGGTCCATTCAGGACTGTTGTAATAGATGCCCTATACAACACCTTTTTTACAACGGGCATTTGCTGCCCATTGTAATAGAAGGCTATTACAACGGTCCATTCAAGACCGTTGTAATAGATGCCCTATACAATACCTTTTTTACAACGGGCATTTGCTGCCCGTTGTAATAGAAGGCTATTACAACGGTCCATTCAAGACCGTTGTAATAGATGCCATATACAACACCCTTTTTACAACGGGCAATGACTGCCCGTTGTAATAGAATGCTATTACAACGATCCTTTCATGTCCGTTGTAATAGATGTCAACAATAAATGAATAATAATAAATATTTAATTATTAAATATTAATTTATAAATGATATTCACTATTAAATAGCAGTAGGTAATAATCAATAATAAAACTTTTATAATAAATGGTAATTAACTAAATAATAATAATCGAAAGTAAAAAATTAATATTAAATAATAATAACGATCTATTAAAATTAATTTATAATAATTACTAATTAATAAAAAAACTAATAGCAAATAATAATTAAATATATAATTCTTAAAAAATAATTGGTAACCTGTATATAGTAATTAAATTTTAATAATTTATATTCAATTACAACTAAGAAGTAATATATAATATATATTTCTAAAATAGCATGCAAAGTACTTTTTGTCGAACAATGGCTATTGTGTTAGTTATGGATCCATGTACTCAAATGTCTTAACCATTAAAAAGATCACTAATCCATCTATCTAATTTTAATTTTGTATTCCCAATGTGAATTGAATTACTTCACCAAATTTTGGCTCTAAATTGGAATTTTTTTGGCTCCGATGGTCATTTGGGAAGCCCGCTTCACTCGAATATTTTATGATATCATCTTCCCCAAATTAAACACTATTTTATTTTTTCCCTCCCCTCTAATCCAAGATTAATCCCTAATTTCTACCCTCACCATCAATCGCCACCATCACTCTCGACCTACGTAGGAATCACTTCACCTCTATCCCTCTATATAGAATCTCGCATATGCTGCTCCCAATCCACATCTCCATTTGCCCTCTTTCCAACCAAATTGCAGTTACTTGCAACTCCAACCGCGCCTCCTCTAAATAGCCGCATCACCAATCACCGCAAGCCTCTCACTTCCTGTCATGTGAACCGAGATTCCTCCACATATTATCAGCCCTTCCGTAAGAACCTCCATTATTGAGGCATCAAACTCCATGATTTGTGTATTGTTTTTATTTTGCAGCTGCCAAGGATACGGGCAAGAATCTTATGGTTCATTTCTAGGTATGCAGTTTGAGTTGAAGAATTCTTTTTAATTTTTTTAGCTCACTTTCTATATAGTTATGTTCGTTTGTTTAACACAAAACAATACCGTGGGTGAATAAGTACATGCAATATGTCTTTATAATATTGTGGATTTGTTTGAGATATTTAGATTAATGGAAAATTTGGTATGCTGTGCTACATGTAGATATAACAGTAAGACAAAGATATTTGATTTCAAGAAACACAAGGGAAACATCTCAATTAAGGTACCGTCTACTTACATTGCCTGATATCATCACAATACAAGATGTTATCATTTTGCAGGTTACGGTGCCAAAAGGTTCTTTATGCAATCTGAAAGTAAAACTCAATGTTGGGCTGCCTCCAGATGCTATATATAACATTGTTATTGATCCTGGAAACAAAAGAGTTTTCAAGAATATTAAGGTATAGACTGCATGTTCATCTGTTAAATGGTTGTTGTTGTTTAATGGTTAATAACTTCTTCCATTGTGTTGCTGCTTTATCGAAACCAATTTCCATGCTCAAGTATAAAACTTGAATTTTAGGAGGTGAAGGATGTGACATCAGTCACACCGTTGACATTAAAACTAGAACTATAGATATTTTTTCCTTAATATTCTATATATTACTGGTACTATACATGCATGTCCCTCAAAATCTTTGACAAGCAATATGCTTTGATGTTTGTACATGCCAATACATTGTGCAGTCTATTTGTTTATCAATAAAGCATGGGAGTATTATTTCACGGAACGCCCTGCTTTTGCGTTTTACACTCAGTTACCTAATTTTTTTCGTATCTAAGCACTATTAGGTGCTTTTGGATATTTTTTTTACGTATCTAATTGTCAATTACTATTGCTTCCAAAGGTAAGGCTGTGCACAGCCACAAAATGAAACAAAATTCATGTTCAAATAATTTAAACTTATAAATCTCTTAAACTTTACACCTCATCATGTTCTTCCACCATTGTTGAATTAAACACACTACCCGTTATTACAAAATGATATCGCATATAATTGTGAATATTCCACCATCCACATCTGAAAATCTCGACATGCCCACCAACCAAACAAGATAGACAGTCGGTCTGCGCTTTACCTACTCAAAGCTGATATAAAAAGATAGACGCCAAAAGCACCAGGATATCACGTTAAGGAATACCACGAAAATTTTGGTTTTATTTTTTTACAGGGTAGACGGCAGAAAACCGCCGACCAAACAACTGTTTGATCGATGGTTGTCCATCGACTGCGGTGCCATTAGCATATAACTTGGTGCTTTTAGCAACACTATAAAATAACCTGCAACATAAAGCATAAGGTAATATAATAGTTTCAACTATTCGCCAAACATTGATCATGTTCCCCAGCCTTGAAAAAAACCCTAACATACCCTATATCCACAAAAGGCTAATTTATCTAAAACAGGTATTATAATAAACATATATAGTACACGATCAGACTGAATTCTAGGGTATTTCATAGATGTCTACCTT
The DNA here is from genome assembly GCA_030737815.1 of Allium fistulosum. Classification (NCBI taxonomy): domain Eukaryota; kingdom Viridiplantae; phylum Streptophyta; class Magnoliopsida; order Asparagales; family Amaryllidaceae; genus Allium; species Allium fistulosum. The sequence continues at coordinate 751,972,820 of CM060905.1, read as the reverse complement.
CCTTGTTTCATCTTTTTCAATTCACGGGCTATAGCTTGCTGGCGCTTTATGTCTATTTGACTCAAGCTGGTGCCTTCCTTCAATGGTATTTGTAAAAACGCTTTCTCCTTCACATCCCTCTTGTTTGGTTGTTCACTGATACTAATAGCTCCTGCACTAACATAACTGTTAGTTGCATTTGGCATTGGAAAGCTACATGGAGAAGATGCACCCATATTGGTTTCATTTATGCCATTGATCCCTGCACCAACATATTTGTTAACCATGCCTGGCACAAAGCTGCTTAAAGATGTACCACCCATGTCTATTTCATTGTTACCTGTATTTCCTGCATTGACATAACTGTTAACTCTATTTGGCACTTGAAAGCTACTTGGAGGTGCACTCCTATCTGTTCCATTCATACCACTAGTTACTGCAATGGCATAGCTGTTAACTACATTTGGCATTGGGAAGCTACTTGGAGACACAACCATATCTATTTCATTCATCATATCTGTTTCCTGTATATTTTGTATACTTCTTCCTATTTTTAATAAAAATAAAATTTCTGCCATTAACTATTCGTTGCACTGTCTGGTCTTTAATTTTAACTTGCCATTACAAAAAAGGTAATACCTTTTATGAAATTATTGTGATTTGAGCTACGAACAGTTAATTTACTGCTACTTGCTATAGAGACATTTCCTATACAACTTCTTTAGATTAGATATTCACTGACGGAGTGAGGCATACATCCAATGGCAGCTACTTTTGTATGGGCTGATGATACAACTGAGAAAACATCATGCTGATCCTGGTTGCAACTGGGGATATGCACTGAGGCTTTAGGCTGAAGTGGACTGAAAGATTGATTATAGATAATTAAGCAAATAATGTTCTAAAATGAACTGCATTTGAAAACAAAGTAACTAAACTTTAGATATTTGATATAGTTTCAGGCTGTATATCTAAACTTTAGATATTGCAGTAGTATTTCCATGTAATTTCAAATATAAGTGTTGTCTCACTTGTTCTACTATTTTACAATGCAGGTCTGATTGAAATTAGGTTGAAGAAAGTGTCAAGATCAACGTGTATGCAGATTTAAAACTTATTTGATACAGTTTCAGCATTATTTGTTGCAGTCTCTGTTATTTGGTGTTGTTTTACGATATTTAGTGCAAATTTCATGTTATGCAACAGTGTTTTGGGTTAAACAAACATCAATGTATCAGTTAGTTCATTTAGTCTAAGTTAAACACACTTGAAATAAAATGATTTTGGTTGTTTTATAATAATATTTATTACTCGTTAAATTATTCATTATTGGTATGGATGTATGCTGTTATAATTTTTTTTTTAAATTTGCATTTATTTTGCAACGGTCAGAAACCGTTGCAATATCATGTATTACAACGGGCATTGCCCGTTGTAAAAAGGTGTATTACAACGGGCATTGCCCGTTGTAAAAAGGTGTATTACAACGGGCATTGCCCGTTGTAAAATATGGTCAACCTATTACAACATCGCCTATTACAACGGTCGGCTGCCCGTTGTAGAATACATATTACAACGGGCATTGCCCGTTGTAAAAAGCTTGTTTTGTTGTAGTGTTTGGCGTGTCTTAAAGTGTAATGATCACGTGCATGAAATATTATTATTGGATTCTATCAACTAATTTCTTCATATAGGTGAAAACTAAATGATGGATTTTAGTCCCTCGGTTTTACGACGTTGTTATCTGATTAATTATAATAATAAAATGTACATTTTAAAGTAGGAACAAGTAATGTTGTAATTGGTTAACATTAAATTAAAATGGTATCGGTAAGTTGTAGTTGAGATATCATTATCACCACACATATAATGTATAATTAATATAATTTGACCGAAAAATAAATTAGTTTCTGTTTGCAAAATGACTCAAATTAAAACATCATTTATACTACGTTATTCTTTGGGAAGCTCGTGACAAGAGCGAAAAATTTATTACAATTAAACATATGTAATATGGAATAAAACTTTAGTCAGATAGATTCCCTTTTTTGTGTCATAATATTGTTTTCACGCATTAAATTTTTGCCCACATTTTGTTTGAACTTATTTTTAAATTAATTATAAATTACTTTGTATATAACTTTATTTTCACAATCTAACAAAGTAAACCAAATAAACTTCGACTGTTCTTTGATTTTATTTGGCACTCTACGTATCTTATAAATGATCACTAATTATTTATAATTATTTGTAAAATTGACCTTTTCAAATTTAGGTTGATTCAAAATTAGAAAAGCCACTTTTTTCGAAATGCATGTACAATTTTTTTTTAATTCAATTTTCATTTCAAAATGCACTTTTGCTTTAAATTCAACTATTTTAAACCAAAAACTTTTTCAAAAGCTTGCTTATTTATTAATCAGACTTTAATTTTTTTAAGCTAAAAGGTTATTAGGTTTTCCATTCAATAATTTTCCAATATTTAATTTTCAAAAATGGTATGTATTTCTCCATATCTATGGAAAAATAGATATGGATGTGAATAAACAAGAATTCACATCCGAAAACTATCCATTCGAAAATAGATATGGAAATATTTATGTAAAAATCTGTTCAATGAAAGATGTGTATTTATTGTTTTAACAAGTTAATAATTTATATTATATTCCTTTAATTAATATTTGCTCAAAACTATTTGTCATCATCGTATTTATGAATTTTTTTATACTTTTATAATCAGTGGAATTAATAGAAAATTTAGGTTTAATCATAATTTCCTATTTATATTTCTTCGTCTATTATTCTTTAGCATATAGGATACTTATTCGTTATATATCCTTAGCTATAGATGTGGAAATCCAATACCCAAACGTGATTTTGAATGGTTTTTTAGATAAGATGCTATCAATAATGAAAATATCAATTTAAAAGCCAAATTATAAGTAACATTCAAAAGAATTTAAAAATTGACACCAAATGATGAAATAGGTTCATTTTTTTGGAATATTAAGAATGAAACAAGACACATAAATTATTTATACTATGGGTGAAGACCTTTTGCCAGTTATGATTAGTAATACAAACCAACCTTGTGAATCCCTTTATTGAATGTACATTAAATCCATAACAAAAATGTTAATTTTAAACAATATTTTCTATTTCTATTATATGTGATGCATTTTTGTAATTAAAACAAAATGGGTGATGACCTTTTGCCAGTTTTCACCTATTTCAAATATATGTGACACTATCAACAATAAATGCAATTAAACATATTTAATTAATATACTGCTTTAAAAATATTTGACAGTTGGAGATGCTTTATGTTTTATGTCTCAAGTCATAATAAGAATTAATAAGAAAGAAGAATAGTGATTTGTTTTTTTCCATAGGATATAAATGATAATTATTCGTTGTCATTATGGTTATTTCTTTTGTACAACATATGGTATCATATTTATATTCCAAATTGCATCGACAAAAATGAAATAATAATAATAATAATAATGAGTATTACATACTGATGTTATTTTCAACTATTATGAATATGCAAGAAAATGCCTTAAAAATGGATAGCTCATTAGCACGCCTTTCAAACTGGATATAATTAGTATATAATCAAGGAAGCATAAAAATAGGGAATATGTTTATAACCATAAAAATTTCATTACCGTAATCAAGAAGCATCATTTCTGAAATTTAATTTTTTTATAGCTATATAAATCATGGTATAGTATAGTGACATCACATAATAGTTTTAGTTGACACTTATCTTCCAAACAATGCAGATGTCTAGTATTTATTTCATTTTTGTACTCTTTATGGCATACAAAACGGTATTACGCTCCGATGGAAGAATATTTTCAAATCTATCAACTAAAATGAAGGTTCATTTTTTTCTTTTATTCTTCTTCTTTATGTTTTCATTTGTCAAAGGTCATAGTTTAGTGCTTTTTTCACTTTGTCCCATTTGAAATTAGAGGGCGTAAAAGATGAGATTGCTAATTGAATCAATATAGATGATCATCTTTTCTTTAGTAACCCATTGCTAATACATCACAAAATAAAGAATATTATTTATCCTTGCACATGATTTACTAAGTCTAATTTATTTTTTTGGTTATGTACTAATAATTTAATTCTTTTTTGTTAGAGTTTTGGTGGTGAAAATGATAATACACAACGTACTATGCGTCAAACATGGGGTACAAATGTATTAAGCTCAAACGAAACTATTCTGATACCAAGAAATCTAGCTAATATAGCAAAAAATGTGAATGATACATTAGAATCTTTGGCCAACCATCATCATCCCGAACCGTTTCAGTCAAAAGAAGTACCCTCAAATGAAGTAAGTAACTCTTTTTAGATCAAGTTAGTAACTTAGTTATGTTATTTTTTCTATTTTATATATTAATATATACTACTGAGCACTATTCTATTATTATTATTACAATATATATTAGCTTTTGGGATTATATATATATATATAAACATTGTATGGAGGAAATATTTAAATTATACCTACTTTTGAATGCAATTTATCAACTAATATTTCAAACAGCCATTACATTTACCATTACCATGTCCAATGTTGCAGAAATTAATGGATTGAATTTAACTTAAAAAAATTTATTTTGGATAGTGTGTTAGTAATTGTGCAAAAAAAATTAGTGGAATATTATTTTGAATTTTTCCAAAAAAATAATTGAGAGTGTTATAATGTAATCTAAGAATAACTATCTTCGATAATTAATTTGATTGTATAAGTTCATAATAATTAGGTTTAGCCAATTTTTGACAATGACCCAATATAATAGGTGGCTTCATGCGTCAATTCTTAGTTTTTGAGTACATAAAGATTAATTCATATACAAATGAGCAAATAATGATATCACTTATTTTTAAGATAGTAAGCACAAGCTATGTTATGTATTTCTAGTAAAAAGTGCAAATTAACAGGTACTTTTTGAAAAGTGTTTGAAAATTTTAAATTTTATATTGTTCTATTCATAAGTTGGTATTTTTTATAATTAGGTATGTTTTTACCAAATAACTTAGTTTCTATAGCACTATCTAATCCCATAGAAGTTATGAAAATCTGTAGTATTGTAAGTGGGCTATCACTTTTTATCAAAAAATACTACCGAGCTTATGTTTTTTTCTTCTTAAAATTATAGAACTGATTTAAATAATCGATACAAAAATATATATTCTTATTGATACTTTAAATATGGGATTTTAGTTTTTTTCTTTAATATTGTTGTTCGCGTTTTAAACTACACTAATATACATCAACCACAATTTTAGAAATGGTTAAAAAAATATTTTTGTAAGATCATGTTGTTATTTTAAAACCACTATCGTTGCTTTGGTTTCTAAAAAAATCAACCAGTATTAGCATAATTTTCTCAAATGCATCTTTTTTGTTACAACTTTCATTTATCTTTTAAAAACACTTCAATGTGAAGTAAACTTTAAAGTTATAGTAAATTGGATTGTGCAATAAATGACCCTAAGAGTAATAACTAAAAAGCATTATCAACATGTAAAAAGCTTTCAAAGCTTTTCTATTTTTCTGTTTATTTTTATTTTAAAACAATACCATGTAACATAAGAAGACGAGTAACTTATTACATTACTTCTTGACACATTAATTATATACCTAACTATGTGATTGTAGATTAATCATCTTAAAGTTTAAGTGCATAATTTGATTTATTTTAATGTATTTGTTAATTTACCTTTATAACCATTCTACGAATATTAGCATTAATCTAGGCATATTAATTTAATATCTAGTGAAAGAAAGAACTTCAAGATTAATTTTTTATTGTTAGGTTGTTTTAGACTTTCACATGCTATATAGTTACTACTATTATTGTTATGACTATAAGTTTTTATTGTTATAGTATAATGATATAACAATTCCTCAATCTTAAAACTTCAAACTTACACTAAAATGTTTAGTTTTGGCTATGAACTAACCAAAGAAATCATAGATCCCTAACTAAATATTATGATACCATCACAATATTAAGAAAACACTAGTTTTCTAGCTGGAGAATGGCAATACAGTACTTTAAATTTAATCACAAAATTTAATGTCTAAAGTCATAGACATAAAACATAGTTGGTTTGGACTGGTCTTCAGCACTTGAATTGATTGTTTCTAATACAACGAATTCTTGTAGTGGGAATATGCAGTGGCCTATGCTTCTGTAAATAAGTGGTACTTTACCGGGACCATGGGAAGAATTTTTGTTTGGGAGCCAAAAGTGGAACCAAACGAGATGAGTTTCTCCTATATTTCAGTTGGAGGATTAGGTGTTGATGGTATAGGAGAATATTACATTAGGGCTGGATGGCGAGTAAGTTTTTTGTCTACTTATGTGGTTTATTATGTATATTACTTTATGCTTCATACATCCATTCTAAAGAAAGAATATTTCTCATTCGTTTAATAATGAATGTAAAATATTTGTACCAAATTTATTCTCCAATTACTATTAGTAATAACGTCCACATTTTTCATGCAAACTTTAATTACTCTTTATATATGGCAGGTTTCTCCTTTTGAATATGGTGATGCACAACCAAGATTTGCAGTGTACAGAAGTGTATGTATTTTATTGCAAAATGATGCTTTATATAATGTATGATTGAATGAAAATTTTTATAATGGAACATATATCTTACGTGGGATGATTAATTTTATTCTTAAAATAAGCAGTTCATTCCAACAATTGTTCTAATTTTGTGAAAATGCAAACATTAAATAATAACATCAGATTATTTCAACAGGGTTCAGATTGCTTTAACAATTGCAGTGGGTTTGTTCAGACAAACATTTATGTACATATTGACGACCCATTAGTACCTGTGTCAGTATATGGTGGAAAACATTATGCAATGGATGTTGAAATAAAAAGGGTATGTTTTTTTACTACATACATACTAGAATATGCTAATTATAAACTACTTATTTCAATGGAATAAATTTGTAATATGAAATGCACATTGACATGCATATGATTGCACGACGTGTAATAGTTAGTCAATTAATTATTTATCCACATTGATTAATTAATAAATTTATAATGGTTGTACAGGATAACCATCTTAATTGGGTAGTGAGTGTAGGAAATGAAGTTATTGGACACTATCCACATGAATTGTTTATACCATTTTCACAAGGAGATACTTTATATTATGGAGGAGCAGTTACAAACAAGAACCCTGGAGGAAAGCATACATATACAGAAATGGGAAGCGGTGAATTTTCAAGTGACTCGAGTCAACAAACTGCATTTATTAATGGGATTTTTAGTTATGATCTTGAAGGTGGAGTTCAAGATGTTGATCATCCATCAAATTATATCATAACAAAACCAAATTGTTATGACATAAGGTATTTGGGCCAACTATCTGATGGTTCAAATGTAATTAACTATGGTGGTCCTGGAGGCCAAAACCCCAACTGTAGTTGAAACCATTTATTATGACATTGCTAGTTCTACACTCTAAATGAAATTTCAGAATTTTTCTCTCTTTTAAGAATGTTTGTCCCTTTATAAACTGATATCTAAGGAATTATTTATGGAATATACTATCTATGGAATTTTAGAATGTTTGTCTCTTTTTATTGTTACATTCTTCATTTGACGACGTGATTGAATTATTTATGTCAATAAGTTTACTCAACTTATTAATACCAACTAATTTTGTCAACCTTATACTTGCCAGTATATATAAATATGTATTTATAATGTGTGGGTGTGTGTATTGTCATATGCGCACACACACACGGGAATGTAATTCTAAAAGTGCAATGTACAAGTGCTTAAATAATTCTTATCAAATAACATAGATAAATTAATTTATGGTTTTGATAAAAGATCATTGGATGTAAATATAAGATTTAAATATAATATGATGCTAAAGTGAAATTGAATTTCTCTTACTAATATGAATTTAAAAATCATATCACATTTGAAAATAATATTTAGTTTGCCAAATATATTTCAAAATACCTTCAAAAATTAACGAGCAACAAATAGTTTTGAACATTAATATAAAATTTAATAATATTCAATGTAATTTACAAAATTGGTCGGCATTTAGATCAGTCCACACAATAGAAATAGGTTAACGCGTGAATCATACGTAATATGCATTGAAAAGTCTCTTAAGTAACCACAAGCATTTTTGTTAAAAAAACACTTTTTATCTCAAAAGTTCTGAAATTCTAAAGGTTCAGAATAACCTTTAAAAAAATTGTGTTTCCAGCAAACTAGTTTTAAAGATGTCAAGGTTATTCAATGTGAAGGCAACATCTATACTAGTGGTTTGGAATGGAGCCAACCTCACTACTTATAGAGTTGCGATAAGCAAGTGATTAAACGGGGGCACTGCACCATACATACACATGTAGCAATGGAAAGCCAAGTATCCGAAAGGTGGCCTTTGAATGAATTTCCCTCTTGATGATAGAAGCACATCGTCCTCTAGGATGCAGTATTTCAAGAAAATGCTTCGCAACACACAGTGTACAAGGATCGAAGGTTCTTTCTCTGGAGGATCAAGAAAAAGCCTGAAGTTGAGGGGAGTGTGGTCGATGAAGGGGCCAACTGGGAACAAACGACCATATTGTCCCAAAGCTGTTGAGGTACAGTTCGAGCCGAGATCGATGAAGTCCCCGCTTCCGAAATAGGTGAGCTTCCTTCAGCCGACTTGTGTAGGGAGGATTTGCACGTCATTATATATAGAAAAGCTTGAGTTCAAAATGATCAGGTGCGCCAAAACCCTAAACTATAAGCCCCAAACGTGGCTGATACTTGGAATTCAGAAGAAAATTAATGTGTACCAACAACCAATCGAATTCAAAGTGTGAACCGTGAGTGTGTGTGATGTGTAATCTATATGACAATGCGATCGACGTCCTTAACACTATGAACATGCCATTCTGTGTAGATGGCTCACTTATAGCGGAAAAAGCGATCCATATTACACGTTAACGTCTTTTCGTCTACGCTTACCTATTATCGGTCAAGAATAGATAACAAATCCATTATCCGAAGCAACATGGAAAGCTCTTCATATTCAAGTTACACCGATTGTGCAATTACAAGACCAAACCAATGCGAGCAACCATAGGTCTATGAGACCGAGTCAAGTAGAGAATTATCTGCATAAGCCGATTTAAGTTCTTTGGAAAGTGATAATAGCCTGAGCTGCAAACAAGATGCTACTCTAAGCTATTAACACCTCCTAAAAAAACTACAATCAATCCGCAATCCGCAAGTTGTTGCACCAGAATCGACTATGAAATATGGTACATGTTAATTCTAATTCTGTGGATGAAGATAGCAAAACATGTCAAGCTCCGGGGCAAAATCCTGGCTTTTTTCCATGAAGAACTTCGGACTTGATTTACTATCTTCTCCCATAAAATCAAAATCCGCTCGAATCTTCCACTATGTCCATCACCAACGTAACCTCACCTCCAATCGATGATATAATATTATGTCAGAATCCACTTCACCGACTTTCAATATTTATAAGAATTATGGGATCTTTGATTCAAGATAGCTCAACCTAGGGAATGGAGCGATTTGGATTGGCGTTGCATTGAAACAAGTGCATTCTCGATGGGGTGGCTTAAGGAGGTGGTAGTAGGTGGTGCTAAGGGGATGGTCGATAATGGCGGCTCTTTGGCACAATAGGAGATGGATCGGTGAAAGATCATTATGCCTTGGATCGGCTCGGCTAGGAAAATTAATGAAGGAATAAGTGACCTGATCACACTTATATAAAAAAAGATAAAAGTAGAAATATTTGGTAAGTACTGGATCGGTGTTGATCTGATCTAATCAAATCGATAACGATCAAATTTATTTCCACCAAACAACCTCGAACTTTCCATATTCAACTATCTCGTTGTTCGTATTCATTCTAGAAGTTAGCAAGTCAAGATCACTCTATAATTTTGACTACTGAAAATTTAAACTAAGGATTGGATAGCTAGCAAGAACGTCATAGGTTGCTACTCAAGATGGCAAGATACGACCACAAAGCTCCATAAAATAGAAACTAAACGATAAACAATTCCAAAGCACATCTTGTTTTCAAAAGAAAGCATGCCCTGGTGGGCAAATGTTAATGGGGTTTTTTAACCGACTAGAATTCAAAAAGAGTTAGGATATTCAAACTAAGCCAGAACAACACAAAACTTGACCAGAAGGCCTAAAACTACAAGACAAAGTTACCCCAATGTTTGAACCGAAAAATATGGATAAACACTGATCTGATCCAATTATATCGGTGTCGATCCAAAATACTGACTTATGGATTCTCCAATTCAAAACCATAATGTTACTACATCCCTTCTAAGCTTACCTACCAAGTTTGATAACATTCCGACCATTCGAGTTGAAGAAGTCAAGACTTATCTGTTACTCCAAAAACCACCATTCGACTTAGTCGAGACGTTCTAAATAGGGAACCATAGAGAGCAAGAGAGAAAAACACCAGCTAGACCTTTCAAAAGAGTTGAAGGGATGCTACAATCGAGGCCTAGAAGCTTGGATCCTTTCGAAGGTGTCGGAAGGTTTCTACAATCAAGATATAGTGGGTTCATACTTTTTGAAGGAGATGAAGGATTCGAAAACACCCTTCCGCCTTCAGTAACAAACGTTCGACTAGATGAACCCATTTGCATGAACACCTTTCGAAGGAGTCAAAGCAGAACCTTTCGAAGACAATGGAGAACAACTCCTTACATGCACGCTAAAACTTTCGAAGCTAAAGATTTTGCCTATATTTAAATCATGCGAAAGCAAACATGTCCAGAGAAACACCTTCGAAAGCTACAGTATGCCTTTCGAACCGATTAAAGCCATTGTAACCCAAGGGAGTTCAACATTAAGTTACGAACAAGAGTTTAGAAGCAACTATCAGTGTCGAAACTAGTTGCACCTCAATATCATCGAAACCATTGAATAAGGGCTATCGACAGAGTCGGAAGCACTTACAAGCCAACACATAGAAGAGGAGCACAATAATACCTTTTGACAAAGGCGGCAACATACTTGAGTTATTCTGCAGTCACCTTTCGATCAAGTCGAAAGCATCAGGATTGAAAGGTGCTGACGTGCATATATAAATAAGACCCAAAGGGTCGCGTTTTAGGGATCCAATTCTTCTCATTCTCAACTTGTATGCTTTTAATAAAAGTGTTGTAACCCTCATTACAAAACTGATTTGGGGATTTCAAGTAATTAAATTATTTTTTTGCTTACGAAGGGAAGTAGCAAATCTTTCAAATTAATTTACAGTTTTTAAGGCTATTGTTAGGTTTTCTCTTATATTGTAACGACCCGTAAATTTCAACTGTTTTAATAACGTAATTAGTTGAAATTTTGTGAAATTTTAAATGATAAAATTTTGAAATAAAAATTTAATATTTGGAATACGTCTAGTTAAACATAGCAACTGGTAAATTCTCGTCCAAAAATACAGAAGTTTATTTCGTGCGTAAATTCACTTCAATTCAATCGGTTAAAAGCGTTGAAAATAAAATGTTTCCAAAACCTAAATATTTTTACATAGAAAAATTCTAAACCATCTTCTGAGCAAGATACCAGTTTGTCGTTTTTCCAAATTTGGACATCTATTGCTCCATCGTTCTTATTTTCTGCAAAATAGCAGCATTCTGGTACCGATATCGACTTTTTATCGGATGATCGTACCACTGATAACTATATGCCGTCTTGATCGTCTCGTCATGCTGATCTCAACCATATATTCATTTGTGTATTTCAGAGTCCGGTACACGGTGAATCAATGAAACGGCCAACCGTACCCGTATCCGTTTATAACCTTTTTGGTTCCTTTGTCTTTCTATTATCTGATGTATAAATTCCAAAAGACATTTGCTTTTATTAATTCTGAATTCAACTGCAGGCTATCGCTATTCCCAATCTCAAATCATACTAGAATTCGACCTTTCACTATACGCCTGTTAAAGTTCTCCCTTGGAAACGTGCTTATCCGCTGTCAATTGCCGAGAATACCTCTTCCACCTCCCTTCGGTTTAGTACAGCCTTCAAAAAAAAAATTGTCATACTCTACCCATTGTTTCATTTCCCCACAAACGCCAAGCTCTCCTCCCTCCACAGAGCCACCTTCGGCCCCCACTTGCCTCCCTGCTCCGTTCCATGTGCCAAGACCCGAACGCACTCGTCCTCCAGGCGATAACCCTCCCACAACCTCCAGTGCACCTCCACCCAGCCGAAGCCTCTCCACCTAGTCCCTAATTCCCTTCCTCCGCTTTGCTTTGCCGAGCGCAGCCACACCTCCTAGCACTCCACCATGGTAGCATTCGACAGCCTCCGCCTTCTTGTCTAGCCGCGACCCACTAACATCATCCCATACCACTAAAACTCGAGCCACCGACCTACCAAGCCTGCGATGGTCGCGCCTCCTCTGCCTCGTCCGCACGTCCCTTCTCACGTTCCTCCTTGTTCTTCCCTCTGGCCACCGATATGCCGCTTGCCTCCTTCCACCCTTGTTTGCAGCCCTTGTGTTATTGCAAGGTATATATATGTAGTATATATATTAATGTATATAGGTTGTATAAAGTATGTATATATACTTATGTTAAAATAATAATAGTGTACGTTTATATATATTTCTGAATAAGTTTATATAAATATAGTACGTTATATTGAGTCTATACATGCTGAGGTATGAAGGTATTATATACAAGTGTCAACAGTTTTTCTGTTTGTAGTTTATACATTTGTAATATATTATCTGTTTTATTATAGGATGATATTTTTGAAAGGTATATACATACACATGTAGTTGTATACTGAACATTGTAGAGTCTGCATATGTTTTATTTTGTAGTCGGCATATTTTCTTAGCTTGAATTTACATTGTTTTGTACATATTGGATATGACGGGTCTGCTATGTATATGAATTAAACAAGTTCGTATCAAATTCTTGTCTGTGTATATAAGGTTCGGTTATGTGTTGTAATAAATGTAAGTTGGAAGTGGCATTTGCTGTTTGTTATGTATATTGGTTTTATAATAAATATGGTTCTATAAATATAGTTATATATATACACATAAGTTTACAGTTCATAATTTTGTACACTTAGCTTTTATAGGAGTGGTATGATGTATAAGTTTACAATTTAGGTCAAAGCTCAACGGAAATCAATAAGTATTGTAAAATGAAGTGTGAACTCTCAAATTTTAGTTTACAAATGTATCTCTGTTTATTAAAGTTTTGACCGAATATTATTTTACAACTTTCTATAATAGAGGCAAGGCTAGCGTATGTGTAGCATATAAAAGTTTGAAGAAAAAAAAAGTATGTTATTTGTTAGCTTGCAATACATTAGATATAGGAGCAGTATGTTTATATTTCACAGTTATTTTCAAGGCTGTTTGAAAATTTATATTGTATATATTATCATATTTAACTATATTCACATCCATATACATATGTAAAATTTCGAAAATAATGTGTTTATGTTTTGGGTTTTGTTAGATATATACAAGTCAGTTACGTATGTTGCTTATATTACTACGTACTTATGAAATGAATTTTTGAGTCTCGTGAGCTTACGGGTAGGTACCTTGTATTGGGTTCTTGTTTGCTGATACATTACTTTGTGGGTTGGATATACACGTCTAGTGTTTTAGCCTCACGCCTGTACCGATTATATGTATATATGGCTTTACTTTTATAGGATCGTACTAGGGTAGTATGCATATTAAGTGGGGTCTGTTTATGATTGTTAAAAACAAGCGGCACCGATTTATTTTGACATATACTGTTTAAAAAAAAAAACTTATTCTTAGGTATTGATTTACTGATTTTAAACTCTTGTAGTTACTTGTTTTGTTGCTTATATATACGTATTTTGATTCTCAGCGATTCCCATTTATCAGCATCGTTCATTGACTTCGTGCCCATCTTATTTCGCTTTGGTATTCGTGCTTGGATTCATATCTCATCTCATTCCGTGTCGAATCTCTCTAGCCTCGAAAGGTGAGCACTCACTCACGATTAACGTTCTTTTATTTATTTAAATTTGATTTCAATTGAAACGACAAATTGAAATATGCTATAGTTAGTTATTCACACTGTTTTATATGCTATTGCCTGTATCAGTTCACCTGTGACATTTGACACCATTATCTGTTAATTATTTATGCAATGATAATACAGTTTGGCTGATAATTGATTGATTGTTGATGTTTATATTGGACGTTAAATTGTTAATGTTAAAATGATAAACAGTATAAAATTGAACTTGATATAGGATAATTAAATGTTAAAATTTGATTAACTGACATTTGTATAATATGACCCCTTTAACTGTTAAAGTAATTGACACGTAGGATTTGATTAATTACATTTTGAACCACTAAATGTATGTTGTTAAATTGATGATGTATGAAATTGTAAATAGATGACAAGTGAAAACCGAAATGTAATAATCTTTAATCTACATGAAATGATAGTGTAGATTCTAGAAATAATTATATTAATTCGTACAAATAACAATGCGAATTAATACGATTATTTCGGGATTATTTGAATTGATTATTGGATTGTTATTGATTGTTGTTATTGCTTGTTTATTTACTTTGACACCATCCCAGTTATCACACTGCAAGTTCCCTTTGTTATGCTTTGATTTTTGAATTGAATTGGAATCGGGTTGAAATGATAAATACCCAAATTGAACTTTGACCTTGGATATAGAGAATTAAATAAAACCCGATTGGTCAATAATTTGATTTAAAAATAAAACGAAGATTTTATTTGAATAAATAATATGGTTTTGAAATGAAGCTGAAATTTGAATTTAACGAAAGGAAAATGTTAATATTTAAAAAAATATGAAACAAAATATTAACAATGTAATTGATGAAAGAATGATGTTTAATTTGAGAAACGATTGAATTAAAGTTTGAAATGATTTAATAATTAAATTTGAAATTATAATTGAGTTTGAAATTATTAAACTTTGAAATTATTAAACTTTGAAATTTTTATTAATTAAGTTTTGAATTATTTAATAATTAAATGAGATTAAATTATTTAATGATTAAATTGAATTGAAATTCTTTAATAAGAAAATTGAACTTTTGAATAAATGAATTTTACTTCGTAAATAATTGAAATTGAGTTTTCTTTATTAAGTAAGTTTTGGAAAATTATTTAAGGAAGTAAATAAGTGAAACTGAATTTCTTTAACAAGAAATAAATGTGATTTATTGTAATTAATGTAAGACTTGAAAGTTGAAGAATTGATTTGACGAATTTAATTTAATTCAATTTGTAAGTTTTGATATAATGAAGTTGAATTTAGATAATGGATTTAATGAATTGGAAATTTAATAGAAATTTTTTTTAATGGCAAAATTTACTTAACGAATATTAAATGAAATTGATAAATGAATTTAAAATTGATTTGAATGTTAAATTAAGTTAATTTAAATGATTCAGAATGAGACTGATATTCGAACTTGAATCAATATTTGAATGGTTTTAACTAAAATTTGAAATTGAATTATAAGATTTTGAAACGGTAAATTGGAAGTTTTGAAACGAAAATTTTGGAAATTGATTTCGAAAGACAAAGGAAATGTTGATTTATAAACTCTGATTGAAATTGAAATTGATTTGGTTTTGAAATATAATAAACGACCAATCGGTGTAATAATTACGGAAGTTATTAAAGAGACCGGAATTCGGTTATGGATATACTCTCTATCTAAACCGAAAACCACTTTTATAACTACACGCGGAGTGATGATCCAAAATGAAGTGGTTGGAATGATGTTCGTTGATGACTGAAGAAAGTGAACGATGATGGATAGCCTTGACACTTGTGTCAAATTGGAAATGACTAAAACAGGAGCTGTGCCGGGCCAATGGAGGATTTGCTACCTCAAGTGGACACACTTCTTCGAACTACTCATTATTTGTTGTCGATTGGTGCACCCTTGATTTTGGGAGTGTTGTTTCACGGTGTTGCGGGCGCTGCGGCGTTGCGTTCTCACCAGTCCTGATCAGACGAACGGTAGTATCACTACCTTGGGTATTGCCTCATGTGCCTTGTCATACTTGTATTCCATTTATGCGCGACCACTACGATTTTGATTTGTACCTTTAGTATATGGATTGCCCTCTGGTGACTTCCGGTTTTGGGGAAACTACGGTCTTGTATATGCTTTTGGGAATAAAAATGTGTTAAGGGTGGAATGGGCCATGACTTAACACTATTTTGATATCTTTATTATTATTGATAGACATTATCTACTTATCGTACATTACTACATAGTAGATAGTTTGACGGATCCTTAAAGGATGGTTATTCCAAACATCCTTTGAGTTACTTGTATTTCAATTGCTATTTCACTTGAGTTGGATTTATTTATATAAGAATGTTAATCCTGACTCGAGTGTCTTGTGTTTTTGGTTTACGCTCGGGTCAGACTGAGTGTACCAGTATTCGAGGCTCACCTTTGGAGTTGGAGCTTTGCTTGAAGATCCAGCCATCTATTCTGCTTTCAGTATTCGATGATTCCAGTGATGTATATCTGGTTTAACTCTGATGTATCGTATTACTCTTCTGTTGTAAACTCTGATGTATTTTATATATTCATATAATAGCTTCATGAACTACTATCTCTTTTATTTCCGCTGCAATTATTACTCTGTGTCTGTGATCTGTGATTATTTATTTACTGTATATGTTCAGTTTTGCCAAATTTAAATTAACAACGCGGTATTTTGAGCAATTCAACTCCGACATGTGTGTCTGCCTATGCACTTAGAGGGTGCAGCATGATAGGGGGTTCTCGCATTTGGTTTGGTAGCGAGCGGGTGACTCTTACTCCTACATGTCCCTGCGGGGTTGGTGCAGTCGAGAGGCTGGCTGTAAGGCAGAACACAGGTACAGCTGTATGCTACGGTGGGCGTTACCCCATTGACGCGGTCCGTTACAGTTGGTATTAGAGCTTTGGTAGCTCTAGGCAAAACTTAACATATAGGGTAAATGTATTTACAAAATCACTCTCATTCGAGTTTCAATCTATTCCCTTGACTCAATTCCTTTGAATTTTGGAACGTTCCCCTCGGTTTCGAAATTCATTCGTGTCCCTCACTATTCGTCTTCTTTCAATTCTGGAGCACCCCATAACTCCATTTTGAATGATATCTATAATAGATCGGCGGTCTCGCCAATCTTCGAATGATTTGTAAAGGAGAAACTCCTTTATAATAGGCATCGATTTACCGGAGATTTTTGTATCCTCGGTTTACGATGCTATCTATCTCCTACTATACCTGAATTCTATTTTTCGAGATCGGATGTTGATTTACCTCGGAATTCAGCATTGATCTTATTCTTGAAGTTACGGACGACCCGGTTAAGGTTGCCCGTGAATTAAATAAGCGTATCCATCTCCCGATTCTGTTAATCGAATTATCTTATCTTCTGTTTCAAACTTATTTTCGAATCAAAATTCTCTTTTATTTGGGTCATCAAATTTGAATCCCTATACTTGCTTTAAAATCCATTCTTGTATCGTCAAGTGAGGAAGTGTATTTGTAAATTAATATTTAAAATATTATTTTCAAATTTGGAAAATGAAATAAATTTGTTTGATTATGTTGTGAAAATATAAGTAAAATTTTCTCTGGAATTTAATAGGTAAATTAAATTGTTGTTTGAAATAATAATATTTGATTATCATTTATTGTTCTAAATAAATTTATAAATACGGTTTATAAATTGATTTAGAATTTGAAATGAATTTAATTCAGAAATTTGAGAATTTAGTTTCCGGTGATTTGGATCTTTGGTTTAAAAAGTTTAAAGTATATATTATTGAAAGTATTTTCAAATAGAAATCGTTTTCAAAGAATTTTTAAAAAATGTTGAAATCAGTGCTCTTCTCTTTGTCGCTGGAAAATAATTTCGGTGATGGCGGCCGCATCATCGACGTTCATTTTCGAGTTTCGAAGTGGAGAAACCATTCTGTAGCTTTGCTACGGTTTTGTTTTGAAAAAAATATATTTTGTTTTGAATTTCTTCAGTATATTTTGATTTACATATATATAGGTATCTTATTTTAAAATTTAATTTGACTTGATATAAATATATTATATATATCTCTAAGTTGTTTAAAGTTAATCGGAAATCTAACTCTTAAATTTTGTTAAAGGATGATTTTAATTATAAATAAAACCAAAATTTAGAATAAATATTTGAACTTGAATAATTGAATTGGGTAAATTTTATTTGTATATTATTCAACTGCATTCTAATACAACTTACCTAAATCATTCAGAAGTTGAATATATAATTGGATAATATATTAGATAAATTGAATTTATAAATAAAATTTGAGTGATTATAATAAATGTTATACACTAAATTTTGATTATAAAGATGTTAATAGAGTTAGTTAGGATAATAAGTAAACTTAGTTGATAATGAAATAAATTTGTTTTGAAAGAATTAATAAATTTGTTTTGAAAGAATTAATAAATTGAAATTAAATCAACTTATGGAAATACCTTGAATTTGAAATCAATTAATGAATATAAATTAATTGAAATTGAAATTTATATGTTTAAGTTAATTTATATAGTTTAAATATATGTAATAAGATATATTAAGTGAAATAAACTTAACAATAATTTGGAATAAGGAAGAATTTAAATTGTTGGAAAAATATGATTATAATAAAAGACTATTCAAATTTATGATTTTGAAACTGTTAATTAAAGATGATTGGATAATAAGAAAATCAATCTAGAAATAGTTAAAGCTTGATTTAACTTAAGAAAATCAAATGGATTAAATCAAATTATTGAATATAAATTAATTTAAATTTGAATTTATATGGTTTAAATTAATTGTTATTTTGAATTTAAAATCTGTTTTTCTTTCTTGTTGTTTCTATTCTCCTACCTCGTTCCTTTTCGGGGATGAAAAGTTTTGAGTGGGGGAGAGTGTAACGACCCGTAAATTTCAACTGTTTTAATAACGTAATTAGTTGAAATTTTGTGAAATTTTAAACGATAAAATTTTGAAATAAAAATTTAATATTTGGAATACGTCTAGTTAAACATAGCAACTGTTAAATTCTCGTCCGAAAATACAGAAGTTTATTTCGCGCGTAAATTCACTTCAATTTAATCGGTTAAAAGCGTTGAAAATAAAATGTTTCCGAAACCTAAATATTTTTACATAGAAAAATTCTAAACCATCTTCTGAGCAAGATACCAGTTTGTCGTTTTTCCAAATTTGGACATCTATTGCTCCGTCGTTCTTATTTTCTGCAAAATAGCAGCATTCTGGTACCGATATCGACTTTTTATCGGATGATCGTACCACTGATAACTATATGCCGTCTTGATCGTCTCGTCGTGCTGATCTCAACCATATATTCATTTGTGTATTTCAGAGTCCGGTACGCGGTGAATCAATGAAACGGTCAACCGTACCCGTATCCGTTTATAACCTTTTTGGTTCCTTTGTCTTTCTATTATCAGATGTATAAATTCCAAAAGACATTTGCTTTTATTAATTCTGAATTCAACTGCAGGCTATCGCTATTCCCAATCTCAAATCATACTAGAATTCGACCTTTCACTGTACGCCTGTTAAAGTTCTCCCTTGGAAACGTGCTTATCCGCTGTCAATTGCCGAGAATACCTCTTCCATCTCCCTTCGGTTTAGTACAGCCTTCAAAAAAAAAATGTCATACTCTACCCATTGTTTCATTTCCCCACAAACGCCAAGCTCTCCTCCCTCCACAGAGCCACCTTCGACCCCCACTTGCCTCCCTGCTCCGTTCCATGTGCCAAGACCCGAACGCACTCGTCCTCCAGGCGATAACCCTCCCACAACCTCCAGTGCACCTCCACCCAACCGAAGCCTCTCCACCTAGTCCCTAATTCCCTTCCTCCGCTTTGCTTTGCCGAGCGCAGCCACACCTCCTGGCACTCCACCATGGTAGCATTCGACAGCCTCCGCCTTCTTGTCTGGCCGCGACCCACTAACATCATCCCATACCACTAAAACTCGAGCCACCGACCTGCCAAGCCTGCGATGGTCGCGCCTCCTCTGCCTCGTCCGCACGTCCCTTCTCACGTTCCTCCTTGTTCTTCCCTCTGGCCACCGATATGCCGCTTGCCTCCTTCCACCCTTGTTTGCAGCCCTTGTGTTATTGCAAGGTATATATATGTAGTATATATATTAATGTATATAGGTTGTATAAAGTATGTATATATACTTATGTTAAAATAATAATAGTGTACGTTTATATATATTTCTGAATAAGTTTATATAAATATAGTATGTTATATTGAGTCTATACATGCTGAGGTATGAAGGTATTATATACAAGTGTCAACAGTTTTTCTGTTTGTAGTTTATACATTTGTAATATATTATCTGTTTTATTATAGGTTGATATTTTTGAATGGTATATACATACACATGTAGTTGTATACTGAACAATGTAGAGTCTGCATATGTTTTATTTTGTAGTCTGCATATTTTCTTAGCATGAATTTACATTGTTTTGTACATATTGGATATGACGGGTCTGCTATGTATATGAATTAAACAAGTTCGTATCAAATTCTTGTCTGTGTATATAAGGTTCGGTTATGTGTTGTAATAAATGTAAGTTGGAAGTGGCATTTGCTGTTTGTTATGTATATTGGTTTTATAATAAATATGGTTCTATAAATATAGTTATATATACACATAAGTTTACAGTTCATAATTTTGTACACTTAGCTTTTATAGGAGTGGTATGATGTATAAGTTTACAATTTAGGTCAAAGCTCAACGGAAATCAATAAGTATTGTAAAATGAAGTGTGAACTCTCAAATTTTAGTTTACAAATGTATCTCTGTTTATTAAAGTTTTGACTGAATATTATTTTACAACTTTCTATAATAGAGGCGAGGCTAGCGTATGTGTAGCATATAAAAGTTTGAAGAAAAAAAAAGTATGTTATTTGTTAGCTTGCAATACATTAGATATAGGAGCAGTATGTTTATATTTCACAGTTATTTTCAAGGCTGTTTGAAAATTTATATTGTATATAATATCATATTTAACTATATTCATATCCATATACATATGTAAAATTTCGAAAATAATGTGTATATGTTTTGGGTTTTGTTAGATATATACAAGTCAGTTACGTATGTTGCTTATATTACTACGTACTTATGAAATGAATTTTTGAGTCTCGTGAGCTTACGGGTAGGTACCTTGTATTGGGTTCTTGTTTGCTGATTCATTACTTTGTGGGTTGGATATACACGTCTAGTGTTTTAGCCTCACGCCTGTACCGATTATATGTATATATGGCTTTACTTTTATAGGATCGTACTACGGTAGTATGCATATTAAGTGGGGTCTGTGTATGATTGTTAAAAACAAGCGGCACCGATTTATTTTGACATATACTGTTTAAAATAAAATAAAAAATCTTATTCTTAGGTATTGATTTACTGATTTTAAATTCTTGTAGTTACTTGTTTTGTTGCTTATATATACGTATTTTGATTCTCAGCGATTCCCATTTATCAGCATCGTTCATTGACTTCGTGCCCATCTTATTTCGCTTTGGTATTCGTGCTTGGATTCATATCTCATCTCATTCCGTGTCGAATCTCTCTAGCCTCGAAAGGTGAGCACTCACTCACGATTAACGTTCTTTTATTTATTTAAATTTGATTTCAATTGAAACGACAAATTGAAATATGCTGTAGTTAGTTATTCACACTGTTTTATATGCTATTGCCTGTATCAGTTCACCTGTGACATTTGACACCATTATCTGTTAATTATTTATGCAATGATAATACAGTTTGGCTGATAATTGATTGATTGTTGATGTTTATATTGGACGTTAAATTGTTAATGTTAAAATGATAAACAGTATGAAATTGAACTTGATATAGGATAATTAAATGTTAAAATTTGATTAACTGACATTTGTATAATATGACCCCTTTAACTGTTAAATTAATTGACACGTAGGATTTGATTAATTACATTTTGAACCACTGAATGTATGTTGTTAAATTGATGATGTATGAAATTGTAAATAGATGACAAGTGAAAACCGAAATGTAATAATCTTTAATCTACATGAAATGATAGTGTAGATTCTAGAAATAATTATATTAATTCGTACAAATAACAATGCGAATTAATACGATTATTTCGGGATTATTTGAATTGATTATTGGATTGTTATTGATTGTTGTTATTGCTTGTTTATTTACTTTGACACCATCCCAGTTAACACACTGCAAGTTCCCTTTGTTATGCTTTGATTTTTGAATTGAATTGGAACCGGGTTGAAATGATAAATACCCAAATTGAACTTTGACCTTGGATATAGAGAATTAAATAAAACCCGATTGGTCAATAATTTGATTTAAAAATAAAACGAAGATTTTATTTGAATAAATAATATGGTTTTGAAATGAAGCTGAAATTTGAATTTAACGAAAGGAAAATGTTAATATTTAAAAAAAAATGAAACAAAATATTAACAATGTAATTGATGAAAGAACGATGTTTAATTTGAGAAACGATTGAATTAAAGTTTGAAATGATTTAATAATTAAATTTGAAATTATAATTGAGTTTGAAATTATTAAACTTTGAAATTATTAAACTTTGAAATTTTTAATAATTAAGTTTTGAATTATTTAATAATTAAATGAGATTAAATTATTTAATGATTAAATTGAATTGAAATTCTTTAATAAGAAAATTGAACTTTTGAATAAGTGAATTTTACTTCGTAAATAATTGAAATTGAGTTTTCTTTATTAAGTAAGTTTTGGAAAATTATTTAAGGAAGTAAATAAGTGAAACTGAATTTCTTTAACAAGAAATAAATGTGATTTATTGTAATTAATGTAAGACTTGAAAGTTGAAGAATTGATTTGACGAATTTAATTTAATTCAATTTGTAAGTTTTGATATAATGAAGTTGAATTTAGATAATGGATTTAATGAATTGGAAATTTAATAGAAATTGTTTTTAATGGCAAAATTTACTTAACGAATATTAAATGAAATCGATAAATGAATTTAAAATTGATTTGAATGTTAAATTAAGTTAATTTAAATGATTCGGAATGAGACTGATATTCGAACTTGAATCAATATTTGAATGGTTTTAACTAAAATTTGAAATTGAATTATAAGATTTTGAAACGGTAAATTGGAAGTTTTGAAACGAAAATTTTGGAAATTGATTTCGAAAGACAAACGAAATGTTGATTTATAAACTCTGATTGAAATTGAAATTGATTTGGTTTTGAAATATAATAAACGACCAATCGGTGTAATAATTACGGAAGTTATTAAAGAGACCGGAATTCGGTTATGGATATACTCTTTATCTAAACCGAAAACCACTTTAATAACTACACGCGGAGTGATGATCCAGAATGAAGTGGTTGGAATGATGTTCGTTGATGACTGAAGAAAGTGAACGATGATGGATAGCCTTGACACTTGTGTCAAATTGGAAATGACTAAAACAGGAGCTGTGCCGGGCCAATGGAGGATTTGCTACCTCAAGTGGACACACTTCTTCGAACTACTCATTATTTGTTGTCGATTGGTGCACCCTTGATTTTGGGAGTGTTGTTTCACGGTGTTGCGGGCGCTGCGGCGTTGCGTTCTCACCAGTCCGGATCAGGCGAACGGTAGTATCACTACCTTGGGTATTGCCTCATGTGCCTTGTCATACTTGTATTCCATTTATGCGCGACCACTACGATTTTGATTTGTACCTTTAGTATATGGATTGCCCTCTGGTGACTTCCGGTTTTGGGGAAACTACGGTCTTGTATATGCTTTTGGGAATAAAAATGTGTTAAGGGTGGAATGGGCCATGACTTAACACTATTTTGATATCTTTATTATTACTGATAGACATTATCTACTTATCGTACATTACTACATAGTAGATAGTTTGACGGATCCTTAAAGGATGGTTATTCCAAACATCCTTTGAGTTACTTGTATTTCAATTGCTATTTCACTTGAGTTGGATTTATTTATATAAGAATGTTAATCCTGACTCGAGTGTCTTGTGTTTTTGCTTTATGCTCGGGTCAGACTGAGTGTACCAGTATTCGAGGCTCACCTTTGGAGTTGGAGCTTTGCTTGAAGATCCAGCCATCTATTCTGCTTTCAGTATTCGATGATTCCAGTGATGTATATCTGGTTTAACTCTGATGTATCGTATTACTCTTCTGTTGTAAACTCTGATGTATTTTATATATTCATATAATAGCTTCATGAACTACTATCTCTTTTATTTCCGCTGCAATTATTACTCTGTGTCTGTGATCTGTGATTATTTATTTACTGTATATGTTCAGTTTTGCCAAATTTAAATTAACAACGCGGTATTTTGAGCAATTCAACTCCGACATGTGTGTCTGCCTATACACTTATAATGGATGCAAATGGTCCAAAATAGCGGGTCGTTACATATATTTCATGTTTCGTCGGCATCTAAGGTTCCACGCCCACATAGTCAAAGCCTCCTATATATAAGTAAATTATGTCACCTAATTTGAGCTACCTTTCCTTAATTATCTTCTTTCGATAAGGTCGATGCCCATCCTTAGTCCATTAAGACCTTTAGCTTTCGACAAGGGTAAAAGCTTGCTCCAAGTCATTCCAACTTGAGATCCATAACCCAAACTAAGGACATTTAATCCTAGAGCTTATGACAAGGTCGAAACCCTATACTAGATTCCAAGTCCAAGTCTTGATTCCAATCCAACCTTGCTTTCGATAGGGTTAAAACCTTTCATTTATGATTTTTGGATAAAGTCCTAGCTACCTAACAATCAAGGCCTTCGACGAGGCCGAATCCAACAGAATGGAATATTATCTAAGATACCACAACATTTTCGAAAGGAGGACTCTCAAAGGAAAAAGCAACCTATCTCAACAGAACCGAAAGGTTAATAAAGGAAGAAGCAGACCCTTTTAGTAGAGTCGAAAGGTCGGTCTAAATAACTTCGCTTATTAGTGATCAACTCGAAAAGGAATTCGAGGAAGGAAAATTCTTCACACTCCTTTCTATCCACTGAAGTGATAAACCTTATCTAGAATGCAACTTTAGGGTGTTGACAAGAAATTTTATTAATGGTTTTGGTGCTAGAAAGAGGGCTTAGACCTCCAACTTGGTTAAACACCCGACATTGCTTTTCTCTAACCTCACTTAGCCTTATCTCAAGTTTATCTACTTTGGTTTAATCATGGCTAGAAAAATTAAGAGATCCGAACAAGGGTGCTCCGAACCACACTTGACAAGGTTCTCCCCAATAATCATCAAGGACTCCAACCAAGATGAAAATCAAAGGTTAAGGATAGAATCCCTTAGAATTATAAACAAGAAAAAACTGGAATCATACGATCAAAAGAAATAGAGTGTAAATCCTTTTCATGTTGGCCCCACCATTATCTTTGCACTAGGAAAGAAAACAAATGGAAGTGACAACGTCTTAAGTCAAATGAGAAGAACCATCGAACACTACTTAAAAGGCACAATCTTTGAGAAAGAGATAATGGATGATTACAAAGCTTTTGCACATAAATGGCAACCTACTACAACAAAAACACTTCCAACTTAAGAACAACAAAGGTTGGTAATAAGAAAAGCAAATAAAGAGTATGAAACTACAAGGCCAAGAAGCAAAAATTCAAAAAGCCATCCGCAAGAATCAAGCTTTCAAGTCTAGACTTCCAAAAGAGTGCAGCTTAACAACATTCATGGAGAATGTCCACTTGCTAATTAAGGATGAGCTTAACTACTGACCATCATAGAAAAAGAGGCTAAACATGAAAGAAACTAGGGAGGATCCTATTGTCACTACCACATGATGAATGGCCATGAAACCTATCATTGTAGAGCCCTGAAGGAAATGATCATCAACTTCTTCCGTCAAGGAAAGATCAAAGAATACGTAAAGAAGATTTGAGAAAGAATCAACAAAGAGATACATTTCAAAGAAAAATCTACATGGTTGGGAGTGAAATAATCCTTATATTTGGATACTACCTAAGATGGTAGCTTACCTAAGATTGTAGAAAGCCTCTATCCATGCCGAGTTGGCCAGGGCATAGCACCTCTTAGAGGGTGGGTAAGCCTTTAGCCGTGCTATGAGATGGGTAGGTTAAAGCACTGGATAAGCCATTGGTCATGCCTTTAGTTAGGTCAAGGCACCTTCTGGAGGAAGGATGGAGTAAGCCGTTATCCACGCCATAAGATGGCCAGGGTAAAGAACCAAACAAGCCCTTATCCGTGCCACGCTATGGTCAAGGTAAGGCACCTTGTGGTGGGAGGACGGGGTAAGCCATTTTCCACGCCACAAGATGGCTAGGGTAAAGCACCGAAAAAGCCCATGTCCGTGCCGCAAAAGGGCCAGGGGAGGGCACCTCCTCGAGGGAGGTCGGGTAAGTCCTTGGTTCCAGCCTCTAAGATAAGGTAACCAAGAGCACCGAACAACAATGGACTAAGATGTCCAAGCCCAATGAGAGGCTCATTCAACAATGGACTAGGATGTTTAAGCCAAAGAAGAGGCTCATTCAACAATGGACTGAGATGTCCAAGCCCAAAGAGAGGCTCATTCAATAGTGGACCAAGATGTTTAAGGCCAAGAAGAGGCTCTTCAAGTAAGAGACTGAGATGTCCAACCCAGAAAAAATATCATTTATCCAAGAGTCTAAGATGCCCAAGCCGGTGAAGCGGCATATCCGATCATGGATTAAGATGTCCAAGCTCAAGTGGAAGAAAATCCAATTATTTCTACATATTCAAAACCTAAAGGGTTCATACGTGTCAAAGAGGACAGAAGCAAAAGGGTGGAACAAAACTACGCTAATTATTACCTGAATCTCGATTTTGGTACTTTCATTTCTAAACATCATCTATTAAATACCCGAATCTAAGTTTCTGATCACTCATATCTGAATTAATACACGAATCATAGTTTCAAGAAATTCATTTAAGCACTTCATTTACTAATACCCGAATCTGGGTTATGGGCCTTTATCGATCAGTAATTTTATTATACCCGAATCTGGGTATCAAGACTATTAATGATTTGAGCCCTAATCTGGGTGCAAGATTTCAATAATGGATTTGTATTTGTCCATCGCAAATGCCTGAAACCGAGTCAAAGAATATCATCATAAAGATCATTATTAAGAGTTTCCAAACCTGAATCTTGGACTTCTAGTTTTTCATATCCCATTAATACTAAAGAATGGGTCAATGGGTTTCTACTATCGAAATTCAGATTATGATTTCTAGATTTAGTTCATTATTAAATATCTCTTGAAGATTACATTCCAACATTTATGCCCTAGTGAAAAGGCGAGATTTCCAATAAACAAATTTCAGATATTCCAGCTAATTGGTGGAAGATAAATTCTTGATTATCTTTCATCGCTGTTAAATATGAGATTTAGGCATTTAATGTAAACTACTTTTCATGCTATTAACAAGATGATTTGTTAATCTAAGCAGATTATATACATAGACTGGTGCGTCCATTTCAAGCTAACAATTGAAAATATTGTTTGCTTCATGCTTTTCAGGAAAATTAGTACAGCAAAGAGTAACAAAAGATTCAGCAAGTTCAAAAATCAAGGTATGAGTAGCCAAAAGGAATTTCAAAAGTAACATTACAGAAAAGTACTACAAATTAGGTGATATTTACAAAGTTTATATGATTTACATAAGTCATAAAATTATTTATAAAACTATGAAGTTATTCACATATGTACAAAAGAAGTTTATACATATCAAACATACAAATAAATCACAAGTCTTGAGCAGCCTTGTCAAGAGCTTCAACGACTGAAGGGTCCACTACATGACGAATCACGACGTAGAGAACTTCTTTGAATTTCTTTTCCTTCATCCTTACTCTGTTTTTGTCATCGATCGCATCAATATTTGTCTTTAGAGTGCAGTTGAAAGCTCTGTTCGCAACCCTAAGGGTTTTGTTTCCTTTTCTAACTCTGCGGCTTGCTTTTGAAAGAAGTAATTATTGCGTTCGAGCTTTTGATTCTCGGCAGCATACTCATTGATAGTTTGAGAATATTTTGCTTTTTGCTGCTCATCATTATACATAGAAATTCAAATTTTAAACTTCCTGCACCAATTCCCCATAACATTCTAATTCGAGCTAGGGGGAGGGTTGGTCATAGTAGGGAATTTTTTAGCCGAGTGGTGCGGTGACCTTATGAGTTTAGTAGTCAAAGGAGTTGTGTGGGGAACTAGTAAATCAATGCTTGAAATCTTCTCTCCAATAATGATATCCACTGATTCGCATTGCGCCTGACTATCTTTCAATTTCAACTCCAAATCACTAATTTATTGAATAAAATCTAACATCTTGTGATCGAAGTCGATTGAGGGATTCGTCTTCGCCTGTCGCATAAGTGAGGAAATTATTTCATCCTTACTTTTAATCTCGGCCTCAAGATAGGAAACTTGATCTTTCAGATTACTAGGAATGGTTTTATATACAAAATATCTTAAATGCCATTTCAAGGCTTAGGTGTAACCACCGAAGCGTTCCAGTAAGGTATCATCGCTTGGTTTGCTCCTTCCACATACTTGCAACAGTTTCTCTCTAAGGCTAGCAAGCGTGATGATCAGTTATACGGGAGAGAAACCGTAATTAATTGTAGCTCCTATTTAATCACTAAGAGACAAAATAAAGTCAAAATCAAGATGAATGATCTCCTTATTATTATAATAACGAATTACAACTCAAACAACAACGAAGTTGGAAGATACAATAAATAATTGATTTACATCTAAAGCTTGGAAACTACTTTTCTTACTTTATCTAATGAGTTAGCGAAAAGCATAATAGTTGAACCAGAGGGAATAGTGACTCCTTCTGGAGTAATGACTTGCGTGCATTTGCTATAGTCACAATTCCCAACTGGAGGACTATAGCTACCGCATATTAATTTGGTTTGAAATGTCCTAATCTCCTTAAGAAATGTTTCTTTCTCATCACCAAGGAAGTCAAAGTAAAGGCAAGGATATTCCGATTTTGTTTATACGGGAGGATGGACTTCTTCCTTATCTATAATGAATTATTTGCTCTACTATTATCTTTGAAGTGAAAGATATTTAAACAAAGAATCCCATACCTATGATACCGATGCATAGGTCTATGAAGCTTGCTCTTTCCCTTTAGGGTTTTTAACATTAGCGGGAGCAGGCTCATCTTCTTGAGGAGTAGAAGGCTCGGTGGATTCAGGCAGGACATTCTTCTAGGAAGATGTTTGTTTTTTAGGAGCTTTAGCATTGTTACCGCCATCCTTCTCAGAAGTTCAGTAATGGCCCCCTCTATCTCCATCGGAACCTTGGCCGCCAGCAAGGATATCGTCATCATCATCATCGTTATCGTCATCATTGTCATTGCCATCATCATTGTCTTCTTCCCCAACGTCGTCATTACTGTCTCCCTCATAGTCAAATTCTGATTCTATTTCAAAGGCAGGGACGTCAAAGAAAATAATATCAGAGACATTGATTTCCTCCTCTTCTACAGGTTCAATACCCATGCTTCATTCTATTGATCTTTCCCATTACTCTATCAACCAGGGCAGAGTCCAGCGAGATGAAACTGAAGTCATGACACTTCTTAAAGATGTCAACATAGACAAGCATGAGGGCTTCTTCATAGGAGTTCAGCAACAGTTGCCCAAGATTAGTACAAATAAGTTGAGATACTCACTGCTTAGCGTCAGAAATGGTATTGAAAACGAGTTTCAGTAAATCCCTGGTTTTCTTGAACTTTTCCTTCAAAGATACGTTCTATGCAGTCAAGCGAGCTTTCTCATTGGTATATAATTTTAAGGTAAGCTCTATAGCGAATTTTTCATCACGAAGGAGTTGATGAACCTTTCTTTCTTCCAAGAGATTAGTTTCAGCCCGAGCAAGAGAAGCTCTTAGTCGTTCCCATTCTGAAGTGGCTTCATCTTTGCCTGAAGAAAGTGTAGACACTTGAGTCTTAAGGGTTGAGATTTCCTCCTGGGACTTAGAAGCTTCAAGGGATGATTTGGGTACATGCTCATGAAGAGTTAACCAGCTCATAGAAATCAGAAAGAAGAAATGTAACACAAGTTAGTGATTTAGAGAAACCAGTGATGATAAGGCCAATTGAAGTGGAACTTCCCATAAATTGTTGCTCTATTAGAGAGCGATAATGATCCACCAAATCTAGAACGGAAGAAGTTGGGTGAATAGAAGTGAAAGACTTCAATTTTTAGGTATACTTGGCTATCTCTTCAAAATTGACAGAAGGAAAAGAAGATATTGGTTGAGATGAAGTGTGCTTTGGAGTAAGGGGCATATTCAATACCAGTTGCATTTGTGCGAGAGCAGCCGGAGAGTCTGAAACGGAGATGCAATAGAGGGGATTAATCACAATAGGGTTTGCACTAGTTTGTCTTTGGGAGCTTCCAAATTAGGCTATTCGTAGCTTTCTCAAGAGATAAATGTTCCTCCTCCTCTACATCTATAAATTTAGCAACCTTCTTTGGTGGCTCTATTTCAGAAGATTCCATCAACTTTCTTTCGAAATCCTTCTTGGTTTTGGCAAAGGATTCGATAATTGATGGCTCTCCAGAAGTTGAAGTAAGAGGGGCAACACCACTAATAAGCAATTTAACCTGAGAAGTAGATGTAAAGGTCATAAACAGATTAAAAGTTAGCGAGATAATTTAGAAAGCTACATGGATAGAAAGCAAATATTATGCTTATAATTTACCATAGTGGTCCGAACAGATAGGTGACATAGGAGAGAAATGTTCAGAATCACCCAAGGAGAGAAAGCATTTGCCCTTCGAAGTATGCTAAAGCAAAGGTGGTAACCCCAAAATTCTTTGGCTAGGGAAGACAAGAACAAGCTTCCTAAGGCATGATGGTATCATTAACTTCAGTCGATTTCCTATCTTAATAGAAGATGTAATAGGAGACTCAATCGTCCTTCTTTCTGCTTCATTAAGTTCCTTGACAGGAAAACCTGGTATGAGATGAATATTAGATAATGGAAGTAACAAAATAGAAAGAAGGCAACGAAGATAGGAACTTAAAAGGGGTATTAAAGACCCCAGTAACGTCAAAGAAACAGTTAACAATGAAAATCTGGTTTTCCCCGTCTTTGAACTTGTTAACCCCATCTGATACCAGCCTCTTTGGGAGTTGGCTTTGGAAATATGATGATTGACAGTGCTGGGTTTGACTAGTCGGGTCAAGTAGTTTAGAATTTCAGCATTTAAAGAAGGAAGTCCAAACTCTAGTGCCATTAGCTCCAGAGGTAAAATGTAGGTGTATACATTTGGGGATAGCTAGAATGGAGCAATCCCAAGATGTAAAAGAAATATGGACAAGAATTTTGGAAAAGGCGGGAATCCTCCATGTCGTATGTGGACAACATTGTAAGCGACCTTTAGGAGGATTGTTGATAGTGTCTGTCTCCCTAGGTGGAATAGCTTGCACGCTAGTAATTCCGTAGTTCTTAAGGATGGCATCAACCTCGTCTTGGGAAGATATCAAAGAATGCTTCGAAATGGTGTCAGGTTTCTTTAGAGAGCTCATGATTCTGCCAGGTGAAAATGTCTCAGTTAAACTTTTCAAATTTCATATGAATGTAGTATTCTTTGAAGAGTTAGTCAAAAACCTACTTGAATAACTTAAGCAAAAAGCCAAACATAAAACTTCAAATCTTTGAAAATTGTTCAAGTTAAAAATCAAAGGTATTGGGCTTTCGATGGAGTCTAAAGGAAAAGGACATCAACACTTTGCGAATACCCTTCGACAATGTTGAAAGCCTAAATGAGAATACTCATGGAGCTTTCAACAGAGTCCAAAGGTAAAAGAAGTTAATATTTAGTCACAACCTTTCGACTGTGTCGGAAGCATAAATGTGAGCAATCACAGAGCTTTCGATAGGGTTAAAAAGAAAGATGGGAATGTATAGTGGCACTTTGTAGAAATCATCAAAGGAGCCAAGTTGTTAAGGGGAAATGTTCAAAGTTAACATTAAGAACTTGAATGAAAATATACATTACAACCATTTTACAAACAAAGTAACAAGCCCGTTCGACACTGTCAAAACCTTTGACTTAAGTTTCCTAAGAGAGATACGAATGTTGTCGAAACCTAATATACACATTGAGTCAAAAGGTTCTATGTTAAACTCATATGCATTTAGAACGTTTCGACAAAGATGTACAAAAATAACTCTAAGGGGTTTCGACTCAGTAGATACAAAGGGATTCGAAAGGGTCGAGGGAGCATTATGATTCCAAAAATTAACTAAGGAAAACGAATTGCAATTGGCACAAAAGGTTTTAACTAAGTCGAAGCATTTTACTATCGAAAGGATGATTACACTCTACCTAACTACAAATCCTTTCGACAATGGTGATCAAATTAGCACTACAATGCCTTTCGACCCCATCAAAAGGGGCTAAGGAAGAAAAACCAATGTTGCCGCCTCAATCCCTTTCGAAGGGTTAGAAAGCTCATTTTGTGGCACCAATTTTTCATTCGTACACTTGAAACTTCCGGGCAAAGAAAACAGGTTCCACCATCCTCCCCAAACCCGATTGCCAATCCAGGGTTTCAAAATTTCTTAAAACAAGTAAACCAAACCCGATAAGAAAGTAGATTTCAAAAATTGGATTTCAATAGGAATCAACCTTTTTCCGATCTCAAAAATGTAAAAATTATAATCAAACAAAAAACTTAGATTTTCTAATGAAGAAAAGAAACTGTAAATTTTGGAATAAAAATCGAAAACAAGAAACTAATTCTATCGACTCATGAAACTAGATTTGAAAATTTTCTCAGTAAATCAAATCAAATTACCCTGAAAAAATTCAGATTCGAACATTTCAAAGTCAAATCTCAATTTTGAAATCTGGAAAAGCAAAGCTCGATTAAAACTAGCAAAACAGAGTTGAATCTAAACTTACGAATTAGATTTGGTGAATACTTTGATTTTTGAAAGCGAATAGAAAGTTTGAGAATTTTTGAAATTCTTTTACTCATGCTTGAAATTTTGATTGTAGAAAAGCGAAAGAGGAAGATGAAGAAGAGTGTACTTTATAAGAAAAGTCGTCAAGAACCATCAGCCACTAGATCAATGTTAAATGGACGGCCCATATCGACGCGGGAAGGCCAAGAGGCGGAAGGCTCTAGGTTTCGGCAATGTTTACTTGGAAAGTGAAGTGCATCACTTCGCAAGGGGGGCAAATTTTACTCCAAAATCCACCTTTTGACGTAGTCGAGACATTCTAAGCAGAGAACAAAAGAGAGCAAGAGAAATAAAACCAGCTAGGCCTTTCGAAAGAGTCGAAGGGATGCTACTATCGAAGTCCAAAAGATTAGGACCTTTCAAAGGTGTAAGAAGGTTTCTAGAATCAAGATCTTGTGGGTTCATACCTTCCGAAGGGCATGAAGGAGTCGAAAGCACCCTTCCACCTTCAGTAACAACCGTTTGAGTAGATGAACCCATTTGCACAAAGACCTTTTGAAGGAGTCAAAGCAACACCATTTGAAGAAAATGGAGAACAACTCCTTACATATACGACAAACTGTTCGAAGCCAAAGGTTTTCCCTACATTTAAATCATGCAAAAGCAAGCATTGTCCAGAGCAACCCCTTCGAAAGCTACAGTAAGCCTTCCGAGCCGTTTAAAGCCATTGTAACCCAAAGGAGTTGAGCATTAAGTTACAAACAAGAGTTTAGAAGCAACCATCAGTGTTGATACCAGTTGCACCTTAATACCATCGAAACCATTATATGGGTTATCGACAGAGTCGAAAGCACATAAAAGCTAACATAAAGAAGAGGAGCATAATCATATCTTTCGACAAAGGCTTGAACATACTTTGAGTCATTCGGCAGCCACCTTTCGACCAAGTTGAAAGCGTTAGGGCCGAAAGGTGCTGACCCGCGTCTATAAATAAGACCCAAGGGGTCACGTTTTGGGGGTCTGAATCTCCTCATTCTCAACTTGTATGCTCTTAAGAAAAGTGTTGTAACCTTAGTTACAAAATTGATTTGGGGATTTGAAGTAATAAAATCATCTTTTGGCTTACGAAAGGGAAGTCACAAATCTTTTAAATTACTTTACCGTTTTTAAGGCTATTGTTAGGTTTTCTCTTCTATTTTATGTTTCATCACCATCGAAAGTTCCTTGCCGACATAGTCAAAACCTTCTATATCTATGTAAATTCCGTAACCTACTTTGAGTTACCTTTCCCCGAGTCTCTGCTTTCGACAAGGTCGAGGCCCATCCTTAATCCATTAAGACCATTAGCTTTCAGCGAGGGTAAAAGCTTGCTCCAAGTCATTCCAAGTTGAGATTCATTACCCAGACTAAGGATATTTAATCATTGAGCTTAGAACAAGGTCGAAACCCTAACCCAGATTCCAAGTCCAAATTTTGATTCCAAGCCAACCTTGCTTTCGACAGGGTTGAAACCTTTTGTGTCACATTTTTGGATAAAGTCCTAGCTACCTAACCATTAAGGCATTCGACAAGGCTGAATCCAACAAACAGAATCTTATCCAAGATACCACAACAGTTTCGAAAGGAGAACTTTCGTAGGAAGGACCAACATATCTCAACAAATTCAAAAGGTTATGTAACGACCGATATTTTTATATATTAAACTTAACAGGATTTTGGAATTTAATATTAGGAGAAAGTAAAATTTATGATTCATTTGTGGAGAAGATTATTAGTATGTAATTTAATAATGTTGATTGAGTGAAATTGACAAATTTTTAATGTAATTCCAACTAATGATAATAATGAATGTTAATAAGGATTAAAATTAAATGTTATGCTATGGTAAAATTATATGTAATTTAATAAAAGTGATTTTGATATAGAATATGAAATCAGAGATTGGTAATATTTATATTCCCCGTCTATAATCAATAAATTAATATGTTGAATTACTAGGTTATAACAATTGATTTATTCTCATCTTATTATTTAATCCATTGAAATTAAATCGGAAATCAATAATATAGAATGTAGTTGAAATATTGCAGTTAATAATTAGAAAAGATGTGAACTTTAGAGTTTGAGTGAAATAAGATGAAAACTTATGTTAATAAAATTCATACGGTGTTTGTTGATTTAATAAAAGAATGTGAACTCAAATAAAAGGATTTAATTGAAATTTAAATTATAATAAACTAAGATATTATTACTATTGTAATTGAACGCTGAAATTAATATAATATTTAAATATTGGTTTAACATGGCAAATTGTATTGTAAAATGTTATCAATTCCTGTTTAATCTAGAATGATGGAAATTGTTAACTTTTAATCTTGAATTTAAAAGTGACTAAATGTATTTTAAATTAACAATTCATTTAATTAACGTGAAAATTAGCCTTTTGGGCACTATCTTGGATTTCGATGAAACCAATTCATCGGGTCCGTAATAGCAAATTATTATAGGATTTGAAATGAGGGTTTAACCTAATTTGAAATATGATTTCGAAAGTGAATATGATTTCGAAAGTGAATATGATTTTGAAAGTGATATTGTTTGAACTAAATATGATATTTTGATATCAATATGAAATGGTTTCGGAAACGTAAAAGAACCATCTGGTGTGTAATTAGCGTTTGGTTGTTAAAAAGACCGGGATCAGATATTGTCTGAAATACCCCACACCCCTTAATATACCCCAAAGGACACATTAAAAGGCATGGTGCGTTGTAGGTATGACTAAAAGTAATAGAGACTAAGATTCACAAGACACAAGTATTTAACTAAAACAAAGCTTCATAATTAATTGATAAATAATTCAATTGCCAAATACAACGTTCAAAACCCATCGTGTCTTATAAGATGAAAATTCATTATCTCAAAATCAGAGTATGTAATATCCCTAATAAATAAACCGGTGTATACAAGAACAACAACTGAAAATAAAAGAAGTACATAGAAGAAGTTTACTCCAAGAAGAACTCCAAGCTACAGCAATCTACTAGTTTCTTCCTTGATTGCCTAAGGGGGAAAAAGGAGGAAATAGAGGAGTGGGTCAGACTAAAAGTCTGGTGAATGATAGTAATTACTAGAGTCTTTAAGCAAGATAAAAGTAATAGACTCTACAACAGTTCTAGCATAAATAAGGATAACAAAAGAAAATAGGAAAGAGATAAACTGGAAATAAATGCGATTAAATATTGCTTAAGATAGGTAAACTTTGATTACTTGCACTTGTTCTGAGTTAATTAGGCTTAATTCATAATCCTATAATTAGGATGTGACCCCAACCTATCCTTTTTGATCGGCCTGCTACACCATAGACCTTTGTGTGGTCTAGCCGCTATATAACTCCCTACACAGCGGCCAAAGGTATCTACGGAAGATGCACAAAGCAACTACTGTGGATCTGGACGACATATATAGCTCCCTCCACAGTAGGCAATGGTGTCTACTAAGACACCATACTAAGCGCTTGGAACTCATAGCTATTACTAGGCACTCGAATGGAAGTCGCATGCATTACTGCCAACATGCCCATGCTACCTTTTGTTCCACCTATTGGGTCTTCGTATTACCTCCAACGTACAACATAGCGTACCCCTCATCTAACTTCAGGCTAATGCGAGATCACCGTGTATCCATAGAAAATTAGGGGAAATGTTGTTGGTACTGGTCCTTCATCCAAACAATGTCTAGTTGCGCCCCCTTATCCAAATCCCCATGATTTGGACTTCTATTTGACCAATTACTACCATTCTTTGCATAAGCGCGCCATAGGGAATGCTATTTGGTACAAGTCCTACTTTCATATTTGCTTATTAACTTAGATAAATTATTTAAATAAGCCTTTATTACCATTTTATTTTCTACGCTCATTAATTTATCCCAAGCCTTAAAATAAGCCCTATTCTGTTCTTTTACTTATTATAAGCTACGTTATAATCATGCTTACTACTTAACCCAAGGTCTAAGTGTGAAAGTAAGCTTCTTTCATCTTTTACTTCATATAGTTATAATTCTAAGTTATAACTATGCCAATTATCTTTAATTGGTCCAATTCAAATTAAAATTAGGCGTAATTTCAGTCCAATTCCATTATTTATTACAATCATTATAATTTACATCTTATTTTCTTCATTTAATATTCTTACTTATAAAATCCATATCCACGTTTAATTTAATCTAACCCACATGCGCAGAAAAGGGGAATGAAGACAATAGACGCTTGCATAAAATCCAAAATGTCGAAAAGATGTAAATAAGAAATAAATAACATTAAATAAAATTAAATACTGTAAATAGACTGTAAACTAATAAAAAACTATGCTTAATAGTAATAATTTATAATTAGTAGAAATAATACTAAAATTAATGAAAGGAATAGCTGAATAGACTAAAAATAATTAAAACTGTAAATAATTACTGAAAAAGGTAATTCCAAAAATTGTAGTAAAACTACAACTATCAGAAACCTTATTATTTTAAATAACTTAAAGGAATCTTAAAATAATTACAGTCACTCACCTCCGGTCCTAAGCTCTTCCTTTGGGCTTCCCGGATCCACTTGGAGTTGTAAAATAATTTTTATTAAAAAGATTATCTCCTTGGAAAATTATTCATTTTAGGGTCCTTCTTAAAAAGGTGAACCCAAGCGGAGAAAATTTAGAATGAGAAAACGTGTTAGGTCTAGGGGTCTATTTATATGTGTAGTTGTAGATCTCGAACCGTTGGATTTGGAGATTGAATAGGACGCAACCACGACATAGGCTGAATAAGAGCCATCGGATGTAGAAACGGAGGGACTGGATTAAACTAAAGGGTGCAAATGACGTGTTCCGATGCTTCTCATTCGTTCGAACGAATTAACGTTCGTGCACCTGCAAAATTACAAGGCGGGTCGATCGGCGGTCGACCGTCCCCTTGCCCAGGTCGACCAGCCGGTCGACCTGACCATGTGTATATATATATATATTCTTTTTTTTCGTTATATTTATGCTAATTTTGTTTATTTTATAACTTGATCATATTAGCTCGGTTTCTGACGTTCTATATATGGAAATTGACCAGAAAATTACCACGGACACAATGGTGCAATTTCCGTCACTTAATTATGATAATTTCTCGAAGATATTTTATTATTTAATTAATTAACAAATTAATTATTACGGGTTAAATTTCGGGTTGTTACATTCTCCCCTCCTTAACGGATTTCGTCCCCGAAATCTCTAAGGATAAAAGAATGTACTAAATGTTTTCATCCAATTCTACAACCACCTACTCAATGATCAACCATTCATCCATTTTTCTTGAGTTTTTCTAATGCAAAATTTGATACTTATGCAATTAGTGTAGTGTAAATAGCCCTAACTAATGCAAAATATTAGGCGGTCCACTGATTCAATTGACCTCTTTTTATGCAACCATGCATCCAAATAAATGAAAAATTTCCTAATGATACTGATAATTCTACATGCGTGCTACAAACATCATCCAAATGCAACAATCATGTGTTAAAAATCCATTTATAGAAATCATAGAAATAAAATAAAAATGCACACACATCCATTTGCATATGCTCTAGTGTCCTAGTTAAGCCGATCCCTAAGGAATAATAGTGCCTAGTGTACCTATATGCGTCAATAGCATCCACTAGCAAACACTAGCACACATCATTCATAACATGTTCTATTAACATGTTTATATCAAATCCTACCATCCATAGGTTAAATCCTAAGTTCTACCCTCCCAAAGGATAATAAAGGAAATAACTTAATCAAATCAAAAGGTGGAAAAAGGAATTCTAAAACTTACCATCAAAAAGGTGAGGATAGGAAGTACGAATCTTCTCCTCTGCTTCCCAAGTGGCTTCTACAACATCATCCCCCCATTGCACCTTTACCAGTGGAACTTCCTTATTCCTTAGTCGCTTGATATCTCTTCCAACAATCTTCGTGGGGATATGCCGAATAGAAATGTCTCTTTCTACTTCCACCTCCTCTAATTGACTAGGTTCTACCACCTCCTTCGAGTCATGTAAGCACTTTCACAAGTGCGAAACATGGAAAATGTGGTGCGCTCATGCGAGTCTATCAGGTAGCTTCACTCGGTAAGCCATCTTCCCAACTCTCTGTGTGATAGGAAATAGTCCAAAAAAATCTAGAGGCTAACTTTCCATTTGATCCGAATCTTACCACCTTCCTAAGCGGGGATACTTTGATAAAAACTAAGTCTCTAACCTCAACTTTAAGTCTCTCCTCCACCTATCCACATACGACTTTTTTCTGTCTTGAGCCGTCTTCATCCTTCGCCGAATCAAATCTACCCTCTCAGAGGTCTCCCTAACCATATTGGGTCCAAGTAATAACTTCTCCGTAGACTTTACCGAACATGATGGGGACTTGCAAGGTCTCCCATATAAAGCCTCAAATGGTGCCA
Source organism: Allium fistulosum (assembly GCA_030737815.1). Classification (NCBI taxonomy): domain Eukaryota; kingdom Viridiplantae; phylum Streptophyta; class Magnoliopsida; order Asparagales; family Amaryllidaceae; genus Allium; species Allium fistulosum. The sequence continues at coordinate 751,933,230 of CM060905.1, read as the reverse complement.
TTCCTATAATTGTTTGGTAACTATTATTGTACGCAAACTCAACCAACGGAAGATGCTTCTCCCAAGCTCCTCCAAAGTCCAAAATGCACATCCGCAGCAAATCCTCAAGCACTCTATTTACCCCCTTCGTTTGGTCATCCTTCTGGGGTTGATAGGCCGTACCCAACCTAAGTTGCATTCCTAGCGCCTCTTGTAAGCTTCTCCAAAACTCACTAGTGAATTGGGATCTCTATCACTAACAACACTAGCAGGAACTCCGTGTAGGCGGACTATCTCTCGAATATACAAGGATGCCAAATATGAAGTCGTACGCTTATTCTTAACTGGGATGAAGTTAGCACTCTTGGTCAATCTATCAATAATCACCCAAATGCTAGTGTTCCCATTCATAGAACGGAGTAAACCATTAATGAAATCCATAGAAATACTATCCCACTTCTATTTCGGTACATCTAAGGGCTGAAGCAATCCACTGGGCTTATACTGCTTTGCTTTTACCCTTTGGCATATGAGACTCTTAACTACGAATTCTGCCATGTCCTTCTTCGTACCACTCCAATAGAACATTCTCTTCACATCCTAATACATTTTTTCACCACTCGGATGAATAGTCATATGGGATTGGTGCGCCTCCTCAAAAACTGCTCTTAACAAGTCATCGGCACGTGGAACACAAAGCCTCCCATCTCTCCTAAGCCATCCTCTGCTATCAATGGAATAGCGTTGGAGATGTCTTGAGACCTTTCCTCCGCTAATCCTATCCATAATGTCCATGAGTTTCGAATCCTCCTGCTGCCTCGAGCCAATCTGATCCATATGGGTAGGCCTTACCTCTAAGGTTGCCAACAATCCGGGAATAATGTCCATAGAGGGATTAAAATCAAAAGTAGAAATAAACTCCAAGCCCCTCCACTCTAGGAACAAAGGACTAAGGGTTGCTTTATTTCTACTCAATGCATCCACAACCACATTACCCTTGCTAGGGGTATAAGCTATCTTAAAATCATATGAGGCTAAAAACTCCATCCACCTTTGTTGCCTCAAGTTCAAGTCCTCCTGCGTGAATAGGTACTTCAAAGACTTATGGTCGGTAAAATGCTTAAACCTCTCTTCAAGCAAATAGTGTCTCCAAGTCTTAAGTGCAAAAACTATGGTAGCCAATTCCAAATCGTGTGTAAGGTAATTCTTTTCATGCATCCTCAACTGCCTACTACCATAACACACTACCCTCCCTTCTTGCATCAACACTGCTCTTAGACCCGTTCCACATGCATCAGTGTATACAATAAAAGGCTTAGCTCTGTCGGGTAAACTAACACTGGTGCACAAGTAAGGGCTCTCTTAAGCTTCGTGAAGGAATCCTCACAATCCACGTCACACACGAAAGCTCTATTCTTCTTAGTAAGGCGTGCGAGTGGTGCCGAAATCTTGGCAAAGTCTCTAATGAACTTCATATAGTAGCCTGCCAATCCTAGGAAGCTCCTAATGTAACGACCCGTAAATTTTAATTGTTTTAATAACGTAATTAGTTGAAATTTAGTGAAATTTTAAACGATAAAATTTTGAAATAAAAATTTGATATTTGGAATGCGTCTAATTAATCATAGCAACTGGTAAATTTTCATCAGATAATTTGGAAGTTTATTTTCTAGTGTAATTTTATTTCAATTTATATCAGTTAAAATTGATGATAATAAAATATTTTCCAGACCTGAATTTTTTTACATAGAAAAATTCTAATTCATCTTCTGACTAAGACGTCATTTTTCGTTTTTCCAAACCCGGACTTCTTTAGCTCCGTCGATTTTATTTTCCTGCGTTTTTGCTGCATTTTCCGCTAGTAGAAAATTCGAATTTTTAAAATTCAGTCATACCACTGATATCTATATACCGTTTTGATCATCTTGTCGTTCTGATCTTTGTAGCCTATTCATTTGTGCGTTTGGTATCCGGTATGCGACGATACCGGCTTAACAGATAACCACATTGGAATCCATTTTAAGTTTTTCCAACGACCATTCAAATTTCCCTACGGTTGAAATCTAACACCTCTCTGCATTTATTAATTCATAAATTCCCATGGCTGGCTTTCAATGCTTTGCCATTCCAATTCGGATCCATTTCGTTTTCCATTTATTCTATTTCAAAACGTTCTATCAACTTTCCCAGAATCATAAATCAATTTGCTTTTTCCCAAATTCATTTATTTGTGTACGCTTTTTTTTACATTGATTGGGCAATAACTCATATTTCAATTGCGTTCATAAATGAGTGTCCACTTTTGCAACTTCACTTTGCTTTCACTTTCCACCTCATGCTTGCATCTTTCTTTTGTTCACCTGCTCATGTTTTATTCTCTCCACATAAACTGCTCCTCCACAATTCGCAACCGAGCATCACCCATTCACTTCCGTCCATCAACCGCCACGCGAGACACCCAATCCCCGCGTGCTGCCACAACCGCGCACACGACGCGCCTCCTCACCGAGCTCCGTCGACCAGCGCAGAACCTTCCCATCACTTTCGGCCTACCACCATCCTCGGCATCACCTCCGTCCTCAGTCGAACCACACCGCAACCTTCCGCCCAACTACACGTCATCACCCATCCCTTAGCTCGCCACCCGACCTCGCTCGTCCTCTACCTCCCTGACAACGGCCAGCGGCCCACTCCGTTCCTCACGGCAGCCCTTTTCGATATGTGTACGTTTGTATATATATATATGTATATATAGTAGTTTATATTTGTTATTTACAAGATTGTATATATTGGGTACTGTATGTAGTCTATATGAATTTCAAAATATGTTTGTATTGTTTACTGGTGTAACTATTTACATAGAGTTATCTATATATGAGATCTGGGAGTATACCTATGTATATATATTACATAAGCTTTGTTTTATAATACCTATTGCCTAATTATAGTTTACAAAGTATATTTATATCTTGAATATTTTTTCTGTACATGCTTTTATTGAAATGAATACATGTTTTAATTAGTTGCATACATATTTCTCGTTTTGCTTGGTTCCAAGTCTCGCCCATTTGGAAAAAAATTATTTCATTTCGCATGAAGCTTGCCTTCACCTGTAGCCTTCCCTGAAAATATGTATTGGTTTTCAGAAAAGATACATATATATATAGGATGAGTGTTTTATACTTTATGTATATTTACAATCTTTTACAGTATATTTTAAAAGGAGTGCATATGATAATAGTACTATGTTACAGTAGATATTATATTACAAAAAGGAATATTATTTAAGCTCTTGAGATCTACATATATATATTTATGCTTTCATCAGAGTTGTTTTCTGTCATCTTTAAAACAAATGTACATTTTAGTTTTTGCATGTGCTCTTGGGTTATTGTAGGAGCATAATAGTTTACATTTATAAATCTACTATGTACTGAATAATGTAATACGCTAGTAGATATATTTTATAACTTGCAGTTCTAAAGTATATAATAAAGTGTATTTGTTGTATAATATATAAAATGTATTCATTCTGGTGATTTTGAAATGAATATAAAGATTGTATTGCTAGTTAAAATATCGGTTCTAAATATATATATAGATTTTAAGTTGTATGTGTGTTAATTTAATATGGATGTTTTTTTTATTAGGAATAATGATTTTTATCATATACATATATGTACATTATTTTAATATGTCATAAATTTAAAAAAAATTGATTTTATGAAAAACAAATTATATATATAATTATATATTCCCTATTTATATCAACTGATTCTGATTTGCACTCATCGATTCCTATTTTATTAGCTTTTGGTTCGTCGTGCCTGTTTTCTTCATTGAATTCGTGCCCATCTCACTTTGCTCTGGATTCGTAGCTCATTTATTTGTCAACTTTCTCCAGCATCGAAAGGTGAGCAATCACTCACGATTAATGTTCTTTTATTTATTAATTTAATTTCAAATTGAAACGACAATTGAAATATACTGATGTTAGTTATTTACACTGTTATATATATGCTATTACCTGTATCAGTTCACCTGTGACATCTGACACCATTATCTGCCAATTGAAATATGTTGATGTTAGTTATTTACACTATTATATATATGCTATTAAAAGTATCAGTTCACCTGTGACATCTGACACCATTATCTGATGATATATGCCTGCTATATTATTATCATATCCGTTATCACTCTGCAAGTTCCCTGTTAATATAGAATCACTATGGATTGAAATGATACATACCCGAACGGACTTTAGAATAGGAGAAAATCATTATAGGTTGAAATGATAAACCCAAGCGATTTTCAATTGAATTGAATTTGGGATTACGGGTTGAAATGATATATATATACCCGTATGTATTTAAATTGCGGATTGAAATGATAAATATCCGTATCACTTGACCATAGTGTAGAAAATTTTGTACAGACACCGTTGGTCTATATATATAAATATTTTGAAAAATGATTTCTATGGTTTTCAAAATAAATATATGGTTTTAATAAATATTGATTTTAAAGATTTATTAAAGTTGATTTAATAAAGTTGATTTGAATCAATATAAAATATGTTTAAGTATTTATGTAAAATTTGTATTTTTAAATATAGAGTTTATAATGTTTCAGGTTGAAAGATAAATTTGAAATTGATTTGGAATTCTTAATTATTTTAGAATTATACTTAAATAAGTTTGATTTGAAATCTATTAAATTTGAAATTTTAAGATATGTTTTATAACTTGAATTTGATTAAAAAGTGGCTTAAATGAATATTTCAAACTTATATAAATTTAAATGAGATATTTTGTTTATTTAAATTTTTAAATTGAAGTTGTATTTAGATGTATTGAAATGATTAAAGAAATATCTCAGAAACAAAATGAAATGAAATTAAATGGAGATATAAATGGAATTATCAAATTTAGTTCTGAAATGTGGAATATTTAAAGATTTGAAAGATATTGAAATTTAATAGTTTATTTTATGTTTCAAATCTGTATTTGAAATCGTTATAATTCGAAATGATTTATTGAGAAATTGAATTGGGTTGAAATTTATGAACTGAGATTGAATTAAGTTGAATTTGGAAGTCGAGCTAATTTGAATCGATTTGTGAATTTGTGGAAGCTAGTTTATTTTATAAATTATTTTTAAACTATATCTACAACTATTTATATTTTACTTTATAAATTATTTTAATATAAACTATTTTATACAAAATCATTTTCAATATTTTTTATATATTATAAACTATTTTAACCTATAACTATTTTATATAAACTATTTTTATTTTATAAACTATTTTATTATATACACTAATTTTAATAACTAAACTGTTTAAGAGGAAAGTATTATGAATTCCAAAATTCTATGATTTCCAAAATTCTATGATTTCAAAGTGTTATGAATTTCAAGGTTTTGATTTCCAAAGTGTTTTGATTTTTTAAAAGACTTACGATTTCGAAAACGATATAACTTTGGAAAGTGATATGATTTTGGAAATGGATTTATTTGAAGTGAAAATGATATCGTATGGATATGGTTTTGAAATGGCAATGATATTTTTGTTTTGAAATATAAACTATTTCGAAAGTTTATTAAATGACCTATTGGTGTAATAATTACGTAGTTATTGAAGAGTCCGGGATCGGTTAGGGACATACTCTCTGTCCAAACCGAAAACAACTTTAATAACTATTATACGCGGAGTTTGATCCGGAATGAAGTGGTTGGAATGATGACGTTGTTGGATTTGAAGAAAGAGAACAATAATGGATAGCCTTGACACTTGTGTCAAATTGGAAATGACTTTAACAGGAGCCGTGCCGGGCCAGTGAGGTTAGCTACCTCTAGCGGACACACTTCTTCGTAAACTACTCATTACTTGTTTTTGATTGGTGCGCACCCTTGATTTGGGAGTGTTGTTTCGCGGTGTTGCGATCGTTGCGGCGATGCGTTCTCACCAGTCCGGATCAGGCAAACGGTAGTTTCACTACCTTGGGCATTGCCTAATGTGCCTTGTCATACTCGAATCCCTATGCACAACCACTATGATTTGTTTTGTGTTATACCTATGGAGTACTCCCTGATAGCCTACTAGTTTACGGTGGAGTTTACAGTGCTGTATAGACTATGGCGCTTATATAAATGTGTTAAGGGGGATAATGGTAATGCTTAAATGCTATTTTGATAATTTATATTACTGATAGGCATTATCTACTTAGCGTACACTAGTACATAGTAGATAGTTTAATGGATCCTTAGAGGATGGTTATCCCAAACATCCTTTGAGTTACTTGTATTTCAGTCGTATTTCACTTGAGTTGGATTTATTGATATAAGAATGTTAATCCTGACTCGAGTGTTTTGTTTTTTATTTACGCTCAGGTCAGACTGAGTGATGCAGTATTCGAGACTCACCTTTGGAGTTGGAGCTTCGCTTGGAGATCCAGCTATCTATCCAGCTTTCAGATATTCAGTTGATTCCAGTGATGTATTCTGATCTTGTATTTGACTATTGTATTCGAGACTTTTGTTGTATCTTGTTTAACTCTGTTATATATATATACATAGTAGCTTCATGAACTACTATTCTTTTGTTTCCGCTACATTATTGTTATATTACTCTGTGTCTGTGATCTGTGATTATTTTATTTACTGTATATGCTGAGTTTTGCCAATTTAAATTAACAATCTATTATTTTGAATTATTCAAGTCCGACATGTGTGGATTTATTGTCGATTTGAATGGTCCAAAATAGTGGGTCGTTACAGTTGGTATCAGAGCTTTGGCTCTATGCATAACTTAGCATATATAGTAAATTTAGTTATGGAATCACTTTCGTTCAAGCTTGAATTTCTTCTTTTGACTCGGTCTCCTTTGAATTTTGGAACGTTCCTCTCGGTTCCAAAATCCCTAAATCCGTTCTTGTCTCTTCCAATTCGTATTCTTTTGACTCCGGAGTATCCCATAACTCCACTTCGAATGATCTTTATAATGAACCGGCGGTCTCGCCAATCTCCAAATGATTTGTAAAGGATGAAACTCCTTTACAATTGGCATCGATTCACTGGAGATTTCTATGTCCTCGGTTTAGATGCTAATATCGTTTGTTATGCTGAATTCTATCTCTTGAGATCGAATGTGGATTTGCCCCAGAATTCCACATCGATCTAATTCTTGAAGTCACGGTCGACCCGGTTAAGGTTGCTCGAGATTAGTATAAGTCTATGCTCCTTTCTCTTTTGACATTTAATCATCTTATCTTCTGTTTCGAACTTATCTTCGAATTAGAATTCTCCTTGATTTGAGTCCATCAAATTTGAATCTCTATATTCTTTCTTTGAAATCCATGCTTGTATCGTCGAACGAGGAAGTGTATTTGTAAATTAATATTAAGTTGTTTTATATATTGTGTTGTTTGAGTTGTTGATGTTGATTTGGGTTTTCGATCGATTCGTCTGATCAACGTTATCGATGGGATTTTCAAAACACTTGAACAGAGCAAACTGACACAATATTATTTTAAATTTGGTAAATGAAGTAAATTTGTATGATTATATTATATACAAGTATAATTTTCTGGAATTTAATAGTTAATTAAATTGGTTGTTTGAATGATAATATTTTATTATCATTTAATGTTCTAAATGAATTTATAAACATGGTTTATAAATTCATTTGGAATTGAAATAAACTTTAAAAATCAGGAATTTGAGAATTTAATTTCCAGTGATTTCAAGGTTTAGTTTAAAAATTTTTAAAATGTATATTATTGAAGGTATTTTCAAATAGAAACCGTTCAAAGAATTTTAAAATGTTGAAATCAGTGCTCTTCTCTTTGTCGCTGGAAAATAATTTCGGTGATGGCGGCTGCATCATCGACATTCATTTTCGAGTTTCGAAGTGGAGAGACCATTCTGTAGCTTTGCTACGGTTTTGTTTTGGAAAAATTTTGATTTGAATTTCTTAAGTATGACTTGATTTATATATATATATATATATGGGTATATTATTTTAAATTTAATTTGATTTAATATATATATAGTATATACATAATTATCTCTAAAGGGTTTGAAATTAAACGGAAATTTAATTCTTAAAATTATGTTAAAGGATGTATTCAATTCTAAATAAAGCTAAATTTTGGATAAATATTTAAACTTGAAATAATTGAATTTGAAAATTTTATTTGTATAGTACTAAATTGCATTTCAATATAACTTACCTAAATTATTCAGATGTTAAAATGTAATTGGATAATATACAATATAAAATGATTTTATAAATAAAATTTGAGTGTTTATAATAAATATTAAACACTTAGATTTTAATTATAAAAAAATGCTAAGATGGTAGAATAATAAGTTAATTGAATGAGATGAATATAATAAATTTTGTTCTGAAAGAATTAATAAATTAAAAATAGATCAACTTATGGAAATACCTTGAATTTAAAATCAATTATTGAATATAAATTAATTTAAATTGAAATTTATATGGTTTAAATTAATTTATATTGTTTAAATATATGTAATAAGGTATATTAAGTGGAATAAACTTAATAATAATTTGGAATAAAAGAATTAAATTTGTTGAATAAATATGAGGATAATAAATGATTATACAAATTGATTGATTTAGAAATTATTAATTGAGGATGATTAGACAATAAGATAATGAATTTAGAAATAGATGGATTGATTTAACTTAAGTGAACTCAAATAGGTTAAACCAAAGTGTTGAATATTAATTAGTTTAATTTGAAATTTATATGGTTTTAAACTTATTGTTATTTTGAATTTCAAATCTATTCTTTCTTTTTAGTAGTTCCATTCTCTTACCTCCTTCCTTTTCGGGGACGAAAAGTTTTGAGTGGAGGAGGGTGTAACGACCCGTAAATTTTAACTGTTTTAATAACGTAATTAGTTGAAATTTTGTGAAATTTTAAACGATAAAATTTTGAAATAAAAATTTGATATTTGGAATGCGTCTAATTAATCATAGCAACTGGTAAATTTTCATCAGATAATTTGGAAGTTTATTTTCTTGTGTAATTTTATTTCAATTTATATCAGTTAAAATTGATGATAATAATATGTTTTCCAAACCTGAATATTTTACATAGAAAAATTCTAATTCATCTTCTGACTAAGACGTCATTTTTCGTTTTTCCTAATCCAGACTTCTTTAGCTCCGTCGATCTTATTTTCCTGCATTTTTGCTGCATTTTCCACTAGTAGAAAATTCGAATTTTTATAATTCAATCATACCACTGATATCTATATACCGTTTTGATCATCTTGTCATGCTGATCTCCGTAGCCTATTCATTTGTGTGTTTGGTATCCGGTATGCGACGATACCGGCTTAACAAATAACCATATTGGAATTCGTTTTAACTTTTTCCACTGACCATTCAAATTTCCCTACGGTTGAAATCTAACAGCTCTCTGCATTTATTAATTCATAAATTCCCGTGGCTGGCTTTCAATGCTTTGCCATTCCAATTCGGATCCGTTTCTTTTTCCATTTATTCTATTTCAAAACGTTCTATCAACTTTCCCAGATTCATAAACCAATTTGCTTTTTCCAAGATTCAGTTATTTGTGTACGCTTTTTTTTACATTGATTGGGCAACAACTCATATTTCAATTGCGTTCATAAATGAATGTCCACTTTTGCAACTTCACTTTGTTTTCACTTTCCACCTCATGCTTGCATCTTTCTTTTATTCACCTGCTCACGTTTTATTCTCCCCACATAAACTGCTCCTCCATAATTCGCAACCGAGCATCACCCATTCACTTCCGTCCATCAACCGCCACGCGAGACACCCAATCCCCGCGTGCCGCCACAACCGCGCACACATCGCGCCTCCTCACCGAGCTCAGTCGACCAGCGCAGAACCTTCCCATCACCCTCGGCCTGCCACCCTCCTCGGCATCACCTCCGTCCTTAATCGAACCACACTGCAACCTTCCGCCCCATTCCACGTCATCACCCATCACTTAGCTCGCCACCCGACCTCGCTCGTCCTCCGCCTCCTTGACAACGGCCAGCGGCCCACTCCGTTCCTAACGGCAGCCCTTTTCGGTATGTGTATATTTGTATATATATATATGTATATATAGTAGTTTATATTTGTTATTTACAAGATTGTATATATTGGGTATTGTATATAGTCTATATGAATTTCAAAATATGTTTGTATTATTTACTAGTGTAACTATTTACATAGAGTTGTCTATATATGAGATCTGGGAGTATACTTATGTATATATATTACATAAGCTTTGTTTTATAATACCTATTGCTTAATTATAGTTACAAAGTATATTTATATCTTGAATATTTTTTTTGTACCTTCTTTTATTGAAATGAATACATGTTTTAATTAGTTGCATACATATTTCTCGTTTTGCTTGGTTCCAAGTCTCGCCCATTTGGAAAAAAATTATTTCATTTCGCATGAAGCTTGCCTTCACCTGTAGCCTTCCCTGAAAATATGTATTAGTTTTCAGAAAAGATACATATATATATGGGATGAGTGTTTTATACTTTATGTATATTTACAATCTTTTGCATTATATTTTAAAAGGAGTGCATATGATAACAGTACTATGTTATAGTAGATATTATATTACAAAAAGGAATATTATTTAAGCTCTTGAGATCTACATATATATATTTATGCTTTCATCAGAGTTGTTTTCTGTCATCTTTAAAACAAATGTACATTTTATTTTATGCATGTGCTCTTGGGTTATTGTAGGAGTATAATAGTTTACATTTATAAATCTACTATGTACTGAATAATGTAATACACTAGTAGATATATTTTATAACTTGCAGTTCTAAAGTATATAATAAAGTGTATTTGTTGTATAATATATAAAATGTATTAGTTCTGGTGATTTTGAAATGAATATAAAGATCGTATTGTTAGTTTAAATATCGGTTCTAAATATATATATAGATTTTAAGTTGTATGTGTGTTAATTTAATATGGATGTTTTTTTTTGATTAGAAATAATGATTTTTATCATATACATATATGTACATTATTTTAATATGTCTTAAATTAAAAAAAAATTGATTTTAAGAGAAAAAAAATTATATATATAATTATATATTCCATGTTTATATCAACTAATTCTGATTTGCACTCATCAATTCCCATTTTACCAGCTTTTGGTCCATCGTGCTTGTTTTCTTCATCGAATTCGTGCCCATCTCACTTTGCTCTGGATTCGTAGCTCATTTCTGTGTCAACTTTCTCCAGCCTCGAAAGGTGAGCAATCACTCACGATTAATGTTCTTTTATTTATTAAATTTAATTTCAAATTGAAACGACAATTGAAATATGCTGATGTTAGTTATTTACACTGTTATATATATGCTATTCCCTGTATCAGTTCACCTGTGACATCTGACACCATTATCTGCCAATTGAAATATGCTGATGTTAGTTATTTACACTATTATATATATGCTATTACCTAAATCAGTTCACCTATGACATCTGACACCATTATCTGATGATATATGCCTGTTATATTATTATCATATCTGTTATCACTCTGCAAGTTCCCTATTAATATAGAATCACTATGGGTTGAAATGATACATAGCCGAACGGACTTTAGAATAGGAGAAAATCGTTATGGGTTGAAATGATAAACCCAAGCAATTTTCAATTGAATTGAATTTGGGATTACGGGTTGAAATGATATATATATATATACCCGTATATATTTAAATTGCGGATTGAAATGATAAATATCCGTATCACTTGACCATAGGGTAGAAAATTTTATACAGACACCATTGGTCTATATATATAAATATTTTGAAAAATGATTTCTATGGTTTTGAAAAGAAATATATGGTTTTAATAAATATTGATTTTAATGATTTATTAAAGTTGATTGAATAAAGTTGATTTGAATCAATATAAAATATGTTTAAGTATTTATGTAAAAATTTTATTTTCAAATATAGAGTTTATAATGTTTCAGGTTGAAAGATAAATTTGAAATTGATTTGGAATTCTTATTAATTTAAGAATTATACTTAAATAAGTTTGATTTGAAATCTATTAAATTTGAAATTTTAAGATATTTTTTATAACTTGAATTTGATTAAAAAGTGGCTTAATTAAATATTTCAAACTTATATAAGTTTAAATGGGATACTTTGTTTATTTAAAATTTTAAATTAAAATTGTATTTAGATGTATTGAAATGATTAAAGAAATATCTCAGAAACTAAATGAAATGAAATTAAATGGAGATATAAATGGAATTATCAAATTTAGTTTTGAAATGTGGAATATTTAAAGTTTTGAAATATATTGAAATTTAATGGTTTATTTTGTGTTTCAAATCTGTATTTGAAATCGTTATAATTCGAAATGATTTATTGAGAAATTGAATTGGGTTTAAATTTATGAACTAAGACTGAATTAAGTTTAATTTGGAAGTCGAGTTAATTTGAATCGATTTGTGAATTTGTGGAAGCTAGTTTATTTTATAAATTATTTTTAAACTATATCTACAACTATTTATATTTTAATTTATAAATTATTTTAATATAAACTATTTTATACAAAATCATTTTCAATAATTTTTTTATATTATAAACTATTTTAAGTTATAACTATTTTATATAAACTATTTTTATTTTATAAACTATTTTATTATATACACTAATTTTAATAACTAAACTATTTAAGAGGAAAGTGTTATGAATTCCAAAATGCTATGATTTCCAAAATTCTATGATTTCAAAGTGTTATGAATTTCAAGGTTTTGATTTCCAAAGTGTTTTGATTTTTTAAAAGACTTACGATTTCGAAAGCGATATAACTTTGGAAAGTGATATGATTTTGGAAATGGATTTATTTGAAGTGAAAATGACATCGTATGGATATGGTTTTGAAATGCCAATGATATTTCGGTTTTGAAATATAAACTATTTTGAAAGTTTATTAAATGACCAATCGGTGTAATAATTACGTAGTTATTGAAGAGTCCGGGATCGGTTAGGGACATACTCTCTGTCCAAACCGAAAACCACTTTAATAACTATTATATGCGGAGTGTGATCCAGAATGAAGTGGTTGGAATGATGACGTTGCTGGATTTGAAGAAAGAGAATGATAATGGATAGCCTTGACACTTATGTCAAATTGGAAATGACTTAAACAGGAGCCGTGCCGGGCCAGTGAGGTTAGCTACCTCTAGCGGACACACTTCTTCGTAAACTACTCATTACTTGTTTTTGATTGGTGCGCACCCTTGATTTGGGAGTGTTGTTTCGCGGTGTTGCGATCGTTGCGGCGATGCATTCTCACCAGTCCGGATCAGGCAAACGGTAGTTTCACTACCTTAGGTATTGCCTCGTGTGCCTTGTCATACTCGTATCCCTATGCGCGACCACTACGATTTGTTTTGTGTTATAACTATGGAGTACTCCCTAATAGCCCACTACTTTACGGTGGAGTTTACAGTGTTGTATAGACTATGGTGCTTATATAAATGTGTTAAGGGGGATAATGGTAACGCCTTAACGCTATTTTGATACTTTATATTACTGATAGGCATTATCTACTTAGCGTACACTACTACATAGTAGATAGTTTAATGGATCCTTAGAGGATGGTTATCCCTAACATCATTTGAGTTACTTGTATTTCAGTCGTATTTCACTTGAGTTGGATTTATTGATATAAGAATGTTAATCCTGACTCGAGTGTTTTGTGTTTTCTTTACGCTTGGGTCAGACTGAGTGATGCAGTATTCGAGACTCACCTTTGGAGTTGGAGCTTCGCTTGGAGATCCAGCTATCTATCCAGCTTTTAGATATTCAGTTGATTCCAGTGATGTATTCTGATCTTGTATTTGACTATTGTATTCAGGACTTTTGTTGTATCTTGTTTAACTCTGTTATATATATATACATAGTAGCTTCATGAACTACTATTCTTTTGTTTCCGCAGCATTATTGTTATATTACTCTATGTCTGTGATCTGTGATTATTTTATTTACTGTATATGCTGAGTTTTGCCAATTTAAATTAACAATCTATTGTTTTGAATTATTCAAGTCTGACATGTGTGGATTTATTGTCGATTTGAATGGTCCAAAATAGTGGGTCGTTACACCTAACCTCGGTAATGTTCTTGGGGGCCTTCTAATCTTGTACTGTAATAACCTTGGTGGGGTCAACGGCCAAACCTTCCTTCTTGACTACATGCCCCAAGAAATGAACTTCCTCTCCCCAAAAATGATACTTTGAAAAATTAGCTCTCAAATGATGGCAACAAAGTATGCGAAGAATTTCTCCCAAATGAACATCATGCTCCTCCATACTCTTGGAAAATACCAAGATATCATCCACGAATACCACCACAAACTTATTTAGGACATCCCTAAAGATGCGACTCATCGAATCAACGAAATAGGCTGGAGCATTGGTTAGCCCAAAAGGCATAACCAGCCACTTGAAGAATCTGTCTGGTGTCATAAAGGCAATCTTATCTATGCTATGGCCAAGTTAAGGCACCTACTGGAGGGAGGACGAAGTAAACATTTATCCGAACCTTAATATAACCAGGGTAAAGCATCGAACAAGCCCCTTTTTGCACCATAAAAGGGGTAGGGAACCTCTTTGAGGGAGGTCGGGTAAGTCCTTGGTTCCAGCCTCTAAGATGAGATAACCAAGAGCACAGGACAATAGTGGACTATGATGTCCAAGCCCAAGTAGAGGCTCATTTAACAATGGACTAAAATGTCCAAGCCGAAGAAGAGGCTCATTCAACAATGGACTTAAATGCCCAAGCCTAAGGAGAGGCTTATTAAACAATGGACTGAGATGTTCAAGCCCGAAAGAAGATCATCAAATAATGGACTAAAATATCCAAGGCTCACAGGAGGCTAATCAAGTGAAAGAATGAGATGTCCAAGCCTATGAAATGGCATATTCGATCATTGATTAAGGCATACAAACTCAAGAGGCATCTAACCAAATTATTTCTATATATTCAAAACCGGAAGGATTCATATGTTAAAGAAGACAGAAGCGATGGAGTGAAACAAAACTCCATTTATTATTACCCGAATCTAGGTTTCTGGACTTTCATTTCTTAACATCATCTATTAATACCTGAATCTGGGTTTTGGGACTCTCATATATAAATTTCATCAGTTAATACCCAAGTCTGTGTTCGGGACATACATTTCAGGACATTATTTACTAATACCTGAATATGGGTTTCGGGACTTTATTAATCACTATTTTTATTATGACCGAATCTGGGTATGAGAACATCATTGATCACTACAATTTTTTATGCTCGAACTTGGGTTTCGGGGTTATTATCTAATTTTTCCTTAATGTCGTAATCTTGTTCGTGGCTTCTATTGTAAAGGTATTTCCATGGACTTCTGGTTGTCCAACATATGCCCTAATCTAGGCAAAGGATTTCTATCTTAACAACAACTGCTATGGAAGTTTGCTTACACAATATGTGCCCTAGTATGGGCTGAAGATTATTTTGCAATGATGATTGTCTAACATATGCCTTGAACTAGGCTCAGAAATTGATACAAAGACAATACCTGCTAATTCCCATCTAATTTACCATGAAAACCTGAATCTGGGTTTAGAAATGCCACATAAATGACTATTTTTGGATAATATTATATGGATTCTGGATGTCACTTTTCTAGCTTCCAAACTTCCCAAATTAATACCCTAATCTGGGTTAAATTTCAGTGTTTCCTAATCTCAAACAAATCCTAAACTGGGGGTATGATGCAATAAGAATTAAGATTATCGCAGACAACCAAGTGTTTCAAGCTGGTCTTCTTAATGCCAAAGTTAAAGTTGATGTTTATTAACTCTAAATGATGCTTACCAACATACGAATGAATACTTCAGAATCATTTGATGTTTTTGAGAAAGTTTCTGAATAACAACTCTTATCCTCTATTTGCCGCTACTGGCTATTTCCTATAAGGAATTTGTAAACCATATCTACTATATGCATTAGTAGTTATTGGTTACACATCACATATCTGATAAATCAGAATTATGATTGACTAACTACCCAAATATGTAGGAACTAACATGTCAATCTATTACTAAACACGCATGTAAGTATGATAATGGGTGATGTAGCTCAGGCCAGAAATGAAGGCATAAGTCGTACGCGACTTATGGAAGGAACTATGAGTCGTGACCGACTCAAGGAAGCTGCAAATGAAGGCATAAGTCGTACGCGACTTATGGAAGGGACCATGAGTCGTGACCGACTCAAGGAAGCTGAACACATAAGCAACCGACTTAGCATGATGGATCACTTAAGTCGTGACCGACTTAAGAGAATGGAAGACCTAACTAGTGGAAAGGTGCAGATTATCAAAGATATTGAGTCGCCAGGAAGACCTACCGAGTTACGACCTAAGGAAGTACTGGGTTATGACCTAAAAACTATAGGAGCAAGTGCTGGGAACGACTTAAGGGAACAGGTGATAAGTCGTCACCGAGTTACGACTTAGTTAAGTCTCGTGAACGACCTAACGAGTTAAGTCGCTGAGGATGGTTACCGTTGTTTTCTCTGCCGAGTTAATCTCAACCATTGATTTCTTTAAGTCGTTGTGATCTGGGATGCCGCCTGTTTGTAAGTCGCTAAAGTCTGTTGCCGTAGATCCTTATGCGAGTTAATCTACACCGTGGGTTCTTGAGTCGAAGGAAGTTGCTGTTGTGTTGGTTGATAAGTCGCATCTGTTATAAGTCGTAAGTCGTTCTGTACATATGTTGTGAGTCGTATGTTTGTAATTTGTGTTGTAATCTTTGAGTCGTAAGACGGTTGTATTGTATAATGTGATAAGTCGTGAGTCATTTGTACTGTAAGTTGATAAGTCGTATACGACTTATGATGAGTCGTGAGCTATGAGTCGGAAACGACTTAGGAGATGTTCAAATTTGTGTTGTAATTTTGTGACGCCTATAAATAGGCGAGTGAAATCATTTGTAAAGGTTGTTGAATTTTGAATAAAATTCTCTTTTGTTAGCTTTGTGCTTTCAATTTCAATTGGTAGTCGAGTGTATCTCCTATCTCCACTTTCGACATTCGAGTGCGCTCGAATCATCGTTTGTTGAAGCCGATTCACGGTATCTTGTGCGCAAGATCAACGTCGAAGAATCGTAGATCTCTTTCCCGGTATCTTCGGATCAACGAGACAGAGATAGCTAGAATTCGGTATCTTCAGATCAACGAGTTCGGGCATTTCAGTATCCATCAATCCATCGATTGCTATTTTCACCGATTGAAGATCGTTTTGAATTATCCGCTGCATCAGTTTGGTATCAGAGCCTGTTCTAGCCAATCAAAGCTAGATCGAGACTTGGAGCCTAATCATCTTGAAGTTTGAAGAAGTGGGTCGTACCTTACTTTGAAGATTGAAGTTCGAATTTGAGTGGGTGGCCGAAACTTTGTCCATCGTGTTCATCGCGATTTGCAACAAAGTGGAAGTTTCCGATCCATTTCATTTTGGATCAAAGTTCGGAAAGTGTTTGAATTTTGAAGTATTGAAGAATTTGTAAAGATTTCAATCATGCCGCCACGAAGAGCTAATCGTCACCAAAATGTTGAAGATTTGTATAAGCGGGAAGATGCCGAGCAAATGGAACAACGCATAAGCGACAAATTCAATGAAAAGTTGGACGAAGGAATCGGACGATTAGAGAAGATGATGTTAGAAATGAATCAAAATCGGAGAAGGGTTTCACCTGAATCTAACCACGGAGGAAGTAGAGTCTCACCACAATCCAATCGAGACAGGAGTGTTGATGATGATCAAAGGCGTGGGAGGAACGTGAATGATCGTGAAAGGAGGAATGTAGATCGAAGGGATGTTGGTGGAAGACGTGAAAGTAGTAGAGATGTTGGTGGTCAGAATCGACATCGATATGCATCTGATTTTGAAGAAGAGTATGAGGGTGGTAGTATTCAAGGACGAGGTCAAGGAAGAAATTACTCTAAGTATGACCACAAATGGGAGTCGGGGATGAAGACTGAAATTCCTGAATTCAAAGGTGGTATGCAAGCGGAGGAGTTTCTAGATTAGGTGGCTAATGTCGAAGAAATTTTTGATTTCAAAGAAGTTCCAGAACATCGTAGAGTGAAGTTGGTTGCTACAAGGCTGAGGGGTAGAGCTTTGGCATGGTGGCAGCAAACCAAGCTTACACGTGAACGAATGGGGAAGTCAAAAGTTGAATCGTGGGAGAAAATGAAGAAATTGATGAAAGCAACGTTCTTACCTTACAATTATCAGTCACTGATGTATCAACGTTTGCAGAATTTGAGGCAGGGCACAAAGACAGTTAATGACTATGCTGATGAATTTTACCAACTGATTGCGAGGAATGATATTATGGAAACGGAAGAGCAGCTGACATCGAGATTCATTGGGGGATTGAGAATGCAGATTCAGGATATGGTTAATATGTTCGATCCAAGATCTGTAGCAGAAGCACATCAAAAAGCGTTGGCTTGGGAGAAGCAAGGGAGACGAGGAGGTGGTGTGTTTACTAATTCTAACAATCAACTGAAGGGTGTTAGTGGGAGTTCTAATGTTTCTAAACCTATCAGTAGACCAGTGGTGAAGGAGGCTGAGAAGGCAAAGTTTAACAATGGTTTCAAATGTTACAATTGCCAGGAATTGGGTCATAAAAGCAATGAGTGTCCAAAGCCAAAGAAGAGAACCATGATTGCAGAAGTTGAGGATGAGGATGTTGATGGTGATTGTTCTAGTCCAGTTGAGGAGGATGAGCAGGATATTGCGTCAGGAGATGAAGGTTGTAATCTAATGTTGAGGAGATCATGTTTGACACCGAAGCAGGAGGAAGCTAGTTGGTTGAGGAGTAATATCTTTCAGTCGACATGTACTATTCTGGGGAAGGTGTGTAAATATGTGATTGACGCAGGAAGCTGTGACAATATCATTTCCACTGAGGCTGTGACAAAGTTGAAGTTAAAGACAGAGAAGCATCCTAATCCATACAAGCTAGCATGGTTGAGAAAGGGAGGAGAAGTGAAAGTGGATAGACGAGTGCGCGTTCCATTCTCTATTGGGAAGAAATACAAAGACGAAATTTGGTGTGATGTAGTAGAGATGGATGTTTGCCACTTATTATTGGGAAGACCATGGCAGTATGATCGAGCAGTACAACATGACGGTCGGACCAATAGCTACAGTTTTATGTTCAAAGGCACAAAGATTATCTTAGTTCCAAAGAAGAGACAACCAGGAGAAAGTAAGTCAGAAGAGATTGAAGAGCTGAAAACTTTGTTGTCTTTAAAGGAGTTTGTTAAGGAGGTTGAGGAAGAGCCTGAAGTATTCTTGTTGATTGGACGAGAGAGTCAAGCAGTGGTGGAAGTACCAGAAGAAGTAAAACCAGTACTGGAAGAGTTTGACGATGTGTTTCTGGAGGAGTTACCAACGGAGTTACCACCGTTGAGGGATATTCAGCATCAGATAGATCTTGTTCCAGGTGCTGTGTTGCCACACAGACCACATTACAGAATGAGTCCAAAAGAGCATGAGGAGTTGCGAAGGCAAGTGGAAGAATTGCTTGAACAGGGGCGTGTGCAGGAGAGTCTGAGTCCTTGTGCTGTACCAGCTTTATTGGTACCCAAGAAGGATGGGACATGGAGGATGTGCACCGATAGTAGAGCATTGAATAAGATCACAGTCAGATACAGATTTCCGATGCCGAGACTTGATGATTTATTGGATCAGATCAGTGGGTCCGTAATATTTTCTAAGATTGACTTGAAAAGCGGTTATCATCAGATTCGCATTAGACCAGGGGATGAATGGAAGACAGCATTCAAGACGAGGGAAGGATTGTATGAATGGCTGGTAATGCCGTTTGGTCTATCAAATGCGCCGAGTACATTTATGATGGTGATGAATCAAATTTTCCGACCATACATTGGGAAATTTGTGGTGGTTTACTTTGATGATATTCTGATCTACAGTGCTAGTACAGAAGAGCATGTCCAGCATTTGAAGGAAGTGTTAATTATTCTTCGTGAAGAACAATTCTATGCTGCTACAAAGAAATGTGTGTTCATGGCGAGTAGTGTTTTATTTCTGGGATATGTTGTTTCGAAGGAAGGTATACAGGTTGACCAAAGTAAAGTCGAAGCTATCAGAGATTGGCCGCAGCCCAAGACAATAACAGAAGTTCGTAGTTTTCATGGGTTGGCTTCATTTTACAGAAGATTCATTCCACACTTTAGTAGTGTGATGGCACCTGTTACAGATTGCATGAAAGGAAAGCAGTTTGCATGGACAGAGGAAGCAGGGGATGCTTTTGGAATGATCAAGAAGTTGTTGACTTCTGCACCAATCCTAGTATTACCAGATTTTCAGTTAGTATTTGAGCTACACACTGATGCATCAAAGGTTGGGTTTGGAGGGGTCTTAAGTCAGAAAGGGCGTCCTATTGCATACTTTAGCGAGAAGCTGTCAGGAGCAAAAATGAGATACAGTACATACGATGTGGAGTTTTATGCTGTTGTGCAATCAATCAAACACTGGAGACATTACTTATTTCAGAAGGAGTTTGTTCTCTACACTGATCATGAGGCATTGAAACACTTACAAGGACAAGACAAGATATCAGCGAGACATGCATCGTGGGTCACATATCTGCAACAGTTTACTTTTGTTGTTAAACACAAGTCAGGGGTGACGAATCGAGTAGCTGATGCTTTGAGCAGGAGGAGTCATTTGTTGACAACAATGAAAGTTGAAGTGACAGGTTTTGAATTATTGCCAGCAGTGTTTGAAGAAGATCCTTATTTTGCAAAGCTTGTTGAGAAAGTCAAAGACGGAAGTACTGATGAATTTGTAATGGCAGATGGTTTTCTGTTTAAGGGAAATCGATTGTGCATACCTGAGTGCAGTTTGAGAATGAAAATTGTGAAGGAGCTCCATGAAGAAGGACATGTTGGAAGAGACCGTACACTACAATTGATTTCGCAATCTTACTTTTGGCCATCAATGAGGAAAGAAGTAGAGAGGTTTGTGGAGCGTTGTCATACTTGTCAGGTCTCGAAAGGAACTGCGACTAATGCTGGTTTATATATGCCGTTACCAGTGCCTATAAAACCATGGGTGGATATCAGTATGGATTTTGTTTTGGGCTTGCCTAGAACTCAAAGGGGAAATGATTCTATATTCGTTGTGGTGGACAGATTTTCGAAGATGGCACATTTTATTGCTTGCAAGAAGACGGCAGATGCTGTTCATGTTGCTCAATTGTTTTTCAAGGAGATCTATCGACTTCATGGATTGCCAGAATCTATTGTGTCGGATAGAGATACTCGATTTTTGAGTCACTTTTGGTTGAGTTTGTGGAAAATGGTGGGAACGAAGCTGAAATTTAGTAGTTCTTATCACCCGCAAACGGATGGACAGACCGAGGTTGTGAACAGATCGTTGGGAAACTTGTTGAGGTGTCTTGTTCAAGATAATCTGAAGAGTTGGGATATGAAGTTATGCCAGGCAGAGTTTGCCCATAATCATGCAATGAATCGAAGTACTGGGTTCAGTCCATTCCAGATTGTTTATTCGAGCTTACCGAAGGGACCGTTGGATTTAACGGTAGTACCACAATCAAAGAAGACAGTTAAGAAAGCTGCTGATTTTGTTGAAGGGTTGACGGAATGTCATAAAGTCGTTCAGGAACGACTGGAGAAAGCGAATGAAAAGTATAAACAATCTGCAGATTTGAAACGACGAAATGTTGAGTTTAATGAAGGAGATATGGTTTATGCAGTTTTAACGAAAGATCGTTTTCCAGTGGGTGCTTACAACAAGTTGAAAGCCAGGAAAATTGGTCCGGTGGAAGTTGTAAAACGAATCAATGAAAATGCGTATAAACTGAAGCTGCCAGATGATGTGTATACTTCTGACGTATTCAATGTTAAGCATCTCGTACCATATCATGGGGATGAATTTGTTGGGGATGAAGAGTGTGCAAATTCGAGGTCGAATTTCTCTCAACCTGGGAAGGATGATGTAGCTCAGGCCAGAAATGAAAGCATAAGTCGTACGCGACTTATGGAAGGAACTATGAGTCGTGACCGACTCAAGGAAGCTGCAAATGAAGGCATAAGTCGTACGCAACTTATGGAAGGGACCATGAGTCGTGACCGACTCAAGGAAGCTGAACACATAAGCAACCGACTTAACATGATGGATCACTTAAGTCGTGACCGACTTAAGAGAATGGAAGACCTAACTAGTGGAAAGGTGCAGATTATCAAAGATATTGAGTCGCCAGGAAGACCTACCGAGTTACGACCTAAGGAAGTACTGGGTTACGACCTAAAAACTATAGGAGCAAGTGCTGGGAACGACTTAAGGGAACAGGTGATAAGTCATCACCGAGTTACGACTTAGTTAAGTCTCGTGAACGACCTAACGAGTTAAGTCGCTGAGGATGGTTACCGTTGTTTTCTCTGCCGAGTTAATCTCAACCATTGATTTCTTTAAGTCGTTGTGATCTGGGATGCCGCCTGTTTGTAAGTCGCTAAAGTCTGTTGCCATAGATCCTTATGCGAGTTAATCTACACCGTGGGTTCTTGAGTCGAAGGAAGTTGCTGTTGTGTTGGTTGATAAGTCGCATCTGTTATAAGTCGTAAGTCGTTCTGTACATATGTTGTGAGTCGTATGTTTGTAATTTGTGTTGTAATCTTTGAGTCGTAAGACGGTTGTATTGTATAATGTGATAAGTCGTGAGTCATTTGTATTGTAAGTTGATAAGTCGTATACGACTTATGATGAGTCGTGAGCTATGAGTCGGAAACGACTTAGGAGATGTTCAAATTTGTGTTGTAATTTTGTGACGCTTATAAATAGGCGAGTGAAATCATTTGTAAAGGTTGTTGAATTTTGAATAAAATTCTCTTTTGTTAGCTTTGTGCTTTCAATTTCAATTGGTAGTCGAGTGTATCTCCTATCTCCACTTTCGACATTCGAGTGCGCTCGAATCATCGTTTGTTGAAGCCGATTCACGGTATCTTGTGCGCAAGATCAACGTCGAAGAATCGTAGATCTCTTTCCCGGTATCTTCGGATCAACGAGACAGAGATAGCTAGAATTCGGTATCTTCGGATCAACGAGTTCGGGCATTTCAGTATCCATCAATCCATCGATTGCTATTTTCACCGATTGAAGATCGTTTTGAATTATCCGCTGCATCAGTTTGGTATCAGAGCCTGTTCTAGCCAATCAAAGCTAGATCGAGACTTGGAGCCTAATCATCTTGAAGTTTGAAGAAGTGGGTCGTACCTTACTTTGAAGATTGAAGTTCGAATTTGAGTGGGTGGCCGAAACTTTGTCCATCGTGTTCATCGCGATTTGCAACAAAGTGGAAGTTTCCGATCCATTTCATTTTGGATCAAAGTTCGGAAAGTGCAAAGGCTTTCGACTCAGATGGAAACAGATATACCCTTCCGTCACTTTCAACCTTTCGACATAGATAAACAAGCAAGGACAACTTCGGAACCCTTTTTGAAGGCAATAAATGATGCTCTCTTGCTTACATGCCAAACATTTCGGAGTCAAAGATTTCGGACCTATCACAAACTTTTCAAAAGCATATACAAGCCTACCGAATAAGTCGAGGCCCATAATTTAAAGAAAAGGTTCCGCCTCAGTTCTAAGGTAGGCATTCATGGGCTACTCAACATCTTCGAAACCATTGACACTTAAATCTCTTCGAAACCAATATGAACAACCTATTGACAAAGTCAGAAGCTTCAAGCTCACTTCCAATGACACCATGGAAGGAGAAAGCATATTTGGGAAACCTTTCGATAGTGTCGAAAGGTTCTGAAGAGAAAGCATAACTCAAATATCAACAAAGGCAAAAGGGTGATAAAGGCCCCTTTCGACTCAATCGAAAGGTCTGGAAAGGATAAAGGAACTACTAGAGTAAAATAAGAAGAACAAAAGGACATCTTTCGACAACATCAAAATGGATCATGGCCTTTTGACCAAGTCGAAAGAATCGAAGCAGCATATAAAAAGGTTCCTTTTAACCCAGTCGAAAGCAAAGGCGTGGAAGGGGGCCGACCTACATCTATAAATAAGATCCAAGGGGTCAATTTTTTGGGACCGAATTCTTGGATCCTGAATTTATTTTCTTTACTCTACTTTCTTAGTGACAATTGTATTCTCAAGAATCCCTAAATCAAATTAGGGAAAAAGCTTTATATCTTGTAACTCATTTTGGATTATGAATAAAAAAGGGAGATGGATTGTTCATTAAGGATATTGGCGATGAGGAAGATCATTTAGATCATTATCTAGACTAATGATCCATTGCACATGATTCTAACCTATTCTCATGATTTCTTTTTGTCTATGCTATTTATAAGACCGACTTGGACATTTCCAATCAAAACACCTCATCATCAGAACCTGCACTTAACACTAAAAACCAAAGTGATAATGTGGGTTTCGACTATGTTAAGCTCATGAGACTTGGGAATACCTAGATCGATCTTATGCATTGAAAACAAAGTGGATTGTAGGAAATAATAAGCAAGGACTGTTGCGAAAGGGAGAAACACCACTCGACCTAATCAAAAGGGGTATTTTTAGAAGGAATCTTAGTTTATAATTGGCTACAATCAAATATAGAGGGACTCATTCGAAGGGGATCAAACCTTTGGGACATCAGTAACCCTTTTGAAGGGGTTCCATAGCAAGAGTAACGTAACCATGTGGTCGAAAGCAACTGTATCATATTGATGAAGTAAGCATCCCCTTTCAAAGTAATCAAAAGGTGCTGAACATTACCTTTTGACAAAGTTGAGAGGAATGAAGAACAAGTATGGTCAGCTACTTTTGACTCACTCAGAGGATAAGGTTTAATCAGATGTTGTTCTCTAAAATGTATCCTAAGGCTAACTCCTTGAAGTCTATCGACTAAGTCAACCTGGTCGAAAGGTAGAGACAGCTTTATTAACCCTTTCAATTAAGTCAACTTGGTCAAGAGGTGGAATAACCACCTTAAATCCTTTCTACTATATCAATCTAGTCGATAGGCATGCTTCCGAAGCAATGGATACTTTCAGTGATTTTTTTTCATTTGAATCTAACTACCTTACGAATAGGGTTGGGGATGTCGAGAAGTTTTCTTCTTAATTGATTTTAATTTAAGCTTATGAATGGGGTAGATTCGCCCAAGTCAAAACCCTTCTGTGAGTTGACGCATTTTGATGGCATTGAAGACACCAAGGTTGTCGAAAGGTGCTGTTTGTTTTTATAAACATAAGCCACTACCTACTGCTTTCAAAAGGGGTTAGGGGTTTAGAAGGCAATGGTTTCAAAAGGGGTTTCAAAGCCAACCTTCAATTTTACCTAGATGTTTTAATGCTTTCGAAAGGATGGTTTCGAAACATCATGTTTTCCCCAAATGCTTTTATGAAATAAAGATAGGTTTCGAAAGAGGTGCTTTCGCTTATGTTCACTTTGACCCAAAATGATATTTTATATATAAACCCCATGATTTCGAAAGGGGGATTTTCAATGTTTCGGAGGGGTAACCCCCAATGATTTCGAAATGGGGACTTTCAATGGTTTCGGAGGGGTAACCTTCAATGGTTTCAAAAGGGGTACTTTCACTTGGTTTTGAAGCTATACTTCTAAAGTTAAGGTTAATGCTTTAATACAATCAAAAGGTTTCGAAAGAGAAGTTTTAAAGTATTCGAAAGTTAGGAGCCTCATGTTTTGAAGATTGATTTTCATGCTTACGAAGGAGGTCATCTTATGAGGTCGAAAGTAAGGTTTTGAAAGTGTAGAAAGGTTTTTAGGCCCCGAACTCATCTCCAAAGGAAAAACCTATGGCTAAATAAAGGAGTTTTGAAAGGATTTCAATTATGTAAATTTGAAGAAATATTTCCTTCATAAAAATATAGGTTAAAGGGATTAACTATGAAAAATATTTTAAGGACCTTAAATCCACAGGAGTGGTATTGTTATGATATTATGTTTGCTTCTTCAAATATAAATATATTCACATGATAAAGGACCCATAACTGCATTTGGGGATAAAGGGATAGAAGAACCAGCTAGGTTAACCTTGTAGTGAATATAAACTGGTTAAACTCCTAAATGAGTAGAATTGCATCAAGGAAGTCAGGGAGACTAGAATATAGGATGCTTAAAATCTTGGAGTTGTCTGGGGAACATGTTCATGGTAAACCCATGAAAACTATGATTTGGAAGTTATTCGGGTAACCAATAGATTCATAGTTATCCCATGAAAACTATGTATTGAAGATAGTTGGCTGGGGCCAATTGGTTTGTAGTGAATCCACGAAAACTATATCCGGATTAAGGATTGACATCAGTCAATAGGTTCTTGGTCAACCCGTGAAAACTAAGATACGGAAGAAGTTATAGGAGGTAGCAATAGGTGTAATGTTATTGGAATGACCAATAGGTTCAAGTGAACCATGAATTAAATAAGTTTATTGGTAGGGGCCTATAGTTTCTTAGTGATCCAATGAAAACTATGAAATAGGACAGGGTCTCCATGAATTATGAAAAGGTTACTAGTAAAGCCATGAAAACTAATAGGTTAATAGTAACCCTAGAAACTATAAATATGACAGGGAGTCTATAAAACCTGGGATGGGAAATCCAAATTAGTTTATATGTATGCATATCATGATAATATTTTGAAAATGGTATATTTTAACCATCGTGGATGCAGGATACTAGCGAGCGAAAAACCCATTCCGCTAAGCGGCATGGTCTCACTAGATATCTAAATGGATTGATGATTATTATTCGTAACAGGCTTTATGTCCGACTCGAAGTTTTTTCCCCTTAAACTCTTAGGTACTCAATTGATTTTGAGTAGTTTGAGGTTTAGGGTTTTCCGGTTCCCTTCTTAGATGAATAAAGCTTCCGGAGGCATGCATGAGGCAGTTAGTTATTGTTATCCAGGTTTTTGACCCAGCAAGACCCACTAGAAAGTAGGACAATCTCGTGACATCAAGATGGCTTAGAACCCAACTAGAAGAGCTCAGGAAAGTTATGAATGAGAGCCAAGCAATGTTACTAAGGCATCGACTAAACCAAGGGACCAGCATTCTTTTAGGCCAATAAGCAGCTGAGCACGAACCACAGTCCATGGGTCACCAGTGACCCATAGGTCATGGGTGACCGGTGAGCCATCGACCATGGTCGTCAGCGACCCATGGCACTATCTCGTTTTGTGAGCCAAACTCTCCCTGGATCATTTCCTACCTACTTGTAAGTGGTTGATAAACATGCTTGGCCAAGAAGCTCTTTGATCTCCATAAATACCACCCTTCCTGCAACATAAACCTGGTCTCCTCAGGACTGGTGGCTGAAGTTCTACTGGAACTATTCTTCACTCTCTACCTCCCTCACAACAATCTCAAAAGGAATTCATTGTGATTCTTCAGTGGATTCCAACTCTGGGGATTCAACTTACTTCAAGATAATCAAAGCCTTGTAATCAAATATCTCTTGTAACAGCAATCAGTCAATAATAAAACAACAAAGTGGATATAAGCTTCATTAACAGTCGAACCACTATAAAAGTTCTCTGTCTTCTTTTTTTAGTATTCTTTTTCTATATCTGTTATCTGTGATATTGCTCTGTCAGGATATGGCTGGTGCTTTCAAACTCAAACCAGGGTGTTGGCCCATTTTTTGGGTTAACATTTTGGTGCTTTCACTGAGAACTCCAACATAGGGTTCAAATCTAATTATCTACGCTGGATCCTATAGGTCCAGAAGTTAGATCCTCAATATCTGCTTAGAAGATCTATTATTTGGAACGAAAGAACCAACCAAGAAGGATCAAAAAAAGCAAGCAAAGACATGCTAAGGTAATGGGTCACCAGCGATCCATCTCCTATGGATCGCTAGCGATCCATGATGTTCGCTCATGGGTCAATCAACTCTCTCGAACCATGATCCAATAAGCACCCTAGAAGACAAAGTGCTGAAATCGGTTAAGTACATGGATTGCTAGCGAACCATGTACTATGGATCGCCAGCGATTCATGTGCTATCTATCGCCAGCTGTTGGGCAAATTAGCAACACCTAACCGAATAGCATTCATAACCACTCCATCCCAATACCAAATCACCTTCTTTCCACATGCTGCCGAATCAACTGCCGAACAAACCCATTCGGCGTCACCCCACCGATCCAAACCAACCACCGGACCAACCTTCATCCGGCCTCACCAAACCAACCACCGGACCAACCTTCATCCGGCCTCACCAAACCAACCACCGGACCAACCTTCATCCGGCCTCACCAAACCAACCACCAGACCAACCTTCATCCGGCTTCACCAAACCAACCACCAGACCAACCTTCATCCGGCCTCACCAAACCAACCACCGGACCAAGCATTACCGGTCCAAACCATCGCACTCCTACCACCGAACCATGGGATGCCGAACCAAGGTGTGCCAGGCCAGATTGCATCAGCCCAGGCCCACCAGCAGCTATATACGTCCAAGACCCCTGCTCCCAACCTCACTCTATAAATAGAGGGGCAGGGGTACAACAATGGGGACAAGTTTGAGAGCTCAAGCACGGAAGGAACTTTCAAACAACTTTCTTTTACTTGTATCAAAGCTTTGTACTTGTAATCACAACTAAAGAAGAGAAATAACATATAAAGTGGACGTAGGCACATTCTGGCTGAACCACTATAAATCTGCGTGTCTTTTTACAATTAAGCCCCTGCTTTTCATATATCTGCATAAATCTCCAAAATCACTAAAAACAACATAAGATCTACTAAATTATACGACTTTGAGGTGTTTGTCCATTTTTTGTGCAAACATTTTTGGTGCTTTCATTGAGAGTAGAAACTCGAAGCTTCAGCTTCATCTACTTAACGAGTTTTCCTAACAGCATCGTCCGCCACTTGGAAAACATGCCTCCCAAACAGAGAAATGATGTTAACAAAGGAAAAAACATCGCATCCAGTAGCCTTCCTGATCCAGCTGCCGCGAATCAAGTAAATCGTCCTCCTCCAGCAACGGCAACAAATGAAGGACAGGCTAACCCAGCCACTCCTGCCACAGAACAGCCTGCAGCAATTACTAGGGCAGATTTGGACAGAGTTGTTGTTGAAGTAACTAACCGCTTCACGTCCCAGCAGGAAGCCTTGGTGGACCATCTCATGTCACGCTTGAGGGACGCTGAAGAATCCAACCGCAACACTGAATCATGGGGCGAGTCCCAGTCTGGAGGATCTCAGAGACAGCAAAGATCTTCCTTCTTCGAAGGAGCTAACGGTAGGAGTAGCCGTGGTAGGAGCCGAGACCGAGCTCAGCCCGAAGTTAGGCCTGAGGAAACGTTTGGTGCCGAACCCAACGGGGAAGGTACCGGGCGAAGGTCAACTGCAGCTGAGCCTGTCATGCTGCCTAACCACAGAAACACCAGTGAACGGGGCCGAGCTAGAGTTCAGCCCGAAGTTGGACCCGAGGAAGTGCTTAGATCAGAACCCAACAGGGGAAGATCAAGGCAAGGGCCAACTGTAGCTGACCCAAGCATGCTCCCAGAAGATCAAAGGCAGCCACTGGAAAATATGAGGAATGATAGACGATACCATCCCTACAGGTTGTCTGGACGGAATCAACCCCACAGAACAGAACCAAACTCATTTCTGTCCGCTCCAAATTCTGATGAAAGGATGGCGCGCTTATTCAGAGAGTGTGTCCAACGGGAGCAAAGAGATCGAGGGATAGGCGCTAGGGTAACCAGCCCTTTCGCCCGCAATATCGAAATTGCTATCACCCCCCGAGAATGGAAGATGCCAACAATGGAACCCTACAAAGGAACCTCCGATCCCGTTGTACACTTACAGAGGTACACGCAGCATATGCTCATGAGTGGAGCAACAGAGGGAGTGCTGTGCAAATGCTTCCCGCTCTTCTTAGCAGATCTTGCTACCTCCTGGTTCTGTCATCTACCCCAAGGATCCATCAGCTCATGGGAAATGTTGAAAGAGAAATTCATCAGTCAGTTCCGCATTCATGTGGAGCAACCTAAGGACGCTTATTCCTTATCCAGCGTCAAACAGAAACCTGGAGAAAAGCTGCAGCAATACCTGACCAGATTCAACGCCGCAGCAGCCGCAGTTCAAGATGCCGATGAGAAGCTTATCCTAATGGCCCTCTGCAGTGGGGTGCATCCGGACACTAAATTTGCTAGGAGATTGACAAAAGAAAAACCAGCTACTTTACCCGATTTCTTCCATGAAGCCGGGAAATACATGAGGCTTGAGGATGCTGCCATGGAGGGGCAGTCAGGACAGCAAAGTAAGACGACCCATGGCAACGCCCCTGCTGTGGCAAGGGACGTTCGAAGAAATGATTCCAGAGACAATGCTGGGGGCAAGAAAGTAGAAAAATGCCTATATCGGCCAGGACCAAGATTCGACTCTTACACCCCTCTGAACGAGACCGTCGAAAACATCTTCCTTGCCACCCAAGGCGAAGTTAGATACAAACGCCCACCATACAAGAAGGAATCAGATAGCGCACAGAAATCTGGAAAATTCTGCCGCTTCCACGAATCCCACGGACATGATACCAACGAATGCCATCATCTCCGAGATCTGATTGAGGAACACATCAGAAGAAAGAAACTGGAACGCTATGTAAAGAGTCAAGACAGGACTCCAGCTCCTGCCAATGAAAACCCAAGGCCACCCTCACCAGGGACCGGCAGAGGCGACCGCAACGCTAGCAGCTCTAGTCAAGAGAAGATAGTGGTCCACACCATCTCAGGAGGTCCGCACATCGCAGACAGAAGTTGGAAAGAGATGGAAAGATATGGGAAGTCGCTCAGAGACAATAAAGACTGTGTCAACACGGTTATAGAAGAGCGCCACCCAAAGCGGAAAGAAAGTGATGACATCACATTCAGTAAACGCGACCTAGAAGGAAGACAGTACCCTCACATGGATCCCATGGTTATCTCTGCCCGACTCGGTCCCGCCGAAGTTTACCGAATCCTGGTAGACACTGGAAGCTCTGTAAATATCCTGTTCAAACACGCATTCGACAAAATGAGGCTATCAATGAAGGATGTATCTCCCTGCGATAAACCGCTACACGGTTTCACTGGAGATGCGAAAATGCCCATCGGGCAGCTGGACCTCTTCGTTGAAATTGGAAGCCATCCCCGCTCCGTTGTAAGGAAACAGACGTTTGTGCTGATAGAAAACCATTCGGCCTACAACGCCTTCCTAGGAAGACCAGCCCTATTTGACTTCCAGATTGTCCTAGCCCCGTGGTGCCTGAAAATGAAATTTCCAACAGACAATGGGGTAGGGGAAGTGGAAGGAGACCAAGATATTGCACGGGACTGCTATGTAACCGAACTTCGCAACAACCACAGGAGAGATAAAGGGAAAGGTGTAGAGATTGCCCTCTGCACAAAAAGCCTCGAAGCATAGCAACTAAAGAAAGCCCCTCCTCTTCGATACACCAGCGACCCTTTCAATGAATTAGACCCTAGGGACAAAGAGGAGGAGGCCACCGCCGAGCCTGCAGAGGCTATGGAGTTTATATCTGTAGACAAGCACGACTCAAGTAGGCTACTGAAAATTGGGTCGCAGCTGAAAACTGAATTGAAGGAACAACTCATTGATTTTCTCCGCCACAACTTGGATGTATTCGCTTGGTCACACGCTGACATGACCGGAATCTCCCCCAACATAGCGTGCCACGTATTAAAAATCGATCCTACCAAGGCGCCTGTAAAACAAAAAAAGAGAAGTATGGGGGCAGAGCGATCAGCAGCCCTCGATGAAGAAGTAAAGAATCTACTCTCCAATGACTTCATACGAGAAGCTATTTACCCAGAATGGATCGCCAACCCGGTATTAGTAAAGAAGGCTAATGGGAAGTGGCGGACCTGCATTGACTTCTCCAACCTAAACGACGCCTGCCCAAAGGATTGCTTCCCGCTTCCCAGAATCGATCAACTTGTAGACAGCACAGCCGGACACGAACTCCTGTCTTTTATGGATGCATACTCAGGATATAACCAAATTCCTATGCATGCTCCCGACCAAGACCACACTAGTTTTATCACCGACCGGGGTTTGTACTGCTACAAAGTGATGCCCTTCGGACTTAAAAATGCAGGAGCCACCTACCAGCGCCTCGTCAACAAGATGTTCGCAGGGCTAATAGGACGAACAATGGAAGTATATGTAGACGACATGCTGGTAAAATCACGGAAAGCCAAAGATCACGTAAGCCACCTAGGCGAAATGTTCCAGGTACTTCGACAGTATGGGATGAAGTTGAATCCACTAAAGTGCTCCTTCGGAGTATCATCGGGAAAATTCTTAGGATTCATCGTCCATGCCCGAGGGATAGAAGCAAACCCTGAACAAGTCCGAGCATTAAGGGACATCAAGATACCTTCCACCCGAAAGGAAATGCAAAGCCTAAATGGAAAAGTGGCTGCCCTAAGCCGATTCATCTCCAAAGCAACGGACAAGTGCGTCCCCTTTTTCGAAGCTCTAAAGAAAGATAAAGGAAAGTTCGAATGGACGGACGAATGCTTGACCGCTTTCCTTAACCTAATCGAACACCTCCAGAAACCACCGGTACTCTCGACCCCAAGCGAAGGCGAAGAATTATACATATACCTTGCTGTGTCATCTCACGCTCTAAGCGCTGCCTTGGTAAGGGAAGATAACCGCACGCAACGACCAGTTTACTTCGTCAGTAAAAGGTTTACTGGGGCAGAAGTCAGATATCCTAAGCTTGAAAAGTTAGCATACTGTTTACTAATCACTTCACGAAAGCTACGTCACTACTTCCAATCCCATTCCATCAAGGTTCTGACCGATCAACCACTGAGGCAGGTACTCCATCGTCCCGACACTTCCGGGCGACTACTTAAATGGTGTATTGAGCTGAGTCAGTATGATATCACCTATCACCCCCGCACCGCCATCAAGGGCCAAGCCATGGCTGATTTCATTGCAAAATTCACTACCAACGGGGATAAGGAGCAACTGGAGATAACAGAAGATATCAAGTGGGATCTCTTTGTGGACGGTGCATCTAACGAACAAGGCTCGGGGGCGGGTGTGGTAATAATCACTCCCAGGGGAAATAAACTGCACTATGCTATAAGGTTGGAGTTCGCTGCCACCAACAACGATGCAGAATATGAAGCCGTAATAGCCGGATTAGAAATTGCTATCGAGATCGGAGCCAATTCTTTGTGCCTTCACAACGATTCTCAGCTTATTGTTAATCAAATACTAGGGGAATTCCAAGCTCGAGAAGAACGACTCATAGCATATCTAAAGAAGACCAAGTCGCTTCTCAACCGATTGGACCACTACTTAGTCAAACACATCCCTCGGGAAGAGAACCAAGAGGCCGACGAATTGGCAAAGCAAGCAAGTATGAGAGACGTCGCCATCTTCGGGGCAGTAACTGTCTCAAAGCAAACGATCCCAAGTTTTGAGCAAGTGAATCTGATAGCTGCAACCGAAGAAGCAACTTGGATGACTCCCATCCGAGCCTACCTACAAAATGGCACACTACCCGACAAGCGTAGCGAAGTCAAGAAAATCTTGAGGAAAGCGTCCCGCTACACGATACAAGGAGACATCCTCTATCGGCGCGGGTTCTCTAACCCATTGTTAAGATGTGTCGCCGGAAGGGAAGCCAAGGAAATCTTATCCAACATTCATCAAGGAAGCTGCGGAGATCACACCGGAGGGCAAACGTTAGCAAAAAAGATACTCCGATACGGATATTTCTGGCCCACCTTAAGCAAGGACGCCTTAGATTTCGTCAAGAAGTGTGATAGATGCCAAAAATTTGCTAAGATCCCTCGGCTACCAACAACCGATATTACTCAGATGACCAGCCCTTGGCCCTTTGCAGTATGGGGAATTGACTTAATCGGTGAACTGCCAATGGGTCGAGGCGGCGCCAAATATGCTATAGTAGCAGTCGACTATTTCACCAAATGGGTGGAAGCAGAACCTCTAAATAAAGTATCTTCAGCGAAAGTTATCAACTTCTTAATCAAAAACGTTCTGTGCAGGTACGGAGTCCCACTAAAAATCATATCAGACAATGGACTTCAGTTTGACAGCGAGGAATTCGCCAACTGGTGCCAAGAACACGGAATTCACAAAAGCTTCTCATCCGTAGCATATCCCCAAGCAAACGGACAAGTCGAAGCAGTCAACAAAATTCTGAAAACTATGATCAAAAAGAAGCTCGAAAAGTCAAAGGGCGCTTGGGTGGATGAACTCCCTACGGCACTATGGGCCTACCGCACATCTTTCAGAACATCAACAGGGCACACTCCTTTCTCTTTGGCATACGGATCGGAGGCTATGCTCCCAGTTGAAACCATCGTGCCTTCCCATCGTAGGATCCACTATAACCCAGAAGAGAACGAAGAGCTCCTCAACATGTCTTTGGATCTAGTCGAGGAGAGAAGGAATGATGCAGTCCTAAAAACAGCAGCCCACAAGCAAAAGGTGGCAGCACAATACAACTCCAAAGTTAAGCATCGTACCTTACGAGAAGGGGATCTTGTCCTCAAGCGAATCTTCCCTCGCCCCGGAGCACTAGACCCAATCTGGGATGGACCATATGTAATTCATAAAGATCTCCACAACGGAGCCTATATTTTGTCAACAGTGGACGGAGAGTTGTTCCAGAGGGCATGGAACATCCAACACCTCCGTCGATACTTTTCTTAACTTGTATTGCCCATATGAAGTGAATTAACAAAGAGAATCAGTGGACGTAGGCATTTTTTCGTGCCGAACCACTTTAAAAAAGCCTTGTCTCTTTTTTAACTTGTTCCTTTGTATCTTGGCTGCTTGTTAACTTTATCCTTTTCTGTTGAACGAAATCCTGAGCATATAGCATTTCTATTCAAAGCACTCCACAATGCAACTTCACGTGGACAAGACACAACAGGTACTATGCGAATCTATGCCCTCGTCAATGAGACACTTTTGCTCCAGCATCCCTCTGCTGCGGGTTAACTCATTGCTCGCGACGGCCCTTAAAGCCAACTGTAATGAGCCGATTATAAGCCACCGAGAAGGCCGACTATAGCCGAGGCAGCTCATTACGGCGTTAGGCTCGCCGGCAACTGTGAACCGATTATGAGCCCCAACATAAGGTGTGGCCAGCCAGGGGCAGTTCACAGTTGACGATCGGCACCCACGCTAGCCGGCCACAGTAAGTCGAATAATACCCATGAGTACGGGCCATAATGGCCCGAGTAGTTACTGTGCGCGATCTCGGCTCCGGTGTGTCTTAAGTGCGGCTGTGGTAAAAAAGAATTAACTCCCCGCGGAGGCGTAAGATGGGTGACAAATGTCTCCAAGACCCACAGCTAGGGAAAGTGACTACAAAACCCGTTTGCCACGAACTTAAGCACATCGAAGGCCTTCCGTGACTGGAAGTTTTACTATTTCACGTATTTCAATTTTACTTAAAAAAAAACTTTCCTCCTATACTCTATAACAAACCATAAAGTACAGGATGCAGGGTGAGAAATACCCGCCAATGGATGCAGAGATTCACAATCAGATGGCAGGGCATTCAACTGCTTTCCATGCTCGGTCATACAAGATATTCGAAACTGCCATTTACAAACAGAACATGAAAGGCGGTATTTTCTTCCTTTATGTGCAGATGCATGACTGTAATTTAATTTTTTCACACCACACGCTAACGTTGCAAGTCATGAGACTATGATTTAAAACCAGAATCTGACATCAAACACAATTTAATTACAAGAATATACATAGCTACATTTCTCATACGATATGTCGAAATAGCAACAAATATTCAAGAAACGACAAAATCAGCTTAAGTTAAAAAATTACACGTCAAGAATAATGTTGATTATTACAAGTAGTAAGAATTACAACTTAGAAGTTACTCTACTATCTTAAGACTAACAAATACAACACTGCCAAGCCTACAAAAAGAATTTTCCAGGTCCAATCAGGGAGCCGGTTACATCGAAGTCTTGTCCTTGCTCTTTTGCCCGCCTGTCCGGTCATGAAAAGGATTCATTAGTGATAAGTAACCAAGTTAACGGAAAGACTAGAAAGGAAAAATTACCAGCACCTGCTTCTTGACCGTCCTGGTCGTCATCGTCTACCTGCACACCTGCCTCTTCAGCAGCAAGCAGCCGCATACCCTCCTTTACCGCCACTTTCTCCTCCTTGGTAAATTGGGCAGCGACCGCATCCATACTGAAGACCGTTCCACCCTCCTTATCTGCATCAGCCTTGGCCTCCTCCAAAGCCCGAAGATAGGTCTTGGCCATGACCCTGGGATAGTCATCCATCCAAGAGAGATTGCCCTGCTTCCAGGTCCGGAAATACATGTCCTGGAGCATGTCATCCATCATTCCCTCGTTCTCCTCAAACTCCCTCATCCGGGCATCGGAGGCCGAAAACCTTTCGACGGCAGCATCTCTCTCCAGTCTGTATCTCGAGCAATCAGCCTGAAGGGACCTCCGCATCACCTCCATCTCTTCCCTCAACTTAGCTTGGGCAAGCTCTGCAGCCTCAAGTTTCTCGGACAATTCCTCCACCTGCTCGAGATCCGCTCTCCGAACCTCTCCACCGTGGCAATAGCCATGTCAATCCGCTCTTTGCAAGCAGCTTCCATTTTCCGCAATTCGGCCCGACTGGCCTCTTCCATGGTTTTCCTTAATCGACCAGTAGCAGCCTCATGCTGAGAAATCTGGATGGCCTGATCCGCAAGCTGCTTGGCCTGATCCGAAACCACCAATCGAAGTCGGATATTGGCGCTCCCAATCTCCTCTCCGGCCTTAACCAGCCGAGCATGATGCCCCATCAGCTTTTTAGTCTCCTCTGCCACCCGATCAATGTTAGCTTTGGCCTCGTCTCCCATAGTGACTATACGAGTGGTGAGTAGATCGAGATCTAAGGACTTGGCTTCATCAAGTACTCGTACCATGGGGTTACGGGGGAGAAGGTGTTCACCAGTGACTTCGTCAAAAGTAATATCATGAGAACCTGGATCCAGATCAGGATGACCCGCGAATGGATTACGGGCCATGTCGGGACGGTCGATATGAATAACAGAAGGGTTTCCGGACGGGTGTGGAGAAGGTGCAAACTCGCTACCCTCCTCGGTAATATCATGAATAGGCTGAGCCGGAGGCTGAGGACCGAGCGAAGTTTCGGATAAAGGATGACTCCTCTTCCTCTGCTGAATACCCTCTTCGATGACCCCAAGAAGAGGACGGTATCCGACTACATCCCCGGAGCGTTGGGTTGAGGGCTTCGGCTTAGCAGAAATTTTGGAAAGTTTATATTGCTCGAGCCTGTGTCGAAGGTCTGAAGCTTTGGGCGTCTTGCCTGCTCCTGATATAAAGAACAAGTGTCACAATCTTACATTACTATATGATTCAAGAAACGCGGTAAATTACAAGTTAGAAAAGGAAAAGAAACACAGCTGTGGTTGTACAAACCCTGGGGAGGAGTGGGATACTGCAATAAGTCCTGGGTTTCATTCCAGGACGGGAGCGGGTCATAAAATATTCCTAAGTCCCTATCATTAGTGAAGCATGCAGGGGTCAAGAGTTCACCTTGAGTCGTCAGAGCCACCTTGGCCGGAATAGTCGGAGAAGACTCACTTGCACCAGTCCCGGCTTTGTCCGCCTTCCCGGTCTTCTCTACCAAAGCCGGATCATCATCCAACCCCTCAAAAGCTTGGCGGAGAGCATCATCCGTCCACTCTTGCATTTCGCCTACTTGCCCAGAAGATAGAGCCCTGGAACCATCACCACCCTGTCCATCGCCACCATCATCACCAAGACGCTCAACGTCACTTCCGCCCTCCGCCTCACCTCTTTCTTCCTCCGCATCTATCTCCCCCTGAGTAAGTGGACAATTGCTGGGAGAAGGACCGTCCGACCTCTTATTTTTCTTACCTCCGACGGCTGGAGGTTTCGTGAATGGTTTTCTCTTTCCACCCTCTGCCGCAACGCCTCCCTTAGCCTGAGCAGCCGCCCTCTCTTCCGCCGTTTCCCTCAACTTAACTACAGACTGCTGCGGAAGGATCAAGTTATATTCCAGAAGAATCGCATTTCTAATCAAGTAGGCAGATGATCTGTATTTCCCAAGAATGGCTTCTATCTCCGCCGCCGTCTGAACCAGGCGGTCAGTCTCCATGACCGGAAAGCCACCTGTCGCTAGCAAAAATGAGAAAGTATGAGAAGAAGCATCGCAATCGGAATAAGAATTATAAGTAAAAGCATCAACTTACATCCTGAGGTAAAGCGCCGGATGGAAACGGAGTCGTCCCTAACAAAGAACCACTCTTTCTTGAACATGCTGAATTTAGAGTACAGGTCCAGGACCGGCTTGAAGGTCACAGCGGACTCCAAGCTAATATATGGGGACCCCTTCTTATAGCCTCTTAAATTATACAAGTACCGGATCTCCCGGTTGGAGGGTGCGCGACCATATTTTCTCCGAAAGATAACGAAAAGGCTCACCAGTATGGCATAAGAGTTGGGCTGAAGCTGGAATGGGGCCACCTTCAGATACGTGAGGAAGCTGACTACCCAAGCATTGAGAGGCGGGATAGCACCACACATGCAATGGTATCTACTATAAGCGAAGTATCCTTCGGGAGGACTGTATGGCATGACTCCTGGGCCCGGCAGCAGCATGAGGGCTCTATCGATCCCAAAGGAACGGGATATAACATCGAGTTGCTCCTCTTTGAGAGAGCTAGGAAAGCAGTCAGGCGGGGAATCCAGCAGCTCCTGGGGACCATACCCATCCACTAATGACCTCGGGGCGGGCCCATGACGCTCCGATCCTGATTGAGCTGGGGGCACGGCCGAGGACTCTCCTTCACCCCCGGATCTCCTCTTATCTGATCGAGTTTCGACTCTTCGGGACATTATCTGCGCGCACGAAAGCGAAAGATATGATTGTTAGAACAAGAAATACAGAAATATAACCGAGCAAGTATATATAAGCATAGGATGTTGTTCAAGATTCAAAGTCCATTCGGCATTAAAAGTTTAAATTTCATTCGGTGTTGAAAGCTTCGGAGGTCATTCGGTGGTACACCACGTATCTCATTCGGCGCTCAACACCCAACCTCGTCGCCTTCGTTCGGCGAAGGAAAACGTACCTGGTTCGGGGCTTGTTTGATTCGGTCCTTGTCTGGATCGGTGCTTGTTTGATTCGGTCCTTGTCTGGATCGGTGCTTGTTTGATTCGGTCCTTGTCTGGATCGGTGCGAAGTTGATTCGGCGCTCAAACTCACTCGGCTCTCTCTGATTCGGTAAGGGACAACAAAGCAGGTATAGCCTCTATTTATAGAAGTGCACAGTATAGCCGGAACGACCGAATCAACACCCGAAACCAACTCGAACCATACCCAAAAAAAAAAAAAATAAAGAAAAGAACAAAGCGCGGTACATGCAACACACGTACCCCACTTTGGGGGGCAAATGTTGGGCAAATTAGCAACACCTAACCGAATAGCATTCATAACCACTCCATCCCAATACCGAATCACCTTCTTTCCACATGCTGCCGAATCAACTGCCGAACAAACCCATTCGGCGTCACCCCACCGATCCAAACCAACCACCGGACCAACCTTCATCCGGCCTCACCAAACCAACCACCGGACCAACCTTCATCCGGCCTCACCAAACCAACCACCGGACCAACCTTCATCCGGCCTCACCAAACCAACCACCGGACCAACCTTCATCCGGCCTCACCAAACCAACCACCGGACCAACCTTCATCCGGCCTCACCAAACCAACCACCGGACCAACCTTCATCCGGCCTCACCAAACCAACCACCGGACCAACCTTCATCCGGCCTCACCAAACCAACCACCAGACCAACCTTCATCCGGCTTCACCAAACCAACCACCAGACCAACCTTCATCCGGCCTCACCAAACCAACCACCGGACCAAGCATTACCGGTCCAAACCATCGCACTCCTACCACCGAACCATGGGATGCCGAACCAAGGTGTGCCAGGCCAGATTGCATCAGCCCAGGCCCACCAGCAGCTATATACGTCCAAGACCCCTGCTCCCAACCTCACTCTATAAATAGAGGGGCAGGGGTACAACAATGGGGACAAGTTTGAGAGCTCAAGCACGGAAGGAACTTTCAAACAACTTTCTTTTACTTGTATCAAAGCTTTGTACTTGTAATCACAACTAAAGAAGAGAAATAACATATAAAGTGGACGTAGGCACATTCTGGCTGAACCACTATAAATCTGCATGTCTTTTTACAATTAAGCCCCTGCTTTTCATATATCTGCATAAATCTCCAAAATCACTAAAAACAACATAAGATCTACTAAATTATACGACTTTGAGGTGTTTGTCCATTTTTTGTGCAAACACCAGCGATCCAAACTATGGGTACTAGAAGCTGTGGGTCGCAAGAACCTATGGGTCGCTAGAACCTATGGGTCGATAGCGTTCCATAGCTTATGGAACGCTAGCAATCCATGAAGTTAGGTCGGTTCGTGATGGTCCATAACCTATGAAACCGCCGTTTGGGTCGTTCGATGGGGATATAGTCGAAAGGAAGCAATAGGCGGAGCTCTAAGAATTATGATGAAAGAAAACATTAACACTCCACCAACTGCAAAAACACCAGCTACAAACCTAAACTTAGGGGTTAAAACCCACGAGAGGATATAAGGATGGCTCTTTCCTACTCTGAAGATAAAAAAATTAGAGGAAGATAATTGGATGAAAATGCCAACGTGCAAATGCTAGAAGAAGCTCTAAAACCCGTGCCGTAACATAGTGCTGAGCAATGGATGAGGAACTGCTACCCAAATGGTATTCCTAGACATAGTAGGACCAAGAAGATATGGTACAAATCGAGATCAATTACAATGCCAAGCTCCCATGCTTTATTGTGACCACTCCCAACTGACCAGTCTCTAATTCCATCATGGAGCTTCTATCATTGCATCATGTTAACGTAAAAATCGATGCTAACACCCTGATGTGAGTATTAGTAATGTGAAAGCACCACCCGTAGGTACGGGAACTAGAAATAAGCAGAAAATAGCAGAAAAGTAAAGAGACAGCAGTTTTATAGTGGTTCGACTCGAAATTAAGCCTACGTCCACTTTATCTTCTTTATTAATGATTCGGTTACAACTCTTTACAATACACTTTGATTACAAGACACTTTAGACGAGTAGCTAGAACTTTGGTGTAAGAGAGCTCTTTGAATCCATGTTGGATGTGGTAGATCTCCTCTTGAAGTTCGTTGAAGCGTCTTTGGTGTTTGAAGTGTCGGATGAGTCGAGAAAACAGCAGAGTATAGGCGCTCCAGAAATGATCCCCAAAAGTCCCTCCTTAGTTGGAGCTGGTGCTTTATTTATAGAGGAAAATATGGGCAGGTGATAGGTCATGAACGACCTAAGATAGGTCGTGAAAATGTGTATATGCTTGTGTACACTAATTATGGATCGTGTAATATGGACTAACAATATATGCGGAATGTTATTTACAATTGCTATACAAGTAAATATTCAATAAACTATCTATATAGCAATTCACAGATATAGAATAGTAAATGCAGTAAACTGTAAAAATCACACCAGGGATTTTTATACTGGTTCGGACCTCCCGTCCTACGTCCAGTCCTAGACTTCTATCTGGATTTTCACTACCAACTACCTCGCTTCACCTGGAGAAACAGGTTTACAACACCCGAACAGCCGAACGGGATTTCGTGCCTCTTACAACACCGAGGACTTCAACAAAAACAAATATAATTGCTGTTGACAACTTGTGCTCTTGATAACACGGATTTGTCACTTGTAGTACACCCTTCCTATAATCTTATCCTCAAAATATGTGAATGATGTTTGTGAAGATTGGAGGAAGTATATTACTTATTGAATCAAAAGATATGAAATAATATCAATGATTCAATTAAGCAATTGAAATATTTGAAAGCTTTTAGAGTGCAAGAATATTTTGAAAGTATGATCAGAAATTAGAGCCAGAATTCTTGGTATTGAATCAATGATTTAGACGTGTTTATATAGAGAATAAATGGTTGTAACTCTTTGTGAAGAGTAGCCATTAATAGATATGATCATTGATGAAAGGTAAGAGATGCAACCATTGGAGAAAGAAGTGTCTTTTAGGAAAGGTTGCTCTCTGTTTAAAAACGGTCGACAGGTCAAAAATGGCCGGTAGACAGGATTTCAAATATATAGACGTTATGTGCATGTGTGTACGTTCATTGTGCATTTTACACAGAGACGGTCGACCGCCTGGATTATCACCGGTCGACCGGTCCCTGTTAAATTGCACAATAAATGTGTAATGCCATTCAAACGTATATATATTGATTATATTGAGGTGCATGATTATTTGAGGATAGATTTTAACAAGTTTTCACTATTACAACATCAAATAATCTACGTATAATCTAGAGTACCATATGTAGCTCTTTTGTGCCTCTTTATAGCCATGATGTCTTCGTTTTGTCGATCGCCTTTATTTCTTTGTCAGAAATCAAAACTTCATAGAATCTGTGACTCAACATTCTCCCCCTTTTTGATTGATGACAACATATATCTGAAGTTCTGAATCTCCCTCTAAATATATGATCTCCCCCTGAGATTTTGTCTGTATTCTTTATATATATATATATACCTGCAAATTATTGTTAGCACTTTCTCCCCCTTTGTCATCGACAAAAAGGAGTAATAGATAATGGAATAATATAGAATTTCAGACTGAGACAAGACCATGCATTATAATAACATAATGAGTCAAACTTAACATGAATACCATACAGTATCGTACCACAAGTTCAGAATTTACCGTAGCATACCATACCATATCATACAATACCAAAATAAGAAGTTTCACTAAAAGAAGAGATAATAAGGTAATATGAGAAAATATAAACTAAGAGTCGG
Source organism: Allium fistulosum (assembly GCA_030737815.1). Taxonomy (NCBI): domain Eukaryota; kingdom Viridiplantae; phylum Streptophyta; class Magnoliopsida; order Asparagales; family Amaryllidaceae; genus Allium; species Allium fistulosum. The sequence continues at coordinate 751,890,126 of CM060905.1, read as the reverse complement.
AACCAGTATCTCCAGCTTCTTCTTCGTCATCGCCTTCCTCATCATCTTCATCTTCCTCATCTTCATCGTCGTCACCGTTACCTTCATTTGATCCAGAACCCGTAGCTTCTTTTGATGATGACCAATTAAAAGTAGGAGAAGCAGGACGCTTTCCTGGATCCTGGCCTTGAACAGCAGTGGATGTGTTGCATGAAATAGAATCCCATAATAGACCAAAGAACGACTTGATTTTATTGAAGCGCTTATCCATCTTCGTATCCATTCTTTTGAGACGCGCTTCTAGAAAGTGTTGATTGCGTGCAATGGTTTCAAGTGAAGCTTTGGTTGATGATTTCGATTTCAGCAATTTAACATCTTCGGGACGAGATCGAGAAGATGAAGATTGTTGTTCTTTTGGACCCCGTTGTTGCCATGTTTCAAACGGTATGATTTTAATGTAAGGAGGTGGAAGCTTCATTCGTTTGATGGTTACGGAATTAATAACTTTTGGTTTCGAGATGGATGAGGCAGGAGGAGTTATACCACAATCTAGTAAAATACGCATGATATATTCATTATAGAAAAGGTGAGGTCGCGTAGATTCATTTACCTTGAGAATCTCGCCAAATATCATACGCACCCAATTAATTTGGATATTGCCATAAATAGCATAAAGAGCCTTGAAGTTCTCTTTGTATATTGCATCATAGTTTCCAAGTCGAGGAAACAAAGACAGCATCAAGACGCGATGTATAAGTCTTGCAGTGGGTCGAAGTCCAATTGATTTCGTACCATTACTGTTATCTTCTATGAATTGGTGACTAGTGCTATCACGAGTGAAGACTTGACAGAAATCTGATGAAAACTCAATGCCTCGATTGGGTATACCGAGTATAGATGCCATTCTTTCAAAAGTTATAAAGACTTGTTTTCCACAAACGACAGACCAAATGACCCCGTCCGGATTATCAGGCTTATACTTGTCGAGATTCATATTTGCATAGAACAATATTATCATCAATCGATTAACCTCAACATTGTTAGCCGCAAAATCAATCAACGGTGAAATATTTGAATTAATTGCTAATCGTTGGATTCCATAAGAAGTAAAGTCATCAAAATTGATGAAGGAACCCGAATGGAAATTGTAGTTGGTCATTTGATTCCATCTTGTGACAGCAATAGGATCTTCAAGCCATTTCTTAGCGGAGACATTGCTTAAAGAGATTTCAGAGAATGATCCTTTTTTGTGTCTTTTCTGAGGAGGAGCCATTTTAAGACGATTTGGAGGATTGGAATTTGAAACTGAGAAATAGGGTTTCTGGGATTTGGGAATAATTTGACTGGTTGAAACAAATGAAGAAGAGGGAAGACTAAAGTGGACTCAGCGTATAAAAAAAACAGAATTTACGCATACCGGTCGACCGATATAATATGGCCGGTCGACCGATCCAGGGAGCAAAACGGTCGACCGGTTCAGTTTTGAGCTGTCGACCGGATATGTTCTGGAAAACAGTTCAACCTGTTTGGAAAAAAAATGTATATATCGTGTCCTGTAATTCGTGTATCACTCGTATTACAATATTTAAATGTTATTATATGAGTGATTAAAAACTAAACAACAATACAACATATAAAATTAATGAGGAGTGGGAGAAGGAAGATCAGTTGAATCTTCGATGATATCATCAATGCGAGCCTTCCAAGGTGACCATTTTTCAGTTGCCCCTTCATTCTGAGCATAGTTTCTGTCCCATGAGTTTGGGGTTCTGGAAGATGAAGGTGCGTATGGCATCGGCTCATGTACATCTCGTTTGTTTGTTCCACAGAAGAAGAATGCCATTTTTTCTAAAATAGATAATCGTACCGAAGTCTGCTTTTGTTTATGATGAAGCTGTTGTTGTCCATAATGAAGCTGACGTTGAAGATCTATTTGATGTTTTTGATAATGATGAATTTCATCGATCTTCTCTTTGGTACGAGGAGAACAGAATAGCACTTTCTTTGCTTTTTTTGATGTAGGCGTACTTCCAGGTGTACGAGAGCATTGATGATGGCACTTAGGTTTATATTTTGGTGTTTCAGGAGAAAAATATTCTTCTAGCTCAGAACTTGTAACGGAAATGTGTGATTTTTGAGCACACTCATCACAAATATGTGCCATAGAAAATTATGTATTTATGCTTAGATAAGGGAAGATGAATAAGAAGAAATTTTTTGACAAGCTTATATAGAAATTCCTTATATATAAACCTATGAATAAGAGTGAATAGTGGAATTTGACCGTGAAAACAAGCAGAGGCTCATATTAAAAATAGCTTTAAAAATAGCTATAGTTAAAATATAACCAAAAGAAAGAACTTAATAGTTTAACATCAGTAATTATTAGACAAGTTCTTTTCTAGAAATTAAACCAAGCTCTCTTCGTAATATAATAAAACTAGATTCGAGCAAAGGCTTAGTAAAAATGTCCGCTAATTGATTATCAGTTTGGACATATTCAAGACATATATTTCCTTTTTCAATATTATCTCTAAGGAAATGATGACGGATATCAATGTGTTTGGTTCTAGAATGATTCACTGGATTCTTAGAAAGATTTATAGCACTTGTGTTATCACAGTATATAATAGAATTTGATAAATGAATATCAACATCTTGAAGTGTTTGTTGCATATATAGTACTTGAGTACAAGCAAGAGCCGCTGATATATATTCAGCTTCACATGTTGATAGTGAAACACAATTCTATTTCTTACTAAACCAAGAGACAAGTGATTTTCCAATAAAATGGCACGTACCACTTGTACTCTTTCTATCCGTTCGAGAACCTCCAAAATCAGCATCACTATATGAAACTAATTCGAATGGACATTCTGTTGGATAAAAAAGACCGAAATCTTTTGTATTATTAAGATAACGAATTATACGTTTCATTGCTCATAAATGCGATTCCTTTGGATTTGCTTGAAAACGAGCACATAGACAAACACTCATCATTATATCTGGACGACTAGCTGTAAGATAAAGAAGAGAACCAATCATGCTTCGATACAATTTCTGGTCAACACTCTTACCATTTTCATCTTTTTCAAGATGTGTAGTTGTACTCATAGGAGTTGATTTACCAGATGTATTTTCTAATCCGAAGCGCTTGATAAGATTTCCGCAGTATTTTTCTTGATTAATAAAAATACCATTCGGAAGTTGTTTGATTTGAAGTCCAAGAAAGTATGACAGTTCTCCCATATGAGACATTTCGAATTCTTTGGTCATAATACTTGCAAATTCCTTACAGAGTTTATCATTTGTTGAACCAAAGATGATGTCGTCTACATATATCTGAATAACTAGAATATCCTTTCGAGAATGTTTGATAAACAAAGTTTGATCGACTCTGCCTATTTGAAATCCTGAGTTAATAAGATAGCTATGTAATCGTTCATACCAAGCACGAGGTGCTTGTTTTAAACCATACAGAGCTTTCTTAAGTTTGAACACATGGTCAGGATATTTTTCATGTACGAACAAAGGAGGTTGTTCGAAATATACATTCTCTTTGATAAATCCATTAAGAAATGCTCTTTTGACATCCATCTGATAAAGTTTGAAATTATGGTGACAAGCAAAAGATAATAGGATTCTAATAGCTTCTAGTCGAGCAACTGGTGCAAAAGTTTCTTCATAATCGATACCTTCTTCCTGATTGTACCCTTGTGCTACTAATCTTGCTTTATTTCTGGTGATATTTCCTTGTTCATCAGCCTTATTTTTATAGACCCATTTAGTACCAATCACTGACTGATCAGTTGGTCTTGGAACAAGTTCCCAGACGTCATTGCGCACGAACTGATTTAGTTCTTCTTGCATGGCAATGATCCAATATTCGTCGGTAGCTGCTTCTTTAGGATTCTTAGGTTCGATATTTGATAGAAACGCAACATGACCCATTTGATGTAATTGACTCCTAGTTCTTACTTGTGAGTCGACCTCCCCAATTACATTTTCAACCGGATGGTGTCTCAATAATCTTGGAGGGGAACGTATTTCACAAGCTGGTTGTTGTTGAGAAATATTTTCAACAATATTTTCAGAGTCAGAGTCATAATTTGTGATGATAGGAGTGTCCATAAATATAGTTTCGTCATCATCAGATTTTGGTTGAGAGGGCTGAAAGAATTCATCGAAGGAAACATGAAGAGATTCTTCAATAGTTTTGGTTCGTTTATTGAAAATACGATACGCCTTGCTTCTTTCCGAATAACCGACAAATATACCTTCATCAGCTTTCGGATCAAACTTTCCAAGATGGTCTTTCGTATTTAAAATGAAACATTTTGAACCAAATACTTTGAAGTAAGATATATTTGGCTTCCTTTCGTTAAATAATTCATAAGACGTGTTCTTGGTGAGTGGTCGAATGGACACACGATTCAAAACATAACACGCAGTGGCGATGGCTTCTGCCCAAAAATGTTTTGGTAAAGTGGATCCATTTAATAACGTTCTTGCACATTCTTGTAATGTTCGATTTTTCCGTTCTACAACTCCGTTTTGTTGTGGAGTTCTAGGAAACGAAAAATTGTGATTAATACCTTTCTTTGTACAAAAAAGTTCAAATTCGTTATTTTCGAATTCACCACCATGATCACTTCTTATATTTTTAACTTTTAGCCCTTTCGATTTTTGAATTCTTTTGACGAAAGATTTGAAAAGTTCAAAAGTGTCACTCTTGTTTTTCAGGAAAATAGTCCATGTATAACGAGAATAGTCATCAACTATTACAAATACATATCGATTATGGTTTATTGACTGAACCTGTGTTGGTCCGAATAAATCCATATGTAGTAACTCAAGTGGTTGTAATGTTGATATGACTTTCTTGGATTTAAAAGATGATTTGGTTAATTTTCCTAATTGACATGCATCACAAATGTTGTTAACCTTAAAAATCATTTTGTGTAGTCCTCTAACTAGATTGTTTTTGGCTAGCTTGTCAATAGTTCTGAAGTTTATATGACAGAAGCGTTTGTGCCATAGCCACGGATCATTATCATTAGCCACAAGACACATATCTGAGTTATGATTAATATTCATATTCAGAATATATATATTTCTGTCTCTATAACCTTCGAAAATTAAATTATGATCTTTATCTAGAATACTACACTTATTTTCCCGAAAAAGAAATTGTAAAACCCTTGTCACATAATTGACTAATACTAAGTAAATTATGTTTTAAATTTCTAACTAGCATGACATTTGTAATAAGAGGTAAGTTGGATGTACCGCAATTGCTCACATCGCCTTTGCCGATGATATAGCCTTTTGAATTATCTCCAAAAGTGACGGAGCCACCATCTGAGTATGTAATATTTGTCAATAAGCTCTTGTCTCCAGTCATGTGCTTCGAGCAACCACTGTCCAATATCCACGTTCCTCTTTTCTTAAGTGGGACCAGTAAAAAATATAATTAAGACTATGGTACCCACTTTTTATGGGGTCCTAAGAGTTAGGTCTTAGGAGTCCAAACCCACACGGGTCCGGTATCCCCTTTATATATATAATTAGTATTAAGATGCACAGTATTCATGAAATTCTGAATATATTTATTCCAAATCAAATTGTTATTTGTTTTAGGAACCCATATTTTGATAGTCTTGATATTTTTCTTCTGAAATTTCATAACTGGTTTTGGTTTGGAATATAATAAACTAAGATTTTTCTTAACTTCAGTCTTTTGTACTTTCTTTTTCCTTTCATTACCAAGATGTTTCTTGGTTTCTTGTTTCTTATATCCCAAACCTTGTTTATTTGAAATAGATTGTGAACTTTCAATGATTTTTGTCAAATTTTCTCGACCTTTGTTAAAGTTAGAAACATTTTGAGTAATGTCATCTAACTTAGTTTGTAAGCTCGCCTTTTCTAGGTCCAGATTTTTGACTTTTTCCTTAAGCTCATGATTTTCAGTAGTGAGAGCATCATTTTTCTCTTTTTGAGTTTCAATTTCTTGACTCAAAAGAGATAATTGAGAGTCAACATTAGATGATGATTCTTGAAGTTTTTCAAGTTCTTCTTCTAATATTTTCTTCTCGTCTTTTAACATATCTCGTTCAAACTCTGCTCTACTCAAATCTGCTTTGGCTACTTTTAATTGATGTTTTATGTCTTTATATTTGACTATCAATTCAGAATTAATATCAAGTAATTCATCAAATGTAGGAATTTGTACCTCATCTTCTGTTGCCATAAAAGAAACATTAGCTTGTTCATTCTCCTGTTCACTTTCACTTTCAGATGAAGATGAGTCTGAATCATCCCATGTTACTGAGAAGGCTCGTTTCTTTGACTTGTCCTTCTTATATTTGAATTTATCATTTTCTGACTTCTTCTTCTGTTCTGGACAGTCCTTCTGCATGTGCCCCTTTTTGTGGCAGTTGAAACATTCTATTGCGGATGAAGATGGTTTATTTGATCCAGGTTTCCTTTTGTTGTAACGACTGGCTTTTCGATATTTTAGGAATTTTTGAATCCTTTTGCAATGAATGCCAGATCTTCATCTTCAGAATCTGATTCATTTTCATCTTTCTCAGCATGAAATGCTACATTTTTCTTTTCTTCTTTCTGTTCTTTTCTAGCCTGCAAATTTGCTTCATAGGACATTAGATTTCCTATTAATTCATCTGGCTTCATGACGGAAAGGTCATTAGCTTCTTCAATTGCTAATACTTTTCCTTCCCATTCACTAGTCAGAGAATGTAGGACTGTTGAAACAACATCAAAATCTGAATATTTTTGCCCTAATCCGATAAGTGCATGATGAATAGTTTGAAACCTTGAATACATATCATTGATTGTCTCATTCGGTTTCATTTTGAAATTTTGAAACTAACTTTTCAGCATGGCTATTTTGGCTTATTTAACCTTGTTAGTACCTTCATGAGTGGTTTTCAGCGTTTGCCAAATTTGATATGCAGTAGTGCAGATACTAACATGGTTATATTCATTTTGGTCTAATGCACAAAACAACATATTTATTGCTTTTGCATTTACGGCTGCTGCCGTTTTCTCAGCCGTTGTCCATTCTGAATATTCAGTTGTTGGATTCACTATTTCTTTTTGGGTAGCATTCCAAGCATCATAGCTATTTGATTGCATAAAAAATGACATACGTGTTGCCCAATAGCTATAGTTGAGACCATTAAAGAATGGAGGTCTTTGTGTTGATTGACCTTCCGTGTAAGTGTTAGTGCTAGTGCTTGCGTTATTTGCCATATTACGAGAATATATCAAATAACGGTGTTACGGTTATATGATGACCGTGCTCTGATACCAAATGAAAATGTGTATATGCTTGTGTACACTAATTATGGATCGTGTAATATGGACTAACAATATATGCGGAATGTTATTTACAATTGCTATACAAGTAAATATTCAATAAACTAGCTATATAGCAATTCACAGATATAGAATAGTAAATGCAGCAAACTGTAAAAATCACACCAGGGATTTTTATACTGGTTCGGACCTCCCGTCCTACGTCCAGTCCCAGACTTCTATCTGGATTTTCATTACCAACTACCTCGCTTCACCTGGAGGAACAGGTTTACAACACCCGAACAGCCGAACGGGATTTCGTGCCTCTTACAACGCTAGCAATCCATGAAGTTAGGTCGGTTCGTGATGGTCCATAACCTATGAAACCGCCGTTTGGGTCGTTCGATGGGGATATAGTCGAAAGGAAGCAATAGGCGGAGCTCTAAGAATTATGATGAAAGAAAACATTAACACTCCACCAACTGCAAAAACACCAGCTACAAACCTAAACTTAGGGGTTAAAACCCACGAGAGGATATAAGGATGGCTCTTTCCTACTCTGAAGATAAAAAAATTAGAGGAAGATAATTGGATGAAAATGCCAACGTGCAAACGCTAGAAGAAGCTCTAAAACCCGTGCCGTAACATAGTGCTGAGCAATGGATGAGGAACTGCTACCCAAATGGTATTCCTAGACATAGTAGGATCAAGAAGATATGGTACAAATCGAGATCAATTACAATGCCAAGCTCCCATGCTTTATTGTGACCACTCCCAACTGACCAGTCTCTAATTCCATCATGGAGCTTCTATCATTGCATCATGTTAACGTAAAAATCGATGCTAACACCCTGATGTGAGTATTAGTAATGTGAAAGCACCACCCGTAGGTACGGGAACTAGAAATAAGCAGAAAATAGCAGAAAAGTAAAGAGACAGCAGTTTTATAGTGGTTCGACTCGAAATTAAGCCTACGTCCACTTTATCTTCTTTATTAATGATTCGGTTACAACTCTTTACAATACACTTTGATTACAAGACACTTTAGATGAGTAGCTAGAACTTTGGTGTAAGAGAGCTCTTTGAATCCATGTCGGATGTGGTAGATCTCCTCTTGAAGTTCGTTGAAGCGTCTTTGGTGTTTGAAGTGTCGGATGAGTCGAGAAAACAGCAGAGTATAGGAGCTCCAGAAATGATCCTCAAAAGTCCCTCCTCAGTTGGAGCTGGTGCTTTATTTATAGAGGAAAATATGGGCAGGTGATAGGTCGTGAACGACCTAAGATAGGTCGTGAATATGTGTATATGCTTGTGTACACTAATTATGGATCGTGTAATATGGACTAACAATATATGCGGAATGTTATTTACAATTGCTATACAAGTAAATATTCAATAAACTAGCTATATAGCAATTCACAGATATAGAATAGTAAATGCAGTAAACTGTAAAAATCACACCAGGGATTTTTATACTGGTTCGGTCCTCCCGTCCTACGTCCAGTCCTAGACTTCTATCTGGATTTTCACTACCAACTACCTCGCTTCACCTGGAGGAACAGGTTTACAACACCCGAACAGCCGAACGGGATTTCGTGCCTCTTACAACACCGAGGACTTCAACAAAAACAAATACAATTGCTGTTGACAACTTGTGCTCTTGATAACACGGATTTGTCACTTGTAGTACACCCTTCCTATAATCTTATCCTCAAAATATGTGAATGATGTTTGTGAAGATTGGAGGAAGTATATTACTTATTGAATCAAAAGATATGAAATAATATCAATGATTCAATTAAGCAATTGAAATATTTGAAAGCTTTTAGAGTGCAAGAATATTTTGAAAGTAAGATCAGAAATTAGAGCCAGAATTCTTGGTATTGAATCAATGATTTAGACGTGTTTATATAGAGAATAAATGGTTGTAACTCTTTGTGAAGAGTAGCCATTAATAGATATGATCATTGATGAAAGGTAAGAGATGCAACCATTGGAGAAAGAAGTGTCTTTTAGGAAAGGTTGCTCTCTGTTTAAAAATGGTCGACAGGTCAAAAATGGCCGGTAGACAGGATTTCAAATATATAGACGTTATGTGCATGTGTGTACGTTCATTGTGCATTTTACATAGAGACGGTCGACCGCCTGGATTATCACCGGTCGACCGATCCCTGTTAAATTGCACAATAAATGTGTAATGCCATTCAAACGTATATATATTGATTATATTGAGGTGCATGATTATTTGAGGATAGATTTTAACAAGTTTTTTACTATTACAACATCAAATAATCTACGTATAATCTAGAGTACCATATGTAGCTCTTTTGTGCCTCTTTATAGCCATGATGTCTTCGTTTTGTCGATCGCCTTTATTTCTTTGTCAGAAATCAAAACTTCATAGAATCTGTGACTCAACAGGTCGTAGGTCGCGAGCAACCTAAGTTAGGTCTTGGGTTGCCAGCCACTTAGAAGACACGGCTTTATGGCTTGATAGGGTTGCACTTGATCTGTCTGAAGGGGGTAATAAGTTGTAGGTCGTGAGCGACCTAGGGAGCAGTTGGCGACTTAATCATGTTGAGATATCTGGTGGAGCGACTTAAGTTGGTTCGACCTATAACTTAGGCCGATTAGTTGTTAAGACGCTGGGTCTCTAGGTCGTTGAAATGTTCCATCCTTAGGTCGCTAGCAGTGTTCTACCCCTTAGGTCGTTAGGTCGCTTTGTGACATTAGGTCGCTTGGTCGCTGCCCTCTTAGGTCGCTAGCTCGTTCCATCCTTTAGGTCGCTAGCTCGTTGGAGCTTTAGGTCGCTAGGTCGCTTGTACTTTTAGGTCGCTTGTAATGTTAGGTCGTTAGGTCGCTTAAAAGAGGAGTTAACACTTGCCCCTCGAAGTATATGCCTAGGGACTAGGTCGTGTGCTTAGACACCCTTTTAACTCATGCCATCTGAGTCATTAAGTCGTAAGTCGCTTGAGTTTTTAGGTCATGAGTCGTTAACTCGTTAGGTCGTATTAGGCCGATTCGTATTCCAACTTTTCCCGCCTATAAGTCATTTAACTCGCCTCATCCTATTCACTTTATTGCTTACACTCTACCACCATTACAGCATTCGAACTCAAAGATTAACACAGAATCTTCTCTCTCTCATCTCCGATCATCGATTCCAACAGTGAGTTTAGGTAATTCCGATCATCCATTCGCTGCGTTTTCCACTGATTCCTCCATAATTCGCTCCATGAAATTTTTGCTATCATGTCATAACACTATACCCTGATTCTCCCTCATATTTTTGTTGAATCATTAACGATTACTTTGAAAATGAATCGGCTTAGGGTTTCACATAGTTATTTGACGAGTGTTTGAATTCGTGGAGTTAGTAATGGTTTCTGGAAATTTGGAGGAGATGATGAGGTGGAGGAGATGATGAGGTTTACGGGTTAGCAGGTAGCGGGTTACGTCGTGGTGCTTTGAGCGATGTAACAATGGCGGACGCGTGGCAAAGTGTGATTGAAGAATAGGACTTAGGTTTTTAATGAGAGATAGCTTAACATCGCCGAGCTACTTCAGGAGCGACCTAGTGAATCGAACGACCTAAAAAACTTTCGCGGCTTAACGGAAGTCGAACGACTTAACAAATTTGCAACCTAACCCTTTGCGACATAAAGAATCTGCGACCTAACTTTTTGCGACATAAAGAATCAGCGACCTAACTCTTTGCGACATAAAGTTTAGGTCGCGGTTTCGCCTGAACGAGTTATTACTTGAACAAATTTGCACTGCCTTGACCCGAAGTCTCATGCCTTGAACTCTTTGACTTGCACAGTGCGACTTAAGGAAGCTTCGACCTATGCTAGGTCGCTGGACGACCTAAGAGATGAACAAAATTGGAACACTTGTAAAATTTTGAAAGAACCTGCTTGAACTGTTTGAACTTGAACTGTTTGAACTTTGTTGCACTTCCTTACAAATTATACTAACTTTTAATCTAACAACCTGTTAAACACAACATTTGCAGAAAACTAGGGCGAATATACTGCCATTGATTGCCCACATCGAATGACAGATTAGTCGATAAAGAATAATCAACTTAAGTGAACTGTGTGAATGAAATGCTATGAATTAACAAGTTCAAGTGAAGTATTAAAGCAAAGCTAAAATAATCAACTAAAGCCGATTTGTTTGCATCAACACTGTACTTGGACATAAAATAACAAGCCCTGAAACTCTATAATTGACAAATGTCAACTAATTTGATTCCAGTTATATTTGCTTGTCATTTTACTAGTTTTGCACAACACTTCACACTTTTAGGAAACGTGCACCTTCATATTTGAATATCCAGTTCCTTGTGTGGAATGACTTCTCAACAAGAAGAAACAGGACAAGCTGGGGAAGTCTTTCCAATTGCTAACCCGTTGAATGATCCTCCGGAAAGAACTCCGACCTCCTTGAATCACAGACTTTTCAGTCAATTATGCATTCAGTTCGGTATTACTGAAGCAGACGCTCAGCTTCCTGGGATAAATGATACTGCTGATAGGCCACCTCACGGCTTCATTGCAGTAAACCGATAGATGTGCTCGAATGGAGCTATTGCTCCTTTCAATGACTTTCTTCGAACGCTCCTTCTCCGATTAACCATCTCTCCTTTCCAACTACACCCCAATGGCTACGCCATTTTGATGGGGTTGTGTGTGCTATTCAGGAGGACACTTGACCATCTTCCGAGCTTCGATGAAGTCTGCTATTTGTGCACATTTGCAAAGAATAAAGATCATCCCTCTATTATACTTATGAGGGGTGCACGGAACCGGAAACTGATTCTAGACTTGCTTGAGAGTGCACACGGGTTTTTAAGCCAATTTTTCTATGTTCGTTGCCCCCCGGGGTTCTATGCCATCTGGAGAATAGGAAGTAAGATTGCCTATTTCCGCTTCACTTCATTTTTTTTGAATTTCTTGAAACCTGAATTGTCAAGTACTGAACTTCATTCTTTAATCCTGTACCACTTCCTCCTCCTTCTAGAGATTTTGGCCACAAACCGACCTTTGAAAGACTAAGTGTTGTGGCTGCCGAAGAGAGAAGCATTAAAATTTTGCTGAAAGACGAGTTCCTTCACCAATTCGGACTTTTACACCCTTCTCGGACTACTCAGCTTCATAATGCCCCTGGTTCTCAAGCAGAGTCATCAGATGCCCCAGTTTCTACAGAAGAAATTGCATCGAAAGATCTTGCTGTAGAGGCTGCATTGGTGAAGTGTTCTACTTCCGTTGATGTCGTGGGATTATCCGGCAAGCTTACACTTTTGCCGGTGATTGAAGAAGGAGTTGAAAAAGAAAGCTCCGTTGGGCATGATGGTGACGATATTTTTGGTGAACTGAGTGACCTGATGATAACTTCACAGGAGCTTTTTAAGGATGTTCCCGTTACTACTAAAGTTATTTCTCCAATAGTTGAAGCGACATCCACCCTACAACAAGCTCCATCAGCTCATGAGTTGACACCGGTTGCAAAAGTCGTCACCGCTCCTAAACCAAAGAGTGGTTTGTAGCTTGACGCGCGTAGTTTGCACATCACACAGGCTTAGGATTTTTGGCGATTATATGCACTTGGCTTCTTTTCTCTGAAATTTATTTAAGACTTGTCTTTTTCACTTTCAGATTCTCCGATGGGGCGAAGTGGCTCATATTATGAAAATTTCCATCACCATGGAAGGCGTGATACTTATGATTACAGGCGTTATCTCCCTGTCCTTAGGGAAACTGACGAAGAAAGAGCTGCTAGGAAGGCTCAAGAAAGAAGAGCCTATGAGGAGCGATACAGGATAAGAGATGAACGATATGACTCTTCTCAAAGAGATGATGATTCCCATAAATGAAAATCTCATGATGTTAAAGGGAAGAGTCACCTCACTGAAGATCCAAGTAAGCGGGCTAAGCTTAGCGACGCGTCTGCAATTTCTTAAAAGACCGCTGCTTCTATCCCTCTTGACATCCCCTCAGGTTCTCCTGCTCTCAAGAAAACTGATATTCAGACAATCATTAGCAGGCCTCAGTACCGAGTTGAACAAGGTCCGGCTACTCTTCAAAGTAGGTTTCCGCAGTGGTGCTTGAAGGGAGTGCGCTTTGATCTTGACTTGGTTCCCATCGACAAATAAGCCATGTTGAGGAATCTTGATGCCGTTAAGCTTGACATCGAGAGAATGTCTGGATGGCAAAAACTTGTTGACGAGCTTCAGAGAGTAAACCTTGCCAATCTTGAAGCCATGCTGACTATGGAAAACGATAAATCCGAGTGGCAGAAAGTTCTCAACCAGCACGATGCAGAAATGAAGAGCATCGCTAATGATAATGAGAGACTTGAGGCTGAAGTTGAAAAACTAAAAAATGAGCTTGCTGGATCATCCACTTCCTACACTCAAAAGGAGGAAGTGCTTCAAAAACAAGTTCGCGATGCTCATGCCGCTCAACGGTATGCTGAGGCTCAACTTGAAGCTGAACAGAAATTGATAGAAATCTGTCCCACCGACATTGCCCAGCTACGGGAGAAGGCAAGTTCCCACGATTTGGAAATTATGCGGTTGCGAGCTCAACTGTCAAAAACTGAAAAAGAGCGTGACGAGGTTATTGCTGGGAAAGAAGCAGCTGAACAGTCGCATGAAGCAACAAAAGCCAACGTCAACTCTACTTTATTTGATTTTTATCTTCATAGTGTTTTGGGGCACGGAAGCCTCTGATTTTTGGGACCAACATACGAAATTACTTTGGCCGTAGTATGGGAAGCGGTAATTGACATGCTCGGAGGTGCCGGCTATGCTGAAGCGGACCTTAAAGCATGTTATTTAGATGACGAGGCACGTGCAGCTCTTGCCAAAGGAAAAGAGAAACTTGCTAAAGCGTGAGATGAAGCGGCAGAAGATGAGCATCCGAGACAGAAAGTACCTCCAAATGCCTCTGTCCGTCCTTCGGTATCAGCTGAAGTTGGTATCATAGGCTCCAGTTCCCATTCCCCGCCTCCTGTTAAAGTCAAAACCGATAACTTATCTGCATAAGGCGGAGACGAAGGCGAAGAAAACTCCGAAGCACAAGCCTATGAGATTGACATCATAAAGCCAACTTCTCCAGGTAACTTCAACGTTGAACCAGGTCAAGCGGATTATTTGTTTGCTTCAACTGAGCTTGTTGAATTTCTCGCTTATTACTTAAGTCTCGATGAGCCACCGTCTCCTCTCTTTACGAGGAATACAGATTTTAACTTTTCTTCTTCTGTAGTGAGATCACCAAGTGCTGTACATACTTCTCCTCCTCCAGCAGTTGCTCCTCCTTCTTCTCAAGTTACTCCTCCTTCTGCTTCTCAATCGGGGTCGGAGGAAGAAAAAATAGAAGCTCTTCAAGACTTGGACGATCCGGCTGCTTCGCAAGAACAGAAGGCGGAAGAACTTAAGGAAGGTGAAAGGACCCTGGAGCAACCTTATGATGATGACACAAATCTTTCTGCATTGATTACTCTGGGAAGTGAGTCTTCTTCAAAGAAGAAAGGGAAACGCTCAGTTTCGAAGAAGAAGAAGAAAAGCGCTCTTGCTGGTGAAGAAAAAGTGGAAGCAGATCCAGCTACACCTCCTTCTCCTTCTTCCCCGACCCGTCCACGCTGGCTTCAGAAATTAATCATCAAGCCGAGCAAGATCTTTAAAGGTGGCGGGAAGAAGGAGTAATGAACTTGACTTTACGCTTCTTGTTTTGCTTTTTGTTTGTATTCTCAGACTTGTATCGACCGGGGATTGTGCGGGTACCGGCCCCCACTTTTTTGAAACCTGTGCATGTGTAAACAATTTTATAGTATGGAATAAAATGGCTATTTTTACTTGTACAATTTATTGTTAGTATTTGTGAATGCATTTATTCCTTATTTTCATACAATTTTCTTTATTTACTTTGTATGATACTGTAGTGAGCTCGTGGTATGATGTTTGAGTGTTGTTTTAATTAATATAGCTATATGTCCCCATACCACGGCTCATTGCAATATTCTGAAAAGACTTGTACTCTTTTTTTTAGAGAATAATTCTTCCGTTTTGGGGAAACATTATTCTGCTTTTAGTAGAGTATGCCTTGTATTGGAGAAGTTTACTTGTTTAGTGCTTCCGGAGAAGGTTTGTGCCTCCGAAGCAGTTTTTTGCTTACGAAGAGGTCTTTGTTTGTGTGCCTCTGAAGAGGGCTTGTGCCTCCGAAGCAGTTTCTTGCTTACGAAGAGGTCATTGTTTGTGTGCCTCCGAAGAGGGCTTGTGCCTCCGAAGCAGTTTCTTGCTTACGAAGAGGTCTTTGTTTATTTGCCTCCGAAGAGGGCTTGTGCCTCCAAAGCATTTTTTTGCTTACGAAGAGGAGCATTTGGCCTCCGAAGAGGAGCATTTGGACTCCGAAGAGTAGCATTTGGCCACCGAAGAGGAGCATTTGGCCTCCGAAGAGGAGCATTTGGACTCCGAAGAGTATCATTTGGACTCCGAAGAATAGCATTTGGCCTCCGAAGAGGAGCATTTGGCCTCTGAAGAGGAGCATTTGGCCTCTAAAGAGGAGCATTTTGATGGGGTTGTGTGTGCTATTCAGGAGGACACTTGACCATCTTCCGAGCTTCGATGAAGTCTGCTATTTATGCACATTTGCAAAGAATAAAGATCATCCCTCTATTATACTTGTGTGGGGTGCATGGAACCGGAAACTGATTCTAGACTTGCCCGAGAGTGCACATGGGTTTTTAAGCCAATTTTTCTATGTTCGTTGCCCCCCAGGGTTCTATGCCATCTGGAGAATAGGAAGTAAGATTGCCTATTTCCGCTTCACTTCATTTTTTCTGAATTTCTTGAAACTTGAATTGTCAAGTACTGAACTTCATTCTTTATTCTTGTAGCACTTCCTCCTCCTTCTATAGATTTTGGCCACAACCCGACCTTCGAAAGACTAAGTGCTGTGGCTTCCGAAGAGAGAAGCATTAAATTTTTGCTGAAAGACGAGTTCCTTCACCAATTCGGACTTTTACACCCTTCTCAGACTACTCAGCTTCATGATGCCCCTGGTTCTCAAGCAGAGTCATCAGATGCCCCAGTTTCTACAGAAGAAATTGCATCGAAAGATCTTGCTGTAGAGGCTGCATTGGTGAAGTGTTCTACTTCCGTTGATGTCGTGGGGTCATCCAGCAAGCTTACACTTTTGTCGGTGATTGAAGAAGGAGTTGAAAAAGAAAGCTCCGTTGGGCATGATGGTGATGATATTTTTGGTGAACTGAGTGACCTGATGATAACTTCACAGGAGCTTTTTAAGGATGGCCCTGTTACTACTAAAGTTATTTCTCCAATAGTTGAAGCGACATCCACCCTACAACAAGCTCCATCAGCTCAAGAGTTGACACCGGTTGCAAAAGTCATCACCGCTCCTAAATCAAAGAGTGGTTTGTAGCTTGACGCGCGTAGTGTGCACATCACACAGACTTAGGATTTTTGACGATTATATGCACTTGGCTTCTTTTCTCTGAAATTTTTTAAGACTTGTCTTTTTCACTTTCAGATTCTCCGATGGGGCGAAGTGGCTCATATTCTGAAAATTTCCAGCACCATGGAAGGTGTGATACTTATGATTACATGCTCTATCTCCCTGCCCTTAGCGAAACTGACGAAGAAAGAGCTGCTAGGAAGGCTCAAGAAATAAGAGCCTATGAGGAGCGATACAGGATAAGGGATGAACGATATGACTCTTCTCAAAGAGATGATGATTCCCATAAACGAAAATCTCATGATGTTAAAGGGAAGAGTCACCTCACTAAAGATCCAAGTAAGCGGGCTAAGCTTAGCGACGCGTCTGAAATTTCTTAAAAGACTGCTGCTTCTATCCCTCTTGACATCCCCTTCGGTTCTCCTGCTCTCAAGAAAATTGATATTCAAACAATCATTAGTAGGCCTCAGTACCGAGTTGAACAAGGTCCGGCTACTCTTCAAAGTAGGTTTCCACAGTGGTGCTTAAAGGGAGTGCGCTTTGATCTTGACTTGGTTCCCATCGACAAATAAGCCATGTTGAGGAATCTTGATGCCGTTAAGCTTGACATCGAGAGAATGTCTGGATGGCAAAAACTTGTTGACGAGCTTCAGAGAGTAAACCGCGCCAATCTTGAAGCCATGTTGACTATGGAAAACGATAAATTCGAGTGGTAGAAAGTTCTCAACCAGCACGATGCAGAAATGAAGAGCATCGCTGATGATAATGAGAGACTTGAGGCTGAAGTTGAAAAACTAAAAAATGAGCTTGCTGGCTCATCCACTTCCTACAGTCAAAAGGAGGAAGTGCTTCAAAAACAAGTTCGCGATGCTCATGCCGCTCAACGGTATGCTGAGGCTCAACTTGAAGCTGAACAGAAGATGACAGAAATCTATCGCACCGACATTGCCCAGCTACGGGAGAAGGCAAGTTCCCACGATTTGGAAATTATGCGGTTGCGAGCTCAACTATCAAAAACTGAAAAAGAGCATGACGAGGCTATTGCTGGGAAAGAAGCAGCTGAACAGTCGCATGAAGCAACAAAAGCCAACGTCAACTCTACTTTATTTGATTTTTATCTTCATAGTGTTTTGGGGCGCGGAAGACTTTCATTTTGGGACAAACATACAAAATTACTTTGGCCGAAGTATGGGAAGCGGTAATTGACATGCTCGGAGGTGCCGGCTATGCTGAAGCGGACCTTGAAGCATGTTATTTAGATGACGAGGCCCGTGCAGCTCTTGCCAAAGGAAAAGAGAAACTTGCTAAAGAACGAGCTGAAGCGGCGGAAGAGGAGCATCCAAGACAGAAAGTACCTCCAAATGCCCCTGTCCGTCCTTCGGTATTAGCTGAAGTTGGTATCATAGGCTCCAGTTCCCATTCCCTGCCTCTTGTTAAAGTCAAAACCGATAACTTAACTGCATAGGGCGGAGACGAAGGCGAAGAAAACGCCGAAGCACAAGCCTATGAGATTGACATCATAAAGCCAACTTCTCCAGGTAACTTCAACGTTGAACCAGGTCAAGCAGATTATTTGTTTGCTTCAACTGAGCTTGATGAATTTCTGGCTTATTACTTAAGTCTCGATGAGCCACCGTCTCCTCTCTTTACGAGGAATACTGATTTTAACTTTTCTTCTTCTGTAGTGAGATCACCAAGTGTTGTACATACTTCTCCTCCTCCAGCTGTTGCTCCTCCTTCTTCTCAAATTACTCCTCCTTCTGCTTCTCCATCGGGGTCGCAGGAAGAAAAAATAGAAGCTCTTCAAGACTTGGACGATCCGGCTTCTTCACAAGAACAAAAGGCGGAAGAACTTGAGGAAGGTGAAAGGACCCCGGAGCAACCTTATGACGATGACACAAAGCTTTCTGTATTGATTACTCTGGGAAGTGAGTCTTCTTCAAAGAAGAAAGGGAAATGCTCAGTTTCGAAGAAGAAGAAGAAAAGCGCTCTTGCTGGTGAAGAAAAAGTGGAAGCAAATCCAGCTACACCTCCTTCTCCTTCTTCCCCGACCCGTCCACGCTGGCTTCAGAAATTAATCATCAAGCCGGGCAAGAGCTCTAAAGGTGGTGGGAAGAAGGAGTAATGAACTTGACTTTACGCTTCTTGTTTTGCTTTTTGTTTGTATTCTCAGACTTCTATCGACCGGGGATTGTGCGGGTACCGGCCCCCGCTTTTTTTAAACCTGTGCATGTGTAAACAATTTTATAGTATGGAATAAAATGGCTATTTTTACTTGTACAATTTCTTGTCAGTATTTGTGAATGCATTTATTCCTTATTTTCATACAAGTTTCTTTATTTACTTTGTATGATACTGTAGTGAGCTCATGGTATGATGTTTGAGCGTTGTTTTAATTAATATAGCTATATGTCCCTATACCACGGCTCATTGCAATATTCTGAAAAGACTTGTACTCTTTTTTTTAGAGAATAATTCTTCCGTTTTGGGGAAACATTATTCTACTTTTAGTAGAGTATGCCTTGTATTGGAGAAGTTTACTTGTTTAGTGCTTCCGGAGAAGGTTGGTGCCTCCGAAGCAGTTTTTTGCTTACGAAGAGGTCTTTGTTTGTGTGCCTCTGAAGAGGGCTTGTGCCTCCGAAGCAGTTTCTTGCTTACGAAGAGGTCATTGTTTGTGTGCCTCCGAAGAGGGCTTGTGCCTCCGAAGCAGTTTCTTGCTTACGAAGAGGTCTTTGTTTATTTGCCTCCGAAGAGGGCTTGTGCCTCCAAAGCAGTTTTTTTCTTACGAAGAGGAGCATTTGGCCTCCGAAGAGGAGAATTTGGACTCCGAAGAGTAGCATTTGGCCTCCGAAGAGGAGCATTTGGCCTCCGAAGAGGAGCATTTGGCCTTTGAAGAGGAGCATTTGGCCTCCGAAGAGTAGCATTTGGACTCCGAAGAGTAGCATTTGGACTCCGAAGACTAGCATTTGGCCTCCGAAGAATAGCATTTGGCCTCTGAAGAGGAGCATTTGGCCTCCGAAGAGGAGCATTTGGCCTCTAAAGAGGAGCATTTTGACTCCGAAGAGTAGCATTTGGCCTCCAAAGAGTAGCATTGTTGCTTGTGTCCTTCCACCATGTGCTTCTTAGCGATTCCTCGTTATTACTTCAAGTACATGTCCCATTCTTTTGCAAGTTGTTTGCTTTTTGCCAGAGAAGTGTACTTTATCGTTGAGTGAATCCACGGGGCAGACGCAAGCTACTTTACCGGATGTTCGTTTGCACAAATGATCGCGATTGGTTAGCAAGGGTCTGGAACCTTCTTGTCAGAAAGGTGCCCGCTTTGGTTGAAATCTCAACTGTTTGTGAATAGCACTTCTTTTGTAGGAGTTTAATTTGGAATTTTATGGCTTAGGATTTGTTTGTTGAGTGATTTGTAGGAATCGCTTGGCTTCGTGATGTGTTGAATAGGTAAGCTTCACTTTGATAGCCTGCAATATTAAATCAACATTTTAGCAATATTTTTAATATATTTGCATATCGAAATGAGACAGGCATCTTATAGTATTAAAGAACACAAGACTTATAGTTCTTTATTATTGATCCGCACTGAGTTCTCAGCAGTTTACAATACAAGAGTTATACATCCATCATCGTTTTACAAATTTAAGCAATGCTTTTTAAGTAAAATATGGACGCAGTCATTGCTATTCCAGAATATCGGGATTGAATTTCCATTTCCACTGGATTCATAGTTTTGGATCCATATGCCAGACAGAATGAAAGGTGCCCAGTTGCAGTTTTGTGGGTAGTTAGCAGCACTTTGATTAACTTCATCTCAAAGCGTAAGCGTATTTCTCCAGCTCATCCCAACTTCTGCCTGCTGGGTGAGGACCTCCTACGACAACATTAATGACCAGCCTCTCAGATTCCTGCACTGCGGTCTTGTCATCTGAGCCGAGTTGATGAGTAGGAAGTTGTTGCCCCTGAGTGGATGATGTTGGGTCGTCTCTGTTTTTCTTCACATATTGTTGTAGTTTATTCTGTTTCAGCAACTCTTAAATCACATTCTTTAACTGGCGACATAATTTTCCATTATGCACTGCACCTCTCCCCATCTCAGGTGGTTTGGAATACTTGACAACATCCTTCGTTGCGAAGAAGATATTTTCCGGTGTATCAGTTAAGGGAGTAAAATCTGAAGGATTAAAGTGGCAAGGTTTCTTCTCATTTCTCTGTTTCTTTCCTCCGTCGTTTTCCCTTTTCTGATTTCCAGATTCTCTTTTGTTAGAAGCAACATCGTTATTCTTGACTTCGGCAACAACTACTTTCGCTGGCGCAGAAAGGCTTTCTAGGCGCATGAATTCGTCGGCCTTTTTATAAAACTTCTCAAGTGAATTTGGTTCCTTCATTTTTAACCATCTTCCGAATTCACTTGATTTGTCGATAGCTTGCATCAAGTAAGTCAGGATCATACGGGATTCTGCATTATCCACTTCGGCTAAGGCTATATTGAAATGGTTCAAGAAAGATCTGATAGATTCTCCGGGAACTTGTTCAAAGCTGGACAGTGACATCATATCCTTAGCCTTTGAAGTATACAACCTGAACTGATCCTTGAATTTTCGAGTTAAGTCGGAGAATTGATCTACGGACCGAACTGGTAGCTTTGTGAACCAAAGTAGAGCCACTCCTTCCAAGTACACTGGAAAGTATCAGCATTTAATCTCATCTGATGCTCTTGCACCGGTCATATGCCAGTCATACTTATATAGGAGATGATTAATGTAACGATTGCGATTTTTTGTCGCTCGAAAATCGACATTAATACATTCACTGTATCAACTGCCGAGCAATCGAATGCCGGAAAACCGAATTGTTATGGATAAATAGAAGAGGTAGAAGAGAACAGAAGAAAAAGAAATAAGAAACAACAGAAACAGAGACAATATCAGAATCTCACATATCGCAGCGGAACAACATATAATAGATAAATGAATAATCATTAAAACAAAGAACTATATCATTTTATACATTATATCATCATCAGAGGTTACAACAACAATACAACACAACTGGATAGTTATACAAACTTGTCCATATACAGAATACACAGCGGAATAATACATAGTATAGATGATAGGTCTCGCCATCCAGCTCGCCAATGAGCTCCAGAGCATCTCCTGAATCCAGGATGACCTGATAACCTAACTCTAGACTGCCCATGTGGAAAATGATGGGCACCCAGAGTTCAGGAAGGGAACAATAAACTCTAGGTCAGTCATGGTGACTGGTGTGAGAACTAAAACAGTTTATCTTTAGGAACAACAACAATAGAATTTTAACATTGAAACCAGCAATGCTTTTGGAAAATGAAACTACCATAGGACCTCCCGCCACACACACAATGCAAACGCAGAATTGGAGGAGATTTCTTCTTATGATAGTCAAATATGCTTATTACGCAAATCATTGGATTTATTATTATTAGTGCATATTGTAGAAAACATTTCGAAAGTATAATATTAATCTTAGCCAGCATAGACATTCCGAACTATGCCTACCATAGCTACCATCTAAACAGTGGGGTGCCACTATAAGTAAATGGCAGGTTCTACAACTAAAACCGTACAAGGTTCATATTGTTTCTTTGGATTTTCCAACAAATGGTCAGGCTAAAGAACTTTCTTTCCTACTGCCGAATGGGATCGTCTCTGGCTGGACGTCCCGAGAGACAAACTGCTCTATGCCAACAAAGTCGGGTTACCCCTGTAACCAGGTAACTCACGAATATGTCATCCCCCGGTCCTTTGGGACCTTTATCCGAGAGCTCGGTAACATCATCACACATAATAAATAAAGTGTGTCCACATGAGTAAGCATCTGGGCTCCATACCATGATACCACCCCTTTCCAGAAGGAAATGACATACCCTAAAGGGCGCGACCCTCATAACCTTGCCGCAACATTCCTATTTTGACCATTTCCGGGTTGTTAAGGCCCTGACGAAGTCTCATCAACAAAGCTACGCTTTATACAAAAGCTATGCTTTGGGTCAAACAAATGATCAAAGTAATGATCATAAAGATAAATGATCAAACAAATGATCATATCACAAATGATCAAACAATGATCATTTCACAGCAACACTCAGCATGCCACATTACCAAATTGGGAATATATCGCTGATAAATTTCAACTACATAACCTCTGAGCTCGTACGTCTCAGAGAAGGGTGTTAAGCTAAGAGAATAAATTCTCCGCCACCAATAGAAATGTATTTGAAAGAAATCAGCTTTACATCTCAAAATGTAATGTCAGACATGTAACCATACAAGTCTGTTCCGGGTTCGAACAGAACCAAAGGTACTTCCAAAGAAGCCCTTGCAAATCCGGATATTCACAATCCTGATAAAACTTCCCATCACAAAGGAAATCTCTATACCATAGCTAACGGTGCAGAGACAATCGATAGGTCATCCTATCGTTTTCACAAATACCCGGTCTTCACCACCGGTCTTCAATACGATCCATATCGTCGTATCACTAATTTGGAATGGGTTATACGACCCAAAGGTCCTTTCCCGGCTAACCCGAATAGTGAGCGCTTATTCAAAAATAAGTGTGGCATTCAAATTCAAGCAAATCACAACAAATAACCATTCAAGGTAATTATTGATAGTCGGTTATTTAACTATCAATAGATCTGCACAGCATCATCAGATTCCAAATAATTTTCCAAATTATTTATCTTCCAAAAATCTCTTTACAAGATATATAATTTCCACACTTCAACTATTTGAAAATAATTTCAAATCAATTTCCACATTTCAATTTATCTTTGAAGATAAAATCTCAAAACATTTCACTTCATATTGGAAAACATTTCCATACCTATTTAATAATAGGTAATTAACAAATCCATTTATTTTCAACATTTGAAAATATTCAATATACTTAAATCACAGTTAAGTATATATTTCATTCTTTAAGGAAATCATTCTCTTAAACACATTTATTTGTCAAAACGAATGTTGCATAAAACATCGTTACAACAACTCAAAATCACTAGTATAAGGATTCAAAATTAAGATAGATATATAAATCCCAATACTATATAAAATATTTCCTTTCGGAAATCATTTACTATAACAATAGTGTTATAGTCCACCATTTCCTTATTTCTCGAAAACGTCTATTTCAACAATAAATGTTGAAATCTATGGTTTCGATACTTAACACATTTTAAAACATCTTTTAAAAACAATTACTTCATTTCATAATATCACTTCTCTAAAACATATCCATTTGATCTAATAATATATTCACTGTCCAAAATCGTGAATATACTTCGTTATCCAAATTCAACATTTCTACACATTTTATTTAAAGGATTATCCACTGTCCAAAATTGTGAATATACTTCCTTTAATAAGCTATAAAAATTTAACTTATCAAAATAGGTCGTTTCTCGGATTTACAAATCTATTTATAAAACTTCGATTTATAAATCTCTTTTATTATCCAATTCAAATTATATAACTCAATTATATACCGGAAGTCCATATTATAAGTTAAGAACTTATAATCCATTTATTTACAAAATCGTTCTTTTAAAACTTCACAAATTATAAATCTTATTACTTATATGATTTTATTTATAACCTTATTTTCAACATTAACAGAACTCCTTTTAGAATTCCATTATTTCGATTTATAAAATATATATTTTATAAATCTCATCTATAAACCATTTGTCTTTATTCAAAAATCTCAATTAAAATGTCAAATCTGATTTATAAGTTAATTACTCATAAATCTTTTATTTTACAACATTATTCATTTTATAACTTCACAAATTATAAGTCTATAAATTTCGTTCACTTGCATTCAATTTGGTTCAATACTTTTAATTAGCTTTAATGAATTAACACTTACATTCATTATTCCATATCAATTTATTCACATTCGATTGATTAACATTCAATCCATTTATTAATTCAATTGCTAATCCGTTTAACAAATAAAGTTGAATTTTATTTAGATAACTCAAGTTCACATTCATTTAATAAATTCACTTTATTAATTTACTTTGATATCACAATCAACTTCATTCAACCTTACTTAACTTATTTTCCATTTCAAACATCATTTGTTCAAATTAACTTATGTTTCCACTTATAAATCCAATTCAGATTCAAATTTTATTTAACTTTTACCAATGTCAAATTTATTATCTCATATTATAAGTTCAAAACTTGATTACTTATATTCAACAATCACAACTTAGATTTAATTGATTCACTTATACTTACTTTAATTTAACTCCATCCTTTAAGTTAAATTTATTACATCAAAATTCAATTTTGTACAAGTTATCAACTCATTTATTATTCCCATAAATATTTTAAATAGGATTCCAGAGTCTTTTCAACCTTTCAAAACCATCTTTGAAATCAATTCAAATTATCTTTTGAATTCCCAAAACAAAATCCAAATTTTCCAATCAACTTCCATTTAAAATAATCTGGCAGCAATTCCTCTTTTGGAAACCCGAAAATGAACACCAATGATGTCGCGATCATCATCGGAATTATTTTCCAGCAACCTAAAAAGAGTTTAGAGCTTTCATCTTTCCAAAACAATTTTCCAAAATATCAAATCCATTTAAAAACATTTCTCTGGAATTTTATTTTAGATTATAAATCACATTTATAAATCTTTTACTTATAAAATTTCACTTCTTATATATATGATTATTTTACCATTGTAAATCATTTCAATTATAATTCCATAGATTATAATTCATTTGCTTATACAATTTACTTTTTTACAATTGTTGTTTTCATTTAACTTATTCAAACAACTTTTATTAACTTATATATATATTTATATTTTCAACATCCAAACAATCAATCATATACACTTTATTAATTTCAAAAAAATTATTTCTTTATATACAAAATATAATCGAGGTAAAATTATTTCATTTACCCAATTTAAAAACAATATCGTGCCGAATTGTTCTGAATAAGTGTTTAGAGATCCCTATCGCTAGAGTTGTACGGACTATACCGACCAGAATCCATATACCACTCAACAAACCAATCATCACAATATAAAACAATTTTATATTCACTAACAAATACGCGCTCATATCTATTATTACACTCAACTCATTACTCAACTCATTCTAGAGTACTACTGACTCTATCTCTAATGAGTAACACCCAACAGAGCAGGGTTGTCGCTTAACCGTATGCTCTGATACCAAATGTAACGATTGCGATTTTTCATCGCTCGAAAATCGACATTAATACATTCACTGTATCAACTGCCGAGCAATTGAATGTCGGAAAACCGAATTGTTATGGAGAAAAAGAAGAGGTAGAAGAGAACAAGAAGAAAAAGAAAGAAGAAACAACAGAAACAGAGACAATATCAGAATCTCACATATCGCAGCGGAACAACATATAATAGATAAATGAATAATCATTAAAACAAAGAACTATATCATTTTATACATTATATCATCATCAGAGGTTACAACAACAATACAACACAACTGGATAGTTATACAAACTTGTCCATATACAGAATACACAGCGGAATAATACATAGTATAGATGATACGTCTCGCCATCCAGCTCGCCAATGAGCTCCACAACATCTCCTGAATCCAGGATGACCTGATAACCTAACTCTAGACTGCATGTGTGGAAAATGATGGACACCCAGAGTTTAGGAAGGGAACAATAAACTCCAGGTCAGTCATGGTGACTTGTGTGAGAACTAAAACAGTTTATCTTTAGAAACAACAACAATAGAATTTTAACATTGAAACACCAAATGCTTTTAGAAAATGAAACTACCATAAGACCTCCCGCCACACACACAATGAAAACGCAAAATTGGAAGAGAATTCTTCTTATGATAGCCAAATATGCTTACTATGCAAATCATTGGATTTATTATTATTAGTGCATAGTGTAGAAAACATTTCGAAAGTATAATATTAATCTTAGCCAGTATAGACATTCC
Source organism: Allium fistulosum (assembly GCA_030737815.1). Taxonomy (NCBI): domain Eukaryota; kingdom Viridiplantae; phylum Streptophyta; class Magnoliopsida; order Asparagales; family Amaryllidaceae; genus Allium; species Allium fistulosum. The sequence continues at coordinate 751,863,334 of CM060905.1, read as the reverse complement.
GAACTATGCCTACTTTAGCTACCATCTAAACAGTGGGGCGCCACCATAAGTAAATGGCAGGTTCTACAACTAAAACCGTACAAGGTTCATATTGTTTCTTTGGATTTTCCAACAAATGGTCAAGCTAAGGAACTTACTTTCCTACTGCCGAATGGGATCGCCTCTGGCTAGACGTCCCGAGAGACAAACTGCTCTCTGCCAACAAAGTCGGGTTACCCCTGTAACTAGGTAACTCACGAATATGTCATCCCCCGGTTCTTTGGGACCTTTATCCGAGCGCTCGGTAACATCATCACACATAATAAATAAAGTGTGTCCACATGAGTAAGCATCTGGGCTCCATACCATGATACCACCCCTTTCCAGAAGGAAATGACATACCCTAAAGGGCGCGACCTTCATAACCTTGCCGCAACATTCCTGTTTCGACCATTTCCGGGTTGTTAAGGCCCTGACGAAGTCTCGTCCACAAAGCTACGCTTTATACAAAAGCTATGCTTTGGGTCAAACAAATGATCAAAGTAATGATCATAAAGATAAATGATCAAACAAATGATCATATCACAAATGATCAAACAATGATCATTTCACAGCAACACTCAGCATGTCACATTACCAAATTGGGAATATATCGTTGATAAATTTCAACTACATAACCTCTGAGCTCGTACGTCTCAGAGAAGGGTGTTAAGCTAAGAGAATAAATTCTCCGCCACCAACAGAAATGTATTTGAAAGAAATCAGCTTTACATCTCAAAATGTAATGTCAGACATGTAACCATAAAAGTCTGTTCCGGGTTCGAACAGAACCGAAGGCACTTCCAAAGAAGCCCTTGCAAATCCGGATATTCACAATCCCGATAAAACTTCCCATCACAAAGGAAATCTCTATACCGTAGCTAACGGTGCAGAGACAATCGATAGGTCATCCTATCGTTTTCACAAATACTCGGTCTTCAACACCGGTCTTCAATACGATCCATATCGTCGTATCACTAATTTGGAATGGGTTATACGACCCAAAGGTCCTTTCCCGGCTAACCCGAATAGTGAGCGCTTATTCAAAAATAAGTGTGGCATTCAAATTCAAGCAAATCACAACAAATACCCATTCAAGGTAATTATTGATAGTCGGTTATTTAACTATCAATAGATCTGCACAGCATCATCAGATTCCAAATAATTTTCCAAATTATTTATCTTCCAAAAATCTCTTTACAAGATATATAATTTCCACACTTCAACTATTTGAAAACAATTTCAAATCAATTTCCACATTTCAATTTATCTTTGAAGATAAAATCTCAAAACATTTCACTTCATATTGGAAAACATTTCCATACCTATTTAATAATAGGTAATTCACAAATCCATTTATTTTCAACATTCGAAAATATTCAATATACTTAAATCACAGTTAAGTATATATTTCATTCTTTAAGGTAATCATTCTCTTAAACACATTTATTTGAGTCAAAACGAATGTTGCGTAAAACATCGATACGACAACTCAAAATCACTAGTATAAGGATTCAAAATTAAGATAGATATATAAATCCTAATACTATATAAAATATTTCCTTTCGGAAATCATTTACTATAACAGCAGTGTTATAGTCCACCATTTCCTTATTTCTCGAAAACGTCTATTTCAACAATAAATGTTGAAATCTATGGTTTCGATACTTAACACGTTTTAAAACATCTTTTAAAAACAATTACTTCATTTCATAATATCACTTCTCTAAAACATATCCATTTGATCTAATAATATATTCACTGTCCAAAATTGTGAATATACTTTGTTATCCAAATTCAACATTTGTACACATTTTATTTAAAGGATTATCCACTGTCCAAAATCGTGAATATACTTCCTTTAATAAGCTATAAAAATTTAACTTATCAAAATAGGTCGTTTCTCGGATTTACAAATCTATTTATAAAACTTCGATTTATAAATCTCCTTTATTATCCAATTCAAATTATATAACTCAATTATATACCGGAAGTCCATATTATAAGTTAAGAACTTATAATCCATTTATTTACAAAATCGTTCTTTTAAAACTTCACAAATTATAAATCTTATTACTTATAAGATTTTATTTATAACCTTATTTTCAACATTAACAGAACTCCTTTTAGAATTCCATTATTTCGATTTATAAAATATATATTTTATAAATCTCATCTATAAACCATTTGTCTTTATTCAAAAATCTCAATTAAAATGTCAAATCCGATTTATAAGTTAATTACTCATAAATCTTTTATTTTACAACATTATTCATTTTATAACTTCACAAATTATAAGTCTATAAATTTCGTTCACTTGTGAAATCCATTTTTTTCCAATTTAACACTTATAAAAACTCGTTTTATAATTCCAGTATTCTTACTTTATAAAATATCAATTTTGTACATCTTTTATATAAATCGTTCATAATAATTCAAAAATCCCAATTTAGAATCAAAATCGTTATTTTTAAACTTCAAAAATGGATCTGATGATGCAACAGCACCAAATAGTCAATCACAGCATCCAAACATCATATATCATCATATGATAACAGAATATACAACAATATCTGTAAATAAATCACTACGGTGAGGAATCTAGTTGGATCCCTCCAACCTGTTTCCCTGCATCCACAGATGTTAGCACAATACCAATTTCACATCAATGTGAAATTATCGCGGTATATAGGATTTATAAATATTATCCGCTATTATGCGGCGCAATAGGGTCTCATCCGCTATACAATACGGGAAATCAACTCCAATATATACATATTCCAATATATATATATATTGCTATTTACATATATAATACCAATTCCACTTCTATGTGAAATTATCGCGGTATATGTTTTTAATAAATAACCTCCGCTTAATAATGGCGTATAATGTCTATTTATCACAATAAATAGAAATCATCATTCAATTCACACAATCAAGCAATTTTAAATCTAACTATTTAATATTTAAATCGAAACAAAACATTCGATTGAGTGAGGAGTTCTTACCTTTGCTTTCAATTCCGTTCTAGTTTTTTATTTCGAATAAAATTAAACGCGCGTTCAATTTTCTCCAAAAATTTCACTAGCTCCAAACGATTCCAATCTAGTTCCATTACGTAGTGCTCGACCATACGATTCCAACGCAACTGGTTTCGTCCAAAACGGACCTCGTATGAAGAAGTTATGGTATTTTAAACGTTACACAAATTTAAAATATAAATAATTTACATTATTTATTTTACATTTTATACCCTTTGAAATCTAGGCCGTGCTTTTCAAGATTTGCAGATCCAAGTCGTTCACTACCTTCTTCCTCTCCGAGTACACGTACACGAAAACAAACCCACCTCTCACGATAAAACATCGATGGCCGCACCTTCATCCTTGCACTCGAAGTCGATCGACGACAAGGGTTTCGAAGCCCATCGCAAGAGCCTCCATCGGCCTGAACATGGTAGAGCTCGGTCAAGTCATGGCCTCGAAAAATGTGAAAAACGCAGCAGGTTCAAGCTCGATTTCCCGTTGATCCGTTGCTCCATTTTCGATCATCTCTGTATGGATTTGGAGCTCTCATCGTCCTCTACAACTTTGTAGTTGACGACTTTTGCTAATTGTTTATAGATTTGGAGATAATAGAGGAGGAAGTTTCGAAATTTCATGGCCATTGAAAAACAAACGGCGGCTGGAAGAAATGAATTAGGGTTTTGCTTGTTAACGTGTATATATATACGTATATATATAATAATATTAAATTCATTTTAAAACAACTTTTTCAAACGATCTCCAAATCACACGTGCCGCCTAGCGTTCGTAAGGTTTACCCCGCGTTCCGAACACAATGGAACGTGTTTCGGGAGCTAATTCAATCGTATATGAGAGTTATGGAATTAAACAGTCAATTTTAAATCATGTCGATTTAAACCGATTTCGATGCGTTTTCGCTTGCCCCGGACAAACGGTACATCCGATTGACACGAAATTTGAAACCATATAATAATTTCACATTTCGGATCCGATGAAACTAGTTTTATCGAAATCCGACACTTTTTGAAAAATGACTATTTTAACTCGTCAAATTAATATTAAAACAATTTCGATGCGTTTCGAGCTTCCACAGTCAAACGACAACTCCGATTGCTACGAAAATTGAAATCCGATAATAACAAACTATTACGGATCCAATGGAACTAGTTTCGTCCAATTCTGATACTGTTCGAAAAATAGCTAATTTCACTAGTCGATTAAATATTGAAATATTCAATTTCCACAAATTTACTTTAAATTCAATTTTAAAAGTTCTATAACATCGTTATAACTCCAACATGATTTAATATAACTTTATAAATCATTTTCATTCACGTTAAACCCAATTTCAATTATTTCTGGAATTTCAACTATTAAATTATCGATTTAATTATCCAATTAAATCCAGATATTCGAGTTTTAAATTATTCAACTTAATTAATTCCACTTGTTAATATTTAAAATCAATTAAATATACAAATTTTAATTATTAGAAATTCTGGGTCGTTACAAATAGGGTCACCTGTCCCCCTATAGGCCGGGATAGTAGGAGGTACAAATTTCCTTGGGAATTCTACTTTCAAGATCCTTTCAGTAAACAGAGTTTTGCTTGGAGCAAATCCCCAGTCGCTCTCATTTTCTTCCCTCTGCATGCTCTCTTTCATGATTCGACGAACCATTCCAGATAGGTATTGATGCAGCTCAGGACAGAAGTGAAGGTCTAAGTCGCACACGACTTAAGGATTTAAGTCACATATGACTTAACGAAGAAGTTATAGGTCGTCCACGACCTAAGGAGTCATGAGAGGGGGAGTTGCGACTTAACTGGAAACCAGGGGAAGAAGTTATCTCGAGTTTGCGACCTAAGGAAGAAGTGATAAGTCGTCCACGACATAACGGAATCTTAAGTCGTATGGATATGATGAGTCGTAGACGACCTAACCTATTATTGAGTCGCTCACGACCTAACAAAAGCGGCACGTGAGTTACTGGGTTCAGGGTGATGGAAGGCAGACGAGTTAAAGGGTTACGACCTACTTTAGGTCGCAGAGATATGTTACGACCTATACTATGTCGCGCAAGCGAGTTACGACCTAAGATAGGTCGCTGGGTGATCTGGAGAGATAAGTCGCGAGGTCTTAAGTCGCGAGGACTTAGGTCGCAAGACTTAGGTCGCGCAGTTTTATGAAGCCGCTCTTTTAAGTCGCTGAAGCTTGATACCGTTGATTCTTATGCCGCGTTAATCTCTACCATTGATTCCTTAAGTCGCTGATGGAAGCTGGAGCATTGAAGTTAGGTCGCTGATCTGGGATGCCGCATGTTTTTTTTAGGTCGCTCACTGATGATAAGTCGTTCAAGTGTTAAGTCGTTAATTTTAGGTCGTTTCTGACCTATGGTTATAAAGTGTTGTGTTGTATTTTCTTATGTTGAAATCTTTTAAGTCGTTCATTTTAGGTCGCGTCTGTTTTTAGGTCGCACCATTTTTTGGTCGTAGGTCGTTCACGACCTAAGTGTTGTTGAAATTTTGTTCTGTTTTTGGCGTGTTGAGTTGTAACTTATAAATAGGCATGTTTGGTCATTTGTAAAAGTTTAGTTGATTTGAAATAAAACTCTTGTTTTGTTAGCTTTGTGCTTTCACCCAATTGGTAGTTGAGTGTAATCTCCTATCTCCTCTTTCGTTTAATCGAGTGCGCTCGATTCAATGACTGCAGAAGCCGATTCATGGAATCTAGTGCGAAGAATCGCAGATCTTTGAACCCGGTATCGTGCGCGATCAACGAGTTCGAGATAGCTAGAATTCGGTATCTTCGGATCAACGAATTTGGGCATTTCATTATTCATCAATCCACCGATTGCAACTTTCATCGATCTACATTGTTTTGTATAATCCGCTGCGCCAGTTTGGTACCAGAGCTTGTTTTAGCCAATCATAGCTAAATCGAGACTTGGAGCCGAGAATTTGGAGAAGTTGTGTTCATCTTGTTCATCGTGAAGTTGCAACAATGTGGGAGTTTTCGATCCATTTCATTTTGGATCTAAGTTCGAATTGTGTTTAAATTTTGAAGTGTTGAAGAGTTTGTAGAAGATTCAAAACATGCCGCCAAGGAGAGCTAATCGTCATCAAAATGTCGAAGAATTGTATAAGCGGGAAGATGCCGAGCAAATGGAACAACGTATAAGCGACAAATTCAATGAGAAGTTGGATGAAGGCATTGGGAGGCTAGAGAAGCTTATGACGGAGATGAATCAAACCCGGAGAAGGGTTTCACCTGAATCTAACCACGAGAGAAGTAGAGTTTCACCACATTCCAATCAAGGGAGAAGTAATGATAATGATCATAGAAGTGTGAGCCGAGATAGTTATAGAAATGTTGATGACCGAGATCGTGTTCAGAGGAATGTAGATAGAAGGGATGGTGGAAGACGTGATGGTAGTAGAGATGTTGGTGGTCAGAATCGACATCGATATACATCTGATTTTGAAGAGGAGTATGATGGTTGTAGTATTCAAGGACGAGGTCAAGGAAGAAATTATTCAGAGTATCATCACAAGTGGGAGTCTGGGATGAAGACGGAAATACCGGAGTTTAAACGTGGTATGCAAGCTGAAGAGTTTTTGGATTGGGTATCTAATGTTGAAGAAATTTTTGATTTCAAGGAAGTTCCAGAACATCGTAGAGTGAAGTTGGTTACTACAAGGTTGAGGGGTAGAGCTTTGGCATGGTGGCAGCAAACCAAACTTACACGTGAACGAATGGGGAAGTCAAAAGTTGAATCTTGGGAAAAGATGAAGAAATTGATGAAAGCAACGTTCTTACCTTACAATTATCAATCTTTGATGTATCAACGTTTGTAGAATTTGAGGCAGGGCACAAAGAATGTTAATGATTATGCGGATGAGTTTTATCAGCTTATTGCGAGGAATGATATTATGGAAACGGAAGAGCAGCTGACATCTAGATTCATTGGGGGATTGAGAATGCAGATTCAGGATATGGTTAATATGTTCGATCCAAGATCTGTGGCAGAAGCACATCAGAAAGCGTTGGCTTGGGAGAAACAGGAACGCCGAGGAGGTGGTGTGTTTACTAATTCCAACAATCAAGTGAAGGGTGTTAGTGGGAGTTCTAATGTTTCTAAACCTATCAATAAACCAGTGGTGAAGGAGGCTGAGAAGGCAAAGGTTAACAACGGTTTCAATTGTTACAATTGCCAGGAATTGGGTCATAAAAGCAATCAGTGTCCAAAGCCAAAGAAGAGAACCATGGTTGCAGAAGTTGAGGATGTTGATGGAGATTATTCTAGTCCAGTTGAGGAGGATGAACAGGATATTGCATCAGGAGATGAAAGTTGTAATCTAATGCTTAGGAGATCATGTTTGACACCGAAGCAGGAAGAAGCTAGTTGGTTGAGGAGTAATATCTTTCAGTCGACATGCACTATACTGGGAAAGGTGTGTAAATTTGTGATTGACGCAGGAAGTTGTGACAATATCGTTTCAACCGAGGTTGTAACAAAGTTGAAATTGAAGACAGAGAAACATCTGAATCCATATAAGTTAGCATGGTTGAGAAAAGGAGGAGAAGTGAAAGTGGATAGACGAGTTCGTGTTCCATTCCTTATTGGGAAGAAATACAAAGACGAGATCTGGTGTGATGTAGTAGAGATGGATGTTTGCCACTTACTTTTGGGAAGACCATGGCAGTATGATCGAGCAGTACAGCATGACGGTCGGACCAATAGCTACAGCTTTATGTTTGAAGGCACGAAAATTATCTTAGTTCCAAAGAAGAGACAACATGGAGAAAGTAAGTCAGAAGAGATTGAAGAGCTGAAAACTTTATTATCCTTGAAGTAGTTTGTTAAGGAGATTGAAGAGAAGCCCGAGGTATTCTTGTTGATTGGGCGTGAGAGCAGTGAAGAGGTTGAAATTCCAGAAGAAGTGAAACCAGTTTTTAAAAATTTGAGGATGTATTTCCAGATGAGTTACCGAAGGAGTTACCGCCACTAAGAGACATTCAACATCAAATTGATCTGGTTCCGGGAGCAATGTTGCCACATAGACCACATTATCGAATGAGTCCGAAGGAACATGAAGAGTTGCGGAGGCAGGTAGAGGAATTTCTTGAACAAGGGCATGTGCAGGAGAGTTTAAGTCCTTGGGCTGTACCAGCCTTATTGGTACCCAAAAAGGATGGAACGTGGAGGATGTGCACAGATAGTAGAGCATTGAATAAGGTCACAGTCAGATACAAATTTCCGATGCCGAGGCTTGATGATTTATTGGATCAAATCAGTGGGTCCGTATTCTTTTCTAAGATTGACTTGCAGAGCGGTTATCATCAGATTCGCATTAGACCCGGGGACGAATGGAAGACAGCATTCAAGACGAGGGAAGGGTTGTATGAATGGCTGGTAATGCCGTTTGGTCTATCGAATGCACCAAGTACATTCATGAGGGTGATGAACCAGATTTTCAGGCCATACATTGGGAAATTTGTGGTGGTTTACTTTGATGATATTCTAATCTACAGTGCTAGTACAGAAGAGCATGTTAAACATTTGAAGAAAGTGTTAAATATTCTTCGTGAAGAACAATTCTATGCTGCTACAAAGAAGTGTGTTTTTATGGCGAGGAGTGTTTTATTTCTGGGGTATGTTGTGTCGGAAGAAGGAATACAGGTTGACCAAAGTAAAGTCGAAGCAATTAGAGATTGGCTGCAACCCAAGACGATAACGGAAGTTCGGAGTTTTCATGGGTTGGCTTCATTTTATCGGAGGTTTATTCCACACTTTAGTAGTGTGATGGCGCCTGTGACTGATTGTATGAAGGGTAAACAGTTTTCATGGTCAGAGGAAGCAGGGGATGCTTTTGGGAAGATGAAGGAGTTGCTGATGTCTGCACCAATTCTAGTGCTACCAGATTTTCAGCTAGTGTTTGAACTACATACTGATGCATCCAAGGTTGGGATTGGAGGAGTGTTGAGTCAGAGGGGGCGTCCTATTGCATAGTTTAGCGAGAAGCTATCGGGAGCGAAGACGAGATATAGTACGTATGATGTGGAATTTTATGCTGTTGTGCAAGCTATTAAACACTGGAGACACTATCTATTTCAGAAAGATTTTGTTCTTTACACTGATCATGAGGCATTGAAACATTTACAAGGGCAAGGCAAGATTTCAGCAAGACATGCATCGTGGATTGCATATCTGCAACAGTTTACGTTTGTTGTTAAACACAAGTCAGGAGTGACGAATCGTGTGGCTGATGCTTTGAGTAGAAGGAATCATTTGTTAACAACAATGAAGGTTGAAGTGACGGGGTTCGATGTATTACCAGAATTATTTGACGAAGATCCTTACTTTTCAAAGTTTGTTGATAAAGTCAAGGAGGGAGAAATGGATGAGTTTTTGATGGTAGATGGTTTTCTATTCAAAGGAAATCGATTGTGCATACCTGATTGTAGTTTGAGAATGAGGATTGTAAAAGAGCTACATGAAGAAGGACATGTTGGGAGAGACCGTACATTACAGTTGATTTCACAAACTTACTTTTGGCCATCGATGAGGAAAGAAGTGGAAAGGTTTGTGGAGAGATGTCCTATCTATCAGGTTTCGAAAGGAACTGCGACTAATGCTGGATTATATATGCCATTACCTGTACCAACTAAACCATGGGTTGATGTGAGTATGGACTTTGTGTTGGGGTTGCCGAGAACGCAGCGTGGTAATGATTCCATTTATGTGGTGGTTGACCGATTTTCGAAAATGGCACATTTTATTGCTTGTAAGAAGACGGCGGATGTTGTTCATGTTGCTCAGTTATTTTTCAAAGAGATATATCGACTTCATGGATTGCCAGAATCTATTGTGTCAGATAGGGATACCCATTTTCTGAGTCATTTTTGGCTAAGCTTGTGGAAGATGGTCGGAACGAAGCTGAACTTTAGCAGCGCTTATCATCCACAAACGGATGGGCATACCGAAGTTGTGAACAGATCATTGGGAAATTTGCTGAGATGTCTTATGCAAGACAATCTGAAGAGTTGGGATATGAAGCTATGTCAAGCAGAATTTGCTCATAATCTTGCAGTGAATCGTAGTATGGGTTTCAGTCCATTTCAGAAAGTATATTCAAGCTTACCGAAGGGACCGTTGTATTTAACGGTCATACCACAACCAAAGAAGACAGTCAAGCGAGCTGCTGATTTTGTTGAAGGATTGACAGAGTGTCATAGGATCGTTCAAGAACGATTGGAAAAGGCAAATGAGAAATACAAACGATCTACAGACTTGAAGCGAAGAAATGTTGAATTTAATGAAGGTGATTGGGTTTATGCAGTGTTAACAAAGGATCGTTTTCCAGTGGGCGCTTATAACAAATTGAAAGCCAGAAAAATTGGTCCTGTAGAAGTCGTGAAACGAATTAATGAAAATGCTTATAAGTTGAAGCTGCCGGAGGATGTGTACACTTCTTATGTGTTCAATGTTAAACATCTCGTACCATATCATGGGGATGAACGAGCTGATGTGGAAGAATTTACAAATTCGAGGTCGAATTTTTCTCAACCTGGGGAGGATGATGCAACTCAGGACAGAAGTGAAGGTCTAAGTCGCACACGACATAAGGATTTAAGTCGCATACGACTTAACGAAGAAGTTATAGGTCGTCCACGACCTAAGGAGTCACGAGAGGGGGAGTTGCGACTTAACTGGAAACCAGGAGAAGAAGTTATCTCGAGTTTGCGACCTAAGGAAGAAGTGATAAGTCGTCCACGACCTAACAGAATCTTAAATCGTGTGGATATGATGAGTCGTAGACGACCTAACCTATTATTGAGTCGCTCACGACCTAACAAAAGCGGCACGCGAGTTACTGGGTTCAGGGTGATGGAAGGCAGACGAGTTAAAGGGTTACGACCTACTTTAGGTCGCAGAGATATGTTACGACCTATACTATGTCGCGCAAGCGAGTTACAACCTAAGATAGGTCGCTGGGTGATCTGGAGAGATAAGTCGCGAGGTCCTAAGTCGCGAGGACTTAGGTCGCAAGACTTAGGTCGCGCAGTTTTATGAAGCCGCTCTTTTAAGTCGCTGAAGCTTGATACCGTTGATTCTTATGCCGTGTTAATCTTTACCATTGATTCCTTAAGTCGCTGATGGAAGCTGGAGCATTGAAGTTAGGTCGCTGATCTGGGATGCCGCATGTTTTTTTTTAGGTCGCTCACTGATGATAAGTCGTTCAAGTGTTAAGTCGTTAATTTTAGGTCGTTTCTGACCTATGGTTGTAAAGTGTTGTGTTGTATTTTCTTATGTTGAAATCTTTTAAGTCGTTCATTTTAGGTCGCGTCTGTTTTTAGGTCGCACAATTTTTTGGTCGTAGGTCGTTCACGACCTAAGTGTTGTTGAAATTTTGTTCTGTTTTTGGCGTGTTGAGTTGTAGCCTATAAATAGGCATGTTTGGTCATTTGTAAAAGTTTAGTTGATTTGAAATAAAACTCTTGTTTTGTTAGCTTTGTGCTTTCACCCAATTGGTAGTTGAGTGTAATCTCCTATCTCCTCTTTCGGTTAATCGAGTGCGCTCGATTCAACAACTGCAGAAGCCGATTCACGGAATCTAGTGCGCTAGATCAACGTGCGAAGAATCGCAGATCTTTGAACCCGGTATCGTGCGCGATCAACGAGTTCGGGATAGCTAGAATTCGGTATCTTTGGATCAATGAATTTGGGCATTTCAGTATTCATCAATCCACCGATTGCAACTTTCATCGATCTATATTGTTTTGTATAATCCGCTGCGCCAGGTATTCCTCATTGTTCAAAGTCATCGCCGGGCAGACGTCAGCTATTCTTTCGGATGTTTGCATGGGCAAATGTTCGCGAAAAGTTGGCTGCGGCCTTGAACCTTCAACTTGGAAAGGTGGCGCTTCGGCGGTGCCAGTTGCTCTTTGAGGAATACCTCTCTTTTGGGGATTATGGGCATCTTCGGCAAAGGTTGTTTCGTTATTTTCTGGTTGTCGATTTGCCCCAAGCAGAGCGTTTAATCTGTCCATCATCAAAGCATTTTGAGCTTCCATTTGTTGGTATAACCCCGACACAACATCATCAAGTACGGCCCTTGTAACTCCAACAGTAGGAGTTGCCTGATTTGGCGCTGGAGAAGAAGCAGCCCTGTCATTAGCATCACCGGATCTCGTGGATCTACTCTTTCTTCCAGGAGCCATGATTTCAGATAGACTTCTGGTTTTTAAGGAGATTCTTTCAACAAATCTTTGCGAAGCAATGGTGAAAACACTCCTGAGTTCGATGATCTCAGAGAAAGCACCAAAATGTTAACGCTTAAAATTGAACGTTAACACCCCGATGTGAGTATTAGTAATGTGAAAGCACCACCCGTTGGTACGGGAACTAGAAATAAGCAGAAAATAGCAGAAAAGTAAAGAGACAGCAGTTTTATAGTGGTTCGGCTCGAAATTAAGCCTACTTCCACTTTATCTTCTTTATTAATGATTCGGTTACAACTCTTTACAATACACTTTGATTACAACACACTTTAGACGAGTAGCTAGAACTTTGGTGTAAGAGAGCTCTTTGAATCCATGTCGGATGTGGTAGATCTCCTCTTGAAGTTCGTTGAAGCATCTTTGGTGTTTGAAGTGTCGGATGAGTCGCAAAAACAGCAGAGTATAGGTGCTCCAGAAATGATCCCCAAAAGTCCCTCCTCAGTTGGAGCTGGTGCTGTATTTATAGAGGAAAATCTGGGCAGGTGATAGGTCGTGAACGACCTAAGATAGGTCGTGGGTTGCCGGCCACTTAGAAGACACGACTTTATGGCTTGATAGGGTTGCACTTGATCTGTCTGAATAGGGTAATAAGTTGTAGGTCGTGAGCGACCTAGGGAGCAGTTGGTGACTTAACCGTGTTGAGATATTTGGTGGATCGACTTAAGTTGGTTCGACCTATAACTTAGGCCGTTTAGTTGTTAAGTCGCTGGGTCTCTAGGTCGTTGAAATGTTCCATCCTTAGGTCGCTAGCAGTGTTCAACCCCTTAGGTCGTTAGGTCGCTTTGTGACATTAGGTCGCTAGGTCACTGCCCTCTTAGGTCGCTAGCTCGCTGCCCTCTTAGGTCGCTAGCTCGTTCCATCCTTTAGGTCGCTAGCTCGTTGGAGCTTTAGGTCGCTAGGTCGCTTATACTTTTAGGTCATTAGGTCGCTTGTAATGTTAGGTCGTTAGGTCGCTTAAAAGAGGAGTTAACAAATCACGAAAGGTCGCCGTCAAAAATCATCAAAAATCATCATAATGGTCGCTGAAAAACTCAATTCAGGGTAGACTCAAAGTCAAACTCGAGTAATCGACTATTTGACTTGAAATAGATTCTGGAAGTCCTGACTCGAAGTCAAACTCGGGCAATCACCCATTTGACCCGAAGTAAACCTAGGAAATTCTAGTCCATAGCTTGACTCGGGTAAGACCAGGATTTTCTCCAAGCAAGTAGGCAAATAGCACAAAGCAACATTTGTCACCAACCTAGCACTTTGAAGTATGTGACTCCAAGGAAAGCATGGAAGGATTCCAAGCAAACAGCAAATTTTCTCGGGTCGAACTCCAAGTAAAATACCACCGATCCATCAATGCCACTCCATCTACTTCCCATAAGTCAAATACGCGAACTCTGAATACCTTGAAACTTGGAATGCAACCTTGTGAGGCCCTTTTTGTCACCCCAGACCGATCTCACCTAGTTTGAAAATTTTTGGGATCATCACCAATCCAGTTCATTCAATCGGCATTTCTAATCATTAAGGCATAGACAATCATGCATATATCATTCTCAAGCATTATAAACGACCGATCTGACAATGATTAGGGCATCTTCTACAACCAAAACCTATTCACAGAAGCCGTTCAACATGCAAACTATCTAGAGAAGTTTACAATGCTAATTGTACCTTTTATACAACTGTACAACTTATTCAAAATTGTTTCTTTTCAGGTATGACTAACATAAAGCTTAAGCGAGGGCGATGGATGCATTCTGCTGCAGGTCACTCAGGAATCATTAAAGGATGAAACAACCTGCTACCCTAGAAGAATTCAATGGGAAGGCAAATCGATTCTAAAAGACTAAAAGTAGTGCAGTTAGAAGAAGGAAGATCCGGCAGTGTGCCAAAGGACATACCAAACTGTAAAGGAGCTACAGGACCTCAGGGACTTTCTACCCAAGCAAGGCTACTGAGACCTAGTAGAAAAGCGCCCAGCTGACTGACGAAATCAAACAAAAAGATGATTATCAAATAACACTCTACCTAGCTAGCAACTAAGGAATGGGACCGAAGTCTAAAGCGATGCCTTCTCATCCATCCTTGTCTACTCTCCTTTCCAAATGAGCCGTACAGAGACAATAGGGGCATTGCGGATAGCACGGCAAAAGGAATTCTTTTATACCCTCAACGAGTCATGTCAATCCCCTTTCTGAGCACCGACGTTGTTGGTGGCATCAAAAAGTCTTGTCCGAATGATTATCGAACAAACAGATGCAACACCTTAGCCTATAGAAACCGATAAAATTGTGTTCCCTTGAGCCGAATCAGAAAAATTCAAAGTCGATGAATTGTTGCTTTTAAGATTGCCAGGCCATCGGAAACACGACCCAAAACTCCTCTTGGAATCGATAAATTATCATTCCAAGGCCGTCTAGCCGTCGAACATCCCACTGCAAAAAAACCCTTCATGAATGCGAAGGTCTTTAACAAACCAAAGCATCATGAAGGTAAACCAGTTGATTAGCGGTCATCTGATCCAAAAAACCCTTCGTGAATGTGAAGATCATTCACGGACTAAAGCGTTGTGAGGGCGAACCGGTAGATCAGCGAAATTTATGAATAACTGACATCCATGAAGGTGAACTAGAAGATCAGTAGTCCTTTAATCCAAAGCCCCATAAAGTCAACAAAATCATGCTACGAGGCCATAAATCAGCCATCATATCAGTCACTCGACATAATTAAACGACCGATGAAACAAACAGTGCTGAACGCTAGAGCTTCAAAGTCGCTCAAAGGAACTTAGCCAAAACTGAACCGACCTTGTGGTTAATCAAAGGTTGACTCAAATCAAGCCAAGACTTAGAACTCGAAGAACTACACCTGCCTGACCGAGTGCAGCAAAACGAGTTGTGGAGAGACCGTGGATACTGTTCAAGCACGCCAACAGCCCTGTGGCATGGGGGCACCGCACACACTTGAATAGCCATAAGAAAGGCCGAGACTAATCATACCACAATTCTGTTATTCTAGGTCAAAATTCAACCATTTTGACAACTGCGGACATAATGACCTAGCTAGCGCAACAAACGAAATACTAGCATAATACTTGCCCACTTCTTCGTAACTATTATTTTACCACCCTTGGTGACCAATTCTCCTTCCTCTTAGACCATATGCCAGTCAATGACCCTTTCTCTAAAGGCAATTTGGACTAAGAACTAAGAGTTATGCCCTGAACTCCCAAAGGCCTTTTCTTTAATCCATCTTCGTGCGGTTAGTTATAGATCTCTCCATCATGGTAGCCTGATCTATTTGGACGTGTAGATCTTCCAGAAACACGGAAGGATCATCCAAGACATGGTCACCTGAACCAAAAATTGATTAACTTCTTGAACTAATAAAACTTTGTTCATGTAAGCAACCTGCTGAGTCGACGGGGTCAAATCGACTCAAACTGCTGGATCGGTGGAACACGATCCCGACGCTCTAAAAACTGGTGTTGCTCCAGCAACATCGGGAAGGCCTAAAACTATAACTCCTCGTGTTGCCCGAAGATAAGCAACACCGAGGGAAAGAAAAAGCTGCGCATCTCATAAGCTGTGCACCAAAACTATAACTCCTCATGTTGCCCGAAGATAGGCAACACCGAGGGAAAGAAAAATCTGTGCATCCCATAAGCCACGCACCAAAATTATAACTCCTCGTATTGCCCGAAATAGGAAACACCGAGGGATAGCAAAAGTCGTGCATCTCATAAGCCGCGCACCAAAACTATAAATCCTCATGTTGCCTAAAGATAGGCAACCCCGAGGGAAAGCAAAAGCCACGCATCTCATAAGCCGCTCACCAAAATTATAACTCCTCATGTTGCCCGAAGATAGGCAACGCCGAGGAAAACCAAAACTCCTCGTGTTGCCCGAAGATAGGCAACACCGAGGAGCACCAAAATAAAAACTCCTTGTGTTGCCCGAAAATAGGCAACACCGAGGAGTACCAAAATCAAAACTCCTCGTGTTGCCCAAAGATAGGCAACACCAAGGAAAATAAAAACTCTTCGTGTTGCCCGAAGATAGGCAACACCAAGGAGCACCAAAATAAAAACTCGTCATGTTACCCGATGATAGATAACACCGAGGAGAACTAAAACCAAAAATCCTCGTGTTGCCCAAAGATAGGCGACACCGAGGGGCACCAAAATAAAAAATCCTCGTGTTGCCTGAAGATAGGCAACATCGAGGAGCACTAAAACCAAAACTCCTCGTGTTTTTCGATGATAGGCAACACTAAGGAGCATCGAAACTCCTCGTGTTGCCCGAAGATAAGCAACACCGAGGAGCACTAAAATAATAACTCCTCACATTCCTGAAGATAGGCAACACCAAGGGATAGCAAAGGCTGCACATATCATAAGCTGCGCACCAAAACTATAATTCCTTATGTTGCTAGAAGATAGGCAGCACCGAGGGATATCAAAAGCCACACATCTCATAAGCCATGCACCAAAACAATAACTCCTCGTGTTGCCCGAAGATAGACAACACCGAGGGATAGCAAAAGCCGCGCATCTTATAAGGCGCGTAACCAAACTACAACTCCTTGTGTTGCTCGAAGATTGGCAACACCGAGGGATAGGAAAAGCCGTGCACCTCATAAGCTGCGCACCAAAATAATAACTCCTCACATTGCCCGAAGATAGGCAACACTAAGTAAAAACAAAAGCCGCGCACCTCATAAGCCGCATGCTAAAATAATAACTTCTCACGTTACCCGAAGATAGGCCACACCGAGGAAAACTAAAAGTCGTGCATCCAATAAGCCATGCACTAACTTTCAAAACACAAACACCTCACGTTGCTTGAAGATAAACAGCACATAGGAATATCAAAAGCTGCGCACCCGTAAGCCGTGCACCAACTCCTTAACATTGCTCGAAGATAAGCAACACCGAGGAACAGCATCGAAATATTGCGCTCGCAAAGCGTAAACTCCTCACATTGCCCAAAAGTGGGCAGTGCTGAGGAGCATCAGAACTGGATTCAAGGGCCATATCGATCCCGAACCCCGCGCGTCTCATAACCAGCGCCAACCGCTTCTATGATTTTGGAATAATGGACACAACTCCAACAAAACTAGAGTGCTGCAAACCAACATAAAAGTTTCAACTAAAAACACTTAAAGATTAAAACTACCCTCGGTTACCTCGTGCAATGTGCACCTCGCAAACATGCATATGTTGCATACCTACCAAAATATCATAAGAAACTTGGATTACATGTTAAAGTTGCGAAACTTCCGAAAGAACTAAAATTAAGCTGTGACTTTGCCGAATTTCAAGTTTAATATGAAAATTATCTAAACTATAAGTTATCGGTCATTTGAAGTAAACAACCCTGTGAACTGGGGGACATACACCGGTACTGGAATAAAAATAATTGAAAACAATAAGTTCACAAGTTCTGTTACTCCAACTAAAATTTTGATGGCAATCACAAAATTGGATAAGTGTAAACAAAACAAGCACAAGTTCATAGAACACACATGAACAGACAAATAAGAATACAGTCAGAATTTCAATGTATTGCTTATAATTTTATTTTATACAGCGTCAAAACGTGAGGGCTGTACCCATACAACTTCGGCCAACAAAAAGAAAATATAGACTTCATGACAAAAACTATAAGTGTAGACTTTGCACTTGAACAAAATGACTTAGAAAGAACAATAGTCGGATCGGTCTCCACACGAGCTCCTCGGTGCTTCTTTGCACCGCTCCCCTTTTCGCTCTTTGTTTGCAGTTTCTGCCTCATTTCAGGAGAGGTGTCGCTGCCGGTAATATTAACAAACTCCACAATGTCATCGTCAAGAAATTACAAATCGTCCCAGGTCGATGGATCGTATCGATCCCATGAGCCATGCTCTCTCAAAAGCCGTGCATTTCGTAAACCACACACTCTCAAAAGCGGTGCACTTCGATTAACAAGGATTGACTCCCAATGCCCGAAAGAACTGGCATTGCTTCGGTAGTGCCACAAAGCACACAAACCAAGAAGTCAGCAAAGATTTCTGAACTTTGACCAAAGTTAATGCATAAAATGTCAAAATTCAAGACACCCAAGTCGGGAGTTCCCAAAGATAGGAGCTGCAACGTACTTTTGACTGAGGGAATCCAGGGAGCCGCCCAGAACATCAAGTCTCACATCAATTGTTCAAAGTAATCAACCCTGTTGACAGAGGGGGTACATAACACATTAAGACTTGGTCGGGATAAAAGATCGCTCCAACTTTCAATAAAAGGAGGAACTTAGCGACGACCAGAGATAAATAATGATGGAAGGTGTTTCCAGAATCAAGTCATCAACCCAGCGGCTTCCAAAGATAGAATTAGGTGCTCGAATAAGGTCTCAAAACCTAACTTGCAAAAATCCAATTATTATCCAAAGACGGACAATGGCAAGGAGAGAACGCTCAATATCGAGCAGCTAAACCACTAATTCCAGATGATTGGAAACAACGAATAAGGTTGATATCCGCAATAATGCTATTAGTCCATCATAATGCATATGGCCTGAAACAAGCAAGGTTAGGTGTTGGGGCTCAAAACAAACACCGTCGAACTCTACCGGTCCATGATCAATATAGAAAGAAATGTGGTCGTAATAGGGGCAATGTGATGACCTGCTCCACAATGTGAGAAATAGAAATGAAGGGTTCCCCTAATAGTCCTCATATCATAATAAAAACCGTTTGGAGGAAGTTCGATTTTTCGTAAATAAGAATAATTGTGGAATTGATTAAGCAACAACCTTGCATCTCCAAGGGTAATACTTGACGGTTAAACAAAGCTAGGCAATTGAAATGCTAGGTACTCTCATGCTTTAACAACGGGCATATTCTAGATTTAAGCAACAAAACAACCACATTGGGTTAAAAGGAAAATACTCAACTCTACAGGATCGGATGAATAATTCAATCCTCACCAATGTGACTTTAACACTACCCGAAGATAGGCGGCACTAAGAAAATACTTCTACAATCCAATCGTCGAAGTGCTAATTTCTGAAGACCAAAATTAGTACCTGACTGGACTAAAAGTACCATCGAATTAATCGGGAAAATGGATCCCAAACTCCTGAGTGTCTGTGTTGCCCCGACAATGCCAAGGCCTTCTTTTATCATTCTAGCACTGGTGTTGCACCGGCAACGCCGGGAAAATTATCTATTTCCTAAGTACCCGTGTTGCCCCGGCAATGCTGGGAAATTTTATGTTTCATAAATACTAGTGTTGCCCCGTCAATGCTCGGAAACTTTCTATTTCATAAGTACCAGTATTGTCCTGACAACTCCAAGAAACATTCTACTCACTAAGTATCGGTATTTCCCCAGCAATGCCAGGAAAATTTTAATCTGCAGGGATGATGAGAAACACTCATCGTAGTGAACTATAGATGCACTAGCTTGCGGAGATAGAAATTGGTCCTCAACTGAGTTTCTACCTTCTCTTCAAAAAACTACTGTTGTCCAATGACTAGAAGACATATCCTTTCATAGGTCAGCCAGTCAGAAAGGAAATCCTAAGATTGAATGGTTCTTGCAATAATTTCTAAGGTTGAAAGATGTTGACAATCGAATTCCCAAGATTCAACTTAGAAAGAATTTAGATATAGCCAAAAATAGGCAACCTCGAGGAGATATTGTTCAGAACCAAGCAACTAGGTTATCAATTCGCAAAGACAGGAGTTGACATATGAACAAAACTTCTGTGATGATGTCAACAACCAAGAAAAGCATGCATGGCCAAGGACAGGAAAGAACAATCATGGAAGCTCAGAAATAAAATCCCCGAACTTCCTCAATTCTAGAATGGGATTGAGAACGAGACTAGGGGCAATTGAGCAATTCGCCCCATAGATCTCCATCTCTCACAATCGCCCAAATACAGGCATTCAACATAGCTAGTCCCTCAAAAAGGGATAAGAGCATAGATACTTGATCGAAAGAAATTTTTCAAAAGTCAAATATAAATAACCACGATGTTGGCAAGATAATGGTTTCGTATCACAAAACAGAGCATTCTGGCACCAATGCGCCAACAAAGGAAATGAAAGGTTTAATGTTCAGAAATCATCCATCACTTATAGTATGGAGATGACGAGAAGGGTCGATGACCTACTTATGGTCCGACTAAATCATTTGGTTCCAACTGGCAGGAATATGCCATTACCCGAAGTTTGGTGATGCTAGGAAGAAAGACCGAAATGAAACTATTGATACATAGGGTTTTAGAAAAAAAAGCAAAAGCTTGGTTGAATCTTCAGCCCTACCTTCTAGCATCTCATGCTACCTGAAGATTTACAACACCAAGGAAACATACACAGAGTTAAGTCATCCGTGTATGAGTTTATGAAGATAGAAGTCAGTATATGATTAGGAAATCAACGTCGGACTTAGAAGAATTTACTTTAAAAAAAGATGCCAGAAACGAATCTTTTTAATACATACTGACATCATTACAAAACTCTGGTCTTGGGATCAAACAACAAAGTCCTTAATTCCCAAAGTCAGGAGCTATTGTGTTAATTAACTGCGCAATCAAATTTATTGCTTAGGTCACCTAGTCTCCCAAAACATGTTGGTTCGATAGTCAAAGTAATCAGCCCTACAGACTTGGGCATTTACACCAAAACTTTGTTGAAACGAACTCAATTGGGCATATGTATGGATTAGCTACAGAACTAGCTGGACCAAGGTAGTTCATAGTTCTAGACAAAGCTATGAAATAGAATATGCCGAAATGATCGTAGAATTATTACCTACATGTATAGAATTATAGTAAATGAATATGCTACACATGAGCACAAGAAGTGTAACAGCAAGAAAAAGCAATGCTCGGAATCGAGCAATTAAGCCAATAGTCTTAGGATACAAAGGCTGGTATGCATTGAATTCCAAAGATTGCAAAGGAAGGACAATCACACTCGGACAACTCATGCGATAGTTTTCGAAGGATGAAACTGTGCCTGATCGAACTCCAACTACAACTCTACAAGAGCAACTGTGCCTTGTATCTTAACGGCAATCAATCATCCCAATATGATAGGAATAGTAAGCAAAGCCTAAGTTGCAAAGGACCCAGCTTCTGGAGGAGTGGAAGTCCCTCCTCCAGACTAAAGATTGGAAGAACGAAAAGTCATTTTCAACAACAAAACTTGGCGTTCAACGCTGTCTGGTATGTTTTACTTTAAACAATACCCTTGTATAATTAACGCCCAGAATCCAAGAGAAGTCGACGTATGTTGACCAATCGGGTCCTGAGCGTTGACCGGGGCAGATGCAGTGTGTTATCTACATGAGAAGAGTCTAGTATCCTGAATACTACAAGCAAACAATCTACTGTAGATAGCTTGCTTACATTTAAAAAACAATCCATATCGTCCTTTGAAATGGGGCCGATGTTCGAAGAGACGCGGGAAGCTTTTCTTTTCAGGATCACTGGAATACTGAAATAGAAAGAGTGATATGATTGAATCACCCATTATATCCGATTTTGGAATATGTCATTGCATGGGAATTCAAAAACATCGATGGGATCTTAACCAAATTATCAAAAGAAAGAAGTTAAAGACCAAGAGCAAGACTTCGCTCCAGAATGGTGCACAATCTTTTGAGACAAAGCATAGCTTCACCGCTGGTCAAATGAAAACTATATAGGACAACTCCAAACCTACATCATGCACCGACTTACCGACCCAAACCCTTGCGTAAACTATGGAGCAAGGATTGCATCACCAATACCAGGAATTGAAATTCAGATTAAAAAAATGAACGGCTATCATATGTCGGTCAATTGAGATCAACATCTTAAGGTGGACTCTGACAATCCACACTGAAAAGTCAACAGACGGCTGAATAGTCAAAGCCAAATTTGCATAGTAGCCTCGACACGATCAACTAGATTTCACAAAATGAAAACTTAAAAGAAGTTACTTCCAAGCACGCCTTGTCTTCAATGAAGGCATACTCTGGGAGGAAAATGTTATAAGGGGTTTTTGACCCAGGACCCACTAGAAAGCAGGACAATCTCATGACATCAAGATGGCTTAGAACCCAACTAGAAAGGCTTAGGCAAGGAGTGAATGAGAGCCAAGCAATGTTACTAAGGCAACGACTGGGATCGACTAAACCAAGGGACCGACATTCTATTAGCCCAATCAGCAACTGAGCACAAATAGCTAGTGAATTGCCATCGAAACGGAATAACTATGACAAAAGACCATCAAAGCATCTCCAATTCCAAACTCCAGAAAATCCTAAGTGCTTGAATCATCGATGACCCATGCCTTTCCTCAAACCTTCAAACAATTTAGCTGAAGAACACTATGAAAGGAGGCCAAGGCATTGGCTTGCAAACGAGCCAAGTTGATGGGTTGGTTATCGTAAGGTAAAAACCCGTCCTTGTTTATATGTGGCGTGGTCTCACGAGATACTTTTGATTTCAAATATTTTTATATAACTTAAAAATCAAGTTAGGTATGTTTTTCTTACGCTAGTTTTCTAGACTAACTAGGATGTTATTTTATTATAGTGCTTCGATCGGATCGAGCATATTACAAATTTAGATTGCATGTGTGGAGCTTCAAGAGACGAGTTGGAGGCCTATAAACGTATTCACATAGATGGTTATTTTTTAACTGTATTCGTTGTTGTATTTATCATCAATTGTCAAGACAGGCTGTTATAACCATCCAGGCTGAAATAGGACAGTATACTCTGAGTGATGTCATTATAGACATATATTATAGCTTGACTTTTGTGTAAAGACTTGTTGTATATTATAGATTATTCGTTCCGCTGTGAGATGTTTGTTGTTTAATTTCCTTCTTTCTTTTCCCTAACAATCAGGTTTTTCAGCATTCGATTTCTCAGCATGTAATACAAAGGACGTATTTTAGTCGATTTTAGAGGGTCGAAAACCCCAGTCATTACATTTTGTATTAGAGTTGAAGGTTAAGCGAGAACCTTGGCTTTGTTAGGGTACTCATTAGAGATAGGGTCAGTAGCACCCTATAGTGAGTTTAAATGTGTGTGTGTGTATGAGCGCGTATTGGTTAGTGATATAATTTTTTTTATGTTGGTTGATTTGTTAAGTGGCTTATAGATTCAGGTCAATACGAGTAATTAACGTTATTGATAGGGATCTATAAACAATAGAATAGAGCAGTTCAATATGGTATTGTGTTGAAATTGAGTAAATGAAGTAATTTTATCCTGATTATATTTTATATATAAAGAAAATATTCTCATAAATTATTATGGTATATATGGTGTGAGTAGTTGTTAGAGAATGGTAATATTTTATTATTATCGTTTGTTGATTATTGTTTATGATCGAACAAAAGTGTTATTATAATAATGCAAACTAAGATTAACAATTAAGGAATGCTTTTATATAACCAAAGCTGGATTATATAAATATATAGTTTATAAATGTGATTTATAAATAAAAATGTTTTAAAAGCTAAGAACTTTGGAATTTAAATCCCGCTGGTTTCGAAAATTGTTTTTTAAAGTTCTGTGAAAATAATAGTAATATTATTTTCAAAATATTTTGAATAAAAATATTTAAAAAGGAATTTAAAGAGACAGAAAGCACTGAACTCACTTCGGTTGCTGGAAAATAATTTCGATGATGACTACATCATCATCGATGTTTATTATCTGGTTTCCAAGAGAGAATTGGTACTATTAGAGTTTTGTTTTGGTAAAACTTGTTTTGATTTTAAAATCCAAAAGAATGATTTAATATACCAAGTGGATTATATATGATTTTAAATTGATTTGAAATAAGAACACGATGTTTAGACTCTAGAAATTTTCATTTAATTTTTTTATGAAAATATAGGAAAATAAGCCCGATAACTCATAAATTTATAAAATTTGTAAATAAAACAAAGTTTTATTGCATTTGAATGTTGAGGAAGAAAAAATTGAAAAGAAGATTTAAATTAAGTTAAATAAAATGGTTTTTGGAAGTGGGATTGATTGTGGTTTGAAATGAATTAATGATAGGACTAGTTAATTAAGTTAGTGAATTGAAAATAGTTAAGTGAATTGAAAATAGTTAAAAGTGAATTGAAAATAGGAAAATGAATTGAGTTATATGAAATTGAGTTTGGTTAAAAATAGATATGAACCTAAGTTGTAGGGTGGAAATAAACACGTGAGGTGTGGTATAAGATTTCTATTATCAACTTGAGTAAAATTTTATGAAATAATTCATAAATGAATTTAGTATAAAGTGAAATGTTGTTAAACAAATTTGATGGAATGCTTCTTAAGTGATATTAGTAGTGAAAGAAATGTACTAAGTAATAAATAAATGTGGATAAAGCAATGTGGATAATAGAATGTAGATCAAATGAATGTGAATAAAATAATTTGGGATAACTAAGAAATCAATTGAAATAAATACGTAAGTTGTACGTATATCATTTTATTCACATAACAGTTTGATCCGGATTTGAATACATGATTTTGAGATGATTTACATCGATCCAAGTTGGAATATTTCACTCGATTCTCGACGGCGAACACTGGATATGGATGTTTGATTGATTCGGGAATTCTCCAACATTGTATATGGCTATGAAAGGAGAATTGAGGTTCCTAATCAAGGAACCGGATCTGAGTCCCCACTAGAGTTGTCGTGTGAATAATACCAGTTCGAAAGTGAACTTGTGTGATCGAGCGATCTGCTTTGATATTGCGTACAAATGATATATGTACATCGTACGAGCTTTAGTAAAGTAAATGTTGGACAATGAAAATGCAAATTAATGTGGTTGTGGACTATATGATTGGATGTCATTGGTAAATAAGATGTAGACATATAAATGCAAGAACTAAATTGATGCTTTTGATTTCATAAGTAAAATTCGGTTGCCTGGCAAAAAGGTAGACGTTTAGACTGTAGTTTGATGGTTTTATGGTTGTGCCACTTGGCTTTTGTTTTCTATTATTGGTTTGGACCCATAGTGGAAATTTGTACTTGTTTCGATCGAGCCTCGTAAAGGAGATGCTGGTGAAATTTTCCGTAAATTTAAAACATTAGAAAATTTTTGAAGAAAGTTTTAATAACTAAAATTTGGTTTTGAGTTATAACCGAAAATGATTGAATGGGATCATATTAGTTAGAATCGATGAATGAATTGGAAACTTAGTAAAGCTAATAACAAAGTTTCAATGAGTTGATTTTTTGGGAAAGTTAAAGGCTTGAAAGGATTTGGTAATCTATTTCAACTAACAGGTTTCAAAAAGTTATCGGTTTGTGGCATTTTTCTACTTTGGAAATTTCGAGGACGAAATTCTTTTAGTAGGAAAATAATGTAACAACCAAAAATTTTAGTCATTTGAAATTATAATATTTAATTAATTTTAAATATTAAAAAGTTAATTTTATAGATTAAATAACTCGAATTTCAAATATAGCGATTTATTGGATAATTTAATTGTTGAATTTAATAATTAAAATTGTTTAAATAATTGAATCTTGGTTTTTAAGTTAGAAAAAATTATTTAATGGCTTATTTAAATTGTATTAAATAAGAATGAAGATAATAAAAATTTTAAATTTGATATAAATCTTATTTAACTGATTTTTAAAATAACTCGTTTAAATTTACATATGAATATAGTCGTCTGGGGCATTGTCTTGGATTTTATGAAACCAGCGCCATTGGATCCGTGATAGAGAGTTATTTTACACTGTTTGATTTCATGGCGACCAGATGTATCGTTTGGTCATGCGAGATCGAAACGCGTAGGAATTAATATTAGAAATTTAATATAATAACTGGGTCTAAAAACCTATCTTCGGTAACGATCGAATGAGGTCTCGAAACAAGTTCCATTGCGTTCGGAATTGTTGTATAACATATAGAATGCCAAGCTACACGTCTTATTTGGAGTTCGAGATTTTTTGGTACAAATTTTGCTGAATATTTCGAAAACAAAATAATATATATACACTATTTCTTAGGCCATACCCTCCATCATTCTACCCCATACCCTGCCCATACTCTTGCCATGTCAAACCCATGCCTTTCTCTTCTATAAATCATGTTCCAAAAATAGGGGAAAAATTTGGCAATGATTTCAAATTTTCAAATAAATCTCCTCACCCAACGTCCCACAATCATTGGAACCAATCCAAGCATTTTTAGACAAGGCTCTCATTTAGGAAAACGTTTGTGGCATCAAGACGAAGGGATTCAACGGTTGGATTGTCGTGGATTTGAGGGAGACACCATAAAATCGACATTGAACATTGGATCTTTTTCGACGAAATTCGTTGCCGTCGTGCATTGGTTGGCGATGGCGCCAGAAGGGAAGTCGTAATGGATGACGACAGCTACCCACGGCAAAAATTTGGTGGCCAATAGAGGCCTATGGTGGCGGAAAATGGAGATGAACTCGCTCCATTTATGGGGTGTTTTGGGAAATGGCGGTGAGCTGAGGAGGGTTATGCTAGCGGCTTGGGTTCCCGGGGGGGTAAGGGGGTCGTCTAGGTGGCCGGCGGCGAGGGTGTCGTCGGCAGCGGTGCACTAGAGTGGTCGTGGCAACGTTGAGATTTAGAAAAAAATTAGCAGCCTGGGTGTTCACAAGCGATGATGGGTAGAAGTCGAGTGTAATTAGAGTATTTGTAATTAGTTTATTAAATTATTAATTTAATTAACGATAACTTAATTATTTAATAACTTTTGCAAGCGAGATCCGATTAGGACGCGAATTTTTGCATTGCGCTCATAACGATGTAAGCTTCGCAATGGTATTTGTTTGGATAAATTTGGAAATAGTTTAAAATTAGGTTAAAATCGGACGTCGGTTGGTTTTAGCTCCAAACCGGAACGCTTCGGTGACAACAGAAAATTTGGCGAATTAAACTCACCATTTTGGTTAAATAGTATGATATATAGTTGATAAAAATTGTTGGATGATTGTTTGAACTGATTAATATATTTATATTAGTTGGATTGAATATTCCCTCCTATTGAGCATATGAGACCCTATTACATTCCCGTGTAAGAGTGAACGAATCTTTATATACGAATCCCAACTCGAAGCGGTTGAATTATATTTTATGATTATATAACGTTTGTGGTGTAGGGGGAAACAGGTTGGAAGTATCCAACAGGATTCCTCACTATTATTGAATTATTTCAGTAATATTTCTATTACATGGACTATTAAATAATGAACACGACTATGGACATTGTGGTTATAACATCGTTTTTATGTTTGAAAATAAAATCCAATAGTGATAGAAAATAAATATCGATATTGTTTGTGTATTGGGTGGCTATTGGACTCAAATTTGTATTTTAGAAATACTATAAATTGCCTTTTAAGTTGGAATTGGTTTTTGAGACAACAAACGATTTTTAAAATCCGAAATTGGTTTCAGAATTTTTTTTGTTTTAAGGATTATCTATTTAATTATATTAAAATTGTTTTATGTTTATATAATTACAATAATATTATTTGACGGTTATTTAATTATATTAATATTGTTTTAAAGTTATATAATTATAGTAATATTATTTTAAGGTTATTTAATTATATTAATATTGTTTTAAAGTTAATTAATTATAGTAATATTATTTTAAGGCTAATTAATCATATCGGTATTTTTTTAAAGTTATTTTAGCAATGTGGTTTTAAAGAGTTATCAAAATCTGAAAAGGTTAATTATTTCAAGAATAATTATGGTTTGAATTTATAATAAGGATTATTAACAAGGTTTTGAAAATAAATCATTATTATTTATAAAAATGGTAAAAATTAATTATTCTTGTTTGTCAAACAATATTTTGAAATTATTAATTATTAGTTAAGATGTTTTGCAATTAATAATTTTCATTCATTTATAATATTTATTGTTTATAATTTTGTTATATAATTTCTAAAAGTAAAAGGATTTTTAATTATTTATAAATGTTTTTTGAGACCTAATATTAGAGTCGAAATACTTGGATTTTATAAAAGAGCTTATAAAATGGTTTAGAGATATAAGGAACTTTATTTACAAGGTGAAGGGTTTTATAAGTGGAACGAATTTTAGAAATGAGTTTATAGATGTATAGAGGAAGTTTTATAAATGGTTTGATAAGTTTTTTATAATGGTTTATAAATGGTTTTATAGAATTATAAGCAGTTTATGAATGATTTTTGAATCGAATAAAACTGGAATCTTTCTTTGTGTACAAATATACGTATACCATCGAGATAAGTATATGGATATTTTCTAAGTATTGAAAATATAAGAATCGGTAGATATATATCTTTGTAAAGGTATTCTTATAAAAGCAATTTACAAATGGTTTTAATTATGATAGATTTATAAAAGGAGGCTTGTGATTGCTTATATGTTGAACCAATATTAGTTTTCCTTATGAAATAAATCCCTAATTTGGGTGTACATTTGTTGATAGTTAAATAACAGACTATCAATAAAATGGATCCAAATGTAATTTTGGAAATATCTAGGAGAAACACGTGAGTTATTTGGCACAGTCATCTTTGATGATGTTGTACATTATGTATAAATCACATTTTGTTCTCTTATGACAACGATAAATAAATCCATCCACTAACGGTTAGGAGGTGATCTCCGATCTTATCTTTGATTGTATACTTTCTAAAGAACCGTGGTTTAGTTTACCGAAAATTATCGAAATTTTTTCAAAGACACTGGGATCGGGTATGTTACCTGAAACCAATTTGATCCAATGAATGCTTTTCGAAGTGAAGACATCTTGAAGATGATGGAATTGGAGACAGAGCTCTCAAGTATTTTGTTCAGCCTCAGAACGAACTTGTATGGATGAATGCTAGTATTACATTGTTACGTGGAAGGTAGTATTAGCATTCCAAGTGGGAATTGCTATATGAAAGGTAAAATGTGGCCTCAAGCATTACCAACTGGGAATGACTAAAACAACGAAGATGCGGCAGGGCTAAGTGGGTCGCTCCCACGTAAGGTATGATCATCCCTATCTAGAGTCATCGTTATCTCCCATTCGTATGCTTTGAGGCCCATTAATGGAGGGGTCATCTTATTTAGTACTATCTAGTAAGGTGTAGGCCGATTCTGTGTTGGCAGGGGTCGATAGGTTCAACCTCGGTGTTATTTTATTTAGAGATGCACTATGACGGGCGGTACCCCAGTAGCCCAGTCATTGTATGGAATCCATTTTCCAATACGAGCCCTTTAAGGTATTAGTTGAATACTTATTATGCTGAATTTAATTAATCTATTCAGCTAAGATTAATAAGTATCTGTATCTAGACCCTATTATAATATCACAGAATTTAATTTGAAATGGTTTTGGTTATCGTAAGGTAAAAACCAGTCTGTGTTTATGTGTAGCATGGTCTTACGAGATACTTTTGATTTAAAAGATTTTTATATAACTTAAAAATCCAGTTGGGTGTGTTTTCTCGCGCTTCTTTTACAGACTAACACGAGTGGTATTTTATTTTAATGCTCTAGTCAGACCGAGCATATTATAGATTTAGTTTGGATATGTGGAGTTTCAGGAGACGAGTTGGAGGCCCAAATATGTATCCACGTACATGGTTATTTTGCCGTTGTATTCTTTCTCGTATTTATCATAAATTGTGAGGACATGCTGTTATAACCATCCGGACAATAATAGGTTATTATGCTCTTATTGATGTCAGTATATACATATATTACAGTTTTACTTCTGTGCAAAGATTTGTTGCATATTGTAGATTATTCGTTCCGCTATGAGATTCTGTGTCATTTAGTTTCCTTCTTATCTTCTTCCTTCTTTCTTTTCCCTAAAAATTGGGTTCTCCAACATTTGATTTCTTGGCGTGTAGTACAATGGACGTATTAGTATCGATTTTCTAGGGTCAAAACCCCCCGATCATTGCATACAGTATATAACCGTAAAAATATAAATTAACCGCTTTGAGGTGGGATTTGTGTACAAAGGGTCATCCGCCCTTAAACGAGAACGTAATGGGCTCTCATCTACTCCAATAGCAGAAAAAAATCCGATCCAACTAATAATAATCAGTAAATTAACCAAACAGTCAATTACTATCAATAATAAATATCCAAACATCCAATAGAGAATTTTTATCGACTAAATAAAATTTTGATTAACCAAAAATGCAAGATTAACTCATTTTGATTTTATTAGTCGTCAAACCATTCTGTTTTGGATTAAAATTGAACAGTCCTTCAATTGAACCAAAAATTCCAACTAGCTTCGAATCCATGCAATCTAGTTTCATAGCGTGGCCTTCAACGACATGATCGCATGCAACTTCTCACGAATGATTTGTATCTCGTAAGAACAAGCTATGAATTTATGAATATACGATAAAATTATAATTATAATTAAATTAATTAATTAACATTTAAAGTAAAATTTTCTTCTATCTCCCCATATTCACTCTCCGAGCCATGACTTTCAACTTTTTTTTAAATAAATTAACGAACCCTATGCTAACCACCAACCGCCACCACCAGCGCCAACCACTGCCACTAGCACCATCCTCCACTAAGCCGCGCGCCGACCAATGCGCCACCATGCCAATTCCTGTGACGCGCCCCGCGCGAAGTCGCCTGCCGCGAAACCCAACTGCGCCTTGAACGCACGAACATTGCTATAGCCTCGCTCCCCTTCGACTCGATCCAACCGTTGAAGCTTCTCCTCTCGTCAATCTCTAAACTATATTAGTTCAAGTCTTGAGCTGAAACGCTCTGTGGTGGCGTCGATTAATTATAGTAGTTATATTTAGGGTTTTTTATGGTGGCTGGGGGTTTGCAGGCCAGGTTTTTGCAAAATGAAAATAAACAATGTCCTTATATAGAAATTTTTTGAAACACTATTCATATGTAAAATTTTCAAACTCCAATCGAGGTATGCCACTTGGCATTCTATATGTTATACCCCTATTATGGACACAATGGAATATATATCAGGACCCATTTCCATCACATATAGAAGTTAACTTTACAAAATCCAATTATATTAATATAAATTCATTTAATTAATATCTATGCATTTCGAACTGGCAAGACCACAGGATACGTCCAATCGCCACGAAATTGGACGGCATATAATAATTCACTATTACGTATCGAATGAAACTGGTTTTGCCAAAATCTGAGACTTTGCCACGTATTGCTATTTTCATATATTAATTAAAACGAATTATTATAAAATCTAGTTCCTTCACTTTTAATTCAAATTTTAAAGTTTACTATCTTCGTCTCTGTCAAAATAGAATTTAATAAGCTTTGAAATCATTTTCCCCCAATCTAATCCAAGATTCAATTACTTTAAATATTTCCAGTATTAAATTTAATAATTTAATTATCAAATAAACCGCTATATATGAAATTCAAGTTATTAACTTATAAAATTAACTTTTCAATATTTAAGAACAATTAAGTATTCCAAATTCAAATGACTAAAATTCTGCATTATTTCATCATGCATGTAATTCTTCAAGTGCAATGTACAAGTGCTTACATAATCTTGATCAAATAACATAGATAAATTAATTTATGGTTTTGATAAAAGATTATTAGATGTAAATAAAAGAGATAAAAATGTATGGTGGTTAAGTGAAATGGAATTTCTCTTACTCGTACAACATAAAAATAATATTTAATATGCCAAATACATTTCATAATAACTTTAATAATTTACGAGCGACCAATATTTATAAGAGTCCATCAAATATTTAAGAATATTGAAACACCCCACACCCCTTAGTATACCCAAAAGGATACACTAAAAGATGTGGTGCATTGTAGGTATAACTAAAACTAGCAGAGACTAAGATTCACAAGACAAAACAGAGAAAAACGGCGGAAACAATTAAAATAATATTTGCTAAAAGTCAGACTTCATAGTATACAATTATAAAACCAAATACATCATATGTTTCAAAATACCAATATATGTCTCTTGAAATCAAAACCTCAGTCTTATAAATATCAGAGTACAAACTATCCCTCACAAAGTGCTTGTACGTGGAATAAGCTAAAAACTGATAATAAAGAAGTTAAATACAAAAGAAATCTCTACCAAAGACATTTCCAAGTGTCAACAATCTATCATCCTTGCTCTTGCTAGCCTAAGAGGGGAAAAGGGGAAAATGGAGGAGTGGGTCAGACTAAAATCTGGTGAATGATAGTAATTACAAGAATCTCTAAGCAAAGTAAAAGTAATAGGCTTTACAACAGTTCTAGTATATAATAAGAAACAAAGGAAATAGAAGAAGGAATAAGATGGAAATAAATACGAATTAACTATTAAATATGATTGGTTAACTATGATTGTTTTCACTTATCCTTTATTGCTACTTTGATTATGCTGAATCACTAATCCTATAATTAGGATGAAATCCTAATTCAACCCTTTTGATCGGCCTGCTACTCCATAGACCTACTGCGGACTAGACGCTATATAGCTCCCTACATAGAAGGCAATGGTGTCTACGAATGACACCCAATGTATCTACTATGGACTAGACGTTATATAGCTCCCTATACAAAAGGCAATGGTGTCAATGAAAGACACACATACTAAGCGCTTGGAACTCATAATTATTTATGAGCCATCACTAGAAGTCACTCACGTGACCACCACTAAGCTTGCGTTACCTGTTGTTCCACCTATTGGGTTTTCTTATTACCTCAAGCTCCATCATAAGCGTGCCCCTTGTCTCACTTCAGGATTATGTGAAACACTGTGTCCATAGAAAAATAGTGGAAATGCTGTTGGTACTGGCCAGTCATCCAAACAATATCTAGTTGCGCCACTTGACCAAATCCCCGGTGATTTGGACTTCTATTTGACCAATTACTACCATTATTAGCATAAGTGTGCCCTCATCTCACTCCAGGGTAATCTGAGACAACCATTTTTTCTAATATCCTACTTTCATCTTTTCTTATTAACTTATATAAATTATTTGAATAAGCCTTTATTATGGTTCTTTCTATCGGTGCTTATTAATTTATCCTAAGTCTTAAAATAAGCCTTATTCGGTTATGTTTTCTTATTATAACCTACGTTATAATCATGCTTATTACTTAACACAAGGTTTAAGTGTGAAAATAAGCTTCTTTCATCTTTTACTCTTTTTAGTTATAATTCTAATTTATAAATAGTCCAATCTCTTTAATTTAGTCCAATTCTAATATTTACATCACAATTTTAGTCCAATTACATTTCTTATTACAGTCGTTACATTTTACATCTTACCTTCTGTTATTTCAGTATTCTTATAATTTTAATCCATTTCCTTGTTTAATCTATTATAATCCATACGCGAAGAAGAAGGAGAGATAAAATAAAATTGACAATAGAAGAAAATCCAAAGTGCAGGAAAAAGATGTAAATAACGCATAAATAACAGGAAATAAATTAAAATGCTGTAAATAAACTGTAAATAAATGGAAAAGCTATAATTAATAGAATTAAACTAAAATTACTTGAAATAAATAGCTAAAAGAAATAGACTGAAAAAATAATTCTAAAAACTTTAAATAAATTACTAAAAAGGTTATTCCAAAATCGTAGTAAAAACTACAACTATTGGAAACCCTATTATTTTAAATCACTTAAAGAAATCTAAATTAATCAAAATCACTCACCTGTGGTCCTAATCTCTTCCCTTTTGGTCTTCCCGGATCTACTTGAGGGTATTAAAATATTTTCATTAAAAAGATTCTCTCCTTGGAAAATTATTCCTTTTCGGGTCCTTCCTGAAAAGGTGAACCTAAGCGGAGAAAATCTAGAATGAGAAAAGGTGTTAGGTCTAGGGTTCTATTTATAGGTGTAGAAGTGGATCTCGGACCATTGGATTTGATGATTAAATAGGATGCAACCACGTCATAGGCTGAATAGGAGCCATCGGATGCAAGAATGGAAGGACCAGATTGGTAAAAAGAATGCAAATAACGCGTATAACGTTCGAACGAACGAAAGTTCGTTCGTTTGTTCACAAGGGGAGTCGGGTCGACCATGCGGTCGACTACCCCTTCCTCTTGGTCGAACGGCCAGTCGACCTAGGGCACGATTGGGTCGACCTCTCGGTTGACCTAGCCAATTAATTGTTGTTATTATTATTATTATTATTTTCTTGTTTAATTTGTAACTCTCTCGTATTAACTCAGATTCTAATGTTCTATATATATGGAAATTGACCAGAGAATTTCCATGGACATAATGGTGCAACTCCCCTGGCTTAGTTCTGATAATTTCACAAAGTTATTTTATTATTTCATTAATTAACGAATTAATTATTATGGGTTAAATTTCGGGTTGTTACATTCTGCATTCCTTAATGGATTTCGTCCCAGAAATCTCTAAGGATAAAAGGATGAAATAAATGTTTTCATCCATGTTCTACGATAAATTACTCAACCATCATCCATTACATCCATTGTCCTTAAGTCTTTCTAATGTGATTTATGATACTTATGCAATTAGTGTAGTGTCAACGCCCCTAACTAATGCAAAAGATTAGGCGATCCAGTGATTCAGTCAACCTCCTTTTATGCATTTATGTCCATGCAATATATCCAAATGAATGCTAATTCCCTATTAAGAACTGATAGTTCTATATGTGTGCTTCAATCGTCATCCAAATGCAACAACCATGTGATAAACATCCATTTATAGCAACCATGAAAATAAATAAAAATGCAAATGCGCACATATCTATATGCATATGCTCTAGTGTCCAAGTTAGACCGATCCCTTAGAGATAATAGTGCCTAGTGTAAGTACATGCGTCCAAAGCATCCACTAGCAAACACTTGCAACCACATGCATCCATCATTCATAACATGTTTATATCAAATCCTACAATCCATAGGTAAAATCCTCTGTTCTACCCTCCCCAAAGAATGAAAAAGAAAGAACCTATTCAAAACTAAGTACCGAAATAGGAAATTTGAAATTTACTACCAAAGAGAGATGTGGATAAGAAGTAAGCATTTTCTCCTAATCAATTTAATCTTCTCCAAAGTCTTTTTAACTTCTCTAGGCTCTATCCAACACGATAGCGACTTGCGCGGTCTTCCATAAAGAGCTTCGGAAGGTGCCAATCCAATGCTAGCTTGAGAACTAATATATTACGCGAATTCCACTAAAGAAAGATGTTTTTGCCAAGTTCTTCCAAAATCAGGAATATCCATTCTCAACCATGTGTGTGCTACAATTTTACTAACTCCATTTTATTGTTCTTCTTTAGTCTGCTCACCTAGGTTCTCATTAGGGTCTATACACTATGGAAACTCTATTATTACTTCCAAAAGTAATTACTACTGTCTCCTTTGTAGCCTTACACCTTTTCTGTTACACCTAGGAAATGATTCCTATCTACTTCACATTTAAGAGTTTGATTCGGTGTTTATAGTTCCATTTTAAAAAGTAGGGTCTATACACTCTACGAAAACTCTATTATTACTTCCAAAAGTAATTACTGCTGTCTCCTTTTTAGCCTTACACCTTTTCTGTTACACCTAGGAAATGATTCCTATCTACTTCACATTTAAGAGTTTGATTCGGTGTTTATAGCTCCATTTTAAAAAGTAAGGTTTCTAAATATTTAAAACATCAAATCCCAAAAACTTTGTCTTTAAAACTGTTGTCTTTAAGTTTCTATTAAATTTAAAAATACTAGGTTACTTAAAATTTTATCTTTCTAGACTTGCAACTTCAGAACTTTTTTAATTTACATTATTTCCCAAACCTAGAGGGAAAAACTTTTAAGTCCATAACTTATTCCTCGTTTTCTTTTAAAGACCATTTTAGTTTTCTATAAAAAATTTGAACTTTCAAATTCTACTTTTATTACGTTTTCATTACTACAAATTTATTTACTTTTTCACCGAACCATTTTCTTTTAAAACACCTTTAAAATAACCTTATGTATTTTCAAAACATCTTCTTATTACACATACGGTCTCATACATTAATGTATTGGAATTGCTTTCTTTTTATGAGAAATTATTAACGCTAGAATCTTCTATGAACCTTTTAAAAGAGGACTTCATGTTTATATGAAATTACAAGTAACTTATTTTATATTTTAAGAAATAGGCTATACAAAATATGGTGCTCCCCATATCTTATACATCTCTTTCATGTATTCCTTGTAACTTGCATATAACATTTTTATTGGTTTTATAGAAAATTATACCAATATTCTTTTCATTCCAATAGATTAAAGTATGTTTAAATTGTATTTTCTTTCGATAGACATCTTTTATTATCTAACTGCAATGACCCTCTCTTTTCTACCTTAATTTTGTAAGGATTTTTTTTACATAGTGATATATATATGTATCATTTATTAATAAATATATTTTCCAGGGTCATTTTCCTTTTTCCAATAAACAAACTTTATCCAGGATCAAAATTTTTACCAATATAGATATATCAATGCAACCACAAGGATATACACACACATATGAAGATGCATGTGCCCCTCTTATTTAATCAGGTTATGGGAAACAAGAGGTTACATTGATTGATTAAATTTAATCAACCCCCACATAGCTCAATTTCATTTATGTAATAAAATTTTATTCATATAGGTAACAAAATGATT
This sequence comes from Allium fistulosum, assembly GCA_030737815.1. NCBI lineage: Eukaryota > Viridiplantae > Streptophyta > Magnoliopsida > Asparagales > Amaryllidaceae > Allium > Allium fistulosum. The sequence goes on along the minus strand of CM060905.1, from coordinate 751,826,349 downwards.
TTTAATCTTTGATTGCTTGCTGGATCCTCTATGAAATATGATCCATAGAAACTAGATAATTATGTTATGATTATCTATATAATTAATAGTGTAGTGTCTGTGCTCTGAAAATGATATAAGCTTCTATCATTTTCTATGTTTGCTTTCCTATAAAATCTGCCTTATATGCAAACTCATATCTGGGGTATTTTTAAATGAATTATCATATTCCAGAGGCTTGATTCCTTGATACCATGATACTAAGCTAAATGAAATGCAATCCAGGTATAGACAATGGCATGATGCAAATGGAAATTCTGAAAACATGTAGACTCCTAATTCAATTACCATATGCCTTTAAGTTCTGGATACATTTTTCATAAAGTAAGATTAACTATGTTGTTCATCAAGACCCAACTGTTTCTACTTTTTCAACCCTTAAAACTATTCATAGACTCAAGATTGACTAATACATTTATAAAATGTAATTCTCCTATTTGCCTAACATTCTCACTCAGTTTACTTACAAAATTATAGATAAAAACTTTTCAACATTCTAGATAATGAAACTCAGATATTGTAAATTCCAGTTACAAGTTAAATTCTTAACAAAATACTTAACCAAATATCCAACATCACTCAGTACTTTCTACAATGGAAAATTTTAAAATATCAATACATGCAAATTTCATCTTTTAAGCTCTTATCTATCTAATTCTAGCATGCTATAATCTTCTTCTCAATGCCTTGCTTCTACTCCTACCTAGAGGCTGTTGTTCCTGAAAAAGCATTTGAAGCTGCCTCATTTTAAATGAGACACCCCAGATGCCATTAGCACACTAGGGTCAAAAACATGTCTGGTATGAGAAAATCCACTAAAGCAATTAATTAATTATGTTAAAGTTGAATTAATTACGTATGCATATAGTTGTGCCCTTTGAAAACAAGTAATACTTGTGTGCATGTTCTGTGTCATTGTGCATGTGCACACTTTAATCTTTCTTTCCAGAGACTTTATATAGATATATCACATTCCTTCAGGCATACAATTCAGTCATAAATCAAATATTCATTCACACCCAACAGAAAATAACCAACATGAGTTAAATCATTTATTCCCTCCTCATATTTCATTTCTAGGAAAATTCTAGTTTCTCATCATATCAAATATTCTTTCCTTGATATATTTATCTACCCTGGTCTCATCTACAATTATATGAATCAATGGACACACTGTAATGAACTAATTCACTCCATTACACAAAGATCTCAGGGCTTAAACAAGCCGTGTGTCAACTTGCATTTCTCAAGAACACAAGTCATTCCTGCAGTAATCTTGACCCAATTTCCTATCAGGTTCTCAGGCACTTTCTCTTTTGAATTTTTCAGGGCAAACCCAATCAGTGGGTCAGTTCACTAAAACAAGCATTCATCTCATAGCATTCCTCATCATTCATATAACAAACAGAGGCAATCAAGCAATTTAAATATTGGTACTTATTAAAACATGTTCTTGCAATTTAAAGGAGGTATAGACAACTAACATTGGTTTATGGCTCTATGGGAAGATTTTGTTGCAAACATCTGTGCTTTAGTTAAACTCAGATTAACCAAGCTTCCTAAATCACAAAATCTATTTGCTGGGTGGGTATTGTATATTTTCTTTGAATCAGGAGTGTCAGCACATAGGCAAGCCTATTGCACTCCTAATTCCTTTTCATTTTAAGCCTCGGCACATATACATATGTATATTGCAGCCCATATGCTCATCAATTCTTCTGGGTTGAGCCAAAACCAACACTACTTGCTTATATTCAACATTTTATTTTCTGGGTATTTATTTATATTTCTAACCAGTATCATATCAGAAAGAGATCTGGGTTTTTAAGATACTTATTCATGCATACTGATCGTATTTAGAATATTCACAAAATAAAACAATCAGAACAACCATCTAGCATTAAAGCATCCTTAATTTCTGAAAGACAATTACATACTCTTTTAAGAAAAATTAATTTATAACTGGCTGCCTTCATTAGGACTTAGTGCCTTAAGTTTTTGAGTGAGTTTTCTCACCTAGCTCTCTTCTTTGCTTCCTTAATTAATTGATAAACTTCTGCCTTTAGCCTCAAGCTCTTTTCCTTTACTTGCCTTATGTTTATATGGTGTTTTTTTTTCAAAGTTCTTTTTGAGAAGGAGAGGAGGCTGCTGCTTATATATATACAGAGTTCTCCTTAGGGTTTTGGGTATTGGCTAAAGCCATTTTTGCCCACCATAAAATTATGTTATCTGCATTTATTTGAACCCAAGATTCTACCCTCCCCGGCTTAATTTGTTGAAGGGAAAAGTGGTTATCTACTTTGATTATTTTCAGAAATCTTACTTTTCCATAAAATGATTTTTCTCTTGTCTATTTGCATGCTAAATGTGTGATCTGATTTCCAGCAATATTATACACATATTTCTTCCTTTCTTAATTCAGCCCATATAAAAATACATTTTTGTTTTCCTCCCATTTTCTATTTTTAGCCTTCACTTTATTATCTGGTGTTTCCTTTTTATTTATCAACAAGAGGAAAAACATATTTGTGTGTTTCATTTTACTAGTTTAAATTCTAATACTTAGTGAGTATACTTACATATATGTTTTACAGACAATAACTTATATAAATATATACATCTATATTACTTTATACTGATACACATATGCACATGTATACTTAGTTATATTTCTTCATATAGCACATTTGAGGGTTTTCTTTATTTATCAGTAAATATATACATATATATACATATATATATATATATACATATATACATTTTCCATACATAGCATCATGTACTCATTCATAGTATCCAGGGATCTAGCTTTACTCATGTGTATTTTCTGTGCACAAATGCACATCATTTTATTACACCACATCAAGCTATCTCATCTTTCCCTTAAACATGGTTTTAAAAACTGTTTAAAAATTATTTTAAGCTTATTTATATTTTCCAAGATAAATTCCTAAAATCTTGGGTCATTACATACACCCCACCTTTTAGGAATTATGTCCCACAATTTTTCCAAGCTTAAATCAGAAAACAAGTACTCTTTAACCACTTAGATTTCTAGTTCTTATGATAATAAATAAAAATACATGCATCCAAAAGAAAAGCAAATTAAAAAAAATTAGATTTACCTCTAATCTGAAAATAGCTTAGGGTAGTTCATCCTAACCTTGTCCTCTAATTCCCATGTGCAATCACTGGGATCAAGACTCCACTGTACTTTCACAAGTTTCAGTGATTTATTTCTTAATTTCTTCATATCCTTTGCCAAAATTCCTACTGGATCTTTTTCATAAATCAAATTAGGATTTATCTGCACTTGGGTTGGGGTCTCCAGAATTTCTGCCTTGTCATGTACCCACCTTCTCAATTGTGATACATGAAAAACATCATGTATGCCTTGCATGTTTTCTGGCAATTCCAACTTATATGCCAAGGAACCAATTCTTTCCAGAATTTTTTATGGTCCAATATATCTCGGGGTTAACTTGCCTTGTTTCCCAAATCTCAGCACATTTTTCATAGGTGAGATTTTGATGAAAACAAAATTTCCCACTTCATATTCTACCTGCCTCCTTTTCATGTCTGCAAATTTATTTTGCCTATCTTGTGCTGCTGCCATTCTTCTTCTTATCAACTCAATTTTCTCCTTAGTTTCTTATATGTACTCAGGCCCTAAAATGGCCCTTTCTCCTGCTTCTACCCAACAAACAGGTGGCAAACAAGGCTTACCATATAAGGCTTCAAATGGAGCCATTCCTATGGTGCTTTGATAGCTGTTGTTGTATGTAAATTCAACTAGATGAAGATAATCTTCCCAGTTGCCCCCAAAATCCAGTACACATGCTCTCAACATGTCCTCCAAAACCTTGTTTACTACCTCAGTCTGCCCATCTGATTGAGGATGGTAGGCAGTACTTAAGCATAGTTCACTTCCCATTGCTTCTTGAAAGCTTCTCCAGAATTTTGAGGTGAAGATGGTATCCCTATCACTCACAATGGTTTTGGGAATGCCATGTAACTTTACCACTTCCTTCATAAAAATTTGAGCTAATTTTGGTGCTTTCCTTTCTGACTTGACTGGGATGAAGTGTGCTACTTTGGTTAGCCTATCAACTATCACCCATATGCTTGTATTTCCTCTCTTAGATCTAGGCAGCCCATCTATGATATCCATAGATATATCTTCCCACTTCCACTGTGGTACACTAAGAGGCTACATCAACCCTGATGGCCTTTGGGTTTCAGCCTTGACTTGTTGGCAAGTCATACATTTGGCAATGTATTTAGCTACATCTGATTTCATCCCCTTCCACCAGAAGTCTCTTTTCAAATTTTGGTACATCTTTGTGTTGCCTGGGTGTATGGAGTATTTACTTCTGTGATATTCATTTAATATCTCTTTCTTCAATTTTGTGTCCTCTGGCACATACATCCTATTTTGGTATCTCATATAACCATTTTTTTATCAATATGGTGATTCATCACTTCCTCCCCTTTTGAGAGGAGCATTTTCTTCTCTAATAAGTTTGCACCCTGTTCTTGCATTTTTCCTACCTTCAGAATTAAATCTGGTTGAAGTGTCATTAAGCTTAACTTCACTTTATTTTCTTGTGCACCATGCACCTTCTCATCAATGTGCACACAACCATTCTCCCTAATTTCTAACTCAGTCAGCAAAGACAAGTCCTTAAATTCTTCTATCATCATCATAGCCAATTTAGCATGCTGTCCACTTAGAGCATCTGCAACTTTGTTTGCTTTGCCTGGTGTATAGAGTATGTCAAAGTCATAGGCAGCTAAGAACTCCACCCATCTATGTTGCCTCATGTTCAAATCTTTTTTGAAAATAAATATTTTAGAGACTTGTGGTCAGTGTAAAGTTCAAACTTAGTGCCTAACAAATAGTGTCTCCAAAGTTTCAAAGCATAGATCACAGCTGCTAATTCAAGATCATGTGTGGCATACCTCACTTCATGGGGTTTAAGTTGTCTGGATGCATATGCAATGACTTGGCCTTGTTGCTTCAATACTGCACCCAAGCCAAATCCACTAGCATCAGTGTATACAACTAATTCTTCATTTCCATGAGGTACTTTTAAAATTGGAGCATTCACCAATGCCTCCTTCAATTGTTCAAAAGACTTTTCACATTTTTCTGACCAAACAAATGCTTGGTTTTTCCTGGTTAGGTTAGTAAGTGGTGTAGCAATTTTTGAAAAATCTTTTATAAATCTCCTATAATACCCTGCCATCCCCATAAATGACCTCACTTCACTCACAGTGCTTGGCCTCTTCCATGCTTGAATAGCCACTACTTTATTGGGTTCATAGAAATTCCTTGGGCAGATATAACATGGCCAAGAAAATGCACTTCCTCTTTCCAAAATTCACATTTTGAGTATTTTGCCTTTAAGTCTTTTTCCCTTAGTCTAGACAAAACCATGTGCAGATGACTTTCATGCTCTTCCATTGTTTTGGAATAAATTAAAATGTCATCTATAAAAATAAGCACAAACTTGTCTAAATAATCTCTAAAGGTTCTGTTCATTAAATCTACAAAGTATGATGGTGCATTGGTCAAGCCAAATGGCATAACCAAAAATTCATACAACCCATATCTAGTGTTAAAGGCAGTGTACTTGATGCTTGATTCTTCCACCTTCATTTGATGAAAACCAGATGCTAAATCTAGCCTAGAGAATACTCTTGCTCTAGCCAATTGATCAAAAAGATCATCTATTCTTGGCAGTGGGTATTTATTTTTAATGGTTACCCTGTTTAATTCCCTATAATCTATGCAAAGTCTCAAGGTACCATCTTGTTTCTTAACAAACACCACTGGTGCCCCCAGCAAGAATTGCTGGGTCTTATAAAACCCTTATTTTCTAATTCTTCTAATTGTTTCTTTAATTCTTTTAGTTCATTTGGCCCCATTCTTGTTGGCTTTTTAATCACTGGGCTTGCTCCTGGAACTAAATGAATTTGGAATTCCACTGGCCTATGGTTTGGAATACCATTAACCTCCTCAAAAACATCCAAATATTCATTGACTATGGGAATTTCCTCAATAATATGTTCACTGAAATCTTTACCCAAATCAATCAAATGACACAATTTTCTTCCCTTAGACACTTCACACAAAATTGTGATCCTCTGGCTTCCATGGTTTTGCAATGATATGGTGGATGAGTCTAAGTTAATTATGGCCTTGAATTGCCTTAACCAGTCTACTCCCAAAATAACACCTATGTTTGGGTAATTTAAAACATATAAATTGGAAATAAAAGTATTTCCTCCTATGTTTAATTTCGCATCCACACAGATCATGTTTAAAACACTAAAAATTCCCAGTGGACTTTGTATATGTAAAGGGGTTTCAACCAATATGCAACTTAATTTCAGCATTTTAACTAATTCATAGGAAATTAAAGAATGAGTTGCTCCAGTATCATATACTACTGCTATGGGTACATTACAAATAAATAGTGTACCTTCCACTTGACTGTGCTTCTCAACATTGATCTCCACTGTTTTGCCTTTTTCTTCCAAGTTTGCTAATTTTCCTTGCTGCCTATTCTCAGGACAATTTCTTTTCATATGCCCTTCTTTCCCACATAAATAACACTTGAAAGCTCCTCCTTTCAATTCTGGACATCTTGGTCTGATATGTCCTTCTTTTCCACATTGATGACACACAATTTTCTTCTTGGTTTCCTTAGCTTTAATATCCCCAGTAGACATAGACTGGCCTCTTCTTTCTTCTTATCATAAGGATGATATCTCCTCTTACCCTTCTTACTGTTATTGTTCTTGAAATTTCTGAATTTTTCCCTTTCCTTGTCATGCTACTCCAATCTCAAAGCTAAGTCTATCACATGGTCAAAGATCCTGTCAGCATAAGGTAACATAGCTCTGCTAAGTCCTGGGTTCAAACCTTTTATGTATCTATCATTTTTGGATGCTTCATCTGCCACAAGCATTGCTCCATATGTGGAAAGCCCCTCAAACTTTTGAGTGTATTCTGTGATAGTCATAGTTCCTTGCCTAAGTCTAATAAATTCTTTTAGCAAGGTAGTCTTAGCTGATGCTGGTACAAACTTTGCTTCCAACATCTCTTTGAATTGATTCCAAGTGATTTCATTCTCATTTCTTCCTGCAATGATTACTTCCCACCAGCTTAAAGCTACTCCTTTTAGCTATCTTGAAGCCACTTGCCTCTTTCTTTGACCATCAAGTTGCATGTCATTGAAAATTCTATCCAATGTTCTCAACCATGCTTGAATTTCCATAATACTCTCTGTTCCTTCAAAGCTTTTGCCTCCTAAATGAGTATATGTCTTAAGTAATTTTGAGAGCTCTTCATAGGGATTTTCTTGCCTTTGTCCTGCCCCATCCCTAAATGCTCTCACCAAGTCTTGCAGATTGACCATTGGTGGTGCATTGGAAGATCCTACTCCCTGATTTGGTGGTCTTCCTACCATAGTTTGCTAATAATAATTTACATAGCTGGTTAGTTTGGTTGGTAATTTTATTATTTCAGTGGTTTTATTTACTCTGAAAACATTGTTATATATTTAGTCTCTTTAAATTTTATTTCTATCAGAGAATTTGATCTTTATTTCTGCTATGTTTAATAACATAGCTTTGATACCAAATGCAATGACCCTCTCTTTTCTACCTTAATTTTGTAAGGATTTTTTTTTAAATAGTGATATATATATGTATGTATCATTTATTAATAAATATATTTTCCAAGGTCATTTTCCTTTTTACAATAAACAAACTTTATTCAGGATCAAAACTTTTACCAATATAGATATATCAGTACAACCACAAGGATATACACACACATATGAAGATGCATGTGCCCCTCTTATTTAATCAGGTTATGGCAAACAAGAGGTTACATTGATTGATTAAATTTAATCAATCCCCACATAGCTCAATTTCATTTATGTAATAAAATTTTATTCATATAGGTAACAACATGATTTTTAATCTTTGATTGCTTGCTGGATCCGCTATGAAATATGATCCATAGAAACCAGATAATTATGTTATGATTATCTATAAAATTAATAGTGTAGTGTCTGTGCTTTGAAAATGATATAAGCTTCTACCATTTTCTATGTTTGCTTTCCTATAAAATCTGCCTTATATACAAACTCATATCTGGGGTATTTTTAAATGAATTATCATATTTCAGAGGCTTGATTCCTTGATACCATGATACTAAGCTAAATGAAATGCAATCTAGGTATCGACAATGGCATGATGCAAATGGCAATTCTGAAAACATGCAGACTCCTAATTCACTTACCATATGCCTTTAAGTTCTGGATACATTTTTCATAAAGTAAGATTAACTATGTTGTTCTTCAAGACCCAACTGTTTCTACTTTTTCAATCCTTAAAATTATTCATAGACTCAAGATTGACTAATACATTTATAAAATGTAATTCTCCTACTTGCTTAACATTCTCACTCGGTTTACTTACAAAATTATAGATAAAAACTTTTCAACATTCTAGATAATGAAACTCAGATATTGTAAATTCCAGTTACAAGTTAAATTCTTAACAAAATACTTAACCAAATATCCAACATCACTCAGTACTTGCTACAATGGAAATTTTTAAAATATCAATACATGCAAATTTCATCTTTTAAGCTCTTATCTATCTAATTCTAGCATGCTATAATCTTCTTCTCAATGCCTTGCTTCTACTCCTACCTAGAGGCTGCTGTTCCTGAAAAAGCATTTGAAGCTGCCTCATTTTAAATGAGACACCCCAGATGCCATTAGCACACTAGGGTCAGACACATGTCTGGTATGAGAAAATCCACTAAAGCAATTAATTAATTAAGTTAAAGTTGAATTAATTACGTATGCATATAGTTCTGCCCTTTGAAAACAAGTAATACTTGTGTGCATGTTCTATGTCATTGTGCATGTGCACACTTTAATCTTTCTTTCCAAAGACTTTATATAGATATGGCACATTCATTCAGGCATACAATTCAGTCATAAATCAAATATTCATTCACACCCAATAGAAAATAACCAACATGAGTTAAATCATTTATTCCCTCCTCATATTTCATTTCTGGGAAAATTCTAGTTTCTCATCATATCAAATATTCTTTCCTTGATATATTTATCTACCCTGGTCTCATCTGCAATTATATGAATCAATGGACACACTGTAATGAACTAATTCACTCCATTACACAAAGATCTCAGGACTTAAACAAGCCGTGTGTCAACTTGCATTTCTGAAGAACACAAGTCATTCCTGCAGTAATCTTGACCCCATTTCCTATCAGGTTCTCAGGTACTTTCTCTCTTGAATTTTTCAGGGCAAACCCAATCAGTGGGTCAGTTCACTAAAACAAGCATTCATCTCATAGCATTCCTCATCATTCATATAACAAACAGAGGCAATCAAGCAATTTAAATATTGGTACTTATCAAAACATGTTCTTGCAATTTAAAGGAGGTATAGACAACTAACATTGGTTTATGGCTCTATGGGAAGATTTTGTTGCAAACATCTGTGCTTTAGTTAAACTCAGATTAACCAAGCTTCCTAAATCACAAAATCTATTTGCTGGGTGGGTATTGTATATTTTCTTTGAATCAGGAGTGTCACCACATAGGCAAGCCTATTGCACTCCTAATTCCTTTTCATTTTAACCCTCAGCACATATACATATGTATATTGCAGCCCCTATGCTCATCAATTCTTCTGGGTTAAGCCAAAACCAACACTACTTGCTTATATTCAACATTTTATTTTCTGGGTATTTATTTATATTTCTAACTAGTATCATATCAGAAAGAGATCTGGGTTTTTAAGATACTTATTCATGCATACTGATCATATTTAGAATATTCACAAAATAAAACAATCAGAACAACCATCTAGCATTAAAGCATCCTTAATTTCTGAAAGACAATCACATACTCTTTTAAGAAAAATTAATTTATAACTGGCTGCCTTCATTAGGACTTAGTGCCTTAAGTTTTTGAGTGAGTTTTCTCACCTAGCTCTCTTCTTTGCTTCCTTAATTAATTGATAAACTTCTGCCTTTAGGCTCAAGCTCTTTTCCTTTACTTGCCTTATGTTTATATGGTGTTTTTTTTTCAAAGTTCTTTTTGAGAAGGAGAGGAGGCTGCTGCTTATATATATACAGAGTTCTCCTTAGGGTTTTGGGTATTCGCTAAAGCCATTTTTGCCCACCAGAAAATTATGTTATCTACATTTATTTGAACCCAAGATTCTACCCTCCCCGGCTTAATTTGGTGAAGGGAAAAGTGGTTATCTACTTTGGTTATTTTTAGAAATCTTACTTTTCCATAAAATGCTTTTTCTCTTATCTATTTGCATGCTAAATGTGTGATCTGATTTCCAGCAATATTATACACATATTTCTTCCTTTCTTAATTCAGCCCATACAAAAATACATTTTTGTTTTCCTCCCATTTTCTATTTTTAGCCTTCACTTTATTATCTGGTGTTTCCTTTTTATTTATCCACAAGAGGAAAAACATATTTGTGTGTTTCATTTTACTAGTTTAAATTCTAATACTTAGTGAGTATACTTACATATATGTTTTACAGACAATAACTTATATACATATATACATCTATATTACTTTATACTGATACACATATGCACATGTATACTTAGTTATATTTCTACATATAGCACATTTGAGGGTTTTCTTTATTTATTAGTAAATATATACATATATATACATATATATATATACATATATACATTTTCCATACATAGCATCATGTACTCATTCATAGTATCCAGGGATCTAGCTTTACTCATGTGTATTTTCTGTGCACAAATGCACATCATTTTATTACACCACATCAAGCTATCTCATCTTTCCCTTAAACATGGTTTTAAAAACTGTTTAAAAATTATTTTAAGCTTATTTATATTTTCCAAGATAAATTCCTAAAATCTTGGGTCATTACACTAACTTACACTTTTCTTTTCAGAAAAACTAATCTTTAAAACTGTTTTAATATATCCATAACCAAAAACATTTTCTTATACTTATTAAATAATAAGTGTATTCACAAACCACTTTTTATTTCTATTCTTAGAAATTACCCTTTTTAAAAATACATTTTTTAAATTTGGGTTTAGAATAGATGTTGCATAATACACCATTACTACAACCCAAAAAATACTAAAGTATGGATTTAATTTAAAATAAATACTAATAAACTTCACATGCTATGTAAAAACATTTCCTTTGGGAGTTACCTACTATAACGGTAGCGCTAAATTCTACGCTCCCTTTATTTTCACGAAAACAACTATTACAACAATAAATGTTGTAATCTACGTTTCCGATACCTAATACTTTTTAGGTTTTTATATTAAAATTGTTTGTTTACTTACAAAGAAGCTAGTGAACTATATACGTTCTGTAATTCTTTAAAAAGAATTTCAATTTTAACAAAATTTATATCATATAAAAATCCAATTCAAATTTATTAACATATTCCCAAAAACCCAGTATTTACTTTTAAAAATATTGACAATTCTTCTTTTCAATTCTAATAATTTCATTTTGTTGGGTTAGACATAAAGTGGATTTTCCTACTTACTATCCCAGGAGTATCCTTTCTCAACCTTGGAAATCTCATTTCCTTACTTAAAGTCTTATATTGTTGTTCCTCTTGTATGCCTATATTTATCTTATGGCATTACCGTTAAATCCACTTTTCTATGGCAATTTTAATTTCTCCAATTATCTACACGTGGCCTTTCTCCTTTTTTTAACTACTGCATCTACTGTACATCTTTAATCTTTGCGTACCACTCTTTGGATTTTCACAATCCAAACTTGAATGTACAAAACCATTTCTCAAACCGTTTCCCATGTGTAAACCTTCTCTATGCCCAAGAAACACACTTTCTTCTACCAGAAGTGTAACTTCAAGAATTTTTCCTTTAGCCGATAAACACGAAGCGTACTAAGAACCTCTTCAAGATGATTAGCATGCTTTTCCATACTCTAGGAAAACACCAAAATGTCATCCACGAACACCATCACGAACTTATTTAGGACCGGGCTCATCAAATCTACCAAATAGACTGCGACATTGGTTAGCCCAAAATACATAACCAACCACTCAAAGAATCTTTCAGGTGTCTAAATGCGGTCTTATCAATGCTGTCATCGGTGACTCTAACCGGATGGAATCTCGTGGTTAAATCAAACTGAGAGAATAGCGAACAACCAACTAACTGGTCAAAATGATCATATATCCTAGGGAGTGGATATCGGTTATTCTTTATGAGCTTATTCAATTCTCTATAGTCTATGCAAAGTCGAATGGAACCATCCACCTTTGTAGCGAAGAAGACTGGCAGTCCCTACTTTGATATGCTTGTTCTTATGAAACCTTTCTCCAAAAGCTCACGGATCTTGTTTTCCTAATTCCTTCCTCTCCCTAGGTGTCATAGGTAATGCTACTTGCTTAGCATTATCAGTCAAATAAATCCTGAAGTCAATGACTCTCTTAGGGGGTAGTCCCCTAACCTCCTCAAAGACGTTTGGAAAATCTCTGACGATAGGAATCGAATCTAACTCTGATGATGATGAATCGAGGGAATAAAGGAAGCTCAACATAACTGACCCTTGCGGGTCACAAGAAACCTCAAGAGTCCTACCGCTACGTGTCTCAAGTCTAATGACTCTCCTTTCGCTATCTAATATAGCTCAATATGCGGATAGCCAATCCATTCCATAAAATAATAGCATACCCCAAAAATCCAAAAACATAGGGGTCATAGTCAAATTGTACGCCCAGGACAAAAAAAATTCAAACCCTACAAATCATAGACAAGTGTGCCGATCCTCTTACGCATTTGAAACAACGATGGGGTCTACTACTAAATAGATGTCTAGGTGCAAAAAATCTACTAGAGGACTAGAGATTAAAGAGTGTGATGCTCCAGAATCGAAAAGAGTCCTAATGGGAAAATCAGAAATAGAAATCAAATTTTCCTACCTTGATTTGGTCTGCTCCTCGGAGGTTCTGTATCCAAAGTCTGAATCTGTGCTGTAGGTGCGCTCGCTGCTTCCCAATTTTCCGAGGACAGATCTTACTAAAGTGACCAAGTTGTCCACAATTTAAACACCTTCCCTTCATTCCAGCCTTCTTACACTCTTTTGCGTAATGACCAGCCATTCTACAGCGCTTACATTTCCCACTTTTCTTGATTCACTTCTGAGGTCCTCCCTCTTTCCTCTTGTCTTTATCCTTCCTGCCCTTCCCCCACTACTTCTTAGAGCTTATAGGAACCTCATTAAGCTCTCACTTATGCTGCCAAGATGTAGGTTGACCACTCTGTCGTCCTGAAAACCTAACCGTCTAAACCTTTGTTCCATATTCTCCAACCTAGCTCGTGTTTTCTCTGAATCCTCCATGCTAGAAAAAGTTCTGCCTCCTAAACTAGCGAAGTCCTTAGAAAAGTTGGCTGACGTAGGTGGGTTAAAGGGATTTCCACTTACCAGTGTTGTAATTGGTACTTGCCTTTGCACCTCTGGTACCGTAGCTCTACGGAAACAGTCAGCCATATTATGCAAAGAAAAGGAAACTTAGGCCCGAAAGAATCGAAAGTAGGTTGAATTGGACTTTTGAAGGGATTTTTAAAAAAGCTCTTTTATACTTAAACTACATCTATAATAAGATTTTTTTTTTTAGAAAATACTTCTAATTTGAAGATATGCTACTTAAAAATAGGTTGCTTTTGGAAAAATACTTTATTTTTAAAACAAGTTTTTAGGAATCCTGTAACCTTAGGCTCTGATACCAAGTGAAACACCCCACAACCCTTACTATACCCAAAAGGAAACACTAAAAAATGTGGTGCGTTGTAGGTATAACTAAAACTAGTAGAGACTAAGATTCAAAAGACAAAATAGATAAAAACAGTGGAAACAATTAAAATAATAATTTGCTAAAAGTCAAGCTTCATAATAAAGAATTATAAAACCAAATACATCATAAGTCTCAAAATACCAATATATGTCTCATGAAGTCTAAACCTCAGTCTCATAAATATCATAGTACAAACTTTCCCTCACAAAGCGGCGGTACAAGGAATAAGCTAAAAGCTGAAAATAAAGAAGAGAAATACATAAGAAATCTCTGCCAAAGAAGTTTCCAAGTGTCTGCAATCTATCGTCCTTGCTCTTGCTAGCCTATAGGGGGAAAAGCGAAAAATGGAGGAGAGGGTCGGAGTCGTCGGACTAAAATTCTGGTGAATGATAGTAATTACTTAAATCTTTAAGCAAACTAAAAGTAATAGGCTTTACAACAGTTCTAGTATATAATAAGAAACAAAGGAAATAGAAAAGGAATAAGCCGGAATTAAATACGAATTAACTATTAAATATGATTGGTTAACTTTGATTGTTTGCACTTATCCTTCATTGATGCTTTGATTAGGCTGAATCCCTAATCCTATAATTAGGATGAAATCCTAATTCTACCCTTTTGATCGACCTGCTAATCCATAGACCTACTGCGGACTAGACGATATATGGCTTCCTATACAAAAAGCAATGGTGTCTACGAATGACACGCAAAGTATCTACTGTGGACTAGACATTATATAGCTCCCTACAAAGAAGGCAATGGTGTTTACGAAAGACACACATACTAAGCGCTTGGAATTCATAACGATTTATGAGCCATCACTGTAAGTCGCACACGTGACCACCACTAAGCTCGCGTTACCTGTTGTTCCACCTATTCGGTCTTCTTATTACCTCAAGCTCAAGCATAAGCATGCCCCTCGTCTCACTTCTGGATTATGTGAAATGCCGTGTCCATAGAAAAATAGGGGAAATGCTGTTGGTATTGGCCAGTCATCCAAACAATATCTAGTTGCGCCCCTTGACCAAATCACCGATGATTTGGACTTCTATTTGACCAATTACTACCATTATTAGCATAAGTGTGCCCTCATCTCACTCCAAGGTAATGTGGGACCACCAATTTTTTCTAATAGGGAATTCTTTTTGGTATAGTTCTTACTTTCATCTTTGCTTATTAACTTAGATAAATTATTTAAGTAAGCCTTTATTATCGTTCTTACTATCGGTGCTTATTAATTTATCCTAAGTCTTAAAATAAGCCTTATTCGGTTCTGTTTTCTTATTATAACCTAAGTTATAATCATGCTTATTACTTAACTCAAGGTTTAAGTGTGAAAATAAGCTTCTTTCATCTTTTACTCTTTTTAGTTATAATTCTAATTTATAACTTGGCCAATCTCTTTAATTTAGTCCAATTCTATTATTTACATCATAATTTTAGTCCAATTACATTTCTTATTACAGTCGTTACATTTTACATCTTACCTTTCGTTATTTCAATATTCTTATAATTTTAATCCATTTCTTCATTTAATCTATTCTAATCCATAAGCAAAGAAGAAGGAGAGATAAAAACTAAAAATAGAAGAAAATCCAAAGCGTACGAAAAAGATGTAAATAACGCATAAATAACTGTAAATAAATTAAAATACTATAAATAAATTGTAAATGAATGGAAAAGCTCTAATTAACAGAACTAAACTTAAATTATCTAAAAAAACAGCTAAAAGAAATGGAATGAAAATAATCCTAAAAACTATAAATAAATTACTAGAAAGGTTATTCCAAACATCGTTGCAAAAACTACAACTATTGGAAGCCCTATTATTTTAAGTCACTTAAAGAAATCTAAATTAATTGCAATCACTCACCTGTGATCCTAAGCTCTTCTCTTTTGGTCTTTCCCGAATCCACTTGAGGGTATTAAAATATTTTTATCAAAAAGATTCTCTCCTTGGAAAATTATTCCTTTTAGGGTTCTTCCTAAAAATTGAACCCAAGTGGAGAAAATCTAGAATGAGAAAAAGTGTTAGGGCCAGGGTCTTATTTATAGGTGTAGAAGTGGATCTCGAACCATTAGATTTGAGGACTGAACAAGACGCAACCACGTCATAGGCTAAATAGGAGCCATCAGATGCAAGAATGGAAGGACCGGATTGGTTAAAAGAATGCAAATGATGCATATAACGTTCGAACGAACGGAAGTTCGTTCGTTTGTTCACAAGGGGAGGCAGGTCAACCGGGTGGTCGACCTCCCCTTCCTCTAGGTCGACCGGCCGATCAATCTAACGCACGGTTGGGTCGACCTCTCGGTCGACCTAGCCCAATTATTATTATTATTATTATTATTTTATTTCTTGTTTAATTTGTAACTCTCTCATATTAACTCGGATTCTGACGTTCTATATATGGAAATTGACCAGAAAATTACCACAGACACAATGGTTAAATTTCATTATTTTGTTATTTCATTAATTAGCGAATTAATTACTATGGGTTAAATTTCGGGTTTTTACAAATATTAATTGAAATATACAAAATGTGTCAGCATTTAGATCAATCCATTCCATACATAATAGTTTACTCATGATAACTCAGCATGAATCATGAGTAAAGTGCATTAAAAAATCGCTTAGACACCCATACATGTTTTTTGTTCAAAAAAAATTGATTCCCAGAAACTAGTTTTAAAGATCGTTGGATTTTTGAACGTGTTTACTATAACATCCCGTCGTTTTGGACCATTCAAATCGACAATAAAAACACACATGTCAGACTTGAATAATTCAGAACAACAGATTGTTAACAAAATTTGGGGCAAATAAAATCAATCACAGAATCACAGACACAGAATATCAGAATAACTCGCACCGGAATAAAATAACTATAGTAGTTTATGAAGCTACTAGATACAAAGTCTCAAAACTAATACATGATACCAAAGTCTGAAACCAATACATTTGGAAATTCAAGGTACATAAGTTCTCTACTACAAAAGCAAAAGCTGAGTGGAAATAACTGGAATAGAAATATCAGGTAGACAGCTAAATCTCCAGCGGATCTCTAGCTCCAAAAAGTTGAAACCAAAGCTGTGAAACTCAGGCTGACCGGAGCGTAAAGCAAAACACAAAACACCCGAGTCAGGACATATATACTTATAAAATGTAAATCAACTCAAGTGAACTGTAAAAGAAATGTGTCAGTAACTTAAAGGATGTTTGGGATTGCCCATCCTCTAAGGATCTGTTAAACTATCTACTATGTAGTAATATACGCTATTATAATAATGTCTAAAGTAAAGTAAATTATTAAAATAGCGTTAAGGCGTTACCCATATCACCATTAACACATTTTATATATTCCCAGTCTATACAGTACCGTAATCCCACCCATACTAGGTGCCGTCATAGGGCACTCCATAGATATGGTACAAACCAAACTCATAGAAGGTGCGCTAGGGTAGGTAACACGACACAACTAGGTAATGCCAGGGTAGATATACCAATTACACTTACAGACTGTTGGTAACGCATAGCCGCAACTACCGCCCAACTCGATCCACACACCCGAATCAAAGGTACGCACCAAATCAATCACAAAGTAATAGAATGGCTAACGATGAAGTGTGTCCGATCGGAGGAGCTACCTCCTTGGCCCATCGATTGCTCCTGTTTTAGCCACCTTATGCTAACTCACGGGAGTTAGGTCCACGTAAATATACCTTTAGGATCGTCGCCACAATCCTACTTCATTCTGGAATCTCCACCGCATACATAGTTGTTAAAGTGGTTTTCAGTATCGACAGAGAGTATGCCCATATCCAATCTCGGTCTCTTTAACAACCAACCTTTATTATAACCCGTGGTTATTCAATTTCAAATGGTTTATTTTTCATATCAAACATATTCCTTTCAAAACCATATAAATTGCATATCATTATTCTTTAAAATATTATTCATTTTTCCAAAATTGTAACACTTCCAAATTCATTTAATTATAACCCCTTTGAAATGTAAAAATTTAGAGATCGTAGCACTTTAAAAATGTAACCTTTAGAACCATACATTTGGGACCATAACCCTTTAGAAAATTTTTGTACCATTCAAGATATGTCCCTTTTAAGAAACGCAGCAGTACAGAAAAGCTACTGCAAGAATTCGCAGCAGTGCAGAAATGCTACTGTAAGAAGTCGCAGCAGTGCCGAAATGCTACTTTAAGAATTCGCAACGGTGCAGAATTGTTACTGTAAGAATCCGTAGCAGTGCAGAATTGTTACAGTAAGGAAATCACAGCAGTTTTGAATTGTTCCATAAGAAATCGCAGTAGTTTTGAATTATTACCGTAATACTTCCTACTACAATAGTTTACAAAATCAAATGGTAAATATATTTGCAGTTTTTATCAAAGTCATCATATCATCCCTATTATATTACTCTAATTTTAGCTATTTGGACATTATAGAAACCATAGTTTTAATTAAATAACTTTGTTACTATAATGTCAAATTTCAAAGCTGAAATCCTTATGCTAAGTTAAAAGTACGTTATTAACTTACAGTTTATTTTCTTTTCAGTAAATAACATTTATCATTTTAATTACCCAAGTTATACCATTTACATTAGTTAGAACTTACATGTCAAATGTACGTTTTAACTTACATTTTTTTTCACCAAAAAAAAACCATTTATCATTTTAATCACTATTACATGAATTAAAAATTACAATTTATAGGTTAGAATAAACAACCATTTTTTTTACATCAAATCGGATTATTAAATTTCAATTAACCTTCCTTCTGTAAATTAAATTCCAAAATTTACATTTCCAACTGTTTATTTCTTATAAAAATTTTAACTCATGTAAATAAATTCACAGAAATTATTACATTAAATTTTAGTTGAGATTCATATATAGAAATCCAAAATACTTAATAATTTTTAGAAAATCACTTTAAATCAACCACGGAGTCTTTATAAAATTATCTACCCTACGGTCAAGTAAATACGGACATATATCTTTTCAATCCGCAATTTATAAATTTTTCAGGTTTAATATCATTTCAAACCCACAATCCCAAGTCAAATAAAACTGCTCAGACCTATCATTTCATCCTATAACTATTTTCCTTAATCTAAAAATCATTCGGGTATGTATCATTTCAACCCATAGTGAAGGAACTTGCAGTATGATTATAGAATATTAAATAAATATAACAATATTCCATATATCATGGCATATGATCATAACAGGTAAAATATGATATGAAATAACATAATAATATTCAATATATCATGGCATATGATCATAACAGGTAAAATATGATATGAAATAACATGATAATATCATAAGTGGAATTTCATTGGTTAGAGAAGTGATTCAAAAAGCAACACAACGACTACGACAAGCATGACAAATTACGGACAAACTTGAGTGAGAGGAGAATCCAAATCCGACGCTTTGCAAAATAAAATAAATTCCATACGGAAACAAATAATTCACATAGAAAAATATATATTTGTAAACATGTTTAGATGGCTTGTCTAGGGGTGCATAGGCTCGGCCATAGGGGTTGTTTGGGTTAGGTGGGTTCGGCCATAGGCTAGGGTTCAGGCTGGGTTTTGATGGGGAAGGCTCGACCTAGGGTTAGGGTTTTGGTGGTGAAGGCTCCGTCTAGGGGTTTGGTGGTGGTGAATGTGGTCACGGCCAAGGCAAAACAAAGGGAATGGGTGAGTTGGTTCGGCTATAGGTTTTGGTTGGAGGAAGAGAAGGTGGAGGCCGAAATTGGTGAAGAAGAAAAGGGAAAAGGAAGGAGGAGAAGGAGTTTTTGGCTAGGGTTTGTGGTTGGAGAAGGAGGAGATAGGTGTGGCTAAAATTTGTGGAGGGGTGGAGGAGGAAAATTGTAGAGGAAAAGAGGAAAAAGGTCTAGGGTTTTGAGGAGGAAGATGAAGAAGAAACTTACATTATTTCTTTCTTCTCTGGAGGCAAAAATGAAAGTGAAGAGTCTATCACAAACCCTAGGATATTATATAGGCTTCTCATCTAACTAAAGGGTTTTCTAGCCCATTTGTACAAGCCAAAAGTCACCATGTAAGTAAGATAAATTTTAAAGGAAAAATAACTGCGTGTAATACGCCAAAAGTTGTCAGTTTTTGAAAAGTAGAAACCAAAATTTAACAAAACGAAAAACTAAGAAAATGTTAGAATTTAAATTCATCTTCATAAAAAAAAGTAAAAGTTAAAAATTCAAATTTTAAAGTTTTCACAGAAAGTCAAACTTTGACCAAAGTTGAGAAAATTTGTATTTCAAGAAAAGTCTTTATTTTATTAAATTTGGAAGTACATTTCACATCAAATCCCAAAATATTACATTAAATTTCCAAATTATCAAATTTTAAAATAATTATATTCAAAGTTTCAAATGAATTTTCATTTAAAATATTTTCAAAATTTGCGGGTTGTTACATTTACAACATTGATGCTAAAAGTTTCTTATCAAAATTAGGTGTATCTTAAAGTGTAATGATCATGTGCATGAAATATTATTACTGGATTCTATCAAAGAGTTTCTTCATATAGGTGAAAACTAAATGATGGATTTCAGTCTCTCAGTTTTACAACGTTGTTCTCTGATTAATTGTAATAATAATATGTACATTTTAAAGTAGGAACAAGTAATGTTGTAATTGGTTAACATTAAATTAAAATGGTATCAGTAAGTTGTAGTTGAGATATCATTATCACCACACATATAATGTATAATTAATATAATTTGACCGAAAAATAAATTAGTTTCTGTTTGCAAAATGACTCAAATTAAAACATCATTTATACTACGTTATTCTTTGGGAAGCTGGTGACAAGAGCGAAAAAATTATTACAATTAAACATATGTAATATGGAATAAAACTTTAGTCAGATAGATTCGCTTTTTTGTGTCATAACATTGTTTTCACGTATTAAATTTTTGCCCACATTTTGTTTGAACTTATTTTTAAATTAATTATAAATTACTTTGTATATAACTTTATTTTCCCAATCTGACAAAGTAAACCAAGTAAACTTCAACTATTCTTTGATTTTATTAGGCACTCAACGTATCTTATAAATGATCACTAATTATTTATAATTATTTCTAAAATTCACCTTTTCAAATTTAGGTTGATTCAAAATTCGAAAAGCTCCTTTTTTCGAAATGCATGTACAACTATTTTTTTAAATTCAATTTTCATTTCAAAATGCACTTTTGCTTCAAATTCAACTATTTTAAACCAAAAACTTTTTCAAAAGCTTGCTTATTTGTTAATTGGACTTTAATTTTTTTAAGCTAAAAGGTTATCAGGTTTTTCATTCAATAATTTTCCAGTATTTAATTTTCAAAAATGGTATGTATTTCTCCATATCTATAGAAAAATAGATATGGATGTGAATAAACAAGAATTCACATCTGAAAACTATCCATTCGAAAATAGATATGGAAATATTTATGTAAATATCTGTTCAATGAAAGATGTGTATTTATTGTTTTAATAAGTTAATAATTTATATTATATTCCTTTAATTAATATTTTCTCAAAACTATTTGCCATCATCGTATTTATGAATTTTTTATACTTTTATAATCAGTGGAATTAATAGAAAAATTAGCTTTAATCGTAATTTCCTATTTATATTTCTTCGTCTATTAATCTTTAACATATAGGATACTTATTCGTTATATGTCCTTAGCTATAGATGTGGAAATCCAATACCTAAACGTGATTTTGAATACTTTTTTAGATAAGATGCTGTTAATAATGAAAATATCAATTTAAAAGCCTAATTGTAAGTAACATTCAAAAGAACTTAAAATTTGACACCAAATGATGAAATAGGTTCATTTTTGGGAATATAAATTGAAATAAGACACATAAATTATTTATACTATGGGTGATGACCTTTTGCCAGTTATGATTAGTAATACAAACCAACCTTATAAATCCCTTTATTGAATGTACATTAAATCCATAACAAAATGTTAAATTTAAAAAATATTTTCTATTTCTATTATATGTGATGCATTTTTGTAATTAAAACAAAATGGGTGATGACCTTTTGCGAGTTTTCACCTATTTCAAATAAATGTGACACTGTCAATAATAAATGCAATTAAACATATTTAATTAATATACTGCTTTAAAAATATTTGACAGTTGGAGATGCTTTATGTCTCAAGTCATAATAAGAATTAATAAGAAAGAAGAATAGTGATTTGTTTTTTGTCATAGGATATAAATGATAATTTTTGGTTGTCATTATGGTTATTTCTTTTGTACCACATATGGTATCATATTTATATTCCAAATCGCATCGACTAAAATGAAATAATAATAATGAGTATTACCTATTGATATTACTTTCAACTATTACGAATATGCAAGAAAATGCCTTAAAAATGGACAGCTCATTAGCACGCCTTTCAAATTGGATATATTTAGTATATAATCAAGGAAGCATAAAAATAGGGAATATGTTTATAACCATAAAAATTTCATTACCGTAATCAAGAAGCATCATTTTTGAAATTTAAATTTTTTTATAGCTATATTAATCATGAAGTAGCATAATCACATCACATAATAGTTTTAGTTGACACTTATCTTCCAATTAATGCAGATGTCTACTATTTATTTTATTTTCGTACTCTTTACGGCATACAAAACGGTATTACGCTCTGATGGAAAAATATTTTCAAATCTATCAACTGAAATGAAGGTTCATTTTTTTCTTTTTTTCTTCTTCTTTATGTTTTCATTTGTCAAAGGTCATAGTTTAGTGCTTTTTTCACTTTGTCCCATTTGAAATTAGAGGGCATAAAATATGAGATTGCTAATTGCATCAATATAGATTATCATCTTTCCTTTAGTAACCCATTGCTAATACATCACAAAATAAAGAATATTATTTATCCTTGCACATGATTTACTAAGTCTAATTTATTTATTTGGTTATGTACTAATAGGGCCGGCCCAGGGGCAAGCCCAACAAGCCCCTAGGATGGGGCAACCCACTGAGCCGGGCAACAGAAAAAATCTGTTTTACTTCAAAGTTACAGCTCAATAGCAATCTCCATGTTTGCGATGCTTGAACCCAAAAAACTAGGGTTTCAAAAATCAACGCCTTCTAAATAATCATCGCTGCATACTCGGCTATTCCATCAGCCATCGTCGGCTCATCCTTGCCTCCTACGCGATATTTTCTACTGCTGATTTGAAGTCCTGCTACAGTCTCTTTATACTGCCACTGCTAATTAAGTATGCGAATTTCTTGTTTTGAGTTGTCTAATTTTCTAAAATTGAGTCGCCCTTTTACTGCTTTAGATTTCATTAACATTGAAAATGCCTGAAGCTAATAACTTATTAGTATTTAGTTATAAACAACTACTTTTCTGCAAATAATCGTTTAGGAATTGAAATTTGAAAGTCGAAGCTAAAAAACTAATAATTATTTAGGAACTGATACTTACATCGATGTACTATTTTTCCTGCAGTGTGTGTATGTCTACCCGCAAACATTTAGGTAGAACCCAATATGATTTGCCTGTACACTTAACTAGATACACTAGTTTGTAAACTTGATACATTTAGTTAAAAATTAAATACACTGTTTTGTAAACTATTTGAGACTATAAGTATTGCAGCCCACTTAATGTGGCAACTTTTGTATAAAAAGTTGGTTCTTTGTTATGTTATAGTTTTATATGTGATTTTATGCTTATATATAAAAAAGAAAAATTTTAAAAATTGACATGTTATATAGTAAGGGGCAAAAAAATTCACATTGGGCTTGGGCAACCGATTCTTTGGGCCGCCCTTGTGTACTAATAATTTAATTCTTTTTTGTTAGAGTTTTGGTGGTGCAAATGATAATACACAACGTACTATGCGTCAAACATGGGGTACAAATGTATTAAGCTCAAACGGAACTATTCTGATACCAAGAAATCTAGCTAATATAGAAAAAAATGTGAATGATACATTAGAATCTTTGGCCAACCATCATCAACCTGAACCGTTCCCGTCAAAAGAAGTACCCTCAAATGAAGTAAGTAACTCTTCTTTGATCAAGTTAGTAACTTAGTTATGTTATTTTTTCTACTTTATGTATTAATATATACTACGAATCACTATTCTATTATTATTATTACAATATATATTAGCTTTTGGGATTATATATATATATATATATATATATATATATATATAAACATCACTACTAAAATGGCTTCGTATAGCGGTAGGCTGGCAAAGGCTAAAAAATGCGGCCATTGCTAGCCGTCGCTATACGAAATATACAGACTGATTCCCACGAGCAGAACTTTCATTCCTTTTCCACCAAAATTAAACCCTCCTTCCCAATATCTACCGCCCCCCCCCCCCCATCACCACAGCCGCCGCCCCGCCTTCCGCCGCCTCCAAATCATCCAAATTCGCCTAAGTATGCTTCTAATCTCTATTTTGAATGTAAATTTGATGTTTTTTAGGTTTAGTTTAAACCCTAATTAAATTAGAATTTGTTGTTAAATTAGGATTTGTTGTTAATTAGGTATTATTAGTGTTGTATGTTGATTTGGTAGATTAATTAGTTTATTATCATGAGGTTAAATTAGGTATTAGATTAATTAGTTTATCATGAAGTTGAATAAATGGTTGATGTAGATAATTAGTTTTGGCGATTAACATGGTTAGTTGTGTTAGGTGAAAAATTAGTGTATATTAATGATTAACTTGGTTATTGATAAATTTACATGAAAGTATTTCATAGTTTATAAAATTGATAAATTACAAATTTAAGTTGTTAAGTGAATTTAAATTGACAAATTTTTATTTAATAATTAGATTTTTATTGTTTTCTAATTATCTATTTGATAATTAGATTTTGTTGTTTTCTAATTATCTTCATTGATAATTCTTCATTGATAATTCCCCATCTCCCGGTGCAGTTGGTAGTGGCACTGCACCGGACTTACGTCCGATGGCAGAAGTTGTTCCGAAAAGTGCCGGGTAAGTATCAATTTTATTTAAAGTATAAGTTTTAAAATCCACTAAACATGTATATCATAACTTTTGCACGGGCTTTGAGGTGGAGCCATTAGATTATATTCTACAGGTTTCGAGGAAGGCTTTTCAGAGCCGGATGGATGGTTGTTGGCCTCGTTGGGATGACATCCCCCCTCATGTCAAGAACGCAATACTGGCCGATTTACTTGTAAGTAGTAGTTTGAATTTCAGTTGTAAATTAATATAATCTATATAACTTAAAATAATTTCAATTTACAGGCTGTAGTCCGCGTTGACCCTGACGACATGGACGTTTTCTTAAATCACTGGAACAAAAGAATGAGGAAAAATTACAGGGATACATTGTCCAAGGCTAAGAATTCAGGCAAAAAGCCGAACTGGATGGGTGTCGGTGTATGGACTGATCTTCTTCGGCTTTGGGACACTCCGGCAGCAAAAGTAAGTAATATATGTTTGCTTTGTTATTTAAATCTAATATAAATCTCACAAGATATATACGTGATAATTTATCTTAATTTGTATGAATTATCTACGTGGAACCGGGCTAACAGGAATAAAAATCCTGCATTGCACCGTGGTGGCTCCAAATCCTTCCAGGAGCATAAGAGAGAGCTGGTAATTAAATTTATAAATTGTGTTTACATTTTATTAAAATATTTTGTAATCAGATTAGCAATAATATTTATATATTTTCAGGCCGCGAGATACAACCGCGATCCCACTATGGCCGAGTTGTTCAAGGTGACGCATGCTGTGGAGAGGACTGATGAAGAAGGCAATGTTTCGTATGAGTGGACGGATGACAAATCCTAATCCATAATGGTAAACTTATTTATTGTTAATAATAATATTTTGTCTTATTTTATTTTCAAAAACTTGAAATTCGGTTTTTATCATGTCAAACAATTGTTTGTAATCGCAGGAGAGGTATGAAGCTGAGCGGCCTCGGGTAGCACAGTCCACTGGTCGGGAAGAGCTTACGCTAGAGGAGGCGAACAATATCTGGGATGCTATTATTGACCCGCCTTCTCGGACCAATGTGCGGTATAGCTATGGAAATCTGGAGGTAAATTTTGACATGTACTAATATATAAATTTACACATGCATATGAATAGTTAAATAATTTTAATAATATTATATATATATACTAATATATAAATAATTATGAACTATTTTACAGGCGATGAGATCGCAGAGTGCATACAGGAGGCCCAGCAAGAAGAGGAGATTGCTCAGTTGAAGAAAACAGTGGATGAAATAAATGATTGGAGGAAGAGTTTCTTCGAGCAACAGTTGGATGAGCGGATTGCAGGTTATTTGCAACAGCATGGGAGGATGCCTGGAGAGGATGGCAGCGATGGTGAGGAGTAGGTATGCTTGTTTTCTCATGTTACAATTTGGTATATACACATTTTGGTTGGTTTGGTGTATATATATTTCGGGATATTATATACATATTTTGATGACTTGTAGTTGTGTTAACGGTTTGTTTGAGTTAACGGTTTGTAGTTGTGGTTGGAAAACTATGTACACATTTGGGTTGGGAAACTATGTACATATTTTGATGACTTGTATTGGTTGACATGATATGTATTGTTGTTGGGATTGTATATGATTTTGTTTGGTTTTGTTGGATTTTATATTGTTTGAATGTATAGTGATGGATATATGATGGTTATGGTTGATGAATATAGTGTATAGTGGCTGTGATGATGGTATTTGATGGTTATTGTTTGAAGTGTATATGCGCTGTGCAAATGCAAGAAAATTTGTTCAGTATAGCGACGGCTAGCGATGGCCATTTTGTTCAGATGGTTTGTGTCGCTTAGCGACGGCTAGTGACGCCAATTAGACGTTGGAAAATTTCCACATGGCACATTTGCAGTCGCGAACCATCGCTATTTAGGTGATGGAGCCGTCGCGATTCTATTGGGCGACGAGGTAAATAGCGACGGCATTTAGCGTCGGCTAGCGATGGCTAGCGACGGCCGGCGACGGCTAAAAGCCGTCACTATCAGGTGTCGTTCTTGTAGTGCATTGTATGGAGGAAATATTTAAATTATACCTACTTTTGAATGTAATTTATCAACTAATATTTCAAACAACCATTACATTTACCATTACCATGTCCAATGTTGCTGAAATTAATGGATTGAATTTAACTTAAACAAATTTATTTTGGATAGTGTGTTAGTAAATGTGCAAAAAAATTAGTGGAATATTACATTGAATTTTTCCCTAAAAATAATTGAGAGTGTTATAATGTAATCCAAGAATAACTATCTTCAATAATTAATTTGATTGTATAAGTTCATAATAATTAGGTTTAGCCAATTTTTGACAATGAACCAATATAATAGGTGGCTTCATGCGTCAATTCTCGGTTTTTGAGTACATAAAGATTAATTCATATACAAATGAGTAAATAAATGATATCACTTATTTTTAACATAGTAAGCACAAGCTATGTTATGTATTTCTAGTAGAAAGTGCAAATTAACAGGTATTTTGAAAAGTGTTTGAAATTTTAAAATTTAAATTGTGTTATTCATAAATTGGTATTTTTTATAATTAGGTATGTTTTTGCCAAATAACTTAGTTTCTGTAGCACTATCTAATCCCATAGAAGTTATGAAAATCTATAATATTGTAAGTGAGCTATCACTTTTTATCAAAAAATACTACCGAGCTTATGCTTTTTTTTCTTAAAAGTATAGAAGTAATTTAAATATTTGATACAAAAATATATATATTCTTATTGATACTTTAAATATGGGATTTTAGGTTTTTTTTTCTTTAATATTCTTGTTCGCATTTTAAACTACACTAATATACATCAATCACAGTTTTAGAAATGGTTAAAAAAAATTGTAAGATCATGTTGTTATTTTAAAACCACTATTATTGCTTTGGTTTCTAAAAAATTCAACCAGTATTAGCATAATTTTCTCATATGCATCTTTTTTGTTACAACTTTCATTTATCTTTTAAAAACACTTCAATCCGAAGTAAACTTTAAAGTTATAGTAAATTGGATTGTTCAATAAATGACCCTAATAGTAATAACTAAAAAGCATTATCAACATGTAAAAAGCTTTCAAAGCTTTTCTATTTTTCTGTTTATTTTTATTTTAAAACAATACCATATAACATAGGAATACGAGTAAATTATTACATTATTTCTTGACACATTAATTATATACCTATGTGATTGTAGATGAATCATCTTAAAGTTTAAGTGCATTATTTGATTTATTTTAATGTATTTGTTAATTTACCTTTATAACCTTTCTACGAATATTAGCATTAACCTAGGCATATTAATTTAATATCCAGTGAAAGAAAGAACTTCAAGATTAATTTTTTATTGTTAGGTTGTTTTAGACTTTCGCATGCTATATAGTTACTACTATTATTGTTATGACTAGAATTTTTTATTGTTATAGTATAATGATATAACAATTCCTCAATCTTAAAACTTCAAACTTACACTAAAATGTTTAGTTTTGACTATGAAATAACCAAAGAAATCATAAATCCCTAACTAAGTATTATGATACCATCACAATATTAAGAACACACTAGTTTTCTAGCTGGAGAATGGCAATGTACAGTACTTTAAATTTAATCACAAAATTTAATGTCTAAAGTCATAGACATAATAGTTTGTTTGGACTGGTCTTCAGCACTTGAATCGATTTTTCTAATACAACGAATTCTTGTAGTGGGAATATAAAGTGGCCTATGCTTCTGTAAATAAGTGGTACTTTACGGGGACCATGGGAAGAATTTTTGTTTGGGAGCCAAAAGTGGAACCAAACGAGATGAGTTTCTCCTATATTTCAGTTAGAGGATTAGGTGTTGATGGTACATGAGAATATTACGTTAGGGCTGGATGGCGAGTAAGTTTTTTGTCTACTTATGTGGTTTATTATGTATATTACTTTATGCCTCATACATCCATTCTAAGGAAAGAATATTTCTCATTCGTTTAATAATGAATGTAAAATATTTGTACCAAATATTATTAATTTCCAATTACTATTAGTAATAACGTCCACATTTTTCATGCAAACTTTAATTACTCTTTATATATGGCAGGTTTCTCCTTCTGAATATGGTGATGCACAACCAAGATTGGCAGTGTACAGAAGTGTAACAACCCGCATATTTTACGATTGAATATTTAAATATTTCATCGCAGTCGGATTATAGTCCAAAAAGCTACTTTTTGCAAACAGTCAAATTAGGACTCGAGACCACCCCCATTGAGTTCAAAATGACGTTTGCGACCTTTTTGAGTATAAACATTGATATGTTTGGAGTTAGTGCAATTTTGCTACTTTTTCACTTTCGGCTTTGGTTTGGGTTTCAGCCCTATATCCAAACTCAAGCCTTTAGCTCCACCCCCACTTATCTTCATTCACTTCATTTTCCTAACACTTTCAAGCTCTAGATAAAAATGGTGGAAGAGAAAAAGAATTAGAATTCCAAAGCCCTAGTTTCCAATTTTGCAAATCAAGTTCTAGCTCCAAATTCAAGAAGAAGCTTTGGTAAGCCTTCTCTTCTTCTTCCCCAACTCGTTCTCCTTTCAAATTCAGAAATTTCCTAAACCTAACTTTGCAAATGTTCTTCTTTTGAGCTTAGATTCAAGCTTCTAGAGTTGAGTTTGAAGAGTGGTTGATCCTCCTTTGTTTCCAAGCTTCTTCTTCATTGTTTTTCGGATTAAAGGTGAGATTTTTATCTCACATCTTTGTGTATAACTATCTTTGATGTTAGGTATGAATTCCTAACACTTGTTCATGATCATTTGATTTTGATTTGGATTGATTTAGTGAACATTTCAATTTTTGGTGTTTGAAGTTAAAACTTTGAAAATCCTAGCTTTGATTTATGAACGTGCTTTTGGTGGTGTTTCGGAGAGCTTATAGGGCTGGGTTGTCGCTTGGCATAAATCCTTTGTCGCCGTTGCTCATTCATTCGCTCCGAATCCGAGAAGTTGTGTAGGTTTTCCCATTTAAGGGCTTTGAAAATTCTATCCCTCTACAGGTGACAGACGTCTGTGGATTATCCACAGACGTCTATGGCTTCGGGAAAATTATTTCTCGAAACAGGTGACAGACGTCTGTGGATTATCCACATACGTCTGTGGCTTCAGGTTTTTGGAAATTAGTCTATTTTTATGAGGATTTCCAAATTTATCGATTTTTGATTATCCATATAGTTATTGTCAATTAATATCAACTTTAATGATTTCTTTTCTGGATTTTTGGTGTTTCTATTTGATCGATTTGATATCGATTTCCATGGCTTGATTCACGTTATCGAAATGTGAATTCTTGTGATAGATTGATTTTACAATCATTTGTGATTTGTCACTTCTAAATATAAAGGTTTCTATACTAGTAGTAAATATTAAAACTCTTTTACAAAGATGATTTCAACTCTATTTTTAATACAAAGCTCGTTTATAAAATCGTTTTCTAATCTATTAGTATATACAAACCTTTACCTCATTCGTATGAGAAAATATAATTAAATGGCTTAGCAAAACACGTGGTATGAAACACTTGCGTTTACTTCGTCGGTTAATTGTTGGACTTGTTCGATTGAAATTCTTGTGACAATTTTCGAGTGGGAATCTACAATTTGTTCGTAAATATTTAAGTTAAGCTAGTGGTTATGGG
Organism: Allium fistulosum; assembly: GCA_030737815.1. Taxonomy (NCBI): domain Eukaryota; kingdom Viridiplantae; phylum Streptophyta; class Magnoliopsida; order Asparagales; family Amaryllidaceae; genus Allium; species Allium fistulosum. The sequence continues at coordinate 751,795,643 of CM060905.1, read as the reverse complement.
ACATGAAGCTAAACTCATATACTTACTAGCTTAGTGTAATTGATACTTTTTATCGATCAATGATGATCATTTTGTGATTTAGACTAGCGATGTGCGATGTCTATTTGTCTGCGAGGGAGACTAAACCCAGTTTCTGTGGAACTTCGGTTCAATTTGGCGGGGTAGCGACCCATGGTCTTCGGACTGTTTGTGGAGCTTCGGCTCAATATTTATGGTTAGCAACCATGGAATAGCGTTCCATTTGTGGTACACGTGTTGGTGAGTTTTCATGCTCCTGTTTGTGATAAGCCTCCCCCCTTTGTGATTTCTGGATTTCTAATTGATGATTTCTAGAATTTGTGTTTCACCTCTTTATATGATTGGCAACGATATGTTTGTCAATATTTGTAGTCTGGTGAATAAAATAAAGAATATGATATTCTTTTTGGTGCTTTGAGATTTTTGAGATATTGTATGATTTTGATGTTGTTTAAATCATATTTGTTCTAGTATGACATTATTGTTATCATACATTCTTATTATATCTTTGCTTATATCTCATTCCTTTACCTGATATTTATAGCTAGACTGATCCGTTTATTATTTTCTTATTAAATAATACTCGGGTCAGACCGAGATGTTACAGGTGCTTCTACTTGACTCCTCATCTGGGATCATCTTCTAACTTTTGTCTAACTACATTACATTTGTAGTTTTTGTTGTTATACATTTGAGATAGAAACTCCATGATGTATACTTATTCTTTTGTCTCACGCTAGTAACTATTCTTTTGTGATATTGTGGATCTTATTTGACCACTACTTTGATGTACCCTTTTATGTGTTATATTCATAACTGTTTCCGCCTTTGAAATAAGAACATCTGTGACTGATTTATGTTATTTTTATTTCTATATTCGTTTCCGAGGCTCACTTAGCCACTGTGTGGTAGCTTTGAGTTTGCATCGGTATGTCGGATTTCCTCTTGAAACGAATGCATGTTATACTATCTGACATATCATTGCTCGCACAAAGCAATTATACGGATGGTCGCTCCTGAACAGCCTTATTCTTCGTGCTAGTTGACGGCATTACTCCGTAGTGTCCTTGGCTAGTGTGAGCATAGAGGTGGGGCGTCACAGCTTGGTATCAGAGCCAAACTTCGGAACAATGTAGAATAATCTAGCAAGGATCATTGTCCTAAGTCTTTCTTGGGAATCGTGCCATAGGATTTAATTCGGGTCTTCGTACCGTTCTATCCTATTTCTTTTTATGATTCCTTGTTTTATCAATCAAGTTTGTTTGATATTCATTCTGAGATTAACCTTTTTCTCTTTTCTTTCTTTCTTAAAGAAAAGAAATGGTTAGACCTGGTCGTCCCAGCGCCGGTCAATCTAGTGCTACTCCCCAGGATGGAGTATTTATGTCTGCTCAGCAACTTCTTGATCTTGTAAGAAATGCTCAAGCCGTCGGACCTATTCCTGAGCCCACTCATCCTAAATCTGGGTTTGCACGCTTGTGCAATGATTACACCAATTTAGGTGGAAAGCCATTCAAAGGTTCCGAGAACGTTATAGAAGTCCAAGCTTGGCTTCGAGCATGCGACCGTATCTTTTCTCGCATGAATCTTATTGGTCTTCATCGAGTCCAAGTGGCTTCTATTATGCTCCAAGAAAGAGCATTAGACTGGTACGAGCTTCTGATCTCTGAAATTATTGAAGCGGACCTTACTTGGGAGCAATTCAGGGAAAGGTTCGAATTAAAATTTGCACCGGAAGCTGAAAAAGTATCTCTATCTCGATGCTTCATTGACCTTGTTCAAGGTGAATCTTCCGTGACCGACTACGTCGCTTCTTTTGAATCTCTCTCTAAATATGGGTTTGAGTACATTAATACCCCATTGAAGAAAAACCAGAGATTCGTTTATGGCTTGAATAAGAGCCTTAAAAAGCCATTGCTTCTGAAATTAGAAGTTTCTTTTGATCAGCTTGTTGATATTGCTCTTCATCTCGAAGAGGCGGATAAAGATAGCGATGCTAAGGTCAAACCAAACACCAACAAGAAGAGACCTTTCAAATTCAAGCCGAATCCCAACAAAAAAGGAAAGCAAGCAACACCGGTAGCAAATACTCCTAGCACTCGTCGTGGAGAATGTTACAATTGTGGTTCTAAGGACCACTATGCAAACAAGTGCCAGAAGTCTATTTCTTGCCACTATTGCAAGAGTTTGGGTCATACTATATCTTTGTGTCCCAAACTTCAAAGCAAGAATGAAGGCAAGCTAAATGTTGTACACGCCCCTGCTAACACTTCTCGTGGTCAAGGTATTTCTCATTCTATCCTTGATGGCATTATTATATTTCGTGAATTTCCTATTCGAGTTCGTTTTGATACGGGTGCATCTCACTCTTTTATATCAAAAGAACTTGTTGACGCTTTGTCTTTGAATGTTATTGGCTTGGTGACTTCTTTGAGGATTGTGAATCCGGTTGGTGGATCCGCAACACTCAGTTTATTATGTAAAGATGTCGAAATTATTTTGTGTGATTACTCTTTCCGTGCCAATTTGCATGTTATGTGTTACCTTGGTTTCAGAATGATTTTGGGAATGTATTGGCTTAACCATTATGAAGCCCATATCATGTGTCCTGAGCGGACTATATATCTTCGACATCCACAATTTGTTAAGCAGATTTCGCTTGTTCTGAAAGATTCAGATTCCAATTCGAAAGCATCCTTATATTCTCTCAATCCTCATGACGACGATAATGATGATGAGGAAGATGTTATTTCTCTCATTCACATCGTTTGTGAATTTCTCGATATATTTGAGCCCGTTCTAGGATTACCACCTAAGCAAGCAATTGAGTTCAAAATTAATCTAATCCCTGGGGCTCTACCTATTACTCGTCCTCCTTATCGTATGTCCAATAAAGAAAATGAGGAGATGCGCAAACAATTATCCGAATTGGAAGCGAAGCAATTTATTCAATCTAGTTCCTCTCCATGGGGAGCTTCAGCTATTTTTGTAATGAAATTTGATGGTACACTTAGGCTTTGCGTTGACTACCGTAAGCTTAACAATCTCACCATCAAGAATAAATATACCTTACCGCGGATTGATGATTTGTTCGATCAGCTTAGTGGTGCTAAAGTCTTTTCACAATTAGACTTAGCAACTGGTTTTCATCAGCTCCGTATAGCAAAGGATAGCATTCCTTTGACATTGTTCCGTACACTTTATGGATCTTATGAATGGCTTGTTATGCCATTTGGTTTGACGAACGCTCCAGCTTATTTCGTCGACCTTATAAATCGAGTTTTAAAGACTTCCTCGATCGATTTGTTCTCATCTTTATAGATGATATTCTCATTTATTCTAAAACCGAGGAAGAGCTTGAAAATCATCTTCGGATTGTGTTGGAAACTCTTAGGAGAAATCAATTGAAAGCAAAATTTTATAAATGCCACTTTTGGCAATCTCGTGTGAAATTTTTGGGGCATATTATTTCTGAATCCGGAATTTCCATGGATCCTTCAAAGATTGAAGCGATTCAAAATTTGAAGAGACCGTAGAGTGTGATGGAAATTCGTAGCTTCCTTGGATTGGCGGGCTATTACCATCGGTTCATAAAAGACTTGTCTAAAATTTTCGTACCTCTTACTAATTTGACAAAGAAGAGAGTTAAATACATTTGGTCAGACAAATGTGAAGCTTCATTTCAAAAATTAAAAGAACTCCTTTTCGATGCTCCTATTCTTGTGCTTCCCGATGGGAACCAAGATTTATTGTTTATACCGATGCTAGTCGCGTTGGTCTGGGTGTCGTTCTCATGCAAAGGGAATGTGTTATCGCTTATGCTTCTAGGAAATTAAAGCCAGACGAGACTAGATATGCCACTCATGATTTAGAGCTTGCAGCTATCGTATTCGCCCTTAGAATTTGGCGCCATTATCTTTTGGGAGAGAAATTTGTTTTCTACACCGATCATAAATCATTGAAGTATTTATTTTCTCAAAAGGAACTTAATTTGCGTCAACAACGTTGGCTCGAGTTCCTTGCATCTTATGATCTTGATATTCTTTATACTCCCGGAAAGGGAAATCTTATTGCCGATGCCCTTAGTCGTAAGCAACAAGCGGTTGTTTCTATGATGATATCCGAGTGGAATGATCTCGAGAATTTGTCCACTTGTGAGATTCGAGATCGTGAATCCGATTTATGCTCATTTCTTGTTTTATGTAGCCTCAAGGCTCATCCTTCTCTTTTAGACCGTATTGTTGAAGCTCAAAAGCATGATCCCGAATTGGTTCTTCTTAGCCAAAGTTGTAGGGATAAAATTGATATTGAAGGTTTGAAAGACTTTGATATTGATTCTCATGGCGGTATTCGAAAATTTGGTAGACTTGTCGTACCAAATATTAGTGATCTTCGCAAAGACATATCAGAAGATTCCCATCGTTCTAAATTCACCATTCATCCCGGTAATAATAAAATGTACGCGGATATGAAGCGACTTTATTATTGGGAGGGAATGAAATTTGATATCGCTAACTTCGTTAAGCGTTGCATGAGTTGCCAACTCACTAAGGTCGAGCATCAAAGGCCGAGTGGGTTATTGCAACCTTTAGACATCCCAATGTGGAAGTGGGATCATATTTCCATGGATTTTATTGACGGCCTTCCCCGTTCTCGTTCGGGTCATGTTAGCTTGTGGGTGATAGTTGATAGACTTACTAAATCCACCCATTTTATTCCCGTTTGGTCTAATCGGACCGTTCCTCTTTTGGCCAAACTCTTTATTAAAAAATTGTTAAATTGCGTGGAGTACCTACTTCTATTGTTAGTGATCGTGATCCATTGTTTACTAGTGGATTTTTGAAGAGTCTTCAAAAAGCATTAGGAACGAAGCTTAATTTTAGCACTGCTTATCATCCGCAGTCCGATGGACAAACCGAGCGTGTTAATCAAACTCTTGAAGATTTTCTTCGTGCTTGTGTTCTTGACTTTGGTGGAATTTGGGAAGATCATATTTCTTTTATTGAATTTTCCTATAATAATAGCTTCCAATCTAGTATTGGTATGGCACCTTTCGAGGCACTATACGAAAGGCCATGCCGATCTCCGTCGTGTTGGCTTGAAGCCGGTGAGAAGCTGGTTTTAGGACCAGATTTTATTCGTGATGCCACAGAAAAGATTGAGCTTATTCATCATAGGATGAAAGAAGCTCAAAGTAGACAAAAATCTTATGCCGATAATCGAAGAAGGAAATTAGAATTTTTTGTGAGAGATTTTGTGTTCATTCGTGTTTCACCTGTGAAGGGTGTTGTGTGTTTCAGTCGATCGGGAAAATTAGCACCTCGATATATTGGCCCATTTCCCATCACCGAACGCATTGGTTCTGTGGCTTATCGCCTTTCGTTACCGGCTCAGTTTTATGCTATTCATGACGTGTTTCATGTCTCTCAACTACGGAAATGCCTTCGAGATTCCGACACTATTCTTGAGCCCAGTGTTGTTGAAGAAATTGAAGTTTCGCCTAATTTAACTTATGAGCAACAACCTATCTGTATCATTGCTTCGAAGATTAAACGCCTCTGAAATAAAGATGTTCCTCTTGTGAAGGTTCAGTGGTCCTCAAATCCTAAGGATTGCTCTTGGGGATCCAGAGAATTCATCGAGCGAACACATCCAGATTTGCTCTCTCGTGCTCCTTAAGGTGAATTTCTTATTTCAAAATTTATTTTGTGTTGATATGCTTCTATGGTTGTTACTTTTTGATGCAGCAGCGGATAACTAAAATGGATGAAATGGTGAAAGTAGCAATCGGTGGATTGAAAATACCAAATCCCCAATTCCGTTGATCTCAAAGATGCCGAAATCTAGCTATCTTCGTAATGTTGATCGCGCACGATGCCGTGAAGGAAGATCTACAATTCTTCAAACGTTGATCAAGCGCACTTGATACCGTGAATTGGCTTCAACAATCGTTGATTCGAGCGCACTCGAATGCCGAAGGTGGAGATAGGAGATTACACTCAACTACCAATTTCAAAGAGGCACAAAGCACTCAAAAAAAAGTTTATTCAAAATCAACTTACAAATGACACCACCAACCCTATTTATAGGGTTACAACTCACACGACTCAACTCTTGACAACACATAGGTCGTGAACGACCTAACACCTGCGACCTAAAACAGAAATACAATACAACACATTACATCACAAAGCACAACACACGACCTACGACCTTACATAGGTCGTTAACGACCTAAGAATAAAACATCACACGACCTTACAACAAAGTGACTCAACATATAAACAACACGAATACAACACATAACAGCATAAGAAATACAACATGCGACGTAAGGGTACAACACACACGACCTAAGATTACAACACCACGCGGCATAAGCTTCAACGACATGAGGAGAATCAGCTTCCGGAATGACTTATGCGACCTATAGGACGAGCGACTTAAGGAATTGAGCGACCTTGGCTTGAGCGACCTAAGATTGATGCGGCCTATGGTCGAGCGACTCTAGGCAGGAGCGTAATAAGAGATACGGCAGTGACATAAAGAAGATAGCAACATAAGAAGTAGCGACATAACTTCTTACAACCTAAGGAATATCTTCAACGACCTAACATGAAGTGGTATATGTGTGCGACCTAACATAGGTCGTAGCTCGCTCGTACGTCCTGAGCGACTTAAAGCTTCTCGCGACTTAAGGACGGAAGGTCGTTCGCGACCTAAATCAAGTGGCATATTGGAGCGACCTATTTGCATATTGGAGCGACCTATCTTGTTAGGTCGTAACTCTTTAGGTCGTAGTTCTTTAGGTCGTAGCCTTTTAGGTTATAGCACTTTAGGTCGTATCTTGCAGATAGAGTTAGGTCGCAACTCCTTTTCTCGTGACTCGTTAGGTCGTGAGCGACCTAAGGAAATGACCTTTAACTCATTAATTCGCAACACTTTATCTCGTGACTTGTTAGGTCGTGAGCGACCTAAGGAAAGACTTAGCTCGCATGACTTGCTTGGTCGGTCTTCATAGCTCGTTTGCGACCTAAAATGGCGCGCCTTAAGGATTAATGTGCTAGGTTGTAGCTCAGGAGAGTTAGCTCGTTGGCGACCTAAGAAACAGGAAGGTCGCGCTGCATCATCCTCCCCCTGTTGGAAGAAATTCGTCCCCGAATTAACACTTTCCTCTTCTTCGACCAGCTTATTCTCGTGAAATGGAACCAAGTGTTTGACATTGACGATATTAGCAATAGAAAGATGATCCGGCAAACTCATCTTACAAGCATTCTCATTACTTCCCACCACGACTTCTAAATGACCATTTCTTCTAGCTTCCAACTTGTTGTAAGTTCCAAAAAGAAATCGATCATTGGTAAACACTACATACATAAAAGCTCCTTCCTTGCATTCAACGCTTCGTCGCTTAATCTCTGCCGATTGCTTATATTTCTCAGTTGCCTTAAGAAATCGTTCCTGTACAACTTTGTAGCATCCTTGGAACTCATTCATAAAACCATTAGCCCGTTTAATCACCCCTCTCTGCGGTGGCACTGTTGATAATTCTAACGGTCCTTTAGGGATCGTTGAATAAACAATCTGGAATGGACTGATCCCAGTGCTTCGATTAACTGTGTGGTTGTGTGCAAACGCAAATGTCCAAATGCTACGTTTAACTGCATGGTCGTGTGCACACTCTGCTTGACATAACTTCGAATCCCAACTTTCCAAATTATCATCCATGAGGCATCGCAATAGATTACCTAGGGATCTGTTCACAACTTTAGCTTGTCTATCTGTCTGTGTATGATTAGCGCTACTAGATTTCAACTCAGTCCCAGCCATTTTCCACAGACTCATCCAGATATGGTTCAGAAAACGAGTATCTCTATTCGAAACAATAGATTCAGGTAATCCATGAAATCGATAGATCTTTTTGGAATATAACTGAACGACATTAACGGCCTCTGCAGTCTTCTTATAGATAATGAAATGATCCAATCCTGAAAACCGGTCAACCACCATATAAATAGAATCATTGCCATGTTGCGTTCGCGGCAATCCTAAAACAAAGTCCACACTAACATCCTCCCGTAACGGCATACATAAACTTGCATTTGTCGTGATCTTCTCTGAAACTTGTCGACTATGTCTTCTCTGAACGGACCTTTCAACTTCCTTCCTCAGTGATGGTTCAAAATAAGACTGTGAGATTAACTTCATAGTACGATCACAGCTCAACTGTCTTCCTACATGTAAGTCTTTGATAAATTTCACTTGCCAACTGCAATCTGTAGTAGACAACTGACTTCCTTCGACGAACAACCCATCAACCAGTTTTCTCAACTCTGCCTGCTCTGTTGAACATATATGATAACGTGGCCTATGTGGTACAATAGCATCTGGCATTTGATCAACATAATATTGTATGTCCCTCAGTGGCGGTACCTCCTTGGGCAACTCTTCAGGGAGTACATCTTCGAATTCATTTACCACTGGCTCATCCTCATCAGGAGTCTCGAGATCTCTATTGGTTTTATTCCCATTCAACATAAACACTTCCGCTCTATCCTCCACTTCTTTAACAAACTCTTCTGTAGATAATAGACTAATCGAATCCACCTTCTTCACTGATAAACTGCCCCCTTCATCTCTTGACACACTTTCTTCATCCTCATCAAACTTTGCTGGTTGTACATTCTCAACTTCATGTTCATCATGCTTCGTTGGTGGAAAAACTTCAACTTCATATTTGTCAAACTTTGCTGGTTGTGAATTTTCAACCTCATGTTCATCAAATTTCGTTGGTTGAAAATCATCAACTTCATCTGTGTCTAACTTCGCGGATTGTGAATTTTCAACCTCATGTTCATCAGATTTTGTTAGTTGAAAATCATCAACTTTATCTTCCACTTCAACACCACCTTTCATTTCTTCAACAAATTCTTTCGAAGATATTAAATTAGTTGCTTCCACCTTCTTTTTTGGCTTGCAGTCACTTTGTTCACACTTCTTAAGAACTAAGGTAATCTTGGTTCCTTCGAACATGAAACTGTAGTTGTTGGCGTGACTATTATGTTGTACGGCTCTATCATACTGCCATGGACTTCCCAATAGTAGATGACATACATCCATATCGACAATATCACACCATATATCATCTTTGTACTTTTTCCCAATGGAAAATGTAACCAATGTTCGTCTTCCCACCGTCACTTCTTCCCCTTCCTTTAGCCATGCCAGTTTATACGGTCTAGGGTGTTTTTCAGTCTTCAGCCCCAACTTCATAACGGCTTCTTATAAAATAAGGTTATCGCAACTTCCCGCATCAATAATGAATTTACAAACCTTTCCCAAGATAGTACAGGTAGACTGAAAAATATTGTTCCTTAGCCAAATAGAATCATTCCCATGCTTTGGCAAATGACACCCTTCGTCTCTGTGACCATGTAAGTTTCTATGATCATGCAAATCCCTTTTACTCGATCTTTTGTCATCATGACATGGTTCATTGTCAAACTCATGTTGACTTCTTCTTTCTTCTCCATGGTGATCTCGTCTCATTGAAATTGATGATTCCCTTTAATCTTGATAAGTTTGTGGCGACACCCTCCTTGCTTCCGTAACCGACGGTGAAACTCTGTTTCCTCCATGGTTCAAGACTGGTGACCTTCCTCTTTGACTTTGATTCAAATCCATCATCAACTTCTCCAACTTTCCAAAACCTTTATTGAACTTCTCTTCGAGGTTATCACTAATTCGTTGCTCTATTGCCTTAGCATCTTCTCTTCTATACACATTGGGAATATTCTGATGACGATTACCTCTTCTCGGATGCATGATTGATCTTCAACAAATCTTCAAAAAAATTCTAACACAAACTTCAAAAAAAAAACTTGGCTTCGGTCTAGCTCTGAACAAACCAAACTAATGCAACCTTCAATACTCGGCCTAGATCAAACTCTATACTCGGCTCAACTTCAACTAGCTCGGCTTGCTCTCGGCCTTGAACAACAAATGAACAAACAATGCACGGCCTTGACTCTTCAATAAGAATTGGCTCCAAAGACTCGACTTAGCTATGATTGGCTAAGTCTAGCTCTGATACCAAATGATGCAGCAGCGGATAACTAAAATGGATGAAACAGTGAAAGTAGCAATCAGTGGATTGAAAATACCAAACGCCCAATTCCGTTGATCTCAAAGATGCCGAAATCTAGCTATCTTCGTCATGTTGATTGCGCACGCTGCCGTGAAGGAAGATCTACAATTCTTCAAACATTGATCAAGCGCACTTGATACCGTGAATTGGCTTCAACAATCGTTGATTCGAGCGCACTCGAATGTCGAAGGTGGAGATAGGAGATTACACTCAACTACCAATTTCAAAGAGGCACAAAGCACTCAAACAAAAGTTTATTCAAAATCAACTTACAAATGACACCACCTTCCCTATTTATAAGGTTACAACTCACACGACTCAACTCTTGACAACACATAGGTCGTGAACGACCTAACACCTACGACCTAAAACAGAAATACAATACAACACATTACATCACAAAGCACAACACTCGACCTATGACCTTACATAGATCGTTAACGACCTAAACAGAAAACATCACACGACCTTACAACAAAGTAACTAAACATATATACAACACGAATACAACACATAATGACATAAGAAATACAACATGCGACCTAAGGGTACAACACACACGACCTAAGATTACAACACCACGCGGCATAAGCTTCGGCGAAATGAGGAGAATCAGCTTCCGGAATGACTTATGCGACCTATAGGACGAGCGAGTTAAGGAATTGAGCGACCTTGGCTTGAGCGACCAAAGATTGATGCGGCCTATGGTCGAGCGACTCAAGGCAGGAGCGTCATAAGAGATACGGCAGCGACATAAAGAAGATAGCAACATAAGAAGGAGCGACATAACTTCTTGCGACCTAAGGAATATCATCAGCGACCTAACATGAAGTGGTAAATGTGAGCGACCTAACATAGGTCGTAGCTCGCTCGTACATCCTGAGCGACTTAAAGCTTCTCGCGACTTAAGGACGGAAGGTCGTTCGTGACCTAAGTCAAGCGGCATATTGGAGCGACCTATCTGCATATTGGAGCGACCTATCTTGTTAGGTCGTAACTCTTTAGGTCGTAGTTCTTTAGGTCGTAGCCTTTTAGGTCGTACCACTTTAGGTCGTATCTTGCAGATAGAGTTAGGTCGCAACTCCTTTTCTCGTGACTCGTTAGGTCGTGAGCGACCTAAGGAAATGACCTTTAACTCGTTAATTCCCAACTCTTTATCTCGTGACTTGTTAGGTCGTGAGCGACCTAAGGAAAGACTTAGCTCGCATGACTTGCTTGGTCGGTCTTCATAGCTCATTTGCGACCTAAAATGGCACGACTTAAGGATTAATGTGCTAGGTCGTAGCTCAGGAGAGTTAGCTCGTTGGCAACCAAAGAAACAGGAAGGTCGCGCTGCATCACTTTTTGTTCAATTATTCCTTAAGATGCGAGGACACAATTTCTTTAAGGAGGGGAGTCTATAACAACCCGCATATTTTATGATTGAATATTTAAATATTTTATTTAAATATTTCATCGTTAGTCGGATTATAGTCCAAAATGCTACTTTTTCCAAACAGTCAAATTAGGACTTGATACCACCCCCATTGAGTTCAAAATGACGTTGGCGACCTTTTTGAATATAAACATTAATATGTCTGGAGTTAGTGAAATTTTGCTACTTTATCACTTTGGGCTTTGGTTTGGGTTTCAGCCCTATATCCTAACTCAAGCCCTTAGCTCCACCCCCACATATCTTCATTCACTTCATTTTCCTAACACTTTCAAGCTCTATATAAAAATGGTGGAGGAGAAAAAGAACTAGAATTCCTAAGCCCTAGTTTCCAATTTTGAAAATCAAGTTCTAGCTCCAAATTCAAGAAGAAGCTTTGGTAAGCCTTCTCTTCTTCTTCCCAACTCGTTCTCCTTTCAAATTCAAAAATTTACTAAACCTAACTTTGGAAATGTTCTTCTTTTGAGCTTAGATTCAAGCTTCTAGAGTGGATTTTGAAGAGTGGTTGATCCTCCTTTGTTTCCAAGCTTCTTCTTCATTGTTTTTGGGATTAAAGGTTAGATTTTTATCTCACATCTTTGTCTATAACTATCTTTGATGTTAGGTATGAATTCCTAACACTTGTTCATGATCATTTGATTTTGATTTGGATTGATTTAATGAACATTTCAATTTTTGGTGTTTGAAGTTAAAACTTTGAAAATCCTAGCTTTGATTTATGAACGTGCTTTTGGTGGTGTTTCGTAGAGCTTATAGGGCTGGGTTGTCGCTTGGCATAAATCCTTTGTCGCCGTTGCTCATTCAATCGTTCCGAATCAGAGAAGTTGTGTAGGTTTGCCCATTTAAGGGGTTTGAAAATTATGTCCCTCTACAGGTGACAGACATTTATGGATTATCCACAGACGTCTATGGCTTCAGGAAATTTATTTCCCGAAATAGGTGACAGACGTCTGTGGATTATCCACAGACGTATGTGGCTTCAGGTTTCTGGAAATTAGCCTATTTTTATGTGGATTTCCAAATTTATCGATTTTTGATTATCCATATAGTTATTGTCAATTAATATCAACTTTGATGATTTCTTTTCTAGATTTTTGGTGTTTCTATCCATATAGTTATTGTCAATTAATATCAACTTTGATGATTTCTTTTCTAGATTTTTGGTGTTTCTATTTGATTGATTTGATATCGATTTCCATGGCTTGATTCACGTTATCGAAATGTGAATTCTTGTGATATATTGTTTTTACAATCATTTTGTGATTTGTCACTTCTAAATATAAAGGTTTCTATACTAGTAGTAAATATTAAAACTCTTTTACAAAGATAATTTCAACTCTATTTTTAATACAAAGCTCGTTTATAAAATCGTTTTCTAATCTATTAGTATATACAAACCTTTACCTCATTCGTATGAGAAAATATAATTAAATGTCTTAGCAAAACAAATGGTATGAAACACTTGCGTTTACTTCATCGGTTAATTTTTGGACTTGTTCGATTGAAATTCTTGTGACAATTTTCGAGTGGGAATCTACAATTTGTTCGTAAATATTTAAGTTAAGCTAGTGGTTATGGGACATGAAGCTAAACTCATATATTTACTAGCTTAGTGTAATCGACACTTTTTATCGATCAATGATGATCATTTTGTGATTTAGACTAGCGATGTGCGATGTCTATTTGTCTGCGAGGGAGACTAAACCCCGTTTCTGTGGAACTTCGGTTCAATTTGGCGGGGTAGCGACCCGTGGTCTTTGGACTGTTTGTGGAGTTTTCATGCTCCCGTTTGTGATAGGCCTCCCCCCTTTGTGATTTCTGGATTTCTAATTGGTGATTTCTAGAATTTGTGTTTCACCTCTTTATGTGATTGGCAACGATATGTTTGTCAATATTTGTAGTCTGGTGAATAAAATAAAGAATATGATATTCTTTTTGGTGCTTTGAGATTTTTGGGATATTGTATGATTTTGATGTTGTCTAAATCATATTTGTTCTAGTATGACATTATTGTTATCTTACATTCTTATTATATCTCTGCTTATATCTCTGCTTATATCTCATTCCTTTACCTAATATTTATAGCTAGACTGATCCGTTTATTATTTTCTTATTAAATAATACTCGGGTCTGACCGAGATGTTACAGGTGCTTCTACTTGACTCCTCATCTGGGATCATCTTCCGACTTTTGTCTGACTACATTACATTTGCAGTTTTTGTTGTTATACGATTGAGATATAGACTCCATGATGTATACTTATTCTTTTGTCTTGCGCTTGTAACTATTCTTTTGTGATATTGTGGATCTTATTTGACCACTACTCTGATTTACCCTTTTATGTGTTATATTGATATCTGTTTCCGCCTTTGAGATATGAACATCTGTGACTGATTTATGTTATGTTTATTTCTATATTCGTTTCCGAGGTCCACTTAGCCACTGTGTGGTAGCTTTGAGTTTGCATCGGTATGTCGGATTTCCTCTTGAAATGAAATGCATGTTATACTATCTGACATATCAGTGCTCGCACAAAGCAATTACATGGATGGTCACTCCTCAACAGCCTTATTCTTCGCGCTAGTTGACGGCATTACTCCGTAGTGTCCTTGGGTAGCGTGAGCAAAGAGGTGGGGCGTCACAAGAAGTGTAAGTATTTTATTGCAAAATGATGCTTTATATAATGTACGATTGAATGAAATCATTTATAATGGAACATATATCTTACGTTGGATGATTAATTTTATTCTTAAAATAAGAAGTTCATTCCAATAATTGTACTAGTTTTTATTGTGGAGGAGCGGTTACAAACAAGAACCCTAGAGGAGAGCATACATATACAGAAATGGAAAGTGGTGAATTTTCAAGTGACTCGAGTCAACAAACTGCATTTATTAATGGAATTTTTAGTTATGATCTTGAAGGTGGAGTTCAAGATGTTGATCATCCATCAAATTATATCATAACAAAACCAAATTGTTATGACATAAGGTATTTGGGCCAACTATCTGATGGTTTAAATGTAATTAACTATGGTGGTCCTGGAGGCCAAAACCCCAACTGTAGTTGAAACCATTTATTATGACATTGCTAGTTCTACACTCTTCCTGAAATTTCAGAATGTTTCTCTCTTTTAAGAATGTTTGTCCCTTTATAAACTGATATCTAAGGAATTATATATGGAATATACTATCTATGGAATTTCAGAATGTTTGTCTCTTTTTATTGTAACATTCTTCATTTGACGACGTGATTGAATTATTTATGTCAATAAGTTTACTCAACTTATTAATGCCAACTAATTTTGTCAACCTTATACTTGATAGTGTATGTACATATGTATTTATAATGTGTAGGTGTGTGTATTGTCATATGCGCGCACACACACACGGGAATGTAATTTTATAAGTGCAATGTACAAGTGCTTAAATAATCCTTATCAAATAACATAGATAAATTAATTTATGGTTTTGATAAAAGATCATTGGATGTAAATATAAAATTTAAATATAATATGATGCTAAAGTGAAATTGAATTTCTCTTACTAATATGATATTTAAAAATCATATCACAGTTGAAAATAATATTTTGTTTGCTAAATATATTTCAAAATACCTTCAAAAATTAACGAGCAACAAATAGTTTTGAACATTAATATAAAATTTAAGAATATTCAGGGAAATTTACACAATTGGTCGGCATTTAGATCAGTCCACACAATAGAAATAGGTTAACACGTGAATCATACGTAATATGCATTGAAAAGTCTCTTAAATAACCATAAGCATTTTTGTTAAAAAAACACTTTTTATCTCAAAAGTTCTAAAATTCAAAAGGTTCAGAATAACCTTTAAAAAATTGTGTTTCCAACAAACTAGTTTTAAAGATGTCAAGGTTATTCAATGTGAATGCAACATCTATACTAGTGGTTTGGAATGGAGCCAACCTCACTATCTATAGAGTCGCCATAAGCAAGTGATTAAACGGGGGCACCGCACCATACATACACATGTAGCAATGGAAAGCCAAGTATCCGGAAGGTGGCCTTTGAATGAATTTCCCTCTTGATGATAGAAGCACATCGTCCTCTGGGATGAAGTTTTGCAAGCAAATGCTTCACAACACACTGTATACAAGGATCGAAGGTTCTTTCTCCGAAGGATCAAGAAAAAGCCTGAAGTTGAGGGGAGTGCGGTCGACGAAGGGGCCAACTGGGAACAAACGGCCATATTGCCCCGAAGCTGTTGAGGTACAGTTCGAGCCGAGATCGATGAAGACCCCGCTTCCGAAATAGGTGAGCTTCCTTCAGCTAACTTGCATAGAGAGGATTTGCACGTCATTCTATATAGAAAAGCTTGAGTTCAAAATGGTCAGGTGCGCCAAAACCCTAAACTATAAGCCCCAAACATGGCTGAAACTTGGAATTCAGAAGAAAATTGATGTGTACCAACCACCAATCGAATTCAAAGTGTGAACCGTGAGTGTGTGTGATGTGTAATCTATGTGAGAATGCGATCGTCATCCTTAACACTATGAACAAACCATTCTGTGTAGATGGCTCACTCATAACGGAAAAAGGAATCCAGATTACACGTTAACGTCTTTTCGTCTATGCTTACCTATTATCAGTCAAGAATAGATAACAAATCCATTATCCGAAGAAACATGGAAAGCTCTTCATATTCAAGGTACACTGATTGTGCAATGACAAGACCAAACCAATGCGAGAAACCATAGGTCAATGAGACCGAGTCAAGTAGAGAATTATCTGCATAAGCCAATTTAAGTTCTCTGGAAAGTGATAATAGCCTGAGCTGCAAACAAGATGCTACTCTAAGCTATTAACACCTCCCAAAAAAACTAAAATCAATTCGCAATCTGCAAGTTGTTGCACTAGAATCGACTATGAAATATGGTACATGTTAATTCTAATTCTATGGATGAAGATAGCAAAACATGTCGAGCTCTGGGGCAAAATCCTAGCTTTTTTCCATGAAGAACTTCGGACTTGATTTACTATCTTCTCCCACAAAATCACAATCCACTCGAATCTTTCACTATGTCCACACCAACGTAACCTCACCTTCAATCGATGATATAATATTATGTCAGAATCCACTTCATCGACATTCAAAATTTATAAGAATTATGAGATCTTTGATTCAAGATAGCTCAACCTAGGGAATGGAGCGATTTGGATTGGCGGCGCATTGAAACAAGTGCAATCTCGATGGGCGTGGCTTCAGGAGGTGGTAGTAGGTGATGCTAAGGGGATGGTCGATAATGGCGGCTCTTTGGCATGACAGGAGATGGATCGGTGAAAGATCATTATGCCTTGGATCGTCTCGGCTAGAAAAATTAATGAAGTAATAAGAGATCTGATCACACTTATATAAAAAAGGATAAAAGCAGAAATATTTGCTAAGTACTGGATTGGTGTTGATCCGATCCAATCGAATCGATACCGATCCAATTTATTTCCACCAAACAACCTCGAAATTTCCATATTCAACTAGTTCGTATTCATTCTAGAAGTTAGCAAGTCAAGAGCACTATATAATTATGACTACTAAAAATTTCAACTAAGGACTGGACAGCTAGCCAAAACATCATCGGTTGCTACTCAAGATGGCTTCATACGACCACAAAGCTCCATAAAATAGAAACTAGAAGATAAACACTTCCAAAGCACGTCTTGTTTTCAAATAAAAGCATGCCCTAGTGGGCAAATGTTAATCTGGTTTTTTAACCGACCAGAATTCAGAAGGAGTTAAGATATTCAAACTAAACCAGAACAACACAAAACTTGATCGGAAGGCCTAAAACTACAAGACAAAGTTACCATAATGTTTGAACCAAAAAATATTGATAAACACGGATCTGATCAAATTAGATCGGTGCCGATCCAAAATACTGACTTGTGGATTCTCCAATTCAAAACCATAATGTTACTACATCCCTTCTACGCTTACCTACCAAGTTTGATAACATTCCGACCATTCGAGTTGAAGAAGTCAAGACTTATCGGTTACTCCAAAAATCCACCTTTTCACTTAGTCGACACATTCTAAACAGGGAACAAAAGAGAGCAAGAGAGAAAACACCAGCTAGACCTTTCGAAAGAGTTGAAGGGATGCTACAATCAAGGCCTAGAAGCTTGGGACCTTTCGAAGGTGTCGGAAGGTTTCTACAATCAAGATATAGTGGGTTGATATTTTCGAAGGAGATGAAGGAGTCGAAAACACCCTTCCGCCTTTAGTAACAACCTTTCGACTAGATGAACCCATTTGCATGAACACCTTTTGAAGGAGTCAAAGCAGCACCTTTCGAAGACAATGGAGAACAACTCCTTACATGTACGCTAAAACTTTCGAAGCTAAAGATTTTGCCTATATTTAAATCATGCGAAAGCAAACATGTCCAGAGAAACCCCTTCGAAAGCTGCAGTAAGCCTTTCGAACCGATTAAAGCCATTGTAACCCAAGGGAATTCAGCATTAAGTTACGAACAAGAGTTTAGAAGCAACCATCAGTGTCGAAACTAGTTGCACCTCAATATCATCAAAACCATTGAATAAGGGCCATCGATAAAGTCGGCAGCACTTACAAGCCAACACAAAGAAGAGGAGAATAATAATACCTTTTGACAAAGGCTGCAACATACTAGAGTAATTCGGCAGCTACCTTTTGACCAAGTCGAAAGCATCAAGATTGAAAGGTGCTGGCACGCATATATAAATAAGACCCAAAGGGTCGCGTTTTGGGGATCCGATTCTTCTCATTCTCAACTTGTATGCTCTTACTAAAAGTGTTGTAACCCTCATTACAAAACTAATTTGGGGATTTGAAGTAATTAAATCACTTTTTTGCTTACGAAGGGAAGTAACAAATCTTTCAAATTACATTACAGTTTTTAAGGCTATTGTTAGGTTTTCTCTTGTATTTTAGGTTTCGTCGGCATCTTAAGTCCCCCGCCCACATAGTTAAAACCTCCTATGTACAAGTAAATTATGTCACCTAATTTGAGTACCTTTTCCTAATTCTCTGCTTTCGATAAGGTTGAGGCCCATCCTTAGTCCATTAAGACCTTTAGCTTTCGACAAGGGTAAAAGCTTGCTCCAAGTCACTCCAACTTGAGATTCATAACCCAAACTAAGGACATTTAATCCTAGAGCTTACGACAAGGTCGAAACCCTACACCAGATTCCAAGTCCAAGTTTTGATTCCAAGCCAACCTTGCTTTCGATAGGGTTAAAACCTTTCATTTCTAATTTTGGATAAAGTCCTAGCTACCTAACAATCAAGGCCTTCGACGAGGCCGAATCCAACAGAATGGAATCTTATCTTAGATACCACAACATTTTTGAAAGGAAGACTCTCAAAGGAAAAGGCAACCTATCTCAACAGAACCGAAAGGTTAATAAAGGAAGAAGCAGACCCTTTCAGTAGAGTCGAAAGGTTAGTCTGAATAACTTCACTTATTAGCGATCAACTCGAAATGGAATTCGAGGAAGGAAAATTCTTCACACTCCTTTCTATCCACTGAAGTGATAAACCTTATCCCAGAATGCAACTTTAGGGTGTTGACAAGAAATCTTATTAACGGTTTTGGTGCTAGAAAGAGGGCTTAGACCTCCAACTTGGTTAAACACCCGACATTGCTTTTCTCTAACCTCACTTAGCCTTATCTCAAGTTTATCTACTTTGGTTTGATCATGGCTAGAAAAATTAAGAGATCCGAACAAGGGTGCTTCGAACCACACTTGACAAGGTTCTCTCCAATAATCATCAAGGACTCCAACCAAGACGAGGATCAAAGGTTGAGGCTAGAAACCCTTAGAATTATAAACAAGAAAAAAGTGGAATCATACGATCCAAAGAAATGGAGCGTAAATCCTTTTCATGTTGGCCCCACCCTTATCTTTGCACTAGGAAAGAAAACAAATGGAAGTGACAACGTCTTCAATCAAATGAGAAGAACCATCCAAGATTACTCCAAAGGCACAATCTTTGAGAAAGAGATAATGGATGGTTATAATGCTTTTGCACATAAATGGCAAACAAATACAACAAAAACACATCCAACTTAAGAACAACAAAGGGTGGTAATAAGGAAAGCAAATGAAGAGTATGAAACTACAAGGCCAAGAAGTAAAAATTCAAAAAGCCATCTGCATGAATCAAGCTTTCAAGTCTAGACTTCTAAAAGAGTGCAGCTTAACAACATCCATGGAGAATATCCACTTGCTAATTAAGGATGAGCTTAACTACTAACCATCGTAGAAAAAGAGGCTAAACATGAAAGAAACCAGGGAGGATCCTATTGTCACTACCACATGATGAATGGGCATGAAACCTATCATTGTAGAGCCCTGGAGGGGATGATCATCAACTTCTTCCATCAAGGAAAGATCAAAGAATACGTAAAGAAAATTTGAGAAAGAATTAAAAAAGAGATACATTTCAAAGAAAAATCTACATGGTTGGGAGTGAAATAATCCTTATATTTGGATACTACCTAAGATGGTAGCTTACCTAAGATTGTAGAAAGCCTCTGTCCACGCCGAGTTAGTCACCGCATAGCACCTCTTAGAGGGTGGGTAAGCCTTTAGTTGTGCTATGAGATGGGTAGGTTAAAGCACTGGACCGTGCCTTTAGTTAGGTCAAGGCACCTTCTGGAGGGAGGATGGAGTAAGCCGTTACCCACGCCATAAGATAGCTAGGGTAAAGAACCGAACAAGCCCCTATCTATACCATGCTATGACTAGGGTAAGGCACCTAATGGAGGGAGGACGGGGTATGCCTTTTTCCATGCCACATGATGGCTAGTGTAAAGCACCGAACAAGCCCATGTCCGCGCCGCAAAAGGGCCAAGAGAGGGCACCTCCTCGAGGGAGGTCGGGTAAGCCCTTGGTTCCAGCCTCTAAGATGAGGTAACCAAGAGCACCGAACAACAATGGACTAAGATGTCCAAGACCAATGAGAGGCTCATTCAACAATGGACTAGGATGTCTAAGCCTAAGAAAGGGCTCATTCAACAATGGTCTAAGATGTCCAAGCCCAATGAGAGGCTCATTCAACAATGGACTAATATGTCTAAGCCTAAGAAGATGCTTATTCAACAATGGACTAAGATGTCCAAGCCCAAAGAGAGGCTCATTCAATAGCGGACCAAGATGTCTAAGGCCAAGAAGAGGCTCTTCAATTAAGAGACTGAGATGTCCAACCCTAAGAAAATGATATTTATCCAAGAGTCTAAGATGTCCAAGCCGGTGAAGTGGCATATCCGATCATGGACTAAGATGTCCAAGCTCAAGAGGAAGCAAATCCAATTATTTCTACATATTCAAAACCTAAAGGGTTCATACGTGTGAAAGAGGATAGAAGCAAAAGGGTGGAACAGAACTCCACTTATTATTACCTGAATCTTGGTTTTGGTACTTTCATTTTTAAACATTATCTATTTAATACCTGAATCTAGGTTTCCGATCACTCATATCTGAAATAATACCCGAATCATGGTTTCAGGAAATTCATTTAAGGACTTCATTTACTAATACCCGAATCTGGGTTATGGGCCTTTATCGATTAGTAATTTTATTATACCCGAATCTGGGTATCAAGACTATTAATGATTTGAGCCCTAATCTGGGTGCAAGATTTCAATCATGGATTTGTATTTGTCCATCGCAAATGCCCGAAACCGAGTCAAAGAATATCATCATAAAGATCATTATTAAGAGTTTCCAAATCTAAATCTCGGATTTCTAGTTTTTCATATCCCATAAATACTAAAGAATGGGTCAATGGGTTTTTATTACCGAAATTCAGATTATGATTTCTAGATTTAGTTCATTATTAAATATCTCTTGAAGATTACATTCCAACATTTATGCCCTAGTGAAAAGGCGAGATTTCCAATCAACAAATTTTAGATATTCCAGCCAATTGGTGGAAGTTAAATTCTTGATTATCTTTTATCGCGGTTAAAAATGAGATTTAGGCATTTAATGTAAACTACTTTTCATGCTATTAACAAGATGATTTGTTAATCTAAGCAGATTATATACATACACTGGTGCGTCCATTTCAAGCTAACAATTGAAAATATTGTTTGCTTTAGGCTTTTCGGGAAAATTAGTACAGCAAAGGGTAACAGAAGATTCAGTAAGTACAAAATTCAATGTATGAGTAGCCAAAAGGCATTTCAAAAGTAACATTGCAGAAAAGTACTACAAATCAAGTGATATTTACAAAGTTTATATGATTTACATAAGTCATAAAATTATTTACAAAACTATGAAGTTATTCACATATGTATAAAACAAGTTTATACATATCAAACATACAAATAAATCACAAGTCTTGAGCAGCCTTGTCAAGAGCTTCAACGACTGAAGGGTCCACTACATGACGAATCACGACGTAGAGAACTTCTTTGAGTTTCTTTTCCTTCATCCTTACTTTGTTTTTGTCATCGATTGCATCAATGTTAGTCTTCAAAGTGCAGTTGAAAGCTCTGTTTGCAACCCTAAGGGTTTTGTTTCCCTTTCTAACTCCACGGCGTGCTTTTGAAAGAAGTAATTATTACGTTCGAGCTTTTGATTCTTAGCAGCATACTCATTGATAGTCTAAGAATATTTTGCTTTTTGCTGCTCATCATAATACATAGCAATTCAAAATTTAAACTTCCTGCACAAATTCCCCATAACATTCTCATCCGAGCCTGGGGTAGGGTTGGTCATAGTAGGGAATTTTTTAGCTGAGTGGTGCAATGACCTTGTGAGTTTAGTAGTCGAAGGAGTTTTGTGGGGAACCAGTAAATCAATGCCTGAAATCTTCTCTCCAATAATGATATCCACTAAATCGCATTGCGCCTGACTATCTTTTAATTTCAATTCCAAATCACCAATTTATTGAATAAAATCAGACATCTTATGATCGAAGTCGATTGAGGGATTCATCTTCACCTGTCGCATAAGTGAGGAAATTGATTCATCCTTACTTTTAATCTCGGCCTCAAGATAGGAAACTTGATCTTTCATATTACTGGCAATGGTTTTATATACAAAATATCTTTTAGGCCATAGCAAGGCTTAGGTGTTACCACCGAAGCGTTCGAGTAATGTATCATCGCTTGGTTCACTCCTTCCACATGCTTGCAACAGTTTCTCTCTATGGCTAGCAAGCATGATGATAATTTATGAGGGAGAGAAACCGTAACTAATTGTAGCTCTTATTTAAGCACTAAGAGACAAAATAAAGTCAAAATCAAGATGAATGATCTCCTTATTATTATAATAACGAATTACAACTCAAACAACAACGAAGTTGGAAGATACAATAAATAATTGGTTTACATCTGAAGCTTGGAAACTACTTTTCTTACTTTATCTAATGAGTTAGAGAAAAGCATAATAGTTGAATCAGAAGGAATAGTCACTCCTTCTGGAATAATGACTTGCGTGCATTTGCTATAGTCACACTTCCCAACTGGAGGACTATAGCTACCGCACATTCATTTGGTTTGAAATGTCATAATCTCCTTAACAAATGTTTTTTTCTCATCACCAAGGAAGTCTAAGCAAAGGCAAGGATATTCCAATTTTGTTTTATAGGGGAGGATGGACTTCTTCCTTATCTATAATGAATTATTTGCTCTGCTATTATCTTCGAAGTGAAAGATATTTAAACAAAGAATCACATACCTATGATACCGATGCAGAAGTCTATGAAGCCTACTCTTTCCCTTTAGGCTTTTTAACATTAGCGGGAGCAGGCTCATGTTCCTGAGGAGTAGAAGGCTCGGTGGATTAAGGCGGGACATTCTTCTGGGAAGATGTTTGTTTTTTATGAGCTTTAGCATTGTCACCGCCATCCTTCTCAGAAGTTCCTGAATGGCCCCCTCTGTCTCCATCGGAACCTTGGCCGCCAGTGAGGTTATCATCATCATCATCATCGTTATCATCATCATCATCAGCTTCTTCCCCGACGTTGCCATTCCTGTCTCCCTCGTCATAAGATTCTGATTCTATTTCAAAGTCGGGGACATCAAAGAAAATAATATTGGAGACATTGATTTCCTCCTCTTCTACAGGTTCAATCCCCATGCTTCATTCTATTGATCTTTACCATTGCTCTATCAACCAGGGCAGAGTCCAGCAAGGGGAAACCGAAGTCATGACACTTCTTAAAGATGTCAACATAGACAAGCATGAGGGCTTCTTCATAGGAGTTCAACAACATTTGCCCAAGATTAGTACAAATAAGTTGAGATACTCACTGCTTAGCGTCAGAAATGGTATTGAAAACAAGTTTCAGTGAAGCCCTTGTTTTCTTGAACTTTTCCTTCAAAGAAACGTTCTTTACAGTCAAGCGAGCTTTCTCATTGGTATAATACTTTAAGGTAAGCTCCATAGCGAATTTTTGGTCACCAACGAGTTTATGAACCTTTCTTTCTTCCAAGGGATCGATTTCTGCCCAAGCAAGAGAAGCTCTTAGTCGTTCCCATTCTGAAGTCGCTTCATCTTTGCCTGAAGAAAGTGTAGACACTTAAGTCTTAAGGGCCGAGATTTCCTCCTGGGATTAGATGCTTCAAGGGAAGATTTGGGTGCATGCTCATGAAGAGTTAACCAGCTCATAGAAATCTGAAAGAAGAAATGTAACACAAGTTAGTGATTTAGAGAAACCAGTGATGATAAGGCCAATTGAAGTGGAACTTACCAGAAATTGTTGCTCTATTAGAGAGCGATAATGATCCACCAAATCTAGAACGGAAGAAGGTGGGTGAATAGAAGTGAAAGACTTCAAGTTTTAGGTATACTTGTCTATCTCTTCAAAATTGATAGAAGGAAAAGAAGATATTGGCTGAGATGAAGTGTGCTTTGGAGTAAGGGGCATATCCAAAGCCACTTGCATTTGTGCGAGAGCAGCTGGGGAGTCTGAAACGGAGATGTAATAGAGGGGATTAATCACAATAGGGTTTGCACTAGTTTGTCTTTGGGAGCTTCCACAATTAGGCTCTTCGTAGCTTTCTCAAGAGATAAACGTTTCTCCTCCTCTACATTTATAAATTTAGCAACCTTCTTTGGTGGCTCTATTTCAGAAGATTCCATCAACTTTCTTTTGAAATTATTCTTGGTTTTGGCAAAGGATTCGATAATTGATGGCGCTCCAGAAGTTCAAGTAAGAAGGGCAACACCACTAACAAGCACTTTAACCTGAGAAGCAGCTGTAAAGGTCCCAAACGGATTAAAAGTTAGCGAGATAATTTAGAAAGCAACAAGGATAGAAAGCAAATATTATGCCTATAATTTACCAGAGTGGTCCGAACAGATAGGTGACATAGGAGAGAAATGCTCAGAATAACCCAAGGAGATAAAGCATTTTCCCTTCGAAGTATGCTAGATCAAAGGTGGTAACCCCAAAATGCTTTGGCTAGGGAAGAGAAGAACATGCTTCCTCGGGCATGATGGTATCATTAACTTCAGTCGATTTCCTATCTTAATAGGAGATGTAATAGGAGACTCTATCATCCTTCTTTCTGCTTCGTTAAGTTCCTTGACAGGAGAACCTGGAATGAGATGAATATTTGACAAGGGAAGTAACAAAATAGAAAGAAGGCAACGAAGATAGGAACTTATGAGGAGTAGAAAAGACCCCAGTAACGTCAAAGAAATAGTTAACAATGAAAAACTGGTTTTCCCAATCTTTGAACTTGTTAACCCCATCTGATACCAGCCTCTTTGGGAGTTGGCTCTGGAAATATGATGATTGACAGTGCTGGGTTTGACTAGTCGGGTCAAGTAGTTTAGAATTTCATCATTTAAAGAACGAAGTCCAAACTCTAGTGCCATTAGCTCTAGAGGTAAAATGTAGGTGTAGACATTTGGGGATAGCTGGATTGGAGAAATCCCAAGATGTGAAAGAAATATGGGCAAGAATTTGGGAAAAGGCAGAAATCCTCCATGCCATATGTGGACAGCATTGTAAGCGACCTTTAAGAGGATTATTGATAGTGTCGGTCTCCCTAGGTGGAATAGCTTCCACGCTAGTAATTCCGAAGTCCTTAAGGATGGCATCAACCTCGTCCTGGGAAGATATCAAAGAATGCTTTGAAATGGTGTTAGGTTTCTTTAGAGAGCTCATGATTCTGCCAAGTGAAAATGTTTCAATTAAACTTTTCAAATTTCATATGAACGTAGTATTCTTTCAAGAATTAGTCAAAAACCTACTTGAATAACTTAAACAAAAAGCCAAACATAAAACTTCAAAATATTTGAAAACTGTTCAAGTTAAAAATCAAAGGTATTGGGCTTTTGATGGAGTCAAACGGAAAAGGACATCAACACTTTGCAAATACCCTTCGACAATGTTGAAAGCCTAAATGAGAGTACTCATGTAGCTTTCAACATAGTCAAAAGGGAAAAGAAGTTAAAATTTAGTCACAACCTTTTGACAATGTCGGAAGCATAAATGTGAGCAATCACAGAGCTTTCGATAGGGTTAAAAATAAAGATGGGAATGTATAGTGGCACTTTGTAGAAATCTTCAAAGGAGCCAAGTTGTTAAGGGGAAATGTTTAAAGTTAACATTAAGAACTTGAATGAAAATATACATTACAACCATTTTACAAACAAAGTAACAAGGCCGTTCGACACTGTCAAAACCTTTGACTTAAGTTTCCTAAGAGAGATACGAATGTTGTTGAAACCTAGTATACAAATTGAGTCGAAAGGTTCTATGTTAAACTCATATGCATTTAGAACGTTTCGACAAAGCCGTACAAAAATAACTCTAAGGGGTTTCGACTCATTAGATACAAAGGGATTCGAAAGGGTCGAGGGAGCATTATGATTCCAAAAAATTATCTAAGGAAAATGGATTGCAATCGGCACAAAAGGTTTTAACTAAGTCGAAGCATTTTACTATCGAAAGGATGATTACACTCAACCTAACTACAAATCCTTTCGACAATGGTGATCAAATAAGCACTACAGCGCCTTTCGACCCCATCAAAAGGGGCTAAGGAAGAAAAACAAATGTTGCCGCCTCAATCCCTTTCGAAGGGTTAGAAAGGTCATTTTGTGGCACCAATTTTTCAATCGTACACTTGAAACTTCCGAGCAAAGAAAACAGGTTCCACCATCCTCCCTATGACGACCCGTAATTTTTGGATATTTGAAACTGTAATATTTAATTAATTTTAAATATTCAAGAGTGAATTTTTAACTCGAATTTCAAATATCAATATTTATTGGATAATTTAATTTTTCAATTAAACAATTGAAATTAGGGTGAAATAGAGAATCTTGAGTTTGAGCTTGTTAAAAATAATTTAAAGGCCCAGAAAATTTGCATTGATAATACTAAAGAGAATAAAAGCTTTTAAATTTGAATTTAAAGGTGTTTTGTCCAGTTTTAAAAATATATCGTTTAAATCGATATTTTAAAATAGCCTTCTGAGGCACAGTCTCGGAATTCGACGAAACCAGTTCCATTGGGTCCGTAATATTGAATTATTACCGGATTTCAAATTTTGTAGCTTTCAGAATTAACGTGTGAACGTACGAGGTATAAACGCTTAAACGATAATTATCGATCTAATTTAAATATCCTTATCTGAAAGAAATCAAATCAGCAACCACCCTGTATTTCCTTTAGCCAACCTATCTCTGTTGTAGCCGACACGCAGAAACAAATTTTCACGTGAAACATCTTTTCCTGTCCCTCTGTTCTTTCTTTAAAATGCAGGCTCGTTCAATAATATCTCGTTCAAGCTTTTCGAAGAAAATAAATTAATGGCCGAAGAAGGAATTCGCATACCCTCTTTACTTCTTCAGGCACATTTCGCATCCCTCCCTCCTCCATCCAAAATATACGAAATCAATTCGTTCCTCTTATAAAAAAATAAATAAAACAAACGGCAAGCAATTCGAAATCGCAATCTCCTTCAGTAATCAAAGCACCCGAACCTTTCTAATATCTTATCCCTTTCTTCCCCTCTCAGTTAAATCGAGTCTCTCTTCCAAGCATCCAAAAGAAAATTATTAATGGCCGACCCAAATTTGTTCGAGAAAAGAAAGGAGGAGTGACCGCCTCGTTTAAAAATTAAAGCTATGTCCTAATCGAATCGAGTGCTCATCTGCAAGCTTTCATGTATCGCGGCCTCGATCAAAGTTAGGGTTTCGCATCAAGACAGTAGGAGTCGTGTTGGGTGGTGGAGCACGCGCACGCTCGAGAGGGCTTGAGGGAAAACTGGGCGCGGCTTTGATTTCGTTCGCGTAGCCGCCGAGGCGACATCGATCAAGGTCGAGCAGCGTGGTCGTTTAGGGAAGCGTGCATGGCCACTAGGGTTCTCGAACTCGAGGGATGCATGCTGTGAGGTAACTTATTTCATTTTTGATTAAAAATAAATATATACTATGTTTGTATATATGAATTTGAAAGGGAAATGAATTTACAGTGAAGGTATAAAACTATTCTGTTTAAAATTACTGTAAATATACATATGAGTTAGAAAATATAACAGTAAGTTTTATAAGACAATTTAATTATGTATGAACATATATACAGTCATGTTTATATGTAAATTTGATTCTTTTGAAATCTATATATAGATTATTTTAATAAGAATATATCTATACACATACGTATTTAAAAATATATATGGGAATATAGGAATTTTAAATGTTAGCAGTTTATATTAAATCGGATTTTTTTAAGGGAAAATTTGTTAAATTAAAATTTATTAAATGGAAATTGATGTGTCCAATTGTTTCAAATATTAATTGAAAGTACAAATATTTATACAAGGTCCAAAAATTGTGAAAAACAAGCTGGAATGGAAATGGACTGCAAGTTTAAGGGGTAAAGGTGAGTTAATCTCACTCGGTTGAATTTTAATTTTAATTTAAATGATTAAATTTAAATAATTGGTTGAATGGTTGAATTAGTTGATGTGCTATATTATAGTATATACTACATCTTGGAATGTTTGATTTCCCGCATTATATAGCGGATGAGACCCTATACGCCGCATAATAGCAGATGATATTTTATAAAACCCATATACCGCGATATTCCACCTCGAAGTGGAATTGGTATTGTGCTAACGTCTGTGGATGCAGGGAAACAGGTTGGAGGGATCCAACTGGATTCCTCAAAATTATTTAGATTATTTTATATCCTGTGTTATGAATATTGATATCCTATGATGATTTTATTGATGATTGAAATATTGGAAAATATTGTTGGATTGAATATCTAAGTATAATGAGTTATTAAATTCTATAGAATTGGATTTTGAAAGAAATAAAAGAGTAAATTTTAAGTAAAATAATTCAAGTGAATTGGAATAAGGGAATTTTGAATTAACAGGCAAAATATAAACTTTAAAACTAAAGTGATATTATTGTAAAGAATAAAGAATTTATTTTTGAAATTAAGGATTAAATTTAATTAAAGGATAAAGAAAGCATTTTGGAAGTTTAAAATTGGTATTTTCAGTTAAAAGGGGTTTTAACTCACAATAAAGAATTAAATATAAAAGTTAATGTAATTTGAAATAAATGAAGTAGCAAAGGAAATTTATTTCAAAGTAAAGTAAAGTAAATTGGAAAATCAATTGGAAATTGATTTAGTTGTTTAAAATTGAAATTTTGAAGAGAAGTGAGATTTTGGAATTTATAAACTAGGTTTATAAAGTAAAATAAAATATCAAAGGATATTTGAAAATATAAATTCAAGTTGGGAATTTATAAAGGGATATGAATTGGTTTAAAAATAAATGTTGATTTATTCTTAAAAGATGAGAAAAGAAGTATATTTCCTTGGATAGCCAAGTACGTTTTCAAAGCAATTTGAAACATAAGTTAAAGGTTTTAAGTATGTTTTTAAAAAGCATGTTTTAGAAAATTTGTTTTTTTCTAAATGTTAATTTCCAAAGTAAGTATTTTCAAAAATCTATTATTGTAGTAATTATATAAAAGTGATTTGGTATTATGTTTTAAAAGAGAAATTTAGTTTATATTTAAAAAGCGGTTTTATTTTAAATATCCTTAAAGTATATATTTTGATACAGTATTAAAGTGGTTTTAAATTTCAATATTATAAAGTATAATTATAGTAAAGTGTTTTTAAATTATTTTAAAATCTAAAAGTATTTTGTACTTGGTGTTTCAGAGGAAATAAACATTTGGGAAATGTATTCCGTAAGCGGAAACTTTTTGAAATTGTTTCAAATGAGTTTTGAAATTTGGAAGTATATCTTGAAAGGATATTTGAGGTTAATAAATAATTTGGGAGAATTATTTATTGTTTGATGGATGTTTGTGAATGTTGATTGATAGATAAATAACCGACTATCAATATTGGCCAAATGCGCTGATCGTTTCGAAGAGACCGGGATCGAGATTTATTTCTCGAAAACCACTTCGATCTGGTTTGTACGTTTCGTGGAAACGATTTCGGAGTCGAAGATGGAGCAGTGAAATGCAAGGGCTAGTCGCTACTAATCCTGAGGATATTTCCAAAATGGATGTAGTAGGAGTAGTGCCTTCGGTTCCGTTCGAACCCGGGACGGACTTGTATGGACGAATGCTTTCGAAACATCGTCGGCAGACGATGGGCATTCTAAGGGATATGTGCTGAAAGGTAACGCTTAGCCTCAAGCCTCATCAACCGGGAATGACTGAAAATCAGGGGTTATGCAGCAAGGCTTCGTGGGTCGCACCCACTGGAGCGTAAGGTCATCCCTGTCAAGATGTCCCTTTTATTTCGGCTTAGTGGTGCGGTTGCTGATCTCAACCGTGGTGTGATTTTATTCAGAATTATCCAGTAAGGGATGGTTCCGGCCTTGTGTTGCAGGGGAGCGGGCGTACTCCTCGGTACTGTGATCTAAGCCACGTACTGTGACAGGTGGTACCCCAGTGCCTAGTCATTCGTTGGAAATCCATTCTTCCTACGAGCCTTGTACGAGTTTTGTTTGTATTACCCACATTGTGGCTAGTATGCTGGAATTTAATAGATGTAACAATTTCAGCTATTTGAATAAGTATTTGTATATAGACAGTACTATAATATCAGAAGATTTTGATAAAAAGTGTTTTGGCTATCGTAAGGTAAAAACCCGACATGTTTATTTGTGGCGTGGTCTTACGAGATGCTTTTGATTTTAAAGGATTTTGAAACTTTAATAATTAATTTGAGTGTGATTTTCCCACGCTGGTTTTCCAGACTAACTCGGGTGTTATTTTATTATAATGCTCGGGTTAGACCGAGTATTATAGGTTACAGGATATGATGCTGTGGAGCTCAGGGATGAGCTGGATGGCGTGACATATCTCCCGTACTTGTTTATATATATATTCCGCTGTGTCGATTGTTGTAATCTGTTATATTGAGGACATGTCATGATTATTGTCCAGTTGTATGTATGTATACTCTGATGATGTATTGTATAAACATATATAGTTTTGATTTGTGAAAAGATCTGTTATTGTCTATTATATTTTATTCCGCTGCGATTGTGAGATTCTGATGTTGTTGTTTTATTTTCTTCTTCTACCTCTTCTTCTTTAACCCAAATGGTTTGTATTTCCGTTCTTCTTGAGTTCATTAATGGAAATTAATGTAAATTCAAGGGGTACGGATTTGCGGGTTGTTATAGTGGTATCAGAGCGAAGGTTGGCGATAACCTTGGCTCTGGTGGGAATTTTTAGAGTATTAATAGATATGAGCGCGTATTTGTTAGTGAATATAAAATGGTTTTATATTGTGTTGACTTATCGGTTGAGTTTTTAAGGATTTTGGTCGATGTGTGGGACGCCACAATATCGATAGGGGTTTCTAAACTCTTAAACAAGATAAACCGACACAATATTGTTTTAAAATAGGGTAAATGGAATAATTTTACCCAAATTATTTTTTTATATGAAAGATATAATTTTTATAAATTTTTATAGTTATATTTGGATGTTTGGTTGTTAAGGGATGATGATATTAAATTATTAACACTATTGTGAGGAGATTGAATATGAAATTGAAAATTTTAACTAAACGCTAGGAAATAAATTCATATACTAATGAAATTTGTAAATGTGATTTATAATCAAAATGAGGAAAATTTCCAGAGTAATGTTTGGATATAAATTTGGATGAATTCCGAATTTGTAATTGGGAAGTTTGAGTTTCTTTGAGTTTGAAAATGTTTTCAAGGGTGTTGAAGAAATAATAGTGATATTATTTTGAAAATATTTAGAATTCGATTTGAAATCTGGTGAGATTGGGATTTAAAAACATTTGAAAGTTTTTTTAAAAGAGATAAAAGCAGTAAACTCCTCTCAGCCGTTGGAAAATAACCTCGGTGATGACTGCAGCATCATCGATGTTCATTTTCGAGTTTCCATAAGAGGAATTGCTACCCGAATATGTTAAATTGGAAATGTTTGCAAAAATTGGGTTTGGTTTCGAGATTCAAAAGAAATAGTTGATTGCAAAGGTGATTTTGACATTCTGGGAAATTGTTTAAACTCTGGAATCTTATTTAGAACTGTTTATGGAATAATAAATATATTGGCTAAATAAAATGTATAATCCCGAGTTAAAAACAAAAGAAATGTGAATGTGATTGATTGTAAATAGATGAAATATGAAAATGAATATACTCCAAAATTTAGATTATAAAATAGATTGAACTCCAGTAAAATAGCTAAAGTGATTTTTGAGATAAAAATCAAATGTTTGGGTTGTAAATGAAATATGGAATATGAAATAAATTGAATGACATTATTAATAAATTGAAGGATGAATTGATAATGTGAGTTGGAAATTTAAAATGGTTATTAATATGCAATTGAAATAGGTGTCGAAACCATATAAATTGCTTATGAAAGTTATTTTGGGTATATTGCTTATGTTATATGTTAACGCTGAAAATCGAACGCTAACACCCGGTGTGTGTAGTAAAGTTGTGAAAGCACCACCCGTGAAACGGGAACAAGAAATAAGCAGTAAAATAGCAGAAAACAGTAAAAGACAGCGGTTTATAGTGGTTCGGCTTAAGATCAAGCATACGTCCACTTTGAATTCCTTTATTGTTGATTCTGATTACAAGATGATACAATACGCTTCAAAATACGATACACTTTGATCACAACAACACTCTCGACTAATAGCTCAAACTTCGAAGATGAAACTTGTTGAATCTGTGTTGGATGTGCGAAATTCCTCTCGAAGATTGTTGTATTGTCTTGAATGTGTGAAGTTCTTCAAGTGTTGGACGAGTTTAGAATTCTGCAAAGTAACGACGCTTCGGAGAATGATTGGCCAAAAAATCCTCTCCATGTTGAAGGTAGTGATGTATTTATAGGGGAATCTGGACAGGAAATTCTGCCAAGTCCTGAGTCGTAGCCGACTTAAGATAAGTCGTGACTCATGGTTGGCTTAATGTAGCTTGGGGACGACTTGCTGAGTCCAGCTTGTGATTTGGTAGAAGACAAGTCCTAAGTCGTAGACGACTTATAATAAGTCGTAAGTCGTGGCCGACTTAGCAGATAAAAGCGGCATAGGTAGAGGCATTGGATTTTAACTCAGTAGCTTTTAGGTCGTGGTCCACTTAAGCTGAGTTGTGAGTCGCAAATAACCTTAAGTCGTAAGTCCTTTTAATTCCTTAGATTGGAGCTTCCCTTAAGTCGTAACATCCCTTAAGTCGTAACATCCCTTAAGTCGATAAGTAGTTTGGTTCTTTAAGTCGTTGATTGCTTTAAATTGTTAACTCCCTTGGGTCGCCAACTTCTTTGGGTCGAAGACTTTCTGGACTGTTTCAATTCTTGGGTTGTTTAGACCTTAACTCGTTGTGTTGTTCTCACCTTAACCCGTTAAGTTGTCTAGACCCTGAGTCGTAGGTCGTGAAGTATTCTGTTTGAGTCGTCCAGTTCTTGAGTTGACTAGTATTTAAGTCGTAGAAAATTAAGGGTTAACATTTGCCCCTCGAAGTACATGCCTAAGTCGTAGGTCGTGTGCTTCGACTTATCTTAACTCGTGTGTGCCTTTTCGTGTTCCACTGCCCTAAGATATAAAAGGATTGAGTCGTTCCTCGTACTTCCTTCTTGTCATTGCCTATCTCCTGAATCGTATCTGCCATTAAAATTTCTTCGAGCTTTCTCAAAGCGATTTTTCTCTTTCTTTAACAATCAACCAATCACCGATCCCTGATCCTTTATTGCGTAAGTGTTCCTGCTTCCTCCTCGATTCTTGATCATCGTTAATTCGTGAATTCTCCTTCTTGTACTTAATCCATCCCCTAGTGCAATGCTTTATCGTGAATTCCACTGTATCGATAGTGCGTGAACTTGATTCTGCTCGATTTAGCTTTAGATGATTGGGGCGATGAAGATGATGGGTTACTGTGTTTTAGGCTTAACTGATTAGATTGGCGAGGCTTCGATGATCCCAAATTGGTTTTTTGGATGATTTAATCAGTATGAAAAATGAAAGCTTATGTTCAGGGAGGGTTTAACGGGTTAGGAGGATGACGGATTAGGAGGATAACGGGTTAGGAGGATAACGGGTTAGGAGTTAAGGAGAAAAGTCAATGGGTCAAATGAAGTGGGATGTTGGCTTGGTCACGATTTAGCAGCTTTGTATGACCTATGAACCCTCCCGACTTAAGTCTTTGCCGATTTATCCACTTACGACATAAGCTTTGAGTCGTGGACGACTTAGGACTTGGGGAATTTTACCTCACTTTGAACTGAAGCCTCTTTCTTCTTTTACACGTCTTACGACTTAAAGTATTACCGACTTAAAGCATTAATGACTTAGAATTGAGACGACCTGTCCTGACTTGCCTTAAAATCCTTAAGTTGTGGACGAGTTAACACTTAAGTCATTGGCGACTTAGCATTAAGCTTTGCATGAACTTTGAACTGTTGAACTTTGAATTGTTGCATTCTTCCACAGATCACTCTAACTTGCAAACTATCAATCTGTTTAATACAACATTTACAGAAAATTAGGATGAATATACTGTCACTGACTGCCCACATCAAATGACAGATTAGTTAACAACGGATAATCAACTTAAGTAAGTTGTGTGAACGAAGTGCCTTGAACAATCAAATTCAAGCAGAGTACTAAAACAACATTGGGATAGTCAACTAAAACTGATCTGTTTGCACTAATACTGTACCTAAACTTTAAATTAACAAGTTCTGAAATTTGATAATCAATCAATTGTCAACTAACTTAACTCCAGTTATATTTACTTGTTATTTTTATTAGTTCTGCACAACACTTCACACTTTTTGGAAACATGCACCTTCACATTTGAACATCCAGTTGCTTGTGTAGAATGGCTTCTCAGCAAGAAGATAGAACAGTCCAGACTGGAGAGGCCATTCTTATTCCAGCTCCAATAGTCAATCCTCCAGAAAGAGCCTCTACCACCTTATCGTACAGAGTTTTCCGGCAGCTGTGCGCTCAGTTTGGCATTGCTGAAGCTGACGCCATTCTTCCTGAGAAAAGTAATACTGCTGATTTAGCGCCTCCTGGCTTTGTAGCGGTCAATCGACAAATGTGCCTGAGCGGGGCCATTCCTCCTTTCAACAACTTTCTTCAACATCTTCTTCGTCAACTGGCCATCTCCCCATTTCAACTACATCCCAATAGCTATGCCGTTTTAATGGGGCTGTGTGTATTATTTAGTAGAACGCTTGACCGTCTCCCTAGTTTTGACGAGATCTATTACTTATGCTCTTTTATTAGAACTAAAGATCATCCTTCAATCATTGTTGTGAGAAGCGCCAGAAATCGTAAATTAATTATCGGCCTTCCTAACAGTGCCCACGGGTTCTTAACTCAGTACTTTTACGTTCGCTGTCCCCCTGGGTTTTACGCTATGTGGAGGGAAGGAAGTAAGATTATCTATCTTTACTTCTTCTATTCTCTGAGTTTTGTGAAGTCCTAATTGCCAAATGTTAATTTCGCTTTTTCATTTCAGCGCTCCCCCCTCCTTCTAGAGATCCCAGTCACAAGCCAACTCTGGAGAGGCTCATGGCCGTTTCAACTGAAGAGCGGGATGCGAAATTTTTATTGAAAGACGAATTTCTTCATCAGTCTGGACTTCTTCACCCTTCTCGCTCTACTTTGCCTCATGAAGTTTCTGATTATCAAGTAGAGATATCAAATGCCCCAGCCCTTGCCGAAGAACTTCCATTGAAAGAACCCACTAGTGAGACTTCACTGGTGAAGTGTTCCGCTTCTATTAATGTTGCGGGGTCATCCAGCAAGTTAGCACTTTCTCTAGTTATTGAAGAGGAGGAAAATCCTCACATTTCTGAAAAGACGGCTGACGTGGAAGTCGAAAAAGAGAGTTCTGCTGGGCATCGTGGCGATGATACTTTTGATAATTTGAGCGATATAATGATAACTTCTCAGGAGCTTTTTAAAGATGACATTTCAAAAGCGATCTATCCTGTTGTTGAAGCGACTTCTTCTTTTAAACAAGCTTCAACACCTTCTACACCAGTCGTCTCCGCTTCCACATTAAAGCGTGGTTTGTAGTTTGACGCGCGTAGTTTGCACGTCGCACACACTTAGGATTTTTCGGCACTTATACGCACTTAAATTCCTTTTCTTCGAAGATTTTAAGACTTGTCTCTTTTTCTTTTTCAGATTCTTCGATGGGACGAAGCGGCTCTTACTTCGACAAATTTCAGCGTCACGGAAGCCGCGACGCTTATGACTTTAGGTGTTATCTCAATGTCCCGAGGGAAACCGATGAGGAAAGAGCTGCCAAAAAGGCTCATGAAAGGCGAGCTTATGAAGAGCGCCGCAGAAAAGAAGATGAACAGCATTATGGGAGTAGGGACAAGCGATACGACTCTTCCCGCAGAAGCGACGATTCTCACAAAAGGAAATCTCATGACGACAAGGGGAAGAGTCACATTGCCGATGATTCTAGCAAGCGGACCAAACTTAGCAAAAAGGACGCGTCTGCAATTTCGGAAAAGACCCCTTCTTCAATTCCTCATGATATCCCTTCTGATTCTCCTGCACTTCAGACATCTGACATCCAAACAATTATTAACAGACCCAGTATCAAGTTGGGCAAGGTCCGCCAATTCTTCAAAGTCGGTTCCCGCAATGGTGCTTAAAGGGGGTACGCTTTGACCTTGACTTGGTCCCGATTGATAAATCGGATATGCTGCGCAGCCTTGATGCCATCAAACTTAATATCGAAAGGGTGTCTGGATGGCAAAAGCTTGTTGACGAGCTGCAAAGGGTCAACCGTGCAAATCTTGAAGCCATGCTAACCATGGAGAATGATAAATCTGAGTGGGATAAAATTTGCATGCAACACCATGCTGAAATGAAGAGCATCTCCGATGGTTATCAGAAGCTTGAAGCTGAAGTTGAAAAACTAAAGAACGATCTTGCCACTTCCTCCACTTATTACTCGCAAAAGGAAGAAATATTTCAACAACAGGTTCGAGTTGCTCATGCTGCTCAGCGAGATGCTAAAGTGAAACTTGAAGCAGAGCAGCACGTTACTAAGAAATATTGCGAAGACGCTGCTCAACTTCGGGAGAAAGTTAGCTCCCAAGACTTAGAGATTACAAAGCTGCAATCTTAGTTATTAAAAGCTGAAAGAGAGCGTGATGAAGCTCCTGCTGACAAAGCTGCGGCTGAAGAATCCCATGATGCAACCAGAGCCACCATTGACACGACTTTATTCGACTTTTATGTCCACTGCGTCTTGGGGCGTGGGAGCCTCTCATTTTTGGGACTAGAATATGAAGTCACATTAACTGAAGTGTGGGAGGCGATTATTGATATGCTTGGCGGTGCCGGCTATGCCGATGCAGATCTTGTAGCGACTTACTTAGATGAGAACGCCCGCACCGCACTTGTTAAAGGGAAAGAGCAGCTTACCCGAATTCGAGCCGAAGCGGCGGGAGATAAGCATCTTGAGGAAGAAGTACTTGCTACTACCCCCGTTCGTACTTCGGTTCCAACTGACGTGGATATCATTGGCTCTAGTTCTCACTCTTCGCCTCCTGCTAAAGTTGACAAAAATATTGTTACCACTCCCACAGAGGAAGAGGCTATGGAAGACTTTGAGGCTCAGAAGTTCGAGATTGATCTAGCAAAGCCGACTTCTCCAGGTAACTTTGATGTCGACCCAAACCGAGTAGATTGCTCATTTGATTTGACCGAGCTTGATGAACTTCTTACTTATTACTTAAGCTTTGATGAACCAATATCTTCTCTTTTCTCGGAGAATACTGATTTTAACTTCTTTTCTTCTGTAGCGGAAGTACCGAAAGCTGCGCTAACTTCTCCTTCTTCGGCTCCCGTTCCCCCTTCTTCTCAAGTTACTCCTCCTTCTGCTTCCCAACCGGGATCACAGGTAGAGAAAATTGAAGCTCTTCAAGGCCTGGATGATCCGGCCGCTTCGTAGGAGCAGAAGGCGGAGGATCTTGATGATATCAAGAAGACCCCGGAGTAGTCTCTTGATGATGACACAAAGCTTTCTACACTGCTTGCTACTTCGGGAATTGAGTCTTCCTCGAAGAGGAAAGGGAAGCGTGTCATGAAGAAGACGAAGAAAAACACTTCCGCTGGAGAAGAAGCGGAAGTTGATCCAGCTGCGCCTCTTTCTCCTTCCTCCCCGACCCATCCACAGCGGCTTCAGAAACTAATCATCAGGCCGGGTAAAGGCTCCAAAGGTGGGAAGAAGGAGAAATGAGCTTGATTTTATTTTCTCCGTTTTGCTTTTTCATGTGTTGACCGGAGATTGTGCGAGTACCGGTCCTCGCTTTCTTAAACCTGCACATGTATCAAAATTTATAATATGGAATATAATGATTCTTTGTTTGTACAACTTTCTTGTATACATTGGTGAATTCATTTATTCCATGTATCTTCACAAGTTTCTTTGTTTACTTGACAATGCAGTGAGCTCGTGGTATGATGTTTGAGCGTTATTTTTTATTAAAATAGCTAGGTGCCCCCATACCACGGCTCATCGCAATATTCTAAAAAGACTCGTACTCTTATTTTAGAGAATAACACTTCCGTTTTTGAGGAAATATTGTTCTGTTTTCAATAGAGTATGACTCGTATCAGAGAAGTTTTCTCTTCTCTTTTGTTTTTATAACACTTCAACTTTCGAGGGTGATCACTTCTTTTTATTAAAAAGTAAATTCCCCTGCACAGTGAAGTGAGCTTCTAAAGGATGTTTTGACACTTCAACTCTGATGGAGTGGACCTTCGAAGAGGGATGTTTCCACTTCAACTTAGGTGAAATGTGCCTCCAAAGAGGTCTTTTTGGCATTTTTTGAGAAGTTCATTTGGGATATGTGGAGTATCATGGACTCCGAAGATTAGCATTTTTGGAATCTGTGGAGTAGCATGGACTCCGAAGATTAGCATTTTTGGAATCTGTAGAGTAGCATGGACTCTGAAGATTAGCATTTGGAATCAGTGGAGTAGCATGGACTCCGAAGATTTGCTTTTTTGGAATCTGTGGAGTAGCGTGGACTCCGAAGATTAGCATTTTTGGAATCTGTGGAGTAGCATGGACTCCGAAGATTAGCATTTTTGGAATCTGTGGAGTAGCATGGACTCCGAAGATTAGCATTTGGAATTTGTGGAGTAGCATGGACTCCGAAGATTTGCTTTTTTGGAATCTATGGAGTAGCATGGACTCCAAAGATTAGCATTTTTGGAATCTGTGGCATAGCATGGACTCCGAAGATTTGCATTTTGCCTCTAGAGCGGTCTTGTGCTTCCGAAGAAGTCTTGTGCTTCCAGAGAAGTCTTGTGCTTCCGAAGAAGTCTTGTGCTTCCGGAGAAGTCTTGTGCTTCCGAAGAAGTCCTGTGCTTCTGGAGAAGTCTTGTGCCTCCGAAAAGGTCTGGTGCTTCCGGAGAAATCTTGTGCTTCCGGAGAAGTCTTGTGCTTCCGAAGAAGTCTTGTGCTTCCGGAGATGTCTTGTGCTTCTGAAGAAGTCTTGTGCTTCCGGAGAAGTCTTGTGCTTCAGGAGAAGTCTTGTTCTTCCGGAGAAGTCTTGTGCTTCCGGAGAAGTCTTGTGCTTCCGAAGAAGTCTTTATTTGATTGCCTGGAAGTTACTTTCTCACAGTTAAATGGATTCACAGGGCAGACACAAGTTATTTAATTGGATGTTCGTTCGCACAAACGATCGCAATTAGTTAACAAAAGCCTTGCCTCAGTGGTTCCATCAACCTTTTTGTTGAGAAGAGCATTTCCATTTATTGGCGTGCCTCCGAAGAGGGCTTGCGCCTCCGTAGAGGTCTTTCTGTTTTAACTCCGATGATTAGCAATTGTTGCTTGTGTTCTTTCACCATCTGCCCCTTAGCGATTCCTCGTTATCACTTCAAGTACATGGCGCATTCTTTTGCAAATTGCTTGCTTTCTGCCAGAGAAATATACTTTGTTGTTGAGTGATTTATGGGAATCGCCGAGTCTTATGACGTGTTGAATAAGTAAGCTTTACTTTGATAGCCTGCAATTAAATCGAGATTTTAGCAATATATTTAAGATATTTGCATATCGAAATGAAACAGGCATTTTATAGCATTTAGAACACAAGATTTGATATTCTTTATTATTAATCCACCCTGATTTCTCAGTGGTTTTCAATACAAGAGTTATATATCCATTATCATTTTACAAATTTAAGCAAAGCTGTTAAGTAAAAAATTGGATGTAAGCGATTGTTGTCCCAGAGTTTCCAGATTGAATTTTCATTTCCACTGGATTCGTAGTTTTTGATTCATATGCCAGAGATATTGGAAGATGCCCCAGCTGCAGTTTTGTGGGTAGTTAATAGTCGTTCCAACTCTTGGCTTCTGCGTGGGGACCTCCTGTGACAACGTTAATGACAAGCTTTTCAGATTCTTGCACCGCAGTGTTGTTACCAGAGTCAAATTGATGGGCAGGGTGTTCTTGCCCCTGAGTGGATGAGGTTGGGTCTGCTCTGTTTTTCATCACATATTGTTGCAGTTTACCCTGTTCCAACAATTCTTCAATCACATTCTTTAACTGGCGACATTGGTCAGTGTCATGTCCAGCTTGATTGTGGAATCGGCAGAATTTCCCATTACGCACAGCACCTCTCCTCATCTCAGGTGGTTTAGGATACTTGACAACATCTTTTGTCGCAAAAAAGATATTTTCTGGTGTGTCAGTTAAGGGAGTGAAATTTGAAGAATTAAAGCGGCGAGGTTTCTTCTCATTTCCCTGCTTCCTTTCTCTGTCATTTTCCCTTCTCTGGTTTCCCGATTCTCTTTTGTTAGAGGCAACATCGTTATTCTTGACTTCGGCAACAACTGCTTTTGCTGGCATATGAAGGCTTTCTAGATGCATGAATTCGTCGGCCTTTTTATAGAATTTCTCAAGTGAGTTTGGCTCTTTCATTTTTAACCATCTTCCGAATTCACTTGATTGGTTGATGGCTCGCACTAGGTAAGTCAGGATCATACGGGGTTCTGCATTATCCACTTCGGCTAGGGCAATATTGAAACGGTTCAAGAAAGATTTAATAGATTCTCCGGGAACCTGTTCAATACTTGACAATGACATCATATCCTTAGCTCTCGAAACATACAACCTGAACTGATCCTAAAATTTTCGAGTTAAATCAGAGAATTGATTTATGGACTGAACTGGTAGCTTTGTGAACCAAAGTACGGCCACTCCTTCCAAGTACACTGGAAAGTATCGGCATTTTATCTCATCTGATGCCCTTGCACCAGTCATATGCCAATCGTACTTGTATAGGAAATGATTAGGGTCGCTTGTCCCTCGATAAGCCAGGATAGTAGGAGGTACAAATTTTCTTGGAAATTCTGCTTTTAGGATCCTTTCGGTAAACGGAGTTCTGCTTGGTGCAAATCCCCAATCAAACTCATTTTCTTCCCTCAGCATGCTCTCCTTCATCATTCAGTGAACCATTCCTGATAGGTATTCTTCATTATTCAGAGTCATTGCTGTGCAGGCATCAGCCATTCTTTCAGAAGATTGCCTGGGCAAATGCTCGCGAAAAGTTGGCTGCGGCCTCGGACCTTCACCTTGGAAAGGCGGCATTTCGGTGGTGCCAGCTGCTCTTTGAGGAATATCTCTCTCCTGGGAATCATGAGCATCTTCGGTGAAGCCTGTTTCATTATTTTCTGGCTGTTGATTTGCCCCAAGTAGAACGTTTAATCTATCCATCATTAAAGAGTTTTGGGCTTCAATTTGCTGATATAATCCTGACACTACGTCGTCTAATTCAGCCCTTGTGACTCCAACGGTAGGAGTTGCCTGATTTGCTGTTCGGGAAGCGAAGGTTCCCTCATGAGCATTTCCAGATCTGGTAAATCTACCTTTTCTTCCAGGAGCCATGATTTTAGATAAACTTCTGGTCTTTAGAGAGATTCTTTCAACAAACTCTTGCGGAGCAATGGTGAGATTATCCCTGAGTTCAGTTCTCAGTGAAAGCACCAAAATGTTAACGCTGAAAATCGAACGCTAACACCCGGTGTGTGTAGTAAAGTTGTGAAAGCACCACCCGTGAAACGGGAACAAGAAATAAGCAGTAAAATAGCAGAAAACAGTAAAAGACAGCGGTTTATAGTGGTTCGGCTTAAGATCAAGCCTACGTCCACTTTGAATTCCTTTATTGCTGATTCTGATTACAAGATGATACAATACACGTCAAAATATGATACACTTTGATCACAACAACACTCTCGACTAATAGCTCAAACTTCGAAGATGAAACTTGTTGAATCCGTGTTGGATGTGCGAAATTCCTCTCGAAGATTGTTGTATTGTCTTGAATGTGTGAAGTTCTTCAAGTGTTGGAAGAGTTTAGAATTCTGCAGAGTAACGACGCTTCGGAGAATGATTGGCCAAAAAGTCCTCTCCATGTTGAAGGTAAGTGATGTATTTATAGGGGAATCTGGACAGGAAATTCTGCCAAGTCCTGAGTCGTAGCCGACTTAAGATAAGTCATGACTCGTGGTTGGCTTAAGGTAGCTTGTGGACGACTTGCTGAGTCCAGCTTGTGATTTGGTAGAAGACAAGTCCTAAGTCGTAGACAACTTATAATAAGTCGTAAGTCGTGGTCGACTTAGTAGATAAAAGCGGCATAGGTACAGGCATTGGATTTTAACTCAGTAGCTTTTAGGTCGTGGTCGACTTAAGCTGAGTTGTGAGTCGCAAATAACCTTAAGTCGTAGGTCCTTTTAATTCCTTAGATTGGAGCTTCCCTTAAGTCATAACATCCCTTAAGTCGTAACATCCCTTAAGTCGATAAGTAGTCTGGTTCTTTAAGTCGTTGACTGCTTTAAATCGTTAACTCCCCTGGGTCGCCAACTTCTTTGGGTCGAAGACTTTCTGGACTGTTTCAATTCTTGGGTCGTTTAGACCTTAATTCGTTGTGTCGTTCTCACCTTAACCCGTTAAGTCGTCTAGACCCTGAGTCGTAGGTCGTGAAGTATTCTGTTTGAGTCGTCCAGTTCTTGAGTCGACCAGTATTTAAGTCGTAGAAAATTAAGGGTTAACATTATACATGTGTTTAGCTATTGTAATTAAGTGAAATGTTAATAAACTTTGTATATTGGTAACTTACCTGTTTAAGTTGAGTTAGTACAGGTACCGGGAAGCCGCTTGGCTGGATTTGATTGTGAAATTTGCTAAAATAAATAGCCGCTTTCTTAAAAATGCTAAAATAAGGTACGCTTACGCAAAAATTCAAAATAGGAGATATGAACTGCATATATTGATATATATTGTGATTTCCGGCCTGAGGCCGATGTATATATATATTTGTGCATCCTGCGATATCGGAGAAGTCCCTCCGTACAAGGGAGACTCTGCCAAAATTTTCCGTAAATTTTGGGAGTTAGAATTTTTTTTGAAATGTTTGAAAATTTTCATTAACGATAAATGATTTAAAATTGATAAGCATAAAGAATTGAACTGAATATGGAAATCTAATTGAAGTGTGTGTATAAAGTAAGGTGAAATCAAAGAAATTGAAGAAAGAAAAAGTTTGCAAACAAACTTTTATTTGAGATATGAAAACAAATTAGCAAGTGAAACTACTAAAGAAAATGGTCAATTAAATATTGATTGAGATAAGATGAATAAAATTCAGTATTCAGGGTTTGAAACCAAATTGAATTTTAATGGGATTGTAAGGGCGAAGTGATTAGAAATGAATATAAACTTCAATAGTAAAGTGAAAATTAATGTAAGGAGTGTACAAAATATTTATATTAAATTTAAGAAATAAAAAATGAAATTCTTAAGTAAATGTGGTATTGAGGAAAATTATTCTAAGTGAATAATTGAATGAAGATCAGAAGTTGTGAAATGGGATAATTGTGGATAAGTGAATAACAATCAAAATGTATGTGAATAAAGGAGAATTGATAAAACTGATAATCAATTGAAATTAATACGTAGGATGTACGTTTATTATTTTATTCGCATAGCTATTTGATCCAGAATTCGAGCATAGAATTTTGAGGTAATTATACCGATCCGAGTAGGATTTTTCACTCGATTTTCGACGGCGAACCTGGATATGGATTGTTGATTGATTCTGGATATTCTCTATCATAGTTGGTGACTATGCAAGGAGAATGACGGTTTCTGATCAAGAAACCAGATCTGAGTCCGCACTAGGAAGTCGGGTGGACAGTACTAGTCGGAAGTGAAATTATGTGATCGAGTGAGCGATCGAACGTGATATTGCGTACGGATGATATATGTGCATCGTACGGGCTTAAGTAAAACAAATATTGG
The DNA here is from genome assembly GCA_030737815.1 of Allium fistulosum. Taxonomy (NCBI): domain Eukaryota; kingdom Viridiplantae; phylum Streptophyta; class Magnoliopsida; order Asparagales; family Amaryllidaceae; genus Allium; species Allium fistulosum. Next base: position 751,751,225 of record CM060905.1, on the reverse strand, counting down.
AAATTTGTAAAGAAAAGTAAAAATGACTTTGGAATTGTGATTGAATATTATTGCTTAGTAGGATATACAGGTGTATAAAAGCAATGGAGAAATTGGGATTTTTGAGTTTAGAAGATAAAATTTAATAGCCCGACAAAAGGTATGTATTTGAATTTCTATATGAAATTTGATTGGGTTTTTGATCCAGCCACTTGGCTTTTTGTTTTCTTTTTGAGATTGGGAGGCCGTAGAGCCATTTTGTAGTTGTTCCGAGCTAGCCGCGCAAAGGAGACGCTGGCGAAATTTTTCGGAAACTTAGAGAGTTAGAAAAATTTTGAGAAAATTTTGATAATTCAAATTTGGTTTTAAATTTAAATTTGAATGGTTAAGCAAGTGATATGGTTTGGGATTTATGGGTAAGTTGGAAAGTTAAGAAAAGGGTTAGTGTGTCTTTGATAAAAGATTTGTTTGTTAAGTTGTTAAAAACTACTTGGAGTTGAGAAGAAATAGTTATTGGGTTTTGGATCATTCTTCCTAACTAGTAATTTCGGGGACGAAATTCTTTTAAGGGGGGAAGAATGTGACGACCCGTAATTTTTGGATATTTGAAATTGTAATATTTAATTAATTTTAAATATTCAAGAGTGAATTTTTAACTCGAATTTCAAATATCAATATTTATTGGATAATTTAATTTTTCAATTAAACAATTGAAATTAGGGTGAAATAGAGAATCTTGAGTTTGAGCTTGTTAAAAATAATTTAAAGGCCCAGAATATTTGCATTGATAATACTGAAGAGAATAAAAGCTTTTAAATTTGAATTTAAAGGTGTTTTGTCCAGTTTTAAAAATATATCGTTTAAATTGATATTTTAAAATAGCCTTCCAAGGCACAGTCTCGGAATTCGACGAAACCAGTTCCATTGGGTCCGTAATATTGAATTATTACCGGATTTCAAATTTTGTAGCTTTTGGAATTAACGTGTGATCGTACGAGGTATAAACGCTTAGACGATAATTATCGATCTAATTTAAATATCCTTATCTGGAAGAAATCAAATCAGCAACCACCCTGTATTTCCTTTAGCCAACCTAACTCTGTTGTAGCCGATACGCAGAAAAAAAAATTCATGCGAAACATCTTTTCCTGTCCCTCTGTTCTTTCTTTAAAATGCAGGCTCGTTCAATAATATCTCGTTCAAGCTTTTCGAAGAAAATAAATTAATTGCCGAAGAAGGAATTCGCATACCCTCTTTACTTCTTCAGGCACATTTCGCATCCCTCCCTCCTCCATCCAAAATATACGAAATCAATTCTTTCCTCTTATAAAATAAATAAATAAAACAAACGGCAAGAAATTCGAAATTGCAATCTCCTTCAGTAATCAAAGCACCCGAACCTTTCTAATATCTTATCCCTTTCTTCCCCTCTCAGTTAAATCGAGTCTCTCTTCCAAGCATTCAAAAGAAAATTATTAATGGCCGACCCAAATTCATTCGAGAAAAGAAAGGAGGAGTGACTGCCTCGTTTAAAAATTAAATCTATGTCCTAATCGAATCGAGTGTTTGTTTGCAAGCTTTCGTGTATCGCGGCCTCGATCTGAGTTAGGGTTTCGCATCAAGACAGTAGGAGTCGCGTTGGGTGGTGGAGCACGCGCACGCTCGAGCGGGCTTGAGGGAAAACTGGGGGCGGCTTTGATTTCGTTCGCGTAGCCGCCGAGGTGACATCGATCAAGGTCGAGCAGCATGGTCGTTTGGGGAAGCGTGCATGGCCACTAGGGTTCTCGAACTCGAGTTAAACTCGAGGGATGCATGCTGTGAGGTAACTTATTTCATTTTTGATTAAAAATAAATATATACTATGTTTGTATATATGAATTTGAAAGGGAAATGAATTTACAGTGAAGGTATAAAACTATTCTGTTTAAAATTACTGTAAATATACATATGAGTTAGAAAATATAACAATAAGTTTCATAAGACAATTTAATTATGTATGAACATATATACAGTCAAGTTTATATGTAAATTTGATTCTTCTGAAATCTATATATAGATTATTTTAATAAGAATATATCTATACACATACGTATTTAAAAATATATATGGGAATATAGGAATTTTAAATGTTATCAGTTTATATTAAATCAGATTTTTTTTAAGGGAAAATTTGTTAAATTAAAATTTATTAAATGGAAATTGATGTGTCCAATTGTTTCAAATATTAATTGAATGTACAAATATTTATACAAGGTCCAAAAATTGTGAAAACAAGCTGGAATGGAAATGGACTGCAAGTTTAAGGGGTAAAGGTGAGTTAATCTCACTCGGTTGAATTTTAATTTTAATTTAAATGATTAAATTTAAATAATTGGTTGAATGGTTGAATTAGTTGATGTGCTATATTATAGTATATACTACATCTTGGAATGTTTGATTTCCCGCATTATATAGCGGATGAGACCCTATGCGCCGCATAATAGCGGATGATATTTTATAAAACCCATATACCGCGATATTCCACCTCGAAGTGGAATTGGTATTGTGCTAACGTCTGTGGATGCAGGGAAACAGGTTGGAGGGATCTAACTGGATTCCTCAAAATTATTTAGATTATTTGATATCCTGTGTTATGAATATTGATATCCTGTGATGATTTTATTGATGATTGAAATATTGGAAAATATTGTTGGATTGAATATCTAAGTATAATGAGTTATTAAATTCTATTGAATTGGATTTTGAAAGAAATAAAAGAGTAAATTTTAAGTAAAATAATTCAAGTGAATTGGAATAAGGGAATTTTGAATTAACAGGGAAAATATAAACTTTAAAACTAAAGTGATATTATTGTAAAGAATAAAGAATTTATTTTTGAAATTAAGGATTAAATTTAATTAAAGGATAAAGAAAGCATTTTGGAAGTTTAAAATTGGTATTTTCAGTTAAAAGGGGTTTTAACTAACAATAAAGAATTAAATCTAAAAGTTAATGTAATTTGAAATAAATGAAGCAGTAAAGGAAATTTATTTCAAAGTAAAGTAAAGTAAATTGGAAAATCAATTGGAAATTGATTTAGTTGTTTAAAATTGAAATTTTGAAGAGAAGTGAGATTGTGGAATTTATAAACTAGGTTTATAAAGTAAAATAAAATATCAATGGATATTTGAAAATATAAATTCAAGGTGGGAATTTATAAAGGGATATGAATTGGTTTAAAAATAAATGTTGATTTATTTTTAAAAGATGTGAAGAGAAGTGTATTTCCTTGGATAGCCAAGTACGATTTCAAAGCAATTTGAAATATAAGTTAAAGGTTTTAAGTATGTTTTTAAAAAGCATGTTTTGGAAAATTTATTTTTTCTAAATGTTAATTTCCAAAGTAAGTATTTTCAAAAATCTATTATTGTAGTAATTATATAAAAGCGATTTGGTATTATGTTTTAAAAGAGAAATTTAGTTTATATTTAAAAAGCGGTTTTATTTTAAATATCCTTAAAGTATATATTTTGATAAAGTATTAAAGTGGTTTTAAATTTCAATATTATAAAGTATATTTATAGTAAAGTGTTTTTAAATTATTTTAAAATCTAAAAGTATTTTGTACTTGGTGTTTCCGAGGAAATAAACATTTGGGAAATGTATTCCGTAAGTGCAAACTTTTTGAAATTATTTCAAATGAGTTTTGAAATTTGGAAATATATCTTGAAAGGATATTTTAGGTTAATAAATAATTTGGGAGAATTATTTATTGTTTGATGGATGTTTGTGAATGTTGATTGATAGTTAAATAACCGACTATCAATATTGGCCAAATGCGCTGATCGTTTCGAAGAGAACAGGATCGAGATTTATTTCTCGAAAACCACTTCGATCCGGTTTGTACGTTTGGTGGAAACGATTTCGGAGTCGAAGATGGAGCAGTGAAGTGCAAGGGCTAGTCGCTAGTAATCCTGAGGATATTTCCAAAATGGATGTAGTAGGAGTAGTGCCTTAGGTTCCGTTCGAACCCGGGACGGACTTGTATGGACGAATGCTTTCGAAACATTGTCAGCGGACGATGGGCATTCTAAGGGATATGTGCTGAAAGGTAACGCTTAGCCTCAAGCCTCATCAACCGGGAATGACTGAAAATCAGGGGTTATGCAGCAAGGCTTCGTGGGTCGCACCCACTGGAGAGTAAGGTCATCCCTGTCTAGATGTCCCTTTTATTTCGGCTTAGTGGTGCGGTTGCTGATCCCAACCGTAGGGTGATTTTATTCGGAATTATCCAGTAAGGGATGGTTCCGGCCTTGTGTTGCAGGGGAGCGGGCGTACTCCTCGGTACTGTGATCTAGGCCACGTACTGTGACAGGTGGTACCCCAGTGCCTAGTCATTCGTTGGAAATCCATTCTTCCTACGAGCCTTGTACGAGTTTTGTTTGTATTACCCACATTGTGGCTAGTATGTTGGAATTTAATAGATGTAACAATTTCAGCTATTTGAATAAGTATTTGTATATAGACACTACTATAATATCAGAGGATTTTGATAAAAAAGTGTTTTGGCTATCGTAAGGTAAAAACCCGACATGTTTATTTGTGGCGTGGTCTTACGAGATGCTTTTGATTTCAAAGGATTTTGAAACTTTAATAATTAATTTGAGTGTGATTTTCCCATGCTGGTTTTCCAGACTAACTCGGGTGTTATTTTATTATAATGCTCGGGTCAGACCGAGTATTATAGGTTACAGGATATGATGTTGTGGAGCTCAGGGATGAGCTGGATGGCGTGACGTATCTCCCGTACTTGTTTATATATATATTCCGCTGTGCCGATTGCTGTACTCTGTTATATTGAGGACATGACCTGATTATTGTCCAGTTGTATGTATGTATACTCTGATGATGTATTTTATAAACAGGTATAGTTTGGATTTGTGTAAAGATCTATTATTGTCTATTATATTTTATTCCGCTGCGACTGTGAGATTCTGATGTTGTTGTTTTATTTTCTTCTTCTACCTCTTCTTCTTTAACCCAAATGGTTTGTATTTCCATTCTTCTTGAGTTCATTAATGGAAATTAATGTAAATTCAAGGGTTACGGATTTGCGGGTTGTTACTCTCCCCAAACCCGATTGCCAATCCAGGGTTTCAAAATTTCTTAAAACAAGTAAACCAAACCCGATAAGCAAGTAGATTTCAAAAAATTGATTTCAACAGGAATCAACCTTTATCCGATCTCAAAAATGCAAAAAATTATAATCAAACAAAAAGCCAGATTTTCTAAAGAAGAAAAGAAACTATAAATATTGGAATAAAAATCGAAAACGAGAAACTAATTCTATCGACCCATGAAACTGAATTTGAAAAATTTCTCAATAAATCAAATCAAATTACCCTAAAAAAATTCAGATTCGAACATTTCAAAGTCAAATCTCAATTTTGAAATCTGGAAAAGCAAAGCTCAACTAAAACTAGTAAAATAGAGTTGAATCTAAACTTACGAATTAGATTTGGTGATTACTTTGATTTTTAAAAGTAAATAGAAAGTTTGAGAATTTTTGGAATTCTTTTACTCATGCTTGAAATTTTGATTGCAGAAAAGTGAAAAAGGAAGAAGAAGAAGAGTGTACTTTATAAGAAAAGTTGTCAAGAACCATCAGCCGCTAGATCAAATTTAAATGGACGGCCCGTATCGACGTGGGAAGGCCAAGAGGCGGGAAGGCTCTAGGTTTCGGCAATGTTTACTTGGAAAGTGAAGTGCATCCCTTCGCAAGGGGGGCAAATTTTACTCCAAAAATCCACCTTTTGACTTAGTCGAGACATTCTAAGCAGAGAACAAAAGAGAGCAAGAGAAAAAAACCAGCTAGACCTTTCGAAAGAGTCGAAGGGATGCTGCTATCAAAGTCCAAAAGATTAGGACCTTTCAAAGGTGTAAGAATGTTTCTACAGTCAAGATATTGTGGGTTCATACCTTTTGAAGGGCATGAAGGAGTCGAAAGCACCCTTCCACCTTCAGCAACAACCGTTTGACTAGATGAACCCATTTGCACGAAGACTTTTTGAAGGAGTCAAAGCAGCACCATTTGAAGAAAATGGAGAATAACTCCTTACATATACGACAAACTGTTCGAAGCCAAAGGTTTTCCCTACATTTAAATCATGCAAAAGCAAGCATTGTCTAGAGCAACCCCTTCGAAAGCTACATTAAGCCTTCCGAGCCGGTTAAAGCCATCGTAACCTAAGGGAGTTCAGCATTAAGTTACAAACAAGAGTTTAGAAGCAACCATCAATGTCGATACCAGCTGCATCTTAATACCATCGAAACCATTGAACATGGGCTATCGACAGAGTCGAAAGCACATAAAAGCCAACACAAAGAAGAGGAGCACAATCATATCTTTTGACAAAGGCTTCAACATACTTCGAGTCATTCGGCAGCCACCTTTCGACCAAGTCGAAAGCATCAGGGCCGAAAGGTGCTGACCCGCATCTATAAATAAGACCCAAAGGGTCACGTTGTGGGGGTCCGATTCTCCTCATTCTCAACTTTTATGATCTTAAGAAAAGTGTTGTAACCCTAGTTACAAAATTGATTTGGGGATTTGAAGTAATAAAATCATCTTTTGGCTTATGAAAGGGAAGTCACAAATCATTTAAATTACTTTACTATTTTTAAGGCTATTGTTAGGTTTTCTTTTGTATTTTAGGTTTCGTCACCATCGGAAGTTCCCTGCCGACGTAGTCGAAACCTCCTATATCTAAGTAAATTTCGTAACCTACTTTGAATTACCTTTCCCTGAGTCTCTGCTTGAAATAACCCACCTTCTTGACCTAAAGTTTTTTTTTTGTATATATATACAGTGGTCATTTAATCAAGAAAATATTACAGTCTAATTTTCTTCTATCCAAGACCTTTATGCCAATATAAAAATATTGGTTTGCTCAAATCATCTTAAACTTACATATGTGAAGATATATAAGTTACTTTCTTCTTGAATCATAGTACAAAAGTTTGGAAGTAGAAATCTGTTTGGGAATCATTAAAAGAAATAATTTCTACATAACAATAGTGTTTCTAAAAACCAGGTTTTCCAAGCATACTTAGATTATTGCATAACTATTGGTTTCATGTCTCAAGACTTAGCATTTTGATGTATTTCCATAATTTTGTTACTATATGAACTGTGCTCTTGCATGTGCATGTGTGTGCATATTCCTGTGCATGTGTGTCAATGGAAGATTTAAGTGCCTTAATTTTTTTTCTCTTCTTGTTAGCAAAAATGACTGAGTCTACCCTACATTTGGGTTGTAAAAAAGAACTGAAAATTTAGCTTAAAACTCTTTAGTGCTGGCTTAACCCTGGCTCAATAAAATGATCATGTTAGACATATTCAACTTGCACTTTTTCTTAAGCAAAATACATGTCATTTTGTTTTCTTTTCAAAGCAACTCAAACCTTCATTCTGCCAGATTTTATATCAAAGATTTGCCTATGTCAAATACTTGATTGTACATTCAATCCATAAATCCTTTCAATCTCAGATTTTCTACCATTATAAACTAACTGTTCTTAAAGCTTAAAAATTCCATTTCTTAGCAACGCATTTGCAAAACAAAGCACATTAGTTTCAGCTGATATACATATAGGTTCAACACTTGCAAAACAGTAGTTCTAACAATACATTAGTTTTCTAAGCAAATTTAAACAAAATAGCTTAACATAATTCAGCATAAACATCTACTTTAACTTCAACAAATCTTTAAATATAGCATCCAATTCCTTAAGCAGCTAAATATCCAAAGCCTGATCAAAGAAATTCCTACTTTCCTGCAAAATCGCCATGAACTGCCCCATATAAACATGAGACACCCATTGGTGCATAAAATACACAGGGGTTAGACTAAAGTCTGGTATGAGTAATCTAACTGAAACATGATTTTATATGACACTTATTCATATTCAAATAACTTCAAAATGAATAAAGGAACTCAATAGCACTCGTTTGCATGTTCCTGTGATACATGTGCATATGCATTAGTGCACAACAAACTATACATGATTCAATGGTTTAGTTCATTGATAACAATCATAGGATCCATCCATAAAACATCATAAACCAATCAACACATTCATCAATTCAGTCATCAAGTCTTTTCTACCAGATTACTGGCCATCACGGATTTTACCCAAGCCCTCTTATGAACCTATTTCTACTGTTCAATATAAAGTATATTAGGGTCTTTAGCTACTTTCTCTTGTTAAACCACACACTGCCTGGGACATATCACTGTTAACCCAGCACACTCAGGCCCCTGGGTATAAGCATACCACGTGTGAGCTTGCAATGTTCACCTTGCCAAGCCATATTTTGTAGCCCTAAGATCCAAAAGTTCTTAGTTAAATTACTAAGTGTTACCTTCCCTTTCTCATTCCTATGCTAATCCATTCTGCATATCATATTTCAATCAGAGAAATAAACATTCAGCCAACATGTATTCATCCATAGATTGGTAAGTCATGTTCTTATAAGCAAGCATTTAATCATGCATACAGATGTGATTTCTAAGCATATTATTTTGTCTATGGGTTTCAATGGATCAAGTTACAAACATATGGTCATAGACAGTTTTATGATTATCTCCTTTTACCTCTGGTTCAATCAGACCTTTGTTAATCTTTAAGGTCTAGCTAAACCACAAGTATATGCTTTGATTTGGAGAGTTCATAAAACATAGAAGCTCAGCACATGTATAACATTGCACCTTTACATTTATCTTTATTTTAGTTGCTATGAGACATAAGCAACAACACAATGTTGCAGCCCCACATTTTCTTTCATTTTTAGACCATATATCTACAACATAAATCCTGGGTTTTTAAGTAAATAAATGTATAAAGAAAACCCATAAAAAAATCTACTTCATCTCAAAGTTAAACCACAACATAGATAACCATATTTAAACATGAAATCCATAACTCTTTTATACTGGATATGTCACTATAAAGGGTTTTACACTTGAGCAGATCATTAACAAGCCAAAGTTATCGAACCATAAAAATGAACATAGCTTGCAAAAGTGAAATATAAATTTAATTAGGCTGCCTCAATATTCAGGGCTTATTGCCAAAAGTTTCCAGTGAGGTTACTCACATTAATCCCTCTTTTTCCCTAAGCTTTTTGAACCCTTTTGGTCTTCTGCCTTCTTCCAATTCTAATGGCCAGTGCTCCTTACTTTTCTCTGGCTTATATTTTTATTTTTCTTTAAATGATGAAGAGCAAATTGTGAAAGGTCTCACTACACTAAGCCTCTTTATACAGAACCCTGACTGCTACTAGGGTTTAGTGAAATTACCCAATGTCATTTTTACCCTATAAAACATGATCCGCGTCTCATTTTGATTCAAGAGAGAAAAGGGTATGTGGTCCTTGTTTTTATTTTCAGAAATAAGCCTTATAATCTCACCTCGGTCATGTTATATGCATGATTCTTATTTTCCAAAGTAAAAGAATTGCTGGAAATGGATAAAGTGTTTGCTTAAGGGTTCATGCCATTTTCATGCAATTTTTGTTTTCTTCCAGCAAGTGTTTGCTTGTGCACATGTATAATATATGTATGCCTATTTTGCCTAAGTCCTTATTTTCTTTTTCCTGCCTAACATTTATTTTCTTTGTGCCAAACTTATTAAAGACATAATCATATCTTCATTCATATGTATTTCTAAATTATTTATTCTAATTTATATATTTATTTCTATCTATTTTATTATACAGAAAACTGTGTGCATGTGTGTGCACATGTACATGTTTAAACCATACATTTGCAATCAGTTTCCATTCCTATCTTTCTCAATGCAATTTTTAAACAAATATAAACTAATTTAAATCATGAAATTGCTCACAAAAATCAAGGTTATCACATATACCCCTCCTTTTAGGAATTGTGTCCCACAATTCTCTCATACTTAACTTAAGTATCATCAAATGAGAAAATCAACTTTTTTGATCTCAAACCATTCTCATACCAATCACTTGATTAAACTCTATGCATATTAAAACAAAAATCACAATGCATATTCAATCAAAACATTCATCAGTATATATAAATTTACCTTTTATTCAATCAAACAGTTGTGGATAATCATTTCTGATTTTATCCTCCACTTCCCATGTGCAATCATTTGGGTCAAGACTCCATTGCACTTTCACTAATTTAATTTCTTTGTTTCTCAATTTCTTGTTCTCTCTAGCAACTATGCCCACTGGCTCCTTTTCATAGATCATCCTGGGGTCAATCTGCACATCCTTAGGGGATTCTAGCATTGCCTCCTTATCATGAACCCACCTTCTTAGTTAAGACACATGAAAAACATCATGCATTGCTCTCATTTCTTCTGGCAACTCCAGCTTATAGGCTATAGTTCATGTTCTCTCTAGAATTTTATATGGCCCTATGTACCTTGGAATCAACTTTCCTTGTTTCCCAAACCTTAGAACCTTCTTCATGGGTGATATTTTGATAAATACATAATCCCAAACACCATATTGTACTACCTTCCTTCTTTGATCTGCATATTTCTTTTGCCTATCCTAGGCAGAAGCAATTCTTTTTCTGATCAAAGCTATTTTCTCTGAAGTTTCCTTCACACTCTCTGGCCCTAAGACCACTTTTTCCCCATATTCAAGCCAACTTGAGGGTGATAAACATGGTCTCCCATAAAGAGCTTCAAAGTGTGCCATGCTTATGCTACTATGATGGTTATTGTTGTATGCAAATTCAGCTTAAAAGATATGATCCTCCCAACTTCCTCCCCAATCCAATACACAAGCTCTCAACATGTCTTCAAGCAATTTGTTCACAATTTCTATTTGCCCATCAGATTGAGGATGGTATGCTGTGCTTAAGCATAAATCAGTCCTCATTGCTTTGTGAAAACTCTACCAAAATTTTGAAGTGAAGATGGTATCTCTATCACTTACTATAGTCTTTGGTATACCATGTAGTCTAACCACTTCCTTGATAAACAACTGGGCTAGTGTACATGCATTTCTCTCTGACTTTACTGGTATAAAGTGGGCTGACTTGGTTAACCTATCAACCACTACCCAAATGCTATCATTTCCCCTCCTAGTTCTAGGCAAACCATCAATGAAATCCATTGATATATCCTCCCATTTCCACTGTGGTATTTGCAAAGGTTGAAGCATCCCTATGGGTTTTTGATACTCAGCCTTCACTTGTTGGCAAACCATACATTTAGATACATAGGTTGCCACTGCACTCTTCATACCACTCCACCAATAATCCTTCTTGAGGTTGTGATACATCCTTGTGCTTCCTGGGTGTATAGTGTATTTTCTTTTGTAGTAAGCATCCAAGATTTCTTGCTTCAACTCATCAATTGTTGGAACACATATTCATTTTCCTTTCTTCAAATGGCCTTGAACATTCAACTGAAAACCTTCCACTGCTTCACCATTTAATATCTGAGTTTTCTTTTCAAACAAAAATGGGTCTTGGTCTTGTAACTTTATAACTTTGTTTTTCAATTCTGATTCCAGAGTGATAAAGCTTAACTTTCCCATTTCTACATGCTCACTACTTAGGCTCATGTTTTCTACATTATCACTTTCTATCTCTAAATCAGTTAACAATGATAAAGTGTTAAACTCTTCTATCATTAATCTTGGCACTTTAGCATGTTGTCTACTTAGGGCATCTGCTACTTTATTAGCCTTACTAGGGGTATATAATATTTCAAAGTCATATGAGGCTAGGAGTTCAATGCACCTTTGCTGCCTCATATTCAATTCTCTTTGTGAAAATAAATATTTAAGTGACTTATGGTCTGTGTAAACTTCAAACCTTGCCCCTAACAAGTAGTGTCTCCATAGCTTAAGAGCATACACTATAGCAGCTAATTCAAGGTCATGAGTAGCATATCTTACCTCACTTGGTTTCAATTGCCTAGAAGCATAGGCTATCACTTGATGTTGTTGCATCAATACTGCCCCAAGCCCTTGTCCACCTGCATCAGTATACACCACCAAGTTTTCATTCCCTTTAGGTACTTTGAGGATTGGAGCTTGCACTAGATCTTCCTTTAATTTCCCAAAGGCTTTGTCACACTCTTCAGTCCAAGTAAACACTTGATTTTTCCTAGTCAATTTGGTTAATGGGATTGAAATTTTTACAAAATCTTTTATAAACCTTCTATAGTAACCAGCCATTCCCATGAATGATCTAACCTCAGTGACATTGGTAGGCCTTTTCCAAGCTTGCACTGCAATGACCTTATTGGGATCCACAGATATTCCTTTTTCTGATATAATGTGGCCTAGAATATTCACTTCATTTTGCCAAAAAGTGCATTTTGAAAACTTTGCTTTCAAGTCTTCCTGCCTCAATTTCTCAAATACCATATGAAAATGATTTTCATGCTCTCTAATTGACTTAGAATAAATTAGTATGTCATCAATAAATATCAATACAAATTTATCCAAGTATTCTCTAAAAATCCTATTCATCAAATCAACAAAATAGGAAGGAGCATTTGTCAAGCCAAATGGCATTACTAAAAATTCATAAAGTCCATATCTTGTGTTAAAGGCTGTATACTTAATGCTTTCCTCTTCTACTTTCATCTGATGAAAGCTTGAAGCTAAATCAAGCCTAGAAAATATTTTTGCACCACTCAATTGATCAAAGAGATCATCAATCCTTGTAAAGGATATTTATTTTTAATTGTGACTTTATTTCATTCCTTATAGTCAATACATAACTTAAGGGATCCATCTTGTTTCTTAACAAAGACTACTGGTGCTCCCCATGATGAGCTACTGGGTCTAATAAAGCCTCTTTCTTCTAATTCAACCAATTGTTTTTTCAATTCTATCAACTCTTTAGGCCCCATTCTGGTTGGTCTTTTAACTACTGGGCTAGCTCCTGGAATTATTCTGATTGAAAACTCAACTGGTCTGTGGTTTGGAACTCCCCTAACTTCATCAAACACATCAGTATATTGATTCACTATGGGGATTTCTTCTAATGCAGGCATGGGTTTTTCACTAGACAATGCAAAAAGGTTGGCTATATTTCTATTCGTGTCTGCCTCACAAAGAACAACTACCCTTTGTCCATCAGAAATTTTAAATGATATGGTGGATGTCTCCATATTTATGATAGCCTTATAATTACTCAACAAATCAACTCCTAGAATAACCCCTATGCCCGGATATTGCAACACATATATGTCTGAGTTAAACACATGTCCCCCTATATCTAACCCCAGTTGCATACACATCATACCCAGAACACATGAGCTACCTATAGGGCTTCTAATAAACAGTGGCTTATCAACAATCATTCAATTTTAATTGTTGTGTAATATCAGGGGAGATCAATGAGTGTGTAGCCCCAGTATCATACACTACTGAAAAAGGTATTGAGTGAATAAACAAAGTACCTTCAACTTGGCCATGATTCTTAACATTTGGTCCCTCAGTTGCCTTGCCTTTTCCTTCCAAAGCCCATAATTTTCCTTGCTTAAAATCTGGACAATTCCTCTTTATGTGACCTTCCTTCCCACAATGGTGACATTTGAAGGATGCTGGCCTAACATTTGTGCACCTATTCTTCATATGCCCCTCTTGGCCACAGTTATAACAAGTAATCTTCTTCTTAATTTCAGCAGCACTGGCTTCTTCTGGTTTCTTAGTGGAAGCTGTGTCTACTTTCTTCTTATCATAAGGGCAAAATTTGCCCTTTCCTTTCTTGTTTTGGCTATCCTTGAATGCCCTGAAATTCTCTCTAGCCTTATCATGTTGTTCAATGCTCAAAGTCAAGTCCAAAACTTGATCAAAAGTCCTATCCTTGTATGGTAGCATGGCTCTACTAAGGCTAGGGTTTAGCCCTTGAATATATCTGCCATTCTTAGCCTCCTCAGTGGTGATGAGTACTGCACCATACTTTGCCAATGATTCAAACCTCTGAGTGTATGATGAATTCCTCTAGCAAAGACTCCTTGGTTGATGCAGGGACCAACCTACCTTCTAACATTGCTTTAAATTGATCCCATGTTACTTCTCCTTTAGGTCTTCCAGCTATGATAACCTCCCACCAATCCAAAGCTGCTCCTCTCAATTGCCTGGATGCAATTTGCCTCTTTCTTTGGTCTTCAACTTGCATGTCTGCAAAGATCCTATCCAAAATCCTGAGCCAATTTTGAACTCCCATAACTCCTTCTGTGCCATCAAAAGTTTTGCCTCCAAGGTTGGTAAAAGTCTTGAGTAGTTTGGAAAGCTCCTCATGTGGATTTTCCTGCCTATTGCCTACTCCATCCCTTATGGCTCTCATGAATTCTTGCACATTCACCATGGGTGGTTCACTTGCTCCTACATTTTGATGTCTGGGTCCTACCATAGCTCTATGGATATGACACTTAGGTTAGTCCGTTTTTCCTAATACTCTGTAGATTAATTCATTTCAATCTATCCCTATTCAGTTATAATAGATATTAGTAGTATAAGCACTAACAAAACAAAGCATCCAAGGCAGTCAACACCTCCATACATCCAATGCAAACAAGTTCATACAAAATTTTGCTATGTTATTTAACAACATAGCTCTGATACCAAATGAAATGACCCACCTTCTTGACCTAAAGGTTTTTTATTGTATATATATAAAGTGGTCATTTAATCAAGAAAATATTACACTCTAATTTTCTTCTATCCAGGACCTTTATGCCAATATAAAAATATTGGTTTGCTCAAATCATCTTAAACCACTAGTACAAAACAGATCAGTTGCTTCGCCTCATTTGTGTCGGTTGTCCATAAAACCGACACAAATAGTGTAATTTGTGTCGGTTGTTCATTAACAACCGAAACTATTGACTTATGGGGTAAGAAGAAAATGTTAAAAATGTAATTTGCATCTGTTGTTCTTAAGAAACCGACACAATTGAAGGGAAGCAATAGATCTATTTGTGTCGGTTGTTTGAACAACCGACACAACTAAATACAATAGCATCGGTTGTCTAAAAACCGACACAATAAGCTCAATACTTTCCCCCCACATCCATTTCAGCCGCCCCCTCTTTTCCCGCGTAAGCTAAATTTTAGAGGTAAAATTTGCGTACCCGCCCCGAACAAGTTAGAGGTAAAATTAGCCGTTTTATCTTCTTTTCTTCTTCGTTCGTTTATTCCTTTTCTTCTTCGTACGCTAATATTGAATTTTATTCCACAAATTAACACCTCTGTTCAATGACTTCTGACTCTTGAATTAGGGCAAGCGACAAGGGCATTGCGTGTGAGGCGACACTGGTGACTGGGTTAGGTATTAATTCTGATTCTTTTTTATCTAGTTTTACCTCCAACTTTGTATTTGCATAAATGAATTTGGGTACAAATGCATATCTTGATATATTCCTCTCCTTGTTGTTGGCTTGTTGAAGTAATTAGGAAATAAGATATTTTGATATTTGAAACAGTTTATAATTCCACAAATGAATCCGTGTTATATTGGGAAATAAGGTTTTCTCTGTAACTTGAGAGTACTAGAGTAGAACACCATATGCAGTAGTGATGATCTCCTCTTGTTTTGGTCTAATGTAGAAATTATATTAACATTTAGTTGCTTTGGCATGAGCTAACATGGTATGACTGACATGTTTTATAATCTATCTTTCCTTTACATAAATCATACTTAAATTTATAGTTTCTGAATTTCCCAAAGCCGAACTAGTCATCAATACTTTTGATCTTTGACAGCTCTAAATTTCAGAGTCTAATACAATAGAAAGACTATTTTGTCTTGGCACTATACAAAATGGAAGAAATGCCAAAAGGGGATAATGGGAATAATGCACGTACAGTTACCTTGATTTCATGGCGATCATGATTCCAAAATTAATATCACATCAAAAGTAAAACTCCCTCACTAGTCACTTTTATATGTAATAAGGGTCCATTCTTTGACAAATTGCCTACCGATACGATACAAAGGAGGACCGGTACGTGTCAGTAATGCAGTAGGCAACACACAAGCATGCGAGGCTTTATAGGGTAGAGAGAATTCTGGAGATTTGCAGTAGAATTTGAAATAACTGCAGACTCGTGAGCGGTAGATGTCAGTTTCTTTATCTTTTTTCTCTTTTTTTTTGTTTTTTCAGTTTCGACAGGTGACCTCCAGTTTTTATGAGCCTAGACAACTTGAAACTTTACTGTAGATAGCTTAACTCTGTATTTTCTCTCTTATTTAACTCCTTGGGAATTTTCATTACTGTTTTACCAATCTGTAGTATATGGTAAGTAAATAAAGGATTGAGATGCAGGTTACTGTACCATATAAGCGATACCTGTTTCTATGATTTCACTTGTATATGTTATCTATTTGGAAAGACCGCAACCCCTTGGGAAAAAGATTGAATCTGATGCAAAAACATGCGATTCTTTTCTAACTGATTATTTATGTAGTTATACATATTTGTATTGATTGTCAAAGCATGTTCTTCAAATTTATAATTATATTTTATTGACTGAATGCACTTGTTTTTCTTTTAAAATAAAATAAAAGCTACATTTATCCGTAGTCTACCACTATATTATTTATTCAAATATCCAGAGATTGAACACCATTAAGGTCAATTAATCATGTGAAAGAAAAACATCGTCTCGTTCCCTCTAACAAGACGGAAAAAAGTATAGCCAGTATCATAAATAAAAGTAGAGAACTTGTTGTGTTTATGGTCACTACTACGAAATAATGATTTTGTAATAATAATTTTATTAGTGAAAAAATTGAATGTTAATTAGGGGTACATAACGTGATTTTTTCAGTAAAATGAACTACGGTTAACCAAATTTGCTATGGCAATAACAAAATAATGCACTTACTAAATAGCATCAGTCTTGTGAATTTCACATGCTAGCGATTGGTATGCTCTCGTGTCACTAAACTAATTACACATATAGGATTATGACTTTAGTTAACATTGAAAACAGGTTAACCACTAGCTAAATGGAGAGTGTTTTGCAAGTAACTTCTGAAATGATGATTAACTAGTTTAATAAAAAAGGTAAATGGAGAAGCCGCTCCATTTTATCTCAAACCCCACTCACTTTTCACCGTTTTATTTTAACTATGGCCATGATGCTAGACTCCAACTCCACCCCCATCATTCCAACTCCAAAGCCCGCCACTCTCCTCCTGGCACCCAGATCGCCATATTCGTAGCTGCTTTCTTCTTTTCTGGTTTTATGCGGTTAGCTCAAGGTCAAGCAATGACGCGCCCTCTTACAAGTGTTTGATAACCCGGATTAATAAAAAGTGAAAAATAAAGAACAGAACATCAGATTAAAAAAGCAGAAAGGTGCTAAGATTTGGAAGAATCATGTAACATATGAAAGAATTCTGTAAAGATTCACAGTACAACATATGTTCCATTCAAACAAATTTGTAACAGTCGCCATACAAAATTCAAGCATATCAAATGGAACAAATAAAATCTTTATAGTATGTAACAAATTTGTAACAGTCGCCATACAAAATTCAAGCATATCAAATGGAACAAATAAAATCTTTATAGTATGTAACAAATTTGTAACAGTCGCCATACAAAATTCAAGCATATCAAATGGAACAAATAAAATCTTTATAGTATGTAACAAATTTGTAACAGTCGCCATACAAAATTCAAGCATATCAAATGGAACAAATAAAATCTTTATAGTATGTAAAAATCAATGAACAAGATAGGTAACAAGCAGTGCAATAAGCATGAGAACATAAGCAATCCCTTGATCTATTGATGTAACAACATTCTTCATTGAAGGCGGATGCCCTAATTCATGTGCAAAGGACAATACCATAAGCCCCGAGAAAAAAATGCGTTATTAGGAACAAGGCGAAAATTTTCATTGAGCTCGTATTATTGGAAAGAAAAGGTTGGAGAACTAGTAGAATTGTAAATGTTGATACTGCTGGAATATAATGGTTGATGATAAAATGGCTAAATGTGTGGCCTTTTTATAGGAGTTCCAATACAGCTATTTGGTTGTTTGTTTCATAGGCAATTCCAATTCAAATGACGGCTATTTGTTTGTATTAGTAAACGGCCCCATCAAATTGACCGCATGACAAATAATGTTATAGCATATATCATATGAAGCATGTGCTTGGTCAAATTACTTGTTTTATTTTACTTAGTATTGATGCATACTGGGCAAAACTGATTGAACAGCCTGATTGCATGATCCTGTCAACTTTGCCATTTTTTTAAAAGAAAAAAAATGTTTATAATTATGACAAATGGTAGAATAATTAGCATGATTCAGAACAATTAATTAAGGGCAGGGGTTCCTTTCCCTTAATCATCCGCCTTCCTGTGTTCACATGCTACCTCATGCATTTTGCTTCAATGATTGGTGAAGTTAAACATAATTTCACCAATTTTTTGGCGTTAGTTAATAAGATTCCACTTAAGTTGACTAAATACGGTATTGGCAAAATGAAAGGGTTGATATGTGTGAAACTAATTACTCAGATGATTTTCCAGAAGCGCAAACGCAGTTTACATTTTCTTACCCGAAATTTCTAAATGTCATGAATTTTGCTCTTTTATGTGCATTTATTTGTCCACGTGTCTTTTGACTCATTTACTATATTTTGCATTTACCCGTATATTCCATGAATTCAACTCATTATTTTGTTAGTATCTTCTGATTCCTATACTCACCGTTTATATTTATGTACATATATTCATCTAAGTCTGCTATTCTCCATCAATCCAACATCAAAAAATATAATTTTGCTAGTAACATCTTTAAAAGCAATGTAATAGTTACAGAAGTAATATTTTTCAAATGTTTGCAATAAATTTCTTGGGTTGGGGTATACCCTACAGATAGATGTTGTTGTATTTGGTATAACAACCTTAATAAAATGGGAAATGTTGCATCTTAGAAAATGGTCAATTCAGTTGTTGAGGATGAAGGGTGGACAATATATTGGTACTGATATCGAATTAGTTGCTTACTCCAACAGCAAAGACATGCTTGGTGTCTCATCTTATTGGAGAGTGTTTTTTATGTCACTAGTGGAGATATAATACTATGGCTCAAGAAGCTAATTAATTAATGCAGTGAATGTTGTGGATTTAAAGAATTTAATGGTGAATGACAAACGCTAAAGCAGATCATGCGTAGTCCATTTTGAAGCTTACGTAGAAAACTCCTGATGGTCTATTTAATATGAAGGATGCGGTGCAGCTACGAATATTATAAAATGATGAATTGGCTAATGCATCTTCTTGAAAATAGTAATCGCTGTTCTATGATCTTCTTCTGTCTTGATCCAGATGAACTTACTTCACATATCAAACATGGATAATGAAGGATTACATACCATTTGCCCACCTTAATGGAGCCTATCTTCTATAAAATCATTACCATTTGCCCACCTTAATGGATAAGAAAGCATTCGCCACAAGATCACCACACTCCAATTTTGTGCAGGACTCTGAAACACATGAAAACTTAAATAAAGGATTGAGATGCAGGTTACTGTACCATATAAACTTAATAAAATGATTAATACTTTCGTTGTGTATGCTAAGAGAACAAGACTATATATTGACTATTAATTAATGCAGCTGATACACATGACTAGGACAACGTTCGTAAACTATGAAATTTATGCATACCCGTATGAGCTTTTTTTTGCTTATGCAGACATAAGAAACACTTATGATTTTTTTTTGCTTATGCAGTGCATCTCTAGCAATTTCACATGGATCGTAATTGGATGTATAACATGAAACGTAGTGATGATGAGTTCTTGAACAAAATGGAAGGATTCATCAAGTGTGCGTTGAATGATCAATTAACAAGAAAAGAAGAAACAATTTTTTGCCCTTGTAGACGTTGCCAGAATAGGAGGAGATTTCGTAACATAGATCAAATCAGGGATCACATAATTCGGTATGGGTTCAAGCAAAATTATACACAGTGGATATGGCATGGTGAAAGCATACTTAGTACACCTAGTTCTAATAATCATTACACTGATGAGAATGACCAGGAAGGTACCGTGAATAACGAGGTAAATGATGAGACTGATGAGATCGACAATGTTAATGATATGTTTGATGATGTTCAAGAACATTTGATGGAAGAGCCAAAATTGTACGAAAAAATATTACTTGATGCTGAGAAGCCTTTGTATTCTGGTTGTGCTAAGTTTACAATATTGTCTGCTGTGCTCAAGCTTTTCAATTTAAAAGCAAAACACGGGTGGAGTGATATAAGTTTTACATCATTGTTGAAACTTTTGAAAGACATGCTACCGGAAGGTAACGAGCTTCCTACTTCTAATTACGAGGCAAAGAAAATTATGTGTCCAATTGGCATAGGATACAAAAAGATACATGCATGTCCAAATGATTGTATATTGTATCGAAATGAATATGAGAGCTTGCATGAGTGTCCTAAGTGTGGATTATCCCGTTACAAGTCGCGAGAAAATGTTCATAACGACCCAGATAAGAAATGTCCTCCAGCAAAGGTTTTATGGTATTTGCCCATTATACCAAGGTTTAAACGTTTATTTGCAAATAAAGAAAATGCAAAAAACTTAAGATGGCATGCAGACGTGAGGAAGGATGATGGATTACTAAGGCATCCAGCCGATTCTCCGCAGTGGAGAAATATCGATACCATGTATTCTAGTTTCGGCGAAGAAATAAGAAATCTCAGACTTGGTCTTTGCACAGATGGCATAAATCCATTTGGAAATCTTAGCAGTCAACATAGTACTTGGCCGGTTCTTTTGGTGATTTACAATCTTCCACCTTACTTGAGTATGAAACGCAAGTACATTATGTTGTCTCTTATGATTTCGGGACCACGACAACCAGGAAATGACATCGATGTTTATCTAGCTCCTCTTATTGATGATCTAAAACTTTTGTGGGATAAAGGTGTGCGCGTATTTGATGCATATAGTAGAAGTGAATTTACATTACGCGCCATGCTTTTTTGTACCATAAATGATTTTCCCGCATATGGTAACTTGTCTGGATATAGTACAAAAGGTGCTAGAGCATGCCCAATTTGTCAAGACGACATGGTTGTTGAGCGCTTGCATTTTTGCAAGAAAAATGTGTATATGCATCATCGTAGATTTCTCCCTCTCAATCATCCTTATCGTAAAAAGAAGAAACCTTTCAACGGGGAGATAGAAAGCGGAGTTGCTCGTTTGCCATTAACAGGAAATGATGTATATGAACGGATCAAGGATATTGAAAATGTATTTGGCAAAGCCTTTCCTCTTCAAGAAGGCATGTGGAAGAAAAAATCTATATTTTGGGAACTTCCATATTGGAAACATTTACAAGTTAGGCATTGTCTAGATGTAATGCATATAGAAAAAAATGTTTGTGACAGTATCATTGGAACACTCTTGAATATACCTGGTAAGACAAAAGATGGTGAGAAAGCTAGACAAGATATGTTGAAAATGGGTATTCGAAAGGAGTTAGCACCAGTAGAGAAAGGTAAACGTATCTATTTGCCTCCTGCTTGTTATACATTGTCCAAAAAAGAGAAAACTAGTTTATGCGAGTGTCTTCATGGTGTCAAGGTTCCATCAGGTTATTCTTCGAATATTAGCAGTCGTGTATCAATGAAGGATTTGAAATTGACGGGCATGAAGTCTCATGACTGTCATGTGTTAATGCAACATTCGAATATTGGACTTTGCAAGTCTCGACATGAAGGGCGACTTGACGGTCAAGGCATAATTGGGTTTAAATTGATGTCAATTGGTGATGATATGTTTCACAAAGCTCACCTACTTGTTTTACAGCACCTTAGTGAGGTTCATCCTTACTTGGAAGAGCACATGACAATTCTAAAGTCTCAAAATCCTTCAAAGAACGAAAGATGGTTGACAAATGAACATAACCGCTCATTCGTCATATGGTTTAAAGATAAGGTAATGTCTCAATTGTCTCAAACAAATCATAATGTTTCCGATACAATAAAATGGTTGGCGTATGGGCCTAAATTTCAAGTTAGCTCTTATGAAGTGTACGCTATTAATGGGTATGTCTTTCATACGAAGCGTCAGGATGAAAAGAGCAAAATGCAAAATAGTGGAGCAAATGTCGTAGCATCTTCAAGAGAATTTGCTAGTGCTAAAGATAACAAACCAATAAATGCGACAATGTCATATTACAGAGTAATTGAGAATATTTGGGAACTTGAATATAGGGACTTCACGATTCCTCTATTTCAATGTAAATGGGCCGATAACCATCGTGCTGTACAAGTGGATGAACATGGATTCACACTTGTTGACTTTGATCGAGTGAGTCATGATAACGATCCACTCATCTTGGCATCTCAAGTGAAACAATTTTTTTATGTCACCGATCCAGCTGATCATAAGTGGTCTGTTGTCCTTCCTGGAAAAAGACTCATTGTTGGGATCGACGACGTGGTAGATGAAGAAGAGTATAATCAATTTGACGAGAATCCACCTTTTTCCATTGGCGTATGTCTATCAGAAGAAGAAGTTGATTTAAATGCAAATTATGCAAGTACTGATCACGATGAAGGGGTTTGGATAGCGGGGTAATTTTTTAACCTTCTAATACTGTCACCATTTAATTTGTTCATATGTGTACATTTATTTGGAATGTGTATATCAGAAGCTAAATCTTCAAACGAATGAGAAAACATGTGTGAGTATAGTTTTGTGTGAAAGCATGGTTAAATGAATAGTTGATATTTTGAAAATATTAGGTCGTTACGCATATTAAGTAACTCAAATATGTGGGGAAAAGAAACTCAAATATGTATATTAACCATGCAATAAAATATTGGGTCGTTACGCATATATATAAGGTATATTAACCAAGAGGGTTATTTTAATTTACCAGTTTCTCACTTTTATTTTAAAATGTATAAGAGATAAATGCAAACACTACTTTGTCATAAGATTACTATGGGCTGTCTATCTTCATGAGTACATACATACACTTTAAAGATTTTATGGTTTATATAAAAATATAATAAGGGAAAAAGACTTCAAGTCATTAGCTGTTAAGAGAAAAACAGGTTAACAAAAACTGTTTTAAATCAAGCAAACAATAGGTAAACAGGTAATAAATTTTAAATTAGAAAATGAACTAACATCTGGCAAAGAAACACCTGATAAAAGATTGTAATGATCATTTCTTTTCTTTTCAAATTTCACTCATCAAAAACAAATATCATTTCCAGCCTCCAAAAATCTGATATAAATAACAAGAAAAAAAGAATCTGGCTATACCTCTACCTCCAAGTGATAACAACTATAATGGCATTCAGTTTCCATCGGATTTAGCAATAGTTATTCTATAGTCTTAATTGAATAGTTCTAATCTAACACAATTGGTAGTCTTTAATTCGGAAATCCTTTGATTTCTTTTGATCTGGATATGCCACACACTTACACTTAGTGCAAATCCATCATGTCTGTTTGAAAACCCTTCAATATTGCTTTATTTTCCACAAATTCCAGACATTGTTTAACAGTAGAGATGTTTGTAGAACTTGGGTAAAGTTTTTGCTTGATACTAGCCCATATTTTCCTAGAGCAGTCACACTGGAAATTGCATTTTGAATCTCTAGTATCGAGGAAATTTGTGTTTTGCTAGGATAAGTTGTCATTAGTATTACTTTTTTTTTTTGAAATTTTTTTTGTCTGAAGTTGTATTGGGTATTTGAATTTGAATTTGAATTCATATTATTGTTTATTAAATATTAAATATGAAATATTTATTGATTAAATTTACTAATTAATGATTAAATAAAATTATTAATTAATGATTAATAATTCATAATTATTGCAAATAAAAAATAAACAATATACATTACATGATACTTTCTATAATTAGACCTTTAATTAATTTTTTGTTTTTTTTTTGTTTGGGGAAACGCTGCAATATCTAACTCTTAATCTAATTTTTAACCTTAACTGCTTTGTAAAAATATCCTTTACATGGAAACTTAAAGAACTTTATGCAAAACACTCAATGTTGTGATTGGTTTGGCATGTAAGAGGAAAGAAATATTATGACCTTCCCTCAACTTGGGTACTGTCGCAGAACAAAATGGAAATCGAAGTACCTCATGAAGTGTTCATAATCAATGAATCTATCACGCTTAAGATTTGTTATGAAGTTTGTACATGTTTCAACATGAATATACATACTTATAATATACTCATTAATGGTGATATTAATTTCTACGTTTTTACAAGTAAAGAACAATCGAAGTCGAAATATACGCATTTATCTCATGTTTTAATGATCTGCGTCACTTCTTTTTAGTCCAAACAACAAAATTTCAGCTTTTATTTTTTAAATCTAGAAATAATTGGGCGTTTCTAGTAAATTTGCTTTCCATCAATGCTGATGTCTATAGGTTTAAATTATACTGTTTTCTGCAAATATGATGCTTGGGAAGAGGAAAATTAGAAAATATGCGATAACGGTATAGAAAATTAGAAAATGTCTTGGGGATGAACTCTGTGGATCACTTACGGGTGGATTCTATGCT
Organism: Allium fistulosum; assembly: GCA_030737815.1. Lineage (NCBI taxonomy): Eukaryota > Viridiplantae > Streptophyta > Magnoliopsida > Asparagales > Amaryllidaceae > Allium > Allium fistulosum. The sequence goes on along the minus strand of CM060905.1, from coordinate 751,726,651 downwards.
ATTAGATCCGGTTTTATTGAATTTCACTTCAGATCCTCACTGTCAAGAGGATGCCTTAGGCTGTGATAATCATGATCAGGTGCTTGTTCTAGGGGAGGGATTATTCTGGTTTCTTTAATGTCAAGAATTGTTATTCAAAAGGAGGCAGTGATTTTTTAGCATTGGATGTTGACCTGGTTCAAGGTGCAGTTGCTTTGTTCACAGTTCCTAAACCTCTGGTAATCGATAACAGGGTTTCCTCTGGTAGTGTTTTGGTTTCTGGTAGTTACAGCGAATATTATCAGGTAGCGGATAAGTTGGAATACAATGTCCTAGTAAACTCAAAGGAAGAAACTGCAAATTTTTGCGAAGTTCCTGGGATTTATGTGTTCATAGATGGTAGTCTTACAATATGATATATTCTTGCTCTTATATTCGGTGGTGATGATGTTTTCTTAGATGATTGTTATGTGGCTGATGTGGTATCTCTATGTGCACAAAGCACGTTATCATTATCACAGTGTGAGAGTAGTATTCAATCTGAGTTTGTGCAGATCCAATCTGTTAAATTGCTTGATTTTATTTTTCCCATGCGATCAGAGTAGATTGCATATCCGCAGTTTGTGATTTTCCAAGGGAAGTTAAAGTTGAGGAAGGTTCAGTTGTTTTTTCAATAGGCTCTGTAGATGATGTGATCAAAGAGATACTATTTTTATTTTCGGTTGTCAAAGATCTTAAGCTTGGAGGAATTGATGTTTTCTTAGATGATGGATTTGCAGTGGCTGTGCTTAAGCACAATGCAGCGAGATTGAGTAGTCCAATTGATCTGCGTCACTTCTTTTTAGTCCAAACAACAAAATTTCAGCTTTTATTTTTTAAATCTAGAAATAATTGGGCGTTTCTAGTAAATTTGCTTTCCATCAATGCTGATATCTATAGGTTTAAATTATACTGTTTTTCTGCAAATATGATGCTTGGGAAGAGGAAAATTAGAAAATATGCGATAACGGTATAGAAAATTAGAAAGTATGCCCACCTCCATATTACTTCCCAGCTTACTACTACACCACAACGGAGGTGGACAGAATGCCAAATACCAAATCCGTTAACCACTCTTTGATAAACAAACATGTAAACGTAATACAGATCGCTTCCTGCTTCTTAGATACGAAGATCGGTATGAAGCTGAATCTATATACATAAGCACACAAGAAAGCTAAGCTTGCTTTTGAAGTCGCCATTGACACTATTCATGGATTGCTTTAGTTATTTGAATGCTTTAAAACCAGTTTATTATTAGTGAATTTTTTTCTTCCTTTTTCATTTCCATACGACTTACTCAAGTATTGTAAATTTGCATTATACATCTTCATCCGTGTTTTGTGAAGTTTTATCAAATCAAAATTCATTTTTATTAGCATTTTCCGTCCATTATGATGTGTTTTTATATCTCCGAAATACAAAAAAAAATGTAAAAATACCAAGGTTCGTAGATTATTTATTTATTTATGGTGGTTATGGTAACGTTCTGTTTCTTTCAATTCTGAAAGTGTTATTAAATACGCAATCAAACTTGATGTTCTTTGTCCCATTCTGAAAGTGTTATTATAACAACGTTGGACAGAAGAAAAGAAGTAACTTTATACATTTTAATAAATAATCTGCCAAAAAAGGCACAGTCCGAGTTTATACATTTTAACATAATAAGAGTTGTCCATCAGGAAATATGCCACTAGGGATGAATAACACAAGTAAAGACAGTTTGGATAATGCACTTCAGATAACACAAGTAAAGACAGTTTGGTTCATGGCTTTTGATAATTTTTTTGGATCTTTTCTAGTAATTTTCCAATTTTACTTTGATTTTAAAATCACAAGAAAATGTTTTGAATTTAAGCAATTAAACAGTCAGTTTAAAAAGTTAATTACTAGGGAACAAAATCTGAGAATATTTGAAAATGTAAGACTGTGATTTTTGAAAAGAAACGTGCAAATGGATGAAAATTTCATGAGTTTTTTTGTAGGTAATGAAATGCAAGAATTAAGCACTAATTAGGATTCTACCATGTGGTTGCTATGAGTTATAACCAGTGATACCTTTTTGTTATCATATACAGTTATTATTCGTTTGTTGAAATATTTTATAACTTTCGGGTGCACATCTATGATACAGGAATAATGGAAATGCAACTATATGAACACACTGAAGAGCAAAACACTTCCGCTTCTGCTTCACAACCATCATCTAAGAGGAGGCATAGAGGTCCAACAACCGGAAAGAAATACAGAACATTCGAGCCAAAATTCATTGAGTGGTGTGATAATGGCAAACCTACTGGAAAATGGGTGAAGTCTTTTAAGGCGTACGTAGGCGATACAGCTAGATCTAGAATTGATATCAATATCAAGAATTGGGCTAGCGTTAGTCAAGGGCTTAAGGATACCATCTGGGAAGACATTAAGGTATTATAAATTCATTTGTTCTCATATTAAATTGTCAATTGGATCCTTTGTGTTTGGAGTCATGAACCGCTTTCATTGTTTATCAAATTCATTTTTACTACTTTGACGTTGTTTATTTTTTATTACCTCAAACCGAGTATCACATCGACGAAAAATTGAAAAATAATGTGTTAAAAAATGTTTGTGGAGCATGGAAGGGTTTCAAAACAAAATTGGTTAGTGGTTGGATTACGAAGACTAGAAAGCTTCCAGAAAACCATAAAGAGCCATACGAATTTTATGATGGGGTTACAAAAACACAATGGGAAACATTTAAGAAGTATTGTGAAACCGAGGAGTTTAAGGTATGTTTTTTTTATAGCATATCCACAAGTCACACGCTATTTCTTTCATTTTACAACTCATCAGCTTCGTCAGAGCAATTGTATATTTCACAAAATGAAATGTGCCATATGTTTAAGTAAGGATTATACTGCAAGAATTAAGGTTAAATATCATTTTCTCTCAGTGCTTTCTTCATAACATTTCACTTTTTCTTCCACCCAATGTGTAGTTGTATACCTATGTGAAATAAAATGACATATGAATTCTTGTATTATATTTTTATTAGAGGGATTAAAAGATAAAGAATAATTTGAATAACATTTATTTCCAAAATACATGTGCAAAGTGTTCGCTGGTATAAAATGTCATTATCCACTAAATAAAGTTATTTTAATAATATTGTAAATTTACACAAAGTGAACATTAAATAGGGGACTTGTTTGATCTTATTTAGATTTCACACTGAGATATTTCATGTTCTATTCTTCTCATGGTTTGGTGCAATTTATGTACTGTCAAATTCTTTGCCATTTGTATTTCTAACTGAAGCACTAAAGTATTAACTTTAGCAATGAGATACTTGGATTTACTACGTCTGTTGTTTAAATCCTATGCACATCCAACATGTGTATGTTATTACCACCCCTTTTCCGCTGTTTCAGATTTTGTCAAGCTCTACAGCGATCTTAGGTGGAACATGTGTGTGTATAAAGAATTCTCTGCATATTTTTTTCACTGGTTTAATATTTAGGCACTCTTATAGTATTCAGAGAGCAAAGCTTTACTTCAAAGTTTAGGAAAATATATAATTAAACTATCACATATACCCACACCAAAGCTTGTCCCCATTTCATTTTATCACAAACTCTCTGCTTTTCCACTATATTAAAGTCATTTGGTAATGTAAACCTACAATGATTATTTTTTTCATTTTTATTCGACTTATAAAACTATAGTCATTATTTAACTTACTTTTTAAAATTATAAGTAAATGAATCTAAAAACCTAACATAATTATGATAGTAGAATAAATTATATCCCTAACAATTGCACATAGATCAGAAAATTGCAGTTTTAAAAAACAATTAAAATATAAAAGAACTTGTAATGTCAGTGGGATTCCTCTAAAGCTAACTGAAGCTTGGTTTTGATTTTAGGTAACTTCAAATTTCTCAACCTTACTTAAACATATTTGAATATAGTATAATTCAGGAACATGTAACAATGCAGCACATGAGCTACCTAATTAATTAAAACTGTCGATCCAAATTCTATCTCGACTTGGGTTGATTCTTTTTCAGATGTAATATCTGATATAGTTTGTAAAGAGAAAGCAAAAAATTTAGCCAATGGCTAGTTGTCTGTTCTTCCTTATGTGTATAAATAAAATAAACATGTTGGTGGTGAAGATTACTGGTGGTTATTAAAACTTTATAAATAATATTTACTGTGAGGCGCACAAACTTTATAAAACTTTATTTTAGTGATGTAACTAGTATAGTTAGATATTAAAACTTTATTTTAGTGATATTTGTAACTAAACTTTATAAATAATATCTACTGTTAACAAAAAAAGAAAAGAAAAATAAGTTCAAAATTTCCATTTTGGCAATTTAGACCTACAAATTTATTAATACAAATTAGTTCAACTTAGATATTCTGATCTTCAATTATTCAAACTTCAAAGGAAATTTCTTGCCAAACATCAACAGATGATGGTAGACACTAATCACCAAACCATCCAAAATAAACGAAAAACATTAATGGACTACAGAACCAAAGTTAGCTTGTTCTTTCGGAACTCTCATTCAAATCTCTCCCACATAATCTACCATTTCTTTCACTAAAACCATGACTCGTAGCTTTCCTCTTCTTAATATAATCTCGATTAGACTCAGTTGTACTATCAGGTAAAACCCGATCAAGCCTCATATTGTCTTGCAAGTTTAGATGAGTTCTTCCACCATACCTGCTGTTTGCACCATTAGCTTCAGCCTCACAAACAATGTAGTTCAGTGTGTCATATGAATTATTTATGATAAAGGAAAGTTTATTGTTTCTATAGAAATACTGTATGTCTTGAAAATGCAGACAATGTTCTTAACTAGAATGGCATGTATTGCAATGAGACGTCAGTATCAAGACATGCAGAAAAATCATTTTTCAGCCTTTAGTTTGTTGTCTTGTGTAAATATTTGACATGTATGTTTTAACATTGTTTTAGTGAGGATTAATCTGCCAGAATTGGCAGCTACTGTTGTAAAAATTAAGATCAGATCTAACTGCTGCTTAATTTAGATGTTTTTGAAATAGTACAAACATTTGTGCAAATTGCAACTGTTCTGTGGCTTGTGCTATTCTGTTTTGCTGAATTTTGCAATGTCATAAAACAGCAAATAAGTGAGAAGGCTAGGAAGAGTCAGGCATGCAACGAGCATCCTCACTATTTAGGACAAGCTGGATATGCAGGGAAGAAGGCTAAATGGATAATTGAAGGCCATAGTTCCTCGACCAAATTGCCAGGTGGACCTGTTTTGGATCGGAGTATTGATTGGATTTTGGCACGATCAAAAAAAGGAGCCGATGGAAATTATGCCACCCCTAATGAGAAAACTAAGATGGTTGTAGATAAAATGGTATGACTAGTTTCCATGTGTTTTATCGCTTTACATGTTTTAAACCGAAAACACACACGCCTCAGCATTCTTTATTAGATATAATATGACACATAATATGATATCATTTTAGCAAACGTGTGGTGCTAACATTTCAGTAAAAAGCATGATACTATAGCACTACTTTAATTTTTTAATCTTCATATGATAGTGAAAAGCATGCCACCTTATGTTTTAGCTTTTTTTTGTTGACAGAATGATTGGAGAGGAAAAGCCGTTGAAGGGTCATGGGTTCCAGATAGGTATGATGATGTCTTGAGTCGTGGTCTTGAAAAAAAAGAGCATCCAGGTCGAGTTAGAGGGATTGGTGGGACGGTTGGTATGAAAAACGTATTTGGGGATGTAGAGAAAAGGAAAGGTCGAAGTGGTGTAATATCAGCTGATGAGCTGCATGTTATCACTCAGGAAATAGAGGCTAAAGTGAGCCAAAAATTGAGACAAGAGATGAGTACAATGGTTCAAGAGCAGATTGCAAACATTTTGAACACGATGAATTTTCCCAAGGAGGTGGAGATCAACACACCATTAACTGATCATCGTAGTAGTTGTCAATCAACGCACCCGAGCAAATTACAATATGCAAACAAAACTCAAGAGATGGATCCCTTTGCAGACTTGCAGGTAAACAATTCATAGTTGAATTTATAAACGTATACGATTTTATGTATTTGACAAGTGCTAAGTGAAAAATGTTGGTTTTGTACTTGCCATTCTAGAAACCGATTAAATGTCGTTTGGCCGTGAATGTGGACTCCAAAATTGTTGTAGTGGGTTATGGCATGGTACATCCCGCTTCAAGGTCCGGAGATCAATGTCATAATCAACAAATCTTGGTCGATCATGTAAAAGTTGGAATTGATGCAGTGGAGTCTAGTCATGAAGGAACCTCACTTCCTGTTCCAACTAAACATCACAACACGATAGGAGAAGCGGTCGGAAGTTTTGTTCAATGGCCTAAAAGCCTTGTGCTTTTAAGAGATAATGATATGGTAATGAATGCATTTTTCTTCCTTAATTTAGCTTGCTAAACTCCTCTATTTCATATTAGAACATATTAAAGAAGTAAAATTTCTTCATACTAGAACTTATTATAGATAATTTAGCTATTTATAAACTTATCGGAAAGTAGTTAACATATGAAGTTGAGTTCTTAGCATTCGTCTATTCTTTTAACAACATCATTTCAAACATCTACTTAAAATTTTGAATTAGGTGCCTACATCTCAACCAAACAAGGATTTGTTTGAAAATAGTAATGACAAGGTCGTGAATACAATGTCAGATGAGTCTGCAAAACGCAAATCAATCGTGGATGAAGAGATTCTCAAAACTTTAACGAGCGAGTGCAAATATTTCCATGACCTAATACTTCAAATGTTATCCAATGATAGTGCCATCAATGCAATTCAAGTGAATAAGGATTTATTCACATACGATGAGGACTTTGAAATTCATATCACGATGGACGACATTATCCAATTCCTTAGTATGACATGGTTGAATGCATCATGGTTGCAACTTTACATCATGTGAGTATTTTTTCCTTAGCAATTTTTTTATATATAACCATCTTAGTTTTTTGATGAATAGTCAATTTTTAAAAAACTATTAATATATGTTTAAATTTGTTTAGGTGGTTAAATCATATGTGCAATGATCTCAAAGTGGAGACCATTGGGTTTATGTGTCCCAAAAAGCTTTCCCAAGTGCGAAAACATCCAGATGCGACAAATACATATTTGTCGAACACATGGAAAGCATTGCAATCTAAAAGCTTACTTTTAGCCCCACAGTACGAAGGGTATGAACATTAAACTTTTAGTAACTAGTTTACAAATTGATGCCAATTTTAACTTACTATAAATCTTGTAACGCAGGAAACATTGTATACTGCTTATTTTCCGTGTAGAAATGAATGAGATTTATGTTTTTGATCCTCAGGCCGAACGCAAACATAAACTTGAAATTAAACCTCAAGTGAGCACGTAAGTTGTATATATTTGCTCTCTTATATGAAGTTAGTATATGTGGTAAAATAAAAAATTTATACATGAAATTAGTGTATATAAATGCGGGTGCCGGAGTAGTTATTATTTGACATTTTTTTGCATGTGTAGGGCCTTCAAAATTTACAAGGCATTCGATGGCAAGTCTCGAGGAAGTACCTTGAAATGGAAGCATGTTAAGGTGATTTGATTTTCAAACAAAAAATAAAATAAAATAAATACTATATATTGTTTGGCATATGAATTCATTTAAACTAACTATTAAGTTATCTTGTAATATTGCTGTAGTGTCCTCAACAATTAGGAGCAACTGACTGTGTATATTATGTGATGAGGTATATGCATGACATAGTGAAAAACCACAATCAAAGCATCGATTTACAAAAGGTACTGCTTTAGTTTTTTCCTTCATATTATACATTAGCTACATTATAGGTATGCATAGGTTTATGATGTATATATCAAGCCTGTATATCACTTGGGTCTGCTCTGTTTAATTTGATTCCTGACATGCTTAGTTTTTTTTTAAAAAAAATCCTTATCTTCTACTCTATTTTATTTAGGGTATGATGTAAAAAAAAATTTGATTTAACTTGGTGTTAAATTTGTTTAATTGGAAGTTATCAAGTAAAAAGGGGTAAAAAAAGTCTTTTTACAGTAAATAGCTTAAAGGGTGAGTTAAGTGTGGTTTACTAAGGGTGAGTTGCAATTTCTGTTTGCGGATGGGTCAGAAGATGGCAAGGCGGTGGCAACAGTGGTTGAAGGCAATAAGGTAGTGAGGACTGTGGAGTTAAGTATGGTAGTACGTGATGGCTGGGTGGTGTTATGATGTGTGCACTGTTATGTATAGTGGAGGAGGATGTTGTATTGATTTGATGAACTATGGGATGTATTCAATCAGACAGTGGTGAAGGATGGCAGATAATATGGTAAGGAAGTTGTATGTGTTATGATGAAGGCTGAATGTGAAGTATGGTAGTGAAGGTAGTCTGGTAGATTGATGCAAGTTCTTGAATTATAAAAAACTGAGGAAGAAAAAGATAAATACTTGCATGTATTTTCTTTGCCGACAGATTTTACTGAGATATTGATAAATGACAGAGAATGTAACAGATGGAATATGACAATGTAAATCATACCCAGTGTTTTGTAGTTGTCCTCTCTTGAATCGTGCTTAGGGCCTATGGCTAAAATATTAGCATCATACTACGTGTAAATTAAGGGGCCCTAAGTGCAAAACATATCAAAATGAATGATGTCAGGTGATGGAAACAACTTGAGACAACGTCATTTTCTTGCAAAAGGTTGGTCCCATTTACTGATTCTAGTGGGTTGTTGAGATTAAGTTTCTAACTCGATTTTTTAACTAGTACTCTTGTAAATCTATATGACATTAGTATTATCCATGTACATAAGAATAATAGACTTTTTTTTATGCTGAGAGCAATGATTGCTGCTCCTAAAATTAAATCCATACATTGTTCTTCAAAAAAACCCAATATACATTAGCAAAATCGAAATCTTTTTCCCAAAATCAAAACTATGGGATGTATTCAATCAGACAGTGGTGAAGTTTTTGTTTAACAGAGTGTTTGATTGTTTGTTGAAGAGGATGGTGCTGACCGCAGTTGTAAGTGATGTTCCGGTTGTATGCTTTTCAGAGGTGATAGGGAAGTATGGCCAGAGGAGTTGCACAGTTTTGTATATGGCAACAATTATGGAATGGTGGTATGGTGATGGTTGGTTTGAGAAGATTTCAAGGATGATTGCATAGCTATGTAATGATGAGTAAAACGACAGTGGTGTGCACGAGCAAGGATGTGCACAGGCATAGTTTTGAATGTGCAGGGTGAATGTGAATGTGCAAGGGTGATGGTTGAACTATGAATGCACTTGAATGGTGGAGTTGCTGTTGTATGCAGTGAGATGAATATTGGATTGAAGTGTAGGTGGAAGAGGAGGGTGATGTAGGGGTTGGTGAAGTTGGTAGTGGTCAGTGTGATTGAGAACTACTGTAGTAAGATGGTTAAAGAGTGTTTGTACGGTAATGGAGTTAACTGGAGGGAAGATTTGTATGTATGTGATGGAAATTTAACAGCAGTTTTGTGGCAATGATCAGTTTATTTATGAGGCAGGTGGTGACTGGAGTGATGATGCTTGATGTTAGATTTTGGGCAGTACAATGTGTTGGTGAATGAGTTGTTGGCTGATGGATAAACAGAAGAACACTATGGCCACTTCAAGAACCAGATCAGTGAGGCATCAAAGGATTTCAGAAGCACTGACTTGGCACAGAGGATGCTTATACGTACTTAATACGATTAACTATTCATTTAATCATGCACCTTTTTGCATAGTTGACTTTTTGTACATCGTCTCTACTAATGTCACTATTTTTTTATCTTATTAAAGACCGACACAACTGTTTGAATTACACTCTCAGATTCTTTTATGCAGAGCATTCCTGACTTAATTATTGTCTTTTGTATAACAATTCTCTTAATTGCAGGACTTTGTACGAGACGGTTCTTATAACCAACAAGAGATAGACGAGGTTCAAGAGAATTTAGCTAGTTATATCATGTATAATTGGATGTAGTTGTTTTTTTGTTGTGTACGCTGATCTTTTGTAACGTACGTTGGTATTTTGTTATGTACGACGTTATGTTTGTGAAAGATTATATTCTATTTTGTTCTGTAAACAAGAATTATGTTGATGGATAATATAATTATATTTTTTGTTCAATCAGTTCATAGTAACGTTCGTTTATAAAAAATTAAAATTCAATTTCATACTGTTTTTATAATCTTAAACGGTAATAATATATTTTTTTTGCTTCAGATATAACTTGTGTCGGTTGTTACTTCAAAGGGAACCGATACAACTGCATATCAATTGTGTCGGTCGAAAAAAAAAACAAAACCGACACAAATATTAATCATTTGTGTCGGTCGTCAATAAGGAACCGACACAAAACAAGCAACAGTTGTGTCGGTTTTTCTTAAAGGACCGACACAATAAACGGAATTTTGCTTCACTATACAAGCTGATTTGTGTCGGTTCTCTATTACCAACCGACACCAATAATTGATATTTGTGTCGGTTGTACAACCGACACAACAGAAAAATGTCTTTTGTGTCGTCTTCATTTGAGTCGGTTGTACAACCGACACAACAGGGGTTACACAACCGACACAAATGACCAGTTTTGTACTAGTGAACTTACATATGTGAAGATATATAAGTTACTTTCTACTTGAATCAGAGTACAAAAGTTTGGAAGTAGAAATCTGTATGGGAATCATTAAAAGAAATAATTTCTACATAGCAATAGTGTTTCTAAAAACCAGGTTTTCCAAGCATACTTAGATTATTGCATAACTATTGGTTTCATGTCTCAAGACTTAGCATTTTGCATGTATTTCCATAATTTTGTTACTGTATGAACTGTGTTCTTGCATGTGCATGTGTGTGCATGTTCCTGTGCATGTGTGTCAATGGAAGATTTAAGTGCCTTATTTTTTTTCTCTTCCTGTTAGCAAAAATGACTGAGTCTACCCTATATTTGGGTTGTAAAACAGAACTGAAAATTTAGCTTAAACCTCTTTAGTGCTGGCTTAACCCAGGCTCAATAAAATGGTCATTTTATCCATATTCAACTTGCACTTTTTCTTAAGCAAAATACATGTCATTTTGTTTTCTTTTCAAAGCAACTCAAACCTTCATTCTGCCATATTTTATATCAACTTAAATGAAGATTTGCCTATGTCAAATACTTGATTGTACATTCAATCCATAAATCCTTTCAATCTCAGATTTTCTACCATTATAAACAAACTGTTCTTAAAGCTTAAAAATTCCATTTCTTAGCAAAGCATTTGCAAAACAAAGCACATTAGTTTCAGCTGATATACATATAGGTTCAACACTTGCAAAATAGTAGTTCTAACAATACATTAGTTTTCTAAGCAAATTTAAACAAAATAGCTTAACATAATTCAGCATAAACATCTACTTTAACAAATCTTTAAATATAGCATCCAATTCCTTAAGCAGCTAAACATCCAAAGCCTGATCAAAGCAATTCCTACTTTCCTGCAAAATCACCATGAACAGCCCCATATAAACATGAGACACCCATTGGTGCATAAAACACACAAGGGTAAGTCTGGTATGAGTAATCTAACTGAAACATGATTTTATATGACACTTATTCATATTCAAATAACTTCAAAATGGATAAAGGAACTCAATACTACTCTTGTGCATGTTCCTGTGATACATGTGCATATGAATTAGTTCACAACAAACTATACATGATTCAATGGTTTAGTTCAGTGATAACTGTTGATTCATGAGTTTTGATTCATGACACAAGCTTCAGAGATCATATGACGAGAATACTATATGAAAGCGACAAAAAGAGAATAAGTGCATACCGTGCACTACAAAGGAGATAAATTTACAATCCAGAGATTAGTATGGATATTTTATTTTATTGAGTCTTAGAATAATGTTAAAATCATTCCTCAAATAGTCACACACGCACACAAAACATTTTATAGCAAAAACTGTGCTCACTGTGCATATAACATCAGGTCGGCCGACCGACCAGGATCCTCGGTCGACCGATCCGGTATCATGTGCACAGTGACTTTCTGTTTTGTATACGTTTTTAAACTCAGCTGATCGGCCAGGTTTTCCGATCGACCGACCAGAGAAAAACGGCTAGTTTTCTGAAGAGACGCGATCATTTCATGAAGAGGAATGTCCTTTATTTCAAGAGGTATGGACACAACTGTTAACTAAAACTCTTCATGAAAGATTACAACTCTTCTACAACTATATAAACATATTCAATTCACTTCTACAATCACCGATTCTTGTTTATATTTCTGAAATCTAATCTCTATTCATTTCTGCAAATAAAAGCATTCACTCTTATTTAATATCACTAGAATCCTTGAATTTATTCATATACTTCGATTCTACGTGATTATCTTCCTTCTAAATCTTCACACACATATATACTCTTGAGGATTTGATTATAGGAAAGTTGTACTATCAAAAGACAATCAGTGTTATTTAGAACACATTCGTCACACAAACATTTTGTATTAAGTTGAAGTCCTCTTCGGCTGTTGAGGCGGAAAAATTCCTGTTCGGCTGCTCAGGTGTCGTATACCTATTCCTCCGGGTTAAGTGAGGGGTTTAGTTTAAATCCAGATGGTATTCTCGGACTGGACGTAGAACGGGAAGTTCGAACCAGTATAAAAATTCCTGGTGTGCTTACTTTAATTTTTACTTTACTGTTATTACCAGTTTCCGCATTAATATACCATATTACACGATCCTTAGTACTACACGTACACTTTCATTTGGTATCAGAGCAAGGTCATCCTATAACCATCACAAAGTTATTTGATATTTATTTCTAGTAATATGGCAACCACACAAATTAACGATGTTAACACTCACACTAATTCTAGTTCACAGAAGGTCAATCAACTTCACGACCTCCACTTTTCAATGGTATAAATTACAATTATTGGTCAACTAGAATGAGAATCTATATGCAATCAAGTGGATTTGATATCTGGAATATTATACAAAGTGAATACACAACTCCTACTGGAGAATACTCAACTTGGAGTAACACACAAAAACTAGATGCTACATCAAATGCTAAGGCTATGAATATTTTATTCTGTGCATTAGATAGAAATGAATTTAATAGAGTTAGCATGTGCACTTCCGGTTATGAAATTTGGAGAACTCTTAAAGTTTCACATGAAGGAACGAACAAAGTTAAATTAAGCAAAATTTCTATGTTGAAACATCAATTTGAAAATTTTTAAATGAGGCCAAATGAATCTATAAATGACATGTACTCTAGATTTCAGGATATTTATCATGCTTTATTATCACTAGAACAAAAGTTTACTGATTTTGATGTTGTTACAAAAATCTTAAATTCTTTAACGGACGAATGGGAACGAAAAGTCCTAGCTATTGAAGAAGCGACTGATTTGTCAACATTAAAACCAGAAGAATTGATAGGTAATTTAATGTCCTACGAAGTAAATTTGCAGGCAAAACGAAATGGTGCACAAGAAAAGAAAAATGTGGCATTCCAAGCAGAAAAAGATGATTCCGACTCAGATAATGAAGATATGGCAATGATCGCTAAAAATTTCAAAAGGTTTTTGAAATTCAACAGAAACAAATTCAAAGGAAACAAAAATAATTCCAACAACAATTCCAATAGCAGCAAACCATCATCTTCAACAATGGAATGTTATGAATGTCACAAGAAAGGACACATGAAGAAGGATTGTCCAGATCGTAAAAAGAATAACTCCAAGAAGGATAAAACCAAACGAAAGGCTTTTTCAATCACTTGGGACGACACTAACTCATCATCCTCATCAGAGAGTGAAAGTGATAATGAACAAGCAAATGTATGCTTCATGGCTTCGTCAGACGATGTAAGTGATTTTACTTTTGAAGATTTAATTGAAATAAATTCTGAATTAGTAAATTTAACAAAACAACTTAAAAAGAAAAATAAAGAATTGCAAAGAAAGTTAGATAGAACAGTTTTAGAAGTAGATATGTTAAAAGATGAGAAAGTAATATTGGAAGAAGAACTTGAAATCTCTCAACAATCGAATTCTAACTTATCTTCTCAAATTACGTCAATATTTGAGGAACTAGAAATTTAGAAAAATAAAAATGATATTTTACTTTTCGAAAATAATAGTTTAATATCTAAGATTAAGGATTTAGAGTTAGAAAAATCTAGTCTTAAAATAAAATTTGATGATATTTCTAAAAATGTTTCAAATTTCAATAAAGGAAGAGAAAATCTTTCTAGTATACTAGAAAACTCTCAAACTTCTAACAATAAATCTGGACTAGGATTTAAGAAACAAAATAATTTTGCTAAAAGTAAAATTAATAATAAAATTAAGAAAGATATTAAGAAAACAGTATTCAAATACTAAAACTATTAAGATATGGATTCCAAAAACAAATAATATATTGATAAGGAATAAACATATCAAAAGTTTTATGGAAACTGTTCATAATAACAAAAATTATGTCTATAAAGGGAATTCTGAACCCGTATGGGTTTGGCTTCCTAAGATCTAACTCTTAGGACCCTAAAAAGATTGGGTACCAACTTTTTATAAACCTTTTGCAGGTACCACATAAGAAGAGAGGAAAATGGATTTTAGATAGCGGTTGCTCAAAACACATGACTGGAAACAAAGAAATGTTGTCAAACATTATATACTCAAATGGAGGAGCAGTCACCTTTGGAGATAACTCAAAAGGATATATCATCGGCAAAGGAAATGTCAATAGCAACGGTACATCTAATTTACCTCTCATTACTGATGTTATATTAGTTAAAAACTTAAAACATAATTTATTAAGTATTAGTCAACTATGCGATAAAGGTTTTAATATAACTTTTTCAGAAAATAAATGTAACATTTTTGATAAAAATCACAACATTATTTTCGAAGGAAATAGAGATAAAAATATTTATATCCTAAATATGAATGTTAATAATGATTCAAATTTCTGTCTAGTAGCTAAAGAAAACGATTCTTGTCTTTGGCACAAAAGATTTTGTCACATCAATTTTAATACCATCAACAAACTTGCTAAAAATAAATTAGTTAAAGGGTTACCCGATATAAAATTCGAAACTAACATATTTTGTGATGCATGTAAATTAGGAAAATTAACAAAATCTTCTTTTAAATCAAAGAAAGTAATATCTACAGAACAACCACTTGAACTTTTACACATGGATCTTTTTGGTCCAACTCAAGTGCAATCTATTAACCATAATAGATATGTTTTTGTTATTGTAAATGATTTCTCTAGATATACGTGGATTTTCTTTTTGAAAAATAAAAGTGATACTTTTGATAATTTTAAAGTTTTTGTTAAAAGAATTCAAAATATTAAAACATTGAAAATTAAAAATATAAGAAGTGATCATGGAGGCGAATTTGAAAATGAAGTTTTTGAACAATTTTGTAACAAGAAAGGGATTAACCATAATTTTTCTTTTCCTAGAACACCACAACAAAATGGAGTTGTAGAAAGGAAAAATAGAACGTTACAAGAATGTGCAAGAACTTTACTAAATGGAACAACTTTATCGAAACATTTTTGGGCAGAAGCTGTAGCTACTGCTTGTTACGTACTGAATCGCGTTTCTATTCGACCATTAACTAAAAATACACCATATGAACTTCTAAATGGAAGAAAACCAAATATTTCATATCTAAAAGTTTTTGGTTCCAAATGTTTTATTTTAAATACTAAAGATCAACTAGGCAAATTCAATCCAAAATCCGATGAAGGTATATTTGTTGGATATTCGGAACGAAGCAAGGCTTATCGAATTTATAATAAACGAACTCAAATTATTGAAGAAAGTTTACATGTTTCTTTCAACGAAAATTTTAAAAATATAAATCCAAGTGTTACTATTGATTCTGATGATGAATCTACTCAGAATGAATATAATAATACAAATGAAAATCTTGATATTCATGAAACCAATGCAAACGTTACTTCTAATATAATAAAATCTCCACCTAGAATTTTAAGAGATCATCCTGTGCAAAATATAATTGGAGAAGTTAATACGAATGTTAAAACCAGACATCAACTAAATCAAGTTGGTCATGTAGCTTTTCTTTCTAACATAGAACCTAAGAATATAAAAGAAGCTTCAACTGATGACTACTGGATACTTGCTATGCAAGAAGAATTAAATCAATTCGAACGAAACGAAGTTTGGGAACTCATTCCTAGACCCAGTGATCAATCAGTCATCGGTACTAAATGTGTTTTCAAAAATAAAGCAGATGAACTAGGAAATATAACAAGGAATAAAGCTAGATTAGTTGCACAAGGATATAATCAAGAAGAAGGAATTGATTATGAAGAGACGTTTGCTCCAGTCACACGACTTGAAGCAATACGAATATTATTAGCTTATGCGTGTTTTCATAATTTTAAACTATATCAAATGGATGTTAAAAGTGCATTTTTAAATGGATTCATAAAAGAAAATGTTTTTGTTGAACAACCACCTTTGTTCAATCATGAAAAATTTCCGGATCATGTATATAAACTTAAAAAGGCGTTATACGGTTTAAAACAAGTACCACGTGCTTGGTATGATCGTCTTAAAGGTTATTTATTAGAATCTGGTTTTGAAATCGGTAAAGTAGATCAAACACTCTTTATTAAGAAAACTAATAAAGATATTTTAATAATTCAAATATATGTTGACGATATTATTTTCGGCTCGACAAATGAAAAATTATGTCAAGATTTTTCAACTATAATGACAAATGAATTTGAAATGTCTCATATGGGAGAATTGTCATATTTTCTTGGATTACAAATTAAACAAATTGAAAATGGAATTTTTATTAATCAAGAAAAATATTGTTATAATTTAATCAAACATTTTGGTCTAGAAAACACTGCTGCCAAACCAACTCCTATGAGTACAACGATTCATCTCGATAGAGATGAAGATGGCAAAAGTGTTGATCAAAAGTTATATCGTAGTATGATAGGTTCTTTGCTTTATCTAACAGCGAGTCGACCCGATATCATGATGAGTGTTTGTTTATGTGCTCGATTTCAAGCAAATCCCAAAGAATCACATATGAGAGCAGTTAAACGCATCATCCGTTATCTAACTAAAACCAAAGATTTCGGACTATTTTATCCGAAAGAATGTCCTTTCGAATTAGTTTCCTATAGTGATGCTGATTTTGGAGGAAGTCGGACGGATCGAAAAAGTACGAGCGGAACGTGTCACTTCATTGGACGTTCCTTAGTTTCTTGGTTTAGTAAGAAACAAAACTGTGTTTCTTTATCAACGTGTGAAGCAGAATATATATCTGCTGCTTTGGCATGTGCACAAGTCGTATATATGCAACAGACACTACAAGATTTTAATTGTCATCTTGAAAAATCAATAATTTATTGTGATAATACTAGTGCAATAAATCTTTCTAAATCCGGTCAATCACTCACAAACAAAACACATTGATATTCGTCATCATTTTCTTCGTGATTGTTTGGAAAAAGGATTAATAAATCTAGAATTTATCAACACCGAAAATCAAATAGCTGACATTTTTACTAAACCACTAAATGAAAATACTTTTATAAAACTAAGACGAGATTTAGGAATAATGTCGTTTAAAGACTTATAAATAAAAATATGCAAAAATATGGAAAAACAAAAATTATTTTATTTCTGACCAAAGCGGCACTCGAACACATGACTTCTGACTTATATGTTAGATGTTGTAGTATAGCCACTTGGGCTATGGGTGTTTCTTGTTCCAGCTCTGTTTATAATTTGAACAATTAAAACTTAATTTCAGAACAAACTATTTTTTGACTCTAAAGCATTGTATATCATTCATTTACAAACATCTTTTGTTTAAAAAATCTGTGATTAAAACTAAAATTTGTTTTTAAACCACTATTTTTTAGAAAATAAATGGTTATATATACATACATATGTTTATTGAATAGAACATAAAATACAAAAATCTTCTTACAAAACAAAACTTGAAAGAAAAATGTCTTCTAACAATGACGTCTACAATTCTGAAAATTCTCATCTTTCATATACATCCCCGGACGACGACTGTTCTGATCGCATTCCCGAAAATGGCCCCTATCCTACTTTTCCAATGCCTAACCGTGTCCTAGAATTATGCTCTCCGTATAATGATCCCCGACACAGGTGGAAACCATGGGAAGACTTCCATACAGGCTATACACCTGATAAAAAGAAAAGGAAAAAAGCAATGGTAGTATCTCCATCAACCAAACAAAAGATTGATGAAATTCATCACTACCAACAACAACAAATGAATATGCAACGGGAACTTTATTACGAACAAAAAGTCACGGCAAGACGTTTAAGTTTTCTTGAAAAGATTGCTATGAAAATTTGTTCATCTAAGAAGGATGACGTTGCTGAACCTTCTTACAGAACTCCATCTCCTTCTGACAATGTTCAAACTCCAATAGCCCCAATATGGTCACCGGTGGAAAACGTTCCATCTCCAAATTCATGGGAACGTCGATGCTGATGCACCATGGCTATAATTTAATATATATCTGTTATTTGTTTTAATAAGATATATAGATATATATGATGTAATAAAATAATTATATTTCTATAATTCTTGTTTAAAAACTGCATAAACTTGTCTGTTCACATGCCTCGGTCGACCGAAAAGTCTGAATCGGTCAACCGAAGCTGTCCCGAGAAGTTTAAAAAAAAAACAGATTTCTCACAACTCGGTCGACCGAACAACCTGACTCGGTCAGCCGAACTTGTTTCCCGAATGATATTAGAATATATTTTTTAAGTCGGTAAACCGAATACCCTGCAACAGTCGACCGAAGCTCTTCCCGAAAGTTTCAGCACTATTCTGAACCTCAACTCGGTCGACCGACCCAGGCATTTCAGTCGACCGAACGTGCTATTCTGCTGAAATTGTCTTCATACTTTAACCCATCCATTCACCTTTTTATCTCACCTCTTCACTTTTACTCTTCCAAAACAGTTTTTAACCCTAGCCTCAATTGTATTCTCCCCAAATTTCTTCAAATTCTTCAAACAAAAATGGCCCCTAAGAAGAAATCTAAGACTAATGCTGGCTCATCTTCATCAACTCCTGTAGACACTCAAATTGCTTCTTGGCTAGTAAGTGACAAAGCTTTAGAAAGATGGATAAGGCTTCAAGATGCCAAAATCTTTGAGGAGTCCTTTGTAAGTTATCCTGATTTTACTTCCTACGGCGTTGAAAATGCCGCTGTTGAAAGTGGTCTTGATGCATTTCTTGACCATAGAAAAAACAACTTGAAAATTAATCATATAATGATCAAGTTATTCCTAGCAAATATCAATCTTGTAAATCCACCAAGAAACACGGAAAATTGTGTTTGGACATCGGTTTGTGGCACTTCCATTTTTCTCTCCATTGATCGAATGAATCATATTTTAAATGCTCGACCGGGTGGAATTTCTTTGCATGATGTAGATTGTAATACATCGTCTCGTGACCGTCTAAGTCACCTATTTTTTGAAGATGATGCTACTGATTTGAGGTTAACTTCATCCCTTCGCACTAAAGCCCGACTCTTTCATCGATTCATGATGAAGTCTATTGTTCCAAGAGGAGGATCATACCACTTAGTATATCCCAAAAACTTCAAAGCATTGTATGCTATGTGCGGAAATATTCAAGTAAATTGGACACAACTTCTCATGGATGAATTTCTCTCTTTCAACCAAGGAAAAATGCTCCATATCTATTATGGAGAATACATAATGAGGTTGATTAATCACTTTGTCACCCATGCTCCCGAATCCGAAACATCCAAAGTTCGTAATTTTGACTCACGAACCATAAAACTAATGAAGATACCCGATGCACCATCTCAAATTACAACTTTTCAGCAACGGCGTACTATTCCACGAGAATAACTACGTCGCAGCTATTCTACACCTCAACCATCCACTCATTCTACAGAACGTATAACTCGTCAAACCTCAATCCAAAGACCACCTCCTGGTACTAGCACGGCGGCTGCCATTGATATTTTGGCCCAAAATCAACTAGCTTTGGATTCTCGCCTTCGAAAAATGGATGGGCGTTTCAAGAAGATCAAAGGCTTCTTTGTAAATTTATGGGATGCCTTATCATGTACTTCTAAGCCGATGCTTCATTTGTTGCTCCTGGAAAAAGACCAGCACCAAATTTTTCTTGGTCTACATCCGATAACACAAGTTCCAGCACATCGGCAACTCCCGCACCTACCACTCAAAGACGGGGTAAGGAACCGGCTCCTCTCGATGAAAATCTTCATCCAGAAGAGTGGGATACCGATGATGATGAGGAGTAATTGTAGTATTTTTTACAATTTTTTTACTTTCAAGAATTTCTTGTACTTTATTTGTTTCTTAATTATTGTTATGTTATGTTCTAAGCAAACATCTTTAAATTATTTCTATTTTGGCTCAAGGATGTACCATATAAATTTAAATGTTTTTGCATTACTTTAATCTGTTATAAGTATTCCTTTTTGTCGATGACAAAGGGGGAGAAATGTATGCAAACTAACGAAATTTTGCAGAAAAGTCGCCATATATTCAGGGGGAGAACTATAATATATGTCAATATTACTTCGTCACATAAGTATTATCATCAATCAAAAAGGGGGAGAATGTTGATTCATGAGTTTTGATTCATGACACAAGCTTCAGAGATCATATGACGAGAATACTATATGAAAGCGACAAAAAGAGAATAAGTGCATACCGTGCACTACAAAGGAGATAAATTTACAATCCAGAGATTAGTATGGATATTTTATTTTATTGAGTCTTAGAATAATGTTAAAATCATTCCTCAAATAGTCACACACGCACACAAAACATTTTATAGCAAAAACTGTGCTCACTGTGCATATAACATCAGGTCGGCCGACCGACCAGGATCCTCGGTCGACCGATCCGGTATCATGTGCACAGTGACTTTCTGTTTTGTATACGTTTTTAAACTCAGCTGACCGGCCAGGTTTTCCGGTCGACCAACCAAAGAAAAACGGCTAGTTTTCTGAAGAGACGCGATCATTTCATGAAGAGGAATGTCCTCTATTTCAAGAGGTATGGACACAACTGTTAACTAAAACTCTTCATGAAAGATTACAACTCTTCTACAACTATATAAACATATTCAATTCACTTCTACAATCACCGATTCTTGTTTATATTTCTGAAATCTAATCTCTATTCATTTCTGCAAATAAAAGCATTCACTCTTATTTAATATCACTAGAATCCTTGAATTTATTCATATACTTCGATTCTACGTGATTATCTTCCTTCTAAATCTTCACACACATATATACTCTTGAGGATTTGATTATAGGAAAGTTGTACTATCAAAAGACAATCAGTGTTATTTAGAACACATTCGTCACACAAACATTTTGTATTAAGTTGAAGTCCTCTTCGGCTGTTGAGACGAAAAAATTCCTGTTCGGCTGCTTAGGTGTCGTATACCTATTCCTCCGGGTTAAGTGAGGGGTTTAGTTTAAATCCAGAGGGTATTCTGGGACTGCACGTAGAACGGGAAGTTCGAACCAGTATAAAAATTCCTGGTGTGCTTACTTTAATTTTTACTTTACTGTTATTACCAGTTTCCGCATTAATATACCATATTACACGATCCTTAGTACTACACGTACACTTTCATTTGGTATCAGAGCAAGGTCATCCTATGACCATCACAAAGTTATTTGATATTTATTTCTAGTAATATGGCAACCACACAAATTAACGATGTTAACACTCACACTAATTCTAGTTCACAGAAGGTCAATCGACTTCACGACCTCCACTTTTCAATGGTATAAATTACAATTATTGGTCAACATATGGTCATAGATAGTTTTCTGATTATCTCCTTTTACCTCTGGTTCAATCAGACCTTTGTTAATCTTTAAGATCTGGCTAAACCACAAGTATATGCTTTGATTTGGACAGTTCATAAAACATAGAAGCTCAGCACATGTATAACATTGCACCTCTACATTTATCTTTATTTTAGTTGCTGTGAGACATAAGCAACAACACAATGTTGCAGCCCCACATTTTCTTTCATTTTAGACCATATATTTACAACATAAATCCTGGGTTTTTAAGTAAATAAATGTATAAAGAAAACCCATAAAAAAATCTACTTCATCTCAAAGTTAAACCACAACACAGATAACCATATTTAAACATGAAATCCATAACTCTTTTATACTGGATATGTCACTATAAAGGGTTTTACACTTGAGCAGATCATTAACAAGCCAAAGTTATCGAATCATAAAAATTAACATAGCTTGCAAAAGTGACATATAAATTTAATTAGGCTGCCTTAATATTCAGGGCTTATTGCCAAAAGTTTCCAGTGAGGCTACTCACATTAATCCCTCTTTTTCCCTAAGCTTTTTGAACCCTTTTGGTCTTCTGCCTTCTTCCAATTCTAATGGCCAGTGCTCCTTACTTTTCTCTGGCTTGTATTTTTATTTTTCTTTAAATGATGAAGAGCAAATTGTGAAAGGTCTCACTACACTAAGCCTCCTTATACAGAACCCTGACTGCTACTAGGGTTTAGTGAAATTACCCAATGTCATTTTTACCCTATAAAACATGATCTGCCTCTCATTTTGATTCAAGAGAGAAAAGAGTATGTGGTCCTTGTTTTTATTTTCAGAAATAAGCCTTATAATCTCACCCCGGTCATGTTATATGCATGATTCTTATTTTCCAATGTAAAAGAATTGGTGGAAATGGATAAAGTGTTTGCTTAAGGGTTCATGCCATTTTCATGCTATTTTTGTTTCCTTCCAGCAAGTGTTTGCTTGTGCACATGTATAATATATTTATGCCTATTTTGCCTAAGTCCTTATTTTCTTTTTCTTGCCTAACATTTATTTTCTTTGTGCCAAACTTATTAAAGACATAATTTTATCTTCATTCATATGTATTTCTAAATTATTTATTCTAATTTATATATTGACTTCTGCCTATTTTATTATACAGAAAATTGTGTGCATGTGTGTGCACTATCTTGTGCACATGTACATGTTTAAACCATACATTTGCAATCAGTTTCCATTCCTATCTTTCTCAATGCAATTATTAAACAAATATAAACTAATTTAAATCATGAAATTGCCCACAAAAATCAGGGTTATCACACTGCTTTCGACAAAGTCGAGGCCCATCCTTAATCCATTAAGACCTTTAGCTTTCAACAAGGGTAAAAGCTTGCTCCAAGTCATTTCAACTTGAGATTCATTACCCAGACTAAGGACATTTAATCTTAGAGCTTAGATTAGGTCGAAACCCTAACCCGGATTCCAAGTCCAAATTTTGATTCCAAGACGACCTTGCTTTCGATAGGGTTGAAACCTTTCATGTCACATTTTTGGATAAAGTCCTTGCTACCTAACCATTAAGGCATTCGACAAGGCTGAATCCAACAAAAAGAATCTTATCCAAGATACCACAACAGTTTCGAAAGGAGAACTTTCGTAGGAAGGACCAACATATCTCAACAGATTCGAAAGGTTATGTAATGACCCGTATTTTTATATATTAAACTTAACAGGATTTTGGAATTTAATATTAGGAGAAAGTAAAATTTAGGATTCATTTGTGGAGAAGATTATTAGTAAGTAATTTAATAATGTTGATTGAGTGAAATTGACAAATTTTTAATGTAACTCCAACTAATGATAATAATGAATGTTAATAAGGATTAAAATTAAATGTTGTGCTATAGTAAAATTATATGTAATTTAATGAAAGTGAATTTGATATAGAATATGAAATCAGAGATTGATAAAATTTATAATCACTGTCTATAATCAATAAATTAATGTGTTGAATTACTAGGTTATAACAATTGATTTATTCTCATCTTATTATTTAATCCATAGAAATTAAATCGGAAATCAATAATATTGAATGTAGTTGAAATATTGCAGTTAATAATAAGAAAAGATGTGAACTTTAGAGTTTGAGTGAAATAAGATGAAAACTTATCTTAATAAAATTAATACGGTGTTTGATGATTTAATATAAGAGTGTGAAATAAAATAAAATAATTTGATTGAAATTTAAATTATAATAAACTAAGATACTATTACAGTTGTAATTGAACGCAGAAATTAATGTAATATTTAAATAGTGGTTTAACATGGCAAATTGTATTGTAAAAGGTTATCAATTCCTGTTTAATCAAGAATGATGGAAATTGTTAACTTTTAGTCTAGAATTTAAAAGTGACTAAATGTATTTTAAATTAATAATTCATTTAATTAACGTGAAATTAGCCTTTTGGGCACTGTCTTGTATTTCGATGAAACCAATTCATCGGATCCGTAATAGCAAATTATTATAGGATTTCAAGTTTTGTAGCGATCGTACTTATCATTTGACTGTGCGAGCTCGAAACGCGTAGAAATAAATTAAAGAATTTAAATGAATATAATTTTATTTTAAAATCTAACTTCTATATACATTAGAATTAGGGTTTCCATTATGTTTTAAAATATTGAAAACCTATATTTCGATATATTGAAATACCTACTTTTGTTTTAGGAGCGAAACGGGCTTCTTGGGCCTTTGTTATCGCTCTGGCCCATTCGATCTGTTC
This sequence comes from Allium fistulosum, assembly GCA_030737815.1. Lineage (NCBI taxonomy): Eukaryota > Viridiplantae > Streptophyta > Magnoliopsida > Asparagales > Amaryllidaceae > Allium > Allium fistulosum. The sequence continues at coordinate 751,701,903 of CM060905.1, read as the reverse complement.
CATCCATTCTTATCCATCCTTGTCTATATAAATAAATTTTTCCTTTAACACTAACACTCTATTCCAATTTCTGTACGTACTTGTTTTCCTATATGCTCCTTCCCAATGGCTGATTTCTAAATCCTAAATTCCCTATTTCAAATCAAACTTTAAAATTTAAACTCCTTAAACCCTATCATATCATATATCCTTGCAAAGCTCTTTACGAATGTAATCTATGTATGCAATTCTTTTCTTGATTGGAGGTTTGGTTTGGCCATAAATCAGTGAATAAGTCTCGACCATCCATATTAGGGTTTATAGTTCAACGGTGGATTTGCAACGATATGGCGATCGGGTGGTGCTGCTGTGTAAAGGACATCAAGGGAAGGCGATCTAGCGGCTTGAATCTTGTCATTGGCGATCAAGTTCGCTTGAAATCGACCTTTTACGCTGGCGGCAACACGTGCACCCAAGGGCACGGTAGGAGGCCGCGTGACCATGTTTGGAGTCGGCTCGTTGAGGGGGGAAGCGTAGTGTTCTTTGATCTGGACAAAGGTGGCCATAGGCTTGGCGGCGAATCAGTGATCAGTACCGACTGAAGATGAGGTAGGTTTGATATCTATTGCGTTCGATTAGGGTTGAGTAAGGTTTGTAAATTTATGATTTTTCCCTCATATTTTATTTAAATTTAAATTTAAAATTTAAACGTTCTAACTAGCATAACTTTTGCTTACGAACTCGATTTGCACGTGGTTTCTTCAGTTGCGATCGTATCAAAATTTAGAGTGATATGAATCTGGTTTGGTTGTATTGGGAGACTATTGGAGGGCGTTCTTTTGGATTTTGATTCGACTAAAAACCAAAGGTGGGTGTTCAAACCACTCATGAAATACTAAAATATTTTGATGTTCGTTAAATTAAAATCATGAAGTGATTTAAATTTATTGATTGTTGTTTGATGGTTTAAAATTGACATTTATATTGAATTGCATCGATAGTGTAATTTAATTTTATAGTTAAATTGAAATTGAAATTGAAATTAGCATTTAAGTTGAAATTGGAATTTAATTTGCTAGTTGAACACCTGATAATTTATAACTAGTAATCTGTTATGATATATGACTGATTTGGATGTTGATTGTGATGGATGCCTAATGATTGATATGTTAGATGTTTGGATGTTTGTTTATGCTGATCTACTCCTGTTAGTCACCCTAGATGTTTTATGCTGGTTTATTCCTGTTATTCACCCTGGATGTTACGAGCATCGAATAAATCTGAAATTTAATAAATCAAGAAATAGGTTAAAATGTTATATACTTATGACACCTGATTTTAATTGAAATGATATATATCCATCCATGAAATTAAAATTAAAATTAACTAATCACTTGGCCATAGGATAGAAATTTATATGCGGACACCGTTGGTCGATTTTAAATTATTTTCTAAAATTGTAAAACTTTTTTTGATTTAATAAATTTGATTTTAAAATTTTAATTTAAAGATTTAATTTAAAATTTATATTTTATTTAACATAAGTTTTTTTAAAATCTCAATTTTAAAATTTTAAATTATAATTTTCTTTACTTTTAAAATATATAATTTAAATAACATAATATATTAAAACACTATAAAAACTTAATTTAATAAAGTATTTAATATAGTTTAAAAAAAGAAAAGAAATTTAATTTAAGATAATAAATATAGAGTTTTATAATAACTTTAATAGATAAAAGGTTTCTGTAAAACATTTTAGAAGTTTGTAAAAGGTTTTGTAAGGAATTTATAAAAGTTTTGTATGAGATTTTATAATGGGTTTTAAAAGGAATTTATAAAATAATTTTATAAAGGATTTTATAATGGATTTTATAAAAGATTTTTATAAAGGATTTTATAATGGAGTTTTAAAAGGATTTTATAAAAGATTCTTGTACAGGATTTTATAATGGTTCTATAAAGGAGTTTATAAAGGTTTAAAGGATTTTACAAAGGATTTTATAAAAGAACTTGTATAAAGGGATTTGGAAGCGTTTTAAAGGAATTTGCATAGAAGTTTATGAAAAGGGGAAGAGTTGTGAACTTTTTTTGGAATTTTTTAATAGCTTTATAAATGGTTCTAAAGCATATAAATAGTTTATAAATTGTTTAAGAGAGACATATAATGTATTTTCAAAATTGATTGAAAAAAAATCTTCTTCTGTATTTATGAATATATTTATACTTTTGGAATAGCTATATGGATATCTTGATATGAAGGTATAAACTGTTTTATAGACTTTTAAAATGACCACGGTGTGAAATAAGCGTTGGTTGTTAAAGAGACCGGGGTCGGATATTTTCATACTCTTTGCCAATTCCGAAACAACTTTAATAATTGTGCACGTGGTGGAGAATCTAGAACAAAGTAGGATGGTTTGGCGAACGCTACTAGAATGAGGTAAGAAACGCAGCCTTGACCGTCGTGTCATAATTATATGACTAAAACAAGAGCCATAACCAGGTCAAGTGAGGTCGCTCCTCCAATCAGACATACTTCATCGATATCATATCTCTTACTTTGTGATTGATTGGTGGCCACCCTTGATTATGGGAATGTTGTTTCGAGGTGGGTGGTAGCTGCGGCTATGCATTACCACCAGCCTGGTTCCGCAAAATGGTAGAATCCTACCCTAGGCATTGCCTCGCATGCCTTGTCATATTATCCTTATCAATCCCACTACAATTTTTGGTTTGTGTCATACCTATGGAGTGCTCCCTGATAGCCCACTAGTTTACGGTAGAGTTTTACAGTACTGTATAGACTACGATGCCTATAAAAATGCGTTAAGGAGGATATGGGTAATGCCTTAATGATATTTTCAATATTATACTTTACTACTAGACAATACATATATAGCGTATATTACTACATATATGACGCAGCGGATAAATCAAAACAAACTTCAATCGATGGAAGTAGCAATCTGTGGATTGATGGATACTGATATGCCCGAATTTGTTGATCCGAAGATACCGAACTCTAGCTATCTCTGACTCGTTGATCCGAAGATACCGGGAAAGAGATCTACGATTCTTCGACGTTGATCTTGCGCACAAGATACCGTGAATCGGCTTCAACAAACGAAGATTCGAGCGCACTCGAATGACATAAGTGGAGATAGGAGATACACTCGACTACCAATTGAGATTGAAAGCACAAAGCAATCAAAATGGAAATTTTATTCAAAAATCAACAACCTTTTACAAATGAGAAACCCGGCCTATTTATAGGCGTTTTACAACTCACAAAAAAAACAACAAAAATTCACTAACTCCTAAGTCGGCAACCGACTTACGACCTACGACTCAGACTAACTCGGTGACGACTTAAGGCACCATAGTTACAACACTTACCTTCAACGACTTATCCAACAGAACGACTTATGAATACAGACGACATACGACTCATGAGACAACGACTCATCAATGACACGAGTTAACAGATGATGACTTAACAATTAGCAAAGAAACACTACAACACGATACCACACACAATTCTTAACTCGGCTCCGACTCAGATATCCTTCGACTTAGCATATATGCCAATTTACCCAGTATACGAGTTACGACTTATACAACAAACGACTTAACCCAGTTCTCGTCTTATGGAAACCAGACGACTCATCTTAAGTCGTGACTCGGCAGCGACTCATCCCTTGTGTTGCTCTTCCTGGATCCTTCTTCTTAAGTCGTAGACGACTTATAGCTCTGTCTTTAAGTCGTGGACGACTTATGTCAGCTTCTTCCATAACTCGTGGTTGACTTACCTCCTTGTCTTCGTTAAGTCGTGGACGACTCATACCTGTTTCCCTAAGTCGGTGACGACTTATGTCTTCCATCCAGTTGAGTCGTAGATGACTCAAAACGTTTCTCTTAAGTCGCAGACGACTTATGTCTTCCTTGTTAGCTTTAACTTGTGGACGACTTAGGGTTTTAAGTCGTATCCCCTTTTCCTTAAGTCGGTCACGACTTATACCTCCTTCCTTAAGTTGTTTACGACCTATGCCTTTACCTTCCTCACTACTTACTCGACTAATGTCCTTAGCATTGATAAGTCGGTCACGACTTATGCCTTGGGCAATTATAGCTTGGCCTACATCATCCTCCCCAGGTTGAAAGAAATTCGTCCTCGAATTTGCATCTTCCTCATCATCAGTTCGTTCGTCCCCGTGATATGGTACAAGATGTTTAACATTGAACACGTCAGACGTATACACATCATCTGGCAGCTTCAATTTATAAGCATTTTCATTGATTCGTTTCACAACTTCCATCGGGCCAATTTTTCGTGCTTTCAATTTATTGTACGTTCCCACCGGAAAACGATCTTTTGTTAACACTGCATAAACCAAATCACCTTCATGAAATTCAACATTTCTTCGTTTCAAATCTGCAGAGTGTTTATACTTCTCATTTGCTTTCTTCAATCGTTCCTGAATGATTTTATGACATTCCGACAACTCTTTAACAAAATCAGCAGCTTTCTTAACTGTTTTCTTTGATTGTGGCATCACAGTTAGATCCAACGGTCCCTTCGGTAAACTTGAATATACTATCTGAAACGGACTGAACCCAGTACTTCGATTCACTGCGTGGTTATGAGCAAATTCTGCTTGGCATAACTTCATGTCCCAACTCTTCAGATTATCTTGAACAAGACACCTCAACAAATTTCCCAAAGATCTGTTAACCACCTCAGTCTGTCCATCCGTTTGTGGGTGATAAGCACTACTAAATTTCAGCTTCGTTCCCACCATTTTCCACAAACTTAACCAAAAGTGACTCAGAAAACGAGTATCTGTATCCGACACAATAGATTCTGGCAATCCATGAAGTCGATAGATCTCCTTGAAAAACAACTGAGCAACATGAACAGCATCCGCCGTCCTTTTACAAGCAATAAAATGTGCCATCTTCGAAAATCTGTCCACCACAACGAATATAGAATCATTTCCCCTTTGAGTTCTAGGCAAACCCAAAACAAAATCCATACTGATGTCCACCCATGGTTTTATAGGCACAGGTAATGGCATATATAAACCCGCATTAGTCGCAGTTCCTTTCGAAACCTGACAAATATGACAACGCTCCACAAACCTCCCTACTTCCTTCCTCATTGATGGCCAAAAGTAAGATTGCGAAATCAATTGTAGTGTACGGTCTCTTCCCACATGACCTTCTTCGTGTAGTTCTTTCACAATCTTCAACCGTAAACTGCAATCTGGTATACATAATCGAGTTCCCTTGAACAGAAAACCATCTGCCATCACAAATTCATCAGTACTTCCGTCTTTGACTTTCTCAACAAGCTTTGCAAAATAAGGATCTTCTTCAAACAATTCTGGCAATAATTCAAACCCTGTCACCTCAACTTTTAGTGTAGTCAACAAATGACTTCTTCTACTCAAAGCATCAGCCACACGATTTGTCACTCCTGACTTGTGTTTAACAACAAAAGTAAACTGTTGCAGATATGCGATCCACGATGCATGTCTCGCTGAAATCTTGTCTTGTCCTTGTAAGTGCTTCAATGCCTCATGATCAGTATAGAGAACAAACTCCTTCTGAAACAAGTAATGTCTCTAGTGTTTGATTGATTGCACAACAGCATAAAATTCCACATCGTATGTACTGTATCTCATTTTTGCTCCTGACAACTTCTCGCTAAAGTATGCAATAGGACGCCCTTTCTGACTCAACACCCCTCCAATCCCAACCTTTGATGCATCAGTGTGTAGTTCAAATACCAACTGAAAATCTGGTAACACTAGGATTGGTGCAGATGTCAACAATTTCTTAATCTTCCCAAAAGCATCTCCTACTTCCCCTGTCCATGTAAACTGCTTTCCTTTCATGCAATCTGTAACAGGTGCCATCACACTACTAAAGTGTGGAATGAACCTTCTGTAAAATGAAGCCAACCCGTGAAAACTACGAACTTCTGTTATTGTCTTGGGCTGCGGCCAATCTCTGATTGCTTCAACTTTACTTTGGTCAACCTGTATGCCTTCCTTCGAAACAACATATCCCAGAAATAAAACACTACTCGCCATGAACACACACTTCTTTGTAGCAGCATAGAATTGTTCTTCACGAAGAATAATTAACACTTTTCTCAAATGCTGAACATGCTCTTCTGTACTAGCACTGTAGATCAGAATATCATCAAAGTAAACCACCACAAATTTCCCAATGTATGGTCGGAAAATTTGATTCATCACCCTCATAATTGTACTCGGCGCATTTGATAGACCAAACGGCATTACCAGCCATTCATACAATCCTTCCCTCGTCTTGAATGCTGTCTTCCATTCATCCCCTGGTCTAATGCGAATCTGATGATAACCGCTTTTCAAGTCAATCTTAGAAAATATTACGGACCCACTGATCTGATCCAGTAAATCATCAAGTCTTGGCATTGGAAATCTGTATCTGACTGTGATCTTATTCAATGCTCTACTATCGGTGCACATCCTCCATGTCCCATCCTTCTTGGGTACCAATAAAGCTGGTACAGCACAAGGACTCAGACTCTCCTGCACACGCCCCTATTCAAGCAATTCTTCCACTTGCCTCCGCAACTCCTCATGCTCTTTCGGACTCATTCTATAGTGTGGTCTGTGTGGCAACACAGCACCTGGAACAAGATCTATCTGATGTTGAATATCCCTCAACGGTGGCAACTCCGTTGGTAACTCTTCAGGAAATACATCGTCAAACTCTTCTAGTACTGGTTTTACTTCTTCTGGTATTTCAACCACTCCTTGACTTTCTCGTCCAATCAACAAGAAAACTTCAGGCTCTTTCTCAACCTCCTGAACAAACTCCTTTAAAGACAACAAAGTTTTCAGTTCTTCAATCTCTTCTGACTTACTTTCTCCTGGTTGTCTTTTCTTTGGAACTAAGATAATCTTCGTGCCTTTGAACATAAAACTGTAACTGTTGGTCCGACCGTCATGTTGTACTGCTCGATCATACTGCCATGGTCTTCCCAATAATAAGTGGCAAACATCCATCTCTACAACATCACACCAGATTTCATCTTTGTATTTCTTCCCAATAGAGAATGGAACACGAACTCGTCTATCCACTTTCACTTCTCCTCCTTTTCTCAACCATGCTAACTTGTATGGATTAGGATGTTTCTCTGTCTTCAATTTTAGCTTTGTCACAGCCTCGGTTGAAACGATATTGTCACAGCTTCCGGCGTCAATCACAAATTTACACACCTTCCCCAGAATAGTACATGTCGACTGAAAGATATTACTCCTCAACCAACTAGCTTCCTCCTGCTTCGGTGTCAAACATGATCTTCTCAGCATTAGATTACAACCTTCATCTCCTGACGCGATATCCTGCTCATCCTCCTCAACTGGACTAGAACAATCTCCATCAACATCCTCATCCTCAACTTCTGCAATCATGGTTCTCTTCTTTGGCTTTGGACACTCATTGCTTTTATGACCCAATTCCTGACAATTGTAACATTTGAAACCATTGTTAAACTTTGCCTTCTCAGCCTCCTTCACCACTGGTCTACTGCTAGGTTTAGAAACATTAGAACTCCCACTAACACCCTTCACTTGATTGTTAGAATTAGTAAACACACCACCTCCTCGTCTCCCTTGTTTCTCCCAAGCCAACGCTTTTTGATGTGCTTCTGCTACAGATCTTGGATCGAACATATTAACCATATCCTGAATCTGCATTCTCAATCCCCCAATGAATCTCGATGTCAGCTGCTCTTCCGTTTCCATAATATCATTCCTCGCAATCAGTTGGTAAAATTCATCAGCATAGTCATTAACTGTCTTTGTGCCCTGCCTCAAATTCTGCAAACGTTGATACATCAGTGACTGATAATTGTAAGGTAAGAACGTTGCTTTCATCAATTTCTTCATTTTCTCCCAAGATTCAATCTTTGACTTCCCCATTCGTTCACGTGTAAGCCTGGTTTGCTGCCACCATGCCAAAGCTCTACCCCTCAGCCTTGTAGCAACCAACTTCACTCTTCTATGCTCTAGGACTTCTTTGAAATCAAAAATTTCTTCAACATTAGCTACCCAATCCAGAAACTCCTCCGCTTGCATACCACCTTTGAATTCAGGAATTTCAGTCTTCATCCCCGATTCCCACTTGTGATCATACTCAGAGTAATTTCTTATTTGACCTCGTCCTTGACTACTACCACCATCATACTCTTCTTCAAAATCAGAATTATATCGATGTCGATTCTGACCACCAACATCTCTACTACCTTCACGTCTACCACCATCATCCCTTCTATCTACATTCCTCCTACGCCTTTGATCATCGTCAACACTTCTGTCTCGATTGGAATGTGGTGAGACTCTACTTCCTCCATGGTTAGATTCTGGTGAAACCCTTCTTCGATTTTGATTCATCTCTAACATCATCTTCTCTAATCGTCCAATTCCTTCGTCCAACTTTTCATTGAATTTGTCGCTTATTCGTTGCTCCATTTGCTCAGCATCTTCCCGCTTATACAAATCTTCAACATTTTGGTGATGATTAGCTCTTCGTGGCGGCATGATTGAACACTTCTCAATTCTCCAAATTCAAACACAATTCGAACTTTGATCCAAAATGAAATGGATCGAAAACTTCCACTTTGTTGCAAATCGCGATGAACACGATGGACAAAGTTTCGGCCCCCAATACAAATCCGATCAAACAACTTCAATGCAAGGTCGTACACTTCACTTGCTCACGGCCCAACACCTCAAGCTCTCGGCTATCACTTCAACTTCAAACTGAATAAGCTCCAAGTCTCGATCTAGCTATGATTGGCTAGAACAAGCTCTGATACCAAAACTGACGCAGCGGATAAATCAAAACAAACTTCAATCGATGGAAGTAGCAATCTGTGGATTGATGGATACTGAAATGCCCGAATTTGTTGATCCGAAGATACCGAACTCTAGCTATCTCTGACTCGTTGATCCGAAGATACCGGGAAAGAGATCTACGATTCTTCGACGTTGATCTTGCGCACAAGATACCGTGAATCGGCTTCAACAAGCGAAGATTCGAGCGCACTCGAATGACGTAAGTGGAGATAGGAGATACACTCGACTACCAATTGAGATTGAAAGCACAAAGCAATCAAAATGGAAATTTTATTCAAAAATCAACAACCTTTTACAAATGAGAAACCCGGCCTATTATAGGCGTTTTACAACTCACAAAAAAAAACAACAAAAATTCACTAACTCCTAAGTCGGCAACCGACTTACGACCTACGACTCAGACTAACTCGGTGACGACTTAAGGCACTACAGTTACAACACTTACCTTCAACGAATTATCCAACAGAACGACTTATGAATACAGACGACATACGACTCATGAGACAACGACTCATCAATGACACGAGTTAACAGATGACGACTTAACAATTAGCAAAGAAACACTACAACACGATACCACACACAATTCTTAACTCGGCTCCGACTCAGATATCCTCCGACTTAGCATATATGCCAATTTACCCAGTATACGAGTTACGACTTATACAACAAACGACTTAACCCAGTTCTCGTCTTATGGAAACCAGACGACTCATCTTGAGTCGTAACTCGGCAGCGACTCATCCCTTGTGTTGCTCTTCCTGGATCCTTCTTCTTAAGTTGTAGACGACTTATAGCTCTGTCTTTAAGTCGTGGACGACTTATGTCAGCTTCTTCCATAACTCGTGGTGTACTTACCTCCTTGTCTTCGTTAAGTCGTGGACGACTCATACCTGTTTCCCTAAGTCGATGACGACTTATGTCTTCCATCCAGTTGAGTCATAGATGACTCAAAACATTTCTCTTAAGTCGAAGACGACTTATGTCTTCCTTGTTAGCTTTAGCTTGTGGACGACTTAGTGTTTTAAGTCGTATCCCCTTTTCCTTAAGTCGGTCACGACTTATACCTCCTTCCTTAAGTCGTTTACGACCTATGCCTTTACCTTCCTCACTACTTACTCGACTGATGTCCTTAGCATTGATAAGTCGGTCACGACTTATGCCTTGGGCAATTATAGCTTGGCCTACATCAATATAGATAATTTAACGGGTCATTAGGAGATGGAAAATCCCGTAACATCTTTTAAGTTATTGCACGCATGTTATACACTAGATAGAAGACGTAAAATCCCATAAACATCTCTGAAGCTATTACACAGAGTTTTACTTGTTGTTGATTTAACTTACATAAGAACTTTGAGTTCTTACTTGAGTGTTTTGTCTTTTCATTATGCTTGGGACAGCTTGTGCATTTCTGTGTTGAAGACTTTATTTCTGGAGGAGGAAGACAGAGTTTGGTATATTATATTATTAGTAATTTTCCATTGCATCAATATTGGTATGTCTCTGTTTGGACTCTGGCTGTTGTAAATATTGTGTAATCAAATGTTTATTATAAAACCACTTCATGAACTGTTTATTTGACTATTATATTTTGTCATTCCGCTGCGAGATTCTATGTTTCGTTTTCCCTTCTTTTCTCTTATTTTCTTATTTACCCCTTAGCAATCCTCCCTTTTAAATGGTTTGAGTCAGACATGTGTTGTTTATTGTCGATTTAAACCATCCAAAAAGGTGGGTCGTCAAAGTTAGTATCAGAGTTTTAGTTTATAGATACCTTAGCTTATTCGGGGTTAACTTATTAGAGATAGGGTTATTAATACCCTAGAAAGAGTTTGAGAGTATGTATATGAGAGAGTGTATTTGTTAGTGATGTAAAAATATTTTGTATTGTGTTAATTTGTTCTGTTGAGAATTTATGGATTCTGGTCAGTACATAGGACACTCTGGCATCGATTGGGATTTCTAAATAGTTAATAAGGCAAACCGACACATTATTGATTTTGAAATATAGGTAAATGAAATAATTTTACCTAGTATTATATTTTGTATATAAAATAATAATTGTTATAAATGGATATAGTTGTATGTGATATGTTCGTTGTTAGGAAGTGAAATTTTATAAATATTGGTTGTAAAATAGGATTTACAAATAATGTGAATATGAATTGGAAATTTGAGAACTTATGTTCCGGAGTTTTGAAATTGGTTTTCAAAGATTTTGGAATATAATATTAGTATTATTTGAAAGTATTTTCAGATATAAATAGTAAATAAAAATTTTGCAAAACTTTTGTACCATGGCATATTTCTCATGTATTAATAAAGAGGACTTTGCACACTGATCTTTAAATATTGTGAAATATAGTTTTTACAATGTACTATAAACATCGATGAAAATTTTCTACATTGATTGTAAAACATTGTGTTCTGTTCTTTCAATGTCCTCTACCAATTGTAAATATAATTCTAAAACAATGCTAAAATGTTGTAAAAATAGCATATACGACATTTAGGATGACTTATGTTTGGGATTTATACAACCTTTTCAAAAAATTATTATAATATTTTTGGAATGTTATGTTAGTTATTTTCGTCATGCTTAATAAACATTGTAAATGTACTTTTAACAATTTTTCAATTACTTTAAAAAGTAATATTTACAACATTGCATAAAAGTATTTCATAAAAGTAGTAAACACGAGTATAACCTAATATCCAAAACTATTTGCAAATATTGTTTACATTACCCTTTTTTTACACATAAACTAGAAATATATTAAAAAAAACCAATTTAAGCACACAACCCAAACCGAAAACAGCCAAAACAAATCATCCACATTTGATACTTAGCTAGGAAACAGTTCCTTTGTTCGAAGCTCTCTCCAGCCTCACTTCAAGTGGAGAAGAATGACAGTTCACTCTCTTGTCCTCTCTTTACTTGCTTATAATATTAGGAATCCCTTTACTATCAAAACCATTGTCTTGCTATTCCAGTAGTTTCCTACATTGGGCATAATAGGAACATCGAACAAAGGAAATGCCCGTTGTAATATGGTTTTCGCAACGGGCATGTGCCCGTTGTAATAGGCCTAGTTGTAATAGATCCACCACATTTTACAACGGGCAAAGCACGTTGTTAAAACCATTACAGTATACCTTTTTACAACAGCCATAACCCGTTGCAATATACCTTTTTACAGCGTGTGTTGACCGTTGTAAAAATCTTATATAACAACCTGCATTGACCGTTGTAAAAGCTCATATAACAACGCATATTGCCCGTTGCAAAATAAATGCAAATTTTAAAAAAAATTACTGCAGCATCCATGCATTACATCCATACTAATACTAAATATTGTCGTAAAATAATTAAAATCACATACGAAAAGACTAAAAGCTAGAGTCATAGAATTCTAACACTCCAAATAGTTAGATAAGTTTACATGCCAAATACATAAAGCACTTTTGCAATACACAGTTCACCATACTGACATCCTGCATACATACATCACTTTTGTAAAACACAGTTGAACCCACTGCCGTCACTTGCAATACCTTCAACTGCCAAATTCCTTAACCACCATTCATTTACCATATCCAACCAGCATCAATGCCCTGCATATCCTTCTCATCTTCATTACTGTGCTAGTGTGCACATATATGTGCACAAACCCCTACAGCACTTCACAACTAGCAACTAGCAACCACAAGTCTTCATCAACCACTACCCATCCTCCGACAACTCCATACATCATCTTCACAAAAATAACCCATACAAAATCTACCACAAAATCAGGGACATACACCTCAACTTGCCAGCATTTACAAACATCTACACATCACCATATTAACAAACATTACAAGAAAGGAAGAAAATGCATCATCAATAATGAACTCTAGGACCTGCTTTTGAATGGAATTGCTCTTATCACAATTTGGTGATACATGGCAGCAAGTGCAGCTCCAATGAATGGTCCAACCCAGAATATCCACTGCATTTTTCATTCCATATTCAATCAATTAGTCAGTCAGTGTGTGTGTTATATATGTCTGTGTGTGTCATGTATGTATGTATATATATGGGGAAGGAACACCACACCCCAACATCGGCTTTTAAATTTCAGCCACGCGTTTGTATTTAAATACTAATTGTTTATGAGATTGTTTAAATTCAAACTAATGGCTGAAATTAAAGGGCCAGTGTGCTAAATAGAGGAGACTATATCCTAGCTTATACACACACATGCAAGGATCGACTATACAATCAGTGAAAAACTTGTCTAAACCATTAGATCTCCTATTGAATTCAACCTCTTATGTAAACTGTGTTAGGTTTTGCCTCATAACTGATCTCTGTGTATGCTAGTGTATATTAAAAGAAAAAGGTAAATAAAAAACATACATGGTCATCCCAAGCATGATCTTTGTTGTAGATGATGGCAGCACCAAGACTCCTAGCTGGGTTAATGCCTGTGCCGGTGATTGGAATGGTCGCCAAATGGACAAGAAACACTACAAATCCAATAGGCAGTGGTGCAAGAATCTGTATCCCATCGTAACTAAATTCATATTCTATGTTTATATATATTTCAAATGGTAAAAATAAAGTTACAAACAGTGGGACAAACAGACTTATATCTGTAATATGTTTTGAGAAAGATCAAAACTTGCTATCAATTTTGAAAAGTGGACCAAATTGATTTGAAAAATCCTAAAATGAAGATGATAACTTACGGGAACAGGGGAGTCACTTGCGTTTCTCTTGGCATCGGTGGCGGAGAAGATGGTGTAAACAAGAACGAAAGTGCCTATGATTTCGGCACCCAAACCAGAGCCTTTGGTGTAGCCAGCTGCAACAACGTTAGCACCTCCACCTTGGGTCATGTAGAGGCCCTTTTGGTAGCCTTTTACGACTCCAGCACCGCAAATTGCACCTAAGCATTGCATGATCATGTAGAAGACTGCCCTTGTAAGGGACAACTTCCTTGCTAAGAACAGACCGAAGGTCACTACTGGGTTTATGTGCCCTCCTGTTAAAATTTAAACATAGCAAATTAAACATCAGCATTGAAAATTTTGCGGCAATTTATCCATTGGTTTATCTATCGTTGATCAGCAATAGATTGTCAAGTGTAGTCTTCATTTTGTGTTGGTAATGCACTGCGGAGTAGGAAATTAAAGACAGTACAATATATTTGTCTATGCATATAAAAAAAATTTTGCTACACACACCTCAATATTAACTCTGGACAACATAAAATCGATATCTCCAAGAATTATACATTCATGTTATACTGACACGGTTATACCTAGCACACTCAAATAAAAATACAACAGAATACTAAAAACATAAAATACACACACGCTCTTTTTAATGTTGCACATTTTAAAATGAAACTAAACTTTACAAATATGATTTTGTATCACTCATCAATTTATAAAAATTAGATTCATTTGAATAGTCAGAATAATATTTCAAATTGCCGGCAAAAGATATATATGACAACGACCAAAATTACCATAAATTACTATAACAATTTGAATAATTCGGCCATTCCAACTTTATTGGTAGGTTTCTTCGTGTAAAGAAGTTGTGTTGCTAGTTCAAAATGAGAAAGAACAAGAATAATACGCCTGAAAACAATTTTTTTTTTTGGCCATGTTTTATAGGCAATGAAAAGGGCTACAACATCTCTAGCAAAGCTTGCTGATACCGCACGAGAGGAAATTCCTAGTACCATGGCAGCAGTTAGACTTTCTGTGATGGAAATCAACGACCTGACACTCCAATTGAGTGATTTGAGGTATATCTTCTATAACAAACATAAATTGTTTGATCTGAACAAATTACAGTCTATATCTAATATTACTGAGGGCACTTGAAGTTTGTGGGTAGTTTCAGAATAAACTTTTGGCTAATTCAAAATCCAAATATTATACCCTTTTTAGTTCTCTAATCTTTTCGAACTAATTATCCAGAAAATGTGTGCGCACAAGCATCAATAATGATATCCTTGATGTCATCCGAATGAGACATGAACTTCTCTCCTTTTCTATATTTGATATGGAATTAGATCGTACTTCTATTGACTAAGAGTTAGAAAAAGTATGTAAGATTTGTTGCCTTAGGTAACCAGAATCTTTGTGAAAAGTGGTCATAAATGTGGTAAATTGGTAATAAACTAGTAAATTGTCATTAACATGCATATCAATCTTATATTTAGAAGGGACTGAAGGAAGAAGAATTATAGGATGTATCAATATCTTATAGGTTATATATGCAAATGAACATTTACATTATTGAGTGACATCGAAATAAACTCTTGCACAAATGTTGTTTCATTTTCTGAAATTCAGCCATGAAATAGCTGACGGTGTGAACAAATCAGCGAAAGTTGTGCAAGATGCAAAAGCTGGAGTTAGGCAGATTGGTGCTTTAGCTCATAGCAAAACTATGTGTATGCTCATAGGAAAAATACTTATTGATTAACGTTGTTTTTAAAAGCATTTTTTTTTTGGAGAAATAAATGTATTATTATGTATTTGTCAATATTTATTTGTAAAGCGAATGAGTTACAATTTGTATATTCAGCTAATTCAAACAAATTTATTTGCTTGTAATAACAACAATGATAGAGGAGAGAGCAAACTTGCCCGACATATCTATTCAGCCGGTTGTAGTACGAGCTGCAAAGAAAACATCGAATGCTGTTGGCCGTGCAAAGAAAACTATAATGAATTTAATATCTGGAGATGGTGCCTATGATTCTGATAGTGAAGAGGTGAAATATTGATGAACTTTCACTATACTTTCTACTTTATTCTAACCATATCCTAATATCTTATTTTGTAGCAATGGCAGTAAAAACACACGGTTGGATTCTCTTGTTTTGATGGCAAGCAGTTGAACAACTCCTATCCTTTTCTGATCTTTGTTTTCTTTGGGGTCTACAGTGGCTTAATGTCATCACATGTCGTTTTCTACGCTATTTATCATGGAACTTCACAGCCGTGTCTCACTTTTTTTTTCCTATTGTATTCCGACGTTGGGGAGTGATATGATTCTCGTGTATTACAAGATTTATCCCGTTAGTCTTTTATAAAAATGTAATCATCTGCTGCAAAATCCTTCCGAAAATATATATCAATATTGCATGAATAATACTCCCTTGTACAGATGATAATTAGTTGCCAGTAGGGCCATGTAACGACCCGGAATTTTGGACCATTCGCGTCCATTATAAGTGTATAGGTAGACACTCATGCCGGAGTTGAATTGCTCAAAATACCGCGTTGTTAATTTAAATTTGGCAAAACTGAACATATACAGTAAATAAATATAATCACAGATCACAGACACAGAGTAATAATTGCAGCGGAAATAAAAGAGATAGTAGTTCATGAAGCTACTATATGAATATATAAAATACATCAGAGTTTACAACAGAAGAGTAATACGATACATCAGAGTTAAACCAGATACAACGGAAGAGTAACACGATACATCAGATACAAATCAGAATGCATCACTGGAATCATCGAATATCTAAAAGCTGGATAGATAGTTGGATCTCCAAGCGAAGCTCCAACTCCAAAGGTGAGTCTCGAATACTGGTACACTCAGTCTGACCCGAGCATAAAGCAAAAACACAAGACACTCGAGTCAGGATTAACATTCTTTTATCAATAAATCCAACTCAAGTGAAATAGCAATTGAAATACAAGTAACTCAAAGGATGTTGGAATAACCATCCTTTAAGGATCCGTTAAACTATCTACTAGGTAGTAATGTACGCTAAGTAGATAATGTCTATCAGTAATATGTAAAGATATCAAAATAGTGTTAAGTCATGGCCCATTACACCCTTAACACATTTTTATTCCCAAAAGCATATGCAAGACCGTAGTTTCCCCAAAACCGGAAGTCACCAGAGGGAAATCCATATACTAAAGGTACAAATCAAAATCGTAGTGGTCGCGTATAAATGGAATACAAGTATGACAAGGCACATGAGGCAATACCCAAGGTAGTGATACTACCGTTTGCCTGATCCGGACTGGTGAGAACGCAACGCCGCAGCGCCCGCAACACCGTGAAACAACACTCCCAAAATCAAGGGTGCACCAATCGACAAGAAGTAATGAATAGTTCGAAGAAGTGTGTTCACTTGAGGTAGCTAATCCTCCATTGGCCCGGCACGACTCCTGTTTTAGTCATTTCAAATTTGACACAAGTGTCAAGGCTATCCATCATCGTTCTCTTTCTTCAGTCAACACGTACATCATTCCAACCACTTCATTCTGGATCATCACTCCGCGAATAGTTATTAAAGTGGTTTTCGATTTAGATAGAGAGTATATCCATAACCGATTCCGATCTCTTTAATAACTTTCGAAATTTTTCACCGATTGGTCGTTTATTTATTTCAAAAACCAAATCAATTTCAATTTCAAATAGAATTTGTAAATCGACATTCCATTTGTCTTTCAAAACCAATTTCCAAAATTTACGTTTCAAAACTTCCAATTTACCGTTTCAAAATCTTATAATTCAATTTCAACTCCAATTTTAAACAATTCAAATATTGATTCAAGTTCGTATATAAGTTTCATTCCGAAATCATTTAAATTAATTTAATTTAACATTCAAATCAATTTAAATTCATTTATCGATTTCATTCAATATTTATTAAGTAAATTTGCCATTCAAACAATTTCTATTAAATTTCCAATTCATTAAATCCATTATTTAGATTTAACTTCATTATATCAAAACTTACAAATTTGAGTTTAATTAAATTCATCAAATCAAATTCTTCAACTTTCAAGTCTTACATTAATTTCAATAAATCACATGTTATTTCTTGTTAAAGAAATTCAATTTCACTTATTTCATTACTTAAATAATTTTCCAAAACTTAATTAATAAAGATCTCAATTTCATTTATTTACGAAGTAAAAATTTACTTATTCAAAAGTTCAATTTTACTTATTAAAGAATTCAATTCAATTTAATCATTAAATAATTCAAAACTTAATTATTAAGTAATTTCAAAGTTTAATAATTTCAAACTTAATTATAATTCCAAACTTAATTATTAAATCATTTCTCAAACTTAATTCAATCATTTCTCAAATTAAACATCGTTCTTTCATCAATTTCATTTTTAATATTTTGTTTTAGATTTTTAAATATTCATATTTAAATTTCATAAAAATTCAATTTCCAACTTCGTTTCAAAACCATATTATTTATTCAAATAAAATCTTCATTTTATTTTTAAATCAAATTATTGACCAATCGGGTTTTTATTTACTTCTCTATCCTAGGTCAAAGTCTAATTTGGGTATTTGTCATTTCAACCCGATTCCAATTCAATTCAAAATCAAAACATAACAAAGGGAACTTGCAGTGTGATAACTGGGATGGTGTCAAAGTAAATAAACAAGCAATAACAACAACCAATATCAATCCAAAATCAATTCAAATAATCCCGAAATAACTGTATTAATTCGCATTGTTATTTGTACGAATTAATATAATTATTTCTAGAATCTACACTATCATTTCATGTAGATTAAAGATTATTACATTACGGTTCTTCACTTGTCATCTATTTACAATTTCATACATCATCAGTTTAAACAACATACAATTGATGGTTCAAAGTGTAATTAAACAAATCCTACGTGTCAATAAATTTAACAGTTAAAGGGGTCATATTATACAAATGTCATTTAATCAAATTTAACACATATATCAAATCTAACTATCCTACATCAATTTTAATTTCAAATTATTTATCACTTACATCATTAACAATTTAACATCCAATATAAACATCAAACAATCAATCATATAACAACAAAACTGGATTATCATTGCATATATAACAGATAATGGTGTCAGATGTCACAGGTGAACTGATACAGGTAATAACAGTGTAAATATCAAACAGCAGCATATTTCAATTGTCGTTTCAATTGAAATCAAATTTAATAAATAAAAGAACGTTAATCGTGAGTGAGTGCTCACCTTTCGAGGCTAGAGAGAGGTTTAACAACGAAATTGAGTTACGAATTTCTGGCACGAATTCGAAACAAAGCTAGATGGGCACAGATTTTGTCTGGTAGAGCTGACAACAGGAACAGCCGAAATCAAATCAGAATTCGAACGATGATATAATTTGTATAAGGGAACTTACATGCAACCGTATATATATAAATCATATTTTAAATTCAAACAAAAATGAAATAAAATATATATTTGATTTTCAAAATGGAATATAACCAATACTATCCAATAAAGTAAAATACTGTACATATGTTACCGCGACGCAACACGTGTATACAGATTAATATATACTGACACCAAACTTAAAACTCAAATGTATGCCGATCATAACAAAATAAATGTGCATAGGTTAAACTAAATGCATGCAACCCGATATAGCTTATGAGTATACTATTTAAACCAGTATTGAAAAAAAAAATCGAGAGACAAGGAACCTAGCTGCAACAACTTTAAAATTATGTGCAGACCCGAGCAACCGTAACATATAAATCTAACCAGTAACTAATATAACTTATCTTGTAAACATATTTTTTAATAATAGTTATAAGGTAACATAAAATATCTGATCCCTTAAACTATGTTCATAACCAATACACGGCCAAAAAAAAGAACACAGAACCAATATATACATTCATACGTAAAACAGTAATAGATTTTTTTATAAAACTGGTATATAGTCTATATGCCTTTAAACCTCTTTTTTTTTCTTCTCACGTGTGCAGCATGTATATGACACCATAATATATAAGCCAGACCCATTATAAACTTGGTTGAATATAAATGAAAGCAGCAAGCTACAACAACCAATATATAAATAAACTATTATATACCTTTACATAAAAAAAACAACCGACTAATATATATAATTTAAACAATATTTGATTTAACAATACAACTTACTTTATAAAATAAACATATAGTAACTAGAGCAAATTGTATGAGAAATATACGAACACATGTATAACTATTATTTAAACTCTACATCATAGACTAAATATATATAACTCATAACTTTATAATAAAATCATATTTGCAACTTACAATAGATATATACGTTTCAAAACATGCACAGGAAAAACAAGAGAAGCTCACATGGTTTGTAGAGACTCGGAGGGAAAGATATGCTAGGCCGCGAGCTGCTAGTGGGCGAGCACAGGGTGATGGGCTAGAAATAGGCGGGTTGGAGGAGTTGCTGTGAAATGATGAGGCAGAGATATGGAGGGGGTAGAGGAGCTCGGTCGGCTGTGGTTGCTCGACAGTGGTGGCTCGGAGGACAGTTTGATGGCTGCTAAGGCCGGTAGTGGACAGGCGAGGTTGTGGTATTTGTGGGATGAAGGAGGGTCTGTCGGATCTGGAGGTGGGAGGTGGAAGTTGTCAGGGTGGGACGTGGTGGCGGCTTCTCGGGTTGCTGGGATTGTTTGGTCGGCGTTTCATTGGGTCGGTGTGAGGTGGCTCACATGGCAGAGGTTGGAAGATGGCCGATGGAGTGATGGGTGGAAGGCATGGGTAGAGATAGGAGTGGGAAAAAGTTTGTCTCGGCCCTCGGGTCGAAGGGATGGGTGCAAGATCGTGGCGGGTTGGGTTGTGGTTGCCACGTGGGTTGGC
Organism: Allium fistulosum; assembly: GCA_030737815.1. NCBI lineage: Eukaryota > Viridiplantae > Streptophyta > Magnoliopsida > Asparagales > Amaryllidaceae > Allium > Allium fistulosum. Next base: position 751,681,326 of record CM060905.1, on the reverse strand, counting down.
AAGACGCGGAGGAGGAAGGCGGCTGATGGTGAAGCACGTGGGTTGCGGCTGTATAATGGCGGAGGTGGTGGAGTGCTGAAGGAGTAGAGGAGCGGTGGCGTGACAAGGAAGAAGGGTGTGTATGGGTTACAGGCAAAAAAATAATAATATGAATAGGCCTTTTCTTTCATTCGTGGAATGGTGCAGAAACAAAACAAAGGGATGGCCTCAGCAGATACAAGGGAGCAAGTAAACGCAATAATAATTAAACGTTGGAAAAGGAACGCATGAATTCACACATGAATTCAAGGCTAGTAATAATAAAAGATGATGACTGTTGAATTCCAGTCAGTGGAAAGTTTAATGGTCACGGAACTCAAACGGACTTGAACAGATACTGGTACGATTGACCGTTTTACGGTTTCCGCGACGTATCGGACTTCAAAACACAGAAGTGAATATACCGTAAGGATCGGCACGACGGGACGATGAAATCGGTATAAAATTATCAGTGGCACGATCGAATTATAAAATTTGAATTTTCTACTAATGGAAAAATGCAAGAAAAACGCTGAAAAATAAGATCGACGGAGTCAAAGATGTCCGAATTTGGAAAAATGACAAACTGACATCTTTCTCAGAAGATGGTTTAGGATTTTTCTATGTATAAATATTTAGGTTTCAGAAACATTTTATTTTCATTGCTTTTTAACTGATTGAATTGAAGTGAATTTTACGCGCGAAATAAACTTCCATATTTCCGGTCGAAAATTTACCAGTTGCTATGTTTAACTAGACGTATCCCAAATATTAAATTTTTACTTCAAAATTTTATCGTTTAAAATTTCACAAAATTTCAACTAATTACGTTATTAAAACAGTTGAAATTTACGGGTCGTTACACTCTCCCCCACTCAAAACTTTTCGTCCCCGAAAAGGAACAAGGTAGAAGAATAGAAACAACCAGAAAGAAAACAGATTTGAAATACAAAATAACAATTAATTTAAACCATATAAATTCAAATTTAAATTAATTTATATTCAATAATTTGATTTAATCCATTTGATTTCACTAAAAACAATCTCAACTATTTCTAAATTCATTATCTTATTATCCAATTATCTTCAATTTACAATTCCTAAAACCATGAATTTGAATAGTCTTTTATTATAATCATATTTTCTTCAACAAATTTTAAATTCTTCTTTATTCCAAATTACTGTTAAATTTATTCTACTTAATATATTTACTCACATATATTTAACCCATATAAATTAATTAAAACATAAAAGTTTCGATTTAAATTAATTTATATTTACTAATTGCTTTTAAATTCAAGGTATTTTCATAAGTTGATCAAATTTCAATTTATTCATTCTTTCAAAACAAATTTATTTCATTATTAACTGAGTTTACTTATTATCCTATCTAACTCTATTAACATCTTAATAATCAAAATTTAGTATATAACATTTATTATAAACACTCAAATTTTATTTATAAATTCAATTTATCTTATATATTATCCAATTACATATTCAACTTCTGAACGATTTAGGTAAGTTGTATTAGAATGCAGTTGAATAATATACAAATAAAATTTTCTCAATTCAATTATTCAAGTTTAAATATTTATTCCAAATTTTAGTTTTATTTATAATTAAAATCATCTTTTAACAAAATTTAAGAATTAGATTTCCGATTAATTTTAAACAGTTTAGAGATATATATATAATATATTTATATCAAATTAAATTAAATTTTAAAATAAGATACCAATATATATATATAAATCAAATTATACTGTAGAAATTCAAGTCAAAACATTTTTCAAAACAAAACCGTAGCAAAGCTACAGAATAGTATCTCCACTTCGAAACTCGAAAATGAATGTCGATGATGCGGCCGGCATCACCGAAATTATTTTCCAGCGACAATGAGAAGAGCACTGATTTCATCATTTTAAAATTCTTTGAAAACGGTTTCTATTTGAGAATACCTTCAATAATATACATTTTTAAAATTTTTAAAACCAAAGCTTGAAATTACCGGAAACTAATAAATTCTCAAATTTCTGAATTAGATTCATTTCAAATTCCAATCAATTTATAACCAAGTTTATAAATTCATTTATTTATATTATGCAATAGTCAATGGTTTACAAAACAATAAATGAAAATCAAATATTATTATTTCAGACAACAATTTCATTAACAATTTAATTTTAGAAAACTTATATTTATATATAATATAATCATACAAAACTTTTTATTTTATTTATCAAATTTGAAAACGATATTGTGTCAGTTTGCTCTGCTCAAGTGTTTTGGAAATCCTATCGATAGCGTTGATCAGACGAATCGATCGAAAACCCAAATCAACATCAACAACTCAAACAACACAATATATTTTAAAACATTTTAAATATTAATTTACAAATACACTTCCTCGCTCGACTATATAAGAATAGATTTCAAAGCAAAGATAGAGATTCAAATTTGATGGACTAAAATCAAAGAGAATTTTGATTCGAAAATAAGTTTGAAACAGAAGACAAGATAATTCAACTATCACAATCGGCAGATGGATGAGTTTATTTAATTCACGGGCAACCTTAACCGGGTCGTCCGTAACTTCAAGAATAAGATCGGTGTAGAATTCCGAGGTAAATCGACATTCGATCTCAAGAAATAGAATTCAGGTATAGCAGGAGATAGATAGCATCGTAAACCGAGGATACAGAAATCTCCGGTAAATCAATGCCTACTGTAAAGGAGTTTCACCCCTTTTCAAATCATTCGAAGTTTGGCGAGACCGCCGATTCATTATAAGGGTCATTCGAAGTGGAGCTATGTGATGCTCCAGAATTGAAAGAAGACGAATAGTGAGGGACACGAATGAATTTTCTGGAACCGCAGGGAACCTTCCAAAATCAAAAGAATCGAGTTGAAAGGAAGAGATTAAAACGCGAATGAGAGTGATTCGGTAAATACATTTACCCTATATGTTAAGTTTTGCCTAGAGCTACCAAAGCTCTGATACCAACTGTAACGACCCGGAATTTTGGACCATTCGCGTCCATTATAAGTGTATAGGTAGACACTCATGCCGGAGTTGAATTGCTCAAAATACCGCGTTGTTAATTAAAATTTGGCAAAACTGAACATATACAGTAAATAAATATAATCACAGATCACAGACACAGAGTAATAATTGCAGCGGAAATAAAAGAGATAGTAGTTCATGAAGCTACTATATGAATATATAAAATACATCAGAGTTTACAACAGAAGAGTAATACGATACATCAGAGTTAAACCAGATACAACGGAAGAGTAACACGATACATTAGATACAAATCAGAATGCATCACTGGAATCATCGAATATCTGAAAGCTGGATAGATAGCTGGATCTCCAAGCGAAGCTCCAACTCCAAAGGTGAGTCTCGAATACTAGTACACTCAGTCTGACCCGAGCGTAAAGCAAAAAAACAAGACACTCGAGTCAGGATTAACATTCTTTTATCAATAAATCCAACTCAAGTGAAATAGCAATTGAAATACAAGTAACTCAAAGGATGTTGGAATAACCATCCTTTAAGGATCCGTTAAACTATCTACTAGGTAGTAATGTACGCTAAGTAGATAATGTCTATCAGTAATATGTAAAGATATCAAGATAGTGTTAAGTCATGGCCCATTCCACCCTTAACACGTTTTTATTCCCAAAAGCATATGCAAGACCGTAGTTTCCCCAAAACCGGAAGTCACCAGAGGGCAATCCATATACTAAAGGTACAAATCAAAATCGTAGTGGTCGCGTATAAATGGAATACAAGTATGACAAGGCACATGAGGCAATACCCAAGGTAGTGATACTACCGTTTGCCTGATCCGGACTGGTGAGAACGCAACACCGAAGCGCCCGCAACACCGTGAAACAACACTCCCAAAATCAAGGGTGCACCAATCGACAACAAGTAATGAATAGTTCGAAGAAGTGTGTTCACTTGAGGTAGCTAATCCTCCATTGGCCCGGCACGGCTCCTGTTTTAGTCATTTCAAATTTGACACAAGTGTCAAGGCTATCCATCATCGTTCTCTTTCTTCAGTCAACACGTACATCATTCCAACCACTTCATTCTGGATCATCACTCCGCGTATAGTTATTAAAGTGGTTTTCGGTTTAGATAGAGAGTATATCCATAACCGATTCCGGTCTCTTTAATAACTTTCGAAATTTTTCACCGATTGGTCGTTTATTTATTTCAAAAACCAAATCAATTTCAATTTCAAATAGAATTTGTAAATCGACATTCCATTTGTCTTTCAAAACCAATTTCCAAAATTTACGTTTCAAAACTTCCAATTTACCGTTTCAAAATCTTATAATTCAATTTCAACTTCAATTTTAAACAATTCAAATATTGATTCAAGTTCGTATATAAGTTTCATTCCGAAATCATTTAAATTAATTTAATTTAACATTCAAATCAATTTAAATTCATTTATCGATTTTATTCAATATTTATTAAGTAAATTTGCCATTCAAACAATTTCTATTAAATTTCCAATTCATTAAATCCATTATTTAGATTTAACTTCATTATATCAAAACTTACAAATTTGAGTTTAATTAAATTCATCAAATCAAATTCTTCAACTTTCAAGTCTTACATTAATTTCAATAAATCACATGTTATTTCTTGTTAAAGAAATTCAATTTCACTTATTTCATTACTTAAATAATTTTCCAAAACTTAATTAATAAAGATCTCAATTTCATTTATTTACGAAGTAAAAATTTACTTATTCAAAAGTTCAATTTTACTTATTAAAGAATTCAATTCAATTTAATCATTAAATAATTCAAAACTTAATTATTAAGTAATTTCAAAGTTTAATAATTTCAAACTTAATTATAATTCCAAACTTAATTATTAAATCATTTCTCAAACATAATTCAATCATTTATCAAATTAAACATCGTTCTTTCATCAATTTCATTTTTAATATTTTGTTTCAGATTTTTAAATATTCATATTTAAATTTCATAAAAATTCAATTTCCAACTTCGTTTCAAAACCATATTATTTATTCAAATAAAATCTTCATTTTATTTTTAAATCAAATTATTGACCAATCGGGGTTTTATTTAATTCTCTATCCTAGGTCAAAGTCTAATTTGGGTATTTATCATTTCAACCCGATTCCAATTCAATTCAAAATCAAAACATAACAAAGGGAACTTGTAGTGTGATAACTGGGATGGTGTCAAAGTAAATAAACAAGCAATAACAACAACCAATATCAATCCAAAATCAATTCAAATAATCCCGAAATAACCGTATTAATTCGCATTGTTATTTGTACGAATTAATATAATTATTTCTAGAATCTACACTATCATTTCATGCAGATTAAAGATTATTACATTACGGTTCTTCACTTGTCATCTATTTACAATTTCATACATCATCAGTTTAAACAACATACAATTGATGGTTCAAAGTGTAATTAAACAAATCCTACGTGTCAATAAATTTAACAGTTAAAGGGGTCATATTATACAAATGTCATTTAATCAAATTTAACACATATATCAAATCTAACTATCCTACGTCAATTTCAATTTCAAATTATTTATCACTTACATCATTAACAATTTAACGTTCAATATAAACATCAAACAATCAATCATATAACAACCAAACTGGATTATCATTGCATATATAACAGAAAATGGTGTCAGATGTCACAGGTGAACTGATACAGGTAATAACAGTGTAAATATCAAACAGCAGCATATTTCAATTGTCGTTTCAATTGAAATCAAATTTAATAAATAAAAGAACGTTAATCGTGAGTGAGTGCTCACCTTTCGAGGCTAGAGAGAGGTTTAACAACGAAATTGAGTTACGACTTTCTGGCACGAATTCGAAACAAAGCTAGATGGGCACGGATTTTGTCTGGTAGAGCTGACAACAGGAACAGCCGAAATCAAATCAGAATTCGAACGATGGTATAATTTGTATAAGGGAACTTACATGCAACCGTATATATATAAATCATATTTTAAATTCAAACAAAAATGAAATAAAATATATATTTGGTTTTCAAAATGGAATATAACCAATACTATCCAATAAAGTAAAATACTGTACATATGTTACCGCGACGCAACACGTGTATACAGATTAATATATACTGACACCAAACTTAAAACTCAAATGTATGCCGATCATAACAAAATAAATGTGCATAGGTTAAACTAAATGCATGCAACCCGATATAGCTTATGAGTATACTATTTAAACCAGTATTGAAAAAAAAATCGAGAGACAAGGAACCTAGCTGCAACAACTTTAAAATTATGTGCAGACCCGAGCAACCGTAACATATAAATCTAACCAGTAACTAATATAACTTATCTTGTAAACATATTTTTTAATAATAGTTATAAGGTAACATAAAATATCTGATCCCTTAAACTAAGTTCATAACCAATACACAGCCAAAAAAAAGAACACAGAACCAATATATACATTCATACGTAAAACAGAAATAGATTTTTTTATAAAACTGGTATATAGTCTATATGCCTTTAAACCTCTTTTTTTTTTCTTCTCACGTGTGCAGCATGTATATGACACCATAATATATAAGCCAGACCCATTATAAACTTGGTTGAATATAAATGAAAGCAGCAAGCTACAACAACCAATATATAAAAAAACTATTATATACCTTTACATAAAAAAAACAACCGACTAATATATATAATTTTAACAATATTTGATTTAACAATACAACTTACTTTATAAAATAAACATATAGTAACTAGAGCAAATTGTATGAGAAATATACGAACACATGTATAACTATTATTTAAACTCTACATCATAGACTAAATATATATAACTCATAACTTTATAATAAAATCATATTTGCAACTTACAATAGATATATACGTTTCAAAACATGCACAGGAAAAACAAAAGATGCTCAAATGGTTTGCAGAGACTCGGAGGGAAAGGTATGCTAGGCCGCGAGCTGCTAGTGGGCGAGCACAGGGTGATGGGCTAGAAACAGGCGGGTTGGAGGAGTTGCTGTGAAACGATGAGGCGGAGATATGGAGGGGGTAGAGGGGCTCGGTCGGCTGTGGTTGCTCGACAGTGGTGGCTCGGAGGACAGTTTGATGGCTGCTAAGGCCGGTAGTGGACAGGCGAGGTTGTGGTATTTGTGGGATGAAGGCGGGTCTGTCGGATCTGGAGGTGGGAGGTGGAAGTTGTCAGGGTGGGACGTGGTGGCGGCTTCTCGGGTTGCTGGGATTGTTTGGTCGGCATTTCATTGGGTCGGTGGGAGGTGGCTCACGTGGTAGAGGTTGGAAGATGGTCGATGGAGTGATGGGTGGAAGTCATGGGTAGAGATTGGAGTGGGAAAATTTTTGTCTCGGCCCTCGGGTCGAAGGGATGGGTGCAGGATCGTGGCGGGTTGGGTTGTGGTTGCCACGTGGGTTGGCCAGACGCGGAGGAGGGAGGCGGCTGATGGTGAAGCACGTGGGTTGCGGCTGTACAATGGCGGAGGTGGTGGAGTGCTGAAGGAGTAGAGGAGCGGTGGCGTGACAACGAAGAAGGGTGTGTATGGGTTACAGGCAAAAAATAATATTATGAATAGGCCTTTTCTTTCATTCGTGGAATGGTGCAGAAACTAAACAAAGGGATGGTCTCAGCAGATACAAGGGAGCAAGTAAACGCAATAATAATTAAACATTGGAAAAGGAACACATGAATTCACACATGAATTCAAGGCTAGTAATAATAAAAGCTGATGACTGTTGAATTCCAGTCAGTGGAAAGTTTAATGGTCACGGAACTCAAACGGACTTGAACGGATACTGGTACGACTGACCGTTTTACGGTTTCCGCGACGTATCGGACTTCAAAACACAGAAGTGAATATACCGTAAGGATCAGCATGATGGGACGATGAAATTGGTATAAAATTATCAGTGGCACGATGGAATTATAAAATTTGAATTTTCTACTAATGGAAAAATGCAAGAAAAACGCTGAAAAATAAGATCGACGGAGCCAAAGATGTCCGAATTTGGAAAAATGACAAACTGACATCTTGCTCAGAAGATGGTTTAGGATTTTTCTATGTAAAAATATTTAGGTTTCGGAAACATTTTATTTTCATTGCTTTTTAACTGATTGAATTGAAGTGAATTTTACGCGGGAAATAAACTTCCATATTTCCGGTCGAAAATTTACCAATTGCTATGTTTAACTAGACGTATCCAAAATTTTAAATTTTTACTTCAAAATTTTATCGTTTAAAATTTCACAAAATTTTAACTAATTACGTTATTAAAACAGTTGAAATTTACGGGTCGTTACAGGCCATGATCTATGGGCAAGCAAAAGTTATATATTAGTTGTATGGTCGGTAGTATAGTTATTGCGTGACTTAATAGCACATGCAACATCTTATTCTTTTATTGCATAGAAATAAAGTAGTGAGTAACGTAGCATCATTAAAATGTTTTCTGACATTTGCAGTTCATAATGTTTGCTACACGCAGTTCATTATGCCACAAATAAAAACAATAAATTAAATAAAGATGAACAAGAAAACACAACCTTGAAAAATGCATCCCAAACCAAGTCCAGAGGAAGTCTATTTTGGGCTATAAACAAAAAGGCAATCTTTGGGTTCTTAGTTGATGGTGGACTAGATCTCATCATCTGAGTATATTGAGTCTGCATCAACAGTAAACTTACAATGCAGAAGCTCATCAACAACAATACCACTGCCTTTGTTCTACATTTATTACTGGAGTATCTCCGCTTCATTTGATCTTTTCGCTCTGTCAGGATTCGGTTAGCAGTTCGCAATAGATTTCGCTGCTCGTCAGATCGCCAGAGATCTGGATGCGGGTACAGATTCTGAAGCAGGCAAGGCGAGGCGATGCAGGACAAAATCTGCTATGGATCTGGGAAGAGAAGCGCGACGTTAGGGAGATGCAGTCAGATCTGTGGAGTCGATGCAGAGAGGGGAAATCGGTTTTTGGAGGATTGAGTTTATTTTGGAGTGATGGTGACTGAAATCGGTTCTGAAGATGATTTCCGCTCAACTACAATATGAAGTTCCCAAATTATCTTCCTATTGTTGCGGAGCGAAATCGAAATCGAATTAAAAAATCCTAGTTTTGGCAAAGAGGACGAACGCCATTTTTCACAACGATGCGGTCGAAGAAATAAAAGAAAAAGGGATAGTGATTTATTATTGATGTTGGCCAGTTGTAAAGTTACAACGGTCATGCATTACAACGGACGTGTGACCATTGTAAAGTTGGCATCTATTACAACGGGCCTGAATGGACCGTTGTAATAGCCTTCTATTACAACGGGAAACCAATGCCCGTTGTAAAAAGGGTTTGTATATGACATCTTTTACAACGGACGCAAATGGACCGTTGTAATAGCCTTCTATTACAACGGGCAACCAATGCCCGTTGTAAAAAGGACGTTGTAATAGGGTATTTTTGTTGTAGTGATCATCCAAGTTTCTACATGGAGATTTCTAGGCGATGAAATAATTGATGCATGCTTCAAATCATCAATGGTTAATGCATCCAATATAGGCTGACCAATATAAGCGATGAAGTTCCTACTCATAGGGGATGATTTTGACCAGTTTGAGTTGCTCTTCTCGGATGCTTTTGAAGTAACCAACCTACCCGAAAGACTAGTAATATAGATTATTGACCCTATTTTGTGGCTTTAGGTTAATATAGATAAATTTATATCATGTTAAGTAATTACAGGCTGTAAACACAAGTATATTTTTGACTACGAACGACATCCCCAAATATGTACGACATATATTTAAAATTAGGATATAAGAAATATACTACTTGACCAATGCCTCAATGATTTGTGTGGTCACATGAGCTGCAACATCCATGGCATGTTGTGCAAGTCCAAAACCAGAAACCTGATTAGGTATATCAAGACAAATTACTATGGAAAGAATGATATAAGGGTGTTGAAGGATCAAAATAGACTAATTGATCATCAACAGTTTGTTATAAATAACAAATTACTAAAGCAACAAAAGGAAAGCAAAATACTGAAATAGAAAAATAAAAAGCACCTCCTACACCTTCAGGTTGACAATGGTAGGCATACGATAAACATGCAATTGATTATTATTTTTCTTTTAGTTTATTCTTACTTGTAGCACAAAAAGAGATGCTCATGCAAAAGTAGCTAGGATGACAAAGAGTGAACCTATGAGCCAGTCTTTGGCACTTGATTGAACTGAAATCCTTACCTGATATGCAAATGAAAATATTTTGTAGATACTAGACAATTTGAAGTTAATGAATGGAGAACATGAGTTGCAATAACCATTTATATTAGAAAATAAAAACAAAATGTTAAATATGCACATAGACTAGTAATGAGCTAAAATTATACGAAACTCTCAAAAACGTATCTCACACTAGTTTTTCATAATAAACTGTTCATCTACATATCTTTTCTTAATTGAAAAGTAACAAATCTGTACCTTTTCTGTTCTAACAGTTACATTTGATTTTCAAAATCAAGTTTTAACCTTATCTTCTGTTATTACGACTACACCCAAGACCACTCGAATACAATCGCAACACGCAACGCGGAAAAGCCAAATCGTGCTAGATAGTGCAAAACAACCAAACACTCGAATAATTCAATAAAACCAAATCCGAACACGATCACAACACCAATACAAGCAATATATGAATGCAATAACAATAAGTAAATCACACACGATTTTATAGTGGTTCCACTAACGTTGAGTTAGTGTACATCCACTTGAGAGAGCTTTTATTATATCACCAATAGAAAGAGTACAAGAGATTGTTTACAATGATCTATTCAATAAGAATCAATGTTTGTGGAGATTAGAATTGAAGAAATAGGGTTTGCCTAAACCCTAGATTTAGAGGATAAAACCCTTGATTTGGAATTAGATTAGGTCTCACATGTTTTACACCAGAAAATAGCTTATATACTGTGTTAGGAAACCAAGGCAAATCCCCGAAATGCCCTTAGCTAATGACCCAAACAGCTGCACCAAGCCCAGGCCCGAAACCCAGGAAACGCCGGCTCAGACGTCTGCAGGTAGGGCTCAGACGTCTGACCGAACTCTCGGGCATCTGGCCCCTGTAGGGCCAGACGTCTGACCCAAACCTGCAGACGTCTGGCAGCAGCCTACAGGCAGCCAGCACCACAAACTCCCCTCCAGTTTACTCCTCCGGACTCCGTTTCGCAAACCGTCTTCTCCGACACGAAGCTACTTCCATCCTCTTCAATTCTCCTATATATTGTGTCGCCAAATTTCAACATCTTCCACTACCAATTACAACTTCATTTATGGACCTCAATTAGTATATTTGTATTGCTGATCTTTTTCTTGTTTTTTGTTTATTTCCTAAAAACAAAAGAATCCTTTTTTATGATAACTCCTTTTGTTTCTCTACAGTTAATAAAATGTCATTGAAAAGAAAAAAAATTAACCATACCTAGCATTGCTATCAACAACATGCAGTTTTCCCTGAAGTGGAGCAAACATTGTATAATAATCTTGAAAATTATTCACAAAGATATCATTGCAAACACATCTAATTATTTATGATATAAAAGATGAGGTTATACATTGCAACTTAGTAACTTTCAACAAACTAAATTGATGTAGAATGAGAAACATATAATTGTTAATGATTTAATACTAACATGGTGGCCAAGAATGAAGACAAAGTGAGTGATGGTACTAATATTTTTCAAACCCACGATCGAACATTATGGTAGAGCATAATTATTTGGTAATATGAGTTCTTTATTGTTATGTCTCATTCTGTTGAACATGCCAATTATGTAAAGGAAAAGTCCATCAATAAATGTCTTATAATTAGTAAGTAACCCGACAATGCAATTTTGTCGACAATTTACCAAAATACAATATGGAATCTATCTGTATGTGTAAAGGTGTGTTTATAATAATAGCAATGGTAACGTTACTTTAATTGAAATGAAAATATTTTTTTAACACTTCACAACTTCTTCGAATAAGAATACTTTTAAAGATAAAGCTAATGGGATAATTCAATTGGTCATAATATGACAAGTGTCAAAATATTGGAAAATTTATTGTTAATAGTTTATTTCCACAGGAACCATATGAATCACATAAGTGAAATAAAAAAGTGAAAAATATCAAAGGATTACCTTATGCAATACAAATATTATGTCGTTAATCTATATTATAATGTATGTTGGTACATTAGCACGAACAATAGGTATCAACTTATGTAGATACCTATTGTAACTTATCTTGATCTATATTCATTTTATCATATAATGGATACTCACTAAAACATCTACTACAACCAACTTGTCCATATGATCATTGGTAGAATATATAGTTCAGTTAATTACTATATAAAAAATGGAACAAAATCCCAAATTCTAAATTCTACTAAAATAAATTAAGCATAAAAAACATATACATGTCTCGTAAACAGAAGATGAAAAGGTACAAAAAATCAATAGCTCTAACGAGTAATAGATAATCAATATCAACAAGGGAAATCACTGTTTTTCAAAGCTTCAAGGAACATTGCTATTATTATTCTAATAAAATACTCCCGTGACATTATTAACAATGAAAATAATTACTACTAATATCCAAAATAGAGGTTGGTCAAGTTATGACGCTTAAAATATAAAAATATCAAGGCTTCATAAAGCTATTGATATCAAGATAGATTCATCAAATAGTACATTTTGGACTAAAAAGATGATCAGTATGATAATATATTCAATAAAAAGAAACCGTCAAGCATAGTAACACATAATGAGTAACTAAAGCTAAATTTGGAAGAATAGTAAGATAACTCAATAATGAATAACCATATCATACTTTAACGGATTTATGTTGTCCAATTTCACTTTTATTTTTTTCCTAAAACGGATAGTTTGGATAGAATATTATGTCTTACTAAATATGTATTAGAATATGCATATCTGCTTACATATTAAATGATTGAGTATGAAATTGAATTACCTTGTAAAAGATGGAAGAAAAAAATCACTTATACATATTTTCTTTCCTGGATGATCAGGTATGTTGTGTACCTATGCAATGCAATTTATAGTAAACCACAAATAAAAAATTGAATTTCTCAATGATATAAATATCGAACTAATTTGTTGAACTAACATATTCATAGTTTTTAGCACGTATTCTATGAGGATCAGAATTTTCTTCTACCAAAAGGAAATATTAAAGTAGTTTTTGTGTGTGTGTGAGAGAGAGAAATTAATTGCCCTATAACCAACATTTGAATTTTAATATCAATCCATCTAAATTAGACTTATTAGTTAACTAAATCAGGGTAGTTGATGAGCAAGAAAGTGCAAAAATTAGGTATAATCATTGAGATTGTTACTAATTTTGAAATTATTGATAATAGCCCAAAATCTATTTGCTATAGGCTTGTTCCTCAATATCACCACTCATGGCCTTAACATTTGTATTAGTATCTTAAATATTCACAAATCAAAATCAAATTTATATCAATTTTATTTAAATTCATTGTTGTGTCATAAACTGAAGTGAATATGAGTTTAAGATAATTCACGTTTACAGTCTTTTTGGGCATAAATCAAAATGACCTGAAAATGATAATGCAACATCCATTACATCTATTTAATATCAATGAAATGAAATGTGTTGTTTTAAAAATACAATTTTACCGATCATACATCTAAATAGATGTCATGGATTTTATATAAATGTTTGACTATAATAAGTTTTTTAACTAGTTAGAATAGTAATTAAAGAAATTGTGTGTGTCCTGTGCTTTAAATAGCATGCCTCGAAAATCAAAACTATGCTTTCCATAGTTTTGAAAACAAAATTCAAAAATTCAAAACAAAACAAAATTTATTTGTAAAATTGTGCTCATTTTGGACGAGTGAGGAATTTCGTACAAATTCTACTATTATAATAACCGAGGTAAGAAAGTATTAAGTTATATAGTTTTGACTTTCTTCTTGACGCATTTGACCAAGCATGTTATATGCAAAGGTGAAATTAATAAAATGAAATGAAACAATTTATAGACTAATGTTTGAGCAATCGTGCCAACTGATTACATAAAATAAAAAAGCAAACCAACATAGTCGATAATTCAGATGAAAATCTATAGATGCGATGTATCATTTCCTTGGGACATGGAGTGGAAGAACTGGAAAAGAAGAAGTGGTAGAGAGGTGGGAGAAATGAAACTAATTCGAGTGGAAAAGAGAGGGGAGGAATTATCTAAACATGGAGTGGGATGTATTTTTAGAACATGGAGGTATGCTTTTATTTTTTTTATTTTTTTGAAATAAGGTAAATGGGCTGAGCCCAGAACAAAGCGGGTAAAAGAAACCCGAACCACATCTTTAAAGAAACCAAACCCTAGCCGACGCAAAAAATTCTCAGCTTCGAGCCCGAAAATTAAAATAATGGCGACGAGAAACTCTCCACTGCTTCATCTATATCTCTCTTCCACCATACTTTTCTCTGCTCGACTGTCCTCGTTCCCAATAAGATAAGCTTTTGTTGAAGCAGCCACGCATCCCTTCAATGTTCGCTTTAAAGCAATTGTTTCTCTGATGAAGTGAGATCCATTGGGTACTAGCAGATCTGAGTTCCTTACGACTCAAATTTGTTAGTTTCTTTCCTCTAGTAGTATCTTCGCCTGAATTTGGGTTCCAGCTCCGCTAGTTAGTCTCGCTTGTTTGCTGATTTAAGAGAAAGTCTCAGTCACTAGCTAATGAGCACTGATGAGGAACATTATCTTCAAAAGGATGTTGCTTGCCATGAGAATCTTTAGCACGAGCGAGAAAAAATTCTAGATGTTTGTTGCCAGCTTCATGGCTCCATTCATCAACAAGGAAACAAAATTTGGTTTGATCCCTGATTTTCTTCTTTCATTTATGAAGAATTACTCTGCTCTTTGTCTTGATAAGTATCCATTTCTGCTCTTTTTTCATACTGCTCTTATTATGAGTTCTGAAATTCCTCTCTTTCCAAATATAAAACACCGCAGTAGTTAACAGTATGTTCGCATAATCTCTCTCGCGGCTATTAACTTTAAAATTGCTGTTGATATGCTGTATGGCTTGAATTAGACCCATCTGACCATTGTTAGCTATGTGCAGAATGTTCTGAATGTTATTCCAGATGTAATACGAGTAGCTGCATTCAAAAAACAAATGATTAGCATTTTCATTTACTAGATTGCATAGGGAACATAGTGAATTGTTCGATTTTCCCTACTTATTAATTCTATCCCAAGTTGGCAATCTATTGTTGACTGCAAAATAAGCACAGAAAGCCATTTTGGGACAATTCACTTTGTTCCATATGCAATTATACCAGTCTACATTAGGGATTTTATTTCTAATGCTTTCCCATGTAATTTTAAAAGAAAACTTCCCTCTGGTATTAGCTATCTACTCCCAATAATCACTATCTGCATGAACATCAATAGGAATTTGACATATAATATTTTTATAGGGATATGTGATAGGATGCTACTGTGGTTGCCATTGATTGTCTTTGATTATCGTTGCCACAGTATCATTAACACCCCCACAAATAACTAGACTACCCCAACCCACTTTATTCACAAAGGATTCATTTTTAAACCAGGGGTCAAACCAAAGACTAGTTTGATCTCCTGACTTAAATCTTCTTTCCAGAAAAGACTTACCAATATTTCTGCATTCTAGAATTCTTTTCCATGTATAAGACTGATTACTTTTAGTTAATACAGTCCAAAAATTATTATTCTTAAGGTATTTGGATCTCATCCATTTGGCCCAAAGAGAATCTGCATTCACAAATCTCCAAAAAAAAATTAAATGAAATGTAATAATGAGATCCTTCATATTTCTAATACATAATCCCCCTTCTTTTTTTGGCCTGCACACTTTATCCCAACTGATTTTATGGTATTTACCTCTTCATAAGAAATTAGCACAACTGCTTTCAATCTTTTTAATTGAGGCAGCTGGAATATGAAAAGTTTGAATCCAATATAGAATAATTGCATATATAACAGTTTTTATAAGCTCCAGTCTGCCTGCTAATTGAAAGAAGTTTACAAGACTAAGTTTCCATTTTATCTTGAATTTTTTCTATAAGAATAGAACAGTCAGAATCTCTTACCTGATTAATAGATAAGGGAAGACCAAGGTATTTAATAGGCAGACTACCTTCTAAAATATTTAGAGAATCTAAAATCTCTTTTTTATCTCCACAGTTTTTACTGAAGTATGCTTTACTTTTGTGTTCATTAAGTTGTAGACCAGCATACTTAAACAGTTTAACAAAAAATTTCTTAATAGCATCTGCATTAGTCTTATTAGCCTTGACAAAAACCATTAAATCATCTGCATATATAAGATGATTAATATAGGGCGGGACTTTATTCATAAAAGTAATATTACCTTTAAAAGCTTCCTTTTCCATTAAAATAGAAAAATATTCCATTACCATAGTAAAGAGATAGGGAGATAATGGATCCCCTTGCCTAATACCCCTATTACTCTTAATAAATCCTTCTGATTTGCCTTGAATGAGAATAGAAAAAGTAGGAGAGTTTATGCATTCAAATACCAAGTTACAGAACTTAATGGGAAAGCCCATACATTTCATAATATGATAAATGAAATGTCTATTTACTTTATCATAAGTCTTTTGCAAATCTACCTTAATACAAACATTTTCAGCACTTTTAGAATTAAAGTTTCTGACCAGTTCGTGGGCTAAAAGAGAATTTTCATAAATGAGCCTACTAGGAACAAAAGCACTCTGATTCTCAGAAATGATAAATGGCAAAAAAAATTAATCCTATTACTTAAAACACTGGCAATAATTTTATAAATAAATTTG
This sequence comes from Allium fistulosum, assembly GCA_030737815.1. NCBI lineage: Eukaryota > Viridiplantae > Streptophyta > Magnoliopsida > Asparagales > Amaryllidaceae > Allium > Allium fistulosum. The sequence continues at coordinate 751,664,344 of CM060905.1, read as the reverse complement.
CAGCATGAAATAGGTCTATAGTCACCAATGCAAGTAGGATTTTTAGTTTTGGGAATTAAAGTTATAAAAGTATGGTTTATACTTTTAAGAATTTTACCTTTTTCAAAAAATTCGTTTACTAAGCCCAAAAGTTGATCTTTCATGTTATCCCAATGAGTTTTGTAAAATTTTGCATTAAAACCATCAGGACCAGGACTCTTATTGTCACTAGCCATGAAAACTACATATTTAATTTCTTCCAAGGCAACTGGAGAGAGTAGAATATCAAAGGCATTTTCATTTAAAATATTTTTACAAATAATATGAAGAAAATCTTTAGTATTGGAATCAGAGAAAAATAAACTATCATAATACTCTAAAGCCTCTTTAGCTACTTTATCATAAGCATTAGTAAGATTACCAGTTTTGTCAATAATATTACCAATGTTATTTATATGTCTCCTGCAGCTCATTCTAGCATGAATTTTTTTTGTACAATCATCCCCCATTGTTAACCGGTCAACCTTGGCTTTTTGTTTAGCATTCACAGTATTGATGTATAATTCAGCAGCTAAATTCTGTTGATTGGGAAAAAATTCTTTGACTGTATTTACATTCCCTTGATTTTTATCAACTGTTTCTTGCAACAATTTTCCTTCTTGTCTTAACTCTTCCAATTTGTTGAATTTTACTAGATTATTTCTATTCCAGTATTAAAGATTATGTTTAGTATTTTTCAAAAACATATTAAACTAGAATTGTTTAGTACCCTTACAAGAAAAAATCATACAGTCTTCCATAATGTTTTTATAGTTCTCCTATAAAATCCAACCATTCTTAAATCTAAAAGGAGAATTTTTTTCCCAGGAGTTAAATCATTACAAAGAGAAACTAATATTGGAGAATGATCACTAGTATTTTGTTCTAATGTAGAACATATAAAATTAGGGAAAACATTGGAGAATTCTTCATTAATCAAAGCTCTATCTAATTTAACGTGAATATTCTTTTCTAAGCCTGATTTCCAAGTGAATTTGTTACCACTAGTACTTGGTTCTATTAATCCAGTTTCTAATAAGAATTTATTAAGTTTATCAACCTGCTCTGGGGAATTTTAATACCTCCATATTTTTTAGATGCATGAAAAACAGTATTAAAATCCCCTAGAATTAGCCATGGGAAATTATATCTTAAGTTTAAAGCTTTTAACCTACTCCACAAACTATTCCTTTCATTTTCCAAATTGCTACCATAAATACTTGTTATTTCAAGAAAAAAACCACCAGTATTTTCAAAATGACAATCTAAAAATTGCTTATCTTTGTTACCGTTTAACATTTTCCAAAATAATGATTCTGCCTTTACAGCCACAGTCATTATTATTTATGGCTTTCCAATTTCTAGGAAGTTTAAAACAGAATTTTTCAAAATTCTCCTCATTCATCTTATTCTCAATTAGTCCCATAACAGAAGGTTTATATATACTAATCATGTTAACGCTAAAAAGTGAACGCTAACACCCGGTGTGTGTGTGGTTGAGTTGTGAAAGCACCACCCGCGTGACGGGAACAGAATTTAAGCAGTAGAATAGCAGAAAAGCAGTAAAAGACAGCAGTTTATAGTGGTTCGGCTTGAGATTAAGCCTACGTCCACTTTGAATCTCTTTATTACTGAATCCGGTTACAAATCGATACAAATCTCTTATGAAAACAGTACAATTCGATCACAAGAAACAATCTTGACTACTAGCTCAATCTTCGACGATGAAACTCGATGAATCCGTGTTGGATGTAAGGAATTTCTCTCGAAGCTTGTTGTAGCGTCTCGAATATTTGAAGATCTTTGATTGCTGAATGAGTGGAGAGTTCGACAGAGTAACAGCGCTTGAAGAAATGAATGGCCAAAAGTCCCCCACTTGTTGGAGATAATGGTGTATTTATAGGAGCAGCACTGGGTGAGATTATGTTCCTCAAGTCATAGGTCGGAACCGACTTATAGCAAGTCGTGGGTCTTAGGTCGACGACGAGGTAGGACCTCTTGTCTTTTAGTTACTCCTGAATTCGAGCGACTTAACATAAGTCGTAAGCCATAGGTCGGCAGCGCCTTAACATAAGGCGTAGGTTTTAGGTCCTTAAGTCATCAAGTTGGCAACAGTCTTAAGTCGGTGAGCTTTTAGGTCGGTGCAAAGTTAACCCGTTATTCCTTTGAGCTGTTATTTGCCTTAAGTCGGTAGGCTCCTAGGTCGGCACATATCTTAAGTCGGCAGCTCTTCTCAGTAGTTAGATCGGCAATTGTTGGGTTAGAGCTTTCTTAGGTCGTAGCCTGTTAAGCCGGAGACCTTTTTAACTCGGAGCCTTCCTTAAGTCGGAGCGTATCTTAACTCGAAGTCTTTCTTAGGTCGGTCACTGCTTCTAAGTCGGTATGTGTTTAGATCGGAGACTATTCTTGCTCGTACACTGTTAGGTCGGATTGTTCCTTAAGTCGTCTTCTGTTAAGTCGCGAATAAGAGGATTAACATTTGCCCCTCGAAGTGTGTGCCTAGGTCGTAGGTCATATACTTCGATTTTCTTAACCTGCTTTTTGATTAGGTCGGAAACGAATTAACAGAGGTCTTAGGTCGTACACCGTGCAAGTGGACTCACCTTCCTGCGTATAAATAGTTGAGCCATCCTTCCTCTTCCTCACTCATTCTTCTTCTCGATTCAGCCATTGATGCAATTTAGAGCTCTCAGAGATAAATTCCATCCATCCAATCGCTGATCATCTTCCTGTTATACTTCGTAAGTTGATCTGATCCAAGTTCACCTATGCCTATTGTCGAATTGATAACTCCCCAGTTTTCGACTTCCATTTGTTTTTAAATGCCGCGATTCATTATGAATAACTTTTCGACTGTTCCGCAATTGCCATCGACCATGTTGTAGTTGTGATAGGGCAGAAATGCATTGGATTCGCAGCAAATCTGATTCGATTTGAATTGACTTTTTGGGTGATCCAATGGTGTGATGGAATGAGGATCGTCATTGACTATGAGGTTATTGGGCTAACGGGTTAAGAGTTAGGGAAGGAAGTTGGTTGAGATACTGACTCGGTCACGACTTAGTGATTTCATGCGATCCAGTGGTTTCCATGATTTAAGTCGGAACCGACTTAGCAATTTTATGTGACCTAGGTTTTGAGTCGCTTCCGAGTTAGGACTTGGAGGATTTCGTGTTGTCTTGAACTAAAATTTTTGCTTCTTTATCCGACCTAAGACTCGGAGGCTACTGACCTTAACCCAAAGGGAATTTTTCTTAAGTCGTCACCGAGTTAGTACTTGAGTCTTCGGCGACTCAGTAGATGACTTTTAAACTTTGCCTGGACTTCGAACTGTTGAACTATGAACTGTGTTGCATGCCTTTCTTTTTACAGATTGCTTCAATTTGCAAGCTAACAATCCTGCTTAATACAACATTCACAGAATACTTGGACGAATATACTGTCATTGACTGCCCACATCAAATGACAGATTAGTTGATAAAGAAAAAGTTAAATTGCATGAATATGAATGAAATGTTGTACAATAACCAATCCAAGTGAAGTATTAAAACAGAATCGTAACTGTTAACTGAAACTGATTTGTCTGCATTAACATTGCACTTGAACATTAACAAGTTCTGAAATTTTGTAATCGATTGGTTGTCAACTAGTTTTAATTCCAGTTATGCTTTCCTTTTATTTTCATTAGTTTTGCACAACACTTCACATCTTTTAAGAAACGTGCACCTTCACATTTGAACATCCAGTTGATTGTGTAGAATGTCTTCTCCACAAGAAGGAATAGAGCAAGTTGAAGAGACTTTTCCAGTTGCTGTTCCGTTGAATGATCCTCCAGAAAGGGTCTCAACCACTCTGAACTACAGAACTTTTAACCAGTTGTGTGTTCAATTTGGAATTGCTGAAGCAGACGCACAATTACCCGGGAAACCTGATTATGCTGATAGACCTCCTCGCGGTTTTGTTGCAGTAAATCGACAAATGTGCCAAAATGGAGCTATCCCTCCTTTTAATGACTTCTTGCGAACACTCCTTCTACGATTAACTATCTCTCCTTTCCAGCTGCATCCCAACGGATACGCCATCCTGATGGGACTTTGTGTGTTATTCAGGAGAACGCTGGATCGTCTCCCAAGTTTTGATGAAATTTTTTATTTGTGCACTTTCTCTAAAAACAAAGATCATCCTTCTATCACTGTCGTAAGGAGTGCTAGAAACCGTAAATTGATCATCGGTCTCCCTGAAAGTGTTCACAGTTTTCTAAGCCAGTTTTTCTATGTTCGCTGTCCCCCGGAATTTTACGCTATCTGGAGAGTAGGAAGTAAGATCACTTGTCTCTGTTCCTTCTATTCTTTCGAACTTGCCAAAGTCCGAGTTGTCAAGTGTTAACTTTGCCCTTTTTCTTTTTCTTTTCAGCACTTCCTCCTCCTTCTAGAGATCCCGGTCACAAGGTGACTTTTGAGAGGCTTACGGAGGTGCCGGTTGAGGAAAGGAGTATCCAGTTTTTATTAAAAGACAAATTTTTACATCAATTCGGTCTTTTGCACTCTTATCACTTTACCCAGCCTCGAGAAGTTTCTAATCTCCCAGCACAGACATCAGATGCCCCAGCTTCAACGGAAGAGATGGCTTTAAAGGAGCCAACTGTAGACACTGCATTAGTAAAGTGTTCTACTTCTATTGGTGTTGCGGGAACGTCCAGCAAACCGGCACTTGCTCCAATTACTGAAGAGGACGAAAATCCTCGAATTTCTGAAAAATCAGCCGAAGTAGAAGTTGAAAAGGAGAAGTCTGCTGAGCACCATGGTGACGACACCTTTGATGACTTGAGTGACATAATGATAACTTCTCAAGAGCTTTTCAAGGATAATATTCCAAAAGCGAACTCTCCTGTTGTCGAAGCGACTTCCTCTTTGAAACAAGCTTCGACGCCTTCTACACCTGTCGTCTCCGTTCCTATACTAAAGCATGGTCTGTAGTTTGACGCACGTAGTTTGCACGCCGCACACACTTAGGATTTTTCTGCACTTATAAGCACTTATCCTTTTTTCTTGGAAATTTCTAAACTTTACTTCTTTTCTGTTTTCAGATTCTCCGATGTGGCGTACTGGCTCATATTACGACTCATTTCATCGCCATGGAGGCCGTGGATCTTATAACTTTAGGACATATCTCGATGCCCCGAGCGAAACAGATGAAGAAAGGGCTCGAAGGAAGGCCCAAGAGAAACGGGATTACGATCAGTGGCAGAGAAGAAAAGATGCTGAACGATATGATTCTTCTCACAGAAGTGACTATTCTCATAAGCGAAAGTCTTATGATGAAAAGGGAAAAACTCAGATTGCTGACGAATCGAGCAAGCGGTCCAAACCAAGTAACGCGTCTGTAATTTATGAGAAGACTGACGCTCCCATTTCTTCTGATATTCCTGTCGGCTCTCCTCCTTTAAAGAAATCTGATATTCAAACAATCATTAACAGGCCACAATATCAAGTTAAAGACGGCCCTCCAACACTTCAGAGCCGATTTCCGAATTGGTGCTTAAAAGGAGTGCGCTTTGACATGGATTTGGTTCCGATTGATAAGCAAGACATGCTTAAAAGTCTTGACGCAGTCAGGCTTAATATTGAGAGGATGTCGCAATGGCAGAAACTTGTCGATGAACTCCAAAGAGTCAATCACATGAATCTTGAAAATATGTTGACTCTGGAGAACGATAAAGCTGAATGGGATAAATGGCGTAAGCAGCATGATGCGGAGATGACGAGCATCGCAGATGACAACGCAAAGCTTGAATCTGAAGTCAAGCGACTTAAGGAAGATCTCGCCTCATCTTCTGCATCGCACACTCAAAAGGAAGAAGTCTTTCAGAAGCATGTGCGGGACGCACATGCTGCACTAAGGGATACCGAAATGAAACTTGCAGCCGAACAGCACATTACTGAGAAATACCGCAAAGAAAATGCCGAGCTGCCGGATACAACTACTTCTCAAAACGTGGAGATTGAGATGTTAAATCTAGGCTTCTTCAAGTTGAGAAGGAGCGCGACGAGGCTGTTTCCGGTCAAGTTGTAGCCATTGCCGAAAAAGAAGCGGCCGAGCAATCTCATGCGGAAACAAAAGCCAATGTCAGCTCTACTTTATTTGACTTTTATCTGCACAGCGTCCTGGGTCATGGGAGCCTTGCTTTTCTGGGCCCTGACTATGAGATTACCCTGGCTGAAGTATGGGAGGCCGCAGTTGACATGCTTGGGGGTGCTGGCTATAATGAGGCGGAACTAGAAGAACGCTATCTTGATGAAGAAGCTCGTGCTGCTCTTGCCATAGGAAAAGAACAACTCGCCAGAGCGCGAGCTGAGTCGACGGGAGATGAATACCCAAAAGAGGAAGCCCCTTCAACTGCCCCTATTCATGTTTCAACTACGGCTGATGCCAACATTGTAGATTCCAGCTCTCATTCTTCACATCCAGCTAAAGTTGCTCAAGAAACTGCGACCACTCCTACTGAGGATGAGGCCCCAGACGATATTGAAGCCGAGAAATTTGAGATTGATCTGGCAAAGCCAACTCCTCCAGGTAACTTTGGCGTCGTCCCGGGCCCAATGAACCAATCATTTGATTTAGCCGAATTCGATGACCATCTTACTTGTTACTTAAACTTTGGTGAACCGATACCTTCTCTATTTTCGAGGAATGTCGATTTTAACTTCTTTTCTTCTACAGCGGAGGTACCAAACACTGCACAAGCTTCCACTCCTTCAGTTGCCGTTCCTCCATCTTCAAAGATTACCCATCCTTCTGCTTCCCAACCGGGATCACAGGCAGAGAAAATCGAAGCTCTCCAAGGCTTGGATGATCCGGTTGCTTCGCAGGAGCAGAAGGCGGAGGATCTTGAAGACATCGAGAAGACCCCGGAGCGGTCTCTAGATGACGACACGAAGCTCTCAACATTGCTTGCTACTCCGGGGAGCGAATCTTCTTCAAAGAGGAAGGGGAAGCGTGCCGTAAGGAAGAAGAAGAATATTTCCGCTGGAGAGGAAGCAGAAGTTGATCCGGCCGTACCTCTTTCTCCTTCTGCCCCGACCCGTTCACAACGACTTCAAAAACTAATCATTAGGCCGGGTAAAGGCTCCAAAGGTGGCGAGAAGAAGGAATAACAAGTTGGATTTTCTACTTCTTATTTTTTGCTTTTTGCATGTATCGACCGGAGATTGTGCGGGTACCGGTCCCTGCTTTTGCTTTTTTGAGATATCTGCACATGTAAAGAATTTTCATAGTACTAAATAAAACAGTAATTTTACTTGTACAAATTCTTGTGTATGTGAGAACGCATCTGTTTCTTATTTTTAATGTAGAACAAACGATTCTTTTTACTTGTGAAAACTTTTTGTTTGTGTTTGAGAATGCATTTATTCCACATCTACTTTTCACGATATTGCAGTGAACTTGCGGTATGTTGCTTGCATATTACTTTTGTTAATGTAACTGAATTGTATAGTGTTGCCCCCATACCGCGAGTGCATTGCAATATTTCTAGCTTCTTCAAGACTGATACTCTTATTTCAGAGAATAATTACTCCACTTTTAAGGGAAAAATCATTCTTCTTTTAATAGAGTATATCTCGTTTTTTTAGAGAAATTTTTACTTTCTCTTTCTTTCTGAAGAACACTTCAACTATCGGGGATGATCGCTTTCATTTGTCAGAAAAGAAAGTAGATTTCCCTATGTGGTGAAATGAACTTTTCTGAAAAAATTTTGTTGCATTTCAACTTTTTTAGGAAGAACTCTTTGAGATGAACAAGTTAATCTTCCTTTTAGAGTTGAACTGTGCTTCCGGAGAAGGCTTTTTGTTCGAGTATTCTATTTTGGGACATGCCTCCGGAGAGGGCTCCTCTTAAAGAGTTGTGCCTCCGAAGAGGTCTTGTGCCTCCGAAAAGGGCTTGTGCCTCCGAAGAGGGCTTGTGGTGCCTTGGGAAAGGGCTTTTGCTTCCGAAGAGGTCATGTGCCTCCGAAGAGGGCTTGTGGTGCCTTGGGAAAGGGCTTTTGCCTCCGAAGAGGTCATGTGCCTTCGAAGAGGGCTTGTGCCTCCGAAAAGGGCTTGTGCCTCCGAAGAGGGCTTGTTGATTGCCTGGAGGTTACTTTCTCATGGTTGGACGGACCCACGGGGCGGACTCAAGTTGTTTGATTGGATGCTCGTTTGCACAAACGATCGCAATCAATTAACAAGGGCCCTGTTCCTTCAGCTTGGGAAGGTGCCCCTCCGGTGGTTCCACCAATCTTTTTTTTATTGAGAGAAGTACTTTCATTTTATGGCGTGCCTCGTTAGAGGGCTTTGCTGACCTTTCTGAAGGAGCGTTGGCTGGTTGGTGTGCCAGGAAGGTTGCGCCTCAGGGGCGAGTAGATCCACGGGACGGACGCAAGCTGCCTGATCGGATGCATCACGATCAGTTAGCAAGGGCCCTGTTCCTTCTGCTTGGGAAGGTGTCCCTTCGGTGGTTCTTACCGGCCCTTTTATTGAGAAGCATACCTCCTTTTGGCTGCTCCTTTGTTTGCTTGGCAATTTTCTCTCATCATCTGCTCATTAGCGATCTTTTATTATCGTTTCCAAGCACATCTTCTTTCCTTTTACAAGTAAATTGCCTCATCCGAAGGAGTGGACTTCACTGTTGAACGACTTCACGGGACAAACGCGGGTTATCTAGTTGGATGTCTATTCATAACGACAATCTCAACTAGTGAACAAAGGTTTGTCACAGTGGAGTCGCCAACTTTTTATGTGAAGTTTTCCTTGTATAGGATTTGAATTTTGGAATTATTTTTGTCGCTTGGTATTTGTGTAATAGCTGATTTATAAAGGTCGCTTGGCTTTGTGACGAGCAAGCCTTGTTATAATGTCCTGCAATTTTGAATCGACATTTTAGCAATACATTTAAAGCATTTACATATCGAAATAAAACAGGCATTATGAAATAGTAAAGAACACAAGATTTATAGTGGTTCGGCCAAGAATCGGGCCTACGTCCACTTTATAGCTTTCATTCATTTACATTGATTTACAATGTTTCACAATACAACTGATACATTCATCATTATTTTACAATTTTGAGCAGAGCTTTTTTTCAAGTAAAATAAGGACGTAAGTGGTTGCTGTTCCAGGCTCTTGGAATTGGATCTCCTTCAACACTTATGAGTTTGAAAGTGCCATCAAGAAGTTTACTGCCTATGACATATGGCCCTTCCCAGTTTGGCCCAAACACACCAGTTGCTGTCATGATCCTTTTTAAGACCAAGTCTCCGATCTCAAAGCTGCGTTGGCGAACTTTAGAGTTGAAATGCCTGGCAATTCTCTGCTGATAAGCTGAAACTCTGAGCCTAGCTTCTTCTCTTTTCTCATCAAGAAAATCAAGTGCTTCAAGTTGCAGCTTTTCATTTTCAGCTTCGTTGAAATGAACTCTTCTATGTGAAGGAACTTCTACTTCCACTGGAATCATTGCCTCTGATCCGTATGCCAGTGAAAATGGAGTGTGCCCAGTCGCAGTTTTGTGAGTAGTTCTGTACGCCCATAGTGCTAATGGAAGCTTATCAACCCAACCACCTTTTGCTTTTTCAAGTTGCTTTTTGATAGTTTACTTGATGATCTTATTAACTGCTTCCACTTGCCCATTTGCCTGCGGATGAGCCACTGCTGAGAAGCTTTTTCGAATTCTAAACCGTTTGCAAAAATCCTGGAATTCTTCACTTTCAAACTGAGTATCGTTGTTTGTGATTATCTTCTGTGGCACACCATATCTGCAAATGATATTCTTTGTTACAAAATTTATCATCTTTTTAGAAGTAATGGTGGCCAAAGGTTCAGCTTCAGCCCATTTGGTGAAATAATCAACAGCAACAATGGCATATTTGATCCCTGATTTGGCAACTAGTAATGGTCCGATTAAATCTATCCCCCAAACAGCGAACGGCCACGGACTGACCATTTGTGTTAGTTCAGTGGAAGGTGCCCTTGGAATCTTTGCAAATCTTTGGCACTTGTCGCATTTTCGGGAGTGGATAGCTGCATCTCGATTAATATCGGGCCAGAAGTACCCATACCGAAGAATTTTCTTTGCAAGTGTTTGACCGCCTGAATGATCTCCACATTCTCCTCCGTGTACCTCTGCTAAGATTGTCTTAGCTTCTTCCTTGGTTACACATCGAAGTAATGGCATTGAGAATCCACGCCTGTACAACCGACCATCCTGAATTACATATCTTGATGCTTTTCTCAACAGCTTTAGGCGTTCTTTAGAATTTTCCGGCAATGTACCTTTGAGCAGATATTCTTTGATTGGAGTCATCCATGATTCATGCTCTTCAGACGTAGCCATAATCCAATCAACATCCATTTCATCAATGCTTGGAGCTGACAGAACTTCTACAGGAACTAATCCCAGTAATTGAGCTTCTCCGGAACTTGAGTACTTTGCTAGAGAATCTGCCTTCATATTTTACTCTCGGGGTATGTGGCTTATTGAATAGTGATCGAAATCATTGAGGAGTTCTGAAGTTTTTGTCAAATATGCAGGCAAATTTCCTCCTTTGGCTTGAAATTCTTTCTTCACCTGGCAAACAATAAGTTGAGAATCGCTGAAAATCTGTAACACTTTGATGTTTAGTTCCTTGGCGATTTTTAAACCGGCAATAAGGGCTTCGTATTCTGCTTCATTGTTTGTCGAAGGAAATTCCAGTCTCAATGCATAACATAGTGATCGTCCTTCGGGAGTTTCAAGCACAACCCCTGCCCCAGACCAATAATCATTTCTCGAGCCATCAACATACAACTTTCACTGTATTGGAATGCAGTCAGTTGTTTCTTCCTTACTGTCACCTTTGTCAGTGGACTCCGTAATGAAATCTGCTAAAGCTTGTTCGTTGATTGCTCTTCGGGGGTGATAAGTGATATCATATTGACTGAGTTCAATGTTCCATTTCAAAAGACGACCCGAAGTTTCAGGGCGAAACAGGACTTGCTTTAGAGGTTGATCAGTAAGAACCTTGATAGGATGAGCTTGAAAGTATGGTCTTAGTTTCCTGGAAGCAATTAGCAAACAATAGGCAAGCTTTTCTATCTTCGAATAATTCATCTCTGCCCCAGTGAACCGTTTGCTGATGTAATAGACTGGACGCTGTACTTTCATATCTTCTCGTACAAGTGCTGCACTGAGAGCATGAGATGAAATTGCCAAATAGATGAAAAGGTCTTCACCATCACTAGGCTTGGAAAGAACTGGAGGCGTTTCCATATGGCGAAGAAGTTCATCGAAAGCATTCTGGCATTCGGGAGTCCATTCAAAAATTTTCCTTCCTTTCTTTAGAGCGTCAAAGAAGGGAATGCGTTTGTCTGTGGCTTTGGAAATGAAGCGACTCAGAGCAGCAACCTTTCCATTGAGACTTTGCATTTCTTTCTTTGTTTTAGGGGCTTTAACCTCTCTTAAAGCTGTGATTTGAGTAGGATTGGCTTCGATGCCCCTAGCGCTCACAATGAAACCCAAGAATTTTCCAGACTCTACTCCGAACGAACACTTCAACGGATTGAGCTTCATTCCATACTTTCGAAGAATTACAAACATTTCCTCCAAGTGACCCATGTGGTCTACAGCTTTCTTTGACTTTACTAACATATCGTCAACATAAACTTCCATGGTTCTACCAATCTGAGGTTTGAACATTGCATTGACGAGCCTTTGGTAGGTTGCCCCAGCATTCTTCAAGCCAAAAGGCATAACTTTGTAGCAGTATAGACCCACATCTGTGATAAAGCTTGTGTCTTCCTGATCCGGCTCATGCATCATAATCTGATTGTACCCGGAGTAAGCGTCCATAAATGATAATAACTCATGCCTAGCTGTTCCATCCACCAATTGATCGATTTTGGGCAGTGGGAAGCAATATTTAGGGCAAGCTTTGTTTAGGTCTGAAAAATCGATGCAAACTCTCCACTTCCCATTTGCCTTCTTAACAAGTACTGGATTCGAAACCCAATTTGGATAAGTGGAGTTTCTGATGAAGCCGTTTTCCATAAGATGATCGACTTCTTCTTTCAGTGCTATCGACCTTTCTGGGCCTTGAGTTCTTCTTTTTTGTTTCACTGGTGTGAATTTTGGATCGATGTTCAGGGTATGTACAACAATTTCCGGGGATATCCCACACATATCAGCATGACACCAAGCGAACACATCAAGGTTGGCTTTTAAGAAAGATATCAGCATATTCTGAACTGCTATGCTTAGTTGTGAACCCACACTGAGTACCTTGTTTGGGTCTTTTGAGTCAATAGATATTGGTACCGTTGTTTCCACGGGTACCACCCTATTCTCCCCTGTACTGGCTTTCCTGGGGTCCATTTCTTTTCTTGCATTGCTGTGCTCGCCAGTACAGGGGCCACCCCGTAGTAGCTACAAAGTTGGCTCTTTGATGCGGAGCGGAACTGCCGCATCTTTCCCCATTTCTCGTTTTCTAGCCTCTCGGAGCTCCACAAGATAACATTCTCGCCCCGCGTTCTGATCTCCTTTAATGACAGCAACCCCATTATCAGTGGGAAATTTCATTGTTAAACACCACGGGGCGAGGACGGCTCTGAAAGCAGCAAGAGTAGGCCGACCCAAGAAAGCGTTATAGGCGGAGAATCCATCAACGATTACAAAATTTTGCTTCTGGACCAACTTCTTATGTCCTTCGCCTATTTCAACAAACAAGTCCACCGTTCCAATTGGCTGTTTCAGCTCTCCTGTAAACCCGGCAATCTTGTGTGAATAGGCTTGTACATCAGTCATCGGAATTTTCATTTGGTCAAATGTCCTTTTAAAGAGTATGTTGCACGAGGCACCACTATCAACCAACACTCTTCTGACAATGGCCGGCCCAATACCGACAAAGACAACCAAAGGGTCCTCAGTAGGAGCTTCCACATTAATAGAATCCCTGGCTCTGAACATAATATCATCATGAAAAGTCTTCTGCTGCTTTAGAGGTAAAGCATCTTCCAAGATCAAGACACTTTCTTCAGTTGGTGCATACTTCAAAGCTTTTGCATACCTTTCCATTTCACCCCAACTCCTGCCAGCCGAGTGAGGTCCTCCTGTGATCACATTGATAACAGGTCTTTCCTTTCCAGCAGGCCTCCCTCCTGAATCAGATGAATGAGCTGGAGGTAACTGCCCTTGGCTGGATGAAGATGGGTCCTTTCTATTCCTCTTGACGTACTGCTGCAGCTTATTCTCTCTTAACAATTCTTCAATCAAACTTTTCAAGTGGCGGCACTCGTTGGTATCATGCCCTGGTTGGTTATGAAACTTGCAAAATCTTCCGCTCTGAACAGCATGTTTCCCAACTTTTACGGCCTGTGGTTTTGGAAACTCAACAGCATCCTTAGTGGCGATGAAAATATTCTCCAGTGTATCAGTCAGAGGGGTAAAGTCTGAAGGTTTGAGGAAGCGGGGCTTTTTGAGATCTTTTTGCCTCTTTCCACCATTACTTTCCCTTTTCTGATTTGTGGGTTCTTTCTTGTTTTGAACTGTAGCATTATTTTCCACCACTGTTGTCACAACTTTAGCTGATGCGGAAAGATTCTCTAGGCATATGAATTCGTCAGCCTTTTTGTAGAATTTCTCAAGCGAATTTGGTTCTTTCATTTTTAACCATTTTCCAAACTAGCTAGACTTGTCAATAGCCCGCATTAAGTAGGTTAAGATCATTCGCGGTTCCGTGTTATCAACTTCTGCTAGGGCTAGATTAAAGCGATTCAGGAAGGATTTGATGGGCTCTCCAGGGTTCTGCTCAAGACTTGAGAGAGACATTATATCCTTTGCTCTAGAAATATACAATCTGAATTGTTCCTTGAATTTTCGAGTCAGATCAGAAAATTGGTCAATAGATCGCACAGGAAGCTTGGTAAACCAAAGTAACGCCACCCCTTCCAAGTATACCGGGAAATATCGGCATTTAATCTCGTCAGTAGCTCTAGCACCAGTCATGTGCCAATCATATTTGTAAAGGAACTGATTCGGATCACTCGTTCCTCGATAAGAAGGAATGGTAGGTGGAACGAATTTTCTGGGAAATTCAGCTTTTAGGATCCTTTCAGTAAATGGAGTTCTACTTGGAGCGAATCCCCAATCATTCTCATCTTCGTTTCTCTACATGCTTTCCTTCATTATTTGCCGAACCATGCTAGAGAGATATTCCTCATTATTCAGAGACTTCGCGGAATAAACTTCGGCCATTTTTTCGGGGGTTTGCCCTGGTAAATGCTCACGGAGAACCGGTGACGGCCTGGATCCTTCAGCCTGGAGGGGTGCCCCTTCAGCAGCACCTGAACCCCCTTGAGGAATATTTCTCCCTTCGGAATTGGGAGCGGCATTAGCAAAGTTTTCTTCATTACCCACTGGTCTTTGATTAACCCCGAGCAGAGCATTCAATCTTTCCATCATCAGATTATTCTGAGTTTCAATCTACTGGTACAATCCGGACATAGCAGCATCTAACTCTTGCCGCGTCACACCGACGCTTGGAGCTGCCTGATTTGGAGAAAGAGAAGTGGCAGTATTGTTGTGGTCATCATCAGTTCTGACAGATTTTCGTTTCCTTCCAGGAGCCATTATGTCTGATAGACTTCTGGTTTTGTAGGAAATTCTTTCAACAAACTTTCGTGAAGCAATGGTGAATGATCGCCTGAGTTGGGTTCTCAGTGAAAGCACCAAAATGTTAACGCTAAAAAGTGAACGCTAACACCCGGTGTGTGTGTGGTTGAGTTGTGAAAGCACCACCCGCATGACGGGAACAGAATTTAAGCAGTAGAAAAGCAGTAAAAGACAGCAGTTTATAGTGGTTCGGCTTGAGATTAAGCCTACATCCACTTTGAATCTCTTTATTACTGAATCCGGTTACAAATCGATACAAATCTCTTATGAAAACAGTACAATTCGATCACAAGAAACAATCTTGACTACTAGCTCAATCTTCGACGATGAAACTCGATGAATCCGTGTTGGATGTAAGGAATTTCTCTCGAAGCTTGTTGTAGCGTCTCGAATGTTTGAATATCTTTGATTGCTGAATGAGTGGAGAGTTCGACAGAGTAACAGCGCTTGAAGAAATGAATGGCCAAAAGTCCCCCACTTGTTGGAGATAATGGTGTATTTATAGGAGCAGCTCTGGGTGAGATTCTGTTCCTCAAGTCATAGGTCGGAACCGACTTATAGCAAGTCGTGGGTCTTAGGTCGGCGACGAGGTAGGACCTCTTGTCTTTTAGTTACTCCTGAATTCGAGCGACTTAACATAAGTCGTAGCCATAGGTCGGCAGCGCCTTAACATAAGGCGTAGGTTTTAGGTCCTTAAGTCATCAAGTTGGCAACAGTCTTAAGTCGGTGAGCTTTTAGGTCGGTGCAAAGTTAACCCGTTACTCCTTTGAGCTGTTATTTGCCTTAAGTCGGTAGGCTCCTAGGTCGGCACATATCTTAAGTCGGCAGCTCTTCTCAGTAGTTAGATCGGCAACTGTTGGGTCAGAGCTTTCTTAGGTCGTAGCCTGTTAAGCCGGAGACCTTTTTAACTCGGAGCCTTCCTTAAGTCGGAGCGTATCTTAACTCGAAGTCTTTCTTAGGTCGGTCACTGCTTCTAAGTCGGTATGTGTTTAGATCGGAGGCTATTCTAGCTCGTACACTGTTAGGTCGGACTGTTCCTTAAGTCGTCTTCTGTTAAGTCGCGAATAAGAGGATTAACAAATCATATGTAATATATCAGATTATTTAGAAGAGGAATTCATACCACTTACATTCCATGCAAATATAGACATAATCAGATAATTAAATAATGGGTTTAGATAGTACCTGATACCAGAGCACTCTTACCTCTTCTCTTGTTTTCAACACTTTTTGCTTTTAGTTTGGTAGACATTTCATCCCAATCTGGATTTAAAGAAATGTACTTTTGTTTAAAAGCATTCTTCTCTTTGCTGCTCTTATTCTTACCTGTAACCTTTGCTTTTGGTATATGCAGTTCAGATATATTAAACTGATCAATAGCATCCACCATTTCCATTTCAATTCCAGAGTTATTAATACCTTCTGGGATTACAATAGTTAAGATATCAAATGGGACAGTAGGGCGAGGCAAGGCTGAATCAGAATTCTTAGTCACTGTAGCCTGCTCAGGTGGGGGGGCTGTTTCAGGAGGGTTGTCCAAATTCGGGATTGAAGATTGCATAAATTCTTCATTATCATTGCTACTATTTGTATCATGCTTGTCTGCAATTATAAAAGGATCTGTAACTGGTGGGGTTACAGATTCTAAGACCTTTGTATTCTTTTCACCCACCATTTTGTTGCTCTGTAGATTTTCCTTTATGATTTCTGAATTAGCTTGATGAGCTTCCTCTGCTATGACTTGATCATCTTGATCAGAGAGCACAATATCATTCTTTCTGTGATCGGAGATGACATATGTTTGATTGATCTGATCATTATCTTCAGATAGCATAACCTGTTTTTGTGACACTAAATTGTTTCTTGAATTTGGATATGAGGTTTCTTTTTCTTGCATTTCTTGATTATGACTCTTGGGCACCCATGCCTATTTTGGGTTACACTGATCTCTAGTGTGCCCAAAACATTTGCATACATTACATTTTGGCGGGACCCATTCATATTCAACTTTCTGAGTAACTTTTTCTCCATTATACAAAGAAAGATATATCTCATTAGGAAGCTCATCCTCTACAGACACTTCGACAAGAAGGCGAGCGTAATTCAATCTTATCTTCAACGTTGTGGCTGCATCCATTTTTATGGGTTTACCTATGATACTTGCCATAACACTGAAAGCCTCTCTGTCCTATAACTTCAGATTAACACAGGGTAACCTTACCCAGAACGGCATAAACGTTAATATGTCTCTGTCCATCTTCAAAGATTCAGACCACTTTCTCATTATGATGAGTTTGCTGTTATAGAAATGTGGTCCATTTTTTAATACTGAATTATAGTCTTGAGATTCCTTAAACTTTACTAGAAAGAACCCATTCTCTCTAGTAAATATTTAAAATTCACCAATCGGTTTCCATACTCTTTGTATGTAAGATTTGAAAAACAAGTAGTATGGTTTGGTACCCACTACATAAACAGGAACATAATTATACGAAGATTCAGTGGTCCTTTTACATACCTCTTCCTTAACCAAACTATACTTCTTGTTGTTAATTCTGATTGGTGCAAAATGCTCAAGACTGCTTTCTTCAACATTGGGTTCTTGAGGTTGATCGGCAACAATGTCTTCCCAAGACTTCCGGCCTTGATCTCTGTTCTGTGAGATGGCTATTGGTTTTCTCTGATTTGACAACATTTTGCTCCTCTTTTCGACCTGAGTGGTTACAATCCGACCAACTCTGCCTTTCCGGTTGTCAAATTGAGAAACTGATGGTGACTCCTGAACTTTTTTGTCCTCCTTTCTTCTCTGTTGTTTCGATTGAACCAATTTGAACCCTTCATCATCTATGTTGTTAACCCCTGGCGACTTTCTGATGTGAGAAGCCTCAGGTGGTC
The DNA here is from genome assembly GCA_030737815.1 of Allium fistulosum. NCBI lineage: Eukaryota > Viridiplantae > Streptophyta > Magnoliopsida > Asparagales > Amaryllidaceae > Allium > Allium fistulosum. The sequence goes on along the minus strand of CM060905.1, from coordinate 751,646,755 downwards.
TGATTAGGGAAGAGGATTGAGAGAGATTTGAGAGGATTTGGTGAGGAAATTGATTTTCCCCCATGGCTGAAAGGAAACCCAAGATTTCAATTTTTTTTAATGTTTGGTACTTTAACCAAGTTTCTTGGTATGCTTTTATTTTAACAACGTGAATTAATTGCTGAGATCTGTAGTTATGGACCATATATGTTTTATATCTTTGAATCATCACCCTCCTTTACCTTTTATGTTTGTTCTACTAAGTAGGACCAAAGGCTTTCATGTTATATAGATGTAATACTATCAAAAGAAAGAAAGAAAAAAACAACAACATAAGGACTTTTTTCTTTTATGAAGAATAACACGAGGTGGAAAACAATGAAATGGCATAAACCTTCATCATTAAGTCTTAAAAGCTAGGGAAAAGAACATTCAATTTAAAAGCAGAAGATATGTCTTTTGATAACGAACTTAAACCATTTTAATTAGAGTTTAAAATAACTAATAACAACCAATAACATGAATGACAACCATTATATTAGTTGTAGCAATATGCTACATCGGGTTGTCCAAAGTAACAAGAATGTTGTAATCAATTGAATTTCCAAAGGCCCGCTGATCGACGGAAGCAACTGGAAAAGAAGGCTTTTTAGAGGTAGATGGTGCAGTTGCTTGAATTTCCAACACCACGTTCTGGCCAACATATGAAAATGCTACTTATCCCAACACATTTAGGAAACTGAATGTCTTTTATGAAATTGTTGACTCTGAACTAATATAGTTCACATTATGTAATTGTCCTTTACTTATTAAGGTAACCTAGGCAATCATTGAGTAATTGGTGATAGTTCATTTGTTTGTTTCTTGTTAATTGTGGAAAACATTAAATCATTATTTATAAGTGCGCATGCCATTATCTATCAGTTTCCTCATATAATTAGTGTAATATTTTAGAATGAAAAAGTATACTACTTGAGAGACATAACAACAACAGATACCTCACTTTCTTTATATCCACCTTATCCATCCCATTTAAAAAACAAAGATCTAATCATGTTTATATCTTACTAGTTTTAGATGTTTTGGTATACTATTCTTAATAATCACCTGAAAATCCCAAAAGGACAAAGATCATTACTAGACAGATGTTGCTCATAGAATTTGCAAAGGTTAAAGATGTGTACTTCAACCTCAATTAATAAATATTTTGATCAATAATTGGTTTGCGCAAGATGATGATATTGAATATAATTATAAAGATATATAACCATCCTTCTTATAAAATATAGCATAACCATCAATAAATGTCAAATAATTGACAAATATATGTATACTTAAGATATAACTAGTGAGTGATTAAGAAAACTCTCAAACATGAGTGCTAAAGGAGCAACAGAGAGTGGAGTAAATGTGTGACGCCCCACCTCTATACCCACGCTAACCAAGAACACTACGGGGTAGTGCTGTCAATTAGCACGGAGAATAAGGCTGTTGAGGAGCGACCATCCATGTAATTTCTTTGTGCGAGAACCGATATGTCAGATAGTATAGAATGCATATCTTTTAAGGAGGAAACCCGACATACCGATACAAACACAAAGCTATCACATGGTGGCTATATATAATCTTCGGAAACAAATATAGAAATAAACATAACATAAATCAGTCTCAGACATCCATATCACAAAGGCGGAAGAAGATATGAATAAACATATATAACACATGAATTCACCAATGCACAAAAGAATAAGTACACAACATAACTCCATCAGAGTAGTGGTCAGAAAGATCCACGATAATACAAAAGAATAGCATCACGTGCTATACAAAAGAATAAGTACACAACATAGAGTCTATATCTCAAAGGTGTACATCCAAAAACTACTAATCTATGTAGTTAGCCAAAAGTCAGAATAATCCTGAAGAGAAGTCAAGCAGAAGCACCTGTAACATCTCGGTCTGACCCGAGTATTATTTATAAGAAAATAATAAACGGATCAGTCTAACTATAAATATCAGATGATATGGTATAAAGTAAAAGGCATGACATGAACATGTAATAACCATAGCGACATACTACTATAAGTATGTAAATGATAATCGACAAAATATTAATCAATATCACAAGAATCTTCTCAAAGATAAAGTAGGGTATCATACCCTAAACTTGTATTCATAACAAGTCAATAACACATGAATTCACCAATGCACAAAAACTGATATCATATCAATGAAAATCATGAAAATTGGTGAAGCACAAAATTCCAGAAATCATCATCAAAAATCCAGAAAACACATAAAGGGAGGGAGGCCTAACACATGAATGGGAGCATGAAAACTCACCTACGCGTAAACACATGACGAGAAGCTATCTCATGGAAGCTATCCATTAAATTTTCACACAGGAATGGCCCGAAGACCGTAGGGTGCTACCCTAGATATGAGATGGCGAAACATCACATAAACGGGGTATAGTCTCCCCGCAGACAAAGAGACATCGCTCAATCGCTAGTCTAAATCACAAAAATAATCGTCATGATCATAAGGAAGTGTCAATCACACCGAGCTAGTAAATATATGAGTTTAGCTTCATGTCCCATAACCACTTGCTTAACTTAAATATTTACGAACAAGCTGTAAATCTTCACTAGGAAATTGTCACAAAAAGGGTTCAATCGAACAAGTCCAAGAGCTAACCGATGAAGTGAACGCAAGCGTTTCATACCACTCGTTTTACTAAGTCGTTTAAGTCGATTTCTCATTCGAGTGAAGTAAAGGCTTGTATATACTAGTAGATTGAAAATCGGTTTGAGAAAACGAACTTTTGATATTTAAAATAGTGTTGAAATCGCTTTGATGAAAGAGTTTTGATATTTACTATTAGTATTGAAACCTTCATATATCTTTAAAGTGAAAAGTCATAAAACGATTGTAGAAACAAATCAAATCACATCAATTCACGTTCGAAGACGTGAGTAAAGTCCAAAGAAGTCAATCCCAAAACCATCAAAGTAGGAATTCTGATAAACGTTTTTCAGATAAGATTGCCTACGCAGAGTAATACGGGGTTCGACCTAAGGAAAAGTAGGTCATACGACCTAAGGGTTCACGCGAACTAACAAGGCCAAGGGTAAGGTCGGAGACGACCTACGACTTAACAGGGTCCTGCGACCTAAGTGGGATGCAACTTAAGTGGGGCATAGGTCGGAGACGACCTACGACTTAAGGTCAAGCGACCTAGTGAAATAGCAGGGGAAATGTTAGGTCGGAGACGACCTACGACTTAAGGTTTAACTCGCGAACGACTTAGCACTTGCTTATCTCGCGAACGACTTACGACTTAAGAGGGTGTACGACCCAACGACTTAAAGTCGATACGACTTAACGACTTAAGCTCAAATACGAGCTACGAGCTAAGGTCTATACGACCTAACGACTTATCCCAGTACGACCTAAGCCAAGACGAGATAGCAGAAGGCAACGACTTAACTCTTAACTCGGGCACGACTTAGCACTTAACTCGCGAACGACTTAGCACACCCAGAACGACTTAAGGCCTGGAACGACTTATGCTCCGTGTGACTTTTCAACACGAACGACCTACGACTTAGGCTTAACTCGTGGACGACTTAGCGATGGCCAGAAACGACTTAAGGCCAGAAACTCACCAAAACGCCAAAATTTATAGTTTTTCGCCAATCCAATCCAAACCAAATGCAGATATTCATACAAATGCAATAGAGGATCATTCCCAACAGTCCAAGATAGATATAGGCAAGATGTGAGATCAAAAATCTCACCTTTTCACGGAATTTGATGAAGATGGAGCTTGAGAGCAAAGCAAGAACAGCCCCAAGCTTGAGCCAATGTCTTCTCTTCGAATTTGGAGTTGGTTGTTGGATTTGCAAATGAACAAGAGCCTTGGAGTTTTAATTTCTCATTCTCTCCACCATTTTTGATAAAGCTTCAAAGTTTAAGAAATTAGAAATGAAGTATGAAGAGAAGGAAAGGGTTGGGCTGAGTTAATAAGTGGTTCAGCCCAAACTAAAGATCCAAAGCAAACGTGACGAAAATTTCACTTTCTCTAAACATATCAAAGTTTACACTCAAAAAGATCGCAAACGTCATTTTGAACTCAATGGAAGTGGTCTCGAGTCCTAATTTGACCGTATGCAAAAAGTAGCTTTTCGGACTAACATCCGACTAACGATAAAATATTTAAATATAATATTTAAATATAAAATCGATAGATATGCGGGTTGTTACAAAATGCATGGTTATAGACGAGTATGTAATGACTCATGCCATGATTAAGGGAGACTTTTGTGATAATATTCGTGCCTGCATAGCCAAACTGAAGGGATATCACGGCAATGTAGGGCTTGACCTTTCTTAAAAGATCCATTAATTTTTTTATTTTGAAAGATAATAACGTATGTTCTTTGATGATGAAACTAACACAATGGGCTTCTATTTAAGCATCATCCTAGTGATCCTAGCAAATATGTCATCCTGCATCTAATGATCAAACAAACAATTTGCAAGTGAACTTCAACTGGTACCTTAAAGGAGATATTGATACATTTTTGTGTAAAAATTGAACATGGTTATTATTTCAATTTAAGTATACTGTATACTTTTTATAAGTTTATCTATTTTCTTTTTGTTCTGAATTCTAATATAAATATTATATATAGATTGTGTAGAAAATATGAATGCCTAGATGGAAACAACGGAGGGTCAAAGAAAATTGAAAACCAGAATTCATCAAATTGTAGAGCTTATTAATAATAATGAACAAATTGACAACCTTCAACTTTGTTCCAATAACTTGTACAGGTCTCCGCTTGCATGATTCTTCAGTTGGTTTTGCCATTTTTATTTTTAAACTAAATTAAAGCCAAATAGTATTAATCTTTTAAATCATTCTAAAAAAATTAGTATGAAAAAAAATAAATCGAAATCAAAACATGAAGAGGGTCATCTAGTAAATAGTATTACAGTTGAATTTACAAAAGTATCAAATTGAGATCTACCAAGCAACATCTTGATAAAGAGGAGGGTGAACTTTTATTGTCCTTGTGAGGGCATCGTTTTCAATCTTCCTTATATATTTTATTATTACAGTGAAGCTTTGATTTGAAGTAGAAAGAACAAAGAAGGATAATGCATAAAAAACATAGGAGGAGTTGATGTATTATGAGATTAAATGGTAAAAATGGATATGAAAATTATAAATGTATTCTCGATTTAAGCAATGTATATCTTTTGAATGGGTTTTGCGTTATAATATACAATTTAAGTTTCCATCATTTTATAAATTTTGGTAACATTTTCCTCGTTTTAGTTACAACTTAAAGTAGATCAAAACATATGTTCAAGAGTGAAACAATAATGAATAAAAGTCATGTTATTAATGTTTTTAAATCAATAACAACTCCAGCATCAAATTCTATGACTTGCAAGTTACTCATCATGAAATCAAGATATCCCAAATGGCAATGATGCATTGAAAGTTGAAACATGTACACCATTTCATTACTGTTGACTCTAGTTAGCATTACTTTTCTAACTATTATGATACATAGGTAAAACTTTATTCTAATGTTAGATGGAAAATGAAAGCCTTAATTATTTCCATTACTTATGAGAACTTTTTTCTCTACTTTTTTTTCAATTCTTTAAAATAAACATGCAACAACAGTAATGAAACCTAACAGCAGAATTGTTGAATACTTGATAAACCTTTGAGACCATGTACATTTTAATCATCTTTTTATATTGCATTAATTAAAGGTATAATAATTTTTATGTCTACAATATGTTCTTCAACAGCTTTATTGGTTGGATTTCCATTTTTATTCATATGTCTCTTTGTCCAAAACATTGCTATAGTTACTCCTTGGTCAAGATTTTCCTGCTTCTATATATACAAGTGCGAACCCGTGCTACGCATACGGGGGTTAGTATATAATTCTATTAACGGTGTATTTTTTTTAGATTTTATAGTATATAAAGATGAAAGCACATATTCATGGGCTGTAAATTTTTAGACTAATTTTTTCGTCAATACTACTAATAAAAATTTATTGATAAATATACATAAATAATCTTGGAGCATATAGAGGGTAACTAATATTTTAGAGCAAATGTCTATATAGAGAAAATGTTACATCAACTATCAATTGTTCCTAACTTTGTAAACACTGTATTACTAAGCATGTCATTAAATTAATTTTCAAACATAATTTACATCGGTTCACCATTGTTTTATCCTATTTTTAACATATAAATCTAAATATTTATATATTGTTTGATAACAGTGTTCTAAACCTAGAGTAGATAAATTATGCTTGGAATGAGATAGTACTTAAATTTGGCTTAGTGAAACAACATTTTCATCATTACACATTATGACATTATACTATACTAATTAAATTAGAGAAAATATATAGTAGTTTTCAAACATTGTTTTTCTTAATACATATAGCATAATAATATCAATTATTTCCAAATGCGAATCATTAAACCCCTGATGTATCAATTATGTCAGGCTTATCTAAGATAAGTCGGACGTAATTCTCGCTAAGTGCTTTTTGGTTAACGTTTCTGGTGTCCATGAACTGGGACTTAGTATGTAACTATTCCCTAAAAATATTAATAAAAAAAATTAATTGTAATAATTCTCAAATTAGTTTAAATTGGAATCAAATTAAATTAGCAACATTTTATTCCCTTATTGACACAATTCTTTCCGTTTAAAGTTAGCCTACTCGTAAATATTATTATTAACCCTCTTCAATTCATAATGATTTATAAACATCTCCAAACTATAAAAAAATCAAAATAATATATCATAAACAATCTTTATAGAAAATTAAAAATAATTGCTATGATGTTCCATAAGATCTCCAAGTATTCGGTGTTAACCATGCATTAAATATGAAAATATGTGCTACTTATGAACATTTCATGGCTAATGGAGTAATACTACATAAAAATATATTACCATAGGTCGACTAAGATGGATATATTTAATACTACAAAAAATAAGTCTAGGCTGCGTATAACAAAATAAAATATTTAGATAAAAATTAAGTTTACAGAATACCTATTTTGAACTAAACTTTCAACGTACTTTTCTCAAAATGCAATATAGAAATTTATTATTTAACTATTCTTTTACATCGCAGATGATATTTTCCCGACTTGATTTTCTTAAGTACTTATAGTTCAAATTGGAAAATACAATAACTTTATCTAATATTGTACTCAATTAAGGATTCTGTGATGTACATGTATTAATAAACCAATTATGCCTTATCTATACTATATTATTATTAGTGAGTTGAATTTCAAGCTCACACAAGCCCCCTTGAAATTTGGCAACTGAACAGTCGCATTTTTAATTTCTTTATATTCCAAACTTTAAAATGCGATAACTTTTTCTACATTGTTTGGATTTAAGAATCGTTTTCACTATTAAATCTCAAATTTAATTTGCTTTCCAATGATATCCATTGTTGATAGCTAAAAATAAATTTTTTAAAATCATAATTTTATATAGCAGCTTTAATTGCACAATTATTTTGTGTCACCGCTGTGTACCGCGTTTCTGTAACAGCATTATTATGATGATCATAAACATTACATAGTAGTTTTACTTAGATTATTATAATGTATTTATTATCTTTTAACATATTTGAAATGAATATTTTTTTTGAATTATACAATTATGGTTGCCTTTGAATATTGTAACTACATTATGTAATAAAGTAATAATCTTGATTGTGCTTGATAGTATTCAAACTTAGTGCAGTTATAATTTAACCCCATCAAAAAATGGTGTAATAATTTATAGGCATTTTTTGAATTAATTTAACTATGTTAGCATTTTTTTATTGCATTTACTATTGATGATTTTGACTATATTTGATAATTTTATTCAATTTTAAAACAGTTATAAATTAATGAAATTAAGAAAATGCAATTATAATTTACCAGCAAGTTTTGGGTAAATTTAACTATATTTGAAGATTTTTAACCACATTTATGTGATGAAGTAATAAATTTGGCTACATTTCAAAAATTTATTCAATCTTAATACAATTAAAATTTAACTACATTAATAAAATGCAGTTATAATTTAATGACAATTTTGAATTATGCATGGTAGAAATTGAATATTTCAGCTATATTTATTTGATGCAGTAATAATTTTGGTTGTACATGATGATTTATTCGAGCTTACTATAGTTAAAATTTAAATGCATTAAGCAAAAGCATTTATTATTTTGCAGTATTTTTGGAATTAAGCAATTATTGTTTTTGAATATTTTAACTGTATTTGTGTGATGCAATACTAATTTGGCTGTAGTAATAATTTTGTTTGATGTTAACGATAGTTATTTAACCGCATTATGAAAATATAATTGAAAAATGAATTTTGATTTTTGATAGCTTGAGATGATTAAATAATGACTTCACATAATTAATGCTTGATTCAACTGTGCAGCTCAGCGTTTAATACACTGCTTCCAGGTTTGATGACATAATTTGGCTAAGTTTACTCAATTTCGTTTACAATTACGATGATCAATAATACAATAAGCATGTAAGTTGTTGTATTCGGGCTTAAGGTAGATGCACAGTTTAAGTGCTGGGTCAAAACATGTGTTGTAGTGAGAATAATGTTGATAACCACCTAAAAGAGTTTATTTTTTATTTTTTGAAGTAAATTCTAAAATCACTTGCACCACCACCGTCGGAAAACTTCTAGAAAACAATTGAAGAATGTATCTTTGTATAGATGATTATGTAGTCATAGTTTGATTATTAGATATAGTTAATAGGTCAGACGAGCAGTGAGAGAATTTAGTAATAATACTACATCAATGACACTTTTGCCTTTTTTGGCTGTAGGTACAAATACCTTCAATGGTTAAAATAATTGACTGATGTAATGCATCTATTAAGGCCAAGAAAACATCACCTATTTGCGCTCAAGCCAATATCATACACGCGTTGCTAGCAGTTATTTCTGAGGCTAAAAAATGAATGGACTTCTCACAATTGTTCTCTTCTGTATGTTTTGGATATTTTCAAATATTGGTTACTGCGACCAACTGTATGTCGTATTTTGTACCCTACATCGACATAGATCAGATTCGGTGAATAATAGTAATTTATATTGGAACCCATGTTATTTTCTTATTGCATCATCATTTCTATTTCAATTGAATCTTCTGTTTTACTACTTTTCCCCTGTACTACATCTGTTGCTTTTTTCTTTTTTCTTTTGCTCCCTTTTTTCAGCTGTTGACAAATACTTTTCCTGACTGTTTACAAATTTCATCCTATTACTATATTTCTCCCCATTGCAAAAAACTTTTGTTACTCTTATTTAATTGAATCGAACTGCAGTGTGTCTTTGTGTCTGCAGTTCACAATGAATACTTCAACTATATCTATGCACATTGAAGCAGCTGTGTAATTGCAAAAGCAACAACATTGGCGTTATATGCCATAGTGAATATATCTATGCATTAGCGGATAAATTTTTAACACATTATCCTCTAAATAGTCTGTGAACTTTAACATATTCACTGTAATTGTTTTGTTCGATTTTAATTGTGATTATCATAACCAAATATATCTATGTATTCTTTATCCTACCAAATTGTTATTCATGATGTAACACTATCGTTCAACAATGTTTTTTCATTACCACCGTATTAAATTTCTTATACATTTGGATATGACCTATGCAACAACAATATTTTTTCAATATCCGTGTGCGAAGCACAGGTTCGCACTAGTAAATTTATAAAGGAAATGAATTCATGATCATATTAAACAAACACAAAACAGATTAGAGAATTTATTATGTAATAATAATCTTCGATGCTAACTTAAGAAATTAATTTGCCATAAATAAAATCATACTAATTTTCAGAAAATTTGATTGGATTCTATTATAACATCAAACAACTGAATTATAAAAAATACATATTACCAAATTATCAAATGAATTAAATTACACATACTTTATATTGAGTTAATTTTTTTTTAAATAAAGCATTTAGCCTTAAAACTAAAAATATTAAAGGAACTAAACCTACCATTATTTTCGAAACTGAAAGCATAGATGTGAATTAGTAGTTGACCTATAACCATTTGACCTTCTATCTTTTGTATCTAGAGTAACATTTAGGTTTATGGATCATGAAAAAAAAATTAACTAATAATTATGTATATAGCATCTATTGTATTATTTTTACTATATTAGGCCTTTTCAAAAAAATTGACTTGTTAACTATGAATATTCTAACTTTGATGATTCTAACTACTTGAACGTGATCCTAGTTTGTTTAAAAATGTATAAATAATATAAATGAGAGCTACACAACATGTTTAATAAAAGTATACTTTAGAGATATACAATTAAGTAAATTAAAAATCAGTTTTAATCCATCGTAAAAATAAAATGTTATATTGACTAAAAGTGTACACTAATTGATTAGGATTAATGAAGATTAGTATGTAACTGTTGTCTAATAATTGTAATATTTCTCATATTGGTTTGAATTAAAGTAAATGAATATTATCAATTTATTCCTTTTAAATACAATTATTTCCATTTGAAGATAGTTTGCTTGTAAACCTTACTAATAACACATGTTCAATTCATAATGATTTATAAACATTACCAAACTGCAAAATAAAATCAAAACAATATAGCATTAAATAATCTATGTAGAAAGTAAAAGATAATTGCTAATATGTTCCATAAAATTTACAAGAATTCTATGTTAACCATGCATCAAATAGAAAAATATGTGCTATTTATGTACATTTATTGGTCAATGAAGGATCGCTATAGGAAAATATATTAAACGGTAGGACAACTAAAATGGATAATATCTCATTTTACAAAAATGAGTCTAGGTTGAGTATAAAAAATAAAATATTTAATTAAAAATTAATTTCATATAACACCTCTTTAAAACTAAATTTTCAACATAAAGTTACATATGGTAGGCTGAACAAAAGTAATATCTGTAACGACCCGTAAATTTCAACCGTTTTAATAACGTAATTAGTTGAAATTTTGTGAAATTTTAATCGATAAAATTTTGAAATGAAAATTTAATATTTGGAATACGTCTAGTTTAACATAGCAGCTGGTAAATTTTCGTCCGAAAATACGAAAGTTTATTTCGCGTGTAAATTTCACTTCAATTTAATCAGTTAAAAAGCGTTGTAAATAAAACGTTTTCAAAACCAAAATATTTTTACATAGAAAAATTCTAAACCATCTTCTGAGCAAGATGTCAGTTCGTCATTTTTCCAAATTCGGACATCTATTGCTCCGTCGTTCTTATTTTCTGAAAAATGCAGCATTCTGGTACCGATATCGATTTTTATCGGATGATCGTACCAACGATATCTGTATACCATTTTGATTGTCTCGTCGTGATAATCTCAGCAGTATATTCGTCTTTGTGTGTCGGAGTCCGGTACGCTGCAAAATTTGTAAATTGATTTTCGGTCTCGATATTTGTTTTAAACCTTTTCGTTTTCTTGGTGACTATTCGTTATTGTTGCATTTATATCATCTGAATTTAACTTCGTGCCTTTTGGTTCTTGTGACCATTTACTGTCCACCGTCAGTGACCAACAGTCACCACTTACTTTTATCATTCACTGAATTCAGAATTTCGTGACCTTTACTTTTCCCATTTTCATTTCTGTAACTGAGAATAAAGAAATAGAATAGCTTGTTTTATATCTGGAGAACCACTGTTGAAAGCCTCCTTCTTGCAATAGTCCAGAACTAGTTCGCTGCCATCAAATTTTTTCTCGTCCCTTCAACATCGCGCGTTCATCTTCCTCCTTGCTGAACTCACCACTAACCTCCTCCTTTCGGCCTACACCAGCCTCACGCGAACCCACTCGCACCCATTCCGACTCGATAGCCTTCCAATCACCAGTCGCCCTCCACCGTGACAACCACTACTCTCCGCCTCCCTCTCACTCTCTGCCGCCAGCGATCTCCTCCTCCCGGATCTCGCCTTTCACCTCCCCTCCGCGCCACCTAGTTCCTTTCACTATAGCCACGCAAGCCCCGGCCAAGCCTACAAACTGAGTGCCTCCCCTCCCCGCTAGTGCCGAATTTCCCTTCCATCTCAACCGTATGCCTACCCTCCGCTTTGCCAGTGACCGCCTCCACCCCGTTCTCCCCTGACCGGCCCTACCTGCGCCATATATCTCTGCCTAACTGCGTCAACCACCTGGGCTTTGCTCCTAGCTTCAGTTGTTTCCAAGCAGCAGCCGAGATTTGATATCACCTCCTTATGTATATTAAGGTAAAATTTTATATATATGTTTTAAAATAAAAAAACTCCATTGATTTAAATTTTATATTGTATTTCGTGTAAAGGGTATCGGCATGTGCATGTATATATATATAATCTATAGTTTATATAAGTGTTGCTTTATATAAATATTGATTTTGTTTTTACGTACACATGTTTATAAAATAGGAGTACTATGCATAGTTTATTTGCTGTAACCTTTTGATTTCGTATATATCATAGTTTCTTATTTATAGGCTGATGTGCAATATGACTTTACAAGTATATTTTATTATACAATTATTACATTTCATTAGTTAAGAGTGAATGCATGTATATTTGAATGGTATGCGTATACATTATTTAAATGTAATATATTGTGTTTATATTTTATCGGCTGTAAAGATAAGTTGTTTTGTTTTTTTTTTGTTTTTTTTTATGAATTTGAAACTAGATTTTGTATGATTAGTCGGTAATATATAGTGGTACACTGGGTCATATACACATTTATTTACTTATTTTTAATCTGTGCATATATGGAGTCTGTAGCACTTTTATACTTTGGATAAAGGGAGAACCGTGCGTATTTTGATTAAATTTAGGATATTGGTTTAAAGTATCATATGTTATATTATATAACGGTGTATACATAGTGTTATATATATTCATATTTTGTTAGTTATGTTTATATAAAGTAGGTTATATATATGCTATTTATAAGTTCAAACAGTTTTAGTTTGTGGATATATATCAGTTTGGTCGGTAATGAATATAATTTGTTCAGATATTTTATATATGAGTGTTGAGTTGAAATAGAATATATCTTTGACTTTATGTATTTTTCCTTAAGAATAGTGAATTCTAGTGTGCGTGTATATTTAAATTAATATCGGTGGAACTCGTATATATATGCCTTGTTAGTTATATATGTTTCAAATCTATCGTGAATTATATAACATATTTTATTTTATATTGGGTACACGTTAGATATAAGTTGACAACATATGCTATATATAAATGGTTTATATAAGTGATTTTAAAAAAAAAAATTTATATGCTTGGAATTGGAATATATATAGTTATATATCTATATCAGTTCACTTATATCATGTATCAAATCATCGACCCAGTTCTAATTTGATCTCGTCAAATTCTGATTTATCAGCTTTGATCGTCGAATTCGTGACAATCTAGCTTCGTTTGGAATTCGTGCTTGGATTCGAAACTTATTCCATCGTCGAATCTCTCTAGCCTCGAAAGGTGAGCACTCACTCACGATTAACGTTCTTTTATTTATTAAATTTGATTTCAATTGAAACGACAATTGAAATATGCTGCTATTAGTTAATTACACTGTTATATATGCTATTGCTTGTATCAGTTCACCTGTGACATCTGACACCATTATCTGTTATTTATTTATGTGATGATAATACAGTTTGGCTGATAATTGATTGATTGTTGATGTTTGTATTGGACGTTAAATTGTTAATGTTAAAATTATAAATAGTATGAAATTGAACTTGATATAGGATAATTAAATGTTAAATTTGATTAATTGACATTTGTATAATATGACCCCTTTAACTATTAAATTTATTGACACGTAGGATTTGTTTAATTACATATCGAACCACTGAATGTATGTTGTTATATTGATGATGTATGACATTGTAAATATTTGACAAGTAAAGAATCGTAATGTAATAAATCTTTAATCTGCGCGAAATGATAGTGTAGATTCTAGAAATAATTATATTAATTCGTACAAATAACAATGCGAATTAATACGGTTATTTTGGGATTATTTGAATTGATTATTGGATTGTTATTGTTGTTGTTATTGCTTGTTTATTTATTTTGACACCATCCCAGTTATCACACTGCAAGTTCCCTTTGATATGTTTTGATTTTGAATTGAATTGGAATCGGGTTGAAATGATAAATACCCAAATTGAATTTTTACCTAGGATAGAAAATTAAATAAAAACCCGATTGGTCAATAATTTGATATAAAAATAAAACGAAGATTTTATTGAATAAACAATATGGTTTTGAAATAAAGTTGAAATTTGGATTTCTAATGAAAGGAAAATGTTAATATTTAATAATCTGTAACAAATATTAACAAATGTAATTGATGAAAGAACGATGTTTAATTTGAGAAATGATTAAATAGTTAAGTTTGAATTTATTAAACTTCGAAATGATTTACTAATTAAGTTTGAAATTATAATTAAGTTTGAAATTATTAACTTTGAAATGATTTAATAATTAAGTTTGAAACTACAATTAAGTTGAAATTGTAATTAAATTTGAAATTATTAAACTTTGAAGTTATTTAATAATTAAGTTTTGAATTATTTAATAATTAAATAAGATTGAATTATTTAATGATTAAATTGAATCGGATTTTTAATTAAGAAAAATTGAACTTTTGAACAAGTGAATTTTTACTTCGTAAATAATTGAAATTGAGTTTTCTTTATTAATTAAGTTTTGGAAAATTATTTAAGTAAGTAAATAAGTGAAATTGAATTTCTTTAACAAGAAACGAAAATGTGATATTTTGGGAATTAATGTAAGACTTGAAATGTAAAGAATTGATTTGACGAATTGAATTTAATTTAAACTGTAAGTTTTGATTTAATGAAGTTGAACTTAAGAAATTGATTTAATGATTTGGAAATTTAATAGAATCGTTTTGAATGATAAAGTAATTTAACGAATATTGAATGAAATCGATAAATGAATTTTAAATTGATTTAAATGTTAAATCAAATTAATTTAAATGATTTCGGAATGAAACGTATATATAAACTTGAATCAATATTTGAATGGTTAAAAATAAATTTGAATTTGATTTATAAGATTTTGAAATGGTAAATTGGAAGTTTTGAAACGTAGAGTATGGAAACTGTTTGATAGACAAATGAAATGTTGATTTACGAATTGAAATTGAAATTGGAATTTGATTTGGTTTTTGAAATATATAAACGACCAATCGGTGTAATAATTACGAAAGTTATTAAAGAGACCGGAATTCGGTTATGGATATACTCTCTATCTAAACCGAAAACCACTTTAATAACTATACGCGGAGTGATGATCCAGAATGAAGTGGTTGGAATGATGTACGTGTTGACTGAAGAAAGAGAACGATGATGGATAGCCTTGACACTTGTGTCAAATTGGAAATGACTAAAACAGGAGCTGTGCCGGGCCAATGGAGGATTGATACCTCAAGTGGACACACTTCTTCGAACTACTTATACTTATTGTCGATTGGTGCACCCTTGATTTTGGGAGTGTTGTCTCACGGTGTTGCGGGCGCTGCGGCGTTGCGTTCTCACCAGCCCGGATCAGGCGAACGGTAGTATCACTATCTTGGGTATAGCCTCATGTGCCTTGTCATACTTGTATTCCATTTATGCGCGACCACTACGAATTTGTTTTGTACCTTGAGTATATGGATTGCCCTCTGGTGACTTCCGGTTTTGGGGAAACTACGGTCTTGTATATGCTTGTGGGAATAAAATGTGTTAAGGGTGGAATGGGCCATGACTTAACGCTATTTTGATATCTTTTATATTACTGATAGACATTATCTACTTAGCGTATATTACTACCTAGTAGATAGTTTGACGGATCCTTAAAGGATGGTTATTCCAAACATCCTTTGAGTTACTTGTATTTCAATTGCTATTTCACTTGAGTTGGATTTATTAATATGAGAATGTTAATCCTGACTCGAGTGTTTTGTTTTTCTTTACGCTCGGGTCAGACTGAGTGGTTCAGCTTTCGAGACTCACCTTTGGAGTTGGAGCTTCGCTTGGAGATCCAGCTATCTATCCAGCTTTCAGATATTCGATGATTCCAGTGATGTATTCTGCTTTGTATCTTATGTATCATATTACTCTTCCATTGTATCTGGTTTAACTCTGATGTAACTTATATATTTATATAGTAGCTTCATGAACTACTATCTCTTTTTATTTCCGCTGCAATTATTACTCTGTGTCTGTGATCTGTGATTATTTTGTTTACTGTATATGTTCAGTTTTGCCAATTTAAATTAACAACGCGGTATCTTGAGCAATTCAACTCCGGCATGAGTGTCTACCTATACACTTATAATGGATGCGAATGGTCCAAAATATCGGGTCGTTACAGTTGGTATCAGAGCTTTGGTAGCTCTAGGCAAAACTTAACATGTAGGGTAAATGTATTTACAGAATCACTCTCATTCGAGTTTCAATCTTTTCCTTTGACTCAATTCCTTTGAATTTTGGAACGTTCCCCTACGGTTCCAAATTTCATTCGTGTCCCTCACTATTCGTCTTCTTTCAATCCTGGAGCACCCCATAACTCCATTTTGAATGATATCTATAATAGATCGGCGGTCTCGCCAATCTTCGAATGATTCGTAAAGGAGCAAAACTCCTTTATAATAGGCATTGATTTACCGGAGATTCTTGTATCCTCGGTTTACGATGCTATCTATTCCCTGCTATACCTGAATTCCATCTCTTGAGATCGAGTGTTGATTTACTTTGGAATTCAGCATCGATCCTATTCTTGAAGTTACGGACAACCCGGTTAAGGTTGCCCGTGAATTAAATAAACTTACCCATCTCCCGATTCTGTTATTGAATCATCTTATCTTTTCTTTCGAATTTGTCTTCGAATCTGAATTCTCTTTGAGTTGAGTCCATCAAATTCGAATCTCTATCCTTGCTTTGAATCCATTCTTGTATCGTCGAGCGAGGAAGTGTATTTGTAAATCTATATAAAAATGTTTTATATATTGTGTTGTTTGAGTTGTTGATGTTGATTTGGGTTTTCGATCGATTCGTCTGATCAACGCTATCGATAGGATTTCCAAAACACTTGAACAGAGCAAACTGACACAATATTATTTTCAAATTTGGTAAATGGAATAAATTTGTATGATTATATTATAAATATTTATAAGTAAAATTTTTCTGGAATTTAATAGGTTAATTAAATTGTTTGTTTGAAATGATAATATTTGATTATCATTTATTGTTCTAAATAAATTTATAAATACGGTTTATAAATTGATTTGGAATTTGAAATGAATTTAATTCAAAAAATTTGAGAATTTAGTTTCCGGTGATTTCGAACTTTGGTTTTAAAATCTTAAAGTATATTATTGGAAGTATTTTCGAATAGAAATCGTTTTCAAAGAATTTTAAAGTGTTGAAATCAGTGCTCTTCTCTTTGTCGCTGGAAAATAATTTCGGTGATGGCGGCCGCATCATCGACATTCATTTTCGAGTTTCGAAGTGGAGATACTATTCTGTAGCTTTGCTACGGTTTTGTTTTGAAAAATATTTTGAATTTCTTCAGTATAATTTGATTTATATATATATATAGGTATCTTATTTTAAAATTTGATTCGATAAATATATTATATATATCTCTAAATTATTTAAAGTTAATCGGGAATCTAATTCTTAAATTTTGTTAAAGGATGATTTTAATTATAAATAAAACCAAAATTTTGGAATAAACATTTAAACTTGAATAATTGAATTGGGAAAATTTTATTTGTATATTGTTCAACTGCATTCTAATACAACTTACCTAAATCATCCAGAAGTTGAATATGTAATTGGATAATATATAAGATAAATTGAATTTATATAAAAAAAAAATTTTTTTTGGGTGTTTATAATAAATGTTATACACTAAATTTTGATTATAAAGATGTTAATAGAGTAAGATAGGATAATAAGTAAAATTCAGTTGATAATGAAATAAATTTGTTTTGAAAGAATTAATAAATTCGTTTGAAAGAATTAATAAATTGAAATTTGATCAACTTATGAAAATACCTTGAATTTAAAAGCAATTTGTAAATGTAAATTAATTTAAATCAGAACTTTTATGGTTTAAATTTATTTATATGGGTTAATATATGTGGTTAGATATGTTAAGTAGAATAAATTTAACAATAGTTTTGAATAAAGAAGAATTTAAAATTGTTAAAGAAAATATGATTATAATAAAAGACTATTCAAATTTATGATTTTAGAAATTTTAAATTGAAGAAAATTGGATAATAGGAAATGAATTTGGAAATAGTTGAGATTGATTTTAGTGAAATCAAATGGATTAAATCAATTATTGAATATCAATTAATTTAAATTTGAATTTATATGGTTTAAATAAATTGTTATTTTGTATTTCAAATCTGTTTTCTTTCTGGTTGTTTCTACTCTCCTACCTCGTTCCTTTTCGGGGACGAAAAGTTTTGAGTGGGGGAGAATGTAACGACCCGTAAATTTCAACCGTTTTAATAACGTAATTAGTTGAAATTTTGTGAAATTTTAATCGATAAAATTTTGAAATGAAAATTTAATATTTGGAATACGTCTAGTTTAACATAGCAGCTGGTAAATTTTCGTCCGAAAATACGAAAGTTTATTTCGCGTGTAAATTTCACTTCAATTTAATCAGTTAAAAAGCGTTGTAAATAAAACGTTTTCAAAACCAAAATATTTTTACATAGAAAAATTCTAAACCATCTTCTGAGCAAGATGTCAGTTCGTCATTTTTCCAAATTCGGACATCTATTGCTCCGTCGTTCTTATTTTCTGAAAAATGCAGCATTCTGGTACCGATATCGATTTTTATCGGATGATCGTACCAATGATATCTGTATACCATTTTGATTGTCTCGTCATGATAATCTCAGCAGTATATTCGTCTTTGTGTGTCGGAGTCCGGTACGCTGCGAAATTTGTAAATTGATTTTCGGTCTCGATATTTGTTTTAAACCTTTTCGTTTTCTTGGTGACTATTCGTTATTGTTGCATTTATATCATCTGAATTTAACTTCGTTCCTTTTGGTTCTTGTGACCATTTACTGTCCACCGTCAGTGACCAACAGTCACCACTTACTTTTATCATTCACTGAATTCAGAATTTCGTGACCTTTACTTTTCCCATTTTCATTTCTGTAACTGAGAATAAAGAAATAGAATAGCTTGTTTTATATCTGGAGAACCACTGTTGAAAGCCTCCTTCTTGCAATAGTCCAGAACTAGTTCGCTGCCATCAAATTTTTTCTCGTCCCTTCAACATCGCGCGTTCATCTTCCTCCTTGCTGAACTCACCACTAACCTCCTCCTTTCGGCCTACACCAGCCTCACGCGAACCCACTCGCACCCATTCCGACTCGATAGCCTTCCAATCACCAGTCGCCCTCCACCGTGACAACCACTACTCTCCGCCTCCCTCTCACTCTCTGCCGCCAGCGATCTCCTCCTCCCGGATCTCGCCTTTCACCTCCCCTCCGCGCCACCTAGTTCCTTTCACTATAGCCACGCAAGCCCCGGCCAAGCCTACAAACTGAGTGCCTCCCCTCCCCGCTAGTGCCGAATTTCCCTTCCATCTCAACCGTATGCCTACCCTCCGCTTTGCCAGTGACCGCCTCCACCCCGTTCTCCCCTGACCGGCCCTACCTGCGCCATATATCTCTGCCTAACTGCGTCAACCACCTGGGCTTTGCTCCTAGCTTCAGTTGTTTCCAAGCAGCAGCCGAGATTTGATATCACCTCCTTATGTATATTAAGGTAAAATTTTATATATATGTTTTAAAATAAAAAAACTCCATTGATTTAAATTTTATATTGTATTTCGTGTAAAGGGTATCGGCATGTGCATGTATATATATATAATCTATAGTTTATATAAGTGTTGCTTTATATAAATATTGATTTTGTTTTTACGTACACATGTTTATAAAATAGGAGTACTATGCATAGTTTATTTGCTGTAACCTTTTGATTTCGTATATATCATAGTTTCTTATTTATAGGCTGATGTGCAATATGACTTTACAAGTATATTTTATTATACAATTATTACATTTCATTAGTTAAGAGTGAATGCATGTATATTTGAATGGTATGCGTATACATTATTTAAATGTAATATATTGTGTTTATATTTTATCGGCTGTAAAGATAAGTTGTTTTGTTTTTTTTTTTGTTTTTTTTTATGAATTTGAAACTAGATTTTGTATGATTAGTCGGTAATATATAGTGGTACACTGGGTCATATACACATTTATTTACTTATTTTTAATCTGTGCATATATGGAGTCTGTAGCACTTTTATACTTTGGATAAAGGGAGAACCGTGCGTATTTTGATTAAATTTAGGATATTGGTTTAAAGTATCATATGTTATATTATATAACGGTGTATACATAGTGTTATATATATTCATATTTTGTTAGTTATGTTTATATAAAGTAGGTTATATATATGCTATTTATAAGTTCAAACAGTTTTAGTTTGTGGATATATATCAGTTTGGTCGGTAATGAATATAATTTGTTCAGATATTTTATATATGAGTGTTGAGTTGAAATAGAATATATCTTTGACTTTATGTATTTTTCCTTAAGAATAGTGAATTCTAGTGTGCGTGTATATTTAAATTAATATCGGTGGAACTCGTATATATATGCCTTGTTAGTTATATATGTTTCAAATCTATCGTGAATTATATAACATATTTTATTTTATATTGGGTACACGTTAGATATAAGTTGACAACATATGCTATATATAAATGGTTTATATAAGTGATTTTAAAAAAAAAAATTTATATGCTTGGAATTGGAATATATATAGTTATATATCTATATCAGTTCACTTATATCATGTATCAAATCATCGACCCAGTTCTAATTTGATCTCGTCAAATTCTGATTTATCAGCTTTGATCGTCGAATTCGTGACAATCTAGCTTCGTTTGGAATTCGTGCTTGGATTCGAAACTTATTCCATCGTCGAATCTCTCTAGCCTCGAAAGGTGAGCACTCACTCACGATTAACGTTCTTTTATTTATTAAATTTGATTTCAATTGAAACGACAATTGAAATATGCTGCTATTAGTTAATTACACTGTTATATATGCTATTGCTTGTATCAGTTCACCTGTGACATCTGACACCATTATCTGTTATTTATTTATGTGATGATAATACAGTTTGGCTGATAATTGATTGATTGTTGATGTTTGTATTGGACGTTAAATTGTTAATGTTAAAATTATAAATAGTATGAAATTGAACTTGATATAGGATAATTAAATGTTAAATTTGATTAATTGACATTTGTATAATATGACCCCTTTAACTATTAAATTTATTGACACGTAGGATTTGTTTAATTACATATCGAACCACTGAATGTATGTTGTTATATTGATGATGTATGACATTGTAAATATTTGACAAGTAAAGAATCGTAATGTAATAAATCTTTAATCTGCGCGAAATGATAGTGTAGATTCTAGAAATAATTATATTAATTCGTACAAATAACAATGCGAATTAATACGGTTATTTTGGGATTATTTGAATTGATTATTGGATTGTTATTGTTGTTGTTATTGCTTGTTTATTTATTTTGACACCATCCCAGTTATCACACTGCAAGTTCCCATTGATATGTTTTGATTTTGAATTGAATTGGAATCGGGTTGAAATGATAAATACCCAAATTGAATTTTTACCTAGGATAGAAAATTAAATAAAAACCCGATTGGTCAATAATTTGATATAAAAATAAAACGAAGATTTTATTGAATAAACAATATGGTTTTGAAATAAAGTTGAAATTTGGATTTCTAATGAAAGGAAAATGTTAATATTTAATAATCTGTAACAAATATTAACAAATGTAATTGATGAAAGAACGATGTTTAATTTGAGAAATGATTAAATAGTTAAGTTTGAATTTATTAAACTTCGAAATGATTTACTAATTAAGTTTGAAATTATAATTAAGTTTGAAATTATTAACTTTGAAATGATTTAATAATTAAGTTTGAAACTACAATTAAGTTGAAATTGTAATTAAATTTGAAATTATTAAACTTTGAAGTTATTTAATAATTAAGTTTTGAATTATTTAATAATTAAATAAGATTGAATTATTTAATGATTAAATTGAATCGGATTTTTAATTAAGAAAAATTGAACTTTTGAACAAGTGAATTTTTACTTCGTAAATAATTGAAATTGAGTTTTCTTTATTAATTAAGTTTTGGAAAATTATTTAAGTAAGTAAATAAGTGAAATTGAATTTCTTTAACAAGAAACGAAAATGTGATATTTTGGGAATTAATGTAAGACTTGAAATGTAAAGAATTGATTTGACGAATTGAATTTAATTTAAACTGTAAGTTTTGATTTAATGAAGTTGAACTTAAGAAATTGATTTAATGATTTGGAAATTTAATAGAATCGTTTTGAATGATAAAGTAATTTAACGAATATTGAATGAAATCGATAAATGAATTTTAAATTGATTTAAATGTTAAATCAAATTAATTTAAATGATTTCGGAATGAAACGTATATATAAACTTGAATCAATATTTGAATGGTTAAAAATAAATTTGAATTTGATTTATAAGATTTTGAAATGGTAAATTGGAAGTTTTGAAACGTAGAGTATGGAAACTGTTTGATAGACAAATGAAATGTTGATTTACGAATTGAAATTGAAATTGGAATTTGATTTGGTTTTTGAAATATATAAACGACCAATCGGTGTAATAATTACGAAAGTTATTAAAGAGACCGGAATTCGGTTATGGATATACTCTCTATCTAAACCGAAAACCACTTTAATAACTATACGCGGAGTGATGATCCAGAATGAAGTGGTTGGAATGATGTACGTGTTGACTGAAGAAAGAGAACGATGATGGATAGCCTTGACACTTGTGTCAAATTGGAAATGACTAAAACAGGAGCTGTGCCGGGCCAATGGAGGATTGATACCTCAAGTGGACACACTTCTTCGAACTACTTATACTTATTGTCGATTGGTGCACCCTTGATTTTGGGAGTGTTGTCTCACGGTGTTGCGGGCGCTGCGGCGTTGCGTTCTCACCAGCCCGGATCAGGCGAACGGTAGTATCACTATCTTGGGTATAGCCTCATGTGCCTTGTCATACTTGTATTCCATTTATGCGCGACCACTACGAATTTGTTTTGTACCTTGAGTATATGGATTGCCCTCTGGTGACTTCCGGTTTTGGGGAAACTACGGTCTTGTATATGCTTGTGGGAATAAAATGTGTTAAGGGTGGAATGGGCCATGACTTAACGCTATTTTGATATCTTTTATATTACTGATAGACATTATCTACTTAGCGTATATTACTACCTAGTAGATAGTTTGACGGATCCTTAAAGGATGGTTATTCCAAACATCCTTTGAGTTACTTGTATTTCAATTGCTATTTCACTTGAGTTGGATTTATTAATATGAGAATGTTAATCCTGACTCGAGTGTTTTGTTTTTCTTTACGCTCGGGTCAGACTGAGTGGTTCAGCTTTCGAGACTCACCTTTGGAGTTGGAGCTTCGCTTGGAGATCCAGCTATCTATCCAGCTTTCAGATATTCGATGATTCCAGTGATGTATTCTGCTTTGTATCTTATGTATCATATTACTCTTCCATTGTATCTGGTTTAACTCTGATGTAACTTATATATTTATATAGTAGCTTCATGAACTACTATCTCTTTTTATTTCCGCTGCAATTATTACTCTGTGTCTGTGATCTGTGATTATTTTGTTTACTGTATATGTTCAGTTTTGCCAATTTAAATTAACAACGCGGTATCTTGAGCAATTCAACTCCGGCATGAGTGTCTACCTATACACTTATAATGGATGCGAATGGTCCAAAATATCGGGTCGTTACAATATCTATACATTTATATTTCTTTACTCAAATACAACATAGCAATTTATTATTTGACCATTTTTTTACTTCATAGATAATATTTTACCCAACTAGATTTCCTTGAATACATATGTTTAAAAATGGAGAAACATCAATTTGCCTCAAATTATAAATAATTTAATATTGTTTGGTACACATGTGTTACTAGACTAATTATGCTATTCAAAATATATAAAGGAAACAAAATTCATGATCGTACTAACGAAACACAAATCAGATAAACGTCGATGTAAATATAAAACTTGAGAACTAAATAATAGTTCAGTATTACATATTAAGGATTTTATGAAAAAAGATCTATTATATCGATGTAGGCAAATTCTATTTCAACCCGAGTATTTACTTAGTAGCCCCCAAAAATTAAAAAAATCTATAAACACAAAAAATAACATAGTAGTCCCCTACCATTTTCAGAACTACCATTCCCATCACGCAAACGCTGAAAAGTTCAAACAGGAAAAAAAACGTAATGAACTACCATGCAAGGTGACTCCGTGGTTCGTGTCAATACCACGTAGACTTTCTGCGTGGATGTGTAAAAATTCACGCAGTTGTTTGCGCGATTAAGCCAGAAACCTAGGATACCCCATGCGTGAATTAACACCAATCTCCGTAATTGACATCTTACGATTGTATTTGCAAAAAATTAAAAACTTTTCATTTTTTTTGAATTACCTACTATGATTGCGTTAACAATTCATTCTCCTCTTCAAAATCCATCAGCTAGTAGTAAAAAATTGAATTTTTTCTTCACTGATTTAGAAACTAGGGTTTTGAAGAAGCGATGGTTTAGACAGTAAGAAACTGACGTAATAAGATAATGGAATTGAGAAGAAAGAAAATATGCAACTTTCTAAGCGTATTTTAGTCTTCAAAATTTTATTTATTTTAGTGGGGGCTACTAAGTAATTATCTAAGTAGAAATAGAATTTGCCTAAAATATATAATGTTTTCTTTCAAGCGCTAGAAATAGGTCAAAATATTATGTTGATTTAAAGCATAAGCAAATATTATCTTAGTCTTGTTTGGTAAGACTGTTGAAAAAAATTATCTACATATTTATTTCTTTGAATATTTTTTTTTAAAATATTTCGGTTAACCTTGCAAAAGAAAAGACAAGTATTTGTTAGGAACCGGGTAGGAGTTCTTAAGTCAATACTTGTTTGTGTTAAATATATTTCCTACATCACGGAAACATTTCCTATTTATGGATTACTTCACGTTTTAACTTCACACATAGATTAGAAATTTAGTTGATAATATATGAAATAATGAAAATAGAATTAATTATTTACATATCAATCATCTAATTTATTAGTATTAAAGAGGGTTGGTATCCAATTAATTATTAAGGAGAGTTAGCATCCCAATTCTAGGGCGCACAATATTTCTTGCGCTAGGACCTATATATCTCAAGGTTGGGCCAAAATGAGGGTATAGTTCTACGAACACACGCAAAATGACCTGATAATTTTGCAAATATTTGCATAATAAATGAATATGAACATATTTTCGCAATTGTTTGCAAAATAAATGATTACATAGACATGGTTAACTAAACTGAATGCTTTTTTTTCCAAATAGATGCATATTATTTCGAAAATTTGCAAAGTGGTAGATAAAGAATGTTTTTGGGAAAAAGTATGACATTGGCAAAACATTTCACATTTGTGGGAAAAGGAAGCAATTAGGATTAAAAATGAAAACTCAGGAACACTGAATAAATTAAGCGATTCGATAAATCGAACAAATTAAGACCTAGGTATATGATGTTGGCATTCGTGATGAAGAAGTCGGGTAAATCAAGAAATGCATCATCAGTGGTGAGTCTGGAGATTATGATTACGTAATCCGAAAGCTCAAATCAGCTTCCAATTATTGATTACAATTTTCAATACGAGCATTACGACACGCGCTTCGCACGTGATGATGATATGCACTTCACACATGAATTGTTTTTCTGTAAATTGAATATGTTTAACAAATTCAAAAGAAATAATTTGCACAAAAACTAAGTCATATTTTTGCGTTGAAATCATGTGTTGTTAATTTGAATTTTTGTTTCTTGGTTGCAACATCTAATTTGTTATTAATTTGTATTTTCATTTCTATTAATTTATAAAATAAATTTATTTGTTAGATCTTATTTTTGAGTGCATTTAAGATTTGGTAATATTTGTAGACAAAAGTTTTGAATTTATAAATAAGGTTTATTTGTTAGATCCTATATTTAAGCGACACTAAGATTTGTTGATACTTATAGAGGTTTGCTTATTAGTTTTATGTTTAAGTGATATTAAGATTTGATAATATTTATAGAGGAGTATTTTGAACTTGTAAGTTAGATCTAATTTTCAAGTGATATTAAGATATGGGCATTTTTGATAGTTTACGCTGATACCAAAAAAACATGACACTAAATGTATTACAACTATTATTAAAAATTACTTAATTCGGGTCAACTTGATTACAAATTTGAAACCAAATCTAGGTGTCCGGTAAATAGATGTCTGTCTTATATGTGTCTATTTTATAATGTTTAAAGGCTGGACGCTTGTTTAGCTTGCACCCGATTGGTAGGTCTGACTTTCAAAAGCCTATTAAACAGACATCTAATTTTGATGCCTGTTTAACAGTCACTCAACTCATTTATCTTTTGGAAGAACCACTCGTAATCGAGTCTGGAAATTACAGAGTTGTAATTTGTAATTCGCAAACTATTGAAGATAAAATAATTATGGAGAATGCCTATGCGTATGTAGTATAATTTTAAGGGGACTTTAGCTAATAACTTCAAAATTAAGGATGTGGTCTAATTTTCATCTAATTTTGAAATGTTTAAAAAGTAAACTAAATATGTTGTAGCACTCCCTGACCGGATAAAAAAATATTAATTTTGGAATAAATCTTCACAAGAAGTGATATGTTTTAAACGAAACTCAAATAAAGCAAAATTTAGTTGTAGTGCCCGAGCTGTTGATGAGTTGATCAAGGATAGATCCATTGAAGACGTTCGTGAAATCTTCCATCTGCAGAACGATTACACTCCTAAAGAAGAAGAAGAAAATTCGCCAAGAATATGCATTTGCTTTTGAGTGAAGTATTAAATTCAACTATGGTTATTGGAGGTCTGAAATTTTAGACTTAACTAAGTTCAATTTAACTTTGGTTCTTTCTTTATTTTTGTTTTAAAAGAAATGAAAAACAAATCTACTTTGATAGACATTGTGGGATTTTTATTTTTATCATGATAGTAAAATGGTATGGTTAAAATACTATAAAAATTCTCGTAGAATTTCAGACTTGCATTCACTGTTGAAGAAATTTTATATTATCTCCGTTGGTTTTTAATAATATTTTGCGTTCATATTAATTTTGTCAACCAGTTACATATGCAGAAACCTTTGTAGTCTTCTATATATGATGGTGTCAATGGATAACTCAAATTCAATTTAAATAAAGTTTGAAATTCGTATAGTTGCTATATTAATATACCTTCTAGAAATAAGGCATATACAGTTATATAACACTTAAATGACATGACGGAGAAAGTTGTTTGATGAAATATATGTCTATAATCTATATACACAGTGAAGTGTATCTTTTTACATGCTAATACATAAAACTTGTATGACATATACAGACATTAAATAAATCATACCTATCGGACTATGCTTAATATATATTTCTAAATTTGAGGTGTATTTAGTCTGTGGAGTTTGGTATCATAGTAGCTTTCCTATTTATCTATGTATATGTATGAATGTGTATGTAAGTATATGTGTCGGTTCTGCTACATCTCTCTTTGCTACATATCACTTATTTTTCAACCTACACATTTTGAAATTGAACGAAAATTTGTAGATATGTTCATCATCTTTACAAAATTTGCCAAAATTTGATAATTTTAAAATAAGACAACGGTTAAAATAAATATTTTAATGGTTGATATGTTTAGAAAGTAGGCCATTTTCCATCATGGTTTTCCTTATGCCTTCCTACATGATGTAGGAAATTGCCTACGCATTCCCTACACTATGTTGTAATTCCCTACAAAAAGAAAGTGGATGGAAAGCGTAGGAAATTTTCTATGTATTCCTTACATCCACGTGATTTCTTAACATGGGGAATGTATAGGTAATTCTCTACACGATCCCTACATTGCCTTTTATATTTATGCTAAATTTAATTATATATCTTTTATATTTGAGCTTAAACTAAACTAAATTAGAATAATTTTTGAAAATAAATTTGTAATTAAATTTTATGCATAACTTTAAAATGTAGAATTAATTTCCATAACATTTAAATTTGAATTTTAGTTAAAATTAAATAATAGTAACATCAAAAAATAAAATTAATATTAAATTATATGTATAACAATTAATATTATATTAAATTATATAACTTTTATGAATGAATTTAAATAATTAAAAATTAGAATGCTCTTTCTATTATGACTTCTCCCAATTCAAGTATACATAATTGTTACTGTTGTTGTAAAAGCCTAAATATAAAATTTCGTATCATTCAGATAGTTCGGTGCTCAATTTTATAAGTTTACTATCATAGTAAGTTGATTAAAATTACAATATAAAAAATAAATTATTTATAACTATAATTAAAATTCAGTATAGATATTAAATTAAATATAAAATTAAAATAAAAATTAATAGTAAAATATAAAATTATTTTACTTTTATATATGAATTTAAATTTAAATTAAATTAATTTTTAGAATTAGTATCGCAATTAATTTTTTATACAATACTTAAAATTGAAATTAAATTATAGAACTTTTAAAATTGAATTGAAATATAAATTAATAATAATAACTTTTACAAATAAAATGTAACCAAAAAATTAAAACTTGATGTATAAATAATGTGGTGTAGGGAATTGGTGGATATTCCCTTCACCTTCTCTCCTACGTCGTATTATTTTATTTATATAAACTAGAATGTAACTTTATACTATAAACCTTCCAAATCGATAAATCAATATTTTCCATCGCTCCCTTCTTACCAAAAATCAAATGTGCCTTCGAGTATTTTTTTAAACCGTTGGGTAATTAATTATGAATTCTTTATTGTATTTAGCATGATAAAATTATATAAAATAAAATTATCAATAGAAAATTAAATGTATTGGATCTTATATCAATCTAAAGTATACTTAACCTATTGCTAAAAGATGACGAAAAAATAAATAATTGTAGGATGTCGACCTTGAATTTTAAATTTATAGCAATTCATCGATATTCATACTAAAAATCCTTCATTCGAAGGCCAGACGACCTTGGAACAAGACCAAATTCGAACCACTAATGCTTGGTAATGTATTTGTAATGACCTGTAAATTAATTGCTTTGTATTTTAATATTTAAATCATTTTTTAATATTTAAATAATGAATTTTAATAACCAAATAAACTTATTTTAAACATTAATTAATGATATTAAAATCATTTTCACAATTTTTTTACCAAATAAATAGTCAAAAAAATAGAAAATGTGACCGACAATTTCCGAAATTTCAACTTTTCGACCTCGGAAAGTCGTCGAAAATGTTGTGCACATTTTTGTATCACTTATATACACATGCACACACATCCACATATGTCATGTGATAAGATAATCAATGTGTTAAAGTAAACAATCATACTTAGTTTAAATATAAACGTTGATTTGACATAAAATGCACAAAATATATTAAAAAAACTTTAGGAAATTAATTAAATAACCTAGCCATACCCTAAACTAGGACCTAAAGCATGGTGTAGGCAGACCTAAGGGGTGTAATATGTGTTCTAAGGTGAGGGGGGAGCTATGGTAGCATGCACATGACAACATTTAATATATTTTAAATGTTTAAGTTAATTTAAATTAATACTCCACTTCTTCGCCTATAAATACCCACCATCTCCACACATTTTCCACTTTACATATTCATTTCTATCTTCATTTCTTATCTCTTCATATACATATATAAACACTTCCATGGCTTATAAAATTATTTGAAAAGTCATAAACTAGTGAATACACTTCCAAAAATCAAGTAAAACTCCTTACTTCACTTCCAAAAACAATTCCCTACTAAACAAGACCCTATACCCCCACATTTCCGCTATGGCCGAGCCACATATGGTCTAGGCCGAGTCAATAGCCTACAAAAAGTCCACTAAATCATGTCAAGTGCATAGGAAAGCTTAGTTCTAATGTTGTTCAAAGAGTTGGTTTAATTTTGGTTAAGTTAGTAAGCGCTTGGTGAGTAAAAATCCCACCTTTCAAAATCAAAGTTTGTAACTTTAAATATAGTCCATTTATATTGTTGGTGAATGTTTGTTGAATATATGTCGTGTTATGGTGGTTGTTGGCTTGACTTATGCATCAAAAAGTTAACACTTTGTAAGTGAGTTAGTAACTTGACAAGTTAGTAAGCTAAAGTTGAAATTTTGCAAGTATTGTTTCCTATTTGTTGTGTAAATGCACATACCATGTTTATATGCTTACTCATATGTTGTATGATGACTCGATGGACGAAAAATGACATGAACTTGTTTGTTGAACTGCCTATGTAGCATTAATCGCTACATCGACACTTTTGAAAATTTCACACTTTATCAAAACCTTTTAGTTTCAAATCGTGCTTTGGTTTGTTTTACAAGTTAAATAATTTTTTTTGAATAATGATTTCAAATTTGATTAGTTATTTGATTAATGATTTGTAAATTTAATTAATTATTCAATTAATAAAGATTATGGTTAACTAATTAACTTATTAATGATGAGTTTTAAATTTAACTAATCACTTGGTTAATGATGTTTTAAATCAATTAATCATTTTATTTAATGATATTTTGAAATTTATTAATCATTTTATCTAATGATGTTTAAGGTTAATTATTCTTTTAATAATGACAGATTAAAGTTAAATAATCAATTTACTAACGATGTTTTTAAATTAATAAATCTTTTAATTAATGACTTTTAAAAGTTAATAAATCTGTTTAACCTTAAATAAGTCTTTTCTTAAATAAAGTTTTAAATTTATTAATCACTTTTAAATAATGATATTTAATTATTATTTAATTTATTTAATTAATTGAATTAGTAATTAATTGAATTAATGATATTTTAAAGGTGATTTACCCTTTTTAATTGAAGGTTATTGAAGTAAATTAATTAACTAGTTAACAAAGTTTTAAAGTTAATTAATCAATGTAATAATGATGTTTTTAGTTGTTAAATCCTTTTTATAAAGATATTTCAAAGTTAGTAAACTCTTTTAACAAAGTGTTTCAAAGCTAATACTTGTAGTGTGAAGCCAAGTACGAATTCAAATTTTTTTTAAAAAAGAAAAGTTCAAATTTTTTATGGAAATGGATTAATTTTCGTAAAGCAATTCACCTGTATGGAAACAGTTTATTTGTATAATTACCATTAAACGTTGAAGAAGTAGACATGCTTTTATTTCGAAAGTTAAGAATAGTCGTGAGACATGACTTTGAGGTAACACTACCTTGACTTATCCGATATTATTGTTAACCAAAAAATAGTACAAGTCTGAATTTGATGAGTGGTCATAAGTATGCAAGACTTAATTTCCATATATGATCGTTTTATATCCTCGATAGCTGGTTTCTTAGCTATCGGTTACTTCAGCTTTTTTATTATCGTCATTATAAGACGATTTGTTGCTCCGTTGAGCGTTGTTATCCTTTGTCGGTAAATGACTGAACCCAAAGCGCAAAAGGACGTCCAACTATGTGGGTTTGCTCCCATTATGGTATTTTCACATCTCATCTAGATCGAATTCATATGCGCATGTAGATGTGGAGTATTCGGATTCTTGGTAAGGTTTGGCGGGGTCCGGCTGGTACATTTTCGAGAAGTGTCACTGTAACGATCGTCTTTTGGACCCCTAAATGTCGACACTAATACATCCATGATATTCATGTGCTAACCACCTAAGTGCTGGAAAGGAAACACTTTAGGGTAAAATAAAAAAAGAACAAGAAAGAAGAGAAAACAATATCAGAATCTCACAACGGAACGATGACATGTAATATCGAAATGACACTTTTATAAAGGAAAACTGTATAGATACAATAATCAGTGTAAACTAACCTATCATCAGCCTAGACAGTTATAACAACATGTCCTCACAATTGCTAATATAAAAATAAACAAAGTAATGCAGCGGAAATAAACTCTACGATAGGAAACCATCCAACTCCTCTCTCTAAGAGCTCCAATGATCATCAATGAAATCTGGAAATATACATGGGGCTGACCCAAGCATTATAAGAAGAATAACACTCAGATCAGTCTAGTAAACCAGCGTGAGAAAACTCAAGTAATTTGAATTATCTAATGTTTATAAACCTTTATAAATAAAGGTATCTTGTAATACTATAGCGCGAATAACGGATGGGTTTTTTAATCTTACGATAACCAAAACATGTATATATAAAATCCTGTGATATTATAAAAATGTCTAAGTTGTTTAATATAAATATAACATAGCTTAAATGGTTACATGATTACATTTGATAGCATATTCAGGTATACAAACAAAACCTCTAAAGGACGTTCATATAAATGGATATTCCACGGAGACCACCCTAGTATACTTGTAAGCCATACTAAGATCGATCACCTATGACAAAGGTCAGAAACTACCTACGGAGCAACGTACATCTCTAGATAAAATATACCATAAGGTAAACACAACCAGCTCACACCCTAACCCGTGCACAACATATCGATAAGCATACTCAAGATAATGGAGTTGATGTACCCCCAATTTGGGTTAGCTGAACTCGGGATCATGCATCATACTCTGTCTTTATTCATTTCCCGATGTCGACGCTACGTTCGGCATCTTCACACGAGTTTTCAACATAACTCGATCAAATAATGTATCCTACATGGATCCCATCATCTCAACAGATTTCAAAACCACACAGGTTTCCATCATTCCACTTCCAAATCATAGAACCGGTATAATAGTTTTGGAGTAGTATTCGGTAAGTAAAACACTTACCGATCCCGGACTCTTCAAAACCAGTCGATGAATTTTCGGTTAACTCAATTTTGGTTCTTTGAGAAGTAATCGAAAGCTAGAGACTTTTTGTACCAATACTCCTCCCCGGGGGTTCTTATTGGTATAAATCCGCGAAGCATTCCATATACTTCCTAAGTTAAGTTTGGTCAAGATCAGTAGTTGACTAATCGACTATCGAGTCTTGAACACTTGCTTATGGGAATCAAGGTTCCACACTTCACATGTGTCTAACCTTTCTACTTAACTATTCCTTGGCCTAGAAGAATGCCGATAGGTTAGAGCTCTATTGCTCTGTCCCTACCTAATCATCAGTCTTTACTCTTACAAATAGATAAGCTTACTCGTTCGACTTTTAGTGTTAAGCATATTAGTACTAACATCCCATAAACAATCAAACTAAGGTCATTACACGGTTGTTACTTATCATCCAAGTATAACCAAGTCACATAAACGACTTTTAATCCCTTTATAATTGAGTTATCCTTTATTAATTAAAACCTTTTTATTAGTAAAACTTCTTTTTATCTAATAAAACGTATTTTATAAACCAAGACTACCTTTATTAATTAATACTCTTTTATTAATTAAAGGTTCCTTTGTATACTTCTATAAATATATTGGATCTCTCTTTACAAAAGATATATATTTGTCTTGATAAATTTAACTATTCATTTATTCCTTTAATACTTAAAACTTATTCACATACTTATCTCAATGGTATAAGTGTATTGGCAAATCATTTAACAAGTTTTACTTACCTGAAATATAATCAAAGAGATTGAAATAATTAATACCAAAACATTGTTATAATAAACTCCTTTTCTTTTATAAATGGAACATATAACATTTTCTATCTCTTTATAAAAGATTTCAAAATAGTTGTTATTACCTCTAAAATTCCATTGTTAAAGATTTATAATATTTCTTCCAATATATAATTGAAGGGTTTAAAAACACATGTCACTAAAACTTTTTTACTACAAACCCAAAACCATTCCTTTTAATCATTTTCTTTAAAACTCTCCTTTTAAGGGTTTAATTATATTTAAGGGTTAAAGACAAGTGTTGCTCAAAGCATTTGTCACAACAATCCCAAAACCATTTATTTGTATTTTTATACTAAATATCCTAAATATCTAATTATATTCCCATGTATAATTAATAATAAGGGTTAAAAGCAAGTGTTGCTAAAATAACCGTTTGCAACAACCCAAAACTATTTAATTATCAATTAATAACATTAAACGTTTATTTAAAGATCAAAGCATATCCACATTTATTAATTAACACAATACACTTTTAGTTGATTCTATATAACAATTTATTTTAGCTTAAGTGTTAAAATCCAAACTTCCTTTCTTATATATATAAAATACTTAATTTAATATTTATAACTTATATATATAGAAATATCTTTAAAATACATATTAATATTTTTAAAAGAACTTTAAAACTACTTAAAATATATGACAATTACTTATATATATAATATTATGTAAAAATAGAGAATTTTGGAATAAATAGGAAACAAGTATTTATTTTAAAAGCTACTTAGTTTACAAATTCATAATTAATTGTTAAAGATATATTCAAACTTGAAACTAATTTTAAAACACTCTTTTATAAGTTAGAAAATAACTCTAGAAATATTGGAGAAAAATAAAAAACATTTAAGTATCAATTTTAAACAAATTACAGTTCCAAATAGCAAATATTGCATTTCTGCAAAGCTACCAAAATAATTCGCAACAGCTAAAAAGTGATTCAGAAGCAAATACAACACATCAAAAGTGCTGCCAAAAGTCCTGGGCTGTTGTTTAAGGTTAATTTGCAATAACTTTGCGTCCAGATTTCGACTTCTTAACAAATGATTTTTAATCCATTATTTTTACATTAGTTAGTATACTTTGGGTACTTGAAAAGCATGAATAAAAATCCTAGAAAATAACTTCTATTTATTTTAGAGAACTTTTCGAAAGCATGTTATTTATCGAACTACACTTATAGCGACTATTTCGCTATCACTCTTTGTACTTCGTTCAACTAGCTATCAAATGAATTAGGTTTCAAAACTTTGCCAATAAGAACAATACATTATTTACTTGATTAAGCTCTGAAGAAACTCCTAAGAAAGTTTGCATAAGAATACGCGTTATTTTCAAAGACAGACTATTTTTAAAAGTGTCACTATAGCAACCTTTTTACTCCAATTTTTTGTTACTTTGATTTACTTCTTCTGTAACTTTCCAAAACATATTCTTTGATTTTCTAAGCACTCGTAGAAATGTAGATAATAACCAAACAAGTTATTATTAAGATATATTATTACATCACAATTTTCACAAATTATAGTTTAAGGGATTCAAAATGCGTTTAGCGACTATCGCTATACGGACAATTCCGTATTCAATCCAATATTTGGTGTCATGTTATCTTATACACATACATGATTCCAAGTTCCAAACATACTACTAAACGTGTATTAACATACACACACATCAATATATCCATTTTAAATGTTCAAATGAACTTATCACAATTCAATGGTTTAGTAAGAAACTACTTTAACAATTTGTATACTCTTTAAAGTATATAATCAAGGGTTTAACTTTAAGTAGTTAATGCCAATTATTATAATATATAGCAAACATATCAACAAGTTTATAGATTATTCAAAGTGAGAATAACTCACTTTTATCAAACCAAATCTCTTCTTACCAAAATTCACTCATAACCACACTTCAACTATTAAACCCTGCTTCATCAAAACATTACTTAAACACATCCTCTGCCTTCCTAAACCAGACGTCTAAGACCATTCCCTCCTCCTTGGCTCATGGCCAAGCCCTCCACCATCACCATTGATCACGGCCTAAACCACCACTTCCTCCTTTAAAACCCACAGCCTTAGCCTCCTTCCTTTCTCTTAATACCTATGTCCATAGGCCACTTTCCTCCCTCCCAAAAGCACATGGCCTAAGGCCAAAAATAAGAGGAGATGAGAGAGTGAATACATGTGTTTAGAAATGAATTTTTATAGAAATGAAGTGCATATGCATGTGTATTTATAAGCTGAGAATTTAAGTGGAAAAGTTAGTAAAAACCCTTCGTTAACCATGAATTTAAGGTACATCCAAGCCATGCTCTTACACAACCATGCCCCTAAAACAAGTCATGAAACATGGTCCTTAAATCAAGCCTTGATTTAGGGGTCCTTATGTACTAAATTTCTCTTTAATATTACATGCTTACTTTAATTAATTTTATTAAGAAATGAGATGTTTAATTCTTAGTTAATGTGTTCATATGATAACTATTCAAGTTGTAAATGTTTGCATAAGTTGTATTGTATAAAAAGTTTATTTTCAGAAAAACGTTTTCCAGTCACATTTTTAGTATTTATCTAAAGTGTATATTTTTGTAAATACATTTCAAAAATGATTTTTCTAACATTAGTTATTAATTAAAAAGTTTTTAATAAGGTTATAAAATCATATTTAATCATATTAAATCTTGGATTCAAATATTTAAATTATTCAGATTTTTAAATATGAAGTATTCGAAATTTCAGGTCATTACATTCACCCCTCGTAGAATATTTCATCCTCGAAATTCCAACACAAACAATCCAAGAAAAACCATACAATAACACTTAACAATATTACTTTTATTGACAAACAAGGGCAATGGTTTGCCCAGGCAAAAAATCTTATCATCGCATAAGGATGATAATTAAACTACTGAGTGTAACTTTTGCTCAATAGCCACAGGTTATTACTTAGTCGATTATTCATATTACCCTATACAATCCGAAGATCCATTTCCCAAACTCACCGCAAGCCAAAAACATAGTGTGTAATTATAATTAAGCTCGTATAATGTATATATATCATCTTAACGCAATATTGATAGGAACACTTGCTCGATCACATAAATTTCACTTCCGAACTAGTATATCTCAATTGACTTCTTTAGTGCGGACTCTAATCTGATTCCTTGATTGGAAACCTTCATTCTCCTTTTATAGCGATAAACTATGATAGAAAACTTAGGGATCATATCAAAAATCTAAATCAAGTGTTCGCCGTCAAGAAGTCTAGTAAAAATCCTTTTTCGGACCGGTGTATGCAACATTGAAATCATGTACTCGAATCTTAGATCAAGAAATGTCATGTGAACAAAATGTTCTACACTTAACTCAATTGGTTACTTAACTACATCAGTTTCTTTTCAATTCTCATTTATTTACACAAAATCATTTCTTATGTAATATTAAAATCATTTATGCAACATTTTTTAAAACATTACTTAAGTTTTAGAAATATTTCCTAAAGACTTAACTTTATTTATTTATTTATATATGTATATTATTATTTTTACATTTTATTAAAACAAAACTTAATTTTGAAAAACATTTCAAGACTTAAGTTCATTATTCGTACAATACTTCGTCATATCCTAAGAGTATATAAAAAATATTCTTTTACAATTTTACTTTCTAAAATTTTAACGAAGACCAAAAATAATTTGGATCTTATAATTGATTCAACCATTTTAACTTCTTTATCGATCGAGTTAGGTAAGTAGCTAGGTAAAGTAGGACTCTAATATCAATACTCAAGACTAGAGTCTACTTTCCTTAGAAGACCCTAAAGTAAAGACGTTTATTAGTTGCCCCAATAACATTAAGTGCCCTATTTAATAAAGATGCTTAACAACTTTTTAAACTTGTCTTGATTTACTATCTTTTAAAATTAAGAGTTGTAAAAGTTTAACTTTTATATTTTCACAAAAATGCTTAGCTTCAATTATATTAATTCGGAAGTTTCCGATTATCCAGAATGATCGAAAATTTTATTTTATTTCAATAATTGAAAACTAATAACATACCATAATAAGATGCACATCCAAACTACCTTAATGCAAAGGATACATGCAACCTAATATATTT
This sequence comes from Allium fistulosum, assembly GCA_030737815.1. Lineage (NCBI taxonomy): Eukaryota > Viridiplantae > Streptophyta > Magnoliopsida > Asparagales > Amaryllidaceae > Allium > Allium fistulosum. The sequence goes on along the minus strand of CM060905.1, from coordinate 751,608,595 downwards.
CAATTGGAAAACTTAAGATCTGAATTTCGGGTTTTATTTCAAATTATTTGAAGTATTATATATATATACATATACACATATATCTTTTTGATGTCAAATCATACTTTTCGGGATGAAACCAAAATCATTATCAAAACCAATTTCCAAGCTATTTTGTTTAAAATCGATGGAAAATATTCATATAGATTGAGTAACAGCAAAATGATATAAGAAACCGATTACTACCAAGAAGTATCGTATAACCCCTTTACTAAGAAGGATAATACTCAAGAAAGTGTATACCATACAAAAACATCTCCCGCCTAATTTTAGTCACTTTCGAGTCACTTGAACTAGCTAACATAAAATACTTTGTTTCTCGAATCGACTTGTTGTTTCCGAGAGTAATCTCTAACTCGAACAAATCTTAAAGCTCTTTTAATAACATTAGTCCTTTAAGATAGTTTCAAATAATACTATTATTATTTTTCCAAACTCCTTGAAAACATTTTCAAAAACACCGAGATTTAAGTTCTCAAATTCTTAATTTAAATCCTTTTTTATTTTAAATCATAATTATACAAACCATATTTATATATGTCATATTTATATAAACCATATTTATATAAGTCATATTTATATAAACCATATTTATGTAAGTTTACTTTCTTATATTAAATCATTTCATAAGTATCTAACTTTTAAATATCTTACCTTTCCCTTAAATCTATAATATGAAACTTTTATTAAATTAACCTTTTAACCCAACGTTATCACTGAATGCCTTATAGTCAAACTGTGAAACTTTATTCACAAAGTGTTCGTTTAAATGTTCCTATAAATTACTATCTACCTAACCTATGCTGTGAAAAGGTAATTTACTTAATATTCAATAAACAACAGTTCATGCTCATAAACTGGTCGAGCATGACAAATCAAGCAATAAATGATAAAAATTAAATATTATCATTTCCTAACTAACAAATACATTAGAAATAACTTTGTTAATTATTTGAAAATTATTCTTTTATATAAAATAAAATCCATGGTAAAATTATTTCATTTACCAATTTTGAAAATAATACTATATCGGTTTGTTTTATTTAAGTGTTTAAGAATCTCTATCGATAACGCTGATCAGATGCATAGACCAAAATCCCTAAGCACTCAGCTGACCAATCAACACAATATGAAACATTGTTATAACACTAACATATATGTACTCTCATATGTATAATACACTCAAACTCATAATAAAACATTCCATTACCTTATCTCTTAATGAGTTATACCCAACCAAAGCCAAGATTCTCGCTTAAACTTGCGCTTTGATACCATGATGTAGCGATCGTCTTTTCGACCTCCAAATGTCGACACTAATACATCCACGGTATTCATGTACCGAGCACTCAAGTGTTGAAAAGTTAGAACGTTGGGGTAAAATAAAAGAAGAAAAGAAAAAGAACAAGAAAGAGGAGAACACAATGTCAGAATTTCACAACGGAACAATAACATATATAAAATCAAAATGATACTTTTACAAAGGAAAACTGTATAGATACAATAATCCGAGTAAACTAACCCATCATCAGCCTGGACAGTTATAACAACATGTCCTTACAGTTGTTGATATAAAAATAAACAAAGTAATGCAGTGGAAATAAAATCTACTATAGGGAACCATCCAGCTACTCTCTCCAAGAACTCCAATGATCATTAATGAAATCTAAAAATATACACGAGGCTGACCCGAGCATTATAGGAAGAAGAATAACACCCGAATCAGTCTGGTAAACCAGCGTGAGAAAACTCAAGTAATTTGAATTATTTAATGTTTATAAAACATTTATAAATAAAGGTATCTCCTCGGACCACATCGCAAATAAAAACGGACGGTTTTTTTGCCTTACGGTAACCAAAACATTAATATATAAAATCCTATGATATTATAATAATGTCTAAGGTGTTTAATATAAATATAACGTAGCTAAAATGGTTGCAGTGATTACATTTGACAGCATATTCAGGTATACAAACAAAACCGTTAAGGGACATTCGTATAAATGGATTTTCCATAGTGACCACCCCAGTACACTTGTAAGCAATACTGAGACCGATCACCAAGGACAAGGGTCAGAAACTACCTTCCGAGTGTCTTATATCTCCAGATCAAATATACCATAAGGTAAACACAACCAGCCCATACCCTAACACGTGAACCGAGTATCATCAACTCCCCATTCGCGCAACATATCAATAAGCATACTCTAGATAACAGAGAAGATGTAACCCCTATTTGTGTTAGCTGAACCCAGGAGCATGCATTATACTCTGTCTTTAGTCATTTCTCGATGTCGAGGCTACATTTGGCATCTTCTTAAGAGTTTCCAACAAAACTCGATCAAATAATGAATCCCATGTGGATCCCACCATCTCAATAGATTTCAATGCCATACATGATTTCCATCATTCCACCTCCAAATCATAGAACCCATATAATAGTTTTGAAATGTATTTGGTAATAAAACATTACCGATCCCGGACTCTTCAAAACCAATCAATGAATTTTCGGTTAACTAAATTCCGGTTCTTTTTGAAGTAATCGAAAGCTAGAGGCATTTCGTACCAATACCCTCCCCGGGGGTTCTTATGGGTATAAATTCACGAAGCATTAAGTATACTTCCTAAGTTAAGTTTGGTCAAGATCGATAGTCGACTAATCGACTATAGAATCTTGAATGCCTGCTTATGGGAATCAAGGTTCCATTCTTTACATGTTTCTGACCTTTATGCTTAACTATTCCTCGGCCTAGAAGAATGTCGATAGGTTAGAGCTCTATTTCTCTATCCCTACCTCAACATCAGTCTTGACTCCCACAAATAGATAAGCTTACTCGTTCGACTTTTAGTGTTAAGCATATTAGTACTAACATCCCACAAACAATCAAACTATGGCCATTACATAGTTGTTACTTATAATCCAAGTATAATCAAGTCACACAAACGACTTTTAATTCCTTTATAATTAATTTATCCTTTGTTAATTAAAACTCTTTTTATTAGTAAAACATTTATTTATCTAATAAAAATTCTTTTATAAATCACGACTTCCTTTATTAATTAATACTCTTTTATTAATTAAAACTTCTGTTATATACTTTTATAAATATATTGGATTTTTCTTTATAAAAGATATATAATTGTCTTTGTAAATTTAACTATTCATTTATTCTTTTAATACTTAAAACCTATTCATATACGTATTCCAATGGTATAAGTGTAATCACAAATCATTTAACAAGTTTTACTTACTTGAAATATAATCAAAGAGATTAAAACAATTACTGCCAAAACTTTGTTATAATAAACTCCTTTTCTTTTATAAATTGAACATATAACATTTTCTATCTCTTTAAATAGGATTTCAATACTTGTAATTATCTATAAAATTCCATTGTTAATGATTTATAATATTTCTTCCAAAATATAATTCAAGGGTTTAAAAACAAATGTTGCTAAAACATTGTTTACTACAAACCCAAAACCATTCTTTTTAATCATTATCTTTATAACTCTCTTTTAAAGGTTTAATTATACTTAAGGGTTAAAGACAAGTGTTGCTCAAAACATTTGTCACAACAACCCAAAGCCATTTATTAGTATTTTTCTACTAAATATCCATTAGTAAATACCTAATTATATTCCCAAGTATAATTAATAATAAGGGTTCAAAACAAGTGTTGCTAAAATCACCGTTTGCAACAACCCAAAACTATTTACTTATCCATTAATAACTTTAAACATTTATTTAAAGATCAAAGCATATCCACACTTATTAATTAAGGCAATACACTTTAGTTGATTCCACAAAACAATTTACTTTAGCTTAAGTGTTAAAATCGAAACTTCCATTCTTATATTTATAAAATACTTAATTTAATATTTATAACTTATATATATAGAAATATCATTAAAATACTTATTAATATGTTAAAGAAATTTTTAAAATTAATTAAAATATATGATAATTGCTTATACGGGATGTTATGTAAAACATAGAATTTTGGAATAAATAGAAAAACAAGTTTTTTTAAAAGCTACTTAGTTAAAAATTCATGGGCTCTAGAAATATTAGACAAAAATACAAAATTTAAATATCATTTTTAAACAAATTACAGCTCCAAACATCAGAGATAGCATGTCTGCAAATACAGCACTTCATAAGTGCTACCAAAAGTCATGGGTTGTCGTTTAAGGTGAATTTGCTACAACTTTGCGCCTAGACTTCGATACCTTGACAAATGTTTTTAATCCATTCTTTTTACATTAGTTAGTATACTTTGGGTACTTGAAAACTATAAAGAAAAATACCGAATAATATCTTTTATTTGTTTTAGAGAATTTTTTGAAAACATGGTATTTTATCGAACTACACTTATAATAGCTATTTCTCTATAACCTTTTGTACTTAGTTCAACTAGCTATCAAATGAATTAGGCTTCAAAAATTTTCCAATAATAATAATACATTATTTACTTGATTAATTTCTAAAGAAATCTCTAAGAAAAAAATACACATTATTTTCAAAGATGGACTATTTTTAAAAGTGTCACTATAGTAACCTTTAAACTTCAATATTTTCTTACTATGATCTACTTCTTATATAAATTTCCAAAACATATTCTTTGCTTTTCTAAACAGTTATAGAAGTGTAGATAATAACCAAACAAGTTAGTATTAATATATGTTATTAAATCATCATTTTCACAAATTGTAGTTTAAGGGACTCAAAGTACGTTTATAGCGACTATCGCCATACGGACAATTTGTCAATCCAATATTTAGTGTCATGTTATTTTATACACATAGATGATTCCAAGTTCCAAGCATACTACTAAACATGTATTAACATATATACAAATCAATATATCCATTTTAAATGTTCAAATGAACTTATCACAATTCAATGGTTTAGTAAGCAACTACTTTAACAATTTATATACTTTTTAAATTATATAATCAAGTCATTAACTTTAAGTATTCAATGTCTATTATCAATATATAACAAGCATATCAACAAGTTTATAAATTATTCAAAGTGAGATTAACTCACTTTTATCAAACCAAATCTCTTCCTACCAACATTCAATCATAACCACACTTCTATCAAAATATCATACTTTATCAAAACATTACTAAAACTCATCCTCTACCTTCCTAGACCACATGTCCAAGACCATTGCCTCCTCCTTTTCTCGCGGCCGAGCCCTCCACCATCACCATTGCTCACGGCCTAAACCATCACTTCCTCCTTCAAAAACCACGGCCTTAGCCTCTTTTCTTTCCTTCAAAACCCACGGCCTTAGCCTCCTTTCTTTTCTTTAATACCCACGGCCATATCCTTCCCTCCAAAAGCACATGGCCTAAGGCCAAAACAAAGAGGAAAAGAGAGAGTGAAGACATGTTTTTAGAAATGAATTTGTGTAGAAATGAAGTGCATATGCATGTGTATTTATAAGCTTAGGATTTGAGTGAAAAAGATAGTAAAAACCCCTCCTTAACCATGAAGTTAAGGCACATCCAAGCAATGCTCTTACACAACCATACCCCTAAGACAAGCCATGAAACACGGTCCTTAAATCAAGCCTTGATTTAGGGGTCCTTATATACTAAATGTCTCATTAATCTTACATGGTTGCATTAATTAATTTGACTAGTAAATGAGATGTTTTAATTCTTAGTTAATGTGTTCGTATGATAACTATTCAAGTTGCAATATGTCCACACAACTTGTACTAAATAAAAAGTTGATTCTTAACAAAACGTTTTCCGGTCACATTTTCAGTATTTATCCAAAGTGTATATTTTTGTAAACACATTTCAAAAATAATTTTTCTAACATTAGTTACTAATTGAAAAGTGTTTAATAAGGTTATAAAATCATATTTAATCACATTAAATCTTGGATTCAGATATTTAAATACAACGTGTGCATATGTCACGGACTATATGAGCTTCTTAGTAGTATATTACTAGATGTATACTTCAAGGCTGGTGCACGTTCCTAGTCATTTGATGGAGATTTTCCTTTTCTTATTTGATTCAAACCTTCTAATTTATTCCCTTATTTTTATTGGGAAGTGTCAAACACTATTCGTGATGTTTAATTATTTATTCATTCTTTATGTTGGGATGTGATTTATGTGGAAGCAAACCCATTCCATGTTCACCCGCATAGTCTCGTATATTTTTAATTTCACACCTATTGTTTTGAAAGTTTTACTTATACCAGACATATCATTTGACCCGAGTTATTTGTTTTCCCTAAATCTTGGATTCTCATTTTATTTAAGTAGTCCGAGGGTAGCAAGTCGTTGTTGGGATCTTTTGAAGACGGCGTCAAAGCTGCAGCCTTTCATCTTCTTAGTTATCCATTCCGTTGTATTTTGTTGTTTAGTAAGTGTATTTTTTTCAGCATATGTAAAGGTAGGATGCTATGACTGCCTAAGCTGTTTTGTTGTACTTTGTGTAACTCTGATAACTCCTTGTTAAGGAGTAACCTGATTACTATTGACTATTATAATTTATTTGGCAATTTTGTTATGAGGTTTTCTATTTTGTTTTTTATTCCACTCTACGACGATTCATCTTTCCGATGCTTAGGAAATGGCACATGAACACCGAGGATGTGTTAAGTGTCGTTCCTAGGGGTCCGAAATGAGGGTCATCTTAGTTGGTATCAAAGCGAGGTTAAGCGAACAACTTAGCCTGATTGGGGTATAACTCTTTAGAGATAGGGTGAGTTGAGCCGTAGAATGAGTTAATCTTGAGAGGGCGTTTCCTTTTCTCCCCTAAAAGTCAGTTTTTAGATCCTTTGTTGTAGTTTCCCTTTTTATCATCTTTTACCCTATCTTTGTACTATAGTAATACCTATCACTTGTCTAGGTTATTGAAAATGAGTACAAGAGGAAGAAGAGGGAGGGGATCTAGAACCAACACAACTACAAATGGCATAGCTCCTAGAAATGAGCTAGTTGTAGAGCCGGTATTAGAAGTAGAGATGGAAGTTTAGCCGCCTTAGAACTTTGCGACTTTATGCAAGAATTACACTGCTTTAGGTTGTAAGCCTTTCTATGGAACTGAAGATATTTTGGGATTTTAGACATAGCTCCGCTCTTGTGAAAGTATATTCGGGGATCTTCAGTTGGAAGATGCTAGAAAGAGAATGTTGGCGTCGTGTCAGCTTTAGAAAGCAGCAATGGATTTGTGGGATTCGGTCACAATGAATAAACCAGAAGAAGACTTCTCCTGGGCATAGTTTAAGGAGGTTTTTGAAGCTTAGTTTATCCCAGAGGCGGGAAGGACACAATTGTTTAGAATTTTCGTAGATTTGAAACAAGGTGAGATGACGGTGGTGTAGTATGAGCATAGGTCCAATGCATTGTCCCGCTTGAGACCAAGATTGATTGATTCGCCACTCAAAAAGAATGAAATGTTTATGTAAAGAATGAAATTATAGTTTCATTGGGAAATGACCAATCATCTCAACTGTACCTTTACCAAAAGAATGAAAGTTGTTGCGACCAAGATTGGAAGAAACCTGAAAATGCGATTGAGGTCAGAAGTTTCATGGGATTTGCTGGTTTCTATAGAATGTTCATTAAAGATTTCTCGAAGATTGCTTCTCATCTAACAAAGCTGATGAATAAAGATGCTAAGTTTGCTTAGACACCCAAGTGCGATCAAGCATTTAATGAGTTAAAGGAGAAATTGACAAGTGCTCCTATCTTGACTATCCCAAATGAGAGTGAAGGATTGCAATTTACGCGGATGCTTGTAGGACTGGATTGGGAGCAGTTTTGATGTAGAATGGTAAAGTAAAATAGCGTATGCGAGTCGACAGTTGAAACCTCATTAGAAGAATTATGCTACACACGATTTGGAGTTATTGCCAGTTGTCTTCACATTGAAGGTGTGGAGGCACTATCTTTTGGGTGCAAAGTTTGAGTTATTTATGAATCACAAGTCATTAAATTACCTTTTTACCCATAAGGACTTGAACTTGAGGATGCAAGGATGGCTGGAATTTCTTGCTTCTTATAACATAGAGATTCTTTATACCCTAGGGAAAGCAAACGCCGTTACAGATGCATTAAGTAGGAATGTGGCGACGATTGCTAATTTGGAAGTTAAGCCAGATCTAATGGAGTTAATTGCATATTTCTTGGAAGAAGACCCTATATTAGCTCGACTTGAGAAGGATGTTGAAGATGGAATTATTTCTAGTTTTCAGATTGACTCCCAAGGCATTTTAAGAATAAATGGACAGCTTTGTGTGCCTGATGTTAATGGAATTAGATAGGATGTGCTGAGAGAGTGCCATCAGTAAAGGTTATCTATCCACCCAGGAGTAACGAAAATGTTTCAGAATATGAAGATGAAATTTTGTTGGAAAGGGATGAAGAGAGACATTTTGATCTTCGTGAGTCGGTGTGCAAATTGTCAATGGGTCAAGAGTGACCAGTAGAAGAATGCTGGGTTACACCAACATTTGAAGATACTGGAAGTGGGAGCAAGTATCCATGGACTTTATCGATGGGTTGCCAAAAATGAGAAGAGGTCATAAAGGTATTTGGGTAATTATAGATCGATTAAAAAAGAGCGCCACCTTTATTCTGGTGAAGTGTAAAAGAATTGCAGCTTCTTTGGAAGGGATTTTTGTGAGGGAGATTGTTTTAATACATGGAATTCCAATAAGTATAATCAATGATTGAGATCCCATCTTCACTGGTCGATTTTAGGGAGCATTGTAAGCCACTTTAGGGACAGATTTGAATTTGAGCATGGCCTATCACTTGCAGACAGACGAACAAACCGGAAGGGTGAACCGAAATTTGGAGGACCTCTTGAGAGCATGCATTTTATATTTTGGTGGTTCTTGGGAAGATCATATGCATTTGGTAGAGTTCTCATACAACAACAGTTACCAAGCTAGCATTGGCATGGCAACCTACGAGCTTTGTATGGACGACCATGTGAATCACCTTAATGTTGGGTAGAGATGGAAGACCATTTAGTTCTTGAACCAGAGATGATTCGAGAAGCATGAGAGAAAGTGGCTATGATCAAGGAAAGGATGAAAGAAGCCTAGGATCGACTAAAAAGTTATCCCGATCAGCGGAGAAGAGACTTAGAATTTGCGGTCGGGGATTTGGTATTTGTGAAAGTTTCCCTAATTAAAGGAGTTGTAATATTCAGAAGGGTAGGAAAGCAAGCACCTGGATTCATTGTACCACTTAGAGCCCTTGAGAGAATTGGATCGTTGGTCTATAGAGTAGATTTGCCGGAGAAATTGTCTGAAGTTCATAATGTTTTTCGCGTATCGCATCTGAGAATGCATGTTCATGATCCATCTTTGATTGTTGAGACATCTATTCAGGACGACTTGGAAATAGAACCGAATTTGATGGTAGTCCGACACCAAGTTCATGTTGTAGATCGAGATGAAAGGAGATTGAGGAATAAGGTGGTTATGCTTGTGAAGGTTCAGTAGAGAGCGATGATCCGCACGATTGTACTTGGGAGACTAAGGATCATATTAGGAAAACTGACCCTGATGTAATGTCAGGTTAGTTGTTTGTTGTTTGGATGCATTATGTATGGCATAATTGCTTTGCATTGTTATATGAATTTCTTGGTATAATATATACCTTTTGATTGTCTTTTGTGTATTAATTTCGAGGACGAAATTATCCTAGGAGGGTAACTACCCACAAATTAATCGCTTTTATTTGAATATTTAAATCATTATTTACTATTTTAACAGTGGAATTTAGTAACAAAAATTAATTAATGATATTAAAATAAATTTCAAATTTTGTTTACCAAAATAAATAGTATAAATAGAAATAGAAAATGTAACCGAAAAACATTTTCCGAAATTTGACTTTTTGGCTATTGAAAGTTGTCGAAAACATTGTGCCCATTTTTGTATCACTCATATACACATGCACACACATGCACATATGTCATGTGATAAGATAATCAATGTGTTAAAGTTAATAATCAAGCTTAGTTTAAATATAAATTTGACATAAAATGCACAAAATATATTAAACAACTTTAGGAAATTAATTAAATAACCTAACCATACCCTAAACTAGGACCGAAAGCATGTTGTTGGTGGACCTGGGGAGGGGGTAAAGTGTGTTCTAAGGTGAGGGGGGAGGTATGGTAGCATGCACATACAACATTTAATATATTTTAAATGTTTAAGTTAATTTAAATTAATACTCCACTTCTTTGCCTATAAATACCCACCATCTCCGCACATTTTCCACTTTACATATTCATTTCTATCTTCATTTCTTATCTCTTCATATACGTGAACACTTCCATAGCTTCTAAAATTATTTCCAAAGTAAAAAATTAGTGAATACACTTCCGAAAATCAAGTTAAACTCCTTACTTCGCTTCCAAAACCATTCTCTACTAAAAAGACCCTATACTCCCACATTTCCACCATGGTAGAGCCCCATATGGTCTAGTCCGAGCCCAAAAGTCCATAAAAGGTCCATTAAATAAGGTTAAGTGCATAGGAAAGCTTAGTTCTAGTGTTGTTCGAAGAGTTAGTGTGATTTCGGTTAAGTTAGTTAGTGCTTTGGTGAGTAAAAATATCACCTTTCAAAATCCAAGTTTGTAACTTTAAATATAGTCCATCTATATTGTTGGTGAATGCTTGTTGGATATACGTTGTGTTATGGTGGTTGTTGGCTTGACTTATGCATCGAAAAGTTAACAAAATGGAAGTTAGTTAGTAACTTGACAAGTTAGTAAGCTAAAGTTGAAATTTTGCAAGTATTGTTTCCTACTTGTTGTGTAAATGTACATACCATGCTTATATGCTTACTCATATGTTGTCTGATCACTCGATTGATGAAAAATGACATGAAATAGATTGCTGGACTTCCCGTATAGCGATCGTCGTTGTACCGACACTTTCGAAAATTTCACACTTTATCGAAATCTTTTGGTTTCAAATCATGCTTCGGTTTGTTTTACAAGTTAAATAAGATTTTGTGAAATAATAATGATTTCAAATTGGATTAATTATTTTATTAATGATTTTTAAATTTAATTAATTATTTAATTAATAAAGATTAAGGTTAGCTAATTAACTTATTAATGATGAGTTATAAATTTAACCAATCACTTGGATAATAATGTTTTGAAATTAATTAATCATTTTATTTAATGATGTTTTTGAAATTAATTAATCATATTATCTGAATATGTTTAAGGTTAATTTATCTTTTAATAATGACTGATTAAAGTTAATTAATCAAATTACTAATGATGTTTTTAAATTAATTAATCTTTTTATTAATTAATGACTTTTAAAAGTTAATAAATCTGTTTAACCTTAAATAAGTCTTTTTTAAAATAAAATTTTAAAATTATTAATCACTCTCAAATAATGATAGTTAATTATTATTTAATTTAATTAATTAATTATATTATTAATTTATTGAATTAATGATGTTTTAAAGGTGGTTTACCCTTTTAATAAATGGTTATTGAAGTAAATTAATTAACTAGTTAACAAAGTTTTAAAGCTAATACTTGTAATGTGAAGCCAAGTACAAATTCGTGTTTTTTTTAAAAAAGTTTTAATTGTTCATGGAAATGAATTAATTTCCGTAATGCAATTCACTTATATGGAAACGATTTATTTGTATAATTAGCACTAAACGTTGAAGAAGTAGACTTGCTTCTATTTTGAAAGTTAAGAATAGTTGTGAGACATGACATTGAGATAACAATACCTTGACTTATCTGGTATTATTGTTAACCAAGAAATAGTACAAATTTGTATTCGATGAGTGGTTATAAGTATACAAGACTTAATTTCCATATACGATCATTTTATATCCTCGATAGTTGGTTTCTCGGCTATCGGTTGCTTCAGCTTCTTTATTATTGTCATTCTAAGACGATTTGTTGCTCCGTTGAGCTTTGTTATCCTTTGTCGGTAAATGACTGAACCCAAAGCGTGAAAGGACGTCCAACTATGTGGGTTTGCTCCCATTAGGGTATTTTCACATCTCATCTAGATCAAATTCATTTCCACATTTAGATGTGAAGTATTCAGATTCTCGGTAAGGTTTGGCGGGGTTTGGCTGGTACATTTTCGGGAAGTGTCATGGAGTATATGAGCTTCTCAGAAGTATATTACTAGAGATATACTTCAAGGGTGATGCACCTTCCTAGTCATTTGTTGGAGTTTTTCCTTTTCTTATTTGATTCGAACCTTCAAATTTATTTCGTTATTTGCATTGGGAAGAGTCAACCACTCTTTGTGATGTTTAATTATTTATCCATTCTTTACATTTAGATGTTGATTTTTGTGAGAGTAACCCCATTCCATGTTCAACGGCATTGTCTTACATGTTTTTAATTTCAGACCCATTGTTTTGAAAGTTTTACTCATACCAGACATATCGTATGACCTAAGTTGTTTTTTCCCTAAACTCTCGGGTACTCATTTTATTTTAGTAGTTCGAGAGTAGTAGGTCTTTGTTGGGTTCTTCTGAAGACATCGTCCGAGCAGGAGGCTTTCATCTTCTTAGTTATATATTCCGGTGTATTTTCTTGTTTGTGTAAGTGTATTTTGTTTTCAGCATATTCAAAGGCGGGATGCTATAACTGCCTAAGTTGTTTTGTAGTACTTTGTGTAACTCGAATAACTCCTTGTTCAGAAGTAACTTGAGGTACTATTCACTGTTATGATTTATTTAGCAGTTTTTTTAGGTTTTCTATTCTATTATTTATTCCACCACATGACTATTCATCCTTTGATACTTGGGCAACGGCTACCGAACACCGAGGATGTGTTAAGTTTCATTCCTAGGGGTCAAAAATGTGGTTCGTCCTAGTATTGATCCAATTAGTGTGGTTGGATTCATAAAATAATGGTTAAGAAAAAATTTAACCTTCAAATAGTTCATTTTGCTGAGAGTTGTACAACACTTATAATATAATTAACACTTGTAAAATTTTATACATATAAGATCGGCTACACCTTATTTTGGCTACACTTCTATTCTCCCCATTTCCACCACACATTCCAATTTAAATAATTATATGATGTGACAAGAGAGAGAAGCTATAATTATTTAAAGGGGAACGTGTGGTGGAAATAAGAGGGATTTAAGGTATAGAAAAAATGAGAAGTAGTCGATCCTTGACCATTCACACACACTTTTACTGTTCTTCTCATTTGTGTTATGGGTACAAATTCCTATTTAGGTCTCATCCATCAACTACAAGATTTGTGTTATTTTAAGAAACTTTGTTTTTATAATTTGTCATAACATACTCTTGTTAAGTTTGGAAATTACAATAACATACATCTTTAAAACAATTAAACATTTGGTTGAAAGTTCCACTTAATATTCTAGAAACTGTATAGTGTCATCTTTTGAATTTACATATCTTTATCCATAATACAAAGAACACTACTTAACCTAGTTATCTATGCGCTTCTATTATTTTGGCTCGCTAGTTGTTTTAGTTACCTATTTTCTTATTTACATAAACACGATATATACATTATTCAATCATACCCTAGCATAGCATTTTCTACAATATATAGTACTCTTATTTTGGACAAAAATATGCAAAACCTTAAATACCATAGGTATATCTGTATAAACATATGATAGCAAAACAAGTTTTTAGAAAGGAAATGTGTGGACAAAACTTATACAAGTGACTCTAAAAAAGTACAAAATATATTAATCTTTGTTCTTCCTGTTTTTAATATATATTTATATATATTGTTGTTTAAATTATCATTCAAAGATTTTTTTTGGTTGCCAATAAAAATATTTACCACATTATTATAAAAATATGAAAAAATATTAGTTTGTCTTAAGTCTTAACCTAAAAATTGGTCGACCGTCCCAAAAGTAATTATGAAGAAGAAACAATTCAGTATGTAATCGTCGATTGTAGTTTTAATTTAAGTTTATCCTTTGATTTATGTTATCTATGAGTTCCAACTACATAATCCTAGATCAATAAAATAGGAAAAAAAATATAAAATGCTATAAAAAATGCAAGGAAATAATTAAAAGCAATACACAAATTTATGGTGGTTTGGCCTTTCTTACATCCACACACTACAGGATAATAAACTGATTTCTAACGTCGATTAGCGATGACATAGTGATATGACATCTCTAAATTTACCTCTATCACTAATGTGTCATAGAAACGTCGCTAATTAGCTATGCTTTAGTGACATCATGATTGTTATGACGTCTTCAGACAAGCATCGCAATGGTGTTGGAAGTTACCTATGTCTTTGCGATGCCAAGGAAATTTAGCAGCGTCGTACTGTTGTCATCTTCTTTTTTTAATTTTACTGGCATCATAAACGCCTAAATAATTACCTACACCATTGTAGCATCCTAGCTAAAGGAACCCATCCATTTTGCAACAGGTAAAATAGGTATCATGGTGGGCCTATGCAATCTAAATGTTTAACACTAGATAAAATGTAGTGGTTTGATAAAATCATATTTATTGACATTATTTTATTCATAATTTATTTAATCAATTTTAATTAAATATAGCATTTGAATAAGTATGATACATCTAATGTATTTATGTGTATATATGTATATATAAGGTTTGACATGCATATGATATATATACAGTGAATATGATTGTTTATTATTTGATTTGAATATATCATATATATATATATATATATCAAATTAAACACGAAACATTATTCATTGTATATATTTCATATGCATGTCAAACATTATATATATGTACACACACATATATGTATATGAATACACACACATACATATATACATATACGTATATGTATATATATTGTTAACGTCAAAATTTGAACGCTAACACCCCGGTGTAAGTAGATATAAAGTGAAAGCACCACCCGTTGGTACGGGAACTAGAGATAAGCAGAAAATGATGTAAAAGCAGTAAAAAGACAACGGTTTTTATAGTGGTTCGGCTTAAAGTCAAGCCTACGTCCACTTTATAGTTTCTTTATTGCTGATTCGATTACAACTCTTTACAATGAACTTTGGTTACAACACATTTAAGACGAGTAGCTAGAACTTGGATGGAGGAGGGCTTTTTGAATCCATGTTGAATGTGTTAGATCTCTTCCAAAAGTTCGTTGAAGTGTCTTTGGCGTTTGGAGTGCTTGGAGTGTTGAATGAGTCGAGAAAAAAGCAGAGTATCGACCTTCCAGAAATGATTCAGAAAAGTCCTCTCCCAGTTGGAGCAGGTGCAGTATTTATATGGAATTTCTGGGCTAAGTCGTAGGTCGCGAACGACCTAGAGAGCACGGGTTATGGCTTATCAAGGTCGCATTTGGTCAACTGAGCGGGCTAATAGGTCGTAGCGACCTATGGAAGAATGGTAGGCGACTTAAACATGTCGAGGCACCAAGTGAAGCGACCTAGGCTGGGCTGAGGAGTAGCAGCAATCTAGCACTGGTCCGACCTATAACCAAGCGACATAAGGACATGAGGCTTGTAGCTCGCTAAGTCCTTAACTCGCTAATTCGTTAACTCGTTAGCTCGTTAGGTCGCGTAGTTACTAGGTCGCTAGGTCGTTCTTCCTTTAGCGCAGTAAGTCCTTGCCTTCATGGAACCACTAGGTCGTTAACACGTAGAATCTCTAGATTCTTTAGCTCGCTAACTTGTTGAATAGCTTAGGTCGTTAAGTCGCATTCATGTTAACTCGCTGCTTGCTTAGATCGCTGGATCGCTCGCCTTTCAACTCGTTAGGTCGCTTACTTTTTAACTTGTTAGGTCGCTTGCTTTCCTTGAGTAATTGAGTCGTTGTTCAGAAAGGGGTTAACATTTGCCCCTCGAAGTATATGCCTATGTTATAGGTCGTGTGCTTCGATCTAACTTTGTTAAGTCATGAGCGACTCAAGTAGCTCGTTAACTCGTGCGCCTATTCGTCTTCTCTTCTTTCCCCTATATAAGCCGTTAAACTGCTTCATCATCTTCGCCTTATTGCCTATACTTTGCCGCCATTGCCTTATTTGAGCTCAAGAACTCCAAAGCGAAACTCCCTTCCTCGGCTTTCGATCATCATTCCCAACAGCAAACTTAGGTAAACCGATGATTTATCCGTTGTGTCTACCATCGATTTATCCATAGCCATTTTCACACAATTTCGTTACCCTGCTATAAGATTACCTCCTGATTCATCCTTCGATTACCATTGAATCATTGGTAATTGCTTTAAAATTGAATCGGCCTAGGATTTCACAGAGTTGTTTGGCGAGTATTTTGAATTTGTGGAGATTATCGATGGTTTATGGAAATTTGGAGGAGACGATGGGATATTTGGTTAATGGGTTAGTGGATTTTAGGTTAAGCCGTGGTGCTTCTGGTGATGCAAGGGCGGTGGACGCATGGCAATGTGTGAGTGGAGAGCATGCCTTAGGGTTTTAGCAGGAGATAGTCTGAGATCGCTGCGTTACTTCAGAAACGTCCTAGTGAATCCAAGCAACCTAAAGACCTTTACGACCTAATAGATCTTTACGACCTAACAGATCTAGCCGACCTAACAACCTTCGCGACCTAACTTCTCATGGAATTATCCTCTGCGACTTAACTTTCTACGACTTAAGCTCTAGGTCGTGCGTGCACTCAAACGACCTATTACTTAGCCAAATTTGCGCTGCCTTGTCCTGAAGTCTTATGCCTTGAACTCTTTGACTTGAACAATGCGACTTAAGAGGGTTCGACTTATGTTAAGTCATTTGAGCATAATCTGCGCGACCTAAAGAATCTCGAATTAACTTAAGTCATTCCTGCGACCTAAGAAATGAACAGGACTTGAACACTTGTAAAATTTTGACAGAACTTGATTGAATTGCCAACTCGAACAGCTAAAACGAACTGCTTGAACTTTTTGCACTTTTTTCATAGATTATATTAACTTTTGAGCTAACAACCTGTTAAATAAAACATTTGCAGAAAACTAGGGCGAATATACTACCATTGACTGCCCATATCGAATGACAGATTAGCCAATAAAGAATAATCAACTTAAGTGAACTGTGTGAATGAAATGCTGTGAGTCAACAAGTTCAAGTAAAGTGTTAAAGTAAAGCTAAAATAATCAACTAAAGTTGATCTGTTTGCATCAACGCTGTACTTAGACTTTAAAATAACAAGCCCTGAAACTTTACAATCGATAAGCATCAACTAGTTTGATTCCAGTTACATTTGCTTGTCATTTTATTAGTTTTGCACAACACTTCACACTTTTTAGGAAACGTGCACCTTCATATTTGAATGTCCAGTTCCTTGTGTAGATTGACTTCTCAACAAGAAGAGACAGTTGGACAAGCTGAAGAAGTCTTCCCTATAGCTAATCTCTTGGATAGTCCTCCAGAAAGAATTTCAACCACTATGAATCAATGTGCGTTCAGTCAATTATGTATTCAGTTTGGTATTGCCAAAACGGATCCTTTGCTTCCTGGGGTAAACAATATTGCTGACAGGCCACCTCTTGGTTTTGTCGCAGTTAATCATCAGATGTGCTTGAGTGGAGCTATTCCTCCCTTTAATGATTTTCTTCGATAGCTTCTTCTTCGATTAACTATCTCTCCCTTTCAACTGCATCCCAATGGCTACGCCATCTTGATGGGATTGTGTGTGTACCGGCCCCCGCTTTTTGGAACCTACACATGTACAAAAAATTTGATAGTATGGAATAAAAATGACACTTTTTACTTATACAATCTCTTGTCAGTATTTGTGAATGCATTTATTCCTTGTTTTTTTACACAAATTTCTTTATTTTCTTTGTACGATACTGCAGTGAGCTCGTGGTATGCTTGTTTGAGCGTTGTTTTTATTAATACAGCTATATTATGCCCCCATACCATGGCTCATTGCAATATTCTGAAATGACTTGTACTCTTATTCTAGAGAATAATTCTTTCGTTTTGAGGAAATATTATTCTGCTTTAATAAAGTGTGCTTTGTATCGGAGAAGTTTTCTTCTTTTTCTTTTCTTTTTAGAAAGAGTTAACACACTTCAACTTTTGGAGATGGCCACTTTTATTTTCTGAGAAGTGGATTACTTTTTGTAGTGAAGCAGACTTTTGAAGAAAACTTTTTATTTTTGGATGTGCCTCGTTAAAGGGCTTTATTTGGCACTTTACCGTTGGGGTAAAAATGTGCCCCTGAAGAGGGCTTGTTTGTTGTGCCTCGGGAGAGGGCATGTGCCTCCGAAGAGGGCTCCTCCGAAGAGTTGTGCCTCCGAAGAGGGCTTGTGCCTCCGAAGAGGGCTTTTGCCTCGTTAGAGGTCTTTTGCCTCCGAAGAGGGCTCCTCCGAAGAGTTGTGCCTCCGAAGAGGGCTTGTACCTCCGAAGAGGGCTTGTGCCTCCAAAGAGGGCTTCATGTTTTGCCTGAAAGTTTCCTCAAAGTTAAATGGATCCACGGGGCGGACGCAAGCCACTTAATTGGATATTTGTTTGCACAGACAATCATAATTAAGCAGCAAGGGCCCGGTGCCTTCCTTTGGGAAGGTGCCCCTCCGGTGGTTCCATGAACCTTATTGGTTGAGAAAAACATTTCATTTTACAGCGTGCCTCGTTGGAGGGCTTTATTTCGCACTTCAATTTTTTTGGGGAAGATCGTTCCCATGAGAGTAGAAGAGTGCCTCCGAAGAGGGCTTTATTTGTTCGCCTGAAAGTTACTTCTCACAGTCAAATGGACCACGGGGCGGACGCAAGCCTCTTAATTGGATGTTCGTGCACAAACGATCGTAATTAATTAGCAAGGGCCCGGTGTATTCCTTTGGGAAGGTGCCCCTCCGGTGGTACCATCAACCTTATTGGTTGAGAAAAACGTTTCATTTTACAGCGTGCCTCGTTGGAGGGCTTTAAATTGTGCCTCCGGAGATGGCTTTGAGTTGTTTGCCAGGAAGGTTGCGTCTCACAGTTAAATGGTTCCACGGGGCGGATGCAAGCCACCTAACTGGATGTTTGTTTGCACAAACGATCGCAATTAAGTAACAAGGGCCCGGTGCCTTCATTTTGGGAAGGTGCCCCTCCGGTGGTTCCACCAACCTTATTGGTTGAGAGGCAAGATTCCTTTTTGGCTGTTTTTTGTCTGCTTGCCAATGTCTTTTCATCGTCTGTTCCTCAGCGATCCCTTGCTATCACTTTTGAATACTTGTTCATTCCTTTTACAGGTTGTTTGATTTTTCCAGGGAAGTGTACTTCATGGTTGAGTGAATCCACAGGCAGACGCAAGCCACTTAACCGGATGTCTGTTTGCATAAACGATCTTGATCGGCTAGCAAAGGCCTGGAACCTTCATTTTTGGAAGGTGCCCCTTCGGTGGAATCACCAACCGTTTGTGAGTAATACTTCTTATGTAGGAATTAAATCTGGAATTTTTGTGGCTTGACATTTGTTTGTTGAGTGATTTATGGGAATCGCTTGGGTTTGTGATGTGTTGAATAGGTAAGCTTTACTTTGATTGCCTGCAATATTAAATTGGTATTTTAGCAATATATTTAAAATATTTGCACATCGAAATGAGATAGGCATTTTAAAGCAGTGAAAGACACAAGATTTATAGTGGTTCGGCCAAGAATTGGGCCTACATCCACTTTATAGTTCTTATTGCTGAGTCACACTGATTTTACAATGGCTTACAATACAAGCATGATACATCCAGAATTATTTTACAAATTTACGCATAGCTTTTAAGTAAAATATGGACGCAAGTGGTTGCTGTTCCAGGCTCTCGGGATTGGATCCCCTTTGACAGTTGTGAGTTTGAAAGTGCCATCAAGAAGTTTTTGGCCTATGACATATGGCTCTTCCCAGTTTGGCCCAAACACTCCTGTTGCTGTCATGATCCTTTTCAAGACTAGATCCCCAATTTCAAAGCTGCGTTGACGAACTTTAGAATTGAAGTGCCTGGCTATCCTTTGCTGTTGAGCCGCAACTCTGAGTTCAGCTTCTTTCCTTCTTTCATCAAGCAAGTCAAGTGCTTCAAGTTGCAGCTTTTCATTTTCAGCTTGGTTGAAATGAATTCTCCTGTGTGAGGGGACCTCTATTTCCACTGGAATCATTGCTTCTGATCCATATGCCAATGAGAATGGAGTGTGCCCAGTCGCGGTTTTATGGGTAGTCCTATATGCCCATAGTGCTAGTGGCAGCTTATCAACATCCCAACCACCTTTTGCTTTTTCTAGTTGCTTTTTAATGGTTGATTTGATGATTTTGTTCACTGCTTCCACTTGCCCATTTGCCTGCGGATGAGCCACTGTTGAGAAGCTTTTTCGGATCTTGAATCACCTGCAAAATTCCTGGAATTCTTCGCTTTCGAATTGGGTACCATTGTCTGTTATTATCTTCTAAGGCACACCATACCTGCAAATGATATTTTTAGTTACAAAATTTATCATCTTTTTAGAGGTAATAGTAGCCAAGGGTTCAGCTTCAGCCCATTTAGTGAAATAATCAACATCAACAATGGCATATTTGATTCCGGATCTGGCAATCGGTATAGGCCCAATGAAATCTATCCCCCAAATGGCGAATGGCCATGGACTGACCATTTGTGTTAGCACGGTGGAAGGTGCTCTGGGGATTTTCGCAAATATCTGGCATTTGTCACACTTTAGGGAGTAGCTAGCAGCGTCTCGGTTAATATCCGGGCAAAAATACCCATAACGGAGAATTTTCTTTGCAAGAGTTTGGCCACCTGAATGATCCCCACATTCTCCACCGTGCACTTCAGCTAAAATTGTCTTAGCCTCTTCTTTAGTTACACAACGGAGTAATGGCATTGAGAACCCTCGTCTGTACAAATGGTCGCCCTGAATTACATATCTCGGGGCTTTTCTTAACAGCTTTTGGCGTTCTTTTGAGTTTTCTGGTAAGGAGCCGTTGAGCAAATATTCCTTGATAGGGGTTATCCATGACTCCTTCTCTTGAGATACAGCCATGATCCAGTCAATATCCATCACATCAATACTCGGAGCTGTCAAGACTTCTATAGGGACCAATCCCAATAATTGAGCTTCGCCGGAGCTGGAGTATTTCGCGAGAGAATCTGCCTTCATGTTCTCTTCCCGGGGGATATGGTTGATTGTGTAATGATCAAAATCATCGAGAAGTTCACAGGCTTTTGATAAGTAAACCGGTAGATTTCCTCCTTTAGTTTGAAACTCTTTCTTGACTTGGCATACAATTAGTTGGGAATCACTGAAGATCTACAATACTTTGATGCTCAGTTCTTTAGGATTCCTCAGACCAGCAATAAGAGCTTCGTATTTGGCTTCATTATTTGTCGAAGGAAATTACAATCTTAATGCATAACACAATGACCGCCCTTCGGGGGTTTCAAGCACAACCCTAGCTCCAGAACAGTAGTCATTTCTTGCACCATCAACATATAATTTCCATCAGATCGGAACGTCTTCAGTTACCTCTTCCTCACTGCCACCTTTGTTTGTTTATTCTGCAATGAAATCTGCTAAAGCTTGTCCATTGATTGCTCTTCGGGGATGATAGGTGATATCGTATTGACTGAGTTCAATATTCCATTTCAGAAGATGACCCGAAGTTTCAGGGCGGAATAGGACTTGCTTTAGAGGTTGATCAGTGAGGACTTTAATAGGATGAGCCAGGAAATATGGCCTCAATTTTCTGGATGCGATCAATAGATAATAGGCGAGCTTTTCTAACTTTGAATAATTCAACTCTGCCTCAGTGAATCTTTTGCTGATGTAGTAAACTGGACGCTGAACTTTTGCGTCTTCTCGTACCAATGCTGCACTGAGAGCATGAGATGAAACTACTAAGTATATGAATAGATCTTCACCATTGTTGGGCTTAGAAAGTACTGGAGGCGTTTCCATATGATGAATCAGCTCATCAAAAGCTTTTTGACACTCAGGAGTCCATTTGAAATTCTTCTTTCCTTTCTTCAGAGCATCAAAGAAGGGAATGCATTTATCTGTGGCTTTGGAAATAAATCGACTCAAAGCAGCGACTTTCCCATTGAGGCTTTGCAATTCTTTCTTTGTTCTAGGGGGTTTGACTTCCCTTAAGGCAGTGATCTGAGCAGGATTAGCTTCAATTCCCCTAGCACTCACAATGAAACCCAAGAATTTTCCAGACTCAACCCCGAATGAGGATTTCAGAGGGTTCAGCTTCATCACATACTTTCGGAGGATTGTGAACATTTCTGAGATGACCCACTTTCTTTTACCTAAAAATTCAAGTTTTTTTTTACAATTAATCAAAGTGGTCACCTAGTCAAGAGAATATCATTCTCTGGTTCACCTTCTAACCAGGATCTTAAAACCAATATAAAAATATTGTTGTGTTCAAATTATCTTAAACCTTCATATATGAAAATAAATATATAGTACTTTCTGTTTTTATGTTAGAGTATAGAGGTTTGGAAGCAGAGAATCTATTTGGGGATTTTCAAGTGATTCTCCACATAGCAAAAGTATTTTTCAAATTTTGCAGTCATGTCTATTTCTTCATATCTATTGATTTCATGTTTATTTAACACTATGTATGTATTTCCCATAATTGTATCACTGTATGAACTGGGCTTTTGCCCGTGCATGTGTGCATGTTCCTGTGCTCTTACATGTGCCTAATTTTCTTTCTTTTCTTGTTAGTAAAAAGGTCTGAGTCTACCTTGTACTTGGGTTGTAACATCATAACTGAAAGTTTTGTTTAGAAAACCTTTTGTGCTGGCTTAACCCAGGCTTAAGAAAATGGTTATGTTAGCCATATTCACTTTGAACTGTTTCCTCTCAAAACACATGTTATTTTGTTCTATCTTATAAAGGCAACTCGAAATCTTTCTGCCAGATTTTCTTTAACTTAAACATGAATTTCTCATGTCAAGTATCTAGTTGTTCTTTTAGTTTATAAATCCTCACAATCTCAGGTTTCCTATCATCATAAATTAATTAATCAAAGAGCCTAAAAACTTCATTACTTAGTAAAAGATTTTCAAAATAAAATCCATAAGTTTCAGATGAAACACCTATTTAAGTCCAATGCTTACAAAAGAGTAAATAACAATACATTGGTTTTTTTTCTAAGTAACTTAAGCAATACAGCTTAACATAAATTTGGCATAAAAATCTATTTAACTTCAGTAAATTTGTAACTATTGCACCCAATTCCTTAAGCAGCCAACCCATCCAAAGCTTGATCAATGAAATGCCTATTTACCTGCATAATCACTATGGGCTGCCTCATTAAATATGAGACACCCAATAGTGCATCAACACACATGGGTCAGACTTGGTCTAGTATGAGTAATCTAATTGGAAACATAATTTTAATATAGTTTTTTTTCCATATTCCAATAACTTTAAGATAGATAAAGGAATGCAGTATTACTCTTATACCCATTTCTGTGCAACCTGGGCATGCACAACAAAATGATACATAATTCAATGATTTATTGCAGAGAAACAAACATAGAATTCATCCATAGAAGATCCTAAAACAGTCAACACAATCATCAATTAAATCATCATTCCTCATCCATAGATTTTTCTGGCCTTCAGGGATTTTTCCCAAGCCTTCATATGAACCTATTTCTAATGTTCAATATCAAATATGTTATGGTCTTTAGCTACTTTCTCTTTTTAAACACACACTGCCTGGGACCTTTCTCTATTAACCCAGCACACTCAGGCCCCTGGGTATAAACATACCATGTGTGAGCTTGCAATGTTCACCTTGCCAAGCTATATCTTGTAGCCCTAAGATCCAAAATCCTTAGTTAAATTACTAAGTGTCACTACCCTTTAGTGTTAATTTTCTCTCTGCATCACATGTTTCAAGCAGTGGATAATACATTCAGTCATAGGCATACATCCAAAGATTAACAAGACATATTTTCATGAACAAGCACTTCATCATAACAATAGAGGTGATTTCTTATTTTTCTATGGGCTTCAATAGATCCCAATACAAACATATGGTCATAGATAATTTTCTGTTTGTTTTTTTTTCTCTACCTCTGATTCAGCCAGATCCATGTAGATCTTCAAATCTGACTAAATCACAAGTGTGAGATTTATTGGATAGTTCATAAATGTAGAGGCTCAGCACATGTATACATTGCACCTCTATATTTTTCCTTTTTATATAAGTTCTTTTCTGTTAAGATGAGACTTAAGCAAACAAACCATGTTGCAGTCCCATATCCTTTCTCATTTTTGGACCATATATCCATATTAAGCATCCTGGATTTTAAACTAATAAATGTATAAAGAAAACCCATATTAACTGCTTCACCTCAAAGTTATATTATAACACAAAAAAACCTATTTAAACATTAGGTTCATGGCTCTTTCATACTGAGTGAATCAATATAAAGAGGTTTACATTAAAACAGATCATAAAACAAGTCAAAGTTACTAAATCATGAAAATGAATCTAACTTGCAAACAAATGAAATATGAATTTTAGTTGGGTTGCCTCAATATTCAGGACTTATTGCCCATATTTCAATTGAGATTACTCACCTTAATCCCTTCTTCTTCCTTTGATGTTCTGCCTTCTTCCTACTCTAATGACTGGTGTTCCACATTTTCTTTTCTAACTTCTGTTATATATATATATTTATATATTTTTTTTCTTTTTATGAGGCAGAGCAAAAACCTTACTACACCAGGTCTTCCTATATCAACTCTGGCTGCTACTAGGGTTTAAGGAAATTACCCAATGCCAATTTTACCCCACTAATTATGATCTACCTCTCATTCTTCTTTTAGAGAAAATGGGTAAGTAGTCCTGGCATTTTATTATATATTTTTTTCAGAAAATATAGCTTATTACCCCGGTCATGTTATTTACATGATTTCTGTTTTCTAAAGCAAAAAAAGGAATTTCTAAAAATGGATAAAGTGTTTGTCCAAAATCTCATACCATTTTCATGCAATGTTAATTTTTATTTCTGCAAGCATTTGTTTTGTGCACCTGTATAATACATGTATGCCTATCCTGGCCTAAGTCTTTCTCTTTTTTTTTTCAAGACTTGATCATTTCTGCCTACATAGATATATTTGTAATTTATCTATCCTATCATTTTTATTAACTGTTGCCTATTTTATCACACAG
The DNA here is from genome assembly GCA_030737815.1 of Allium fistulosum. Classification (NCBI taxonomy): domain Eukaryota; kingdom Viridiplantae; phylum Streptophyta; class Magnoliopsida; order Asparagales; family Amaryllidaceae; genus Allium; species Allium fistulosum. The sequence continues at coordinate 751,583,415 of CM060905.1, read as the reverse complement.
AAGACTGTGTGCATGTTTGTGCACTGTCCTGTGCACATGTACATGTTTTTAAACTATGCATCTGCAAATCAGTTTCCTATCTCTATCTTTTCAATGCAATTTCAAACAAATACAAACTAAATTAAATCATGAAATTTCTTCACAAAAATCAGGGTTATCACAATTTCTGCCAGATGATCCATGTGGTCTACCACCTTCTTTGATTTTACTAACATATCATCAACGTACACTTCCATAGTCTTGCCAATTTGAGGCTTGAACATGGCATTAACGAGTCTTTGATAAGTTGCCCCCGTGTTCTTTAGTCCGAAGGGCATGACTTTATAGCAGTAAAGACCAACATCAGTGATGAAGCTCGTGTCCTCCTAATATGGCTCATGCATCATGATTTGATTGTATCCTGAGTAAGCATCCATGAAAGACAATAATTCATGCCCGGCTGTTCCATCTACTAATTGATTGATTCTAGGCAACGGGAAACAGTCTTTGGGACATGCTTTGTTCAAGTCTGAAAAGTCGATGCACACTCTCCACTTCCCATTTGCTTTTTTAACCAACACCGGATTTGAAACCCAATTTGGATAAGTGGATTCTCTGATGAAGCCATTCTCCATGAGCCGATCTACTTCTTCCTTCAATGCGGTTGACCTTTCAGGACCCTGGGTTCTTCTTTTTTGCTTTATGGGTGTGAACTTCAGATCAATATTTAAAGCATGTACTGCGATTTCTGGAGATATTCCACACATATCAGCATGACTCCAAGCGAATACATCCAGGTTTGCTTTCAAGAATGATATTAGTATATTCTGAACCGTCATACCAAGTTGTGAACCCACATTCAGCACCTTGTTTGGGTCATTCGGGTCAACGGGTATTGGTACCGTCACTTCTACCAGCACCACCCTATTCTCCCCTGCACTGGTTTTTCTGGGATCAATTTCCTTTCGTGAACCACTATGATCACCAGTGCAGGGTCCACCCCGTACTTTATACAAGGTAGGTTCTTTGATGCGGAGCGGAGCTGCCGCACCTTTTCCCATCTCTCTCTTTTTCGCCTCCCGCAACGCTGTGAGATAACATTCCCGCCCAGCATTCTGGTCCCCTTTCAAAACACCAACGTCGTTATCGGTGGGGAATTTCATAGTTAGGCACCACCGGGGGAGAATAGCTTTGAATGCAGCAAGAGTTGGTCGTCCCAAGAAGGCGTTATAAGCAGAAAATTCATCAACAATAAAAAAAGTTTGCTTACGGACCACTTTTCTTTCCCCTTCTCCAAGTTCTACAAATAAGTCGACAGTTCCGATGGGCTGCTTTGGTTCCCCAATGAACCCCATAATTTTTTGCGAAGAAGCTTGAACATCAGCCATCGGAATTTTCATTTAATCAAAGGTCTTTTTGAAGAGGATATTACAAGAAGCGCCGCAATCAACAAGCACTCTTCTCACAATAGCTGGTCTAATACCGGCGGTTATTACCAAAGGATCCATGGTGGGAGCTTCAATTCCCACAGAATCTCTAACTCTGAATATGATGTCATCGTGACAAGTTCTTTGCTGTTTTGAAGGCACAATATCTTCCAAAACAAAAACAGTTTCTTCTTTCGGGGCGTGTCTCAGAGCATGAGCATACCTCTCCATTTCTCCTCAACTTCTGCCTGTTGGGTGAGGCCCCCTATGATTACATTAATAACAAGTCTTTTAGATTCCTTCACCGTAGCCTTTTCTCCTGAGCCCGATTGACGAGCAGGAAGTTGCTGCCCCTGAGTGGATGAGGCCGGATCACCTCTGTTTCTCTTAACATACTGTTGCAGTTTATTCTCTCTCAATAGTTCTTCAATCAAGTTCTTTAGATGGCGACATTCATTGGTGTCATGGCCGGGTTGGTTGTGGAATCGACAGAACCTTCCATTAGGCACAAAATTTTTCCCGAGCTTAATCTTAGGTGGCTCGGGGAACTCGACGGCATCCTTGGTTGCGAAGAAGATGTTTTCTGGAGTATCAGTTAGAGGAGTAAAGTCTGAAGGCTTGAAGTAACGAGGTTTCTTCACATCTTTCTGTCCTTTCCTACTGTTATTTTCCCTCTTCTAACCACCAGGTTCTTTCTTATTAGAAGCTTCAGCCACATTGTTGTTTTGAATTTCAGCCACAACCACCTTTGATTGTGCAGGAAGATTCTCCAGACCCATAAATTCGTCAGCCTTCTTATAAAACTTCTCTAGTGAATTCGGTTCCTTCATTTTCAACCATTTTCCGAACTCACTTGTTTTATCGATGGCTCGCATCAAGTAAGTTAGAATCATTCGAGGCTTAGCATTATCCACTTCAGCCAAGGCTATGTTGAAGAGATTCAAGAAGGATTTGATAGATTCGCCGGAAGCATGTTCTAGGTTGGACAGTGACATTATCTCCTTTGCCTTTGTAGCATACAACCTGAACAGATCCTTGAATTTACGAGTCAAGTCAGAGAATTGATCCATAGATCGGACCGGTTGCTTTGTAAACCAGAGTAGAGCCACTCCCTCCAAATAGACAGGAAAATATCTGCATTTAATCTCATCTGTTTCCCTGGCACCTGTCATGTGCCAGTCATACTTGTACAAGAATTGATTAGGGTCGCTTGTCCCCCGATAGGCTAGGATAGTAGGGGGAACAAATTTCTTTGGAAATTCAGCTTTTAGAATTCTTTTGGTAAACAGAGTCTTGCTTGGAGCAAATCCCCAGTCATTTTCATCTTCATTCCTTTGCATACTTTCTTTCATGATTTGGCGAACTATAACAACCCGTATATTTGGACCATTTAAATTGACAATAATCCACACATGTCGACTTAAATAATACAAAACACGAATCATTATGGGATTATAAATACATAAATGTAAATGAGAATCAATACAACATCACAGACACAGAACAGTTATAGAATAATGCAGCGGAAAATACATCATCATAATAGCAGTTCATGAAGTTACTACATGAAATACAACAATGTCTTAACATAAAGTGACTAAAAGAAAATACATAAATGTCCAACAGACTAGTACATCAATACAGGAATAGAAATAGATCGATAAAGATAAATGCTAAGCTTTCAGCATCTTCAACCAACCTTGATCAGCAAACTGGATAGCTTCAGACTGACCCGAGCATATACAAAAAGAAACACTCGAGTCAGAACTCAAAATCTTATACAAGAAAATCAAGTGCAAGGGAAAATGTCCATAACTTAAAGATGAATAAAATAAACATCTCTAAGGATCCAATAAACTATCTATATATACAATAGAATATGATATGTAGATAATGTCTAATCAGTAAAGTACGATATTAAAATAGCGTTAAGGCGTTACCATAATCCCCCTTAACACATTTTATTCCCAAGATCATATACAAGACTGTAGTTTCCCCAAAACCGGAAGTCACCAGAGGGCAATCCATATATAAAAGGTACAAACCAAAACGTAGTAGTCGCGAATAGGATAATCAGTATGACAAGGTACATGAGGCGATACCAACTAGGATACTAGTAGTTGCGCGATCCGGACTGATGTTGAGCATAGCCAGCAGCTACCTCAACACCGCTAAACACACTCCCAAATCAAAGGGTGCACCCAAATCGAATCACAAAAGTAATAGATATGGTATCGAAGAAGTGTGTCCGCTAGAGATGGCGAACCTCAATGGCCCGACGTGGCTCCTGTTTTAGTCATGTCAGGGGTCATCCAATATCGTTCTCATTCTTCAGTCAATGCGTTCACCAAACCATCCACTTCATTCTGGATCAACAGTCCTCGTATAATAGTTATTAAAGTGGGTTTCGGTATCGACAAAGAGTATGACCATATATGATCCTGGTCTCTTTAATAACTACGTATTTATTACCCGATGGTCGGTTAGATTTAAGTTTAAACAAATCAAAGTCCACAAGTGAAGTTGCAAATTTGACTTCCAAAATTTGACATTTCCCGATTCAATTTATTTCATATCTTAAAAATCATAATTCCAATGAATTTTTTTAGTTCAAACATTTGGGTTAACGATATAATTAAGTATTCAAGTTCAATTTAATAAGATCCAAATTTCACCTATTAAATTTTGTTAATAACCAATGGATTCAATTTAATGGTCAAATTAGTTCAAATCATTAAATCCAATTCTATTTATTTCAATTCATATTTACATTCATCGTTACATTAAATATAATCATAAATTCGATTAAATTAATTTCATTAACTAATTCCTTTTATCAAAACTTCATTTGATTTATTTACCAAATTCAACTAAATTTCTATTTAACGAAATCCAATTCCATTTATTTGTTTCCATGATCTATAACAAAATAAGTTATTTGCGAGTTACATATCAACCCAATCCATATTCAGTTTACAATGTCCCGATTTAATTAATTCGTTAAATTTAAATCTTTAAATTTAAATTATCACTAAAATAAATCCATAAAACTTTAATTAGTTTTATACTCTTCTTAAGTCAAATTTCACTTAATCTCAATTTAATTTATAACAAGTTCCAAATCTATTTATTTAAAACCGACTTTTAAATCTTAAATCTAACAAATCTAATAAATTTTCAAATTCATTAAATTCTAAAACTTTACTTGTTTCTACTTCTCATTTGAATTATTCAACTCACTTAACTTTAAATTTTCCTAAATGAAATTACAAATTTCTCAAATTTAATTTGTCAATTCATTTTATTCAATTAAATAAATTTATTAATCCGTTTCAATTAAATCCATTAATTTATTTCAATTGAATCCATTAATTTATTTCAATAAAATCCATTAAGTCTGTTACTTAATTTCAAAACAAATTGTTAAGTTCATTCCTTAATCTAAAATAGCTTTCAATTTCAAAATGATTTTGTTGACCAATCGGGTTTCTTATTTTAATTATCTATTCTAGGCCAAGTTGTTTAATTGGGTATTTTATCATTTAACCCAATATCATTCAAATAAAAATCAAAGCATAATAAAGGGATCTTGAAGTGTGATAACTGGGATGGTGTCAAAGTAAATAAACAAGCCATAGCAACCATACATAACAATTCAACAATTTATTTAAATAATCCCGAAATAATTGTATTAACTTACATTTGTTATTTATGGAAATTAATATAATTATTCCTAGAATCCACACTATCATTCCATGCAGATTAAAGATTATTACATTACGGTTTTTCACTTGGTGTCTATTATCAAATTACTACATCAATCATACATTTAATGGTTCAAAGTGTAGTTAACACTATTTCTACGTGTCCATTTATTTAAAATTTAAAGGGGTCAAGTTCAACATATATAATCCATTTTAAATTGTTAACTATCCTATATCAAATTCTGTTTCATATTAATTTATCGCTTATATTAATTACCAAACTCAACATCACATAGCAAAATTTAGTGTCGCGACTATTTACCATAAACCAACATCAAATCACAATTTATCACGTTAAATCTTTTAGACAATACATGGCGTCGATTTAGCAATTTTAAATTCTAACCATATCCAATTTTAACTTGCATAGCAATTTACAGTTTATGTGAAAAATTTTAACATCAACCATTTTAACATCCAAATTAATATTAACAACATCTATCACTTGATTTCCATAGCATGATAGATTGAGTCATGAATGAAATATTCACCTTGCGTGGTTAGAGAAGATGACGAAGCGCGAAGACGAATAGATAAAATAGACCCTAATAAGCACGAAGAAAAACGAACATAAACTGCAATCAAACAAATAATTAATCAATAATTTGTTTATTGCAATATATATATATATATATATATATCGATTGAATATATATATTAACCATACCAAACAACAAAGCAAGATAGATTCGACAAGCGGGATGGAAATAACTTATGCTTCTGAATCAATAGCAGGAGCTGAAATAAAACATAGCAACAGACTATATGTGAGCAACCAAAATTTCAAAGTATATACTGCTACATAATATAACAGTTTCATATCAATACAAGCTGAATGGGATACGGTTGCGGCGAAGGCGAGGCACGGCAGTGTCGGCGGGGCAGGGACGTTGCGGCGGTCGGAGAAGGCGGTTGCAGGTTGGGGTTTGACTGGGTCTGGGTTGGAGTGGTCGGGTTCTCGCCTGTGGGAAGCAGGGTGGGCTTGACGTGGTGAGTCGGGGTCTGGTCGTGGGCACTGGGTTGGTCACAGGAGGATTGGGCTGGGATGTGGGGGCGGGCTATGGCGTGGCATGGAGCGCTGTGGGCAGTGGAACGCAGGAAGGGCTATGGCGTGGGTTGGTGCGGCAAAGGCGGAGGCGAGCTAAGGAGCAGGCGGGTTCGGGGAAGCGGGTGCGGGTGGAGCAGTGGTGGTCGCGGAGGCTATTGGTAAAGGCGGAGCAGAGAATGGCAGTGGAGTAGGTGGCGCAGGGTGGTGTGGGTGAGTGTGGACGCGGCCGAGTGGGGAGCAGTGGAGGCGGGCTAGGCAGTAGCGGGTTTGCTTTGTGAGTTCCTTGCTGGAAGTAAAATAAAGTAAAAGAAATATGAAGGGGAAGAAGAAAGGAAGTAGAGAGCAGTACGTACCAGAGATTATAGAGTAAAATGAACTGAGTAATTAATGAAAGCAGAGGAATAAATGAAGGGAGAGGGTAGCAGAGATAAATACAGAGGGGTTCAGAGTCCAAGGTCATAGAAATGATGTCTTCGGTAAACGTGATGGCTATTGGGTTTCTGAATGGTCAAGGGCCTTAGAATTCTGAGCGTTGGAAAGTTGGGTACCGGTTTGTGTGGCGTAACGGACCAGTTTGTACTCCGTTAAACAATTATAATTTGCAACGCCGAACTTCGATTGACACAAATAAATATATCGTTTTGATCAACGCGAAGAGGCGGCCACAACGGTACGTAGATATTGATGGTTTGACACTGTTTGCGAAGTGGTTAATCTTATTGAACCATTTGCTCGGGCGAACAATTTAACTAGCCATTAAAAGCGAAATTTAACGAAACGAAATGCGCCGTTATGTTCTTAATATTTTTTTTATGCCACATTGTGAAAATATTTGAGTTCGGACGATAGAAAATTTACACATAAAATTTAAACTAGTATGTAAATGCGATGAGCGAAATTTACCTCCATATTATTCGACGAAATTTGGCGTACGCCTATGTCTATCTAGATGCATTCCAAATATGAATTTTGAATAGCAACGGAAGTTGTTTGTGAAAATTCGAATTTCTACACTAAATAAACGATTTTTAAAATTTTAAACTGGGTCTGAATTTCAGGGTCGTTACATTCTCCCCCACTCAAAACTTTTCATCCTCGAAAATGAACAAGGTAAAGAGTGGAAGAACAGATAAAAGAGATACGACTGATATAGAATAGATTATCGAATTAAGTATAGAATATCGAATGGAATTTACCTTCAAAAAATAATTCTGGATTAGAATCTCGGATACTCTCCTCGGTTCCCAAGTACAATCATGATCATCGGGACTCCATTGGACTTTGACTAGGCTAACAGATTTCCTTCTAAGCTGCTTTGTTTCATGATCGACTATCCGAAGTGGTCTTATTTCGATAGTCAAATCTGGCTCAATATCTACTTCGTCTAACTGAGCAATAGGAATGGTCATGGATGGATCACGCACGACTTTCCGAAGATGTGAAACATGGAATACGTTGTGCACGCCCTCAAACCTTTCTGGTAATGCAACTCTATAAGCTAGTGTACCAATTCTCTCGGTGATAGTGAATGGTCCAACAAATCTAGGAGCAAGCTTCCCTCTACGACCAAATCGAATAACATTCTTCAAAGGTGATACCTTCAGAAATACCTCATCCCCAACCAGAAATTCCAAATTCCTTCTACGCCTATCTGCATAGCTCTTCTGCCTATCCTGTGCGGTCTTCATCTTCCATCTGATCTCATTAACCTTCTCGTATGCTTCCATAATCGTATCTGGGCCAAGAACCAATCCATCACCAGACTCAATCAAATAAGCTGGCGATTTGCATGGTCGTCCATATAAAGCTTCGAACGGTGCCATATCGATACTTGCCTGAATATAAAGGTGGTTAAATTCCAGTTCAAATTTGCTTGTTCAAATTGAAAATTTTGACATACCTGATAACTGTTATTATAAGTGAATTCAACCAAATGGAGATGGTCTTCCCAAGATCCACGAAAATCAATTATGCAAGCTCGGAGCAGATCCTCCAAAATCTGATTCACCCTTTCAGTTTGGCCATCTGTTTGAGGATGATAAGCTGTGCTCGGATTTAGTTTAGTGCCTAAGACGTCCTGAAATGCCCTCCAGAATTTACTAGTGAATATAGGGTCTCGATCGCATACAATACTAGATGGAACCCCATGAAGTCTAACAATCTCTCTCAAATAAATCTCAACCAAACTCGAATCGGTATGAGTGGTCTTTACAGGAATAAAATGAGCGGATTTGGTCAACCTATCAACAATCACCCATATACTCTCATTACCTTTTTGGGTCCTCGGTAATCCATCGATGAAATCCATAAAAATCTGATCCCATTTCCAACAAGGAATCTCTAGGGGTTGAAGTAAACCGGCAGTCTTCTGGTGATCGGCCTTGACTGGTTGGCAAGTGGTGTATCTACTGACATATATAGAAATATCCCTCTTCATCCCATTCCACCAATATAAACACTTCATATTACGATACAACTTAGTGACACCAGGATGAAATGAAAGTGATGACTGATGGTTCTCTCTAAGCACTTCTTGTCTCAATCCATCTATATTAGGAACACAAATACAGTTGTCGATCCTCAGAACTCCATTACTATCTACTTGTGCCCCCACTTTACTGTCAACATTTCCTACTCTACCAATAACTAACTCCTTCATACGATAGAGCAAAGTGTCCTCATATTGTTTAGCTTTGATGCGATCCACAAGAGATGGAGAGATGACAAGCTGAAATAACATGCCTTCAACAAGATTACAGCAAGACAATGCTTTGCTGCGGCTCAAAGCATCTGCTACGACATTTGCTTTCCCAGGAGTATAAGTGATGTCGAGATCATATGCAGCAAAAAATTCGAGCCATCAAACTTGTCTCTAGTTCAAATCCTTCTGAGAAAAGATATATTTTAAGGACTTATGATCAGTGAATAATTCGAATTTTGTTCCCAAAAGATGATGCCTCCATAGTTTCAAAGCAAATACAACGGCAAGAAGCTCAAGATCATGTGTGGCATAGTTTAATTCATGGTTCATCAACGGACGACCCGCATAAGCAATAACATTTCCATTTTGCATAAGAACAGCGCCTAAACCTTCTCGGCAAGCATCGGTGTAGACAGTTAATCCTTCACTTCCATCGATTACCGCAAGAACTGGGGCTGAAGTTAACTTGCGCTTCAACTCACTAAAAGCTGATTCACACTTCTCACTCCAAATAAACTTAACATCCTTCCGTGTTAAAGCAGTAAGTGGAGCAGAAATCCGGGCAAAGTGCTCAATAAATCAGCGATAATATCCTGCTAAGCCCAAGAAACTACGGATATCTGTAGGAGTTTTAGGAATCTCCCAATCCTATAGATTAATTGATTCAAATTAGCAAGAGATAAGATTTTTTTGAATAGAAACAATGAATAAGATAGAACTTACATTGATTATGGCGATCTTAGCTGGATCGACCGAAATCCCATTTTCAGAAACAATATGGCCAAGGAATCTCACTTCGTCTCACCAGAAGTGGCATTTAGAGAACTTGGCTTTAAGCTGATGGTTTCGGAGAGTTTCCAGAACATAACAGAGATGTGTTTCATGCTCTTTCTCGTCTTTGGAGAAGACGAGAATATCATCAATGAATACAAGAACAAACTTGTTAAGGAAATCGCGAAGGACTCGATTCATCAAGTCGACGAAATAAGCAGGTGCGTTGGTCAAACCGAATGGCATAACTAACCATTCATAGAATCCATTCTCGGTATGGAAAGCTGTCTTATGGATACTATCTTCTGCTACTCTGAGTTGGTGGAACCCAGTGGCTAGATCAAGTTGTGAGAAGACTTTAGCTCCATGGAGCTGATCAAATAAATCGTTGATGTGAGGCATCGGATAACGATTCTTGAGAGTGCGTTTGTTTAGTTCTCTTTAATCAACACACATGCGAAGAGATCCATCTGATTTGGTGAAAAATACAACTACGGCTCCCGATTCAGAACAACTTCTCCTAATCAAACCCTTAGCAAATAGATCATCAATTTGAGTTTTTAGTTCATCTTTTTCTTTAGGAGCCATCCTTTGGTGTGAGAGAACTACGGGAGTAGCTCCAGGAATAAGATCAATGCGGAAATCGATTTCCCATTTAGGCGGTAGAGAGTTGACCTCTCCAAATACATCGGGAAATTGCTGAACAATAGGAGTGGAGTCAAGATCATCCGGGTGAGCATCAAGAGTGAATATGAAGCTTCCGGCATATTTCTGAGGTGATTTACATTCAATGACAAGTGGTAGACCCTTGTCACTGACTAGAGAAACAGAACGAGCTTTGCAAGAAATAACAGCGTCAAATTTTCTTAACCAATCGGCACCTAACAAGATGTCAAATGCTTCGAAGCCAAGCACATAAAAATTCCAAGTGAATCGATATCTTCCATACATAAGTACAACCTCATTACAAATTCTACTAAGGTTGGCAAGTCCTCCAATAAGGTTGGAGTCACATAAGGAAGTAGTGGCAAAAGTAGGTTCTAATTTGAGTTTACTATAAAGATCAATAGATATGAAGCTATGGGAAGCGCCAGTGTCGAATAATACTCTAATAGGTAAATCATGTAATGAAAAAGTACACCGTAAAGTACCTTGGTCATCCTGGGCGAGTGGTGCAGAGGGTGTAGGTGTGGTGATAGCAAATACTCCAAAAGTGGCGCCACGTGTTAGCACCAAAATTGGTCACTAACCTCGTTGAGAAAGATTGTGTAGAGATGTAAGTGATGAAGTTAAATTAAACAAGGAAGAATATGCTAATTTAAATGCAGAAAGTAAGAACACCGGATTTATAGTGGTTCGGCGTAATTGTCTACGTCCACTTTGAGGTTAAACTTTATTGATCTTCTTAATGATTGATTACAAATACAATTCGTAGATCAAATGCTTGAATGCAATTGCTAAGTAAAGAAGATGAGTCTTGAAAATGGCAGAGTCTCCCTAGTGTTCCCGGGAAAAGGTCCCTTTTCACTGTGACCCTGCCCCTCTATTTATAGACAAAGATGGGATGGACTTCCCAGGTGGGCTTGGTAGCCGAACACTCTAGCCCAAGTGTAGTGGTCGTTGTATGCCGAACCAAGTAGGCCGAACACGTTGATGCCGAACCACCTTCTCAATGCCGAGCAGTACGTTTGATGTGTGTGAAGTGCAGAATAGTTGTTAGTCGAAGCCGAACGTGCCTTCTGGCCGAACGATGCATTCTGGCCGAACGATCCTTTGGGCGAACGATGCTGCCATGTAGAGTAGTCGTATACGCCGAACGTCTTCTAACGTCAAGTACTCCTGGATGCCGAGTACTACGCCGAGCACTCCTTGATGCCGAGTACTACCTGACGCTGAGCACTATGGATGCCGTGTACTACGCCGAGTACTAGGAGATGCTGAGTGCACTGGATGTCGAGTACTTCACCGAGTACTATTGGATGACGAGTGCTCCTAGATGCCGAGTACTATTAGATGCCGAGTACTACGACGAGTACTTCCTGGATGTCGAGTACTCATGGATGCCGAGTACCTAGTTGCCTGGTCAAATCTCCAGGAAACACTTGCCCCCTAAAGTATGTCGTGTGAAGCAACACAACACGCTTTGAATCAACGAGTATTCCTTGTCTTCAGAAAGAAATCCACCATGTTTCTTTAACAGTTATTATCCTCCAATTTATCCTTCCAAGGTGTTGTATCCTTCTTTGGTCATCGTGATGCTTGTTCGATTCCCAATATTATAAATCCAGGGTTGTAGTTCATCAGTGGCCATCCGTGTCTGATTCTGCAGAGCTAATAAGCTTCGGCTATCTGATCTAGTCTTCTCTTAATAATCCTTAGTGAGAATTCAATTTCTGTTGATTTCAAGAAGTCGAACTTTTTTGGATGTACACATGCACGTTCGGGTACATGTTCTTGCCATTGGCTCTCGGATGCGTTTTATATGCTCATAAGTCGTCGCCAACTCCATCTAGTTTAATTGTAATTCAATCGCGCTTCCTTGTTTGTATTTTCTATGAAATAAGGGTTGCAATCAGCCACTTGAGGAGTTTTCCAAACCTCTCTTCAGTACAGACTCTATGATTTTGTTCACAGCTTCAACCTGTCCATTTGCAGTTATAATGGATCATGGAAGGTCATAAGGACAGATGATGATACAGATAAAGAAGTTGATTATTCTCTTCATCTTGGTCGTGGTTAAGAGTTCTTCATCTGCCAATTTGGTGACGTAATCAACTGCTATGATGGTGTATTTCGCACCACCTTTAGGATCGACAAGAAGATGATTTCAGTGCCCCCAAGTGGCAAACGGCTATGAACTAGCCATTTGACTAATTTCCATCGGCGGGGTTTCCGGAATTTTTGCAAACATCTTGCACTCGTCACATTGTCTAGCATGATCAACCGCATCTGGGTTGATAGTGGCCAGTAATACCTGTAGCAGAGTATCTTCTTTATCATGGTTTTCCCCCTGATGTTATTACCGCATTCTTCTTCATAGATTTTTCTCACGATATCAACATGGGCGATATGCCGAAGCATGGGGATGGATAAACTCCTTTTGACACATGAATTATTCTTAGATGATTTGGCATGAAGCTTTAAGGAGGATCTGTCGTTTTCCATTCCTCCGTTCAGTAAGAATTCCTCATTGTAGATAGTCTTTGATAGGAGTCAACCATGACACCTTTTCATTTTGTTCGCTGAGTACGTGGGTAATGATGTAATATGTGAAGTCGGTTAGTAGCTCTTGGACTTGGCCGAGATAAGGAGCAAGACAATGCCCCCTAGCAAGATCAACTTCCTTAAATTTGTATACTACCAATCAAGAATCACAAAAGATATGTAAAGTTTTCACTTCAAATCCTCTAGCAAGTTTGAGGCTGACAGTCAAGGCTTCATACTAAGCATCGTTGTTTATTATAGGTAAATCGAGTTTTAGGACGTAACAGATTGATCGTTCCTCAGGAGTCATTATCAAGCCATAACACTGATCATTGGATGCTCCATCCACGTACATTTTCCATCTTATGGTTGGTTCTCTGCTACTCTTCGAGTAGTCATCTGAGGTAGTGAATTTGGGTGTGAGGTTTGCTAATTTCCGTCCTTGGATAGCCCTTCGTGGGAAATAAGTGATATTGAATTAACTTAGTTCGATATTCTATTTAAGTAGTCTTTCAGACATCTCAGGTCATTGTGTGCCCTTTCGCAACCGCTGGTAGGCGTAGACGTTGATGGGGTGAGCCTAAAAGTAAGAGTGGATCTTTCATGATGAAATCAATAGAGATTGTGCTAGCTTTTGTAGCTTCGGTTTGATATCTAATGCATGGCTCGCGATAGTTAATGAAATCACATATGAATGTCAGAATGGGTCCAAGGGAATATATCATCATTTATTCAGAAAAATCCAACTAATTCTTTTATCATCACTGCACTGAGCTATGATACAATATTCAGCACCCGAAAAGGGTCGCTATGGCTGGCTGTAATGTCGACCGTCAGCTTAACAAGTGCCATCCCAGATTCTTTGAGTAAAGATGTAACTAATTTGCATAATGTTCAATGTGAAATATGGTTGGGACGGCCAATGTTGATGGTTACTCTAGTCGAATCCTAGAGTCTTGTCATGAGTTATTGAGTCTAATAGTGAAGGGCTCTGAATGCTCTAATAGATTATCAGCAAATGGCCAAAAATCAGGCTTAAAAGCGCATTAAAGGAAATGTCAAGTGGGGGGTCAGCCTCGAGTGGCACGCAACTGTATAGCTGGATCTTGCTATGAGTTTGAATTTGTTTGTGCATTCGAGTAACGCACTTTCTATTTAATGCATTCATGATTCTTTACCCGTCCTTCGGGTTGGAGTGAAAGTCAATTGCCCATGAGCTAAGGTGTCGATTTAACGATTCTATCTCTAGGCATCCTTTCGGTCGTTGCCTTGAGTAGCTGTAAGCACTATATATAAGTTTTAATACTGAACTATCGTAGCCAGTTTTTGGATGACCATGCGTCTTCTCCCAGTCTCGGGTTGATAAATGTACTGCATGGATGGTTGAGTCTCGTCCTAGCTATGTTTATGTTTTCACCTAAACTCCAAAGACATAAAGGTGATTGGTGAATAGTCGGTTCACATTCATCTTGTTTCTCGCTCGTGCCCCCAAGTCTGGGGCATATACCGATAAGTAGGGAGGCCAGCCACACCCACTTTAGCTTTACTCTCTTTCCCGTTGAATCGTGGGATCATGTCAGTCGATAGGAGACTAGGTCTCGCCTATCTTGGATTTTATCGTGGTTTTTCATTCCAAGAAGAATACTTCGATGCCACATAAGTTTCAGGGTGTAATTTGGACAGTGGATGGTCATCCACGTCCACTTTGGTTCATGCTCTGTAATCAGATCTTGGGGTAAAGTTGGCTACAAATGCAGCCTGGTTATGCTCATCCAGTTTCATACTCGTCCTGACGAATCGAACGAGGGTAATGGAGAATTTTTGACCAAGTATACATGGTTTACCCTCCTTTCCATACTCTGGGGGTCATAGTTTTTCAAAAAAGACATCCGAGTCACATTCATATGTGCTTGGTGTGGATCGGCATTGACCCTTGGTCTGTGGTATGATATAGTAGGTTGCTCGTAGCTTTGGATGCCGTTTCGATTGGTTCTGTATTGAGGCCTCCCTGCAGTCGCTGCCTCAAGTTATAAAGAACGCCACGCTAGAGCTATAGTAAGCTATCGTATTCGGATTTTTAGTGTTTTGTACCCCTGCCCCCAGCATTGATTTGGCCAGGTCACTAGTTGGATGGTCGAACTCCATCCTCAGCGGGTTAATAATCATCCTGTCGATTCCAGGCCGAAGTTTGCGGAATAGAAAATGGTCGGAATCCACTCGTCTATTTATCGATGTTTATACACCACTCTACATTCTGGTGACTTAGTGTTATTCTCCCCCCGGTTGACTCGTGCCCAATTATTGTTCATGCTTCGGTCCACGCTCCGGGGACTTAGAGATTTGTCGAACGGTTTATGCTTTAGTCCATAGTTCGAGACGCAGAGATTTTCGTCGACTCGTTTATACTCTAGTTCGCACTCTGGGAACTTTGAGTAATCTGGTCCGCTTCTGGGATTTAGGGATTTTTCTGAAGTCGTCTATAATTTAGTCCATGCTCTGGGGACTGAGAGTGCTGTAGTCCGCACTCTGGGGACGTAGAGGTTTTCGAGTCATTTATACTCTAGTCTACACTCAGGGACTTAGAGTACTTTAGTCAGCATTCTGTCTCCCGTTCCAGAGGGTGAAACCTCCCGGATGGCTGAGAGTTTGCCTAAACCTGGTAGACAATCCTTCTCTTTAAGATTTCGAAAGTCGTTATTCTTTATGCAGGACTATTGCATTCTAGTGCTTATTTTCCATGATTTTGTGCAGGCCGTTCTGACCCTGAGCCCACTCCGAGGAGCGATGTCGCCAAGGAAGTAGGGGAGAAAACAAGTGAAGCCACTCACGCAGGGGAGGCTTCTGGTCCAGACGCTCAGGTGATCGGAACGCTTGATGAAGACAAGTCTGAAACCTCCTCTCCTACCGACGGGGGTTATGAAGTAGAAATTACAGGCGCTTCTGAGCACACATCCGAATTGAGCATGGAGGAGCGGCTTGAGAAAGAGAAGGAGGAGACGATCAAGGTCATAGTAGAGCCCCGAGTTGTGGACTTGGACGAACCTTTGAACAAGCCGTTGAAGGTCATCCTTCCTGACGTGTCCAAGCCCATGAAAGGCCCCCGTACTTCTTCAGTTGCTACCTCTCTATCAAAGAAGAGTACCAAGGGTAAATGCTCTAGAGAGGAGCCGTCTGGAAAGAAGTTGAAGAAGCACAAGAAGTGATTACTATCCTCGTTCAACGAGAGTTAGTTTAAGTCATGTAATTATTTTCATCTATTTCCTTAGTCCTTGTAAATAGAATGTCGACCCCGAACTTTGGAGGGGTTGTAATAGAAACTCATTTCTGAATAAGGTTTAGTTCCTTTTTCTATCTTCCAAAAGACTCTTATTGTTCAGTTTTCTTTGTGATTGTGATTTTAATCCAAGCAGTTGTGAGTAACATAGACTTCTCAGTCCATCTTCATATAACTTGGAAACCCTTCGGGAGTCGTTGAACTTCCATTTTGTGCTTCGAGCACTTACAATACTTTCTAGCCCGTATGTCAGGGATTTGGCAAATTCAAGTCATTTGTGTCCTAGTTCATATTCAGGGAACTTGGAGATCCGATTCGCTTATATTTGAGTCCGTACTCTGGGGAGTTAGAGTACTCCAGTCCGCACTCTGGGGACTTGGAGGTTTAAGTCATTTATACTCTAGTCCGCGCTCTGGGGACTTAGAGTACTCAAGTCCGCGCTCTGGGGACATGGAGGTTTAAGTCATTTATACTCCAGTCCGCGTTCTGGGGACTTAGAGTACTCCAGTCCGCGCTCTGGGGACTTGGAGGTTTAAGTTGTTTATACTCAAGTCCGCGCTCTGGGGACTTAGAGTACTCCAGTCCGCACTCTGGGGACTTGGAGGTTTTAGTCGTTTATACTCTAGTCCGTGCTCTGGGGACTTAGAGTACTCCAGTCCGCACTCTGGGGACTTGGAGGTTTTAGTCGTTTATACTCTAGTCCGAGCTCTAGGGACTTAGAGTACTCCAGTCAGCACTCTGGGGACTTAGAGTTTTAAGTCGTTTATACTCTAGTCCGCGCTTTGAAGACTTAGAGTACTCCAGTCCGCACTCTGGGGACTTGGAGGTTTTAGTCGTTTATACTCTAGTCCGTGCTCTGGGGACTTAGAGTACTCCAGTCCGCACTCTGGGGACTTGGAGGTTTAAGTCGTTTATACTCTAGTCCGCGCTCTGGGGACTTAGAGTACTCCAGTCCGCATTCTGGGGACTTGAAGGTTTTAGTCGTTTATACTCTAGTCCGCGCTCTAGGGACTTAGAGTACTCCAGTCCGCACTCTGGGGACTTGGAGGTTTAAGTCTTTTATACTCTAGTCCGCGCTCTAGGGACTTAGAGTACTCTAGTCCGCATTCTGGGGACTTGAAGGTTTTAGTCGTTTATACTCTAGTCCGCGCTCTGGGGACTTAGAGTACTCCAGTCCACATTCTGGGGACTTGAAGGTTTTAGTCGTTTATACTCTAGTCCGCGCTCTGGGGACTTAGAGTACTCCAGTCCGCACTCTGGGGACTTGGAGGTTTTAGTCGTTTATACTCTAGTCCGCGCTCTGGGGACTTAGAGTACTCCAGTCCGCACTCTGGGGACTTGGAGGTTTAAGTCGTTTATACTCTAGTCCGCGCTTTGGGGACTTAGAGTACTCTAGTCCGCATTCTGGGGACTTGAAGGTTTTAGTCGTTTATACTCTAGTCCGCGCTCTGGGGATGTAGAGTACTCCAGTCCGCACTCTAGGGACTTGGAGGTTTAATTCTTTTATACTCTAGTCCATGCTCTGGGGACTTAGAGTACTCCAGTCCGCACTCTGGGGACTTGGGGGTTTAAGTTGAGAGCAGTCGTATTTCCACTCTTTAATTTGTATTCATCTACTATATCGAAGCTAATGTTGTCGAATGAACAATCGAACCACATTTGCTCACGGAATGAGATTCTGCCCCCCAGGATAAGGGATGGAATTTGAAAAATGGATGATCGATTCTCGTCCGCTTGGTGATTATAGCTCTTCCAATCAAGTCAAGGAAGGTGGTATATGATAGATGGTTAGATCACATCCATGTTGGGTTAGATAGCCAAATCTCTTACAATTTGCTCCGTATTTCCTTCTAGAAAATAAGGATAATAGATTGTTGAGTAGACAAAGTAAGTTGCATATGTTCCAAGGTGCAGTCGTGTCCATATATTGAGAGCGATGGTTAATGAGTAGGCAGTCCACCACAACTACTTCAAGTCGGGCTTTCGAATAACCTTTTGTGTTCGAGGTAGGATTTGATGTGTAGATGAACAAATCATGTCCACTCTAGACAGATCCTGGTGCCACTGAGTTTCAGGAGGGGCATTTGTATTTTGTCGAAATTTGTTCTATGACTCGATTTGAGTGGATGATCGGGCCATATTCATTCCAAGCAGTTTAGGTCTCCAAGTCAAATGTGGAGGTTGATGGATGGATGGTCGGTTGTTCGAATCGATCATAAGTTGAGCATACGAACTCGGTTCGTCTTGAAACTTGGAACGTTGGCTTCCCTGGCTTTGATTGTTATGTCTTGTTAATCGTGGCTCGATCCAGACTCGGACAAAATCCATCGATATCCATAGTGAGCCTTTGTGTAACCGATCTCCAAGACGAACTGTCACTGGTTTCTAATCAAGTTCTTGGTGTCACGGCCTTGCCAAAAGGCGGGATAACATTTGCCCCCAAAGGACGTCTTGTGTAAACATGACGTGCTTTGAAAAACTGCAGTCTTTCATGCTGAATATTTCCGTTCAGTTGATTGCTTGACGGTCGTCTTTTAATCATTTCGTTGCAATCTTCTTTTAGACAAATGTTCAACTAGCATGCTTTGCTTTTGTTCTGCCCCCAGTTTTGGGGACGAGTATGGAGTTGATGTATGTTTATACTCCGTCTCGCACTCTGGGAGTACGGAGTTGAGTAGAATTTTATACTTTGTCTCGCACTCTGGAAATACGGAGTTGATTAATGTTTATACTCCGTCTCGCACTCTGGGAGTACGGAGTTAAGCGAATGTTTATACCCCGTCTCGCACTCTGGGAGTACGGAGTTAAGTAAATGTTTATACTCCATCTCGCACACTGGGAGTATGGAGTTAAGTAGATGTTTATACTCCGTCTCGCATTCTGGGAGTACGGAGTTGACTAATGTTTATACTCCGTCTCGCACTTTGGGAGTACGGAGTTAAGTAGATGTTTATACTCCGTCTTGCACTCTGGGAGTACGGAGTTGTGCGAAGGATCGTCGTGTATCAACCCATTTTTAGCCATGATGTGATGGCTTGCCCCCGAGCTCGAGTTTCACTTAGCGAGTGGCCGGCCGTATCGCAGCCGCTCTCTACTTGAATAAATTCCACTTGTAGGATGGAATTCAGCTCTCCGTGCATCGTGATGTTGTACATTGTATTTAATCCATAGCCCCAAATCAAAGGCATATGGTTGATGATGAGCGATAGAATTATGCTCATCTAGATGTAACTCCACACGTCCGATCATGGTCTGCGTAGATAGATTGGCAACCAAATCTGAGTACCTGGTCACCTGCATCGTTTTGAAAGTAGTTTAGTTCAAGCTATTCGTAGTTCATAGAACAATTGAAATAGAGATGGAAATGGAAATAATTCAAAGAAGATTATGGTAAATCTCATTGATATGTGAAGCAGCATCGTGTGCTCGCTATTCGACTCCACCCCTGGCTCCTTTCAAAGGGATGTCGGCCGTCAACCGTCCAATTGATAATCATAGCCCTTTATTAATATGCATCGGATATTCGCTGCCCGACATTCTGTAGGACTTGTACATACTATTAACTCTTTCCTTTCCAGGTCATCTTTTCGATCACACCTCAAAGGTGTTTGTAATCGCCCGTGTTAGGATCAGTGAGCTTCTGGGAATATACAACATTCCCCTGATTTTCTTTAGGCTTTGGTGTACTCTCTCAAGGTTGGTTTCCAGTACCACTCCGAGTCGGGAGTCTTCAAGTAGA
The DNA here is from genome assembly GCA_030737815.1 of Allium fistulosum. NCBI lineage: Eukaryota > Viridiplantae > Streptophyta > Magnoliopsida > Asparagales > Amaryllidaceae > Allium > Allium fistulosum. Next base: position 751,563,508 of record CM060905.1, on the reverse strand, counting down.
GGTTGTCAATTGAATCTTTCAAAGAGCATATGAGCTGAATTCTGAAGTCTTGTTTCGGCTACTGGGATCTACATCCTTAGCCAATGGGCCTTCATTGCTAATTTTCTTAGTCTGCTCCACTCCTCCTCACTTTTGTTTTGATTCATTTTGTAAAAGAAACGATCCATAGTCGTAGGAGGCTCTTTAACTAACTAGCTGCCAAAATATATCTGGAGGTCGACTTTCCTCAAACGCGATGAGTATGATACCCTTGCTAGTATTTGGAATAAATTGCTTAGAGCATTGGTTTGCTTGGAGTCACTAAATTCGAAGTGCTGGGTCAGCGAAGAATGGTGCCTGGAGTCATCTTGGCATTTGCTAGAGTCATATCATCTTGTTCTCCAACCTTTGGGAGTACCGTTTGAATAGCGGTTGCTTGTCCGTTCCCTTGATGTCGTTCATAAGCTGCCGCTAGATCCTCTATGCCTTGGTAGATCATGGGATCTCAAGGAAGTGGATAGAATGTTTCTTTATAAAGTTGAGTTTTGAATTCACTATCCGGAGGCACTGCGCTGCGGCTAGGGTTCGGGGGGGTTTCCCGAAAATTTGGGTCGTACCCGAATTTTTTTTAGCCTTTTTTTTGAAAATTTGGGTCGTACCCGTTTTTTTTTATTTTTAAAATAGGGGTTGTATAAGGGACCAGTGTAACTTAATTCCAGAGGTGTTTGGCATTCGTTCTCGTTCGGCTCAACCGAGTCGTTCGGCACACAATACTGTTCGGCATACAATACCGTTCGGCATTACAAAGGTGTTTGGCAATCATTCTTGTTCGGCACAACCGAGTCGTTCGGTCATACAATACCGTTCGGCATTACAGAGGTGTTCGACATAGAGGTATGGATCAGTCTGGAAGAGCATTCGGCCTAGAGGTATGGTCGGCCTAGAAGAGCGTTCGGCCTAGAGGTATGTTCGGCCTGGAAGGGCATTCAGCCTAGAGGTATGGTCGGCCTGGATGCTGCTCGACATGGGAATTCTATTAGGCATGGGAGCTCTGCTCGGCCTGGATGCTGCTCGGCATAGGAATTCTGTTCGGCATGGGAGCTCTGCTCGGCCTGGATGCTGCTCGGCATGGGAATTCTGTTCGGCATGGGAGCTCTGCTCGGCCTGGTTGCTGCTCGGCATGGGAATTCTATTCGGCATGGGAGCTCTGCTCCGCCTGGATGCTGCTCGGCATTGGAATTCTGTTCGGCATGGGAGCTCTGCTCGGCCTGGATGTTGCTCGGCATGGGAATTCTCTGGAGCGATGGGCATACACCTTTTCTGGAGCGGTCGGCTAAATTGGCTTCAGAGGGGGGGTCGGCCTTTATTCACATGACTGCCAACTTCAACGCCCAGTCCCCATATCTTACATAGACTTGGTTTATATGAATACGGCTATTAGCTTCCTTTAGATTTCTTTCAAATCTGAGTAGAATAGGAAGTTTCCTAGTAAACAACTGGATCTATCTCGCGAATATGAAAATCCACTAGTAGATGATGAGATCCGATCAGGCTGAGAATTCAATTCTCAGTGAAAGCACCAAAGTGTTAGCACCAAAATTGGTCACTAACCTCGTTGAGAAAGATTGTGTAGAGATGTAAGTGATGAAGTTAAATTAAACAAGGAAGAATATGCTAATTTAAATGCAGAAAGTAAGAACACCGGATTTATAGTGGTTCGGCGTAATTGTCTACGTCCACTTTGAGGTTAAACTTTATTGATCTTCTTAATGATTGATTACAAATACAATTCGTAGATCAAATGCTTGAATGCAATTGCTAAGTAAAGAAGATGAGTCTTGAAAATGGCAGAGTCTCCCTAGTGTTCCCGGGAAAAGGTCCCTTTTCACTGTGACCCTGCCCCTCTATTTATAGACAAAGATGGGCTGGACTTCCCAGGTTGGCCTGGTAGCCGAACACTCTAGCCCAAGTGTAGTGGTCGTTGTATGCCGAACCAAGTAGGCCGAACACGTTGATGACGAACCACCTTCTCAATGCCGAGCGGTACGTTTGATGTGTGGGAAGTGCAGAATAGTTGTCAATCGAAGCCGAACGTGCCTTCTGGCCGAACGATGCATTCTGGCCGAACGATCCTTTGGCCGAACGATGATGCCATGTAGAGTAGTCGTATACGCCGAACGTCTTCTAACGTCGAGTACTCCTGGATGCCGAGTACTACGCCGAGCACTCCTTGATGCCGAGTACTACCTGACGCCGAGCACTATGGATGTCGTGTACTACGCCGAGTACTAGGAGATGCTGAGTGCACTGGATGCCGAGTACTTCGCCGAGTACTATTGGATGCCGAGTGCTCCTAGATGCCGAGTACTATTAGATGCCGAGTACTACGACGAGTACTTCCGGGATGTCGAGTACTCATGGATGCCGAGTACCTAGTTGCCTGGTCAAATCTCCAGGAAACACCACGCTTATGCATTGGGCAGTCTTTCTTGAAATGTCCAGGCTGGAGGCAAACATGGCATAAATCTCTCCTAGTCATAGAAGGTGGTGGGACAGCAGATCCGATAGATGGACAGCTATTTGCATAATGGCCCTTCTTATCGCATTTGAAGCAAGTGATATTAGCTAGGTCGATTGGGCTTTTCTGGGCATATCCCAATCCAGTAGACTTCTGCCAAGCTTTCTTTTATTGATCAAAGTTCATCTTCCTCTTTCCAGGCTGGCTAGAAGAGGGCTGAGTAGGAGTGGCCTTGGCAGTAGGTCCCTTAGGCTTCGCCTCATATCTAAGAGCATAGTCAACAAGCTCTGTGAAGGTGCAGTGGGTGTGGCCAGTAAGCAAGTCATAATATTCTGGTCTAGCTCCCAAAATGAACTTCTCGTTCTTCAGAAGTGGTGTATCGATCAAGCCAGGTCCGAACTTGGAGAGTTCATTGAATTTCCTCTCATACTCAGAGAAGGTCATACTGCCTTGCTTAAGATCCATGAAAGCTCTATAAAGTTGGGTTTTTCCAGTAGTTGGCATCCATTGTGCCGAGAAAGTATCCCTAATCCAAAAGATGGACTAGATTAATAACATTCCAAAGATTGAAAGAAGAATTTATGTTACGAAATCCAAACGAATTTATACTTAAACTGGGCCCAAGTGATGGTGTTCTCCTCGATACGAAAAGTTACTGATTCCCACCAATCTTGTGCGGCATCCTGAAGTTGCCAGGCAGCAAGCTGACGCTTTTGAGCATCAGTGATCTCCAAACCAGAAAATATATTCTCTAAGCCTTTAAGCCATTGCTGAGCCTCGACAATGTTCTCAGATCCAGAAAACTTAATACCTCCAAGCTGTGCATACTCCTTACTAAGAGTGGTGAATTTGACTGGAGCTGGTGCGGCAGGTGCAGCCTGAGCAGGACCATTTCCTCTTCCTCCCTATTGTTTCTTCTGGTACCCATCCTGAAATACCAAAAGAGATTTTTAGAACCAAGGATAGAAAAATCATAGAATTTTAAGGAAAGTCTAATCAACGAATCAATAAGGAGTTTGAATGGAAAGGATATGGATTTTGAATTGATTCTCCTCATTCTAGGGTATTACTACCCTATCTCTAATGAGTGTTTATAACCCCAAACTAAGGTTTTTAAGGAAACCAAAGCTCTGATACCAACTGTAACAACCCGTATATTTGGACCATTTAAATTGACAATAATCCACACATGTCAACTTAAATAATACAAAACACGAATCATTATGGGATTATAAATACTTAAATGTAAATGAGAATCAATACAACAGCACAGACACAGAACAGTAACAGAATAATGCAGCGGAAAATACATCGTCATAATAGCAATTCATGAAGCTACTACATGAAATACAACAATGTCTTAACGTAAAGTGACTAAAAGAAAATACATAAATGTCCAACAGACTAGGAAATCAATACAGGAATAGAAATAGACTGATAAAGATAAATGCTAAGCCTTCAGCATCTTCAACCAACCTTGATCAGCAAACTGGATAGCTTCAGACTGACCCAAGCATATACAAAAAGAAACACTCGAGTCAGGACTCAAAATCTTATACAAGAAAATCAAGTGCTAGGGAAAAAGTCCATAACTTAAAGATGAATAAAATAAACATTTCTAAGGATCTGATAAACTATCTATATATACAATAGAATACGATATGTAGATAATGTCTAATCAGTAAAGTATGATATTAAAATAACGTTAAGGTGTTACCATAATCCCCCTTAACACATTTTATTCCCAAGAGCATATACAAGACCGTAGTTTCCCCAAAACTGGAAGTCACCAGATGGCAATCCATATACAAAAGGTACAAACCAAAACGTAGTGGTCGCGAATAGGATAATCAGTATGATAAGGTACATGAGGCGATACCAACTAGGATACTAGTAGTTGCATGATCCGGACTGATGTTGAGCATAGCCAGCAACTACCTCAACACCGCTAAACACACTCCCAAATCAAAGGGTGCACCCAAATTGAATCACAAAAGTAATAGATATAGTATCGAAGAAGTGTGTCTGCTAGAGGTGGCGAACCTCAATGGCCCAGCGCGGCTCCTGTTTTAGTCATGTCAGGGGTCATCCAATATCATTCTCTTTCTTCAGTCAACGCGTTCAACAAACCATCCACTTCATTCTGGATCAACAGTCCGCGTAATAGTTATTAAAGTGGGTTTCGGTATCGATAGAGAGTATGTCCATATCCGATCCCGGTCTCTTTAATAACTACGTATTTATTACCCGATGGTAGGTTAGATTTAAGTTTAAACAAATCAAAGTCCACAAGTCATGTTGCAAATTTGACTTCCAAAATTTGACATTTCCCGATTCAATTTATTTCAGATCTTAAAAATCATAATTCCAATGAATTTTTTTAGATCAAACATTTGGGTTAACGATATAATTAAGTATTCAAGTTCACTTTAATAAGATCCAAATTTCACCTATTAAATTTTGTTAATAACCAATTGATTCAATTTAATGGTCAAATTAGTTCAAATCATTAAATCCAATTCTATTTATTTCAATTCCTATTTACATTCATCGTTACATTAAATATAATCATAAATTCGATTAAATCAATTTCATTAACTAATTCCTTTTATCAAACTTCATTTGATTTATTTACCAAATTCAACTAAATTTCTATTTAAAGAAATCCAATTCCATTTATTTGATTCCATGATCTATATCAAAATAAGTTATTTCCGAATTACATATCAACCCAATCCATGTTCAGTTATAATGTCCTGATTTAATTAATTCGTTAAATTTAAATCTTTAAATTTAAATTATCACTAAAATAAATCCATAAAACTTTAATTAGTTTTATACTCTTCTTAAGTCAAATTTCACTTAATCTCAATTTAATTTATAACAAGTTCCAAATCTATTTATTTAAAACCGAGTTTTAATTCTTAATTCTAACAAATCTAATAAATTTTCAAATTCATTAAATTCTAAAACTTTACTTGTTTCTACTTCTCGTTTGAATTATTCAACTCACTTAACTTTAAATTTTCCTAAATCAAATTACAAATTTCTCAAATTTAATTTGTCAATTCATTTTATTCAATTAAATAAATTTATTAATCCGTTTCAATTAAATCCATTAATTTATTTCAATTGAATCCATTAATTTATTTCAATTAAATCCATTAAGTTCGTTACTTAATTTCAAAACAAATTGTTAAGTTCATTCCTTAATCTCAAATAGATTTCAATTTCAAAATGATTTTGTTGACCAATCAGGTTTCTTATTTTAATTATCCATCCTAGGCCAAGTTGTTTAATTGGGTATTTTATCATTTAACCCCATATCATTCAAATAAAAATCAAAGCATAGTAAAGGGAACTTGCAGTGTGATAACTGGGATGGTGTCAAAGTAAATAAACAAGCCATAGCAACCATACATAACAATTCAACAATTTATTTAAATAATCCCAAAATAATCGTATTAACTTACATTTGTTATTTATGCAAATTAATATAATTATTCCTAGAATCCACACTATCATTTCATGCAGATTAAAGATTATTACATTACGGTTTTTCACTTGGTGTCTATTATCAAATTACTACATCAATCATACGTTTAATGGTTCAAAGTGTAGTTAACACTATTTCTACCTGTCGATTTATTTAACATTTAAAGAGGTCAAGTTCAACATATATAATCCATTTTAAATTGTTAACTATCCTATATCAAATTCTGTTTCATATTAATTTATCGCTTATATTAATTACCAAACTCAACATCACATAGCAAAATTTAGTGTCGCGACTATTTACCATAAACCAACATCAAATCACAATTTATCACGTTAAATCTTTTAGACAATACATGGCGTCGATTTAGCAATTTTAAATTCTAACCATATCCAATTTTAACTTGTATAGCAATTTACAGTTTATGTGAAAATTTTTAACATCAACCATTTTAACATCCAAATTAATATTAACAACATCTATCACTTTATTTCCATAGCATGATAGATTGAGTCGTGAATGAAATATTCACCTTGCGTGGTTAGAGAAGATGACGAAGCGCGAAGACGAATAGATAAAATAGACCCTAACAAGCACGAAGCAAAACGAACATAAACTGCAATCAAACAAATAATTAATCAATAATTTGTTTATTGCAATATGTATATATCGATTGAATATATATATTAACCATACCAAACAACGAAGCAAGATAGATTCGACAAGCGGGATGGAAATAACTTATGCTTCCGGATCAATAGCAGGAGCTGAAATAAAACATAGCAACAGATTGTATGTGAGCAACCAAAATTTCAAAGTATATACTGCTACATAATATAACAGTTTCATATCAATACAGGCTGAATGGGATACGGTTGTGGCGAAGGCGAGGCACGGTAGTGACGTGACATCTCTAAATTTACTGTTTGCACAAAAAATGGACAAACACCTCAAAGTTGTATGATTTAGTAGATCTTATGTTGTTCTTAGTGATTTGGGTGACTTATGCAAATATATGAAAAGCAGGGGCTAAACTGTAAAAAGACACACAGATTTATAGTGGTTCGGCCAGAACGTGCCTACGTCCACTTTATATGTTATTTCTCCTTTAGATCTCAGATTACAAGTACAAAGCTTTGGTACAAGTATCTAAAAGTGTTTGAAAGTTCCTTCCGTGCTTGAGCTCTCAAACTTCTCTCAGATTACAAGTACAAAGCTTTGGTACAAGTATCTAAAAGTGTTTGAAAGTTCCTTCCGTGCTTGAGCTCTCAAACTTCTCCCCCATTGTTGTACCACTGCCCCTCTATTTATAGAGTGAGGTTGGGGGCAGGGGTCTTGGATGTATATAGCTGCTGGTGGGCCTGGGCTGAAGCAATCTAGCCTGGCAGCGTTCCGGTTCGGCGAAGCTTTGGTTCGGTCGTGCTTGGAGAAGGTTGGGGTTTGGTAGGGATGTGGTCCGGTGATAGGTTGGTTTGGCATAGGGGCGTGAAGCAGTTGGTTCGGTGTTGTTTGGTTCGGTAGTTGTTGGCGAGGCCCCGGTCCGGTAGGAGATGGAAAATGTGCTGGTTCGGTAGTGAGATGCCGAATGAACTTCTATATTTGGGAGTGCCGAATGAGCTATTGTACTGGGAATGCCGGATGAACCAAGGCATCTTGAATGCCGAATGATATTGGGAAGGTGAATGCCGAATGACCTTGGTGATGCTGATTACCGAATGAAACTTTAAACCTTTGATAACGAATGGACTTTTATACTTGAATCATGAGTGAAGTCCCAGACTTCTATACGCTTGCTGGCTGCTTCTTCTTGGTTCAGTCGTGGAGGAAACGCACCCAACACTGATATTCCAATTTTGACCAAAAATGGGATAACACTTTGCCCCCCAAAACATGACTTGCGGTAGGAAGACGTGTTTTGTAATGCCATGAGCTGGATGTTCGTATCCTGTCAACAACCTGTAAAGAGCTTGATAGTTTTATATGGCCCCAAATGACGACCGTTCGGGATCGAGCTACTTGGGATGAAGCGCGGCCGTTCGTGGTCAAGCGCCTAACTTCAAATGACGACCGTTCGCGATCGAGTCATTTGAGGTGAAGTGCGACCGTTCGCGGTCAAGCGTCTAAATCCGTGCGACGATCGTTCGAGATCGAGACATTTGTGGTGGAATGTGATCGTTCACGGTCAAGCGCTTTACTTCAAATGACGATCGTTCGGGATCGAGTCATTCGAGGTAAAGTGCGACCGAGCCCGGTCAGAAGGCGGACCTCATATGGCGACCGTTCGCGATCGAGCCACTTGGGGTGAAATGTGACCGTTCGCGGTCAAGCGCCTTACTTCGAATGACGATCGTTCGAGATCGAGCCATTCGTGGTAAGGTGCGACTGTTGGCGGTCAGGGGGTGGACCTCAAATGGCGACCGTTCGCGATCGAGCCACTTGTGGCGAGATGAGTTGTGCCGTTCGAGGCGAGATTGTGACTGTTCGAAGTCGGGTGCCGTTCGAGGCGAGTTGTGACCGTTCGAGGTCGGGTGCCGTTCGCGGCGAATTGTGACTGTTCGCGGTCGGGGTGCCGTTCGAGGCGAGTTGTGACCGTTCGCGGTCGGGGTGCCGTTCGAGGCGAGTTGATGTGTGCCCGGGGGGGACTTAATACCATCCAAACCAGATTCACGTTCGGGTGAGTTTCTGGATTGTCTGTTGTGGCGGTTTATCACTATCTCAGAGCATGCCTAGGGATCGTTCGCGATCCCGTACATGTGTAAGTAGCTTAGCCATTTTAGAATTATCAAAACCAAATATCCATTCAACTGATGAAATTTAAAATAGAAATGTTCAGCAAAGTCAAATCCAAATTTAAGAAATAAAGAACAAAAGCAAAGCAGTGACGTCGGAGTGCAAACGCCTATATCGATGTGGTTTATAGTTGTATCAGAGCATGCCTGAGGATCGTTCGTGGTCCTGTACATGTGTAAACAACTTAACCGTATCAGTGTGGAGTTTGCTGCTCGTTCGTCGTTATCTCGATCAATGGATAATAAGATGGCGTCTCGATCCTGAGCCGTCTTCAGTTGGTGCGGGCGGTGGTCGTTCTTGTCCCACCGTTGTGGCCCTCCTTCTCACATATTGTGATAGCAAACCATTCCGAATATGCCCCTCCACCTCATCTTTCAGATGCCTGCAATCGTTGGTATGATGACCATTCAGGTCGTGGAACAAGCAATATTTGTCTGATTTCCTTTCGTTAATAGTCGGATCCCTTCGCATTGGCCTACGGTAGGGAACCTGCTCTCTTGTATCTTGATAGATTCGCTCCAAACTCTCATTCAGCTCGGAGTAAGTGGTGAATCGCGACTCTTTCCGTGGCCGCTTTGACCTGTCATCATTATCCTCAGCCTTTCTCTTTCCTTTACCAGTCTCCACACCCCTTCCAGGTGGGTTTCCGCTCTTGATTGCGTAAACGTCAACTTCTTCCTCTCTTTCTGCACTAGCATCTTCCAAACGCAGAAACTTTTCAGCCTCATGATAGAACTCTCCCAGATTCATAGGCGGATCTTTAGTTAACGAATTCTTGAACTCCGTACTATCAGCTATTCCAGATACAGCCGCCATCATGACCATAGATGGATCTGGTCGATCCACTGATGCTGCTGCCGCATTAAATCGTGTTAGAAAACTCCTCAAAGTCTCTCCAGTTTTCTGCTTCAAGGTTGCCAAAGTCATCACATTCTTGGGTCTTGCAATATGAACCCTGAATTGCCTCATGAATCTCTCAGTTAAATCTGCCCATGTTCCTATGGAGCCGCTTTCAAGTTGTCTGAACCACAACGCCGCAATATCTGCCAAGTACAATGGAAAGCACCGGGCCATAACCTCCTCTGATGCCTCCAGCACTTCCATATGCCTTATATATTTTGTCAGATGAACCGTGGGGTCTGTCCTTCCATTATACATATCCAATGATGGTAGCTTAAAATCTGGTGGGTTCCTAGCTTGCCTGATTGTTGTGGTAAAAGGACTCCTATTCACATCCTCCAGGTCTCTATTCACTAGTCCGCCTCTCATGGCTCGTCTGACCATCTCTGCCAGTCTGTCCCTATCTCCAAGTTGTAGTCCTCGTTCACTGCCTTCGACCTGCCCCCTGAGTCCGTGGGAGCTTTCAGGTGTATGCCCCCCTGGCGGGGCGTTCATTCTTCTATTGTTACCAGGTTGTTCGGATGAACCCGTCTCTCTTCTCGGGATTGGATCAACATGTTCTGCGTGTGTGCCCCCTAGCTCTGGTGCTACGCCAGATGGTCCTGCTCCGTTCTGAACTCCAGTTGCGCCTTGGTTCCGTGCTCCAAGTTGCCCAATCTGTTGAAGCAAGTTCTGGATCATCCCTTCTTGTCTTCTCATCATGGCCTCCATCTCATCCCTGGTGATGAAGACTGAAGCTTGGTTTGCTCCTGAGGAAGCCTCTTGACTCCCTTCCTGTTGACTTTGCTCTAGCCTCAGCCTTCTGCTTGATTGTCTTGCCATGATTCTCCCAATCTGAATCTTTAGACTTTAAAATTCAGCTTCTAAGCGGTAGAATCCTTGAGTAAATTTCTCAGTGAAAGCGCCAAAAATGTTTGCACAAAAAATGGACAAACACCTCAAAGTTGTATGATTTAGTAGATCTTATGTTGTTCTTAGTGATTTGGGTGACTTATGCAAATATATGAAAAGCAGGGGCTAAACTGTAAAAAGACACACAGATTTATAGTGGTTCGGCCAGAACGTGCCTACGTCCACTTTATATGTTATTTCTCCTTTAGATCTCAGATTACAAGTACAAAGCTTTGGTACAAGTATCTAAAAGTGTTTGAAAGTTCCTTCCGTGCTTGAGCTCTCAAACTTCTCTCAGATTACAAGTACAAAGCTTTGGTACAAGTATCTAAAAGTGTTTGAAAGTTCCTTCCGTGCTTGAGCTCTCAAACTTCTCCCCCATTGTTGTACCCCTGCCCCTCTATTTATAGAGTGAGGTTGGGGGCAGGGGTCTTGGATGTATATAGCTGCTGGTGGGCCTGGGCTGAAGCAATCTGGCCTGGCAGCGTTCCGGTTCGGCGAAGCTTTGGTTCGGTCGTGCTTGGAGAAGGTTGGGGTTTGGTAGGGATGTGGTCCGGTGATAGGTTGGTTCGGCATAGGGGCGTGAAGCAGTTGGTTCGGTGTTGTTTGGTTCGGTAGTTGTTGGCGAGACCCCGGTCCGGTAGGAGATGGAAAATGTGCTGGTTCGGTAGTGAGATGCCGAATGAACTTCTATATTTGGGAGTGCCGAATGAGCTATTGTACTGGGAATGCCGGATGAACCAAGGCATCTTGAATGCCGAATGATATTGGGAAGGTGAATGCCGAATGACCTTGGTGATGCTGATTACCGAATGAAACTTTAAACCTTTGATACCGAATGGACTTTTATACTTGAATCATGAGTGAAGTCCCAGACTTCTATACGCTTGCTGGCTGCTTCTTCTTGGTTCAGTCGTGGAGGAAATGCACCCAACACTGATATTCCAATTTTGACCAAAAATGGGATAACATTTACCTCTATCACTAATGTGTCATAGAAACGTCGCTAATTAGCTATGCTTTAGTGACATCATGATTGTTATGACATCTTCAGACAAGCATCGCAATGGTGTTGGAAGTTACCTATGTCTTTGCGATGCCAAGGAAATTTAGCAGCGTCGTACTGATGTCATCTTCTTTTTTTAATTTTACTGGCATCATAAACGCCTAAATAATTACCTACACCATTGTAGCGTCCTAGCTAAAGGAACCCATCCATTTTGCAACAGGTAAAATAGGTATCATGGTGGGCCTATGCAATCTAAATGTTTAACACTAGATAAAATGTAGTGGTTTGATAAAATCATATTTATTGACATTATTTTATTCATAATTAACTTAATCAATTTTAATTAAATATAGCATTTGAATAAGTATGATACATCTAATGTATTTATGTGTATATATGTATATATAAGGTTTGACATGCATATGATATATATACAGTGAATATGATTGTTTATTATTTGATTTGAATATATCATATATATATATATATATCAAATTAAACACGAAACGTTATTCATTGTATATATTTCATATGCATGTCAAACATTATATATATGTACACACACATATATGTATATGAATACACACACATACATATATACGTATACGTATATGTATATATATTGTTAACGTCAAAATTTGAACGCTAACACCCCGGTGTAAGTCGATATAAAGTGAAAGCACCACCCGTTGGTACGGGAACTAGAGATAAGCAGAAAATGATGTAAAAGCAGTAAAAAGACAACGGTTTTTATAGTGGTTCGGCTTAAAGTCAAGCCTACGTCCACTTTATAGTTTCTTTATTGCTGATTCGATTACAACTCTTTACAATGAACTTTGATTACAACACATTTAAGACGAGTAGCTAGAACTTGGATGGAGGAGGGCTTTTTGAATCCATGTTGAATGTGTTAGATCTCTTCCAAAAGTTCGTTGAAGCGTCTTTGGCGTTTGGAGTGCTTGGAGTGTTGAATGAGTCGAGAAAAAAGCAGAGTATCGGCCTTCCAGAAATGATTCAGAAAAGTCCTCTCCCAGTTGGAGTAGGTGCAGTATTTATATGGAATTTCTGGGCTAAGTCGTAGGTCGCGAACGACCTAGGAGTAGGTTGTAGGTCGTGAACGACCTAGAGAGCACGGGTTATGGCTTATCAAGGTCGCATTTGGTCAACTGAGCGGGCTAGTAGGTCGTAGCGACCTGTGGAAGAATGGTAGGCGACTTAAACATGTCGAGGCACCAAGTGAAGCGACCTAGGCTGGGCTGAGGAGTAGCAGCGATCTAGCACTTCTCCGACCTATAACCAAGCGACATAAGGACATGAGGCTTGTAGCTCGCTAAGTCCTTAACTCGCTAATTCGCTAACTCGTTAGCTCGTTAGGTCGCGTAGTTACTAGGTCGCTAGGTCGTTCTACCTTTAGCGCAGTAAGTCCTTGCCTTCATGGAACCATTAGGTCGTTAACACGTAGAATCTCTAGAGTCTTTAGCTCGCTAACTTGTTGAATAGCTTAGGTCGTTAAGTCGCATTCATGTTAACTCGCTGCTTGCTTAGATCGCTGGATCGCTCGCCTTTCAACTCGTTAGGTCGCTTACTTTTTAACTTGTTAGGTCGCTTTCTTTCCTTGAGTAATTGAGTCGTTGTTCAGAAAGGGGTTAACATTTGCCCCTCGAAGTATACGCCTATGTTATAGGTCGTGTGCTTCGATCTAACTCTGTTAAGTCATGAGCGACTCAAGTAGCTCATTAACTCATGCGCCTATTTGTCTTCTCTTCTTTCTCCTATATAAGCCGTTAAACTGCTTCATCATCTTCGCCTTATTTCCTATACTTTGTCGCCATTGCCTTATTTGAGCTCAAGAACTCCAAAGTGAAACTCCCTTCCTCGGCTTTCGATCATCATTCCCAACAGCAAACTTAGGTAAACCGATGATTTATCCGTTGTGTCTACCATCGATTTCTCCATAGCCATTTTCACACAATTTTTGTTACCCTGCTATAAGATTACCTCCTGATTCATCCTTCGATTACCATTGAATCATTGGTAATTGCTTTAAAATTGAATCGGCCTAGGATTTCACATAGTTGTTTGGCGAGTATTTTGAATTTGTGGAGATTATCGATGGTTTCTGGAAATTTGGAGGGGACGATGGGATATTTGGTTAATGGGTTAGTGGATTTTAGGTTAAGCCGTGGTGCTTCTGGTGATGCAAGGGCGTTGGACGCGTGGCAATGTGTGAGTGGAGAGCATGCCTTAGGGTTTTAGCAGGAGATAGTCTGAGATCGCTGCATTACTTCAGAAACGTCCTAGTGAATCCAAGCGACCTAAAGACCTTTACAACCTAATAGATCTTTACGACCTAACAGATCTGGCCGACCTAACAACCTTCGCGACCTAACTTCTCATGGCATTATCCTTTGCGACTTAACTTTCTACGACTTAAGCTCTAGGTCGTGCGTGCACTCAAACGACCTGGTACTTAGCCAAATTTGCGCTGCCTTGTCATGATGTCTTATGCCTTGAACTCTTTGACTTGAACAATGCGACTTAAGAGGGTTCAACTTATGTTAAGTCGTTTGAGCATAATCTGGGCGACCTAAAGAATCTCGAATTAACTTAAGTCATTCCTACGACCTAAGAAATGAACAGGACTTGAACGCTTGTAAAATTTTGACAGAACTTGATTGAATTGCCAACTCGAACAGCTAAACCGAACTGCTTGAACTTTTTGCACTTTTTTCATAGATTATATTAACTTTTGAGCTAACAACCTGTTAAATAAAACATTTGCAGAAAACTAGGGCGAATATACTACCATTGACTGCCCATATCGAATGACAGATTAGCCAATAAAGAATAATCAACTTAAGTGAACTGTGTGAATGAAATGCTGTGAGTCAACAAGTTCAAGTAAAGTGTTAAAGTAAAGCTAAAATAATCAACTAAAGTTGATATGTTTGCATCAACGCTGTACTTAGACTTTAAAATAACAAGCCCTGAAACTTTACAATCGATAAGCGTCAACTAGTTTGATTCCAGTTACATTTGCTTGTCATTTTATTAGTTTTGCACAACACTTCACACTTTTTAGGAAACGTGCACCTTCATATTTGAATGTCCAGTTCCTTGTGTAGATTGACTTCTCAACAAGAAGAGATAGTTGGACAAGCTGAAGAAGTCTTCCCCATAGCTAATCTCTTGGATAGTCCTCCAGAAAGAATTTCAACCACTATGAATCAATGTGCGTTCAGTCAATTATGTATTCAGTTTGGTATCGCCGAAACGGATGCTTTGCTTCCTGGGGTAAACGATATTGCTGACAGACCACCTCTTGGTTTTGTCGCAGTTAATCATCAGATGTGCTTGAGTGGAGCTATTCCTCCCTTTAATGATTTTCTTCGATAGCTTCTTCTTCGATTAACTATCTCTCCCTTTCAACTGCATCCCAATGGCTACGCCATCTTGATGGGATTGTGTGTGTACCGGCCCCCACTTTTTGGAATCTACACATGTACAAAAAATTTGATAGTATGGAATAAAAATGACACTTTTTACTTATACAATCTCTTGTCAGTATTTGTGAATGCATTTATTCCTTGTTTTTTACACAAATTTCTTTATTTTCTTTGTACGATACTGCAGTGAGCTCGTGGTACGCTTGTTTGAGCATTGTTTTTATTAATATAGCTATATTATGCCCCATACCATGGCTCATTGCAATATTCTGAAATGACTTGTTCTCTTATTCTAGAGAATAATTCTTTCGTTTTGACGAAATATTATTCTGCTTTAATAAAGTGTGCTTTGTATCGGAGAAGTTTTCTTCTTTTTCTTTTCTTTTTAGAAAGAGTTAACACACTTCAACTTTTGGAGATGGCCACTTTTATTTTCTAAGAAGTGGATTACTTTTTGTAGTGAAGCGGACTTTTGAAGAAAACTTTTTATTTTTGGATGTGCCTCGTTAAAGGGCTTTATTTGGCACTTTACCGTTGGGGTACAAATGTGCCCCTGAAGAGGGCTTGTTTGTTGTGCCTCGGGAGAGGGCTTGTGCCTCCGAAGAGGGCTCCTCCGAAGAGTTGTGCCTCCGATGAGGGCTTGTGCCTCCGAAGAGGTCTTTTGCCTTGTTAGAGGTCTTTTGCCTCCGAAGAGGGCTCCTCCGAAGAGTTGTGCCTCCGAAGAGGGCTTGTGCCTCCAAAGAGGGCTTCATGTTTTCCCTGAAAGTTTCCTCAAAGTTAAATGGATCCACGGGGCGGACCCAAGCCACTTAATTGGATATTTGTTTGCACAGACAATCATAATTAAGCAGCAAGGGCCCGGTGCCTTCCTTTGGGAAGGTGCCCCTCCGGTGGTTCCATGAACCTTATTGGTTGAGAAAAACATTTCATTTTACAGCGTGCCTCGTTGGAGGGCTTTATTTCGCACTTCAATTTTTTTGGGGAAGATCGTTCCCATGAGAGTAGAAGAGTGTCTCCGAAGATGGCTTTATTTGTTCGCCTGAAAGTTACTTCTCACAGTCAAATGGACCACGGGGCGGACGCAAGCCTCTTAATTGGATGTTCGTGCACAAACGATCGTAATTAATTAGCAAGGGCCCGGTGTATTCCTTTGGGAAGGTGCCCCTCCGGTGGTACCATCAACCTTATTGGTTGAGAAAAACGTTTCATTTTACAGCGTGCCTCGTTGGAGGGCTTTAAATTGTGCCTCCGGAGATGGCTTTGAGTTGTTTGCCAGGAAGGTTGCGTCTCACAGTTAAATGGTTCCACGGGGCGGATGCAAGCCACCTAACTGGATGTTTGTTTGCACAAACAATCACAATTAAGTAACAAGGGCCCGGTGCCTTCATTTTGGGAAGGTGCCCCTCCGGTGGTTCCACCAACCTTATTGGTTGAGAGGCAAGATTCCTTTTTGGCTGTTTTTTGTCTGCTTGCCAATGTCTTTTCATCGTCTGTTCCTCAACGATCCCTTGCTATCACTTTTGAATACTTGTTCATTCCTTTTGCAGGTTGTTTGATTTTTCCAGGGAAGTGTACTTCATGGTTGAGTGAATCCACGGGCAGACGCAAGCCACTTAACCGGATGTCTATTTGCATAAACGATCTTGATCGGTTAGCAAGGGCCTGGAACCTTCATTTTTGGAAGGTGCCCCTTCGGTGGAATCACCAACCGTTTGTGAGTAATACTTCTTATGTAGGAATTGAATCTGGAATTTTTGTGGCTTGACATTTGTTTGTTGAGTGATTTATGGGAATCACTTGGGTTTGTGACGTGTTGAATAGGTAAGCTTTGCTTTGATTGCCTGCAATATTAAATTGGTATTTTAGCAATATATTTAAAATATTTTCACATCGAAATGAGATAGGCATTTTAAAGTAGTGAAAGACACAAGATTTATAGTGGTTCGGCCAAGAATTGGGCCTACATCCACTTTATAGTTCTTATTGCTGAGTCACACTGATTTTACAATGTCTTACAATACAAGCATGATACATCCAGAATTATTTTACAAATTTACGCATAGCTTTTAAGTAAAATATGGACGCAAGTGGTTGCTGTTCCAGGCTCTCGGGATTGGATCCCCTTTGACAGTTGTGAGTTTGAAAGTGCCATCAAGAAGTTTTTGGCCTATGACATATAGCTCTTCCCAGTTTGGCCCAAACACTCCTGTTGCTGTCATGATCCTTTTCAAGACTAGATCCCCAATTTCAAAGCTGCGTTGACGAACTTTAGAATTGAAGTGCCTGGCTATCCTTTGCTGTTCAGCTGCAACTCTGAGTTCAGCTTCTTTCCTTCTTTCATCAAGCAAGTCAAGTGCTTCAAGTTGCAGCTTTTCATTTTCAGCTTGGTTGAAATGAATTCTCCTGTGTGAGGGGACCTCTATTTCCACTGGAATCATTGCTTCTGATCCATATGCCAATGAGAATGGAGTGTGCCCAGTCGCAGTTTTATGGGTAGTCCTATATGCCCATAGTGCTAGTGGCAGCTTATCAACATCCCAACCACCTTTTGCTTTTTCTAGTTGCTTTTTAATGGTTGATTTGATGATTTTGTTCACTGCTTCCACTTGCCCATTTGCCTGCGGATGAGCCACTACTGAGAAGCTTTTTCGGATCTTGAATCACCTGCAAAATTCCTGGAATTCTTCGCTTTCGAATTGGGTACCATTGTCTGTTATTATCTTCTAAGGCACACCATACCTGCAAATGATATTTTTAGTTACAAAATTTATCATCTTTTTAGAGGTAATAGTAGCCAAGGGTTCAGCTTCAGCCCATTTAGTGAAATAATCAACAGCAACAATGGCATATTTGATTCCGGATCTGGCAATCGGCATAGGCCCAATGAGATCTATCCCCCAAATGGCGAATGGCCATGGACTGACCATTTGTGTTAGCACGGTGGAAGGTGCTCTGGGGATTTTCGCAAATATCTGGCATCTGTCACACTTTAGGGAGTAGCTAGCAACGTCTCGGTTAATATCCTGGCAAAAATACCCATAACGGAGAATTTTCTTTGCAAGAGTTTGGCCACCTGAATGATCCCCACATTCTCCACCATGCACTTCAGCTAAAATTGTCTTAGCCTCTTCTTTAGTTACACAATGGAGTAATGGCATTGAGAACCCTCGTCTGTACAAATGGTCGCCCTGAATTACATATCTCGGGGCTTTTCTTAACATCTTTTGGCGTTCTTTTGAGTTTTCTGGTAAGGAGCCGTTGAGCAGATATTCCTTGATTGGGGTTATCCATGACTCCTTCTCTTGAGATACAGCCATGATCCAGTCAATATCCATCTCATCAATACTCGGAGCTGTCAAGACTTCTATAGGGAACAATCCCAATAATTGAGCTTTGCCGGAGCTTTAGTATTTCGCGAGAGAATCTGCCTTCATGTTCTCTTCCCGGGGGATATGATTGATTGTGTAATGATCAAAATCATCAAGAAGTTCACAGGCTTTTGATAAGTAAACATGCAGATTTCCTCCTTTAGTTTGAAACTCTTTCTTGACTTGGCATACAATTAGTTGGGAATCACTGAAGATCTGCAATACTTTGATGCTCAGTTCTTTAGGAATCCTCAGACCAGCAATAAGAGCTTCGTATTCGGCTTCATTATTTGTCGAAGGAAATTACAATCTTAATTCATAACACAATGACCGCCCTTCGGGGGTTTCAAGCACAACCCTAGCTCCAGAATAGTAGTCATTTCTTGCACTATCAACATATAATTTCCATCAGATCGGAACGTCTTCAGTTACCTCTTCCTCACTGCCACCTTTGTCTGTTTATTCTGCAATGAAATCTGCTAAAGCTTGTCCATTGATTTCTCTTCGGGGATGATAGGTGATATCGTATTGACTGAGTTCAATATTCCATTTCAGAAGACGACCCGAAGTTTCAGGGCGGAATAGGACTTGCTTTAGAGGTTGATCAGTGAGAACTTTAATAGGATGAGCCTGGAAATATGGCCTCAATTTTCTGGATGCGATCAATAGACAATAGGCGAGCTTTTCTAACTTTGAATAATTCATCTCTTCCTTAGTGAATCTTTTGCTGATGTAGTAAACTGGACGCTGAACTTTTGCGTCTTCTCGTACCAATGCTACACTGAGAGCATGAGATGAAACTGCTAAGCATATGAATAGATCTTCACCATTGTTGGGCTTAGAAAGTACTGGAGGCGTTTCCATATGATGAATCAGCTCATCAAAAGCTTTTTGACACTCAGGAGTCCATTTGAAATTCTTCTTTCCTTTCTTCAGAGCATCATAGAAGGGAATGCATTTATCTGTGGCTTTGGAAATAAATCGACTCAAAGCAGCGACTTTCCCATTGAGGCTTTGCAATTCTTTCTTTGTTCTAGGGGGTTTGACTTCCCTTAAGGCAGTGATCTGAGCAGGATTAGCTTCAATTCCCCTAGCACTCACAATGAAACCCAAGAATTTTCCAAACTCAACCCTGAATGAGCATTTCAGAGGGTTCAGCTTCATCCCATACTTTCGGAGGATTGTGAACATTTCTGAGATGACCCACTTTCTTTTACCTAAAAATTCAAGTTTTTTTTTACAATTAATCAAAGTGGTCACCTAGTCAAGAGAATATCATTCTCTGGTTCACCTTCTAACCAGGATCTTAAAACCAATATAAAAATATTGTTGTGTTCAAATTATCTTAAACCTTCATATATGAAAATAAATATATAGTACTTTCTGTTTTTATGTCAGAGTATAGAGGTTTGGAAGCAGAGAATCTATTTGGGGATTTTCAAGTGATTCTCCACATAGCAAAAGTATTTTTCAAATTTTGCAGTCATGTCTATTTCTTCATAACTATTGATTTCATGTCTATTTAACACTATGTATGTATTTCCCATAATTGTATCACTGTATGAACTGGGCTTTTGCCCGTGCATGTGTGCATGTTCCTGTGCTCTTACATGTGCCTAATTTTCTTTCTTTTCTTGTTAGTAAAAAGGTCTGAGTCTACCTTGTACTTGGGTTGTAACATCATAACTGGAAGTTTAGTTTAGAAAACCTTTTGTGCTGGCTTAACCCAAGCTTAAGAAAATGGTTATGTTAGCCATATTCACTTTGAACTGTTTCCTCTCAAAACACATGTTATTTTGTTCTATCTTATAAAGGCAACTCAAAATCTTTCTGCCAGATTTTCTTTAACTTAAACATGAATTTCTCATGTCAAGTATCTAGTTGTTCTTTTAGTTTATAAATCCTCACAATCTCAGGTTTCCTATCATCATAAATTAATTAATCAAAGAGCCTAAAAACTTCATTACTTAGTAAAAGATTTTCAAAATAAAATCCATAAGTTTCAGATGAAACACCTATTTAAGTCCAATGCTTACAAAACAGTAAATAACAATACATTGGTTTTTTTTTCTAAGTAACTTAAACAATACAGCTTAACATAAATTTGGCATAAAAATCTATTTAACTTCAGTAAATTTGTAACTATTGCACCCAATTCCTTAAGCAGCCAACCCATCCAAAGCTTGATCAATGAAATGCCTATTTACCTGCATAATCACTATGGATTGCCTCATTAAATATGAGACACCCAATAGTGCATCAACACACATGGGTCAGACTTGGTCTAGTATGAGTAATCTAATTGGAAACATAATTTTTATATAGTTTTTTTTCCATATTCCAATAACTTTAAGATAGATAAAGGAATGCAGTATTACTCTTATACCCATTTCTGTGCAACCTGGGCATGCACAACAAAATGATACATAATTCAATGATTTATTGCAGAGAAACAAACATATAATTCATCCATAGAAGATCCTAAAACAGTCAACACAATCATCAATTAAATCAACATTCCTCATCCATAGATTTTTCTGGCCTTCAGGGATTTTTGCCAAGCCTTCATATGAACCTATTTCTAATGTTCAATATCAAATATGTTATGGTCTTTAGCTACTTTCTCTTTTTAAACACACACTGCCTGGGACCTTTCTCTGTTAACCCAGCACACTCAGGCCCCTGGGTATAAACATACCATGTGTGAGCTTGCAATGTTCACCTTGCCAAGCTATATCTTGTAGCCCTAAGATCCAAAATCCTTAGTTAAATTACTAAGTGTCACTACCCTTTAGTGTTAATTTCCTCTCTGCATCACATGTTTCAAGCAGTGGATAATACATTCAGTCATAGGCATACATCCAAAGATTAACAAGACATATTTTCATGAACAAGCACTTCATCATAACAATAGAGGTGATTTCTTATTTTTCTATGGGCTTCAATAGATCCCAATACAAACATATGGTCATAGATAATTTTCTGTTTGTTTTTCTTTCTTTTTTCTCTCTACCTCTGATTCAGCCAGATCCATGTAGATCTTCAAATCTGACTAAATCACAAGTGTGAGATTTATTGGATAGTTCATAAATGTAGAGGCTCGGCACATGTATATATTGCACCTCTATATTTTTCCTTTTTATATAAGTTCTTTTCTGTTAAGATGAGACTTAAGCAAACACACCATGTTGCAGTCCCATATCCTTTCTCATTTTTGGACCATATATCCATATTAAGCATCCTGGGTTTTAAACTAATAAATGTATAAAGAAAACCCATATTAACTGCTTCACCTCAAAGTTATATTATAACACAGAAAAACCTATTTAAACATTAGGTTTATGGCTCTTTCATACTGAGTGAATCAATATAAAGAGGTTTACATTAAAACAAATCATAAAACAAGTCAAAGTTACTAAATCATGAAAATGAATCTAACTTGCAAACAAATGAAATATGAATTTTAGTTGGGTTGCCTCAATATTCAGGACTTATTGCCCATATTTCCAATGAGATTACTCACCTTAATCCCTTCTTCTTCCTTTGATGTTCTGCCTTCTTCCTACTCTAATGACTGGTGTTCCACATTTTCTTTTCTAACTTCTGTTATATATATATTTATATATTTTTTTCTTTTTATGAGGCAGAGCAAAAACCTTACTACACCAGGTCTTCTTATATCAACTCTGGCTGCTACTAGGGTTTAAGGAAATTACCCAATGCCAATTTTACCCCACTAATTATGATCTACCTCTCATTCTTCTTTTAGAGAAAATGGGTAAGTAGTCCTGGCATTTTATTATATATTTTTTTCAGAAAATATAGCTTATTACCCCGGTCATGTTATTTACATGATTTCTGTTTTCTAAAGAAAAAAAAGGAATTGCTAAAAATGGATAAAGTGTTTGTTCAAAATCTCATACCATTTTCATGCAATGTTAATTTTTATTTCTGCAAACATTTGTTTTGTGCACCTGTATAATACATGTATGCCTATCCTGGCCTAAGTCTTTCTCTTTTTTTTTCAAGACTTGATCATTTCTGCCTACATAGATATATTTGTAATTTATCTATCCTATCATTTTTATTAACTGTTGCCTATTTTATCACACAGAAGACTGTGTGCATGTTTGTGCACTGTCCTGTGCACATGTACATGTTTTTAAACTATGCATCTGCAAATCAGTTTCCTATCTCTATCTTTTCAATGCAATTTCAAACAAATACAAACTAAATTAAATCATGAAATTTCTTCACAAAAATCAGGGTTATCACAATTTCTGCCAGATGATCCATGTGGTCTACCACCTTCTTTGATTTTACTAACATATCATCAACGTACACTTCCATAGTCTTG
This sequence comes from Allium fistulosum, assembly GCA_030737815.1. Classification (NCBI taxonomy): domain Eukaryota; kingdom Viridiplantae; phylum Streptophyta; class Magnoliopsida; order Asparagales; family Amaryllidaceae; genus Allium; species Allium fistulosum. The sequence goes on along the minus strand of CM060905.1, from coordinate 751,540,754 downwards.
CCAATTTGAGGCTTGAACATGGCATTAACGAGTCTTTGATAAGTTGCCCCCGTGTTCTTTAGTCCGAAGGGCATGACTTTATAGCAGTAAAGACCAACATCAGTAATGAAGCTCGTGTCCTCCTGATATGGCTCATGCATCATGATTTGATTGTATCCTGAGTAAGAATCCATGAAAGACAATAATTCATGCCCGGCTGTTCCATCTACTAATTGATTGATTCTAGGCAATGGGAAACAGTCTTTGGGACATGCTTTGTTCAAGTCTGAAAAGTCGATGCACACTCTCCACTTCCCATTTGCTTTTTTAACCAACACCGGATTTGAAACCCAATTTGGATAAGTGGATTCTCTGATGAAGCCATTCTCCATGAGCCGATCTACTTCTTCCTTCAATGCCGTTGACCTTTTAGGACCTTGGGTTCTTCTTTTTTGCTTTATGGGTGTGAACTTCAGATCAATATTTAAAGCATGTACTGCGATTTCTGGAGATATTCCACACATGTCAGCATGAATCCAAGCGAATACATCCAGGTTTGCTTTCAAGAATGATATTAGTATATTCTGAACCGTCATACCAAGTTGTGAACCCACATTCAGCACCTTGTTTGGGTCATTCGGGTCAACGGGTATTGGTACCGTTACTTCTACCAGCACCACCCTATTCTCCCCTGCACTGGTTTTTCTGGGATCAATTTCCTTTCGTGAACCACTATGCTCACCAGTGCAGGGTCCACCCCGTACTTGCTACAAGGCAGGTTCTTTGATGCGGAGCGGAGCTGCCGCACCTTTTCCCATCTCTCTCTTTTTCGCCTCCCGCAACGCTGTGAGATAACATTCCCGCCCAGCATTCTGGTCCCCTTTCAAAACACCAACGCCGTTATCGGTGGGGAATTTCATAGTTAGGCACCACCGGGGGAGAATAGCTTTGAATGCAGCAAGAGTTGGTCGTCCCAAGAAGGCGTTATAAGCAGAAAATTCATCAACAATAACAAAAGTTTGCTTATGGACCACTTTTCTTTCCCCTTCACCAAGTTCTACAAATAAGTCGACAATTCCGATGGGCTGCTTTGGTTCCCCAATGAACCCTACAATTTTTTGCGAAGAAGCTTGAACATCAGCCATCGGAATTTTCATTTAATCAAAGGTCTTTTTGAAGAGGATATTACAAGAAGCGCCGCAATCAACAAGCACTCTTCTCACAATAGCTGGTCCGATACCGGCGGTTATTACCAAAGGATCCATGGTGGGAGCTTCAATTCCCACAGAATCTCTAACTCTGAATATGATGTCATCGTGACAAGTTCTTTGCTGTTTTGAAGGCACAATATCTTCCAAAACAAAAACAGTTTCTTCTTTCGGGGCTTGTCTCAGAGCATGAGCATACCTCTCCATTTCTCCTCAACTTCTGCCTGCTGGGTGAGGCCCCCCTATGATTACATTAATAACAAGTCTTTTAGATTCCTTCACCGTAGCCTTTTCTCCTGAGCCCGATTGACGAGCAGGAAGTTGCTGCCCCTGAGTGGATGAGGCCGGATCACCTCTGTTTCTCTTAACATACTGTTGCAGTTTATTCTCTCTCAACAGTTCTTCAATCAAGTTCTTTAGATGGCGATATTCGTTGGTGTCATGGCCGGGTTGGTTGTGGAATCGATAGAACCTTCCATTAGGCACAAAAATTTTCCCTAGCTTAATCTTAGGTGGCTCGGGGAACTCGACGGCATCCTTGGTTGCGAAGAAGATGTTTTTTGGAGTATCAGTTAGAGGAGTAAAGTCTGAAGGCTTGAAGTAACGAGGTTTCTTCACATCTTTCTGTCCTTTCCTACTGTTATTTTCCCTCTTCTAACCACCAGGTTCTTTCTTATTAGAAGCTTCAGCCACATTGTTGTTTTGAATTTCAGCCACAACCACCTTTGATTGTGCAGGAAGATTCTCCGGACCCATAAATTCGTCAGCCTTCTTATAAAACTTCCCTAGTGAATTCGGTTCCTTCATTTTCAACCATTTCCCGAACTCACTTGTTTTATCGATGGCTCGCATCAAGTAAGTTAGAATCATTCGAGGCTTAGCATTATCCACTTCAGCCAAGGGTATGTTGAAGAGATTCAAGAAGGATTTGATAGATTCGCCAGAAGCATGTTCTAGGTTGGACAGTGACATTATGTCCTTTGCCTTTGTAGCATACAACCTGAACAGATCCTTGAATTTACGAGTCAAGTCAGAGAATTGATCCACAGATCGGACCGGTAGCTTTGTAAAACAGAGTAGAGCCACTCCCTCCAAATAGACATGAAAATATCTGCATTTAATCTCATCTGTTGCCCTGGCACCTGTCATGTGCCAGTCATACTTGTACAAGAATTGATTAGGGTCGCTTGTCCCCCGATAGGCTAGGATAGTAGGGGGAACAAATTTCTTTGGAAATTCAGCTTTTAGAATTCTTTTGGTAAACGGAGTCTTGCTCGGAGCAAATCCCCAGTTATTTTCATCTTCATTCCTTTGCATACTTTCTTTCATGATTTGGCGAACTGTAACAACCTGTATATTTGGACCATTTAAATTGACAATAATCCACACATGTCGACTTAAATAATACAAAACACGAATCATTATGGGATTATAAATACATAAATGTAAATGAGAATCAATACAACATCACAGACACAGAATAGTTATAGAATAATGCAGCGGAAAATACATCGTCATAATAGCAGTTCATGAAGTTACTACATGAAATACAACAATGTCTTAACATAAAGTGACTAAAAGAAAATACATAAATGTCCAACAGACTAGGACATCAATACAGGAATAGAAATAGACTGATAAAGATAAATTCTAAGCCTTCAGCATCTTCAACCAACCTTGATCAGCAAACTGGATAGCTTCAGACTGACCCGAGCATATACAAAAAGAAACACTCGAGTCAGAACTCAAAATCTTATACAAGAAAATCAAGTGCAAGGGAAAATGTCCATAACTTAAAGATGAATAAAATAAACATTTCTAAGGATCCGATAAACTATCTATATATACAATAGAATACGATATGTAGATAATGTCTAATCAGTAAAGTACGATATTAAAATAGCGTTAAGGCATTACCATAATCCCCCTTAACACATTTTATTCCCAAGATTATATACAAGACCGTAGTTTCCCCAAAACCGGAAGTCACCAGAGGGCAATCCATATATAAAAGGTACAAACCAAAACGTAGTGGTCGCGAATAGGATAATTAGTATGACAAGGTACATGAGGCGATACCAACTAGGATACTAGTAGTTGCGCGATCCGGACTGATGTTGAGCATAGCCAGCAGCTACCTCAACACCGCTAAACACACTCCCAAATCAAAGGGTGCACCCAAATCGAATCACAAAAGTAATAGATATGGTATCGAAGAAGTGTGTCCGCTAGAGGTGGCAAACCTCAATGGCCCGACGCGGCTCCTGTTTTAGTCATGTCAGGGGTCATCCAATATCGTTCTCATTCTTCAGTCAATGCGTTCACCAAACCATCCACTTCATTCTGGATCAACACTCCTCGTATAATAGTTATTAAAGTGGGTTTCGGTATCGACAAAGAGTATGTCCATATCTGATCCCGGTCTCTTTAATAACTACGTATTTATTACCCGATGGTCGGTTAGATTTAAGTTTAAACAAATCAAAGTCCACAAGTGAAGTTGCAAATTTGACTTCCAAAATTTGACATTTCCCGATTCAATTTATTTCAGATCTTAAAAATCATAATTCCAATGAATTTTTTAAGTTCAAACATTTGGGTTAACGATATAATTAAGTATTCAAGTTCAATTTAATAAGATCCAAATTTCACCTATTAAATTTTGTTAATAACCAATGGATTCAATTTAATGGTCAAATTAGTTCAAATCATTAAATCCAATTCTATTTATTTCAATTCATATTTACATTCATCGTTACATTAAATATAATCATAAATTCGATTAAATTAATTTCATTAACTAATTCCTTTTATCAAAACTTCATTTGATTTATTTACCAAATTCAACTAAATTTCTATTTAAAGAAATCCAATTCCATTTATTTGATTCCATGATCTATAACAAAATAAGTTATTTGCGAGTTACATATCAACCCAATCCATATTCAGTTTACAATGTCCTAATTTAATTAATTTGTTAAATTTAAATATTTAAATTTAAATTATCACTAAAATAAATCCATAAAACTTTAATTAGTTTTATACTCTTCTTAAGTCAAATTTCACTTAATCTCAATTTAATTTATAACAAGTTCCAAATCTATTTATTTAAAACCGACTTTTAAATCTTAAATCTAACAAATCTAATAAATTTTCAAATTCATTAAATTCTAAAACTTTACTTGTTTCTACTTCTCATTTGAATTATTCAACTCACTTAACTTTAAATTTTCCTAAATGAAATTACAAATTTCTCAAATTTAATTTGTCAATTCATTTTATTCAATTAAATAAATTTATTAATCCGTTTCAATTAAATCCATTAATTTATTTCAATTGAATCCATTAAGTCTGTTACTTAATTTCAAAACAAATTGTTAAGTTCATTCCTTAATCTAAAATAGCTTTCAATTTCAAAATGATTTTGTTGACCAATCGGGTTTCTTATTTTAATTATCTATTCTAGGCCAAGTTGTTTAATTGGGTATTTTATCATTTAACCCAATATTATTCAAATAAAAATCAAAGCATAATAAAGAGATCTTGAAGTGTGATAACTGGGATGGTGTCAAAGTAAATAAACAAGCCATAGCAACCATACATAATAATTCAACAATTTATTTAAATAATCCCGAAATAATTGTATTAACTTACATTTGTTATTTATGCAAATTAATATAATTATTCCTAGAATCCACACTATCATTCCATGCAGATTAAAGATTATTACATTACGGTTTTTCACTTGGTGTCTATTATCAAATTACTACATCAATCATACATTTAATGGTTCAAAGTGTAGTTAACACTATTTCTACGTGTCCATTTATTTAAAATTTAAAGGGGTCAAGTTCAACATATATAATCCATTTTAAATTTTAACTATCATATATCAAATTCTGTTTCATATTAATTTATCGCTTATATTAATTACCAAACTCAACATCACATAGCAAAATTTAGTGTCGCGACTATTTACCATAAACCAACATCAAATCACAATTTATCATGTTAAATCTTTTAGACAATACATGGCGTCGATTTAGCAATTTTAAATTCTAACCATATCCAATTTTAACTTGTATAGCAATTTACAGTTTATGTGAAAATTTTTAACATCAACCATTTTAACATCCAAATTAATATTAACAACATCTATCACTTGATTTCCATAGCATGATAGATTGAGTCGTGAATGAAATATTCACCTTGCGTGGTTAGAGAAGATGACGAAGCGCGAAGACGAATAGATAAAATAGACCCTAACAAGCATGAAGCAAAACGAACATAAACTGCAATCAAACAAATAATTAATCAATAATTTGTTTATTGCAATATGTATATATCGATTGAATATATATATTAACCATACCAAACAACGAAGCAAGATAGATTCGACAAGCGGGATGGAAATAACTTATGCTTCCGGATCAATAGCAGGAGCTGAAATAAAACATAGCAATAGACTGTATGTGAGCAACCAAAATTTCAAAGTATATACTGCTACATAATATAACAGTTTCATATCAATACAAGCTGAATGGGATACGGTTGCGGCGAAGGCGAGGCACGGCAGTGTCGGCGGGGCAGGGATGTTGCGGCGGTCGGAGAAGGCGGTTGCAGGTTGGGGTTTGACTGGGTCTGGGTTGGAGTGGTCGGGTTCTCGGCTGTGGGAAGCAGGGTGGGCTTGACGTGGTGAGTCGGAGTCTGGCCGTGGGCTGTGGGTTGGTCACAGGCGGATTGGGCTGGGATGCGGGGGCGGGCTGTGGCGTGGCGTGGAGCGCTGTGGGCAGTGGAACGCGGGAAGGGCTGTGGCATGGGTTGGTGCGGCAAAGGCGGAGGCGAGCTGAGGAGCAGGCGGGTTTGGGGAAGCGGGTGCGGGTGGAGTAGTGGTGGTCGCGGAGGCTATTGGTAAAGGCGGAGTAGAGAATGGCAGTGGAGTAGGTGGCGCAGGGTGGTGTGGGTGAGTGTGGACGCGGCCGAGTGGGGAGCAGTGGAGGCGGGCTAGGCAGTAGCGGGTTTGCTTTGTGAGTTCCTTGCTGGAAGTAAAATAAAGTAAAAGAAATATGAAGGGGGAAGAAGAAAGGAAGTAGAGAGCAGTACGTGCCAGAGATTATAGAGTAAAATGAACTGAGTAATTAATGAAAGCAGAGGAATAAATCAAGGGAGAGGGTAGCAGAGATAAATAAAGAGGGGTTCAGAGTCTAAGGTCACAGAAATGATGTCTTCGGCAAACGTGATGGCTATTGGGTTTCTGAATGGTCAAGGCCCTTAGAATTCTGAGCGTTGGAAAGTTGGGTACCGGTTTGTGTGGCGTAACGAACCAGTTTGTACTCCGTTAAACAATTATAATTTGCAACACCAAACTTCGATTGACACAAATAAATATATCGTTTTGATCAGCGCGAAGAGGCGGCCACAACGGTACGCAGATATTGATGGTTTGACACTGTTTGCGAAGTGGTTAATCTTATTGAACCATTTGCTCGGGCGAACAATTTAACTAGCCATTAAAAGCAAAATTTGATGAAACGAAATGCTCCGTCATATTCAGAATATTTTTTTTATGCCACATTGTGAAAATATTTGAGTTCGGACGATAGAAAATTTACACATAAAATTTACCTCCATATTATTCGAAGAAATTTGGCGTACGCCTATGTCTATCTAGATGCATTCCAAATATGAATTTTGAATAGCAACGGAAGTTGTTTGTGAAAATTCGAATTCCTACACTAAATAAACGATTTTTAAAATTTTAAACTGGGTCTGAATTTCAGGGTCGTTACATTCTCCCCCACTCAAAACTTTTCATCCTCGAAAATGAACAAGGTAAAGAGTGGAAGAACAGATAAAAGAGATACGACTGATATAGAATAGATTATCGAATTAAGTATAGAATATCGAATGGAATTTACCTTCAACAAATAATTCTGGATTAGAATCTCAGATACTCTCCTCGGTTTCCCAAGTACAATCACGATCATCGGGACTCCATTGGACTTTGACTAGGCTAACAGATTTCCTTCTAAGTTGCTTTGTTTCACGATCGACTATCCGAAGTGGTCTTATTTCGATAGTCAAATCTGGCTCAATATCTACTTCGTCTAACTGAGCAATAGGAATGGTCATGGATGGATCACGCACGACTTTCCGAAGATGTGAAACATGGAATACGTTGTGCACGCCCTCAAACCTTTCTGGTAATGCAACTCTATAAGCTAGTGTACCAATTCTCTCGGTGATAGTGAATGGTCCAACAAATCTAGGAGCAAGCTTCCCTCTACGACTAAATCGAATAACATTCTTCAAAGGTGATACCTTCAGAAATACCTCATCCCCAACCTGAAATTCCAAATTCCTTCTACGCCTATCTGCATAGCTCTTCTGCCTATCCTGTGCGGTCTTCATCTTCCATCTGATCTCATTAACCTTCTCGTATGCTTCCATAATCGTATCTGGGCCAAGAACCAATCCATCACCAGACTCAATCCAACAAGTTGGCGATTTGCATGGTCGTCCATATAAAGCTTCGAACGGTGCCATATCGATACTTGCCTGAATATAAAGGTGGTTAAATTCCAGTTCAAATTTGCTTGTTCAAATTGAAAATTTTGACATACCTGATAACTGTTATTATAAGTGAATTCAACCAAATGGAGATGGTCTTCCCAAGATCCACGGAAATCAATTATGCAAGCTCGGAGCAGATCCTCCAAAATCTGATTCACCCTTTCAGTTTGGCCATCTGTTTGAGGATGATAAGCTGTGCTCAGATTCAGTTTAGTGCATAAGACGTCCTGAAATGCCCTCCAAAATTTACTAGTGAATATAGGGTCTCGATCGCATACAATACTAGATGGAACCCCATGAAGTCTAACAATCTCTCTCAAATAAATCTCAGCCAAACTCGAACCGGTATGAGTGGTCTTTACAGGAATAAAATGAGCGGATTTGGTCAACCTATCAACAATCACCCATATACTCTCATTACCTTTTTGGGTCCTCGGTAATCCATCGATGAAATCCATAGAAATCTGATCCCATTTCCAACAAGGAATCTCTAGGGGTTGAAGTAAACCGGCTGTCTTCTGGTGATCGGCCTTGACTGGTTGGCAAGTGGTGCATCTACTGACATATATAGAAATATCCCTCTTCATCCCATTCCACTAATATAAACACTTCATATTACGATACAACTTAGTGACACCAGGATGAAATGAAAGTGATGACTGATGGTTCTCTCTAAGCACTTCATGTCTCAATCCATCGACATTAGGAACATAAATACGGTTGTCGATCCTCAGAACTCCATTACTATCTACTTGTGCCCCCACTTTACTGTCAACATTTCCGACTCTACCAATAACTAACTCCTTCATACGATAGAGCAAAGTGTCCTCATATTGTTTAGCTTTGATGTGATCCATAAGAGATGGAGAAATGACAAGCTGAAATAACATGCCTTCAACAAGATTACAGCAAGACAATGCTTTGCTGCGGCTCAAAGCATCTGCTACGACATTTGCTTTCCCAAGAGTATAAGTGATGTCGAGATCATATGCAACTAAAAATTCAAGCCATCGAACTTGTCTCTGGTTCAAATCCTTCTGAGAAAAGATATATCTTAAGGACTTATGATCAGTGAATAATTCGAATTTTGTTCCCAAAAGATGATGCCTCCATAGTTTCAAAGCAAATACAACGGCAAGAAGCTCAAGATCATGTGTGGCATAGTTTAATTCATGGGTCTTCAACTGACGACCCGCATAAGCAATAACATTTCCATTTTGCATAAGAACAGTGCCTAAATCTTCTCGGCAAGCATCGGTGTAGACAGTTAATCCTTCACTTCCATCGATTACCGCAAGAACTGGGGCTGAAGTTAACTTGCGCTTCAACTCACTAAAAGCTGATTCACACTTCTCACTCCAAATAAACTTAACATCCTTTCGTGTTAAAGCAGTAAGTGGAGCAGAAATCCGGGCAAAGTGCTCAATAAATCGGCGATAATATCCTACTAAGCCCAAGAAACTACGGATATCTGTAGGAGTTTTAGGAGTCTCCCAATCCTGTAGATTAATTGATTCAAATTAGCAAGAGATAAGATTTTTTTGAATAGAAACAACGAATAAGATAGAACTTACATTGATTATGGTGATCTTAGCTGGATCGACCGAAATCCCATTTTCAGAAACAATATGGCCAAGGAATCTCACTTCGTCTCTCCAGAAGTGGCATTTAGAGAACTTGGCTTTAAGCTGATGGTTTCGGAGAGTTTCCAGAACATAACAGAGATGTGTTTCATGCTCTTTCTCGTCTTTGGAGAAGACGAGAATATCATCAATGAATACAAGAACAAACTTGTTAAGGACATCGCGAAAGACTCGATTATTCAAGTCGACGAAATAAGCAGGTGCGTTGGTCAAACCGAATGGCATAACTAACCATTCATAGAATCCATTCCCGGTATGGAAAGCTGTCTTATGGATACTATCTTCTGCTACTCTGAGTTGGTGGAACCCAGTGGCTAGATCAAGTTGTGAGAAGACTTTAGCTCCATGGAGCTGATCAAATAAATCGTTGATGCGAGGCCTGGGATAACGATTCTTGAGAGTGCGTTTGTTTAGTTCTCTGTAATCAACACACATGCGAAGAGATCCATCTGATTTGGTAACAAATACAACTACGGCTCCCGATTCAGAACAACTTCTCCTAATCAAACCCTTAGCAAATAGATCATCAATTTGAGTTTTTAGTTCAGCTTTTTCTTTAGGAGCCATCCTTTGGTGTGAGAGAACTACGGGAGTAGCTCCAGGAATAAGATCAATGCGGAAATCGATTTCCCATTTAGGCGGTAGAGAGTTGACCTCTCCAAATACATCGGGAAATTGCTGAACAATAGGAGTGGAGTCAAGATCATCCGGGTGAGCATCAAGAGTGAATATGAAGCTTCCGGCATATTTCTGAGGTGATTTACATTCAATGACAAGAGGTAGGCACTTGTCACTGACTAGAGAAACAGAACGAGCTTTGCAAGAAATAACAGCGTCAAATTTTCTTAACCAATCGGCACCTAACAAGATGTCAAATGCTTCGAAGCCAAGCACATAAAAATTCCAATTGAATCGATATCTTCCATACATAAGTACAACCTCATTACAAATTCTACTAAGGTTGGCAAGTCCTCCAATAAGGTTGGAGTCACATAAGGAAGTAGTGGCAAAAGTAGGTTCTAATTTGAGTTTACTACAAAGATCAATAGATATGAAGATATGGGAAGCGCCAGTGTCGAATAATACTCTAATAGGTAAATCATGTAATGAAAAAGTACACCGTAAAGTACCTTGGTCATCCTGGGCGAGTGGTGCAGAGGGTGTAGGTGTGGTGATAGCAAATACTCCAAAAGTGGCGCCACGCTTATGCATTGGGCAGTCTTTCTTGAAATGTCTAGGCTGGAGGCAAATATGGCATAAATATCTCCTAGTCATAGAAGGTGGTGGGACAACAGATCCGGTAGATGGACAGCTATTTGCATAATGGCCCTTCTTATCGCATTTGAAGCAAGTGATATTAGCTAGGTCGATTGGGCTTTTCTGGGCATATCCCAATCCAGTAGACTTCTACCAAGCTTTCTTTTATTGATCAAAGTTCATCTTCCTCTTTCTAGGCTGGCTAGAAGAGGGCTGAGTAGGAGTGGCCTTGGCAGTAGGTCCCTTATGCTTCGCCTCATATCTAAGAGCATAGTCAACAAGCTCTGTGAAGGTGCAGTGGGTGTGGCCAGTAAGCAAGTCATAATATTCTGGTCTAGCTCCCAAAATGAACTTCTCGTTCTTCAGAAGTGGTGTATCGATCAAGCCAGGTCCGAACTTGGAGAGTTCGTTTAATTTCCTCTCATACTCAGAGAAGGTCATACTGCCTTGCTTAAGATCCATGAAAGCTCTATAAAGTTGGGTTTTTATAGTAGTTGGCATCCATTGTGCCGAGAAAGTATCCCGAATCCAAAAGATGGACTAGATTAATAACATTCCAAAGATTGAAAGAAGAATTTATGTTACGAAATCCAAACGAATTTATACCTAAACTAGGCCCAAGTGATGGTGTTCTCCTCGATACGAAAAGTAACTGATTCCCACCAATCTTGTGCGGCATCCTGAAGTTCCCAGGCAGCAAGCTGACGCTTTTGAACATCAGTAATCTCCAGACCAAAAAATATCTTCTCTAAGCCTTTAAGCCATTGTTGAGCCTCGATAATGTTCTCGGATCCAGAAAACTTAATACCTCCAAGCTGTGCATACTCCTTACTAAGAGTGGTGAATTTGACTGGAGCTGGTGCGGCAGGTGCAGCCTGAGCAGGACCATTTCCTCTTCCTCCCCTATTGTATCTTCTGGTACCCATCTTGAAATACCAAAAGAGATTTTTAGAACTAAGGATAGAAAAATCATAGAATTTTAAGGAAAGTCTAATCAACGAATCAATAAGGAGTTTGAATGGAAAGGATATGGATTTTGAATTGATTCTCCTCATTCTAGGGTATTACTACTCTATCTCTAATGAGTTTTTATAACCCCAAACTAAGGTTTTTAGGGAAACCAAAGCTCTGATACCAACTGTAACAACCCGTATATTTGGACCATTTAAATTGAGAATAATCCACACATGTCAACTTAAATAATACAAAACACGAATCATTATGGGATTATAAATACATAAATGTAAATGAGAATCAATACAACATCACAGACACAGAACAGTAACAGAATAATGCAGCGGAAAATACATCGTCATAATAGCAATTCATGAAGCTACTACATGAAATACAACAACATCTTAACGTAAAGTGACTAAAAGAAAATACATAAATGTCCAACAGACTAGGACATCAATACAGGAATAGAAATAGACTGATAAAGATAAATGCTAAGCCTTCAGCATCTTCAACCAACCTTGATCAGCAAACTGGATAGCTTCAGACTGACCCGAGCATATACAAAAAGAAACACTCGAGTCAGGACTCAAAATCTTATACAAGAAAATCAAGTGCAAGGGAAAAAGTCCATAACTTAAAGATGAATAAAATAAACATCTCTAAGGATCCGATAAACTATCTATATATACAATAGAATACGATATGTAGATAATGTCTAATCAGTAAAGTACAATATTAAAATAACGTTAAGCTGTTACCATAATCCCCCTTAACACATTTTATTCCCAAGAGCATATACAAGACCGTAGTTTCCACAAAACTGGAAGTCACCAGAGGGCAATGCATATACAAAAGGTACAAACCAAAACGTAGTGGTCGTGAATAGGATAATCAGTATGATAAGGTACATGAGGCGATACCAACTAGGATACTAGTAGTTGCATGATCCGGACTGATGTTGAGCATAGCCAGCAACTACCTCAACACCGCTAAACACACTCCCAAATCAAAGGGTGCACCCAAATCGAATCACAAAAGTAATAGATATAGTATCGAAGAAGTGTGTCTGCTAGAGGTGGCGAACCTCAATGGCCCAACGCGGCTCCTGTTTTAGTCATGTCAGGGGTCATCCAATATCATTCTCTTTCTTCAGTCAACGCGTTGACCAAACCATCCACTTCATTCTGGATCAACAGTCCACGTAATAGTTATTAAAGTGGGTTTCGGTATCGATAGAGAGTATGTCCATATCCGATCCCGGTCTCTTTAATAACTACGTATTTATTACCCGATGGTAGGTTAGATTTAAGTTTAAAAAAATCAAAGTCCACAAGTCATGTTGCAAATTTGACTTCCAAAATTTGACATTTCCCGATTCAATTTATTTTAGATCTTAAAAATCATAATTCCAATGAATTTTTTTAGTTCAAACATTTGGGTTAACGATATAATTAGGTATTCCAGTTCACTTTAATAAGATCCAAATTTCACCTATTAAATTTTGTTAATAACCAATGGATTCAATTTAATGGTCAAATTATTTCAAATCATTAAATCCAATTCTATTTATTTCAATTCATATTTACATTCATCGTTACATTAAATATAATCATAAATTCGATTAAATCAATTTCATTAACTAATTCCTTTTATCAAACTTCATTTGATTTATTTACCAAATTCAACTAAATTTCTATTTAAAGAAATCCAATTCCATTTATTTGATTCCATGATCTATAACAAAATAAGTTATTTGCGAGTTACATATCAACCCAATCCATATTCAGTTTACAATGTCCTGATTTAATTAATTCGTTAAATTTAAATCTTTAAATTTAAATTATCACTAAAATAAATCCATAAAACTTTAATTAGTTTTATACTCTTCTTAAGTCAAATTTCACTTAATCTCGATTTAATTTATAACAAGTTCCAAATCTATTTATTTAAAACCGAGTTTTAAATCTTAATTCTAACAAATCTAATAAATTTTCAAATTCATTAAATTCTAAAACTTTACTTGTTTCTACTTCTCGTTTGAATTATTCAACTCACTTAACTTTAAATTTTCCTAAATCAAATTACAAATTTCTCAAATTTAATTTGTCAATTCATTTTATTCAATTAAATAAATTTATTAATCCGTTTCAATTAAATCCATTAGTTTATTTCAATTGAATCCATTAATTTATTTCAATTAAATCCATTAAGTTCGTTACTTAATTTCAAAACAAATTGTTAAGTTCATTCCTTAATCTCAAATAGATTTCAATTTCAAAATGATTTTGTTGACCAATCAGGTTTCTTATTTTAATTATCTATCCTAGGCCAAGTTGTTTAATTGGGTATTTTATCATTTAACCCAATATCATTCAAATAAACATCAAAGCATAGTAAAGGGAACTTGCAGTGTGATAAATGGGATGGTGTCAAAGTAAATAAACAAGACATAGCAACCATACATAACAATTCAACAATTTATTTAAATAATCCCGAAATAATCGTATTAACTTACATTTGTTATTTATGCAAATTAATATAATTATTCCTAGAATCCACACTATCATTTCATGCAGATTAAAGATTATTACATTACGGTTTTTCACTTGGTGTCTATTATCAAATTACTACATCAATCATACATTTAATGGTTCAAAGTGTAGTTAACACTATTTCTACCTGTCGATTTATTTAACCTTTAAAGAGGTCAAGTTCAACATATATAATCCATTTAAAATTGTTAACTATCCTATATCAAATTCTGTTTCATATTAATTTAGCGCTTATATTAATTACCAAACTCAACATCACATAGCAAAATTTAGTGTCGCGACTATTTACCATAAACCAACATCAAATCACAATTTATCACGTTAAATCTTTTAGACAATACATGGTGTCGATTTAGCAATTTTAAATTCTAACCATATCCAATTTTAACTTGTATAGCAATTTACAGTTTATGTGAAAATTTTTAACATCAACCATTTTAACATCCAAATTAATATTAACAACATCTATCACTTGATTTCCATAGCATGATAGATTGAGTCGTGAATGAAATATTCACCTTACGTGGTTAGAGAAGATGACGAAGCGCGAAGACGAATAGATAAAATAGACCCTAACAAGCACGAAGCAAAACGAACATAAACTGCAATCAAACAAATAATTAATCAATAATTTGTTTATTGCAATATGTATATATCGATTGAATATATATATTAACCATACCAAACAACGAAGCAAGATAGATTCGACAAGCGGGATGGAAATAACTTATGCTTCCGAATCAATAGCAGGAGCTGAAATAAAACATAGCAACAGATTGTATGTGAGCAACCAAAATTTCAAAGTATATACTGCTACATAATATAACAGTTTCATATCAATACAGGCTGAATGGGATACGGTTGCGGCGAAGGCGAGGCACGGTAGTGCCGGCGGGGCAGGGACGTTGCAGCGGTTAGAGAATTCGGTTGCAGGCTGGGGTTCGACTGGGTCTGGGTTGGAGTGGTCGGGTTCTCGGCTGTGGGAAGCAGGGTGGGCTTGACGTGGTGAGTCGGGGTCTAGTCGTGGGCAGTGGGCCGGTCGCTGGCGGGTTGGGCTAGGACGCGGTGGCGGCTGTGGCATGGAGCGCTGTGGGCAGTGGGACGCGGGAAGGGCTATGGCATGGGTTGGTGCGGCAGAGGCGGAGGTGAGCTGAGGAGCAGGCGGGTTTGGGGAAGCGGGTGCGGGTGGAGTAGTGGTGGTCGGGGAGGCTGTTGGCAAAGGCGGAGCGGAGAATGGCAGTGGAGTGGGTGGCGCAGGGTGGTGTGGGTGAGTGTGGATGCGACCGAGTGGGGAGCAGTGGAGGCGAGCTAGGCAGTAGCGGGTTTGCTTTGTGAGTTCCTTGCTGGAAGTAAAATAAAGTAAAAGAAATATGAAGGGGAAGAAGAATGGAAGCAGAGAGCAGTACGTGCCAGAGATTATAGAGTAAAATGAACTGAGTAATTAATGAAAGCAGAGGAATAAATGAAGGGAGAGGGTAGTAGAGATAAATACAGAGGGGTTCAGAGTCCAAGGTCACAGAAATGATGTCTTCGGTAAACGTGATGGCTATTGGGTTTCTGAATGGTCAATGCCCTTAGAATTCTGAGCGTTGGAAAGTTGGGTACCGGTTTGTGTGGCGTAACGGACCAGTTTGCACTCCGTTAAACAATTATAATTTGCAACGCCGAACTCCGATTGACACAAATAAATATATCGTTTTGATCAGCGCGAAGAGGCGGCCACAACGGTACGCAGATATTGATGGTTTGACACTGTTTGCGAAGTGGTTAATCTTATTGAACCATTTGCTCAGACGAACAATTTAACTAGCCATTAAAAGCGAAATTTGATGAAACGAAATGCGCCGTCATGTTCAGAATATTTTTCTTATGCCACATTGTGAAAATATTTGAGTTCGGATGATAGAAAATTTACACATAAAATTTAAACTAGTATGTAAATGCGACGAGCGAAATTTACCTCCATATTATTCGACGAAATTTGGCGTACGCCTATGTCTATCTAGACGCATTCCAAATATGAATTTTGAATAGCAACGGAAGTTATTTGTGAAAATTTGAATTTCTACACTAAATAAACGATTTTAAAATTTTAAACTGGGTCTGAATTTCAGGGTCATTACACGAACCATTCCTGATAAGTATTCCTCATCGTTCAGAGGCGTTGCCGGGCAGACGTCAGCCACTCTTTCGGAAGTTTGCCTGAACAATCGTTCGCGAAGAGGTGGCTGCGGCCTTGAACCTCCAGCTTGGGGAGGTGCCCCTTCGGCGGTGCCAGCTGTCCTTGGAGGAATAATCTTCTCTTGGGAGTCATGAGCATCTTCAGCAAAGGTTGGTTCGTTAGTTTCTGGTTGTCGATTTGCCCCGAGCAGAGCGTTTAACCTGTCCATCATCAAAGCATTTTCAGCTTCCATTTGTTGGTATAATCCAGACACAACATCATCAAGTTCGGCCCTTGTGACTCCAACAGTAGGAGTCACCTGATTTGGCACTAGAGAAGAAGCGGCCCTGTCATAAGCATCTCTGGATCTCGTGGATCTACTCTTTCTTCCAGGAGCCATGATTTCAGATAGACTTCTGGGTTTTAAGGAGATTCTTTCAACCAATCTTTGCTAAGCAATGGTGAGAAGACGCCTGAGTTCGATCTTCTCAGTGAAAGCACCAAAAATGTTAACTTCAAAATTTGAACGCTAACACCCCTGTGTAAGTAGATATAAAGTGAAAGCACCACCCGTTGGTACGGGAACTAGAGATAAGCAGAAAATGATGTAAAAGCAGTAAAAAGACAACGGTTTTTATAGTGGTTCGGCTTAAAGTCAAGCCTACGTCCACTTTATAGTTTCTTTATTGCTGATTCGTTTACAACTCTTTACAATGAACTTTGATTACAACACATTTAAGACGAGTAGCTAGAACTTGGATGGAGGAGAGCTTTTTGAATCTTTGTTGAATGTGTTAGATCTCTTCCAAAAGTTCATTGAAGCATCTTTGGCATTTGGAGTGCTTGGAGTGTTGGATGAGTCGAGAAAACAACAGAGTATCGACCTTCCAGAAATGATTCAGAAAAGTCCTCTCCCAGTTGGAGCAGGTGCAGTATTTATAGAGAATTTCTGGGCAAAGTCGTAGGTCGCGAACGACCTAGGAGTAGGTCGTAGGTCGCGAACGACCTAGAGAGCACGGGTTATGGCTTATCAAGGTCGCATTTGGTCAATTGAGAGGGCTAGTAGGTCGTAGCAACCTATGGAAGAATGGTAGGCGACTTAAACATGTCTAGGCATCAAGTGAAGCGACCTAGGCTGGGCTGAGGAGTAGCAGCGATCTAGCGCTGGTCCGACCTATAACCAAGCGACATAAAGACATGAGGCTTGTAGCTCGCTAAGTCCTTAACTCGCTAATTCGTTAACTCGTTAGCTTGTTAGGTCGTGTAGTTACTAGGTCGCTAGGTCGTTCTTTCTTTAGCGCAGTAAGTCCTTGCCTTCGTGGAACCATTAGGTCGTTAACACGTAGAATCTCTAGAGTCTTTAGCTCGCCAACTTGTTGAATAGCTTAGGTCGTTAAGTTACATTCATGTTAACTCGCTGCTTACTTAGATCGCTGGATCGCTCGCCTTTCAACTCGTTAGGTCGCTTACTTTTTAACTCGTTAGGTCGCTTGCTTTCCTAGAGTAATTGAGTCGTCGTTCAGAATTGGCTGGCTTATAAGTTGACTTAGAGCCAGTCGGCCTGGACCAGACTGGTCCAGGCTGAGATACCCTGATTAGCCTGTCTTCTTACATACAAAAAATAAAGTAACGTTGTGCCATCAAAGTGCATGTTAGTGAGTGGACACGAGCTTGTAAAATCTCAAAGACTCATCGAATGATGATTTTGCTATGCAATTAATGCACCATCCATGTGGCATTGCACCATTGGCTGCAACGGTTATGCTTCCCAAGAAATGGCAAGGATGTGTCATTTCATCCATGCATATTGTGTGACACAGCACTTATCATTCTTGAACGGTTAAGATCATTTCTTCCTTTTTGATCATAACGATTGCGATTAAAAGGAGAAGTGTATAAATACCCTATTCTTCTTTACTTTTGAACCCTTGGGGCTATATCGTGCAATCGCTCTAGCAAACACTAAGTTTGCATGGTTTTCTATTAATCAAAACATATTACTTCGCCTTCCTCTTCCTCTCCTATTGCTCTTGAGCACTTGAGTTCTAATCAAATTTGTATGGGATTAAAAGAAATTAGGTAGCTCTTTCACAGCCGAACTATGTTTGTCAATTAGAGTTTAGAGCACTTGCTTGGATTTTTGGTTCTTGAGATGGATCTAGAATTTTGTTTAAAACTGTGCTTTCGCATTTTGATCATATTTTCGATGGTTATTACTCATCGATCTTGGAATAGTGATCCAGGTGAAGCTAAGAGGAGATCCTTACTTTGATGCTCTAACCTTTTCGACCTCGGGTTAATTTGGATGCTTCAATGCCCTGTTAGAAAGGGTAGTAGTTGTCGTGCCCTATTGGAGAAGGTAGTTGTTGTCTCCTCTTCTACTTCTACTGTGGCTGATGCCTTGGTCTACACCTTGGTGGGGTTTTCTGAAATCTTTTCAGGGCTACTTGCGATACCCGATGCTGAAGGATTCGAAGGGGCCAACATCCTCCGCCTTTTTCAAGAAGTTCTTGATCGCTTGAAGTGTTGGGGGAGTACCACGGTGCAACCAGGCATGTTCTAGGCAGTGATAAGATCGTGGATTGGCAGGCCTATAAAGAGCGTTATTCATGTGTTTACTCTTTCCTTTCTCTTTACGTCTTTTCAACTAATTAGCGATTGAAATTTTTGTAAGCCTGGTAGGGCGGGCATTGTGCGCCCGCATTCTTTTGAATTGAATAAAAACAGTTCCTTTGTTGAAAACTTATTTTCTATGAAACCGGTTGCCTTTGATTATTTGTCTACGACTAGTAGGGCAGTTTCTTGGATAACTAGGAAAGTCCCTTGAACTGGGCTAACCAATCTATTTCGAAAGATAGGTCGACCTGATCAACGGACTTGGAAGCGTGCACTGACCGAGCAACCCTGTTGTTCATTAGGTGTTGATGATGGAGGAAAATGACAATCGAGCTTCACTGTACTACTCTGTTGATGGTCTGTCCCAACATAGATCTAAGCGCTATATGGCTTAAGGTCCTTCCAGGACAAACGCGGTCAGAGGAATTCCTGCGGTATCTTTAGAAAAAGTTCCCTATTTAAGACATGCTAAATAGTAATATTATCATGCGATGGGATGAACCTAAGCATTGATAAGAGCCAAGTGTCGACCATATATCAAATGGCAGGAGGCATTGGCGTATACTGGGAAAGCATGTCGGCCCATGGGTTCTCTTTGGTGAAAAGTAGTCATGTGATGAGTGGCGGACTGGCACAGCTCATACCAGAGCACATGGGGTCTCAATGGTTCTTTTGGATGACACATCGTCAGTCGTTAGGAGACTGCAGGTCATGGCTCGAAATTGGGTGCATGGCTGGCTCGAATACTCATTTATAAGGGTGTGGTGTAATTGCAAGAGACGAGCGGCATGCGCCGTCACTTATAAGAAGTTAGCAGATATTAATAGTAAAGAGTGAACTTTTTTTTGTTTAACTCTACCGTTGGGTGGTCCTGGGAAAAACCAAAGCGCTAAGGGCCTAAAGGTTCTTTCGGGTGACATGCTATGATAAGGAGCTGATAGGCGGGCACGACTCAAACCTAAGCCCCGATGGGCTTAAAGGTTTTCAAGATTGATACGCTGTAATAAGAAGCTGGCATGCGGGCCTTACTCGAACTTAAACGCTGAGGGGCTTGATGGTTCTTTAGGATAACACACTGTAATAAGGAGTTGGGCCCGGCTTATATCTATGCAGGCACACTATGGATGTTGGACTTCAACATCACTTGGGGTAGCATCATCGATCCAGACAACAGTGTCCAATCCTATATGAAAGATGAGCAACACACGGGTGAAGGGCATGTACCATTGCGGTTGCATATCCAATCGCTGATGCACCCAAGCACAAAGGGGAGAGATGTCTCACCCAAACTCATGAGGGCATAAGTGGTCCCCGAGCAAGGAATTGAATGCACGACGACTCAATCTTGCTGGATAGGCTAGCTTCCCCTAATAAGGAAATGGATTCTCGGTATTCCACCCTTATGGATAGTCGGTTGTAGCGACCCGAATTTTCGACACTCAAAAGTTGACACTAAAACATCAATGATATTCATGTGTCGAGCATCCAAGTGCCGAAAAGACAGATTGTTGGGGGAAACAGAAAGAAAAGATAGAACAAAATCTCATATCATGAGGAGTAATATATAATATGCAATATATCTTTACAAAAGGAAACTGTAATATATACATCAAATCTGAGCAAACTAACTAGTCATCAACCTGGACAGTTATAACAACCTATCCTTACAATTGCTGATAAATAAAACCAATACATAAATGCAGCGGAAAATAAAAATATACGTGAGTACGTCTTGAAGGCCTCTAAC
The DNA here is from genome assembly GCA_030737815.1 of Allium fistulosum. NCBI lineage: Eukaryota > Viridiplantae > Streptophyta > Magnoliopsida > Asparagales > Amaryllidaceae > Allium > Allium fistulosum. Next base: position 751,520,061 of record CM060905.1, on the reverse strand, counting down.
TCGTCTTGTGAAGCTCCAAAGCATCCATAACCAAATATGAAGATATGCTCGGTCTAACTCAAGCATTATAAGAAAAATAATTGTCGGATCAGTCTGGTAAACCAGTACAATAAACGCACCTCAAATGAATTTTAATGTTATAAAACCCTTCAAAATAAAAGTATCTCATAAGACCATGCCACACATAAACACAGATGGGTTTTTACCTTATGATAACCAAATCATTTATAGAAAATATTCTAATATTATAATAATGTCTAGGGTTTAAAATAAATATTGTATCTTAGTTGAAATTGTTAAATTAATTAAATTCCAACATAAAGATATATAATTAAGTCCGAAGGCACTTATTGGAGATTGAGTTCCAACAACGAAAAGGTAAGGGTCTACCTTCCATAAGTACACCTCTAGAGAAAATGTACCGGGTCTGCCTTAATTAGCACCTTTGCTACTCAGGACCATCCTACCCCTTCGTGGATAGTATCGAATATGATCACCACCTAGGTTGTCGACTTAACAAACTATTTTTGTGGCCATAAGCATACATAAACATAAAATGTCGATCTAGATACAATTTATGATCATACCATAATAGGAGGAACCTACTTAGCCCTACTGCATGACCTTGAATTACTCATTACCAGTTGTGAGGCTGGACATTACGATTAACTTTTTAGCAAATACCACTTGGAATGCTAACATTGCCTTTCAGGAAACAATGCAATGCTAGCATTTGTCCATACAAGTTTATTCCAGGATTGAACAAAACTGAAGGCACTACTTCTACTACGTCCATTTTGGAATCACCCGTAGCATTAGTAGCAAGCAACCCTTGCACTTCAAAGAATTCCCTCTTTGATCATCTTCAAGATATCCAATTCGAATGCTCATGCCGGTTCGAAGTGGTTTTCGGATAATATATTTGATCTCGGTCTATTCGAACCAACAACCAACAGTTTAAAAATTTGGCTAACACTAGATAGTCGATAATTTAACTATCAAGTAAACAAACAATCAAATCGGAAATTTTAGTTTCACAAGGATACCAAGTACGGTTAAGCACATAAGCAACCACTAAGCCTCTTAAATTAATCTTTTCATTAATTAAACCCACTTTTTAAATTTTTGTACTAAATAAGTTTACAAAGATATACTCACAAATCCTTTCTACTCTTTTCAATACTTGAAAAATATTGATATACTTATCTCAACCGTATAAGTATATTCATAAACCATTTCACCCTTTAATACTTAGAAAACTTTTCCATATATTTATATTAACTATATATGTATATTCAAAAAACACTATATTTCTAATACTTTGGAAATGTACCCATATACTTATCTCAATGGTATAAGTATATTCACAAATCTTAAAAAAGATTTTATTTGCAAAACCATATTTAATTAGGTTAAAACAAATGTCATTTAAAAATATTGACTACACTAAACCCAAAACACCTTTGGTGTAAGAAAACGGATCGTATGGAAATTTGATGAAATATACTTACCACCACTTTCCGATTTCTAATGGTACTACCTCTCGATTAACAATGAAATTGGACAAGTTAGAAAACTATCCTTGCCTCAATACACATTCTTAGTTCTCAAGGTTGAGATGGGTTTCCATACCTCTGAATTTTGTGTTAAGTACGAAAAGGACATTTCCATACCACCATAAGTTGAAATGATCGTTTTTGAAAATCGGGTCTTCTTCTTTTATAGCTCCCTTTTATAAAATTCCTTTATATAACTCCTTTTATTTACAAAAGCATTACATAAAATATTGTTTATAAAATTCCTTTATAAATATCTAAACATAATTATAACCTCCTTTTGTAAATCTTCAAATTTATTTAATGAACTCCTTTATAAACATCCCATACTTTTACAAAATTCTTTATAAAACTAATTTAATAAAACCTGTCATTTATAAAAATCAATTTATAATTTCCTAAATTTATTTTCAACTCTTTTTTTATAAAACTCCCTTTACAAAAACTACTCCAAATATAAACCAAACTCCAATTATAAAACAAAACTCCAAATATAATTATAAATCTGTAACACCCCCTACTTGGAGGCCCAATGCAGTAATGTTAGATACATTGACACACAGAAACACATGAATATGGAAAAATTATAAAACATCAAACAAGTTCCATATTCCATTTCAAAACATTTCAAATTCATTACATAATCCCACAATCGTTAACCACGTTCAGAGAGAATATATTTATTACAAAATACACCAAGAGCGACATATGAAGATGCCCCCTTGGATATCAGAGTATATATAGGAAATTTAACAACTTTGCCATTACACCAACAACACAACGAAATCAAAATAGAAGAGAACTCTAGATATCCATTATGCCTCCTGCACGTCTCCGGAAGCTTAATCCTCAAAGAGGTACTTGAAATCCTCAACTCTCAAACTACTCAAAATCAATTGAGTACCCGAGAGTTTAAGAGGCAAACATAAACTTTGAGTCAGACATAAAGCCTTGTATGAATAATTATCTACCATATCAAACCATTTAGATATCTAGTGAGACCATGCCACTTAACGGAACGGGTTTTCCCCTCACTAGTATCCTAAAACCTTAATAAAACCATATACTGTGCTCCTGCATCCACAATGGTTAAAACAATTCAAAATAATAAGATAGTATGCAAAACAAGTAAATCAATTCTGCATTTCCCATCCCCATTAATTTTGACTGTCTGTCTTAGTTATAGTTTCTAGGGTTACAATTAACCTATTAGTTTTCATGGGCTTACTAATAACCTGTTTAAAGTTTAAGGTCTCCCTATCCAGTAACATAGTTTTCATGGGATCACTAAGAACCTATTGGACCCTTCCAATATCTTTACTGTTTTGTGGGTTCTCCCTGAACTTATTGGTAAGTCCAATATCTTTTCTCTTATCCTAGTTTTCATGGGTTGGCTACGAACCTATTGACTTCTATCAATATCTTAATCTAGATATAGTTTTCATTGGCTAATTACAAACCTATTGGCCCCTACCAATATCAAATCATAGTTTTCATAGGCTAACTATGAACATGTCTTCCTAACATCTTCATTTATACATAGTTTTCATAGGCTTACTATGAACCTATTGGCCCCTGCCAATAGCTTTTCCTATACACAGCCTATTGGCACTTGCCCATATCTTTAATTAATTTAATTATATTCCCTACCGGGTCAACCTAGCTAGTTATTCTGCTATTTCCCAAATTACCGTTATGGGTTCATTACAATATGAATATATATATATATATATATATATATATATTTAAAGAAGCAAATATAATAACATAACATTACCACTCCTGTGGGTTTAATATCCTTGAAATTATTTTCATATGAAACATGGTTAATCCCTTTAACCTAATATTTTATCAAGGAAAGCTTCTTCTTAAAACCATTTCGAAATACTTCATTCATTTATGCCATGGTTTCCTTTAAATTGAGATTGGGTTATTTTTTTTGAAAATTAGGGATTTCGAAACCTTTAAAACTTTGTTTTCGACCTTACTGGATAACCTCCTTCAAAAGCATATAAATCTCTTTTCAGAACATTAGGCCCCTGCCTTTCGAAACACTTTAAAACCTCTCTTTTGGAACCTTTCGAATGTAATAAAGTATTACTTATTAACTCTTAGAAGCATAACTTCGAAACCATTGAAAGTACCCATTTCGAAACCATTGGAAGTATCTCTTCTGAAACCATTGGGTTTATATTTAAAAATATCATTTAGGTCAAAGTGAATATAAACTAAATTATCCCTTTTGAAGTCATTCTTTATCATATAAAAGTATTGGGGAAAACTTGATGGCATCGGCACCATCCTTTCAAAAGCTTCAAATCATTTAAGAAAAACACTGAATGATAGCATCGAAGCCCCCTTTTGAAGCCATTGCCTTCGAAACCCTTGAACCCTTTCGAAACCATTTAGGAAGTGGTTTAGAACATCTTTAAGACAAAAACTACTCTTTGAAAGAATTAATGACTTCAATGTACTCGAAAGACAGAAGAACGGCAACAGGGCTTCGACTAGGTCGGAACCCCTAATTTCGAAAGCATTATTTTACATATAAAGGAACTCATTTGAAAGCTCTTACTTTTAAAAATTAAAACGGTAACTCCCTTCGAAAACTATTAGAAAACCCCTTTCAGAAGCATATGTTTCTACTCCTTCGAAAGCTTTAATAAAACAAATGCAGATGCTTAATGTAATGACCCTGAAATTTAACATTATTCGGGATATTTAGTTGGATAAATTAAATAGAATAATGTGAATAATTAGGGAGATGAGATTAATAAATTCAATGGCCGTGTTTAAATGAATGAACTAATATAAGACTTAACTAAATTTAGAAGGAGGAATTTTCCTAAGGGGTAAACTTGGAAATGGGGCTACATTTCTTAGTATATATCTCTTCCTCCACCTTAAAGAACTTTTACTTTCTCATTCATAACTCATCACCTATATTTCGGCCGGCCATTATAAGCTCCAGGAAGAGTAATAAATCGAAGATAAAGCTAAGGAATTAAATGTAGGAAATTATCTCATTCTCCAATTAACTAATCAAGGTGAATAATCATGTTTATCATCTCATTTTTCCATGTTTGGATCGGTTATGGGTTATAGCCAATTCATGTTTGTGATTTTGGTTAGGATATAACCATTTAAACCTTTGTTTGGATAAGACATAGGTGTGTTAAATGATAATGGGGGTGAGTAACACGTTTTTAGTTAAATTCCGAGTTGTTTTGATCTTCATATGCTTTGAAATTTTAATATGTTGAATTATATGATTTATCATATTTTTGGTGATTTTTGAGGATTTTCCTTAGTGATTTACTAAGGTAGTTAAATTATTTAAGCCTAAGGGCTAAACTACAAAATTGCCTTCGAATTAGTCAATTCGATGGGAAGGCTGCAATTTGAAATTTTAATTGGAGAAGAAGAATAGTGTTTTAAGAAAAATGTTAAATTTTGTATAATTTTTTCTAAGAAAAAGGTTAAATTTTGTATACTTTTTACTATTTAGAAGTACAGGAGAAGGCTCCTCAGCCAATCAAAATTAGACAAGCAAGATAAAAACATCACTTCAGTAGGCCCAGTTCTACCTTCGACTCCAACAAGCCCGCTTTTACCCTTTCGATGAAGTCAAAAGGTACCTTTCATCTAAGACGGAAGGTAAACAAATTACCCTCCCCCTAAGTCAAAAGGTAGGCACGGTGTCGAAGGGAAGAGGGGCGAAGGGATGGGGAGGCTGCTTCCTTTGCTTGCGAATAAGTTGAAGGGGGATCCTTCGACTCTATCATTTTATAAAAGAATAAATTTTTATATATTCAAGGGATTTCGAAGGGGATCTTCGACGTTTAAACCTCCAAGAGAATTGTTTAAAAATGTTTTCTAAAAAGGCATTTTAATCCTTTCAACTAAGTCGAAGGCATGCCTTCGACAAAGCCGAAGAGAAAGAAGGGGAAGAAGAAGGGGTTACTACTGAATCTCCCATTGTTTTTAAAGTAAAAGTTTTAATACCTTTCGACATAGTCGAAGGGTAAACTTTCCAACAAGGTCGGAAGTATACTTTCGAAGGGTTGGTTCCAACACCAACACTTCATTGTTTTTAAATGGTTTCGAAAGGTTTGAATTTTAAAGGTTTTGAAGGGGTTACCTTCAATGATTGCGAAAGGTTTTGAGTTTCATTGCTTTAGAAAGGTTTATAAATGGTTTTATAAGGGGGGATACCCTAGGCTTTCGACTAGGTCGAAAGGTATAACCTTTCGACTAGGTCAAAAAGAAACCTTCCGATTAGGGCGAAAGGAATGATTTTGTGATGCTTTCAAAATGAAGGCTTCCAAAGGGGCCAACTTCGAAGGGTTATTTGCTTTCGAATGGGACTTCATTCAAAGGGTTGTAAAGGGTTATTTTAGTCATTTTCTTGAGTAAAGTTTTGCTAATTCAAAGGGGCAACTTCGAAGGGTTATAGTATAAAATACTTATCTTTGTTTGAATATATAAGGGGGATCCTTATTTAAATTAAATGTTATAAAACCTTGGGGATACCGGGGTGGGTTTAATGTTTTCGATACATAGTTTGGTGTTACAAACAGAAATATACTTTCGAAAATATACATTGGGGCTATCAATGTGATTTTATTTAATTTAATTGGGCTACTAATGGGAATAGGTTAAACATAAGGTATACCTGGGGAAAATAATTAATCGTGGGGATCATGAATTTTTATAAATAATCATAGGGATCATGATATTTTAATTGGCCAAGTGTTCGGTTCTTGGTTAACCTAGGAAAACCATGGAATGTGCCATGGATAGCCCACATAAGATTTCTAAAGTAAAGAATGTTTTCCCAGAGGTGGTTAGCCTCAGGATTTGGCACCCAAGGGTTCATAGTCATCAAAGGAAAACTATGGACTATGCGGTGGATAGCCCACACCATCTTTTATAAAACAATGTACGATGGATAATCTGCATTTATTTTAAATGGATTTAGGACGGTTAGTCCTATTAAATTATGACGGATAGTCATTTTAAAGATTTTAGAGGGGAACGACAAATTGATTTTAGATGGGAAATCTAATAAATTGCTTTTAGATGGGATATCTAATAAATGGGTGGATGGGATATCCAATACACATGATTTATGGATTTATTTCATATAATGTTAAGACTAATCATTTTGGGTGCAAGGGCATAGTAAATGATTTGCATGTTTTGTTTTGGATACTAGTGAGGGGAAAACCCGTTCCGCTAAGCGGCGTGGTCTCACTAGATATCTATTTATGATAAGAGAAGATAGGGGATTATTCATACTAGACTTGTTGTCTAAATCGAAGTTTGTGTTTCTCCACAAACTCTCGGGTACTCAAAATTAATTTGAGTAGTCTAAGGGTGGGAGACTTTCAGGTTTTTGGACGAATAAGCTACCAGTAACTTGCAGGAGGCAGTGTTAGCTATATATTTGCTATTTTGTGTATTCCGCAGTGATGAACATAGAAATGTAAATATCATATTATTAGTTCTCTGATCATCATAAGGGGACATCTTCATATGTCGCTCTTATCGTATTTTGTACATATATATGTGATCTGAACGTGGTTAACGTCTGGGATTATATAATTAAATTTGAATATTATTCATAAGAAATTAGAAATTATGTTTTGTTAAAGTTTAATTTTTTTTCATATTCTTCTGTTTCTGTGTTGCCAATAGTTTCAAGATTTCGATTTCGGTCACTCAGAATTAACACCTATGAATGACTGCAACATCCGTAGCAGTTAGTTTTAAGCCTTGGGAAGCAGGATGTTGCAAGTTGGTATCAGGGCATGGTTTTTGTACTTAAATAGAATTTATACCTTAAATGATTTTTAAAGCATAATCTAATGAATCTAAAATATTGTTGGACTTGGGTAAGCTTTACAATAATGTATGTGTACTTTCCTATAAATACCTAAGTATGTATTCCCCACTCTCTTATACCATTCTTCTGTATCTTACCAAGATTTGATTTCAGGTAGTAGGAAAGTAAGATATGGAGGCAGGAAACGGAAGAGTGAATCAAGGTAGAAGACACACCGCAACAAGTGGAAATGTTCGACCCAATACTAGGAGCAACCAGAGTCGACAGGCAAATGCAAACCCAGATGAAAATGCCAATGTTGGTGCTGAGATTCCGCCGGTTGATATGGGGATAATGTATCAATTCTTTGTGAATATGATGCAAGCTGGAGCAGCTGTGGGAGTGGCTGTAGGGAATGCTGGAGGAGCTAATCCGGTGGCCCCAATTGATAATAATTATGCCAAGCTGAGCAAGGATTACGCTAGTCTTGGAGGAAAGCCTTTTCTGGGAACCGAGGATGTAGTAGGAGTGGAGAACTAGCTATTGCATTGTGAAAGGATATTTTTAGATCTTGGCTTGATGGATATGCAGAAGAAGAGACTTGCTTCAAGGCAATTGCAGGGGGCAACATTGTTTTGGTGGAACAGAGTTACCATGGGAGAGCTAGAGGAAGATTTGACTTGGGCTGAATTTCAAAGGAGGTTCGAAGAAAGATTTCTATCTAAGGTTGCAAGTCAGTGTTGCTTAGGAAGTTTGCAAATTTAGTCCAGGGCGATAAATCGGTGATTGAGTATGCTACGGAATTTGATGATCTGTCCTGTTACGGATATGCAACTGTGGATATAGTCATTCGGAGGAGTGATAAGTTTATCAGGGGGTTGAATCCTGAGATCGCCAGAGCAACCATGCCAAACCTCCGGGATCCGTGTCATATTGTTGTCGAGATGGCTATTTGGAATAAAGAGATGCTTTCTACTTTTGGAAAGGGGAAACCGTTGAGGTTCAGAATTTTTAGGGTAAGAAGCAGAAGTTCTTGAAGAAGAAAGGTGCCCAGTCGGGGGTAGCAGCTATGAAGAGCAAGGTTGATATTGTTTGTTTCAAGTGTAACAAGATAGTGCACTATGCTAATGAGTGTCGTTCGGGTGATGGAAGAGCAGTTGCAGTGAGGCCAAATGTGAAGTGCTACAACTGTGGCCAGATGGGGCATTACAAGGACAAGTGTCTTGAAGCTGTTAAAGTTGGAAAGGGAAAGGTCTTTGCGTTGGAATCATCATCCTCTAGACTTACGACTACCGAGAAAGGAAAAGCTATGATAGAAGGTATGCTTATGATTCATAGTACTCCAGTTAGGATACTATTTGATACTGGTGCATCGCACTCATTTATATATCAGTATTTGGTAGATTGCTTATGTATGGAACCTTTATATATTATTACTCCTTCAAGGGTTATGAATTCTATATGAGGGTATGCAACTTTGGGAATTAGATAGGACTAGTTAGAACCTGACTTGTTAGGTCATATATTTCCATGCAGTTTATATGTTTTGATTTTGCGAGTTTCGAGATCATATTGGGTATGGATTGGTTAGATAAACATGATGCTAGGATATTTTGCGAGGTGGGGGAAATATCATTGAAACACCCTAATAGCCATAACCGAGTTATTTACTCAGTAAGGAGTTCGGACGGAAATGCTTATGCGTTATTGGGTGAGAAGGGAACGAAAGCAGAGTTGAAGCAGGTTTATGTTGCAAGGGAGTTTGTGGATGTGTTTGAACCAGTTTCAGGCTTACCGCCGAAAAGGGCAATCGAGTTTTGGATAGATCTCATACTGGGTGCTGAACCTGTAAGTAGACCACCTTGCTGGATGTCACCAACCGAGATGAAGGAATTAAAGGTGCAGCTAGTGGAACTGGAAGGAAAGAATTTCATTCAGCCAACCAGTTCGCCATGGGGAACGGCCGAGGTATTCATGAAGAAGCCAGATGGGTCGTTAAGGATGTTTATCGACTATCATATGCTAAACGAGAGGATGATCAAGAATAGGTATCCTTTGCCGAGAATCGAAGATTTATTTGATCAGTTGAGTGGAGCCAGAGTGTTTTCCCAACTGGATTTGGCGATGGGTTTCTATCTGCTAAGAGTGGCAGAGGACAGTATTCCTTTGACGGCATTAAGGACCAGATATGGGTCTTACGAATGGTTGGTTATGCCATTCGGGCTTACTAATGCGCCAGCTTTCTTCGTGGATTTGATGAACCAGGTTTTTCTAGAGCACTTGGATAGGTTCGTGTTAGTTTTTATTGATGACATTTTGGTATATTCTAAGAATGAGAAGGATCACGCGGATCATCTTAGAATAGTGTTGGAGACACTAAGGCAACATCAGTTGAAAAGCGAAGTTCTCAAAGTGTCATTTCTGGAAGAAGGAAGTGAAGTTCCTTGGTCATGTAGTTTCCGAGGAAGGTTTAGCAGTTGATCCGGATAAGATTGAAGCTATTAACAATCAGAAAAGACCAGAGATGGTATGTGAGATTAGAAGTTTTCTTGGACTTGTAGGTTACTACCGAAGGCTCATTAAGGATTTCACGTGGATAGCGGCATCCTTTACTATGCTAACCAGGAAGGACGTGAAGTTTGTTTGGTCTGACAAATGTGAGGAAGCATTCCTTCGATTGAAACATTTGTTAACCAATGCGCCCGTGTTAGTAGTTCCTGATGGGAATCCGGGGTTGGTAGTTTACACCGATGCATGTAATACCGTGTTAGGCGCTGAGCTAATGCAAAATGGAAATGTTATTGCCTATGCTTCTAGACTGCTTAGATCGCATGAAGTGAGATACCCGACTCATGATTTGGAGTTGGCAGCGATAATCTTCACATTGAAGGTGAGGAGACATTATCTTTTAGGAGAAAGGTTTGAGCTATTTACGGATCATGAGTCTCTACGGTATTTATTCTCTCAGAAGGAGCTGAACATGAGACAGCAGAGATGGCTGGAGTTTGTTGCAACTTATGATTTTAGCATTGAGTATACACCTGGAAAAGGAAATAAGGTGGTGGATGCGCTTAGCAGGAAACATCAGAATGTGGTGTTAGCTATGTTGGTAGAATGGAAAGACTTGGAAGCAGTGGTTGCTTGCAGTGTGCAGTTGAGGTCAACTGCTGTATCTATTCGTAACATTGCCATGATGTCTTGTTTGGTAGTTCGACCAGTTCTGATCAAACGAATTGCTTCTAGGAAGAAAGAGGATCCAGTGTTAGCTGAGAGGATTAGAAGCTTAGAAGTTAGAATTGAGATTGATAATTTAAAGGATTTTATTCTTGACTACAAGGGATGGTTGAGAAAGAAGGAACGGTTATGTGTTCTGGATGTTGGAGACCTTAAGAAGGAAGTTCTTAGGGAATGTCATCAATTGAAGTTTACGATTCATCTTGAGGGAACCAAGATGTATCAGGATATGAAGAGAAGTTTCTTTTGCGAAGGAATGAAGAGGGATGTTGGCTTATGGGTAAAACAGTGTTTGAACTATTAGCAAGTAAAAATCGAACATCAGAAGCCAAGTGGTTCGTTTCAGCCTTTGGATATTCCAGTTTGGAAGTGGGACTCGATTTCCATGGACTTTATTGACGGGTTTCCTAGGTCAAACCGGCGTAATGAAAGTATATGGGTCATAGTGGACAGATTGACCAAAAGTTCCAATTTCATTCCGGTAAGGTCAACCAGGACGCACCTGTTTTAGATAAGTTGTTATGAAGAACATCGCTAGACTGTATGGAATTTCTAGTAGTATCGTCAGTGACAGAGATGCCTTGTTTACTAGCGAGTTCAGGAAGAGCCTGCAGAGTGTGTTAGGCACTAAGCTTAAGATGAGTACCGCATATCATCCTCAGATAGGATGAGCAGACAGAGAGAGTCAATAAGGTAGTGGAAGATTTGTTGAGGGCTTGTGTGCTGGATTTTGGTGGTTCTTGGGAAGATCACTTGTACTTAGTGGAGTTTTCCTATAATAATAGTTATCAGACTTCTATAAGAATGGCGCCTTTTGAAGCTTTGTATGGAAGGCCATGCAAATCACCAGTATGTTGGTTAGAGACTGAAGAAAGATTGGTCCTTGGTCCAGATTTGGTGAGAGAGGCGATGGAAAAGATCGAGTTGATATGGGAAAGAATGAAGGAAGCTCAGTCTAGGCAGAAGAGTTATGCAGACAAAAGGCGTAAGGACATAGAGTTCTTAGTTGGAGATAGAGTTTTCATCAAGGTATCATCGATGAAAGGTGTGGTTCGGTTCGGGAAGACCTTAAAGCTAGCACCAAGATATGTTGGTCCATTTCCTATATCAGAGAGGATTGGGAGATGATGCAGCGGAAATAACAGAAATGAATACAATGATGAAAGTAGAAATCGGTGGATTGAAAATACCAAATGCCCAAATCCGTTACCGGATTCTAGCAATCTTCGACACGTTGATCGAGCATGATACTGTGAGAGAAGATCTACAATTCTTCGAACGTTGATCAAGCGCACTTGATTCCATGAATTGGCTTCAACAATCGTTGATTCGAGCGCACTCGAATGCCGAAGGTGGAGATAGGAGATAACACTCAACTACCAATTTCAAAGTGGCACAAAGCACACAAACAAAGTTTTTATTCAAAATCAACTAACTTTTACAAATGACACCACCGTCCCTATTTATAGTGTTACAACAACACACGACTCAACCCCATCACGACTTAACTCATTACAACACATTACAAGGCCATCACGACTTAACATATTTACACATAATCGACCTAACATAGGTCGTTAACGACTTAAAGACAACGCGACTCAACACATTTGCGACTTAACGCTTACAACATGGACGACTTACGACTTAACATATGTACAAGTTACAACATATTACAACACTAAGCGACTTAACCTCAACATACGAGTTACGACCTAACACCTGAAACGACCTAACCAACCCAGCAACAGGAACTCTTCAAGCGACCTATCATTTGAGCGACCTAAGCTCTGGAGCGGCATAATGAAACAGCTTCTCTTCAGTGAGCGACCTAAATTCCGTAGCGGCATAAGAAGAGACGCGGCATAAGGTCGAGCGACCTAACTTCAGAAGCGGTTTAAACTTGAACGACCTAGAGATAGAATTTGCTTTCATTAAGTGTTGGGAGTTAGGTCGTTCGCAACCTATATTGGAGCGACATAAAGCTTCTCTTTACCATCATTAGGTGGCTGGAGCGACTTATCCATTGATTAGGTCGCAACACGCTGGTTCGTAGCGACCTAAGATAAGGTGGCTTCCTGCTAGGTCGTTGGCGACCTAAGGCATATGACTCAGCATAGTTTATTACATCCCTTTGTATCTCGTTAGCTCGTAATTCATTAGGTTGTAGCTCGCTCGTAGGCATCATTTGTGGGTATAACTCGCATGCATAACTCGTTAGGCCACCTGCGCGTCTTAACAACTTGTTAGGTCGATGTTGACCTAAAGTATAGGAAGGTAGGACTGCATCATCCTCCCCCGGTTGACAGAAATTCATCCTCGAATTTACAGTTTCTTCGTCTTCGATACTCTTATCCTCGTGAAATGGAACCAAGTGTTTGATATTGTCAACATTAGCAATAGGAAGATGATCCGGCAAACTCAACTTACAAACATTCTCATTAATTCTCTTCACAACTTCCAAACGACTCATCCTTCCAGCATCTAGCTTGTTGTAAATACCAACAAGAAATCGTTCAACCATCATGTGGATAGATTCGTTGCCACATTGCGTCTTCATCAAACCCAATACAGAGTCCATACTTACCTCCACCCATAATCTAGTATATATAGGTAATGACATTCGTAATCCTGACTTCGTCGTGGTTTCTTTTGAAATTTGATAATTATGGCTCCTCTAAACAAACCTTTCAACCTCCTTCCTTATTGACGGCACAAAACAAGACGTTGCAATCAACTGCATGGTACGATCACAGTCCTCATTTCATTCTACATGTAAGTCTTTGATAACTCTTATTCGCCAATTGCAATTAGGAGTATACAATTGCCTTCCTTCGAACAGAAACCCATCAACCAGTCTTCACAACTCTACCTGCTCTGTCGGACACATATGATTACGTGGCATATGCGGTACAATAGCACCTGGCACTTGATCAACATGATGTTGTACATCCCTCAGCGGCAGTAATTCCGTGTACACCTCTGCAAGAGCTACATCTTCACATTTATTCACCACTGTCTTAACCTCTTCGAGAATTTCAACACTTTCACTGGTTTCATTTTCATTCAACAGAAATACTTTTGTACTATCCTCCACTTCTTTAACAAACTCTCTTGTAGACTGTATACTAGTCGAATCCTCCTTCTTTACTAATAAATCACCCCCTTTGTCTCCTGACACATTTCCTTCATCCTCATCAAACCTCGCTGGTTGTGAATTTTCAACCTCATGTTCGTCAAACTTCGTTGGTTGAAAATCATCAACTTCATCTTTATCAAACTTTGGTGGTTGAAAACAATCGACTTCATCTTCCACATCAACAAATTCATTTAAAGACAACAAAGTCTTTAGTTCCTCGATTTCCTCCAATTTGTTTTCACTCTGTTGTCGCCTTTTAGGAACTAACGTGATTCGTGTACCCTCGAACATAAAACTGTAGCTGTTGGTTCGACCATCATGTTGTACAGCTCTATCGAATTGCCATGGTCTCCCCAACAACAGATGGCATACATCCATATAAACCACATCACACCAAATTTCGTCTTTGTATTTCTTCCCAATGGAAAAATTAACACAAGCTCTTCGATTAACCTTCACTTCCCCCCTTTCCTCAACCAAGCTAATTTGTAGGGATTTGGATGCTTCTTTGTTTTCAATGACAACTTCTTTACATCTTCTTAAGAAATGATATTATCACAGCTTCCTGCATCAATCACAAATTTACAAACCTTCCCCAGAATAGTGCATGTTGACTGGAAAATATTGCTCCTCAACCAACTAGAATCATCTTCTTGCTTTGGCGTTAAACAGGATCTCCTCACCAACAAACTACAACCCTCATCTCTTGTCAATAATTCTTCTTCTTCAACTGGTAGTGAATTGACACACTCTACCTCTGCATCTTCATTCTCAATCTCCGCAATCATTGCTCGCTTCTTTGGCTTTGTACATTCATTGCTTTTATGGCCCAACTCTTGATAATTAAAGCATTTGAGACTACTATTGACCTTCGCCTTATTGGCTTCATTCACACTTGGAATCATTCGCACTGCTACTAACATCCTTGTTCTGGTTGTTGGAATTCGTAAACACCCCACCTCCTCGTCTCCCTTGCTTTTCCCATGCTAGGGCCTTTTGGTGTGCTTCAGGAACAGACATTGGATTAAACATATTCACCATGTCTTGAATCTGTGTTCACAACCCTCCAACAAATCTAGCGGTCAACTGTTCCTCTGTCTCCATGATATCATTCCGCGTAATCAATTGATAAAATTCATCCGCATAATCATTCACAGACTTTGTCCCTTGCCTCAGATTATGCAACCTCTGATACATAAGTGATTGATAATTGTAAGGCAAGAAAGTAGCCTTCATCAATTTCTTCATCTTCTCCCATGACTCAATCTTTGACTTCCCCATCCGTTCTTGTGTAAGTTTAGTTTGTTGCCACCATGCCATAGCTCTTCCTCTCAAACGAGTAGCAACCAACTTAACTCTCCGATGTTCGGGAACTTCCTTAAAGTCAAAAATTTCTTCAACATTAGATAACCAATCCAAAAATTCCTCAGCTTGCATACCACCCTTGAATTCTGGAATTTCAATTTTCATCCCTGACTCCCATCGTCGATCATCTTCAACATCCCGATATGCATCTCGTACTTGGTCTCGATCTCGATAATGAACACTACATCTATCACCATCTTCATCAAATTCAAATGTATTTCGATAACGATCTCGACCATTCACATCTCTATGATCACGCATATCCTTTCTACTTTGTCTTTCAACATCACGATATGGCTCATATTCATACTCCCGTGGAGTTCTTCTCTCTTCACTTCTATGCTCATGATATTCTCGTCTCAATGAAACTGAAGATTCTCTTCTTTCTCGGTAAGATTGCGGCGACACCCTCCTCGCTTCCGTAACTGATGGCGAAACTCTGTTTCCTCCATGGTTCGAGACTGGAGACCTTCTCCTTTGACCTTGATTCATGTTAATCATCAGTTTCTCTAACCTACCAATACCTTCATCAAACTTCTCATTGAATTTGTTGCTAATTCGTTGTTCCATTTGTTCGGCATCTTCTCTTTTGTACAAATCTTCAACATTTTGATGACGGTTAGCTATTCTCGGCGGCATTGTCAAATGAAACAATCTTCAACTTAACTCAAATCTTTGCTCTCGGCCTGCACTTAGCTCGCACGGCTCCAACACTTCTTAGCTCAGCTCAAACACTTCAAGCACTTCAACTAGCTCGGCCTAAACTTAATTGGCTCGGTTGAAATTGAATCAAACTCTCCTCCTTGGCTCCAAGACTCGGCTTAGCTATGATTGGCTAAGTCTAGCTCTGATACCAAATGATGCAGCAGAAATAACAGAAATGAATACAACGATGAAATTAGCAATCGGTGGATTGAAAATACCAAATGCCCAAATCCGTTGATCTCAAGAGATACCGGATTCTAGCAATCTTCGACACGTTGATCACGCACGATACTATGAGAGAAGATCTACAATTCTTCGAACTTTAATTAAGAGCACTTGATTCCCTGAATTGGCTTCAACAATCGTTGATTCGAGCGCACTCAAATGCCGAAAGTGGAGATAGGAGATAACACTCAACTACTAATTTCAAAGTGGCACAAAGCACACAAACAAAGTTTTTATTCAAAATCAACTAACTTTTACAAATGACACCACCGTCCCTATTTATAGGGTTACAACAACACACGAATCAACCCCTTCACGACTTAACTCATTACAACACATTACAAGGCCATCACGACTTAACATATTTACACATAACCGACCTAACATAGGTCGTTAACGACTTAAAGACAACGCGATTCAACACATACACGACTTAACGCTTACAACATGGACGACTTACGACTTAACATATGTACAAGTTACAACATATTACAACACTAAGCGACTTAACCTCAACATACGAGTTACGACCTAACACCTGAAACGACCTAACCAACCCAGCAACAGGAACTCTTCACGCGACCTATCATTTGAGCGACCTAAGCTCTAGAGTGGCATAATGAAACAGCTTCTCTTCAGTAAGCGACCTAAATTCTGTAGCGGCATAAGAAGAGACGCGGCATAAGGTCGAGCGACCTAACTTCAAAAGCGGTTTATACTTAAATGACCTAGAGACAGAATTTGCTTTCATTATGTGTTGGGAGTTAGGTCGTTCACGACCTATATTAGAGCGACTTAAAGCTTCTCTTTACCATCATTAGGTCGCTGGAGCGACTTATCCATTCATTAGGTTGCAACATGCTGGTTCGTAGCGACCAAAGATAAGGTGGCTTCCTTCTAGGTCGTTGGCGACCTAAGGCGTATGACTCAGCACAATTTATTACATCCCTTTGTATCTCGTTAGCTCGTAATTCATTAGGTCGTAGCTCGCTCGTAGACATCATTTGTGGGTATAACTCGCATGCATAACTCGTTAGGCCACCTACACGTCTTAACAACTTGTTAGGTCGATGTTGACCTAAAGTATAGGAAGGTCAGGCTGCATCAGGAGACTTGCATACCGAGTAGATTTACCGAGCAGTTTGGCCGGGGTCCACAATGTGTTTCATGTTTCTCATCTTAGGAAATATGATCATGATCCAAAAATTACTATCGCTCCGACAGCACTGGAGGACTTAGTGGTGGAATCGGATATGACTTTTGTGAGGCAACTAGTTCGTGTTGTGGAAAAAGATGAAAAGAGGCTAAGGAACAAGACAGTTAGGTTGTTGAAAGTTCTATGGAGCGACAATGTGAAGGACTGTACTTAGGAGATAGAAGACATGATTATGGCTACTTTTCCTGGGCTATTTTAGATGGTATGTTCTATATTGGGTTTATATAGAATTTGGCTGGTAGGTTGTACTAGCTTTGCTTGCATGGCCTATGTGCTTGTTGTTTTGTCCTTACTGAATTTCGGGGACAAAATTCAGTAAGGGGGGAGTCTGTAATGACCCTGAATTTTAATTTAACATTATTCGAGATATTTAATTGGATAAATTAAATAGAATAATCTGAATAACTAGGGAAATGCGATTAATAAGTTCTGGCCGTGTCTAAATGAATGAACTAAAATAAGACTTAACTAAATTTAGAAGGAGGAATTTTCCTAAGAGGTAAACTTGGAAATGGGGCTACATTTCTTAGTATATATCTCTTCCTCCAACTTAAAGAACTTTTACTTTCTCAATCATAACTCCTCTCCTATATTTCGGTCGGCCATTAAAAGCTCCAGGAAGAGCAATAAATCGAAGATAAACCTAAAGAATTAAAGCTGGGAAATTATCTTATTCTCCAATTAACTAACCAAGGTGAATAATCATGTTTATCATCTCATTTTTATGGGCTTGGATCGGTTATGGGTTATACCCGATTCATGTTTGTGATTTTGGCTAGGATATAACCATTTAAACCTTTGTTTGAATAAGACATAGGTTTTTTAAATGTTAATGGGCTAATTAGCATGTTTTTATTCGGTTTTGGTTAAATTCCGAGTTGTTTTGCACTTCGTATGCTTTGAAATTTTAATATGTTGAAGTATATGTTTATCAGATTTTTGGGGATTTTCCTTAGCGATTTACTAAGGTAATTAAATTATATAAGCCTAAGGGCCAAACTACAAAATTGCCTTCGAATTAGTCAATTCGGTGGGAAGGCTGCAATTCGAAAATTATTTGGGGAAGAAGAATAGTGTTTTAAGAAAAAGGTTAACTTTTGTATACTTTTTACTATTTGGAATTACAGGAGAAGGCACCTCAACCAATCAAAATTAGAGAAGCAAGATGAAAACATCACTTCGGTAGGTCCAGTTCTGCTTTCAACTCCAATAAGCCCGCTTTTACCCTTTCGACGAAGTCGAAATGTACCTTTCGTATAAGATGGAAGGTAAACAAATTACCCTCCGCCTAAGTCGAAAGGTAGGCATGGTGTCGAAGGAAAGAGAGGTGAAGGGATGGGGAGTCTGCTTCCTTTGCTTTCGAATAGAAACATAATTGCTTTCGAATAAGTTGAAGGGGGATCATTCGACTCTGTCATTTTATAAAAGACTTAATTTTTTATATATTCTAGAAGAGGTTTTAAAGGGAATCTTCAAAAGTTTAAACCTTCAAGAGAATTGTTTTAGAATGTTTTCTAAAAAGGTGTTTTAATCATTTTGACTAAGTCGAAGGGATGCCTTCGACAAAGCCGAAGGGAAAGAAGGGGAAGAAGAAGGGGCTACTTCTGAACCTCCCATTGTTTTTAAAGTAAAATTTTTAATACCTTTCGATAAAGTCCAAAGGTAAACCTTTCGACAAGGTTGGAAGTATACTTTTGAAGGGTTGGTTCCAACACCAACACTTTGTTGATTTTGAATGGTTTCAAAAGGTTTGATTTTGAAAGGTTTTGAAGGGATTACCTTTAATGATTGCGAAATGTTTTGAGTTTCATTGCTTTCGAAAGGTTTATAAATGGTTTTATAAGGGGGAATACCCTAGGCTTTCTACAAGGTCGAATGGTAGAACCTTTCGACTGGGTCGAAAAGAAACCTTCCGACAAGGTCGAAAGGTAGGACCTTTCAACAAGGTTATAAGGTATGATTTTGTGATGCTTTTAAAAGGAAGGCTTCCAAAGGGGCTATCTTCAGAGGGTTATTTGCTTTCGAATGCGACTTCATTCGAAGGGTTGTAAAGCGCTGTTTTTAGCCATTTTTCTTGAGTAAAGTTTTGCTAATTCTAAGGGGTAACTTCAAAGGGTTATAACATAAAATACTTATCTTTGTTTGAATATGTAAGGGGGATCCTTATTTAAATTGAATGTTATAAAACCTTGGGGACACCGGAGTGGGTTAATGTTTTTGATACATAGTTTGGGGTTACAAACAGAAATATGCTTTCGAAAATATACATTGGGGCTATCAATGTGTTTTTATTTAATTTAACCTAATTGGGGCTACCAATGGGAATAGGTTAAACAGGTGGTATACCTAGGGAAAATAATTAATCGTGGGGATCATGAATTTTTATAAATAATCACGGAGATCATGATATTATAATTGGCCAAGTGTTGGGTTCTTGGTTAACCTAGGAAAACCATGGAATGTGTGTGGATAGCCCACATCAAGTTTCTAAAGTAAAGAATGTTTTGCTAGAGGTGGTTAGCCTCAGGATTTGGCACCCAACTGTTCATAGTCATCCTAGGAAAACTATGGAGTGTGCGGTGGACAGCCCATACCATCTTTTATAAAACAATGTACGGTGGATAATCTACATTTATATAAATGGATTTGGGACCGATGGTCTTATTAAATTATGACGGATAGTCATTTTAAAGATTTTAGAGGTAAACTCTAATAAATTGATTTTAGATGGGAAATCTAATAAATTGCTTTTAGATGGGATATCTAATAAATAGGTGGATGGGATATCCAATACATATGATTTATGGCTTTATTTCATATTATGTTAAGACTAATCATTTTGGGTGAAGGGGCATAGTAAATGATTTGCATGTTTTGTTTTGGATATTAGTGAAGGGAAAACCCGTTCCGCTAAGCACCATGGTCCCACTAGATATCTATTTATGGTAAGAGATGATAGGGGATTATTCATACTAGACTTATTGTTTGACTCGAAGTTTGTGTTTCTCCACAAACTCCCGGGTACTCAAAATTAATTTGAGTAGTCTGAGGGTGGGAGAGTTTCAGGTTTTTGGCCGACTAAGCTTCTAGTGATGTGCATGAGGCAGTGTTAGCTATATAGGAGCTATTTTGTGTATTCTGCTGTGATGTACTTAGAACTGTAAAGTTCGTATTATTAGTTCTCTGATCATCATAAGGGGACACCTTCATATGTCGCCCTTATCATATTTTGTACATGTATATGTGATCTGAAAGTGGTTAACGTCTGGATTATGTAATTAAATTTGAATATTATTCATAAGAAATGAGAAATAATGTTTTGTTGAAGTTTAATTTTTTTTCTTCATATTCTTGTGTTTCTGTGTTGCCAATAGTTTCAAGATTCCAATTTCGATTACTCAGAAATAACACCAATGGATGACTACAACATCCGTGGCAGTTAGTTTTGAGCCTCAAAAAGCAAGATATTACACTTAACTATTTAAAATAAACAAAGGTGTCCACCCCATCAGAATCATTGATTTTGACACCATGCCTTCCAGCTTTCCTAAAATCCACTACATGCCTATGTTGATACCTTGTGTATTAGTTTCGGCTTTGTGGGGTTTCAACTTGACTGAAGGCGGAAGCTAGGAGTCGAAAGGTACTTCTAATAGAGGCGGAACCTACTTTTTTGAATAAAAGCTGATTAATGCCAGTTAAAGTAAATTCTATCTAACTAACCTGCTCACATGTAAACATATGACTGGTTGCCTTAACTCTTCGAATTCTTTACCAAAATAACTGCCGCTTAATTTCAGATCTAAACCAAGGTTAATTTAGCAAGTAAGTCCTTCCATTAAACAAAACAATTATGCAATTAAATCCTTCCTTCTAAAATAATTTAATTTTCGTAGTAATTGATTAAGAAAAATCCCCAAAAATCATAGAAATTCACATTCATCATGTTATCTAACATATTTAAATTTTAGACCCAAATTCTCAATATAATTTCTGGAATAAATTTCTAAACCCAATTAACCATATTTTTCTTTGAAAAGTCGTCATAATCTTTCCGTGGCTTGGAAAATTATCAAAATTAAAATCCAACTCCAGAATCATGTTTTACATAACAAATTTTTTTCCATGGCATTCAAAGATCATTTACCATCGGTTTTGCCCGAAAACTGCTTAAATCCCGTTTAAACAATCTTGTTTAAATCGAACAAATTATAATTCAAGCATATCATCATCCAAATAATCATAAAAACGAATTTAATCTTAAATCTAAAAACGTATGATCACAAATAAAATGGGGATGGTATAAATTATTATTCTCCATGATTAAGATAAGGAGATTGGATTATGATTTATTCTCCTTACTTTAATTCCTTAGCTTGATTTGAATTTATCTTCTTTTCTTCCTTAACAATGGACGACTCCTCTTTTATGTTTACGTTTTACGTTTTTCTGAAAATTAGAAATAAATGTGAATGGATGGAAAGTCGTGGATATATATATATGCAGGTTGTGGAATTAAGGTGCGGCTAATACCCAATATACCCTTGTGTAAACTAATTAGCCTATAAGCCATTCTTAAGCCTATTTAATTAATTAAGGTGCTGCTATCCGTGGGAAATCCTTAATGAACCTCCGATAATAGCCAGCAAGGCAAATAAAACTTCTAATCCCAGTCACCATCTCTGGTCTCTTCCAGTTATTAACAGCTTCGATCTTATCTGGATCGATTGACAACCCTTTCTCTGAAACTACATGACCAATAAACTTAACCTCTTTCTTCCAAAAATGACACTCGGAGAACTTCATTTTTAACTAATGCTGCCTCATCGTCTCAAGCACAACTCTAAGGTGATCTGCATGCTCTCTTTCATCCTTAGAGTACACCAAAATGTCTTCTATAAACACCAATATGAATCTATCCAAATACTCTTGGAAAACTCGGTTCATCAGATCCATGAAGAAAGCAGGTGCATCCGTTAACGTAAATGGCATTACTAACCACTCGTATGAACCATACCTAGTCTGAAATGCTGTCAAAGGAATATCGTCCTCTTCCACTCTTAATTGATGGAAACTTGTCGCCAAATCCAACTGGGAAAACACTTTGGCTGCACACAAATGATTAAATAGATCATCAATCCTCGGCAAAGGATACTTATTGTTGATCGTCGTCTCATTCAACTTACGATAGTAGATACACATCCTTAACGACCCATCTGGTTTCTTCATGAATACCGCGACTGCTCCCCAAGGTGAACTGCTTGGTCAAATAAAATTCCTTCCTTCTAGATCCACTGGCCGTATCTTCAATTCTTTCACTCAGTAGGTATCATCCTGCTAGGTGGTCTAGTTGCAGGTTCAGCTCCTGGCATAAGATCTATCTGAAACTCAACAGCTCGTTTCGGTGGTAGTCCTGTGACCGGCTCAAAGACATCTGCAAATTATCTTGCTACTGGAACATAACTTAGTTCTTCTCCCACTTCCATTGCACTTAAAAAAGCACAACTACTCCTGTCAGAATTCTACACTGAGATTATAATTCAGTTATGACTATCAGGGTGTCTTAGTGATATCTCCCCATCCTGGAAAAATATCCTAGCCTCATACTTACTCAACCAATCCATTCCCAAAATGATTCCGAAATCTACGAAATAGAAAACATATAGACTGCATGCAAACTTATGACCTAATAAGTCAAGTTCTAACTGGTCACATCTCATCCCCATAGTTGCATACCCTTCTATTGGATTCACATGCCTTAAGGAAGTACAAGGTATGTGGGTTCTAAGCATAACCTATCAACCAAACACTAGGATATAAATGAATGTGATGCACCAATATCAAATAGTATCCTAACTTGTATACTCTAAAAAAACGTACCTTCCATCATAGTCTTCCCTTTTTCAGCTACAGTTGGCTTAGCAGATGATGGTCCAACAACAAAAACCTTTCCCCTATCCGCTCTAACCGGTTCTGGACATTGGTTCTTATAATGTCCAACTTGGTCACAGTTGAAGCACTTTACATTCTTCTTATCTGCAGCTTTCTTCCACTGACCTGACCGACACTCATTTGAATAATGACCCTTCTTGTCACAATTACAACAAACTAAATCAGCCTTTTCCTTCTTGGCCGCATCTCCCTTCTAGGCTCTCTTCTTCTTAAAGTACTTTCTTTTCTTTCCTTAAGAACCTTGAGTTTCAACTGACTTCTCTTTGGCACAAACAGCAAGCAACAAGGATCACGGATACGTGTTAGGGTCGCTCTAGCAAGCTCGGGCCTCAGTCCCCAAATGAACCTCTCATTCCTTCTGATGTCAGTGTCTATAGTAGCATACCCATATCGAGACAGCTCAACAAACTTAGTGGCATACTCGATAACCAACATCTCTCCCTAAACTAGATCCATAAACTTCCGCATCAATGCTGACTTAGCAGCCTCAGATAAAAACCTCTATTCAAATATCCCTCTAAAATTTGCCTAAGTCAACTCCTCCTTCGGAACTCCGGTAGTAACACTATTCCACCAATGAAGTGGTGCCCCTTGCAACTGCCTAGAGACCAACCTCCTCTTCTGCACATCATCCAAACCAAAATCAGCAAAGATTCTCTCTCAATGTTACAACCAATCCCCAACTTCTATGGCATCCTTTGTTCCCATAAATGGTTTTCCACCTAGACTTGTGTAATCTCTGCTCAGCTTAGCATAATTATTCCCAACTGGAGTGATAGGATTTGCTCCTCCAACATTTCTAGCAACTCCTGCTTGCATCATATTGACGAAGAACTGATACATCGCCCCATATCTACTGGTAGATTTCTAGCACCCGCATTGGCATCAGCATATTGGTTAGCATTAGCCTATCGACCTTGGTTCCTCCTGGTATTAGGTCGAGCATTTCCGTTGGTTGTGGTGCTTCCTCCACCGAGATTTCCTCTTCCTACTTCCATACCTTCTTTCTCGTAAATCTGCATAAGAGCCTTAGTAAGATACAAAAGAACGACCTAAGAGAGAGGGGGATACACACTTATATATATATATATATATATATATGAAATACAAGTACGCTACTATAACGTTAACCCAAACCCCGATCTTATTTTCAGATTCATAGAATTATGTTTGGAAAATCTTTTAGGTTTAAATTTCTTTTAAGTTTCATAAACCTATGCTCTGATACCAACTTGTAACATCCCCTACTTGGAGGCCCAAAACTATTGACTACGGATGCTGCAGTCGTCCGTAGTTATTAATCCTCGGCGACCAAATACGGTAATGTTAAATAAATTGATACATAGAAATACATGAATATAGAAAAAAATTTAAAACATCAAACAAGTTCGACATTCCATTTCAAAACATTTGAAATTCATTACATAATTTCATCGTTAACCATGTTGAGAGAAAATATATTTATTACAACATACACCAAGAGCGACATATGAAGTTTCCCCTTTGGGTGATCAAAGTATATATATAGGCAATTTAACAACTTTCCCATTACAACAACAACACAATGGAATCAAAATAAAAGAGAAATCCAGATAGCCATTACGCCTCCTGCATGTCTCCGGATGCTTATTCGTCTAATGTGGTACTTGAAAACCTCAACTCTCAAACTACTCAAAATCAATTGAGTACCAGAGAGTTTAAGGGGAAAACATAAACTTTGAGTCGGACATAAAGCCTGGTATAAATAATAATCTACCATCTCAAACCATTTAGATATCTAGTAAGACCACACTACTTAACGGAACGGGTTTTACCCTCACTAGTATCCTAAAACCTTAATAATATCATATACTATGATCATGCATCCACAATGGTTAAAACAATTCAAAACAATATGATGACATGCAAACAAGTAAATCAATTTTGGGTTTCCTATCCCCATTCATTTTGACTATCTGCCTCAGTTATAGTTTCTAGGGTCACTATTAACCAATTAGTTTTCATGGGCTTACTGATAACCTATTTAAATTTAAGGACTCCCTGTCTAGTAACATAGTTTTCATGGGAACACTAAGAACCTATTGGCCACTACCAATATCTTTACAGTTTAATGGGTTGTCTCTATACCTATTGGTAACTCCAATATCTTTTCTCTTATCCTAGTTTTCATCGGTTGACAAAGAACCTATTGACTTCTGTCAATATCTTAATCTAGATATAGTTTTTCTTGGCTAACTACAAACCTATTGGCCCCTGCCAATATCAAATCATAGTTTTCATGGGATAACTATGAACCTGTCTTCGTGACAACTTCATTTGTACATAGTTTTAATGGGCTTACTATGAACCTATTGGCCCCTGCCAATATCTTTTCCTATACACAGTTTTCATGGGCTTACTGTGAACCTATTGGCCTCTACCAACATCTTTATTTAATTTAATTTATATTCACTACTGGGTCAACCTAGCTTGTTATTCTTTCCTTCCCCAAATTATCGTTATGGGTTCATTACAATGTAAATATATATATATATATATATTTGAAGAATCAAACATAATAACATAACAATACCACTCCTTTGGGTTTAGTAACCTTGAAATTATTTTCATATGAAACATGGTTAATCCCTTTAACCTAATATTTTAACAAGGAAAGCTTCTTCTTAAAACCATTTCGAAGTACTTGATTTATTTATGCCATGGTTTACTTTAAAATGAGATTTGGTTTTTTTTTGAAAACTAAGGCTTTTGAAACTTTTAAACTTTGCTTTCGTCCTCACTGGATAACCTCCTTCGAAAGCATATAAATCTCTTTTCAAAACATTAGGCCCCCTGCCTTTCAAAACACTTTAAAAAATGTCTTTTGAAACCTTTCAAATGTAATAAAGTGTTACTTATTAACTCTTAGAAGCATAGCTTCGAAACCATTGAAAGTACCCCTTTCGAAGCCATTTAATGGTTTCGAAGCTATGCTTCTAAGAGTTAATAAGTAACACTTTATTACATTTGAAAGGTTTCAAAAGAGAATTTTTAAAGTGTTTTGAAAGGCAGGGGGCCTAATGTTTTGAAAAGAGATTTATATGCTTTCGAAGGAGGTTATCCAGTGAGGACGAAAGCAAAGTTTAAAAGTTTCGAAAGCCTTAGTTTTCAAAAAAATTAACCCAATCTCATTTTAAAGTAAACCATGGCATAAATAAATCAAGTATTTCGAAATGGTTTTAAGAAGAAGCTTTCCTTGATAAAATATTAGGTTAAAGGGATTAACCATGTTTCATATGAAAATAATTTCAAGGATACTAAACCCATAGGAGTGGTATTGTTATGTTATTATGTTTGATTCTTCAAATATATATATATATATATATATATATATATATATTTACATTGTAATGAACCCATAACGATAATTTGAGGAAGGGAAGAATAACCAGCTAGGTTGACCCAGTAATGAATATAAATTAAATTAATTAAAGATATTGGCAGAGGCCAATAGGTTCACAGTAAGCCCATGAAAACTGTGTATAGGAAAAGATATTGGTAGGGGCCAATAGGTTCAAAGTAAGCCCATTAAAACTATGTACAAATGAAGTTGTCACGAAGACAGGTTCATAGTTAGCCCATGAAAACTATGATTTGATATTGGCAGGGGCCAATAGGTTTGTAGTTAGCCCATAAAAACTATATCTGGATTAAGATATTAACAGAATTCAATAGGTTCTTAGTCAACCCATGAAAACTAGCATAAGAGAAAAGATATTGGAGTTACCAATAGGTATAGAGACACCCCATTAAACTGTAAAGATATTGGCAGTGGCCAATAGGTTCTTAGTGTTCCCATGAAAACTATGTAACTAGACAGGGAGTCCTTAAACTTTAAATAGGTTATTAGTAAGCCCATGAAAACTAATTGGTTAATTGTGACCCTAGAAACAATAACTGAGGCAGATAGTCAAAATGAATGGGGATAGGAAACCCATAATTGATTTACTTGTTTGCATGTCATCATATAGTTTTGAATTGTTTTAACCATTGAGGATGCAGGAGCATAGTATATGATATTATTAAGGTATTAGGATACTAGTGAGGGAAAACCCGTTCCACTAAGCAGCATGGTCTCACTAGATATCTAAATGGTTTGAGATGGTAGATTACTATTCATACTAGGCTTTATGTCTGACTCGAAGTTTATGTTTTCCCCTTAAACTCTTGGGTGCTCAATTGATTTTGAGTAGTTTGAGAGTTGTGGTTTTTAGGTACTAGGTTAGACGAATAAGCTTCCGGAGACATGCATGAGGAATGATAGCTATTTAGACTTCTCTTCTATTTTTGATTCCGTTGTGTTATAGTTGTAAAGGCAAAGTTGTTTAATTGCCTATATTATACTCTGATCATCCAAGAGGGCATCTTCATATGTTGCTCTTGGCGTATATTGTAATAATAATATTTCTTTGAACGTGGTTCTCGTATTGGGATTATGTAATGAATTTGAAATGGAATGTGAAAGTTGTTTTATGATTTTATAAAGTTTCCATGTCCATGTGTTTTTGTTATATCAATGTATCTAACATTACCTTATTTGGTCGCCGAGGATTAATACCTATGGATGAATGCAACATCCGTAGCCATTAGTTTTGGGCCTCCAAGTGTGGGATGCTACACTTAACTAAATGAAATCAAAAGAATGGATTTATGAAATGGTTTTATAAGTTAACTATACAAGAGAATAAGGCAAGGATATTATGGGAAATAGCCATATATCATAATCCCATAATCCCTAAACCCTTATTCCATTTTGCATCTCATACGTTCATAAATCAAACACAAAAGCTAAGGAGAACTAAGGCTGGCCATAACCCTAAGAAAATAGGATAAAAATCAACTAAAAGATAAGGATTAAAACAAGAAAGAATTCAGCAAAATCAAATCGCAAGTTCCATATCTAAAACAAAGTGAATAATAATCAAAACCATCTCATTTATGTCTTAATGAACATTTTGATTTCGGGTTTAAAGTTTAAAACCGTTTGGATGATTTGAATGATGATATGATTTGATTATATGCCATGTTTGATTTAAACAAGTATGCTTGTAAAAGGTTTGTTTCGATTTTAAGGATTAAAATGGTATAAAATGGGTTTCGAATGCCATGAGGATTGAATATGTTATGCAAAAAAATTATTTGGGAAAAGGGTTAAAAAAATTATAATTATCCAAGCAATGGATATTTTATTATGAATTTTGAATGAAATAAATAGATAATTTAGGTTTAAAATTTATTTCGACAATTATAATAATAATTTGGGCCCAAAATTTATATAAGTTAGAAAACATATTAAAAGTGAATTAGGATGATTTTTGGGGATTTTTCCTAAGTGATTTACTATGTAATTTAAATTAATTAAGTTGGATGACTTACATGTCTTAATTGTTTTGTTAAGGGGAGGGCTCCTTTGCTAACATATTTTTAATTATTAATGGATGAATTCGTCAGTCTTTTTAGAAAAGATTTGGCAACCAATCACCTTTTGACAAATAAGACAAGTCAGGTATAAAGTAGTTTCTTTTAAAGGATAAACTCAGTTTTGCTTCGAATTACAAGCTTGCCGCTTCCATTTTCTTACTTCCGAAATCATCCCGGACTGCCTTCCAAACACATTCGAATCCAATACACATGATATCAAATAGTTAGTATGTATTGTATTAGAGGAAGGAAAAAGGGACGGTGTCAAAGCTTGCTTTCGAAGGGGTTGATGCCATTTTAATAGCAATCAAATCAACCCACTTGCCTTTGTGTTTCTTCTGAAATAGTTGCTACTTTTTTTCTAAGAAGCTTTCGAAAGGGTTGAAATTACATTTAAATAGCTTTCGAAGGGATTGCCGCTTGCTACTGGTTTAGAAGTAGCTTTCGATTGAATTGCTGCATATTAAATTTAAAAGGTGCTTTTGAAAGGGTAGTTGCTTTTGAACCAAGTCGAAACCAAGTTGTCGTCTTCATACTTTTTGAATGTATTAAAGGCCACTTTTTTTATAGCCTTTTAACAATGAGTTCGAAAGGAAAGCTTTTGTTTTATTAATATTGAAGCCACTTCCTAATGCTTTCGAAAGGGTTCCTGTAATCATTTCTGTTAAAGGCTTCGAAGGAAATGGTTTTGAAAGTTTGTTTCGAAGCTATCATTTTCCCTAATTATTTTACTTAAAGGTGAATGCTTTCAAAAGGGATCTTGTAGTTACTTTTATCAATGCTTTCAAAAGGGTGGTTTCGAAGCCATCTGTTTCCCAGACTCTATTACTTGGAGATTAATGTTTTCGAAAGGATTACTTTCGCTTTTGTTCGCTTTGACCCTGAAGTTATATTTAAGCTTAAACCCAAAGATTTTGAAAGAGATACTTTCAAAAGGTTTCGAATCTATGCTTTTATAATCCTACTTGGACTAAGAGGTTTTGAAAGATAACTTTGACATTTTCGAAAGAAATGTTTTAATGGTTTTGAAAGGATGGTTTTAATGATTTCGAAAGAGATGTTTTGAGTGTTTCGAAAGGCATATATTTGAGTGTTTTGAAAAAGTGGTTTGAATGCTTTCTAAGGGTATAAATGGTTTCGAAAGAGAGTGTCTAAGGTTCCGAAAACCTTGGTTTTCAAAATAAAGAACCCAATCTCGTTTTTAAAGATAAACCGATGACAATATAAAAGAGTTTTTGAAATGGTATTTAACTTGGGAGTCTTTGAAGAAACTTTTCTTACTAAAGATAATAGGTTATCATGTTATGATTAGTTATCTTGTGTGCTTCTTCTATAAATATGTTCACTTTATAATTACCCCACGACTGTATTTTGGGGATTTAAGGGAAGAATAACCAGCTAGGTTGACCCAGTAGTGAATATATATTGAGTTAACTCCTGTATGAGTAGAGTCGCATCCAGGAGGTCAGATAGACCTGAACATATATTGCCCAAAGACTGATCAAAGAGTTGTCAGTTTAGACAGGTTCATAGTAAACCCATGAAAACTATGTTTGGATATTTTTATTGGTAGGGGCCAATAGGTTCTCAGTGATCCCTTGAAAACTATATCTGGATTAAGTTATTGATAGAGATCAATAGGTTCATAGTTAACTCATGAAAACTATAGCATGAGAGAAGTTATTAGGGATCCCAATAGGTTTATAGTGAACCCATGAAAACTATAATTGGATGAAGTTATTAGCAGGGGCTAATAAGTTCTTAGTGATCCCATGAAAACTATGAAACCAGATAGATAGTCCATAAGCTTTGAACAGGTTATTA
The DNA here is from genome assembly GCA_030737815.1 of Allium fistulosum. Lineage (NCBI taxonomy): Eukaryota > Viridiplantae > Streptophyta > Magnoliopsida > Asparagales > Amaryllidaceae > Allium > Allium fistulosum. Next base: position 751,489,558 of record CM060905.1, on the reverse strand, counting down.
GTCAGCTCATGAAAACTTTTTGTTTTAGTGACCCTAGAAACTATAACTTGAGACAGATAGTCAGATGAATGGGGATGGGAAATCCAGAATATATTGCATGTGTGCATATCATCAAGATATATTATATTTTGTTATGTTTTAACCATTATGGATGTAGATGCACAGTATATAGTTATTATAAATTTTGGTTAAGATACTAGTGAGGGAAAAACCCGTTCCGCTAAGCGGAGTGGTCTCATTAGATATCTATATGGTTCGAGATGGTAGGTTATTATTCACACTAGGCTTTATGTCTGGCTTGAAATTTATGTTTTCCCCTTAAACTCTCGGGTGCTCAATTAATTTTGAGTAGTTTGAGAGTTAAGGTTTTCAGGTTCTCCTTTAGTTGATTCCAGAGACATGTAGGAGGCAAGCTAGCTATTAGGAGTTCTTTCTGTTTGATTCCGTTGTGTTTTGATGTAATGGAAAAGTTGTTAAATTGCCTATATTTAGACTTTGATCATCCAAGGGGCATCTTCATGTGTCACTCTTAGCGTATTTTGTAATAATTATATTTCTTTGAACGTGGTTTACGATTTGGAATTATGTAATGAATTTGAAATATGATTTGAAGTGGAATGAGAAAATTGTTTAAGTTGAGTTTAAATTTTTTTCATATCCATGTGTTTCTGTTATATCAATGTATATAACATTACCGCATTTGGTCATCGAGAATTAATAACTATGGATGACTGTAGCATCCGTAGCCGTTAGTTTTAGCCCTCCAAATAGGGGATGTTACAAGTTGGTATCATAGCATAGGTTTACGTAAACTTAAAAATAAATTTAAACCAAAACGATTTTTCAAAACATAATTGAATGAATTAGAAAATAAATCGGGGTTTGGGTTAACGCTATAGTAACATACTTGTGTTTGTCGTGTATATATGTAAGTACGTACTCCCCTCCCTCTTAGACCGTTCTTCCGTATCTTACTAAGGCTCGTATGTAGATTTATGAGAAAGGAAGATATGGTGGTAGGAAATGGAAGAGGAAATCTAGGTGGAGGAAGCACTACAACCAATGGAAATGCTCGACCCAACAGGAGAAACCACGATCGATAGGAAAATGCTAATCAAAATGAAACTGCCAATGTAGCTACTGGAAATCAGCTAGTAGATATAGGGATAATGCATTAGTTCTTCATCAATTTGATTCAAGCTGGAGTAGCTGCTGGAGTGGTTAGGAATGTTGGAGGAGCTATTCATGTGGCACCAGTTGGCAACAACTATGCTAAGGTGAGAAAGGATTATACCAGTCTTGGTAGGAAGCCGTTTTTAGGAACAAAGGATGCTATAGATGTAGATAATTGGATTTTACATTGTGAAAGGATCTTCGTTGACTTGGGGTTAAACGATGAGCAGAAGAGGAGAGTTGCCTCTAGACAGTTGTAGGGAGCAACACTTCATTGATGAAATATTGTTACCGTAGGAGTTCCCGAGGAAGAGTTGACTTGGGCAGAATTTTTGAAGCAGATTTGAAGAGAGGTTTTTGTCCGATGTTGCCAAGTCAGTACTGTTGAGAAAGTTTATGGACTTAGTGCAGGGTGAAATGTCAGTGAATGAGTATGCTACGGAGTTTGATGAGCTGTCCAGATACGGATATGCTACCATTAACACCGTCATCAAAAGAAATGTGAAGTTTATTCGAGGGTTAAGACCTAAGATTGCTAGGGTGACAATGACACATCCCCATGATCCTAGTACTGTTGTTATGGAAATGGAAATCCTGAATGAAGAGACGCTTTCTACTTATGGGAAGGAGAAGTAGGTTGAAACCTAGGGTTTTGAGGGTAAGAAGAGGAATTTCTTTAAGAAGAAGGGAACCCAGAAGGAAGAAGCTGCCAATAAGGTGAAGGCTAATCTAGTTTGCTTCAAGTGTGATAAGAAGGGAATTCATGCTCATGAATGTCGAACTGGATAAGGGAAGATGGTTGTAGACAAGCAAAGGGTATGGTGCTTTAACTATGACCAGATTGGGCACTATAAGAATCGATGTCTAGAACCGGTCTGAGCAGACAAGGGAAAGGTCTTTGTTGTTGGACCATCGTCTGCTAGGCCAACTGCTGCTGAGAAAGGAAAGACTGTGATGGAAGGTACACTTTTGATTCAAAGTATACCGGTTAGGGTACTATTTGATACTGGTGCGTCACATTCATTTATATCTCAGTGTCTAGTTGACATGTTATGTTTATAACCCTCATACCTTGTTACTTCCTTGAGGGTTGCAAATCCGATAGGAGGTATGCAACTCTGGGGATGAGATGTCACCAATTAGAACTTGATTTGTTAGGTCATAAGTTTGCATGCAATTTGTATGTTTTTGATTTCGTAGATTTTGGAATCATTTTGGATGTATTGGTTAAATAAGTATGAGGCTAGGATATTTTGCTAGGATAGGGAAAATATCGCTAAGACATCCTAATAGTCATAGCCGAATTATATTCTCAGTGGAGAATTCAGATCGGAGTGCTTGTGCGTGTGCTATGGAAGTAGAAGAAGAGTTAAGTCAGGTTCGGGTAGCAAGTGAGTTTGCAGATGTTTTTGAGTCAGTTACAGGATTACCACCGAAATGAGCCATTTAGTTTTAGATAGATCTTGTGCCAGGAGCAGAACCTGTAAGTTGATCACCTAGCAGGATGACACCGACCGAGATGAAGGAATTGAAGGTGCAGCTAGTGGATTTAGAAGGAAAGAAATTTATTAGACCAAGCAATGCGCCTTGGGGAGCGGCCGCGGTGTTCATGAATAAATCGGATGGATCGTCAAGGATATGTAATGACTATCATAAATTGAACGAGAGGACGATCAAGAATAAATATCCTTTGGTGAGAATCGATGATTTATTTGATCAGTTTGTGGAGCTAGAGTATTTTTCCCATTGGATTTGGGAACTGGTTTCCATCAACTAAGAGTGGCAGAGGACAGTATTCCGTTGACGGCGTTTCGGACTAGGTATGGTTTGTACAAGTGGTTTGTAATGCCATTCGGGTTAACGAATGCACCACCTTTCTTTATGGATTTGATGAACCGAATTTTCCGAGGGTACTTGGATAGGTGCGTATTGGTATTTATAGATGACATTTTATTATACTCCAAGGATAAGAGAGCATGAAGCTCATCTTAGAGTAGTGCTTGAGACGTTGAGGCAGCATCAGCTCAAGGCAAAGTTTTCCACGAGTCATTTTTGGAAGAAAGAGGTTTAATTTCTCGGTCACGTAGTTTCAGAGAAAGATTTGTTAGTTGAACCAGATAAGATCGAAGCTGTTAACAATTGGAAGAGACCAGAGACGGTGACTGAGATTAAAAAAATTCTTGGACTCGCGGGCTATTACCGAAGATTCATTAAGGATTTCTCATGGATAGTAGCGCCCTTAACTAAGCTAACTAGGAAGGATGTGAAGTTTATTTGGTATGACAAATGTAAGGAAGCATTCCTTAAGTTAAAGCATTTGTTAACCAACGCACCTGTGTAAGTATTTCCAGATGGAAACCAAGGATTAATAGTGTATGCCGATGCATGTGGAACCAGATTAGTGGCTGTGTTGATGCAGAAATGTAAAGTTATTGCCTACGCTTCACGACAGCTTAGACTGCATGAAGTGAGATATCCTACTCATGATCTAGAGTTGGTGGTGGCGATTTTTGCACTGAAAATATGGAGACATTATCTATTAGGGGAGAGATTTGAGTTATACACAAATCATAAGTCCTTAAGGTATTTATTCTCTCAGAAGGAGTTGAATATGAGACAGCAGAGATGGCTGGAGTTTTTAACATCTTATGATTTTGGCATTGAGTACACACCTGGAAAAGGAAATAATGTAGCGGGTGCTCTTAGCAGAAAACATAAGAATGTGGTGTTAGCCATGTTGGTGGAATGGAAAGATCTTGAAGCTTTGACTACTTGTAGTGTGCAGTTAAGATCGACTGCTAGTTCTAGTCAGAGCACCGCCAAGTTGTCTTGCTTGGAAGTTCGACCAGTATTGATTAAAAGGATTGCTTCTAAGCAGAAAGAGGACCCATTGTTAGCCGAGAAGATTAGAAGGCTTGAGATTGGGTTGGAGATTGATGATTTAAAAGATTTTAATCTTGACTAGAGGGAATGGTTAAGAAAGAAAGTTGTGTGTTCTGAATGTTGAGGACTTAAGGAAAGAAGTTCTTAGGGAATGTCATCGATCCAAATTTATGATTCATCCTGGGGGAACCAAGATGTATCGAGATATAAAGAGGAGTTTCTACTGGGAAGGCATGAAGAAAGATGTTGGCTTGTGGGTAGGGCAATGTGTGAACTATCAACAAGTGAAGGCCGAGCATCAGAAGCCGAGTGGATTGCTTCAACCTTTGGAAATACCAGTTTGGAAATGAGATTCGATATCAATGGATTTTATAGATGGGTTGCAAAGGTCGAATCGAGTAAATGAAAGTATATGGGTCACAGTGGACAGGTTGACCAAGAGTGCCCATTTCATTCCAGTTAAGTCAACCAGGACGACACCTATTTTAGCTAAATTGTTTATGAAGAATATAGTTAGACTGCCTGGGATTCCTAGTATTTATAGCAAATGATAGAGACACTATATTTACTAGCAAATTCTTGAAGAGTCTGCAGGATGTGTTAGGTACCAAGCTCAAGATGAGTACTGCATATCACCCTTAGATAGATGGACAGACAGAAAGAGTCAATAAGGTACTCTAGGGTTCGTTAAGAGCTTGTGTGCTAGACTTTGGTGGATCTTGGGAAGATCACCTACACATAGTTGAGTTTTCATATAATAATAGTTATCAGATTAGTATAGGAATGACGCCTTTAGAAGCTTTGTTGGGAGGCCATGCAAGTCACTAGCACATTGGTTGGAAACTGGAGACATATTATTTTGGGTCCAGATCTGGGTAGAGTGGCGACAAGGAAGATTGAGTTGATCCGCGGTGGAATGAAGGAAGCTCAGTCTAGCCAAAAAGGTTACGCAGTTGGAGATAGAGTTTTCATTAAAGTACCAACGATGAAGGTTGTGGTACGATTCGGAAAGTCAGGGAAACTTTCACCGAGATATGTTGGACCGTTCCCAGTTATAGAAAGGATCGGATAGCTTGCATATAGAGTATAGTTGCCGAGAAGTATGGCAGGTGTCCATAATGTGTTTCATGTGTCTCATCTTCGTAAGTATGTGCATGATGCAGAAACTACTATTCCTCCGACTACGTTGGAAGATTTAATAGTAGAACCGAATTTGACTTTTGTTAGACAACCAGTTTGGGTTGTAGCGAGAGATGAGAAGAGATTAAGAAACAAGATAGTCAAGTTGGTGAAAGTTTAATGGAGCGACAATGAGAAGGACCGTACTTGGGATACAGAAGACAGGATTAGAGATAATTTGCTTTATATAGACTGTTTTCTAGTCAGGTAGACTAGTATAGTACTTAGGAGATGTTATAGATATTGCTATGTTTAGTATTTTGTCCTTACTAAATTTCAAGGATGAAATTTTTTAAGGAGGGGAGCTTGTAACACCCTTAATTTCAATAACACTACTCAAGAGATTTAATTAGATAAATTAAGTAAAATAATGTAAAGACTAGAGTGATAAGGGGATTGAGATCTGAAAACTAAATAGAGGTCATGCTTAACTAAATGAAATCAAAAGAACAGACTTATGAAATGGTTTTATAAGTTAACTATACAAGAGAATAAGGAAAGGGTATTGTGGAAAATAGCTGTATATCATAATCTCATAACCCTTAAACCCTTATTCCATTTTTCATTTCATACGTTCATAAATCCAACACAAAAGCGAAGGAGAACTAAGGCCGACCATAACCCTAGGAGAAAAGAGGATCAAAATCAACTAAAAACTAAGGATTCAAGCAAGGAAGAATTAAGAAAAATCAAATCACAAGTTCCTTATCCAAAACAAGGTGAATGATAATAAAAACCATCTCATTTATGTCTTAATGAGCATTTAGATTTCGGGTTTAAAGTTTAAAACCATTTGGATGATTTGTATGACGATAGGCTTTGATTATATGGCATATTTGATTTAATCAAGTATGTTTGTAAAAGGTTTGCTTCGATTTTAAGGATTAAAATCACATAAAATGGGTTTTGAATGCCATGAGGATTGAATATGTTATGAAAAACATTATTTTGGAGATGGGTTTAAATTTTTATAATTATCCAAGCACTGGATATTTTATTATGAATTTTGAATAAAAGAAATAGATAATTGGGTTTAAAATTTATTTCGGCAATTATAATAAGTATTTGGGTCCGAAATTAATATATGTTAGATAACATATTAAACGTGAATTAAGATGATTTTTGGGGATTTTTCCTAAGTGATTTACTATGGAATTTAAAGTAATTAAGTTGGAGGACTTACACGTCTTAATTGTTTTGTTAAGCGAAAGGGATTCTTTGCTAACATATTTTTAATTATTAATGGATGAATTCGGCAGTCTTTTTGAAAAGATTTTTGTAAAGGATTTGGCAACCAATCACCTTTTGACAAATAAGGCAAGTTAGGTATAAAGTAGTTTCTTTTAAAGGAATAAAATCAATTTTACTTCGAATTACAAGCTTGCCACTTCCTTTTGCTTGCTTCCGTAATCATCCTAGATTGCCTTTCGAACTCATTCGAAACCAATACACATGATATCAGATAGTTGGTATGTAGTGTATTGGAGGAAGGGGAAAGGGGATGGTGTCGAAAGCTTACTTTCAAAAGGGTTGATGCCATTTTAATAGCTTTTGAATCAACCCACTGTCCTTTGTTTTGGTTTCGAAAGAGTTGCCGCTTGTTTTCTAAGAAGCTTTCAAAAGGTTTGAAATTACATTTAAATAGCTTTCGATGGGATTGTCACTTGCCTCAATTCTAAAATTAGCTTTCAATTGAGTTGCCGCATATTAAATTTTAAAATGGAGCTTTCGAAAGTGTAGTTGCTTTTGAACCATGTGGAAACCTAGCTGCCGTCTTTATATTTTTGGAATAGGTTAAAGGCCGCTTTTGTTTATAGCCTTTTAACAACGAGTTCGAAAGGAAAGCTTTTGTTTTATTAATATTGAAGCTACTTCCTAATGCGTTCGAAAGGGTCCCTGTAATAATTTATGTTAAAGGCTTCGAAGGTAATGGTTTCGAAAGGTTGTTTCGAAGCTATTGTTTTCCCCAATTATTTTACTTAAAGGTCAATGCTTTCGAAAGGGATCTTATAGTTACTTTTATCAATGCATTCAAAAGGGTGGTTTCAAAGCCATCTATTTCCTAAACTCTTTTACTTGGAGATTAATGTTTTCGAAAGGGTTACTTTCTCTTATGTTCACTTTGACCCAGAAGTTATATTTAAGGTTAAACCCAAAGATTTTGAAAGAGATACTTTCAAATGATTTTGAAGCTATGCTTCTATAAATCCTACCTGGACTAAGATGTTTTGAAAGATAGCTTTGATTCTTTCAAAAGGAATGTTTTAATGGTTTCGAAAGGAAGGTTTTAATGCTTTTGAAAGATATGTTTTGAGTGTTTCGAAAGGCATATATTTAAGTATTTTGAAAAGGTGGTTTGAATGCTTTCGAATGGTATAATTTAATGGTTTCGAAAGAGAGTTTCTAAGGTTTAGAAAGCCTTAGTTTTCAAAACGAAGAACCCAATCTCATTTTTAATGATAAACCCATGGCAATATAAAAGTGTTTTTGAAATGGCATTTAACTATGGAGTCTCTGAAGAAGTTTTCCTTGCTGAAGATAATAGGTCAAAGGTATTAACCATGTTTTATTTGAAAAGGATTACAAGGTTATTAAACAAGGGATGGTTGTGTTATGATTAGTTATCATGTGTGCTTCTCCCATAAATATATTCACTTTATAATAAACCCATAACTGTATTTTGGGGAGTTAAGGGTAGAATAACCAGCTAGGTTGACCCAACCGGTAATATATATTGAGATAACTCCTGTATGAGTAGAGTTGCATCTAGGAGTCAGGTAGACCAGACCATAGGATGCCTAGAGACTGATCAAAGAGTTGTCAGTTTAGACAGGTTCATTGTAAACCCATGAAAACTATGTTTGGATATTTTTATTGGCAGGGGCCAATAAGTTCTTAGTGATCCCATGAAAACTATATCCGGATTAAGTTATTAATGGAGATCAATAGGTTCATAGTTAACCCATAAAAACTATGACATAAGAGAAGTTATTGGAGATCCCAATAGGTTTATAGTGAACCTATGAAAACTATAATTAGATGAAGTTATTAGTAGGGGCCAATAGGTTCTTAGTGATCCCATGAAAACTATGAAACTGGATAGATAGTCCGTAAGCTTTGAACATGTTATTAGTCAGCCTATGAAAACTATTAGGTTAATAGTGACCCTAGAAACTATAACTTGAGACAGATAGTCAGATGAATGGGGATACGAAATCCAGAATATATTGCATGTGTGCATATCATCAAGATATATTATATTTTGTTATGTTTACCATTGTGGATGCAGGTGCACTATATATGGTTACTATAAATTTTTGCTAAGATACTAGTAAGGGGAAAACCCATTCGGCTAAACGGCGTGGTCTCACCAGATATCTATGTGGTTTGAAATAGTAGGTTATTTTTCACACCAGGCTTTATGTCTGACTCGAAGTTTATGTTTTCCCCTTAGACTCTTGGGTGCTCAATTAATTTTGAGTAGTTTGAGAGTTAAGGTTTTCAGGTTCTCCTTTAGACAAATAAGCTTCTAGAAACGTGCAGGAGGCAAGCTAGCTATTAGGAGTTCTTTTTGTTTGATTCCGCTGTGTTTTGATGTAATGGCAAAGATGTTAAATTGTCTATATTTAGACTCTGATCATCCAAGGGGCATCTTTATATGTCGCTTTTGGCATATTTTGTAATAATTATATCTTTCTAAACGTGGTTTACGATTTGGGATTACGTAATGAATTTGAAATATGAGTTAAAGTGGAATGAGAAAATTGTTTAAGTTGAGTTTAAATTTTTTCTTATCCATGTTTTTCTGTTATATCAATATATCTAACATTACCACATTGGTCACCGAGAATTAATAATTATGGATGACTGCAGCATCCGTAGCAATTACTTTTAGGCCCCAAATGGGGGACGGTACATAAAACAGATCTCGTTGTAAAGCTACAACAGCTACATACTATTCTGATATTTATATGTAACTTAAATGGCTATTACTACTACAAGTTTAAAAGTTCTATTACCATTTATATATATATTGTTACTTCTTTTATAATCTATCAGGAAATCTATTTACTAATATATAAGCATATACATTCAAGTTCTTTCTAATGCTATACTACTTAACAAAAATTAATTTGAAACATTAAGTGGCAATATATATCTATATATTTATATATTCATAGTTGCAAGTATAAATATATATATAGAGAGTGCATTCACTGTTAGACATTATCACATGGCTAAAAATAGGTAAGCACGCAAGCACAAGGTATCAAAAAACAATGGGTCTAATAATTGATTTCTAGTATTAGTTTCTAATTATATAATATTAAATCATGAATTCGATATTCAATAAGTGGAATTTTAACAAACAACAATTCAATTCAAAGTAATAAACTCAGAATTTAACACAGTACCAAGCAAATGGATATGGAGATAGATTACGTGAATTTTGAACTCACCTAAATTGTTATTAGCGAATTCGCAGCCGCCTCCATGACCTAGATCATCGGCGTCCATTAACTGCCTCGTCAGCATTATCGCCAGCGGACGATGACCAAGTGTGCCTCTACCATGGTCGCAACCCTCCTTCATTTCATGAAACTCCAAGTCATGTTGCCTGCATATACACGACCCTCCCTCATGAACAAACTCCTCTCGCATGCTTTATCACAGCGCTGCCACTTTATGGTGATCATCCTGGTGCCAAGGCTACTTAGGGGCGAGCCTTTTCCTTTTGACTTCCTTGTATATGTTTTGTTTCTTTTCATTGACTTAAAATTTTGAATTAGGGCATAGGAAAATCGATCAGGTTCTATTTTGGAGATGAGGGTCTCGGTTATCATATGAAAGAGAGGAGTAAGGGTATATGGGTTTGGGGAAATAAAGAGGTGTGGTTTTGAGTTTTCATGGGTCGGGCCATGAAATGTACAATAATTGTATTTTTCTTTTTAATTCATTACCATTTAAACTCATGTACTTTACTTAAAAGTATATTTCAATTTAGTTGTAACTAACTTTTCCTTCATTTTACGAAATATAAATACGTTTTCACAATTGTACAATTCCATTCAATCCAATATTGTTCACTCTATTTGATTGTCCATTAAATTGATATAAATTAATTTATTCATTTTTTGATATCTTCAGATCAATCACACAAATATAGATTTAATTCCTCAACTAAATCTCCAAATTACCATTTAAAAAATAATCAATCGATTATTAATCAGGTGATTAAATACAGGGTTGTTGCATACATCCCCCCTTAAGAACATTGTGTCTATGCAATTTCTTTAATGAAAGAAATCAATAATATAAATTTCCTTTTAAAAAAATTATTTGTTAACTAGTTTCAAATTTCATTCCCAAGATTAACTAAATAATGTTACTCCAAATGAGCACACTAATATCAAATTTTAGTTAGCAAAATTTTCCAAACTCTCTAAAAAAATTCTAACGCCTTAAATTTAAAAAAAATTTCGTCAGCGTCTCTTTTGCAAGGCTAGCGTTTCAAAAATTTACAATATGAACATAATAATAAAATATACATCTCATTTCAAGGATGAGGCATCTCGTAGGGAAATCATAAAAGTGCGATATATAATCTGAGATACGTACCTTATATTTAAAATATTAGCGAGTCCGCTAATATTCCTGAAGCAAACAATTTGTAGTCCTTTAAACGATATCTATTTAACTTCAGATACCTGCATATATCTTGAAACTTCATATTAGTATTTAATATCAAATTCATATCATATACCAGATATTAACAATTCACGATTACACTTTAATTAGATCGACATCATAATATTCCATAATGAAATAAATCTGTATTTAAATTTCCATGTTTTAAATTATTACTTATGTCAAAATGACACGTTCGATGTTTAAGAATTCCTATCTATAACATGGCATCCCACATATCGATAAGAATCCTTAAACAATACCTGGATAAGTTAACACAATAGATAATCACAAGTTTATATGCATTTATTTTATTATCACTAACATCCATGCACCCAATTTTAAATAAATGCAACCGAGCAATTAATTCCTACCAACCAATCAACCAAAACAAACATAATCACTTACAACGGAACAATTCAATGTTTGAAATTCCGCTGCGCAGCTGTGGTTATTCCTAAATCATTTAAATATTAAACTTATTTACCCAAATTTTCCAAATTTTCTAATAAAAGAAAATAGTTCTCTTTAATTTAATTCATTCCAATTTAATTCCAAAATTTGCTAAACTCTAAAAGATTTTTCTCATTATTTTCCAAAGGTTTTAATGCCACAAATTCCAATTTATCAATTAATTTTTTTAAATCAATTCACATCCCAATTGATTATCCAATAATCATTTGATATTCCTATCCCTAATTAGATAATAAATAAGACTATCTACCACAGCATCCAGGGGATAGGCCTTTAAGTCATCTATGTCTCGGATCCGTAATATTATATGCTATAATGTTCTAACACGACTCTGATACCAAGCTATGACAAGCTCACTGTGATATCCAGTTTAGCAAAGAACCTTACAAGTAATGTCGTCTGCTAATCCGTAGAATACGGCTAGTTAGGGGCGATTGATTGTGAATATATCTTCCTACTAATACCGACACGTCATGTATACCCTTTTCACTTTATATCTGAACTGAATTTGATGTGTACAGTATTAAAACAAAGTAATAGACACATCAATTTCTCAAAGTCAGAACAATATATCATATATATAACAGTCACAGATCATATTGGAATAAATCTCAAATTATACATATAAAAAATTTTAGTTTACAAAATGAAATACAAATTTCAATTATTATACAAGTTTTACAGTTCTCTAATCTTAGTTGTACATCTTATAAACATTTTAACAAATTTCATAAATGAGATAAACTAAAAAGTCAAAAGTGTTCATCTCCTTGCTAGCCCAAACATCCAAAGGTCAACTTGTCCTGTAACCTAAAAAGTCTCAGCCTGACCTAAGCAAAACACCCGGTCAGACTATCTCTGAGTATCCAATAAGGTAAGAGCAGAATATAACACAAGAATAAACAACATATACGTAAATGCAAATGTCCAAGATATAACGAGTTAGGGAATTAATTTAACTCAGAATAGGGTTATAAGTTTAAGTCACACACAGGAACTAGTCACTAAACACAGAATAAAAGAATTAACTTAATTTAGCATCCATCACAAGACGCAAGAATATATATTTATTTCACGAACACAAGGCACAAGAGTATATGTTTATTTCATAAATAGAAGATACAAGAATATATATTTATTTCACGAACACAAGACCCAAGAATATATACTTATTTCATGAACATAGAATAGTCACAGAATTCAAATATCCAGAATCCAAGAGTTCTTACTCAAAACGGTCTTAATGATCGTACACAAAACCATAAAAAACAAACAATTTGGTATCATACTAACTGATCTGATACCGGGGATCGTACACAGGACATGAATCATAGGATCACAAGATGATCCCAAGGATAGCAGCCATGGCTGAATCTTTTAGATTTATTTTAGATTATTACACTTGAAAAGAAATCCAGGGATAAACTTCCTAAGGATCTAGCAGCCACTTGCAGCACACCAAAAGAGAGTAAACTCTAAAGTGCCAAACACTATCACCTTCGGTAATCACTAGAACTAAACCAATACGTCCCATACCATATGGTGAAATCCTAGTACTTATTAAAAGCTAGTAAATATCACTTATTATGGATACCACTGGAGAACCGAAACTACGTTATCTTAAGGATCTAGCAACCACTTGTCCCATACCAGAAGAGAATGCAACTCTAATGTGTTAAGTACTTTTCCAAATACGACCACAAGAATTTAACTAAGGCTTCCCATACTACCCGATAGAATTCGAGATTCGCTAAGCTAAGGGGTTAGTAAATTCCACTCAAACATTCTGTATAATAGGTTTTGACATAATCGACGAAGAGTGAATCAAAAGCATTTAAACCAATCGATAACACTAAGTCGATTATTAGCACTTTCTAAATTATAGAATTAAGGTTCTCAAAACATTTTCTCATTTGAGTTTGTTGTTTAAAATAATTATTAAATTTCCATAAATCCATTTATTATTTACTTTAACTAAGTGTTCACTTATTCACTAAAATAATCAATGAAACTGAATTAATTCACATGCCATATTTCAAAAACGTTAATTGTAAATTCATTTACTTTATAAAATCATAATTACTCATTTATAAAGTTATATTTGTATAAAAATTAGTTCTTATAGATATATATATATATATATATATATATATATAATAATTTCTTGGCAAAATCTACAAAAGAAATGTATTTAACATGAAAAGTAGTTTAAATTAGAAAATCATCATAACTTTCTTTTATAAAATCACTTGCATTTGAAATATAGATCTCACAAATGAATGAGGTTTATAAGATAGTTTATTAAGAATCAAAAATTTGATTTGGACATTAAGTGAAATTATATATAGCAATAAGACACTAAGACAACAAAACCATGGATGGACAGCCAAATTTTAGAGCAGCCATCCATTTTATTCAACAACAGCAAGGACTAAAACTATTTCCCTATACGAACAAAAGCATTACAAAAATTGGAGCAAATTCGCATCAGGTCATGGCGCAGTACAACAGGAAGTGAAAATTAATGATTATTTCTAAAAGGCAAAAAAATGAGGTCATGCAACTAAACAACAAAGGAAGATTAACGAATCAAAGCAAGAGTCACTGCTTTGGTTTATGCGTGAGGAGGTACAAGGCTAAATGCATAGAGGATGTATAAAACTAAAACAAAACAAATCTCATTGCAAAGCTACAACAGCTACATACTATTATAATATTTATATAACTTAAACGGCTATGAAAACTACGAGTTTGAAAGTCCTATTACCATTTATATATATTGTTACTTCTTTTATAATCTATGAGGCAATCTATTTACTAATATATAAGCATATACATTCAAGTTCCTTCTAATGCTATATTACTTAACAAAAACTAATTTGAAACATAAAGTGGCAATATATATCTATATATTTATATATTCATAGTTTGATCGTTGCAACTGTGTGTATATATAGTGCATTCACTGTTAGACATTATCATACGGCTAAAAGAAGGTAAGCACGCAAGCATAAGGTATCATAAAACAATGGATTTGATAATTGATTTCTAGTTTTAATTTCCAATTATATATGATTAAATCATGAATTTGATATTCAGCAAGTGGAATTTTAACAAACAGCAATCCAATTCAAAGTAATAACCTCAAAATTTAACACAATACCAAGCAAATGGACATGGAGATAAATTACGTGAGTTGCGAACTCACCTAAATCATTATTGGCAAATTCACAGCCGCCTCCATACCCTAGATCACCAGCGACCATTCGTTGCCTCATAACCATTGTCACTAACAGCCGATGACCAAGTCTTCCTCTGCCAGTCTCGCAACCCTCCTTCATTGCACGAAACTCCAAGTCAAATTGCCTATGTGCACACGACCCTCCCTCACGAACAAACCTCCTCTCGCATGCTTCATCATAGCGCTGCCATTTCATGATGAGCATCCTAGTACCAAGGCTATGCAGGAGCGAGCCTTTTTCTGTAACTGCCTTGTACGCTTTGTTTTTCTTCATTGACTTATATTTTCGAATTAGGGCATAGACAAATCGATCGGGGTCTGTTTTGGAGATGAGGGTCTCGGTTGTCACGTGAAAAAAAGGAGTAATGTATACGGATTTGGGGAAATAAAGAGGTTTGTTTTTGAGTTTGCATGGGTTGGGCCTTGAAATGTACAATATTTTTTGTCTTTTTAATTCATTACCATTTAAACTCTTATACTTTACTTAAAAGTATATTTTAATTTAGTTGAAACTAATTTTTACTTCATTTTATGAAATATAAATACGTTTTGACAACTGTACAATTCCATTCAATCCAATACTATTCACTCTATTTGATTGTCCATTGAATTCATATGAATTAATTAGGTCATTTTATTGATATTTTCAGATCAATCACCCAAATACAGATTTAATTCCTCAATTAATTCTCTAAATTACTATTAAAAAAATAATCAATCAATTATTAATAAGGTGATTTAGTACAGGGTTTTCACAAGAAACTACTAACCACAAGATCAGAGGTGGCCCTCCTTATAGAACCAAAATGTTGATGATATTTTTTGTCAAACTCGAAGTTACAATATCGTGTTATGAAGAGCAATGGTTACTTGCTAACCACTAGTCTTAATAATGGAAATAAGAAGGGAAAAGAGCATTCAATGGTAAATAACACAAGATGTGAAGTGATTCAACCAAGCTGCCTATGTTCATTATGAAGTTCTCTTACTATATGGCTCTCTCCCAATTATAATGAATTACAGGAGAATGATAAGAAAAGATGATACACTTAAGACTAATGCAGCTGTTAATCTCAGGGAGCTTGATTGGGGATCATGGGTTCCAACCTGGGTTCCCCACTACCGAGGGCCCAACAAACCTCGGGCCCACCGATGGCCCTAACCAACGTCGGGTCCTCTCCACCAGGGGCCCAACCAACCTCGGGTCCCCTCCATTGGGAGCCCCAACCAACCAACTCTTTGGAAGTTGTCTTCCATTGGTATAACGACCCGTAAATTTCGTAAATTAAATTGGCCTATTTATAAGATTTTTGGAATTTAATTATAAAGAAATATAATGGTTATAATGTGGTAATGAAATAAATGTTAATAATTAACCTATGAAAATATTACATTGGTTGTAATAGACTTAAGTAAAGATTGAATTTAATAAACCCCATTTATTTAAAACCTTGTTTATTGATATGCAAAAGTATAATAAATGAGTTATTACAAGAGATTGAAATTTACATAGAATGCTAATGAATGAATAGTGGAAAGGATTATACAGGTGTATAATTTAATACGAGAAAGGAAAGTAATTAATTGATTATGTAATAAAAACATTGTAACGGTAATGGGAATAAATTAAGGAATATGCTAGTATAAGTTAATTATTAATAACTTGAAAGGAAATCCAACCAATTCAAGTTAAAAGTTACACTTGGTTATAAATATAATATAAGAAAACTAATAAATATTGAATAAATTTCGGAATAGTTTGTAATAAATGTTAATTGAGTAAAACCAGTGTTATGTAAGTAATTACAATATTGGGGTGTAAATAGTGAACCTCTAAAAGTGTAATTAGGAGTTAATGACAATATTGATTATACGTTACTTATTTTATTAGGTTGTTAAGTTAATTTGTAATCAAAGGGATTAATTGCAATTAAATGGTTTTAGTATTTAAAGATTTTGTAAATATTTATTAGATGAATTTGAAGCTATTATATGAGTATGAATCTAATGTTAATTTTACTTATAGAATGGACAATTGATATTGAATGAAAAGAATAAAATTTAAGTGGGTCAATAAATTGGAATTAAATGAAATCTAACATCTAAATGTTATGATAATTGAGAAGATAGTACTAAATAGATTGCAATTTGATTTAATAAGGATAGGTAAGTAATTTTAATAAATTGTAGTTGATATTTAATTATGAACGTGAGTAGAATGTGGCATTTAGTGATAATTGTTAAAATTTGCCCATTCATCTAATTTACTTAATTAGATCTAAGTCAATGAAAACATTTGTGTTAATAGTAGCTTGTAAGTGGAAGTGAATGCTAAATGGTAAAAAATTTTGGTTAACCATTTTTTTAGTATATTAAAGTATAACTGGTAAATCGATTGCAATAGATAAATATATTTTTACGTTAATGTGAATATAAAGTAATTTTTGAAAATAATGTCAAATTCATTTATGGAGATTTAGTTAAATAGGAACTTTGATTTTTTATAAATAAAAGCGTATTAATGTGACGAAAGGTTAGAGTACGATTATTGTATGTTGCCTATTTTGGTAGCTTGTTAATTTACAATTTTGAAATCAGTTACAATAATTTAAATTGAGTATTGCGTTAATGTTAATTAAAGTAGTATTTGTAAAAACATTAAGACTTTCGTATTGGATAGTTTGTTGTAATATAAGACTTGGAAATAAAGTTATTAACGTATTGGAAAACAATTACATTTGATGAAACTAAATGTTGAAATATTACATAGATAAGAATTTAGATGAAATGGATTTAATTTATGAAATAAATTTAAGGATAGGATAGCAACTATATAAATTACCTAATTAATTGGTCAATGAATTTATTGTAAATAAAGTTCATTTAAAATGTAAGTAATTATAATATTGTTATTAATAATAAACGTTACTTTAAGGATAATTAGTGTAGTAGCGTAAGGTGAAAATGTAAATTAAAGGGGAAACGTTAAATTTTAGTTAAGGTAGTAATTTATGAATTGGGAATAAAATTCAAATGTTATGTTAGGCTGTAAATCAATTTGGGTAATTGGATATATACTAATGTTAAATATATATACATAAGAGGATGATTGATTTAATAAAGAGAATTGAATACGAATGGTATAAAATTTCATTGAAATAAGATTTTATAATTTATTGAATTTATTTTAATTAAAGGTAAACACTAAAATTTTGCAATAAATCCTTATTTGATATGGAGGTTTGGTTAATAAATTTGAAGCTAATTGCAATCAGAAATGATAGAAATGGTAAGTTGACCATTTATTCATAATAAGATCTAGAAATCAAATAAATGGATTATTGGAATGTAAATTAACAAATTGTGAATTCATTAAAATTCGGATCCATCTGTCTATTCCAACTTCATCTATACATACCCCGCTAAACCCTAGCCTCCACCTATTCCCATTTGTCTGCGCGTAAAATTTCATCAGCTCCTTCTCCTCCTCAATGGCAGACAAAAATATCAGATCCAGATCCATTTCAAAATCAAAGTCAAAAATTCAAAGTCCTCAAAAACATCTCAAAATTATATATGTTGAAGCTCTCGACGAGCGTAATTCAATGGTGTTGTCTCGTGCACGTCAATTTGCCTAGAGATAATTACGTGCGTTGTTGTAGAGAATGAAAAGAAGAAGGCAGTGACGTTTGATCTAGCGACGTGGCGGTAAATGTGTTCTCTTTTCGTTTCTATTTAACTTTAATTTCAATCACAATTTTCGCTATAACTCTCGCATCCGAACTCCGTTTCACGCGCGGTTTTTTTTGTTAGGATCGTAATAAAATTCCGGACTTGATGACGCTGGTTTGGACAAATTATGAGATGGTCAAATTTTTGGGTTTAAATTGGATTTGAATCCAATTTAAATTCAAAAGGTGAGTGTTTTAACCCACTCACAACTTCTAAGATTTCTTATGTTTGTTAAATTAAATTTTGATGTGATTTAAAATTTATCTATGATTGTTTGGGCATATATTTAATCATCATCTCAGTTAGATAGCATTTAGTTAAATTAAATTGTTATTTAATTTTATTATTGCATATAATTTTCCAGTTAAATTTATTTATTATTGCATATAAACTGTCAGTTGAATAGTTATTAATTTTTATTGAATATATACTATTCGTTGATGCATGTTATATTTTATATGCTTTATATTGATGTTTTGTTTAAATTGGATGATGATTGTAATGAATGGTTGTTTATTGATATTTGGATGAATGGATACTATATTTTATATTGTATAAACTGCAAGTTATTATGCATTTTCGTTCGGGATTGCGGTTTGAAATGATATATATAACCGTAAACTTATATTTTAAATTACTGATTGAAATGATAAATATCCGTATCACTTGACCATAGGATAGAAAATTATATACAGGCACCATGGTCTATATATATAAAATATTTTAAGGGATTTTCTATGGTTAGGAAAGAAATATACGGTTTAATAAATATTAAATTTTGATATTATATAAATATTATTTTATATATGGTTAAATTATAAAATTTAAGCTATGTATAACTTGATGATGTTTTAAGTTTGATTTACGAATATTTCAAGTTTGAGCTTTATTTAAGTGATATTGAATTTATTTAATAAATATTTCTA
Source organism: Allium fistulosum (assembly GCA_030737815.1). NCBI lineage: Eukaryota > Viridiplantae > Streptophyta > Magnoliopsida > Asparagales > Amaryllidaceae > Allium > Allium fistulosum. The sequence goes on along the minus strand of CM060905.1, from coordinate 751,470,262 downwards.
AACTAAATAATAGTAAATTGAATTAAGGTATATATAAGATTATCATATTTGGTTGGGAATTTTGGAATATTTAAAGACTTGAAATATATCAAAATTGAAATGTTTTATTGAAATTAAGGTATTATTGTTTTCAAAGTATTGGGTTACGAAATTGTTATAACTTTGAAAGTAATATGGTTTGAAAATGAATTTATCTGAAATAGAATTTATTTAAGAATTATCTTTAAATATATTGATTTGAAACCGATTGAAATTTTGAGATTAAGAATATGACTGCATTATGTGATTTGGGTTTAAGATGGTTTTAAAGAATATTTCAAGTTTTATAATTAAAAGTAAGAATAGTGATTGAAAATTTGGATTTTATTTAAATGATATATTATTGAATTTGGTTTTAAAGTATATACTATTTTGAAGTAAATGATATGTTTTGAAATAGCAATAATATTTTGGTTTTAAAGTATATACTATTTTGAAGTAAAGGATATGGTTTGAAATGGCAATAATATTTTGGTTTTTGATGTATATACTATTTTGAAATAAAGAATATGTTTTGAAAGGGCAATGATTGTGTTTTTAAAAGTATATATATTTTTAAAATAACCACGGTGTTATAATAACGTTTGGTTGTTAAAGAGACCGGGATCGGATATGGACATACTCTCTGTCGATACCGAAAACCACTTTGACAACTGTGTACGCGGTGGAGTTTCCAGAATGAAGTAGGATGGTGGCGACGATCCTATGGTATATACGTGGACCCAACTCCCGTGAGTTGGCATAAGGTGGCTAAAACAGGAGCGATCGACGGGCCAAGGAGGTAGCACCTCTGATCGGACACACTTCTTCGATACCATTCTATTACTTGTGATTGATTTGGTGGCCACCCTTGATTTGGGAGTGTTGTTCGAGGTGGGCGGTAGTGGCTGTTATGCGTCACCACCAGTCCGGATGCGTAATTGGTATATCTACCCTGGCATTGCCTTGTGTGCCGTGTCACCTACCATATCGAACCTACTACGAGTTTGGTTTAAAGATCCGACCGCGTTAAGGTTCACCATCCACTTAACGCTATTTTCTATATGATTATACTTTACTGATTAGACATTATTATAATAGCGAATATTACTACATAGTAGATAGTTTAACGGATCCTTAAGAGGTGTGAATCCCGAACATTTCTTAAGTTACTGCACTCACGTTAGACACTGGATAGGAGATGTCAAACCCTGTAAACATCTCTGACGCCGTTTACACTCATATTTATTTCATTGATTTAACTTACATAAGATCTTTTAGTTCTGACTCGAGTGTTTTGTCTTTTCAATTCGCTCGGGTCAGCCTGAGCATTTCAGGATTTGAAGGCCCTATTTCTGGAGGACGAAGACGAAGATTTTATTACTACTATTTATTATATTACACTACACCATTGTATTCCGCTGCATGTATTATCATTGTTTGGTATGTGTAACTTAGATATGTATTGTATAAGTATAATCAAATGTTTTGTAAAACAGCTTCATGAACTGTTATTTGATTATTATATTTTATCGTTCCGCTACAAGATTCTATTTTGTTTCTTTTATTTCTCCACTTTTTTCTTACTTACCCCATAACAATCCGCCCTTCTGTATGGTTTAAGTTGGCACTGTGTCTGCTTAAGCGTACAAAAAGGTGGGATGTTACAATTGGGGTCTTATAGCGGTTGAACTAATGATTGGACGATTAAGATTGCTCTATAAGATAGGCATGAAGTGCACCTGACTATTGATCTGATTGAATGGATTTGATAAAGCATAGTCAATGAAAGAAATAAATGTGCGGTTGAGATGAAGGGCAATAGAGTTGTGCTAGAAGTATGTTATATTATGCTTTTTATTAAATGCACTTGTACATGTAGTATGCTTGTAGGAAATGGGACATGCTTCTTATTAGAAATTGGTACATCTGGTTATACCACTTATCGCTTTCTCGCATTCCTAGGTGTAAGAAATGGCCGAGCCGGTCTATTGGTATAACAAAGAGGATGGGAAAACAATAAGAACCAAGGGCATGTTGAGCCGGGTGAGTTGAGACAAAGTGTAGGTCGTAGGTGGCGGTATCAAAGCTGGATTAATGACGTGGCCACCCTTGAGATTGTCTCAAACTATGCCTATCGGGAGATTGGCAAGAAAGAGATGCTAAGCAAGCAGATTGGCATGTTGTTGGGTAGTGAGTGGGTCGGGGAGAGAGTCGGTCGGCCAATAGGAGATAGGCCAAGCCGAGCTTGCAACTTGAATTGACTGGTGAGCTGGTCATTACGTTTGCTGCGATGGGAGGCTTGGCCAGTAGAAGGCTTTACGTGCAATTGAGCGGAGAAGTTGATGCATGCCTAGGCTGGATTCGAGCTATCAACACAAATGAGAGCATCGGTCGACCTGTTCCCGAACATAGCTGGCTTACAAGCTAAGTTGGACCCGGTTGGCATGGACCAGACTGGGCTCGGTTGAGGTACCTTGATTAGTCCACCTTCATACTTACAAATTTTTTTTGTAATACATACATATCAGTAATATGAATGCAAAGTATATACATATTTTAAATGCATTGTAATATCTATATATGGTTTGTATACATATATCAATAGTACTATATATAAATAGTTTAGACATTTAGTATGTTTGTATTATGTATTTCCATTTTTGTATTTGTAAACAAATATATTTATATGTATATGTATGTATGTGTATGTGTATTTGTAAGTGTATGTGTATGTATATGTATATGTGTGTGTGTATATATATATATATATATGTATGTGTGTATGTTTATGTGTGTGTGTGTTTGTATGTATGTATATATGTACATGTATGTGTGTGTACATATGTATGTGTAGTTAAGAAAGTTAAATCTATGTCATTGAATTAGAAATGGTTTGATAATTAATAAGGTAATGCAAATGACTTTCAACCTTCTTGCAGACTTCTAATTAGATCAAAATCTAATCCCTAGACGAAACTGGAAATAGGATTCCATTGTTAGTCATTACCAAAATGTTGTAGACACACAATATTAGATTTGAAACATCACATAAACATATAAACCAAAATAACATTAAAACAATATCATAATTAAAATTGTTCCATTAATTGTACATTTCATATTCATGTTCATATGCAAATTCATTATTTTGTCACATATGTTTCAAAAAATAATTTAAAATGAGAAAAATTATGTTTAAACAACAAACGTTTTAAATATATTTTTCCATATGTATACACATCATCAATGTTTAATTGGAACATAATACACTATGACATGAACAATTTAACATATATATATATGTATGTATGTGTGTACGTTAAATGTGTATATGTAAATAAATAAATTTGTTTTGTTGAAATTAACCTTAATTAAAATAGCTTTAAATTCAAACTTACATGAAATGCCGTGATCTAATACAAACATCAATACACATACACATGTATATATACAAATATATTGTATTTTTGTAATTGTAATGATTTACGGTTTGAAAAAAAATCAAAAACTCACCAGTAAATTTCGATTACTATATAAAATCATTGCAAAGCTATTTGGCAATACAAATATACTATCGGGGATGGCGACATATGCCAAATAAGATATTAAGAATTAGCTAACTAGATTCAACCATTTATAACATCTTGATCTAAAAACTCTTCCCTTGATTCCTAGAATCAACACTCAATTTTGTAGGTTTTTCGATAAACCATTTCTCTTAATTTTATTTGATTAATTTTAGGTAAGAAGAATGAAAAACTTTGACCGTGGATGGGGTTGGGAGGTGGTAGCTATGGATGGAGCAAAGAAAGAGGAAGAAAATTCAAGGAAAAATAAATGATGGCATTTGTTTTAATGAGAGAATAAAGACATCCTCATTCTCTCTTTAAAATTAACTTCCATTATTTATTGCTAATCAATTTCAAGCATTTCCTCTCTCCTATTATAGTCAACCATGATTGCCCTTGCATGGATTTTTTCTTCAAAAGTACATTGACTAATTATTTCTATTTAAAATTCATTTAAAAAAATATTAATATTGTATATCAATGCTTGCATATATAACTTTTATATACACATCCAAATAATTATTAACAATACCCAAAACATAAAATAAACTAATAATTAACATTTCTTAAATATTATTCAATTTAATTAATTTATAACATTTTATAAACTAATTAAATCTTGTAGTTTTTTCGAGAATCCAAAAATGCGGTTTTATGACTGAAAAGTGTGAACTCGATCGATTATTAATATGAACAATTCTGTATAGCTTCTTAGAAAACATAACTTAGCTTAGTAACTCTTACCACCATTTGTTTCCCTATTACCCAAAACATGTAATAATTTTTTTCGTAAATAATGTTTTAAAAAATAAAATAAATGAAAAAAACCAAATATTAGTATTCACATGTCACCTTTGCAAGTAGTGTGACAGTTCAACTTAATTCATCGCTTATAGGCCTTTCTGGTAAAAATAATATTTTATTTTATCTTAAGCAATACCAATGTGGCAACAATTTAGACATATTCTCTTCGACAACACCGATCACTTTAGGATGCATACAATCGAGTATTGGTCAAAACATCAATATTATCCACGGTCAACTTGATTAGTCCATAAATAAAGTCCTAAGTTCAATAATAACAATTATTATTAACTATTCCACTCTAACCAAAGATTTTGACCATGAGTTTACTATGGTTGATCGTGATACTAACCATATACAACCGAGGAGACAAGTCATCTATTGAATAGTGCTTTGCTTCTAATTCTTTAACTCTGACCTAACTGATGTCGTTCGATGGATCGCCATGACATGATTTAACTATAATCAAAGTGGAGTATTCACATTGAAGTTATACAGTATTCTAAAGTCTGCAAACTGTGTAACATTGTCACATTGATATTTCTTGTTTGACTTTGTTATTATCAACCAATAAGAAACTCATATGCAATTAATTCCATTATTATCCAATAACTATAAGTATGTAACCCTTTGGTGTCCCAATAGCCATGAGTATTACAATGCCCAACATTTGGTGAGCGTTACAAAATCTAGTCTCAACAAATGAACCGATATCCTTTTCTTGAAACATCTTAACCAAGAATATTTAAAACAAAATGTCATTTTACTGTGTGATTCTGATCAGATTTGCAATGATTTGCAACTACAAACACATAACATTTTATTTGTGGATTTTCTTATTATATACTTTAGATTAATCACTTAACTAATTATATCGCAATATAACAAAGTATATGTAAAAGAAAATAAACAGCATTACAACCTACAAGATTTACTATTAGAGTCAGATATATGAACAAATTGTATAATTATCCTCAGGGAATACCACTAACTCTTACAATCTCCCACTTGTACTTTTGGCCAATTATGGAATCTTATTCGCATTCCTCCGGCTAATTTAGAATTTATCAACCTAGTCCCTTAGTGAACAGGTTTGCTATATGGTATTACTATCTACTCCCTCAATCAACATTTTTTCATTAATAACTACTCCCTCAATCAACATTTTTTCATTAATAAACTGGCTTTATCATATGGTACTTTCGGAGTATGTGTCTAGACATCTAGTGAGCCTTGGTTTCTTTTACGATCTGTATCGTGACATTGTTTTAACAAAACAATGTCATGAGATTCTCAACATCTGAAATCACCCTTAGCTTAGTTATAAATTTGTGCATTTATATTTATACTACTTTTACTACGATGTTATTAAAGGTGATGTGCTTGACCCTTGGTTGAATCAACCACCACCTCTCCTTTGGAACATTTCCAATTCAAAGTTCCTTAACTACACTTGAATATGAATATAGGACTGACATACTATATTCTATACCACTTATGAAGTATTGGTCCGAATACTCCTTCATAAGGAGTTTGTTATTTCAATAAACTACTCTCAAGTATATTTTTAATACTCATTAATACTCTTAACTATCATTTACTAATCTCAATACAGATTTGATACACACTAAATATACCAATTGCATAAGAAAATTGTGATATAGTAGATGTTATCCACATAATTTCGTAGGAAGATATGGTGTTGGATTCAAGGCACTAAAGAGGTGCGATTGAAATTCATTGCAAGAATAGGTTCTTCGACCAAGATCAACAATGTCAAAGACATGAAGATAGGCTAATTCAATAGGATTATGGCACCACTTCGCATCAAAACCATATCCCATCACTCTAGTTCTAATTAGTCTCGCATCTCTTCGAGGTCACTCTTCATTTACACCGCCTCTCGTTAACTTCGAAGATATATGAAAAGAGATATAGATAGTACATCGCCTTTCATGATTAGTCGCGTGAATATGTCAAGTACAAATAACTCTGAAGGACAACATTAAGTGTCGAAGTGACTTTAGCCTATCTCACTAATACTAAGCACCGCTACTGGCCAACCACAAGCTCTCTACCAATCATCACAAAGTACCACACCATGCACCTCTTCGAAGCTATTACAGTGCTTTTCGATGACGTTTAATATGTCGTTTCGATAGCATGTTCTACTACCGTTTGGAGGACATCACATATCTATGCGAAGCGATATTGGACACTATCAATATCTACGAAGATCTTAACACTTCACTGTGATAACACAAAAAGGATACAAAGCGGCGTTGCTCTTTGTCATTGTTTAACACAACACTTCGATCTTCATATCACTTGAAGGACGCCGACATTATGCTTAGTAAAGCCATCATTATCGCCATGGATGTTGCCGCCAAGAATGTTGTCGCCGAGTTTATTGATGCACATCTCCCAAGAAATCTAGGCAAAGACCTAACATTTAGCATCATCAAAGTCGAAAACGACCTTACCAACTCCATCGCCTAGGCTCCACCCACGTCGATGGCCCCTCCACCTCTATAAATACGACCCTAGGGTTACTGTTTTGCGGACCAGATTTTCTCTCCTCATTTCTTTCTTTCTTAAACTTTGTAAACCGTAAATTGAATTCGGGATTTTGTCTATTGTAGCATTTGGACAGTTGTACACATAAGGATTTGGGAATTAAATAAGGACATAGCTTTATCAACTCGATGTAAACTATGATTTGCATATTTGCTTGACTTTGCATGATGACCTACTTGAACTTTGACTTTCCTAACATACTTGACTTCAAACTAGAACTTGTATAGCATGCCTAACCTCGAAAGTGACCTCTAATTGCCTTTCCGAATTTGACATCGAACTAAAACAAGCTTACATAACTCCAATCCCAATGATTAAACAAATAATTGCAATGACATCCCAACCTATGATTTCTACAGCTTCGAAGAGCCTCATAAAAGCTTCTCGTTGATTAACTTCTATTCATATTCACTTTTGGGTGTTGAAGAATTTATTCGTTAAAATTTTTGGCGCTAGAAGGAGGGCTCGAACATTCGATCCTTTATAGCTCTCTCAACAGACTACTTGCATAAGGTTCTTTTGTTTTAGGAAAAAAATGGTAAGAGCCAGGAATGGTAACGACATCCCAAATGAAGAAGCTACAGCACAAACAACTATGGAAGACAATATAATCCCCACCTTCAATTAATATAATATGAAAGTTGGACAACCTTCAACTTTAACATGACTTGCAAGCAATGAGACCGAAATTCAGGATTTAATACAACAAGCGATAATTATGCGAGAACTTCTTGAAGGGGCACCCTTTCAAGAATCTTCATAGGTAATGAAGTTTATAAAATAAAGAGATGAAGCACAATCTCCAAGAAATATCCAAGATAAATAACTAAACGAAAACCGAGAGAGTCAAGCAAAAAGGCCTCTGGAATAAATGGTCAACCAAAAAGATGTTCCCAACCAAATAACAAAGGATATGCTTAAAGAGGAAGGAGCCTTTGACATAAGAAAAATTAGCTTTTGGAAAACTCCTTTTTCAGAAGAAATATTTGCTGATGGGATTCCGTCTCACATCAAAATTCCTCCGCTAAAGTATGATGGAACTACTGGTCCAGATGATCACCTTGCAGCTTTCAAAAGCTGAATGATTTTGTATAACACTTCTAGGGCAGTTCATTGCAAGTTTTTCGCCATAACTTTTTGTGAAGCAACCATCAAATGTTATAGGCACTATTCGAAAGGAACCATCTGTTCTTAGGAATAATTCTCTTATGAATTTGTCGAGTAGTTTTATATATTCCAAGACCCAACTATAGGCTTTAGCATGTTAGCTGCTATCACGCAAAGACCTGGATAATAGCTAGGCGAATACCTGAAGAGATTTAATGTAGAAGCACTAAAGCAGAAAATGCGACCGATGGAGAAAAGTTGATGGCAGTTCAATTGGGACTAATTGAGCAAACTCCTTTTTGGAAAGAGCTTCATATCAATGAATGTAATGATCTACATAACTTTTTTTTTCCATGTTGGAAATTTTATTGAAGTGGATGAGATTTACCATGCCATGAAGAAATCCCTATAAAACCTAAAAGAGGAAAAGTTCAATTCCAAATGTCTCAGTAAGAGGCCATAAGGTAATAAGAGTAGAAGAGGAATTCAGAAGGAGGTTATCGAATACAACTTTGTAAATTTGAGCAAACCCCTCTCCCACATTTTTTCCAAACATAAAATGATGAAATTATCTCTACTTCCTACAAAAGACAGAGCCATCCAGAGCGTAATAAGGGAGAAGATTATTGTAATTATTACAAAGTAAATGGACATAAGGTTGATGAATGCCACGTCATGTCAAGAATAATTCAAAATATGGTTAGGTCAGGATCTCTAAAGGAATTCATTAAGGAAGCTTAAAGGGTTGTTCGTTCTGAAGAAGATAGCTCAAGTTCTGAAAACCCAACTCTTTCTTCAAGGAAAAAGATGCCTAGCAGCTTCGAATTCCAACTCCGATCAAACTATGAAGTCTTTTAGAGATAGCCTACCATGGATTATCTTTACTCGTAAAACTTCTAATTTGATTTGTACTTGAAATTGATCAACATGAAATTCAAGTGTCATTACATGTTAAACCATAACCAATCCACTGCACATAGAAGGATATGAATTTCTCTGTCAAAACATGACCAATCTCTGATCGTCTTTGAAGAAAAGTTGGACCAATTTTCTAGAATGAAGTGGCTCTCTATCTCAAAGCTTGAATCAATCAACCTTCCATCATAAGTGTAACGCCCCACCTCTATGCTCATAATAACAAAGAGTATTAAAAGAAATACTGTCTATTATCACGAAGAATAAGGCTGGATAGGAGCGGCCATCCGTAGTTGGCCTTACACTAATATTGGTTACCTCGATAGGAGTGGTATATACTTTTCATTTTTTTTTCATCTTATTTATTTACTCCCATCGACATACCCAATTACCAGTATAAAACAAACTACGATGGTTCATAATAGTTTAGGACATTAGATATAATAATAACACAGATTATATAAATGCAGAACACAGATAAAACAAAAGTCTTATATATATATATAACTGATGTCAGTTACAATATAGTTGACACAATACATATGATACAACTACAACTGTCGACCCTGGAAGTTATATATACAAGTACATTATCGACTAATATACATGAATACATATCAACCTATACAATGACACGACCACTACACAATGACGAAGACCACTTCAAAAGATGTGTAAAGTCTTCATAGCTCAAACAGCAACTCAAAGCAGGAAATCTACAACCTGAAATAACTCGGGTCTGACCCGAGTATTAAATTCAAAAGAAAATAATAAACGGGTCAGTCTAATTCAAACTCAGTTATTAATGCACAGAAGCAATAACAATCAAATATCAAAAAGACGGCAGTCACAGAAATCTCGTATACCCGACTCCTCGATAAGAGAATTGGATAACGGCAGATATAACACTAAACAGTGTTAAACAACAAATCAGCAGATTCAAACTATCAACAAAGATAAGTGAAAATATTTTCAATGAAGATTGATTTAGAAAAGATTATCAATGAAGATAATTTAGAAAGCATCAGGATTTCCTATACGGAAATTAACAACAAAATCTAATTATTAAAATAAATAATTAGAAACTCAGAATCTAATTATCAAATAGATAATTAGACAACAACTAAATGATCAAATCAATCCAAATCAATTTAAACAAATGAAATGTAAATTTAAAAACATCAATGCTGATTGGCTGCAGTACACGCACGCGTGCACGGCCTCGCCACTAGTATAAAATGCACAAAAGATCGATGCATCTAAAACAAAAGAAATACCAATAAAATCAAGACGGTGTGGCTGCAGTACACGCACATGTGCACTGCCTCGCCAATACCGTATAAGATGTCATCACAACTCCAACTATTGACAGCAAATCAATACTGCAGAGGTCAAGTCATGGGTATCCGGACTCAACACGACTGCAAACAAAAATGAATTAGAAATTACAACCCAATGGTTAACAGATCAAAGAAATGCATATACCCATGTATCAATGAAATGATACAGTGCAGTGGAACTTACAAGCTCTGGACTCAAAACAACTTAAAGGTCAAACATAAAGGACTGCAAGAACAATACTCAAACCAGTTCCTAAAATCAGTGACTTAAAGCAACTATAACAACTAAAAGTGTTGCAAGAGCAGTAAAGTGAAATAGTCAACTACTGAACATTATTTGAGGCCAGTAATCATGAAACATTGGCAACATTGAAAGGATAATATCAGTTTCAAATAAAAATGCATATGAACATGTAGATATGCAACACGAATGACATAAAGGCAGTGAAGTGATGACTGGAAACAGACTACAAAGGCATCAACAAGAATGATAGAAAATAGTGCAACAAAGAAATGGGGTTGATATAAGAAACTGAGCAGTGTCAGTCACCAATGTAATCAACTGAGGTGAACCAGGCAACAGAGCTTCAACCAATCAAAGTTCAAGCATGGGGACTAAAATGAAACAGGGGTGGCTGCAAGGAGTTGCAGACCAACCAAGCGACATATATGAGTACAACTCGATATTCAAACTAAGATTGCAGCTAAAACTACAACAACAAGTGTTGACCAACCAATAGTAGAATGAAAGGGTCAAGCAAGTGATGTCAACAACCCAATACAACAAGCTACAAGAGTAAATGAAACTCCAAGTGCAGACTTGAATATTCAATGCATAACAAGTGTACAACTGCCAAGGCTCCAAGATAAATGTGTGCCTAAATGCATCATGAACAAATGATCTGATAAAAACAAGCAAGTGATGTCAACAACCCAATGGATGCAATTGATGTACGGTATTGCACAAGCAAGGCTAAGGCATAGTGCCATCAAGTTGAAGGCATATTACAGTGAATACAACTGCATAACATTCTCAAGTGATATAAATGTGACAACCAAAAATCTAGTATCGATTCAGGTTATACAATCAAAAACTCAAACTACAAAATCCACTACAAATGTCACAAAGTCCAACAAAGGCAGATATAACAAGCTAATGATACATGAATAATACTCAAGGGTAATGCACATATCAACGAGATGTTCGAGTCGTCATAAATGGTGTAGTGCAAAAAATCAACACATAGGAGATTACAAACTGTAGCTCAAAGTAAAATCATGCGTATGAAAACTGTATCAAAAATACAACCCAGAGGCAATCAAACATATATGCAGCGAAAACAAACTCGACGCTTAAGCAATCGAATTAAAATTGTCAGAGAAACATAATACCCAAGATTCAAATCCAAACGTAGTTGTGAGTTCGAACAAATACATCAGCATTTTAAGAATCAGTACTAAGGCTGAAGCCATCAAATAATGGAAATCAAATCAAATCGAAGTTGAACAGGTCATAAGTCGACATCGTGATGACCAAGGTAGCAAGGAAAGCGATCGAATAGCTCAATGTCGAAGCCCTCAACCACGAAATTCAAACAGATCAATATCAATACAAAACTACTTAAAAATCGAACTGCAAGCAAACTGAACTGACGAATTCAACAAAATATCAGAGAGTTCAAAGCCGAGAATTTGAGGTAGATGTGAGCGAATTAAATCACTCACCTTTGCCTCGAAGAATTCAAGCATTAGCGAGAGGAGAGAAGGCAGCAATCGCTAAAGCAACTCGAGACGATCACCCAATGAAGCTATCGAGTTGAATCGAGCACTAACAGTCGCGATCTACTGATTTCTGAAAACCCTAATCTCGGAAGGGAGAGGAACGAAAGAGTGCCGCCATTTTTCGTTTATTTTCTTTTGATTTAGGGCATGCGAAGGAATGAATAACGGGAGAAAAGGAATGGCCTTTGTTTCGATTTCTCACAGCCCCACGCCAAAGAATCTTGGGCCAGAAATTCAAATTTTAAAGCTCGAAATCCCTTAACAAATTTCAAAAGAATTTCAACTCGAATCAAAACCCCAAATAGCAATTTGCCAACAATATTAACCGTCTAATAACGAAAACGAATTGTTACTAAATTCCAGGGTTGTTACAGACTCCCCTCCTTATAAAAATTGCATCCCCGCAATTTTCATAATTAAGGTTGTCAATAACGATTATTTTTCTAACATAAACTGGTTAAGCTAGAAAATAAAAGACGGGAATACAAACGCCACTGAAATCTTTTATTTTCATAAAAGAAATTTGCGAATTCTCAACAAAATCTAATTACCAATAGATGATCAGAAAACAGCAAAACTGGATAAATGCAATCATCAGCAATATTCAAATTCCAATCAGATAATTAGGATATAGAAATCACAATACAACAATATCTAATTATCGATACGATAATTAGAAAACAGCAAAATCTAATTATCAACAAAGATAATTAGAAAACAAAATTCGCAAATCGCAAAGCAGCAAATATCTAGTTATCCAACAGATAAATAGAAAACACGAACTTCATAATCAGCAAACTCTAACTATCAACAGTGATAGATAGAAAATAGTAATTCAAAAAATCAACATAACCTGAACTCAATTAGAGATTAGAAAATCTTTTATCCATAAAATCAGCAAACATCTAATTATCCAAACGATACTCAGAAAACAAATCAGCACATATCTAATTACCACACACGGTAATCAAAATTTCAAATCAACAAATATTCGATTATCAAAAACGATAATCAAATTTCAAATCAGCAAGTATTTAATTATCAAAAGCGATAATTAAATCTCAAATCAGTAAATATTTAATTATCAAAAGCGATAATTAATTCTCAAATCAGCAAATATTTAATTATCAAAAGCGAAAATTAAATCTCAAATCAGCAAATATTTAATTTTCGAAGCGATAATTAAATCTCAAATCAGCAAATATTTAATTATCAAAAGCGATAATTAAATCTCAAATCAACAAATATTTAATTATCAAAAGCGATAATTAAATCTCAAATCAACAAATATTTAATTATCAAAAGCGATAATTAAATCTCAAATCAGCAAATATTTAATTATCAAAAGCGATAATTAAATCTCAAATCAACAAATATTTAATTATCAAAAGCGATAATTAAATCTCAAATCAGCAAATATTTAATTATCAAAAGTGATAATTAAATCTCAAATCAGCAAATATTTAATTATCAAAAGCGATAATTAAATCTCAAATCAGCAAATATTTAATTATCAAAGCGATAATTAATTCTCAAATCAGCAAATATTTAATTATCAAAAGCGATAATTAAATCTCAAATCAGCAAATATTTAGTTATCAAAAGCGATAATTAAATCTCAAATCAGCAAATATTTAATTATCAAAGCGATAATTAAATCTCAAATCAGCAAATATTTAATTATCAAAAGTGATAATTAAATCTCAAATCAGCAAATATTTAATTATCAAAAGCGATAATTAAATCTCAAATCAACAAATATTTAATTATCAAAAGCGATAATTAAATCTCAAATCAGCAAATATTTAATTATCAAAAGCGATAATTAAATCTCAAATCAGCAAATATTTACTTATCAAAAGCGATAATTAAATCTCAAATCAACAAATATTTACTTATCAAAAGCGATAATTAAACCTCAAATCAGCAAATATTTAATTATCAAAAGCGATAATTAATTCTCAAATCAGCAAATATTTAATTATTAAAGCGATAATTAAATCTCAAATCAGCAAATATTTAATTATCAAAAGCGATAATTAAATCTCAAATCAACAAATATTTAATTATCAAAAGCGATAATTAAATCTCAAATCAGCAAATATTTAATTATCAAAAGCGATAATTAAATCTCAAATCAACAAATATTTAATTATCAAAAGCGATAATTAAATCTCAAATCAAAAAATATTTAATTATCAAAAGCGATAATTAAATCACAAATCAGCAAATATTTAATTATCAAAAGCGATAATTAAATCTCAAATCAACAAATATTTAATTATCAAAAGAGATAATTAAATCTCAAATCAGCAAATATTTAATTATCAAAAGCGATAATTAAATCTCAAGTCAACAAATATTCGATTATCAAAAACGATAATCAAATCTCAAATCAACAAATATCTAATTATCACAAGCGATAATTAGAAACAACAAATATCCGATTATCAAAAACGATAATCAGAACTCATATCAACAAATATTCGATTATCAAAAACGATAATCAAATCTCAAATCAACAAATATTTAATTATCACAAGCGATAATTAGAAACAATAAATATTCGATTATCAAAAACGATAATCAGAACTCATATCAACAAATATCTAATTATCACAAGCGATAATTAGAAACAACAAATATCCGATTATCAAAAACGATAATCAGAATCTCAAATATTTAATTACCGATACGATAATTAAACCTCATAACATCAGATATCTAATTACCTGCAGATAATTAGTAACAACAAATATCTAGAAATCAATTAAGAAGACTAGAAAATCAACATAAAAGCTTGGATCGATCCCATCAGATGGCAAGTTTTTAATTCGCCGCACGTGCATCTCATATGGCCGAAGTCTACCAAGTACTCAACATAATTTTTGGTGCCCATCAGATTGACCCGAAGGTCCACAGAGTGACTCGAAGGTCTAGTACTGGTATTTAACCCGAAGGTCCATCAGAGTGGCCTGAAAGCCCAACAAATGACCCGAAGGTCCAACAAATGACCCGAAGGTCCTCATAGTGGCTCGAAAGCACACGAAATCATCAAATATTTCAATTTACGAGTCCGGAATTAACCAAAATAGCAAACGCACATGTCCCATAACCACGAGTTTTACTAAATCGTTTAATTCTCTTCATCGTTTCCTTGAAAGTGCAAATTCATCAAAATCATCAAAGCAACAGATATTTCAATTAACGAGTTTGGAATTAACCGAAATAGCAAACGCACATGTCCCATACCACGTGTTTTACTAAATCGTTTGATTCTCTTCATCGTTTCCTTGAAAGTGCAAAATTGTATATTTTGTAAAAATACACTTTACATTCTCAAACGGACAAGTCTGTAATTAAGCAAATCAGTAAAAGAAAGGGGTCATAATCCTCGATTTTGCTGAAACGTTTAAATCGCTTCCTCATTCTTTTGAAAGCGCAAACTGTTAAATTCCTGAAAACAATTTTCATTTATTTTGTAAAAATAACAATTCACATTCTCAACTGGACAAGTCCAGAGTTAAGCGAATCAGTAAAAGAAAGGGGTCATAATCCTCGATTTTGCTGAAACGTTTAAATCGCTTTCTCATCCTTTTGAAAGCGCAAACTATTAAAAAAATTTATAAAAAATTTTCATTTTTAAAACGATTTTCCAATCACGTGATTAAAGCAGCAATATTAGTAACAATTTCGAAAAGGAAATTGTACTGCTCAAAACATTGTAAAACGAATCTCAAAATTAGCATTGCGGAATAACCGCTTGAAAATCCACTTTTAAAATTTGACGGTTACTGAAGCCAAAGCGACAGTAATTTTAAAACGTCAAAATCACATCAAAACAATTTACATCAAAATGCAATATCAGTGAACCTTCATTCATCAAAAATGCCACAAAACACCATGCTTCAAAAATATAGCATTGGTGTAAAAATCCTGTTATAAAAATAAGGCAACAAAATACGTTTCATAACCAAGCATCGGTTAAACGTAAAATAAATGCAGTAACGTGCAACTCAAATTTGTACGTACACTACAAAATGAATAAAGAAATTATTCGAATATATCTTCCATGAAGATAATTCAAAACAGCTAAATCTAATCAATATATGATTAGCATAAAAGAAAACCAGCAAAGATCTCAACAAAAATCACATAGCTGCGATCGTTTCGAATCCTCAATCGGATTCGAAATTCTCAAAGAAACAAAATAAATACAGCTATGTACACAACAAATGAAATTCATTTCAATTTCATATTACGATTTTTAAATCAAAAAGATTATCAGTAGTACTCAGCGAAGACAGTTTCACTGTTTCCGCTGCGCACTCTGATAAACAATACCCAAATTAATCAAACTAACAAAACAAAGTTTCTGTTTTATTTTTAAATAAAGATACTTAAAAATTTCATCCAAATTTCAAAACTTTAGTTTTGACTCAAAGCACAAATAAAACATCGTCCAATAGTTGTAACATATGTTCCATCTAAGTTATGTTTTATATTATGTCCATAAACCCCAAGCTCTGATACCAACTGTAACGCCCCACCTCTGTGCTCATAATAACAAAGAGTATTAAAAGAAATACTGTCTATTCTCATGAAGAATAAGGCTGGATAGGAGCGGCCATCCGTAGTTGGCCTTACACTAATATTGGTTACCTCGATAGGAGTGGTATATACTTTTCATTTTTTTTTCATCTTATTTATTTACTCCCATCGACATACCCAATTACCAGTATAAAACAAACTACGATGGTTCATAATAGTTTAGGACATTAGATATAATAATAACACAGATTATATAAATGCAGAACACGGATAAAACAAAAGTCTCATATATATATAAAACTGATGTCGGTTACAATATAGTTGACACAATACATATGATACAACTACAACTGTCGACTCTGGAAGTTATATATACAAGTACATTATCGACTAATATACATGAATACATATCAACCTATACAATGACACGACCACTACACAATGACAAAGACCACTTCAAATGATGTGAAAAGTCTTCATAGCTCAAACAACAACTCAAAGCAGGAAATCTACAACCTGAAATAACTCGGGTCTGACCCGAGTATTAAATTCAAAAGAAAATAATACACGGGTCAGTCTAATTCAAACTCAGTTATTAATGCACAGAAGCAATAATAATCAAATATCAAAAAGACGACAGTCACAGAAATCTCGTATATCCGACTCCTCGATAAGAGAATTGGATAACGGCAGATATAACACTAAACAGTGTTAAACAACAAATCAGCAGATTCAAACTATCAACAAAGATAAATGAAAAGATTTTCAATGAAGATTGATTTAGAAAAGATTATCAATGAAGATAATTTAGAAAGCATCAAGACTTCCTATACGGAAATTAACAACAAAATCTAATTATTAAAATAAATAATTAGAAACTCAGAATCTAATTATCAAATAGATAATTAGACAACAACAAAATGATCAAACCAATCCAAATCAAATTAAACAAATGAAATGTCAATTTAAAAACATCAATGCTGATTGGCTGCAGTACACGCACGCGTGCACTGCCTCGCCACTAGTATAAAATGCACAAAAGATCGATGCATCTAAAACAAAAGAAATACCAATAAAATCAAGACAGTGTGGCTGCAGTACACGCACGCGTGCACTGCCTCGCCAATACCGTATAAGTTGTCATCACAACTCCAACTATTGACAGCAAATCAATACTACAGAGGTCAAGTCACGGGTATCCGGACTCAACACGACTGCAAACAAAAATGAATTAGAACTTACAACCCAATGGTTAACAGATCAAAGAAATGCATATACCCATGTATCAGTGAAATGATACAGTGCAGTGGAACTTACAAGCTCTGGACTCAAAACAACTTAAAGGTCAAACACAAAGGACTGCAAGAACAATACTCAAACCAGTTGCTAAAATCAATGACTTAAAGCAACTATAACAACTAAAAGTGTTGCAAGAGCAGTAAAGTGAAATTGTCGACTACTGAACATTATTTGAGGCCAGTAATCATGAAACATCGGCAACATTGAAAGGATAATATCAGTTTCAAATAAAAATGCATATGAACATGTAGATATGCAACACGAATGACATAAAGGCAGTGAAGTGATGACTGGAAAAATACTACAAAGGCATCAACAAGAATGACAGAAAACAGTGTAACAAAGAAATGGGGTTGATATAAGCAACCGAGCAGTGTCAGTCACCAATGTAATCAACTGAGGTGAACTAGGCAACAGAACTTCAACTAATCAAAGTTCAAGCATGGGGACTAAAATGAAACAGGGGTGGCTGCAAGGAGTTGCAGACCAACCAAGCGACATATATGAGTACAACTCGATATTCAAACTAAGATTGCAGCTAAAACTACAACATCAAGTGTTGACCAACCAATAGCAGAATGAAAGGGTCAAGCAAGTGATGTCAACAACCCAAGACAACAAGCTACAAGAGTAAATGAAACTCCGAGTGCAGACTTGAATATTCAATGCATAACAAGTCTACAACTGCCCAGGCTCCAAGATAAATGTGTGCCTAAATGCATCATGAACAAATGATCAGATAAAAACAAGCAAGTGATGTCAACAACCCAATGGATGCAACTGATGTACGGTGTTGCACAAGCAAGGCTAAGGCACAGTGCCATCAAGTTGAAGGCATATTACAGTGAAGACAACTGCATAACATTCTCAAGTGATATAAATGTGACAACCAAAAATCTAGTACAGATTCAGGTTATACAATCAAAAACTCAAACTACAAAATCCACTGCAAATGTCACAAAGTCCAACAAAGGCAGATATAACAAGCTAATGATACATCAATAATACTCAAGGGTAATGCACATATCAACGAGATGTTCGAGTCGTCATAAATGGTGTAGTGCAAAAATCAACACAGAGGAGATTACAAACTGTAGCTCAAAGTAAAATCATGCGTATGAAAACTGTATCAAAAATACAACCCAGAGGCAATCAAACATATATGCAGCGAAAACAAACTCGACGCTTAAGCAATCAAATTAAAATTGTCAGAGAAACAAAATACCCAAGATTCAAATCCAAACGTAGTTGTGAGTTCGAACAAATACATCAGCATTTTAAGAATCAGTACTAAGGCTGAAGCCATCAAATAATGGAAATCAAATCAAATCAAAGTTGAAAAGGTCATAAGTCGACATCGTGATGACCAAGGTAGCAAGGAAAGCGATCGAATAGCTCAATGTCAAAGCCGTCAACCATGAAATTCAAACAGATCAATATCAATAAAAAACAACTTAAAAATCGAACTACAAGCAAACTGAACTGACGAATTCAACAAAATATCAGAGAGTTCAAAGCCGAGAATTTGAGGTAGATGTGAGAGAATTAAATCACTCACCTTTGCCTCGAAGAATTCAAGCATTAGCGAGAGGAGAGAAGGCAGCAATCGCCAAAGCAACTCGAGACGATCACCCAATGAAGCAATCGAGTTGAATCGAGCACTAACAGTCGCGATCTACTGATTTCTGAGAACCCTAATCTCGGAAGGGAGAGGAACGAAAGAGAGCCGCCATTTTTCATTTATTTTCTTTTGATTTAGGGCATGCGAAGGAATGAATAATGGGAGAAAAGGAACGGCCTTTGTTTCGATTTCTCACAGCCCCACGCAAAAGAATCTTGGGCCAGAAATTCAAATTTTAAAGCCCGAAATCCCTTAACAAATTTCAAAAGAATTTCAACTCGAATCAAAACCCCAAATAGCAATTTGCCAACAATATTAACCGTCTAATAATGAAAACGAATTATTACTAAATTCCAGGGTTGTTACAATAAGCCAACTTCTAGGGAAAGGTAAATAATCAAAATCTTCCCAAAAGAAGAGATTCTTAGAGAAAAGCATGCTCCTGTCTGTAAAAGTCTATTAGTTCATGAATCATAACTTTTCAGACTTAAAAACAAGACATTCCTTTTTGCTAAGCAAAACATGAAGAGGTATAATTATATGTCTCGTATAAAGGTAGAAGTAAACACAACAACCTTTGAACAAGTCACTTTATTACCATTTTTTTTCTAAACATGTTTTCAAGAAGGATTACTCTCAAAAATAAAGAAGGATTATTTCTAATTACCCAATGGGTCAAGGAAAAAACAATGTTCATCTATTTTGAAAGAGACTCATACAATCTTCAAAAAATATTACTTAGCATTAGTAATTGCACACTAAACATTTTAGCCAAGCAATCTTAATAAAAGTATTTTCAAAGCTTTTCGAAGTGATTGACAAAGAAAAACTTATGCATATTTTCTAAAGGGAACTTTTCAGAACTACCAAGATTCGTTAACAAAAACTCTAATTAGAACAGCCTATTCTCGATTAAAACCATTGGTTCATGGATCACGACCACTCAGTCTCTTATTTGATATTCTAGTTTCTATCACGAAAATGACTTGAAAACCATTCCTAATGGAAACGCTAAGAAAAGATTCTTCATCAAAGGCTTCAAATGTCCCAAAACCTTTTCAAAAAGGAAAACTGGTTTTAATGGTTTCTCGGCTTATTAAGGAAAACCAATTTTTAATGGTTTGTTGGCTTATCAAGGAAATCCTATCTTAATAGTTCTATGAAACAAAAAGGTTTTTTTGCACATACTATATTTGGCCAAAAATTATTTTCATAAAATAAGTTTTTCAAGAAAATTCTTTTTATCCTTCTCTGAAAGCACATCCTAGAGGGAGTGACTAAATACTCCAACGTCCAATTCGGAGCACATCCTAGAGGGAGGGACTATAGCCTCTAATGCCTAATCCAGAGCACCTCCTAAAGGGAGGGACTATAGCTTTCAACACCCAATTTGGAGCACCTCGTAGAGGGTGTGATTAAGGCCTTCGACGTCCAATTTGAAGCACCTCCTAAATGGAGGGTTGAAACCTCTAATGCTCTTTTGAGCACACCATATGGAAAGGGACAAAGTGCCAATTAGTAATCCTCAACCTGGCCAAAGTCCAAATAGTGACTCACAAAAACAGGAATACAAGTAAGTAAATGGACGAAGATGTCCACGGTTCAAAGCAAAGGCAAAGTCCAAAAGGGGGGCATAAACAAGAACGGACAAAGAAGTCCGGAGCCCAAAGAATGGCTCAGACAGAAAAGGAAAAAAGAAAAAGGATTAATGTGTCCCAAGCCCTGAAAGAGACAAAGTAAAAAGATATGATGGAGCCTAAGACCTAATGCATTAGCAAAGAGAATTAATCGAAGAACAAACCCTTACTAGAAACTAAGAATAGCTTCCTTCAAGGCATAGAATAAAGCAAACCTTTATTAGGCCTGGTATACACCTGGAATAAGAAAACTTTCAAAAGAAGGTTTATATAATAGATATCAATAAACTAATTGGGCCCGCTAAACAACCAGACATCCGAACAGAACTACCTGCTGAACGACTAAACAACCTAATGAAACTACTTGCTAAATGGTTGAATGGCTTAATAGCTAGACAACTGAATGGAACTACTTGTTAAACTACTGAATGCTTGAACGGAACTACTTGTTGAACGGTCGAATGGTTGAACAGAACTACGTGGCTCTAATCAGATAATAATAAATAATAAATACCTTAAAAATTTGTATCTCCTAATAAGAAACATTACTTTGAATAATGGAAACCTTCGAATAGTTAATAGGGCAAAAAAACTAGCGTCGGAGAAAATTAAAAAAGTTTCATTGTACGACGCATCGAATTATCAACCAGATGGTTTTTTGATCCTCTTCCGCTTCCGAATGGATTTATGAGATTCATATTGTTAAACAAAACTTTGATGAAACTTTTATTAAATTTCCAATTCTCCTGACAAATGGATTCCTGGTTTTCTTGTTGATTATGTTTCTTTGATTGGTTTCCAATGTTTCTTGTTGGATTTCTGGTTTCCTTATGAATTTCTAGTCTACTCTTATTAACGGATGAAGTTCTAACGAACTTTTGATTGAATTTTTAAACGAATTTCTAGTTTCCCTAACAAGTGAATTTTTGATTTTCTTGATTAGTTTTCTTGATTGTTTTTGGGCTCTTATTGAATCTCCAGTTTCTCTTGCAGGATTCGAGTCTTCTATTA
This sequence comes from Allium fistulosum, assembly GCA_030737815.1. Lineage (NCBI taxonomy): Eukaryota > Viridiplantae > Streptophyta > Magnoliopsida > Asparagales > Amaryllidaceae > Allium > Allium fistulosum. The sequence goes on along the minus strand of CM060905.1, from coordinate 751,448,028 downwards.
TTACAAGATAGGGATTCCTGGTTGTTTATTATTTTCCAACTGAGATTCTCAACTTCTGATTACCAGATGGATTTTCGGTCTTTTTATTGTTAGATTAAATTCTGATAAGCTTTATGGATGAGTTTATTTTGATTGAATTTATGAACTCTTGATGATTTGATTTATTGTTTTCATGTTGGTTTTCTTGGTGATTTTTGGATTTCCTATTAGGTTTTAGCTTTTCTTATGGAATTCAAACTTTTATATTATTATTGGATTATATTTATGGCCCTCTATTATTGCCAGCAACGATTTTTGGACTTCTATTATTATTACCAGACAGAGATTTCTGTCTTCTATTATTATTGCCATATATGGATTTCTGATCTTCTATTATTATTGTCAGATTTGGATTTTTGGTCTTCTATTATTATCATCATATATGGTTTTCTGGTCTTTTTTCATCACTTCCTGGATAGATTTATGGTCTTCTCAGTATTGGATGTTATTACCAGATGGATTTCCGGTCTTCTTATTATTAGATGATTCTAGACTACTTATTACCATATGGATTTCTGGTCTTCCTATTATCAGATAGAATTCTGGATTTCTTATTATTGGACAGTTTTTAGGTCTTCTTATTATCAAATGAAATTTTGGATTTCTTATTACCAAACAGTTTTCTGGCGTTCTCATTATCAGAGAATATTCTGGATTCCTCATTGCCAAAAGATGAAATCTTGGATTTCTTATTCCTAGCCCCTTTTTATTGTCAAATGCTTTCCTAACTTCTTTTTCAGATAAGTGTCAGGTTCGGAGATAATAAGGAACAAGATGTCAGATGACAAGGAAATTTGAGTTTAAAGTTTATAAGCAATTCGATGTTGAAAGCCAATTTTCAACAACCAAAGAAGAATTGACCCAAGAACAACAGCTTTGAAGCTCATGCTAGTCTTCTTAAAGTGTTTCTTACCTAGCCCACCATCTATCTACCAGGTAATATAATTCCAAGTTTAAATACTTGTTCTTAAGAGAATGTAAATGACTTGCATGATGTTTATACAATAAAGAGTTTAGAGTTTAAAATAACCTTTACACCAAGTCAATGACTATCGAATAAATAATATAGAGTTTGTATGAGAAACTTAAATGGTTGTGTTAACTTGGAAAGCATAAGTAAATGCTAGGGCTATAATAAGAAAATAGGTCCGAAGATATGAACTAAAAAAATATAATGATAATTAACATAAAGCATCCTAAATGCAATGCTATGCCATTAAAATTATGTCAAATAAATAAATTGACGCCAAATGTCATGTAAGTTACACTATGAAGCGAAAAATGTGTTAGTATTAAGGCGTATATTGGTATTAACCTAGGTGTATGAAAGTTATGATTTTAAATGATTTTGATAATCCGAAAACTTCCTTTGTTTAAGTTTAAATCAAAGGAAAAGGAAAAGCACCATCAGAATTAGTGGATTTCAAAGGCTAAGAAAAGCAAGAAAACTTTATGGTTTTACCCTAAAGAGTAAAAAGCTTCTTTTTCACAAGAAGGGGGCAAATGTTATCCATATAATTTCACAAGAAGATATGGTGTTGGATTCAAGGATCTAAAGAGATGGGATTGAACTTCATTGCAAGAAGAGGCTCTACAATAAAGACCAACAATGCTAAAGACATGAAGATAGGCCAATTCGATAGGATCATGGCACCTCTTCGTTTCAAAACCAAATCCCATCATTTTGATGCAAATCAGTGCCGCATCTCTTCGGGGTCACTCTTCATTCACATCGCCTCTCGCTGAGTTTGAAGATATACCAAAAGGGACATATAGAGGACATCGCCTTTCAGGATTAGTGGTGCGAAGAGGTCAAGTACGAACAACTCCGAAGATCAACAATGTGTGTCGAAGTGGCCTTAGCATATTTCATTAATACTAAGCACTGCTACTTGCCAACCACAAGCTCTCCGCCAATCATCATGAAGTGCTACATCATGTAGCTCTTCGAAGATATTGCACAAATCTTCGATAACATTCAACATGGCGTTTCGACGGAATGTTTTACCAACATTTGGAGGACATCACATATCTTTGTGAAGCGATATTGATGTTGGAACTGTGCAGTTAATGCCCCGCTATTACCCTGCTATAACCCTGCTATATCTCGTAGCGTATTTCTACCGCTATGATATTTCCATATAGCCCCAAATATAGCCTTTCCGCTTTAAGCCTCGCTATTTCCACTATATTCCGTTATTCACGCTATATTCTGCTATTTCCGCTATATCTTCTTTAAAATAAATGAATTGAAAAATGACATTTATACATTATAAAATTTATGAAATTAATTTATTTAATTGAATTTTTAATATGTTCTCAGAAATGAAAATACTCTAATATTCTACTAAATTCAACTATGTTATATAACAATTTTACATTTATTTACAATATGTTAGCACATGTTTTTATACAAAATTATTTATGAATTAATTATAATTCAATTGATTGTTAATTTTTCATTTAGTTACCATTTATATATTTATAAAAACATTAAGTACAAGTTTTATATGCTATTTTAGAGTCATCTGCTATATCCCGCTATATCCCTGATGTATCCCCGCTATGACTTTTTGCACCTCCGCCGCATTGAAGTTGTCGAGCGATTTAACTGCATAGTGTTGGACACTATTGTTTGCACAAAAAATGGACAAACACCTCAAAGTCGTATGATTTAGTAGATCTTATGTTGTTCTTAGTGATTTTGGAGATTTATGCAAATATACGAAAAGCAGGGGCTAAACTGTAAAAAAGACACGCAGATTTATAGTGGTTCAGCCAGAATGTGCCTACGTCCACTTTATATGTTATTTCTCTTGTTTTGATTACAAGTACAAAGCTTTGATACAAGTAAAAGAAAGTTGCTTGAAAGTTCTATCCGTGCTTGAGCTCTCAAACTTGTCCCCCATTTTTGTACCCCTGCCCCTCTATTTATAGAGTGAGGCTAAGGGTAGAGGTCTTGGAGGTATATAGCAGCTGGCAGGCCTGGGCTGACGTAATCTGGCCTGGTGGATCTGGTCCGGCTTCCTTTCGTTCGGTGGAGGCTTCATTCGGTGGAGAGGTTTGGACCGGTGGGGAGTTGGTCCGGTATAGGCTGGTTCGGTGGAGGTTGGTTAGGAGTTGGTTCGGTGGAGGTTGGTTAGGAGTTGGTTCGGTAGTTCTGTGGTCGTGGGTTTCCTTTGGTTTGGTAGCGAGGGCGCTGCTTGGTCCGGCAGTGGGCCTTTCGTGGAGCTGGTCCGGTAGAATCTCGCTCAACACTTGCCCCCCAAAGTAGGGCATGTGCATGCACGTGTCTTTGTTCTGGGTTATCTGATTTGGTCATTCTCATCCAGCTCCTAGTGCCGAACCAGTTGTTCGGTGGCTCACCTTCGCCTATAAGTAAGGGCCTAGGGCTTCCTTCATCTACTACCGAACGAGACAGCTTCAAATAAACGAACCAGATTTTATCCTATTGCCGAATCGCTTTAACCTGCCGAATTAGGTACTTGACTTCCCTTCGCCGAATGAAACTCATATGTCGCACCGAACGAACTTTAGCTGTGAATGCCGAATGAGCCTTTACTGAGAAACACCGGATGAGTTTTTCGAGTTGAGAAATGCCGATTGGGCTTTCGAGAATGAGAATGCCGAATAGGCCTTTGTGAATGAGAATGGCGAATGGACTTTTGAGAGTGAGAATGCCGAATGGGCCTTTGAGAATGAGAATGTCGAATGGACTTGATACACTTGATTTTTTCACTTTTTATATCACGAGCGAAATTTCAGACTGCACACACTCGCTCCTTTACTTCCTCTATTCTAACGACGTTCTTCTTTGTGTTTGCAGATAAATGTCTCGAAAAGCAGAAACTCGATCAGATAAAAAGAGGTCTCAGGGCGAAGGAGAATCTTCCGCAGTGCCCCCTGCTCAGCCAGGACCGGAACGTCACGGATCTACCCCGAGATCACTAGTGGACGGGTACGGCCCTCAGGAGCTTCTGAACTCCCCGCCTGATTGCTTTCCCAGCTCCCTCAAGGAGGAGCAACTTGATGTCATCTCCCGTTCTTTTGGAATCGATAGAGCGTGCATGCTGTTGCCAGGGAGAGAAGTTATGCCATATGACCCTCCCGAAGGGTACTTTTCCTACAGCAGATACCACTGCATGTGTGGTGCCATTCCACCTCTTAATGCTTGGGTAGCCAGCTTCCTTACATATCTAAAGGTGGCCCCATTCCAGCTTCAATCCAACTCCTATGCTATACTGGTGAGCCTCTTCGTCATCTTCCAGAGGAAGTATGGTCGTGCTCCTTCCAACTGGGAGATCCGGTACTTATATAATCTGAGGGGCTATAAGAAGGGGTCCCCATACATCAGCTTGGAGTCAGCTGTGACCTTCAAGCCGGTCTTGGATCTGTATTCCAAATTCAGCATGTTCAAGAAGGAGTGGTTCTTCATTAGGGACGACTCTGTTTCTATTCAGCGTTTTACTTCTAGATGTAAGTCGATGCTTTATTTATAATTTCCATTCTGATTGCGATGTTTCATCTCATACGTTTTCATTTTTGCTAGCGACAGGTGGCTTTGCGGTTGTGGAGACTGATCGCCTGGTTCAGACGGTGGCTGAGATAGAAGCTATCCCCGGGAGAGATAGATCAGCTGCCTACCTGATCAGAAACGCGACCCTTCTGGAGTATAACTTGATCCTTCCACAGCAGTCAGTAGTCAAGCTGAGGGAAACGGCGGAGGAGATGGCGGCTGCTCAGGCTAAGGGAGGTGTCACGGTAGAGAGTGGCAAGAAGAAACCTTTCACGAAACCTCCAGCTGTCGGAGGTAAGAAACTTAAGAAGTCGGATGGTCCCTCCCCCAGCAGTTGCCCACTTACTCCGGGAAAGGAAGATGTGGAGGAGGAGAGAGGTGAGGGTGGAGACGACCGGGAAGGTGGCGACGGTGGTGATGGCATCGGGGCCTTGCTTTCTGGGCAAGCAGGCAAGATTCAGGAGTGGACGGATGATGCATTCCACCAAGCTTTCGAGGGGCTGGATGGAGAACCGGCTTTGATAGAGAAATCCGGGAAAGCTGACAAGGCTGGGACTGGTGCAAGCGAGCCTCCTCAGACTATTCCAGCCAAGGTGGCTCCGACGACTCAAGGTGAACTTTTGACTCCTGTGGGCTCCATTTATGATAGGGACTTAGGAATATTTTATGATCCGCTCCCGTCCTGGAATGAAATCCAGGACTCATTGCAGTATCTACCCCTCCCCAGGGTTTGTACAACCACAGATGTGTTTTCCTTCTTCTTTTAACTTTTAATTTACCATGTTTTCTCGAATTATGGATCAATGTAAGCTTGCGACACTTGTTCTTCATATCAGGAGCAGGTAAAACGGCCAAGGCCCCAGATCTTCGGCACAGGCTTGAACAGTACAAGCTCTCCAAAGCTTCCGCCAAGCCGAAGCCTTCGGCCCACCGTTCCGGGGATGTAGTCGGCTACCGTCCTCTTCTCGGGGTTATTGAAGAGGGCATTCAAAAGAGAAAGAGGAGCCATCCTTTATCCGAATCTTCACTTGGTCCTCTGCCCCCAGTTCAGCCTCTTCATGATATCACGGAGGAGGATACTGAATTCGTACTCTCTCCGCACCCGTCTGAAAATCCCACCGTCACTCAGATTGATCGTCCTGACTTGGCTCGGAATTCATTTGCGGGTCATCCTGACCTGGATCCAAGTTCCCATGATATTACCTTTGACGAGGTTACCGGTGATCACCTTCTTCCCCGCAATCCCATGGTACGGGTGCTTAATGAGGCTAAGTCCTTAGATCTCGATTTACTTACTACTCGGATAGTTACTATGGGAGACGAGGCCAAGGCTAATTTTGATCGGGTGGCGGAGGAGACTAGGAAGCTGATGGGGCATCATGCCCGGCTGGTTAAGGCTGGAGAGGAGATTAGGACTGCCAACATCCGATTACGATTGATGGTTTCGGATCAGGCCAAACAGCTTGTTGATCAGGCCATTCAGATTTCTCAGCATGAGGCTGCCTCCGGGCGGTTGAGGAAGACTATGGAAGAGGCTAGTAAGGCGGAATTGTGGAAGATGGAGGCTGCCTGCAAGGAGCAGATTGACATGGCTATTGCCACAGTGGATGTAGTCCGGAAAGCGGATTTGGAGCAGGTAGAGGAGCTGTCTGGGAGGCTTGAGGCCGCAGAGCTCGCTCAAGCTAAGCTGAAGGAGGAGATGGAGGCGATGCGGAAATCCCTTCAGGTTGACTGCTCGAGACACCGACTGGAGAAAGAAACTGCCGTTGGAAGGTTGTCGGCTTCCGAGGCCCGGATGAGGGAGTTTGAGGAGAATGAGGGGATGATGGACGAAATGCTTCAGGACATGTACTTCCGAACTTGGAAGCAGGGCAACCTATCTTGGATCGATGATTATCCTAGGGTCATGGCTAAGATTTATCTTCGGGCTCTGGAGGAGACTAAGGCTGATGCGGATAAAGAGGGTGGCGTGGCCTTCAGCATGGATGTGGTCACTGCCCAGTTTACCAAGGAGGAGAAGGTGGCAGTGAAGGAGGGTATGCGGTTGCTTGCTGCCGAGGAGGCAGGTGTGCAAGTAGAGGATGACGACTAGGACGGTCAAGAGGCAGGCGCTGGTAAGTCTTTCTTTTAGTCTCTCCATTAACTTGGTTGCTTCATTATTAATGAATCCTTTCTCTGACTGGACAGGTGGGCAACAGGACAAGGATAAATCTCCAATGCAACCGGCCCCTTGATTAGACCTAGAAAAACTCTTTTTGTGGACTTTGACAGGGTTGTATATGTTAGTCTTAAAATAGTAAAGCAACTCTTAGGTTGTAACATTTTGCTACTTGTAATAAATAGCTCTATTCTTGATGTGTAATTCTTTAACTTAAGCTGATTTGTCGCCTTCTGAATGTTTGTTGTTATTTTGACATGTTTGTATGAGAGATATAGCTATGCATATTCTTGTAATCAAATTGTGTTCGATGTCAGGTTTCTGTTTAAAACATAATTTTATGATTTGCAATGTTAACGTGATGAATGAATTATAGTCATGTGTTTACATATGAAAGGAGGAAATACTGCCCTTTATATTTTGCTTGTAGATGGCAGCTTTGAATATCCTACGTGACTGAGTAAAGGATGCGGTTTGATATCTTGTCGTGAGCATCTGCTTCCATTAGTAAATGTTTCCTGTCCTGTGTCCTGTACTTCAGGGATTGTTACAGAGGATAGGGGAAAAGTTGTTTAAGTAAAATTGAAATATGTGAAAAAGTAAAACTTCCAATCACGGAAGGCCTTCGATGTGCTTAAGTTCGTGGTAAACGGGTTTTGTAGTCACTTTCCCTAGATGTGGGTCTTGGAGACATTTGTCACCCATCTTACGCCTCCGCGGGGAGTTAATTCTTTTTTACCACAGCCGCACTTAAGACACATCGGAGCCGAGATCGCGCATAGTAACTACCCGGACCATTATGGCCCGTAATCGTGGGTATTATTCGATTTACTGTGGCCGGCTAGCGTGGGTGCCGATCGTCAACTTTGAACTGCCCCTGGCTGGCCACACCTTATGTTGGGGCTTATAGTCGGTTCACAGTTGCCGGCGAGCCGAACGCCGTAATGAGCTGCCTCGGCTATAGTCGACCTTTTCGGTGGCTTATAATCGGCTCATTACAGTTGGCTTTAAGGGCCGTCGCGAGCAATGAGTTAACCCGCAGCAGAGGGATGCTGGAGCAAAAGTGTCTCATTGGCGAGGGCATAGATTTGCGTAGTACCGGTTAGGTCTTGTCTAGGTGAAGTTGCGTTGTGGAGTGCATCGAGTGAAAATGCTACTTGCATAGGATTTTGTTCAACAGAAATGGATAATGTTAACAAGCAGCCAAGATATAAAGGAACTAGTTAAAAAAGAGACAAGGTTTTTTTAAAGTGGTTCGGCATGAAAAGGCCTACGTCCACTGATTCTCTTTGTTAATTCACTTCATATGGGCAGTACAAGTTAAGAAAAGTATCGACGGAGGTGTTGGATGTTCCATGCCCTCTGGAACACCTCTCCGTCCACTGTTGACAAAATATAAGCTCCATTGTGGAGATCTTTATGAATTACATATGGTCCATCCCAGATTGGGTCTAGAGCTCCGGGGCGAGGGAAGATTCGCTTGAGGACAAGATCCCCTTCTTGTAAGGTACGATGCTTGACTTTGGAGTTGTATTGTGCTGCCACTTTCTGCTTGTGGGCTGCTGCTTTAAGGACTGCATCATTTCTTCTCTCCTCAACTAGATCCAAAGACATGTGGAGGAGTTCTTCATTCTCTTCTGGGTTATAGTGGATCCTACGGTGGGAAGGCACAATGGTTTCAACTGGGAGCATAGCCTCCGATCCGTATGCCAAAGAGAAAGGAGTGTGCCCCGTTGATGTTCTGAAAGATGTGCGGTAGGCCCACAGTGCCGTAGGGAGTTCATCCACCGAAGCGCCCTTTGACTTTTCGAGCATCTTTTTGATCAGAGTTTTCAGAATTTTGTTGACTGCTTCGACTTGTCCGTTTGCCTGGGGATATGCTACGGATGAGAAGCTTTTATGAATTCCGTGCTCTCGGCACCAGTTGGCGAATTCCTCGCTGTCAAACTGAAGTCCATTGTCTGATATGATTTTGAGTGGACTCCGTACCTGCACAGAACATTTTTGATCAAGAAGTTAATAACTTTGGCTGAAGATACTTTATTCAGAGGTTCCGCTTCCACCCATTTGGTGAAATAGTCGACTGCCACTATAGCATATTTTGGCCCCGCCTCGGCCCATTGGTAGCTCGCCGATTAAGTCAATTCCCCATATTGCGAAGGGCCAAGGGCTGGTCATTTGAGTAATCTCAGTTGTTGGTAGCCGCGGAATCTTAGCAAACTTCTGGCATCTGTCACACTTTTTGACGAAATCTAAGGCGTCCTTGCTTAAGGTGGGCCAAAAATATCCATATCGGAGTATCTTTTTTGCTAATGTTTGCCCTCCGGTGTGATCTCCGTAGCTTCCCTGATGGATGTTGGATAAGATTTCCTTGGCTTCCCTCCCCGCGACACACCTTAATAACGGGTTAGAGAATCCGCGCCGATAGAGGATGTCGTCTTGTATTGTGTAGCGGGATGCTTTCCTCAGGATTTTCTTGACTTCGTTATGCCCGTTGGGTAGCATGCCACTTTGTAGGTAGTCTCGGATGGGAGCCATCCAAGTTGCTTCTTCGGTTGCAGCTATCAGATTCACTTGCTCAAAACTTGGGGCCAGTTGCTTTGAGATTGTTACTGCCGCGAAGATGGCAATGTCTCTCACACTTGCTTGCTTCGCCAATTCGTCGGCCTCTTGGTTCTCTTCCCGAGGGATGTGTTTGATCAAGTAGTGTCCAATCGGCTGAGAAGTAACTTGGTCTTCTTTAAATATGCCATGAGTCGTTCTTCTCGAGCTTGGAATTCTCCTAGTATTTGATTAACAATAAGTTGAGAATCGCTATGAAGACACAAAGAATTGGCTCTGATTTCTATGGCAAGTTCTAATCCAGCTATCACTGCTTCATATTCTGCATCGTTGTTGGTGGCAGCGAACTCCAACCTTATAGCATAGTGCAGCTAATTTCCCCTGGGAGTGATTATTACCACACCTGCCCCCGAGCCTTGTTCGTTCGATGCGCCATCCACAAAGAGATTCCACTTGATGTCTTCTGCTATTTCCAATTGCTCCTTATCTTCGTTGGTAGTGAATTCTGCAATGAAGTCAGCCATGGCTTGTCCCTTGATGGCGGTGCGAGGGTGATAGGTGATATCATACTGACTTAGTTCAATGCACCATTTAAGTAGTCGCCCAGAAGTGTCAGGATGATGGAGTACCTGCCTCAGTGGTTGATCGGTCAGAACTTTGATGGAATGGGACTGGAAGTAGTGATGTAGTTTCCGTGATGTGATTAGTAAACAGTATGCTAGCTTCTCAAGTTTAGGATATCTGACTTCTTCCCCAGTAAACCTCTTGCTGACGAAGTAAATTGGCCGCTGCGTGCGGTTGTCTTCCCTTACCAAGGCAGCGCTTAGGGCGTGAGATGACACAGCAAGGTATAGGTATAATTCTTCGCCTTTGCTTGGAGTTGAGAGTACCGGTGGTTTCTGGAGGTGTTCGATTAAGTTAAGGAAAGCAGTTAAGCATTCGTCAGTCCATTCGAACTTTCCCTTGTCTTTCTTTATAGCTTCAAAAAAGGGGACGCACTTGTCCGTTGCCTTGGAGATGAATCGGCTTAGGGCGGCCACTTTTCCATTCAAACTTTGCATTTCCTTCCGAGTGGAAGGTATCTTGATATCCCTTAGCGCTCAGACCTGCTCAGGGTTTGCTTCAATCCCTCTGGCATGGACGATGAACCCTAAGAACTTTCCTGATGACACTCCGAAGGAGCACTTTAGTGGATTCAACTTCATTCCATACTGTCGAAGTACCTGGAACATCTCACCTAGGTGGCTTACGTGATCTTTGGCTTTTCTTGACTTTAACAGCATGTCATCCACATATACTTCCATAGATTGTCCTATTAGCCCTGCAAACATCTTGTTGACGAGGCGTTGGTAGGTGGCCCCTGCATTTTTAAGTCCGAAAGGCATTACCTTATAGCAGTATAAACCCCGGTCGGTGATGAAACTAGTGTGGTCTTGGTCGGGAGCATACATAGGAATTTGGTTATATCCTGAGTATGCTTCCATAAAAGATTGGAGCTCGTGCCCGGCTGTGCTGTCTACAAGTTGATCGATTCGGGGAAGTGGGAAGCAATCCTTTGGGCAGGCGTCGTTTAGGTTGGAAAAGTCAATGCAGGTTCGCCACTTCCCATTAGCCTTCTTTACCAGTACCGGGTTGGCGATCCATTCCGGGTAGATAGCTTCTCGTATGAAGTCATTGGCGAGTAGATTTTTTACTTCTTCATCGAGGGCTGCTAATCGTTCTGCCCCCATACTTCTCTTTCTTTGTTTTACGGGCGCCTTGGTAGGATCAATGTTTAATATATGGCATGCTATATCGGGGGAGATTCCGGTCATGTCAGCGTGTGACCATGCGAATACATCCAAGTTGTGGCGGAGAAAATCGATGAGTTGTTCCTTTAATTCGGCTTTTAGTTGGGACCCAATTTTCAATAGTCTACTTGAGTCATGCTTTTCTACAGATATAAACTCCATAGCCTCTACAGGCTCGGCGGCGGCCTCCTCCTCTTTGTCCCTAGGGTCTAATTCGTTGAAAGGGTCGCTGGTATATCGAAGAGGAAGGGCTTTCTTTAGTTGCTATGCTTCTAGACTTTTCGTGCAGAGGGAAATCTCTACACCCTTCCCTTTATCCTTCCTGTGGTTGTTGCGAAGTTCAGTCACATAGCAGTCTCGAGCAACGTCCTGGTCTCCTTCTACTTCCCCTATTCCATTGTCCGTTGGAAACTTCATCTTTAGGCACCATGGGGCTAGGACAATTTGGAAGTCAGACAATGCTGGCCTTCCTAAGAAGGCGTTGTAGGCCGAATGGTTTTCTATTAGCACGAACGTCTGCTTCCGAACAATGGAGCGGGGATGGCTTCCAATCTCAACAAAGAGGTCCAGTTGCCCGAGGGGCATCTTTGCATCCCCAGTGAAACCGTGTAGTGGTTTATTGCAGGGAGATACATCCTTCATTGATAGCTTCATTTTGTCGAATGCGTGTTTGAACAGGATGTTTACAGAGCTTCCAGTGTCTACCAGGATTCGGTAAACTTCGGTGGGACCGAGTCGGGCAGAGATAACCATGGGATCCATGTGAGGGTACTGCCTTCCTTCTAGGTCACGCTTACCGAATGTGATGTCATTACTTTCTTTCCACTTCGGGTGGCGCTCTTCTATAACCGAATTGACACAGTCTTTATTGTCCCTAAGCGACTTTCCATATCTTTCCATCTCTTTCCAGCTTCTGTCTGCGATGTGCGGTCCCCCTAAGATGGTATGGACCACTATCTTCTCTTGACTAGAGCTGCTAGCGTTGCGGTTTCCCCTATCGGCCCCTGGTGAGGGCAGCCTTGGGTTTTCAATGGCAGGAGCTGGGGTCCTGTCCTGACCTTTTACATAGCGTTCCAGTTTCTTCCTTCTGATGTGTTCCTCAATCAAATCCCGGAGATGATGGCATTCATTGGTATCATGCCCGTGCGATTCGTGGAAGCGGCAGAACTTTCCAGACTTCTGCGCATTATCTGATTCCTTCTTGTATGGTGGGCATTTGTATCTAACTTCGCCTTGGGTGGCAAGGAAGATATTTTCGACGGTCTCGTTCAAAGGAGTGTAAGTGTCGAATCTCGGTCCAGGCCGATATAGGCGATTTTCTCCTTTCTTGCCCCCAGCATTGTCTCTGGAATCATTTCTTCGAACGTCCCTTGCCACAGCAGGGGCGTTGCTGTGAGTTGCCTTATTTTGCTGTCCTGACTGCCCCTCAACGGCAGCATCCTAGAGCCTCATATATTTCCCGGCTTCATGGAAGAAATCGGGTAAAGTAGCTGGTTTTTCTTTTGTCAACCGTCTAGCAAATTTAGTGTCCGGATGCACACCGCTACAGAGGGCCATTAGGATAAGCTTCTCGTCGGCATCTTGGACTGCGGCCGCTGCGGCATTGAATCGGGTCAGGTATTGCTGCAGTTTCTCTCCAGGTTTCTGTTTGATGCTGGATAAGGAATAAGCGTCCTTAGGTTGTTCCATATGAATGCGGAACTGATTGATAAACTTTTCTTTCAACGTTTCCCACGAGCTGATGGATCCCTGGGGTAAATGACAGAACCAGGAGGTAGCGAGATCTGCCAAGAATAGTGGAAAGCATTTGCACAGTACTCCTTCTGTCGCTCCACTCATGAGCATGTGCTGTGTGTATCTTTGTAAGTGTACGATGGGGTCGGAGGTTCCCTTGTAAGGTTCCACTGTTGGCATCTTCCATTCTCGGGGGGTGATAGCAATTTCGATGTTGTGGGCGAAAGGGCTGGTCACCCTAGCGCCTATCCCTCGATCTCTTTGCTCCCGTTGGACGCACTCTCTGAATAAGCGCGCCATCCTTTCATCAGAATTTGGAGCAGATAGAAAGGAGTTTGGTTCTGTTCTGTGGGACTGATCCCGTCCAGATGACCTATAGGGATGGTAGCGTCTATCATTCCTCATATTTTCCGGCGACTGCCTTTGATCTTCTGGGAGCATGCTAGGGTCAGCTATAGTTGGCCCTTGCCTTGATCTTCCCCTGTTGGGTTCTGATCTAAGCACTTCCTCGGGTCCAACTTCGGGCTGGACTCTAGCTCGGCCCCGTTCACTGGCGTTTCCGTGGTTAGGCAGTATGACAGGCTTAGCTACAGTTGACCTTCGCCCGGTACCTCCCCTGTTGGGTTCGATACCAAACGTTTCCTCAGGCCTAACTTCGGGCTGTGCTCGGTCTCGGCTCCTACCATGGCTACTTCTGCCGTTAGCTGAAGGAAGATCATTGTTGTCGCTGAGATCCTCCAGACTGGGACTCGCCCCATGATTCAGTGTTGCGGTTGGACTCTTCAGCGTCCCTTAAGCGTGACATGAGATACTTCCTGCTGGGACGTGAAGCGGTTAGTTACCTCAACCACAACTCTGTCCAAATCTGCCCTAGTAATTGCTGCAGGTTGTTCTGTGGCAGGAGTGGTTGGGTTAGCCTGTCCTTCATTTGTTACTGCTGCTGGAGGAGGACGATTTACTTGATCCGTGACAGTTGGATCTGGAAGACTGCAGGATGTGATGTTTTTTCCTTTGTTAACATCTTTTCTCTGTTTGGGAGGCATGTTTTCCAAGTGGAGAACGATGCTGTTAGGAAAACTGTTAAGTGGATGAAGCTGAAGCTTCGAGCTTCTAGTTCTCAGTGAAAGCACCAAAAATGTTTGCACAAAAAATGGACAAACACCTCAAAGTCGTATGATTTAGTAGATCTTATGTTGTTCTTAGTGATTTTGGAGATTTATGCAAATATACGAAAAGCAGGGGCTAAACTGTAAAAAAGACACGTAGATTTATAGTGGTTCAGCCAGAATGTGCCTATGTCCACTTTATATGTTATTTCTCTTCTCTTGTTTTGATTACAAGTACAAAGCTTTGATACAAGTAAAATAAAGTTGCTTGAAAGTTCTATCCGTGCTTGAGCTCTCAAACTTGTCCCCCATTGTTGTACCCCTGCCCCTCTATTTATAGAGTGAGGCTGGGGGTAGAGGTCTTGGAGGTATATAGCAGTTGGCGGGCCTGGGCTGCCGTAATCTGGCCTGGTGGATCTGGTCCGGCTTCCTTTCGTTCGGTGGAAGCTTCATTCGGTGGAGAGGTTTGGACCGGTGGGGAGTTGGTCCGGTATAGGCTGGTTCGGTGGAGGTTGGTTAGGAGTTGGTTCAGTGGAGGTTGGTTAGGAGTTGGTTCAGTGGAGGTTTGTTAGGAGTTGGTTCGGTGGAGGTTGGTTAGGAGTTGGTTCGGTGGAGGTTGGTTAGGAATTGGTTCGGTAGTTCTGTGGTCGTGGGTTTCCTTTGGTTCGGTAGCGAGGGCGCTGCTTGGTCCGGCAGTGGGCCTTTCGTGGAGCTGGTCCGGTAGAATCTCGCTCAACAACTATTAATATCCACGAAGATCTTAACACTACACAGTGATAGCACAAAAATGATGCAAAGTGGTGTCGCTCTTCAACATTATTCAGCACAGCACTTCGATCTTCATATCACTCGAAGGACGCTGATATGATGTTCCTGCCAAGGTTATTATGATATATCTCCAAAGAAATCTAGGTGAAGACCTAACACTTAGCAACATTAAAGTCGGCAAAGACCTTATCGACTTCATTGCCAAGGCTTCACCTACGTCGAAGTCCCTGCCACTCCACCTCTGTAAAAATGGCCGTAGGTGTAATGACCCAAAATTTTCGACCCCGAAAATTCCAGATAGTTAAGGAAAAGAAGAAAAGGATAGAAGAAAAAAGAAACAGAAACACATCATAGATTCTCACATTCGCAGCGGATAAAATATAATATCAAATAATAGCAATTTACAAAAGAATATCTGTATCTGTCAATTATAATTTAATACATCAGAGTTCACACATACACAATCATTGGACATATACAAATCAACATATCTCAGATAAACAGAAATATATCACAGCGGAAACACTCCATACGTTCCTGCCATCCAGCTCGCCTCCTGAGCTCTAGAACGACCTTACCTGAAAATCTGTAATACTCGGTCTGACCTTACCTTTAATTAATTATCCTTTAATCATAAATTAATTAACCTTTAATTACTAATTATCTTTTAATTACTTATATCAAGTAATTAACCTTTAATTACTTAAGTTAATTAATTAACCCTTAATTACTTAAGTCCTTAATTAATCTAAGATAACCCATTATCTTAATTAATTACTTAATTATTATCTAAATCTTTATTAAATTAAATGCTTGAAATTAATTTATACAAAATCTCGTTAGATCTTTTGATTAATTATAAGCTTAAAACATTTATTTTCTTTAACCAACTACTTGGGAATTAATTAAATAAATTAATCTAATATATAATTATTCAAATCTAACTCAACTGAAATTCAAATCACATTTGACTTTATAATTAAATTTTGAAACTTGTTTGAAACTTGACAAATATTTTACTTAAAAAAACTTGTTTAATATTTGCTTTGAAAACTTAGTTCATACTATTATTTTTAAAAACCTGTTAAGTCATTTCTAAAATACCCGGGCCCAAACACAAAAATTCCTGAGCCACTCTCGAGCCACTCTCCCTTCTTCTTCTCTTTGAGTCAACACGCGTACAACCCGATGTTTCCCCGAGTCCACCTTCATCTCCTCCCCTTAAATCTACAGTAAAACAAACGTACCTAAAGATATGCGTGCACGTGCATATAGCTTCGCCACAGCTCTGATCATCGCCACTACCACCAGCAAGTCGCCGTCGTCACCCCCGTTCGACTCTACCACCCAGAATCTTCAAAACGACCTCCAATCGAATTCGAGCAAATCGAACTCTACTAGAACAAAACCGATCATCAAAAAATCTCTCGCACCGCCGCCTACGACCATCTGACACCACGTCGACCCAACCAGAGATGCATCACGACACGACACTTCGATCCCACTACCTCTGTGCAAACCCGATGCTCCCATGACCTCGCGATCGCCTCGACAACCACCACGTTCCAATCAACACCTTAAACCTTATATCGACATCGCCAAGCCACCACGGCTAACAGAAAAATATAGCTCCATTTTTCCCTTGTTCCCTATCACTTCATCCTCCTATGGTCATAACCCCGAGATCCAAAATCCACTTGATCGCCAGAATTCGACAAAACTCGCTTCCCGTTCAACTCCATAATTCCCAACAATTACAAGTTTAAAAATCATGAAATGATTATCTAAATTCATAATTTTGTAGTACGAATCTGTTTGTAAAGTCAAAAGATGAAATCAAAATCATTGATTTTTGACTTAAATTAAGTTATCACTGTAAATTCCTGATTTTGAAATAATTATTCAATAAATCCATTTGAATCTATTTTGAAAGAATTTGTTATTACTTGACAATCATTTTCTTTTTAAAGATCATAGCTTAAAACTGTTTAGATGGGAAGATATAGATTTATCTAAGTTGTTTCTTGAGCCTGTAGAACATAACAGAGATATGCATAGGCATATACACAGACATGAACACATACATTCAATGTTTTCAAATTGTATACCCAAACAAAAATGCACTTCCAAGTGATTATTCTCATCCATCATCACAGACATAAGAAAATAAAGAGGGTCTAGTTTAAAACTGAAGTTTACTCACCTGTCTTGTAAAAGCAGAGAATAGGCTCCTTGATTTTGATCTGATTTCCAATTTGAAACTGAGTTGAATTGATTTCTAGCTTAGTTTGCTTCAGGTTGTACTTGAAAAGAGGTTGCTTTCTGTTTTGAATTTGAGTCGATCTGATTTGAAATCTTGATTGTTGAGATGAATTGAACTTGATTTTCATCTTTGTTTTTGTTTATAGATTCTACTTCTTTTCTGATTTTCTATCTGAGATTTATAGCTTGCATTTTATCTTGTTTAGTTTGAATATGAGGAAAAGAGAATAGAAGAAGAAATGGTGATGTATATATAAAACTTTGTTTTGATTTTAATTATTATTTTTGAAAATAAAAGACAATTGACACTTGTTTACTATGCATAATGTTATTCTTACAAATGTTAAATTGATGACAAGATTGACTTACACTTGTAAATATGTATATTTTATGCCCTTTACATGTTTTCATAAAGATTTATGTTATGATTATCATTTAGTTTGTATTTATATGTATATTAATGTAACAGCCCAAATTTTAGCAATATTTTATTCTTTATTTATAGCTCTGGGGTTTTATTTTTCGAAAATTTGACTATCTAAATTTAATTATAAATAATCACCCAAGATTTTTATTAGTGTGAAAATTCTAAAATTCTTATTTTGGTTAAAACTTTACATTTATTGAAGTTATAAATCTTTAAATTTTTAATTTTTAATCTTTTGGTTTAATTTAATATATTCGTAACAACGTTTATTTCACCTTTTGTTCTTTAAAAAAAATGATTTTATACTTTTAAAATATAATATTTTATATTTTACTTATATACATTTTTGAAATAAATTTCTTAGTAAATGTATAAACAAATCATATTTTTATATAAGTAATAAATTTCCAAAACTTTGTGTATAAATAAACTGTTTAATTACGCGTTTAAAAGGCGCGTTATTTGATGGAATAAATAATGTATATACATAGAAGAAAACGTATAAAATTTTAATCTGTTATTTTCATTTTATTTTTATTTTTTTGGACAAAAATCACTGCGTCTGTTGTACGCATTCTAATTTTATTCACTTTCCTTTTACTCTCCTGATTTAATAGGAATGTTATTTAACCGTTCACATTTTTAATTTCTTGCCATTGTTCCCATCAACGTGAGCTTTAAATTTTAAACGCATTCAATATTGTTTAAAAATCTTATTCCAAAATCTAATCTTAGCTGACCATTTCTTCTGCTTTAATTTCGAAACCCATTTGCTTAAAATTTGTTAAAAATCTAGTAACCGTGTATAACAAGAAAAATCAGTGCTCAATCAAAATCGTGGCCTTTTTTTTAAATCAATATCTTATTTCTTGCATATAATTGCTCATAAAAAATCAACGCTAGTTTAATTTCCTCTCCGTTTCAAACCAAGTTGATTTATTGCCGTTCTTTCTTCTCCTTAAATCACGCTACCTCTCTGATCAAACCTATATAACTCACACAAATATTCATTTCTCAACAAAATTATATTTTTCTAACCTTTCCTTTCCTACGCTCCCTGTTTCCACTTCTTTCTTTATGACCATTCATTATATATACACTACAGCTAGAAAGTTATAAATGTATAAACTTAGATATGTTTTGTATTTATTAAAAATTTAAAGCTTACCTTTAATTGTGACTTTTCTCTTTCCTTCCATTCAAATTTAAACGCGCATCAATCAATTGCTTTAATAAATATTGCAGAATCAATGCACAGACGTTATCAATTTCATTTTATGGTGGTACGTTTCTTTACGTTTCCTACCGTTTAAATTATAAATAATTTGCTTTTATGGGTCAGCTGAATCAAAGCAATGCGACCGTTGCTATTTATTTCTTTTATTAATTGCTACAATTATTTTCACCAAATCAAGGGTTGACCATTACAATCACTTTTATTTATTTATTAACTTAAAATTTGGTTGCCTATTCATTTTCTTCCGTTATATTTGCCTGAAAACATGCAGTTCATCCCTATTTATTTTCGCTTTCACTTCTCTTTTCTCTAGATCTGTTTGTTCCCCTCCCTACTTTTCTTTGATGAAAAAAAGCAAACTGAAGCATGCGGCTGTCACCATTATTTGCATCCACCACTTCACCTTTCTTCCAAACCTCCTCATCAAATGAAACCCATCACCTCGCCTTCCGGTTGCTTCTGTTTGATCAGTGAGGTATGGGCGTGTAAGCACATACATGTTTTGATTTATATTCGTAATTATATGTTTTTTTGATTTTTTTGTTTTGTTAGTTGTGATATACTATTTATATAAGTATTGAATACTATTTTTTTTTCAAAAGTTTATTTTCATAACATGACAATGTATATTTATAAATAGTTTCTATTTGATCTTCCTCACAGCTTATAAGTCATGTTAATATTTTGAATTATGTATGCGACATTTTGAAGGGAACATACTATAAAATAAGTATCTTTCATTTTTAATAAGAATATATATATATATATATATTGTGTTTTATATTTTAATATGGGTCAGCTTCTATTTGTTGATATCAGGTTTCCTATAATATGGTTATTCGCTTATGTAAGTCATATATTTGTTTTGTTACAGACTATATAAAATACTTTAATATATGTATATTATGTGGTTTGTTGCCATATGGGTTTCTATGTGGTACTGACTTATTTAGTTGATGATTGTATATATTTTGTTATAGTATTATATTTATACTATTTTGGATTTAAGATGATTTTATAAATACTCTACTTTATAAATTATTTTAATACACATATATAATTTGGTAATTTATATAGGTTGAATATAATATGTTATTGAATGTAAAAATATGGATGGATTTAAATTATATATATATATAACATTTAATATATATATAGAAATAGTTATATAAAAAAAAGTTTTCTTTTAGGTATTCATATTTAAACATTTATTTTATCTTTTTGAGAATATATATATACTAGTCATATAAGTTTAGTATAAAGGTGTTAGTATATATATATTATTTTAAGTGTATGTTGATTTTTAAAAAAAATGTAAGCTTGATTTATTTATTTATTTATATGTTTGAAAAACATGTAAATTAAATTTGTGATGTTTGAACTTAGAATATAAATTTCATATGTGTATATATAGTTATTGGTGGTTATAAAAGTTCGCTTATACCATTTACCTTCATCGTTCCAGTTCTGATCTGATCTGTTTCATCAATTTTAGCCAACTAGCTTTGATCGTTGAATTCGTGCCGATTTTGCTTTGCTTGGATTTGAAATTTAATTTCAGTGTTTGTATCAGTGTGCGTATCTGTGTCTCCTTCTATATTCTCTAGCCTCGAAAGGTGAGCAATCACTCACGATTAACATTCTTTTATTCATTAAATTTGATTTCAATTGAAACGACAATTGAAATATGCTGCTGTAGTTATTTGAATTTGTTATATATGCTATTATCTATAACTGTTCACCTGTGGGATATGACACCATATCCTGTTGTTTATATTATATTGTTATTGATGATATATGCCTGTTATTTTATTGTATTATCTGTTATCACTCTGCAAGTTCCCAGTAGTTTAGAAATCACTATGGGTTGAAATGATACATACCCGAATGGACTTTAGAATAGGAGAAAATTGTTATGGGTTGAAATGATAAACCCAAGCGATTTTCATTTAATTGAATTTGGGATTACGGGTTGAAATGATATCCACCAGTATATATTTAGTGTACGGATTGAAATGATAAATATTCGTAGCACTAGACTATATGATAGGAAATGTATACAGACACCGTTGGTCCATATAAATATTTTGAAAATAATTTCTATAATTTTGGAAAGAAATATATGGTTTAATAAATTTTATTCTTAAGATATTATATAAATGAAAATTTTATATATATATTTAGTCGTAATATTTGATTTAAATTAGATTGATTTAATACATATAATATGGTTGAGTATTTATGTAAATCTATATTTCAAATAGATTTTTTTGTAATAAGTTGAATAATTAAGATTGGGAGATAAATTTGGATTTATTAAAAATGGTATTTAAATAAGGATTTATTTAATTAAATTGATTTGAAATTTTTGAAAGGGAAATTTAAAGGTATGATTTTGCAACTGGATTTTTGATTTAAGTGATTTAATGAATATTTCACATTTAAATAAATTAAAGAAAATATTGAGTAAAATGTAATTTAAGGTTACTTAAATGATATTGAATCTAATGAGGGAGTATTTCAAGACTAAATAAAAATGTGGTTAAATCGAGATCTATATGAAACTGTTACATTGAACATTTAAATATTAAAGCTTTGACTATAATGGAATTTAAATGGTTTATTATGAGATTTGGATCTGTATTTGAAATCAATATAGTTGAATTTGTTATTTAGATACTAAATTGAATTAAATGAAAATTTAGGTTGAAAAAAAATTGAATTTATTATTTAGAAAACTAAATTGAATAAAATTTAGTTTGAAACGTTGAATACTTAAAGTTTTGAAATATATTGAAATATAAAGGGGTATTCTGTGATTACAAATTCGAATTTGAGATCGATAAAATTGAAGTGGTTATTTTAGAAATTGAGTTGAATTTAAATTAATAAATTGAGATTGAATTTAATTTGAATGGGAAGGTCGGATTGATGTTGAAACGATTTGTTAGGTTGAGGGAATTGAATACTTTACTTAATAAATTATTTATTATATATAAATACTATTTTGGGAAATATAGAGATAATTGAAGTAAAATGATATTTGGTTTGAAGTATAAATTAAGTTGAAATGGCCACGGTGTTATAGTGTATATTTCTACATTGTAGATAGTTCTATGGACCCTTAGAGGATGGTTATCCCAAACACCCTTTAAGTTATTTGTATTTCAGTTGATATTTCACTTGAGTTGGATTTATTTATATAAGAATGTTAATCCTGACTCGAGTGTTTTGTGTTTTGTTTTACACTCGAGTCAGACTGAGTGATACAACATTTGAGACTCACCTTCTAAGTTGGAGCTTTGCTTGAAGATCCAGCTATCTATCCTTTATAGTCATCCAGTTGATTGGTTCAGAGAAGTCATCTGCTCGTACTGGAGACTTCGCTGCATCTGGGATATTCTGATGTATTTTATTTCTAACCCTGATGTATATAGTAGCTTCATGAACTACTATTCTTTATCTATTCCGCTGTATTTTATTACTATGTGTCTGTGATCTATGATTATTTATTTATTGTTTATGCTGAGTTTGCCAAATTTAATTAACAATTCGGTATTTTGAATTATTCAAGTCAGACATGTATAGTTTTATAATCGATTTAAATGGTCCAAAATAGCGGGTCGTTACAATTAATTTTTATTATATTTAGTTTAATGTGCTTTTATATTAATAAATATATTTACAATCCATGTTTATCATATATAAACTTAAAAGAAGAATTTAAACCTTTTTATTAAATCCTTTTTAAGATTATCATATATTTAAATGTTCATCTCATGTTTTTAAAATATAGAGTTTACACATATCTATTTATACATTTAATGATTTACTATTAGATTCATCATTTTAATTCAACTATTACGATAGTTTCAAATTCACTTATATACATCCAGACATCTTTAATTATCTAATTTATTTGTTTAATCCAAATAAAATCAGTATCCCAATAGTTTATAATTAGTTAATTATCCAATTAACAGTTGTTCAAAAATTCGGATAATCACATTCCTCCCCCCTTTGAATCTTTTCGTCCCCGAAAAGATACGAGGCCAAAAGTTATTAAATGCTTATTATCAGAAAACTTACTCTTTGGTCTCTTTTAACCATAAACCTTTTTTATTTAAAACCTTTAAAACACTTTTAAAAATTTATATAATATTATCAAAATAGTTTTATCAAAATACTTTTTATAACTCGATGCCTCAACCAGTCCATCTTTGTTCTCACAGAAATTCGGTCATACGTTGATCAGGCGCAGGACTGAAAATCTATAAGTACTTGGTAAACCCGTTTTTAACACCCAGTGAAAATACTTGGAAAATATTTTATTTGAAAATATAGAAAACATTTTTGAAAATAGAGGAAACATCTTTGGTTAGATTGCTTTGGAAATCATCACCCCCATCCATGGTCACAGTTACATCCCGGGTTATGTTGCCATCGCAGCAAAAGTCCATGTAACTGATTACACCATGGAACCCACAACAGATCGCAGTTACATTCCAGGGTTACGTTGCCATCGCAGCAAAAGTCCATGTAACTGTTGGCTCTCAGCGGCACACACGATTTTCGTTGTCAAAATGAAACTTCTCCACTCTCACATAGGTCATAGTCTACTGATGTAAAATCAAACGTAGACTGTTGGCTCTCAGCGGCATACACGATTTTCGCTATGTTACCATAGTGTCGCAGTCTACCGATATAAAATCAAACGTAGATTGTTGGCTCTCAGCGGCACACACGATTTTCACTATGGTCTGCAGTAGATCGCAGTGACATTGAGTTACACTGTCGTCACAGCATAACCCAAATGCCTCTGTAGGCACCAGCCCCTCGACTTTCGCTACACAATAATCCTTAGGAACTAGTTTTGTCCGTACTCCTCACAGGATCAACTTTAGAACCCTCCTTAGGGTTCAAGGTAGTACCACCCTGTGTCACTCCTGAGAAGTTCATTTCAAGGGAGCGGCTTTTTTCCCAAAGCCATTCTCAAAACACTTTATACTATACACTTATAGTATCTTCAAATCATACCCTTTATGATTTTCATCAAAATCTCCTTTACACAAAATCGATTCCCAAAATCGATAATTCTCAAACTAGGCTTTCCAAATTCCAAAAATTGTTTTTTCCCAAAAATCAAAAGCCTTTTCAAAATTCATAGGTTCCCATATGCTTTTCCAAATTCATTCTCACAAGATCGTTTATATATATATATAAATATATAAAACTTTGAAAATCTTTGGATCACTTCATACTTGTATAAATTCCCTTTTTATACTTCAAATACTTTCAAAAATCCTTTCCTTCCGGTAATAGATTCAACAAGGGGAGATTTATCTTATATAACAAAGATATATAACTTTGTTTATTCCAAATCAAATATTCAAATTTGATTACTCTATAAAGCCACTTACCAAATTATTTACTTCCATAAAGTAAATTTTTACATAGAAATATCCAATTTCCAATTTACTTCATCATATATTTCACAAAATATACCTTTCATTTCAAAAACCATTTCAAATTTCTTATCCACAAATTTTCAATGCCGATTTAATTCAAACCCGTACGATGTACACATACCATTCATACGCTATATCAATCTGATCGCTCACTCGATCACACAATTTCACTTCCGAACAAGTATCGTCCACCCGACTTTCTAGTGCGGACTCAGATCTGGTTTCTTGATCAGAAACCGTCATTCTCCTTGCATAGTCATAACTATGATAGAGAATATCCAGAACCAATCAACAATCCATATCCAGGTTTGTCGTCGAAAATCAAGCGAAAAATCCCAACTCGGATCGATAATATTATCTCGAAATTATGTGCTCGAATCTAGATCAAATCACTATGCGAATAGAATAATATACGTACATCCTACGTATTTATCATTATTGATTATTAGATAAATCAATTCTCTTTTACTTCACATTCATTTAGATTTCTATTCACTTATTCACATTTGCCTTAATCCCCATTTGGATTATCACTTCAATTCTTATCTCAGTTGGGTATTTAATCAATAACAGTTTGAACTCTGTCCAGCTTATATTTAGAAAATAGCTTGAATTTTTTTAAAAAATAGATAAGTAGTTGAAAAATAATTATTAGTTTATACACTAGCTATAAAATAGTTAAGTAATTGTAGAATAGTTGAAAAATAGTAAAATAATTGCAAAATAATTATAAAATAGTAATTAGGTACAAAGTAGTTGGAAAGATAGTAATTAGTTTATAAAATAGTTGTAAAATAATGGAATAGTTCCAAAAGCAGTTGTTAAATAAATGTAAAATAGTTTTGAAATTTAAAAAGAAAAGTTGTATAGTAAATAGTTAGGAAAATGGATTTAAAATAGTTTCAAATAATTTATTTAAAAATAGTCCAGAGCCAGACCGTTCAATTTCCAATCTTCATTCCCACCAATTCAATTTAAATTTCATTTCCATTTAAATTGATCCAATCCTAATTTGAGTAACTTCAATTTCCATTGAAATTGATTTAATCCCATGTCCAGTTGAATTAACCTCAACTTCTTTCCAAATTCAACACAAATTCCACTTGATTTTAAACATATTCACTTAAATTAAAATTCCAAAATATTCAAATTAATTTAGACTAATTTCACATTGAATCCTCTTCAATTTCAAATCATTCCAATATCTGTTTGAATTAATCCCAATTCCCATTTGAATTTGAACTTATTCAACTTCAATTTCAATTCAAATTAATCCAATTCAAATTTTCCATTTAATTGTATACTTATCCATCTTTACTTCTAATTAATCCAAACTAAATTCAGTTAATTACTAAATGTTATCTTCCAGTTTTAAAACCAGTTCTTAAACACTTTTAATTTACAAATTCAATTATTAACAGTTCAGTGTAATTCCATATCCTTAATTTTAAATTAATGTTTAATTTCCTTTTTATCTAAATAATGGATATATCACCACAATCCATTTCTTCATTCATTTAAACAAATCCAATTCACAATTTAAAGATTATTAATAACAATAGGATGATATCATCCAATTTATTTTAAAACATCCATCCATTTTCAATTTCCAGATCTCAAATCCATTTTGAGATCACACAAACTCCCAATTCAACTTAACCATTTAACTTTCCAAGTTAAATCCCAATTTCATCTTGAAATTTCCAATTCAGGTTGCTTGTTAACTTATTTAACTTTACTAAATTTAAATTCAACTTACTTAATCTAGTCAACCTTACCCAATTTGTATTCCCATTTCAAATTTTAAACTTCACATTAATAATCTTATAAGTTCAAAAACTTATCACCTTGGGTATCACATCACATTCCAAATTTAAAACTCAACATTTAGAGTTTATTTCAAACCATCTTTGATATTATGTATATTTCTCATATATACATATTATTTCCTTTATACACCAAGTTATCCTTAAATTTTAAACTACCTTTGGTTTTAAATTCAAAACAAATTTCTTTAAAACAATTTCAAGTTTTCTGGATTTAGATTTAAAATTAGACAATTTTAAATTATCTTCAATTCCAATTTATAAGTCATACTCACCTAAAAGTTTACTTCTCTAAAACATTTCATTTTGCTTAATCATTAACAACATTTCATTATTAAACACAACAACCATTTATGATAATAACCAAGATTATCATATCTGGAAACCAATTCATTATTATCTTTATTTTGATAACACTTCTACAAATTCAAGATTTTAATTTCAGTTTGGATCCATTTCAAACTTATCTTCATTCAATTTCAATTTGGTTGTATTGCTATTACCACTTAATTCTCATTATTTAATTTTATTCAATTAATACAACAACCAATTACCTTAATATATTAGAAAAACTATTGCTTAATAAACTTATCTAAGATTCATTTACTTTTGAAACCATTTTGAAATCTTTATATAAGAAAATAACAAGTACGCTCTCATATATATATATACACTCAACTCATTCTAGGGTACCATTGACCCTATCCTTAATGAGTAATCCCAGCAGAGCCAAGGTTTTCGCCTAACCTAGCTCTGATACCAACTGTAACGGTCGTTAGGCTTTTCAACAATCCCAACAGCGGCCACTCTCCGCCGTGGCATACAGTGATACCTCAAATTTTCTTTTACAGCTAGCCTCTCGACTCGCAACCAACCCATCAAGGCCTTATACTACCTCTCAAGGACATGTAGGGGTAAGAGTCTCCTGCTCGCCACCAAACACGAAGCGAGAACCCCCTATCATGCTGTACTTTAGCAAATCTGATCCCGGTCTCTTCGAATCAAATGTCATTCTTTTTAAGCCAAGTTGTTTTAAGTTTAAACAATTCAATTTATATTCGGGATATCATATTATTATGGAAATTCTATCACAGATAGATAACTTACATTATCACAATTCATCCAAAGCATCTCATATCACAGAGCATCATAATCACATACTAGATATATCAAATAATCCAAGGAATTCAATATAATTTAATCATCCATATGCAAGGTTAATTAGTTAAACAATTCCTAGTTAATTTAATTAAATTAATTACTTTTAATTCCTGCTTAATTAACATTAATTAATTACAAACCATTAGTTATTAATTAATGAAATTAATTAATCATCCTTAATTATCCATCATAAGTAATTATTCTCAATTACTTATATTAATTAATTATCCCTTAATTAACCACATAAATTAATTACATTAACCCTTAATTAATTATCCTTTAATCATAAATTAATTAACCTTTAATTACTAATTATCTTTTAATTACTTACATCAAGTAATTAACCTTTAATTACTTAAGTTAATTAATTAACCCTTAATTACTTAATTATTATCTAAATCTTTATTAAATTAAATGATTGAAATTAATTTGTACAAAATCTCGTTAGATCTTTTGATTAATTATAAGCTTAAAACATTTATTTTCTTTAACCAACTACTTGGGAATTAATTAAATAAATTAATCTAATATATAATTATTCAAATCTAACTCAACTTAAATTCAAATCACATTTGACTTTATAATTAAATTTTGAAACTTGTTTGAAACTTGACAAATATTTTACTTAAAAAAACTTGTTTAATATTTGCTTTGAAAACTTAGTTCATACTATTATTTTTAAAAACCTGTTAAATCATTTCTGAAATACCCGGGCCCAAACACAAAAATTCCTGAGCCACTCTCCCTTCTTCTCTTCGAGTCAACACGCGTACAACCCGATGTTTCCCCAAGTCCAACCCGAGTCCACCTTCATCTCCTCCCCTTAAATCTACCGTAAAACAAACGTACCCAAAGTATGCGTGCACTTGCACATAGCTTTGCCGCAGCTCCGCTCATCGCCACTACCACCAGCAAGTCGCCATCGTCACCCCCGTTCGACTCTACCACCCAGAAACTTCGAAACGACCTCCAATCGAATTCGAGCAAATCGAACTCTACTAAAACAAAACCGATCATCAAAAAATCTCTCGCACCGCCGCCTACGACCATCTGACACCACGTCGACCCAACCAGATATGCATCACGACACGACGCTTCGATCCCACTACCTCTGAGCAAACCTGATGCTCCTATGACCTCGCGATCGCCTCGACAACCACCACGTTCTAATCAACATCTTAAACCCTATATCGACATCGCCAAGCCACCATGGCTAACAGAAAAATATAGCTCCATTTTTCCCTTGTTCCCTATCACTTCATCCTCCTCTGGTCAGAACCCCGAGGTCCAAAATCCACTTGATCGCCAGAATTTGACAAAACTCGCTTCCCATTCAAGTCCAGAATTCCCAACAATTACAAGTTTAAAAATCATGAAATGATTATCTAAATTCATAATTTTGTTGTACGAATCTGTTTGTAAATTCAAAACATGAAATCAAAAACATTGATTTTTGACTTATATTAAGTTATCACTGTAAATTCCTAATTTTGAAATTATTATTCAATAAATCCATTTGAATCTATTTTGAAAGAATTTGTTATTACGTTACAATCATTTTCTTTTTAAAGATCATAGCTTAAAACTGTTTAGATGCGAACATATAGATTTATCTAAGTTGTTTCTTAAGCCTGTAGAACATAACAGAGATATGCATAGGCATATACACAGACATGAACACATACATTCAATGTTTTCAAATTGTATACCCAAACAAAAATGCACTTCCAAGTGATTATTCTCATCCATCATCACAGACATAAGAAAATAAAGAGGGTCTAGTTTAAAACTGAAGTTTACTCACCTGTCTTATAAAAGCAGAGAACAGGCTCCCTGATTTTGATCTGATTTCCAATTTGCAACTGAGCTGAATTGATCTCTAGCTTAGTTTGCTTTAGGTTGTACTTGAAAAGAGGTTGCTTTCTGTTTTGAATTTCAGTCGATCTGATTTGAAATCTTGATTGTTGAGATGAATTGAACTTGATTTTCATCTTTGTTTTTGTTTACAAATTCTACTTCTTTTCTGATTTTCTATCTCAGATTTATAGCTTGCATTTTATCTTATTTAGTTTGAATATGAGGAAAAGAGAATAGAAGAAGAAATGGTGATGTATATATAAAACTTTGTTTTAATTTTAGTTATTATTTTTGAAAATAAAAGACAATTGACACTTGTTTACTATGCATAATGTTATTCTTACAAATGTTAAATTGATGACAAGATTGACTTACACTTGTAAATATGTATATTTTATGCCCTTTACATGTTTTCCTAAAGATTTATGTTGTGATTATCATTTAGTTTGTATTTATATGTATATTAATTTTTATTATATTTAGTTTAATGTCCTTTTATATTAATAAATATATTTACAATCCATATTTATCATATATAAACTTAAAAGAAGAATTTAAACCTTTTTATTAAATCCGTTTTAAGATTATCATATATTTAAATGTTCATCTTATGTTTTGAAAATATAGAGTTTACACATATCTATTTATACATTTAATGATTTACTATTAGATTCATCATTTTAATTCAACTATTACTATAGTTTCAAATTCACTTATATACATCCAGACATCTTTAATTATCTAATTTATCTGTTTAATCCAAATAAAATCAGTATCCCAATAGTTTATAATTAGTTAATTATCCAATTAACAGTTGTTCAAAAATTCAGATTATCACATTCCTCCCCCATTTGAATATATTCGTCCCCGAAAAGATACGAAGCCAGAAGTTATTAAATGCTTATTATTAGAAAACTTACTCTTTTATCTCTTTTAAACATAAACCCTTTTTATTTAAAACCTTTAAAACACTTTTAAAATTTTATATAATATATCAAAATAGTTTTATCAAAATACTTTTTATAACTCGATGCCTCAACCAGTCCATCCTTGTTCTCACAGAAATTCGGTCATACGTTGATCAGGCGCAGGACTGAAAATCTATAAGTACTTGGTAAACCCGTTTTTAACACCCACTGAAAATACTTTGAAAATATTTTATTTGAAAATATAGAAAACATTTTTGAAAATAGAGGAAACAACTTTGGTTAGAATGCTTTGGGAATCATCACCCCCATCCATGGTCACAGTTACATCTCGGGTTACGTTGCCATCGCAGCAAAAGTCCATGTAACTGATTACACCATAGAACCCACAACAGATCGCAGTTACATTCCAGGGTTACGTTGCCGTCGCAGCTAAAGTCCATGTAACTGTTGGCTCTCAGCGGCACACACGATTTTCGCTGTCAAAATGAAACTTCTCCACTCTCACATAGGTAGCAGTCTACCGATGTAAAATCAAACGTAGACTGTTGGCTCTTAACGGCACACACGATTTTCGCTATGTTGCCATATTGTCGCAGTCTACCGATATAAAATCAAACGTAGAATGTTGGCTCTCAGCGGCACACACGATTTTCGCTATGGTCTGCAGTAGATCGCAGTGACATTGAGTTACACCGTCGTCACAGCATAACCCAAATGCCTCTGTAGGCACCAACCCCTCGACTTTCGCTACACAATAATCCTCAGGAACTAGTTTTGTCCGGACTCCTCACAGGATCAACTTTAGAACCCCCCTTAGGGATCAAGGCAGTACCACCCTGTGGCACTCCTGAGAAGTTCATTTCAAGGGAGCGGCTTTTTTCCCAAAGCCATTCTCAAAACACATTATACTATACAGTTATAGTATCTTCAAATCATACCGTTTATGATTTTCATCAAAATCTCCTTTACACAAAATCGATTCCCAAAATTGATAATTCTCAAACTAGGCTTTCCAAATTCCAAAAATTGATTTTTCCCAAAAATCAAAAGCCTTTTCAAAATTCATAGGTTCCTAAAACCTTTTCCAAATTCATTCTCACAAGATCGTTTATATATATAAATATATAAAACTTTGAAAATCTTTGGATCACTTCATACTTGTATAAATTCCCTTTTTATACTTCAAATACTTTCAAAAATCCTTTCCTTCCGGCAATAGATTCAACAAGGGGAGATTTATCTTATATAACTTACTTCCATAAAGTAAATTTTTACCATAGAAATATCCAATTTCCACTTTACTTCATCATATATTTCACAAAATATACCTTTCATTTCAAAAACCATTTCAAATTTCTTATCCACAAATTTTCAATGCCAATTTAATTCAAACCCGTACGATGTACATATACCATTCACAGGCTATATCAATCTGATCGCTCACACGATCACACAATTTCACTTCCGAACTAGTATCGTCCACCCGACTTTCTAGTGCGGACTCAGATCTGGTTTCTTGATCAAAAACCGTCATTCTCCATGCATAGTCATAACTATGATAGAGAATATCCAGAACCAATGAACAATTCATATCCACGTTCGCCATAGAAAATCGAGCGAAAAATCCCAACTCGGATCGATAATATTATCTCGAAATTCTATGCTCGAATCTGGATCAAATCACTATGCGAATAGAATAATATACGTACATCCTACGTATTTATCATTATTGATTATTATCTAAATCAATTCTGTTTTACTTCACAATCATTTAGATTTCTATTCACTTATTCACATTTGGCTTAATCCCCATTTGGATTATCACTTCAATTCTTATCTCAGTTGGGTATTTAATCAATAACAGTTTGAACTCTGTCCAGCTTATATTTAGAAAATAGCTTGAAATTTTTTTAAAAATAAATAAGTAGTTGAAAAATAATTATTAGTTTGTACACTAGCTGTAAAATAGTTAAGTAATTGTAGAATAGTTGAAAAATAGTAAAATAATTGCAAAATTATTATAAAATAGTAATTAGGTATAAAGTAGTTGGAAAGATAGTAATTAGTTTATAAAATAGTTGTAAAATAATGGAATAGTTCCAAAAGCAGTTGTTAAATAAATGTAAAATAGTTTTGAAATTTAAAAAGAAAAGTTGTATAGTAAATAGTTAGGAAAATGAATTTAAAACAGTTTCAAATAATTTATTTAAAAATAGTCCAGAGCCAAACCATTCAATTTCCAATCTTCATTCCCACCAATTCAATTTATATTTCATTTGCATTTAAATTGATCCAATCCTAATTTGAGTAACTTCAATTTCCATTGAAATTGATTTAATCCCATGTCCAGTTGAATTAACCTCAACTTCTTTCCAAATTCAACTCAAATTCCACTTGATTTTAAACATATTCACTTAAATTACAATTCCAAATTATTCAAATTAATTTAGACTAATTTCACATTGAATCCTCTTCAATTTCAAATCATTCCAATATCTGTTTGAATTAATCCCAATTCACATTTGAATTTGAACTTATTCAACTTCAATTTCAATTCAAATTAATCCAATTCAAATTCAAATTAATCCAATTCAAATTTTCCATTTAATTGTATACTTATCCATCTTTACTTCTAATTAATCCAAACTAAATTCAGTTAATTACTAACTGTTATCTTCCAGTTTTTTAACCAGTTCTTAAACACTTTTAATTTACAAATTCAATTATTAACAGTTCAGTGTAGATCCATATCCTTAATTTTAAATTAATGTTTAATTTCCCTTCTATCTAAATAATGGATATGTAACGACCCGTAAATTTCAACTGTTTTAATAACGTAATTAGTTGAAATTTTGTGAAATTTTAAAACGATAAAATTTTGAAATAAAAATTTAATATTTGGAATACGTCTAGTTAAACATAGCAACTGGTAAATTTTCGTCCGAAAATATGAAAGTTTATTTCGCACGTGAATTCACTTCAATTTAATCAGTTAAAAAACGATGAAAATAAAATGTTTCCGAAACCTAAATATTTTTACATAGAAAAATTCTAAAACATCTTCGGAGCAAGATGTCAGTTTGTCGCTTTTCCAAATTCGGACATCTTTGGCTCCGTCGATCTTATTTTTCAGCGTTTTTCTTGCATTTTCCGCCAGTAGAAAAATTCGAATTTTTACAATTCAAGCATACCATTGATATCTGTATACCATTGTGATCGTCTCGTCTTGCTGATTGCTGCGGTATATTCGTTTGCTTATTTCGGCATCCGGTACACGGAAAAATCTGCAAGACAACTAACCGTATCGGTACCCGTCTTTGTGCCTTATGATTTCATGCGGCTATTCAAATTTCCACCGTATACCCACCCAACAACCATCAGCTATTACTGTTTTCTGAAATTCAATGCGTGACTTTTGTTATTCCATTTATTTAATATGATATTTATTGTTCGTCTTATATGCTTCTGGTCCCTTGAGTTCATTACTGCTGTTATCCTTTCACCTATTCACTCGCTCCTTTTGTTAAAAATTTATAATATTATCTCTCAAACTTTTCTATCTGAGTCAAAAGTTGCTCACGGCTCCATGGCAAATGAACACCACTTCCTCCCTCCGCCAAGCAGCCTCGTCCACATTATCCACCCACCAGACCAGATCTGCTCCTCCCTGACTCCGACTCAAACGCCATCTCCGAGCTTAGATCGTCCACCAAGTCCATGCGTCACTCGTCTCCCTCTGCCACCTCCGGCCATTCCACCTCCGCGCCCATTTCCCAACATGTCACCCTCCGCCCTTTTGCCTTCCACCCACCCGAACCTCAAAACCCATGCCACCAGACCTTGCTTCCTCCTCCACTGCCACAACCGAAGTCCCCTCCGCCTCCTCCCCTAAACGGAACCCAACCACCACCTTGTTTGAAGCCTCCACAGTAATCTCGTTTTCTCCTTTGTTCATGTCTGGTAATATAAGTCATGTTATTTATATATGTAGTATATATTAGTTTATATATATGTTATATTTTATATATATGTTTTTATAAGTTATATTAGTTGTTATGTTCTACTGTCTAGGTATATTAGCCTTATATGTGATGCGTATGATGGGTTATATGCTTATGTATGTGTTTTGTATGTATTGTTGTCTGATATGTATAAGTTTACAATAATATTAAATATTTTATCTGTTTGTATAGTTTATATTAGTATTATATATAAACTTTGTTAGTTCACAAAAATAGTAAGTCATATATATATTTATACAGTAACTTAAATGTCATTAATATGCAAAGGGTATATACTATAGAATAGTACTATGTAAAAGTTTGTACGTGTGGTGTTGGCTACTGTTAATATATAATATATAGTTTTCTAAGTTACAGTTTTGTAGTTTATATAGTTTAAAGTATATAAGGTTACAATGGTTATATCTATACTCTGTTTTAAGTATTTTGTATTGCAGCTTCCATATTTTATATATATGTATATGAATTTATATAAGTTTATATAGTTTTCTTGATCATTTACGTATAAATCTATATCCATCATCTGTTAGTTATATATGTGTGTAGTATAAATTTTACTTACAGCGTTACTTTTAAAAGGTTATATAACATGTTGTTGGTCATATTTAAAGTTATATATATAGGCATATATTTTCTAAGTTATGTTTACAGCATGTATATATAAAGCTATATTTGTTCATATATGTTATGGACTGGTGTATATATATTAGAAAGTGAATAAACATGTATCCGATTACCATATTATCATTTTGCTCGTGAAGCTGGTTTATAGAATAAATAAGTTATACATATATAAACTGTGTCTGCATATGTTGTTTATAGTTCTAGTCTGTTTTGCCGCATGTATATATTATGATTTTAGTAATTTGTACATACATATATTTATAGATACAGTCTGCAAATTTTGGTTTGTTTTGATGGGCAATATCTTCGTTATTCGCGTCTGTTACAAGTGTATGTGAACATAGGATGCTAGTTTTAATATATATCTAAGATATAGATATTTTGGTACACGTATTTGATTGAAATATTGATTTTGAGAAGAATTGATATTCGAATTTTAAAAGTTTGATATTCGACTTTTGGATATATT
Organism: Allium fistulosum; assembly: GCA_030737815.1. NCBI lineage: Eukaryota > Viridiplantae > Streptophyta > Magnoliopsida > Asparagales > Amaryllidaceae > Allium > Allium fistulosum. The sequence continues at coordinate 751,413,073 of CM060905.1, read as the reverse complement.
CGAAGGAAGTACACATATAATAGTATGATTCGAGAAAAAATTTATTATGTAGATATGTCCTTTTTGCTTTATGTATTTTATTTAAACAATGATTTTGAATTTTTTTTTATATATATAAAATTTAATGTGTTTAAATTAATATTGATTTGAAAATAAATATATTATATATATATATATAATTCTGTTTCTATCTTGATGGTTCTAATTCGTTTTCATCAATTCTTATCTATCAGTTTCGTCAAATTCGCGTTCAACCTTGTTTTTGATTTGGAATTCGTGCTTGGATCCGTAACTCACACAATCGTCAAATCCTCTCTAGCCTCGAAAGGTGAGCACTCACTCACGATTAACGTTCTTTTATTTATTAAATTTATTTTCAATTAAAACGACAATTGAAATATGCTGCTGTTAGTTAATTACACTGTTATATATGATATTGCCTGTATCAGTTCACCTATGACATCTGACACCATTATCTGTTATATATGCAATGATAATCCAGTTTGGTTGTTAAATGATTGATTGTTTGATGTTTATATTGGACGTTAAATTGTTAATGATGTAAGTGAATTATTTGAAATTGGAAGTGACGTAGGATAGTTAGATTTGATATATGTGTTAAAATTGATTAAATGACATTTGTATAATATGACCCCTTTTAACTGTTAAATTTATTGACACGTATGTTTTGTTTAATTACACTTTGAACCACTGAATGTATGTTGTTAAATTGATGATGTATGAAATTGAAATTGAATGACAAGTGAAAACCGTAATGTAATAATCTTTAATCTACATGAAATGATAGTGTAGATTCTAGAAATAATTATATTAATTCGTACAAATAACAAGGCGAATCAATACGATTATTTTGGGATTATTTAAATTGATTGTTGGATTGTTATTGTTTGTTGTTATTGCTTGTTTATTTACTTTGACACCATCCCAGTTATCACACTGCAAGTTCCCTTTACTATGCTTTGATTTTGAATTGAATTGGAATCGGGTTGAAATGATAAATACCCAAATTGAACTTTGACCTAGGATAGGAAATTAAATAAAAACCCGATTGGTCAATAATTTGATTTAAAATAAAACAAAGATTTTATTTGAATAAATAATATAGTTTTGAAATGAAGTTGAAATTTGAATTTTTAATAAAAGGAAAATGTTAATATTTAATAATCTGAAACAAAATATTAACAATGTAATTGATGAAAGAATGTGATTTAATTTGAGAAATGATTGCATTAAAATTGAAATGATTTAATAATTAAGTTTGAAATTATAATTAAGTTTGAAATTATTAAACTTTGAAATGATTTAATAATTAACTTTGAAATTATAATTAAGTTTGAAATTATTAAACTTTGAAATTATGTAATAATTAAGTTTTGAATTATTTAATAATTAAATAAGATTGAATTATTTAATGATTGAATTGCATTGAATTCTTTAATAAGAAAAATTGAACTTTTGAATAAGTAAATTTGTACTTCGTAAATAATTGAAATTGAGTTACTTTATTTATTAAGTTTGGAAAATTATTTAAGTAAGTAAATAAGTGAAATTGAATTTCTTTAACAAGAAATAAAATGTGATTTATTGAATTAATATAAGACCTGTAATTGAAAGAATTGAATTGATGAATTTACTTTAATTCAAATTTGTAAGTTTGAGATAATAAAATTGAACTTAAGTAATTGATTTAATGAATTAGGAATTAAGTAAAATTGTTTTGAATGATAAGTTTAACTTAACGAATATGGAATGAAATCGAAAAATGAATTTAAATTGGTTTGAATGTTGAATTTAATCATTTAAAAGATTTTCGGAATGAAACTTATATTCGAAGTTGAATCAATATGTGAATTGTTTTAAATAAAATTGAAATTGAATTGTAAGAATTTGAAAGTGTAATTTGGAAGTTTTGAAACGTAAAGTATGGAAATGGTTTTGAAAGACAATCGAAATGTTGATTTATAAACTCTGATTGAAATTGTAATTGATTTGGTTTTGAAATTTATTAAACGACCAATCGGTGTAATAATTACGAAAGTTATTAAAGAGACCGGAATTCGGTTATGGATATACTCTCTATCTAAACCGGAAACCACTTTAATAACTATACGCGGAGTGATGATCCAGAATGAAGTGGTTGGAATGATGTACGTGTTGACTGAAGAAAGAGAACGATGATGGATAGCCTTGACACTTGTGTCAAATTGGAAATGACTAAAACAGGAGCTGTGCCGGGCCAATGGAGGATTTGCTACCTCAAGTGGACACACTTCTTCGAACTACTTATTACTTGTTGTCGATTGGTGCACCCTTGATTTTGGGAGTGTTGTTTCACGGTGTTGCGGGCGCTGCGGCGTTGCGTTCCCACCAGTCCGGATCAGGCGAACGGTAGTATCACTGTCTTGGGTATTGCCTCATGTGCCTTGTCATACTTGTATTCCATTTATGCGCGACCACTACGATTTTGATTTGTACCTTTAGTATATGGATTGCCCTCTGGTGACTTCCGGTTTTGGGGAAACTACGGTCTTGTATATGCTTTTGGGAATAAAAATGTGTTAAGGGTGGAATGGACCATGACTTAACGCTATTTTGATATCTTTACATATTACTGATAGACATTATCTACTTAGCGACATTACTACCTAGTAGATAGTTTAACGGATCCTTAAAGGATGGTTATTCCAGATATCCTTTGAGTTACTTGTATTTCAATGGCTATTTCACTTGAGTTAGATTTATTAATATAAGAATGTTAATTCTGACTCGAGTGTTTTGTGTTTTACTTTACGCTCGGGTCAGACTGAGTGGTTCAGCTTTCGAGACTCACCTTTGGAGTTGGAGCTTCGCTTGGAGATCCAGCTATTTATCCAGCTTTCAGATATTCGATGATTCCAGTGATGTATTCTGATTTGTATCTGATGTATCGTGTTACTCTTCCATTGTATCTGGTTTAACTCTGATGTATCGTATTACTCTTCTGTTGTAAACTCTGATGTATTTTATATATTCATATAGTAGCTTCATGAACTACTATCTTTTTTATTTCCGCTGCATTTATTACTCTGTGTCTGTGATCTGTGATTATTTTATTTACTGTATATGTTCAGTTTTGCCAAATTTAAAATTAACAACGCGGTATTTTGAGCAATTCAATTCCGGCATGTGTGTCTGCCTATGCACTTAGAGGGTGCAGCATGATAGGGGGTTCTCGCATTTGGTTTGGTAGCGAGCGGATGACTCTTACTCCTACATGTCCCTGCGGGGTTGGTGCAGTTGAGAGGCTGGCTGTAAAGGCAGAACACAGGTACTGCTGTATGCTACGGTGGGCGTTACCCCACTGACGCGGTCCGTTACAGTTGGTATCAGAGCTTTGGTAGCTCTAGGCAAAACTTAACATATAGGGTAAATGTATTTACAGAATCACTCTCATTCGAGTTTCAATCTCTTCCTTTCGACTCGATTCCTTTGAATTTTGGAACGTTCCCTACGGTTTCAAATTTCATTCGTGTCCCTCACTATTCGTCTTCTTTCAATTCTGGAGCACCCCATAACTCCATTTTGAATGATATCTATAATAGATCGGCGGTCTCGCCAATCTTCGAATTATTTGTAAAGGGGTGAAACTCCTTTACAATAGGCATTGATTTACCGGAGATTTCTGTATCCTCGGTTTACGATGCTATCTATCTCCTGCTATACCTGAATTCTATTTCTTGAGATCGAATGTCGATTTACCTCGGAATTCAGCATCGATCGTATTCTTGAAGTCACGGTCGATCCGGTTAAGGTTGCCCGCGATTTATATAAACTTATCAATCTTCCTACTTTGCTATTAATCATCATATCTTGTTTCGAACTTATCTTCGAATCAAATTTCTCTTTGATTTAAGTCCATCAAATTTGAAACCCTATCCTTATTTTGAAAATTCATTCATGTATCGTCGATCAAAGAAATGTATTTGTAAATTAATATTTAAAAGGTTTTAAAATATATTGTGTTGTTTGAGTTGTTGATGTTGATTTGGGTTTCCGATCGATTCGTCTGATCAACGCTATCGATAGGATTTCCAAAACACTTGAACAAAGCAAACTGACACAATATTATTTTCAAATTTGGAAAATGAAATAAATTTGTTTGATTATATTGTGAAAATATAAGTAAAGTTTTCTGGAATTTAATAGGTTAATTAAATTGTTTGTTTGAAATGATAATATTTGATTATCATTTATTGTTCTAAATAAATTTATAAATACGGTTTATAAATTGATTTGGAATTTGAAATGAATCTAATTCAAATATTTGAGAATTTAGTTTCCGGTGATTTTGAATTTTGGTTTTAAAATTTTAAAGTATATATTATTGAAAGTATTTTCGAATAGAAATCGTTTCAAAGGATTTTTAAAAATGTTGAAATAAGTGCTCTTCTCTTTGTCGCTGGAAAATAATTTCGGTGATGGCGGCCGCATCATCGACATTCATTTTCGAGTTTCGAAGTGGAGAAACCATTCTGTAGCTTTGCTACGGTTTTGTTTGGGAAATATTTTAAATTTGAATTTCTTCAGTATAATTTGATTTATATATATATATAAGTATCTTGTTTTAAAATTTAATTTGATTATAAATATATTATATATATCTCTAAATTGTTTAGAGTTAATCGGAAATCTAATTCTTAAATTTTGTTAAAGGACGATTTTAATTAAAAATAAAACCAAAATTTGGAATAAATATTTAAACTTGAATAATTGAATTGGAAAATTTTATTTGTATATTGTTCAACTACATTCTAATACAACTTACCTAAATCATTCAGAAGTTGAATATGTAATTGGATAATATATAAGATAAATTGAATTTATAAATAAAATTTGAGTGTTTATAATAAATGTTATACACTAAATTTTGATTATCAAGATGTTAATAGAGCTAGATAGGATAATAAGTAAACTCAGTAATAATGAAATAAATTTGTTTTGAAAGAATTAATAAATTGAAATTTGATCAACATATGAAAAATACCTTGAATTTAAAATAAATTAATAGATGTAAATTAATTTAAATCGAAACTTTTATGGTTTAAATTAATTTATATGAGTTAAATATATGTGAGTAGATATATTAGGTAGAAAATTTAACAGTAATTTGGAATAAAGAAGAATTTAAAATTTGTTGAAGAAAAATATGATTATAATGAAAGACTATTCAAATTTATGGTTTTAGAAATTGTAAATTGAAGATAATTGGATGATAAGATAATGAATTTAGAAATAGTTGAGATTGATTTTAGTGAAATCAAATGGTTTAAATCAACTGGTTAAATATTAATTAATTTAAATTGAAATTCATATGGTTTAAATTAATTGTTTTATTTTATTTTCAATCTGTTTTCTTTCAAGTTGTTTCTATTCTCCTACCTCGTTCCTTTTCGGGGACGAAAAGTTTTGAGTGGGGGAGAGTGTAACGACCCGTAAATTTCAACTGTTTTAATAACGTAATTAGTTGAAATTTTGTGAAATTTTAAAACGATAAAATTTTGAAATAAAAATTTAATATTTGGAATACGTCTAGTTAAACATAGCAACTGGTAAATTTTCGTCCGAAAATATGAAAGTTTATTTCGCGCGTGAATTCACTTCAATTTAATCAGTTAAAAAACGATGAAAATAAAATGTTTCCGAAACCTAAATATTTTTACATAGAAAAATTCTAAAACATCTTCGGAGCAAGATGTCAGTTTGTCGCTTTTCCAAATTCGGACATCTTTGGCTCCGTCGATCTTATTTTTCAGCGTTTTTCTTGCATTTTCCGCCAGTAGAAAAATTCGAATTTTTATAATTCAATCATACCATTGATATCTATATACCATTGTGATCGTCTCGTCTTGCTGATTGCTCGGTATATTCGTTTGCTTATTTCGGCATCCGATACATGGAAAAATCTGCAAGACAACTAACCGTATCGGTACCCGTCTTTGTGCCTTATGATTTCATGCGGCTATTCAAATTTCCACCGTATATCCACCCAACAACCATCAGCTATTACTGTTTTCTGAAATTCAATGCGTGACTTTTGTTATTCCATTTATTTAATATGATATTTATTGTTCGTCTTATATGCTTCTGGTCCCTTGAGTTCATTACTGCCGTTATCCTTTCACCTATTCACTCGCTCCTTTTGTTAAAAATTTATAATATTATCTCTCAAACTTTTCTATCTGAGTCAAAAGTTGCTCACGGCTCCATGGCAAATGAACACCACTTCCTCCCTCCGCCAAGCAGCCTCGTCCACATCATCCACCCACCAGACCAGATCTGCTCCTCCCTGACTCCGACTCAAACGCCATCTCCGAGCTTAGATCGTCCACCAAGTCCATGCGTCACTCGTCTCCCTCTGCCACCTCCGGCCATTCCACCTCCGCGCCCATTTCCCAACATGTCACCCTCCGCCCTTTTGCCTTCCAGCCACCCGAACCTCAAAACCCATGCCACCAGACCTTGCTTCCTCCTCCACTGCCACAACCGAAGTCCCCTCCGCCTCCTCCCCTGAACGGAACCCAACCACCACCTTGTTTGAAGCCTCCACAGTAATCTCGTTTTCTCCTTTGTTCATGTCTGGTAATATAAGTCATGTTATTTATATATGTAGTATATATTAGTTTATATATATGTTATATTTTATATATATGTTTTTATAAGTTATATTAGTTGTTATGTTGTACTGTCTAGGTATATTAGCCTTATATGTGATGCGTATGATGGGTTATATGCTTATGTATGTGTTTTGTATGTATTGTTGTCTGATATGTATAAGTTTACAATAATATTAAATATTTTATCTGTTTGTATAGTTTATATTAGTATTATATATATACTTTGTTAGTTCACAAAAATAGTAAGTCATATATATATTTATACAGTAACTTAAATGTCATTAATATGCAAAGGGTATATACTATAGAATAGTACTATGTAAAAGTTTGTACGTGTGGTGTTGGCTACTATTAATATATAATATATAGTTTTCTAAGTTACAGTTTTGTAGTTTATAAAGTTTAAAGTATATAAGGTTACAATGGTTATATCTATACTCTGTTTTAAGTATTTTGTATTGCAGCTTCCATATTTTATATATATGTATATGAATTTATATAAGTTTATATAGTTTTCTTGATCATTTACGTATAAATCTATATCCATCATCTGTTAGTTATATATGTGTGTAGTATAAATTTTACTTACAGCGTTACTTTTAAAAGGTTATATAACATGTTGTTGGTCATATTTAAAGTTATATATATATAGGCATATATTTTCTAAGTTATGTTTACAGCATGTATATATAAAGCTATATTTGTTCATATATGTTATGGACTGGTGTATATATATTAGAAAGTTAATAAACATGTATCCGATTACCATATTATCATTTTGCTCGTGAAGCTGGTTTATAGAATAAATAAGTTATACATATATAAACTGTGTCTGCATATGTTGTTTATAGATCTAGTCTGTTTTGCCGCATGTATATATTATGATTTTAGTAATTTGTACATACATATATTTATAGATACAGTCTGCAAATTTTGGTTTGTTTTGATGGGTAATATATTCGTTATTCGCGTCTGTTACAAGTGTATGTGAACATAGGATGCTAGTTTTAATATATATCTAAGATATAGATATTTTGGTACACGTATTTGATTGAAATATTGATTTTGAGAAGAATTGATATTCGAATTTTAAAAGTTTGATATTCGACTTTTGGATATATTCGAAGGAAGTACACATATAATAGTATGATTCGAGAAAAAATTTATTATGTAGATATGTCCTTTTTGCTTTATGTGTTTTATTTAAACAATGATTTTGAATTTTTTTTTTATATATATAAAATTTAATGTGTTTAAATTAATATTGATTTGAAAATAAATATATTATATATATATAATTCTGTTTCTATCTTGATGGTTCTAATTCGTTTTCATCAATTCTTATCTATCAGTTTCGTCAAATTCGCGTTCAACCTTGTTTTTGATTTGGAATTCGTGCTTGGATCCGTAACTAACACAATCGTCAAATCCTCTCTAGCCTCGAAAGGTGAGCACTCACTCACGATTAACGTTCTTTTATTTATTAAATTTGATTTCAATTGAAACGACAATTGAAATATGCTGCTGTTAGTTAATTACACTGTTATATATGATATTGCCTGTATCAGTTCACCTATGACATCTGACACCATTATCTGTTATATATGCAATGATAATCCAGTTTGGTTGTTAAATGATTGATTGTTTGATGTTTATATTGGACGTTAAATTGTTAATGATGTAAGTGAATTATTTGAAATTGGAAGTGACGTAGGATAGTTAGATTTGATATATGTGTTAAAATTGATTAAATGACATTTGTATAATATGACCCCTTTTAACTGTTAAATTTATTGACACGTATGATTTGTTTAATTACACTTTGAACCACTGAATGTATGTTGTTAAATTGATGATGTATGAAATTGAAATTGAATGACAAGTGAAAACCGTAATGTAATAATCTTTAATCTACATGAAATGATAGTGTAGATTCTAGAAATAATTATATTAATTCGTACAAATAACAAGGCGAATCAATACGATTATTTCGGGATTATTTAAATTGATTGTTGGATTGTTATTGTTTGTTGTTATTGCTTGTTTATTTACTTTGACACCATCTCAGTTATCACACTGCAAGTTCCCTTTACTATGCTTTGATTTTGAATTGAATTGGAATCGGGTTGAAATGATAAATACCCAAATTGAACTTTGACCTAGGATAGGAAATTAAATAAAAACCCGATTTTTCAATAATTTGATTTAAAATAAAACGAAGATTTTATTTGAATAAATAATATAGTTTTGAAATGAAGTTGAAATTTGAATTTTTAATAAAAGGAAAATGTTAATATTTAATAATCTGAAACAAAATATTAACAATGTAATTGATGAAAGAATGTGATTTAATTTGAGAAATGATTGCATTAAAATTGAAATGATTTAATAATTAAGTTTGAAATTATAATTAAGTTTGAAATTATTAAACTTTGAAATGATTTAATAATTAAGTTTGAAATTATAATTAAGTTTGAAATTATTAAACTTTGAAATTATGTAATAATTAAGTTTTGAATTATTTAATAATTAAATAAGATTGAATTATTTAATGATTGAATTGCATTGAATTCTTTAATAAGAAAAATTGAACTTTTGAATAAGTAAATTTGTACTTCGTAAATAATTGAAATTGAGTTACTTTATTTATTAAGTTTGGAAAATTATTTAAGTAAGTAAATAAGTGAAATTGAATTTCTTTAACAAGAAATAAAATGTGATTTATTGAATTAATATAAGACTTGTAATTGAAAGAATTGAATTGATGAATTTACTTTAATTCAAATTTGTAAGTTTGAGATAATAAAATTGAACTTAAGTAATTGATTTAATGAATTAGGAATTAAGTAAAATTGTTTTGAATGATAAGTTTAACTTAACGAATATGGAATGAAATCGAAAAATGAATTTAAATTGGTTTGAATGTTGAATTTAGTCATTTAAAAGATTTTCGGAATGAAACTTATATTCGAAGTTGAATCAATATGTGAATTGTTTTAAATAAAATTGAAATTGAATTGTAAGAATTTGAAAGTGTAATTTGGAAGTTTTGAAACGTAAAGTATGGAAATGGTTTTGAAAGACAATCGAAATGTTGATTTATAAACTCTGATTGAAATTGTAATTGATTTGGTTTTGAAATTTATTAAACGACCAATCGGTGTAATAATTACGAAAGTTATTGAAGAGACCGGAATTCGGTTATGGATATACTCTCTATCTAAACCGGAAAACACTTTAATAACTATACGCGGAGTGATGATCCAGAATGAAGTGGTTGGAATGATGTACGTGTTGACTGAAGAAAGAGAACGATGATGGATAGCCTTGACACTTGTGTCAAATTGGAAATGACTAAAACAGGAGCTGTGCCGGGCCAATGGAGGATTTGCTACCTCAAGTGGACACACTTCTTCGAACTACTTATTACTTGTTGTCGATTGGTGCACCCTTGATTTTGGGAGTGTTGTTTCACGGTGTTGCGGGCGCTGCGGCGTTGCGTTCTCACCAGTCCAGATCAGGCGAACGGTAGTATCACTACCTTGGGTATTGCCTCATGTGCCTTGTCATACTTGTATTCCATTTATGCGCGACCACTACGATTTTGATTTGTACCTTTAGTATATGGATTGCCCTCTGGTGACTTCCGGTTTTGGGGAAACTACGGTCTTGTATATGCTTTTGGGAATAAAAATGTGTTAAGGGTGGAATGGGCCATGACTTAACGCTATTTTGATATCTTTACATATTACTGATAGACATTATCTACTTAGCGTACATTACTACCTAGTAGATAGTTTAACGGATCCTTAAAGGATGGTTATTCCAGACATCCTTTGAGTTACTTGTATTTCAATGGCTATTTCACTTGAGTTGGATTTATTAATATAAGAATGTTAATCCTGACTCGAGTGTTTTGTGTTTTACTTTACGCTCGGGTCAGACTGAGTGGTTCAGCTTTCGAGACTCACCTTTGGAGTTGGAGCTTCGCTTGGAGATCCAGCTATTTATCCAGCTTTCAGATATTCGATGATTCCAGTGATGTATTCTGATTTGTATCTGATGTATCGTGTTACTCTTCCATTGTATCTGGTTTAACTCTGATGTATCGTATTACTCTTCTGTTGTAAACTCTGATGTATTTTATATATTCATATAGTAGCTTCATGAACTACTATCTCTTTTATTTCCGCTGCATTTATTACTCTGTGTCTGTGATCTGTGATTATTTTATTTACTGTATATGTTCAGTTTTGCCAAATTTAAAATTAACAACGCGGTATTTTGAGCAATTCAATTCCGGCATGAGTGTCTACCTATACACTTATAATGGATGTGAATGGTCCAAAATATCGGGTCGTTACAGGATATATCACCACAATCCATTTCTTCATTCATTTAAACAAATCCAATTCACAATTTAAAGATTATTAATAACAATAGGATGATATCATCCAATTTATTTTAAAACATCCATCCATTTGCAATTTCTAGATCTCAAATCCATTTTGAGATCACACAAACTCCCAATTCAACTTAACCATTTAACTTTCCAAGTTAAATCCCAATTTCATCTTGAAATTTCCAATTCAGGTTGCTTCTTAACTTATTTAACTTTACCAAATTTAAATTCAATTTACTTAATCTAGTCAACCTTACCCAATTTGAATTCCCATTTCAAATTTTAAACTTCACATTAATAATCTTATAAGTTCAAAAACTTATCACCTTGGGTATCACATCACATTCCAAATTTAAAACTCAACATTTAGAGTTTATTTCAAACCATCTTTGATATTATGTATATTTCTCATATATACATATTATTTCCTTTACACACCAAGTTATCCTTAAATTTTAAACTACCTTTGTGTTAGCGCCAAAATTGGTCACTAACCTCGTTGAGAAAGATTGTGTAGAGATATAAGTGATGAAGATAAATTAAACAAGGAAGAGAATGATAATTTAAATGCAGAAAGTAAGAACACCAGATTTATAGTGGTTCAGCGTAATTGCCTACGTCCACTTTGAGGTTAAACTTTATTGATCTTCTTATTGATTGATTACAAATACAATTCGTGAACCAGATGCATTAATGAAGTTGCTAAGTAAAGAAGATGAGTCTGAAAAATGGCAGAGTCTCCCCAGTGTTCCAGAAAAGAGGTCCCCTTTCACTGTGACCCTGCCCCTCTATTTATAGACAAAGATGGGCTGGACTTCCCAAGTGGGCTTGGTAGCTGAACACTCTAGCCCAAGTGTAGTGGTCGCTGCATGCCGAACCAGGTATGCCGAACACCATAATGCCGAACGATCCTTTCTATGCCGAACGGTATATTCGATGCGTGGGAAGTGCAGAATGGTTGTCAGTTGAAGCCGAACGTGTCTCTGTCCGAAGCTCTTGACCGAACAATGCTCTTCGACCGAACGATGCATTCAGGCCGAACGATACTGTCACGTTGAGTAGTTATGCACACCGAACATCTTCCGGATGCCGTGTACTTCTGTCGCCGAGTACTCCTGTCGCCGAGTTCTGCTTTCGCCGAGTTCTACTATCGCCGAGCTCTACTGTTGCCGAGTTCTACTGGGCGCCAAATACTATCTGATGCCGAGTTCCAGCTGATGCCGAGCACTACATGATGCCGAGTGCTATCTGATGCCGAGCACTAATTGATGTCGAGTACTACGCCGAGTACGATGGATGCCGAGTACTTCGCCGAGTACTCCTAGATGTCGAGTGCTACTGGATGCCGAGTACTACGCCGAGTACTCCTTGATGCCGAACACTCTCTGATGCTGAGTTCCACTGGAAGCCGAGTACTAGTTGCCTGGTCAAATCTCCAGGAAACACTTGCCCCCTAAAGTGTGTCGTGTGAAGCAACACAACACGCTTTGAATCAGCGAGTATTCCTTGTCTTCAGAAAGAAATCCACCATGTTTATTGAACAGTCATTATCCTCCAATTTATCCTCCCAAGGTGTTGTATCCTTCTTTGGTCATCGTGACGCTTGGTCGATTCCCAATATTATAAATCTAGGGTTGTAGTTCATCAGTGGCCATCCGTGTCTGATTCTACAGAGCTAATAAGCTTCGGCTATCTGATCTAGTCTTCTCTTAATAACCCTTAGTGAGAATTCAATTTCTGTTGATTTCAAGAAGTCGAACTTTTTCGGATGTACACATGCGCGTTCGGGTTCATATTCTTGCCATTGGCTCTCGGATGCGTATAAGTCGTCGTCAACTCCATCTAGTTTAATTGCAATTCAATCGCGATTCCTTGTTTGTATTTTCTGTGAAATAAGGGTTGCAATCAGCCACTTGAGGAGTTTTCCAAACCTCTCTTCAGTACAAACTCTATGATTTTGTTCTTAGCTTCGACCTGTCCATTTGCAGTTATAATGGATCATGGAAGGTCATAAGGACAGATGACGTTACGGATAAAGAAGTTGATTATTTTCTTCATCTTCGTCGTGGTTAAGAGTTCTTCATCTGCCCATTTGGTGACGTAATCAACTGCTATGATGGTGTATTTCGCACCACGACAAGAAGATGATTTTAGTGCCCCCAAGTGGCAAATGGCTATGAACTAGCCATTTGACTAATTTCCATCGGCGGGGTTCCCGGACTTTTTGCAAATATCTTGCACTCGTCACATTGTCTAGCATGATCAACCGCATCTGGGTTGATGGTTGGCCAGTAATTCCTGTAGCAGAGTATCTTCTTTATCATGGTTTTCCCCCTGATGTTATTACCGCATTCTTCTTCATGGGCGATATGCTGAAGCAAGGGGATGGATAAACTCCTTTTGACACACGACTTATTCTTAGATTATCTGGCGTGAAGCTTTGAGGAGGATGTGTCGTTTTCCATTCCTCCGTTCAGTATGAATTCCTCATTGTAGAGAGTCTTTGATAGGAGTCAACCATGACACCTTTTCATTTTGTTTGCTGAGTATGTGTGTAATGATGTAATACGTGAAGTCGGTTAGTAGCTCTTGGATTTAGCCGAGATAAGGAGCAAGACAATGCCCCCTAGCAAGATCAACTTCCTTAAATTTGTATACTACCAATCAAGAATCACAAAAGATATGTAAAGTTTTCACTTCAAATCCTCTAGCAAGCTTGAGGCTGGCAGTCAAGGCTTTATATTAAGCATCGTTGTTTGTTACAAGTAAATCGAGTTTTAGGACGTAGCAGATTGATCGTTCCTCGGGAGTCATTATCAAGCCATAACACTGATCATTGGATGCTCCATCTACGTACATTTTCCATCTTATGGTTGGTTCTCTGCTACTCTTCGAGTAGTCATCTGAGGTAGTGAATTTGGGTGTGAGGTCTGCTAATTTCTGTCCTTGGATAGCCCTTCATGGGAAATAAGTGATATTGAATTAGCTTAGTTCGATATTCTATTTAAGTAGTCTTTCAGACGTCTTAGGTCATTGTGTGCCCTGTCGCAACGGCTGGTAGGCATAGACGTTGATGGGGTGAGCCTAAAAGTAAGAGTGGATCTTTCATGATGAAATCAATCAGGTTGATATCCAATGCATGGCTCGCGATAGTTAATGAAATCACATATGCATGTCAGAATGGGTCCAAGGGAACATATCATCATTTATTCAGAAAAATCCAACTAATTCTTTTATCATCATTGCACTGAGCTGTGATCCGATATTCAGCGCCCGGAAAGGGTCGCCATGGTTGGTTGTAATGTCGACCGTCAGATTAGCAGGTGCCATCCCAGATTCTTTGAGTAAAGATGTAACTAGCATAACATTCAATGTGAAATATGGTTGGGACGGCCAATGTTGATGGTTACTCTTGTCGAATCCTAGAGTCTTGTCATGAGTTATTGAGCCTAATAGCGAAGGGCTCTGAATGCTCTAATAGATTATCAGCAAATGGCCAAAGATCAGGCTTAAAAGCGTGTTGAAGGAAACGTCGAGTAGGGGCCAGCCTCGAGTTGCGCGCAACTGCATAGCTGGATCTTGCTATGAGTTTGAATTTGCTTGTATATTCGAGTAACGCATTTTCTATTCAATGCATTCATGATCCTTCACTCGCCCTTCGGGTTGGAGTGACAGTCAGTTGCCCCCAAGCTTTGGCATCGATTTAACGATTCTATCTCTAGGCATCCTCTTGGTCGTTGCCTTGAGTAGCTGTAAGCACTATATATAAGTTTTAATACTGAGCTATCATGGTCAGTTTTTGGATGACCATGCGTCTTCTCCCAGTCTCGGGTTGATAAATGTACTGCATGGACGGCTGAGTCTCGTCCTAGCTATGTTTATGTTTTCACCTAAACTCCAAAGACATAGAGGTGATTGGTGAATAGTCGGTTCACATTCATCTTGCTTCTCGCTCGTGCCCCCAGGTCTAGGGCATATACCGATAAGTAGGAAGGCCAGCCATGCCCACTTTAGCTTTACTCTCTTTCCCGTTGAATTGTGGGATCATGTAAGTCGATAGGAGACTAGGTCTCGCCTATCTTGGATTTTATCGTGGTTTTTCATTCCAAGAGGAATACTTCGATGCCACGTAAGTTTCAGGGCGTAATTTGGACAGTGGATGATCATCCACGTCCACTTTGGTTCATGCTCTGTAATTAGATCTTGGGGTAAAGTTGGCTACAAATGCGGTCGGGTTATGCTCATCCAGTTTCATACTCCTCCTAACAAATCGAACGAGGGTGCTAGAGACTTTTTGACCAAGTATTTGTGGTTTACCCTCCTTTCCATACTCTAGGGGTCATAGTTTTCAAAAAACAAACATCCGAGTCACATTCGTATGTGCTTGGTGCGGATCGGCATTGACCCTTGGTCTGAGGTATGATATAGTAGGTTGCTCGTAGCTTTGGATGCCGTTTCGATTGGTTCTGTATTGAGGCCTCCATGCAGTCGCTGCCTCAAGTTATAAAGAACGCCACGCTAGAGCTATAGTAAGCTGTCGTATTCGGCTTTTTAGTGTTTTGTACCCCTGCCCCCAGCATTGATTTGGCCAGGTCACTAGTTGGATGGTAAAACTCCATCCTCAGCGGGTTAATAATCCTCCTGTCGATTCCAGGCTGAAGTTTGCGGAATAGAAAATGGTCGGAATCCACTCGTCTGTTTATCGATGTTTATACACCACTCTACATTCTGGTGACTTAGTGTTATTCTCCCTCCGGCTTACTCACGCCCAATTTGTGTTCATGCTTCGGTCCACGCTCCGGGGACTTAGAGATTTGTCGAACGGTTTACGCTTTAGTCCACAGTTCGAGACGCAGAGATTTTCGTCAACTCGTTTATACTCTAGTTCGCACTCTGGGAACTTAGAGTAATCTGGTCCGCTTCTGGGATTTAGGGATTTTTCTGAAGTCGTCTATAATCTAGTCCATGCTCTGGGGACTGAGAGTACTGTAGTCCTCACTCTGGGGATGTAGAGGTTTTTGAGTCATTTATACTCTAGTCCACGCTCAGGGACTTAGAGTACTTTAGTCCGCATTCTGTCTCCCATTCCAGAGGGTGAGACCTCTCGGATGGCTGAGAGTTTGCCCGAACCTGGTAGATAATCCTTCTCTTTAAGGTTCTCTTTAAGATTTCGAAAGTCGTTATTCTTTATGCAGGACTATTGCATTCTTGTTTTCGACGATTTTGTGCAGGCCGTTCTGACCCCGAGTCCACTCCGAGGAGCGATGTCGCCAAGGAAGTGGGGGAGAAAACAAGTGAAGCCACTCACGCAGGGGAGGCTTCTGGTCCAGACGCTCAGGTGATCGGAGCGCTTGACGAAGACAAGTCTGAAACCTCCTCTCCTACCGACGGGGGTTATGAAGTAGAAATTACAGGCGCCTCTGAGCACACATCCGGATTGAGCATGGAGGAGTGGCTCGAGAAAGAGAGGGAGGAGACGGTCACGGTCATAATAGATCCCCGAGTTGTGGACTTGGACGATCCTTTGAACAAGCCGTTGAAGGTCATCCTTCCTGGCGGGTCCAAGCCCATGGAAGGCCCCTGTACTCCTTCAGTTGCTACCCCTCTATCAAAGAAGAGTACCAAGGGTAAATGCTCTGGAGAGGAGACGTCTGGAAAGAAGTTGAAGAAGCACAAGAAGTGATTACTATCCTCGTTCAACGAGGGTTAGTTTAAGTCATGTAATTATTTTCATCTATTTCCTTAGTACTTGTAGATAGAATGTCGACTCTGAACTTTGGAGGGGTTGTAATAGAAACTCATTTCTGAATAAGGTTTAGTTCCTTTTTCTGTCTTACAAAAGACTCTTATTGTTCAGTTTTCTTTGTGATTGTGATTTTAATCCCAGCAGTTTTGAGTAACATAGACTTCTCAGTCCATCTTCATATAACTCGGAAACTCTTCGGGAGTCGTTGAACTTCCATTCTGTGCTTCGAGCACTTAGAATACTTTCTAGCCCGTATGTCAGGGATTTGAAAAATTCAAGTCATTTGTGTCATAGTTCATATTCAGGGAACTTGGAGATCCGATTCGCTTATATTCGAGTCTGCACTCTGGGGAGTTAGAGTACTCCAGTCCGCACTCTGGGGACTTAGAGGTTTAAGTCATTTATACTCTAGTCCGCGCTCTGGGGACTTAGAGTACTCCAGTCCGCACTCTGGGGACTTGGAGGTTTTAGTCGTTTATACTCTAGTCCGCGCTCTGGGAATTAGAGTACTCCAGTCCGCACTCTGGGGACTTGGAGGTTTTAGACGTTTATACTCTAGTCCGCGCTCTGGGGACTTAGAGTACTCCAGTCCGCACTCTGGGGACTTGGAGGTTTTAGTCGTTTATACTCTAGTCCGCGCTCTGGGGACTTAGAGTACTCCAGTCCGCACTCTGGGGACTTGGAGGCTTTAGTCGTTTATACTCTAGTCCGCGCTCTGGGGACTTAGAGTACTCCAGTCCGCACTCTGGGGACTTGGAGGCTTTAGTCGTTTATACTCTAGTCCGCGCTCTGGGGACTTAGAGTACTCCAGTCCGCACTCTGGGGACTTGGAGGCTTTAGTCGTTTATACTCTAGTCTGCGCTCTGGGGACTTAGAGTACTCCAGTCCGCACTCTGGGGACTTGGAGGTTTTAGTCGTTTATACTCTAGTCCGCGCTCTGGGGACTTAGAGTACTCCAGTCCGCACTCTGGGGACTTGGAGGCTTTAGTCGTTTATACTCTAGTCCGCGCTCTGGGGATTTAGAGTACTCCAGTCCGCACTCTGGGGACTTGGAGGCTTTAGTCGTTTATACTCTAGTCCGCGCTCTGGGGACTTAGAGTACTCCAGTCCGCACTCTGGGGACTTGGAGGCTTTAGTCGTTTATACTCTAGTCTGCGCTCTGGGGACTTAGAGTACTCCAGTCCGCACTCTGGGGACTTGGAGGTTTTAGTCGTTTATACTCTAGTCCGCGCTCTGGGGACTTAGAGTACTCCAGTCCGCACTTTGGGGACTTGGAGGTTTTAGTCGTTTATACTCTAGTCCGCGCTCTGGGGACTTAGAGTACTCCAGTCCGCACTCTGGGGACTTGGAGGTTTTAGTCGTTTATACTCTAGTCCACGCTCTGGGGACTTAGAGTACTCCAGTCCGCACTCTGGGGACTTGGAGGTTTTAGTCGTTTATACTCTAGTCCGCGCTCTGGGGACTTAGAGTACTCCAGTCCGCACTCTGGGGACTTGGAGGTTTTAGTCGTTTATACTCTAGTCCGCGCTCTGGGGACTTAGAGTACTCCAGTCCGCACTCTGGGGACTTGGAGGTTTTAGTCGTTTATACTCTAGTCCGCGCTCTGGGGACTTAGAGTACTCCAGTCCGCACTCTGGGGACTTGGAGGCTTTAGTCGTTTATACTCTAGTCCGCGCTCTGGGGACTTAGAGTACTCCAGTCCGCACTCTGGGGACTTGGAGGCTTTAGTCGTTTATACTCTAGTCCGCGCTCTGGGGACTTAGAGTACTCCAGTCCGCACTCTGGGGACTTGGAGGCTTTAGTCGTTTATACTCTAGTCTGCGCTCTGGGGACTTAGAGTACTCCAGTCCGCACTCTGGGGACTTGGAGGTTTTAGTCGTTTATACTCTAGTCCGCGCTCTGGGGACTTAGAGTACTCCAGTCCGCACTCTGGGGACTTGGAGGTTTTAGTCGTTTATACTCTAGTCCGCGCTCTGGGGACTTAGAGTACTTCAGTCCGCACTCTGGGGACTTGGAGGTTTTAGTCGTTTATACTCTAGTCCGCGCTCTGGGGACTTAGAGTACTCCAGTCCGCACTCTGGGGACTTGGAGGTTTTAGTCGTTTATACTCTAGTCCGCGCTCTGGGGACTTAGAGTACTCCAGTCCGCACTCTGGGGACTTGGAGGTTTTAGTCATTTATACTCTAGTCCGCGCTCTGGGGACTTAGAGTACTCCAGTCCGCACTCTGGGGTCTTAGAGGTTTAAGTCGTTTTATACTCTAGTCTGCGCTCTGGGGACTTAGAGTACTCCAGTCCGTGCTCTGGGGACTTGGAGGTTTTAAGTTGAGAGCAGTCGTATTTCCATTCTTTAATTTGTATTCATCTACTGTATCGAGGCTAATGTCGTCGAATGAACAATCGAACCACGTTTGCTCACGGAATGGGATTATGCCCCCCAGGATAAGGGATGGAATTTAAAGAATGGACGATCGATTCTCGTCCGCTTGGTGATTATAGCTCTTCCAATCAAGTCAAGGAAGGAGGTATATGACGGATGGTTGGATCACATCCATGTTGGGTTAGATAGCCAAATCTCTTACGATTTGCTCTGTATCTCCTTCTGGAAAATAAGGATAATAGATTGTTGAGTAGACAAAGTAAGTTGCATACGTTCCAAGGTGCAGTCGTGGCCATATATTGACAGCGATGGTTAGCGAGTACGCCGTCTACCATAGCTACTTCAAGTTGGGCTTTTGAACAACCTTTCGTGTTCAGGGTAGGATTTGATGTGTAGATGATCAAATCACGTCCACTTTAGACAGATCCCGGCGTCACCGAGCTTCATGAGGGGTATCTGTATTTTGTCGAACTTTGTTCTATGACTCGATTGGAGTGGATGATCGGGCCATTTTCATTCCAAGCAGTTTAGGTTTCCAAGTCAAATGTGGAAGTTGATAGATGGATGGTCGGTTGTTCGAATCGATCATAAGTTAAGCATACGAACTCAGATCGTCTTGAAACTTGGAACGTTGGCTTCCCTGGCTTTGATTGTTATGTCTTGTTAATCGTGGCTCGATCCAGACTCGGACAAAATCCATCGATATCCATAGTGAGCCTTTGTGTAACCGATCTCCAAGACGAATTGTCACTGGTTTGTAATCAAGTTCTTGGTGTCACGTCCTTGCCAAAAGGCGGGATAACATCTGCCCCCCAAAGGATGTCTTATGTAAACATGACGTTCTTTGAAAAACCACAGTCTTTCATGCTGAATATTTCCGTTCAGTTGATTGCTTGACAGTCGTCTTTTAATCATTTCATTGCAATCTTCTTTTAGGCAAATGTTCAACTAGCGTGCTTTGCTTTGGTTCTACCCCCAGTTTTGGGGATGAGTATGGAGTTGATGTATGTTTATACTCCATCTCGCACTCTGGGAGTACGGAGTTGAGTAGATGTTTATACTCCGTCTCGCACTCTGGAAATACGGAGTTGATTAATGTTTATACTCCGTCTCGCACTCTGGGAGTACGGAGTTAAGCGAATGTTTATACTCCGTCTCGCACTCTTGGAGTACGGAGTTAAGCGAATGTTTATACTCCGTCTCGCACTCTGGGAGTACGGAGTTAAGCGAATGTTTATACTCCGTCTCGCACTCTGGGAGTACAGAGTTGATTAACGTTTATAATCCGTTTCGGACTCTGGGAGTACGGAGTTAAGTAGATGTTTATACTCCGTCTCGCACTCTGGGAGTACGGAGTTGTGTAGATGTTTATACTCCATCTCGCACTTTGGGAGTATGGAGTTGTGCGAAGGATCTTCGTGTATCAACCAATTTTTAGCCATGATGTGATGGCTTGCCCCCGAGCTCGAGTTTCACTTAGCGAGTGGCCGGCCGTATCGCAGCCGCTCTCTACTTGAATAAATTCCACTTGCAGGATGGAATTCAGCCCTCCGTGCATCATGATGTTGTACATTGTATTTAACCCATAGCCCCAAATCAAAGGCATATGGTTGATGATGAGCGATAGAATTATGCTCGTCCAGATGTAACTCCACATGTCCGATCATGGTCTGCGTAGATTGGTTGGCAACCAAATCTGAGTACCTGGTCACCTGCATCGTTTTGAAAGTAGTTTAGTTCAAGCTAGTCGTAGTTCATAGAACAATTGAAATAGAGATGTAAATGGAAATAATTCAAAGAAGATTATGGTAAATCTCATTGATATGTGAAGCAGCATCGTGTGCTCGCTATTCGACTCCGCCCTTGGCTCCTTTCAAAGGGATGTCGGCCGTCAACCATCAACCGTCCAATTGATAATCATAGCCCTTTATTAATAGGCATCGGATATTCGCTTCCCTCCATTCTGCAGGACTTGTACATACTATTGAAGCTTTCCTTTCCAGGTCATCTTTTCGATCACACCTCGGAGGTGTTTGTAATCGCCCATGTTAGGATCAGTGAGCATCTGGGAATATACAACATTCCCCTGATTTTCTTTAGACTTTGGTGTACTCTCTCGAGGTTGGTTTCCAGTACCACTCCGAGTCATGAGTCTTCAAGTAGAGGTTGTCAATTGAATCTTTCAAAGAGCATATCTCTAGAGGTCGACTTTCCTTAAATGTGATTAGTATGATACCCTTGTTAGTATTTGGAATAAATTGCTTAGAGCTAAACATTGGTTTGCTTGGAGTCACTAAATTCGAAGTGCTGGGTCAGCGAAGAATGGTGCTTGGAGTCATCTTGACGTTTGCTAGAGTCACATCATCTATGTTCTCCAACCTTTGGGAGTACCGCTTGAATAGCGGTTGCTTGTCCGTTCCCTTGATGCCGTTCATAAGCTGCCGCTAGATCCTCTATGCCCTGGTCGATCATGGGATGTCAAGGAAGTGGATAAAATGTTCCTTTATTAAGTTGAGTTTTGAATTCACTATCTGGAGGCACTGCGCTGCGGCTAGGGTTCGGTATACAGTGCATGGATCGGTCTGGATACTCGTTCGGCACAGAAGTACTGTTCGGTCATACAGAAGTACCGTTCGGCATTGGGGCGTTCGGCGTTGGCACGTGGCTCAGCCAAAGCTATTCGGCACAAGGCTGTTCGGCAGAGTGGATCGGCCTGGAGTGGTTCGGCCAAAGCTGTTCGGCCAAGGCTGTTTGTCCAAAGTGAATCGTCCAGAAGTGGTTCGGCCAAAGCTGTTCGGCATCCACACTGTTCGGCACAACCGAGTCATTCGGCATACAATACCGTTCGGCATTAGGGCGTTCGGTGTAGAGGTATGGTCGGCCTAGAAGAGTGTTCGGCCTAGAGGTATGTTCGGCCTGGAAGAGCGTTCGGCCTAGAGGTACGTTCGGCCTGGAAGAGCGTTCGGCCTAGAGGTAGGTTTGGCCTGGAAGAGCGTTCGGCCTAGAGGTATGTTCGGCCTGGAAGAGCGTTCGGCCTATGCCTTTTCTGGAGCGTTCGGCATATGCCTTTTCTGGAGCGTTCGGCATATGCCTTTTCTGGAGCGTTCGGCCTACGCCTTTTCTGGAGCGTTCGGCCTACGCCTTTTCTGGAGCGTTCGGCATACGCCTTTTTTGGAGCGTTCGGCATATGCCTTTTCTGGAGCGTTCGGCATATGCCTTTTCTAGAGCGTTCGGCCTACGCCTTTTCTGGAGCGTTCGGCCTACGCCTTTTCTGGAGCGTTCGGCCTACGCCTTTTTTGGAGCGTTCGGATGGTCTGGGCCTCCAGCCTCCATTTGTACTCCTGTCCTGAAGTTTCCAGCTCTTGCTTGGTCACGGTCTCCAGCTGTTTGAACAGCAGCTTCAGTCTTGCGGCGTCTGCGCCTGGGAGGTTCATCAGAGGAAGTAGAGCTGTCAGATGAGGAATAAGGAGCGGGATTGCCCCCAGCATTCTGTTGCTGCTTTTGAGTGAGTTGTGCCATCAGGTTGGTGTTAGCTTGCATCTGCTCTCCTAGTTGTCTCCTGCTTTCCCTGAGCTCTCTCATCAAGTCGTTGAACTCTATTCTGGCGACAACTGGAGTTTGGTCATGGGCGGCAATTCCTTCACCCGGAATTGTTGGTTGATTGCTAGGTCCTGCTTGTTGCACGCTAGCTGTCTCGCGGGCATCCGCATTATGAGAAGCTGACCTGGTACGTGGTCCTGCCATTGTAGAGTTATCGGTATGAACTCTGAGTAGAATCAACGGATGTCCTATCAGTGAGTCGGATCTTCTTTGGGGGATTTATTCAATCCAGTAGCTTCAAAGCAGATCCTTGAGGTCTGAGAATTCTATTCTCAGTGAAAGCACCAAAGTGTTAGCGCCAAAATTGGTCACTAACCTCGTTGAGAAAGATTGTGTAGAGATATAAGTGATGAAGATAAATTAAACAAGGAAGAGAATGATAATTTAAATGCAGAAAGTAAGAACACCAGATTTATAGTGGTTCAGCGTAATTGCCTACGTCCACTTTGAGGTTAAACTTTATTGATCTTCTTATTGATTGATTACAAATACAATTCGTGAATCAGATGCATTAATGAAGTTGCTAAGTAAAGAAGATGAGTCTGAAAAATGGCAGAGTCTCCCCAGTGTTCCAGAAAAGAGGTCCCCTTTCACTGTGACCCTGCCCCTCTATTTATAGACAAAGATGGGCTGGACTTCCCAAGTGGGCTTGGTAGCTGAACACTCTAGCCCAAGTGTAGTGGTCGCTGCATGCCGAACCAGGTATGCCGAACACCATAATGCCGAACGATCCTTTCTATGCCGAACGGTATATTCGATGCGTGGGAAGTGCAGAATGGTTGTCAGTTGAAGCCGAACGTGTCTCTGTCCGAAGCTCTTGACCGAACAATGCTCTTCGACCGAACGATGCATTCAGGCCGAACGATACTGTCACGTTGAGTAGTTATGCACACCGAACATCTTCCGGATGCCGTGTACTTCTGTCGCCGAGTACTCCTGTCGCCGAGTTCTGCTTTCGCCGAGTTCTACTATCGCCGAGCTCTACTGTTGCCGAGTTCTACTGGGCGCCAAATACTATCTGATGCCGAGTTCCAGCTAATGCCGAGCACTACATGATGCCGAGTGCTATCTGATGCCGAGCACTAATTGATGTCGAGTACTACGCCGAGTACGATGGATGCCGAGTACTTCGCCGAGTACTCCTAGATGTCGAGTGCTACTGGATGCCGAGTACTACGCCGAGTACTCCTTGATGCCGAACACTCTCTGATGCTGAGTTCCACTGGAAGCCGAGTACTAGTTGCCTGGTCAAATCTCCAGGAAACACTTTGGTTTTAAATTCAAAACAAATTTCTTTAAAACAATTTCAAGTTTTCTGGATTTAGATTTAAAATTTCACAATTTTAAATTATCTTCAATTCCAATTTATAAGTCATACTCACCTAAAAGTTTACTTCCCTAAAAATTACATTTTTCTTAATCATTAACAACATTTCATTATTAAACACAACAACCATTTATGATAATAACCAAGATTATCATATCTGGAAACCAATTCATTATTATCTTTATTCTGGTAACACTTCTACAAATTCAAGATTTTAATTTCAGTTTGGATCCATTTCAAACTTATCTTCATTCAATTTCAATTTGGTTGTATTGCTATTACCACTTAATTCTCATTATTTATTTTATTCAATTAATAGAACAACCAATTACCTTAGTATATTAGAAAAACTATTGCTTAATAAACTTATATAAGATTCATTTACTTTTGAAACCATTTTGAAATCTTTATATAAGAAAATAACAAGTACACTCTCATATATATATACACTCAACTCATTCTAGGGTACCATTGACCCTATCCTTAATGAGTAATCCCACCAGAGCCAAAGTTTTCGCCTAACCTCGCTCTGATACCAACTGTAACGGTCGGTAGGCTTTTATTGGTGGTTATAAAAGTTCGCTTATACCATTTACCTCCATCGTTCCAGTTCTGATCTGATATGTTTCATCAATTCGAGCCAATCAGCTTTGGTCGTTGAATTCGTGCCGATTTTGCTTTGCTTGGATTTGAAATTTAATTTCAGTGTCTGTATCAGTGTGCGTATCCGTGTCTCCTTCTATATTCTCTAGCCTCGAAAGGTGAGCAATCACTCACGATTAACATTCTTTTATTCATTAAATTTGATTTCAATTGAAACGACAATTGAAATATGCTGTTGTAGTTATTTAAATTTGTTATATATGCTATTATCTGTAACTGTTCACCTGTGGGATATGACACCATATCCTGTTGTTTATATTATATTGTTATTGATGATATATGCCTGTTATTTTATTGTATTATCTGTTATCACTCTGCAAGTTCCCTGTAGTTTAGAAATCACTATGGGTTGAAATGATACATACTCGAACGGACTTTAGAATAGGAGAAAATTGTTATGGGTTGAAATGATAAACCCAAGCGATTTTCATTTAATTGAATTTGGGATTACGGGTTGAAATGATATCCTCCCGTATATATTTAGTGTACGAATTGAAATGATAAATATTCGTAGCACTAGACTATATGATAGGAAATATATACAGACAGCGTTGGTCCATATAAATATTTTGAAAATAATTTATATAATTTTGGAAAGAAATATATGGTTTAATAAATTTGATTCTTAAGATATTATATAAATGAAAATTTTATATATATATTTAGTCGTAATATTTGATTTAAATTAGATTGATTTAATACATATAATATGGTTGAGTATTAATGTAAATCTATATTTCAAATAGATTTTTTTGTAATAAATTGAATAATTATGATTGGGAGATAAATTTGGATTTATTAAAAATGGTATTTAAATAAGGATTTATTTAATTAAATTGATTTGAAATTTTTGAAAGGGAAATTTAAAGGTATGATTTTGCAACTGGATTTTTGATTTAAGTGATTTAATGAATATTTCACATTTAAATAAATTAAAGAAAATATTGAGTAAAATGTAATTTAAGGTTACTTAAATGATATTGAATCTAATGAGGGAGTATTTCAAGACTAAATAAAAATGTGGTTAAATCGAGATCTATATGAAACTGTTACATTGAACATTTAAATATTAAAGCTTTGACTATAATGGAATTTAAATGGTTTATTTCGAGATTTGGATCTGTATTTGAAATCAATATAGTTGAATTTGTTATTTAGATACTAAATTGAATTAAATGAAAATTTAGGTTGAACAAAAATTGAATTTATTATTTAGAAAACTAAATTGAATAAAATTTAGTTTGAAACGTTGAATACTTAAAGTTTTGAAATATATTGAATATAAAGGGGTATTCTGTGATTACAAATTCGAATTTGAGATCGATAAAATTGAAGTGGTTATTTTAGAAATTGAGTTGAATTTAAATTGATAAATTGAGATTGAATTTAATTTGAATGGGAAGGTCGGGTTGATGTTGAAACGATTTGTTAGGTTGAGGGAATTGAATACTTTACTTAATAAATTATTTATTATATATAAATACTATTTTGGGAAATATAGAGATAATTGAAGTAAAATGATATTTGGTTTGAAGTATAAATTAAGTTGAAATGGCCACGGTGTTATAGTGTATATTTCTACCTTGTAGATAGTTCTATGGACCCTTAGAGGATGGTTATCCCGAACATCCTTTAAGTTATTTGTATATCAGTTGATATTTCACTTGAGTTGGATTTATTTATATAAGAATGTTAATCCTGACTCGAGTGTTTTGTGTTTTGTTTTACTCTCGGGTCAGACTGAGTGATACAGCATTTGAGACTCACCTTCTAAGTTGGAGCGTTGCTTGAAGATCCAGCTATCTATCCTTTATAGGCATCCAGTTGATTGGTTCAGAGAAGTCATCTGCTCGTACTGGAGACTTCACTGCATCTGGGATATTCTGATGTATTTTATTTCTAACTCTGATGTATATAGTAGCTTCATGAACTACTATTCTTTATATATTCCGCTATATTTTATTACCATGTGTCTGTGATCTGTGATTATTTATTTACTGTTTATGATGAGTTTGCCAAATTTAATTAACAATTCGGTATTTTGAATTATTCAAGTCAGACATGTATAGTTTTATAATCGATTTGAATGGTCCAAAATAGCGGGTCGTTACAATTAATTTTTATTATATTTAGTTTAATGTGCTTTTATATTAATAAATATATTTACAATCCATATTTATCATATATAAACTTAAAAGAAGAATTTAAACCTTTTTATTAAATCCTTTTTAAGATTATCATATATTTAAATGTTTATCTCATGTTTTGAAAATATAGAGTTTACACATATCTATTTGTACATTTAATGATTTACTATTAGATTCATCATTTTAATTCAACTATTAATATAGTTTCAAATTCACTTATATACATCCAGACATATTTAATTATCTAATTTATCTGTTTAATCCAAATAAAATCAGTACCCCAATAGTTTATAATTAGTTAATTATCCAATTAACGGTTTTTCAAAAATTCGGATTATCACATTCCTCCCCCCTTTGAATCTTTTCGTCCCCGAAAAGATACAAAGCCAAAAGTTATTAAATGCTTATTATCAGAAAACTTACTCTTTGGTCTCTTTTAACCATAAACCCTTTTTATTTAAAACCTTTAAAACACTTTTAAAAATTTATATAATATTATCAAAATAGTTTTATCAAAATAGTTTTTATAACTCGATGCCTCAACCAGTCCATCTTTGTTCTCACAGAAATTCGGTCATACGTTGATCAGGCGTAGGACTGAAAATCTATAAGTACTTGGTAAACCCGTTTTTAACACCCAGTGAAAATACTTGGAAAATATTTTATTTGAAAATATAGAAAACATTTTTGAAAATAGAGGAAACATCTTTGGTTAGAATGCTTTGGAAATCATCACCCCCATCCATGGTCACAGTTACATCCCGGGTTACGTTGCCATCGCAGCAAAAGTCCATGTAACTGATTACACCATGGAACCCACAACAGATCGCAGTTACATTCCAAGGTTACGTTGCCATCGCAACAAAAGTCCATGTAACTGTTGGCTCTCAGCGGCACACACGATTTTTGCTGTCAAAATGAAACTTCTCCACTCTCACATAGGTCGTAGTCTACCGATGTAAAATCAAACGTAGACTGTTGGCTCTCAGCGGCACACACGATTTTCGCTATGGTCTGCAGTAGATCGTAGTGACATTGAGTTACACTGTCGTCACAGCATAACCCAAATGCCTCTATAGGCACCAGCCCCTCGACTTTTGCTACACAATAATCCTCAGGAACTAGTTTTGTCCGTACTCCTCACAGGATCAACTTTAGAACCCTCCTTAGGGTTCAAGGCAGTACCACCCTGTGGCACTCTTGAGAAGTTCATTTCAAGGGAGCGGCTTTTTTCCCAAAGCCATTCTCAAAACACTTTATACTATACACTTATAGTATCTTCAAATCATACCCTTTATGATTTTCATCAAAATCTCCTTTACACAAAATCGATTCCCAAAATCGATAATTCTCAAACTAGGCTTTCCAAATTCCAAAAATTGTTTTTTCCCAAAAATCAAAAGCCTTTTCAAAATTCACAGGTTCCCAAATCATTTTCCAAATTCATTCTCACAAGATCGTTTATATATATATATAAAAATATATAAAACTTTGAAAATCTTTGGATCACTTCATACTTGTATAAATTCCCTTTTTATACTTCAAATACTTTCAAAAATCCTTTCCTTCCGGTAATAGATTCAACAAGGGGAGATTTATCTTATATAACAAAGATATATAACTTTGTTTATTCCAAATCAAATATTCAAATTTGATTACTCTATAAAGCAATTTACCAAATTATTTACTTCCATAAAGTAAATTTTTACCATAGAAATATCCAATTTCCACTTTACTTCATCATATATTTCACAAAATATACCTTTCATTTCAAAAACCATTTCAAATTTCTTATCCACAAATTTTCAATGCCCATTTAATTCAAACCCGTACGATGTACACATACCATTTATACGCTATATCAATCCGATCGCTCACTCGATCACACAATTTCACTTCCGAACTAGTATCGTCCACCCGACTTTCTAGTGCGGACTCAGATCTGGTTTCTTGATCAGAAACCGTCATTCTCCTTGCATAGTCATAACTATGATAGAGAATATCCAGAACCAATCAACAATCCATATCCATTTTTGCCATCGAAAATCGAGCGAAAAATCCCAACTCGGATCGATAATATTATCTCGAAATTCTGTGCTCGAATCTGGATCGAATCACTATGCGAATAGAATAATATACATACATCCTACGTATTTATCATTATTGATTATTAGATAAATCAATTCTCTTTTACTTCACATTCATTTAGATTTCTATTCACTTATTCACATTTGCCTTAATCCCCATTTGGATTATCACTTCAATTCTTATCTCAGTTGGGTATTTAATCAATAACAGTTTGAACTCTGTCCAGCTTGTATTTAGAAAATAGCTTGAAATTTTTTTAAAAATAGATAAGTAGTTGAAAAATAATTATTAGTTTATACACTAGCTGTAAAATAATTGTAAAATAATTATAAAATAGTAATTGGGTACAAAGTAGTTGGAAAGATAGTAATTAGTTTATAAAATAGTTGTAAAATAATGGAATAGTTCCAAAAGCAGTTTTTAAATAAATGTAAAATAGTTTTGAAATTTAAAAAGAAAAGTTGTATAGTAAATAGTTAGGAAAATGGATTTAAAACAGTTTCAAATAATTTATTTAAAAATAGTCCAGAGCCAAACCGTTCAATTTCCAATCTTCATTCCCACTAATTCAATTTAAATTTCATTTCCATTTAAATTGATCCAATCCTAATTTGAGTAACTTCAATTTCCATTGAAATTGATTTAATCCCATGTCCAGTTGAATTAACCTCAACTTCTTTCCAAATTCAACACAAATTCCACTTGATTTTAAACATATTCACTTAAATTAAAATTCCAAATTATTCAAATTAATTTAGACTAATTTCACATTGAATCCTCTTCAATTTCAAATCATTCCAATATCTGTTTGAATTAATCCCAATTCCCATTTGAATTTGAACTTATTCAACTTCAATTTCAATTCAAATTAATCCAATTCAAATTTTCCATTTAATTGTATACTTATCCATCTTTACTTCTAATTAATCCAAACTAAATTCAGTTAATTACTAAATGTTATCTTCCAGTTTTAAAACCAGTTCTTAAACACTTTTAATTTACAAATTCAATTATTAATAGTTCAGTGTAATTCCATATCCTTAATTTTAAATTAATGTTTAATTTCCCTTTTATCTAAATAATGGATATATCACCACAATCCATTTCTTCATTCATTTAAACAAATCCAATTCACAATTTAAAGATTATTAATAACAATAAGATGATATCATCCAATTTATTTTAAAACATCCATCCATTTTAAATTTCCAGATCTCAAATCCATTTTGAGATCACACAAACTCCCAATTCAACTTAACCATTTAACTTTCCATCTTAAATCCCAATTTCATCTTGAAATTTCCAATTCAGGTTGCTTGTTAACTTATTTAACTTTACCAAATTTAAATTCAATTTACTTAATCTAGTCAACCTTACCCAATTTGAATTCCCATTTCAAATTTTAAACTTCACATTAATAATCTTATAAGTTCAAAAACTTATCACCTTGTGTATCACATCACATTCCAAATTTAAAACTCAACATTTAGAGTTTATTTCAAACCATCTTTGATATTATGTATATTTCTCATATATACATATTATTTCCTTTACACACCAAGTTATCCTTAAATTTTAAACTACCTTTGGTTTTAAATTCAAAACAAATTTCTTTAAAACAATTTCAAGTTTTCTGGATTTAGATTTAAAATTAGACAATTTTAAATTATCTTCAATTCCAATTTATAAGTCATACTCACCTAAAAGCTTACTTCTCTAAAAAAATTCATTTTGCTTAATCATTAACAACATTTCATTATTAAACACAACAACCATTTATGATAATAACCAAGATTATCATATCTGGAAACCAATTCATTATTATCTTTATTTTGATAACACTTCTACAAATTCAAGATTTTAATTTCAGTTTGGATCCATTTCAAACTTATCTTCATTCAATTTCAATTTGGTTGTATTGCTATTACCACTTAATTCTCATTATTTTATTTTATTCAATTAATACAACAACCAATTACCTTAATATATTAGAAAAACTATTGCTTAATAAACTTATATAAGATTCATTTACTTTTGAAACCATTTTGAAATCTTTATATAAAAATAACA
Organism: Allium fistulosum; assembly: GCA_030737815.1. NCBI lineage: Eukaryota > Viridiplantae > Streptophyta > Magnoliopsida > Asparagales > Amaryllidaceae > Allium > Allium fistulosum. The sequence goes on along the minus strand of CM060905.1, from coordinate 751,381,979 downwards.
AGTACGCTCTCATATATATATACACTCAACTCATTCTAGGGTACCATTGACCCTATCCTTAATGAGTAATCCCACTAGAGCCAAGGTTTTCGCCTAACCTTGCTCTGATACTAACTGTAACGGTCGGTAGGCTTTTCAACCATCCCAACAGCGGTCACTCTCCGCCGTGGCATACAGTGATACCTCGAGTTTGCTTTTACAGCCAGTCTCTCGACTCACAACCAACCCATCAAGGCCTTATACTACCTCTCAAGGGCATGTAGGGGTAAGAGTCTCCTGCTCGCCACCAAACACGAAGCGAGAACCCCCTATCATGTTGTACTTTAGCAAATCTGATCCCGGTCTCTTCGAATCAAATGTCAACCTTTTTAAGCCAAGTTGTTTTAAGTTTAAAAAATTCAATTTATATTCGGGATATCATATTCACATGGCAATTCTATCACAGATAGATAACTTACATTATCACAATTCATCCAAAGCATCTCATATCACAGAGCATCACAATCACATATTGAATATATCAAATAATCCAAGGAATTCAATATAATTTAATCATACATATGCAAGGTTAATTAGTTAAACAATTCCTAATTAATTTAATTAAATTAATTACTTTTAATTCATGCTTAATTAACATTAATTAATTACAAACCATTAGTTATTAATTAATGAAATTAATTAATCATCCTTAATTATCCATCTTAAGTAATTATTCTCAATTACTTATATTAATTAATTATCCCTTAATTAACCACATAAATTAATTACATTAATTAATTAACCCTTAATTAATTATCCTTTAATCATAAATTAATTAACCTTTTATTACTAATTATCTTTTAATTACTTACATCAAGTAATTAACCTTTAATTACTTAAGTTAATTAATTAACCCTTAATTACTTAAGTCCTTAATTAATCTAAGATAACCCATTATCTTAATTAATTACTTAATTATTATCTAAATCTTTATTAAATTAAATGCTTGAAATTAATTTATACAAAATCTCGTTAGATCTTTTGATTAATTATAAGCTTAAAACATTTATTTTCTTTAACCAACTACTTGGGAATTAATTAAATAAATTAACCTAATATATAATTATTCAAATCTAACTCAACTTAAATTCAAATCACATTTGACTTTATAATTAAATTTTGTAACTTGTTTGAAACTTGACAAATATTTTACTTAAAAAAACTTGTTTAATATTTGCTTTGAAAACTTAGTTCATACTATTATTTTTAAAAACCTGTTAAATCATTTCTAAAATACCCGGGCCCAAACACAAAAATTCCTGAGCCACTCTCGAGCCACTCTCAAGCCACTCTCCCTTCTTCTTCTCTTCGAGTCAACACGCGTACAACCCGATGTTTCCCCGAGTCCAACCTGAGTCCACCTTCATCTCCTCCCCTTAAATCTACGGTAAAACAAACGTACCCAAAGATATGCGTGCACTTGCACATAGCTTCGTCGCAACTCCGATCATCGCCACTACCACCAGCAAGTCGCCGTCGTCACCCCCGTTCGACTCTACCACCCAGAAACTTCGAAACGACCTCCAATCGAATTCGAGCAAATCGAATTCTACTAGAACAAAACCGATCATCAAAAAATCTCTCGCACCGCCGCCTACGACCATCTGACACCACGTCGACCCAACTAGAGATGCATCACGACACGACGCTTCGATCCCACTACCTCTGAGCCAACCCGATGCTCCAATGACCTCGCGATCGCCTCGATAACCACCACGTTCCAATCAACACCTTAAACCCTATATCGACATCGCCAAGCCACCACGGCTAACAGAAAAATATAGCTCCATTTTTCCCTTGTTCCCTATCACTTCATCCTCCTCTGGTCAGAACCCCGAGGTCCAAAGTCCACTTGATCGCCAGAATTCGACAAAACTCGCTTCCCATTCAAGTCCAGAATTCCCAACAATTATCTAAATTCATAATTTTGTAGTACGAATTTGTTTGTAAAGTCAAAACATGAAATCAAAATCATTGATTTTTGACTTATATTAAGTTATCACTGTAAATTCCTAATTTTGAAATTATTATTCAATAAATCCATTTGAATCTATTTTTAAAGAATTTGTTATTACGTTACAATCATTTTCTTTTTAAAGATCATAGCTTAAAACCTGTTTAGATGCGAACATATAGATTTATCTAAGTTGTTTCTTAAGCCTGTAGAACATAACAGAGATATGCATAGGCATATACACAGACATGAACACATACATTCAATGTTTTCAAATTGTATACCCAAACAAAAATGCACTTCCAAGTGATTATTCTCATCCATCATCACATACATAAGAAAATAAAGAGGGTCTAGTTTAAAACTGAAGTTTACTCACCTATCTTGTAAAAGCAGAGAACAGGCTCCCTGATTTTGATCTGATTTCCAATTTGAAACTGAGTTGAATAGATATCTAGCTTAGTTTGGTTCAGGTTGTACTTGAAAAGAGGTTGCTTTCTGTTTTGAATTTCAGTCGATCTGATTTGAAATCTTGGTTGTTGAGATGAATTGAACTTGATTTTCCTCTTTGTTTTTGTTTACAAATTCTACTTCTTTTCTGATTTTCTATCTCAGATTTATAGCTTGCATTTTATCTTATTTAGTTTGAATATGAGGAAAAGAGAATAGAAGAAGAAATGGTGATGTATATATAAAACTTTGTTTTAATTTTAGTTATTATTTTTGAAAATAAAAGACAATTGACACTTGTTTACTATGCATAATATTATTCTTACAAATGTTAAATTGATGACAAGATTGACTTACACTTGTAAATATGTATATTTTATGCCCTTTACATGTTTTCATAAAGATTTATGTTATGATTATCATTTAGTTTGTATTTATATGTATATTAATTTTTATTATATTTAGTTTAATGTGCTTTTATATTAATAAATATATTTACAATCCATATTTATCATATATAAACTTAAAAGAAGAATTTAAACCTTTTTATTAAATCCTTTTTAAGATTATCATATATTTAAATGTTCATCTCATGTTTTGAAAATATAGAGTTTACACATATCTATTTATACATTTAATGATTTACTATTAGATTCATCATTTTAATTCAACTATTACTATAGTTTCAAATTCACTAATATACATCCAGACATCTTTAATTATCTAATTTATCTGTTTAATCCAAATAAAATCAGTATCCCGATAGTTTATAATTAGTTAATTATCCAATTAACAGTTGTTCAAAAATTCGGATTATCACAGTAGGGGTGCTATTTTGGGGAACAGTTTTTCTCTCCTTATTTCTTTCCTTCTTAAACTTTGTAAACCCTAAATTGAATTGGGGATTCATCAATTATAGCACTTGGAAATTTGTACACATAAGGATTTGGGAATTAAACAAGGACATAGCATTATCAACTAGATTTAAACTATGATTTGCATATTAGTTTGACTTTGCATAATGACCTACTTAAACCTATGACTTTCCTAATACAGTTCACTTCGAATTAGAACTTATATAGCATGCCTGACCTCGAACATGACCTCTAATTGCCTTTCTGACTTTGACTTCGAACAAAAATAAGCTTACATGACTCCGATCTCGATGTTAAACAAAGAATTACGTTGAACATAGAACCATGCACATCCCAACCTATGATTTCGACAGCTTCGAAGAAGCTCATAGAGGCTTCTCGTTGATCAACTTGTATTCATATTCACTTTTGGGTGTTGACGAATTTATTCATTAACAGTAGACAACATAGCATATGTGATGATGCATATTGCTGATGCATAAAGAATTCATCTCAAATGCTTCGTGTTAAACATTTTAATATAGTGTATGTATGTATCGTTTGGGACAATCCCAACATCCTTACTTATAGTTTTAGAAATATTTTAATATTTTTTAATATTCTTGCTTAAAGACATGTTTTCTCTGCATTCTTGACTGATAATCAAACTATTTGATTTCTTTGTCAAAATATTTACTCAATTGCAATGTCGGTCGAACAATACAATCGTACAAGTTCTTAGATCTCATCCAACACTTATAAAATCAACTATCACACACTAACATCATGACATTTTGGCCATCATGTGCAAATAGTCTATTCTAAATATTATTAAGAATTAGTGTTTCAATAAATATGCACCAAAATTCAAAGTCATATTGGATGATAATTTTGCGAGTAGAATTCGAATTAAATCAAGCACCTTGGCTGTCGAATCTGCAATGCAAATTTCAACAAATTAAATCTACTAAGTTAATCTCATTATTGTTGCTCACTATATTTCAACTACATTTGTCTTCCTTTCGAAGACACACCCACGGCCGATGGATCTTTTTAGTTCTGGTACAACTATCAAAATAGTATTTTGATAATGTACTTGGGATCTATTCCGGACTTAAGCATCATGCCGTATGTAAGAGCCTATACTCTTTATGGCTTATTGGCAACGGAGGAAATCATATATCTTAACATGATATAAAATTCATAATTTCTTTCTAATGTGCGATAATTCTTTTTGGACGTTCTAATGAGTTATGTCCATTTTAGGCTTGGTAAATTTCATTTCTCTTAAATAATCAGTTTCTATGTCTGAGCTTTTGGATCGTATCCAATTCTTACATAAAACTGGTTCAATTTTGAGTTAACAAAATTTATTTTCACAAAAATTAGTCAACTATTATTAGCCGGTCCCAAACTCTTTTAGGGTACACCATATGCAAAATGAGTGAATTTTACATCCAGCCTCTTGACTCGCACAACCTGTCAACTCCTTGACGTAGGACATGTTGGGGTTTCTCATTAACTCATCCTATATGATTTTGCAAACTATGCTATAGATGAAATTAAATTTAGTATATGTACTTACTCTTAAGTACATACTTATAAAAATAAGTTAACTCAACTTCACTTATCGTTAATCGTACTTTGTCCAACAAAGTCTGATTACTCTTTATCATTACATCATTATGTATCAAAGGGAGGAGTGACTGAGATTGAAATTTATTCATTTTTAGGTATTATTTTATATTTTACCAATATACTCACCTACCTGCTCAAATTGAATTGTTTTATTTTCATAACATATTGATTTTCTACTATAATTTTATATTCTATGAACTTACCAATGATATACTACTTGTGTATCAAATACACATGTTATGTATATGATGATTAATTGGTGATTTTCAACGAAGTAAGCGGATTCGTTTTGGCCTTATTTGACCTTTGATTCCTTACATCTATATGTATTAATTTGAAGAGTTCATTAAACTTTTTGTTTCTTCTATGAAATGGGCGCTTGATGCTTATTCTTGAGGTCCATTTCACTAGTATCATGTGATTCACAATCATATGATCTAAAGATTTGTTCCTCCAAGATACAACTTAGTCTACAATCCCTAAAATAAAAGTTAAAATTTTAGATACTTCTATATTATGTAGTTAAGGAAACAATACGGTTATTCTAGATTTATTTCACAATTAATATTTATATTATTCATAATATAATAAAACTACACACAGACACACTTACTTTCAGTTAATACTGAAAACGGTAATTATTTCATAAACAATATTTGGTAAATGTATGAAAACAATCTTTTGTTACTTGATGCATCTTTTTATAAGTTCTATATGGTATGCTCTAATTATTTCTGCCATTACTATAACAGAAAATGAAATGTGTGCTTCATTCAACTACTTATTATGAGCTATTTATTTCTTTTAATGTAATTAGTTTACAATCGGAAGTTATCAATCAAATATCTTACACCCATACAATTAATTTTTATTAAAAAAATTATATAATATAATACATTTGGAATCGAAATCACATTTCTCATTCCATATTACGTATCTTACTAAATTTTGCATGATTCTCATTTCTAATGTTCTTTGTGAAGGATAAGTGATTGATGCAGCCTAGCCTGATACCTTAGGTCACGAGCGACCTAGCGAACTCATAAGTCGCGTACGACCTAACGGGTTAAAGGATGATGAAGCGCGCCAAGGCAATTCAATTGTTTTAAGTCGTATGTAGATCTTAAGTCGATGGCGACCTAGTGAAGATCGCTCGCGAGCTAATGAGTTAAACAATAAGGCGCTCAAGCGACTTAACGAGTTACTCATTCCTTTAGGTCGCTCCGACCTTTCGAGTTCCAACTTTGATGAGTTACGACCTAAGTTAGGTCGTGGGAATGAATTACGACCTATGTTAGGTCGCGGAAATGAGTTACGACCTATGTTAGGTCGCTGATTCATATGCCGCAAGATTACTGAAGTTATTCTATCTTTAAGTCGCTCCTTTCTTTAGGTCGTTCACTGAAGGAATGCTAATCCTTATGTCGCTAAAGGGATAGGTCGCTCCAGATGCTAAGTTGTTATCTTGAAGGTCGCTCACAAAACCGAAGCTCAACCAGAAGAGGTGTTATCTTTTAGGTCGCTTAAGAGTTAGGTCGTAAGTCGTTCCTGTTGTAAGTTGTGATGTTGTAACTGTTGTAAATACTCTAAGTCATAAGTCGCACTGCTATGATGTGTTGTATTGTATTTGTTTGTTTCTTTTTAAGTCGCGTCTGTTAGGTCGTTAACGACCTAAGTAAGGTCGTAGGTCGTGTGTTTGTTTTAGGTCGCAAATGTTGTAATGTGTTGTATCGTATTGTTTGTTTTAGGTTGCAAGGTGTTAGGTCGTTCATGACCTAGTGTGAGATGTAACCCTATAAATAGGGATGGTGGTGTCATTTGTAAAGTTAGTTGATTTTGAATAAACTTTTATTTGAGAGCTTTGTGCCTCTTCTTAAATTGGCAGTTGAGTGTAATCTCCTATCTCCACCTTCGGCGTTCGAGTGCGCTCGAATCAACGATTGTTGAAGCCAATTCACGGTATCAAGTGCGCTTGATCAATGTTCGAAGAATTGCAGATCTTCTTTCACGGCATCGTGCGCGATCAACGTGACGAAGATAGCTAGATTTCGGCATCTTTGAGATCAACAGATCAACGGAATTGGGCGTTTGGTATTTTCAATTCCCCGATTGCTACTTTCATCATTTCATCCATTTCTGTAATCCGCTGCTGCATCATTTGGTATCAGAGCTAGACTTAGCCAATCATAGCTAAGTCGAGTCTTTGGAGCCAATTCTTATTGAAAAATTCAAGTTGTGCATTACTTTGTATATCAAGGTCGAGAGTTGAAGATTGTTTGATTCGACAATGCCGCCAAGAAGAGCTAATCGCCATCAGAATGTTAAAGCGTTGTATAGAAGAGAAGAAGCCGAGCAAATGGAACAACGCATCAATAAAAAGTTTGATGAAGGCATTGGGAAATTAGAGAAACTGATGAATGATATGAATCAAAGTCAAAGGAGGAGGTTGCCAGTCTCGAACCATGGAGGAAACAGAGTTTCGCCATCGGTTACGGAAGCGAGGAGGGTGTCGCCACAATCTTATCGAGAAAGAAGAGAATCTTCAGTTTCATTGAGAAGAGAACATCATGAGTATAGAAATGAAGAGAGAAGAACTCCACGTGAGTTTGAACATGAGCCATACCGTGAAGATGAAAGACAAATTAGAAGAGTTATGCGTGATCATAGAGATGCGGATGGTCGAGATCGTTATCGAAGTACATCTGTTTTTGATGAAGATGGTGGTAGATGTAGTGTTCATTCTCAAGATCGAGACCAAGTACGAAATGCATATCGGGATGTTGAAGATGATCGACGATGGGAGTCGGGGATGAAAACTGAAATTCCAGAATTCAAGGGTGGAATGGTAGTGGAAGAATTTTTGGATTGGTTGTCTAATGTGGAAGAAATTTTTGACTTCAAAGAAGTACCTGAGCATCGTAGAGTGAAGTTGGTTGCTACACGATTGAAAGGAAGAGCTATGGCATTGTGGCAGCAAACTAAACTAACACGGGAGAGAATGGGGAAGTCAAAGATTGAATCATGGGAGAAGATGAAGAAATTAATGAAGGCTACATTCTTGCCGTATAATTATCAGTCTCTTATGTATAAATGATTGCAGAATCTGAGATAGGGAACATAGTCAATGAATGATTATGCGGATGAATTTTATCAATTGATTGCGAGGAATGATATCATGGAGACGGAGGAACAGTTGACCACTAGATTTGTTGGAGGGTTGAGAATGCAGATTCAAGATATGGTGAATATGTTTGATCCCAGATCTGTTGCTGAAGCACATCAAAAAGCTCTAGCTTGGGAGAAGCAAGGTAGGAGAGGTGGTGGTGTGTTTACAAATTCCAACAATCAAATGAAAGGGGCTACTAGCAATGCGAATGTTTCCAAGGCTGTTGCTAAACTGGTTGTTAGTGAAGTTGCTAAGACCAAGGTCAATAGTGGTATCAAATGCTTCAATTGTCAGGAGATTGGTCACAAAAGCAATGAATGTCCAAAGCCAAAGAAGCGAGTGATGGTTGCTGAGGCAGAGGATGAGGAAGTAGGAGCTGAATGTTCTAATTCACCACATGTTGAGGATGAAGAAGAGTTGACGGGAGATGAAGGGTATTCATTAATGATGAAGAGATCTTGTTTAACACCGAAGCAAGAGGATGATTCTAGTTGGTTGAGGAGTAACATTTTCCAGTCAACGTGCACTATCTTGGGAAGGGTTTGCAAGTTTGTCATCGATGCGGGAAGCTGTGATAACATCATTTCTACCGAGGCTGTGAAGAAGTTAGCATTGAAGACAGAGAAGCATCCGAAACCTTACAAGTTAGCTTGGTTGAGAAAAGGTGGGGAGGTGAAGGTTGGACAAAGAGCTTGTGTTAATTTTTCGATTGGGAAGAAATACAAAGATGAAATTTGGTGTGATGTTGTGGATATGGATGTATGCCATCTGTTGTTGGGGAGACCATGGCGGTATGATAGAGCGGTGCAACATGATGGTCGTACTAACAGTTACAGTTTCATGTTTGAAGGTACTAAAATCACTTTAATTCCTAAGAAGCGACAACAAGAAGAAAGCAAGTTGGAGGAGATTGAAGAACTTAAAACTTTGCTATCATTGAAGGAGTTTGTTAAGGAAGTAGAAGAGGAGCCTGAAGTATTTTTGTTAATTGGATGTGAGAGTAATGAAGTGGTTGAAATTCCTGAAGAAGTAAAGCCAGTGCTGGAAGAATTTGAAGATGTATTTCCTGAAGAGCTACCAACAGAGTTACCACCATTGAGGGACATACAACACCAAATAGATCTTGTTCCAAGAGCTGTGTTACCACATAGACCACATTACAGAATGAGTCCAAAGGAACATGAGGAGTTGAGAAGGCAGGTGGAAGAGTTGCTTGAACAGGGGCGTGTACAGGAAAGTTTAAGTCCTTGTGCAGTTCCAGCTTTGTTAGTGCCGAAGAAGGATGGAACGTGGAGGATGTGTACTGATAGTCGAGCACTAAACAAGATTACAGTGAGATATAGATTTCCTATGCCTAGATTGGATGACTTGTTGGATCAACTTAGTGGAGCTGCTATTTTTTCGAAGATCGATTTGAAGAGTGCTTATCATCAAATTCGTATAAGGCCAGGGGATGAATGGAAAACAACGTTCAAGACACGGGAGGGGTTGTACGAATGGCTGGTTATGTCATTTGGTCTTTCGAATGCACCTAGTACATTTATGCGGGTGATGAATCAGATCTTTAGACCTTTTATTGGGAAGTTCGTGGTGGTGTATTTTGATGATATACTGATATACAGTGGAAGCCCAAAAGAACACTAGCATCATCTGAGAGAAGTGTTGATGATACTGCGACAAGAACAATTTTATGCTACAACGAAGAAATGCGTGTTCATGACGCATAGTATTTTATTTTTGGGATATGTTATATCAGATGGAGGTATACAGGTGGATCAGAATAAAGTTGAAGCAATCAGAAATTGGCCACAACCCAGGACGATAACAGAAGTTAGAAGTTTTCATGGTTTAGCATCATTCTACCGAAGATTTATTCCACACTTCAGTAGCGTGATGGCACAAGTTACTGATTGTATGAAGGAGAAGCAATTTTCATGGTCAGAGGAAGCAGGATTAGCTTTTGAGCAAATCAAGGAACTCTTGACGTCAGCACCAATTCTAGGATTACCAGATTTTCAGTTGCTATTTGAGTTACATACTGATGCATCAAAGGTTGAAATTGGAGGGGTGTTAAGTCAGAGGGGACGTCCTATTGCATATTTCAGTGAGAAGCTATCAGGAGCCAAGATGAGATATAATACTTATGATGTGGAATTCTATGCTATTGTTCAGGCTATAAAACATTGGAGACACTATTTGTTCCATAAAGAATTTGTTCTATATACTGATCATGAAGCACTGAAACATTTGCAAGGACAGGACAAAATTGCAGCCAGACATGCTTCGTGGATCGCATACCTGCAACAATTTATATTTGTGGTGAAACATAAGTCAGGAATTACAAACCGTGTGGCAGATGCATTGAGTCGAAGGAATCATTTGTTGACTACAATGAAGGTTGAAGTGACAGGGTTTGATGTGTTGCCAGAATTGTTTGTTGATGATCCTTACTTTGCCAAGGTGGTTGATGAAGTCAATAAAGGGAAGACGGATGAGTATGTGTTGGTGGATGGTTTTCTTTTTAAAGGGAATCGATTGTGTATACCAGAGAGCAGCTTACGAATGAAGATTGTGAAGGAGTTGCATGAGGAAGGTCATGTGGGTAGAGATCGTACTTTGCAGTTGATTTCTGAATCATATTTTTGGCCGACAATGCGAAAAGAAGTTGAGAGATTTGTGGAGAGATGCCATATCTGTCAAATTTCAAAGGGAACCGCTACAAATGCAGGATTGTATATGCCATTACCTGTGCCTACTAGACCGTGGGTTGATGTGAGCATGGATTTTGTTTTGGGTTTTCCTAGAACTCAAAGGGGAAATGATTCCATATATGTGGTGGTAGATAGATTTTCCAAGATAGCGCATTTCATAGGTTGTAAAAAGACAGCTGACGCCGTCCGTGTTGCTCAATTGTTCTTTAAAGAGGTGTATCGATTACATGGGCTACCTGAATCTATTGTTTCTGATCGGGATACTAGATTTCTAAGCCATTTTTGGTTAAGTTTGTGGAAGATGGTTGGAACGAAGCTGAATTTTAGTAGTGCCTATCATCCGCAAACAGATGGGCAAACGGAAGTGGTGAATAGATCGTTGGGAAATTTGCTGAGATGTCTTGTGAAAGATAATTTGAAGAGCTGGGATATGAAATTGTGTCAGGCGGAATTTGCACATAATCATGCTGTTAATCGAAGTACTGGATTCAGTCCATTTCAAGTTGTATATTCAGTAATTCCGAAGGGACCATTGGATTTGACCACAGTGCCATATCAGAAGGGAGTTGTTAAGCGAGCTGGTGATTTTGTGACTGAGTTACGGGAGTGCGACAAAACTGTTCATGAACGATTGCTTGCATCAAATGAGAAGTATAAACAACTGGCAGATAAAAAGCGAAGGAGTGTGAACTTCAGAGAAGGTGATTTGGTTTACGCCGTGTTGACAAAAGATCGTTTTCCAGTGGGAACGTACAATAAATTGAAAGCGTGAAAGATTGGTCCAGTAAAGATCTTGAAGAAAATCAATGATAATTCATATCAGTTAAAGTTGCCAGATCATATTCACACTATAGACGTTTTTAACGTCAGATACTTGATTCTGTATCATGGGGAAGAACCTGTTGTGGAAGAGGAAAGCGCAAATTCGAGGATGAACTTTTCCCAACCAGGGGAGGATGATGCAGCCCAGCCTGATGATACCTTAGGTCGCGAGCGACCTTGCGAACTCATAAGTCGCGTACGACCTAACGGGTTAAAGGATGATGAAGCGTGCTAGGGCAATTCAATTGTTTTAAGTCGTACGAAGATCTTAAGTCGATGGCGACCTAGTGAAGATCGCTCGCGAGCAAACGAGTTAAACATGAAGGCGCTCAAGAGACCTAACGAGTTACTCGTTCCTTTAGGTCGCTCCGACCTTTCGAGTTCCGACTTTGACGAGTTACGACCTAAGTTAGGTCGCGGGAATGAATTACGACCTATGTTAGGTCGCGGAAACGAGTTACGACCTATGTTAGGTCGCTGATTCATATGCCGCAAGATTACTGAAGTTATTCTATCTTTAAGTCTTTCCTTTCTTTAGGTCGATCACTGAAGGAATGCTAATCCTTATGTCGCTAAAGGGATAGGTCGCTCTAGATGCTAAGTTGTTATCTTGAAGGTTGCTCACAAAACCGAAGCTCAACCGGAAGAGGTGTTATCTTTTAGGTCGCTCAAGAGTTAGGTCGTAAGTCGTTCCTGTTGTAAGTTATGATGTTGTAACTGTTGTAAATACTCTAAGTCGTAAGTCGCACTGCTATGATGTGTTGTATTGTATTTGTTTGTTTCTTTTTAAGTCGCGTCTGTTAGGTCGTTAACGACCTAAGTAAGGTCGTAGGTCGTGTGTTTGTTTTAGGTCGCAAATGTTGTAATGTGTTGTATCGTATTGTTTGTTTTAGGTCGCAAGGTGTTAGATCGTTCACGACCTAGTGTGATATGTAACCCTATAAATAGGGATGGTGGTGTCATTTGTAAAGTTAGTTGATTTTGAATAAACTTTTGTTTGAGAGCTTTGTACCTCTTCTTAAATTGGTAGTTTAGTGTAATCTCCTATCTCCACCTTCGGCATTCGAGTGCGCTCGAATCAACGTTTGTTGAAGCCAATTCACGGTATCAAGTGCGCTTGATCAACGTTCGAAGAATTGCAGATCTTCTTTCACGGCATCGTGCGCGATCAACGTGACGAAGATAGCTAGATTCCGGCATCTTTGAGATCAACAGAAATGGGCGTTTGGTATTTTCAATTCCCCGATTGCTACTTTCATCGTTTCATCCATTTTTGTAATCGGCTGCTGCATCAGTGACCATTCACTCTCTTCATCTCAAGTCTGCATATTTTACAACCACTCTTGAACATTCGTTTTCTTTTTAAATGGTCGATCCATTCAATAGAAACACTTACTACAAGATCACATCGAAATTTTAAAAAAAGTGCATTTGGCCATCCTTGACACTTAAGGATATCGAATAAGTTACACTTTACATAAACCGATCAAGCTGACATTTCAGTAATCAAATTCCTGGGTCTAGCTAGTATTTTTTGGTCTATGTTGCTTCTAACACAACAAGATACCCATTGTATTCAATTGTATTGAATACAGTATCCTGCATATGGTTTGCTTGCTCATTTAGAAGGTTTTACTTTTCAGCGAGGCTTCGTACATTACGAATTGGGACTGTTTACCATATAACATTTATGTGATTGAATATGGATCAAATGTCCTTATTTTTGCACTAATTTAGAGGACAAAATTCAAGAAAGAAAATACATATTCTTGGGAAAATAAAAACCTAAATGACCAAGGTATGCATTTAAAATGTATATAATTCGGTTTTTGGATAGGTCTCAAAGTGACAACATGCCATAAGATTTATTGGTTAGTATGTTTTATATTTTTATGTCAATTTTAATGTAGCTCATTTGTAAGTTTTAATTGATAAACATTTTATCAATTATGCTAGTTACACAAATTTGTCAAATTATTTTAAATTTATATAGGACATTTTCTTATCGTATCAGAAAGGGTAAATGTTATCATTTCATTTTTCTAACAAGGTTCCTATTAAGTTTTTATACTCTTCGAAATCTAAAGAGAAATATAGAAACCTTTCGATTCCTATAGTAAGTGTTAGGACTCGCTTGCCTTAGGATTCTGACCTTGAGTTTGCTCAATTGATCAGATGCCCATAAACGATGGATAAATCTTTATTAGTTGTACCATATACAACTCCTAACTATAGTCTTTGTACCAATCATGATATCAAAGTTGAGTTCGCTCAACAAATGGAACGAGATTATTCACTCTTACCTATCATTTTAAAATAGCTTAAGTGTAATGCATATACTTCGAGTTTGCTCAACAAGTACATGCATGTATATTACCTCATCTAGGCATTATACTAATTGTACTACACATGACTTCCATAGCTTTAGTTTGCTCAATAACTACTGGGTATGTAAGTAATTAATCAATATATAAAGATAGAGGAAAATTTATATATTTGAGATTCATAATCTTCAATATATAAATTAAACTGATATCGATTTAAAGAATAATGTACTTCTTTTGAAATACCGTCATGATTCAAGCATCGAAAACATCTAAAATCAGAGTACGTCTACTTTACCTATGCACTTTTTCCAAACATATGTTTTGCATTTATTTCAGTGTTCAACTTAAATTTTATTTATACATATATAATTATATAAGTTTAATTTATATACAACTCTTATAATTTAATTTAACTTATATAATGCATGTATGTAACTTGTCAATTAAAATGTATTTAATTAATTTTAGTTATCATTATATAATCATATTTAATTAATTTTAATTCTTATTAATTAAATCATATTTACTAAATTTTAGTGACTATTAATTAAATCATATTTAATTAATTTTAGTCCTTAGTAGTAAAATCACATTTTATTAACTTTTAGTTCTTATTAGTTAATCATGTTTAACTAATTTTTAACTTTTAATTTAATTAAAGTAAATATTATTTAAAATTTCAGAAATTTTACATTATTCATCTCAAATCATTTAGGATGAATAACCAAGTATAACATTTATAGTTTTGTTCATGTATAAACACACACCAATATATTTATATATATAATAATTAATTAAAATTAAAAATATTATTTATTATTATATTTAATTTAATACTTTAATTAAATATTTTATTTAATTCAAAAATTTTAAATTACTTATCTCTAACAATTTAGATAAATGATAACTATAAAAATTATAGTTAATAAATATTCCAATATATATATGTTATAATTAATTAAATCTTAACTAACAATTTTATTTAATTTAATTAATCATATTAATTAAATATATATTAATGTTTTGAAATTAATTATTTAGTTTCTCAAAATAATTTTGAAAAAGTCAGGCTTGTATTATAACCTTTATAAAATTTTCTTTTACATTTTAAACTTAACATTGAAATTCAAAATATATTTAAAATTTTCAAAGCTTAATCTAAAAATTAGCCCTAGGCCTAAAAATTCTAAGCCTTACATTTAGGCTAACCTTTTGGACTTACTCCACCCATTGAGCCAGACTAGTAGCCAAGAAAGGGATAATACTTGATTCTTCCACCCTATGCCTAGACACTACTATTAAAGACTCATCAGATAAGTAATTTTTATTAGTTAGCCTTGAATATTGGCTAATTAGACTATATAGACTATATGAGCTCTAATACTATTGAAGGAACCTAGTCTATTTCGAAGGAGCTGAAATGGATATATTTAAAGAAATTGTTATTTGGATCACAATAGGCTTATGAAATTTAATGTTTAATACTCGATCCAATCTAATGGTTTAATAAAATCATATATCAGTAAGATTATTTTATTCATCATTAATTAAATCTATATTAATTAAGTACGACATTTGAACACAAATGAATACATCCAACGTATTCATGTGTGTGTGTATAATGTTTGACAAGCACATGAAATACATATGGTGAATATGATTATTTGGTTTTTAATTTGAATATATCTTTATATATATAGCATAACTTGATAGCAAATAGATATTGACATGTATGTATGTGTGTGCATATATAGTTATTGAGATTTATATTTGTTGCATATACATATATATTATACTTGCATATGTAAATTTCACAAACATATCAGGAATATAAATGCCTAGTATATACATATGTTTAAATGCAATATAACATATTTATATGGTTTGTTTCACATATTATAGTACTATATATATAGTTTAGCCATTTCTATGTATATATATACATTATTTCCATTTCTCTATATAAATATATATATAGTTAAGAAAGTAAATCTATTTTATTGAATTAGAAAAGGTTCGGTCATTAATAAGGAAATGGAAAGGACTTTCAACTTTCCCCATTCACGGATTTCTAATTAGATATAAATCTAATCTCTAATTGAAATTGAAAATATGATTCCATGGTTATTTATATTAAAAATGTTTAGGCATTAAATATTAGATTCTAAGCATCACATAAACATATAAACCAAAATCAACTAAAAAAGTATAATATATAAAATCGTTACAAGAACTGTAAAATTTAAGTTCATGATCATATTCAAATTTATTGCTTTGTTACTTATGTTCCCAAAAATATTAAAAGGAGCAAAATTAAGTTTAAACATTAAACATTTTATATATAAATTTACGTATATACCTACAACAACTTTATTGTCTAGTGCAACATAATACACCATGACATGAAATATTAAACATATATAAATGTATATACATACATATGTATGTATGTATTTATGTATGTATGTTTGTATGTCTATATGTATGTATGTATCTGTTAAGTATGTATTTGTGTAGAAATAAATTATATTGCTAAAACTTACTGTTAACGCTAAAATGTGAACGCTAACACCCGGTGTGTGTAATAAGATCGTGAAAGCACCACCCGTGTGACGGGAACAGATAACAAGCAGGAAAATAGCAGAAATGCAGTAAAAGACAGCAATTTATAGTGGTTCGGCTTGAGTTTTAGCCTACGTCCACTTTGAATCTCTTTATAATTGAATCCGGTTACAAATCAGTACAAATCTCTTATGAATACAGTTCAATTTGATCACAAGGAACAATCTTGACTACTAGCTCAATCTTCGATGTTGAAACTCGTTGAATCCATGTTGGATGTAAGGAATTTATCTCGAAGCTTGTTGTAGTGTCACGAATGCTTGAAGGATCCTTAATTGCTGAAAGATTGGAGAGTTTGACAGAGTAACGGCGTTGTAGAAATGATTTGCCAAAAGTCCACCTCATGTTGGAAGTGGTGGGGTATTTATAGGAGCTGATTTGGACTCTGGAATATTTCCTAAGTCCTAAGTCGTCGCCGACTTAGTATAAGTCGCTGCCGACTTATGATAGGTCATAGCCGGTTTATCAGTTCCAACACTTCCCTAGTAGTTCACCTCCTCTTCTGGTTTTACGCTTAAGTCCTAAGTCACCGAAGGCTTAAGGTAAATTGGTGACGGGCTAAAGGTGTATAAGGTATCTTGAGACTGTACACGACTTGGTATAAGTTGAAGGTCGGCGACGACTTAAAAGATAGGTCGTAGGTCTTCTTAACTCAGTGTTGTTAGGTCGGAGCAGAGTTAACTTGCAATCTTAAGTCGGCAATTTGTTAACTCGGCAGACCTTGCTAACTCGCACTTTGTTAAGTTGGTTGGTTTCCTTAAGTCGGCAGCTCTTCTTAAGTCGGCAGCTCCTCTTAGTAGTGGATTACCTTAAGTCGTCTCTTATTAGGTCGGACCTATAGCTTAGGTCGTACGCTTCCTTATGCTGTGACTTGTTGAGTCAGTATACTTTTTAACTCGGTAGGTCGCAAGTTCCCATAGGTCGGCAATCTGTTAAGTCGGAAGCCCTTGTTAACTCACAATTTGCTAAGTCGGTAGGCTTCTCTAAGTCGTTATGTCATAAGTCTTAGGTCGCGATACAAAAGAGGATTAACATTTGCCCCTCGAAGTATATGCCTAAACCATAGGTCGTATGCTTCGATTCCCTTAACTCTTTGGTTAGGTCGGAGATGACTTAACATATGCCTTAAGTCGTACACCGTGCAGGTCGACTCGCCTTCCAGCGTATAAATAGTTGAATCCTTCTTCCTCTTCCTCATCTGTTCTTCTTCTCGAATCAGCCATTGACGCAATTTAGAGCTTTCGGAGATAAACTCCAACCATCCAATCGCCGATCAACTTCCTGTTATACCTCGTAAGTCGATCTGGTCATCGTTCACCCATGCTCATTGTCGAATCGATAACTCCCCAATTTTTGACTTCCATTTGTGTTTAGATGCTGCGATTCATTATGAATAACTCTTCGATTGTTCTGCAATTGCCATCGACCATGCTGTAGTTGTGATAGGGCAGTAATACATCGGATTCACGGCAAATCTGATTCGATTCGAATTGGCTCCTTGGGTGGTCCAATGGTGTGATGGAATGAGGATCGTTATTGACTGTGAGGCTATTGGGTTAACGGGTTAAGAGTTAGGGAGGAAAATTGGTTGAGGTATTAGCTCGGTCACGACTTAGGGATTTCACGCGATCCAGTGATTTTCATGATTTAAGTCGGAACCGACTTAGCAGTTTCTTATGACCTAGGTTTTGAGTCGCTTCCGAGTTAGGACTTAGAGAATTTCTGGTTACCTCGAACTAGTTTTTGCTTCTTTATCCGTCCTAAGACTCGGGGACTGCTGACTTTGACCCATAGGGAATCTTCCTTAGGTCGTCACCGAGTTAGTACTTAAGCTTTCGGCCACTCAACAGATGATTTTTGAACTGTGCCTGGACTTCGAACTGTTGAACTATGAACTGTGTTGCATGCATTTTTTTTTACATATTGCTTCAATTTTGCAAACTAACAATCCTGCTTAATACAACATTCACAGAATACTGGGACGAATATACTATCACCGACTGCCCACATCGAATGACAGATTAGTTGGAAACGAGAAAGTTAAATTAAATGAATATGAACGAGATGCTGTACAATAACCAATTCAAGTGAAGTATTAAAACAAAATCATAATAGTCAAATGAAACTGACTTGTCTGTATTAACACTGCACTTGATCATTGACAAGTTCTGAAATTCTGTAATCGATTAATTGTCAACTAATTTAATTCCAATTATGCTTGTCTTTTATTTTCATTAGTTTTTGCACAACACTTCACACTTTTAGGGAACGTGCACCTTCACATTTGAACATTCAGTTGATTGTGTAGAATGTCTTCTCCACAAGAAGGAACAGAGCAAGCTGGAGATGCATTTCCAGTTGCTGTCCCGCTAAACGATCCTCCGGAAAGGACTCCTACTACTTTGAGCCATAAAGCCTTTTGTTAACTATGCATCCAGTTTGGCATTGCTGAAGCTGACGCTTTGCTTCCCGAAATAAATGATACTGCTGACAGACCGCCCCACGGCTTTGTTGCAGTTAAGCGCCAAATGTGCTCGAGCGGAGCTATCCCCCCATTCAATGACTGCATTCGAGAACTTCTTCTCCAATTATCTATCTCCCCTTTTCAATTACATCCCAATGGCTACGCCATCCTGCTGGGACTATGAGTGCTTTTTAGGAGAACGCTGGACCGCTTTCCTAGCTTCGGAGAAATTCGCTATCTGTGTACTTTTGCCAAAAATTAAGATCATCCCTCCATCATAGTCGTGAGGAGTGCGAGAAATCGTAAGTTGATCACCGGTCTCCCTGAAAGTGTTCACAGCTTCCTGAGCCCGTTTTTCTATGTTCGCTGTCCTCCGGGGTTTTATGCTATTTGGAGAGTAGGGAGTAAGATCACTTGCATCTGTTTCTTATGTTCTTTCAAACTTACCGAAGTTCGAGTTATCAAATGCTAACTTTGCCTTCTTTTCCTTTTCAGCACTTCCTCCTCCTTCTAAAAATCTCAGTCACAAAGTGACTTTCGAGAGGCTTATGGCGGTGCCTGTAGAGGAGAGGAGTATCCAGTTTCTATTAGATGATGAGCTTTTGCACCAATTTGGGCTTCTACACCCTTCCAGGTCGACTCGAATTCATGAAATTCCTAGTTCCAACGCTGAAACGTCGGCTGCTTCAGGCTCTCAAGCAGAGGCATCGAATGCCCCAGTTTCTACGGAAGAAGCTGCATCAGAAAAACCTGTCATGGATGCTGCTTTGATAAAGTGTTCCGGATCCACTGATGTTGTAGGGTTAGCTGGCAAGTCGGCACTTCCCCCAATTATTGAGGAAGAAGAGAATCCTCGAGTTTCTGAAAAATCAATTGATGTGGAAGTTGAGAAGGAGAAATCTGCTGAACACTTGGGTGATGACACCTTTGACGGCCTGAGTGATATCATGATAACTTCTCAAGAGCTTTTCGGGGATAACAATCAAAAAGCGACTTCTCCCGTTGTCGAGGCGACTTCTACCCTTAAACAAACCCAGACGCCTACTACGCCAATCGTCTCTGTTTCCACACTAAAGCGTGGTCTGTAGTTTGACGCATGTAGTTTGCACGCCACACACACTTAGAATTTTTCGGCACTTATAAGCATTTATCCTCTTTTTTTCTGGAAATTTCTAAACTTTACTCCTTTTCTGCTTTCAGGTTCTCCAATGGGACGTACAGGTTCATATTATGACTCATTCAAGCACCATGGAGGCCGCGGAACCTATGACTTTAGGAAGTACCTTGACACCCCAAGAGAAACAGATGAAGAGAGGGCCCGAAGGAAAGCCCAGGAGAAACGGGATTACGATCATCGGCAAAGAAGAAAAGATGCCGAGCGATATGACTCTTCCCGTAGAAGTGACTACTCTCATAAGCGGAAGTCTTATGATGATAAGGGAAAAACTCCGATAGCCGACGAACCGAGCAAGCGGTCTAAGCCGATTGACGCGTCTGAAATTTCTGAAAAGACTGACGCTCCTGTTTCTTCTGATATTCCGGCCGGCTCTCCTCCTTTGAAGAAATCTGATATTCAAACAATCATTAGCAGGCCACAATATCAAGTCAAAGACGGCCCCCTAAAACTTCAGAGTCGTTTTCCGAATTGGTGCCTAAAAGGGGTGCGCTTTGACTTGGACTTAATTCCGATTGATAAGCAAGACATGCTTAGTAGCCTCGACGCAGTCAGGCTCAATATCGAGAGGATGTCGTAGTGGCAGAAGCTTGTCGATGAACTCCAGAGGGTTAATCACATGAATCTTGAAAATATGTTAACTCTGGAGAACGACAAAGTTGAATGGGATAAATGGCGTAAACAGCATGATGCGGAGATGACAAGCATCGCAGATGACAACGCCAAACTTGAAGCCGAAGTCAAGCGACTTAAGGAGGATCTCGCCTCATCTTCTGCATCGCATACACAAAGGGAAGAGGTCTTTCAGAAGCAAGTGCGGGACGCACATGCCGCGCTAAGGGACACCGAAATGAAACTTGCTGCTGAGCAACATATTATTGAGAAATACCACAAGGAGAATGCTGAGCTGCGAGATACTACCGCTTCTCAAAACGCGGAGATTGAGATATTAAAAGCCAGGCTTCTTGAAGTTGAGAAGGAGCGCGATGAAGCTGTTTCCGGTCAAGTTGCAGCAATTGCCGAGAAAGAAGCGGCCGAGCAATCTCATGCGGAAACAAAAGCCGGTGTCAGCTCTACTTTATTTGACTTTTACCTACACAGCGTTCTGGGTCGTGGAAGTCTGTCTTTTCTGGGTCCCGATTATGAAATTACACTGGCTGAGGTGTGGGAAGCCGCACTTGACATGCTCGGCGGGACTGGTTATGATGAATCTGAACTTGAGGAGCGCTATCTCGACGATGACGCTCGCGCTGCTCTTGCCATAGGAAGAGAACAACTTGCCAGAGCGCGAGCTGAGTCAGCGGGAGAAGAGCTTCCAAAAGAAGAAGTTCCTTTAAATGCCCCTGTTCATACTTCAACCTCAGCCGACGTTAACATTATGGACTCCAGCTCTCATTCTTCACATCCAGCTAAAGTTGCTCAAGAAACTGCAACTACTCCTACTGAAGATGAGGTACCGGATGATATTGAAGCTGAGAAGTTTGAGATTGACCTTACCAAACCAACTCCTCCAGCTAATTTTGGCGTCGTTCCGGGCCCAATGAACCAGTTATTCGATTTAGCCGAATTCGACGACCTCCTTACTTGTTATTTAAACTTTGGCGAACCGATGCCTTCTCCATTTTCGGAGGATGTTGATTTTAACTTCTTTTCTTCTATAGCGGAGGCACTAAATGCTGCACAAGCCTTCACTCCTTCAGTTGCCGTTCCTCCGTCTTCCTAAACTACTCCTCCTTCTGCTTCCCAACCGGGATCACAGGCAGAGAAAATCGGAGCTCTTCAAGGCTTGGATGATCCGGCCGCTTCACAGGAGCAGAAGGCGGAGGATCTTGAAGACATTGAGAAGACCCCGGAGCATTCTCTTGATGACGATACAAAGCTCTCAACATTTCTTACTACTCCGGGGAGTGAATCTTCTTCAAAGAGGAAGGGGAAGCGTGCCCTAAGGAAGAAAAAGAAGACTTCCGCTGGAGAGGAGGCAGTAGTTGATCCGGCCGTACCTCTTTCTCCTTCTGCCCCTACCCATTCACAACGACTTCAAAAGCTAATCATTAGGCCGGGTAAGGGCTCAAAAGGTGGCGAAAAGAAGGAATAATCAAGCTGGATCTTCTACTTATTATTTTTGCTTTTTGTATGTATTGACCGGGGATTGTGCGGGTACCGGTCCCCGCTTTTACTTTTTTTTGAGATATCTGCACATGTAAAGAATTTTCATAGTACTAAATAAAACAATTATTTTACTTGTACAAATTCTAGCGTATGTGAGAATGCATTTGTTTTTATTTTTAGTGTGGAACAAACGATTCTTTCTACTTGTACAAACTTTTTGTCTGTGTTTAAGAATGCATTTATTCCACATCTTTTCGCGTGATATTGTTATGTGCTTGTGGTATGTCGCTTGAATACTGCTTTTCATTGTTGTAGCTGTATCATATGACGTTGCCCCTATACCACCAGTGCATTACAATACCTTTTTGCCTTTGGTGAGACTTGTACTTCTATTTTTCATAGAATAACTATTCCGTCTTTGAGGGAACGATTATTCTACTTAAATGGAGCGTATCTCATTTTCGGAGAAGTTTTCACGCTTCAACCTTCGGAGATGTTCACTTCATGTTTTCGAGAAGTGAATTCTCCTACGCGGTAAAGCGAACTTCAGAAAAGGATATTACTTAGCACTTCAATTTCAGGGGAAGAGTTTTTCAAGATGAACAAGTAGGTCTTCCTTAAGAACTGAAGTGTGCCTCCAAGGAGGGCTTTTTTGATACTTTTGAGGAGTAGCATTTGGACTCCGAAGAGTAGCATTATGCTTTGTGAAGTATTGTTGTGCCCCCGGAGAGGTCTTGTGCTTCCGAAGAAGTCTTGTGCCTCTGAAGAGGTCTTGATTTTGGTCTCCGAAGAGAAGCATTTTTTGTATTTCTACTCGGGTGAAGTAGGTCTCCGAAGAGAAGCATTTTGCACTTCTACTCTGGTGAAATGTGCCTCCGAAGAGGGATTTTTATTTTGTGCTTCAAGCATGGTGAAGCGTGCCTCCGAAGATGGCTTGTGCTTCCGAAGAGGGCTTGTGCCTCCAAAGAGGGCTTGTGCCTCCGAAGAGGGCTTGTGCCTCCGAAGAGGGCTTGTGGTTGCCTGGAGGTTACTTTCTCATGGTCGGAGGGGTCCACGGGGCGAACGCAAGTCGCTTGATTGGATGTTTGCTTGCACAAACGATCGCAATTAACTAACAAGGTGCCCCTTTGGTAATCCCACCGATCTTTTTTGTTGAGTAAAGCACCCCCATTTATTGGCGTGCCTCGTTAGAGGGCTTTGGTTGGTTGGTGCGCTAGGTAGGTTGCGTCTCAGGGGCGAGTGGATCCACGGGACGGACGTAAGCTATCTGATCGGATGCATCACGATCAGTTAGCGAAGGTCCTGTTCCTTCCGCTTGGGGAGGTACCCCTTTAGTGGATCTCTCGGGCTTCCTGTTGAGAGGCATACCTCCCTTTGTCTGCTTCTTTGTTTGCTTGGCAATTTTCCCTCATCATCCGCCCATTAGCGATCTCTTATTATCGTTTCCAAGCGCATCCTCATTCCTTTTGCGAGTAAATTGCCTCATCCGAGGGAGTGCACTTCACTGTTGAATGACTTCACGAGACAAACGCGAGTTTTCTAGTTGGATGTCTATTCATAACGACAATCTCAACTAGTGAACGAAGGTTTGTCCCAGTGGAGTCGTCAACTTTTTATGTGAAGTTTTCCTTGCATAGGATTTGAGTTTGGAATTTTTTGTCGCTCGGTTTTTTGTGTAATAGCTGATTTATTGAGGTCGCTTAGCTTCGTGACGAGCAAGCCTTGTTATAATGTCCTGCAATTTTGAATCGATATTTTAGCGATACATTTAAAGTATTTACATATCGAAATAAAACAGGCATTATGAAATAGTAAAGAACACAAGATTTATAGTGGTTCGGCCAAGAATCGGGCCTACGTCCACTTTATAGCTTTCATTCATTTACACTGATTTACAATATTTCACAATACAACTGATACATTCATCATCATTTTACAATTTTGAGCAGAGCTCTTTTCAAGTAAAATAAGGACGCAAGTGGTTGCTGTTCCAGGCTCTTGGAATTGGGTCTCCTTCAACAGTTATGAGTTTGAAAGTGCCATCGAGAAGTTTAGCGCCTATGACATATGGCCCTTCCCAGTTTGGCCCAAACACACCAGTTGCTGTCATGATCCTTTTCAAAACCAAGTCTCCGATTTCAAAGCTGCGTTGGCGAACTTTGGAGTTGAAATGCCTGGCTTTTCTTTGCTGATGAGCTGAAACTCTGAGCCTAGCTTCTTCTCTTTTCTCATCAAGAAAATCAAGCGCTTCAAGTTGCAGTTTCCCATTTTCAGCTTCGTTGAAATGAATTCTTCTATGTGAAGGAACTTCTACTTCCACCGGGATCATTGCCTCAGATCCGTAAGCCAGTGAAAATGGAGTGTGCCCAGTCGCAGTTTTGTGAGTAGTTCTGTACGCCCATAGTGCTAATGGAAGCCTATCAACCCAACCACCTTTTGCTTTTTCAAGTTGCTTTTTGATAGTTGACTTGATGATCTTATTAACTGCTTCCACTTGCCCATTTGCCTGCGGATGAGCCACTACTGAGAAGCTTTTTCGAATTTTGAACCGTTTGCAGAAATCCTGGAATTCTTCACTTTCAAACTGAGTACCGTTGTCCGTGATTATTTTCTGTGGCACACCATATCTGCAAATGATATTTTTTGTTACAAAATTGATCATCTTCTTAGAAGTGATGGTGGCCAAAGGTTCAGCTTCAGCCCATTTGGTGAAATAATCAACGGCAACAATAGCATATTTGATTCCTGATTTAGCGATCGGTAAAGGTCCAATCAGGTCTATTCCCCAAATGGCAAATGGCCATGGGCTGACCATTTGTGTGAGTTCGGTGGAGGGTGCTCTCGGGATTTTCGCGAATCTTTGACATTTGTCGCACTTTCTGGAGTAAGCTGCAGCATTTCGATTAATATCCGGCCAGAAATACCCATATCGGAGAACTTTCTTTGCGAGTGTTTGACCACCTGAATGATCTCCACATTCTCCTCCGTGTACCTCTGCTAAAATTGTCTTAGCTTCTTCCTTGGTTACACATCGAAGTAATGGCATTGAGAATCCCCGTCTGTACAACCGACCATCCTGAATTACATATCTTGATGCTTTTCTCAACAGCTTTAGGCGTTCTTTGGAGTTTTCTGGTAATGAACCATTGAGTAAGTATTCTTTGATTGGAGTCATCCATGATTCATGCTCTGGAGACGTTGCCATAATCCAATCAACATCCATTTCACCAATGCTCGGAGCCGACAGAATTTCCACAGGAACCAATCCCAGTAACTGAGCTTCCCCGGAACTAGAATACTTTGCTAAAGAGTCTGCCTTCATATTTTCCTCCCGAGGTATGTGGCTTATTGAATAGTGATCAAAATCATTGAGAAGTTCGGAAGTTTTTGTCAAATATGCAGGCAAATTTCCTCCCTTGGCTTGAAATTCTTTCTTCACCTGGCAAACAATAAGCTGAGAGTCGCTGAAAATCTGTATCACTTTGATATTTAACTCCTTGGCGATTCTCAATCCGGCAATAAGGGCTTCATATTTTGCCTCATTGTTTGTCGAAGGAAATTCTAGTCTCAAGGCATAACATAGTGATCGTCCTTCGGGAGTTTCGAGCACAATTCCTGCCCCAGAACAATAATCATTTCTTGAACCATCAACATATAACTTCCACTGTATCGGAATGCAGTCAGTTGTTTCATCCTCACTGTCACCTTTGTCAGTGGACTCCGCAATGAAATCTGCTAAAGCTTGCCCATTAATTGCTCTTCGGGGGTGGTAAGTGATGTCATATTGGCTGAGTTCTATGTTCCACTTCAAGAGACGACCCGAAGTTTCAGGACGATACAGGACTTGCTTTAGAGGTTGATCAGTCAGGACTTTGATAGGATGAGATTGAAAATAGGGCCTCAACTTCCTGGAGGCGATTAGCAAACAATAAGCAAGCTTTTCTATCTTCGAATAATTTGTCTCTGCCCCAGTGAACCGTTTGCTGATGTAGTAAACTGGACGTTGTATTTTCACATCTTCTCGTACGAGTGCTGCACTTAGAGCATGGGATGAAATTGCCAAATAGATGAAGAGGTTTTCACCATTACTAGGCTTGGAGAGGACCGGAGGAATTCTCATATGATGAAGCAATTGACCGAAAGCATTCTGACATTCAGGAGTCCATTCGAAATTTTTCTTTCCTTTCTTTAGAGCATCGAAGAAGGGAATGCATTTGTCTGTGGCCTTGGAAATGAAGCGACTAAGAGCGGCAACCTTTCCATTGAGACTTTGCAGTTCTTTCTTTGTTCTAGGGGCTTTAACTTCCCTTAGAGCTATGATTTGAGCAGGATTAGCCTCGATGCCCCTAGCGCTCACGATGAAACCCAGGAATTTCCCAGATTCTACTCCGAATGAACATTTCAATGGATTAAGCTTCATTCCGTACTTTCGAAGAATTGAGAACATCTCCGCCAAGTGATCCATGTGGTCTACTGCTTTCTTCGACTTTACTAACATATCATCGACATAAACTTCCATAGTCTTGCCAATCTGAGGTTTGAACATAGCGTTGACAAGTCTTTGGTAGGTTGCCCCTGCATTCTTTAATCCGAATGGCATAACTTTGTAACAGTAGAGTCCCACATCTGTAATAAAGCTTGTGTCTTCCTGATCCGGTTCGTTCATCATAATCTGATTGTATCCAGAATAGGCATCCATAAAAGATAACAACTCATGTCCAGCCGTCCCATCCACTAATTGATCGATTCTAGGCAACGGGAAGCAGTCTTTGGGGCAAGCTTTGTTTAGATCCGAGAAATCAATGCATACTCTCCACTTTCCATTTGCTTTCTTAACCAGTACTGGATTTGAAACCCAATTTGGATAAGTGGATTCCCTGACGAAATTATTCTCCAAGAGACGATCTACTTCTTCCTTTAAAGCTGCTGACCTTTCTGGACCTTGAGTTCTTCGTTTCTGTTTTACTGGTGTGAATTTCAGATCGACATTCAGAGTGTGAACAGCAATTGTTGGAGAGATTCCGCACATGTCAGCGTGACACCAAGCGAACACGTCCAGATTTGCTTTTAGAAATGATATCAGTGTATTTTGAACTGTTGTACTTAGCTGCGAACCCACATTAAGTACTTTATTTGGGTCTTTTGAGTCGACAGGTATTGGTACCGTAACTTCTGCGGGCACTACTCTATTCTCCACTGCGCTGGATTTTCTGGGGTCCATTTCTCGCCTCGCGCCACTATGCTCACCAGTGCAGGGACCACCCTGTATTTGCTATAAGGTTGGGTTTTTGATGCGGAGGGGAGCTGCCGCATCTTTACCCATCTCTCTCTTTCTGGCTTCTCGAAGCTCTATGAGATAACACTCGCGTCCAGCATTTTGATCTCCCTTGATGACACCAACACCATTTTCCGTAGGAAATTTCATAGTTAGGCACCACGGAGCCAAAATGGCCCTGAATGCAGCTAGAGTCGGCCTGCCTAGGAAAGCATTGTAGGCAGAAAACCCATCGACAATCACAAAGGTTTGCTTGCGAGCTACCCTTTTCTGCCCTTCACCAAGTTCCACAAACAACTCTATAGTTCCGATAGGTTGCTGTGGTTCCCCAGTGAAACCAACGATCTTTTGCGACGAAGCCTGAACGTCGGTCATTGGGATCTTCATCTGGTCAAATGTTTTCTTGAAAAGTATATTGCAAGAAGCACCGCAATCGATGAGCACCCGTCTTACTATAGCTGGTCCGATTCCTGCAGAGATAACCAAGGGATCTATGGTTGGAGCCTCAATACCAACGGAATCCCTAGCTTTGAACAAAATGTCATTATCTGAAATCTTTTGCTGTTTCAAGGGTGCAGCATTTTCTACAGCAAAAACATCTTCCTCTGCCGGGATATACTTCAAAGCATGAGCATATCGTTCCATCTCACCCCAGCTTCCGCCTGCTGGGTGTGGGCCCCCTGAAATAACGTTGATAACGGGCCTCTCAGATTCTTGTGCCGCAGTGCCTTTGCCGGAACCTGATGGCTGATTAGAGGGTTGTTGCCTCTGAGTAGACGAAGATGGGTCACTTCTGTTTTTCTTGACATATTGTTGCAGCTTGTTTTCTCTCAATAATTCTTCAATTAAGCTTTTTAAGTGACGACAGTCATTGGTATCATGACCGGGTTGGTTGTGAAAGCGGCAGAACTTTCCATTTCTCATAGCGCCCTTTCCCGGTTTTATCTCAGCCGGTTTAGGATAATCCACAGCATCTTTGGTGGTGAAGAAGATATTTTCCAGAGTGTCAGTCAATGGAGTAAAATCTGAAGGTTTGAAGAAGCGAGGTTTCTTTGTATCCTTTTGTTTCTTCCCCTCGTGATTCTCCCTTTTCTGACTTCCAGAATCCTTCTTCACAGAAGCAGCAATATTATTTTCCACCTTTGCTGCCACCACTTTCATTGGTGCCGGAAGATTTTCCAAGCGTATGAATTCATCAGCTTTCTTGTAGAATTTCTCGAGAGAATTTGGCTCTTTCATCTTCAGCCATTTTCCAAATTCACTCGATTTGTCGATAGCACGCATCAAATAGGTCAAGATCATTCGTGGCTCTGCGTTATCGACTTCTGCCAGAGCTAGATTGAAGCGGTTCAGAAATGATTTAATAGGCTCTCCCGGACTCTGTTCAAGACTGGACAATGACATTATGTCCTTTTCCTTTGAAGCGTATAGCCTGAACTGCTCTTTGAACTTTCTAGTCAGATCGGAAAACTGATCCACTGATCGGACAGGAAGCTTGGTGAACCAGAGAAGTGCCACTCCTTCCAAATATACTGGGAAATACCGGCACTTGATTTCATCAGTTGCTCTTGCACCGGTCATGTGCCAGTCATACTTATACAAGAATTGGTTTGGATCACTTGTTCCCCGATAAGCAGGAATGGTGGGGGGAACAAATTTCCTAGGAAATTCAGCCTTTAGAATCTTCTCGGTAAACGGAGTCTTACTTGGCGCGAATCCCCATTCGCTCTCATCTTCACCTCTCTGCATGCTCTCTTTCATTATTTGCTTGATCATGCCAGAAAGATATTCCTCATTGTTCAAAGATTTTGCGGAGTAGACTTCTGCCATTTTCTCAAATGTTTGCCCGGGCAGATTTTCGTGGAAAATTGGCGATGGTCTAGATCCTTCAGCTCGGAGGGGTGCCCCTTCGGCAGCACCTGATCCCCCCTGAGGAATGTCTCTCCCTCCAGAGTTGCGAAGAGCATCAGTGGTGTTTTCTTCATTACCAGCTGGTCTTTGGTTGGAACCAAGCAGAGCATTCAGTTTTTCCATCATCAGATTGTTTTGAGTCTCAATCTGTTGGTATAGCCCGGATACAGCAGCGTTTAGCTCCTCTCGCGTCACCCCGACGCTTGGAGCTGCTCGACTCGGTGAAGCAGAAGTGGCGGTATCATCATGAACATCCTCAGATCTGACAACCTTTCGTTTCCTTCCAGGAGCCATTATGTCTGACAGACTTCTGGTTTTGTAGGAAATCTTTTCAACAAACTTGCGTGAAGCAATGATGAATGGTAGCCTGAGTTGGGTTCTCAGTGAAAGCACCAAAATGTTAACGCTAAAATGTGAACGCTAACACCCGGTGTGTGTAATAAGATCGTGAAAGCACCACCCGTGTGACGGGAACAGATAACAAGCAGGAAAATAGCAGAAATGCAGTAAAAGACAGCAATTTATAGTGGTTCGGCTTGAGTTTTAGCCTACGTCCACTTTGAATCTCTTTATAATTGAATCCGGTTACAAATCAGTACAAATCTCTTATGAATACAGTTCAATTTGATCACAAGGAACAATCTTGACTACTAGCTCAATCTTCGATGTTGAAACTCGTTGAATCCATGTTGGATGTAAGGAATTTATCTCGAAGCTTGTTGTAGTGTCGCGAATGCTTGAAGGATCCTTAATTGCTGAAAGATTGGAGAGTTTGACAGAGTAACGGCGTTGTAGAAATGATTTGCCAAAAGTCCACCTCATGTTGGAAGTGGTGGGGTATTTATAGGAGCTGATTTGGACTCTGGAATATTTCCTAAGTCCTAAGTCGTCGCCGACTTAGTATAAGTCGCTGCCGACTTATGATAGGTCATAGCCGGTTTATCAGTTCCAACACTTCCCTAGTAGTTCACCTCCTCTTCTGGTTTTACGCTTAAGTCCTAAGTCGCCGAAGGCTTAAGGTAAATTGGTGACGGGCTAAAGGTGTATAAGGTATCTTGAGACTGTACACGACTTGGTATAAGTTGAAGGTCGGCGACGACTTAAAAGATAGGTCGTAGGTCTTCTTAACTCAGTGTTGTTAGGTCGGAGCAGAGTTAACTTGCAATCTTAAGTCGGCAATTTGTTAACTCGGCAGACCTTGCTAACTCGCACTTTGTTAAGTTGGTTGGTTTCCTTAAGTCGGCAGCTCTTCTTAAGTCGGCAGCTCCTCTTAGTAGTGGATTACCTTAAGTCGTCTCTTATTAGGTCGGACCTATAGCTTAGGTCGTACGCTTCCTTATGCTGTGACTTGTTGAGTCAGTATACTTTTTAACTCGGTAGGTCGCAAGTTCCCATAGGTCGGCAATCTGTTAAGTCGGAAGCCCTTGTTAACTCACAATTTGCTAAGTCGGTAGGCTTCTCTAAGTCGTTATGTCGTAAGTCTTAGGTCGCGATACAAAAGAGTATTAACACTTACCTTAATTAAAACAATTTTAATTCAAATTTACATGGAACATTGTGATCTATTTCAAACGTTGATATATACTTATTATAAACATGTATATTTTGTACTTTTGCAGTTGTAATGGTTTATAGTTTGAAAACAAATCTGAAACTGAAAATTAAACTACAATCACTAAATAAAGTCATTTGAAAAGGTATTTGGGAATACTAATATACATACAAGGGATAGGGACAAATATAAAATAAGATATGATGTAAAGGCCCGAAAATCCGCACAGTTCAAACTAACAGTAAACCGTACATGTCCAGCCCAAACTTAATGGAAAATCGGATCTTTATGTGAAAGAAAGAAGAAAGAAGAAGAGAAAAGGAGATGAAGAGAGAAAGAAACTAAAATCAAATACAGTCTCACAATCGCAGCGGAACAACATATGTTGGGGGCGTTTCCACCACCACCGAACCAAGGAGAAGGAGAGCACTGCCGAACCATCTTTCCTCCAAGCACGGCCGGTCCAAACTCCACTTCCAAGCACTGCCAAACCAATTCCATCCACCTGTTACCGAACCAGAGTGCTACCGGACCAGCCACCCTCCATCCACTACCGGTCCAAGCACTGCCGAACCAACTCCATCCACCTGCTACCGAACCAGGGTACTACCGAGCCAACACAAACCAAAACCACTCCACCTACCACCGGGCCAAAGTACTACCGGACCAAGACCTCATCTCCAACCATCTACTACCGGACCAAGACCTCATCTCCAACCATCTACTACCGAACCAAGGCATTGCCGAACCAAAGTTGCCAGGCCAGATTGCATCAGCCTAGGCCCACCAGCAGCTATATACCTCCAAGGCCCCTGCCCCCAGCCTCACTCTATAAATAGAGGGGCAGGGGTACAACAATGGAAGAAAAGTTTGAGAGCTCAAGCACAGATAGAACTTTCAAACAACTTTCATTTACTTGTATCAAAGCTTTGTACTTGTAATCTGAACAAGAAAGGAGAAATAATATATAAAGTGGACATAGGCACATTCTGGCTGAACCACTATATATATGCATGTGTTTTACAGTTTAGTCCCTGCTTTTCACATATTTGCATAAATCGCCCAAGTCACTGAGAACCACATAAAATCAATTAAATCATACGACTTTGAGGTGTTTGTCCATTTTTTGTGCAAACATTTTTGGTGCTTTCACTGAGAGCTAGAAGCTCGAAGCTTCAGCTTCTTCCACTTAACTTTCTTCCTAACAGCATCGTTCATTGCTTGGAAAACATGCCTCCCAAGCAGAAGAAAGATGTTAACAAAGGAAAAAACATCGCAACCAGCAGTCTTCCAGATCCAGTGGTCCCAGATCAAGTAAATCGTCCCCCTCCAGTAGCAGTACCAAATGAAGGTCAGGCAAATCCGACCACCCCTGCCGTAGAACAGCCGGCGGCAATTATTAGGGCAGATCTAGACAGGGTTGTGGCTGAAGTGACTAACCGCTTCACGTCCCAGCAGGAAGCCTTGGTGGACCATCTCATGTCATGCTTAAGGAATGCTGAAGAGTCCAACCGCAACACTGAATCATGGGGTGAGTCCCAGTCTGGAGGATCTCAAAGACAACAAAGATCTTCCTTCCTCGAAGGACCTAACAACAGAAGCGACCATGGTAGGAGCCGAGACCAAGCACAGCCCGAAGTCAAGCCTGAGGAAATGCTTGGAACCGAACCCAACGGGGGAGGTACCGGGCGGAGGCCAACTGTAGTTGAGCCTGTCATACCGCCTAACCACGGAAACGCCAGTGAACGGGGCGTTGGACCCGAGGAAGTACTTAGATCAGAACCCAGCAGGGGAAGATCAAGGCAAGGGCCAACTGTAGCTGACCCTAGCATGCTCCCAGAAGACCAAAGGACCCCACTGGAAAATATGAGGAATGATAGACGATACCATCCCTACAGGTCATCTGGACGTAATCAATCCCACAGAACAGAACCGAACTCGTTCCTATCTGCTCCAAATTCTGATGAAAGGATGGCACGCTGGTTCAGAAGTGCGTCCAACGGGATCAAAGAGATCGAGGGATAGGCGCTAGGGTAACCAGCCCTTTCGCCCGCAATATCGAAATTGCTATCACCCCCCGAGAATGGAAAATGCCAACAATGGAACCTTACAAAGGAACCTCCGACCCCGTTGTACAGTTACAGAGATACACACAGCATATGCTCATGAGTGGAGCAACAGAGGGAGTACTGTGCAAATGCTTTCCACTATTCTTAGCAGATCTAGCTACCTCCTGGTTCTGTCATCTACCCCAGGGATCCATCAGCTGGTGGGAAATGTTGAAAGAAAGGTTTATCAGTCAGTTCCGCATTCATGTGGAACAACCTAAGGACGCTTATTCCTTATCCAGTATCAAGCTGAAACCTGGAGAGAAACTGCAGCAATACCTAACCCGATTCAATGCCGCAGCGGCCGCAGTCCAAGATGCTGATGAGAAGCTTATCCTAATGGCCCTCTATAGTGGTGTGCATCCGGATACTAAATTTTCTAGAAGGTTGACAAAAGAAAAACCAGCTATTTTACCCGATTTCTTCCATGAAGCCGGGAAATATATGAGGCTTGAAGATGCTGCCACTGAGGGGCAGTCAGGGCAACAAAACAAGGCGGCTCACGGCAACACGCCCGCTGCAGCGAAGGACATTCGAAGAAACGATTCTAGAGACAACGTTGGGGGCAAGAAGGGAGAAAAGCGCCTATATCGGCCAGGACCAAGGTTCAACACTTACACTCCTTTGAACGAAACCATTGAAAACATCTTCCTTGCCACCTAGGATGAAGTTAGATACAAACGTCCACCATACAAGAAGGAATCAGATAACGCGTAGAAATCTGGAAAGTTCTGCCGCTTCCATGAAACCCATGGGCATGATACCAATGAATGCCATCATCTCCGGGACTTGATTGAAGAACACATCAGAAGGAAAAGACTGGAACGCTATGTAAGAGGTCAGAACAGGACTCCAGCTCCTGCCAATGAGAACCCAAGGCTACGCTCACCAGAGATAGGCAGAGGAAATCGCAACACTCGC
The DNA here is from genome assembly GCA_030737815.1 of Allium fistulosum. Classification (NCBI taxonomy): domain Eukaryota; kingdom Viridiplantae; phylum Streptophyta; class Magnoliopsida; order Asparagales; family Amaryllidaceae; genus Allium; species Allium fistulosum. The sequence continues at coordinate 751,347,882 of CM060905.1, read as the reverse complement.
GGCTCTAGTCAAGAGAAGATAGTGGTCCATACCATCTCGGGAGGACCGCACATCGCCGACAGAAGCTGGAAAGAGATGGAAAGATATGGAAAGTCGCTTAGAGACAATGAAGACTGTGTCAATTCGGTTATAGAAGAGCGCCACCCGAAGCGGAAAGAAAGTGATGACATCACATTCGGTAGGCATGACCTAGAAGGAAGGCAATACCCTTACATGGATCCCATGGTTATCTCTGCCCGGCTCGGTCCCACCGAAGTTTTCCGAATTCTAGTAGACACTGGAAGCACAGTAAATATCTTGTTCAAACATGCATTTGACAAAATGAAACTATCAATGAAGGATGTATCTCCCTACAATAAACCACTACACGGTTTCACCGGAGATGTGAAGATGCCCCTCGGGCAACTGGATCTCTTTGTTGAAATTGGAAGCCATCCCCGCTCCTTTGTACGGAAACAGACATTTGTGCTAATAGAAAACAACTCAGCCTACAACGCCTTCTTTGGAAGGCCGGCCTTGTCTGACTTCCAAATTGTCCTAGCCCCATGGTGCCTAAAGATGAAATTTCCAACGGACAACGGAGTAGGGGAAGTAGAAGGAGACCAGGACGTTGCTCGAGACTGCTATGTGACTGAACTTCGCAACAACCACAGGGAGGATAAAGGGAAAAGTGTAGAGGTTGCCTTCTGCACAAAAAGTCTAGAAGCGTAGCAACTAAAGAAAGCCCCTCCTCTTCGATATACCAGCGACCCTTTCAATGAATTAGACCCCAGGGACAAAGAGGAGGAGGCCACCGCCGAGCCTGCAGAGGCTATGGAGTTTGTATCTGTAGACAAGCATGACTCGAGTAGACTATTTGAAAATCGGGTCACAACTAAAAGCAGAGTTGAAGGAGCAACTCATCGACTTCCTCCGCCACAACTTGGATGTATTCGCATGGTCACACGCTGACATGACCGGAATCTCCCCCGACGTAGCATGCCACGTACTGAACATTGATCCTACCAAGGCGCCCGTAAAACAAAGAAAGAGAAGTATGGGGGCAGAGCGATCAGCAGCCCTCTATGAAGAAGTAAAGAATCTACTTGCCAATGACGTCATACGAGAAGCCATCTACCCAGAATAGATCGCCAACCCGGTACTGGTAAAGAAGGCTAATGGGAAGTGGCGAACATGCATTGACTTCTCCAACTTAAATGACGCCTGCCCAAAGGATTGCTTCCCACTTCCCCGAATCGACCAACTTGTAGACAGCACAGTCGGGCACGAACTCTTATCTTTTATGGACGCATACTCAGGATATAACCAAATTCCTATCCATGCTCTCGATCAAGACCACACTAGTTTCATCACTGACCGGGGTTTATACTGCTATAAGGTAATGCCTTTCGGACTTAAAAACGCAGGAGCCACCTACCAGCGCCTCGCCAACAAGATGTTTGCAGGGCTAATAGGACAAACTATGGAAGTGTATGTGGATGACATGCTGGTAAAGTCAAGGAAAGCCGACGATCACGTAAGCCATCTGGGCGAGATGTTTCAAGTACTTCGCCAATATGGAATGAAACTTAATCCTCTAAAATACTCCTTCGGAGTATCATCAGGAAATTTCTTGGGATTCATCGTCCATGCCAGAGGGATTGAAGCAAACCCTGAACAAGTCCGAGCTCTAAAGGATATCAAGATACCTTCCACTCGAAAGGAAATGTAAAGCCTGAATGGGAAAGTGGCCGCCCTAAGCCGATTCATCTCCAAAGCAACGGACAAGTGCGTCCCCTTCTTCGAAGCTCTAAAGAAAGACAAAGGAAAGTTCGAATGGACTGACGAATGCTTAACCGCTTTCCTTAACTTAATCGAACACCTCCAGAAACCGCCGGTACTCTCGACTCTAAGCGAAAGCGAAGAGTTATACCTATACCTTGTTGTGTCATCTCACGCCCTAAGCGCTGCTTTGGTAAGGGAAGACAACCGCACGCAGCGGCCAGTTTACTTTGTAAGTAAGAGGTTTACGGGGGCAGAAGTCAGATATCCTAAACTTGAGAAGCTAGCATACTGTTTACTGATCACGTCACGGAAACTGCGTCACTACTTCCAGTCCCATTCCATCAAAGTTCTGACCGATCAACCACTGAGGCAGGTACTCCATCGTCCCGACACTTCTGGGCGACTACTTAAATGGTGCATTGAACTGAGTCAGTATGATATCACCTATCACCCTCGCACCGCCATCAAGGGATAAGCCATGGCCGATTTCATTGCAGAATTCACTACCAACGAAGGTAAGGAGCAATCGAAAATAGCAGAAGACATTAAGTGGAATCTCTTCGTGGATGGGGCGTCAAACGATCAAGGCTCGGGGGCAGGTGTGGTAATAGTCACTCCTGGGGGAAATAAGCTGCACTATGCTATAAGGTTGGAGTTCGCTGCCACCAACAACGATGCAGAGTATGAAGCAGTGATAGCTGGATTAGAACATGCCTTAGAAATCAGAGCCAATTCTTTGTGTCTTCATAGCGATTCTCAACTTATTTTTAATCAAATACTAGGAGAATTCTAAGCTCGAGAAGAACGACTCATAGCATAGTTAAAGAAGACCAAGTTACTTCTCAATCGATTGGACCACTACTTAGTCAAACACATCCTTCGGGAAGAGAACCGAGAGGCCGACGAATTGGCGAAGCAAGCAAGCGTGAGAGACAACGCTATTTCCGGAGCGGTAGCCATCTCAAGGCAACTGACCCCATGTTTTGAGCAAGTGAATCTGATAGCTGGAACCGAAAAAGCAACTTGGATGACTCCCATTCGAGACTACTTACAACGCGGCACACTACCCAACGGGTGTAACGAAGTCAAGAAAATATTGAGGAAAGCTTCCCGCTACACAATACAAGAGGACATCCTCTATCGGCGCGGATTCTCTAACCCCTTATTAAGGTGTGTCGCTGGAAGGGAAGCCAAGGAAATCTTATCCAACATTCATCAAGGAAGCTGCGTAGATCACACCGGAGGGCAGACTTTGGCAAAAAAGATACTCCGATATGGATATTTCTGGCCCACCTTAAGCAAGGATGCCTTAGATTTCGTCAGAAATTGTGACAGATGCCAGAAGTTTGCTAAGATTCCACGGCTAGCAATAACTGAGATTACTCAAATGACCAGCCCTTGGCCCTTTGCAATATGGGGAATTGACTTAATCGGCGAACTGCCAATGGGCCGAGGTGGGGCCAAATATGCTATAGTGGCAGTCGACTATTTCACCAAATGGGTGGAAGCAGAACCTTTGAATAAAGTATCTTCAGCAAAAGTTATTAACTTCTTGATCAAAAATGTTCTGTGCAGGTATGGAGTCCCATTCAAAATCATATCAGACAATGGACTTCAGTTTGACAGCGAGGAATTCGCCAACTGGTGCCGAGAGCACGGAATTCACAAAAGCTTCTCATCCGTAGCATATCCCCAGGCAAACGGACAAGTCGAAGCCGTCAACAAAATTCTAAAAACTCTAATCAAAAAGAAACTCGAAAAGTCAAAAGGGCGCTTGGGTGGATGAACTCCCTACGGCACTGTGGGCCTATCGCACATCTTTCAGAACATCAACAGGGAATACTCCTTTCTCTTTGGCATACGGATCGGAGGCTATGCTCCCAGTTGAAACCATCGTGCCTTCCCACCGTAGGATCCACTATAACCTAGAAGAGAACGAAGAACTCCTTCACATGTCTTTGGATCTAATTGAGGAGAGAAGAAATGATGCAGTCCTCAAAGCAGCAGCCCACAAGCAAAAAGTGGCAGCACAATACAACTCCAAAGTCAAGCATCGTACCTTACAAGAAGGGGATCTTGTCCTCAAGCGAATCTTCCCTCGCCCCGGAGCACTAGATCCAATCTGGGATGGACCATATGTAATTCATAAAGATCTCCACAATGGAGCTTATATTTTGTCAACAGTGGACGGAGAGGTGTTCCAGAGGGCATGGAACATCCAACACCTCCGTCGATACTTTTCTTAACTTGTACTGCCCATATGAAGTGAATTAACAAAGAGAATCAGTGGACGTAGGCATTTTCATGACGAACCACTTTAAAAAAAACCTTGTCTCTTTTTTAACTTGTCCCTTTATATCTTGGCTGCTTGTTAACTTTATCCTTTTCTGTTGAACAAAATCCTATGCATGTAGCATTTCCATTCAAAGCACTCCACAGCGCAACTTCACCCGGACAAGACCTAACAGGTACTATGCGAATCTATGCCCTCGCCAATGAGACACTTTTGCTCCGGCATCCCTCTACTGCGGGTTAACTCATTGCTCGCGACGGCCCATAAAGCCAACTATAATGAGCCGATTATAAGCCACTGAGAAGGCCGACTATAGCCGAGGCAGCTCATTACGCGTTCGGCTCGCCGGCAACTGTGAACCGACTATAAGCCCTAACATAAGGTGTGGCCAGCCAGGGGCAGTTCACGGTTGACGATCGGCACCCACGCTAGCCGGCCACAGTAAATCGAATAATACCCACGATTACGGGCCATAATGGCCTGGGTAGTTACTGTGCGCGATCTCGGCTCCGATGTGTCTTAAGTGCGGTTGTGGTAAAAAAGAATTAACTCCCCACGGAGGCGTAAGATGGGTGACAAATGTCTCGAAGACCCACAGCTAGGGAAAGTGACTACAAAGCCCGTTTGCCACGAACTTAAGAACATTGAAGGCCTTCCATGATTGGAAGTTTTACTATTTCACATATTTCAATTTTATTTAAGAAACTTTTCTCCTATCCTCTGTAACAATCCCTGAAGTACAGGACACAGAACAGGAGACATTCGCTAATGGAAGCGGATGCTCACAGCAAGATACTGGACTGCATCACATACTCGGTCACACAGGACATTCAAAGCTGCCATCTACAAGCAAAATATAAAGGGCGGTATTTCCTTCTTTCATGTGTAAACACGTGACTATAATTTATTCACACCTCACGCTAACATTGCAAGTCATGAAATTATGTTTTAAACAAGAACCTGACGTCAAACACAATTTAATTACAAGAATATGCATAGCTATATTTCTCATACAAGATGTCAAAATAGCAAAAACATTCAAAAGACGACAGAATCAGCTTAAGTTAAAGAATTACACGTCAAGAATAGTGTTGTTTATTACAAGTAGCATAATTACAACCTAAGAGTTACGTTACTATTTTGAGACTAACATATACAACAATGTCATGTCTACAAAAAGATATCCAGGTCTAATCAAGGAGCCGGCTGCGTCGGAGTCTTATCCTTGTCCTGTTGCCCACCCGTCCAGTCAAGAAAAGAATTCATTAGTGATAAGCAACCAAGTTAACATGAGGACTGAAAAGAAAAACTTACCAGCATCTGCTCCTTGATCATCTTGACCATCATCCTCTACTTCCACACCTACCTCCTCGACGGCAAGTAACCGCATGCCCTCCTTCACCGCCACTTTCTCCTCCTTAGTAAACCGAACTGTGACCACGTCCATTCGGATGGCCACACCACCCTCTTTATCCGCATTAGCCCAAGCCTCCTCCAGAGCCCGGAGATAAACCCTAGCCATGACCCGAGGATAATCATCCATCCAGGAGAGGTTGCCCTACTTCCAAGTACAGAAGTACATATCCTGGAGCATTTCGTCCATCATCCCCTCGTTCTCCTCAAACTCCCTCGTCCGGGCCTCGGAAGCCGACAACCATACGACGGCAGCATCTCTCTCCAATTGGTATCTCGAGCAGTCAGCCTGAAGGGATTTCCGCATCGCCTCCATCTCCTCCTTCAACTTGGCTTGAGCAAGCTCTGCGGCCTCAAGCCTCCCAGATAACTCCTCTATCTGGTCAAGATCCGCTTTCCGAACCTCATCCACCGTGGCAATGGCCATATCGATCCATTCCTTGCAAATAGCCTCCATTTTCCGTAGTTCGGCCTGGTTGGCCTCTTCCATAGTTTTCTTTAGTCGTCCGAAGGCGGCCTCGTGCTGAGAGATCTGGATGGCCTGATCGGCGAGTTGCTTGGCCTGGTCGGAAACCACTAACCACAGTCTTATGTTGGCACTCCCAATTTCCTCCACGGCCTTGACCAGTCGGGCATGATGCCCCATAAACTTCCTAGTCTCCTCAGCAACCCGGTCGATATTTGCCTTAGCTTCGTCCCCCATAGCGACAATCCGAGTAGTAAGCAAATCAAGGTCCAAGGACTTGGCCTCATCAAGCACCCTTACCATAAGATTGCGAGGAAGAAGGTGCTCACCAGTAACCTCATCAAAAGAGATGTCATGAGATGCTGGGTCCAGGTCTGGATGACCCGCAAACCGATTGTGTACTAAGCCAGGATGATCTATTGGGATGACGGTTGGATTCATAGACGGATGGGGGAGGGCATAAGCTCGGTATCCTCCTCTGTATTGTCGTGAATAGGCTGGAGTGGGGCCGGGGGTTCAAAAAGAGGTTCAAACGAAGATCGAATCCTCTTCCTCTTCTGTATATCTTCTTCAATAACTCCGAGAAGAGGACGATAGCCGACTATGTCTCCCAGGCGGTTAGTAGAAGGCTTCGGCTTGGTGGAAGCTTTGAGGAGTTTGTATTGTTCAAGCCTGTGCCGAAGATCTGAGTTCTTGGCCGTTTTGCCCACTCCTGGAGTAAAAATCAAGTGCCACCAGTATGCATTAAGCCATCATTCAAGAATAAAAAAGAACAGAGGGAAATTCACCTTAAACCGCAGAGGTTGCCTCAGTGGAAGCGCTCCTGGAAGATAAATCGACGCCGGTCCCAACTTTCTCAGCTTTCCTGGACTTCTCAGTTCCCTCCAAACCTTCGAAGGCTTGGCGGAAATCGTCATCCGTCCACTCTTGCATCTCGCCTACTTGCCCAGAAGACAAAGCCCCAACACCGTCGCCACCTCCAGCGCCTTCTCCTCCATCTCCGCCTTGCTCCTCATCCACATCTCCCTCCTCCGGGATATCTGGACATGTGCTGGGAGAGGGACCGTCATACTTTTTGAGCTTCTTCCCCCCGGCAACCGGATGTTTCGGAAAGGTCCTCCTTTTGCTGCTCTTCGACTCGGCCCCTTCTTTAGCTTGGGCAGCCTTCTCTTCGGTCATGTCCCTCTGCTTGACCACGGACTGCTGTGGAAGGATCAAGTTGTGCTCCAAAAGTGTAGCGTTCCTGATCAGGTAAGCAGCCGACCTATCTCTTCCAGTAATAGCTTCTATTTCTGCTGCCGTCTGAACCAGGCGATCATTCTCCACGACCGCAAAACCACCTGTCGCTAGCAAAAAATAAAAACACATAAGAAGGAGCATTGCAACCAAAACGGGAATTAAAAATAAAGCTTTGACTTACATCCGGAGGTGAAGCGCCGAATAGAAACGGAATCATCCCTGACAAAAAACCATTCCTTCTTGAACATGCTGTACTTGGAGTATAAATCCAGGACCGGCTTAAAGGATACGGCCGATTCCAAGCTGATGTAGGGAGACCCCTTCTTATAGCCTCTCAAGTTGTACAAATACCGGATCTCTCGGTTGGAAGGAGGACGCCCATATCTCCTCTGGAAGATCACGAAGAGACTCACCAGAATGGCATAGAAGTTGGGCTGAAGCTGGAATGGAGCTACCTTTAGATATGTGAGAAAGCTGGCTACCCAGGCGTTGAGAGCCGGGATGGCACCACACATGTAATGGTATCTGCTGTAGGCAAAATATCCTTCGGGAGGGTCATACGGCATCACTCCCACATCCGGCAATAGCATGCGCGCTCGGTCGATCCCGAAATTACGAGATATAACATCAAGTTGCTCGCCCTTGAGTGAGCTGGGGAAGAAATCAGGAGGCAAGTTCAGAAGTTCCTGAGGACCGTATCCATCTACCAATGATCTCGGGGTGGGCCCATGACGGGCAAATCCTGGCTGAGCTGGGGGCACTGAGGAAGGCTCTTCTCCGTCCTGAGATCTCTTCTTCTCCGATCGGGTTGCCACTTTGTGAGACATTTATCTGCAACTCAAGAAAGTACATCGTTGAAATGGAAGGTACAAACATGCGAGTATATGTAGTCTGGAATTTCACTCGTAATTCAAAACATAAAAAATTCAAGTATATAAAGTTCATTCGGTATTCGAGTCCCCTATCCCATTCGGTAGTACAGCCATAAAAGTTCATTTGGCAAAAGCAAAACTCACCTGGTTCGGCAATTAAGTTTGATTCGGCACTACAGTTGATTCGGCACTACAGTTGATTCGGCACTACTGTTGATTCGGCACTACAGTTGATTCGGCACTACAATTGATTCGGCAGGTAAGGGATAACGGAGACACAAGGTCCATACTTATAAGCAAACGTGGATGACTGGACCAAATGGTTCGGCGCATAGGTCCGAATGAGGATGTCCGAGCTAAAACAAAGCGTGACATTATGCTAGCATATGCCCCACTTTGGGGGGAAAATGTTGGGTGTGTTTCCACCACCACCGAACCAAGGAGAAGGAGAGCACTGCCGAACCATCTTTCCTCCAAGCACGGCCGGTCCAAACTCCACTTCCAAGCACTGCCAAACCAACTCCATCCACCTGTTACCGAACCAGAGTGCTATCGAACCAGCCACCCTCCATCCACTACCGGTCCAAGCATTGCCGAACCAACTCCATCCACCTGCTACCGAACCAGGGTACTACCGAGCCAACACAAACCAAAACCACTCCACCTACCACCGGGCCAAAGTACTACCGGACCAAGACCTCATCTCCCACCATCTACTACCGGACCAAGACCTCATCTCCAACCATCTACTACCGAACCAAGGCATTGCCGAACCAAAGTTGCCAGGCCAGATTGCATCAGCCTAGGCCCACCAGCAGCTATATACCTCCAAGGCCCCTGCCCCCAGCCTCACTCTATAAATAGAGGGGCAGGGGTACAACAATGGAAGAAAAGTTTGAGAGCTCAAGCACAGATAGAACTTTCAAACAACTTTCATTTACTTGTATCAAAGCTTTGTACTTGTAATCTGAACAAGAAAGGAGAAATAATATATAAAGTGGACGTAGGCACATTCTGGCCGAACCACTATAAATCTGCATGTCTTTTACAGTTTAGTCCTTGCTTTTCACATATTTGCATAAATCGCCCAAGTCACTGAGAACCACATAAAATCAATTAAATCATATGACTTTGAGGTGTTTGTCCATTTTTTGTGCAAACAACATATATTATAATATCAATGAACTTTACAAAAGAGAAATCTTTGCAACCAAATTAGCCACAAACACCCGGGAATAGGTTTAAGTAGTGAAATAAATGAAGAAATTAAATGAAAATAGAGGAATAACATTAAAAATCAAGAAAAATGCAACAAAAAGTAAATACAACATAATTTATAGTGGTTCGGCACTGATTACCTACGTCCACTTTGAATGCTCTCTTTATTGCTTCACGGTTCACTTGATTACATTTACAATCAGTAAGAAATAGCAAGAGATCAGGAAAGAACAAAAGGAAATTGGTTACAATAATGGAAAAGTTTCACTTGCGAGGCAAAAAGAAAAGGCCCATCAAAATGGCCTCATGTGCCTGTATTTATAGATGAAGGCAGCCTCCAATCGAACTAAAACTTCAGCATGTAGACCTCCTCAACCATATGAGCCCACCATATGGAGGACTAGGCCCAATTCCCAATGGATAGGGGTCGGTACAGACCCCTCCATCAGTCGAATATGCGCTAGCGACCCCTATGGTGGCTTCCTTATGATCTATATTGATGTTACTCCAAATATCATAACGTTTGGACTCGTAGATCTTTAGTTCTCATCAGGTTTTAGTTCAAACACCAACCAGGTTAAGACAATACTGATCCATGGTCCATGAGTGTACTATGCCGATCCATTCACATTGTACCCATCTGTAGCCTCCAAACACACTATGTCGATCCATTCACAATGTGCCGATCCATAGCCTCCAAACACACTATGTCGACTCATTCACATTATGTTAACCCATACATATTACGCCTATCCAAACACACTAAGCCGACCCCTTTTGCATAAGCCATACCATACCGAACTGTATCGCTCCGGCCTCATCATACCAATCCCTATTCCCTGATCATCGACATGTCGACCCCTCCATAGTCCCTCCAATTTGTCAAACATCCATGCCGACTCCTATTCCAAACAAACATAATCACATAATCTGACATCCTGCATCATCCATCCATCAACTTCATTTATCCCGAGCTTGATACATCTGCTTGGACATTATATTTTGATCATGTGGCTGTTATCTTGTGATCATCCTTCTTGTCAACAATTGAGTCTAGTTTTCGTAATCAACCCTATGCAGCAGGGTCACGACACCGGGTAACACTTGCCCTATAAAGTACGTCTTGTGAATAAAATGATGTGCTTTGAATTGGATAAACTCGGTTTCCCGGGAACAATCCTATCCAATTCCCTGATTGATCACTGTTCCTTTATTAACCTTTGCTGATACGGGTCTGATGTCGCATTCCATTAGAACGCACATATTTGGTCATATGAAATCTTCATGTTTTCTTTCGATTAGACATCAAGTTCGATTGTTTCAAGCTAAACCGCCATCTCAGTTACTTTTAAAAGGCTGAATCCTTAAACCTCTTTTGTGCACGTTCATATGCACGTTTCTGCTATCGGCCTCCGGACGTGTTCTGACGTTCACTGGCCTTTGCCAAGCCATTTTACTATGAATGTTTACATTTGCAGTTTAACCTTCATCATATCGGCTATTATTTGGTTTCTAGATATCTGTCATTTTCTTTTACCTTCTTCCCTCTTTTCCTTGCTTCTTTTTTTAATCATATATATTTTTATTATATTTATTATTATCTATCTTTTTTTATAGGAGGGGTCGGCATTTGGTATGCCGATACCTTGGTGAATTTGCATGGATAGGGATTGGTGTACCTTAAGGCCGATCCCTTTTCAATATTATGACCAGGTCACTCGGGTATGACCGGTTTCTCTTCCCCTTCTCTCTCTCTCTCTCCCATATAAAAACTCGCATATTCTTCTCTTCTTCCTTTACTTTACATTCCTAGCACTTAAGCACTTCTTCTTTTTTTCTTGTTCATCACTTAGCCGAATGCTCTGAAAAAAGGACAGGCTTCTCTTCTAAACTCAAACTCAAGTGCGAGACCACACCTTTGACCTCCATTACCATCAATTTGTTCCTAATCCAAGCTTCGGCCTTGTAATCCAAATCAAATAGGTATAATCTCTTCTCATAATCACATTAATCTAGTCATGGATCCCGAGCTTGGAGGAATCGAAGCGTCGTTTAGGTAGGTTGCTTAGCAAGCTATGTTAAGTCACGTGGGTGCGGCAGAGATGAAGATGAAGGAGCAGGAGAAGAAGAAGGAGGAAGGAGAAGAAAAAGGAAAGGGAGAAGGTGATGAAAAGGAGGGTTCAGTAGAAGATTTTCAAAGGGATGATAGGAAGTCTAACTTTAGGATTGGGTAGGAGGAGTTCGGAGAGGGATCGGCGTGATACTTTGATGTTGTTTGATGATGGTTCGGTGAGAAGTAGCTAGAGAGAGGTCGGCATAAGAGATGGTTTCTCATGAGAGGTGTCAATAATAATTGTGTTTGTTTGAGGGATCGATACGTAATTGTTAGGCGAGGGTTCGATGTTAGTAACCCAGGTGTAGGGATCGGCATGGGTAAGGGTCTTAAAACGGATCAGTATAGGGGCTTGTCTATAGGGATCGGCTTAGGAATTAAAAAGGAGGATTCGCTCTGGAAGCTTATGTATATGGGTCGTCATATAGATTAGAACGAAGGGATCGGTATTCTCACATAAGCTGAAGTGTAGGGGTCCGCTACGAAACTAGGACATAGTTTTCTGCATAAAAGTAGGGATTGGTGATGACCATGAAAACCATCTTAACTCAAGTCGTTCAAACATTTAACAGCACACAGCCTTCCCCGAACATAAAATGACTAACAACAACGCGACTTGCATATTTTGGCCAATGGACTTAAGTTTGAACGATCAAATTCTCGGCCTACTTAACCTGAACTAAGTACGAAATTGGCTAAGTAAACTCGAACAATGGACTTCATAATCCAGAACGTCAACATCTGATCCTAAAGCTTTGGTTGCCGATCAACCATCACGTTTGAGACGGTCAGCGATGACGGTCTCTCTCTGGATGAAACCTACAAGCTTTGACATTTTATCTTTGCTTTTATGATTTTCAAACTGCTTATGTTTATTTCATATTGCACTATTTCACACACAACAAGGGGGAACATATTATTATCTCTAATATTGATTGTCTACTGAGTTTAGCTGACAAAGATCCTAAGTCATATGAAGCGCTCAACCGCAATGTCTTCTAAATCAACCGTGAGATCAAATTCCACCACCTTATCTGATAAACCTGTACCGAGTTAGCAAACAGAACAAGTAGAAGCACCTGACCCAGAAGCAAATCTTTTTTCCGACATCCCAGTTCTTCTAACAGAAGTTATTGATCTAGCTCCCGATACTGAAACACCCCACACCCCTTAATATTCAAAAAAAGGGTGCACTAAAAGATGCGGTGCGTTATAGGTATAGCTAAAGCATCACTGAGACTAAGATTCACCAGAAAAATAAATAAAAACAGTGGAAACATTTAAATAATAACTAGACATTTATAATTAAACTTCATTTCAAAACAGAATATGTGTTAAAAACCAAATACACATGTCTCGTGAAAAATACAATCTCAGTCACATCATATGAGTACATAAACAATAAAAATCATCCCTCTCATAAAGTACTAGTACATCAAAAGCCAAATGAAAAGAAAACTGAAAAGAAGAAGAAGAATACATGAAGAACACCGGGAGTGTATCACCAAGAAATCTGAATCTATTGTCCTTGACTCTGCTGGCCTATAGGGGAAAGGGAAACTAGAAAAGTGGGCCAGACTATAAGTCTGGTGAGTGAAAGTAATTACTGGCATTCTTAAGCAAGATAAAGATAATAGACTAAGCAATAGTTCTAGTATTAAAGGAAAATACAAAAAAGATAAAACTAGGATAAAATACAGTTTTTGATTATGTTTGCTTTGATTGTGATTGTTTGCACTTGTCTTAGATTGCTATGATTTGGTTGAAACCCTAATCCTATTTTAATTAGGCTGAAATCCTAATTCTACTCATTGATCGGCCTTCTATTTCTTTTTAACTTAGTGTAAGTTTTAAAACAAGCATCTTCTATTATTTTTGCTATATTTGCTTATTAACTTAATCTACGTTTTAAAATAAGCCTTTTCTATTCTTTCTGCTTAATTATAACCCATGTTATAATTGTTACTCTTATATTCTATCTTTTTAGTTATAACCACTAGTAATAAACATGCTTGCAAATGTCTTAAATTTTCCTATTTTAGTCTATCTTCTTTTTATTACAGTTCTTTCTTATTTTACATCTAATTTCTGTAAATTCAGTGTTTATTTCTATTTAATCCATATTAGCGAATTCTCCTCTTTTTAATATTCTTATATTTTATTCGCGTAAAAAGGAATAAAAAGAAACTAACATTTACAGGCTAAAATTCTAATGTAAAACAGATGTAAATAAATACAAATAACTGTAAATAACTGAATAAAAATAACTGAATAAAATAGACTGAAAAGAAGTTTAAAAACAAACTATAAATAACTTATATAAAAACTGTCTCAAAATTGCAGAAAAACAACAACTATTGAGAACCCTATTATTTTAAATTACTTAAAAATCTAAAAGAATTACAAAACATGCGGTCCTTTGCTTTATTCCTTGGCCTTCCCGAATCCACTTCTAGGGCATAGAATATTTTTATTAAAAAGATCTCCTCCCAAGAATATTTTTCTTTTTAAAGTCCAGCCTCAAGCAATGAACCCAATTGGGAGAAAATCTGAATGAGAAAAATAGCTAGGTCTAGGGTCTTATTTATAGTGTAGCTTAGGGATCTTAGGCCGTTGGATTTGAAGATTAAATCTGGTGCAACCATGTCACAGGCTCGCTAGGAACCGTCGAATGGAAGCACGAACGCACAGGATTGAAGAAAAATCAAAATATGACGTGTACGAACGAAACAGCGTTTAAGAATTAAGCAGGTCGACCAAACTCCTATGGGGGTCGACCTATGGCCTTTGGGGGTCGAACCTAGGGTCGAACTAGCCTAGGTTTGGGTCGACCAGACCCCTTGTTATTTATTTATTTTCATTTTATTTTCAATTTCTTATTTCTCTCATATCCTCTCCATACTAACTCTGATTTCAACAAGTTATATATGGAAATTGATCAGAAAATCACAACGGACATAATGGTGCAACTCCTGTAGCTCGATTATGACAATTTCACAAACTTATTTTATTATTTAATTAATTCATTAATTAATTATTATAGCTCAAATTTTGGTTTGTTACATTCTACCCTTCTTAAAGGATTTCGTCCTCGAAATCTCCAAGGACAGAAGAATGAAATAAATATTTACATCAAAATTCTACAACCACATATTCAACCATCATCCATTAGATCCATTGTCCTTAAGCTTTCTAATGCAATTTATGTTATATGCAATAGTGTATTGTCAATTTTCCTAACTAATGCAAAAGATTATGCGGTCTACTGATTTAGTCGATCTCCTTTAATGCAATCATGTTCGTGCCATGTATCCAAATGAATGCAAAATCCCTAATGATAACTGATAGTTCTATATGCATCTACAATCATCATCCAAATGCAAAAATCATATGATAATCATCCATTTATAGCAACCATGGAAATAAAATAAAAATGCAAATGCACACACATCTATATGAATATGTTTTAGTGACCTAGTTGAAAGTCTTACGGATCGTATATATGTTACTAATGTGCAAGTGTACTAATGGTATAGCAAAGATATAAGCAGATATGTAAATGTAAGTAGAAATAAAAACAATCACACCAGAGTTTTTATACTGGTTCGGACCTCCCGTCCTACGTCCAGTCCCGAAGCTCCCCTTCGGTATTTCACTACCCAAATACCCTCACTTCACCCGGAGGAACAGGTCTTTTTACAATAGAGTTTTTGACAATCTTGTGTTCTGATCAACACTGATATTGACTGATAATACAAAACTTCCTATAATCTCCTTTGAGTGATTGTGTAAGTGTGAGCGCAAATTTGAGGAAGAATATAACCAATATAAATAGTGGTTATAGTTTGATTTGAGAATGTTAGAAATTAGGTTTTAGAAATCAACTTGATAATGATAATTCAAGAGAGTAGAAATCAGTAAGTTGAGTGAATTTTTCTCAAATCAATTTGATAGTATTTATAGGATTTGAAGAGTTATGATTAAAGAGAAGTGACTGGAAACCATTGGCGAAAGGTTGCAACTGTTTGTAGAAGAATAACTTTTGTTTTAAGGTTTCGTAACTTTTCAAAAAAAAATAGAGCCGTTGTTCAAAAAGTATCCGTAACCAGACGTTTGTAGTATAGCTCAGACGTCTGGAGTATGTTTCAGAAATTTTCCCGAAACTTACTGCAGACGTCTGTAGTATGTAAATTCCAGATTCTTGTGTATGTCACTTCATTGGAGATTGTACAATACTTCTATATACTAATTTCATAAATACTCTTCTTGTAATCTTCAAATCATAGTTTCTTTGACATGATGGATATCTTGAATACCTGCATATGTTAGTGTATATGTATATATATGATATTGTATAGTTGTTGTCATTGAAATCATAGAATGGAGGTTCCAACATTCTCCCCCTTTTTGATGATGACAACTATACAATATTATGTTAGAGATATGAATATATTTACTCCCCTAATTATGTTATCTCCCCCTGAATATGTGAAAGTTATATTTTTCTCCCCTTTTGTCAGAATCAAAACAGAATGAATGCATATAAATATGACATAAATCAAGATAGTTAACACATATGAAACACAGAAATAAATGAAAGAAATATAAAGACATATTATTCTCCTTCATAGAAGAATGCTCCTCCATAGCCTCCATAGGATGAACCATAGGATGAATAAGGATCATATGAAGAAGAATCCCATTGTTGATATTGATATGAAGGTTCATCTTGAATTGAAAGCCCTTGCATAGCCTAATATGGTAGATATGATTCTGTAGGCTCATCATGGTGATCGTTATCTTCTTCGGTTGAGTCATCGTACTTTTCTTCTTCTTCTTCGTAAATAACCATTTTACCTCTATTGGTTAAAGAAGAATGACGTAATCCTTGTCGTTGAGTAGGAGCATGAGGAGTAGGAGACGGTGAGGATGATGAACTTGAACTAGACCGACCTCTAAACTTCTTCATTATCTTCTCTAAGCTCGAAACTACTTTGTCAAGATTTTTCTCCACTTTGGTCATTCGTGTAGAAAAAGACCTTTCAAGCTTCTTTTGGTTTCGTGCTAAAATGGATTGGTTGCGTAATAACACATCATTAATTGACTCGTTTGAAGCAAGTGTTGGTTGAATTTCCAAGATTTCGGAGTCAGTATAGTATTATGTGGTTGGTTGTGATGAAGAAGCTGGTTGTTGTTGTGGTGGAGAAGATTGCGGTCGGTTCTCCCATTGTTGGAAAGATATGATAGGAGGTGGTGTTTTCGGGAGTTGCATTAATGAAATAAACCATTTACCTCCGTCTTTTGTTGGAATTTCTTCAAAAGAGGATAGATATAAATGTATTTCAAATGCCGTTAAAATCCGCATAATGTATGCGGCATATGGAATGGTTGGTTTGGGATTATTCCAAAAATCTTTTATTTGAGTCAAGATAAATTGTGCACAATTTACCGAGATATTACCAAAGATGGCATACAATGCCTTATGATCATTTTCGTAGACGATCTCATGGCTACCAAGTCTAGGAATAATAGTGTTGATTATCATTCGATTTAGTAACCTAGCTCGAGGTCGTAAAAAAATTTGAGCGCCAATTCATATTGTCTTCCCATATAAGATGTGTAATTCTATTTCTAGGTTTTCCTAGCATAGTAGGTATATCATCAAACACCATACCTTCATAACTACAACCTAGAATTGCTCCAATCGTTGGAATATCAAGTTTTATAAATTTCCCATAGACGGATGTCCAAAGAATATCATTACTCTCTTCTTCTTATGACAAACCGGCACTTGAAAGATTTGCATAAAATAGATAAATAGCTAAAGGATCTATACTTACCGAATTTACTTCAATGTCAATTAAGGAAGAGCAACCGGAAGCTTGAGTTAGTTGATTAAGATTGTATTCCACCGGATGATGAATGTTGTAGAATGGGCCATTGTGAATATTTTTCTTCTTGATGGTTTCAAATCATTTGATTGTTGCTTTTTCATGTCTCATCCATTGAAGAATTTTTGTTTCGGAGACGAGGTTTACTGAGGATGATGATTGAGTTTGCTTTTGTCTCTTGGAAGCTACTTTCTTTGGTGCCATTGATTAGAGTTTGAAGAGATTTAGAGAGCTAGGGTTGCTAGGATTTTGATAGATAATGGGGGCTGGTAAAAATGAGATGGGAAGGTTAAAACATATTATATAAAGGGGCAAAAAGTAGTGATTTTCAGATGTAATTTTTTGTCCCGAATGTTCCTGCAGACGTCTGAGGTATAGGGCCAGACGTCTGGCAGAAATAGTGATTTTCAGATAACAAATTTTTTTTTGTCCCGAGTGTTCCTGCAGACGTCTAAGGTATAGGGCCAGATGTCTGAGGTAACCGATTTTTGTCTGTAATGTTTATTTTTGTATTTTGGTAATCCGGTTGAATTTTCTTATATGTTTCTTGTTAATTTAATGTAAGAAATAAATTTATGCAAATATATATAAATATACAAAAAACATTTTGAAACAGGATGATGAATACACAAATTATTAAAAAAAAAAATATAATAGAGCAATTTAGTTGTTTCTAGAAGGACCTCCTTACTTCCATGAGTTTGGTTCATCCTTGATGATAGGATCATACATTGGTCGAATGGGTGACCAATGATTGTGGTGAACTGGAGAAAGAGTACGTTGAATGCTATTAACTGTATCTTTCTTTGGAGAACGACCACATATTTTTGCAATGTGATGAGTTAAAAAATTCAATTGTTCTCCTTGGCGTCGCTGTTCCCAGGCCATTTCCTTTTGAAGGCCAAGGCTCTCCCGCTGAAAATGATGTAAATCATCAGTCCGATAGTCATCGGTTTGCATGATTGTTCCTTGAAATTCAATTGCAGATTTCACTTTCTTTCCTTTAGGTGAATATCCAGTTGTAGTATCTTTTGGAGTAGTCGAGATTCTTAGAGAACCTTTGTAGCGCGGAGGCGGAGCATAATCCGGATATTGAACAATGAATCCAGGTGGAATAATATAGCGTTCCGGGTGATGAACATCAGGAAAGTTAGATGGTGGTGATGGAACGGTATAAGCGGATGAAGAATGATTTATTGACGAATGTTCATTTGGAGATGAGGCAGAATTATAAATTTCTTCGTGGGAATACATTGTAGCTTAAGGAAGATATGCTAATATATGAATGAAGATTGAATTTATATATGCTTATGATATAAAAATAGTACAAAATTGTTGTACCATATTTTACGCAATTAAAACTAACCATTTGTTAGAATTATATTTGAGAGAATTTAAACCAATAAAAGGTAAAAAAACTGTTTTACTATAAATAGAAAAAAAAACTTTCTGTTTTTAAAGAAATGTTTATATATATTCAAGGTAAAAAAAACAAGTATATTCTATTCCATTTCGGATAATGAGCAAATTCCTAAGTTTCTTCTTAGTTTAATAAAAGTCATTTCATTCAATGGTTTAGTAAAAATGTCTGCAATTTGATTTTCGGGACTTACATACTCTAAGTTGATTGTTCCTTTTTCAACATTATCTCTTAAGAAATGATGTCTTATATCAATATGTTTTGTTCTAGAATGATTTATTGGATTTTTAGATAAATTAATTGCACTTGTATTATCACAATAAATTATAGAATTATTTAATTGACTGCCGTAGTCTTGTAATGTCTGTTGCATGTATATTACTTGAGCACATGCTAGAGCGGCAGAAATGTACTCAGCTTCACAAGTAGACAAAGACACATAATTTTGTCTCTTGCTAAACCATGAAACTAGTGATTGACCTAAAAAATGACATGTACCACTTGTACTTTTTCTATCCGTTTTGCATCCACCAAAGTCTGCATCACTATAGGATATGAGTTCGAATGGATTATTTTTCGAATAGAATAAGCCGTAATCCGTTGTATTTATTAAATAGCGGAGAATACGTTTTATTACATGATGATGTGATTCTTTTGGTTGTGCTTGAAAGCGTGCACATAAACATACACTCATCATTATATCGGGTCGACTAGTAGTTAAATAAAGAAGAGATCCTATCATACTTCTAAAAAGTTTTTGATCGAAATCTTTACCATTTTCATCTTTATCTAAGTGAGTAGTGGTACTCATTGGTGTTGGTTTACTAGATGTTTTACTCATACCAAAACGATTTAATAAATCTTTACAGTATTTTTCTTGATATAGAAAAATTCCATTTTCTAGTTGTTTTATTTGTAATCCTAAGAAAAAATTTAATTCTTCCATATGTGACATTTCAAATTCGTTAGTCATTATTTGAGAAAATTCTTTACATAAGAGTTCATTTGTTGATCCAAAAATTATATC
Source organism: Allium fistulosum (assembly GCA_030737815.1). NCBI lineage: Eukaryota > Viridiplantae > Streptophyta > Magnoliopsida > Asparagales > Amaryllidaceae > Allium > Allium fistulosum. Next base: position 751,328,166 of record CM060905.1, on the reverse strand, counting down.
ATCAACATATATTTGTACTATTAAAATATCAATTTGCTTTTTCTTAATAAACAATGTTGTATCAATTTTACCAATTTGAAAACCGGATTTTAATAAATGAGATTTTAAGCGATCATACCAAGCTCGAGGTGCTTGTTTTAAACCATATAGTGCTTTATTAAGTTTAAAAACATGATCCGGGAATTTTTTATGAACAAACAACGGGGGTTGTTCAACATAAACATTTTATTTTATAAAACCATTTAAGAAAGCACTTTTAACATCCATTTGAAAAAGTTTGATATTATTGTGACAAGCAAAAGCAAGTAAGATCCGTATTGCTTCAAGACGAGCTACTGGTGCAAAGGTTTCTTCATAATCAATTCCTTCTTCTTGGTTGTAACCTTGTGCGACTAGTCTTGCCTTATTTCGAACAATATTACCATTTTCATCTACTTTGTTTTTGAAAACCCATTTTGTTCCTATTACAGATTGATCACTTGGTCGGGGTGTAAGTTCCCAAACATTATGTCGTTCAAATTGATTTAATTCATCTTGCATTGCTAAAATCCAAGAATCATTATTAGATGCTTCTTTATAGTTTCTAGGTTCAAAGTTAGATATAAACGCTACTTGACTCATTTGATTTAGTTGATTTCTTGTCGTTACTTTAGAATCTAAATTTCCTATAATATTATCCATGGGATGGTCTTTTAAAATTCATGGCGGTGATTTTGATATATTAATATCGTTATTTTCATTTGAAATTTGTTCTGAGTTTATATCTTGATTTTGTGATAAAGTTGGAATTTCTTCATCGTCATTTTTTGATTTAGTAAAAAATGTCCATCGAAGGATATATGTAAACTTTCTTCTATTATATTTGTTCGTTTATTAAAGATTCGATATGCTTTACTTCTATCAGAATATCCTATAAATATTCCTTCATCTGCTTTTGCATCGAATTTTCCAAGATTATCTTTTGTGTTTAGTATAAAACATTTTGAACCAAATACTCTAAAATATGTTATTTTTGGTTTTCTTTTATAAAACATTTCGTAACACGTGTTTTTAGTCATAGGTCTTAAAGTTACACGATTTAAGACATAACATGCCGTTGTGACTACTTCTGCCCAAAAATTCTTTGGTAATCACTACTATTTAATAATGTCCGTGCACATTCTTGCAAAGTACGATTTTTTCTTTCAACAACACCATTTTGCTGTGGTGTTCGGGGAAATGAGAAATTATGACTGATACCCTTTTTATTACAAAAATTTGTAAATAATTCATTTTCAAATTCTCCACCATGATCACTTCGTATATTTTTAATTTTTAAATCCATTGAGGTTTTAATTCGTTTGGCAAAAATTTTAAACATTTCAAAAGTATCACTTTTATGTTTTAAGAATAAAGTCCAAGTATATCTTGAATAATCATCCACAATAACGAAAACGTATTTACTATGATTTATAGATCGTACTTGAGTTGGTCCAAATAAGTCTAAATGAAGTAATTCAAGTGGTTGTTTGGTGGAAATTTCCTTTTTAGATTTAAAAGAACTTTTAGTTAATTTGCCTATTTGACATGCGTCACAAAGATTTTTAAATTTAAAATTGATCTTAGGTAAACCTCTAACTAATTCGTGTTTAGCTAATTTATTGATATTTTTAAAGTTTAGATGAAAAAAGCGTCTATGCCATAACCATGGATCATCATGATTAGCTGCTAAGCATACATCATCTTTATGATTAATATTCATGTTTAGAATATAAATATTTTGTTTTCTAAATCCTTCAAATATTAAACTTTTATTTTGATCATAGATGTTGCACTTATGTTTTTCAAAATCAATTTTAAAACCTTTATCACATAATTGACTAATACTAAGAAGATTATGTTTTAAATTTTCTACTAGTAAAACATTTGTAATTATAGGAGATGTAGATATACCTAGATTGATGACTTCTCCAATGCCAGTGACAAATCCTTTGGAGTTATCTCCGAATGTTACTGTTCCGCCATCTATATTTTTGATATTTGTAAGCATGGATTTATTTCCCGTCATGTGCTTGGAGCATCCACTATCTAGTATCCACTTCTCTTTTCCCTTACTCTTATTTTTGAGTACCTGCAAAAAATATAAAAATAATTTAATTGGTACCCACATCTTCCGTTAGGGTCCTAAGGGTTAGTATGAGAAGGTAGCCATACCCATGATGGTTTGGGACCTTTAAACAAATAATTATTGTTATGAACTACTTTTTCCAAATATTCATTTATAAATTTCTTTCTAATCAAATTATTATTTGTTTTTGGAATCCAGAATTTAATATTTTTAGATTCGTTGTTTTTATGAAATATTCTAGATTTCTTGAATTTAGTGTAGAGAGAACTATACTTAGTTGTAGCATTCAAATTTTGTTTCTTGGTCTTGTCTTGATTTTTAATAAATCCTAATCCATTTTTATTTCCTGATGGTTTAGAATTTTTAATTAAACTTTCTAAATTTTGTTTCCCTTTATTAAATTTTGAAACATTATTTGTTATTTTTTCTAAACTATTTTTTAAGTTAGATATTTCAATATTGTCAGATTCTATCCTTATTTTAAAATCAATATTTTCTTTCAGAATGACATCCTTCGTAGTTACTTCTTTTTGTAACTCATGAATTAAATCAGAATTACTTGTAGACAATTTTTTACATTCATCTTGAGCTAATTCTAATTCTTCTTCTAGAATTGTTTTCTCATCTTTTAACATTCCGATTTCTAATTCTAATCGAGCAAATTTTCCTTTGTATTCTTTGATCAATTTTTTTGATTCTCTAAATTTATCGTCTAATTCCATACTTATTTCAAGTAATTCGTTATAAGATAAATCGGAAAGTACCTCATTAGTGTTAGCCATAAAGCAAACATTTGCTTGTTCAGAGTCACTCTCACTATCTGATGATGATGAGTTAGAATCGTCCCATGTTACTTGAAATGCTCTCTTCTTTTTCTTGAAATCAAATTTTGTTCTTTCTTTTATCATTGTTACCTTGAGGAAAATCCTTCTTCATATGTCCGAACTTATCACATCCATAGCATTTGATTGACGTTAGATCAGTTGTTTTGGAATTTGAATTTCCTCCATTTCGAAACTTTGTCATTTGCTTGAATTTCTTGAATTTGTTGTAGTTCTTTGCTATGAATACAATTTCATCTTCTTCGAGATCTGAATTCTCATTATTAGCTTGAAAAGCAATATTTTTCTTTTCTTGATTTGCTTCTTTTCGTGCCTGCAGGTTAGCTTCGTATGACATCAAATTTCCTATTAATTCATCAACTTTGAGTTCGCAAAGATTATTAGCTTCTTCGATAACCAAAACTTTTCTTTCCCATTCAGTAGTCAAAGAATTTAAAATTCGAGTAACTAGTTCAAATTGAGTAAATTTTACTCCTAGAGCCATAAGATCATGTTGAATAGTTTGAAATCTCATGTACATGTCACTTATAGTTTCATTGGTTTTCATTTTGAATGATGAAAACTGATTTTGTAGAATTGAAATCTTTGTTTGTTTAACTTTTGTAGTTCCTTCATGAGTAACTTGAAGTGTATGCCATATATCATATGAAGTGGTGCATAACATAACTCTAGAAAATTCATTTTTATCAAGAGAACAAAATAAAAGATTCATAGCTTTCGCATTATTTCCAGCTAAAAGTTTTTGTTCTTCTGTCCATGTGTTTCTAGCAGTGGTTGGTGCTTCAAATCTAGTTTGAGTTGTTTCCCAAACATCTAGGCTGGTAGACTCTATAAAAATACGCATACGTGTAGACCAATATGCATAATTTGAACCGGTGAATAGTGGAGGACGTGCAGTAGATTGACCTTCGTGAAAAGTACTTTCCATATTAGTGATAATTCAACTACGTGTTACTGTAACTTGAATTGAACTAAGCTCTGATACCAAATGAAAGTCTTACGGATCGTATATATGTTACTAATGTGCAAGTGTACTAATGGTATAGCAAAGATATATGCAGATATGTAAATGTAAGTAGAAATAAAAACGATCACACCAGAGTTTTTATACTGGTTCGGACCTCCCGTCCTACGTCCAATCCCGAAGCTCCCCTTCGGTATTTCACTACCCAAATACCCTCACTTCACCCGGAGGAACAGGTCTTTTTACAATAGAGTTTTTGACAATCTTGTGTTCTGATCAACACTGATATTGACTGATAATACAAAACTTCCTATAATCTCCTTTGAGTGATTGTGTAAGTGTGAGCGCAAATTTGAGGAAGAATATAACCAATATAAATAGTGGTTATAGTTTGATTTCAGAATGTTAGAAATTAGGTTTCATAAATCAACTTGATAATGATAATTCAAGAGAGTAGAAATCAGTAAGTTGAGTGAATTTTTCTCAAATCAATTTGATAGTATTTATAGGATATGAAGAGCTATGATTAAAGAGAAGTGACTGGAAACCATTGGTGAAAGGTTGCAACTGTTTGTAGAAGAATAACTTTTATTTTAAGGTTTCGTAACTTTTCAAAAAAAATAGAGCCGTTGTTTAAAAATTATTCGTAACCAGACATCCGCAGTATAGCTCAGACGTCTGGAGTATGTTTCAGAAATTTTCCCAAAACTTACTGCAGACGTCTGAGTATATACTGCAGACGTCTGTAGTATGTAAATTCCAGATTCTTGTGTGTGTCACTTCATTGGAGATTGTACAATACTTCTATATACTACTTTCATAAATACTCTTCTTGTAATCTTCAAATCATAGTTTCTTTGACGTGATGGATATCTTGAATACCTGCATATGTTAGTGTATATGTATATATATGATATTGTATAGTTGTTGTCATTGAAATCATAGAATGGAGGTTCCAACACTAGTTAGGCTGATCCCTAAGAGATAATAGTGCCTAGTGTATATATATGCGTCCATTAGCATCCACTAGCAAACACTTGCAACCACTAGCGTCCAACATACATAACATGTTCTAGTAACATATTTACATTCGGTCCTACTATCCATAGGTTAAATCCTAAGATCTACCCTCCCAAAGGATACTAAAGGAAAGAACCAATTGAAAATTAAAGATGGAAATAGGAAATTCAAGACGTACCATCGAAAAGATGCGAATAAGAGGTACGTATTTTCTCCTCAACCTCCCACGTAGCTTCCTCAATGTTGTCTCCTCACTGCACCTTAACCAAAGGTACTTTTCCTAAGCATCCTGATATCACGTCCAACGATCTTGGTAGGAATGCGACGAACCGTTGCTACTCTCTCCACTTTAACTTCTTCAAGTTGGCTAGGTTCCACTACCTTTGCAGAATCATGTAAGCACTTTCTCAAGTGCGAAACACGAAAAACATCATGAACTCCCGTGAGCCTCTTTAGTAGCTTTATCCGATACGTCATCTTCCTTACCCTTCCACAATGGGGAACGGTCCTATGAATCTGGGCGCAAGTTTCCCATTTGATCCAAACCTCTATACCTTTCTTAGCGAAGACACCTTAACGAAAACCAAATCTCCCATCTCAAACTCAATATCCCTTCTCCGCTTATCTGCATAGGATTTTTATCTATCTTAGGCCATCTTCATTCTCCTTCTAATCAAATCAATCTTTTCCGAAGTCTCTCTAACCATGTCAGGACCTAGTAGCAATCTCTCTGTAGACTCCAACCAACACGAAGGCAACTTGTACGGCCTCCCATAAAGAGCTTCAAAGGGTGCCATCACATTGTTAGCCTGAAAACTATTATTATATGCAAACTCCACTAAAGGAAGATGCTCCTCCCAAGTTCCTCCAAAATCTAGAATGCACATCCACAACAAATCCTTAAGAACTCTATTAACTCTCTCCGTTTGGCCATCCGTCTGGGGATGATAGGCCGTACTCAATCTAAGCTGCATCCCTAAAGCCTCTTGCAAGCTTCTCCAAAACACGTTAGTAAAGATAGGGTCTCTATCGCTCACTATGCTAGAGGGAACTCCATGAAGTTGGACTATCTCACGAACATATAAGGATGCCAAATAAGGTGTTATCCTCTTACTCTTAACCAGAAAAAAGTGGGCGCGCTTAGTCAAACGCTCTACAATCACCCAAATACTAGTATTCCCCATCCTAGATCGGGCTAAACCATCTATGAAGTCCATCAAAACACTATCCCACTTCCATTCGGGTACATCCAATGGTTGAAGCAATTCGCCGGGTTTCTGCTGCTTTGCCATAACTCTTTGGCACACAAGACACTTAGCTACAAACTCTGCCACATCCTTCTTCATGCCTCTCCAATAAAACACTCTCTTCATGTCCCTATACATCTTATCACTGGATGAATAGTCATTCAAGAATGGTGTGCTTCTTCTAGAACTGCTCTCATCAAATCTCTAGTGCGGGGGACACAAAGTCTTCCATCTCTCCTTAGCCACCCTTTACTATCAATGGAATAGCGTTGGAGATGTCTAGAGACCTCTCATATGCTAATCCTATCCAAAATATCCATAAGCTTTGAATCCTCTCGCTGCCTTGAGCCAATCTGATCTACGAGGGTAGGCTTAACCTTAAGTGCTGTCAATAATCTAGGGGGAATGTCCATAGATGGCTTAAAATCGAAGGTGGAAATAAACTTTAGGCTTTTCCACTCCATGAAAATTGGACTAAGGGATGCTCTCTTCCTGCTTAACGCATCCGCAACCACGTTCCCTTTACCAGTGGTATAGGCTATCTCAAAGTCATATGATGCTAGAAACTCCATCCAACGTTGCTGCCTCAAGTTTAAATCCTTTTGTGAGAAGAGGTACTTTAATGATTTATGGTCAGTGAAAAGCTTGAACCTCATTCCTAGCAAGTAATGTCTCCAAGACTTGAGCACCAAAACAACACCAGCTAACTCCAAATCATGGGTGAGGTAGTTCTTCTCATGAGTTCTCAACAGTTTACTTCCTTAACATACTACCCTCCCTTCTTGCATCAATAATGCTCCAAGACCCTTCCCGCATGCGTCAGTGTATACTATAAAAGGCTTAACTCCGTCGGGTAAAACTAACACTGGTGCACTAGTAATGGTCCTCTTCAGCATCATGAACGAATCCTCACAATCTACGTCCCACACGAATGTCGTATTCTTCTTAGTGAGGCGAGTAAGCTATGCTAAAATCTTAGCAAAATCTCTGATAAACTTCCTATAATACCCGGCCAAACCTAGGAAGCTTCTAACTTCGGTAACGTTCTTGGGGTCCTTCCAATCTTGTACTGCTACTATCTTAGTGGGATCCATAGCTAAACCCTCTCTTGGGACTACGTGCCCTAAGAAACGCACCTCCTCACGCTAAAAGTGATAGTTCGAGAATTTTTCTTTCAACTGATGAACACGAAATGTACGAAGAACCTCCTCAAGATAAATAGCATGCTCTTTCGTACTCTTGGAAAACAACAAAACGTCATCCACAAATACTATAACGAACTCATTTAGGACATCTCGAAAAAAAGGCTCATCAAATCTACAAAATAGGCTGGGGCATTGGTCAGCCCAAACAACATAAACAACCACTCAAAGAATCCATCTGGTGTCCTAAATGCTTTCTTATCGATGCTATCATTAGCGACCCTAAGCTGATGAAATCCAGTGGCTAAGTCAAGCTGAGAAAATACTGAAGAGCCAACCAACTGATCGAAAAGATCGTCTATCATAGGAAGTGGGTAACGGTTCTTTTTCATGAGCTTATTCAACTCTCCATAGTCTACGCAAAGTCAAAGGGAACCATCCTCCTTTGTAGCGAAGATGACTGGTGCTCCCCACTCAGATATGCTCCGTCTGATGCAGCCTTTCTCCAATAGCTCACCAATCTGCTTACTTAACTCCTTCCTCTCCCTAGGAGCCATATGTCTCACGGGCAATACAAATGGCTTAGCATTGTCATTTAGATAGATCCTAAAGTCGATCTCTCTCTTAGGGGGTAGTCCCCAAACCTCTTCAAAAACGTTTGGGAAATCTCTAACGACTGGAACAAAATCTAACTCTCCTAGTGATGAATTAAGGGAATAAAGGAAGCTCAACATGACTGACACCTGTAGGTTGCAAGAAACCTCGAGAGTCCTTCCACTACATGTCTGTAGTCTGACAACTCTCCTCATGCAGTCTAATATCGCTCCATAAGTGGATAACCAGTCCATCCCCAAAATCATCCCATATCCCAAAAATCGAAGTACATAGGCGTCATTGTCAAATTCTACTCCTAATATAAAAAATTTCAAACCCCTACAAATCATGGATAAATGTGCCGATCCTCCTATGGAGTTTGAAACAACTATAGGGTCTACTACTAGAGAAATATCTAACTGCAAACAATCAACCAAGGAACTATAAATGAAAGAATGCGATGCTCCAAAGTCAAAAAGAGTCCGAATAGGAAAATCCAAAATAGAGATCAAACCTTCTATAGAGACTTTCCTACCTCGATCCAGTCCACTAGAAGGTGCTGCATCCAAAGCTCATACTTACGCAGTAGGTGCGCCTGCTCTCTGCCCTGCCCTCAGAGGACAAGCTCTACAAAGATGCCTAGGCTACCCACAATTGTATCACCTCCCCTTCAACGTGTCCTTCTTACCATCCTTTTTGAAATGCCCAACCAATCCATAATTTTGACATTTTTCGCCCTTCTTGATCTTCTTTTGAGGTCCTCCTCCTTTCTTTTTGTACTTATCCCTTTTATTCTTCCACCACTTCTTCTTAGAGTTTTCTGACTTAGGAACCTTTTTAAGCTCTCCTTCCTTAACAACATCTGACAAGAGAGCCATTTCAAAAATTGACTTATATGTCGCTCCAGTAGGTACATGTTTCAATAACAACCCTTGGAGGGGCTGGTTCAAACCCTTAGCAAACTTGATGGCCTTCTTATGCGATGTATTAACAAGCTCCATTCCGAACTGCGATAGCTCATTAAACTGATTTATATACTCCTTCATTGAAAGACTCCCTTGCTTCAGACTAATGAACTTCTCGAACTCCATGCTTTCCTCGGCTTGCGACAAGAACTATCTCTCAAACCTTTCTCAAAATCCAAACCAACCAATGTCTCTACCTTCCATCTTTATGATCTCCCACCAGTAAGAAGCTTCTTCCTTCAGCTGCCAAGATGCAAGCTAAACTCTCTAGCGGTCCTCCAATCCTAAGAGCCCAAATATCCACTCTGTATTCCTCAACCAAGCTCGTGCCTCTATGAAATCCTCCATGTCAGAAAATGTCTTGCCTCATAGATTAGCAAAGTCTTGCATAGTTTAGAAAAATTGGCTGTTGTGGGTGGATTAATGCGATCTCCACCCGCCGGTGCTGCATTGGGTGCTTGTCCTTGCACCTCTGATGTCATAGCTTGGAGGTATCTACGGAACCAGCCAGGGACATAGACATCCTCTGGAAGATTTGGGGCGTCCATACTATGCAAAGAAAAAGAGAATTGAGGCTCGAAAGAATCGAAAGAAGGTTGAACTGGACTTTGAGGTGATTTTTATAAAAACTCTCTTATATATAAAAACCATTTCTATAATAAGAGTTTCTTTCTTAAAAACACTTTTAGTTTGAAGATATGTTACTTTTGAAAAATACTTTACTTTTAAAACAAGTTTTTAGGAATCCTGTAACCTCAGGCTCTGATACCTACTGAAACACCATACACCCCTTAGTATACAAAATAAGGGCACACTAAAAGATGTGGTGCGTTATAGGTATAGCTAAAGCATCACAGAGACTAAGATTCACAAGACAAATAAATAAAAACAGGGGAAACATTTAAATAATAACTAAACATTTAAAGTTAAACTTCATTTCAAAACAGAATATGTCTTAAAAACCAAATACACATGACTTATGAAAAATACAATCTCAGTCACATCATCAGAGTACATAAACAATAAAAATCATCCGTCTCATAAAGTACCAGTACATCAAAAGCCAAACGAAAAAAACTAGAAAGAAGAAGAATAATACATGAAGAACTCCGGGAATGTATCTCAAAGAAATCTGAATCTACTATCCTCGACTTTGCTAGCCTATGGGGGAAAAGGGAAAATAGAGGAGTGGGTCAGACTATACGTCTGGTGAGTGAAAGTAATTACTAGCATTCTTAAGCAAGATAAAGACTATAGACTAAGCAACGGTTCTAGTATGAAAGAAAAATGCAGAAAAGTTAAAATTGGGATAAAATACTATTTCTGATTCTATTTGCTTTGATTGTGATTGTTTGCACTTGTCTTAGATTGCTTTGACCCTAATCCTATTTTAATTAGGATGAAATCCTAAATCTACCAGTTGATCGGCCTTCTATCTCTGTTGTGCTACTATGAACCAATCATGTTGGTCATAGTAAAAGACACATGTTTAGCGCTTGGAATGCAGTAGCGAATTATTTACCCTAGTCGATGCTGCATGATAGGACATCGCCGGTACACACTAACTGTCGCCCCCTATTTTGATCTCTTATTTACCCTAATCAGCATAAGCATGCCCAGCCTCACCTAACTATTATGAGACCATTACTCCTAGTCTCAAAGGGAATGCTGCCCAGCCTCACCTAAGTGTTGTGAGATCATCGATCCTAGTCTGAAAGGGAATGCTGCCGGTACTGGTCCTAACAAAAAAATTCTAGTTTGCGCCCCTTGCCCAAATCCCTAGATTTGAGCTTCTATCTATTGGCCACTTATGTACCCTAATTAGCAAAAGCGTGTCCTAGTCTCACCTAACTATTGTGAGGCCATCAGTTCCTGACTGAAAGGGAATGCTGTTGGTACGGGCCCCTCTTCTATGTTTGCTTATTAACTTAGTGTAAGTTTTAAAATAACTCTCTTCTATTATTTATGCTATATTTTCTTATTAACCTAATCTAAGTTTTAAAATAATCCTTTTTTGTTCTTTCTGCTGAATTATAACATATGTTATAATTTTTACTCTTCTATTCTTTCTTTTTAGTTATAACCACTAGTTATAAACGTGCTTGCAAATGTCTCAAATTTGCCTATTTCAGTCTATCTTTTTTTTATTACAGTTCTTTCTTATTTTACATCTAATTTCTATAAATTTAGTGTTTATTTCTATTTAATCCATGTTAGCAAATTCTCCTTTTTTTAATATTCTTATATTTTATTCGCGTAAAAAGAAATAAAAAGAAACTAACATTTACATTCTAAATTCTAACGTAAAGCAGATGTAAATAAATACAAATAACTGTAAATAACTGAATAAAATAGCTGAATAAAAATAGCTGAATAAAATAGACTAAAAAGAAGTTTAAAAACTAACTGTAAATAACTTATATAAAAACTGTCTCAAAATTGCAGAAAACTACAACTATTGAGAACCCTATTATTTTAAATTACTTAAAAATCTAAAATAATTACAAAACACTCACCTGTGGTCCTTAGCTTTATTCCTTGCCATTCTCAGATCCACTTCTACGGTGTAGAATATTTTATTAAAAGGATTTCCTCCTAAGAAAAAATTACATTTTAGGGTCCAGCCTCAAGCAATGAACCCAATTGGGAGAAAATCTGAATGAGAAAAATAGCTAGGTCTAGGGTCTTATTTAGAGTGTAGCTTAGGGATCTCAGGCCGTTGGATTTGAAGATTAAATCTAGTACAACCACTTCATAGGCTTGCTAGGAACTGTCGGATGGAAGCACGAACTCACAAGATAGAAGAAAAATCAAAATATGACGTGTACTAAAGAAACAGCGTTCAAGAATTAAGCGGGCTGACAAAACTCCTATGGGGGTCGACCAACAGGTCAACCTATGGCCTTAGGGGGTCGACCCTACGGTCAACCTGGCCTAGGTTTGGGTTGACCTGACCCCTTGTTGTTATTTTTTTCATTTTTTTTTCGATTTCTTATTTCTCTCATACCTTCTCCATACTGACTCGGATTTCGACAAGTTATATACGGAAATTGATCAAAAAATCGCCACGGACACAATGGTGCAAATCCCGTAGCTCAATTCTAACAATTTCACAAACTTATTTTATTATTTAATTAACTCGTTAATTAATTATTATAGCTCAAATTTGGGGTTGTTACAGATGCCGCGGAGGGTGCCATTATTCTGAACAATCCGGCTGATTCACAGGCATCTAGAATCGATGAAGCCGCTCTTCGTCGATCATGTTCCATCCATGGGATTCCTTTTGGTGATGTTCTAGATCCATCGAGGCAAGACAGACCTCACTTGCCCTCAGCCAGATATACTGCTTGTAACAAGTTCATGTGCTGGGCCGAATACGTGCCTCCCTTTAATTCTTTTGTTCGGGAAATATTGAGATATTTAAGGATCGTTCCTACTCAACTGTACCCTAATAGTTATGCTTTTATCTATGGCGCACTTTTCTTCTCTTCATGAACATCTTATTCGGCCCACCAATCCCCGAAGACATCCGATACATTTACAATTTCAAAAGACGGGCTGAAAGTCCTTTGTACGTCTTTATTGAACCTTTGCCCAAATGCCAGGTTTTAACGGGCACATTGAATAAGCTCTCCCTATTCAAACACGAATGGTTCTACGTATGGTGTCCTCGTGGCTTCCCAAGAAGATGGTTGGAAGGACGTAATTGCCATTTCCGCCTTTATCTTTTTTCCAAAGATTCAAGTCCCAGCTTCTTCTTTAACCGTACTAATATCTTCAATTCTTTTAGGTGTCCGCCCTCGTCCTTAGGCCGTCGGGTATTCTAGGGCTGTCGTGGCCATTCGCGCTACTCCCGTGGAAGATTAGGACATCAAACTCCTTGTCACCGATGAACTGCTCTCATTATTTGGGCAATTAGAAGAGGGCCACAAAATTGGACTCCATGGTAGTAAAGTAGTTCCGAAGACCATTGTCGAAAGAGGGGAAGAAGCAAACGACCCCACGGTGCAACCTATTGAAGGAGCTCGAGAAGGCACCGAAGAGGGAGAGATAAAGGAACCATAAGAAATGGGGCCAAGAAACGAAGAGATAGGCCCTGGAAAGGCGCCAGCGGTCGAAGCACCACACATTATTCAAGTGCAAACTCCCCTGAAGAGAGGAAAAAGTCTAGCGTACAAGATACGAAAAGGGAAAGCCCGGGAAAGCTCGAAATTTGTCATAACTCCGATTGAAAAGGAGTCGTCTTCTCGACAAATGGAATGCTCATTGAAGGGACTCTCTAACTTCCCGATCCTGGATGATTTAATGAATTACAACTTCACTAACTTCAACGTCGAATGTCTTAATTCTCCCATGAGAAGTGGTGAGGGCATGCAACCTTCCTATAGAGGGGAGGCGACTCGAATGAGTAAAGGTAATATTACCGGTCCATCGGGGGGAAACACTACGACACACACAAGCATTTGCACTCCACCATCCACTTGTGATTAACTCTTCACATGACAATCCCTAATATGCTCTTATTTGGCTTTTTGGAGTTGCAATGTCACACCCACACGCTTTCAACTGTCTTCGTGGCTCTTCCACGTACTACCGCTCCGGTCGGAATTCTAAATCTGGAAGACGCTGAGAAAAAGATGAAGGACGGGACAGAGAGTATTAATCTCGGGAATCTTCATCTTCGTCTAGAAGGAAATCTCAGGCACACGCTCCGCGTCAAAGCGATCTATCAAACCCTCATGCTCATAGTGGAGACAAATCCTTGCATTGTGGTTCCCAAATTGCTGCTCCCCACGACCAACACTCTGGGTCGTCAAGCACAAGGCAATCTCGCGAGCGTCGTAAACATCCAATAGTCATATTTGAACAGATCCCATCGGTTCCTGCCCATGACCCTTCCACAACGGAGAAATTAGCTGAACTCAAAGCTACTTTCTTGAAAATATGCTTTGATGGGCTCAAGTTTCTTCCCTCCATACACTTCATTCCTTGAAGTGCCAAAGAGAGCTCGTTAGCATGCATGAATGACGTGTATGTCCAGCATGAAGCGTTCATTCATTTAGCTGAAAAAGTCTCCGATGTTTCCATCGAGTGCCAGCATGAAATTGATTGCCTTAAGTTAGAGGCCATTCACGAAAAAGATATTGTCAAACATCAAGATGTTGAGCTGCTCGAATGTAAGGCTTAACTTACCGAGGCAAAGAAAAATGCGAAGGAAACGGTTAAGGCAGTAAGTCGCCTGGAGACTTCGCATAAGAGGGAACTGGATGTTGCACTTCAACGCAACGGCGTTATGGATTTAGAGAAGGACTCCTTACAAAAGGAGAAAGATGTCTTATCCCACCACGTTGAGGTGCTAGAAAAATTATTGTCCAAAGAGAGGGAAGAAAAAATCAAGGCATGGGAATAGTCACAGAAATAATGTGAGGAGATTGCTGAAACGAGGAACATAAAGACGAAACTCGATGAAAAACTCGCCCAAATCGAAGTCTTGAAAGAAGCTGCCAATGAAGAGGGCAAGAAAGAGGTGCCCGCAAAAGCCAACTCCAGAGTTGAGGTAGCGTCTGAGTTCGATAGGGATGAGATCAAGAACTTGTTTGATTCGCTCATCGTCAAATATAATGCAAAAGTTCTCCTCCACCGCGACTTGACCTTTCTAGGCGAAGGTTATCTTGAATCGCTCGCCGAAGCTTGGATAATCATCACAAAAATCAAGAAAGACGGGTTGGGAGTGCAAAACTTGATGAATGGGCTCTTGTGTAAGAAGTTCTCCGAGGAAACGAGCCATCTAACTTGGCTGCCACAAAATTTCAATTCTGCAAAGCTCCAGCACTGGCTGAAGAGAAAGAAGATATCGCAGGGTCTTCTGGAACTGAACCCAGGGGTCCTTCTCCTACTCAATTGGCTGGGACATCATCTTCTCAACCAGTGGAGCAACACATCGGTTATGATCCGGACAGGCCCAGACTTGGCCCACACATGTTGTCTCCCATCATTGAAGGGAGCACGCCGATGACCAATGAGGGCCAACCAAGTGCTGGTACCGTATTGAACACTTTCGAATTAAAAAAGTAGCTGCTTTCGGTAAATAACGGCTGTAGACTGATGCTCGTGCTTTGATGAATTTTTGCAGGTCATCCCGGTTCTGAACTAACTCCTAGGAGCGATGTTGCCACGGAGCACCAAGGAAAAACGGCCGAAGCTCTGTCTACTACAGACACTCTGGGGCCCGATGCTCAAGTGATTGGGGAACTCGACGAGGACAAGCCTGAAGACCCATCTTTTGCTGAGGAGCTCGATGACGTCATGGTCATGGGTGCTTCTGAGCATACTACTAAATTCAGCATGAAAGAACAAATTGAAGAGGAGGAAAAGTCAAAACGCAAAGTCAAGGGTGAACCCAATGTGTTGGTGGTTGAAGATCTTATCCTTAGGCCTCTGCAATTCACCCCACCTAGCGGGACAACTCCTATTGAGGTTCCTCCTCCTTCCTCAAGTGCCTCCACTAAGTGTGGCAAAGTGTCTCGGAAGAGACGCTTGACCAATTCAACTCCTGAAAAACCGAAGAAGGAGAGGAAATCGAAGAAATAGTTAGTGTCTTGTGTCATTGTACATAGTCTGGATAAGTTAGACATGTGTTTTTTAGTAGCAGATGAACGGGCGTGGATCCTGAACTTTCCAACAATTTGTAAGGAATTTTTGAGATTATGAATAAAAGTTTTTGTTTTTTGATTAATCATCATGCGAATTATTACTTCAGTAGTAGAGAAATTTCCTCCCATGTCATGTACTTGCAATAATTGTCACAAGTCTCGTTAACAATTCACTATCTTAATCATGACGTTTCTTCGTGAGCGCCCCCTTAAGTCGTAAGCAATGCCAAGCCGAAACTGTAACTAACGGTTCTATTTTGCCGCTAATAGTTTGAGTCTCTTCCGTTGATTTGAGATCGGAACTCGTGTGATGGCGAACGATTAAAAGCTCGTCTATTCATTCCTTGGGTTTTCTAGTTAGCATATGGTCTTGGGACTAAGAATTTTTTAGCCTGCAGTGAGGGACTTAAGATTTTTCATTGAATCGTTTATACTTTAGTCCGCAGTCAGGGATCTAGACTACTCTAGCCCGCAGTAAGGGATGTAGAGATTTTTGTCAAATCATTTATACTCTAATCCGTAGTCAGGGATTAGAGTACTCTAGTCCGCAGTCGGGGACGTAGAGATTTTTGTCAAATCGTTTATACTCTAATCCGCAGTCAGGGATTTAAAGTACTCTAGTCCGCAGTCGGGGACGTAGAGATTTTTGTCAAATCGTTTATAATCTAATCCGCAGTCAGGGATTTAAAGTACTCTAGTCCGCAGTCAGGGACTTAGAGATTTTTGTCTAATCGTTTATACTCTAATCCACGGTCAAGGATTTAGAGTACTCTAGTCCGCAGTCAAGGATGTATAGATTTTTGTCAAATCGTTTTTACTCTAATCTGTAGTCAGGGATTTAGAGTACTCTAGTCTGAAGTCAGGGACGTAGAGATTTTTGTCAAATCGTTTATACTCTAATCCGTAGTCAGGGATTTAGAGTACTCTAGTCTGCAGTCAGGGACGTAGAGATTTTTGTCTAATCTTTTATACTCTAATCCGCAGTCAAGGATTTAGAGTACTCTAGTCCGCTGTCAGGGACTTAGAGATTTTTGTCAAATCGTTTATGCTCTAATTCGAAGTCAGGTATTTAGAGTACTCCGTCTGTAGTCAAGCACTTGGAGATTTTTTGTTGTTCTCCTACCATTGGTGACCTTTGTTCCTCATTGCAAGAATTTCCTTTTCATTCATCTACGGAAATTGCCAACCGAGCAAACTTACAAAACCCCTTGTTCAGTCCCATCGAGGATCGGTATGACTGGTCGACTTCTAACTCTGCGAATCTGTTCATACATCGCAGATATCGATAT
Source organism: Allium fistulosum (assembly GCA_030737815.1). NCBI lineage: Eukaryota > Viridiplantae > Streptophyta > Magnoliopsida > Asparagales > Amaryllidaceae > Allium > Allium fistulosum. The sequence goes on along the minus strand of CM060905.1, from coordinate 751,311,340 downwards.
CAATTAGTTCCAACACATACTTAGCATAACTTGCAGTAATGGTAGTTTATGCAAAGGAAGCTTCAAGATTTTATTCATTATAAGAATAGGAACAAAATAACTTGTCTTATCAATATCAAAAAAGTCAAATTTCAAAGAAAATATTGAAAGCAAATACTACTGAAATGTGAAATAAATAGTCTAGGTGAAATAGCGTCATAAATGCTTGCTATTCCACGCTCTTGGATGCATCACACCATTAACAATCGCTAGCTTGAAAGTTCCTTCTCCAAGCCTTTGTTCAATGACGTATTGCCCTTCCTATGTCGGGTTCATATACGATCGATGGGGCTAGAAAAATTTGTTTTAGGACAAGGTCACCAACTTCAAAGGTTCTCAGTCGGACTTTAGAGTTATAGTACTGGGCGATTTGGTGTCGATGTGTAGTTGCTCTCAAATTGGCCTCCTTATGCTTCTCATCTATAAAGTCCAATGGTTCCAATAAGAGATTTTGATTTGTTCTGGGATCGTAGTAAGTCACCCGATGGAAAGGGACTTCGAGTTCTACAGGAATGACTTCTACGGCTCCGTGAGCGAGAGCGAGAGCGAATGGATTGTGGCTAATCTCAGAATTATGATTGGCCTTGTAGGCATAAAGTGCCGTAGGAAGTTCATCGACCCACTTGCCTTTAGCCTTTTCCAAACGCTTTTTCAGGATAGACTTTATAATCTTATTACAGCTTCAACTTGTCCATTCGTCCAAGGGTGAGCGACAACCGCAAATCTCTTTTCAATGTGATATCCCCAGCAAAACTCCTTAAACTCAGCACTATCAAGTTGAGTCCCATTATCAGTCATGATAGTTCGCGGAAGACCGAAAGGGCACACAATGTTGCGAAAAACAAAATTGATGACTTTCTTAGTTGTGATCGCAGCTAAAGGCTCCGCTTCAGCCCATTTGGTGAAGTAGTCAACTACGACAATTGCATATTTCGCGCCAGCTTTTTAAATTGGCAAAGAGCCGATAATATCGATTCCCCATACAGTGGCCATGGACTAACCATTTGCGTAATCTCTGTCGGCGGTGCTCTTGGGACTTTCGCATATATATGGAATTTGTCACATCGTCTCACATAATCAGTGGCGTCCCGGTTCACAGTCGGCCAGTAGTACCCATAACGAAGTATCTTTTTTGCTAGCATTTGCCCTCAATGTTATCGCTACATTCTCCCTCATGGACATCTTTCAAGATACGATTTATCTCGTCATGGGCGATACACCAGATTAAGGGAACATAGAACCCCTTTTTATATATAGTTCCTTCTTACATAATATACTGTGAAGCTTTACGAAGGACTTGTCGCTTTTCGTTCCTCTTCACGGGCAAGATTCCATGCAACATGTATTCTTTAAATGGAGTCATCCATGATTCCCTTTCGGGTTCCATTTCCGGTACTTGATCAACTTCCATCGCATTTATACTTGGGGTATGTAGTGTCTCGACTAGAACCAAGCCCGTCTGTTGTGCATCACCAGTGCTCGCAAACTTTGCCAATGGGTTGGCTTCTCCGTTCTGCTCACGTGGGATATGCGAAATGTCATAATATTCGATATCTGCCAACAACTCCTGAACTCGGGTAAGGTATGGACAAACCATTGTCCCTTTGCATGGTAATCCCCTCTAACCTGGTACACCACCAGTTGCGAGTCACAGAATATTTCGATAGATTTCACCCCGAGCTCTCTAGCAAGCTTAAGTCCAACAGTTAATGCCTCATACTCGGCCATATTGTTCATAGTAGGGAAATCAAGCTTCAAAGCATAGCAAATTGACCGGTTCTCAGGGGTTACAAGAATGATGCCCGCTCTGAAACAATGATTACTGGATGCTTCATTGGTATATAGCTTCCATCAAACAACAGAGATTACACCACTCTCTAGGGGCTCGTCCTGCATGGTAAACTCTACTATGAAGTCTGGCAATACTTGTCCCTGGATAGCTCTTCGAGGCATATATGTGATGTCGAACTGACTGAGCTCGAAGTTGCACTTACGAAACCTTCCAGATGTCTCGGGTCATTGCAGGACCTGTTGTTAAGGCTGATTGGTGTAGACGTTAACTGGATGTGCCTGGAAGTATGGTCGAAGTTTGCGCGACGTGATCACCAAGCATTACGCCGGTTTCTCTATCTTCGGGTAGTTTCTTTCTGCCCCCTTTAATCGTTTACTAACATAGTACATCAGTCTCTGGATTCGGTTCTCCTCACGAATCAAAGCGGCACTTATGGCATGTGGCGATACATCTAAATAAATGTACAATTCCTCATGATCTATCGGCTTTGACAAAACAAGGCGTTTCTCCAAATGACTCACCAAAGCTCGGAATGCATCTTCACAATCTTGCATCCACTCGAAATTCCTCTTCCCTTTCCTTATCAAATCGAAGAACAGAATGCATTTATCGGTCGCCCTGGAAATGAACTGACTTAAAGCAGCGACCTTCCCATTCAGACTCTGATCTTTCTTAATAGTTCTGGGTGCTTGAATATACCGGATGGCTTGAATCTTTTCTGGATTAACTTCAATTCCTCGCAAATTAACAATAAAGACCAGGAACTTCCTTGGCGCAACACCAAATGAGCACTTCAAAGGGTTGACCTTCATGCTATAGAATTGAAGGATGTCGAATATCCCCGCTAATTCTCAAATGTGATCATTTGATAGCTGTGACTTCACGAGCATATCATCCACATAGACTTCAATCATCCTCCGAGTCTGATCCTTAAACATTCAGTTAACCAAACGTTGATAGGTCGCCCCTGCGTTCTTTATTCCGAATAGCATTACTACATAATAGTACAACCCAACATCCTTGACAAAACTGGTGTGCTACTGATCTAGGACGTGCATTGGGATTTGGTTGTATCCTAAGTACACATCCATAAGTGATAACAATTCATACCCTGTAGTAGAATCAACTAGCTGATCAATTCTAGGCAGGGAAAAACTATCCTTAGGGCACGCATTGTTCAGGTCCAAATAGTCAATACACATTTTCCATTTCCCATTCGGATTCTTCACCAGCACGGGGTTAGATATCCATTTGAGATATAGGTAGTCACGAGTAAACCCGTTGGCTTTAAGTTTATCCACGTCCCCTTTAAGAGCCATGGATCTCTTCGGATCCATACCTCTTCTTTTCTGCTTCACAGGGACATACTTCGGATCAATATTCAATGCATGGCTGGCGATGGCAGGCAAGATCCCACACATGTCAGAATGGGTCCAAGCGAATACATCCAGATTTGCTCGAAGAAAATCGGTAGGTTCCTTCATCATCGAAGGGCTGAGTTGTGATCCAATCATCAACACCCGCGATGGGTCGTCGCGGCTGATTGTGATATCAATCGTCAGTTCAGGTGGTGCTGCCTTGGCCTCCTTGGGTTCCTCCTTATCATCCCTTAGATATATATCTCCATAGAACCGACTATGGGGCCCAATCCAAAGCTTGGGCTCCATTTGTCAATCTTTAGTGATTTGGATGCGGACAGGCTTGTCCACACCCTTTTCCTTCTTTTTCTGTTGAGCCTCTCTCAACTCAACAACATAACAGGCACGCCCGGTTGCCTGATCACCATGCACAACACCTACTCCGTTATCAGTTGGAAACTTCAATGTCAAACACCACGAGGCAAGAGCTGCCCGAAATTCAGCCAAGGTCGGATGCCCAAGAAAAACATTGTACGGTGAATCCACATCTGAAACAATGAACGGTATGCTCTGCACCCTCCTATGTTCACCTTCCCCCAATTCGACCGGTAGATCTACATAACCAACTGCTTTGGTTGCCACACTATTGAAGCCATGTATACGAGCTTTAGACGGTTTCAAATCTTTAGCCTCCATACTTATTTAATTGTATGCCTTCTTAAAGATAATGTTCACAAAGCTTCCACAATCAATCAAAATTCTTCTCATCAGAGCAGGGCCAATCATGGCAGAGATAACCGTCGGATCAATAGTAGGGACCTCTACCCTATCGGCATCTTTGCTTCTGAATACAATATCATTCGTCATTGTACACTGTTGCTTGGCTAGAGTTCGATCCTCTGTATTCGAACAACATTCAAAGTCCACATGTCTCATTGAACTAGCATAGCGGTCCATTTCCTTCCAACTCCTGTCCAGGATGCGGTCCACCAACTATCGTGTTTATTACTAGCCTCCCACCGGTCTGTGTGGGCTCCTCAGCCTGGGGCAGAGCTTTCCCTTGATTGGGATCAGACGTTCCTTGTCTGTCATCCTATGGGTTCTTGACAAACTGCTGCAACTTTTTCTACCGAATCAATTTCTCAATGGCATCATGAAGATGCCTACACTCGTCAGTATTGTGCCCGTAACATTCATGAAACCGACAACACTTCCCAGTTTGCTTTTGTTCCTCAGTCGATTCTTTTAGACGTGGCTTCCTATGTTGAAAAGTATTATAGGTAGATAAATAGATGTTCTCCAGAGATGCATTCAAATGTGTATAGTCATTATACATAGGGAACTTTGAGCTCGACTTTCCAGGCCCCCTCTTCCGGTCAGGATTCCCTTCTCCACTCCTTTTATGTTGACTCGGCTTGGTTTGAACATTGACACGAACCTTTCCAGAATTCTCAGCATACTTCTTTATTGCGATGTTGCTATGTAACCCTTCTCCGCTTGGCCCTGTAGCATTGCTTCTTCTAGACAACCTGGTTTCTTCCTTTCTCATAGACTGGGCCGCCATTTTTGTAGAAACGGTCCAGCGGGGCTGGCGGTTTTCCAGCTAGCCAACCACCAAACTCGGATTCTGGGTCAACCGTCCTCGTCACAGCCAAAAGTATAGCGTGGTCATTAGGTTTACTAACTTCAGTGGCATCAACATGAAATCTTTGCAAGTAGTCCTTTAGTGATTCCCCTGGAGCCTAGATTACACTGGATAGTGACATCACATCTTTGGGGAAAGTAGCATGAATCTGAAACTGCTCCATAAATCTTGTTGCCAGCTCGTCAAATCTTGAGATCGATCATGGGGGTAGTCTCGTGAACCACATTGTAGCGATCCCAGATAGAGTTATAGGGAAGCATCTGCGTTTGGTAGCATAATTCGCTCTTGCCGAGTCCATCAACCATTCGTACCTCATGATATGCTGCCTAGGGTCAGTCTTCCCTTCAAAAGCATGCATCATAGGCATGTTAAACCTTCTAGGATACTTCACTTATAAAATACTATCGATAAATGGGGTGTGGCTCCTAGAGACTCCCCTGTCATCATTTGTCAAGCCCTAGTTCTCCCTCATCAACTGTCTGACCATCGCGGATAAATCATATGTCTAAATAGGTGGCGCCTAGTGGTGGTCATGCTCCATCCTATGTGAATGTCCTGGTTAGTGTCTTTGGGCATTTCACGCCTCCTTGGCCTATCATCCTCTAGATGTGTATCCCAACATTCACTTCATTATCATTCTAGAGAGGTAGTTGGTCAGCATCCAAGCGTTCTCCAATGTCCAAGTTCCCAGATCCAAGTCGAGTACGACCCCTCAGCTGTAGTTGGGGAGTCATCCCATAGTTGAGGGATCGGTACCGACCCCTAGGGTGGGATCGACACCGACCCGGCTTGGTAGACCATAGTGGTATACCAAGTGCTACTCCGATGTTCCCACTCATGCTACATCGACTCTACGGCGCCTTCAGCTGTGATGTTCATCTGAAGAAGTCGAACTATCAGACGTTGAGTACAAAGTGAGACCTCCTCCGACGCTTTGGCACTGCTATTGAGCAATCCGATTCATTAGGTAGGCATTAGTCTGAATTTGATCGTTTAGATGCCTACGACTTTCCATCAACTCCCTCATCAAGTCATTAAATTCGGCTCCAATAATGGAATCAGCGGGGTTCCAAACTGCAGCAGGCTCCACATTCACATTAGTAGGCTGGTAGTTTGGGCCCCTTTGTTGGGCACTAGCAGTTTTGTTGGCATCAGCATTGTGGGAAGTAGAAATGGTGCACCTTACCATCTTAGATTCCTTTGCTTGGATCTTGAAAAATCTGAATAGTATCTACAAGCTTCTAAAAATGAACCTGGATCTCCTTCGGGGGATATCTTCAATCCAGTAACAACAAAGGTGATCCTAATAGCTTGAAAATCGACTCTCTCGGTAAAAGCACCTAAATGTTTTTAACCAAATTAGCCACAAACACCCAAGAATAGGTTTATGTAGCGAAATAAATGAAGAAATTAGATGAAAACACAGGAATAACACTGAATATCAAGAAAAATGCAACAGAAAGTAAAAAGAACAGAATTTATAGTGGTTCTACGCTGATTGCCTATATCCACTTTGAATGCTCTCTTTATTGCTTCACAATTCACTTGAATACAGTTACAATCAGTAAGAAATAGCAAGAGATTAAGAATGAACAAAAGGAAATTGGTTATAATAATGGCAGAGTTTCACTTGTGAGCCAAAAAGAAAAGGTCCCTTAATATGGCCCCCCGTGCTTGTATTTATAGATGAAGGCAGCCTCCAACCTGACTGAAACTTCGGCACCTGGACTTCCTCAACCATATGGGCCCACCACAGGGAGGGCTATGCCTAATTCTCAATGGATAGGGGTTGGTACCGACCCCTCCATGAGTCAAGTATGGGCTAGCGACCCCTATGGTGGCTTCCTTATGATCTATATTGATGTTGCTCCAAATATCATAATGTTTGGACTCGTAGATCTTTAGTTCTCATCACGTATTAGTTTTAACCCCAACCTGGTTAAGACAATACCAATCCATGTTCCATGAGTGTACTATGCCGATCCATTCACATTGTGCGGATCCGTAGCCTCTAAACACTCTATGTCGATCCATTCACACTGTGCCGATCCGTAGCCCCTAAACACACTATGCTAACCTATTCACAATATGTCAACCCATACATAATATGTCGATCCGAACACACTACGCCGACCCCTTTTGCATAAGCCATATCGAACTGTATCGCTCCAGCCACATCATACCGACATGCCCTGACCATCAACATGCCGACCCCCCCATATTCCCTCCAGTTTGTCAAACATCCATGCCGACCCTTATTCCAACCAAACTTAATCCCATAATCTGACATCCTCCATCATCCATCCATTAACTTCTTTTATCCCGCGCTTGATACAGCTGCCTGGGCATTATATTTTAATTATGTGGCTGTTATCTCGTGACCATCCTTCTTGTCAACAATTGAGTTTGGTCTTCATAATCAACCCTATGCAGCCGAATCGCGGCACTGGGTAACAAAAACTGTGATCTTTAATATACATACATCAATCATAGTACAACAATCAAATTACAATCATCGGCCTGAACAGTTATAATAACATGTCCCTACCAATGTTGATAATTTAAACAACAATGCCGCAGAAAATAAATATATAAGTGAATACGACCTGAAGACCACCAGCTCGTTTGCTGAAGCTCCAAAGCATCCAAATCTAAATCTGTAAATATGCTTGGTCTGACCCGGGCATTGAAAGGGAAGAACGCCCGGATCAATCAAGTAAACCAGCATGAGAAAACACATCTAAAATTTATTTTAAAGTTATGAAAACTTTTCTTTATCAAAACAAAGGTATCTCGTAAGAGCACGCCGCACATAAACAAGGACGGGTTTTTACCTTACAATAACCAAAACATTTCATGTCAAATCATCTGATATTGTACTAGTGTCAAGTATACAAATAATAATTAATCATAGTTGAAATTGTTACCATTATTAAATTCCATAATATGTTAGGCTCTACAAAACAAAATGGCAAGCACATATTAGAGAATGGATTTCATACAAATGACAAGGTAAAGGACTACCTTCCATACAATACACTTCTAGAAAATTATACCTAGGGTCCAAATACTGAACGCCAAAACCAACACAGAACCGGCCTACTCCTCAATTGGATAGGGTCGAAAATTACGTCACCCTTGTCGTTCCCAACCTATCTGCGGCCATAACATACTCGACATACTCGACATATAGAGAGTAATCTAGATAGGTGATGACCATATCCTCATAGGAGCGACCTACATAGCCCTGCCGCTTCTACCCTATTTTTGTCATTTTCGGGTGATGAGGCTAGAGGTAGCGATTATCTTCCACATAGCACATTCCAATTTGAATGCCACATTTCCATTCCCATAATCACACAACTTATTTCCACAAAGGTATAACTCCTGAGCTCGTACGTCTCAAGAAAGAGTGTTAAGCTAAGAGAAGTTGCCTTCTCTACCACTAAACAGATGATACATTCATAGAGACCAATTAATGTAATTAGAAATGCAACGTCGGACATTCATCCATACAAGTTGTTTAGGAACAGGGCAAAATGAAGGCACTCTCCTACCACATGCTGTCGGGAATTAACCTTAGGATTAGTAGCAAGAAGTCCTTATAGGATCGTTTTCAACCTAGAGGGAGGGGTGAATAGGGTGATACTAATAATAATAAAAATTAATGCGAAAATAAAAACAATACCAGTAAATAATGTAGAAGAGATCACACACATATTTACCCAGCTTCTGCAAAACCCTGACTATGTGATGCCCATAAGGTTTCTACTAGAAATTAAGTAGTCAAACGCTTACACACGTAGACTTGCGACGCCTGCTAATGACCTACCTAACTGTACGCTCAAAACCCTACCACAACTCAGCCACTGAGTTGCGAATTCTCAAACTACGCCCTGTAGTTTGTCCCTAGTCACACGACTAGAATTTACACAATTTAAAATAGAAAGAATTACAAAATAAAATAAACAAAAAACAACAAAACCCTATTTCTTAAATATGAAGCCCAATAGAAAAAAAGACACGGCCCATTATAATTGAAGAATAAACGTCCCCTTATTATTGTTCAGCCCAATAAGAATATGTAGACGAGTTCTCTTCTTCCTTTGAGTAAATAGTCGGCTGTTCCCTTTTAGCTTTTCTTCAACACAAAATCTTGGGTTGATGTATAATTGAAGCCTCCAATTGATATTGATCGATTAAATTGAGGAACTTGATTTGCTTTGCTTCGTCAACCGACTCCTAGCATTAAATGGCTTATGGCTGCTCCAATTTTTGTCGAGCACGAATAATAGAAATGGTATGCAATTTATCTCGTTTTTAATTTTTGATTACGCTCGACTTCGATTCGAGTTTTGAGTTATATTTGTGATTTTATTCAGTGCTTGTTCTCTTATTTTCTTGAACTCGAATCACCTTTACTACCGATGATGTTGTGGGATTAAATAGGTATAAATCCCTAAATATACGTTCGTATATTTCGTTTGAATTCTTCACATTGTTTTTCTCGGCCATGGATTTTTGCTTGAACGATGTTGATATTTCTGACTTTTTCATCTTATACGTGTTACTGTATTTGCTTCGGCCTCTTCTCCTATGACTTCGGTATTTTTGAGATAAAAGCTTGACTTCGGCTTCATAAATTTTCTTTGCTTGCAATCAACACTTGTTCATCGTATTCTTTGAGCTTGTATTTGAATTTGAGATAGTGTTGACCTCTTGAAAACTTACAGGTTCACCATGATTTTCTCTATGATTTATTCAACCTGATGTTTCATTCATTTTCTAGCAATATTTGAATTTTTGACCTTGGCATTTAAATTTGTATTTGAAACTACTCTGAGTTGTTCAAACTGCTACTTGCACTGTTTTGTAAAACTGTAAACTGCTTCATTTGGCCTTTATTGAACTAATATATGTGTATACATATATATGCATATATGTATACATGTGTATGCCCTTCATGTTGTCTCTGGAGTAGTTCTTATAATCTGGTTTCTTTATCTGGTTACATTGTGTGATGGCATATGTATTTGTTCATGTTGATTTGAGTCTTGTTCGAGTTCAATGATGGTCTCCATGCATCTGCTTTGTCCTTGTAGTCTGGTTCCACATGTTGGTTGAGTCTGCACTTTCTTTTGGTTATATACACTTGTATGTGTTCATGCCTTCGTAGCATTGCCATCTAAATGCATTGAATAAACTGGTCTGGTTCATGTCTTTGTCCTTTGTACATTTGTTGTCTTGTTTGGTGCACATAAGTCAAGTTGGTTGAGGCTATTATGTTGAGTCTTCATGTTTCATATGTATTCATGTACATTTGGATTTGAAGTCTTATTTGTTGCAACATGGAGTATAGTCTAGGTTCTGACATTGTTGTTTGTGTGTGTTTGCATACACTTGTATTAGTTTGGTCTTGTTCCACTTGCATGCTCTCTGGTTGTATATGAGTCTAATATTGGTCTAGGTCGAAATCATTGTATGTGTGGTCTGCACTGTTGAGGCTACACTTGTGCACTTGTTATAGATGTTCATGATGGGTCTGTATTGACATGTGATCTTGTTTGTGGCTTTGAACTTCAAGTTCTCATGCTGGTTGCATACATGTCCAGTTGCTTTATTCTCTTTCATGTGCATTTCCAATCCGATTGTCCTCATGTTGCAGTCATGTTAATTTTCTCTGGTTGCATACGTACTCATGTATATACGTGCATACATATGCATGTATATATGTGTAATTGTGTAATACATATGCCGTATCCATTTATACTCAATTTGTTCATGTGTGTATTTGCACCTGTGTTGAATCCAGCCTCGGCTCGGGTTTGACCTTGTGCTCACCTGTTCCTATAGTTTTAACACGCAAGTGTATATCGGTGTGCACGGCCTTGTGGCATGTATAGGGATACACTATGCATGTCACAAGTTGTTCGTGTATGATGAATTTAAAAGAAATGATGACGAAAAACCCAAATAACTGAGGCAAATAACATTTTCAAAATACACACTTTAATTTGCACTACAAAACATTTTCTTTTCCAATTTTACTTTGTCAATGTTTATTTTGCAAATAGTTCAAATGCTGAATTAAAGCTGGAATAAAGTTTAAGATAGAAATACGAATGTTGAGTGAATATGTAGAGAGGTGTAAATTGTAAATTAGAAAATGTGATGTAATTTGAAATTGTTTTGTAATTGAAAATGAGAAAATCTAAAGAGAGCTCAAATTTGTACTATTTGAATTTGTAATAAATATTTATTTGAATAAAATATATGTTTAAATATGAATTCTATGTTATTTATTTTATTCAAAAAATATTTATCAAATAATGTGAAAAATAAAATAGTACAACAACAAATACATTTAAACGAATATATATATATATATATATATATATATATATATATGTTTATTATCATCAAACAATAATCATATACTAGTATATTCTATAGTCCTTGCTTATCGTAGATTTTCATAACGAAGCACTACTGCCACCATAAATATATGATATGGTAAATTTCACCTTAAGGGACTAGTGGGGAGTAGCCCTGCATCATGAAGATCTCCGTTGAAATGACCCACTTAATTTTTTTTTTCAGTGGTCATTTAATCAAGAAAATATTTTAATTCAATTTTCTTCTATCCAGGACCTTTCTGCCAATATAAAAATATTGGTTTACTCATTTTATCTTGAACTTATATATGTGAAGATATATAAGTCATTTTCTACCTAGATCAGAGAACAGAAATTTTGAAGGTAGAAATCTGTTTGAGTATTACTTAAAGGAAATACTCTCTACATAGCAACAGTGTTTCTCAAAATTAGATTTTTTCCAAATAACTTAGGTCAATGCATGACCATTGATTTTATGTCTCAAGGCTGCTGATTTTACATAAATTCCTTTGATTTTTATTACTCGGTAAACTGTGCTTTTACTTGTGCATGTGTGTGTGCATGTTTCTGTGCATGTGTGTGTCGGTGGGAAATTCAGGTGCCTTATTTTTCCTTGTTACAAAATTGTCCGAATCTATCTTATACTTTGGGTTATGGAACAGTTCTGAACACTTGATTCAAACTATTGGTTGCTGGCTTAAACCAGACTCAAGAAAAATGGCTATGTTAGCCCTATTCAGTTTTTGCACTATTTTGTAACATAATACATACCATTCTATTTTCTTTTCAAATCAACTCAAGCCTTCCTATCAGATTTTATTCTTGACTTAAACATGGGTTTTCTTATGTCAATTCTTTAGATGTACATACAAACCACAAATTCTTTCAATCTCAGGTTTTCTACTAATATTTCCTAACTGTTCTTGAAGCTTAAAATCCATTTTTCCTTAGCAAAGCATTTTGCAAAACAAAGCACATAGTTTCAGCTGATACATATAAGTTCAATAACTACAAAACAGCAATTAACAATACATTAGTTTCTCGAAGTAACTTTAAACAATAGGTCTTAATCTAGTTCATCATGAATGTTTGATTTACTTCAGCAAAGTCTTTTAAAACATAGCATCCAAATCTTAAGCAGTTAAACATCCAAAGCCTGATCAAAGCAATTCCTATTTTCCTGCAAAATCACCACGAGCTGCCCCATATGAATATGAGACACCCAATGGTGCATAAACACAAAAGGGTCAGACTATTTGTCTGGTATGAATAATCTAACTGAAAACATGATCTTATTCAATTCTATTTATATTCCAGTACTTAGCATGAATAAGAAACTCAGTATCTTCTTTGTACCTGATTTTTTTGAGGTATGTGCATTCATATCAGTGTTAAACAGATCATATATATATATAATCACAATGACTTGATTCATAGAAATCAATCATAAGATTCATCAAATAAAAAGCATCAAAAACCAACCAAATGCAAACATCAATTCAGTCATCATGCCTTTTTCAACTTTACTGGCCATCAGGGATCTTGCCCAGGCCTCTCCTGAATCTATTCCTAAAGTTCATTATCAAATATAATAGGGTCTTTAGCTACTTTCTCCTTTTTAAACACACACTGCCTGGGACATCTCTCTGTTAACCCAGCACACTCAGGCCCCTGGGTATAAACATACCATGTGTGAGCTTGCAATATTCCCCTTGCCAAGCTATACTTTGGTAGCCCTAAGATCCCAAGTCCTTAGTTAAAATACTAAGTGTTATTATTATTTTTCATAGCAGTGCTAATCCCTTCTGCATCTCACTTCTTAATCAGAGAAATATAAACAATGCAAGCAACATGTATTCATCCAGAGTTTGGTAAGTTATATTCTCAGAAGCAAACATTTAATCATGAAAAATAGATATGATTTCTTAGCATATTTTTTTTTTACTATGAGTTCCAGTGGATCAAGATGTAAGCATATGGTCCTAAGTATTTTACCGGTTATCTTTTCTTACCTCTGGTTCAATCAGATTCATGGTCTGGCTAAACCACAAGTATATCTGATTTGGGTATTTCATAAAATATAGAAGCTCAGCACATGTACAACATTGCACTTCTACATTCCCTTTTGTTTTTAATTAACATGAGACATAAGCAACAACACAATGTTACAGTCCTATATTTCTTTCTATCTTCAGAACATATACCCACCACTTGAATCCGGGGATTTTTATAAACAATTTTTATAAAGAAAACTTATAAAAGAAATTACTCCATCTCAAAGCTAACCCATATCACAGATAAACATTTTGAAACTATGAATCCATGACTCTTATTTTTCTGGGTAAATAAGAGAGAGGTTTTACACTTAAACAAATCATTAACAAACCAAAGTCATCCAAACATGAAACATAACTTGTAAAAGAAAATGAATGATTAGTTCAAATAGGCTGCCTCAATATTCAGGTCTTAATGCCAAAGTTTTCAGTGAGGTTACTCACACTCAATTCCTTCTTCCTGAGCTTTGCCTTCCTCTAACTCCAATGGCTGGTGCTTCTTATTAATTTTTTTCTAGGTTAATGAAGAGCAAAATGTGTATGGTCTCACTATATAAAGCCTTTTATATAAATCTTGGCTGTTATTAGGGTTTATGGAATTACCCAATGTCAGTTCTACCCCATACAAAGCATAGTCTGCCTCTGGTTTGATTCAAGAAAATTACAAGGGTATGTGGTCCTTGTCTTCCTTTTCCAGAAATCAGTTTTTTCCCTTTTAATTTTCCCTGGTCATGTCATATGCATGACTTCTTATATATTTTTTTCTTAATAAAAGAAATTACTGAAAATAGATAAAGTGTTTGTTTAAGGACTCATGCCATTTCCATGTAACTTCTGTTTTCTTCCAGAAATTGGTTGACTGTGTATAACATATGTATACCTAAGTCTTTTATTTTATTTTTCCTTAAATAATTTTTATGTTTATTTCAGCCTAGCTCTTATTTTCTTTATACCCTATTTTATTTAAAGATAAAATTCTATCTTCATGCATATGTATTTCTTAATTAGTTATTTTAATTTATCTATTGATTTCTGCTAAATTTTATTACATAGAAATCTGTGTGCATGTGTGTACACTGTCTTGTGCACATGTACATGTTTAAACTATGTATCTGCAAATCAATTTCCTATTCCTATTTTTTTCCCAATGCAATTTCAAACAAATACAAACTAAATTAAATCATGAAATTACTCACAAAAATCAGGGTCATCACATATACCCCTCCTTTTAGGAATTGTGTCCCACAATTCTTTCATACTTAACTTAAGTATCATTTCTTCAGAAAAAATGAATTTTCTGATTTCAAAACCATTCTCAAACCAATTACTTATTTAAGCACTATGCATATCAAAAATAATAAAAAAATCACAATGCATATTCGACCAACACATTCATCAGTATATATATAAATTTACCTTTCCTTCAGTCAAACAGTTGTGGATAATCATTTCTGATTTTATCCTCCACCTCCCATGTGCAATCATTTGGGTCTAGACTCCATTGTACTTTTACTAATTTAATTTCTTTGTTCCTCAATCTCTTGGTTTCTCTGGAAACTATGCCCACTGGTTCCTTTTCATAGATCATTCTAGGATCAATCTGCACATCCTTAGAGGATTCTAGTAGTGCCTCCTTATCATGAACCCATCTTCTTAGTTGAGACACATGACAAACATCATGCATTGCTCTCATTTCTTCTGGCAATTCTAATTTATAGGCTACTGTCCCTATTCTTTCTAGAATTTTATATGGTCCTATATATCTAGGAATCAACTTTCCTTATTTCCCAAACCTTAGAACCTTTTTCATGGGTGATATCTTGATGAATACATAGTCCCCAACATCATATTGCACTGCCTTCCTTCTTTGATCTGCATATTTCTTTTGCCTATCTTGGGCAGAGGCAATTCTTTTTCTGATCAAAGCTATCTTTTCAGAAGTCTCCTTCACATTTTCTGGTCCTAAGACCACTTTTTCTCCAGATTCATGCCAACTTGAGGGTGATAAACATGGTCTCCCATAAAGTGCTTCAAAGGGTGCCATGCCTATGCTACTATGATGGCCATTGTTGTATGCAAATTCAGCTAAAAAGATATGATCCTCCCAACTTCCTCCCCAATCCAATACATAAGCTCTCAACATGTCTTCAAGCAATTTGTTCACAATTTCTGTTTGGCCATCAGATTGAGGATGATATGTTGTGCTTAAGCATAAATCAGTCCCCATTGCTTTGTGAAAACTCTACCAAAACTTTGAAGTGAAGATAGTATCTCTATCACTTACTATAGTCTTTGGTATACCATGTAGTCTGACTACTTCTTTAATAAACAACTGGGCTAGGGTATTAGCATTTCTTTCTGATTTTACTGGTATAAAGTGGGCTGACTTGGTTAACCTATCAACCACTACCCAGATACTATCATTTCCCCTCCTAGTTCTAGGCAAACCATCAATGAAATCCATTGATATGTCTTCCCATTTCCACTGTGGTATTTGCAAAGGTTGAAGCATCCCTGAGGGTTTTTGATACTCAGCCTTCACCTTTTGGCAAATCATACATTTAGATACATAGGTTGCCACTGCACTCTTCATTCCACTCCACCAATAATTTCTCTTGAGGTTGTGATACATTCTTGTGCTTCCTGGGTGTATAGTATATTTGCTTTTGTGGTAAGCATCCAAAATTTCTTGCTTCAACTCATCAACTGCTGGAACACATATTCTTTCTCCTTTCTTCAGATGGCCTTGATCATTCAACTGAAAACCTTCCACTGCCTCACCATTTAATATTTGAGTCTTCTTTCCAAATAAAAATGGATCTTGGTTTTGTAGCATTACAACTTTATTCTTCAATTCTGATCCCAGAGTAATAAAACTTAATTTTCCCATTTCTACATTCCTACTACATAAGCTCATATTTTCTATGTCATTACTTTCTATCTCTGAATCAATTAATAATGACAAAGTGTTAAACTCTTATATCATTAATCTAGCCACTTTAGCATGTTGTCTACTTAAGGCATCTGCTACCTTATTAGCCTTACCAGGTGTGTACAATATTTCAAAATCATATGAGGCTAAGAGTTCAATCCACCTTTGCTGCCTCATATTTAATTCTTTTTGTGAAAACAAATATTTAAGTGATTTATGGTCTGTATACACTTCAAATTTTGCTCCTAACAAGTAGTGTCTCCATAATTTAAGAGAATACACTATGGCAGTCAATTCAAGGTCATGAGTAGCATACCTTACCTCACTTGGTTTCAACTGCCTAGAAGCATAAGCTATTACTTGATGTTGTTGCATCAACACTGCCCCAAGCCCTTGTCCACTAGCATCAGTATACACCACCAAGTTTTCATTTCCTTCAAGTACTTTAAGAATTGGAGCTTGTATCAATGCTTCTTTCAATTTCCCAAAGGCTTTTTCACATTCTTCAGTCCAAGTGAACACTTGATTTTTCCTAGTCAATCTGGTTAGTGGAATTGAGATTTTTGCAAAATCTTTTATAAATCTCCTATAGTAACCATCCATTCCCATGAATGATCTGACTTCAGTGACATTAGTAGGTCTTTTCCAAGCTTGCAATGCAATGACTTTATTGGAATCTACAGATATTCCTTTCTCTGATATAATATGACCTAGAAAATTCACTTCATTTTGCCAAAAAGTACATTTTGAAAATTTGGCTTTTAAGTCTTCCTGTCTCAATTTCTCAAATACCATATGCAAATGATTTTCATGCTCTCTAACTGACTTAGAATAAATTAGTATATCATCAATAAATATCAATACAAACTTATCCAAGTATTCTCTAAAAATCCTATTCAACAAATCAACAAAGTAGGAAGGGGCATTTGTCAAGCCAAATGGCATCACTAAAAATTCATAAAGTCCATATCTGGTGTTAAAGGCTGTATACTTAATGCTTTCCTCTTCTACTTTCATCTGATGAAAGCCTGAAGCTAAATCAAGCCTAGAGAATATCTTTGCACCACTCAATTGATCAAAGAGATCATCAATTCTTGGTAAGGGGTATTTATTTTTAACTGTGACTTTATTTAATTCCCTATAGTCAATACATAATCTAAGGGATCCATCATGTTTCTTAACAAAGACTACTGGTGCTCCCCATGATGAGCTACTGGGTCTAATAAAACCTCTTTCTTCTAGTTCAACCAGTTGATTTTTCAATTCCATCAACTCCTTAGGCCCCATTCTAGTTGGTCTTTTAACTACTGGGCTAGTTCCTGGAATTATTCTAATTGAAAATTCAACTGGCCTATGGTTTGGAACTCCTCTCATGTAACGACCCGGTATTTTCGAATCCGAAAATTCCAGATAGTTATGAAAAAGAAGAAAAAGATAGAAGAGAAGAAACAGAAACACAACACAGATCCTCACATTCGCAGCGGATAAAATATAATATCAAATAATAGCAGTTTACAAAATAATAGCATATCAGTAAATTTTCAATTTAATACATCAGAGTTACATATACACATACACAGGACATATACAATCACATGGCTAGAAATAAAGTCACAGCGGAAAACACTCCATACGTCCTGCCATCCAGCTAGCCACCTGAGCTCCAGAACGTCCTCACCTGAAAATCTGTAATACTCGGTCTGACCCGAGCATTACATCAAAGTAACACCCGGGTCAGGCTGGAAACCAGCGTGAGTAAACCCATCTAATATGAAATACCAAGCTATAACACATGTGAATATCAGGGTAACTCGTAACCTTTACGAGTTCTTATAGTCAAACATTTATCACATACAACTATTTCAGGTTAAATGTCCATGCTACTCAATTCATTCCATTCCAGCCTGTATAATTTCACATTATCAAATTTATAAAGAATTTAGTTACTAATCGAAGTGGTTTCGGGTATTCTTGTGACGACCTATCGTTTAATTTGGATCGATGTGGTTTTCGGAAAATCAAAACCGATTATTCCGATCCCGGTCTCATCAGATCCAAACGTGTCTTTAAAGGCCAAGTTGTCTATTTAACTTAACAGTTTAATTTAATATTTATCACAGAAAATCAGACACAGAATCAGAACAGGTATATCACAGAGTAATATCACCGAAAGCCATCACAATTCAGATATTTCAATGTTACTCAGCAATTTATCAATATAAATTTTATTTGTTATATCAACTTATATTAAGCCACTATTTGATAAATTGATCATTAATTTATTTAATAATCTATTTCAAACATCTAGTTGACCCTTTCGTAATTAGCTTTAACATTAATTTGGTTGTCTTATTTAATATCGCTTAATAATTTCTTAATTCTTACTTATCGATTAACTTTGTATCCTTAGATTATTTAGTTAATTACCGTTTCACATTTGTTAACATTTCTACTTTGCTCACAATATAATTTATTTAAATATTATTCACCGTACATTTAAACCATTTTTAATAATTTAAAATAACTAGATTTTAAAATTTTAAAATAGCTTGGTATTAACTCAAAACTTAAGTGTTAAATAAATTTTATATTTATCTTAAAATTAATCTCTTAATTAGAGTAATAACTGCGAGTTAAACATTTAAAATATTAACTAATAATTAACTCGTATTTAAGTTAACTTAACTGTCAAACATTATAAAGTTTACCGTGCTCAAAGACTTGAGAAAGATGGTTATCTCAACTTTATTTTTGATAAAAATAATTGCAGCTGAGAACTCGTGCCTTCCCCATATAACTCGAGTGTTGCTCGAGTACTTTTCACGTATTACCCGAGACACTTTCCTGATTTCACGCAATACCCTTTCTTCCTTACTCCCTGTTCCTTTCTTCTTATATTATTTTTTTCTCAGTTTAAATTTTAAGTTAAACAACCTGCTGAGAAAACTCACGCGCCCAGTTTTCTCGAGTCACCTTCCCTTCTCCCTCGAGTTTCACTCGATACAAATCGCCATGGCCTCACTGGTATGTGCACGTCACCCAACAAAGCAGTTTCGAGGCCTACACGAGAACGACTCGAGACAGAACCCGGTTCTTCGAATGTCATTTTCCACAGACTCGACTGTGCACGTGTGCACAGTGCACCACTCTCCGATCATCGCTGGACATCCCCTCAATCACTGGCTAATCCAAATCGATCATCTCTACGCGATCGACCACCCAGACCAACAAATCAATGCTCGAATCAAAATTAACACTTCCAGTCGAAAACCGGAACATTCAAGCTCACCAAAATCACCTCGTCACGGCCATCTCGACCACCGGAGACCCTCATCTTTTGGCCACACCTCAACAACACGACAAGCTTCCACCCTTCTAAATCGCATGAAGCTCGATCGCACCAAAATGACGAACTCGTCACTTTACTGACCCGTTCAAAAACTCTAACCAAAACCCTAAATTTGATTCGAACCCAAAATCTATGCATTCGAAATTTTTTTTAGCATTTTTCCCGTATTACTACATCACCAATCTCGCCTCTCACCCAATCCCAGAATTTAAATTTGTTTGGATCATCTTATATAAGCAAAAATGCCTCTATGCTTCATGTTCGAACTGCACCTTGAATACTTGCTTAAAAATCTTCATTTTTATTTTTAAAATCCTACTTTTACATGTAGATTCAAGCTATATTGTGGAATTGGCAGTTTAAATTTCATGAATCCAACATAGAAATTTTTGGATACCCTGTAAATCAACTTTCCAGTTGATATTCTTCACCCAGAAATTGGAAACAGGTTTTTTTTTTTTTTAAACTTGATTTATAATTGAAACAACTTACTTTGTTTAAAACACAGCCTATAAATGATTGAGTGGTGATATTTAAAATTGATCATCTACTAAACTCTGTAACTATAGAAACTACATATTCAACTACAGAGTACTCATATGAGAACAGAAATGATAAAAACAAATTCATATGCCCAGATATGCTTACCAGTACATCATACATACAGATCAAACTTAAGACTTAAAGTTTCGTTTACTCACCTGACACAAAATTTACAGAGCACTGCCAGTTGAGAAGAACTGCTTTGCTCCCCAGATGATCACCGTTTTGATGTATTCCAGATAATTGCAAGTTTTGATTCCAGTTTATTATTATTATTTTTATTTAGTTAGGTTGTAGTTTCTTTTGTTTTTTTTTTCTTTCTTTCCTATCTCAGTTTTTAAGTGATGAACGAAAAATGAAAATATGAGATGATATGTATAAGAAAGTAGGCAGGCTGAAAATGTAAAACAATATTTTCTCTGTGTACTTGGAAAAAAATGTTCAGAGATTTTTATACAAAACGGTGGCTGAGGTGATTTAAATCTTGCTGGAGAAGATGGCATTAAATGCCTTAGTCCTTTGTGTTTACAAATATCAATTTTTATTTTTACAATTGTAGGCTGGTTATATACACTTGATATTTTGTTGTAAGCAAATCGTACCAGGTTATTATCTCTTCTTTTTAAGGAGTTTGTATTGTAAGTATAAGTGTGTGCACTTCTCTCTCTCTCTCTCTCTTTTTTTCTCTAGCGTAGCCTGCTTCGATTTAGAAGAACATAGGTATATAGTTTGTACAATCTGGTTCCAGACTTGATCAGCTTATATATTACATTGCTCATTTCATATTTAACATTTTTCTTCTTTTCCTTTGTGTTGCCTGACTTTATTGTTTTGTTTACTTAATACTTGTATTACTTACATATTTCTAGTGATGTTTACATTTATTTTATAATTACAATTTGGATTTATACTAATGGTTTAATTTATTGATAGAAGATAGTTCACTTTATATTTCATTTAACGATAATTTATTGGTGATGTTATTTATTTATCCATATATGTGATATTTACTTTTATTAATTAATTTATAAGGTATATTTCATTTTATACTTATTAAAATATATCGCTAAAAATTCAGGGTCGTTACATTCCTCCCTCCTTTGAATCTTTTCGTCCTCGAAAAGGAACGAAGTCAGATTTATTTAAATGTTTAAAATCAAATAAATTTCTTTTGATCATTTTTAAATTACTTTAAAAATCTATATAATATTATTCCAAAATAGTTTTTATATAAAAATGCTCTTTATAACTCGATGTTTCGACAAGTCCATCCTTGTTCTCAAAGAAATTCGGTCATACGTTGATCAGGCGTAGGACTGAAAATCTATAAGTACTCGGTAAACTCGTTTTCAACACCCAGTGAAAATACTTTGGAAAATAATTTTATTGAAAATATAGGAAACAGTTTTTGAAAATAGAGGAATATCTTTGGTAAAAATGCTCTGGAAATCATCACCCCCATCCATGGTCACAGTTACATCCTGGGTTACGTTGTCGTCGCAGCAAAAGTCCATGTAACTGATTACACCATAGAACCCACAACAGATCGCAGTTACATTCAGGGTTACGTTGCCATCACAGCAAAAGTCCATGTAACTGTTGGCTCTCAGCGGCACACACGATTTTCGCTGTCAAAATGAAACTTCTCCACTCCTACATAGGTCTCAGTCTACCGATATAAAATCAAACGCAGACTGTTGGCTCTCAGCGGCACACAAGACTTTCGCTATGTTACTATAGTGTCGCAGTCTACCGATGTAAAATCAAACATAGACTGTTGGCTCTCAGCGGCACACACGACTTTCGCTATGGTCTGCAGTAGATCGCAGTGACATCGAGTTACACTGTCGTCACAGCATAACCCAAATGCCTCTGTGGGCAGCAGCCCCTCGACTTTCGCTACACAAATAATCCTCAGGAACTAGTTTTGTCCGGACTCCTCACAGGATCAACTTTAGAACCTCCCCCTTTGAGGCTCAAGGCAGTGCCACCCTGTGGCACTCCTGAGAAGTTCATTTCAAGGGAGCGCCTTTTTCCCCAGAGCAAATCTCAAAACACTTTATACTATACACATATAGTATTTTCCAAATCATACACCTAGTATGAATCTCATATAAATGCTTTTACACAAAATCGATTCTCAAAATCGATAATTCACAAATCAGGCTTCCCAAATCCCAATATTGATTTTACCCAAAAATCAAAAGCCTTTTCCAAATCCAAAGGTTCCCAAAAACTTTTTTCTCAAAACCATTTCCATAAAACCTTTTATATATATATACATATATATAATTTCCTTGGGAAATCTTTAAATCACTTTATACTTATATAAGTTTCCTTTGTATACTTCAAAAACTTTCAAAAACCTTTTTCTTCTGGCAATGGATTCAATAAGGGGAGTTTTATCATATATAACAAAGATACGTAACTTTGTTTATTTCAAATCAAATATTCGAATTTGATTATTTTATAAAGTCACTTGCCAAATTTCTTACTTTTATTATAAAGTGAACTTTAACTCAGAAAAATATTCAACTTCCACTTTATTTCCATAAGGTTAATTTCTACCATAGAAATATAAATTTTACATTTATTTTATTTTAGTTCCTCAAATATTCACAAATATATTTTCCATTTCAAAATCATCTTATAACCTTTTATCTACAACTTCAAAATCAATTTCCACCTTTATTCATTGTCAATTTCTCAAAATATACTTTCAATTTCAAAAATCTTTTCAGTTTTTATCCACAAATTTTCAATGCCAATTTCATTCAAACCCGTACGATGTCCCCATATCATTCGTACGCAATACCAATCTGATCGCTCACTCGATCACACAATTTCACTTCCGAACTAGTATCGTCCACCCGACTATCTAATGCGGACTCAGATCTGGTTTCTTGATCAGAAACCGTCATTCTCCTTGCATAGTCACAACTATGATAGAGAATATCCAGAACCAATCAAAAATCCATATCCAGGTTCGCCGTCGAAAATCGAGCGAAAAAAAATCCCAACTCGGATCGATAATACTATCTCGAAATTCTGTGCTCGAATCTGGATCAAATCACTATGCGAATAGAATAATATACGTACATCCTACGTATTTATCTTCATTGATTATCAGTTAAATCAATTTCCTTTCTATTCACCCTCACTTTGATTTTATTCACTTATTCACATTTGGCTAAATCCCCACTTGGATTATCACTTCAATTCTTATCTCAGTTGGGTATTTACTCAATAACAGTTTGAACTCCGACCAGTTTATATTTACAAAATAGCTTGAAAATTTTAAAAATAGATAAATAGTTGAAAGATAATTATTAATTTGTAAAATAGCTGTAAAATAGTTAAGTAACTGTAAAATAATTGAAAAATAGTAATTACTTATAAAATAGTTGAGAAACAGTAATCAGTTTATAAAGTAGTAGAAAAATAGTAATTAGTTTATAAAACAGTTGTAAAATAGTTAAATAGTTCCAAAGTGATTGTAAAACAAGTTTAAGATAGTTTTAGGTTTAAAAAGAATAGTTGTGTAGTAAATAGTTTGAAAAAAATAGGTTTATATTAAACAATTTATTTGAAAATAGTCCAGAGTCAAACTGTTTAATACCCCATCTCCATTTCCATAAATTCAATTTAAATTTCCACTTACATTTAAATTGACTCAATCCCAATTTGAATAACTTCAATTTCCCTTGAACTTGATTTATCCCCAATTCAAGTTGAATTAACCTCAACTTCTTTTCAAGTTCAGATCAAATTCCATTTGATTTTAAACATATTCACTGTAATTACAATTTCAAATTATTCAAATTTATTTAGACTAATTTCAAATTGAATCCACTTCAATTTCAAATCATTTCAATTTCTATATGAATTAATCCCAATTCCCATTTGAATTTTGAACTCATTCAATCTTCAACTTAATTTCAAATTAATCCAATTCAAATTTTCCATTTGAATTTTTAAACCTATCCATTTTCAATCATAATTCCAATTAATTCAAATCGAATTCCATTTGGACCAATTCAATTTAAATTCCAAATTTACACCATCTCGAATTATATAAATTCGAGTTAAATCTTTAAATGTTGATTTAATCCTTTAAATCAAATTAACTTTTATTTTAAGTCAACAATCTAAATCTCTACATAATTTAATTCTGAGTCTAATTCTCAAAATTCCATTTTAATTTATCTTTACTCAACTTATTTTCAAGTTCAAATAAGAGTTCAAAATAATTGTCTTTTAAAAATTCATTTTATTACCCAAATTTTATCTTTCGAATTTGAAACCAATTCTTAAACAAATTTTAATTATTCAAATCTTCAGTTCAATGTAATTCCATATCCTTAATTTCAATTTAAAGTTTAATTTCCCTATTTATCTCAATAATGGATATATTACCACACTTCATTCCTCATCCATTTAAATAAATCCAATTCACACTTTAAAGATTATTAATAACAATAGGATGACATCATCCAATTTATTCTAAATCATTCATCAATTCTCAATTTCCAGATCTCAAACCCATTTTGAGATCACACAAACTCCCAATTCAAATTAACCATTTAACTTCCCAAGTTAAACCCCAATTTCATTTTGGAATTTCCAAATCAGGTGGTTCATTCAAAACTTATTTTAACTTCCCTTAAGTTAAATTCAATTTAATCTCGCCAAACTTACTCAAATTTGAATTCCCACTTCAAATATTAAACTTCACATTAATAAATCTTATAAGTTCAAAAACTTATCACCTTGGATATCACATCTCATTTCCCAAATTTAAAACTCTACATTTAGAGTTTAATTCAAACCATCTTTGTATCCATATATACATATTTACTTCTTAGCCCACCAGGTTATACTTTAAAATTTAAACCACCTTTGGTTTTTAATTCAAATAAATTCCTTTAAATTTTCAAACAGCTCCTGTTTGAATCAAGCCCTTTCATTTAAATAATATTACTTATTATTTCTTTATCACTTTGAAGCAATTCTCAAATTCTTGGTTCAGATTTAAAACTTCATAATTTATATCATCTTCAGTTTCAATTTATAAGTCATACTTGCCTAAATGTTTTACTTCCCTAAAACATTTCATCTTGCTTACTCATTAACAACATTTCATTATTAAACACAACAACCATTTATGATAATAACCAAGATTATCATATCTGGAAACCAATTTATTATTATCTTTATTCTGAAAATATTTCTACAAATTCAGGATTTTAAATTTTCAGTTTGAATCCAATTCAAACTTATTTTTACTTTCATTTTAGTTATATTTCTATTACCACTTAATTTAATTCCAATAATTTTACAACAAATCTCCTTAATATTTATTGGTAAGAAATATTGCTTTATATATCAAAATATATACTTATAAAGTCATTTAAAATCTTTATATAAGAAAATAACAAGTACGCTCTCATATATACACTCAACTCATCCTAGGGTACTATTAACCCTATCTGTAGATGAGTACACCCACCAGAGCCAAGGTTTTCGCTTAACCTTTGCTCTGATACCAACTGTAACGACCCGGTATTTTCGAATCCGAAAATTCCAGATAGTTATGAAAAAGAAGAAAAAGATAGAAGAGAAGAAACAGAAACACAACACAGATCCTCACATTCGCAGCGGATAAAATATAATATCAAATAATAGCAGTTTACAAAATAATAGCATATCAGTAAATTTTCAATTTAATACATCAGAGTTACATATACACATACACAGGACATATACAATCACATGGCTAGAAATAAAGTCACAGCGGAAAACACTCCATACGTCCTGCCATCCAGCTAGCCACCTGAGCTCCAGAACGTCCTCACCTGAAAATCTGTAATACTCGGTCTGACCCGAGCATTACATCAAAGTAACACCCGGGTCAGGCTGGAAACCAGCGTGAGTAAACCCATCTAATATGAAATACCAAGCTATAACACATGTGAATATCAGGGTAACTCGTAACCTTTACGAGTTCTTATAGTCAAACATTTATCACATACAACTATTTCAGGTTAAATGTCCATGCTACTCAATTCATTCCATTCCATCCTGTATAATTTCACATTATCAAATTTATAAAGAATTTAGTTACTAATCGAAGTGGTTTCGGGTATTCTTGTGACGACCTATCGTTTAATTTGGATCGATGTGGTTTTCGGAAAATCAAAACCGATTATTCCGATCCCGGTCTCATCAGATCCAAACGTGTCTTTAAAGGCCAAGTTGTCTATTTAACTTAACAGTTTAATTTAATATTTATCACAGAAAATCAGACACAGAATCAGAACAGGTATATCACAGAGTAATATCACCGAAAGCCATCACAATTCAGATATTTCAATGTTACTCAGCAATTTATCAATATAAATTTTATTTGTTATATCAACTTATATTAAGCCACTATTTGATAAATTGATCATTAATTTATTTAATAATCTATTTCAAACATCTAGTTGACCCTTTCGTAATTAGCTTTAACATTAATTTGGTTGTCTTATTTAATATCGCTTAATAATTTCTTAATTCTTACTTATCGATTAACTTTGTATCCTTAGATTATTTAGTTAATTACCGTTTCACATTTGTTAACATTTCTACTTTGCTCACAATATAATTTATTTAAATATTATTCACCGTACATTTAAACCATTTTTAATAATTTAAAATAACTAGATTTTAAAATTTTAAAATAGCTTGGTATTAACTCAAAACTTAAGTGTTAAATAAATTTTATATTTATCTTAAAATTAATCTCTTAATTAGAGTAATAACTGCGAGTTAAACATTTAAAATATTAACTAATAATTAACTCGTATTTAAGTTAACTTAACTGTCAAACATTATAAAGTTTACCGTGCTCAAAGACTTGAGAAAGATGGTTATCTCAACTTTATTTTTGATAAAAATAATTGCAGCTGAGAACTCGTGCCTTCCCCATATAACTCGAGTGTTGCTCGAGTACTTTTCACGTATTACCCGAGACACTTTCCTGATTTCACGCAATACCCTTTCTTCCTTACTCCCTGTTCCTTTCTTCTTATATTATTTTTTTCTCAGTTTAAATTTTAAGTTAAACAACCTGCTGAGAAAACTCACGCGCCCAGTTTTCTCGAGTCACCTTCCCTTCTCCCTCGAGTTTCACTCGATACAAATCGCCATGGCCTCACTGGTATGTGCACGTCACCCAACAAAGCAGTTTCGAGGCCTACACGAGAACGACTCGAGACAGAACCCGGTTCTTCGAATGTCATTTTCCACAGACTCGACTGTGCACGTGTGTACAGTGCACCACTCTCCGATCATCGCTGGACATCCCCTCAATCACTGGCTAATCCAAATCGATCATCTCTACGCGATCGACCACCCAGACCAACAAATCAATGCTCGAATCAAAATTAACACTTCCAGTCGAAAACCGGAACATTCAAGCTCACCAAAATCACCTCGTCACGGCCATCTCGACCACCGGAGACCCTCATCTTTTGGCCACACCTCAACAACACGACAAGCTTCCACCCTTCTAAATCGCATGAAGCTCGATCGCACCAAAATGACGAACTCGTCACTTTACTGACCCGTTCAAAAACTCTAACCAAAACCCTAAATTTGATTCGAACCCAAAATCTATGCATTCGAAATTTTTTTTAGCATTTTTCCCGTATTACTACATCACCAATCTCGCCTCTCACCCAATCCCAGAATTTAAATTTGTTTGGATCATCTTATATAGGCAAAAATGCCTCTATGCTTCATGTTCGAACTGCACCTTGAATACTTGCTTAAAAATCTTCATTTTTATTTTTAAAATCCTACTTTTACATGTAGATTCAAGCTATATTGTGGAATTGGCAGTTTAAATTTCATGAATCCAACATAGAAATTTTTGGATACCCTGTAAATCAACTTTCCAGTTGATATTCTTCACCCAGAAATTGGAAACAGGTTTTTTTTTTTTTTTAAACTTGATTTATAATTGAAACAACTTACTTTGTTTAAAACACAGCCTATAAATGATTGAGTGGTGATATTTAAAATTGATCATCTACTAAACTCTGTAACTATAGAAACTACATATTCAACTACAGAGTACTCATATGAGAACAGAAATGATAAAAACAAATTCATATGCCCAGATATGCTTACCAGTACATCATACATACAGATCAAACTTAAGACTTAAAGTTTCGTTTACTCACCTGACACAAAATTTACAGAGCACTGCCAGTTGAGAAGAACTGCTTTGCTCCCCAGATGATCACCGTTTTGATGTTTTCCAAATAATTGCAAGTTTTGATTCCAGTTTATTATTATTATTTTTATTTAGTTAGGTTGTAGTTTCTTTTGTTTTTTTTTTCTTTCTTTCCTATCTCAGTTTTTAAGTGATGAACGAAAAATGAAAATATGAGATGATATGTATAAGAAAGTAGGCAGGCTGAAAATGTAAAACAATATTTTCTCTGTGTACTTGGAAAAAAATGTTCAGAGATTTTTATACAAAACGGTGGCTGAGGTGATTTAAATCTTGCTGGAGAAGATGGCATTAAATGCCTTAGTCCTTTGTGTTTACAAATATCAATTTTTATTTTTACAATTGTAGGCTGGTTATATACACTTGATATTTTGTTGTAAGCAAATCGTACCAGGTTATTATCTCTTCTTTTTAAGGAGTTTGTATTGTAAGTATAAGTGTGTGCACTTCTCTCTCTCTCTCTCTCTCTTTTTTTCTCTAGCGTAGCCTGCTTCGATTTAGAAGAACATAGGTATATAGTTTGTACAATCTGGTTCCAGACTTGATCAGCTTATATATTACATTGCTCATTTCATATTTAACATTTTTCTTCTTTTCCTTTGTGTTGCCTGACTTTATTGTTTTGTTTACTTAATACTTGTATTACTTACATATTTCTAGTGATGTTTACATTTATTTTATAATTACAATTTGGATTTATACTAATGGTTTAATTTATTGATAGAAGATAGTTCACTTTATATTTCATTTAACGATAATTTATTGGTGATGTTATTTATTTATTTATCCATATATGTGATATTTACTTTTATTAATTAATTTATAAGGTATATTTCATTTTATACTTATTAAAATATATCGCTAAAAATTCAGGGTCGTTACATCTCACTTCACCAAACACATCACCATATTGATTCACTATGGGGATTTCTTCTAATGCAGGCATGGGTTTTTCATTTGACAATGTAGAAAGGTTGGCTATACTTCTATTTTTGTTTGCCTCACAAAGAACAATTATTCTTTGCCCATCAGAAACCTTCAATGATATGGTGGATGTCTCCATATTTATGATAGCCTTATTCCTACTTAACCAATCAACCCCTAAAATAATCCCTATGCCCGGATATTGCAACACATATAGGTCTGACTCAAACACATGTCCCCCTATGTTTAATCCCAGTTGCTTACATATCACACCCAGAACACATGAACTACCTATAGGGCTTCTAATAAGCAATGGCTTATCAACAATCATACAATTTAATTTTAATTGTTGTGCAATATCATGAGAGATCAATGAGTGTGTAGCCCCAGTATCATATACTACTGTTAAAGGTATTGAGTGAATAAGCAAAGTACCTTCAACTTGACCATGCTTTTCAACACTTGATCCCTCAGCTGCCTTGCCTTTCCCTTCCAAAGCTCCTAATTTTCCTTACTTAAAATCTGGACAATTCCTCTTTATGTGACCTTCCTTCCCATAATGGTGACAATTGAAGGATGCAGGCCTAACATTCGTGCATCTATTCTTCATGTGCCCCTTTTTGCCACAGTTATAACAAGTGATCCTCTTCTTAACTTCAGCAGTTTTGGCTTCTTCTGGTTTCTTGGTGGAAGCTATGTCTGTTTTCTTCTTATCATAAGGGTGAAATTTACCCTTTCCCTTCTTGCTTTGATTATTTTTGAATGCCCTGAAATTCTCTCTAGCTTTATCATGCTGTTCAATGCTCAGAGTCAAATCCAAAACTTGATCAAAAGTCTTATCCTTGTATGGTAGCATGGCTCTACTAAGGCTAGGGTTCAACCCTTGAATATATTTGCCATTCTTAGCTTCTTCAGTAGTGATGAGCACTGCACCATACTTTGCCAATGATTCAAACTTCTGAGTGTACTCAGTGACACTCATAGTCCCTTGCCTCAATTTGATGAATTCCTCCAGTAAAGACAACTTAGCTGATGCAGGGATAAATCTGCCTTCCAACATTGCTTTAAATTGATCCCATGTCACTTCTCCTTCAGGTCTTCCAGCTATGATAACCTCCCACCAATCCAAAGCTGCTCCTCTCAATTGCCTGGATGCAATCTGCCTCTTCCTTTGGTCTTCAACTTGCATGTCTGCAAAGATTCTTTCCAAAATTCTAAGCCAATTTTGAACCCCCATAACTCCTTCTGTGCCATCAAATGTTTTGCCTCCAAGATTGGTAAAAGTCTTGAGTAGTTTGGAAAGTTCCTCATGTGGATTTTCCTGCCTGTTGCCTACTCCATCTCTTATGGCCCTCATGAATTCTTGCACATTCACCATGGGTGGTTTACTGGTTCCTACATTTTGATGTCTGGGTCCTACCATAGTTCTATGGATATAACACTTAGGTTAGTCTGTTTTGCCTAATGCTCTATAGATTAATTCATTTTAATCTATCACTTGTTCTGTCATAATAGATATCAATAGTGTAAACATTAACAAATAAAACATCCAAAGCAGTCAACACTTCTATACATCCAATGCAAACAAGTTCATACAAAATTTTGCTATGTTATTTAACAACATAGCTCTGATACCAAATGAAATGACCCACTTAATTATTTTTTTTCATTGGTCATTTAATCAAGAAAATATTTTAATTCAATTTTCTTCTATCCAGGACCTTTCTGCCAATATAAAAATATTGGTTTACTCATTTTATCTTGAACTTATATATGTGAAGATATATAAGTCATTTTCTACCTAGATCAGAGAACAGAAATTTTGAAGGTAGAAATCTGTTTGAGTATTACTTAAAGGAAATACTCTCTACATAGCAACAGTGTTTCTCAAAATTAGATTTTTTCCAAATAACTTAGGTCAATGCATGACCATTGATTTTATGTCTCAAGGCTGCTGATTTTACATAAATTCCTTTGATTTTTATTACTCGGTAAACTGTGCTTTTACTTGTGCATGTGTGTGTGCATGTTTCTGTGCATGTGTGTGTCAGTGGGAAATTCAGGTGCCTTATTTTTCCTTGTTACAAAATTGTCTGAATCTATCTTATACTTTGGGTTAT
Source organism: Allium fistulosum (assembly GCA_030737815.1). Taxonomy (NCBI): domain Eukaryota; kingdom Viridiplantae; phylum Streptophyta; class Magnoliopsida; order Asparagales; family Amaryllidaceae; genus Allium; species Allium fistulosum. The sequence continues at coordinate 751,279,908 of CM060905.1, read as the reverse complement.
GGAACAGTTCTGAACACTTGATTCAAACTATTGGTTGCTGGCTTAAACCAGACTCAAGAAAAATGGCTATGTTAGCCCTATTCAGTTTTTGCACTATTTTGTAACATAATACATACCATTCTATTTTCTTTTCAAAGCAACTCAAGCCTTCCTATCAGATTTTATTCTTGACTTAAACATGGGTTTTCTTATGTCAATTCTTTAGATGTACATACAAACCACAAATTCTTTCAATCTCAGGTTTTCTACTAATATTTCCTAACTGTTCTTGAAGCTTAAAATCCATTTTTCCTTAGCAAAGCATTTTGCAAAACAAAGCACATAGTTTCAGCTGATACATATAAGTTCAATAACTACAAAACAACAATTAACAATACATTAGTTTCTCGAAGTAACTTTAAACAATAGGTCTTAATCTAGTTCATCATGAATGTTTGATTTACTTCAACAAAGTCTTTTAAAACATAGCATCCAAATCTTAAGCAGTTAAACATCCAAAGCCTGATCAAAGCAATTCCTATTTTCCAGCAAAATCACCATGAGCTGCCCCATATGAATATGAGACACCCAATGGTGCATAAACACAAAAGGGTCAGACTATTTGTCTGGTATGAATAATCTAACTGAAAACATGATCTTATTCAATTCTATTTATATTCCAGTACTTAGCATGAATAAGAAACTCAGTATCTTCTTTGTACCTGATTTTTTTGAGGTATGTGCATTCATATCAGTGTTAAACAGATCATATATATATATATAATCACAATGACTTGATTCATAGAAATCAATCATAAGATTCATCAAATAAAAAGCATCAAAAACCAACCAAATGCAAACATCAATTCAGTCATCATGTCTTTTTCAACTTTACTGGCCATAAGGGATCTTGCCCAGGCCTCTCCTGAATCTATTCCTAAAGTTCATTATCAAATATAATAGGGTCTTTAGCTACTTTCTCCTTTTTAAACACACACTGCCTGGGACATCTCTCTGTTAACCCAGCACACTCAGGCCCCTGGGTATAAACATACCATGTGTGAGCTTGCAATATTCCCCTTGCCAAGCTATACTTTGGTAGCCCTAAGATCCCAAGTCCTTAGTTAAAATACTAAGTGTTATTATTATTTTTCATAGCAGTGCTAATCCCTTCTGCATCTCACTTCTTAATCAGAGAAATATAAACAATGCAAGCAACATGTATTCATCCAGAGTTTGGTAAGTTATATTCTCAGAAGCAAACATTTAATCATGAAAAATAGATATGATTTCTTAGCATAATTTTTTTTTTGACTATGAGTTTCAGTGGATCAAGATGTAAGCATATGGTCCTAAGTATTTTACTGGTTATCTTTTCTTACCTCTGGTTCAATCAGATTCATGGTCTGGCTAAACCACAAGTATATTTGATTTGGGTATTTCATAAAATATAGAAGCTCAGCACATGTACAACATTGCACTTCTACATTCCCTTTTGTTTTTAATTAACATGAGACATAAGCAACAACACAATGTTACAGTCCCATATTTCTTTCTATCTTCAGACCATATACCCACCACTTGAATCCGGGGATTTTTATAAACAATTTTTATAAAGAAAACTTATAAAAGAAATTACTCCATCTCAAAGCTAACCCATATCACAGATAAACATTTTGAAACTATGAATCCATGACTCTTATTTTTCTGGGTAAATCAGAGAGAGGTTTTACACTTAAACAAATCATTAACAAACCAAAGTCATCCAAACATGAAACATAACTTGTAAAAGAAAATGAATGATTAGTTCAAATAGGTTGCCTCAATATTCAGGTCTTAATGCCAAAGTTTTCAGTGAGGTTACTCACACTCAATTCCTTCTTCCTGAGCTTTGCCTTCCTCTAACTCCAATTGCTGGTGCTTCTTATTAAATTTTTTCTAGGTTAATGAAGAGAAAAATGTGTATAGTCTCACTATATTAAGCCTTTTATATAAATCTTGGCTATTATTAGGGTTTATGGAATTACCCAATGTCAGTTCTACCCCATACAAAGCATAGTCTGCCTCTGGTTTGATTCAAGAAAATTACAAGGGTATGTGGTCCTTGTCTTCCTTTTCCAAAAATCAGTTTTTCCCTTTTAATTTTCCCTGGTCATGTCATATGCATGACTTCTTATATATTTTTTTCTTAATAAAAGAAATTACTAAAAATAGATAAAGTGTTTGTTTAAGGACTCATGCCATTTCCATGTAACTTCTGTTTTCTTCCAGAAATTGGTTGACTGTGTATAACATATGTATACCTAAGTCTTTTATTTTTATTTTCCTTAAATAATTTTTATGTTTATTTCAGCCTAGCTCTTATTTTCTTTATACCCTATTTTATTTAAAGATAAAATTCTATCTTCATGCATATGTATTTCTTAATTAGTTATTTTAATTTATCTATTGATTTCTGCTAAATTTTATTACATAGAAATCTGTGTGCATGTGTGTACACTGTCTTGTGCACATGTACATGTTTAAACTATGTATCTGCAAATCAATTTCCTATTCCTATTTTTTTTCCCAATGCAATTTCAAACAAATACAAACTAAATTAAATCATTAAATTACTCACAAAAATCAGGGTCATCACATCCGTCTTCAAAATCATCATCATAAACCTGCACTTTCGAACGCATACATTGGTCCGAAGTGGTTCTCGGATAAATTCGACCCCGGTCTGTCCAGACCAAAAGCAGAAAAGAGGCCCTCAACCTCATACGGAAACTGTTAACAAGAACACATGTCAACACCCCAAAGTAGAGTTTATAGTATAAGTGATTCCTTCAAAACCTCCTTTCGAGATGGTCGAAACACCTGGGCCCCTCGTTAGAAATAATTTTTGAAGTAGATAAGTTGATTTAGTTATCCTTACGAAACCACCTTTTCAAAATAATTGGGGTGACTCGAGGGTTGGTCTTAATGATATAAAGGTATGAGTTGAATTAAAAGGTTTCGACTTCTTCGAAGGCTAGCCTTTCGATGACTTTAGGTTTGAACCTAAGGATATCAGATAAGCTAATAGGCATCGACTTCCTCTAAAGGTGTCCTTTTGATTATGTTTATGTGGGAAGATTTTAATCGAAATCACATAAAAACATTGAATCAGTTAACATATCCAAGAATACCATAAAATTGATTTACTAGCTTCTCCCATCACTTCATCTGTCATAATATCAATACGGTCTGCATCTCTTGCAATTCAAAAATTTCCTACAACGACCAACCAACCTCCTAGCTTAAATGATAAGGTTGTAGGAGAATGGTGCAGGATATTCAAATTCGAAATGATTAAATATTTTGATGAACAACAAAAAGTGAGGTATTCACAATGTATAAATGAGTATGCAAACATAATACAAAAACTTGAATACGAAAAGTATCTTCTTCACAAGTGTATTACTGACTTAGAAAAGGAAAATAAAACCCTCAAAGTTGCCAAAAAGCTCATGTCGATTCAATTGATGACGCCAACAAAATAATGAAAAAGGAAAAGAAACTTAAAAAAATCCTTTGTATAGCAATCTGTCACATCGTTGATACTTTAATTGCTCAAAATCTAGGTAAGGTTGTTCAAGATTTGTGAAATATACACTTGTATTGCATATTTGTAAATAATTTTATAAATTATGTAAATATCACCTGGTCTGTAGTCCATTTTGATGTTATTTCTAAATTTGCTTTCTGATAAATTGGACACTGGTTTTTGTATTTGCTAGCCAATTCAGTCTTCCTTACTGATCTTATTTCCCTTAAAAGTACAAAGTAAACTATATTCTTTGTTGTTAACTTGAAATCTATATAGTAGTTTATCCATATTATTATTGGAAGTTAACAGATCATTATGTAAACATATGATAATAAGTGAGAAGTAATTCTGTAATTGGATACGGTTGAATGTCTTGAAACCCATCTTTGATAATGATGAAAGAGAAAGAGGAATTCAACTTCAGCTATATTGACAGAATACCAAAATCTTCTCATAGAGAACCAGAAATCCAATTCCAGATTCAGTTATAGATGTTTAGGAATTCCTTTTCTGGAAATTACTAATAGAAAGTTAATAATAACCGTTTAATAAAAGTCCAGAAATCATCATTTGAAAGTTTGTAGTATAAGTACAATGACCTTGATTCGGGCATTAGTGAGATAGTTCTCGAGTTTAATTGAATACTCCAAATTCATAGAAATATCAATACTAATTGTTCTAAAAGCTAGATTCGGGCATTGATGAATGAAATTTAAAAGTTAAAAGACACGAAACTCTGATTTAGGTATTAGTGGATGATAACCAGAAATCCATAATAATGGTCCCTATAATAGAAGTCTAGAGCCCAGATCCGGGCATTAATGAGTGAAGTCGGAAATTAATAGTAATAGCCCTAAAACCCAGATTCGGGTTTTAATAAGTGAAGTTCTAAATTCTCTTCTTGGGAATAAGTCGGAGGTTGTATATTCTTATTTAAGCCTTTTGTTCTACATCGCTCTTTGGGTTTTGATTCTTTTGACATGTGCCATGCTTTAGGCCTTGTACGTTTTCGTTGTTTGACATGCCACTACTCGAGCTTGGATGTCTTAGTCCATTGTTTGATATGCCGTTTCTCGGGCTTGGATGTTGTCTGTACCAAAATTGGGCACAACACTCTTCGTCCGTATTTGAAGAGATTAAAATGAAGAGTATAAATGGAAAAGGAGGATAATCTAACAAACACGCCAAAACAGACAAATAGAAATGTAAAAACACAAGAATTTAGAGTGGTTTGGCATTGTAGTCAACATCCACTATGGAAAGTTTGCTGTTTTATTGACATTGCTAACTGGTTACAACTGATTACAACTCAAGCACTCAAGTTACAATGGATTTTTCAGTAGAGTCTCGGTGTAGAAGAATAAAAAGTCCCTTTTCTAGAGGCATATGGCCACTATTTATAGAAGTAGGCTGAAAATATCTGGCTTAGATCTCGGAAGACCCCTTCTTTCACATGGGTGGGCCCACCAGATCGGTCCCTGGACATTTGGGGTCGATCCATGATCGATATGTATACAATTCGTATTTATAAAAAAGACTCCATTTGGGCTGAGATCGATCAGAGACCAAGTAGAGGTTGTATGCAAGCTCCTGTGAAAATTTGGTAGCATTTGGACTTGCAGATTTTGAGTTATTATCGGTCCAAGTTTGTGTTTGCAAAACATTGCCGAGTTCGTATCATACCATTCATATCAATCTCTTCGTATCCATGCTGGCTCATATTGATCAGGGTGACGTGGCGCTATATTCTAGTATCGATCCACTTTTTTTGCCGAGTGATCGAGTCTTCCACTTTTATATGCTTTGTTCGTATCGACCCAGAATATTCCTTTCGTATCGTTGTACTGCACTTCACTTCGTATCGATCCCTGAAGCCATTTCGTATCGATAGCATAATGACCGTCTCGTATCGATAGCTTCTACTACAATTCGTTTCGACATAAACTTAAGCTCTTTGTATCGATTGAAGATCGATTTCGTATCGATGCCTTTTAAGTGTTGTTTCATACCGTTTGTTGGTGGCATGTTTCGTATAGATCGTTGACTGATCAATACGAACTGTGTAAATGACGATCTATACAAAATGTATATAAGTGGAAGCGATGCGAAACGTCTTAAGTTGATGGATACGAAACATAGCAGATATGATGGATACGAAGTGGAATAGGTATAATGGATACAAAATGGCGTTTCCTCCTGTAACGACCCAGTATTTTGGACCATTCGCATCCATTATAAGTGTATAGGTAGACACTCATGCCGGAGTTGAATTGCTCAAAATACTGCGTTGTAAATAAAATTTGGCAAAACTCAGCATATACAGTAAATAAAATAATTACAGATCACAGACACAGAGTAATATAACAATAATGCAGCGGAAACAAAAGGATAGTAGTTCATGAAGCTACCATATATATTTAACAGAGTTAAACAAATACAACAGAGGTCTCGAATACAATAATCAAGTACCAGATCTGAATACATCACTGGATCGACGGAATAACTGAAAGCAGGATCGATAGATAGCTGGATCTCCAAGCGAAGCTCCAACTCCAAAGGTGAGTCTCCAATGCTGTATCACTCAGTCTGACCCGAGCGTAAAGCAAAACACAAAACACTCGAGTCAGGATTAACATTCTTATATTAATAAATCCAACTCAAGTGAAATATCAACTGAAATACAAGTAACTTAAAGGATGTTTGGGATAACCATCCTCTAAGGGTCCGTTAAACTATTTACTATGTAGTAATATACGCTATATACAGTAGTGTCTAAATAAGTAAAGTATAATCATATCGGAAAATAGCGTTAAGGGGATGGAGAACCTTAACGCGGTCGGATCTTAAAATCATAATCGTAGTAAAGCTCGGTATGGTAGGTGACACGGCACAACTAGGCAATGCCAGGGTAGATATACCAATTACGCACACGGACTGATGGATACGCATAGCAGCCACTACCGTTCCACCTCGAACAACATTCCCAAATCGGAGGATGGCCATCTAGTCAAATCACAAGTAAGAGTATAATATCGAAGAAATGCGTCCGAGAAGAGGTGCTACCTCACTGGTCCGAGATCGCTCCTGTTTTAGCCACCTTATGCCAACTCACGGGAGTTGGGTCCACGTAACATACCTTAAGAACGCCGCCACCATCCTACTTCATTCTGGAATCTCCACCGCGTACACAGTTGTCAAAGTGGTTTTCGGTATCGACAGAGAGTATGTCCATATCCGATCCCGGTCTCTTTGCCAACCAATCGTTATTATAACACCGTGGTCGTTTCAAAATAGTTTATACTTTAAACCAAAATCATTATCATTTCAAAACCCAATTTAATACGATATCATTTCACTTCAAATATCCATTTTCAAAATCATATTACTTTCCAAAGTTATAATGCTTTCGAAATCATAGTCTGGAAATCACAGTATTTTGGAAATCATAACACTTTCCTTTTAAACAGTCTAGATATTAAAATTTTGTTATAAAATAAATTAGTTTCCTCAAATTCCACAACTCGATTTCAAATTAACTCGATTTCCAAAAATTTAATTTATTTCAAATCTCAAATCATTAGTTTCAACTCGATTCAGCTTCTAAATAAACCATATCAATTTATCGATTTCAAATACATATCTGAACCATAAAATAAGTCATTTCAATTTTTATATATTTCAAAGCTTTAAATATTCATCATTTCAAAACTAAATTCGATAAATTTATATATATATCAGAATTCCTTTACAATTATTTAGTTTTGAAATATTAACTTAATCATTTCCATAACATTTAAATTCAATTTCAATTTACAATTTTAAATAAACAAAAGATCTCATTTAAATATTTATACGTTTGAAATATCCATTTAAGTCACCCTTTCAAATTTCAAGTTGTAAATCACTTCTTTAAAATTTCAAATTCAATACATTTCAAATCAGACTTATTTAAGTATAATTCTTAAATAAATACAATTTCAATCAATTTCATATCATTACAAATTCTATATTTAAAAATATAGATATTAAATAAATACTTAAACATATTATTTATCAATTTTATTAAATCAACTTTAATAAATCTTTAAAATCAATATTAATCAAAACCATATATTTCTTTTTCAAAACCATAGAAATCATTTTCAAAACGTTTATATATAGACCAACGGTGTCTGTATATAATTTTCTATCCTATGGTCAAGTGATACGGATATTTATCATTTCAATCCGCAATTTAAAACATATTCGGGTATATATCTTTTCAACCCGAAATCCCAAATTCAATTCAATGAAAATCGCTTGGGTTTATCATTTCAACCCATAACGATTTTCTCCTATTCTACAGATCGTTCGGGTATGTATCATTTCAACCCATAGTGATTCTATATAACAGGGAACTTGCAGAGTGATAACAGATATGAAAATAAAATAACACAGTAACAGGCATATATCATCAGTATAAATAACAGATAATGGTGTCGGATGTCATAGGTGAACAGATACAGATAATGACATATATATAACAATGTAAATAACTAACAGCAGCATACTTCAATTGACATTTCAATTGAAAACAAATTTAATAAATATAAGAACGTTAATCGTGAGTGATTGCTCACCTTTCGAGGCTAGAGATGAACGAGACTAAGATGAGTTACGAATCCAAGCACGAATTCCAAATCAAAGCTAGATGGATACGGATTCGACGGACAAACTGATAGATAAGGAATTGACGAAATTAAATCAGAACTGGATCGATGATGGTAAATAGTATAAGTGAACTTATATATATAATTATATATAACTATATATATATATATATAATCATATTCCAAATTTAAACATATATCAAATTAAATATATATATATATATTATAAATCCATTGTTTCAAATAAAACACATAAAATAAAACAACCATATCTACACATTAAAAATTTGAAAATATATATATATATATATATATATACACTTTGGAATCAACAATATATCTAACAATATAAAACTTATATACATAAACTGACTGTAACTACAAATTGCCCATAATAGTTTATATAACATATTACATACTTTATAATTTATCCCACTTTAGATATGCGAACCAACATATACATTTGTAAACCGGTATAACATGTGTAAATTTGTATATATATAAGCAGGCAGATAAAGATAGATATGCCTAGATCTGGAATGTCAAAAATAAAGTCATTATGTAAAAATTTACGTTTTTTTTTAAGAGCTCAAATATAAGTCTGATGATATTCCTATACATCAAAAATGTATCCATATACAAACAATGTGTCAAGATCATAAGATAAAATCAACTAATCAAGCACTCGTGGAACTGCTAATTTCATCTCTATATAGTATCATCTGCCAAGAAGCAAAATTTGTACTCGCAAGACATGTGTGCTCATCATCCAAACAAAATAACCAACCATTTCCTCAATTTCCCAAAAATACTCTAACAAAGCATACCTAAATCGTATCAAGATGTCTATACCTCATAAACAATTATCATCTACTCAAAGGTTCTAACTGCACTTCTGTTCTCCCTGCTGGTTGCAACTCGAGTACATTAACTGTTCTATTCGCATTCAACAAATCCACTGAATCATCTTCTTCATCGTTCCCCAAAACCCAATTGCCTCTCAAAGAATTTGTATCTCTCCTTTTTTCCTTCACCTCTAAATATTCTAAATACAATGCCAAAACTACCCCTATCAAGACCCACACAATCAAAGCCCACGTGAGTCTTTCTGCATCTTCATCTCCATATCTATGCCCCAAATTTAAACATAGATATACGACTTGACTTATCTCTATACATAATATATATCTGACTTACTTTATATAATATATACTAACCAAAGCAGACCACTTATATACAAAAGCTAATATATACACAAACATATTTCTATTTCTTATAGTAAAACAGAGGCTTGTATAGAATTATATATATAACTTATATACTATAAACTATAAATTTTAAGTTATATGAACTAATATATATTTTTCTCAATAGATTTCCAACCAGACTAAAATAACTGCATAAATAAATACTGTAACTTATAAACTAATGCATATATATATATATATATATATAATTTAAACTTATACTTGTATAATTTAACAACATATAACTAACAGATAGTTTAAACTAACATATACTTAATTTATATAATCAAACATACTGTAAACTATTTTCAAATCTCATATATATATAGTTTACAAACATCATACATAAACAAATATATATATTTAACAAACATTATATGCAGTTGTATAAACAACACTTTTATATAACTTGTTCAAACTTTATATATAACAATAGACTTTTATATAGCTTTATATGTACCCTATATAAAACTTTATATAAATATAAATAGTATATATGTACGTATAATTACCCGATGAAACTGCAAATAAAAGGAAGAACTGCCTGTCATCGGTTGAGAGGAAGTGGTTCACGCGCACATGCTTTGGAGGGGACTTAACATTAGAGAAGGAGATCGGTGGGTTCAAGGCTAGCCATGGCTTCAGGTTGGAGGAAGGAGCAAATCTGGGCTCGGGTTGCTAGGTGTTTGCGGGTCGGGCTTGGTGGCGGAGGAAGGCTGGAGGAGGAGGGATGATCGGTGGTACACTGGGTGGCTGCGCGGGGTTCTGAGGTGGGAGGTTGGTCGCAGGCGAATGGTGGGTAGGCGAGTTGCTGGTTGCGGCTACTCGAGAGGGTGGAGTGATGGTCTGAAGGTGGAGGGGAAGTGGGAGTGAGTGGGAGGCCACGTGGATCTGGGCGCGAGCTAGGCTGCGTCAGGGTTTGGGGCAGTGGCCGCATGCTTGGGATGTATAGATAAATATAAATCATATATATCTTTCTCCTAATTGAAAGTCTGGTGCCAAAATTTTCCCACAAGTAGAACAGAAACAAGGATAGAGAAGAGAACGAAGAGAAGGAAAAATGAAATAGAGAGAGTGTGAACAGGAAAATATAAATGGAATAGGTAAGAATAGAAAAAGTCTCACGGAGCTATAATTAATGCTAGGAGAAGAAAAAAAAAGGACCCGTTCAACTTTATACGTTTACACCTTTGAAAGGTGTGGGGCAAAGCAAACGTACCAATGTAAATATAAATTGAAGCGATGGGAATGTAACAACTGTACATTAATTTAGAAGCTAACTTGAAAAGGCAAACGAAAGCTAACGGTCACAATTCAGGGTACCGGTACGACGCACTGTTTTATTGTTTCTGTCGCGTACCGGACCTCAAAATACAGAAATAAATATACCGCCGAGATCAGCACGACGAGACGATCAAAACGGTATACAAATATTGGTGATACGATCATCCGATCAAAAGTCGATAATCGGTACCGAAAATGCTGCTATTCAGCCAGAATTAAGATCGACGGAGCAATAGATGTCCAAATTTGACGAAACGAAAGATGACGTCTCACTCAGAAGATGATTTACAAATTTTCTATGTAAAAATATTTAGGTTTGGAAAACATTTTATTATCATCAATTTTAACTGATTAAATTGAAGTAAATTTACGCGCGAAATAAATTTTCATATTTTCGGACGAAAATTTACCAGTTGCTATGTTTAATTAGACGCATTCCAAATATCAAATTTTTATTTCAAAATTTTATTGTTTAAAATTTCACACAAATCCAATTAATTAAATAAATAAAACCACTGAAATTTACGGGTCGTTACACTCTCCCCCACTCAAAACTTTTCGTCCCCGAAAAGGAAGGAGGTAGGAGAGTAGAAGCAACCAAAAGAAAAATAGATTAAAAGACAAGATAAGACAATTTATTTAAACCATATAATTCCAAATTAAACTAATTAATATTTAGCAATTTGATTTAATCCACTGAGTTCACTTAAGTTAAATCAATTCATCTATTTCTGAATTCATTACCTTATTGTCTAGTCATCCTCAATTAACAATTTCTAAACCATCAATTTGTATAATCATTTATTATCCTCATATTTTATTCAACAAATTTAATTCTTTTATTCCAAATCATTATTAAGTTTATTCCACTTAATATGTCCTATCACATATATTTAAACCATATAAATTAATTTAAACCATATATTTCAGTTTAAATCAATTTATATTCAATAATTGATTTTTAAATTCAAGGTATTTCCATACTTTAATCAAATTTTCAATTTATTAGTTCCTTCAAAACAATTTATTTGTCTCATCTATTATTTAATTAACTTATTATTCTGCTTGTCTCTATTAACATCTTTATAATAAAATTTAAGTGTATAACATTTATTATAACACTCAAATCTTTCCTTATAAAGTCATTTTATATTGTATATTATCCAATTACATTTTTAACTTCTGAAAATTTTAGGTAAGTTATGTTGAAATGAAATCGGGTATTATACAAATAATATTTTACAATTCAGCTATTCTCAATTAAATATTTATCCAAGAATTTTGGCTTCAGTTTATAATTGAAATCATCTTTAAACCTAAAATTTAAGAATTTAAATCTCCGATTTACTTCAAACAATTTAGAGATATATATAATATGTGTATATCAAATTAAATTAAATTTTAAAATCAGATACCTGTACATATATATACATCAAATTACACTAAAGAAATTCAAATCGAATATATTTTTTTTTTTCTCAAAACAAAACCGTAGCAAAGCTACAGAATGGTTTCTCCTCTTCGAAACTCGAAAATGAATGTCGATGATGCGGCCGTCATCACCGAAATTATTTTCCAGCGACAAAGAGAAGAGCACTGATTTAAACATTTAAAATTCTTTGAAAACCATTTTATTCGAAAATACTTTCAATAATATACATTTTAAGACTTTAAAACAAAGTTTGAAGTTACCAGAAATTTAATTCTTACATTCTCAATTTAAATTCATTTCAATTCCAAATAAATTTATAACCAATAGTCATTTTGCAATAGTCAATGACTTACAAAACAATAACATCAAAATCAAATATTATCATTTTCAACAACCAAATTATTTAACTTTTAATTCCAGAAAATTTTCTTATATTTTTTTAAAATCTAATCATACAAATTTATTTCATTTATCAAATTTAAAAACTATATTGTGTCAGTTTGCTCTGTTCAAGTGTTTTGGAAATCCTATCGATAGCGTTGATCAGACGAATCGATCGAAAATCCAAACCAACATCAACAACTCAAACAACACACTATAAACATAAACTATTTTATATTAATTTCAAATACACTCCCTCACACGATGATTCCAGAATTGGATTCCAACACCAGGATAGAGATCCAAATATAGAGGGACTCTAACCAAAGAGAATTATAATCTAAAATAGATAGGCTCGATACGAAGGTTAGATGATTGCATTTCAAATAGGAAGATGGATAAAGTTGTAAAAATCGCGGGCAACCTTAACCGGGTAAACCGTGACTTCATAGACAAGATCGATGTAGAATTCTGAAGCAAATCGACATTCGATTGCCAGAGGTAGAATTCTGGTATAGCATAAGATAGCAGCATCGTAAACCGAGAATACAGAAATCTCCAGTGAATCAATACCGATTGTAAAGGAGTTTTCACCCCAGTACAAATTATTCGAAGATTGGCGAGACCGCCGATTTATTATAGAGATCATTCGAAGTGGAGTTATGGGATACTCCAGAATCAAAAGACACGAATAGGGGAGACACGAATGGACTTTGGAACCGAAGTGAACGTTCCAACATTCAAAGGAACCGAGTCAAAGAAGAAGGAATTCAAGCTCGAACGAAAGTGATTCTGTAATTGAATTTACTACATATGCAGAGTTTTGCCTAAAACCAGAGCTCTGATACCACATGTAACGACCCAGTATTTTGGACCATTCGCATCCATTATAAGTGTATAGGTAGACACTCATGCCGGAGTTGAATTGCTCAAAATACTGCGTTGTAAATAAAATTTGGCAAAACTCAGCATATACAGTAAATAAAATAATTACAGATCACAGACACAGAGTAATATAACAATAATGCAGCGGAAACAAAAGGATAGTAGTTCATGAAGCTACCATATATATTTAACAGAGTTAAACAAATACAACAGAGGTCTCGAATACAATAATCAAGTACCAGATCTGAATACATCACTGGATCGACGGAATAACTGAAAGCAGGATCGATAGATAGCTGGATCTCCAAGCGAAGCTCCAACTCCAAAGGTGAGTCTCCAATGCTGTATCACTCAGTCTGACCCGAGCGTAAAGCAAAACACAAAACACTCGAGTCAGGATTAACATTCTTATATTAATAAATCCAACTCAAGTGAAATATCAACTGAAATACAAGTAACTTAAAGGATGTTTGGGATAACCATCCTCTAAGGGTCCGTTAAACTATTTACTATGTAGTAATATACGCTATATACAGTAGTGTCTAAATAAGTAAAGTATAATCATATCGGAAAATAGCGTTAAGGGGATGGAGAACCTTAACGCGGTCGGATCTTAAAATCATAATCGTAGTAAAGCTCGGTATGGTAGGTGACACGGCACAACTAGGCAATGCCAGGGTAGATATACCAATTACGCACACGGACTGATGGATACGCATAGCAGCCACTACCGTTCCACCTCGAACAACATTCCCAAATCGGAGGATGGCCATCTAGTCAAATCACAAGTAAGAGTATAATATCGAAGAAATGCGTCCGAGAAGAGGTGCTACCTCACTGGTCCGAGATCGCTCCTGTTTTAGCCACCTTATGCCAACTCACGGGAGTTGGGTCCACGTAACATACCTTAAGAACGCCGCCACCATCCTACTTCATTCTGGAATCTCCACCGCGTACACAGTTGTCAAAGTGGTTTTCGGTATCGACAGAGAGTATGTCCATATCCGATCCCGGTCTCTTTGCCAACCAATCGTTATTATAACACCGTGGTCGTTTCAAAATAGTTTATACTTTAAACCAAAATCATTATCATTTCAAAACCCAATTTAATACGATATCATTTCACTTCAAATATCCATTTTCAAAATCATATTACTTTCCAAAGTTATAATGCTTTCGAAATCATAGTCTGGAAATCACAGTATTTTGGAAATCATAACACTTTCCTTTTAAACAGTCTAGATATTAAAATTTTGTTATAAAATAAATTAGTTTCCTCAAATTCCACAACTCGATTTCAAATTAACTCGATTTCCAAAAATTTAATTTATTTCAAATCTCAAATCATTAGTTTCAACTCGATTCAGCTTCTAAATAAACCATATCAATTTATCGATTTCAAATACATATCTGAACCATAAAATAAGTCATTTCAATTTTTATATATTTCAAAGCTTTAAATATTCATCATTTCAAAACTAAATTCGATAAATTTATATATATATCAGAATTCCTTTACAATTATTTAGTTTTGAAATATTAACTTAATCATTTCCATAACATTTAAATTCAATTTCAATTTACAATTTTAAATAAACAAAAGATCTCATTTAAATATTTATACGTTTGAAATATCCATTTAAGTCACCCTTTCAAATTTCAAGTTGTAAATCACTTCTTTAAAATTTCAAATTCAATACATTTCAAATCAGACTTATTTAAGTATAATTCTTAAATAAATACAATTTCAATCAATTTCATATCATTACAAATTCTATATTTAAAAATATAGATATTAAATAAATACTTAAACATATTATTTATCAATTTTATTAAATCAACTTTAATAAATCTTTAAAATCAATATTAATCAAAACCATATATTTCTTTTTCAAAACCATAGAAATCATTTTCAAAACGTTTATATATAGACCAACGGTGTCTGTATATAATTTTCTATCCTATGGTCAAGTGATACGGATATTTATCATTTCAATCCGCAATTTAAAACATATTCGGGTATATATCTTTTCAACCCGAAATCCCAAATTCAATTCAATGAAAATCGCTTGGGTTTATCATTTCAACCCATAACGATTTTCTCCTATTCTACAGATCGTTCGGGTATGTATCATTTCAACCCATAGTGATTCTATATAACAGGGAACTTGCAGAGTGATAACAGATATGAAAATAAAATAACACAGTAACAGGCATATATCATCAGTATAAATAACAGATAATGGTGTCGGATGTCATAGGTGAACAGATACAGATAATGACATATATATAACAATGTAAATAACTAACAGCAGCATACTTCAATTGACATTTCAATTGAAAACAAATTTAATAAATATAAGAACGTTAATCGTGAGTGATTGCTCACCTTTCGAGGCTAGAGATGAACGAGACTAAGATGAGTTACGAATCCAAGCACGAATTCCAAATCAAAGCTAGATGGATACGGATTCGACGGACAAACTGATAGATAAGGAATTGACGAAATTAAATCAGAACTGGATCGATGATGGTAAATAGTATAAGTGAACTTATATATATAATTATATATAACTATATATATATATATATAATCATATTCCAAATTTAAACATATATCAAATTAAATATATATATATATATTATAAATCCATTGTTTCAAATAAAACACATAAAATAAAACAACCATATCTACACATTAAAAATTTGAAAATATATATATATATATATATATATACACTTTGGAATCAACAATATATCTAACAATATAAAACTTATATACATAAACTGACTGTAACTACAAATTGCCCATAATAGTTTATATAACATATTACATACTTTATAATTTATCCCACTTTAGATATGCGAACCAACATATACATTTGTAAACCGGTATAACATGTGTAAATTTGTATATATATAAGCAGGCAGATAAAGATAGATATGCCTAGATCTGGAATGTCAAAAATAAAGTCATTATGTAAAAATTTACGTTTTTTTTTAAGAGCTCAAATATAAGTCTGATGATATTCCTATACATCAAAAGTGTATCCATATACAAACAATGTGTCAAGATCATAAGATAAAATCAACTAATCAAGCACTCGTGGAACTGCTAATTTCATCTCTATATAGTATCATCTGCCAAGAAGCAAAATTTGTACTCGCAAGACATGTGTGCTCATCATCCAAACAAAATAACCAACCATTTCCTCAATTTCCCAAAAATACTCTAACAAAGCATACCTAAATCGTATCAAGATGTCTATACCTCATAAACAATTATCATCTACTCAAAGGTTCTAACTGCACTTCTGTTCTCCCTGCTGGTTGCAACTCGAGTACATTAACTGTTCTATTCGCATTCAACAAATCCACTGAATCATCTTCTTCATCGTTCCCCAAAACCCAATTGCCTCTCAAAGAATTTGTATCTCTCCTTTTTTCCTTCACCTCTAAATATTCTAAATACAATGCCAAAACTACCCCTATCAAGACCCACACAATCAAAGCCCACGTGAGTCTTTCTGCATCTTCATCTCCATATCTATGCCCCAAATTTAAACATAGATATACGACTTGACTTATCTCTATACATAATATATATCTGACTTACTTTATATAATATATACTAACCAAAGCAGACCACTTATATACAAAAGCTAATATATACACAAACATATTTCTATTTCTTATAGTAAAACAGAGGCTTGTATAGAATTATATATATAACTTATATACTATAAACTATAAATTTTAAGTTATATGAACTAATATATATTTTTCTCAATAGATTTCCAACCAGACTAAAATAACTGCATAAATAAATACTGTAACTTATAAACTAATGCATATATATATATATATATATATATAATTTAAACTTATACTTGTATAATTTAACAACATATAACTAACAGATAGTTTAAACTAACATATACTTAATTTATATAATCAAACATACTGTAAACTATTTTCAAATCTCATATATATATAGTTTACAAACATCATACATAAACAAATATATATATTTAACAAACATTATATGCAGTTGTATAAACAACACTTTTATATAACTTGTTCAAACTTTATATATAACAATAGACTTTTATATAGCTTTATATGTACCCTATATAAAACTTTATATAAATATAAATAGTATATATGTACGTATAATTACCCGATGAAACTGCAAATAAAAGGAAGAACTGCCTGTCATCGGTTGAGAGGAAGTGGTTCACGCGCACATGCTTTGGAGGGGACTTAACATTAGAGAAGGAGATCGGTGGGTTCAAGGCTAGCCATGGCTTCAGGTTGGAGGAAGGAGCAAATCTGGGCTCGGGTTGCTAGGTGTTTGCGGGTCGGGCTTGGTGGCGGAGGAAGGCTGGAGGAGGAGGGATGATCGGTGGTACACTGGGTGGCTGCGCGGGGTTCTGAGGTGGGAGGTTGGTCGCAGGCGAATGGTGGGTAGGCGAGTTGCTGGTTGCGGCTACTCGAGAGGGTGGAGTGATGGTCTGAAGGTGGAGGGGAAGTGGGAGTGAGTGGGAGGCCACGTGGATCTGGGCGCGAGCTAGGCTGCGTCAGGGTTTGGGGCAGTGGCCGCATGCTTGGGATGTATAGATAAATATAAATCATATATATCTTTCTCCTAATTGAAAGTCTGGTGCCAAAATTTTCCCACAAGTAGAACAGAAACAAGGATAGAGAAGAGAACGAAGAGAAGGAAAAATGAAATAGAGAGAGTGTGAACAGGAAAATATAAATGGAATAGGTAAGAATAGAAAAAGTCTCACGGAGCTATAATTAATGCTAGGAGAAGAAAAAAAAAGGACCCGTTCAACTTTATACGTTTACACCTTTGAAAGGTGTGGGGCAAAGCAAACGTACCAATGTAAATATAAATTGAAGCGATGGGAATGTAACAACTGTACATTAATTTAGAAGCTAACTTGAAAAGGCAAACGAAAGCTAACGGTCACAATTCAGGGTACCGGTACGACGCACTGTTTTATTGTTTCTGTCGCGTACCGGACCTCAAAATACAGAAATAAATATACCGCCGAGATCAGCACGACGAGACGATCAAAACGGTATACAAATATTGGTGATACGATCATCCGATCAAAAGTCGATAATCGGTACCGAAAATGCTGCTATTCAGCCAGAATTAAGATCGACGGAGCAATAGATGTCCAAATTTGACGAAACGAAAGATGACGTCTCACTCAGAAGATGATTTACAAATTTTCTATGTAAAAATATTTAGGTTTGGAAAACATTTTATTATCATCAATTTTAACTGATTAAATTGAAGTAAATTTACGCGCGAAATAAATTTTCATATTTTCGGACGAAAATTTACCAGTTGCTATGTTTAATTAGACGCATTCCAAATATCAAATTTTTATTTCAAAATTTTATTGTTTAAAATTTCACACAAATCCAATTAATTAAATAAATAAAACCACTGAAATTTACGGGTCGTTACACCTCCATGGATCTTGATCGATCGATATCTTGAGCATACGAACTCCGATTAACTTGAAATTTGGAACGTTGGCTTTCGTAGCTTTGCTTGTCGTATCATATCGATTGTAGCTCGATCCGGTCTCGGACAAAATTTACCAGTATCCATAGTGAACCGATCTTCGGGACAGACTGTCCTTGGTTTCTAGTCAAGTTCTTGTTGTCATGGCCTTGCCAAAAAGGTGGGATAACATTTGTTTCCCAAAGTACGTCTTATGGGAACATGACGTGCTTTGAAATGCTGTGATCTTCATTCTAAAAAGCTCTGCCCGATTCGTTGAATTGTCGTTGTCTTTTCATCAAAAGATTAACCTTTGATTGATTCCCGGTAATATAAATACTGAATTGTTGACTACCAATGATTGTATAGTGCATTGTTGTAACTGAGTGTGGAGTGTTAGCGGTCTGTTTTTCATCGTTGTAATTATCACTAGGTGAGCAATCAATTCCTGTGAATTTTGAAAACTGAATGTTAATTTGTCATGCATGCACGTATGTTAACCTGACTCCTATTAACGTTTGCACGTTCACGAGTCATTGTCAAGTTTCAAGTTTTCCTTCTCTTTTTTTGAGTCGGGTTTCGTATCGATCCTCTTCTGGATTGATGTGAAATTCAAGTCGTAACAACGCTTGACGGTCGTTTTAGTGTATCCATTTGTATCAATCCTCTCCTGGATCGATTCGAGAAGTTGGAAAGCTATCTTCATATCGATGATGATCGATACAAATCAGTTGGCCTTTTAAAATATTTTATATCGACGGATATGAATTTCTATGAGCTCCAAAGCAGTGGATACGAAGTTGCAGTGGATACGAAGTTGCCATTTCGTATCGATGGACCGATGATGGGTACAAATAGTTCAAATGATCTTTCGAGTATCGTTTGTATCGATGGTTTGATGGGATAAGAACAGTGCTCTCACATCTGTGATATTGGAAACCGCTTCAACCGGTCATTTTGCACTGGGAGACTAATCGACATATGCCTAGTCTTCTATCCATATAAATGCTTTCGTACTTAGAAAAAAAAATTCACTTGTTTTCATTTTACTCCCAACCGTTCGTATCGATTGCAAAGCCAAAAACAAGAAACTACTTTCGTCTCCAAACCATTTAACTCCTTAATCAATTGAATTAACTACCTAAACTTGGTAATTAATCAACAACTTCATATTAGAAACGACAAGACTTGAGATTTAAAGCCAATTGACTTATAGTCGTAGCCAATCTTGCTGAAGAGGGGGCTTGAGATGGTCTGAGCAAGGACATGGAAGTTCGGAGTGGTTTCTGTGTTGATTGGGGAAGATGAAGTATAGAGGGATATAAAGTATTCATGGAAGGGATGCTTGGCTTTGACCTAATATCGATGGCAATGTGAAGGAAAAATTCCCTCGTATCGATCTGTGATGAGGAGTTCGTATCGATCTAGAACTGATGGGTGGAAGGAGGAACTTCGTATCGGTTCGGAGTCGTGGAACTCTATATCAATCTAAAGCCATCGATAAGAAGTGTTAACAATGTGATCGATACGAAGGGGAACTGTGCGATTGATACGAACTCCTTGTAGGCGATCGATATGAAAGTGAAATCCTTTGATCGATACGAAGCTTGTCTTCCCTTGATTGATACGGATTAGGTTTCTGGTGATCGATCCAAGTCTGAACCTTGATGGGTACGAAACTTCTTGCATACTCGAAAATTGGACTCCGACGAGCTCCTACCTTGCATAACTGGACTTAACGGTTTTACTACATATTTAACTGCACTTCGAAGCTCGTCGATGGAATTGTAACTTGACAAATTTGACGAACTTTAACTTACATCGGTCTTCGAAGTCTGGATTGCACGGTTGTGACGTTCAGTGATGACGGTCACTCCGGTTGAATTTCGAAGTCTTGTCGTTCAATCATCTTTCAAATTTCGTAGAATCTCTTGAGTAGTATGTAGCACTGCACAAGACATTCACGCATTTCACACTAGGGGAAACACGGGTTTATTGTCATCTAACGATGATTTTTGTTGAGTTGAATAGCTATGGAACCTGGAAGTCCACAGTCATCGGACGTTCAGAGTTTACCTTCTCCTATAATCAAAAGGCCGGCTATCGCTGCCGAAGCTATTAGCCCTGCTCCGGATGAACTACAGGGAGCAATTTTTATCGAACATCCATAAGATTCTGTCCGCTTTAATATTTCTGAAGATATGTTAGGCAGGATTTGCCTAAGGCATGGGTTGTCGCTGGATGACGTTTTACTGCCGGGGCCAGAAGATAGAGCCCATAACCTATCGGAAGGGCACATAGCCTACAACATGTTTATGTGTGTAGCCGGGACACTTCCTCCTTTCAACCAGTTCATCTAGGAAGTTTTACTTTTCTTGAGGATCGCTCCATCTCAGCTACACCCGAACGGATATGCCTTGCTGAATGGTCTTTTTGTCATCTTCATGGAGCATCTCTTCCGTCCTCCGATGGTAGAAGAGATTAGATTCTTATTCAATGTAAAGAGTCGCGGGGACAACCCTTCCTTCACTTTCTTATAGGCAATTAGGAACTGTCAGATCATGGTTAGGCTGTGGAGCAAGTTGAGCTATTTTAAGACCGAATGGTTCTTCATTCGGTGTCCACTAGGGTTCACCAGACGGTGGCCAGCAAGACGTAAGTTCCCTAGCTTCTTTGCTGATTAACTAGATAATAGTAGTCGATGTCGAGTCTAACACTTTCTTTCTTTTATAGGTTCAATTCTGTGGCCTAAAGGTGCTCAATTTAAGAAGATTGTAAGAGTTCTTCAAGAGGTTCCCGCCGAGTACAAAGAGATCAATTAAGTCCTTACGGATGAAAATCTGATTGTCGTTGGGCTAATTGACAGAGATCAAAGCATTGGACTTGTAGGAGTTCTTAGGATGGCCCCGGTGAGGCAAGCTCAAAGGAGAGTTCCCGGGAAAGTAATTACTGAACAAGGTGGTGATGAGAATATGCCTGTTGGAGAAGAGCCCGCAACTGGGCCTTCGCTAAGTCCTCGATCTTTAGAGCAAAAGAGAAGAGGCAAGTCTATTGCTCGAAAATCTATAAGGCGCAAAACCGTCGTAGTCTCTTTGCCTGCTACTTGTCAAGAGATTCCTCCTTCGCTGATGGAGAGCTCGTTTGCGAGACTAGCGGACATTCCAATTCTAGATGACTTGCCTTTGCACCAAGATAACAAATTAGAGTGGCTTCAAAGCACCTTAGACATAGGAGAGCCAACTCCTCCGAGTACAGCTATTACAATCGGTTGGTTGGGGGGTTTGCACATGCATACACACACTTCACGACACCACACAATCTCTAATCCAAAGCCATTAATCTTTGGAGATTACCACTCTGTTTCTCTTTTCGTTTTATAGATACGATGTCGAGGCGCGGATCTATGCTTGGTAGTCTCCGTTTTGCACGCCATTCATCTAGTTTATATTTTGAGTCTTGCAAACGTGAGACCGAAAAAAATGCGATCGCGGCTAGTCCAGTCAAGAGAGGGAGAGCTACGAGAGGGAAAGGGATAGGGAGAGGGAGAGGCAGTATAGGGGTCATTCCCGATCACGCTCTCCGCCAC
This sequence comes from Allium fistulosum, assembly GCA_030737815.1. Lineage (NCBI taxonomy): Eukaryota > Viridiplantae > Streptophyta > Magnoliopsida > Asparagales > Amaryllidaceae > Allium > Allium fistulosum. Next base: position 751,257,364 of record CM060905.1, on the reverse strand, counting down.
CTAGAGGTCCAACACAACCTTTTGGCTCTAGTAAACAGCCCTCAGAATCATCACATCAATTACCATCTCCTCAAACTTCAAGGCCCGACGAATAACATTGGAGGATCGAAACTGAGACCCCCGTCACCACTGAACAAGCCATTACAGAACCCATCAAGGAAGGAGCGATTAGAATCGCTAAGTTGAAAGAGGATTTCCTGAATGTCTTCTTCGACCGCTTCATATTTCCTTCACACTTAAAGCGAATTCCCAATAAGGCAGAACAGCGATGCACGACTACATATACGATGTTTATGGTCAATATCGGGAATGGATGAAGACCATAGAGAAAGTATCAGCGGTGACCTTTGAGTGGGCGAAGACAATTGAGAAAATAGACACCGATCTCGCTCAGAGGGATCGCATAATTCAGGTGCTCACCGACGAGAATGAGTCTTCATGGAAAGCAGAGATGGAAGCTACTCAGAAAGTCGATGAGGAAAATAAGTCTATGGAGAAAATGAGGCAGGAACACTTGGCCTTGGTCGAAGAGATAGGCTATAGGACCATCACGGTCGTAGCCGAAAGGGACGTTGCGCTAAAAGAGCTTGAGGAACTCAAAGAAAAAATTTCTGAAGTCATCAAAGAAAAAGACGATGCTAATAAAGCGGCTCAGGAAGCATGCGAGCATGCTATGGTGCTTTGGGATGAGAGGGATGTGGCAATGCTAAAGGTTAAGGAAGCCGAGGCCAGGGTTGAGGGTGAAGTGAGAGCGGCGGAGGCCAAGTTGGAGGGTGACATTGAGGATCTCCTGATCACATATAACGTCAATGTTATAAAGCACCGTAACCTGAGCTAGCTCAAAGATTACCCATCATATCTGTATAATGCTTGGTGTCATTTGGTAGAAGATGAGAAAATGGACCGCAATACTATATCTATTGACTACTTTGAGCTAGAGAATCAGATATTGTCCGAGGATGAAAGAAAGGTTCTCCGTGATGCCATTATCACTTATGAAAAGGAGAAGCTTGTCGCTCAGCATCTAGATTTTGGAGAGGGGTCTGGAGTTGATCATCACGAAGCATGTTCTGAAATACCTGCATCAACCCAACCCGAACTTACTTCTACAGTAGATCCTCCAGTTGTGCTTGCTTATGATCCCGATCAACCGAGTTTGTCTCAGGTTCGTGAGCATGTTTCTGAAGGTGCTCCGGCTCCACCCACGAGCTAATCTGAGGAAGGTATTCTGAACACTTCTCGTATTTATTCAAAGTTGGGAGCGTTGTCTGAAGTACTCACTAACACCTTTTCTTGTCTTCATTTAGTTATTAGAGTCGCAACGGCCGAGCCTCCTACAACCCAAGTGCTGCACCAAGAGCAGAAGGCCACTATGACGGAGGCAACAATCACTACGACTGCCACATCGACCGGAGAAGTTCATGAGAGCGCTTTTATTCTTGATGAACAAATGATGGAGGAACTTCTCGGTCACTAGAGTGATCCCCTCACCGACTTGCCTTTTGTTTTGGGTGAAGGTGTATTTATGACCAACTCTTCGGGCCAAACTACCAGCTTCTCCGTGGATGCTCAAGTGCTTCACGAGGAAGAGATATTGGCAGAGATTAATGCCGAAATGGGAGCAGCTGCATAGGCCAGTTGTATTGGAGGTGGTATGGCGAGTTCTATCCTGGCTCCTGTGCGAATGATTTCTCCCGGTAGTACAGTTGTCGACACTGGTGTGCCTCCCTCGTCTTAAAACATCGAGAGTGTTACTATTCCTCCGACTCTGTATTCAGAAAATATTCCAATTCCCATGGGTTCGGAGGAAGAGATTACCATAGTTCCTCCGGCCGGAGACCAACCACCGAAATGCAAAGGCTCGAAGAGGCATCCAAGCGGTAGCTCTAGTGGGTCGACGTCGAGGAAGAAGAAGAAACTGAGGGGGTAGACATGTCTTCTTGTTCCCTTTTTTGGTAGATAGATAGGAATTTCTTTTTGCTTCTTGTAGACCATGTGTAGATGTGGGTTCGGCCCCTGCCTATAAGAATTCTTGAAATAATTTTTTATACTTATCCTTTTCTTTCAAAGAATAGTTGAAGTGAAATTCCATTTTGTTTCCAGCGTAACTTTGTGGCAGTGTTTTGCAAATACAAACTTGGATCGATCATAACTCAAAATCTACAAGTCCAAATGCTACCAAATTTTCACAAGAGCTTGCGTACCACCTCTACTTAGTCTCTGATCTATCTCATCCCAAATGGAGTCGTTTTTGATCGATACAAATTATATACGCATCAACCATGGATCGATCCCAAATGTCTAGGGATCGATCTAGTGGGCCCACCTACGTGAAAGAAGGGGTCTTTCGAGATCTGAGATAGATATTTTCAACCTACACCTATAAATAGCGGCCATATGCCTCCAGAAAAGGGACTTTTGATTCTTCTACGTCGAGACTCTATTGAAAAATCCATTGTAAATCAAATGCTTGAGTTGTAGTCAGATGTAACCAGTTAGCAAAGTCAATAAAACAATAAACTTTCCATAGTGGACGTAGGCTACAATGCCAAACCACTCTAAACTCTTGGCTTCTTACATTTCTATTTTGTCCATTTTGGTGTGTTTGTTAGATTAACCTCCTTTTCCATTTATACTCTTCAATTTAATCTCTTCAAATACACTCGAAGAGTGTTGTGCTAATTTTGGTACAAACACTTTGTTGCTTTCATTGAGAATTAAACTCAGCTTTTCTCATGTTTATTGGATCTACTGCCATCGTTGGATTGCAAGAATCTAAGAAGGAGATCCAGATCAACATCCAGTAGTCTTTTCCAACCTATTCAAATTGCATCAAATCTACGAAGGAGCTACATCATTCACCATGGTTACTACAAGAACCGCTTCAACTGCTGCAGATCTAGAAGGACGGGATAGGCAGAATCCCGCATAGCTGCCCGCTATAGGCTAGAACTCAGCTGGACCTTTAGATCCACAAGGCCCTGTCACCAGGGAGGAGTTCCAAATGCTGATGCAAGAGCTGACTCAAATTCACCAACAACTTACCAAGCAGATCCGTGCCAACACGGAGCTAACCAACCGACTGAACGAGGAGAGACATAGGAGATCCAAAAAGGATCGTGCTTCCTATTCATCCATCGAAAGCTCATCTTCCTCTGATTAGAATCACCAATCTACACATCCACGGCTGGATGGAAATTACGCGCAACCTTCTGGGCATCAGCCACCTCTAAACCTTAGAAAAGCTGGAGCCGAACCTTCTACAGGACACCAGGCCGGACCCTTCTCTTGAGGAGGGGTACTTCCCTATCACACCACTAATAGCCATGCAGCTGCCATCGCTATAGACTTGGAAGCTGACGTTCAGAACCAAGCAGATCTAATCCTTCGTGAACGCAATTATACTCCTGAACCATATGTTCCCGAATGTCTTGAGCCAAGGAGGCGAGGCATGGACCATCGATCATGCCCAGACCATCCTCGCACTATGGAATCCGACCATACCTTGGCTCAGAATATACAAATACCAGACATTCCAATCATGATCCGTCAGATGATCCGTGAAAGTCAAGGCCTCACCAATGACGATTGGGGAATCTTCCAAAGTCATACACCATTCACTAACAACATCCTTTATAATGAACCACCCCGTCGATTCAGAATGCCAACTTTACCTATTTACGAAGGTAGTTCAGACCCAAACCAGCACATCCTGAAATACGAATGGCTCATGAATGCCGCACGGGCTAACGATGCGGTCAAGTGTAGGAGCTTTCCTATCTCCTTAGGGGGCATTGCAACCATGTGGTTTACTCACTTGCCACCTTGGTCCATTTCATGCTTTGATCAGTTAGCTATGAAATTCATCGAACAGTTTCGTATGCACGTCACGAGACCTAAGGATGTTAACACCTTATCCAGCGTCACTCAAGCTCCGGGAGAGACACTTAGACTCTATCAGAAATGGTTTCATGGCACGTGTGTGGAGATTAGTAACCCTAATGACAATTCCATATTGATGGCACTGACTAAAGGATCGATCCTGGTTCCGAATTTGTCAATTAGTTGGCTGGGAAACCCCCCGCATCATTAGATCGATTATATGCTAAGGTGGCCCAGTTCTTGAGGCGTGAAGACACTAGACAATCTAGAAAGCAGGATGATGTTGGTCTTAGTGTCGAAGGCATTCAAAGCAATGTCGCTGTGAAACAGACCGGTGAGAGCTTCGGTAAAGTGCAGTTGAATATACAGAACAAGCAGAGCTAGCAGAAAGGCAATGGAAGTTAGGGTAAGGAGCGAGATCAAAATCGCGGACCGTGATGCAGAGCTCCCATGTTTGACCAATATACTCCTCTGAATACATCCCTAGAGAATGTTTATTTGCAAACCTATAATACTAGACAGTATAAGAAACCAGATCCGAAATAATCATCTGAGAAGCAGATTCAAGCCAGAAAATTCTATAGATTCCACGACAGTTACGGCGACACCACTAATGAGTGCCGTCACTTGCAAGATATTATCGAGAAGTTGATCAGAGAGAGGAAGTTGGAATAACTTATGCGGGCGTCGTAGAATGGAGGTGCGGGCCCATCGAACACAAATCAAGGTCAAAACCAGGCTAGGCCAGAAGAACCCATGCGTACTGGCGGGAGGTTGGTTATTAATACAGTCAGTGATGGTCCTTATCCAGTGGATCAAAGCTGGAGGGAAATAGAGTCATATGCTAGTTCGATTAGGCATGCGGACTTTGTATGTTACAGTAATATTGATGATGGGGCTCCGGCGAAACAACAGAGAACGACGACAGATGACATCATTTTCCGGAACGGTGATGCTGATAGAGTCGAAGCCCCCACTATCGATCCACTAGTCATATCAGCTCAAATAGGTCCTGCTTGGATGAAGAGGATCTTAGTAGATAATGGAAGCTCCATGAATAGTCTTTTTAAATGAGCTTATGACCAGATGAAAATGGAGGTGAAGGATCTAAAGCCATGTCAGTCTCGCATACATGGCTTTAATGGAAGTGCAATGATACCCACTGGGATGGTGGATTTTCTAGTTGAGTTGGGGATCGGAGATCATCGGATAGTCTGGATGTTACATTTCGTTGTATTCGACATTAATTCTCCATATAATGCTTTCTTGGGCCAACCGTCCCTTGCTGAATTCAAGGTAGCCATTGCCCCATGGTGCTTAACTCTAAAGTTCCCCACTGCTAATGAGGTTGGAGTTGTTCAAGTTGATCAGGCGGCTGGATGCGCATGTTATGTTACTGAGCCGCGGGATGCGCATCGTAAGAAGAAAGGCATGGGTGTGGAGGAATCTCTCTGCGTCCGTATTTTAGAGAATTGACAACTAACGCCTGGGCCTAGGCTCGGCGCCACAACCAGTTCTGTAAGAACCTTGATCCCAGAACCTTCGGAGTTGACAGGCTTTATTTATTCATTTAGTCTACTTTTCATTTTAAACTTGTTTATGTATTTCGAAATTTGAACTTGTAATAAGGCAACTGACTTTGCCGTACTTTCTTATTTCAGCGATAAAATGCAAACTCATCAAGCCAGAGCAGCGATTCTTGAATTGCGTCTTGCGGCCATCACAATGCAAGGAGAGCTAAGTTCCAACCCATGGTCGGACTTATTCAAATAGGGAGTGACTATGATATGACCGGTCATTCGCTAAGTGAAACCCCAAGCTCGGGGGCAAGCAACTACACTGAAGCCAAAAAGGATCGATACACGACAATCCTTCAACAAACTCCGGTTCCTAGAGTGCGAGCTGGAGCATAAATTGCAAATCCAAAACGTGGGTTCAAGGAGGGTGGACCTGTAAACCCACGACATCGCCTATGTACAATCTAAACTCGAGGAGGATGTATCCATCCATCCACGACCTTGTCTTCATTTTTGCAAGCTCGAGGAAGATGGACCCGTCCATCTACGAGTTTGCTTACCTACTCAGGGTGGATGTGATCTGACTATCCACGTCCCTGATCGACATATCATTCCCGTAGTGTGAACGAGATTTCAACACTTTGCAAGATGTGACTGATCGTATGTCAATCAATTCCATATTCCCAGAGTGCGAACTGGAGTATAAACATCAAAATGGGTGTGACTAACCACCCATCGACTAACTCTACGTCCCCAAAGCGCGGGCTGTAGTATAAACGCAAACCGGGTGTGAACCGACCGTCCATGAGATAACTCTAAGTCCCCATAGTGCGAATTAGAGTACAAAACATAAAATTGGGTATGACTGACCACCCATAAATCAATCTAAGTCCCCAGAGTGCGGACGTAATTCTAAATATCAAACGGGTGTGATTGACCGCCCGTAAGATAACATAAGTCCCCGGAGCGCGGACCTATCTTTAAAACATTAAACGGGTGTGACTGGACGCCCGTAAAATAAATTAAGTCCCCTGAGCATGGACCCATCTTTAAAACTTTAAACGGGTGTGACAGACCGCCCATAAAATAACTTATGTCCACAGAGCGCGGACATATCTTTAAACATTAAACGGGCGTGATCAACTGCCAACACACAAGTGTAATCCCCAAAGTGTGGATGCGATTATCAATAGATGAACGAGTGTGATCCGACCAATCGAACTCGTCTCGTTTCAACTCGGTTCTGACTAAGTTAAGCTCAATTTATTGAAGGCGGAAAGTGACTATCGACCGACCACTTCAATTCATCCTCGGGACTAGTGCCAAACTCAAGTACCGGCTGTTGATTGAGACGATACAACATTGGGACTCGACTTAACGTTTGTTTATGACCCGAAGCCATGACTTTGGGACTTAACAACCAAACTCAAGTCAAATTCAGAGACTAAAGCCTCACAAGTACATTGAATGGAAATTCGAGTGCTAAAACACTTAAGCAAATAACGAGTTCATATCGATACCATTCTTATCAATGGCATCGTATCTATGTTGGCTCGTATCGATTCGGGTGATGTGGCGCTATATTCTAGGATCCACTTTTTATGCCGAGTGACCGAGTCTTCCACTTTTATATGCTTTTTTTATATCGACCCAGAATATTTCTTTCGTATCGCTCTACTGCACTTCACTTTGTATCGATCCCTAAAGCCATTTCGTATCGATAACATAGTGACCGCCTCTTTTCGATAGCTTCCACTCTAATTTGTATCGACATAAACTTAAGCTCTTCGTATCGATTGAAGATCGATTTCATATCGATGCCTTTTAATGTTGTTTCGTATCGTTTGTTGGTGGCACGTTTCGTATCTGTAACAACCCGCATATTTTACGATTTTATATTTAAATGTTTTGTTTAAATATAACATCGTTTGTTGAATTTAAAGTCCAAAATATTACTTTTTGTAAACAGTCGAATCCGGACTCGAGACCACTTCCATTGAGTTCAAAATGACGTTTACAACTTTTTTGAGTATAAACATCGATATGTTTGGAGTTGATTAGGATTTTGGTATTTTCATTTGGGCTTTGGGTTGTGTTCTAGCCCACTAACCCAACAAGGTAACCCAAACTCCTCTACCAAATACCCTAACTCCTCTACTCTACATTCATTCTACTCCTCATTTCCTAACACTCAAGCTAAAGAGAAAGATGGGGGAAAATATTGGAAATTAAAATTCCTAAACCCTAGATTATTAGGAAATTCAAATCCAAGTTCCAAAATCAAGGAGAAGCTTAAGTAAGCATCCTCTTCATCTTCTCTAACTCAATCTCTCTTCAATTTTCAGAATTTCCTATAACCTAACTTAGGAAATCTTTGCATGTCATAATAGATTAAAGATTCTAGAGGTTTAGTTGAAGAGGAATTGAGCTTTCCTTGTTTTAAGAGTTTCACTTGTTGTCTTTGAGTTTAAAGGTGAGTTCTTTAACTCACATCTATGTCTATAGCTTTCATTGTTGTTAGGTATGAATTCCTAACACCTATTTCATGTCCAATTGCTTTTGAATTGAATTGATTTTTTGAATTTTCGAAATTTTGCTATTTTGAACTCAAAATCTATGAAAATCCTACTATGGATGTTTGGACATGTTGTTCGGAGTGTATTGATGAGTCTATAGGGCTGGGTTATCGGTTGGCATAAACCCCTAGCCATCGTCGCTCATCCGATCGCTTCTGAACCGATTTGGCCATTAATGGCCTAGGCAAATTTTGCCATGAGCTTCAGCTCAGACGTTTGGTAAAACACTCAGACGTCTGAGGCAAAGGAACAAACGTTCCAGACCTTAAGCTCAAACATCTGAGTGGTCTTGAAAAATTCTAGACCTTCAGCTCAGACGTCTAGGAAGAACCACCAGACATCTGGCGCTGTTAAAATTTGGCATTTTGCCTGTTTTTATGCGAATTTCCATTTTTATCGATTTTTGTCGATCCGGTGGGTTGTTGTCATTTATTATCGACTTTGATGACTTCGTTTCTAGATTTTTGGGAATATCCATTTGATGGATTTGATATCGATTTCTACGGTTTTGATTCACGTCGTTGAATGTGAATTTTTGGTGATAGATTGTTTTTACAATCATATCTGTGATTTGTCACTTTAAAATACAAAGGTTTCTATACTAGTAGTAAATACTCAAATTCTTTCATATAAATGATTTCAACATTACTTTTAGTACAAAGCTCACTTTTAAAACTGTTTCCCAATCTATTAGTATATACAAACCTTTACCTCATTCGTACGTGAAATTCAATTAAACAACTTAGCAAAACAAGTTGTATGAAATGCTTGCGTTTAATTCGTCGGTTAATTCTTAGACTTGTACGATTTAAATCTTATGACAATTTTCGAGTGGAAATCTACAATTTGTTCGTAAATATGTAAGTTAAGCCAGTGGTTATGGGACATAAAGCTAAACTCATTTATTTACTAGCTTGGTGTAATATACACTTTTATTGATCTATGACGATCATGTTTGAGGTTTAGACTAGCGATATGCGTGTCCGCGTGGGGGACAGTACCCCGTTAGGTTGAGCTTCGTCTCATTTTTATAGGCTAGCGACCTACGGGCTTATGGATTTTGGTTCATCGGGCGTACCGTTGTAATACGTCGTTGTTCCGGCTTATTTGAGTTTCAGGTTCCTCAGGTGTACCGTTTTACTACGTCGTTGCACTGGCTCTATGGGTTAGCGACTCATGGGATAGCATCCCGTTTGTGATACACGTGTTGGTGAGTTTTCATTCTCCAATTTAAGATAAGCCTCCCCCTTTTTGTGATTTCTAGATTTCTAGTTGATGATTTCTGGAATTTGTGTTTCAGTAATATTTGTGATTTGCTTAGATAAGCTTTATCAATATTTGTGATTTGGTGAATAAAAATAAAGAATATGACATTCTTTTTGGTGTGTGAGAAAATTTGAGATATTGTATGATTTTTGTGGTTATCATATATATTTGGCATATCCTATCTCATCTTATATGATATTTATAGTTAGACTGATCCGTTTATTATTTTTCTTCTTAAATAATACTCGGGTCAGACCGAGGTGTTTCAGGTGCTTCCACTTGACTTCTTATCAGAGATCGTCATCTGACTTTTGGCTGACTAGTTTAGCTTAGTAGTTTTGTTTTTATGCATTCGAGATGGAGACTACTTGATGTATACATATTCTTTTGTCTAGCACTTGTACCTATTCTTTTATGATGTAGTGGATCTTATATGATCACTACTTTGATGTACACTTCTATGTGTTATATTCATATTTGTTTCTGCCTTAGTGATATGAATATCTATTACTGATTTATGTTATGCTTATTTTATATTTGTTTCTGAAGAATTCATAGCCATCGTGTCGTAGCTTTGAGTTTGTATTAGATATGTTAGATTTCCTCTTGAAGTGAAATACATGTCATACTATCAGACATACCGGTACTCGCACAAAGAAATTACACAGATGGTTGCTCCTCAACAGCCTTATTCTTTGTGCTAGTCGACGGCATTACCCCATAGTGTTCTTGGTTAGTGTGAGTATAGAGCTAGGGCGTCACAGTATCGATCGTTGACCGATCAATACTAACTGTGTAAATGATCATCGATACGAATTGTGTATAAGTGGAAGCGATACGAAACGTCTTCATGTGATGGATACGAAACAGAGCAGATATGATGGATACGAAGTGGAATAGGTATGATGGATACAAAATGGTGTTTACTCCATGGATCTTGATCGATCGATATCTTGAGCATCCGAACTCCGATTGACTTTAAATTTGGAACGTTGGCTTCCGTAGCTTTGCTTGCCGTATCATATCGATTGTAGCTCGATCCAGGCTCGGAAAAAATTAACCACTATCCATAGTGAACCAATCTTCGGGACGAACTGTCCTTGCTTTCTAGTCAAGTTCTTGGTGTCACGGCCTTGCCAAAAAGGCGGGATAACATATGTCTTAGTCGATTGTTGTCAGGTGCGCTAGGTTATCCATAATCAGGACCGAAGGACTTCCCTAATTTTTTCCAGAAGGCGCTCCGGCCATGCCTTATAGGCGGGACTAAAGGCTTGTTTGGTGCCTTGCCAGGCTATTGCATGGCAGGACTAAGGTCTTACTCCATCCTCCCTCCAGGAGGTGCATTTACCTGGCCATAGGATGTCACGGTCAAGGGCTTATCGATGCTTTAACCTGGGCATAGAGTGGCACGGATAAAGGCTTACACTAACCTCCCTTTAGGAGGTGCCTTAACTTGACCATAGCATGGCGCGATCAAGGGCTTGTTGATGCTTTAACCTGGCCATAATATGGCGTGGATAAAGACTTACTCTAACCTCCCTCCAACAGGCGCTTTGACCTGGCAAACAAGGTGCGGACAAAGGCTTTGACCGTTTAAGGTAATTTCCAAGTGCAAGGAGAACTCTACTCCCAACATGTAGATTTTACTTAGAAAAGTAGTACTTTATTGAATTCAACTATGGTCTCTTTATAAATTCATTAATTTTGCCTTGTCGGAAGAAGTTGATCACCATTCCTTTATGTGCCCTACATTGATTTGTCTCATACCTATTCATCATGTGAGTGGCAATAGGATCCTCCCTGGTTCCTTTCATATTTAAGTTTTTTCTTTTATGGTGGTCAATAATTGAATTCTTCCTTGGTTAGCAAGTAAACATTCTTAATCGATATAGTCATATTGCATTTCTTAGGGAGTCTCAACTTGAAACTTGTCTTTTGAGGATGGCTTCTAGATCTTTTATTACTTGGTTCTTAAGCTTCACCCTCAATGACCAATTTCCTTTTCAAAACATTTTAGAGCTCACATGTAGGAAATGTTCCACTTGTTGCTTGATGCCATTTTTATGCAAAGGTGTTATAGTCAGCCATCATCCCCACTTCAAAGATTGTACCTTTGGATAGACTTGAATTGTCTTCCTTATTTAGTCAAACAAGTTATCACTTTCATTTTTTGTTCCTCCTAAGGCAAAGATAGTTGTGGAGCCAATGTGAAAAGGGCTTAAACTCCATTTATCTAGGTCATAAGATTTAGCTCTCTTTTTCTTTATAATCCTTAAGGCTTCCAATCTCAACATTTTCCCTTCATGTAGTTTAGAATCATTAACTATTCTTAGGGAGAATCTAATTAGATGTGGCTCTGAGGATCCTCGTTCGGGCCTTTTTATCTTGCTAAACATGGTGATGTAATATCTGAAGTAAGTAAGCTTGGAATAGAATTGGGTTAGAGAAAAAATAAAGTTGGAAGTTAAAAAAAATTGGAGGTTCGAGCCCTCCTTCTAACACCAAAATGTTAACAAGAAAATTTGTCAACATCCCAAAGTAGAGTTTAAAGTATAAGTATTTCCTTCGAAACCTCCTTTGGACACGGTCGAAACATCTGCACCCCTCTTCATAAATAATTTTTGAAGTGTTAAGTTGATTTAGTTATCCTTACGAAACCCCCCTTTCGAAATAATTGGGGTGACTCGAGGGTTGGTCTTAATGATCTAAGGGTATGAGTGAAATTAAAAGGTTCTGACTTCTTCGGAGGCTAGCCTTTCGATGACTTGAGGTTAGGACCTAAGGATCTAAGGATATCTGATAAGGTAATAGGTATCGACTTCCTATAAAGGTGAGCTTTCTATTATGCTGATGCAGGAAGATTATAATCGAAACCACATAAAAACATTGAATCAGTTAACATATCTATTATCCCGCCTTTTGGAAAAGCCATGATATCATCGATTTGACCAGGAACGGATGGTCAATAGCCTAAAGAGCCAGTTATGTACAATTCTATAGACGATAGTGGGTAGATTTGAACCGGGACCCGATCGAGGTGTAGTTAGTAGGAAATAACTAGCATGGCCTTGTGAAGTTATATCTCAAGTTTGGAGTTGATTGAAGTTCATATGCTCAAGCTACGGATGAAGCAAGGATTTGTTTGGATCAACCAGAGAACGATCCAAGAAACAGTTCAAGTCATCAGAGAACGTTCAATATCACAAAATCCATGAAGCCAAATCATGTGAAGCTTTTAGGGCATCAATGAAATGAGGTGGAGGCCTTACAAGAACGATCGCGCACTAAAATGTAAAAATGGAGTATGATCGATCATTTCTGCCGATTGTTCTTGCTGATCCATCCGATCGATCGGCGTAGTTCAGTGTACCGTCCAACTTCAACCATGATCGACCCATATCTCCTAATCTACAACTCAGAATGATCCAATATTTTAGGAGCAGTTTCAAGAGACAAGTGGCACCCCCCATGAACGATCGCATCATGATTGGAGCCAATAAAAACGATCGGCTAACATTTGGCCGATCATTCCTAATCATCAAGTTATCATAGCCGATCGATATGATGAGCCCCTCTGGACGTAGAGAGCCTTCTTGCAAAGTTCCAGCCCGATCAATGCACTTCTCCTATAAATACAGCAGGAATAGCTTTAGAAAAGAGGATCCTTCTTTTTGCTGCCGAGGCTCTGCCATTTTTATTCTTCACTCTTGTATTAATGGATCCTAAATGATCCAAACATTCTTTTAAACATAATCCAGTGCAAGATCAATAAAATACGAAGTGGACATTGGCCAAGATTGTCGAACCACTATAAAATTATGTGTGTTCATTTATGATTTCTGTTCTATTTTAATTTCATTCATCGTTTAATCTTTACGAGATTCTATTGGGTGTTGATGCCCATTTTTGGCGTCCACAATATCCAAGAATACCATAAACTTGCTTCGAATGATATATTTCTTGCTATTTGAAAATTAGGTATACAAAGTAGTTAAATCCCCAATATAATTTGAGAATTAGGATTTAAAATTTTAAGAAAGTACAAGAATGAAGTGAATGAATTCGGATCCCTTAAACCAGACCCCTTAGGTCTTATTTATAGGTCCATGTTGGCACCTTTCGAATCAGTCCTTTTGACTTATTCAAAAGGCAGCCTTAGAGAGCTTTCATTGCCGCTCAAATTAGGGCATCCTTCCACATTGCTTTTAAATGGACTTGAGCACTTTTGACTTCATCGAAAGGGGTAGGTGTGCTTCTCCATGTTGTATTTCTATGTTGTTGCAAGCAAGAAAAGATATGAGCTTTCGACTCTGTCAATAGGTGGATAAGGTTAATTAATCATATGATAATTTGAGCTTTTGAAGGCATACTTGTCGATTGATGCGGAACCCCTGGTGTAGGAGATTGAAATATTGAATATTAGTAAGCTCTTATTTCATAATTGTGAATGGTTTCGACCAGTTCGAAATGCTTATTTATGCTTTCGAAGGGGTTGCTCTAGCAAAACATCCTTCTGTGAAATGTAAATGAAGGTGAAACCCTCTGTTTCGAAAGGTTTGGTGCGTATATGAGAGCCTGTAATTTGTTTCCTTCGAAAGGTGTTCCTCAATTTATTTGAAGCGTCTTCATGCATGTGGAAGCATCCATTTTGAAAGGAAGCAATTTAAGTGAAAGGAAGCTTTTGTCCCCTTTCGACCCCTTCGAAAGCTTGCAGCACCCCAAACTTTTGCTGTAGCATCCCTTCGACTCCTTCAAAACGCTTTATGGATGCTATCATCTCTTGTAAATCTTTCCTTTTTACTCCTCTTGGTTTCGACAAGGTTGAAGTGAAAATTGGTAGTAACAGAAACCAAGTCCCGAATACTTATCACGATTTCCAACTCTCAACTTACTATCCTTCAGCCAAGAAGGAAGCTCGATAGATTGGAGTACCATAGACACTCCGCATTACTAGAATCAACATTATTAATCCAAATTATAATCAAGTCTACTCAGTCAGCTTCGTGCTAAGTGCACGACTAATCAGTTCCTACATCAAGTCAAGGGACCAAAAATGGCTAAATTTTATTGTCGATTATTTAAATATCCAAGCAACAAACAATATCTAGCACATAAGCAGTCACTAGGCCTATTTAATTTATCTTTTATTAATTAAAACAATTTCCAAATATTTACTTCAAATCATCTTTAAAAATATATATCCTCAAAACCATTTTAATCTTTCGCTATTTGTAAACATTTCCGTATACTTATATCAATGGTATAAGTATGTTTAATAACACTACCATTTGGAGACACGCCAAATAGATTTCTATAACCGTACGGCTCCAAAGTTCGTATGCCTCTGGACTGGTGTTAAGTATAAGAAGCAATACTTCCTATACCACAAAGTCTTTAGTATGATTAAAAGAACCAATTAATAGGATCATCCGCTCTTACAAAGTAACGTAATAGGGTCTCATCCACTGTATTAGGCTGGAATATATATCCAAACCAAGTAATAAATAAAGTATAACATCTAGACAAGCAGCAAACAGGATAATTAAAATTATTCCTACTTATATTAAAATATAAGAAGGCCAGAGAGGTGAGTTAACTCATAAAAATTCCAGAAATCGCCAAAAGCCCTTTGTTTTGAATTAAAATTGAACGGCCTTTCAATTTAACCCAAAATTCATACTAGCTCTGAATCCATTCAATCAAACTACATAGCGTAATACTTGCTGATATGATTGTAACGCAACTTGTCGCACTCGATTTGGACATTGTACGAACAAGTTATGAATTAATTAACGTACGAGGTAATTAATTTTATAATTAACTTAATTATCTAAAATTTTAAAACTTAACCTATCTTCTTCCCTCCTTCCCTCGTTCACGATACCAGGCCAACGTTTTTTTATTTTATTTTTATTTTCAATCATCGTGCCCAAAACACCGCCCCTCGAACATCGTCGCCGCCGCCTGCTTCTGAACACCCGCCACCACGCTCGCACACGCACGACGAAATCGAGAAAACCAAAGTGCTGCTCAGGAATGCAAGCCTCCAGCCGCAGCCTCGGTTCATTGATCGACGATCGGTTGGTATGGATTGGTTCGTGGAGTCGAGCTCTCCAACTTTCATGTTGGACGTTTCGACTAATGTTTCTCCTAACTCGTCGTGCAATAATTGTTGTTGGATGGAGCACAAATTTAATGGCGGCTTGCATTTCAAACTCGCATGACCAAACGATACGTCTGATTGCCACGAAATTCGACGACATATAATAATTCACTATTACGGATCTAAAGAAACTAGTTTTGTTGAAATCCGAGATAGTGCCCTAGACAGCAATTTTTACACGTTAATTAAAACGAGCAATTTCCAAAATAGTAAAATCACTTTTAAATCCAATTTAAAAGTTTTCTACCCTTATTCTTATTCAAATAGATTTTAAATAACCTTTAGAAATCATTTTCATTCACATTAAATTCAAGAATCAATTATTTTAAACAACGCGCCAAGTATTAAATTTAACAATTTAATTAACAAATAAATTACTATATTTGAAATTCAAGTTACTTAACTTATAAAATTAAATTTTCAATATTTAAAATCAATTAAATATTCCAAATTCGAATGATTGAAATTCTAGGTCGTTACATTTTACCCCCTTAAAAGAATTTTGTCCACGAAATTGCCAAGTAAGTAAAATGTCACAAACCCATTAACTTTTCAAAAAAAATTAGTTGAAATAGATTATAAAATTTCTAAGTCTTTAAAATCCATTCATAGTTACTAACTAATACCATTCCAAGTTATAAAACCAAAATCAAAATTTTCAATTATAAAAATTTTCTAGAATTCTCAAAAAATTTCTAACGCCTTAATTTTACGAAAAATTTCGCCAGCGTCTACTTTGCACGGTTCGATCGAATAAATCACAATATATACATAATCATAATTATACATCTCATCTTCGAGGATGAGGCATCTCATAGTGAAAAAAGTGTAAAGGTACAATATGTAATCCGAGATATGTACCTTTTATATTTATTAGCAAGCATATACAAACAATATAGCGCTAAAGCAAGCTCCAAATGCGAAGCATACGCCATCCGCACCTACTAAACACTCAACAACCAATGAGAACATGTATATAGAATATAATATCACTATATAACATAGACTATATAATAACCATATGCAAATGAAACATATATAATAAGAGAAATTATCCAACAAATAATATTCATGCAATTAATTCGTAATCATATCAATTTGCATTATCCAATATCATCATTTAATTTATACACTTCCATTTCTATTAACATTCAATTATTCATTTTATATCAACATTCAATTAACCTTCAGTTTCATTTACATTTATATTCATTCTTCACTTAGTATATTTTTCTATACTATTAACACTTAATAACCATTCCATAAAATAAATACTTAAATTAACTATAAGCATTTTATACAACATAATCTCATGTTTATTTTTCACTTCACAACTTAAGTTCATATTCAATTTTAACAACCAACATACCAAACCATATTCCATTCACTAATTTATTTCATTAGTTCAATTCAATTCATTTGTTACATTAATTCATTTAATAAATTCACTTTAAATTCTATTTATGTTTAACAATATTTCATTCCATATTAAATTCATTTTTGAATCATTTCATAAAATTGCACTTTAAGTTTACTAACATTTTCTTTAATACTACTATCATTTATAAACCATTACTTAAGTTTATATTCAACTCTATCAAACAACATTCCAAACCCTATTCAATTCATTTTACAACTCAAATTGAATTGCAATTTATAACTTAAGTTCAATTTCATTTCAAATCAAATCCTATTTCATTTAACTTGTGTCATCCCAACTTTCTTAATTAAGTTAAATATCATTTCAAAATTCATTCTATTTAACTTAAGTTAGATTTCATTTTATAATTCAAATTCAGATTTTCATTTCTTAATAATCATATTCAACAAATTCAAAATTTTGTTTCAACTTATTACTCCTTAAATTTATAAGCTATACAACTTATTTACTTCAAATTTTCATGAATATTTTACTTAAGTTTATTCTCATACTATAATTTCAATTCATGGTTATATAAACACTTTATGAATTAAGTGTACATTTATTGTATTATATTATCTAATTCATTTCACTAACTCAATTCATTTAACTTTACTCAAGTTAAATAAATTATTCGTATCTCAATTTTAAACTTTCTTTTCTTATTTATACCATTTTCAAATCATAAGTTCAAAACATCATTTTCTCACATTTATCAAATCGCGCGTTGGATTTTAAAATCAAAACTTGCCTTATCAAAAAAAACTTCAATATTGAATTACTAAGGTAGCAATCAATCACTAAGGAACTCAAAAATGAATATTGATGATGCTGCGGTCATCACTCGAATTATTTTCCAGCGACTATAGTGAATTTAGTGCTTTTTATTATTATTTTTAAATCTTTTTTTATAAATCACATTTTTAAATTATACTTATATAATTTCACTTATTTAACTCTTCTTAAGTAAGACCATATCATAATTGTTTGTCTTTGCTAAAAATCACATATTACCATTCATTAACAACTAAAAAACCATATATACCTATAATAATTTTCTGAAAATTGTTCTTTTATATATAAAATATAATTTAGGTAAAATTATTTTATTCACCAATTTCGAAAACAATATTATGTTAGTTTGCTTGCTCAACTGTTTTGGAATCCCAATTGATAACGTTTGCTAGACGCATCGACCAGAACCCAAAATTCAAAATTAACAAATCAAATAACCCAATATAAAACAATTTTTATATCACTAACAAATATGCGCTCATATATATACACTCAACTCATCCTAGGGTGCTACTGACCCTATATATAATGAGTACCCATCAAAGCCTAGGTGTATCGCAAAAACTAAACTTTAATACCACATGTAAAAGCCCAAAAATCCGCACAGTTCAAGCTAACAACAAACCGCATATGTCAGCACAAACTAAATGGAAAACCGGATCTTTATGGGAAAGAAAGAAGAAAGAAGAAGGAGAAGAGAGAAAGAAACTAAAACAAACACAGAATCTCACAACAGGGGAACAACATATAATATAATATCAATGAACTTTACAAAAGAGAAACTGTAATCTTTAAGATACATATATCAATCATAGTTAACAATCAAATCACATTCATCGGCCTGGAAAGTTATAATAACAAGTCCTCACAAATGCTGATAATTTAAACAACGATGCAGCGGAAAATAAACATATATGTGGATATGACCTAAAGACCCCTAGCTCATTTGCTAAAGCTCCAAAGCATCCAAATCAAAATTTCTAATTATGCACGGTCTGACCCGAGCATTGAAAGGGAAGAATGTCCAGATCAGTCTGGTAAACCAGCATGAGAAAACACATCTCAAATTTATTTTAAATTTATGAAAACTTTTCTTTATCAAAACAAAGGTATCTCAATAAACCATGCCACACATAAACGCAGATGGGTTTTACCTTACAATAACCAAAACATTTCATATCAAATCATCTGACATTAAACTAGTGTCTAGTGTACAAATAATAATTAATCATAGCTGAAATTGTTACCATTATTAAATTCCAGAATTGGCAGACACGTATTGGAGAATGGATTCCATACAAATGACATGGTAAGGGACTACCTTCCGTATAATACACCTCTAGGAAAATGTACCTAAGGTCAAGATACTAAACGCCTAAACCAAAAAAGAACCGACCTACCCCTCTACTGGATAGTACCAATATGACATCACCGCGGTCGTTCCCGACCTATCCGTGGCTACAACATACACAACATACTCGACATATAGAGAGTAATCTAGAAAGGTGATAACCATATCCTCATGGGAGCGACCCACATACCCCTGCCGCTTATACCTTGTTTCTATCATTTCCGGATGATGAGGCTAGAGGTGACAATTACCTTTCACATAGAAAATTCCACTTTGAATGCCACATTGCCATTCCCACAATCACACAACTGATTTCTACAGACGAACAACTCCTCAGTTCGTACGTCTTGGGAAAGGGTGTTAAGCTAAGAGAAGTTGCATTCTCCGCCACCAAATAGAGGACACATTCATAGAGATCAATTAATGTAATTACAAATGCAACATCATACATTCATCCATACAAGCTGTCCAAGAACATGACAAACCGAAGGCACTCTCCTATCACATCCTGTCAAGAATTACCCCTAGGGTTAGTAGCAAGAAGTCCTTGCATATCATAGATTTTCTTAACAAAGCACTACTATCACCATAAATATATGATAAGTTAAATTTCACCCCGAGGGACTAGTGGGAAGTAGCCTTGAATCATGAAGATCTCCGTCTTAAAAATCATCATCATAAATCTGCACTTCGAATGCATACACTAGTCCGTAGTGTTTCTCGGATAAATCCGACCCCGGTCTCTCCGGACCAATAATGAGAAAGAGGCCCTCAACTTCATACGGAAACCAACTCTCGAAGACTTATCACGATTTCCAACTCTCAACTTGCTATCCTTTGGCCAAGAAGGAAGCCCGATAGATTGGAGTACCACAGACAATCTGCACTACTCGAATCAACATTCTTAATCCAAACAATAATCAAGCCTACTCAGTCGGCTTCATGCTAAGTGCATGACTAATCATTTCCTACATCAAGTCAAGGAACCAAAAATGCTTAAATTTGATAGTCGATTATTTAACTATCAAAGAATAAATAATATCTAGCACATCAGCAGTCACCAGGCCCATTTAATTAATATTTTATTAATTAAATCAATTTCCAAATATTTACTTCAAATTATCTTTAAAAAGATATATCCTCAAAACCATTTTAATCTTTCGATATTGGAAAACATTTCCATATACCTATATCAATGATATAAGTATATTTAATAACACTACCATTTGGAGACACGCCAAATAGATTTCTATAACCGTACAACTCTAGAGTACGTATACCTCTGGACGGGTGTTAATTATAAGAAGCAATGCATCCTATACAACCAAGCCTTTAGTACGATCATAAGAACCAATTCGTGTATTTCACAATGGAAGGTCAAAACACAATTTATTCGGTCAAAATGAATGTTGCGTAAAACATCGTTACGACAACCCGAAAACATTAGTATGAGGATTTAATTAATTATATATATGTAAAAATCCCATATACTATATAAAACATGTTCTTTCGGAAAATCATTTACTATAACAACAGTGTATAGTTCATGACTTCCATACTTTCTCGAAAACATCTATTACAACAATAAATGTTGAAAACTATGTTATTGATACCTATCAAATTTTAAAATCACTTTTCAAACTATTAAATTCCATTTGGAATTATTACTTTCCAAATATTACTTTAAAAAGATAAATTACTTTTTAAAGCCATTAACTTCATCGAAAAACATTATTTTCAACACATTCTTTTAAAAGATTATTTAACTCTTAAAAACTTGAATGTATTTCCTTTATACAAAAATCCATATACAAAACTCAACGTAAATCATTTCCTTATTTATAAACTATGTTTATAAATCACTTCTATTTTATAAAGCTTCTATTTTATTAAATCTCTTTATTTATAAAATTCTTTTTATAAATCATTCTTTTATAAAAACTCATTTTGCTATCAAAATCCTTTTATAAATCCATTTCTTTATAAATCTAATTTATTTATAAAATCCATTTATAAATTCATCTACCAAATACTTTTCAAATCTATTAACAAAATATTTACAAATCCCGATTGTAAATCAATTCCTTTGTTTATAAAATCTATTTTTTATAAATCCTTTATACAAACTTATTCAAAAATCTCTATTTAAAAATATTTCAACAAACTATACTTTCATAATATCAAAAATCATGCTTTTATTTGTTTAAAAACAGATTTTTCCTTTTAACAATTTAAAATTATTAAAACATATATACTTCCAAAATCATCTTGAAAATCTCTTTAATTCGAAATCACTATTTTATAGTATTTCAAAATACTAAAAATATGGCCCAACGCTACCATAGCACTGAATAAGCAAACAAATCCATGTCATCAAATAGGGCATCCAACACATCATATATCAAAATATATGAAAAATAAATCAACAGTGTGAGGATTCTTATTGGATCCCTCTAACCTATCCCCCTGAATCACATACAACATATAATCAAATAATATAAAAATGAATCACTTCGAGGCGGGAATCGTATACAAAGGGTCATCCGCTCTTACACGGGAACGTAATAGAGTCTTACCTGCTCCAATTGACAGGAATATATATCCAAACCAACTAATAAATAATGTATATCATCCAAACAAGCAATAAACATCATAAATACAATTATTTCCACTTATATAAAAATATAAGCAGGCCAGAGAGGTGAGTTAACTCACAAAAATTCAAAAAATCGCCAAAGCGCTCTATTTTGAATTAAAATTGAACGGACATTCAATTCAACCCAAAATTTGTACTAGCTCTGAAACCATCCAATCCAACTCCATAGCGTAGTACTTGTTGATACGTTCGTAACGCAACTTGTTGTGCTCGATTTGGATCTCGTACGAACAAGTTATGAATTAATTAATGTACGAGATAATTAATTTTGTAATTAACTTAATTAGCTAAAATTTTAAAACTTAACTTATCTTCTCCCCTCCTTTCCTCGTTCATGATAGCTGGTCGACATTTTTTTGTTTTTTATTTTCGATCGCCCAGAACGTCGCCCCTCCAATAGCGCCGCCGCCACCTGCATCTGCGATGCCGCCACCATGCTCACGCGCGCACGACGAAATCGAGAAACCTAAAGCGCCGATCGAGAATGCGAGCCTCCAGCCACTGCCTTGGTCCGTCGATCGATGATCGGTTGGTAGTGATTGGTCCGTGGAGTTGAGCTCTCCAACTTTCATGTTGGACGTTTCGACTAATTTTGCTATTAGCTCGCCATGCAAGATGGCCGTTGGATGAAGCACAAATTTAGTGGCCTTATATAAAAAATGGAAGAAATTTGATGGCCGTATATAGAAAATTTTCACGGCACTATTCATTCCTAAAAATTTCGAACTCCAAACGAATCGTGCCACCTGGTGTTATACATGTTATACCCCTATTCCGAATACAATGGAATATATATCGAAAGCCAATTCCATTATATTCAAAAGTTATCTTTTCAAATCGAGTTATATAAATTTAAATTCCTTTATTTAATTTCTACGTGTTTCGAACTCGCATGACTAAACGATATGTCTGATCACAACAAAATTCAACCGCCTATAATAATTCACTAATATAGATCCAATGACACCGGTTTCGACAAAATCCAAGACAGTGCCCTAGAAAGCTATTTTTACACGTTAATTAAAAGGAGCAATTTCAAAATCAGTTAAACCACTTTTAAATCCAATTTAAAAGTTTACTATCCTTATTCTTATTCAAATAAATTTTAAATCAACTTTAGAAATCATTTTCATTCATATTAAGTTCAAGATTCAATTATTTAAAACAATTCCAAATATTAAATTTAACAATTTAATTATCAAATAAATTACTATATTTGAAATTCAAGTTACATAACTTATAAAATTAACTTTTCAATATTTAAAATCAATTATTATTCCAAATTCGAATGACTGAAATTCTAGGTCGTTACATATGAAGAATTACCTAAGTAAATCTAGCTCTTTGTAGCACCTTTCCAAAAATTCTTCCTAGCTTCCTAGAATCAACATCCAATTTTACAGGAATTCGATAAAACATTATTATTAATTTTATTTGATATAATTTTAGGTGAGAGGAATGAAATATCAATCAACAATTAGACTGGGAGGTGGCGACCATTGTTGGAGCAATGAAAGAGGAAGAAAATTCAAAGGAAAGATAAATGAGATGATTTGTTTTAATGAGAGAATAATAACCCTTCTAATTCTCTCTTAAAAACCTTCTTTTTATATTACCAATCATTTTTCAATTACTCTAAGCATGTCCTCTTTCCTAATATAGCTGACCATGATTGCCCTTACATGGATTTTTTCTCAAAAGCTCATTGTGTAATTATCTCTATTTAAAACCTGTTTGAATAAACACCAATACCGTATATCGATATGTGCATATATAACTTTCATATAAACATCAAAATAATTACTAACAACACTCAAAACATCAAATAAATTGATAGCTAACACAACTTAGATATTAATTATTTAATTAATTTAAACATTTTATAAACTAATTAAATCTTGTGGTTTTTCGGAGAATTCAAAAATGCGGTTGTGTGACTCAAAAGTGTCAATTAAGTCAACAACTAATATTAAATAATTCAAATATTAACGTTCACATGTCACCTTAGCTACTTATGTGGCAGTTTGCCCAAATTGTTAGCAGATCTTTTCAATAAATATCATATTTTATTTTATCTTAAGCGACACCAATACTGATAACAATTTACACATGTTATCTTGGCCAATGTTTTATCACTTTAGGATGTATTGAATTTTGTTTTGGTCAAAACTCCAATATTATCCACAATAAACATGATTGGTCCATAAATAAAGTCCGTGGTTCAATAATAATATTTATTATTAACTGTTCTACTCTGGCCAGAGATTTTAACTTTGAGTTGACTAGTTGATTCTAATAATAACCTCACACAACCGAGGGAATGAATTCTCTATTGAATAGTGCTCCACTTCTAATACTTCAACTTAGACCAACTATAGCCACTGAATGGATCGTCATGCCATGATATAAATATGATAAAGGTGGAGTATTTATATTAAAGTTCCATAGTATTTTCAAGTCGAGGGAACTGTGTAACATCGTCACACTGAGATTTTTAGTTTGGCCTAATTGTTATCAACCAATAGGAAACTCTCGAATGAGTCATTCCATAGTTATCCAATAACTAAGTGTATGTAACCCCTTGGTGCCCCCAACAAGCATAAGTAATACTCTGCCCAATATTTGGAGAGCATTAACCACATTGTTCTTAATGGATGAACCAGTATCCTTTTCTCGAGTGGAGAATAACGTTGAGCTTCAATATGGAAACTCCACTTTGATTATAGTTAAATCATGACATGAAGACCATCGAGTGACTATAGTTGGATCTGCGTTAAAGCATTAGAACTATTCAATGGAGAATTCCTCTCCTCGGTTGTATGAGGATAGTATCATGCTCAATTGTAGTCAACTCAAAGTCGACATCTCTCTCATATTATGGTTGATAATAAATGTTATTATTGAACCATGGACTGTGTTTGTGGATAAAATGTGACAACTTGCCCTTGTGAAGCTCTAAATCAAAGTCGAATGACAATAACCAATAATGAGAAACACACGCAATGGTGGCGGGCACAAGCAATGGACCTCTTGAGGTTATATAAAATTTTAAACAAACTAAATTTCTAATCATGATGCAAGATAATATATCATAGCCAAATGATAACATATAATATACTGAAAATATATGAACAAAATAAGATAGTATGATGCATAATAAGACATCACAATACCGCTATAACATATATATATATATATCAAGTGCATAAAGTCATATTACATCCACTCCTACATATGGAGTTCCGAATATGACATCTGATAATACAGGTCCCATACATACAGGTAGGTTTGCCTTGTCATAAACATACATATTGATGCAGCGCGATCTGCCAATTCAACAGATTTGAGTCGTACAGAAATTTTAGGTCATGCACGACCTAGTGAAATTTTAGGTCGCTCAAGACCTAGTGAAATGTTAGGTTGTTCTCAACCTAATGAAGGTCGCACGCGAGCTAATGAGATCAATGGAAAGGAAGGCAAGCAACTGAACGAGCTAAGTGAGCAAGCATTAGGTCGCTCCGATCTAACGAGTATGGACTAGAACGAGATACGACCTAAGTTAGGTCGCGGAGAGGAGGTACGACCTATGTTAGGTCGCGAAGTGGGGTTACGACCTAAGTTAGGTCGCGGAATGGAGTTACGACCTATGTTAGGTCGTGAAAGCGGGTTACGACCTATGTTGGGTCGTTGAAGCTTATGCCGTCTGGAATTCTTAAGTCGCATGAAGTGTTAGGTCGTTAACGACCTATACTAGGTCATTGATGGAGGCCGCCTGGAATTCTTGAGTGGCATGAAGTGTTAGGTCGTTGACGACCTATACTAGGCCGCTGATGGAGGCTGATGTATTGTAATATGTAAGTCGTAGGTTGCGTGTGTTGTACTTAGGTCGCGTGATGTAAATATTGTAAGTCGTGTGTTTGTTGTAACTTGTATTTGTTAAGTCGCATGGCTTTGTTTTTAGGTCGCGTTTTGTTAGGTCATTGCCGACCTAAGTGCTGTCCAGGATTGAGTCGTGTTGAGTTGTAACTTCTATAAGAGTACGTAGATATGCGTAGAAGGAAAGCCCAGTGTAAGGCGTAGAGTGAACATATCACCCCCCTTTGGTTGAGGGGGGCAGGGGGGTGTTCTTCCCTGGTTAGGAGAGTGGAGGGGGTTCGGGGGAGGAGAGAGGATTTCAACTCGACACCAATTTATATTCCCCGTCTAATGACTATTCCAAGAATACCCTGGAGTAGATCCCGTGTACACTAGACAATAGGAGTAAGATAGACGGAGTCGAGGCTTGTGAGACGCAGTCCACTATATGAACCTGGCCAGAGGCCAGTTTGTTTTAAGAAAAACGAGAGTTTTTCGGGTCTCACGTGTGATAGGACATGAACAGTGATAAATGAATTCTCGTGCATTTTAAGTTAATACTTTGAGTCGTGTTGAGTTGTAACTTCTATAAATAGCGACGTATTGGTCATTTGTAAAGTTTGGTTGATTTTGAATAAAATTTGTTTGTGTGCTTTTTTCCACTTCTTCAATTGGTAGTTCAGTGTGATCTCCTATCTCCACCTTCGGTATTCAAGTGCGCTTGAATCTACGATCGCTGAAGCCAATTCACGGAATCTAGTGAGCTAGATCAACGTCGAAGAATCGTAGATCTTTAAACACTGTATCGTGTGCGATCAACGTGTTTGGGATAGCTAGAATCCGGTATCTTCGGATCAATGGATTTGGGCCATTTTGTATCTTCTATTCCATCGATCTTTACTTTCACAGATTTATCATTTTGTTATCCGCTGCTGCATCATTTGGTATCAGAGCTAGACTTAGCCAATCATAGCAAAGCCGAGTCTTGGAGCCAATATTTTATCGAAGAATTCAAGTCGTGTATCACTTTGTTATTCAAGAAGACCGAGAGTTTGAAGTTGAAGGCCGTGCATCATTTGGTATCATTTTGAAAGTCCAAGCCGAGAATTGAAGTGTTTGTGAAGTTTCAAATCATGCCGCCGAGCAGAGCCAATCGTCATCAAAATGTTAAAGATTTGTATAAGCGAGAAGATGCTGAACAAATGGAACAACGCATAAGTAACAAATTCAATGAGAAGTTGGATGAAGGTATTGGGAGGTTAGAGAAGCTCATGATAGATATGAATCAACCCCGAAGAAGAACATCACCAATTTCAAACCAAGGTGGAAACAGGGTTTCGCCATCGGTTTCGGGTGAAAGGAGAATATCGCCACAATCTCATCAAGGTAGAAGAAGTCATCGGGAATTTGAAGATGAACCATATCGAGATGATGAAAGACAAAGTAGGAGGGATATGCATGATCATAGAAATATGGATGGGCGAGATCGTTATCGTAGTACGTCTGTTGTTGATGAAGATGGTGATAGAGGGAGTTTTCATTATCGAGATCATGGCCAAGGACGGAATTGAGATCAAGATTTTGAGGATGATCGTCGATGGGAGTCGGGAATGAAAACTGAAATGCCAGAATTCAAGGGTGGAATGGTGGCTGAAGAGTATTTGGATTGGTTGTCTAATGTGGAAGAAATTTTTGACTTTAAGGAGGTTCCTGAGCATCGAAGAGTTAAGTTGGTTGCTACCCGTTTGAAAGGAAGAGCTATGGCATGGTGGCAACAAACTAAACTAACACGGGAGAGAATGGGGAAGTCAAAGATTGAATCATGGGATAAGATGAAGAAATTGATGAAAGCTACTTTCTTACCTTACAACTGTCAATCTCTTATGTATCAACGTTTGCAGAACTTGAGGCAGGGAACGAAGTCAGTGAATGATTATGCAGATGAGTTCTATCAGCTGATTGCAAGAAACGATATCATGGAGACGGAGGAGAAGTTGACAGCTAGATTTGTTGGAGGGTTGAGAATGCAGATACAAGATATGGTGAACATGTGTGATCCTAGATCTGTCGCTGAAGCACATCAAAAGGCTCTAGCTTGGGAGAATCAAGGAAGGAGAGGTGGTGGTGTGTTTACAAATTCTAACAATCCAATGAAAGGGGCTAGTAGCAATGCGAATGTTTCGAAGGCTGTTGCAAAACCGGTTGTTAATGAAGTTGCTAAGACCAGGGTCAATAGTGGTATCAAATGTTTCAATTGTCAGGAGATGGGTCACAAAAGCAATGAATGTCCAAAGCCAAAGAAGCAAGCGATGATTGCTGAGGTTGAAGATGAGGATGTAGAAGTTGAATGTTCTAATTCACCACATGATGAGGAGGAAGAGAATGTGTCGGGAGATGAAGGGTATTCATTGATGATGAAGAGGTCGTGTTTAACACCAAAACAGGAGGAAGAAACTAGCTGGTTGAGGAGTAACATCTTTCAATCAACATGTACTCTCTTGGGAAGGGTTTGCAAGTTTGTCATCGATGCGGGAAGCTGTGATAATATTATCTCCACTGAGGCTGTGAAGAAATTAGCATTGAAGACTGAGAAGCATCCAAAACCTTATAAGTTAGCTTGGTTGAGGAAAGGTGGGGAGGTGAAAGTTGGACGAAGGGCTTGTGTTAATTTTTCAATCGGAAAGAAATACAAAGATGAAATTTGGTGTGATGTTGTGGATATGGATGTGTGTCATCTGTTGCTGGGGAGGCCGTGGCAGTATGATAGGGCTGTGCAACATGATGGTCGTACTAACAGTTACAGTTTCATGTTTGAAGGTACTAAAATCACTTTAATTCCTAAGAAGCGACAACACGAAGAAAGCAAGTTGGAGGAGATTGAAGGACTTAAAACGTTGCTATCTTTGAAGGAGTTTGTTAAGGAGGTAGAAGAGGAGCCTGAAGTATTCTTGTTGATTAGACGAGAGAGTAATGTAGTGGTTGAGATTCCTGAAGAAGTGAAACCAGTACTGGAAGAATTTGACGATGTGTTTCTTGAGGAGCTACCAACAGAGTTACCACCATTGAGAGACATTCAACATCAAATTGATCTTGTTCCAGGGGCTGTGTTACCTCATAGACCACACTACAGAATGAGTCCGAGGGAACATGAGGAGTTGAGGAGGCAAGTGGAAGAGTTGCTTGAACATGGGTGTGTACATGAAAGTTTAAGTCCTTGTGTGGTGCCAGCTTTGTTAGTGCCGAAGAAGGATGGGACGTGGAGGATGTGTACTGATAGCCGGGCCCTAAACAAGATTATAGTGAGGTATAGATTTCCGATGCCGATGCTTGATGAATTATTGGATCAGTTGAGCGGGGCTACTATCTTTTCGAAGATTGATTTGAAGAGTGGTTATCATCAAATTCGAATCAAACCAGGGGATGAATGGAAGACAGCATTCAAGACGACAGAAGGATTATATGAATGGCTGGTCATGCCGTTTGGTCTTTCGAATGCACCAAGTACATTTATGCGGGTGATGAATCAGATTTTTAGACGATTTATTGGGAAATTCATGGTGGTGTATTTTGATGATATACTGATATACAGTAGAAGCTCAGAAGAACATTTGCATCATTTGAGAGAAGTGTTGATGATCCTGCGACAGGAAAAGTTTTATGCTCCAACAAAGAAATGCGTGTTCATGATGCATAGTGTTTTATTTTTGGGATATGTTATTTCTGAAGGAGGTATACAGGTGGATCAGAATAAAGTTGAAGCAATCAGAAATTGGCCACAACCCAGGATGAATACAGAAGTTAGAAGCTTTCATGGTTTGGCATCATTCTACCGAAGATTTATTCCACACTTCAGTAGCGTGCTGGCACCAGTTACTGATTGTATGAAGGGAAAGCAATTTTCATGGTCGGAGGAAGCAGGATTTGCTTTTGAGAGAATCAAAGAACTTTTGACGACAGCACCAATTCTAGTGTTGCCAGATTTTCAGTTGTTGTTTGAATTACATACTGACGCATTGAAGGTTGGAATTGGAGGGGTGTTGAGTCAGAAAGGACGTGCTATTGCATATTTCAGTGAGAAGCTATCGGGAGCAAAGATGAGATATAATACTTATGATGTCGAATTTTATGCTATCGTGAAAGCTGTGAAACATTGGAGGCATTATTTGTTTCATAAAGAATTTGTTTTATATACTGATCATGAAGCATTGAAGCATATGCAGGGATAGGACAAGATTGCAGCTAGACATGCTTCGTGGATTGCATACTTACAACAATTTACATTTATGGTGAAGCATAAGTCGGGAGTTACGAATCTAGTGGCAGATGCATTAAGTCGAAGGAATCATTTGTTGACTACAATGAAGGTTGAAGTGACAGGGTTTGATGTGTTGCCAGAATTATTGGTTGGTGATCCTTACTTTGCGACGTTTGTAGATGAAGTCAAGGAGGAATAGACTAATGAGTTTGTGTTGGTGGACGGTTTTCTTTTTAAGGGAAATTGATTATGTATACCGGAGTGCATCTTACGAATGAAGATTGTGAAGGGGTTGCATG
This sequence comes from Allium fistulosum, assembly GCA_030737815.1. NCBI lineage: Eukaryota > Viridiplantae > Streptophyta > Magnoliopsida > Asparagales > Amaryllidaceae > Allium > Allium fistulosum. The sequence goes on along the minus strand of CM060905.1, from coordinate 751,227,329 downwards.
AGGAAGGCCATGTGGGGAGAGACCGTACATTACAGTTGATTTCGCAATCATATTTTTGGCCTACTATAAGAAGAGAAGTAGAGAGGTTCGTGGAGAGATGTCATATTTTTCAAGTTTCCAAAGGGACAGCGACGAATGCGGGATTGTATATGCCATTACCTGTGCCTATTAGACCATGGGTTGATATCAGCATGGATTTTGTTTTGGGTTTGCCTAGAACTCAACAGGGGAACGATTCTATATTTGTTGTGGTGGATAGATTTTCCAAGATGGCATATTTTATTGCTTATAAGAAGACAGCTGATGCCGTCCATGTTGCTCAGTTATTCTTTAAAGAGGTGTATCGATTACATGGGCTACCTGAATCTATTGTTTCAGATCGGGATACTAGATTTCTAAGCCATTTTTGGTTAAGTTTGTGGAAGATGGTTGGAACGAAGCTGAATTTTAGTAGCGCTTATCATCCGCAAACAGATGGGCAAACGGAAGTGGTAAACAGATCATTGGGAAATTTGTTGCGATGTCTAGTGCAGGATAACTTGAAGAGTTGGGATATGAAATTATGTTAGGTAGAGTTTGCACATAATCACACCGTTAACCGTAGTACAGGTTTCAGTCCGTTTCAAGTTGTATACTCAGCAATTCCGAAGGGCCCATTGGATCTGACGACAGTGCCGTATCAGAAGGGAGTTGTTAAGCGTGCTTGTGATTTTGTGACTGAGTTGCAGGAGTGCCATAGAACTGTTCATGAACGATTTCTTGCATCAAACGAGAAGTATAAACAACTGGCAGATAAGAAGCGAAGAAATGTAAATTTCAGAGAAGGTGATTTAGTTTACGCCGTATTGACAAAAGATCGTTTTTCAGTGGGAACGTACAATAAGTTGAAAGCTCGAAAAATCGGTCCAGTGGAAATTTTGAAGAAAATCAATGAGAATGCATATCAGTTGAGATTACCGGATAATGTTCATACTTCTGACGTTTTCAATGTCAAATATTTGATTCCGTATCATGGAGAGGAGCTTGTTGTGGAAGAGGAAGGTGCAAATTCGAGTTCGAATTTTTGTCAATCGGGGGAGGATGATGCAGCGCGATCTGCCAATTCAACAGATTTGAGTCGTATAGAAATTTTAGGTCGCGCACGACCTAGTGAAATTTTAGGTCGCTCACGACCTAGTGAAATGTTAGGTCGTTCTCGACCTAATGAAGGTCGCACGCGACCTAATGAGATCAGTGGAAAGGAAGGCAAGCAACTGAACGAGCTAAGTGAGCAAGCATTAGGTCGCTCCGATCTAACGAGTATGGACTGGAACGAGATACGACCTAAGTTAGGTCGCGGAGAGGAGGTACGACCTATGTTAGGTCGCGAAGTGGGGTTACGACCTAAGTTAGGTCGTGGAAAGGAGTTACGACCTATGTTAGGTCGTGGAAGCGGGTTACGACCTATGTTGGGTCGCTGAAGCTTATGCCGTCTGGAATTCTTAAGTCGCATGAAGTGTTATGTCGTTAACGACCTATACTAGGTCGCTGATGGAGGCCGCCTGGAATTCTTGAGTGGCATGAAGTGTTAGGTCGTTGACGACCTATACTAGGCCGCTGATGGAGGCTGATGTATTGTAATATGTAAGTCGTAGGTCGCGTGTGTTGTACCTAGGTCGCGTGATGTAAATATTGTAAGTCGTGTGTTTGTTGTAACTTGTATTTGTTAAGTCGCATGGCTTTGTTTTTAGGTCGCGTTTTGTTAGGTCGTTGCCGACCTAAGTGTTGTCCAGGATTGAGTCGTGTTGAGTTGTAACTTCTATAAATAGCGACGTATTGGTCATTTGTAAAGTTTGGTTGATTTTGAATAAAATTTGTTTGTGTGCTTTTTGCCACTTCTTCAATTGGTAGTTGAGTGTGATCTCCTATCTCCACCTTCGGTATTCAAGTGCGCTTGAATCAACGATCGCTGAAGCCGATTCACAGAATCTAGTGCGCTAGATCAACGTCGAAGAATCATAGATCTTTAAACACGGTATCGTGCGCGATCAACGTGTTAGGGATAGCTAGAATTCGGTATCTTCGGATCAATGGATTTGGGCCATTCGGAATCTTCTATTCCATCGATCGTTACTTTCACAGATTTATCATTTTGTTATCCGCTGCTGCATCACATATGCATCTAGTATATAACAAAATACCACCACCATGCTCTAATAAAAGTACTCTAGTCCCAAATCCTAGCCACACATGCACGTGACCTTTGGTTTACACAATCGAGTACTTAAGACTTGTCAAAAACAAAAGGTCATAGACCAAACATGGGTCACATGTAAGCCTGGTGTGAGGGGAACCATCTCAAAATATGGTATATCATACAGGTAAATATAAGGGCATAGTCAGTCCTCTACAGAAATGTGGCTCAAGGTAATCCGAACTAGCCATAAACAGGTATCGTACACATGTACCCTAAATTACCTTTCTCCTATATCCAAAGAGTCTATCAATCATAAATATAATATTATGATTAAAAAGTAGCACACATAACAATGTAATATAAAACACACTATAGTACATTTGTAGTGGTAATACAACACTCTTTTAAGGCTAGTGGTGATATATGCATTCTAATATATGTCTACCTCCAATGCCAAGTAAATAGTACAAGCATATGAGAACTTCATAATTGAATCATACCACCCACTATCCATTGCAGATCATCTGTAATATGATATATTGTAAATCGCCTCTAATATGATATACCACAAATCATCTACTATACGATATAACATGAATCTTTTATAATACAACACTCGCTAGTCGATGGTAGGTGGAGTCCTTAGGACATCCTACGTGATTGACAATCCTTTGGCTACCCATTGGAGAATGAACCAAAATAAGCTAATATTTAAATATATCATAGACTCTAAGTCTTATCGTAATGAAATAGACTCTTATATATCTTACCTCAACCTCTACAACAAGCACAGGTAATATATGATCTCTTTTATATATTCTTCGCTATATCTCTCCGAACATGCTCTGAGATCTCGTATGCAATTCATCCGATTCTCTTATGGTATCTTGGATTACTTATATAATCACCATACGTCCAGACCATATATGAGTAATGGGCGTATCCCATATAACACGCTTCTGGTGGGCCCTCTGAAGCCATATAAAATGTATCGCTTCTTAATCATACATATATCATGTCATGAGAGTCAATGTACAACTATAATCTTTCCTAGTGAGTGGTACCATCGTCAGATCTTGCAGATCACATCTAGTTTATGTAGATAAAGAACATTGCAAAAGTTCCACCGCATTCTAAGCATTTTTTCCTTCATTCGAAACCACCCGAGGGTCTCATCATGCTTTGTGCCAAGTCCAGTGATTCCACTGTTAGTCCTTGAAAAGAATGTTTTTGATGACAACAACCTTAGGACTTGTTATAAATTATAAATACTAACATTATAGTTTAGAAATATATGTATATGCAGGAAATAAACATGCAGGTACTAAAAATGAAGACTGTACAGTATAGAGACTCAAGATTGAAGACATCAAGATTCAAGACTCATGAGTATCAAGATATCAAGAGTTCAAGATTTCAATAGTACAAGATAAGTATCAAGTCTAGAATTATGTTAAAACTCCTAGAAAAGCATTGACATCTTAAAATTCATTTTAATCGTGGAATGGAATCCACTTTGAGCTTGTTAAAGGGATGGAACCCTAAGTAGGATGGAACCAACGAAAAATCTAGTGGAACATTGTTTGGGGTCCACTAACTTTTATTCAAATGTTTTACAAAATTATATCTTGTTTTCAAAATGATTTCAAAATCTTCCTTTTAAAATCAAAAACATCTATCCTGGTTTTTAAATATTTTAGCCTCAAAATAATATTTATTTTCAATATCAAATTATCCTTGATTTTAAACTATCTTTTAACTATTATATATTGAACTTTTAATATTTATACTTAGATTTAAATATGAAATTATAGTAAAATTTTATATATATATCAAAATATTATTCTCTATACTTATTTATGTATTTTAACTATAGTAAATTATATTTATAAAGTTCGAAATAGTGTTAATACAAGATAAAAGTTATTTTCAAAGAAAAACAAATTATCAAAAATTCCTTAGGCATGTCGACAACCCCTAGGGACCCTTGTCGATATGGTGTCGGTTAACTTCAAAAGTTTGAATTTCAAAAGAAGTGTCTATTTGTCATAACCTTTTACGAATGGACATGGCTGTTGTTCTACTATAAATAGGGGATGTTTTTAATGAATTTATATTCATATTTTTCTGATTTCACTTCTCTTCTTCTTCCACATTTCTTTATATACATTTTTACTATTACTCTACCGAAATCTCCATTGAATCTAACTAGATCATCTCTGGTTTGATTCTCTATCACTATCTCAACAAGACCCCAGTGCTATTTAGAGTTATAGGCTTCTTTGTAATCAATCAAGCGAGAAAAGGTGTGATTGTAGCCTAGAAAATCAATCAAGTGAGAGAAGGTGTGATTGTAGCCTAGGAAATCAATTGGGTGAACTTGTTGCCCGTAAAATCAAGTATCTCTACCCAAAGGATTGTGAATCTGGAGTGGTGTACCTCGTAGCCTTGAAATCGAGGGTGTAATTGTAAGAATTGATTTTGAAAGGAAATCCGTACTTGTGTTGCCGGACTGGATGTAGGGTAACTCCGAACCAGTATAAAATCTGGTGTGTTCTTTCCTTTATTGCTTTTACTTTATATTTTCATCTGTGTTTGATTCTGTGATCATATCTGTGTCTGAATATTGCATACATTTGTGTTCAAATTAATATAAACTCAAAAAGAATTAGTAATTCCCTAAAACACTATTCACCCCCCCCCCTCTACTGTTAATTCTAGCCTTAAGATCCATAATCCGCATTTCTCACATCCACATCCTCATAGAGATCCCCTAGACCCTACGCATCAAGTATCGGAAGGATCGGATTAATATCCAGGTACAAATTACCTTGGACCTTGGCTTATTGCCTAAATTAGCCAATGATTGAACATTGACCTTCGATCGACAGTCATTGCATTTCCTAGGAAGTAAGCCTAGGAAAAAGCACCTCGGTCCCTGGTTTTGCATGTTTTTCCACACTACCGTCTCTATTGAGTCACCTGCTAGCTACTTCACATTGCCACCATCTCGTGGGCAATGTTCGGAGTCAATTACTAACATTTCCAAATAGACTCTATGGGTATTTGAGAAGGCTTTGAATTGCAACTACTCCACTTCTCATTTGTATCACTACTAGAATGTGATACGCTATTTCTAGCAACTAAACTACCCTATTATACGTTTACTACATATGCAACAATCATTTTGATCCATTCACTTTCTTGTTTAATTATTTCATTAACTTCTATAAATATACACCCCGAGTATCCTACTTGGGGGAATATATTTTGATGCGCTTATATTTGAATATCTTGCCTCTTCATAGATGCATATGCAACATTTTGCATAGTCTACACATCCAATCACTTTAGTTAATTAATATATTTCACACATACCTTCCTATTCTACATCAACCATCAAACAATTCAACAAAGTTTATTCTTTTAAGTAATTAATCTAAAAATCGCAACATATATTTTGACATTCGATTCATATTCAAAGTCATATTGCATTGTCAAACTTCTTATTAAAAAATCATATTTTTGCATACAATTCCATAAAATCCCTTATAGTGTTTTATAAAATCATGCACTTATATATATATATATTTCATTTTGAAGCCTAATACAACTTAATTCATAATTTAAAACTAAGTTTTAGCTTCATAATTAATTCCCAATCCTTAATACATTTTCAAAAATAACTTCAAATGAATAAATTCTTATAAAATAATGATATACACATCACTATATTACCTAATTAGCCCAAAATCAATACATAACCTTACACATCATTACTTAATTAACCAAAATCCATTTATAATCTTACTAACTCTTCCAAAAATGATAATTAATTTTGAAAGAAGCAAACATTACACAATAACTAAAATGAAAAAAATGGCAACTTTAGATTATGTAACATGCCGACTATCAGCAGCTTTCTCCCTCCTTTTTTGAATCGCATCTATCGATCTTCAATCTTCGACTCTCATTCGTTCGGTCTAGCTGCTCTATCACTGAGCTTGATTAATTGCTCCCATTATGCTACTTGGAAGCTTCTTCCTAGATCAGCTCAGCAACATGTATGGCTTCTGGGGCAGGTAGTTAAGTGTTATTGGATATGTTTGAATTCCTACCACTTCCTTTCTCTTCAACTCGAACGGCTCACAATCTAGCTTTGTTTCTTTTAAGGCCACCTTTTGCTCTGGTCCTACAAGTGTAGGTAGCAGCTTGATGTCCGACTCACTCGAGTAGCCAGATCCTACTAATTGTGCTTTGCCTAATTCACTACTCTCTAAGGTACCTCCTCTTTCTATCGTAATCCTTAGTTTTGCAAAATCAAACTTAGTTAAAAACATCTTAGGTCCTTAAATTATTGCTGATAATTCAAATTACTTTGGTAGTTGATCATTTTTGTTTCAAAAGAGGCATGGAAATGTAGGATCCTTTTACCTAAAGCAATACATGTTAATTTGGCCTATAAACATGCCTCGCCTCCTAAGGAAATTATATGTAACGACCAACTTTTTCGACACTCGAAAGTTAGCACTTAATATATCCACGGTATTCAAATGCCAAGCATCCTGTGCCAGAAAGGCAGATTGTTAGGGTAAAATGAAGAAGAAACGGGAAAATAGAATCTCATAGTGGAATGATAATAAATAATATATCAAAGACAGTAAAAGCTATGACTCTAAGGTACATTGTATATCAGAGTTAAAAACAAACCGTATTAACTTGGACAATTATAACTTCTTGACATTACAATTTTTGATGGTTATATATAATTATACAAAGGTAATAAACATATATGATAGGTGAACGTCAAATTCTACTCCATGAGCTCCATATCCTACCAACGACAACCTTAGAAAAAACTCGATCTGACCTGAGCATTGCAGTTAAATAGCATCTAGATCAATCTAGATAACCAATGTTAGAAAACTCAAGAAATATGATGAACATGTAATAATCTTGAGACCATGCCGCTAAACATGAAACGGGTTATACCTCATAGGATCAACGTCTATACATGAAAGAATGGAAACAAATTTGAACAAAACCAGACTTGAAAGAATGGACATAAATAATTAAATATCGAGAAGAGCTCCATGCATTTATCGACGTAATTAAGAAAAATATTCAAAGATTAAAATCAAATGAGGAAAAGGAATTTTTTCAATAATGATTAGGAGGGCGCGCCCCCTTACCGAAAATATAACCCTAGAAAATATACTTGATAACTACGATGGGTCTAGAAATCCTCCAAACTGGACCCTACCAACCATACTAAGTGCCCAAGTATTTCATATATCCTCATACGTACAACCGAAACCAATCTAGTGTAGATTGACAATACCCTAAAGGGAACAACCCCATATAGCTTGGCCCCCACTCACTCTTTATTTAGTCATTTACGGCAAAGGATTTCAAAATCGATAGTCGATGAATCAACTATTTAAATTAAAACTGACACAAATAGAGCATATTCACATATATTAATTTCCAATGCATTTGTTATTTTGTATTTATCAGCATTTGAGAGGATGGGTTATTATAACTGTCCATGCTACTGATAGATAGTTACTCTGACTAATGTATGTATATTATAATTTTTTTTATAAAGATCATTTGTATATTATATGTTACTCGTCACGATGCGTGTAACAATCCATAATTTTATCACTTTAAATATGAATATTGAATATATTTTTAAATAATTAATTTATGGATTTTATAGCTCAAATAAACCTCTATTAAATAATAACTGATGATGGTGAACTTGTTTTAAAATTTGATTTACAAAAATATTTAGTTCGAAGAAAAAACGAAAATGAGACCGAAAACCATTTTTGGAATTTTCGACTTTTCATCATCTAAAAGTTGTCGAAAAATGTTGTACACGGTAGAATACATATATATAAACACTTATATAATAATATATGTTATGGATAGAGATAAATATGTTAAAATAAATTTACATAAAGTAAAAGGATAAAAATTGACTTTTCTTTTCCTTTATTTAAAAAATATAAAAAGGAAATTTTGTAAAAGGTGATATCATACAAAAAAAGAGAGGATGTGATGGGGATGAGGGGAGGGTAGTGGAAATGTATGGAACAAGGCATGAGGGGATAAGAAGAGGTAAGGTGGCATAAAAGGTGTGGAGGGTAAAGGGCCAAAGGTTAAAAGAGTAATTTGCTTATTCCATTTTATATAAAACAATTTACCTTTTTTATACATTCTCATTTTCATTTCATTCGCTCATTTTAAAACTCTCTTTCATTTCCCAAGCTTCCATTTTAAATTCCATGGCTACTTTTAAATTTCAAGTTAAAGATCCTTCCTTTTTCCATTTTTAATCCTTAAAAACTTACTTAAAAACCATTTTTTTCCTTTCTACACCTTCTCAATTTCCAAAACAAGCCAAACCTTCCTTCCTAAGCCCTAGGCGAAGCCCACCTTCCCAAGGCTGAACCAAAATTTCACCTTCACGGTCCAAAAGTCGAGCTTTTGAAAAAGAAAAGTAGATCTGGGAGTTAAAGCTAGATTGTAGTAGCTTTGATTTATAGTTGTATGTTTTTTGGTGAGTAAATCTCACTTTGAAAATCGAAGTTTTAGACTTTATTTTGGTAGTAATAAATTGTTGCTAGTTGTTTGTTTTGAAAGTGATGTTGCTTGTGTATACACATAAGTGTTTATATGTGATTATTTGTGTAGACTTGAAAGTGTAGTTGAAATGTTTAAGTAATGATTTGAAAGTGTTAATCTTTCTTTGTTATATGGATGTTATGGCATTTGTTCAAATGTATGAGCTTATGCTATAGTTATTGTATGCTAAAGAGAAAGTTAGCACTTGAATTTGTGTATGTTGTGACATCGAAATCCTATGTGTTTAAACTTGTTTACTTATTTTATTTACTAGAAATATTTTATAAAGTTTTCAAAAACTTTACTTTTGATTTCAAAAATTTATACAAAGCATATAAATTAATTTAAATATGTGAGGAAAGGATTTTTTAAGGTTACTTTGATTTGTAAAACAAGTTCTAAGGTAATGGAATCCTTAGCGATAATCGGTATGGATGTAGTTCGTAAAACGACCACTTTATATGTAAATTAAAAAAAATTTCACTTTAAATATTTTTAAAAATTATTTCAAAATATATTATAAAAATTAAAAAGGTTTAATTATTATTTAATTAATTAATAAGTAAGGGTTTAATGATTATTTATCTTATTAATTAAGTAATTAATTAGTACTTAATTATTAGTTAGGTAACGTAATTATTATTTATTAATTAAGGCTAATAATAATTAAATAATTAAGAAAAGTTTAATTACTAAGCAATTAAGTTAAGCTTAATTATTAATTAATTAAGTAAAGGTTGAAGTTAAGATTAATTAATTATTAATTAAGTAAAGGTTAATTATTTGTTGATTAAGTTTAATTATTTATTAATTAAGTGAAAGGTATAATTATTCAAATTAATTTCTAATTAAATAAGGTTTAATTATTAATTAATTATTAACTAGGTAAGGTTTAATTTTTACTTAATTATTAATTAAGTTAAGATTTAATGAAGTTTTAATTATTATTAAATAAAAGGTACAAACTTATTATTAATTTATTAAATAAAGATTTTAAATATTTAATTACTTCATTTCCAAAGGTTGGGTTGTTTAAAACCAACTTCTTTAACAAAGGAAGTTTTTTTGATATACAAGAGATTTCTTTGTATGTGTCATTAAGTAGCCAAATAAATATGACAAGTTATGTTAAAACGTTTACACGTTCTATGGAAAGTAAGTCACCATATGTTTAGCACTAAAAGGCCGATGAGCAGACTTTTCCCAATATATGAGATCTAAAACTTGATTTTCTAGAAGAAGGATAGGGAACTCAAAATGTCAAAAATGTGGTAAATATGGGAGAATTAATTTCGATAAGTGGGTCATGATAAATTAAGCATATGGGAGATACTTCATTGTATACTTAACACTGAATTTCAAGGTATGGAAACTCATCTCTATCTCGGGAAGTAAGAATGTACGTTGAGTCAAGGTTAGTTTTCTAGCTTGTCCGACGTCATTATTAATCAAGGGATATAGTACTATTTGAAATTGAAAAGTGGGGATAAGCATAAGATGTCTTATTTTGAATATGAAAATCTATACATAACCCAGATAGTGGATTTTTCCATGTAGATAGTGGATTTGTCCACTATCAATAACTTAGCTCATTTTAAAATTATAGAATATTGGTTTGAAGAGATTAGGATCGGATAGCATGAGTTATCCAAAAACCACTTCAAACTAACGTAAGCATTCGAATTGAAAAACATATTGAAGATGATGAAATCGAAGGTGGTGATCTTTGAAGTACAAGGGCTCCTTGCTATTGATCCTAAGGGTGCTTCCAAAATGGATGTAGTAGAAGTAGTGTTGTAACACCCCATGCTTTAAAGACAAATAAAATCAATTGAATTAACATAATTGCAAAACAGTGAAAAATATAAATGTCAAATATACGCATTTAAAAATTAAGAGGTTACATATGTATATTCAACCAATGAGTGTGTGATAAATTGACGCATCAATCAATTAAAAGAGGAATTAATTAAGACACATAGAGGCATCAATTAGTTAGAGAATATGTCACTTTTATAACATTAATTAATTAAAGGTTCTTTTAATAAAGGGAAATGTATGTGGGGATTAAATTAAATGATAACATACATATATTAATTTATAATTGACGCAATCAATTAATTGAGAAATTAATTAAAGACATTAAGTAAGCGTCAATTTATAAAAGAGGGAAACTTATATGTCAATTAATTGGGTAATGAATTGGCGGTTTAAATATGTACAACTAATAAATGTGTGATTGAGTGACGCATAGGAATTAATTTGAATATCGATTAAAATGAGAAAACGTGTCAATTAATTAATTGGCAATTAGTTAAGCGTTTTAAAAAGGGTGTCAATTAATTAAAGAATATGTCATCTTTACAATAGCTAATAATGTAAATTAATTAGCTAGAAGAAAACGCCAGTTATAGGATTATTTGTTTCCAAGTTAAAAAAAATTGGAACGCGTACAAAAATCAAACAAAGTAATTAGGTTTATGATGTAGGTAAATTAATAAGAATAAATTAAAAAGTATAACTTTTATATGCATTCAATTAATAGAGGTATTAATTGATGTGTTCAAATAGGTAAGAAATTATAACGTATAAGAATCAATTAAAATTGGATATATATATATATATATGATCTAATTAATTGGATAATTAATGAGAGAATCTTATTTAGAAGGAAACGTGAATTAATAGGGTCATATAACAAAGGAACAAATGAATAACGTTGGAGAGTTGTACGTTATAAGCTAACGTAAACAAATCAAGTTCTGATGGTGAGGATTGTTTTTAGGGTTAATCGGATGGTTCCTAGTTGTTCATTGCACCTATAAATTGAACGTAACTTAACCCTAGCCCACACTATTTTCTCTGAATCAGCTGCCATCGTGATTGCATAAACAAATCAGAGAATTGCACAAACAAATCAGAGAATTTATAGCGAATCAAAAAGGGGAAAAAGCATAGCAAATGAAAAGGGATAGAGATTGAAGCTAAGGAAGACATGTGAGTGGATTTAATTATATATCTTTTACGCTTATGATATACTATCGTTAGATTACCATTAAATAATTTTATTTAGTATTTATTTCAGTAATTAATTCTGTTAATTAGTTATGCTGAGACTGTAAATTGTATAAGAAAGCTTATATTTAATTAATATTAGGCTTGATAGTTAGAGAAAGACGTAAGCCTAAAAGCAAGAAGTTTATAGTTGATTACATCTATTTTAAAGTAGAAATTTTGCCTGTAAATGTTAGATTCTTTTTATTCATTGTTACGCGAAAAAAATAGTAAAGAGAAGAATTCACAAATATGGACTAAAATAGAAGAATACTAGATTTACAGAAATTAAATATAAAATAAGAAAAGCTGAAATAAATGGAGTACTGAAAGGTTTATACCTGGATATAAATTGAATATGAGAAATTAGAGGTAAGTATTGAATTGATTATGCCATATAAACATGGTTAACAGTAATTGGATGTAAATTAAGGAAATACGTTATTGCAAGTTAATAAGTAATGAGTGTGAATGAACATTTCCAATTTAATATAATGATTCAAAAGTTATGACTTAGTTTTAAAGGGAATATAGTATAAACAAATGCAATCAGTATATTTATAATATATTGATTTACTTGTAACTGAATGTAAATTAATGAAATTTTGTTAATTGTAAGTTAATTTAGCGCAATCCAAATAAAATTGAAATAACCGTAAAGATTGAATTTATTTAATGAATTTATATATTTGAATAGGGATTGAATAAAATTTTATGTACTAAGGTTGATACAAGTGATAAGTAACTTAATTTATGCAATACCTGTTACGTGGAAACAAATTTGTAAACTATAATTGATTGAAATCTGTAAAATGTAAAATGAATTCAAAGTTACAATTAATTGATGGAATAATAGGGGATAAACTGTAATTTGATAATTCAATGTTAATTATACCCATATAAGGTCAATTTATTGAATAGCAAAATTTTAAATCAGTAACCGAATATATTGAGATTTCAATTTATAATTAATAACATTTAATGTGAAGTCAATTATAATTAATTGGCTTAATTTATGCAGATATGGTAGTTTTGGTTTGTCATTAAAGTTTGTAAATTCTATAAGATGCAACCAATGTTAATTTTATTTATTTATTATAATCTGACGACTACTTGATTTAAGAAGTGAAAGCCAAGATTTATTTATTTATTTATTTGAAATTTAAAATTCAATAAGTAGATTAATTGCAAATAAGTGGAATTTAATATTAAAATATTACGTTAATGGAATTTAAGAGTAAATTTGAGGATATAATGCAACACTAATTTATTGAAACTAATGTGAGATTTAAATTGATCGAAATTAGGAAATTGTTGTAACTTGGGTCTGTAAACAATAAACTCTTAAATGTAGTTAAAAGTAAACGGTGACGATATGTGTTGCCCGTTTATTAAGTCTATTAATTGAAATGAGAAATCAAATGTTATTAAATATAAAAAAAAGTTACATGAATACAATGTTTGGAAGGGTTGGATTAGAATACATTAAGGAATAGAAATTGAATTTGGAGTCTATTGTAATAAATCTAAATGTTATGTTTGGTTATAATTTGAACATAAGTGAATGAAATTAATAGGATGAGAATAAATGACAATAGTAATTGTAGGTAATAAAAGCTTATTAATGTAAGGAAACGAAGACAACCATTAAACATTTTGAAGTTATAATTGGTTGGAATGTGTAAATTGGGAATGGATTCAAAGAATAAATTGATGCAATAATATGTAATATTTATTCAAATAAAGAGGTGATTTGGCGTATATTAATGTAATGAAATAATTAGAAGTATATATGGAATAATATTGAAACAAACAAAATTTGTAAATGAATAATGAAATAATAATTATGGTGAAGTGTAACAAAGAAGTTAATTAAAGCTGAATTTGTATAAGTTGAACGAAATTGCAATAAATGAAATGGAAGTAATTTGTTGCATTTGGAAATAAATTATAATTAGTAGATAAGTATAAGGGTGGTATAATTAAAGGAATTTGTATATAATTTATAGTGATTAAATGGAATTCCAATTTGTTGAAATAAGGAAATTGTACACTTGGTAATAAATTTAATATAAGAAAGACAAACGTAAATATTTAATTTATCAATGAATTAATAGTAGTAAATAGTAACTGAATAAAATTGAATTTCAAAATGTGTATGTGGTCCATTCATTTCTTTTTCGCATGTACGTTTTAAAATAGTTATCTCATTATTTATATCTTGTCCGTTCATTCTATTTTAGCTTTGCCTATAAATAACCCGTTATAAACCCTAGCTACTCCTTATTTCATTTGTCTGTGCATACATCTCCTTCTCAACTCTTCATTCCAATGGCAGACAAAACCTAATTTCAATTCTAAAAAAAAAATTGAATCTGCATTGACTTCGGGTCATGCTTCGGGTTTCAGAGGGAAAATCGCTGTACCAACTTCGGGTCAGGAAGAAAACGACTCGGGTCTTTGGGTCATTTTGGCAAAAACTCAGAGCAGACACCGGGATTTTGAGGCGCCGGACCGGAGTTGAACCCGAAGTCGACCCAGCACCAGAATTTTCCAATCTTCAAATTTTCATAACTTTTTCATACGAGCTCGGATTCATGCGCGGTTTGTTTTGCTGAGATCGTATCGAAATTCCGGACACCTTGACGCTGGCACGGATGAATTTGGAGACTGTTCAAATTTTGGGTTTAAATTTGATTTAAATTCAATTTAAATCCAAAGGTGAGTGTTTTAACCCACTCACAACTACTAAAATTTCTTATGTGTGTTAAATTAATTGTTGATGTGATTAAAATTTTATTTATGACTGTTTGGCACATTTTTAATCATCATCTCAATTAAATTGAATTTATTGGATTAAGTTGTTATTTAATTTATTATTGCATTTAAACTGCCAGTTAAATTATTATTTGATTTATTATTGCATTTAAACTGCCAGTTAAATTGTTATATAATTTATTTTTGAATATAAACTGCCAGTAAATACCTGTTATTTATTTTCTGTTCTGTATTGATGTTATTGTTGAATTGGATGATGATTGTGATAAATGGCTGATGGTTGATATTGGATGAATGGATGTTCTATTTATATTGTTATAAACTGCAAGTTGTTATGCATTTTTAATTCATTCGGGATTGCGGCTTGAAATGATATATAACCGTATTTTTATTTTTAAATTGCGGATTGAAATGATAAATATCTGTATCACTTGACCATAGGATAGAAAATTTTATACAGACACCGCGGTCTATATATATATATATATTTGGAATGATTTCTATGGGTTTTGGAAAATAAGGGTTTATATATATATACTAATTTTGACATTATATAAATAATATTTTATATGTAGTTAATTTCTAAAATTTAAGCTATGTATAACTTGATGATGTTTTAAGTTTGGTTTACGAATATTTCAAGTTTGAGCTTTATTTAAGGGATATTGAATTTATTAAATAAATATTTCTAAACTAAATAATAGTAAATTGAATTTAGGTATATATAAGATTATCAGATTAGGTTGGGAATTTTGGAATATTTAAAGACTTGAAATATATCAAAATTGAAATGTTTTATTTAAATTAAGGTATTATTGTTTTCAAAGTGTTGGTTTTCGAAATTGTTATAACTTTGAAAGTAATATGGTTTGAAAAATGAACTTATTTGAAATAGAATTTATTTAAGAATTATCTGTGAATATTTTGATTGGAAACCTATTGAAATTGAAAATTTAGAATATGACTTCAAAATGTGGTTTGGGTTTAAGATGATTTAAAAGAATATTTCAAGTTTATCTAAATTAAAGAAAGATTAGTGATTGGAAATTAGGTTTTATTTAAATAAGATATCATTGAATTGTTTTGGAAATGGAAATGATATATCATTGATAATTTGGGTTTGAAATAGCAATAATATTTTGGTTTTAAAGTATATACTATTTTGAAGTAAAGGATATGTTTTGAAATGGCAAAAATATTTTGGTTTTAAAGTATATACTATTTTGAAATAAAGAATATGTTTTGAAAGGGCAATGATTGTGTTTTTAAAAGTATATATATTTTTAAATGACCACGGTGTTATAATAACGTTTGGTTGTTAAAGAGACCGGGATCAGATATGGACATACTCTCTGTCGATACCGAAAACCACTTTGACAACTGTGTACGCGGTGGAGTTTCCAGAATGAAGTAGGATGGTGGCGACGATCCTAAGGTATATACGTGGACCCAACTCCCGTGAGTTGACATAAGGTGGCTAAAACAAGAGCGATCTCGGACCAGTGAGGTAGCACCTCTTATCGGACACACTTCTTCGATACTATTCTATTACTTGTGATTTTTGGTGGCCACCCTCGATTTGGGAGTGTTGTTCGAGGTGGAGCGGTAGTGGCTGCTATGCGTTTCCATCAGTCCGTGTGCATAATTGGTATATCTACCCTGGCATTGCCTTGTGTGTCGTGCCACCTACCATATTGAGCTTTACTACGAGTTTCTATTTGTGTCGTACCTATGGAGTATCTTCTTGTAGCCTCTCGGGGTATGCAGGTACTATATAGACTACTGGCACTATTATGTGTTAAGGTGGAAAATGTAAAGCCTTAACGCTATTTAAAAGTATGTTTATTTTATATTAGACATTATTATAATAGTGAATATTACTACATAGTAAATAGTTTAACGGATCCTTAAGGGATGTGAATCCCGAGCATCTCTTAAGTTACTGTACTCACGTTAGACACTGGATAGGAGATGTCAAATCTCATAAACATCTCTGGCGCCGTTCCATTCATATATTTATCATTGATTTAACTTACATAAGACCTTTTAGTTCTGACTCGAGTGTTTTGTCTTTTTAATTCACTCAGGTCAGCCTGAGCATTTCAGGATTCGAAGGCTCTATTTCTAGAGGACGAATACGAAGATTTTATTACTACTATTTATTATAGTCCATTACACCATTGTATTCCGCTACATTATTAATATTCTCGGGTATGTGTAACTCTGATATGTATTGTATAAGTATAATCAAATGTTTGAAAAACAGCTTCATGAACTATTATTTGGTTATTATATTTTATCGTTCCGTTGCAAGATTCTATTTTGTTTCTTTTATTTTTCCACTTATTCTTATTTACTCCATAACAATCCACCCTTCTGTATGGTTTAAGTTGGCACGTGTGTCTGCTGAAGCGTACAAAAAGGTGGGATGTTACAGAAAGCATCATATTTTGTTTAGCCTATTTCGATAAAATATAAAATAAATTCCTTATAATTTCACATAAACTTGAAATCGTCCTTTAAAGGATTCATAAAGGTTTTAGCGTTAATGGTTTCTCATAAGAGAAATTAATTCCAATACATTAAGGTATAAAAGCATTAAGTGTAGTAAGTTAGTAGCTCCTTCAAGGTTAAGTAATTGGAAGAGTAGGAAAGTTAAGAGATTTTTAATAAAATAATTGTTCTTATTTACTCCAGTTTTATTAAATTCGAAAATCTATAAAAAAAGAAGGATATTTTGAAAACATGTGAGGACATTTTTTTAAAGTGAAAAAAATGTTTTAAGAACAAGCATGGCATATTTTTTTTTAAATGGTTTGGTGGAAAAGTAAATAAGTTTTTGAAAAGATAAAATTTAGATGCTTTAATTGTTGAAGTAAAATGATAAATACCAAACCAAACCAGACTTTTAAATATGGAGTAGATATGTATCATTTCCTAGGTGTAACGGAAAAAGTATAAAGCTATAGCAGTAATTACTCCTAGTAGTAATAATGAAAGTTCCCGTAAGGTGTATATGCACTAGTGAAAACCTAGAAATGTTGCTTCATGTGTGTAGACTATAGAAGAATAGTGAAACGATATTAGTAAGATGATAAGACACACATGGTTGGGATAGGTAGACCTTAGTTGGGGAAAGATGAAAGCTAAAGAGAGAATTTCCCCAAGCTTAGTTGCCTTTTTATATAGAGACTACATAGGTTGAAATCCTTATCCATTGCAGTAAATAAGACTTAATTATTCCTTTTTGAGCATGGAATAGAAGAGATGAATAGATCTTATTCGTCATGAGTTATAAAGAGTAATTTAGTAACAAGTTATAGACCGCAGGAGGAGCATATGAGTTACTTGGATTCCTAGAGTAGGACATTTCTGTATCAGAGTGGACATGGTCCTAGACCTCCTTGCCCTAGATAATAGCTGTGTTTAGTTGGTGTATTAAAAGATGAGTAGAAGCAGATATAAGGCAACTAAAAGAAAAACAGTAAGATCTAAAGAAAGCAACAGAAACATCAATAGAAATAAATGAGAATTGTAAAAGAAAAATACATCTTTCCCATAAATTAAGCTTTGGAAAAAGATTGAAAAGAAAAATCTTTCTTATGTAAACCGTGCTTGGGAAAGAAAATAGAGATTTTATAAGATAGCGGCATAAGTTCCAAGTACGGAGAGAGAGATACGCAAAAGTAAAATGGAGAAATGTGAAGTTTTTTTGTTTTCTACCTTCTTTCCGACATAAGAAATCGAATTTAGAAAAATAGAATTTTCTAAAATTCGAAAATTAAAAGTTGTGTGGTAGGTTTGGACGTAAAATTTGTTAAATATTCAGTAGGAGTGTGGGAAAAATTGGATGAAAAATGTTTTGAGTTTTCAAAAGATTGCATTCTTATAGACATTGCAAGTATATTTAGGATGTGTGCATCATGTTTTAAAAGGAATTTTTAAAAGAAAAAGCATTCATATAGGAGGTACCGCTTAGAAATTCTTGTACATGCATATATTTTATGATGTATTGCACTTTGCACTATGCACGGATTGTTGCAAAATTGTTTTACACTAAATGGTTGCTATGTAGAATGGATGCACGAAGGTTCGCATGATTGAACCCTTATCAAATTTCGGGGATGAAATTTCCTAAGGAGGGGAGAATGTAACACCCTGCTCTTTAATGGAAAATAAAATCAATTGAATTAACATAATTGCATAACAGTGAAAAATATAAATGTCAAATATAAACATTTAAAAATTAAGAGGTTACATATGTATATGCAACCAATGAGTTTCTGATTAATTGCCGCATCAATCAATTAAAAGAGGAATTAGTTAAGAGACATAGAGGTGTCAATTAGTCAGAGAACATGTCACTTTTAAAACATTAAGGGATCTTCTAATAAAGGGAAATGTATGTGGGGAATAAATTAAATGATAACATACGTATATTAATTTATAATTGACGCAATCAATTAATTGAGAAATTAATTAAAGACATTTAGTAAGCGTCAATTAATAAAAGAGGGAAACTCATATGTCAATTAATTGGGTAATGAATTGGCGGTTTAAATATGTACAACTAATACATGTGTGATTGAATGACGCATAGGAATTAATTTGGATATCAATTAAAATGGGAAAATGTGTCAATAAATTAATTGGCAATTAGTTGAGCGTTTTAAAAAGAGTGTCAATTAATTAAACAGTATGCTATCTTTACAATAGCTAATAATGTAAATTAATTAGCTAGAAGAAAACGCCAGTTATAGGATTATTTGTTTCCTAGTTAAAAAAAATTAGAACGCGTACAAAAATCAAAGAAAGTAATTAGGTTTATGATGTAGGTAAATTAGTAAGAATAAATTAAAAAGTATAACTTTTATATGCATTTAATTAATAGAGGTGTTAATTGACCTATTCAAATAGGTAAGAAATTATAATGTATAATAATCAATTAATATTGGATATATATATATATATATATATATGATCTAATTAACTGGATAATTAATGGGTGAATCTTATTTAGAAGGAAACGTGAATTAATAGGGTCATATAATAAAGGAACAAATGAATAATGTTGGAGAGTTGTACGTTATAAGCTAACGTAAACAAATCAAATTCTGATGGTGAGGATTGTTTTTAGGGTTAATCGAATGGTTCCTAGTTGTTCATTGCACCTATAAATTGAACGTAACTTAACCCTATCCCACACTATTTTCTTTGAATCAGTTGCCATCCTTTACAACAAATTCCTCTTCTCTTCCCCCTCTTCCTTTCCCCTCTATTAATCAAATCTTTCCCCAAACCAAAAATAAAATAAAGCAAGGAAATACAAACAAACATATCAGAGAATTGCGCAAACAAATCAGAGAATTTAAAGTGAATAAAAAAGGGAAAAAAGCGGAGAAAAGCGTAGCAAATTAAAAGGGATAGAGATTGAAGCTAAGGACGACATATGAGTGGATTTAATTATATATCTTATACTTTTATGATATATTATCGTTAGATTCCCGTTAACTAATTTTATTTAGTATTTATTTCAGTAATTAATTTTGTTAATTAGTTATGCTGAGACTGTAAATTGTATAAGAGAGCTTATATTTAATTAATATTAGGCTTTATAGTTAGAGAAAGACGTAAGCGCAAAAGCAAGAAGTTTACAGTTGATTGCATCTATTTTAAAGTAGAAATTTTGCCTGTAAATGTTAGCTTTGTTTTACCCTTTTTACGCGAATAAAATAGTAAAGAGAAGAATTCGCAAATACAGACTAAAATAAAAGAATACTAGATTTACATAAATTAGATGTAAAATAAGAAAAGCTGAAATAAAAGGAGAAAGATAGAAATTTACAGTAATTATGCTAAAATTGGAGTAATAACTTAAAGAAAATCTAAAAACTTGATTTGGAAGTACGTGACAGATTAATTGATTGGTTTAGAAAATAGAATACATTTCTATAGTTTAATATTTAAAAAGATAATGATAAACGTAATTGCAAGAATAAAAGAAAGAAAAAGGGAATTAGTGTAAAATAGAGAAACCACTATATTTTGCAGTATCCAAAAAGTAAAGAGATAATAAAAGAAATATCTTGCAGTTACGGATTATTGTTAATAGCATTTTTAGTATTAAAATATGGAAATGAATTTTTAGCACAATTTTTGTAACCAACCAAATAGAATAGAACTACTTCCTATAATATAAGAAGATAAAGCAAGTAATTAAAGGAATCAAGTTAATTATTAGATAAGACTAGAAGCTATAAATAGAAATGTACCTAGATCTGCATTTACTGCGTGGATAATAGAATAAAAGTAAAGTAGTTATTATGATAAGTAAATTTGTGACAAGCGGACGTAGTCCAAAGCTAAGCTTTTCATATAATATAAGATAATTAAAGAGAATTCAACATCATAATAAAAGAAGACAGACTAGAATAGAAAAGAGACGCTTGTAATTATATTTATAATGTACAGATTAAAAAGAAAATAAAAGCGACAATTATAAGTGAAATGATAAAATAGGTTATAATTATGTAGAAAAAATAGAATAGGCTTATTTTAATAAACTCAAGACTTAAATTAAGTTAATAAGCAAGATAATAGAAGTGGCCCATACCAACAGCATTCCCTTTCAATCAGGAACTGATAGTCTCACGACAGTTAGGTGAGGCTGGGACAAGATTATGCTAATTAGGGTAAATAAGTAGCCAATAGAATAAGAAAAGTAAACTAAACGCAAATTAAAAGATTAGTCTTAGGGCTTAATGAAAGAGTGAGATGCGTTTGGAGTAGCCCAAAAGATGAACAGCCTAACGAAGCAGTTCATCATAGATTTCAGCACAGAAGAAGCATGTCCAACTTAGTTATTTTGGGCTAGAAGGAAGTATGAGGCTTCAACGGGACGTGGAGGTACACTTGGATGGCCCTTTGGGGTAGGCGTAGTGAACAGTCCTCAGAGGCAAGTTTGTAGGTGTTCCATCAAAAGAGTATGCCTTGACTGCTTTTTCCATGGCAGGACCATTGTAGTAAGTCAGAAGGGGTTGATGTTTGGAGTAGGATATTCGTATGTCCCAGTACTTGCAAGTAAGTTTAGTGGGCAGGACCCAAAAGGATAGTCGCAAGAGGCTATTGGGCCAGCATCAAAACCAAGAGCGATTCGGGAAAGACTAGAGTTAAACCAACAATCCAATGATACTTTCACTATCAATACATTGGATGAGGGGCGCAACCAATTGGATGTTTAGATTGTTTGCAGTAGGGCACAACCACTTAGCTCTTTAGAAGTCTTTCGATTAGTTGATGGGTGGTTACGTAGGCCATAGCTATGATAAGAAAAGAGACAGACCAAATAGAATATCTGTATTATAAGCCTGATGGGGCAGTGCTTTACAAAAATAGAATATTTGTATTATAGGCCTAACGAGGCATCACTTTACAGAAATAGAAAACCGCCGATTGAATTCCATACAATGTAGACCTTGTTAAGCGAGATTCAAGGAGTAGACAGAACGATTACGTATAGTCCTCAAGGTACGCACTGGGTTGTACATTGAGGATGTCAGAGCATTAGTATAAACTAGTGCGGACGCCGTTTACATTTTCATAGTAGACGACGGAACACAAGTATTGTAGGCCTATGAGACTGTCCTTTATAAATGTAGTCACGGAACGCCATGGAAGCAAGACGATGGAGTCCTTTGCGAGGAGGATACGGAAGGTACTATGGGTAGTACTTAGGACCAATGCGGTCATTAGGCATATAACTATATATATATATCAGTTATTAGGTTTTAATCTACTAGGGAGTAGATAGGCAGGATTCACGCACAGAGATGTGATTATTATAAACCCAATGAA
Source organism: Allium fistulosum (assembly GCA_030737815.1). NCBI lineage: Eukaryota > Viridiplantae > Streptophyta > Magnoliopsida > Asparagales > Amaryllidaceae > Allium > Allium fistulosum. The sequence continues at coordinate 751,204,834 of CM060905.1, read as the reverse complement.
CCTAACATAACAGTAAATGGAAATAAAACGGTATATGTAGAATTAAGCTTAGAAGTGTATAATTTGTCCATTCACTAGAACTTTAGTTCTGACCCCCTCCTCATAACATCCTATTGGTTAGGTAGATGGCAGAGACTTCCCAGCCTTGAGACACTTGTTTAGAAAGTGTTATTTTATTGGTGAGCATTTACTTACTATTATATTTTAGTCAGTTCCACAGTGAGATATTTATCTGAGCTCTGATATATTTGTCTTTACCTATTTGCAGGATACTAGATAACCAACTCGAGCTTCAGTGCGCTTGGGTTCTAGCATTTTTTGCAAAAATTCCAGATCCACTAGAACTTGAGTTGTTACAAGTGTCCTGAGTTTGTTCATATCTTGAACAACTTGTATGGATGAATGATAACATTGCATTGTTGCATGGAGGGCAGTTTTAGCGTTCCAAGTGGGACTGCTATATGAATGGTAAATTGTAGCATTAAGCCTCACAATTGGGAATGACTAAAACATGGGATAAATTGATTTTCTTGTTATTTATTTGAACTATTTATTATAGTAACTAAATTTACAAACTTAGTTTACCATTATTATTTATTGATTAATAGAAGTTAAATAAGGCTATTTAATCCATTTAATTAATATTTTAATTTGTAATTCAAATATTCAAATAATCCATGTAGTTGAATATAATTTATTGATATTTTTCGAAGGATGTTACATTACATATAATGTAATTTCCTTCTGGAAGGACTATCAAGTTGGTTTCTTTTTAAACGAGGCTTCACATTATTCCATTGCAAAAAAGCATTGGCAATTGCATGGTTCAGTAGACATCGGGTGTGACAACTCAATGTACTTTTTCAAATTCTCATGCCTGCGAGAGAGATCATGTATTTTGGAATTTGATCCTATTACTATTGACTATAAATTATTTGTCATTACCAAATCGAGCTCTTCTATTGACAAAGCCCGTGAGCAGGTTCTTTCCATCCTCATTTGGGTGCATATCTCCAATATTCCTTCAATTTTCCAATCCCATGAGGGACTTAATTGGATTTCCAATCATATTGGCCAATTGATTTGTTCTGATATTTCCATTGAGCGTAGACAACTCCTCCATTATGCAAAAGCCTTGAACGAGATTACCTCTTCTAGACAGGTACCTACTCACATTCTCGTGTCCCTCATAGAGGATAAGGTAGCCTACATTGATGTCTCATACTAGTGAAAGTCTCCTACTTACAACCTCTACCACTCCTTTGGGCATGTAACTTCATCTTTCCCTCACTCCGCTGTCACTTCAAATAACCTTCCCCTTAAAATTCCCCTCCTAAAGCCTCCACTTGGCATTAAAAGATTAAACAGTCCTCTTGATCTAAAGGTCCAGTTTCCCCATGTCTCTCTTACCCAACATTCGACGCATGGCCCTCCCATGACACATCCCCTACGTTTCCCATCCCCATTCCTCAGCTGTCGCCTTCTCACGCGCCCGTCCTTGTTTCTCCCTCATGCGACCCTCTAGCTTGTCTTGTCGCGCCACCTGTTATATCCCATATTTTGAGCCATTAAAAGAAATATTTTCTTGCCCTTTCGAACCATAAGAGGAAATTCGTACTTACCCTCCATTTCGACCTATCCAGTGCTAAGTGCATTGCTATAGCGCTGTATGAAAAATTAGCTGAAGATACGAAATTGGTCTGGTGCAAAAATGCGAGAACATGGTCCCACAAGGAAAGCAGTTTGTGCTTCTACTCAAAATGGAATATATTTTCAACTTGGGTTTTTGATGATGATAAAGATGAGTGGGAACTTCTACATACTTATGGATGACGAGCTTTTCTCTGCAATTACGGCGAATTCAGTGCTAATAATGAGGAGATTTTGGCTACTCCGGACTGGGATCAGAAACATATATTCTCACTACGCTCTTCTAGATATTGGCCAAAGCTTATTGGCTAGCTTCATAGACGCATCGAGATTTTGTTTGGTTATTTCCCTTGTTTTCTCAAGTGGTTGTTTTTCATTGATGGATTATTTGTCATATCTTATGTACTGATGTAGTTGAGCCTAGTAGGTTCGGTTTGTGCTTATTCACTGATATTTGCTATTTGGCCAAGCATGTTGGTAGTTATTTTATGTTGTGAGCCTGGTGCACCGGACTCCTGTACCTTTTATTATTTTTGTTGTTATACATAGTATGGTTATAAAGTATTCAGATATACATCCTTTTTATAAAAAAATGATAATTAAGGCTTCTAATAAATACTGGGTTGATATAATCATGTTTACTACACAAACATAAGCCTAAATTCAACTATATCATTCTCTAAATCACTTCATATAAATTCATAATCATATATAAATAAATTTATGAAGTATAACAAGTAAATACAGTTAGAGAATCATTCCACTGACCTCTTCTTCACCAAATCAAGCTCCTAATAATTAAAACCCACTCTTTTTCTCCCTTGAAATTTGAGATAAACTTCCAAACTCCAGTTTAAGCCAATCTATTGAAGGGTTTTTTTAGGAACGAAGTGAGAAGAATTGTAGTGATTTTATAGGGATATATTGGAATTCATTTAAGCTTGAGTTTATGGATTTATGTTTGGGTTTGAGGAAAGGATTAGGAAGGTGATTAGGAATGATGAAGAAATGCATTATTGAATGAAGCTTTAGCCAATTTATAAGTTAGCAAATGGGCATTAGCCCCAAGTTTGTTTCAACCTAAACCCCTAAAACTTATTGATTCCAAACATAACCAAGTTTATACTTAATTTTCCCCTGATGGAATTGTAGTCTCAATGACTGGTGCCTGAAATTCCAATTCATTCGTGCCCAAAAGTTATGTATTTTTGATGTTTCGTTAATTGATGATTTAATATTTAAATTAATTATTTAAATATCCAATCATTAAAAATGTGGGTTGTTTAACTAAACGTGTTGAATGTGGATGATATTGGAATTTCAACCAAAATCAAATTCTATAAATCCTAAACTTATAATATGAAGAATTGGTGTAAATAATCATTACTAAAAGACACCGCTTAAATTTGTAAAATTAGATTTTACTGATGAGATTTGCAATCAATGAGTTTAGCAAACTTTCACACCACTAGCAAGGATGACATGTGAAAATTAGTATTTAAATTGTTTAAACATTAATTGGTTGCTAAATTCACACATTTGAGTCTCACAATCAAATCTATTCAGTCTCTAAAACACCATTTAATTTAATTGATTTATAATAGTTATAAATCAATTAAGTTAATAAGTATTTAAAAAGTATTAATTGTTATTGTATTTACTATATTAGGGGCATGTTTAGTAAAATAGAATAGCCTCTGGAATTGTTCAGGGTGTTATTAGTAATTATTGGGTGCATAGACAGAAGTTATATAAATGTGTATCAATATACGATATTGGTAAGGATTTAAACCGAATAAATTTTTAAATGGGTTGGCTTGATTTTTGGTCTATCATGGGCCCTTTTCTAGGCAGTTAGTGATGAAGGGAGAGATGGGTCTTTGTGTCAAAATTAGTAAGAGAGGGCTATGGAGATATGTGTTTCTAGGCTCACCATATATTCAGACTTTTGCCTCCACTTTTTGTTTGACTTTTCCCTACTCCTTCCCTCTCTTCGGTCATAACTTCCTCTCCGTTTCTCCATTTTTTTCGTACTATATTTATATCCAAACACTTAAATGCTATTAGAAATGGTATTTGCACACTTCATGTTTACAATGGAATATGTAGATCAAATAGATCAAGGAGATTATCTAGATCGACGTGTGTTTCTACGACCTTGTCTCTCAAGGTAAAACTCAATTAACAATGCAATTATTACTATATTTTGTATTTGTTATATCACCTTTCATGCATATATTATTGTCTATCATTCATATATCTGTTTGATATTTAATATTTATTCTTAGTGAATTATCTTCATATTATAATATGTTACTATAAATAAAAACATTTTTTTCGGTTTGAACTATTTCAATATATATTATATTTATTATATTATATTATTTAACTTTAAACATTACTTGGTATTTTAAATAATTTTTATAAAATAAATTTAATATAAACATTACATAATCAACTTTTTAATAGAAGTTTTTTTAAAAAAAAATCTTCTATCTAGCTAAATTTAGCTTAAAATAATTTAATGTATGCATGTCTATATTATGTATGTGTGTGCACGCACACGCGCGCGCACAGATATATATATATATATATATATATATATATATATACACACACACACACACACACAGACACACACACACGTACGTATGTACGTACGTATGTATCTTTTAATTAATATAAATGTTTATATAATATTTGATAAATTATTTCCGACTATGTTATATATACGTACATACATGCATGCATATATATATGTATGTATGTATGTATGTATGTATGTATATATATATGTGTAGTGGAAATTATGTTGAAGGGCTTCTATTTTTAGGGTAATAAGTTTTAAGGACAACACTTCTAAATAATTAGTTTTAAGGACAATTTACAGGATAATGATAAATTCATTTACCTTTTTAAGTTATACAGGAAAATGATAAATCTTTTTATCATTATTTCTGTATAATTGAAAATGATAAATTCTTTTATCTTTTTCCTGTAAAATGTCCTTAAAACTATTTTTTTAGAAATAGTATCTTTAAAATTTATACCCTGTACAAATAAGCTCTTGAAGTGAAAATCCCCTATATATGTATGTATGTATATATATTATTTTGAAATATTTCTAATTAGTCAAACTACGAAAGTTGAAATTTTGTATTTATAGGTCTGAATTTAAATTTGAATTTTCTTACTAAATCAAATTAGACATAATTTAAATTTTAAAATTTACCATTAAAGATTTAGTCAAATTTGTATTACATTTTTAAATAGTATGTGCAAAGTTAATATATATTGGATATGAATCCTAATATCTACTATATATGAAATTAAACATGTACACCTTTTGCTAGGTTGCACGTGCATGCACTGTAACAAAATACTCATTTTGCAACTTGCAATGACCGTTATAATAGGCCTATGATAACCGTTAGGCGAAAGTCTTAATATGCGAAGCTGTAATAGGATTGGACTATTTTACAATTGTTTTAGAATGTTATAGGAGACTGTTGTAAAAAAATCTTTTACAACTACTTTTGCTTGTTGTAAATCTTTTTTTTTTTGGAAAACCTAGGAGAACCCGGCGGGCCGGTAAACACTTGAGGAGGGTATAGTAAAGCCGTCCGCTGATCCAAGCCCCCATACCCTCGGATAAATTTATATAGGATACAGAAGCGTATGGTAGGAATCGAATCTGGGTCTTTTTAGCAGAACCCAAGCCTCCTTTCCACTGCGCCGCACCTGCAGACTGTTGTAAATCTTGTACAGTTGTTTTTGCCCGATGTAATAGGACTATTGCGATTGTTTTTGCCAGTTGTTAAAAAATGCAAAATTATAAAAAGACTGAGCATCGGTGCACCACGCACCTATAGATTTGATGTCATTTTGCAATTGATGATAATAACGTACACATAATAACAAAAATCATTTACATTTACCAAAAATAACATAAAAGATTCACATTTCAAAAAACTTCAAACGATTTATATATTCACATCATTCATAAAGTGTTAACATAGTCATAACAGTAATTAACCAATTTCTTTAATAATCGAATATATAATTTTATCAAGGAACGATGCAAAAATGATTAAGGACATAGTTAGAAATATGTCTTAATGCAAAGAAGAAAGAAAGTAAAATGTCATAGTACATGAATACATGACTCATATCCGAGCATGCAATTATGTAATTTAAGGAAACACAACGGAAACAGGTTCAGACAAGTAAGACATACCATCTTCTAACACACAGGAGAAATTGAACGCTGCAATATAATAACAGCATTTAACTCAAAGTGGAATTGCGACACCTTTAAAGTCAACAGGATGGTCATCTGGTGACAGCCAAATCCATACTTGCATAGCCCAAGATGGCTATAGTATATGCAGATAGGTTGATCCTGGTCGAAAACATACAATTGAAATTGATATACATCTTAAATTTACTGTTTTCACATATCAAGTTAATACATGAGTCATAGTGGACTATGAACATTACATGTCAATGAAGTATAAATATAGGAGTATCATAGTAGAATGGAAACTTACATGCCTAAGAGCAAGGTTTGTAGGGACTACGAGGACACTAAATATATCAGAACTTGTAACCAATTGGAACAAAACAGGGCACCTCCACTAACCACTATGATGCACTTCATCAAAGTCGTCCTGACGATAAAAGAACCATCTGGATGAGAATTTTATGTTTATCTATACTGAAATGCAGTTGCATATGTGATATTTAGAAAAGGTCAAAAGTTAATCAAGTAAGCACCCCTTGCTGTAGAAATCAAGTTCAAGATGCATCGAGTTTTAATGAGAACTTTGGTCCCTACAATATATGATGCAAATAAGAGAAATGTGTGTGTACTAGTTGATTTTTGGTGCCAGCTGATTATAGTTTATATATAGGTTTCTAGTAATCAAATTGTGCTTTAATCAAAGTATGTTTAGGAAGGTAACATGATACAACATATGATAAAGAGTGTGCATAATACATATGTTGATCAAGAAGATGTAACATGATACAATATATAACTTACATAGCTCAGTCAGCATACTCTTCATTTTGATGGTGAAAAAAGTAACAATGATATCCATGCTTACAACCTTCTATGGATAGATAATACCATAATACATTATTGAATATTAGTACAGTATCAGATATGAACCATGGAAGGAACATCTATTAATCTAAACTAGAGCTAAAATTAAGTCGTGGCAAGTGAAATAATGACATATATGTATATGTTTTCACATTATTTGACATTTATTATAGCATGTTACGAAACAAAACAAAAATACTACCTCTGCATTTTGGTTCTCAGTGATCATCACCAGCCACCTTCATAATAATATTAATGATGAATATTTGATCAAAATGGGTTGCAACTCTAGATGGATCAAACTGAAGATAGCAGTATGCTTCATACACACACACATATATATTCTACACATCTGAGTCTATGAAAGTATGGAAACAATAACTTCATCACTAAATGACTAATTTATCTAAATTTTTGCATTGTATAAATATTTAGTTTAGCAGTATTGAAGTTTCAGCTCAAATTTTTGAAAAAGAGAAACATGACCATCACCTAATATATTGGGACCAATAGAAAATACACATCAAATATTAGCCGCTCAGATTTGGATTACATTTGATGTAGGAAACTAAGAGCGCTATCAAACTACTATAAAATGTTTTATCTCTGAGAAGTACATTAGTGAAATAACAGAGATATATAATAAAGTGTTTTTCATAGTTTTCGATGCTTGAAGACTGAATGATGGTTTTGATGATAACCTTACAAGCTGTTTTATTGTCAAGTATGTGTAGGGAAAAATGATAAACATGTCCTACAATGTGAAAAGACCAAGGTTCAAAATTTTATTTTCTGTTTACGTTTCGGTTATTGGTAATTTTAAATTTTTTGGTTTCGTTTCAGAAATTTCGGAAGTTCCTCTTTAATTCCGATTTTCTAATTCATATACTTTTTTGATTTAATTTGCTATATACGTTAATAGATATTTAATACTGTCATAAATTTATAGTACATTTTTTGCATTACATATAAAATACACACTTTAATTAAAAATTCATTGTGTAAGATTCTATATTGTTCATTTGAGATTAAAACTTTGATCAATTTTGAAAATTTTGAATTTTTTATTATTATTCGATGTAAATTAACAAAATTATAACAACTTTTTTTAAGAAATCACATGATTTCTTCTCCATTTATTTATTGTCTCGATTAATTTGCTTTTTTTTTAAATTATTATATGTTTGTTGTATTTTTACAATTTTTTTATAACTTTTTTTTCAATATTTGAAAAAAAACCCGGAATTTAGACCGGAACCGTAATTTAGGCCGAATTCCATTTTGAAACGGAATCACCGGAATAACCGGAATTCTGCCTGAATTTTGAACCATGGAAAAGACACTCTAAACTCAAAGAACACAATGGTGCTTCAAAATATCATAAAAAATGTTACAAAATAATTAAATGAAGTGTTTTCAATTGTTATTCTTTCACTTGATAAAAGTAAGGGTAATCAAATATAGCATTTTGCATTGAAATTGTATAAATTTGCACTAATTCGTTTAACACGTTTTGAAGCATGGTTGTTAACTCTAGTGTAACACCAGTCTTACAATTATCAAATATGTTATTGTAAGACTTTCATTATGAATTGCTGGATTAGAACACTTACATATAGATACTAACCAATTAGAATAGAGATATAGTGAGTTGCTGCACTTATGATTAACTAATTCTATGCCATGCACATCAACTCAAGTTGAGTTGTTGATGAGATAAATTTGACTAGTGCCAAAATTTTAGGATAAAGCAATAGTGGAAACCATAATATCTATTATGTTATATAAGAAATTCAATATTTGACCATTAGTATTCCGCTCTCTCATCCATTCTTAGCCAATATACTCAATTCTCCTTAGTTCCAAATCAAATTTTCATTTTAACCCTCTATATTATCAATTTTTCTTCAAACCATAAATATATTAATTCATAACTCTTAAAATACTTATGATACATCTCAGGCTATTACAAAATCTATTATGTACATATCTTCCCATTTCTTCTTAACTCTCATTCTTTTTCCATATTCATTCTTAGCTCATATCGTAATTCTTCTTCTTAATTCAAGTGATTATTTAGCATTCAATGAATCTTTTTCTCTCCGTGAATTATCAAAGGTATGTGTTGTGGGTTCGGTGTATACTTTCTTAGAGTTTAGAAGCAAAGCTTGATTCTCTAGGTAAGTTTAAATTATTAAATTTATTTATTTTGGATTTTTTTAATTTTGATTGTCGTTCTTAATTTCTTATATTTAATAACAATAAACGATTTATTAATCCAATACATTGTGTTTTTCAAATTTATATATTTAGTAATGCTCAGTTTCTTTTATGGGGTAATTATATGAATATCTTTGTATGAATAAATAATTTATATAACAATTTTTTTAAGTGTAACAATCCGAGGTTTTATAATTGTTGATTATCGTCAAATGACGATTTAATTTGTTTGACAATTGTAATTGGAATTATATTCGAGTTGTAATTCGTTTATCAATTGCAAATTCTTTTAAATAATTTTGTTAAAGGGTTTCGAGCTTTAAATTTTATTTATTTTTGGCCCACATCTTCAATTGTTGATATTTATCCAAGAAAACCGGACCTCCCTTTCTTTCATTCCTCATTTCGAAAACCCTAAACAAAAGCAAAGCGAACGAAATAAGTGGCGGCTCAATGTCTCGTTCGTCCCCCTTTCTTTTCTCTTCCAATTAACCGCGGCGAAGAAGATGGGGCTTCGATTGTCGAAGGCGCCAACGAATGAGAGGAAGCTTCGTCAATAAGAGCTTCTGCAGATTCTTCCATCTTTGCTTTGACCACGTCTTCGATTTGAGCTCTTCGAATCGAAGGTGAGTGAACGACTCTCACTCACATCTAATTTAAGCTCGTTATTCGTGAATCTTGTTGTTTGTTTTCTCGGCTACCACTGCTATGAACTTGAGTGGTTTACCACTCACATATAGTTCATATCATTTTCGGTCATTTCTGGCTTGTGCTTATTCGTGACTTGGGTATTTGATTATTTGAATTGTCAAATGTTAATCTCGGCAGTTTCGTTTGGATGTTGATGTTTTCCTGACTTTGTTTTGCTGGTATATTCAGAAATTATTTGATTACCACGATTTTTATTCATTTCATGGTTATTACAGTGTTGGATCCTTTTTGAGTTTGATCATTTTTTATTACTGGCATTTTAATGGCTCCATCCATTCAAAATGATTTACTTTGTTATGTGGTTGATGAGTTTGTTTGACATGGCCAGATTTTCATTGTATTCACTACTTGCTTGTAGTTGTCTCTGTTTGTAGTCTTTGTTCTACTGTTTCCTTGACCTATTGCATTGGCACTTGATACCATTCGTGTACGTTCATCCCTGATCTGTACATGTTTGTCCTTGATATTGGGTTACATTTAGCTTTGAGTTAGTCTCCGTGTAATACTTGTTTTGAGTTATCATGTAGCCGAGCACTTGTGTACTTTGTGCATTCACCTTGTTGCCAGTCCCATGGTTACTTCCAGTTACCTGTAGCATGCTTCCTTACTTGAACTGCTGTAGTTTGATGTGCAGACCTGAATTTTCAGTCTTTGATTGACTGTTTCATCCACACTGCTATGTTGTTATATTCCACGATTTCGCTCAGTAGTTTACGGCTTCAGATTGATTTTTGTTATTACCAGGCTTTAACTCGATTTTAATCATCGATTTCGAGTTTAAAAATATGGTTGCTTTTGGGTTCGTGGTTGTATTGGGTGGCTTCAATGCTGGAAATTGTTTCGACCTTAATTACTGATTTCCTTATTTGCTTGAATAATACAGTTTTGATTTCGCTTGAGTTCTGACTTGTTTGGATTTCGTGACATCCGGGTTATCTTCGACATTGGTCTAGATATTGAACTGTACTTCATTTGATACTCGACTTGATCATTTAACATCACCTTGTAGTCTTCACATATGATATTTTCATATAGTTTGTTCATGCTGATACTAGATTTTGCTGCAATCTTCACTTAAGTTGTATTTGGTTTAGATGTGCACTTCAGTCTGCATTTACATTGACCTTGGTAGTCATTGTTGCTTGCTGTTTAACCTGCTGCACTATATGTTGTGGTTGATTCATTATGCATCTCTGACTGGCCCACTTACTTCCTGACCTGTAGTACTATCGTAGGGCTGATGTGTTATGTAGTTCACTGTATCATTCACTTTCTTATTGCATTTGTTGGCACTGTGAATTCTTGAGCATTGGCTTTTGTGCCTTGTTGCTATTTCTTTATATCCTGTTGTGGCGAGGCAGTGCACGCGTGCGTGTACTGCAGCCACACAGAGATGATAGTTTTGAATTGATGTTTCGATTTGTTGAATTGTTTCGTTGGTTACTTTCAATGCTTTGGATTTGTATTCTGATTTGGATTTGTTTCGTGAAGCCAATTAAATATTTGGGAGTTGTATTTTGAAATGGTTCATTTTGATTTGCGTTGGATCCGTTGGCTTTTGGATTTATTGATCTTTCGAATATTTCATACTGTCTTGGCGAGGCAGTACACGTTAGCGTGTACTGCAGCCAATCAACGTTGTTGTTTTTAAATTGACATTTCAATTGTTTAAACTGCTTTGGATTTCTGATTGTTGTTTAACACTGTTTAGTGTTATATCTGCCGTTATCCGATTCTTTTATTGAGAAGTTGGATATACGTGATTTCTGTGACTGTCGTCTATTTGACTATCTGATTATTATTGCTGCTATGCACTAATAACTGAGTTTGAATTAGACTGACCCGTGTATTATTTTCTTTTGAATGTAATACTCGGGTCAGACCCGAGTTATTTCAGGTTGTAGATTTCCTTCTTTGAGTTGCTGTTCGGGATTTGAAGACTTTTCACATTTTCTGAAGTTGTCAGTGCATTTTGTAGTAGTCGTGTCATTGTATAGAACGATATGTATTCATGTATATTAGTCGATAATGTACTTGTATATATAACTTCTAGAGTCGACAGTTGTAGTTGTATCATATGTATCGTGTCAACTATATTGTAACTGACATCAGTTATATATATATGAGATTTTTGTTAATCCGTGTTCCGCATTTATATTATCTGTGTTATTGTTATATCTAATGTCCTAAACTATTATGAACTATCGTAGTTTGTTTTATACTGATAATTGGATATGTCGATGGGAGTAAATAAATAATAGATGAAAAATAAAAAGTATATACCACTCCTATCGAGATAACCAATATTAGTGTAAGGCCAATTACGGATGGTCGCTCCTATCCAGCCTTATTCTTCGTAATAATAGACAGTATTTCTTTTAATACTCTTTGTTATTATGAGCATAGAGGTGGGGCGTTACAGTTGGTATCAGAGCTTGGGGTTTATGGACATAATATAAAACATAACTTGGATGGAACAGATGTTACAACTATTGGTCGATGTTTTATCTGTGATTTGAGTCAAAACTAAAGTTTTGAAATTTTGATGAAATTTTTAAATATCTTTAATTAAAAATAAAAGTGAAATTGTGTTTTGTTGTTTTGATGAAATTGTGTTCCGATGATTTGATTGATTTGTGTTCTATTTATCAGAGTGCGCAGCGGAAATAGTGAAACTGTCTTCGCTGAGTACAACTGATAATCTTTTTGATTTAAAAATCGAAATACGAAATTGATATGAATTTCATTTGTTGTTTACATAGCTGTAATTATTTTGTTTCTTTGAGAATTTCGAATTTGAATTGAGGATTTGAAGAAATTACAGTTATGTGATTTTTGTTGAAATTTCCGCTGGCTTCTCTTGTACTAATCATCTATTGATTAGATTTTGCTGTTTTGAATTGTCTTCATTGAAGATACGTTCGAATGATTTCTTTGTTTATACTGTAATGTGCGTGCAAATTTGAGTTGCACGTCATTGCATTTATTTTAAGTTGAACCGATGCTTGGTTATGATACGTATTTTGTTGCCGTTATTTTTATAACGGGATTTTTTACACCAGTGCTATTTTGAAGCACGGTGTTTTGTGGCATTTTGATGAATGAAAATTCACTGATATTACATTTTGATGTAAATTGTTTTGATGTGATTTTGACGTTTTAAAATCATTGTCGCTTTGGCTTCAGTAACCGTCAAGTTTTAAAAGTGGATTTTCAAACGGTTATTCCGCATTACTGATTTGTGACCGTGTTAACTCCCTTTTAGCAACGACTTACGACCTAATTGCTGAAAGGACTGACGAGTTAAGAGATGGACTACTTAGATGATGCCACGACTTACAAGAAGCCAACGAGTTAAAAAGCCTAAGACCTAAGTGATTTGAACGACTTACGACCTAGTGATCGAAGAGGGCTTACGACTTAACTGCTGAAGCAACCTACAGGAGGCTAGGACTTAACGAGTTAAGGGGCGTACGACTTAAGAAACTGAGGACTTAGCTTAAGTCGTTCACGACCTAAAAGGCTCACCGGGTTAAGAAATGTTCGAACCTGACGGTATACGAGTTAAGAACGTCTGCAACCTAAGATGTCTACGACTTAAGACATGGTGCAACTCAACGAGTTAACAAGCTTACGATTCAACAAGTTAAGCGACCTATGACTTAAGAAGGTTCCGACTTAAGAGACTCAGCGACTTAACTTGCCTGGCGACCTAACCATCTTGGAAGACCTTACGACCTAAGAGCTTCCGAGCTATAAAGTATACCGAGCTATGAAATGCCCCGAGTTAAGCTGCCTACAACTTAAAGAAAGGGGATTCCGACTTAGCGACTCAGCGAGTTAAGGTCTCAGCGAGTTAAGGTCTTACGAGTTAAGGTCGTACGACTTGAGGGTCTTACGACCTAAAGGCTACGAGGTTAAAGTCCAGAGCCCATGCTTATACTACCCCTGATAAGTCGGCTACGACTTAACACTCGGAAGACAGCCACAGGAGCCCAGAGCAACCCAGTTCCTTAACTCGTCACCGACCTAACCCAACTCCTTAACTCGTCACCGACCTAACCCAATCCCTTAACTCGTCACCGACCTACCCTAAGTCGGTTACGACTTAGGACTTAGGAAGATTTCCAGAGTCCAAATCAGCTTCTATAAATACCCCATCACTTCCAACATTGTGGGGACTTTTTGGCGATTCATTTCTCCAAGTGTCGTTATACTGCTGAACTCACAACTCATCCAAATTCGAGAAGCTCCACACATCGAAGATTCTACAACAAGTTTGATCGAGATTCTACACATCCAACACGGATTCGCCAAATCTCACCGTCAAAGCTTAAGTCATCAATTCGAGATGTTCGAGTGATCGAAGTGGATTGTGTTGAGAGTGTATTGTATCAAATTGTAATCATATCAGCAATAAAAGACTATAAAGTGGATGTAGGCTCGTTCACAAGCCGAACCACTATAAATCTGTTGTTCATTTACTGCTTTACTGCATTTCAGCTGTTTTCTGCTTATATTCTGTTCCCGTACCAACGGGTGGTGCTTTCACGAATCTATAACACACACCGGGTGTTAGCGTTCACATTTTAGCGTTAACATTTTGGTGCTTTCACTGAGAACCCAACTCAGGTAATCATCCACCATTGCTTCGCGAAGATCCATATAAAGAACCTCTCTTAAAAACCAGAAGTTGATCCGAAATAATGGCTCCTGGGAGAAGAGGTAGACCTATCAGATCCAGAAATGCTCATGAAGGGACTTCCGCTTCCCCAACAACAGACCAAGCAACTCCTACCGTTGGAGTCACTAGGGCTGAATTGGATAACGCAGTTTCTGGATTATATCAACAAATTGAAACTCAAAACGCTTTGATGATGGATCGAATAACTGCTCTGCTCGGGGCAAACCGTCAACCAGAAAACCATCAAACAACCTTTCCTGAAATGCCACCTTTCCAAGTTGAAGGTTCCATGCCGCAACCAACTTGTCGTGAACATATACCGGGGCAAACTTCCGAGGGAAGAACTGATGCTTGCCCAGAAGTGTCTTTGAACAATAGGGAGTACTTGTCCGAAATGGTAGGCCGCATCATGAAAGAGAGCATGCAAAGGGAAGAGGATGAGGCTGACTGGGGATTCGCGCCGAGCAGAACTCCGTTTACTGAAAGGATCTTAAAAGCGGAATTTCCAAGGAAATTTGCACCTCCTACTATCCAAGCCTATAGGGGAACGAGTGACCCTAATCATTTCCTGTACAAATACGATTGGCATATGACCGGAGCGAGAGCATCAGACGAGATCAAGTGTCGATACTTTCCAGTATATCTGGAAGGCGTAGCTTTACTCTGGTTCACAAAACTTCCAGTTCGGTCTATAGATAAGTTCTCCGATTTAACGCATAAGTTCAAAGAACAGTTCAGATTGTATGCTTCCAAAGCTAAGGATATAATGTCACTGTCTAACCTTGAGCAAGCGCCTGGAGAATCAATCAAATCTTTCTTGAGCCGTTTCAATATAGCTTTAGCCGAAGTAGAAAATGCAGAACCACGCATGATTCTGACTTATCTGATGCGAGCCATTGATAAATCAAGCAAATTTGGAATTTGGCTAAAGATGAAAGAACCGAACTCGCTTGAGAAATTTTATAAAAAGGCCGACGAGTTCATTCGCCTTGAAAGCCTTTCTACGACATCAAAAGTAGTTGTTGCTCAAGCTAACAATAACAGTGTCCTATCCAATAAAAGAGAATCCGGAAGTCAGAGAAGGGAAAACGACGGAGGAAAGAATCAGGGGAATGAGAAGAAACCCCGCCGTCTCGATCTTTCCGATTTCACTCCTTTAACTGATACACCAAGAAATATCTTTTTCGCAACAAAGGATGTTGTGAGGTATCCTAAGCCACCTGAGATGACGAGAGGTGCAAAGCGTGATGGAAAATTCTACCAATTTCACAATCAACCAGGCCATGATATTGATGAATGCCGCCAGTTAAAAAGTGTGATTGAAGAATTATTGAAAGAGGGTAAACTCCAACAATACGTCAAGAGAGGCGGAGTCGACCCAACCTCATCCACTCGGGGTCAACAACGTCCTGTCCATCAATCTGATTCTCGCAACAACACTGCAGAACAAGATTCAGAAAAACTTGTCATTGATTAATGTTGTCACAGGAGGACCACACCCAACAGGCAGAAATTGGAACGACTGCTAATCATCTACTAAACTGCGACTGGGGCATCTTTCACTTTCTCTGGCATATTAATCCGAAGAAAACAATCACTAGCGTCCATTCTTTACTTAACAGCATTGCTTATATTTGTAAAACAGTAATGGATATGTTACTTTTGCATTGTGAACTGCTGAGAAATCTGTATAACTGAATAATGGAAAAATTATGAATCCTATATTTTCTCTTACTAAATGCCTGTTATATTTCGATATGTGAATACTCTAAACGTATTGCTAAAATGTCGATCTAAATATTGCAGGTCATTAGAGCAAGACTCACCCATCGCAAAGCTAAGCGAGCCCTACAAATCACTTATTAAGCAAATACCAAGCAACCAAAAATTCCATATTCAAATCCTATATAAGAAGAACTTCACATTAAAAGTTGGAAACTCGATTGTGGCAAACCGTCGTTAAGTGGTTGTGACTGTCGATACAAACAGACATCCAACTAAGTAACTCGCATTTGTCCTATGAAGTTGTTCGACAGTGAAGTCCACTTCTTTGGATAAGGCAATGTACTTGCAAAAGAAAGGAAGACACGCTTGGAAGCAATAGAAAAGGGTCACTGATTAGCAAATGATGAGGAAACATGAGCCACCAAACATAGAAGCAGACAAAGGGAGGTATGCCTCTTAACAGGAAGCTCGAGAGATCCACTAAAGGGATACCTCCCCAAGCGGAAGGAACAGGACCTTCGCTAACTGATCGTGATGCATCCGATCAGATAGCTTACGTCCGTCCCGTGGATCCACTCGCCCCTGAGACGAAACCTACCTGGCGCACCAACCAACCAAAGCCCTCTAACGAGGAACGCCAATAAATGGGAGTGCTTTACTCAACCAAAAAGATCGGTGGGACTACCAAAGGGGCACCTTGTTAGTTGATTGCGATCGTTTGTGCAAGCAAACATCCAATCAAGCAACTTGCGTTCGCCCCGGAGACCCCTCTGACCATGAGAAAGTAACTTCCAAGCAATCAAAAGCCCTCTTCGGAGGCACAAGCCCTCTTCGGAGGCACAAGCCCTCTTCGGAGGCACAGGCCATCTTCGGAGGCACGCTTCACCATGCTTGGAGCACAAAATAAAAAGCCCTCTTCGGAGGCACATTTCACCAGGGTAGAAGTGCAAAATGCTTCTCTTCGGAGACCCACTTCACCCGAGTAGAAATACAAAAAACTGCTTCTCTTCGGAGACCAAAACTGCTTCTCTTCGGAGACCAAAACTGCTTCTCTTCGGAGACCAAAACTGCTTCTCTTCGGAGACCAAAACTGCTTCTCTTCGGAGACCAAAACTGCTTCTCTTCGGAGACCAAAATCAAGACCTCTTCGGGGGCACAAGACCTCTCCGGAGGCACAACAATACTCCACAAAGCATAATGCTACTCTTCGGAGTCCAAATGCTACTCCTCGAAAATACCAAAAAAAAAAGCCCTCCTTAGAGGCGCACTTCAGTTCTTAGGGAAGACCTACTTGTTTATCTTGAAAAAAACTCTTCCCCAGAAATTGAAGTGCTAAGTAATATCCTTTTCTGAGGTTTGCTTTACCGCGTAGGAGAATTCACTTCTCGAAAACATGAAGTGAATATCTCCGAAGGTTGAAGCGTGAAAACTTCTCCAAAAAATGAGACACGCTCCATTTAAGTAGAATAATCGTTCCCT
The DNA here is from genome assembly GCA_030737815.1 of Allium fistulosum. Classification (NCBI taxonomy): domain Eukaryota; kingdom Viridiplantae; phylum Streptophyta; class Magnoliopsida; order Asparagales; family Amaryllidaceae; genus Allium; species Allium fistulosum. Next base: position 751,187,258 of record CM060905.1, on the reverse strand, counting down.
CAAAGACGGAATAGTTATTCTATGAAAAATAAGAGTGCAGGTCTCACCAAAAGCAAAAAGATATTGTAATGCACTTGTGGTATAGGGGCAACATCATATGATACAGCTATAACAATAAAAAGCAGTATTCAAGCGACATACCACAAGCACATAACAATATCACGAGAAAAGATGTGGAATAAATGCGTTCTTAAACACAGACAAAAAGTTTGTACAAGTAAAAAGAATCGTTTGTTCTACTCTACAAATAAGAAACATATGCGTTCTCGCATACACAAGAGTCTGTACAAGTAAAATAATTATTTTATTTAATACTGCAAGGATTCTTTACATGTGCAGAATATCTCAAAAGAACAAAAGCAGGGACCGGTACCCGCACAATCTCCGGTCAATGCAAGCAGAAAAGCAAAATGGAGAGAATAAAGTCAAACTCACTTCTCCTTCTTCCCGCCTTTGGAGCTTTTGCCAGGCCTAATAATTAGTTTCTTAGGCCGCTGTGAATCCGTTGGGGAGGAAGGAGAAAGAGGAGCAGCTGGATCTGGATTTTCTTCAGTGTTTTCTTCACCGTCCGAAGCGCTCTTCTTCTTCTTCTTTCTTACTGCGCTTTTCCCCTTCCTCTTGGAAGAAGACTCACTTCCTGGAGTAAAGAATTCAGAAAGCTTTGTATCGTTATCAAAAGACGGCTCCGGGGTCTTTTCACCTTCTTCAAGCTCTCCAGTCTTTTGCTCTTGTGAAGAAACCGGATCGTCCAAGTCTTTAAGGGCCCCTATTTTCTCTTCTTGTGATCCTGGTTGAGGAGCAGATAGAAGAGTGACTTGAGAAGGCAGAGGAACAGCAGTCGAAGAAGAAGAAATGTGCGCGGCACTAGGAGCTTCCGCTACAGAAGAAAAGAAATCAAAATCAGTTTTCTCCGAGGAAAAAGAAGACAATGGATTGTCAAAGCTACCTGGAGAGTTCGGTTTGGTGAGATCAATTTCAAATTCCCGAGCTTGAAAGTCCTTCATTGCCTCTTCCTCCGTAGGGGTGGTAACAGTTTCTTTGTCGACCTTAGCGGGAGGCATGGAATGAGAGCTAGAGCCGATAATATCAACATCGGTCAAAGTCGGGGCATGGACAGGGGCAGTTAGAGATACTCTCTTTTCCGGATGCTCCTCTGCCACTGTCCCGGCTCTAGCTTCGGCCAGTTGCTCTTTGCCTCTGGCAAGCGCGTCACGTGCTTCATCATCCAGGTAGAGCGCTATAACGTCTTCCTCCGCATAACCAACAAAGGTATCGACTATAGCCTCCCAAACCTCGGCCAGTGTAATCTCGTATTTGGGACCCAGAAACGAAAGGCTGCCGCGGCTCAGAATACTATGCATATAAAAGTCGAATAAGGTAGAATCGATGCTAGCTTTAGTGGCTTCGTGAGACTCTTCGGCCGCAACTTGTCCAACAACCGCGTTATCACGCTCCTTCTCAACTTTAAGAAGCTTGGCTTTCAGCATCTCAATCTCCGCATTTTGGGATGCATTTGTTTTCCGCAACTCAGCATTCTCTGTGCGGTAATTCTCGGTAATGCGCTGATTGGCTGCCAGTTTCATTTCTGCCTCTCTTTGTGCGGCATGTGCGTCCCGCACTTGTTTCTGCAGGACCTCCTCTTTCTGAGTGTGTGAAGCGGAGGAAATGGCAAGATCGTCTTTCAGCCGCTTGACTTCAGATTCAAGCCTTGCATTGTCATCCGCAATGCTTGTCATTTCCGCATCATGTTGCTTACACCATTTATCCCACTCAGCTTTGTCATTCTCCAGAGTCAACATATTTTCGAGGTTCATGTGATTGACCCTTTGGAGTCCATCGACAAGCTTCTGCCACTGCGACATCCTCTCGATATTAAGCCTGACTGCATCGAGACTGTTAAGCATGTCTTGCTTGTCAATCGGAACTAAATCCAAGTCAAAGCGCACTCCTTTTAAACACCAATTCGGGAATCGGTTCTGAAGCGTTGGAGGGCCGTCTTTAACTTGATATTGTGGCCTTGAAATGATTGCTTGAATGTCGGTTTTCTTTAAAGGAGGAGATCCGGCCGGGATATTAGAAGATGTAGGAGCGTCAGTTTTTTCAGAGATTTTTGCCGCATCTTTTTCATCAAGTTTAACCCGTTTACTTGGGTCATCGGAAGCATGTCTCTTCCCTTTATCATCATGATATTTTCTTTTATGAGAATCATCGTCTCTCCTTCTTTGCTGCTCTTCGTAAGCACGCCTCTCCTGAGCTTTTCTAGCTGCGCGCTCTTCGTCGGATTCTTTGCGGGAGGGGAGGTAACGTCCATAATCGTAAGAATCACGTCCCCCGTAGCGCCGAAAATTGTCATAGTACGAGCCAGTTCGTCCCATCAGAGAACCTGAAATTGAAGAAAAAGACAAGTTTTAGAAGTCTTCGCATTGAAGAAGCTAAGCATATATAAGTGCCAAAATCCTAAGTGTGTGTGATGTGCAAACTACGCGCGTTAGACTACAAACCACTTTTGGGTGTGGAAATGGCAATAACTTGTGGGGAAGGCGTTGTGGTTTGTTGCAAAGAAGAAGTTGCCTCGATGACGGGAGAAATCACTTTAGAAACATCATCTCTAAAGAGCTCTTGAGAAGTTATCATGATATCACTCAGACCGTCAAAAGTGTCGTCGCCACGATGCACGGGAGAACTATCTTTTTCGACTTCCGCTTCAGCCGTCTTTTCAGAAACGTGAAGATTTTCTTCCTCTTCAATAACCGGGGCAAGCGCCAATTTACTGGACGACCCTGCGATGTCGGTATGAGTAGAACATTTTACCAGTGAAGTCTCAATGGTAGGTTCTTTCAAGGAAAGTTCCTTAGCTGGAAAGGGGGCATCTGACTCCGTATCTGAAGAATCAGGGATTTCACGCAGTTGAGTAGAGCGAGAAGGATGTAAGAGTCCGAATCGATGAAGAAACTCATCTTTCAATAAAAACTGAACACTTCTCTCTTCGACCGGCACGGACACAAGCCTCTCGAAGGTTGTTTTATGGCTAGATTTCCTAGAAGGAGGAGGGAATGCTGAAAAAGCAGAAAAAGAAGTTAGTACTTGGCAATTCGGGTTTCGAAGAATTCAGAAAAAATAAGGAGCGAAGACAAAAGGTCGTACTTCCCACTCTCCAGATGGCGTAAAATTCCGAGGGACAACAGACATAGAAAAACTGGCTCAAGAACCCGGGAACGCTTTCGGGAAGACCAGTAATCAATCTACGATTCCTGGCACTCCTTACAAGTGTGATAGAAGGATGGTCTTTATTTTTTGCAAATGAACACAAGAAGCAAATTTCTCCAAAGCTGGGAAAGCGGTCAAGTGTTCTCCTGAAAAGCACGCACAACCCTAACAAGATGGCGTAGCCATTAGGATGTAGTTGAAAGGGAGAAATAGATAGTCGAAGGAGAAGTTCTCGGATACAGTCATTGAACGGGGGGATAGCTCCACTCAAGCACATGTGGCGGTTAACCGCGACAAAGCCACGAGGCGGCCTATAAGCAGTGTCATTTACTCCGGGGAACAAAGCATCGGTTTCAGCAATGCCAAACTGGATGCATAACTGACAAAAGACTTTGTGACTTAAAGTGATGGAAGTCCTTTCTGGAGGGTCATCCAGTGGAGTGGCAATTGGGAAAGCTTCTCTAGCTGGTTCCGAGTCCTCTTGTCGAGACGCCATTCTACACAATCAGTTGAATGTTCAAAAGTGAAGGTGCACGTTCCCTAAAAGTGTGAAGTGCTGTGCAAAACTAATGAAAACAAGAAAAAGCAAGTATAACTGGAATTAAACTAACTAACAATCAGTTGGTTACGAGGTTTTAGAACTTGTTGATACTCAAGTGTAGAGTTAATGCAGACAAGTCAGTTTAAGTTTACCATTACGATTTTGCTTTAATACTTCACTTGAGTTGGTTATTGTGTAGCATTTCACTCATACAGTTCATTTAATTTAATTTTCACTTTACCAACTAATCTGTCATTCGATGTGGGCAGTCAATGGCAGTATATTCATCCCAGTATTCTGTGAATGTTGTGTTAAGCAGGTTATTAGCATTAAAGTTAAGACAGTGAGGGAGGAAACACAGCACAGTTCAAATTCAAGAGTTCAGCCAACTTCTGTGCAGAAGCATCTAAGTTTGTCCAAGGCATGTTCATCTTAAGTCAGATCATTCAAGTCCAAGAATTCAAGGTCATGAAGTTCAAGTTATTAAGTCGTTCAGATGGGTTCGCGAGTTACGAGTTAAGGGCTATCCCATTCACGACCTTGTCTTTCAGACGTGCTCGCAAGTTAAATCCCTAAGTGCTAATTTGGCGACGACTTAAGAAAGTTCCTATGTGTTGAGTCGTTGGTTATCTAACTCTTTGAGTCATCAGCCGTAACACTCATAAGGATATGAAGCTTCGGTTTGAAACAACGCATCTGCTAACTCGTCCACGACCTAAGGGGCAAGCTACGAGTTAAGTTAAGCCATCAGTCTATTAAGGAGTGCTGCATAAGAAAGTTCTCAAGGCAATGAAAAATTGTCAAGTCTTAGGTCGTAACCGACCTATGACCTACTTTAGGTCGTATTTGACTTAAGACTTAGGTCTCAAGATTTCTATTCAGAATGCGAAGGTCTTAAGTCGTTCGTCTTCTCCCCAACACATCAATTCGCTAACTCCTTAACCTGTTAACCCATTAGCTTCTCCTCCAACCGAAACTCTCGTTCTCTCAGCTCACTTAATCATCCCGGAATCACCATAAACCCGGTCTAATGTCATTCCATCTCAAAATACGAATCAATCGAACTGAAATGCTGCTGTTCATCGTCTTGTTCTAACCGACTACCCAAAACCAGGACAAGCCGTCTCAAACTCGTCAGTAATCAATTGAAACAAGGATTGCAGAGAAGTACGGCATGAGAAAAGGGGGTCGATGGTGAAAATGGAATTCGTAATTGGGTGACAATCGAGGAATGAATAGCAATCGAATCCACTTACGCAATACGAAATCGAAGATGTCTGGCGATTGAGTAATTGAGTTTGTCTGAGAAGAACTTGGATGCTTGCAAATGACGGAATGAAACAGGTGAAGGAGAAGAAGGAACGACCTAAGCTATTTATGCCCTGGGACAGTGAAAGGTGAATCGACACATCCGACTTACGACTTATACTAAGTCGTTCGCGACCTACAACTCATCTTAAGTCGATCGCGATTTAGCGCACTCATTAAGCAAGCCAAGGAAATCGAAGCACACGACTTACGACTTAAGACGTATGCTTCGAGGGGCAAATGTTAACTCCCTTTTAGCAACGACTTACGACCTAATTGCTGAAAGGACTGACGAGTTAAGAGATGGACTACTTAGATGATGCCACGACTTACAAGAAGCCAACGAGTTAAAAAGCCTAAGACCTAAGTGATTTGAACGACTTACGACCTAGTGATCGAAGAGGGCTTACGACTTAACTGCTGAAGCAACCTACAGGAGGCTAGGACTTAACGAGTTAAGGGGCGTACGACTTAAGAAACTGAGGACTTAGCTTAAGTCGTTCACGACCTAAAAGGCTCACCGGGTTAAGAAATGTTCGAACCTGACGGTATACGAGTTAAGAACGTCTGCAACCTAAGATGTCTACGACTTAAGACATGGTGCAACTCAACGAGTTAACAAGCTTACGATTCAACAAGTTAAGCGACCTATGACTTAAGAAGGTTCCGACTTAAGAGACTCAGCGACCTAACTTGCCTGGCGACCTAACCATCTTGGAAGACCTTACGACCTAAGAGCTTCCGAGCTATAAAGTATACCGAGCTATGAAATGCCCCGAGTTAAGCTGCCTACAACTTAAAGAAAGGGGATTCCGACTTAGCGACTCAGCGAGTTAAGGTCTCAGCGAGTTAAGGTCTTACGAGTTAAGGTCTTACGAGTTAAGGTCGTACGACTTGAGGGTCTTACGACCTAAAGGCTACGAGGTTAAAGTCCAGAGCCCATGCTTATACTACCCCTGATAAGTCGGCTATGACTTAACACTCGGAAGACAGCCACAGGAGCCCAGAGCAACCCAGTTCCTTAACTCGTCACCGACCTAACCCAACTCCTTAACTCGTCACCGACCTAACCCAATCCCTTAACTCGTCACCGACCTACCCTAAGTCGGTTACGACTTAGGACTTAGGAAGATTTCCAGAGTCCAAATCAGCTTCTATAAATACCCCATCACTTCCAACATTGTGGGGACTTTTTGGCGATTCATTTCTCCAAGCGTCGTTATACTGCTGAACTCACAACTCATCCAAATTCGAGAAGCTCCACACATCGAAGATTCTACAACAAGTTTGATCGAGATTCTACACATCCAACACGGATTCGCCAAATCTCACCGTCAAAGCTTAAGTCATCAATTCGAGATGTTCGAGTGATCGAAGTGGATTGTGTTGAGAGTGTATTGTATCAAATTGTAATCATATCAGCAATAAAAGACTATAAAGTGGATGTAGGCTCGTTCACAAGCCGAACCACTATAAATCTGTTGTTCATTTACTGCTTTACTGCATTTCAGCTGTTTTCTGCTTATATTCTGTTCCCGTACCAGCGGGTGGTGCTTTCACGAATCTATAACACACACCGGGTGTTAGCGTTCACATTTTAGCGTTAACAGACCGTTTTTACGGTATTTTGAGAAGTACAATTTCCTTATCAAAATTGTTACTGATTTGTTGTTTTAATCACGTGATTGGAAAATCGTTTTAAAATGAAAATTGTTTTATAAATTTTTAACAATTTGCGTTTTCAAAAGAATGAGAAAGCGACTTAAACGATTCAGCAAAATCGAGGATTATGACCCCTTTCTTTTACTGTTTCGCTTAACTCCGGACTTGTCCAGTTGAGAATGTAAATTGTTATTTTTACAAAATAAATAAAATTGGTTTCAAGAATTTGAATAGTTTGCGCTTTCAAAAGAATGAGGAAGCGATTTAAACGTTTCAGCAAAATCGAGGACTATGACCCCTTTCTTTTACTGATTCGCTTAATTCCGGACTTGTCCGTTTGAGAATGTAAAGTGTATTTTTACAAAATACACAATTTTGCACTTTCAAGGAAACGATGAAGAGATTTAAACGATTTAGCAAAAGTGTGGAGTATAGAACCACACTTTTACTATTTCGGTTAATTCCGGACTCGTTAATTGAAATATCTGTTGTTTGATGATTTTGATGAATTTTGCACTTTCAAGGAAACGATGAAGAGAATCAAACGATTTAGTAAAACATGGGGTATGGGACATGTACGTTTGCTATTTCGGTTAATTCCGGACTCGTTAATTGAAATATTTTGATGCTTTCGTGTGCTTTCGAGCCACTATGAGGACCTTCGGGTCATTTGTTGGACCTTCGGGTCAAATACTAGTACTAGACCTTCGGGTCACTCTGCGGACCTTCGGGTCATTTGTTGGGCGCCAAAATTATGTTGAGTACTTGGTAGGCTTCGGCCATTTGTTGATGCACGTGCGGCGAATTAAAAACTCGCCATCTGATGGGATCGATCCAAGCTTTTATGTTGGTTTTCTAGTCTTCTTAATTGATTTCTAGATATTTGTTGTTTCTAATTATCTGCAGGTAATTAGATATCTGATGTTATGAGATTTAATTATCGTTGTTTGATAATTAAATATTTGTTGATTTGATTATCGTTTTTGATAATCGAATATTTGTTGTTTCTGATTATCGCTTGTGATAATTAGATATTTGAGATTTAATTATCGCTTTTGATAATTAAATATTTGTTGATTTGAGACTTAATTATCGCTTTTGGTAATTAAATATTTGTTGATTTGAGATTTAATTATCGCTTTTGATAATTAAATAATTGTTGATTTGAGGTTTAATTATCGCCTGAGATAATTGAATATTTGTTGAATTTAAAATTTGGTTATCGTTTGTGATAATCAAATATTTGTTGAATTTGAAATTTGATTATCGTTTGTGATAATCGAATATTTGTGAATTTAAAATTTGGTTATCGTTTGTGATAATCAAATATTTGTTGAATTTAAAATTTGGTTATCGTTTTTGATAATCGAATATTTATTGAATTTGAAATTTGATTATCGTTTTTGATAATCGAATATTTGTTGAATTTGAAATTTGATTATCGTTTGTGATAATCGAATATTTGTTGAATTTAAAATTTGGTTATCGTTTGTGATAATCAAATATTTGTTGAATTTAAAACTTGGTTATCGTTTGTGATAATCAAATATTTGTTGAATTTAAAATTTGGTTATCGTTTGTGATAATCAAATATTTGTTGAATTTAAAATTTGATTATCGTTTGTGATAATCGAATATTTGTTGAATTTAAAATTTGGTTATCGTTTGTGATAATCAAATATTTGTTGAATTTAAAATTTGGTTATCGTTTGTGATAATCAAATATTTGTTGAATTTAAAATTTGGTTATCGTTTGTGATAATCAAATATTTGTTGAATTTAAAATTTGGTTATCGTTTGTGATAATCGAATATTTGTTGAATTTGAAAATTGGTTATCGTTTGTGATAATCGAATATTTGTTGAATTTGAAATTTGATTATCGTTTTTGATAATCGAATACTTGTTGAATTTGAAATTTGATTATCGTTTTTGCTAATTTGATATTTGTTGATTTGTTTTCTGACTATCGTTTAGATCATTGGATGTTTGCTGATCTTATTGATACGGGATTTTCTGGTTTCTTATTGATTCTAGGTTACGTTGATTGTATTGAATTGCTGTTTTCTATATATCTCTGTTGATAGACAGAGTTTGCTGATTATGAAGTTCGTGTTTTCCATTTATCTGTTAGATCACTAGATGCTTGCAGTTTTGCGATTGCGAATTCTGTTTTCTAATTATCTTTGCTGATAATTAGACATTGGCTGTTTTCTAATTATCGTATCGATAATTAGGTATTGCTATTTTGTGATTCTGTATTGTTGATCGTCCAATTGGTATTTGAATATTGCTGATGATAGCATTTATTCAGTTTTGCTGCTTTCTGACTATCTATTGATAGTTAAATTTTGTTGAAAATATGAGAATCTCTTTTATTGGAAGTAAAAGATTACTGAGGCATTTGAATTTTCGACTTTTATTTTCTAGCTTAACCAGTTTATGTTAGAAAATTTATTGTTAATAACGACCTTAATTATGAAAATTGCAGGGACGCAATTTTTATAAGGAGGGGAGTCTGTAACAACCCGAGGTTTTATAATTGTTGATTATCGTCAAATGACGATTTAATTTGTTTGACAATTGTAATTGGAATTATATTCGAGTTGTAATTCGTTTATCAATTGCAAATTCTTTTAAATAATTTTGTTAAAGGGTTTCGGGCTTTAAATTTTATTTATTTTTGGCCCACATCTTCAATTGTTGATATCTATCCAAGAAAACCGGACCTCCCTTTCTTTCATTCCTCATTTCGAAAACCCTAAACAAAAGCAAAGCGAACGAAATAAGTGGCGGCTCAATGTCTCGTTCGTCCCCCTTTCTTTTCTCTTCCAATTAACCGCGGCGAAGAAGATGGGGCTTCGATTGTCGAAGGCGCCAACGAATGAGAGGCAACTTCGTCAATAAGAGCTTCTGCAGATTCTTCCATCTTTGCTTTGACCACGTCTTGGATTTGAGCTCTTCGAATCGAAGGTGAGTGAACGACTCTCACTCACATCTAATTTAAGCTCGTTATTCGTGAATCTTGTTTTTTGTTTTCTCGGTTACCACTGCTATGAACTTGAGTGGTTTACCACTCACATATAGTTCATATCATTTTCGGTCATTTCTGGCTTGTGCTTATTCGTGACTTGGGTATTTGATTATTTGAATTGTCAAATGTTAATCTCGGCAGTTTCGTTTGGATGTTGATGTTTTCCTGACTTTGTTTTGCTGGTATATTCAGAAATTATTTGATTACCACGATTTTTATTCATTTCGTGGTTATTACAGTGTTGGATCCTTTTTGAGTTTGATCATTTTTTATTACTGGCATTTTAATGGCTCCGTCCATTCAAAATGATTTACTTTGTTATGTGGTTGATGAGTTTGTTTGACTTGGCCAGATTTTCGTTGTATTCACTACTTGCTTGTAGTTGTCTTTGTTTGTTGTCTTTGTTCTACTATTTCCTTGACCTGTTGCATTGGCACTTGATACCATTCGTGTACGTTCATCCCTGATCTGTACATGTCTGTCCTTGATATTGGGTTACATTTAGCTTTGAGTTAGTCTCCGTGTAATACTTGTTTTGAGTTATCATGTAGCCGAGCACTTGTGTACTTTGTGCATTCACCTTGTTGCCAGTCCCATGGTTACTTCCAGTTACCTGTAGCATGCTTCCTTACTTGAACTGCTGTAGTTTGATGTGCAGACATGAATTTTCAGTCTTTGATTCACTGTTTCGTCCACACTGCTATGTTGTTATATTCCACGATTTCGCTCAGTAGTTTACGGCTTCAGATTGATTTTTGTTATTACCAGGCTTTAACTCGATTTTAATCATCGATTTCGAGTTTAAAAATATGGTTGCTTTTGGGTTCGTGGTTGTATTGGGTGGCTTCAATGCTGGAAATTGTTTCGACCTCAATTACTGATTTCCCTATTTGCTTGAATAATACAGTTTTGATTTCGCTTGAGTTCTGACTTGTTTGGATTTCGTGACATCCGGGTTATCTTCGACATTGGTCTAGATATTGAACTGTACTTCATTTGATACTCGACTTGATCATTTAACATCACCTTGTAGTCTTCACCTATGATATTTTCATATAGTCTGTTCATGCTGATACTAGATTTTGCTGCAATCTTCACTTGAGTTGTATTTGGTTTAGATGTGCACTTCAGTCTGCATTTACATTGACCTTGGTAGTCATTGTTGCTTGCTGTTTAACCTGCTGCACTATATGTTGTGGTTGATTCATTATGCATCTATGACTGGCCCACTTACTTCCTGACCTGTAGTACTATCGTAGGGCTGATGTGTTATGTAGTTCATTGTATCATTCACTTTCTTATTGCATTTGTTGGCACTGTGAATTCTTGAGCATTGACCTTTGTGCCTTGTTGCTATTTCTTTATATCCTGTTGTGGCGAGGCAATGCACGCGTGCGTGTACTGCAGCCACACAGAGATGACAATTTTGAATTGATGTTTCGATTTGTTGAATTGTTTCGTTGGTTACTTTCAATGCTTTGGAGTTGTATTCTGATTTGGATTTGTTTCGTGAAGCCAATTAAATATTTGGGAGTTGTATTTTGAAATGGTTCATTTTGATTTGCGTTGGATCCGTTGGCTTTTGGATTTATTGATCTTTCAAATATTTCATACTGTCTTGGCGAGGCAGTACACGTTAGCGTGTACTGCAGCCAATCAACGTTGTTGTTTTTAAATTGACATTTCAATTGTTTAAACTGCTTTGGATTTCTGATTGTTGTTTAACACTGTTTAGTGTTATATCTGCCGTTATCCGATTCTTTTATTGAGAAGTTGGATATACGTGATTTCTGTGACTGTCGTCTATTTGACTATCTGATTATTATTGCTGCTATGCACTAATAACTGAGTTTGAATTAGACTGACCCGTGTATTATTTTCTTTTGAATGTAATACTCGGGTCAGACCCGAGTTATTTCAGGTTGTAGATTTCCTTCTTTGAGTTGCTATTCGGGATTTGAAGACTTTTCACATTTTCTGAAGTTGTCAGTGTCATTTTGTAGTAGTCGTGTCATTGTATAGAACGATATGTATTCATGTATATTAGTCGATAATGTACTTGTATATATAACTTCTAGAGTCGACAGTTGTAGTTGTATCATATGTATCGTGTCAACTATATTGTAACTGACATCGGTTATATATATATGAAATTTTTGTTAATCCGTGTTCCGCATTTATATTATCTGTGTTATTGTTATATCTAATGTCCTAAACTATTATGAACTATCGTAGTTTGTTTTATACTGATAATTGGATATGTCGATGGGAGTAAATAAATAATAGATGAAAAATAAAAAGTATATACCACTCCTATCGAGATAACCAATATTAGTGTAAGGCCAATTACGGGTGGTCGCTCCTATCCAGCCTTATTCTTCATAATAATAGACAGTATTTCTTTTAATACTCTTTGTTATTATGAGCATAGAGGTGGGGCGTTACATTAAGTCTAACAATTTACTCTAATTTTATGAAGTGAATCTAGATTATTGATTTTGTTATTTGTTTCACTATAACTAATTTTAAGTATCATCCATTTATGTTTATCTAGATAAGTTGTAATAGATGTTTAAAATGGTTTATGCAATTTTGAAGTTAAGTTTTGTCCTATTTTAATTTATGGAAGTATGTTTATAAATCCCATCAGGTGTTCAAAATGTAGTGATAGCATTACTAAAACTCAAATCAAATGGTGATTTATAAGCATCTCTAACATATATTTTACATTATAGTCTCTAAGAATTGTATCGCACATTAATTACCATAGAAACCAGTAGTCTTCGATTCATGAAATTTCAACATTTTATTTCTATTTCTATTCCAATTCACACTACACTTATATCTCCTGTTCACGTCCATTAAAACCTCTATTAATCTTCTCGCCTAAATAAATTTCTTACACGAGGAAAAATATATTGTGTATATCTATCTATGAATTATACTTACTATTCTGTCTATTATTATATATGAGAAATTGAGTTTATGCATAAGAGACTGAATATAAGACAAATAGCTTATCTCTTACCACATTCATTTTCATTCCAAATACTACATTAGTAAAATTTCTAGATGAACTTTTATATTTAACCCCACTAATATCTTCACATTTTAGATGATACACCTCACAAATGTATTTTTGTATGCTCTTATTTTTCACTACTTATTAGAGTATGGTCTTGAGCATTTAAACCTTTAGATTGATATTGTCACGTTAATTGCCACAGAAAGTAATCGTTTACGACGCTTTTCTTAATTTATATCTTTGTTTTTCCTCCATTTTACACTTATTCCCCATCACAAGTCAAGTAAAACCTACATTAATCTTCTCATTTAAATCGTATTCTCACTTAAGGAAAATCTATTGTATATTTATAAGAAACTAAATATGGATTCAATATTTTTCTCTTACATATTAAGTCTCATCTCAAATTGTGATTTGTTAGCATTTCTAGCATACATTTTACACTAGAGTCCCTAAGCATTTGTACCTTTAATTAACATTTTCACATTAATTGCTATAATAGAAACCAACGGTCTTCCATTTATGACAATTTCATAATTTTATCATTATTTCTCTTCCAATTGACATTACACTTATACCTCCTTCTCAAGTCCATTGAAACCTACATTAATCTTCTCACTCCAATAATTTTCACCCTCATTCAAAATCTGTTGTACAACTTTTACATTTTACCCCCTCAATAATTTATCATTTCAAATGATATATCTATGTCTATTTTTATACCCTTATCTTTCACTACTTTTTACAGTACGGTCCTAAACATTCGAACGTTTAAATTGACGTTGTCACATTAATTGTTGTAGAAACCAACTTTTTATGACACCTTCTCATTTCAATAATTTATCATTTCTAACATAAATTTTACACTAGAGCCCCAAAGTATTCATACCTTTAAAATAACATTGTCATATTTATTATCAAAGAAACCAATGGTCTTCCATTTATGGCACTTTCATAATTTTCTCATTATTTTTCCATCAATTGACACTATAGTTATATCCCCTTCTCACGTCCATTAAAACCCACAGTAATCTTCTTACTCGAATAATTTTCCTTCTCATTTCAAATCTATTATGTATATCTATTTATGTATTATACTTACTAATCTAATATATAAGAAAGTGAATTATTGCAATTTCAAAATAAACTTTTGCAGTTTCTCCCTCGATATTTCTCATTTTAAATGATATGTCTCATTAATGTACTTTTGTTTACTTTTATCTTTCACTACTATTACAGTATAGTCCTAAGAATTTGAACCTTTAAATTGACATTGTCATATTAATTGCCACAAAAATCAATGGTCTGCTGCTTATGGCACTTTCTTAATTTATATCTTTATTTTTTTATAATTTACACACTTATGATCCCTTCTCTCATCCATTAAAACCTACATTAACCTTCTAAATTAAATCATGTTCTTACTTGAGGAAAATATATTGTATATATTAAAACCAACATTAATCTTTAAATTAACAATGTCATATTAACTACCATAGATTTCAATAGTCTTCCATCTATGATACTTTTAAATTTACATATTTCTCCTCCAATTTACACTACAATTTATTTCCTCCTCACATTCATTAAAATCTAAATTATTCTTCTCACTAAAATTATTTTCCTTCATAAGAAAAATCTATCATCTAATATATATATATATGTGTATATATATATATTCTATTATATTTGAAATTGAGGAAAATGAATATAAGACAGCAACCAATCTCTTACCTCATCCATTCAATTCCAAATACTTAATTATTAAAATTTCTATGTGAAATTTTACATTTACTCCCTCGATATTTTCTCATTTTTGATGTATATCTAACTAATGTATTTCATATAGTCTTAACTTTTAATACAATTAATTCAAAAGATATATGATCATGCAAACTATTAATACGTCATACTATAATTTTCTTTGCAAAAGGTATAATAACGTTCCATGTGAATGTAAAATTTCCATTGTATGATAATAATCATGTCCTTTTCATTTTCTTTTTCGTTGTTTGGATATATCTTCCACTTTCATTGTTCTTTGTTACTTTCATTTTTGTTTCTTCTTCATTTAAAAAAATAATCTTACATTATCATGTATTATCATATATTTGTGCTCTTTTGCTTTTGAAACTAAAAGGAAGGTTTGCTTCATTTATTATATGTGTTTTCTTATTGCTTTTGCTAGAATCATAGAATCTCCTCCTCCCTTCATCGAATATGCTATGGCTTTGGGCACGTGATATTTTTTCTACTGACCGAGTTCATAAGAATTAGAATTGACTTTTCTTTTAAATTAATATGTAAAATAAACAAATTTTCAGTTTCCAAGATGTGGTCATTTCGTATCATATAGTTTGATTTGGAAAAACAAGCTAAATGATATTATTATTCAAAAAGTACTACGACTACCTATCTTTTGTTGCAAGTAATCTTTCTGTGAAAATGTCAAAGTAATGATATTAGAAGCGATTTTGATTTAACTTCCATGGTAACTTCTATACACTTGCTACTAATTTACTTTATCATCGTTTATAATATTTTTGTATCAATTCTTCATCAGTTCTAATTAGTTATATTTTTATGGCTATTTAATTATGTTCTATGTATATCTCATTTGGTTCTCAAGTATACAGAAAAGTTATCATATTTCAACATAATATAATTTGAAATTTATATTTTGTGTATTGATTTCTTTGGTTATCCTTTTATATCAGTGACCTATTGCAAAAAGACCTGTGAGGAAACCATATTAAAGTGTGACAATTATGGGTTAATTTCTATGAGAATACTTCCCAATGGTAGAACTTATGCTTGACCAATTTGTTCTTTAGTGTATTTGATATCATTTTATAAACTAACCTATTAAATCTATTAAATCTATTATACTACATCGGAAGTTTGCTTCTCAAAAGTTTGATAATATAATCCTAACACATAGTTTGATTCACGACATTCTTATTTCAATCACCCCACTTTCTATCTTCTTTATTCCTTTATAATTCAATGAACATTTTTTCTCTTCTTCACACTTTCAATTCTATTCAAGAAAAAACTTCTTATTTCTTCCACCTTCACCTTCTTCTTCCTCTTCTTGCAATTTTATTTCTTCCCATTCTATAGTTTCATCTACAAATATTCAATTCTCAGTCAAAACAAAGTAGAGAATCGTTCCAAAAAATTTATTTAATGATCTTAAATTATTTTCAACGATTATAATTTGGTTGAATTCAATGTTTTTTCGCCTTTATATTATCCTTCATTATTTTATTCATATTTTGTAGTATTTGTTTTTGTACCAGTTGCTTTTGGATTTAGGATATTTTTTCTATATTCAGGACTTCATATCTTTGATCCAAATTTTGTGTCCAAATTTTTAGTCTCATATGATTTTTTTAAATTAGTATGGTGATGACTTTGGTTTTCCTCATGTCTTACAGGAGTTTATTGGATTTTATTATGCATTAGCATTTTATAATTTGAAGTTGTTTTGTCAAAATTTTAAAGGTAAAGTTGATTCTTTTTTCTATTCTTACATTCAACATTAATTTCTATCTTCATTTGACTTTTATTATGGTTGAGGAATATGAATTCGAATTCTTTCGTTTAGTTTATACGAATTTATAAGTATAATAAGATACAGATTTCAAAAGACCTTAAGTTATTTTGTATAGTAAAGTAAAGGCAAAGTTATTTATTTTTATTGTAAAACATAGGCATACTAGATATCAGTTTAGGAGAGGCAAATTATATTTGTGGTAAAATAATATTTAAATAATAATATCTCTAATAATATTTTAGGATAATCAATATTTTTACCTAAAATTTAGTATTAGAAACATATTTAAAACTAAATTCTTATTCAACCTAGTATAGTCTTAGTCAACTTGGACTTATATCTTTCTAATTATTTTCCTTTTTAACCCAACTATACATTATATTTTTCTATTTTTTGCTTAATATAATAGAAAAATGTTCATAAGAAACACATATTTACTTTTCCATCCAAATTCTTGGTGAACAATGGGGTAAATTAAATCTCAATGATTTCTTTTATGTTTATTTTATATTACATTATTTTGAATATTTTTGTAGGTTTGAAATGTTCATAGATAATTATATTGAAATCAACGATGTTATTATTCATAAGTTTATAAGCGAACTTTTTTTGAATAGTAAGAATCATATCAAATATTTTTACCACTTATTGTTAAAACAAAATTCTCTTCAATTCTAATCAAGTTGAGTTCAAAGTAATCAAAGAATCAATTTCAATTAAATCTTTTTTACTTTTAATTCAAATTGATAAAACTAACTGCGTATTAGTTCCATTTATTTGTATTCATTTATAGAATTAATATGTAAATTTCTTTTAGTTATTCCCCTTTATCATCAACTTTTTAGATGTTCTAATTTGCAAGGTAATATGTCACATGAAGTATTACGTGAAATCAATAAATATTTTCTAACTGTAAGAAATATATGTATCACAACATAGTAGTAAGTGTGAACTATCTATATCTATTCTTAGTAACACTTTACAAAAAAATTGTAAGAAACTAGAATATTTAAGATAGTATATATATTTATAGATAATTCCTTCAATGAAATTTCACAAAATAATAGTGAGTGGTATTTAATATAGTTAGGGGTATGCCCTAGGGACAATTATGTAATTTGTTATATATATCTAACTCGTTGAATAATCTAGTTTATAATAAAGGTGTTTCTTTCTATCATATACTTGATATAACGTGGTTATATTAATTAATTAATTTAATTAAAAGTATATTTAATAGAAAATCCATAAATGGCATATTTTGTGATAGTAGTTACAAAGTGTTGTAACCGTGAGTAATTTATCACAATAAAACAAATATACCATTTTAAATGTTCATAGTCAAGATGCATCGAGACTATATATCGATGCATCCGTTGAGACTAGAGTATGTAACGCTCTCCAAATGTTTGGCAGTGTATTACTCATGACTGTTGGCGGGCACCTAGAGGTTACATACTGATAGTTATTGGATAAATATAGAATGACTACTTGATAGTTTTTCGTTGGTTAATATAACTATGGTCAAATAGAAAATATCGATGTGGCTGATTTAAAGTGTTCTCTCAACTTGAGAATACTCTGGATCTTCATTATGAAAGCTCCGCTTTGATTATAGTCAAATCATGGCATGACGTTCCATCGAGTGACTATAGTTGGGTCGAGTGGAAATATTGGAAGTGAAGTACTATTCATAAGAGGATTCATCTCTTTAGTTATATAGGGTTAGTATCATGGTCAACTCAAGTCAACTAAAAGTCAAAGTCTCTGGTCAGAGCATTTTGGTTAATAATAATTGTTGTTAGTGAACCAAAGACTTTGTGTTTGGAATATAAAGTTGAATGTGGATGATATTGGAGTTTTGACCATTACAAAATTCCATAAATCCAAAGTGATATAGTTTTGACGAAGAGAATTGGTGTAAATAATTGTCACTATTAGGTACTACTTATAATAAGTAAAATTGTATTTTACCAAAAGATGTGTAAGCGATGAATTCAGCCAAATGTCACACCACCTACTAAGTGACGTATGAATGTTAATATTTGAATTGTTCAATATTAATCGCTGATTGAATTTAAACCTTTGAGTCGCACAACCGTAATGAAGAATTCTCTGAAAAACCACATGATATAATTAATTTATAAAAAGTTGTAAATTAATTAAATTAATTAATATTTGATAAATCTTAATTATTATTTCTTTTATTTGATATTTCGAGTTATTTGTAATTATATGAATGCATTTATAAAAGTTATATTTGCACGCATTGATATATGATATCATTGTCATTTAATAAAAGAAAATGACATGCGTTAATTTATGGAATTTGATGTCATTTGATGACTCGTAATTTTTAGTCATACATGTAAAGAAATAGGAGTGAAAAGAGAAAGTTAAACAAGAGAATCAATTAGAGAAGTTTTAATTAAAGAATGGTAAAGATTTCCTTCTTTAAAATAAAATATATTATCTAATTCATTCTGTACGTACAATTCATTCTTTCTCATTCGGTATGTTTCTTTCTCTCCTCCTTAATTTTCATGGTAGGAAAAAATTCCCAAAATCTTTCAACTCCATATAAAACATCAAATAAAATAAATAAAAAGTGGTTCATCCATCTCTTGCAACGATAGGATGGGGACCTCGAAGATCTGAGGAGACATCATCGTTCAAGGTGTGATTTGTAGGAAACAGCCTAAGGTGATTCAATAGGATCTAGAATCATTCTTCATTCAAGGTGCAAATCAAAGGCAACACCAACAACATGCGTTTTAAGGATTGGGTAGCAAGGTATGTCATTTTCTATACATAGATAGTGGAATTTTGCAATGTTTGATGGAAATTTAATTTGACTTTGATTATTTGTATGATGTATTATTGTCTTGCTTAATTAAAAAAATTGTTTATGAAAGATTGAATTATTTATTGAATGACATGATTGAGTTTTCATTTGATAGATTAAAATTAAATCTGTTTGTGTTTTAAAATAATATTTAAGCGCAGATCTATGTTTTAAAAATTCTAATTAAAGTCTAATTCTTCAGATCTAAATGTGTTACATGTTCAAATTGATTACCTTCTTTTCATTACTTTATTAAATTGAAGCTAAATCTATATATGTTAAAATAAAATGTTTTTATTTTAGTTTTATGTTTTAACATTTAATTTAAATTCCATTTCCTTAAATTTGGAAATTTACATTTTCATGTTGATTGATTGAATAATATTTGAGGTTAAAAATAAAATTTATATGGAATCAATACAATGTTTTAGCTGTAGATCTATGTTCTAATCTTTCATAAAACTGTTTAATTTTAGTTCTGAAATTTAATGTATGTATGTATGTATGCATTACTTGCACTTTTTATTACATTAGATATATACATATGAATAAAAGGAATTTTAGCAACAAATCAAAGTGTTAAAATTGACTTTAATAACTATCTAATTTATATTATTAAAATGATTTGATTGAATTCCATATATACTTATTTGGATCTATT
The DNA here is from genome assembly GCA_030737815.1 of Allium fistulosum. Taxonomy (NCBI): domain Eukaryota; kingdom Viridiplantae; phylum Streptophyta; class Magnoliopsida; order Asparagales; family Amaryllidaceae; genus Allium; species Allium fistulosum. The sequence continues at coordinate 751,167,417 of CM060905.1, read as the reverse complement.
TGTAAGTGTTCATATAAAATTTATTTTTCTTTACATGTATTGTCAAGGTATGAAATCATTTCACTTTTTGATTAAAATAATAATTTATACATACAATTCATTATTTACCTTCTATATTCTTAAATTATGGTAACAATTGATTGTCATTAATATGTTGCATTAATTAAGTTTACTAAAATGAAGACCGTATCAATTACCCGTGTCATTCCTTATTTATTCCCATTTCAATCCTATGTAATAACCTATGACGGCCCTGGATTTTAGATATTTGAAATTGGAATATTTAATCGATTTTAAATATTTAAAAGTTAATATTTAACGTGAATTTCAAATATCACTATTTATTGGATAATTTAATTATTAAATTAAATAATTTGAAGTTGGGTAAAATGTGGAATCTGGAGTGTTAGGCCTACTAAAAGTAATTTAAAGGCTTGGAAAATTTATATTGATAGTACTGAAGATAGTAAAAGTGTTGAAACTGAATTTGGAAGTGTTTTGTTAAGTTTTGAAATTTTATCGTTTAAATTGATATTTAAAAATAGCCTTCAGAGGCACAGTCTCGGAATTCAACGAAACTAGTTCCATTGGATCCGTAATATTGTATTATTATCGGATTTCAATTTTCGTAGTGATTGGAGTGGTTTTGTGAGCGTACGATATATAAATGCGCTGAAATTTATATCGAATTCAATAATATAATAACTAGGTCCAAAAAGCTATCTTCTCCATACGATCGAATTAGGACTCGAAACCTTTTCCATTGCATTTGGAATAGGGGTATAACATTACGAACACCTAGCAGCACGCCTCGATAGGAGGTCAAGATTTTTGGCTTTGTTTTCGAGTCGATTCGAATTTAAATTTAAATAAAATTTATACATTGTTTAACCAGTCAAATTAATTTCACGTCAGTTCTTTTTGCTTTCTACTCGAATCACTATAGCCCTCATCTTTCACGCTACCGTTCATTTCTTTCACTTCATTTGAATCGTAGGCAACACGAGAAAAAAATATGGGAAAAATAGAAATATATAATAATGAACGAAGTCTTCCTCTTTACGGTTCCATTGCAAAAATCAAAACACCCCCTCTTCCTTTCTCTGTGAAAATGGAATCCACTACAAAATCGAAAAAAAAGGGGAACGAACAAATTGAATTCGTTCGAAAGCAAGCGAGCAACGATCGTATTGAAGCCGATTGGTAATCCTCGAACTCTACTCGGGGGCCTGGCGTTTCACGTGGGAGGTTGGTTAGACTTCGATCAAGCGATGGCGCTGTCATAGTCTGGGGTAAGGTGCTGGCGACGGGATGGTTTCGAGCGGCGTTCGTTTAGGAAGGGGATGGTCGTATTCGTGCTCAGGGGTTCGATTGCAGCATGCTCTGGTCGCGCGCGCGAGGCTAGGGTTTCGCTTCGATAAAACAGTAAAGTAAAGCAGAGGTAATTTCTTTTATTAAATTTATATATATGTATGTATATATATAGGCCAAGGAAAAAATATATAACAGTAAGTTTATAAAAAAACAGTTGATTTATATGCATATATACAATAAAGAAAATTATTGTTGTTATTTACAGAAAAAGAAAGCAAATTTGTACACATACATATTTATATTTATATATATAGGAAATCCAGAAAATAAATATATAAGTACTCACATGTTTTAATATATATATATAGTGAAACAAAAATTAGTTTATATATGATTTTGGAAAGTATAGGGATTTTAAAAATTGTGTAGGGTTTATAAAGATTAGATTTTTAAAATTTATATAGGTCATTTTGGTATAAGTAGTTTCAAAGAAGAAAAATAAATAAATATACATATATACCTATTTTCATTTACTAGTTTAATTTTAAAATAATGTAGTAAGGAGAATAATTTATTTAATAAACTTATTTAGTTATTTTAGTCACTAAAAATATTTTATCAAAACGAATTAGTTTAAAATCAAATTATTGGTTCAAATTAAATAAATAAATGGTAATTAATTTTTTGATCGATTCAAATGTTAACAAATCCGTATAATGTTTATACAAGGTCTAAAATCGTGAAGAAGACAAGCCGGTTTGGGTCAGACTGCAAAACAAAAATCAAACGTGAGTTAATCTCACTCATTTGGATTATTATTTAAATTTAAATTGTTAAATTCAAATATTTGGTTGAATGATTGTAAATTGATTTAAGTGTTTGGAATTGGAATTTAAAAGAGGAGTGAGATTTTGAAATTTATAAACTGGGTTTATAAAATGAATTAAAATATCAGTGGATATTTGGAAGTATAAATTTCACGGTGGGAATTTATAAAGGAATGGAAATTTGATTTAAAAATAAATAGTGATTTATTTTTAAAGGTATGGAAATGGGAAGTGTATTTCCCGGGAAAGCCGTGTATATTTTAAAGGAGACATTTATGTAAAATTTAAAGGCTTTAAAAATTTGTTATAAAGAAATGTTTAGAAAATGTATTATTAAACGTTTAAAGTATATTTTATAATAAAGTGATTTTAAGTTATTTTGTTTAAAATCTAAAGTACGTTTCAAAGTAAATTTTTAAGTATAAGTTAAAGTTTCAAAGTTGTTTTAAAAGTATGTTTTGGAAAATCTATTATTTTAAAATGATGAAATGTTAAAGTAAGTATTTTTCAAATTTATAGTAGTAGTAATTATTTAAAGGTTAATTGGTATTATGTTTGAAAAGGAAAAAAAATTTAGTTTTATATTTTATTAAGTAGTTTTATTTTAAATGTTCTTAAAGTGTATATTTTTATAAAATAAAGTATTAAAGTAGTTTTAAATCTAAATGTTTAAAAGTATATTCTATAATTAAGTGTTTTAAATTATTTTAAAATCTAAAGTATCCGTACTTAGTGATTTCAGTGGAAATAGAAACTATTTGGGAAATTTATTCCGTGAAGAGAAAGATGGGTTGAAACTGTTTTCAAAAGGGTTGAAAATGAAAATATATCTTGCAAGGTAATTTGAGATAAATAAATAATTTGGGAGAAATTATTTATGTTTGATGGTTGTTTATGGATGTTAATTGATAGTTAAATAACCGACTATCAATATTGGCCAATGCGCTGATCGTTTCGAAGAGACCGAGATTTATTTCTCGAAAACCACTTCGATCCGGTTTGTACGTTTTCGTGGGGAAAACGAGTTTGAAATCGAAGATGGAGTAGTCCCTTCGGTTCCGTTCGGACCCGGAATGGACTTGTATGGATGAATGCTTTCGGAACATCGTTAGGTGGGCGATGGGCATTCTAGGGGATGTGTTCTATAAAGGTAACGCTTAGCCTCAAGCCTCATCAACCGGGAATGACTGAAAATCAGGGGTTATGCAGCAAGGCTATGTGGGTAGCGCCCATTAGGGTGAGATCATCCCTGTCTAGATGTCCCTTTTTACTTCGGCTGTGTGGCGGTTGGTCGCGCCAACCGTTGGGTGATCTTACTCGGAATTACCCTTAGGTAGTTCCGGCTTTGTGTTGTAGAGGATCGGGCGTGATCCTCAATACACTGATCTAGACCAGGTAGTGTGACTAGTGGTACCCCAGTGCCTAGTCATTAGTTGGAAATCCATTCTCCCTACGTGCCTTTACGGTTTTTTTTGTATACCTATTGGCTGGAATTTAATAGATGTAACAATTTCAGCTGTTTTAATAAGTATTTGTATATAGAAACTACTATAATATCAGAGGATTTTGATAAGAAAGTGTTTTGGCTATCGTAAGGTAAAAACCCGACATGTTTATTTGTGGCGTGGTCTTACGAGATGCTTTTGATTTCAAAGGGTTCGGAAAACTTTAATAAATCCAATTGAGTGTGTTTTCTCACGCTGGTTTTCCAGACTGACTCGGGTGTTATTTTATTATAATGCTCGGGTCAGACTGAGTATTATAGGATACCGGATATGGTGCTGTGGAGCTCAGGAGACAAGCTGGATGGTGAGACGTATCCCTCGTATATGATGTATATTTCCGCTGTGGTGTGTATGTTGTGTATTCTTTATGCGGGACAAGTTATTATAACTGTCCTGAATTGTGATGTTGATTGTATTGTATTCTGATGATGTATGTATAAACAGATATAGCTTCTTTTCTATAAAGACCAGTTATTATCTATTATATTTTATTTCGCCGCGATGGTTAGATTATGTTGTTATTTTGTTCTTCTTCTACCTCCTTCTTCTTTATCCCTAATGGTTCGATTTTTCGGGTATATAAAAATCGGGTCGTTACAGTTGGTATCAGAGCTTAGGCTGGTTATAACCTTGGCTCTGGTGGGAATTTCTCATTGAAATAGAGTTCGTAGTACTCTAAAATGAGTTTGAGTGTATTAATAGATATGAGCGCGTATTTGTTAGTGAATAAAATGGTTTTATATTGTGTTGGTTGATTTATTGAGTGGCATGTGAACCTTCGTCGGCACATTCTGGACAACTATATCGAAGGGGTTTCTAAACACTCGAATAGAACGATTCGACACAGTATTGTTTTAAAATAGGGTGAATGAAATAATTTTACCCAAAATTATTTTTTTATATAAAAGAAATAATTTCCATAAATTATTATAGTTATATATGGTTGCTTGGTTGCTAGGAAATGATAATATTAAATCATTATCATTGTTGTGTAAAATTGAATAAGAAATTGAAATCATAACTAAAAGCTAAGAAATAAATTCATATACAAATGGGATTTGTAAATGTAAATTGTAAATGTGATTTATAATTTGAAATAGAATTCCAGAGGAATATTTGAAAATAAATTGAGATGAAAATTACAGAGTAATGTTTGAATATGAAGTGGATGGGTTTGGAATTTGAAATTTTGGAAATTAAATTCCTTTGAGTTTGAAAATAAATTTCAAAGATTTTTAAGAAATAATGGTGATATTATTTGGAAAATATGTTTGAAAGAAGTAAAAGCACTAAACTCTCTTCGGTCGCTGGGAAATAATTCCGGTGATGATCGCGACATCATCGGTGTTCATTTTCTAGTTTCCAAGAGGGGAATTGCCACCTGGATGTTTTGGATTAGTGTTTGTTTGCAAAACTGGGTTTGGTTTTAAAATTCAAAGGGATAATTGGATATACCCAAGAAGTTTGGACATGATTAATTTCAAAGGTGATTTTGAAATTTTGGGAAATTATTTAAACTCTGGAATCTTATTTAAAATGTTTATGGAAGAAATAATCTCAAAATAAAATTGTTTTGTTTTTGGGGAAATGAATAAAATCCAAACTTGAATTATAAAATAATTGAACTCATGTAAAATAGTTAAATTTATTTTTGAAATAATAATAAAAAATAAATCAAATATTGGGTTTAAAATGGGAATAAACTAACTGATAATTAATTATTAAATGAAATATGGAAATTGAACTTGAATTGGTTAAATGAAAGTTGAATTGTGAGTTAGTAATGAAGTTGGAAATGAACTCAAGTTATAAATAAAATTCAACTTGGATTGTTGATGAATTAAATATAATTGGAAATGTTGTTGAATAAAATAGAGTTGGACTATAATAGTGATGGTTTGAATTTGTAAATAAAATCCAAGTGAATAGAAATAAAATTGAAATGGTTTTATTATTAATAAAATGAGTTCGGAAGTGAATTGAAAATATGAAATAAAGTTTAAAATGGATTGAATGGATATAGTAATTGAATTTAATAGAAGAAAATTTAATCGGAAATGGAGATGAACTTAAGTTGTTAACTTAAGTAAATTGTTAAATGGTTGTAGTCGAGATTTATAAAATGGTTTTGAATGAACTAGTTTGGTTAATGTAATGAAATGCAAGTGAATGGATTAAAATTAAAAATGCAATGAAAATGAGAATGTATGGATTGTGAATAAAATAGAAATAGAATAAAAATTAAGACAAACTGAGTTGGAATCAATTTAAAATGGTCATCGGCTTAATGGGTTATTTACTTCGATGAATATCGTCAATTTGCAAGAGAATAAAACTGTCGTTTGACGCAAATAGAATTTAATTAAATTTTATGAATTGTTAGAAGAAAATAAAATTGATTTTTGAATCAATTGAAATGGATATGAATTCGTTTCGCTTAAAAATGAATATAGAATGTAAGAAAATGAGTTGTAAGTCACTTAAATTGAAATGATGTGCGAGGTAGTTGTAAGCAATTTAATTTGTATCGAGACCATATAAATTGCTAATGGAAAGAATTTTGAATGTTTTGCTTATGAAAACTATGTGTTTACTGTTGAGAATAAGTGAAATGTAAATGAATTTCCTATATATGTCACTTATATATTTAAATTGAGTAAGTACAGGTACCGGGAGACTGTTTAGCGGGATTATAGTTGTGCAAATAGCTAAATAAATGAGCCGCTTGCTTAAAAATGCTAAATAGAGGTACGACTATGCAATAAAAATAGGAAATATGAACTGTTTTGGTTTTTCCGACCGTGTGGGTCGATGTATATATATTTATATCTCTTGTCAAATTGCAAAAGCTCCTCCGTACAAAGGAGACTCTACCAAAATTTTCCGAAAATTTTAGGAGTTAGAAATTTTTAAAATATTCACTAACGACAAATGATTTAAAATTTGTAAGCAAATAGAATTGAAAACTGAAGTATTGGAATTCATTTTGAATTGGGTCAAGTAAAGTTGAAGAATTAATTCAAAATGGACTAGAATAATAAAAGTTTGGAAATTAAAAATGGATGAGATAATGTGAATAGAATTCAATATTTAAAATGAAAGGGACATTGGATTCAAATGAATTTGAAAATGAAAATTCGAATGAAAGTATGGATAAACCAAAGTGGTGAAGTGAAAATAGTTGTAAGAAGTTTATAAAACATTTATATTGCACTTAAGAGGGAATGGAGAAAGTTCTTAAGTAAATTTGGTATTGAAGTATACTAAGTTAATAATTGGATGAAAATCAAATTGAAATGCTCTGAATGGATATTATTGCAGAGTAGTATATAGGTAATTTAAAAACAAGAGAAATTTGGATTTTGATTGCAGAAGGTAAATATTTAAATTTCTGTATGAAATTTGATTGGGTTTTTGGTCTAGCCATTTGGAGTTTTGTTTTCTTTTGGAAATCTGGGGGCCTGTTGAGGCATTTTGCAGTAGTACCGAGCTAGCCGCGCAAAGGAGACGCTGGCGAAATTTTTTCAAAAATTTAGGAGTTAGAAAATTTTAATAAAATTTTGATAATTCAAAATTTGGTTCCAATTTAAATTTGAATTGTTAAATCATATTGTTTGGGACTTATGGATAAGTTGGAAAGTTAGAAAGAGGGTTAGTGTGTCTTAATAAAAGATTACTTTGGAAAGTTGTTTGAAACTATTTGGATTTTGAGAAAATAGTTGACGGGGATTGAATCATTCTTCCTAACTCTAGTAATTTCGGGGACGAAATTCTTTTAAGGGGGGAGGAATGTGACGACCCTGGATTTTAGATATTTGAAATTGGAATATTTAATCGATTTTAAATATTTAAAAGTTAATTTTTAACGTGAATTTCAAATATCACTATTTATTGGATAATTTAATTATTAAATTAAATAATTTGAAGTTGGGTAAAATGTTGAATCTGGAGTGTTAGGCCTGTTAAAAATAATTTGAAGGCTTAGAAAATTTATATTGATAGTACTGAAGATAGTAAAAGTGTTGAAACTGAATTTGGAAGTGTTTTGTTAAGTTTTGAAATTTTATCGTTTAAATTGATATTTAAAAATAGCCTTCCGAGGTACAGTCTTGGGATTCGACAAAAGCAGTTCCATTGGATCCGTAATATTGTATTATTATCGGATTTCAATTTTCGTAGTGATTGGAGTTGTTGTGTGAGCGTACGATATATAAACGCGCTGAAATTTATATCGAATTCAATATAATAACTGGGTCCAAAAAGCTATCTTCTCCATACGATCGAATTAGGACTCGAAACCTTTTTCATTGCATTTGGAATAGGGGTATAACATTACGAATGCCTAGCGGCACGCCTCGATAGGAGGTCGAGATTTTTGGCTTCGTTTTCGAGTCGATTCGAATTTAAATTTAAATAAAATTTATACATTGTTTAACCAGTCAAATTAATTTCACGTCACTGCTTTTTGCTTTCTACTCGAATCACTATAGCCCTCATCTTTCATGCTACCGTTCATTTCTTTCACTTCATTTGAATTGTAGGCAACACGAGAAAAAAATATGGGAAAAAAAGAAATATATAATAACGAACGAAGTCTTCCTCTTTACGGTTCCATTACAAAAATCGAAACACCCCCTCTTCCTTTCTCTGTGAAAATGGAATCCACTGCAAAATCAAAAAAAAAGGGAACAAACAAATTGAATTCGTACGAAAGCAAGCGAGCAACGATCGTATTGAAGCCGATTGGTAATCCTCGAACTCTACTCGGGGGCCTGGCGTTTCACATGGGAGGTTGGTTGGAGTTCGATCACGCGATGGCGCTGTCATAGTCTGGGGGAAGGTGCTGGCGACTGGATGGTTTCGAGCGGCGTTTATTTGGGAAGGGGATGGTCGTATTCATGCTTAGGGGTTCGATTGCAGCATGCTTTGGTCGCGCGCGCGAGGCTAGGGTTTCGCTTCGATAGAACAGTAAAGTAAAGCAGAGGTAATTTCTTTTACTAAATTTATATATATGTATGTATATATATAGGCTAGGGAAAAAATATATAAGAGTAAGTTTATAAAAAAACAGTTGATTTATATGCATATATACAATAAAGAAAATTATTGTTGTTATTTACACAAAAAGAAAGCAAATTTGTACATACACATATTTATATTTATATATATAGGAAAACCAGAAAATAAATATATAAGTACTCACATGTTTTAATATATATATAGTGAAACAAAAATTAGTTTATATATGATTTTGGAAAGTATAGGGATTTTAAAAATGGTGTAGGGTTTATTGTAACAACCCTCATATTTATCGATTTTATATTTAAATATTTTATTTAAATATTTCATCGTTAGTCGGATTATAGTCCGAAAAGCTACCTTTTGCAAACGATCGAATTAGGACTCGAGACCACTTCCATTGAGTTCAAAATGCCATTTGCGATCTTTTAGAGTATAAGCTTCGATATGTTTGGAGAAAGTTGAATTTTGCTACTTTTTTCTATTGGGTTTTGGGTTTGGGTTTAGCCCACTAGCTAACTTAACCCCCTAACTCAGCCCTCTCCTCTCCATTCACTCATTCTCATTCCTCAAACCCAAGCTTCAACTGAAAATGGTGGAAAGGAAAGGGAATTAGAAATTCCAAACCCTAGTTCCTCTTGCAAACTCAAGTCCTTGCTTCAAATTCGAAGAGAAGCTATTGGTAAGCATCTCCTTCTTCTTCTCCAACTCATTCTCCTTTCAATTTCAGTAATTCCTAAACCTAACTTTAGGAAATAATTCTCTTTTAAGCTTAGATTCAAGCTTGTTGAGTTGGAATTGAAGAGTGGTTGTCCTTGCCTTGCTCTATAGCTTCCTCGTCAATTGTTTTGTGTAAAAGGTGAGATTTTTATCTCACATCTATGCCTATAACTATCTTTGTTGTTAGGTATGAATTCCTATCACCTATTTCGTGTTCACTTGTTGTGATTTGAATTAGTTTTGTGAATTCTTCAATTTTGGTGTCTTGGTCTAATTTTATGAAAATCCTTCTATGGACATTTGGACATTGATATTCGAAGTGTATCGAGCAGCCTTTAAGGCCGGGTTGTCGCTTGGCGTAAATCCTTAGTCGCCATTGCTCATCCGATCGCTTCCGAATCGTTTTGGCCACTTTGGCCTAGGCAAAATGTTGCCCAGACCAGGTGACCAGACGTATGGTGACCAAGTCCAGACGTCTGGTTTGGACCTGGAGAGAAAAGTGTAGGTACGCATTTTATTAAAAAAATGCCAGAGACTGATTTCAGACGTCTGGAATTCAAATCAGACGCCTCGATGAGTCTCAGACGTCTGACTTGAAGTTTCAGACGTCTGGGTGTTCTCTGGAGAATTTCCAGAGAACGAAACCAGACGTCTGGATTCAAAACCAGACGTCTGGCCATGGCTCAGACGTCTGATTTGCTATTCCAGACGTCTGGGTGGTTTTCTGGACTATTTCCAGAAAACAAATCCAGACGTCTAGATTCCAAATCAGACGTCTGGAAGCATGCATTTCTGCCTGTTTAGGCTTTTCTAGTTTGAATATCCATTTTGATGGATTTATTATCGATTTCTTTGGATTTGATTCACGCCTTCGTATGTGAATTTTGATGATTGATTGTTTCTACAATCATTTTGTAACTTGTCTTCAAAAGGTCGAACCCCGTACAACTCTGTGTAAGCAATCTTATCCAAAAAACATTTAACAGAACTTCTTACTTTGATGGTTTTGGGAATTGATTTCTTTGGATTTTTCTCACGTCTTCGAATGTGAATTTTATGTGATTCGATTTGTTTCAACAATCGTTTTGTGACTTGTCACTCTAAAGATTTGAAGGTTTTAATACTAGTAGTAAATATCAAAACCCTTTCATCAAAATGTTTTCAACTCTATTTTTAATACCAAACTCGTTTATTAAACCGTTTCCTAATCTACTAGTATATACAAGCCTTTACTTCACTCGGATGAGAAATCGAATTAAACGACTTAGTAAAACGAGTGGTATGAAACGCTTGCGTTCACTTCATCAGTTAGCTCTTGGACTTGTTCGATTGAACCCTTTTTGTGACAATTTCCTAGTGGAGATCTACAGTTTGTTCGTAAATATTTAAGTTAAGCTAGTGGTTATGGGACATGAAGCTAAACTCATATATTTACTGGCTTTGTGTAATTGACACTTCCTTATGATCATGGCGATCATTTTTATGATTTAGACTAGCAATTGTGCGATGTCTCTTTGTTGCGAGGTTAGACTAGACACCATTTGTGTGATTTCGGTTCACACATATCTCTTTGCCTTCAAGGTTAGTCTATACCTCATTGGTGTGATTTCGGTTCACACCTATGGGGTAGCACCCCATGGTCTTCGGACCATTCGTGGAGCATTCGGCTCATTGGTCTTCGCACCGTTCGTGGAGCATTCGGCTCATTGGTCTTCGGACCGTTCGTGGAGCATTCGGCTCATTGTTCTTCGGACCGTTCGTGGAGCATTCGTCTCATTGGTCTTCGGACCGTTCGTGGAGCATTCGGCTCAGCTCATAGGCCTTTCCCCCTTTTTATGTGTTTTCTAGATTCCATGTGTTGATTTCTAGATTTTGTGCTTCACCAATTTTCATGATTTTCATTGATATGATATCAGTTTTTGTGCATTGGTGAATTTATGTGTTATTGACTTATTATGAATACAAGTTCAGGGTATGATACCCTATTTTATCTTTGAGAAGATTCTTGTGATATTGATTAATCCCTTGTTGATTATCATTTACATACTTATAGTAGTATGCCTTTATGGTCATTATAGGTTATGCCATATTTCATATTCTATCTCATTTTATCTGATAATTATAGCTAGACTGATCCGTTTATTATTTTCTTCTTAAATAATACTCGGGTCAGACTGAGATTTTACAAGTGCTTCTGCTTGACTTCCTATCTGGAGCCATCTTCCGACTTTTGCCTAACTACTCTAGTTTAGTAGTTTTTGTTGTATACATTTGAGATTTAGACTCCTTGATGTATACATATTCTTTTGCCTTGCACTTGTGTCTTTTCTTTTGTGTTATTGTGGATCTTATCTGACCACTACTCTGATGTACACTTTCATGTGTTATATTCATATCTATTTCCGCCTTTGTGATATGAACTGTCTGTGACTGATTTGTGTTATGTTTATTTCTATATTTGTTTCCGAAGTCCATATAGCCACTGTGTAGTATCTTTGAGTTTGTATCCATATGTCGGATTTCCTCTTGAGATGAAAAGTTTTTTTTTGATCTGGCATATCGGTACTCGCACAAAGCAATTATACAGATGGTCGCTCCTCAACAGCCTTATTCTCCGCGCTAGTTGACGGCACTACCTCGTAGTGTCCTTGGCTAGTGTGGGTATAGAGGTGGGGCGTCACATTTATAAAGATTAGATTTTTAAAATGTATATAGGTCATTTTGGTATAAGTAGTTTCAAAGAAGAAAAATAAATAAATATACATATATACCTATTTTCATTTACTAGTTTAATTTTAAAATAATGTAGTAAGGAGAATAATATATTTAATAAACTTATTTAGTTATTTTAGTCACTAAAAATATTTTATTAAAAGGAATTAGTTTAAAATCAAATTATTGGTTCAAATTAAATAAATAAATGGTAATTAATCGTTTGATCGATTCAAATGTTAACAAATCCGTATAATGTTTATACAAGGTCTAAAATCGTGAAGAAGACAAGCCGGTTTGGGTCAGATTACAAAACAAAAATCAAAGGTGAGTTAATCTCACTCATCTGGATTATTATTTAAATTTAAATGGTTAAATTTAAATATTTGGTTGAATGATTGAATTGATTGGATGTGGTATATTATATAGTGATATATAGTATATATTGGAGTATTTGATTTCCCGCATTATATAGCGGATGAGAGCCTATGCGCCGCATAATAGCAGATGATATTATATTAATCCCATATACCGTGATATTCCACCTTGAAGTGGAATTGGTATTTTATATTGTGCTAACATCTGTGGATGTAGGGAAACAGGTTGGAGGGATCCAACTGGATTCCTCGAAATTATTTTGATTGTTCTAATATTCTGCATTATGATTATTTGATATCCTATGATGAATTTTATTGATAATCGGAATATTTGATGTTATGGTATGATTGAATATTTTGGGTATTCAGAGTTACCAAAATATATAGATTGGATTTTTTTTGAAAAGAAAATTAAAGGAGAGAATTTGTAAGTAAAATGGTTATTGAAAATTTGGGATAAATTGAAGAATGAATGGAGAGAAAAGATAAAAGTGGATTTTTAAATTTTAATAAATAAATTCTGAATATGGAAAAGGGATTTTGAATTAACAGAGAAATAATGAATTTTAAAACCTAAGTGATATTGTTTAAAGGAATAAAGAATTTATTTTAAAATTCAAAGTTTTATTTATTGAAAGAAAAGATAAAGAAGGAATTTGGAAAAGTATGAAATTTGTATTTTCAGCTTAAAGATTTTAAATCATAATAAAGAAATAAAATCTGGAAGTTAATGGATTTTGAAATAAATGGAGTAAGTAAGGAAATTTATTTCAAAGTGAAGTATAATGGAAATCAATTGTAAATTGATTTAAGTGTTTGGAATTGGAATTTAAAAGAGGAGTGAGATTTTGAAATTTATAAACTGGGTTTATAAAATGAAGTAAAATATCAGTGGATATTTGGAAGTATAAATTTCACGGTGCGTATTTATAAAGGAACGTAAATTTGATTTAAAAATAAATAGTGATTTATTTTTATAGGTATGGAAATGGGAAGTGTATTTCCCTGGAAAGCCGTGTATATTTTAAAAGAGACTTTTATGTATAATTTAAAGGCTTTAAAAATTTGTTATAAAGAAATGTTTAGAAAATGTATTATTAAACGTTTAAAGTATATTTTATAATAAAGTGTTTTTAAGTTATTTTGTTTAAAACCTAAAGTACGTTTCAAAGTAAATTCTTAAGTATAAGTTAAAGTTTCAAAGTTGTTTTAAAAGTATGTTTTGGAAAATCTATTATTTTAAAATGATGAAACGTTAAAGTAAGTATTTTTCAAATTTATAGTAGTAGTAATTATTTAAAGGTTAATTGGCATTATGTTTGAAAAGGAAAAAAAATTTAGTTTTATATTTTATTAAGTAGTTTTATTTTAAATGTTCTTAAAGTGTATATTTTTATAAATAAAGAATTCAAGTAGTTTTAAATCTAAATGTTTAAAAGTATATTCTATAATTAAGTGTTTTAAATTATTTTAAAATCTAAAGTATTTGTACCTGGTGATTTCAGTGGAAATAGAAAATATTTTGGAAATTTATTCCATGAAGAGAAAGATGGGTTGAAACTGTTTTCAAAAGGGTTGAAAATGAAAATATATCTTGCAAGATAATTTGAGATAAATAAATAATTTGGGATAAATTATTTATGTTTGATGGATGTTTGTGGATGTTAATTGATAGTTAAATAACCGACTGTCAATATTGGCCAATGCGCCGATCGTTTCGAAGAGACCAGGATTGGGATTTATTTCTCGAAAACCACTTCGATCAGGTTTGTACAATTTCGTGGGGAAAACGAGTTTGAAATTGAAGATGGAGTAGTGTCTTCGGTTTCGTTCGGACCCGGAATGGACTTGTATGGATGAATGCTTTCGGAACATCGTCAGGTGGGCGATGGGCATTCTAAGGGATGTGTTCTATAAAGGTAACGCTTATCCTCAAGCAACATCAACCGAGAATGACTGAAAATCAGGGGTTATGCAACAAGGCTATGTAGGTAGCGCCCATTAGGGTGAGATCATCCCTGTCTAGATGTCCCTTTTTACGTCGGCTGTGTGGCGGTTGGTCGCGCCAACCGTGGGGTGATCTTACTCGGAATTACCCTTAGGTAGTTCCGGCTTTGTGTTGCAGGGGATCGGGCATGGTCCTCGATACACTGATCTAGACCAGGTACTGTGACAGGTGGTACCCCAGTGCCTAGTCATTAGTTGGAAATCCATTCTCCCTACATGCCTTTACGGTTTTATTTGTATACCTATTAGCTGGAATTTAATAGATGTAACAATTTCAGCTATTTTAATAAGTATTTGTATATAGACACTACTATAATATCATAGGATTTTGATAAGAAAGTGTTTTGGCTATCGTAAGGTAAAAACCCGACATGTTTATTTGTGGTGTGGTCTTACGAGATGCTTTTGATTTCAAAGGGTTTAGAAAACTTTAATAAATCCAATTTAGTGTGTTTTCTCACACTGGTTTTCCGGATTGACTTGGGTTTTATTTTATTATAATGCTCGGGTCAGACCGAGTATTATAGGATACAGGATATGGTGTTGTGGAGCTCAGGAGACGAGCTGGATGGTGAGACGTATCCTTCGTATATGATGTATATTTCTGCTGTGGTGTGTATGTTGTGTACTCTGTTTGCGGGACAAGTTATTATAACTGTCCTGAATTCTGATGTTGATTGTATTGTATTCTGATGATGTATGTATAAACAGATATAGCTTCTTTTCTATAAAGATCAATTATTATCTATTATATTTTATTCCGCTGCGATGGTTAGATTCTGTTGTTATTTTGTTCTTCTTCTTCTACCTCCTTCTTCTTTATCCCTAATGGTTCGATTTTTCGGGTATAGAAAAATCGGGTCGTTACATAACCATTCAAATTGTTTTTTTCTTTAAAATGGTACTTTATATACAACATGTCACTGGGACAACATATCACATGTCAATAAACATTCGAATCATGCTATGTAAGTTTTGAACTTGTGACTTCCCACACCAAAGCTGAATCACTTAACCAATGAGACAATGGTGCTTATCAAAATTGTTCTTTGTATTTTATGTATTCATATCAATTGCCACTGACTATGCACACTCCCTATATGTTACACTTACATAATATGTACTGTGAATATATTTGCAATTCATGTCTTATTTAGATTAATCATTAATGTTATTTCATTAATCAATTATTTAATTTAATTAAGAGAAGGAAATGAAAAGTTTCATTCTCTAACTAAATTTATGATCCCTCGTTAATTGAATAAATTATGAGGTAGAAAATGAAAAGTTTCATTCTCTAAATAAATTTATGCCCCGTCAGTTATTGAATAATTTAAGAAATAGGAAATGAAAAGTTTCATTCTCTAAATAAATTTAATAATTTACTGTTACACACAAACATGTGCACAAGAGTATATTTGATATACTCTAATTTACATACACATAAAATTAAAGTAAAACTTTATTTATAAAATTAAATAAAATATTGATTTTATTTAAATGAAACTTAGAAAAGTTGTAAATATATTTCCAATGGCTTTAAATATAAGGTTAAATTGTATGAATTAACACCTGAAATTGTAATTTGACTTTTCAACCCTTCTTTCATCATTTTCCAAATGGGTTGAGGCGGTCAATTTTACTGTACTATTTCGACCTCTTTCAAAGGGGTCGAAAGAAAGCTACGTGTCTACATTTGAGTGAACTCCATCGAAGGAGTTGATCCAATCAACAAGAAATGGACTCCTACGAAAACAAAAGCATGTATCGACACTCTCTAATACCTTTAGAAGAAGTCGTCTTAATGTGTTTCATTTAGTGGTCACATAATACATACTTTCGAAAGCCCAACTTTTTCTTTAAAGGATTAGAAATCTAATATATATATATATATATATATATATATGTTAACCCTCTTTTAATTCGTGACCTACCGACCTAAGCACTGCCGACTTAAGAAGCATATGACCTAACTGCAGAGCCGACTTAAGAAGCATACGACTTAACTGTAGAGCCGACTTAACGGGCTAAAGCATACGACTTAAGTGTAGAGCCGACTTAACGGGCTAAAGCATACGACTTAAGAAGTATACGACCTAAGAAGTGAAGCGGCTTAATGTCTTCAACGAGTTAACGACTTCAGATCTGGACGACCTACGTCTTAAGGGAACATGACGACTTAAGTGGGTAAACGATCTAAAGGAGCCACGACCTAACGGCTTAAGGAAGTAACCACCTAACTACGAAAAGGACTCAGCGACTTAAGGCAGCTACCGACTTAAGATGTGGACCGACTTAAGAAGTCTAACGACCTAACGACTTAACAAGTTACGACCTACCGACCTAAGGAGCTAACGACCTAAGTGGATGAACAACTTAACGAGCTAAAGAAAAGTGAAGTTATGTTCCATGCCGACCTACGACTTATACTAAGTCACACACGACCTAAAGCTACAGAGTTAAAACTCCATACCGTGACACTTACACCGCATCTCGTTGACTCGTTCACGACTTAGGACTTGTGAGATGAATTCAGACAATTGAGCTTGCCTCTGCTAAGCCGTAAACGATGCTTGATAGGTCAGCCACGACCTACGACCTATCTTAGGTCGGTCACGACCTACGACCCAGCCTGGAATTTCACTATAAATAGGACAGCAACTCCAACATTTGGGGGACTTGGGGGGATCATTCTGTGAAGCGCCATTACTCTGCCGAATTCTTAACTCATCCAACACTTGAAGAACTCCAAACATCAAAGACACTACAACAAGCTTTGAAAGAGATTCTGCACATCCGACATGGATTCAACAAATCTCATCATCAAAGTTTGAGTTACTATTCTGAAGTGTTTGTGTGATCGAAGTGAATTGTATTCGAAGTGCATTGTATCAGATTGTTACCAAATCAGCAATAAAAGAATATAAAGTGGACGTAGGCTTAATTACGGGCCGAACCACTATAAATCTGTTGTCCTTTTACCGTTTTCTGCTATTTGCAGCTTATATTCTGTTCCCGTACCAACGGGTGGTGCTTTCACATTATTACTACACACACCTAGTGTTAGCGTTCAATTTTCAGCGTTAACATTTTGGTGCTTTCACTAAGAATTGAACTAAGGAACATTGTCATCATTGCTTCACGACAGTTCGTTGAAAAAGTTTCTTGGAAAACCAGAAGTCTGTTGGATATAACGGCTCCTGGAAGGAAACGCAAGTCTATCCGATCTGAAGATGCTCGCGATAATACTGCCACTTCTCCTTCTCCAAGTTAGGCAGCTCCAAGCGTTGGAGTGACGCGAGAAGAGTTAGATGCTGTAGTGTCCGGGCTGTATCAGCAAATTGAAACTCAGAATACTCTAATGATGGAGAAGTTAAATGCTTTGCTCGGGGCTAGTCAAAGACCAGTAAATAATGAAGAAAACATTACCGATGCTCTTCACAACTCCGAAGGAAGAAATATTCCTTAAGGGGGATAGGGTGCCGCTGAAGGGGCACCTCTCCAAGCTGAAGGATCCAGGCCATCGCCAGTTTTCAACGAACATTTACCCAGACAAACTTCCGAGAAAATGGCTGAAGTCTACTCCGCAAAGTCATTAAACAATGAGGAATATCTTTCTGGCATGATTCGGCAAATAATGAAAGAAAGCATGCAGAGAAATGAAGATGAGAGCGAATGGAGATTCGCACCGAGTAAAACTCCGTTTACTGAGAGGATTCTAAAAGCTGAGTTTCCCAGAAAATTTGTTCCCCCTACCATTCCTGCTTATCGGGGGACAAGTGACCCGAATCAATTCTTGTACAAATATGACTGGCACATGACTGGCGCCAGAGCGACTGATGAGATCAAGTGCCGGTACTTCCCGGTATACTTAGAAGGAGTGGCACTTCTTTGGTTTACCAAGCTTCCCGTTCGATCTGTAGACAAGTTTTCTGACTTAACTCGGAAGTTTAAAGAGCAATTCAGACTGTACGCTTCAAAGGCGAAAGACATAATGTCAGTGTCTAGTCTCGAGCAGAATCCGGGAGAACCAATTAAATCCTTCCTGAATCGCTTCAATATAGCTCTGGCTGAAGTTGACAACGCAGAGCCACGAATGGTTTTGACTTATTTGATGTGTGCTGTCGATAAGTCAAGTGAATTTGGGAAGTGGCTGAAAATGAAGGAACCAAATTCACTCGAGAAATTCTATAAGAAAGCTGATGAGTTCATACTCTTGGAAAATCTTCCGGCACCAATGAAAGTGGTGGCGACAAGAGTAGAGAATAACATTGCTACTTCAGCTAAGAAAGATTCCGGAGGTCGGAAAAGGGAAAATAATGATGGGAAGAAACAAAAGGATCTAAAGAAACCTCGTTTCTTCAAGCCTTCAGGTTTCACTCCATTAACCGACACTCCGGAGAATATCTTCTTTGCCACCAAAGATGCTGTGGAGTATCCTAAACCAGCTGAGATAAAACCTGGAATGAGTGCTATGCGAAATGGAAAATTCTGCAGATTTCATAACTAACCCGGTCATGATACCAACGAATGTCGTCATTTGAAGAGTTTAATTGAAGAATTTTTAAGGGAAAACAAGCTGCAACAGTATGTTAAGAAGAACAGGAATGACCCAACTCCGTCCACTCAGGGGCAGCAGCTCCCTACTCATCCATCCGGGTTTGGTAAGGGCGCTACCACACACGAATCTGAAAGGCCCGTTATCAATGTGATTACAGGAGGCCCATACCCAGCGGGCAGAAGCTGGGGTGAGATGGAACGATATGCTCGCGCTTTGAAATATAGCCCAGCGGAAGAAGATGTTTTTGTTTTAGAAGATGCTACACCCCTAAAGCAACAGAGAACTTCTAATGATGATATTGTGTTTAAGGCTAGGGATTCTATGGGTATTGAAGCTCCAACCATGGATCCCTTGGTCATTTCTGTAGGAATTGGGCCAGCTATAGTAAGACGAGTGCTTGTTGATTGCGGTGCTTCCTGCAATATACTCTTCAAGAAGACATTTGATCAAATGAAAATTCCAATGGCTAACGTTCAGGCTTCATCACAAAAGATTTTTGGGTTTACTGGGGAACCGCAGCAGCCGATTGGAACTGTTGACTTGTTTGTGGAACTTGGAGAAGGACATAAAAGGGTAGTTCGGAAAAACACCTTTGTAATTGTCGATGGATTTTCTGCATATAATGCCTTCCTGGGCCGGCCAACTTTAGCTGCGTTCAAAGCCATTCTCGCCCCGTACTGCTTAACTATGAAATTTCCCATAGATAATTGTGTTAGTGTCATTAAAGGAGATCAAAATGGTGGGCAGGAATGTTATCTTATAGAGCTTCGAGAGGCTAGGAAGAGAGAGACGGGAAAAGATGCGGTAGCCCCGCTCCGCGTCAAAAATCCAACCTTGTAGCAAATACAGGGTGGCCCCTGCACTGGCGAGCATAGTGGTGCAAGGAGAGAAATGGACCCTAGAAAGGCCAGTGCAGGGGAAAATAGAGTGGTGCCGATGGAAGTAATGGTACCGGTACCTGTTGATCTTAAAGACCCAAACAAAGTGTTGAATGTGGGTTCGCAACTCAGTGTGGCAGTTCAAAATATGTTGATATCATTTTTGAAAGCAAATCTGGACGTATTCGCTTGGATTCATGACGATATGTGTGGAATATCTCCAGAGATTGATGTACATACACTGAATATTGATCCGAAATTCACACCTGTGAAACAGAAAAGGAGAACCCAGGGTCCAGAAAGGTCAGCAGCGCTGAAAGAAGAAGTAGACCGCCTCATGGAAAATCATTTCATCAGAGAGTCCACATATCCAAATTGGGTTTCAAATCCGGTACTGGTTAAAAAAGCAAATGGAAAATGGAGAGTGTGCATCGATTTCTCAGATCTAAACAAAGCTTGTCCCAAAGACTACTTCCCGTTGCCAAGGATTGATCAGCTGGTAGATGGAACGGCCGGGCACGAATTGTTGTCTTTTATGGATGCTTACTCCGGGTATAACCAGATTATGATGCATGAGTTGGACCAAGAGGATACGAGCTTCGTCACAGATGGGAAAGTGTATATGGATCGATAATATAGTTAAACTACGACTAGCAAGTGCGGAATTATAAATAATAGTAAATAGCAGTAATAAAAATGACACCAGGGATTTTTATACTGGTTCGAACTTCTCGTTCTACGTCCAGTCCCAGACTCCTTCTGGAATTTCTCTAACAATCCTCACTTTACCCGGAGGAACAGGTATTACACCGCCTGAGCAACCGAACAGTACTTTTCCGCCTAAGCAACCGAATAGGACTTCAAATACAATTTGGTAAATTGTTTCTTGACTTGTGTGTTCTTTGAATAACACGAATATAGTCAATGTAGTACACCCTTCCTATAATCTTCTTGATATGATGATTTGAATGTGCAAAGATAGGAAGTAGAGAGTTGAAAATCACTTGATATTATAACAATATAAGATCAGAATAGATAGAAAGAATTGGTTATTGAAATAGTGGATTTTCATCTCTATTTATAGTATTGAATAGTTTTAATTCAATTGTTGCAACCATTAGAAGGAGTGCAACTGTTGGTGAAGAAGACAACTCTTCAAAATTTGAATTTTCATGAAGAGATGCTTCAGTTCGTCAAGTTCAGATGTCTGAGAAAAATAGTCAGATGGCTGAGTAAGTTTAAAAAGTCAAAATAGGCAGAAGAAACAAATTTCAGTGAATTTAGACGTCTGTTATTTAATTTAGACGTCTGTCGTTTATGTCAGACGTCTTTATTAAATTATCAGACGTCTGTCATTGATGACAGATGGCTAAATAAAACTTCAGATGTCTGAACTTGTGCTGATTTGTTCCTCTTCTTTATTTTAGTGATTCTGAACTTGAGAAATTTTTTGAAAATACTTTTATGTCTATAAAAAGATATTTTATTTTTGTAGAACATGTTTTCCAAAAACTATTTGTGTGTGTGTGTGTGTTGTTATCATCATATCAGAGATTGTACAGAAATATCTAACCGGAAATAATAATCAGTATACTAGAGAGCTTGAGCGTAGTTTGTTGACGATATGATAATAGCTTTTCTTTGTAGATTCCTGCACGAATATTTGACATCATAGTATATAGGTTGAAATATATAGTTGTCGCATTAAAATCAAAGAAGGCAGGTTCCAACATTCTCCCCCTTTTTGATGATGACAACTATATAATTCAACGGTTAGTATAAACCATACCTTTTTCTCCCCCTGTCAACATGATCATATTATATAGCAGAATGATTAATATTTCTCCCCCTTTGTCATTAACAAAAAGGAATTTGTAAGGGGTTTTGTTAGAAATGTGATGATAAAACACATTGTTGAATAGCAATATGAACTTTGTTCAGAACATACCAATGATAAAATTTTGTTGTGGAAGAGTCAGAATATTTGGAGTATAAAAACAGATTTGAACATATGTTTGAACAGGTTCCACATCTTAATATACTAAACAAAAAAAAGTGATATAGGAATGAAATTAGATTGTTGAAAATATATTATCAAACGTCTATGCGCAATGACAGACGTCTGTGATAATATAGACAGACGGCTAAATAAGAACTAGAGATTTAGACTTTATGGACTAGAATCAGACGGCCCAATTTTTGTTGTCAGACGTCTATATTTGAGTACAGACGTCTGAAGTATTTTGTTCAGACAGCTCAGAGGTCTCAATTTTGAACAGAGAGTAAAAAACATTTTGAACTAAATTTAGACGTCTAAATTTTTTGTTACAGACGTCTAAATTATACTACAGACGTCTGTGACATAAATTTCAGACAGCTCAAATAGGGACATAGAATTTAAGATTTTTTTTAGGCTAAAGGTAGACGTCTGATGTTTTTTTTTAGACGTCTGTGTGGCTGATTTTTAGTATTATATCTTTGTAAGGTAAAAATTTTGAAAATAAAAATAGAAATGAGTTGAAGTAAACTTTATAAATTTTTGAATGAGATGATTCCAAGTTCTCGTCTCAATTTTACAAAATTGTTTTCATTTAATGGTACCAAATTCATTAAAAAAATGAGGGAATATAATAAATTATATAACAATATCTTGTAAATACGAGATAAACTCATTATTAATTATGAAGAAAAAAAATAGATTTTACCATATTTGCTGAAGTCCATATTTCATTGTAAGCACGTAATTCTATTAAACGTATGGAACATTCTTTAAAATTCCAAAATCTATCCTTTTCCTTGTTTCTCCAAGTACCTACAATAAATAATAATCATTTTTGGTACCCACTTAATATGTTAGGGTCCGGGGGGTTAGATCTTGGGAAACCATACCCATTTGGGTGTGGTTGAACCTTTATAAATATAATTTTCATTATTAACTACCATATCAAAATAACCATTAATGTATTTTTCTCTATTTTTCCAATTAACAGGAACCCAAATACTTAGATAATTTTTATTCATATTTCTAGTCAATGATTTTGTACTTCTAGAGAAATTATACACATTATTGGTCATAACAGTATTTGAATTTCTATAAAAATTGGATTTAGACTTTACTCGAAATTTAGTACTAGCACTAACATTTTTACTATACATGAAAGCATATCTAGTGCTATTTCTACGATCAATTTTATTATATCCTAAACCACTTTTATCATTGTGAGCTTTTGAATTTGTAACTAAAGAAGATAAGATATCTTTACCTTTGTTAAAATTTATGATTTTTGTATTTAGTCTTTCAAAATTTGCTATAGAATCACAAACTTTTTTTTGAAAAATATTGTTATTAACTTTTAAAATCTCACATTCTTTAGATAATTCTAAATTCTTTTTAATTAAAGCTTCATTCTCTTTTTCAAGAGACAAAATTAAGGAACTAGAATTATTTAAAGAATTTTCCAAAAAAGTATTTTTATTTTGCAAAACATTGATTTCCTCCAAAAGATCATTGTTTTTATCTTCTAACTGCTCATTTTCATTTTGTAGGAAATCTTTTTGTAAAAAAAGTTCTTCGACGGTATTTTCAAAACATTTAGTTTGTTTTACAAAAAATTTATTTTCCTCTTTTAAATTGGAAATTTCTTGCTCACAATCTTTCAACTTAGCTAAAGCAATTGTATTAACTTTATCCAAAGTTTTACAATCTTTTAATAATTCGTCATGTGCTAACATAAGATCTTTATATAAAGAATCTAAACATACCAATTGTGATCTGAGTTTAGCTATGAAGCATTTGTTTGTTTGCTCCTTTGATTCTTCTTTATTGCTTTTCCTCTTCTTTATTGCCTTGACTAGATCTCTTTGTAGCCATTTATTCTAGGATGTTGTTACGATCTCTAGAATCCCAGGCTCTGATACCAAATGAAAGTGTATATGGATCGATAATATAGTTAAACTACGACTAGCAAGTGCGGAATTATAAATAATAGTAAATAGCAGTAATAAAAATGACACCAGGGATTTTTATACTGGTTCGAACTTCCCGTTCTACGTCCAGTTCCAGACTCCTTCTGGAATTCTTCGAATAACCCTCACTTAACCCGGAGGACAGGTATTACACCGCCTAAGCAACCAAACAGGACTTTTCCGCCTAAGCAACCGAATAGGACTTCAAATACAATTAATAAATTGTTTCTTGACTTGTGTGTTCTTGAGTAACACGTATATAGTCAATTTAGTACACCCTTCCTATAATCTTCTTGATATGATGATTTGAATGTGCAAAGATAGGAAGTAGAGAATTGAAAATCACTTTCATATTATAACAATATAAGATCAGAATAAATAGAAAGAATTGGTTATTGAAATAGTGGATTTTCATCTCTATTTATAGTATTGAATAGTTTTAATTTAATAGTTGCAACTTTTAGAAGAAGTGCAACTCTTGATGAAGAAGACAACTCTTCAGAATTTGATATTTCATGAAGAGATGCTTCAGTTCGTCAAGTTCAGATGTCTGAGAAAAAAGTGACAGATGTCTGAATGAAGTTTAAAATTCAAAAAATAGAAGAAACAAAAACCAGTCATTTTAGACGTCTGCCATTTAATTCAGACGTCCGTCTATGATGACAAACGTCTGTTATTTAATTTACAGACGTCTATTTCATATGGAAATAGAAGCACTTTATACTGAGGATTCAGACGTCTGTTATTTTATCTTTAGACATCTGACATTGATGTCAGACGTCTGAATTAAGATACAGACGTCTAAACCTGTACTGTTTTGTTCCATCCTTTGTTTTAGCACTTTTCAACTTGAGATATTATATAATTTTGAAAATACCTTTTTATATCTTTAAATAATTAAAGATATTTATTATTTTAAAACATGATTTTCAAAAGTATATTTGTGTGTGTGTGTTTTATCATCATATCAGAGATTGTACAAAAATATCTAACCGGAAATAATAATCAGTATACTAGAGAGCTTGAGCTTAGTTTGTTGACGATATGATAATAGCTTTTCTTTGTAGATTCCTTTTTCTTAAAATTATTATATAATGAACCATTATTTTTAGAAAGCTTTTGTATCGGTTTTTTATATCCTAACCCCTTTTTATTTGAACAGGTTTGAGAATTCTCAATTATTTTAGAGAGACTCTCTCTTCCACTGTTAAATTTAGAAACGTTTTTAGAAATATTTTCCAGTTTTGTTTTAAGATGTGATACTTCTATATCAAGTGTTTTAATATTAGAGTTTAAATCATAATTCTCTTTTTCTAATTTAACATTCTCATATTTCTGTCTTTCTATTTCACTGCTTAAATCAGTGAATTGAGATGTTATATTAACATAAGATTCTTGAGATTTTACTAACTCTTCCTCTAATATTTTCTTTTCATCTTTTAACATGTCAGTTTCTATTTCAGTTCTATTTAATTTTCCTAAAGCATCTTTATATTTACTCTTTAGGATTCTAAGTTTATCTAACAATTCAGAGTTTATTTCTATTAAATCGTCAAAAGTTAGATCACTTACATCATCATTTGTTGCCATAAGACAAACGTTGGCTTGTTATGAATCACTGTCATTATCACTGTCTGATGAAGAAGATTCTGTATCATCCCATGTAACTGAGAAGGCTTGCTTCTTTTTATATTTGTCCTTTTTGAGATTATTTTCATTCTTCCGATCAGGACAATCTTTCTTTATGTGGCCCTTCTTGTGACATTCGTAGCATTTAAGAGATGAGCTTGATGGCTCATTGAAACCCTTGTTATTTCCAAATTTATTGCTCTTTTTGAATTTCAAAATTTTTTTGAAATTCTTAGCTATAAATGCCATATCGTCTTCTGATTCAGAGTCTTCTTTTTCTGCTTGAAAAGCGATAGTTTTCTTGTCCTGTGCTTGTGCTCGTCTTGCCTGTAAATTTTCTTCATAGGACATTAGATTTCCTATTAACTCTTCTATTTTTATGGTTGAAATATCATTAGCTTCCTCGATAGCTAAGACTTTTCGTTCCCATTCATCAGTTAAAGAGTTAAGGATTTTTGATAAAACATCAGATTCAGTAAAAGTAACTTCTAAAGCTAATAGTGAGTGATAAATATCCTGGAATCTAGAGTACATTTCACTAATACTTTCTCCTTGTTTCAGCCTAAAATTTTGAAATTGATTTTTAAGCATAGAAATCTTGCTTTGTTTTACTTTATTTGTTCCTTCGTGTGTAACCTTAAGAGTATTCCAAATTTCATATCCAGTTTTACAGATACTGACTCGATTGAATTCATTTTTGTCTAAAGCGCAAAATAACATGTTCATTGCTTTTGCATTTGCAGTAGCATCTAGTTTTTGGGTATTAGACCATGCAGCATACTCTGTAGTAGGAATATGATATTCAGTTTGAATAATATTCCAGGTTTCAAATCCACTTGCTTGCATAAAAATTCTCATTCTAGTTGACCAATAACTATAATTTAATCCGTTAAACAATGGTGGTCGTGTAGTGGCTTGTCCCTCAGTAAAACTGTTGCTAGTGTTATTGTCCATATTATTAAAAAAAATCAGATAACTGTGTTATAGTTATGTGATGACCTTGCTCTGATACCAAATGAAAGTGTATATGGATCGATAATATAGTTAAACTACGACTAGCAAGTGCGGAATTATAAATAATAGTAAGTAGCGGTAATAAAAATGACACCAGGGATTTTTATACTGGTTCAAACTTCTCGTTCTACGTCCAGTCCCAGACTCCTGTTGGAATTTCTCTAACAATCCTCACTTTACCCGGAGGAACAGGTATTACACTGCCTGAGCAACCGAACAGGACTTTTCCGCCTAAGAAACCGAATACGACTTCAAATACAATTTGGTAAATTGTTTCTTGACTTGTGTGTTCTTTGAATAACACGAATATAGTCAATGTAGTACATCCTTCCTATAATCTTCTTGATATGATGATTTGAATGTGCAAAGATAGGAAGTAGAGAGTTGAAAATCACTTGATATTATAACAATATAAGATCAGAATAGATAGAAAGAATTGGTTATTGAAATAGTGGATTTTCATCTCTATTTATAGTATTGAATAGTTTTAATTCAATTGTTGCAACCATTAGAAGGAGTGCAACTGTTGGTGAAGAAGACAACTCTTCAAAATTTGAATTTTCAGGAAGAGATGCTTCAGTTCGTCAAGTTCAGATGTCTGAGAAAAATAGTCGGATGGCTGATTAAGTTTAAAAAGTCAAAATAGGCAGAATAAACAAATTTTAGTGAATTTAGACGTCTGTTATTTAATTTAGACGTATGTCGTTTATGACAGACGTTTGTATTAAATTATCAGACGTCTGTCATTGATGGCAGATGGCTAAATAAAAGTTCAGATGTCTGAACTTGTACTGATTTGTTCCTCTTCTTTATTTTAGTGATTCTGAACTTGAGAAATTTTTTGAAAATACTTTTATGTCTATAAAAAGATATTTTATTTTTGTAGAACATGTTTTCCAAAAACTATTTGTGTGTGTGTTGTTATCATCATATCAGAGATTGTACAGAAATATCTAACCGGAAATAATAATCAATATACTAGAGAGCTTGAGCTTAGTTTGTTGACGATATGATAATAGCTTTTCTTTGTAGATTCCTGCAAGAATATTTGACATCATAGTATATAGGTTGAAATATATAGTTGTCGCATTAAAATCGAAGAAGGCAGGTCCCAACAAGATATTGGTCTCTACTGCTACAAAGTCATGCCCTTCGGACTGAAGAATGCAGGGGCAACATATCAAAGGCTTGTTAATGCAATGTTCAAATCACAGCTTGGGAAAACTATGGAAGTCTATGTCGATGATATGTTGGTGAAATCAAAGAAAGAAGTTGACCATATGGATCACTTAGCGGAAATGTTCGCAATCCTTCGAAAATATGGAATGAAGCTCAACCCTTCGAAATGTTCATTCGGAGTAGAGTCTGGGAAATTCTTGGGATTTATCGTAAGCGCTAGGGGCATTGAAGCTAATCCTGCTCAAATTACTGCTCTAAGAGAAGTCAAAGCCCTTAGGAAAAAGAAGGAGTTGTAGAGCCTCAATGGGAAAGTTGCTGCTTTAAGTCGGTTCATTTCCAAAGCCACTGATAAATGAATCCCTTTCTTTGACGCTTTAAAGAAAGGAAAGAAAAACTTCGAATGGACACAAGAATGCCAGAAATCTTTCGATGAATTAATCCGTCACATGGAAGCGCCTCCAATACTTTCCAAGCCCAACAACGGCGAAGACCTTTTCATATACTTGGCATTTTCATCTCATGCCTTGAGTGCAGCACTGGTACGAGAGGATGCAAAAGTTCAGCGCTCGGTCTACTATATCAGCAAAAGACACACTGGGGCAGAAATGAATTATTCAATGCTGGAAAAGCTCGCCTACTGTTTACTGATTGCTTCCAGAAAGTTGAGGCCGTATTTTCAAGCTCATCCTATCAAAGTTCTTACTGATCAGCCCCTAAAGCAAGTCCTCTTTCGACCTGAAACTTCGGGCCGCCTTCTGAAGTGGAATATCGAACTTAGCCAATATGATATCACTTATCATCCTCGAAGAGCCATTAACGGACAAGCTTTAGCAGATTTCATCGCAGAGTACACAGATAAGGGTGATAGTGAGGAGGAGATTACAGTTGACATCCCAATCAAATGGAAGTTATATGTTGATGGTTCAAGAAATGATTACTGTTCTGGAGCTGGGGTTGTGCTTGAAACCCCCGAAAGGCGATCATTATGTTATGCATTAAGACTGGAATTTCCTTCTAGAAATAATGAAGCAGAATATGAAGCTCTAATTGCTGGATTAAAGATTGCAAAGGAATTAAATATCAAAGCATTACAAATCTTCAGTCATTCTCAGCTTATTGTGTGTTAGGTCAAGAAGGAATTTCAAGCTAAAGGAGGGAATCTGCCTGCCTACTTGTCAAAGGCTTCTGAGCTTCTCGGTGATTTCGATCATTATTCGATAAGCCACATACCTCGAGAGGAAAATATGAAAGCAGATTCTCTAGCAAAGTACTCAAGCTCCGGAGAAGCTCAATTATTGGGATTAGTTCCTATGGAGGTTTTGTCAGATCCAAGTACTGATGAAATGGATATTGACTGGATCATGGCTGTATCTCAAGAACAAGATTCATGGATGACCCCAATCAAAGAATATCTGCTCAACGGCTCCCTACCAGAAAATTCTAAAGAACGCCGAAAGCTGTTAAGAAAAGCATCAAGATACGTAATTCAAGACGGCCGGTTATACAGGCGGGGATTCTCAATGCCATTACTCCGATGTGTAACCAAGGAAGAAGCTAAGACAATCTTAGCAGAGGTACACGGAGGAGAATGTGGGGACCATTCAGGTGGCCATACTCTTGCCAAGAAAGTTCTCAGATATGGGTATTTTTGGCCAGATATTAATCGAGATGCTGCTATCTACTCCCGAAAATGTGACAAATGCCAGAGATTTGCAAAAATTCAAAGAGCACCTTCAACTGAACTAACACAGATGGTCAGCCCATGGCCGTTCGCCATTTGGGGGATAGATCTAATCGAACCTTTACCAATTGCCAAGTCGGGAATCAAATATGCTATTGTTGCTGTTGATTATTTCACCAAATGGGCCGAAGCTGAACCTTTGGCCACTATTACCTCTAAAAAGATGATAAATTTTGTGACTAAAAATATCATTTGCAGATATGGTGTACCACAGAAGATAATCACAGACAATGGTACTTAATTCGAAAGCGAAGAGTTCCAAGACTTTTGCAAGCGATTCAAAATCCGAAAAAGCTTCTCAGTAGTGGCTCATCCACAGGCAAACGGGCAAGTGGAAGCAGTAAACAAAATTATTAAGTCAACCATCAAAAAGCAGCTTGAGAAAGCAAAAGGTGGATGGGTTGATAAGCTACCACTAGCACTATGGGCATACAGAACAACCCATAAAACTACAACTGGGCACACTCCATTCTCATTGGCATACGGATCAGAAGCAATGATTCCAGTAGAGCTAGAAGTCCCTTCACACAGGAGAGTTCATTTCAACCAGGCCAAAAATGAAAAATTGCAACTCGAAGCACTTGACTTTCTTGATGAAAGAAGGGAAGAAGCTAGGCTCAGAGTTGCGGCTCATCAGCAAAGGATAGCAAGGCAATTCAATTCTAAAGTCCGTCAACGAAGCTTTGAAATCGGGGACTTAGTCTTGAAGACGATCATGACAGCAACTGGAGTGTTTGGACCAAATTGGGAAGGACCATATGTCATAGGCAATAAACTTCTTGATGGCACCTTCAAACTTACAACTGTCGAAGGAGATCCAATCCCGAGAGCCTGGAACAGCAATCACTTGCGTCCATATTTTACTTAAAAGCAATGCTTGAAATTGTAAAAAGATAATGGATGCATCAATTGTATTATAAACCATTGTAAAATCAGTGATGATCAATAAAAAGAGCTATAAAGTGGATGTAGGCCCAGTTCTTGGCCGACCACTATAAATTCTGTGTTCTTTATTATTATAAAATGCCTGTCTCATTTCGATGTGTAAATACTCTAAATGTATTGCTAAAATATCGATTTAATATTGCAGGTCATTAAAACAAAGCTTACCCATCGCAATGCCAAGTGAACCTCGTAAATCACTCAATAAACGAACTTCAAGCCACAAAAAGTTCCGAATTCAAATCCAACATAAGATGAACTTTACACCAAAAAGTTGATGATTCCACCGAAGGGACACTTTTCCAAAGAAAAGGAACTAGACACTTGTTAACTAATTACGATTGTTTGTATAAACATACATCTGATTAGATAACTTGCGCTTGTCCCATGAAATCAATTAACAGTGAAGTACACTCCATTGGATAGAGCAAACTGCTTGCAAAAGAAAGGAACATGGGCACAGAGGCAATAACAGGGGACCATTAATGAGCAAACAACAAAGAGACATGGGCGAGCCGATCAACAAAAGCCCTCTTCGGAGGCACAGGACCTCTTCAGAGGCACAACTCTTCGGAGGATAAAGACCTCTACGGAGGCACAAGCCGTCTTCGGAGGCACGCTAATAAATGGAAGCGTTCTTCTCAAAAAAAAAGTTGGTGGAACCACTGAGGCACAAGGCATTTGTTAACTAATTGCGATCTTTTGTGCGAACGAACGTCCAATTAAATAACTTGCGTCCGCCCTATGGATCCATTTAACTGTGAGAAAGTAACTTCTAGGCAATCAAATAAAGACCTCTCCGGAGGCGCAAGACCTCTTCGGAGGCACAAGACCTCTCCGGAGGCTTAAGACCTCTCTCGAGGCACCACAAGCCCTCTTACGAGGCACAAGCCTTCCCCAAAGGCACACACTGCCCTCTTTGGATGCAGAAGACCTTCCCCAAGACACACAAGACCTCTCCGGAGGCACAAGACCTCTCCAGAGGCATAAGACCTCTCCGGAGGCATAAGACCTCTCCGGAGGCACAAGACCTCTTCGGAGGCACGTCCCAGAATGAAATACTCTTCTCAAACAACAAAGTTAACAGAACCACCGAAAAAGCACCTTCACAACATGAAGGCGCAGGGCCCTTGTTAATTGGTTGTGATCGCTTGAACAAACGAACATCCAACCAAGTAACTTTCGCCCGCTCCGTAGTTCCATTCAACTGGAGAAAGTAATTCCAAGAGAACGCGACAAATATAAAAGAAGAAAGAAAGCCCTCCTCTGAGGCACACTTCAACTCTCAAGGAAGATCTACTTGTTTATCTTGAAAAACTCTTCCCCAGAAACTGAAGTGCTATGTAAAATCCTCTTTAGAGGCCCGCTTTACCGTGTAGGAGAATTCACTTCTCAAAAATATGAAGTGACCATCTCCGAGGGTGGAAGCGTAAAAACTTCTCCAAAAATGAGACACGCTCTATTAAATTAGAATAATTGTTTCTAAAAAAAAATGGAATAGTTATTCTCCAAAATAAGAGTACAAGTCTCGTCAAAGCAAAAAGATATTGCAATGCACTTGTGGTATAGGGGCAATATCATACAATACAACTACATCAATAAAAGTAGTGTTCAAGCGACATGCCACAAGCTCATTACAACATCACGCAGAAAAAATGTGGAATAAATGCATTCTCAAACGCAGACAAAAAGTTTGTACAAGTAAAAAGAATCGTTTATTCTACACTAAAATAAGAAATAGATACATTCTTACATATATAAGAATTTGACAAGTAAAAGAATTATTTTATTCAATACTGTGAAAATTCTTTACATGTGCAGATCTCAAAAAAGTAGGGACCAATACCCGTACAATCTCCGGTCGACACAAGCAAAAAGCAAAATAAGAAAAGTAGAGTCCAAATTATCACTCCTTCTTCCTGCCACCTTTAGTACCCTTGCGCGGTTTGATGACTAGTTTCAGAATCTAGCGGGGACGGGTCCGAGAAGAAGGAGAAGAAGGTGCAGCTGGATCTTCTTTTGCTTCATCTTCTCCAGTGGAAATGCTTTTCTTCTCCTTTTTTATGACGTGCTTCCCTTTCCTCTTTGAGGAAGACTCACTTCCCGGAGTAGTAAGCAGCGCAGAAAGCTTCGTGTTACCATCAAGAGACTGCTCCGGAGTCTTCTCACTGTCCTCAAGATCTTCTGCCTTCTGTTCTTGTGAAGCGGGTGGATCCTCCAAGCCTTGAAGGGCTTCTATTTGCTCTTCCTGCGAACCCGGCTGAGAAGCAGGAGTGACTTGAAGAGTTGGAGGAGGAACAACTGGAAGAGGAGAAGCGTGAACAACGCTCGGTGTCTCCGCTACAGAAAACAAGTTAAAATCAGTATTCTCCGGGAAAAGAGAAAATGTTGGTCCATCGAGACTTAAGTAACAGTCAAGAAATTCATCAAATTCGGTTGAAGCAAACAAGTAGTCTACTTGAGTTAGATCAGGCTTGGAGTTACCTGGAGAAGTCGGCTTTGCAAGATCAATCTCGAATTTCTGAGCCTCAATATCGTCCAAGGCCTCTTCCTCGATGGGAGTGGTCACAATTTCTTTGTCGACTTTAGCAGGAGGCGAAGAGTGTGAACTGGAGCCAATAATATCGACATCAGCTGAAACCGAAGTACGAACAGGGGCAGTAGGAAGTACTTCTTTTTCGGAACACTTCTTTCCCGTTGCTTCGGCTCGCGCTTGGGCAAGTTTCTCTTTTCCCTTAACAAGCGCAGCACGGGCATTTTCATCTAAATAAGTTGCTTCAAGATCTGTTTCGGCATAACCAGCACCACCAAGCATATCGATTATCGCCTCCCATACTTCAGCCAAGGTAACTTCATAGTCCGGCCCCAAAAACGAGAGACTTCCGTGTCCCAAGACGCTGTGGATATAAAAGTCGAACAAAGTAGAGCTAATATTGGCTTTAGTAGCCACATGAGATTCTTCGGCTGCAACTTTCCCAGCGACAGCTTCATCGTGCTCTCTTTCAGCCTTTAACAACTGAGACTGCAGCCTTGTGATTTCCATGTCTTGGGAGCTAATTTTCTCCCAAGCTGAACGACGTCATCACGATATTTCCAAGTAACAAGCTGCTCTGCTTCAAGTTTTGCTTCAGCATCTCGCTGAGTCTCGAACTTGTTTTTGGAGCATTTCTTCCTTTTGCGAATAAGAAGTGGCAAGCTCGCTCTTTAGTCTTTCAACTTCAGCTTCAAGCCTCACATAATCATCAGAGATGCTCTTCATTTCAGCATCGTGCTACTTGCAAATTTTATCCCACTCTGACTTATCATTCTCCATAGTCAGCATGGTTTCTACCATCGTGCTGCTTGCGATTGACTCTTTGAAGCTCATCAACCAGTTTCTACCATCCAGACATTCTCTCAATGTCAAGCTTAACAGCATCGAGATTCTTCAACATGGCCTGCTTGTCGATAGGAACCAAGTCTAAGTCAAAGCGAACTCCTTTTAGACACCAATTTGGAAATCAGTTCTGAAGTGTAGGAGGAGCGTCCCTTACTTGGTACTGAGGCCTGTTGATAATCATTTGAATGTCGGATTTCTGAAGAGCAGGAGAATCAGAGGGGATATCAAGAGGAATTGAAGCAGGGGTCTTTTCAGAAACTGCAGACGGAGATTGATCGCTGAGTTTAACCTGTTTGCTCGGATCATCAGCAATGTTGCCCTTCCCCTTATCATCATGGGATTTCCGCTTATGAGAATCATCGCTTCTGTGAGAAGAGTCATATCGCTCATCCCTCCTCCCATATTGATGCTCATAGTCCTGCCTTTCTTGAGCCTTCCTAATAGCTCTTTCTTCATCTGTTTCCCTTGGGGCAGAGAGATAACGCCTAAAATCATAAGTATTGCGGCTTCCATGGCGCTGGAAACTGTCATAGTACGAACCAGATCGCCCCATCGGAGAATCTGAAAGTAAAAGAAAAGACAAGTCGTAAAAATCTTCGAAGTGTAGAAGCTGAGTACGTATAAGTGCCAAAAATCATAAGTGTGTGTGATGTGCAAGCTACGCGCGTCAGACTACAAACCACTCTTTGGTGTGGGAATGGTGGTGACTTGTGTAACAAGCGTTGTAATTTGTTGTAAAAAGGAAGTCGCCTCGATAGCAGGAGAAACAGCTTTTGAAGGGTCATCTTTGAATAGCTCCTGTGAGGTTATCATCAAATCACTCAATCCCTCAAAGATATCATCGCCATTGTGACCGACGGAACTTTCCCTTTCAATTCCCATATCAGCCACCTTTCCGGAATGCTGAGAGGGCTCCTCTTCTTCGATGACTGGGAAAAGTGTTATCTTGCTTGATGACCCCGCAATGTCAGTAGAAGTGGAACACTTCACCAGTGAGATATCAGTGGTTGGGTCTTTCGGTACAGGTTCTTCAGCAGGAGCTGGGGCATCTGATGTCCGTGCTGGAGAATCAGAGACTTCATGAGGCTGAGTAGAACGGGAAGAATGTAGGAGTCCGAATTGATGTAAGAACTCGTCTGTCAACAGAAATTGGATACTCCTCTCCTCAACTGGTACAGCCATGAGCCTCTCAAAGGTTGGTTTGTGACCAGGATCCCTAGAAGGAGAAGGAAGTGCTGAAAAGAAAAGAGCGAAGTTAACGCCTGACAACTGTGGTTTTGAAAAGTCCAGAAACATAAGAAACAAAGATAAAAGATCTTACTTCCTACTCTCCAGATAGCGTAAAATCCCGGAGGATAGCGAACGAAGAAGAATTGACTTAGAAACCCGTGAACACTATCCGAAAGGCCAAGGATCAGTTTGCGGTTTCTAGCGCTTCGCACGACAGTGATGGAACGATGATCTTTATTCCTGGTAAAAGAGCATAAGTAACAGATCTCATCGAAGCTCGTAAGACGATCCATCGTCCTCCTAAATAGCACACATAGTCCCATCAGGATGGCGTAGCCATTGGGATGCAACTGAAAGGGAGAAATAGACAATCGAAGAAAAAGCTGCTGGAGGAAATCATGGAAAGGGTGAATGGCTCCGTTCATGCACATTTGGCGATTAACGGCAACAAAACCGTGGGGTGGTATGTCAGCGGTGTCGTTTTTCTCAGGCAGAATGGCATCAGCTTCAGCAATCCTGAACTGAGTACACAGTTGGCGGAAAGCTTTATATGATAAGGTGGTCGAAATTCTTTCTGGAGGATTTGTTAATGGAGCAGGAATAGGAATCGCCTCTCCAGCTTGAACTGTTACTTCTTCTTGTTGAGAAGACATTCTACACAATCAACTGGATGTTCAAATTTGAAGGTGCACGTTTCCTAAGAAGTGTGAAGTGTTGTGCATAACTAATTAAAATAGAAAGCAAACATAACTGGAATTAAACTAGTTAACAATTGGTCGATTGCTAAATTTCAGGGCTTGTTAATCTAAAATTCAAGTGCAGTGTTAATGCAAACAAATCAGCTTCAATTAACTACTATAATTTTGCTTTAATACTTCACTTGAATTGGTTAGTATACAGCATTTCGTTCAGGCAGTTCATTTAAGTTGATTTTTCTTTATCGACTAATCTGTCATTTGATGTGGGCAGTCAATGGCAGTACATTCATCCCAATTTTCTACAAATGTTATGTTTAAGCAGGTTGTTAGCTTACAAATTGAAGCAGAATGCTACAAAGTTTAACATGTTAAAGTTCAAACAATTCAGTATTCAGACAGTCTACTTCAGCAATTCAAGTTAAAGTTCAAGTCAGAATTATGCTTCATAACAGTTCGAAGTTCTAACTCGCCACGACCTAAAGAATGTGGGATGGGTTAAGTTAAATCGTTGGTTCTCTAAGTCATTGGTTCTTTAAATCGTGAGGCATAGTAAGAATGAAAAGGTCTCAAGTCAGAACGGCACGAATTTCTCTAAGTCCTAGCTCGGCCACGACCTAAGGCTTATGCCGCAAGATAATTAAGTCGCAAGAAAAGTTGGGTCGTCTAAACAGTTAGGTCACGAGAGTTCTTGAACCGGACAAATTGATAGATCGTGAATGTTTTAGGTCATCTCCGATGGAATCTCGAGCCACTTCCTGCTCGAACCAAAGCCTCACTTCCCTTCACCAATCTCCTCCCTCTCCACTAAGGAGTTCAGTAACTCGCCAACTCGAGATCCGTAAACCTAGTAAACTCTAATCACATCTCACAACATCACCAAATCATCCCAAAAACCATTATAAAACCAGTATACTGCAGTATTTTCGAGAAATCGCAATGACCTAGCAACTAAAGGAAGTCAAGGATCGGTTCCGACATAACTCGTAATGGAGCATAGTATACAAGCTTGGATTAGGGACGACAAATAAGGGACTCGCAATTCGATGATGGTCATGATTGAATATCGGTTGGATTCACTTACGAAATATTATGATGGAGATGATTAACGGTCGAGTAATCTGGGATTCATCTTCGAAAGCTCGGAAACTTGTTAATGGCGGACGGAATGATAGAGCAGGTAGAGGAAAAAAGGGAACGAACTAAGCTATTTATACACTGTGGTAGTGAAAGGCGAATCGACACATACGACCTACGGCTTATCTTAAGTCGCTCACGACCTAACAAACTCATCAAAGAGCGAACTAAGGAGATCGAAGCACACGACCTACGACCTAGGCATATACTTTGAGGGGCAAATGTTAACCCTATTTTAATTCACGACCTACCGACCTAAGCACTGCCGACTTAAGAAGCATACGACCTAACTGCAGAGCCGACTTAAGAAGCATACGACCTAACTGCAGAGCCGACCTAACGGGCTAAAGCATACGACTTAAGAAGTGTACGACCTAAGAAGTGAAGCGGCTTAATGTCTTCAGCGAGTTAACGACTTCAGATCTGGACGAACTACGACTTAAGGGAATATGACGACTTAAGTGGGTTAACGACCTAAAGGAGCCATAACCTAATGGCTTAAGAAAGTAACCACCTAACTACGAAAAGGACTCAACAACTTAAGGCAGCTACCGACTTAAGATGTGGACCGACTTAAGAAGTCTAACGACCTAACGACTTAACAAGTTACGACCTACCGACCTAAGGAGCTAACGACCTAAGTGGATGAACGACTTAACGAGCTAAAGAAAAGTGAAGTTATGTTCCATACCGACCTACGACTTATACTAAGTCGCACACGACCTAAAGCTACAGAGTTAAAACTCCATACCGTGACACTTACGTTGCATCTCGTTGACTCGTTCACGACTTAGGACTTGTGAGATGAATTCAGACAAATGAGCTTGCCTCTACTAAGCCGTAAACGATGCTTGATAGGTCAGCCACGACCTACGACCTATCTTAGGTCGGTCACGACCTACGACCCAGCCTGGAATTTCACTATAAATAGGACAGCAACTCCAACATTTGGGGGACTTGGGGGGATCATTCTCTGAAGCGCCATTACTCTGCCGAATTCTTAACTCATCCAACACTTGAAGAACTCCAAACGTCAAAGACACTACAACAAGCTTTGAAAGAGATTCTGCACATCCGACATGGATTCAACAAATCTCATCATCAAAGTTTGAGTTACTAGTCTGAAGTGTTTGTGTGATCGAAGTGAATTGTATTCGAAGTGCATTGTATCAGATTGTAACCAAATCAGCAATAAAAGAATATAAAGTGGACGTAGGCTTAATTACGGGCCGAACCACTATAAATCTGTTGTCCCTTT
Organism: Allium fistulosum; assembly: GCA_030737815.1. Lineage (NCBI taxonomy): Eukaryota > Viridiplantae > Streptophyta > Magnoliopsida > Asparagales > Amaryllidaceae > Allium > Allium fistulosum. Next base: position 751,129,327 of record CM060905.1, on the reverse strand, counting down.
ACCGTTTTCTGCTATTTTCAGCTTATATTCTGTTCCCGTACCAACGGGTGGTGCTTTCACATTATTACTACACACACCGGGTGTTAGCGTTCAATTTTCAGCGTTAACAGTATATATATTTAAGTGGATTTATCCTGTTATTGGATTCATGGCCAATTTTAATTATAATTTTTTTTAGAAGGTGTTGAGAGTTAGAAATTTACACTTCTTATCATAAATTGGACCGAGAATAATATATTTTGTTAAAGTTGTAATTCTTATCAAGCCTTTTGATTTGGTTGAAACCTCCCAAATCAAAACAAGTTTCGTTGTCTGCTTGCTTTCGTAACCTTAAGCCCCTTTCGACTTATTCGAAACCCACTGCAGTTACTAGGGATGTTACCATCATTTTTATAAACACTATCGAAATGTTCCAAAGCACTTTTTATTTTTTTTCAAAGTTATTTGGATTCGAATCTTTCGAATTAATAAGAATATAATGTTTCAGTTGTATTTGTATTCTTTTAGCAAAACAAAATTGTTGGTTTTAACGTTATTAAGGGGTTTATTGGGTTCAATTGTGAAATGTTGTTAAAGTATATATATTTGAAGAAGTAATATAAGATTGGTTATTCCTTTTTAGTAGTAAAATTTTCCCTAGGCTTTCAACATTGGTGAAGGGTGTTTCTAGGTGTTTCCATTCCATTTAACCCTTCGACATCATCGAAAGCCTAATGAATTTTATTACCTAAATTGACTTTAACATCCTTTAAAAGATATTGAGTTATATACTTGGTTGATACTTAAACTATTGCAATAGATTTGTTGACATCTTCAAAAGGTGTTAATTATAAAACAAATTATAACTTCTAATGAAATGATTTCACTTGACAGAATAATAGGCTTGAAAAAGGTCTCCAAGAAACTTGATATAAGCCCAGAAGTAGAATCTTCTCCAAAGAAGATTGAAGCCGTCTCTAAACATTCCCCGATATCTTCTTAGGATGAGGTTGATGCCATTTTGAACGACTTTAGCATCACTAGAGTAGAACTCATTCCCTCTAGCGATAGAAATACCATTCAAAATTCTCCCGAAGGGTACTTCGCTTATACTGCCATTCATATTTGGCATGGTGGTTTCTTCTACTTCCCAGATTTCTGCTCTAAGTTCCTGACCTATCTGGGCAATGAACCCATCCAGTAATCACCTATTATCTACACATACCTTCTCTTTTTCGAACTTATGGCTCTATAGTCAGGCATTCCTTCACTAAATGCTGAAATTCTCACTTATTTAGTTTGCCTAGTCAAACTCAGCAATTTGAACGACTAGATTTTCAAAATTAATCCCCATGAAAAACTAATTTTAGAGAGGGTAAATAAATTTAGAGACTGGGAGACATAGTTTTTTTTCGTCAATTGTTTTCCGAACATTCAAGTAGCATCGAAAATAGGCTTACACTACTGACACCTTCCAATCTTTAAAAACTCTTCTCCCTACTTGTCAGAGGGTTCTTGGACAACCTCCTCTTATCCAACATACTTCCCAGAGCAAATGTTTCTTATCTTTGGGCAATCCCCAGAACATTTCTCCCATGTCTCCAATTTGTATAGATCATTTTGTAAGCTTAAGCGTAGTACTTGCAATTTATTGTTTTGTTACTCCTTAGATTACTTTACTAACTTATACTTTTCAAATTTTCAGCAACTTTTCCTCCAGTCGAATTGATTGTAAGTGACCCAGTTCTCCCAACCTCTACACCTAGTGTATCAGCCTTGACTCAGGCCATCACTAAGTCAAAGATAATCGCCAAAAGAAAATTAAGTGAGATGGCTGCACCGGGCCCATCTCTTAAGAAAACTAAGACTATCGACGTCCATCCTCTTTGCTACCAAAAGAGGGTGAAATTGTCGACATGGGCATAACTTTAGAGAGTCATATTCTTAAAGCTCTTATTGATCGATCCAAAAAACTCCCTCAAATTGCGATCCCATATCTCGTATTGTCATTTCCAACTCTCCTCATGTCATCGAGCATATGCAAAAAGATTTGGGAACTTCAACTCCTTCTCTGGAGTTGAACCCTTCTAGACCCACATCACCAGTGCCTTCTAATATTTTGAGAAAATGGTACAAGCTATCATGAATTCTTCGTCTTTTACTTCCATTCATCCAACTTATTCTATTCCTGACCCAGTAGGTCATTGTCGATCTTCAATAGAGCAACAACTTCTGGTTCACTCCAAATTATTTAACCTTCCTATTATTATTTCTCACTAAATTTTGATCCATGTTGTAATCTTTCTTTTAAATTTCTTAAAGCTGATTCTTTCTTCAAGAAAGTGCTTTGAAATCTTCTGCTGAGACATCCAGGCTTCAAGAGGAAATCTCAACCTTGAACAGTCAGATTATATCCCTTTTCGCTGACAAAAATAATGTTATAAAGGATCATGAAAGATTGGAAGTCTCTCTTGCTTAAGCAGAATCTACTATTTCTGAAGAGAGGAAAGAAAAATAGCCCTTAACCGATGAAAAATTGGGTTTAGAAATGGCTTTGAAATAATCTGAACATGAGAAAGCTCGAATTGTGGTTATATAATCCTCTCTCAGGAAGAAGTTGGAGAAAACAAAAAATTCCTTAACATTGCCTGTTAAAACTATTTCTAAAGCCAAGCAAAGGGTGTCACAATTTCTGAGTACTTCTTTCAATGACATCATTATGAACTCTTATGAGGATGCCCTTATGCTCGCCTATGCTGACAACATTGAAAAGAGCCCAAACTTGCGCTTCCTTCACTCAATCTTGCTCTAGTTAAAAGATTTATGGACAAGGTCAAAAGAATGGAATAGAGAGTCATAGTCTCTGAGAGAGAAGAGATTGATGTTGTAAAAATCATATCTTTTGAAGTTCCTTCCATCGAAGTAGACTCGGATTCCAATGAAGAAAATGATGACGATGAATTCACCGCAGAAGAAGGCAGCAATGATGACGATAATGATGATGATAACGACGATAATAGCGATGATGTCGGAGATAGAGGTTAGGGTTCAGGTGGCAATAGAGGTGATCAAGCTGATGCTCCTAAAAAAGATGGCAATGATATCCCTGGGGCCTTAGAAAAAGTTAACCCCAATCTTAGCGATCATGAAACAAGCCTAATTGAATTCCCTGAGCCTTCTGATCGTCATGAAGAAACTGCCGACATTGATGTCAAAGAACAAAGGGAGAAAGAACAAGTCTTGCAACCTTCATTTCTAGTTTCTCAGGTATGGTATTGTTTCTCCAAATGGCTTTCACTTCCAAGATAATAATAGTTGACATCATTTTATTTTGGAAAAAGAAAAAATCTATCCAACTTTATATAAAAAAGCTTGAAAGAAAACAAGAGGAAATAAATAGCTTGTATAAAGAGTTAGATAAGCAATTAAAAGAACATAACATACTCTCTGACAAGTATCATAGGCTTAATAAAAGTATTGCGGCATTAGCGTCTTTCAAAGACAGGAAGCTGCCCCTAGACTAAAGAGGGCACACCTTCGATATAATAGACTTTTGGAAGAGAATCGGGAATTAAATACACTCTTTTAGATGTTGGTTGAAGAAAGAGATATCCAATAAAATTCTTACACAAAACCTATTGCAAACACATGACCGTGGATTTTTCTTACTTGGGCGATTTTAGTGAGGATCTACTTAGGCGTCTGTATAGGAGATATTTAGATGAATTTGTGTCTAATCCACATCCAGGGGCTTACTGGAATTTACCACATATCAAATCAATTCTCCATGAGTTGCCTCCTAAAAAAATTAAACATTATAAGGATAAATTTGTTTCCCAATTTTTTTCAAAAAATCGATTTTATATGAATCAAATGAACATTTGTAATTATGTAATATGAATTTCCTATGTTTTTTTTAAAATGGGTTCAAACTTTCTATTACTATAAGCAAAAAGAATACAAAAGTCTAACAAGACCATTCACAAAACAAAACAACTCTCAAACAACAATGAATGAATTTCCTATGTTAGTTTCCTTTTGTACTTAGTTGTGTGTTATTATGTTATCATGGAATAAACATATCTCAAGCAACCCTGCTTTTAGAGATTATTTAAGAAAATACGTCAAAGTAAGAAGAGATTATTTAGAAAAGGCTTCGCTTTTGAAATCATCAAAATTAGCCAGATACTAATTTCTTAGAGACCTGCAGAGACATTATATGGAACACCCCGCCTGCGTTTCAATTTTCTTAGTGAAGAAAAAGAAAAGCTTCTCAAGGAAATTCGAACATATCATACCAAAGTAATATGTGGTCGTGATAGTCCTCCTACCAGGGAATGGGACAATACCAAATATCCTTCATTTATTACCCTGGAAGGATTTAATGCCTCTTTTGAGTCAACGGCTACTCTTTTAGCTAATTCCTTGAACAAAGTCAAAAATGATGTTTCTCAATTTTAAGTGTAATAAAACAAGTGTTTGATTAAAAAAATGGAATTGTATGTTTAATTTTATTTCTTCTTTAGTTGTAATTAATATTGTCATTATAAAAGAGATTGGTTATTTTGGACTTGACTTTATTTTCTCATTTAATAGGACTTACAGTCAGCTATCATGCCACTCTCATCGAATTACTAATCTTGCTTTATTAGTATCAGAGATAGACTGGTTGAAGATGTTGAAAAGTGGAATTCACTTAAGGATCCTTTGCCTACTCATTTTCGAGGCAATGCGGATGCAATGGAATGACATATGAGATATTTGCTTCAAAAGACAATTGTTAGAAACCTAATGATCAAATTTCTAGTCTTGAAGCGGACATCAAGAATAAGGATGAAACTATTTCTATATTGAAACACCAAATTAAATCAAATCCTTCGATTGATTTCGATCGTAAGATGTCCGAGCTTCTTCTGCAAATAAGCGATTTGGAAATTAAATTAAATGACAGTCAAGCTCAATGAAAATCGTTGGAATTCATCATGGTGAACAACATCCCAAATATTGATTTACCAGCTTCTCCCATCACTTCATCTGTCATAAATTCAACTAAATAAGCAAAACAAATCCATGTCATCAATTATGGCATCCAACACATCATATATCAAAATATATGAAAAGTAAATCAATAATGTGAGGAATCCTATTGGATCCCTCCAACCTAGCCCTCTAAATCACATACAACATATAATCAAATAATATAAAAATCAACCGCTTCATGGTGGTGTTCGTATACAAAGGGTCATCCACTCTTACATGGGATTGTAATAGGGTCTCATCCACTCCATTAGGCGGGAATATATATCCAAACCAACTAGTAAATAAAGTATATCATCCAAACAAGCATAGTACGGTGTAAAATAAAAATTCCCACTTATATAAAAATATAAGCAGGCCAGAGAGGTGAGTTAACTCACAAAAATTCCAGAAATCACCAACGCGCTTTGTTTTGAATCAAAATTGAACGGTCATTCAATTTAACCTAAAATTTGTACTAGCTCTGAATCCATCCACTTCATCTCCATAGCGTAGTGCTCATTGATAGGATCGCAACGCAACTTGCCGTGCTTGATTTGGACATCGTACGAACATGATATGAATTAATTAACGTACGAGATAATTAATTACCTTAGTTAAATAAAATTTTAAAACTTAACCTAACTTCTTCCCTCATTCCCTCATTCACGATACCAGGCGAATGTTATTTTTTATTTTCGATCATCGCGTCCAGAACGCCACCTTTTCACCAATGTCTCCGCCGCCTGCTTCTGCGCTGTTGCCAACACGCTTGCGCACGTGCAACGAAATCAAGAAACCCAAAGTGCTGCTCCCAAACGCCAGCCTCCAGCCACCACATTGGTTCATCGATCGAAGATCGGTTTGTATGAAGTGGTTCATGGAGTTGAGCTCTCCAAGTTTCATGTTGGGTGTTTCGACTAATTTTGGTCCTAGCTCGCTGTGCAATGATGGTCGTTGGATGGAGCATAAATTTATTGGCGGTTGAGAATTAGGTTTAGGGTTTTAGCAAATGGAAGAAAGTTGATGGCCTTATATAGAATATTTTCATGGCACTATTTATCCCTAAAAATTTCGAAATCCAAATGAAGTATGCCGCCTGGCGTTCTACATGTTATACCGCAATTCCGAATACATTGGAATATATATAAGAAGCCAATTCCATCATATTTTCAGAAGATAGCTTTTCAAATCGAGTTATATAAATTTAAATTCCTTAATTTAATTTCTATGTGTTTCGAACTCGCACGACTAAACGATACGTCTGATCACCATGAAATTCGATGGCATATAATAATTCACTATTACAGATCCAACATAACTGGTTTCGTCAAAATTCGAGACAATACCCTAGAAAGCTATTTTTATGCATTAATTAAAATGAGAAATTTCCAAAATTAGTTAAATCACTTTTAAATCCAATTTAAAAGTTTACTATCCTTATTCGTATTCAAATAAATCTTAATTCAACTTTAGAAATCATTTTTATTCATGTTAAATTCAAGATCCAATTATTTTAAAAAATTCAAAATATTAAATTTAACAATTTAATTACAAAATAAATTACTATATTTGAATTCAAGTTACTTAACTTATAAAATTAACTTTTCAGTATTTAAAATCAACTAAATATTCCAAATTCGAATGATTGAAATTCTGGATCGTTACATATGCAGAATTTCCTATTAGATCTAACTCTTTGTAACACCTTTCCAAAAATTCTTCCTAGATTCCTAGAATCAACATCTAATTTTATAGGAATTCGATGAACCACTATTATTAATTTTATCTAACATAATTTTTGGTAAGAGGATTGAAATTTCGATCAAGAATGAGACTAGGAGGTGGCGTCTATGGTTGGAGCAATGAAAGAGGAAAAAAGTTCAAAAGCAAGATAAATGAGATGATTTATATTAATGAGAGAATAATAACCCTTCTAATTCTTTCTTAAAAACTTTCTTTTTTATTTCCAATCAGTTTTCAATTAATCCAAGCATGACCTCTTTCTTAATATGGCCGACCATGATTGCCTTTGGATATTTCCTCAAAAGCTCATTGTGTAATTATATCTATTTAAAACCCGTTTGAAAAAAATACCAATATCGTCTATCGATATATGCATATATAACTTTCATATAAACACCCAAATAATTACTAACAACACTCAAAACATCAACTAAATTGATAATTAATACTCCTTAAATATTAGCAAGTTTAATTAACTTAAACATTTTATAAACTAATTAAATGTTGTGATTTTTCAAAGAATTAAAAAATGCGATTGTGTGACTCAAAAATGTCAATTAATTCAACAATTAATATTGAATAGTTTAAATATTAATATTCACATGTCACCTTAGCTATTGATGTGGAAGTTTGCCCAAATTCTTAGCTTATAGATATATTCGATACATACCATATCTTATTTTGTCTTAAACGGTACCAATAGTGATAACAATTTTCACATGTTATCTTTGCCAATGCTTTATCACTTTAGGATGTATTGAGTTTTGTTTTGGTTAAAACTTCAATATTATCCCATTCGACATGATTGGTCCATTAACAAAGTCCTTGGTTGAATAATAATATTTATTATTAACTATTTTACTCTTTCTAGAGATTTTGACTTTGAGTTGACTAGTTGATTCTAATACTAACCTCACACAACCGAGGGGATGAATTCTCTATTGAATAGTGGTCCACTTCTGATGCTTCAACTTAGACCAACTATAGCCACTGAATGGATCGTCATGCCATGATATAACTATGATTAAAGTGGAGTATTTATATTAAAGTTCATAGTACTTTCAAGTCGACGGAACAGTGTAACATCGTCATACTGAGATTTCTAGTTCGGCCTAGTTGTTATCAACCAATAGGAAACTCTCGGATGAGTCATTCCATAGTTATCCAATAACTAAGTATATGTAACCCTTAGTGCCCCTAACAAGCATAAGTAATACACTGCCTAATAGTTGGAGAGCATTACACACTTTGTTCTCAATGGATGAACCAGTATCCTTTTCTCGAGTTGAGAATAATGTTGAGCTTCAATATGGAAACTCCACTTTGATTATAGTTAAATCATGACATGGGGACCAACGAAGGACTATAGTTGGATCTGCGTTAAAACATAAGAACTATTCAATGGAGAATTCGTCTCCTCAGTTCGATGAGGATAGTATCATAGTATGGTTAATAATAAATGTTATTATTGAACCATGGACTGTGTTTGTGGAAAAAATGTAACAACTTGCCCTTGTGAAGCTCTAAATCAAAGCCAAATTACAACAACCAATAATGAGAGACACAAGTAATGGTGGCTGGCACAAGCAATAGACCAAATGGGGTTATATAAAATTTTAAACAAACTAAATTTCTAATCATAATGCAATGATAATATCTCATAGCCGAATGATAAATATAATATACTGAAAGTATATAAACATAATAAGATAGTATGATGCATAAATAAGACATCACAATACTGCTATAACATATGTATATCAAGTGCATAAAGTCATAATACATCCACTCTTGCATATGGAGTTCCAAATATGACATCTGATAATACAGATCCCATACATAAAGGTAGGTCTACTTTGTCATAAACATACATATGCATCCAGTATAAAAAAATATCACCACCATGCTCCAATCAAAGTACTCCAGTCCAAAAGCTTATCCACACATGCACGTGACCTTTGGTTTACTCAATCGAGTACCTAAGACTTGTCAAAAACAAAAAGTCGTAGAACAAACATGGGTTATATGTAAGCCTGATGTAAGGAGAACCATCTCAAAATATAGTATATCATACAGGTAAATATAAGGGCATAGTCGGTCCTCTAAAAAAACGTGGCTCAAGGTAACCCGAACTAGCCATAAACAGGTATCGTACACATGTATCCTAAACTACCTTTCGCATATATCCAAAGAGTCGGTATATCATAAATATAATATTATGATTAAAAAGTGGCACACATAAAAATGTATTATAAAGCACACTATAGTACATCTATATGGGTAATATAACACTCATTTGAGACTAGTGGTGATATAGGCATCCTAATATAGGTCTACCTCTAGTGCAAGTAAATAGTACAAGCATATGAGAACTACACAATTGAATCATACCACCCATTATCCATTGTAGATCATCTATAATATGATATATTGTAAATCGCCTCTAATATGATATACCACAAATCATCTATTATAAGATATGAATCTTTTATAATACAACACCCGCTATTCGATGGTGGGTGGATTCCTAAGGACATCCTAAAAGATTGACCATCCTTTGACTACCCATTGGAGAATGAACCAAAATAAGCTAATATCTGAATATATCATAGACTCTAAGTTGCATCATTAGACTCTTCTAGATCTTACCCTAACCTCTGACACAAGCACATGTAATATGTTATCTATTTTATATATTATTCGCCATCTCTCTTCGAACATGCTCCAAGATATCGTATGCAAGTCATGCGGTTCTCTTATGGTATCATGGATTACTTATATAATCACCATATGTCAAGTCCATATATGGGTAACGGGTGTATCCGTTATAATACGCTTCTAGTGGGCCCTTCGAAGCCATATAAAGTGCATCGCTTCTTAATCAAATATATATCATGTCTTGAGAGTCAATATACAACTATAATCTCTCCTAGTGAGTGGTACCATCGTCAGATCTTGTAGATCACGTCTCGTTTATGTTTGGTGAAAACATAGCACAAGTTCCACCTCATTCTAAGCATTTCTCCCTTCATTTGAAACAACACGAGGCTCTCATCGTGCTTTGTGTCAAGTCCAGTGATTCCATATCTTCGAAGAGATCCCCTTGAACCTACACATCAAGTATCAGAAGGACTGGATTAAGACCTAGGTACAAATTACCTTGGACCTTGAGTTATTTCCTAGATTAGCCAATGATTGATAATTAAACAGCAATCGACCAGTCGTTGCATTTCCTAGGAAGTGAACCTAAGAAAAAGCACCTCGGTCCCTGGTTTTGCATGTTTCTCCATACCGCCTTCTCCAGTGAGTCAACTGCTAGCTACCTAACATTGCCACCATCTCATGGTTAATGTTCGGAGTCATTTACTTGCATTTCCAAATAGACCTTATGGGTAAATAAGACGGCTTCTAATTGCGACTACTACACTTCTCATTTGTGTCACTACTAGAACATGACACATTATTTCTAGCAACTAAACTACCGTATTATACGTCTACTACATATGCAACAATCATTTTGATCCATTCACTTTCTTGTTTAATTATTTCACTTACTCCTATAAATATACACCCCGAATATCCTACTTTGGGGAATATATTTTGATGGGCTTATAATTGAATACCTTGCCTCTATATAGATGCATATGCAACATTTTGCATAGTCTACACATCCAATCACTTTAGTTAATTTATATATTTTACACATACCTTTCTACTCTACATCAACCATCAGACAATTCATGTAATCAATTCAAAAAAGTTTATTCTCTTAACTAATTAATCTAATAATCGCAATATATATTTTAACATCTAATTCATATTCAAAGTCATACTGCGTTGTTAAACTTCTTATTAAAAAAATCATATTTCTGGATACCATTCCATGAAATCCCTTATGGTATTTTATAAAATCATGCACTTATATATATATATATTTCATTTTGAAGCCTAATACAACTTAATTCATATTTTAAAACAAAGTTTTAGATTCACTATAAATTCCTAATCCTTAATAAATTTTCAAAAACAACTTCAAATGAATAAATTCATATAAAATAATGATATACACATTACTTTTTTACCTAGTTAACCCAAATCAATACATAACATCACACATCATTACTTAATTAACCTAAATCCATTTATAATCTTACTAACTATTCCAAAAATGACGATTGATTTTGAAAGAAGCAAGTGATTACACAATAACTGAAATGAATAAAATGCCAACTTTAGATCACGTAAAATGGTGACTACCAGCAGCTTTCCCCCTCTCTCTCTTTTGAATCGCATCTATCAACCTTCAATCTCTGACTCTCATTGATCGGTCTCGCTGCTCTGTCATTGAGCTTGGTTAATTGCTCCCATTATACTACTTGGAAGCTTTTCCCAGATCAGCTTAGCAACGTGTATGGCTTTTGGAGGTAGGTAGTTAAGTGTTATAGGATATATTCGAATTCCCACCACATCCTTTCTCTTCAACTCGATCAGCTCGCAATCCAACTTTGTTCCTTTTGGGGCCCCTTTTGCTATGGTCCTATAAGTGTAGGCAGTAGCTTAATGTCCTACTCACTCGAGCAGCCAGATCCTACTAGTCGTGCTTTGCCTAATTCACTACTCTCAAAGGTACCTCCTCTTTCTATTGCAATCCTTAGTTTTGCAAAATCAAACTTAGTTAAAAACATCTTAGGTCCCTAAATTATTGCTAATAATTCAAATAACTTTGGTAGTTGGTCATTTTTGTTTAAAAATGGTCCTGGAAATGTAGGCTCCATTTTCTTAAAGCAATACATGTTTATTTGACCTATAAACATGCCTCACCTCCTAAGGAAATTGTGTGTAACGACCGGCTTTTTTGACCCTCGAATGTCCGCAATTAATATATCCACGGTATTCGAATGCCAAGCATTCTAGTCCCCGAAAGGTAGGTTGTTAGGGTAAAAAGAAAACGAAACAGGAGAAATATAAACTCCCTGTGGAACGATAATAAATAATATATCAAAGACAGTAAAAGCTATCACTCTAAGATGCATGGTATATCAGAGTTAAAAAACAAACCTCGTTAACTTGGACAATTATAACTTCTTGACCTAACAATTTCCGATGGTTATATGTAATAATACAAAGGAAATAAACATACTATGATAGGTGAACGTCTAATTCTACTCCATGAGCTCAAGGTCCTAGCAACGACAACCTTAGGAAAAACACAGTCTGACCAGAGCATTATAATAAAATAACATCCGGATTAGTCTAGAAAACCAATGTGAGAAAACTCAAGAAATATGATGAACATATAATAATCTGGGGACTATGCCACTAAACACAAAACGGGTTTTACCGCATAGGATCAACATCTATACATGAAAGGATGGAAACAAATTTGAACAGAACCAGACTTGAAAGAATGGATAGAAATAAATAAACATCAGGAAGAGCTCCATGCATTTCTCGTTGCAATTAAGAAAAAGATTCAAAGATTTAAATAAAATAAGGAAAAGGATTTTTTTTTCCAATAATGAGTATGAGGGTGCACCTCCCTTACCGAAAGTATACCTTTAGAGAATATACATCAGAACTACAATGGCTCTCGAAAACCTCCAAGCCGGACCCTACCAACCATATTGAGTGTTAATCCTCTTATACGCGACTTAACAGGAGACGACTTAAGGAAGAACTCGACCTAACAGCATACGACTTAAGATAACCTGTTACTTAAGAGCTAAGACCGACTTAAGGAGTTTGCCGACCTAAGAAACACTCCGGTTAAGGAATGCTCCGAGTTAAGTGGGTTGCCGACTTAAGAAACACTCCGAGTTAAGGAGGGTTCCGAGTTAAGTGGGTTGCCGACTTAAGAAACACTCCGAGTTAAGGGGGGTTCCGAGTTAAGAAACTTACGACTTAAGACTGTTGCCAACTTGATGACTTAAGGATCTTCGACCACAACTTATGGTAAGTCGCTGCCGACCTATGACTTCAGTTGAATAGCTCGTATTCAGGAGTAACTAAAAGATAAGAGCTCCTATCTCGTCGCCGACCTAAGACCTATGACTCGCTATAAGTCGGCACCGACCTAGGACTTGACGAACAGAATCTCACCCAGGATCAATCCTATAAATAGGCCCCCACCTCCAACATGAAGTGGACTTTTGGCAATTCATTTCTAAAGCGCCGTTACTCTGTCGAACTCTCCAATCATTCAGCAAACAAGGATCATTCAAGCATTCAAGACACTACAACAAGCTTCGAGAGAAATTCCTTACATCCAGCATGGATTCAACGAGTTTCAACATCGAAGATTGAGCTAGTAGTCAAGATTGTACTTTGTGATCAAATTAATCTGTATTCATAAGAGATTTGTACTGATTTGTAACCGGGTTCAATTATAAAGAGATTCAAAGTGGATGTAGGCTAAAGCTCAAGCCGAACCACTATAAATTGCTGTCTTTTACTGCATTTCTGCTGTTTTCCTGCTTGATATCTGTTCCCGTCACACGGGTGGTGCTTTCACGATCTTATTACACACACCGGGTGTTAGCGTTCATATTTTAGCGTTAACATTTTGGTGCTTTCACTGAGAACCTAACTCAGGCTACCATTCATCATTGCTTCACGCAAGTTTGTTGAAAAGATTTCCTACAAAACCAGAAGTCTGTCAGACATAATGGCTCCTGGAAGGAAACGAAAGGTTGTCAGACCTGAAAGTGTTCATGATGATACTGCCACTTCTGCTTCTCCAAATCAGGCAGCTCCTAGCGTCGGGGTGACGCGATAGGAGCTAAACGCTGCTGTATCAGGACTATACCAACAGATTGAGACTCAAAACAATCTGATGATGGAAAAACTGAACGCTCTGCTTGGTTCCAACCAAAGACCAGCTGGTAATGAAGAAAACACCACTGATGCTCTTCGCAACTCTGGAGGGAGAGATATTCCTCAGGGGGGATCAGGTGCTGCTGAAGAGGCACCCCTCCGAGCTGAAGGATCTAGACCATCGCCAATTTTCCACGAAAATCTGCCCGGGCAAACATCTGAGAAAATGGCAGAAGTCTACTCCGCAAAATCTTTGAACAATGAGGAATACCTTTCTGGCATGATCAAGCAAATAATGAAAGAGAGCATGCAAAGAGGCGAAGATGAGAGCGAATGGGGATTCGCGCCAAGTAAAACTCCGTTTACCGAGAAGATCCTAAAGGCTGAATTTCCTAGGAAATTTGTTCCCCCCACCATTCCTGCTTATCGGGGAACAAGTGATCCAAACCAATTCTTGTATAAGTATGACTGGCACATGACCGGTGCGAGAGCGACTGATGAAATCAAGTGCCGGTATTTCCCAGTATATTTGGAAGGAGTGGCACTTCTCTGGTTCACCAAACTTCCTGTCCGATCAGTAGATCAGTTTTCCGATCTGACTAAAAAGTTCAAAGAGCAATTCAGGCTATACGCTTCAAAGGCAAAGGACATAATGTCGTTGTCCAGTCTTGAACAGAGTCCGGGAGAGCCTATTAAATCATTTCTGAACCGCTTCAATCTAGCTCTAGCAGAGGTCGATAATGCAGAGCCACGAATGATCTTGACCTATTTGATGCATGCTATCGACAAATCGAGCGAATTTGGAAAATGGCTGAAGATGAAAGAGCCAAATTCCCTCGAGAAATTCTACAAGAAAGCTGACGAATTCATACGCTTGGAAAACCTTCCGGCGCCAATGAAAGTGGTGGCAGCAAAGGTGGAAAATAATATTACTGCTTCGGTGAAGAAGGATTCCGGAGGTCAGAAAAGGGAAAATCACGAAGGGAAGAAACAAAAGGATACAAAAAGACCTCGCTTCTTCAAACCTTCAGATTTCACTCCTTTGACTGACACTTTGGAAAACATCTTCTTCGCCACTAAACATGCTGTGGATTATCCCAAACCGACTGAGATAAAACCGGGAAAAGGCGCTATGAGAAATGGAAAGTTCTGCCGTTTTCACAACCAGCCCGGTCATGATACCAATGACTGTCGTCACTTAAAAAGCTTAATTGAAGAATTATTGAGAGAAAACAAGCTGCAACAATATGTCAAGAAAAACAGAAGTGACCCATCTTCGTCTACTCAGAGGCAACAACCCTCTAATCAGCCATCAGGTTCCGGCAAAGGCACTGCAGCACAGGAATCTGAGAGGCCCGTTATCAACGTCATTTTAGGGGGCCCACACCCAGCGGGCAGAAGCTGGGGGGAAATGGAGCGATATGCACATGCTTTGAAGTATATCCCAGCAGAGGAAGATGTTTTTGCTGTAGAAAATGCTGCACCCCTGAAACAGCAAAAGATTTCAGATAATGACATTTTGTTCAAAGCTAGGGATTCCGTTGGTATTGAAGCTCCGACCATAGATCCCTTGGTTATCTCTGCAGGAATCGGACCAGCTATAGTAAGACGAGTGCTCATCGATTGCGGTGCCTCTTGCAATATACTTTTCAAGAAAACATTTGACCAGATGAAGATCCCAATGACCGATGTTCAGGCTTCGTCACAAAAGATCGTTGGTTTCACTGGGGAACCACAACAACCAATCGGAACTGTTGAGTTGTTCATGGAACTTGGGGAAGGGCAGAAAAGGGTAGCTCGCAAACAAACCTTTGTAATTGTCGACGGATTTTCTGCCTACAATGCTTTCCTAGGCAGGTCGACTCTAGCTGCATTCAGGGCCATTTTGGCTCCGTGGTGCCTAACTATGAAATTTCCTACGGAAAATGGTGTTGGTGTCATCAAGGGAGATCAAAATGCTGGACGCGAGTGTTATCTCATAGAGCTTCGAGAAGCCAGAAAGAGAGAGATGGGTAAAGATGCGGCAGCTCCCCTCCGCATCAAAAACCCAACCTTATAGCAAATACAAGGTGGTCCCTGCACTGGTGAGCACAGTGGTGCAAGGCGAGAAATGGACCCCAGAAAATCCAGTGCAGAGGAGAATAGAGTGGTGCCCGCAGAAGTTACGGTACCAATACCTGTCGACTCAAAAGACCCAAACAAAGTGCTTAATGTGGGTTCGCAACTTAGTACAACAGTTCAAAATACACTGATATCATTTCTAAAGGCAAATCTGGACGTTTTCGCTTGGTGTCATGCTGATATGTGCGGAATCTCTCCAACAATTGCTATTCACACTCTGAATGTTGATCCGAAATACACACCAGTAAAACAGAAACGAAGAACTCAAGGTCCAGAAAGGTCAGCAGCTTTAAAGGAAGAGGTAGATCGTCTCCTGGAGAATAATTTCATCAAAGAATCCACTTATCCAAATTGGGTTTCGAATCCAGTATTGGTTAAGAAGGCAAATGGAAAGTGGAGAGTATGCATTGATTTCTCAGATCTGAACAAAGCTTGCCCCAAAGACTGCTTCCCGTTGCCTAGAATCGATCAACTGGTAGATGGAACGGCTGGACATGAGTTGTTATCTTTTATGGATGCCTATTCCGGATACAATCAGATTATGATGAATGAACCAGATCAGGAAGACACAAGCTTTATTACAGATGTGGGACTCTACTGTTACAAAGTCATGCCATTCGGATTAAAGAATGCAGGGGCAACCTACCAAAGACTTGTCAACGCTATGTTCAAACCTCAGATCGGCAAAACTATGGAAGTTTATGTCGATGACATGTTAGTAAAGTCAAAGAAAGCAGTAGACCACATGGATCACTTGGCAGAGATGTTCTCAATTCTTCGAAAGTACGGAATGAAGCTTAATCCATTGAAATGTTCATTCGGAGTAGAGTCTGGGAAATTCCTGGGTTTCATCGTGAGCGCTAGGGGCATCGAGGCTAATCCTGCTCAAATCACAGCTCTAAGGGAAGTTAAAGCCCCTAGAACGAAGAAAGAACTGGAAAGTCTCAATGGAAAGGTTGCCGCTCTTAGTCGCTTCATTTCCAAGGCCACAGACAAATGCATTCCCTTCTTCGATGCTCTAAAGAAAGGAAAGAAAAATTTCAAGTGGACTCCTGAATGTCAGAATGCTTTTGATCAATTGCTTCATCATATGAGAACTCCTCCGGTCCTCTCCAAGCCTAGTAATGGTGAAGACCTCTTCATCTATTTGGCAATTTCATCCCATGCTCTAAGTGCAGCACTCGTACGAGAAGATGTGAAAATACAACGTCCAGTTTACTACATCAGCAAACGGTTCACTGGGGCAGAGATGAATTATTCAAAGATAGAAAAACTTGCTTATAGTTTGCTAATCGCTTCCAGAAAATTGATGCCCTATTTTCATTCTCATCCTATCAAAGTCCTGACTGATCAACCTCTAAAGCAAGTCCTGCATCGTCCTGAAACTTCGGGTCGTCTCTTGAAGTGGAACATAGAACTCAGCCAATATGACATCACTTATCACCCCCAAAGAGCAATTAACGGACAAGCTTTAGCAGATTTCATTGCGGAGTCTACCGACAAAGGTGACAGTAAGGATGAAACAACTGACTGCGTTCCAATACAATGGAAGTTGTATGTTGATGGCTCAAGAAATGATTATTGTTCTGGGGCAGGAGTTGTGCTCGAAACTCCCGAAGGACGATCACTATGTTATGCCTTGAGACTAGAATTTCCTTCGACAAACAATGAGGCAGAATATGAAGCCCTTATTGCCGGATTGAGAATCGCCAAGGAGTTAAATATCAAAGTGATACAGATTTTCAGCGATTCTCAGCTTATTGTTTGCCAGGTGAAGAAAGAATTTCAAGCCAAAGGAGGGAATTTGCCTGCATATTTGACGAAAACTTCCGAACTTCTCAATGATTTTGATCACTATTCAATAAGTCACATACCTCGAGAAGAGAATATGAAGGCAGATTCTCTAGCAAAGTATTCTAGTTCCGGGGAAGCTCAATTACTAGGATTGGTTCCTGTGGAAATTCTGTCGGCTCCAAGCATTGATGAAATGGATGTTGATTGGATTATGGCTACGTATCCAGAGCATGAATCATGGATGACTCCAATCAAAGAGTATCTGATCAATGGTTCATTACCAGAAAACTCCAAAGAACGTCTAAAGCTGTTGAGAAAAGCAGCAAGATATGTAATTCAGGATGGTCAGTTGTACAAGCGGGGATTCTCAATGCCATTACTTCGATGTGTAACTAAGGAAGAAGCTAAGACAATCCTAGCAGGAGTACACGGAGGAGAATGTGGAGATCATTCGGGTGGTCAAACACTTGCAAAGAAAGTACTCCGATATGGGTATTTCTGGCCGGACATTAATCGAGATGCTGCAGCTTACTCCAAGAGGTGCGACAAATGCCAAAGATTTGCAAAAATCCCAAGAGCGCCTTCCACTGAACTCACACAGATGGTCAGCCCATGGCCATTTGCCATTTGGGGAATAGACCTGATTGGACCTTTACCGATCGCTAAATCAGGAATTAAATATGCTATTGTTGCTGTTGATTATTTCACCAAATGGGCTGAAGCTGAACCTTTGGCCACCATCACTTCTAAAAAGATGATAAATTTTGTAACGAAGAATATCATTTGTAGATACGGTGTGCCATAGAAGATAATCACAGACAACGGTACTCAGTTTGAAAGTGAAGAATTCCAGGGTTTTTGCAAACGGTTCAGAATTCGAAAAAGCTTCTCAGCAGTGGCTCATCCGCAGGCAAATGGGCAAGTGGAAGCAGTTAATAAGATCATCAAGTCAACTATCAAAAAGCAACTTGAAAAAGCAAAAGGTGGTTGGGTTGATAAGCTTCCGCTAGCACTATGGGCATACAGAACTACTCACAAAACTGCGACTGGGCACACTCCGTTTTCACTAGCATACGGGTCAGAGGCAATGATCCCAGTGGAAGTAGAAGTTCCTTCACATAGAAGAATTCACTTCAACGAAGCTGAAAATGGGAAACTGCATATTGAAGCGCTTGATTTTCTTGATGAGAAAAGAGAAGAAGCTAGGCTAAGAGTTTCAGCTCATCAGCAAATAATAGCCAGGCATTTCAACTCTAAAGTTCGCCAACGTAGCTTTGAAATCGGAGACTTGGTTTTGAAAAGGATCATGACAGCAACTGGTGTGTTTGGGCCAAACTGGGAAGGGCCATATGTCATAGGCACTAAACTTCTCGATGGAACTTTCAAACTCATAACTGTCGAGGGAGATCCAATTCCAAGAGCCTGGAACAGCAACCACTTGCGTCCTTATTTTACTTGAAAAGAGCTCTACTCAAAATTGTAAAATGATGATGAATGTATCAGTTGTATTGTGAAACATTGTAAATCAGTGTAAATGAATGAAAGCTATAAAGTGGACGTAGGCCCGATTCTTGGCCGAACCACTATAAATCTTGTGTTCTTTACTATTTCATAATGCCTGTTTTATTTTGATATGTAAATACTTTAAATGTATCGCTAAAATATCGATTCAAAATTGCAGGACATTATAACAAGGCTTGCTCGTCACAAAGCTAAGCGACCTCAATAAATCAACTATTACACAAAAACCAAGCGACAAAAAATTCCAAACTCAAATCCTAGGCAAGGAAAACTTTACATAAAAAGTTGGCGACTCCACTGGGACAAACCTTCGTTCACTAGTTGAGATTGTCGTCATGAATAGACATCCAACTAGATAACTCGCGTTTGTCTCGTGAAGTCATTCAACAGTGAAGTGCATTCCTTCGAATGAGGCAATTTGCTCGCAAAAGGAATGAGGATGCGCTTGGAAACGATAATAAGAGATCGCTAATGGGCAGATGATGAGGAAAACTCGCCAAGCAAACAAAGAAGCAGACAAAGGGAGGTATGCCTCTCAACAGGAAGCCCGAGAGATCCACTAAAGGGATACCTCCCCAAGCGGGAAGAACAGGACCTTCGCTAACTGATCGTGATGCATCTGATCAGATAGCTTACGTCCGTCCCGTGGATCCACTCGCCCCTGAGATGCAACCTACCTGGCGCACCAACCAACCAAAGCCCTCTAACGAGGCACGCCAATAAATGGGGGTGCTTTACTCAACAAAAAAGATCGGTGGGATTACCAAAAGGGGCACCTTGTTAGTTAATTGCGATCGTTTGTGCAAGCAAACATCCAATCAAACAACTTGCGTTCGTCCCGTGGACCCCTCCGACCATGAGAAAGTAACCTCCAGGCAATCACAAGCCCTCTTCGGAGGCACAAGCCCTCTTCGGAGGCACAATCCCTCTTCGGAGGCACAAGCCCTCTTCGGAGGCACAAGCCCTCTTCGGAGGCACAAGCCCTCTTCGGAGGCACAAGCCCTCTTCGGAGGCACAAGCCATCTTCGGAGGCACGCTTCACCATGCTTGAAGCACAAAATAAAAAGCCCTCTTCGGAGGCACGTTTCACCAGGATAGGAGTGCAAAATGCTTCTCTTCGGAGACCCACTTCACCAGAGTAGAAATACAAAAATTGCTTCTCTTCGGAGACCAAAATCAAGACCTCTTCGGGGGCACAAGACCTCTCCGGAGGCACAACAATACTTCCAAAAGCATAATGCTACTCTTCGGAGTCCAAATGCTACTCCTCAAAAATACCAAAAAAAGCCCTCCTTGGAGGCACACTTCAGTTCTTAGGGAAGACCTACTTGTTCATCTTGAAAAACTCTTCCCCAGAAATTGAAGTGCTAAGTAATATCCTTTTTTGAGGTCCGCTTTCCCGCGTAGGAGAATTCACTTCTCAAAAACATGAAGTGAACATCTCCGAAGGTTGAAGCGTGGAAACTTCTCCAGAAAAGAGATACGCTCCATTTAGGTAGAATAATCGTTCCCTCAAAGACGGAATGGTTATTCTATGAAAAATAGGAGTATAAGTCTCACCAAAAGCAAAAAGGTATTGTAATGCACTTGTGGTATAGGGGCAACGTCATATGATATAGCTACAACAATAAAAAGCAGTATTCAAGCGACATACCACAAGCACATAACGATATCACGCGAAAAAATGTGGAATAAATGGATTCTTAAGCACAGACAAAAAGTTTGTACAAGTAGAAGGAATCATTTGTTCCACACTAAAAATAAAAACAAATGCATTCTCACGTACGCTAGAATTTGTACAAGTAAAATAATTGTTTTATTTAGTACTATGAAAATTCTTTACATGTGCAGATATCTCAAAAAAAGCAAAAGCGGGGACCGGTACCCGCACAATCCCCGGTCAATACATGCAAAAAGCAAAAAAAATAATAAGTAGAAGATCCAGCTTGATCATTCCTTCTTCTCGCCACCTTTCGAGCCCTTTCCCGGCCTAATGATTAACTTTTGAAGTCGTTGTGAACGGGTAGAGGCAGAAGGAGAAAGAGGTACGGCCGGATCAACTACTGCCTCCTCTCCAGCGGAAGTCTTCTTTTTCTTCCTTAAGGCACGCTTCCCCTTCCTCTTTGAAGAAGACTCGCTCCCCGGAGTAGTAAGAAATGTTGAGAGCTTCGCATCGTCATCAAGAGACCGCTCCGGGGTCTTCTCAAAATCTTCAAGATCCTCCGCCTTTTGCTCCTGTGTAGCAGCCGGATCATCCAAGCCTTGAAGAGCTTCGATTTTCTCTGCTTGTGATCCCGGTTGAGAAGCAGAAGGAGGGGTAATTTGGGAAGACGAAGGAACGGCAACTGAAGGAGTAAAGGCTTGTGCAGCGTTTAATACCTCCGCTGTATAAGAAAAGAAGTTAAAATCAGCATCCCCCGAAAATAGAGAAGGCGTCGGTTCACCAAAGTTTAAATAACAAGTAAGAAGGTCGTCGAATTCGGCTAAATCGAATGACTGGTTCATTGGGCCCGGAACGACGCCAAAATTACCTGGAGGATTTGGTTTGGTAAGGTCGATCTCAAACTTCTCAGCTTCAATATCATCCGGTACCTCATCTTCAGTAGGAGTAGTTGCAGATTCTTGAGCAACTTTAGCTGGATGTGAAGAATGAGAGCTGGAGTCCATAATGTTAACATCGGCTGAGGTTGAAGTATGAACAGGGGCATTTAAAGGAACTTCTTCTTTTGGAAGCTCTTCTCTCGCTGACTCAGCTCGCGCTCTGGCAAGTTGTTCTCTTCCTATGGCAAGAGCAGCGCGAGCGTCATCGTCGAGATAGCGCTCCTCAAGTTCAGATTCATCATAACCAGCCCCGCCAAGCATGTCAAGTGCGGCTTCCCACACCTCAGCCAGTGTAATTTCATAATCGGGACCCAGAAAAGACAGACTTCCATGACCTAGAACACTGTGTAGGTAAAAGTCAAATAAAGTAGAGATGACACCGGCTTTTGTTTCCGCATGAGATTGCTCGGCCGCTTCTTTCTCGGCAATAGCTGCAACTTGACCAGAAACGGCCTCGTCGCGCTCCTTTTCAACTTGAAGAAGCCTAGCTTTCAGCACCTCAATCTCCGCATTCTGAGAAGCGGTTGCATTCCGTAATTCAGCATTTTCTATGCGATATTTCTCGACAATGCTTTCTTTAGCCGCAATCTTCATTTCAGCATCTCTTTGTGCAGCATGTGCATCCCGCACCTGCTTATGAAGAACTTCTTCTCTTTGGGTATGAGTTGCAGAAGAAGAGGCAAGATCTTCCTTAAGTTGCTTGACTTCGGATTCAAGCTTAGCATTGTCGTCTGCGATGCTTGCCATCTCCGCATCATGCTGCTTGCGCCATTTCTCCCATTCAACTTTATCATTCTCCAAAGTCAACATATTTTCGAGATTCATATGATTAACCCTTTGGAGTTCATCAACAAGCTTCTGCCACTGTGACATCCTCTCGATATTAAGTCTGACTGCGTCAAGACTGCTAAGCATGTCTTGCTTATCGATCGGAACTAGGTCCAAGTCAAAGCGCACCCCTTTTAGGCACCAATTCGGAAAACGGCTCTGAAGTGTTGGGGGGCCGTCTCTGACTTGGTACTGTGGTCTGTTAATGATGGTCTGAATGTCGGATTTCTTCAGAGGAGGAGAGCTGGCCGGAACATCGGAAGAAATAGGAGCGTCAGTCTTTTCAGAAATTTCAGACGCGTCAGTCGGCTTGGATCGCTTGCTCGGTTCGTCAGCGATCTGAGTTTTTCCCTTGTCGTCATAAGACTTACGCTTATGAGAGTAGTCACTTCTATGGGAAGAATCATAACGCTCGGCATCTCTTCTTCTTTGCCGCTGATCGTAATCCCGTTTCTCCTGGGCTTTCCTTCGGGCCCTCTCTTCATCTGTTTCTCTTGGGGTGTCAAGGTACTTCCTAAAGTCATAGGTTCCGCGGCCTCCATGGTGCTTGAATGAGTCATAATATGAACCTGTACGTCCCATTGGAGAACCTGAAAGCAGAAGAGGAGTAAAGTTTAGAAATTTCCAGGAAAAAGAGGATAAATGCTTATAAGTGCTGAAAAATCCTAAGTGTGTGTGGCGTGCAAACTACATGCGTCAAATTACAGACCACGCTTTAGTGTGGAAACAGAGACGATTGGCGTAGTAGGCGTCTGGGTTTGTTTAAGGGTAGAAGTCGCCTCGACAACGGGAGAAGTCGTTTTTTGATTGCTATCCCCGAAGAGCTCTTGAGAAGTTATCATGATATCACTCAAGCCATCGAAGGTGTCATCGCCCAAGTGTTCAGCAGATTTCTCCTTCCCAACTTCCACATCAATTGATTTGTCAGAAACTCGAGGATTCTCTTCTTCCTCAATAATTGGGGGAAGTGCCGACTTGCCAGCTAACCCTACAACATCAGTGGATCCGGAACACTTTATCAAAGCAGCATCCACGACAGGTGTTTCTGATACAGCTTCTTCCGTAGAAACTGGGGCATTCGATGCCTCTGCTTGAGAGCCCGAAGCAGCCGACGTTTCTGCGTTGGAACTAGAAATTTCATGAATTCGAGTCGACCTGGAAGGGTGTAGAAGCCCAAATTGGTGCAAAAACTCATCATCTAGCAGAAACTGGATACTCCTCTCCTCTACAGGCACCGCCATAAGCCTCTCAAAAGTCACTTTGTGACTGATATTTTTAGAAGGAGGAGGAAGTGCTGAAAAGGAAAAAAGAGCATAGTTAGCACTTGATAACTCGAACTTCGGTAAGTTTGAAAGAACGTAAGAAACGAATACAAGTGATCTTACTCCCTACTCTCCAAATAGCATAAAACCCAGGAGGACAGCGCACATAGAAGAACGGGCTCAGGAAACTGTGAACACTTTCAGGGAGACCGGTAATCAACTTACGATTTCTCGCACTCCTCACGACTATGATGGAAGGATGATCTTTATTTTTGGCAAAAGTACAAAGATAGCGAATTTCTCCGAAGGTAGGAAAGCGGACCAGCGTTCTCCTGAAAAGCACGCATAGTCCCAGCAGGATGGCGTAGCCATTGGGATGTAATTGAAAAGGAGAGATAGATAATTGGAGAAGGAGTTCTCGAATGCAGTCATTGAATGAGGGGATAGCTCCGCTCAAGCACATTTGGCGGTTAACTGCGACAAAGCCAAGGGGCGGCCTGTCAGCAGTGTCATTTATTTCGGGAAGCAAAGCGTCAGCTTCAGCAATGCCAAACTGGATGCATAGTTGACGAAAAGCTTTATGGCTCAAAGTAGTAGGAGTCCTCTCTGGAGGATCGTTTAGAGGGATAGCAACTGGAAACGCATCTTCAGCTTGCTCTGTTCCTTCTTGTGGAGAAGACATTCTACACAATCAGCTGAATGTTCAAATGTGAAGGTGCACGTTCCCTAAAAGTGTGAAGTGTTGTGCAAAAACTAATGAAAATAAAAGACAAGCATAACTGGAATTAAGTTAGTTAACAGTCAGTTGATTACAGAATTTCAGTACTTGTCAATGATCAAGTGCACTGTTAATACAGACAAGTCAGTTTCATTTGACTAATATGATTTTGTTTTAATACTTCACTTGAATTGGTTATTGTACAGCATCTCGTTCATATTCATTTAATTTAACTTTCTCTTTACCAACTAATCTGTCATTCGATATGGGAAGTCAGTGACAGTATATTTGTCCCAGTGTTCTGTGAATGTTGTGTTAAGCAGGATTGTTAACTTGCAAATTGAAGCAATCTGTAAAAAGATATACATGCAACACAGTTCATAGTTCAACAGTTCGAAGTCCAGGCACAGTTCAAAAGTTGTCTGTTGAGTGGCCGAAAGCTTAAGTACTAGCTCGGTGCCGACTTAAGAAAGTTCCTATGGCTCAAAGTCAGCAGTCCACGAGTCTTAGGTTGGATAAAGGAGAGAGGCTCCAATTCGAGGCAACAAGAAATCCTCCAAGTCCTAACTCGGAGGCGACTCAAAACCTAGGTCACATGAAACTGCTAAGTCGGTTCCGACTTAAATCATGAAAACCACTGGATTGCGTGAAATCACTAAGTCGTGACCGAGCTAGTACCTCAACCAATTTTCCTCCCTAACTCTTAACCCGTTAACCCAATAGCCTCACAGTCAATAACGATCCACATTCCATCACACCATTGGACCATCCAAGGAGCCAATTCAAATCGAATCAGATTTGCTGTGAATCCGATGTATCACTGCCCTATCACAACTACAGCAAGGTCGATGGCGATTGCAGAACAATCGAGGAATTATTCATAATGAATCGCAGCATCTAAACACAAATGGAAATCAAAAATTGGGGAGTTATCGATTCGACAGTAAGCATGGGTGAACGATGACCAGATCGACTTACGAAGTATAACAGGAAGATGATCGGCGATTGGATGGTTGGAGTTTATCTCTGAAAGCTCTAAATTGCGTCAATGGATAATTCGAGAAGAAGAACAGATGAGGAGGAAGAAGGAGGATTCAACTATTTATACGCTGGAAGGCGAGTCGACCTACACGGTGTACGACCTAAGGCATATGTTAAGTCGGTTCCGACCTAACCAAATAGCAAATTAAGGAAATCGAAGTATATGACCTACGACTTAGGCACACACTTCGAGGGGCAAATGTTAATCCTCTTATACGCGACTTAACAGGAGATGACTTAAGGAAGAACTCGACCTAACAGCATACGACTTAAGATAACCTGTTACTTAAGAGCTAAGACCGACTTAAGGAGTTTGCCGACCTAAGAAACACTCCGGTTAAGGAATGCTCCGAGTTAAGTGGGTTGCCGACTTAAGAAACACTCCGAGTTAAGGAGGGTTCCGAGTTAAGTGGGTTGCCGACTTAAGAAACACTCCGAGTTAAGGGGGGTTCCGAGTTAAGAAACTTACGACTTAAGACTGTTGCCAACTTGATGACTTAAGGATCTCCGACCTACAACTTATGGTAAGTCGCTGCCGACCTATGACTTCAGTTGAATAGCTCGTATTCAGGAGTAACTAAAAGATAAGAGCTCCTATCTCGTCGCCGACCTAAGACCTATGACTCGCTATAAGTCGGCACCGACCTAGGACTTGACGAACAGAATCTCACCCAGGATCAATCCTATAAATAGGCCCCCACCTCCAACATGAAGTGGACTTTTGGCAATTCATTTCTAAAGCGCCGTTACTCTGTCGAACTCTCCAATCATTCAGCAAACAAGGATCATTCAAGCATTCAAGACACTACAACAAGCTTCGAGAGAAATTCCTTACATCCAGCATGGATTCAACGAGTTTCAACATCGAAGATTGAGCTAGTAGTCAAGATTGTACTTTGTGATCAAATTAATCTGTATTCATAAGAGATTTGTACTGATTTGTAACCGGGTTCAATTATAAAGAGATTCAAAGTGGATGTAGGCTAAAGCTCAAGCCGAACCACTATAAATTGCTGTCTTTTACTGCATTTCTGCTGTTTTCCTGCTTGATATCTGTTCCCGTCACACGGGTGGTGCTTTCACGATCTTATTACACACACCGGGTGTTAGCGTTCATATTTTAGCGTTAACATTGAGTGTCCAAGTATTTCATATCTCCTCGCGCGTACAACCGAAACCAACCTAGTGTAGATGTGACAATACCATAGTGGACCAACCCCACATAGCTTGGCCACCACTCGATCTTTATTTAGTCATTTTCGAAAAAGGATATCAAAGTCGATCATCGATGAATCAACTATTTAAATTAAAACTTACACAAATCGAGCATAATTTCTGGATCTAGTTATGGATGCTTTGGAGCTTCAAAAGACGAGCTGGATGCCTCCAAGACGTATTCACAAATATTAATTTACATTGCGTTTGTTGTTTTGTATTTATCAGCATTTGAGAGGATGAGTCATTATAACTGTCCAGAATGATGATATATAGTCACTCAACTGGTGTATGCATATTATAATTTTTTTATAAAGATCATTTGTATTTATATGTTATAAGTCACGATGCATGTAACGACCTGTAATTTAATCACTTTAAATATGAGTATTCAATATATTTTTAAATAATTAATTTATGAATTTTATAACTCAAATAAACCATTTTTGTATAATACTTGATGATGGTGAACTTGTCTTTAAATTTTATTTACAAAAAAATTTAGTTCGAAGAAAAGTCGAAAATGTGACCGAAAACCATTTTTGGGATTTTCAAATTTTCATCGTCTAAAAGTTGTCGAAAATGTTGCACACAGTAGAGTACATATACACAAACACTTATATAAGAAAACATGTTATGGTTAGCGATAAATATGTTAAAATAAATTTAAAGTAAAAAGATCAAAATTGACTTTTCTTTTAATTTTTTTAAAAAAACAAAAAAAGAAAATTTGTAAAAGGTGATATCATACCATAAAAGAGAGGATGTCGTGGAGATGATGGGGAGGGTAGTGGAAACATATGGAACATGGCAGGAGGGGATACGAAGAGGTGATGTGGCATAAAAGGTGTGGAGGGTAAAGGACCAAAGGGCAAAAGAGTAATTTACTTATTCCATTTTATATAAAACAATACCTTTCATTTACAATCTCATTTTCATTTCATTCGCTCATTTTAAAACTCTTCCTTCTTTTCCCCAAGCTTCTATCTTAAATTCCATGGCTACTTTTAAATTTCAAGTTAAAGAACCTTCCTTTTTACATCTTTAATCCTTAAAAACTTACTTAAAAACCTTTCTTTTCCTTTCTACACCTTCACCATTTCTTAAACAAGCCAGACCTTCCTTCCTAAGTCCTAGGACAAGCCCACCTACCCAAGGTCGAACCAAAATTTCACCTTCCTAGGTCCAAAGTCAAGCTTTTGAAAAAGGAAAGTAGATCCGAGAGTTGAAGCTAGATTGTAGTAGCTTTGATTTATAGTTGGGTGTTTTTTGGTGTGTAAATCTCGCATTAAAAATCAAAGTTTTAGACTTTATTTTGGTAGTAATAAATTGTTGTTAGTTGTTTGTTTTGAAAGTGATGTTGCTTGTGTATACATATAATTGTTAATATGTGATTATTTGTGTAGACTTAAAAGTGCAGTCGAAATGTTTATGCAATTACTTGGAAGTGTTAATCTTTAATTGTTGTATGGATGTTATGGCATTTGTTTAAATGTATGAGTGTTTGTTATGGTTTATTGTATGCGAAAAAGAAAGTTAGCACTTGGATTTGTGTATGTTATGACATCAAAATCCTATTTGTTTAAACTTGTTTACTTTTTTAATTTACTGTAAGTGTTTTATAAAGTTTTCAAATACTTTACTTTTATTTCCAAAAATTTATAAAAAGCTTATAAAGTAATTTAAATATGTGACGAAAGGATTTTTTTTAAGTTACTTTGATTTGTAAAACAAATTCTAAGGTAATGGAATCCTTTGCGTTGAGTTAAGGATGCTTCTCTAAATTATCCGACTTCATTGTTAATCAAGGAATAGTACTATTTGAAATCGAAAAGTGGGGATAAGTATAAAAGGTCTTATTTTGAATATGCAAATCTATACATACCTAAGATAGTTGATTTTGCCATGTAGATAGTGGATTTTCCCACTATCGATAACTTAACACATATTAAAATTAAAGAATGTTGGTTTGAAGAGACCGGGATCTGATAGCATGAGTTATCCAAAAGCCACTTCGAACCAACATAAGCATTCGAATTGGAAAACATCTTGAAGATAATGGAATCGAAGGTGGTGATCTATGAAGTACAAGGGCTACTTACTACTGATCCTAAGGGTGACCCCAAAATGGATGTGGTGGAAGTAGTGTCTTCGGTTTGTTCATATCTTGAACAACATGTATGGATGAATGCTATCATTGCATTGTCGCTTGGAGGGCAGTGTTTGCGTTCCAAGTAGGATTGCTCTATGAAAAGTAAATTGTAGCCTTAAGCCTCACAACCGGGAATGACTAAAATAGAGGATATGTGGTATGGCTACATAGGTCACATCCATTAGGGTATGGCCATTGTTAACACTACTTTTTCAACGACCTAGCACTCAGCGGTCTACGACTTACCAATCTAAAGGACTCAAGCGACTTAAGCAACTCAAGGCCTCAACGACCTAACGAGTTAGCGAGCTAAGAGACTCAGCGGCTCAACGACCTAACGAGATAAGAAGGCTCTGACCTAACTCCTGAAAGAAGGTAGCGACCTAACTCCTGAAAGAAGGCTGCGACCTAACGAGTTAGCGATGTAGCGACCTAACGAGTTAGCGACCTAGCAATTCAGGAAAAAGGAACGACTTAACATGTTTCGGAGTAAAGCCACACGACCTACCTCTTCTGTTAGGTCGCTCACGACCTAACCTTGCCAAGATAACTTCTGTACTTACAACATTAGGTCGCTCACACCCAGTATCTCACCTAGAATGGCTCCACTAAGTCGCCAACGACTTAAGCTAACTTGGGATGACCCTTAGGTCGCGACCTACGACCTAACCTCTTGATTTTCCCTATAAATACCCCGCCTACTCCACATTGTGGGGGGGACTTTTTCGAGACTTTGAAGCGCCGAAACTCTGTTGCATTCACAACTTCTACAACTCCTCTACTACCAAAAAACATTCCAAACTACCTAAAGAGAAGATCAACTACATTCAAGATGGATTCCAGAATCTCTTTTGCATTGTAGTGTTAATCACTTGTATCGATTGTTGAGTAATCGAAGGAATTCTTGTAAAGCTTGTAATCGAACTTGTAATAAAGAAGATAAAGTGGACGTAGGCTTAATTTTGAGCCGAACCACTATAAAACTGCTGTCTCTTTACTTTTCTTCTATTTTCTGCTTACTTCTAGTTCCCGTACCAATGGGTGGTGCTTTCACTTTACTAATTCTCACACCGGGGTGTTAGCGTTCTATTTTTACGTTAACATTTTTGGTGCTTTCACTGAATCTCTTTTCCATTGTAGTGCTAATCACTTGTATCGATTGTTGAGTAATTGAAGGAATTCTGGTAAAGCTTGTAATCGAACTTGTAATAAAGAAGATAAAGTGGACGTAGACTTAATTTCGAGCCGAACCACTATAAAGTTGCTGTCTCTTTACTTTTCTGCTATTTTCTGCTTACTTCTAGTTCCCATACCAATGGGTGGTGCTTTCACTTTACTAATTCTCACACCGAGGTGTTAGCATTCAATTTTTACGTTAACATTTTTGGTGCTTTCACTGAGAAGATCGAACTCAGGTGTGTTCTCACCATTGCTTCGCAAAGATTTGTTGAAAGAATCTCCTTAACAACCAGAAGTCTATCTGAAATCATGGCTCCTGGAAGAAAGAGTAGATCTACGAGATCCGGAAATGCTTATGACAGGACTGCCACCTCTCCAGCGCCAAATCAGCCGACTCGTACAGTTGGAGTCACAAGGGCCGAACTTGATGATGTCGTATCTGGGTTATACCAACAAATGGAAGCTCAAAATGCTCTGATGATGGACAGGTTAAACGCTCTGCTTGGGGCTAACCAACAACCAGAAAATCATGAACCAACCTTTACTGAAGATGCTCATGACTCCTAAGAGAAAAGTATTCCTCCAAGGGCAGCTGGCACCGCCGAAGGGACACCTCCCAAAGTTGGAGGTTCAAGGCCGCAGCCACCTCTTCACGAACGTTTGTTCAGGCAAACTTCCGAAAAACTGGCTGACGTCTGCCTGGCAAGGCCTCTGAACGACGAGGAATACCTATCAGGAATGGTTCGCCAAATTATGAAAGAAAGTATGCAAAGGGATGAAGATGAAAATGAATGGGGATTTGCTCCAAGTAAGACTCCGTTTACTAAAAGAATTCTAAAAGCTGAATTTCCGAAGAAGTTTGTTCCTCCTACTATCCCAGCCTATAGGGGGACAAGTGACCCAAATCAGTTCTTGTACAAATACGACTGGCATATGACAGGTGCTAGGGTAACAGATGAGATTAAATGCATATATTTTCTTGTCTATTTGGAGGGGGTGGCTCTACTTTGGTTTACAAAGCTACCAGTCTGATCTGTGGATCAATTCTCTGACTTAACTCGTAAATTCAAGGATCAGTTCAGATTGTATGCTTCAAAAGCTAAGGACATAATGTCATTGTCCAGCCTTGAACAAGCTCTTGGGGAATCTATCAAATCTTTCTTGAACCGCTTCAACATAGCCTTGGTTGAAGTGGATAATGCTGAGCCTCGAATGATTCTAACTTACTTGATGCGAGCCATCGATAAATCTAGAGAATTTGGAAAATGGTTGGTGATGAAGGAACCAAATTCACTTGACAAGTTTTATAAGAAGGCTGACGAATTTATGCGTCTAGAGAATCTTCCTGCACCAGCAAAGGTGGTTGTGGATGAAATTCAAAACAACAATGTGGCTGAAGCTTCTAATAAGAAAGAATCTGGTGGTCAGAAGAGGGAAAATAACAGTTGGAAAGGACAGAAAGATGTGAAGAAACCTCATTACTTTAAGCCTTCAGACTTTACTCCTCTAACTGATACTCTAGAAAACATCTTCTTCGCAACCAAGGATGCCATCAAGTACCCTGAGCCACCTAAGATTAAGCTCGAGAAGAATTTTGTGCCTAATGGAAGGTTCTGTCGATTCCACAACCAACCTGGCCATGACACCAACGAATGTCGCCATCTAAATAACTTGATTGAAGAACTGTTGAGAGAGAATAAACTGCAATAGTATGTCAAGAGAAACAGAGGTGATCCGGCCTTATCTACTCAAGGGCAGCAACTTCCTGCTCGTCAATCTGGCTCAGGTTAAAAGGCTGTGGTACAGGAATCTGAAAGGCCTGTTATTAATGTAATCACAGGGGGTCCTCACCCAGTAGGCAGAAGTTGGGGAGAGATGGAGAGGTATGCTCATGCTCTGAGACATGCCCCGAAAGAAGAAACTGTTTTTGTCTTAGAAGATGTTGTGCCTTCAAAACAGCAAAGAACTTGCCACGATGATATCATATTCAGAGTTAGAGATTCTGTGGGAATTATGGCTCCCACCATGGATCCTTTGGTAATAACCGCCGGTATCGGACCAGCTATTGTGAGAAGAGTTCTTGTTGATTACGGCGCTTCTTGTAATATCCTCTTCAAAAAGACATTTGATCAAATGAAAATTCCGATGGCTGATGTTCAAGCTTCTTCGCAATAAATTGTTCGGTTCACTGGGGAACCAAAACAGCCCATCGGAACCGTCGACTTATTTGTAGAACTTGGTGAAAGGGAAAGAAAAGTGGTCCGTAAGCAAACTTTTGTAATTGTTGATGAATTTTCTGCTTATAACGCCTTCTTCGGACGACCAACTCTGGCTGCATTCAAAGCTATTCTCGCCCCGTGGTGCCTAACTATGAAATTCCCCACTGATAACGGCGTTGGTGTTTTGAAAGGGGACCAGAATGCCGGGCGGGAATGTTATCTTATAGAGTTGTGTGAGGCGAAGAAGAGAGAGATGGGAAAGGGTGCGGCAGCTCCGCTCTACATCAAAGAACCCACCTTGTAGCAAGTACGGGGTGGACCCTGCATTGGTGAGCATAGTGGTGCACGAAAAGAAATTGATCCCAGAAAGACAAGTGCAGGGGAGAATAGAGTGGTGCCGGTAGAAGTAACGGTGCCAATACCTGTTGATCCGAATGACCCAAACAAGGTGCTGAATGTGGGTTCACAGCTTGGTATGACGGTTCAGAATATACTAATAGCATTCTTGAAAGCAAACCTATATGTTTTCGCTTGGAGTCATGCCGACATGTGTGGAATATCTCCAGAAATCGTAGTGCATGCCCTAAATATTGATCCAAAATTCACACCCATAAAGCAGAAAAGAAGAACCCAGGGTCCTGAAAGGTCAACGACATTGAGAGAAGAAGTAGATCGGCTCATGGAAAATGGCTTCATCAAAGAATCCACTTATCCAAATTGGGTTTCTAATCCGGTGTTGGTTAAAAAAGCAAATGGAAAGTGGAGAGTATGCATCGACTTTTCAGACTTGAACAAAGCATGTCCCAAAGACTGTTTCCCGTTGCCAAGAATCGATCAATTGGTAGATGGAACAGCCGGGCACGAATTATTGTCTTTTATGGATGCTTACTCAGGATACAATCAAATCATGATGCATGAGCCAAATCAGAAGGACACGAGCTTCATCACTGATGTTGGTCTTTACTGCTATAAAGTCATGCCCTTCGGACTAAAGAACGCGGGGGAAACTTATCAGAGACTCGTTAATGCCATGTTCAAGCCTCAAATTGGCAAGACTATGGAAGTGTACGTTGATGATATGTTAGTGAAATCAAAGAAGGCAGTAAACCACATGGATCATCTGGCAGAAATGTTCACAATCCTCCGAAAGTATGGGATGAAGCCGAATCCTCTGAAATGTTCATTCGGGGTTGAGTCCGGAAAATTCTTAGGTTTCATTGTTAGTGCTAGAGGCATTGAAGCTAATCCTGCTCAGATCACTGCCTTAAGGGAAGTCAAACCCCCTTGAACAAAGAAGGAATTGCAAAGCCTCAATGGGAAAGTCGCTGCTTTGAGTCGATTTATTTCCAAAGCCACAGATAAATGCATTCCCTTCTTTGATGCTCTGAAAAAAGGAAAGAATTTCGAATGGACTTCTGAGTGTCAAAAAGTTTTTGATGAGCTGATTCATCATATGGAAACGCCTCCAGTACTTTCTAAGCCCAACAACGGTGAAGATCTATTCATATACTTAGCAGTTTCATCTCATCTCTCAGTGCAGCGTTGGTACGAGAAGACACAAAAGTTCAGCGTCTAGTTTATTACATCAGCAAAAGGTTCACTAGGGCAGAGATGAATTATTCAAAGTTAGAAAAGCTCGCCTATTGTCTATTGATCGCGTCCAGAACGTTGAGGCTATACTTACAGGCTCATCCTATTAAAGTCCTCGCTAATCAACCTCTAAAGCAAGTCCTATTCCGCCCTGAAACTTCGGGTTGTCTTCTGAAGTGGAATATTGAACTCAGTAAATACGATATCACCTATCATCCCCGAAGAGCAATCAATGGACAAGCTTTAGCAGATTTCATTGCAGAATGCACAGATAAAGGTGGCAGTGAGGAAGAGGTAACTGAAGACATTCCGATCCGATGGAAATTATATGTTGATGGTGCAAGAAATGACTATTGTTCCGGAGCTATGGTTGTGCTTGAAACCCCCGAAGGGCGGTCGTTGTGTTATGCATTAAGATTAGAATTTCCTTCGACAAATAATGAAGCCGAATACGAAGCTCTTATTGCCGCTCTGAAGATTGCTAAAGAACTGAGCATCAAAGTATTGAAGATCTTCAGTGATTCCCAGCTTATTGTGTACCAAGTCAAGAAAGAGTTTCAAACTAAAGGAGGAAATCTGCCTGCTTACTTTTCAAAATCTTGTGAACTTCTCGATGAGTTCGATCATTATACAATCAACCATATACCCCAGGAAGAGAACATGAAGGCAGATTCTCTCACGAAATTCTCAAGCTCTAACGAAGCTCAATTATTAGGATTGGTCCTTGTAGAAGTCTTGATAGCTCCGAGTATTGACGAGATGGATATTGACTGATCATGGTTGTATCTCAAGAACAGGAGTTGTGGATGACCCCTATCAAGGAATATCTACTCAACGGCTCCTTGCCAGAAAACTCAAAAGAACGCCAGAAGCTGTTAAGAAAAGCCCAGAGATATGTAATTCAAGGCGTCCATTTGTACAGACGAGGATTCTCGATGCCATTACTCCAATGTGTAACCAAAGAAGAGGCTAAGACAATTTTAGTTGAAGTGCACGGAGGAGAATGTGGGGATCATTCAGGTGGCCAAACTCTTGCAAAGAAAATTCTCCGTTATGGGTATTTTTGGCCGGATATTA
The DNA here is from genome assembly GCA_030737815.1 of Allium fistulosum. Lineage (NCBI taxonomy): Eukaryota > Viridiplantae > Streptophyta > Magnoliopsida > Asparagales > Amaryllidaceae > Allium > Allium fistulosum. The sequence goes on along the minus strand of CM060905.1, from coordinate 751,094,455 downwards.
ACCAAGATGTTGCTAGATATTCCCGAAAGTGTGACAGATGCCAGAGATTCGCAAAAATCCAAAGGGCACCTTCCACCGTGCTAACACAGATGGTCAGTCCGTTGCCATTCGCCATTTGGGGAATAGATCTCATTGGGCCTATGCCGATTGCCAGATTCGGAATCAAATATGCCATTGTTGCTGTTGATTATTTCACTAAATGTGCTGAAGCTGAACCATTGGCTATTATTACCTCTAAAAAGATGATAAATTTTGTGACTAAAAATATCATTTGCAGGTATGGAGTGCCTCAGAAGATAATAACAGACAATGGTACCCAATTCGAAAGCGAAGAATTCCAGGAATTTTGCAGGCGATTCAAGATCCAAAAAGCTTCTCAGTAGTGGCTCATCCACAGGCAAACGGGCAAGTGGAAGCAGTGAACAAAATCATCAAATCAACCATCAAAAAGCAACTGGAAAAAGCAAAAGGTGGTTGCGTTGATAAGCTGCCACTAGCACTATGGGCATATAGGACAACCCACAAAACTGTGACTGGGCACACTCCATTCTCATTGACATATGGATCAGAAGCAATGATTCCTGTAGAAATAGAGGTCCCCTCACACAGGAGAATTCATTTCAACCAAGCTAAAAATGAAAGGCTGCAACTTGAAGCACTTGACTTGCTTGATGAAAGAAGGAAAGAACCTGAACTCAGAGTTGTAGCTCAACAGCAAAGGATAGCCAGGCACTTCAATTCTAAAGTTCGTCAACGCAGCTTTGAAATTGTGGATCTAGTCTTGAAAAGGATCATGACAGCAATAGGAGTGTTTGGGCCAAACTGGGAAGGGCCATATGTCATAGAAAAAAAACTTCTTGATGGCACTTTCAAACTCACAGCTGTCGAAGGAGATCCAATCCCAAGAGCCTAGAACAGCAACCACTTGCGTCCATATTTTACTTAAAAGCTATGCTTAAATTTGTAAAATAGTTCTGGATGTATCATTCTTGTATTGTAAGCCATTGTAAAATCAGTGTGACTCAGCAATAAGAACTATAAAGTGGACGTAGGCCCAATTCTTGGCCGAACCACTATAAATCTTGTGTCTTCTATTACTATATAATGCCTGTCTCATTTCGATGTGCAAATATTTTAAATATGTTGCTAAAATATCGATTTAATATTGCAGGCAATCAAAGCAAAGCTAACCTATTCAACGCGTCACAAACCCAAGCGATTCCATAAATCACTCAACAAACAAATGTCAAGCCACAGAAATTCCAGATTCAATTCCTACATAAGAAGTACTTCTCACAAACGGTTGGTGATTCCACCGAAGTGGCACCTTCCAAAAGTGAAGGTTCCAGGCCCTTGCTAACTGATCGAGATCGTTTGTGCAAACAAACATCCGATTAAGTAGTTTGCGTCCGCCCCATGGATTCACTTAACAAAGAAGCGCGCTTCTCTGGAAGAATCAAACAACCTGCAAAAGGAAGGAACGTGTATTCAAAAGTGATAACAAGGGATCGCTGAGGAACAAACGATGAAAAGATATTGGGAAGAAGACAAAAAACAGCCAAAACAGAATCTTGTCTCTCAACCAAAAAGGTTGGTGGAACCACCGAAGGGGCACCTTCCCAAAGTGAAGGCACCGGGCCCTTGTTGCTTAATTGCGATCGTTTGTGCATACAAACATCCAGTTAGGTGGCTTGCGTCCGCCCCGTGGAACCACCTAACTATGAGACGCAACCTTCCTGGCAAACAACTCAAAGCCCTCTCCGGAGGCACAATTTAAAGCCCTCCAACGAGGCACGCTGTAAAATGAAATGTTTTTCTCAACCAATAAGGTTAATGGAACCACCGGAGGGGCACCTTCCCAAAGGAAGGCACCGGGCCCTTGCTAGTTAATTGCGATCGTTTGTGCACGAACATCCAATTAAGTAGCTTGCATCTGCCCCGTGGATCCATTTGACTGTGAGAAATAACTTTCAGGCAAACAAATAAAGCCCTCTTCAGAGGTGCTCTTCTACTCTCATGGGAACGATCTTCCTTAAAAAAGTTGAACTGCAATTTAAAGCCCTCCAACGAGGCACGCTATAAAATGAAATGTTTTTTCTCAACCAATAAGGGTAATGGAACCACCAGAAGGGCACCTTCCCAAAGTGAAGGCACCGGGCCCTTGCTGCTTAATTATGATTGTCTGTGCAAACAAACATCCAATTAAGCGGCTTGCATCCACCTCGTGGATCCATTTAACTGTGAGAAATAACTTTCAGGCAAAACCAAAAGCCCTCTAATGAGGCACAAGCCCTCTTCGGAGGCACAACTCTTCGGAGGAGTCCTCTTCGGAGGCAAAAGACCTCTAACGAGGCAAAAGTCCTCTAACGAGGCACAAGCCCTCTTCGGAGGCACAACTCACGGAGGAGTCCTCTTCGGAGGCAAAAGACCTCTAACGAGGCAAAAGCCCTCTTCGGAGGCACAACTCTTCGGAGGAGTCCTCTTCGAAGGAAAAAGACCTCTAACGAGGCACAAGCCCTCTTCGGAGGCACAACTCTACGGAGGAGTCCTCTTCGGAGGCAAAAGACCTCTAACGAGGCACAAGCCCTCTTCGGAGGCACAAGCCCTCTTCGGAGGCACAACTCTTCGGAGGAGCCCTCTTCGGAGGCACAAGCCCTCTCTCGAGGCACAACAGAAAAGCCCTCTCCCGAGGCACAATAAAAAAGCCCTCTTCGGAGGGATAAGCCCTCTTCAGAGGCACATTTCTACCCCCAACGGTAAAGTGCCATATAAAGCCCTCTAACGAGGCACGTCCAAAAATAAAAGTTTTCTTCAAAAGTCCTCTTCACTACAAAAAGTAATCCACTTCTCAGAAAATAAAAGTGGCCATCTCCAAAAGTTGAAGTGTGTTAACTCTTTCTAAAAAGAAAAGAAAAAGAAGAAAACTTCTCCGATACAAAGCACACTCTATAAAAGCAGAATAATATTTCCTCAAAACGGAAAAATTATTCTCTAGAATAAGAGTACAAGTCTTTTTAGAATATTGCAATGAGCCGTGGTATGGGGGCATATGGCTATATTAATAAAAACAACGCTCAAACAAGCATACCACGTGCTCACTGCAGTATCGTACAAAGAAAATAAAGAAATTTGTGCAAAAACAAGGAATAAATGCATTCACAAATACTGACAAGAGATTGTACAAGTAAAAAGAGTCATTTTTATTCCATACTATCAAATTTTTTATACATGTACAGGTTTCAAAAAAGCGGGGGCCGGTACCCGCACAATCCCCGGTCGATACAAGTCTTTAGAGAAAAGGCAAAATAGCAAAACAAGAAAGATAGAACCAAACTCATTTCTTCTTCCTCCCGCAGCTTTTGGAGCCTTCACCTGGTTTAATGACTAACTTCGCAGGTCGGCTTGGACGAGTCGCAGGAGAAGGAGAAAGAGGTGCAACTGGGTTTTCTTCTGCTTTCTCATCATCAGCAAGAGCGTCTTTCTTTTTCTTTGAAATCACGCGCTTCCCCTTCTTTTTTGAAGAAGATTCACTGCCCGGAGTAATAAGTTCAGATAGCTTTGTGTCATCAGCATAAGATTTCTCCGGGGACCTCTCGCCCTCCTCAAGTTCTTCTTCCTTCTGCTCTTGCGAAGCGGTCGGATCATCCAAGTCTTGGAGAGCTTCTATTTTTTCTTCCTACGACCCCGGTTGAGAAGCAGAAGGAGGAGTAACTTGAAGAGGTAGAGGAGCAGCAGTTGGAGGAGGCGAAGCTAGTACAGCACTTGTTGTTTTTTCTACAGAAGAAGAAAAGTTAAAAACATCAGTATTTCCCGCAAAGAGAGGAGATGGTGGAACATCAAGGCTTAAGTAATATGCAAAAAGTTCATCAAGCTCAGGTGAAGCAAACGAGCAGTCCACTTGAGCCAGATCGGAATTGAAGTTACTTGGAGAGCTTGGTTTGATCACTTCGATTTCATAATCCTGGGATTCAGTACTTTCTTGGGCCTCTTCTTCAATGTGAGCAGTTTTAGTTTGGATTTCGGCTTTTGCAAGAGGTGGAGAATGAGAGCTAGATCCAATGGTATCAGGGTCGACCAAAGCCGAAGGACGAGTCGGGTCGGCTAAAGGCGCCTTCTCCAGATGCTCTCCTCATGCTGCTTTGGCTCGCTCCTTGGCAAGCTGTTCTTTCCCTCAAGCAAGGGCAGCACGACCCTCGTCGTCCAAGTAGCAAGCTTCCAGATCCTTCTCTGCATAACCAGCATCTTTACACATTTCGCTCACTGCCTCCCATACTTCGGCCAGAGTAATCTCATACTTCGGACCAAAGAAAGAGAGGCTGCCTTTCCCTAAGACACTGAGAATGTAAAACTCAAAAAGAGTGGAGCTGATGGTGGCCTTGGTTGTTTCGTGCGATTCTTCAGCAGCCGTTTTTCCGGCAATGGCCTCATCACGCTCCTTTTTTGCTTTTGAAAGTTGAGCTTTTAACATGGTAATCTCCAAGTCTTGGGAGCTGACTTTTTCCCGCAACTGGACGGTATCGTTGCGGTATTTTTCAACAACATGTTGTTCCGCCTTGAGTTTAATCTCGGCATCTCTCTGAGCAGCATGCCATCCCTCACTTGCTTTTGAAAAACCTCTTCCTTTTGAGAATAGGAAGCGAAAGAGGTAGTAAGGTCCTCCTTAAGTTTCTTAACTTCGGCCTCGAGTCTCTCGTTATCATCGGCGATGCTCTTCATTTTTGCATCGTGCTGATCAAGAATTTTCTGCCATTCAGACTTATCATTTTCCATAGTCAGCATGGCCTCAAGATTGGCACGGTTGACTCTTTGGAGTTCATCGACCAGTTTTTGCCAACTGGACATTCTTTCAATATCAAGCTTTACCGCATCAAGATTTCGCAGCATGGCTTGTTTGTCAATCGGTATCAAATCCAAATCAAAGCGCACTCCTTTCAAGCACCAGTTCGGAAATCGGCTTTGGAGTGCAGTCGGAGGCTTCTCGACCTGATAAGGAGGCATGTTGATGATTGACTGGATATCATTTCTTTTGAGCGTAGGAGAGCGAGAAGGAATATCTAAAGAGACAAAAGCAGCGGGCAGTTCAGATGAAGACTTGTCGTCAAGTTTGGCCCGCTTGCTTGGATCCTCGGTTATGTGACTCTTTCCTCTGTCGTCGTGAGATTTTCTTTTATGAGAATCGTCATCTCTTTGAGAGGAGTCATGGCGGTCATCTTTTCTTCCATATCGCTCCTCGTAAGCCTGCCTCTCATGACCTTTCCTGGTCGCTCGTTCCTCATCAGTTTCCCTGGGGGCAGAGAGATAGCATCGGGAATCATAAAAGTCACGCTTTCCGTAGCGCATAAAATCATCATAATACGAGCCGATTCGTCCCATTGGAGAATCTGAAAATGGAAAAAGAGATAGAATTTAGAAATCTCCAGAAAAAGGAAGTTAAGTGCAAGTAACTACTAAAAATCCTAAGTGTGTGTGGCGTGCAAACTACGCGCATCAAGCTACAAACCACTCTTCAGCCTAGGAGTGATGTCAGCTTTTACAATAGGGGTCAACTCTTGGGTTGACGGAAGTGATCGCAAGACAGATGTTGCTTCAACCGATGGAGAGACAAGCTTAGGAGCGGTGATATCGTCTTTAAAAAGCTCTTGAGAAGTCACCATAAAATCGCTTAACCCCTCGAAAATGTCATCACCGTCATGCCCAGCCGAGTGAGTCACACCAGCAGTACCTTCTTTAGCATGTTCAACACTTTTTGTGGCAGAACTTTCCTTCTCTGTCCCCTTATCAGCTTCCATGGCGGTCTTCCCGGGACATTGTTGAAGTTCCTCTTCTTCGATAACCGGAAGAAGCTTAGACTTGCAGAAAAACTCTGCATCCTCAGCATGACCGGAGCATTTTATCAATAAAGCTTCTGCAACTAGTTCTTTCAACGCAAGTTCTTTTGCGGGGGCTGGGGCATCAGATGTTTCCGGTTGAGGAGTAGGGGCATCGCTAAGCTAAAGGGATCGTGAAGGATGTAAAAGGCCAAATTGATGAAGAAATTCATCTTTCAAAAGAAACTTGATAATCCTTTCCTCGACGGCTACAACATTTAGCCTTTCAAAAGTTGACTTGTGACTGGAGTCTTTAGAAAGGGAAGGAAGTGCTACAAGAGTAAAAATGAAGTTAATACTTGATAATCCAAATTTTGAAAGGCTGAGAAATGGAGTAAATGGAGATAGACAATCTTACTTCCAACTCTCCAGATGCCATAGGATTCTTAAGAGCGACGAACGAAGAAAAACTGATTTAAGAACCCGTGAGCGCTGTCGGGCAAGTGTGTAATCAGTTTATGATTTCTAGCGCTCCTTATAAGTGTGATGGAAGGATGATCTTTATTCCTCCCGAACAAACACAAGTAGCAAATTTTGTCGAAGCTTGGAAGGCGATTAAGTGTTCTCTCGAACAACACACACAACCCCATCAGAATGGCGTAGCCATTGGGGTGCAACTGAAATGGAGAGATAGTCAACCGAAGAAGCAGCTTACTGAGAAAGTCATTGAAAGAAGGAATAGCTCCGTTTAAGCACATCTGACGGTTGACCGCAATAAAGCCAGAAGGTGGCCTGTCGGCGGTATCATTTACTCCAGGAAGTAAAGCATCGGACTCAGCAATGCCAAATTGGATGTAGAGCTAGTTGAAAGCCCGTTGGGTTAGAGTGGTTGAAACTGTTTACGAAGGATTCTCCAGAGGGTTAGCTATAGGGAAGACTTCTTCAATCTGTTCTACTATTACTTCTTGTGCTTGATGAGAAGTCATTCTACACAAGGAACTGGATGTTCAAATATGAAGGTGCACGTTTCCTAAAAGCGTGTGAAGTGTTGTGCGAAGCTAATAAAATAACAAGTAAATAAAAATAATAACACTGGTTGGCATACGTCAATTCAGGAAAATTCAAGACTTGTTATTAAATTAGAACTGAGAATAGTGTCAATGCAAATAACATTCGATAGTAAGCAGTTCTAACCGTGAGAATTTTGTGTTGACACTTCATTCAAATTAGTTGATTCGCAGCATTTCACACTCGATTGAGTTCAGTTTATTTTACTTAAGTAGAATATTGTCTCTTGATTTAATCCATCATTCGATGTGGGCAGTCAATGATGAGTATATTCATCCCAGTTTTCTGCAAATGTTGTATTTAACAGGTTATTAGCAATCAAGTCAATACAATCTATGAAAAAAGTACAAGTTCAAGCAGTTTAAATTTGCAGTTCAGTCAAGTTCTGTGAAAATTTTGCAAGTGTTAAAGTCCTTAAGTCGTAGGAACGACTTAAGGTTAGCTCGGGATTGCTTAGGTCGTACAAATCATGTTCAACGACCAACATAAGTCAGTCTTCCTTAAGTCGCTCTGCTCGAGTTATGGAATTCATTGGTCATGTTCCTACGAGTTAAAGCTACATTGCAAGTTAAGGCATAAGGCTTTAAGCCAGGACATGGTAAATCTGTTTAAGTGTTAACTCATCCAAGAACGTCCGCGACCTAAAAGTTATTTCGCAAGAAGTTAAGTCGCCCAGATCGTAGTGCGATCCAAAGATAGGTCGTAAGGAGAGTTATCTCGTCCGAAGAAATATGCTACACTTCTTAAGTCATTCATATTCTTTTAAGTTGCAAGTTCTTAAGTCGTTCAGATTCTTTTAAGTCGCTACTTCTTAAGTCGTTCAGATTCTTTTAAGTCGCAACTTCTTAAGTCGTTCAGATTCTTTTAAGTCGCAAGTTCTTAAGTCGTTCAGATTCTTTTAAGTCGCAAGTTCTTAAGTCGTTCAGATTCTTTTAAGTCGCAAGCCTCTTAGGTCGTTCGATGTTTTAGGTCACTCTAAGAGTAACTCGGAAATGTCGAATTTTCTTCCACCAAAAAACCCTAAGTCCTGCTCTCCACTCGCATGTTGCCGCGTGTCCATCCCCCTTACCTCATCAGAATCACCGCAACATAGCCCACTATCCAATAACCCGTTAACCTGATATCTCCTCATCTCCTCCAAAACGCCTAAAACCCTCATCTATCCAAACCGCCGAATCGCCCAGAAAACCAATTCGAATCGCCTTAGATTCGCCACAAATCCGATGCATTGCCGATTTATCACGAATTACAATAACAATATGATCAATGGCAATCACAGATTGATCGAAACATTATTCGTGATGAAACGCGGCACCAAATGTTGAATTGGAGACAGAAAATGGGGAGTTAGCAATTCGATGATGGATGTAGTTGAACGACGACCAGATTCACTTACGTAGTTGGGCAGAGGGATGATCGGCGACGAGAAGGTTGGAATTTGTCTTCGAGAGCTTGAAGAGAACGTCAATGGTAATTTCGAATAATAGAGCAAGTGAGGAGAAGGAAGGAGAAGCTGAGCAACTTATAGGCGGGAAAAGTGGAATTCAAATCGGCTTGGAACGACATAACGACTCAAGCGACTCACGACCTAACAACTCAAGCGACTCACGACCTGACAACTCCAGTGACTCACGACTTAGCAACTCAGATGGCACGAGTTAAAAAGTGTCGAAGCACACGACCTAGTCCCTAGGCATATACTTCGAGGGGCAAGTGTTAACACTACTTTTTCAACGACCTAGCACTCAGCGGTCTACGACTTACCAATCTAAAGGACTCAAGCGACTTAAGCAACTCAAGGCCTCAACGACCTAATGAGTTAGCGAGCTAAGAGACTGACCGGCTCAGCGACCTAACGAGACAAGAAGGCTGCGACCTAACGAGTTAGCGACCTAGCGACCTAACGAGTTAGCGACCTAGCGACCTAACGAGTTAGCGACTTAGCAACCTAGCGACCTAGCAATTCAGGAAAAAGGAACGACTTAACATGTTTCGGAGTAAAGCCACACGACCTACCTCTTCTGTTAGGTCGCTCACGACCTAACCTTGCCGAGATAACTTCTGTACTTACAACATTAGGTCGCTCACACCCAGTATCTCACATAGAATGGCTCCACTAAGTCGCCAACGATTTAAGCTAACTTGGGATGACCCATAGGTCGCGACCTACGACCTACGACCTACGACCTAACCTCCATATTTTCCCTATAAATACCGCGCCTACTCCACATTGTGGGGGGGGGGCTTTTTTGAGACTTTGAAGCGTCGAAACTCTGCTGCATTCACGACTTCTACAACTCCTCTACTACCAAAAAACATTCCAAACTACCTAAAGAGAAGATCAACTACATTCAAGATGGATTCCAGAATCTCTTTTGCATTGTAGTGCTAATCACTTGTATCGATTGTTGAGTAATCAAAGGAATTCTTGTAAAGCTTGTAATCGAACTTGTAATAAAGAAGATAAAGTGGACGTAGGCTTAATTTCGAGCCGAACCAGTATAAAACTGCTGTCTCTTTACTTTTCTGCTATTTTCTGCTTACTTCTAGTTCCCGTACCAACGGGTGGTGCTTTCACTTTACTAATTCTCACACCAGGGTGTTAGCGTTCGATTTTTACGTTAACAGCCATCCTAAATTTATATAAGTATTTATAAATCTATGTCTGCTTATGGGCCTAGTACCGGTTATTGATCACAACCGAGGGATGATCGTATTTGGTACTATCAAGGAAGGGGTAGGCTAGTCCAATGTTGGAAGGGGTGCAAGATGTTCTTGTTTACCTTGATACATTTTTTCCAAAGGTGTACTGTGACAATCGGCACCCCAATAGCCCTGTCATTGATGGAATCCAATCTCCAATAAGTGCATTTACGGACTTAATTATATAACTATTATGCTGGAATGTAATTAATGTAACCATTACTTCTATTTCCAATATTTACATTAAATAATAGACATCATTATAATATCACTGAATGTTCTATAGAAATATTTTGGTTATCGAAAATTAAAAAGCCGTCTGTGTTTATGTGCGACTTGATCTTACGAGATACCATTATTTTGAAAAGGTTTTTATTAGTATAATAATTGAAATATTTGAAGTTTACTCACACCAGACCCATGTCTAACCTGGAGTTTTTCTTTCTTTCCCTAAATTCTTGGGTACTCAAATTTGTAGAGTAGCCAAATATTCCAGGTTCCAAAGGATGCTTTTTGAATGAGCATAGAGCAGGTGGCTTCAACGTTTTCTAGTTATTTATTTTTTTCCACTATGTTTGTATTTTTTGTATCGGCATTATGGAGGCAAGCAGTTATGTAATGGCCCTCTTTTCCATAACTTTTGCGCCGATAATAAACCACACATGTCCTACCCAAATTGCACGAATAAGCAGATCATTAACGGTAGAAATAAAACAAAGACAGAACAGAATCTCACAAAAATAGAATAATATATAATATTGAACAAATATCTTTATAGCAGAAAAATTTTAAATACATATATCAAAGTCTAACCTAAATTCAGCTTGGACAGTTATAAACATTTGTCCTTACAATTGCTGACAAACATTAAACAAACACAAATAACAGTGAATAAATGAATACGTCCATACGTAGAAGAATATCTCCAGCTCTCCTCTGAAAACTTCAACCGTCTTCGACTAAACCTGAAACTACTCGGATCTGACCCAAGTATTGAAATTACCCGAATCAAGCTTGATAAACCAACAAGAGAATAACTCCATAATAAATGACAGTGTCATATATCAGTCTTTGAATAAAATCCTTTGAAAAGAAAGAGTATCTGATAAGAACACTCCCACATATAAACACAGACGGGTTTTTACCTTATGATAACTAAAACACTTTTATATATCGAAACATTTGATATTATTTCTAATGATATTCTTTGAAAACATTTGCAAATAAACTTATTAATCTTATTCGAAATTGTTACCATTAATAATTTCCAGCATACTAGGCTCTAAAAACAAAACCGTAGGTTCTTATTGGAGAATGGATTTCCATACAAATGACCAGGTGAAGGGACTACCTTCCGATGGGCACACCTCTAGATGGATGTCCGAGGAACCATCAAAAAACTCCTCTACCAACACAAGAACGTCCTACCTCTATAACTAGATAGTACCAAATATGTCATCCCCCAGTCATTATTTACCTTTAACCGAGCGCGCTCTAGCATACAATCCATATTAATTTACATCTCAAACATCATAACGGGAAGAAATATATCTAGAAGGGGATGATCAAACCCTAGTGGGAATGACCCACTTAGCCTTGATGCATCTACCCTGGTTCGGTCATTTCCGGTTGATGAGGCTCGAGGCAACAATTGCCTTTTCACATAGCACATCTTCTTTCACTTTGAATGCCAAATTGCTATTCCACATTCACATGATTGATTTCTACAAACCTATAACTCCTATGCTCATGCGTCTCAGGAAAGGGTGTTAAGCTAAGAGAAGGTGCCTTCTCCGCCACCAAACAGATATACATTTATAGAGATCACTCATTATAATTTAGAATGCACTCACTAAATTTTGGCATACAAATGAGATATAAATGGATTAGGTTAATAAAAGAATTGTATATATGGAAGTTTTTGTAAAATATAAATGATATGTATAAAGTAAGTAAACTGTGAATTCACTTATTACTAAAGTAATTAAATGGAAATGTTTTCCAAATATTGAAATATTGAAATAGTTTTGAGAATATATCCTTTTAAAGAAAAGTAAATGATTTGGGAAGTGATTTAATTGATAAAAGATTAATTAAAAAGGCCTAGTGATTGCTTATGGTGCTAGATATTTGTTGTTTGCTTTGATAGTTAAATAACCGACTACCAAATAAATATTGGCCTATTTATCGTTATTGGTGTAAAGAGACCGGGATCAAATTTATCTGAAAATCACTACGGACCAACATATATGCGTTCAATTGTGTAGGTTATTGAAGATATTGATATTTAGGATTTTCATAGTGAAGGACTGCTTGTTGATCGTTTGGGGTTAAAATCCCAATATACATATAGTAGCAGTAGTCTCTTCGTTATGAAATATCAAATGCAAAGACTATTTGCTACTAATCCTAGGAATTTCCCGATGGGATGTGTAGGAAAGTAACTTCAGTTTGTCCTATTCCTAGACAACTTGTATGGACGAGTGTCTGACATTGCATTTCTAAGATTACGTACGTTGGCTTTTACAAACATACATCTGCTTGGTGGTAGAGAAGGCAACTTCTCTTAGCTTAACACCCTTCTCAAAGATGTATGAGCGCAGAGGTTGTATGTTCGTGAAAGTCAATAGTGATAAATGGAATGGCAATGTGGCATTCAAAGATGATGTGATATGTGATATGTGAAAAGGTAATCGTTACTTCAGGCCTCATCAACCGGAAATGACCGAAACAAGGTTAGATGCGGTAAGGCTAAGTGGGTCATTCCCAATTATGATATGAACATCCCCTTCTATATATATATTTCTTCCCACTATGACTTTCAAGATGAAAATTAATGTGGTTTGTATGCTATTAGGGCCCTCAGAAAGGTTGGTAACGATCGGGGGATGACATATTCGGTACTACCTAGTTATAGAGGTAGGTGGGTCTTGTGTTGGTAGAGGAATTTATAGAATACAATAGCCTATGATTTTTGTTTGATGGCAATAAACATATATATATATATATAATTGTTTAAATGTATTTGTTATTTTACTATTTTATTTTTAAATAACTCGGAATTCATATTTAAACAAATATTTTATTCAAATAGATATTTTATTACAAATTTGAATAGTACAAATTTAAGCTCTTTCTATATTCTGAATACAAGTTACAATTACAATAAAATATTCACTATGCAATTTTTTCATACATGTTTCACCTCACTACATAATTCACTCGACACTCATATTTGACCTTCAACTTTGTTCCATCCTTTATTCAACATCTGAACTATCTGCAAAATAAACACTGACATTGTAAAATTGAAAAAGAAATATTTTTACAATGCACAATGAAGTGTGTGTGTTTAAAAATATTATTTGCCTCAGTTATTTGGGCTGTTCATTATCGTTTTCCTTTAATTCATCATACACGAACAACTTGTGGCATGCACAATGTATCACTGTACATGCCACAAGGTCGTGCACACCGATATACACTTGCTTGTTAAAATTGCACGGACAGGTGAGCAAAAGGTCAAACCCAAGCCTAGGCTGGACTCAACTAAAGTGAAAATGCTCGACCAAAACAAGACCACAATACTAAAGTGCACCAAACCAAACTCAAATCAAAATGAAACCAGATTACAAGAACACAAACCAGACTACAGAACAAGGCACAAGTACAAGTAGTCCAGGAAAACCATGGAACAGAATACAAGGGCACCAAATTTATCAGACCAGGTCAATGAAATGACTCGAAGTAATGCAAATATAGACACCAGTTCTATACATATACAACATAACAACAGCACCAGACATGTCCAAATGAAAGTATTCAGGAATTCAGTCACATGGTTCAGGCATTCACGCATGGTTCAAGGATGAACATGAGCATGCAGCATGATCAGTACACTCACATATACACATGTATGCATATATGCATATATATATAGACACACACACACATACATACATACACATGAATGCAGGCACTCGGGGTGGACCGAGCAATAGTGATGCAACCAGACTAGACACCAGTCAGAGGATGCAAGTGAAGCCTCAACCAAGACAACAGTGCAGACCTATGAGGACTCAACCAACATATACAAATGCATTCAGACTTCAAATGCCAAACTCAAGTATGCAAGACTAATAAAACTAGGCTAGTGCAATCTGACAAAACAAATTGAACCAGACTTCAAGATCACAAGATCAACATGAATGAAAATCCACACATGCAACCAGACTCGAAGCAACTAGGCATTTTAACTCGAAGCAACTCGGGAACCACACAATGCAACACAAAACTAAACCAGACTCCAAAACTAAGAGGAAAACAGCAAGTATGCTCGTACAGAGAGTCAATTCAACTCAAAGCAATACTCAGGAACCAACATGAAAACATGGAACAAGACTACAATACCAAAGAGCACCAGAAATGTACACATAAAGATTCAACCAGCTATGACTATAAATGAAACATGACAGCAACTAGCTCATGCACAGGGACAAATTAAACTCGAGCAAATCATAACAAATATACACACACATACATATGTATGTATGTATATATAATGACACACATACAAGTGAACATGACATGATCAATGAATAATATCTGTTTACATGTTTACAACAAAAACAATCCCATGGTGAAGCAGTTTACATGACTACAACAAAAACAGTGAAGGAGCCATGTGAAACTATCAGTAGCAGTTCAAACAAAGTCAAGTCATGGTTCAAATGGTCAAACAAAACTCTGTTGATGTTTTTTAAAACAATCGAATATTGTATGTAGCAGTTGGAACAAATCAAGAGAATTCGAGTCTCAGAAAATGGAACAGTGGGTATCAAGTCAAAATTCATCAACTCAATATTATTACAAATTCAAATGCCAAAATCATAGGAGCAAAAACGGAACCGACTCTTCTACGTTTAAGCAAATTCGAATTCACGGAGCAACGTGTATCAACTAATGAACAAGTCAGAATCACCACATTCGTTCGATCAAAAATCAACGCAAGTGCCAAAATAACGAAAAATTCATACTCAAATATACGAAACAAAAATATACGGTTTTCATCCCAATAAATAAACCCATCTCATCATCGGCACTGATAATCAAATCGAGCATAATCAAAATCGAAAAGGGAAAAAATCACATAGCGATATTCGATCTCAACACAATTGAAACAACCGTAAGCAACCAAAGCAAGGAGTCAATTAACGAAGCAAATTAGATCGAAATCATCACTTCAATCGATTGATTCTAAAAGGTGGCTTCAATTAGAATAGAACCCTAATTTTTGAAGAAGAAAAGGAATCAGCCGAAGAGAGTATACAAACGAAAAGGGTGACCGGCTTTACTAAATTATAATTGTGCCAGTTTTGTTTTATTATATTGGGCTTCAATTTTTAAATATAGTGTTTTGATACTTAGTTTTCTTTTTAATTGTAACTTTCTATTTGTGTAAATTTCTAGTTTTATAACTAGGTACGAACTACGGGTTTTGTTGTTCGAGAATTTGCAACTCAGTGGCTGAGTTGTGGTAGGGTTTTGAGCTTAGAGTTAGGTTAATCAACTAGCGGGTATCGTAAGTTGATGTGTGTTTGTAAGCGTCTGATTACTTAATTTCAAGTAGAAACCTTAGGGGCAGCACGTAGGCAGGTTTTTGCTGAAGCTGAGTAAATCTATGTGTGATCTCTACTACATTACTTTATGTGTTTATTTTTTTTTCGCATTAATTTTTAGTACACCCTATTCAACCACCCCCCCCCAAGGGTGAAAATGATCCTACAAGTGGGATCAGAGCTAGGAACAAAAAACCGTTTTTTGTTTAAAAATTTTCAAAGGCTTCTTTTAATAATGCTTTTGCTGAAGGTCAGTCCGTAGTTAGACCACCCATGCTCAATGGTGAATATGCTTATTGGAAAAATAAAATGAAATTTTTTCTAAAAACCATAGATGCATGGAAAATTGTTGAATCAGGATATAGCACACCAATTGTAATGGTAGATAATTAAGAAGTTGAAAAACCTCTAGATTAATGGACAGATCTTGAAAATAAACTGCAAAATGCTAACTCTAAAGCTATGAATACTAATATTTGCTTATTAGATCAAATTGAATTTCACCGTGTCTCACATTGTCTAACTGCATAGGAAATTTGGCACATGCTTGAAGTGACTCCTGAAGGAACCCCCCAAGTTAAACAATCTTGCCTTGCCATGCTTAGTAGCGAGTATGAGAATTACACAATGGCAAAGGATGAAAGTTTCAAAGAAATGTATAAACGACTTTCTAATCTTGTATACAAATCAAAATCCCTAAGAAGACCATACACAAAGTTGGAAATAGTTCGAAAAATCCTCAGAATTCTTCGACGAAATTTTCAAGCGAAAGTGACTGTCATTCAAGAATCAAAGGATCTGAAACAGGTTAAAGTCGAAGAACTCATCGGAAATCTCACCACTTATAAGCTAGAAATCAAATTCAAGAAAGAACGTGAAGGAGGATATACGCGTAAGAAATCAATAGCTCTCAAAGGAACAATAGAAAGTAAAGATGATAATGATGGAGCAGCTGAACTGGCACTGATAGTAAAGAGATTCAAAAGGTGGAACCGCAAGTATGGAAATCTAGCTCTAAATCAACAATTAAAGAGCAGAATACTCAAAGTTCTAGACGACTTAGAAAAGCAGAAGATCATTTGTCACAAGTGTAATAAAGCTGGTCATATCAAGCCCAATTGTCCTCAAAATCGACTAAGCAAAGGAAAGAAACCGAAAAGGAGAAGTTTTGCTGCAACTTAGGATGAAAGTGATAAAAATAATGAAAGCACTGGCAGTGAGAGTGAAAAAGCAAATCAGCGTTTTTCAGGAGAAACAAGTGACAGCGATGATGACGGGCCAAGCGAGGTATCAAAACTTACTCACTCATAATTACCTATATATTTTCATGAAGTAAATGGCTGTTTTGAATGACTTAGGGAGAAGTATGCTAAAATTGTATCATAAAGAGATGGTTTGATAGAACTAAATAAGCAGCTGGATCAATTGATTCAAAACTATAGAAATAAGAGCCCTAAGTGTGATAAGTGTCCATTAATAAAAGAGTAAATACAAAAAATTAGAAATTAAAATTAAATCGCTTGAAAATGAAATTCTGATTTTGAAAAAAAGTGAAAATACCAGGAGAGAAAATTCTATTAAAAAGTGCACATTGTTACTAAATGAAAATGAATCTCTCAAGTCACGTTCAACAATTGTCTACAACTTTAGGAAAATTCTCCAAAGGAGAAAGATCACTAAAATTCTATTAGGGAAACAAACTGTTAATTCTGTTAGACAAAGACTTAGGTATACTCAATCTAAAAGAGTTAGAAATGAAACTAATCATGTAAACTCCAAGTGCACGATTTGTAGAAAAATTGGACACAATCAAAAAAATTGTTGGTTTAGACACAAACACATGAAAACCATACCCATTTGGGTTCCTAAAGGCACGAATGTAAAATCTCTTAAAGTTAAACAAATCTGGATGCCAAAAGTAACTAAAACAGAATGTCTTGGTTCTACACAAACTTGTTTTTCAAAATCTTTTGTCACTAACAATCATGGACCTATAAAAACAAATAGGTCACAAACATATATCCCCATGTAGGTGTGTTGGCAGGCTAATGAACAGCAAGAGTGGTAACTGGATTATGGCTGTTCCAGGCACATGACGGGCAACAAATCAAAGTTCCTTAGCCTAGAGAAGTACATAGGTGGCAGAGTCACAATGGGCAACAACGATAAATGTATAATTATCGGTAAAGGTAAAGTAGGTAACGGTACATTTACCTTAAACGATGTATTATATGTTGAAAATCTGCACCATAATTCGATTTCAATCATCCAGTTATGTGATAAGGGAATGAATGTTGTTTTTGATTCTGATTTGTGCAAAATTGTTGACAAATCAGCAAAAGAAACATTATTTTCAGGTAAGAGGAAAGGTATATGTTGCACACCTCACGGTTTGGTTTTTGTTATTCAACTAATGAAAACTTTGAGTTAAAAGGGTATTCAGATGCAGATTAAGCTGGTAGTCTAGTTGATAGAAAAAGTACTAGTGGAACGTGTTCTATGTTGGGACATTCGTTAGTTGCATGGTCAAGTCGAAAAACATCATTTCATTAACGATCACATTTCCAAAGAAAATATTGGCATAAATTTCAGTTCAACTGATTTTCAATTAGCAAACATTTTTTACAAAACTCTTTCCAGAAAATAGTTTTTATCGACTTCATCTCAGTTTAGGCATTTTAGAAATTTGATGTTATATTTTTGGATTTGATCTTAAATGCCTATGTTAACTAATATGACTCCCTACTAATTATCAAAAAGAAAAACAGTGACTGAAAAAAAATTGACGAGTGTTGATCTTGATCATACATTATGACATGAGACGGTATATGTAGTAAATTTATTTAAAAATTTAAACAAAATTTGTAATAACTTTGATTGGTAAAAATTTCATGACCATCTCTATTCCTATCATATTTCTACGACTATCACTCAACAAAATCCAATATATTTTGTAAAAATGTGGTATTTAAACATGAAATTATTCATTTTTTTAATTAGCAATAAAATAATAAAATAAAATCATCCAAAAGTACCCACTCTTATTTAAAAGTCCTCATGGTTATGCATGGGTGAACTACTTGGAATCTTTGATTATGTGCTTTCATGCTCATTTAAATGTCCTCACGGTTATGCATGTATGGAACACATATCAAAATTGATTGAAATAAGCCAGTTGATTCTAATCCCATTTAAAAGTCCTCACGATTATGCATGGTTAGAAGATGCTTGAAATTCATTTTTTAATAAAAATAGGGAATACTACTAATCTCATTTAAAAGTCCTAACGGTTATGCATGGTTAGTAAGTATTCAAATTCCTGTCATAAATATACCACAAATGGACAGGACTATATGGTTTTTCTATTCACCCATATCACTCTAAAGTGGAATATGTGCCTAACAGAGTATTTAAGATTTTTGTTTGATTTTTATTGAAATTTATTATTTATACTTGATTAGGTATTAATGTTGTATATCACTTGATCACTCTTTTTCTAACACTGTTACTCTTTTGCTGATAAGAAAAGGAGGAGAGAAGTTAAGATTTTGGCAAATAAGTTCAAATATTTTAATTACATATTCTCGTCTATGTTCATTGCATTTTTTATTTGCATTTTTTTTATTATTTTCATGCATATGTGTAGGGGGAGCTTTGTTGTAGGGGGAGCATTCAAATAGGGGGAGCTAATAGAATTCATTAAGACCAAATACATTTAATAGAGTCAAAATCTTAATATATGTTTGTTATCATCAAAAGGGGAGATTGTAGAATACAATAATAGCCTATGATTTTTGTTTGATGATAATAAACATATATATATATATATATATATATATTCGTTTAAAAGTCTTTTTTATTTTGCTATTTTATTTTTCCACATAATTAAATAAATATTTGTTGAATAAAATAAATAACTTGGAATTCATATTTAAACAAATATTTTATTCAAACATATATTTTATTACAAATTCAAACAGTACAAATTTAAGATCTCACTATATTCCGAATACAAGTTTCAATTACAACAAAAATTTCACTATACAATTTTTTCATACATGTTTCACCTCACTACATAATTCACTCGACATTAGTATTTGATCTTCAACTTTGTTCCAACTTGTATTCAACATCTGAACTATCTGCAAAATAAACACCGACGCGGTAAAATTGAAAAAGAAATATTTTTGCAGTGCACAATGAAGTGTGTGTTTGAAAATATTATTTGCCACAGTTATTTGGGTTGTTCATCATCAGTTTCCTTTAATTCATTATACTTGAACAACTTGTGACATGCTCAGTGTATCACTGTACATGCCACAAGATCGTGCACACCGATATACACTTGCTTGTTCAAATTGCAGGGATAGGTGAGCAAAGGTCAAACCTAAGCCTAGGTTGGATTCAACTAAAGTGAAAATGCTCGACCAAAACAAGACCACAATACCAAAGTGCACCAAACCAATCTCAAATCAACATGAAACTAGATTTCAAGAACACACACCAGACTACAGACCAAGGCACAAGTACAAGGATGGCACAAGTACATGTAGTCCAAGCAAACCATGGAACAAAATACAAAGGCACCAAATTTATCAGACTAGGTCAATGAAATGACTCGAAACAATGCAAATACAGACACCAGTTCTATACATATGCAACAGAGAAGACTACAAGAAAATACAACATAACAACAACACCAGACATGTCCAAATGAAAGCATTTAGACATTCAGTCAAATGGTTTCGGCATTTAGGCATGGTTCAGGGATGAACATGAGCATGTAGCATGATCAGTACACTGACATATACACATGTATGCATACATGCATATATATATATATATACATACACTTGAATGCAAGCACACAGGGTGGACAGAGCAATAGTGATGCAACCAGACTTGATACCAGTCAGAGGATGCAAGTGAAGCCTCAGCCAAGACAACAGTGCAGACCTATGAAGACTCAACCAACATACACAAATGCATTCAGACTTTAAACGCCAAACTCAAGTGTGCAAGACTATAAGACCAAGCCAGTGCAATCAGACAAAACAAATTGAACCGGACTTCAAGACCACAAGATCAACATGAATGCAAATCCACACATGCAATCAGACTCGAAGCAACTGGGCCTTTTAACTCGAAGCAACTCAGGAACCACACAATGCAACACAAAACCAAACCAGACACCAAAACTCAAAGGAAAACAACAAGTATGCTTGTATACAGAGTTAATTTAACTCGAAGCAATACTCAGGAACCAACATGAAAAAATGGAACAAGACTACAATACCAAAAAGCACCAGAAATGTTCACATGAAGATTCAACCAGCCATAACTTCAAATGAAACATGACAGCAACTAGCACATGCACAGGGACAAATTAAACTCGAGCAAATCACAACACATACACACATACATACATATGTATGTATGTATTTACACAATGACACACATACAAGTGAACATGACATGATCAATGCATAATATCTGTAGCAGTTCGAAAACAGTGAAGCAATTTATATGTTTACAGCAAAAACAGTCCCACGCTGAAGCAGTTTACATGACTACAGCAAAAACAATGAAGGAGCGGTGTGGAACTATCAGTAGCAGTTCAAACAAAGTCAAGTCCTGGTTTAAATGGTCAAACAAAACTCTGTTGAAGTGTTTTAAAACAATCAAATATTGTATGTAGCGGTTGGAACAAGTCAAGAGAATTCGAGTCTCAAAAAATGGAAAAAAGGGTACCAAGGCAAAGTTAGTCAAGTCAATATTATCACAAATTCAAATGCCAAAGTCATAGGAGAAAAGAACGGAATCGACTCTTCTACTTTCAAGAAAATTCGAATTCCTGGAGCAACGTGTATCAACTAATGAACATGCCAGAATCACTACATTCGTTCGATCAAAAATCAACGCAAGTGCCAAAATCACGAAAAATTCAAGCTCAAATATACGAAACGAAAATATCGGGTTTTCATCCCTATAAATAAATCCATCTCATCATCGGCACGGATAATCAAGTCGAGCATACTCAAAATCGAAAAGGGAAAAAAATCACATAGCGATATTCGATCTCAACACAATTGAAGCAACCGTGAGCAATCAAAGCTAGGAGTTGATTGACGAAGCAAATCAGATCGAAATCATCACTTCAATCGATTGTTTTTAAAAGGTGGCTTCAATTAGAATAGAACCCTAATTTTTGAAGAGGAAAAAGAATCGGCCGAAGAGAGTATACAAACGAAAAGGGTGACCGGCTTTACTAAATTATAATTGGGCCAGTTTTGTTTTATTATATTGGGCTTTAATTTTTAAATATATGGTTTTGATAATTAGTTTTCTTTTTAATTGTAACTTTCTTTTTGTGTAAATTTCTAGTTGTGTAACTAGGTACGAACTACGGTTTTTGTTGTTCGTGAATTCGCAACTCAGTGGCTGAGTTGTGGCAGGGGTTTGAGCTTAGAGTTAGGTTAATCAAGTAGTGGGTATCGTAAGTTTACGTGTATTTGTAAGTGTCTGATTACTTAATTTCTAGTAGAAACCTTGGGGGCGGCACGTAGGCTGGTTTTTGCCGAAGCTGGTTAAATCTGTGTGTGATCTTTACTGCATTACTTTATGTGTTTATTTTTATTTCTGCATTAATTTTTAGCACACCCTATTCACCCCCTCTAGGGTGAAAACGATCCTACAAGTAGTTTCGGAGATAAGAACAAAAAACCGTTTTTTGTTTAAAAAATTTCAATGGCTTCTTTTAATAATGCTTTTGCTGAAGATTAGTCTATAGTTAGACCAGCCATGCTCAATGGTGAATATACTTATTGGAAAAATAGAATGAAAATTTTTATGAAAACCATAGATGCATGGAATATTGTTGAATCAGGATATAGCACACCAATTGTAATGGTAGATAATCAAGAAGATGAAAAACATATGGATTAATGGACATATCTTGAAAATAAACTACAAATTGCTAACGCTAAAGCTATGAATACTATTATTTGCTCATTAGATCAAATTGAATTTCACTGCGTCTCACATTGTCTAACTGCACAGGAAATCTGGCACATGCTTGAAGTGACTCATGAAGGAACCTCCCAAGTTAAAGAATCTCGCCTTGCCATGCTTAGCAGTGAGTACGAGAATTTCACAATGGGAAAGGATGAAAGTGTCAAAGAAATATATGGATGACTTTCTAATCTTGTATACAAATCAAAATCCCTAGGAAGAACATACACAGAGCAGGAAATAGTCCGAAAAATCCTCAAAATTCTTCCACGAAATTTTGAAGTGAAAGTGACTGCCATTCAAGAATCAAAGAATCTGAAACAGGTTAAAGTCGAAGAACTCATCGGAAATATCACCACTTATGGGCTAGAATTCAAATTAATGGAAGAAGTGAAGGAGGAGATACGCGTAAGAAATCAATAGCTCTCAAAGGAACAATAGAAAGTGAAGATGATGATGATGATGGAGCAGCTGAAATGGCACTGATAGTAAAGAGATTCAAAAGGTGGAACCACAATTATGGAAATCTAGCCCTAAATCAACAATTAAAGAGCAGAATAGTCAAAGTTCTAGACGACTCACAAAAGTAGGAGATCGTTTGTCACAAGTGCAGTAAAGCTGGTCATATCAAGCCCAATTGTCCTCAAAATCAACTCAGCAAAGGAAAGAAACCGAAAAGGAGAAGTTTTGTAGCAACTTGGGATGAAAGTGATAAAAATGATGAAAGCACTGGCAGTGAGAGTGAAAAAGAAAATCTGTGTTTTTAGGGGAAACAAGTGACATCGATGATGATGAGCCTAGCGAGGTGTCAAAAGTTACTCACACGCAATCACTTATAAATTTTCATGAAGTAAATGGCTATTTTGAACGACTTAGGGAGAAGTACGCTAAAATTGAATCACAAAGAGATAGTTTGATAGAAATAAATCAGCAGCTTGATCAATTGATTCAAAACTATAGAAATAAGAGCCCTAAGTGTGATAAGTGTCAATCACTAGAATAGGAAATAAAAAAATCAGAAATTAAAATTAAATCACTTGAAAATGAAATTATGATTTTGAATGAAACTGAAAATACTAGGAGAGAAAATTCTATTAAAAAGTGCATGTTGTTATTGAATGAAAATGAATCTCTCAAGTCACCAGTCCAACAATTGTCTACAACTTTAGAAAAATTATCCAAAGGAGAAAGATCACAAAATATGCTATTAGGGAAACAAACTGTTAATAATATTAGACAAGGACTTAGGTATACTCAATCTGAAAGAGTTAGAAGTGAAACTAATCATGTAAACTCCAAGTGCACGATTGGTAGAAAAATTAGACACAATCAAAACAATTGCTGGTTTAGACCCAAACACACGGAAACCATACCAATTTGGGTTCTTAAAGGCATGAATGTAAAATCCCTTAAATTCAAACAAATTTGGGTGCCAAAAGGAACTAACATAGACAGTCTTGGTTCAGCACAAACTTGTTTTTTAATATCTTTTGTCACTAACAATCATGGACCTATAAAAACAAATAGGTCACAAAAATCTTTCCCCATGTAGGTGTGTTGGCAGGGTAAGGAACAGCAAGAGTGGTACTTGGATTCTGGCTGTTCTAGGCACATGACGGGCGACAAATCAAAGTTCCTTAGCCTAGAGAAGTACAAAGGTAGCAAAGTCACAATGGGCAACAACGATAAATGTATAATTATCGGTAAAGGCAAAGTAGGTAATGGTACATTTACCTTAAACGATGTATTATATGTTGAAAATCTGAAACATAATATGATTTCAATCAGCCAGTAATGTGATAAGGGAATGAATGTTGTTTTTTATTCTGATTTTGCAAAATTGTTGACCAATCATCAAAAGAAACATTATTTTTAGGTAAGAGGAAAGGTATATATTGCATACCCTATGGTTTGGTCTTTCGTGTCCAACTAATGGTAACTTTGAGTTAAAAGGGTATTCAGATGCAGATTAAGCTGTTAGTCTAGTTGATAGAAAAAGTACTAGTGGAACGTGTTCTATGTTGGGACATTCGTTAGTTGCATGGTCAAGTCGAAAAACATCATTTCATTAAAGATCACATTTCCAAAGAAAATATTTGCATAAATTTCATTTCAACGGATTTTAAATTGGCAGACATTTTTTACAAAACCTCTTCCAGAAAATAGTTTTTGTCAACTTCATCTCAGTTTAGGCATTTTAGAAATTTGCTTTTATATTTTTGTATTTGATCTTAAATGCCTTTGTTAACTAATATGACTCCCTACTGATTATCGAAAAGAAAAATAGTGACTAAAAAAAGTGATGATTGTTGATTGTGATCATACATTATGCCTTGAGACAGTATATGTAGTAAATTTCTTTAAAAATTTAAACAAAATTTGTAATAACTTTGATGTGTAAAAATTCCATGACCATCTCTATTCCTATCATATTTTTACGACTAACACTCATCAAAATCCAATATAGTAGGTCAAAATGTGGTATTTAAACAGGAAATTATTCATTTTTTTAATTAGCAATAAAATCAGACAAAAAAATCATCCAAAAGTACTCGCTCTCATTTAAAAGTCCTCACGGTTATGAATTGGTGAACTACTTGGAATCTTCGATTATGTGCTTTCATGCTCATTTAAAAGTCCTCACGGTTATGCATGTGTGGAACACATACCAAAATTGATTGAAATAAGCGGATTGATTCTAATCCCATTTAAAAGTCCACAAGGTTATGCGTGGTTAGAAGATGCTTGAAATTAATTTTTTAATAAAAATAGGAAATGCAACTAATCTCATTTAAAAGTCCTAACGGTTATGCATGGTTAGTGTAACGACCCGCAAAATTTAATGGTTTTAAAAGTATATTTAACTGGAAATTTGTGAAATTTTAAACAATAAAATTTGAAATTAAAAATTTATTATTTGGAATACGTCTATTTTAATATAGCAACTGGTAAATTTTCATCTGATAATATTGAAGTTTATTTTCCTGTGAAATTTCATTTCAAATCAAACCGGTTAATAACAGTGAATTTAAAAGTTTTCCGAAACCAAAATATGTCAACAGGAGAAAATTTATTTAGAACATTCTGAATCAGACTGCGAAATTCGTTTCGCAGAACTCAGATGTTTCTAGCTCCGTTTAAATTTTTCCGTACGGAATAGCAACTTATATCAGTGTCCGTATCGACCTTTTGATCGGATGATCGTGCAACCAATATCTGTATACCGTTTTGATCGTCTCGTCGTGCTGATCTCTGTGGTATATTTATTTCTGTGTTTTGCAATCCGGTACGCGACAGAAACAATAAAACTGTGCGTCGTACCGGTATCGAAATGGTGACTTTTACCTTTCCAATCCTTCCCAAATCTTTACCGTGCAGCTCAAGCAAATAATCAATTGCATTGAATAGCCTCGCAGCTGAAATCAAGGGAATTGACTGTTACAATTAATTTATTTCTTTTTCTGTCCATTCAAATTTTTCTTCAGTTGCAAAGCCAATCAACAGCTTACCCTTATTATTCCCTGGATTTACGTTTCAGGATTTCACGTGCGTCTCTATCTTCCTCTCATCCTATATCTTTTCTTTTTCCATCTCCTCTGTTTTTTTTTATCAAAAGCTTATGCGTTGAGATCCTCTGCCCAGATCCCCTCAACTTCGAGCACTGTCCAACCAAACCCCACTCCAACGAACCTCATCATCACGCGTGCACTGCCCAGCCTGGCACCGGCTCCTCCTCCATCCGCCGTTCACCTCGCCCCTGTACTCACGCCTCCACCCTAATTCATTCATCTCCCCCGCCTCAACCATCCTCCCACACCAGTGATGCACCCGCCGACCATCCCACACCTAGAACTCCACTGCCGTTCGATCGTTCGCCGAACAGAGCCTCCGCCCTAGCCTTGAGCGTGCCTCACTCCAGCCGAGCCTAGAACCCCTATCACCGTGCCTTCGTCCTTCCCTTCTTACCTCTCGGTCTTCTTCTTCTGGCTTTGGTGTATGAAGGTATTTCATATATAAAGATTTATACATTAGTTATAAAGTTGCAGTATATATTATACATTAGTATATTAGTTCATATATATGATTATAAAAGTGTATAAGGATCTTATATATATATATATATATATATATATATATTGTTGCCTTGGATTTACAAGTGTATTTGGTATATACGTTAGTTTGTATATAAGCTTATATCACATTTTAAAAGAGGTTATGTTGGTACAGTATTATATATGTATGTAGTTATATAATATTTTTTGATATATTGGTTATTAATATTATTTATGTTATATATATATATAATAGGAACTGTACAAAATCTGTTTATATGTAAGCGTGCACAAGGTATATATATCTGTTTACATGTATATACATGAGTCATGATGTCTGATTTGAAAGTGTTATATATATATATATATTTATACATTAGTTTATATACTTTTATATGTTAAGTTGTATACTTACAAGTTTATGAGTTCTGTTTTTATAGGATGTGTGGTAGCTTTATGTTTTTATATATATAGGGTCATCTTGTTTTAATATATACAAAATATATACGGTACAGTGTTGGGTTGCAGTATCTATAATATTAAGTGAGGATGTATGCTAGTTCGAAAGCTTGCATAAAATATATATATAGTTGTACTTCAAAAATCTAGTGTAGTATATCATAGTAGCCTTGTTTTGCTATGAAGAAGAAAGGAAGCAGTAAAATAATTATACAAAGTTATGTCTGCAACAAGTCTTTATTTCTCAATTCTGTCTTGTTTTATAATTTAACCTTTTATTTTATATAATGTATTGGTTTATATAGATTATTGGTAACCAATTTGCTGTTTAGATAAAATATAAGTTTATTTGCGAACGGTGAGTTCCAATATTTTATAATGAGTTAAATTTTATTGATTTTGAAATTTTGATTTTAATAAGAATATAAGTTTATAAATATAGATAGATTTTTATATATTAGTTTATATACAAGTAGTGTTATGGCTGGGTATATATAAGTAATTATTTCAACATATATTGTGTGTATATATATTTGACTGTAATGTATGAGTTTTCGTTTAAACCAATGATTTTGAAATTTATATATATTTAATTTAATATATGTTTGAATTTAGAGTATGATTTTATATATAGTTATATATCGTTATATATAAGTTACGTATACCATTGATCTTCGTTAAGTCCAGTTCATCGTGCCTTGCTCTTATCTCGCAAATGTCCAATTTCGTCGCAGCATCTTTCTGTTTTGCTCGTGTCCGTATCAGTGTGCATATCCGTGTCATCTTCATATCTATCTAGCCTCGAAAGGTGAGCAATCACTCACGATTAACGTTCTTTTATTATTTAAATTTGATTTCAATTGAAATAGAAATTGAAATATGCTGCTGTAGTTATTTACATTGTTATATATGCTATTATCTATAACTGTTCACCTGTGACATCTGACACCAGTATCTAGTATTATATGCCTATTATTACTATTATTTGTATCTGTTCACCTGTGACATCTGACACCAGTATCTAGTATTATATGCCTGTTATTACTATTATTTGTATCTGTTCACCTGTGACATCTGACACCAGTATCTAGTATTATATGCCTGTTATTACTATTATTTGTATCTGTTCACCTGTGACATCTAACACCCGTATATGTTATTTATACTGATGATATATGCCTGTTGTTATATTTTTTAGTATCTGTTATCACTCTGCAAGTTCCCTGTTAGTATATAATTCACTATGGGTTGAAATGATACATACCCGAACGGACTTTAGAATAGGAGAATTTCGTTATGGGTTGAAATGATAAACCTAAGCGATTTTCATTTGAATTGAAATTGGGATTACGGGTCGAAATGATATCTACCCGTATATATTTAAATTTCGGATTGAAATGATAAATATCCGTATCACTTAACCATATGATAAATATATATATACATACACCGTTGGTCCATATATATAAATATTTTAAAAATTAATTCTATGGTTTTGGAAAGAAATATATGGTTTTAATAAATGTTGAGCCTTAAATTATTATATATAAATGGGAATGATTGATTTAAATACATATAATATGTTGAGTAGCTAAAATATATTTTTCAGAATAGATTTTGGTAATAATTTGAATAAGTTAAGGTTGGGAAGATAATTTGAATTTAGTAAAGAATTTTATTTAATTAAACCAATTTAAAGCTTATTGAAATTGGGATTTAAGATATGATTTATAACTTGAGTTTGATTTAAATAATTTAATGAATATTTGATGTAGGCCAAGCTATAATTGCCCAAGGCATAAGTCGTGACCGACTTATCAAAGCTAAGGACATAAGTCGAGTAAGTAGTGAGGAAGGTGAAGGCATAAGTCGTAACCGACTTAAGGAAGGAGGTATAAGTCGTGACCGACTTAAGGAAAGAGCTACGAGCTATCAACGACTCAAGGGACGTGCTGGGTTACGACCTAAGTCCACGAGAAGAACATCACCAATTGAAAAATGCGAAGGTTTAAGTCGTTGTCGAGTTAATGACTTAGTTTTGGTGAGTGTACGACTTAACAAAGCAGGGAATAAGTCGTTGCCGAGTTACGACTTAGTTAAGTCACTGAGGATGGGAACCGTTGATGTGTCTGCCGAGTTAGCCTCTGCCCTTGATTTCCTTTAAGCGTTGATTTAGAATACCGCTAATGTTTTAAGTCGCAGAAGCCTGGATGCCGTAGAATCTATGCCGAGTTAATCTAAAACCGTTGATTCTTTAAATCGTAAAGAAGCTGCTGTTAAGTCGTTAAAGTCTTATGTCGTAAGTCGTCTACTTCTTATACTAGGTATGTGTTGTATTTCTTAAGTCGTATGTCATCTATTTCGTATGTCGTCAGTATGTAAGTCGATGTATGTTGATAAGGCGCTAAAGGATGTAGTGTAACTGTTTGTCTTAAGTCGTCTCCGAGTTAGGATGGGTCGTAGGTCGTAAGTCGGAACCGACTTAGGAGTTAGTGAATTTTCTGTTGTGTTGAGTTGTAGCCTATAAATAAGCGTGTATGGTCATTTTGTAAAGGTTGTTGATTTTTGAATAAAATTCTCTTTTGTTAGCTTTGTGCTTTCAATTTCAATTGGTAGTTGAGTGTATCTCCTATCTCCACTAACGTCATTCGAGTGCGCTCGGATCATCGTTTGTTGAAGCCGATTCACGGTATCTTGTGCGCAAGATCAACGTCGAAGAATCGTAGATCTCTTTCCCGGTATCTTCGGATCAACGAGTCAGAGATAGCTAGAGTTCGGTATCTTCGGATCAACGAATTCGGGCATTTCAGTATCCATCAATCCACAGATTGCGACATTCACCGATTGAAGTTTGTTTTGATTTATCCGCTGCGTCAGTTTTGATATCAGAGCGAGTTCTAGCCAATCATAGCTAGATCGAGACTTGGAGCTTATTCAGTTTGAAGTTGAAGTGATAGCCGAGAGCTTGAGGTGTTGGGCCGTGAGCAAGTGAAGTGTACGACCTTGCATTGAAGTTGTTTGATCGGATTTGTATTGGGGGCCGAAACTTTGTCCATCGTGTTCATCGCGATTTGCAACAAAGTGGAAGTTTTCGATCCATTTCATTTTGGATCAAAGTTCGAATTGTGTTTGAATTTGGAGAATTGAGAAGTGTTCAATCATGCCGCCACGAAGAGCTAATCGTCACCAAAATGTTGAAGATTTGTATAAGCGGGAAGATGCTGAGCAAATGGAGCAACGAATAAGCGACAAATTCAATGAAAAGTTGGACGAAGGAATTGGACGATTAGAGAAGATGATGTTAGAGATGAATCAAAATCGAAGAAGGGTTTCACCAGAATCTAACCATGGAGGAAGTAGAGTCTCACCACATTCCAATCGAGACAGAAGTGTTGACGATGATCAAAGGCATAGGAGGAATGTAGATAGAAGGGATGATGGTGGTAGACGTGAAGGTAGTAGAGATGTTGGTGGTCAGAATCGACATCAATATAATTCTGATTTTGAAGAAGAGTATGATGGTGGTAGTAGTCAAGGACGAGGTCAAAGAAGGAATTACTCTGAGTATGATCACAAGTGGGAATCGGGGATGAAGACTGAAATTCCTGAATTCAAAGGTGGTATGCAAGCGGAGGAGTTTCTAGATTGGATAGCTAATGTTGAAGAAATTTTTGATTTCAAAGAAGTTCCAGAACATAGAAGAGTAAAGTTGGTTGCTACAAGGTTGAGGAATAGAGCGTTGGCATGGTGGCAACAAACTAAGCTTACACGTGAACGAATGGGGAAATCAAAGATTGAATCTTGGGAGAAAATGAAGAAGTTGATGAAAGCAACGTTCTTGCCTTACAATTATCAATCTTTAATGTATCAACGATTGCAGAATTTGAGGCAGGGCACAAAGACAGTTAATGACTATGCTGATGAATTTTACCAACTGATTGCGAGGAATGATATTATGGAAACGGAGGAACAGCTGACATCTAGATTCATTAGGGGATTGAGAATGCAGATTCAGGATATGGTTAATATGTTCGATCCAAGATCTGTAGCAGAGGCACATCAAAAAGCATTGGCTTGGGAGAAGCAAGGTAGACGAGGAGGTGGTGTGTTTACTAATTCTAACAATCAAGTGAAGGGTGTTAGTGGGAGTTCTAATGTGTCTAAACCTATCAGTAGGCCAGTGGTGAAGGAGGCTGAGAAGGCGAAAGTTAACAATGGATTCAAATGTTGCAACTGTCAAGAATTGGGTCATAAAAGCAATGAGTGTCCAAAGCCGAAGAAGAGAACCTTGATTGCAGAAGTTGAGGATGAGGATGTTGATGGAGGTTGTTCTAGTCCAATTGAGGAGGATGAGCAGGATATTGCGTCAGGAGATGAAGGTTGTAATCTAATGCTGAGGAGATCATGTTTGACACCGAAGCAGGAGGAAGCTAGTTGGTTGAGGAGTAATATCTTTCAGTCGACATGTACTATTCTGGGGAAGGTGTGTAAGTTTGTGATCGATGCAGGAAGCTGTGACAATATCGTTTCAACTGAGGCTGTGACAAAGTTGAAGTTAAAGACAGAGAAGCATCCTAATACATACAAGTTAGCATGGTTGAGAAAAGGAGGAGAAGTGAAAGTGGATAGACGAGTTCGTGTTCCATTCTCTATTGGGAAGAAATACAAAGATGAAATCTGGTGTGATGTTGTAGAGATGGATGTTTGCCAATTATTATTGGGAAGACCATGGCAGTATGATCGAGCAGTACAACATGACGGTCGGACCAACAGTTACAGTTTTATGTTCAAAGGCACGAAGATTATCTTAGTTCCAAAGAAAAGACAACCAGGAGAAAGTAAGTCAGAAGAGATTGAAGAACTGAAAACTTTGTTGTCTTTAAAGGAGTTTGTTCAAGAGGTTGAGAAAGAGCCTGAAGTTTTCTTGTTGATTGGACGAGAAAGTCAGGGAGTGGTTGAAGTACCAGAAGAAGTAAAACCAGTACTGGAAGAGTTTGACGATGTATTTCCAGAAGAGTTGCCAACGGAGTTACCACCGTTGAGGGATATTCAACATCAGATAGATCTTGTTCCAGGTGCTGTGTTGCCACACAAACCACGCTACAGAATGAGTCCGAAAGAGCATGAGGAGTTGCGGAGGCAAGTGGAAGAATTGCTTGAACAGGGTCGTGTGCAGGAGAGTCTGAGTCCTTGTGCTGTACCAGCTTTATTGGTACCCAAGAAGGATGGGACATGGAGGATGTGCACCGATAGTCGAGCATTGAATAAGATCACAGTCAGATACAGATTTCCAATGCCGAGACTTGATGATTTATTGGATCAGATCAGTGGGTCCGTAATCTTTTCTAAGATTGACTTGAAGAGCGGTTATCATCAGATTCGCATTAGACCAGGGGACGAATGGAAGACAGCATTCAAGACGAGGGAAGGATTGTATGAATGGCTGGTAATGCCGTTTGGTCTATCAAATGCGCCGAGTACATTTATGAGGGTGATGAACCAAATTTTCCGACCATACATTGGGAAATTTGTGGTGGTTTACTTTGATGATATTCTGATCTACAGTGCTAGTACAGAAGAGCATGTTCAGCATTTGAGAAAAGTGTTAATTATTATTCGTGAAGAACAATTCTATGCTGCTACAAAGAAGTGTGTGTTCATGGCGAGTAGTGTTTTATTTCTGGGATATGTTGTTTCGAAGGAAGGCATACAGGTTGACCAAAGTAAAGTTGAAGCAATCAGAGATTGGCCGCAGCCCAAGACAATAACAGAAGTTCGTAGTTTTCACGGGTTGGCTTCATTTTACAGAAGGTTCATTCCACACTTTAGTAGTGTGATGGCACCTGTTACAGATTGCATGAAAGGAAAGCAGTTTACATGGACAGAGGAAGCAGGAGATGCTTTTGGGAAGATTAAGAAATTGTTGACATCTGCACCAATCCTAGTGTTACCAGATTTTCAGTTGGTATTTGAACTACACACTGATGTATCAAAGGTTGGGATTGGAGGGGTGTTGAGTCAGAAAGGGCGTCCTATTGCATACTTTAGCGAGAAGTTGCCAGGAGCAAAAATGAGATACAGTACATACGATGTGGAGTTTTATGCTGTTGTGCAGTCAATCAAACACTGGAGACATTACTTATTTCAGAAGGAATTTGTTCTCTACACTGATCATGAAGCATTGAAACACTTACAAGGACAAGATAAGATTTCAGCGAGACATGCATCATGGATCGCATATCTGCAACAGTTTACTTTTGTTGTTAAACACAAGTCCGGGGTGACGAATCGAGTAGCTGATGCTTTGAGTAGAAGAAGTCATTTGTTGACTACACTGAAGGTTGAAGTAACGGGGTTTGAATTATTGCCAGAATTATTTGAAGAAGATCCTTATTTTGCAAAGCTTGTTGAGAAAGTCAAAGACGGAAGTACTGATGAATTTGTGATGGCAGGTGGTTTTCTGTTCAAGGGAACTCGATTATGTATACCAGATTGCAGTTTACGGTTGAAGATTGTGAAAGAATTACATGAAGAAGGACATGTTGGGAGAGACCGTACGTTACAGTTGATTTCACAATCTTACTTTTGGCCATCAATGAGGAAGGAAGTAGAGAGATTTGTGGAGCGTTGTCATATTTGTCAGGTTTCGAAAGGAACTGCGACTAATGCTGGGGTATATATGCCGTTACCAGTGCCTATAAAACCATGGGTGGATATCAGTATGGATTTTGTTTTGGGTTTGCCTAGAACTCAAAGGGGAAATGATTCTATATTCGTTGTGGTGGATAGATTTTCGAAGATGGCACATTTTATTGCTTGCAAGAAGACGGCAGATGCTGTTCATGTTGCTCAGTTGTTTTTCAAGGAGATCTATCGACTTCATGGATTGCCATAATCTATTGTGTCGGATAGAGATACGCGGTTTCTGAGTCACTTTTGGTTGAGTTTGTGGAAGATGGTGGGAACGAAGCTGAAGTTTAGTAGTGCTTATCACCCACAAACGGATGGACAAACTGAGGTGGTTAACAGATCTTTGGGAAACTTGTTGAGGTGTCTTGTTCAAGATAATCTGAAGAGTTGGGACATGAAGTTATGCCAAGCAGAATTTGCTCATAACCATGTAGTGAATCGAAGTACGGGGTTCAGTCCATTCCAGATTGTTTATTCGAGCTTGCCGAAGGGACCATTGGATTTAACGGTAGTGCCACAATCAAAGAAGACAGTTAAGAAAGCTGCTGATTTTGTTGAAGGGTTGACGGAATGTCATAAAATCGTTCAGGAACGATTGGAGAAAGCAAATCAGAAGTATAAACAATCTGCAGATTTGAAACGAAGAAAGGTTGAATTTCATGAAGGTGACTTGGTTTATGCAGTGTTAACAAAAGATCGTTTTCCGGTGGGAACGTACAATAAATTGAAAGCACGAAAAATTGGCCCGGTGGAAGTTGTGAAACGAATCAATGAAAATGCTTATAAACTGAAGCTGCCAGATGATGTGTATACGTCTGACGTGTTCAATGTTAAACATCTCGTACCATATAACGGGGATGAACGAACTGATGTTGAGGAAGATGCAAATTCGAGGACGAATTTCTTTCAACCTGGGGAGGATGATGTAGGCCAAGCTATAATTGCCCAAGGCATAAGTCGTGACCGACTTATCAAAGCTAAGGACATAAGTCGAGTAAGTAGTGAGGAAGGTGAAGGCATAAGTCGTAACCGACTTAAGGAAGGAGGTATAAGTCGTGACCGACTTAAGGAAAGAGCTACGAGCTATCAACGACTCAAGGGACGTGCTGGGTTACGACCTAAGTCCACGAGAAGAACATCACCAATTGAAAAATGCGAAGGTTTAAGTCGTTGCCGAGTTAACGACTTAGTTTTGGTGAGTGTACGACTTAACAAAGCAGGGAATAAGTCGTTGCTGAGTTACGACTTAGTTAAGTCGCTGAGGATGGGAACCGTTGATGTGTCTGCCGAGTTAGCCTCTGCCCTTGATTTCCTTTAAGCGTTGATTTGGAATACCGCTAATGTTTTAAGTCGCAGAAGCCTGGATGCCGTAGAATCTATGCCGAGTTAATCTAAAACCGTTGATTCTTTAAATCGTGAAGAAGCTGCTGTTAAGTCGTTAAAGTCTTATGTCGTAAGTCGTCTACTTCTTATACTGGGTATGTGTTGTATTTCTTAAGTCGTATGTCATCTATTTCGTATGTCGTCAGTATGTAAGTCGATGTATGTTGATAAGGCGCTAAAGGCTGTAGTGTAACTGTTTGTCTAAAGTCGTCTCCGAGTTAGGATGGGTCGTAGGTCGTAAGTCGGAACCGACTTAGGAGTTAGTGAATTTTCTGTTGTGTTGAGTTGTAGCCTATAAATAGGCGTGTATGGTCATTTTGTAAAGGTTGTTGATTTTTGAATAAAATTCTCTTTTGTTAGCTTTGTGCTTTCAATTTCAATTGGTAGTTGAGTGTATCTCCTATCTCCACTAACGTCATTCGAGTGCGCTCGGATCATCGTTTGTTGAAGCCGATTCACGGTATCTTGTGCGCAAGATCAACGTCGAAGAATCGTAGATCTCTTTCCCGGTATCTTTGGATCAACGAGTCAGAGATAGCTAGAGTTCGGTATCTTCGGATCAACGAATTCGGGCATTTCAGTATCCATCAATCCACTGATTGCGACATTCACCGATTGAAGTTTGTTTTGATTTATCCGCTGCGTCAATATTTCTTGTTTAAATAAAGTTTAAGGAAATATTTAGTAAAATGTGATTTAAGGCTAGTAAATGATATTGAATCTATTAAGTGAATATTTCCTGATTAAATAATAATGGAGTTAAATCAAGAGCTATATGAAACTGTTAAATCTAACTTTGAAAATGTTGAATATTAAAACTTTGAAATATATTGAAAATAAATGGTATATTTAGAACTGAATTAAATTGATAAATTGAGCTTTGAATAAATTTGAATTTGAAAATTGAGTTGATTTGAACCGATTTGTGAAACTTGAGGAAATTATAAATACTTTACTTTATAAATTATTTAACCTATATACACTATTTTGAAAATTAGATATATTTGAAATGAAATGATATTTGGGTTTTGAAGTATAAATTTAATTGAAATGACTACGGTGTTATAATGTATATTTCCACCTTGTAGATAGTTCTGAAGATCCTTAGAGGATGGTTATCCCAAACATCCTTTAAGTTACTTGTATTTCGGTTGATATTTCACTTGAGTTGGATTTATTAGTATAAGAATGTTAATCCTGACTCGAGTGTTTTGTGTTTTGCTTGACGCTCGGGTCAGACCGAGTGATACAGCAATTGAGACTCACCTTTGGAGTTTGGAGCTTCGTTTGGAAGTCCAACCATCGATTCAGCTTTCAGCTTTCCAGTTGATTTGTTCAGAGAGGTCGTCTATTCGTACTGAAGACTTCACTGTATTTGAGATATTCTATTGTATTTTATTTTAACTCTGATGTTTATATAGTAGCTTCATGAACTACTATTTTATCTATTCTGCTGCGTATTATTGTATTACTCTGTGTCTGTGATTCTGTGATTGATTTATTTACTGTATATGCTGAGTTTTGCCAAATTTAAATTAACAATCTGGTATTTTGAATTATTCAAATCAGACATGTGTGGATTATTGTCGATTTGAATGGTCCAAAATATCGGGTCGTTACAGTTGGTATCAGAGCTTTGGCTCTAGGCAAAACTTAGCATATATAGTAAATTTATTTACAGAATCACTTTCGTTCGAGTTTGAATCTCTTCCGTTTGACTCGATTTCCTTTGAACTTGGAACGTTTCTTGCGGTTCCAAATTTCATTCTTGTCTCTCCCATTTGTATTCTTTTGATTTTGGAGTACCCCATAACTCCACTTCGAATGATCTCCAGATGAATAGGCGATCCCGCCAAATTGTGAATGAATTGTGAAGGGGTGAAACTCCTTTACAATTGGCATTGATTCACCGGAGATTTATATATCCCTCGGTTTAGATGCTGCTATCTTTTGTTATGTCGAATTCTATCTCGGGCGATCGAATGTCGATTTGCCTCAGGATTCTGCACTGATCTTATTTTGAAATCACGGTTGATCGGTTAAGGTCGCCCGCGATTTATATAACTATATCGATCTACTGTTTGTAATTAATTATCTCATTTTCGTTCGAACTTATCTTCGAATCAGAATCCTAATTGATTAGAGTCCCTCTAATTTGAATGTCTATCTTTGTTTTGAAATCCTTTCTTAAATCATCCTTTTGAAAAATCGGGTTTATTCGTATTTTGGAAATTGTTCTATATATCGAAATTTTTATAAGTATGAATATATTCTATATATAAAAGTGAAAATGTTTTCGATAAGGATTATATATACCTTCTAAAAAATAAAAATTTGAATTTTTGAAAGGATTTGAAATTTTGAAGTTATATAAGAAATTGATTTATATAAAAACAATGATTTATAACAAAGGATTTGAAATTTGAAATTCGAGAATTGAACTCCGGTATTTTGAAATTGGTTTTAAGATTTTGAAATATATAATAATAATATGATTTAAAAGTATTTTCCGAATAAGAAATGTTTCAAATGATTTTAATAAGTTTCGAATGATTTCAAAGAAGTTTGAGAAAATAGAAGTCCAGAACCCACTTATGTCGCTGGAATATAATTTCGGTGATGAGTGCACGCATCATCGACATTGATTTTCGAGTTTCAGAGTGAGGGATATGCCACTTCAGTAGCTTTTCTATGCAAGTGATTTTGTGAAACCATTTTGATGTCAAATTCTGAAGTAAGATTTGATATTCGAAAGATATATGTATATATATATATATTTGAAATGATTTGAAGTAAGCCAGTGTTCAGTCCTCGAGTTTCGGATTTGATATAACCTATCATTTGAAATTGATTTACTTATTTGTTGATTTCCAACTCTTGAATTTGAAAATGATTTCTTCAACTATTTCGAAGGTTCGAGCACTTCCAAATCAAGGTTAACTTTTCAAAGCTAAATTTTTGAAAAGTATGAATTATTTGATAAAGTATATAAATTTGTTTTGAATGTTTAAGTATGAAGTAATATGATTTAAATAAGTTGAAACTGTTTTGTTAAGTATATGAATAAGGAAAATTTTAAAATTTTCTAATATGAAATTTAGATTTGAAATGTTTTGAAAAGAATTTGGTCTTCAAAATATTTTGAATAAAATTTAGTTTAAATGTTTTAACTTAGTAACATCTTTATGAAACTATATATTTAACAAGTTGGTAAATATATAAGTTGTACGTATGTTGTTTTATTCACATAATTAATTTGATCCAAGTTTGAGTACACAAGTTCGAGGTGAATTACACCATTTCGTGTTAGGATTTTTCATTCGATTCTTAATGACGAATATTTGATATGGATTTTGGGCTTGATTCTAGAATTCTCTATCATAGTATATGGCTATGCAAGGAGACTGATAGCTTCTAGTCGAGAAACCATATCGAAATCCGCTTTAGGGAAGTCGAATGGACAATACTAGTTCGAAAACGAACTTGTGTGATCGAGCGAGCGATCAAATGTGATTCTGCGAAATGACGACGTATGTACATCTTATATTCTAATAACATTGATATATTTTGACGCTGAAATTGAAAGCTGTCGGGTTAGAATATCTTTATTTACTAAAAGAAAATTTCCAATTTAAAATTACAAAGATATATAACCCATAAAAGCAAAGATATTCAATCCCATATGGCTCTTCATACAGCGAAATTTATTTTGAAAATTTGATCCATATATACGATGGACCTTACGTAAGTATAAGATGATTTTGAAAACATTTGATTTTGGAAATGAATTGGTTGACTTAAATTTTATTGATTTGTAGAATTATTTTATAAATATATTATTTTGGAAACTTTGAAACTAAAGATGTAACAACCCTGTATTTTGTGATTATTTTAATTATATATATATTAATTTCTTTAATTTAATTTCCTGATTTAAAAACTTTATTTTATTTATTAAAATGAATAAATTTTGTTATTTTATATATAAATTTTGATTTTGATGTGAATTAGAATTCCAAACATGACTAAAAAGAATATTTTCCAGAAAAGTGAATTTTGGTCAATATAGTCAAACTTTGACTTTTAATTTAGAAATTTGAAAGTTTGAAATTTTGAATTTTATCTTTTATTATGAAAGTAAATAAAATTTTAAGAATAATGCTTTTCGTTTCGTTGAAATCTGATTTATAATGTGAATGTTATGCCTTTTTCAATATTGTGTGTAATTTGCTGTATTTAACAAATTGTTTATTTTAAATTGTATAAATAATATTTTATTTGGTCATGTAATGTTCTAATTTATATTTATATGGGTAAAATTACATGTTATGCATATATTTTGGTTTTAAAACATTTTTAAAAGTATAATTGACATTTTCCAGTGTCAGTTGTATTTTGCTTACAATTTCTAATTTCCAGTTTCAATTAATTAAAGTAATTCTTTATTTATTTTTCTATTTTTTTTCTTAAAATCTTATTTTATTCTCATTACCACTTTATTTTGTTCCTCATTTATTTTATTTATTTGACCTTTTATTTGTTTTAAAGTGAAATAGAAATTTTCTAAAACTAGTGATATTCTATTTGTAAATTTTAAGTCCTGTTTTGAATTTTTAAACAATTTCTTTAGTTCTTTTTCTAATTTCTCTAAATTTAATTAATTATTTCATTTTTAAAATATAAATGAATTATTTTACTTCACATTTTTTTTTAAATATTTTTAAAATGAAGTTTTTAATTTTCCAAAGTCAATAGTGATTTATTTGTAATTTCTAGACCCTGTTTTCAATTTTTAAGCAATTTCTTATATTCTTTTTCCATTTTCTTTAAAATTAATTAATTATTTTTATTTTATATTACTTTGTTTCGGTTTTAAAGTCAATTTACTGATTTTATTTTTGTTTTATTTGAATTTAAAGAAAAAGAAATATGAAGAGTTTTAAAAGCTTATTTACCTTAAGTCCTTTCATCTCCTTTGTCCTTTCATTTGCCATAACTCCTCAATTACTATCTTGGCTGTGCATTTTTGGTTTGTAGCTGTGATTTTTCAGCCTCCATTCACACAAAAACATTTTACCTTCTCATTCATTCATGGCTTCAAGAAAAATCTATGGGTAATGGCTACTTTTTTTACACTTTTCTTCTCATTTTTCATGTATTTTGCCTTGTTTTCTTTGCTTCTTTGAATGGCCTCCAGTCCATATCCACGGCCACCACCCCCTACATCTCTTCCCTTCCATCACCACCAGCTACTCCTCTAGTCTTGACCAAGGCCGAGCCACCATGATGCCAAAACTCCACAAAAATTGCAACACAAGCCATAAAAACATGTTGTTTGACCACTATTTGTTCACCACTTCATTTTCCACCACCACCACCACCTTAGGCCGCCTCCACCACCTCTGGCCAGACCACCACACACCTTTCCTTCCACTGACCTGATCCATACCTCTCTGACCTGACCACACAAGCCCATGGCCGAGCCATTTTTTGTGAACAAAACCCACCAATTTTGCCTTAAACTCTTCATATTCCTTTGTATAAACTTTCTCCTCATATTCTACTACCTAGGCCATGCATACACATGACCAAACCTGAGCCAAACTTGTTCAAACCAGAGACAAAAACATCCCTAGGCCATGACAAAAGAATAGAGAAAGCAAGGCAAAAGATTTGGCATTCGTATCTCTTTTTATTTAAAAGTTATGTCATTTCTAGTGTATTGAAATTTATGGTTTGCTTTGATTTTTGTTTGGGTTGTAACACAAGATCTATATCATTGGATTTGCTCTCCACACTCAAATTGTACTAGAGTTGTCGTGCCTTCATAATCTTCGTGTTGTGAGCTTTGTTGGCAAATCTCCAGCTTAACAGGTGAGTTATTCTCACCAGACAATATGTACATATATAACTAGTGAATTGACCCCTTTTGAATCTGTAAAATGCATTATCATGTTACACTTGCTATGTTATTATTTTATGATGTTCACCCATGCTTAAACACCTATTATATTATATGTTACTGTTATATTATGTTGTTCTATTATTTTTATCAGTTTATCACACTGCAAGTTCCCTTTAGATTAGAATCACTATGGGTTGAAATGATACATACCCGAACGGACTTTAGAATAGGAGAAAATCATTATGGGCTGAAATGATAGGCCTGAATGATTTTCAATTATTTTTCATTTCCTTGGGATTGCGGGTTTGAAATGATCAAACCCGGGTTTTCTTTGTAAATTACGGGTTGAAATGATATATTACCCGTATCACTTTACCTAGACTAGAAATGAAATACAGACCCGTTGTTAAAATATGTTTTTATAAAAATCTTAAAAATATTTTTGAAATGTAAATATTATAATATTTGATTTAAACTAAATAAAAAAATGATTTATGTAAGCATTATTGATTTTTTGAAAATTTATAAGTGAAATAAATTATTGGTAAAACTAGAAAATTTGAAATGTAAGTTATTTTGGGAAATTTTAATTGGGTGATAATTGGAATTTAAATTAAATATGAAATGTGATAACTTCATGATAATTTGGATTAAAGTGAATTTAAATGATTTTTATATTATATTAATGATTTTGAATAAAGTTAAAATGTGAAATGAATGAATATTTAAGTTGAAATTTTGAAATATTACTAAAATTGGAAATTTGTGAATTTGGCTTAAGAGTGAATTTTAAGTTAAGTAAATAAAAATGGAATTAAGTTATATTTGAAAAATTAAATTAAGTGTTAAGTTAATTTAATTTAATGAATTTATAATTTAAAATTGGAATTTAATAAGTGAATTATTATTAAATTTTGATTTTTGAATGGAGGTTTAACTTTATAAAATCATGAATATAAGGGTATTTGAATGATTATATATGATTTTATAAGTTAAAAATGATTTATATAAAAATATAATTGTTTGTGAAATTATACTGAATATTTGAAGTTAATTAACTGCATCTCTGAAATGCTATTAATTCTAATGTAAATGATAATACAACATTTGTAAATGCTGTAGTTGATAATAATGAACCAAATGGCTAAATTTAATTAAAGGCTATTATAGCATTTTTGTAATGTTATAATGGTTGAATTTAACTAAGTTTATTTGAAACTAATTAACCCTATTACAACATTTTAAATGCTGTCTTTTGTTAAATTGAACTGTTTTAAATGTGACTTTCCGTAGCATTTTCTAAATGCTGCAAAAGTTGAATTTTCATTGTTTTAATTAATTTAAGTGAACGAATGAAAGATTAAAATTTTGGAAATTTAATAATTTAATTATTAATAATAACTTTATTTTTATGATTTAAAATAAAGTAATTTGTTTCGAAATATAAACTATTTTGAAATATGATATTTTGATATTTTGAAATGGATTTTTGAAGGATATTGAATTTTGAAATGATATTTGATTTCGAAGTATAAAATACCATTTTGAAAATTTAACCACGGGGTGTATTTAATTTATAGTTTAACTGATCCTTGAAGGATGGGCGATCCCAAGCATCCTTTGAGTTATTGTGCATTTCTACTACAGTTCACTTGAGTTGGTTTACATTATATAAGTATATATTGTCCTGACTCGAGTGTTTTGTGTTTTACTTTACGCTCGGGTCAGCCTGAGTATTTACAGCTTAGCTTTGGATCTCATTCTGGAGCTAGGAATCGCTGGAGATTCTGCTTGTCTAGTTATCTGTTCCTTTCAGTTCAGTTGTTCTATTCTAGTTCTGGTATTTATAAACTTCTATGTATTTGTGATTTCCATTGTATATGTTTTCAGAATGATATTATGTATTATGTTTTGAGAGTTTGTATATAGTAGCTTCATGAACTACTATGGTATTTTATTTCCGCTGTGAGTTATTCTGATATGTTCTGTGTCTGTGATTCTGTGTATTTGATTTCATTTGCTCCAAATTTATTTAAAATCTGTTATTTTGAATTATTCAAGTCAGACATGTGTGGATTATTGTCGATTTGAATGGTCCAAAATAGTGGGTCGTTACAGTTGGTATCAGAGCTTTGGTTTTAGGCAAACCTTAGCCTACGGAGCAAAAACTCATTAGAGATAGGGTAGAAATACCCTAGTATAAGTGAAATCAATCTCAGAATCATTTCTTTGTGAGAGAACGTATTTTCGAAGTATAAAATGATTTTCAAATGATTTTTAAAGAATTTTCAAAGATTATTTTGATATAAATTTCCTTGCTTTGAAAGTAAAATATTTCTTAAACTTCATTCCTTTCGTATCCACCTTGTTAGTAATTTCTTTGATTAGGATCCTCTAAAATTTTGAACTTCTCTCTTGATTGATCTAGATCCATTGTTGATAGGAATCTATTTTGAGTATGGCAAAATCAGTAGTTTGTTAAGTTGTTTTGAGTAAACTCTGTTGTATCTTTTGCTTAGCTAAAGTTGTCCAACTAAAGATATTTATGCTTCTGTTTTCGTATGTTATGAATTCGAGTCTTTTCAAATTTTTATGGGAATTTTTCTGTATCGATATAGGTTATATATCTCTAATCTTCGTTTGGATTCTTATCGAATAAGATTCCTTTGAATTTTGGAACGCTCCCACTTGTTCTGAAATCCATTCCTGTCTCCCTTAATTGTATTCTTTTGATTTTGGAGCATTGCATCACTCCACTTTGTATGACCTTTATAGGGTGGCGATTCCGCCAATCTTTGAATGATTATAATTGGCATTGATTCATCGGAGATTTCTGTATCCTGGGTTTACGATGTTTTCTATCTTCTGCTATATTTAGATTCTATCTCTGGCAATCGAAGGTCGATTTGCCTTAGATTTTCGCATCGATTATATTCCTGAAGTCACGGTTGACCAGTTAAGGTCGCCCGCGATTCATATAGGCTTATCCATCTTCTATTTGGTAATTTAATTATCTTATCTTCGTTTGAGCCTATCTTTGAATTAGAATTCTATTTGATTAGAGTCCTTCTAAATTTGAATCTCTGTTTTGCTTTGAAATCCATCCTTGAATCGTCCCTTGGAAAGTTTGTGGTTGATTGTCTTTTGAAAATTGTGTATTCATCGTAGTTTTTATTTTGATAAGGATGGCCATATTTTTATATAAAGATGAAATGTTTTTGATAAGGATTATGTACCTTTTAAAAAAAATGAGAATTTGAAGTTTTGAAAGGATTTGAAATTTTGAAAATTTTATAAGAAATGTTTTCATATAAAATGATTTATAACTGAAGGTTTTGAATCTGAATTTAAGTGATTGAACTCTGGCATTTTGGAACTGGTTTTAAGATTTTGAAATAATAAATAATATGATTTGAAATTATTTTTCCGAATAAGTAATGTTTCAATGATTTTAATGGGTTTTAATGATTTTGAAGGAATTTCAAAGAAGTTTTCAAAGTAAATGGAAGTCCAGAACCACTTGTGTCGCTGGAAAATAATTTCGGTGATGAGTGCACGCATCATCGACATTGATTTTCGAGTTTCTGAGTGAGGGAGAGGCCACTTCGGTAACTTTGTTATGCGATTGATTTGTGAAACCAATTCTGATTTCAAATTCCGAAGCGTGATGTGATATTCGAAAGATATATGTATATATATTGAACAATTTGAAATGAGCCGGTGTTCAGTCCTTGAGTTTTGGATTTGATTTGATATAACCCTATTTTGGAATTGATTTACTGATTTAATTATGATTTCCAATCTTGGATTGAAATATGATTTCTTCGACTATTTTGAAGGTTCGAGCACTTCCAAATCAAGGTTAACTTTTCAAAGCTAAAATTTTTGAAAAGTATGAATTATTTGATAAAGTATATAAATTTGTTTTGAATGTTTAAATATGAAGTAATATGATTTAAATAAGTTGAAACTGTTTTGTTAAGTAAATGAATAAGGCAATTTTAAAATTTTCTAATATGAAATTTAGATTCGAAATG
This sequence comes from Allium fistulosum, assembly GCA_030737815.1. Classification (NCBI taxonomy): domain Eukaryota; kingdom Viridiplantae; phylum Streptophyta; class Magnoliopsida; order Asparagales; family Amaryllidaceae; genus Allium; species Allium fistulosum. The sequence goes on along the minus strand of CM060905.1, from coordinate 751,049,722 downwards.
CTTTGAAAAGAATTTGGTCTTCAAAATATTTTGAATAAAATTTAGTTTAAATGTTTTAACTTAGTAACATCTTTATGAAACTATATATTTAACAAGTTGGAATAAATATATAAGTTGTACGTATGGTGTTTTATTCGCATAATTAATTTGATCCAAGTTTGAGTACACAAGTTCGAGGTGGATTACACCATTTCATGTTAGGATTTTCATTCGATTCTTGATGGCGAATATTTGATATGGATTTTGGGCTTGATTCTAGAATTCTCTATCGTAGTATATGGCTATGCAAGGAGACTGATGGCTTCTAGTCGAGAAACCATATCGAAATCCGCATTAGGGAAGTCGAATGGACAATACTAGTTCGAAAGCGAACTTGTGTGATCAAGCGAGCGATCAAATGTAGTTTTGCGAAATGATGACGTATGTACATCTTATATCCTAATATCATTTATATATTTTGACGCTGAAATTGAAAGCTGTCGAGTTAGAATATCTTTGCTTACTAAAAGAAAATTCCAATTTAAATTACAAAGATATATAACCCATAAAAGCAAAGATATTCAAATCCCATATGGCTCTTCATACAGCGAAATTTATTTTGAAAATTTTGATCCTTATATAAGATGGACCTTACATAAGTATAAGATGATTTTGAAAACATTTGATTTTGGAAATGAATTGGTTGACTTAAATTATTGATTTGGAAATTTGGATTTATTTTCTAAATCTATTATTCTGGAAACGTTGAAACTAAAGATAATTAATTTGAGAAGAAATAATTCGGTGAAATTGTATATGATTTTGAAATTGAACTGATATTGAAACAAATTGAAATTTGAGAACCTTATGTTACTAAACACTTGATTTGGAAGTTGTCGAACTTATATAAAATTGATTTGTATGAGTATGAAATTGATTCGAAAACTATAGATTTGAAAAGGTACTCAATTTGAAAGTGAAATCTTATATATAATGGATATTATATAAGTACGATATTTGAAAGTGATTTGAAAAGGTACTATATGATACATATTTTCGAAGTAAAGATATGGAAAGTGCCTTCTGCTTGATATCCGATTTGTGGCCACATCTTGGATTCATTCTATCGATATTATTCTCTCTGATTTTTGGTTTTCCGGATATGATACTCGAGTGTCCTTCGAATTCCATGGCGTTACCCATGGTCTTACGAACTCGACTGCATAGCGTAATTCGTAAGGCAGTGATTGCTTAAAAGGTACGGATGTTTCCTGGGGGATCCAGGCGTAACCATTGTGTATCTGCGATCTATGGTCGTGTTAGTGGCGTAATCCGCAAGGCAGAGATTGCTTAAGGGGTATGGATGTTTCCTGGGGGATCCAGGCGTAACCATTTTTATGTATCCTGCGGTCCACCGGTTTGTTGCATGGTGAAATTCGCAAGGCAGTGAATGCTTAAAAGGTACGGATGTTTCCTGGGGGATCCAGGCGTAACCATTGTGTATCTGCGATCCATGATTTGATTCATTTTTTGTTTGGATTGTACTTTCCATATCTATTTTTAAAGGTTTTCCCAGTATTTTCACTAGGTGTTGAAACAGGTCTACTAAGTACCTGGAGAATTCCAGTTTTGCGCCTGATCAACGCACTACCAGAGTCTACAGGAACAAGGATAAACTTGTTGAAACATCGAGTTATAAAAGTATTTTGATAAAATATTATATAAAGGATATTTTGATCAGTTATTTTCCTTCCTAAAGGATTTTAAAGTGTTTTAAATATTTTACCTCTTTAACCAACAATTTTAATTAATGGCTCATCCTTGTCTTTTAACCCATTTTCCCTCCTAGATATCCCTATTCCCCTACCTTCTTTTCGGGGATGTCTTCCAACCTATTGTTCTGCCTAGTTGTTTCACCGAAATTTTTTCCTTTTCGAGGACGAAAAGATTTGAGTGGGGGAGAGTGTAACAACCCTGTATTTTGTGATTATTTTAATTATGTATATATTAATTTCTTTAATTTAATTTCCTGATTTAAAAACTTTATTTTATTTATTAAAATGAATAAATTTTGTTATTATATATATAAATTTTGATTTTGATGTGAATTAGAATTCCAAACATGACTAAAAAGAATATTTTCCAGAAAAGTGAATTTTGGTCAATATAGTCAAACTTTGACTTTTAATTTAGAAATTTGAAAGTTTGAAATTTTGAATTTTATCTTTTATTATGAAAGTAAATAAAATTTTAAGAATAATGCTTTTCGTTTCGTTGAAATCTGATTTATAATGTGAATGTTATGCCTTTTTCAATATTGTGTGTAATTTGCTGTATTTAACAAATTGTTTATTTTAAATTGTATAAATAATATTTTATTTGGTCATGTAATGTTCTAATTTATATTTATATGGGTAAAATTACATGTTATGCATATATTTTGGTTTTAAAACATTTTTAAAAGTATAATTGACATTTTCCAGTGTCAGTTGTATTTTGCTTACAATTTCTAATTTCCAGTTTCAATTAATTAAAGTAATTCTTTATTTATTTTTCTATTTTTTTTCTTAAAATCTTATTTTATTCTCATTCCCACTTTATTTTGTTCCTCATTTATTTTATTTATTTGACCTTTTATTTGTTTTAAAGTGAAATAGAAATTTTCTAAAACTAGTGATATTCTATTTGTAAATTTTAAGTCCTGTTTTGAATTTTTAAACAATTTCTTTAGTTCTTTTTCTAATTTCTCTAAATTTAATTAATTATTTCATTTTTAAAATATAAATGAATTATTTTACTTCACATTTTTTTTTAAATATTTTTAAAATGAAGTTTTTAATTTTCCAAAGTCAATAGTGATTTATTTGTAATTTCTAGACCCTGTTTTCAATTTTTAAGCAATTTCTTATATTCTTTTTCCATTTTCTTTAAAATTAATTAATTATTTTTATTTTATATTACTTTGTTTCGGTTTTAAAGTCAATTTACTGATTTTATTTTTGTTTTATTTGAATTTAAAGAAAAAGAAATATGAAGAGTTTTAAAAGCTTATTTACCTTAAGTCCTTTCATCTCCTTTGTCCTTTCATTTGCCATAACTCCTCAATTACTATCTTGGCTGTGCATTTTTGGTTTGTAGCTGTGATTTTTCAGCCTCCATTCACACAAAAACATTTTACCTTCTCATTCATTCATGGCTTCAAGAAAAATCTATGGGTAATGGCTACTTTTTTTACACTTTTCTTCTCATTTTTCATGTATTTTGCCTTGTTTTCTTTGCTTCTTTGAATGGCCTCCAGTCCATATCCACGGCCACCACCCCCTACATCTCTTCCCTTCCATCACCACCAGCTACTCCTCTAGTCTTGACCAAGGCCGAGCCACCATGATGCCAAAACTCCACAAAAATTGCAACACAAGCCATAAAAACATGTTGTTTGACCACTATTTGTTCACCACTTCATTTTCCACCACCACCACCACCTTAGGCCGCCTCCACCACCTCTGGCCAGACCACCACACACCTTTCCTTCCACTGACCTGATCCATACCTCTCTGACCTGACCACACAAGCCCATGGCCGAGCCATTTTTTGTGAACAAAACCCACCAATTTTGCCTTAAACTCTTCATATTCCTTTGTATAAACTTTCTCCTCATATTCTACTACCTAGGCCATGCATACACATAACCAAACCTGAGCCAAACTTGTTCAAACCAGAGACAAAAACATCCCTAGGCCATGACAAAAGAATAGAGAAAGCAAGGCAAAAGATTTGGCATTCGTATCTCTTTTTATTTAAAAGTTATGTCATTTCTAGTGTATTGAAATTTATGGTTTGCTTTGATTTTTGTTTGGGTTGTAACACAAGATCTATATCATTGGATTTGCTCTCCACACTCAAATTGTACTAGAGTTGTCGTGCCTTCATAATCTTTGTGTTCTGAGCTTTGTTGGCAAATCTCCAGCCTAACAGGTGAGTTATTCTCACCAGACAATATGTACATATATAACTAGTGAATTAACCCCTTTTGAATCTGTAAAATGCATTATCATGTTACACTTGCTATGTTATTATTTTATGATGTTCACCCATGCTTAAACACCTATTATATTATATGTTACTGTTATATTATGCTGTTCTATTATTTTTATCAGTTTATCACACTGCAAGTTCCCTTTAGATTAGAATCACTATGGGTTGAAATGATACATACCCGAACGGACTTTAGAATAGGAGAAAATCATTATGGGCTGAAATGATAGGCCTGAATGATTTTCAATTATTTTTCATTTCCTTGGGATTGCGGGTTTGAAATGATCAAACCCGGGTTTTCTTTGTAAATTACGAGTTGAAATGATATATTACCCGTATCACTTTACCTAGACTAGAAATGAAATACAGACCCGTTGTTAAAATATGTTTTTATAAAAATCTTAAAAATATTTTTGAAATGTAAATATTATAATATTTGATTTAAACTAAATAAAAAAATGATTTATGTAAGCATTATTGATTTTTTGAAAATTTATAAGTGAAATAAATTATTGGTAAAACTAGAAAATTTGAAATGTAAGTTATTTTGGGAAATTTTAATTGGGTGATAATTGGAATTTAAATTAAATATGAAATGTGATAACTTCATGATAATTTGGATTAAAGTGAATTTAAATGATTTTTATATTATATTAATGATTTTGAATAAAGTTAAAATGTGAAATGAATGAATATTTAAGTTGAAATTTTGAAATATTACTAAAATTGGAAATTTGTGAATTTGGCTTAAGAGTGAATTTTAAGTTAAGTAAATAAAAATGGAATTAAGTTATATTTGAAAAATTAAATTAAGTGTTAAGTTAATTTAATTTAATGAATTTATAATTTAAAATTGGAATTTAATAAGTGAATTATTATTAAATTTTGATTTTTGAATGGAGGTTTAACTTTATAAAATCATGAATATAAGGGTATTTGAATGATTATATATGATTTTATAAGTTAAAAATGATTTATATAAAAATATAATTGTTTGTGAAATTATACTGAATATTTGAAGTTAATTAACTGCATCTCTGAAATGCTATTAATTCTAATGTAAATGATAATACAACATTTGTAAATGCTGTAGTTGATAATAATGAACCAAATGGCTAAATTTAATTAAAGGCTATTATAGCATTTTTGTAATGTTATAATGGTTGAATTTAACTAAGTTTATTTGAAACTAATTAACCCTATTACAACATTTTAAATGCTGTCTTTTGTTAAATTGAACTGTTTTAAATGTGACTTTCCGTAGCATTTTCTAAATGCTGCAAAAGTTGAATTTTCATTGTTTTAATTAATTTAAGTGAACGAATGAAAGATTAAAATTTTGGAAATTTAATAATTTAATTATTAATAATAACTTTATTTTTATGATTTAAAATAAAGTAATTTGTTTCGAAATATAAACTATTTTGAAATATGATATTTTGATATTTTGAAATGGATTTTTGAAGGATATTGAATTTTGAAATGATATTTGATTTCGAAGTATAAAATACCATTTTGAAAATTTAACCACGGGGTGTATTTAATTTATAGTTTAACTGATCCTTGAAGGATGGGCGATCCCAAGCATCCTTTGAGTTATTGTGCATTTCTACTACAGTTCACTTGAGTTGGTTTACATTATATAAGTATATATTGTCCTGACTCGAGTGTTTTGTGTTTTACTTTACGCTCGGGTCAGCCTGAGTATTTACAGCTTAGCTTTGGATCTCATTCTGGAGCTAGGAATCGCTGGAGATTCTGCTTGTCTAGTTATCTGTTCCTTTCAGTTCAGTTGTTCTATTCTAGTTCTGGTATTTATAAACTTCTATGTATTTGTGATTTCTATTGTATATGTTTTCAGAATGATATTATGTATTATGTTTTGAGAGTTTGTATATAGTAGCTTCATGAACTACTATGGTATTTTATTTCCGCTGTGAGTTATTCTGATATGTTCTGTGTCTGTGATTCTGTGTATTTGATTTCATTTGCTCCAAATTTATTTAAAATCTGTTATTTTGAATTATTCAAGTCAGACATGTGTGGATTATTGTCGATTTGAATGGTCCAAAATAGTGGGTCGTTACAAAAGATAATTAATTTGAGAAGAAATAATTTGGTGAAATTGTATATGATTTTAAAATTGAACTGATATTGAAACAAATTAAATTTGAGAACCTTATGTTATTAAACACTTGATTTGGGAGTTGTCGAACTTATATAAAATTGATTTGTATGAGTATGAAATTGATTCGAAAACTATAGATTTGAAAAGGAACTCAATTTGAAAGTGAAATCTTATATAATTGAAGTCTATATAAGTATGATTTGATATACTATTGATTTTGGAAAGTATTTGATTTGAAAATTTAATCTTATATATATAATGGATTTTATATAAGTACGATATTTGAAAGTGATTTGAAAAGGTACTATATGATACATATTTTCGAAGTAAAGATATGGAAAGTGCCTTCTGCTTGATATCTGATTTGTGGCCACATCTTGGATTCATTCTATCGATATTATTCTCTCTGATTTTTGGTTTTCCGGATATGATACTCGAGTGTCCTTCGAATTCCATGGCGTTACCCATGGTCTTACGAACTCGACTGCATAGCGTAATTCGCAAGGCAGTGATTGCTTAAAAGGTACGGATGTTTCCTGGGGGATCCAGGCGTAACCATTGTGTATCTGCAATCTATGGTCGTGTTAGTGGCGTAATCCACAAGGCAAAGATTGCTTAAGGGGTATGGATGTTTCCTGGGGGATCCAGGCATAACCATTTTTATGTATCCTACGGTCCACAGTTTTGTTGCATGGCGAAATTCGCAAGGTAGTGAATGCTTAAAAGGTACAGATGTTTCCTGGGGGATCCAGGCGTAACCATTGTGTATCTGCGATCCATGATTTGATTCGTTTTTGATTGGATTGTACTTTCCATATCTGTTTTTAAACATTTTCCAGTATTTTCACTGGGTGTTGAAACAAGTCTACTAAGTACCTGGAGAATTCTAGTTTTGCGCCTGATCAACGCACTACCAGAGTCTACAGGAACAAGGATAAACTTGTTGAAACATCGAGTTATAAATGTATTTTATTATAAAGGTATTTTCAACAAAAGAAATTCTATATTAATATTTGAAATTAAAACCCTTATGGTTCTAAATTAACTGTTCGTGCCCGATACTATTGTTTTGAATCTATCTTATCTTCTCAGCTTATTTATTCACTTATTTGTTTCCAAATCCACCTCCTTTCCTTGTTGACTATATCCTTTATAAATCTAGTTTATTCATATACTACATGGTTTAATAGAAAATTCTTAGTGTTATAAATATTTTAGGAGTTTTAATTAAATAAAACATATTTAAAGTAAATGATTATTGATAATATTTGAAAGGTATCTTGAAATGAAATTAATAAATTTATGAATTATGGATTTAATATTTTCGAATAGCTTCTTTATAAATATAAGTAATAATGTAAATAATTATTTCAAATAATTTTCATATCTTTATAAATGTGTTATTTAAACATATAAATTGTATTTATAAGGGAAGCAAGAAATTTTACAAATGGATTTTCGAAAGGTTTTAAAGTATATAAGATAATTGAATTGCAAATGAAGTTTTCAAATTTTAAGTAAAATTTATATAGTTTAAATTAATTGTTTAATCTTGACTTTCAATCTATCTTTTCTGTCTGGTTGTTTCTATTCTTCTACCTTCTTCCTTTTCGGGGACGAAAAGTTTTGAGTGGGGGAGAGTGTAACGACCCATAAAATTTAATGGTTTTAAAAGTATATTTAACTGGAAATTTGTGAAATTTTAAACAATAAAATTTGAAATTAAAAATTTATTATTTGGAATACGTCTATTTTAATATAGCAACTGGTAAATTTTCATCCGATAATATTGAAGTTTATATTCCTGTGAAATTTCATTTCAAATCAAACCGGTTAATAACAGTGAATTTAAAAGTTTTCCGAAACCAAAATATGTCAACAGGAGAAAATTTATTTAGAACATTCTGAATCAGACTGCGAAATTCGTTTCGCAGAACTCAGATGTTTCTAGCTCCGTTTAAATTTTTCCGTACGGAATAGCAACTTATATCAGTGTCTGTATCGACCTTTTGATCGGATGATCGTGCAACCAATATCTATATACCGTTTTGATCGTCTCTTCATGCTGATCTCTGTGGTATATTTATTTCTGTGTTTTGCACTCCGGTACGCGACAGAAACAATAAAACTGTGCGTCGTACCGGTATCGAAATGTTGACTTTTACCTTTCCAATCCTTCCCAAATCTTTACCGTGCAGCTCAAGCAAATAATCAATTGCATTGAATAGCCTCGCAGATGAAATCAAGGGAATTGACTGTTACAATTAATTTATTTCTTTTTCTGTCCATTCAAATTTTTCTTCAGTTGCAAAGCCAATCAACAGCTTACCCTTATTATTCCCTGGATTTACGTTTCAGGATTTCACGTTCGTCTCTATCTTCCTCTCATCCTATATCTTTTCTTTTTCCATCTCCTCTGTTTTTTTATCAAAAGCTTATGCGTTGAGATCCTCTGCCCAGATCACCTCAACTTCGAGCACTGTCCAACCAAACCCCACTCCAGCGAACCTCATCATCACGCGTGCACTGCCCAGCCTGGCACCGGCTCCTCCTTCATCCGTCGTTCACCTCGCCCCTGTACTCACGCCTCCACCCTAATTCCTTCATCTCGCCCGCCTCAACCATCCTCCCTCACCAGTGATGCACCCGCCGACCATCCCACACCTAGAACTCCACTGCCGTTCGATCGTTCGCCGAACAGAGCCTCCGCCCTAGCCTTGAGCGTGCCTCACTCCAGCCGAGCCTAAAACCCTTGTCACCGTGCCTTCGTCCTTCCCTTCTTCCCTCTTGGTCTCCTTCTTCTGGCTTTGGTGTATGAAGGTATTTCATATATAAAGATTTATACATTAGTTTTAAAGATGCAGTATATATTATACATTAGTATATTAGTTCATATATATGATTATAAAAGTGTATAAGGATCTTATATATATATATATATATATATATATATTGTTGCCTTGGATTTACAAGTGTATTTGGTATATACGTTAGTTTGTATGTAAGCTTATATCACATTTTAAAAGAGGTTATGTTGGTACAGTATTATATATGTATGTAGTTATATAATATTTTGTGATATATTGGTTATTAATATTATTTATGTTATATATATATAATAGGAACTGTACAAAATCTGTTTATATGTAAGCGTGTACAAGGTATATATATCTGTTTACATGTATATACATGAGTCATGATGTCTGATTTGAAAGTGTTATATATATATATATATATTTATACATTAGTTTATATACTTTTATATGTTAAGTTGTATACTTACAAGTTTATGAGTTCTGTTTTTATAGGATGTGTGGTAGCTTTATGTTTTGGTATATATAGGGTCATCTTGTTCTAATATATACAAAATATATACGGTACAGTGTTGGGTTGCAGTATCTATAATATTAAGTGAGGATGTATGCTAGTTCGAAAGCTTGCATAAAATATATATATAGTTGTACTTCAAAAATCTAGTGTAGTATATCATAGTAGCCTTGTTTTGCTATGAAGAAGAAAGGAAGCAGTAAAATAATTATACAAAGTTATGTCTGCAACAAGTCTTTATTTCTCAATTCTGTCTTGTTTTATAATTTAACCTTTTATTTTATATAATGTATTGGTTTATATAGATTATTGGTAACCAATTTTCTGTTTAGATAAAATATAAGTTTATTTGCGAACGGTGAGTTCCAATATTTTATAATGAGTTAAATTTTATTGATTTTGAAATTTTGATTTTAATAAGAATATAAGTTTATAAATATAGATAGATTTTTATATATTAGTTTATATACAAGTAGTGTTATGGCTGGGTATATATAAGTAATTATTTCAACATATATTGTGTGTATATATATTTGACTGTAATGTATGAGTTTTAGTTTAAACCAATGATTTTGAAATTTATATATATTTAATTTAATATATGTTTGAATTTAGAGTATGATTTTATATATAGTTATATATCGTTATATATAAGTTACTTATACCATTGATCTTCGTTAAGTCCAGTTCATCGTTCCTTGCTCTTATCTCGCAAATGTCCAATTTGGTCGCAGCATCTTTCTGTTTTGCTCATGTCTGTATCAGTGTGCATATCTGTGTCATCTTCATATCTATCTAGCCTCGAAAGGTTAGCAATCACTCACGATTAACGTTCTTTTATTATTTAAATTTGATTTCAATTGAAATAGCAATTGAAATATGCTGTTGTAGTTATTTACATTGTTATATATGCTATTATCTATAACTTTTCACCTGTGACATTTGACACCAGTATCTAGTATTATATGCTTGTTATTACTATTATTTGTATCTGTTCACCTGTGACATCTGACACCAGTATCTAGTATTATATGCCTGTTATTACTATTATTTGTATCTGTTCACCTGTGACATCTGACACCAGTATCTAGTATTATATGCCTGTTATTACTATTATTTGTATATGTTCACCTGTGACATCTGACACCCATATCTGTTATTTATACTGATGATATATGCCTGTTGTTATATTTTTTAGTATCTGTTATCACTCTACAAGTTCCCTGTTAGTATAGAATTCACTATGGGTTGAAATGATACATACCCGAACGGACTTTAGAATAGGAGAATTTCGTTATGGGTTGAAATGATAAACCCAAGCGATTTTCATTTGAATTGAAATTGGGATTACGGGTCGAAATGATATCTACCCGTATAAGTTTAAATTTCAGATTGAAATGATAAATATCCGTATCACTTAACCATATGATAAATATATATATACAGACACCGTTGGTCCATATATATAAATATTTTAAAAATGAATTCTATGGTTTTGGAAAGAAATATATGGTTTTAATAAATGTTGAGCCTTAAATTATTATATATAAATGGGAATGATTGATTTAAATACATATAATATGTTGAGTAGCTAAAATATATTTTTTAGAATAGATTTTGGTAATAATTTGAATAAGTTAAGGTTGGGAAGATAATTTGAATTTAGTAAAGAATTTTATTTAATTAAACCAATTTAAAGCTTATTGAAATTGGGATTTAAGATATGATTTATAACTTGAGTTTGATTTAAATAATTTAATGAATATTTCTTGTTTAAATAAAGTTTAAGGAAATATTTAGTAAAATGTGATTTAAGGCTAGTAAATGATATTGAATCTATTAAGTGAATATTTCCTGATTAAATAATAATGGAGTTAAATCAAGAGCTATATGAAACTGTTAAATCTAACTTTGAAAATGTTGAATATTAAAACTTTTAAATATATTGAAAATAAATTGTATATTTAGAACTGAATTAAATTGATAAATTGAGCTTTGAATAAATTTGAATTTGAAAATTGAGTTGATTTGAACTGATTTGTGAAACTTGAGGAAATTATAAATACTTTATAAATTATTTAACCTATATACACTATTTTGAAAAATAGATATATTTGAAATGAAATGATATTTGGGTTTTGAAGTATAAATTTAATTGAAATGACCACGGTGTTATAATGTATATTTCCACCTTGTAGATAGTTCTGAAGATCCTTAGAGGATGGTTATCCCAAACAGCCTTTAAGTTACTTGTATTTCAGTTGATATTTCACTTGAGTTGGATTTATTAGTATAAGAATGTTAATCCTGACTCGAGTGTTTTGTGTTTTGCTTGACGCTCGGGTCAGACCGAGTGATATAGCAATTGAGACTCACCTTTGGAGTTTGGAGCTTCGTTTGGAAGTCCAACCATCGATTCAGCTTTCAGCTTTCCAGTTGATTTGTTCAGAGAGGTCGTCTATTCGTACTGAAGACTTCACTGTATTTGAGATATTCTGTTGTATTTTATTTTAACTCTAATGTTTATATAGTAGCTTCATGAACTACTATTTTATCTATTCCGCTGCGTATTATTGTATTACTCTGTGTCTGTGATTCTGTGATTGATTTATTTACTGTATATGCTGAGTTTTGCCAAATTTAAATTAACAATCTGATATTTTGAATTATTCAAATCAGACATGTGTGGATTATTGTCGATTTGAATGGTCCAAAATATCGGGTCGTTACAGTTAGTAAGTATTCAAATTCATGTCATAAATATACCAAAAATGGACACGACTATATGGTTTTTCTATGCCAACATCACCCTTATCACTCTAAAGTGGAATATGCGCCTAACAGAGTATTTGTGATTTTTGTTTGGTTTTTTTTGAAATTTAATATTTATACTAGATTAGGTATTAATGTCTATGACTTGATCACTCTTTTTCTAACATTGTTACTCTTTTGCTGATAACAAAAGCGGGAGAGAAGTTAAGATTTTGGCAAATAAGGTCAAATTTTTTAATTACATATTCTCGTCTAGGTTTATTGATTTTTTTATTTGCATATTTTTTTATTATTTTCATGCATATGTGAATGGGGAGCTTTGTTGTAGGGGGAGCATTCAAATAGGGGGAGCTAATAGAATTCATCAAGAACAATTACATTTAATAGAGTAAAAATGTTAATATATGTTTGTTATCATCAAAAAGGGGAGATTGTAGAATACAATAGCCTATGATTTATGTTTGATGATAATAAACATATATATATATATATATATATATATATATTTGTTTAAAATAATTTGCTATTGTACTATTTTATTTTCCACATAATTAAATAAATATTTGTTGAATAAAATAAATAACTCGGAATTCATTATTGAACAAATATTTTATTCAAATAGATATTTTAATATAAATTCGAACAGTACAAATTTAAGCTCTCACTATATTCCGAATACAAGTTTCAATTACAACAAAATTTTCACTACACAATTTTTTCATACATGTTTCACCTCACAACATAAGTCACTTAACACTCGTATTTGATCTTCAACTTTGTTCCAGCCTGTATTCAGCATCTAAACTATCTACAAAATAAACACTGACGCGGTAAATTGAAAAGGAAATATTTTTTGCAGTGCACAATGAATTGTATGTTTGAAAATATTATTTGTCTCCATTATTTGGGTTGTTCGTCATCATTTTCCTTTAATTCATCATACACGAACAACTTGTGGCATGCACAGTGTATCACTGTACATGCCACAAGGTCGTGCACACCAATATACACTTGCTTCTTAAAATTGTAGGGACATGTGAGCACAAGGTCAAACTCAAGCCTAGGCTGGATTAAACTCAATTGAAAATGCTCGACCAAAATAAGACAACAATACCAAAGTGCACCAAACCAAACTCAAATCAACATGAAACCAGATTACAAGAACACACACCAAACTAAGGAACAAGGCACAAGTACATGTAGTCCAGGCAAACCATGGAACAAAATACAAAGGCACCAAATTTATCAGACCAAGACAATGAAATGACTCGAAGCAATGCAAATACAGACACCAATTCTACACATATGCAACAGAGAAGGCTACAAGAAAATACAACATAACATAAACACCAGACATGTCCAAATGAAAGCATTCAGGCATTCAATCACATGGTTCAGGCATTCAGGCATGGTTCAGGGATGAACATAAGCATGCAACATGATCGGTACACTCACATATACACATGTATGCATATATGCATATATATATATATATATATATATATATACATATACACATGAATGCAAGCTCTCAGGGTGGACAGAGAAATAATGTTGCAACCAGACTAGACACCAGGTAGAGGATGCAAGTGAAGCCTCAACCAAGACAACAGTGCAGACCTATGTGGACTCAACCAACATACACAAATTCATTTAGACTTCAAATGCCAAACTCAAGTATGCAAGACAAATAAGACCAGGCCAGTGCAATCAGACAAAATAAATTGAACCAAACTTCAAGACCACAAGATCAACATGAATGCAAATCCACACATGCAATCAGACTCGAAGCAACTGGGCAGTTTAACTCAAAGCAACTCAGGAACCACATAATGCAACACAAAACAAGACCAGACTCCAAAACTCAGAGGCAAACAGCAAGTATGCTTGTACACAGGGTCAATTCAACTCGAAGTAATACTCAGGAACCAACAGGAAAACAAGGAACAGGACTACAATACCAAAGAGAACCAGAAATTTACAAATGAAGATTCAACCAACCATGACTTCAAATGAAACATGACAACAACTAGCACACACACAGGGACAAATTAAACTCAAGCAAATCACAACACATATATACACACATACATATGTATGTATGTATGTATGTATGTATGTATACATATGGTGACACACATACAAGTGAACATGACATGATCAAAGTATAATATCTTTAGCAGTTCGAACACAATGAAGCAGTTTATATGTTTACAGCAAAAATAGTCGCACAATGAAGTAGTTTACATGACTACAACAAAAACAGTGAAGAAGCCACTGGAATCTATCAGTTGCAGTTCAAACAAAGTCAAGTCATGGTACTAATGATCAAACAAAACTCAGTTGAAGTGTTTTAAAACAATCGAATATTCTAAGTCAAGTCATGGTACAAATGATCAAGAAAAAATTCAAACTCAAATATACGAAACGAAAATATAAGGTTTTCATCCCTATAAATAAACGCATCTCATCATCAGCACAGATAATCAAGTTGAGCGTAATCAAAATCGAAAAGGACAAATATCATATACTGATATTCGAGCTTGACACAATCGAAGCAACCTTGCGCAATCAAAGGTAAGAGTCGATTGACGAAGCAAATCAGATCAAAATCTTCACTTTAATCGATTGATTCTAAGAGCGGCTTCAATTACATCAGAACACTAACTTTTTAATAGGAAAAGAAATCGGCCAAAGAGAGTATACAAACGAAAAGGGAGACCGACTTTACTAAATTCTAATTGGGCTGGTTTTGTTTTATTATATTGGGCTTTAATTTTTGAATATAGGGTTTTGATATTTAGTTTTATTTTTAATTGTAACTTTCTTTTTGTGTAAATTTGTAGTTGTGTAAATAGGTACGAACTACAGTTTTTGTAGTTCGAGAATTTGCAACTCCATGGATGAGTTGTGGCAGGGTTTTGAGCTTAGAGTTAGGTTAATCAAGTAGCGAGTATCGTAAGTTTACGTGTGTTTGTAAGCATCTGATTACTTAATTTCAAGTAGAAACCTTGGGGGCAGCACGTGGGTAGGTTTTTGCCAAAGCTGGATAAATCTGTGTGTGATCTCTACTGCATTACTTTCTGTATTTATTTTTATATCCGCATTAATTTTTAGTACACCTTATTCTCTCCCTCTAAGGTGAAAACGATCCTACGGAACTTTGTGATGGTTACATTCCTCTAGAGATGTACTGCGGGAAGGTAGTCCCTTCACCTGGTCATTTGTATGGAAATCCAAACTCCACTATGTGCCGGCCATTTTGTTTGTAGAGCCAAGTATGTTGGAATTTAGTAATGGTAACAATTTCGGCTATTTTAATTATTATTTGAATACTAGATACTAGTATAATATAACATGATTTGATATGAAAGGTTTTGGTTATCGTAAGGTAAAAACATGTCCGTGTTTATGTGTGGGCGTGTCTTACGAGATACTTTTGTTTTGAAAAGAGAAGTTTTGGTAATTTAATAAATTCAGTTGAGTGTGTTTTCTCACGCTGGTTTACCATACTGATCCGGGCGTACTTCCCTTTCAATGCTCGGGTCAGACCGAGTATATTTATAGGTTCAGTTTTGGTGCTTTTGGAACTTCAGCAGGAGAGCTAGAGATCTTCATTGTCATATAAACATATCTATTTATTTTCCGCTGCATTGTTTTGTTTATATTATCAACAATTATGAGGACATGTTATTATAACTATCCAGGCTGATGATTAGTGATTAATTGTTGAACTTTGATGGATGTGTGTATATGATATTACAGCTTTTCTTTTGTAAAGATTATTCATCTATATTATATGTTATTCCGCTGCGATGTGAGATTCTGTATTGTTCTGTTTGGTTCTATCTTCTCTATTTCTTTTCTTCTCTTCTTCTCTCTTCTTTTCTTTCTCATTACTTTCCGTCATTCCATGCTTTTTGGGTCGGACATGTGTGGTTTATTGTCGATTCAAAGGGTACAGATTTGCGGGTCTTCACACATAGTATCAGAGCTTAGCTTTAGTTTATACCTAGGCTTTGATGTGTACTCAGTATAGATAAGGTCAATAGCGCCCTAGATTGAGTTTGAGTGTATTATTTATATGCACGTATTTGTTAGTGATACAAAAATGTTTTAAATTGTGTTTACTTATCTGTTGAGTTGTTTATGAATTCTGGTCGGTGCGTGGGACGCCATGTTATCGATAGGGATTTCTAAATACTTAAACGAGGCAAGTCGACGTAGTATTATTTTTATATTAGGTAAATGAAATAATTTTACCTCGATTATATTTTGTATATAAATGGATTGGTTGGTTGTTTCAAAATGTAAATATATACAAGTTAATAAAAGCTGTTCGAATAATCTGAATAAAAACAACTGTTGTTAAAGAATAAATTATATAAGCAAATGAATTATAAAGTATAGAATTATAATTAATATGATTTAAATTTGTGAAATAATCTTATATATAAGAAATGAAATTACATGAGTATATTTATTAATATGAGTTATAAATAAAAATGGATTTAAACTAAGAATTTGAAATTTTGAATCCCATTGATTTTGACAGTTTTTTTGTTTTCAAAGGTTGAAGAGGTTAAATTATTATAAATCTAAATAAGATAAATAGAGTTGGAATGAATCTTATATAAGTGAAGTGAAAATAGTGAAATTATATAAGTAAAAAAGTTTATTAATGTGATTTATAAATATAAAAAGGGATGTTAAAAGAATATAAAGCACTAAATTCACTACCGTTGCTGGAAAATAATAGGGGTGATGACTGCAGCATCATCAGTATCATTTTCGAGTTTCCGAGTGATGGATTTGCTACCAGTAGTAAACTGAAAATTGAAGTATTGTTGTGATAAACAAATTTGAATTTAAAACCAAAGTTTGAAATTGATAAATATAAGTGAAATGAGTTTGGACTTATAATATGAAATTAAAAGAATTAACTTAAGCAAAGTTAGAAAAGTGAAGTTAAATAAATTTGAGTTAGCATAATAAAATATATGATTTGAAATTTAACTAAAGGAAAGTTAAATAAAGTGAATTGGATTTGAACTAGATTAGATAAGTCATTGAAATGAAAATTAAACTTAAGAGGTAAAGTGATTATATAACCATGATTTGAAATTATAAAATGAGTTTGGTGAATGGAAGTAAACTTAAGTAAATGTTCATGGGATTATAAATAAATAAGTTTTATAACTTATAAAATGGGAAAATGTGAGTAAAACCAAATATTAAAATGGCTAAACAATTTTGTTAAGCAAAACCAAATCTGAATTTGAATAGTGATATGAAATTTGACTAAAGTAAAAGTTAAATAATGAAAATAAAGTGAATTAATGAAATGAAGTAATTAAATGAATTAATAAAGTGAATTAATGAAATGAAGTAATTAAATGAATATGAACTTGAGTTATATAATGAAATTCAACTTTAATTGTAAAATGTGAATATAGTGAATACTAGAATTCAATCTAAATTGAATATTAAACCAATTGAAATAAAAAGTTTTAAACCAAATTTAATGTAAACGAAGTAAACATGAATGTTTGAGTGTAAATTAAATAAATTTAGTAATGTTGGACATGCGCTGGTTGTTAGATGGATGTTAGTTAACTGAATAAGAAATTCATTAAATAATGAAATGGAAAGCTAAATAATCAAATTCAAATTGGAAGTAAAGTGAATCTATATAGAATTGAATTTTGTTTGAATTGGAAGTGAACTAACTTGAATGTAAATTAGTGGTTGTAAACTAATTGTATATGAATAAATGATAGTTACTAAAATCCAATGTTAATGAATCAAATGTGATTAATTTGAAAACCAATTCAATGAATATTATTGAGAAATGAATGTACATTGATTTGGATATGGATTGATTGAATGGGGATTGGTTAGTTAGACGATAGTTGTTTGATGGTTGAATTTGTTGCTTTTGATTGCATTTTCTGTATTGGCATATATAGTTATTGTTGTTGAATATGCGAGTATATGATTTTTGTTTGACGATAATAAACATATATATATTCATTTAAATGTATTTGTTAATGTACTATTTTATTTTTCATATAATTAAATAAATATTTGCTGAATAAAATAAATAACACAGAATTTAAATTCAAACAGATATTTTATTCGAACAAATACTTATTACAATTTTGAATAATACAAATTTGAGCTCTCACTATATATATACAATTTTCAATTACAATACAAATTCGATTACATTACAATTTTCAATTTACATTTGCACCTCTCACTACATATCACTCATTCACTCGTATTTATCTTCAACTCTATTCAAGATTGAATCCAGCATCTGAGCTATCTGCAAAAATACACACTGACGCAGTAAAATTGAAAAGGAAATATTTTTGCAGTATAAAATAAAATGTGTATTTTGAAAATAATAATTGCCTCAGTTATTTGGGTTGTTCGTCATCATATTCATTTTGAATTCATCACACACGAACAACTTGTGACATGCACAGTGTATCATTGTACATGCCACAAGGTCGTGCACACCGATATACACTTGATAAAACTGCAGGGACAGGTGAGCACAAGGTCAAATCCAAATCAAAAGCCGGGTTCAACTCAAGTGAAATAAATATCAAGTCACGATATCAGCACAAGGTCAAACCCCAGCTTTTAAGCTGGATACAACACAGTTGCAAATTCAAATGAAATGGTCAAGACACATAAATCAAGCCTCGACCAAACTTCAAGTCGTACACATGAAAACAGAGGCTAGACAATCCAACCAGACCAAATTGAAACAACAATGAAGCATGGTTAAACCAGACTACATAATGAACACAAGTGACATGATGCAATATAGCTAAATACAAAAGAATATATATATATATATATATATATGCAAACTAGCTCAAAGCATTAACTCGAAATAACTCACTATCAGATACAATGCAACAAGTGAAGCAAAAGTGAGCTGAACCATGAAGAACACAAGACTGGCAACAAAATTCTCCAAGTTAGACTCAAGTGCAATATGTAAAAAGTCAATACAACAGTAGTGAATGTAACGACCCGATATTTTCAACCATTTGCATCCATTATAAGTGTATAGGTAGACACTCATGCCGGAGTTGAATTGCTCAAAATACCGCGTTGTAATTAAAATTTGGCAAATCTCAGAATATACAGTAAATAAATATAATCACAGATCACAGACACAGAGTAAAATAATGCAGCGGAAGTAAAAGAAATAGTAGTTCATGAAGCTACTATGTAAATATATCAGAGTTACATAAGATACAACAGAAGAAATAGAGTACAACAGAAGTATCAATAAGATAACCAAGTACAAGCTGAACAGAGCAACATAACTGAAGTAGATAGAACAAGAATAGCAGATAATCTCCAGCGATTCAAATCTCCAGAAGGTGGAAATCCAAATCTGTGAATAACTCAGGCTGACCCGAGCGTAAAGCAAAACACAAAACACTCGAGTCAGGACAATATATACTTATATAATGTAAACCAACTCAAGTGAACTGTAATAAAGGTACAAGTAACTTAGAAGATGCTTGGGACCGCCCATCCTCTAAGGATCCGTTAAAATATCTACTATGTAGTAATATTCGCTATTATAATAGTGTCTAAATAAGTAAAGTATAATCATATCGGAAAATAGCGTTAAGGGGATGGAGAACCTAAACGCGGTCGGATCTTAAAATCATAATCGTAGTAAAGCTCGATATGGTAGGTGACACGGCACAACTAGGCAATGCAAGGGTAGATATACCAATTACGCACACGGACTGATGGATACGCATAGCAGCCACTACCGTTCCACCTCGAACAACATTCCCAAATCGAAGGATGGCCATCTAGTCAAATCACAAGTAAGAGTATAATATCGAAGAAATGTGTCCGAGAAGAGGTGCCACCTCACTAGTCCGAGATCGCTCCTGTTTTAGCCACCTTATGCCAACTCACGGGAGTTGGGTCCACGTAACATACCTTAAGAACGTCGCCACCATCCTACTTCATTCTGGAATCTCCACCGCGTACACGGTTGTCAAAGTGGTTTTCGGTATCGACAAAGAGTATGTCCATATCCGATCCCGGTCTCTTTGCCAACCAATCGTTATTATAACCCGTGGTTATAACTTTTAAAAAGAGTTTATGTTTCAAATCAAAATACATCCTTTAAACCATTTCAAAATCATATCATTTATTTCAAACTAATACATACTTTCAAACCCAAAACATATCTATTCAAAACCAATTCAAAAATATATCATTTCCATTTCAAAACCAATTCAATAATATATCATTTCAATAAAACCCAAATTTCAAAATCACTGAATATTTCCTTTAATTTATTAAACTTGAAATCTTCCTTTAAATTATCATAGCATTTTGGTAATGTAACCTTAAGTAATCATAGCATTTTTGGAATGTAATACTTTCCA
This sequence comes from Allium fistulosum, assembly GCA_030737815.1. Classification (NCBI taxonomy): domain Eukaryota; kingdom Viridiplantae; phylum Streptophyta; class Magnoliopsida; order Asparagales; family Amaryllidaceae; genus Allium; species Allium fistulosum. The sequence continues at coordinate 751,029,037 of CM060905.1, read as the reverse complement.
ATTTAACATTTTATATAATCAAAGTATTTATATACTTACAAATTTTTAACATGGTCATTTTATCATAGCCTTATAGTTAAATAAACTTTGTTACTATAATATCCAATTTAATGCTGAAATTCTTATGTTAAGTTAAGAGTACCTTATTAACTTACATTATCATTTCAATAAAGAAACTTTATTATTTTAGTCATTAAAATATGTCATTTACATTAAATAAAACTTACATATTAAATGTACTTTTTAACTTACATTTCTATTACAGTAAAGAGCATTTATCATTTAATCAATATCACACTAATTAAACTTACATTATCGAATGTACGTTTTAATTTACGTTTTATTACAAAAAGGGCATTTATTATTTTAAATCAATATTACACAAATTAAGACTTACATGTTTCTTTCATTAATTAAGACTTTACATGTTTCTTTCATTAATTAGAACTTTACACGTTTCTTTCATGAATTAAACTTTACATATTTCTTTCATTAATTAGAACTTTACACGTTTCTTTCACAATAAATTGTTTATAATTAAATCTAATTTTCAACAATTTACTTAATAAGTTTAAGTGTAAAAGTTCCAATTCTTCACATTTCAACAAATAGACTTAACACTTCAAATTTAAATTACCATTTCACAATTTAACAAAATTTCCAATTTTATTTAATTAACTTAAACCTTTAAATAAAAACCAAATTTCACATTTCCTAGTCAAGTTATATTTTAAAAGATCACTTTTAAACATTCATTTATTTAACCACTTAAATTCATAGAAAAATCAATAATACTTAAATAAATCACTTAAATTCAAATTTAATCAAATTATCATATTTACCATTTCCAAATAAAATTTAATATCCATTTTATTTATATAACTTAAATATCATTTTTAACCAAAATTCCAAATTTCCAACTTAAGTTATATTTCAAAATCCAGTTAAACCATTCATTAATTACATTTTTAACACATAGAAAAATCATAATTTCTTTAATTCAAAATAATTCAAAATCTGTTTAAATCAAATTTCATAAATTTATATTTTTAAAATACTTAAAAATATTCAAAACACTTTATCAAATAACCACGGGCCTGTATAAAATTTTCTAGCCTAGGTCAAGTGATACGGATATGTATCATTTCAATCCGCAGTTAAAAAAAAAGAAAAATCTGGGTTCTATCATTTCAAACCCGCAATCCCAAGTTAACATAAATTAAATAAAAACCATTCAGGCCTATCATTTCAGCCCATAACGATTTTTCCCTATTCTAAAGTCCGTTCGGGTATGTATCATTTCAACCCATAGTGATTCTAGTCTACAGGGAACTTGCAATGGTGAGAACAGATATAAATAACAGAATAACATTAAATAACAGTAACATATGATATAACAGGTGTATAAACATCATATGATCATAACATAGTCAAGTATAACATGATAATATATTTCTACAGATTCGCAGGGTGTCAATTTACTAGTTATATAGGTACATATTGTCTGGTGAGAATAACTCACCTGTTTGTGCTGGAGATATCAAAACCAATGACACAATGGAACAAAAGCACGATGACAAGACTACGGACTTGAGTGGAGAGCAAGATCCAAAGCAACAACTCTTGTATTACAACCCAAAACATACATCAAAACAAACACAATTTGAACGCACTTGAAATGGAATAACTTTTAAACGAAAAGAGATTTGAATGTCAAATCTTTTGCCTTGCTTCCTACACTTGCTAGCATGGCTTAGGGAATGTTTGGTTCATGTTTGGAAATGGTTTGGGTCTGGTTTGGACCAAGGGATACACGGCTACAAGCTAGAGATGATGGGGAAGTTATAACATAGGTATGTGAAGAGGTTTAGGCACACTAGCATGGTTTTTGGTCAACAAAAGGGTTCGACCATAGGGGTTTGGGCTTGGCCATTCAAGTTCAGATCTGGACAGAGGTTGGAGTGGTGTGTAAGGGTCTGGTCAGAGATGGTGGTGGTGGCTATGGTGGTGGTTTGGGTGGTGGTTAAGGTGGGTGATCATGTAGAGGTCAATAAACATGGTTTTTAGGCATCTAGGTTGAAATTTGGGGGGTTTTACCATCAAAATGGTTCGGCTATGGTCAGATCTGGTGGAGTGGGGCTGGTGCTGTTGTAGATGGTGGTGGGGCTGAAGGTGGAGAGGATGGTGGAGATGAAAGTGGTAGAGGCCAAGCAAAGCTAGAAGAGGAGGAAGGCAAAATCAATGGAAAAAGAAGAGAAAAAGAAGAAAAAGAAGGAGAGGCCATTACCTATTTTTGGATGAAGCCATGAGAAATGAGGAGCTGATTTGTTTTCACGTGAAAATATGAGAAACAAAAAGTGGCGGCTACACTAGGGTTTTAGATGGCTAGGGCAAAATTTGAGGAGTTAAAGAAAATGAAGGGTTTGGACAAAAAAAAGCTTAAGTTTCAAAGTATTTTACAACCTTTCATATTTCTTTTCTTTTTAATCTTTATATAAACAAAATATTCAGAAAAATACTTTACAAACCGAAATCAATTATAAATATGAGAAAACAAATAATAAATTTTGGAAAAATATAAAAAGAATGAAGAAAATTACTTAAAAATACCAAACAGTGTTCAAAAATTATAAATAAATCACTGTCAGTCTTGAAAAACTATACACTTCATTATAAAAATATTATGAAGTGAAAATTTGAATTAAAATAATTTATTTATCATTTTCAAAATAAAATAGATAATTAAATTGGAGAAAATAGAAAAAGGATTAAAGAAAAATGTTTAAAATTTACAAACAAGGCATGGAAATTTGCAAGAAAAATACTACTAACTCTGGAAAAATTCCTACCTTACGTTAAAAATATTTAAAAGCCAAAATATATTTTATATAACATAAATGTACAAATTAGAATAAAATATATCAAATAAAAATGTCATTTATATAATTTTAAAATAAAGAATATTGCTGAATAACCCAATATACACACAAAATTGAAAACAGTATAACTTTTGCAATTTAAATCCGTTTTCAACGAAACGAAAAGCAGTATTCAAGTTATTAAATCTATTTTTATAATAAAAGATAAAATTCATAAATTTCAAACTTTTAAATTTTCAAGTTAAAAGTCGAAGTTTGACTATTTGACCAAAATTCACATTTTCTGGAAATATTAAATTTAGTCATATTTGGAATTCAAATCCACATACAAAATCAAAGTTTTTATATTTACAATAACAAAATTTATTCTTTTCATAAATAAAGCTTTAAATCTGGAAAAATCAATTTAAAATTAATTGTAAAATACATGGTTGTTACACTCTCCCCCACTCAAAACTTTTCGTCCCCGAAAAGGAACGAGGTACGGGAAAGCACCTAAAAAGATAGAATGAATAGAATTAAGACAAGATGATAAGAATATTGGAATTACACCTGATAACTATTGTTATAGGCAAGTTTAACAAGTTGGAGGTGATCAAATCAAGAACACAAACACGAAAAAGATTCTCTAGAGTCTGAATCACCCTTTTCACTTGAGCGACGGTCCATGGATGGAAAACAGTGTTCAGATTCCAAAATGAGTGACAAAGATTTCAAAGATTATAAAAAGATTTCTAAATAGACCGGTATAAGCAATAGCCTTCCCATTCTGTAACCAGATAAGAGAAATAAGGACAACCAAAAGATAGTTTGAAAAAAAAACAAAATAAGATAATAAATTTGAAACAATAATGCTTTGAAATCATAACAATTTAGGGATGTTTATCATTTGGAAATCATACTACTAAAAATCATAACACTTTGGAAATGTTATTTAAAAAAATAACATAATACTTAGAAAATCATAACACCTTTTAAAAATAATCTTCATTTAAACCATTTTAATCCAAGATCAAACAATATTCATTTTAAAGTTGTAACATTTCTAAGTTCATTCAATTTTAAAAATTTCCAAAACACTGTATTTTCAAAACAGCATCACTTATAAAATGCTACACTAGGTATATTAGTACTTCAAATCAGTTTAATTCCAGAAATATTCATTTGGATATCATTTAACTTATGACTTATTAAAACAAACTTTTATGAATGGAATATCCAAATAAACTATACTACATTTATTAAGTCAAAAGTTCATTATTTTACTTAGCTCTTAATTTAACACATAACCTATCACTTTATTTAAAATACCCATTTCATAAGTAGATATTCCTTTAATAAGTTACACTTAAAATTCCATTTAGAAACCAAATTTTCAATTATCAAATTTTAGTGATGTTAAAATACATTTTAACTATTTAAATCATAATTATTCATTTTCCAAGACATATCTATTTCATAAATAAACATTTATATAGCAAATATAACAATCAAATTTCTTTACACATTTATTCATTTAGACATCAATTAAACTATGAATTCAAGTTAAATAAACTTTATTACCAAAAGTCCAATTCAAATGTATTTTATTTTATCTATTCAAAGATACATTATTTATTATACAACATATTCATTTCAGGAAATAACCTTTATTAAAATTCCTAGGTTAGACTTAAGGTTCCATATTAAATCAATTTGATTATTAAGTTATTTAAATAAAATCTCTTTAAATTCCTTTTTCACTATTTACCTCTGTTAATCTTTTATAACTAAAATTTAAGTGTATAAAATCCTCTTTATATTGTATATTATCCAATTACATTGTTAACTTCTAAAAAAATTTAAGGTAAGTTATATTTGAATGCAATTGTAATATACAAATAAAACTATCCAATTCAATTATCTCAAGTTTGAATCATTTATCCAAAATTTTGATTTTTCTTTTTATAATTGAAATTATTCTTTAAGAAAAAAAATGTAAGAATTAAATTTCCGATTTCCTTCAAACCATTTAGAGATAAATAAATATATGTACATAATATGTCAAATCAATTTAAATCATTTATCTATATATATTATAAATCAAATCATATTTAGAAATTCAAATAAATTAAATCTTTCAAAACAAAGCTGTAGTAAGACTACAGAACGGTCTCTTCAGTTCAAAACTCGAAAATGAATGTCGATGATGCTGCAGTCATCACCGAAATTATTTTCCAGCGACAAAGAGAAGAGCACTAAATTTTTAAACTTTAAAATCCTTTAGAGACAAATTTTTATTCAAAAATACTTTAAATAATATCCTTTTAAAAATTTTAAACACAAAGTTTGAAATCCATCGGAAATTAAATTCTTTAAATTTCTTATTTTATATTCATTTCAGTTCCCAAATAAATTTATAAACAACTATTTATAAATTCATTTGTAGAACAATAAATGATAAATCAAGTATTATCATTTCAAATTATCAATTTAAATCAATTTATTAAGTTCCATAAAATTATATATCCAAATTTATTTCATTAACCAAATTTTAAAATAATATTGTGTCAGTTTGTTCTGTCAAAGTGTTTTAGAAATCCTATCGATAGCGTTGATCAGACGAATCAATCGGAAACCCAAATCAACATCAACAACTCAAACAACACAATATAAAACAAAACATTAATTTACAAGTATAGTTCACAATGTTTGGAAGATAGATTGGAACAAAAGACAAGATGATTAAACAGAGTAGAGAGATGGGTAAGCTTAGATAAATCGCGGACAACCTTAACCGGGTCAACCGTGACTTAATGGATAAGATCAAATGTGGATTTTCTGGGGTAAATCTACCTTCGATCTCAAGAGATAGAGTTTGGAATAACAAAAGATATTAGCATCTAAACCAAGGATAAATATAAATCTCTGGTTAATCGATGCTGATTGTAAAGGATTTTCACCCCTTTACAAGAAAATTAGAATATTGGCGAGACCGCCAATTTACTATAAAGATCATTCGAAGTGGAGTTATGTGATACTCCAAAATCAAAAGAAGATGAATAGTGAGGGACAAGAATGAATTTTGGAACCGTAGGGAACGTTCCAAAAATTCAAAGGAAATTCGAATCAAGAGGAAAAGATTCAAACTCGAACGAAAGTGATTCTGTAAATAAATCTACTCCATATGCTGAGTTTTGCCTCAAAGCCAAAGCTCTGATACCAACTGTAACGACCCGATATTTTCAACCATTCGCATCCATTATAAGTGTATAGGTAGACACTCATGCCGGAGTTGAATTGCTCAAAATACCGCGTTGTAATTAAAATTTGGCAAATCTCAGAATATACAGTAAATAAATATAATCACAGATCACAGACACAGAGTAAAATAATGCAGCGGAAGTAAAAGAAATAGTAGTTCATGAAGCTACTATGTAAATATATCAGAGTTACATAAGATACAACAGAAGAAATAGAGTACAACAGAAGTATCAATAAGATAACCAAGTACAAGCTGAACAGAGCAACATAACTGAAGTAGATAGAACAAGACTAGCAGATAATCTACAGCGATTCAAATCTCCAGAAGGTGGAAATCCAAATCTGTGAATAACTCAGGCTGACCCGAGCGTAAAGCAAAACACAAAACACTCGAGTCAGGACAATATATACTTATATAATGTAAACCAACTCAAGTGAACTGTAATAAAGGTACAAGTAACTTAGAAGATGCTTGGGACCGCCCATCCTCTAAGGATCCGTTAAAATATCTACTATGTAGTAATATTCGCTATTATAATAGTGTCTAAATAAGTAAAGTATAATCATATCGGAAAATAGCGTTAAGGGGATGGAGAACCTTAACGCGGTCGGATCTTAAAATCATAATCGTAGTAAAGCTCGATATGGTAGGTGACACGGCACAACTAGGCAATGCCAGGGTAGATATACCAATTACGCACACGGACTGATCGATACGCATAGCAGCCACTACCGTTCCACCTCGAACAACATTCCCAAATCGAAGGATGGCCATCTAGTCAAATCACAAGTAAGAGTATAATATCGAAGAAATGTGTCCGAGAAGAGGTGCTACCTCACTAGTCCGAGATCGCTCCTATTTTAGCCACCTTATGCCAACTCACGGGAGTTGGGTCCACGTAACATACCTTAAGAACGTCGCCACCATCCTACTTCATTCTGGAATCTCCACCGCGTACACGGTTGTCAAAGTGGTTTTCGGTATCGACAGAGAGTATGTCCATATCCGATCCCGGTCTCTTTGCCAACCAATCGTTATTATAACCCGTGGTTATAACTTTTAAAAATAGTTTATGTTTCAAATCAAAATACATCCTTTAAACCATTTCAAAATCATATCATTTATTTCAAACTAATACATACTTTCAAACCCAAAACATATCTATTCAAAACCAATTCAAAAATATATCATTTCCATTTCAAAACCAATTCAATAATATATCATTTCAATAAAACCCAAATTTCAAAATCACTGAATATTTCCTTTAATTTATTAAACTTGAAATCTTCCTTTAAATTATCATAGCATTTTGGTAATGTAACCTTAAGTAATCATAGCATTTTTGGAATGTAATACTTTCCAATTTAACATTTTATATAATCAAAGTATTTATATACTTACAAATTTTTAACATGGTCATTTTATCATAGCCTTATAGTTAAATAAACTTTGTTACTGTAATATCCAATTTAATGCTGAAATTCTTATGTTAAGTTAAGAGTACCTTATTAACTTACATTATCATTTCAATAAAGAAACTTTATTATTTTAGTCATTAAAATATGTCATTTACATTAAATAAAACTTACATATTAAATGTACTTTTTAACTTACATTTCTATTACAGTAAAGAGCATTTATCATTTAATCAATATCACACTAATTAAACTTACATTATCGAATGTACGTTTTAATTTACGTTTTATTACAAAAAGGGCATTTATTATTTTAAATCAATATTACACAAATTAAGACTTACATGTTTCTTTCATTAATTAAGACTTTACATGTTTCTTTCATTAATTAGAACTTTACACGTTTCTTTCATGAATTAAACTTTACATATTTCTTTCATTAATTAGAACTTTACACGTTTCTTTCACAATAAATTGTTTATAATTAAATCTAATTTTCAACAATTTACTTAATAAGTTTAAGTGTAAAAGTTCCAATTCTTCACATTTCAACAAATAGACTTAACACTTCAAATTTAAATTACCATTTCACAATTTAACAAAATTTCCAATTTTATTTAATTAACTTAAACCTTTAAATAAAAACCAAATTTCACATTTCCTAGTCAAGTTATATTTTAAAAGATCACTTTTAAACATTCATTTATTTAACCACTTAAATTCATAGAAAAATCAATAATACTTAAATAAATCACTTAAATTCAAATTTAATCAAATTATCATATTTACCATTTCCAAATAAAATTTAATATCCATTTTATTTATATAACTTAAATATCATTTTTAACCAAAATTCCAAATTTCCAACTTAAGTTATATTTCAAAATCCAGTTAAACCATTCATTAATTACATTTTTAACACATAGAAAAATCATAATTTCTTTAATTCAAAATATTTCAAAATCTGTTTAAATCAAATTTCATAAATTTATATTTTTAAAATACTTAAAAATATTCAAAACACTTTATAAAATAACCACGGGCCTGTATAAAATTTTCTAGCCTAGGTCAAGTGATACGGATATGTATCATTTCAATCCGCAGTTAGAAAAAGAAAAATCTGGGTTCTATCATTTCAAACCCGCAATCCCAAGTTAACATAAATTAAATAAAAACCATTCAGGCCTATCATTTCAGCCCATGACGATTTTTCCCTATTCTAAAGTCCGTTCGGGTATGTATCATTTCAACCCATAGTGATTCTAGTCTACAGGGAACTTGCAATGGTGAGAACAGATATAAATAACAGAATAACATTGAATAACAGTAATATATGATATAACAGGTGTATAAACATCATATGATCATAACATAGTCAAGTATAACATGATAATATATTTCTACAGATTCGCAGGGTGTCAATTTACTAGTTATATAGGTACATATTGTCTGGTGAGAATAACTCACCTGTTTGTGCTGGAGATATCAAAACCAATGACACAATGGAACAAAAGCACGATGACAAGACTATGGACTTGAGTGGAGAGCAAGATCCAAAGCTACAACTCTTGTATTACAACCCAAAACATACATCAAAACAAACACAATTTGAACGCACTTGAAATGGAATAACTTTTAAACGAAAAGAGATTTGAATGTCAAATCTTTTTCCTTGCTTCCTACACTTGCTAGCATGGCTTAGGGAATGTTTGGTTCATGTTTGGAAATGGTTTGGGTCTGGTTTGGACCAAGGGATACACGGCTACAAGCTAGAGATGGTGGGGAAGTTATAACATAGGTATGTGAAGAGGTTTAGGCACACTAGCATGGTTTTTGGTCAACAAAAGGGTTCGACCATAGGGGTTTGGGCTTGGCCATTCAAGTTCAGATCTGGACAGAGGTTTGAGTGGTGTGTAAGGGTCTGGTCAGAGATGGTGGTGGTGGCTATGGTGGTGGTTTGGATGGTGGTTGAGGTGGGTGATCATGTAGAGGTCAATAAACATGGTTTTTAGGCATCTAGGTTGAAATTTGGGGGGTTTTACCATCAAAATGTTTCGGCTATGGTCAGATGTAACGAACCGGATTTTCGCGCTCGAAAATCGACATCCATACTTTACATCGTACTTGAATGCCGTAGATTCGACCGTTCAAATCCGAGTCGCCGGAGCTTATAACAACAGTTAAGTAAATAACACAGCAGAATAAATGAATAATACATTGATATACAATATCTGATACAACAGAGTGATACAATGAATATCAATATACATCAGAGATATGATATAACAAATAGCAGCGGAAAAGAAAACGATAACATCAGCAGCGGATAATCTTCATCTTCAGAATACCAATCCAGAAATAGCTCGAACTCCCAATAATGATACGCCACAATAAGCAAGTGCAGTCTGATCCAAAGACTGAACTAGCTCCAGATAAATCTACAAATCTGACTATCTGAAAAACCAAACTCTAGACTGCTCGTGTAGAAAAATTTTGAGCATCCAGAGTTTAGGAAAGAAACAATAAACTCCGGATCAGTCATGGGACTGGTGTGAGCAACAAAAACAGTTTATCTTTAAAAACAAATAGCAAAGAATTTTAAAGTCAATTCGCAATGCTTTTGGAAAATGAAACTACCATAAGACCTCCCGCCACACACACAATGCAAACGCAGAATTGGAGGAGATTTCTTCTTATGATAGTCAAAGATGCTTACTACGCAAAATCAAATCATTTTGATATTATTATTAGTGCATAGTGTAGAAAACATTTCGAAAGTAGAATATAAATCTTAGCCAGCATAGACATTCCGAACTATGCCTACTATAGCTACCATCCAAACAGTGGTGACCACCATAAGTGAATGGCAGGTTCTACAACTAATACCGTACATAGTTCGTATTGTTTCTTTGGATTTCCAACAAATGGTCAGGCTAAGGAACTTCCTCTTCCACGATGGGTACGTCCCTGGAATAGACGACCCGAGAACCTAACCGGATCTCTGCCAACACAAGGCCGGGTTACCTCTGCAAAAATAGGTAACTACTGACACGCGTATGCCATCCCCCGATCGTCACCGATCTTCCCGAGGATCCTCGATTTCCAACTACCACAAAGTAATAAACTCGTAGCATCTACAGAGGTTAAGTATCTGGGCTCCATACCATGATACCACCTTTATCCAGAAGGAATGACATACACTAAGGGGCGCTACTCCCTAGAACCTTGCTGCATCCTTCCTGTTTTGACCATTTCCGGGGTGTGAGGTCCGACGAAGTCTCGTCCACAAAGCTACGCTTTGTTCACAAAGCCATGCTTCGGGTCAAACAAATGATCAACCTATGATCACAAAGATATAAGATCAAACAAATGATCATATCGCAAATGATCAAACACTGATCATCACACAGCAACACTCAGCATGTCACATTACCAAATTGGGATATATCGCTGATAAATTTCAACTACATAACCTCTGAGCTCGTACGTCTCAGAGAAGGGTGTTAAGCTAAGAGAATAAATTCTCCGCCACCAAACATAAATGTATTTGAAAGAAATCGGCTTTATATCTCAAAGTGTAATGTCAGACATGTAACCATACAAGTCTGTTCCGGGATCGAACAGAACCGAAGGCACTTCTTACGAAGCCCTTGCAATTCCGGGTAATTTCCAATCACGTCCGGACTTCCCGTCACAAAAAGAGTGATATAAATCTCTATACCGGAGCAACTCAGTGCAGAGACATTCGACAGGTTGTCCTTTCATTTTCGAAAAATATCCGGTCTTCATCACCGGTCTTCAAATGCGATCCATATACGACGTATCACTATTCGGAATGGGTTATACGACCCAAAGGTCCTTTCCCGGCTAACCCGAATAGTGAGCGCAATATTTAAAAATATATGGATATTTGGGATTTCAATTAAGTCACAATTTAAACCCAAACTTTCTTTTCAAATGGTTTAACAAATTACCATTTTAATCTTTTTAAACAAAAAGATTTAATTCACAAAGTTCACTTAATTTCACAAAGATTCATTCACAGATTTTCCAAATCAATTTCCATTTCTGTTTAATTAATTCGTTAAATCTTTAAATCAAAGATTTAACTAATAGCTTTCAAAACAATTCCATTTCAAATGGGTTAAATAAACCATCATTTTAAATCTGTTAAGATAACAGATTTAATTCATAGCTTTCAAAAACAAATCTCATTCATAACTTGGAAAACCATTTTTCAATTCGTACTTGAAATTCCTTTAATTAAACTGGAATTTCATTTTCTTATCTGAAAGCTTTTATTCCTTTAAAACAACAGTTTTCATTTTGGAAATCTGATTCATTCATACGAGTTGAAATCCTTGGGTTAAATCTAAATTCCCAAATTTATACTTTTAAATGGTTTAACTTCATATAAACACATTTATATCATCTTTAATCCCTAGTTTCAAATCATAGGATTCAATTTCAAACTTGAATTTAAATTTAAATCAAATTATTTAAATTTTCAAAACTCGATTAAGTTATTCAAAATAACTTTTATATTTGAAATTCCATTTCAAAAGCTTTTCACTTTAAACCCAAATTTCCAATTTCGAAATCAATTGAAATTAAAATTTCAATTTCAAAATCATCAAATTTAAATTATCTGTGACTTAACCGATTTCCACGTGAAATCCATATTTGTGTGTGTAACAGTGTGGTCTAGGGGTTTCACACAATAGTGCAACATCAATCATCACAGATCAAAATACAGGATATAGTTGATAAACGATATAAACTATATCGCTTATCTTTTATTCACAGATCACAGATATATATCACAGGTAAGTAAATTACAGATCATAACATAAATCAGGATGTATTACAAAGCATCATATATCAGGGATATCAAACAATCAAGTCATCTAGCAGAATTCAAACATTCATAAGTAAGGTCAACAAATTATCTGATTAATCCAAATCAAGTAAATTTCTTATGAATAAATTACTAATCCTGGTTAATCAACATTAATTAATTACGAATCATCCTGATTAATTATCCTTTAATCATTTAATTAACTGAAACTTAATCATTGATTAACCTTTAATCATTTATTAATTATCCATTTGTAATAAATTAATTTACCTTCAATTATAATTAATCAACCTTTAATTATTAAATAATCATCCTTTAATTATTAATTTATCCTTTAAATTAATCTTCCTTAATTAATCACATTAATTAATTAGCCCTTAATTTATTATCTTTCCTTAATCAGCTTCATTAATTTATAATACCTAAATTAATTAACTTAATTAATTAATCCTTAATGACCCATTAATTTACCATTAATTATTTAATTAATTCAACTTTTTAGCAGTAACTCAATTAACTGATTAATTAACATTTAATCATTAATTTAAAACCCAAACTATTAAATTAATAATCTTTAACTTCACATTAGTTTTTCCAAAAAAAAATTAACTTAAACTTAATTAATGAGTTTAAAACTCATAATTACTTAATTAATCCCGTTATTAATTAGATTTATCAATCCAAATTCAAATCTTTTAAATCCACTTAATTGTTTAAAACATTTTAAGTTATTAAACAATTTAAAATTAAAAAAAAAACTTTATTTATTCACAAACTAAGTTTTTAAGCTAACTTGAGTTCATATTTTTAAATTTGATTCAAAACTCAGTTTTAACTTGGTTTTATAATCTTAAATTTTATTTTTAAGATTTCAAAGCAGAACAGGTTTTAAACCTGTACAAACAATTTCCCGAGCCCTATCAAAACCTGCTTTGAGCCAATACTGGGTATCATCGAGTAAAGCTTCGAGCAACTCCTGATCTTCAACTCCTTCGAGACATCACGGCAAAATACGCGAGCACTACCCGGGTCAAGACCTTCTTCCAAAAACGTCCTTCACCGCCTGATACTCCAACGTGCACGGTGCACGTACACAAAAGACTGGACGTCGCTGCCACCCTATCGACGTCGCTCCCAAGTCAGCGATCATCTCGACATCTCGTTCGACACCCCAGATATCGTAATACGATAGCAAAACGAAAATTCAAAGATCGATCAAAAACTGGAACAAAACACATCCACTCCTTCGAAACCTGTCACCGCGACGTTCACCCAACCTCGGCCACCGGAACACGTGAAACTCCGACCATAGCTTCATCGACGTCTCCTCCACCATTTCCCCAACCCACGGCGAACTTGGTCGCCTGAGGACGATGCACGAATCGAAACATCCATCACACCTAAAACTAGGTTTAAGAAAAAGAATCGCTTGCCGCCGCCGCCACGTGCAACTGCCGACCCTCTCACCATTTTTCTCTAACACCCCGTAAACTCCTCTACCTTCGGAACAAATCTCGACCACCACGAACCCGAGAATCACCAGAAGTCGACGAAAACATGAAATCAAAACAAACCCAAACTACTCTCTCGCTCTTGATCTAAAAATTATGATTTTTACTTTAAAAATCATGTTAAAGTATAGGGATCTCATTTACATACCTGAACTCGTGAATTAGAATGTTTGAAATTTAACTTATTTATAGTTGTGTTCAGATATCTCGATTTCTAGAGAAAATACTAAATTGTTTTAGCTTAAATAAAATTTTAAACTAAAGCTTATAATAAAACAACCAAGTTTTATTTAAATCCTGTGTCCAAATTATGTTTCGATCAAGAGGAAATGATTTTTCAAACTGAAATCTTGTATTAGAGTAGGACAGAGCCTGTGCACAATACTTCCAGTTTAAATATGTACAGAGGATTATATCTATACATAACATGCATATCACTGAAGTACTTACCCCAGATTCATGCTTTTGAATTTTTTTCTCTTTAAAACAAAATACTACTCACTTGGCAAAGAAGTTGGTTTAAAATTAGTGTTTGCTCACCTGGAAAAGAAAGAACAGAGAAGCTTGATGCTTGAAACAGGCTCAAGTGTCTTTGCTTGCTGAAGCTTTTTAATCTTCAGTTTGAATTGAATGCTAACTTATCTTCTCTAGTTGCTTATACCAAAGTTTTAATGATATGTGCTTCTATATTTTTTTTCTTTCTTCAGCTTTGAAAATGAACGAGACTGAAAATGTGAAGCTTGATATGTAAAAGAAATGAGTTACAGTATACATATTTGTACATGTGATATTTTATATTGTTTGTACAATATAGTGATATATTTTTTTTTCTTTGTTCGGCCATGCTTGCATTTAATGCTTTGTACAATCAACACTTATACCATACTTTGTTTTGTTTACTCCTTGTTGATTTACAACAGTTTGTGGCTGCAATGATATATATTTTATTGTGGGCTAGAAATATCTTGCATTGATTTGTTTACTTTGTTTTATTGTTGAGCATGTATTTCTTTTTCGGCTGATAGATGTTATTTTACTTTGTCTTTGTTTTCTTGTTTGTATTTACAAGTTAATTCACACTTGTATCATGTTGTCATTTATTTCATTTTGCAGGCTATTTCCTTATTATTTTGAATTATAGATAAATTTCTAGATTTAATTTGTCATTGGATTTTATCCAATGTACTTACTTTATCTATCTATCTTATAATAAATTTGTACTCAAATTATTATTATTAACCATCAATTTTTAATATCTAATATTATTATCAATTATTTATTTACAATTTAAACTCAAGTCAAATATATCTATATATTTATTATTTTCAAATTCACTCATATTTGAATCGGGGAAACTCGCATCACTAAATCAATTGATTTTACAAATTTTTTATCCAAAAATTTATTTAATTACTCAATTTAATTCAAAAATTCAATTAATTATTAATTTAAATAAATTTAAATTTCGGGGTCGTTACAAACTTCCCCCCTTAAAAGAATTTCGTCCTCGAAATTCGCAGGCACGAAAACAACATAGAGATAGTCAGATTTGATCTCCTATAATTCCTCAAACACAAGATACGAATTCCAAACTCAAGTCGGAATATCTCAGAACACATACCAATTTGTCCCTCTTCGGACTTCGATATTGACAAGAAATTTCAATAGAATTTCAAATTTGGTTTCAAACGATATCGTTTTATTGATTTAATTCAATTTTATCCTCATATTCTATTAATAAATTTAACTCAATTTAAAATTTCCAATTTCAAATTCATTAAGGTTTAAATCGAAAAGCTGATATGAAATCAATGAAGATACGAAGTAAAGATTTTCTACAACTATTCGTAGGGCCACCATCACACCGAAACTACTTCTGAAGCTGGTACGAAGCAATCAAAAGAATTCTGGAAAGACGAATCAAAGAAAATTGATAAGAAAGTTGTTTCCACTGTCACAAGGTATTGACCATTTATAGTCGTACGTCCCTTGTCCCCTATCTCGTCTTCTTCTTGTACTCATACTCACTATCAGTGGATAGCAAGAGAATTTACTGAGACATTCAGACGGATATCTTAGGAATTACTCATTCTAGAGTTTACTTCACTCTATCTCTAATGAGCTACTTAACGTGTTACACTCCTGAGCTAAAGTTCAACCTTAGCTCTGATACCAAATGTAATGAACGAACCGTCGGCGGTCACAACCGGTAGGCTTTGCAACCATCCCGGCCCCACCGTGGCTTACACTGGCACCTCGCAGTTGCTTTTACGGCCAGCCTCTCGACTGTCACAACCAACCCATCCCACTCAGGGACATGTAGGGGTAAGAGTCTCCCGTTCGCCACCAAACCGCGAAGCGAGAACCCCCTATCATGCTGTAATATAGCAAATGCGATCCATATACGACGTATCACTATTCGGAATGGGTTATACGACCCAAAGGTCCTTTCCCGGCTAACCCGAATAGTGAGCGCAATATTTAAAAATATATGGATATTTGGGATTTCAATTAAGTTACAATTTAAACCCAAACTTTCTTTTCAAATGGTTTAACAAATTACCATTTTAATCTTTTTAAACAAAAAGATTTAATTCACAAAGTTCACTTAATTTCACAAAGATTCATTCACAGATTTTCCAAATCAATTTCCATTTCTGTTTAATTAATTCGTTAAATCTTTAAATCAAAGATTTAACTAATAGCTTTCAAAACAATTCCATTTCAAATGGGTTAAATAAACCATCATTTTAAATCTGTTAAGATAACAGATTTAATTCATAGCTTTCAAAAACAAATCTCATTCATAACTTGGAAAACCATTTTTCAATTCGTACTTGAAATTCCTTTAATTAAACTGGAATTTCATTTTCTTATCTGAAAGCTTTTATTCCTTTAAAACAACAGTTTTCATTTTGGAAATCTGATTCATTCATACGAGTTGAAATCCTTGGGTTAAATCTAAATTCCCAAATTTGTACTTTTAAATGGTTTAACTTCATATAAACACATTTATATCATCTTTAATCCCTAGTTTCAAATCATAGGATTCAATTTCAAACTTGAATTTAAATTTAAATCAAATTATTTAAATTTTCAAAACTCGATTAAGTTATTCAAAATAACTTTTATATTTGAAATTCCATTTCAAAAGCTTTTCACTTTAAACCCAAATTTCCAATTTCGAAATCAATTGAAATTAAAATTTCAATTTCAAAATCATCAAATTTAAATTATCTGTGACTTAACCGATTTCCACGTGAAATCCATATTTGTGTGTGTAACAGTGTGGTCTAGGGGTTTCACACAATAGTGCAACATCAATCATCATAGATCAAAATACAGGATATAGTTGATAAACGATATAAACTATATCGCTTATCTTTTATTCACAGATCACAGATATATATCACAGGTAAGTAAATTACAGATCATAACATAAATCAGGATGTATTACAAAGCATCATATATCAGGGATATCAAACAATCAAGTCATCTAGCAGAATTCAAACATTCATAAGTAAGGTCAACAAATTATCTGATTAATCCAAATCAAGTAAATTTCTTATGAATAAATTACTAATCCTGGTTAATCAACATTAATTAATTACGAATCATCCTGATTAATTATCCTTTAATCATTTAATTAACTGAAACTTAATCATTGATTAACCTTTAATCATTTATTAATTATCCATTTGTAATAAATTAATTTACCTTCAATTATAATTAATCAACCTTTAATTATTAAATAATCATCCTTTAATTATTAATTTATCCTTTAAATTAATCTTCCTTAATTAATCACATTAATTAATTAGCCCTTAATTTATTATCTTTCCTTAATCAGCTTCATTAATTTATAATACCTAAATTAATTAACTTAATTAATTAATCCTTAATGACCCATTAATTTACCATTAATTATTTAATTAATTCAACTTTTTAGCAGTAACTCAATTAACTGATTAATTAACATTTAATCATTAATTTAAAACCCAAACTATTAAATTAATAATCTTTAACTTCACATTAGTTTTTCCAAAAAAAATTAACTTAAACTTAATTAATGAGTTTAAAACTCATAATTACTTAATTAATCCCGTTATTAATTAGATTTATCGATCCATTTTAAATTCAAATCTTTTAAATCCACTTAATTGTTTAAAACATTTTAAGTTATTAAACAATTTAAAATTAAAAAAAAAACTTTATTTATTCACAAACTAAGTTTTTAAGCTAACTTGAGTTCATATTTTTAAATTTGATTCAAAACTCAGTTTTAACTTGGTTTTATAATCTTAAATTTTATTTTTAAGATTTCAAAGCAGAACAGGTTTTAAACCTGTACAAACAATTTCCCGAGCCCTATCAAAACCTGCTTCGAGCCAATACTGGGTATCATCGAGTAAAGCTTCGAGCAACTCCTGATCTTCAACTCCTTCGAGACATCACGGCAAAATACGCGAGCACTACCCGGGTCAAGACCTTCTTCCAAAAACGTCCTTCACCGCCTGATACTCCAACGTGCACGGTGCACGTACACAAAAGACTGGACGTCGCTGCCACCCTATCGACGTCGCTCCCAAGTCAGCGATCATCTCGACATCTCGTTCGACACCCCAGATATCGTAATACGATAGCAAAACGAAAATTCAAAGTTCGATCAAAAACTGGAACAAAACACATCCACTCCTTCGAAACCTGTCACCGCGACGTTCACCCAACCTCGGCCACCGGAACACGTGAAACTCCGACCATAGCTTCGTCGACGTCTCCTCCACCATTTCCCCAACCCACGGCGAACTCGGTCGCCTGAGGACGATGCACGAATCGAAACATCCATCACACCTAAAACTAGGTTTAAGAAAAAGAATCGCTTGCCGCCGCCGCCACGTGCAACTGCCGACCCTCTCACCATTTTTCTCTAACACCCCGTAAACTCCTCTACCTTCGGAACAAATCTCGACCACCACGAACCCGAGAATCACCAGAAGTCGACGAAAACATGAAATCAAAACAAACCCAAACTACTCTCTCGCTCTTGATCTAAAAATTATGATTTTTACTTTAAAAATCATGTTAAAGTATAGGGATCTCATTTACATACCTGAACTCGTGAATTAGAATGTTTGAAATTTAACTTATTTAAAGTTGTGTTCAGATATCTCGATTTCTAGAGAAAATACTAAATTGTTTTAGCTTAAATAAAATTTTAAACTAAAGCTTATAATAAAACAACCAAGTTTTATTTAAATCCTGTGTCCAAATTATGTTTCGATCAAGAGGAAATGATTTTTCAAACTGAAATCTTGTATTAGAGTAGGACAGAGCCTGTGCACAATACTTCCAGTTTAAATATGTACAGAGGATTATATCTATACATAACATGCATATCACTGAAGTACTTACCCCAGATTCATGCTTTTGAATTTTTTTCTCTTTAAAACAAAATACTACTCACTTGGCAAAGAAGTTGGTTTAAAATTAGTGTTTGCTCACCTGGAAAAGAAAGAACAGAGAAGCTTGATGCTTGAAACAGGCTCAAGTGTCTTTGCTTGCTGAAGCTTTTTAATCTTCAGTTTGAATTGAATGCTAGCTTATCTTCTCTAGTTGCTTATACCAAAGTTTTAATGATATGTGCTTCTATATTTTTTTTCTTTCTTCAGCTTTGAAAATGAACGAGACTGAAAATGTGAAGCTTGATATGTAAAAGAAATGAGTTACAGTATACATATTTGTACAGGTGATATTTTATATTGTTTGTACAATATAGTGATATTTTTTTTTTTCTTTGTTCGGCCATGCTTGCATTTAATGCTTTGTACAATCAACACTTATACCATACTTTGTTTTGTTTACTCCTTGTTGATTTACAACAGTTTGTGGCTGCAATGATATATATTTTATTGTGGGCTAGAAATATCTTGCATTGATTTGTTTACTTTGTTTTATTGTTGAGCATGTATTTCTTTTTCGGCTGATAGATGTTATTTTACTTTGTCTTTGTTTTCTTGTTTGTATTTACAAGTTAATTCACACTTGTATCATGTTGTCATTTATTTCATTTTGCAGGCTATTTCCTTATTATTTTGAATTATAGATAAATTTCTAGATTTAATTTGTCATTGGATTTTATCCAATGTACTTACTTTATCTATCTATCTTATAATAAATTTGTACTCAAATTATTATTATTAACCATCAATTTTTAATATCTAATATTATTATCAATTATTTATTTACAATTTAAACTCAAGTCAAATATATCTATATATTTATTATTTTCAAATTCACTCATATTTGAATCGGGGAAACTCGCATCACTAAATCAATTGATTTTACAAATTTTTTATCCAAAAATTTATTTAATTACTCAATTTAATTCAAAAATTCAATTAATTATTAATTTAAATAAATTTAAATTTCGGGGTCGTTACATCAGATCTGGTGGAGTGGGGGCTGGTGCTGCTGTAGATGGTGGTGGGGCTGAAGGTGGAGAGGATGGTGGAGATGAAGGTGGTAGAGGCCAAGCAAAGCTAGAAGAGGAGGAAGGCAAAATCAATGGAAAAAGAAGAGAAAAAGAAGAAAAAGAAGGAGAGGCCATTACCTATTTTTGGATGAAGCCATGAGAAATGAGGAGCTGATTTGTTTTCATGTGAAAAGATGAGAAACAAAAAGTGGCGGCTACACTAGGGTTTTAGATGGCTAGGGCAAAATTTGAGGAGTTAAAGAAAATGAAGGGTTTGGACAAAAAAAAGCTTAAGTTTCAAAGTGTTTTACAACCTTTCATATTTCTTTTCTTTTTAATCTTTATATAAACAAAATATTCAGAAAAATACTTTACAAACCGAAATCAATTATAAATATGAGAAAACAAATAATAAATTTTGGAAAAATATAAAAAGAATGAAGAAAATTACTTAAAAATACCAAACAGTGTTCAAAAATTATAAATAAATCACTATCAGTCTTGAAAAACTATACACTTCATTATAAAAATATTATGAAGTGAAAATTTGAATTAAAATAATTTATTTATCATTTTAAAAATAAAATAGATAATTAAATTGGAGAAAATAGAAAAAGGATTAAAGAAAAATGTTTAAAATTTACAAACAGGGCACGGAAATTTGCAAGAAAAATACTACTAACTCTGGAAAAATTCCTACCTTACTTTAAAAATATTTAAAAGCCAAAATATATTTTATATAACATAAATGTACAAATTAGAATAAAATATATCAAATAAAAATGTCATTTATATAATTTTAAAATAAAGAATATTGCTGAATAACCCAATATACACACAAAATTGAAAACAGTATAACTTTTGCAATTTAAATCCGTTTTCAACGAAACAAAAAGCAGTATTCAAGTTATTAAATCTATTTTTATAATAAAAGATAAAATTCATAAATTTCAAACTTTTAAATTTTCAAGTTAAAAGTCGAAGTTTGACTATTTGACCAAAATTCACATTTTCTGGAAATATTAAATTTAGTCATATTTGGAATTCAAATCCACATACAAAATCAAAGTTTTTATATTTACAATAACAAAATTTATTCTTTTCATAAATAAAGATTTAAATCTGGAAAAATCAATTTAAAATTAATTGTAAAATACAGGGTTGTTACAGTGAACATGCATATGACTAAAGACCACAATGCAAACTCAAGTGAAGTTAGTGCATATATGTGTAACAATTCAGAGCTTCAGCTACAAACCAGATTAAAGTGAAATCAACGTAGACTCAGTTACAAAATGCATATGACCAAAATGCAACAGTCAATGGTGAAGCAACACGACCAGTCTAAAATCAAAAATGAACAAGCTCCAGATGCAATGCCAGTGTAACATCATACACATTGAAACCAGAGCTCAATGCAATACATATCTACATGAACATGATACAAATATATATGTATACAACTCGACGCACAAAGTTACATGGAACCAAATTCAAAAGTATATACCAGACAGTGACATAGTGCAACTTAAATCAAAACCAAGTTTGACGGCAGAGTATCAAGTTAACACAAATGCTCCGGACAAGTTCAACAACGGAACTAAGACAGAAGATAAAATCAAAGCAGTGACAGTGCCGAAGTCCAAATCCTAAAATGGCCGAAGTCAATTTTTCTCACAGTGGAGGAAAACAATTTTACAAAGTCAAATGTAACAGTTTTAAACCAAAGTCAGAGACGTGGTGGCCAAGGAGTCGAAAAAAGCAAATCAAAACTATGATTATCAAGTAAATAGAAAATATACAAATATGAACAAGTCAGAAAAAATCACTAACATCCATACAAAATCGAATGGGAAAAGCATAGCAATTAATAAATTCAAATGATTCAATATGAACGAGAAAATAGGAATTCGAATCCTATATAAATGATTAACATCATCGGCAGATAGTATCATCGAGTTCAAGCATATCAACCAGAAAAGCAAAGGAAATAACATAGCAGTAAAATCGAACTCGATCGAAGCAACCGAAGCCAAGCTACGAAGAGAAGGTCGATCGACAGAGCAAGGAAAGTGAAATCACATATTCGATCAATCAATTAAAGTCGGCAGCTTCAACAAAGTAAAACCCTAAATTAGGAAAAGGAACGAATGAAGACAAAGCAACCAATTTTTACAAAGAAAGATTACCGACCGACAGTTATAAAGGAGAAGAGCAATTTGTTTTATCACTTTAATATATTTGGGCTGGTCTTTTTTTTATTTGGTTTTGGCTTTAGTTTTTAAAATTAGGGTTTAGTTTTTAAAATTTTTTTAAATTTTTATTTTTATTTTAAACTTTTGTAATTTCTAGTCGTGTGACTAGGGGACGAGCTACGGTGGTGTAGTTCGAGAATTCGCAACTCAGTGGCTGAGTTGTGGTAGAGTTTTGAGCGTAGAGTTATAGGGTTAGGTTAGTCGATAGCGTGTGTCGTGAGTTTACGTGTGTAAGCATCTGACTACTTAATTTCTAGTAGAAACCTTGGGGGCAGCACGTAAGCAGGGTTTTGCTGAAGCTGGGTAAATCTGTGTGTTATATTTTCTCCTTTTAATATTCTGCTATTATCTGTACTGCTATTATTCTGCTGTGATCAGTGCTGCAATTATTTTATAAACTTCCTCAATAAATTTTTATAATTAATAGTATCACCCTATTCACCCCCCTCTAGGGTGAAATCGATCCTACAAGTGGTATCAGAGCTAGGAACAAAAGCCATTTTTTGTTTAAAAATTTGATTTTTCAAAAGCCAATTTTTATTTGAATTTTTAAAATGGCGTCTTTTAATAATACTTTTGCTGAGGGTCGGTCCAATATTATTCCCCCTGTTTTTGATGGAACATATTTTTTGAATTGGAAATTAAAAATGGAATTTTTTAAAAGCTGTTAATGTTAAATGTTGGGATATTATTGAAAATGGGTGTGATAGAATAGATGAGAAAAATACTTCGATTAATGCTCTTGCTTGGCATATATTATATTCTCATATTAATCAAGATAATTTTAACTTTTTCTCTCGTTGTGAAAATGCACAGGAAATCTGGAATACTTTTGATGCAATATATGGTGCACAAGATAACAACCATGAGAGGTCCCTCATAATCAACTCAGAAACGTGCTTAATAGGACTGGCAAAATGCAGCAGTGATGAAGATTCAATAGCCGATGAGATAAGTGATTTTTCAATCAATGATTTAGTTATCTTGTGCTAAAAAGTAATTGAAAATAATAAAGCTCTTGAGTTGAAAAATAATAAGTTGGAAAGGGAACAAGCTAAACTTCATCAGAAAAATAATGATTTGGAAAATGAGCTTAAAAATATTAAAAAAAATAAAAAGATCTAATTGTAAAAGGTGTTTGAATCATGATAAAGAATTTGCCCGTCTTCATGAAAACTTTCAAAAGTTAGAAAACGAAATTTTAATTCAAGAGAAAAACAAAATTTAGTTGATTTGTAAAAACAAAATTTTGCAAAAAGAGTTGAATAGCTTTAAGAAGTCAGAAAGTTCTAAAAGTACAATTTTTGAGAAGAAATTAAATGAGATCAACGAAAATTTCAAAACCCTTGAAAAAGAAAACGTGATTTTAAGCGAACCTGAAATTATTAGATTAAATCACAAGTTTGAAAAGGAGATTAAAAAAATCAAGGTTTTTGAAAAAATTGAATTTAAAAAACTCCAACTCTTTGAAGCTGAGATGCTTGAAATTGTGAATAAAATTAGAGAGCTTCAAAATGAAAATATGCAATTAAAAATGAATAGTTTTGTAAAGAGAGATAGTACCATTAGTTGTTGTTCAAAGCTAATAAATGAAAATAAACATTTAAAATCCAAAGTTAATAAACTTGAGTTGGTTACTCAGAAATTTTTCTCAAGAGATGAATCATTTAATATACTCTTAGAAAACCAACTCTTCAAGAATAAAAGGAATGCATTTGGATTTGCAAAAGTGTCAAAATATGAACAAACAACTGATAACATTGTTAAAGGGAAAAGTGTGATACCCAAACACGTGAAAACCATACTAATTTGGGTTCCAAAAGGCACGAATATAAAATCCCTCAAAGTCGAACAAATCTAGGTGCCAAAAGGAACATATATAAATAGTTTTGGGTCTCCATAAACTTATTTTTCAAAATCTATTGCCACTAACAATCATGGACCTATAAAAACAAATAGGGCACAAAAATCTTTTATCGTGTAGGTATAGTGGCAGGCTAAGGAACAACAATAGTGTTATCTGGATTTTGGCTGTTCTAGAAACACAACGGGCGACAAATCAAAGTTAGTCTTGTATAAAGGTGGCAGAATCTTAATGGACAACGATGAAAAATTATCAGCAAAGGTAAAATAGGTAATGGTATATTTATCTTAAACGATTTATTAAATGTGATAATCTGCACCATAATTTGATTTAAATCAGCCAGTTACGTGATGAAGAAATGTTGGTTTTGATTCTGACTTATTCTTATTTGATATGTTATTATTTGACTTGTTCTTATTTTTGATTTGTGCAAAAATGTTGACCGATCATAGTTGAACTAGTTCATATAGATGTGTTTGGATTAATGATGATGTTTTATTGATAACTGATCACTCATGATACAAGTGGATACATTTGTTTTGACACTATGATCACTGTTTGTTTATTTACACGGCTTCAATTAGAATTCAAGAGAACTTCATTTAAAAGGTGTTAAAAATGATTTTTAGAAATTGTTGCAACTTCACGGTCTGGTCTATGATACCCAACTAATGATAATCTCGAGTGAAAGAAAAATTCAGATGTAGATTACACCGGTAATCTAGTTGATAGAAAAATTACTAGTGGAACGTGATTTATGATGAGACATCCATTAGCTGCATCACATTTTCAAAGAAAATATCTGCATATTTTTCACTTGAAATAATTTTCAAATAACAGACATTTTTCTTATAAAACCCCTTCTAGAAAATCATTTGTTGACCATGTTTCAGATTAGTTATTTTGGACACTTTGATTTTATAATTATTTTTTGATGTGATTTTAAATGGCTGCATTAACTTATCTGACTCCCTACCGATAATCAAAAGGATAAATAGTGATTGAAAAAGTGATGAGTGTTGATATTAACCATATATTATAACTTGAGACTGTATAATTAGTAAATTTCTTTAGAAATTTAAACAAGTGTTATGAAAACTTTTGTTTGGTAAAAATTCCTTGACCATTTCTATTTCTATCGACCATCACTCATCAAAATTCAATATAGTATGTCAATATGTGGTATTTTAAACGGGAATTCATTCATTTTTCAATTGATTATATTTTTAAGAAATAAAAACATCCAAAGTATTCACTCTCATTTAAAAGTCCTCACGGTTATGCATGGGTGAATTACTTGGAATTTTTTATTATGTGCTTCCATGATCATTTAAAAGTCCTCACGGTTATGCATGTATGGAATGCATATCAAAATTGATTGATTAAATAGATAAGTTGATTCTAATCCCATTTAAAAAGTCCTCACGGGTATGCGTGGTTAGAAGATACTTGAATTCATTTTTTTAATAAAAATTTGGAATACTACTAATCTCATTTAAAAGTCCTAACGGTTATGTATGGTTAGTAGATATTCAAATTCCTGAAATAAATATACCACAAATAGACACAACTATATGGTTTTATATGATGACATCATCCCTATCATTCTAAAGTGGAATATGCGTCAAACAAAGTATTTATGATTTTTGTTTGATTTTTTATTGAAATTTAATATTTATACCCGATTGAGTATTAATAATGTATTAATGTCTATCACTTTATCCTTATTTTTCTAACACTATTACTCTTTTGCTGATAACAAAAGGGGGAGAGAAAGGTTAAGATTTTGGCAAATAAAGGTCAAATATTTTCTATTTGCATATAGGCCCATTTGAATATTTATTTTTATGCATATATGAAGGGGCAGTTTTGTGTAGAGAGGGAGCATTCAAATAGAGGGAGCAAATTGAATAATCAAATACATTTAATAAATTCAAAATCTTAAATATATGTTTGTTATCATCAAAAGGGGGAGATTGTTGAATATGCAAGTATATGATTTTTGTTTGATGATAATAAACATATATATATATATATATATATATATATATATTCATTTAAATGTATTTGTTAATGCACTATTTGATTTTTCACATAATTAAATAAATATTTGCTGAATGAAATAAATAACACAAAATTTAAATTCAAATAGATATTTTATTCAGACAAATATTTATTACAATTTTGAATAGTATAAATTTGAGCTCTCACTATATATATACAATTTTCAATTACAGTACAAATTTTATTACACTACATTTTTCAATTTACATTTGCACCTCTCACTACATATCACTCATTCACTCGTATTTATCTTCAACTCTGTTCCAGATTGAATCCAGCATCTAAGCTATCTGCAAAAATAAACAGCGACGCAGAAAAATTAAAAATGAAATATTTTTGCAGTATAAAATAAAATGTGTATTTTGAAAATAATACTTGCCTCGGTTTTTTGGGTTGTTCGTCATCATATTCATTTTGAATTCATCACACACAAACAACTTGTGACATGCACAGTGTATCACTGTACATGCCACAAGGCCGTGCACACCGATAGACACTTGATAAAACAGTATGGACAGTTGAGCACATGGTCAAACCCAAATCAAAAGTCGGGTTCAACTCAAGTGAAATAAATATTAAGTCAAGATATCAGCACAAGGTCAAACCCGAGCTTTAAGCTGGATTCAACACAGGTGCAAATTCAAATGAAATGGTCAAGACACATAAATCAAGCCTCGACCAAAGTTCAAGTTGTACACATGAAAATAGAGGCTAGAAAGTCCAACCAGACCAAATTGAAATAGCAATGAAGCATGGTCAAAATAGACTACACAATGAACACAAGTGACATGATGCAATACACCTGAATACAAAAGAATATATATATGTGTATATATATGTATATATATATGTATATATATATATATGTATATATATATATGTATATATATATATATATATGCAAACTAGCTCAAAGCATTAACTCGAAATAACTCAAGATCGGGTACAATGCATCAAGTGAAGCAAAAGTCGGGTGAACCATGAAGAACACAAGACTGGCAACAAAATGTTCCAAGTCAGACTCAAGTACAATATGTAAAAAGTCAATACAACAGTAGTGAACATGCATATGACTCAAGACCACAATGCAAACTCAAGTGAAGTTAGTGCATATATGTGTAACAGTTTAGAGCTTCAACTACAAACCAGATTCAAGTGAAATCAAAGCAGACTCAGTTACAAAATGCATATGACCACAATGCAACCGTCAATGGTGAAGCAATTCGACCAGTCTAAAATCAAAAATGAATAAGCTCTAGATGCAATGCCAGTGAAACATCATACACATTGAAACCAGAGCTCAATGCAATACATATCTACATGAACATGATATAATTATATATGTATACAACTCGACGCACAAAGTTATATGGAACCAGATTCAAAAGTATATACCAAACAACGACATAGTCCAACTTCAATCAAAACCAAGTTTGACAGTAGAGTTTCAAGTCAACACAAATGCTCCAGACAAGTTCAACAGTGGAACTAAGACAGAAGACAAAATCAAAGCAGTGATAGTGCCGAAGTCACAGAGGCAAAAATCAAAACCATGGCAAGTTCGAACAAATCCACAAATGGCCGAAGTCAATTTTTCTCACAGTAGAGGAACATAATTTTACAAAGTCAAATGTAACAGTTTCAAACCAAAGTCAGAGACGTGGTGGGCAAGGAGTCGAACAAAGCAAATCAAAACCATGATTATCAAGTAAACAGGAAATATACGAATATGAACAAGTCAGAAAAAATCACTAACATCCATACAAAATCGAATGGCCAAAGCATAGCAATTGACAAATTCAAATGATTCAATATGAACCAGAAAATAGGAATTCGAATCACTATAAGAAAACTGCGGTTTACCTACGCCAAATTGGCGTAGGCGGGGCGTAGGTAAATGCATTAACTACGTAACACCTACGCCAATTTTGGCGTGGGTAAAACTTGCATAGCTAATAAAATACCTACGCTTTACCTACGCCATCCGTTGGGTTGTTTCCTATGCCTTTCCTACGCCATAATTTTTCCTACGTCATTTGTTTACCTATGTCTTCCCTATGCCCAGTTTTCCTACGCCATGCATACGACTTTTTGCTGCATTAATATTTCATTTACCTACGCCTTCCCTACACCTTCCCTACGTCTTTTCTGAAGCAATTTTGATATATTACTATTCTATTTCATTTCACCACATTAAATAGAAACTAAAATCAACTTATTTTATATATATATACACATTCCAACAAAAAGATTAACGTCAAACCATTCATCTTTAATTCAAAAAACTAATATCTCATTCATATTACAAAGTCAAACAATATTAATCAAGTTCCTATATGTTAAAATAATATGATAATATGTTCATGATACATGACATCATACAGATACCATTAAAAGTTTTCAATACCCTCATTCCTCATGACGATCATTCGGCTCTTCATCAAATCGCTGTCGAAGCATCTCGGTGAGTTGTTCATACTGCATCTTCAGCATTTGAATCTCCCCTTCTTGATGCTCCACCTTTTCCTCTAGTTTGGCTCTAGTCTGTGCTTCTCCCTTATTGATGCTATAAGTAGCGTCTTTGTATTTCTGCATTTTATCAAATATTGCATCAATTTCTGCATTTTAAACTAATTAAAATAATGTTTTGTTGAAAGTTTAAATACTTACTCCAGGGATTACTGTGCCTTGACTTTTCAATTCTTCAATTCTAGCTTGATATTATGCCTGTATTTGTGATTTTCCAAATATAAGAACAAAAACATAAATACATGCTCACAGTAGAGTTATAAGCCCAGTATTGTCCCAAGTCATCACATTCATCTAATATATCAAATATCCAATGTACAATAAGCATTTAAATATAACAAGTCCACCAAGTATAGTATAAAAAAAGGACATAAGTAAAGTTAGTGCATTACTTATTCTTCTGATGCCAAACACCGTCGTTCAAACACAAATAAATTGCAGCAATACTACAAAAGAAATTAATCATAATCTTTTGCAAATCAGAAAAATAAAAAGAAATAAATAAAAACTTACTGGGATCAAATGAATAAATAGAGGCAGTCCTAGCAAAATCAGAAGCCTGTTTAGTCTGACCCATCTTCATGTAATAACTATTAACAGCATAACAACAATGAGCTCTAATATTGTCAGGATTATAACATGTCGCTCCTTGGTAAATGCTTTTGCAATCAGCCCCTGCTCTATATGTATAGTCTCGTGTTTCTGTAGAGATTCCTCACTCGCATCTGTTCTATACACACACACAACATGCTCCATCTTCCATCCAAATGCCCAAATAATTTTTTTTGTTAATCACAAAACATTTTGCAAAAATAAATTTCAAAGTTTACTAGGAAAGGAGTAAAACAATCATGACCAAACCTGAAAAACAAATTGGTGAGTATGAGCAGTGTTAGTGTAAAAATGAGAGCATCAATGGATAGTTTTAGGAAGAGAGTTCTTGGGACAAACTTGCAATTTGTGTTCCCAGAATCTGGAAAATAGGGACCATCTCTTCTTTAGCTACCCCTATTCCAAAGCTCTGTGGTACATCATCAGAAATAAACTCAGACTCGGTGGATACAGCAATGACAATATCATTCGGATTTTTGATCAACTTGCTTCAGGCACTTTTTCTTTGACTTCTCTTCCTTCCTCATCAAGCTTTGTTTCCTCTTCAATGCATGTTTTTAATAATTCAATCCATGCATCCCCACTTTTTGATAATTGAGTTAATTATAAACAAATATTGGAAAATTGTAAGATATGCAAATTGAACACAAGGATATAGAAGGTACTCTTTTTTCACGTTCTCAAAAATCATAGACAACAATTTGATAAGGAATTGAACAAATGCAGAGTGTCCCTTGAGGCCCTTGGAACTCTTGCTAGCAATACCTTGTAGTACAGAATCAGCTTGTCCACTTTTCATGCCAAGTTTCTAATAAAAGCATATACATTATAAAATAGCATACACGTTACAGTAGAAAAAGAGGATTAAAATTATTGTGTCAATGCTGAAAATCCAAGTGAGGAGCATTACAAAGCTGTCATCAACTGTAATCAGAAGCTACACCAAAATTACACATGAGTTCAAATGAAATTACTGTCCCTTTAACACCACTTAATCAAAAAAACCTATGTGAGAGCAAATACATCATTCCTTACATACAGCTAATTAGGTGCATATTATAATCCAAATATACTGCATTGGTGATTAATCAGTAAATCTTATACTAATGTAAACACAACTTTATTCTGAATCATTCGAATTTAAACACCACATTCTTTGCTCAACAATAAGCTACATTTAAAATGTGGCCTTTTAGTAAGCCTAGAACTCTTTAACATTTCTACCTGCTTCTTAAAATAGACTAAACTTCAGGTTCCAACAATTGCGATTTTCAACTAAAAAAATCAAGATATACCTTAGAAAAGGTTGTGCAAAACTATAGAAATTGCAAGGCACCACCTACATCTTCAACTGGCAACACTAAAGGCTTGCCGACGGTTACATTGACAGATGTGAAATCAAGCAATGTCTTGTCTTGATGATTGCAATAAAGAATGAGTGAATTCTAGTTTTACCAAATAGGCTCCTTTATAATGTTGCTCTGCGGTTACATTGAAGACCAAATTGTCAATATCATTGTCAAATTTTCATATATTGATGACGCATCCAGTAAAAGGTAGAAAAAGCACTCGTGAAGTACACTTGACAATAAAGCAAATCGATTTGTCAAAATTTGACAACTCAATTGTTCAAGCTATTTGTGAGATCTACCAAATCCAACCAATTTCAAAACTCTTTGTTTTGAATTTTGAGACCCACGTTTACATTAATCAAAGTATTAATAAATGAACGACCAACTTAATCACACTATTTATGCATTCATAATTGCCAGCTCATATTGTAAATTAACAGTGGACAATGCAGTTGGCAAATGCCTATGACAACTAAAAATGGATGCTAAGAGCTTTAGAAACCTTCTCTTCATGCTCCTGAGTAAACTCTTACAGTATTATATTTCAAAGAAAACATGGCATCTATGTAGTCAAACATTCATGCCTACAACTACTTCTTTTAAAAAATAAGGGGAAAATATAATAATCATTTTGCTATCTAATTTCGTTTTTTAGGCTGTGATTCTTTTTTTAGAGATATTCTGTATGCTGAGTTGCCAGTAAGGTGAAGACTATATATCACAAATTATTATTCATACGTTATATACAATTATACAAACAGTATACTTTAGAAATCACGTAGCATTACTTTCATGAAAGTAGTTAATGCTTTGAGACAGATAAGTGTATACAATATGTTAAGCAAGCTTAATTAAGCCAGTGACTGAACATTTCCACAAAATGGATTGTAACAGTTAGCTGTGAAAACAAAAGGTCCGATTATAATGCATGTTCAGAAGAGGAAAAAAGGGTTAAGATAGTACGTATATACACGTACCTTATAGTAGCTCCAAGCTTCTTGACCAGAAGGGGCAATGAATGACAAAGGGTTGTCACTACAGAAGGCAATAGTCATGTTTGAGAGGTAAAGAGTGCCAGCGACTGGACCAGTTGTGGTAGACAAATAACATGCAAAAGTCTTCTTCAAACGTTCAGATGGATCAATCTGAAATGTCTGCTTGTAAAGCGATTCAAATCGGCCTTCAGATATAGCTTTTGCTGTCAGGTTCAACTTCCCCCATGCCGCATCTGATTTACTAGGTGCCGTTTTAACTGCCAGTATTTCGTTTGATTAAATTCTCATCATTAAGAACTTATAATTGGCATATATAATGAATTTACTTACTATTGTGCCAAACATTAGAAGCGAGGGTCTCGGCCTTTCTGGTCCAGAAAGAGACTGTAGCGGACTTCAAATCAGTAGTAGAATCGCGTAGGAGGCAAGGAACTGTAGCGGACTTCAAATCAGCAATAGAATCGCGTAGGAGGCAAGGAACTGTAGCGGACTTCAAATCAGCAGTAGAATCGCGTAGGAGGCAAGGATGAGTCGACGATGGCTGATGGAATAGCCGAGTATGCAACGATGATTATTTAGAAGGCGTTGATTTTTGAAACCCTAGTTTTTTTGGGTTCAAGCATCGCCAACATGGAGATTGCACCTAAATCAAAAACCCAAAACAAGCACCTGAATCGAAATTCAATCACAAAAAATATAAAAGGAGGAGAAGATAATTTTTTGTAGAATTAGGTTTTTTTTTATTCGGTAAAAACTGAGGTTAGGAGAAGGGAAGTATACGGTGATTAAGGTAAAAATTAAAAACTTTTTTTTTGTATGTGTAGGGACGGCGTGGGAAATTTCCTACGTCTTTCCTACGTCAATGTGGAATTGTATAAAATTAACAGAGGCGTGGAAATGGCGTAAGAGATTATCTACGCCTTTTCTACAGTATCATTTTAGTGTAGACGATTTCCTACACCTTACTTACGCCTCGATTTTTTTTCTACGTGTTGAATTTGGCGTAGGAGAAGCGTAGGAAATTTTCTTACGTCTTCCCTACGCCTTTACCTCTTTCTACCAGTTTCCTACGCCTACCCTACGCCCCGCCTTTTGGCGTAGCAAAGACGTCGGAAATTTTATGTAGGAAACTAAAGTATTTTCTAGTAGTGAATCCTATATAAATGACTAACATCATCGGTAGATAGTATCATCGAGTTCAAGCATATCAACCAGAAAAGTAAAGGAAATAACATACCAGTAAAATCGAACTCGATCAAAGCAGCCGAAGTCAAGCTACGAAGAGACGGTCGATCGACAGAGCAAGGAAAGCGAAATCACATATTCGATCAATCAACTAAAGTCGGCAGCTTCAACAAAGTAAAACCCTATATTTGGAAAAGGAACGAACGAAGACAAAGCAACCAATTTTCACAAAGAAAGATTACCGGCCGATAGTTATAAAGGAAAAGAGCAATTTGTTTTATCATATTAATATATTTGGGCTCTTCTTTTTTTTATTTGCTTTGGGCTTTAGTTTTTAAAATTAGGGTTTTGTTTTTAAATTGTTTTTAAATTTGTATTTTTATTTTGAACTTTTATAATTTCCAGTCGTGTGACTAAGGGACGAGCTACGGTGGTGTAGTTGGAGAATTCGCAACTCAGTGGGTGAGTTGTGGCAGGGTTTTGAGAGTAGAGTTAGGTTAGTCGATAGCGCGTGTCGTGAGTTTACGTGTGTAAGCGTCTGACTACTTAATTTCTAGTAGAAACCTTAGGGGCATCACGTAGGCAGGGTTTTGCCGAAGCTAGGTAAATCTGCATGTTCTATTTTCTGCTTTTTATATTCTGTTATTATCTGTTTTGCTATTATTCTGCTATGATCAGTGCTGCAATTATTTTATAAACTTTCGCAATAAATTTTTATAATTAATAGTATCACCCTATTCACCCCCCTCTAGGGTGAAATCGATCCTACAAGTGGTATCGAAGCTAGGAACAAAAGCCATTTTTTTGTTTTAAAAATTTGATTTTTCAAAAACCAATTTTTATTTGAATTTTTATAA
Organism: Allium fistulosum; assembly: GCA_030737815.1. Taxonomy (NCBI): domain Eukaryota; kingdom Viridiplantae; phylum Streptophyta; class Magnoliopsida; order Asparagales; family Amaryllidaceae; genus Allium; species Allium fistulosum. The sequence continues at coordinate 750,994,945 of CM060905.1, read as the reverse complement.
TGGCTGTTTGCACAAAAAATGGACAAACACATCAAAGTCGTATTATTTAGTAGATCTTATGTTGTTCTTAGTGATTTTGGAGATTTATGCAAATATATGAAAAGCAGAGGCTAAACTGTAAAAAGACACGCAGATTTATAGTGCTTCAGCCAGAATGTGCCTACGTCCACTTTATATGTTATCTCTTCTCTTGTTTTGATTACAAGTACAAAGCTTTGATACAAGTAAAAGAAAGTCGTTTTGAAAGTTCTATCCATGCTTGAGCTCTCAAACTTGTCCCCCATTGTTGTACCCCTGCCCCTCTATTTATAGAGTGAGGCTGGGAGCAGGGGTCTTGGATGTATATAGCTGCTGGTGGGCTTGGGCTGATGCAATCTGGCCTGGTGGATTTGGTCCGGTTTCCCTTGGTTTGGCGGAGGAAGTTGAGTGGACCGGTAGAACCTTGTTCGGTGGAGAGCTTCATTCAGTGGAGAGCTTCATTCGGTGGAGACCTTCATTCGGTTGAGAGCTTGTTCGGTGGAGAGCTTCATTCGGTGGAGAGCTTCATTCGGTGGACATCTTCATTCGGTGGAGAGCTTGTTCGGTGGAGAGCTTCATTCGGTGGAGAGCTTCATTCGGTAGAGAGGAGGGGTTGACGCCGAATGGGCTGGTTTGGTGAGGCATTTTGAAGAAGGAGGATGGGTTGGTAGTGGCCTTACTTTGGTGATGAGAATTCGTCCAACACTTGCCCTCCAAAGTGGGGCATATGCCAACGTATGCCACGCTTTGTTAATTCGACAGTCCCATAAGGTCCTAAGCGTTGAGCCGTCTAGTCCGGTCACTTCATGCTCGCCTATAAGTATGGGGCTCATGCCATCATTTTTTCTATCAACTGAACCACTCCCTCGTTATTTGCCGAACCAAGGTGTTTAGCCGAATCAAGGTGTTTAGCCGAATCAAAGTATTGTCTTTGCCGAACCAAAGTGTTAGCCGGATCAAGGTGTTTAGCCGAATCAAAGTATTGTCTTTGCCAAACCAAAGTGTTTGCCGGATCAAGGTGTTTAGCCGAATCAAAGTATTGTCTTTGCCGAACCAAAGTGTTATTCAAACCAGGTGAGACCTTTTTGCCGCCGAATGAACCTTTATGTCGTACTACCGAATGAGCTTTAGTGTTCTGAGCACCGAATGAACCTGTGTACTCTGAGTGCCGAATGAACTTAGTACCGGATGAACTTGAAAACTTTACGTGTTTGTTTTATACTTCTACATCCTTTGTTTTAACAACGTGCTTTTGTGTTGCAGATAAATGTCTCAAAAAGCAGAAACTCGATCAGATAAAAAGAAGTCCCAGGGCAAAGGAGAATCTTCCGCAGTGCCCCCTGCTCAGCCAGGGCCGGAACGTTACGGACCTGCCCCGAGATCACTGGTGGACGGGTACGGCCCTCAGGAGCTTCTGAACTCCCCGCCTGACTGCTTTCCCAGCTCCCTCAAGGAGGAGCAGCTTGATGTCATCTCCCGTTCTTTCGGAATTGATAGGACGCGCATGCTGTTGCCAGGGAGAGAAGTTATGCCATATGACCCTCCCGAAGGGTACTTTGCCTACAGCAGATACCACTGCATGTGTGGTGCCATCCCACCTCTTAATGCTTGGGTAGTCAGCTTTCTTACATATCTAAAGGTGGCCCTATTCCAGCTCCAACCCAATTCTCATACTATACTGGTGAGCCTCTTCGTCATCTTTCAGAGGAAGTATGGGCGTGCTCCTTCCAACCGGGAGATCCGGTACTTATATAATCTGAGGGGCTATAAGAAGGGGTCCCCATACATCAGCTTGGAGTTAGCTGTAACCTTCAAGCCGGTCTTGGATCTGTATTCTAAGTACAGTATGTTCAAGAAGGAGTGGTTCTTCGTTAGGGACGACTCTGTTTCTATTCGGCGTTTCACCTCTGGATGTAAGTCGATGCTTTATTTATAATTTCTATCCTGGTTGCGATGCTTCTTCTCACATGTTTTCATTTTTTGCTAGCGACAGGTGGCTTTGCGGTTGTGGAGACTGATCGCCTGGTTCAGATGGCGGCTGAGATAGAAGTTATCCCTGAGAGAGATAGATCGGCTGCTTACCTGATCAGAAATGCGACCCTTCTGGAGTATAATTTGATCCTTCCACAGCAGTCAGTGGTTAAGCAGAGGGAAACGGCGGAGGAGAGGGCGGCTGCTCAAGCTAAGGGAGGTCTCACAGTAGAGAGTGGCAAGAGGAAACCTTTCTCAAAATCTCCAATGGTCGGAGGTAAGAAGCTTAAGAAGTCGGATGGTCCTTCCCCCAGCAATTGTCCACTTACTCCAGGGAAGGAAGATGTGGAGGAGGAGAGAGGTGAGGGTAGAGATGACTGGGAAGGTGGTGACGGTGGCGATGGCATCGGGGCCTTGCTTCCTGGGCAAGCAGGCGAGATTCAGGAGTGGACGGATGATGCATTCCACCAAGCTTTCGAGGGGCTGGACGAAGAACCGGCTTTGGTAGAGAAATCCGGGAAAGCTGACAAGGCCGGGACCGGTGCAAGCGAGTCTTCTTAGACTATTCCAGCCAGGGTGGCTCCAACGACTCAAGGTGAACTTTTGACTCCTGCAGGCTCCATTTATGATAGGGACTTAGGAATATTTTATGATCCGCTCCCGTCCTGGAATGAAATCCAGGACTCATTGTAGTATCCTATTCTTCCCAGGGTTTGTATAACAAATGTGTTTCCTTTCTTCTTTTAACTTTTAATTTACCGCGTTTCTCGAATTATGGATCAATGTAAGCTTGTGACACTTGTTCTTCATATCAGGAGCAGGTAAAACGACCAAGGCCTCATATCTTCGGCACAGGCTTGAACAATACAAGCTTTCCAAAGCTTCCGCCAAGCCGAAGCCTTCGACCCACCGTTCCGGGGATGTAGTCGGCTACCGTCCTCTTCTCGGGGTTATTGAAGAGGGTATTCAAAAGAGAAAGAGGAGTCATCCCTTATCCGAACCTTCACTTGGTCCTCAGCCCCTAGTTCAGCCTCTTCATGACATCACGGAGGAGGATACTGAGTTCGCACTCTCTCCGCACCCGTCTGAAAATCCTACCGTTACTTAGATTGATCGTCCTGGCTTGGCTCGTAATCCATTTGCGGGTCATCCTGATCTGGATCCAAGTTCCCATGATATCACCTTTGACGAGGTTACCGGTGATCACCTTCTTCCCCGCAATCCCATGGTACGGGTGCTTGATGAGGCTATGTCCTTAGATCTCGATTTACTTACTACTCGGATAGTTACCATGGGAGACGAGCCCAAGGCTAATATTGATCGGGTGGCGGAGGAGACTAGGAAGCTGATGGGGCATCATGCCCGGTTGGTTAAGGCCGGAGAGGAGATTTGGAGCGCCAACATCCGACTACGATTGATGGTTTCGGACCAGGCCAAACAGCTTGCTGATCAGGCCATTCAGATTTCTCAACATGAGGCTGCTTCCGGGCGGTTGAGGAAGACCATGGAGGAGGCTAGTAAGGCGGAATTGCGAAAGATGGAGGCTGCCTGCAAGGAGCAGATAAATATGGCCATCTCGATAGTGGACGAGGTTCGGAGGGCGGATCTTGAGCAGGTAGAGGAGCTGTCGGGGAAGCTTGAAGCCACAGAGCTTGCTCAGGTCAGGCTAAAGGAGGAGATGGAGGTGATGAGGAGGTCCCTTCAGGCTGACCGCTCGCGATACCGACTGGAGAGGGATGCTGCCATTGCAAGGCTATCGGTTTCTGATGCTCATATGAGGGATTTTGAGGAAAATGAGGGGATGATGGATGATATGCTGCAGGATATGTACTTTCGCATTTGGAAGGAGGGCAGCCTATCTTGGATGGACGACTACCCCCGGGTTATGGCTAGGATTTACCTCAGGGCTTTAGAGGAGGCCAAGGCTGAGGCGGATAAGGAGGGTGGAGCGGCCTTTAGGATGGATATGGTTACCGCTCAGTTCACCAAGGAGGAGAAGATAGCGGTGAAGGAGGGGATGCGGTTGTTTGCGGTTGAGGAGGCAGGCGTGGAAGTAGGGGATGATGACCAAGATGATCAAGGGGAAGTTGCTGGTAACCTTTTCTTCTTTAGTTTCTTCTTTCGTTAACTCTGCTGCTTATCACTAATCATTTCCTTCTCTGACCGAACAGGTGGGCAACAGGACAAGGACAATACTCCGACGCAGCCGGCTCCCTGATTGGACCTGGAAAATCCCCTCTTTTTTTTTGGACTTGACACGGTTGTGTATGTTAGTCTTAAAACAGTAAAGTAACTCTTAGGTTGTAATTTTTTGATACTTGTAATAAATAGCTCTATTCTTGACGTGTAATTCTTTAACTTAAGCTGGTTTGTCGTCTTTTGAATGTTTTTTTTGCTATTCCAACATATTGTATGAGAAATATAGCTATGCATATCCTTGTAATCAAATTGTGTTTGATGTCAGGTTCTTGTTTAAAACATGATTTCATGACTTGCAAGGTTAGCACGAGGTGTGAATAAATTATAGTCATGTGTTTATATATGAAAGAAGGAACTACCGCCCGTTATATTTTGCTTGTAGATGGCAGCTTTGAATATCCTGCGTGACCGAGTAAGGGATGCGGTCCAGTATCTTGCTGTGAGTATCCACTTCTATTAGTGAGTGTCTCCTGTTCTATGTCCTGTACTTCAAGAATTTTTACAAAGGATAGGAGAAAAGTTTCTCAAGTAAAATTGAAATATGTGAAAAAGTAAAACTTCCAATCACAGAAGGCCTTCGATGTGCTTAAGTTCGTGGCAAACGAGCTTTGTAGTCACTTTCCCTAGCTGTGGGTCTTAGAGACATTTGTCACCCATCTTACGCCTCCGCGGGGAGTTAATTCTTTTTTACCACAGCCGCACTCAAGACACATCGGAGCCGAGATCGCGCACAGTAACTACCCTGGCCATTATGGCCCGTAATCGTGGGTATTATTCGATTTACTGTGGCTGGCTAGCGTGGGTGCCGATCGTCAACCGTGAACTGCCCCTGGCTGGCCACACCTTATGTTGGGGCTTATAGTCGGTTCACAGTTGCCGGCGAGCCGAACGCCGTAATGAGCTGCCTCGGCTATAGTCGGCCTTCTCGGTGGCTTATAATCGGCTCATTACAGTTGGCTTTAAGGGCCGTCGCGAGCAATGAGTTAACCCACAGCAGAGGGATGCCGGAGCAAAAGTGTCTCATTGACGAGGGCATAGATTCGCATAGTACCTGTTAGGTCTTGTCCTGGTGAAGTCGCGCTGTGGAGTGCATTGAGTGGAAATGTTATACGCATAGGATTTTGTTCAACAGAAAAGGATAACGTTAACAAGCAGCCAAGATACAAAGGAACAAGTTAAAAAAGAGACAAGGTTTTTTAAAGTGGTTCGGCACGAAAATGCCTACATCCACTGACTCTCTTTGTTAATTCACTTCATATGGGCAGTACAAGTTAAGAAAAGTATCGATGGAGGTGTTGGATGTTCCATGCCCTCTGGAACACCTCTCTGTCCACTGTTGACAAAATATAGGCTCCATTGTGGAGATCTTTATGAATTACATATGGTCCATCCCAGATTGGATCTAGTGCTCCAGGGCGAGGGAAGATTCGCTTGAGGACAAGATCCCCTTCTTGTAAGGTACGATGCTTGACTTTGGAGTTGTATTGTGCAGCCACTTTTTGTTTGTGGGCTGCTGTTTTAAGGACTGCATCATTTCTTCTCTCCTCGACTAGATCCAAAGACATATGGAGGAGTTCTTCATTCTCATCTGGGTTATAGTGGATCCTACGGTGGGAAGGCACAATGGTTTCAACTGGGAGCATAGCCTCTGATCCGTATGCCAAAGAGAAAGGAGTGTGCCTCGTTGATGTTATTAAAGATGTGCGATAGGCCCATAGTGCCGTAGGAAGTTCATCCACCCAAGCGCCCTTTGACTTTTTGAGCTTCTTTTTGGTAAGAGTTTTCAGTATTTTGTTGACGGCTTCGACTTGTCCGTTTGCCTGGGGATACGCTACAGATGAGAAGCTCTTGTGAATTCCGTGCCCTTGGCACCAGTTGGCGAATTCCTCGCTGTCAAACTGAAGTCCATTGTCTGATATGATTTTGAGTGGGACTCCGTACCTGCACAGTACATTTTTGATCAAGAAATTAATAACTTTTGCTGAAGATACTTTATTCAGAGGTTCCGCTTCCACCCATTTGGTGAAATAGTCGACTGCCACTATAGCATATTTGGCCCCACCTCGGCCCATTGGTAGATCGCCGATTAAGTCAATTCCCCATATTGCGAAGGGCCAAGGGCTGGTCATTTGAGTAATCTCAGTTGTTGGTAGCCGCAGAATCTTAGCAAACTTCTGGCATCTGTCACACTTTTTGATGAAATCTAAGGCATCCTTGCTTAAGGTGGGCCAGAAATATCCATATCGGAGTATCTTTTTTGCTAATGTTTGCCCTCCGGTGTGATCTCCGCAGCTTCCCTGATGGATGTTGGATAAGATTTTCTTGGCTTCCCTCCCAGCGACACACCTTAATAACGGGTTAGAGAATCCGCGTCGATAGAGGATGTCTTCTTGTATTGTGTAGCGGGATGCTTTCCTCAAGATTTTCTTGACTTCGTTACGCCCGTTGGGTAGCGTGCCGCTTTATAGATAATCTCGGATGGGAGTCATCCAAGTTGCTTCTTCGGTTGCAGCTATCAGATTCACTTGCTCAAAACTTGGGGCCAGTTGTTTTGAGATGGTTACTGCCCCGAAGATGGCGATGTCTCTCACACTTGCTTGCTTCGCCAATTCGTCGGCCTCTTGGTTCTCTTCCCGAGGGATGTGTTTGACTAAGTAGTGGTCCAATCGGCTGAGAAGTAACTTGGTCTTCTTTAAATATGATATGAGTCGTTCTTCTCGAGCTTGGAATTCTCTTAGTATTTGGTTAACAATAAGTTGAGAATCGCTATGCAGACACAAAGAATTGGCTCTGATTTGTATGGCAAGTTCTAATCCAGCTATCACTGCTTCGTATTTTGCATCGTTGTTGGTGGCAGCGAACTCCAACCTTATAGCATAGTGCAGCTTATTTCCCCTGGGAGTGATTATTACCACACCTGCCCCCGAGCCTTGTTTGATCGATGCGCCATCCACAAAGAGATTCCACTTGATGTCTTCAGCTATTTCCAATTGCTCCTTACCTTCGTTGGTAGTGAATTCTGCAATGAAATCAGCCATGGCTTGTCCCTTGATGGCGGTGCGAGGGTGATAGGTGATATCATACTGACTTAGTTCAATGCACCATTTAAGTAGTCGCCCAGAAGTGTCGGGACGATGGAGTACCTGCCTCAGTGGTTGATCGGTCAGAACTTTGATGGAATGGGACTGGAAGTAGTGACGCAGTTTCCGTGATGTGATTAGTAAACAGTATGCTAGCTTCTCAAGTTTAGGATATCTGACTTCTGCCCCCGTAAACTTCTTGCTGACGAAGTAAACTGGCCGCTGCGTGCGGTTGTCTTCCCTTACCAAGGCAGCGCTTAGGGCGTGAGATGACACGGCAAGGTATAGGTATAATTCTTCGCCTTCGCTTGGAGTCGAGAGCACCGGTGGTTTCTGGAGGTGTTCGATTAAGTTAAGGAAAGCGGTTAAGCATTCGTCAGTCCATTCGAACTTTCCTTTGTCTTTCTTTAGAGCTTCAAAAACGGGGACGCACTTGTCCGTTGCGTTGGAGATGAACCGGCTTAGGGCGGCCACTTTTCCATTCAGGCTTTGCATTTCCTTCCGAGTGGAAGGTATCTTGATATCGTTTAGCGCTTGGACTTGATCAGGGTTTGCTTCAATCCCTCTGGCATGGACGATGAACCCTAAGAACTTTCCTGATGATACTCCGAAGGAGCATTTTAGAGGATTTCACTTCATTCCATACTGGCGAAGTACTTGAAACATCTCGCCTAGGTGGCTTACATGATTGTCGGCTTTCCTTGACTTTACCAGCATGTCGTCCACGTATACTTCCATAGTTTGTCCTATTAGCCCTGCAAACATTTTGTTGACGAGGCGCTGGTAGGTGGCTCCTGCATTTTTAAGTCCAAAAGGCATTACCTTATAGCAGTATAAGCCCCGGTCGGTGATGAAACTAGTGTGGTCTTGGTCGGGAGCATGCATAGGAATTTGGTTATATCCTGAGTATGCGTCCATAAAAGATAAAAGCTCATGCCCGGCTGTGCTGTCTACAAGTTGGTCGATTCGGGGAAGTGGGAAGCAATCCTTTGGGCAGGCGTCGTTTAGGTTGGAAATGTCAATGCATGTTCGCCACTTCCCATTAGCTTTCTTTACCAGCACCGGGTTAGCGATCCATTACGGGTAGATGGCTTCTCGAATGAAGTCATTGGCGAGCAGATTCTTTACTTCCTCATCGAGGGCTGCTGATCGCTCTACCCCCATACTCCTCTTTCTTTGTTTTACGGGCGCCTTGGTAGGATCAATGTTTAATACGTGGCATGCTATGTCAGGGGAGATTCCGGTCATGTCAGCGTTGGACCATGCGAATACATCTAAGTTGTGGCGGAGAAAATCGATGAGTTGTTCCTTCAATTCTGCTTTTAGTTGGGACCCAATTTTCAATAGTCTACTTGAGTCGTGCTTATCTACAGATACAAACTCCATAGCTTCTACAGGCTCGGCGGTGGCCTCCTTCTCTTTGTCCCTAGGGTCTAATTCATTGAAAGGGTCGCTGGTATATCGAAGAGGAGGGGCTTTCTTTAGTTGCTATGCTTCTAGACTTTTTGTGCAGAGGGCAATCTCTACACCCTTCCCTTTATCCTTCCTGAGGTTGTTGCGAAGTTCAGTCACATAGCAGTCTCGAGCAACGTCCTGGTCTCCTTCTACTTCCCCTACTCCATTGTTCGTTGGAAATTTCATCTTCAGGCACCATGGGGCTAGGAAAATTTGGAAGTCAGACAAGGCTGGCCTTCCTAAGAAGGCGTTGTAGGCCGAATGGTTTTCTATTAGCACAAACGTCTGTTTCCGTACAACGGAGCGGGGATGGCTTCCAATCTCAACAAAGAGGTCCAGTTGCCCGAGGGGCATCTTCGCATCTTCAGTGTAACCGTGTAATGGTTTATCGCAGGGAGATACATCCTTCATTGATAGTTTCATTTTGTCGAATGCATGTTTGAACAGGATATTTACTGAGCTTCCAGTGTCTACTAGGATTCGGTAAACTTCGGCGGGACCGAGCCGGGCAGAGATAACCATAGGATCTATGTGAGGGTATTGCCTTCCTTCTAGGTCACGCTTACCGAATGTGATGTCACTGCTTTCTTTCCGCTTCGGGTGGCGTTCTTCCATAACCGAATTGACAAAGTCTTTATTGTCCCTAAGTGACTTTCCATATCTTTCCATCTCTTTCCAGCTTCTGTCTGCGATGTGCGGTCCTCCCGAGATGGTATGGACCACTATCTTCTCTTGACTAGAGCCGCTAGCATTGCGGTTTCCTCTGCCGGTCTCCGGTGAGGGTAGCCTTGGGTTTTCATTGGCATGAGTTGGAGTTCGGTCCTGACCTTTTACATAGCGTTCCAGTTTCTTCCTTCTGATGTGTTCCTCAATCAAATCCCGGAGATGATGGCATTCATTGGTATCATGCCCGTGGGATTCGTGGAAGCGACAGAACTTTCCAGACTTCTGCGCATTATCTGATTCCTTCTTGTATGGTGGGCGTTTGTATCTAACTTCGCCTTGGGTGGCAAGGAAGATATTTTCGACGGTCTCGTTCAAAGGAGTGTAAGTGTCGAATCTCGATCCTGGCCGATATAGGCGCTTTTCTCCCTTTTTGCCCCCAGCATTGTCTCTGGAATCATTTCTTCGAACGTCCCTTGCCACAGCAGGGGCGTTGCTGTGAGTTGCCTTATTTTGCTGTCTTGACTGCCCCTCAACGGCAGCATCCTCAAGCCTCATATATTTCCCGGCTTCATGGAAGAAATCAGGTAAAGTAGCTGGTTTTTCTTTCATCAACCTTCTAGCGAATTTAGTGTCCGGATGCACACCACTACAGAGGGCCATTAGGATAAGATTCTCATCGGCGTCTTGGACTGCGGCTGCTGCAGCATTGAATTGGGTTAGGTATTACTGCAGTTTCTCTCCAGGCTTCTATTTGACGTTGGATAAGGAATAAGCGTCCTTAGGTTGTTCCACATGAATGCGGAACTGACTGATAAACTTTTCTTTCAACATTTCCCACGAGCTGATGGATCCCTGGGGTAATTGACAGAACCAGGAGGTAGCAAGATCTGCTAAGAATAGTGGAAAGCATTTGCATAGTACTCCCTCTGTTGCTCCACTCATGAGCATATGCTGAGTGTATCTTTGTAAGTGTACGATGGGGTTGGAGGTTCCCTTGTAAGGTTCCATTGTTGGCATCTTCCATTCTCGGGGGGTGATAGCAATTTTGATATTGCAGGCGAAAGGGCTGGTTACCCTAGCGCTTATCCCTCGATCTCTTTGCTCCTGTTGGACGCACTCTCTGAATAAGCATGCCATCCTTTCATCATAATTTGGAGCAGATAGAAAGGAGTTTGGTTCTGTTCTGTGGGATTGATTCCGTCCAGATGACCTGTAGGGATGGTATCGTCTATCATTCCTCATATTTTCCAACGGCTGCCTTTGATCTTCTGGGAGCATGCTAGGGTCAGCTACAGTTGGCCCTTGCCTTGATCTTCCCCTGCTGGGTTCTGATCTAAGCACTTCCTCGGGTCCAACTTCGGGCTGGACTCTAGCTCGGCCCCGTTCACCGGCGTTTCCGTGGTTAGGCAGTATGACAGGCTCAGCTACAGTTGACCTTCGCCCGGTACCTCCCCCGTTGGGTTCGGTACCAAACGTTTCCTCAGGCCTAACTTCGGGCTGTGCTCGGTCTCGGCTCCTACCATGGCTACTTCTGCCATTAGCTCCTTCGAAGAAGGAAGATCTTTGTTGTCTCTGAGATCCTCCAGACTGGGACTTACCCCATGATCCAGTGTTGCGGTTGGAATCTTCAGCATCCCTTAAGAGTGACATGAAATGGTCCACCAAAGCTTCTTGCTGGGACGTGAAGCGGTTAGTTACTTCAACCACAACCCTGTCTAGATCTGCCCTAGTAATTGCTGCGGGCTGTTCTATGGCAGTAGTGGTCGGATTAGCCTATCCTTCATTTGTTACTGCTGTTGGAGGAGGACGATTTACTTGACTAATGACAGCTGGATCTGGAAGACTGCTGGATGCGATGATTTTTCCTTTGTTAACATCTTTTCTCTGTTTGGGAGGCATGTTTTCCAAGTGGCGAACGATGCTGTTAGGAAAACTGTCAAGTGGATGAAGCTGAAGCTTTGAGCTTTTAGTTCTCAGTGAAAGCACCAAAAATGTTTGCACAAAAAATGGACAAACACCTCAAAGTCGTATGATTTAGTAGATCTTATGTTGTTCTTAGTGATTTTGGAGATTTATGAAAATATATGAAAAGCAGGGGCTAAACTGTAAAAAGACACGCAGATTTCTAGTGGTTCAGCCAGAATGTGCCTACGTCCACTTTATACATTATTTCTCTTCTCTTGTTTTGATTACAAGTACAAAGCTTTGATACAAGTAAAAGAAAGTCGTTTGAAAGTTCTATCCATGCTTGAGATCTCAAACTTGTACCCCATTGTTGTACCCCTGCCCCTCTATTTATAGAGTGAGGCTGGGAGCAGGGGTCTTGGATGTATATAACTGCTGGTGGGCTTGGGCTGATGCAATCTGGCCTAGTGGATTTGGTCCGGTTTCCCTTGGTTTGGCGGAGGAAGTTGAGTGGACCGGTAGAACCTTGTTCGGTGGAGAGCTTCATTCGGTGGAGAGCTTCATTCAGTGGAGAGCTTCATTCGGTGGAGAGCTTGTTCGGTGGAGAGCTTCATTCATTGGAGAGCTTCATTCGGTGGACATCTTCATTCGGTGGACATCTTCATTCGGTGGAGAGCTTGTTCGGTGGAGAGCTTCATTCGGTGGAGAGCTTGTTCGGTGGAGAGCTTCATTCGGTGGAGAGGAGGGGTTGACGCCGAATGGGCTGGTTTGGTGAGGCATTTGGAAGAAGGAGGATGGGTTGGTAGTGGCCTTAGTTTGGTGATGAGAATTCGTCCAACAATGGCGTCTTTTAATAATACTTTTGTTGAGGGTCGGTCCAATATTATTCCCCCTGTGTTTGATGGAACAGATTTTTTGAATTGGAAATTAAAAATGGAATTTTATTTAAAAAGGTGTTAATGTTAAATGTTGGGATATTATTGAAAATGGGTGTGGTAGAATAGATGAGAAAAATACTTCGATTAATGCTCTTGCTATGCATATATTATATTCTCATATTAATCGAGATAATTTTAAACTTTGTCTCTCGTTGTGAAAATACACAGGAAATCTGGAATACATTTGATGCAATATATGGTGCACAAGTTAACAACCGTGAGAGGTCCCCCATAATCAACTCAGAAACGTGCTTGGTAGGACTGGCAAAATGCAGCAGTAATGAAGATTCAATAGCCGATGAGATAAGTGATTTTCCAATCAATGATTTAGTTCTCTTGTGCCAAAAAGTAATTGAAAATAATAAAGCTCTTGAGTTGAAAAATAATAAGTTGGAAAGGGAACAAGCTAAACTTCATTAGAAAAATAATGATTTGGAAAATGAGCTTAAAAATATTAAGAAAAATAAAAGATCTAATTGCAAAAGGTGTTTGAATCATGATAAAGAATTTGCCCGTCCTCATGAAAACTTTCAAAAGTTATAAACCGAAATTTTTGATTCAACAGAAAAACAAAACCGAGTTGATTCGTGAAAACAAAATTTTGCAAAAAGAGTTGGATAGCTTTTAGAAGTCAGAAAGTTCTAAAAGTACGATTTTTGAGAAGAAATTAAATGAGATCAACGAAAATTTCAAAACCCTTAAAAATGAAAACGTGATTTTAAGCAAACCTGAAATTATTAGATTAAATCAAGAGTTTGAAAACGAGATTAAAAAAATCAAGGTTCTTTAAAAAATCGAATTTAAAAAACTCCAAATCTTTGAAGCTGAGATGCTTGAAATTGAGAATAAAATTAGAGAGCTTCAAAATGAAAATATGCAATTAAAAATGAATAGTTTTGAAAAGAGAGATAGTACCATTAGTTGTTGTTCGAAGCTAAAAAATGAAAATAAACTTTTAAAATCCAAAGTTAATAAACTTGAGTTGGTTACTCAAAAAAATTTCACTAGAGATAAATCATTTAATATACTCTTAGAAAACCAACTCTTCGAGAATAAAAGGAAAGCATTTGGATTTGCAAAAGTGTCAAAATATGAAAAAACAACTAATAACATTGTTAAAGGGAAAAGTGTGATACCCAAACACGTGAAAACCATACCAATTTGGGTTCCAAAAGGCACGAATATAAAATCTCTCAAAGTCAAACAAATCTAGGTGCCAAAAGGAACATATATAAATAGTTTTGGGATCCACAAACTTATTTTTCAAAATCTATTGCTACTAACAATCATGGACCTATAAAAACAAATAGGTCACAAAAATCTTTTATCGTGTAGGTATAGTGGCAGGCTAAGGAACAACAATAGTGTTATCTGGATTCTGGCTGTTGTAGAAACTCAACGGGCGACAAATCAAAGTTCCTTAGCCCAGTATAAAGGTGGCAGAATTACAATGGACAACAATTAAAAATTATCGACTATGGTAAAATAGGTAATGGTATATTTATCTTAAATGATTTATTAAATGTGATAATCTGCACCATAATTTGATTTAAATCAACCAGTTATATGATGAAGAAATGTTGATTTTGATTCTGACTTATTCTTATTTGATGTGTTCTTAGTTGACTTGTTCTTATTTTTGATTTTTGCAAAAATGTTGACCGATCATAGTTGAACTAGTTCATATAGATGTGTTTGGATTAATGATGATGTTTTATTGATTACTGATCACTCATGATACAAGTGGATATATTTGTTTTGACACTATGGTCACTGTTTGTTTATTTACATGGATCCAATCAAAATTCAAGAGAACTTCATTTAAAAGCTGTTATAAATGATTTCAAGAAATTGTTGCAACTTCACGGTCTGGTCTATGATACCCAACTAATGATAATCTCGAGTGAAAGAAAAATTCAGATGTCGATTACACCGGTAATCTAGTTGATAGAAAAATTACTAGTTGTACGTGATTTATGATGATAAATCCATTAGCTGCATCACATTTTCAAAGAAAATATCTACATATTTTTCACTTGAAATAATTTTCAAATAGCAGACATTTTTCTTATATAACCCCTTCTAGAAAATCATTTTTGTTGACCTTGTTTCAGATTAGTCATTTTGGAAATTTTGATTTTATAATTATTTTTGGATTTGATTTTAAATGGCTGCATTAACTAATCTGACTCCCTGGTGATTATCAAAAGGATAAATAGTGATTGAAAAAGTGATGAGTGTTGATATGAATCATATATTATAACTTAAGACAGTATAATTAGTAAATTTCTTTAGGAATTTAAACAAGAGTTATGAAAACTTTTGTTTGGTAAAAATTCCATGACCATTTCTATTTCTATCATATTTCTATCGACCATCACTCATCAAAATTCAATACAGTATGTCAATGTTAACTCCACTTTTGCGCGACCTAAGGAATGGAACGATCTAAGAAATGAGGCGACCTAGGATGTGGACCGACCTAAGAGATCCTACAACATAGCAACCTAGGAGTTACGCCGACCTAAGGAATGAGACGACTTAAGATATGTGCTGATCTAAGAGGCTGTCAACTTAATAAGATAGCAGCTTAACGGCTTAAGGAGTTAGCGACCTAACTATTTAGTGGTTCAAACGACTTAACGACCTAAGAAGTCTAACGAGTTAACTTCATACCGACCTAGAAGCTCACCAACTTAAGAGAAATCTACGACTTAAGAAAGCTAACGGGAAAGGACTGGACGACCTACGACTTAAGGGAATGTGACCACCTAACTACGAAAAGGACTGAACGACTTAACAACTTCACTTAAGTCGCGACCAACCTACGACCTATGATAGGTCGCCCACGATCTAAACAAACAAACTCAGTGCCGCATTTTGTTACATCGTGGCCCTCTGAACTCGTGGACGACCTGGGACTTGTGGAATTATTGGAGATGAACAAGCTTACTCCAGTTAAGCTGCAACCCACGACCTAGTCTAAGTCGAACACAACCCACGACGTAGTTTAGGTCGGCCACGACCTAAAGCTACAGAGTTAAATACCATGACAGTTATGCCGCATCTTGTTGACTCGTCTACGATCTGGGACTTGTAATATATTCCCAAACGAATTGGCGCATCCCTAGGAAGCGGCGCATCAAGCTTAATGGGTCGGCCACGACCCACGACCTATCTTAGGTCGGTCACGATCTACGACCCAGCCTGGAATTTCACTATAAATACAGCATGGGTTCGAACTTAGAGGGGGGAGGATTCTCGGAAGGGCCGTTACTCTGCTGCATTCTCAACCGCATCATCACTTGAAGAACTCCAACATAAAAGGCACTACAACAACCTTTGAAAGAGATTCTGCACACCCGACATGGATTCAACAAATCTCATCATCAAAGTTTGAGTTACTAGTCTGAAGTGTTTGTGTGATCAAAGTGAATTGTATTCAAAGTGCATTGTATCATTTTGTAACCAAGATCAGCAATAAAGGAATTCAAAGTGGACCTAGGCTCGATCTTAATCCGAACCACTATAAAATCATTGTCTTTACTGTTTTCTGTGACTTTTCTACTTGTTTCTTATTCCCGTATCATGGGTGGTGCTTTCACGTTATTACTAAACACACCAAGCTATTAGCATTCAATTTTTAGCGTTAACATTTTGGTGCTTTCACTGAGAACCCAACTCAGGAATATTCTCACCATTGCTCCGTAGAAGTTTATCTAAAATCTTGGCTACTAGAAGAAAGAGTAGATCTACCAGATCCAGAAATACTCATAAGGGGACCTCCACTTCTCCAACAGCAAACCGGGCAACTCCTACCGTTGGAGTCACAAGGGCTGAATTAGACGATGTAGTGTCGGGATTATACCAACAAATTTCTGCTCAAAACGCTTTGATGATGGGCAAATTGAACGCTCTGCTTGGGGCAAATCAACAACCGGAAAACATTGAAACAACCTTTGCCGAAGATGCCTATAATTACCAAGAGAAAAGTATTCCTCAAAGAGCGACCCGCACCGCCGAAGCGCCACCTTTCCAGGCTGAAGGGTCAAGGCCACACCTAACTTTTCGCGAACAGTTGTTCAGGCAAACTTCCGAAAGGAGAGCTGACGTTTGCCCGGCAATGCCTTTGTAAAATGAGGAGTATCCATCAGGGATGGTTCGCCAAATCATGAAAGAGAGCATGTAGAGGGAAGAAAATGCGAACGATTGGGGATTTGCTTCGAGCAAAACTCTGTTTATTGAAAGGATCCTGAAAGCAGAATTCCCAAGGAAATATCTACCTCCTACTATCCCGGCCTACAGGGGGACAAGTGATCCTAACCATTTCCTATATAAGTACGATGGGTATATGACTAGTGCAATCGAGAATAACAATGTTGCATCTAACAAGGAAGAATATGGAAACCAGAAAAGGGAAAATGACGAAGGAGAGAAGCAGAGAAATGAGAAGAAACCTCGCCGCTTTAATCCTTCAAATTTGACTTGCTTAACTGATACACCAGAAAATATTTTCTTCGCAACGAAGGAGGTTATCAAGTATCCCAAACCATCTAAGATGGGGAGAGGGGCAGTTTATAATGGAAGATTTTGTCGATTCCACAATCAACCTGGCCACGACACTAACCAATGTCGCCAGTTAAAGAATGTGATTGAAGAGTTGCTGAAACAAAATAAACTGCAACAATATGTGAAGAAAAATAGGGGCGACTCAACATGTAGAAGTTGGGAATCAGAGTACTACTAACTACCCACAAAGCTGCAACGGAATACCTTTCATTTTGTCTGGAATAAATCCAAAAAAATGAATCCAATGGAAGTGGAAATTCAATCCCAAGATTCTAGAACAACGAGCACCTGCATCCATATTTTACTTAAAAAGCATTGCTTAAATTTGTAAAATGATGATAGATGTAGAACTCTTGTATTGTAAACCACTGAGAAATCAGTGCAAATCAATAATAAAGGACTTTAGATCGTATGTTCTCTAATACTATACAATGCCTGTTTCATTTCAATATGCGAATATCTTAAATATATTGCTGAAATGTCGATTTAATATTGCAGGCTAAAAAAGCAAAGCTTACCTGTTCAACACGTCACCAACTCAAGCGATTCCCATAAATCACTCAGAAAACAAATGCCAAGCCACAAAAATTCCCAGATTTAAATCCAACATAAAACAAACTTCATACAAAAAAAAGAGTTGTTGATGATTCTGCCAAAGGGGTACTTTTCCAAAGAAAAGGAACCAGACACTTGTTAACTAATTACGATAGTCTGTACAAACAGACATCTGATTAAATAGCTTGCGCCTGCCCCGTGGAATCACTTAACAGTGAAGCACACTTCTTCGGATGAAGCAAACTACTCGTAAAAGAAAGGAAAATGGGCTCGGAGACGATAACAGGGGACCGCTAATGAGCAAACGACGAAGAGACGTGGGCAAGCCAGTCAACAAAAGCCCTCTTCGGAGGCACAAGACCTCTTCGGAGGCGCAACTCTTCGGAGGATAAAGACCTCTATGGAGGCACAAGCCCTCTTCGGAGGCACGCCAAAAAATGGAAGTTCTCTTCTCAACAAAGAGGTTGGTGGAACCAGAAGGCGCAAGATCTCTGTTAACTAGTTGCGATCGTTTGTGCAAACGAACATCCAATTAAGCAACTTGCGTCCGCCCCATGGATCCATTTATATGTGAGAAAGTAACTTCCAGGCAATCAAATAAAGACCTCTTCGGAGGAACAAGACCTCTCCGGAGGCATAAGACCTCTCCCAAGGCATCACAAGCCCTCTTCAGAGGCACAAGCCTCCACCAAAGGCACACACTGCCCTCTACGGAGGCAGAAGACCTTCCCCAAGGCACACAAGACCTCTCTGGAGGCACAAGACACATCCGGAGGCACAAGACTTCTCCGGAAGCACAAGACCTCTCCAGAGGGACAATGCTACTCCTCAGAAATGCCAAAAAGACCTCTTCGGAGGCACATTTCACCAAAGTTGAATTGCAAAAAAAACTCTCTTCGGAGAACCACTTCACCAGAGTTGAAATGTCAAAACATTCTTCAGAAGCTCGCTTCAGTGCACAGGAAAATCTACTTTTCAACAAATAAAAGTGAACATCCTCGAAAGTTGAAGTGTTCTAAAAGAAAAGAAAACTTATCCGATACAAGGCGTACTCTATTGAAAGCAGAATAATATTTCCTCAAAAATGGAAATATTATTCTCTAAGATAAGAGTACGAGTCTTTTTAGAATATTGCAATGAGCCATGGTATGGGGGCACATAGCTATATTAATAAAAAATAGCGCTCAAACATCATACCACGAGCTCACTGCAGTATCAAGTAAATAAAGAAACTTGTGCAAAAACAAGGGATAAATGCATTCACGCATATACTGACAAGAAATTGTACAAGTAAAAAAGAACCATTTTATTCCATACTATAAAGTTTTTGTACATATACAGGTTTCAAGCGGAGGCCGGTATCCGCACAATCTCCGGTCGATACATGCAAAAACCAAAAAGCAAAACAAGAAGCCTAAAGTCCAGCTTATCATTCCTTCTTCCTGCAACCCTTAGAGCTCTTTCCCGGCTTGATAACTAGTTTTGGAAGCCGTTGTGGACGGGTCGGGGAGGAAGGAGAAAGAGGGGCAGCTGGATCTTCTTCAACGTTTTCTTCATCAGCCAAAGTGCTCTTCTTCTTCTTCTTCATTGCGCGCTTCCCTTTCATCTTTGAAGAAGACTCACTTCCCGGAGTAAAAAACGCAGAAAGCTTTGTGTCATCATCGAGAGACTGCTCCGGGGTTTTCTCACTGTCCTCATGATCTTCCATCTTCTGCTCTTGCGAAGCGGGTGGATCCTCCAAGCCTTGAAGGTCCTCTATTTGCTCTTCCTGCGACCCTGGCTGAGAAGCAGGAGTGACTTGAAGGGATGGAGGAGGAACAGCTAGAAGGGAAGAAGTTGGCGCAACATTTTGTGTTTCCGCTATAGAAGAAAAGAAGTTAAAATCAGTATTCTCCGAAAAAAGAGAAGATGTGAGATCATCAGGACTTAAGTAATAAGCGAGAAATTCATCAAGTTCAATTGAATCAAATGAACAGCCCACTTGAGCCAGATCTGAATCAAGGTTACCTGAAGAAGTCGACTTAATCACGACAATTTCAAATTTTTCAGCTTCAGCGTCATCCTGGGACTTCTCCTCGATTTGGGTAATGGGAGGCTCAGTAGTCGCGATTTTGGCTTCGGTTTCCGCAGAAGGTGAAGAATGGGAACTTGAGCCAATGTTATCAGGGTCGACTGAAGCTGGAGGACGAGCGGGGTCAGATACAGTCACTTTCTCTAAACATTCTCCTCCTGCTGCTTCGACTCGCTCCTTAGCAAGCTGCTCTCTTCCCTTGGCAAGGGCGGCGCGTGCTTCATCATCTAGATAAGTCGCTTCAAGATCCGCCTCCGCATAGCCAGCGCCTCCGAACATGTCAATTATCGCTCCCCACACTTCGGCCAAAGTCACTTCATATGTCGGTTCCAGAAACGAGAGGCTTCCGCGCCCCAAGACGCTATGGATATAAAAGTCGAACAAAGTAGAGCTGATATTGGCTTTAGTAGCCACATGAGATTCTTCGGCTGCAACTTTCCTGGCAATAGCTTCATCGCGCTCTCTTTCAGCCTTTAACAATTGAGACTGCAACCTTACGATTTCCAAATCTTGGGAGCTGACTTTTCCCCGAAGCTGGGCGGCGTCAATGCGGTACTTTTCAGTGACATGCTGCTCCGCTTCAAGTTTGGCTTCAGCATCTCGCTGAGCAGCATGAGCATCTCGAACTTGCTTCTGGAGCATCTCTTCCTTTTGTGTATAGGAAGTGGAAGAAGTGGCAAGCTCATTCTTTAGATCCTTAACTTTGGCCTCAAGTCTCTCGTAGTCATCGCTAATGCTCTTCATTTCAGCGTCGTGATGTTCAAGAATTTTTTTCCATTCAGACTTGTCGTTTTCCATAGTCAGCATAGCTTCGATGTTGGCATGATTTACTCTTTGAAGTTCATCAACCAGCTTTTGCCATCCCGACATTCTCTCAATATCAAGTTTAACGGCATCAAGATTCCGTAACATAGCTTGTTTATCAATGGGAACCAAATCGAGATCAAAACGAACTCCCTTTAAACACCAGTGCGGAAACCGGCCTTGAAGAGTTACAGGGCCTTGTTCAACCTGATATCGGGGCCTGCTAATGATGGTCTGAATATCAGCTTTCTTGAGAGCAGAAGAATCAGATGGAATTTCTACAGAGATAGGAGCATTGGTCTTCTCAGAAATTGTAGACACTGATTGATCGCTAAGTTTAACCCGTTTTCTTGGATCATCAGCATTGTGGCCTTCCCCTTATCATCATAGGATTTCCTCTTATGAGAATCATTGCTTTTGTAAGAAGAGTCGTGTCGATCATCTCTTCTTCTTTGCCACTCCTCGTAAGCTCGTCTTTCGTGAGCTTTTCTGGCAGCCCTTTCTTCATCTGTTTCCCTCGGGGCAGTGAGATAGCGCCTAAAATCATAAGTATTGCGGCTTCCATGATGCTGAAAATTGTCATAATATGAACCACTACGTCCCATCGGAGAATCTGAAAATAAAAATAAAAAGAGACAAGTGTTAAAGATCTTCAAAGTAAAGAAGCCGAGTGCATTTAATCGTAAAAAATCCTAAGTGTGTGTGGCGTGCAAACTACGCGCATCGAACTACAAACCACTCTTTGGTGTGGGAACGGCAACGACTGGTGTAGAAGGTGTCAAAACTTGTTGTAAAGAAGAAGTCGCCTCGACAGCAGGAGAAATAGCTTTTGAAGCATCATTTTTGAATAGCTCCTGTGAAGTCACCATTAAGTCACTAAGATCCCCAAAAATGTCTTCGCCGTCGTGCTGAGCGGAACTCTCTTTCTCAACCCCTTCATTAAATGCCTTCTCGGGGCATTGAGGAGGCTCCTCCTCTTCGATAACCGGAGAGAGCGTAGATTTGCCTGACGACCTCGCAACGTCAATAGAGGCAGAACACTTCACCAGTGAAGCCTCAGTGGTAGGTTCTTTCGGTATAGGTTCTTCGACAAAAGCTGGGGCATCAGATGTCTTTTTTGAAGAATTAGGAACTTCGTGAGGCTGAGTAGAGCGAGAAGGGGAAGAAGTTCAAACTGGTGCAGAAATTCATCTTTTAACAAAAATTTAATGCTTCTCTCCTCAACTGGCACAACCATAAGCCTCTCGAAAGTTGACTTGTGGCTGGGTTCCCTGGAAGGGGGAGGAAGCACTGAAAAGTAAAGATGAAGTTAGCACTTGGCATTTCGGGTTTCGGAAAACTGAAAGAATAGAAGAAGTAAAGATGAATAATCTTACTTCCTTCTCTCCAAACGGCATAAAACCCCGGAGGGAAGCAGACGAAGAAGAATTGGCTTAGAAACCCGTGAACACTATTCGAAAGGCCAATGATCAGTTTGCGGTTTCTAGCGCTTCGCACGACAGTGATGGAAGGATGATCTTTATTTCTGGTGAAAGAGCATAAGTAACAAATCTCATCGAAGCTTGGAAAACGGTCAAGTGTCCTCCTAAATAGCACGCACAATCCCATCAGGATAGCGTAGCCATTGGGATGTAACTGAAAGGGAGAGATAGATAGTCGAAGAAGAAGCTGCTGAAGGAAATCGTTAAAAGGAGTGGCTCCGTTCATGCACATTTGCCGGTTAACTGTGACAAAGCCAGGAGGTGCCACATAATGGCTCCGTTCATGCACATTTGCCGGTTAATTGTGGCAAAGCTAGGGGGTGCTACATCAGCGGTGCTGCTTTTTTCAGGAAGAATGGCATCTGCTTCAGCGATACCAAACTGGGTGCACAATTGCCGGAAAACTTTGTATGACAAAGTAGTTGAGACTCTTTCTGGAGGATTGACTAACGGGGCTGGAATAACGGCGGCCTCTCCGGTTTGAACTACTACATCTTCTTGTTGAGAAGTCATTCTACACAAGAAATTGGATATTCAAATGTGAAGGTGCACGTTTCCTAGAAACTGTGAAGTGTTGTGCAAAACTAACAAAAATAACAAGCAAATATAACTGGAGTTTAACTAATCGGCAATTGATCGATTATAAAATTTCAGGACTTGTTGATTTAAAATCCAGGTGCAGTATTAGTGTAAACCAGTTAGCTTTAATTGGCTATTCTAGTGTTGCTTTAATACTTTGCTTGAATTTGATTTTGCAGCACTTCATTCACACAAGTCTATTTAAGTTAACTATCTTTTATTAACTGATCTGTCATTTGATGTGGGCAATCAGTGGCTGTATATTCGTCCCAATTTTCTATGAATGTTGTACTAAGCAGGTTGTTAGCTTACAAGTTGAAGCAATCTGTTAAAAAGAAAAAAAAATGCAACAAAGTTTAACAGGTTAAAGTCCAGACGATTCAGTATTCAGGCAGTTTACTTCAGCAATTCAAGTTAAAGTTCGAGTCAGAATTACGCTTCATGACAGTTCAAAGTACTAACTCGTCCACGATCTAAAAATTATGAGGCGGGTTAGGTTAGGTCGTTTATGCTTTAAGTCATTGACGTTTTAAGTCGGCAGTGTTTAAGTCATAAGTTGTAGAAAGGAGTAAAAGCTCCAATTCGAAGCAACGAGAAATTCCCCAAGTCCTAACTCGGCTACGACTCAGGGCTTATATTATGAAGGTTGCTAGGTCGGTTCAGAGTTAAGTCGCAGAAGTCACTGGGTGGCATAAGTTTACTAGATCGCGCCCAAGCTAAGGTCTCACTTTACTCAAACCGACCAACCTCCTGTCTGATCGACAACTCGTCACCCTCCTAAACCGGTAACCCGTAAGCTTCTCCATCAACGAAATCCATCATTTTTTCTGAGCTATCAAATCATCACAAATCCGATGCCCTGCCATTCTAACGCAAATCACAAGTCAATTAGCCTGAAGCTCTGTAATCCATCACCTTCATCTCACCAATCGTTTAAAACCAACTTGAATTAACTCAAGACGTAGCAGGGTTCACAATGAAGCGCCGCAAAAGGAGGTGAGTTATGGAACTCAAGAATCAATAGTAATCAAAGATTGGGAAGAGAGCAGGTTCACTTACGCAATGCGATGTTAAGGAGAATCAGATTGGAATCGTCTTTTTGAAGCTCGAAGAATCTGTTAATGGCGGATCAAGTTGTTGAAATAAGTCGATACGAAAGAATGAACGAGCTAATGTTTTATATAGGGCAAAGATGAGAAGGTGAATAGGCGCGTGAGCTATCAGATCTTTCGGGTCGCGCACGACCTAGTAGCGTTAGGTCGAAGCACACGACCTAAGGCACAGGCGTGTACTTCGAGGGGCAAATGTTAACTCCACTTTTGCGCGACCTAAGGAATGGAACGATCTAAGAAATGAGGCGACCTAGGATGTGGACCGACCTAAGTGATCCTACAACATAGCAACCTAGGAGGTATGCCGACCTAAGGAATGAGACGATTTAAGATATGTGCCGATCTAAGAGGCTGACTACTTAAGAAGATAGCAGCTTAACGGCTTAAGGAGTTAGCGACCTAACTACTTAGTGGTTCAAACGAATTAACGACCTAAGAAGTCTAACGAGTTAACTTCATACCGACCTAGAAGCTCACCAACTTAAGAGAAATCTACGACTTAAGAAAGCTAACGGGAAAGGACTGGACGACCTATGACTTAAGGGAATGTGACCACCTAACTACTTAAAGGACTGAACGACTTAACAACTTCACTTAAGTCGCGACCGACCTACGACCTATGATAGGTCTCTCACGATCTAAACAAACAAACTCAGTGCCGCATTATGTTACATCGTGGCCCTCTTAATTCGTGGACGACCTGGGACTTGTGGAATTATTGGAGATGAACAAGCTTACTCCAGTTAAGCTGCAACCCACGACCTAGTCTAAGTCGAACACAACCCACGACCTAGTTTAGGTCGGCCATGACCTAAAGCTACAGAGTTAAATACCATGACACTTATGCCACATCTTGTTGACTCGTCTGCGATCTGGGACTTGTAATATATTCCCAAACGAATAGGCGCATCCCTGGGAAGTGGCGCATCAAGCTTAATGGGTCGGCCATGACCCACGACCTATCTTAGGTCGGTCACGACCTACGACCCAGCCTGGAATTTCACTATAAATACAGCATGGGTTCGAACTTAGAGGGGGATGATTCTCGGAAGGGCCGTTACTCTACTGCAATCTCAACCGCATCATCACTTGAAGAACTCTAACATCAAAGGCACTACAACAACCTTTGAAAGAGATTCTACACACCCGACATGGATTCAACAAATCTCATCATCAAAGTTTGAGTTACTAGTCTGAAGTGTTTGTGTGGTCAAAGTGAATTGTATTCGAAGTGCATTGTATCAATTTGTAACCAAGATCAGCAATAAAGGAATTCAAAGTGGACGTAGGCTCGATCTTAAGCCGAACCACTATAAAATCATTGTCTTTACTGTTTTCTATGACTTTTCTACTTGTTTCTTATTCCCGTATCACGGGTGGTGCTTTCACGTTACTACTACACACACCAAGGTGTTAGCGTTCAATTTTTAGCGTTAACAGTCAATATGTGGTATTTTAAACGGGAATTCATTCGTTTTTCAATTGATTATATTGTTAAGAAATAAAAACATCCAAAGTATTCACTCTCATTTAAAAGTCCTCACGGTTATGCATGGGTGAATTACTTGGAATTTTTGATTATGTGCTTCCATGCTCATTTAAAAGTCCTCACGGTTATGCATGGATGGAACGCATATCAAAATTAGTTGATTTAATAGACAAGTTGATTCTAATCCCATTTAAAAGTCCTCACGTAACGGCAGGGTTTTGAGCGTAGAGTTGTGCAGGGTTTTGAGTGTAGAGTTAGGTTAGTCGATAGCGGGTGTCGCGAGTTTACGTGTGTAAGCGTCTAACTACTTAATTTCTAGTAGAAACCTTGGGGGCAGCACGTAGGCAGGGTTTTGCCGAAGCTGGGTAAATCTGTCGTTATATTTTCTGCTTTTTATATTCTACTATTATCCGTGCCGCTATTATTCTGCTGTGATCCGTGATGCAATTATTTTATAAACTTCCACAATAAATTTTTATAATTAATAGTATCACCCTATTCACCCCCTTTCTAAGGTGAAATCGATCCTACAGTTGTATTGGTATATGTTGTATATTGATATTACTTTTTATATACATGTTTCTCATTTGTTGTTGAGAATTTAGTAGGTGCGGATGGCGTATGCTTTGCATTTGGAGCTCGTTATCGTGCTATATTAGCCATATATGCTCGCTAAATAATATATAAGGTACATATCTCGGATTACATATCGTACTTTTATATTTTTTCCTTACGGGATGCCACATCCTCTAAGGTGAGATGTATATTTGTGATATATATATATATATATATATATTGTGATTTTCTTTCCGGATCGAACCGCGCAAAGGAGGCTACAATGAAATTTTGGAAATTTAAGGCATCAGAAATTTTTTTTTAGGATTTTTGAAAGAAAAAATTTGATAACTAAAATTTTCATTTTGAGTTATAATTTGAAATGATGTTAGTTGATTTATGGAATGGTATTTGTAACATTTCGACGCCCGAAAGTCGACATCAATACAACCACTGTATCAACCGCCGAACTATCGAATGGCGGAAAACCGAATTGTTAGGGTTGAAAAGAAGAGGTAGAAGAAAACAGATAGAAGAATAAAGAAGAAACATAAACAACAACAGAATCTCACATTCGCAGGGGAACTATATATAATAGATGAATAAATAATCTTTATAACAAAGAACTATATCAGTTTATACAATACATCATCAGAGTTTACAACAACAACACACATCACTAGAAAATTATATAAACTTGGCCACATAACATAATACACAGCTGAATAATACTAGTATAAGCGATACGTCTCGCCATCCATCTCACCTCCAGATCCTCACAGCAATCCATCCAGATCCAAATGATAACCTGACTCTAGGCTGCCCGTGTGGAAAATTATGGGCACCCAGAGTATATAAAGGGAACAATAAACTCCAGGTCAGTCATGGGACTGGTGTGAGATCTTAAAAACAGTTATTTTCACAAAGAAAATAAAATAAAGTCGCAATGCTTTTGGAAAATGAAACTACCATAAGGCCTCCCGGCACACACACAATGAAATCGCACACATGGGGGAGATTTTTCCTTATGATAGTCAAACATGCTTGATACGCAAAATTCTTTTTAATATTATCATTAGTGCATAGTGTCGAAACATTTCGAAAATATATTATTAATCTTAGCCAGCATAGGTACCATTATACTATGCCTACTATAGCTGCTATGTTAAATAGCAGGTTCTACAACTAAAACCGTACTGGGTTCGTATTGGGAATTGGATTTCCAACAAATGGTCAGGCTAAGGAATTTCCTATGCCACATGGGAACGCCTCTGGAGGGACGTCCCGAGAACTTAACCAGCTCTCTGCCAACACAAGGTCGGGTTACCTCTTACTAGGTAACTACTACATGAGTATGCCACCCCCGGTCATTTGCGACCTTTATCCGAGGGCCCTCGATCACAAAGCAACAATGACACAGTAAATGAGATTGGAGCAACCACACAGGTAAATATCTGGGCTCCATACCATGATATTACCTTTTTCTAGAAGGAAATGACATACCATAAAGGGTGCGACCCTCATAACCTTGCCGGATTTTCCTGTTTTGACCATTTCCAGGGTGTGAGGTTTAATGAGGTCTCGTCCACAAAGCTACGCTTTGCACGAAATCCTTGCTTTGATCAACAAATAATCAACAACACACATCAGCACTTAGCATGCCACACTACCAAATTGGAAGTATATCACTGATAACCTTCAACTACATAACCTCTGAGCTCGTACGTCCCAAAGAAGGGTGTTAAGCTAAGAGAATAAATTCTCCGCCACCAACAGATATGTATTTGAAAGAAATCTGCTTTATATCTCAAAGTGTAGTGTCAGACATACGACCATACAAGTCTGTTCCGGGTTCGAACAGAAACGAAGGCACTTCGTCCAATAAAGGAAGAAGTGCTTGTAAATTCGGTCTTCAATTGCAAATCCACAACGTCGTATCATTATTCGAAATGGGTTATATGACACAAAGCCCTCTCCCAGCTAAACCGAAAAATGAGCGCTTGTTTTAAAAACAAATTCAAGTGCCATTTTAAAGGAAAATATTGATAGTCGGTTATTTAACTATCAAACAACATTCACAACAATCATCCAATCTAAATAATTTTTTCCCAATTATTAAATTTCAAAATATCTTTGCAAGATATATATTTTCCACACTTCATCACTTTGAAAACCAATTTCAAATCACTTTTCACTCGCGGAATAAAATTCCCGATATTATTTATTTCCATTGTGAATTTAAATTTTCAAATATCCACTTATATACGATTTTTCAAATATTCACTTTCAACCCCCAAATCAATTTTCAAATTGATTTCTAAATTTATTTCAACACCAAATCAAATTTCAAATTGATTCTTCCATTTATTTCAAATACCAAATCAATTTTTTTTCAAATTGATTCCCAAGTCTGTTTTCAATAGAACAGAACATTTGCAAATTGATTTCTAAGTTTATTTCCAAACAACAAACCATTTGCAAATTTATTTTTGAATTTATTTCCAAATACCTAATCATTTTACAAATCGATATCCAAATTTATTTCAACACAAAATCCATTCTCATTCAACATCAAATAAATTTTTATATCGATTTCCCAAAGATTTATTTCCCAATACCAAATCAATTATCAAATTTATTTCTAAAAATTTATTTCCTTTTTAAAATAAATCTCTTTATTCTTTCCAAATTATTTAAAATTCCAGTTTCAATAAATTTTTCAACTTTTAAACAATGTTATCCAAAACCCATTTATTAATATCTTTTCCCATATTTTGGAAATAATTTGATATGATTTCAAAAATCAACTATATGCTTTTAAATTCCTTCTTTTAGATTCACCCAATTCTTTAAAAAGGAATTTAATTAAAATTTCCTACTTTAATTTCAAAAATCCAATTTTATTTATTTTTGTTATCTAACGATACCAAAAATATATTCGGTTAAACTATAGCCTTCATCAGTTTCAATCACAAATATAATCATACACAGATTAGAAATAACTCAACACACAATATTAAAACAAATTAAAATATTGAGGAATCCAGTTGGATCCCTCCAACCTATTTCCATGCATCCACAGATGTTAGCACAACAATTAAATACCCATTCCACTTCGAGGTGGAATATCGCGGTTTATGGGATTTATAAAATATCATCCGCTATTATGCAGCGCATAGGGTCTCATCCGCTATATAATGCGGGAAATCAATCACCAATATATATATACTACTATCATATATACTATCATCCAACAATCAATCAATAACTGAAATTCCAATTTTAATTTAAGTGAGAAGATCTCACCTTTGATTTTAATTTGCAATCCATTTCCAATCCAATTTGTTTTCTCCATTTTGACCTTGTATAAAAATTTATACAATTTATTAATATTCGAATTAGTCGAACAAATTAATTTCCATATATGATAAGTTTAATTAACCAATAATTTAATTTAAACCGATTTCTTTTAATTAATTTTTTTTAGTGACAAAATAATTAAATAAGTTTTGTTAAACAAATTAATCATCCTAAATATATTATTTTGAAATAACTAGTGGATTAAAATATGAATACCTATATTTATTTTCTTTAGAAACTATATACAGATTTATAAAATAATCTATATAGTTTTTCATAAAATCAAATTTATATTTTTTTCAGTGTTTTCTGAACAAATTTTTATAGGTTGGACAGTAAGTTTAAGCATGCATTTCTATCCCTTAAATCTATATATTTATTTATTTATTTAATTTAAACAAAATTGTGATTACCATACTGTCCATCCAAGAACAATAGACCAGTCGACTCTTCTTCCCCGACGCCCGGTGATTTTCACATCGATCGATCATCCATCCCTGAGCTTGAAGTTGCCGTCGCCGTGACTCCCTTTGAGAACTCCATCATGCTTCGCAATCCACCATGACGCCTTGAATCGCGTCACAGCCCTAGCCGCCATCGCGAGGCTCACTGCCCAACCATACATGCCACTGCAGCTTCGACAATTTCTTGCGAACGAGCCACCACGACCTCGAACTCCTTCCATCGACCATCGCCATGCCTAGCTCGCGTAATTTCAAAAATCCACCAGCTCGCCACTCACGTGCGCGCTCGAGCCACCCAATCGCGATACCGTCCCGCTTGCTCCTACAACAAAGCCTCGTACCCTCGCGACTTTGATTTTGGGGAAGAAGAAAGCGGATGCGATTTTTTTATTTGAGGGGCGAGTTTGATTTGAAAACGAGAACGATAGGAAATAAACGATGGTAGAGAAATGAATTCAAATTTTGTTTCTCTGCAATTTTGAGGAGCTCGGCCATCCTATATATTTTTTTCTTTTGAACGAAATAAATTATTCAATTCGGCCATTTGATTTTGTTTCGTTCTAACTGAAGATGAAAAGGAGAAGTATCGGCCATTGAAAAACAATGCCGGTGGCTAGAGAATAAACTAGGGTTTCATCCCTAAAACGTTAATATATATATATATATATATATATATATATATACTTATATATTAATTTAATAATATTTTCACAAATTACTTAACTTTTTAAACAAATTCCAATTGAAACGTCGCGACAAGCGTTTATAAGGTTTTATCCCTATTTCGAACTCAATGGAAAAGGTTTCGAGTCCAAATTCGATCGTATAGAGAAGATAGCTTTTAAGACTCGGTTATTATATTAAATTCGATATAAATTCAGCACGTTTACTTATCGTACGATCACACGACAACTCCAAACACTACGAAAATTGAAATCCGATAATAATACACTTTTACGGATCCAATGGAACTGGTTTGGTCAAATTCCGAGACTGTGTCCCGGAAGGCTATTTCTAAATATCGATTTAAACGATATAAATTAAAAACTGAACAAACACTTCAAATTTAAAATTTTAACACTTCCATTATCTTCAGTAAAATCAATATGAATTTTCTAAGCCTTGAAAATATTTTTAACAAGCTCAAAACTGAAGATACAATATTTTACCCAAATTTAAATATATTAAATTCAATAATTAAATTGCCAAATTCATTCTAATAATTGAATTTCAAGTTAAACTAACTTCCAGATATTTAAAATCAATTAAATATTCTGATTTCCAATGTCAAAAATTCAGCGTCATTACATTCTTCCCCTGTTAAAAGAATTTCATCCTGAAATTACAAGTTAAGAAGAATGATCCTCAACCCGTTTATCATTTTCCCAAAACCAAATAGTTTTATCAAATTCTCAACCCAATCTTCTTTTTATTAAAGATCCATTATTACTTTAACTAATTTTCCAAAATCAACCATAAGTTCCAAATAATATGGTTTTCTTAACAATTCAAATTTCATTTCAAATTTTAAATTCAAAATTTTTCCCACTTTCTAAATTTCCGAAAAATTTGGCCAGCGTCTCCTTTGCACGGCTAGCTCGGTACAACTACAAAATGTCCCTACGGACTCCCAAATTTCAAAAGAAAACAAATGCCAAGTGGCTAGATCAAAAACCCAATCAAATTTCATACAGAAATTTAAATACATACCTTTTGTTGAGAAATTTTATTTATCTTCTGCAATCAAAATCCCAATTTTTCTTGTTTTTAAATTACCTGTATACTACTCTGCAATAATATCCAATCACAACATTCCAATTTGATTTTCATCCAATTATTAACTTACTATACTTCTAATACCAAATTTACTTAAGAACTTTCTCCATTTATTTCTTAAGTTCAATATAGGCACTTTGTATACCCTTATATTATTACTTTCACTATACCACTTGGTTTTAATTTACTACTATTCAAATTGGATTCCAATTCCATATAAAATCAATTTGCTTCAATTTATTAGTTATTTTCAAATCTAAATATTCTCTCCCGAATTTCATTTAGATTTTCATTTTCAATTTTGCTTGGATTTGATCTTCAACTTTGAAAATTGAGTTTTATTCACCTCATCTCAAATTCTATTTTTAAATCATTTGTCGTTAGTGAAAATTTTCAAAAAAATTTCTAACTCCAAAAATTTTCAGAAAATTTTGGTAGAGTCTCCTTTGTACGAAGGAGCTTTTACAATTTAACAATAGATATAAATATATATACATCGACACACACGGTCGGAAAAACAAAAACAGTTCATATTTCCTATTTTATATTGCGTAGGCGTACCTTTATTAGCATTTTAAGCAAAGCGGCTTATTTATTTAGCTATTTGCGTGGCCGAAATTCCGCCAAACGACCCCCTGTACCTGTACTTACTCAGTTTAAACATGTAAGTGACAAATATAGGAAATTCATTTACATTTCATTTATTCTCAACAGTAAACACATAGTTTTCATAAGCAAAACATTCAAAATTCTTTCCATTAGCAATTTATATGGTTTTGATATAAATTAAATTGCTTACAACTATATCCCACATCATTTCTATCCAATTCAAGTGATTTACAACTCACTTTCTTACATTCTATTCATTTTTAAGCGAAACGAATTCATATCCATTTCAATTGATTCAAAAATCAATTTTATTTTCTTTTAATAACTCATAGGATTTTATATAACCTCGTTTGCGTCAACGACAACCATTTATATGCAAATTCAACGATATTTGGGGTTTAAGTTGGCAAAGGACTCGAGACCACTTCCATTGAGTTCAAAATGTCGTTTGCAATCTTTTAAGTATAAGCTTAGATATGTTTGGAGCTAGTCAAAAATTTGACCATTTGCACTTTGGGTTTGGTTTTGGGTTCAGCCCCTTTCCCAACTTAAACCCCAAATCTGAACCACTTCTCCCCATTCTCCCTCACTTCCTGCTCATTTCAGTTCTAAAGCAAAAATGGTGGGAGAGATGGGAAATTAGAATTCCCAAGCCCTAGTTTCCATTTACAAATCAAGTTCTAGCTCCAAATTCAAAGAGAACCCATTGGTAAGCATCTCCTTCTCCTCCTCCAACTCATTCTCCTATCAATTTCAGAAATTCCTTAACCTAACTTAGGAAGTGTTCCTCTTTTTAGCTTTGATTCAAAGTTGTTGAGTTGGAATTAAAGTGCGATTTCTCTCTCCATTTGCTCTATAGCTTCTTCTTTATTATTTTGGGTTTAAAGGTGAGATTTTTATCTCACATCTTAATCTATATTTATCTTCGATTGTTAGGTATGAATTCCTAACACTTATTCTTGTGCAATTGCTTTTGGTTTGGATTGATTTGGTAAATATTCCAATTTTTAGTGTTTTGAGTTCAATTCTTTGAAAATCCTAACTTTGATGTTTTGATCATGTTTTTGGTGATGAATCAAAGAGCGTATATGGCCGGGTTGTCGATTGGCGTAAACCCTTAGTGCCGTTGCTCGACCGATTGAAATTTGGAAGGGATTGGCATTCATAAAATAGGCATGGGAGTGCTGGCAACAGGCTCTGGTCGACTGAACTCAGGGTCTGGTCGACCGACCTGCTTCCCAGGCACTTCCCTGCCTCTGTTTGGAAGTGCAGGTTACAGGGTCCGATCGACCGACCTCAAGGTCCAGTCGACCGACCTGCTACCCGAGCACTTCTGTCTCTGGTCTGGTCAACCGACTCAGGGAGTCCGGTTGACCGACCTGCTCCTATTTGCCAATTATGCCTATATTTCCTATTTTGTTTGAATTTCCAACTTTAATCGATTCGTGTTGTCTCCTATTTGTTGTTATCATTTCTTAAGACTTTGATGACTCCTCTTTCGGGATGGTACCTCGTTAGGTCGCTCGACCCTATCCCCCTTAGGTCGATAGACCTCATTTTGTCTTCACTAGGTCATACCGTTTTGACGGGGCGCTGCCTCGCACCCCGCCGAGGGCGCTGCCCCCTGGACCCCCGCGACCTGACCGGGCAGGTCGAACCCCGTACTCCCCTTCGTAGGGGATCTTATCCGAAAAACAATCAACAGAATTTCTACTATGATGGTTTTGGGATTGATTTCTTTGGACTTTACTCATGTCTTCGAACGTGAATTTTATGTAATTCGATTCGTTTCAACAATCGTTTTGTGACTTGTCACTTTAAAGATATGAAGGTTTCAATACTAGTAGTAAATATCAAAACTCTTTCATCAAAGCGATTTCAACACTATTTTAAATATCAAAAGTTCGTTTCCTTAAAACCGTTTTCCAATCTATTAGTATATACAAACCTTTACCCCATTCGTATGAGAAAATCTAATTAAACGGCTTAGCAAAACAAGTGGTATGAAACGCTTGCGTTTACTTCGTCGGTTAATTTATGGACTTGTTCGATTGAACCTCTTGTGACAATTTTCTAGTGAAGATCTACAGTTTGTTCGTAAATATTTAAGTTAAGCTAGTGGTTATGGGACATGAAGATAAACTCATATATTTACTAGCTTAGTGTAATTGACACTTCTTGATGATCATGATGATCATTTTTATGATTTGATTTAGACTAGAAATTGTGCGATGTCTCTTTGTATGCGAGGGAGACTAGACCTCGTTTGTGTGATGTTTCTACTCACATTCGTGGAGCATTCGGCTCATTGGTCTTCGGACCGTTCGTGGAGCATTCGGCTCATTGGTCTTCGACCGTTCGTGGAGCATTCGGCTCATTGGTCTTCGGACCGTTCGTGGAGCATTCGGCTCATTGGTCTTCGGACCGTTCGTGGAGCATTCGGCTCATAGGCCTTTCCCCCCTTTTTATGTGTTTTCTGGATTTCTTGTGATGATTTCTGGAATTTTGTGCTTCACCAATTTTCGTGATTTCCACTGATAAGTTTTATCAATTTTTGTGCATTGGTGAATTCATGTGTTATTGACTTGTTATGAATACAAGTTTAGGGTATGATACCCTATTTTATCTTTGAGAAGATTCTGGCGATATTGATTAATCTCTTGTTGATTTTTATTTACATACTTATAGTAGTATGTCATTATGGTTATTATATGTTTATGCCTCATCTCATTGTTTATCTCATTTTATCTGATAATTATAGCTAGACTGATCCGTTTATTATTTTCTTCTTAAATAATACTCGGGTCAGACTGAGATTTTACAGGTGCTTCCTCGTGACTTCTTATCTGGAGTCATCTTCCGACTTTTGGGCTAACTACTCTAGTTTAGTAGTTTTTGTTGTATACATTTGAGATGTAGACTCCTTGATGTATACATATTCTATTGTCGTGGGACTGGTGTGAGATCTTAAAAACAGTTATTTTCACAAAGAAAATAAAAGAAATTCGCAATGCTTTTGGAAAATGAAACTACCATAAGGCCTCCCGGCACACACACAATGCAATTGCACACATGGGGGAGATTTCTCCTTATGATAGTCAAACATGCTTGATACGCAAAATTCTTTTTAATATTATCATTAGTGCATAGTGTCGAAACATTTCAAAAATATAATATTAATCTTAGCCAGCATAGGTACCATTATACTATGCCTACTATAGCTACTATGTTAAATGGCAGGTTCTACAACTAAAACCGTACTAGGTTCGTATTGGGAATTGGATTTCCAACAAATGGTCAGGCTAAGGAACTTCCTATGCCACATGGGAATGCCTCTGGAGGGACGTCCGGAGAACTTAACCAGCTCTCTGCCAACAAAAGGCCAGGTTACCTCTTACTAGGTAACTACTACATGAGTATGCCACCCCCGGTCGTTTGTGACCTTTGTCCGAGGGCCCTCGATCACAAAGCAACAATCACACAGTAAATGAGATTGGAGCAACCACATAGGTAAATATCTGGGCTCCAAACCATGATATCACCTTTTTCCAGAAGGAAATGACATACCCTAAAGGGTGCGACCCTCATAACCGTGCCACATTTTCCTATTTTGACCATTTCCGTGGTGTGAGGTTCAATGAGGTCTCGTCCACAATGCTACGCTTTACACGAAAGCCTTGCTTTGATCAACAAATGATCAACAACACACAGCAGCACATAGCATGCCACACTACCAAATTGGGAGTATATCACTGATAACCTTCAACTACATAACCTCTGAGATCGTACATCTCAAAGAAGGGTGTTAAGCTAAGAGAATAAATTCTCCGCCACCAACAGATATGTATTTGAAAGAAATCTACTTTATATCTCAAAGTGTAGTGTAAAACATACGACCATACAAGTCTGTTCTTGGTTCGAACAAAAACGAAGGCACTTCGTCCAATAAAGGAAGAAGCCCTTGCAAATCCGGTCTTCAATTGCAAATCCATAACGTCGTATCATTATTCGGAATGGGTTATATGACACAAAGCCCTCTCTCGGCTAAACCGAAAAATGAGCGCTTGTTTTAAAAACAAATTCAAGTGCCATTTCAATAGCAAATATTGATAGTGGGTTATTTAACTATCAAACAACATTCACAACAATCATCCAATCTAAATAATTTTTTCCCAATTATTAAATTTCAAAATATCTTTGCAAGATATATATTTTCCACACTTCATCACTTTGAAAACAAATTTCAAATCACTTTTCACTCGCGGAATAAAATTCCCGATATTATTTATCTCCACTGTGAATTTAAATTTTCAAATATCCACTTATATATGATTTTTCAAATATTCACTTTCAACCCCCAAATCAAATTTCAAATTGATTTCTAAATTTATTTCAACACCAAATCAAATTTCAAATTGATTCTTCCATTTATTTCAAATACCAAATCAATTTTTTTTCAAATTGATTCCCATGTCTATTTTCAATAGAACATAACATTTGCAAATTGATTTCTAAGTCTATTTCCAAATAACAAACCATTTTCAAATTAATTTCTAAATTTATTTCCAAATACTGAATCATTTTACAAATCGATTTCCAAATTTATTTCAACACAAAATCCATTCTCATTCAACATCAAATAAATTTTTATATCGATTTCCTAAAGATTTATTTCCCAATACCAAATCAATTATCAAATTTATTTCTAAAAAATTATTTCCTTTTTAATATAAATCTCTTTATTCTTTACAAATTATTTAAAATTACAGTTTAAATAAATTCTTCAACTTTTAAACAATATTATCCAAAACCCATTTATTAATATCTTTTCCCATATTTTGGAAATAATTTGATAAGATTTCAAAAATCAACTTTATGCTTTTAAATTCCTTCTTTTAGATTCACCCAATTCTTTCAAAAAGAATTTACTTAAAATTTCCTACTTTAATTTCAAAAATCCAATTTTATTTATTTCTGGTATCTAATGATACCAAAAATATATTCGGCTAAACTATAGCCTTCAACAATTTCAATCACAAATATAATCATACACAGATTAGAAATAAATCAACACACAACATTAAAACAAATTCAAATATTGAGGAATCCAGTTGGATCCTTCCAACCTGTTTCCCTGCATCCACAGATGTTAGCACAACGATTAAATACCCATTCCACTTCGAGGTGGAATATCGCGGTATATTGGATTTATAAAATATTATAACGACCAGATATTTTCAACCATTCGCATCCATTATAAGTGTATAGGCAGACACTCATGCCGGAGTTGAATTGCTCAAAATACCGCGTTGTAAATAAAATTTGGCAAATCTAAGAATATGCAGTAAATAAATAATCATAGATCACAGACACAGAGTAAAATAATGCAGCGGAAGTAAAAGATATAGTAGTTCATGAAGCTACTATATATATAAGATATATCAGAGTTAAATAAAATACAACAGAAGAAATAAAGTACAACAGAAGTCTCAAGACATAGAAGTCTACTAATACAAGAGCCGAAATAGAACAACAGACTGAACAGATAAAACCAGATAAGCAGATAATCTCCAGCGATTCAAATCTCCAAAAGGTGGAAATCCAAATCTGTGAATAACTCAGGCTGACCCGAGCGTAAAACAAAACACAAAACACTCGAGTCGGGACAATATATACTTATATAATGTAAACCAACTCAAGTGAACTGTAATAAAGGTACAAGTAACTTAGAAGATGCTTGGGACCGCCCATCCTCTAAGGATCCATTAAACTATTTACTATATAGTAATATACGCTATATACAGTAGTGTCTAATCAGTAAAGTATAATCATATAGAAAATAGCGTTAAGGGGATGGAGAACCTTAACGCGGTATGGTAGGTGACACGGCACAACTAGGCAATGCCAGGGTAGAAATACCAATTACGCACACGGACTGATGGAGCGCATAGCAGCCACTATCGTCCACCTCGAACAACACTCCCAAATCGGAGGATGGCCATCTAATCAATCACAAGTAAGAGTATAATATCGAAGAAATGTGTCCGAGAAGAGGTGCTACCTCACTGGCCCGAAATCGCTCCTGTTTTAGCCACCTTATGCCAACTCACGGGAGTTGGGTCCACGTAACATACCTTAAGAACGTCGCCACCATCCTACTTCATTCTGGAATCTCCACCACGTACACGGTTGTCAAAGTGGTTTTCGGTATCGACAGAGAGTATGTCCATATCTGATCCCGGTCTCTTTGACAAACAATCGTTATTATAACCCGTGGTTATAACTTTTTTAAAAACAATACTTTACTTCAAAATAAAATATCATTTCAAACCATATCTTTATCAAAATAAAGATTAAATCAATTCCAAACCATTTCCATATATTTAAATTTTCATATCATTTCAAAACATCATTTCAAATCATTTTAATATAATAAAATATCATATCAGTTCAAATCCAAATATTCAACTTTAAATACCTTTTAAATTCAAAGATATCGTTCATTTACTATCATTTCAAATCACCTTTAAATAGTTTATATTCCAATCAAAATATTTCATTTAAGCCTTTTAAAAGTGTAATTATTATATTTTCAAATCAAGTATTCAATTTCCAAAGTTTCAAACCATTCTGAGTTCGTTTACTAAGTCAAAAACCCTAATTATTAAAATTTCAGCATTTCACAGCATTAAAAAACAACTGATATAAGTTATATTTGAAAACATTTTTAATTCAGCAAAGACAGCACTTAGAACTGCTGTTAAAACTCGGTTTTAGTTGAATTATATAGTTCAAAACAGAAAAGACAGCATTTCAGAAGTGCTGCGGTAGTTCAAATTTCAAAACAAGGGTTAAATTTGGTTTCAGCAAAGACTACAAACCATTATAGCATTTCCAGTGAATGCTATAATAGGCCTTAGTTCAGTATTAGCCTATAAGTTCCACCACAGCAACTACAGCATTTCAAAAATGCTGTAATAGCTCTTTTTACACAATTTTAGTTCAAAACAGAATCTATAGCATTTCTGAATGCTATTAAAAGTAGATTTCAGGTGTTCGTGTATTTCCAGCAATTAAATAACTTCAATTTAAAACACATAAACATTTTAAAAATCATATTTTAACGTTTAAAATGTTCATTTACATATCATTTAACATATATCTTTTTCACAATAAATTTCTTATAATTAAATCCAATTTTCAACAATTTACTTAATAAGTTTAAGTGTAAAAGTTCTAATTCTTCACATTTCAACAAATACACTTAACACTTCAAATTTAAATTACCATTTCACAATTTAGCAAAATTTCCAATTTTATTTAATTAACTTAAACTTTAATTAAAACCAAATTTCACATTTCCTAGTCAAGTTATATTTTAAAAGATCACTTTTAAACATTCATTTATTTAACCACTTAAATTCATAGAAAAATCAATAATACTTTAATAAATCACTTAAATTCAAATTTAATCAAATTATCATATTTACCATTTCCAAATAAAATTTAATATCCATTTTATTTATATAACTTAAATATCATTTTTAACCAAAATTCCAAATTTCCAACTTAAGTTATATTTCAAAAATCCAGTTAAACCATTCATTAATTACATTTTTAACACATAGAAAAATCATAATTTCTTTAATTCAAAATATTTCAAAATTTGTTTAAATCAAATTTCATAAATTTATAATTTTTAAATACTTAAAAATATCCAAAACACTTTATAAAATAACCACGGGCCTGTATATAATTTTCTAACCTAGGTCAAGTGATACAGATATGTATCATTTCAATCCGCGGTTAAAAAAAGAAAAATGTGGGTTCTATCATTTCAAACCCGCAATCCCAAGTTAAAATAATTTAAATAAAAATCGTTCAGGCCTATCATTTCAGCCCATAACGATTTTTCCCTATTCTAAAGTCCGTTCGGGTATGTATCATTTCAACCCATAGTGATTCTAATCTACAGGGAACTTGCAATGGTGATAACAAATATAAATAACAGAATAACATTAAATAACAGTAACATATGATATAACAGGAGTAATAATAGGTGTGAACATCATATGATAATAATATAAGCATATATAACATGATAATATATTTCTACAGATTCGCAGGGTGTAAATTTACTAGTTATATAGGTACATATTGTCTGGTGAGAATAACTCACCTGTTTGTGCTGGAGATATCAAAACCAATGACACAATGGAAACAAAAGCACGATGACAAGACTACGGACTTGAGTGGAGAGCAAGATCCAAAGCTACAACTCTTGTATTACAACCCAAAACATACATCAAAACAAACACAATTTCAACGCACTTGTAATGGAATAACTTTTAAACGAAAAGAGATTTGAATGTCAAATCTTTTGCCTTGTTTTCTACAATGCTTTGCATGTCCTAGGGGTTTATTTAGGTCAGGTTTGACCTGACTTTGGCTCAGGTTTGATCATAGGAATGCATGGCATAAAGGCTAGAACATGTGGAGGAAGTTACAACACAAGAATATCAAGAGACTAGGCAACATAGTGGAGTTTGGTTCAACTTTTGGCTCGGTCTATGGGTCAAATGGCTCGGCCATCATTTGGTACAGGTCTGGACAGAGGTTTGGGTGATGAGTAGCAGCAGCCAAAGGTCATGTAGCAAGTGGTGGTGGTGGCTAAGGGGTGGCCAAAGCAAGATATGGAGGGTAGGTAATGATATGTGTGGTCTAGGCAATGTTTTGTGGAGTTTTGTGGTGATGGCTTCAAGTGGAAGGTCATGGCCTGTCTTGGTCATAGGGAAGGGAGTGTTTGCTGTAGTAGATGGAGGAGGTGATGATGGGGATGAAGGTGGTAGAGGCTAGGCCAAGCAAACTTGTGAAGAGATCAAGGCAAAATTGCATAGAAAAGTAAGAAAAAGTAGAAAGAAAAGAGGGAGATTACCAAATTTCTTTGCAAGATGGAGGCCATGATTTTTTTTTAGGGTTTTGGAGCTTTGAAATTTTGTGAATAAGATGAGGGAGTTGTCTGAAAATGAATGAGGAAAAGAATGGCAAAAAATAAAATAAAAGATATATTGATTGAAAAGGAAACGGTAGAATTCAAAAGGGCTAAGCACACAAAAG
Organism: Allium fistulosum; assembly: GCA_030737815.1. Taxonomy (NCBI): domain Eukaryota; kingdom Viridiplantae; phylum Streptophyta; class Magnoliopsida; order Asparagales; family Amaryllidaceae; genus Allium; species Allium fistulosum. The sequence continues at coordinate 750,954,172 of CM060905.1, read as the reverse complement.
GTATCAAACTGTTCATATATCTTTAATTCCTTTTTTATAAATTTATATTTCTGGAAAAAATAATAATCCTAGATAAAATTTCGAAATTTTATCAAAATATAATAATTTATATACATATTTATCAATTATATAAAGTTAAATTAAGAAAATACCTAAAATAGTAAACTAGTCTAGAAAATTTGGAATTGAATAGAATAAATTTTTAGAAAATTCATATGAGCTTGAAATATATTTTTAAACATAAATAATAACATAAAATAAAATTATATTCACAAAATAAATATTTAAAATTTAATTTACATATAATTTTTAATGAAGAAAATAGCAGAAAATAGGAAAACAGCCTTTAAAAATAGGAAATCATCATAGTAAATTTTGGAAAAATTCTATTATCATTTTTAAAATATTTAGAGATGGAAATATACATAAATAAACATATTAAAACAAAATATAAGAAATAAATTATGATTTATAAAATTTAAAATAGGCAAAATTGCACAATAAAACAAATTATACTAAAAATTGAAATGTACATAACTTTTACATTTTAACTTCGTTTTCAATGAAACGAAAAGTAGTGTTCAAGTTATTACATCTATTTTTATAATAAAAGATAAAATTTATAATTTTAAACTTTTAAACTTTTTAGTTTAAAAGTCAAAGTTTGACTATTTTAACCCAAATTCACATTTTCTGGAAATATTAAATTTAGTCATATTTGGAATTCTAATCAACATACAAAATCAAAGTTTTTTATATTTACAATAACAAAATTTATTCTTTTCATAAATAAAGCTTTTAAATCTAGAAAAATCAATTTAAAAATAATTGTAAAATACAGGGTTGTTACAGTCTCCCCCACTCAAAACTTTTCGTCCCCGAAAAGGAACGAGGTACGGGATAGCACCTAAAAAGATAGAATGAATAGAGTTAAGACAAGATGATAAGAATATTGGAATTACACCTGATAACTATTGCTATAGGAAAGTTTAACAAGATGGAGGTGATCAAATCAAGAACACAAACATGACAAAGATTCTTTAGAGTCTGAATCACCCTTTTCACTTGAGCGACGGTCCATGGATGGAAAACAGTGTTCCGATTCCAACATGAGTAACCAAGATTTCAAAGATTATAAAAAGATTTCTAAACAGAAAGATTATAGAAAGATGCTTATACCAGCCTGTAGCAAGATGAGGGAAAATAAGGACAACCAAAAGATGGTTTGAAAAACAAAATAAGATAATAATTTGAAACCATAATGCTTTGAAATCATAATACTTTGAAATCATAACAATTTAGAGGTGTTTATCATTTGTAAATCATACTAATAAAATCATAACACATTGGAAATGTTATTCTAAAAAAACATAATACTTAGAAAATCATAACACCTTTTAAAATAATCTTCATTTAAAATATTTTAATTCAAGGTCAAATAATATTCATTTTAAAGTTGTAACATTTCTAAGTTCATTCAATTATAAAAATTTCCAAAACATTGTATTTTCAAACGACAGCACTTATAAAATGCTACAGTAGATATATTAGTATTTCAAATCAGTTTTATTCCAGAAATATTCATTTGGATATCTTTTAACTTAAGACTTATTAAAACATACTTTTATGAATGGAATATCCAAATAAACTATACTTCATTTATTGAGTCAAAAGTTCATTATTTTACTTAGCTCTTCATTTAACAAATAACCTAACACTTTATTTAAAATGCCCATTTCATAAATATATATTCCTTCAATAAGTTACACTTAAAATTTCCATTTGAAAACCAAATTCTCAATTATCAAATTTAGTGATGTTAAAATACATTTTAACTATCATAATTATTCATTTTTCAAGACATATCAATTTCATAAATAAAATATTTATCATAGCAAATATAACAATCAAATTTCTTTACACATTTATTCATTTAGACATCAATTAAACTATGAATTGAAGTTAAATAAACTTTATTACAAAATGTCCAATTCCAATGTATTTTATTTTATCTATTCAAAGATACATTATTTATTATACAACATATTCATTTCAGGAAATAACCATTATTAAAATTCCTAGGTTAGACTTAAGGTTCCATATTAAATCAAATTTGATTATTAAGTTATTTAAATAAAATCTCTTTAAATTCCTTTTTCACTATTTACCTCTTTTAATCTTTTATAACTAAAATTTAAGGGTATAACATTTATTATAACCGCTCAAATTTTATTTATAAAATCATTTCTGTACTGTATATTATCCAATTGCATATTCAACTTCTGTGTAATTTAGGTAAGTTATATTGGAATGAAATTGTGTGTTATACAAATAAAACTTTCCAATTCAATTATCTCAAGTTTGAATCATTTATTCAAAAATTTTAATTTTCCTTTTATAACTGAAATTATTCTTTAAGATAAAATGTAAGAATTAAATTTCCGATTCCCTTCAAACCATTAAGAGATAAATAAATATATGTATATAATATGTCAAATCAAATTTAAATCATATATATATATTATAAATTCAGTCATATTTTAGAGATTCAAATCAATCAAATTTCCCAAGACAAAGCTGTAGCAAGACAACAGAACGGTCTCTTCACTTCGAAACTCGAAAATGAATGTCGATGATGCTGCAGTCATCACCGAAATTATTTTCCAGCGACAAAGAGAAGAGCACTAAATTTTAAACCTTTTAAAATTCTTTGAAAACAAAATTTCTATTCGAAATACTTTAAATAATATATCCTTTTAAAACTTGAAAACACAGGGTTTGAAACCATCGGAAACTTGAACTCTCAAATTCTTGATTCAAATTCATTTAAGTTCCCAAATCAATTTATAAACAACTATTTATAAATTCATTTGTAGAACAATAAATGATAAATCAAGTATTATCATTTCAAATTATCAATTTAAATCAATTTATTAAGTTCCATAAATTTACTTATATATCAAAATTTTATTTCATTAACCAAATTTAAAATAATATTATGTCAGTTTGTTCTGTCAAAGTGTTTTAGAAATCCTATCGATAGCGTTGATCAGACGAATCGATCGGAAATCCAAATCAACATCAACAACTCAAACAACACCATATATAAAACAAAACATAGATTTACAAGTACAATTCAAAATGTTTGGAGATAGTTTAGAAACAAAAGACAAGATGGTTAAACGGAGTAGAGAGATGGGTAAGCTTAGATAAATCGCGGACAACCTTAACCGGGTCAACCGTGAATTAAAGAATAAGATCGATGTGGATTTTTCTGGGATAAATCTACGTTCGATCTCAAGAGATAGAGTTTGGAATAATAAAAGATATTAGCATCTAAACCAAGGATAAATAAAAATCTCTGGTGAATCGATGCTGACTGTAAAGGATTTTCACCCTTTTACAAGAAAATTAGAATATTGGCGAGACCGCCAATTCACTATAAAGATCATTCAAAGTGGAGTCATGGGATACTCTAGAATCAAAAGATGATGAATAGTGAGGGACATGAATGAATTTCGGAACCGCAGGGAACGTTCCAAAATTCAAAGGAAATCGAATCAAAAGGAAGAGATTCAAACTCGAACGAAAGTTATTCTGTAAATAAATTTACCATACATTCTAAGTTTTGCCTCAAAGCCAAAGCTCTGATACCAACTGTAACGACCCGATATTTTCAACCATTCGCATCCATTATAAGTGTATAGGCAGACACTCATGCCGGAGTTGAATTGCTCAAAATACCGCATTGTAAATAAAATTTGGCAAATCTCAGAATATGCAGTAAATAAATAATCACAGATCACAAACACAGAGTAAAATAATGCAGCGGAAGTAAAAGAGATAGTAGTTCATGAAGCTACTATATATATAAGATATATCAGAGTTAAATAAAATACAACAGAAGAAATAAAGTACAACAGAAGTCTCAAGACATAGAAGTCTACTAATACAAGAGCTGAAATAGAACAACAGACTGAACAGATAAAACCAGATAAGCAGATAATCTCCAGCGATTCAAATCCCCAGAAGGTGGAAATACAAATCTGTGAATAACTCAGGCTGACCCAAGCGTAAACCAAAACACAAAACACTTGAGTCAGGACAATATATACTTATATAATGTAAACCAACTCAAGTGAACTGTAATAAGGGTACAAGTAACTTAGAAGATGCTTGGGACCGCCCATCCTCTAAGGATCCATTAAACTATTTACTATATAGTAATATACGCTATATATAGTAGTGTCTAATCAGTAAAGTATAATCATATAGAAAATAGCGTTAAGGGGATGGAGAACCTTAACGTGGTCGGATCTTAAAATCATAATTGTAGTAAAGCTCGATATGGTAGGTGACACGGCACAACTAGGCAATGCCAGGGTAGATATACCAATTACGCACACGGACTGATGGAGCGCATAGCAGCCACTATCGTGCACCTCGAACAACAATCCCAAATCGGAGGATGGCCATCTAATCAATCACAAGTAAGAGTATAATATCGAAGAAATGTGTCCGAGAAGAGGTGCTACCTCATTGGTCCGAGATCGCTCCTGTTTTAGCCACCTTATGCCAACTCACGGGAGTTGGGTCCACGTAACATACCTTAAGAACGTCGCCACCATCCTACTTCATTCTGGAATCTCCACCGCGTACACGGTTGTCAAAGTGGTTTTCGGTATCGACAGAGAGTATGTCCATATCTGATCCCGGTCTCTTTGCCAACCAATCGTTATTATAACCCGTGGTTATAACTTTTTTAAAAACAATACTTTACTTCAAAATAAAATATCATTTCAAACCATATCTTTATCAAAATAAAGATTAAATCAATTCCAAACCATTTCCATATATTTAAATTTTCATATCATTTCAAAACTTCATTTCAAATCATTTTAATATAATAAAATAGCATATCAGTTCAAATCCAAATATTCAACTTTAAATACCTTTTAAATTCAAAGATATCATTCATTTACTATCATTTCAAATCACCTTTAAATAGTTTATATTCCAATCAAAATATTTCATTTAAGCCTTTAAAAGTGTAATTATTATATTTTCAAATCAAGTATTCAATTTCCAAAGTTTTAAACCATTCTGAGTTCGTTTACTAAGTCAAAAACCCTAATTATTAAAATTTCAACATTTCACAGCATTTAAAAACAACTACTATAAGTTATATTTGAAAACATTTTTAATTCAGCAAAGACAGCACTTAGAGCTGCTATTAAAACTCAGTTTTAGTTGAATTATAGTTCAAAACAGAAAAGACAGCATTTTAGAAGTGCTGCGGTAGTTCAGATTTCAAAACAAGGGTTAAATTTGGTTTCAGCAAAGACTGCAGACCATTATAGCATTTCCAGAGAATGCTATAATAGGCCTGAGTTCAATATTAGCCTATAAGTTCCACCACAGCAACTACAGCATTTCAGAAATGCTGTAATAGCTCTTTTTACACAATTTTAGTTCAAAACAGAATCTATAGCATTTCTGAATGCTATTAAAAGTAGATTTCAGGTGTTAGTGTATTTCCAGCAATTAAATAACTTCAATTTAAAACACCTAAACATTTTAAAAATCATATTTTAACATTTAAAATGTTCATTTACATATCATTTAACATATATCTTTTTCACAATAAATTTCTTATAATTAAATCCAATTTTTAACAATTTACTTAATAAGTTTAAGTGTAAAAGTTCCAATTCTTCACATTTCAACAAATAGACTTAACACTTCAAATTTAAATTACCATTTCACAATTTAGCAAAATTTCCAATTTTATTTAATTAACTTAAACTTTAATTAAAACCAAATTTCATATTTCCTAGTCAAGTTATATTTTAAAAGATCACTTTTAAACTTTCATTTATTTAACCACTTAAATTCATAGAAAAATCAATAATACTTTAATAAATCACTTAAATTCAAATTTAATCAAATTAACATATTTACCATTTCCAAATAAAATTTAATATCCATTTTATTTATATAACTTAAATATCATTTTTAACCAAAATTCCAAATTTCCAACTTAAGTTATATTTAAAAAATCTAGTTAAACCATTCATTAATTACATTTTTAACACATAGAAAAATCATAATTTCTTTAATTCAAAATATTTCAAAATCTGTTTAAATCAAATTTCATAAATTTATAATTTTTAAAATACTTAAAAATATCCAAAACACTTTATAAAATAACCACGGGCCTGTATATAATTTTCTAACCTAGGTCAAGTGATACGGATATGTATCATTTCAATCCGCAGTTAAAAAAAAATATCCAGGTTCTATCATTTCAAACCCGCAATCCCAAGTTAAAATAATTTAAATAAAAATCGTTCAGGCCTATCATTTCAGCCCATAACGATTTTTCCCTATTCTAAAGTCCGTTCGGGTATGTATCATTTCAACCAATAGTGATTCTAATCTACAGGGAACTTGCAATGGTGATAACAGATATAAATAACAGAATAACGTTAAATAACAGTAACATATGATATAACAGGTGTAATAACAGGTGTGAACATCATATGATAATAATATAAGCATATATAACATGATAATATATTTCTACAGATTCGCAGGGTGTAAATTTACTAGTTATATAGGTACATATTGTCTGGTGAGAATAACTCACCTGTTTGTGCTGGAGATATCAAAACCAATGACACAATGGAAACAAAAGCACGATGACAAGACAACGGACTTGAGTGGAGAGCAAGATCCAAAGCTACAACTCTTGTATTACAACCCAAAACATACATCAAAACAAACACAATTTCAACGCACTTGAAATGGAATAACTTTTAAACGAAAAGAGATTTGAATGTCAAATCTTTTGCCTTGTTTTCTACAATGCATTGCATGGCCTAGGGGTTTATTTAGGTCAGGTTTGACATGACTTTGGCTCAGGTTTGATCATAGGAATGCATGGCATAAAGGCTAGAACATGTGGAGGAAGTTACAACACAAGAATATCAAGAGACTAAGCAACATAATGGAGTTTGGTTCAACTTTTGGCTCGGTCTATGGGTCAAGTGGCTCGGCCATCATTTGGTACAGGTCTGGACAGAGGTTTGGGTGATGAGTAGCAGCAGCCAAAGGTCATGTAGCAAGTGGTGGTGGTGGCTAAGGGGTGGCCAAAGCAAGATATGGAGGGTAGGTGATGATATGTGTGGTCTAGGCAATGTTTTGTGGAGTTTTGTGGTGATGGCTTCAAGTGGAAGGTCATGGCCTGTCTTGGTCAGAGGGAAGGGAGTGTTTGCTGTAGTAGATTGAGTAGGTGATGATGGAGATGAAGGTGGTAGAGGCTAGGCCAAGCAAACATGTGAAGAGATCAAGGCAAAATTGCATAGAAAAGTAAGAAAAAGTAGAAAGAAAAGAGTGAGATTACCAAAAATTTTTGCAAGATGGAGGCCATGAATTTTTTAGGGTTTTGGAGCTTTGAAAATTCGTGAATAATATGAGGGAGTCGGCTGAAAATGAATGAGGAAAAGAACGGCAAAAAATAAAATAAAAGATGTATTGATTGAAAAAGAAACGGTAGAATTCAAAAGGGCTAAGCACACAAAAGGTATCAAACTCTTCATATATCTTTAATTCCTTTTTTATAACTTTATATTTCTAGAAAAAAAAATCCCAGATAAAATTTCGAAATTTTATCAAAATATAATAATTTATATACATATTTATCAATTATATAAAGTTAAATTAAGAAAATAGCTAAAATAGTAAAGTAGTCTAGAAAATTTGGAATTGAATAGAATAAATTTTTAGATAATTCATATGAGCTTGAAATATATTTTTAAACATAAATAATAACATAAAATAAAAATATATTCACAAAATAAATATTTAAAATTTAATTTACATATAATTTTTAATGAAGAAAATAGCAGAAAATAGGAAAACAGCCTTCAAAAATAGGAAATCATCATAGTAAATTTTGGAAAAATTCTATTATCATTTTTAAAATATTTAGAGATGGAAATATACATAAATAAACATATTGACACATATTAAAACAAAATATAAGAAATAAAATATGATTTATAAAATTTAAAATAGGCAAAATTGCACAATAAAACAAATTATACTAAAAATTGAAATGTACATAACTTTTACATTTTAACTCCGTTTTCAACGAAACGAAAAGTAGTGTTCAAGTTATTACATCTATTTTTATAATAAAAGATAAAATTTATAATTTCAAACTTTTAAATTTTTTAGTTTAAAAGTCAAAGTTTGACTATTTTAACCAAAATTCACATTTTCTGGAAATATTAAATTTAGTCATATTTGGAATTCTAATCCACATACAAAATCAAAGTTTTTTTATATTTACAATAACAAAATTTATTCTTTTCATAAATAAAGCTTTTAAATCTAGAAAAATCAATTTAAAAATAATTGTAAAATACAGGGTTGTTACAAATATCATCCACTATTATGCGGCGCATAGGGTCTCATCCGCTATATAATGCGGGAAATCAATCACCAATATATATACTACTATCATATATACTATCATCCAACAATCAATCAATAACTGAAATTCCAATTTTAATTTGAGTGAGAAGATCTCACCTTTGATTTTAATTTGCAATCCATTTCCAATCCAGTGTTTTTTCTCCATTTTGTCCTTGTATAACAATTTATACAATTTATTAATATTTGAATTAGTCGAACAAATTAATTTCCCTATTTGATATGTTTAATTAACCAATAATTTAATTTAAACCGATTTCTTTTAATAATTTTTTTTAGTGACAAAATAATTAAATAAGTTTTGTTAAACAATTTAATCATCCTAAATATATTATTTTGAAATAACTAGTGGATTAAAATATGAATACGTATATTTATTTCCTTTAGAAACTATATATAGATTTATAAAATAATCTATATAGTTTTTCATAAAATCAAATTTATATTTTTCTCAGTGTTTTGTGAACAATTTTTTATAGGTTGGACAGTAAGTTTAAGCATGCATTTCTATCCCTTTAATCAATATATTTATTTATTTAATTTAAACAAAACTGTGATTACCATACTGTCCATCGAAGAACAACATACCAGTCAACTCTTCTTCCCCGATGCCCGGTGATTCTCACATCGATCAATCATCCATCGCCGAGCTTGAAGTTGCCATCGTCGTGACTCCCTTTGAGAACTCCGTCATGCTTCGCAATCCACCATGATGCCTTGAATCGCGTCACAGCCCTAGCCGCCATCGCGAGGCTCACTGCCCAACCCTACATGCTGCCGCAGCTTCGGCAATTGCTTGCGAACGAGCCGCCACGACCTCGAACTCCTTCCATCGAACATCGCCATGCCTAGCTCGCGTAATTTCAAAAATCCCCCAGATCGCCACTCACGCGCGCGCTCAAGCCACCCAATCGCGATACCGTCCCACTTGCTCCTACAACAAAGCCTTGTACCGTCGCGACTTTGATTTTAGGGAAGAAGAACGAGGATGCGATTTTTTTATTTGAGGGGCGAGTTTTATTTGACAACGAGAACGAGGTGAAATAAACGATGGTAGGGAAATGAATTCAAATTTTGTTTCTCTGAAATTTTGAGGAGCTCGGCCATCGTATATATATTTTTCTTTTGAACGAGATAAATTATTCAATTCGGCCATTTGATTTTGTCTCGTTCTAACTGAAGATGAAAAGGAGAAGTATCGGCTATTGAAAAACAATGCCGGCGGCTAGAGAATAAACTATGGTTTCAGCCCTAAAACGTGAATATATATATATATATACTTATATATTAATTTAATAATATTTTCACAAATTACTTAACTTTTTAAACAAATTCCAATTGAAACATGCCGACAAGCGTTTATAAGATTTTATCCCTATTTCGAACTCAATGGAAAATGTTTCAAGTCCAAATTCGATCGTATGGAGAAGATAGCATTTTAGACTTAGTTATTATATTAAATTCGATATAAATTCAGCACGTTTACTTATCGTACGATCACATGACAACTCCAAACACTACGAAAATTGAAATCCGATAATAATACACTATTATGGATCCAATGGAACTTGTTTAGTCAAATTCCGAGACTGTGCCCCAAAAGGTTATTTTTAAACATCGATTTAAACGATATAAATTCAAAACTGAACAAACACTTCAAATTTAATTTTTTAACACTTCCATTATCTTCAGTAAAATCAATATGAATTTTCTAAGCCTTGAAAATATTTTTAACAAGCTCAAAACTGAAGATACAATATTTTACCCAAATTTAAATATATTAAATTCAATAATTAAATTGCGAAATTCATTTTGATAATTGAATTTCAAGTTAAACTAACTTCCAGATATTTAAAATCAATTAAATATTCTGATTTCCAACGTCAAAAATTCAGGGTCGTCACAGTATTAGTAAATAACTAAGTATGAATTTGAAAACTTAGAAAAGTTTTTATAAGAAGTTTAACATATGATTTTGGAAAAAAGTAAAATGTTTTAAATGAATTTGCTAATCTAGTGTGAAAGAATTGTTTTTGAAAAGTTCAAGTTAATGGATTTTGTGGCATTTTCTTACTTGGTAATTTCGAGGATGAAATTCTTTTAAGTGGAGGAGAATGTAACGACCCAGAATTTCAGTCATTCGAAATTGGAATATTTAATTGATTTTAAATATTCACAAGCTAATTTTGTAAGTTGAATAACTCATACTTCGAATATAATAATTTATTTAGATAATTAAATTGTCAATTTTACATTTGAAATAGTAGAAATAATTGAATTTTGAATTTAATGTGAATGAAAATGATTATAAGTTGATATAAAATTCCATTTGAATTAGAATGGAGTTAGGGAACTTTTAAAATCGAATTAAAAGTTAATTTGTAGAAGTTGGAAAATTATCGATTTAATTAACGTGTAAAAATAGCCATTTTTGACATTGTCTTGTATTTCGATGAAACTAGTTTCATTGGATCCGTAATAGTGAATTATTATAGGATTTCAAATTTCACGTCAATCGGACTTACGGTTTCATTGTGCGAAGCTAAAATGCATAGAAATTTAGTTAGTAATTTTTAATTTAAATAATTTGGTTCGTAAACTTATCTTCCAAATATGATGGAATTGGCCTCCGATATATATTCCATTATGTTCGAAATAGGTGTAGAACATTATAAACGTCTGGCGGCAGGCTTCGTTTGGAGTTCGGAATTATTTCGAATGAATAGTGCGCGAATAATTTTCTATATAAGGACCTTCATTCTCTAACCCTAGCCCTAATAAACCCTAGCCGCATTTTACGTTCAATGGCTAGATATTCGGCTCTTTCTCTCCATGGTCTCTTCCAATCCGTAAACAATTAGATGAAAGTTCCAATGTGACGCCCCACCTCTATACTCACACTAGCCAAGGACACTACGGGGTAATGCCGTCGACTAGCATGAAGAATAAGGCTGTTGAGGAGCGACCATCTGTGTAATTGCTTTGGGCGAGTACCGATATGTCAGATAATATGACGTACATTTCATTTCAAGAGGAAATCTGGCATATCAAATGCAAAGTAAAAGCTACTACACAGTGGCTATGTGGGCTTTGGAAACAAATATAGAAATAAGCATAACACGAATCAGTCAAAGATATTCATATCAAAAAGGAGGAAACAAATATGAATATTACACATAAAAGTGTACATCAGAATAGTGGTCATACAAGATCCACTACATAACAAAAGAATAGGTACAAGTGCTAGCAAAAGATTATGTATACATCAAGGAGTCTCTAACGCAAATGTATAAAAGCAAAAACTACTAATCTAAAGTAGTTAGCCAAAAAATCAGATGATGGTCCCAGATAAGGAGTCAAGCAGAAGCAGCTGAAATACCTCGGTCTGACCCGAGTATTATTTAAAAAGAAAATAATAAAAGGATCAGTCTAGCTAAAAATATCCTATAATGAGATAGGATAGGAGATATCACAAAAACGTATGATAACAATAATGCCATATATTGACAAGTATATATATGATAACAACAAAAATCATACAATATCTCAAATATTCTCAAACACCAAAAAGAATGTCATATTCTTTAAATTATTCACCAAATACAAATATTGATAGAGCTTATTAATGCATATCCTCAAAATTGGTGAAACACAAATTCTAGAAATCAACAACCAGAAATCCATAAAACACAAAGGGGGAGGCCTATCACAAACGGGAGCACGAAAACTCACCAACACATGTATCCCAAATGAAACGATATCCCATGGTCGCTAACCATAGAGCCGTTGCAACTGCGTAGTGCAATAACGGTACGCCCGATGAACTGGAAACTCAAATATTTTGGAACAACGACGTAGTGCAATAATGGTACGCCCAATGAACCCGAAACTCAAATAATTCGAAACAACGACGTATTGCAATAACGGTACGCCCGATGAACCAAACTCCATAAAGCCCGTAGGTTGCTAGCTTATAAAAATGAGATGAAGCTCAATAGAACGGTGTACAGTCCCCCACGCGGATAAAGAATCATCGCATATCGCTAGTCTAAACCATAAAATGATCATCATTGATCAATAAGAAGTGTCAATTACACTAAGCTAGTAAATAAATGAGTTTAGATTCATGTACCATAACCACTAGCATAACATAAATATTTACGAACAAATTGTAGATTTCCACTCGAAAATTGTCACGAGAGTTCAATCGAACAAGTCCAAGAATTAACCGACGAAGTAAACGCAAGCGTTTCATACCACTTGTTTTGCTAAGACGTTTAATTAGATTTCTCATACGAATGAGGTAAAGGTTTGTATATACTAATAGATTGGAAAACGGTTTTAAAAACGAGTTTTGTATTAAAAATGGTATTGAAATCATCTTTGTGAAAGCATTTGAATATTTACTACAAGTATAGAAACCTTTTTATTTTTAAAAGTGACAAATCACAGAAAACGATTGTAGAAACAATCGATCAACCAAAAATTCACATACGACAATGTGAATCAAATCCATAAAAATCGATATCAAATCCATCAAGTGGATATTCAAAAAAATCAAAAGAAAGAAGTCATCAAAGTCGATAATAAGTGATAACAACTAACCGGATTAACAAAAATCCATTAAAATTGGAAATCCACTAAAAACAGCCAAAATAGGCAAAATGAACAATTCCAAACGTCTGGGTTTATTCCAGATGTCTGGATTTAGGTTCTGGAAATATTCCAGAAACCTACTAGACGTCCAAACCCTAATCCAGACGTTTGGAAACTAACCAGACATCTGGTAGGTTTGGACCAGACGTCTTGTCCAAGCCTATGCCTTTTTTTTTCAACTGCTGCCTAAACCAGAGATCTGGACCTTCAAACTAGACGTCCGGTTGCCTGGTCGGGGAAACAATTTGGCTAGACCATGTTGGCCAAAATGATTCGGGAGCGATCAGACGAGCAATGATGACTAGGGATTTATGCCAAGAGACAACCCAGCCTTATAGGCTCTTCGATACACCCCAAATACATGTCCAAACATCCATAGTAGGATTTTCATAAAATTAGACTTCAAAAACCATAAATTGGAAAATTCACCAAATCAATTCAAATCAAAAGCAAATAAACATGAATAGATGTCAGGAATTCATACCTAACAACAATGAAAGTTATAGACGTAGATGTCAGTTAAAGAACTCACCTTTAAAACTCAAAGATAGAAATAAGAAGCTCTAAAACAAGCAAAGATCAACCACTCTTCAACTTCAACTCTAGAAGCTCCAATCTATGATCATAGATAAATATTTCCTAAATTAGGTTATAGGAAATTTCTGAAATTGGAGAGAGATTGAGATGGAGAAGATGAAGAGGATGCTTACCTAAGCTTCTCCTTGATTTTAAAGAATGAACTTGAATTTCTTAATCAAACTATGGTTTAGGAATTTTAATTTCCTATCTTTTCCACCATTTTTACTTTAGCTTGAAAGTGTTAGGAAATGGAATGAATGAATGAAGTGGATTGGGGTGGAGTTAGGGTATTAAGTTGAGTTAGTGGGCTGAAACCCAAACCCAAAGCCCAAAATAGAAAATATCAAAATTCTACTCAACTCCAAACATATCGATGTCTATACTTAAAAAAGTTGTAGACACCATTTTGGACTTAACGGAAGTGGTCTCGAGTCCCAATTCGACTGTTTACAAAAAGTAACATTTTGGACTTTAATTTGATTAACGATGTTATCTTTAAATAAAACATTTAAATATACAATCGTAAAATATGCGGGTTGTTACAGACTCCCCTCCTTAAAGAAATTGCGTCCTTGCAATACTTAAGAAGAAAAATAAAAAGTAACAACCATACTAAGGCATAACAACACAAAAGAAGAAATTCTGAAATGAGAAGTTCACCTTAATGAGCATGAGAGAGTAAGTCCGGATGTGTTCGCTAGATGAATTCTCTGGATTCTCAAGAGCAATCCTTAGGATTTGAGGACCATTGAACTTTCACAAGCGGAACATCTTTATTTTGAAGGCGTTTAACCTCCGAAGCAATGATACGAATAGGATGTTGCTCATAAGTCAAATTAGGTGAAACTTCAATTTCTTCAATTACACCGGGCTTAAGAATAGAATCGGAATACGTAAGGCATTTCCGTAGTTGAGAGACATGGATAAGTCATGAATAGCAGAAAACTAGCCGGTAATAAAATGCGATAAGCCACGAAACCAATGCCTTCGGTGATGGGGAATGGACCAATATATCGAGGTGCTAATTTTCCCTATCGACTGTAACGCACAACACCCTTTATAGGTGACACACGAACGAACACCAAAACTCCCGTAGAAAATTCTAATTTCCTTATTCGGTTATCGGCATAGGATTTTTGTCTACTTTGAGCTTCTTTCATCCTATGACGAATAAGGCCAATCTTTTCTGTGGCATCACGAATAAAATATGGACCAAAAACCAGCTTCTCACCGGGTTCAAGCCAACATGAAGGAGATCGGCATGGCCTTCCGTAGAGTGCTTCGAAAGGAGCCATACCAATACTATATTGGAAGCTATTATTGTAAGAAAACTCAATAAGGGAAATATTATCTTCCCAACTTCCACCAAAATCAATAACACATGCATGAAGAAGATCTTCAAGAGTTTGATTCACACGCTCGGTTTGTCCATTGGACTGAGGATGATAAGCGGTGCTAAAATTAAGCTTCGTTTCCAAAGCTTTTTGTAGACCCTTCCAAAATCCACCAGTAAATAATGGATCACGATCACTAACAATAGAAGTAGGAACTCCATGCAATGTAATAATTTCTTTGAAATAGAGTTTAGTCAAAAGAGGTACGATCCGATTGGACCGAACGGGAATAAAATGGGTGGACTTTGTAAGTCTATCTACAATCTCCCATAAACTGTCATGACCTGGACAATAACGGGGAAGACCGTCAATAAAGTCCATGGAGACTTGATCCCACATCCAAACGGGAATGTCCAAAGGTTGCAATAACCCACCGGGCCTTTGATGCTCGGCTTTTACGAGTTGGCAAGTCATGCAACGCTTAAGAAAGTTAGCAATATTGGATTTCATTCCATCCCAATAATAAAGTCGCTTCATGTCCGCGTATATTTTACTACTACCAGGATGAATGGTAAATTTAGAAAGATGACAAACTTCTAAAATATCTTTACGAAGATCACTAATATTTGGCACGATAAGTCTACCAAATTTTCGAATACCGCCACGAGCATCAATATCAAAGTCTTTCAAACCATCAATATCAATTTTATCCCTACAACTTTGGCTAAGAAGAAACAATTCGGGATCATGCTTTTGAGCTTCAAGAATGCGGTCGAAAAGAGAAGGATGTGCTTCAAGGCAACACAAAATAAGAGATGAACATGAATTGGATTCACGATCTCAAATCTCACAAGTGGACAATGTCTCGAGATCATTCCATTTGGATATCATCATTGAAACAACCGCTTGTTGCTTTCGACTAAGGGCATCGACAACATGATTACCTTTTCCGGGAGTATAGAGAATATCAAGATCATAAGATGCAAGGAACTCGAGCCAACGTTGTTGACGCAAATTAAGTTCCTTTTGAGAAAATAAATACTTCAAAGATTTATGATCGGTGTAGAGAACAAATTTCTCTCCCAAAAGATAAGGACAACATATTCTAAGGGCGAAAACAAAAGCTGCGAACTCTAAATCATGAGTGGCATATCTAGTCTCGGCACGCTTTAATTGTCTAGAAGCATAAGCAATAACACGTTCCCTTTGCATCAGAATGACACCCAAACCAACACGACTAGCATCTGTATAAACAATAAAGTCTTGGTTACCTTCGGGAATCACAAGAATAGGAGCATTAGAAAGTAATTCTTTTAATTTTTGAAAAGCAGCTTCACATTTGTCTGACCAAATGTATTTAACTCCCTTCTTTGTCAAACTAGTAAGAGGCGTGGAAATTTTAGAAAAGACTTTTATGAAACGACGGTAATAGCCCGCCAATCCAAGAGAAATACAGATTTCCGTCACACTCTTCGGTCTCTTCCAATTTTGAATCGCTTCAATCTTTGAAGGATCTACTGAAATTCCGGATTCAGAAATAATATGTCCCAAAAATTTAACACGAGATTGCCAAAAGTGGCACTTGGTAAATATTGTTTTCAGTTGATTACTCCTAAGAGTTTCCAACACAATCCGAATATGTTTTTCATGCTCTTCCTCGGTTTTAGAATAAAAAAGAATATCATCGATAAAGATGAGAACAAATCGATCGAGGAAGTCTTTGAAAACTCGATTCATAAGGTCAACGAAATAAGCTGGGGCATTCATAAAACCAAATGGCATAATAAGCCATTCTTAAGATCCATAACGAGTATGGAACGATGTCAAAGGAATGCTATCGTCTGTAATACGAAGCTGATGAAAATCGGTTGCTAAGTCTAACTGTGAAAAGACTCTAGCACCACTAAGTTGATCGAATAAATCATCAATCCGAGGTAAGGGATATTTATTCCTTATGGTGAGATCATTAAGCTTGCGGTAGTCAACGCAAAGCCTAAGTGTACCATCAGATTTCTTCACAAAAATAGCCGAAGCTCCCCATGGAGAGGTACTAGAACGAATAAACTGTTTTCCTTCCAATTCAGATAATTGTTTGTGCATCACCTCATTTTCCTTATTGGACATACGATAAGGAGGACGAGTAAGAGGTAGAGCTCCAAGGATTAGATTAATTCTGAACTCAATTGCTCGCTTAGGTGGTAATCCTAAAACAGGCTCAAATATGTCGGGAAATCACGAACAATGTGAATGAGGGAAATGACATCTTCCTCATCATCATTATCATCATCATGAGGATTTCCAGAATACAAGGATGCTCCGGAATTGGAATCTGAATCTTTAAGAACAAGAGAAATCTACCTAACAGATTGAGGATGTCGAAGATATATAGTCCGCTCAGGACATAGGATATGAGCTTCATAACGGTTAAGCCAATCCATCCCCAAAATCATTTCGAAACCTAGGTAACGCATAACATGCAAATCGGCTCGGAAGGCATAATCACTTAAAATAATCTCGACATCTTTATAAAGTAAACCGAGTGTTGCGGATCCACCAAACGGATTCGCAATTCTTAATGAAGTCATCAAGCCAACAACATTCAAAGACAAAGCATCAATAAGTTCTTTTGATATAAAAGAGTGAGATGCACCCGTATCAAAAAGAACTCGAATAGGAAGGTCACGAAATATAATAATGCCATCAAGGATAGAATGAGAAATACCTTGACCAAGAGAAGTGTTACTAGGAGCTTGCACAACATTTAGCTTTCCCTCTTTCTTGTTTGGAAGTTTGGGGCACGAAGATAGAAGATGACCCGAACTTTTGCAATAACGACAAAAAAGAGGTTTTGGGCACCTATTTGCATAATGGTCCTTAGAGCCCCAATTGTAGCATTGCCCATGACTAGAGGTAGGAGTCTTTGCTACAGAAGTTGCTTGATTCCCTTTCTTGTTGGGATTAGGCTTGAACCTAATAGGCCTCTTCTTGTTGTTGTTGAAGTTCTGTTTGGCTCCCACAAATTCAAAATCACTTTCTTTATCGGCTTCTTTAAGTCGAAGAGCGATATCACCAAGCTGATTAAAAGAAACTTCTAGATTCAGGAGTAATGGCTATTTGAGGTTCTTATTCAACCCATAGACAAACCTCTGATTTTTCTTCAATGGGGTATTAATATACTCGACCCCATATTTAGAAAGAGATTCAGAAGATGCGACATAGTCGGTCACAGATGATTCACCTTGAACAAGGTCGATAAAGCGTCGAGCTAAAGATACTTTTTCAGCTTCCGGCACAAATTTTAAATCGAACCTTTCCCGGAATAGCTCCCAAGTAAGATCTGCTTCAATAATTTCAGAAATCAATAGCTCATACCAATCTAATGCTCTCTCCTGGAGCGTGCTAGAAGCCACTTGGACTCGATGTAGATCAAAAAAGATTCATGCTGGAAAAGATGCGATCGCATGTTCTAAGCCAAGCTGGGACTTCTATAACACTTTCGGAACCTTTGAAAGGCCTTCCACCTAAGTTGGTGTAATCACTGCACAAGCTTGAAAACCCAGATTTAGGATGAGTAGGCTCTGGAATGGGTCCGACAGCTTGAGCATTCTTCACAAGATCTAAAAGTTGTTGAGCAGACATGAATACTCCATCTTGAGTAGTAGCACTGGATTGACCGGCGCTGGGACGGCCTGGTCTAACAATTTCTCTTCTTTAAGAAAGAACGAAAGAAAAGGAAAAAGGTTATTCTCAGAACGAATATCAAACAAACTTGATTGATAAAACAAGGCATCATAATAAAAAGAAATTGGATAGAACGGTACGAAGACTAGAATTAAATCATATGGCACGATTCCTAAGAAAGACTTAGGAAAATGATCCTTGTTATGATATTCTATATTATTCTGATGTTTTTCTCTAATACCAAGCTATGACGCCCCACCTCTATACTCACACTAGCCAAGGACACTACGGGGTAATGTCGTCTACTAGCATGAAGAATAAGGCTGTTGAGGAGCGACCATCTTTGTAATTGCTTTGGGCGAGTACCGATATGTCAGATAATATGACTTACGTTTCATTTCAAGAAGAAATTTGACATATCAAATACAAACTCAAAGCTACTACATAGTGGCTATGTGGTCTTCGGAAACAAATATAGAAATAAGCATAACACAAATCAGTCACAGATATTCATATCACAAAGGCGGAAATAGATATGAATATAACACATAAAAGTGTACATTAGAATAGTGGTCATACAAGATCCACTACATAACAAAAGAATAGGTACAAGTGCTAGCAAAAGAATATATATACATCAAGGAGTCTCTAACACAAATGTATTAAAGCAAAAACTACTAATCTAAAGTAGTTAGCCAAAAAATCAGATGATTGTCCCAGATAAGGAGTCAAGCAGAAGCACCTGAAATACCTCGGTCCAACCCGAGTATTATTTAAGAAGAAAATAATAATCGGATCAGTCTAGCTATAAATATCATATAAAATGAGATAGGATAGGAGATATCACAAAAACGTATGATAACAATAATGCCATACTGTGATAAGTATACATCAGATAACAACAAAAATCATACAATATCTCAAATATTCTCAAACACCAAAAAGAATGTCATATTCTTTAAATTATTCACCAAAACCCAAATATTGATAGAGCTTATCAATGCATATCATCAAAATTGGTGAAACACAAAGTCTAGAAATCAACAACCAGAAATCCAGAAAACACAAAGGGGGAGGCCTATCACAAATGGGAGCATGAAAACTCACCAACTCGTGTATCACAAACGGAACGCTATCCTATGGTTGCTAACCATAGAGCCGGTGCAACGACGTAGTGCAATAACGGTACGGCCGAGGAACCTGAAACTCAAATATTTTGGAACAACGATGTAGTGCAATAACGGTATGCTCGATGAACCCGAAACTCAAATAATTCGGAACAACGATGTAGTGCAATAACGGTACACCCGATGAACCGAACTCCATAAAGCCCGTAGGTCGCTAGCCTATAAAAATGAGATGAAGCTCAAAAGAACAGGGTAAAATCCCCCACGTGGACAAAGAGACATCGCATATTGCTAGTCTAAACCATAAAATGATCATCATTGATCAATAAGAAGTGTCAATTACACTAAGCTAGTAAATAAATTAGTTTAGCTTCATGTCCCATAACCACTAGCTTAACATAAATATTTACGAACAGATTGTAGATTTCCACTTGAAAATTGTCACGAGAGTTCAATCGAACAAGTCCAAGAATTAACCAACGAAGTAAACGCAAGCTTTTCATACCACTTGTTTTGCTTAGCCGTTTAATTAGATTTCTCATACAAATGAGGTAAAGGATTGTAAATACTAATAGATTAGAAAACGGTTTTAAAAATGAGTTTTGTATTAAAAATGGTATTGAAATCATCTTTGTGAAAGCGTTTGAATATTTAGTACTAGTATAGAAACCTTTGTATTTTTAAAAGTGACAAATCACAGAAAACGATTATAGAAACAATCGATCAACCAAAAATTCACATACGACAATGTGAATCAAATCCATCAAAATTGATATCAAATCCATCAAGTGGATATTCCCAAAAATCCAAAGAAAGAAGTCATCAAAGTCAATAATAAGTGATAACAATTAACAGGATCATCAAAAATCCATTAAAATTGGAAATCCACTAAAAAAACAGCCAAAATAGGCAAAATGAACAATTTATACGTCTAGGGTTTAATCCAAACGTCTGATTTTGGTCCTGGAAGTATTCCAGAAACCTACCAAATGTCTGAACCCTAATCCAAACGTTTGGAAACTAACCAGACGTCTGGTAGGTTTGGACCAGATGTTTGGTCCAAGCCTTTGCCCTTTTTTTTCAACTGTTGCCTAAACCAGACGTATGGACCTTCAAACCAAACGTCTAGTTGCCTGGTCTGGGCAATAATTTGCCAAGGCCATGATGGCCAAAACATTCGGGAGCGATCAAACGAGGAACGACGACTAGGGATTTATGCCAAGCGACAACCCAGCCTTATAGGCTCTTCGATACACCCCAAATATCATGTCCAAACATCCATAGTAGGATTTTCATAAAATTGGACTTCAAAAAAAAATTTGGAAAATTCACCAAATCAATTCAAATCAAAAGCAAATGAACGTGAATAGATGTTAGGAATTCATACCTAACAACAATGAAAGTTATAGACGTAGATGTGAGTTAAAGAACTCACCTTTAAAACTCAAAGATAGAAATAAGAAGCTCTAAAACAAGCAAAGATCAACCACTCTTCAACTTCAACTCTAGTAGCTCCAATCTTTGATCATAGACAAATATATCCTAAATTAGGTTATAGGAAATTTCTGAAATTGGAGAGAGATTGAGATGGAGAAGATGAAGAGGATGCTTACCTAAGCTTCTCCTTGATTTTAAAGAAAGAACTTGAATTTCCTAATCAAACTAGGGTTTATGAATTTTAATTTCCTATCTTTTCCCCCATTTTTACTTTAGCTTGGAAGAGTTAGGAAATGGAATGAATGAATGAAGAGGAGTGGGGTAGAGTTAGGGTATTAAGTTGGGTTAGTGGGCTGAAACCCAAAGCCCAAAATAGAAAATATCAAAATTCTACTCAACTCCCAACACATCGATGTATATACTTAAAAAAGTTATAGATGCCATTTTAGACTCAACGGAAGTGGTCTCGAGTTCCAATTCGACTGTTTACAAAAAGTAACATTTCGGACTTTAATTCGATTAACGATGCTATATTTAAATAAAACATTTAAATATACAATCGTAAAATATGCGGGGTTGTTACAGACTCTCTTCCTTAAAGAAATTGCGTCCTCACAATACTTAAGAAGAAAAATAAAAAGTATCAACCATACTAAGGCATAACAACACAAAAGAAGAAATTTTGAAATGAGAAGTTCACTTAATGAGCATGAGAGAGTAAGTACGGATGTGTTCGCTCAATGAATTCTCTGGATTCCCAAGAGCAATCCTTTGGACTTGAGGACCATTGAACTTTCACAAGCGGAACATCTTTATTTCGAAGGCGTTTAACCTCCGAAGCAATTATACGAATAGGATGTTGCTCATAAGTCAAATTAGGTGAAACTTCAATTTCTTCAATTACACCGGGCTCAAGAATAGAATCGGAATCCCTAAGGCATTTCCTTAGTTGAGAGACGTGGAATACGTCATGAATAGCAGAAAACTGAGCCGGTAATAAAAGGCGATAAGCCACGGAACTAATGCTTTCAGTGATGGGGAATGGACCAATATATCGAGGTGCTAATTTTCCCGATCGACTGAAACGCACAACACCCTTTATAGGTGACACACGAATGAACACCAAAACTCCCGCAGAAAATTCTAATTTCCTTCTTCGGTTATCGTCATAGGATTTTTGTCTACTTTGAGCTTCTTTCATCCTATGACGAATAAGGTCAATCTTTTCTATGGCATCACGAATAAAATATTGACCTAAAACCAGCTTCTCACCGGCTTCATGCCAACACGAAGGAGATCGGCATGGCCTTCCGTAAGGTGCTTCGAAAGGAGCCATACCAATACTAGATTGGAAGCTATTATTGTATGAAAACTCAACAAGGGAAATATGATCTTCCCAACATCCACCAAAATCAAGAACACATGCACGAAGAAGATCTTCAAGAGTTTTATTCACATGCTCGGTTTGTCCATTGGACCGAGGATGATAAGCGATGCTAAAATTAAGCTTCGTTTCCAAAGCTTTTCGAAGACCTTTCCAAAATCCACTGGTAAATAATGGATCACGATCGCTAACAATAGAAGTAGGAATTCCATGCAATGTAACAATTTCTTTGACATAGAGTTTAGTCAAAAGAGGTACGGTCCGATTGGATCGAACAGGAATAAAATGGGCAGATTTTGTAAGTCTATCTACAATCTCCCATAAACTGTCATGACCCGAACAAGAACGGGGAAGACCGTCAATAAAGCCCATGGAGACTTGATCCCACTTCCAAATGGGAATGTCCAAAGGTTGCAATAACCCACTGGGCCTTTGATGCTCGGCCTTTACGAGTTGGCAAGTCATGCAACGCTTAATAAAGTTAGCAATATCGGATTTCATTCCATCCCAATAATAAAGTCGCTTCATGTTCGCGTATATTTTACTACTACCGGGATGAATGGTAAATTTAGAACGATGAGAATCTTCTAAAATATCTTTACGAAGATCACTAATATTTGGCATGATAAGTCTACCAAATTTTCAAATACTGCCACAAGCATCAATATCAAAGTATTTCAAACCTTCAATATCAATTTTATCCCTACAACTTTGGCTAAGAAGAACCAATTCGGGATCATGCTTTTGAGCTTCAAGAATGCGATCGAAAAGAGAAGGGTGTGCTTCAAGGCTACACAAAACAAGAGATGAACATGAATTGGATTCACGATCTCGAATCTCACAAGTGGAAAAAGTCTCGAGATCACTCCATTCAGATATCATCATTGAAACAACCGCTTGTTGCTTTCGACTAAGGCCATCGGCAACATGATTACCTTTTCTGGGAGTATAGAGAATATCAAGATTATAAGATGCAAGGAACTCGAGCCAACGTTGTTGACACAAATTAAGTTCCTTTTGAGAAAATAAATACTTCAAATATTTATGATCGGTGTAGAGAACAAATTTCTCTCCCAAAAGATAACGACAACAAATTCTAAAAGCGAAAACAATAGCTGCGAACTCTAAATCATGAGTGGCATACCTAGTCTCGGCAGGCTTTAATTGTCTAGAAGCATAAGCAATAACACGTTCCCTTTGCATGAGAACGACACCCAAACCAACACGACTAGCATCTGTATAAACAATAAAGTCTTGGTTCCCTTCGGGAATCACAAGAATAGGAGCATCAGAAAGGAATTCTTTTAATTTTTTAAAAGCAGCTTCACATTTGTCTGACTAAATGTATTTAACTCCCTTCTTTTTCAAACAAGTAAGAGGCACGGAAATTTTAGAAAAGACTTTTATGAAACGACGGTAATAGCCCGCCAGTCCAAGAAAAATACGGATTTCCGTCACACTCTCCGGTCTCTTCCAATTTTGAATCGCTTCAATCTTTGAAGGATCTACGGAAATTCCGGATTCAGAAATAATATGTCCCAAAAATTTAAAACGAGATAGCCAAAAGTGGCACTTGGAAAATTTAGCTTTTAATTGATTGCTCCTAAGAGTTTCCAACACAATCCGAAGATGTTTTTCGTGCTCTTCCTCGGTTTTAGAATAAAAAAGAATATCATCGATAAAGATGAGAACAAATCGATCGAGGAAGTCTTTGAAAACTCGATTCATAAGGTCAACGAAATAAGCTGGGGCATTCGTCAAACCAAATGGCATAACAAGCCATTCATAAGATCCATAACGAGTATGGAACGATGTCAAAGGAATGCTATCCTCTGCAATATGAAGCTGTTGAAAACTGGTTGCTATGTCCAACTGTGAAAAGACTCTAGCACCACTAAGTTGATCGAATAAATCATCAATCCGAGATAAGGGAAATTTATTCTTGATGGTGAGATCATTAAGCTTGTGGTAGTCAACGCAAAGCCTAATTGTACCATCATATTTCTTCACAAAAATAGCCGAAGCTCCCTATGGAGAGGTACTAGAACGAATAAACTATTTTCCTTCCAATTCGGATAATTGTTTGTGCTTTACCTCATTTTCCTTATTGGACATACGATAAGGAGGACGAGTAATAGGTAGAGCTCTAGGGATTAGATTAATTCTAAACTCAATTGCTCGCTTAGGTGGTAATCCTAAAACGGGCTCAAATATGTCGGGAAATTCACGAACAATGTGAATGAGGGAAATGACATCTTCCTCATCATCATTATCGTAATCATGAGGATTTAGAGAATACAAGGATGATCCCGAATTGGAATCTGAATCTTTAAGAACAAGAGAAATCTGCTTAACATATTGAGGATGTCGAAGATATATAGTCCGCTCAGGACATAGGATATGGTCTTCATAACGGTTAAGAAAATCCATCCCTAAAATCATTTCGAAACCTAGGTAACGCATAACATGTAAATCGGCTAGGAAGGCATAATCACTTAAAATAATCTCGACATCTTTACAAAGTAAACTGAGTGTTGCGGATCCACCAACCGGATTCGCAATTCCAAATGAAGTCATCAAGCCAATAACATTCAAAGACAAAGCATCAACAAGTTCTTTTGATATAAAAGAGTGAGATGCACCCGTATCAAAAAGAACTCAAATAGGAAGATCACGAAATATAATAATGCCATCAAGGATAGAATGAGAAATACCTTGACTAAGAGAAGTATTACTAGGAGCTTGCACAACATTTAGCTTTCCCTCTTTCTTGTTTGGAAGTTTGGGGCACGAAGATAGAAGATGACCCAAACTTTTGCAATAACGACAAAAAAGAGGTTTTGGGCACCTATTTGCATAATGGTCCTTAGAGCCACAATTGTAGCATTGCCCATGACTAGAGGTAGGAGTCTTTGCTACCGAAGATCCTTGATTCCCTTTCTTGTTGGGATTAGGCTTGAACCTAATAGGCCTCTTCTTGTTGTTGTTGAAGTTCTGTTTGGCTCCCACAACTTCAACATCACTTTCTTTATCGGCTTCTTCAAGTCGAAGAGCGATATCAACAAGCTGATCAAAAGAAACTTCTAGATTCAGGAGTAATGGCTATTTGAGGTTCTTATTCAACCCATAGACAAACCTCTAATTTTTCTTCAATGGGGTATTAATATACTCGACCCCATATTCAGAGAGAGATTCAAAATATGCGACATAGTCGGTCATAAATGATTCACCTTGAATAAGGTCGATAAAGGGTCGAGCTAAAGATACTTTTTCATCTTCCGACACAAATTTTAAATCGAACCTTTCCCGGAATAGCTCCCAAGTAAGATCTGCTTCAATAATTTCAGAAATCAAAAGCTCATACCAATCTAATGCTCTCTCCTGGAGGATGCTATAAGCCACTTAGACTTGATGTAGATTAATAAGATTCATGCTGGAAAAGATGTGATCGTATGTTCTAAGCCAAGCTTGGACTTCTATAACGCTTTCGAAACCTTTGAAAGGCCTTCCACCCAAGTTGGTGTAATCACTGCACAAGCTTGAAAACCAAGATTTAGGATGAGTAGGCTCTAAAATGGGTCCGACAACTTGAGCATTCTTCACAAGATCTAAAAGTTGTTGAGAAGACATGAATACTCCATCGTGCGGAGTAGCACTGGATTGACCGGCGCTGGGACGACCTGGTCTAACCATTTCTCTTCTTTAAGAAAGAAAGAAAGAAAGAAGAGGAAAAAGGTTATTCTTAGAACGAATATCAAACAAACTTGATTGATAAAACAAGGCATCATAATAAAAAGAGGATAGAATGGTACAAAGACTCGAATTAAATCCGATGGCACGATTCCTAAGAAAGACTTAGGAAAATGATCATTGTTATAATATTCCATATTGTTCCGAAGTTTTGATGTGATACCAAGCTGTGACGCCCCACCTCTATACCCACACTAGCCAAGGACACTACGGGGTAATGCCGTCGACTAGCACGAAGAATAAGGCCGTTGAGGAGCGACCATCTTTGTAATTGCTTTGGGCGAGTACCGATATGTCATATAATATGACTTACATTTCATTTCAAGAGGAAATTCGACATATCAAATACAAACTCAAAGCTACAACACAGTGGCTATGTGGTCTTCGGAAACAAATATAGAAATAAGCATAACACAAATCAGTCACAGATATTCATATCACAAAGGCGGAAACAGATATGAATATAACACATAAAAGTGTACATCAAAATAGTGGTCATACAAGATCCACTACATAACAAAAGAATAGGTACAAGTGCTAGCAAAAGAATATATATACATCAAGGGGTCTCTATCAAAAATGTATAAAAGCAAAAACTACTAATCTAAAGTAGTTAGCCAAAAAATCAAATGATGGTCCCAGATAAGGAGTCAAGCAGAAACACCTGAAATACCTCGGTCCGACCCGAGTATTATTCAAGAAGAAAATAATAATCGGATCAGTCTAGCTATAAATATCATATAAAATGAGATATGATTGGAGATATCACAAAAACGTATGATAACAATAATGCCATATTGTGACAAGTATACATCAGATAACAACAAAAATCATACAATATCTCAAATATTCTCAAACACCAAAAAGAATGTCATATTCTTTAAATTATTCACCAAAACACAAATATTGATAGAGCTTATCAAATCATATCATCAAAATTGGTAAAACACAAATTCTCGAAATCAACAACCAGAAATCCAGAAAACACAAAGGGGGAGGCCTATCACAAACGGGAGCACGAAAACTCACCAACTCATGTATCACAAACAGAACGCTATCCCATGGTTGCTAACCATTGAGCCGGTGCAACGATGTAGTACAATAACGGTACGCCCAAGGAACTTGAAACTCAAATATTTCGGAACAACGACATAGTGCAATAACGGTACGCCCGATGAACCCGAAACTCAAATAATTCGGAACAACGACGTAGTGCAATAACGGTATGCTCGACGAACCGAACTCCATAAAGACCATAGGTCGCTAGCCTATAAAAATGAAACGAAGCTCAAAAGAACGGGGTACAGTCCCCCACGCGGACAAAGAAACATCGCATATTGCTAGTCTAAACCATAAAATGATCATCATTGATCAATAAGAAGTGTCAATTACGCTAAGCTAGTAAATAAATGAGTTTATCTTCATGTCCCGTAACCACTACCTTAACTTAAATATTTACGATTAGATTGTAGACTTCCACTTGAAAATTGTCATGAGAGTTCAATCGAACAAGTCCAAGAATTAACCAACGAAGTAAACGCAAGCTTTTCATACCACTTGGTTTGCTAAGCCGTTTAATAAGATTTCTCATACGAATGAGGTAAAGGTTTGTATATACTAATAGATTAGGAAACGGTTTTAAAAACGAGTTTTGTATTAAAAATGGTATTGAAATCATCTTTGTGAAAGCGTTTGAATATTTACTACTAGTATAGTAACCTTTGTATTATTAAAAGTGACAAATCACAGTAAATGATTGTAGAAACAATCGATAAACCAAAAATTCACATACAATAATGTGAATCAAATCCATAAAAGTTGATATCAAATCCATCAAGTGGATATTCCAAAAAATCCAAAGAAATAAGTCATCAAAGTCGATAATAAGTGATAACAACTAACAGGATCAACAAAATCCATTAAAATTGTAAATCCACTAAAAAACAACCAAAATACGCAAAATGAACAGTTCAGACGTCTGGGGTTTAATCCAGACGTATGGATTATGGTTTTGGAAGTATTCCAGAAACCTACCAGACGTTTGAACCCTAATCCAAACATTTGGAAACTAACCAAACGTCTGGTAGGTTAGGACCAGACGTCTGGTCCAAGCCTTTGCCGTTTTTTTTTCAACTACGGCCTAAACCAGACGTCTGGACCTTCAAACCAAACGTCTGGTTGCCTGGTCTGGGCAACAATTTGCCTAGGCCATGATGGCCAAAACAATTTGGGAGTGATCGGACGAGCAACGACGACTAGGGATTTATGCCAAGCGACAACCCAGTCTTATAGGCTCTTCGATACACCCCAAATATCATGTCCAAACATCCATAGTAGGATTTTCATAAAATTGGACTTCAAAAACAAAAAATTAGAAAATTCACCAAATCAATTCAAATCAAAAGCAAATGAACATAAATAGATGTTAGGAATTCATACCTAACAACAATGAAAGTTATAGACGTAGATGTGAGTTAAAGAACTCACCTTTAAAACTCAAAGATAGAAATAAGAAGTTCTAAAACAAGCAAAGATCAACCACTCTTCAACTTCAACTCTAGAAGCTCCAATCTATGATCATAGACAAATATTTCCTAAATTAGGTTATAGGAAATTTCTGAAATTGGAGAGAGATTGAGATGGAGAAGATGAAGAGGATGCTTACCTAAGCTTCTCCTTGATTTTAAAGAAAGAACTTGAATTTCCTAATCAAACTAGGGTTTAGGAATTTTAATTTCCTATCTTTTCCCCCATTTTTACTTTAGCTTGAAAGTGTTAGGAAATGGAATGAATGAATGAAGATGAGTGGGGTGGAGTTAGGGTATTAAGTTGGGTTACTGGGCTGAAACCCAAACCTAAACCCAAAGCCCAAAATAGAAAATATCAAAATTCTACTCAACTCCAAACATATCGATGTTTATACTTAACAAAGTTATAGACGCCATTTTGGACTCAACGGAAGTGGTCTCGAGTCCCAATTCGTCTGTTTACAAAAAGTAACATTTTGGACTTTAATCCGATTAACGATGCTATATTTAAATAAAACATTTAAATATATAATCATAAAATATGCGGGTTGTTACAGACTCCCCTCCTTAAAGAAATTGCATCGTTGCAATACATAAGAAGAAAAATAAAAAGTAACAACCATACTAAGACATAACAACACAAAAGAAGAAATTTTGAAATGAGAAGTTCACCTTAATGAGCATGAGAGAGTACGTCTGTATGTGTTCGCTCGATGAATTCTCTGGATTCCCAAGAGCAATCCTTAGGATTTGAGGACCATTGAACTTTCACAAGCGGAACATCTTTATTTCGAAGGCGTTTAACCTCTGAAGCAATGATACGAATAGGATGTTGCACATAAGTCAAATTAGGTGAAACTTCAATTTCTTCAATTACACCGGGCTCAGGAATAGAATCGGAATCCCTAAGGCATTTCCGTAGTTGAGAGACGTGGAGTATGTCATGAATAGCAGAAAACTGAGCCGGTAATAAAAGGCGATAAGCCACGGAACCAATGCGTTCGGTGATGGGGAATGGACCAATATATCGAGGTGCTAATTTTCCCGATCAACTGAAATGCACAACACCCTTCATAGGTGAAACACGAATGAACACCAAATCTCCCACAGAAAATTCTAATTTCCTTCTTCTGTTAACGGAATAGGATTTTTGTCTACTTTAAGCTTCTTTCATCCTATGACGAATAAGGTCAATCTTTTCTATGGCATCACGAATAAAATCTGGACCTAAAACCAGCTTCTCACCGGCTTCAAGCCAACACGAAGGAGATCGGCATGGCCTTCCGTAGAGTGCTTCTAAAGGAGCCATACCAATACTAGATTGGAAGCTATTATTGTAAGAAAACTCAACAAGGGAAATATGATTTTCCCAACTTCCACCAAAATCAAGAACACATGCACGAAGAAGACCATTAACTGAGCGCGCTCTAGCATACAATCCACATTAATTTACATCTCAAACATCATAACGGGAAGAAATATATCTAGAAGGGGATGATCAAACCCTAGTGGGAATGACTCACTTAACCTTGATGCATCTACCCTAGTTCGGTCATTTTCGGTTGATGAGGCTCGAGGCAACGATTTCCTTTTCACATAGCACATCTTCTTTCACTTTGAATGCCACATTGCTATTCCACATTCACATGACTGATTTCTACAAACCTATAACTCCTAAGCTCATACGTCTCAGGAAAGGGTGTTAAGCTAAAAGAAGGTGCCTTCTCCGCCACCAAACTGATATACATTTATAGAGATCACTCATTGTGATTTAGAATGAACTCACTAAATTTTGGCATACAAATGAGATATAAATGGATTAGGTTAATAAAAGAATTTTATATATGGAATTTTTTGTAAAATATAAATGATATGTATAAAGTAAGTAAACTGTGAATTCACTTATTACTAAAGTAAGTAAATGGAAATGTTTTCCAAATATTAAAATATTGAAATAGTTTTGAGAATATATCCTTTTAAAGAAAAGTAAATGATTTGGGAAGTGATTTAATTGATAAAAGATTAATTAAAAAGGCCTAGTGATTGCTTATGGTGCTAGATATTTGTTGTTTGCTTTGATAGTTAAATAACCGACTATCAAATAAATATTGTCCTATTTATCGTTATTGGTGCAAAGAGACTGAGATCAAATTTATCTGAAAATCACTTCGGACCAACATATATGCGTTCAATTGTGCAGGTTATTGAAGATATTGATATTTATGATTTTCATAGTGAAGGACTTCTTGTTGATCGTTTGGGGTTAAAATCCCAATATACATATAGTAGCAGTAGTCTCTTCGTTATGAAATATCAAATGTAAAGACTATTCGCTACTAATCCTAGGAATTTCCCGACGGGATGTGGTAGGAAAGTACCTTCGGTTTGTCCTATTCCTAGACAACTTGTATGGACGAGTGTCTAACATTGCATTTTTGAGATTACGTACATTGGCTTTTACAAACATACATCTGTTTGGTGGTGGAGAAGGAAACTTCTCTTAGCTTAACACCCTTCTCAGAGATGTATGAGCGTAGAGGTTGTATGTTCGTGAAAGTCAATAGTGATCAATGGAATGGCAATGTGGCATTCAAAGATGATGTGATATGTGAAAAGGTAATCGTTACCTCAGGCCTCATCAACTGGAATTGACCGAAACAAGGTTAGATGCGATAAAGATAAGTGGGTCATTCCTAATTAGGATATGATCATCCCCTTATATATGTATTTCTTCCCACTATGACGTTCAAGATGAAAATTAATCTGGTTTGTATGCTATGAGGTCCCTCAGAAAGGTTGGTAACGACCGGGGGATGACCTATTCAGTACTACCTAGTTATAGAGGTAGGTGGGTCTTGTGTTGGTAGAGGAATTTATAGAATACAATAGCCTATGATTTTTGGTTGATGGTAATAAACATATATATATATATATATGTTTAAATGTATTTGTTATTTTACTATTTTATTTTTCCACATAATTAATAAATATTTGATGAATATAATAAATAACTCGGAATTCATATTTAAACAAATATTTTATTCAAATAGATATTTTATTACAAATTTGAATAGTAAAAATTTAAGCTCTTTCTATATTCCGAATACAAGTTACAATTACAACAAAATATTCACTATGCAATTTTTTCATACATGTTTCACCTCACTACATAATTCACTCGACACTCGTATTTGACCTTCAACTTTGTTCCATCCTTTATTCAACATCTCAACTATCTGCAAAATAAACACTGACATTGTAAAATTGAAAAAGAAATATTTTTACAGTGCACAATGAAGTGTGTGTGTTTTAAAATATTATTTGCCTCGGTTATTTGGGTTGTTCATCATCATTTTCCTTTAATTCATCATACACGAACAACTTGTGGCATGCACAATGTATCATTGTACATGCCACAAGGTCGTGCACACCGATATACACTTTCTTGTTAAAATTGCAGGGACAAGTGAGCAAAAGGTCAAACCCAAGCCTAGGCTGGACTCAACTCAAGTGAAAATGCTTGACAAAAACAAGACGACAATACTAAAGTGCACCAAACCAAACTCAAATCAAAATGAAACCAGATTACAAGAACACACACCAGACTACAGAACAAGGCACAAGTAGTCTAGGAAAACCATGGAACAGAATACAAGGGCACCAAATTTTTCAGACCAGGTCAATGAAATGACTCGAAGCAATGCAAATATAGACACCAGTTCTATACATATACAACATAACAACAGCACCAGACATGTCCAAATGAAAGCATTCAGGCATTCAGTCACATGGTTCAGGCCTTCACGCATGGTTCAGGGATGAACATGAGCATGCAGCATGATCAGTACACTCACATATACACATGTATGCATATATGCATACACACACACATACATACATACATACATACATACGTACATACATACACATGAATGCAGGCACTCAGGGTGGACAGATGAATAATGATGCAACCAGACTAGACACCAGTCAGAGGATGCAAGTGAAGCCTCAACCAAGACAACAGTGCAGACCTATGAAGACTCAACCAACATATACAAATGCATTCAGACTTCAAATGCCAAACTCGAGTATGCAAGACTAATAAGACTAGGCCAGTGCAATCAAACAAAACAAATTGAACCAGACTTCAAGATCACAAGATCAACATGAATGCAAATCCACACATGCAACCAGACTCGAAGCAACTGGGCAGTTTAACTCGAAGCAACTCAGGAACCACACAATGCAACACAAAACTACACCAGACTCCAAAACTCAGAGGCAAACAGCAAGTATGCTCGTATAGAGGGTCAATTCAACTCAAAGCAACACTCAGGAACCAACATGAAAACATGGAACAAGACTGCAATACCAAAGAGCAGTAGAAATGTACATATAAAGATTCAACCAGCTATGACTTCAAATGAAACATGACAGCAACTAGCTCATGCACAGGGATAAATTACACTCGAGCAAATCAAAACAAATATACGCACACATACATATGTATGTATGTACATAATGACACACATACAAGTGAACATGACATGATCAATGCATAATATCTGTTTACAACAAAAATAGTCCCACGGTGAAGCAGTTTACATGACTACAGCAAAAATAGTAAAGGAGCCGTGTGAAACTATCAGTAGCAGTTCAAACAAAGTCAAGTCATGGTTCAAATGGTCAAACAAAACTCTGTTGATGTGTTTTAAAACAATCGAATATTGTATGTAGCAGTTGGAACAAATCAAGAGAATTCGAGTCTCAGAAAATGGAACAGTGGGTATCAAGTCAAAATTCATCAACTCAATATTATCACAAATTCAAATGCCAAAATCATAGGAGAAAAGAACGGATCCGACTCTTCTACGTTCAAGCAAATTCGAATTCACGGAGAAACGTGTATCAACTAATGAACAAGTCAGAATCACCACATTCGTTCGATCAAAAATCAACGCAAGTGCCAAAATCACGAAAAATTCAAACTCAAATATACGAATCAAAAATATAGGGTTTTCATCCCAATAAATAAACCCATCTCATCATCGGCACTGATAATCAAATCGAGCATAATCAAAATCGAAAAGGGAAAAAATCACATAGCGATATTCGATCTCAACACAATTGAAGCAACCATGAGCAATCAAAGCTAGGAGTCGATTGACGAAGCAAATCAGATTGAAATCATCAATTCAATCGATGGATTCTAAAAGGTGGCTTCAATTAGGATAGAACCCTAATTTTTGAAGAGGAAAAGGAATCGTCGAAGAGAGTATACAAACGAAAAGGGTGATCGGCTTTACTAAATTATAATTGGGCCAGTTTTGTTTTATTATATTGGGCTTCAATTTTTAAATATAGGGTTTTGATACTTAGTTTTCTTTTTAATTATAACTTTCTTTTTGTGTAAATTTCTAGTTGTGTAACTAGGTGCGAACTACGGTTTTTGTTGTTCGAGAATTCGCAATTCAGTGGCTGAGTTGTGGTAGGGTTTTGAGCTTAGAGTTAGGTTAATCAACTAGCGGGTATCGTAAGTTTATGTGTGTTTGTACGCATCTGATTACTTAATTTCTAGTAGAAACCTTGGGGGTAGCACGTAGGCAGGTTTTTGCGGAAGCTGGGTAAATTTGTGTGTGATCTCTACTGCATTACTTTATGTGTTTATTTTTATTTTCGCATTAATTTTTAGTATACCCTATTAACCCCCCCCCTCTAGGGTGAAAACGATCCTACAAGTGGTATCAGAGCTAGGAACAAAAAACCATTTTTTGTTTAAAAAATTTCAAAGGCTTCTTTTAATAATGCTTTTGCTGAAGGTCAGTCTGTAGTTCGACCACCCATGCTCAATGGTGAATATGCTTATTGGAAAAATAAAATGAATTTTTTTCTAAAAACCATAGATGCATGGAAAATTGTTGAATCAGGATATAACACACCAATTGTAATGGTAGATAATTAAGAAGTTGAAAAACCTCTGGATTAATGGACAAACCTTGAAAATAAACTACAAAATGCTAACGCTAAAGCTATGAATACTATTATTTGCTCATTAGATCAAATTGAATTTCACCGTGTCTCACATTGTCTAACTGCATAGGAAATCTGGCACATACTTGAAGTGTCTCCTGAAGGAACCTCCCAAGTTAAAGAATCTTGCCTTTCCATGCTTAGTAGTGAGTACGAGAATTACACAATGGCAAAGGATGAAAGTTTCAAAGAAATGTATGGACGACTTTCTAATCTTGTATACAAATCAAAATCCCTAAGAAGACCATACACAGAGTTGGAAATAGTTCAAAAAATCCTCAGAATTCTTCGATGAAATTTTTAAGCGAAAGTGACTGCCATTCATGAATCAAAGGATCTGAAGCAAGTTAAAGTCGAAGAACTCATCGGAAATCTCACCACTTATAAGCTAGAAATCAAATTAAAGAAAGAACGTGAAGGAGGAGATACGCATAAGAAATCAATAACTCTCAAAGGAACAATAGAAAGTAAAGATGATGATGATGGAGCAGCTGAACTGGCACTGATAGTAAAGAGATTCAAAAGGTGGAACCGCAAGTACAAAAATCTAGCTCTAAATCAACAATTAAAGAGCAGAATAGTCAAAGTTCCAGACGACTCAGAAAAGCAGGAGATCATTTGTCACAAGTGTAATAAAGCTGGTCATATCAAGCCCAATTATCCTCAAAATCGACTAAGCAAAGGAAAGAAAACAAAAAGGAGAAGTTTTGCAGCAGCTTAGGATGAAAGTGATAAAAATGATAAAAGCACTGGCAGTGAGAGTGAAAAAGCAAATCAGCGTTTTTCAGGAGAAACAAGTGACAGCGATAATGACGAGCCAAGCGAGGTATCAAAACTTACTCACTCACAATTACTTATATATTTTCATGAAGTAAATGGCTGTTTTGAATGACTTAGGGAGAAGTACGCTAAAATTGAATCACAAAGAGATGGTTTGATTGAACTAAATAAGCAGCTGGATCAATTGATTCAAAACTATAGAAATAAGAGCCCTAAGTGTGATAAGTAACCATCAATAAAAGGGGAAATACAAAAAATTAGAAATTAAAATTAAATCGCTTGAAAATGAAATTCTGATTTTGAAAGAAAGTGAAAATACTAGTAGAGAAAATTATATTAAAAATTGCACGTTGTTACTGAATGAAAATGAATCTCTCAAGTCACGTTCAACAATTGTCTACAACTTTAGGAAAATTCTCCAAAGGAGAAAGATCACTAAAATTTATTAGGGAAACAAACTATTAATACTGTTAGACAAGGACTTAGGTATACTCAATCTAAAAGAGTTAGAAATGAAACTAATCATGTAAACTCCAAGTGCACGATTTGTGGAAAAATTGGACACAATCAAAAAAATTGCTGGTTTAGACATAAACACACGAAAACCATACCAATTTGGGTTCCTAAAGGCACGAATGTAAAATCTCTTAAACTTAAACAAATCTGGATGCCAAAAGGAACTAACATAGACTGTCTTGGTTCTACACAAACTTGTTTTTCAAAATCTTTTGTCACTAACAATCATGGACCTATAAAAACAAATAGGTCACAAAAATATTTCCCCATGTAGGTGTGTTGGCATGCTAATAAACAACAAGAGTGGTAATGGGATTATGGCTGTTCCAGGCACATGACGGGCGACAAATCAAAGATCCTTAGCCTAGAGAAGTACAAAGGTGGCAGAGTCACAATGGGCAACAATGATAAATGTATAATTATCGGTAAAGGTAAAGTAGGTGATGGTACATTTACCTTAAACGATGTATTATCTGTTGAAAATCTGCACCATAATCCGATTTCAATCATCCAGTTATGTGATAAGGGAATGAATGTTGTTTTTGATTCTGATTTGTGCAAAATTGTTGACCAATCATCAAAAGAAACATTATTTTTCGGTAAGAGGAAAGGTATATGTTGCACACCCCACAGTTTGGTTTTTGGTATTCAACTAATGATAACTTTGAGTTAAAAGGGTATTCAGATGCATATTAAGCTAGTAGTCTAGTTGATAGAAAAAGTACTAGTGGAACGTGTTCTATGTTGGGACATTCGTTAGTTGCATGGTCAAGTCGAAAAACATCATTTCATTAAAGATCACATTTCCAAAGAAAATATCTGCATAAATTTCATTTCAACTGATTTTCAATTTGCAAACATTTTTTACAAAACTCTTTCCAGAAAATAGTTTTTATCGACTTCATCTCAGTCTAGGCATTTTAGAAATTTGATTTTATATTTTTGGATTTGGTCTTAAATGCCTATGTTAACTAATATGACTCCTTACTAATTATCAAAAAGAAAAACAGTGACTGAAAAAAAGTGACGAGTTTTGATCTTGATCATACATTATGACATGAGACGGTATATGTAGTAAATTTATTTAAAAATTTAAACAAAATTTTTAATAACTTTGATTGGTAAAAATTTCATGATCATCTCTATTCCTATCATATTTCTACGACTATCACTCATCAAAATCCAATATATTTTGTAAAAATGTGGTATTTAAACATGAAATTATTCATTTTTTAATTAGCAATAAAATAAAAAAATTAAAATCATCCAAAAGTACCCACTTTTATTTAAAAGTCCTCACGGTTATGCATGGGTGAACTAATTGGAATCTTTGATTATATGCTTTCATGCTCATTTAAAAGTCCTCAAGGTTATGAATGTATGGAACACATATCAAAATTGATTAAAATAAGCCAGTTGATTCTAATCCCGTTTAAAAGTCCTCACGATTATGCATGGTTAGAAGATGCTTGAAATTCAATTTTTAATAAAAATAGGGAATACTACTAATCTCATTTAAAAGTCCTAACGGTTATGCATGGTTGGTAAGTATTCATATTCCTGTCATAAATATACCACAATTGGACAAGACTATATGGTTTTTCTACTCACCCCTATCACTCTAAAGTGGAATATGTGCCTAATAGAGTATTTATGATTTTTTTTTGATTTTTATTGAAATATATTATTTATACTTTATTAGGTATTAATGTTGTATATCACGTGATCACTCTTTTTCTAACACTGTTACTCTTTTACTGATAACAAAAGGAGGAGAGAAGTTAAGATTTTGGTAAATAAGTTCAAATATTTTAATTACATATTCTCGTCTAAGTTCATTGCATTTTTTATTTGCATTTTTATTATTATTTTCGTGCATATGTGTAGGGGGAGCTTTGTTGTAGGGGGAGCATTCAAATAGGGGGAGCTAATAGAATTCATCAAGACCAAATACATTTAATAGAGTCAAAATCTTAATATATGTTTGTTATCATCAAAAGAGGGAGATTGTAGAATACAATAGCCTATGATTTTTGTTTGATGATAATAAACATATATATATATATATTCGTTTAAAAGTCTTTGTTATTTTACTATTTTATTTTTCCACGTAATTAAATAAATATTTGTTGAATAAAATAAATAACTCGGAATTCATATTTAAACAAATATTTTATTTAAACATATATTTTATTACAAATTCAAACAGTACAAATTTAAGATCTCACTATATTCCGAATACAAGTTTCAATTACAACAAAAATTTCACTATACAATTTTTTCATACATGTTTCACCTCACTACATAATTCACTCGACATAAGTATTTGATCTTCAACTTTGTTCCAACCTGTATTCAGCATCTGAACTATCTGCAAAATAAACATCGACGTGGTAAAATTGAAAAAGAAATATTTTTGCAGTGCACAATGAAGTGTGTGTTTGAAAATATTATTTGCCACAGTTATTTGGGTTGTTCATCATCATTTTCCTTTAATTCATCATACTTGAACATCTTGTGACATGCACATTGTATCACTGTACATGCCACAAGATCGTGCACACCGATATACACTTGCTTGTTAAAATTGCAACGATAGGTGAGCAAAGGTCAAACCTAAGCCTAGGCTGGATTCAACTAAAGTGAAAATGCTCGACCAAAACAAGACCACAATACCAAAGTGCACCAAACCAATCTCAAATCAACATGAAACCAGATTTCAAGAACACACACCAGACTACAGAACAAGGCACAAGTACAAGGATGGCACAAGTACATGTAGTCCAAGCAAACCATGGAACATAATAAAAAGGCACCAAATTTATCAGACCAGGTCAATGAAATGACTCGAAACAATGCAAATACAGACACCAGTTCTATACATATGCAACAGAGAAGACTACAAGAAAATACAACATAACAACAACACCAGACATGTCCAAATGAAAGCATTCAAACATTCAGTCACATGGTTCCGGCATTTAGGCATGGTTCAGGGATGAACATGAGCATGTAGCATTATCAGTACACTGACATATACACATGTATGCATACATGCATACATATATATATATATACATACATACACTTGAATGCAAGCACTCAGGGTGGACAGAGCAATAGTGATGCAACCAGACTTGATACCAGTCAAAGGATGCAAGTGAAGCCTCAGCCAAGACAACAGTGCAGACCTATGAAGACCCAACCAACACACACAAATGCATTCAGACTTTAAACACCAAACTCAAGTGTGCAAGACTATAAGACCAGGCCAGTGCAATTAGACAAAAAAAATTGAACCGGACTTCAAGACCACAAGATCAACATGAATGCAAATCCACACATGCAACCTGACTCGAAGCAACTGGGCAGTTTAACTGTAAGCAACTCAGGAACCACACAATGCAACACAAAACCAAACCAGACACCAAAACTCAAAGGCAAACAGCAAGTATGCTCGTACACAGGGTCAATTTAACTCGAAGCAATACTCAGGAACCAACATGAAAAAATGGAACAAGACTACAATACCAAAAAGCACCAGAAATGTTCACATGAAGATTCAACCAGCCATGACTTCAAATGAAACATGACAGCAACTACCACATGCACAGGGACAAATTAAACTCGAGAAAATCACAACACATACACAAATACATACATATTTATGTATGTATATACATAATGGCACACATACAAGTGAACATGACATGATCAATGCATA
The DNA here is from genome assembly GCA_030737815.1 of Allium fistulosum. Lineage (NCBI taxonomy): Eukaryota > Viridiplantae > Streptophyta > Magnoliopsida > Asparagales > Amaryllidaceae > Allium > Allium fistulosum. The sequence goes on along the minus strand of CM060905.1, from coordinate 750,914,147 downwards.
ATATCTGTAGCAGTTCGAAAACAGTGAAGCAATTTATATGTTTACAGCAAAAACAGTCCCACGGTGAAGCAGTTTACATGACTATAGAAAAAACAATGAAGGAGCCGTGCGAAACTATCAGTAGTAGTTCAAACAAAGTTATGTCCTGGTTCAAATGGTCAAACAAAACTCTATTGAAGTGTTTTAAAACAATCGAATATTGTATGTAGCGGTTGGAACAAGTCAAGAGAATTCGAGTCTCAAAAAATGGAACAGAGGGTACCAAGTCAAAATTCGTCAAGTCGATATTATTACAAATTCAAATGCCAAAGTCATAGGAGAAAAGAACGGAATCGACTCTTCTACATTCAAGCAAATTCGAATTCATGGAGCGTCGTGTATCAACTAATGAACAAGCCAGAATCACCACATTCGTTCGATCAAAAATCAACGCAAGTGCCAAAATCATGAAAAATTCAAACTCAAATATACGAAACGAAAATATAGGGTTTTCATCCCTATAAATAAATCCATCTCATCATCGGTAGAGATAATCAAGTCGAGCATACTCAAAATCGAAAAGGGAAAAAAATCACATAGCGATATTTGATCTCAACACAATTGAAGCAACCGTGAGCAATCAAAGCTAGGAGTCGATTGACGCAACAAATCAGATCGAAATCATCACTTCAATCGATTGATTCTAAAAGGTGGATTCAATTAGAATAGAACCCTAATTTTTAAAGAGGAAAAGTAATCGACCGAAGAGAGTATACAAACGAAAAGGGTGACCGGCTTTACTAAATTATAATTGGGCCAGTTTTGTTTTATTATATTGGGCTTCAATTTTTAAATATAGGGTTTTGATACTTAGTTTTCTTTTTAATTGTAACTTTCTTTTTGTGTAAATTTCTAGTTGTGTAACTAGGTATGAACTACGGTTTTTGTTGTTCGAGAATTCGCAACTCAGTGGCTGAGTTGTGGCAGAGTTTTGAGCTTAGAGTTAGGTTAATCAAGTAGCGGGTATCGTAAGTTTACGTGTGTTTGTAAGCGTCTGATTACTTGATTTCTAGTAGAAACCTTGGGGGCAACACGTAGGCTGGTTTTTGCCGAAGCTGGGTAAATCTATGTGTGATCTTTACTACATTACTTTATGTGTTTATTTTTATTTCTGCATTAATTTTTAGCACACCCTATTCACCCCCTCTAGGGTGAAAACGATCCTACAAGTGGTTTCAGAGCTAGGAACAAAAAACCATTTTTTGTTTAAAAATTTTCAATGGCTTCTTTTAATAATGCTTTTGCTGAAGATTAGTCCATAGTTAGACCACCCATGTTCAATGGTGAATATACTTATTTGAAAAATAGAATGAAATTTTTTATGAAAACCATAGATGCATGGAATATTGTTGAATCAGGATATAGCACACCAATTTTAATGGTAGATAATCAAGAAGATGAAAAACCTATGGATTAATGGACAGATCTTGAAAATAAACTACAAAATGCTAACGCTAAAGCTATGAATACTATTAATTTCTTATTAGATCAAATTGAATTTCACTGTGTCTCACATTGTCTAACTGCACAGGAAATCTGGCACATGCTTGAAGTGACTCATGAAGGAACCTCCCAAGTTAAAGATTCTCACCTTGCCATGCTTAGAAGTGAGTATGAGAATTTCACAATGGGAAAGGATGAAAGTGTCAAAGAAATGTATGGATGACTTTCTAATCTTGTATACAAATCAAAATCCCTAGGAAGAACATACACAGAGCAGGAAATAGTCCGAAAAATCCTCAAAATTCTTCCACGAAATTTTGAAGCGACAGGGACTGCCATTCAAGAATCAAAGAATCTAAAACAGGTTAAAGTCGAAGAACTCATCGAAAATCTCACCACTTATGAGCTAGAATTCAAACTCAAGGAAAAAGTGAAGGAGGAGATACGCGTAAGAAATCAATAGCTCTCAAAGGAACAATAGAAAGTGAAGATGATGATGATGATGGAGCAGTTGAACTGGCACTAGTAGTAAAGAGATTCAAAAGGTGGAACCGCAAGTGTGGAAATCTAGCCCTAAATCAACAATTAAAGAGCAGAATAGTCAAAGTTCTAGATTACTCAGAAAAGTAGGAGATCGTTTGTCACAAGTGTAGTAAAGTTGGTCATATCAAGCTCAATTATCCTCAAAATCAACTCAGCAAAGGAAAGAAACCGAAAAGGAGAAGTTTTGTAGCAACTTGGGATGAAAGTGATAAAAATGACGAAAGCACTAGCAGTGAGAGTTAAAAAGAAAATCTGTGTTTTTAGGGGAAACAAGTGACATCGATGATGACGAGCATAGCGAGGTGTCAAAAGTTACTCACACGCAATCACTTATAAATTTTCATGAAGTAAATGGCTGTTTTGAATGACTTAGGGAGAAGTACGCTAAAATTGAATCACAAAGAGATAGTTTGATAGAATTAAATCAGCAGCTTAATCAATTGATTCAAAACTATAGAAATAAGAGCCTTAAGTGTGATAAGTGTCAATCACTAGAAGAGGAAATAAAAAAAATCTGAAATTAAAATTAAATCGCTTGAAAATGAAATTATGATTTTGAAAGAAAGTGAAAATACTAGGAGAGAAAATTCTATTAAGAAGGGCATGTTGTTATTGAATGAAAATGAATCTCTCAAGTCACAAGTCCAACAATTGTCTACAACTTTAGAAAAATTCTCCAAAGGAGAAAGATCACTAAATATGCTATTAAGGAAACAAACTGTTAATAATATTAGACAAGGACTTAGGTATACTCAATCTCAAAGAGTTAGAAGTGAAACTAATCATGTAAACTCCAAGTGCACGATTGGTAGAAAAATTAGACACAATCAAAACAATTGCTAGTTTAGACCCAAACACACGAAAACCATAACATGGGTTCCTGAAGGCATGAATGTAAAATCCCTTAAATTCAAACAAATTTGGGTGCCAAAAGAAACTAACATAGACTGTCTTGGTTTTACACAAACTTGTTTTTCAATATCTTTTGTCACTAACAATCATGGACCTATAAAAACAAATAGGTCACAAAAATCAGTCCCCATGTAGGTGTGTTGGCAGGCTAAGGAACAGCAAGAGTGGTACCTGGATTCTGGCTGTTCTAGGCACATGACGGGAGACAAATCAAAGTTCCTTAGCCTAGAGAAGTACAAAGGTGGCAGAGTCACAATGGGCAACAACGATAAATGTATAATTATCGGTAAAGGTAAAGTTGGTAATGGTACATTTACCTTAAACGATGTATTATATGTTGAAAATCTGAAACATAATCCGATTTAAATCAGCCAGTTACGTGATAAGGGAATGAATGTTGTTTTTGATTCTGATTTTGCAAAATTGTTGACCAATCATCAAAAGAAATATTATTTTCAGGTAAGAGGAAAGGTATATATTGCATACCCCACGGTTTGGTCTTTGGTATCCAACTAATGATAACTTTGAGTTAAAAGGGTATTCAGATGCAGATTAAGCTGGTAGTCTGGTTGATAGAAAAAGTACTAGTGGAACGTGTTCTATGTTGGGACATTCGTTAGTTGCATGGCCAAGTCGAAAAACATCATTTCATTAAAGATCACATTTCCAAAGAAAATATCTGCATAAATTTCATTTCAACTGATTTTCAATTGGTAGACATTTTTTACAAAACCCCTTCCAGAAAATAGTTTTTCTCAACTTCATCTCAGTTTAGGCATTTTAGAAATTTGATTTTATATTTTTGGATTTGATCTTTAATGCCTTTGTTAACTAATATGACTCCCTACTGATTATCGAAAAGAAAAATAGCGACTGAAAAAAAAAGTGATGAGTGTTGATTATGATCATACATTATGACTTGAGACAGTATATGTAGTAAATTTCTTTAAAAATTTAAACAAAATTTGTAATAACTTTGATGTGTAAAAATTCCATGACCATCTCTATTTCTGTCATATTTCTACGACTAACACTCATCAAAATCCAATATAGTATGTCAAAATGTGGTATTTAAACAGGAAATTATTCATTTTTTTAATTAGCAATAAAATCAGAAAATAAAATCATCCAAAAGTACTCGCTCTGATTTAAAACTCCTCACGGTTTTGAATTGGTGAACTACTTGGAATCTTTGATTATGTGTTTTCATGCTCATTTAAAAGTCCTCATGGTTATGCATGTGTGGATCACATACCAAAATTGATTGAAATAAGCGGATTGATTCTAATCCCATTTAAAAGTCCTCAAGGTTATGCGTGGTTAGAAGATGCTTGAAATTCATTTTTTTAATAAAAATAGGAAATGCAACTAATCTCATTAAAAAGTCCTAACGGTTATGCATGTTTAGTAAGTATTCAAATTCATGTCATAAATATACCACAAATGGACATGACTATATGGTTTTTCTATGCCAACATCACCCCTATCACTCTAAAGTGGAATATGCGCCTAACAGAGTATTTGTGATTTTTGTTTGGTTTTTTTTTAATTTAATATTTATACTAGATTAGGTATTAATGTTGTATTAATGTCTATCACTTGATCACTCTTTTTCTAACATTGTTACTCTTTTGCTGATAACAAAAGGGGGAGAGAAGTTAAGATTTTGGCAAATAAGTTCAAATTTTTTAATTACATATTCTCGTCTAGGTTCATTGCTTTTTTTATTTGCATATTTTTTATTATTTTCATGCATATGTGAAGGGGGAGCTTTGTTGTAGGGGGAGCATTCAAATAGGCGGAGCTAATAGAATTCATCAAGAATAATTACATTTAATAGAGTAAAAATGTTAATATATGTTTTTATCATCAAAAGGGGGAGATTGTAGAATACAATAGCCTATGATTTTTGTTTGATGATAATAAACAAATATATATATATATATATATATTCGTTTAAATGTATTTTTTATTGTACTATTTTATTTTTCCACATAATTAAATAAATATTTGTTGAATAAAATAAATAACTCGGAATTCACTATTGAACAAATATTTTATTCAAATAGATATTTTAATATAAATTTGAACAGTACAAATTTAAGCTCTCACTATATTCCGAATACAAGTTTTAATTACAACAAAATTTTCACTACACAATTTTTTCATACATGTTTCACCTCACAACATAAGTCACTTAACACTCGTATTTGATCTTCAACTTTGTTCCAGCCTGTATTCAGCATCTAAACTATCTACAAAATAAACACTGACGCAGTAAATTAAAAAGGAAATATTTTTTGCAGTGCACAACGAAGTGTATGTTTGAAAATATTATTTGTCTCCGTTATTTGGGTTGTTCATCATCATTTTCTTTTAATTCATCATAAACGAACAACTTGTGGCATGCACAGTGTATCACTGTACATGCCATAAGGTCGTGCACACCGATATACACTTGCTTCTTAAAATTGTAGGGACGGGTGAGCACAAGGTGAAACCCAAGCCTAGGCTGGATTCAACTCAAGTGAAAATGCTCGACCAAAACAAGACCACAATACCAAATTGCACCAAACCAAACTCAAATCAACATGAATCCAGATTACAAGAACACACACCAAACAAAGGAACAAGGCACAAGTACATATAGTCCAAGCAAACCATGGAACATAATACAAAGGCATCAAAATTATCAGACCAGGACAATGAAATGACTCGAAGCAATGCGAATACAGACACCAATTCTATACATATGCAACAGAGAAGACTACAAGAAAATACAACATAACAACAACACCAGAAATGTCCAAATGAAAGCATTCAATCATTCAATCACATGGTTCAGGCATTCAGACATGGTTCAGGAATGAACATGAGCATGCAACATGATCGGTACACTCACACATACACATGTATGCATATATGCATATTTATATATATATATATACATATACATATACACATGAATGCAAGCACTCAAAGTGGACAGAGCAATAGTGTTGCAACCAGACTAGACACCAGGCAGAGGATGCAAGTGAAGCCTCAACCAAGACAACAGTGCAGACCTATGTGGACTCAACCAACATACACAAATGCATTTAGACTTCAAATACCAAACTCAAGTATGCAAGACAAATAAGACTAGGCCAGTGCAATCAGACAAAATAAATTGAACCAGACTTCAAGACCACAAGATCAACATGAATGCAAATCCACACATGCAACCAGACTCGAAGCAACTGGGAAGTTTAACTCAAAGCAACTTAGGAACCACACAATGCAAATCAAAACAAGACCAGACTCCAAAACTCAGAGGAAAACAACAAGTATGCTCAAACACAGGGTCAATTCAACTCGAAGCAATACTCAGGAACCAACATGAAAACATGGAACAAGACTGCAATACCAAAGAGAACTAGAAATTTACAAATGAAGATTCAACCAACCATGACTTCAAATGAAACATGACAGCAACTAGCACACGCACATGGACAAATTAAACTCAAGCAAATCACAACACATATACACACACATACATATGTATGTATGTATGTATGTATGTATGTATGTATGTATGTATGTATACATATGGTGACACACATACAAGTGGACATGACATGATCAAAGTATAATATCTTTAGCAGTTCGAACACATTGAAGCAGTTTATATGTTTACAGCAAAAATAGTCGCACAATGAAGTAGTTTACATGACTACAGCAAAAAACAGCGAAGGAGCCATTGGAAACTATCAGTTGCAGTTCAAACAAAGTCAAGTCATGGTACTAATGATCAAACAAAACTCAGTTGAAGTGTTTTAAAATAATCGAATATTCTAAGTCAAGTCATGGTACAAATGATCAAGAAAAAATTCAAACTCAAATATACAAAACGAAAATATAAGGTTTTCATCCCTATAAATAAACGCATATCATCATCAGCACAGATAATCAAGTTGAGTGTAATCAAACTCGAAAAGGGAAAAAATCATATACTGATATTCGAGCTTGACACAATTGAAGCAACCGTGAGCAATCAAAGGTAGGAGTCGATTGATGAAGCAAATCAGATCAAAATCTTCACTTTAATCGATTGATTCTAAGAGCGGCTTTAATTACATCAGAACCCTAACTTTTTAATAGGAAAAGAAATCGGCCAAAGAGAACATACAAATGAAAAGGGAGACCGACTTTACTAAATTCTAATTGGGCTAGTTTTGTTTTATTATATTGGGCTTCAATTTTTGAATATAGGGTTTTGATATTTAGTTTTATTTTTAATTGTAACTTTCTTTTTGTGTAAATTTCTAGTTGTGTAAATAGGTACGAACTACGGTTTTTGTAGTTCAAGAATTTGCAACTCCGTGGCTGAGTTGTGGCAGGGTTTTGAGCTTAGAGTTATGTAACGACCCGATATTTTCAACCATTCGCATCTGCACATGTCGGACTTGAATTGCTCAAAATACCGCATTGTAAATAAAATTTGGCAAATCTCAGAATATACAGTAAATAAATATAATCACAGACACAGAGTAAAATAATGCAGTGGAAGTAAAAGAAATAGTAGTTCATGAAGCTACTATATAAATATATCAGAGTTTCATAAGATATAACAAAAGAAATAGAGGACAACATAAGTCTCAATAAAATAACCAAGTACAAGCTGAGGAGGACAATGGAACTGAAGTAGATAGGACAAGACAAGCAGATAATCTCCAGCGATTCAAATCTCCAAGAGAGTGGAAATCCAAATCTGTGAATAACTCAGACTGACCTGAGCGTAAAGCAAAACACAAAACACTCGAGTCAGGACAATATATACTTATATAATGTAAACCAACTCAAGTGAACTGTAATAAAGGTACAAGTAACTTAAAGAATGCTTGGGATCGCCCATTCTTTAAAGATCCATTAAACTATTTACTATGTAGTAATATACGCTATATACAGTAGTGTCTAATTAGTAAAGTATAATCATATAGAAAATAACGTTAAGGGGATGGTGAACCTTAACGCGGTCGGTTCTTTAAACCAAAATCGTAGTGGGCTCGATATGGTAGGTGACACAGCACACAAGGCAATGCCAGGGTAGATATACAAATTACGCACACGGACTGATGGAAAGGCATAGCAGCCACTACCGCTCCACCTCGAACAACACTCCCAAATCAAGGGTGCGCACCAAATCAATCACAAGTAATAGAATGGAATCGAAGAAGTGTGTCTGATAAGAGGTGCTACCTCACTGGTCCGAGATCGCTCCTGTTTTAGCCACCTTATGCCAACTCACGGGAGTTGGGTCCACGTATATACCTTAGGATCGTCGTCACCATCCTACTTCATTCTGAAAACTCCACCGCGTACATAGTTGTCAAAGTGGTTTTCGGTATCGACAGAGAGTATGTCCATATTCGATCCCGGTCTCTTTAACAACCAATCGTTATTATAACCCGTGGTTATAATTTAAAAACAGTTTATACTTCAAAATAGAATCATTTCAAATCCAAATCTTTATCAATATAAAGATTAAATCAATTCCAAACCATTTCAATATATTTAAAATATCATATCATTTCAAAACTTCATTTCAAATCATTTCAATATATCAAAATATCATATCTTTCCAAAACTTCATTTCAAATCATTTTAATATATCAAAACTTTTTAAAATTTAAAGATATCATTCATTTATTATCATTTCAAGTCACCCTTCTAAATAGTTTATATTTCAATCAAAATAATTCATTTAAACCATTTAAAAGTGTAGTTATTATACTTTCAAATCAAGTATTCAAATTTCCAAAGTTTCAATTCAATTCAATCATTTATTTCAATTAAATTTCCATAGACCATTTCAAATCTTATAAATTTCAAATATAGATTTAATCCACAAAATAACTATTCAAATTATAAAATAAATTCCAAAGCTTTATTATCCTATATTTCATAAGTCCAATATCTTTTAAATAGATTCAAATTACAAGTAAACCAAATATTTTCCATACTAATATAAACTTCAATTATTCATTCCAAGATTTAATATCATTCAAATTCATTTCAAAATATCAAAATATCATTTAAAAACATCATTTATTTAATTTAAATTTAAATACCATTTAATCACATTTCAAAATAGTTGTATTTTCCAAATCAACTATTCCATTTAAATCATTTAAAGTCAATTCATTATATTTAATAATTAAATATTTAATTTCCAAAATTTAATCTTTTTCAAAGATCATTTATTCATTTGAATTTATTAAACAAAGAAAATTCAACTTTCGCAGCACTTAGAAAATGCTACAAAAGTTATGTTGAAAAACAGTTCATTAACAAAAGACGGCATTTAAAATGCTGTAATATCTTAATTTAGTTTCAATTAAAATTTTAGTTAAATTTAACAACTATAGCACTAACAAAATGCTATAAAAATCCTTAGTTCAAATTTGCTATTTGGTTCATTTAAAACAACTACAGCATTTTCCAATGCTGTAATATGTTTACATTATATTTCAAAAATGCTGTCAAATTAAATTCAGAGTTTTATTTACAATTTCACACATAATTAACTTTTAATAAAAATCATTTTTACTTATAAAATCATATATTTCCATATTTAAAAACAATCATTTAAATACCTTTATTCCTATGATTTTTATAAAGTCAAATTTCAATACAAAAATCAAATTAAATAACAATTAAATTTTCATTTCTTTAAATAAATTCTTAACTTAACAACTAAGTTTAAATTTCCAAAATATGACTTTTTTTACATTTATTTTACTTAATTAAAATTTCACTTTTAACAAAATTTACAATTTCCCAATTTAAGTTATATTTCAAAATTTTCAACTTAAAATTCATTTATTCCATATTTTAATTTATACAAAATCATTAACACCTTTAAAACATTATTATTACTTAATAAAAATCATTAAATTCATCTTTAAATCAAATTTGTCATATATTCTTACTTTACATAATTTCCATTTATAAACAATATCATAAATTCCAAAATTAACTTATATTTCAAATTTTACTTCACCATCTACTTAATTCCCTTATTTAATTTGTAGAAAATCACTAATATTTATAGAAATCATTTTAATAAAATTTAAATCAAAATATCATAATATTTACATTTTTAAATATTTTAAAATTTCAGAAAAAATATAAACCACGGGTCTGTATATAATTTTCTAGCCTAGGTCAAGTGATACGGATATGTATCATTTCAATCTGCAGTTTACAAAGAAAAACCGGGTTCTATCATTTCAAACCCGCAATCCCAAGTTAAATAAAATAAATAAAAAGTCGCTCAGGCTTATCATTTCAGCCCATACGATCTTTCCCTATTCTAAAGTCCGTTCGGGTATGTATCATTTCAACTCATAGTGATTTTTATACTAATAGGGAACTTGCAGTGTGATAAACAGATATAAATGAACAGTTAATAACATATACAAATAACAGATGATATGATAGGTAAATAAGTTTAACATCATAAATAAATGAACACATGCAGTTATAACATCACATAATAGTTCTACACATTCAAATGGTGTCAATTCACATTTGTATAAGTATAAATGTCTGGTGAGATTTACTCACCTTATTGCCGTTGAAGATTTTGATTCAAGAATGATGGTAACACTTTGAAAAGAGAATGCACAGAAGCACGATCAAATAGTTGCGAAGGCTGCGACCAGATTTTTTTTATTCTTGAAAAGGAACGAATAAATTCAACATCAAAACTAAGTACAATTTAACACAAAAATTTCGAAATAAACTGAATGAATGGAATCAAATTTTGACTTGACCACTTCACTAGATGGAGAGAGGAAGGTAGGATGTAGATGAGCATGTAGTGGACGACAAAAATATAACAAACAAAAGAAGAAGGAAGGAAAAAAAACGAATAAAACCATTACCTGATTTCCCTGGTCACGGAAAAAAAAAACAAATGGAGATGTAGAAAAATTTTGAGGTGAGGAAATGTGATATGAGGTTTGTATTTATAGGCAGAAGCTTTGCACGCAAGGAAAAGTAACATGTGCAAATCAAATGGGAACAAAAAGGCAAGCTGATAGGAAAAAAAATATACTGCTTACGTGACAAGAAACTTGCATTGATGATTTAGTTTAAAAGATGAAAGTTTTACTGATAGATAAAATAAGGAACGCACAAATTAAGGATATGAATGTTAGAAAAATCAAAGATATCGTACCAAATAAAATAGTTGCAGCAAAAGAGAAATGGGATGTCCCTAAAAGGTAAATGGCCAGTCACGGTTAAAGGAAAATTGAAATGGATATGCTACATTCTTACTCAAAATGTACGTTTACTGATTTATTTAACCATTTTAAGTTACGGTATACACATTTGGAATGCGCACTATAGACGCAATAACTAACTCAAAATTTTACACTCAAAATGACGCATAAATTCTTATACGTTTTCTTATATACATTATTTACTCCATCAGATAACGTGCCCTTTAAATGCATACTTAAACAGTTTCTTTACACACTATGAATCTTGAAATTTATTACTTATTAAGATATGTTTTTTTTACACTGGGTTTTTATTCATTCATTTATCATTTACCCAAAATTTATTACAAAAGTGTATATAAGTAACGGTATAAATTATTTTATTTTGAAAAGGTATAAAATCTATTTTAAAGAACAAAAGTGAAATAAAGGTTGTTGTGAATTTATTCAATTAAACTAATAGATTTGAAAACTAGAAAAAGATTTAGATTCCGATGAACGTAAATTTATAACCAAAATATGCATTTTAGAGTTTTCTTATAAATAAAAATTTTGGGTGAGCTAAATTTAGAAAAGGACAGAAAAAAGAAAAAAGGAAAAAGAAGAAGAAGGGAAGCGATGAAAAATTAGAGCTTGTAATACTTTTCTCTCTCTTAGGAAATGAGAAAATAAAGAAGATGAGAAAATGAGAAACTTGTACGTGAATTGCAAGGCAAAGTATACGGCTAAACTAAAGGAATGAATGCCTAGAAAAGGAGTAAATGTTAGGAAAACAAAAAGGTAAGAATTAAGGCAACCTTTCTTTTCTTTCCCTAAAAACAGGTAATTAATTTAGAGCTTAATTATGTATATGGAGAGAGAAACCTTTCATTTTTTCTCTAATCAAATTGATTGATTAATTAAATGCCATTAACAAGCTATTTATTCATGGCATGGAATGTAACTATGTCCAAATGTATTCTACAATAAATTATGTAAGTGCAATATACTAGATTGTGTACAAAGATGATGTTTCCTTCAAATATATCTTTATTGGTCATAGTATTATTATTAAAAACATATACGTATACGTATATATATATATACACTAGACTTATACATATAAATGAGTTAAAATTAAGTTTCACTATTTTATGAGCCTAAAATTAAAGACAACAATTTTGAACCTAATCTCCAGATAAAAAGTCACGCAGTAGCAGAATAACAAAACGATGATTCGATGAAAGTAACGATTGATGGAATGGAAGATACCGAAATGCCCAAATTCGTTGATCCGAAGATACCGAATTTTAGCTATCCCAAACACGTTGATAGCGCACTATTCCGTGTTTAAAGATCTACGATTCTTCGCACGTTGATCTAGCGCACTAGATTCCGTGAATCGGCTTCAGCAGTCGTTGAATCGAGCGCACTCGATTAACCGAAAGTGGAGATAGGAGATTACACTCAACTACCAATTTGGTGAAAGCACAAAGCTAACAAAACAAAAGTTTTTATTCAAATCAACTAAACTATTACAAATGACCCAATCGGCCTATTTATAGGCGTTACAACTCAACACAATCACCTCAACAGTGCAACACTTAGGTCGTTGCCGACCTAACAACACCACACGACTCAACTTAGGTCGTACGCGACTTAACAGACTCACCCGGTTCAACATTACAACACAGTTATACGCCTTATACAACTCACACGACTTATACAGAACGACCTAAAACATACGACTTAACAATATGTTTAACGACTTAAACCAGCTGCGACATAACATCCTCCGCGACTTAAAAGAATAAACGGCATAGAGTAAAACGGCATAAGGAATCTACGACTTCAAACTTCAGCGACCTAACCTAGGTCGTAACCCGCTTCTACGACCTAACCTAGGTCGTAACTCGCCTGAACGATCCAACACAACAGGCTCTGGTTTGCTTAACTCGCTAGGTCGTTCCAACGACCTATCCTTTAACTCGTTAGGTCGTACATGACCTAAATCACTTCCCTTAAGTCGTAACCGACTTAAGCCTTGCGCATTCTCAACTCATGGTTCTCCACTAGGTCGTTTCCGAGCTTCACTAAGTCGCTAGAGCGACTTAAAGGCATTATTAGGTCGGTCACGACTTATGGCTTCATTAGGTCGGTCACGACTTAATACTTCATTTTGTATCCCTTCCTCGCGAACTTCCTTGTTAGCTCCCATGTTCTTAGGTCGTAAACGACTCATCATTTCCGAACGACTTAAGGTGTCGTTAGGTCGGTCACGACCTAATACTTGGCCTGCATCATCCTCCCTTGGTTGAGAGAAATTCGTCCTCGAATTTGCACCTTCCTCCTCCACAACACACTTATCCCCATGATACGGAACTAAGTATTTGACATTAAACACATCAGAAGTATGAACATTATCCGGCAATTCCAATTGATACGCGTTCTCATTGATTTTCTTCATAATTTTTAGTGGACCAATCTTCCGTGCTTTCAATTTATTGTACGATCCCACTGGAAAATGATCCTTTGTTAACACTGCATAAACCAAATCCCCTTCATTAAATTCAACACTCCTTCGCTTCAGATCTGCAGATCGTTTGTACTTCTTATTCGCTTTCTCCAATCGTTCTTGCATGATTTTATGACACTCCGTCAATCCTTCAACAAAATCAGCAGCTCGCTTGACTGTCCCCTTTGGTTGTGGTATTATTGTTAAATCCAATGGTCCCTTTGGCAAACTAGAATATACAACCTGAAATGGGCTGAATCCAGTACTCCGGTTCACTGCATGGTTATGAGCAAATTCTGCTTGACATAGTTTCATATCCCAACTCTTCAGATTATCTTGTACAAGACATCTCAACAAATTCCCCAATGATCTGTTCACAACCTCGGTCTGTCCATATGTCTGCGGATGATAAGCGCTACTAAATTTCAATTTCGTTCCCACCATCTTCCACAAACTTAGCCAGAAATGGCTTAGAAATCTAGTATCCCGATCTGAAACAATCGATTCTGGTAGCCCATGCAATCGATAGACCTCCTTAAAGAATAACTGAGCGACTCGGACGACATCCGCTGTCTTCTTACATGCGATGAAATGTGCCATTTTAGAGAACCTGTCTACCACGACAAATATAGAATCATTTCCCCTTTGAGTTCGAGGCAAACCCAAAACAAAATCCATACTCACATCCACCCATGGTTTAGTAGGTACAGGTAACGGCATATATAATCCTGCATTTGTAGCGGTTCCTTTCGAGACTTGACAAATATGACACCTCTCAACAAACCTCTCCACTTCTTTCCTCATCGACGGCCAAAAATAAGATTGAGAAATCAGCTGTAGTGTACGGTCTCTACCCACGTGGCCTTCTTCATGTAGCTCCTTTACAATCTTCATTCTCAAACTACAATCAGGTATGCACAATCGATTTCCTTTGAACAGAAAACCATCTACCATCATAAACTCATCCGTCTTTCCCTCCTTGACTTCATCAACAAACATTCCAAAGTAAGGATCTTCGTCAAATAATTCTGGCAACACATCAAACCCGGATACTTCAACCTTCATTGTAGTCAACACATGATTCCTTCTGCTCAACGCATCGGCCACACGGTTCGTAACCCCAGATTTGTGTTTGACAACAAATGTAAACTGCTGTAGACATGCATTCCACGATGCATGCCTTGCTGAAATTTTCTCCTGTCCTTGCAGATGTTTCAGAGCCTCATGATCAGTGTATAGCACAAACTCCTTGTGAAATAAGTAATGTCTCCAATGTTTAATGGCTTGCACAACAGCATAAAATTCCACTTCATACGTACTATATCTCATCTTCGCTCCCGATAACTTCTCACTGAAATATGCAATAGGACGCCCCTCTAACTCAACACCCCTCCAATTCCAACCTTCGATGCATCAGTATGTAATTCAAATAACAACTGAAAATCAGGTAATGCTAGAATTGGTGCTGTCGCAACAGTTCCTTGATTTGTTCAAAAGCTACCCCTGCTTCCTTCATCCATGCAAATTGTTTACCCTTCATACAATCTGTAACAGGCGCCATCACACTACTAAAGTGTGGAATAAACCTTCGATAAAATGAAGCCAACCCGTGAAAACTACGAACTTCCGTTATCGTCTTGGGCTATAGCCAATCTCTAATTGCTTCGACTTTACTCTGGTCAACCTGTATTCCTCCTTCCGATAAAACATACCCAGGAATAAAACACTCCTCGCCATAAAAACACACTTCTTTGTAGCTGCAAAGAATTGCTCTTCACGAAGAATAATTAACACTCTTCTCAAATGCTGAACATGCTCCTCAGTACTAGCACTGTAATCAAAATATCATCAAAGTATACCACTACGAACTTCCCAATGTACGGCCTGAAAATTTGATTCATCACCCTCATAAACGTGCTCGGTGCATTCGATAGACCAAACGGCATGACAAGCCATTCATACAATCCTTCCCTTGTCTTGAATGTTGTCTTCCACTCGTCTCCTGGTCTAATTCGAATTTGATGATAACCACTTTTAAGATCAATCTTCGAAAAGATCACAGACCCACTGATTTGATCTAACTGATCATCAAGCCTCGGCATCGGAAATATGTATCTGACAGTTATCTTATTCAGTGCTCTGCTATCCGTACACATTCTCCATGAGCCATCCTTCTTCGGTACGAGTAATGCTGGTACAGCACACGGACTCAAACTCTCCTGTATTCGTCCCTGTTCAAGAAATTCCTCTACCTGCCTATGCAACTCTTCATGTTCTTTCGGACTCATTCTATAGTGTGGTTTATGTGGCAACACAGCACCTGGAACAAGATCTATCTGGTGTTTTATATCCCTCAACGGTGGCAATTCCGTTGGTAGCTCTTCAGGAAATACATCATTAAATTCTTCAAGTACTGGTTTAACTTCTTCAGGTATCTCAACCACTTCATTGCTCTCTCGCCCAATCAATAAGAACACTTCAGGCTCCTCTTCAACTTCTTTAACAAACTTCTTCAAGAATAATAAAGTTTTCAGCTCTTCAATCTCCTCCAGTTTGTTTTCTTCTTGTTGTCGCTTCTTTGGAACTAGAGTAATCTTCGTGCCTTCAAACATGAAACTGTAACTGTTGGTACGCCCATCATGTTGCACCTCCCTATCATACTGCCACGGTCTTCCCAGCAACAAATGACAGACATCCATATCTACCACATCGCACTAGATTTTTTCTTTATATTTCTTTCCAATTGAGAAATTCACACAAGCCCTTCATCCAACCTTCACCTCCCCGCCTTTTCTCAACCCAGCCAACTTGTACGGTTTCGGATGTTTCTCAGTCTTCAATGCCAACTTCCTCACAGCTTCTGAAGAAATTATATTATCACAGCTTCCAGCATCAATAACAAATTTGCAAACTTTCCCCATAATAATACATGTTGACTAAAAGATATTGCTCCTCAACCAACTACAATCCTCCTCTTGCTTTGGTGTCAAACAAGACCTCCTCATCATCAGATTACAACCTTTGTCTCCCGACACTTCTTCTTCTTCCTCATCAGGTGGTGAATTGGAACATTCAGCTTCTTCATCCTCATCCTCAACCTCCGCTATCATAGCTCTCTTCTTCGGCTTTGGACATTCATTACTTTTGTGGCCCATTTCTTGGCAATTATAACACTTGAAACCATTATTGACTTTCGTCTTCCCAACCTCATTCACAACTGGTTTTGCAACAGCTTTTGAAACAGTAGAACTTCCACTAACACCCTTCACTGGATTATTGGAATTTGTAAACACACCACCACCTCATCTTCCCTGTTTCTCCCAAGCCAACGCTTTCTGGTGTGCTTCCGCTACAGATCTGGGATCAAACATGTTAACCATATCTTGAATCTGCATTCGCAACCCCCCAACAAATCTAGCTGTCAATTGTTCCTCTGTCTCCATAATATCATTCCTTGCAATCAGTTGATAAAATTCATCAGCATAGTCATTCACAGATTTCGTCCCCTGTCTCAAGTTTTGCAACCTCCGATACATAAGCGACTGATAGTTATAAGGTAAGAATGTAGCTCTCATCAGTTTCTTCATCTTATCCCAAGATTCAATCTTTGACTTCCCCATTCGTTCACGAGTAAGTTTAGTTTGCTGCCACCACGCTAAAGCTCTACCCCTCAACCTTGTAGCAACCAACTTCACTCTACGATGTTCTGGAACTTCGTTGAAGTCAAAAATCTCTTCAACATTAGACAACCAATCCAAAAAGTACTCAGCTTGCGTACCACCCTTGAATTCCGGTATTTCAGTCTTCATCCCAGACTCCCACTTGTGATCATACTCCGATTGATTTCTTCCTTGGCCTCGTCCATGAACACTACCACCATCAAACTCCTCTTCAAAATCAGATGTATATCTATGTCGATCCTGACCACCAACATCTCTACTACCATCGTGTCTTCCTCCAACATCCCTTCTACCAGTATTCCTTCGATCACGATCTCGATCATCAACATTTCTATAACTGTCTCGGCTCACACTTCTATGATCATTATCATTACTTCTCTCTCGATTGGAATGTGGTGAAACTCTACTTCTCCCATGGTTAGATTCAGGTGAAACCCTTCTCTTATTTTGATTCATCTCCAACATCATCTTCTCTAATCGTCCAATCCCTTTATTAAGCTTCTCACTAAAGTTCTTATTAATTCTTTGCTCTATCTCATCAGCTTCTTCTCTTATATACAAAGCTTCTACGTTTTGATGACGATTAGCTCTTCTTAGAGGCATGATTGAATACTTCACAAACTCTTCAATTCTCGGCTTGGACAAATCAAAAGATACCAAATGATGTACAATCTTCAACTTCAAACTTGGCGCGCAAAACTTCCACGGCCAAATTCAAACAACTTTCGAACTTTGATCCAAAATGAAATGGATCGAAAACTCCCACTTTGTTGCGAAAATATGATGAACATGATGAACACAACTTCTCCAAATAATGCAACTTTCAATCTCCAACACTTCTACTTAGCTCGGCTCTACACTTCAAGCTCGGCTAACACTTCAACTTCGAAATTCTTCAAAGAATTGGCTCCAAGACTCGATTTAGCTATGATTGGCTAAAACAAGCTCTGATACCAAAATGACACGGCAGCGGAATAACAAAACGATGATTCGATGAAAGTAACGATTGATGGAATGGAAGATACCGAAATGCCCAAATTCGTTGATCCGAAGATACCGAATTTTAGCTATCCCAAACACGTTGATAGCGCACTATTCCATGTTTAAAGATCTACGATTCTTCGCACGTTGATCTAGCGCACTAGATTCCGTGAATCGGCTTCAGCAGTCGTTGAATCGAGCGCACTCGATTAACCGAAAGTGGAGATAGGAGATTACACTCAACTACCAATTTAGTGAAAGCACAAAGCTAACAAAACAAAAGTTTTTATTAAAATCAACTAAACTATTACAAATGACCCAATCGGCCTATTTATAGGCGTTACAACTCAACACAATCACCTCAACAGTGCAACACTTAGGTCGTTGCCGACCTAACAACTCCACACGACTCAACTTAGGTCGTACGCGACTTAACAGACTCACCCGGTTCAACATTACAACACAGTTATACGCCCTATACAACTCACACTACTTATACAGAACGACCTAAAACATACGACTTAACAATATGTTTAACGACTTAAACCAGCTGCGACATAACATCCTCCGCGACTTAAAAGAATCAACGACATAGAGTAAAACGGCATAAGGAATCTACGGCTTCAAACATCAACGACCTAACCTAGGTCGTAACCCGCTTCTATGACCTAACGTAGGTCGTAACTCGCCTGAACGATCCAACACAATAGGCTCTAGTTTGCTTAACTCGCTAGGTCGTTCCAACGACCTATCCTTTAACTCGTTAGGTCGTACACGACCTAAATCACTTCCCTTAAGTCGTAGCCGACTTAAGCCTTGGGCATTATCAACTCGTGGTTCTCCACTAGGTCGTTGCCGAGCTTCACTAAGTCGCTGGAGCGACTTAAAGTCATTATTAGGTCGGTCACGACTTATGGCTTCGTTAGGTCGGTCACGACTTAGTACTTCATTTTGTATCCCTTCCTCGCGAACTTCCTTGTTAGCTCCCTTGTTCTTAGGTCGTAAACGACTCATCATTTCCGAACGACTTAAGGTGTCGTTAGGTAGGTCACGACCTAATACTTGGCCTGCATCAAAAAGGGTTTAAGATTAAAAAGTTATAACTTTGCATACAAGTCCATCTTATAAATCTTAAGTCAAATTAACGCACACAAATATGTATATACAAATCACTGTAAATAATGTCTTAAACTTAATACAACATTTTTATGTTAAAATTTATAACTTAGTAAATTCTTTAATATTAAGCAACAAATTAAGGTCTAACGTTAATTCAAAAGGAAATAAAAGGAATCGTGATATTTTTCAACAAATTCAAGTTATTTTTTTAAAGAAGCCCCAATTTTTTTTAACAAAACTTATTAACTTAAAAATTTAATTATTGAAAATTTTAGGGGTCGTTACAAGTTAGGTTAATCAAGTTGCGAGTATCGTAAGTTTACGTGTGTTTGTAAGCTTCTGATTACTTAATTTCAAGTAGAAACCTTGGGGGCAGCACGTGGGCAGGTTTTTGCCAAAGCAGGATAAATCTGTGTGTGATCTCTACTGCATTACTTTCTGTGTTTATTTTTATTTTTGCATTAATTTTTAGTACACCCTATTCACCCCCTCTAAGGTGAAAACGATCCTACGGAACATTGTGATGGTTCCTCGGTACATTCCTCTAGAGATGTACTGCGGGAAGGTAGTCCCTTCACCTGGTCATTTGTATGGAAATCCAAACTCCACTATGTGCCGGCCATTTTGTTTGTAGAGCCTAGTATGTTGGAATTTAGTAATGGTAACAATTTCGGCTATTTTAATTATTATTTGTATACTAGATACTAGTATAATATAACATGATTTGATATGAAAGGTTTTGGTTATCGTAAGGTAAAAACATGTCCGTGTTTATGTGTGGACGTGTCTTACGAGATACTTTTGTTTTGAAAAGAAAAGTTTTGGTAATTTAATAAATTCAGTTGAGTGTGTTTTCTCACGCTGGTTTACCATACTGATCGGGGCGTACTTCCCTCTCAATGCTCGGGTCAAACCGAGTATATTTACAGGTTCCGTTTTGGTGCTTTTGGAACTTCAGCAGGAGAGCTAAAGACCTTCATTGTCATATAACCGTATCTATTTATTTTCCACTGCATTGTTTTGTTTATATTATCAACAATTGTAAGGACATGTTATTATAACTATCCAGGCTGATGATTAGTGATTGATTGTTGAACTATGATGGATGTGCGTATATGATATTACAGATTTTCTTTTGTAAAGATTATTCATCTATATTATGTGTTATTCCGCTGCGATGTGAGATTTTGTATTGTTTAGTTTGGTTCTCTCTTCTATCTTTCTTCTCTTCTCTTCTTCTCTCTTCTTTTCTTTCTCATTACTTTCCGTCATTCCATGCTTTTTGCGTCGGACATATGTGGTTTATTTTCGATTCAAAGGGTACAGATTTGAGGGTCGTCACACATAGTATCAGAGCTTAGCTTTAGTTTATACCTAGGCTTTGATGTGTACACAGAATAGATAAGGTCAATAGCGCCCTAGATTGAGTTTGAGTGTATTATTTATATGCGCGTATTTGTTAGTGATACAAAAATGTTTTAAATTTGTTTACTTATCCGTTGAATTATTTATGAATTCAGGTCGGTGCGTGGGACGCCATGTCATCGATAGGAATTTCTAAACACTTAAACGAGGCAAGTCGACATAGTATTATTTTTATATTGGTTAAATGAAATAATTTTACCTTGATTATATTTTTTATATAAATGGATTGGTTGGTTGTTTCAAAATGTAAATATATACAAGTTATTAAAAGCTGTTTGAATAATCTGAATAAAAACAACAATTGTTAAAGAATAAATTATATAAGCAAATGAATTATAAAGTATGGAATTATAATTAATATGATTTAAAATTGTGAAATAATCTTATATATAAGAAATGAAATTATATGAGTATATTTATTAATATGAGTTATAAATAAAAATGGATTTAAACTAATAATTTGAAATTTTGAATCCCATTGATTTTGACAATTGTTTTGTTTTCAAAGGTTGAAGAGGTTATATGTAACGACCCACTATTTTGGACGATTCAAATAGACAATAATCCATACACGTCTGACTTGAATTATTCAAAATAACAAACTGTAAATAAATTTGGAGCAATAAAATCAAATACATAACCACAGACACAAAATATCAGAATAACTCGCAGCGGAAATTAAAATATCATAGTAGTTCATGAATCTACAATAACAAACTCTCAAAACAAAATACATAATATCAGTCTAAAAACATATAAAATATAAATCTCAAATACATAGAAGTTTATAATACCAGAGCTTAAATAGAACAACTGAAACTAAAATGGATAGATAACTAGATAAGCAGAATCTCCAGCGATTCCTAGCTCCAGAAAAGGAATCCAAAGCTAAGCTGTAAATACTCAGGCTGAACCGAGCATAAAGTAAAACACAAAACACTCGAGTCAGGACAATATATACTTATATAATGTAAACCAACTCAAGTGAACTGTAACAGTAATACATAATAACTTAAAGGATGCTTGGGACCGCCCATCCTCTAAGGATCAGTTAAACCATAAGTTTAAATACATCCGTGGTTAAAATTTCAAAATAGTAATTTATGTTTGAAATCAAATATCATTTCAAAATTCAATATCATTCAAAAAAATCAATTTCAAAATGTCACAATATCATATCTTTTCAAAACTACATTCATTTTATTTAAAATACCATTTCAACACACGTTTCAAAATAGTTTATATTTCAAACAAGTTACTTCACTTTAAATCATTAAAATGAAGTTATTATATTTTCAAAATTTAAATCTTTCAAAGTCCATTTATTTACTTAAACTTATCAAAACAATGAAAATTCACCTTTCGCAGCATTTGGAAAATGCTATAAAAAGTTACTTTCAAAACAGTTCAATTTTACGAAAGGCAGCATTAAAATATTGTAATAGGGTTACATTAGTTCAAATAAAACCTTAGTTAAATTCCAAAATTATAGCACTTACAAAGTGCTATAATATTCCTTTATTAAAATTTAGCCATTTGGTTCATTTATATCAACTACAGCATTTATAATTGATGTAATATCCTTTACCTTAGAAATAATAGCATTTTAGAAATGCTGTTAATTAAAATTCAGGGTTTTCAATACAGTGTCACAAGCAATTATATTTTTATATAAATCATTTTCAACTTATAAAATCAAAATTTCTCACTTTTAAAACAATCGTTTAAATGCCCGTATATTCATGATTTTATAAAGTTAAATTTCTATTCAAAAGTCAATATTTTATAAAAATTTACATATTAAATTCACACATTAAATTTCAATTCTTTATAATTAAATTTTAACTTAACACTTAAGTTTAAATCTCCCATATAACTTATTTTCATTTTATTTACTTACCTTCAAAAATTCACTTTTAAACAAAATTCATAAATTCCAATTTAAGCTATATTTCAAAAAAAAAATTCAACTTAATATTCATTCATTTCACATTTTTAATTTTTTTCAAAAATCATTAATATATATTATAAAATCATTTTAAATTCATTTTAATTCCAAATATCATAAATTTATCATATTTCATATTAAATTTAAATTCCATTTCATCACCAAATTAGAATTTCCAAAATAACTTAAATTTCAAATTTCCAACTTTACCATTTATTTATTTCACTTGTAAATTCTCAGAAAATCAAAAATACTTTAAAAATCATTTTTAATTAAGTTGAAATCAAAATATTATAATAATTTTATTTCTAAAATAATTTAAAATTTTTAGAAAACATATTTTAACCATGGGTCTGTAAATCATTTTCTAGCCTAGATAAAGTAATACGGATACTATATCTTTTCAATCAGTAATTACAAAGAAAAAATTCGGGTTTGATCATTTCAAACCCGCAATCCCAAGTAAGAATGAAATGGAAACCGCTCAGGCCCATCATTTCAGCCTATAACGATTTTCCCCTATTCTAAAGTCCGTTCGGGTATGTATCATTTCAACCCATAGTGATTCTAATCTGCAGGGAACTTGCAGTGTGATAAACTGATATAAATAACAGAATAGCATGATATAATAGTAACATATGGTATAACAGGTGTAAATACAGGTGTGAACATCATATGAATATAATAAGGTAGTTATAACATGATGATGTAAATTACATATTTAAATGGTGTCAGTTTACTAGTTATATAAGTACACATCGTCTGGTGAGAATTACTCACTTGTATAAGTTGGAGACGACAACCAATTGCACAAACAAGGAACTTCAAAGGCATGATAACATGACAATTATTTGAGAGTGGGAGAGCCAAAGCTAATTTCCTTGTTAAATATCAAACAAAACAAATACAAACATGAATTACAAACCGAAATATTACAAAACAATGCTAGGAATAACTACCCAATTCAAAGCTAGAGCTTTTGCACTTGCATTCAACATCATATGCTTCAGCCAAAGGCTGGAAAAGCACTGTTATGGGATGGTTTTGGATCAGGTTTGGATCAGGTTAAAGCCATATAGGGGTCGGCCATAGCAATATAAGGAGGAGATGAAGGATATGTGCTTGAATTTCAAAACAAGGCAACTACCAGTGGTTTCTATGCCACCAATGGTTCGACCCTATGCAACATGGGCATGGCCAGGCCTATAGTGGACTGGAGAATGGTGTGGCTGTGGCTTTGCGTCAGGTAGGTGCTGGTGCAAGTGATGCAAGAGGCGGCCAAGGTGGTCGTTGGAGTGGGGAAGGCAATAGGTGCTAGGCTATAGGGTTTTAGGTGGATGTTTGCTCAATTTTTGGTGGATCTACATCATATATGGCCATGGCTATGGATGGTAAGTGGGCTGGAGAAGATGGTGGCCTGATGTGATGGTGATGGAGGCAGCCATGGTGATGGAGGAGCAAGGCCAAGCTACCTAAAGTTGAAGGCAAGTGCAAAAATCATAACAAACAAGAAGAAAAAGAGTAGAAAAGAAGAAGAAGTTTACCAAATTTTTGTTCAGGTGTGGAGGCCGAAATTTTTGGAGTAAGAAGCTATTTTTTACGTGAAAATGGAAGGAAGTAATCAGCTGAAGAAAATGATAAGGTCAGCCAATAGTAAATGCAAGTGTTGGTTAGAAAATGAAAAGGCAAGAATACAAAAAGACTAGGATTAACAAAAGTCACAAACTCTTCATATTTCCATATTTTCTTTTTATAAGTTTAAATATCTGAAAATACATATAATTTCTGTTAAAATTCGAAAATATAAAAAATATACAAAATATAACTAAATAAATATTAATTATAGATGATTAAAATAAGAAAATAGTACAAAATGAAAACTAGTCTAGAAAATTTGAAAATAAACAGGATAAACTTTGGAAGATTTATATGGACTTAGAAAATATTTATCAATAAAGATAATAACCTAAAATAAAAATGCTTTCACAAAAGTAAATAAATAAATTTTAATTAAATATAATTTAAATTAAGAAAATAGAAGAAAAATAGAAACTAGCCTTTTAAAAATAGGAAATAAATGCAATAAATTTTGGAAAAATTTTATTATCACTTTTAAAAATATTAAAGGACAAAGTATCCATAAAATAACATACTAACACAAATTAAAATAAAATATGATAAAGAAAATGTAATTTATATAATTTAAAATAGACAAATTGTTAAATAAATCAAATCGCACTCAAAATTGAAATGTACATAACTTTTTACAATTCAAATCCGTTTTCAATGAAACGAAAAGTGGTATTCAAGTTATTAAATCTATTTTCATAATAAAAGATAAAATTTAAGAATTTAAATATTTAAATTTAAGGTTTAAAAATCAAAGTTTGACCAGAAATCCCTTTTTCAGGAAAATGTTCAATTTATACCAGTTTGAAATTAAAATTCACATAATAATCAACATTTATATTTAAAAATGAAAATTTTGAAATAAAACAAGTTTAAAATAATTTAAAATAAAATAAAGTTAAATTTAAATATATGCAGAAATCTAGGGTTGTTACACTCTCCCCCACTCAAATCTTTTCGTCCTCGAAAAGGAATGAGGTACAGAAAACACAGAAAATAGAATAGATTAGGGTTAAGATAAGATGACAAGAAGATTAAAATTATACCTGATAACTGTTGTTACAGGTAAGTTTAACAAGGTGGAGAATAAGAATAACTAGAAGGGAAAATAGGACGAAAGACAAGGATGAGCCATTAATTAAAATTGTTGGTTAAAGAGGTAAAAATATTTAAAACACTTTAGAATTCCTTAAAAAGGAAATAACTGATCAAAGTATCATTTATATAATATTTTATCAAAATACTTTTATAACTCGATGTATTAACAAGTTTATCCTCGTTCCTGCAGACTCTGGCAGTGCGTTGATCAGGCGCAAAGCTAGAATTCTCCAGGTACTTAGTAGACTTGTTTCAACACCCAGTGAAAATACTGGAAAACTTTTAAAAACAGATATGGAAAGTACAATCCAAACAAAAAAACAAACAAAACCTTTGTCTAACCATGGATCGCAGATACACAAAGGTTACGCCTGGGTCCCCCAGGAAACATCTGTATCCGTAAGCTTTTTCAGCCCTGCGAATTGCGCCATGATGACTAGTAGACCGCAGATACACAATGGTTACGCCTGAATCCCCCAGGAAACATCCGTATCCGTAAGCTTTCTCAGCCCTGCGGATTTTGCTACTAATACGACCTACATAGATCACAGGATACACAATGGTTACGCCTGAATCCCCCAGGAAACATCCGTACCCCTGGGCCATCCAGCCAGGTGAATTACGCTATGCAGTCGCGCTCGTAAGACCATGGGTAATGCCATGGAATTCGATGGACACTCGAGTATCATATCCGGAAAACCAAAAATCAGAGAAATATCGATAGAATGAATCCACAATGTGGCCACAAAGCGGATATCAAGCAGAAGGCACTTTCCATATCTTTACTTCAAAAATATGTATCATATAGTACCTTTTCAAATCACTTTCAAATATTATACTTATATAAAGTCCATTATATATAAGATTTCATTTTCAAATCAAATACTTTGCAAAATCAATAGTATATCAAATCATACTTATATAGACTTCAATTATATAAGATTTCATTTTTCAAATTGAGTACCTTTTCAAATCCATAGTCTTCGAAAAAATATCAGACTTATACAAACCAATTTTTATGTAAGTTCGATAACTCCCAAATCAAGTATTTAGTAACACAAGGTTCTCAAATTTCAATTTGTTTCAATATCAGTTCAATTTCAAAATCATATACAATTCCACCAAATTATTTCTTCTCAATTTAAATATCTTCAGTTTCAAAGTTTCCAAAATAATAAATTTAGAAAATAAATCCAAATTTCCAAATCAATATAGTTTAAGTCAAACAATTCATTTCCAAAATCATCTTATATTTACATAAAGTCCATCTTATATAAGGATCAAAATTTTCAAAAATAAATTTCGTTGTACGAAGAGCTATATGGGATTGAACAACTTTGCTTACTAAAAGGTTTTTAATTTAGAATAGTTTTGTATAAAAAAGAAAAATAGTTTGTAGAATAGTTTTGTAAATAAAATGGTTTGTAAAATAATTTGTATGTAAAATAGAATAAAACAGTTTGTTTGAGAAGAATAAAAAGAAAAATAGTTTTGAAAAATGGTTTTAAATAGATAGTAGTTTTTCATAAAAGAAAGAATTCCAATTATATTACAAAGATATCCAACCCAACAACTTCCAATTTCAGCGGAAAGTATATCAATGACATAAGAATATAAGATGTACATATGTTATCATTTCGCAAAGTCTCATTCGATCGCTCGCTCGATCACACAAGTTCGCTTTCGAACTAGTATTGTCCACTCGACTTCCCTAATGCGGATTTCGATATGGTTTCTCGACTAGAAACCATTAGTCTCCTTGCATAGCCATATACTATGATAGAGAATTCTAGAATCAAGCCCAAAATCCATAACTAATATTCGCCATTAAGAATCAAATGAAAAATCCAAACACGAATTGGTGTAATTCACCTCGAACTTGTGTACTCAAACTTGGCTCAATTTAATTATGTGAATAAAACAGCATACGTACAACTTATGTATCTATTCCAACTTGTTAAATATATAGTTTCATAAAGATGTTACTAAATTAAACATTTAAACTAAATTATATATTTTTCTCAAAATATTTGAAGACAAATTTTTTTCAAACATTTCAAATCTAAATTTCATATTAGAAAATTCAAAATAGCTTTATTCGTTTACTTAACAAAACAGTTTCAACTTATCTAAATCAGATTATTACATACTTTAAACATACATACCAAACTTATATACTTTATACTTCAAAATTTCTTAGCTTTTGAAAAGTTAACCTTGATTTGGAAGTGCTCGTACCTTCAAAATAGTCGAAGAAATCATATTTCAATCCAAGAGTTGGAAATCACAATTAAATCGGTAAATCAATTCCAAACATAGGGTTATATCAAATCAAATCCAAAACTCAAGGACTAAACACCTGCTCATTTCAAATTGTTCAAATATATATACATATATCTTTCGAATATCACATCACACTTCGGAATGTGAAATCAAAATTGGTTTCACAAATCAATCGCATAGCAAAGTTACCGAAGTGGCCTCTACCCCACTCTGAAACTCGAAAATCAATGTCGATGATGCATGCATTCATCACCGAAATTATTTTCCAGCGACATAAGTGGGTTCTGGACTTCTATTTCTCAACTTCTTTTGAAATTTCTTCGAAATCATTTGAAACTCATTAGAATCATTTGAAACATTTCTTATTCGGAAAATACTTTCAAATCATATTATTTATTATTTCAAAATCTTAAAACCAGTTCCAAAATGCCGGAGTTCAATCACTTAAATTCAGATTCAAAACCTTCAGTTATAAATAATTTTATATGAAACCATTTCTTATAAAATTTTCACAATTTCAAATCCTTTCGAAACTTCAAATTCTCGTTTTAAAAGGGTATATAATCTTTATCGAAAACATTTCACTTATATATATAAACTATGGTCACCTTTATCAAAATAACAATTTCGATGTATACACAAATTCCAAAATACAATCAACCTCAAATTTTTCAAGGGATGATTCAAGGATGAATTTCAAAGCAAAACAGAGATTCAAATTTAGAGGGACTCTAATCAAATAGAATTCTGATTCAAAGATAGGCCCAAACGAAGATAAGATAATTAAATTACCAAATAGAAGATGGATAAGCCTATATGAATCGCAGGCGACCTTAACCAGTCAACCGTGACTTCAGGAATATAATCGATGCGAAAATCTAAGGCAAATCGACCTTCGATCGCCAGAGATAGAATCTAAATATAGCAGAAGATAGAAAACATCGTAAACCGAGGATACAGAAATCTCTGATGAATCAATGCCAATTATAAAGGAGTTTCACCCTTTTATAAATCATTCAAAGATTGGCGGGATCACTGATCTTTATAGAGGTCATTCAAAGTGGAGTTATGGAGTGCTCCAAAAATCAAAAGAATACTATTAGGGGAGACAGGAATGGATTTCAGAACAAGTGGGAGCATTCCAAAATTCAAAGGAATCCTAATCGAAGAAATCCCAACTAAGATAGAAGTTCAGAATTTTAAGGAAATCCTAATCAAAGAAATTACTAACAAGGTGGATACGAAAGGGATGAAGTTTAGAAATTTTTTTTTACTTCAAAGCAAGAAAATTTATATCAAAATAATCTTTGAAAATTCTTTAAAATCATTTGAAAATCATCTTATACTTCGAAAATACGTCCTCTCACAAAGAAATGATTCTGAGATTGATTTCACTAATTCTAGGGTATTTCTACCCTATCTCTAATGAGTTTTTGCTCCGTAGGCTAAGGTTTGCCTAAAACCAAAGCTCTGATACCAACTGTAATGACCCACTATTTTGGACCATTCAAATCGACAACAATCCACACACGTCTGACTTGAATAATTCAAAATAACAAATTGTAAATAAATTTGGAGCAATAAAATCAAATATAGAATCACAGACACAGAATATCAGAATAACTCGCAGCGGAAATTAAAATACCATAGTAGTTCATGAATCTACTATAACAAACTCTCAAAACAAAATACATAATATCAGTCTGAAAACATATACAATACAAATCTTAAATACATAGAAGTTTATAATACCAAAGCTGAAATAGAACAACTAAAACTAAAATGGATAGATAACTAGATGAGCAGAATCTCCAGCGATTCCTAGCTCCCGAAAAGGAATCCAAAGCTAAGCTATAAATACTCAGGCTGACCCGAGCGTAAAGTAAAACACAAACCACTCGAGTCAGGACAATATATACTTATATAATGCAAACCAACTCAAGTGAACTGTAACAGTAATACACAATAACTTAAAGGATGCTTGGGACCGCCCATCCTCTAAGGATCAGTTAAACCATAAGTTTAAATACATCCGTGGTTAAAATTTCAAAATAGTAA
Source organism: Allium fistulosum (assembly GCA_030737815.1). NCBI lineage: Eukaryota > Viridiplantae > Streptophyta > Magnoliopsida > Asparagales > Amaryllidaceae > Allium > Allium fistulosum. Next base: position 750,884,225 of record CM060905.1, on the reverse strand, counting down.
TTTATGTTTGAAATCAAATATCATTTCAAAATTCAATATCATTCAAAAAAATCCATTTCAAAATGTCACAATATCATATCTTTTCAAAACTACATTCATTTTATTTAAAATACCATTTCAACACACGTTTCAAAATAGTTTATATTTCAAACAAATTACTTCATTTTAAATGATTAACATGAAGTTATTATATTTTCAAAAATTAAATCTTTCAAAGTCCATTTATTTACTTAAACTTATCAAAACAATGAAAATTCACCTTTCGCAGCATTTGGAAAATGCTATAGAAAGTTATTTTCAAAACAGTTCAATTTTACGAAAGGCAGCATTAAAATATTGTAATAGGGTTACATTAGTGCAAATAAAACCTTAGTCAAATTCCACAATTATAGCACTTACAAAGTGCTATAATATTCCTTTATTAAAATTTAGCCATTTGGTTCATTTATATCAACTACAGCATTTATAATTGCTGTAATATCCTTTACCTTAGAAATAATAGCATTTTAGAAATGCTGTTAATTAAAATTCAGGGTTTTTAATACAGTGTCACAAGCAATTATATTTTTATATAAATCATTTTCAACTTATAAAATCATAATTTCTCACTTTTAAAACAATCATTTAAATGCCCGTATATTCATGATTTTAAAAAGTTAAATTTCTATTCAAAAGTCAATATTTTATAAAAATTTACATATTAAATTCACACATTAAATTTCAATTCTTTATAATTAAATATTAACTTAACACTTAAGTTTAAATCTCCCATATAACTTATTTTCATTTTATTTACTTACCTTCAAAAATTCACTTTTAAACAAAATTCATAAATTCCAATTTAAGCTATATTTCAAAAAAAAAATCAACTTAATATTCATTCATTTCACATTTTTAACTTTATTCAAAAATCATTAATATATATTATAAAATCATTTTAAATTCATTTTAATTCCAAATATCATAAATTTATCATATTTCATATTAAATTTAAATTCCATTTCATCACCAAATTAGAATTTCCAAAATAACTTACATTTTAAATTTCCAACTTTACCATTTATTTATTTCACTGATAAATTCTCAGAAAATCAAAAATACTTTAAAAATCATTTTTAATTAAGTTGAAATCAAAATATTATAATATTTACATTTCTAAAATAATTTAAAATTTTTAGAAAACATATTTTAACCACGGGTCTGTAAATCATTTTCTAGCCTAGGTAAAGTAATACGGATACTATATCTTTTCAATCAGTAATTACAAAGAAAAAATTCGAGTTTGATCATTTCAAACCCGCAATCCCAAGTAAGAATGAAATGGAAACTGCTCAGGCCGATCATTTCAGCCTATAACGATTTTCCCCTATTCTAAAGTCCGTTCGGGTATGTATCATTTCAACCCATAGTGATTCTAATCTACAGGGAACTTGTAGTGTGATAAACTGATATAAATAACAGAATAGCATGATATAATAGTAACATATGGTATAACAGGTGTAAATACAGGTGTGAACATCATATGAATATAATAAGGTAGTTATAACATGATGATGTAAATTATAGATTTAAATGGTGTCAGTTTACTAGTTATATAAGTACACATCGTCTGGTGAGAATTACTCACTTGTATAAGTTGGAGATGACAACCAATTGCACAAACAAGGAACTTCAAAGGCACGATAACATGACAATTATTTGAGAGTGGGAGAGCCAAAGCTAATTTCCTTGTTAAATATCAAACAAAACAAATACAAACATGAATTACAAACCGAAATATTACAAAACAATGCTAGGAATAACTACCCAATTCAAAGCTAGAGCTTTTGCACTTGCATTCAACATCATATGCTTCAGCCAAAGGCTGGAAAAGCACTGTTATGGGATGGTTTTGGATCAGGTTTGGATCAGGTTAAAGCCATATAGGGGTCGGCCATAGCAATATAAGGAGGAGATGAAGGATATGTGCTTGAATTTCAAAACAAGGCAACTACCAGTGGTTTCTATGCCACCAATGGTTCGACCCTATGCAACATGGGCATGGCCAGGCCTATAGTGGACTGGAGAATGGTGTGGCAGTGGCTTTGGGTCAGGTAGGTGCTGGTGCAAGTGATGCAAGAGGCGGCCAAGGTGGTGGTTGGAGTGGGGAAGGCAATAGGTGCTAGGCTATAGGGTTTTAGGTGGATGTTTGCTCAATTTTTGGTGGATCTACATCATATATGGCCATGGCTATGGATGGTGTTAACGTTAAAATGTGAACGCTAACACCCGGTGTGTGTGGAAAGATCGTGAAAGCACCACCCGTGTGACGGGAACAGAAAAAAAGCAGGAAAATAGCAGAAATGCAGTAAAAGACAGCAATTTATAGTGGTTCGGCTTGAGATTTAGCCTACATCCACTTTGAATCTCTTTATTATTGAATCCGGTTACAAATCGATACAAATCTCTTATGAAAACAGTAAAATTCGATCACGAGAAACAATCTTGACTACTAGCTCAATCTTCGACGATGAAACTCGATGAATCCATGTTGGATGTAAGGAATTTCTCTCGAAGCTTGTTGTAGTGTCGCGAATGCTTGAAGGATCCTTGATTGCTGAATGATTGGAGAGTTCGACAGAGTAACGGCGCTTTAGAAATGATTTGCCAAAAGTCCTTTTCATGTTGGAAGTGGTGGCCTATTTATAGGAGCAGATTTCTGAGCAGAAAATTCGCCTAAGTCTTAGGTCGCGTACGACCTTAGTTAAGTCGTAGGTCGCGAGCGACCTAAGCTAGGTCGCAGTCCCCTTGCGGCTTAAGAAATTAGCTGGTAGAGCTGTACTTGGCTTCATTTGATCAAGTAGTAGGTCGCAGGCGAGTTAAAGAATAGCTGTGGGAGCTCTAGGTCGTTGAAGTCCTGGCTCGTTAGCCTCTTAGGTCGTAGGGCGCTGAACATGCTTTAACAGTTAGGTCGCTAACCTCCTTAGGTCGTCAAGTCCCTTAGGTCGCTAACTACTTTAGGTTGTTAAGTCCTTTAGGTCGCTAGCTACTTTAGGTCGTTGAGTTCCTTAGGTCGCAAGCCTTTCTGTTGCTAGGTCGCGAGGTCCTTCTGGATCTTAGGTCGCAAGGCCTTCTGGATCTTAAATCCTTAGGTCGCAAACCTTTCCTGTAGTTAGGTCGCAAGCTTCCTTGAATCCTTAGGTCGCTAACCTTCCCTGTAGTTAGGTCGCAAGCTTCCCTGAATCCTTAGGTCGCAAGATCTTCTGTTCTTAGGTCGCGAGCCCTTCTGGATCTTAAATCCTCAGGTCGCAAACCTTTCCCGTAGTTAGGTCGCAAGCTTCCCTGAATCCTTAGGTCGCTAACCTTCCCTGTAGTTAGGTCTCAAGCTTCCCTGAATCCTTAGGTCGCTTCTCTTAAGCCCTTAGGTCGCAAAGCTTTCTTAAGTCATTAGGTCGCAAAGCTTTCCTAAGTCGCTGAGTTCTTTAGGTCGTGAACTCCTCTTAGGTCGCTGAGTTCTAGGTCGCTGGGATAAAGGGATTAACATTTGCCCCTCGAGGCATATGACTATGCCATAGGTCGTATGCTTCGATTCACCCTTGCTAAGTCGCAAACGACCTAGAACTTTGCGCGCCTGTTCGCCTCCCATTCTCAGCTTCGTATAAATTGGTTAGGTCGCAGCTTCTTCCTCACCTTAATGTTCTGAGCCTCCATCGCCATTAACAATCTTTCGAGCTTCCAGAGACAAATTTGACCCATTCAGCCAACGATTCTTCCTCGCCGATCATAATTCGTAAGTGGATCAGCTTTTATTCATCAATAATCATTACTCGATCACGAATCGCTGCTACCTGTCCCAAGCTTAATTTTGGGCATTGTGCTTTCTGAACGGTTGTTTCCAATAATTCTTGCTTGTCAATTGACGTGCTGTGGTGATTCACGATCATACAAAAGCTCTCACTATGGATTCGCGGAGTTTGCAATTGATTTTCCCGTTAATTGGTGGTGTGTTGAGGTAGAATGAAGGGGAGGATGAATTTTTCTTGATTTGGCGGTATTGGGTTATTGGATCCAATATGATATTGCTTGGAGAGGAAGTCATCTGCCTACCAGATTTGAGCGACCTAGGAGTTAGGTCGCGTGGGAATGCTTAGCGACTTAAGCCTTTGCGATCTGATCATATTTGCGACCTAGAGAGTCTTCAACCTAAAAACAGTTGTGCACGACCTAGGACTTAGAGATAATTGCCTCATCCTAATTCATTCGTTTGCCACGTGCGACCTACAGAAATCTTGACCCATAATAGGTCGCTGAACGACCTAAGACTTGGACAATTTTTCACTGTCTTGAACTTTTAATCTGAACAACACGACATAAGAACATTGCAACCTGTGCTAGGTCGTGAGCGACCTTAACACTTAGAATTTTGAGCAGAATTTGACTGATTTTTTGAATTTGAATTCGAATTGTTTTGGACTTTGTACTTCTTTTCAGATTGCCTTAACTTTTATGCTGATAACCTGTTTAGAAGCAACATTCACAGAAAAATGGGACGAATATACTGCCATTGATTGCCCACATCAAACGACAGATTAGTTGACAAAGAATATCAAACTTAAATGAACTTTGTGAATGAAATGCTGTGAACTAACAAATCTAAGTGAAGTATTAAAGCAAAATTGAAATAATCAACTAAGGCTGATTTATTTGCATCAACACAACACTGTTCTTGGACTTAAGACATCAAGCCCTGAAACTTTATAATCGACAAGTATCAATTAATTTAGTTTCATTTACATTTGCTTGTTATTGCATTAGTTTTGCACAACACTTCACTCTTTTTTAGGAAACGTGCACCTTGATATTTGATCGTCCAGTTCCTTGTGTAGAATGGAATCTCAACAGGAAGACTTGGAAACAGTTGGAGAAGCTTTTCCAATTGCTACTCCACTAAACGATCCTCCGGAAAGGACTCCAACCACTCTGAGCCAAAAAGTTTTCCGCCAATTATGCATTCAATTTGGCATTGCCGAAGCCGACGCTTTGTTCCCTGGAATAAATGACACTACTGATAGGCCGCCCGTGGCTTTGTCGCAGTTAACCGTCAAATGTGTTCGAGTGGAGCTATCCCCCCATTTAACAACTGTCTTCGAGAACTTCTCCTTCGGCTATCCATCTCTCCTTTCCAACTACACCCTAATGGATACTCCATCCTGCTGGGACTGTGTGTGCTTTTCAGGAGAACGTTGAACCGTTTTCCCACTTTTACAGAAATTCGCTTCTTGTGCACATTTGCAAAGAACAAAGACCATCCCTCTATCACACTTGTGAGGAGTGCGAGGAACCGTAAACTAATTCTGGACTTGCCCGAAAGCGCTCATGGATTCTTGACTCAATTCTTTTACGTCCGCTGTCCTCCGGGATTTTATGCCATCTGGAGAGTCGGAAGTAAGAGTGCCTCTCCCTGATTTGTTTTCTTAGACTTTTCAGAATCCAAACTGTCAAACGCTTAATTCCATTCTTTCTTTTTGCAGCACTTCCTCCTCCACTTCGAGATACCAGTCACAAGTCAATTTTAGATACTTTGAGCGCCGTTGATGTTGAAGAGAGGAGTGCCAAATTCTTGCTGAAAGATGAATTTCTGCACCCGTTTGATCTTTTACATCCTTCTAGATCGACTCAAATTCATGAAATCTCCAGTTCTGATGCGGAAACGTTAGCTGCTTCAGGTTACCAAGCGGAGGCCTCGAATGCCCCAGCTTCTGTAGAGGAAACTACATCAGAAGCACCCGTCGTAGAGGCTGCTATGATAAAATGCTCCGCATCCACCGATGTTGTAGGGTTAGTTAGCAAGTCGGCACTTGCCCCAATTATTGAGGAGGAGGAGAATCCTCGAGTTTCTGAAAAATCAATTGATACGGAAGTTGAAAAGGAGAAGTCTGCTGAATACCAGGGTGACGATACCTTTGATGACTTGAGCGATATCATGATAACTTCTCAAGAGCTTTTCAGGGACAACAATCCAAAAGCGACTTCTCCCGTTGTCGAAGCGACTTCTACCTTTAAACAAACCCAGACGCCTACTACGCCAGTCGTCTCTGTTTCCACACTAAAGCGTGGTCTGTAGTTTGACGCATGTACTTTGCACGCCACACACACTTAGGATTTTTCAGCACTTATGAGCACTTATCCTCTTTTTTCCTGGAAATTTCTAAACTTTACTCCTTTTCTGTTTTCAGGTTCTCCAATGGGACGTGCTGGATCATATTATGATTCATTCAAGTACCGTGGAGGCCGCGGATCCTATGACTTTAGGAAGTACCTTGATACCCCAAAAGAAACAGATGAAGAGAGGGCTCGAAGGAAGGCCCAGGAGAAGCGGGATTACGATCAGCGGCAAAGAAGAAAAGATGCCGAGCGATATGATTCCTCTCATAGAAGTGACTACTCTCATAAGCGAAAGTCTTATGATGATAAGGGAAAAACTCAGATTGCTGACGAACCGAGCAAGCGATCTAAGCCGATTGACGCGTCTGAAATTTCTGAAAAGACTGACGCTCCCATTTCTTCCGATATTCTGGCCAGCTCTCCTCCTCTGAAGAAATCTGACATTCAGACTATCATTAACAGGCCACAATATCAAGTCAAAGACGGCCCCCCAACACTTCAGAGCCGTTTTCCGAATTGGTGCCTAAAAGGGGTGCGCTTTGACTTGGACTTAGTTCCGATTGATAAGCAAGACATGCTTTGCAGTCTTGACACGGTCAGGCTTAATATTGAGAGGATGTCACAATGGCAGAAACTTGTCGACGAACTCCAAAGAGTCAATCACATGAATCTTGAAAATATGTTGACTTTGGAGAACGATAAAGTTGAATGGGATAAATGGCGTAAGCAGCATGATGCGGAGATGACAAGCATCGCAGACGACAACGCAAAACTTGAATCTGAAGTCAGGCGACTTAAAGAAGATCTCGCCTCATCCTCTGTATCTCATACCCAAAAAGAAGAAGTTCTTCAGAAGCAAGTGCGGGACGCACATGCTGCATAAAGGGATGCTGAAATGAAGATTGCAGCTAAGGATAGCATTGTCGAGAAATATCGCACAGAAAATGCTGAACTACGGAATACAACCGCTTCTCAAAACGCGGAGATTGAGGTGTTAAAAGTTAGGCTTCTCCAAGTTGAAAAGGAGCGCGACGAGGCTGTTTCCGGTCGAGTTGCAGCTATTGCTGAGAAAGAAGCGGCCGAGCAATCTCATGCGGAAACAAAAGCCAATGTCAGTTCTACTTTATTTGACTTTTACCTACACAACGTCTTGGGTCATGGGAGCCTTGCCTTTCTGGGCCCTGACTATGAAATTACACTGGCTGAAGTGTGGGAAGTCGCACTTGACATGCTTGGCGGGGCCGGTTATGATGAATCGGAACTTAAGGAGCGCTATCTTGATGATGAAGCTCGTGCTGCTCTTGCCATAGGAAGAGAACAACTCGCCAGAGCGCGAGCTGAGTGGGCGGGAGATGAATACCCGAAAGAGGAAGCCCCTTCGACTGCCCCTGTTCATGTTTCAACTTCGTCCGATGCCAACAGTATAGACTCCAGCTCTCATTCTTCACATCCAGCTAAAGTTGCTCAAGAAACTGCAACTACTCCTACTGAGGATGAGGCACCGGATGATATTGAAGCCGAGAAATTTGAGATTGATCTTGCAAAGCCAACTCCTCCAGGTAATTTTGGCGTCGTCCCGGGCCCAATGAACCAGTCATTCGATTTAGCCGAATTCGACGACCTTCTTACTTGTTATTTAAACTTTGGCGAACCGATGCCTTCTCTATTTTCGGGGGATGTTGATTTTAACTTCTTTTCTTCTACAGCGGAGGTACCAAACACTGCACAAGCTTTCACTCCTTCAGTTGCCGTTCCTCCGTCTTCCCAAATTACTCCTCCTTCTGCTTCCCAACCGGGATCACAGGCAGAGAAAATCGAAGCTCTTCAAGGCTTGGATGATCCGGCTGCTTCGCAGGAGCAGAAAGCGGAGGATCTTGAAGACATTGAGAAGACCCCGAAGCGGTCTCTTGATGACGATACGAAGCTCTCAACATTTCTTACTACTCCGGGGAGCGAATCTTCTTCAAAGAGGAAGGGGAAGCGTGCCATAAGGAAGAAGAAGAATACTTCCGTTGGAGAGGAAGCAGAAGTTGATCCGGCCGTACCTCTTTCTCCTTCTTCCCCTACCCGTTCGCAACGACTTCAAAAACTAATCATTAGGCCGGGTAAGGGCTCCAAAGGTGGTGAGAAGAAGGAATAATCAAGCTGGATTTTCTACTTCTTATTTTTCTTTAACACTTTTTGCATGTATCGACCGGAGATTGTGCGGGTACCGGTCCCCGCTTTTGCTTTTTTGAGATATCTGCACATGTAAAGAATTTTCATAGTACTAAATAAAACAGTAATTTTACTTGTACATATTCTTGTGTATGTGAGAACGCATCTGTTTTTTATTTATTTTTAGTGTAGAACAAACGATTCTTTTCACTTGTGCAAACTTTTTGTCTGTGTTTGAGAATGCATTTATTCCACATCTATTTTCTGTGATATTGTAATGAACTTGCGGTATGTTGCTTGTATATTACTTTGTTCATGTAACTGAATCGTATAGTATTGCCCCCATACCGCAAGTGCATTGCAACATTCCTAGCTTTTTCAGACTGATACTCTTATTCCAGAGAATAACTATTCCACTTTTAAGGGAAAAATCATTCTGCTTTTAATAGAGTATATCTCGTCTTCCGAGAAGTTTTTACTTTCTCTTTCCTTCTGAAGAACACTTCAACTTTTGGGGATGATCACTTTTATTTGTTAAAAGCGAATTTTCCTACGTAGTGAAATGAGCTTCTGAAGAAAGTTTTGATTTTGTGCCCCAGTAAAGGGCTTATTTTTGGTACTTCAAGAAAGGTGAAGTGCGCCTCTGAGGAGGTCTTTTGGTCTTTGAAGAGAAGCAATTTTGGTCTCCGAAGAGAAGCAATTTTGGTCTCCGAAGAGAGGCAATTTTGGTATTTCAACTCTGGTGAGGTGGATCTCCGAAGAGAAGCATTTTGCACTTCTATCCTGGTGAAATGTGCCTCCGAAGAGGGCTTTTTATTTTGTGCTTCAAGCATGGTGAAGCGTGCCTCCGAAGATGGCTTGTGCCTCCGAAGAGGGCTTGTGCCTCCGAAGAGGGCTTGTGCCTCCGAAGATGGCTTGTGCCTCCAAAGAGGGCTTGTGCCTCCGAAGAGGGCTTGTGCATGCGAAGAGGGCTTGTGATTGCCTGGAAGTTACTTTCTCATGGTCGGAGGGGTCTACGGGGCGAACGCAAGTTGCTTGATTGGATGTTTGCTTGCACAAACGATCGCAATTAACTAACAAGGTGCCCCTTTGGTAGTCCCACCGATCTTTATGATTGAGGAAAGCACTCCCATTTATTGGCGTGCCCCGTTAGAGGGCTTTGGTTGGTTGGTGTGCCAGGTAGGTTGCGTCTCAGGGGCGAGTGGATCCACGGGATGGACGTAAGCTATCTGATCGGATGCATCACGACCAGTTAGCGAGGGTCCTGTTCCTTCCGCTTGGGAAGGTGTCCCTTTAGTGGATCTCCCGGCCTTCCTGTTGAGAGGCATACCTCCCTTTGTCTGCTTCTTTGTTTGCTTGGCAATTTTCTCTCATCATCTGCCCATTAGCGATCTCTTATTATCGTTTCCAAGCACATCTTCTTTCCTTTTGCGAGTAAATTGCTTCATCCGAAGGAGTGTACTTCACTGTTGAATGACTTCACGAGACAAACGCGAGTTATCTAGTTGGATGCCTATTCATAACGACAATCTCAACTAGTGAACAAAGGTTTGTCACAGTGGAGTCGCCAACTTTTTATGTGAAGTTTTCCTTGCATAGGATTTGAGTTTGGAATTTTTTTTTTTCGCTTGGTTTTTGTGTAATAGCTGATTTATAGAGGTCGCTTAGCTTTGTGACGAGCAAGCCTTGTTATAATGTCCTGCAATTTTGAATCGACATTTTAGTAATACTTTTAAAGCATTTATATATCGAAATAAAACAGGCATTATGAAATAGTAAAGAACACAAGATTTATAGTGGTTCGGCCAAGAATCGGGCCTACGTCCACTTTATAGCTTTCATTCATTTACACTGATTTACAATGTTTCACAATACATTCATCATCATTTTACAATTTTGAACAGAGCTTTTTTCAAGTAAAATAAGGACGCAAGTGGTTGCTGTTCCAGGCTCTTGGAATTAGATATCCTTCGACAGTTATGAGTTTGAAAGTGTCATCAAGAAGTTTAGTGCCTATGACTTATGGCCCTTCCCAGTTTGGCCCAAACACACCAGTTGCTGTCATGATCCTTTTCAAAACCAAGTCTCTGATCTCAAAGCTGCGTTGGTGAACTTTAGAGTTAAAATGCCTGGCAATTCTCTGCTGATGAGCTGAAACTCTGAGCCTAGCTTCTTCTCTTTTCTCATCAAGAAAATCAAGTGCTTCAAATTGCAGTTTCTCATTTTCAGCTTCGTTGAAATGAACTCTTCTATGTGAAGGAACTTCTACTTCCACTGGAATCATCGCCTCTGATCCGTATGCCAGTGAAAATGGAGTGTGCCCAGTCGCAGTTTTGTGAGTAGTTCTGTACGCCCATAGTGCTAATGGAAGCTTATCAACCCAACCACCTTTTGCTTTTTCAAGTTGCTTTTTGATGGTTGACTTGATGATCTTGTTAACTGCTTCCACTTGCCCATTTGCCTGCGGATGAGCCACTGCTGAGAAGCTTTTTCGAATTCTGAACCGTTTGCAAAAATCCTGGAACTCTTCACTTTCAAACTGAGTACCGTTGTCGGTGATTATCTTCTGTGGCACACCATATCTGTAAATGATATTCTTCGTTACAAAATTTATCATTTTTTTAGAAGTGATGGTGGCCAAAGGTTCAGCTTCAGCCCATTTGGTGAAATAATCAACGGCAACAATAGCATATTTAATTCCTGATTTGGCGACCGGTAATGGTCCAATCAGGTCTATTCCCCAAATGGCCATGGACTGACCATTTGTGTTAGTTCAGTGGAAGGTGCCCTTGGAATTCTCGCAAATCTCTGGCATTTGTCGCACTTCCTGGAGTAAGCTGCAGCATCTCGATTAATATCCGGCCAGAAATACCCATATCGGAGAATTTTCTTTGCGAGTGTTTGACCACCTGAATGATCTCCACATTCTCCTCCGTGTACCTCTGCTAAAATTGTCTTAGCTTCTTCCTTGGTTACACATCGAAGTAATGGCATTGAGAATCCCCGCCTGTACAACCGACCATCCTGAATTACATATCTTGATGCTTTTCTCAACAGCTTTAGACGTTCTTTAGAGTTTTCTGGTAATGAACCATTGAGCAGATATTCTTTGATTGGAGTCATCCATGATTCATGCTCTAGAGACGTAGCCATAATCCAATCAACATCCATTTCATCAATGCTTGGAGCCGACAGAACATCCACAGGAACTAATCCCAGTAACTGAGCTTCCCCGGAACTTGAATACTTTGCTAGAGAATCTGCCTTCATATTCTCCTCTCGAGGTATGTGGCTTATTTAATAGTGATCGAAGTCATTGAGAAGTTCGGAAGTTTTTGTCAAATATGCAGGCAAATTCCCTCCTTTGGCTTGAAATTCTTTCTTCACCTGGCAAACAATAAGCTGAGAGTCGCTGAAAATCTGTATCACTTTGATGTTTAGCTCCTTGGCGATTTTTAATCCGGCAATAAGGGCTTCATATTCTGCCTCATTGTTTGTCGAAGGAAATTCCAGTCTCAATGCATAACATAGTGATCGTCCTTCGGGAGTTTCGAGTACAACCCCTGCCCCCGAATAATAATCATTCCTCGAGCCATCAACATACAACTTCCACTGTATTGGAATGCAGTCAGTTGTTTCTTCCTTACTGTCACCTTTGTCAGTGGACTCCGCAATGAAATCTTCTAAAGCTTGTCCGTTAACTGCTCTTCGGGGGTGGTAAGTGATGTCATACTGGCTGAGTTCTATGTTCCACTTCAAGAGACGACCCGAAGTTTCAGGACGATACAGGACTTGCTTTAGAGGTTGATCAGTCAGGACCTTGATAGGATGAGATTGAAAATAGGGCCTCAACTTTCTGGAAGCGATTAGCAAACAATAAGCAAGCTTTTCTATCTTTGAATAATTCATCTCTGCCCCAGTGAACCGTTTGCTGATGTAGTAGACTGGACGTTGTATTCTCATATCTTCTCGCACGAGTGCTGCACTTAGAGCATGGGATGAAATTGCTAAATAGATGAAGAGGTCTTCGCCATCACTAGGCTTGGAAAGGACCGGAGGAGTTCTCATATGATGAATTAGTTGATCGAAAGCATTCTGACATTCGGGTGTCCATTCGAAATTTTTCTTTCCTTTCTTTAAAGCATCAAAGAAGGGAATGCACTTGTCTGTGGCCTTGGAAATGAAGCGACTAAGAGCGGCAACTTTTCCATTGAGACTTTGCAGTTCTCTCTTTGTTCTAGGGGCTTTGACTTCTCTTAGAGCTGTGATTTGAGCAGGATTGGCCTCGATGCCCCTAGCGCTTACGATGAAACCCAGGAATTTCCCAGACTCTACTCCGAATGAACACTTCAATGGATTGAGCTTCATTCCGTACTTTCGAAGAATTGAGAACATCTCCGCCAAGTCATCCATGTGGTCTACTGCTTTCTTTGATTTTACTAACATATCATCAACATAGACTTCCATAGTTTTGCCAATCTGAGGTTTGAACATAGCGTTGACAAGTCTTTGGTAGGTTGCCCCTGCATTCTTTAATCCGAATGGCATGACCTTGTAACAGTAGAGTCCCACATCTGTGATAAAGCTTGTGTCTTCCTGATCTGGTTCATTCATCATAATCTGATTGTATCCGGAATAGGCATCCATAAAAGATAACAACTCATGTCCAGCCGTTCCGTCTACTAGTTGATCGATTCTAGGCAACGGGAAGCAGTCTTTGGGGCAAGCTTTGTTTAGATCTGAGAAATCAATGCATACTCTCCACTTTCCATTTGCCTTCTTAACCAGTACTGGATTTGAAACCCAATTTGGATAAGTGGATTCTTTGATGAAATTATTCTCCATGAGACGATCTACTTCCTCCTTTAAAGCTGCTGACCTTTCTGGACCTTGAGTTCTTCTTTTCTGTTTTACTGGTGTGAATTTCGGATCAACATTCAGAGTATGAACAGCAATTGTTGGAGAGATTCCACACATATCAGCATGACACCAAGCGAACACGTCCAGATTTGCTTTTAGAAATGATATTAGTGTATTTTGAACTGTTGTACTTAGTTGCGAACCCACATTGAGTACTTTGTTTGGGTCTTTTGAGTCGACAGGTATTGGTACCGTAACTTCCACGGGCACCACTCTATTCTCCTCTGCACTGGATTTTCTGGGGTCCATTTCTCGCCTTGCACCACTATGCTCACCAGTGCAGGGACCACCCTGTATTTGCTATAAGGTTGGGTTTTTGATGCGGAGGGGAGCTGCCGCATCTTTACCCATTTCTCTCTTTCTGGCTTCTTGAAGCTCTATGAGATAACATTCGCGTCCAGCATTTTGGTCTCCCTTGATGACACCAACACCATTTTCTGTAGGAAACTTCATAGTTAGGCACCACGGGGCCAAAATGGCCTTGAATGCAGCTAGAGTCGGCCTGCCTAGGAAAGCATTGTAGGCAGAAAATCCATCGACAATCACAAAGGTTTGCTTGCGAGCTACCCTTTTCTGCCCTTCCCCAAGTTCCACAAACAACTCAACAGTTCCGCTTGGTTGCTGTGGTTCCCCAGTGAAACCAACGATCTTTTATGAAGAAGATTGAACGTCAGTCATTGGGATCTTCATCTGGTCAAATGTTTTCTTGAAAAGTATATTGCAGGAAGCACCGCAATCAATGAGCACTCGTCTCACTATAGCCGGTCCAATTCCTGCAGAGATAACCAAGGGATCTATGGTGGGAGGTTCAATACCAATAGAATCCCTAGCCTTGAACAAAATATCATTATCTGAAATCTTTTGCTGTTTCAGGGGCGCAGCATTTTCTACAGCAAAAACATCTTCCTCTGCTGGGATATACTTCAAAGCATGAGCATATCGTTCCATTTCACCCCAGCTTCTGCCCGCTGGGTGTGGGCCCCTGTAATGACGTTGATAACGGGCCTCTCAGATTCATGTGCCACAGTACCTTTACCTGAACTTGATGGCTGAGTAGGGGGTTGTTGTCTCTGAGTAGACGAAGATGGGTCGCTTCTGTTTTTCTTGACATATTATTGCAGCTTGTTTTCTCTCAATAATTCTTCAATTAAGCTTTTCAAGTGACGACAGTCATTGGTATCATGACCGGGTTGGTTGTGAAAGCGGCAGAATTTTCCATTTCTCATAGCGCCCTTTCCCGGTTTTATCTCAGCCGGTTTGGGATAATCCACAGCATCCTTGGTGGCGAAGAATATATTTTCCAGAGTGTCGATCAATGGAGTGAAATCTGAAGGTTTGAAGAAGAGAGGTTTCTTTGTATCCTTTTGTTTCTTCCCCTCGTGATTTTCCCTTTTCTGACCTCCGGAATCTTTCTTTACCGAAGCAGCAATATTATTTTCCACCTTCGCCGCCACCACTTTCATTGGTGCCGGAAGATTTTCCAAGCGTATGAATTCATCAGCTTTCTTGTAGAATTTCTCGAGAGAATTTGGCTCCTTCATCTTCAGCCATTTTCCAAATTCGCTCGATTTGTCGATAGCACGCATCAAATAGGTCAAGATCATTCATGGCTCTGCGTTATCAACTTCTGCCAGAGCTAGATTGAAGCGGTTCAAGAAGGATTTAATAGGCTCTCCCGGACTCTGTTCAAGACTGGACAATGACATTATGTCTTTTGCCTTTGAAGCGTATAGCCTGAATTGCTCTTTGAACTTTCTACTCAGATCGGAAAACTGATCTACTGATCGGACAGGAAGCTTGGTGAACCAGAGAAGTGCCACTCCTTCCAAATATACTGGGAAATACCGGCACTTAATTTCATCAGTTGCTCTTGCGCCGGTCATGTGCCAGTCATACTTATATAAGAATTGGTTTGGATCACTTGTTCCCCGATAAGCAGGAATGGTGGGGGGAACAAATTTTCTAGGAAATTCCGCCTTCAGAATCTTCTCGGTAAACGGAGTTTTACTTGGTGCGAATCCCCATTCGCTCTCATCTTCACCTCTCTGCATGCTCTCTTTCATTATTTGCTTGATCATGCCAGAAAGGTATTCTTCATTGTTCAAAGATTTTGCGGAGTAGACTTCTGCCATTTTCTCCGAAGTTTGCCCAGGCAGATTTTCGCGGAAAATTGGCGATGGTCTAGATCCTTCAGCTTGGAGGGGTGCCCCTTCAGCAGCACCTGATCCCCCCTGAGGAATATTTCTCCCTTCGGAGTTGCGAAGAGCATCAGCGGTGTTTTCTTCATTACCTACTGGTCTTTGGTTGGCACCAAGCAGAGCATTAATTTTTTCCATCATCAGATTGTTTTGAGTCTCAATCTGTTGGTATAGTCCGGATACAGCAGCGTCTAGCTCCTCTCGCGTCACCCCGACGCTTGGAGCTGCTTGACTTGGTGAAGCAGAGGTGGCGGTATCATCATGAACATCTTCAGATCTGACAACCTTTCGTTTCCTTCCAGGAGCCATTATGTCTGATAGACTTCTGGTTTTGTAGGAAATTTTTTCAACAAACTTTCGTGAAGCAATGATGAATGGTAGCCTGAGTTGGGTTCTCAGTGAAAGCACCAAAATGTTAACGTTAAAATGTGAACGCTAACACCCGGTGTGTGTGGAAAGATCGTGAAAGCACCACCCGTGTGACGGGAACAGAAAACAAGCAGGAAAATAGCAGAAATGCAGTAAAGACAGCAATTTATAGTGGTTTGGCCTGAGATTTAGCCTACATCCACTTTGAATCTCTTTATTATTGAATCCGGTTACAAATCGATACAAATCTCTTATGAAAACAGTACAATTCGATCACGAGAAACAATCTTGACTACTAGCTCAATCTTCGACGATGAAACTCGATGAATCCATGTTGGATGTAAGGAATTTCTCTCGAAGCTTGTTGTAGTGTCGCGAATGCTTGAAGGATCCTTGATTGCTGAATGATTGGAGAGTTCGACAGAGTAACGGCGCTTTAGAAATGATTTGCCAAAAGTCCTTTTCATGTTGGAAGTGGTGGCCTATTTATAGGAGCAGATTTCTGAGCAGAAAATTCGCCTAAGTCTTAGGTCGCGTACGACCTTAGTTAAGTCGTAGGTCGCGAGCGACCTAAGCTAGGTCGCAGTCCCCTTGCGGCTTAAGAAATTAGCTGGTAGAGCTGTACTTGGCTTCATTTGATCAAGTAGTAGGTCGCAGGCGAGTTAAAGAATAGCTGTGGGAGCTCTAGGTCGTTGAAGTCCTGGCTCGTTAGCCTCTTAGGTCGTAGGGCGCTGAACATGCTTTAACAGTTAGGTCGCTAACCTCCTTAGATCGTCAATTCCCTTAGGTCGCTAACTACTTTAGGTTGTTAAGTCCTTTAGGTCGCTAGCTACTTTAGGTCGTTGAGTTCCTTAGGTCGCAAGCCTTTCTGTTGCTAGGTCGCGAGGTCCTTCTGGATCTTAGGTCGCAAGGCCTTCTGGATCTTAAATCCTTAGGTCGCAAACCTTTCCTGTAGTTAGGTCGCAAGCTTCCCTGAAACCTTAGGTCGCTAACCTTCCCTGTAGTTAGGTCGCAAGCTTCCCTGAATCCTTAGGTCGCAAGATCTTCTGCTCTTAGGTCGCGAGCCCTTCTGGATCTTAAATCCTCAGGTCGCAAACCTTTCCTGTAGTTAGGTCGCAAGCTTCCCTGAATCCTTAGGTCGCTAACCTTCCCTGTAGTTAGGTCGCAAGCTTCCCTGAATCCTTAGGTCGCTTCTCTTAAGCCCTTAGGTCGCAAAGCTTTCTTAAGTCATTAGGTCGCAAAGCTTTCCTAAGTCGCTGAGTTCTTTAGGTCGTGAACTCCTCTTAGGTCGCTGAGTTCTTGGTCGCTGGGATAAAGGGATTAACAGATGGTCAGTGGGCTGGAGAAGATGGTGGCCTGATGTGGCGGTGATGGAGGCAGCCATGGTGATGGAGGAGCAAGGCCAAGCTACCTAAAGTTGAAGGCAAGTGCAAAAATCATAACAAACAAGAAGAAAAAGAGTAGAAAACAAGAAGAAGTTTACCAAATTTTTGTTCAGGTGTGGAGGCCGAAATTTTTGGAGTAAGAAGCTATTTTTTACGTGAAAATGGAAGGAAGTAATCAGCTGAAGAAAATGATAAGGTCAGCCAATAGTAAATGCAAGTGTTGGTTAGAAAATGAAAAGGCAAGAATACAAAAAGACTAGGATTAACAAAAGTCACAAACTCTTCATATTTCCATATTTTCTTTTTATAAGTTTAAATATCTGAAAATACATATAATTTCAGTTAAAATTCGAAAATATAAAAATATAAAAAATATAACTAAATAAATATTAATTATAGATGATTAAAATAAGAAAATAGTATAAAATGAAAACTAGTCTAGAAAATTTGAAAATAAACAGGATAAACTTTGGAAGATTTATATGGACTTAGAAAATATTTATAAATAAATATAATAACATAAAATAAAAATGCTTTCACAAAAGTAAATAAATAAATTTTAATTAAATATAATTTAAATTAAGAAAATAGAAGAAAAATAGAAACTAGCCTTTTAAAAATAGGAAATAAATGCAATAAATTTTGGAAAAATTTTATTATCACTTTTAAAAATATTAAAGGACAAAGTATCCATAAAATAACATATTAACACAAATTAAAATAAAATATGACAAAGAAAATGTAATTTATATAATTTAAAATAGACAAAATTGTTAAATAAATCAAATTGCACTCAAAATTGAAATGTACATAACTTTTACAATTCAAATCCGTTTTCAATGAAACAAAAAGTGGTATTCAAGTTATTAAATCTATTTTCATAATAATAGATAAAATTTAAGAATTTAAATATTTAAATTTAAGGTTTAAAAATCAAAGTTTGACCAGTTTGACCAGAAATCCCTTTTTCAGGAAAATGTTCAATTTACAGTTTGAAATTAAAATTCACATAATAATCAACATTTATATTTAAAAATGACATTTTTGAAATAAAAAAAGTTTAAAATAATTTAAAATAAAATAAAGTCAAATTTAACTATATGCATAAATCTAGGGTTGTTACATTATATTATTATAAATCTAAATAAGACAAATAGAGTTGGAATGAATCTTATATAAGTGAAGTGAAAATAGTGAAATTATATAAGTAAAAAAGTTTATAAATGTGATTTATAAATATAAAAAGGGATTTTAAAAGAATATAAAGCACTGAATTCACTACCGTTGCTGGAAAATAATAGGGGTGATGACTGCAGCATCATTAGTATCATTTTCGAGTTTTTGAGTGATGGATTTGCTACCAATAGTAAACTAAAAATTGAAGTATTGTTGTGATAAACAAATTTGAATTTAAAACCAAAGTTTGAAATTGATAAATATAAGTGAAATGAGTTTGGACTTATAATATGAAATTAAAAGAATTAACTTAAGCAAAGTTAGAAAAGTGAAGTTAAATAAATTTGAGTTAGCATAATAAAATATATGATTTGAAATTTAACTAAAGGAAAGTTAAAATAAAGTGAATTGGATTTGAACTAGATTAGATAAGTCATTGAAATGAAAATTAAACTTAAGTGGTAAACTGATTATATAACCATGATTTGAAATTATAAAATGAGTTTGGTGAATGGAAGTAAACTTAAGTAAATGTTCATGGGATTATAAATAAATAAGTTTTATAACTTATAAAATGGGAAAATGTGAGTAAAAACAAATATTAAAATGGCTAAACAATTTTGTTAAGCAAAACCAAATCTGAATTTGAATAGTGATATGAAATTTGACTCAAGTAAAAGTTAAATAATGAAAATAAAGTGAATTAATGAAATGAAGTAATTAAATGAATTAATAAAGTGAATTAATGAAATGAAGTAATTAAATGAATATGAACTTGAGTTATATAATGAAATTCAACTTTAATTGTAAAATGTGAATATAGTGAATACTAGAATTCTATCTAAATTGAATATTAAACCAATTGAAATTAAAAGTGTTAAACCAAATTTAATGTAAACGAAGTAAACATGAATGTTTGAGTGTAAATTAAATAAATTTGGTAATGTTGGATATGCACTGTTTGTTAGATGGATGTTAGTTAATTGAATAAGAAATTCATTAAATAATGAAATTGAAAGCTAAATAATCAAATTCAAATTGGAAGTAAAGTGAATCTATATAGAATTGAATTTTGTTTGAATTGGAAGTGAACTAACTTGAATGTAAATTAGTGGTTGTAAACTAATTGTATATGAATAAATGAATGTTACTAAAATCCAATGTTAATGAATCAAATGTGATTAATTTGAAACCAATTCAATGAATATTAATGAGAAATGAATGTACATTGATTTGGATATGGATTGATTGAATGGGGATTGGTTAGTTAGATGATAGTTGTTTGATGGTTGAATTTGTTGCTTTTGATTGCATTTTCTGTATTGGCATATATAGTTGTTATTGTTGAATATGCGAGTATATGATTTTTGTTTGATGATAATAAACATATATATATATTCATTTAAATGTATTTGTTAATGTACTATTTTATTTTTCATATAATTAAGTAAATATTTGCTGAATAAAATAAATAACACAGAATTTAAATTCAAACAGATATTTTATTCGAACAAATACTTATTACAATTTTGAATAGTACAAATTTGAGCTCTCACTATATGTATACAATTTTCAATTATAATACAAATTTGATTAAATTACAATTTTCAATTTACATTTGCACCTCTCACTACATATCACTCATTCACTCGTATTTATCTTCAACTCTATTCCAGATTGAATCCATCATCTGAGCTATCAGCAAAAATACACACTGACGCAGTAAAATTGAAAAGGAAATAATTTTGCACTATAAAATAAAATGTGTATTTTGAAAATAATAATTGCCTCAGTTATTTGGGTTGTTCGTCATCATATTCATTTTGAATTCATCACACACGAACAACTTGTGACATGCACAGTGTATCACTGTACATGCCACAAGGTCATGCACACCGATATACACTTGATAAAACTGCAGGGACAGGTGAGCACAAGGTCAAACCCAAATAAAAAGCCGGGTTCAACTCAAGTGAAATAAATATCAAGTCACGATATCAGCGCAAGGTCAAACCCGAGCTTTTAAGCTGGATTCAACACAGGTGCAAATTCATATGAAATGGTCAAGACACATAAATCAAGCCTCGACCAAATTTCAGGTCATACACATGAAAACAAATGGTAGACAGTCCAACCAGACCAAATTGAAACAACAATGAAGCATGGTCAAACCAGACTACACAATGAACACAAGTGACATGATGCAATACAGCTAAATACAAAATAATATATATATATATATATATATATATATATATATATATATGCAAACTAGCTCAAAGCATTAACTCGAAATAACTCAAGATCAGATACAATGCATCAAGTGAAGCAAAAGTCTGCTGAACCATGAAGAACACAAGACTAGCAACAAAATGCTCCAAGTCAGACTCCAGTGCAATATGTAAAAAGTCAATACAAGAGTAGTGAACATGCATATGACTCAAGACCACAATGCAAACTCAAGTGAAGTTAGTGCATATATGTATAACAGTTCAGAGCTTCAGGTACAAACCAGATTAAAGTGAAATCAAAGCCGACTCAGTTACAAAATGCATATGACCACAATGCAACAGTCAATGGTGAAGCAACTCGACCAGTCTAAAATCAAAATTGAACAAGCTCCAGATGCAATGCTAGTGTAACATCATACTTATTGAAACCAGAGCTCAATGCAATACATATCTACATGAACAGTATATAATTATATATGTATACAATTCGATGCACAAAGTTACATGGAACCAAATTCAAAAGTACATACCAGACAGTGACATAATGCAACTTAAACCAAAATCAAGTTTGACAGCAGAGTATCGAGTCAACACAAATGCTCCAAACAAGTTCAACAGCGGAACTAAGACAGAAGATAAAATCAAAGCAGCGACAGTGCCGAAGTCCAAATCCTCAAATGGGCAAAGTCAATTTTTCTCACAGTAGAGGAACAAAATTTTACAAAGTCAAATGTAACAGTTTCAAACCAAAGTCAGAGACGTGGTGGCCAAGGAGTCGAACAAAGCAAAACAGAACTCTGATTATCAAGTAAACAGAAAATATACGAATATGAACAAGTCAGAAAAAATCACTAACATCCATACAAAATCGAATGGCTAAAGCATAGCAATTGACAAATTCAAATGATTCAATATGAACGAGAAAATAGGAATTTGAATCTTATATAAACTATTAACATCATCAGTAGATAGTATCATCGAGTTCAAGCATATCAACCAGAAAAGCAAAGGAAATAACATACCAGTAAAATCAAACTCGATCGAAGCAGCCGAAGCCAAGCTATGAATAGACGGTCGATCGATAGAGCAAGGAAAGCGTAATCACATATTCGATCAATCAACTAAAGTTGGCTGCTTCAACAAAGTAAAACCCTAAATCTGGAAAAGGAACGAATGAAGACAAAACAACCAATTTTCACAAAGAAAGATTACCGGCCGACAGTTATAAAGGAGAAGTGCAATTTGTTCTATCACTTTAATATATTTGGGCCGGTCTTTATTTTATTTGGTTCGGGCTTTAGTTTTTAAAATTAGGGTTTTGTTTTTAAATTGTTTTTAAATTTGTATTTTTATTTTAAACTTTTGTAATTTCTAGTCGTGTGACTAGGGGACGAGCTACGGTGGTGTAGTGCGAGAATTCGCAACTCAGTGGCTGAGTAGTGGTAGAGTTTTGAGCGTAGAGTAAGGTTAGTCGATAGCGGGTGTCGCGAGTTTACGTGTGTAAGCATCTGACTACTTAATTTCTAGTAGAAACCTTGGGGGCAGCACGTAAGCAGGGTTTTGCTAAAGCTGGGTAAATCTGTGTGTTCTATTTTCTCCTTTTAATATTCTGCTATTATCTGTGCTGTTATTATTCTGCTGTGATTAGTGCTGCGATTATTTTATAAACTTCCTCAATAAATTTTAATAATTAATAGTATCACCCTATTCACCCCCCCCCTCTAGGGTGAAATCGATCCAACAAGTGGTATCAGAGATAGGAACAAAAGCCATTTTTTTGTTTTAAAAATTTGATTTTTCAAAAACCAATGTTTATTTGAATTTTTAAAATGGCGTCTTTTAATAATACTTTTGCTGAGGGTCGGTCCAATATTATTTCCCCTGTTTTTGATGGAACAGATTTTTTGAATTGGAAATTAAAAATGGAATTTTATTTAAAATCTGTTAATGTTAAATGTTGGGATATTATTGAAAATGGGTGTGATAGAATATATGAGAAAAATACTTCGATTAATGCTCTTGCTTTGCATTTATTATATTCTCATATTAATCAAGATAATTTTAACTTTTTCTCTCGTTGTGAAAATGCACAGGAAATCTGGAATACTTTTGATGCAATATATGGTGCACAAGTTAACAACCGTGAGAGGTTTTTCATAATCAACTCAGAAACGTGCTTGACAGGACTGGCAAAATGCAGCAATGATGAAGATTCAATAGCCGATAAGATAAGTGATTTTCCAATCAATGATTTAGTTTTCTTGTGCCAAAAAGTAATTGAAAATAATAAAGCTCTTGAGTTGAAAAATAATAAGTTGGAAAGGGAACAAGCTAAACTTCATCAGAAAAATAATGATTTGGAAAATGAGCTTAAAAATATTAAGAAAAATATAAGATCTAATTGCAAAAGGTGTTTGAATCATGATAAAGAATTTGCCCGTCTTCATGAAAACTTTTAAAAGTTAGAAAACAAAATTTTAATTCAAGAGAAAAACAAAATTGAGTTGATTTGTAAAAACAAAATTTTGCAAAAAGAGTTGGATAGCTTTAAGAAGTTAGAAAGTTCTAAAAGTACAATTTTTGAGAAGAAATTAAATGAGATCAACGAAAATTTCAAAACCCTTGAAAAAGAAAATGTGATTTTAAGAAAACCTGAAATTATTAGATTAAATCACGAGTTTGAAAAGGAGATTAAAAAAATCAAGGTTTTTGAAAAAATCAAATTTAAAAAACTCCAACTCTTTGAAACTGAGATGCTTGAAATTGAGAATAAAATTAGAGAGCTTCAAAATATAAATATATGCAATTAAAAATGAATAGTTTTGAAAAGAGAGATATGACGCAGCCTACAGGATCACACAACTCACGAATTGATGAATTCGCAGAAAATGAATCGATGAAACAAAATGAATCGATGAATTGAAGATACCCAAGTGCCCAAATCCGTTGATCTCTCGAGATACCGGATTCTAGCTATCTTCAACACGTTCATCGCACACGATACCGCGTTAGAAGATCTATGATTCTTCGACGTTGATCTTGCGCACGAGATTCCGTGAATCGGCTTCAAGTTCGTTGATTCGAGCGCACTCGAATATCCGAAGATGGAGAAAGGAGATAACACTCAACTTCCAATTTTAATGGAGGCACAAAGCTCTCAACAAATTTTTATTCAAAAATCAACTCCCTTTACAAATGACAACACGCCCCTATTTATAGGAAAAGTTACAACACACACACGACTTAACAAGTTACAACATCATATGACTTAACAAAAGTGGTACAACAATTACAACACAAGCGACGAAATACAAACGACTTAACAAACACTACAACTTAAGAAATAACGACATAAGAAAGTAACGACCTAAACAATGCACTAGTTACAACATATGACATAACAAAACCAGGCAGCGAATACCGGCATCAGCGACCTAAAATTCTTCAGCGACTTAGTGTCTTCGCGACTTAAGAAATTTGCTCGCGACCTAGCAATCAGCGGCATAGGAATTCTGGAGTTCGCGACCTACTCTCGTTCGCGACCTAAACTGTCTGTTCGCGACTTAGAGAAGGTCATTCGCGACCTAAGCTGGAGCAAGCTGGATCGATTTAAGCAATGTCCTTTGCGACTTATGATTTCTGCTTGTTCGCGACCTTGGATGGAACGACCTTGGATGGAGCGACTTAGGGATTCGATTTTAGGAAACTCGCGAGTTAACTGGAACGACCTACTGGAGCTCGAGAAATCTAGGGCTTCGGCGATTTGGCTTCTTCGCCTTCGCGACCTGGGCTGGAGGCCACTTAGGATGAGCGATCTAGGCTGGAGGCGGCTTAGAGCTTCGCCGCGATTCACGGTATGCGACCTATCTTTATCTCGCACTGCATCATCCTCCCCTTGTTGGAAAGAATTCGACCTCGAATTCACGCTGTCCTCTTCTCCGACAAGTTTCTCCCCATTATACGGAATTAAGTGTTTGACATTGAAAACATCAGAAGTATGAACATTTTCCGACAACCTTAACTGATATGCATTATCATTGATCTTCTTCAAGATTTCTACTGGACCAATCTTTCGAGCTTTCAACTTGTTGTAAGTTCTAACTGGAAAACGATCTTTCGTCAATACTGCGTAAACAAAATCACCCTCTTTGAAGTCCACACTCCTTCGCTTCTTATCTGCCAATTGCTTATACTTCTCATTTGACTTAAGCAATCATTCATGAACAATCTTGTGACACTCCTGCAACTCATTCACGAAATCACAAGCTCGTTTAACAACCCCTTTCTGAAGTGGAACTGTCGACAAATCCAACGGTCCCTTCGAAATTGCTGAATATACCACTTGAAATGGACTGAATCTAGTACTTCGATTAACGGCATGATTATGTGCGAATTCTGCCTGACAAAATTTCACATCCCAGCTCTTCAAATTATCCTTCACAAGACATATCAACAAGTTTCCCAAAGATCTGTTCACCACTTCCGTTTGCCCATCCGTTTGTGGATGATAGGCGCTACTAAAATTCAGCTTAGTCCCAACCATCTTCCACAGACTCAATCAAAAATGACTTAGAAATCGAGTATCCCGGTCAGAAACAATAGACTCAGGTAGCCCATGTAGTCGATAAACCTCTTTAAAGAACAATTGAGCCACACGAACTGCATCGGCGGTCTTCTTACAAGCTATGAAATGTGCCATTTTCGAAAATATATCCACCACAACATATATAGAATCATTCCCTCATTGAGTTCTTGGCAAACCCAAAACGAAATCCATGCTAACATCAACCCATGTTCTAGTAGGCACGGGCAATGGCATATACAATCCTGCATTCATAGCTGTCCCTTTGGAAACTTGACATATATGACATCTCTGCACAATACTTTCAACTTCTTTCCTCATGGAAGGCCAAAAATATGATTGAGAAATCAACTGCAAGGTACGATCTCTTCCCACATGACCTTCTTCATGCAATTACTTCACAATCTTTATTCACAAACTACACTATGGTATACACAACCGATTTCCCTTAAATAGAAAACCTTCTACCAACACATACTCATCCGTCCTCCCTTTCTCGACTTCATCTACAATCTTGGCAAAATAAGGATCCTCAACAGACAAATCTGGAAATACATCAAACCCCATCACTTCAACTCTCATCGTAATCAACAAATGATTTCTTCTACTCAATGCGTCTGCCACACGATTGGTAACTCCCGACTTATGCTTTACAACAAATGTAAACTATTGCAAGTATGCGATCCATGTAGCATGCCTGGCTGCAATCTTATCCTGTCCCTGCAAATGTTTCAATGCTTCATGGTCAGTATACAACACAAACTCTTTATGAAACAAATAGTGTCTCCAATGCTTTATGGCTTGGACAATAGCATAGAACTCCAAGTCATAGGTACTGTATCTTGTCTTGGCTCCAGAAAGTTTCTCGCTAAAATAAGCAATTGGACGACCCTTATGACTCAACACTCCTCCAATTCCAACTTTGGACGCATCTATATGTAACTCAAATAGTAACTGAAAGTCCGGGTATCTAAGAATCGGTGTTGTAGTCAAGAGTGTCTTGATCTGTAGGAAAGTAGAATCAGCCTCTTTAGTCCACACAAACTGCTTTCCTTTCATACAATTTGTCACTGGTGCCATCACGCTACTGAAATGTGGAATAAACCTTCGGTAGAATGATGCTAAACCATGGAAACTTCTCACTTCAGTTACAGTCCTGGGTTGTGGCCAATCCTTGATTGCTTCAACTTTACTTTGATCCACCTGGATACCTTCCTTGGACAATACATATCCCAAAAACAAAACACTATGCGTCATGAAGATGCACTTCTTCGTTGCCGCGTAAAATTGCTCCTGACAAAGTATCATCAACACTTCCCATAAGTGTTGTAGATGCTCTTCTGTGCTTCCACTGTATATCAATATATCATCAAGGTATACCACCACAAACTTTCCAATAAATGGTCGAAAGATATGATTCATCACTCGCATAAAAGTACTAGGTGCATTCGAAAGACCAAATGGCATGACCAGGCATTCATACAATCCCTCCCGTGTCTTGAAGGCTGTCTTCCATTCATCCCCTGGTCGAATTCGAATCTGATGATACCCACCATTCAGATCAATCTTTGAAAAGATAGCAGCTCCACTCAACTGATCTAACAAGTCATCCAATCTTGGCATCGGGAATCTGTACCTCACCGTAATCTTGTTTAGTGCTCGACTATCTGTATACATTCTCCAAGTTCCATCCTTCTTTGGCACTAACAAGGCTGGTACTGCACAAGGACTTAAACTTTCTTGTACGCACCCTTGTTCAAGTAACTCTTCCACCTGCCTTCTCAACTCTTCGTGCTCCTTTGGACTCATTCTATAATGTGGTCTATGTGGTAACACAGCTCCTAGAACAAGATTAATCTGGTGTTGTATGTCTCTCAACGGTGGTAACTCTTTTGGTAATTCTTCAGGAAACACATCTTCAAATTCCTTCAACACTGGCTTAACTTCCTCAGGAATTTCAACCGCTTCACTACTTTCACGTCCAATCAACAGAAATACTTTAGGGCTATCCTCTACTTCTTTGACAAATTCCTTCAAAGATAACAGAGTCTTTAGTTCCTCGATTTCCTCCAACTTGCTTTCACTTTGTTGTCGCCTTTTAGGAACTAAAGTGATTCTAGTGCCATCGAACATGAAACTATAGTAGTTAGTCCTACCATCGTGTTGCACGGCTCTATCGAACTGCCACGGTCTTCCCAACAACAAATGACATACATCCATATCTACCATGTCACAACAAATTTCATCCTTATACTTCTTTCCGATGGAAAAAGTTACACAAGTTCTTCGACCAACCTTCACTTCCCCACCTTTCCTCAGCCAAGCCAATTTGTAGGGTTTGGGATGCTTCTCTGTCTTTAACGCCAACTTCTTTACAGCTTCTGTAGAGATGATGTTATCACAACTCCCCACATCGATAACAAACTTACAAACTTTTCCCAAAATAGTGCATGTCAATTGAAAAATATTACTCCTCAACCAGCTAGTCTCCTCTTCTTGCTTTGGCGTCAAGCAAGATCTCCTCATCATTAAAGAATATCCCTCGTCTCCCGTCAATAATTCTTCTTCCTCCTCAACCTGTGGTGAATTGGAACATTACTTCTGCATCCTCATCCTCAACCTCAGCAACCATCGCTCGCTTCTTAGGCTTCGGGCATTCATTGCTCTTATGACCAAACTCCTGACAGTTTTAACACTTGAAATTTTTGTTGACCTTGGTCTTAGCAGCTTCATTGACAACCGGTTTACTAACAGCCTTGGAAACATTAGTATTGCTACTAGCCTCCTTCACCTGATTGCTCGAACTTGTAAACGCACCACCTCCTCTTCTACCTTGCTTTTCCCAAGCTAGAGCATTCTGGTGTGCTTCAGCAACGGATCTCGGATCAAACATATTTACCATATCCTGAATTTGCATTCTCAATCCGCCAACAAATCTGGATGTCAACTGTTCCTCCGTTTCCATGATATCGTTTCTAGCAATCAGTTGATAAAACTCATCTGCATAATCATTTACCGACTTTGTTCCTTGTCTCAAATTCTGTAAGCGCTGATACATAAGAGACTGATAATTATAAGGCAAGAAAGTAGCCATCATCAACTTCTTCATCTTTTCCCATGAAACAATCTTCGACTTTCCCATTCTTTCCCGTGTAAGTTTAGTTTGTTGCCACTATGCCATGGCTCTTCCCCTCAATCGTGTAGCAACCAACTTAACTCTACGATGCTCGGGTACTTCCTTGAAGTCAAAATTTTCTTCAACATTCGATAACCAATCCAAAAACTCTTCCGCTAGCATTCCCCCTTTGAATTCTGGAATCTCTATTTTCATCCCCGACTCCCATCGACGATCATCTTCGTAATCTCTATTTCGATTTCGCCTTTGTCCATGGTTTCGACAAGAGCTACTATCACCATCACTGTATTCCTCCAAATCTGATGTATGTCGATGTCGATTCTGACCATCAACATTTCTGCTACCACGCATGTCTCTTTCTTCCGAAACTGACGGTTCTCTTCTTTCCTGATCCAATGGTGGTGACATTCTTCTCCCCTCGGAATTTGACAGCGAAATTCTATGTCCACCTTGATTTGAACCTGGTGATGCTCTTTGCCGAGTTTGATTCATATCCATCATGAGCCTTTCTAATCTACCAATTCCGTCATCAAACTTCTCATTGAATTTATCACTAATTCGTTGCTCCATTTGTTCAACATCTTCTCTTCGATACACATCTGCAACATTCTGATGACGATTAACTCTTCTTGGAGGCATGATCAAATCTTCAACAAATTCAAACACAAACTTCAAATCTCGAAACTTCACACCCAACGAACTTGGAAAAGTTCGTCTCCTTGCTCCGATACCAAATGACGCAGCCTACAGGATCACACAACTCACGAATTGATGAATTTGCGGAAAATGAATCGATGAAACAAAATGAATCGATGAATTGAAGATACCCAAGTGGCCAAATCCGTTGATCTCTCGAGATACCGGATTCTAGCTATCTTCAACACGTTGATCGCGTACGATACCGCGTTAGAAGATCTACGATTCTTAGACGTTGATCTCACGCACGAGATTCAGTGAATCGGCTTCAAGTTCGTTGATTCGAGCGCACTCGAATATCCGAAGATGGAGAAAGGAGATAACACTCAACTTCCAATTTTAATGGAGGCACAAAGCTCTCAACAAATTTTTATTCATAAATCAACTCCCTTTACAAATGACAACACACCCCTATTTATAGGAAAACTTACAACACACACACGACTTAACAAGTTACAACATCATATGACTTAACAAAAGTGGTACAATAATTACAACACAAGCGACGAAATACAAATGACTTAACAAACACTACGACTTAAGAAATAACGACATAAGAAAGTAACGACCTAAACAATGCACTAGTTACAACATACGACTTAACAAAACTAGGCAGCGACCTAAGGAAATCACGGCATCAGCGACTTAGTTTCTTCGCGACTTAAGAAATTTGCTCGCGACCTAGCAATCTGCGGCATAGGAATTCTGGAGTTCGCGACCTACTCTCGTTTGCGACCTAAGCTGTCTGTTCGCGACTTAGAGAAGGTCGTTCGCGACCTAAGCTGGAGCAAGCTGGAGTGATTTAAGCAATGTCCTTTGCGACTTATGATTTCTGCTCGTTCGCGACCTTGGATGGAGCGACTTAGGGCTTCGATTTTAGGAAACTCGCGAGTTAACTGGAACGACCTACTGGAGCTCGAGCAATCTAGGGCTTCGCCGATTTGGCTTCTTCGCCTTCGCGACCTAGGCTGGAGGCGACTTAGGATGAGCGATCTAGGTTGGAGGCGGCTTAGGGCTTCGCCGCGATTCATGGTATGCGACCTATCTTTATCTCGCGCTGCATCAAGATAGTACCATTAGTTGTTTTACGAAGCTAATAAATGAAAATAAACTTTTAAAATCCAAAGTTAATAAACTTGAGTTAGTTACTCATAAATTTTTCACTAGAGATAAATCATTTAATATACTCTTAGAAAACCATCTCTTCGAGAATAAAAGGAATGCATTTGGATTTGCAAAAGTGTCAAAATATGAACAAACAACTAATAACATTGTTAAAGAGAAAAGTGTGATACCCAAACACGTGAAAACCATACCAATTTGGGTTCCAAAAGGCATGAATATAAAATCCCTCAAAGTCGAACAAATCTAGGTGCCAAAAGGAACATATATAAATAGTTTTGGGTCTCCACAAACTTATTTTTCAAAATCTATTGCCACTAACAATCATGGACCTATAAAAACAAATAAGTGACAAAAAAATTTTATCGTGTAGGTACAGTGGCAGGCTAAGGAACAAAAACAGTGTTATCTGGATTCTGGTTGTTTTAGAAACACAACCTGCGACAAATCAAAGTTAGCCTAGTATAAAGGTGGAAGATTCTTAATGGACAACGATGAAAAATTATCGGTAAAGGTAAAATAGGTAATGGTATATTTATCTTAAACGATTTATTAAATATGATAATCTACACCATAATTTGATTTAAATCAGCCAGTTGTGTGATGAAGAAATGTTGATTTTGATTCTGAATTATTCTTATTTGATATGTTCTTATTTGACTTGATCTTATTTTTTATTTGTGCAAAAATGTTGACTGATCATAGTTGAACTAGTTCATATAGATGTGTTTGGATTAATGATGATGTTTTATTGATAACTGATCACTCATGATATAAGTGGATACATTTGTTTTGACACTATGATCACTGTTTGTTTATTTACACGGCTTTAATTCGAATTCAGGAGAACTTCACTTAAAAGCAGTTAAAAATGATTTCAAGAAATTGTTGTAACTTCACGGTCTGGTCTATGATACCGGACTAATGATAATCTCGAGTGAAAGAAAAATTTAGAGGTAGATTACACCGGTAATCTAGTTGATAGAAAAATTACTAGTGGAACGTGATTTATGATGAGACATCCATTAGCTGCATCACATTTTCAAAGAAAATATCTACATATTTTTCACTTGAAATAATTTTCAAATAACAGACATTTTTCTTATAAAACCCCTTCTAGAAAATCATTTGTTGACCTTGTTTCAGATTAGTTTTTTTGGAAATTTTGATTTTATAATTATTTTTTGATTTGATTTTAAATGGCTGCATTAAATAATCTGACTCCCTACTGATTATCAAAAGAATAAATAGTGATTGAAAAAGTGATGAGTGTTGATATTAATCATATATTATAACTTGAGACTATATAATTAGTAAATTTCTTTAGAAATTTAAACAAGTGTTATGAAAACTTTTGTTTGGTAAAAATTTCATGACCATTTCTATTTCTATCGACCATCACTCATCAAAATTCAATATAGTATGTCAATATGTGGTATTTTAAATGGGAATTCATTCATTTTTCATATGATTATATTTTTAAGAAATAAAAACATCCAATGTATTCACTCTCATTTAAAAGTCCTCACGGTTATGCATGGGTGAATTACTTGGAATTTTTTATTATTTGCTTCCATGCTCATTTAAAAGTCCTCACGGTTATGCATGTATGGAATGCATATCAAAATTGATTGATTAAATAGATAAGTTGATTCTAATCCCATTTAAAAGTCCTCACGGGTATGCGTGGTTAGAAGATACTTGAATTCATTTTTTTAATAAAAATTTGGAATACTACTTATCTCATTTAAAAGTCCTAACGGTTATGTATGGTTAGTAGATATTCAAATTCCTGAAATAAATACACCACAAATAGACACAACTATATGGTTTTATATGATGACATCATCCCTATCATTCTAAAGTGGAATATGCATCAAACAGAGTATTTATGATTTTTGTTTGATTTTTTATTGAAATTTAATATTTATATTCGATTGAGTATTAATAATGTATTAATGCCTATCACTTTATCCTTATTTTTCTAACACTATTACTCTTTTGCTGATAACAAAAGGGGGAGAGAAAGGTTAAGATTTTTGCAAATAAAGGTCAAATAATTTCTATTTGCATCTAGGCTCATTTGAATATTTATTTTTATGCATATATGAAGGGGCAGTTTTGTGTAGAGAGGGAGCATTCAAATAGGGGGAGCAAATTGAATAATCAAATACATTTAATAAATTCAAAATCTTAAATATATGTTTGTTATCATCAAAAGGGAGAGATTGTTGAATATGCGAGTATATGATTTTTGTTTGATGATAATAAACATATATATATATATATATATTCATTTAAATGTATTTGTTAATGTACTTTTTTATTTTTCACATAATTAAATAAATATTTGTTGAATAAAATAAATAACACAGAATTTAAATTCAAATAGATATTTTATTCAGACAAATATTTATTACAATTTTGAATAGTATAAATTTGAGCTCTCACTATATATATACAATTTTCAATTACAATACAAATTTGATTACATTACAATTTTCAATTTACATTTGCACCTCTCATTACATATCACTCATTCACTCGTATTTATCTTCAACTCTGTTCCAGATTGAATCCAGCATCTGAGCTATCTGCAAAAATAAACACTAACGCAGCAAAATTGAAAAAGAAATATTTTTGCAGTATAAAATAAAATGTGTATTTTGAAAATAATAGTTGCCTCGGTTTTTTTGGTTATTCGTCATCATATTCATTTTGATTTCATCACACACGAACAACTTGTGACATGCACAGTGTATCACTGTACATGCCATAAGGCTGTGAACACTGATATACACTTGATAAAACAATAGGGATAGGTGAGCACATGGTCAAACCCAAATCAAAAGCCGGGTTCAACTCAAGTGAAATAAATATTAAGTCATGATATCAACACAAGGTCAAACCCGAGCTTTAAGCTGGATTCAACATAGGTGCAAATTCAAATGAAATGGTCAAGACACATAAATCAAGCCTCGACAAAAGTTCAAGTCATACACATGAAAACAGAGGCTAGACAGTCCAACCAGACCAAATTGAAATAGCAATGAAGCATGGTCAAACAAGACTACACAATGAACACAAGTGACATGATGCAATACAACTGAATACAAAAGAATATATATATGTAAACTAGCTCAAAGCATTAACTCGAAATAACTCAAGATCGGATATAATGCATCAAGTGTAGCAAAAGTCGGGTGAACCATGAAGAACACAAGACTGGCAACAAAATGCTCCAAGTCATACTCAAGTACAATATGTAAAAAGTCAATACAATAATAGTAAACATGCATATGACACAAGACCACAATGCAAACTCAAGTGAAGTTAGTGCATATATGTGTAACAGTTTAGAGCTTCAGCTACAAACCAGATTCAAGTGAAATCAAAGCAGACTCAGTTACAAAATGCATATGACCACAATGCAACCATCAATGGTGAAGCAATTAGACCAGTCTAAAATAAAAAATGAATAAGCTCTAGATGCAATGCCAGTGAAACATCATACACATTGAAACCAGAGCTCAATGCAATACATATCTATATGAACATGATACAATTATATATGTATACAACTCGACGTACAAAGTTATATGGAACCGGATTCAAAAGTATATACAAAATAGTGACATAGTCCAACTTCAATCAAAACCAAGTTTGACAGTAGAGTATCAAGTCAACACAAATGTTCCAGACAAGTTCAACAGTAGAACTAAGACAGAAGACAAAATCAAAGCAGTGATAGTGCCGAAGTCACAGTGGAAAAAATCAAAACCACGGCAAGTTCGAACAAATCCTCAAATGGCCGAAGTCAATTTTTCTCACAGTAGAGGAACACAATTTTACAAAGTCAAATGTAACAGTTTGAAACCAAAGTCAGAGATGTAGTGGGCAAGGAGTCGAACAAAGCAAATCAAAACCATGATTATCAAGTAAACAGGAAATATACGAATATGAACAAGTCAGAAAAATTCACTAACATCCATACAAAATCGAATGGCCAAAGCATAGCAATTGACAAATTCAAATGATTCAATATGAACGAGAAAATAGGAATTCGAATCCTATATAAATGACTAACATCATCGGTAGATAGTATCATCGAGTTCAAGCATATCAACCAGAAAAGCAAAGGAAATAACATACCAGTAAAATCGAACTCGATCGAAGCAACCGAAGTCAAGCTACGAAGAGACGGTCGATCGACAGAGCAAGGAAAGCGAAATCACATATTCGATCAATCAACTAAAGTCGGCAGCTTCAACAAAACAAAACCCTAAATCTGGAAAAGGAACGAACGAAGACAAAGCAACCAATTTTCACAAAGAAAGATTACCGGCCGATAGTTATAGAAGAGCAATTTGTTTTATCACTTTAATATATTTGGGCCGGTCTTTTTTTTATTTGCTTTGGGCTTTAGTTTTTAAAATTAGTGTTTTGTTTTTAAATTGTTTTTAAATTTGTATTTTTATTTTAAACTTTTATAATTTCTAGTCGTGTGACTAAGGGACGAGCTACGGTGGTGTAGTTCGAGAATTTGCAACTCAATGGCTAAGTTGTGTCAGGGTTTTGAGCATAGAGTTAGGTTAGTCGATAGCGCATGTCGCGATTTTACGTGTGTAAGCGTCTGACTACTTAATTTCTAGTAGAAACCTTGGGGGCAGCACGCAGGCAGGGTTTTGTCGAAGTTGGGTAAATTTGTGTGTTCTATTTTCTGCTTTTTATATTCTGCTATTATCTGTTCTGCTATTATTCTGCTGTGATCAGTGCTGCAATTATTTTATAAACTTTCGCAATAAATTTTTATAATTAATAGTATCACCCTATTCACCCCCCTCTAGGGTTAAATCGATCCTACAAGTGGTATCGGAGCTAGGAACAAAAGCCATTTTTTTGTTTTAAAAATTTGATTTTTCAAAAACCAATTTTTATTTGAATTTTTATAATAGCGTCTTTTAATAATACTTTTGTTGAGGGTCGGTCCAATATTATTCCCCCTGTGTTTGATGGAACAAATTTTTTGAATTGGAAATTAAAAATGGAATTTTATTTAAAATATGTTAATGTTAAATGTTGGGATATTATTGAAAATGGGTGTGATAGAATAGATGAGAAAAATACTTCGATTAATGCTCTTGCTATGCATATATTATATTCTCATATTAATCAAGATAATTTTAACTTTGTCTCTCGTTGTGAAAATGCACAGAAAATCTGGAATACATTTGTGACATCCCAGAATTTCTGGCCATATCAATTTTATAATCTGCATTTAAAATTAAATTGATTTGATAATTTTTGGTAATTAGATTTGAATTGATCTTCTTTTAAATAAATATTTAACAGGTAATTTATCTTTTAAAAGCTAATAAATTGTTTTCTATTTATAATATATATATATATATATATATATATATTTGTATATATTGTGAATAGATAAGCTTTGTTTAAATTTAATAAATAAAGATATGTTTTCTAATTTTAATATTTTTGGTAATTATAATTTGATTTAATATTTTTTTTAAGGTTATCTAACTAAATAACTGTATGGTTTAAAATACTTATGAAAAATATTAATTGTTTTAAATTTATTTTAGTTTAAGTTTGAATTTAAATAAGATTTACAAGAAAGGTTGTTTTCTTCTTTTTAAATATAGTTTGTTTAAATAAGTAATTTATTAATGAAGAGATAATTTCTTTTATAAATTATTTCAATTTAATAATGAGTTATCTTTAAACAATATTCATAATGTAATATCTTTATAAATGGGTTTTTTTATAGAAATTGTTATTTTAAATTTATTAATTAAGGAAAGCTATGATTTGGAAATTTTAAAATTTAGACTTTCAAAAATATATAAAATAAAATAAACCTTATTAATATTAAAATTTAGTCTTTCTAACATAAGTATAAAATATAAATAATAATAGGCTAAGTATTTAATAGTTTAAAGTTTAAAAATAAAAGTAAAATAAAAATAAACACATATGTTAGAAATAAATATGAAATAGGTAAATTCAGACAACATGTTAATAAACTATGTAAACATATAAGTAAACACATGACATAAATTTTAACATCATGTTAATATAGAAACTTAGTTATATTACAAAGTATAAGTCTGAAACAAGGCAAGAAAAATGAACACTTGACATAATTCTGGAAATACATGTTTGCAATGAAAGTAGGAAGAAAATGATTCTCGGTACATACGAAATATAAGATAAGTATATGAAGACATGGAGGACAACTTCATTTAATGCTAACATCTCTCTAGTACTAGTAAAATCATCTCAGCCATCTTGCTAAAGAAAGATCTCTGACCTGGTTGTACAAAAGAAGAATAAACAATCCTGTGTGAATACTTTGATCTATTTATCAACCTTACCCATTTCATTTCGTTTATCAAAAGTAAGCAAACCAGAGAATAAGAAAGCATATCCATTTTTTACAAACTGAAGCATCATTCATTTAAACAAAAACAAGAAGATTTACAGGAGAATCAAGCTAGCTGTTTCAAAACAAAGAAGCAATCTTCAGCCTGTTTCAAAAATTAAATGCTCTGTCTTCTTTTAACAGGTGAGTAACTTTTGTTTTAAAACTTAAAAGTATGAATCTGCTGAATACTTATCTGTGAGTAAACCATTTAAATTTAAAGTTAAATATAAATCTTTATATCTGTTACCTGTGAAGTCTGAAATTGAAGATACCCTGTTATACATATATATACATGATTTTCCTCTGTTTTATAAACATTTGAATGTGTGTATGCCTGTATATACTAGAATCATCTCTGTTTTCTTGATTCAGAGCATCAAGACTTGATAAAAACCCAAGAATCAAAATTTCTTTGATCATTTTTAGGCTGGAAGATCCAAACAATATGTTTGTTTGGTTATAAATTAAAGAAATATATTTTTCTAGCAAAATAAAATTTAGATGTGCTTGAAATCTTCATAGTACTGATGAACACTTACAAGCATGATAAAATCAAGTATTATAATTTATTGTTTCAATTATATAATGTGAATCAGCTATAAAAAATAGGATTTTTGACATAAAAATCTCGATTTTAAATCGAGTATCGGAGGTGCAGTTCGAAGTTGAACAAGAAATGGTTTTTGACCATTTCCCGGTGATCGATGATCACTGGGCTCTCGGGGTTTCGTGTGGACGTGGAGTGATGTACGGCGAGGCTAGGAAAAATAGTGGGAGCGTCGACAGATCGCCGTGGAGTTGGCGGTGAGATGATTTTGGTTTTAACCCTAATTTGGATAGTGGTCGAAAATTCGATCACCATGGGTATGACCGTGCATCGAGTTGCACGTGCTTCGGGGGAGTGAGTGCCTGGGAGTTGACGTGTTCGTGGTCGGAGGGACAGGTTGTCTGGTGGTCGGAATCGTTCAGGAGAGGCAAGTTGGTAGGTGGTCTGAACTCGAGATTGATCGAGTTATACTCGATTTCAACTATGGGCGAGTGTGGGTTCTTGGGTGAGTTAGATTCGATGATGATGGGTTGCTCGATATATGGGAGGCGTTGGAGTTGGTCGGAGTTCACCAGAGAGGCTGTGCACTTGCACGACGATGGCAATGATGTTGCTTGTCTGAGTTTTTGAATCGAGATCGACTCGAAGTGGTTCTCGAGTAAGCGGTCGATTGGCTCGAGTTAGAACTCGAGTTCGCGAGAGTTTTCATCGTAGTAGTTTTGTTTAAACTTAAAAATAAACTTAGTAAAAGAATGTAGAAGAAGAGAGAAGGGACTGGAGGCAAAGACGAGTAAATAGCAAGTTGTCTCGAAGCAGGATTCGAGTAAAGCACGGGTAGGACCCGAAGTAGTCTCCAAACCCAGTTTTAAAGGTTTTTAAATCAGAGTTTGAAATTTAAAAAAATATAGTTTAAGACTTTTCTTAAAGTAAAATTCAATTGTAAATGTATTCTTTAAACATTTTATTTAATAAGTTATGTAATTAGTTAACTTAAATATGTTAAGTTAAAATTATTTTATGTTAATATTTAAAATTTAATTTAGTAATATAATCAATGTAAATCAAGGTAAGATGTTAAATCTAGTTGATACTGATAATTAAGAAATTAATGGGATAAGTATTTGACCTTAAAGTAATTTAGTTTAAATGATTTAAGATTTAATTAATTAATTAAATAAGATTAGGTTTTAAATTAATGATTAAAGATTAATTAATCAAGTAATTAAAGGTTAATTAAGTTACAGTTAAAAACTTAAATTTATTAAATAATTAGTGGTTAATTAATTGGTTATTAAGGATAAATTAACTTGTAATTAATATTGATTTATCTAAGTTAAATTTCTTAAGAAAAGAAATTAAGGATTGTTAATAGTTAATGTAGGTCATTAACTTAAGATTTGTTTAATAATTAATCAATGTGATAATTTTAATAATTAATTAGATTAATTAATTAAAGATAATCAATTGTGAAATTGTTTAAGTGTAATTAAAGGAATTAATTACTCAAGGTAATTAATTAAATAAATTTGATTTATTTAAGTTAATTAATTTAGTTTAATTAATTTAAATTAATCATTGGATGATTTGATAAGTATAATTACTTAAATGTAATGAATGAAGTGTAATTATTTGATGAAGTATTTAATGGTAATTACTATATGTAATTAATTGAAGAGGATTTTAATATGGAAGTAATTTGGATTAAATTACTTTGTGAAATTAATCAGGGGATTAATTAAGATAATTAATTAAGGAGTAATTAATTTATTAAATAAAGTAATTAAGGGTAGTTAATTACTGAATGAGATTAATCAAGAGTGATTAATAAATGAGGTTTATGTAAAGATTAATTTCTTAATGTAATTAATTTAAATAGAATAATTAATCAAAAATGTAATTAGGGATCATTAATTTATATAATTAATGATGTAATTAAAGGTTGATTCATTAAGACTAATTAATCAATAATAAGTGATTTTGAGTAATTAATTAATATAATTAATTAAGGATTAATGTAATTAATTATAGTTAATTAAATAATAGAGTAATTAAAGGTAAATTACTATATTTGGTTTTGGATTATTAATTTGTGAAATTAATTAAAAGGATAATTACTTGAATGTAATTGAAGGATAATTAATCCAGGATGATTAATTAAGATGGAAATTTGAGAATGGTTAATTAATTGATTTGTAATTAATTAATGGTTATGTAAGCAAGATTTATAGTGATGAAGTAATTAATTTAATTTACTTTAAATTAATTAAAAATAAGGTAATTAATTTAATTCATTTTAAATTAATTATAAATGGTGTGTTTATGAATCATTGCTTATGTATGGATGGATGATATTGATTTCCTTAAATGGTTTGAAATCTCAAATATGAGATAAGTAATGATGTCTGATATGGTTGCTTTGGTTAAAGTATGATGATAATATGGATTATCTATTTGTGATGATATTGTGAATTATCTATCTGTGATATTGTGAATTATCTATCTGTATGTATATGGATAATGAAATGAATTGTCTTAACTTTAAAACAACTTGGCCTTAAAAGAGGGCGATTTGAATTTTGATGAGATCGGGATCGGGTTTCCAGATTTGGATATCCGAAAACCACATCGATCCAAATTAACGATAGGTCGTGAATCTCAAGTAAAGATGAAGATTCAGAGTGCAAGGGTTATTGTCGTTAACTCTGAGGATGATTCCAAAATGAGTGTAACGAGATAATGCCTTCGGTTTCATTTGAACCCGGAACGAACTTGTATGGATTGGATGGTTTCAGAACATCGTCAGGTGGATGATGAGCATTCTAAGTGATGAGTTTTGTTAAGGTAATCGTGACCTCAAGCCTCATCAATCGGGAATGGCTAAAATAGGGGAGGTGCAGCAAGGCTTCGTGGGTAGCACCCACTTGAGAGCGAGATTTTCCCCTGTCTAGATGTCCCTTTATATTCGGGTGTGTGGGCAGTTGTGGCCACAACTGCTGGGGTTGTTTCATTCGGAACTGTCCAGTAAGGGATGGTTCCGGCCTTGTGTTGTAGGGGATTGGGAGTAATCCTCGGTACGCTGATCTAGGCCAGGTACTGTGATGGGCGGTACCCCAGTAGCCCTGCCATTGTATGGAATCCAATCTCCAATAAGTGATCTCGGATTTGATTGTATTACCCACTTGTTGGCTAGTATGCTGGAATTTAATCATGTAACAATTTCAGCTATTTCTTATTTACTTGAAAACCCTAGACCTATTATAATATCATAGAATTTCTTATCAAATGTTTGGTTAGCGTAAGGTAAAAACTTTTCCATGTTTATGTGTGGGAAGTCTTACGTGATACCTTTTGTTTTCAAAGGATTTTCGAAGTTAAGCAACTTTAACCTGTTACTCATACCAGACCCATGTCTGACCCGGAGTTTATTTCTGTTTTTCTTAAACTCTCGGGTACTCAAATTTTTAAGAGTAGCCAAGGGATTCAGGTTAGCTTTGACGATTTGTGGAGGGGCAATGGAGCAGGAGGCTTCAGCGATATAGATGTATAGTGTTCCGCTGTGTTGGTATCTCTGTGTTGTATTTGAGTTGTATCGAGTTGTATTAACTAGACAGGTGTTTATAACTGTCTAGTATGTGATGTATTATCTATGTAACTCTGATTGATGTTGTATATTATGTAATATTTATGTGATTAATATAATTTATTCATTCCGCTATTGTGATGTTGTTTCTTCTTTCCTCTTTATCTTTTCTATTTCTCACCCCTTTCTTTCTTAAAGATGATGCAACTTTCTGGTAGTAGAAAGTTGGGTCGTCACAATGTTTGATGCAATATATGGTGCACAAGTTAACAACCGTGAGAGGTCCCCCATAATCAACTCAGAAACGTGCTTGATAGGACTAGCAAAATGCAGCAGTGATGAAGATTCAATAGCCGATGAGATAAGTGATTTTCCAATCAATGATTTAGTTCTCTTGTGCCAAAAAGTAATTGAAAATAATAAAGCTCTTGAGTTGAAAAATAATAAGTTGGAAAGGGAACAAGCTAAACTTCACTAGAAAAATAATGATTTGGAAAATGAGCTTAAAAATATTAAGAAAAATAAAAGATCTAATTGCAAAAGGTGTTTGAATCATGATAAAGAATTTGCCCGTCTTCATGAAAACTTTCAAAAGTTAGAAATCGAAATTTTAATTCAACAGAAAAACAAAACTGAGTTGATTTGTAAAATCAAAATTGTAACGACCCGTAAATTTCAACTGTTTTAATAACGTAATTAGTTGAAATTTTGTGAAAATTTAAACGATAAAATTTTGAAATAAAATTTAATATTTGGAATATGTCTAGTTAAACATAGCAACTTGAAAATTTTCGTCCCAAAATATGAAAGTTTATTTCGCACGTAAATTCACTTCAATTTAATCTGTTAAAAAGCGATAAAAA
The DNA here is from genome assembly GCA_030737815.1 of Allium fistulosum. Lineage (NCBI taxonomy): Eukaryota > Viridiplantae > Streptophyta > Magnoliopsida > Asparagales > Amaryllidaceae > Allium > Allium fistulosum. The sequence goes on along the minus strand of CM060905.1, from coordinate 750,842,674 downwards.
TAAATGTTGCGAAATCTAAATATTTTTACATAGGAAAATTCTAAACCATCTTCTGAGCAAGATGTCAGTTTGTAGTTTTTCAAAATTTGGATATCTATTGCTCCGTCGTTCTTATTTTCTGCAAAATAGCAGTATTCTGGTACCGATATCGATTTTTATCGGATGTTCGTACCACTGATTTCTATATACCGTTTTGATCGTCTCAACGTGCCGATCTCTACGGTATATTCGATTGTCAAATTCGGAGTTCCGTTGTGCGTTGCACTTTGCGTAACGCTTACCGTATCGGTACCCGTTGTTTTGTGTCCTTTCTCCTCTGCGTCCTTTTATCTCCTTTGTCTATTCAGTTTCCATCGTGCAACAAGCTGTCATCCACTTATTCAAATATCAAAGGACACGCCCATTAATTGTATTCACGTGTCTGTTCATTTGCAAGCGTTCAAAACATTTTACTCATACCTTCCACTTCCACTGTCCTTCTAATTGCCAGCTCCACTTTTTCTCTAACTTCCATTCTTCTTCAATATGAATTCACGTTAATTCTCCTCCAGACTCTTCCCATCTCCTCCTCTTCACAGTCGATTCTAGCAACCCCACCTCGTCCACAAAACTCAAACCGAAGCCATCGCCTCCCCTGAAGCCGAACTCCACTTCCATCCCGACCGCCCACCTCCTTGCCCACACGCGCGCCTGCCGTGTTTCCAGCCTCGCCCTTCCATCACAACATCCACCACAACGGGCTCGCTTCTCCCTCTGTCATCCCTACCGCCTGCCACCTCACCAACCACTGCCAGAACCTCCTTCCACTTCCACTACTGAGCCGAACCCATAGCCCATTCGAGCCATTGACCTCCACCCCATCACGCTCTTCCCACCTTGAATCCTATCCCCGCCTGCCTTGGCCGAAGCAACTCGCAATGCGCCTGCCTTTCCCTCAACCACCCCACCTCGGCACCATCACTCATTTACCCAGGCCGAGCGCCATTGGCAGCCCATGTCACACCGTGCTTCACTTCTACCTGTGCATGGCCGACTCACCTCGACTAGTAGCATCTGCCTCTACCTTATCTCGCAATATCACAGCTCGTTCTTTTGAAATTTGTAAGTAAAAATATATATATATATATATATATACATATATTTAGAGCAGCTTACCTTTATCTTTATACTGATATGGTTTTTAATAATAATATATATAGTTCATATATGATTGCTGGGTTCGTATATATATATATATGCATATATATTATGTTGTTTATTTTATTGGTATATATATATGTCACGAGTTTACTGGTTTGGATTTACTTTGATATTTTACCAGATTATGTAACAACTGTGTACGTATGCTTTACCCACTAGCTATATATATATATTCAACGTAAATTTGATGTTTGGCTTTGAGGTATAAATATAGGTCAGAGGAAGTGATATATAAAGTTTACTCGAGTTTGATATATGATGGTAGACTCCTATAATATGTTAAGTTGTATTCTAGTATATAGATATGATATAATATATAGATGGCTTTCGTGGGTACAGGTTGAAATAACAACCATTTATACTAAGTGGTTAGTTTGTTTATAAATTATATGGCTGTTATTTTTACAGAAATTGTTTAAAACGCATAAGTATAACATGATAGTTATAAAGTTTTAGAGTATATGGTTGTTTATATAGTAGTTTAAATATACGTTTATGAATACGTGTGTTTTTGGTTTTCCAAAATAAAATAAAAGCTATATGTTTTAATATATTAATGGCCCGGTATGCTTTACAGTACTATATATAATAATCTACATACTAGGTTTGTTGTTTCATTTTATCTTATGTACCTAGTCTACAGTAGTTGTATATATAAGAATATCTTGCAATACGATTTTGAAAATCTATGAAACTTGTTAGACAGTTATGGTATATATAAATTGATTTTATAATAAATATAGATATTGAAGCATGCTTATGTTAGTTATAAGGTTACAGTGTGAAGTATATAAGAAATTAGTTTAGATACGTATGTGTTATTTTATATTAAAGTTAATTCATTGATTTGAAATTAAATACGTACGTTTAATTTAATATGCATTTAAAAAATTAGAATATGGTCTTAAATATAGTTACATATATATGCAAGTTACTTATATCAATTTTCTTCGTCAATCCAGTCTGATTTGATTTTGTCTATTTCTTATCTATCAGCTTTGACTGTCAAATCTGTGTTCTGCTTACATCGCTTTGAGATCTGTTGTTGGATCGGTCGATAGACTACCGTGACTCAAATCGTAGCTTGTCTTGTTATCTATCCTCTCTAACCTCGAAAGGTGAGCACTCACTCACGATTAACGTTCTTTTATTTATTAAATTTGATTTCAATTGAAATGACAATTGAAATATGCTGCTGTTAGTTAATTACACTGTTATATATGCTATTACCTGTATCAGTTCACCTGTGACATCTGACACCTGTATTTGTTAATTATTTATGCGATGATAATACAGTTTGGCTGATAATTGATTGATTGTTAATGTTATATTGGACGTTAAATTGTTAATGTTAAAATGATAAATAGTATGCAATTGAACTTGATATAGGATAATTAAATGTTAAATTTGATTAACTGACATTTGTATAATATGACCCCTTTAACTGTTAAATTTATTGACACGTAGGATTTGTTTAATTACACTTTGAACCACTGAATGTATGTTGTTAAATTGATGATGTATGAAATTGTAAATAGATGACAAGTGAAAAACCATAATGTAATAATCTTTAGTCTACATGAAATGATAGTGTAGATTCTAGAAATAATCATATTAATTCGCACAAATAACAATGCGAATTAATACGGTTATTTCGAGATTATTTGAATTGATTATTGGATTGTTATTAATTGTTGTTATGCTTGTTTATTTACTTTGACACCATCCCAGTTATCACACTACAAGTTCCCTTTGTTATGCTTTGATTTTGAATTGAATTGGAATCGGGTTGAAATGATAAATACCCAAATGAATTTGACCTAGGATAGGAAATTAAATAAAACCCGATTGGTCAATAATTTGATTTAAAATAAACAAAGATTTTATTTGAATAATATGGTTTTGAAATAAAGTTGAAACTTGAATTTTGATGAAAGGAAAATGTTAATATTAAATAATCTGAAACAAAAAGATTAACAATGTAATTAACGAAAGAATGTTGTTTAATTTGAGAAATGATTGAATTCAATCTTTGGAATGATTTAATAATCAAGTTTGAAATTATAATTAAGTTTGAAATTATTAAACTTTGAAATTATTGAATAATTAAGTTTTGAATTATTTAATACTTAAATAAGATTAAACTTTTTAATGATTAAATTGAATTGAATTCTTTAATAAGAAAAATTGAACTTTTGAATAAGAAAATTTTACTTCATAAATAATTGAAATCGAATTTCTTTATTAAGTAAGTTTTGGAAAATTATTTAGGTAAGTAAATAAGTGAAATTGAATTTCTTTATCAAGAAATAAAATGTGATTTATTGGAATTAATATAAGACTTGTAATTGGAAGAACGGATTTGACGAATATAATATAATTCAAAATTGTAAGTTTTGATTTAATGAAGTTAAATTTAAGAAATTGATTTAATGAATTGGAAATTTAATAGAAATTGTGTTGAATGATAAAGTAACTTAACGAATATTGAATGAAATCGATAAATGAGTTTAAATTGATTTAAATGTTAAATTAAATTAATTTAAATGATTTCGGAATGAAACTGATATACGAACTTGAATCAATATTCGAATGGTTTAAATAAAATTTGAATTTGAATTATAAGATTTTGAAATGGTAATTTGGAAGTTTTGAAACGTAAATTATGGAAATTGATTTGGAAAGACAATTGAAATGTTGATTTACAAATTCTAATTGGAATTGAATTTGATTTGGTTTTGAAATAAACAAACGACCAATCGGTGTAATAATTACGAAAGTTATTAAAGAGACCGGAATTCAGTTATGGATATACTCTCTATCTAAACCGAAAACCACTTTAATAACTATACGCGGAGTGATGATCCAGAATGAAGTGGTTGGAATGATGTACGTGTTGATTGAAGAAAGAGAACGATGATGGATAGCCTTGACACTTGTGTCAAATTGGAAATGACTAAAACAGGAGCTGTGCCGGGCCAATGGAGGATTTGCTACCTCAAGTGGACACACTTCTTCGAACTACTTATTACTTGTTGTCGATTGGTGCACCCTTGATTTTGGGAGTGTTGTTTCACGGTGTTGCGGGCGCTGCGGCGTTGCGTTCTCACCAGTCCGGATCAGGCGAACGGTAGTATCACTACCTTGGGTATAGCCTCATGTGCCTTGTCATACTTGTATTCCATTTATGCGCGACCACTACGATTTTGATTTTTACCTTTAGTATATGTATTGCCCTCTGGTGACTTCCGGTTTTGGGGAAACTACGGTCTTGTATATGCTTTTGGGAATAAAAATGTGTTAAGGGTGGAATGGGCCATGACTTAACGCTATTTTGATATCTTTACAAATTACTGATAGACATTATCTACTTAGCGTACATTACTACATAGTAGATAGTTTGACGGATCCTTAAAGGATGGTTATTCCAAACATCCTTTGAGTTACTTGTATTTTAATTGCTATTCACTTGAGTTGGATTTATAAATATAAGAATGTTAATCCTGACTCGAGTGTTTTGTGTTTTGCTTTACGCTCGGGTCAGACTGAGTGATCCAGTATTCGAGACTCACCTTTGGAGTTGGAGCTTCGCTTGGAGATCCATCTATCTATCCAGCTTTCAGATATTCGATGATTCCAGTGATGTATTCTGATTTGCATCTGATGTATCGTGTTACTCTTCCGTTGTATCTGGTTTAACTCTGATGTATCGTATTACTCTTCTGTTGTAAACTCTGATGTATTTTATATATTCATATAGTAGCTTCATGAACTACTATCCCTTTTATTTCCGCTGCACTTATTACTCTGTGTCTGTGATCTGTGATTATTATTTACTGTATATGTTCAGTTTTGCCAAATTTAAATTAACAACGCGGTATTTTGAGCAATTCAACTCCGGCATGAGTGTCTACCTATACACTTATAATGGATGCGAATGGTCCAAAATTCTGGGTCGTTACAGTTGGTATCAGAGCTTTGGTAGCTCTAGGCAAAACTTAACATATAGGGTAAATGTATTTACAGAATCACTCTCATTCGAGTTTCAATCTCTTCCTTTGACTCAAATTCCTTTGAATTTTGGAACGTTCTCCTCGGTTCCGAAATTCATTCGTGTCCTTCACTATTCGTCTTCTTTCAATCCTGGAGCACCCATAACTCCATTCTGAATGTTATCTATAATAGATCGACAGTCTCGCCAATCTTCGAATGATTCGAAAAGGATTAAACTCCTTTATAATAGGCATTTATTTACCGGAGATTTCTGTATCCTCGGTTTACGATGCTATCTATTCCCTGCTATACCTTAATTTCATTTCTTGAGATCGAGTGTTGATTTATCTCGGAATTCTACACCGATCATATTTTTCAAGTTACGGTTAACCTGGTTAAGGTTGCCCGTGAATTAAATAAACTTACCATCTCCCGATTGTGGTGATTGAATTATCTTATCTTCTGTTTCAAACCTATCTTCGAATCAAATTTCTCTTTGATTTGAGTCAACAAAAATTTGAATCCCTATCCTTATTTTGAAAATCCATTCCTGTATCGTCGAGCAAAGAAATGTATTTCTAAATTTATATTAAAAATGATGTTTTCAAATTTGATAAACAAAATAGTTTTGAATGATTATATTATATATAGATATAAGTTTTCTGAAATTAAATTGTTAATGAATTTGTTGTCTGAAATAATAATATTTGATTTTCATTTATTGTTTTGTAAACCATTGACCATTGCATAATATAAATAAATGAATTTATAAGCTTGGTTATAAATTGATTTGAAATTTGAAATGAATTTAATTCAGAAATTTGAGAATTTAGTTTCCGGTGATTTCGAACTTTGATTTTATAATTTTAAAGTATATATTATTGAAAGTATTTTCGAATAGAAATCATTTCCAAAGAATTTTAAAATGTTGAAATCAGTGCTCTTCTCTTTGTCGCTGGAAAATAATTTCGGTGATGGCGGCCGCATCATCGACATTCATTTTCGAGTTTCGAAGTGGAGATACTATTCTGTAGCTTTGATATGGTTTTGTTTTGCAAAATATTTTTGATTTGAATTTCTTCAGTATAATTTGATTTATATATATATAAGTATCTTATTTTAAAATTTAATTTGATTGATATAAATATATGATATATATCTCTAAATTGTTTAAAGTTAATCGGAAATCTAACTCTTAAATTTGGTTAAAAGATGATTTTAATTATAAATAAAACCAAAATTTGGAATAAATATTTAATCTTGAATAATTGAATTGAGATAATTTTAATTGTATATTGTTCAACTGCATTCTAATACAACTTACCTAAATCATTCAGAAGTTGAATATGTAATTGGATAATATATAATATAAATTGAATTTACAAATCAAATTTGAGTGTTTATAATAAATGTTATACACTAAATTTTGATTATAAAGATGTTAATAGAGTTAGATAGGATAATAAGTAAACTCAGTTGATAATGAAATAAATTTGTTTTGAAAGAATTAATAATTTTTTTTGAAAGAATTAATAAATTGAAATTTGATCAACTTATGAAAATACCTTGAATTTAAAAGAAATTAATAGATGTAAATTAATTTAAATTGAAACTTTTATGGTTTAAATTAATTTATATGGGTTAAATATATGTGATTAGATATATTAAGTAGAATAAATTTAACAGTAATTTGGAATAAAGAAGAATTTAAAATTGCTGAAAAATATGATTATAATAAAAGACTATTCAAATTTATGGTTTTAGGAATTGAAAATTGAGGGTAATTGGATAATAAGATAATGAATTTAGAAATAGTTGAGATTGATTTTGGTGAAATCAAATGGATTAAATCAAAGAATATCAATTAATTTAAATTTGAATTTATATATATAGTTTAAATTAATTGTTATTTTGCATTTCAAATCTGTTTTTCTTCTGGTTGTTTCTATTCTCCTACCTCGTTCCTTTTCGGGGACGAAAAGTTTTGAGTGGGGGAGAGTGTAACGACCCGTAAATTTCAACTGTTTTAATAACGTAATTAGTTGAAATTTTGTGAAAATTTAAACGATAAAATTTTGAAATAAAATTTAATATTTGGAATATGTCTAGTTAAACATAGCAACTGGTAAATTTTCGTCCGAAAATATGAAAGTTTATTTCGCACGTAAATTCACTTCAATTTAATCTGTTAAAAAGCGATAAAAATAAATGTTCCGAAATCTAAATATTTTTACATAAGAAAATTCTAAACCATCTTCTGAGCAAGATGTTAGTTTGTAGTTTTTCAAAATTTGGACATCTATTGCTCCGTCGTTCTTATTTTCTGCAAAATAGCAGTATTCTGGTACCGATATCGATTTTTATCGGATGTTCGTACCACTGATTTCTATATACCGTTTTGATCGTCTCGTCGTGCCGATCTCTACGGTATATTCGATTGTCAAATTCGGAGTTCCGTTGTACGTTGCACTTTGCGTAACGCTTACCGTATCGGTACCCGTTGTTTTGTGTCCTTTCTCCTCTGGGTCCTTTTATCTCCTTTGTCTATTCAGTTTCCATCGTGCAACAAGCTGTCATCCACTTATTCAAATATCAAAGGACACGCCCATTAATTGTATTCACGTGTCTGTTCATTTGCAAGCGTTCAAAACATTTTACTCATACCTTCCACTTCCACTGTCCTTCTAATTGCCAGCTCCACTTTTTCTCTAACTTCCATTCTTCTTCAATATGAATTCACGTTAATTCTCCTCCAGAATCTTCCCATCTCCTCCTCTTCACAGTCGATTCCAGCAACCCCACCTCGTCCACAAAACTCAAACCGAAGCCATCGCCTCCCCTGAAGCCGAACTCCACTTCCATCCCGACCGCCCACCTCCTTGCCCACACGCGCGCCTGCCGTGTTTCCAGCCTCGCCCTTCCATCACAACATCCACCACAACCGGCTCGCTTCTCCCTCTGTCCTCCCTACCGCCTGCCACCTCACCAACCACTGCCAGAACCTCCTTCCACTTCCACTACTGAGCCGAACCCATAGCCCATTCGAGCCATTGACCTCCACCCCATCACGCTCTTCCCACCTTGAATCCTGTCCCCGCCTGCCTTGGACGAAGCAACTCGCAATGCGCCTGCCTTTCCCTCCACCACCCCACCTCGGCACCATCACTCATTTACCCAGGCCGAGCGCCATTGGCAGCCCATGTCACACCGTGCTTCACTTCTACCTGTGCATGGCCGACTCACCTCGACTAGTAGCATCTGCCTCTACCTTATCTCGCAATATCACAGCTCGTTCTTTTGAAATTTGTAAGTAAAAAAATATATATATATATACATATATTTAGAGCAGCTTACCTTTATCTTTATACTGATATGGTTTTTAATAATAATATATAAAGTTCATATATGATTGCTGGGTTCGTATATATATATATATGCATATATATTATGTTGTTTATTTTATTGGTATATATATATGTCACGAGTTTACTGGTTTGGATTTACTTTGATATTTTACCAGATTATGTAACAACTGTGTACGTATGCTTTACCCACTAGCTATATATATATTCAACGTAAATTTGATGTTTGGCTTTGAGGTATAAATATAGGTCAGAGGAAGTGATATATAAAGTTTACTCGAGTTTGATATATGATGGTAGACTCCTATAATATGTTAAGTTGTATTCTAGTATATAGATATGATATAATATATAGATGGCTTTCGTGGGTACAGGTTGAAATAACAACCATTTATACTAAGTGGTTAGTTTGTTTATAAATTATATGGCTGTTATTTTTACAGAAATTGTTTAAAACGCAGAAGTATAACATGATAGTTATAAAGTTTTAGAGTATATGGTTGTTTATATAGCAGTTTAAATATACGCTTATGAATACGTGTGTTTTTGGTTTTCCAAAATAAAATAAAAGCTATATGTTTTAATATATTGATGGCCTGGTATGCTTTACAGTACTATATATAATAATCTACATACTAGGTTTGTTGTTTCATTTTATCTTATGTACCTAGTCTACAGTAGTTGTATATATAAGAATATCTTGCAATACGATTTTGAAAATCTATGAAACTTGTTAGACAGTTATGGTATATATAAATTGATTTTATAATAAATATAGATATTGAAGCATGCTTATGTTAGTTATAAGGTTACAGTGTGAAGTATATAAGAAATTGGTTTAGATACGTATGTGTTATTTTATATTAAAGTTAATTCATTGATTTGAAATTAACTACGTACGTTTAATTTAATATGCGTTTAAAAAATTAGAATATGGTCTTAAATATAGTTACATATATATGCAAGTTACTTATATCAATTTTCTTCGTCAATCCAGTCTGATTTGATTTTGTCTATTTCTTATCTATCAGCTTTGACTGTCAAATCTGTGTTCTGCTTACATCGCTTTGAGATCTGTTGTTGGATCGGTCGATAGACTACCGTGACTCAAATCGTAGCTTGTCTTGTTATCTATCCTCTCTAACGTCGAAAGGTGAGCACTCACTCACGATTAACGTTCTTTTATTTATTAAATTTGATTTCAATTGAAATGACAATTGAAATATGCTGCTGTTAGTTAATTACACTATTATATATGCTATTACCTGTATCAGTTTACCTGTGACATCTGACACCTGTATCTGTTAATTATTTATGCGATGATAATACAGTTTGGCTGATAATTGATTGATTGTTAATGTTATATTGGACGTTAAATTGTTAATGTTAAAATGATAAATAGTATGCAATTGAACTTGATATAGGATAATTAAATGTTAAATTTGATTAACTGACATTTGTATAATATGACCCCTTTAACTGTTAAATTTATTGACACGTAGGATTTGTTTAATTACACTTCGAACCACTGAATGTATGTTGTTAAATTGATGATGTATGAAATTGTAAATAGATGACAAGTGAAAAACCGTAATGTAATAATCTTTAGTCTACATGAAATGATAGTGTAGATTCTAGAAATAATCATATTAATTCGCACAAATAACAATGCGAATTAATACAGTTATTTCGGGATTATTTGAATTGATTATTGGATTGTTATTGATTGTTGTTTTGCTTGTTTATTTACTTTGACACCATCCCAGTTATCACACTGCAAGTTCCCTTTGTTATGCTTTGATTTTGAATTGAATTGGAATCGGGTTGAAATGATAAATACCCAAATGAATTTGACCTAGGATAGGAAATTAAATAAAACCCGATTGGTCAATAATTTGATTTAAAATAAACAAAGATTTTATTTGAATAATATGGTTTTGAAATAAAGTTGAAACTTGAATTTTGATGAAAGGAAAATGTTAATATTAAATAATCTGAAACAAAAGGATTAACAATGTAATTAACGAAAGAATGTTGTTTAATTTGAGAAATGATTAAATTCAATCTTTGAAATGATTTAATAATCAAGTTTGAAATTATAATTAAGTTTGAAATTATTAAACTTTGAAATTATTGAATAATTAAGTTTTGAATTATTTAATACTTAAATAAGATTAAACTTTTTAATGATTAAATTGAATTGAATTCTTTAATAAGAAGAATTGAACTTTTGAATAAGAAAATTTTACTTCGTAAATAATTGTAATCGAATTTCTTTATTAAGTAAGTTTTGGAAAATTATTTAGGTAAGTAAATAAGTGAAATTGAATTTCTTTATCAAGAAATAAAATGTGATTTATTGGAATTAATATAAGACTTGTAATTGGAAGAACGAATTTGACGAATTTAATATAATTCAAAATTGTAAGTTCTGATTTAATGAAGTTAAATTTAAGAAATTGATTTAATGAATTGGAAATTTAATAGAAATTGTGTTGAATGATAAAGTAACTTAACGAATATTGAATGAACTCGATAAATGAGTTTAAATTGATTTAAATGTTAAATTAAATTAATTTAAATGATTTCGGAATGAAACTGATATACGAACTTGAATCAATATTCGAATGGTTTAAATAAAATTTGAATTTGAATTATAAGATTTTGAAATGGTAATTTGGAAGTTTTGAAACGTAAATTATGGAAATTGATTTGGAAAGACAATTGAAATGTTGATTTACAAATTCTAATTGGAATTGAATTTGATTTGGTTTTGAAATAAACAAACGACCAATCGGTGTAATAATTACGAAAGTTATTAAAGAGACCGGAATTCGGTTATGGATATACTCTCTATCTAAACCGAAAACCACTTTAATAACTATACGCGGAGTGATGATCCAGAATGAAGTGGTTGGAATGATGTACGTGTTGATTGAAGAAAGAGAACGATGATGGATAGCCTTGACACTTGTGTCAAATTGGAAATGACTAAAATAGGAGCTGTGCCGGGCCAATGGAGGATTTGCTACCTCAAGTGGACACACTTCTTCGAACTACTTATTACTTGTTGTCGATTGGTGCACCCTTGATTTTGGGAGTGTTGTTTCACGGTGTTGCGGGCGCTGCGGCGTTGCGTTCTCACCAGTTCGGATCAGGCGAACGGTAGTATCACTACCTTGGGTATAGCCTCATGTGCCTTGTCATACTTGTATTCCATTTATGCGCGACCACTACGATTTTGATTTGTACCTTTAGTATATGTATTGCCCTCTGGTGACTTCCGGTTTTGGGGAAACTACGGTCTTGTATATTCTTTTGGGAATAAAAATGTGTTAAGGGTGGAATGGGCCATGACTTAACGCTATTTTGATATCTTTACAAATTACTGATAGACATTATCTACTTAGCGTACATTACTACATAGTAGATAGTTTGACGGATCCTTAAAGGATGGTTATTCCAAACATCCTTTGAGTTACTTGTATTTCAATTGCTATTCACTTGAGTTGGATTTATAAATATAAGAATGTTAATCCTGACTCGAGTGTTTTGTGTTTTGCTTTACGCTCGGGTCAGACTGAGTGATCCAGTATTCGAGACTCACCTTTGGAGTTGGAGCTTCGCTTGGAGATCCAGCTATCTATCCAGCTTTCAGATATTCGATGATTCCAGTGATGTATTCTGATTTGCATCTAATGTATCGTGTTACTCTTCCGTTGTATCTGGTTTAACTCTGATGTATCGTATTACTCTTCTGTTGTAAACTCTGATGTATTTTATATATTCATATAGTAGCTTCATGAACTACTATCCCTTTTATTTCCGCTGCACTTATTACTCTGTGTCTGTGATCTGTGATTATTATTTACTGTATATGTTCAGTTTTGCCAATTTTAAATTAACAATGCGGTATTTTGAGTAATTCAACTCCGGCATGAGTGTCTACCTATACACTTATAATGGATGCGAATTGTCCAAAATTCTGGGTCGTTACAAAAATTTTGCAAAAAGAGTTGGATAGCTTTAAGAAGTCAGAAAGTTCTAAAAGTATGATTTTTGAGAAGAAATTAATTGAGATCAACGAAAATTTCAATACCCTTAAAAAAGAAAACGTGATTTTAAGCAAACCTGAAATTATTAGATTAAATCACGAGTTTGAAAAGGAGATTAAAAAAATCAAGGTTTTTGAAAAAATCGAATTTAAAAAACTCCAAATCTTTGAAGCTGAGATGCTTGAAATTGAGAATCAAATTAGAGAGCTTAAAAATGAAAATATGCAATTAAAAATGAATAGTTTTGAAAAGAGAGATAGTACCATTAGTTGTTGTTCGAAGCTAATAAATGAAAATAAACTTTTAAAATCCAAAGTTAATAACTTGAGTTGGTTACTCGGAAATTTTTCACTAGAGATAAATCATTTAATATACTCAACCAACTCTTCGAGAATAAAAGGAATGCATTTGGATTTGCAAAAGTGTCAAAATATGAAAAAACAACTAATAAAATTGTTAAAGGGAAAAGTGTGATACCCAAACATGTGAAAACCATACCAATTTGTGTTCCAAAAGGCACGAATATAAAATTCCTCAAAGTCAAACAAATCTAGGTGCCAAAAGGAACATATATAAATAGTTTTGGGTCTCCACAAACTTATTTTTCAAAATCTATTGCCACTAACAATCATGGACCTATAAAAACAAATAGGTCACAAAAATCTTTTATCATGTAGGTATAGTGGCAGGCTAAGGAACAACAATAGTGTTATTTGGATTCTAGCTGTTGTAGAAACACAACGGGCGACAAATCAAAGTTCCTTAGCCTAGTATAAAGGTGGCAGAATCACAATGGATAACAATTAAAAATTATTGTCTAAGGTAAAATAGGTAATGGTATATTTATCTTAAACGATTTATTAAATTTGATAATCTTCACCATAATTTGATTTAGATCAACCAGTTATGTGATTAAGAAATGTTGATTTTGATTCTGTCTTATTCTTATTTGATATGTTCTTAGTTGACTTGTTCTTCTTTTTGATTTTTGCAAAAATGTTGACCGATCACAGTTGAAATAGTTCATATAGAGGTGTTTGGATTAATGATGATGTTTTATTGATTACTGATCACTCATGATACAAGTGGATATATTTGTTTTGACACTATGGTCACTGTTTTTTATTTACATGGATTCAATTAAAATTCAAGAGAACTTCATTTAAAAGCTGTTAAAAATTATTTCAAGAAATTGTTGCAACTTCACGGTCTGGTCTATGATACCAAACTAATGATAATCTCAAGTGAAAGAAAAATTCAGATGTAGATTACACCGGTAATCTAGTTGATAGAAAAATTACTAGTTGAACGTGATTTATGATGAGACATCCATTAGCTGCTTCACATTTTTAAAGAAAATATCTACATATTTTTCACTTGAAATAATTTTCAAATAGTAGACATTTTTCTTATAAAATCCCTTCTAGAAAATCATTTTTGTTGACCTTGTTTCAGATTAGTCATTTTGGAAATTTTGATTTTATAATTATTTTTGGATTTGATTTTAAATGGCTGCATTAACTAATCTGACTCCTTGCTGATTATCAAAAGGATAAATAGTGATTGAAAAAGTGATGAGTGTTGATATTAATCATATATTATAACTTCAGACAGTATAAGTAGTAAATTTCTTTAAAAATTTAAACAAGAGTTATGAAAACTTTTGTTTGTTAAAAATTCCACGACCATTTCTATTTCTATCATATTTCTATCGACCATCACTCATGAAAATTCAATATAGTATGTCAATATGTGGTATTTTAAATGGGAATTCATTCGTTTTTCAATTGATCATATTTTTAAGAAATAAAAACATCCAAAGTATTCACTCTCATTTAAAAGTCCTCATGGTTATGCATGGGTGAATTACTTGGAATTTTTGACTATGTGCTTCCATTCTCATTTAAAAGTCCTCACGGTTATGCATGGATGGAACGCATATCAAAATTAGTTGATTAAATAGAAAAGTGGATTTTAATCCCATTTAAAAGTCCTCACGTAGCGGCTGGATTTTGAGCGTAGAGTTGTGGCAGGGTTTTGAGTGTAGAGTTAGGTTAGACGATAGCGGGTGTCGCGAGTTTATGTGTGTAAGCATCTAACTACTTAATTTCTAGTAGAAATCTTGGGGGCAGCACGTAGGCAGGGTTTTGCCGAAGCTGGGTAAATCTGTGTGTTCTATTTTCTGCTTTTTATATTCTGCTATTATCTGTGCCGCTATTATTCTGCTGTGATCCATGCTGCAATTATTTTATAAACTTCCGCAACAAATTTTTATAATTAATAGTATCACCCTATTCACCCCTCTTCTAGGGTGAAATCGATCCTACAGTTGTATTGGTATATGTTGTATATTGATATTACTTTTTATATACATGTTTCTCATTTGTTGTTAAGAATTTAGTAGGTGCGGATGGCGTATGCTTTTCATTTGGAGCTCGTTATCGGGCTATATTAGCCATATATGCTCGCTAAATAATATATAAGGTACATATCTCTGATTACATATCGTACTTTTATATTTTTTCCCTACGGGATGCCACATCCTCGAATGTGAGATGTATATTTGTGATATATTTATATATATATATATATATTGTGATTTTCTTTCCAGATCGAACCACGTGAAGGAGGCTACGATGAAATTTTTGGAAATTTAAGGCGTCAGAAAAAATTTTTGAGGATTTTTGAAAGAAAAAATTTGATAACTAAAATTTTGATTTTGAGTTATAATTTGAAATGATGTTAGTTGATTTATGGAATGGTATTAGTAAATAACTAAGTATGAATTTGAAAACTTAGAAAAGTTTTTATAAGAAGTTTAACTAATGGATTTTGGAAAAAAGTAAAATGTTTTAAATGAATTTGCAAATCTAGTTTGAACGAATTGTCTTTGAAAAGTTCAAGTTAATGGATTTTGTGGCATTTTCTTACTTGGTAATTTCGAGGATGAAATTCTTTTAAGTGGAGGAGAATGTAACCACCCAGAATTTCAGTCATTCGAAATTGGAATATTTAATTGATTTTAAATATTCACAAGTTAATTTTATAAGTTGAATAACTCATATTTCGAATATAATAATTTATTTGGATAATTAAATTGTCAATTTAATATTTGAAATTGCAGAAATAATTGAATTTTGAATTTAATGTGAATAAAAATGATTATAGGTTGATATAAAATTCTATTTGAATTAGAATGGAGTTAGGGAACTTTTAAAATCGAATTAAAAGTTAATTTATAGAAGTTGGAAATTTATCGATTTAATTAACGTGTAAAAATAGCCATTTTTGACATTGTCTCGTATTTCGATGAAACTAGTTTCATTTGATCCGTAATAGTGAATTATTATAGGATTTCAAATTTCATGTCAATCGGACTTACGATTTGGTTGTGCGAAGCTAAAACGCATAGAAATTTATTTAAGTAATTTTTAATTTAAATAATTTGGTTCGGAAACTTATCTTCCAAATATGATGGAATTGGCCTCCGATATATATTCCATTATTTTCGAAATAGGTGTAAAACATTATAAACATCTGGCGGCATGCTTCGTTTGGAGTTCGGAATTATTTCGAATGAATAGTGCGCGAATAATTTTCTATATAAGGACCTTCATTCTCTAACCCTAGCCCTAATAAACCCTAGCCGCATTTTACGTTCAATGGCTAAATATTCGTCTCTTTCTCTCCTAAATCTCTTCCAATCCGTAAACAATTAGTTGAAAGTTCCAATGTGACGCCCCACCTCTATACTCACACTAGCCAAAGACACTACGGGGTAATGACGTCGACTAGCACGAAGAATAAGGCTGTTGAGAAGCGACCATCTGTGTAATTGCTTTGAGCGAGTACCGATATGTCAGATAATATGACTTACATTTCATTTCAAGAGGAAATCTGACATATCAAATACAAAGTCAAAGATACTACACAGTGGCTTTGTGGGCTTTGGAAACAAATATAGAAATAAGCATAACACAAATCAGTCACAGATATTCATATCACAAAGGAGGCAACAAATATGAATATAACACATAAAAGTGTACATCAGAATAGTGGTCATACAAGATCCACTACATAACAAAAGAATAGGTACAAGTGCTAGCAAAAGAATATGTATAAATGATGCAGCAGCAGATAACAAAAATGTATGAATCGATGAAAGTAGCAATCGATGGATTGAAAATACCAAACGCCCAAATCCGTTGATCCAAAGATACCGGATTCTAGCTATCTCAAACACGTTGATCGCGCACGATACCGTGTTTAAAGATCTAGGACTCTTCGTATGTTGATCTAGCGCACTAGATTCTGTGAATCGGCTTCAACAATCGTTGAATCGAGCGCACTCGAATTCCGAAGGTGGAGATAGGAGATCACACTCAACTACCAATTTAAGAAGAGGCACAAAGCTCTCAAACAAAAGTTTATTCAAAACCAACCAACTTTACAAATGACGCAACACCCATATTTATAGGCGGTTTACAACTCTACACTTACATCACAACAAATAGTTCGTGAACGACCTAACACAGACAAACGACCTAACAGAGTACACGACCTAACATTGGCCACGACCTACGACTTATATACAAAGCGACATAAGAAAACACTTTACAACACATTACAAGGCCATCACGACTTAAGAAAATACAAATACAAACGACATACGACCTAAACATCATACGACTTAAGAACACACGGCAGCAGCGACCTAAGAACAAGGCTTCCGGAAATCTTCACGCGACCTAATACTTGAGCGACCTAAAATACAAGGCAGCGACCTATCTTCTCAGTGCATAAGGTCGAGCGACCTAAAATAAAGCGGCATCTGGAGCGACTTAGAGAAACACGGTAGCGGTCTATAGTGAGCGACCTATCTTAGGTCGTAGCTCGCAAGGTTGTATCGTTGAGCGACCTATCTTAGGTCGTAGCTTGCAAGGTTGTATCGTTGAGCGACCTATCTTAGGTCGTAGCTCGAAAAGTTCGGAGCGATCCAAAGTAATGAGTTCTGGAATGGTTAACTCGATAGGTCGCTTGAATGCCTTAACACTGAGTCCATTAACTCGTGAGCGACCTTCACTAGGTCGTGAGCGACCTAATTCACTAGGTCGTGAGCGACCTAATTCACTAGGTCGTGAGCGACCTAAGGTCCTTGAACGCCTCAAATCTAATGATTTGGTAGATTGCGCTGCATCATCCTCCCCTGGTTGACAAGAATTCGACCTCGAATTTGCACCTTCCTCTTCCACAACAAGCTCATTCCAATGATACGGAATTAAGTATTTGATGTTAAAAACGTTTGTAGTGTGAATATTGTTTGCGCCAAAATTGGTCACAAACCCCAAATGTTGTGAAAGCACCAGTTCCCAATCACAGATCACAGATATCAAATATGTAAAGAGATAAAAATGAAGAACTCTCAGAAAAATTAGAAGAAAACAGGAAACAACATAGAATTTATAGTGGTTCGGCGATCTTTCCTACGTCCACTCTGAAGTTGATGATTTTATTGATGTTCACTTGATGATTTCAATTGATTACAACAGGTTTTAATGAAGAAATTCGTGTACAACGGCAATGGAGAAATGTAGAATTGAATCCTGTAGAGTCTGGGCGCTTCAGAATCCCGATCCCCTTTTCTGAATGACCTGGGGCTCTATTTATAGGTGTAGGAGGCTGATATTTCGCCTAAAATTAGGGAGACTACTTCTGGCATGTGTGGGGGCCCATGCGCCCGCGTCTAGAAAATCTAGTCCCGCTTCGGGATCGATTCGAACTCCATTCGAATCGATCAAAAAATCATCCAATCGAGCTGAAATTTGGTGTGGACATTCTTCGATGTGTACGTAAGCTTCTGTGAAAATTTCGTACCATTTGGATTTGTAGATCGTGAGATATGATCGATACGAAATGAGATTTCTCGGTTGGACGTCTCATTCGAATCGATTTCTTCGAATCGATGGTGGCTCGTGGCTCTTTGATGACGTGGAGCGCAACTTTCGTGTTGATCCACCTTTTTCGCCGCTTTGACTGATTTGTTCCAGAGATTTCGCCACTTTGACTTGATGGATTCGAAGACATTGATCGTTCCTGGATTCGAGCAAGGCTTCGTTCGTATCAATCGTGTCTCGCTTCAGTTGATCGATACGAAATAACTATGTCTGGATGGATCCGAGGTGATGCATCTATATGGATTCGAACATATCATCGTACGTGGACTCGAAGCGGAGTGTCTTCATGGATTCGAAGGACTTCAAGTCGATGGATACGAACCAGATAGTGGCGAGGTCATCTTCGAATCGATTGATGCGAACACAATGGATTCGAACACAGGTGCTACTGATGGTTACGAGGTCATGCATGACGATGGCTGATCGATGCGAGTCAAGGCTAACTGCTGATGGATTCGAACATGCATATGCTGATGGATTCGAACAGGGGGGTTGCCTATGGATTCGAACAAGGGCTATGGATACGAAGACGAGGCTATTTCCTCCAACTTGCATCGATCATATCTCATTCATACGAACTCTGATTAACCTGAAATTTGAAATGCTGGCTATCGTAGCTTTGCTTGTCATGTCTTGTCAATTGTGGCCTGATCCGAGCTCAGACAAAATTCATCAATATCTGTGGTGAAACAGTGTATAACGAACTTTTACGACGAACTGTCTTTAGTTTTCCAGTCAACTTTTTGGTGTCACGGCCTTGCCAAAAGGCGGGATAACATTTGCCCCCCGAAACATGCATTGCGATAGGAAGGTGTGTTTTGGTAATGCCATAAGCTAGATGTTCATATCTTGTCGATGACCTGCAAAGAATTTGACAGTTTCATATGACCTCAAATGATGATCGTTCGGGATCGTATACCATTTAAGGTGCAATGTGACCGTTTGTGGTCGAACGTCGTTCGTGGCAAATGGTGGAATGGGATCGTTCGCGGTCGGATGCCGTTCGCGGCAAATAACGAAATAGGACTGTTCGCGGTCGGATGCCGTTCGCGGTAAATAAAGAAATAGGCCCGTTCGCGGTCGGATGTTATTCTGGACGAGTTGTGATCGTTCGCGATCGAGTGATGTGGAAAGAAGAATGTGATCGTTCGCGATCGAGTGTCGTTCTAGACGAATTACAACGGATTGTGACCGTTCATGGTCGTATGGTGCACGAGATAAAATGTGATCGTTCGCGATCGGATGCCGCACGAGGCAGAATGTGATCGTTCGCGTTCGAATGTCATATTGGGTGAATTGTGACCGTTTGTGGTCGGGTGCCGCACGAGGCAGAGTGTGATCGTTCACGATCGAATGTTACACTAGATGAAGTGTGACCGTTCGTGGTCGGGTGCCGTACGAGGCTGATTGTGACCATTCGAGGTTGGGTGCCATTCGAGGCTAATGGTGACCGTTCGAGGTTGGGTGCTGTTCGAGGCTAATGGTGACCGTTCGAGGTCGGGTGTCGTTCAAGGCGAATGAGTGTGCCTGGGGGGGACTTAGTATTATCGATGTCAGGTTCACGTTCGGGTGAATTCCTGAATCAGCGATCGTGGCGGTTCGTCGCCATACAAGGTGTGCTTGTGGACCGTTCGCGATCCAAAGCATACGCGAGTAGCTTCTTCTACAGAATTGCAAATATCAAATTAACGTTCACATGAATTCCATAACAGAAATGTCCAAACAAACAAAGTCTAGATGTCCAAATCAACATGAAACAAAAGCAAAGCAAGGATGTCAAAGTGTAAATTCTCACTACGAGACGGTCAATAATCATTCAGAGCATGCCTGTGGATCGTTCGCGATCTCCCACATGTGTAAATGGTTTAACCGTGTTAGTGACAGGTTTACGACTTGTTCATCGTTATTTAAATCAATTGATAACCATACGGTGCCCCGGCTCGGGGTCACCCCTAGCTGATGTAGACGGTGGTCGCTCTGGTTCCACCGTTGGAGCTCGACTTCTCACATACTGAAGTAGCCTACCATTCCTGATATGCCCTTCTACCTCATCCTTCAGGTGTCTACAGTCATTTGTGCTATGACCATTCAGCTCGTGGAATAAGCAATATTTGTCTGACTTTCTCTCGTCGGTAGTCGAATCCCGTCGCATTGGTCTATGATAGGCAACTTGCTCTCGGGTGTCTTGGTAGATTCGCTCCAAACCCTCGTTCAGTTCTGAATAGGTGGTAAATCACGACTCCCTCCGTTGACGCTTTGACCTGTCATCATTTTCTTCAGCCTTTCGCTTCCCTTTACCAGTCTCTACACCTTTCTTAGGTGAATTACCGCCTCTAACTGCATAAACATCGATTTCTTCTTCTCTGTCCTTACGAGCATCCTCTAATCGCAAAAAAATTTCGGCTTCATGATAAAACTCTCCCAGGTCCGTAGGTGGATCCTTAGTTAGTGAATTCTTGAACTCCGTGGCATCAGATTTCCAGATACAGCTGCCATCATGACCATAGATGGATTTGGTCGATCCAATGATGCTGCTGCCGCATTAAATCGCGTCAGAAAACTCCTCAAAAATTCCCCGGCCTTTTGATTTAGAGTCGCCAAACTCATCACGTTCTTGGGTCTCGAAATATGAACCTTGAATTGTCTCATAAACTTTTCTGTCAAATCTGTCCAAGTCCCAATGGAGCCACTCTCCAGTTGTCTAAACCATAGCGCTGCGATGTCCGTCAAATACAATGGAAAGCACCGGGCCCTGACTTCCTGTGATGCCCCCAGCACTTCCATGTGCCTCATATACTTCGTTAGATGGACCGCTGGATCCGTCTGCCCATCATACATTTCCACCGATGTAGCTTGAAGTCTGGTGGATTCCTGGCCTGCCTAATCGTAGGAGTAAAGGGACTCCTATGTACATCCTCCAAATCTCTATTGACTTGTCCGCCTCTCATGGCCCGTCTGACCATCTCTGCCAACCTGTCGTTGTCGTCAGGCTGTGATTTTTGATTGTTACCTTCGTTCTGCCCCCCTGGCTGAGCGTTCATCCCTCTATTGCCACCAGGTTGCTCGGATGTCCCTGATTCTCTTCCCGGGATTGGATCAACATGCTCTAAGTGTGTGCCCCCCAGCTCCAGCGCTACGCCAGATGGTCCTACTCCATTTTGGACTCTGGTTGTTCCTTGATATTGCGCTCCAAGTTGTCCAATCTGTTGAAGCAAATTCTGTATTATTTCCTCATGTCTCTTCATCATTGTCTCCATCTCATCCCTGGTGATGAAGATCGATGCTTAGTTTGCCCCCGAGGATGCCTCTTGACTCCCTTCATGCTGAATTTGCTCTGGCTTTTGTCTTTTACTAGTTTCCCTTGTCATATCTTCTCAGATCTGAGCTCTTAAGTCTTCAAATTCAACTTCTAAATGATAGAACATCTGAGTTCATTTCTCAGTGAAAGCACCAAAGTGTTTGCGCCAAAATTGGTCACAAACCCCAAATGTTGTGAAAGCACCAGTTCCCAATCACAGATCACAGATATCAAATATGTAAAGAAATAAAAATGAAGAACTCTCAGAAAAATTAGATGAAAGTAGGAAACAACACAGAATTTATAGTGGTTCGGCGATCTTGCCTACGTCCACTCTGAAGTTGATGATTTTATTGATGTTCACTTGATGATTTCAATTGATTACAACAGGTTTTAATGAATAAATTCATGTACAACGGCAATGGAGAAATGTAGAATTGAATCATGTAGAGTCTAGGCGCTTCAGAATCCCGATCCCCTTTTCTGAATGACCTGGGGCTCTATTTATAGGTGTAGGAGGCTGATATTTCGCCTAAAATAAGGGAGACTACTTCTGGCACGTGTGGGGGCCCATGCGCCCGCGTCTAGAAAATCTGGGCCCGCTTCGGGATTGATTCGAACTCCATTCGAATCGATCAAAAAATCATCCAATCGAGCTGAAATTTGGTGTGGACATTCTTCGATATGTACGTAAGCTTCTGTGAAAATTTCCTAGCATTTGGATTTGTAGATCGTGAGATATGATCGATACGAAATGAGATTTCTCGGCTGGCCGTCTCATTCGAATCGATCCCTTCGTATCGATTCCTTCGAATCGATGGTGGCTCGTGGCTCTATGATGACATGGAGCACAACTTTCGTGTTGATCCACCTTTTTCGCCGCTTTAACCGATTTGTTCCAGAGATTTCACCGCTTTGACTTGATGGATTCGAAGACATTGATCGTTCCTGGATTCGAGCAAGGCTTCGTTCGTATCGATCGTGTCTCGCTTCAGTTGATCGATATGAAATAACTATGTCTGGATGGATCCGAGGTGATGCATCTATATGGATTCGAACATATCATCGTACGTGGACTCGAAGCGGAGTGTCTTCATGGATTCGAAGGACTTCAAGTCGATGGATACGAACCAGATAGTGGCGAGGTCATCTTAGAATCGATTGATGCGAACACAGGTGCTACTAATGATTACGAGGTCATGCGTGACGATGGCTGATCGATGCGAGTCAAGGCTAACTGCTGATGGATTCGAACAGGCATATGCTGATGGATTCGAACAGGGGGGTTGCCTATGGATTCGAACAAGGGCTATGTATACGAAGACGAGGCTATTTCCTCCAACTTGCATCGATCATATCTCATTCATACGAACTCTGATTAACCTGAAATTTGAAATGCTGGCTATCGTAGCTTTGCTTGTCATGTCTTGTCAATTGTGGCCTGATCCGGGCTCAGATAAAATTCATCGATATCTGTGGTGAAACAGTGTATAATGAACTTTTACGACGAACTGTCTTTAGTTTTCCAGTCAACTTTTTGGTGTCGCGGCCTTGCCAAAAGGCGGGATAACAAATATGCTCTGGCAATTTCAACTAATACGCATTATCATTAATCTTCTTCAAAATTTCTACTAGACCGATTTTTCGAGCTTTCAACTTGTTGTAAGTTCCAACAGGAAAACGATCTTTTGTCAACATGGCGTAAACCAAATCATCTTCTCTGAAATTCACACTCCTTCGCTTTTTATCTGGCAGTTGTTTATACTTGTCATTTGATGCAAGCAATCGTTCATGCACAGTCCTGTGGCACTCCTGCAACTCAGTCATAAAGTCACAAGCTCGCTTAACAACTCCCTTCTGATATGGCACAGTCGTCAAATCTAACGGTCCCCTCGGAATTGCTGAATATACAACTTGAAATGGACTGAAACCAGTACTTCGATTAACAGCGTGATTGTGTGTGAATTCCGCTTGACATAATTTCATATCCCAGCTTTTCAAATTATCCTGCACAGGACATCGCAACAAATTTCCCAATGATCTGTTCACCACTTCCGTTTTCCCATCTGTCTGCGGATGATAGGCGCTACTAAAATTCAACTTTGTTCCAACCATCTTCCACAAACTTAACCAAAAATGGCTTAGAAATCTAGTATCTCGATCAGAAACAATAGATTCAGGCAGCCCATGTAATTGATATACCTCTTTAAAGAATAATTGAGCAACACGGACGGCGTCAGCTGTCTCTTACAAGCTAAGAAATGCGCCATCTTGGAAAATCTGTCCACCACCACATATATGGAATCATTTCCCCTTTGAGTTCTAGGCAAACCCAAAACAAAGTCGATGCTCACATCAACCCACGGTCTAGTAGGCACAAGTAATGGCATATACAATCCTGCATTTGTAGCGGTTCCCTTTGAAACTTGACAGATATGGCATCTCTCCACAAATCTCTCAACTTTAGAAATCAACTGTAAAGTACGATCTCTACCCACATGACCTTCCTCATGCAACTCCTTCACAATCTTCATTCGTAAGCTGCACTCTGGTATACATAATCGATTCCCTTTAAAAAGAAAACCATCCACCAATACAAACTCATCCGTCTTTCCCTCCTTGACTTCATCTACAAACTTCGAAAAGTAAGGGTCATCAACAAATAATTCTGGCAATACATCAAACCCCGTCACTTCAACCTTCATTGTAGTCAACAAATGATTCCTTCGACTCAATGCATCTGCCACACGGTTTGTAATTCCCGACTTATGCTTCACCACAAATGTAAACTGTTGCAGGTATGCGATCCACAAAGCATGCCTGGCTGCAATTTTGTCCTGTCCCTGCAAATGTTTCAGTGCTTCATGATCAGTATATAGAACAAATTCTTTATGGAACAAATAGTGTCTCCAATGTTTTATAGCTTGAACAATAGCATAGAATTCCACATCATAAGTATTATATCTCATCTTGGCTCCCGATAGCTTTTCACTGAAATATGCAATAGGTCATCTTTCTTGACTCAACACCCCTCCAATCCCAACTTTAGATGCATCAGTATGTAACTCAAACAACAACTGAAAATCTGGTAATACTAAAATTGGTGTTGTCGTCAAAAGTTCTTTGATCCGCTCAAAAGAAAACCCTGCTTCCTCTGACCATGAAAATTGCTTCCCCTTCATACAATCAGTAACTGGTGCCATCACCCTACTGAAGTGTGGAATAAATCTTCGGTAGAATGATGCTAAACCATGAAAACTTCTAACTTCTGTTATCGTCCTGAGTTGTGGCCAATTTCTGATGGCTTCTACTTTATTCAGATCCACCTATATATACCTCCTTCTGAAATAACATATCCCAAAAATAAAACACTATGCGTCATGAACACGCATTTCTTCGTTGCAGCATAAAATTGTTCCTATCGCAGTATCATAAACACTTCTTTCAGATGATGCAAGTGTTCTTCTATGCTTCTACTATATATCAGTATATCATCAAAATACACCACCACGAATTTCCCAATAAATGGTCTAAAGATCTGATTCATCCCCCGCATAAACGTACTAGGTGCATTCGAAAGACCAAACGGCATAACCAGCCATTCATATAATCCTTCTCTCGTCTTGAATGTTGTCTTCCATTCGTCCCCTGGTCTTATACGAATTTGATGATAACCACTCTTCAAACGATCTTCGAAAAGATAGTAGCCCCTCTCAATTGATCTAACAAATCATCAAGCCTCGGCATCGGAAATCTGTATCTGACAGTTATTTTATTGAGTGCCCTGCTATCCGTACACATCCTCCATGTTCCATCCTTCTTCGGCACTAACAAAGCTGGCACCGCACAAGGACTTAAACTTTC
Organism: Allium fistulosum; assembly: GCA_030737815.1. Taxonomy (NCBI): domain Eukaryota; kingdom Viridiplantae; phylum Streptophyta; class Magnoliopsida; order Asparagales; family Amaryllidaceae; genus Allium; species Allium fistulosum. The sequence continues at coordinate 750,816,948 of CM060905.1, read as the reverse complement.
CTGTACATGCCCCTGTTCAAGCAACTCTTCCACTTGCCTTCTCAACTCCTTATGTTCCTTTAGACTCATTCTGTAATGTGGTCTATGTGGTAACGCAGCTCCTGGAAAAAGATCTATTTGGTGTTGTATGTCCCTCAATGGCGGTAACTCTATTGGTAGCTCCTCAGGAAATACATCGTCAAATTCTCCCAGCACTGGCTTTACTTCTTCAGAAATTTCAACCACTTCATTACTCTCACGTCCAATCAACAAGAATACTTTAGGCTCCTCTTCTACCTCCTTAACAAACTCCTTCAAAGATAGCAAAGTTTTAAGTTCTTCAATCTCCTCCAACTTGCTTTCTTCTTGTTGTCGCTTCTTGAGAACTAAAGTGATTTTAGTACCTTCAAACATGAAACTGTAACTGTTAGTACGACCATCATGTTGCACCGCTCTATCATACTGCCATGGTCTCCCCAACAACAGATGGCATACATCCATATCTACAACATCACACCAAATTTCATCTTTGTATTTCTTCCCAATCGAAAAATTTATACAAGCTCTTCGTCCAACCTTCACCTCCCCACCTTTCCTCAACCATGCTAACTTGTAAGGTTTAGGATGCTTCTCTATCTTCAATTCCAACTTCTTCACAGCCTCAGTAGAGATAATATTGTCACAACTTCCTGCATCAATAACGAACTTGCAAACCCTTCCCATGATAGTGCACGTTGACTGGAAAATGTTACTCCTCAACCAACTTGATCATCCTCTTGCTTTGGTGTCAAACACGACCTCTTCATCATTAACGAATACCCTTCATCTCCTGACACATTTTCTTCCTCCTCAACATGTGGTGAATTAGAACATTCAGCATCTGCATCCTCATCTTCAACCTCAACAATCATCGCTCGCTTCTTAGGTTTTGGACATTCATTGCTTTTGTGGCCAAACTCTTGACAATTAAAACACTTGATACTGCTGTTGACTTTGGTCTACTTCACTTACAACCGGTTTTGCAACAGCCTTAGAAACATTCACATTGCTACTAGCCCCTTTCTTATTATTGTTGGAATTTGTAAACACACCACCACCTCTCCTACCTTGCTTCTCCCAAGCTAGAGCTTTTTGATGTGCTTCGGCAACAGATCTGGGATCAAACATATTCACCATATCTTGAATCTGCATTCTCAACCCTCCAACAAATCTAGCTGTCAACTGCTCCTCTGTCTCCATAATATCATTCCTCGCAATCAATTGATAAAATTCATCCGCATAATCATTCACTGACTTTGTTCCCTGTCTCAGATTCTACAAACGTTGATACATAAGAGATTGATAATTGTAAGGTAAGAAAGTAGCTTTCATCAACTTCTTCATCTTCTCCCATGACTCAATCTTCAACTTTCCCATCCTTTCCCGTGTAAGTTTAGTTTGTTGCCACCATGCCATAGCTCATCCTCTCAAACGAGTAGCAATCAACTTAACTTTACGATGATCGGTAACTTCCTTAAATTCAAAAATTTCTTCAACATTAGACAACCAGTCCAAGAATTCTTCTGCTACTATTCCTCATTTGAATTCTGGAATCTCCATTTTCATCCTCGATTCCCATCGACGATCATCTTCAATATCTCGATCTCGATTCCGTCCTTGGCCATGATCTCGATAATGAAAACTTCCTCTATCACCATCTTTATCAAAAACAGATGTACTTCGATAACAATCCTGTCCATCCACATTTCTATGATCACGCATATCCCTTCTACTTTTTCCTTCATCATCTCGATATAGTTCATCTTCAAATTCCCGATGACTTCTTCTACCTTGATGAGATTGTGGCGATATTCTCCTTTCACCCGAAACCGATGGCGAAACCCTGTTTCCACCTTGGTTTGAAATTGGCGATGTTCTTCTTCGGGTTTGATTCATATCCAACATGAGCTTCTCTAACCTCCTAATACCTTCATCCAACTTCTCATTGAATTTATTACTAATGCGTTGTTCCATTTGTTCAACATCTTCTCGCTTATACAAATCTTCAACATTTTGATGACGGTTAGCTCTTCTCGGTGGCATAATTGAATCTTCACAAACTTTAACTCGGCTCGGCTCTAACTCTCGGCCTTGAACAACAAAGTGATGCACGGCTTCAACTTCTAGCCCTCGGCTTTAACTCTTCAATAAGAATTGGCTCCAAGACCCGGCTTAGCTATGATTGGCTAAGTCTAGCTCTGATACCAAATGATGCAGCAGCGGATAACAAAAATGTATGAATCGATGAAAGTAGCAATCGATGGATTGAAAATACCAAACGCCCAAATCTGTTGATCCAAAGATACCGGATTCTAGCTATCTCAAACACATTGATCGTGCACGATACCATGTTTAAAGATCTACGACTCTTCGTACGTTGATCTAGCGCACTAGATTTCGTGAATCGGCTTCAGCAATCATTGATTCGAGCGCACTCGAATTCCGAAGGTCGAGATAGGAGATCACACTCAACTACCAATTTAAGAAGAGGCACAAAGCTCTCAAACAAAAGTTTATTCAAAATCAACCAACTTTACAAATGACACAACACCCATATTTATAGGCGGTTTACAACTCTACACTTACATCACAACACATAGGTCGTTAATGACCTAACACAGACAAACGACCTAACAGAGTACACGACCTAACATTGGCCGCGACCTATGACTTATATACAAAGCGACATAAGAAAACACTTTACAACACATTACAAGGCCATCACGACTTCAGAAAATACAAATACAAACGACATACGACCTAAACATCATACGACTTAAGAACACACGGTAGCAGCGACTTAAGAACACGGCAGCAGCGACCTAAGAACAAGGCTTCTGGAAATCTTCACGCGACCTAATACTTGAGCGACCCAAAATACAAGGCAGCGACCTATCTTCTCAGTGCATAAGGTCGAGTGACCTAAAATAAAGCGGCATCTGGAGAGACTTAGAGAAACACGGTAGCGGTCTACAGTGAGCGACCTATCTTAGGTCGTAGCTCGCAAGGTTGTATCGTTGAGCGACATATCTTAGGTCATAGCTCGCAAGGTTGTATCGTTGAGCGACCTATCTTAGGTCGTAGCTCGAAAAGGTCGGAGCAATCCAAAGTAATGAGTTCTGGAATGGTTAACTCACTAGGTCGCTTGAATGCCCTAACACTGAGTCCATTAACTCGTGAGCGACCTTTACTAGGTCGTGAGCGACCTAATTCACTAGGTCCTGAGCGACCTAAGGTCCTTGAACGCCTCAAATCCAATGATTTGGTAGATTGCGCTGCATCAATACATCAAGGAGTCTCTAACGCAAATGTATAAAAGCAAAAACTACTAATCTAAAGTAGTTAGCCAAAAAATCATATGATGGTCCCATATAAAGAGTCAAGTAGAAGCACCTGAAATACCTCGGCCTGACCCAAGTATTATTTAAGAAGAAAATAATAAATGGATCAGTCTAGCTATAAATATCCTATAATGAGATAGGATAGGAGATATCACAAAAATGTATGATAACAATAATGCCATATTGTCACAAGTATATATCAGATAACAACAAAAATCACACAATATCTCAAATATTCTCAAACACCAAAAAGAATGTCATATTCTTTAAATTAATCACCAAAACACAAATATTGATAGAGCTTATCAATGCATATCATCAAAATTGGTGAAACACAAATTCTAGGAATCAACAACCAGAAATGCATAAAACACAAAGGGGGAGGCCTATCACAAACAGGAGCACGAAAACTCACCAACACATGTATCCCAAACGAAACGCTATCCCATGGTCGCTAACCATAGAGCCGTTGCAACGACATAGTGCAATAACGGTACCCCCGATGAACCGGAAAATCAAATATTTTGGAACAACGACGTAGTGCAATAACGGTACGCCCAATGAACCCGAAACTCAAATAATTCGGAACAACGACGTAGTGCAATAACAGTATGCCCGATGAACCAAACCCCATAAAGCCCGTAGGTCGCTAGCTTATAAAAATGAAATGAAGCCCAATAGAACGGGGTACAGTCCCCCACGCGGACAAAGAATCATCGCATATCGCAAGTCTAAACCATAAAATGATCATCATTGATCAATAAGAAGTGTCAATTACACTAAGCTAGTAAATAAATGAGTTTAGCTTCATGTCCCATAACCACTAGCTTAACTTAAATATTTACGAATAGATTGTAGATTTCCACTCGAAAATTGTCACGAGAGTTTAGTCGAACAAGTCCAAGAATTAACCGACGAAGTAAACACAAGCGTTTCATACCACTTGTTTTGCTAAGCCATTTAATTAGATTTCTCATACGAATGAGGTAAAGGTTTGTATATACTAATAGATTGGAAAACGGTTTTAAAAATGAGTTTTGTATTAAAAATGGTATTGAAATCATCTTTGTGAAAGCATTTGAATATTTACTACAAGTATAGAAACCTTTGTATTTTTAAAAGTGACAAATCATAGAAAACGATTGTAGAAACAATCGATCAACCAAAAATTCACATACGACAATGTGAATCAAATCCATAAAAATCGATATCAAATCCATCAAGTGGATATTCACAAATATCCAAAGAAAGAAGTCATCAAAGTCGATAATAAGTGATAACAACTAACCGAATTAACAAAAATCCATTAAAATTGGAAATCCACTAAAAAACAGCCAAAATAGGAAAAATGAACAGTTCCAGACGTCTAGGGTTTAATCCAGACGTCTGGATTTAGGTTCTGGAAATATTCCAGAAACCTACCAGACGTCTGAACCCTAATCCAAACGTTTGGAAACTAACCAGACGTCTGGTAGGTTTGGACCAGACGTCTGGTTCAAGCCTATGCCGGTTTTTTTTCAACTGCTGCCTAAACCAGACGTCTGGACCTTCAAACCAGACGTCTGGTTGCCTAGTCTAGGCAACAATTTCCCTAGGCCATGATGGCCAAAACGATTCGGGAGCGATCGGATGAGCAACGACGACTAGGGATTTATGCAAAGCGACAACCCAGCCTTATAGGCTCTTCGATACACCCCAAATATCATGTCCAAACATCCATAGTAGGATTTTCATAAAATTGGACTTCAAAAACCCAAAATTGGAAAATTTACCAAATCAATTCAAATCAAAAGCAAATGAACATAAATAGATGGTAGGTATTCATACCTAACAACAATGAAAGTTATAGACGTAGATGTGAGTTAAAGAACTCACCTTTAAAACTCAAAGATAGAAATAAGAAGCTCTAAAACAAGCAAAGATCAACCACTCTTCAACTTCAACTCTAGAAGCTTTAATCTATGATCATAGACAAATATTTCCTAAATTAGGTTATAGGAAATTTCTGAAATTGGAGAGAGATTGAGATGGAGAAGATGAAAAGGATGCTTACCTAAGCTTCTCCTTGATTTTAAAGAAAGAATTTGAATTTCCTAATCAAACTAGGGTTTAGGAATTTTAATTTCCTATCTTTTCCCCCATTTTTACTTTAGCTTGAAAGTGTTAGGAAATGGAATGAATGAATGAAGAGGAGTGGGGTGGAGTTAGGGTATTAAGTTGGGTTAGTGGGCTGAAACCCAAACCCAAAGCCCAAAATAGAAAATATCAAAATTCTACTCAACTCCAAACATATCGATGTCTATACTTAAAAAAGTTGTAGACGCCATTTTGGACTCAACGGAGGTGGTCTCGAGTCCCAATTCGACTGTTTACAAAAAGTAACATTTCGGACTTTAATTCGATTAACGATGCTATATTTAAATAAAACGTTTAAATATACAATCGTAAAATATGCGGGTTGTTACAGACTCCCCTTCTTAAAGAAATTGCGTCCTCGCAATACTTAAGAAGAAAAATAAAAAGTGACAACCATACTAAGGCATAACAACACAAAAGAAGAAATTTTGAAATGAGAAGTTCACCTTAATGAGCATGAGAGAGTAAGTCCGGATGTGTTCGCTCGATGAATTCTCTGGATTCCCAAGAGCAATCCTTAGGATTTGAGGACCATTGAACTTTCACAAGCGGAACATCTTTATTTCGAAGGCATTTAACCTCCGAAGCAATGATACGAATAGGATGTTGCTCATAAGTCAAATTAGGTGAATATTCAATTTCTTTAATTACACCGGGCTTAAGAATAGAGTCGGAATACCTAAGGCATTTCCGTAGTTGAGAGACGTGGAATACGTCATGAATAGCATAAAACATAGCCGGTAATAAAAGGCAATAAGCCATGAAACCAATGCGTTCAGTGATGGGGAATGGACCAATATATCGAGGTGCTAATTTTCCCGATCGACTGAAACGCACAACACCCTTTATAGGTGAAACACTAATGAACACCAAAACTCACACATAAAATTCTAATTTCCTTCTTTGGTTATCGGCATAGGATTTTTGTCTACTTTGAGCTTCTTTCATCCCATGACGAATAAGGTCAATCTTTTCTGTGGCATCACAAATAAAATCTGGACCTAAAACCAGCTTCTCACCGGCTTCAAGCCAACATGAAGGAGATCGGCATGGCCTTCCGTAAGGTGCTTCGAAAGGAGCCATACCAATACTAGATTGGATGCTATTATTGTAAGAAAACTCAACAAGGGAAATATGATCTTCCCAACTTCCACCAAAATCAAGAACACATGCACGAAGAAGATCTTCAAGAGTTTGATTTACACGCTCGGTTTGTCCATTGGACTGAGGATGATAAGCGGTGCTAAAATTAAGCTTCGTTTCTAAAGCTTTTTGAAGGCCCTTCCAAATTCCACTAGTAAATAATGGATCACGATCGCTAACAATAGAAATAGAAACTCCATGCAATGTAACAGTTTCTTTGACATAGAGTTTAGCCAAAAGGGGTACGGTCCGATTGGACCGAACGGGAATAAAATGGGCAGATTTTGTAAGTCTATCTACGATCTCCCATAAACTGTGATGACCCGAACAAGAACGGGGAAGACCGTCAATAAAGTCCATGGAGACTTGATCCCACTTCCAAACGGGAATGTCCAACGGTTGCAATAACCCACCGGTCCTTTGATGCTCGTCCTTTACGAGTTGGCAAGTCATGCAATGCTTAATAAAGTTAGCAATATCAGATTTCATTCCATCCCAATAATAAAGTCGCTTCATGTCCGCATATATTTTACTACTACCGGGATGAATGGTAAATTTAGAACGATGAGAATCTTCTAAAATATCTTTATGAAGATCACTAATATTTTACAAGATAAGTCTACCAAATTTTCGAATACCGCCACGAGCATCAATATCAAACTCTTTCAAACCTTCAATATCAATTTTATCCCTACAACTTTGGGTAAGAAGAACCAATTCGGGATCATGCTTTTGAGCTTCAAGAATGCAGTCGAAAAGAGAAGGATGTGCTTCAAGGCTACACAAAACAAGAGATGAACTTGAATTGGATGCACGATCTCAAATCACACAAGTGGACAAAGTCTTGAGATCATTCCATTCGGATATCATCATTAAAACAACCGCTTTTTGCTTTCGACTAAGGGCATCGGCAACATGATTACCTTTTCCAGGAGTATAGAAAATATCAAGATCATAAGATGCAAGGAACTCGAGCCAACGTTGTTGACGCAAATTAAGTTCCTTTTGAGAAAATAAATACTTCAAAGATTTATGATCGGTGTAGAGAACAAATTTCTCTCCCAAAAGATAATGACGACAAATTCTAATGGCAAAAACAATAGCTGGAACTCTAAATCATGAGTGGCATATCTAGTTTCGGCAGGCTTTAATTGTATAGAAGCATAAGCAATAACACGTTCCCATTGCATGAGAACGACACCCAAACCAACACGACTAGCATCTACATAAACAATAAAGTCTCGGTTCCCTTCGGGAATCACAAGAATAGGATCATCAGAAAGGAATTCTTTTAATTTTTGAAAAGCAACTTCACATTTGTCTGACCAAATGTATTTAACTCCCTTCTTTGTCAAACTAGTAAGAGGCACAGAAATTTTAGAAAAGACTTTTATGAAACGACGGTAATAGCCCGCCAATCCAAGAAAAATACGGATTTCTGTCACACTTTACGGTCTCTTCCAATTTTGAATTGCTTCAATCTTTGAAGGATCTACGGAAATTCTAGATTCAGAAATAATATGTCCCAAAAATTTATCACGAGATTGCCAAAAGTGGCACATGGAAAATTTTGCTTTCAATTAATTGCTCCTAAGAGTTTCCAACACAATCCGAAGATGTTTTTCATGCTCTTCCTCGGTTTTAGAATAAAAAAGAATATCATCGATAAAGATGAGAACAAATCGATCGAGGAAGTCTTTGAAAACTCGATTCATAAGGTCAACGAAATAAGTTGGGGCATTCGTCAAACCAAATGGCATAATAAGCCATTCATAAGATCCATAACGAGTACGGAACGATGTCAAAGGAATGCTATCCTCTGCAATACGAAGCTGATGAAAATCGGTTGCTAAGTCTAACTATGAAAATACTCTAGCACCACTAAGTTGATCGAATAAATCATCAATCCGAGGTAAGGGATATTTATTCTTGATAGTGAGATCATTAAGCTTGCGGTAGCCAACGCAAAGCCTAAGTGTACCATCAGATTTCCTTACAAAAATAGCCGAAGCTCCCCATGGAGAGGTACTTGAACGAATAAACTGTTTTCCTTCCAATTCAGATAATTGTTTGTGCATCACCTCATTTTCCTTATTGGACATACGATAAGGAGGACGAGTAATAGGTAGAGCTCTAGGGATTAGATTAATTCTGAACTCAATTGCTCGCTTAGGTGGTAATCCTAAAACGGGCTCAAATATGTTGGGAAATTCATGAACAATGTGAATGAGGGAAATGACATCTTCCTTATCATCATTATCGTCATCATGAGGATTTAGAGAATACAAGGATGCTCCCGAATTGGAATCTGAATCTTTAAGAACAAGAGAAATCTGCTTAACAAATTGAGGATGTCGAAGATATATAGTCCGCTCAGGACATAGGATATGGGCTTCATAACGGTTAAGCCAATCAATCCCCAAAATCATTCTGAAACCTATGTAACACATAACATGCAAATCGGCTTGGAAGGCATAATCACATAAAATAATCTCGACATCTTTACAAAGTAAACCGAGTGTTGCGGATCCACCAACCGGATTCACAATTCTTAATGAAGTCATCAAGCCAATAACATTCAAAGACAAAGCATCAACAAGTTCTTTTGACATAAAAGAGTGAGATGCACCCGTATCAAAATGAACTCGAATAGGAAAATCACGAAATATAATAATGCCATCAAGGATAGAATGAGAAATACCTTCACCAAGAGAAGTGTTACTAGGAGCTTGCACAACATTTAGCTTTCCCTCTTTCTTGTTTGGAAGTTTGGGGCACGGAGATAGAAGATGACCCGAAATTTTGCAATAACGACAAAAAAGAGGTTTTGGGCACCTATTTGCATAATTGTCCTTAGAGCCACAATTATAGCATTGCCCATGGCTAGAGGTAGGAGTCTTTGCTACAGAAGTTGCTTGATTCCCTTTCTTGTTGGGATTAGGCTTGAACGTAATAGGCCTCTTCTTGTTGTTGTTGAAGTTCTGTTTGGCTCCCACAACTTCAACATCACTTTCTTTATCGGCTTCTTCAAGTCGAAGAGCGATATCAACAAGATCCAAAAGAAACTTCTAGATTCAGGAGTAATGGCTATTTGAGGTTCTTATTCAACCCATAGACAAACTTTTGATTTTTCTTCAATGGGGTATTAATATACTCGATCCCATATTTAGAAAGAGATTCAAAAGATGCGACATAGTGGGTCACAGATGATTCATCTTGAACAAGGTCGATAAAGCCCCGAGCTAAAAAAACTTTTTCAGCTTCCGACACAAATTTTAAATCGAACCTTTCCCGGAATAGTTCCCAAGTAAGATCTGCTTCAATAATTTCAGAAATCAAAAGATCATACCAATCTAATGCTCTCTCCTAGAGCATGCTAGAAGCCACTTGGACTCGATGTAGATAAAAAAGATTCATGCTGGAAAAGATGTGATCGCATGTTCTAAGCCAAGCTTGGACTTCTATAACGCTTTTGGAACCTTTGAAAGGCCTTCCACCCAAGCTGGTGTAATCACTACACAAGCTTGAAAACCCAGATTTAGGATGAGTAGGCTCTGGAATGGGTCCGACAGCTTGAGAATTCTTCACAAGATCTAAAAGTTGTTAAGCAAACATGAATACTCCATCCTGAGGAGTAGCACTGGATTGACCGACGTTGGGATGGCCTGGTCTAACCATTTCTCTTCTTTAAGAAAGAAAGAAAGAAAATGAAAAAGGTTATTCTCAGAACGAATATCAAACAAACTTGATTGATAAAACAAGGCATCATAATAAAAAGAAATAGGATAGAACGGTACAAAGACTCGAATTAAATCCTATGGCACGATTCCTAAGAAAGACTTAGAAAAATGATCCCTGATATAATATTCTATATTGTTCCAAAGTTTTGCTCTGATACCAAGCTGTGACGCCCCACCTCTATACTCACACTAGCCTAGGACACTACGGGGTAATGTCGTAGACTAGCACGAGGAATAAGGCTGTTGAGGAGCGACCATCTTTGTAATTGCTTTGAGCGAGTACTGATAAGTCAGATAATATGACATACATTTCATTTCTTGAGGAAATTCGACATATCAAATACAAACTCAAAGCTACTACACAGTGGCTATGTGGTCTTCGGAAACAAATATAGAAATAAGCATAACACAAATTAGTCATAGATATTCATATCACAAAGGCGGAAACAAATATGAATATAACACATAAAAGTGTACATCAGAATAGTGGTCATACAAGATCCACTACATAACAAAATAATAGGTACAAGTGCTAGCAAAAGAAAATATATACATCAAGGAGTCTCTAACACAAATGTATAAAAGCAAAAACTACTAATCTAAAGTAGTTAGCCGAAAAATCAAATGATGGTCCCAGATAAGGAGTCAAGCATAAGCACCTGAAATACCTCGGTCCGACCCGAGTATTATTCAAGAAGAAAATAATAAACGGATCAGTCTAGTTATAAATATCATATAAAATGAGATAAGATAGGAGATATCACAAAAACGTATGATAACAATAATGCCATACTGTGACAAGTATACATCAGATAACAACAAAAATCATACAATATCTCAAATATTCTCAAACACCAAAAAGAATGTCATATTCTTTAAATTATTCACCAAAACACAAATATTGATGGAGCTTATCAATGCATATCATCCAAATTGGTGAAACACAAATTCTAGAAATCAACAACCAGAAATCGAGAAAACACAAAGGGGGAGGCCTATCACAAACTGAATGATATCCCATGGTTGTTAACCATAGAGCCGGTGCAACGACGTAGTGCAATAACGGTACACCCGAGGAACTTGAAACTCAAATATTTCGGAACAACGACGTAGTGTAATAACGGTACACCCGATGAACCCGAAACTAAAATAATTTGGAACAACGATGTAGTGCAATAACGGTACGCCCGATGAACCGAACTCCATAAAGCCCGTAGGTCGCTAGCCTATAAAAATGAGACGAAGCTCAAAATAATGGGGTACAGTCCCCCACGCGGACAAAGAGAAATCGCATATTGCTAGTCTAAACCATAAAATGATCATCATTGATCAATAAGAAGTGTCAATTACACTAAGCTAGTAAATAAATGAGTTTAGCTTCATGTCCCATAACCACTAGCTTAACTTAAATATTTACGAACAGATTGTAGATTTCCACTTGAGAATTGTCACGAGAGTTCAATCAAACAAGTCCAAGAATTAACTAACGAAGTAAACGCAAGCTTTTCATACCACTTATTTTGCTAAGCCGTTTAATTAGATTTCTCATATGAATGAGGTAAAGGTTTGTATATGCTAATAGATTAGAAAACGGTTTTAAAAATGAGTTTTGTATTAAAAATGATATTGAAAACATCTTTGTGAAAGCGTTTGAATATTTACTACTAGTATAGAAACCATTGTATTTTTAAAAGTGACAAATCACAGAAAACGATTGTAGAAACAATCGATCAACCAAAAATTCACATACGACAATGTGAATCAAATCCATAAAAATTGATATCAAATCCATCAAGTGGATATTCCCAAAAATCCAAAGAAAGAAGTCATCAAGGTCGATAATAAGTGATAACAATTAACTGGATCAACAAAAATCCATTAAAATTGGAAATCCACTAAAAAAATAGCGAAAATAGGCAAAATAAACAGTTTAGACGTATGGGGTTTAATCCAGACGTCTGGATTTTGGTTCTGGAAGTATTCCAGAAACCTACCAGACATTTGAACCCTAATCCAAACGTTTGGAAACTAACCAGACGTCTGGTAGGTTTGGACCAGACGTCTGGTCCAAGCCTTTGCCATTTTTTTTTCAACTGCTGCTTGAACCAAACGTCTGGACCTTCGAACCAAACATTTGGTTGCCTGGTCTGGGCAACAATTTGCCTAGGCCATGATGACCAAAATGATTCGGGAGCGATTGGACGAGCAACGACGACTATGGATTTATGCCAAGCGACAACCCAGCCTTATAGGCTCTTCGATACACCCCAAATATCATGTCCAAACATCCATAGTAGGATTTCATAAAATTGGACATCAAAAACAGAAAATTGGAAGATTCACCAAATCAATTCAAATCAAAAGCAAATGAACATAAATAGATGTTAGGAATTCATACCTAACAACAATGAAAGTTATAGACGTAGATGTGAGTTAAAGAACTCACCTTTAAAACTCAAAGATAGAAATAAGAAGCTCTAAAACAAGCAAAGATCAACCACTCTTCAACTTCAACTCTAAAAGCTCCAATCTATAATCATAGACAAATATTTCCTAAATTAGGTTATTGGAAATTTCTGAAATTGGAGAGATATTGAGATGGAGAAGATGAAGGAGATGCTTACCTAAGCTTCTCCTTGATTTTAAAGCAAGAACTTGAATTTCCTAATCAAACTAGGGTTTAGGAATTTTAATTTCCTATCTTTTCCCCCATTTTTACTTTTGCTTGAAAGTGTTAGGAAATGGAATAAATGAATGAAGAGGATTGGGGTGGAGTTAGGGTATTAAGTTGGGTTAGTGGGCTGAAACCCAAACCAAAACCCAAAGCCCAAAATAGAAAATATCAAAATTCTACTCAACTCCAAACATATCGATGTTTATACTTAAAAAAGTTATAGACGCCATTTTGGACTCAACAGAAGTGGTCTTGTAACAACCCGTATATTTGGACCATTTAAATTGACAATAATCCACACATGTCAAATTAAATAGTACAAAACACGAATCATTAATGGAGTATATGTATATAAATGAGAATCATCACAGAATCACATAAAATATAACATCACAGAATAGTGCAGCGGAATTACAACATAGTCATAAGAGTAGTTCATGAAGCTACCCATAAATACAACAATGTCTCAAATAAAATGAAATAGAACAACATAGATGTCCAATAGTGTCCAAATAGAAAGAGCAATACTGATAAGATAAATATGATGATAGTCTTCGGTCTTCAGCTCCAGATAGAACAGCAACAGCAATCCTCAGTCTGATCCGAGCATAAGCACAAACAAATACTCGAATCAGGACATATATTCTTATACAGATAATATGATTCAGAATTGGATATAACAATAACTCAAAGATGAATGGAATAAACATCTTTCAGGATCCATTAAATTATTTATACATCATATTGTACGATAAATAGATAATGACTAACAGTAAAGTAAAATATCAAGATAGTGTTAAGGCGTCAACATTATTCCGCTTAACACATTTTTATATAGCATTACAGACTATACAGCACTGTAAACTCCACCGTAAACTAGTGGGATATCAGGGAGTACTCCATAGGTATAATACAAAACAAATTCGTAGTGGTCGCGTATATGGGAATACAAGTATGATAAGGCACATGAGGCAATACTCAAGGTAGTGAAACTACCGTTTGCCTGATCCGGACTGGTGAGAACGCATCGTCGCAACAATCGCAACACCACGAAACAACACTCCCAAATCAAGGGTGCACACCAATCAATCACAAGTAATGAGTAGTTTACAAAGAAGTGTGTTCGCTCGAGGTAGCTAACCCCATTTGGCCCGGCACGGCTCCTGTTTAAGTCATTTCCAATTTGACACAAGTGTCAAGGTTATCCATTATCGTTCACTTTCTTCATATTTTGATACATCTTTGTAACACCGGGATGAAATGAAAGCGAAGATTTATGGTTTTCTCTCAGCACTTCCTGTCTTAGACCATCAACATTAGGAACACAAATACGATTATCAATCCTCAACACTCCATTACTATCGACTTGTGCACCCAATTTATTATCAGCATTTCCAACTCTTCCGAGAACTATTTCTTTGATGCGATAAAGCAAAGTGTCCTCGCATTGCTTGGCTATAATACGATCCATAAGAGCTGGGGAGATGGAAAGCTGGATTAACATTCCTTCAACAAGATTACAACATGCCATTGCTTGGTTTCTGCTCAAAGCATCGACTACGGCATTTTCTTTCCCCGGAGTGTAGTTAATATCAAGATCATATGCAGCTAGAAATTCGAGCCATCGGACTTGTCTCTGATTCAAATCCTTTTGCGAGAAGATTTATCTCAATGACTTATGGTCAGTGAATAACTCAATTTTTGTTCCTAATAAATAGTGCCTCTATAGCTTAAGAGCAAATACAACCGCAAGAAGCTCTAAATCGTGCATTGCGTAATTTGCTTCATTGGTCTTTAACTGGCGACCAGCATAATTAATGACCTTTCCACTTTGCATTAAAACTGCTCCTAATCCATCCCGACAGGCATTAGTATAGACAGCCAATCCTTCGCTACCGTCAATAACTATAAGAACTGGGGTAGAGGTCAGCTTCCCCTTCATCTCATTGAAAGTTGTTTTTCACTTTTCACTCCAAATAAATTTTACATTCTTTCTGGTCAGTGCGGTAAGTGGTGCGGCAATACGAGCAAAGTTTTCTATAAATCTGCGATAATAGCCAGCCAAGCCCAAGAAACTGCGAATATCTGTAGGAGTTTTGGGAGTCTCCCAATCCTGCGAATGCAAAGGATTCGAATTTAGATAGTGATGAGATGTTCGGATAGAAATGGAAAGTAAGGATAGAACTTACATTGATTACGGCGATCTTAGCTGGATCGACCGAAATCCCATTCTCCGAGACAATATGGCCAAGAAACCGAACTTCATCTTTCCAAAAGTGGCATTTTGAAAACTTGGCCTTAAGCTGATGACTGCGAAGAGTTTCAAGAACAAAAGCCAAATGTGACCTATGCTCTTTCTCATCCTTAGAGAAGACGAGAATATCATCGATGAAAACAAGAACAAACTTGTTAAGAACATCCCGGAAAACTCTATTCATTAAGTCGACGAAATAAGCTGGAGCATTAGTAAGACCGAATGGCATAACCAGCCATTCAAAGAAACCATTTTCAGTGCGGAATGTTGTTTTAGGAATACTCTCCTCAGCAATTCTTAGTTGGTGAAAGCCAGTAGCCAGATCGAGTTGAGAGAATACTTTAGCTCCATGGAGCTGGTCGAATAGATGATTAATGCGAGGCATGGGATATCTGTTCTTGTGTGTGAGCTTGTTCAGCTCTCTATAGTCCACACACATTCTGAGAGAGCCGTCTGACTTTGTGACAAATACAACTGCAGCTCCCCATTCTGAATGATTCCGCCATATCAAGCCTTTAGCAAATAAATCTTCAATCTAAGCATTAAGTTCTGCCTTCTCTTTAGGAGCCATTCTCCTGGGAGGGAGAACTACTGGTCGGGCACCAGGAATAAGATCAATGCGGAATTCGATTTCCCGCGGAGGTGGTAGAGCATTTACTTCTCCAAACACATCAGAAAAGAATTGAACAACTAGAGTAGAGCTTAGTTCATTTGGATGAGAGTCAAGAGAGAATATAAAACTCCCAGCACATTCTTGAGGTGATTTACCTTTAATAACTAAAGGTATACTCTTGTCGTCAATTAGAGAGACGGTTCGAGCTTTGCAAGAGATAACGGCTTCGAATTTTCGTAGCCAATCAACACCTAATAGGATATCGAATGCCTCGAATCCAAGGACATAGAAATCCCAAGTGAAACGGTGCATGCCATACATAAGCGTGACATATTTGCATACCCTTTTGAGGTTAGCGGGTCCTTCAATGGTATTTGATTCACATAAGAAAGTAGACGCAAGGATGGGTTCCAATCCAAGTTTATTGCACAAATCAATAGATATGAAACTATGTGTTCCTCCGGTATCATATAGAACTTTAACGGGTAAAGTATGCAACATAAAAGTACTCTGTAATGTACCTTGGTTATCACTAGGAGCAGGTGGGGTAGGTGGATCAGGGGTGGAAGAAGTCATAGCAAATACTCCAGCTGTCTTGCCCTTTTGATACAATGGACAATCCTTCTTGAAATGGCCAGGCTGCAAACAGACATGGCATAGGTTGTTCCTAGTATCATGAGGTGGAGGAATGGCGGCACTGGCAGGAGTTGGACAACTGTTGGCATAGTGACCCTTTTGGTCGCACTTGAAATAAGTGATGGAGGATAAGTCAATGGGCTTCTTCTGAGAATAGCCAAGCCCGGTTGTCTTCTGCCAGTTCTTCTTCTGTTGCTCAAAGCTTGGCTTCCTCTTCCCAGTCTGACTAGAAGATGGCTGAGTAACTGGAGCCTTGGTGGCTGATGTTCCCTTCGGCTTTCCTTCATACCTAAGAGCAAAATCCATCAACTCGGTGAAAGTGCCATGGACATGAGCTGTGAAGAGATCGTAATACTCTGGACGTGCTCCATGGATGAACTTCTCATTTTTGAACAGTGGTGTATCAATCAAGCCTGGTCCGAACTTGGAGAGTTCGTTGAACTTTCTTTCATGCTCGGAGAAAGTCATGTTGCCCTGCTTGAGGTCCATAAATGATCGATAAAGTTGGGCCTTTCCGGCGGCTGGCATCCACTGAGCCATAAAGGAATCCCTATTTACAAGCGATATAAGATGAGTCAAAATTTGACGAGATAGAAGGAATAAATTTGGATGTAATTCAGATAGATTTCTACCTAAACTGAGCCCAAGTGATATTTTCCTCGTCAGTACCGGAGGTGACTGACTCCCACCAATCCTGTGCCGCATCCTGAAGCTGCCAAGCGACCAATTGACGCTTTTGTGCGTCAGTAATCTCCAGGCCAGTGAAGATCCTTTCCAGGCTCTTCAGCCACTGTTGTGCTCCAATGATGCTCTCGGATCCAGAGAATTTAATGCCTCCAAGCTTGGTGTATTCCTTGCTAAGAGTAGAAAACTTGACTGCAAGAGCTGGGGCACGTGGTTCGGGAGCATTTCTTCTACCCCTACCTCTAGCGTTCCTTCTGGTACTCATCCTAGAATACCAAAAGTAATTTAGAATCAAAGATAGAAATTTTATAGAACTTAAGGAAATTCAAATCAAACGAATTTAATGAGAAGAATGGAATCAAAGGATATGGATTCTACAATGATTCTCCTTGTTCTAGGGTTTTGTTATCCTATCTCTAATGAGCTTAAAAACTCCACAGGCTAAGGTTTTCGGGAACCAAAGCTCTGATACCAACTGTAACAACCCATATATTTAGACCATTTAAATTGACAATAATCCACACATGTCAACTTAAATAGTACAAAACACGAATCATTAATGGAGTATATGTATATAAATGAGAATCATCACAGAATCATAGAAAATATAACATCACAGAATAGTGCAGCGGAATTACAACATAGTCATAAGAGTAGTTCATGAAGCTACCCATAAATACAACAATGTCTCAAATAAAATGAAATAGAACAACATAGATGTCCAATAGTGTCCAAATAGAAAGAGCAATACTGATCAGATAAATATGATGATAGTCTTCGGTCTTCACTCCAGATAGAATAGCAACAGCAATCCTCAGTCTGATCCGAGCATAAGCACAAACAAACACTCGAATCAGGACATATATTCTTATACAGATAATATGATTCAGAATTTGAAATAACAATAACTCAAAGATGAATGGAATAAACATCTTTCAGGATCCGTTAAATTATTTATACATCATATTGTACGATAAATAGATAATGTCTAACAGTAAAGTAAAATATCAAGATAGTGTTAAGGCGTCACCATTATTCCCCTTAACACATTTTTATATAGCATTATAGACTATACAACACTGTAAACTCCACCGTAAACTAGTGGGATATCAAGGAGTACTCCATAGGTATAATACAAAACAAATTCGTAGTAGTCGCGTATATGGGAATACAAGTATGACAAGGCACATAAGGCAATACCCAAGGTACTGAAACTACCGTTTGCCTGATCCGGACAGGTGAGAACGCATCGCCGCAACGATCGCAACACCGCGAAACAATACTCCCAAATCAAAGGTGCGCACCAATCAATCGCAAGTAATGAGTAGTTTACGAAGAAGTGTGTTCGCTCGAGGTAGCTAACCTCATTTGGCCCGGCACGGCTCCTGTTTAAGTCATTTCCAATTTGACACAAGTGTCAAGGCTATCCATTATCGTTCACTTTCTTCAATCATCAACGTACGTCAATCCAACCACTTCATTCTGGATCACTCTCCGCGTATAGTTATTAAAGTGGTATTCGGCTTAGACAGTGAGTATGTCCCTAACCGATTCCGGTCTCTTTAATAACCTTCGTAATTAATTCACCAATTGGTAGTTTAATAAATTTCAAAACCAAATCAAATTCAATTTCAATCAGAATTTGTAAATCAACATTTTATTTGTCTTTCCAAACTATTTCTAAAATTTTACGTTTCATAACTTCAAAATTTCCATTTCAAAACTCTATAATTCAATTTCAAAATTTGTTTTAAAACAATTCAAATATTCATTTGAATTCGAATACAAGTTTCATTCCATAATCATTTAAAATAAATTTAAACTCATTTATCATTTACGTTTAATGCTCGTTAAGTTAATTTATCTTAAACAATTTCCATTAACCTCTAATTCATTAAATCAATTATTACGTTCAACTTATTATATAAAAGCTTAAAAATTTAATTAAGTTAAATTTTCAAATCAAATTCTTTTAAGTTACAAGTCTTACATTTGTTTCAATAAAACGCATTTTTATTTCTTGTTAAAGAAATTCAATTCCACTTATTCATTTACTTAATTACAAATTTCAAAACTCAATTAATAAAGGAACTTAATTCCACTTATTCAAGAAGTTCAATTTCACTTATTAAAGAATTCAATTTAGTTTAATTTATTAAATAATTCAATCTTATTCGATTATCAAGTAATTTCAAAACTTAATTACTAATAATTTCAAAACTTAATTATTAACAATTCCAAATTTAATTATTAATAATTCCAAATTTAATTATTAATTAATAAATTTTTACACAATGTTCTTTCATCAAAATTTAAATTCCAGTTTTATTTCAAAACTTTATTTTCATTCAAATAAAATCCTTATTTTATTTCAAATCAATTATTGACCAATCGGGTTTTATTAAATTTCTATCCAAAGTCAAGTTTATTTGGGTATATATCATTTCAACCCGATTCCATTTCAATTCAAAAATCAAAGAATAGCAAAGGGAACTTGTAGTGTGATAGTTGGGATGGTGTCAAAGTAAATAAACAAGCAATAACAACCATATATAACAATTCAACAATTTATTTAAATAATCCCGAAATAATCGTATTAATTTACATTTGTTATTTATGCAAATTAATATAATTATTCCTAGAATCTACACTATCATTTCATGTAGATTAAAGATTATTATATTACAGTTTTTCACTTGTCGTTCAATTTCAATTTTTAAACTATAACAATTAATCCAATATACATTCAAAGGTTCAAAGTGTAGTTTATCAAATTCTACATGCCAATTAACTGAACAATTAAAAGGGGTCATATTTAACTAATAAATATTCATCATATAAAGGGGTCAAGTTTAGCAAACAAAATTCGACATATATAATCTATTTTAAGTTGTGGACTATCCTATATCAACTTCTACTTGCATATTATTTATCACTTAATAATAACAATTAACATCAAATTTTATCATCACATAGCAATCATTCATTAACCAAACTTGTATAAGAATATAGTCGTAAAAAATTATTTCACCTTTCGTGGATAATGAAATTTGACGGCAAAGCACAAGGAAGCACGAATAGAGTCGGTACAATACGAACAACGGTCACGATGGCGGGGAAAGAACGAAAGCTGCAGATCGATGCTGCTGCAAAAAGCTTAGCCGGTTGCTTCTGCACACAACGAGAAAAGAAGAGTTGGTGACTATTTTGGCAACCAAAATTGATATTTGCATACAAATATCTAAAGCTATTTGCTAATCACTGTTTCATTATTATATTTTTTTTTCTCTTTTTTTTCTCAGCCGTGACTTTCACAGAGACGCAAATTGCCTTCGTACGCATGACCCATACACACCCCCTGCATGCACCATTTCAACATTTTCAGGCACACTCCCATTGTTTCACATCCTCACACAATAGCTTCAAAACTTCATCATTCTACCCCTTCTCAACATGCTGCCATCACACTCCTTTTCCCTTTTTGCTTCATATTTCTATTTACATGCATGCACCAACCTAACTCAATAACGCACGCATCACAAAACAATACTCACGTAACACATGCACATAATGCACACATCTCCTCGCCACATACACGCACGCATACAGCTTCACCCCTTTTCCCTTTTCAACACAACACACACCGACTACAACCCGCGGCTTCCCTCCTACGTATGCACACGCGACAGGCCATGGTGCGGCTAGAGGAAGTGGAGGGTTGGTTTGGTAGTGGGTGGAGTTTACGGTGGTATGGGTAGGCGGGTGGGGACGGTGGAGAGTTCGCGGCTAAGGTGAACGGCTTGAAGTAAGCGTTGGAGGGGAGCGAGCGGGATCTGGGCGTGGTGGCGTTCAGGTGAGTTGTTCGACCATGGCGTGAGGTGGGTGAGTTTGTGCGTGTTCTTCAGGAATGTAATATAGAAAGAAGAGGAAGGAGCAAGAATGGAGAGGGAAGGGTGTGAGGTGAAGTTGCGTGAGGAGAAAGTGGTATCGGCCGAACTGTTATTTTTATTTTTATTATTTTTTTCCAGTAAGGGAAAAAATGAGGAAGAAGAATTGAAAAGGGGTGTGTTACATGAAGCTACGAAATGAAGTGAGGAGGAACAGTGAGTGAATGAAAAAGTAAGAGGCGTTTCTTTTATCCTCTAAATTTTTGTATACATAAATTTCATTTCTCAAATAACGAACCGTCACAACACTTCCCAAAGTCAATCCCCAGCTTCCAACTACCGCCTTAAATGTATCAGCTGAGATTTTATTTTTTTCAAATTTCAAACGGATACAGGTTTAAGATTTGGGCTGAGAATGGTTAACCGGTCCTTTCGGAACAGTTAAATTACGTAACGATTTCCGTCGGACTCCGATACGCACGAATAAATATACCGTTGTGATCAGCGCGACGAGGCGCTTCCAACGGTACACAGATAATTGTGGTACGATTGAATTACAAAATTTTGAATTTTATATTAGCGGGAAATTGTAAGAAAAACGCCGAAAAATAAGATCGACGGAGCTAAAGAAGTCCGAATTTTGGAAAACAAAAAATGGCGCCTTGCTTAGAAGATGATTTAGAATTTTTCTATGTAAAAATATTCAGGTTCGAAAGATAAAAAATTTCGCACTTTAAAATGAACTGATATACAATAAAACGCGAATGAAATTTACTGCGATATTTTACGACGAAACTTTACCTATATCTATAACTAACTAGGCGCATTTTATAAACAAAGTTTGGATGTTAATTGAGATCGTATGTAAATTTCACATTTTATATTAAAATAATGGATTTAAAATTTTTAAATTGGGTCATAAATTCAGGGTCGTTACAGGTCTCGAGTCCCAATTCGACTGTTTAGAAAAAGTAACATTTGGACTTTAATTCGATTAACGATGCTATATTTAAATAAAACATTTAAATATACAATCGTAAAATATGCAGGTTGTTACAGACTCCTCTCCTTAAAGAAATTGCATCCTCGCAATACTTAAGAAGAAAAATAAAAAGTAACAACCATACTAAGGCATAACAACACAAAAGAAGAAATCTTGAAATGAGAAGTTCAACTTAATGAGCATGAGAGAGTAAGTCCGGATGTGTTCGCTCGATGAATTCTCTGGATTGCCAAGAGAAATCCTTAGGATTTGAGGACCATTGAACTTTCATAAGCGGAACATCTTTATTTCCATGGCGTTTAACCTCTGAAGCAATGATACGAATAGGATGTTGCTCATAAGTCAAATTAGGTGAAACTTCAATTTCTTCAATTACACCAGGCTCAAAAATTGAATCGGAATCCCTAAGGCATTTCCGTAGTTGAGAGACGTGGAATACATCATGAATAGCAGAAAACTGAGCGGTAATAAAAGGCGATAAGCCACGAAACCAATGCGTTTGGTGATGGGGAATGGACCAATATATCGAGGTGCTAATTTTCCCGATCAACTGAAACGCCAAACATCCTTCATAGGTGAAACACGAGTGAACACCAAATCTCCCACAGAAAATTCTAATTTCCTTCTTCGGTTATCGGCATAGGATTTCTGTCTACTTTGAGCTTCTTTCATCCTATGACGAATAAGCTAAATCTTTTCTGTGGCATCATGAATAAAATCTGGACCTAAAACTAGCTCCTCACCGGCTTCAAGCCAACACGAAGGAGATCGGCATGGCTTTCCGTAGAGTGCTTCGAAAGGATCCATACCAATACTAGATTGGAAGCTATTATTAAACTCAACAAGGGAAATATGATCTTCCCAACTTCCACCAAAATCAAGAACACATGCACGAAGAAGATCTTCAAGAGTTTGATTCACATGCTCGGTTTGTCCATTGGACTGAGGATGATAAGAGGTGCTAAAATTAAGCTTCGTTCCCAAAGCTTTATGAAGACCCTTCCAAAATCCACTAGTAAATAATGGATCACGGTCACTAACAATAGAAGTAGGAACTCCATGCAATTTAACAATTTCTTTGACATAGAGTTTAGCCAAAAGTGGTACGGTCCGATTGGACCGAACGGGAATAAAATGGGCGGATTTTGTAAGTATATATACAATCTCCCATAAACTGTGATGACCCGAATGAGAACGGGGAAGACCGTCAATAAAGTCCATTGAGACTTGATCCCACTTCCAAACGGGAATGTCCAAAGGTTGCAATAACCCACCGGTCCTTTGATGCTCGTCCTTTACGAGTTGGAAATTCATGCAACGCTTAATAAAGTTAGCAATATTGGATTTCATTCCATCCAAATAATAAAGTCGCTTCATGTTCGCGTACATTTTACTACTACCGGGATGAATTGTAAATTTAGAACGATGAGAATCTTCTAAAATATCTTTATGAAGATCACTAATATTTGGCATGATAAATCTACCAAATTTTCGAATACCGCCACGAGCATCAATATCAAAGTCTTTCAAACCTTCAATATCAATTTTATCCCTACAACTTTGGCTAAGAAGAACCAATTCGGGATCATGCTTTTGTGCTTCAAGAATTCGGTCGAAAAGAGAAGGATGTGCTTCAAGGCTACACAAAACAAGAGATGAACATGAATTGGATTCACGATCTCGAATCTCGCAACTGGACAAAGTCTCGAGATCATTCCATTCGGATATCATCATTGAAACAACCGCTTGATGCTTTCGACTAAGGGCATCAGCAACATGATTACCTTTTCCGGGAGTATAGAGAATACCAATATCATAAGATGCAAGGAACTCGAGCCAACGTTGTTGACGCAAATTAAGTTCCTTTTGAGAAAATAAATACTTCAAAGATTTATGATCGGTGTAGAGAACAAATTTCTCTCCCAAAAGATAATGATGCCAAATTCTAATGGCGAAAACAATAGCTGCGAACTCTAAATCATGAGTGACATATCTTGTCTCGGCAGGCTTTAATTGTCTAGAAGCATAAGCAATAAAACGTTCCCTTTGCATGGGAACGACACCCAAACCAACACGACTAGCACCGGTATAAACAATAAAGTCTTGGTTCCCTTCGGGAATCACAAGAATAGGAGCATCAAAAAGGAATTCTTTTAATTTTTGAAAAGAATCTTCACATTTGTCTGACCAAATGTATTTAACTCCCTTCTTTGTCATACTAGTAAGAGGCATGGAAATTTTAGAAAAGTCTTTTATGAAACGACGGTCATAGCCCGCCAATCCAAGAAAACTACGAATTTCCATCACACTCTCTGGTCTCTTTCAATTTTGAATCATTTCAATCTTTGAAGGATCCATGGAATTTCCGGATTCAGAAATAATATGTCCTAAAAATTTAACACGAGATTGCCAAAAGTGGCACTTGGAAAATTTAGCTTTCAATTGATTGCTCCTAATAGTTTCCAACATAATCAGAAGATGTTTTTCATGCTCTTCCTCAGTTTTAGAATAAACAAGAATATCATCGATAAAGATAAGAACAAATCGATCGAGGAAGTCTTTGAAAACTCGATTCATAAGGTCAACCAAATAAGCTGGGGCATTCGTCAAACCAAATGGCATAATAAGCCATTCATAAGATCCATAACGAGTATGGAACGATGTCAAAGGAATGCTATCCTCTACAATACGAAGCTGATGAAAACCGATTGCTAAGTCTAACTGTGAAAATACTCTAGCACCACTAAGTTGATCGAATAAATCATCATCCGAGGTAAGGGATATTTATTCTTGATGGTGAGATCATTAAGCTTGCAGTAGTCAACGCAAAGCCTAAGTGTACCATCAGATTTCTTCACAAAAATAGCCGAAGCTCCCCATGGAGAGGTACTAGAACGAATAAACTGTTTTCCTTCCAATTTGGATAATTGTTTGTCACCTCATTTTCCTTATTGGACATACGATAAGGAGGACGAGTAATAGGTAGAGCTCCAAGGATTAGATTAATTCTGAACTCAATTGCTCGCTTAGGTGGTAATCCTAAAACGGGCTCAAATATGTTGGTAAATTCACAAACAATGTGAATGAGGGAAATGACATCTTCCTCATCATCATTATCGTCATCATAAGGATTTAGGGAATACAAGGATGCTCCCGAATTGGAATCTGAATCTTTAAGAACAAGAGAAATCTGCTTAACAGATTAAGGATGTCGAAGAATATAGTTTGCTAAGGACATAGGATATGGGCTTCATAACGGTTAAGCCAATTAATCCCCAAAATCATTTGGAAACCTAGGTAACGCTTAACATGCAAATCGGCTCGGAAGGCATAATCACTTAAAATAATCTCGACATCTTTACAAAGTAAACTGATTGTTGCGAATCCACTAAACGGATTCTCAATTATCAATGAAGTCATCAAGCCAATAACATTCAAAGACAAAGCATCAACAAGTTCTTTTGATATAAAAGAGTGAGATGCACCCGTATCAAAAAGAACTCGAATAAGAAGATCACGAAATATAAAAATGCCATCAAGGATAGAATGAGAAATACCTTGACCAAGAGAAGTGTTACTAGGAGATTGCACAACATTTAGCTTTCCCTCTTTGTTTTTTGGAAGTTTGGGGCACGAAGATAGAAGATGACCCGAACTTTTGCAATAACGACAAAAAAGAGGTTTTGGGAACCTATTTGCATAATAGTCCTTAGAGCCACAATTGTAGCATTGCCCACGACTAGAGGTAGGAGTCTTTGCTACCGAAGTTGCTTGCTTCTTTTTCTTGTTTGGATTAGGCTTGAACTTAATAGGCCTCTTCTTGTTGTTGTTGAAGTTCTGTTTTGCTCCCACAACTTCAATATCACTTTCTTTATCGGCTTCTTCAAGTCGAAGAGCGATATCAACAAGCTAATCAAAAGAAACTTCTAGATTCAGGAGTAATGGCTTTTTGAGGTTCTTATTCAACCCATGGACAAACCTTTGATTTTTCTTCAATGGGGTATTAATACACTTGACCCCATATTTTGAAAGAGATTCAAAAGTTGCGACACAGTCGGTCACAGAAGATTCACCTTGAACAAGGTTGATAAAGCGTCGAGCTAAAGATACGTTTTCAGCTTCCGACACAAATTTTAACTCGAACCTTTCCCGGAATAGCTCCCAAGTAAGATCTGCTTTAATAATTTCAGAAATCAAAAGCTCATACCAATCTAATGCTCTCTCCTGGAGCATGCTAGAAGCCACTTGAGCTCGATGTAGATCAATAAGATTCATGCAGGAAAAGATGTGATCGCATGTTCTAAGCCAAGCTTTCGGAACCTTTGAAAGGCCTTCCACCCAAGTTGGTGTAGTCACTGCACAATCCTGCAAACCCAGATTTAGGATGAGTAGGCTCTGGAATTGGTCCGACAGCTTGAGCATTCTTCACAAGATCTAAAAGTTGTTGAGCAGAAATGAATACTCCATCCCGAGGAGTAGCACTGGATTGACCGGCGCTTGGACGGCCTGGTCTAACCATTTCTCTTCTTTAAGAAAGAAAGAAAGAAGAGGAAAAAGGTTATTCTCATAATGAATATCAAACAAACTTGATTTATAAAACAAGGCATCATAATAAAAAGAAATAGGATAGAATGGTACGAAGACTCGAATTAAATCCTATGGCATGATTCCTAAGAAAGACTTAGGAAAATGATCCTTGTTATAGTATTCTATATTTTTCCGAAATTTTGCTCTGATACCAAGCTGTGACACCCCACCTCTATACTCAAACTGGCCAAGGACACTACGAGGTAATGTCGTCGACTAGCATGAAGAATAAGACTGTTAAGGAGCAACCATCTATGTAATTGCTTTGGGCGAGTACCGATATGTCAAATAATATGACTTACATTTCATTTCAAGAGGAAATCCGACATATCAAATACAAACTCAAAGCTACTACACAGTGGCTATGTGGTCTTCGGAAACAAATATAGAAATAAGCAGAAAACAAATCAGTCACAGATATTCATATCATAAAGGTGGAAATAAATATGAATATTACACATAAAAGTGTATATCAGAATAGTGGTTATACAAGATCCACTACATAACAAAATAATCGGTACAAGTGCTAGCAAAAGAATATATATACATCAAGGAGTCTCTAACGCAAATGTATAAAAGTAAAAACTACTAATCTAAAGTAGTTAGCCAAAAAATCATATGATGGTCCCAAATAAGGAGTCAAGCAGAAGCACCTGAAATACCTCGGTCTGACCCGAGTATTATTTAAGAAGAAAATAATAAATAGATCAGTCTAGCTATAAATATCATATAAAATGAGATAGGGTAGGAGATATCACAAAAACGTATGATAACAATAATGCCATACTATGACAAGTATACATCAGATAACAACAAAAATAATACAATATTTCAAATATTCTCAAACACCAAAAAGAATGTCATATTCTTTAAATTATTCACCAAAACATAAATATTGATAGAGTTTATCAATGCATATCATTAAAATTGGTGAAACACAAATTCTAGAAATCAACAACCAGAAATACAGAAAACACAAAGGGGGAGGCCTATCACAAACGGGAGCACGAAAACTCACCAACACGTGTATCACAAACGGAACGTTATCCCATGGTCGCTAACCATAGAGCCGGTGCAACGGCGTAGTGCAATAACGGTACGCCCGAGGAACCTGAAACTCAAATATTTCGGAACAACGACATAGTGCAAAACGGTAAACCCGATGAACCCGAAACTCAAATAATTCAGAACAACAACGTAGTGCAAAAACGGTATGCCCGATGAACCGAAGTCCATAAAGCCCGTAGGTCGCTAGCCTATAAAAATGAGATGAAGCTCAATAGAATGTTGTACAGTCCCTATGTAGACAAAGAGACATCGCATTTCGCTAGTCTAAACCATAAAATGATCATCGTTGATCAATAAGAAGTGTCAATTACACTAAGCTAGTAAATAAATGAGTTTAGCTTCATGTCCCATATCCAGTAGCTTAACTTAAATATTTACGAACAGATTGTAGATTTCCACTCGAAAATTGTCACGAGAGTTCAATTGAACAAGTCCAAGAATTAACCGACAAAGTAAACGCAAGCTTTTCATACCACTTGTTTTGCTATGCCGTTTAACTAAATTTCTCATACGAATGAGGTAAAGGTTTGTATATACAAATAGATTGGAAAACGGTTTTAAAAACGAGTTTTGTATTAAAAATGGTATTGAAATCATCTTTGTGAAAGCGTTTGAATATTTACTACTAGTATAGAAACATTTTTATTTTTAAAAGTGACAAATCACAGAAAACGATTGTAGAAACAATCGGTCAACCAAAAATTCACATACGACAATGTGAATCAAATCCATAAAAATCGATATCAAATCCATCAAGTGGATATTCCAAAAAATCCAAAGAAAGAAGTCATCAAAGTCGATAATAAGTGATAACAACTAACCGGATCAACAAAAATCCATTAAAATTGGAAATCCACTAAAAACAGCCAAAATAGGCAAAATGAATAGTTCCAGACGTTTTGGGTTTAATCCAGATGTCTGGATTTAGGTTCTAGAAATATTCTAGAAACCTACCAGACGTCTGAACCCTAATCCAGACGTCTAGAAACTAACCAGATGTCTGGTAGGTTTGGACCAGACGTCTGGTCCAAGCCTCTGCCTTTTTTTAACTACTGCCTTAACCAGACGTCTAGACCTTCAAACCAGACGTCTGGTTGCCTGGTTTGGGCAACAATTTGCCTAGACCATGATGGCCATAACAATTCGGGAGCGATCGGACTAGCAACGAAGACTAGGGATTTATGCCAAGCGACAACCCAGCCTTATAGGCTCTTCGATACACCCCATATATCATGTCCAAACATCCATAGTAGGATTTTCATAAAATTGGACTTCAAAAATCAAAAATTGGAAAATTCACCAAATCAATTCAAATCAAAAGCAAATGAACATGAATAGATGTTAGGAATTCATTCCTAACAATAATGAAAGTTATAGACGTAGATGTGAGTTAAAGAACTCACCTTTAAAACTCAAAGATAGACATAAGAAGCTCTAAAACAAGCAAAGATCAACCACTCTTCAACTTCAACTCTAGAAGCTCCAACCTATGATCATAGACAAATATTTCCTAAATTAGGTTATAGGAAATTTCTAAAATTGGAGAGATATTGAGATGGAGAAGATGAAAAGGATGCTTACCTAAGCTTTTCCTTGATTTTAAAGCAAGAACTTGAATTTCCTAATCAAACTAGGGTTTAGGAA
Source organism: Allium fistulosum (assembly GCA_030737815.1). Classification (NCBI taxonomy): domain Eukaryota; kingdom Viridiplantae; phylum Streptophyta; class Magnoliopsida; order Asparagales; family Amaryllidaceae; genus Allium; species Allium fistulosum. The sequence goes on along the minus strand of CM060905.1, from coordinate 750,787,520 downwards.
TTTTAATTTCCTATCTTTTCCCCCATTTTTACTTTAGCTTGAAAGTGTTGGGAAATGGAATGAATGAATGAAGAGGAGTGGGGTGGAGTTAGGGTATTAAGTTGGGTTAGTGGGCTGAAATCCAAACCCATACCCAAAGCCCAAAATAGAAAATATCAAAATTCTACTCAACTCCAAACATATCGATGTGTATACTTAAAAAATTTGTAGACGCCATTTTGGACTCAATGGAAGTGGTCTCAAGTCCCAATTCGACTGTTTACAAAAAGTAACATTTCAGACTTTAATCCAATTAACGATGCTATATTTAAATAAATCATCTAAATATACAATCGTAAAATATGCGGATTGTTACATCCAACTAGAGAATTGTAGAGCTAGTCGAGCTCTAGCTATCCAACGGTGGATTTACGTCAAAGTGACTCGAATTCGTTGTAATTAATCTATGTTTATCTATGTGTTCATGGGTTTCCGAGCATGATAGGGACGACCGAGTTCTTCATCATCATGGCTGGGGATGTGCGGCGTTTGGGGTGAGCTACGGTGTCAATGAGATGGACTCCGGTGATCGGAGAATGGCGTGGTGATCAATTTATACATGTGCGTTTATGGGTTGGTTTGCATTCGTATGAACGTGGGAAGAAGAGAAAAAATGCGGCCGATCTACTGTATACGAAATGAACGGCCCAGATTTGTGCAAAGGTTAATTAAAAAAAGGAATTTGAAAATTATATATTTATTAATCGTGTAAACTTATAAATGTCATAGCTTTGTCACACGATGTCGAAATTGCACGAAACAAGTTGAATTGGGTTTGTATTCACGAACACTACGCGATGCACCTAGATTGGATTGATTTGGAGCTACTAAAAATTTTGGATAAAATTAAACGCTCGTTTAATTTTATTCGAAATAAAACGCTTCAACGACCACTGCATTCAAAGTGAGTACAACTCATTTTTCTGACTCGCTTATATTTTTATATAAGTGGATAATTTTATTTATGATGATTGATGATTGTTTGGATGATATATGATATTACATATATATATATATATATATATATTAGTTGGTTTGGATATATTCCCGCATATTTTAGCGGATGAGACCCTATACGTTCCCGCATATGAGCAGATGACCCCTTGTATGCGCGTTTGCCTCGAAGCAGACATTGTACATATTTTCTCATATGTATATTTGTTGCAGGTGATAGGTTGGAGGGATCCAACTAGATTCCTCACCAGTGTTGATTTTTATTTATAGATATTGTCATATATGCTGTTATTATGTGATATATGATGTTTGGATGCCATGATTGGTACAATGGATGTGATTCCTCTTATTTAGCGTTTTTGTAGCATTGGGCCTATTTTTGGAAATTTAAGATTTAAAGTGATGATTTCAAATTAAAAAGGATTTCAAAGTGATTTTGAAAATATATATGTTTTATTAATTTTTGAATTGTTAAGGATGGATTTATTTTAAATAACTAAAAAGTTATAAATTTTATGTTATAAAAAAATTGTGGCTTTATGAAATGTACCTAAATATGATTTTTTGAAATACGAAGTTAACTATTTTGTAAAATAATTTAAATTGAGAATTTTGGATTTATTAGGAATGGTTTATGTATAAGATTTATAAAATTGAATTTTTTATAAATAAAAGTAATGGAATTATAAACGAGTTTTGTAAGTGTTAAAATGAAGTGTGAATCTTATAAGTAAATAAGATTTATAAATTTATGAAGTTATAAAAGGAATGAATTTGTGATAAAAGGTTTATAAGTAAATAAACATATAACTGGATTTTGGCATATAAATGAGATATAAATGGAATTGTTTAATAAAAGAATTTTATATATGGAAGTTTTTATAAAATATAAATGAGATGTATAAACATGGTTTTATATATGTGAAATCAGTATAATTTGATAAGCTAAACATGGATTTTTATAAAGGAATTTTATTCACGATTTTGGACAGTGAATAATCTTTAAATTAAATGTGTAGAAGTAATGAATTTGGTAAAGGAATTATATTCACAATTTTAGACAGTGAATAATCCTTTAAATAAGATAAATGTTTTGGAAAGTGATATTTTAAAATGAAGTTTGAATGGTTTGAAAATAAATTAAATTGTGAATTCACTTATTACTAAAGTAAGTATTTGGAAATGTTTTCAAAATATTGAAATGGTTTTGAGAATATATCTTTTTAAAGATAATTTGAATTAAATGATTTGGGAAGTGATTTAATTGATAAAAGATTGATTAAAAGGGCCTAGTTATTTCTTATTATGCTGGATATTTGTTGTTTGCTTTGATAGTTAAATAACCGACTATCAAATAAATATTGGCCTATTTATCATTGTTTGTGCGAAGAGACCGGAATCAGATTTATCTTAAAACCACTTTAGACCAACGTATATGCGTTCAATTGTGCAAGTTATTAAAGATATTGATATTTAGGTTTTTCATAGTGAAGGATAGCTTGTTGATCGTTTGGGGTTAAGATCCCAATATACATATAGTAGCAGTAGTCTCTTCGTTATGAAATATCCAATGCAAGGACTATCCGCTACTAATCCTAGGGATTTCCCGATAGGATGTGGTAGGAAAGTACCTTCGGTTTGTCCTCTTCCTGGACAACATGTATGGACGAGTGTCTGACATTGCATTTCTGAGATTACATACGTTGGATTTTACAAACATACATCTGCTTGGTGGCGGAGAAGGAAACTTCTCTTAGCTTAACACCCTTCTCAGAGATGTATGAGCGCAGAGGTTGTATGTTCGTGAAATTCAATAGTGATCAATGGAATGGCAATGTGGAATTCAAAGATGATGTGATATGTGATATGTGAAAAGGTAATCGTTACCTCAGGCCTCATCAACCGGAAATGACCGAAATAGGGTTAGATGCGGTAAGGCTAAGTGGGTATTCCCAATTAGGATATGATCATCCCCTTCTAGACATATTTCTTCCTACTATGACGTTTGGGATGTAAATTAATGTGGTTTGTATGCTATGAGGGCCCTCGCAAAGGTCGGTAATGACCGGGGGATGGCATATTCAGTACTACCTAGTTATAGAGGTAGGGCGGTCTTATGTTGGTAGAGGAACTTTGTGATGGTTCCTCGGTACATTCTTCTAGAGATGTACTACCGGAAGGTAGTCCCTTCACCTGGTCATTTGTATAGAAATACAAACTCCACTACGTGCCAGCCATTTTGTTTGTAGAGCCTAGTATGCTGGAATTTAATAATGGTAACAATTTCAGCTATTTTAATTATTATTTGTATACTAGACAATAGTATAATATAACATGATCTGATATGAAAGGTTTTGGTTATCGTATGGTAAAAACATGTCCGTGTTTATGTGTGGGCATATCTTACGAGGTACTTTTGTTTTGAAAAGAAAAGTTTGGGTAATTTAATAAATTCAATTGAGTGTGTTTTCTCACACTGGTTTACCAGACTGATCCAGGCGTTCTTCCCTTTCAATGTTTAGGTTAGACCGAGTATATTTACAGGTTCAGATTTTGTGCTTTTGGAGCTTCAGCAGGAGAGCTGGAGATCTTCATTGTCGTATACACATATATGTTTACTTTTCACTGCATTATTATTGTTTATATTATCAGCAATTGTAAGGACAGGTTATCATAACTGTCCAGGCTGATGATTAGTGATTGATTGCTGAACTCTGATGGATGTTTGTATGTGATATTACAGTTTCTCTTTTGTAAAGATTATTCATCTATATTATATGTTATTCCGCTGCGGTGTGGGAATCTGTATTATTCTGTTTGGCTCTCTCTTCTCTCTTTCTTCTCTTCTTCTCTCTTCTTTTCTTTCTCAGGACTTTCCGTCATTATGTGCTTTTTGGGTCGGACATGTGTATTTTATTGTCGATTCAAAAGTTACAAATTTGTGGGTCGTCACACATGGTATCAGAGCATTCCAAGAACTCTCTTTATTGTTCACGTATTAGCAATTTATCTAAAAAAATGATTTGTTTTAACATCCTAAAAGTATATACAAATCCAAAATTTCATATTGGTAATTTTGAATTTATTTTTTAAAGCTTGAAAAATAATAATAAGAAATAAGTCGTATAACTTATGAATTTGAAATAATAGTAAATTACAATAAAGTTCTCATGAATACAGATATGAAATTCTTTTAGGGATTTGTTTTCAAAACTTGAGTGGTTTATTGTCCAGGTATTAGGAATTTTATTTTTAACGATTATTAATATGCTTTTAAATCTTTTAGTATAATTTTTATTATCTTTATTTGGCCTTTTTAATAAGATTTATCTTTTTAAATAAATATTTAAACCTATTTACTTAAGCCTTTATTTAGTTTTAACAAAACTTAGCTTTTGCTGATTTCTTCTAAAATCCAAATTTATACTTTTTAATTAGTAATTATAAGAACTATTAATTTCTCTATTATTATTATTATTATATATAACTTATTTATTTTAGTTTTGAACCTTTTTAAATTTTAAAATAAGCAAAATCTCTTTTTTTCGAAGTAGCGAATTTATGAGTCGTTACAAGTTATAACTGTCCTCAGCTAAAGTAGTACTTAATGTGACGTTGATGTATTATTTTGGAAATGATGTTGTGCATTATTTTATGTTCTATTATATAACTGCCTTGCACTATGAGATTCTGTGTTTCTTTCTTCTTGTCTTTTCTTTTCTTTTCACCCCCGATGGTTTGTCATTCGGATACCTAGATGATCAGCACATGATATCGTGGATATACTAAGTGTCATCTTTAGCAGTAAGAATGGAGGATCATTACAATGTGAGATTATGTTCCATTTTTTCTTCCTTTCATCCCAAAAATCTATCTTTTCGGCACTCGGTTGCTCGGTAGGTGAATACTATTAATGTATTAGTGTTGACTTTTGAGGGTCAAAAATAGGGGTCGTTACAACATATGTAACAACCCTGGTTTTGGAGATTACCTATAAATATTAAATTATAACGGTAGTTATGATTTAATATTGTGAATTAAAATAAAATCAGAGATTTTAAATTGCTTATTTGGAATAAACAATGAATTTTGGGAAGTAAAATGTGAAAATAAAGTTTGAAAACTTTATTTTGTGTGTTTGGGTTAATAATGAATGGAAAATGGTTTTTATTTAGAGAAAATGCAATAATTTTATTAATTAATGCCAATTACTTCCAAGCTAATGTGGAGAATATGGCTGGTTAGGAGCGACCATCTATAGCCTTGTCTTAAATATCAATTGAATACGTCGACAAATGCCATTTTTTTCTAACTCAAGTGGATCGACATATCCAATAAATACTTAACACAAAGCTATACTTCTCATTCTCTCGAAATATGTAATAACGTGTAATTTATATATAAAATAATTTACTTTGGAAACAAGCTTTGAAAACCAATTCTCGAAATCAATTTGAAAACCCTATTTGAAAATTTCCCTTATTATAAAGAATAAATAGAATAATTTCAAGTGTAAAATTTATTTATTCTCTATAATAATGGAAATTTTCAAATAGGGTTTTCAAATTGATTTCGAGAATTGGTTTTCAAAGCTTGTTTTCCAAAGTAAATTATTTTATATATAAATTGCACGTTATTGCACATTTCGAGCGAATGAGAAGGAGAATTAAGCAGTTTGGTAAAACACGTGGTATGGGACACGTAGGCGTCTCAGCATAACAACTACTTCCTAATCATGATAAATTCGTAACCCTAGATCGGCCAAGAAAGTCGAGCTCCACAAAAGAGCACCCCACACAACAAACCTTATATAGATTAGAAGCTCTCACATACTCGAGTGCAACAGATCAAACAAAAATTTAAATTTTTTTCAACTTTAAAATTATGGAAAAATCCAATAAATTCGTTTAAAAATACGTTACTAAAAATCAAGTTGTTTTATCGACAATTGATTTTCTTGTTATTTATTCGAACTATTTATTATATTAAATAAATTTACAAACTGAGTTTACCATTATTATATAGTAATTAAAAGGAGTTAAATAAGGCTATTAAATTCATTTAATTATTATTTTAATTTATAATTCAAATATTCAAATAATCCCTATAGTTGAATATAAGTTATTTATATTTTTCAAAGGACGTTACATTATAGATGATGTAATTGCCTTTTGGAAGGACTATCTAGTTGGTTTCTTTTTAAACTAGGCTTCAAATTGTTCCATTGCAAAAAAAGCATTGGCAATTGCATGGTTCAGTAGACGTCGGGTGTGACAACTCAATATGCTTTTTCAAATTATCATGCCTGCGAAAGATATCACGTATTTTAAAATTTGAGCCTATTACTATTGACTATTGTAACGACCCGGTATTTTGGACCATTCGCATCCGCACATGTCGGACTTGAATAATTCAAAATACCGCGTTGTTAATTTAAATTTGGCAAAACTGAACATATACAATAAATAAATAATCATAGGTCACAGACACAGAGTAATAAATGCAGCGGAAATAAAAGAGATAGTAGTTCATAAAGCTACTATATAAATATATAAATTACATCAGAGTTAAACTAGATACAACGGAAGAGTAATACGATACATCAGAGTTAAACTAGATACAATGGAAGAGTAACACGATACATCAGATACAAATAAGAATACATCACTGGAATCATCGAACACTGAAAGCAGAATAGATGGCTGGATCTTCAAGCAAAGTTCCAACTCCAAAGGCGAGTCTCGAATACTGGTACACTCAGTCTGACCCGAGCGTAAAGCAAAACACAAAACACTCGAGTCAGGATTAATATTCTTATATCAATAAATCCAACTCAAGTGAAATACAAGTAACTCAAAGGATGTTTGGAATAACCATCTTTAAGGATCCATTAAACTATCTACTAGGTTGTAATGTACGCTAAGGAGATAATGTCTATCAGTAATATAAGATATCAAAATAGTGTTAAGGCGTTACCATTATTCCCCTTAACACATTTTATATAAGCGTTATAGTCTATACAGCACTGTAAACTCCACCGTAAACTAGTGGGATATCAGGGAGTACTCCATAGGTATAACACAAAACAAATCGTAGTGGTCGCGTATAAAGGGATACAAGTATGACAAGGCACATGAGGCAATACCCAAGGTAGTGAAACTACCGTTTGCTTGATCCAGACTGGTGAGAACGCATCGCCGCAGCGATCGCAACACCACGAAACAACACTCCCAAAATCAAGGGTGCACCAATCGACAACAAGTAATGAGTAGTTTTCGAAGAAGTGTGTTCACTCGTGGTAGCTAGCCCCCATTTGGCCCGGCCCGGCTCCTGATTTAGTCATTTCCAATTTGACACAAGTGTCAAGGCTATCCATTATCGTTCTCTTTCTTCAGTCATCACGTTCATCATTCCAACCACTTCATTCTGGATCACACTCCGCGTATAGTTATTAAAGTGGTTTTCGGTTTAGACAGTGAGTATGTCCTTAATCGATTCCGGTTCCTTTAATAACCTTCGTAATTATGACACCGATTGGTCATTAAAATATTTCAAAAACCGAATCAATTTCAATTTCAATTAGAATTCGAAAATCAACATTTCGTTTTTCTTTCTAATCAATTTCCAAAATTTACGTTTCAAAACATCCAAATTACCATTTCAAAATCTTATAATTCAATTTCAATTTTTATTTAAAACCATTCCAATATTGATTTAAATTCGTATATAAGTTTCATTCCGAAATCATTTAAATTAATTTAATTTAACATTCAAATCAATTTAAATCCATTGATCAATTTTATTCAATGTTCATTAAGTAAATTTGTCATTCAAAATGATTTCTATTAAATTTCCAATTTGTTAAATCAATTACTTAAGTTCAACTCCACCATATCAAACTTACAAATTGCATTAAATTAAATTCATCAAATCAAATTATTTATATTTCAAGTCTTACATTAATTACAAAAATATCACATCTTTTCTTGATAAAGAAATTCAATTTCACATATTTATTTACTTAGTTACAATTTCAAAGCTCAATTAAATCAGAACTAAATTTCACTAATTAAAAGTTCAATTTTAATTATCAAAGGATTCAATTTTATTTAATTATTAAATAATTCAATCTCATTAAATTATTAAGTAATTTCAAAACTTAATTCAATCATTTCTTAAATTAAACAACATTCTTCCATCAATTTCTTTCTAAATATTTTGTTTCATATTATTAAATATTCACATTTAAATTTCATTAATATTCAATTTCCAACTTCGTTTCAAAACCATATTATTTATTCAAATAAAATCTTCATTTTATTTTTAAAATCAAATTATTGACCAATCGGGTTTTTATTTAATTCTCTATCCTAGGTCAAAGTTTAATTTGGGTATTTATCATTTCAACCGGATTCCAATTCAATTCAAAATCAAAGCATAGCAAAGGGAACTTGCAGTGTGATAACTGAGATGGTGTCAAAGTAAATAAACAAGCAATAACAACAACCACTATCAATCCAATAATCAATTCAATAATCCCGAAATAATCGTATTAATTCACATTGTTGTTTGTGCAAATTGGTATAATTATTTCTGGAATCTACACTATCATTTCATGTAGATTAAAGATTATTCCACTAATATTAAAACGGTTCTTCATTTGATATCAATTATTAAATTTCACACTACATAAATTTTACAACATACCTTTAAAGGTTCAAGGTGTGCTTAACCAAATTTCTACGTGTCAAATAATTTAAACATTTAAAGGGATCGTATTATGCAAATGTCATCTAATCAAATTTAACACATATATCAAATCTAACTATCCTACGTCGATTTTAATTTCAAATTATTTATCACTTACAACATTAACAATTTAACGTCAAACGTTAACATCAAACAATCAATCATTATCAACCAAACTGAATTATCATTGTATAAATAACAGATAGTGGTGTCAGATGTCATAGGTGAACTGATACAGGTAATAACATATATAACAGTGTAAATAACTATCAGCAGCATATTTCAATTGTCGTTTCAATTGAAATCAAATTTAATAAATAAAAGAACATTAATCGTGAGTGATTGCTCACCTTTCGAGGCTAGAGAGACTAGAAGATGACCCAGATACGCACGCTGATACGGACCCTGAAATTGAGTTACGAATCCAGGCAAAGCAAAGCAAATTGGCACGAATACAACTATCAAAGCTGATAAAAGAATTGATGAAAACGACTCAGAGCCATCTCGATATAATTGAAACACAATATTTATATTATAAAATTTCCTCTAAATATATATTTTTTCTTCAAAAACAAGCCACGCATGCCAACCTTGAATACATATATAAATAACTATTTTATATTCAAAAACCAAGTATGCATATCTTACGTATGTAGTATATCTTTAAAATCGATATAGAAACAAGATTAATGTAAACTTAATAATTGTGGGTTCTAACCGCTTTCAATATACCGCTATGAACTCATATATCTACACAACGTATTCTAAAACCCAAAGCTTGACTTATATATTTTTAAACCCATATTGCCATATATACAATCATACATCTTTAACGAATACCATCATAAATATATCTACACCGCATATATAAAACACTGTAATAATATAAACTAGACCGATTAAAAGCATGTATATACTATATATTCAAATGTAAAAAGACTAATATATTGTACATATATTTCAAGGCTGATATCAAAATAACTTTTTATTTATACACATTTCAAGGTCAAAACACGTCTTAAGCTTTAATATATATACATATGAATTAGATTACAAAGTTTTACAGACTGGATTAGAACATGAGACAACATTATAATACTTCTATAATAAAATATATTATTCCTTTATATTAAAATATATAATTCTATTTTAAAGATATTAACAACACTATTCATAGGTTTACAAGTTAGTTTAAATACATATATACTATAACACATGTATACTTTCAAAACATATGTATTAGTTTAAACTATACATATATATCGCTTTTTTAGTATGATATGAGGCTACTTGAAGATATCAAGAGAGGAAAGCAAGATCGAATGTAAATCAACACATAAATATGAAATGACAGATGTATACCTTACAAGGACGTGCATATATTTCCATACAGACATGGTATGGTATTGCTGGCGACACACGAGAAGACAAGTTGAAGGTCACATCGAAATGTCGAGCCAAAGTGGCTGTCGCTCACGTGTCTGGCGTGAGTCAGTGGGGTAGCAGTGGAACGGTGCTGCAGGCGATCTGAAGGACAGTGGGCCGGTTCATGGTGGAGGAGAGGAAGGCCGAGGCGGAGGGATATTGCCGCGGTGGGGTTGCACGTAGATGGCCCTCGGGGAGACGATGGCGAAGGCGGTGATGCCAGCGGAAAGGCGGATCTTTGCGGAGAGGGGAGGATCGGGAAAACCGAAGATGAGGAAGGGTGGATGGAGTTGCGTACGTACAGAGGTGGAAGCGGGTACGGTGGAGGCCATGACTTCGGCTGCTGCAGTGGGATAAGTGAGGGGTCTGGTGGGCGGAGGCCGTGGATAGCAGAGATGGTGGAGGGAAGAAGGTGTTGTGCTGTCGGTTGTGGAGTAGTCGGGTGGTGGGCGAGTTGCTTGATGGAAGGGATGGGTTGCGGTTGAAGGTGGGAAGGTGGTGGACGTGGGTTGTGGCATGGAGGGAGAGGAACGACACAAGGCAGGAAGGCAATGAAATAGAGGGGGCGGAGGAAAGAATGCAAATTAAAGGAGATGACGTGCAGGATTTGGAAAAAGAAACAAAAATGAACAGGTAAGTAATTTTCTCTAACTTAAATTATATTAGTTTCAAAGAAAAGAATCAAATTTGAACCGGTAGGTATGGCAGCGTTGGTTTCTGTAAAGTAATAAATGATAGTGGCTTCACGTTGGAAAATCAAACGGCACACGGGAAACAAAAGGTCCAAAATTTGATACCGATATGGTTATCCGTTACGCGGGTTCCGCATGTACCGAAGACCGAAGCACACAAATGAATATACTGTTGAGATCAGCACGATGAGACGATCAAGATGGTATACAAATATCAGTGGTATGATTGAATTATAAAAATTCGAATTTTCTACTAGCGAAAAATGCAGCAAAAACGCAACAAAATAAGATCGACGGAGCTAAAGAAGTCCGAATTTGGAAAAACGAAAAATGACGTCTTGCTCAGAAGATAATTTAGAATTTTTCTATGTAAAAATATTTAGATTTCGAAAACGTTTTATTTTCATCGCTTTTTAACTGATTAAATTAAAGTAAATTTACGCGCGAAATAAACTTTCATATTTTCGGACGAAAATTTACCAGTTGCTATGTTTAACTAGACACATTCCAAATATCAAATTTATATTTTAAAATTTTATCGTTTAAAATTTCGCAAAATTTCAATTAATAACGTTATTAAAACCAGTTAAATTTACGGGTCGTTACACTCTCCCCCACTCAAAACTTTTCGTTCTCGAAAAGGAAGGAGGTAGGAGAATAGAAACAACCAGAAATAAAATAGATTAAAAGACAAGATAAAACAATTAAACTATATAATTTCAAATTAAACTAATTGATATTTAACAAATTTGGTTTAATCCACTAGGTTTGACTTAAGTTAAATCAATCTGTCTATTTCTAAATTCATTTTCTTACTATCTGGTCATCCTCAAATAACACTTTCTAAATCATCAATTTGTATAATCTATTATTGTACTCATATTTTATTCAACAGATTTAATTCTTTTATTCCAAATTATTATTAAGTTTATTTCACTTAATATATCTTATTACATATTTTTAAACCATATAAATTAATTTAAAACATATAAATTTCAATTTAAATTAATTTATATTCAATAATTGGTTTAAATTTAAGGTATTTCCATAAGTTGATCTAATTTCAATTTATTTATTTACCTTCAAAACAAAATTTATTTTTCAATTATCTTATTATTCTATTTATCTCTATTAACATTTTATAATTAAAATTTAAGTGTATAACATTTATTATAACCACTCAAATTTTATTTATGAATTCAATTTATATTATATATTATCCAATTACATATTCAACTTCTGAATGATTTAGGTAAGTTGTATTAGAATGCAGTTGAACAATATCCAAATAAAATTTTCCCAATTCAATTATTCAAGTTTAAATATTTATTCCAAATTTTGGTTTTATTTATAATTAAAATCATCCTTTAACAAAATTTAAGAATTAGATTTCCGATTAACTTTAAACAATTTAGAGATATATATAATATATTTATATCAAATCAAATTAAATTTTAAAATAAGATACTTATATATATATATAAATCAAATTATACTAAAGAAATTCAAATCAAAATAATTTTCAAAACAAAGCCATATTAAAACTACAGAATAGTATCTCCACTTCGAAACTCGAAAATGAATGTCGATGATGTGGCCGCCATCACCAAAATTATTTTCCAACGACAAAGAGAAGAGCACTGATTTCAACATTTTAAAAATTCTTTGAAAACGATTTCTATTCGAAAATATTTTAAATACTATACACTTTAAAACTTTCAAATCAAAGTTTGAAATCACCAGAAATTTAATTCTCAAATTCTTTATTTAAATTCCTTTCAAATCCCAAATCAAATTATAACCAAGTTTCATAAATTCATTTATTTATATTATGCAATAATCAATGGTTTACAAAACAAGGAATGAAAATCAAATTATTATCATTTCTGACAACAAATTCATTAACAATTTAATTTCAAAAAAATTTATACTTGTATATATAATATAATCATTCAAAAATTTAATTTGTTTACCAAATTTGAAAACGATATTGTGTCGATTTGCTCTGTTAAAGAGTTTTGAAAATCCTATCGATAGCGTTGATAAGACGAATCGATCGAAAATCCAAATCAACATCAACAACTCAAACAACACGATAAAATTTAAAACATTTTAAATATTAATTTACAAATACACTTCCTCGCTCGACGATACAATAATTGATTTCAAAACATGTATAGCGATTCAAATTTGATGGAAATCAAATCAAAGAGAATTTTGATTCGAAGATAGGTTTGAAACAAAGATAAGACAATTAAATAACAAGATAGGAAGATGAATAAGTTTATATAAATCGCGGGCAACCTTAACCGGTCGACCGTGACTTCAAGAATAAGATCAATGTAGAATTCCGAGGCAAATCGACATTTGATCTCAAGAAATAGAATTCAGGTATAGCGGGGAATAGATAGCATCGTAAATCGATGATATAGAAATCTCAGGTAAATTAATGCCTATTATAAAGGAGTTTTGCTCGTTTACGAATCATTCGAAGATTGGCGAGACCGCCGATCTATTATAGATATCATTCAAAATGGAGTTATGGGGAGCTCCAAAATTTGAAAGAAGACGAATAGTGAAGGGCACGAATGAATTTCGGAACCGAGGGGAACGTTCCAAAATTCAAAGGAATTGAGTCAAAGGTAGAGATTGAAACTCGAATGAGAGTGATTCTGTAAATACATTTACCCTATATGTTAAGTTTCGCCTAGAGCTACCAAAGCTCTGATACCACTTGTAACGATCCGGTATTTTGGACCATTCGAATCCGCACATGTCGGACTTGAATAATTCAAAATACCGCATTGTTAATTTACATTTGGCAAAACTGAACATATACAGTAAATAAAAAATCACAGGTCACAGACACAGAGTAGTAAATGCAGCGGAAATAAAAGAGATAGTAGTTCATGAAGCTACTATATAAATATATAAATTACATCAGAGTTAAACCAGATACAATGGAAGAGTAATACGATACATCAGAGTTAAACTAGATACAACGGAAGAGTAACACGATACATCAGATACAAATTAGAATACATCACTAGAATCATCGAATACTGAAAGCAGAATATATGGCTGGATCTTCAAGCAAAGCTCCAACTCCAAAGGTGAGTCTCGAATACTGGTACACTAAGTCTGACCCGAGCGTAAAGCAAAACACAAAACACTCGAGTCAGGATTAATATTCTTATATCAATAAATCCTACTCAAGTGAAATACAATTAACTCAAAGGATGTTTGGAATAACCATCCTTTAAGGATCCGTTAAACTATCTACTAGGTTGTAATGTACGCTAAGTAGATAATGTCTATCAGTAATATAAGGTATCGAAATAGTGTTAAGGCGTTATCATTATTCCCCTTAACACATTTTATATAAGCGTTATAGTCTATACAGCACTGTAAACTCAACCGTAAACTAGTGGGATATCAGGGAGTACTCCATAGGTATAACACAAAACAAATCGTAGTGGTCGCGTATAAAGGGATACAAGTATGACAAGGCACATGAGGCAATACCCAAGGTAGTGAAACTACCGTTCGCCTGATCCGGACTGGTGAGAACGCATCGCCGCAGCGATCGCAACACCGCGAAACAACACTCCCAAAATCAAGGGTGCACCAATCGACAACAAGTAATGAGTAGTTTTCGAAGAAGTGTGTTCGCTCGAGGTAGCTAGTCCCCATTTGGCCCGGCACGGCTCCTGTTTTAGTCATTTCCAATTTGACACAAGTGTCAAGGCTATCCATTATCGTTCTCTTTTTTCAGTCATCACGTTCATCATTCCAACCACTTAATTCTGGATCACACTCCGCGTATAGTTATTAAAGTGGTTTTCGGTTTAGACAGTGAGTATGTCCTTAATCGATTCCGGTTCCTTTAATACCCTTCGTAATTATGACACCGATTGGTCGTTAAAATATTTCAAAAACCGAATCAATTTCAATTTCAATTAGAATTCGAAAATCAACATTTCGTTTTTCTTTCTAATCAATTTCCAAAATTTACGTTTCAAAACATCCAAATTACCATTTCAAAATCTTATAATTCAATTTCAATTTTTATTTAAAACCATTCCAATATTGATTTAAATTCGTATATAAGTTTCATTCCGAAATCATTTAAATTAATTTAATTTAACATTCAAATCAATTTAAATCCATTGATCAATTTTATTCAATGTTCATTAAGTAAATTTGTCATTCAAAACGATTTCTATTAAATTTCCAATTTGTTAAATCAATTACTTAAGTTCAACTCTACCATATCAAACTTACAAATTACATTAAATTAAATTCATCAAATCAAATTATTTATATTTCAAGTCTTACATTAATTACAAAAATATCACATCTTTTCTTGATAAAGAAATTCAATTTCACATATTTATTTACTTAGTTACAATTTCAAAGCTCAATTAAATCAGAACTAAATTTCACTAATTAAAAGTTCAATTTTAATTATCAAAGGATTCAATTTTATTTAATTATTAAATAATTCAATCTCATTAAATTATTAAGTAATTTCAAAACTTAATTCAATCATTTCTTAAATTAAACAACATTCTTCCATCAATTTCTTTCTAAATATTTTGTTTCATATTATTAAATATTCACATTTAAATTTCATTTAATATTCAATTTCCAACTTCGTTTCAAAACCATATTATTTATTCAAATAAAATCTTCATTTTATTTTTAAAATCAAATTATTGACCAATCGGGTTTTTATTTAATTCTCTATCCTAGGTCAAAGTTTAATTTGGGTATTTATCATTTCAACCGGATTCCAATTCAATTCAAAAAGCATAGCAAAGGGAACTTGCAGTGTGATAACTGGGATGGTGTCAAAGTAAATAAACAAGCAATAACAACAACCAATAATCAATTCAATAATCCCGAAATAATCGTATTAATTCACATTGTTGTTTGTGCAAATTGGTATAATTATTTCTAGAGTCTACACTATCATTTCATGTAGATTAAAGATTATTCCACTAATATTAAAACGGTTCTTCATTTGATATCAATTATTAAATTTCACACTACATAAATTTTACAACATACCTTCAAAGGTTCAAGGTGTGCTTAACCAAATTTCTACGTGTCAAATAATTTAAACATTTAAAGGGATCATATTATGCAAATGTCATCTAATCAAATTTAACACATATATCAAATCTAACTATCCTACGTCGATTTCAATTTCAAATTATTTATCACTTACAACATTAACAATTTAACGTCCAACGTTAACATCAAACAATCAATCATTATCAACCAAACTGAATTATCATTGTATAAATAACAGATAGTGGTGTTAGATGTCACAGGTGAACTGATATAGGTAATAACATATATAATAGTAGAAATAACTATCAGCATCATATTTCAATTGTCGTTTCAATTGAAATCAAATTTAATAAATAAAAGAACATTAATCGTGAGTGATTGCTCACCTTTCGAGGCTAGAGAGACTAGAAGATGACCCAGATATGCACACTGATACTGACCCTGAAATTGAGTTACGAATCCAAGCAAAGCAAAGCAAATCGGCACGAATACAACGATCAAAGCTGATAAAAGAATTGATGAAAATGACTCAGAGCCATCTCGATATAATTGAAACACAATATTTATATTATAAATTTTCCTCTAAATATATATTTTTTCTTCAAAAACAAGCCACGCATGCCAACCTTGAATACATATATAAATAACTATTTTATATTCAAAAACCAAGTATGTATATCTAACGTATGTAGTATATCTTTAAAATCGATATCAAAACAAGATTAGTGTAAACTTAATAATTGTGGGTTCTAACCGATTTCAATATACCGCTATGAAATCATATATCTACACAACGTATTCTAAAACCCAAAGCTTGACTTATATATTTTTAAACCCATATTGCCATATATACAATCATACATCTTTAACGAATACCATCATAAATATATCTACACCGCATATATAAAACACTGTAATAATATAAACTAGACCGATTAAAAGCATGTATATACTATATATTCAAATGTAAATAGACTAATATACTGTACATATATTTCAAGGCTAATATCAAAATAACTTTTTATTTATACACATTTCAAGGTCAAAACACGTCTTAAGCTTTAATATATATACATATGAATTAGATTACAAAGTTTTACAGACTGGATTAGAACATGAGACAACATTATAATACTTCTATAATAAAATATATTGTTCCTTTATATTAAAATATATAATTCTATTTTAAAGATATTAACAACACTATTCATAGGTTTACAAGTTAGTTTAAATACATATATACTATAACACCTGTATACTTTCAAAACATATGTATTAGTCTAAACTATACATATATATCGCTTTTTAGTATGATATGAGGCTACTCGAAGATATCAAGATAGGAAATTAAGATCGAATGTAAATCAACACATAAATATGAAATGACAGATGTATACCTTACAAGGACGTGCATATATTGCCATACAGACATGGTATGGTATTGCTGGCGACACACGAGAAGACAAGTTGAAGGTCACATCGAAATGTCGATCCAAAGTGGCTGTCGCTCACGTGTCTGGCGTGAGTCAGTGGGGTAGCAGTGGAACGTTGCTGCAGGCGATCTGAAGGACAATGGGTCGGTTCATGGTGGAGGCGAGGAAGGCAGAGGTGGAGGGATGTTGCCGCGGTGGGGTTGCACGTAGATGGCCCTTGGGGAGACGATGGCGAAGGCGGTGATTCCAGCGGAAAGGCAGATCTTTGCGGAGAGTGGAGGAGCGGGAAAACCGAAGACGAGGAAGGGGAAGGGTGGATGGAGTTGCGTACGAACAGAGGTGAAAGCGGGTACGGTGGAGGCCGTGACTTCGGCTGCTGTAGTGGGATAAGTCAGGGGTCTGGTGGGCGGAGGCCGTGGATAGCAGAGATGGTGGAGGGAAGAAGGTGTTGTGCTGTCGGTTGTGGAGTAGTCGGGTGGTGGGAGAGTTGCTTGATGGAAGGGATGGGTTGCGGTTGAAGGTGGGAAGGTGGTGGACGTGGGTTGTGGCGTGGAGGGAGAGGAACGGCACAAGGCAGGAAGGCAATGAAATAGAGGGGACGGAGGAAAGAATGCAAATTAAAGGAGATGACATGCAGGATTTGGAAAAAGAAACAAAAATGAACATGTAAGTAATTTTCTCTAACTTAAATTATATTAGTTTCAAAGAAAAGAATCAAATTTGAACCGGTAGGTATGGCAGTGTTGGTTTCTGTAAAGTAATAAATGATAGTGGCTTCACGTTGGAAAATCAAACGGCACACGGGAAACAAAAGGTCCAAAATTTGATACCGATATGGTTATCCGTTACGCGGGTTCCGCCGTGTATCGAAGACCGAAGCACACAAATGAATATACTGTTGAGATCAGCACGACGAGACGATCAAGATGGTATACAAATATCAGTGGTATGATTGAATTATAAAAATTCGAATTTTCTACTAGCGAAAAATGCAGCAAAAACGCAACAAAATAAGATTGACGGAGCTAAAGAAGTCCGAATTTGGAAAAACGAAAAATGACGTCTTGCTTAGAAGATAATTTAGAATTTTTCTATGTAAAAATATTTAGGTTTCGAAAACATTTTATTTTCATCGCTTTTTAACTGATTGAATTAAAGTAAATTTACATGCGAAATAAACTTTCATATTTTCGGACAAAAATTTACCAGTTGCTATGTTTAACTAAACGCATTCCAAATATCAAATTTATATTTCAAAATTTTATCGTTTAAAATTTCGCAAAATTTCAATTAATAACGTTATTAAAACCAGTTAAATTTACGGGTCGTTACAACTATAAAGTATTTGTCATTACAAAATCGAGCTCTTCTATTGACAAAGCTTGTGGGGAGATTCTTTCCATCCTCATTTGGGCACATATCTCGAATATTCCTTCAATTTTCCAATACCATGAGGGACTTAATTGGATTGTCAATCATATTGGCCAGTTGATTTGTTTTGATATTTCCATTGAGCGTAGACAGCTCCTCTACTATGCAAAAGCTCTAAAAAAGATTTCCCCTTTCAAACAGTTACCTACTTGCATTGTCGTGTCCCTCGTCGAGGATAGGGTAGCCTACATTGATGTCTTACACTAGTGAAAGTGTCCTATTTACAACCTCTGTCACTACTTTGGGCATGTAACTTCATCTTTCCCTCACTCCGTTGTCACTCCAGATAACCTTCCCCTTAAAATTCTCATCCTAAAGCCTCCATTAGGCACTAGAAGATTAAACAGTCCTCTTGATCTAAAGGTCCAGTTTCCTCTTGTCTCTCTTACCCAACATTCGATTCATGGCCCTCCCATGACAAATCCCCTACGTTTCCCATCCCATTCCTTAGTTGTCACCTTCTCGTGCATATGTCCTTGTTTCTCCCTCCTACAACCTTCTAGCTTGTCATGTCACACCACCCGTTATATCCCCTATTATAAGCCTTAAAAGAAAATTATTCTTACCTTTTTGAGCCTTAAAAGGAAATATGTACTTGCCCTCCATTTTGACCTATCTAGTGCTAAGTGCATTGCTATAGCACTGTCTAAAAAATTAGCTGAAGGTACGAAATTGGTATGGTGCAAAAATGCAAGAACATGGCCCTACAAGGAAGCAGATTGTGCTTCTACTCAAAATGAAATATATTGTCTAAGTGGGTTTCTGATGATGATAAAGATGAGCGGGAATTCTTCTACATACTTATGGATGACAAGCTTGTCCTCTACAATGACGATGAATTCGATGCCAATAAAGAGGAGATTTTGGCTGCTCCAGACTAGGATCAAAAACATATTTTCTCGCTGCGCTCTTTTAGATATTGCCTAGAGTTTATGGCTGGTTTCATGGGTGCATCGGGATTTTGTTTGTTTATTTCCCTAGTTTTCTCAAGTGGTATTTTTTCATCGATGGATTATTTGTCATATCGTATGTACTGATGTAGTTTGGCTAGTAGGTTTATTTTGTGCTTATTCACAAGTATTTGCTATTTGGCCAAGCATGTTGATAGTTATTTTATGTTGTGAGCCCGGTGCCTGGGACTCCTGTACCTTTTATTATTGTTGTTGTTATATATAGTATGGCTATAAAGTATTCAGATATACATCCTTCTTATAAAAAAATGATAATTAAGGACTCTAATAAATACTGGGTTGATATAATCATGTTTGCTACACAAACATAAGCCTAAATTCAATTATATCATTCTCTAAATCACCCCGTATAAATTCAGAATCATATATAAATAAATTTGTGAAGTATAACAAGTAATTATAGTTAGAGAATCATTTCAGTGACCTGATCTTCACCAAATCAAGCTCTTAATCATCAGAATCCATTCTTTTTCTCCCTTGAAATTTGAGATAAAGCTCTAAACTCTAGTTCAAGCCAATCTGTTGAAGGGTTTTATGAGGAAGGAAGTGAGAAGAATTGTAGTGATTTTATAACGATTTATTGGAATTCATTTAAGCTTGAGTTTATGTATCTATGTTTGGGTTTGAGGAAAGAATTAGGAAGGTGATTAGGAATGAAAAAGGAATGTATTATTGAATGAAGAGTTAGCCAATTTATAAGCTAGCAAATGGGCCTTAGCCCCAAGTTCGTTTCATCCTAAACCCTTAAAACTTATTGATTCCAAACATAAAACCAAGTTTATACTGGAACTGTAGTCTCAATGGCAGGTGTCTCAAATTTCAATTCATTCATGTCCAAAAGTAAAGCCTTTTGATGTTTTGTTAATTGATGATTTAATATTTAAATTAATTATTTAAATATCCAACCGTTAAAATTGCGGGTTGTTTAACTAAAAATGTTGAATGTGGATGATATTGGAATTTCAACCAAAACCAAATTCTACAAATCCTAAACTTATAATATGAAGAAATGGTGTAAATAATTATTACTGAAAGACACTGCTTAAATTTTAATTGAATTTTACCGACGACATTTGCAAGTAATGAATTTACCAAACTATCACACCACTAGGAAAGATGAACTGCGAAAATTAGTATTTAAATTGTTTAAACATCAATTGCTTGCTGAATTCATACCTTTGAGTCTCACAGTCGAATTTATTCAGTCTCTAAAAAACCAATTAATTTAATTGATTTATAATAGTTATAAATCAATTATCTTAATAAGTATTAATGAAGTATTAATTTTTATTGTATTTATTATATTGGGGGCATGTTTAGTAAAATAGAATAGCCTTTGGAATTGTTCAGGGTGCTATTAGTAATTATTGGGTGCATAGATGGAAGTCATATAAATGTGTATTGATATATGATATTGGTAAGGATTTAAACTGAATAAATTGTCAAATGGGTTAGGTGGATTTTGGGTCTATCATGAGCCCTTTTCAAGGCAGTTAGTGATAAATAGAGAGATGAGTCTTTGTGTCAAAATTGGCAAGAGTGGACTATGGAGATATTTATTTCTAGGCTCATTATATATTCAGACTTTTGCCTCCACTTTTTTTTGACTTTTCTCTACTCCTTCCCTCTCTTCAATCATAACTTCCCCTCCTTATCTCCATTTTTTCGTACTATATTTATATCCAAACACTTAAATACTACTAGAAATGGTATTTGTAGACTTCGTGTTTACAGCGGAAGGTGTAGATCGAATAGATTAAGGAGACTATCCAGATCGACATGTGTTTCTACGGCCTTATCTCTCAAGGTAAAACTCAATTAACAGTGCAATGATTACTATATTTTATATTTGTTATATCAGCTTCCATGTATATATTATTGTATATTATTCATATATCTGTTTGATATTTAATATTTATTCTATGTGAATTATCTTCATACTATAATATAATGCTATAAAAAAATATTTTTTATACATGCATCCATTTTTTCGACAAAAAAATAAATTTATTTTTTGGTTTGAACTATTTTAATATATATTATATTTATTATATTATATTATACAACTTTAAACATTAAGTATTTTAAATAATTTTTTATAAAATAAATTTACTATAAACATTACATAATCAACTTTTTAATAGAAGTTTTTGAAAACAAAAATATCTTCGGTCTAGTTAAATTATAGCTTAAAATAATTGTATGTATGCATGTCAATATTATGTATGGGTGTGTGCATACGCAAGCGCGCTCGCGCACGCACACATAGATATATATATACCTAAAATTAATTCAATCGGATTTTATTCGTAAGCTTCTGTGTGTGTGTGTATATATATATATATTCATCTATTTTATAAATAACAATATTTTACTTTGGTTTTAAAAGAAAATTCCTTACCAAAACATATATATATATACACACATACATACGTATGTATGTATGTACGTACATATGTATCATTTAATTAATATAAATGTTTATACATAAATATTTTATAAATTATTTCCTCCTATGTTTTTACATACATACATGCATACACACACATACATACATACATACATATATGTATGTATATATATATATATATATATATATTATATTTTGAAATATTTCTAGGTCAAACTGCGAAATTTGAAACTTTGTATTTATAGGTTTGAATTTAAATTTTGAATTTGCTTACTAAATCAAATCAGACATAATTCAAAATTTAAAATTTACAACTAAAAATTTAGACAAATTTGTATTATATTTAAAATTCATTTAAAAATATTTTATAGATATCTTTAAAATTATATATGTGTGTGTGTGTATATGTATATGGATATATGTATGTATGTACACACACATATAGTGAAATATTTTAATCGGGCTATATATATATATATATGTATGTATGTATGTGCAAAGTTAATATATATTGGTTATGAATCCTAATATCTATACTATATATGAAATTAACCATGTACACCTTTTGCTTGGTTGCACGTGCATGCATAGTAACAAAATACCCATTTGGCAACTTGCAATGACCGATATAATAGGCCTATGTAACTGTCATGTGAAAGTCTTGATATGCGAAGTTGTAATAGGGTTGGACTATTTTAGAATTGATTTAGACTATTACAGGAGGTTGTTGTAAAAAAGTCTTTTACAACTACTTTTGCTTGTTGTAAATCTTGTACAGTTGCTTTTGCCCAATGTAATAGGACTTTTGCGATTGCTTTTACCGGTTGTTAAAAAATGAAAAATTGTAAAAAGACCGAGCATCGGTGCAACACACACCTATAGATTTAATGTCATTTTGCAATTGATGATAATAACGTACTAATAATAACAAAAATCATTTACATTTACCAAAAATAACATGAAAGATTCACATTCCAAAAAACTTAAAATGATTTATATATTGACATTATTCATAAAGTGTTAACATAGTCATAACATTTATCGACCAATTTCTTCACCAATTTCTTCAATAATCAAATATGTAATTCTGTCAAGAAACGATGTAGAAAATGATTAAGGCCTGACATAGTTAGAAATATGTCTTAGTGCAGAGAAGACAGAAAATAAAATGTCATAGCACATGAATACATAACGCATATCAAAGCATGCAATTATGTGATTTAAGGAAACACAATAGAAATAGATTCAGACAAGTAAGACATACCGTCTACTAGGAGAAACACATGGGAGAAATTGAACGTTGCAAAATAATAACATCATTTAATTCAAAGTGGAGATGCAACACCTTTAAAGTCAAAAGGATGGTCATCTGGACAGCCAAATCCATACTTAGATAGCCCAAGCTGGCTGTAGTATATGCAGATAGGTCGATCCTGGTCAAAAACATACGATTGAAATTGATATACATCTTAAATTTATTGTTTTCAAATAATACTAAAACCAATTGAACATGAGTCATAGTGAACTATGACCATTACATGTCAATGAAGTATAAACATAGGAGTATCATAGTAGAATGGAAACTTACATGCCTGAGATGAAGGTTTGTAGGGACTATGGGGACACTAAATATATCAGAACTTGTAACCAATTGGAACAAAAACGGGGCACGTCCACTATGATGCACCTCATCAAAGTCATCCTGACGATAAAAGAATCATCCGGATATGAATTCTATGTTTATCCATACTGAAATGCAGTTGCATATGTGATATTTAGAGAAGGTTAGAAGTTAATCAAGTAAGCACCCCTTATTGTAGAAATCAAGTTCAAGATGCATCGAGTTTTAATGAGAACTTTGGTCCCTACAGTATGATGCAAATAGGAGAAATGTGTGTGTACTAGTTGATTTTTATTGCCAGCTGATTGTAGTTTATATATATAGGTTCCAGTAATTAAATTGTTCTTTAATCAAAGTATGCTTAGGAAGGTAAAGATATAACATGATACAACATATGTTAAAGAGTATGCACAATACATATGTTTATCAAGAAGATATAACATGATACAATATATAACTTACATAGCATGATAAACTCAGTCAACATATATACTCTTCATTTTGATTGTGAAAAAAGTAATAGTGATATCCATGCTTACAACCTTCTATGGACAGATAATACCACAATACATTATCGAATATTAGTATAGTATCAGATATGAACCATGAAAGGAACATCTATTAATCTAAACCAGATCTGAAATTAATTCTTGTCAAATGAGATAATGAAGTTAAATAAATGTGTATGTTCTCACATTATTTTACATTTCTTATAACAAGTTATGAAACAAAAAAATTACTACCTCTGCATTTTGGTTCTCCTTGATTATCACCAGCAACCTTCAAAAAAATATTACTGATGAATGTTTGATCAAAATGGGTTGCAACTCTAGATGGATGAAGATAACAGTATGCTTCATACACACACATATTAATATTCTACACATCTAAGTCTATGAAAGTATTGAAATAATAACTTCATCATTAAATGACTAATTTATCTAAATATTTGCATAGTATAAACATTTAGTTTAGCAGTATTAAAGTTTCAGCTCAAATTTTTGAAAAAGAGCAACATGACCATCACCTAACATATTGGGTAACAATAGAAAATACCATGGTTCAAAATTCCGGTGGTATTCCGGTTTTTCCGGTGATTCCGTTCCGGTTCTGTTCATAACCGGAACAAAATTCAATCAAAATTCGGGTTCCGTTCTAAATTTCGAATTTGCTTTTCAAATATTGAAAAAAAAAATAAAAAAGTAAAAAAATACAACAAATATATAGTAATTAATAAAAAGGAAAAAAAATAAACATGACAATAAATAAATGGATAAAAAATCATGTGTATGGACAAAATAGTTGTTATACTTTTGTTAATTTACATCGAATAATAATAAAAATTTCAAAAATTGATTAAAATTTTAAATTCTCAAATGAACAATACAGAATCTTAAACAATGGTTTTTTAATTAAAGTGTATTTTATATGTAATGTAAAAAATGTACTATAAATTTATGGCAGTATTGGATATTTATTAGCGTAAATAGCAAATTAAAGAAAAGAAGGTACCAGAATTAGAAAACCGGAACTAAAACAGAACTTCCGAAATTTTCGAAACGGAACCAGAAATTTTAAAATTACCAATGACCGGAACGGAAACGAAAAACGGAATTTCGAACCTTGGAAAATACATATCAAATATTGGCCTCTCAGATTTAGATTACATTTAACGTAGGAAATTAAGAGCACTATCAAACTACTATAAAATGTTTACCTCTGAGAAGTACATAAGTGAAACAACAGAGATATATAATAAAGTGTTTTTCATGGTTTTCGATGCTAGAAGACTGAATGACGGTTTTGATAATAACCATACAAACTGTGTTATTGTCAAGTATGTGTAGGGAAAAATGATAAACATGTCCTACAATGTGAAAAGACACTCTAAACTCAAAGAACACAAGGTGCTTCAAAATATCATAAAAATTGTTACAAAATAATTAAATGAAGTATTTTTTATTTTTTATTCTTTTATTTGATAAAAGTAAGGGTAATTAAATATAGAATTTTGCAATGAAATCGTATAAATTTGCACCAAATCGTATAAGTGTAACACCAGTCTTACATTTATCAAATATTCTATTATAAGACTTTCATTAAGAATTACTGGATTAGAACACTTAGATATATATGCTAACCAATTAGAATAGAGATATAGTGAGTCGCTGCACTTAGGATTAACTAATGTGAATATTAGGCACGCATCCCTAAAAACAAACTTAATTCACTAAAACTCCTCCCGCAAGAAAACATACTTTGCAGGTCCCTATTTTTCATTTCGGCTCTTTTTTCCCTAAAATACCCCTCCGCTTCTTGCACGATTGATTTTAATAATGAGTTCATCTTTCTTGATTTCATCTTCTTCTTCATTGGCGAACTTATGTTTCTTGATTTCACCTTCTTCTTCAATGGCGAGCTCAGCTTTCTCGATTTCAATGGAAAACTGCAATTATACACAATAGTTGCAGAAATGTCTGCAATTATATCACTACAAGAATGACTGTTTATAGCAACGGGGGGGGGGGGGGAGCAACGGCCACCAACGGCCATTGACCAACGGCTTCCAACGGCGAGCAACGTCAAGCTGTTTCCCAGAATTTTTTAATAACAAAAAACACATGTCGTTGGAAGCCATTGGAATATTGCCGTTGGCGGCCGTTGCTCGCCGTTGGAAATCCGCGACTAACCTGCAGCTCAAAATTCTTCTTCCTCATTCCCATTCTACACGAAAACTATCCCAATTTCCCCAATTTCCCCCCCTAGAAAATTTCCAACCCCATTTTATCCCCTTCTACACGTTCTAGCATCCCCATCTTCGTTTGCAAGCTCCATAACCTCCAAAATCAGGTATTATTTGCTAAAACCCTAATTTTGTTAAATTTTTAATTTTAGGTTAAATTGGTAATTTTTGTGTATGTATTGTGCTATTGTTTGTGTAGTGTAGTGTATTGGACCTTAATTATTGTTATTAAACTAATTATTGCATGTTTAACTATGATTTGTTAAATTAGGTTTATTATTAAATTAGTGTCAAACTTAATAATTGTTACTAACCTAAGCATGAACCTCACTTATTATTATATTAGTGATTGAATTGCGTAAAATCATACGTAGAAAGTGATGATATTGACCTATAACTTGTTTACTTTTGACATGTTATGATACGATATATACGTGATACATTTTGTGCATGACTGGATGTGATTTGTGATGCGATTATATGTATAACATTGTTTGTTTATTTTATACGTTGCGCACACATACTGGATTTTTTTTGTTTTAGGAAAAAATCATTATATATGCGTTGATTCAACATATTGTTTATTGATATATAAAAGTTAAAATTTTATGAAAATAAAATTTAAACTTTTGTATCGCTAATTTTTAAATTTAAACCCTTAGAGTGTTTTTGGCCCCGTCTGATAAGTATTGTATATGATCGTTGTGTGGATATTCGTTTTTTTAACAGAACGGACATCTATATTCATCGTATACAGTATTTGTTGGATTTGTCCCTATATTGGACAAGTTACAAAAACAATAACGTAGTTAAATCTCGTAAATCATTTCAGTTCAAACGGTTCGTAAAATTTCGGCAGCGCTTCCCTTTTATGTTCCCTATGTACACACAATTGTGTACTGTTCAGGGAACTAAAGCAAAGTGCTGTCGAAATTTTTTGAATCGTTTAAATTGAAATGATTTATGCGATTTAATTACGTTATTGTATTTGTAATGGGAGGTAGGATGACCCATCAACAAAGTGTCAAAGATCAATTAATATCAAATTCGCTAATAAAATTGTTTAAATAGAATATAATGTTCATTTCAAAATAAGCTTTAAGTATTATTTTAACAGATATAACACAAACAAGAAGAATGTTTATAAAATTGTTTTAATAAAAAATCTGAATGCAAATTTATATCGTACTTTTTAATTATATACGTAGGTAAATGGACAATTATTTTACTGATCGGAGCTGGATGTACAAAAAACGAAGGGTCGATACTGAAGGCTCAACAAGTGAACATTTTAATAATGGTGTTAGCGTATTTATGGATTTTGCTTTACGTAATAACGGAAACTACAATGAAATCCATTGTCCATGTAGTAAATGCAAACTGTTAAAGCATTTGATACCACAAATGGTTAGAGTTCATTTGCGTCAGTACGGTTTCGTGTCGAACTATTTGATTTGGGATCGTCATGGGGAATAGTTAGCATCTATTCCCGTACAAGATGAGGAGGTGGTGAGTAATGAAATTGGTACGACAAATCTTGTAGAACATATGGTTGAAGATGCTGCACGTTCAATGTTTCATGTTCCTCAATTAACTGATGACGATGGTAATGCTGAAGAAGAATCAAATATTGGGGTAAAAAATATATATGATTAGTTAGATGCCGCGAAAAAACACCTTTGGGAAGGCTGCACAAGCGGAACCCAATTATCAGTAACTACTGAATACATTGCGATGAAATCCAAATACAACCTCACAGAATCTGGATTTACGGTTGTTGTACAAGCTGCGAAACAACATATGCCTCCTAATAATCTAATGTGCGAAAATCATTACGAAGTAAAAAAACTGATGTCGGCTTTCGGTTTACCATATCAAAAAATAGATACATGTCTAAAGGGTTGCACCATTTATTAGGTAATATATATACATATACGTCTACACATGCATATCATCTACACATATGTATACACAAATATGCACACATGTATTTTAATCATAATGCAACATTTGTTCTATAATTGCAGTATTTACGAATCACAACACCCAAACGACGATATCGGTAAAGAATTTGTTGCTTGCTTTTCTAACTACGTTTTTGATACAACAAATTGTGTTGTAGATGAAGGATTGAAACATTTAGCTATGGGACCAAAAAGGATAGTCAAGACATATCTAATATTCTTTGTCAACGGATATAAATTTAATAGCAAAGAATACAGAGCCGAAAAATCAACTAACAATACTGGTGTATTGGTCAAAGGTAGTGATGATCCAAATGATCACATAAATGACTTTTATGGCATGCTGACCCAGATTTTGCAGTTGACATATTTCACCCGACCCGCAGAAGAAGTATTTTTGTTTAAATGCAACTAGTTCAGCAATGTTCCAGGTTCTGGAATAAACGTGGATCCAAAATATAATCTTATAGAAATAAAACATACTTCGAGGTATTATAAGTACGATCCTTTTGTACTTGCCAAACAAGCTCTTCAAGTTTATTATGCTCGTTACCCATCTTTAAGAAGAGATAAAATAGATTGGTCGGCAGTTTTTAAAACAAAACCAAGGTTTACATTTGATGGACGGAATATTCCTGAACAACAAGCTTACCAAGCAGATATCGAGGAAAATAGAGGAATAATAGTAACCGACGATCAAATAGATTTTGGACCTCTAAACGATGAATCAAATGCATTAATTGAAGCATTTGAGAGTATAGAGGAACAAAATATTGAGTGCGAAGAAGAGTCTGAATCCAAAAGCGATGAGGATTGATCACTAATCAATATTTTGAGAAGGTAATTTTTTTTTCATTTTTCTGTTTCCAAAGTAATTTTATATGATATGTATCACATAGTCTCTTTTATGTTACGCCATAATGTATGTTACGCCATGTTCATTATTCTGACACCATTTGCATACTAAATTAATCAATGTTACTCTTGCTTTTCTTTATACTATGATTTCATATAGGTATGTCGAGACGCAGATGTTCAATCTCCGGATCTTCCAGCTCACAGAGAAGTGATGATGCTGGTCCTTCACAGCCGGGTGTTCGGCCCACGGTATGGCTGAAACCCAAAGCCGATGGCAGGTAAGTATAAAGTTTCAAAATTAAATTTTATTCCATACAATCTTTTATCAAATATATATAGTAGTAACGGAATATTAAATGCTTTTTTCCTGTTTTACACAGTGGTGGGTTTACGTTGGAGCCTTCCAACATAGTGCTCACGATCTCGCGACGGGCGTATATGGCTCGTATGACCTCGTGTTGGCCGAGGTGGACTGCGATACCAGAGGGGGTGTGGGAGGCTATCTGGCAGGACTTTTTGGTATGTGTGGTATATCAATTATTGCATTATGTAGTCATGTACATTATGTCAATTCATGTTTGCACTATTTGTAGCAACTGTATAACTCATATTTTTTCAAACGTGCAGGGGGAAGTGGACTTGGCCGATGTTGATGTTTCTGTTGTCTGGCGCCATTGGAGCAGCAAAATTACAAAAACTATCGCGAAACAATAAACAGCATCAAAACATCATGAAAGAGGCCTCAGTGGATGAGTGAAGCTGTCTTTGATGAGTGCGCCACCTGGTGGAGCAACGAGGATTTTGTGGTAAATCTATCATATATTTAATTTAAATTGTTTGAGGCAAATAATATATAAATAATTAAAACATTCAAAACAATTTTTGTTTTCAATTTAAATTTGCAGAGGCAGTCCAAGAGGAATTCTGCAAACAGGAGCAGGAACCCCATTACACATCGCGGTGGTTCCAAGTCTTTCCAGCATCACCGGGAAGATTTGTTATAATTATTAAATAAGATAAATAGTTAATTATTTTAAGTTTTAATTTGTTAAAATATAAATAATGTATATTTATATGTGCATATTTCAGGAGAGACAATAGGGGGGCTGTTAGTTATTGGGATGTGTTTACCCATACACATGCCTTGACTCAGGTTGATGATTCTGGCGCAGTTTCTTACTCTTGGGACCACGATGACAAAGCGCGTGCTGCCTATGTAATTATAACATAAGTAACTAAAACTTACAAGTTAATTGAAATAACGTTAACTAAATTCAATTATATTTTGCATGAAAGCAAAAGTTCCAGGAAGCGCGGACAGCCTTACTTGAGGATACGGGACGAGCTCACTTGACCCCCGATGAGGAGGATGCTATTTTTGAGTCTATCATTGATCCAGTGACCCGCGGCAGACGCTACGGATATGGAAGCCAATCGGTAATTTTAAGTTAAATTTTAAGTTAGTAAATATCCGTATACTAGTGTGTTCCATTCATATTTTGAACTATCCTTATACCCACGGCAGACGCTTCCGTATCCGTAGTTTGTTTTATGAATTTGTTAGTTAATATATATAGGTTAGTTAATTTGCAATTATTTTAATACTAATTTTTTTAGTGTAGTTGATAATTTAAATTTGTTTACAGGCTCAGACAGCGCAAAGAGAATATCAAAAGGCTCAAGATAAGGAAGAGATTGCACAGCTACGAGCCAAGCTTGCGGAGATGCGGAACACAATTTGCTGCATGAAGCAAGGACGGAGAAGATGAACTGGCGTATGGCGGAGTTCATCGCACAGTATGGACAGCCTCCTTCATCTAGTGGTTCTGGTGCGGAGTGATTTAGGTATGTTTTGTTATTGGCATGTATATTTTGGAGTTGGTGAGAATTTGATACATTCTGATGGTTTCTGTGTATATTTCGATTTGATACATTCTGATGGTTTGGTTGTGGATGTTGGTGTGGATTTTTTGATGTTGGTTATGTTTCGATATTGGTTTATGTTAAAAAATATGCATGATTTGATTATATCTATATGTTTGGATATGTTTTGGTATAGTTGTTATATATATATATGCTCGAAATGGAGCTGTTTTGATATAATTGTGGTTATGTGTGGCTGGAAACAAGCACTGCTGGTTTTATGTAAAAAAATATACCCAGATTTCCAACGGCGACCAACGACTTACTGGTTATTTACTTCCAACGGCTTCCAACAGCGACCAACGGCAAATTCCAACGCTTTCCAATGGATTTCCAACGGTAGTTTGGTCAACAGGATTTGCCACGTTGGCAAACTTGCTGTTGGAAGCCGTTGGTATAACCCCGTTGGTGCCGTTGGAGGCCGTTGGAAGCCGTTGAAGCGTATACCAACGGCATTTCCAACGACCTCCAACGGCTTCGCGCCATTAGAAACAGTCGTTTCTCTTGTAGTGTATGCAATAGTTGCAGATATTTCTACAACTATACCATATAGTTGTAGAAATTTCTACAACTATATGCAATAGTTGCATTTCTGCAAATATGCAATAGTTGCAGAAATTTCTGCAACTATATGCAATAGTTGCATTTCTGCAAATATGCAATAGTTGTAGAAATGTCTGCAACTATTACAGTCTGCAACTATACCGTATTGTTGTAGAAATTTATGCAACTATATGCAATAGTTGCAGAAATGTCTGCAATTATTTGCAAATGTTGTAAATTTGAAAAAAAAATCGAAAGTGTTCAAAATTTGCTAAATTGTCTGCAAATATATGAAATAATTGCACCTTTACTACAAATTTGAATTTTTGGTATCAACAATGGATCTCATTTTAAAGATCATAAAATTTGTAATTTTTTGGTGAAAACGGTACGTTGATCCGATTTTTCTACATAAAGTTATACGCGTTTGAAATGTTAAAAACATAAAAGGGTATTTGGGTCTTTTTGCGTGTGCGAATTTGAATATAGGGACCGACAATGTAAATTTAGTTTGGGAAGGATGTTTTCTCTATTTTGAAACTTATTAGGGATGTGAGCCAAACTTACCCTTAAATAATTCCGTGGCATGCACAACAACTAAAGTTGAGTTGTTAACGAGATAAATTTGACTAGTGCCAAAATCTTAGGATAAAGCAATAGCCATAATATTCTTAAAAACAATAGAAAAAACTTTTAGCACCGCTTTTAGGATCAAATACTAATTTAATTCTTACGTTGATATTGTAACAAAATGTCCGTCCGCACTGACACTAAAGAATAGGAAAAGAAAATAAACATGGAATTAAGTAGTGTGACTCTAAGATACTTAGCCTTGCTTAAAGAAGTTCCCAGACAATTCCCAGACTAAAAAAGATTCTAAACCTTTTGAATATTCATCTTTCTGATTTAAATATATGGGCATCACCAATCATTGAGCAAAATCAATGATTATAAATATAAAGTGTAAAGATCTGTATCTTACGTATTGGAGGATCACAAAATATTTTTATTTTATTCACATGAGGTTGTGTGAGTTTAAAATTTTGTAAAATTACTCTTAGGAACATTTTCCATATCTATGATCTTTTTTCAAATTTTTATATAACCATTTTGACCCTAGAAATCTTGTATGGACTATAACTTCTATTAGAAGCGGAGTTAGGGTCTAAAACCACTTCGATTGTTTTAGGATAACGATTTATTGTTTTGTAGAATGGTCATAATAGTAAAACGGACTTACCGTTTGATAGTTATACCTCTTTTAAATTTTGGATGCTACTTACCCGTATTAGTAGGAAATTAGTTAGGCCAAAACCTAAGCTCACTTATTAATTTTAGAAATTTCACCCATTTGGGGCTGATGGGACATTTCCAATCGCATTTCTTATTTTCCAATACAATCTCAAACCTCCATTAAACCTAATTCTATCAAAAAGCTTCTTATTTTTCTTACTAATCTTAGCCAAAACATCATTAGAAGGATGATTAGCATAGAGAGATTGGAGATTAGCATTTTTGGTTGATTTGAATTCGTTTTCCATATTGTCCATTTTCAGTTTTGGATTAAAAGTGGTAATTCAGGTATTAGGTGAGTGGTTCTTGAACTCTCACTATTCTATATATAGATATAGATATAGATGTAATATAGTTAAATTTGATATTTTTAACATGATTTTGATGATAAAACATTTTTTGACTTTAATCACGCTTTTATACTTGTTTATAGCCGAAGTTTGTTATCTGATATTTGATTTTGATGAATTGCATTTGTGTATGAGTGATATTTTAGATTTGTGTGTTCTGCTTTGATATGGTTTGTTAGTTCTTTTAGATAGTTAGGAAAGTGGTTGTCGAACTGGGTAAATCGAAGGCAAAAGTGGTCGAAACTGGATGAAACCTGGAGGAGGGGCTTTGGAGTAATGGGAGAGCCCACAGTTTAAGTCATATCAAGATTGACTTGAGGAATTCTTCTCGTGATGAATAGATTATGGTCGGCAGAAATCAACTCGATGGAATTATACTTCGAGTCATGCTTCGGGATTGCTTGGGAAAACCATAGGTATGCTTTGAGTCGAGCCTTGGAATTGCAAGGGAGATAAATTCCAAAAGTCAAAAGCCAAAATTTGACTAAGTGAAGGACTTGGTATCGAGTACTGATCTGGAGGATGGAAGGGGTCTAATCACTTGAAGGTTGAAGCATTGATGAAAAGAAGCTTCATAGAAGAAGACTGACCCAAAATTGATGGAGTATTAAACTCGGCACCAAGTAGATTAGGTCTGCACCTACTTGATTGGTCAAGTCGAGGTAAAACTTCTTGAGGGTCAATTGCGTGGTCCCTAGATCGTGCTGGAGGTGTTCGTTCATTAATTCGTCATTTGATTGTGATGTGATAGTACGATGAAGACTGATGGTTAAGAAATAAAGTGATATTGGGGTGTTTTGATGTAATGGCTTTCGAACTGCGATGAATGTAACTCGATAGTGAATAGAGTAAAGTTTTGATGATAATGGCTCAATGATTGGAGCCGAGGTGATGATCCAAAGGACGGGTTCAATAAGGAAAGCTCGTATTTGGAATTATTATTGTGTTCTGCTATGGATATGAGTAGAGTGGAATTATTTTTCTGTTCCATTATAAAGGCATGTGCGAAGGGACCTAAATACTCGGATGTTTCCTGCGTGCTCATATAGAGGGAGTACGCGGGGACGTCCACCTAGATTATGACTGTGTCTAGATCTTAGACCATAGATTATCTTGGATCCTATGATTGTGAGTCTACTTCCTAGCCTTATGTAGTGGCATGTGTTAACGATATAATCGTCAACATCCAAAGGTGCATTGAATAGAGAGTAAATCAAAAGAAGAACCCTTTCAAAGGATTTCGAAACAGCTTGTATCGACAAAACTGTGATTCAATGTTGCAGTCTTATGTACAGACCCTTTCGAAGGGATCAAAATAGGTTCTAGTTAAAAGAGTTCATGCGAAAGGACCCCTCCGATAGGTCGATACAGCAGCTATGGAAGGAACTTCTTCGAAAGCCAAGATATTTTTGAAAGCATTCAAACGCCATTCAAGAGAAGTCCTCTCAAAGGAGTTGATTCAACAGTTATGATGATAACACCTTCAAAGGTCCAGTGCCTTTCGAAAGCATTTGAAACTTGATGTATATATATTTGAGAAAAGAGTAGATTCAATTATGCCATAGAATCTCATTTTGGACAAAATATCATAAGTTCATTGGACCCAATGATATTGGTTTTTCATCACCACGTTAAGTTGGTGTCGCAAGGGCTTTGATTGTAATAACAATATGCATTGGAGCCAAGATATCCAAATTGGTTCTATAACATAACATATGCTTTAAGAAGATAAGTGTGTATCATGTGCAATTGATCATTAAGCAAGTTAATGGTTGAAATAATTGATGGCATATTCGAATTCAATATTCATAGGCTATCAAGAATCCATCCTCCAATAGCTCAAAATAATATTATAAATGTAAGCATGAACGATCAAGTCAATGTGTTCTCTCTTTTATTTTACCTAAAGGGATTACAAGCAATAGAATTTGTCCCCAATCTGATTTACGGTTACCAGAATTTGATTTAATCAAGAAATGTAGGAATGAAGAAACCTTCTCGAATTTGGACCCCTATGGTCATATTTATAGAGGCGGGTTGGACCCTTTCGCGTCCATCCTTTCGCTTTCATCCTTCCGCTCTCATGGTTTTGAATTTGCTGGTAGGTACTTGGGTCTTTTGGAACGCTTGAATAAGCCCTTTCGTCTCTAACAAAGGCATGCTACTGATGGATATTGATCTGACATTCATCAATACCGCTTATATGTACTTCTGAAGTCTTTCGTTAACGTCGAAAGGTGTGCTTTTGGGTAGCGAATGGATTTCAGCACTTCACTGTGCTCTTTGAGTATAATCGGAAGCATTTCTGGCCCCTTCATCACTTTTGAAACTGTTAACCACAAAATCCACTTTAGAACAAAGGTATGAAAGAAGGTTAATGAAAACGCTATTCTCTATTGAAATAACAGGCACATGTTTCAACAAGGATCACGAAAGAACGTTTCGAAGGCATTGAGAAGGCTTTCGAAGGAGTTGTTCGCATCAGGCGCCCTCACAGGAGATAAACAGTCCAAAAGCGTTTGAAAAGGATGAAAATGAAAGTGGGGCTACCTTTCCGCCTCATTCAAGCCTTTCGATGCAAATGGGTTTGTGTATATAGAAAAAGCAAGGACGAGCTCGAAACCCCTTTCGAAGGCAATGAATAGTAACCTTTCATATATGCGCCAAACCTTTCGAAACCAAAGGTTTCGCCTTCATTCAAATTACTCAAGACAACCCTTTTGAAAGCATAGTTGAGCCTTTCGAACCGGTCGAAGCCAATTACGACAGTTGAAGGTCCCGCATTAATCCACAAGCATGCATTCAGAAGCTACCAACCGCATTAAAACCATCAATACTTCAACACCCTCGAAACCCTAGTAAACAACCTATCGACAGAGTTGGAAGCCCTTATTTATGCCTGTTATGACAACAAAGCAACACGAAGAGAAAAGTGCATTGGTTGCCCTTTCGACGATGTCGACACCAGTTCAATGAAAAGCAGTGAGAAGGAACACTTAAAACTTAACAACTGCGAAAAGGGGACAAAGGACCCTTTCGACAAGGTCGAAAGGTCTAGAATAAGAGGATAAGAAGAACAAGGATTAGTTAAAAAACTCGAAAGGAGAACCTTTCAAATGCATCAGAGGCAGGCGAGGCCTTTCGACCATGTCGAAAGGAATGATGTGGAAGATAAAGAGACCTTTCGACTAGGTCGAAGGCATTGGCGTGAAAGGGGGCCGACCTGCATCTATAAAGAAGACCCAAAGGGTCCATATTTTTGGGATCGAATTTTGGAATCGAAAGGTCGTTTCTTTTACTTCAACTTCCAGTGTATTATGTAAGCAAGCGATTAAAAGATGCGGAAGTCCAGTACCCGATGATAAAAAAGCTAGCCTGTTGCTTGATCCTCATAGCATGAAAACTTAGAGCATACTTTCAAGCACATCCGATCCAAGTATTGACCAATTTCCCCCTTAAACACGATTTCAATAATTGAAAAACTTCAGGTAAGCTGGTAAAGTAGGGAATCGAGCTTAGTCGGTATGATATTGAGTTTCAACCGTGAGCCGCTATCAAAGGTCAAGCATTAGCATATTTTATTAAGGAATGTACAAACTTCATTGAAGAGCAATCAGAAAAAGATAAGGATTAGAAACCTATGTGGAAGTTATTCGTAGATGGTGCATCAAATGAACAAGGAGCCAGTGTAGGATATGTGATAATAACACCGGACGGACATCGCTTATATTATGCCATGAAGTTTGGGTTTCCCGCAACGAACAATGTGGCCGAATATGAATCGATGGCGGTTGGGTTAACTTTGGCATTAGAGCTCAAAATCCCAGGGATTCAGATCTTTAGTGACTTCCAACTAATGGTAAATCAAGTAAAGTAGATATATCAAACAAAAGACTCCAAGTTATCTCTATATGTGAAGAAGGTATTAAAAATGCTTGCTTTATTTGAAGACTTTTCCGTACATCAACTTCCGAGAGGGGGAAGATTCACAAGCGGATTCTTTAGCAAAATTGGCTAGTTCAAGTGGAGCCTCAAAAACCCGGATTGTGCCACTGGGATATCAAACAAATCTAAGTATAGAAGAGGGGACATCCGAACAAGGAAAGGAACTGCTTGTCATAACAAGATCCCAAATCTTGTCACGAGAAAGAAAAGAAAAGTGAGTCAATAAGGAAGTCCTGAATGAGAGGGTTAACCAGCCAAGGGTAGGTAACTATTATGATAACACTTGGATGTCACCTATTGTCGATTATCTTTCAATGGAGAAATTTCCACCTAACAAGGGGAAGGCTAGGAAAATCAATCAACAAGCTCCAACTTTCACGATAGTGGATGGAATCATTTACAAGAAAGGTTATCCCTTGCCTTATTTAAGATGTGTAAGCTTGGAGAACAGGATAAAATTACTAGTAGAAGCACATGAAGGATTCTATGGAGACTACTCTAATGGAACTAAACTAGCAATAAAGATAATAACACAGGGTTTTTATTAGCCTCATATGGTGAGTCAAGCCATAGAATATGCCAGGAGATGCGAGAAATTCCAAAAGTACTCGAAGATCCCCCGATTACCACCAAGTCAGTTAACCCCAATTTCAAGTCCATGGCCCTTTGATGTATGGGGTATTGATTTAATCGGTTCGTTGCCCATTTCTAAAGGGGGAGCAAAATATGTTGTCGTTGCCATAGATTATTTCACTAAATGAGTTCAAGCAGAACCGCTCCCCACGATCACTTTCGGAAAAGTACTCAGATTTGTCATCAAAAATATTATAACCAGATTTGGATGTTCGGCTTTTACCTATTGGCAATTCAGACACTGGTTCACCTATAAGCCAACATCCCTCTTCATACCTTCCCAGAAGAAACTCCTCTTTATGTCATGATACATTTTAGTTCCTCCTGGATGAATAGTGAACTTCAAACGATGGCATTCCTCCAAAACTTCCTTCCTTATGTATCCCACATTTGGAACACATAACCTACCTTTCTTTCTCAACCACCCATTCTGGTCAAGACTAAAATCCTTCAAGTCATCGTTCTCCGTTCCATCCCTTAACTTCCTGATCCGTTCGACCAATACTGGATCCTCCTCCTGTTTAGAAGCAATCTTTTCTATCATTACCGGTCAAACTTCTAAACAAGATAACATAATAGATTCTCCACTAGACCCGATCTCAGATCTCCACTGCACTCTATAAGTCTACAACGCTGCCAAATCTTTCCACTGTGCTATCATTGCCAACACTGCATTCTGATGCTTTCTACTAAGCGCATCTGTAACCTTATTATCTTTCCCTGGCTTGTACTCAATTCCAAAGTCATAAGCAGCAATAAACTCCAACCTTCTTTGCTATCTCATGTTCAGCTCTTTTTGAGAGAACAAATAGTTCAACGACTTATGATCTGTATAAAGCTCAAACCTCTCTCCCAAAAGGTAATGTCTCCACACCTTCAATGAAATTATCACCGCAGCTAATTCTAAATCATGAGCTGGACATCTAACCTCATACGGTCTAAGCTGTCGAGAAGCATATGCAATCACTTTACCTCTCTGCATTAACACAACTCCTAATCCAGTTCCACACACATCTGTATATACTACCAAGTCCTGATACCTTTCTGGAACAACTAGTACGGGTGCATGGGTCAATAAGTGTTTCAAGCTTTGGAATGCTTCCTCACACTTACCGGTCCAAACAAACGTCACATCCTTTCACGTTAGCTTGGTAATTGGTGCTGCTATCCACGAAAAATCTTTAATGAACCTCCTATAATATCCAGCCAATCCAAGAAAACTCTTTATCTCAGTCACTGCCTTCAGACTCTTCTAATTATTTACTGCTTCAAACTTAGTCGGATCTACAGACAACCCTTTCTCTGAGACTACATGACCAAGAAACTTCACTTCCTTCTTCCAGAAATGAGACATCGAAAATTTTGCCTTCAGCTTATTCTGCCTCAACGCCTCAACCACCATTCTAAGATGAACTTCATGCTCCCTTTCACCCTTAGAGTATATCAAAATATCATCTATAAAAACAAAAATGGACCTATCCAAGTGCTCTCAGAAAACTCGGTTCATCAAGTCCACAACGAATGCTGGCGCATTAGTTAGTCCGAATGGCATCACTAACCATTTGTACGATCCATACCTAGTTCTAAATGCCGTCAAAGAAATACTATCCTCTACTACCCCAAGCTAGAAACCCGTTGCCAAATCCAACTGATAAAATATCTTAGCTCCACTGATCTGATCGAACAAATCGTCGATTCTAGGCAACGAATATCGGTTCTTTATCGTCTTCTCATTCAACTTACGATAATTGATACATAACCTCAACGACCATCTGGCTTTTTGGCAAACACTGTGGCTGCTCCCCAAGGTGAGCTACCGGGTCTGATAAAACTCTTGTCTTCCAAATCAACCAACTGCACCTTCAACTCCCTCATCTCGGTAGGTCCTGCTTGTCGGTCTACTCACTGGTTCTGCTCTAGGCACTAAATCTATCTGAAACTCAATGGCTCATTTTACCGGTAGTCCTACTACCGGCTCGAAGACATCCGTGAATTCTCTTACCATGAAAACTCGATTCAACTCGTCCTCTAACACCACAATGCCCAATAAAGCATTCACCTCACAGCTAGGGCTTTCTAAGGTATATACAATCTGATCACTGCAGTCTGGGTGTCTAAGTGGTATTTTCATACCATGGCAAAATATCCTAGCATCGTATTTACTTAACCAATCCATACCCAAAATAATTCTGAACCCTACAAAGTCAAATGCATGTAAACTGCAAACAAAAGTATGACCTAACAAATAAAACTCTAAGTGGTCACGCTTCATCCCAAGTGTCGCATACACTCCTATCAGATTTGTAACCCTTAAGGAAGTAACTAAGTATGAGGGTTCTAGGTTAAGCTTATCTACCAAACAATGAGATACAAAAGAATGTGATGCACTAGTATCAAACAGAATGCTAACTGACGTACCATGGATCTGAAGCATACCTCCTAACACTGCCTTTCCTTTTTCCTTTGCTGTTGGCCTCGAAGTAGTTGGCTCCAATGCAAATACTTTGCCCCTTTCATCCTTTGCAGGCTCTTTGCACTGGTTCTTGTAATGACCAATCTGATCATAGTTGAAGCATCTAATATTCTTCTTCCCGATCACTTCCTTTGCCTTTCCAGTACGACATTCATTAGAAAAATGTCCATTCTTATCGCACTTGAAGCAAACAACCTTTGACTTTCCTTTCTTCACGGCTGCAGCTTTCTAAGCACCCTTCTTATGAAAGAACTTCCTTTTCTAACTCTGCCCCACCTGGACTTCCTTTGCCTTGTTTTTCTCCAAAAAAGCAAGCATCTCCTTATGCCTCAACGCCATCTCTACTACAACATCACAAGGATCCATAATATAAGGTCATGTAGCCCTTGCCAACTCAGGCTTCAACCCCATTATGAACTTCTCATTTCTCTTCATCACTGTATCCACAGTGGAATATCCATAC
Organism: Allium fistulosum; assembly: GCA_030737815.1. Taxonomy (NCBI): domain Eukaryota; kingdom Viridiplantae; phylum Streptophyta; class Magnoliopsida; order Asparagales; family Amaryllidaceae; genus Allium; species Allium fistulosum. The sequence goes on along the minus strand of CM060905.1, from coordinate 750,746,528 downwards.
AGAGCCAACTCCACAAACCTTCTAGCATACTCTAACACAGTCATCTCCCCCTATTCCAACTCAGCAAACTTTCTGATCAAGGTAGCCTTTGCCATCATAGACATGAATCTCTCCTCGAACCTCCTCTTAAACTCGGCCCATGTCATTGTTTCTTCATTCACTCCAATTGTCATACTATTCCACCAGCATAAAGCTACTCCTTGAAGCTGTCTTGAAGTAAGCTTTCTCTTCTTCTCATCATTGAGCCCTAAGTCTGCAAAGATCCTCTCGTAATGCAGCAACCAGTTCTCTATCTCAATAGCATCTTCAGTTACAATAAATGGCTTTCCTCCAAGCCTAACATAGTCACTACTCAGAATAGCATAATTGTTGACCACCGGATCTTTCTGAACTCCTCCTATAGCATTTCCACCAACCACTCCAACAGCAACTCATGCCTGCATGATGTTGACAAAGAACAGATACATAGCTCCCATGTCAACTTGCGGAACTCCGAAAACCACATTTCTAGCTTGTGCCTGACCTGAATTTCTCCTGGTATTTGGTCTGGCATTTCCATTTTTCATGGTGCTTCCCCCTCAAAGGTCCAATCTTCCACTTCTAGCATCTATATATGTATTCAAGTCTTGTAAGATACGGAAGAATAGCCTAAGAGAGATAGGAGAATATAGATATAGCGTATACTTATATATAACAAAACAAGTATGTTACTATAGCGTTATCCCATACCCCGATCTTATATCTAATTCTTTAGGATTATGTTTTCAAAAATCATTTTTGTTTAAAGCTTTTCATAAACCTATGCTCTGATACCAAGTTGTAACATCCCCTATTTGGAGGCCCGAAGCTAAGCGCTACAGATGTTGTAGTCATCCATAATATTAACTTTCGGTGACCAAATACGGTAATGTTAATGGTATCTATAATATCAGAAGCACTTGAATATGAAATAAAATCATCACAGATTAAAACATTTTTTTGATTACATTTCAAAACAACTTTTCATATCCAAGTTACATAATCCCAAACGTTTCCCAGTTCAGATTCAATTTAATTATTACAAAATACGCCAAGAGCGACATATGAAGATGCACCCTTGGTTGACCATAGTACTAAATAGTCATAATTGATTAAATATAACACAACGGAATAAAACAAACAAAACAACTCCTACATTGGTAGTCATTAGCCTCTTGCTCGTCTTCGGAAGCTTTATTCGTCAACCTACTAAAACCTGTAAATCCTCAACCCTCAGCCTACTCAAATCAATTTTGAGCATCCAAGAGTTTAAGGAAAAAACATAAACTTCAAGTCTGACATAAATCCTGGTGTGAATAATACTATACATCTCGGTTATTTGATACTAAGTGAGACCACACCGCTTAGCGGGACGGGTTACCCCTCACTAATATCCTTTTAAAACATATCTTTTGCAAATCATAATCCTACAACCAAAACTGGTTAAAATTGTAAAGCATTATCATGTAAACATACATAGGTAACAAACGAACTATCTGTCTGAATACTATAGTTTTGTTTGGCTAACTACCAACCTTTGGCTAACCCGGGCCTGGTAGACAATATAAATAAATAATCTAACATCTGTTAGATACTCCTCTTCTGGACGGTCTGTCCCTAACTTACTTTCTCCAGGTCAACCGATCCTAATAGTTTTGCGGGCTCACCAATAACCTACCTTTGTAAAAATATATTCCTTTCTATGTGCAACATCATTTTAGTCTTACCTATAACAAAGCCCTACACACTTGAAATTTGGACTAAATTAGCTAGGGGCTAATAGCTAATGTATAGGGCGCGACCCTATACCAGTCCCATCAGGTATACAAATATCTAAGTCATTTTACTTAGGGTAACCTTCCCTTAAATTTTCCTTGAAAACCTTTTCTTCTCAAATTGATTTAAACCTTTAAATCATACTTTAACAAGGAAAATAAATTCTATGCTTTACTCAAATCACCTTGCCATGTTATATATACACTTTACACAAATATTTGTTGATGAAAACATTTAAAACCATTGAAAGTACCCCTTTCGATTCCATTGAAAGTATCCCTTTCGAAACCAAGTAAACCCTTTATAACCAGGCTGAAAGGCCAAAACATTCCTTTTGAAACCATTCATATAAACCTTCTGAAACCAGTGAAAAACCATTCCTTCGAAAGCTATAAAACCTCAGACGTCCTATCTTAAAAACACTTAAACATTGCCTTTCGAAAACATTTGAAAACTTTTCCTTTCAAACCTTTCTAAACCAATGGGGAACCACCCCTTTGAAACCTTCATTAAAACCTTTCCAAAGCATTAAAACTTCAAACCTTTCGAAACAATTTGGGTTCAAGTAAAACATGTGGAAAACCTTTCGAAACCATTTAAACTATCTTCTTCAAAACCTTTAGGTTCTACCTTCAACATAACAAAAGGGTCATAAAACCTTTAAGTCGAAAGGACTCTTTCGAAAACATTTCCTAAGTAAAGAAGTGATGTTGTCGAAACCAACCCTTCGAAAGCATTGGAGAAGTGGCTTGGATTTTAAAACAAAGTATACCTTTTAAAACCATTTACTTCAAAAGGTAGAAAGCAGCAGCTAGGGGTTTCGACCCACCCGAAAGCATTTTCTTAAAACAAAGGCGCAACCCATTTCAAAACCTTTCCTTTAAAACATTTGATTCAGTCAAAAGCATTCCTTTCGAAAGCAAAGCATGCGCATTTTCATTTCAAAACAAAGTAATGCTTTAACCCAATCGGAACCCCGTGTTTCGACCTAGTTTCTCTGCACTGTCCAATTCGCTACATACTAAGCTTTGATATCATGAGCATTGGTTTCGATGGTGATGGAGGTGGAAGAATCCAAGCGGAAGTAGGGTGCCGAAAGTGGTGAAGCATGTATAAAGCATGTTTAAACTGGTTTTTATCTTTTTAAAGTAATCTTTTCAACTAACCTGCCTTGTTTGTCAAAATTTGATTGGTTGCAAATTTTCTTTTCCAAAAGCACTGCCCAAATTTCAGAATTAAACAATTTAAATAATTTACAAAATGCCCCTTCTCCTTTTATAAATATACAAAACATTTATGTCCAATACCTTAAATAATTTTATATATCTATTAATTCACTTAGGAAAATTCTATAAAAATTCCAGAAAATCATTTTTAATATGTTTTCCAACATATATTAATTTCAGACCCAAAACATAAATAATTTAGTTGTAAATTATTTTAAACACAAATAATCATTTTCTTTACTAGAAAATTAATATTAAATCCACATAAATTCAGAAAATTATGAAAATTAAAACCCATATGTAAAATATCATTTCCGATCTAAATCTAAAATTGCTAGGCATTTAGATGTCATTTAATAAGGTATTCACATCAAAACGTATCATAAAACCTAAAAGCATAAATCGTCAACAAGCATATATAAACATTTAATCATTCAAAAACATGGGATAACCTTGCAAAATAATTTTTACTAACCTTAAAACCAAAAACAATAGAAAATATGAGATGTGGTCATTATTCACCTTAGCTTTGAGATTAAGGAGTTTGAGATTTGAATGGTTAAATGTTGATTTGCTTCTTCCTTTAGCTTTTCTTCCTCTTTTATCTTCTAATGGTGGTCGGCCTCTATTTTAAATTTTGAATTATGAAATGAACGTGTAGTATGAGATACATGAGGGTTTAAGGTATATGGTTATGTCTCATTCCTATTTTACCCCTTCTCTATTTCATTTTAAGTCATTTTTAGTTCATTTGTTAACATGGCACGTCTACCCCTTATTAATCACAAATCTCAATCCACTAATCATCACATTATTTTATTTAATTTAGCTAATTCAATATCCTAAATAATGTTACTAAAAATTATGGTCGTTACACACATAGCTTTGCCGCATCAAGCCCGTTTTAGGCATTTCTGGGAGCGAGGCCTTAGGTAGCGACTACCTTTGACATAGAACATCAACTTTCCACTTTAAATGCCACATTGCCATTTCATAATCACATAACTAATTTCGACAACGTATAACTCCTGAGCTCGTACATCTCAGAAAAGGGTGTCAAGCTAAAATAAGATGCCTTCTCTGCCACCAAACAGATAATACATTTACAAAGATCAATCGATGTGATTTTAAAATGCAATGTCAGACATTCATTTATACAAGTTGTCCAGGAACAGGACAAATCGAGGGCTCTTCTCCTAATATATCCTGTAGGGAATTACCCCTATGATTAGTAGCAATTAGTCCTTGCAAATCAAAGATTTTCATAACAAGCATTATTGCCACCATAATATATGATACGGTAAATTTCACCGAGGGTCTAGTGGCAAGTAGTCCTACATTTTGAAGATCATCATCTTCAGTGATCTTTTTCTTCAACCTATTTTACTTCGAAAATGTAAATTGCTTCGAAGTGGTTTTCAGATAGGAATCACCCAAATGCGATCTTGCTCTCTTTGGTATCCAATGATCAAAAAAAATTGTGAACATGTGTATATAGGATTTGTTGCACCTCTTTTCATTTCAACTTTTTTACCAATTAATCAAAATCCTATTAACTTTGGAAATCTTCAAGTCATTTAGTTAGGAAATTTTAATTCCTAATCTAATAAAAATTTCAACTTTCTGAAACATGTCTTAACAGGGTCAAAAACAATGTTACTTAAGACATCGTTTATTGTAAACACAAAACCTGTTATATTGAGTAAAATATTAGACTAATCATACGTAGATTAATTACCATATTCAACTCATATTTTTCATGGAATATTGGTGAAATCACCATTTAAATTCACGTGGATAGTACACATTCCCTCCTTTGAACTTAATACAAAGTTTGGCCAGAATATTCTCTATACTATAAAAAATTGCTTAACTCTTTTTATTTTTTTTTTAAATCTTAAATATGATCTATTCATTTAGAGCATCTGGGCTTTCCTTTTGATTTGTTCCACCCCACGCCTAGAAAGAGAAAACAGAGGCCATGTAAGTTCAAGGCACAGGTTGCTCCATTTCTAACCTTAATTACACACCTTGTTTTACCTTTCTAGATCTCATAGGTGGGACAAATATACTAGTCATTTATACAATTTCTTTTAACCATTTATTTAAACTCTTACTTAAACTACTATAGTAAAGTGCCGCGGATAGTGTTTTATAGGCTTATTTGATTAAAACAACTTTTCTATCATTTGGAAATCCATATTTATATCTCAAATCACTTTTAGAATATTTTATCATATTTTTAAAATTTATTTCATATTTTTATACATTTATAAATATTCATTTTAAAGAATTTTACACTTTGGTCACTTAAAAGCAAAAGTGCGATTTTCACGAAAATTTGATTTGGACATATTTTAAAATCTACAAGATGACATCATGGTTTTTCTTTTCCATTTGAAAACTATGTTTATAAGGATCCAAAAATTTCTTATTTCGAAGAATTCCAACTTTGTTTCTATCCTATTCATTCATTTAGCTTTTCCTGCGTGAAATCATGAACTACCGTTATGCGACGCGCCTAATTTTGAACTATTTTTTCACTATTTTCCATAACTTCTTCAAATTCAGTTTTATCATTTATAAAACATTTATAAACCATTTTAAATCAATATTTTACTAATTTATAAATTAAAAACCCATTTTCACTTTATTTCCAAATATTTCATATTTCATTAATATTCAACATTCTATCTATTAAACTTCTTAAATCATAAGCTATTTATTTTTTTCCACCTTCTAAAACTTCAGAATTCAATAACTTTAGAATAATAAAACACTAAATTCCCTTCCTAAAACAATTTCAAAACTTTATCTTTTACTTTTCATTTTCAAATCAAATTTTTATCTTTTCCAAAACGAATTCTTTTTCGATAGTAAATATGAAAAGAGACTTAACTATGCCCAGTATACCACATATGGTTTTTAAACAATTGTGGTCTCAAACCAACTATAATTATTTATGACTAATAATGTATTTGTAACTAAATTTAATTAAGGTGTTGATATTATCAATCACAAATTCATCCAAATTCATCCATACAACCAAATTCATTCATGCATCCATATTACAAATGGTGTTAAATCAACATATTTTCATAGGGTATAATCATGGTTATCATAGCAACAAGAAAAAATAGAATTTAAAATAAATGAGCTCACTTTATTTGTCATGTTTAAATATATATATATATATATATATATATATATATATATATATATATTACTTCTTACTTCTTATGTAACCACCAAACATTATTAGTTAACCAACTAAACATCCAAATCATCATCAATAGTCATGTTAATTTATTTAACATCATTTTAAAATTAATTCATAATTTATCTTTTAAATTGGCACTCACCTTCATTTTCGCTCTGTCTAACTTTATTGAATTGAATCTGATAGTATTTCGCTAGTACTTCCTTTCTTTTTCTCGCTCCGGAGCTTTCCAAACTCCTTCTCTAAGAACTATGATATTTTTTCCTTACACTATCAACACACAAGGTGGTAGACAAAATGAAGATGAGGTTTGGCTATGGAGGTGGAGAGCTCGGCGTAGGGGAGAACTTCAGATTATCATTGACTTACAAAAATCAAACCCGAAATTGAGTCGTCTTCCAACTAATTTTGGACTAGTTACTCACGGAATTTGAAGAAGTTGTCAAATAGAAAGTTCTTGGAAATTCACTTCTATGCAATTTGAAAATAAGAATTACTCAATTCTGAGTTGTTTTAAGGGAGATATGGTCAAAAAAAGGGAGTGTGTTTTTGGATTTGAAAATTTTGGCTAAAAATGACATTGAAAGAATTGAAATTTTGACATAGTAGCTCTTGGATTTTGAAAAAATGTTGTAAATGAAAATTGTAGCCAGCTCATTTTTCTTGAGGTTGTAAAAATGAATTACTTGATTTGGAGTAGTTTAGTGGGACATGGAAGCCATGGAAATAGAGAAAGAAGGAGAAGAATGTGTGTAGAAATAAGAGAATGTGCACGATTATTTATACATGAAGCTTCCTACCAAATGACCCAAATACCGCCCCTTAAACTCATTTTTAACCATACATTTTCTCCTCCTTTCCAACGCAAGATTGTACCCTTAAGTATTTAGCATTTAATGAGATGGAACTTATTTGTAAGGAGGTGGAAAGTGATGGTAAGTTTGCTTTTTATTAGTTAACACTTAAGTATTCTTATTTAATTATATTATGAAAATATCTTAGATATTTTCTTAGTTTTTATTCTGACTAATTGTGATGTTTTTATTCTGACTTATGTAAACAAAACTTGAAAATTGGTTTTCTATAATTTTTAAATAATTAGAATAAGTTTATTTAAGCTATAAACCCATATTAAATAATATTAAAACTTAATTATGAAAATACGACGTCAATCCGTCAAAATGCAACGAAGTTTGTGCATCTTTATGAAACAAGTTTACATACATTTGTAAAAATTTTATCAATCAATTATTATCATTATAAAACCATTTAAAAGCTTTATTTACCATTTAAACAATTAATATAATATATATCTAATTTTACCAAAAACCGACTTTTTGCGATTTTATGATGAAAATCATTATTTTTGTAAACTAATTCTAAATGTAAATTCATTGTTCTATTTAATCTTATAAAGCATAATTGTTTTGAGTTTGATAATTCTATAAATAGGGGTAGGAGTAGGATCTCAGACCATTGATAATTCTATATATATGGGTAGGGGTAGGAGTTTGATAAGTCTATATATAGGTGAACCCAATTGGAGAAAATCTTAGAATGAGAAAAAGTGTTAGGCCTAGGGTTCTATTTATAGGGGTAGGAGTGGATCTCAGTCCATTGGATTTGGGGATTGAATAGGATGCAACCACGTCATAGGCTGAATAGGGGACATCGGATGCAAGGATAGAAGGACCAGATGAAGGAAAATAATGCAAAATATGTGTAAAGTCGGCTAAATATTCGAACGAACGAACGTTCATTCGTTCGCTCAAAAGGGCAGGCAGGTCGACCAGGCGGTCGACCGCCCCCTTGCCCAGGTTGATTGGCCGGTCGACCTGTCCATATAAATTTTAAATTTTTTTTCTTGTTGTCTTGTTTAATTCATATCTCATTCATTTTAGCTCGGATTATGACGTTCTATATATGGAAATTGACCAGAAAATTACCACGGACACAATTGTGCATCTCTCGTGGCTCAATTCTGATAATTTCATAAAGTTATTTTATTATTTAATTAATTAACGAATTATTAATTATTATTGGTTAAATTTTAGGTTGTTACATTCTCCCCTCCTCAAGGGATTTTTCCCCGAAATCTCTAAGGATAAAAGAATGTACTAAATGTTTTCATCCAATTCTACAACCAACTACTCAATCATCAACGATTCATCCATTGTCCGTAGGTTTTTCTAATGCAATTTATGATACTTATGCAATTAGTGTGGTGTAAATGTTCCTATCTAATGCAAAAGATTAGGCGGTGCACTGATTCAGCTGACCTCCTTTTATGCAATCATGTTCGTGCCATGTATCCAAATGAATTCAAAAATTGCCTAATGACAACTGATAGTTCTATATGCATGCTACAAACAACATTCAAATGCAACAATCATGCGATAATCATCCATTTATAGCAACCATAAAATAGAATAAAAATGCGCACCCATCCATGCTCTAGTGTCCTAGTTAGGCTGATCCCTAAAGTATAATAGTGCCTAGTGTACCTATATGCGTCCATTAGCATCCACTAGCAAACACTTGCAACCACTAGCATACATCATTCATAACATGTTCTAATAACATGTTTACATCAAATCCTACCATCTATAGTTTAAATCCTAAGTTCTACCCTCCCAAGGGATGATAAAGGAAAGAACCTATTCAAAGCTAAAGATGGAAATAGGAAATACGAAATTTACTATCAAAGGGAGATGTGGATAAGTAGTACACATTTTCTCCTAATCAATTTAATCTTCTCCGAAGTCTTTTTAACCTCTAGAGACTTTATCCAACACGAAAGCGACTTGCGCGGTATTCCATAAAGAGCTTCGGAAGGTGCCATTCCAATGCTAGCTTGAGAACTATTATCTTATGCGAATTTCACTAAAGAAAGATGCTTTTCCCAAGTTCTTTCAAAATCAGGAATATCCATTCTCAACCATGCGTGTCTTACAATTTTACTAATTCCATTTTACTGTTCTTCTTTAGTCTGCTCACATGAATCAAGATTCCTAGGTTCTCACTAGGGTCCTATACACTCTACGGAAACTATATTATTACTTCCAAAAGTAATTACTACTATCTCCTTTGTAGCCTTACACCTTTTCCGTTACACCTAGGAAATGATTCCTATCTACTTCACATTTAGGAGTTTGGTTCGGTGTTTATAGTTCCATTTTAAAAACTAAGGTTTCTAAATTTTTAAAACATCAAATCTCAAAACCTTTGTCTTTAAAAGTGTTATCTTTAAGTTTCTATTAAATTCAAAAATAATAGGTTACTTAAAATCTTATCTTTCTAGACTTGCATCTTCACAGCTTTTTGAATTTACATTATTTTCCTAAACCTACAGAGAAAAAAACTTTCAAATTCTAAGTCCAAAACTTATTCCTCGCTTCCTTTTAAATACCTTTTCAATTTTCCATAAAATTTGAATTTTCCAATTCTACTTTTATTAAGTTTTTCATTTCAAAAATTTATTTACTTTTTCACCAAACCAGTTCCTTTTAAAATATCTTTAAAATATCCTTATGTGTTTTCAAAACATCTTCTTATTACACCTAACGGTCCCATACCTTAATGTATTGGAACTACTTTCTCCTATGAGAAGTTATTAATGCTAAAATCTTCTATGAACCTTTTAAAAGAGGATTTCATGTTTATGTGAAATTATAAGGAACTTATTTTATAATTTTCGAAATAGGCTATACAAAATATGGTGCTCCCATACCTTGTATATCTCTTTCATGCATTCCTTGTAACTTGCACAAAACATTTTTATTTGTTTCATAGAAAATTATACCATTATTCTTTTCATTCCAATAGATTAGAGTGTGTTTAAATTATATTTTCTTACGATAGACATCTTCTAATATCTAACTTAGACACATTTTTTATGTAGAAAAACTCCTCTTCAAAACTGTTTTAATATATCCATAACTAGAAAACATTTTCTTATACTTATTGAAATAATAAGTGTACTTTACAAATCAATTTATTTCTATTTTTAGAAATTAACTTTTAAAATACATTTTTATTTGGGTTAAAACAGATGTTGCATAAAACACTGTTAGTACAACCCAAAAATACTAGTGTATGGATTTAAATAAAATAAATAATAATAAACCTCATATACTATGTAAAAACATTTCCTTTGGAAGTCACCTACTATAACAATAGTGCTATAGTCTATGCTCCCTTTAACTTTTAAAATACATTTTTATTTGGGTTAAAACAGATGTTGCATAAAACACTGTTAGTACAACCCAAAAATACTAGTGTATGGATTTAATTAAAAGGATGTATTTATAAAAGGGTTGGGAAATTGATTTTATTAATTAGATAATGATTTAATTGTGTTAGCTTGTTCGAAAGATGTTTTAAGAATTCGGGTCGATGCGTCTGATCAGCATTATCGATAGGAATTCCTAAATATTGATCGAGTCATTTTGACATGATAAATTTTAAGTGAAAGTTTAAATAGTCTATTATAGATTAGATTCTCTATAGAATAAGTGTTATGTATAACTTAAGATGTGAAAAATAATACATTCAGTGTATATTAAGTTTAAAGTTTTCTTGTGCTTATAAATTTTTAAAACTCAAGGTTAATAATATAATTTGATATAAGCATTGAGAGATTGTGGTTAATTTATATTAACCATTATATTTTGTTTGAACTTGAAAGTGAATATTTCTACTTTATATAAACTATTATAACTCTACACTGAGTATATCTATTTCGAAATAAGTTATTATTTCATTAGTGATGATCATTCCTTCAGAGATTTTGTGATAGATATTTAGTATCTTTTGGGCTTTGGAGAATTTTGAATTTGTTATCACCATATTTTTAATAGTCTATTTGGGACTTGATATGGAATTATGAAATGGTGATTTGGTTTGATAGGCCTTATTTTGGTTAATTGGTTTTAAGCATAATTTGAGATGACTTATTTTATGGTCAAGTCATAAATGGAATTTTGAAATGGTGATTTTATTTTATATATGCCATATTATAAACATTTATTCTGGCATATTTTTATTATGGTTTATTTATTTTAAGTCATATATTTATGATATCAGTATCATCTCACCTTTCTATTAGATATAGTCTGACCCGTTTATTTTATAATACTCGGGTCAGGCCGAGACTTTACAGGTACAGAGATCAATTGACCTTTGGATTTTGGGCTAGCATTGAAGTAGACTATTTTGATAGTTTTAGTTTACTTCATACTTGTATATATTGACAGTTAGAAGTTTATGTCATCTATATTATATAGTAGTGACTTTGTACCTGATACAAGATTTTGGATATGATGTATATATTTATGTGGCTCTAGTACTCATATTTTGTAGATTTACATTCTATTATGTATATGATGATATATATTATTCCGCTGTGATCTGCGACTCTGATTCTGATTTATCTATATTATGTACTATTCTAAATATTTTTAATCGGTGGGTTTATTACTTTGTACTAATACTGTACACATCTACAACTCAGTTCAGATCCTCAAAAAGGTAAATAAGATGTGTCAATGTTAGTATAAAGATATATTCACATTCGATCGCCCTTAACCAGCCGTATTCTCCAGATTAGCAGATGACATAACTTTTAATGTTCTTTGCTAAACTGGGCATAGCGGTAGGGTCGTCACAGCTTGGAAAAAAATAATAATAATTATAGTTCATCTTCGAAGAAAAAAAAACGTGAACATCCAAAACAGCATTGAATTGTTTTAATCGTAACTTTCGAACAGTAAATCCAATTTTAATGATTTTACCCATTCTGATTTATCTATATTATATACTGTTCTGAATATTTTTAATCGGTGGGTTTATACCTTTGTACTAATACTGTACACGTCTAAAACTCAGTTCAGATCCTCAAAAAGGTAAATAAGATGTGTCAATGTTAGTATAAAGATATATTCACATTCGATCGCCCTTAACCAGCCGTATTCTCCAGATTAGTAGATGACATAACTTTTAATGTTCTTTGCTAAACTGGGCATAGCGGTTGGGTCGTCACAGCTCTTGTCTTTTCTTATATTTTTAATTGGAATTTAATGAGATTTCTATCCGAATTTCGTGATTTTCTATGAAACAAAGAATTTTAATAAACGATTGAATTGTTGGATTTGTATGGGACATTTTGTACAATTCTTTCGTTTATTGCTATAATTTGTTAGATAGAGTTTGAGTGGAATTTACTAGCTTTTAGTAAATATTAGAATCTCACCTTCTGGTATGGGACAGTTAGTTAGATTCTAGTGATTACTAGAGTGAAAGTAAGCTACATTTAGAGTTATATTTTCTTAGGGTGTTTGGATTTTAGGCCGATAGATCCCTGAGAGACGATAACTCATTTTTATCGACCTGAGAGTCGATATGTTCTTAAATTTGGGTAGGCAGACCTATTTCTTTTAGTTAGGTTTGTTATGGTATGACACAGCTGCCCTTTTTAATTTTGTGCAGGTGTTATATGCATGCCTATCAGTTTATTTTACAGTTGGACAATGTTTACCTATTTATATTCGTTAGGTAAATTCACATAGTTTTGTCATAAGCACGACTACCTATTTCTTATAGTTAGGAGTCAGATTTTTTAATCGGTAGTCTATTTCTTTTCGTTAGACTATTACGCTATGTGACGGGTTTATTTATTTATTTTAGTTAGACCCCGTGTCGCACTGTATCACACTGATAGTTGACTACCATTATTATTTCATTAGTGATGATCATTCCTTCAGAGATTTTGGGATAGATATTTAGTATCTTTTGGGCTCTGGAGAATTTTGAATTTGTTATCACAATATTTTTAATAGTCTATTTGGGACTTGATATGGAATTATGAAATGGTGATTTGGTTTGATAGGTCTTATTTTGGTTAATTGGTTTTAAGCATAATTTGAGATGACTTATTTTATGGTCAAGTCATAAATGGAATTTTGAAATGGTGATTTTATTTTATATATGCCCTATTATAAACATTTATTCTGGCATATTTTTATTATGGTTTATTTATTTTAAGTCATATATTTATGATATCAGTATCATCTCACCTTTCTATTAGATATAGTCTGACCCGTTTATTTTATAATACTCGGGCCAGGCCGAGACTTTACAGGTACAGAGATCCATTGACCTTTGGATTTTGGGCTAGCATTGAAGTAGACTATTTTGATAGTTTTAGTTTACTTCATACTTGTATATATTGACAGTTAGAAGTTTATTTCATCTATATTATATAGTAGTGACTTTGTACATGATACAATATTTTGGATATGATGTATATATTTATGTGGGTCTAGTACTTATATTTTGTAGATTTACATTCTATTATGTATATGATGATATATATTATTCCGCTGTGATCTGCGACTCTGATTCTGATTTATCTATATTATATACTGTTCTGAATATTTTTAATCGGTGGGTTTATTACTTTGTACTAATACTGTACACGTCTAAAACTCAGTTCAGATCTTCAAAAAGGTAAATAAGACGTGTCATTGTTAGTATAAAGATATATTCACATTCGATCGCCCTTAACCTGCCGTATTCTCCAGATTAGCAGATGACATAACTTTTAATGTTCTTTGCTAAACTGGGCATAGCGGTAGGGTCGTCACAGCTCTTGTCTTTTCTTATATTTTTAATTGGAATTTAATGAGATTTCTATCTGAATTTCATGATTTTCTATGAAACAAAGAATTTTAATAAACGATTGAATTGTCGGATTGGTATGGGACATTTTGTACAATTCTTTCATTTATTGCTATAATTTGTTAGATAGAGTTTGAGTGGAATTTACTAGCTTTCAGTAAATATTAGAATCTCACCTTCTGGTATGGGACAGTTAGTTAGATTCTAGTGATTACTAGAGTGAAAGTAAGCTACACTTAGAGTTATATTTTCTTAGGGTGTTTTGATTTTAGGCCGATAGATCCCTGAGAGATGATAACTCATTTTTATCGACCTGAGAGCCGATATGTTCTTAAATTTGGGTAGGCAAACCTATTTCTTTTAGTTAGGTTTGTTATGGTATGACATAGCTGCCCTTTTTATTTTTAGGCAGGTGTTATATGCATGCTTATCAGTTTATTTTACAGTTGGACAATGTTTACCTATTTATATTCGTTAGGTAAATTCACATAGTTTTGTCATAAGCACGATTACCTATTTCTTATAGTTAGGAGTCGGAGTTTTTAACCGGTAGTCTATTTCTTTTCGTTAGACTATTACGCTATGTGACGGGGTTTATATATTTATTTTAGTTAGACCCCGTGTCGCAATGTATCACACTGATAGTTGACTACCATTATTATTTCATTAGTGATGATCATTCCTTCAGAGATTTTGGGATAGATATTTAGTATCTTTTGGGCTCTGGAGAATTTTGAATTTGTTATCACCATATTTTTAATAGTCTGTTTGGGACTTGATATGGAATTATGAAATGGTGATTTGGTTTGATATGCCTTATTTTGGTTAATTGGTTTTAAGCATAATTTGAGATGACTTATTTTATGGTTAAGTCATAAATGGAATTTTGAAATGGTGATTTTATTTTATATATGCCCTATTATAAACATTTATTCTGGCATATTTTTATTATAGTTTATTTATTTTAAGTCATATATTTATGATATCAGTATCATCTCACCTTTCTATTAGATATAGTCTGACCCGTTTATTTTATAATACTCGGGTCAGGCTGAGACTTTACAGGTACGGAGATCCATTGACCTTTGGATTTTGGGCTAGCATTGAAGTAGACTATTTTGATAGTTTTAGTTTACTTCATACTTGTATATATTGACAGTTAGAAGTTTATGTCATCTATATTATATAGTAGTGACTTTGTACCTGATACAAGATTTTGGATATGATGTATATATTTATGTGGGTCTAGTACTCATATTTTGTAGATTTACATTCTATTATGTATATGATGATATATATTATTCCGCTGTGATCTGCGACTCTGATTCTGATTTATCTATATTATATACTGTTCTGAATATTTTTAATCGGTGGGTTTATTACTTTGTACTAATACTGTACACGTCTAAAACTCAGTTCAGATCCTCAAAAAGGTAAATAAGACGTGTCAATGTTAGTATAAAGATATATTCACATTCGATCGCCCTTAACCAGCCGTATTCTCCAGATTAGCAGATGACATAACTTTTAATGTTCTTTGCTAAACTGGGCATAGTGGTAGGGTCGTCACAGCTGGGAGCTATGATGATTATTCAAAATGTAGTACACAATAAAGGACGTGCCATGTAGCTTATAATAAAAATTAAAATTAGGATTGAAAATTTAACCGACAGGACAAGGACGATTGCATGATCCATAATATACAAATTCATGGCAAAACAAGGATGTGTTCAAGTGACAGGCGAAAGGTGCAAACAAAATTCAACTAATAGGGTAAATTCCAAAAACTGCCAGTACTAAATTCATAAATCAAACATTTTCCAATCAAGTTTTCACTGATCAATTTATACTATTTGGAATTCAATATAAAGCAGTAAACATTTCAGAAATTTTAGATATAGTAGTGTGAGATTCCTATGTAAAAACATTTCCTTTAGAAGTCACCTACTATAACAATAGTGCTATAGTGTATGCTCCCTTTATCTTTCACGAAAACATCTATTGCAACAATAAATGTTGTAACCTACGTTTTTGATACTTAATAACCTCTAGCTTTTTATATTTAAAATCATTGTTTATCTACAAAGAAACTAGCAAGTTATAATTCTTCAAAAAAAGTCCCACTTTTAACAAAATTTATATCATATAAAAAGCAACTTAAATTTCATAGCATTTTTCAAAAGCCCAATATTTATTCCTAAAAGAAAATTTTAACAATTATATTTTCAGCTTTCTTATTTCAACTATTTCTTTTTATTGGGCTAGACCAAAAAGTGGGTTTTCCTTCTTACTACCCTTGGAGTACCCTTCCTAAACCTCGAGAATCTCATTTATTTACTAAAGTTTTTTATTCCACTTCTATGCTTATATTTATCCTAAGGCATTTCTGTTAATTCCACTTATTTGAAACAATTGTAATTTCTATAATTATCCACAAATAGGCTTTCTCCTTTCCTTATTAACTGAATCTATTGTACATCTCCAATCTTTGCCTACCTCTCTTTGGATTTTCACAATCTGAACCTAAATGTACAAAATCGTTTCTCAAACTCTTTCCATGTGTAGACCTTCTCTATGTCCCAAGAAACACGCTTCCTTATGCCAAAAGTGATACTTCAAGAACTTTGCTTTTAACTGAAGAATGCGAGGTGTACGAAGAACCTCCTCTAGATGAATAGCATGCTCCTCCTTACTCTTGGAAAACACCAAAATGTCATCCACGAATACAACCTCAAATTATTTAGGACTTTTCTAAAGACGCAGCTCATCAAATCTACGAAGTAGGCTGGGACATTTGTTAGCCCAAAAGGCATAACCAAACACTCATAAAGTCCATCTGGAGTCCTAAACGCAGTCTTACCAATGCTGTCATCAGCGACCCTAAGCTGATGGAATCTCGTAGCTAAATCAAGCTGAGAGAATACTGAAGAGCAAACTAGCTGGTCAAAAAGATCATCTATCCTAGGGAGTGGATAACGATTCTTCTTTGTGAGCTTATTTAATTCCTTATAGTCCATGCAAATTTGAAGAGAACCATCCATCTTAGTAGCAAAGACGACTGGCGCTTCCCACTTCGATATGCTCCTTCTTATGAAACCTTTCTCCAAAAGCTCAAGTACTTGCTTGCTCAATTCCTTCCCCTCCCTAGGTGCTATGGGTAATGCTACCAGCTTAGCATTATCAGTCAAATAAATCCTAAAGTCAATCTCTCTCTTATGAGGTGGTCTCGTAACCTCATCAAAGACGTCTGGAAAATCTCCGACGACAGGAACTGAATCTAACTCTACTGATGATGAATCGAGGGAATAAAGCAAGCTCAACAAAACTGACCCTTGTGGGTCGCAAGAAACCTTGAGAATCCTACCACTGCATGTCTCTAGTCTAACGACTCTCCCCTTGCAGTCTAATATAGCTCCATATGTGGATAGCCAATCCATTCCCAAAATCACCCCGTACCCCGAAAATCCTAATGCATAGGCCTCATAGTCAAATTCTACGCATAGGATAAAAATTTTCAAACCCTACAAACCAAAGACTAGTGTGCCGATCCTCCTATGGGGTTTGAAACAACAATGGCGTCTACTACTAAAGAGATGTTTAAGTGCAAACAATCTACCAAAGAACTAGAGATGAAAGAGTGTGATGCTCTAGGATCGAAAATAGTCTGAATGGGAAAATCATAAATAGAAACCAAATTTTCCTACCTCGATCCGGTCCGCTGCTGGAAGGTTTTGCATCCAAAGCCTGAATCTGCGCTGCATGTGCACTCGCTCCTTGCCCCATCTTCTAAGGACAAAACTTACTAAGATGACTGGGTTGTCCACAGCTGTAACACTTCTTCGCCTTCTCTCTCCTATAGTCTTTTGCGTAATGACCAACCATTATACAGCGTTTACATCTCCCACTTTTCTTGATTCGCTTCTGAGATCCTCCCTCCTTCCTCTTGTCCTTATCCTTATCCTTCTCAAGCTCTCCCTTCAGCTGCCAAGATGTAGGTTGACCACTCTGTCGGTCCTCCAAACCCAAACGACTAAACCTTTGCTCCATATTCTCCAACTTAGCTCGCGTCTCCTCTGAATTCTCCATGCCAGAAAAAGTTCTACCTCCTATACTAGCAAAGTCCCGACATAGCTTAGAAAAATCGGCTGGTTTAGGTGGATTAAAGGGATTTCCACCTACCGGTGTTGTATTGGGCGCTTCCCCCATGCACCTCTAGTACCGTAGCTCTACGGAACCAGTCAGCCATACTATGCAAGGAGAAAGGAAACTTAGGCTTGAAAGAATCGAAAGAAGTTTGAACTGGACATTGAGTGGATTTTTATAAAAACTCTTTTATACTTGAAAACTATCTCTAAGAGTTCCTTGAAATAAACTTTTAAAACAAGTTATTTTGAAAAATACTTTACTTTTTAAAATAAATTTTTAGGAATCCTGTAACCTTAGCCTTTGATACCAAGTGAAACACCCCACATCCCTTAATATACCCAAAAGGACACATTAAAAGGCGTGGTGCGTTGTAGATATAACTGAAACTAACAGAGACTAAGATTCACAAGACAAAAATAGGTAAAAACAACGGAAACTAAAATAATAACTTATTCAAAAAAATACTTCATAAGTGCTTCATAAACCAAATAAGTCAAATACCAAATACAACATACATGTCTCAAAACCCAATATGTCTCATGAAATAAAAACTCATAGTCTCAACAAAAATCAGAGTATAAATATCCCTCTCAAGTGACTGTACAATGAAAGAAAAACGGAAATAAAAGTATGGAAATACATAGCAGAATCTTCTCCAAGAAGCCTCCGAGCAACTGCAATCTACGGCCCTCCCTTGATTGCCTATGGAGGGAAAGGGGAAAGTAAAGGAGTGAATAAGACTAAAAGTCTGGTGAGTGATACTAACTTCTAGAATCTTTAAGAAAAGTAAAGGTAATAGACTCTTAAATAGTTCTAATATATACAAAAGGAAACAAAGGAAATAGGAAAGAGGTAAATTGGAAAATACGATTAAACTATTACAATTGATAAGATAGGTCAACTTTGATTATTTGCACTTGTCTTTGATAGCTGCTTGATTAGGTTGAATTCCAAATCCTATAATTAGGTTGAAATCCTAATTCTACCCTTTTGATTGAACCGCTACTCCATAAACCTTACTACGGACTAGACGCTATATAACTCCCTACACAGCAGTCAATGGTAACTATGAAAGATACACAAAGCACCCACTATGGACAAGAAGATACATAGCTCCCTACATAGAAGGCAATGGTGTCTACGGAAGGAACACATACTAAGCGCTTGGAACTCATAGTGATTACTGAGCACCGAAATGGAAGTCGCACATGTAACTGCTACCATGCTTATGCTACCTATTGCTCCACCTGTTCGGTCGTATTATTACCTCGAATCAGCATAAGCGTGCCCCTTGTCTCACTTCAAGATTATGTGAAACACCGTGTCCATAGAAAAAATAGGGGAATGCTGCCAGTATTGATCTGTCATCCAAACAATATTTAATAGCACCCTTGTCCAAATCCCCCATGATTTGAACATCTCTATATTGACCAATTACTACCACTACTAGCATAAGCGTGCCCCTCGTCTCACTTCAGGTTTATGTGAAACACCGTACCCATAGAAAATAATAGGGGAATGCTTTTTGGTACAGGTCCTACTTTAATTCTTTGCTTATTAACTTAGATAAATTATTTAAATAAGCCTTTACTCTTGTTCCTACTATATGTGCTTATTAATTTATCCTAAGTCTTAAAATAAGCCTTATTCTGTTCTATTTCTTATTATAACGTATGTTATAATCATGCTTATCACTTAACCCAAGTTCTAAGTGTGAAAATAAGCTTCTTTTCTCCTTTTATTCTTTTTAGTTATAATTTTAAGTTATAACTAGGCCAATCTCTTTAATTCAGTCCAATTAAAATCATAATTAGGCATAACTTTATTACAATTCCATTTATATTACAGTCTTTATAATTTACATCTTATATTCCATTATTTCATATTTCTTATAATTTAATCCAATTCCGCGTTAATTCTATTCTACTCCATACGCGAAGAAGAAGAAGGAGGAATAAAAGAAAACTTAAAATAGAAGGAAATCTAAGGCGTAAGAAGAAGATGTAAATAACGCATAAATAACAGTAAATAAACTAAATACTATAAATAAACTGTAAATAAATGGAAAAGCTAGAAATAAACTAAAATTAATTGAAAAGAATAGCTAGAAGAAATAGACTGAAAATAATTCTAAAAACTGTAAATAAATTACTAAAAAGGTTACTTTAAAAATCGTAGTAAAACTACAACTATTGGAAACCCTATTATTTTAAATTACTTAAAGAAATTTAAAATAATTTCAATCACCCACCTCTGGTCCTTAGCTCTTCCCTTTAGGCCTTCACAGATCCACTTGGGGTTGTTAAATATTTTTATTTAAAATGATTTCCTCCTTGGAAAATTATTCCACTTAGGGTCCTTCCTGAATAGGTGAACCCAACTGGAGAAAATCTTAGAATGAGAAAAAGTGTTAGGCCTAGGGTTCTATTTATAGGGTTGGAGTGGATCTCAGACCATTGGATTTGGGGATTGAATAGAATGCAAGCACGTCATAGGCTTTCCTTTCGATCTGTTCCACATCTCACCTAGAAAGAGAAAATAGAAGCTGGTTAAGTTCAAGGCACTGCTTGCTCCATCCCAACCCTTAGTTACACACCTAGTTTTACCTTTCTAGATCTTACAGACAGGACAAATGTACTAGTTGTTTCCGCATACACAGTTTGTTATCACATTCAAGGAAATGATTTCAATTATATTGTTTAAGCGTTGTAATAATTTCTCTTAACCTTTTTTTAAATTCTTTTTTAAACTACTGTAGAAAAGTGTTACAAATAATGTTTTACAAGATTATTTGATTCAAACAACTTTTCTATCATTTGAAAATCCAAACTTCTAACTCAAATCCCTTTTAAAATATTTTAGCATATTCATCAAAATATTTCATATTTTTAAACCGTTACACTAAATATTAACCTTCCGGCTAAGACGAAAGATCCCTAAGCACATAAGGAAAAGAGAAGCATAGCCTAAACCTTTCGATACTTCCGAAGGGATGCAAGCATTGAAATTCACTAACCTAAAACTTTTCGAAGGGTCGAAAGGTTTCATTTCCATTATCCATGGAATTCAAATGGGAAGAAGGAGTCAAAGCAAGTGAGAACAACTACCTAATGACCTTTTCGAAAGCATAATAAGCCTTCTGAACAGGTTGAGAGACATACAAGACACCTTTCAATAACATCGAAAGGTTTATAAAGAAGACGGGGATCATAAGTCAGCAAGGAGTAAAGAAGCAACCTTCCAACAAGAACGGAAGGTTCACGATAACATATGAAAGGAAAACCCTTCAACAACAGCGAAAGGTTTATGAAGGCATGAAGAAAAACAGACCCTTCAACGATGCCCGAAAGTCCACAAAACCTTTCGACTAGGACGAAAAGTTTGCAACCGTATGGAAGAAGAGAACTCTTCGACTCAGCCGAAGGCACAGAGGCGGAAGCATGGCCGCCGGCATCTATAAATAAGACCCAAGGGGTCCTGTTTTGGAGGCCAATTTTGCCTCTCACTTCATACTACTAATATTCAAAGAAATGTGTTGTAACCCTAATTGAGAACCAATTTGGGGATTTGTAAAGGAGCTTATCTTGAATAAAAAGGGAAGTATAATGTTATGTTAAATCACTTGTTGTTTTGCTTGAATCCCCGTTAGATTAACTCTTATTTTCAGGATTAACTCAATCGGAAGGTTCTTCCCTGCTAGGTTAGACACTTAACTCGCCAAGGTGAAACTTTAATCTGAAAAAGTTGCCAACTTCTCCACTTTAACCTTCCAATACGATCGTCGACCGACCCGGGTTAACTTAAGCAGTAACCTTTCGAAGTCATTGGCTTTATGATAAGAATTCTTCACCTAAGTTGATAGTATGTTGCACTTTAACAATACCTAAACCTTCTGTAACCTTCATCTGAGCAATATTACCTTTCGATAAAGTTTAAATCCAAGAATATATGGTTTAATTCAACCGGTTGCTTTCATATACCTTCCGATTAAGTTAAATCCGACTTCACATGAGCAGTCAAACCTTTCAGTAAGATTAAAAGCAATTATGTACCGCCCAGGGATCTATTATTTTAATTACTGTTAAAGAGATTAGTCATCTCAAACATTTTGGTAACATTAAAGATCGGGGTTCAGCGTTAAAGTAAATCTTACGGGTATCTGGTCCTTATGTTCGTCGATGGAAATTCTATCGATTTAGAAAACCGTCGAACGAATTTAAATTAAAAATAACCGCAAGCACACGGCATACTATCGTAGTACATAGTGAGTACGGGTCGATCTGTAAAGAATTGTTGATATTAGATCTCTATTCAATCAAATTAACCAAAGTTGAAAGTGATTAGCTAGAAAATGTAAGAAAAATGACAAAATGAAAGTGATAAAAATATGAGAGTTAAATGACAATTTAGAGATAATTACACTCTCTAAATCACATATTTTAACAAAACATGAAATTATGATCTCTCTTTTTTGGTAATTAGTGAATTTAAATGTTGTGCTTATTATAAGTATGGCATATTTGTGCTATTAGTTAGCCCAACATAAGCCATCAAACTATAACACAACCTTTAAATCACTTCTAATTCACATGAAAAATGACAACCAGTTGAAAGTTAAATCCATTTTAAGCATGACCTATTAACTATTGTTTTGAAATATAGACCATCAAATTTTGATTTCAACATTGACTTCATTACCATAATCATATGTAGATGAAGAGGTAATTTGTGTTAGTGATTGTTTAAGTATAGCCTATTTGGTGTCAACAATATAGGCTATCAATTTCAAAGCAAAAACAACAAGTTAAACACTTCATGCATTCTCATTAAGTACAAAAAGAGAGCATAAACATCAAATTGTGTCGAAGCTACATGATTAGAAAGCTTCATTCCCCCTAAATTGAATGGGTTTAGCCTCTCATTTTTGTTATCATTTCAACAAATGTTGCATGCAACATGAAAGAAAAAGAAAATTTAAAAGAGAGCAAAGTAAAGAAAAAACTAATCTAATTGCACAAATGTAAATCTACACTACTAACATGAAAAGAAAAGAGCATGTAATAAAAGAGAACATGAATTAAATTGCATAAAAAATTACATAAGAAGAAAGTGGCTAAGTAGCCATGAAAAGAGAAAGAGAGCTTTCTTTTATTTTCCTAAACTAAGAGGCTAAAGAAGAGAGAGCCTAAAAGAAGAAAGAGTAATTACACGAAGCAACGGGGTATTTATACATGTTTGGAAACCCTAATTCATTTTTTGGGAACTACCCAAACTACCCTTTAGGAAGTGTGATGGCCAAGTAATCATTAGCATGGGATAATCTTCCATTAAGTGTACATGAAGGTGTAATGGCCATTAGCATGTGGATTAGCTTCTAATTTGTATATGAAGGTAGGTGGGGTCCTCCATGAAATGAAATATTTATATCTCCATTCCTTTGTATTCACTCTTGTGCATGCATATATTTTCATGAAGCCACTTGTATTTGAATTTAAATTCCTACAAAATAACATAGAAAATTTTCAATTAAATTTTAGAAAATTAATATATGCACAAAAATAACTATTTTGCCCCTGGATGAAGATGAATATGTGACGATTTGAAAATAATTTGAATTTTTGTTTAAACATGTTAAAACATCCAATATGATCATTTATTTAATTTTAATAGATTAAATATGGTGGTAAAAATATGTACATTTACGTGCACATCAAATACCCCCAACTTATCTTTTTATTCTTCCTCGAATAAAGAAAACTAAGATAAATCTGTTTTCGTAAGGAGCACGATTACATTGAGCGTATGCAACAAGCCATTAAACCTCTGGGTGTCCCCAATAGGATGAGTGTTGTCCCATGAGGGTTTTCAGCAGATACTGCCCACAAAATCGAAATGCAATACGAAAATATTTACAAAGTGCAAGATTTATTTACAAAGAGATGAATGCAGGTTTTTGAAAAATATTTTCAAATGAAAGATTTACTTTTAAATATACACAAATAAGTTAAATACAAGTTTTGGTTATTATCAAGAAATTTAAGACCTTTTACTTGTCAGAATTTCCAACAAAAATCAAGTTATCATAACAAATAGACTATAGTTTAACTCGTTGTTTCGGTTGATAACACAGTGTAACTATGAAATGGATCCTTAGTTGATTATCAAAGTTTATCAAAGTGGTATTTTCATTTTCTTTCAATAACAAGTCAAATCAAATAAGTAAAGATAGTAGTTGGATTACATTTTCATACTCTCTCTAATTTTTTTTTGAAAATTTTATTGATATTAACAATATTTACATGTGCCTAACTCAGAAAACTGAGGCCAGATATATTACCCATGCACTACCTTTCAGACTTATGTGATGGGAATACAGAGCGTGGCGAGTGAACACACGAGTGTGAACACCTATCGAGTGTAGGCATTATTAATAAAAGAATTTTTATATACATACACCTAGCTCAAGTAAACTAAGGCCAGATATACCGATTGCCTTTCGGGCTTACTTGAGAAGGGTACAGAGCATGGCGAGTGTACACTTATCGACCTTAGGTGTTAATAAATATATACATATATACAAGATTTTTTTTTTTGTTTTTTGTTTTTTGTTTTTTTTGAAGAGAGAGTTTTGCAAAATCATCTTAGCACCATTTACTTAGAAGACAAAAAAATGTTATATCCTTTTGAATTCACCACTTTTTAAAACAAAGATCTTCAATTAGGATATTTCATAATTAACACGTACGAATCTTCCTATATACTAGTTAAACCATCGTCATTTGTAATCAAACTTTATTTTTGTTGAGACAAATAAATTTTCAAAAATTCCAATTTAATAAACCAAAACCATATATTTATCCTATAGTGTTTCTTTAAAAATAAATCAAAATGAATTTGCTTTTGATTTTTTTTTAAATTTTAATTTTTTTTAAATTTTTTTGATTTTTGGAATGAAAATGCAAAAATAAGCATAAAACATAAAATAAAAGAAGATGAGGCTCCGCCCACACTTGATTTGACTGTGTCCACACAGTCAACCCAAGTGAAAGGAGAAAAATAAAACAAAAATAAAAATGACCTATATTTACAAGAAAATGAACGGTATTTACACGAGATCATAAAGCATATCATTAAAAAGTAAATGAAACGGTCTTCCAAAGATCGATTCATTTGTCTCGTCAAGTATGCAAGACACAGCTTAAGCTTGGAAAACCAAACCATAAAAGATTTCGTAGTTGAATGTTGATTTGGAAAAACGAATGTCGTTTTACTAAAAATGTATGATTTGTTTTATTTTCGATGATTTTTGGGGTGGATATAATGATTGATTGAAGTTCAAGTTTATTTTCACCAAATTGAAATTCAAACGTTTCATTGAAAACTTCTTTGGAATCATTGATTTCAAAATCAAAATGGAGATTTAAATCTTCCTTATCATAATTTGACAATTCGTTTTCGAAAATTACAAAAAATTCATGTTCATTAAATTCATCTTCCTTTATTGAATTATCAACAACTTCACTATAGGTGTCAAGTTCAAAATCCAAAGTTGTTGTGTTCAAATTTTTGTGATCGGAAAAAGGAAGATCGAGTTTTAAATCGAGTTTCACACCCTCAAAAGAATTGAAATCCAAAGCAATTACCGTGTTTTCAACAACTTCATTAAGATTGTTATTTTCAATTTCAAAAGTTTTTATTTGAAAATCATCGATTTGGGTAAAAGATGGATTATTGTTTGACTTATCACACGTTGGGATTTGGTTTTGTTGTTCATGTAATTTTTTGTATGCTTCCATCAACAAATCCGTATGATCATGGTAAATTTCATTCATTTGTTCAACAAAATCCAATTTATAATAATTAACTTTAGAATTTTCGATTTGGACGTGTTGGGAAGAATTTTTTTCACTCGCATCGTAGTCGAGATTATTCCCATTGCCAAAATTATTTGAAAAGTGATTCACATTTCCATTTTGAAATTCGTTTTGGAGTTCGAAGTTGTATTGGCATGAGTTACACTCGAAATTGTTTGAATTTATAAGTGAATTCATGTTTTAATCGCTTTGAAAACTTGGCCTTGAATCATTGTACAAATACAAATTACACAAATCATTTATCTCTTGATTTTGTTGTGTAGAGAGTTCGAGTAAAGATGAAATCATTTCAATGCTAATTTCGAGAGTCGAAGGTTGGTCATTGTTTTGAAAACTTTATTGTTCAAAATTCGAATTATTTATACAATGGTTGTCGTTAAAATATCCATATGAATTTGGAGTGAAATCATATGGATTGTATTAATTTCACAACTATTGTAAAATTCACGTAAGTGGGGAAACTCGAACATTTTCAAGAATGTTTTTTTTATATAAAGGAAAAATATTTACAGATAGAATTTATTTTACAAAATGGAAAATTGATTTTTGTTTTTTTTTGAAAAGATTTTATTTTATTTTTTGATTTTTGATTTTCTAAAAAACTAAGTAAATTTTTTTTTGGACTTTGTGGATTTTTGATTTTGAAAATTTTCAAAGGAAAGGAAATGAAATATTTACAATCATTTAAGTTTTGAATTTTGAATTTTTTTTTAAATATGCATGAACTAATGCAACTAAATGAATGCAAGGGTTAATTACAAATGATTTATCCTAAGTTAACCCAAAATTATATAATCACACTCTATCTTAAATCAACAAGATAGTTCTTAGCCAGGTAACGGACATGATTCATCGGTGCATCACGAATCACCGTAGCAATGCAGCCAAAGGTTTAAGTACCTTTAGAGGAACAACCACTACAATATTTACGAATCACCGTAATATTTATAAATGGTTATTACTCTGCCGTAGCCTAGACACCAAGAAAGTAAATTATTCAAAGAAGACAATTTGTCAATATCAAATTAAGTGTTATCGATGTCTAACCGTTATTATTAATCAAAATCTAAGATGAAATGCAAAACTAAAATTAAACGTGTATTAATAATGCAACTATGAATGAATTTGTTTTTTTTTTGAATTATTTTTTTGGATTTTTGAATTATTTTTTATATATATATCAATGCAAATGCAAACAACCAACAATGAAAAACGAATTAAAACAAGGGATAAGAGCGCAAATTTTCTTTTAAGCAAGCAATTTATTTGGGAAGTAGAGCGGCAGTTTTCAGTAAGCTATTCTTCTCCTTGCGATTTTCTGCTCTGACAACCTGAAAATAAATATATATATATATATATATATATATATATATATAATTGTTTTTTTTTAATGAAGAAAGAAAACAAAGAAAAACCAAACAAAAAAACACTTAAAACTTGTTATATATGTATATATTAAGGAACTAAAAAAAAATTGAAACAAAACTAATTAAACAAAACAAAACAAAAGAAAACAAATAAAATAATAAGAAACTTGTTATTTGAAAATAAAAGAAAACTAAAGTAAACTAAATTAACTTATGAGGAAAAAAAATTAACTTGTTATTTGAAACTTGTTATTTTTTTAGTTTTGAAACAAAAGATAAATTAATTAAAAAAAGAAGTGAAAACAAACAAAACAAAAGAAATAGAATAAAAATTAGACCTGGCCCGTGTTGAAACCAAAGCCCACTAAGTGAATTGTGAAAAAGAAATTCAAACTCTCCTTTATACTTATACTATACGATCATTCTTCAATAGATAAACTGCAGCTCCATTCGATTGAAACAAAAAAAGAAAAATAAAGAACTCCAATTCGAAATCGTTTGCAACAAATAAAAAAATTTATTCGAGTGACCATATGGTGCTTGAGTAGTATGGTGAGGGTTCATGCGATTCTCGATGCAGTTGAAGAATGGGCTATTTCAGGTTGATTTGTTAATGGCTTTTGGGCTGCGATGTTGCAGTGGTGTTGAGGTAAGGCGATGGAGGGAGTTCGTTCGATTTTTGGCAGTCGATTGGAGGTCAGAAAGGTCGCGGTTTGACTTTTGGTCTTCGTGTATTCAAGTTGTACGAGCGACGATTGAGGTGGTCAAATTGGGGGGAGGCGATTGGGGATGAGGTTCGGTAATGGTTTTTGCGTGAGTTCGAATTGGGCGTTGGCTATGTCATGATTCGAGGAGGTTGGATGGCTGGCGGTTTGCAGTTCGAAGAAGTGGTTGCGATGGGCAGTTGTTGTTGGAGCGGGACAATGTGAAGGCGGAAAGTGGTAGAGGGGACGTTTGAAGGTGGACTGTGTGAAGGTGGAACTCTTCAGTTTTTTTTTGGACATAGAATAATTTTGGCAAGGGGGTGTTGAGGCAATGAATGCAGAGGTGGTAGTAGCAGTAAGGGTGTGGTGGGTTTGAAGTTTCTAGTTTGGTAGGAATGATGGAATAACTGCACGCAGTAAGGTTGTTCAGAGGCAGTTGGTGGTTGTGTAACAGGTATGCGATCAGTGGGAATGCTCTGTATTGTGGAGTTGTATTTGATCAGTTGAATTTGAGATGAAAGTGAGGTTATTTGTGGAGGTGGTTGAACATGATATGCGGTGCGATATGGCAGAAATGATGCGAGGAAAAGATGGTTTATAATGTTAGAACAGTTGCAAGTGGCTGTTTATGTTGGTCTTTGTAGTGGATGGTGGGTTGTCGGGGCTGTAGTTGCTTAGCAGTAGGTAGAGAATGGTAGCAGTTTTGTCATGGTGTTGAAATATGGTTGTCATGGTATCGATGTATGGTGTGTGGCTGTTAAGTAGTAGTTGATTTGTCATGGTGTTGTAGTGTTGTGGTTGTGTGGCTGTCATGGTGTTGAAGTATGGTTGTGGAAATGTAAGAGTGAATGATATGCACAGGTTGGTCGGGATGATGAATGTGTGCAGTTGAAACTGTTATGAAGGGGATTGGCAAGGGGATTTGAAGCCAAGAGAGACTATGCAGTTGTTTGAATCAAGTGGTGGAGAACTGGGATGAGACTGTTGTCGATATGGTCAAAGAAGTGTAGAGAAGCAGGTTTGTAGTGTGATGGTCACTGTGAGGAAATGGTTGATGTAAACCTGCAGGAGTGCAGTTCTATGTGCACTGTGAAGAGGGTAGTTTGAAGTGTATTCAAATGTTTGGTAATCGTAATGAATTGTAAATGAAGTGCAATGAATTGTAATGGTAATGAAGTGTATTCAAATATTAGAATTGTAAAAGAAAATGTCTGAAATGAAACGTATGAAATGTCTGAGTTTCCAATACTTGTAACTTGAACAATGAAATGTGCGGCAATTTGAGATGTATGAAATAATTTTTTTTTCTCTTTTTTTTTAAAATGAAAATGACCTATGCCAAATAAAAACGACAAATGCAAACAAACACCCAACAAATGCAATCAAAATTCACACAACACAGTCAATTTTTTTTTTCTTCTTTTTTTTGTTTGCTAAATTAACACACAAAACAAACACACAATAAAATAAAAATAAAATAATTTGAAGAATAGAAAATAAAATCAACACAAATTCCCCGGTAACGGCGCTAAAAACTTGTTCGTCGATGGAAATTCTATCGGTTTAGAAAACCTTCGAACGAATTTAAATTAAAAATAACCACAAGCGCACGGCCTACTATCGTAGTACGTAGTGAGTACGAGTCGGTCTGTAGGGAATTGTTGATTTCAAATCTCTATTCAATCAAATTAACCAAAGTTGAAAGTGATTAGCTAGAAAATGTAAGAAAAATTACAAAAAGAAAGTGATAAAAATATGAGAGTTAAATGACAATTTAGAGATAATTACACTCTCTAGATCACATAGTTTAATAAACATTAAATTATGATCTCTTTTTTTGGTCATTAGTGAATTTAAATGTTGTTCTTATCATAAGTATGACATATTTTTGCTATTAGTTAGCCCAATATACGCCATCAAACTATAACACAACCTTTAAATCACTTCTAATTCTTATGAAAAATGACAACAAGTTGAAAGTTAAATCTATTTTAAGCATGGCTTATTAACTATTGTTTAGAAATATTGACCATCAAATTTCAATTTCAACATTCACTTCATTACCATAATCATATGTAGATGAAGAGGAAATTTGTGTTAGTGATTGTTTAAGCATAGCCTATTTGGTGTCAACAATATAGGCTATCAATTTCAAAGTAAAAACAACAAGTTAAACACTTCATGCATTCTCATTAAGTACAAAAAGTGAGCATAAACATCAAATTATGTTGAAGCTACATGATTAGAGGGCTTCATTACCCCTAAATTGAAGGGGTTTAGCCTCTCATTTTTGTTATCATTTCAACAAATGTAGCATGCACCATGAAAGAAAAAGAAAAGGAAAAGGAGAGCAAAATAAAGGAAAAACTAATCTAATTGCACAAATGTAAATCTACACTGCTAACATGAAAAGAAAAGAGCATGTAATAAAAGAGAACATGAATTAAATTGCATAAAAAAATTACATAAGAAGAAAATGGCTAAGTAGCCATGAAAAGAGAAAGAGAGCTTTCTTTTATTTTCCTAAACCAAGAGGCTAAAGAAGAGAGAACCTAAAAGAAGAAAGAGTAATTACATGAAGTGTAAGGGGTATTTATACATGTTTGGAAACCCTAATTTATTTTTTGGGAACTACTCAAACTACCCTTTAGGAAGTGTGGTGGTCAAGTAATCATTAGCATGAGAACTCTTCCATTAAGTGTGCATGAAGATGTAATGGCCATTAGCATGTGGATTAGCTTCTAATTTGTACATGAAGGTAGGTGGGGTCCTCCATGAAATGAATTATTTCTATCTTCATTCCTTTGTATTCACTCTTGTGCATACATATATCTTCATGAAGCCACTTGTATTTAAATTTAAATTCCTACAAAATAACATAGAAAATTTTGAATTAAATTTTAGAAAATTAATATATGCACAAAAATAACCATTTTGCCCCTGGATGAAGATGAATACGTGACGATTTGAAAATAATTTGAATTTTGGTTTAAACATGTTAAAACACCCAATATGATCATTTACTTAATTTAAATAGATTAAATATGGTGGTAAAAATATGCACATTTACATGCACATCACCTTATCTAAAACTACCTCTCCTATTTTTATTGGAATCTGTGCAGTTAAAGTGTTTGGCAGATTCAATGCGGTAGAGGTGGAAAAAGTCAAAGTGGGGATACAGCGAGGATACAGCGGGATATAGCATATGACTCTAAAATAGTATATAAAACTCATACTTAATGTTTTTACAAATCTATAAATGGTAATTAAATGAAAAATTAACATTCAATTGAATTATAATCAATACATAAATAATTTTAAATAAAAAATGTGCGAATATACTGTAAATAAACGTAAAACTGTTATGTAACATAATTGAATTTAGTAGAATATTAAATTATTTTCATTTCTGAAAATATATTAAAAATTCAATCAAATAAATTAATTTCGTAATTTTTATAATGTATAAATTTCATTTTTCAATTCATTTATTTTAAAGAAGATATAGCGGAAATAGCCGAATATAGCGGGAATAACGAGATATAGCGGAAATAGCGGGGCTTAAAGCAGAAAGGCTATATTTGGGGCTGTATGGAAAAATCATAGCGATATAAATCCGCTATGAGATATAGCAGGGTTATAGCGGGGTAATAGTGGGGCATTAACTACACATGTTGGAATATCCTTTGGGGATGTTGACCATAAATTTGGTTAACATTTTTGGCGCTAGAAGGAGGGCTCGAACCTCCGGTTGGTTGGACTTCTCACCATATTTTATACTTGGACACTCTCTTAAGACTTATTATCTCCTCTTTTTGGAATAAGAAAGAGTTTACTTTGAATGTAAGACTTACAATCCATTTGAATACAATTAAAAGATAAGGTATGGATTCAATGTTTGAAGAAAGAGAAACTTTTTTTTTGTGAAAAATCAATTCAAGGATCAACGAAACCTCTAGATGTGGGTTCTGATTAACGAATGAATCATAGTCAACTATTACTTGAAGAGCAAACCTTTCGCTTTCGAGCATTACAAGTTGTTAAGAGAAAAAGACAGGATATACCCTATGACTTATGGAAATGGAATATCAGTCAGGTCTGTTCGGAACTGAACCTAATCACCGCTCCAGAAAAAGAAAGTGCAATAAAAAAGGACCAATTTCAACCAATGAGAAGGACCATCTAGTTGTATTATGATAAGATCATCTTTGAGGAGGAAATACTGAAGGATTATGATAACTTTGTACACAAATGAAATAAGATTATAAACGAAGCCCACCATTCAAGGAAAAACCATAGACGCATAGAAAAGTTTACAACCAAAGGGCTGAGGATAGTAAGTGAATCTCTGAATGAGAGTATAAAGATTACCAGGAGATCTCCAAATGGAATCTTAAGAACGAAAGAAAAGTCCTTGGAAAAGGACCAATGAACAATGAGATGAAAACCTGCCCCTCAAGAAGGAATAATTGAATCATGCCGAAAGAAGGTTGGACGCCAGCCAAAAATGGCTTAGAAATCAAAACTCCTTAAAAATATAATCCTACTATTGCGGTCGAAAATACCAACATCTAGATCAAGAAAGAAGGAAAATTAATAGCCTTCTCATAAAAAGAAGTGGGATATGAAAAGAAATTTAAAGAATCGCATTGCAACTTTTACCTGATAAAGGGACATGAAGCAGATCAATGTGAGACATTTAAAAGGGATAAACCGCACTTCCTAGGATAAGGAAAACTTAAGTAGTTTGTGAAAGATTCAATTAATCATGGAATAAGAAACTCTGTTCTCAAAACAAGAAAAAACCTACATGGACGGGAGATAGATTCTCCTTAAACTTGGACTACCTAAAATGGTAGGCTAGCAATAATGGTAGAAAGCCCTTGGTCGCGCCAAGATGGCTAGGTTAAGGCGGAGGGAGGGCGTAAGCCTTTATCCGCGCCAAAATCAGAAATGGCCAGGTTAAAGTAGCACAAGCCCTTATTCACATCACGTTATGGCCGGGATAAGGCACCTCCTGGAGGGAGGATGGGTAACCCCTTAGTTCCGCCATGCTATGGCCTTGCCAAGGTACTAAACAAGCCCTTAACCGCGTCATGCTATGGCCAGGTTAAGGCACCTCCTGGAGGGAGGTCGGGTAAGTCCTCGGTCCCTGCTTCAGAATAAGCTAGCCAAGCTCACGGGAAACCCGTATGAAATGTCCGGCGGACTAAGAATAGTCCATGCCTGAAATGGGCACCGCCTAAAATGGCAACCACTAGAAAGTGGCAACGTTTAAAACGATAAAACAGCCTGAAATAGGCATTGCTTAAGTAAGCACAAAAGTTGGACTAAAGAGTCCCTGCCTGAAATAGGCCAAAACAAATGGATAAAGAAACTCCGGCCCGAGAAATAAAAAGCATGCAAAACACTATCAAAACCTGAAGATGGCATATTTGACAAAAAAATTATGAGAGAGAAGTCACTGACTTCTTCTCACGAACAATTACCAGAAATGGTATTCTGGTTTTCTACTATTAATTACCAGAAATGGTATTCTGGTCTTCTACTATAAATTTCCAAAAATGGTATTTTGGTCTTGTATTATTAACTACCAGAAATTATATTCTGGTTTTCTATTACTTATTACCAGAAATGGCATTTTGGTCTTTTATTGTTTATTGCCATAAATGGTGTCATGGTCTTCTATTGCTAGATTGGTTGTCTAGTTTTCTGATGCTTTTGGCCTAAGATGGTCTTTCGATCTCCTATTGTTGATACCGAATCGGCAGGTTTTTCATTACTGAAAAGAGTATTCCATAATTCAGAATTCTCACATTCAGATTTCAAAGTCTAATACCTGAATCTGGGTTTCGGGGTTCTTATTTCTAAACACCATCCATCGAAAGCCCGAATCTGGGTTTTGAATTATTGTCAAATGCTAATTTCTTATACTTGAATCTGGGTATCAAAGATTGCTGCTTATTTAAACCCTAATCTGGGTACAAGGACTTCGGACTACTGTTCATCTCAAATGCCCAAATCAGGGTCAGAATATACTCTTAAAAGGACAGATGAGAAGATTGCTACCTCAAAATCTTGGACATTAACTTCTGATCCAGAAAAGACAAAGTAGCAAGGGATGACAAGGGACACAACAATAGTAAAAATTGTCAAATGAACCACTTAAAAGCGTATCGAAGGTTACATCACAAAAGACCCCATATCAGGTGATATTTAAAAAATTATCATAATTTATAAAGCAATTTAGGAGTAACATGACTATGCATAGGATAAATTTACATGACCAGAACACATTAATTACAAATCTCGAGATGCATTATTAAGGGTCTCACCTACTGAGGGGTCAGCTATGTGACCAAGTGCAATGCGAAGAACTTCTTTAAGCTTCTTCTCCTTTTTCCTAATCATGTTCTCATCATCAATTACTTCAATGTTAGTCTTTAGGGCATGGTTAAAGGCCCTATTTGTCGCCCTAAGGGTTGTGTTTTCTCTTTCCAACTCGGCAATACTTTTGTCAAGCAAGTAGATGTTGTGTTCCAAATTTTGATTCTTAGCCGCATAATTGTTGATGGTCTTGGAATATTTAACTTTTTGTTGCTCGTCAAAATACCGAGAGATTTCAAATTTCACTCTCCGACACCAGCTCCCCAAAACATTATCGTCTAAGCCTGGGGGAGGATTAGTCATGGTAGGAAAACTATGGGCTGTGAGACTCTTTGACCTAGTAGTCTTCGCAGTTGAAAGGGTTGCTTGCAGGATCGATGGTTTAATCTATGGAATTTTATCACCCAGAATAAATTCTAGAGAGGCAGATTATGCTTGACTATCTTTCAACTTTAATTCCAAATTGTTTATTTGCTGGATAAGCTTAGACATTTTCTCATCAAAGTCAATTGTGGGATTCGACTTTACCTAGTGCTTAAGCAAAATGATCGCCTCATCCTTCCTTTTAATATCGACCTCAAGATGGTCGATGCGATCTTTGTTATTTTTGACTATGAATTTTTGGGTGAGATATCTTTTATACCATTGTACAACCCTCGCATTACCACCAAAGCACTCTAATAGCGCTTCATTTTGAGCCACAGTCGCTCCACTCTCTGCCAACAATCTTTCCCTTATAATATCAACTCGGGATACCATGTTTTGAATAAGAGAGGTTGTAGACAACTAAGGTTCCTATTTAAAAGGGAAAATAAAATAGGATAAAACTGAGTTAAGAGATATTTTTATTGCTATAATAATAGGTTACAACTAAAGTAGCCACAAAGTTAAAAGGAACAACAAACACTTCCATTACATCTAAAGTTGAGAGGTAACATTCCTAACTTTATTTAGAGCTTTACAAAAGCATGTATTCATTAGTCAACCACATGATACATATTTACAATCACTGATCAGGTTCGTACAAGACAGACTTAGAGATAAATTCAGAAATTAATGTGTCCTTGTAATACTTAAGCTTCTCAGCAGGAAGGCCTTGAGGAATCGATTTGACCCGTGGTAAGTTCCAGCATGCCCCAGGATGCGGGTGAGATCCAAATTCATCTAAATATCTCCTGTGAAAATGTCTAAGTAAACCCCCATTGAATTCACCTAAGTATGAGAAATCTATGATTGAATGTCTGCAATATACTCTATACATGAAGTTAACCAAAATGTCTCTTTCCTCAATCACCATCCAGAACAAGGTTATTAACTCTTTATTTTTCTTTAGTAGAGTGTCATATCGAAAGCACGCTTTCTTTAATAAAGGAGCCACTCTTTGAAATTTAAAATACGCAAGTGCGGAGGTACTCTTGTCGAGACTGTGATATTTCTAAGACAAGGCATTCTGCTCCATTATTAATTTGTCTAATTCCCTATAAAGCTTGTTAATTTCTACTTGTTTTCTTTCAAGTTTTGTACTATTGGGGAATTTCAGCTTCTTCTTTATCTAAAACAAATGATGTATTACTAACTGTTACCTACCAAGTGTAAACATTTTAACAGAGAAGCCCATACATAAGAAATTAAGATAGAAACTTAAGGAACTTTCTCACTCCTTGAAGGACCCTCGAAGTGGACTGGAGCAGTTTCCTCCTCCACAGGTTCATTCGGTCCAGAGGTTGGTGGAGGTGTATCTTTATGAGGTGATGCCTCCTTTTAAGGGGATTTGGTGGAACCACCATCGTCTTCTTGAGCACTAGAGTGACCTCCCTTGTAACCATCATGGCCCTGACCTCCAGGGGGGTTGTCGTTGTCATCATCATCATCGTCAGCATGCAAATTCATATAGTCATCATCTTCTTTCTCATTGGGATCTTTATTTTGGTCATCCTCTTCCTCAAAATCAGACTCAATTTCAAACGATGGGATGTCAAAAGAGAGAGCTTTCTTAAAGTCAAGCTTCCCCTCTTCACTCTCCAACTCAGAGCCTTGCTCGAATTGCTCAATTTTATCCGTGACTCTTTTGGTTAAAGTCGGGTAGAGTGAAGGAAAACCGAGGTCAAAACATTATCACGATTATCGATATAAGCAAGCATAAGGGCATCCATATAGTAGTTCATCATCATTTTCCCTAAGGAAAAATCGACGAAATCGGAAACATGCTTTTGGAAAATGGTAAGAGTTTGGGCAGCAAGTTTAAGTGAAGCTCTAGGCCTTTTTAGGTTATCTTACAACAATGTGTTCTTGGAAGCTAAACGAGCCTTCTCATTCTTCGAGTCTTTTAAAGCAAGCTCCCTTGCAAATTTCTCATCATGGGTAAGTCGATGAGCTTGCCTCTCCACCTCAAGGTCAGCCTCAGCCTTAGATAGGGAAGCCTGAAATCGCTCAGAGGTAATCCGATGAGCTTGCCTCTCTACTTCAAGGTCTGCTTCAACCTTAGAAAGGGAAGCCCGAACTCATTATAGCTCGGAGGAAGAGTCATTTCGAGCAATTGTAAGGGAATATATTTGGCTTTTTAACTCAGCGTTTCCTCCTGAAGCCTGGAGGATCCAGAGGAAAGTTTAGAAACATATCCATTAAGGGAAACCAAGTTCCTGGAAATCTGCGAGAAAAGAAGAAATGCAGGTTAGCAATTAGAAAGACCAAGTGATAATAAAGTTAATTAGATAGAAGCTTACAAAAAGCTGTTGCTCCACGAGAGAGCAACAGTTTTCCACCAAGACTGGAGTAAAGGATGGCGGAGAAGAGGAAATGAAGGGTTCTGATTAAAGAATAGACTTAACAAGATCGCTAAAATCAGTTAGCAAAAAAGTAGAAGATGATGATCCTGGAAGGGTGTGAGACTTAGAAGGAGTCCCAAAAAGATCAATCTACATCTGTGCCAACACAGCTTGAGAATCAGAAATTGAAATAGGCTGAATGGGAGCAGGAGAAGGAGAAATTGGTTCCAAAGCATTTTCTGAAGCTTAAACAACTGGACTTGTTGAAGTCGTCTTCAGAGAAGTATCTTCTTCTCCCTCATCAAGGTCGATGATTTTTGCCATTTTGGCTAGAGGGGCCTCTTTAGGAGGCCCTGCTTTCCTTCTTTTCAAGGATTTTTTGGAGCTAGCGAAAAATTCCATAACTTGTGAGACATCCATGAATGATGAAGGAGGAGCAACTTCCCTTAAGGGCACAACAACCTTGGGAGGAGCTATAACAAATACAAGGAGATATGAATCAGACAAAACGAATCCGAGGATTCCATAGATAGAGAAAACTAAGTTGATGAGATACCTGAAGCGCCAGGACCAATTGGCGACAATGGAGAGAAATGATCAGCGTTGCTTGAAGAGTAGAAACGGGCTCCTCGGGGAGTGAACATGATGGTAGGAGGAGTACCAAGAATCTTTTGGCCAACTAGCAATAAGGAATGTTTCCTTAAATTCCGAAGGGTCAAAAGCGTCAACCTGCTCCTAAGATGTTTTGGAGCTTCAGTTAATGAGTTGATGATTTCTTGATCCGCACCGTTGAGTGCTTTAGAAGGCTCGCCTGAGAAAGATTGAAGGTTAGTCAACAAGAAACATATAGGTAAGCAATGATGGTATCGGAATGAGCTTACGAGGAAAAAGCAAAGGCCCCGTGGACATCAGAAAAGCACTTGACGAAAAAAAATTGGTTTTCCCGATCCTTAAACTTGTTAATACTGTCCAATATCAGTTTCTTGTACACATTCACCTTGTAAATCTATTTATTGGACTTTGCTTGACCTTGCCAATTTGGTCAAGGAAGTTAAAATTTCAGGGCCAAGCGATGAAAGTCCAGATTCCAACGCTAGAATTTCAAGAGACAAAAGATAGGTATACACATTAGGCGAAAGCTGTATCGGAGCAACTCCAATGTAAGACAAAAAGGAGTGTAGGAATGTAGAAAATGGAAGGAAACCACCATGCCATATGTGGATGGAAGTAAATGCAAAGAACCTCGTCGGAGTGTTGTCGATAGTATTAGTGGAGCTAGGAGGAATGCTTCAACTTCAGTAATGCCGAACTCTTTCAAAATAGCATCAACTTCACTCTGGGTTTCGATGAGGGAATGCTTTATAACGACTTCAGCTTTAAGGGAACTCATTGTTCTGTCAGGTCAAAACGTCCCAATTAAAAACCTTTAACCAATTATAGATTTATGTGTCTATCAAGAATGTAAAAGTAGACAAGTCTGTTCAGATAGAAAATATATAAGGCTAGTTTAAGCTTTCGGCAATGTCAAAGGGTTGTGGTTGAGTCCTTCGGAAAAATCGAAGGGAATACAACAGCTCCTTCCAACTATGTTGAAGGGTTAATAGGGTAAACTTTCGACAGTGTCTGAGGGAATAATGACTTTAGTTTTTACTATCATGCACTAACAAAATTTAAAAGAAAGTAGAAATGTAACTTTCTTAAAGCCGTTAACAGGTTCGAAAGGAAAAAGTGAGGTATTTGCTTAAGTTGCTACCTTTCAACAATGCCAAGGGTCTTATGAAAACCAGAGCCCATTGCAAGCACAACTTAAACTAAGTGGCAAGACCTTTCGGCACGAATAAATTTGGGAACTTAAAATTTCCTAAATGGGAAAACGAATACCATTAATTTTATAGGAAGGTCTGACCAAAGGTCTTAAGATACCACTTTGAGAATTAAAGGATTTTAGCCTTGTCAGAGGCATGTGAACGAATGTTTTAACCCTTTGATCTTGCCGAAAGCTCTTGATCGGAAGGTCTAACCTTGATTTTACTTAACCTTTCGGCCAAAATGATAAGGTGATCCCTAGAATACCTTCCGACACCGTCAAAAGGTGCAGGAGAGATAAATCTAATTTTTGCCGCCTCGGACTCTTCCGAAGGGATAAGAAAGACATTTCACATCACACAATTGTGTGCTAACAAGGCCCAGGTTTCCATAGTGGGTTTAAGAAAGTCCGTACCCGATAATAAATGCCATTTCAAATTTTCCTTGAGAAACAAGTAAGATGATCATGTTAGCAAAATTACCCTCATCTGAAATTGAATTAATTCGATTCCGAAGTATAGCATAATATCGTGAATGGACAAAAATCAATCTTAGAAAGACGAAGGTTGAATTTAAATGTTTTGGGCATAAAAATTAAACTCTACAAAAATAGAGCTTTCCCCATGGCAAACACCGCCGATCTGGGATCCAAAACCGTAGTTAAAGTTTACCAAAGAACTAATTTAAGAAGAAGAGGATTTTTTGAAAAAAAACCCAATTCAATTTCGAATTCGAAAAATTGAAGATCTGATTAGAAATTAATAGCGAAGAAGACGAAACTAAAGTTTATAGAGTAAACTCAAAGAATACCTTGTTGTAATGAGTTGAAATTTGGGAAATTTTTAGGAATTCCCTTACTTGTCTACGGTAATTTTGATTTCAAGTAACTATAGAAGAAAGAGAAGAAGCAGATTATATAGAGAAAAGTCACCTTAATTCTTGACCGTCGGATTAGACTTAAGTGGACACTCTAGATCGACGTAGGAAGATCAAGAGGTAGAAAATTTTGAAGCTTCCGGCAATGACTTGGAAAGTCAAGAGCATCCCTTCGAATAGGGGGGCAAATGTTACACTAAATGTTAACCTTCCATCTAAGATGAAAGATCCCTAAGCACACAAGGAAAAGAGAAGCGCAGCTTAAACCTTCATATACTTCCAAAGGGGTGCAAGTGTTGAAGTTCACTAACCTGAAACCTTTCGAAGGGTCAAAAGATTTTGTCTCCATTATCCATGGAATTCAAAGGAGAAGAAGTAGTCAAAGCAAGTGAAAACAACTACCTACTGACCATTTCAAAAGCATAATAAACCTTCCGAACAGGTTGAGAGAAATACAAGACACCTTTCAACAATATCGAAAGGTTTACAAAGAAGACGGGGATCATAAGTCGACAAGGAGTAAAGAAGCAACCTTCCGACAAGAACGAAAGGTTCACGATAACATATGAAAGGTAACCCTTCAACAACAGCGAAAGGTTTATAAAGGCATGAAGAAAAACAAACCCTTCAACGATGCCCGAAAGTCCACTAAACCTTTCGACCAGGACGAAAGGTTTGCAACTGTATGGAAGAAGAGAACCCTTCGACCTAGCCGAAGGCACAGAGGCGGAAGCGTGGCCGCCGACATCTATAAATAAGACACAAGGGGTCCTGTTTTAGGGGCCGATTTTGCCTCTCACTTCATACTACTAATATTCAAAGAAATGTGTTGTAACCCTAATTGAGAACCAATTTGGGGATTTGTAAAAGAGCTTATCTTGAATAAAAAAGGAAGTATAGTATTCTGTTAAATCAATTGTTATTTTTCTTGAATCCCCGTTAGATTAACTCTTATATTCAGGATCAACTCCATCGAAAGGTTCTTCCCGGCTAGGTCAGAAACTTAACCAGCCGAGCTGCAACTTTAATCTGAAAAGTTGCCAACTTCTCCACTTTAACCTTCCAGTACGATCGTCGACCAACCCGGGTTAATTTATACAGTAACCTTTCAAATTCATTGGCTTTATGATCAGAATTCTTCACCTAAGTTGATAGTATCTTGCACTTTAACAATACGTAAATCTTCCGTAACCTTCATGTAACGATGCGATTTTTCGACGCTCGAAAGTCGACATTAATACGTCCACTGTATCAAATGCCGCGCAATCGAATGCCGGAAAACCGAACCATTAGGGTTAAAAGAAGAGGTAGAAGAAGACAAAAGAAAAGAAAGAACAGAAAAACAGAAACAATAACAGAATCTCACATTCGCAGCGGAACAATATATAATAGATAATCACTAGTCTTTTTAAAACAAAGAACTATATCAGTTTATACATACATCAATCAGAGTCAATATACAACTCGATACAACAATGGACAGTTATATAAACCTGTCCTCATACAGAATACACAACGGAAATAAATAACAAGTACGGAAGTACGTCTCGCCATCCAGCTTATCCCCAAAGCTCCAGAATATCCTGATAAAAATAATTCTAGGCTGCCCGTGTGGAAAATTATGGGCACCCAGAGTTTAGAAGGGAATAATAAACTCCGAGTCAGTCATGGTGACTGGTGTGAGATCGTAAAACAGTTATTTTCATAAAGAAAATAAAACAGATTCGCAATGCTTTTGGAAAATGAAACTACCATAAGACCTCCCGCCACACACACAATGCAAACGCAGAATTGGAGGAGATTTCTTCTTA
Source organism: Allium fistulosum (assembly GCA_030737815.1). Classification (NCBI taxonomy): domain Eukaryota; kingdom Viridiplantae; phylum Streptophyta; class Magnoliopsida; order Asparagales; family Amaryllidaceae; genus Allium; species Allium fistulosum. Next base: position 750,704,872 of record CM060905.1, on the reverse strand, counting down.
TGATAGTCAAAGATGCTTACTACGCAAATCATTGGATATTATTATTAATGTCTAGTGTAGAAAACATTTTGAAAGTATAATATTAATCTTAGCCAGCATAGACATTTACTATGCCTACTATAGCTACCATCTAAACAGTGGGGCGCCACCATAAGTAAATGGTAGGTTCTACAACTAAAACCGTACAATTTCGTATTGGGAAATGGATTTCCAACAAATGGTCAGGCTAAGGAACTTCCTTTCCTACAGCCGAATGGGATCGCCTCTGGCTGGACGTCCCGAGAGACAAACTACTCTCTGCCAAACAAGGCCGGGTTACCCCCTATAACTAGGTAACTCATGAATATGTCATTCCCCGGTGCTTTGGGACCTTTATCCGAGTGCTCGTAACCATCATCACACATAATAAATAAGGTGTGTCCACATGAGTAAGTATCTGGGCTCCATACCATGATACCACCCCTTTCCAGAAGGAACTGACATACCCTAAAGGGCGCGACCCTCATAACCTTGCCGCAACATTCCTGTTTCGACCATTTCCGGGTTGTTGAGGCCTAGACGAAGTCTCGTCCACAAAGCTACACTTTTTCACAAAGCCACGCTTTGATCACAAATGATCAATAAATGATCATCGTCACAGCAACACTCAGCATGCCACGTTACCAAATTGGGAATATATCGCTGATAAATTTCAACTACATAACCTCTAAGCTCGTACGTCTCAGAGAAGGGTGTTAAGCTAAGAGAATAAATTCTCCGCCACCAACAGAAATGTATTTGAAAGAAATCAGCTTTACATCTCAAAATGTAATGTCAGACACGTAACCATACAAGTCTGTTCCGGGGTCGAACAGAACCGAAGGCACTTCCAAAAGAAGCCCTTGCAATCCGGATATTCACAATCCCGATAAAATTTCCCATCACAAAGGAAATCTCAATACCGTAGCTAACGGTGCAGAGACAATCGATAGGTCATCCTATCGTTTTCACAAATACCCGGTCTTCATCACCGGTCTTCAATACGATCCATATCGTCGTATTATTATTCGGAATGGGTTATTTGACACAAAGGTCCTTTCCCGGCTAAACCGAATAATAAGCGTTTGTTTTAAAAACAAATCAAGTGCCATTTCAAAGGCAATATTGATAGTCGGTGATTTAACTATCAATAATATTCACAACAATCATCAGATTTAAATAATTTTCCAAAATTATTAAATTTCAAATATCTTCCCGATATATGGTTTATATTTCAACCATTTGAAAACAATTTCCAAATCACATTCATTTAAACCACTTAAATAAATCCTTATAGATTTATTTTAAATTTACATTCCAATCAGTAAATTTATTTCCACACTTCATCACTTTGAAAACCAATTTTCAAATCATATTTCACCTTTCAACTTTTGAAAATAAATTTCAAATCAATTCCCTTACGCGGAATACATTTCCAAATGTATCTTTTAAAAATCCACTTATAACTTTTAATTTATATTTTAAAAGCCACTTTGGAAAATATACTCGGCTTTATAGTGAAAATACACTTTCACTTCAAAACGGTCCATTTAAACCAATTTAATAAATCCGTAATGATTTATTACAAATTTACGTTCCAAATCCGTAAATTTACTTTCACACTTTAAAATAAATTAACGTTTATTTTTAAAACAAATTCCCTTTCATTTCATAAATTCCAATTTGAATTTACATTTCCAAATATATTCATTTTTAACACCAAATCAACTTTCAAATTGGTTTCTCAATTTTATATTCAAACTCCAAATCAAATTTTAAATTGATTTCTAAATTCATTTCAACACAAAAAATCATTTTACAAATCAATTTCTAAGTTTATTTCGAATTCCCAAATTGATTTTCCAAACATTTATCCCAAACACCAAATCGATGAAAAATGGATTTACCAGGATTTAATTTAAATACCACATCAATTATCAAATTGATTTCAACAAATTTATCACCTTTTAGAATAAATTCCTTTATTCTCTTCCAAACCATTTAAAATTTCATTTTCAATCAATTTTCCAACTTTCGAATAATACTATTCAAAATTCGTTTATAAAAATCTTTCCCATAATTTGAAAATAATTCGATAAGATTTCATAAATCAACTTTACGCCTTTAAATCCCATATTTTAAATTTATTCAATTATTTCAAAAAGAATTTACTAAAAATTTCAGCTTTAATTTCAAAAATCCAATTTCATTTATTTCTGGTATCCAACGATACCAAAAATACATTCGGCTAAATTATAGCCTTCAACAGATTCAATCACAGATATAATCATACACAGATTATAAATAATCAATCACACAACATATGAAATCAATTCAAATGTTTTGAGGAATCCTGTTGGATCCCTCCAACCTGTTTCCCTGCATCCACAGATGTTAGCACAATACCAATTCCACTTCGAGGTGGAATATCGCGGTATATGGGATTTATAAAATATCATCCGCTTACTAACGGCGCAATAGGGTCTCATCCGCTATACAATGCGGGAAATCAATCAATCCAATATATACATATGCCAATATGTATATATTGCTATATATATATATATAGATATATCCTATCATATCTAATAGCACATCCAATAGCAATCAAATCAATAACTGCAATATCAATTTCATTTGAGTAAGAAAAATCTCACCTTAGCTTTTAATTTGTAATCCAATTTCCATTCCAGTCATTCCTTCAAGGTTCCAGACCTCACCATCGATGCCCAAAACGATTTCGACCATCCCTTGTCACCACCGTGACCCAAACCCATGCAACACAGTCGAACCTTTCCCAAGCACAAAATCCACGCCTCGACTTCGTCGCCTGCTGCCACGCTCGTGACTACCCCAGATTCTCGCAACCCAACCGTACATCGACAGCGACAACATCTCCTTCCAGCCACTGCTCTACCTTCGAACGCGACTGCTATGCTCCCCCTCAACGTACTTGACTCGAGATCGCAACCTCATCCCTACAGTCTAAGTCGCAACCATAATTCGTGCAACTCCCATTTCAGACTTGAATCGATTTCGCGAAGACGAAGTCGCGGTGATCTGATTCTAGTAACGAGGCTTTAATTTTAGAATCGCTACCTCTCGCTTATACTAAGGCCGCCTCTTCTCGATTAGATTCGAACGAATCTCGACGCCCAACACTTGACAGCATCACGACCTCGCGTGAGATTCATTCGCGATTCACTCGCGAACCCTAGAATTTACGGTTGCTTTGAATTCGATACGTGAGGTTGAAATCGAAGGAGGCCGATGGTTTGGATTTTGGGGATGGAGATGAATACTCGATTTATTGAAGGAAATATCGGCTGAATGAAAAGGTAGAGGGATTCGATATTTTTAAACAAAGGGAGGTTTAAATCAATTTCTGGAGGAAGATGAATTTATTTTGTTCGGCCATGATTTGTTTTGAACTCGTGAAAGAAAGTGAAGTCTCAGCTATTTTTTTAACAAGAAGAGAAGGAACAAGGTCTGGTGTTGGCTTGTTTAAAACGTTACACGTGTTGATGGAGAAGGAATTCTAGCTGAAAAGGAAGAACGTGATTAAGCAGAGAAAAAGTAAGTCGGTTGATGGAAAAGAAATCTTTGACAGATGAAATGATAAACGATATTTAAATTAAAACGATTAATTATTTCTAGGCGTTTTTATACCGTACGCTCACATAACAGCTCCAAATATTACGAAAATTGAAATCCGATAATAATACAATATTACGGATCCAATGGAACTGGTTTTGTCGAATTCCGAGACTGTGCTCTGGAACGCTATTTTCAAATATCGATTTAAACGATATAATTCAAAACTGAACAAAGCAGTTTCAAATTCAATTCTGAAAGTTCGATTACCTTCAGAATTATCAATATAAATTTTCAAAGCCTTCAGATTATTTTTAATCAGCTTAAAATCGAAGATTCAAATTTTTATTCAACATTCAATAGATTAAATATTATAATTTAATCGCCAATTCATTCTGATAATTTGAAATTCAAGTCAAACCATCATTCAATTATTTAAAATTAATTAAATATTTTCAATTTAAATTGTTCAAAATTCTGGGTCGTTACAATCTTCCCCCCTTAAAAGAATTTCGTCCTGAAATTACAAGTAAAGAAGAATGCCCCAATATCCGTTTATTATTTTTCCAAAATCAAACATTTTTATCAACTTATCAACCCAAATCTTTTTATTAAAGATTATCATTTGAACTAACTGTCCAAACACTTTCATAGTTTTCAAACAACTTAATTTTTACTTCACAATTCAAATTTTAATTCGAATTCAAATTGTCCAAAATTTCTCAAAAATTTTCTAACACTCTAAATTTTCAAAAAATTTCGCCAGCGTCTCCTTTGCACGGCTAACTCGGTACGACTACAAAACGTCCCTACGGACTCTCAAATCTCAATAGAAAACAAAATGCCAAGTGGCAAAACCAGAATCTCATCAAATTTCATATTGAAATTCAAATACATACCTTTGCCGAGCAATTTCAAATTTCCTTCAAAATCAAAATCCAATTCCATTTTCCTTTATATTCCTGTATAATTTACTTGACAATGATGTCCAATTACACATTCCAGTTAAATTTTCATTCACTTTTATACTTAGAATATTTCTCAATTCTAAATTTTTACTTAAGAATTTCATTTACTCATTTCTTAAGTGCAATATAAGTATTTCTTATATTCGTTTTCACTTCACGAACAAAGTTGTATATTCATTCAACTTTGCATTTTCAATTTCATTTGAATTCAATTTACAATTTCAATTCAATTTGAATTCATTTCAAATCTCGATACTTTTATTTCCAAATTTTCCATTCAGATTTCATTTCGAATTTTACTTGAATTCGATTCATCTTTTAATTCTGAATATTGAGTTTTATTCACTTTTATCTCAAATTCAATTTGAAATCACTTGTCGTCAAGTGAAAATTTTCCAAAAATTTTCTAACTCCCAAAATTTTCGGAAAATTTTGGCGGAGTCTCCTTTGTACGGAGGAGCTTTTGCAATTTGACAAAAGGATAAATATATATACATCGACCCACGCAGTCGGAAAAGCAGAAAAACAGTTCATATTTCCTATTTTTATTGCGTAGACGTACCTTTTAGCATTTTTTAAGCAAAGCAGTTTATTTTTAGCTTATTGCGCAATCAAAAATGCAGCCAAACGGCTTCAAAACCTGCACTTACTCAGTTTAAATAGGTAAGTGACAAATATAGGAAATCTATTTAACAATTCACTCATTTCCAATAACAATATATATAGATTTTTATTAGTCATACCTCCAAAATAAATTCCATTAGCAATTTAGAAGGTTTCAATTCAACTTAAATCGCTTCCATCTAATTCACATTCAATTTCTATTCAATTCAGGTGATTAACAACTCACTTTCTTACATTCAATTCATTTCTAAATGAAACGAATTTATACCATTTCAATTGATTCAAAAATCAATTTCTATTTGCTTTTATTAACTCATAGAATTTATACAATCTCGTTTTTGTCGAACGATAATTCTTTCTATTCAGATTCGTTAATATTCATACAACTAAATGATTACTTGAGCTAACAATCATTTAAATTGATTCCATTCAATTTAACTTACATCCCATATTCTCATTCATTTTATTGAAACCATTTCACAAAAATTTTCTTAAGTCGAGCATTTATTCAATATTTACTTAAGCTATCTCACTTCAAATCTCAAGTTCATTTCCTCGTAAACAATTTCCAATCTATATTTCTTGATTTGATTTTCATTTATCAAATCTATTGCATTCACCGATTTAATTCAATTAGTATATTCACTTATTCATTTTGAATTTCAACTTCCATATTAAATTCATCGTGAATTCATTTTATCAATAACAAGGAAATTACAATTAATTTCTGCTTACTTAAATTTATTTACAAATTCAAATTTTATCTTCAAATTTAGCTTACAACAAAGCTTTAATTTAACCAATTCAACTTCCAATTCATTATTGTGTGAATTAATAAATTATCAAGTTTATTTACTTGAATTCAATCCATCTCATTATTCAATTCCGATTCACTAATTTACAAATGTAGCTTCATTGGTTCATTCACAAATTCATTTCTTTTCAATTTAAATTTCATTACAATCAAACTATAAATATTTTATAAGTTATCGACTTATTTTACATTTCATTTGTGAATTTTATTTTCAATATTTTCTTGGAATTCTATTTCAATTATAAATCTCATTTACAATCACATTTACAAATCTCATTCGCTATATAAATTCAATTCCTTATCTTTCAATTCATATTTATAAATTTCATTTGTTAATTGAATTTATCTTCAATCTTTGGTTATATCATTTTATTTCTTATTCATTTTTCATATAACAATGATAGTATTTCAATGTTATCACTTCCTAACAACCAAGCATCCATATACTATGATAATTCATAGAAAATCATTCTTTTCTATACAAAAATAGTTTTGAGCAAAATTATTTCATTTACCCCATTTTTAAAACAATACTGTGTCAGTTTATCTTGTTTAAGAGTTTAGAAACCCCTATCGATTACAGTTGGCCAGACTGCACCGACCAGAATCTATAAACAATCAACCGATAAGTCAACACAATACAAAACAAATTTTATATTCACTAACAAATACGCGCTCATATCTATTATTACACTCACACTCATTCTAGAGTACTACTGACTCTATCTCTAATGAGTAACACCCAACAAAGCAGGGTTGTCGCTTAACCGGATGCTCTGATACCAAATGTAACGATGCGATTTTTCGACGCTCGAAAGTCGACATTAATACGTCCACTATATCAAATGCCGCGCAATCGAATGCCGGAAAACCGAACCATTAGGGTTAAAAGAAGAGGTAGAAGAAGACAAAAGAAAAGAAAGAACAGAAAAACATAAACAATAACAGAATCTCACATTCACAGCAGAACAATATATAATAGATAATCACTAGTCTTTTTAAAACAAAGAACTATATCAGTTTATACATACATCAATTAGAGTCAATATACAACTCGATACAACAATGGATAGTTATATAAACCTATCCTCATACAAAATACACAGCGGAAATAAATAACAAGTACGGAAGTACGTCTCGCCATCCAGCTTATCCGAAAAGCTCCAGAATATCCTGATAAAAATAACTCTAGGCTTCCCGTGTGGAAAATTATGGGCACCCAGAGTTTAGAAGGGAACAATAAACTCCGAGTCAGTCATGGTGACTGGTGTGAGATCGTAAAACAGTTATTTTCATAAAGAAAATAAAACAGATTCGCAATGCTTTTGGAAAATGAAACTACCATAAGACCTCCCGCCACACACACAATGCAAACGCAGAATTGGAGGAGATTTCTTCTTATGATAGTCAAAGATGCTTACTACGCAAATCATTGGATATTATTATTAATGTCTAGTGTAGAAAACATTTCGAAAGTATAATATTAATCTTAGCCAGCATAGACATTTCGAACTATGCCTACTATAGCTACCATCTAAACAGTGGGGCGCCACCATAAGTAAATGGCAGGTTCTACAACTAAAACCGTACAATTTCGTATTGGGAAATGGATTTCCAACAAATGGTCAGGCTAAGGAACTTCCTTTCCTACTGCCGAATGGGATCGCCTCTGGCTGGACGTCCCGAGAGACAAACTGCTCTCTGCCAAACAAGGCCGGGTTACCCCTGTAACTAGGTAACTCACGAATATGTCATTCCCCGGTCCTTTGGGACCTTTATCCGAGCGCTCGTAACCATCATCACACATAATAAATAAGGTGTGTCCACATGAGTAAGTATCTGGACTCCATACCATGATACCACCCCTTTCCAGAAGGAACTGACATACCCTAAAGGGCGCGACCCTCATAACCTTGCCGCAGCATTCCTGTTTCGACCATTTCCGGGTTGTTGGGGCCTAGACGAAGTCTCGTCCACAAAGCCACGCTTTGATCACAAATGATCAATAAATGATCATCGTCACAGCAACACTCAGCATGCCACGTTACCAAGTTGGGAATATATCGCTGATAAATTTCAACTACATAACCTCTGAGCTCGTATGTCTCAGAGAAGGGTGTTAAGCTAAGAGAATAAATTCTCCGCCACCAACAGAAATGTATTTGAAAGAAATCAACTTTACATCTCAAAATGAAATGTCAGACACGTAACCATACAAGTCTGTTCCGGGTTCGAACAGAACCGAAGGCACTTCCAAAAGAAGCCCTTGCAATCCGGATATTCACAATCCCGATAAAATTTCCCATCACAAAGGAAATCTCAATACCGTAGCTAACGGTGCAGAGACAATCGATAGGTCATCCTATCGTTTTCACAAATACCCGGTCTTCATCACCGGTCTTCAATACGATCCATATCGTCGTATTATTATTCGGAATGGGTTATTTGACACAAAGGTCCTTTCCCGGCTAAACCGAATAATAAGCGTTTGTTTTAAAAACAAATCAAGTGCCATTTCAAAGGCAATATTGATAGTCGGTGATTTAACTATCAATAATATTCACAACAATCATTAGATTTAAATAATTTTCCCAAGTTATTAAATTTCAAATATCTTCCCGATATATGGTTTATATTTCAACCATTTGAAAACAATTTCCAAATCACATTCATTTAAACCACTTAAATAAATCCTTATAGATTTATTTTAAATTTACATTCCAATCAGTAAATTTATTTCCACACTTCATCACTTTGAAAACCAATTTTCAAATCATATTTCACCTTTCAACTTGTGAAAATAAATTTCAAATCAATTCCCTTACGGGGAATACATTTCCAAATGTATCTTTTAAAAATCCACTTATAACTTTTAATTTATATTTTAAAAGCCACTTTGGAAAATATACTCGGCTTTATAGTGAAAATACACTTTCACTTCAAAACGGTCCATTTAAACCAATTTAATAAATCCGTAATGATTTATTACAAATTTACGTTCCAAATCCGTAAATTTACTTTCACACTTTAAAATAAATCAACGTTTATTTTTAAAACAAATTCCCTTTCATTTCATAAATTCCAATTTGAATTTACATTTCCAAATATATTCATTTTTAACACCAAATCAACTTTCAAATTGGTTTCTCAATTTTATATTCAAACTCCAAATCAAATTTTAAATTGATTTCTAAATTCATTTCAACACAAAAAATCATTTTACAAATCAATTTCTAAGTTTATTTCGAATTCCCAAATTGATTTTCCAAACATTTATCCCAAACACCAAATCGATGAAAAATGGATTTCCTAGGATTTAATTTAAATACCACATCAATTATCAAATTGATTTCAACAAATTTATCACCTTTTAGAATAAATTCCTTTATTCTCTTCCAAACCATTTAAAATTTCATTTTCAATCAATTTTCCAACTTTCGAATAATACTATTCAAAATTCGTTTATAAAAATCTTTCCCATAATTTGAAAATAATTCGATAAGATTTCATAAATCAACTTTACGCTTTTAAATCCCTTATTTTAAATTTATTCAATTCTTTCAAAAAGAATTTACTAAAAATTTCAGCTTTAATTTCAAAAATCCAATTTCATTTATTTCTGGTATCCAACGATACCAAAAATACATTCGGCTAAATTATAGCCTTCAACAGATTCAATCACAGATATAATCATACACATATTATAAATAATCAATCACACAACATATGAAATCAATTCAAATGTTTTGAGGAATCCTGTTGGATCCCTCCAACCTGTTTCCCTGCATCCACAGATGTTAGCACAATACCAATTCCACTTCGAGGTGGAATATCGCGGTATATGGGATTTATAAAATATCATCAGCTTACTAACGGCGCAATAGGGTCTCATCCGCTATACAATGCGGTAAATCAATCAATCCAATATATACATATGCCAATATGTATATATTGCTATATATATATAGATATATCCTATCATATCTAATAACACATCCAATAGCAATCAAATCAATAACTGCAATATCAATTTCATTTGAGTGAGAAAAATCTCACCTTAGCTTTTAATTTGTAATCCAATTTCCATTCCAGTCATTCCTTCAAGGTTCCAGACCTCACCATCGATGCCCAAAACGATTTCGACCATCCCTTGTCACCACCGTGACCCAAACCCACGCAGCACGGTCGAACCTTTCCCAAGCACAAAATCCACGCCTCGACTTCGTCGCCTGCTGCCACGCTCGTGACTACCCCAGATTCTCGCAACCCAACCGTACATCGCCAGTAACAGCATCTCCTTCCAGCCACTGCTCTACCTTCGAACGCGACTGCTATGCTCCCCCTCAACGTACTTGACTCGAGATCGCAACCTCATCCCCACAGTCTAAGTCGCAACCATAATTCGTGCAACTCCCATTTCAGACTTGAATCGATTTCGCGAAGACGAAGTCGCGGTGATCTGATTCTAGTAACGAGGCTTTAATTTTTGAATCGCTACCTCTCGCTTATACCAAGGCCGCCTCTTCTCGATTAGATTCGAACGAATCTCGACGCCCAACGCTTGACAGCATCACGACCTCGCGTGAGATTCATTCACGATTCACTCGCGAACCCTAGAATTTCCGGTTGCTTTGAATTCGATACGTGAGGTTGAAATCGAAGGAGGCCGATGGTTTGGATTTTGGGGATGGAGATGAATACTCGATTTATTGAAGGAAATATCGGCTGAATGAAAAGGTAGAGGGATTCGATATTTTTAAACAAAGGGAGGTTTAAATCAATTTCTGGAGGAAGATGAATTTATTTTGTTCGGCCATGATTTGTTTTGAACTCGAGAAAGAAAGTGAAGTCTCAGCTATTTTTTTAACAAGAAGAGAAGGAACAAGGTCTGGTGTTGGCGTGTTTAAAACGTTACACGTGTTGATGGAGAAGGAATTCTAGCTGAAAAGGAAGAACGTGATTAAGCAGAGAAAAAGTAAGTCGGTTGATGGAAAATAAATCTTTGACAGATGAAATGATAAACGATATTTAAATTAAAACGATTAATTATTTCTAGGCGTTTTTATACCGTACGCTCACATAACAGCTCCAAATATTACGAAAATTGAAATCCGATAATAATACAATATTACGGATCCAATGGAACTGGTTTCGTCGAATTCCGAGACTGTGCTCTGGAACACTATTTTCAAATATCGATTTAAACGATATAATTCAAAACTGAACAAAACAGTTTCAAATTCAATTTTGAAAGTTCGATTACCTTCAGAATTATCAATATAAATTTTCATAGCCTTCAGATTATTTTTAATCAGCTTAAAATCGAAGATTCAAATTTTTATTCAATATTCAATAGATTAAATATTATAATTTAATCGCCAATTCATTCTGATAATTTGAAATTCAAGTCAAACCATCATTCAATTATTTAAAATTAATTAAATATTTTCAATTTAAATTGTTCAAAATTCTGGGTCGTTACACTTCATCTGAGCAATATAACTTTTCGGTAAAGTTTAAATCCAAGAATATATGGTTTAATCCAAATGGTGGCGTTCGTATACCTTTCGATTAAGTTAAATCCGACTTCACATAAGCAGTCAAACCTTTCGGTAAGATTAAAAGCCCTTATGCACCACCCAAGGATCTATTATTTTAATTACTGTTAAAGAGATTAGTGATCTCAAACCTTCGGTAACATTAAAGATCAGGGTTCAAGTTAAAAGTAAATCTTAAGGGTATCTGGTCCTTATCTAAAACTACCTCTCCTATTTTGTTGGAATATCCTCTGGGTATGTTGACCATAAATTTGGTTGACATAAACATTTAAAAATATTCATTTTAAAGAATTTTACAATTTGATCACTTAATTGCAAAAGCACCATTTTCCTGAAAATTTGATTTGAACATATTTTAAAATCTACAAGATGAAATCTTGGTTTTTCATTTCCATTTGAGAACTACGGTTATGAGGATCTGGAAAATTCCTATATTGAAGAATTCCGACTCTGTTTCTATCCTATACATTCTTTTGGGTTTTCCGATGCAAAATCGCGAACTGCCGTTACAATTAATAGTTCATTAATATTCAACATTCCATCTTTTAAACTTCTTATATCATAAGCTATTTATTTTTTTCCACTTTCTAAAATTTTAGAATTCATTAACTTTAAAATCTTAAAACACTAACTTCCCTTCCCGAAACAATTTCAAAAGTTTATCTTTAACTTCTCGTTTTCAAATCAAATTTCTATTTTTCCAAAAGGAATTCTTTTTCTATAGTAAGTATGAAAAGGGACTTAACTATGCCCAGTATACCACATATGATTTTTTAAACAAGTGTGGTCTCAAATCTACTATAATTAATTATGTCTAATAATGTAGTCATAACTAAATTTAATTAAGGTGTTGATATTATCAATCAAAATTTCATCCAAGTTTATCCATACAACCAAATTCATTCACGCATCCACATTACAACTAAATGGTGTTAAATCAGCATATTATCATATGGTACAATCATGGTTATTAGAGCAACACGCAAGAATAGAATTTAAAATAAAGGAGCTCACTTTATTTGTCATGTTTATACATATATAATTGGTTAACTGATAATGTTTGTTGGTTACTTAAGAAGTAAGAATATATATATATATAAATATATATATATATATATATATATATATATATATATATATATATTACTTCTTACTTCTTAAGTAACCAACAAACATTATTATTTAACCAACTAAACATCCAAATCACCATCAATAGTCATGTAAACTTATTTAACATCATTTTAAAATTAATTCATAATTTATTTCTTAAATTGGCACTCATCTTCATTTACACTCCGTCTAAATTTTATTGAATTGAATCCGGCAATATTTCGTCAGCACTTCCTTTCTTTTTCTCGCTCCGAAGCTTTCCAAACTCCTTCTCTACGAACTATGGTAATTTTTCCTTGCACTATCAATACACAAGGTCCTGGACTAAATGGAGATGTGGCTTGGCTATGGAGACAGAGAGCTCGGCCTAGTGGAGAATTTCCGATTATCATTGAACTTACAAAAATCAAACCCGAAATTTGGTCACCTTTCGACTAATCTTCGGACCAGTTACTGACGAAATTTGAAGAAGCTGTCAAATAGAAAGTTCTTGGAAATTCTTTCCACACAATTTAAAAAAAAGGAATCGCCCAATTTCGAGTAGTTTTAAGGGAGATTTGGTCAAAAGAAGGGTGTGTATTTTCGGATTTTAAAAATCTGGGCCAAAAATGACTTTGAAGGAATTGAAATTTTGACATAGTAGCTCTTGGATTTTGAAGAAATGATGCAAATGAAAATTTTAGCCAACTCAATTCTCTTGAGTTCGAAAAAAAATTACTTGATTTGGAGTAGCTTAGTGGGAGATAGAAGCCATGGTAATAGAGAAAGAAGGAGAAGGATGTGTGTAGAAATTAGAGAATGTGAATGACTATTTTTACATAAGGCTTCCTACCAGATGATCCCAATACCCTTCCATTAAAACTCATTTTTAACCACACATTTTCTCCTCCTTTCCAAGGAAAGATTAGACCCTTAAGTACTTAGCATTTAATGAGATGGAAAGTCTGTGTAAGGAGATGAAATGTGATGGTAAGTTTGCTTTTTATTACTTAACACTTAAGTATTCTTATTTAATTATATTATGAAAACATCTTAGATATTTTATTAGTTTTTGATGTGACTAATTGTGATTTTTTTAAATCTGTGTATGCATGTGTACATTTTTGTATCAAACAACGTTGCAATGATTCGAAACAACTTTCGTTCGACGTAAGGTCGAAAATTCGAAAACCGAATTCCGGTAACATTTTCAGTTTTTCATCAAACTATTTACTTATGTAAAAAAAACTTGAAAATTAGTTTTACATCATCTTTAAATAATTAAAACAAGTTTATTTAAGCTATAAAACCACAATTAAATAATATTAAAACTTAACTATAAAAATACGACATCGATTTGTCAAAATACGACGAAGTTTGTACATCTTTATGAAAGATGTTTATATAAATTTATAAATTTTTTATCAATCAATTATTATCATTATAAAACCATTTAAAAGAGTTATTTACCATTTAAAAAATTCATTGAACATATATCTAATTTTTATCGAAAACCGACTTTTGTCGATTTTACGATGAACATCTTTAATTTTGTAAACCAATTCTAAAAATTAGTTCATTGTTCTTGTTAACCTTATAGAACTTGATTGTTTGAGTTTGGTAATTCTATATTTGAATATTTAAAATAAATTAAATATTCCATTTTCAAAGTGGTAAAATTGCAGGTCGTTACAGATGTTCCTAGAGTGGAAATAGTTGGAGTATATTGCTGGCTATGACTACAAACATCATTATGAGTTAGATCCAAAGATGTTGGCAATTTTGACTATCAGACCTGCCTTGACTGAGCAGATCAGTATTAATAAAAGGTAAGATGCTAGACTAGCTGGGATCATGGCAAAAATAGAAGAAGGCGTAGAGTCTGAAGATATATGGTAGTACGGACCCCACCTAGATGGTTGGCTCCGTAAGGATGGGAGATTGTATGTTCCCGATGTTGATGAATTAGAAGATGAAATGCTACAAGAGTGCCCCTATTCAAGGTTATTTATACATCCTGGGAGTAATAAGATGTACCAGGATATGAAGCAGACCTATTATTGGGAAGGGATGAATAATGGTGTTGGGACATTTATTTCAATGTGCATGAACTGCCAATTGGTGAAGGCGAAGCAGAAGATGCCAAGTGGATTACTATAACTAATAGAAGTTCCAATTGGAAATGAGGCAAATGTTGATGGACTTTATAAATGGATTACCGAGGACCAGAGCAGGGTATGATAGCGTTTTGGTCATAGTCGGTAGATAGACGAAGAGTGCCTGATTCATAGCCATCAAGTCTACTAGGACTACATCTAAGTTGGTCGAGTTGTATGTGAAATGGGTAGTACCATTCCATGGTGTATCGAGAAGCATTGTGAGTGACTAAGAACCTTTGTTCATTAATGGGTTTTGGAAAAGCATACAAGAGTTGTTAGGGAGCGAGCTTGTAATGACCCGGAATATTATCGATTTGATTTGGGAATACTTAATTTATTTTAAATATTCGGTTAATGGCTTAATAATCAAACAACCCTCTTTTAACTAATAACTAATTGTAGAAAATACAATTTTGAATTTTTTTACTAAAATAGATAGTTCGATGGAAAACTGAAAATGTGATCGAAACCTATTTTTCGGATTTTTGACCTTGTTTGAACTACAAGTAGTAAAAGATTGTGATACCTTTGTTTATACTTTAAAACAATATTTAAAATGTTTAGGAAAATAGTTTTATTTTGAAAAATATAAACAAACTAATAATAATAAGAATTTAATTCAAAATTTGAATGAGAAATGATGGATGTGAAATGAAAAGATTCTTAAGTGTGTAAATTAGCAAACGTATATAGATCATCCTAATATCCATAATCTCTTTCAAATAGTTGGTACTTTGGTGACTATATAAGAGTTGAAAATTTAGATTTAAGGGCATTTTGGCTTTTTGCCTCTTTATTATATTTTATTTTTGTATATTTTAACTCATCTTATATAAATACATCTTTCATTTTATACATTTCATTTTATACTTCATCATCTAACCTCCTTTTTGATCCTCTCTACTTCTTTTAAAATTCTGAAAAAATCTCATCCTTTTAAACTCAAAATCAAAAAGTTTAAACTTAAGCTATGTTAACAGCTCTTTTCCATGACTTAGCAACCCAACGACTTACGACTTAACAACCTAAGAAGCTAAGTGACTCAGTGATCCAGAGACCTAGTAACCTAACGAGTTAAATAAGAAACGACTTAATGATCTAAAGACTTAAGAGAATCAACGGGTTAACGACCTACGGGTTAACGACCTAGTAATTCAATGAAAGGCAATGACGTAAGGACCTAACGACCTAAATGTCTAGCGAGCTAACATAGATCTACAGCGAGTTAATGGCCCAGCGACCTAGCGAGTTAACAAGCCGCATGTCCCTATGTCGTTTGATCGTAGGTCGCATCAAGGTTAGGTCGCTGCCATTCCTAAGCCTAGCCTAGGTCGCTCCACTTGATGCCTCGACATGTTTAAGTCGCCTTCCATTCCTCACAGGTCGCTACGACCTACCAGTTAAAGCAATTAGCAAAACGAAACCATTATAAGCCATAGCCCGTATCCATTAGGTCGCTTATGACCTACGACCTAACCCCTAAGTCGTCCACGACCTACGACATACCTCCAGATTTTCCCTATAAATACCCCGCCTACTCCGCATTTTGAGGGGACGAATTTTTTGAAATGCCAAGACTCTGCTGATTTCTCTACCGACTTCAACACTTCAAAGACAAAGAATACTCAAAAGAATCTTAAAAAAGAATCAAGTTCATTTGCCATGAATCGAAAGAGCTTTTCTACATCGAAGTTGTAATTACTTGTCTTCATTGTGTTGTAATCAAAGGATTGTTGTAAATTCTGTAATCGAATCAGTGATAAAAGAGATTAAAGTGGACGTAGGCTTGACTTTGAGCCGAACCACTATAAACCTGTTGTCTTTTACTGTTTTATGCTTTTCTCTGCTTACTTTTAGTTCCCGGACCAACGGGTGGTGCTTTCACTTTATCACAAATCTCACCGGGCTGTTAGCGTACATTTTTGGTGCTTTCACTGAGAATATCGAACTCAGGTGTGTTCTCACCATTGCTTCGCAAAGATTTGTTGAAAGACTCTCCTTAAAAACCAGAAGTCTATCTGAAATCATGGCTCCTGGAAGAAAGAGTAGATCTACTAGATCCGGAGATGCTTATGACAGGGCTGCCACTTCTCCAGCGCCAAATCAGGTGACTCCTACTGTTGGAGTCACAAGGGCTGAACTTGATGATGTTGTGTCTGGGTTATACCAACAAATGGAAGCTCAAAATGATTTGATGATGGACAGGTTAAACGCTCTGCTTGGGGTTAACCAACAACCAGAAAATAATGAACCAACCTTTGCTGAAGATGCTCATGATTCCCAAGAGAAAAGTATTCCTCAAAGGGCAGCTGGCACCGCCGAAGGGGCACCTCCCGAAGCTGGAGTTTCAAGGCCGCAGCCACCTCTTCGCGAACGTTTGTTCAGGCAAACTTCTGAAAAAGTGGCTGACGTCTGCCCGGTAAGGCCTCTGAACGATGAGGAATACCTATCAGGAATGATTCACCAAATTATAAAAGAAAGTATGCAAAGGGATGAAGATGAAAATGACCAGGGGTTTGCTCCAAGCAAAACTACGTTTACCGAAAGAATTCTAAAAGCTGAATTTCCAAAGAAGTTTGTTCCCCCTACTATCCCAGCCTATCGGGGGACAAGCGACCCTAATCAGTTTTTGTACAAGTATGACTGGCATATGACAGGTGGCAGGGCAACAGATGAGATTAAATGCAGATAATTTCCTGTCTATTTGTAGGGGGTGGCTCTACTTTGGTTCACAAAGCGACCAGTCTGATCTATGGATCAATTCTTTGACTTAACTCGTAAATTCAAGGATCAGTTCAGGTTGTATGCTTCAAAGGCCAATGACATAATGTCACTGTCCAGCCTCGAACAAGCTCCCAGAGAATCTATCAAATCTTTCTTAAACCGCTTTAATATAGCTTTGGCCGAAGTGGATAATGCTGAGCCTCGAATGATTCTAACTTACTTGATGCGATCCATCGATAAAACAAGTGAGTTCGGAAAATGGTTGAAGATGAAGGAACCAAATTCACTTGAGAAGTTTTATAAGAAGTCTGACGAATTTATGCGTCTGGAGAATCTTCCTGCGCCAGCAAAGGTGGTTGTGGCTGAAATTGAAAACAACCATGTGGCCGAAGCTTCTAATAAGAAAGAATCTGTTGGTCAGAAGAGGGAAAATAGCGGTGGGAAAAAGCAGAAAGATATGAAGAAACCTCGCCGTTTTTCGGATTTTACTCCTTTGACTGAGAGTCCAGAGAACATCTTCTTCGCAACCAAGGATGCTATCGAGTACCCTAAGCCACCTGAGATGAAGCTTGGGAAAAATTTTGTGCCTAATGGAAGATTCTGTCGATTTCACAATCAGCCTGGCCATGACACTAATGAGTGTCGCCATTTGAAGAATCTAATTGAAGAGCTGCTGCGACAGAATAAACTACAACAGTATGCCAAAAGAAACAGAGGTGATCCGGCCTCATCTACTCAGGGGCAGCAACTTCCTGCTCATCAATCTGGCTCGGGTGAAAAGGCTGTGGTGCAGCAATCTGAAAGTCTTGTTATTAATGTAATCATAGGGGGTCCTCACCCAGCAGGCAGAAGTTGGGGAGAGATGGAGAGGTATGCTCATGCTCTGAGACATGCCCCGAAAGAAGAAACTGTTTTTGTCTTGGAAGATGCTGTGCCTTCAAAACAGCAAAGAACTTTTCACGATGACATCATATTCAGAGATAAAGATTATGTGGGAATTGAAGCTCCCACCATGGATCCTTTGGTAATATCCGCAGGTATCAGACCAGCTATTGTGAGAAGAGTGCTTGTTAATTGCGGCGCTTCTTGTAATATCTTCTTCAAAAAGACATTTGATCAAATGAAAATTCCGATGGCTGATGTTCAAGCTTCTTCGCAAAAAATTGTTGGGTTCACTGGGAACCAAAACAGCCCATCGGAACCGTCGACTTATTTGTAGAACTTGGTGAAGGAGAAAGAAAAGTGGTCCGTAAGCAAACTTTTGTTATTGTTGATGAATTTTCTTCTTATAACACCTTCTTGGGACGACCAACTCTTGCTGCATTCAAAGTTATTCTCGCCACGTGGTGCCTAACTATGAAATTCCCCACTGATAACGGCGTTGGTGTTTTAAAGGGGGACCATAATGCTGGGCGGGAATGTTATCTCACAGAGTTGTGGGAGGCAAAGAAGAGAGAGATGGGAAAGGGTGCGGCAGCTCCGCTCCGCATCAAAGAACCCACCTTGTAGCAATTACGGGGTGGACCCTGCACTGGTGAGCATAGTGGTGCGCGAAAAGAAGTTGATCGTAGAAAGACCAGTGCATGGGAGAATAGAGTGGTGCCGGTAGAAGTAACGGTGCCAATACCTGTTTACCCGGATGACCCAAACAAGGTGCTAAATGTGGGTTCACAACTTGGTATGATGGTTCAGAATATACTAATAGCATTCTTGAAAGCAAACCTGGATGTATTCGCTTGGATTCATGCTGACATGTGTGGAATATCTCCAGAAATCGCAGTGCATGCTTTAAAATATTGATCCGAAGTTCACACCCATAAAGCAGAAAAGAAGAACCCAGGGTCCTGAAAGGTCGACAGCATTAAAAGAAGATGTAGATCGGCTCATGGAGAATGGCTTCATCAGAGAATCCACTTATCCAAATTGGGTTTCTAATCCAGTGTTGGTTAAAAAAGCAAATGGGAAGTGTATGTATCGATTTTTCAGACTTGAATAAAGCATGTCCCAAAGACTGTTTCCCGTTGCCCGGAATTGATCAGTTGGTGGATGGAACAGCCGGGCATGAATTAATGCCTTTTATGGATGCTTACTCAGGATATAACCAAATCATGATGCATGAGCCAGATCAGGAGGACACGAGCTTCATCACTGATGTTGGTCTTTACTGTTATAAAGTCATGCCCTTCGGACTAAAGAATGCGGGGGCAACTTATCAAAGACTTGTGAATGCCATGTTCAAACCCTAGATTGGGAAGACTATGGAAGTGTATGTTGATGATATGTTAGTGAAATCGAAAAAGGCAGTAGACCACATGGATCATTTGGCAGAAATGTTCGCAATTCTCCGAAAGTATAGGATGAAGCTAAATCCTCTGAATTGTTCATTCGGAGTAGAGTCCGGAAAATTCTTGGGTTTCATTGTGAGTGCTAGGGGCATCGAAGCTAATCCTGCTCAGATTACTGCCTTAAGAGAAGTCAAAGCCCCTAGAACAAAGAAGGAATTGCAAAGCCTCAATGGGAAAGTCGCTGCTTTGAGTCGATTTATTTCTAGAGTCACTGATAAATGCATTCCCTTTATTGATGCTCTGAAGAAAGGAAAGAAAAACATTGAGTGGACTCCTGAATGTCAGAAAGCTTTTGAAGAACTGATTCGTCACATGGAAAAGCCTTCATTTCTTTCTCAGCCCAGCAATGGTGAAGACCTTTTCATATACTTAGCAGTCTCATCTCATGCTCTCAGTGCAGCATTGATACGGGAAGACGCAAAAGTTCAGCACCCGGTTTATTACATCAGCAAAAGATTCACTGGGGCAGAGCTGAATTATTTGAAGTTAGAAAAGTTCGCCTATTGTCTATTGATTGCGTCCAGAAAGTTGAGGCCATACTTCCAGGCTCATCCTATTAAAGTCCTCACTGATCAACCTCTAAAGCAAGTCCTATTCCGCCCTGAAACTTCGGGTCGTCTTCTGAAGTGGAATATTGAACTCAGTCAATAGGATATCACCTACCATCCCCGAAGAGCAATCAATGGAAAAGTTTTAGCAGATTTCATTGCAGAATACACAGATAAAGGTGGCAGTGGGGAAGAGGTAACTGATGACACTCTGATCCGATGGAAATTATATGTTGATGGTGCAAGAAATGACTACTGTTCCGGAGCTGGGGTTGTGCTTGAAACCTCCGAAGGGCAGTCATTGTGTTATGCATTGAGATTAGAATTTCCTTCGACAAATAATGAAGCCGAATATGAAGCTCTTATTGCCGGTCTGAGGATTGCTAAAGAACTGAGCATCAAAGTATTGCAGATCTTCAGTGATTCCCAGCTTATTGTATGCCAAGTCAAGAAAGAGTTTCAAACTAAAGGAGGAAATCTACTTGCTTACTTATCAAAAGCCTGCAAGCTTCTCGATGATTTTAATCATTATACAATAAACCATATACCCCGGGAAGAGAACATGAAGGAAGATTCTCTCGCGAAATACTCAAGCTCCGGCGAAGCTCAATTATTGGGATTAGTCCCTGTAGAAGTCTTGACAGCACCTTGCCAGAAAACTCAAAAGAACGCCAGAAGCTGTTGAGAAAAGCCCCAAGATATGTAACTCAAGGCGACCATTTGTACAGACAAGGATTCTCAATGCCATTACTCCGATGTGTAACCAAAGAAGAGGCTAAGACAATTTTGGCTGAGGTGCACGGAGGGGAATGTGGGGATCATTCAGGTGGCCAAACTCTTGCAAAGAAAATTCTCCGCTATGGGTATTTTTGGCCGGATATTAATCAAGATGCCCGCTAGCTACTCCCGGAAGTGTGACAGATGCCAAAGATTTGCAAAAATCCCAAGAGCAACTTCCACCGTGCTAACACAGATGGTCAGTCCATGGCCATTCGCCATTTGGGGAATAGATCTCATTGGGCCTATGCCAATTGCCAGATCCGGAATCAAATATGCCATTGTTGCTGTTGATTATTTCACTAAATGGGCTGAAGCTGAACAATTGGCTACTATTACCTCTAAAAAGATGATAAATTTTGTAACTAAAAATATCATTTGCAGGTATGGTGTGCCTCAGAAGATAATAACAGACAATGGTACCCAATTCGAAAGCGAAGAATTCCAGGAATTTTGCAGGCGATTCAAGATCCGAAAAAGCTTCTCAATAGTGGCTCATCCGCAGGCAAACGGGCAAGTGGAAGTAGTGAACAAAATTATCAAATCAACCATCAAAAAGCAACTGGAAAAAGCAAAAGGTGGTTGGGTTGATAAGCTGCCACTAGCACTATGGGCATATAGGACTACCCACAAAACTGTGACTAGGCACACTCCATTCTCATTAACATATGGATCGGAAGCAATGATTCCAGTGGAAATAGAGGTCCCCTCACACAGGAGAATTCATTTCAACCAAGCTGAAAATGAAAAGCTTCAACTTGAAGCACTTGATTTGCTTGATGAAAGAAGGAAAGAAGCTGAACTCAGAGTTGCGGCTCAACAGCAAAGGATAGCCAGGCACTTCAATTCTAAAGTTCGTCAACGCAGCTTTGAAATTGGGGATCTAGTCTTGAAAAGGATCATGACAGCAACAGGAGTGTTTGGGCCAAACTGGGAAGGGCCGTATGTCATAGGCAAAAAACTTCTTGATGGCACTTTAAAACTCACAACCGTCGAAGGAGATCCAATCCCGAGAGCCTTGAACAGCAACCACTTGCATCCATATTTTACTTAAACGCTATGCTTAAATCTGTAAAATAAATCTGGATGTATCGTTCTTGTATTGTAAGCCATTGTAAAATCAGTGAAATTCAGCAATAAGAACTATAAAGTGGATGTAGACCCAATTGTTGGCCGAACCACTATAAATCTTGTGTCTTCTACTACTTTAAAATGCATGTCTCATTTCGATGTGCAAATATCTTAAATATGTTGCTAAAATATCGATTTACTATTGCAGGCAATCAAAGCAAAGCTTACCTATTCAACACGTCACAAACCCAAGCAATTCCCATAAATCACTCAACAAACAAATGTCAAGCCACAAAAACTCTAGACTCAATTCCTACACAACAAAGGCTTCACACAAACGGTTGGTGATTCCACCAAAGGGGCACCTTCCCAAAGAGAAGGCACCAGGCCTTTGCTAACTGACTATGATCGTTCGTGCAAACGGACATCCGGTTAAGTGGCTTGCGTCTGCCCCGTGGATTCACTCAACCATGAAGTACACTTCTCTGGAAAAATCAGACAGCTTACCAAAGAAAGGAACATGTATTTGAGAATGATAACGAGGAATCGCTAAGCGGCAGTTGATGAAAAGACATGGACAAGCAGACAAAAACAGCCGAAGTGGAATCTTGTCTCTCACCCAAGAATGTTGGTGGGACCACCCAAGGGGCCACCTTCCCAAGATAGAAGGTTCCAGGCCCTTGTTACTTGATTGTGATCGTTCGTACAAACGAACATCTAGTCGGGTAGCTTGCGTCTGCCCCGTGGACCCACTTAACTGTGAGATGCAACCTTCCTAGCAAACCAAACAAAGACCTCCAACGAGGCAAAATCCCTCTTTGAAGGCACAAGCCCTCTTCGGAGGCACACAAACAAAGACCTCCAACGAGGCAAAAACCCTCTTCAGAGGCATAAGCCCTCTTCGAAGGCACACAAACAAAGACCTCCAACGAGGCAAAAGCCCTCTACGGAGGCACAAAGCCCTCTAACGAGGCATGGCCAAATCGAAATGCTTCTCTCACCCAAGAATGTTGGTGGGACCACCCAAGGGGGCACCTTCCCAAGATAGAAGGTTCCAGGCCCTTGTTACTTGATTGCGATCGTTTGTGCAAACGAACATCCAGTCGGGTAGCTTGCGTCTGCTCCGTGGGACCATTCAACTGTAAGAAAGTAACTTTCAGGCAAAACAGCACAAAGCCCTCTCCAGAGGCACAACAAAAAAGCCCTTCCCAAAGGCACATCAAACAAGCCCTCTCCAGAGGCACAAATCAAGAAGCCCTCTTCGGAGGCACAAAGCCTTCTTCGGAAGCACTAAACAAGTAAAGCCCTCTAACGAGGCACATCCAAAAACTTCGTTGATGGAACCACCAAAGGGGCACCTTCTCAAAAAGAAGGTTCTAGGCCGCAGCTAAATACTCGTGATCATTTGTGCAAACAAATATCCGATAAAACAGCTGACGTCTGTCCCGTAGGCCCATTCAACGATGAAACATAACATTCTGACAAACAGATCAAAGCTTTCTTCGGAAGCCCGCTTCACTGCATAGAAGAATCCACTTTTCAAAAGATAAAAAGTGACCATCTCTGAAAGTTGAAGTGTTAAAAAAAAGGAGAAAGAAAAACTTCTCCGATGTAAGGCACACTCTACTAAAAGCAGAATAATATTTCCTCAAAACGGAAGAATTATTCTCTAGAATAAGAGTACAAGTCTTTTCAGAATATTGCAATGAGCCGTGGTATGGGGGCAATATAGCTATATTAATAAAAACAATGCTCAAACATCATACCACGAGCTCACTGCAGTATCGTACAAAGAAAATAAAGAAATTTGTGCAAAAACAAGGAATAAATGCATTCCCAAATACTGACAAGAGATTGTACAAGTAAAAAGAGTCATTTTTATTCCATACTATCAAATTTTTTATACATGTACAGGTTTCAAAAAGCGGGGGCCGGTACCCGCACAATCTCTGGTCAATACAAGCCTTTAGACAAAAGGCAAAATAGCAAAACAAGAAAGATAGAACCAAACTCATTTCTTCTTCCTCCCGCCGCCTTTGAAGCCTTCACCTGGCTTAATGGCTAACTTCGCAGGCCGGCTTGGACGAGTCGTGGAAGAAGGAGAAAGAGGTGCAATTGGGTCTTCTTCCACTTTCTCATCACTAGCGGAAGCGTCTTTTTTCTTCTTTGAAGCTACACATTTTCCCCTCTTCTTTGAAGAAGATTCACTGCCCAAAGAGATAAGATCACTCAGCTTTGTGTCATTGGCAGTAAACTTCTCCGGAGTCTTCTTGCCCTCCTCAAGTTCCTCGGCTTTTTGTTCCTGTGAAGCCGCCGGGTCGTCTAAGCCTTGAAGAGCTTCTATTTGTTGTTCTTGTGATCCCGGTTGAGAAGCAGAAGGAGGAGTAACTTGAAGAGGTAGAAGAGCAGTAGCTGGGGGAGGCGAAGCTTGTGCGGCACTTGTTGTTTTCGCTACAGAAGAAGAAAAGTTAAAAACATCTGTATTTCCCGCAAAGAGAGGAGATAGTGGCACATCAAGGCTTAAGTAATAGGCAAAAAGTTCATCAAGCTCATGTGAAGCAAACGAGCAGTCCACTTGAGCCAGATCGGAATTGAAGTTACCTGGAGAGCTTGGTTTGATCACTTCGATTTCATAGTCTTGGGCTTCAGTACTTTCTTGGGCCACTTCTTCAGTGTGAGCAGTTTTAGCTCTGATATTGGCTTTAGCAGGAGGCGGAGAATGGGAACTTGAGCCAATAATGTCAACGACGACCGAAGATGAAGGACGGGCTGGGTCGGTCAAAGGTGCCTTCCTTGTACGCTCCTCTTCCGCTACTTCGGCTCTCTAATTAGCAAGTTGCTCTTTCCCTCTCGCAAGGGCGGCACGACCCTCATTGTCCAAATAGTTAGCCACAAAATCCACTTCGGTATAACTGGCATCTTTGAACGCTTCAACCGCTGGTTCACACACTTCAGCCAATGTGATCTCATATTTCGGGTCCAAGAAAGAAAGACTGCCTTTCCCCAAGACGATGAGAACGTAGAATTCAAATAGAGTGGAGCTGATGTTAGATTTAGTCACCTCGTGCTCATGTTCAGCTGCCTTTTTTCCAGAAATGGTGTCGTCACGTTCTTTTTCAGCTCTAGCAAGCTGGATCTTCAGCATCGCAATCTCCGCGTCTTGAGAGCTAGTTTTTTCCCGCAGCTGAGCAACATCTTTGCGGTACTTTTCAACAATTGTCTGCTCTGCCTCCAGTCTAGCCTCAACATCTTGCTGAGCAGCATGAGCATCTCTCACTTGCTTTTGGAGCACTTCTTCCTTTTGTGTATATGAAGTGGAAGAAGTGGCGAGCTCGCCTTTGAGTTTCTTAACTTCAGCCTCAAGCTCCTCGCTGTAAGCAGTAATGCTCTTAATTTCCGCATCGTGCTGATCAAGAGTTTTCTGCCACTCAGACTTATCATTTTCCATAGTCAACATAATCTCAAGATTTGCACGGTTTACTCTTTGAAGTTCATCGACCAGTTTTTGCCAGCTGGACATTCTTTCGATATCGAGCTTTACAGCATCAAGATTTCTCAGAATGGCTTGTTTGTCGATCGGTACCAAATCCAAATCAAAACGCACTCCTTTCAGACACCAGTTCGGGAATTGGCTGTGGAGTGTAGGAGGAGGCTTCTCGACTTGATAGGGAGGCCTATTGACGATTGATTGGATATCATTTCTTTTGAGGGCAGGAGAGCTGGAGGGGATGTCTAAAGAAATAGAAGCAGCGGGCACTTTAGAGATTTCAGAAGAACACTTGTCGTCGAGTTTGGCCCGCTTGCTTGGATCCTCGGTTATGTGACTCTTTCCCCTATCGTCGTGAGACTTTCTTTTGTGAGAATCGTCATCTCTTTGGGAGGAGTCATGGCGGTCATCTTTTCTTCCATACCGCTCCTCGTAAGCCTGCCTCTCACGAGCTTTCCTAGCCACTCATTCCTCATCAGTTTCCCTAGGGGCAGAGAGAAAGCGTCGGGGATCATAAAAATCACGCCTTCCGTAGCGTTGAAAATCATCATAGTACGAGCCGCTTCGTCCTATTGGAGAATCTGAAAATGAAAAAGAGATAGAATTTATAAATCTCCAGAAAAAGGAAGTTAAGTGCGAGTAACTGCTAAAAATCCTAAGTGTGTGTGGCGTGCAAACTACACGCGTCAAGCTACAAACCACTCTTCAGCTTAGGAATGATGTCGGCTTTTACAATAAGGGTCAACTCTTGGGTTGACGGAAGTGGTCGCAAGACAGATGTTGCTTCAACCGATGGAGAGACAAGCTTAGGAGCAGTGGTATCGTCTTTAAAAAGATCTTGAGAAGTCACCATAAAATCGCTTAACCCCCCGAAGATGTCGTCACCATCATGCCCAGCCGAGTGAGTCACACCAGCAGTTCCTTCTTCAGCATGCTCAGCACTTTTTATGGCAGAACATTCCTTCTCCGTCCCCTCATCAACTTCCGTGATGGCCTTCCGGGATGTTGAGGGAGTTCCTCTTCTTCGATAACCGGAAGAAGTTTAGACTTGCCGGAAAACTCTGCACCCTCAGCAGAACCGGAGCATTTTATCAAAGAAGCTTCTGCAACAAGTTCTTTCAATGCAAGTTCTTTTGCGGGGGCTGGGGCGTCAGATGTTTCCGGTTGAGAAGCAGGGGCATCGCGAAGCTGAAGGGATCGAGAAGGATGTAAAAGGCCAAATTGATGTAGAAATTCATCTTTCAAAAGAAATTTGATACTCCTTCCCTCGACGGCTACAGCATTAAGCCTTTCAAATGTTTACTTGTGACTGGAGTCTTTAGAAGGGAGAGGAAGTGCTACAAAAGTAAAAATGAAGTTAATACTTGACAACCCGAATTCTGAAAGGCTCAGAAATGGAGTAAATGGAGATAGACAATCTTACTTCTTACTCTCCAGATGCCATAGAATCCTGGAGGGCAACAAACGAAGAAAAACCGATTTAAGAACCCGTAAGCGCTGTCGGGCAAGTCTGTGATCAATTTACGTTTTCTAGCGCTCCTTATAATTGTGATGAAAAGATGGTCTTTATTCCTCCCGAATGAACACAAGTAGCAAATTTCGTCGAAGCTCGAAAGGCGATTAAGTGCTCTCTCAAACAAGACACACAACCCCATCAGAATGGCATAGCCATTGGGGTGCAACTGGAATGGAGAAATAGTCAACCGAAGAAGCAACTTTCTGAGAAAGTCATTAAAAGGAGGAATAGCTCCGCTCAAGCACATCTGACGGTTGATCGCAATAAAGCCAGGAGGTGGCCTGTCGGCGGTATCATTTACTCCAGGAAGTAAAGCTTCGGTCTCAGCAATGCCAAATTGGACGCAAAGCTGGCTGAAAGCCCGTTGGGTTAGAGTGGTTGAGACTGTTTCCGGAGGATTCTCCAGAGGGTCAGCTATTGGGAAGACTTCTTCAATCTGTTCTACTGTTTCTTCTTGTGCTTGATGAGAAGTCATTCTACACAAGGAACTGGATGTTCAAATATGAAGGTGCACGTTTCCTAAAAGCGTGTGAAGTGTTGTGCGAAGCTAATAAAATAACAAGTAAATAAAAATAATAATACTGGTTGGCATACGTCAATTCAGGAAAATTCAAGACTTGTTGTTAAATTAAAACTGAGAGTAGTGTCAATGCAGATAACATTCGATGGTAAGTAGTTCTAACTGTGAGAATTTTGCGTTGACACTTCATTCAAGTTAGTTAATTCGCAGCATTTCACACTCGATTAAATTCAAGTTATTTTACTTAAGTAGAATATTGTCTCTTGATCTAATCCATCGTTCGATGTGGGCAGTCAATGATGAGTATATTCGTCCCAGTTTTCTGCAAATATTGTATTTAACAGGTTATTAGCAATCAAGTCAATACAATCTGTGAAAAAGTGTAACAAGTTCAAGCAGTTCAAATTGGCAATTCAGTCAAGTTCTGTAAAAATTTTGCAAGTGTTCAAGTTCTGTTCATTCCTTAAGTCACCAGAACGACTTAAGTTAGCTCGGGAATCTTTAGGTCGCCCAGATCGAGTTCAAACGAATTAACATAGGTCGAGCTTCCTTAAGTCGCTCTGCTCGAGTTATGGAGTTCATTAGTCATGTTCCTACGAGTTAAAGCTACGCTGCAAGTTAAGGCATAAGGCTTTAAGCCAAGACAAGGAAAATTTGTTTAAGTGTTAGCTCGTCCAAGTACGTCCGCGACCTAAAGGTTATGTCGCAAGAAGTTAAGTCGCCCTGATCATAGTGCGACCCAAAAATAGGTCGTAAGGAGAGTTATCTCGCCCGAAGAAGTGTGCTACACATCTTAAGTTGCAAGTTCGTAAGTCGTTCAGATTCTTTTAAGTTGCAAGGCTCTTAGGTCGCTCGATGCATTAGGTCGCTCCAAGAGTAACTCGGAAATGCCGAGTTTTCTTCTATCAAAAAACCCTAAGTCCTGCTCTCCACTCGTATGTTGCCGCGTGTCCATCCCCCTTACCTCACCAGAAACACCGCAACATAACCCGCTATCCACTAACCCATTAATCTAATATCTCCTCATCTCCTCCAAACACCTAAAACCTCATCGACTTCTCCAAATTTCCGAAAGAAAAAAAAATCATCGTTAACTCCACAAATTCTAACATTCGCCAAATAATCCCGTGAGATCCTGAGCCGATTAATTTTTTAAAGAAATTACCAATGGTTCGACGATGATCAGAGGGCGAAACGGAGTACAATTTTACAATATGGTAACAGAAATTACATAGAACCGATGATAGGAGAATCGATGGAAGGCGCAATAGATGGATGATCAGCATTACCTAAATTCGCTGTTGGAAATGATGATCGAAATAACGAGGAATGGAATTTCGCTTTGAAGTTCCGGAGCTCAGAAATTCGTCAATGGCGGTTTCAAAGGTTAGAGCAAGTGAGGAGAAGGAAGAAGAAGCCGAGCAACTTATAGGCGGGAGAAGTGGAATTCGAATCGGCTTGAACGACCTAACAACTCAAGCGACTCACGACTTAGCAACTCAGATGGCACGGGTTAAAAGGTGTCGAAGCACACGACCTAGTCCCTAGGCGTATACTTCGAGGGGCAAGTGTTAACAGCTCTTTTCCACGACTTAGCAACCCAACGACTTACGACTTAACAACTTAAGAAGCTAAGTGACTCAGTGGTCCAGAGACCCAGCAACCTAACGAGTTAAATAAGAAACGACTTAATGATCTAAAGACTTCAGAGAATCAACGGGTTAACGACCTACGGGTCAAAGACCTAGTAATTCAGTGAAAGGAAACGACCTAAGGACCTAACGACCTAAATGTTTAGCGAGCTAACATAGATCAACAGTGAGTTAATGGCCCAACGACCTAGCGAGTTAACAAGCTGCATGTCCCTATGTCGTTTGAACATAGGTCGCATCAAGATTATGTCGCTGCCATTCCTAAGCCTAGCCTAGGTCGCTCCACTTGATGCCCCGACATGTTTAAGTCACCTTCCATTCCTCATAGTTCGCTACGACCTACCAGTTAAAGCAATTAGCAAAACAAAACCATTATAAGCCATAGCCCGTATCCACTAGGTCGCTTACGACCTACGAACTATGACCTAACCCCTAAGTCGTCCACGACCTACGACCTACCTCCAGATTTTCCCTATAAGTACCCCGCCTACTCCACATTTTGAGGGGATGAATTTATGGAAACGCCAAGACTCTGCTGATTTCTCTACTGACTTCAACACTTCAAAGACAAAGAATACTCCAAAGAATCTTAAAAAAGAATCAAGTTCATTCGCCATGAATCGAAAGAGCTTTTCTACATCGAAGTTCTAATTACTTGTCTTCATTGTGTTGTAATCAAAGGATTGTTGTAAATTCTGTAATCGAATCAGTGATAAAAGAGATTAAAGTGGACGTAGGCTTGACTTTGAGCCAAACCACTATAAACCTGTTGTCTTTTACTGTTTTATGCTATTCTCTGCTTACTTTTAGTTTCCGTACCAACGGGTGGTGCTTTCACTTTATCACAAGTCTCACCGGGGTGTTAGCGTACATTTTTAGCGTTAACAAGCTAGGATTTGGATTTTGCATTTCTAAATAAGGTGGAAGGTGAGAACACTCACCTTTTGTTCTTACTTTTTAGAAATAATAAACATTGTGAGCTATTCAATCTTTTATTTAGTAATTTAATGGAATAAATAAAAATGTTGTGAAATTTGTTAGTGTCTTTGATTTGGTATGTAAATCATGTCTTATGATACTGTTTTTAAAAATCATATTTTTGTTGATTATAACCTTGGATTTAGAAATGCTCACTGTAAGAGGAAAGCATGAACAATGATATATTCTTCTATTGTTCTTTGAAAAGAAAAGAAACATCAATCCTTCATCTCACCTTTAAAAATTCAACACCTCCTCCCTCGTTTAGAATTAGCCCAAGGTTTCAAAAATAAATTTGTCCATCTTAGTATCTAGTTATTTTAAAAAATAGTCATAGTCATTTTCGTCGAATACGGTGTTAGATATATGTCAATTGCAATGATGGTTAAAACAACGATATTTTTTCGATGAGCACAAACCAACGAACGGGGATTACTTTCACGTTCATCTCCGAGAATCATGATTTTTAAGGCTTTTCGTGTGTTTTTAGGTGGTCGGGATGTGATGTGGTGGTTAGATGAACTGTTTTAGTACATTTATGAAATTTCGGTGAACCATAGATGAAGGGATGAGCGGCAAGTGCCTAAAGGAAGCTTAGGACTAGGCGAAGGTGAGGCAATGATCGCAAGGGGTCCAGTGGGCGGTGGTGGTCAATCGAGCTAAAATTAGGGTTTTGGGCTTTAAATTTTGGTGCGTGCATTTTGGGTTGCAGAGGTGATTCATAATATCAAGCTTGGCCGGAAGTGGGGCAAGGGTGCGTGTGTGAGTGGTGGTTGCTACGAAGGTGGTGTTGTGATCTGGAGATGATCATGGTGACGACGGTCGTGAGATGAACGAAGAAGCTTCATGTGTGTTCCCATTCGCCTGTACGTGATTGGATTTTTGTAGTAGCATGGACGGAAGTGGATTTGGATGGCCAGAGACTAGGTAGTGGGGTTGGATGGACTTGGATTGTTATGTGGGTTTTTCTTATTGCCTTGGTTAGGCTAGCAGTAGGGTGGTCGATGGTGTTAAGTGCACAAGTATGCATGTGCACTAGTTCTGGAGTGTCGTATTGGGGATATTGAGGGAGACGGTGCTGTGCTAATTGGATTCAGGTTTAAGTGAATGTAAGAAGGCCTTAGGCCTTAGTTTTGTAGGAAAACTTTTCAAATTTAATTTGTTTATGAAATTTTATAAATCATAGACTCAAACTTTGCAGTGCTATATCTCATCCATTTTGCACCCATTTGACCCACCGATTTTTGCACTAGGTTCATATGATGTAGTAGAACACTATGGTATAAATACTTGATAGTTTAAATGAATTACAAATTTATGATAAAATAATAGTGGTTGAATTTTAATTTCGTTATTTTAAATAATAACGTAGTTAAATTAATTATACTTTATTGGTTATATCTATTTGGCCAACTAAACACCGCTCTGTTAAACTAAGTTGAATAAATTATTTTGGACATTCATTGAGTAGAATGAATCCTCGTTCTGCTATAACTAATGAAATAGATTATTTTAGACTTCTATTTAGTAGGATAAAACCCTGTTCTGTTATTATATTAAACTGGACATTTATTCATATGCCAATTAATCAATATGTGGATTAATTAATTTTGGAAAAAGTGATGTGTTAACTATTGATGGTTAATTATGGATTTGATTTACATATATGTTGTTTTTGTAAGTACTGGTTATGTGACTAGAAGAGTCAAATTGAATTAAATGGTAACTTGATTTAGTACCATTGTGTATGCAAAGCCTCTTTCCGAATTTGTAAAACTTATGGATTTAAAATAACTTCAATTTTAAAACAATTTGAGGTTAAGTGCTTTTAACTGATTTTTTAAAGTAAATTAATTAATTATCTTAAATAAGATGTTTAAAATTATTTAATTATATTATTAATATTATTTTAAGTTAGTTAATTGGTTTAGTTGTGTTTAAAGTTAATTAATTATTTTATTAATGGTGTGTTTAAAGTTAATTAATAATTATATTAATGATGTGTTTAAAGTTAATTACTAATTTTATTAACGATGTATTAAAAATTATTTATTTTTGATGTTTAAAAGTTGTCAATTAATTGAATAAAGGTGTTTATAAATGATAAATTGTTTTATAAAAAGGATTGTACATAGTAAAGGAGATTATAAGCGATATTTGGTAAAGGAGTTATATAAGGAGTTTTATAAGGGGTTTATAAATCATTTTAGAGATTTATAAAAGAATTTTTATTAATTAATTTAGAGATTTATAGAAGGATTTGTAAATATGAAATGGACATATAAAAAGAGAATTTTATAAAAGAAATGAAATTTGATTTTGATAGTTAATCCTTCTTAATTATGATGGTATTGAAACATTCTTTTTATACTTAACATCGAAGGATAGGTGGTTTGGTCTTTAGTAAGAAAAGTTTTAAATGATATTTTCTTTGGTTATTTAAATATGAATTTGAAAAGGAAAAAATTTTCCTTAGGTTTTGTTAATATACTTATCATACTTATACTGTTGAGATAAGTATATGGATATTTTCTAAGATTTGAAGGTATAGTGGTTTGTGAATATACTTATACTGGTGAGATCAGTATATGAAATGTTTTTCCAAGTATTGATTGGAATGTAAGGTGTTTGTGAATATTATTTTTTATGAATGTATTTTTGAATTAAATAATCAAAAGAGATTTAATTAATGAAAGATTAATTAATAGAGGCTTAGTGAATTCACATGGTATTTCACTTATGATTGATTATTTTTTTACTTGTTAGTAAAATGATCGACTATCAAATCATGACCCAAAAATATAACTCCGGAAATATCTAGGTAAAACACGGGAGTTATATGGCACAGTCATCTCCGATGATGTTGTACTGTCTGTATAAATCTAATTTTGTTCATATGAGGTGTTTGCACAAAAAATGGACAAACACCTCAAAGTCGTATGATTTAATTGATTTTATGTTGTTCTTAGTGATTTGGGTGATTTATGCAAATATATGAAAAGCATGGACTAAACTATAAAAGACACGCAGATTTATAGTGGTTCAGCCAGAATGTGCCTACATCCACTTTATATATTATTTCTCTTTTCTTGTTCAGATTACAAGTACAAAGCTTTGATACAAGTATCTGAAAGTTGTTTGAAAGTTCTCTCCGTGCTTGAGCTCTCAAAACTTGTCCCCCATTGTTGTAACCCTGCCCCTCTATTTATAGAGTGAGGCTGGGGGTAGGGGTCTTGGATGTATAAAGCTGCTGGCGGGCATGGGCTGATGTAATCTGGCCTGGCAATGTTGGTTCGGTACTCCCTGGTTCGGTGATAGTTGTGAGGAGTGGTCCGGTGGTTCTGGTCCGGTAGCACCTGGGAGGTAGCTGGTTCGGTAGTGTGGAGCTGGGTTGGTTCGGTAGCTCCTGGGAGGTAGCTGGTTCGGTAGTGTGGAGCTGGGTTGGTCCGGTAGCTCTTGGGAGGTAGCTGGTTCGGTAGTGTGGAGCTGGGTTGGTCCGGTAGCTCCTGGGAGGCAGCTGGTCCGGTAGGCTTTGGAAATGAATTGGTTTGATCTTCCATGGTTATGAATTTGGTTCGGTAGTGGTGGAAACACACCCAACACTTGCCCCTCAAAGTGGGGCATATGCCAAATATGTCGTGCTTTGTTTCAGTTTGGATGTTTCCATTCGGTCCTACACGCCGAACCAGTTGGTTTGGTTATCTTTGTTTTGTCTATAAATGTGGGCTTCATGTCTCTCGTTATTTCCTACCAAGCGAGATAGCCGAATCAGATTTGCCGGATCACGCTTAACTACCGAATCAGGTGGTTGCCGAATTACTTTCGTGTTTCGAACTACCGAACGAACTCGTGTAGTTCGAGTACCGAATGAAGACTTGTCTTACCGAATGAATTCGGGGCGCTTAAGCACCGAATGAACTCGAAGCCTTTGGACTACCGAATGAGCTTCGACGTCTTGGAATGACCGAATGAACTCGACGTCTTTGGTCAACCGAATGAATTCGATGTCAACCGAATGAATTCGATGTCTTTGGAATGACCGAATGAACTCGACGTCTTTGGTCAACCGAATGAATTCGATGTCTTTGGTTAACCGAATGAATCTTCATGCTTGAATTACCGGTCGAGTTCGAATGCCGGACGAATCTTGAACCTTTTATGTCTCGAACTACAAATGAAATTCTAGATTGTACTCACTTACTTGTTTATATCTCTACATCCTTTGTTCTAACAATGTGCTTTTTCGTGTTGCAGATAATGTCTCACAAAGTGGAAACCCGATCAGAAAAGAAGAGATCAACGGACAGAAGAGAATCTCTCGTCGTGCCCCTAGTTCAGCCGAATCCAAAACGACATGGGCCCACCCCGAGATCGCTAGTGGACGGGTATGGTCCTCAAGAGCTTCTGAACTCACCTCCTGATTGCTTCCCTAGCTCCCTCAAAGACGAGCAGCTTGATGTCATTTCTCGCTCTTTCGGGATTGACAGAGCGCGTATGCTGTTGCCAGGGGAAGGAGTGATGCCATATAATCCCCTTGAATGATATTTCGCTTACAGCAGGTATCACTGTATGTGCGGTGCCATCCCGCCTCTCAATGCATGGATAGTCAGCTTTGTCACATATCTGAAGGTGGCTCCATTCCAGCTTCAGCCTAACTCCTACGCCATTCTGGTGAGCCTCTTTGTTATCTTCCAGAGGAGATACGGGCGTCCTCCTTCCAACCGGGAGATCCGGTATTTGTACAACCTGAGGGGCTATAAGAAGGGGTGTCCATACATTAGCTTGGAATCAGCCGTATCTTTCAAGCCGGTCCTGGACTTATACTCGAAGTTCAGCATGTTTAAGAAAGAATGGTTCTTTATCAAGGATGACTCTGTTTCCATCCGTCGCTTCACTTCCGGCTATAAGTCTTAAGCTTATTTATAATTTCCGTTCTGACTGCAATACCTCTTCTTATGTGTTTTTGTTTCTTGCTAGCGACAGGTGGCTTTGTGGTCGTAGAGAGTGATGATCAAGATGATCAAGGAGCAGATGCTAGTAAGTCTTCCTTTCTAGTCTTTCCGTTAACTTGGTTGCTTATCACTAATGAATTATTTCTTCGACTGGACAGGTGGGCAACAGGACAAGGATAAAACTCCGACGCAGCCGGCTCCTTGATTGGACCTGGATATCTTTTTGTGGACTTGACATTGTTGTATATGATAGTCTCAAAACAGTAACGTAACTCTTAGGTTGTAATTATGCTACTTGTAACAAACAACACTATTCTTGACGTGTAATTTTTTAACTTAAGCTGATTCTGTTGTTTTTTTGAATGTTTTTGCTATTTTGACATGTTGTATGAGAAATATGGCTATGCGTATGTTTGTAATTCAATTGTGTTTGATGTCAAGTTCTTGTTTAAAACATAATTTCATGTCTTGCAGTGTTAGTGCGATGTGTGAATAAATTATAGCCACGTGTTCATTTATGAAAGAAGAAAATACTGCCCTTCATATTCTACTTGTAGGTGGCAGCTTTGAATGCCCTGTGCGACCGAGTATGGAATGCGGTCCAGTATCCTGCTGTGAGTATCTGCTTCCATTAGCGAATGTCTCTTGTTCTGTGTCCTGTACTTCAGGGATTGTTACAGAGGATAGGAGAAAAGTTTCTTAAATAAAATTGAAATATGTGAAAAAGTAAAACTTCCAATCACCGAAGGCCTTCGATGTGCTTAAGTTCGTGGCAAACGGGCTTTGTAGTCACTTTCCCTAGCTGTGGGTCTTGGAGACATTTGTCACCCATCTTACGCCTCCGCGGGGAGTTAATTCTTTTTTACCACAGCCGCACTTAAGACACATCGGAGCCGAGATCGCGCACAGTAACTACCTGGGCCATTATGGCCCATATTCGTGGGTATTATTCGATTTACTGTGGCCGGCTAGCGTGGGTGCCGATCGTCAACCGTGAACTGCCCCTGGCTGGCCACACCTTATGTTGGGGCTTATAGTCAGTTCACAGTTGTCGGCGAGCCGAACGCCGTAATGAGCTGCCTCGGCTATAGTCAGCCTTCTCGGTGGCTTATAATCGGCTCATTACAGTTGGCTTTAAGGGCCATCGCGAGCAGTGAGTTAACCCGCAGCAGAGTGATGCCGGAGCGAAAGTGTCTCATTGGCGAGGGCATAGATTCTCATAGTACTTGTTAGGTCTTGTCCAGATGAAGTTGCGTCGTGGAGTGCCTTGAATGGAAATGCTATATGCGCAGGATTTCGTTCAACAGAAAAGGATAAAGTTAACAAGCAGCCAAGATATAAAGGAACAAGTTAAAAAAGAGACAAGGTTTTTTAAAGTGGTTCGGCACGAAAACGCCTACGTCCACTGATTCTCTTTGTTAATTCACTTCATATGGGTAGTACAAGCTAAGAAAAGTATCGACAGAGGTGTTGGATGTTCCATGCCCTCCGGAACACCTCTCCGTCCACTGTTGACAAAATATAAGCTCTGTTGTGGAGATCTTTATGAATTACATATGTTCCATCCCAGATTGGATCTAGTGCTCCGGGGCGAGGGAAGATTCGCTTGAGGACAAGATCCCCTTCTTGTAAGGTACAATGCTTGACTTTGGAGTTGTATTGTGCTGCCACTTTTTGCTTGTGGGCTGCTGCTTTGAGGGCTGCATCATTTCTTCTCTCCTCAATTAGATCCAAAGACATGTGAAGGAGTTCTTCGTTCTCTTCTGGGTTATAGTGGATCCTACAGTGGGAAGGCACGATGGTTTCAACTGGGAGCATAGCCTCCGATCTGTATGCCAAAGAGAAAGGAGTATGCCCTGTTGATGTTCTGAAAGATGCGCGATAGACCCACCGTGCCGTAGGGAGTTCATCCACCCAAGCGCCCTTTAACTTTTCGAGTTTCTTTTTTATTAGAGTTTTCAGAATTTTGTTGACGGCTTCGACTTGTCCGTTTGCCTGGGGATACGCTACAGATGAGAAGCTTTTGTGAATTCCGTGCTCTTGGCACCAGTTGGCGAATTCCTCGCTGTCAAACTGAAGCCCATTGTCTGATATGATTTTGAATGGGACTCCGTACCTGCACAGAACATTTTTGATCAAGAAGTTAAATAACTTTTGTTGAAGATACTTTATTCAGGGGTTCTGCTTCCACCCATTTGGTGAAATAGTCGACTACCACTATAGCATATTTGGCCCCGCCTCGGCCCATTGGCAGTTCGCCAATTAAGTCAATTCCCCATACTGCAAAGGGCCAACGGCTGGTCATTTGAGTAATCTCAGTTGTTGGTAGCCGCGAAATCTTAGCAAACTTCTGGCATCTGTCACATTTTCTGACGAAATCTAAGGCGTCCTTGCTTAAGGTGGGCCAGAAATATCCATATCGGAGTATCTTTTTTGCTAAGGTTTGCCCTCTAGTGTGATCTCCGCAGCTTCCTTGATGAATGTTGGATAGGATTTCCTTGGCTTCCCTTCCAGCGACACACCTTAATAGGGGGTTAGAGAATCCGCGCCGATAGAGGGTGTCCTCTTGTATTGTGTAGCGGGAAGCTTTCCTCAGGACTTTCTTGACTTCGTTACGCCCGTTGGGTAGTGTGCCACTTTGTAAGTAGTCTCGGATGGGGGTCATCCAAGTTGCTTCTTTGGTTGCAGCTATCAGATTCACTTGCTCAAAACTTGGGGTTAGTTGCTTTGAGATGGCTACTGCTCCGGAAATGGCGCCGTCTCTCACGCTTGCTTGCTTCGCCAATTCATCGGCCTCTCGGTTCTCTTCCCGAGGGATGTGTTTGACTAAGTAGTGGTCCAATTGACTGAGAAGTAACTTGGTCTTCTTTAAATATGCTATGAGTCGTTCTTCTCGAGCCTGGAATTCTCCTAGTATTTGATTAACAATAAGTTGAGAATCGCTATGAAGACACAAAGAATTTGCTCCAATTTCTAAGGCAAGTTCTAATCCAGCTATCACTGCTTCATACTCTGCATCTTTGTTGGTGGCAGCGAATTCCAACCTTATAGCATAGTGCAGCTTATTTCCCCTGGGAGTGATTATTACCACACCTGCCCCAGAGCCTTGTTCGTTTGATGCACCATCCACAAAGAGATTCCACTTGATGTCTTCTGCTATTTCCGATTGCTCCTTACCTTCGTTGGTAGTGAATTCTGCAATGAAATCGGCCATGGCTTTCCCCTTTATGGCGGTGCGAGGGTGATAGGTGATATCATAGTGACTTAGTTCGATGCACCATTTAAATAGTCGCCTAGAAGTGTCGGGGCGATGGAGTACCTGCCTCAGTGGTTGATCGGTCAGAACTTTGATGGAATGGGACTGAAAGTAGTGACGCAGTTTCCGTGATGTGATTAGTAAACAGTATGCTAACTTCTCAAGTTTAGGATATCTGACTTCTGCCCCCGTAAACCTCTTACTTACAAAGTATAATGGCCGCTGCGTGCGGTTGTCTTCTCTTACCAACGCATCGCTCAGGGCGTGAGATGACACAGCAAGGTATAGGTATAATTCTTCGCCTTCGCTTGGAGTCGAGAGTACCGGTGGTT
Organism: Allium fistulosum; assembly: GCA_030737815.1. NCBI lineage: Eukaryota > Viridiplantae > Streptophyta > Magnoliopsida > Asparagales > Amaryllidaceae > Allium > Allium fistulosum. Next base: position 750,665,890 of record CM060905.1, on the reverse strand, counting down.
TCTGGAGGTGTTCGATCAAGTTAAGGAAAGCGGTTAAGCATTCGTCAGTCCATTCGAACTTTCCTTTGTCTTTTTTAGGGCTTCGAAGAAGGGGACGCACTTGTCCGTTGCTTTGGAGATGAATCGGTTTAGGGCGGCCACTTTCCCATTCAGGCTTTGCATTTCCTTTCGAGTGGAAGGTATTTTGATATTTTTTAGAGCTTGGACTTGTTCAAGGTTTGCTTCAATTCCTCTGGCATGGACGATGAATCCTAGGAACTTTCCTGATGATACTCCGAAGGAGCACTTTACAGGATTCAACTTCATTACATACTGGCGAAGTACTTGAAACATTTCGCCTAGTTGGCTTACGTGATCGTCGGCTTTCCCTGACTTTACCAGCATGTCATCCACATACACTTCCATAGTTTGTCCTATTAGCCCTACAAACATCTTGTTGACGAGGCGCTGGTAGGTGGCTCCTGCGTTTTTAAGTCCGAAAGGCATTACCTTATAGCAGTACAAACCCCGGTCAGTGATGAAACTAGTGTGGTCTTGATCGGGAGCATGCATAGGAATTTGGTTATATCCTGAGTATGCGTCCATAAAGGATAAGAGTTCGTGCCCGGCTGTGCTGTCTACAAGTTGATCGATTCGGGGAAGTGGGAAGCAATCCTTCGGGCATGCGTCATTTAAGTTGGAGAAGTCAATGCATGTTCGCCACTTCCCATTAGCCTTCTTTACCAGTACCGGGTTGGCGATCCACTCTGGGTAGATGGCTTCTCGTATGAAGTCATTGGCAAGTAGATTCTTTACTTCTTCATCGAGGGCTGCTGATCGTTCTGCCCCCATACTTCTCTTTCTTTGTTTTACGGGCGCTTTGGTAGGATCAATGTTTAGTACGTGGCATGCTATGTCGGAGGAGATTCCGGTCATGTCAGCGTGTGACCATGCCAATACATCCAAGTTGTGGCGGAGAAAGTCAATGAGTTGCTCCTTCAACTCTGCTTTTAGTTGGGACCCGATTTTCAATAGTCTACTCGAGTCATGCTTGTCTACAGATACAAACTCCATAGCCTCTGCAGGCTCGGCGGTGGCCTCCTCCTCTTTATCCCTGGGGTATAATTCATTGAAAGGGTCGCTGGTATATCGAAGAGGAGGGGCTTTCTTTAGTTGCTATGCTTCCAAACTTTTTGTGCAGAGGGCAACCTCTACACTCTTCCCTTTATCCTTCCTGTGGTTGTTGCGAAGTTCAGTTACATAGCAGTCTCGAGCAACGTCCTGGTCTCCCTCTACTTCCCCTATTCCATTGTCCGTTGGAAATTTCATCTTTAGGCACCATGGTGCCAGGACGATTTGGAAGTTAGACAAGGCTGGCCTTCCTAAGAAGGCGTTGTAGGCCGAGTGGTTTTCTATCAGCACAAATGTTTGTTTCCGTACCATGAAGCGGGGATGACTTCCAATTTCAACAAAGAGGTCCAGTTGCCCGAGGGGCATCTTCGCATCTCCAGTGAAACCGTGTAGTGGTTTATTGCAGGGAGAAACGTCCTTTATTGATAGTTTCATTTTGTCGAATGCATGCTTGAATAAGATATTTACTGAGCTTCCAGTGTCTACTAGAATTCGGAAAACTTCGGTTGGACCAAGCCGGGCAAAGATAACCATGGGATCCATGTGAGGGTACTGCCTTCCCTCTAGGTCAAGCCTACTGAATGTGATGTCATCACTCTCTTTCTGCTTCGGGTGGCGTTCTTCTATAACAGAATTAACATAGGCTTCATTGTTTCTAAGCGACTTTCCATATCTTTCCATCTTTGCCCAGCTTCTGTCGGCGATGTGCGGTCCTCCCGAGATGGTATGGACCACTATCTTCTCTTGACCGGAGCCGCTAGTGTTGCGATTTCCTCTACCGATCTCTGGTGAGGGTAGCCTTGGGTTCTCATTGGCTGGAGCTGGAGTGCTGTCCTGACCTTTGACATAGCATTCCAGTTTCTTCCTTCTGATGTGTTCTTCAATCAAGTCCCGGAGATGATGGCACTCATTGGTATCATGCCCATGAGATTCGTGGAAGCGGCAGAACTTCCCAGACTTCTGTGCGTTATTTGATTCCTTCTTGTACGGTGGGCGTTTGTATCTAACTTCGCCTTGGGTGGCAAGGAAGATGTTTTCGATTGTTTCGTTTAAAGGAGTGTAAGTGTCGAATCTCGGTCCTGGCCGATATAGGCGCTTTTCTCCCTTCTTGCCCCCAGCATTGTCTCTGGAATCATTTCTTCGAACGTCCTTTGCCACAGCGGGCGCGTTGCTGTGAGTTGCTTTATTTTGTTGCCCTGATTGCCCCTCAGTGGCAGCATCTTCAAGCCTCATATTTTCCCGGCTTCATGGAAGAAATCGGGTAAAGTAGCTGGTTTTTCTTTTGTCAACCTTCTAGCAAATTTAGTATCCGGATGCACACCACTACAGAGGGCCATTAGGATAAGCTTCTCATCGGCATCTTGGACTGCGGCCGCTGCGGCATTGAATCGGGTTAGGTATTGCTGCAGTTTCTCTCCAGGTTTATGTTTGATGCTGGATAAGGAATAAGCGTCCTTGGGTTGTTCCACATGAATGCGGAACTGACTGATAAACATTTCTTTCAACATTTCCCACGAGCTGATGGATCCCTGGGGTAAATGATAGAACCAGGAGGTAGCTAGATCTGCTAAGAATAGTGGAAAGCATTTGCACAGTACTCCCTCTGTTGCTCCACTCATGAGCATATGCTGTGTGTATCTCTGTAAGTGTACAATGGGGTTGGAGGTTCCTTTGTAAGGTTCCATTGTTGGCATCTTCCATTCTCGGGGGGTGATAGCAATTTCGATATTGCGGGCGAAAGGGCTGGTTACCCTAGCACCTATCCCTCGATCACTTTGATCCCGTTGGACGCATTCTCTGAACAAGCGTGCCATCCATTCATCAGAATTTGGAGCAGATAGAAACGAGTTCGGTTCTGTTCTGTGGGATTGATTCCGTCCAGATGACCTGTAGGGATGGTATCGTCTATCATTCCTCATATTTTCCAGTGGCTGCCTTTGGTCTTCTGGGAGCATGCTAGGGTCAGCTATAGTTGGCCCTTGCCTTGATCTTCCCCTGCTGGGTTCTGATCTAAGCACTTCCTCGGGTCCAACTTCGGGCTGGACTCTAGCTCGGCACCGTTCACTGGCGTTTCCGTGGTTAGGAAGTACAACCAGCTCAGCTACAGTTGACCTCCGCCCGGTACCTCCCCCGTTGGGTTCGGTTCCAAGCGTTTCCTCAGGCCTAACTTCGGGCTGTGCTCGATCTCGGCTCCTACCATGGCTGCTTCTGCCGTTAGCTCCTTTGAAGAAGGAAGATCTTTGTTGTCTCTGGGATCCTCCAGACTGGGACTCACCCCATGATTCAGTGTTGCGGTTGGACTCTTCAGTATCCCTTAAGCGTGACATGAGATGGTCCACCAAGGCTTCCTGCTGGGACGTGAAGCGGTTAGTTACTTCAACCACAACCCTGTCTAGATCTGCCCTAGTAATTGCTGCAGGCTGTTCTGCGGCAGGAGTGGTCGGATTAGCCTGACCTTCATTTGGTACTGCTGTTGGAGGGGGACGATTTACTTGATCTATGACCACTGGATCTGGAAGACTGCTGGTTGCGATGTTTTTTCCTTTGTTAACATCTTTCTTCTGCTTGGGAGGCATGTTTTCCAAGCGATGAACGATGCTGTTAGGAAAAAGGTTAAGTGGAAGAAGCTGAAGCTTCGAGCTTCTAGTTCTCAGTGAAAGCACCAAAAATGTTTTCACAAAAAATGGACAAACACCTCAAAGTCATATGATTTAATTGATTTTATGTTGTTCTTAGTGATTTGGGTGATTTATGCAAATATATGAAAAGCATGGACTAAACTATAAAAGATACGCAGATTTATAGTGGTTCAGCCAGAATGTGCATACATCCACTTTATATATTATTTCTCTTTTCTTGTTTAGATTACAAGTACAAAGCTTTGATACAAGTATCTGAAAGTTGTTTGAAAGTTCTCTCCGTGCTTGAGCTCTCAAAACTTGTCCCCCATTGTTGTACCCCTGCCCCTCTATTTATAGAGTGAGGCTGGGGGTAGGGGTCTTGGATGTATAAAGCTGCTGGCGGGCCTGGGCTGATGTAATCTGGCCTGGCAATGTTGGTTCAGTACGCCCGGGTTCGGTGATAGTTGTGAGGAGTGGTCCGGTGGTTCTGGTCCGGTAGCACCTCGGAGGTAGCTGGTTCGGTAGTGTGGAGCTGGGTTGGTTAGGTTGATCCTGGGAGGTAACTGGTTTGGTAGTGTGGAGCTGGGTTGGTCCGGTAGCTCCTGGGAGGTAGCTGGTTCGGTAGTGTGGAGCTGGGTTGGTCCGGTAGCTCCTGGGAGGTAGCTGGTTCGGTAGTGTGGAGCTGGGTTGGTCCGGTAGCTCCTGGGAGGTAGCTGGTTCGGTAGTGTGGAGCTGGGTTGGTCCGGTAGGTCCTGGGAGGCAGCTGGTCCGGTAGGCTTTGGAAATGAATTGGTTTGATCTTCCATGGTTATGAATTTGGTTCGGTAGTGGTGGAAACACACCCAACATGAGGTGAAACACCGACTTAGTTGTGCCCAACTATGTTGGAATGTGAGACGCAAGCATTCCTTATATTTTATATATTTATTTTCCACTCCTAGAAATTATTATAATATCACTAGATTTTATAATGATAATGATTTGGTTATCGTAAGGTAAAAACGCATCCGTGTTTATGTGGGCATGGTCTTACGAGGCCTTTATTTCTAAAAGGTTTTTTATAACATTAAGAAATCTATTTATTGTGTATCTCATGCATGTTTTACTGGACTGATCTGGGCGTTATTTTTCTTATAATGCTCGGGTCAGCCCGAGCATATTTTCTAAATCAGCAGGACACTTGAGAGCTTCACGAGATGAGTTGGATCGTCCAAGATGTATTCCTGTATTTTATCTTCCACTGTTTGTTCTTCTCTGTAATTATCAGCAATTGTAAGGATAGTTGTTATAACTGTTCAGGCTGATGATAGATTAGTTACTCGGATGTTATGTATGTACGTTAAAGTTCAGTTTTCTTTTGTAAAGACCATCGATATATCATATATTATTAGTAACATTGTGAGATTCTGTTCTATCTTTTCTTTTCTTTCACCCCAATAATCTGTCTTTCCAACACTTGGACGTTCAGCATGTTAATACCATGGGTGTATTAGTTTAAACTTCTGAGGATCGAGAAGGCGGGTTATTACAGAGCTGCATATTGGTACAACATATCACCGATAAATAAATGGACTGATTGAGAGAGTGAATCATATATTAGAGGATCTCTTACGATCTTGCATGCTCGTTTTCATAGGCTCATAGGATGATAACTGGCATTTAGTGGAGGTCACATTCAATAATTGCTATTAGTCTAGAATCTGTATTGCACCATACGAAGCATTGTATGGCCGACCATGTAACGCTCCTTCATGTTGGTGGGAAGTCGGCGGGAAACTGGTACTTGGGCCAAATATTGTTAAAGAAACCTCAGAGAAGATTGAGATCATTTAGCAATGAATGAAAGCTGCTCTAGATAGGCAGAAGAGTTACGCTGATAAGAGATGTCAAGATTTAGAGTTCCTTATCGAACGATATGGTGTTCGTGGAGATTTCTCTATTGAAGAATATTATTTGATTCGGTAGTGTTAACAATAAAATCCAAATAATAACAAAGGAAAGAATGAAGATAAGGCTCCAACGAAATTACAAATATGGGTTTCGACAATGGTCATGAAAGAATGTTTGAAAGGCGTTTAGAAATCTTTTGAAGGAGTCGCAAGCACCAGGTGCCCTTACAAGTGATAAATCATGTGAAAGCTTTTGAGACAGAGGAAAAAGAATAGCAGAACTACCCTTCCGCCACCTTCAACCTTTCGATGCAGATGGATTCGCGTATGTAGAAAAAGCAAGGATGGACTTGAAACCCCTTTCGAAGGCAATGAACATTAACCTTTCATATGCACTCCAAACCTTTCGGAGCTAAAGTTTACGCCTTAGTGTAAATTGCTCCAAACAACCCTTTGAAAGCATAGCCATGCCTTTCGAACCGGTCGAAGCTAATAACATTAGGAGAAGGTTCTGCATCAATCCACGGGAATGCATTCGAAAGCTACCTATTGCATCGAAAACATTGATACTTCAATGTCTTCGAAGCTCTTATGGACAACCTGTCGATAGAGTTGAAGGCTCCTATCTTTACTTCTAATAACAACAAGGCAACACGAAGAGAAAAGCACATTTGAGGCCCTTTCAACGACGTCGAAAGCAGTTCTGGAGAAAGCAGGAAAAGGAAGTGCTAAAGACTTAAAAAAGGCAAAAGGTTGGTAAAAGACCCTTTCGACTAGGTCGAAAGGTCTGGAATAAGAAAAAGGAAAGCACAAGGATATGTTAAAGGACTCGAAAGGGAAACCGTTCGACAGTATCAAAGACAAGCGAGGCCTTTCGACCATGTCGAAAGGAATGAGGCATAATATAAAAAGACCTTTCGACTAGGTAGAAAGCATAGGCGTGGAAGGGGGCCATCAGCATCTATAAATAAGACCTAAGGGGTCCAATTTTGGGGACCGGATTTTGGAATCTAAAGCTCATTTTTTACCTTCTATATCTGTGCAACTACAAAAACCTTTGTAAACCCTAAATCAATTTGGGGAAATGCTCTCATAATTGTAACTCATTTTGGATTAATAATAATGGAAAGATGGGTGGATTCAACAAGGATTTCGATTATGAGGAAGATGATTATGATCATTAGGTGGACTGATGATCCATTGCATATGATTCTATCTTATTATCTTAACTTCTTTTTGTTTATGTAATTCTTTAAGATCGACCTGGATATAGCCATGCGAAACACATCACCATCGTAACCAATATCAAATAATGGAAAATAAAGATGGTGATGATGTTTCGACATTGATGAGTTCGTAGAATTTAGGAATATCCAGGCCGACCTTATATAGAGTAAATCGAATAAAACTTAGGCAACTACAACTGGATCTGATTCGAAAGGATGGAGCTCCTTTCGACCTGGTCGAAAGGGGTGTCTCGAAGGGAATCCAGTTTGCATTTGGCAAAAGAATATGTAAAAAAGAATTCATCTGAAAGGGGTCTATCTTCCACTACATCAACAACCCTTTCGAAGGGGTTCCTCAACAAAATTGGATGAAACTAATGAGGTCGAAAGCATCTATTTCACTTTAATAAGACAAGCAAACCTTCCTACGTAGTCGAAAAGGCAAGAATGAGCCTTTCTACACGATCTTAAGGAATGAGAGGTCGAAACGAATAGCTATTTTCTACTTATTTAAAAGAAGGGATATGAGTTAAATGCTTTTCCTTTGCCTGCATTTCCAATTTAACCATAGAAATTGTTTCAACTTGGTCAATCAGGTCGAGAGGTGGGTTTTGAAAGAAGCAATCTCTTTGATATCCTTATCTTGTATGACCTTATTTGCCATTTACATAGCTTTGGGAATGTTGACAAGTTATCTTGTTAACATTTTTGGCGCTAGAAGGAGGGCTCGAACCTCCAACATTGTTACTATCTTATAAACTAATTATGAATCATTTGACTTGACGTAGGAAAATGAAATCTAAACGGCTGAGTAGAATGGATGAAGAGGTAATCCACACAACAACTAGTGAAGTGAACATAGCTCCGACCTTTAATTTGGATGGGGTCTTTTATAGGCATCCTTCATCATCAGCTCAACAGGATGAAAATACCACTAAGATCAATCACTTAGAGCAGCGGCTGCAAGAAATGCAAGAGCTCCTTAAAATGGCGTTGTCTCAGAAATCTTCAAAAACGGCGAAGCCAATGCAAGGGATGAGGTAGTCTCCCCAACAAGGAACTTGAAAGCTCACTCCAATGAAAAGAAAAGCAAGATAGATCTAACATCCTCGAAGAAGAAGGAGCGCCCACAATCTAAAGATAACCATAAAGGGAGAGTGCTCGATAAATCACTTGAAAAATCCGGTAGCTCTACGTTAAAAGAATATTTTCCAGACCAGAAAAATTATCGTGATGTTGACGCATATCTGAAGGATGCTGCGGAGAAAGCAATCAAGGATGCAATGAATACAAAGGGGATGAGGACCATGGATGAAAATGCCAATGATAACGAGCGAGTGTCACCCTTTACAGATGAGATTATGGCAACAACCATCCCATCTTATGTAAAGATTCCAACAGTGAAGTACCATGGAATCGCCGACTCAGATTATTATTTGATGGCTTTCAACAGTCAAATGGATCTACACAATACATCAGGAACTGTCAGATGCAGATTATTCCCTTTCACTCTCCAACAAGTTGTGGCCAAATGGTACAGACAATATCGAGAAAAAACAATCTATTCATGGAAGTAGTTCTCCTACGAATTCTCCACCCAGTTCTGCATATGTAAAGATCCCACCATTGATTATACAGTCTTGGCCAACATAAAGAAAAGGCAAGGGGAATCTTTGGGAGTCTATCTCAAGAGATTCAATGCTGAAGTACTGAAAGCAGAGGATAGGAATGACCGTGACAAGCTTATCATGGTACATTCGTGTTTAATAGAGAACACCCCATTCTGGAAGCAGCTCTTTGTTAATGGGTGTAAAGATTTACAAGATTTCTACTTCCAGGCCGACAAGTTCATTCGGATGGATGAGCTGTATTATGCCAAAAGAAAAGCGATTCCTAAAAAGGAAGGAGGAAGATTTGGTCTAGACCGAAGACATAAAAGAACGAAATAGGAAGAGCCAATTGCTGACGCGGTCGCTTTGAACAAGCCACTATCTTACGTGTATATCGCGGCATAGGAAAGAGTTAACTTCATGACTTCTTTCAAGGCTCTGAATAACCTAGAATAAAGAAAGGGAGGTTACTACTATGCATATCACAAAGCAAACGGTTACAAGACCGATGAGGGTCATTTGAAAGAATTTATTCAAGATAAGCAGAAAGCTCAATGGACAGGGGATAGTCCATAGAAGCACCCTGGCAATGCCATTAATGTAGTGGAGGATGAGGACCCTCCGAGTTTAAATCCGCCAATAAACAGAATTGACGTAATTCATGGTGGGCCACATCCGACAATGAATAGCAATGGGGCCTAAAAAAGATATATAAAGGAGGCTAAGAAGGGTGTCTTCTCTGTCCAAGAAGAGGCCCCATTGAAGAATCCACGGCTCAGTATCTAAATGTCAAATCTTGTTGTCACCTCTCAAGAGCTGGAAAAGGGAGTTCAACATCTGCATAACGATCCACTCATGATCACGGCTCAAATCGGATTGTCCATCGTCTCCAAAATTCTTGTGAACACAGGCAGTGCTGTCAACGTTATCTTCAAGCATGCCTTCGATCAAATGAACATCCTCAAGGATAAACTGGAACCCAACATGGAACCCATCTTCGTATTCAATAACAAAGGGTCGACTCTGGTGGGGCAAGTGAAGCTGCTTGTGTAAATGGGGGTGCCACCATGTTGCAGAACTTTCGAGACTATCTCTATGATTATCAACCAACCATCTTACTACAATGCCTTCTTTGGCAGGCCGACGCTCGATGAAATAGATGCATTTGTCTCGCCAGAGTATCTCATTGTAAAATTCTGGACGAAGAGGGGCTAGGGCATGGTCCGACGAGAGCAGTTCAGTTCTTGAGAGATGTATTTTTCTACCATCGATCAATACAAGTGGGAGTATTCTGCTTACTTTGATCCTTCCAATGTTTTTCAGCCTTCGAATGATGGATTTTTTGCATCTAACATTAAGAGCAAAAATTAAAATTAATAAATCTAACAAGCGCATGTATGAAAGGTACATTCCTCTTGGAAGCAAAAGAAAGAGGATGGATGCTAATTCTACTGAAGAAAGCCCCATCGTTACTGAATTCGATTGAAGAGGGGAAATAGAAAGGATAAAACCTATAGAGGACCTTGAGGAGGTGTGCATAGATTCAGATGATACTACTAAGATAGTCAAAGTGGGAAAAGAATTGGATACCGACTTAGAGAAAGATTTGATCCAATTTCTTAAGGTCAATAAGGATGTATTTGCCTGGTCACATTCTGGTATGGTGGGGATTGATCTGACGGTCATGTGTCATGCACTCAACATCAATCCAAAAGCAACCCCCATTAGGCAGAAGAAGAGACAATTAGACCGGGTTCGATATGATTCTTAGAAAGAGGAAGTTAAGTGACTCCTCGAGAATGGATTTATTCGAGAGATATACTACCCAAAATGGTTAGCCAATCCAGTTTTGGTAAAGAAATCAAATGGAAAATGGAGGACTTGCATTGACTATACAGACTTGAACAAAGCATGTCCAAAAGATTATTTCCCGCTACCGCAAATCGTTCAATTAGTAGGTGCAACATGCGGGCACAAATTATTGTCTCTTATGGATGCATATGCAGGGTATTATCAAATACCTATGTTCAAACCGGACGAGGAACATACTAGCTTCATAACTGAATGGGGAATTTACTGCTACAAAGCAATGCCTTTTGGGCTAAAGAATGTAGGGGCTACTTATCAAAGGCTGGTCAACAGAATGTGTAAAGAGCAAATTGGCCAGAATATGGAAGTTTATGTGGATGACATGTTAGTGAAATCAGGCAAGGCTAGGAATCATCTTGAGGATTTGGAAGAGATGTTTAGAATATTACGAAAATATCAAATGAAATTGAACCCACAGAAGTGCTCTTTCGGATTCTATTCGGGAATTTTTTTAGCTACCTTGTAAGTGCCCAAGGAATTGAAGCTAATCCCGACCAAATTCAAGCCATTAAGGACATAGCCAAACCCAAAACCAGCAAAGAGGTAATGAGTTTGAATGGAAGGGTAGCTGCCCTAAGCAGGTTCATTTCCAAATCTACCGATAAATGTATTCCCTTCTTCGATTTAATCAAGTAAAAGAAGAACTTTGAATGGGGAGAAGATTGTAGAAAAGCTTTTCGGGAATTAAAAAGCCATTTGAAAAAACAAACGATACTTTCTAGTACTGAGAATGAAGAGATTTTATACTTATACATGGTGGTTTCAGAGCATGCAGTCAGCTCAATATTTATTAGAGATGGAAGTGGAGCTTAACTTCCTGTATATTATGAAGGTAGACGATTGAAGGATGAGGAAATTCGATATCCAGTGATAGAAAAGTTAGCTTGCTGCTTGATTCTCACAGCACGAAAACTTAGAGCGTATTTTCAAGCATATCTGATCAGGGTATTTACCAATTTCCCCTTAATCAAATTTTCAGTAAGCCAGATACTTCAGGAAGGTTGGTAAAATGGGGAATTGAGCTCAGGCAATATGATAAGAATTTCAACCATAAGCCGTAATCAAAGGGCAAGCATTGGCAGATTTCATTAATGAATGCACTAACTTCATAAAAGAGCAATCAGAGAAGGAAAGGGATCAGAAGCCTATGTGGTAGTTGTTCGTCGATGGTACGTCAAATGAACAAAGGGCCGTTGCAGGATATGTGGTAACAACACTGGACGGACACTGTTTACATTATGCCATGAAATTAGGATTCCCCGCGACGAACATTATGGCTGAATATGAATCAATGGTAGGGTGTTTAACTTTAGCATTGGAACTCAAAATCCCACGGATTCAGATCTTTAGTGACTTACAACTAATGGTGAATCAAATGAAGCAGATATGTCAAACAAAGGACCCAAAGTTATCTTTATATGTGAAGAAGATACTGAAAATGCTTGCTTTATTTGAGGACTTTTCCATACATCAAGTTCCAGGAGCAGAAAACACACAAGCAGATTCACTAGCCAAACTAGCCAGCTTTAGTGGAGCCCCAAAAATACAGATTGTTCCAATAGGATATCAAGAAATTCCGAGTATTGAAGAGCAAACATCCAAACAAGGAAAGGAATTATCAGTTTTGACAAGGTCCTGAGCTATGCAACAAGAGAAAATGGGAATAGAAATTGATAAAGAAATATCAGATGAGAGGGTTGACCAATCAAGAACAAGTGACCCGTACAATAACACTTGGATGTCACCCATCATTGAATATCTTGCTAAAAGAATACTCCCCTCTGACAAGTGTGAAGCAAGTAAAATCAGGCAACAAGTTCCGACTTTTACAATAATGGATGGAATCCTTTATAAGAAGGGGTATATGCTTCCCTTTTTAAGATGCATAAGTCTTGATGATGGAGTAAAATTGATGGAAGAAGCACATGAGGGATTTTGTGGGGACCACTCGAACGGAACAAATACTGCAAAAAGATAACGAGAGAAGGTTTTTATTGGCCTCGAATGGTAAGGCAAGCCATCGAGTATGTGAAAAGATGGGAGAAACACCAAAATTACTCGAAAATTCCCAGATTACTGTCGAATCAGTTAACTCCAATTGGCAGTCCATAGCCCTTTGGCGTATGGAGAATAGATTTAATCGACCCATTGCAAATTTTTAAAGGGGGAGCAAAGTACGCCGTAGTTGCTATAGCTTACTTAACTAGATTGGTAGAAGCAGAAACACTTCCTAAGATTACTTCCAGGAAAGTACTAAGATTCGTCATTAAAAGTATTATAACTAGATTCGAAATTCCCCAAAAGATAATTTCCGACAATGGGACATAATTTGAGAGTGAAGAATTCTCTCGCTTTTGTCACAAAAATGGAATCATCAAGAGCTTTTCCTCTGCCGTGCATCCAAAAGCAAATGGGGCAGTTGATGCTGCAAATAAAACCATAAAGACAATTTTGAAAAAGCGACTAAGCAAAGCTAAAGGAAACTGGGTAGAAGAACTACCACTGTTTTATGGGCTTATCGAACATCTACTAAAATGGCGACCGTACATACTCCCTATTCTCTGACATATGGGTGTGAGGCAATGTTACCAATCGAAATTTAAATACCCTCACACTGAAGAATCGCCTATGCATTCGATTTAAATCAAGAACTAAAAAGAGAATCCCTGGATTTAATACATGAGCCGAGAGATGAAGCAGCAATTAGAACATCAAAGTATCAAAGAAGAATTTCAAAGTATTACAACTCAAAAGTAAGAACACGATCTTTTCAAGAAGGTGATTTGGTACTCCGAAGAGTAATGGAAAATCAAAAAAATCCTGATGATGGACCCTTAGGACCAAATTGGGAAGGATGCTTAATTATTTACAAAGCAATTCCCCTAGGAGCTTATAAGTTATGCCGAACAGACGGTAATATGGTTCCCAGAAGATGGAACGCAGAAATTTTGAGACCGTATTTTCCAAAGATGAATGAATAAAGCATCTCTTTCTTCAAATGAAAAATCACATGTTTGGGAGTGAAATACTCCTTGCATTGGACGCTACCTTAAATGGTCAAAAGCCTCTGTCTGCACCGAGTTGGCTAGGATAGAGCGCCTCCTAGAGGGAGGTTGAAGTAAACCTTTAACCACGCCACGCTATGGCCAGGATAAAGCACCGGACAAGCCCTTTGCCATGCCTCTGATCAGGTCAAGGGCCTCTTAGAGGGAGGATGTAGTAAGCCTTTATCCGCGCTCGCTATGGCTAGGATAAAGTACCGAACAAGCCCTTGTCGCGCCACGCTATGGCCAGGGCAGGGCGCCTCCTGGAGGGAGGTCGGAGTAAGCCTTTATCCGCACCACGCTATGGCCAGGTTATAGCACCAGACAATCCCTTGGTCGCGCCTCTCGTCAGGTCAAGGCGCCTCCTTGAGGGAGGTTGGGTAAGTTCTTGGATCCAGCCTCTAAGAATGAGCTAACCATGAGCACCAAACAACAATGGACTACGATGTCCAAGCCCAAGAAGAGGCTCATCAAACAATGGACTAAGATGTCCAAGCCCAAGAAGAGGCACATCAAACATTGGACTAAGATGTCCAAGACTGAGAAACAGCATATATCCAAACTAAGATTTCCAAGCCTAGGAAGCGGCATATCTCTAATGGACTAAGATGTTCAGGCCCAAGAAGTGGCACATCAGATTATGGACTAAGACGTCTAAGCTAGAGAAGCAGCCGATTAGATCATCACTATATATAAGACCTAAAGGGTTTATGCGTGTCAAGAAGACCAAATCTAAGCAGTAAAGTGGAACTACGTCTATTTATACCCGAATCTGGGTTTCAGGTCTCTCTTTTCTGAATTTCGTCTATAAATACGCGAATCTGGGTTTCAGGTCTTTATCAATCACTTACGGTCTTTGTTATACCCGAATCTGGGTTTCAATATTATTACTTAACTTCACTTTAATGCCCTAATCTGGGCTTGAGACTATTATAAAAATAATTACCATGGATTTCTGGTTATCCAATATATGCCCTAATTTGGGCCGAGGATTCCTATTATGGAGATAATTAATATGGATTTCTGATTATCCAACATATGCCCGAATCTGGGCTAGAAATTCCTATTACGAGGATAGTTATTGATAATTCCTGATTATCTGACATACACCCTGATCTGGGCACATGATTTTTAACATGAAGACAATTATTACGAATTTTTAATTATCCACCATAAATACCTGAATCTGGTTTTGAGAATTCTATTCAGAGGACTATTTCTATATCTTGCTATTTAAAACCCGAATCTAGGTTCTAGACATCTCACTATTAACTTCTAAACTTCACTAGTTAATGCCCTAATTGGGGTTAGGTTTCATAACCTCCTGAAGCATACCGAATCCCGAACCTGAGGTTTAAGGTAGTAGAGTTGAAGTTGCAATAGATGTCAAAATCATCAACCAAGAACTTCGAGCTGGACTTCTAAATACCCAAATCAGGGTTATTGGTTTACAACTCTAAACGATGCTCACCAATATCTAGATATAGACTCTGGGATCAATTTAATCACCTGGGAAAATTTCTAAATACATATTAAGATTGATGGGTTACAAAGGCTTATTTCCAGATAACAGCTTATAGCCCATATTTACAACTATTGGCTGTTTCCTACAAGAAATTTGTAGACTACAATTATTGTGTGCATGAATAACCATCAATTACAGACCTCATATCCTTTACTAAAACAAGATTACAATCAATTAATCATCTAAATATAGAAGCACTACTATACTAACTTATCATGAAGCATATATATAAAATGAACGGTCACCGTAGACTAACGGAAACCGCTCATCTTAGGAAGGTATGGGCCACCCAGTCCGCAACCGCAAGCCTGTACAGCTTATCGCAGTCCACCTTAGACAGTCCGCAATACCGAGTTAGATTTACTTGGGGCAAAGGTGCGCAGGCCAGGACTCGAACTCAGGACCTATTACCAGGTAGCGAGAACCCCTAACCACTGCGCCACTAAGGCGGACATGAAAATGCATTAGCAATTGAAAATGTCACTTGCTTTTAATTTTGCAAAAAATTCAAAGTTATTAAGAGTAAGGAAGTTTCTGAATTTTTTTTCCTAAAGAACAAAATATTCTTTCATACTGGGGGTGGGGGGGAAATGTTAACCATAAAATCCACAAAAGAACAAACCTCCTTACGAAGGCAATGAACATTAACCTTTCAATGCGCTCCAAACCTTTCAGAACTAAAGGTTTCGCCTTTGTGTAAATTGCTGCAAACAACCCTTTCGAAATCATAGCCAAGCCTTTCAAACCGGCCGATGCCAATAACATCAAGATAAGGTTCCGTTGATACTTACAGGAATGTATTGATACTTCAACATCTTCAAAGCCCTTATGGACAACCTATCGACAGAGTCAAAGGCTCCTATCTTTACTTCTAATGACAACAAGGAAACACGAAGAGAAAAGCGCATTTGAGGCCCTTTCGACGACGTCGAAAGCAGTTCTGGAGAAAGCAGGAAAAAGAAGTGCTAAAGACTTAACGAAGACGAAAGGTTGGTAAAAGACCCATTTGACTAGGTCGAAGGTCTGGAATAAGAATAAGGAAAGCACAAGGATAAGTTAAAGGACTCGAAAGGGAAACCATTCAACTGTATCGAAGACAGGCGAGGCCTTTCGACCATCTCAAAAGGAATGAGGTAGAATATAAAAGGGCCTTTCGACTAGGTCGAAAGCATAGGCACGGAAGTGGGTCGACCTGCATCTATAAATAAGACCCAAGGGGTCTAATTTTGGGGACTGGATTTTCGAATCTAAAGCTCATTTCTTTCTTTCTACTTCTTTGCAACTACAAAAACCTTTGTAAACCCTAAATAAATTTAGGGAAAAGCTCTCATAATTGTAACTCATTTTTGATTAATAATATTAGAAAGATGGGTGGATTCAATAAGGATTTCGATTATGAGGAAGATCATCATGATCATTAGCTAGACTAATGGTCCATTGCATATGATTCTATCTTATTCTCATAATTCTTTTTATCTATGCAATTCATTAAAATCAACTTGGATATAGACACGCGAAACACATCACCATCGTAACCAATATCAAACAATGGAAAATAAAGATGGTGATGATGTTTTGACATTGATGAGTTCATAGAACTTAGGAATATCCAGGCCGACCTTATATGGAGTAAATCGAATAAAGCTTAGGCAACTGCAACTAGATCTGATTCGAAAGGATGGAGCTTCTTTCGACCTAGTCGAAAGGGGTGTCCCGAAGGGAATCCAGTTTGCAATTGGCAAGTGAACATGTAAAAAGGAATTCATTCGAAATGGGTCTATCCTCCACTACAATAGCAACCCTTTCGAAGGGTTTCTCAACAAAAAGGGACGAAGCCAATGAGGTAGAAAGAAGATATTTTGCTTTAATAAGACAAGTAAATCTTCCGACATATTCAAAAAGGCAAGAATGAGCCTTTTCACATGATCGAAAGGAATTAAAGGTCGAAATGATAACTATTTTCTACTTATTCAAAAGAAGGGATACGAGTTGAATGCTTCTTCCTTTGTCTGCATTTCCAATTTAACCACAGAAACTGTTTCGACTTAATCAATCAGGTCGAGAGGTGGGTTTCAAAAGAAGCAATCTCTTTGACATCCTTATCTTGTGCGACCTCCTTTGCCATTTACATAGATTTGGGGATGTTGACAAGTTATCTTGTTAACAGGTAGTAAGGGGAAGTTGGCATCGAGATTCGTAGGTCATTTTCCAATAGTAGAATGTATTGAGAACCTAGCATATAGGATCAACTTACATCAGAATATGGCTAGCATTCACAACATCTTCCACGTCTCTTACTTGCAGAAAATTGTGCACGACTCAAGTGTGACAATTACATCAGATTAGCTTGATGATATCGAGATTGAATCAGAAGCTTTGAGATCTCGTAGGTCAGTTCGTATTGTCGAATGCGATATGAAACAACTTAGAAGGAAGAAGGTGGAGAAAGTGAGGTTCAATGGGGTGAAAGTGAAGGCGACTACACGTGGGAAACCGAAGAGAGCATAAAGGCCACATATCTTAAGCTCTTTGCATGGCAAGGCCTATTGTTTATTGTATTTATTTTCACCACGCATCATAGTGTAGTACCTTGCACGCTAGGATAGATTTATATATACTATTGATTGCATGGTTGTTTGTTTCATATGTATGATGGTTGCAAATGATTGTTTGGCAGGCGGAGTAACCATGGTTGACTATTCTTTGACTTATTTAGGGATTTTTATGGAAAAATTCCTAAAGGGAAGAGTGTGTAATGACCCATGTCATATGTATTGAAGGATTGTATTTTATTTTATCCATATGAGGTCATATAGCTCAAAATTTTCAAAAAAATAACTCTTAGGGACATTTTCCACATCTATGATTTTTTAAAATTTCTATGTGTCAATTTTCACCTTAAAAATATTATATGGACTATAGATTTTGGTAGGAACCGACTTAGGATCCAAAACCACTTGCATTGCTTCAAGATGATGGTTTCTCGATTCATAGAGTGGTCGTAATAGTAAAACAGACATACTGTTTGAAAGTTATTCCTGTTTTAAGTTATGAATACTACTAGGTAGTATTAATAGGCAATTAATTAGGCTTAAACATAAGCCCACTAACTAATTTGGGATTTTCACCAAATTGGGGCTGATGGGACATCTCCAATATATATTCCATTTTCGAACACAAT
Organism: Allium fistulosum; assembly: GCA_030737815.1. Classification (NCBI taxonomy): domain Eukaryota; kingdom Viridiplantae; phylum Streptophyta; class Magnoliopsida; order Asparagales; family Amaryllidaceae; genus Allium; species Allium fistulosum. The sequence goes on along the minus strand of CM060905.1, from coordinate 750,647,815 downwards.
CCTAAACCTTCATTAAACCTAATTCCATCAAAAAGAATCTCCTTTTCCTTACTAATCTTAGCCAAAACATTATTAGAAGAGTGATTAGCATTGAGGGATTAGAGATTATCAATGAATTCATTCTCCTTGCTATCCATTTTCAGATTTGGATTTGTGGTAATTTGGGTATTAGGTGAGTGGTGGTGAGTGGTTCTTGAACTCTCACTATTCAATGCATTTTAATATAGTTAAATTTGATGTTTTTAACATGATTTTGATGATAAAACATTTTCTAACTTTAATAACACTTTTATACATGTTTATGTTCATAATTAAAATGATTTAAAATGTTTTTAATGGTTTTACAACCCAATTTGATCATATATAAATGCTAGTTTAAAAGTTAGATCTAGGCTACAACTTGTATGATTATCATGTTTTGATGAATTGAATGTGTATGCATAATATTTCATCTATGTATGTTGTGCTTTGATATGGTTTGCTAGTGCTTTTAGGTACTTAGGAAAGAGTTTGTCGAATTGGGCAAACGAAGACAAAAGTGGTTGGAATTAGACAAAACTTGGATGAGGGGCTTTGGAGTAAGGGGGAGCCCAAGTTCAAGTTGCATCAAGATTGGCTTGGGGAATTTTTCTCACGACGAGTAGATTGTGGTCAACAAAAATCAACTCAGTGAACTTAGACTTCGAGTCGTGCTTTAGGCTTGCTTGGGGAAAAACAAAGTGTTGCTTTGAGTGGAGCCTTGGGTTGGCAAGGGAGAGAAATTCAGAAGTCAAAAGCCAAAATATGGCTAAGTGATGGGCTTGGTACCAAGTATTTTTTTGGTGGATGGAAGTGATCTGATCACTTGGAATTTGGAGGATTGAAGGAAAGAAGCTTCATGGAAGAAGACTGAACCAATATCGATGGAGTATTCAACTCAGCACCGAGTAGATTCGTTCATCACCGACCTGAAAGTTTTGATCAAGTCCGGGTGACACTTATGAAGGGTAAAGTACATGGTCCCTGGGTCTTGCTGGAGATGTTTGTTCGTTCGTTCGTAATTAGATGGTAATGTGGCAGTACAATGAAGACTAATGGTTAAGAAGAAAAGTGATTGTAACATCCCTAATTTTTGATAACATTATTCAGGAAATTTAAATAGATAAATTAAATAGAATAATGATGATAAGGGGATTGAGATTTGAATAAATTATATAATGGGTCGTGCTTAATAATAAAAATTTAATGGCTTTTAAATTGGTTTAAAAGATAATTAATTTACACGTGGGCATAGTGGTAATTAGACATTCTATTATACATGGCTATACACATCTTATTCTTACCCATTCACGTTCCATTTTTCATTATTCACAAACGCAAATCAAAAATAAATAGAGCCGGCCATTAACAAGGAGGAAAAAGGAAAAATTTCAATCTAAGCCTAAGGATCAAAGCTAGGAAGAATTAATCAACAGCAAATCTCAAATTCCTTATCAAATATAAAGTGAATAATAATTCATTCCATCTCATTTTGGTTCCTATAGTCCTATAATTTCAGATTTAAGCATTTATTTCGTCTCTATGATATTTTTGATGATGATATGCTAAAGTTATGGATTTTTTTATTTAAATAATTTATTTATATGAAAAATTCGTACGGTTTTAGAGGCAAAACCATGGGTTATTGATTTTAAAATTCGATGGAAATTTTTTTTGTTAAGTAAAACATGATTTTGAAGATGGGTTTTAATTTTCAAAATTTTTCGAGCTGTAGAAATTTTATTATGAATTTTTGATGATAAATATGATGTAATTGGGTTTAAAATTTATTGTGAATATTTCAAGAAGAAATTGGGTCTAAATTTTTAATATGTTTGATTACATGTTGAAATCGAATTTCTATGATTTTTGGTGATTTTCCTTAATTGATTTACTAAGGAGAGTAAATTATTTTAAAACGACTTTTCTGAAATAATCGGTTTTGGTAAATGGAAGGGCTTAAACGTTGCATTTTTATGGTTTAGATCTGATATAAGTGCGGCAGTTTTAAATGTAAAGTATTTGAAAAGTTTTATGGCAGCCAATCAATGGTTTACAAATAGGCAGGTTGTTATAAAGCAATTACTAAAGAAACAACATTTCGGCCTTTAATTCAAAAAAAGGTGTTCCGCCTCAATTAGTAGCCCCTTTCGACTCCAATAATTCCACCCCATCCTAGTCGAAACCTACTTAGTCGAAACCCTCATAGTCGAAACCAATGCACAAGGCATTTTCTAGTGGTAAGCAGTGGATTGGAAGGAAGGCGGAAGCCTTGGTGTCGAAAGGTAAGCTTCCGATGGGGCCTAAACCCTGCTTTGATTTCAAAAGTTAAAGTCTTGCCTTGTTTTACTTAAAGCCTTTGACATAGTCAAAACATATGCTTTTGAAAGGGTTTTATAAATAGCTTTCGAAGAAGGTTGTCACATTATGTTAAAGTATTAGCTTTCAAAAGGGTGCCTTTTCCTTTAAATAAGAGCTTTCGAAAGGGTTGGTTCCCACCTAGTCGGAACCTAGCCGCTATTTTCCTTCTGAGGTACTGAAGTCATCAATAGCCTTCGAAAGATTATTTCTACTTTTACCTAAGTTAAGCCGCTTCATAATTACTTTTGAAAGGGTGGTGACAGTTTCGAAGGTGATGGAGTCAAAAGAGGGTTTCAACTCTGTCCTTCGAAGATTTAATTTTTTTTAAAGGTCTTTTCTTTCGACTAGATGGTTCTGACACCATCAACTTTTCCCCAAATTAATTTTAGTTGGTTTCAAAAGAGATACTTTCATATATAACCATTTTGACCTAAGCGTTTTTTTTAAAGTGTAAACCCAATGCTTTCGAAAGGGTACTTTATTTGTTTAGAAGCTTTGTTTAAAGAATGTTTTCTTGATACCATCGAAAGGTATCATTGGTTTCGAAAGGTATAAACTTAGAGTTTTGAATATAGGTTTTCTATGCATTTGAAGGAGGTCATCCAGTGGTTTTAAACTGGTGTTTTAAAGTTACAAAATGTTAACGCTAAAAAGTGAATGCTAACACCCGATGTGTGTAGTAGAATTGTGAAAGCACCACCCGTGTGACGGGAACAAGAAGTAAGCAGTAAAATATCGAAAAATGCGGTAAAAGACAGCAGTTTATAGTGGTTTGGCTTGAGATCGAGCCTACGTCCACTTTGAATCTCTTTATTACTGAATCTGGTTACAAGACGATACAATACTCTTATGAAAACAATACAGTTTGATCACAAAGACAATCTCGACTACTAGCTCAAACTTCGATGATGAAACTTGATGAATCTGTGTTGGATGTAGGAAATTCCTCTCGAAGCTTGTTGTAGTGTCTCGAATGTCTGAAGATCTTCAATTGTTGAATGAGTTGAGAGTTCGGCGGAGTAGCGACACTTCAAGAAATGATCGGCCAAAAGTCCCCCTCTAGTTGGAGTTGGGGCTCTATTTATAGAGAGGATTTCTAAGCAGAAATTATCTTCAAGTGATAAGTCGGCCATGACTCAAGGTAGGTCGTAGCTCGTAGGTCGGCGGCGACATAGGGAATCTGGCTTACTTCGGTCGCACTTGATTCTTCTGAACGAGCTGATAAGTCGTGTATGACTTAGTGTAAGTCGTAAGCCGGCAGCGACCTAAAAGATGCGGCACTGCCTTCGTCTCCTTAGATCGTATGCGATCTAATGTAGGTCGTTGATTGCTCTAAGCTGCTATATCTCTTAAGTCGCTAGGTCGCAACTTTCTTTAGGTCGTTATATTTTAGATCACTAACCCACAGCTGTAGTTAACTCGTTAACTCCTTTAGATCGTACCTCCTTAACTCGTTAGGTCGTAACCTGTTAAGCCGGTTCTCATCTTAAGTCGTAACTCTTAAGTCGCCATGCTTTTTAGGTCGGTATGCCTTCTAGATCAGCATGGAGTTAATTCGTTAGACTTCTTAGGTCGGAGTGGTTTAGATCGGCAACCATTGGGTCGTTGAGTCCTTTTAGGTCGGCAACTCTTAAGTCGTTAAGTCGTAGCTCTTAAGTCGCGAACAAAAGAGGATTAACATTTGCCCCTCGAAGCATACGCTTACATCGTAGGTCGTGTGCTTCGATTTTCTTAACTCGCTTTTTGGGTTAGGTCGGAAGCGACTTAATATAAGTCGTAGGTCGTGGATCATGGTTCGATTCTCATTTCAATGCCCCAGTGTATAAATAGCTTAGGCCGTCTCCTCTTTCACTTCACCTGTTTCTTTATTCTGTTCATCTTTTAGCAAATACTCAAGCTCTCGAAAGCAAATCTCATTAATCGATCTTCAGCTATTCTCATCATTACATTGTGTAAGTAAATTCAATTAAAATCCAAACATGATTATTACTGAATCGAGGATCCCGTGTTCGTCGCCCCTAATCTGAGTTTGTTCATTATGCTTTATCACAAGTCGTGTCGCATCCGATTCTCGACTTCCTTTAGTCGCGATGTCAATGTGATCCTCGATTTCACTGCCGCGTATCAGTTTCACAATGGATTTGGGATAATTTGATGATGTTGTAAGATGCGATTAGGAGACATGACTTAAGGTTTTTGATAGGGGATAGTCCGAAGTTACTGGGTTTATAGATCTCAAGTCGGTTGACGAGTTACTGAATTTCTCAATGGAGAGGAAGGTAATCGGCAGAAGGAAGTGAGGTTTTGGTTCAAGTAGGAGATAGCTTGAAATTCCATCGGAGACGATCAAAAGATTCACGACCTAGAATATTCACGGTTTAACACTTTATCCGGTTCAAGAACCCTTGCGACCTAACTCCCTTACGACCCAATTAGTTTGCGGCATAAACCTTAAGTCGCGGCCGAGCTTGGACTTAGAAAGAATAGTACTGTTCAGACTCGAATCCCATATGTATCACGACTTAAGAGTTACGACTCAACCTGACTCGTAGCATATCCTTTAGACCGTGGACGGGCTAGAACTTGAAGAATTTTCGACCCATGCTAAGTCGTGAACGAGTTAGAACTCAAACATATTTTTCACTGTCTTGAACTTCAAGACTTGAATTGCCTGAACTTTGAACTCTGGACTGTTAAACTTTGTTGCATTCTTTTACAGATTATCTATAATTCTAATTACCTGTTATAACATTTACAGAAAACCGGGACGAATATACTACCACTGACTGCCCACATCGAATGACAGATTAGTTGATAAAGAAAAAATCAAATTAAATGAACTGTATGAATGAAATGCTATACAATAACCAATTCAAGTGAAGTATTAAAGCAAAATCGTAATAGTCAACTGAAACTGATTTGTTTGCATTAACACTGCACTTGAGCATTAACAAGTTCTGAAATCTTGTAATCGACTGATTGTCAGCTAGTTTAATTCCAGTTATGTTTGCTTTTTTTATTTTCATTAGTTTTGCACAACACTTCACACTTTTTAGGAAACGTGCACCTTCACATTTGAACATCCAGTTGATTGTGTAGAATGTCTTCTCAACAAGAAGAAGCAACAGCCCAAGCTGGAGAAACTATTTCTATCCCTGTTCCATTAGCTGATCCTCCAGAACGAACTTCAACTACACTAACATATAAAGCTTTTTGTCAACTATGTACTCAGTTCGGCATTGCTGAAACGGATGCCATACTGCCTGAGAGGAGTGACACTGCTGTTATACCACCTCAAGGTTTCGTTGTCGTGAATCGCCACATGTGCACGAACGGAGCTATTCCTCCATTCAATGATTTCCTTCAGCAGCTTCTTCTACGATTATCAATTTCTCCCTTTCAGTTACATCCCAACGGATACGCCATCCTGATGGGACTTTGTGTGTTATTCAGGAGAACGCTGGATCGTCTCCCAAGTTTTGATGAAATTTATTATCTATGTTCTTTTGCCAAAAATAAAGATCATCCTTCTATCATGGTCGTGAGAAGTGCTAGAAACCGTAAATTGATCATCGGTCTCCCTGACAGTGTTCACGGTTTTCTAAGCCAGTTTTTCTACATTCGTTGTCCCCCGGGTTTTTATACCATCTGGAGAGTGGGAAGTATGATCATTTATCTTTTTCCTTTCCTTATGTTTTCCGAACTCTTCGAAGTCTGAATTGTCAAGTGTTAACTTCTTTTCCTACTTTTTCAGCGCTCCCTCCTCCTTCTAGGGACCCTAGTCACAAAACAACCTTCGAGAGGCTTATGGCCGTGCCAGTCGAAGAGAGGAATGTTCAATTTCTACTGAAAGATGAGTTTTTCCACCAATTTGGGCTCTTACACCCTTCCCGCTCTATTCAGCCACATGAAGTCCCCAATTCTCCAGTAAAAACATTGGATGTCCCAGTTCATGCTGAAGAGCTTTCACCGAAAGGACTTACCATTGAGACTTCATTGGTAAAGTGTTCTACTACTGACATTGTGGGGTCATCAAGCAAATTAACACTTTCTCCCGTTATTGAAGAAGAAGAAACTTCTCAACATTTTGAGAAAGTTGATGATAAAGGAGTCGAGAAAGAAAGCCCCACAAAACACGATGGTGACGATACCTTTGATGGGTTGAGTGATCTGATGATCACTTCACAGGAACTCTTCAAAGATGATATAACTAAAGCTACATCTCCTGTGACTAAAGCGACATCTACTTTGCAGAAAACTTCGTCGGCTCATAAATCAGCTCCCGCCTCTCAATCTGTTATCACTCCTCAACCAAAGAGTGGTTTTTAGTTTGACACGCGTAGTTCGCACATCACACTCACTTAGGATGCTTAGCACTTATATGCACTTTGCTTCTTCAATTTGAAGATTTCTAAGACTTGTCTTTATTTTTAATTTCAGGTTCTACAATGGGGAGAAGTGGCTCATATTTCGACAACTTTCGGCGCTACGGAGGGCGCGATTCTTACAATTACGGAAGCTATCTCCCCTCTCACAAAGAATCTGACGAAGAACGGGCAATTAGAAAAAATTAAGAGAGGCGAGCTTATAAGGAGCAGCAGAGAAGAAGGGACGATGACTCCCATAAAAGGAGATATCATGATTATAAAGGGAAAAGCCATGCTGCCGGAGACCCGAGTAAACGGGCTAGACTTGATGAAAAGGACGCGTCTGCGATTTCTGAAAAAACTGACGCTCCTATCTCTTCTAACATCCCGTCTGGCTCTCCTCCTTTAAAGAAATCTGATATTCAAGCGATCATTAACAGACCCCGGTATCAGGTTAAAGATGGCCCTCCGACGCTTCAAAGCCGATTTCCGAATTGGTGCTTAAAAGGAGTGCGCTTTGATTTAGATCTAGTTCCGATCGATAAACAAGCCATGCTCAGAAATCATGATGCAGTCAGGCTTGACATTGAGAGGATGTCACAGTGGCAGAAGCTTGTTGATGAACTCCAAAGAGTCAACCATATGAATCTTGAAAACATGCTGACTCTGGAGAATGATAAGGCTGAATGGGATAAATGGTGCAAGCAGCACGACGCGGAGATGACGAGTATCATGGATGACAACGCAAGGCTTGAATCTGAAATCAAGCGACTTAAAGAAGATCTCGCCTCTTCTTCTGCATCGCATACTCAAAAAGAAGAAGTCTTCCAGAAGCAAGTGCGAGATGTGCATGCTGCGCAAAGGGATGCCGAGATGAAGCTTGCAGCCGAGCAGCACACTACTGAGCCTTCCACTGCTCAAGACGAAGAGAAGACTCAAGACGACGTTGAAGCGGAACAATTTGAAATCAATGTGATCAAACCAACTTTTCTAGGTAACTTCGATGTTGATCCAAGTCTAGCAGACTACTTATTTGCTTCAACCGAGTTTGATGGATTTCTCAATTGTTACTTAAGTGTCACTGAACCAACATCTTTACTTTTTCCGGAGAATACTGATTTTAACTTCTTTTCTTTATAGCGGAAGCTCCGAATACTGCACAAACTTCCACGCCTCGAGCTGCCGTTCCTCCATCTTCTCAAGTTACTCCTCCTTCTGCTTCTCAACCGGGATCACAGGCAGAAGAAATTGAAGCTCTTCAAGGCCTGGACGATCCGGCTGCTTCGTAAGAGCAGAAGGCGGAGGATCTTGATGACATCGAGAAGACCCCGGAGCAGTCTCTTGATGATGACACGAAGCTTTCTACACTGCTCGCTACTCCGGGAAGCGAATCTTCTTCGAAGAGGAAGGGGAAGCGGGTTATGAAGAAGAAGAAGAAGAAGACTTCCGCTGGAGAAGATAAAGCAGAAGAAGATCTGTCTACACCTTCTCCTCCTCCTTCTCCGACTCGTCCACGCCGGGTTCCAAAACTAATCATCAAACCAGGCTATGGTACTAAAGGCGGCAAGAAGAAGGAGTGATAAGCTAGGCTCTTCTCTTTTTTTTTTATTTTGCTTTTTGCACGTATTGACCGGAGATTGTGCAGGCACCGGTCCCTGCTTTTGCTTTTTTGAGATATCTGCACATGTAAAGAATTTTCATAGTACTGAATAAAATAGTTATTTTACTTGTACAAATTCTTGTGTGTGTGAGAATGCATCTGTTTCTTATTTTTAGTGTAGAATAAACGATTCTTTTTACTTGTACAAACTTTTTGTCTGTATTTGAGAATACATTTATTCCACATCTATTTTTCGTGGTATTGCAATGAATTTGTGGTATGTTGCTTGCGTGTTACTTTTATTAATATAACTGAATTGTATATTATTGCCCCCATACCACAAGTGCATTGCAACATTTCTAGCTTTTACAAGACTGATACTCTTATTTCAGAGAATAACTATTCCACTTTTAAGGGAAGAATCATTCTGCTTTTAATAGAGTATATCTCGTCTTTGGAGAAATTTTTATTTCTCTTTCTTTCTTGAAGAACACTCCAACTTTCAGAGATGATCACTTTTATTTGTTAAAAGGTGGATTTCTCTATGCAGTGAAATGAGCTTCTGAAGAAGGTTTTGATTTTGTGCCCCAGTAAAGGGCTTGTTTTTGGTATTTCGAGCACAGTGAAGTGTGCCTCCGAAGAGGTCTTTTTGTAGCATTTCAACTTTTTAGGAAGAACCTTTTGAGATGAATAAGTTAACCTTCCTTTGAGAGTTGAAATGTGCTTCCGGAGAAGGCTTTTTTTTGTTTGAGTATTCTATTTTGGGACATGCCTCCGGAGAGGGCTCCTCTTAAAGAGTTGTGCCTCCGAAGAGGGCTTGTGCGTCAGAAGAGGGCTTGTGCCTCCGAAGAGGGCTTGTGGTGCCTCGGGAGAGGGCTTTCGCCTCCGAAGAGGGCGTGTGCCTCCGAAGAGGGCTTGTGGTGCCTCGGGAGAGGGCTTTCGCCTCCGTAGAGGGCGTGTGCCTCCGAAGAGGGCTTGTGGTGCCTCGGGAGAGGGCTTTCGCCTCCGTAGAGGGCGGGTGCCTCCGAAGAGGGCTTGTGCCTCCGAAGAGGGCTTTTTGATTGCCTGGAAGTTACTTTCTCATGGTTGGATGGATCCACGGGGCGAACGCAAGTTGTTTGATTAGATGTTCGTTTGCACAAACGATCGCAATCAATTAACAAGGGCCCTGTTCCTTCAGCTTGGGAAGGTGCCCTTCCGGTGGTTCCACCAATCTTTTTTGATTGAGAGAAGCACTTTCATTTTTTGGCATGCCTCGTTAGAGGGCTTTGTTGATCTTTGGGAAGGAGTGTCAGTTGGTTGGTGTGCCAGGAAGGTTGCGTCTCAGGGGCGAGCAGATCCACGGGACGGACGCAAGCTGCCTGATCGGATGCATCACGATCAGTTAGCAAGGGCCCTGTTCCTTCTGCTTGGGAAGGTGTCCCTTTGGTGGTTCTACCGGCCCTTTTATTGAGAGGCATACCTCCTTTTGGCTGCTTCTTTGTTTGCTTGGCCATGTTCTCTTATCATCTGCTTATTAGCGATCTTTTATTATCGTTTCCAAGCGCATCTTCTTTCCTTTTGCAAGTAAATTGCCTTATCCGAAGAAGTGGACTTCACTATTGAACGACTTCACGGGACAAACGCGAGTTACCTAGTTGGATGTCTGTTCATATCGACAATCACAACCAGTTAACGAAGGCTTGCCACAGTGGAGTCGCCAACTTTTTATGCGAAGTTCTTCTTGTATAGGATTTGAATTTGGAATTTTTGTCGCTTGGTATTTGCTTAATAGGTGATTTATAGAGGTCACTTGGCTTTGTGACGAGCAAGCCTTGTTTTAATGTCCTGCAATTTTGAATCGACATTTTAGCAATACATTTAAAGTATTTACATATCGAAATGAAACAGGCATTATGAAATAGTAAAGAACACAAGATTTATAGTGGTTCGACCAAGAATCGGGCCTACATCCACTTTATAGCTTTCATTTATTTACACTGATTTACAATGTCTTTCAATACAACTGATACATTCATCACTATTTTACAATTTTGAGCAAAGCTTTTTTCAAGTAAAATAAGGACGTAAGTGGTTGCTGTTCCAGGCTCTTGGTATTGGATCTCCTTCAACAGTTATGAGTTTGAAAGTGCCATCAAGAAGTTTACTGCCTATGGCATATGGTCCTTCCCAGTTTGGTCCAAACACACCAGTTGCTGTCATGATCCTTTTCAAAACTAAGTCTCCAACCTCAAAGCTGCGTTGGCGAACTTTAGAGTTGAAGTGCCTGGCTATCCTTTGCTGATAAGCTGAAACTCTGAGCCTAGCTTCTTCTCTTTTTTCATTAAGAAAATCAAGTGCTTCAAGTTGCAGCTTTTCGTTTTCAGCGTCATTGAAATGAATTTTCCTGTGTGAAGGAACTTCTACTTCCACTGGAATCATTGCTTCTGATCCGTATGCCAGTGAAAATGGAGTGTGCCAAGTCGCAGTTTTGTGAGTAGTTCTGTATGCCCATAGTGCTAGTGGAAGCTTATCGACCCAACCATCTTTTGCTTTTTCGAGTTGCTTTTTGATGGTTGACTTGATAATTTTGTTCACTGCTTCCACTTGCCTGTTTGCCTGTGGATGAGCCACTACTGAGAAGCTTTTTTGAATTCTGAATCGTTTGCAAAAATCCTGGAATTCTTCACTTTCAAACTGAGTGCCGTTGTCTGTGATTATCTTCTACGACACACCATATCTGCAAATGATATTTTTAGTTACGAAATTTATCATCTTTTTAGAGGTAATGGTGGCTAAGGGTTCAGCTTCAGCCCATTTTGTAAAATAGTCAACGGCAACAATAGCATATTTGATTCCAGATTTAGCGATCGGTAAAGGTCTAATCAAGTCTATTCCCCAAATGGCGAACGGCCATGGGCTGACCATTTGTGTAAGTTTGGTGGAAGGCGCTTTTGGGATTTTTGCAAATCTTTGGCATTTGTCGCACTTTCGGGAGTAAATGGCAGCATCTCGATTAATGTCAGGCCAGAAATATCCATATCGGAGAACTTTCTTGGCTAGGGTTTGACCACCTGAATGATCTCCACATTCTCCTCCGTGTACCTCAGCTAGAATTGTCCTGGCTTCTTCCTTGGTTACACATCGAAGTAATGGCATTGAGAATCCCTGTCTATATAATCGGCCATCTTGAATTATATACCTTGATGCTTTCCTCAATAGTTTTCAGCGTTCTTTAGAACTTTCTGGCAGGGAACCATTGAGTAGGTATTCTTTGATTGGAGTCATCCATGATTCATGCTCTTGAGACGCAGCCATAATCCAATCAACATCCATTTCATAAATGCTTGGGGCTGACAGAACTTCTACAGGAACTAATCCCAGTAATTGAGCTTCTCCAGAACTTGAGTAGTTTTCTAGAGAATCCGCTTTCATGTTTTCTACCCGAGGAATATGAATTATCGTATAATGATCGAAATCTTCGAGAAGTTCACATGCCTTTGACAAGTATGCGGGTATATTTCCACCTTTAGCCTGAAACTCTTTCTTTACCTGGCAAACAATAAGTTGAGAATCGCTGAAGATCTGTAACACTTTGATGTTTAGTTCCTTGGCAATTTTCAAGCCAGCAATAAGATTCTCATACTTCGCTTCATTGTTCGTTGAAGGAAATTCCAGTCTCAATGCATAACACAATGATCGTCCTTCGGGGGTTTCAAGCACAACCCCTGCCCCAGAACAGTAATCATTTCTCGATCCGTCAACATACAACTTCCACTGGATTGGAATGCCATCAGTTATCTCATTCTCACTATCACCTTTGTCAGTAGATTCTGCGATGAAATCTGCTAAAGCCTGTCTGTTGATTGCTCTCCGGGGATGGTAAGTGATGAAATACTGGCTGAGTTCAATGTTCCATTTCAAAAGACGACCCGAAGTTTCTGGACGAAACAGGACTTGCTTTAGAGGTTGATCAGTAAGAACCTTGATAGGATGAGCTTGAAAGTATGGTCTCAATTTCCTGGAAGCAATTAGTAAACAATAGGCGAGCTTTTCTATCTTCGAATAATTCATCTCTGCCCCAGTGAACCGTTTACTAATGTAATAGACTGAACGATGTACTTTCATATCTTCCCATACAAGTGCTGCGCTAAGAGCATGAGATGAAATTGCTAAATAGATGAAAAGATCTTCACCATCATTAGGCTTGGAAAGAACTGGAGGCGTTTCCATATGACGAATTAGTTCATCGAAAGCATTCTGGCATTCGGGAGTCCATTCGAAATTTTTCTTTCCTTTCTTTAGAGCATCAATGAAAGGAATGCATTTGTTTGTGGCCTTGGAAATGAAACGACTCAGAGCAGCAACTTTTCCATTGAGGCTCTGCATTTCTTTCTTTGTCTTAGGGGCTTTGACCTCTCTTAGAGCTGTGATTTGAGAAGGATTGGCTTCGATGCCCCTAGCACTCATAATGAAACCCAAAAATTTCCCGGACTCTACTCTGAACGAACATTTCAATGGATTGAGCTTCATTCCGTACTTTCGAAGAATTGTAAACATTTCCTCCAAATGACCCATGTGGTCTACAGCTTTCTTTGACTTTACCAACATATTGTCAACATAAACTTCCATGGTTCTGCCAATCTGAGGTATGAACATCGTATTGACGAGCCTTTGGTAGGTTGCCCCTGCATTCTTCAATCCGAAAGGCATAACTTTGTAGCAGTAGAGACCCACATTTGTGATAAAGCTTGTGTCTTCCTGATCCGGCTCATGCATCATAATCAGATTGTATCCGGAGTAAGCATCCATAAATGATAACAACTCATGCCCAGCTGTTCCATCCACCAATTGATCGATTCTGGGCAGTGGGAAGCAATCTTTGGGGCAAGCTTTGTTCAGATCCGAAAAATCGATGCATACTCTCCACTTTCCATTTGCCTTCTTAACCAGTACTGGATTTGAAACCCAATTTGGATAAGTGGAGTTTCTGATGAAGCCGTTTTCCATGAGTCGATCGACTTCTTCCTTTAGTGCTGTCGACCTTTCTGGGCCTTGAGTTCTTCTTTTCTGTTTCACTGGCGTGAATTTCGGATCAATGTTCAGAGTATGTACAGCAATTTCTGGGGAGATCCCACACATATCAGCATGACACCAAGCGAACACATCCAGATTGGCTTTTAAGAATGATATCAGCGTGTTTTGAACTGCTATGCTCAGTTGTGAACCGACATTGAGTACTTTGTTCAGGTCTTTTGAGTCAACAGATATTAGTACCGTTACTTCCACGGGTACCACTCTATTCTCCTCTGTACTGGCTTTCCTGGGGTCTATTTCTTTCCTTGCATTGCTGTGTTCGCCAGTACAGGGGCCACCCCGTAGCTGCTACAAGGTTGGTTCTTTTATGCGGAGCGGAGCTGCCGCATCTTTTCCCATTTCTCTTTTCCTGGCCTCTCGGAGCTCTACAAGATAACATTCTCGTCCCGCATTCTGATCTCCCTTAATGACAGCAATCCCATTATCAGTAGGAAATTTCATTGTTAATCACCATGGAGCGAGGACGGCCCTGAAAGCAGCAAGAGTAGGCCGACCCAAGAAAGCATTATAGGCGGAGAATCCATCAACAATTACAAAAGTTTGCTTTTGAACCAACTTCTTATGTCCTTCGCCCATTTCAACAAACAAGTCCACCGTTCCAATTGGCTGTTTCAACTCTCCTGTAAATCCGGCAATCTTGTGTGAAGAAGCATGTACATCTGTCATTGGAATTTTCATTTGGTCAAATGTCTTTTTAAAGAGTATGTTGCACGAGGCGCCACTATCAACCAGCACTCTTCTGACAATAGCCGGCCCAATACCGACAGAGACAACTAAAGGGTCCTCAGTAGGAGCTTCCACATCAATAGAATCCCTGGCTCTTAACATAATATCATCATGAAAAGTCTTCTGCTGCTTCAGAGGTGCAGCATCTTCCAAGACTAAGACACTTTCCTCAACTAGGGCATACTTCAAAGCTCTAGCATACCTTTCCATCTCACCCCAACTCCTGCCAGCCGGATGAGGTCCTCCTGTGATCACATTGATAACAGGTCTTTCCTTTTCAGCAGGCCTCTCTCCTGAACCAGATGAATGAGTTGGGGGTAGTTGTCCTTGGTTAGATGAAGAAGGGTCTTTTCTATTCCTTTTAACGTACTGCTGCAACTTATTCTCTCTTAACAATTCTTCAATCAGGCTTTTCAAGTGGCGGCACTCGTTGGTATCATGGCCTGGTTGGTTATGAAACTTGCAAAATCTTCCGCTTTGAGCAGCATTTTTCCCAACTTTTACCACCGGTGGTTTTGGAAATTCAACAGCATCCTTAGTGGCGATGAAAATATTCTCCGGTGTATCAGTCAGGGGGGTAAAATCTGAAGGTTTGAGGAAGCGGGGCTTTTTGAGATCTTTTTGCTTCTTTCCACTATTACTCTCCCTTTTCTGATTTGCAGATTCTTTCTTGTTCTGAACTGTAACATTATTTTCCACCACTGTTGTCACAACTTTAGCTGTCGTAGAGAGATTCTCTAGGCGCATGAACTCATTAGCCTTTTTGTAGAACTTTTCGAGCGAATTTGGTTCCTTCATTTTTAACCATTTTCCAAACTCGCTTGAATTGTCAATAGCCCGCATTAAGTAGGTCAAGATCATTCGCGGTTCCGCGTTATCAACTTCTGCTAGGGCTAAATTAAAGCGATTCAGAAAGGATTTGATGGGCTCTCCAGGATTCTATTCAAGACTTGAGAGAGACATTATATCCTTTGCTCTTGAAATGTACAATCTGAATTGTTCCTTGAATTTTCAGGTCAGATCAGAAAATTGGTCAATAGATCGCACAGGAAGCTTGGTAAACCAAAGTAACGCCACTCCTTCCAAGTATACCGGGAAATATCGGCATTTGATCTCATCAGTTGCTCTGGCGCCAGTCATGTGCCAATCATATTTGTACAGGAATTGATTTGGATCACTCGTTCCTCGATAAGGAGGAATGGTAGGAGGAACGAATTTTCTGGGAAACTCAGCCTTTATGATCCTTTCAGTAAATGGAGTTTTACTCGAAGCGAATCCCCAATCATTCTCATCTTCGTTTCTCTGCATGCTTTCTTTCATTATCTGTCGAATCATACCGGAGAGATACTCCTCATTGTTTAGCGACTTTGTAGAATAGGCTTCGGCCATTTTCTCAGAAGTTTGTCCAGGCAAACGTTCAGGGAGAGCTGGCGATGGCCTGGATCCTTCAGCTTGGGGAGGTGCCCCTTCAGTGGCACCAGATCTGTTCTGAGGAATATTTCTCCCTTCAGAGTTTGGAGCAGCATCAACAAAGTTTTCTTCATTATTTACTGGTCTTTGATTAGCTCCGAGCAGAGCATTCAACTTTTCCATCATCAGATTATTCTGAGTTTCAATCTGCTGGTACAATCCGGACACAGCAGCATCCAACTCCTCTCGCGTCACCCCGACGCTCGAAGCTGCCTGACTTGGAGAAAGAGAAGTGGCAGTATTGTCACGGTCATCATCAGATCTGACAGACTTACGTTTTCTTCCATGAGCCATTATGTCTGATAGACTTCTGGTCTTGTAGGAAATTCTTTCAACAAACTTCCGTGAAGCAATGGTGAATGATCGCCTGAGTTGGGTTCTCAGTGAAAGCACCAAAATGTTATCGCTAAAAAGTGAACGCTAACACCCAGTGTGTGTAGTAGAATTGTGAAAGCACCACCCGTGTGACGGGAACAAGAAGTAAGCAGTAAAATATCGAAAAATGCGGTAAAAGACAGCAGTTTATAGTGGTTCGGCTTGAGATCGAGCCTACGTCCACTTTGAATCTCTTTATTACTGAATCTGGTTACAAGACGATACAATACTCTTATGAAAACAATATAGTTTGATCACAAAGACAATCTCGACTACTAGCTCAAACTTCGATGATGAAACTTGATGAATCCATGTTGGATGTAGGAAATTCCTCTCGAAGCTTGTTGTAGTGTCTCGAATGTCTGAAGATCTTCAATTGTTGAATGAGTTGAGAGTTCGGCAGAGTAGCGACGCTTCAAGAAATGATCGGCCAAAAGTCCCCCTCTAGTTGGAGTTGGGGCTCTATTTATAGAGAGGATTTCTGAGCAGAAATTATCTTCAAGTGATAAGTCGGCCACGACCCAAGGTAGGTTGTAGCTCGTAGGTCGGCGGCGACATAGGGAATCTGGCTTACTTCGGTCGCACTTGATTCTTCTGAACGAGCTGATAAGTCATGTATGACTTAGTGTAAGTCGTAAGCCGGCAGCGATCTAAAAGATGCGGCACTGCCTTCGTCTCCTTAGATCGTATGCGATCTAATGTAGGTCGTTGATTGCTCTAAGCTGCTATATCTCTTAAGTTACTAGGTCGCAACTTTCTTTAGGTCGTTATATTTTAGATCACTAACCCGCAGCTGTTGTTAAGTCGTTAACTCCTTTAGATCGTACCTCCTTAACTCATTAGGTCGTAACCTGTTAAGCCGGTTCTCATCTTAAGTCGTAACTCTTAAGTCGCCATGCTTTTTAGGTCAGTATGCCTTCTAGATCAGCATGGAGTTAATTCGTTAGACTTCTTAGGTCGGAGTGGTTTAGATCGGCAACCATTGGGTCGGTGAGTCCTTTTAGGTCGGCAACTCTTAAGTCTTTAAGTCGTAGCTCTTAAGTCGCGAACAAAAGAGGATTAACACAAACAAATAACCCATTCTCATTTTTAAAGGAAAAACCATGGCATAAATAAAGATTTTGGAAATATTATTCACATTGTTATTAACCCATAAATATATGTTGGGGAAGGGAAGAATAACCAGATAGGTTGACCCAGTAGTGAAGATAAATTAAGGAATGTTAAAACCTTAAAATTAAAGATATTGGCAGGGGGCAATAGGTTTACAGTAAGCCCATGAAAACAGTATATAACTGATGATATTGGCAGGGGCCAATAGGTTCATAGTCAGCCCATGAAAACTATGATTTCATACTGGCAAGGGCCAGTAGGTTTATAGTTAGCCCGTGAAAACTATATCCGGATTAAGATATTGACAGTCAGTCAATAGGTTCCTAGTTAGCCCATGAAAACTAGGATAAGGTATTGGAGTTACCAATAGGTTCTTAGTGATCCCATGAAAACTATGATATTGGACAGATATTCCATAAATGTTTAACAGGTTAATAGTAATCCTAGAAAATATAATTGAGACAGATAGTCAGAATGAATGGGGATGGGTAATCCAGATTTGATTTACTTGTTTTGCATATCGTCATAAAGTTTTTGAAATACTATGTTTTAACCACTGTGGATGCAGGAGCATAGTATATAGTTTTATAAATGTTTTAGGATACTAGTGAGGGGAAAACCCGTTCCGCTAAGTGGAGTATTCTCACTAGATATCTGAATGGTTTGAGATGGTAAATTATTATTCGTACCAGGCTTTATGTCTGACTCGAAGTTTATGTTTTCCCCTTAAACTCTCGGGTACTAAATGTATTTTGAGTAAGTTGAGAGTTAAGGTTTCCAGGTGTTCTTTTAGACGAATAAAGCTTCCGAGGACATTCTGCGGGCAAGCTTGTCATTAGAGTTCTTTTATTTTCGTTGTGTGTTTTGTTTGTAAAGGCAAATTGTTTTCTTGCCTATCTATATACTCTTATCTACCAATGGGGCATCTTCATATGTCGCACTTTGCGTATTTTGTAATAATTATATGTTATCTGAACATGGTCTGCGAATTGGGATTATGTAATCAATTTGGAATATTTTGAAATGGAATATGGAATTTGTTTGCTGTTTAATTTTTTTCCATATTTTTGTGTTTCTGTATCAATGTATCTAATGTCGCCGTATTTGGTCGCCAAGGATTAATAACTATAGATGACTACATCATCCGTAGCCGTCAGTTCTGGGCCTCTAAGTAGGGGGATGTTACAAGTTAGTATCAGAGCATAGGTTTATGAAACTTTACAAGAAACTTAAACCTAAAAGTTTTTTCCGATCATAATCCAATGAATCAGTTAATAAGATTGGGGTTTGGGTTAACGTTATAGTAAAGTACTTGTATTTGCTATATATAGCTATATATATATATATAAGTATGTATTCACCGCTCTCATAGACCGTTCTTCTATATCTTACCAAGGCTCGTATGCAGATTTACGAGAAAGGAGATATGGAAGCAGGAAACGGAAGAGGAAATCTCGGTAGAGGAAGCACCACAATTAATGGAAATGCTCGAACCACTACTAGGAGGAATCCGGGTCGACGGGCTAATGTTAGTAATCAAAATGCTAATGCCAATGTGAGTGCTGAAAATCCACCAGTAGATATAGGGGCGATGTATCGATACTTTTTTGGTTTGATGTAGGAAGGAGTTGTTGCTGGTGTTGCTAGAAATGCAGGAGTAGCTAATCATATGGCTCCAGTTGGGAATTATTATGTTTTGCTGAGTAGAGATTACACCAATTTGGGTGGGAAACCATTCTTGGGTCGGAGAGTGCCATAGAGGTTCAGAATTGGCTGTTGCATTATGATCGTATATTCGTTGATTTGGGTCTGAATGATGGTCAAAAGAGAAGGTTGGCCTCTAGACAGTTACAGGGATCAGCACTACATTGGTGGAATAGTGTCACTACCGGAGTTCCGGAAGAGCAGTTAACTTAGGATGATTTTAACATGAGATTTGAGGAGATGTTTGTATCTGAGTTTGCCAACTCGAAGTTGATAAGGAAGTTTATGGATTTAGTGCAAGGAGAGATGTCAGTAGTCGAGTATGCTACTAAGTTTTAAGAGCTATCTCGATATGGATAGCTGTTATAGATACTGACATCAAAAGGAACGAGAAGTTCATTCGGGGATTGAGGCCCGAGCTTGCTAGAATGACCATGACACATGTCCATGATCCTTGTAGTATAGTGGTTGAGATGGTCATTCACCATGAGGAGTTACTTGCAGATTTAGCTAAAGAGAAGTCAGTGGAAACTCAGTGTTCTCAAGGGAAGAAGAGGAAGTTCTTTAAAAAGAAGGGAGCCCAGAAGGGAGATACTACTAAGAAGTCAAAGGCTAAGGTAGTTTGCTATAAGTGTGACAAGAATGGTCACTTTGCTAATGAATGCCGGTCATGAAATAGGAAGAAAGCTGCAAATAAGAATAATCTGAAATGCTTCAACTGTGATCAAGTTGGGCATTACAAGAATGAGTGTTCATAGCCAGTTAGGGAGGACAAAGGAAAAGTTTTTGCTATAGGACCAGCTAGGCCCACCACAACTGATAAAGGAAAGACCATGATGGAAGGTACACTTTTGATTCAAAGTATTCTAGTTAGAGTACTTTTTGATACCGGTGCATCACATTCATTTATATCTCAGTGTTTGGTTGATTGATTATGCTTAGAATCCACCTACCTAGTTACTTCCTTTACGGCTGCGAATCCAATAGGAGGATATGCAACTCTAGTGTTAAGATGTGACCAGCTAAAACTTGATTTGTTGGGTCATAAATTTGCATGCAGTTTGTATGTTATTGATTTCGTAGATTTTGGGATCATTTTTGGTATGGATTGGTTGAGTAGGTATGAGGCTAGAATATTTTGCTACGATAGGGAAATATCACCGAGACACCCTGATAGTTATAACCGAGTGATATTCTCAGTAGAGAATACTGACCGAAGTGTTAGTGCTATTCTTAATGCTATGGAGGTAGGAAATGAGTTAAGTCCGGTTCGAGTAGCAAGAGAGTTTGTAGTTGTCTTTGAGCAAGTCACTGGACTACCCCCGAAACGAGCTGTTGAGTTTAGAATAGATCTTATGTCAGAAACTGAACCAATAAGTAGACCACCAAGCAGAATGACACCAACTAAGATGAAGGAATTGAAGGTGCAGCTAGTGGATCTAGAAGGAAGGAGTTTTATTAGACCAAGCAGTTCGCCTTGGGGAGCGGCCGCGATGTTCTTAAAGAAACCGGATGGGTCGTTAAGGATGCACATTGACTATCGCAAGTTAAAAGAAAGGACAATTAAGAATAAGTATCCTTTGCCAAGAATAGATGATCTGTTTGATCAGTTGAGTGGAGCCGGAATGTTTTCCCAATTGGACTTGGCGATAGGTTTCTATCAGTTAAGAGTGGCAGAGGACAATATTCCTTTGATAGCATTTCGAACTAAGTATGGTTCATATGAGTGGTTGGTGATGGAATTTGGATTAACGAATGCACCTACTTTCTTTGTGGATTTGATGAACCGAGTTTTTCAAGAGTATTTGGATAGGTTTGTGTTGGTGTTTATAGATGACATTCTAGTCTACTCTAGGGATGAGAGAGAGCATGAAGTTCATCTTAGAGTGGTACTTGAGACGCTGAGACAGAATTTGCTAAAGGCGAAGTTTACCAAGTGTCATTTCTGGAAGAAAGAGGTAAAATTTCTTGGTTACATGGTTTCAGAGAAAGGATTGTCAATCGATCCAGATAAGATCGAAGCTGCGAATAATTGGAAGAGACCAGAGACGTTGACTATGATCGGGAGTTTTCTTGGACTTGTTGACTACTACTGGATATTAAGGATTTCTTGCGGATAGCAGCACCCTTAGCTAAGATAACCAGGAAGGAAGTGAGATTTGTTTGGTCCAAAAAAATTTAGTAGGCATTACTTAAGTTAAAGCATTTGTTGACCAATGCACATGTGTTAGTAGTTCTAGACGGAAACCAAAGATTGGTGGTGTATACTGATGTACGTGGAACTGGATTAGGAGCGGTGTTGATGCAGAATGAAAAAGTCATTGCCTATGCATCTTGGTAGCTTAGACCACATGAAGTTAGATATCCTACTCAAGATTTGGAGTTGGCAGCTGTGATCTTCGCATTTGAAGATTTGAGTTGTATACCGATCATACGTTTTTATGGTATTTATTCTCTCAGAATGAGTTGAATATGAGGCAACAGAGGTGGCTGGAGTTTTGGCTGCATATGATTTTGGTATAGAATATACACCAGGAAAAGGTAATAAAGTGGCTGATGCTCTTAGCAGGAAACATCAGAATGTGGAGATAGCTATGTTGGCACAGTGGAAGGATTTAGAAGCTTTAGTCGGTTGCAATGTGCAGTTAAGATCAACTGTTGGTTCTAGTCAGAGTACCGCCATGTTGACTTGTTTAGAAGTTCGACCAGTATTGATTGAGAAATTGCTTCTAATAAGAAGGAGGATATGGTATTAGCTGAAAGGACGAGAAGATTGGAGGTTGGAACAGTGATCGATGATTTAAAGGATTTTAACCTTGACCAGAAAGGATTGCTAAGAAAGAAGGGACGGTTGTGTGTTCCAAATGTGGGCGACTTAAGGAAAGAAGTTTTTGGAGAATGTCATTAGTCCAAGTTTACGATTCATTCTGGAGGGACCAAGATGTATCGGGATATGAAAAGGAGCTTCTATTGGGAAGGCATGAAGAGGGATGTTGGATTTTGGGTTAGCAGTGCGCAAACTGTCAACAAGTAAAAGATGAACATCAGAAACCGAGAGGGTTGCTTCAGCCTTTAGAGATTCCAGTTTGGAAATGGGATTCGATATCTATGGATTTTATAGACGGTTTGCCAAGGTCAAATAGAGGTAATGAAAGTATATGGGTTATAGTAGACAAATTGACCAAGAGTGCCCATTTAATTCTAGTTAAGTCAACCAAAACAACACTTGTTATAGCTAAGTTGTTCCTGAAGAACATAGTTAGACTGCATAGAGTTCCTAGTAGTATAGTCAGTGATAGAGATGCTTTGTTCACTAGTGAATTCTGGAAGAGTCTACAGGATGTGATGGGTACCAAGATTAATATGATTACTGTGTATCACCCTCAGACAGATGGGCATACAGAGAGAGTCGACAAAGTACTCGAGGATCTATTGAGAGCTTGTGTATTAGAATTTGGTGGATTTTGGGAGTATCACCTACATTTGGTTGAGTTTTCCTATAATAATAGTTATCAGACAAGTATAGGAATGGCGTCATTTGAAGCTTCGTATGGAAGACCATGCAAATCAGTAGCATGTTGGTTGGAGACTAGAGACAGATTAGTCTTAGGTCCAGATTTGGTTAGAGAGGCGTCAAAGAAGATTGAGTTAATCTGAGGAAGGATGAAGGAAGCTCAGTCAAGACAGAAGAGTTACGCAGATAAGAGCTATAAGGACGTAGAATTCTTAGTTAGAGATGAGGTTTTCATTAAGGTATCACCAATGAAGGGTGTCATATGATTTGGAAAGTCAGGGAAGTTAGCCCCAAGATATGTAGGTCCATTCCAGATTATAGAAAGGATTGGAAAGCTCACATATAGAATAGAGTTGCCGAGCAGTTTGGCAGGAGTCCATAATGTATTTTAGGTGTCTCATCTTCGCAAGTATGAGCATGATCCGGAGACTACTATTCCTCCGATAGGGTTGGATGACTTAGTGGTAGAGCCTAATTTAACTGTTGTTAGAAAACCAATTCAGCTTGTAGCTAGAGATGAGAAAAGATTAAGGAACAAGACAAACAGGTTGGTGAAAGTTTAGTGGAGCGACAACGAGAAGGACTGTACTTGGGAGACGGAGGACATGATTAGAGATACTTACCCTGATATGCATTGAGGGTATGTCTTTATTAGATTTATATAGATAGTTGCTAGTCAGTTAGACTAATATGGTTGTTAGGAGTTGTTACAGATGATTGTTACGTTTAGTATTTAGTCCTTACTGAATACGTTTAGTATTTAGTCCTTACTGAATTTCGAGGATGAAATTCTTTAAGGAGGGCAAGCATGTAACATCCCTAATTTTTGATCTCATTATTCAGGAAATTTAGTTAGATAAATTAAATAGAATAATGATGATAAGGGGATTGAGATTTGAATAAATTAATAATGGGCCGTGCTTAATAATAAAAATTTAATGGGCTTTAAATTGGTTTATAAAATAATTAATTTACACGTGGACATAGTGGTAATTAGCTATTCTATTATACACGGCTATACACATCTTATTCTTACCCATTCACGTTCCATTTTTCATTATTCACAAACGCAAATCAAAAGTAAATAGAGCCGGCCATTAACAAGGACGAAAAATTTCAATATAAAGCTAAGATCAAAGCTAGGAAAGATTAATCAACAACAAATCTCAAATTCTATCAAATCTAAGGTGAATAATGATTCATTCCATCTCTTTTTTGTTTCTATAATCCTATGATTTCGGATTTAAGCATTTATTTCATCTATATGATATTTGGATAATGATATGCTAAAGTTATGGATTGTTTGATTTAAACAATTTATTTATATGCAAAATTTGTACGGTTTTAGGAGTAAAGCCGTGGGTTATTGATTTTAAAATGCCATGGAAATTTTTTATGTTAAGTAAAACATGAATTTGAAGATGGTTTTTAATTTTCAGAATTTTCCGAGCTATGGAATATTTATTATGAATTTTTGATGATAAATATGATGTAATTGGGTTTAAAATTTATTTTGAATATTTCAGGAAGAAATTGGATCTAAATTTATAATATGTTTGATTACATGATGAAATTGAATTTCTGTGATTTTTGGGGATTTTTCCTAGTTGATTTAATAAGGAGAGTAAAATATTTTAAAAGCACTTTTATGAAATAATTGGTTTTGGTATGTAGAAGGGCTTAAACCTTACATTTTTGTGGTCTAGATCTGATATAAGTGCGGCAGTTTTAAATGTAAAGTATTTGAAAAGTTTTATGGCAGCCAATCAATGGTTTACAAATAGGCAAGTTGTTATAAAGCAATTGCTAAAAGAAACAACATTTCGGCCTTTAATTCAGAAAAAGGTGTTCCGCCTCAATTAGTAGTCATTTTCGACTCCAATGATTCTGCCCCATCCTAGTCGGAACCTACTTAGTCAGAATCCTCATAGTCAATACCAATAAATAAGGTATCACCTAGTGGTATGCAGTGGATTGGAAGGAAGGCGGAAGCCTTAGTGTCAAAAGGTAAGCTTCCGATGGGGTCGAAACCTTGCTTGGATTTCAAAAGTTAAAGTCTTGCCTTGTTTTAATTAAAGCCTTCGACATAGTCAAAACATATGCTTTCGAAAGGATTTTGTAAATGGATTTGAAAGAAGGTTGTCACATTATGTTAAAGTATTAGCTTTTGAAGGGGTGCCTTTTTCTTTAAATAAAAGCTTTCGAAAGGGTTGGTTTCGACCTAGTCGAAACCTAGCCGCTATTTTCCTTCTGACATATTGAAGTCATCAATAGCCTTCAAAAGGTTCATTTACCTAAGTTAAGCCGCTTCCTAATTATTTCGAAAGAAGGGTGAGGGTTGCGAAGGTGATGGGGTCGAAAAGGGGTTTCGACACTGTTCTTCGAAGTTTTAATTTTTTTAAAGCTCTTTGCTTTCGACTAGATGGTTCCGACACCATGAACTTTTCCCCAAATTAATTTTAGTTGGTATCGAAAGAGATACTTTCATTTATAACAATTTTGACCAAAATGGTGTTTTTAAAGAGTAGACCCAATGCTTTCGAAATGGTACTTTATTTATTTCGAAGTCATGTTTTAAAGAATGTTTTCTTGATACCATCGAAAGGTATCATTGGTTTCGAAAGGTATATACTTAGTGTTTTGAAAATAGGTTTTCTATGCTTTCGAAGAAGGTCATCCAGTGGTTTCGATAGTGATGTTTTAAAGTTTCAAAAAAATAACCCATTCTCATTTTTAAAGGAAAAATCATGACATAAATAAAGATTTTTGAAATATTATTCACGTTGTTATTAACCCATAAATGTATGTTGGGGAAGGGCAGAATAAAAATAGGTTGACCCGGTAGTGAAGATAAATTAAGGAATGTTAAAACCTTAAAACTAAAGATATTGGCAAGGGCCAATAGGTTTACAGTAAGCCCATGAAAACTATATAAAACTAATGATATTGGCAGGGGCTAATAGTTTCATAGTCAGCCCATGAAAACTATGAATTCATACTGGCAGGGGCCAGTAGGTTTGTAGTTAGCCCATGAAAACTATATCCGGATTAAGATACTGACAGTCGTCAATAGGTTCCTAGTTATCTAATGAAAACTAGGATAAGAGATAAGATATTGGAGTTACCAATAGTTTCTTAGTGATCCCATGAAAACTATGATATTAGACACATAGTCCATGAACGTTTAAAAGGTTAATAGTAATCCTAGAAGCTATAATTGAGACAGATAGTCAAAATGAATGGGGATGGATAATCCAGATTTGATTTACTTATTTTGCATATTATCATAATGTTTTTGAAATACTATGTTTTAACCGCTGTGGGTGCAGGAGCACAGTATATGGTTTTATAAATGTTTTAGGATACTAGTGAGGGGAAAACCCGTTCGGCTAAATGGTATAGTCTCACTAGATATCTAAATGGTTTGAGATGGTAAATTATTATTCATACCAGGCTTTATGTTAGACTCGAATTTTTTTTCCCTTTAAATTCTTGGGTACTCAATTTATTTTGAGTAGGTTGAGAGTTAAGGTTTCCAGGTGTTCTTTTAGATAAATGAAGCTTCCGAGGACGTGCAGGAGGCAAGCTTGTTATTAATTTTCTTTTATTTCCACTGTGTTTGTTTGTAAAGGCAAATTGTTGTCTTGCCTATCTATATACTCTAATCTACCAAGGGGCATCTTCATATGTCGCTCTTGGTGTATTTGGTAATAATGATATGTTATCTGAATGTGGTCTGCGAATTGGGATTATGTAATCAATTTGGAACATATTGAAATGGAATGTGGAATTTGTTTGCTTTTTAAGATTTTTCCATATTCTTGTGTTTCTCTGTATCAATGTATCTAATGTCGCCGTATTTGATCGTCGAGGATTAATAACTATAGATGACTACGGCATCCATAGCCGTTCGTTTTGGGCCTCCAAGTAGGGGGATGTTACAGTTATATTGGAGTGCTTTGAAGTGATGTTTTTGAAACTGCAATAATGATAACTTTATGGTGAATAGAGTTAGGTTCCAACGATAGTGGCTCAATGACTAGAGCAAAAGCGATGATCCAAAATCCTGGTTCAATGAGGAGTGCTCGTGATGGAATTATGATTGTGTTCTGCTATGGATATGAGTAGAGTGGAAATATGAATACGTTCCATTGTAAAGGCATACGCGAAGGGATCGTAGGCACTCAGAGGTGTCCTATGTGCTCATGTAGAGGGGGTACGTGGTGACGTCCACCTGGATTATAAGTGTGTCCAGATCTTTTGTATATTACCATGGACCTTATGATTGTGGGTCTACTATGGAGTGGCATGGATTGAGCACCATGGAACTAAGATTTGATTGGGTCTCTGGCTTATGATCGTGCCGTATGAGTTGTCTTATATCCAAGGACATTGAGTGATAGTGAGGATTATTTGATGGATGTTATGTTTTCTTTCATTATTTCCCCAATACACTATCACTCTAGGAATGTCGCCTGATGTTGGTATTTAGGATGTGGATACCTAGACACCCAACACCGTACTTAGGACATAGTACATTTTGATAGATTTTAGAGTAGAATGTTATAGATATTAGGTGCTAACTTTTTGAATGTAGGGACATGTCAGGTATGACTCTTATACCTTTTGTTCCTTACTATATCGACTTCTTTAGCATTTTTAGATTCATTTATTGTTCACACGAGACTGTTTTCCTAATTGAGCTTTTATGCTTTACTTCTTATTATCTTGGGTACTCTTAAATGTTAACTGGGTTTTTAATTAAATAAAATTCAAAGGAAGTTAGAACATCCACGCCAAGTCAAAACAACTCTAAAGGACCAAAAGAAGCAACTAAGAAAGACCCAAGAGGAAGAAAGAAAAATTAGGCCAAGATGATGGATCGCTAGCAATCCATCACCTATGGATCGCTAGCAACCCATAAGAGTAGCCCGTGGACATTCCAAACCTCTTGTGTCAAGAACCAATATCCTTTTTAGGGATGCTTGCCATGTTTCATGATATTCCAAGCAAGTTAGTTCGAGAAGTGAGCATTAATCTGATTCCGATCATGGTTCAATCCAACTTGTACATGATTCATCGATCAAAAAAAGGTAAGTATTTATAAAAATTACATGGAGAGCATCTACATAAGGTAAGGAGCATGATCCAAGTGAAATGACCCGAAAATATTCTAACTACATGGATCGACAACAATCCATGCCCTATGGATTGCTAGTGATCCATCAAATTGACTCGGATCGCTATGAAATTTCTTGAGTGCCTTCGTACCACCAAATGTGGGCTTCTAGCAAAGCGGCTTTGCCCAATAGCTCTCCAATCCCTATAAATACTCACCCATCTGCAACATAAAGATGATCTTTTTGACTGGCTATTCAAAATATGCAGAAACTATTCTTCACTCTTCTCCTCTCACACAACAGTCATCTAAAGGGTTTATTGTGATTTTCCTGTGAACTCTATCATTGGTGACATGATCTAACGTACAAGATCCAATCAAACTGTAAACAGATTCAACTTGTAACAGCATTCAGTCAATAACAAAAGTTATAAAGTGGATGTAGGCTTCGTTAACAGCCAAACCACTGTAAAAATCTCTTGTCTCTTTACCTTATTTGCAAGTTATTATTCCTTGTTTCTTTTTTTTGACCTGATAAACAGGGCTAGTTCTTTCGCACTTAATCCAGGATGTTGATCCATTTTTTGGGTTAACATTTTGGTGCTTTCACTGAGAACACTGAATCCAGGCTTAGATCTAGCTATCTACTTTGGATCAGATAGGTTTAGAAGTTAGATCCTCAATATCTACTCAGAAGATCTACTGCTGAAAATCAATGGCACCAAGAATAAGGAGAACTGCTTCTAGAAGATCCATAGAAGTTGTAATTGCTGGAGAATAGATCAATCCTCATCAAAGTGAAGATAATGGTGCCAACACAAGAGATCAGGCACCGGGATCCTATATTAAATGAGAAGTTGTCACTAGAGATGAATTAAATAAGATGGCTATTGAAATTAATCAGAAAATGGAAAACAACCAAAGAGCTCTTATGGACAAATTGAATGCTCCATTAACCTTACAGCCACATGCTGCTCGAATAACCATGACAGAGCCCACGGCTGCCATGGAACAGTAATATTATTACATCTCTGGCCTAAACAGGAAAAACAGAAAGCGGTAGTAGAAAGGAGTGATAGGTGGAACAATAGGAATTAATATGGAAGGAAACACAAATAGTGCACCAACTGCGAGGCAACCAACTACAAACTTGAATCTAGGAGCAAAAACCCCATGGGAAGATATAGCAGTTATCCACAAAATATGCTCGAGAATAAAAGTATGAAAGAAGGAACACGAGAGCATTGATAAAGATCAGAAAGCACCAAGATGGTTAAGATAATCATAGCTTTCGACAAGAGGGAGACAGCGCCAACAGCACCTTTCGAATAAGTCAGAAAGGACGTCTTGACTGTGCAAATAGGGAGCTTTTGACAAATTCGGAGGCTACAATTCAAAAGCGACGGTAAACATGTTAACAACATCCAAAGTGCGCAAAAAGAAACCTCTCGAAGGCAATGAATAGAAGACACTTTACTTTTTGAGCCAAACCATTTGAAACGTCATGGTTTCGCCTTCATTACTTCTGCTAGAAAATTTTTCAACCAATTCAACCCTCTCGAAAGCATATATAGCCTTTCGAAACGGTTAGGGCTACTCTCACCTAAGAAAGAAGAGTTACATGTCTGTTACCATAAAGGCATGAGGTTCCGAATTAGTTTGGGCGGAGGCTTTCGACAGAGACCATTTACCACAAAGCCATCTTGGGTGTTTCGACTCATTCGAAGCCGAAAGGATACATGTTTCGACAGCATCAAAAGTTAGCATCCGAGTCCGCTTGTGCGGCACATCAACATTTGAGACAGGAGCACATTTGATGCAGCGGTAATAACACTTGACGATGAATTGAAGAATTCGTGTCAAACTAATCGATAAAACGATTAGATGAAGCAATACGAATCGATGAATTAATGATACCAAACGCCCAAATCCGTTGATCACGAAGATACCGGATTCTAGCAATCTTCGACACATTGATCGCGCACGATGCCGTGAAAGAAGATCTACAATTCTTCGGACATTGATCAAGCGCACTTGATTCCGTGAATTGGCTTCAACGATCGTTGATTCGAGCGCACTCGAATGCCGAAGGTGGAGATAGGAGATAACACTCAACTACCGATTTAAAAATGGAGGCACAAAGCAAAAACCAAATTTTTATTCAAAATTCAACAACCTTTTTTACAATGACATCACGTCCCTATTTATAGGGTTTACAATACGACACAACGACTTAAGAAAATTACAACACTTTACACAAACGACATAAGAAAACAAAACACCAACGTACAACGACTTATCAACAGTGCTTCAACGACCTAAGGAAACAGTAGACATTCGACTTAAAAATTCTCGCGACTTATCAAAAATCATCTCGCGACTTATCAAAATCATCTCGCGACTTATCAAAATCATCTCGCGACTTATCAAAATCATCTCGCGAGCTACGGGAAGTATGACAGCGACATAGTAAAGGAGCTTCGCGACTTAGGGCTAGAGAAGGAGTGACTTACTGGAATCGGCATAGGTTTAAGTCGGGGAAGTTTAAGTCGTGGCTTCGGGTTAGGTCGGGGTGATGTTAGGTCGTAGGAATTAGGTCGTGGAGAAGTTGGGTCGCTGTGATTGGTAGGTCGTGAAGGTGGAGTTAGGTCGTGGGGTTCGGTAGGTCGTGGAAGTGATAGGTCGTGGGGTTTGGTAGGTCGCAGAAGTGATAGGTCGTGGGGTTTGGTAAGTCGCGGAAATGTTAGGTCGGAGATTGGTAGGTCGCCGATGCTAGGTTGTAGGTCGCCGTTGCTAGGTCGGAGACGATCTAAGGTACGTCTCGTTGATTCTTCCTTTCTTATGCTCTGCCGCGCTGCATCATCCTCCCCTGTTGAAAAGAATTCGTCCTCGAATTTAAAAGTTCTTCCCCAGTGGGTTGTTTATCTCCATAATAAGGTATAATATGTTTAACATTAAACACGTCAGAAGTGTAAACATCCTCAGGTAGCTTCAACTTATAAGCATTTTCATTGATCCGTTTTATAATTTCTACTGGACCAATCTTTCGGGCTTTCAATTTGTTATAAGCACCCACTGGAAAACGATCCTTCGTTAACACAGCATACACCCAATCACCCTCGTTGAACCCCACACTTCTTCTCTTCTTATCTGCAGGTCGTTTATACTTCTCATTTGTCTTCTCCAAACGTTCCTGAACGATTCTATGGCATTCTGTCAATCCATCAACAAAATCAGCAGCTCGCTTAACTGTCCCCTTCGGTTGTGGTACTATCGCTAAATCCAACGGCCCCTTTGGCAAGCTTGAATATACAACCTGAAATGGACTGTAACCAGTGCTTCGGTTAACAGCATGATTATGAGCGAACTCTTCCTGACACAACTTTAAGTCCCAACTCTTCAAATTGTCTTGTACAAGACATCGCAACAAGTTTCCCAATGATCTATTCACCACTTCCGTTTGCCCATCTGTTTGAGGATGATATGCACTACTAAAATTCAGCTTCGTTCCAACCATCTTCCACAGACTCAACCAAAAGTGACTTAGAAATCGAGTATCTCGGTCAGAAACAATAGATTCAGGTAATCCATGTAAACGATAGATTTCTTTAAAGAATAACTGTGCCACATGAACTGCGTCCGATGTTTTCTTACAAGCAATGAAATGTGCCATCTTCGAGAAACGGTCTACCACAACATATATAGAATCATTTCTCCGTTGAGTTCTAGGCAAACCCAAAACAAAATCCATGCTGATATCGACCCATGGTTTAGTAGGCACGGGTAATGGCATATACAATCCCGCATTCGTCGCTGTCCCTTTGGAAACTTGACAAATATGACATCTCTCCACAAATCTTTCAACTTCTTTTCTCATAGAAGGCCAAAAATATGATTGCGAAATCAACTGCAATGTACGATCTCTGCCCACGTGACCCTCTTCATGCAATTCTTTGACAATCTTCAGCCTCAAGCTACAATCCGGAATACACAATTGATTTCCTTTGAACAAGAATCCATCTTTCATCACAAAATCATCATAACTCCCTTCCTGCACCTGATCCAGCACTTTCACAAAATAAGAATCTGAAATAAGCAACTCTGGCAGCAAATCAAATCCCACTACTTCCACTCGCATAGTTGTCAGCAAATGATTTCTACGGCTCAATGCATCGGCAACTCGGTTAGTAACTCCTGATTTGTGCTTCACAACGAAAGTAAACTGTTGTAAATAAGCAACCCACGAAGCATGCCTTGCTGAAATTTTATCTTGACCCTGCAAATGTTTCAAAGCTTCATGGTCAGTGTATAGCACAAATTCTTTATGAAATAGATAATGTCTCCAATGCTTTATGGCTTGGACAATAGCATAGAATTCCAAGTCATAAGTACTGTATCTCGTTTTAGCTCCCGTCGGTTTCTCACTAAAGTAGGCAATAAGATGACCCCTTTGACTCAACGTTCCCCCAATTCCAACCTTGGACGCATCAATATTTAGCTCAAAAAGTAACTGAAAGTCTGGGTATCTAAGAATGGGCGTTGTGGTCAAGAGTGTCTTGATTCTCTGAAAAGCAGAATCAGCCTCTTCAGTCCAAACAAACTTCTTCCCTCTCATACATTCCGTAACGGGTGCCATCACGCTACTGAAGTTTGGAATGAATCTTCGGTAGAATGATGCTAAACCATGAAAACTCCTCACTTCTGTTATTATCTTAGGCTGTGGCCAATTTCGAATAGCTTCAACTTTACTCTGATCAACTTGAATACCATCCTTCGACACAATATAGCCCAAAAATAGAATACTTGTAGTCATGAAGGTACACTTCTTCGTTGCAGCAAAAAATTCCTCACATCATAAAACCAACAACACTTCCTGCAAATGCTGTAGATGTTCTTCAGTGCTTCCACTGTAGATCAAGATGTCATCAAAATATACCACTACGAACTTCCCGATAAATGGTCGAAAAATCTGGTTCATGACTCTCATGAATGTACTCGGAGCATTTGACAATCCAAACGGCATCACCAACCATTCGTACAGACCCTCCCGAGTTTTAAAAGTAGTCTTCCACTCATCACCTGGTCTGATACGAATCTGATGGTATCCACTTTTCAAGTCAATCTTTGAAAACACAGCAGCACCGCTCAACTGATCCAACAAATCATCCAGTCTCGGCATAGGAAATCGATATCTCACCGCAATCTTATTCAATGCTCTACTATCTGTGCACATTCTCCATGTTCCATCCTTCTTCGGTACCAACAAAGCTGGCACTGCACAAGGACTCAAACTCTCCTAAACATGCCCTTGTTCAGTAATTCCTCCACCTGTCTTCTCAACTCCTCATGTTCCTTTGGACTCATCTGATAGTGCGGTCTATGAGGCAATGCAGCACCTGGCACCAAATCAATCTGATGCTGTATGTCTCTAAGCGGTGGTAACTCCTTCGGTAACTCCTCTGGAAACACATCTTTAAATTCCTCCAAAACTGGTTTCACTTCCTCTGGAACTTCAGTAACTTCACTGCTTTCATGTCCAATCAACATAAAAAATTCAGGACTCTCATCTACCTCTTCCACGAATTCCTTCAAGGACAACAAAGTCTTCAATTCCTCAATCTCCTCTAGCTTGTTCTCATTCTGCTGTCGCTTCTTCGGAACTAAAGTGATTTTCGTGCTCTCGAACAAGAAACTGTAGTTATTTGTTCGACCATTATGTTGTACCTCCCAATCGTACTGCCACGGCCTTCCCAACAGTAAATGGCAAACATCCATGTCAACCATGTCACACCGAATCTCATCTTTGTATTTCTTTCCAATAGAAAATGGAACACGAGCTCGCCTCTCTACTTTCACTTCTCCTCATTTCCTCAGCCAAGCAAGTTTATAAGGACTAGGATGTTTCTCCGTTTTCAACTTCAACTTCTTCACAGCTTCCTTTGAAATGATATTATCACAACTCCCAGCGTCAATGACAAATGTACAGACCTTCCCCAAAATAGTGCACGTAGACTGAAAAATGTTACTCCTCAACCAACTCGACTCCTCTTCCTACTTCGGGGTTAAACAAGATCTCTGTAGCATCAGATTACATCCCTCGTCTCCCGACACCTCTTCTTCCTCCTCATCACGATGTGAATTGAGATCTTCTTCTACATCCTCATCTTCCACTTCAACAATCATAGTTCTCTTCTTCGGTTTCAGACATTCGTTGCTCTTGTGACCCACTTCCTGGCAATTATAGCATTTGAAATTGGTGTTGACTTTTGGTTTAGCCACTTCTTGAACAACCGGCTTACTCGACGCTTTAGGAACATTAGAACTACCACCCGCTCCTTTGTTCTGCCCCGTAAAACTTGGAAACACACCTCCCTCACGTATACCTTGTTTCTCCCAAGCCAACGCTTTTTGATGTGCTTCTGCCATAGATCTAGGGTCGAACATGTTCACCATATCTTGGATCTGTGTTCTAAGTCCCCCAACAAATCTAGCGGTCAATTGTTCTTCTGTCTCCATAATGTCATTTCGAGCAATCAACTGGTAGAACTCATCAGCATAATCAGCAACAGTCTTCGTCCCTTGCCTCAGGTTTTGTAATCTCTGATACATCAGTGATTGGTAATTGTAGGGTAAGAAAGTAGCCTTCATCAATTTCTTCATCTTCTCCCAAGCAACTATTTTTGACTTCCCCATCCGCTCTCTAGTAAGTTTGGTTTGCTGCCACCATGCCATAGCTCTCCCCCTCAACCTAGTAGCAACCAACTTCACTTTACGATTTTCCGGAACCTCCTTGAAGTCAAAAATTTCCTCAACATAAGCTAGCCAATCAAGAAATTCCTCGGCCTGCATACCTCCCTTGAATTCCGGTATTTCAGTTTTCATCCCGGATTCCCATTTGTGATCATACTCTGAATGATTTCTTCCTTGACCTCGTCCTCGTCCATGAACACTACCACCATCAAACTCCTCTTCAAAATCTGATGTATATTGATGTCGATCCTAACCACAACATCTCTACTACCACCATTTCTTCCACCAACATCTCTTCGATCTACATTCTTCCGATCACCATCATTCACATTTCTATCACGACTTCGATCATCAACATTTCTATCACAATCTCGATCCACGCTTCTATGATCACTATCAACACTTCTCTCTCGATTTGAATGTGGTGAAACTCTACTTCTCCCATGGCTTGATTCAGGTGAAACCCTTCTCTGATTTTGATTCATCTCCAACATCATTCTCTCTAATCGACCAATCCCTTCATTAAGTTTCTCATTAAAGTTTTCGTTAATTCTTTGCTCGATCTCATCGGCCTCTTCTCTCCCATACAAAGCATCAATGTTGCGATAACGGTTAGCTCTTCTCGGAGGCATGATCACTCTTCAACAAATTCCAACAAAAACTTCACTTCGATCTAAAAATCTTCAAATCAAAACTACCCACTTGTTGAAATCTTCAAAAATCACCAAACGAACAAATCTCTTCAAAATCTCGAGAACCCACTTCTCCAAATGATGCAAATCTCGCACAACTCCAAAAATCTACGCAAACTCCTTGCGATCTAGCTTTGATACCAAATGACGCAGCGGTAATAACACATGACGATGAATTGAAGAATTCGTGTCAAACTAATCGATAAAACGATTAGATGAAGCAATACGAATCGATGAATTAATGATACCAAACGCCCAAATCCGTTGATCACGAAGATACCAGATTCTAGCAATCTTCGACACGTTGATCGCGCACGATGCCGTGAAAGAAGATCTACAATTCTTCGGACGTTGATCAAGCTCACTTGATTCCGTGAATTGGCTTCAACGATCGTTGATTCGAGCGCACTCGAATGCCGAAGGTGGAGATAGGAGATAACACTCAACTACCGATTTAAAAATGGAGGCACAAAGCACAAACCAAATTTTTATTCAAAATTCAACAACCTTTTTTACAATGACATCACGTCCCTATTTATAGGGTTTACAATACGACGCAACGACTTAAGAAAATTACAACACTTTACACAAACGACATAAGAAAACAAAACACCAACGTACAACGACTTATCAACAGTGCTTCAATGACCTAAGGAAACAGTAGACATCCGACATAAAAATTCTCGCGACTTATCAAAAATCATCTCGCGACTTATCAAAATAATCTCGCGACTTATCAAAATCATCTCGCAAGCTACGGGAAGTATGGCAGCGACATAGTAAAAGAGCTTCGCGACTTAGGGCTAGAGAAGGAGTGACTTACTGGAATCGGCATAGGTTTAAGTCGGGGAAGTTTAAGTCGTGGCTTCGGGTTAGGTCGGGGTGATGTTAGGTCGTAGGAATTAGGTCGTGGAGAAGTTGGGTCGCTGTGATTGGTAGCTCGTGAAGGTGGAGTTAGGTCGCGGGGTTCGGTAGGTCGTGGAAGTGATAGGTCGTGGGGTTTGGTAGGTCGTAGAAGTGATAGGTCGTGGAGTTTGGTAAGTCGCGGAAATGTTAGTTCGGAGATTGGTAGGTCGCCGATGCTAGGTCGTAGGTCGCCGTTGCTAGGTCGGAGACGATCTAAGGTACGTCTCGTTGATTCTTCCTTTCTTGTGCTCTGCCGCGCTGCATCAACATCTATAGTCCTTTCAACGAAGTCGAAAGACATCTAGCAACACCCTTCGACGAAGTCGAAGGGAAAATGGCAAGAGAGAGAAGCTCAGTTTCTTCAGCAGCTATAAAAGGAAAGGCGCAACCAAGCACCTTTCGACAGAGCCAAAAGGAATCATACAATATCTTTCGATAAAGTCAGATGTGGTAAAGCTATCAAGCAGCACCTATCGATGAAGTCTAAAGGAAACAAAGAAAGAGTGAAGCGCAACTTCAAGCGGCAATAGAAGAATAACTGAAACCTTTTCGACCAAGTCAAAAGGTATGACTCAGGTGACATTCACGAAAGTAGAAACGCTGACCTTTCAACCGCATTGAAAGCTTGGTGTCGGAAGGTCCCTAACCGACATCAATAAATATGACCCCAGGGGTTAGTGATAAGGGATCAGATCTCTTCCACTTCTCACTTATATTCTTTTTAAACTTGTAAACCCTAATTCTCAAATCAAATTGGGGATTTGGTTATACAATTGAGTTCAATAAAGAAAAGATTATGATAATAGGTTTTGCTTAGTAGCCCATATTTCCCTATTCTTCATAAATATGTCTATCTGCAATAAGGCTGATCGGAAGGATCCCTTTCGACTGCGTCGAAACCATTAGTTCTTATATTCCCTAGAAGCCTTAGCTCAAATCCATAGACTACAAGTATTACCCCATTCGACAGAGTCGATACCTACCTAACTCAGCCACTTCTAGAAAACATTAAGTTCCTAATCCAAAAGTCCTTATCTATATCAAAAGGTGCTTTCGACAGTGTTCCCAGTTGACTCACTCGAAAGGAAAAATTGGAAGAGAGTCTACCCATTCGACTTTGATGAAAGGTCCCAAACACATATTTTAATCATTTTTACTCATCAGAAAAGCCCAAGAAAACTTCACCTATTCAAAAGGAGTTTTTGAAAATATCATTACAACTTCAACTTCTAATTTGGGGTGTTGACAAGTTTTCTTGTCAATAATAGCTGTGGATCCCTCCGACTCAGAAGATGGTGAGCGACTTAATGATGACAAGTTGGAAGGAAATACCAATGCATTCAAAGACACCAGGGAGATCCAAACTGCCCCTACCAGACCAACCGCAAACCAACAGAACCCTGAGGGAGTGCCTCCCCCAAAGACAGGAGAGCCTAAGCTTCATCCCACTCACGAAGAATGTTTGCAAAATCAAATAATTAGTGCAGTCACTGACAGCTAACTCCCAGATTACCGTACAGTTGAGGCATATATTGCAGATGGTCAAGCGACTATTGGATGAAAGTAAAGATAGAAGGGATGATGAATGGGGATCTGCTCAAATTCGTACTCCATTCACTGATGACATTCTGAATGAGCGGTACCCAAAAAGTTCACTATGCCAACTATTCCATCTTACGATGGGACGAAAGTCCCAAAACCCTACTTTTATAAGTACAATTGGTACATGGACGCAACAAACGCTTCGAATGCAGTTCGATGTATATGCTTTCCGATTTTCATGGAAGGAATTACTTCTATGTGGTTCACCAAGCTTCTACCAAGATCCATCTCCACCTTCGATCAACTAGCAATAAGATTCATTGATCAGTTTAGACTTCACACGGCACAACCAAAAGATGTGATGTCCTTATCCGACCTATTCCAGGGACGAAATTAATCTTTGAAGTCCTTATGAATTGGTTCGACACCGTGGTGATTGAAGTAAGTAACCAAAAAGAGTATATGGTTTTCATGGCCTTGGTCCACGCTATCCACCCCGAAACTGAACTCGAGAAACAGATTAAAATGAAACAACCTACTACTATGAAGGACTTCAATCAAAAGGCAAGCCAGTACTTGAGATTGGAAGAGGCACAGTAATTAGAAAAGAAATCTACCAACTTACAACCAACCAACATTAGATAGGGTGGCATGGCGACAAACCAAGACGTAAATACCTCTGGGATCACTGAAGGAAACATAGCAAAAAATAGAAATAAGAAAAGGAAGAACCAAAATTCCAACAAACCGAACAAGGAAATAAGCGACTTAAAGACTTGAGGCCCGGAGATTACACCCCGCTTAATGATACTCTGGTAAACATTTACCTTGCTACACAAGGGACGGAAGAGTACAAGAACCCGGCTAGAGAGGAAGCAACTGAACAACAAAAGCATTGTGGAAAGTACTGCCGCTTCCATG
The DNA here is from genome assembly GCA_030737815.1 of Allium fistulosum. NCBI lineage: Eukaryota > Viridiplantae > Streptophyta > Magnoliopsida > Asparagales > Amaryllidaceae > Allium > Allium fistulosum. The sequence goes on along the minus strand of CM060905.1, from coordinate 750,609,561 downwards.
AGACACATGGCCACAACACGAATGAGTGTCATCACCCCAAGAACTTGATTGAGGAGCTGATTTGGGAAAACAAGCTTCAACAGTATGTGAGGAAACTACTAAATCCTAACAAACCCATAGTACCCTAAGCTCCTAGAGATCAAGGGAATCAACCTGGAACCAGTAAAGAGTGACCCAAACGGACTGACCAAAGACGCATCATTGGAATGATATTTGGAGGGCCACATCCCGTGCAGAAGAGTTGGGGAGAAATGGGGCGGTATGCGAGCTCATTAAAGAATGCTCCGTAAGATTCATGCTTTGTGATCGAAGATGGAACCCCTGCTAAGCAGCAGAAAACCCTGAACGATGACATAGTATTCCAAAATCGAGACATTGAAAAATAAAATCTCCAACTCTCTTCCCCATGGTCGTGACAGTAGGAATCATACCTGCCATGGTCCGACGAGTATTGGTAGATAGTGGCAGTTCTGTTAACATCTTTTTTAAACGCACCTTTGATAAAATGAAGATCAGTATAAAAGATGTGTCAGCTTGTCAAACAAAGATTCACCGGTGAACTCAAACAACCTTTCGGAATGATTGATTTACCTGTAGAACTCAGAGAAGGTGACTGAAGAGTCACACTCATCAAAACCTTTGTGATCGTAGATGAAATTTCCGCCTATAATGCCTTTTTGGGGCGGCCCGCCTTGGTAGATTTTAGGATTGCTTTAGCTCAATGGCTTCTAACCATGAAATTCTTGATAGAGAATAGAGTTAGAGTAATCAAAGCAGTATAAAGTCCCACAAGGGAATGCTATATCGCGGAGCTACACGAGTCTAAAAGAAGGGAAAAGGGGAAGAATGTGGGGTGAACTCTCCACATTCATAAACCTATAGAATAGCAACTACAGAGCCGCCCCTGGCTTAGGGACCATAGCCGATTCGATAAGGCTTTGGACCCTAGAAAGAAGAGTTTAGGGAAGGAACAGGTAGCACCGACAGAATTGACGGTGTCTGTCCCAGTTGATATGGATGACCCAACACGGATCCTGAAAATTGGATCTCTGGATCACATCTTGGAAACAAGATGCGACTTGAACTCATCAAATTTCTTCATGCCAACCTAGACGTATTCGCTTGCACGCATTCCGATATGTGCGGGGTATCGCTAGAGATTACATGCCACACACTTAACATTGATCCCAAGTATGCGCTAGTGAAGCAGAAAAGGCGCAGCCTAGGACCCAAGTGGTCCAAAGCGCTAGAGAAGAAGTGGATAAACTGATGGCAAATGGTATTATCCGCGATGCAACTTATCCCGAATGAGTATTGTTAACCATAAAAATCACTTAGGAATAAAGGTTTAGGGAAGGGTGTTTCAAAGACATTAGGAAGGCTTTCGAAGGAGTCGCAAGCATAAGGCGCCATCACAGATGATTAAAAAAGCGCAAAATCTTTTGAAAAGGATGAAAAAGAAAGCAGGACTACCCTTTCGCCACATTCAAACCTTTCAATGTAGATGGATTCATGTATGTAGGAAAAGAAAGAACGGGTTTGGAATCCTTTTCGAAGCAATGAATAACCACCCTTCATATGCACACCAAACCTTTCGAAACCAAAGGTTCCGCCTTCATTCAGACTACTTGGAAAGATACCCTAATTGAAACAACCCTTTTGAAAGAATAATCATGTCTTTCAAACAAGTCAAAGCCTACAACGTCAAGAGAAGTTTCCACATAAATTTGCAAGAAGGCACTCGGAAGCTATCAACCCTTCGAAAATTTCAGCACTTCAACACCTCTGAAACAGTAATAAATTATCCACCGATAGATTCGAAGTTTGTATCTTTACTTCTTATAACATACAAAGCAACACGAAGAGAAAAGGAACATTTTCGGCCCTTTTGACGAAGTCGAAAGCAATCCAGGAAGAAGCAGAGAAAAGGAAAACTTAAACCTTAACAACAACGAAAGGTGAACAAGGGACCCTTTCGACATGGTCGAAAAGTATAGAGTAAGAAGATGGGAAGCGCAAGGATGAGTTAGAGAAATCGAAAGGGAAGCCTTTTGATAGCATTGGAACTAGCCAAGGCCTTTCGACCGTGTCGAAAGGAATGATGCAGAAGATAGAGAGACATTTCGACTGAGCTGAAAGCATGGGTGCGAAAGGGGGGCCGACCTTCATCTATAAATAAGACCCAAGGGGTTCGATTTTGGTGACCAGATTTTGAAATCAAAAGCTCATTCTTTTTTACTTCTACTTTTTTGCAACAACAAAATATTTGTAACCCTAAATCGATTTGGGGAAAAAGATCTCAAACTTGTAACTCTTTTAGACTAATGGAAATGGGAGAAATGCGCAAATTCATTAAGGATTTCGATTATGAGAAAAATCATTACGATCATTATCTACACTAATGATTAATTACACATGATGTTATCTTATCTTCTTAACTTCTTTCCGTCTTTTGCAAGGTCGTGAGGTCAACTTGGATAGTATATATGCAAAACACATTATCATCGCAATAAACAAAATATGATGACAAATAAAGATGATGATGAGGTTTTGGCATTGATAAGTTCATAGAATTTACTAATATCCAAGATGATCTCTTATCGGATACAACAAATGGAGCTTGCTCAATTGTGAATTAGAATCTTTCGAAAGCACGAAATCCATTTCGACCTGCTCGAAAGGGATGTCACGAAAGGTATCTGGTTCATAAATGACAAGTAATCGTCTAAAGGTGGATTCCTTCGAAAAGAACTTACATGCAACCACATCTTTAACCCTTTCGAAGGAGTTCTTCCATAAGAAATGAATCCAATGATGTCGAAAGCAGCTACTTCTTTTCATAGGAAGAGCAGACCTTCCAACATGGTGGAAAGGGTTTGAGTATATCTTTCAACATGATCGAAAGGGATAAATGTTTAACATAAATAGCTATTTTTGACTCATTCGAAAGAGAGGTTTCGAATAAGATGCTTCCTCCTTACCTTCGTTTTGACGAGGTTAATTGGATCAATGATCTGCTAGCGATATATCAATCATCCTCCGAAAGTAGTTTGTCTAAGTCAACTTGATCGGAAGAAGGGTTTCGAAGGGAGTAATATTTTCCAATCCTCTTTCAATAATCTTATTTAGTTGCAAAAGTAATCCTATTTTCTATTCACATAGCTTTAAGGTGTTGAAAAGTTTTCTTGTTAACAAGTACCCAACCCGGTCTTAGTCAAGAAGTCTAATAAGAAATGGCGAAGTCACATCGACTACTTGGATCTGAACAAACTTCCTTGAAAGACAGCTTTCCTCTGCCCAGAATCGATCAGCTTGTGGACGGGATAACTGGACAGAATTGCTGTCGTTTATGGATGCATACTCGGAATACAACTAGATCATAATGCGTGAACTTGATCAAGAAAATACCAGTTTCATTACTTATTTGGGACTATACTACTACAAATTGATGCCATATGGCTTAAAGAATGCCGGGGCAACCTACCAACGACTAATGAACGCTATGTTTAAACATCAGATTGGGAAAACTATGGAGGTTTATATAGATGATATGTTGGTTAAATCGTGCATAGCTATAAATCACTTGAACAACCTCGCTGAACTGTTTGAAATACTCCGTAAATATATATTGAAGCTCAATCCACTTTAGTATCACTTTGGGGTAACGTCTAGAAAGTTTTTGGGATTTATCGTAAGCGCCAGAGGCACCAAAGCAAATCCTGAATAAATAAGCCTCCTTACGGGAAGTCAAGGCCTTGAGGAATAGCAAAAAATTACAAAGCCTGAATGGAAAGGTTGCAACACTGAGACGATTCATCTCAAAAGCACACCAATAAATGTGTACCATTCTTTGACGTGCTAAATAATGGAATGAAGAACTTCGAATGGAGACAAGCTTGTCAAACTGCGTTCGAAGAGGTGATGCTACATATGGAAACCCCGACAATCCTATCCAAGCCGGTAGACGGAGAAGATTTGTACATCTATTTAGTAGTCTCGCCCCATGCATTGAGTGTCGTGCTCGTACGAGAAGAAGCTAAGATCCAACGACCCGTATATTACATCAGTAAATGGTTCACTAGAGCATAAAAGTACAATCCAAAATTGGAAAAATAGGCATATTGCCTCTTGGTCGCAACTAGGAAGTTACGACCGTACTTTGAGTCACACCTGATCAGAGTGCTAACAGATCAACCGTTGAAGCTAGTGTTATACCTCCCCGAGACCTTTGGATGGCTTATCAAATGGAACATCAAATTAATTCAATACGAAATCACATACCATCTTCGAAGGCGATCAACGGGCAGGCGATGGCAGATTTCATTATCAAATTTACAATACGAGTAAGAAATGACTCTTGAAATGGAGACACATTGGAAGCTATTCGTCGATGGTGCATCTGACAACTTCTGCGCAGGAGCAGGAGTAGTGCTTAAAACTCCCGAAGGATGATCCGTTTGCTATGCCTTGTGCTTGGAATTCCTACAACAAATAATAAAGCAGAATACGAAGCATTGATAGTTGGGCTAAGGATTGCGAAGGAACTCGAGATAAAACCCGTACACATTTATAGCGACTCTCAGCTAGTCATCTGTCAAGTGAAAGGCGAATACTAGGCTCGGGGGAGAACCATGCCTCGTATCTATCTATGGTGCAGGAACTGCTTAACGACATCGAGCATTACACCATAACTCATATCCCAAGAGAACATAACACAAAGGCGTATTATCTAGCCAAACTGGCCAGTTACGGAGATGCTTAGTCATTGGGGCTAGTCCCAGTTGAAACCCTGACCACTCTAAGCATAAACGAAATGGATATCGACTAGATTTTTGAGACAACCAAAGAACCAGAGACATGGATGACGCCAATCGAGGACTACCTGCTCATTGGAAGTCTCCCTGCAGATAGGGACCAGTGAAAAAGGCTTCTCCAAAAGGCACCGCGACTCGCAATACAGGATGGGATACTCTACCGAAGGGATTCTTTACCCCTTGCTAAGATGTGTAACCAACAACGAAGCTCGAAGGATCCTTAAAGAAGTTCATGAAGGCGACTGCGGCGGTCATACCAAGAGGGAAAACCCTTGCAAAGAAAGTTCTCTTGTATGGGTACTTTTTTCCAACAGTATACCGCGATGATGCGGATTACGCCAAAAGGTGCGATCAATGGCAAAGATTCAGGAAGATCAAAAGAATCCCCTCGACATAGCTAAGATAGTTGGTCAGCCTATGGCCGTTCATAATATGGGGAATCGATATGATTGGTGTATTACCAATGGCTAAAGAAGGAGCCAAATATCCTATCGTTGTTGTGACTATTTCACCAAATGGGCCGAAGCGGAACCACTGGCCACCATTACCACAAAGAAAGTCATTAACTTTGTTACCAAAAATATTATTTACAGGTTTGGTGTGCCACAGATAATCATCACAGATAATGAGACTCAATTTGAAAGCGCCGAGTTCAAAGACTTTTGTAAACGCTTCTAAATTGAGAAAAGCTTTTCTGTTGTCACACATCTACAAGCAAACGGGAAAGTGGAAGTAGTAAATAAGATCATTAAGTCCACCATCAAAAAGCAGTTAACTAAAGAAAAAGGAAATTAGGTCAAAGAACTTCCACTCGCATTATGGGCTTACAAGATAATGCACAAATCTGCAACTGGGCACTCTTTGATCGCCCTAGCATATGGTTTAGAAGCAATGATCCCAGTTGAGCTAGAAGTCCCTTCTTATCGAAGGAAGAACTTCGATCAAAGGCAGAACGAGCAGCTCTTACTCGAGTCGCTTGCTATGGTCGAGGAGAAGAGGGAAGAAGCAGAATTAAGGACTGCGACTCTCTAGAAAAGGTTCGCTCGGTACTTCAACTCCAGAGTCCATAACCGCACCTTCGAAGTGGGAAACCATGTCCTCAAAAGGGTCTACCCTATGCTGGTAACTTTCAAACCAAACTGGGAAGGACCCTATATGATCAGTCAGAAGCTAAGGGATGGCACATTAAAGCTAACAACCGTTGATGGTGCCTAAATTCCCCAAGCATGGAACAGTGAATCGCTGCGTCCTTACTTTATCTAAGACTATCTTATGTATTTCCTATTTCCAACAAATAAACCACCCCGGAATACCGAAGGCATTGTAAACAGGCAAAAAGTACCCGACTTTCATTTATAAATTTTCTTTTCTTTCTGAACCAATAAAACTGTGTCCACAAAAGTAACATGCGAAGTCAACGGGGTCAAATCAACTCAAAACCATCTGATCGCTGCTTGAGATAGTGGAACTATGCTCAAGTACGCCCCATCTACCTGCTGGGTTGACGGAAGCAAATCGACTCAAATTGTCTAATTGACGAAACTCGATCCCTGCCTTCAAAGAAGCAGTGCTACTCCAGCAACAACATGAAGGCCTCCGATCAAAGCTGCGCACCTCTATAAGCCACGCATTGCTTCTTAAGTCGTGGAACCACGCTCTCGAAACAAGAATTCCTCATATTGCCTAACGATTGGTAACGTTGAGAAATTCCAAACCATTCCGGATCGACGAGTCATATCGATCCCAAAAGCCATGCATCCAATAAGCCGCACACACTCCCAAAAGCCATTCATACTCTTAAAAGCCATGCATTTCATATGCTGTGCAAACTCTTAAGTACTGGTATTTTCCCGGCAATGCCGAGAAACTCGTCTATTGCAGGACTAACAAGAATCCACTCCCACTACCAGGAGTAACGGGCATGAATCCAACAATGTCGCATGCCTATGAATCGGCAAAGAATTTCGATTGTTGACTAAAAAAGTATATGGAATCGAGATGCTCGCATCACAAGTTCCCGAAGATAGGAACCGCAAAATAGACTCGGTTACAGACATCCGAAGAATTACAAGGATCAATAGGTCATTTGTCAAGTGTTTGAAGTAAACAGCCCCATGAAATGGGGGGCAAACACCAACACTTAACTACAAAACAAAACAAAAAAACCAAGTACTTCACAGTTCTATTACTCCCAACAAAGAGTTCCGACAGTAATTATAGGACTAGATAAAATAGTAATAAATAAAATTGGCATAAGTGCATAAAACATAGATAAGTAGACAAATAAAGCTACAATCAAAATGTCAAAATTGCATTACTTATAACATTTTCTATACAAGTCAAAATGTGGGGGCCGCGCCCATACAATATAGGCCAACAAAAAAAGACACATATTCTACAACAACAAAAGTAATAAGTGCAGACTCTACATTTGTACAAAACACGTATCAAACAAAATCAGTATGTCCCAATATTTGGCTCCACTGCTACTCGAGCCTGTCAATAGTTCTTTCCACTGCTCCCCTTCCCACCTTTGGTCGAAAGTTTCTTCTTCTTCTTAGAATCCTTGTCAGGAGTTGTGTCACTGCCTTAAATATCAACTATCTCCTCCGTTCCAGCATCTCCTCCCTGTTCTTCGACCATCTCGGAAGACTGCCCCTTGGTCTTGTGCTTTCGGGACTTGCAGGAGCTTCTTAAAGACTTTCTCTCCTCAATCATTTCTTTCTTAATAGCCACCTTCTACTATTCAGTTTTATATAGCTGGCCGGTTTGGTCTTCCTGCTCTCGATCTTCAACTGCTGTGAAATCATCCTCCATAGATACAGAAGGGTCGTCCAGATCATGCAACACAGCGATCTTCTCAGATTTCGGCCTTGGTTGTGGGCCAGACACATGCGTAGTAATGAAAGCAGCCACAGAAACAAGCATTAAGGAAGTTGAAATAGCAGCAGGCCCAAGGACCAAAGAGATCTATAGGTCGGAAGGAAAAGCAGAAGGACCTATAAGATCAAAATCGAAAGTATTCAATTCATCTTGTTCTTGCGGCGTGAGTTGAAAATTCTCAAACTCGGGGGAAACAAGAAGGTTACCTGCATTAGAAGAATGGCCAAGAATTTCAATCTCATGTTCCCTACCTTCTCCTTCTTTGGATGTTTTCACGATCTTTGGAGAAGTTCTAGGACCACCTTAGACTTCCAAGACAGTTGTCGAAAAGGAAGACAACAAAGCAGCACCGGCCGAACTCGCTAACTAATCGCGAGCCTGTTTTGAAGATTCGCCAGGCTTGGAATTGAAAGGCTCTGGTAGCGCTTTAGCAGTTGTATTCGTAGCAGCATCGGTGGCCTCTTGTTCCCTCTCAATTCGAATGATCTCCCTACCCTCTATCAAAGCCTTCTTCGACTCTTCATTGAGATAGGCATCCTCCAACTCTTGTTCGGTGTATACATCCTCGTTCTCTAGAAAACATGCCAGAACTTCTTCCCAATCCACATCAAGAGTACGTAGGAATTTGGGGCCCAGATAGCTGAGGCTCCCCTGATGCAGCAAAGAGTTGACAAATAAATTCAATATGGTGTCATCCATTTTCTCCATTTTCCTTTAAAACGCATTCTGCAACTCCAAGTAGTCCGCTGTCACAACGACCTTCTCAACCTCAACCTGGGTCTTTTCAGTGTTAAGCTACACGACTCTATCCTAGAGCGAAGAAATCATTTGGGTCTGATCGGAATTGGTCTTGTTATAGGATTCCATCATTCCCGCATGATCAGCAAGTGCCTTTTTACAGGTTCCGACGACTTCGTTATGACTAGCAATAATTTTCTTCTGAGCTTCGATGATCTCGTCACGGACTTCAAGCTCCTCTTTCAACTTAACCTCATCTGCATGGGCCTTCTTGATTTTGTCTTGGAACATGATTTCTATTTTTGTATAGGCCTCTTTCAATTCCTTTAGCAAGATGGCGTTGCTCTTACTCTCTCGGAGTGAAGCATCCCTCTCCTTCGTCAATTGCTCGATTCTGGCATCAAGTTCTGTTAACATGCTCTCATAATCGTCCTTTTCCTACTCGAAGGAGAGGATCTCTTGGTAGTTATCACGATTAGTGTCTGCTAGTTGCTTGCATAACTTCTCCCATCCTTCATCTTGATCCAAATCACTTTGAATCGCTAGGAGATGGGGCATACAAGAATCTTTACGGATTGGGCGTAGGTTGAGATCAAATTTAACTCCCTTTAGAAACCATTTAGGGAGCGCAGCTTCGAGTTTAGGGGGACTGGACAGGAGAATGTAAGCCAGCCTCCTACAGGGACGTGAAGAACCAAAAATAGGCACTACGTGAGTTGACAGGGACCGGGATAAAGGTGAAACTTGATCGGTGGAAGTCAGAACTTCAATTCCAATAGACACTAGAGCCGGGGAAAATGATTACTGCTCGGATGGATGAGAACCGCGATCTACCTTAGACTTCTTGGACAGTTCTTCTCAGTTGTCAGGAGTCTTTCTCTTCTCATAACCACTCTGGTAAAATCTACCATGTTCTCTGTGGCCCCGACGACATACTTTGGCTTCCAAATCCTTTCCTCGTCTCCATACTTCCTCAGTTTCACGGGGCTGATGGCTGCTTGAACTCCATCTTGACCAACGTTGTGAATCGGTAAATTGTTCAAGGTCCTCGTAAAGTCAACGACCTCTCATATTACCTGATATAAAAAATAAATAAAGAGCTATAGCAAATGGAAATGAACCTAATTAATTCATATGTAAGTGAACATGATCCTAGTGAAATGTGTAACATGTCATAGGCGTCCTAAAAGGACTTCACAAACCGGATCGGGAAGCCAGCACGGTGGGAATCGGGTTAACCCTAGACACAACATGCCCGGGTGAGGAGACAATCCCTCGAACTCAGAATCTTCTCCCATGAGTTCATCGATATCTACATAAACATTGCTCAAATCCCCAAAGTTTATATCGGTTTCCTTAAGCGGAGAACCGTGAAGTCGCCCGGCTGCTAGGGGAGCATCTTTAGCAAGAATCTCTTGGAGAGGCGAATCTAGGAGAATGGGACTCATTCCTGGAGTTTTATCACTCGATTCAAAGTTTCCATCACCAGAACTTGCATCGATTTCATCATCACTAAAGGAGGAATCATAGCTACTGCTATTCTCGATTTCACCCTCCTCCTTTTCCGTTGTCACCACAACCTTGCCCTCACTGTTCTCGAATTCTTCTTCCTCCTTCGGAATCAGGGGCATCCTAAGTGGGCAGCTGGTTTCAGTCGTAACACATCTTCCTTTATGAATTTCTTCGGTTGACCCACCAGATGGACTTTCATTCTGGGAGGTCACCCTCTCCGGAGCCGTGTGATGAAGAAGTGGAACGTGTTTGAATTCTAGAACGGGAAAGAGATTGAACTTTAATGGCTATGGCAGATTTCCCGGGATGCAACAACCCGTACCTAATCAAATTCTTGTCTGTTAGCAAAAACATGACCAATCTCTCTTTGGCTTCTACGGCCTTTAGAGTATGGAAGATTGGATCGAGTGATGGATCTTTGTTCGGTATTGGGATAACTGCAAGAAGTATTCAATCTATCAAAAATCCCATAGCGACATATTAAATCTTAAAGAATAAAACATAAGGCTTACCCCCCATCAACCAAAGACTATTAAACCCCATAGGATACCTAACGAAAAAATATTGGTTCTTGAATTGGGACAGGTCCATTGAAGCTGCATCATGATCTTGCGGTTTCTTTGAGCCTCGATGACCATGAGGGATGGACATTCGTCTCTCTTATTGAATGAGAGAAAATATCTCAACTCATCAAAACTTGGGGCAAGGTTAAATATCTACATAAGAAGTGAAGGCAAGTCAAGATCGTGTATCCATTAGGGTTAATTTGAAATGGAGCAATTTCCAGGTTTAGAAGAGTTTCTCTCAAGAAGTGATTGAAGGGGGGCACTGCCCATTCAAGCACATATACCGGTGATAGGTGGTGTACCCCGAAGGCGGCATATGTGCAAAATCATTCTTCGATGGAAGGTGTAAGTCATCGTTTGGAATGCCATGTCCTAAACTGTAACATCCCCCAACTTGGAGGCCTAAAACGAACGGCTACAGATGCTGCAGTCATCCATATTTATTAATCCTCGGTGACCAAATATGGCGGTGTTAGATTCATTGATACACAGAAACACGTGAATATGGAAATAATTTAAACTTCAAACAAAATCACATTTCATTCCAAAATATTTCCAATTCTTTACATAATCCCAAATCTGAAAATCACGTTCAGAGAAAATATATTTATTACAACATATGTCCAAGAGCGACATATGAAGATGGCCCCTTGGATGATCAAAGTATATACATGCAATATAATAACTTTTCCATTGCAAACAACACAATAGAATTAAAAGAAAAGATAACTCTAAATATCCATCATGCCTCATGCACGACTTCGAAAGCTTATTCGTCTTAAGAGGTACTTGAAAACCTCAACTCTCAAACTACTCAAAATCAATTGAGTACCCGAAAGTTTAAGGGGAAAACATAAACTTCGAGTCAGACATAAAGCCTGGTATGAATAATAATCTACTTTCTCAAATCTTTTAGATATATAGTGAGACCGTGCCGCTTAGCGGAACGGGTTTTCCCCTCACTAGTATCTCAAAAAACCATTATAAAACCATATACTGTGCTCCTGCATCTACAATGGTTAAAACAATTCAAACAGTATAATATGACGATATGCAAAACAAATGAATCGATTCTAGATTACCTATCCTTATTCATTTTAGACCATTTGTCTCAGTAATAATTCCTAGGATTACTATTAACATATTAGTTTTCATGGGCTGACTAATAATCGATTAAAAATTTAAGGACTCCCTATCCAATTCATAGTTTTCATGGGATCACAATGAACCTATTGGTAACTCCAATATCTTACTCTTATCCTATTTTACATGGGTTGACTAGGAACCTATTAGTGACTCTAATATCCTTTCCTCTTACCCTAGCTTTCTTGGGTTGACTAGGAACCTATTGACAACTGTCAATATTTCATCTAGATAAAGTGTTCATGGGCTAACTACAAATCTATGGCCCCTGCTAGTATCCAATTATAGTTTTCATGGGCTTACTATGAACCTGTCTTTCTGACATCTTCTTTTATACATAGTTTTCATGGGCTAACTATGAACCTGCCTTTCTGACATCTTCCTTTATAACTAGTTTTCATGGGCTAACTATGAACCTATTGGCCCCTGCCAATATCTTTCTTTTATATTTTAGCATCCTATATTCTGGTCTTCCTAACCTCCTAGATGCAATTCTACTCATTCACGAGTTTATTCAATTTATATTCACTACTGGGTTAACCAAACTGTTTCTTCTACCCTTTATCCTCAAAATGCAGTTATGGGTCCATTATAAAGTGAATATCTTCATATTTAAAGAAGCAACACAATACCACTCTTGTGGGTTTAATATAAAACATGGTTAATTCCTTTAAACCATTAATTTATCAAAGAAAGTTTCTTCTCAAAACCATTATAAAACTCCTTTAATTTAGCCATGAGTTTTTTCCTTTTAAAAATAGAGTTTGGGTTGTAAAACCTTTCGAAAACTTCGAAACCTAGCTTTCAACTTCATATGATGACCTCCTTCCAAAGCCTTAAAAATCTATCTTCAAAACATTAGGCTCCTGCCTTTTTATACTTTAAAACCTTCCTTTTGAAACCTTTCGATTGTAGTAAAGTATAATATTTAACCTTTAGGAGCTTAGCTTCGAAACCAGTTGAAAGTACCCCTTTTGAAAGCATTGGGTATACACTTAAAACATTATCTGGGTCATAGTGAATATAGGCGAAAGCAACTCTTTCGAAACTATCCTTTTTCATATAAAAATATTAGGGAAAACTTGATGGCATCGGCACCATCTCTTTCGAAAGCGTTTAACATCCGAGTAAAACATTAGAAGGTTGGCATCGAAACCGCTTTCGGAACCATTGCCTTCGAAACCCCTAACCACTTTCGAAAGCTATAGGAAGTGGCTTAAACTTTATAAAACAAAGTACCTTCCGACAGCATTGATATCTTCAACACCATCGAAAGGCTATAGAACGGTAGCAGGGTTTCGACTAGGTCGGAACCCATTCTTTCAAAACATTTTTTCATAAGTAAAGAACTCGATCGAAAGCAATCTTAAATTAATGGCAACCCTTACGAAACCTTTTTAAATCCTCTCGAAACCAAACACTTCAACTCTGTCGAAGGCTAAATCAAAACAAAGGCAGACGCTTTTCTTTTAAAATCAAACCAAGGTTTCGACTCCTTTGGAAGCTATGCTTTCGACACCCTTACCTTCCGCCTTCCTCCAATCCACTGCGTACCATCTTTTTGATACCTTGTGTACTGGTTTCAACATGGTAGGTTTCGACTAAGAAAAAGGCGAAAGCATCTTTGTCGAAAGGTGCTTTCCAAAGTAGCTGAAACCAATTTTCTGAGTAAACCAAGTTTTATAATACTTTAAGCAAACTTTTATCTAACTAACCTGCCATGTGTCAACTCTAGATTAGTTGCCTTAACGTTTTCAAATTCTTTTCCAAAAATAACTACCGCTAATCTTGATCTAAACCATGGTTATGTAAATCAAATAAGCCCTTTCAAATTTCGCTATGAAGTCCATCTTCTAAAATAATTTATTATGCATAGCAAATCACTTTGGAAAAATCGCCAAAAATTCCGGAAATTCACTTTAATCATGTAATCTAAAATATCAAAATTTCAGACCAAAATTCTCAATATATTTTCCAAGTTAAATTTATAAACCCAAATAAAAATAACCTTTGAAAATTAATAATAATCTTTCCATGGCTTGGAAAATTATCAAAATTGAAACCCAACTCCAAAATCATGTTTCTCATAACATAAAATTTTCTCATGGCATTTAGACATCATTAGATCTCGGTTTTACCTTAAAACCTTGGAAAAAATCTTTTAAACAATCTTGTTTAAATCATAGAAATCATAAATCAAGCATATCATCATCCAATATATCATAAAAAAGAATTTACCCGTAAATCCAAAAATATATGATTCAAAACAAAAAAGAGATGGAATTATTATTCACCTTGATCTAGATAAGGAGATTAGGTTGAGATTGATTTCCCCTAAACTTGATTTTCTAGCTTTAAATTTGAATTTCTTCTTCCTCTCAATGGCCGGCCGTTCCAATGCTATTGATTTGCTTTTTCAAAAATGACGTGAATGGGAAGAAAATGATTGGAACGAATATATATGGGTAAGGGTCATTGGGCTAAATTCCTAATATACCATTATGTAATTTGATTACCCAAAAACCATTCTTAAGCCCATTAATTAGTTTATTAGGCACAACCTTAATTAATTAATTCAAGTCTCAATCCCCATATCACTTACATTTACATTATTCCATTTAATTTATCTAATTAAATCCCCTGAATAATGTTATCAAAAATTTGGGGTGTTACAGGCTCCCCTCCTTAAAGAATTTCATGCTCGAAATTCGGTAAGAACTAAATACTAGACAGAGCAATCATCTATAATGACTCCTAACAACCATACTAGTCTAATTGACCAGGAATTATCTATATAAATCTAATATACAAATACACTCAAAGTAGATCAAGATAAGTATCTTGAATCATGTCCTCTGTCTCCCATGTACAGTCCTTCTCATTGTCGCTCCACTGAACTTTTACCAACTTGACTGTCGTGTTTCTCAATCTTTTCTCATCTCTCGCTACAACCCGAGCTGGTTGTCTAACAAAAGTCAAACCAGGCTCTACTTCCAAGTCCTCCAACTCTCTCTGAGCAATAGTAGCCTCTGAATCAAGCACATACTTACGAAGATGATACACATGAAATACATTATGGACACCTACCATACTGCTCGGCAACTCAACTCTGTATGCAAGCTTTCCAATCCTCTCTATAATCTGGAATGGACCAACATATCTCGGGGCCAACTTTCTTGACTTTCCAAACCTTACCACACCCTTTATCGGTGATACCTTAATGAAAACCCTATCTCCCACTGAGAACTCTAGGTCTTTACGCCTCTTATCTGCGTAACTTTTCTGTTTGGATTAAGCTTCCTTCATCTGTTCTCGGATCAACTCTATCTTTTCTGATGCCTCCCTTACCAAATCTGGATGTAAGACCAACTGTCTCCAGTCTCCAACCAATATGCAGGGAATTTACATGGCCTTTCATACAAAGCTTCAAAAGGCGCCATTCCAATACTAGTTTGGTCCCTCCAGGATGAATCGTAAACTTGGATCGATGACATTCCTCAAGAACTTCTCTTCTCAAGTTCTCCACATCCGGAACACATAACCGTCCCTTCTTTCTCAACCATCCTCTCTGGTAAAGACGAAAATCTTTCAAATCCTCGAACTCTGTTCCAACCTCAAGCCTTTTGTTCCTCTCGGCTAATATTGGATCTTCCTTCTTTTTAGAAGCAATTCTCTCGATCAACCTTGGTCGGACTTCTAAACAGGACAACATGGTAGTACTCTGACTAGGACTAGCTGTCGATCTTAGCTGCACACCACAACTGGCCAAAGCTTCTTGATCTTTCCCCTCTGCCAACATTGCCAACACTACATTCTGATGTCTTATGCTGAGAGCATCTGCTACTTTATAACCTTTCCCTGGGGTATACTCTATATCAAAATCATAAGCAGCCAAAAATTCCAGCCACCTCTACTGTCGTATATTCAACTCCTTCAGAGAGAATAGATATATTAAAGACTTATGATCGGTATATAACTCAAATCTCTTCCCCAAGAAATAATGCCTCCAAATCTTCAAAGCAAAAATCATCGCAGCCAACTCCCTGTCATGAGCAGGGTATCTTACTTCGTACGGTCTAAGCTGCCTAGATGCATAAGCTATTACTTTGCCCTTTTGCATCAACACTGCTCCCGATCCAGTCCCATACGCATCAATGTATACTACCAACCCTTGGTTACCATCTGGAACTACTAACACTCAAGCATTGGTCAATAAATGCTTTAACTTAAGGAATGCTTCCTCACATTTATCGAACCAAACAAACTTCACTTCCTTCCTGTAAGCTTAGTCAAAGGCGCTGCTATCCGCGAGAAATCCTTAATGAATCTCAGGTAATAGCCAGCAAGTCCAAGAAAACTTCTGATCTCGGTCACCGTCTTTGGTCTCTTCCAATTGTTCACAGCTTCGATCTTATTTGGATCGACTGACAATCCTTTTTTTGAAACCATATGACCAAGAAACTTAATCTCTTTCTTCCAAAAATGACACTTGGAAAACTTCCCCTTTAGCTGATTCTGCCTCAGCGTCTTTAGCACAACCCTAAGATGATCTTCATGCTCTCTCTCATCCTTAGAGTATACCAAAATGTCATCTATAAAAACCAATACAAATCTATCAAAATACTCTTGGAAGACTCGATTCATCAAATCCATAAAGAAAGCAGGTGCATTTGTCAACCCAAATGGCATCACTAACCACTCATACAAACCATTTCTAGTTCGAAATGCTGACAAAGGAATACTGTCCTCTGCCACTCTCAACTGATGGAACCTTGTCGCCAAATCCAACTGGGAAAACACTCTGGCTCCACTCAACTGATCAAACAGATCATCAATTCTCGGCAAAGGATACTTATTCTTTATCGTCTTGTCGTTCAGCTTACGATAGTCGATACACATTCTTAACGACCCATCTGGTTTCTTCACGAATACCGTAGCCACTCCCCAAGGCACACTACTTGGTCTAATAAAATTATTTCCTTCTAGATCCACTAGCTGCACCTTCAATTCCTTCATCTCAGTCGGTGTCATCCTGCTAGGTGGTCTACTCAAAGGCTCAACTCCTAGCACAAGATCTATCCGAAACTCAACAGCTCGTTTCGGTGGTAGTCCCGTGACTGGCTCAAAGGCATCTGCAAATGCTATTGCAATTCGAACCTAACTTAAATCTTCTCCCACTTCCATTGCACTTAACAAACACAACTACTCCGGTCAGAATTCTCTACTGAGAATATAATTCGGTTATGACTGTCAGGGTGTCTCAAAGATATCTCCCCATTATAGCTGAATATCTTGGCCTAATACCTTCTC
This sequence comes from Allium fistulosum, assembly GCA_030737815.1. Lineage (NCBI taxonomy): Eukaryota > Viridiplantae > Streptophyta > Magnoliopsida > Asparagales > Amaryllidaceae > Allium > Allium fistulosum. The sequence continues at coordinate 750,592,595 of CM060905.1, read as the reverse complement.
AACTAATCCATACCCAAAATGATTTCGAAATCTACGAAATATTAAACATACAAACTGCATGCAAACTTATGACCTAAAAAATCAAGTTCTAATTGGTCAAATTTTATCCTCAGGGTTGCATACCCTCCTATTGGATTCGCAGCACTCAAGGAAGTAACAAGGTATGTGGGTTCTAAGCATAACCTATCAACCAAACACTGTGATATAAATGAATGTGATGCACCGGTATCAAAAAGTATCCTAACTAGTATACTCTGAATCAAAAACGTACCTTCCATCACAGTCTTTCCTTTGTCAGCTGCAGTTGGTCTAGCTGATGTTCCAACAGTAAAAAAATTTCCCTTTGTCCGCCCTGACTGGCTCTGGACACTGGTTCTTGTAATGCCCAACTTGATCACAACTAAAGCATTGCACGTTCTTCTTATCTTCAGCCTTCTTCCCCTTGCCCGATCGGCACTCATTTTCATAATGATCCTTCTTGTCACATTTGTAGCACACCAAATCATCCTTTGCCTTCTTGGCAGCATCCTCTTTCTGGGCTCCCTTCTTCTTAAAGAATTTCCTCTTCTTTCGTTGAGAACCCAAGGATTCAACTAGCTTATCTCTAGCAGAAATAACAAGCATTTCTTTATGGCAAATGGCCATCTCCACCACATTACTAGGTGTTAGTCCTTGAGAAGGATGGTTTTGATGACAACAACCTTAGGACTAGTCATAAAATATAAATACTAACATTATAGTTTAGACATATATGTATATGCAGGATATAAACATGCAGGTACCAAGAATGAAGACTGTAAAGTATAGAGATACAAGACTGATGAATTTAAAGATCAAAGATATCAAGATTGAAGGCTCGTGAGTATCAAGAAATCAAGTTATCAAGAGTTCAAGATTTTAATAGTACAATATAAGTATTGAGTCTAGAATTATGTTAAAACTTCTTGAAAGCACTTACATCTTTATTCGAAATTTATTCGTGGAATGGAATCCACTTCGAGCCTGTTAAAGGGATGGAACACTAGTGGGATGGAACCCACGACAATATCTAGTGGAACATATAGTGGTCCTATTTTGATATCCACTAATTTTATAAAAAAGTTTTTTCAAAAATACATCTCTTATTTTAAATATTTTCAAAACCTTCTTTTCAAAAAGACATCTCTCTTGTTTGAAATATTTTAGCCTCAAAACTAACTTTATCATTTTTAATATTTTGATTTCAAAATTGTCATTGAGTTTAAACTATCTCTTGTGTTAAATATTTAGCTTTAAAATATTTACTCAGATTTTAAATCACTTTTTAGATTAAGAATACATATATTAAAAATTACTTTCTAAACTCTTTTATATGTTTAAACTATATTCAAATATATTTACAAAGTTTAGAAATCGTTTTGACAAATTATAAAAACCAATTTTAATAAGAAAATCAAAATCACCAATTTTGCCTAGAGCATGTCGACATCCCTCAACCCCCTATGTCGACATGGTGCCCGTTAAATTCAAAATTCAAATTTTCAAAAGAAGTGTCTATTCGTCGTATCCTTTCACGAATAGATATGGCTATTGATTTCCAATAAATACCAGTAGTTCTAAAGGAATTTATTATCAGATTTCACTTGTTTTCTCTTCTCTTCATCTTCCACATTTATTTTAAAAAGAATCCCAAACTATACTCTGCCGAAATACCAGGTGAATCAAACTTGATTATCTCTTGTTTGATTCTCTGCCACTCTCTCCATAAGATCTTGGTGCTATTCAGAGTTATAGGATTATTTGTAAATCAAACTGTTGAGTAGAAAGTGTGGTTGAGTCTTGAAATCAATTGGGTGTGATTGTTGCGCTGGAAATCGATTAGGTGATCTTGTGGCCTGGTAAATCAAGAAAGTTTGCCCCGGACTCGAATACAGGAGGGTGTACCTTGTGGCCTTGAAATCGAGGGTGTAATCTAGGAGATTATTTTGAAAAGAAATCCGTACGATTGTACGGGACTGGATGTAGGGTAACTCCGAACCAGTATAAAATCCTGGTGTGTTCTTTCTTTTACTGCTTTTATTTATTATTTGCATCTGTGTCTGATTCTGTGATTATATCTGTGTTTGTGAATTGCATTTGTTGGTGTTTAAATTTACATAAGTTTTAAAAAGATTTAGAAAATCCAAAAAACACTATTCACCCCACCTCTAGTGTTATTCCAGCCTTAAGATCCGTAATCCGCATTTCTCACATTTGGTATCAAAGCAAGGTTTTCCAAGTTTTCATAATCAGAATTTTGAAAAAGTTTTTAAAATGGCTATTTTTGGGGATTTTGTTAACACTAGTTTAAAACTGTTCATCATCATTGTCTCATAAGTCTGCATATAGTTATTATAGAAAACCAATATATCTACCCAGTTTTTATTTTGTGTAGAAAGAAAAATGTTATATGGCCTTTGAAGAATCAACACTCAATGGAAAATTATGCAAATCAAGAAGAATAAGTGGATACTTGATAGTGGATGTTCAAGACACATGACTGGTAATCCAGATATGCCGAATGATATTATCTATAAAGATGGAGGATTTGTTAATTTTGGAGACAACTCAAAAGGATATGTGATTGGCATCGGCAATGTCGGTTACTCTAAAACTCCTACTATTTCAAATGTTTTATTAGTTAAGAATCTGAAACACAATCTGCTTAGCATTAGTCCACTTTGCGATAAAGAATACAAGATTAAATTTGAAAAAGATAAGTGTCACATCGAAGATAATAATTCAAATATTATATTTGTAGGAATTAGGAAGAAAAATATTTACATCTTTAGTATGAAAGTTTCAAATGATAACTTATGTCTTTTTCCTAATACAAGTGACCCTTGGATTTGGCTTAAAAGGTTTGGTCATTTAAATTTCAAACTGTTATCTAGGTTATCAAAACTTGACTTAATTAGAGGTCTTCCCAAGTTAAACTTTAAAGTAGATAGTATATGTGATGCTTGCCAATTAGGAAAACTTAGGAAGAGTTCTTTCAAATTAAAAGATATGATTTTAACTTCAAAACCTCTTGAGTTACTTCATCTAGATTTATTTGGTCCATCTCAAATTCAATCAATAAATCACAATAAATATGTCTTTGTAATTATAGATGATTATTCTAGGTTTACATGGACAATTTTTATGAAACATAAAAGTGATACTTTTGATTCATTTAAAAATTTTACCAAAAGACTTCAAAACCAACTTTCTTTAAAAATTATAACTATTCGTAGTGATCACGGTGGGGAATTTGAAAATGAAATTTTGAGAGATTCTGCAATAAAAAGGGAATAACTCATAATTTCTCTTTTCCAAGAACTCCACAACAAAACGGAGTGGTAGAACATAAGAATAGAATGATTCAAGAGTGTACTAGAACAATGCTTTCTGATTGTAACTTACCTAAAAACTTTTGGGCTGAAGTAGTCGCTACAACTTGTTATATATTAAATAGGATTTTAATTAGACCATTAACTAATAAAACACCATATGAATTACTTTACAATAAGAAACCCATAGTAGCTTATTTTAAAGTTTTTGGTAGTAAGTGTTTTATTCTTAATACAAAAGATAATTTAGATAAATTTGAACCTAAATCCGACAAAGGTATCTTCATCGGATATTCTAATAGAAGTAAAGCATTTAGAGTTTATAATTTAAAAACTAAAACTATTGAAGAAACAATGCATGTATCTTTTGATGAAAATTTGAAAGATACTGTACAAATAGAAGATGAAGAAGATTTTGTAACTTTAAATAATGAACCTAATGAAGCTAATTGTGAAATCATTCAACCTAATAAAAGAATTAGGCTATTAAAAGATCATCCTATAGAAAATAAACTAGGAAATATTGAATCTGTTGTTAGAGCTAGAAATCAACTAAATAACGTGAGTAATGTAGCTTTTATATCAACTATTGAACTTAAAAATCCAAAGGAAGCATCGTTTGATGATTCATGGATTCTGGCTATGCAAGAAGAACTGAATCAATTTACCAGAAATGATGTTTGGGAACTTGTTCCTAGACCCGAGGATAAAACTATAATTGGAACAACATGGGTTTATAAAAATAAAATGAATGAACTTGGTGAGGTCGTTAGAAATAAAGCCCGATTAGTCGCACAAGGTTATTGTCAAGAAGAAGGAATAGATTTTGATGAAACCTTTGCACCCGTAGCAAGATTAGAAGCCATTTGAATTCTACTTGCTTTCACAAACTATAATAATTTCAAATTATTTCAAATGGATTTTAAAAGTGCTTTTCTAAATGGATTTGTTAAAGAGGAAGTTTATGTTGAACAACCTCCACTCTTTGAAGACGAAAGATTTCCAAACCATGTTTTCAAACTTAAGAAAGCTCTGTATGGTCTAAAATAAGCTCCTAGAGAGTGGTATGACAGACTAAGATCTTTTTTATTACATTCAAACTTTGAAATTGGTAAAATAGATAATACTCTTTTCATTAAAAGAAATAAAAATGATATTCAACTAGTACAAATTTATGTAGATGATATTATTTTTGGTTCAACTAATCATGAAATGAATAATGAATTTTCTGAAATAATGACAAAAGAGTTTGAGATGAGTCATATGGGTAAACTTACTTTCTTCTTAGGTTTACAAATAAAACAATTAGATAATGGTATCTTTATTAGTCAAGAAAAATATGCTAGGGATCTAGTGAGTAAATTTGGTATGACTATTGCGAGTGGAAAACCCACTCCTATGGCAACCAATGAAGCTTTAAATAAAGAAGATCTTTCGAAAGATTTAAATCAAAAACTATATAGGGGAATTATTGGATCACTACTCTATATCACTGCGAGTAGACCTGATATCATGCATAGTGTTTGTCTCTATGCAAGATACCAATCTCAACCCAAAGAGACTCACTTAAAAGCTTTGAAACGTATCATAAGATATGTTAAACATACTTTTGACTATGGTTTATTTTACCCTAAAAATGATTCATTTGATTTAATTTCTTATTGTGATGCTGACTATGCTGGTTGCAAATCTGACCTAAAAAGTACAAGTGGAACTTGTCACTTTTTGGGGCATTCTCTGGTTTCATGGTTTAGCAAAAAGCAAAATACTGTTTCTTTATCAACAACTGAAGCAGAATATATCTCTGCTGCTTTGGCTTGCTCCCAAGTCATTTATATGCAACAAACTCTAAAAGATTTTGGATTAACAATTTCAAAATCACCAATTTATTGTGATAATTCTAGTGCAATAAATTTGTCTAAAAATACTACTGATCATGCTAGGACTAAACATATTGATATCAGACATCATTTTCTCAGAGATAATATAAGTAAAGAGATTATTTCTCTTGAATATATCAACTCCAAGAATCAAATTGCTGATATTTTCACCAAACACTTAAATCAACCTATATTTACTAAATTAAGAAGAGAACTAGGCATTTTTTCAATAACTAAGATATAGAATATAGATATAGTAACATATATATAAGAAAATCAAATTTTTCATAAGGATGTCAACATACCCCTACCACCCATGTCGACATACAACGGCAAAATTTTTAAAATTTGATTTTCCCTCTAAAATTGGTTTAGTAGTTATATAAACCAATGTATTTCGAATTTTTCTGTCTTCTCACTTTTCTTTCTCTAAAATAAAACTTCTGTAAATTAAAATTAATGGCCTCCTCCACTAAATCAAACCAAATTGACACCATTTCTTTCCCTTCTCCTCATTCTAGTCCATTCCAACGCACTACACTGGCATGTGTGATAAAGATTGAAGAATCTATGAAGGACGCCATGCAAATGTTGACTGAATTTCAAGTTGTGCAACTAAGGATGGCAAAAGTACAAGAAAAGCAAGGCAAAATTCTTCGGAATTCACAAAAATCCTAATGGATATTCACGCAAATCCTGTTGTGATTGAAGAAGATTCTCCCAACATTCACATGCATAATCCTTTAGGGCATAGCGAAAAGGAAGAAGAAGAAGAGGAAGAAGCACCTATGGAAGAAGACGACAACGTGGTCTGTGTAGGCGAAGTCTGTTTTGACAAAGATGGGAATTTGGTTGAACAACGTGGAAACTTTTGTTTTCATTATCCAAATTGTTCGATTCACAAATCTCCGATTGTCAAAAACTCTCATTAGTATTGTTATTCTATAATTTATGTACTTAAATATATTTGTATGTTTATGTTTCATATATACATGTAAATATAACATCATATATAATAAAATATTTGTTTCACTTATTATACTTCCTTATTAGTATTTAATTTAAATAGTATTAGATTAAGGGGGAGTTTAGGATTATTTTTTGTTGATGACAAAGGGGGAGAAATATAAAATAGAGTAGTTAGAGTAGTTAGGCTTAGATTAAGGGGGAGTTATTGTGAAGGAGAAGTATATTTTATAAACATAGGTTGTCATCATCAAAAATGGGGAGATTGTTAGTCCTTGAGAAGGATGGTTTTGATGACAACAACCTTAGAACTTGTTATAAAAGATAAATACTAACATTATAGTTTAAATATATATGTATATGCAGGACATAAACATGCAGGTACCAAGAATGAAGACTGTACAGTATAGAGATACAAGACTGATGAATTTAAAGATCAAAGATATCAAGATTGAAGACTCATGAGTATCATGAAATCAATTTATCAAGAGTTCAAGATTTTAATAGTACATGATAAGTATTGTGTCTAGAATTATGTTAAAACTTCTTGAAAGCACTTACATCTTTATTCAAAATTTATTCGTGGAATGGAATCCACTTCGAGCCTGTTAAAGGGATGGAAACCTAGTGGGATGGAACCCACAACAATATCTACTGGTCCTATTTCGATATCCACTGATTTTATAAAAATGTTTTTTCAAAAATATATCTCTTATTTTAAATGTTTTCAAAACCTTCTTTTCAAAAGGACATCTCTCTTGTTTGAAATATTTTAGCCTCAAAACTAACTTTATCATTTTTAATATTTTGATTTCAAAATTTTCATTGAGTTTAAACTATCTCTTGTTCTAAATATTTAGCTTTAAAATATTTACTCAGATTTTAAATCACTTTATATATTAAGATTACATATATTAAAAATTACTTTCTAAACTCTTTTATATGTTTAAACTATATTCAAATATATATACAAAGTTTAGAAATCGTTTTGACAAATTATAAAAACCAATTTTAATAAGAAAATCAAAATCACCAATTTTGCCTAGAGCATGTCGACATCCCTCAACCCCCCATGTCGACATGGTGCCCGTTAAATTCAAAATTCAAATTTTCAAAAGAAGCGTCTATTCGTCGTATCCTTTCACGAATAGATATGGCTGTTGATTTCCTATGAATACCAGTAGTTCTAAACGAATTTATTATCAGATTTCACTTGTTTTCTCTTCTCTTCTCTTCATCTTCCACATTTATTTTAAAAAGAATCCCAAACTATACTCTACCGAAATACCAAGTGAATCAAACTTGATTATCTCTTGTTTGATTCTCTGCCACTCTCTCCATAAGATCTCGGTGCTATTCAGAATTATAGGATTATTTGTAAATCAAACTGTTGAGTAAAAGGTGCGGTTGAGCCTTGAAATCAATTAGGTGTGATTGTTGCCCCGGAAATCGATTAGGTGATATTGTGGCCTGGTAAATCAAAAGAGTTTGCCCTGGACTCGAATACAGGACGGTGTACCTCGTGGCCTTGAAATCGAGGGTGTAATCTAGGAGATTATTTTGAAAACAAATCCATACGATTGTATGGGATTGGATGTAGGGTAAATCCGAACCAGTATAAAATCATGGTGTGTTCTTTCTTTTACTACTTTTATTTATTATTTGCATTTGTGTCTGATTCTGTGATTATATCTGTGTCTTTGAATTGCATTTGTTGGTGGTTAAATTTATAAAAGTTTCAAAACAATTTAGAAAATCCATAAAACACTATTTACCTTCCCTCTAGTGTTATTCCAGCCTTAAGATCCGTAATCCGCATTTCTCACACTAGGTTCCCGGATATGGGTCATGGTCATTCTAGCGAAGTCAAGTCTCGGTCCTCGAATGAACCTTTCATTCCTCCTGACATCGGTGTCAACCACAACATAACCATATCGAGATAGCTCATCAAACATAGCAACGTACTCGACCACTAACACCTCTCCTTGAACTAGATCCATGAACTTCCTCATCAATGCCGACTTAGCAACCTCAGACAAAAACCTTTGCTCAAACCGTCTCCTGAAGTCATCCCATGTCAACTCTTCCTCTGGTACCCCGGCGGTTGAATTATTGCACCAGTGAAGTGTTGCCCCTTGCTACTGTCTAGCGGCTAGCCTTCTCTTTTGCCCATCATCCAAGCCTAAATTAGTACAGATCCTTTCACAACTCAATAGCCAATTCTCAACCTCAACAGCATCCTCCATTCCAATAAATGGCTTTCCACCCAAACTGGTGTAGTCTCGACTTAACTTAACATAGTTATTCCCAACTGGGGCCATGGGATTAGCTCCTCCAACATTACCAGCAACTCCAGCTTGCAAAAGATTAGCCAACTACTGATACACCATCCCCACATCTAGTGGTGGATTTCCAGCACCTGCATTGGCTTTAGCATTTGGATTAGCATTAGCATGTCGACCGTGATTCCTCTTGGTATTAGGTCGAGCATTTCCGTTGTTTGTGGCGCTTCCTCCACCTAGATTTTCTCTTCCATTTCCTACTTCCATATCTTCTTTCTCGTAAATCTGCATACGCGCCTTAGTAAGATACAAAAGAACGATCTAAGGGAGAGGGAAACACGTACTTATATATATATATCAATTACAAGCACGTTACTATAGCGTTAACCCAAACCCCGATCATATTTTCAAATTCATTGGATTATGTTTGAAAATCTTTTAAATTTAACTTTTCTTTTGAAGTTTTATACTATGCTCTAATACCAACTTGTAACATCCCCTACTTGGAGGCCCAAAATTAACGGCTACGGATGCTGCAGTCATCCATAGTTATTAATCCTCAGCGATCAAATACAGCGGTGTTGGATTTATTGATACACAGAAACATATGAATATGGAAAAAAATTTAAACTTCAAACAAAATCACATTTCATTCCAAAATATTTCCAATTCATTACATAATCCCAAATTCGCAAATCACATTCACAGAAAATGTATTTATTACAACATACGTCCAAGAGCAACATATAAAGACGCTCCCTTGGATGATCAGAGTATATACAGGCAATATAACAACTTTGCCATTATAAACAACACAGTGGAATCAAAAGAAAAGAGAACACTAAATAGCTATCATGCCTCATGCACGTCTCCGGTAGCTTATTCTTCTTAAGAGGTATCTGAAAACCTCAACTCTTAAACTACTCAAAATCAATTGAGTATCCGAGAGTTTAAGGGGAAACATAAACTTCGAGTTAGACATAAAGCCTGGTATGAATAATAATCTAGTGAGACCACGCCACTTAGCGGAATGGATTTTCCCCCCACTAGTATCTCAAAAACCTTTATAAAACCATATACCGTGCTCCTATATCCACAATGGTTAAAACAATTCAAGCAGTATAATATGATGATATGCAAAACAAATGAATTAATTCTAGATTACCCATCCCTATTCATTTTAGACCATTTGTCTCGGTTATAGTTTCTAGGATTACTATCAACCTATTAGTTTTTATGGGCTAACTAATAACCGATTAAACATTTAAGGACTCCCTGTCCAATTCATAATTTTCATGGGATCACCATGAACCTATTGGTAACTCCAATATCTTGCTCTGGTCTTATTTTTCATGGGTTGACTATGAACCTATTGGTGACTCCAATATCCTTTCTTCTTACCCTAGTTTTCTTGGGTTGACTAGGAACCTATTGACAACTGTCAATATTTCATTTGGATATAGTTTACATGGGCTAACTACAAACCTACTGGCTCTTGTTAGTATCCAATCATAGTTTTCATGGGCTTACTATGAACCTGTCTTTTTAACATCTTCTTTTACACATAGTTTTCCTGGGCTAACTATGAATCTGTCTTTTTGACATCTTCCTTTATACATAGTTTTCATGGGCTAACTATGAACCTATTGGCCCCTGCCAATATCTTTCCTTTTATTTTAGCATCGTATATTCTGGTCCTCCTAACCTCTTGGATGCAATTCTACTCATTCAAGAGTTTATTCAATTTATATTCACTACTCGGTTAACCTGACTAGTTCTTCTACCCTTTATCCCGAAAATGAAGTTATGGGTCCATTATAAAGTGAATATATTCATATTTGAAGAAGCAACACAATACCACTCATGTTGGTTTAATATAAAGCATGGTTAATTCCTTTAACCTATTACTTTATCAAAGAAAGCTTCTTCTCAAAACCATTAAAAAAACTCCTTTAATTTAGCCGTTAGGTTTTTTCCTTTTAAAAAAAGAGTTTGGGTTGAAAAACCTTTCGATACCTCCGAAACCTAGCATTCGACTTCATAGGATGACCTCCTTCGAAAGCCTTAAAAATCTATCTTCAAAACATTAGGCTCATGTCTTTTAGTACTTTAAAACCTTCCTTTTGAAACCTTTCGATTGTATTAAAGTATTAATATTTAACCTTTAGAAGCTTAGCTTCGAAACCCGTTGAAAGTACCCCTTTGACACCATTGGAAGTAACCCTTCTGAAATCATTGAAAGTATCCTTTTTGAAAGCATTGGTTTATACTTAAACATTAATCGGGTCAAAGTGAATATAGGAGAAAGCAACTCTTTCGAAACCATCCTTTTTCACATAAAAATATTGGGAAAAACTTGATGTCGTCGGCACCATCTCCTTCGAAAGCATTTTACATATGGGTAAAACATTAGAAGGTTGGCATCGAAACCCCTTTCGAAGCCATTTCCTTTGAAACCCCTAACCACTTTTGAAAGCTATAGGAAGTGGCTTAAACTTTATAAAACAAAGTACCTTCCGACAGCATTGATATCTTCAACACCATCGAAAGGCTATAGCACGGCAGCAAGGTTTCAACTAGGTCTGAAACTCTTCTTTCAAAACATTCTTTCATAAGTAAAGAACCTAGTCGAAAGCAATCTTAAATTAAAGGAAATCCTTTCGAAACCTTTTTAAAACATCTTTTGAAACCAAACGCTTCGACTCTGTCAAATCCAAAATCAAAACAAAGGCATGCGCTTTTCTTTTAAAGACAAACCAAGGTTTCAACTCCTTCGGAAGCTTTGCTTTCAACACCTTACCTTCTGCCTTCCTCCAATCTACTTCGTACCATCTTTGTGATAATTTGTGTATTGGTTTTGACATGGTAGGTTTCGACTAATATAAAGGCGGAATGATCTGTGTCCAAAGGTGCTTTCCAAAGTAGGTGGAACCAATTTTCTGAGTAAACCAGGTTTTATACTACTTTAAGCAAACTTTTCTCTAACTAACCTAGCACGTGTCAACTCCAGTTTGGTTGCCTTAACTTTTTCAAATTCTTTTCCAAAAATAACTACTGCTAATCTAGATATAAACCATGGTTAAGTTAATCAAATAAGCCCTTCCAAATTTTGCTAAGAAGTCCCCCTTCTAAAATAATTTATTTTGTATAGGAGACACTTTGGAAAAATCCACAAAAATTCCAAAAATTCATTTTAATCATGTTATCTAAGATATCAAAATTTCAGACCCAAATTCTCAATATATTTTCCAAAATAAATTTATAAACCCAAATAATAATATTTTCCTTTGAAAATTAAGAATAGTCCTTCCATAGCTTAAAAAATTATCAAAATTGAAACCCAACTCCAAAATCATGTTTCTCATAACATAAAATTTTCCTATGGCATTTAGACATCATTAGATCTCGGTTTTACCTTAAAAATGTGCAAAAACTCTTTTAAACAACCTTGTTTAAATCATATCAATCATAAATCAAGCATATCATCATCCAATATATCATAAAAACGAATTTACTTTTAAATCGGAAAATATATGATTCAAAACCATATAGAGATGGAATTATTATTCACCTTGATCTAGATAAGGAGATTGGATTGAAATTGATTTCCCCTAAACTTGATTTTCTAACTTTAAATTTGAATTTCTTCTTCCTCTTAACGGCTAGCAATTCCTGTGCTTTTGATTTGCGTTTTCAAAAATGACGTGTGGGAGGAAAATGGTAGAAACGGAATATATATGGGTAAGGGTCATTGGGATAAATTCCTAATATACCGTTTTGTAATTTGGTTACCCCAAAACCATTCTTAAGCCTATTAGTTAGTATATTAGGCACTACCTTAATTAATTAATTCAAGTCTCAATCCCCTTATCACTTACATTTACATTATTCTATTTAATTTATCTAAATAAATCTCCTGGATAATGATATCAAAAATTAGGGGTGTTAGATAAACAAATGTTATGCAGATCTTTAGCAGAGTTTATAGAGAAAGATCTCTCCGTAGGATTGAGTAAAACTCAAAAATTTGGAGGTGTCTGATCTACAATAGGGCCAACCGGAACCAATTGATCATATTCAGCTGGAAATAGTAAAGTAGGCGCTACTGAAACCAATTGTGAAGGCATAATAACAATTTGGCTTCTGAGAGTGTCGGACTTCCTCCACTGAATTTACGACGGGATGACGGGTGCTTCATTCTATGCAACAAAACATGTACCTATCGTAGTCAGATAATTCAATTTTTAACTAAGTCCCCCTACGCTTAACACATTGAACATCGAAAAAATATCTATTTATGCCGGCAAATTGGGTTCCAAGTGTTGGTTGGGACATGTGTAGTGTGTTATCTATTTGGGATGGGCTCAGTGTCCTGAACACTACAAATGCACTATCCGGTGTAGATAGTTCACTTGTAGTGAAGTATGAAAAGTGCTTTACGTATCATTCACTAAATTTATTTCTCCTACACTTACCAGTTATCGATCAACGATCAATAATGGATCCGCTGCCCGAAGCGACATAAGAAGCTCTTCCCATTCTAGGTACACCGATTCTGCAATGACAGGACCAATCAAAGTGAGTAACTATAGATTAATGGGTCCGAATCGAGTATAGAATTCTCAGCATAAGTCGATTTTAGCTCTTTAGAAAGTGATAATAGCATAAGCAGCACACAAGACGCTACCCTAAGTAATTATCGCCTTCCAGAAAAACCAGAATCAATCTACAAGACATTGTGCTGGATTAGCGATGTAACTCAGTGCAAGTTAATTCTGATTCTGTAGAAAAAGATTGCAAAACATGTTAAGCACCAGGGCAAAACCTTGATTTCATTCAGTGAAGAACTCAAGACTCGATTTACTATCTTCTTCCACAAAATCGCAATCAACTTAAATTTTATGTTACGTCCACCACCAGTACAGCCTCATCACCAAATTGCTAAAACAAAATGCCAAAATCAATACCACCCACCTCAAGTCAAAAATAAAAAGGCAAATGCAGTCAATCTCAAGTCGTCGACGATCCAAGCTAGGCAAGAGCGGTCGCAATTCAAGCAGGCAACAATTCAAGTGTTGGGGTTGGCTCAGGATGTGACGGCAAGGTCAGGCAAAAGCGATAGCAGAGAGCTTCGGCGATGAAGATCAACGATGGCGGTGGCAAGGGAAAGATTAGGGTTTGGACGTGTTTTAGCTCGAGTCGCACAATAGGTAGCTTAGTTCGCAAAAGAGAATAAGATAGAGGAGAATTGGCTCAAATGAGGAGTTAAATAGTAGATTGCATGAAAATTTGCTACGTCATTTGATCACTAGCGATCCATGGACTATGGATCGCTAACGAACCATAGAATTGCAACTAATTTTATCCAAACCCACCAAGCACGATCTACGTATTATTTGCAAGCATCGTGAGAGTTGTGGGATTAAAATTGATTTATTGTCACGAGCAACGGCGATTCATATCGAAACTCAACAAACTGTTGAATGGCCAAAGCCAAATTTGCATGATAGCCCCAACACGATCAATTAAACCTCACCAAATGAGAACTAAAAATAGTTGCTTCCAGAGCACGCCTTGTTTCCAACGATGGCATACTCTATGGGGCAAATATTAATTGGGTTTTTAACCCAATAGAATTCAAAGGAAGTTAGAACATCCATGCCAAGTCAAAACAACTCAAGAATCAACCAAAAGGACTAGAAGAAGGAACAAAGAAAGTCCCAAGAGGAAGAAAGCAAAATTAGGCCAAGATGATGAATCACTGGTGATCCATCACCTATGGATCGCTAGCGATCCATAAGGGTAGCTCGTGGATCTTCCAAACCTCTTGCATCATGAACCAATATCTTCTTTAGGGATGCTTGCCAAGTTTCATGATATTCCAAGCAAGTTAGTTTGAGAAGTAAGCATTGATCTGATTTAGGTCATAGTTCAATCCAACCTATACGTGAGTCATCATCAAACCATTGGCAACTATTTATTAAATTACATAGAGAGCATCTACATAAGGCAAGGAGCACGATCCATGTGAAAATACCGAAAAATATTCTAACTGCATGGATCGCTAGTGATCCATCAAATTGACTTGGCTCGCTATGAAATTTCTTGAGCGCCTTCGTACCATCAAATATAGACTTCTGGCAAAGCGGCTTTGCCCAATAGCTCTCCAATCCTTATAACTACTCACCCATCTACAACATAAAGAGGATCTTCTGGACTGGCTGCTGAAACTCTATAGAAACTATTCTTCACTCTTCTCCTCCAACACAACATTCATTTTAAGGGTTCACTGTGATTCTCCGGTAAACTCTATCACCGGTGACTTGATCTAACTTACAATATCCAATCAAATTGTAATTAGGCTCAACATGTAGCAGTAGTTAGTCAATAACAAAAGTTATAAAGTGGACGTAGGCTTCGTTAACAACCGAACCACTATTAAAATCTCTTACCTCTTTACCTTATTTGTACGTTATTATTTCTTATTTCTATTTTGTTTTCCCTAATAAACATGGCTAGTGCTTTCACACTAAATCCAGGGTGTTGATCCATTTTTTGGGTTAACACTAAATGAGTAGAATAGATAATAGATCTTGGTGTATGAAGTAGCAATGCAAAGAATGAGCAGGCTGGAGCTTTTTTGTACTATATATTAATATTATGCTTATTACATTGTGCAACACTGTGGGGTCTTGATAGTGTTTGCTTATTTTTATGTGACAGTATTTGAGTTTATTTAGTTGTATAAACTCTATTAATATGTTGCATAACTCCATGGATCTTATTATGATATTTGATCATTTAGTTATTACTGTCTCTCATGTTTTATATATGTGATGTATATTATTTTTATTCAATGTTCTATGAGATATATGACCGGTTCTATGATTTTTATTTCTTTTACCCTTGACAATCGTCCTACATCGGCCGGGCATGACAGTAGTGCGCTATTTAGTTATACTGGGTGCTGGTGGTGTAGGGCGGTGTCACAAAAAAGTGTTAGTAAATCATTTTTATCAATTTGCATAAAGCAAGGAATAACTTGAATATAATATTTATTTATATAATCGATGCTTCCAAAAAACCCTTTTAACAAATTAAAATAGAAATAATAATGCAAATCATCATTAACCTTAGGCTACTTTTAAGCAAGATCCACAATCTTTAGCTATTTCACTAGTTCATGTTTCTTCTTTCACACCTCTCACTTCCAAGTACAACCATGTTGCTTCTTGAAGTTCTTCATCCATTTTACTAAGAATATTAAACTACAAAACAATGTTCGGTCAACCTGCGATAAAAGAAATGGATTTATTTCTTAATGAAGGATTGTATTACGAAAGGAATTATTAACATACTCATGCAATAAATCATAAACTACATGATCTTTATTTGATTGTATACCTTATTCGGAACTTTTTTATATTAAATCATAAAATGTTCCTACATAAATAATAATATATTAATTAAAAGTTGATACATCTATGTTTGCATGGTGAATATTATTTTTTGGGCTTTATCTTATGTGGAACAATATAATATTAATAAAATAAAATAAAATAAAAGATTAATAACCAACAGCTAGGTATAAATAAAATAAAATGCTTACAAACTAAAATAAAAAATGCAACATAAAAAAGGTTTCCTAGATTCTAACTTTCATTAACATAAAAATAAAAGTTCAAAAAATGATAAAAATAAAGTTAATAAAAATGAAAATATTACCACAATGGACGAGCATTATCAAAAAGAAAGATTTGAGGATGTTAATCGAGGAAGGTGGATTTGACGATGCTTAACTGGTGCGATATGAGTTTCCACGGGGAGCTTAAATAAATTAGGGCAAGAGGGGACGATGGCATGACAACAAGCGAGGCGAAGGAAGGATAAGCGATAAAAGGCAATAGGTAACGAGACAAGATGTTTCGAGAAATGAATTTTGGGATTTCTAAAACTAGGTTTTGAGGAAATTTTGACTTAGCAAGGAATTCATGATTTAGAAGGGGATTTTTTTAAGATTTAGTAATGGAGGGAATGAAATTTTAACCGTGCAACATTGATAAAATATAAAATAGTGATTTTATTTTATGCGCGGATGAAGTAGTATTTTAAACTTTTTTTTTGCAAAAATAATTAAAAAGCAATTTGGTGAATTAGTGATTAAACCTTTTAACTACTGATATAACAAAATTTGATCTATTAAGATAGGTCCCTGGAATAGCTGGCAATCGTTAAGTCGGTTTAGTGAATGTTGTTTATGTTAGCTACGTTGGTTAAATCGGTTAAATGCCTACTCTTATTTTAAAGTTTGTTTACTTATTTCTTGGAATTATATGATATGATTAGTTCTTTAATTGGTTAGAAAAAATGTATATTAATGAAATTAAGAAAATGTCAAAAAATATAAATATTATCCTAAAATTACGAATTCCCTTTTCTGTACTTTATTACGTTTCCTTAATTTTTTCCAAGTTTGCTTAGCACGAAGATAATTTCTTCGAGTTGGAACCTTCGTATTTGCTTAGAATTTTTATTTACTATTAACAATGTTTCCATGAAAGTGATTATGCGATCACTTACAATATATGAGTTAACAACATAAAATGTTAGTTGTTATAAATTAATATTTACAATGGTCAAAATTTAAAGTTGTTAAAGATTTTATTGCAACTGCAAAATACAGACAATTCTAAAAAACATCTTTATCGCAACCTTTTGAAAAAAACTACGACTAAAATTTTTATTACCCCTTTCACTAAGTGAACGTTGTAAGTGAAAATTTATAATAGGGTCATTTTGTTGCAGTGACGTTATACATATATAATTATATGATGATTTACTCATTAACTATATAAAACATTTTCAATTAAATTCATTAATTAAATAAATCAGAAAAATTAAATAAGATATGATTTTATTTAAATTAATTAGGTTGGATCAAATAGAAACCATTAGAGTTCATAGGCCCAATATTGACCAAAATAAGTATTTTTTTTTGAAATCTACCTATTTCACCAATGCAGACTAGAAAGTTCCATCACTTGATACTATTGATCAAGGGATACACTATAAAAGCGTGAAAGATCCATGTTTGATTAGATTTTTTAATAGTGATTGGGGTGGAAATTCTAATGATGGCAAAGTACCTCAAGTTACGTGTTAAACTTTCTTTAAGGTGCTACTTCATGGAATTCAAAATAGCAAGATATTGTAGCCCTTTCTACCACCAAAGTAGAATACATTTCATTAGCCTCGGCAGGTTGTCAAGCATTTTGGATCAGGCGAATGTTAAAAGAACTAAAGCATGATTATGCTAAAGGTACTACAATATTTTATGATGAAAGTTTGGAAATTTCCTTGTTAAAGAATCCTGTTTTCCATATGAGAAAGCATACTCGATTTAAGTATCATTTTAGTCGTGAGTTAGTGAATGACGAAGAAGTCCATGTGAAATATTGAAAAATGAAAGATAGTTAGAAGATACTTTACAAAAGCATCGAAACATGAAACTTTTATAAAACTTAAAGGAAAGCTTTGAGTTATCCGAAGTCAAGCATAAAGAGGGGTGTTGGAAAGATAAGATTGACCTAAATGGTTACATCAGATAGTGTGTGGTTATTTCTTAATATGGTTCAATTTTTGAGACAACTTTTTAGTTTGAATCCATGTTTCTTTTCGTTAAAATGGTGTCCACACTATTCAATGTAATAATAGGTATTTATTTAAATATTTTGTAAGGCTATTGTATAAAGTCAAGTTTCCAATTCATTGGATATGAAAAAG
This sequence comes from Allium fistulosum, assembly GCA_030737815.1. NCBI lineage: Eukaryota > Viridiplantae > Streptophyta > Magnoliopsida > Asparagales > Amaryllidaceae > Allium > Allium fistulosum. The sequence goes on along the minus strand of CM060905.1, from coordinate 750,574,334 downwards.
CAATCGAGTTGCATCTTCTCTTATGAAATATATTTATTAAACTTGAGAACAATTTTCTCCTTTTGTTCATGTGTTTATGTTTGCTTCTAAAAAATTATACTCATGTTGCTCCTCCTTCCCTCTCTTCATATTATTTATGATATATGTTTTCCTTGGTAGGGCTAAAAAACTTGCATCGGACCTTATGTTTTTGAAGTTGGGTTATAAATAGATGCATAGTACTACAAATCATTTCAAAAATGAACGGATAATTATGCAAATATTTGTACAATGAACATATATAAATATATTTTCGCAAATGTTTACAAACTGGTGGTTAATTCCAAAAATATTTGCAAATGAATGGGCACGTTCATATAGTTAAATAAATTTGGAAATATTCGGATAATAGATACAAGATTTATCAAAAATTGGAAAATTACTGAAAAAGTTTTTCAGGAAAAGGGACGATGCTAAAAAAGTCACATTTCTGGAAAAAGAAGGTCATTGCAATGAGTAAAAGTTTATAAAATACCGAATAAAGTTAAAATATTTGATATATTGAATGGTTATGATTTGCTATTAGAAATTGGCATTTTTGATAAAGCAAATGGAGAAATAATAATTCAAATAAATTATAAAGGATTGTTATACATGGTTTAAGTATAAGTGTGTTTTACCAAATAACATTTTAATTAAGGATGTGGTTAGGGTCTGATTTACATTTAATTTTAAAATATAAAGCATGAGCTAACAAAGATGTAGCAGTCCTTATGAAGAACAAGGTAAGTATATTTTGGAATAAATCCACAGAAAGTAACATGTTTTAAAAAAATTCAAATAATGCAATGTTGAAGCTAATATATGGAAATATATATTTCTGCTAAAAATTTACGATAAAAGGTATTGTTATTGACACTCCACTTTTGGATATAAGAGAGTTATTTTTTATTCTCACTCCATTGTAAATAAAATTACTATGAGTGGTGCACACACTATATAAAATATATTTACCATTCCCTATTCTGCACATCATTTTATTTTACCCCAATTTACCATTTTTCATCTTACTTCTTCCATCTTAGACATTAGCTTCAAACAGCATGGTGTAAACTAAAAACACCTCTTGCTGCACAATTCTAGACCAGAAGTTTGTTGAGAATATGATAGTGAGATACACTTTTCTATAGTATTAATAATTTTAGGGTTTAGCCAATTGAAGTTGGATTGTTGATAATATATGACAAAAAGTTCGGAATCAGTCCGAACTAATTTCTAAAGTTTACTCATTATAAATTAATTCGATGGAAAAAAGTGATTTTTTTTAATTTAGTTCGGTGGATTCGTATCGAGAAACTTATTTTAGTTCGACATGGCTGGGTCATACTAATAAATTTATTTTAGCATCCCTCTATAGTGTTTTGTATTTTAATTCGGCACCCGCCTATCGTTTTGTTGATATAATAAGTGGACAAATTATCAAATTTTATTTTTCATAGTTAACTCCATTTTTGTTAGTTCATTTTGCATTCTTCTGGGTAGTAATGAATCTTTTTTGTTATGGCAACAAAACATCAAGTTCATCTTCAACCACTTATATCCCTCCACCCACTTCAAACCGCAGGAAATTAACGTTGAAAATAGTGAAAAAACATATTGACGAATATGTTGAACACGACGAAAGCTATAAGAATGAAAATAGTAGTGCGAGTGAGGTGGAAGGTGGTCAATAGGAGGAAGTTATTGAAGGGTACATAGAGGGGTTGGTTTAAGAGGAAGAGATTGCAAATGAGGATGATCCATTCTAAGAAATTGAAGAGGTGACAAATAAGAGATTGAAACATTGAAGAGAAAAAAAGATAAGAAGTTGATGGAAAAACCGTCAAGTAAATCTACCGAAAGTGGAGTTCAACCATCCTTACTCTTTGCTTATAAAGATCACATTGCTTCTAGCATATGGAACTTTCCAGTAAGTTTATCATATTACTATACCATATAGAACCTTAAATAATATAAGTTTATGTTTTGAATATCGCATTGTTAATGTAGGCACCAAGCGGTGAAACTAGAATTGTTAAGCTTCACAAACATGATGGGACTCATATATTATGGGAATTAAGCAATGAATATGATTTTGTTAAGGATGTGGTAGCTGAATTGGGGTTCGAGACTAAAATAAAACACGCATATGACAAAGTTAACAAGGCATTGATCAATGCATTTATTGGGATATCTATCCGGAAACTAAAAAATTTCATCTTTCGTTTGGTGAGATGACAACTACTATTAATGAAGTGTTTCACATCACGGGTCCTCTCGTTGACAGAAAAGCGGTTACATGGCCACTTGGACGGTCCATGTGAATAAGAAACAAGATGTGTATGAGTTGTTGGATGAGTGTCTTGGCATCAAAGAAGAAATAATGGACGAGCTATCGGGGGTGAGAAAAAAGTCTATTTGGAGTGGTTAAGAACTACATTTTTTGTTTCTCAGGATTCTGGTAGCATAGACCGAAAAGTCAATATGCAACTACGTACTTACTGTACACCATTGGTGTGTTGATTTGTGGCGATATATATGGAAACAAAACCTATTAAATTTTTTTCAATGCCGACGTATGTTAAGGCAAGTTCACACTTACTCTAGGGGCACTGCATGCTTGAGTTGGTTGTTCTATAACTTGGCTCAATATACCAGAAAAGGCTTACGTCAAATTGTCAGTTGCATGACTTTCCTTTAGGTATGAGTGAAATGAAAAATAAAATTAACTATTATGTCATATATTTATATTTGATGTTTCATGTATAGGTTTAGATATATGAGCACTTCTCGATTTTAAGACAACATAATCATAGCCTTCGTGTAGTGCTCGATGAAACAAGGTCGGCTTTTTATTTTGCAATGGAATCGAGTAAAAACCTAGCGCGTGATTTGGTCAGTCTTAGGAAGAAGATTGACGGCCTTCAAAGTAATGTTGTTGTTTCGGATTATTTGAAGGATATGCAAGATCATTACCTATTTCAATGATGTGCGTTGTACAATGGTCCCAAAGTATGTTTTGAAATTATATAGTTGTATCTTCCACAAAGAATTCTTCATCGATTTGGATATGTTCTACCAATACCCTCTGTTGTAAAAATCCTTCAAGGCTCCAGCCTAAGCCCTGCCTAGGCGCTAGGCTATCCTTACCACCTAGGTTTATTCCTAGTCCACCTAGATGAGACTTACTGCATTATCTAAGCATATAAACAGGACGAATTTAGGCCTAATGCCTTTTATAAGCAACAAAATGTTTTTCAAGCGATTTTGTCTCCATGGATGCTTCCAAACCCATCCAAATCCATGATATTCTATTGTGGATCGGTTAATAATAAAGAAAATACTACGATTTTATCCAAAATTCATGAGTTTATCAAAAACGTCTAGATCTGAATAATCCTCGATTAATCCCCACCTAAGCATTTAATCCCTAGTCCATGCATACCGCCTAACATCCGCTTAGCAATTTTTACAACCTTGTCAATAACCACGACTACTTTACTTTAGGGGTAAAAAAATGAAGTCACCGATAAATTCGATAGTTACACCAAAAATCCACCTTTCTACTTAGTCAAAGCCACTCAAAGCATAGAAAAAAAGAGAGCAAGAGAGGAGAATTCCAGCTGGACCTTTCGAAGGAGTCCAAGGGATGCTACCGTCAAAGCCTGGAAGCTTGAGGACCTTTCGAAGGTGTCGGAAGGTCTCTGTAACAAAGATATAGTGAGTTCATACCTTTCGAAAGAAGCAAGGGAGTCGAAAGCACCCTTGCGCCTTCAGTAGCCACCTTTTGACTGAGTCATTTCATATGCATGATGACCTTTCAATTGAGTTAAAGAAGCACCTTTCGAAGACAATGGAAAAAGCTATTTGCATATGCGCCAAACGTTTCGGCACCAAAGGTTTCACCATCATACAAACCATGCGAAAGCAAGCATTGTCCAGAACAACCTCTTCGAAAGCTATAGTAAGCCTTTCGAATCGATCGAAGCCAATGAGATCCAGGAGGGTTCCATATAAGATCAGAAGCAAGTGCTCAGGCGTAGCCAACGTCATCGAAACCATTGAACAATGCATATCGACATAGTTGAAAGCACTTACAAGGCAATACAAAGAAGAGAGGCACAACCCGTCCTTTCGACAAAGACGAAGCACATTTGAGTCATTCGGCAGCAACCTATCTACTAAGTCGGATGCATCAAGGTCGAAAGGTGCTAACCCGCATATATAAATAAGACCCAAAGGGTCATGTTTTATGGGTCTGATTCCTTCCATCCTAAACTTGTATTTTTCTTAATGTAAAGTGTTGTAACCCTAATTAAAAAATTGAATTAGGGATTTGGAAAAATAAGGTCTTCTTGAGCTTATTAAAAGGAAGTCTTAAATATATTAGATTACTTTACTGCTTATAAGATTTTGTTGGGTTTATCCTTGTTTTCCAGGTTTCATCTACGTCAGGCCACTGTCGACACAATCGAAACCCTCTAGATTCAAATAACATGGATTATTAATTTCAAGCTATCATCCCCTTGAGCCACCACTTTCGACAAGGTCGAAACCAAGTCGCGACTTGCTTAAAACATCAACTAACACAAGGAACCCAAGGTCCCCGTTTTTGACAAGGTTGAAACCCATCTTTGAAACACTATAGCTTGAAATTACTAGTTAAAACCCAAGCAGGTGAAACCCACAGCCATCAATAAGGTCGAAACCCATAAATTCTAATCTTTAACTAAGTCTGAACCATTCAACTGCTTAAGACCCCCGACCAGGTCGAAACCAATAAAGGCAAACCTTTTTTAGGATATCTCAATAGAATAAAAAGGAAATCATTCGAAGGCGAATCCACACTGACTCAACTGGGTCGAAAGGTCATTAAGCACAAATACCAACCCTTTTGACTAAGTCGATAGGTCGTTCTGAGTAACTTCTGTTTACCAAATCCTATTCGGAAGTAAATTTAAGAAGGATTTATATTTTCCTTCCTATTCTACTTGCCTAAATGATAATCTTCATTCTTTAGCACAACCTTTGGGTGCTCACAAGAAATCCTGTTAACATTTTTGGCGCTAGAACGATTTCCTTTTCATTATCCTAGGGGAACGGAATGAGATTTATACGCATAGTACAACATCATCGGAGATGACTTTGCCACATAACTCACGTGTTTCTCCTAGACATTTCCAAAGTTACGTTTGGGTCCAAATTCGATAGTCCGTTATTTAACTGTCGAATAAACAATCATTCAATCAGAAACTTAATTCCATAGGAAAAAACCAACATTGGTTAAGCACCAAGCAAAACTAAGCCTCTTTTAAAAATCTTTCATTAATTAAATCCACTTTGTAATTTCTTTAGTCAAAAATTCTTTTAGCAAAGATATATATATATATATATATCTTATATATAAAGCAAATACTTACCCTAGTGAAGCCTTTTTCGAATTGCCAAAAGTACCCTCTACTTAGTCTAAAAAGAAAACAATGTTCAAGGATAAATCTGTCTTTCTTACCGTCCACCACGTTTTCAAGCCATTATGCTCCACGTTTTCAACGCACTTCTTCCGAAATCCATTTCTTACTTTTCTTCCTTAATCCATTTCTGTTTGTAACTGCAGTGCAGTTCGAATTTATCACTTTAGGCTACACTTAGATCTACATCCACCTTCATTCTCCATCCGCCTCCCTATATATTCTCATCTTCAGCAACCAAATACTCTCTTTTTTCTTTTTACTTTTCACCCTTTTGTTCCTCACTTCCATGGTTTCGGTCCTAGATTAATTCTTCGAAATTAGTCACAGCTACCATCAACATGTGTCATATGAGAATTAATTTAGTAGCGGTAGTAGTGTGAAATTCTCCAAAAATAGGATTTCGAAGGTTTAAATTTTAAGACGACGGATCTGCTTTCTTAAGAGAATAATGGGACATCATCGACTCTCAAACTGGAGAGGAACATCATCGATGGGCATCAAACAAAGGTCAAAAACAGGTACATTTAATTATTTTTAGACACTCAATTACCTCCTTACGGAATTGGTAACTCACATCTTTTAGTTTATGGAATGATTTACTATCAAAAAACTTTTGATTACAATCACGTCTACATACGTATGATTATGATTTCTACATTGATGAAGCTCTAGGCCTTAAAATGTCACGCGCTAAAGTTTTAGCAATCGGTTTCTACTTTAATGGTTTTGGTACAACTTTGCGTATGCTTGGTAGCTTATATAATTACAAATTTGTTTCTTGCTATGGTGCTTTGATTTTAGTTTTCCACTTTGAATGTAATTATGCAAATTTCCAATGCCAGTGTTGTATATTTGATTAGTGTATGGAATATATGGAGTAAGGAATTTGGGTTGGTATTATAACACTCCATGTATGTTGTTTGATACAATTCCTCACACAACCTGATTTTTAGTTGTTTTTCCTTTTAATCTTATGATATATTGACTACTATTAAAACATATATTCATACAGGTCGGGTTTGCATTATTTAGGCTATGTTTATTTCATATCCAGATTCTCTTTAGACAATCGGCTAAAGGTTTTTTTTTACAACTATCCATTTAATATTCTAATTGTTATTATGAGTTACTCGGTTTCGATTACCATGTACTTATCTGTTTCTTCATGCGATAAATAATACCCATCTTTCGTGATTGCAAAGACATTATTTTACGTGTGCACACTAATGCACTGTGTACAGCTGCTTTACCTATCTTACTTGAGATAAACTACCAATTTAGAATGTGTTGAAATATTATGCTTGATCACTGAGCAAGGTTTCTTCTTTGCACAGTGTTTACAAAACTATAAAAACTATTCATACTGAACACTTATTAAAGGATAATCATCCGCCGACTTGAAAATAGAATACTCAAAGTTATCGTACTTGAAAACTTACTGGAATAAACAATGTTAACCACGTTTATTCCTTTTAAATCAAATTGTATATACAAAATTAGAATCAACTTGACAACTGATCATGTCCCTATGGTTTTTAACTATAAAATAATTGATATAGTAACATGTTTATACATTTTCTTCTATGTATGCTTATTTTTTAATATATAAGCTAACTATTTGTTATCTAATCACTATACAAATAATATTCACACACGATTTGACATTTTATTTGCTGCATTTTAAAAATTACTTAATAATTATTTGATTCAAACTGTGTTTAGCATGCATTGTATATATGATAAGTTGTAAAGTTCTGTCTGTCTTGACTTCTAGGGGCAATGTTGTTGTCAAGTGCTCCACTCCACTCCATCGACCTATTTCTAAATTAAATTTTACCTGCTGGACTAATATGATGTCCCAAACTTAATTTAGCAAGTACAATTTAAACCTTTTGTGTTTTGTTCCCATTATCATCGTTGCTGCATAGTATGATAACTCACCTACATTGATGAGTCCAATATGGATATCACATTGCTATCTGACATTCATAAGCAATTTTTTCTTATTATTATTAATAAGAATGTTTTCATACAATTATATAATTAACCCGTTTAAAATACTCACATTCAAATCATATGATAAGCATTGTATAAGCTGCAAGTAAATATTCACTATCCTATAATAATAAGGATATTTTTTATTTTATCAATTTTGTTTTTCGCATTCTAATCCATTGGTTCCAACTATAAGACATTTCCCCTCCTAACATTTTATATGTATTTGGAAAAGCTCCTTATTCCAAGATGAAAAAAGGGTTTTTAAGCACCAATTGCAAAAAAATAATCCCACTTAGTTGAAGATTCAGGAAAATTTCGAAATAGCTCAAGCATACAGATTTTTTTTCTATTATTTAGTTGGTTATATGCTTTTACACATAAATGGATGGTAACAAGATGTTTCTTATATTTCTAAAAGCATTGTTTAGGAGCTAAACTCAAGGCATCCAAGCTCTCTTCCATGTTACTTAGTTTTAAATTAACGAGTGGGAAGAATACTGTAAATATTTTGTGATTTATTGCCATCCATTTAACGCTTTAAAATTTGATTATGGATTATGTGTCATGGCACTTTGTTTAGTGTGGGTTGTGTTGCATTTTTCTATTCGGTTATAGTTTCTGTAAAACAAAGTATATCAACTTATGACATGTAGTGTGTACATTGATAATAACTCTAGATAAATAATATAAAACAAGTTGTTAATACTCTTTGCAGTATCTATGCCTCTACTATCACCTTATACTACTCATTTTCTTTTAAAAAAGTCTTAGCCATGCTATAAGAATGCTAATTTAGCTAAAATGTAAGGGAAAAATAGGTCCTTAAGATGAAAAAGCCAATAAAGAGTGTACATAGTAATATGTGTAAATTCTAGAAAACTAATTATTATTTTGTAGCTACAAAGAGTGTTTGGACAATATTCCTATAATGATATAATATTTATGTCAATTAATATTTTTTTAATTCTTTTATCATCGTCATTCCTGTTATTATTATATTCCTTACTTCTTCTAATTACAGTGTCATCAAAAGTTTAGAAGGTTTAAACAAAGTAATGATTGGATAAGTTGATTTATTTTAGACTACAATAGATGTCATTAACAAATAAAACCATATGCATACAAATGTGGTACTTTAGAGCATATAGAGTTAGAATTTATTCTTTAGCTATACATGGAACTAAAATTGTATTGTTTTAATATTCAAGGAACAAAAAGCGGAGGATTATTCGTAAAGTAAATTAATTAGAAAATGTTTCAATGAGTGGCATCACCACTTGGGAAAAATGATAAGTGATATATAAGTAAATCTCCTATTATAATATTTATACAGTTCAACAAATTTTATATGATTTGCTTTTCAATGCTTCAGTACATCAGCTTTCATTGATATAGACTGCCCATACACATGTACAAATGCATACCTTCACAAATATATTCAATGTCATATCATAGCACATTCTGCCATGTTTCAGTACATGCTTTATTGCACAAATTATTAGCAACTGGCCTTCATCATGTTAACTTCATATTTTTTTATAGGTTTGCCTACTTCTTCTACCTGCATTATGATATCACTGCGTATTTACAAGGATTGACAACAAATTAATTTGATTGGCATATCAACTTCGAATTATATATATATAGTATATATATGATTGTTCATTCTACAAAAACTCAAGAAAAAGTCTTGCAATGACTATGATGTCATTATGCTCCTTTTATGGCTGTGTGCTCCATATATTGTTTTGGAAAGGAAAAGCTCTCTTACAGTGTCATTACATGTCTTATTCTTTAATTCTCTACTGTCACTTTTGCAAGTGAAATAACTAATCTCGCTATATCTGCATAATATTTGAAGCACAAATAATATGTGTTAAATGTATTCTCATATAAATAAATCTTTAATATGGTACTGAAATAAATTTCAAATCATTGCTTACAATATCAATTTGACTTTTTTTGTTCTTTGTTCTTTACGTTATAACATATTAAATATCAGTCATTTTCCGAATGCTCCTATATGAACTACACATATTAGAACTTATAATCCTATTAGAAATGGATTGTTCAGGGCACTTGCAATATAGTTGAGCTGTATGTATGTAGTGATGGTTTTAATTTTTTGTTCTCTTTATAATTTTGAATTCAGCTTGATCATTTGATGTAATTTAATATGATCTAAGAAAAATAAAGGCAGAGAGTAAATATGTTTTGTTCCAAAAAGAATATGTTTTTTCATAATAGTTACCTCATTTAACTTAATTATGTAACGGAAAACCTATAGTTTGTAACATGCACACAATTAATTATCTGAAATAGTCATCAACTTATAATTCGTTCATGTACGTTTTTTACTGTACAAATAATAAATATAACCACATGTCTAACACTACGAGGAATATGAATCCCCTCACATTATAAGTATTTAAAATTGTTCTTTTCTGTTTTTGTTTTTTATATGCTATTCTTATTGTAAATTTCATTGTGCTTTTTATTATTTGTTATATAAAGTTGAAGAGATCAAATGTTAATGTGAAAAAGTGGAACTAAAGCTTGGCCATGTTGTAACAGTTTCTTTGCTGATTTTGAGATTAACAGGGAAAAGTTAGTCTAGACTATTGTTAAAGTAATGAGAAATGAGTTGAACAAAGTTAGTCCAAGCTATTATAGATGTGATTTCATGCGTGGCTTATATATGTAGCATGCAGCTCTCATTTAAGAACATGGAACATTCAACTAATTTCAGTGTAACTCTATACCTTAAACGTGATATGTAAAAAATTGTTTATCAGTTGCAGCTTCTTAAGCAAATTACCATTCTTTAGCTAAATTAAATGCGTTCGTTATCATTTTATTGTTTTTACTGATGGTTATCTTGGTTAAATTTCCAAATGACAAGTCTAATTTACATTTTTATTGCTAAATGCTTAAATTTCCTCCTTTACTACTCACTTTCGGTTCACATAAAAAATCCCTTATAAAACGTTTTTAACTCCGCCATCAACTTACTGCTGATGCCGGTCGCAAGCCCGGAACAAGGAGGAGAGAAAATGGTTACGACAACTACACTTACTACCTACAATTTACTATCAAATAGTTTTTTAGCTGTAATAAGTGATTTTATTTCCCTCTCCTCACAAAATGCAATCATATCTATCTCTGATCACCTTCTATATGTAACGAAGAACATGTTCTATTTCCATTAAAATCAAAGTTATTCTCTACGGTTTGCATGAACATGCATTAATAATTCATTAAACCATATGTATATTACTTTTCTTTCTATCCACACAATGTCAGTCTGATATAACGCTTCTTCCCATGTTCGATACAAATTTTCTACATCCACGTCCATCGACTGTAGATTCATTCTACATGTCGATATCCAAAATATTTAACAATACGTGTAAGTCACACTCATTTTATCGCATTTAAGGTCCCTCATAGACATTGTTTCTTAACACCATTTCCTTCTGCGCATGTGCATCGCACGTGCCAAACTACTCGTATATATATATATATATATATCCACAAATCCCTATTTCTCAATACTTGAAAAAATATATGCATATACTTATCTCAACGATATAAGATGTTTGATATATTTGATATTTTAGGAAGAAATTGTGTCTAAATTTTTAATATGTTTGATTACATGATGAAATCAAATTTATATGATTTTTGGGGATTTTTCCCAATTGATTTAATAAGGAGAGTAAAATATTTTAAAAGACGGACTTTTTTGAAATAATTGGTTTTGGTATGTGGAAGGGCCTAAAAGTTACATTTTTATGGTTTAGATCTAATATAAGTGCGGCAATTTTAAATGTAAAGTATTTGAAAAGTTTTAATGTAGCCAATCAATGGTTTGCAAATAGGCAAGTTATTATAAAGCAACTACAAAAAGAAACAACATTTCGGCCTTTAATTCAGAAAAAGGTGCTCCACCTCAATTAGTAGCCCCTTTCGACTGCAATGATTCCGCTCCATCCTTGTCGAAACCTACTTAGTCAAAACCCTCACAGTCAAAACCAATACATAAGGTATCACCTAGTGGTATGCAGTGGATTGGAAGGAAGGCGGAAGCCATGGTGTTGAAAGGTAAGCTTCCGATGGGGTTGAAACCCTGCTTTGATTTCAAAAGTTAAAGTCTTGCCTTGTTTTACTTAAAACCTTCGACGAAGTAGAAACATATGCTTTCGAAAGGGTTGTATAAATAGCTTTCGAAGAAGGTTGTCACATTATGTTAAAGTAATAGCTTTCGAAATGGTGTCTTTTTCTTTAAATAAGAGCTTCTGAAAGGGTTGGTTCCGACCTAGTCGAAACCTAGCCAATATTTTCCTTCTGAGTTATTGAAGTCATCATTAGCCTTCGAAAGGTTATTTTTTCTTTTACCTAAGTTAAGCTGCTTCCTAATTACTTTCGAAAGGTGGGTGAGGGTTTCGAAGGTGATGGAGTCGAAAGCTGGTTTCGACTCTATCCTTCGAAGTTTTAATTTTTTTTAAAAGTCATTGCTTTTGACTAGATGGTTCCGACACCATCAACTTTTCCCTAAATTAATTTTAGTTGGTTTCGAAAGTGATACTTTCGTATATAACCATTTTGACCAAAATGATGTTTTTAAAGAGTAAACCCAATGCTTTCGAAAGGGTACTTTATTTGTTTCGAAGCTATGTTTTATAGAATGTTTTCTTGATACCATCGAAAGGTATCACTAGTTTCGAAAGGTATACACTTAGAGTTTTGAAAATAGGTTTTATATGCTTTCGAAGGAGGTCATCCAGTGGTTTTGAAAGTGATGTTTTAAAGTTTCAAAACAAATAACCTATTCACATTTTTAAAGGAAAAACCATGGCATAAATAAAGATTTTGGAAATATTATTCACATTGTTATTAACCCATAAATGTATGTTGGGGAAGGGCAGAATAACCAGATAGATTCAGCCAGTAGTGAAGATAAATTAAGGAATGTTAAAACCTTAAAACTAAAGATATTGGCTGGGGCCAATAGGTTAATAGTAAGCCCATGAAAATTGTATATAACTAATGATATTGGCAGGGGCCAACAGGTTCGTAGTCAGCCCATGAAAACTATGATTTGATACTGGCAGGGGCTAGTAGGTTTGTAGTTAGCCCATGAAAACTACATCCGAATTAAGATATTGACAGTCAATCAACAGGTTTCTAGTTACCCCATGAAAAATATGATAAGATATTGGAGTACCAATAGGTTCTTAGTGATCCCATGAAAACTATGATATTGGACAGATAGTCCATAAATGTTTAACAGGTTAATAGTAATCCTAGAAACTATAATTGAGATAGATAATCAGAATGAAAGGGGATGGGTAATCCAGATTTGATTTACTTGTTCTGCATATAATCATAAAGTTTTTGAAATACTATGTTTTAACCACTGTGGATGCAGGACCATAGTATATGGTTTTATAAATGTTTTAGGATACTAGTGTGTAGAAAACATGTTCCCTTAGCGGCGTGGTCTCACTAGATATCTAAATGGTTTGAGATGGTAAATTATTATTCATAGCAGGCTTTATGTCTGACTTGAAGTTTTTTTTCCCTTAAACTCTCGGGTACTCAATTGATTTTTAGTAGGTTGAGAGTTAAGGTTTCTAGGTGTTCTTTTCGATGAATAAAGCTTCCGAGGACATGCAGGAGGCAAGCTTGTTATTAGAGTTGTTTTATTTCCACTATGTGTTTTGTTTGTAAAGGCAAGTTGTTTTCTTGCCTATCTATATACTCTGATCTACAAAGAGGGCATCTTCATTTGTCACTCTTGGCGTATTTTTTAATAATTATATGTTATCTGAACGTGGTCTACGAATTAGGATTATGTAATCAATTTGGAATACATTGAAATGGAATGTGGAATTTGTTTGTTGTTTAAATTTTTTCCATATTCTTATCTTTCTGTATATCAATCTATCTAATGTAGCCATATTTCGTCGCCGAGGATAAATAATTATGTATGACTACAACATCCGTAGCCATTAGTTTTGGGCCTCCAAGTAGGGCGATGTTACAAGTTGGTATCAGAGCATAGGTTTATGAAACTTTAAAAGAAACTTAAACCTAAAAGATTTTTCCAATCATAATCCAATGAATCAGATAATAAGATTGGGGTTTGGGTTTACGTTATAGTAACGTACTTGTATTTGCTATATATATATATATATAAGTATGTATTCTCCTCTCTTCTAGACCGTTCTTCTGTATCTTACTAAAGATCGTATGCAGATTTACAAGAAAGGAGATATGGAAGCAAGAAATGGAAGAGGAAATCTTGGTGGAGGAAGCACCACAAATAATGGAAATGCTAGACCCACTACTAGGAGAATCCGGGTCAACTGGCTAATGCTAGTAATAAAAATGCTTATGCCAATGTGAGTGCTGGAAATCCACTAGTAGATATGGGGGCGATGTATCAGTTCTTTGTTGGTTTGATGCAACCTGGAGCTTCTGTTGGTGTTGTTGGAAATGTAGGAGGAGCTAATCATGTAGCTCCAGTTGGGAATAATTATGCTTTGATGAGTAGAGATTACACCAGTTTAGCTGGGAAGCCATTCTTGGGAATGGAGAGTGCCATAGAGGTTCAGAATTGGATGTTGCACTATAAGCATATATTAACTGATTTGGGTCTGAGTGATGGGCAAAGGAGAAGGTTGGCCTCTAGACAGTTGTTGGGGTCAGCAGTACATTGGTGGAATAGTGTCACTACCGAAGTTCCGGAAGAGCAGTTAACTTGGGCATATTTTAAAACGAGATTTGAGCAGAAGTTTATATCTGAGTTTGCCAAGTCTGAGCTGATGAGGAAGTTTATGGATTTAGTGCAAGGAGAGATGTCAGTAGTCGAGTATGCTACTAAGTTTGAAGAGCTATCTCGATATGGATATGCTGTTATAAATACTGACATCAAAAGGAATGAGAAGTTCATTTGGGGATTGAGGCCCAAGCTTGCTAGAATGACCATGATACATGTCCGTGATCCTTGTAATATAGTTGTGGAGATGGCCATTCACCATAAGGTGTTACTTGCTAATTTAGTTAAGAGAAGCCATTGGAAACTCAAGGTTCTCAGGGGAAGAAGAGGAAGTTCTTTAAAAAGAAGGGAGCCCAGAAGGGAGATACTGCTAAAAAGTCGAAGGCTGAGGTAGTTTGCTATAAGTGTGACAAGAAGGATCACTTCGCTAACGAATGCCAATCATGAAATGGGAAGAAAGCTGCAAATAAGAAGAATGTGAAGTGCTTCAACTGTGATCAAGTTGGGCATTACAAGAATTAGTGTCCAGAGCCAGTAAGGGAGGACAAAGGAAAAGCTTTTCCATAGGACTAGCTAGGCCTACCGCAACTGATAAAGGAAAGACTGTGATGGAAGGTACACTTTTGATTCAGAGTATTCTTGTTAGAGTACCTTTTGATACCGGTGCATCACATTCATTTATATCTCAATGTTTGGTTGATAGATTATGCTCAGAACCCACCTACCTAGTCACTTCCTTATGGGTTGTGGATCCAATAGGAGGATATGCAACTCTAGGGTTAAGATGTGACCAGTTAAAACTTGATTTGTTGGGTCATAAATTTGCATGCAGTTTGTATGTTATTGATTTCGAAGATTTCAGGATCATTTTTGGTATGGATTAGTTGAGTAGGTATGAGGCTGGAATATTTTGCCAGGATAGGGAAATATCACTGAGACATCTTGATAGTCATAACCGAGTGATATTCTCAGTAGAGAATACTGACTGGAGTGTTAGTGCTATGCTTAATGCTACGGAGGTAGGAAATGAGTTAAGTAGGGTTTGGGTAGCAAGAGAGTTTGCGGATGTCTTTAAGCCAGTCATTGTACTACCCCCGGAATGAGCTGTTGAGTTAGCATAGATCTTGTGTCAGGAGCTGAACCAGTAAGTAGACCACCTAGTAGGATGGCACCAACTGAGATGAAGGAATTGAACGTGCAACTAGTGGATCTAGAAGGAAGGAGTTTTATTAGACCAACCAATTCGCCTTGGGGAGCGATTGCAGTGTTCGTAAAGAAACAGGATGGGTCGTTAAGGATGTGCGTTGAATGTCGGAAGTTAAACGAAAGGACAATTAAGAATAAGTATCCTTTGCCAAGAATAGATGATCTGTTTGATCAGTTGAGTGGAGCCAGAGTGTTTTCCCAGTTGGAATTGACGACAGGTTTCCATCAGTTAAGAGTGGCAGAGGACAGTATGCCTTTGACAACATTTCGAACTAGGTATGGTTCGTATGAGTGGTTGGTGATGCCATTTGGATTAAAGAATGCACCTGCTTTCTTTGTGGGTTTGATGAACTGAGATTTCAGAGAGTATTTGGATAGGTTTGTGTTGGTGTTTATAGATGACATTCTAGTCTACTCTAGGGATGAGAGAGAGCATGAAGTTTTCTTAGAGTGGTACTTGAGACGCTTAGACAAAATCATCTAAAGGAAAAGTATACCAAGTGTCATTTCTGGGAGAAATAGGTAAAATTTCTTGGTCACTTGGTTTCAAAGAAAGGATTGTCAGTCGATCCAGATAAGATCAGAGCCATGAATAATTGGAGGAGACCGGAGACGGTGACTAGGATCAGAAGTTTTCTTAGACTTGCTGGCTACTACTGAAGATTCATTGAGGATTTCTCGTGAATAGCAACACCCTTAACTAAGCTAACCAAGAAGGAAATGAGATTTGATTGGTCCGACAAATGTGAGGAGGCATTCCTTAAGTTAAAGCATTTGTTGACCAATGCACCCGTGTTTGTAGTTCCAGATACAGACCAAGGATTGGTGGTGTATACCGATGCATGTGGAATTGAATTAGGAGCGGTGTTGATGCAGAATGGTAAAGTCATTGCCTACGCATCTATGCAGCTTAGACCGCATGAAGTTGGATATCCTATTAATGATTTGGAGTTGGCTGATGTGATCTTCACATTGAAAATTTAGAGACATTATCTCTTAGGGGAGAGATTTGAGTTATATACCGATTATAAGTCTTTACGGTCTCAGAAGGAGTTGAATATGAGGCAGTAGAGGTGGCTGGAGTTTTTGGCTGCATATGATTTTGGTATAGAATATACACCAGGAAAAGGTAATAAAGTAGCTGATGCTCTTAGCGGGAAACATCAGAATGTGGTGTTAGCTATGTTGGCAGAATGGAAGGATTTAGAAGCTTTACTCGGTTGCAATGTGCAGTTAAGATCGACTGCTGGTTCAAGTCAGAGTACCGCCATGTTGTCTTGTTTAGAAGTTTGACCAGTATTGATTAAGAAAATTGCTTCTAAGCAGAAGGAGGATCCAGTATTAGTTGAAAGGATCAGAAGACTGGAGGTTATATAATAGAGATCGATTATTTAAAGGATTTTAACCTTGACCAGAAAGGATGGCTAAAAATGAAGGGATGGTTGTGTGTTCCGAATGTGGAGGACTTATGGAAAGAAGTTCTTGGAGAATGTCATTAGTTCAAGTTTACGATTCATCTTGGAGGGACCAAGGTGTATCAGGATATGAAAATGAGCTTTTATTGGGAAGGCATGAAGAGGGAGGTTGGCTTGTGGGTTAGGTAGTGCGCAAACTATCAACAAGTGAAAGCCGAACATCAGAAACCGAGTGAGTTGCTTCAGCCTTTAAAGATTCCAGTTTGGAAATGGGATTCAATATCTACGGATTTTACAGACAGGTTTCCAAGGTCAAATAGAGGTAATGAAAGTATATGGTTATAGTGGACAGATTGAACAAGAGTGCCCATTTCATTCCAGTAAAGTCAACCAGAACGACAACTGTTTTAGCTAAGTTGTTCCTGAAGAACATAGTTAGATTGCATGGAGTTCCTAGTAGTATAGTCAATGACAGAGATGCTTTGTTCACTAGTAAATTCTGGAAGAGTCTATAGGAAGTGATGGGTACCAAGCTTAATATGAGTATTGCATATCACCCTCATATAGATGGGCAGACATGGCTCGAGGATCTACTGAGAGCTTGTGTATTAGACTTTGGTGGATCTTGGGAGGATCACCTACATTTGGTTGAGTTTTCCTATAATAATTGTTATTAGACAAGAATAGGAATGGCGTCGTTTGATGCTTTGTATGGAAGACCATGCAAATCACCAGCATATTGGTTGGAGACTGGAGACAAATTAGTCTTAGGTCCAAATTTGGTTAGAGAGGCGTCAGAGAAGATTAAGTTAATCTAAGGAAGGATGAAGGAAGCTCAGTCAAGACAGAAGAGTTACGCAGATAAGAGGCTTAAGGACTTGGAATTCTCAGTTGGAGCTAAGGTTTTTATTAAGGTATCACCAATGAAGGGTGTGATACGACTTGCAAAGTCAGGGACGTTTTCCCCAAGATATGTAGGTCCATTCCAAATTATAGAGAGGATTGGAAAGCTCGCATACAGAATAGAGTTGCCGAGCAGTTTGGTAGGTGTCCATGATGTGTTTCATGTGTCTCATCTTCACAAGTATGTGCATGATCCAGAGACTACTATTCCTCCGACAGGGTTTGATGACTTAGTGGTAGAGCCTAATTTGACTATTGTTAGACAACCAGTTTGGGTGTTATCTAGAGATGAGAAAAGATTAAGGAACAAGACAGTCAGGTTGGTGTAAGTTTAGTGGAGCGACAATAAGAAGGACCGTACTTGGGAGACAAAGGACCAAACTAGAGATACTTATCCTGATCTGCTTTGAGGGTATGTCTATATTAGATTTATATAGATTGTTGCTAGTCAGTTAAGCTAGTATGGTTGTTAGGAGTTGTTATAGATGATTGTTATGTTTAGTATTTATTCCTTACTAAAATTTCGAGTACAAAATTCTTTAAGGGGGAGCCTGTAACATCCCTAATTTTTGATAACATTATTCAAGAAATTTAATTAGATAAATTAAATAGAGTAATGATGATAATGGGATTGAGATTTGAATAAATTATATAATAGGTCGTGGTTAATAATAAAAATTTAATGGGCTTTAAATTGGTTTATAAGATAATTAATTTACACGTGGGCATAGTGGTAACTAGCCATTCTATTATACACGGCTATACACATCTTATTCTTCCCGATTCATGTTCCATTTTTCATTATTCACAAACGCAAATCAGAACTAAATAGAGCCGGCTATTGACAAGGAGGAAAAAGGAGAAATTTCAATCTAAAGCTAAGGATCAAAGCTAGGAAGGATTAATCAACAACAAATCTCAAATTCCTTATCAAATCTAAGGTGAACAATAATTCATTCTATCTCGTTTTGGTTTCTATAATCCTATGATTTCGGATTTAAGCATTTATTTTGTCTCTATGATATTTGGATTATGGTATGCTAAAGATATGGACTGTTTGATTTAAACAATTTATTTATGTGCAAAATTCGTTCGGTTTTAGGGGCAAAATCGTGGGTAATTTATTTTAAAATGCCATAGAAAATTCTTATGTTAAGTAAAACATGATTTTGAAGATAGGTTTTAATTTTCAGAATTTTCCGAGATATGGAAATTTTATTATGATTTTTTGATGATAAATATGATGTAATTGGGTTTAAATTTTATTTTGAATATTTCAGGAAAAAATTAGGTCTAAATTTTTAATATGTTTAAACACATGATGAAATCGAATTTCTATGGTTTTTGGAGATTTTTCCCAATTGATTTATAAGGAGAGTAAATTATTTTAAAAAGACTTTTCTGAAATAACTGGTTTTGGTATGTGGATAGGCTTAAACGTTAAATTTTTATGGTTTAGATCTGATATAAGTGCGATAGTTTTAAATGTAAATTATTTGAAAAGTTTTATGGCGGCCAATCAATGGTTTACAAATAGGCAAGTTGTTATAAAGCAATTACTAAAAGAAACAACATTTCGGGCTTTAATTCAGAAAAAGGTGTTCCGCCTCAATTAATAGCCCATTCTGACTCCAATGATTCCGCCCCATCCTAGTGGAAACCTACTTAGTCAAACCCTCATAGTCGAAACCAATACACAAGGTATCACCTAGTTGTACGTAGTGGATTGGAAGGAAGGCGGAAGACTTGGTGTTGAAAGGTAAGCTTCCGATTAGGTTGAAACCCTGCTTTGATTTCGAAATTAAAGTCTTGCCTTGTTTTACTTAAAGCCTTCGACATAGTTGAAATATATGCTTTCGAAAGGGTTTTATAAATTGCTTTCGAAGAAATTTGTCACATTATGTCAAAGTATTAGCTTTCAAAAGGGTGCCTTTTTCTTTAAATAAGAGCTTTCGAAAGGGTTGGTTCTGACCTAGTCGAAACCTAGCCGCTATTTTCCTTCTGAGGTATTGAAGTCATCAATAGCCTTCGAAAGGTTATTTTTGCTTTTACCCAAGTTAAGCCGCTTACTAATTACTTTCAAAAGGGCGGTTAGGGTTTCAAAGGTCATGGAGTCGAATGGGGGTTTCGACTCTTTCCTTCGAAGTTTTAATTTTTTTTTAAAAGTCATTGCTTTCGACTAGATTGTTCCGACACCATCAACCTTTCCCCAAATTAATTTTACTTAGTTTCGAAAGAGATACTTTCGTATATAACCATTTTGACCCAAATGATGTTTTTAAATAGTAAACCCATTGCTTTTGAAAGGGTACTTTATTTTTTTCGAAGCTATGTTTTAAAGAATGTTTTCTTGATACCATCGATAGGAATCATTGGTTTCGAAAAGTATATACATATAGTTTTGAAAACTGGTTCTTTATGCTTTCGAAAGAGGTCATCCGGTGATTTCGAAAGTGATGTTTTAAAGTTTCAAAACAAATAACTCATTCTCATTTTTAAAGAAAAAACCATGGCATAAATAAAGATTTTGGAAATATTATTCACATTGTTATTAACCTATAAATTTATGTTTGGGAATGGCAGAATAACCAGATAGGTTGACCCAGTAGTGAACATAAATTAAGGAATGTTAAAACCTTAAAACTAACTATATTTGCGGGGCCAATAGGTTTACAGTAAGCCCACAAAAACTGTATATAACTAATGATATTGGTAGGAGCCAATAGGTTCATAGGCAACCCATGAAAACTATGATTTGATACTGGCAGGGGCCAACAGGTTCATAGTCAGCCCATGAAAACTATGATTTGATACTGGCAGGGGCCAATAGGTTTGTAGTTAGGCCATGAAAACTATATCTGGATTAAGATATTGACAGTCAGTCAACAAGTTCCAAGTTAGCCCATGAAAACTAGGATAAGAAATAGGATATTAGAGTTACCAATAGGTTCTTAATGATCCCATGAAAATTATGATATTGGATAGATAGTCCATAAATGTTTAATAGGTTTATAGTAATCCTAGAAACTATAATTGAGACAGATAGTCACAATGAAAGGGGATGGGTAATCCAGATTTGATTTACTTGTTTTGCATATCATCATAAAGTTTTTGAAATACTATGTTTTAACCATTGTGGATGTAGGAGCACAGTATATGGTTTTATAAATGTTTTAGGATACTAGTGAAGGGAAAGCTCGTCCCACTAAGTGGCGTGGTCTCACTAGATATCTAAATGGTTTGAAATGGTAAATTATTATTCATACCAGGCTTTATGTCTGACTCGAAGTTTTTGTTTTCCCCTTAAACTCTTGGGTACTCAATTGATTTTGTGTAGGTTGAGAGTTAAGGATTCTAGGTGTTCTTTTAGATGAATAAAGCTTCCGAGGACGTGCAGGAGGCAAGCTTGTTATTAGAGTTCTTTTATTTCCGCTGTGTGTTTTGTTTGTAAAGGAAAATTGTTTTCTTGCCAATCTATATACTCTGATCGACAAATGGGGGAACCTTCATATGTTGCTCCTTGGCGTATTTTGTAATAATTATATGTTATCTAAATGTGGTCTGGGAATTGGGTTTATGCAATCAATTTAGAATATTTTGAAATGGAATGCGGAATTTGTTTGTTGTTTATATTTTTTTTCCATATTCTTGTGTTTATGTGTATCAATGTATCTAATGTCATCGTATTTGGTCGCCGAGGATTAATAAATGTAACAACCCATAATTTTAATAAATATTTTAAATTAAAATTTATTTTGAAACTTTTATTTTTAAATAATTTTAAACTGAATTTTGGAATTTTTCCAATGTATTTTGTATTTTGTTTCTATTTTTTTTCCAAATATAATTAAATATTGAGTTTCTGGAAATTTTATATTTTGGTCAAACTTTGACTTTTAATCGAAATTTTAAATTTTGGATTTTTAAATTTTAAACTTTTTTTTTGAAGTAGTATTTGTTTCTGATATTTGTTCTGCTTTTCGTTTCATTAAATTCTGATTTATACTTTTAAAATGGGATAAAATACAGCGTTTTACACGCAATAAATTTCTATATTCTTATTTTATATTTTTCCTATATCCATCTCTTTGTTTTATTTCTTTTTTTATTTTTCTAGCCTTTTATTGTATTTATTGGAATTTATTTGTTTATATCTTTTTATAAATGACTGGAGAAATCAAGGGACACACATTACATTATTTGAATGCTTGCCTTTTTAATTGCCAATTTTTTTATTATTTCTAGCCGTTCAAATATTGACACCATTCCTTTTCCTTCTATTGATTAGCCGTGAAAAACTCCTTAATTAATTATCAATTCACGTACAAATATTTCCCAAAACCTTCCCTTCCTCATTTGCCTCTTCTGATTGAAAGAAAATGCAGTAAGTTTTCTATGGCTCCTCTTCTCTTCTTTTATTTTTTTCTTTTGTTTTCTTCAAGCTAGCTCGGCCTTATGATCTAGCAGACCATATTCCTCCATCCACCACCTATGCTCGGCCTCCAATACATCATCACCTCTTCCACTTATGCCATGAAACCCTAGATCCAAAAACCCTTCACAAAGCATGAACAAAACCCTAGCCGAGCCCATCACCTCATCTAAATCCTATTTGCTAGCTTCGGCCACACCAATTTCCACCACCTACTCCTCCTCCTTGCTTTGCTCCAGGCCATACCCCTCTGATGTGACCAGATCCGACCAAGTTTGGCACATAGATCGAGCTACGTAGCCCTAGGGCTGAGCCCAAACTCCACTTTATCCTTGCTTATGTCTCTACTTGCTTTGCCTTCCATTTCGTAGACCATAACCTTGCCTTTTGACTCCATAACCAAGCATATGTGACATTGGCCAAGCCTAGTGCTTCGGTTTTGATCATGGCCGAACCATGTATGATGATGGTTGAGCCTATGGGTGATGTGGCCGAGCTCACTTGATGATTCAATCCAATTTGCTTCACCTTGATTCATGTTTTGTTCATTATTTTGATTTATTATTTTGTGATGAAATATATATTTATGATTGTTTATATTTATTTTTTTACAAGATCTGAATATTGGCTCTCCCTCTAGTCGAATCTAAGTCGTGTTGTGTCGTGCTTTTCGAAGTTTGTTCGTGTATTTTAATTTGTTAACTTCAGCTTTAGAAGGTGAGTTATTCACTCAAGACATCCGTACTTATATAATTGTGAAACAATGGCATGTGAATTGTAGTTGATGATATGATAGTAATTTATATTTGTCCGTGATATGATTATATGATGTTAAAATCTGTTTATAAACCTGTTACATCATTTGATATGTTATATTATGTTATACTGTTCATTTTATTTTCTATTTCTCACACTGCAAGTTCCCTGTAGTATAAAATCACTATGGGTTGAAATGATACATACCCGAATGGACTTTAGAATAGGGAAAATCGTTACGAGCTGAAATGATAGGCTCGAGCGATTTTTATTTGACTTGGGATTGCGGGTTTGAAATGATAAAACCCGGACGTTTAACTATTTACGGATTGAAATGATATATTATCCGTACCACTTGACTTAGTTAGAAAATACTATACAGACCCATAGAAAATTTTAATATATGATTTTTAGAAATTTTCAAGTATTTTAAATGAAAGAAAAAAAATGAATTTTAACTTAAATGGATTTAAATAGTGCTTTTTTATAAGTTAAAATTGTATAAGTTAATAAATGGTTTTAAAATGGTAATTTAAAATTTTGATTTAACTTAATAATTGAAATTTGATTAAAAATGGGACTTTAGGAATTATTAAGTATTTTTAAATGTAAAAATGTGAAATTTTGACTTAAATTGGACTTAAATAATTTAAACAGTGATTTTCAAAAGGTTAAAATTTGATAAGTTAAATAATGGGTTAAATTGTAATTTAAATTTTGATTAACTTAAATTCGAGTTAAAATGGAATCTTAGGCTTAACTTAGTAATTAAAATATTTTATTTATGAAATGGGTTATTTTAAAGAAAAAGAAAATATCAAGTTATTTGTTAAAGTGAAAGTTAAGCAACTTATAGTAAATTTTGACTTGATAAATGAATTATAGTTTTAAATTGGATAATTATTAATAAAATGTTATTTTATTAAATTTATAAGTTAAATGATATCCTAATATAAAAAAAATTTGAAAAGTGGAATAAGTTTGATAAGTTAAAAATGATAAAAGTTGAAGATATATTGTTTAAACATGTTATAGTAAAGCTTATAACAGAAATGGTAGCATTCCAGAAATGCTGTGGTTAATATATTGTTTTTCAAATCTGCTACTGTCTCTATAGTAACATACTGTGAGTGCTGCTGTTCTAAAATATGTTGTTTTTCCAAATTTCCACTATACCTACTGCAACAGTTTATATGTGCTGTAGATTCTGAAATGAACTGTTTCCAAATTTACACTATACTAACAGCAGCAGTTTATAAGTGCTGCAGTTTCTGAATTGAATTGTATTTCAACCTATCACTATACTTACAGCAGCATTTTCTAAGTGCTGCGAACGCTGAAAATACAATGTTTTGAACTATTATAATTGAACGAATGAACTTAGAAATTGCTACAATTTGGAAATTGAATATTTGATTTGAAAATATATTGACTTCATAGTTAAATGGTTTAAATGAATATGTTTGATTTGAAATATAAACTATTTTGAAATTTATAACCACGGGTTATAATAATGGTTGGATGTTATAAAGTGTGGCTAGAGGTAGGCAATTGCTGCAGCTTTGCGCTACCCCAATCACCTTAGCACTATTATTTTGCATAATTTGCTTTACTTTGGATATTACTATGATAGCGTTCATCACTGCTTATTTGATAGTTTAATGGATCCTTAAAGGATAGGCGATCCCAAGCATCCTTTAAGTTACTTGTGCTTTGCTATTACAGTTCACTTGAGTTGGTTTACATTGTATAAGTATGTATGTCCTGACTCGAGTGTTTTATGTTTTGCTTTACGCTCGGGTCAGCCTTAGTATCACAGCTTTGGATTCATCTTCTGGAGCTAGAGATTAATTGGAGCTTAGTATCTATCTGTCATCTATTTCTATTCTAGTTATTTCCTATTTAGCCTTTGCTTGTGTATTGGTGACTTATGTATTCAGACTTCTGTTGTATCTGGTTTATCTGTTTTTTCAGACTATGACATTTTGTATCTATTTTGAGATTATTTATATAGTAGCTTCATGAACTACTATGGTATTTTATTTCTATTGCGAGTTATTCAGATGTTCTGTGTCTATGATTCTATGTATGATTTTATTTGCTCCAAATTTTCTTAATAATCCACTGTTTTGAAGTATTCGAGTCCGACATGTGTGGATTTATTGTCGATTTGAATGGTCCAAAATAGTGGGATGTTACATTTGGTATCAGAGCTTTGGTTTTAGGCAAACCTTAGCCTGCGGAGCAAAAACTCATTAGAGATAAGGTAGAAATACCATAGAATGAGTTAAATCAATCTCAGAATCACTTCTTTGTGAGAGAAAATATTTTCAAAGTATAAAATGATTTTTTCAAATGATTTTCAAAGGAATTTTCAAAGATTATTTTGATATAAATTTTCTTGTTTTGAACGCAAAAATTTTTCCAGACCTTATTCATGTCCTTGTCCACCTTGTTGGTAATAATCTTGGTTAGGATCCTCATCCATTAGGATTACTTTGAATTTTGGAACGATCCCACTTGTTCTGAAATCAATTCTTGTCTTCCCTATTTATATTCTTTTGATTATGGAGCATTCCATAACTCCACTTTGAATGACCTCTATAAAATTAGGCGATCCCGCCAATCTTTGAATGATTTGTATAGGGGTGAAACTCCCTTACAATTGGCATTGATTCACCGGAGATTTCTATACTTTCGGTTTAGATGCTCCTATCTTTTGCTATGTCGAACTCTATCTCTAGCGATCGAATGTCGATTTGCTTTAGAATTTTGCATTGATCATATTCCTAAAGTCACGGTTGACCCGGTTAAGGTCGCCCGCGATTTATAAGGTATATCCATCTACTATTTTGTAATTAATGATCTCATCTTCATGCGAGTCTATCTTCGAATCAGAATTCTACTTGATTAGAGTTCCTCTAATTTGAACCTCTATCTTTGTTTTGAAATCCATTCTTGAATCATCCCTTGAAAATTTGTGTTTGTTTGTATTTTAGAAATTGGTTATCGAAATTTTATTTTGATAAGGATGACCATATTTTATTTATAAAGGTGAAATGTTTTCGATAAGAATTATATACCTTTTAAAAACCGAGAATTTGAAGCTTCGAAAGGAGTTGGAATTTTGAAAGTTATATAAGAAATTGATTTATATAAAAATGTTTTATAATTGAATAGTTTTGAATTCGAAATTTGGGAGATTGAACTCCGGTAGTTTTGACATTGGTTTAAAGATTTTGAAATATATAATAATACGATTTGAAAGTATTTTCCGAATAAGAAATGTTTCAAATGATTTCAAATGAGTTTCAATGATTTTGAAGAAATTTCAAAGAAGTATTCAAAGAAAATAAAAGTCCATAACCCACTTATGTCGTTGGAGAATGATTTCGGTGATGAACGCATGCATCATCAACATCGATTTTCAAGTTCAGAGTGAGGGAGAGGCCACTTTAGTAGCTTTGTTATGCGATTGATTTTGTGAAACCAAATTTGTTTTCAAATTTCGAAGTATGATTTGGTATTCGAAAGATATATGTATATATATTTGAAATAGTTTGAAATGAGCCCAGTGTTCAGTCCTTGAGTTTCGGATTTGATTGATATAACCATATCTTTTGGAATTAATTTACTAATTTGTTGATGATTTCCAACTCTTGGATTGTAAATATGGTTTCTCCGACTATTTTGAGTGTTCGAACACTTCCAAATCAAGGTTTAATTTTCAAAGCTAAGAAATTTCGGAAGTATAAATTATTTGATAAAGTATATAAGTTTGGTTTTGTATATTTACCTATGAAGTTATATGGTTTAAATAAGTTTGAAACTGTTTTGTTAAGTAAATAAATAAGGCTATTTTGAATTATACTAATATGAAATTAGTTTTAAAATATTTTGAATAAAATTTAGTTTTAAATGTTTTAACTTAGTAACATCTTTTATAAAACAATTTATATATATATTAATAATAATTTTCAAAGGGTAAAGTGGATCTTTTAAATAAAAATAAATAGTTTAAAGGTTTTAAAGGGATGGTTATAAACTTGGTAATCATTTTTTGAGTATAATCGATTTTGAGAAAAGATTTGATTTCGAAAATAGATTGGGATTTAAAAACCCAGTATTTAAATTGATATCTATATATTTTCAAATATAGAGTTTATAATGATTCATGTTGGAAAGATAAATTTGAGATTGATTTGAAATTATATTTATTTAAGAATTATACTTAAATAAGTTTAATTTGTAATTTATTAAAAGTTGAAATTTCAAAGATATGATTTTTATAACTTGGGTTTGATTAAAAGTGACTTAAATGCATATTTCAAATTTATATAAATTTGAATGGAATATTTTGCTTAACTAAATTTGAAAATTGAGGTTGTATGTAGATGTTATTGAAATGATTAAGTAAATATTTCGAACTAAATAATAGTAAAGTGAATTTGAAATATAAATGAAATTATCAAATTTAGTTTTGAAATATTGAACATATAAAGCTTTGAAATATATTGAAATTGAAATGGTTTATTTTGTGGTTCAAATCTGTATTTGAAATCGATAAAATTTGAAATGGTTTATTGAGAAACTGAATTGAATTGAAATTTGAGGATTTGAGATTGGATTAAATTTGAATTTTGGAATCTGAGTTGAGTTAAATCGATTTGTGGAATTTGAAAAAACTATTGTATTATATAAAGTATTTTAAAACTATTTTATATTATTTTATAAACTATTTTTAATATAACTATTTTTAATATAAATTATTTTTAATATAACTATTTTTTTATAAACTATTTTTAATATAACTATTTCTAATATAAACTATTTTAAAAATACTAATTATTTTAATATAAATTGTTTTAACTTAATACTATTTTATTTAAACATTTTATTTTATAAACTATTTTATTTTATATACTATTATTAATATCTAAACTGTTTGAAGGAAAGTGTTATGATTTCAAGTGTTATGATTTCCAAAGTTTGAATTTCAAAGTATTATGATTTCCAAGGTATTATTATTTCAAATTATTTTGTGTTCGAAAGTATTATATCCTTTAAATTACTATGATTTTGGAAATGAATTTGTTTGACATAAAATATGTTGATTGGAAACAAACTTGGATTAGTTTCTAAACCTATTACCTTGGAAACTTTGAAACTAGAGATATTTAGTTTGGAAGAAATAATTTTGTGAAATCATATTTGATTTTGAAACTGAACTAATATTGAAATTAATTGAAAATTAAGAACCTTATTTTACTAAATACTTGATTTGGGAGTTATCGAACTTATATCAAAATTGATTGGTATAAGTATGAAGTTGATTCGAAACTATTGATTTGGAAAGGTACTCAGTTTGAAAAGTGAAATCTTATATAATCGAAGTTTATATAAGTGTGATTTGATATACTACTGATTTTGGAAAGTATTTGATTTGAAAATGAAATCTTATATATAATGGACTTTATATAAGTATGGTATTTGAAATTGATTTGAAAAGGTACTATACGATACATATTTTCAAAGTAAAGATTTGGAAAGTGCCTTCTACTTGATATACGCTTTGTGGCCACATTGTGGATTCATTCTATCAATATTATTCTCTCTGATTTGGGTTTTCTGGATATGATACTCGAGTGTCCATCGAATTCCATGGCGATCTCCATGGTCTTACGAGCACGACTGCATAGCGTAATTCGCAGGGGCTGAGATGGCCTACGGGTACGGATGTTTCCTGGGGGATCTAGGCGTAACCATTGTGTATCCGCGATCTATTGGGTCGCTTGGTAGCGTAATCCGTAGGGGCTTCGATGGCCTACGGGTACGGATGTTTCCTGGAGGATCCAGGCGTAACCATTGTGTATCTGCGGTCTACTAGTCATCATGGCGTAATTCGCAGGGCTGATGTAGCCTACCGATACATATGTTTCTTGGGGGATCCAGGCGTAACCATTGTGTATCCGCGATCCATGATTCGACATGTTTCGGTTGTTTGTTTTGTTTGGATTGTACTTTCAATATCTGTTTTTAAAATTTTTTCCAGTATTTTCACTGGGTGTTGAAACAAGTCTACTAAGTACCTAGAGAATTCTAGCTTTGCGCCTGATCAACGCATGGCCAGAGTCTGCAGGAACGAGGATAAACTTGATAAGACATCGAGTTATAAAAGTATTTTGATAAAGTATTATATAAAGTATATTTTGATCATTTATTTTACCTTTCTAAATAATTTAAAATGTTTCAAATCTTGTTTACTTTTTGAACTAACAGTTTGAATCAAATGACTTTTATGGATATAATAAAATGAGTTTAACCAAATTATTAAATATTAAATAATTCTAATTGAAATTTATATAGTTTTAAATTAATGGTTCATCCTTGTCTTTCAACCTATTTTTCCCTCCTAGCTATCCCTATTTCCCTATTTTTCCTTTCTAGCTATTCCTATTTCTCCTATTTTCCTTTCTAGCTATTCCTATTTTCCTATTTTTCCTTTCTTGCTATTCCTATTTCTCCTATTTTCCATTCTAGCTATTCCAATTCTCCTACCTTCTTCCTTTTCGAGGACGAAAAGTTTTGAGTAGGGAAGAGTGTAACAACCCATAATTTTAATAAATATTTTAAATTAAATTTTATTTTGAAACTTTGATTTTTAAATAATTTTAAATTGAATTTTGGAATTTTTCCAATGTATTTTGGATTTTGTTTCTATTTTATTTTCCAAATATAATTAAATATTGAGTTTCTGGAAATTTTATATTTTGGTCAAACTTTGACTTTTAATTGAAATTTTGAATTTTGAATTTTAAAATTTTAATCTTTTTCTTTGAAGCAGTATTTGTTTCTGATATTTGTTCTGCTTTTTGTTTCGTTAAATTCTGATTTATACTTTTAAAATGGGATAAAATACAGTATTTTACACGCAATAAATTTCTGTGTTCTTATTTTATATTTTTCCTGTATCCATCTCTTTGTTTTATTTCTTTATTTTTTTGTCTAGACTTTTATTGTATTTATTGGAATTTATTTGTTTATATCTTTTTATAAATGGCTGGAGAAATCAAGGGACACACGTTACATTGTTTGAATGCTTGCCTTTTTAATTGCCTGCTCTTTATTATCTGTAGCCGTTCAAACATTGATACCATGTCGTTTCCTTCTGTTGATTAGCCGTGAAAAACTCATTAATTAATTATCAATTCACGTACAAATATTTCCCAAAATCTTCCCTTCCTCATTTGCCTCTTCTTTTTGAAAGAAAATGGAGCAAGTTTTCTATGGCTCCTCTTCTCTTCTTTTATTTTTTTCTTTTGTTTTCTTCAAGCTAGCTCGGCCTCATGATCTAGCCGACCATCTTCCTCCATCCACCACCTATGCTCGGCCTCCAATACCTCATCACCTCTACCAGTTATGCCATGAAACCCAAGATCCAAAAACCCTTCACAAAGCATGAACAAAACCCTAGCCGAGCCCATCACCTCATCTAAATCCTATTTTCTAGCCTCGGCCACACCTATTTCCACCACCTACTCCTCTTCCTTGCCTTGCTCCAGGCCATACCCCTCTGATGTGACCAGATCCGACCAAGTTTGGCACATAGGTCAAGCCACATAGCCCTAGGGCCGAGCCTAAACTCCACTTGATCCTTGCTTATGTCTCTACTTGCTTTGCCTTCCATTTCTTAAACCATAACCTTGCCTTGTGACCCCATAACCAAGCATATGTGACCTTGGATGAGCCTAGTGCTTCAGTTTTGATCATGGCCAAACCATGTATGATGATGGTAGAGCCTATGGGTGATATGGCCGAGCCCACTTGATGATTCAATCCAATTTACTTCACCTTGATTCATATTTTATTCATTGTTTTGATTTATTATTTTGTGATGAAATATATATTTATGATTGTTTATATTTATTTGTTTACAAGATCTAAATATTGGCTCTCCCTCTACTCGAATCTAAGTCATGCTGTGTCATGCTTTTCGAAGTTTATTCGTGTGTTTTAATTTGTTAACTCCAGCTTTAGAAGGTGAGTTATTCACTCTAGACATCCGTACTTATATAATTGTGAAACAATGGCATGTGAATTGTAGTTGATGATATGATAGTAATTTATATTTGTCTGTGATATGATTATATGATGTTAAAATCTGTTTATAAACCTGTTACATCATCTGATATGTTATATTATGTTATATTGTTTATTTTATTTTTTGTTTCTCACACTGCAAGTTCCCTGTAGTATAGAATCACTATGGGTTGAAATGATACATACCCGAACGGACTTTAGAATAGGGAAAGTCGTTACGAGCTGAAATGATAGGCTCGGGCAATTTTTATTTGACTTGGGATTGCGGGTTTGAAATGATAGAACCCGGAAGTTTAACTATTTACGAATTGAAATGATATATTATCCGTACCACTTGACTTAGTTAGAAAATACTATACAGACCCATGGTAAATTTTAAAATATGATTTTTAGAAATTTTCAAGTATTTTAAATGAAAGAAAAAAAATGAATTTTAACTTAAATGGATTTAAATAATTTAAATAGTGATTTTTTATAAGTTAAAATTGTATAAATTAATAAATGGTTTAAAAATGGTAATTTAAAAATTTGATTTAACTTAATAATTGAAATTTGATTAAAAATGGGACTTTAGGAATTATTAAGTATTTTCAAATGTAAAAATGTGAAATTTTGACTTAAATTGGACTTAAATGATTTAAAAGTGACTTTCAAAAAGTTAAAATTTGATAAGGTAAATAATGGGTTAAATTGTAATTTAAATTTTGATTAACTTAAATTCGAGTTAAAATGGAATTTTAGGCTTAACTTAGTAATTAAAATATTTTATTTATGAAATGGATATTTTTAAAGAAAAAGAAAAAATCAAGTTATTTGTTAAAGTGAAAGTTAAGCAACTTATAGTAAATTTTGACTGGATAAATGAATTATAGTTTTAAATTGGATAATTATTAATAAAATGTTATTTTATTAAATTTATAAGTTAAATGATATCCTAATATATAAAAAATTTGAAAAGTGGAATAAGTTTGATAAGTTAAAAATGATAAAAGTTGAAGATATATTGTTTAAACATGTTATAGTAAAGCTTATAACAGAAATGGTAGCATTCCAGAAATGCTGTGGTTAATGTATTGTTTTTCAAATCTGCTACTGTCTCTATAGTAACATTCTGTGAGTGCTGCTGTTCTAAAATATGTTGTTTTTCAAAATTTCCACTATACCTACTGCAGCAGTTTATAGGTGCTGCAGATTCTGAAATGAACTGTTTTCAAATTTACACTATACTTACAACAGCAGTTTATAAGTGCTGCATTTTCTGAATTGTATTGTTTTTCAACCTGTCACTATACTTACAGCAGCATTTTCTAAGTGATGCGAACGCTGAAAATACAATGTTTTGAACTATTATAATTGAACGAATGAACATAGAAATTGCTACAATTTGGAAATTGAATATTTGATTTGAATATATAATGACTTCATAGTTAAATGGTTTAAATGAATATGTTTGATTCGAAATATAAACTATTTTGAAATTTATAACCATGGGTTATAATAATGGTTGGATGTTATAAAGTGTGGCTAGAGGTGGGCAATTTATGCAGCTTTGCGCTACCCCAGTCACCTTAGCACTATTATTTTGCATAATTTGCTTTACTTTTGATTTTACTATGATAGCGTTCATCACTGCTTATTTGATAGTTTAACGGATCCTTAAAGGATGGGCGATCCCAAGCATTCTTTAAGTTACTTGTGCTTTGCTATTACAGTTCACTTGAGTTGGTTTACATTGTATAAGTATGTATGTCCTGACTCGAGTGTTTTGTGTTTTCCTTTACGCTCGGTTCAGCCTGAGTATCATAGATTTGGATTCATCTTCTGGAGCTAGAGATTCGTTGGAGCTTAGTATCTATATGTCATCTATTTCTATTCCAGTTATTTCCTATTCAGCCTGTTAGCACCAAAATTGGTCACTAACCTCGTTGAGAAAGATTGTGTAGAGATATAAGTGATGAAGATAAATTAAACAAGGAAGAATATGCTAATTTAAATGCAGAAACTAAGAACACCGAATTTATAGTGGTTCGGCGTAATTGCCTACGTCCACTTTGAGGTTAAACTTTATTGCTCTTCTTAATGATTGATTACAGATACAATCCGTGGATCAAATGCTTGAATACAATTGCTAAGTAAAGAAGATGAGTCTTGAAAGCGGTAGAGTCTCCCTAGTGTTCCCGAAAAAAGGTCCCTTTTCGTTGTGCCCCTGCCCCTCTATTTATAGACAAAGATGGGTTGGACTTCCCAGGTTGGCTTGGCAGCCGAACACCTTGGCCCAAATGAAGTGGTCGCTGTATGCCGAACCAAACAGGCCGAACAGTTGGATGCCGAACCACTCTCTATGCCGAACGAGGCGCCTGTTGCGTGGGAAGAGTAGGTCGAACGTCAGTCGAAGCCGATCGTGCCTCTGGCCGAACGAAGCGTCTGGCCGAATGCTACCTTTGGCCGAATGAAGCCCTTAACCGAACGATGTCTCTTGGCCGAACGATGGCTCTGGCCGAACGTTGTCTTTAGCCGACCAATGCCTCTGGACGAACGATGTCTCTGACCGAACGATGTCTCTGGCCGAACGATGGCTCTGGCCGAATGTTTCCTTTGGCCGAACGATGGCTCTGGCCGAACGTTGCCTTTGGCTGAACGATGGCTCTGGCCGAACGATAGCTTAATTGGAACAATACAGCCATGCCGAGCAATTGTACACGCCAAACGTCTTCTGATGCCGAGTGCTCCTGGATGCCGAGTACTCCTGTATGCCGAGTACTGCTGGATGCTGAGCGCTCATGGATGCCGAGTGCTCCTGGATGCCGAGTACTCCTGTATGCCGAGTACTACTAGATGCCGAGTACTACTGGATGCCGAGTACTTCTGTATGCCGAGTATCCAGTTGCCTGGTCAAATCTCCAGGAAACACTTGCCCTCCAAAGTGTATTACGTGACTGAATCGTGATACACTTTGAAGTGCATATCCCCCGCACTTCGCTTCGAATCTAGATTAACTCTCCTTGGAGATGCCTTCTTGAGAATATCAATGGTGGAGGTATGCGCCTGATGTGGTATAAACGCCGAACGATACGTTCCTCATATGCCGAGCAACTCTACGTTTTTAAGCCGAACAATACGGCTTTGACCGGTTCTACCAGATATAGCCCCTTCGACTTCCACTTTCTCCCTATAAAACCAGGCACCTCTCCTCCTCTCTTCTTTTACACTCTTACTTCTGTCACTCCATAAAGACTTGCAATATTCGCCAGTCAATCAGACTTAAAGCCTAATCAATCCTTCCTAAGCTCCGATCTATAAACTAGGTATTACCCCTTCTACGATTTAAATAGTTTCAACACGAGACAGCCGAGTGGGTCATGTAGAAAACTTTTGATTAGGCCATCTTTATTGCCGAACGATGCAAGGCGAGGAGGAATTAATGACCAGGAGTGTTCGCACATAAGATCATTGAGCAATTAGCTTCTTCGTGCCGAATCGATGCTAAAGGAGAAGGAAGAAAAGTGGAAGCGTTGGAGGTGGTAAGGGTGTCGAACGGCATAACTCTGGTTCGGCGTATGTTATCATGCGCCGGACAGTGAAATGGAAGGCTAAGGTGAAGGCATGAATTATTGGGATGTCGAACGAATATGAATGCCGAACAATATCTTAGCCGAACAAACGTAAATGACGATCCATGTTAAGGCCGAACACTACTACGAATGTCGCACAATATCTCAGCCGAACAATACCAAGGCCGAACACTACTTAAATGCCGAACAATATCTCAGCCGAACAATATTTTAGCCGAACAATACCAAGGCCGAACACTACTTAACTGCCGAACCAATATATGTCGAACAACATAAATGCCGAACAATGCAAATGCCGAACAATACAAGTGTCGAACAACATAAAGGCCGAACAACATAAATGCCGAACCACAATTCACCGAACGACCGTGAATGCTGAAAACCACTTTGGCCGGAAAAAACTTAGCCGTACGTGTCGAACGATACCTTTAGCCGAGCATGAATTAGGCCGAACACTTATTACCCATGCATATCCATATAGAAAAACAAGAACCAGGACCCAAGTATACTAGCATATATGAAACTGACCCGGATCATTGACTTCCTAGCTTTAGTAGACATAAATCTGAACTTAGATTAACATACGTTTCCTGAATCTGGAACTGTAATCACCATAAGGCGGAATTTTCGAGACGGTCAGCGATGACGGTCTTTGAAGGCGACGATTCAAAACTCATTTTCATATCTTTGTAACCTTCAGATTCTCAATGCTTATACACGATTGCTTGCACTAGTTTTACACACCACGTGGAGGGAATACTCATGCTGTTAATTCTAACGTTGAACATTTTTCAAGTATAGCTTTCACAGGCGCTTAGACAAATTCATTATTTATTGGGGATGTCTAAAAAGTCTAGCTCCGCCACTATATCTGATAGGCTTGGGCCGTCATCAAGGCAAGAAGTCGCTGACACTTCAAATCCATCGACTTCCCCTGCTCATAACTTAGCTCCTGATGCCCTGGAGGCAACAATTCCCTTAGACAATCCGATCGACTCACAGGCTTCGAAGATTAATGAAGTCGCACTTCGGTGAATATGCTCCATCCATGGAATCCCTTTTGCCGATGTGTTGGTCCCATCGCGACACGATCGTCCTCACCTGCCCCCAGTCGGATATACCGCTTTCATGTTCCTCGAGTCGTACCACAAGTGCCAGATTTTAACCGGAGCATGCAACAAATTTTCCCTGTACAAACAGGAATGGTTCTATGTGCGTTGC
The DNA here is from genome assembly GCA_030737815.1 of Allium fistulosum. Classification (NCBI taxonomy): domain Eukaryota; kingdom Viridiplantae; phylum Streptophyta; class Magnoliopsida; order Asparagales; family Amaryllidaceae; genus Allium; species Allium fistulosum. The sequence goes on along the minus strand of CM060905.1, from coordinate 750,538,458 downwards.
CCTCCTGGTTTCGTGAGGAGATGGGTTGAAGGCAGTAAGTCTCTTCCATGAGTCATCATTCGCGTTCAATCGGAGTTATGCTTTATCTAACTCCTTGTTTCATCTTTTCAGGTATTAACCCGCGTCCTGAGGGCCGAGGATATTCTGAGGCCATCGAAGCCATTAGAGCTCTTCCTGCCGAGGATCGGGATATCTGAACCATAATTTCAAATGAATCATTGTCGAGGTTCGGTTTGTTAGCCCCAGGTCGCCGGATTAGCCTTCCGGAGGGCGTTTCCATCCCCAAATCCGCTCCCGCTAGAGGAAAAAAACAAGCTAGATCGTCATCATGCCATACTCCCGATGCACATGAAGAGGGTGAAAGCAAGGAGGATGAAGCTCCTGAGACTCAAGGCGAGAATGTGGGTCCCGCCTAGAACCCGACGGTCGAAGTGCACGATATTGAAACGTCATCTTCCCCTTCGAAGGGAAAGAAGAACTTGACGTACAAGATACGGAAGGAGAAAGTTGGCGGAACTTCAAAAGTTACACTCATTCCGTCAGAGAAAGAGGCTTCTTCACAGCATATGGAAGGTTCTTTAAAGGGTCTGTCGAACCTTTCCATCCCCGATGATATACTCAATTACAGTTTCGACGATCCGGGAGCCTTTAAGTTTCATTCGCCCGCTAGAGGCAACGCGGGAGTTCAAACCCCAGTCTAGGGAGATAACACTCCAATCAGTAAAGATAAAGGAACCGGTCCGTCGGGGGGAACACTAGGACACACACGCACACACGCACTTTACCATACACTTCAAGTTTTTCCATTACCCCGATTTTTCTTAACTCGTTGTTATTTTATCCTTTGCAGGTGACATGGGGCGCTCCCACGGACTCGATCGCCTCCACGGCTCTTCTATATTTCACCATCCCGGACGGGATTCAGGTTCGGGTAGACACAGGGACTGAGACGATTACGAGGATCGAGACAACCGTCCTCGCGATTCGTCTTATCGAAAGAAAACATATTCCCAATCTTCACAATCTCGTGATCCTCTTCCTCAAACTGAGCCAGATAGAGAGAAACTTTCACAGAAGGGGTCCCAACCCGATGTCTCCCGAGAATAACACTCTGGTTCGTCGAGCACAAGGCAAACTCCAGAGCATCGAAAAAGAGCAGAACTTTCAAAGCCTCCTCCCCCTACTCCCGCGGTTGACCCAACTGTAGCAGAGAAGATGGTCGATCTTAAGGCCAAATTCCCAAAAATATGCTTTAATGGTCTAAAATTCCTCCCAGCTATTCATAATATCCCAGGGCACGTGAAGCAGAGTGCCATTGCCTGCAACAACGATGTCTACGTTCAACATGACGCGTTTGTACACTTGGTTGAAAAAATCTCGGAGGTATCTGTTGAGCGACAATATGAAATTGATCATTTGAAATTGGAAGGTAGCTGTGACAAGGACATCATCAAGCATCAAGATAAAGAGCTCGCTTCGTATAAGTCGAAGCTTGAAGCTGCGGAGCAAAGTGCAAAAGATACTGCCGAGGCCGTCACTCGTTTAGAGATGACCCATAAGAAGGAACTCGACGAAGCAGTCCAGTGCAGCGGAGCCCTTGCCTTAGAAAAAGATTTTATCCAGAAAGAAAGGGACGCGCTTGCCATACAAGTCAGAGAGTTGAAAGAATTACTCTCTAAGGAGAAAGAGGATAAAATAGCTGCTCAAGAAGAGTCACAATGATACTGCAACGAAATCGTTGCTACACGGCTCTTAAAAACAAAGCTTGATGATGAACTCGCTAGGGTTGAAAAAATGAAAGACGAAGCCTGCGAGGAGGGCAAAAGAAAAGCTTTGGAGGAGATTGACTCTCGCCTCAAGGCAGCTGTAGAGGCTGACAGGGAAGAGGTCAAGTGCATGTTTGACCCGCTGATTGCCGAGTATGGCGCCCACGTCCTTATGCATCGCAACTTGACATTCCTAGGCGAGGGCTATCTTGAATCCCTAGCTGAGGTCTGGGAAACTTTAGTGATGATTAGAAAAATCAAGTCGGACTCTGAAGAAGTCGATGAGGATGCTCTGGTGAAGGAATTTCTTAGAGGGAACGAGCCAGCGGACTTATCTGCAGCTTTGGCACTTTATAGCAAAGGCTCTCCCCTACCAAAAGAGAAGAACGACGAAGCTGGTCCGTCTGGGGCTAAGATCGCAGCTCCTCATTCTGCTGCTCCTTCCTCTGCTCAATCGGCCGGTCGGCCAACACTTGACCCATTCGAGCAGCATGCCGGCTACGATCCAGAAGATCCCAAGCTTGGCGTTCATGTGCTATCCCTTATTCTAGAGGGTGAAACTCCACGCGCAACTGATAGCTAGCCAGAACCTGGTACAAAATTATTCTTTCAGAAGTTAAAAGATCTGTCAATTTCTAGTAGTGGCTATTTGTCCTAATGTTCATTCTTTACGTTTTCATGCAGGCTGCTCTGATCCTGAGCCAACTCCGAGGAACGACGACACCAAGGAGGAGGCAGAGAAAACAAGCGATGTTGCTCATGCGGGAGTAACTCCTGGCCCTGACGCTCAAGTGATTGGGGCGCTAGATGATGATAAGCTTGACACTTCATCTCCCGCCGAAGGGAGTGATGAAATCGAGATCACTGGTGCCTCCGAACATATTTCGAAGATGAGCATGAAAGAGCGTCTCGCCGAAGAGGAGAAAAAGAAAGTCGAGATCAAAGTTGAGCCTGAAATACTGGAACTTACCGACCCACGGAATAGACCTCTGAAGATCATTCTCCCTGGCAAATCCAAACCGCCGGATGTTCCGTCTCCTACTCCTGACTCCGCTTCTTTTGCAAGCAAGAAATCCAAGAAGAAGCGTGAGGGAGAGGAATCGTCTGATAAAACAAAGGAAGACAAGAAGAAGAAACCAAAGAAATAGTCGTTATACTCGTTCAATGAGATTTTGTTTAGGTTTTGTAACTACTTTCATTCTTTCGTTTCCGTAGTTTGTGTAGATGGATTTTTGGCTCCAAGCTTTGGAGGAATAGCTGTGTAACCCCATTTTGGACTATTAAATAAAGTTTAGTTTCTTTGTCACTTGAATGATTCTTTTTGCTTCCTTAGCTTTATGAATAACTGTGGTCAAAACTCAAGTCCTTATAGGTTGCATAATTTCCCAATACTTTCTTATATTGTTCGAACATTGCTTGGAGTGGTATATTTCTTGTTCCACACTCTTGTGTACTTAGAAATTTTCCTAAATCCGTGCTCCGAGGATTTAGGGCAATTCGATCCGCATTCAGGGGATTCGGAGATTCGAATTGCCTATACTTTAGTTCGCATTTCGGGGACTTAGCGTACTCCGGTCCGCACTCAGGGGACTTGGAGATTGAAATCGTTTATACTCCAGTTCGCGCTCTGGGGACTTAGAGTAGTCCGGTCCAAACTCAGGGGACTCGGAGATTGAAATCGTTTATACTCCAGTCCGCGCTCTAGGGACTTAGAGTACTCCGGTCCGCACTTAGGGGACTCGGAGATTGAAATCGTTTATACCCCAGTCCGCGCTCTGGGGACTTAGAGTACTCCGGTCCGCACTCAGGGGACTCGGAGATTGAAATCGTTTATTAATAAGGTAACTTCCGTAGTTTATCGCCCGACTATGAGATATGGAAACATTAGTAATTCATGAAAAATATGGCTTCAAGCCTTTTTTAATGAAAACCAACTAAACTGCCTGATTACACGGTTAAAAATAAACTAAGTGATGACGGAACGAAAACATACAGGAGATAACTGTGCCTAAAACAGGAAAGAAACATGCTAAATGTAATAATGTTGCAAATGTTCACTATTCCACGCTCGGGGGTGTGTCACGCCATCAACGGTCTCTAGCTTGAATGTTCCCTCTCCAAGCATCCGTTCAACGACGTATGGACCTTCCCTGATGGGATTCATACGTGATGGTATCGGGAAAACTCATTTCAAAACGAGATCACCCACATCAAAAATTCTTGGGCGGACTCTGCCGTCGTAGTAACACTTGACTCGGTGCCTATGTGATGTCGCCCTTAATTTGGCCTCTTCACATTTTTCATTGATGCAGTCCAGTGATTCCAACAAGAGATCCTGATTCGCCTTGGGATCATAATATGTCACTCGATGTGATGGAACTTCAAGTTCCATAGGTATAACGGCTTCTGAGCCGTATGCTAAGGCGAATGGAGTGTGGCCGGTCGTGGACTTGTAGGTTGTTCTATAAGCCCATAATGCTGTCGGGAGTTCATCTACCCACTTGCCTCCGACTTTCTCCAAACGCTTCTTCAGTATGGACTTGATTATTTTGTTAACGGCCTCGACTTGTCCGTTAGCTTTTGGATGCGCAATAGCACTGAACTTCTTCTTAACGCCATACAACAGAACTCTTTGAACTCTCTGCTTTCAAACTGCGTCCTGTTGTCCGTAATGATGGTACGAGGGAGGCCAAAGCGGGATATAATGTTTCATACAACGAAGTTAATGACCTTCTTAGAGGTGATTGTGGCCATAGGTTCTGCCTCAACCCATTTTATGAAATAGTCAACTCCAACTATTGCGTATTTCACACCACCTTTGGATATAGGCAAAGAGCCGATTATGTCGATTCCCCAGATTGCAAATGGCCAAGGACTAACCATATGTGTGAGTTCTGTTGGTGGAGTCCTCGGGATTTTCGCATATCTTTGACACTTGTCACATTTCCTTGCATAGTCCGCAGCGTCCCAATTTACGGTTGGCCAATAGTATCCATAGCGGAGGATCTTTTTTGCTAGTGTTTGCCCCCCAGTATGGTCACCACATTCTCCTTCGTGAACCTCCTTCAACACCCGCTTTGTCTCATCATGTGCGATGCATCGTAATAAGGGGACCGAGAACCCCTTTCGATACATTAGTCCATCTTGCATCACATATCGCGTGGCTTTTTGAATTACCTATCGTCTTTTGCCCCTTTTTTTGGTAAAACCCCGGTCGTTAGGTATAGTTTGAATGGGGTTATCCACGATTCCCACTCGATTCCTGTTTCCAACACAAAATCAACTTTCATCGCGTCTATGCTTAGAGCATGCAAGGCCTCAACGGGAAACAATCCCATTTGCTGAGCATCGCCAGTGCTTGCGAATTTTACCAATGAGTCGGCTTCTTTGTTCTGTTCACGCGGGACATGCGAAATGTCATAACGCTCAAGGTTTGACAGTAGTTCTTGAACAAGAACAAGGTACGGAGCAAGCTTCTATCCCTTTGCTTGGTAATCTCCGCGCACTTGGTAGACCACCAACTGTGAGTCACAAAAGATTTCAACTGATTTGACCCCGAGTTCTCCAATGAGTTTTAAGCCAACAATCAGTGCTTCATATTCTGCTTCATTATTCGTGGCCAGGAAATCGAGCTTCAGAGCGTAACAAATCGATCGGTTTTCCGGAGTTACAAGAACTATGCCAGCGCCGGAGCAACGGTCGTTTGATGCCCCATCGGTGTACAATTTCCATCGAACGGAGGGAATGACATTGTGATTATCTGGTTCGTCGGATACAGTAAACTCAGTGATGAAATCTGCTAATGCTTGCCCTTGTATGGATCTTCGTGGCAAGTAGGCGATATCGAACTGGCTCAACTCGATATTCCATTTTAACAATCTCCCAGAAGTTTCTGGTCATTAGAGTACCTACCGTAGGGGTTGATCGGTATAGACACTGACTGAGTGTGCTTGAAAGTATGGGCGCAGCTTACGTGATGCAATCACCAAGCAATAGGCCAATTTCTCAATTTTAGGATAATTTCTTTCTGCCCCCATTAAACGCTTACTAACGTAATATACCGGCTTTTGTACTCGGTCCTCCTCGCGGACCAAAACTGCACTTATAACATGTGGGGATACGGCCAAGTATACGTACAACATCTCGTGTTCTATTAGTTTTGACAGCACTGGAGTACTCTCCAGATGCCTCACCAGATCCCGGAATGCTTCCTCGCAGTTGGATGTCCATTCGAAATTCCTCTTCCCTTTCTTTATTATATCAAAGAAGGGGATGCACTTGTCTATGGCTCTGGATATGAATTGACTCAGCGCAGCCACTTTTCCATTCAAGCTTTGCACCTGTTTTATAGTTCTGGGCATTTGCACATCTCAAATGGCTTGAATCTTTTCTGGGTTAGCTTCAATTCCCCTAGCATTGACAATGAATCCCAAAAACTTCCCCGACGCAACGCCGAAGGAACACTTTAGAGGGTTGATCTTCATCCCATAATATTTGAGTATATCGAACATCTCTGCCAAGTCTCGAATGTGGTCGTTTGACTATCGTGACTTCACGAGCATGTCATCCACATAGACTTCCATCGTTCTACCAAGCTGGTCTTTGAACATTCGATTCACTAAACGCTGATAAGTCGCTCCTGCGTTTTTCAATCCGAAGGGCATTACTACATAGCAATATAGCCCAACGTCTGTGACGAAACTGGTGTGTTCTTGGTCTGGAATATGCATCGGAATTGGATTGTAGCCCGAGTATGCATCCATGAATGATAATAGCTCGTGTCCTGCCGTGGAGTTAACTAATTGATCAATCCTAGGTAATGGAAAACTGTCCTTGGGGCATGCCTTGTTCAAATCGGAATAGTCTATGCAAGTTCTCCATTTCCCATTCGCCTTTTTCACCAGCACGGGGTTTGATACCCATTCAGGGTAGAGGGCGTCGCGGACGAACCCATTGGCTTTGAGTTTGTCCACCTCCTCTCTGAGAGCAGCGGACCTCTCCGGGTCCATTCCTCTCCTCTTTTGTTTAACCGGGACGTATTTCGGGTCTATGTTCAACATATGACTCGTAATGGCGGGAGAAATCCCACACATATCAAAATGCGTCCAGGCGAAAACATCAAGATTCGCCCGGAGGAAATCACTAAGGTCTTCAGTCATTGCGGGGCCGTGTTGTGATCCGATCTTCAGTATTCGCGATGGGTCGTCTCGGCTGACTGAAATGTCAACTGTTAATTCAGCCGGCACTGCCTTTTTTTCCCTGGGTTTCTCATCGTCGTATCTCGGATCTATGTCTCTGAAGATCCGAGAATTATGCCCGAGCCAGGGCTCGGGCACTACTTGTCAATTATCCGTATTAAGGATGCAGACGGGATTGTCCGCAACCTTTCCTTTCTCCCTCCGATGGGCCTCTCGGAGCTCAGCCACATAACAGACACGACCAGTCGCCTGGTCTCCATGAACAACACCTACTCCTTTGTCAGTTGGGAATTTCAAGGTCAAGCACCACGGGGCTAATGCTGCCCTAAACTCAGCCAGGGCTGGTCGGCCCAAGAACACATTGTACGTAGAATCCACGTCCAAAACTACGAAGGGTAGGATTCGCACCCTCCGACGTTCGCCTTGTCCCAGTTCAACTGGTAACTCAACATAACCCACCGCATCAGTTGCTGCTCCATTAAAGCCGTGTATGCGAGCTTTAGACGGTTTCAAATCCTTCGTTTCCATCTTCATCTGGTCATAAGCCTTCTTGAAGATGATGTTGATAGAACTTCCACAATCAATCAAAATTCTTTTCACATAAGCCGGTCCGATCGTCGCAGATATGACCATCGGGTCGATGGTTGGAGCCTTCACTTGGTCAGCATCTCTGTTTCTAAATACTATATCGTCTGTCATCATGCGCAGCTGCTTAGCAGGGGTCCCATCCTCCACGTTGGAACAACACTCGAAATCTGCATGCTTCAGGGAATTAGCATACCGCTCCATCTCTTGCCAATTCTTATCCGCGGGGTGAGGCCCGCCGATGATCGTGTTTATGACTAGTGTACCTACAGTCCGGGCAGGCTCCTCGGGATAACGCAGAGCAGGTGCACGACCTGGGTTGGACGTTCCCTGTCCTCCTTCCTGTGGATCCTTCACGAACTCCTGTAACTTTTTCTGCCTGATCAACTTCTCGATAGCGTCGTGTAGGTGTCTGCACTCTTCCGTATTGTGCCCATAAGTCTCATGGAAGCGGCAATATTTCCCAGTCCGCTTCTGTTCCTCGGTTGACTCTTTTGGACGTGGCTTTCTGTACTGAAAGGTATTGCAGGTTGATAGGTAAATGTTCTCAAGAGACGCATTCAGCGGGGTATACTCGTTGTAGCTTGGAATTCTCGATTTCCACTTCCCCGCTTCTCTCTTCTTCCCTTTACTTCTTCCTCCGGATTCCTTTGGCTGCCCGGTCTTGTTCTGGACATTGACTTGGACTTTTCCCGAGTTGTCCCCGAATTGCTTCACTGCAATGTTGCTTTTCACGGACTCCTGGATAGGTCCCGGTGCCTTATCTCGCCTTACCCACCAAGCTTCCTCTCTTCTTATGAACTGATGTGCCTTTGAGTAAAAACGCTCTAGCGTAGTCGGAGGTTTTCCTACCAACCAGTCTCCAAATTTAGAATCCGGATCCACACCTCGCATCACAGCCATTAGAATTGCATGATCATTGGGATTACTAACTTCAGTCGCCGCAACATGGAATCTTTGTAAATACTCCTTCAATGACTCCCTAGGAGTCTGGATTACACTTGATAGAGACATCACGTCCTTCGGGCGAGTAGTGTGTATCCTGAACTGTTCTATAAACTTCTTAGCCAACTCCTCAAAACTGGATACGGACCGCGGAGGGAGTTGGGTGAACCACATAGTAGCGATCCCAGATAGAGTAATTGGAAAGCATCTACAATTGGTTGCATCGTTTGCTCTAGCTGAATCCATCATCCACTCATACCTCATGACATGCTGTCTGGGATCAGTCTTTCCTTCATAAGTCATGATAGTTGGCATACTAAACTTTCTGTGGTACGTTTCCTATAGAACGATGTCTGTGAATGGAGTATGACTTCTCGACACTCCCTAATCGTCGTTCGATAAGCCTTGATTCTCTTTCATCAATTGTCTGGCCATGGCTGTCAGGTCTGGTGTTTGTATGGAAGGTGGAAGGTTGGAGTCTGTTCTACGTGACTGATCATGTTGATGCCTCCTCTGCCGGTGATCTGCCAAACGTGCATCTTGAGGTTCGACATCGTTAGCGTTTTGATGGTCTGGGCCTCCAGCCTCCATCTGCACTCCAACTCCTAAGTTCCCAGCTTTGGCTTGGTCACGATCTCCAACTGTTCGAACAGTAGCGCCTGCCCGCGCAGTTTCAGTCTTACGGCGTCTACGCCTGGGAGGTTCATCAGAGGAAGTTGAGCTGTCGGATGAGGAATAAGGAGCGGTATTGCCTCCAGCATTCTGTTGCTGTTGTTGAGTGAGTTGTGCCATGAGGTTGGCGTTAGCTTGCATCTGCTCTCCGAGTTGTCTCCTGCTTTCCCTGAGCTCTCTCATCAGGTCGTTGAACTCTATTCTGGTGACAACCGGCATTTGGTCCTGGACGGTAGTCCTTGCACCTGGAATCGCTTGTTGATTGCTAGGTCCTGCTTGTTGTACGCTAGTAGTCTCGTGGGCGTCCGCATTATGAGAAGCCGACCTGGTACGTGGTCTTGCCATAGTAGAGTTATCGGTATGAACTCTGAGTAGAATCAACGGACGTCCTATCAATGAGTCGGATCTTCTTTGGGGGATTTGTTCAATCCAGTAGCTTCAAACCAGATCCTTTAAGGTCTGAGAATTCAACTCTCAATGAAAGCACCAAAGTGTTAGCACCAAAATTGGTCACTAACCTCGTTGAGAAAGATTGTGTAGAAATATAAGTGATGAAGATAAATTAAACAAGGAAGAATATGCTAATTTAAATGCAGAAACTAAAAACACCAGATTTATAGTGGTTCGGCGTAATTGCCTACGTCCACTTTGAGGTTAAACTTTATTTCTCTTCTTAATGATTGATTACAGATACAATCCATGGATCAAATGCTTGAATACAATTGCTAAGTAAATAAGATGAGTCTTGAAAGCGGCAGAGTCTCCCCAGTGTTCCCGAAAAAAGGTCCCTTTTCGTTGTGCCCCTGCCCCTCTATTTATAGACAAAGATGGGTTGGATTCCCAGGTGGGCTTGGCAGCCGAACACCTTGGCCCAAATGGAGTGGTCGCTATATGCCGAACCAAACAGGCCGAACAGTTGGATGTCGAACCACTCTCTCTATGCCGAACGAGGCGCCTGTTGCGTGGGAAGAGTAGGTCGAATGTCAGTCGAAGCCGATCGTGCCTCTGGCCGAACGAAGCGTCTGGCCGAACGCTACCTTTGGCCGAATGAAGCCCTTAACCAAATGATGTCTCTTGGCCGAACGATGGCTCTGGCCGAACGTTGTCTTTAGCCGACCAATGCCTCTGGCCGAACGATGTCTCTAACCGAACGATGTCTCTGGCCGAACGATAGCTCTGGCCGAATGTTGCCTTTGGCCGAACGATGGCTCTGGCCGAACGATGGCTCTGGCCGAACGTTGCCTTTGGCCAAACGATGGCTCTGGCCGAACGATAGCTTAATTGGAACAATATAGCCATGCCGAGCAATTGTACACGCCGAACGTCTTCTGATGCCGAGTGCTCCTGGATGCCGAGTACTCCTGTATGCCGAGTACTGCTGGATGCCGAGCGCTACTGTATGTCGAGTACTCCTGTATTCCGAGTACAGCTAGATGTCAAGTACTACTGGATGCCAAGTACTTCTGTATGCCGAGTAACCAGTTGCCTGGTCAAATCTCCAGGAAACACAGCCTTTGCTTGTGTATTAGTGACTTATGTATTATGACTTCTGTTGTATCTGGTTTATTTGTTTTTTCAGACTATGACATTTTGTTTCTATTTTGAGATTATTTATATAGTAGCTTCATGAACTACTATGGTATTTTATTTCCGTTGCGAGTTATTCTGATATTCTGTGTCTATGATTCTGTGTATGATTTTATTTGCTTCAAATTTTCTTAACAATCCACTGTTTTGAAGTATCCGAGTCTGACTTGTATGGATTTATTGTCGGTTTGAATGGTCCAAAATAGTGGCATGTTACAATAAATATGTATGACTGCAACATCCGTAGCTGTTAGTATTGGGTCTCCATGTAGGGGGATGTTATAAGTATATTCACCAACTTTGGGGAAGATTTCTTTTTTTCAATTCTAAAATCATTTATAAACTCCATTATACATCCACAAAACTGTTTATAAAATTCCTTCTATAAATCCATAAACCCATTTCTAATATTCTTTCATAAATATCTAAAACTACTTATAAAACTCTTTTATCCTTTAAGCAACCTTCCCTTTTTGATTTCCAAAACATATTATAAGATTCCTCTTATAATCCTCATCTGTTTATAAAAACCCTATTTATAAATTTCAAAAAGATTTAAAATCAAATTCTAATTTTTTCCTTCAAACACTACTATATACTAATAACATTATAAATAAATAAACACTAACTTTAAGACATCTTAAAATAATAATTAATAATTTCAAAACATTCTTAAATAAACAATAATAATTTATCTTCCACGTTATTATAAATAACAATAGTTAATTTCCAAAGTCTTACTGATAAATAATTAAAATTAATTTCAAACCATATTTATAATTTTAAATAATAAAATTTTCAAAATATTAAGATAAACCACTTTTAAAACAATATTAATTTAAAAAAAGAACTTCTAAACATAATTCTATTTTCTTGATAAAAATCCATACTTAACTTTCCATATAATCATTTCCATATTTATAAACAAGATTCATAACCAGTTTATAAAACTTCCTTTCATAAAATTCATTTGTTTATAGAGCTTTATTTATAACTCTATCCCTTTATAAATCTCGCTTATTTATAAATCCCACTCAAAACATAATTTAAAATCATTTAAAACATTGTTCCCATATTCATGGATTCCTTTTACAAATTCCTTTTTATTTATAAAATCATTCGACATATCCAAATTTACCCTCACCTTTAATTTCCAAAATAGAATCAACTATTATCAAAACAACATTCCATATCCTATAATAAATCCACCCCTTTGTGATTTATTTTCCAATTTATCCAATGATAAAAGTTTCCCAAAATTTATAAACACCATTTACAAATCCATACTTTTATTAACAAAATATGATTTTACAAATCTTCACTTCCTTTGTAAAATTCGCCTTTATAAATTGTCATATTTATAAATTTCATCTTTATAAATAAATTATAATATATATGTACCCATAAAAATATATATATATTACTTTATATAAAATAGTTAATAAATATTTGTATAAAAATATTTCTATTTAAAACCATATATTTATTATAAAAGATGGCTTATTTTCCAAGATTTTAAAATCTTTACTCATAGTTCAAAACTCTATTTAAAATTATTTTAAAAAACTATTCAATTGTTATATCCATAAATATTAGACCTTTGATTTTAAAATAAATTACTTCCTCAAATAATTTGAGAATAATTATTTAAAACATATATAATTTCCAAAATAACTTTGAAATCCCTTTTCAAAATCAATAACTATTTTATGGTATTTTAAAATAACAAATGTAAGGCCCGGTGCTACTAAAGCACTAGATAAACAAAATCGTGTTCATGTCATCAGTTCAAACATCCAATATATCAAATATCAATTTATATGAAAATAAATCAATAGTGTGAGGAATTCTGTTAGATCCCTCCAACTTGTCCCCCTGCATCACAAACAATATATAATCATAAAAATGTAAATCAACTGCTTCGAGGCAGGATTCGTATACAAAAGAATCGTCCACTCTTACATGGGAAAGTAATATGGTCTCATCCACTCCAATAGGTGGTAATATATCCAATCCAACTAATAATAATTAGTAAATTATCCAAACAACAACAACCAATAATAAAATATTCACACATCCAATAAATAATTATATGGACCATATAAATTTTCCAATTAACCACAAAGGTGAGATTAACTCACATTGATTTTAATTTCGCCAAACATTCCATTTTTGAATAAAAATTGAACGGACGTTCAATTTTAACCTAAAATTTCCACTTGCTCCGAATCCATCCAATCAAATTCCAGAGCATAGCCTTCGTAGATACGGTCCCAATGCGACTCGTCGCATTCAATATCAGCTCCAAATCCATCCAATCAAATTCCATAGCATAACCTCCCAGGTCCACGAATGCGGCAGGTTCGCCGCCGCTTCGTGCCACCGTACGGCAATCGCGCCGTTCACTCCCCTCCCCTCCTTGACGGTAATACTTCCCTAGTTAAAGACTTCGCTTGATATCATCTTTTATGGCTCCGATGAGCATCGGCCATTGGATGATGGTCCCTGTATACAAAGGAATGAATGTTTTTTTTCTTTATGCTTGCATTCAAAAGAAGAAGCTTTTGTTAGGAAACGAAAAATATATACAAGGGAGGGGATTGGGGTGAACAGTGGAAAGGTATGGATTGTGGACGTCTGTGTAAGGACTATGGTATGGGTAGTATAGTTAGTGTATAGGCTGATATATATATAATTTAAATTATCAAGCTATAAAATGTCTGAAAATCTCGAACTCTAAACGAGACGTGCTACATGGCGTTATATGTATTATACCCCTATTCCGAATGTAATGGAACTAGTCTCGAGACCTAATTCGATCATATGCAGAAGATAGCTTTTCAAACCCAGTTATTATATTAATTCCTTTAATTAATTTCCACACATTTCGAACTCACACGACCAAATAATACGTCCAATCGCCATGAAATTCGATGGCATATAATAATCCACTATTACGGATCCAATGAAACTAGTTTCATCGAAATCCGAGACAGTGCCCAAGAAGGCTATTTTTACACGTTAATTAAAACGAGTTATTTTCAAAAATCAGTTTAATCACTTTTAAATCTAAATTAAAAGTTTACTAGTAATATTCTTATTTTACTAGAATTTTAAATCAACATTCGAAATCTTTTTCATTCATATTAAACTGAAGATTCCATTATTTTAAATATTCCCAAATATTAAATTCGACAATTTAATTACCAATAAATTGCTATATTTGAAACTTAAGTTGTTTAACTTATAAAATTAACCTTTCAGTATTTAAAATCAATTAAATATTCCAAACTCAAATGACTAAAATGTTGGGTCGTTACATTTTCCTTCTTCATTTGAAAACTACAGTTATAAGAGTTCAAAAAATTCTTCTTTCAAATAATTCCGAGCTATATTTCATTCTACACATTGGTTTAACTTTTGCGGCACGAAATCATGAACTGCCGTTACGCGTCACGCTTATTTTGACTCCATTTTCAAATATTTTCCAAACTTTACAGAAAGGAGTTTTAATGTTTTTTACAAACCATTTTAAACCATATTATTCATGTGTAAAGAGGTTTAACTATTCCATAACACTTTTATAATTCATATAGGAAAGTAATTTCCTTTGTGTAAATTCGATGTGTATTTAACGTGAATTATTTCCACATCAAGCAAGCACATAATCAACCAATCATCATCCAAACATATTAAACAACCATATATGCAATCATTTGAGCATATGATCAAGGATATAACTTTACGAAATTAATGTCTATTATTATCACTAATAGCAAGCAATATTTAAGTGATTAATAAGAAATATTATTAAGTGATTATCAAGTGATTCAAAGTGAGATCAACTCACTTTTACCAAACCAAACTCTCTCCTCTTCCTACCAACATTCAAGCACATATCACCACACTTCACACCATCACTTCCTTCTCCATCCCAAACTTTTCCGAAGTTTCCTGAAATCAAACCAATGACATTTTAGCAGTACTTCCTTCTCTTTTCTTCACTTTGGAGCTTCTGGATCTCCACCTTGACTACACGTAGATTCGGCCATGCTTCTTTGAGTGGTGGATCTCGACCTTTGTGCTTGGAAGAGGAGTGGTCGTGGATACTTGAGAAGGTATGGAGGTGTTTGGACTTGTTTTGGAGGTGGATCTTCATTGTTTGCATCTGGAATTATTTTTGTGTAACTCTCTTGCTATAATTTTTCTTAGAGAAGAGACGCCATTAGGAAGCTGTTAAAATAGCTTAGAAGAAGAAGAAGATGGTGTGAAGAAATGAAAGAATGGAAAGTGGTATTATAGGAAAAATAAGTGAACAAATATCTAAATGTGAAATTACGAAACTAACCCTAACCCACACCCCTCCCACATGCATGGCCACTCTCCCCTTGTCCTCCTCTCCATGTGCTTGAGATGATGGTGTGTACGTGTGTAAGGATGTGAGGTTTTAATGTGTAGTTTTCTTTTGACTTTGTATAAATATCTTAGATTTTTTGTAATATGTATATATAAGTGTACGTATATATGTGTATATGTATATGTTAGTGTATATATGTATATGTCACATATGCGTACAAGACGTATAAACAATGTTGCAATCACTTTGAACAAATTCTGCTCAATAAACCATTGAAAATCGGAAAGCCGATTCCTAGTCATATTTTCGCTTATCAATTAAGTTACATATAAATGTAAAAAAAAAATTAAAAACTAATTTTCTATCATTAGTAATAAATTAAAATGATCACATTTGAATTATAAAACCATATAAACCAATATTAAACAAGTGTTCACAAAAAGTACTATTGTATCGAGTTATCGACAAAGCGTTATCAATTTCATATATCTTCAAATCAAGTATATATTTTTAGGAAATTATTATAAATGATTTATTATCACTATATAACTAATTAAAATGAATTACTATCATTTGAAAACAATTATTTGATAATTT
This sequence comes from Allium fistulosum, assembly GCA_030737815.1. Lineage (NCBI taxonomy): Eukaryota > Viridiplantae > Streptophyta > Magnoliopsida > Asparagales > Amaryllidaceae > Allium > Allium fistulosum. The sequence goes on along the minus strand of CM060905.1, from coordinate 750,522,751 downwards.
AAACTTAATTTAAAATTCCAGAAAATATATAAAAGTCATGATATCCTTCATGATGTCATAAATATAGTTTATTTCCAAAAACAATTATTTCATATTCTTGCTTAAATGGATAAATAAGTATATGTATTCAGTTCTTTTCACTTTAACATTGAGAAAATCTTAATTTTCCCAAAAACTGATTTTCATTGTTTTTCTGATGAAAATCCCAAATATCTATATTTTTTATTATACCTTTAAAACAAGTTTACCATCATTATTTATGGTTCAAAACATTATAATTTATGTTATAAAATTTTGTATTTGAATATTTCAAATATAAATATAATTTATCAAAGTGGTAAATTTATTGTTCGTTATGTTGCCCAACATTTACAAAGCGTTACGTACTCTAGTCTCAACGAATACATCGATTTCCAATCTTAATGCATCTTTGCTAGAAAGATTTAAAATTGGTATATTTATTTTATTGTGATAAATTACTTACGGTTACAACACCTTGTAACTACTCTTACAAAACTTACCATTTATGGATTTCTTTTTAAATATACATTTAATTAAATTAATTAATACAACACATTATATCAAGTATATAATAGAAAGAAAACACCTTTTATTTCGAATAAGATTGGTTATCAAGTTAGATATATGTAAAAAATTACTTAATTAACCCTAGGGATATCCCTAACTCTATCAATTTCCCGCTTGAACTTGGAGTCAATTATGGAAACTTATTCTAACTTCTCCAATTGGTTTTCTTAAAACCAATTGGGTCACTCCCTCGGTGAAATGGGTATGTTGTTGAAATTTAAATGAATTATATAAATTGTATATTAATTTTCAAAGATCAAATATACCAATCTCAAATTAATTAGAATTTTATACTTACCTGGAGGTCAGCCCATACGTCATCTCTGATATAAAGTGGGATCCTATCCCAGTGCTCCCAAAAGTCCGTCATCCTACTACGGTAGCTGTTGCGAGACACAGCTAGAATGGGCTCGGACGATTGTAAATCGAAACCCCTGAATACATTTTGATATTGTCAGTTAATAAATCATAGATATACTAGTAGCATGTACTAAATAATATAATGAAGATGCAGTAAATTAAATACTTAACCTCCATTGGTCTTCGGCACTAAGTATGCTCTCTGGTGATTATCGGCCGTACCACTACTACCCTCGCCAAGAGCAGGGCCTCGTGAACCTTGGGACCGCCTGCTATGTGACATAATATCTGCTAGAAACATGCATATATATATATATCATTTCATATAATGAAAAAAACATATATCATTTCATAATTAGAAAACATGCCTGATTAATAATCACATACATATAGCTCACAACAGAATAATAAAAGAATAATACAACAAACGATACGAATTTACGTTACATTAACATAGGTTTTAGAATTGACATAATACAACAAACGATACAAATTTCCATCTTATATACATTACATCATCACTAATTAATAATCAATCTTCGTCGTTTTCTGATTCTGACTCGGTCTCGCACTCTATATCGTCATTTCCCTCTAAAGTCTCAAATGCTTCTATTAGAATATTTGATTCATCGTTCAAAGGCCCTATATCAACAAGATCATCAGTTATTATTAATTCATTATTTGGCTCAAGATCTGCTTGATAAGCTGCTTCGTTTGGAATATTATTTCCGTCAAGTGTAAATCTTGCCTTTGTTTTAAAAACAGCCGACCAGTCTGCTTTATCTCGTTTTAGTGATGGATATGGAGAAAAATAAACCTGTAATGCTTGTTTGGCTAACTAGAAAGGATCATACTTTGAGTAACGTGATTTATGGTTTATTTCAATAAGTTCATAGTCTTTGTGCACGTTGATACCAGAGCCCGGAACATTGCTAAACCAACTGCATTTGAATAAAAATACTTTTTCTCTAGATTGGACAGAATATGTCAATTCCAAAACCTGTGTTAAGACGCCGTACAAATCTTTTATATGTTCATCTGGATCGTCGGTCCCTTTGACAAATACACTGCTGTTATAAGTCATTTTTTCAGCACCGTATTCCTTAGTGTTGAATTTAAATCCATTCACGAAGAATATTGGATAAGTGTTGACATTTCTTTTTGGTCCTATCGCAAGACGTTTCAATTCTTTTCACCCTCTCGGTCGGTTCTTCTTCGACATTTACATCATTAACTTGAACAGTAGGGAACATTGACCGTGCTGCATCTTCCACCATATCTAGTGTTGGATTCGTCGTAACATTATTGTTATTCACCTCAGCCTCAGGCACTATAGAATTAGATGCACCAATTTTTTCTCCATGACGATCCCAGAAATAATAGTTTGGCACAAAATCGGATTTACACAAATGTACAATAACTAAATCCGGTCCCCGATAATGCAAATGTCGACATTTACGACACGGACAACGAATTTGTGTGCCACCTTCTTCATTATTAGCTTTAGCAAATTTAAAAAATTCATGTACACAATCCTTAAAATGTTTTTTCGTTGAACCTTTCGTTCCTGTTCGACTTTCATACATCCAGGTACGGTCGAAAAGATAGTTGAACATTTTTCCTAATTTAAAAAAAAAAATATTATAGAAATTTCGATAGCATTTCTTTTCTATTCCTATACGCATATAGTTGCATCTGAAGTTTTATGTGATTATTATCGTATTTTCTAGTCTACCAAAGCCTTCTGGGACTAAAGGCTTTGTTGCTGTCTTATTTTCGTTTAAATTATTTATATTAATTAGAGATAGACTAAAATAAGTAATAAGTTTATTTATAAATTATTTGCTTTAAATCATTTATATTAAGATGTTTATTGCATATTATTAAGATGTTTATTACTGTGTTATTTTAAGTAAGAAGTTTAAAATAAGTAAGAAGTTTATTTATAAAATAGAGATAGACTAAAATAATACACTCAACGACCAAGTCGTCCTCACTCAATCCAAATATAAAATATAAGGGATCGATCGAGAATAAATCTCCCGATACGCGGTACTGTAAGTAAAATCCCAACCCGCATGCCAAACTTCTAATTAAATACATTTCTTATATTTAGTCGATTAACGACATGCATCCAATTATTCCCAATTCACACTTTCACACTTTCAAATTCCCAATTCACACTTTCACAGTTTCACACTTTCAAATTGACACTTTCAAATTCCCAATTCACACTTTCAAATTCTAAATACCTACACCCAATTATTCCCAATTCACACTTTCAAATTCAATGATTTCATACTAAAAATAACCTAATACACTAAATTTGCAATACCTACACCCAATTATCATCACAATAATGTACATTTAAACCTAATTAAACAATTTAATTCGAAATTAGGGTTTAGAAAATTACCAAATTCAAGAAGAAGAAGAGATTCCGGCGAGTTTTAGGCTTCTACGGCGACGACGACGGAGGGTGACGGCTGGAGAGGGTCGGAATCGGTGATGGGGAAGAAAAAAAATCATTTTTTTTAATTCAGCAAAAAAAGTGAAGAAGAAGGACTCGGTTGAAACCTGTATACTCGATATGGAGTCGGCTGGCGTCGGCTGGCATCGGCTGGCATCGACCGCATCGATTAGTGACGGCTTGAGTCGGTTAGGGTCGGCCAATATTTTTTTTTTAAATATTCTTTTTTGACACCTATTTAGTTTAAAAAAATAAAAAACACTACTACAAAATAAATAAATAAAAATTGACATTTATTATTATTATTGACCCAATGACGGGTCATGATAGGTTAAATTGGTATTTTCGATGATATATGTTCGTGTAATTCAAAAAGTTATCGTTGTTGAAAATCTAACTCGCACGACCAATCGATGCAACTTTTATTCGATCCATTATACAAATTCGATAAAGGTGGCTATATGTAACATTTTAAACAATTAAAATAATTTTTTAAAACGTTGGGTAATCAATTATGAATTTTTAAATGTATTTGGTATAATCAAATTATATAAAATAAAATATGCGACATATAAATAAATTCTTTGGATCTTATGTTGATCTAAGGTATTTTGGACATGTTTCCAGAATATGGTTTAAAAATACACGAATCTGGGGTGTCGATCTTGAATTTCAAATTTATGGCCGTTCGTGGACTTTCGGACAAAAAACCCTTCGTTCGAAGGCCGAACGACCTTCAAACGGGACCAAATTTGAACCAGTAATGCTTTGTAGTGTTTTAATCGAATCCGTACGGTTGGATTCGCAAAAAAATCATCGAAAATAAAATCATCCAAGAAATATGTCATTTTCTTGGAGTTAGCTATAACACTTATATTATAAGTGTTATAGCTAACTCCTACAAAATGACATATTTCTTGGATAATTTTGTAGGTGATGATTTTTTTGTGAATCCAACTGTACGGTTTCGATTAAAACACTATAAAGCATCACTCGTTCAAATTGGGTTTTGTTTGAAGGTCGTTCGGCCTTCGAACGAAGGGTTTTTTGTCCGAAAGTCCACGAACGGCCATAAATTTAAAATTCAAGATCGACACCTCAGATTCGTGTATTTTTAAGCCATATTTTGGAAGCATTTCCAAAATACCTTAGATCGACATAAGATCCAAAGAATTTATTTTTACGCCACATATTTTATTTTATATAATTTTATTATACCAAATACATTTAAAAATTCATAATTGATTACACAACGCTTTAAAAAATTATTTTATTCTTTAAAATGTTACATATAACCACCTTTATCGAATTTGTATAATGGATCGACTAAAAGTTGCATCGGTTGGTCGTGCGAGTTAGATTTTCAACAACAAATATTTTCGAATTAGGCGAACATATATCATCGAAAATACCAATTTAACCTATCACGACCCGTCATTGGGTGAATATTAATAATCATACATGTCAATTTTATTTTTTTGGCCATTTTAGTAGTGTTTTTTATTTTTTCAAACGAAATAGGTGTATATAAGAATTAGGTTTGGAAAATAATTAAATAAGCGACGCTAGCCGACTTGAGCCGTCCCTAGCCGACGCAAAACTCAATAGAATTTTGCACCGTCCCCAGTCGACTCCATAATGGAGACGGAGCCGACTTCGGCCGACTCCAGGCTATGTCCCCATTTTAAAGTATTCTAGTAGTGTTCATGTATCATACAGAACAATTCGGAGTATGTCTCTCGACTTTCAGTGAGCTCTAAGTTCTATTACAAACTATTTTGTAACATTGTTATCATATAACAATGTTATAGGATTCTCAACATTTGGAATTACACTCAACTCAGTTATAAATTTGTGCATTTATATTTATATACATTGTTTTTGTTGCGGCGCTATCCAAGGCAATGTACTTAGCCTTTTTCATTGAATCAGCCACAATCTTTCATTGGAACATTTCCAATTTAAAGGTTCTTGACTTGAATTAATTATTGACATACTATACTTAATATCACTTATTAAAGTTTGAGTCTGAATACTTCTTCATAAGGAGTTCGTTGTTTCTATAAAAAATTCTCTAGTATTTCATAAATACAGGAGAACACTTTGAATAACCATTTGCTGATATCAATTTAGATTTAAAATTTGCTTCGTGTGTCAAATACATAAACAAATCGCGATATTGTAGACAACATAATATGTATGATAATTCCTATTGATAATGCATAAGGAATACTCTTACATATTTTGTATGGAACATTTTAATAAGGTGTACTTACATATCGATTTGGGACATTCCCAATATCTTTTATACTTACTATAAAAGAAATAATTTACAAATCCAATATCAAGGATTAAAAGAATAAAAACTGATTTTAACACAAGTACATCGTTAACAATCAGTAGTGTGTTGTTTACTTATGATTTAGAAATATTTATGTACCTTTTAACGTTCGTTCTTTCTAATAAACACTTGCTTTATCTACATTTTAAGTAATAACTAAACTATTTGATACATCTATTAAAACACTTGTCCAATTTTGATGCTTTTTTGAATGATACTTTTGTATATGTTTTTGGATCATATCCAGAAACTTACAAACTCAATATCTCTTCCACTGATTTCGACACACTTTGGTTATTATGTGTAAATAGTTTATTCTAAATCATTATTTAAAATTTTCCATTTCAGCACATATGTAGCAAATCACTAAGTCATATCATGCGATGTGTACAATTTGAAACAACTTGAGCACATCAAAAGGTAAATCTAATATGTTGATTTCAACAACTGAAATTCATGATAGTATTCTTACTAATGTGCTCACCATATTTCAACCGCATTTGTCTTTTTCTTATAGACACATTTATGACCAATAGATCATATCCCTTTGAGTACAACTATCAAAATCATATTTTGATAATGTACTTGGAATTTATTTTGGATTTGCGTGTCATACTATATCATAGAGTCCGTACACTTAATGGTTTAATTAAACAACCGAGAATAATATATTTTCGACATTGATAAGAAACTCATAGTTTCTCTTTAATGTGCGAGAATACTTATTGGATACTCTACTGCGATGTGTTCGTTTAGGTTACTTAATTTAATTTAATCTTATGTAATCAATTTTATCTTTAGATGGTATCTTGTTCCATTTTACTACCTATAATTTCTCAAAAAAAAAGTATTCATTATGAAGTTGGTATTTTTGAAACAACGACTATTTCTCAGTGCAATGAAATAGGTACTCATAATCATTTTATAAATTTCCTTATATATAAAATTTATTTGGATTTAGTTTACAAAACTCTTGCTCGAAACATAAATACTCATCCAATAACAATCCTTTCATGATCCTTTTGGGAGATTCTATAGGATCCCTTACGAAACATTATTACGTGCAGAATTTCAAATCGTACAACCTACCAACTCCTTACTCTAGGATATGTTGGGGTTTCTTATAAATCCTTATCTTATGTGATTTTGTAAACTATTATTCAAATGAATAATATTAATCCCTTGTACTACTCTTAAGTACACAACCTTATAAAAAAAATTAACTTAACTTCACTTGCAATTAATCGTACTTTGTCCAACAAAATTTGATTACTCCTTATCAATACGTCATTATGTATTATAAGGAGGAGTGACCTTTTGAGAAAGAATTTTTATTCATGTTAGTTACATACTAAAATCCTTCCAATATACTCACACATTCATTGAAATCGAATCATTTATATCGCATGTTATATTATTTACTTCCATTTTGTATTCTACGGCTTATCATAGACTTATATATGCATATCAAATGCACGAGTCTATGTCTATGATAATTCATGGATAAATATGATGAAGTACGTAGAACCGTTTTGGTATTAATAGACTTACGATTGCATATATTTATATCTACCAATCCAAAGAGTTCACCAACTCTTATGGTGCTCCCACTAAATAGGTGCATAGCCCTTTAATTGTTCGAGTATAATCAACTAGTATCATATGATTCATAATCATATAATAAAAATTATTTCTCAAAACTACGGCTTAGTCTATAATACCAAAATAATTGTAAATAATTTTAGACACTTCAGTATTTTCTATTGCATCACTTTTGTTGTGAAAACAAATACCATGCTATAGTTATAATTCATAATGAATATTCATAATGTTCACACTGAAATATAACTATGTCTATTTTCCAATCGATACTGAAAAATAGTCATATTTCATAAATAACGTTCTGTATGTTTTGTGAAAATAATTTCATAATTTGATGCGAGCAATAAGTGCTACATGGCATGCTCCTATTATTTCCGTCATTACTATAATAGCATACCAAATTTGAAGGTCCATCATTCACTTAATATAGATTATTTATTTCACATATTGGAACTAGTTTATAGTAGAGAGTTCTTTGATCAATTATTTTGAACTCAAAGAAATAAATCTCATAGAAAATAATTTTCTACATAAAGAAAACAATTTGGAATAGAAATTGTATTTCTCTTTCCAATGTTAAGTATCAAATAATATTATTACAATTCTCGTTTTCGATGTTTCTTTATGAACCAGAAGTGGCTATTCCCTCTTTTCATCCCAATTATACCTTAAGTTTCATCTACTCTTGTACACTTATTTTTCTTTCTAAATGGTCGAACCATTCAAAAGAAATCACTTGCTATAATATCATTACGAACTCTTTACAAAGTGCATTCGAATCCTTAGCATTTAAAGACATCAAATTTGTTGCACTTTACGTAAAATGATCAAACTGACAGTTCAACGATCGAATTCTTATGTATTTCTTATATCTTTGGTCTGATGTCACATTAAACACAATATAATGTTTTTGTAATCAATCATATTGAATACTCAATCTAACAGTACTGTTTATTGGCTTATTTCAAATGAATTAACTTCATCGAAGTATCGTACATTACAAACTATGACCATTCGCAATATAATACTTATATGCGATAGCATATGGATCAAATATCTATAGCCTTATATTGCTTTTAGAGTACGAAATTTATATAATGCAATACACGGTCTCGACCAAATAAATACGCAAGCGACCAAATTATGAACATATTAAGTGGTTGTAAAATTAAGCGCTTGCATGGGTATAGAAATGTTAACATGCAATAGGTATTTATTAGTAAGTATATTTTATATTTCTATTTGTCAATTTTCAATTCAGTTCATTGTATAGCATAATTGATAAATATTCCATCAATCATTTTAAATGCACAAATTTATCAATATAGGTTATTCTAACATTACATAACATATGTTCTTAAAATATTATAAAGGTTAAATGTTGTCATTTCATTTTTCTAATAAATCTCCCACTAGTCTTTTATTTTTCACAAAACCCTAAGTGAAATATAAAAATCTTTTGACTTCACTAATGGGTGCTAGGATTCATTTGTCTATGGATTCTAACCTTGAGTTTGCTCAACTAATCATAGCCCACAGACGATGGCTAACTCATTATCAGTTGTATCGCAAGCAACATCTAAACCTTGGTACCTTGCCTTAATTTCATTTCAACCATGAGTTATCTCAACAAATCGAAAGTGATTATTTACTCGTATCAAGATAGCCTAAGTATAGTATACATACCATGATTTTGCTCAACAAATATATATAGTTATCTTACCTCGTCTATTCGATATAATAATAATACTACATGTAAGATCCCCAGCTTGAGTTTGCTCAACAACTAAGGAGTATGTAGGTAATTATATATATATATATATATGGTAGAAGACAAAATTATATTGAAGATTCGTAATCTTTAATATATTATATTAGGTGATATTGACTTATCGAATATTGTATTTTTTATGAAATACCCTCGTGATTCAAGTATTGGACATATCGAAAATTTGGTATAGGTATATTTACGCATGTATTTATTCCTTAAGTCTATTTGGGTTTCTTTGGTGTTCCACGTTTAGTTTATACATTCATATTATATAAGTTTTATTATTATATAACTTTTATATTCTATATTACTTATATAATAGTCTTGTGTATAATATTATATTAATTAAATATTATTTAATTAATTAACATTTTAATTAATTTTATATTATGTTAATATGACATTTATATTAAATATTTATTTTATACTATAATCTTTATAACATGACATATATATCATATATATATATATATCTATGTATGTGTGTATATTATTTAACTAGTTAACCTTTTAATTAATTTATTTCATTAAGTTACCTTTAATTAACTTATATAATTAATTAACCTTAAATTAACTTATTTAATTAAACACTTTTAATTAAATTATATTAACTTCGAAATTTAATTCGTATACATATTTAATTATGTCATTTTTATCATTTTAAAACAACATAACATATATCATAATATATAATACATGTACAAATTTATTAATTAATTAACTTATTTAATTAATATATGTTATTAATTATATTAATAAATTTTAAAATTTGGGAATAAATATTTATTTTTAAGCATTTGAAATTTTTTATTATATTATTACTTTTATAATATATTTATATCTTATTTTAAATTCAAATTTTTAAATTTAAAATCTTATATTCTTAATTTACAAACAATTTTGAAAATTAGCCAAAGACTCGATTCAAATTGGCCTCTTCTATTAGGAGCAATCTTTTAGGCTCACAAATCTGTTCGGGCCAGGCCGGTAGCCAGGTAAGGCAGAGTACTATGTTACCCAAACTCAATCCTAAACACTACCTTTCTAAACACTCTACTATTTAGGCTGTGAGCTTAATTAGTTAACCATAACATGACTAATTTAGACCACATAGGCTATTGGGCTCTGATACCATTGTTGGAACTGGGCTGGCTCGTATGAGTGAATTTTATTTTTTTCCCTTTATTGGATATATATTGGGCCTATGGAGTCTAATTTATTTGAACATTTCTAAATTATTGTAATGACCCAGAATTTCGAACACTTTATATTTAAATATCTGAATTATTTAAATATTTGAATCTTGGATTTAAGGTGAAAGAAATATGAATTTATAACCTTGTTAACCCCTTTTTAAATAATAAATAATGATAAGAAATTCGTTTTTGAATTTTTTTTATAAAGATACATGGTTTGCTGAAATATCGGTAATGTGACCAAAAATCGTTTTATCGATAAACGACTTTTTATTCAACAAAAGTTGTTCGAACTCTTTTGCACTTGTGTTGTAACATATGAACACATTTATAGAAATTTAAAACACCTACATTCTTAGGAAAATTAACTAAATATAAGTTTAATTATGAGGGCAAAAGGACCCCTAAATCATGGCTTAGGTGAAAGGAAGACTTTTATAAGATATAGTGTGTGTAAGTGAAAGTATGGTGTGCATGTACATGGAAAGAAGATGGAGGGGTTTAAGAGACTTTTGTCGGTTCTCTTTTCAAGTCTATAAATACATCCCCTTGCTCTCTCTTTTGTTCATTCATTCATTTACAAACTATGCTCTGTTTTTCATGTCTTCGTCCTCTCTTTCTCCTCCCTAACTTTCCCAAAATAAATTCAAATCAACTCATTTCTCCTCCAAACTTTCACAAAGGTCTTAGAACATCATTAGAACATTGTTAGGATCTAAGAATTCGAAAAATGATAGAGGAATGGGAAAAATCCCCAAAGCCATAAGCGTTAGGATAATGGAGGAGGCACGTGCTTGTGTTTGATGAGCAAAGGTGGTAGCTTTGGCTTTAGGGTGATGGTAGTAAGTTTTTCCTTTGTTTTTATGGCTTGTGATGGTTTTTAACATGGTTTAAGGTGAGTTATCTCACCATCTTGCAATTATATATTGTGTTTTAAATGTATGATTGTTGAAATATAATTGTTAAGGGGGAAATAGTGCAAGTTATAACTTTTTGGACCCCTCTTGCTTTAAAAAGAAAATGACAACATATATGTACTATATTCTCTTTTACAAACCCTCTATGTGGCCATGATCTTGTGTATACATATTTGATAATATTGTAGGTGATATAAAAGTGTGTATGTGAATGTTGAAGCAAGAAAAGTCATTATGAACGCACTTTAAACCCCTTGTATTTTAACTTGCTTTAAAATGGTGCTAGTGTATATATTATTGGATAATGTAATTTGGTTGTTCTCTACACTTCTAGTAGTGTTTTGGACAGCGAGAAATGGTTATGGAAAGTAGTGGAAATCATACAACAAAGTTGTAAATGTTAATGGCAAAATATCGCTGTATCGACACAGTACAAAAAACTCAGCCTTTGGTTGCAGAAATTGGCTGCGTTTATTTTTAATGGAACTAATAACATTACACCATATATTATAAATGCAGAAAAAATTAGTTTACCATCTCGTGCTTTACCAAAATATTTCTGCCTATATCTAATAAACATAACCAAAGTACATTTGCCCTATCGTTATTCTCACACACTTAGAAAATTTTCAAGACCTAACTAACAAAATTTCACAAATCGCTTCAATAAAATCCACCTCACCCTAGCTTTTTGATTAAACAGTTCCTCTATTTTAATCATCGTTGTAGCACTCTATCCATCCACTCTCTCCACACCGTTGGGTAGCTCTTCAGCACAATTTTCTCCTCACGGTCCCCTAAATAAGTATATTTAGGTATGAATTTTATAAATTGATTTGGTAATTCTAAATTGTTTGTATTGACACAACTGTAGATGTTTACGACTTTAATTACATCTTGATTAAAGTTTATGCATAAAATTGTCTGTGATTATTTATGATTGTTCATTAGATTTACGCAGCTGTAGATGTTTAAGACTTTAATTACATCTTGATTAAAGTTTACGAGTGTAATTGTTTGTGATCCTAAAGGGTTAGTAAATGTATAAACATATAATCTGCATACACTGTCTAAATAAATGACAATCTCGTTTTGTTAATAGCATTTTTGATTTCTATCTTCAATTTACACATATTTATAGTCAAAAGAAGAAAGTAATTGTCTAGATGCCAAGTGAAAAATAGAACAACTTTTGAAACATAAAACCAACTTTTCTAATGAAAGTATTTAGCATTTTACTTTACTCATGAATTTCTCTCTTTGCCTTTCTCCTTTAACAAATAGAAAATGGTTGAAATTAATAATAGTAAGCTGCAACGTTTATAAACTTCTTTAAATTAAACAAACTAACTAAAATAAACAACATATTTGATCTTAAGATGACTAGTAGTTAGATGGTAAAGTTATTATAATACAAGTTCATGTTTGAAATTTTCAATTACTACTCTATTGATTTCTTTTGTTCAGTACGAAAAGAACAATACAACTTAATGAATTTTTATACATTCATTACTAATCTATTGTTAGCAGTATGAACAAATAAAGACAAGTAAATCATATTTGGGTAATGGCAAACCTGACCCTAGCATGATGTAACAAATGTTAGCAGTTTATAAATTATATATTCATGCTTCTCCTGTAAGATTGGGGAATATGGATCTTAAGGCTAAATTAACACTAGATGGAGGATGAATAGACTTTTCTAATTTATATAAATCTTTTCAAATTATACTTAGAATAATGAGATTAACAATCACAGAAATAATCACAAAATCAAAACATATATAAATAGTAAATGCGGTAAAACTAAAAGGAAAGAACACACCAAGATTTTATACTGGTTCAGAGTTACCCTACATCCAGTCCCGTACAATTCCTTATGTGGATTTCTTTTCAACTAGTTAATGCAAATACAATCTCGATTTCAAGGCTACAAGACACACCCTCCAAAATCCCAACATTAGGGTAGAGTCGCTTGATTTCCAGGCTACAAGCACACCCAATTGATTTCGCAGGCTACAATCACACCCACAAATACATCGGTTTAATTTGATAGAGATTTACAAAGTCAGAACTTCAGTCTTGATTACAAATGATCATATAATCCGTTAATAGCACTGTAACGACCCACTATTTTGGACAATTCAAATCGACAATAAATCCACACATGCCGGACTTGAATTGTTCAAAATATCAGATTATTAATTTAAAATTTGGCAAACTCAACATATATAGTAAATAAATCAATCATAGAATCACAGACACAGAGTAAGACAATAATACGCAGCGGAAAAGATAAAATAGTAGTTCATGAAGCTACTTTATAAACATCAGAGTTAAAAATAAAATACAATAGAATATCTCAAGTACAGTGAAGTCTTCAGTACAACAGATGACTTCTCTGAACAAATCAACTAGAAGAGCTGAAAGCTGAGGCGAAAGTTGGATCTCCAAAGGAAGCTCCAAACTCCAAAGGTGAGTCTCAAATGCTGTATCCCTCGGTCTGACCCGAGCGTAAAGAAAAACACAAAACACTCGAGTCAGGATTAACATTCTTATATCAATAAATCAAACTCAAGTGAAATATCAACTGAAATACAAGTAACTTAAAGGATGTTTGAGATAACTATCCTCTAAGGATCCGCAGAACTATCTACAAGGTAGAAATATACACTATAACACCGTGGTCATTCCAAATTAATTTATACTTCAAAACCAAAATATCATTTCATTTCAGATATATCTATTTTCCAAAATAGTGTATATAGGTTAAAAAATTTAAAAGTAAGGTATTTAATTTCCTCAAGTCTCACAAATCGATTCACATCCACCCAAATTCCAAATTCAAATTTATTCAAAGCTCAATTCATCAATTCAATTCAGTTCTAAATATTCCATTTAAATTTACAATATATTTCAAAGCTTTAATATTCAACATTTTCAAAGTTAAATTTTAACAGTTTCATATAGCTCTTGATTTAACTTTATTATTATTTAATCAGGGAATATTCACTTAATAAATTCAATATCATTTAACTAGCCTTAAATTTCATTTTTCTAAATATTTCCTTAAATTTATTTAAACAAGAAATATTCATTAAATTATTTAGATCAAACCCGAGTAATAAATCATATCTTAAATCTCAATTTCAATCAGTTTCAAATCGGTTTAATTAAATAAAATTCTTTAATGAATTCAATTTCAACTAAATTCAAATTATCTTCCCAACCTTAACTTATTCAAATTATTACTGAAATCTATTTTGAAACATAAATTTAAATACTTAACCATATTATATGTATTAAATCAATCTTAATTAAATTAAATATTATTATTAAATCCATATATATCATTACCATTTATATAAAATAAATTAAGAATCAACATTTATTAAAACCATATATTTCTTTCCCAAAATCATAGAAATTATTTTCAAAATATTTATATATGTGGACCAACGGTGTCTGTATATATATCTATCGTTTGGTTAAGTGATACGGATATTTAACATTTCAATCCATAATTTAAATATATACAGGTAGATTTCATTTCAACCCGTAATCCCAATTTCAATTCAAATGAAAATCGCTTGGGTTTATCATTTCAACCCATAACGATTTTCACCTATTCTAAAGTCTGTTCGGGTATGTATCATTTCAACCAATAGTGAATTCTATACTAACAGGGAACTTGCAGAGTGATAACAGATAATATAAAATACAACAACAGGCATATATCATCAATAATAATATAATATAAACAACATGATATGGTGTCATATCCCACAGGTGAACAGTTACGGATAATAGCATATATAACAATTTAAATAACTACAGCAGCATATTTCAATTGTCGTTTCAATTGAAATCAAATTTAATAAATAAAAGAAAGTTAATCGTGAGTGATTGCTCACCTTTCGAGGCTAGAGAGATGGACGGGAATGGAAGCGAATTGTGAATCCAAACACGAATTCCAAAGCAAAGAAAAATTGGCACGAATTCGATGGTCAAAGCTGATAAATTAGAGTCAAAGGAAAAATCGAAATCAGCTGGATGTAATGAAACGAAATATATATTATATAAAAATTAAAATTAAAATTAGAAATACACAAAAAAAAATCAAGCCAATACACTATATTTTTAGAAGTCAATATATTTTATATTTTCAAACCATACTTAACAATATTTGTGAAGCAATATTCATATAAAATTGAACACACTATTTGGTAAACATTAGAACTTCGTAAATTATATAAACTAACTTTATATAAACAATATTCATATAAAATTTTAGGTAAACAAAAATATTATTACTGACATCACTTTATCAAACTAGCATATATACTTTAAACATATGACTGACACACGCAAAGATTAGGAAACACTAGGTTATATATAAATTCATATATGTACACATACTGTAAACATATGTTCCATAAAATCAACAAACTCTTATAAAATAACTTGAGATAAGTTTTGTAGGCTGATATGGAACCATCTGGAAACATTTGAATATATAAAATTTTCCTTCATAAACATACCGTAACCATTTTTAATAAAACATGACTTTGATTCATATATATAAAATTTTAAGTTCAATATTATAAAACCCACCTAACTCACTTAAACTAACCCATACATATATATATATAACTCTGTCAATACCCATAACATATTCTAAAATTTATACATTATATATATAATGAATAGATCATAAACCTTATAAACTAAAATATAACAACTACCAGATTAATACGCAACTCCTAACGAAATTTCGCATATGTAGATAAATATATGTATGTAACTCAGTAGTATAATATATTACAGACTTATAATCTATAACTTACACATATAATTAATATAAACTTTAAATATACACACACTTATATTGCAATTATATACTCTTAGATATCTAGCACGGTTTATATATATAAACTTATAAATACTAAGACTCAACAGACCCAGTAAATAGACAAATAGGTATGCACAAAGTCAATCTATATAGACAGAACATTTACAATGCTATACGAAAATCTATCTGTACCTTATCCTTATATATATCTTATTATCTCAGTATGTTATATTACACCAAAGCTAGATAAAACTATATATATAAATTACTTTCGGCATACAGTTGTAAACATACAACTACATTAGTTATGATAGCTTATATAAACTAAACTATACAAAACATTGTTCATTTATTATATACAAAACATAGTATACTAATATATCAAACTGTTTCAACAATATACTATATTGTCACAACTTGCATATATAAAATATATAAACTAAACCTATATCTATGGTGACATAAGAATATATTTACCTTTATAAACAATATACAACAACATCTAAAATACGCGCATCCACAAATATATATATATACCGACGATGGGAAGAGTGGAGTTGCCGCATGGTCAGGATCTGGTCGTGGAGTGATCGGGTCAGAGGAAGTAGGTGGAGGCTGCGTTAAAGAGGGAGGGGAACAGCCATGGTGGTGGGTGACAGTGGGCTTGGCCAGTGGAAAAATAGAGGGAAAGCATGTGCTCGGCCAGGCGAAATTTGGGATAAACGTGAGTAAGGCGGAGATGTTCGGCGGTTGAGTGGAAGATGGCTGCGAGCGTTGATGGGCGGACAGTGAATGGATGGTGGAAGAGGAATGAGATGTAGAGAAGAAGAAGAGCAAACGTACCTCTTTTATGAACAGTGGCAAAATGAGAAAGGCATACACGCAAATGAAAGTAAACCAGGGAAATAGCAAAGGTCAGTGAAATAATTAAAGAAATTTATTTTTGGTTGGGCTGCACGTTTCAAATTTGAAATGCAAAAGGAAACGAAAGGTCACGGATCCGGTACCGATATGGTTATCGGTTTTGCGGATTCCTCTATTTACCGGACTTTAAAATACAGAATTGAATATACCACAGAGATCAGCACGACGAGACGATCAAAATGGTATATAGATATCAACGATACGATCATCATATCAAAAGTCGATATCCAGTACCGGAAATGCTGCTAAAATGCCATAATTAAGATAAACGGAGTAATAGCAGTCAAAATTTGAAGAAACGAAATATGAAGACTTACTCAGAAGAGGATTTAGAAATTTTCTATAGAAAAATATTCAGGTTTTGAAATAAATTTATTATCGTCAATTTTAACTGATTTAAATTGAAATGAAATTACACAATAAAATAAACTTCCGTATTTTCTGATGAAAATTTACCAATTGCTATGTTTTTAAATACGTATCCCAAATATAACAATTTTATTTCAAAATTCAATTATTTAAAATTTCACATAAATTCGGTTAAATACGTTATAAAACCAATTAAATTTTTTGGGTCGTTACACTCTCCCCCACTCAAAACTTTTCGTCCCCGAAAAGGAAGGAGGTAGGAGAATAGAAACAACCAGACAAAATAGATAGATTAAAAGACAAGGATAAATAGTTAATTTGAAACTATATATAAATTTTACTTGAAATATTCATTTGAACACTTTATTTGCAAATCAGTTATCTTTAATACTTTTCAAAACCCGTTTGTAAAATTTCTTGCTTACTTTATAAATACCATTTATATGTTTAAATAACACCTTTATAAATATATATATTTACATATATTTACAAAGAAGCTATTGAAAACATTAAATCCATAATTCATAAATTTATAAATTTATCTCAAGGTATTTTCCAAATATTATTAATAGATCAATAATCATTTACTTTAAATATGCTTTAATTTATTAATAATTTCTAAAATATTATAACACTCAAAATTTACTATTAAACCATGTAGTATATACACAAACAATATTTAAAAAGGATATAGTCAACAAGAAAAAGAAGGAAGATTTGGAAAAACAGAATATAGGTGGATGAATAAAGATGAGCAGATAAGGTAGATTCAAAAGAATAGTATCGGGCACGAATAGTTTATTTCAAACCATAAGAATTTTAATTTCAAATATTAAAGAATTTCTTTGTTGAAAAATACTTTGGTAATATAATACCTTTATATCGAAGCAAATTTTCTTTCGAAAATACTTTTATAACTCGATGTCTCAACAAGTTTATCCTCGTTCCTGCAGACTCTGGCAGTGCGTTGATCAGGCGCAAAGCTAGAATTCTCCAGGTACTTAGTAGACTTGTTTCAACACCCAGTGAAAATACTGGAAAAACTTTTTAAAACAGATATGGAAAGTACAATCCAAACAAAAAACAAACAAAACCTTTGTCTAACCATGGATCACAGATACACAAAGGTTACGCCTGGGTCCCCCAGTAAACATCCGTATCCGTAAGCGTTCTCAGCCCTGTGAATTACGCCATGATGACTAGTAGACCGCAGATACACAATGGTTACGCCTGGATCCCCCAGGAAACATCCGTATCCATAAGCTTTCTCAGCCCTGCGGATTTCGCTACTAATACGACCTACATAGATCACAGGATACACAATGGTTACGCCTGGATCCCCCAGGAAACATCCATACCCCTGGGCCATCCAGCCAGGTGAATTACGCTATGCAGTCGCGCTCGTAAGACCATGGGTAACGCCATGGAATTCGATGGAAACTCGAGTATCATATCCGGAAAACCAAAAATCAGAGAAATATCGATAGAATGAATCCACAATGTGGCCACAAAGCGGATATCAAGCAGAAGGCACTTTCCATATCTTTACTTCGAAAATATGTATCATATAGTACCTTTTCAAATCACTTTCAAATATCATACTTATATAAAGTCCATTATATATAAGATTTCATTTTCAAATCAAATACTTTCCAAAATCAATAGTATATCGAATCACACTTATATAGACTTCAATTATATAGGATTTCACTTTTCAAATTGAGTACCTTTTCAAATCCATAGTTTTCTAATCAACATCATACTTATACAAACTAATTTTTATATATAAGTTCGATAACTCCCAAATCAGGTATTTAGTAAAAATAAGGTTCTCAAATTTCAATTTGTTTCAATATCAGTTCAGTTTCAAAATCATATACAATCCCACCAAATTATTTCTTCTCAATTTAAATATCTTTAGTTTTAAAGTTTCCAACATAATAAATTTAGAAAATAAATCCAAATATCCAAATCAATAAAATTTAAGTCAACCAATTCATTTCCAAAATCAAATGTTTTCAAAATCATCTTATATTTACATAAGGTCCATCTTATATCAGAAATCAAAATTTAAAAAAAAAATTGCTGCATGAAGAGCCATATGGGATTGAACATCTTTCCTTACTAAAAGATTTTTTTTCTTAGAATAGTTTTGTATATAAAATAGTTTGTATGTAAAATAGAGTAAAACAGTTTGTTTGAGAAGAATAAAAGAGAAATAGTTTTGAAAAATGGTTTTAAATTGATAGTAGTTTTTCATAAAAGAAAGAATTCCAATTAAATTACAAAGATATCCAACCCAACAACTTTCAATTTCAGCGTCAAAGTATATCAATGATATTAGAACATAAAATGTACATATGTCATCATTTCGCAACATCGCATTCGATCGCTTGCTCGATCACACAAGTTCGCTTTCGAACTAGTATTGTCCATTCGACTTCCCTAATGCGGATTTCGATATGGTTTCTCGACTAGAAGCCATCAGTCTCCTTGCATAGCCATATACTATGATAGAGAATTCTAGAATCAAGCCCAAAATCCATATCAAATATTCGCCATCAAGAATCGAATGAAAAATCCTAACACGAAATGGTGTAATTCACCTCGAACTTGTGTACTCAAACCTGGATCAAATTAATTATGTGAATAAAACAGCATACGTACAACTTATATATTTATTCCAACTTGTTAAATATATAGTTTCATAAAGATGTTACTAAGTTAAAACATTTAACTAAACTTTATTCAAAATATTTTGAAGACCAAATTCTTTTCAAAACATTTCAAATCTAAATTTCATATTAGAAAAAATTTAAATTGCCTTATTCATTTACTTAACAAAACAGTTTCAACTTATTTAAATCATATTACTACATACTTTAACATACATACCAAACTTATATACTTTATACTTTTCAAAATTTTAGCTTTGAAAAGTTAACCTTGATTTGGAAGTGCTCGAACCTTCAAAATAGTTGAAGAAATCATATTTCAATCCAAGAGTTGAAAATCACCAACAAATCAGTAAATCAATTCCAAAATATAGGGTTATATCAAATCGAATCCAAAACTCGAGGACTGAACACCGGCTTACTTCAAATCATTTCAAATATATATACACATATATCTTTCGAATATCAAATCTTACTTCGGAATTTGAAATCAAAATGGTTTCACAAAATCACTCGCATAGCAAAGTTACTGAAGTGGCCTATCCCCCACTCTAAAACTCGAAAATCAATGACGATGATGCGTGCACTCATCACCGAAATTATTTTCCAGCGACATAACTGAGTTCTGGACTTCTATTTTCTTAAAAAATTGAAATTTTTTTTTTCGAAATAATTGTAATTCATTTAAATTCATTTGAAACATTCCTTATTCGAAAATACTTTAAAATCATATTATTATATAATTTCAAAATCTTAAACCAATTTAAAACACCGGGGTTCAATTCTCGAATTTCAAATTTAAAATCCTTCAGTTATAAATCATTTTTAGGTAAATCAAATTTTGTTATATAATTTTTCAAAGTTACAAATCCTTTCGAAACCCCAAATTCTCAATTTAAAAAGGGTATATAATCTTTATTGAAAACATTTCACTTTTATATATATATAGAATAAAATCATACTTATCAAAATAATAATTTCGATATATGAAACAATTTCAAAATACAAACAAACCCGATTTTTCAAACGATGATTTAAGAATATATTTCAAAATGAAGATAGAGATTCAAATTAGAGGGGCTCTAATCAAATAAAATTCTGATTCGAAGATAAGCTCGAACGAAGATGAGATAACTAAATTACAAAATACAAGATAGATATATTTTTATAAATCGCGGATGACCCTAGGGTCAACCGTGACTTCAAAATAAGATCGGTGCAGAATTCTGAGGCAAATCGACATTCGATCGCCAGAGATAGAATTCGGCATAACAAGAGATGGCAGCATCTAAACCGATTATACAAAAATCTTCGGTGAATCGATGCCCGTAGTAAAAGAGTTTCACCCCTTTACAAATCATTCAATGGAGTTATGGGACACTCCAGGATCAAAGAATACAAATAGGGGAGATAAGAATAGATTTCGGAACCGAGGAACGTTCCAAAATTCAAAGGAACTTTTAATCAAGAAAAGGAATTCAAGCTCGAACGAAAGTGGTTCTGTAAATAAATTTACCATATATGCTAAGTTTGTCTAGAGCCAAAGCTCTAATACCAACTGTAACAACCCACTATTTTGGACCATTCAAATCGACAATAAATCCACACATGCCGGACTTGAATTGTTCAAAATATCAGATTGTTAATTTAAAATTTGGCAAACTCAACATATACAGTAAATAAATCAATCACAGAATCACAAACACAGAGTAATACAATAATACGCAACGGAAAAGATAAAATAGTAGTTCATGAAGCTACTATATAAACATCAGAGTTAAAAATAAAATACAACAGAATATCTCAAGTACAGTGAAGTCTTCAGTACAACAGATGACTTCTCTGAACAAATCAACTAGAAGAGCTAAAAGCTGAGGCGATAGTTGGATCTCCAAAGGAAGCTCCAAACTCCAAAGGTGAGTCTCAAATGTTGTATCCCTCGGTCTGACCCGAGCGTAAAGCAAAACACAAAACACTCGAGTCAGGATTAACATTCTTATATCAATAAATCCAACTCAAGTGAAATATCAACTGAAATACAAGTAACTTAAAGGATGTTTGAGATAACTATCCTCTAAGGATCCGTGGAACTATCTACAAGGTAGAAATATACACTATAACACCATGGTCATTCCAAATTAATTTATACTTCAAAACCAAAATATCATTTCATTTCAGATATATCTATTTTTCAAAATAGTGTATATAGATTAAAAAATTTAAAAGTAAGGTATTTAATTTCCTCAAGTCTCACAAATCGATTCACATCCACCCAAATTCCAAATTCAAATTTATTCAAAGCTCAATTCATCAATTCAATTCAGTTCTAAATATACCATTTAAATTTACAATATATTTCAAAGCTTTAATATTCAACATTTTCAAAGTTAAATTTTAACAGTTTCATATAGCTCTTGATTTAACTTTATTATTATTTAATCAGGGAATATTCACTTAATAAATTCAATATCATTTAACTAGCCTTAAATTTCATTTTTCTAAATATTTCCTTAAATTTATTTAAACAAGAAATATTCATTAAATTATTTAAATCAAACCCGAGTTATAAATCATATCTTAAATCTCAATTTCAATAAGTTTCAAATCGGTTTAATTAAATAAAATTCTTTAACGAATACAATTTCAACTAAATTCAAATTATCTTCCCAACCTTAACTTATTCAAATTATTACTGAAATCTATTTTGAAACATAAATTTAAATACTTAACCATATTATATGTATTAAATAAATCTTAATTAAATTAAATATTATTATTAAATCCATATATATCATTACCATTTATATAAAATAAATTAAGAATCAACATTTATTAAAACCATATATTTCTTTCCCAAAACCATAGAAATTATTTTCAAAATATTTATATATGTGGACCAACGGTGTCTGTATATATATCTATCGTTTGGTTAAGTGATACGGATATTTATCATTTCAATCCGTAATTTAAATATATATGGGTAGATATCATTTCAACCCGTAATCCCAATTTCAATTCAAATGAAAATCGCTTGGGTTTATCATTTCAACCCATAACGATTTTCTCCTATTCTAAAGTCCGTTCGGGTATGTATCATTTCAACCCATAGTGAATTCTATACTAACAGGGAACTTGCAGAGTGATAACAGATAATATAAAATACAACAACAAGCATATATCATCAATAATAATATAATATAAACAACAGGATATGGTGTCATATCCCACAGGTGAACAGTTACGGATAATAGCATATATAACAATTTAAATAACTACAGCAGCATATTTCAATTGTCGTTTCAATTGAAATCAAATTTAATAAATAAAAGAACGTTAATCGTGAGTGATTGCTCACCTTTCGAGGCTAGAGAGATGGATGGGAATGGAAGCGAATTGTGAATCCAAACACGAATTCCAAAGCAAAGCAAAATTGGCACGAATTCGATGGTCAAAGCTGATAAATTGGAGTCAAAGGAAAAATCGAAATCAGCTGGATGTAATGAAACGAAATATATATTATATAAAAATCAAAATTAAAATTAGAAATACACAAAAAAAAAATTCAAGCCAATACACTATATTTTTAGAAGTCAATATATTTTATATTTTCAAACCATACTTAACAATATTTGTGAAGCAATATTCATATAAAATTGAACACACTATTTGGTAAACATTAGAACTTCGTAAATTATATAAACTAACTTTATATAAACAATATTCATATAAAATTTTAGGTAAACAAATATATTATTATTGACATCACTTTATCAAACTAGCATATATACTTTAAACATATGACTGACACACACAAAGATTAGGAAACACTAGGTTATATATAAATTCATATATGTACACATACTGTAAACATATGTTCCATAAAATCAACAAACTCTTATAAAATAACTTGAGATAAGTTTTGTAGGCTGATATGGAACCATCTGGAAACATTTGAATATATAAAATTTTCCTTCATAAACATACCGTAACCATTTTTAATAAAACATGACTTTGATTCATATATATAAAATTTTAAGTTCAATATTATAAAACCCACCTAACTCACTTAAACTAACCCATATATATATATAACTCTGTCAATACCCATAACATATTCTAAAATTTATACATTATATATATAATGAATAGATCATAAACCTTATAAACTAAAATATAACAACTACCAGATTAATACGCAACTCCTAATGAAATTTCGCATATGTAGATAAATATATGCATGTAACTCAGTAGTATAATATATTATAGACTTATAATCTATAACTTACACATATAATTAATATAAACTTTAAATATATACACACTTATATAGCAATTATATACTCTTAGATATCTAGCACGGTTTATATATATAAACTTATAAATACTAAGACTCAACAGACCCAGTAAATAGACAAATAGGTATGCACAAAGTCAATCTACATAGGCAGAACATTTACAACGCTATACGAAAATCTATCTGTACCTTATCCTTATATATATCTTATTATCCTAGTATGTTATATTACACCAAAGCTAGATAAAACTATATATATAAATTACTTTCGGCATACAGTTGTAAACATACAACTACATTAGTTATGATAGCTTATATAAACTAAACTATACAAAACATTGTTTATTTATTATATACAAAACATAGTATACTAATATATCAAACTGTTTCAACAATATACTATATTGTCACAACTTGCATATATAAAATATATAAACTAAACCTATATCTATGGTGACATAAGAATATATATACCTTTATAAACAATATACAACAACATCTAAAATACGCGCATCCACACATATATATATATATATACCGACGATGGGAAGAGTGGAGTTGCCGCATGGTCAGGATCTGGTCGTGGAGTGATCGGGTCAGAGCAAGTAGGTGGAGGCTGCGTTAAAGAGGGAGGGGAACAACCATGGTGGTGGGTGATAGTGGGCGTGGCCAGTGGAAAAATAGAGGGAAAGCGAGTGCTCGGCCAGGCGAAATTTGGGATAAACGTGAGTAAGGCGGAGATGTTCGGCAGTTGAGTGGAAGATGGCTGCGAGCGTTGATGGGTGGACAATGAATGGATGGTGGAAGAGGAATGAGATGTAGAGAAGAAGAAGAGTAAACGTACCTCTTTTATGAACAGTGGCAAAATGAGAAAGGCATACACGCAAATGAATGTAAACTAGGGAAATAGCAAAGGTCAGTAATATAATTAAAGAAATTTATTTTTGGTTGGGCTGCACGTTTCAAATTTGAAACGCAAAAGGAAACGAAAGGTCACGGATCCGGTACCGATACGGTTATCGGTTTTGCGAATTCCGCTATTTACCGGACTTTAAAATACAGAATTGAATATACCGCAGAGATCAACACGACGAGACGATCAAAATGGTATACAGATATCAATGATACGATCATCATATCAAAAGTGGATATCCGGTACCGGAAATGCTGCTAAAATGCCAGAATTAAGATAAACGGAGCAATAACAGTCAAAATTTGAAGAAACGAAATATGAAGACTTACTCAGAAGAGGATTTAGAAATTTTCTATAGAAAAATATTCAGGTTTTGAAATAAATTTATTATCATCAATTTTAACTGATTTAAATTGAAATTGTAACGACCCGTATTTTTACGGATCAAAACATCGTAAAACTATTGTCCTTAGGTCGTAATGTTGTTAAGTCGTCTAGGGTTTAAGTCGTTCGAAGCTTAAGTCGAGTAGAATTAGATCGAGAGCGACTTAAGAGAATTGACCGACTTAAGAAGGATAGGCGACCTAAGGAAGTTGAGGTTGGTGACCTAAGGATTTGGAGTTAGGTCGTATGATAGATAAGTCGTAGTGTTAACCCCCTTTCCGACTCACGACCTAAGAAAGTATGCCGAGTTAAGGTGCTTGCCGACCTAAGAAAGTATGCCGAGTTAAGGTGCTTGCCGACCTAAGAGAGTATGCCGAGTTAAGGTGCTTGCCGACCTAAGAAGAAGACGACCTAACAATTTGAAGGCGTGACCGATTTAAGGAAAGCTCCGAGTTAACAAGATCTCCGACTTAACAGGCTACGACTTAAGGAGAGATCTGACCCAACAGTTGCCGACCTAACTACTGAGAAAAGCTGCCGACTTAAGAGGTGTGCCGAGTTAGGAGTCTGCCGACTTAAGGTAATCTGTGACTCAGGAGCTAAAACCGAGTTAAGAAGGATGCCGAGTTAGGAGTCTGCCGACTTAAGGTAATCAGTGACTCAAGGGCTACGACCTAAGGGAAATTCCGAGTTATGAAAGGCTCCGATTTAAGAAGGTTCCGACCTAACCTTATTCTTTAACTCGCCGCCGACCTAACCCTATTCCTTAACTCGCCGCCGACCTAACCCTTAACTCATCACCGATCTACTATAAGTCGGCTGCGACTTAAATACTTAGAGAAAATTCCTGAGTCCAGATCAGCTCCTATAAATACCCCACCACTTCCGACATGAAGGGGACTTTTGGCAATTCATTTCTAAAGCGCCGTTACTCTGTCGAACTTTCCAATCATTCAGCAAACAAGGATCCTCCAAGCATTCAAGACACTACAACAAACTTCGAGAGAAATTCCTAACATCCGAAATGGATTCATCGAGTTTCATCGCCGAAGATTGAGCTAGTAGTCAAGATTGCTTCTTGTGATCGAGTTGTATTGTTTTCATAGAAGATTTGTATCAATTTGTAATCAGATTCAATAATAAAGAGATTCAAAGTGGACGTAGGCTAAATCTTAGGCCGAACCACTATAAATTGCTGTCTTTTACTGCATTTCTGCTATTTTCCTGCTTGATTCCTGTTCCCGTTACACGGGTGGTGCTTTCACAATCTTACTACACACACCGGGTGTTGGCGTTCACATTTTGACGTTAACATTTTGGTGCTTTCACTGAGAATTGAACTCAGGCTGCCACTCACCATTGCTTCTCAGAAGTTTGCTGAAAGAATTTCCCACAAAATCAGAAGTTTATCAGACATAATGGCTCCCGGAAGGAAACGAAAGTCTGTCAGAACTGATGATGACCGTGACAATACGGCCACTTCTCTCTCTCCAAATCAAGCAGCTCCGAGCATCGGTGTTACGCGACAGGAATTAGATGCTGCTGTATCCGGACTGTACCAGCAGATTGAAACTCAGAATAACCTGATGATGGAGAGGCTGAATGCTCTATTTGGTACGAGTCAAAGACCAGTAAATAATGAGGGAAACTTTGCTAATGCTGCTCCCAATTCCGAGGGAAGAAATGTTCCTCACAGGGGGTCAGGTGCCGCCGAAGGGGCACCCCTCCAGGCCGAAGGATCTAGACCGTCACCAGTTCTTCATGAACATTTACCTGGACAGACTCCTGAAAAGATGGCTGAGGCCTACTCTGCGAAATCTCTGAACAATGAGGAATATCTCTCTGGTATGATCAAGCAAATAATGAAAGAGAGCATGCAAAGAGATGAAGACGAAAGCGAATGGGGATTCGCACCAAGTAGAACTCCGTTTACGGAAAAGATTCTGAAAGCTGAATTTCCTAGAAAGTTTGTTCCCCCCACTATTCCTGCTTATCGGGGAACAAGTGATCCAAATCAGTTCTTGTATAAATACGATTGGCATATGACTGGCGCAAGGGCAACCGACGAGATAAAGTGCCGATATTTCCCAGTCTATTTAGAAGGGGTGGCACTTCTCTGGTTTACCAAGCTTCCAGCCCGATCTGTAGATCAGTTTTCCGATCTCACCCGAAAATTCAAAGAGCAGTTCAGGCTATACGCTTCAAGGGCAAAAGATATAATGTCACTGTCCAGTCTTGAGCAGAACCCGGGAGAGCCCATTAAGTCATTCTTGAACCGCTTCAACTTAGCTCTGGCAGAAGTCGATAATGCCGAGCCACGAATGATCTTGACTTATTTGATGCGTGCCGTTGACAAATCGAGCGAATTCGGGAAATGGCTGAAGATGAAAGAGCCCAATTCGCTCGAGAAATTCTACAAAAAGGCTGATGAATTTATACGCCTAGAAAATCTTTCCGCACCAGCTAAAGTTGTGACAGTGGCAGCGGAAAATAATGCTTCTACTCAAAGCAAGAAAGAACCGGCAGATCAGAAAAGGGAAATTAATGGTGGGAAAAGGCAGAAAGACTTCAAAAAGCCCCGTTTTCTTAAACCATCAGACTTCACTCCTCTGACCGATACCCCGGAAAATATCTTCATTGCCACTAAAGATGCTGTTGAATTTCCAAAACCACCGGCCGTGAAAGTTGGGAAGAATGCTGTTCAGAGCGGAAGATTTTGCAAGTTTCACAACCAACCAGGGCATGATACCAATGAGTGCCACCATTTGAAAAGTCTGATTGAAGAATTGTTAAGAGAGAATAAATTGCAGCAATACGTCAAGAGGAATAGAAAGGATCCATCCTCATCCAGCCAAGGGCAGTTACCTCCAACTAATTCATCTGATTCAGGAGAAAGGCCAGTTGGAAAGGAGAGACCTGTTATTAATGTGATCACAGGGGGGCCTCACCCGGCTGGCAGGAGTTGGGGTGAAATGGAAAGGTATGCAAAAGCTTTGAAGTATGCACCAACCGAAGAAAGTGTCCTAATCCTGGAAGATGTTTCACCTCTAAAGCAGCAAAAAACTCTCCATGATGATATTATGTTCAGAGCCAGAGATTCTGTTAATGTGGAAGCTCCTACTGAGGACCCTATGGTTGTCTCTGTCGGTATTGGGCCGGCCATCGTCAGAAGAGTGTTGGTTGATAGTGGTGCCTCATGCAACATCCTCTTTAAAAGAACATTTGACCAAATGAAAATCCCGATGACTGATGTACATGCTTCTTCACACAAGATCGCCGGATTTACAGGAGAGCTGAAACAGCCAATCGGAACAGTAGACTTGTTTGTTGAAATGGGCGAAGGACCCAGAAAATTGGTTCGGAAGCAAACTTTTGTAATTGTGGACGGATTTTCTGCCTATAACGCTTTCTTGGGCCGGCCTACTCTTGCAGCTTTCAGGGCCGTCCTCGCTCCTTGGTGTTTAACAATGAAATTTCCTACTGATAATGGGATTGCCGTTATCAAAGGAGATCAAAACGCAGGACGAGAATGTTATCTTGTAGAACTCCGAGAGGCCAGGAGAAAAGAAATGGGGAAAGATGCGGCAGCTCCGCTCCGCATCAAGGAACCAACCCTGTAGCAACTACGGAGCGGCCCCTGTACTGGCGAACACAACAATGCAAGAAAAGAAATGGATCCCAGAAAAGCCAGTACAGGGGAGAATAGAGTGGTACCCGTGGAGGTAACGGTACCAGTATCTGTAGACCCGAAAGACCCAAATAAAGTGCTCAATGTGGGTTCACAGCTAAGTATAACAGTTCAGAATACACTGATATCATTCTTAAAAGCCAATCTAGATGTGTTTGCTTGGTGTCATGCTGATATGTGCGGAATTTCTCCTACAATTGCTGTTCATACCCTGAATGTCGATCCGAAATTTACACCAGTAAAACAGAAGAGAAGAACTCAAGGTCCAGAAAGGTCAGCAGCTTTAAAGGAAGAAGTAGATCGCCTCTTAGAGAATAATTTCATCAAAGAATCCACTTATCCAAATTGGGTTTCGAATCCAGTACTGGTTAAGAAGGCGAATGGAAAGTGGAGAGTATGCATTGATTTCTCAGATCTGAACAAAGCTTGCCCCAAAGACTGCTTCCCGTTGCCTAGAATCGATCAACTAGTAGATGGGACGGCTGGACATGAGTTGTTATCTTTTATGGATGCTTATTCTGGATACAATCAAATTATGATGAATGAACCAGATCAGGAGGACACAAGCTTTATTACAGATGTGGGACTCTACTGTTACAAAGTCATGCCATTCGGTTTAAAGAATGCTGGGGCAACATATCAAAGACTTGTCAACGCTATGTTCAAGCCTCAGATTGGCAAAACGATGGAAGTCTATGTTGATGATATGTTAGTAAAGTCAAAGAAAGCAGTAGACCACATGGATCACCTAGCAGAAATGTTCTCAATTCTTCGAAAGTACGGAATGAAGCTAAACCCTTTGAAATGTTCATTCGGAGTAGAGTCTGGGAAATTCCTGGGTTTCATTGTGAGCGCTAGGGGCATCGAGGCCAACCCTGCTCAGATCACAGCTTTAAGAGAGGTTAAAGCCCCTAGAACAAAGAAAGAATTGCAAAGTCTCAATGGAAAGGTTGCCGCTCTTAGTCGTTTCATTTCCAAAGCCACAGACAAATGCATTCCCTTCTTTGATGCTCTAAAGAAAGGAAAGAAAAATTTCGAATGGACTCCTGAATGCCAGAATGCTTTCGATCAACTGATTCATCATATGGAAACTCCTCCGGTCCTTTCCAAGCCTAGTGATGGTGAAGACCTCTTCATCTACCTGGCAATTTCATCCCATGCTTTAAGTGCAGCACTCGTACAAGAAGATATGAAAATACAACGTCCGGTTTACTACATCAGCAAACGGTTCGCTGGGGCTGAAATGAATTATTCAAAGATAGAAAAACTTGCTTATTGTCTGCTAATCGCTTCCAGAAAGTTGAGGCCTTATTTTCAATCTCATCCTATCAAAGTCCTGACTGATCAGCCTTTGAAGCAAGTCCTGTATCGTCCTGAAACCTCGGGTCGTCTCTTGAAGTGGAACATAGAACTCAGCCAATATGACATCACTTACCATCCCCGAAGAGCAATTAACGGACAAGCTTTAGCAGATTTCATCGCAGAATCCACTGACAAAGGTGACAGTAAGGAAGAAACCACTGACTGCATTCCGATACAGTGGAAGTTGTATGTAGATGGCTCAAGAAACGACTATTGTTCTGGGGCAGGAATTGTGCTCGAAACTCCCGAAGGACGATCATTATGTTATGCATTGAGACTGGAATTTCCTTCGACAAACAATGAAGCGGAATATGAAGCCCTTATTGCTGGATTGAAGATTGCCAAGGAATTGAATATCAAAGTGATACAGATTTTCAGTGATTCTCAGCTTATTGTCTGCCAGGTGAAAAAGGAATTCCAAGCCAAAGGAGGGAATTTGCCTGCATATTTGACAAAAACTTCCGAACTTCTCAATGATTTAGATCACTACTCAATAAGCCACATACCCCGAGAGGAAAATGTGAAGGCGGATTCTTTAGCAAAGTATTCAAGTTCCGGAGAAGCTCAATTACTAGGATTAGTTCCTGTAGAAGTTCTGTCAGCTCCAAGCATTGATGAAATGGATGTTGATTGGCTTATGACTACGTCTCAAGAGCATGAATCATGGATGACTCCAATCAAAGAATACTTACTCAGTGGTTCCCTGCCAGAAAGTTCTAAGGAACGTCGAAAGTTATTAAGAAAAGCATCGAGGTATATAATTCAAGATGACCGATTATACAGGCGGGGATTTTCAACCCCACTACTCCGATGTGTAACTAAAGAAGAAGCCAAGACAATCTTAACAGAGGTGCATGGAGGAGAATGTGGAGACCATTCAGGTGGTCAAACACTTGCAAAGAAGATTCTTCGATATGGATACTTTTGGCCAGATATCAATCGAGATGCTGCAACTTTCTCCAGAAAATGTGACAAATGCCAACGATTTGCAAAAATCCCAAGAGCACCCTCCACTGAACTCACACAAATGGTCAGTCCATGGCCATTCGCCATTTGGGGAATAGACCTAATTGGACCATTACCGATCGCTAAATCAGGAATTAAATATGCTATTGTTGCCGTTGATTATTTCACCAAGTGGGCTGAAGCTGAACCTTTGGCCACCATCACTTCTAGAAAGATGACAAATTTCGTAACAAAGAATATCATTTGCAGATATGGTGTGCCACAGAAGATAATCACCGACAATGGCACTCAATTTGAAAGTGAAGAATTCCAAGATTTTTGCAAACGATTCAGAATTCGAAAAAGCTTCTCAGCAGTGGCTCATCCGCAGGCAAATGGGCAAGTGGAAGCAGTTAATAAAATCATCAAGTCAACTATTAAAAAGCAACTTGAAAAAGCAAAAGGTGGTTGGGTTGATAAGCTTCCATTAGCACTATGGGCGTACAGAACGACTCACAAAACTGCGACTGGGCACACTCCATTTTCACTGGCATACGGATCTGAGGCAATGATTCCAGTAGAAATAGAGGTTCCTTCACACAGAAGAGTTCATTTCAATGAAATCGAAAATGAAAAACTGCAACTTGAAGCGCTTGATTTTCTTGATGAAAAAAGAGAAGAAGCTAGGCTCAGAGTTTCAGCTCATCAGCAGAGGATAGCCAGATATTTCAATTCCAAAGTTCGCCAACGCAGCTTCGAAGTCGGAGACTTGGTTTTGAAAAGGATTATGACAGCAACTGGTGTGTTTGGGCCAAACTGGGAAGGACCATATGTCATAGGCACTAAACTTCTCGATGGCACTTTCAAACTCATAACTGTTGAAGGAGATCCGATTCCAAGGGCCTGGAACAGCAACCATTTGCGTCCTTACTTTACCTGAAAAGAGCTCAGCTCAAAATTGTAAAATGATGATAAATGTATCAGTTGTATGGTGAAACATTGTAAATCAGTGTAAATGAATGAAAGCTATAAAGTGGACGTAGGCCCGATTTTTGGCCGAACCACTATAAATCTTGTGTTCTTTACTATTTTATGATGCCTGTTTTATTTTGATATGTAAATACTTTAAATGTATCACTAAAATATCAATTCAAAATTGCAGGACATTATAACAAGGCTTGCTCATCACAAAGCTAAGCAACTTCCATAAATCAGCTATTACACGAAAACCAAGCCACAAAATTTTTGTCCAAATTCAATTCCTAAGCGAGGAAAACTTCACATAAAAAGTTGGTGACTCCACTGTGACAAACCTTTGTTCACTAGCTGAGATTGTCGTTATGAATAGACATCCAACTAGATAACTTGCGTTTGTCTCGTGAAGTCATTCGACAGTGAAGTCCACTTCTTCGGATAAAGCAATTTACTTGTAAGAGGAAAAGAAGAAGATGTGCTTGGGAACGATAATGAAAGAGCGCTAATAGGCAGATGATGAGGGAAAGTTGCCAAGCAAACAAAGGAGCAGACAATGGGAGGTATGCATCTCAACAGGAAGGCCAGAAGATCCACTAAAGGGACACCTTCCCAAGCGGAAGTAACAGGACCCTCGCTAACTGGTCGTGATGCATCCGATCAGATAGCTTACGTCCGTCCCGTGGATCCACTCGCCCCTGAGACGCAACCTACCCGGCACACCAACCAACCAAAGCCCTCTAACGAGGCACCCCAATAAATGGGAGTGCTTTCCTCAACCAAAAAGATCAGTGGGACCACCGAAAGGGCATCTTGTTAATTGATTGCGGTCGTTTGTACAAACAAACATCCAATCAAGCAACTCTCGCCTGCCCCGCGAACCCATCCGACCATGAGAAAGTGACTCCCAGGCACTCAAAAGCCCTCTTCGGAGGCACAAGCCCTCTTCGGAGGCACATGACCTCTTCGGAGGCAAAAGCCCTTTCCCAAGGCACCACAAGCCCTCTTCGGAGGCACATGACCTCTTCGGAGGCAAAAGCCCTTTCCCAAGGCACCGCAAGCCCTCTTCGGAGGCACAAGCCCTCCTCGGAGGCACAAGCCCTTTTCAAAGGCACAAGACCTCTTCGGAGGCACAACTCTTTAAGAGGAGCCCTCTCCGGAGGCATGTCCCAAAATAAAATGCTTGAACAAAAAGCATCGTTCAAAAGCACAGTTCAACTCTCAAAGGAAGGACTAACTTGTTCATCTAGGAAAGTTCCTCCTAAAAAAGTTGAAAAATGCTACAAAATTCTTTCAGAAAAGCTTATTTCACTTCATAGGGAAATTCACTTCTTAATAATTAAAAGTGATTATCCCCGAAAGTTGAAGCGTTCTTCAAAAAAAAAAAAAAAAAAATATAATTCTTCTAAAGACTGGATATACTCTATTAAGAGCAGAATAATTCTCCCCTTAAAAGCGGAATAATTGTCTTCTGAAGTAAGAGTATTAGTCTTAAAAAAAGAAAAAAGAAAAAAGAAACTAGGAATGTTGCAATGCACTTATGGCATGGGGGCAATACTGTACAATTCAATATATTGTACAATTCAATTATATTAATAAAAGCAACATGCCACAAGTTCGTTGCAATATCACGGAAGACAGATGTGGAATAAATGCATTCTCAAACGCAGACAAAAAGTTTGCACAAGTAAGAAGAATCATTTGTTCTACACTTAAAATAAAAGATAGATCATTCTCGCATACACAAGAGTTTGTACAAGTAAAATAATTGTTTTATTTAGTACTACGAAGATTCTTTACATACGCAGATGTCTCAAAAAGCAAAAGCGGGGACCGGTGCCCGCACAAACCCCGGTCAATACATGCAAAGAGCAGAGATAATAAGTAGAAAATTCAGCTTGATTATTCCTTCTTCTCAGCACCCTTGGAGCTCTTTCCCGGCCTAATGATTAGCTTTTGAAGCCGTTGAGAGCGGGCAGGGACAGAAGGAGAAAGTGGTATAGCCGGATCAACTACTGCTTCCTCTTCAGTGGAAGTCTTCTTCTTTTTCCTTACAGCACGTTTCCCCTTCCTTTTTGAAGAAGACTCGCTCCCCGGAGTAGTCAGCAATGTCGAAAGCTTCGTATCGTCGTCAAGAGACCGCTCCGGGGTCTTCTCGATGTCTTCAAAATCCTCCGCCTTCTGTTCCTGAGAAGCAGCCGGATCATCCAAGCCTTGAAGAGCTTCGATTTTCTCTGCTTGTGATCCAGGTTGGGAAGCAGAGGGAGGAGTAATTTGGGAAGGCAGAGGAACGGCAATCGAAGGAGTGGAAGCTTGTGCTGTGCTTGGTGCCTCCGCTGTAGAAGAAAAGAAGTTAAAGTCAGCATCCCCCGAAAATAAAGAAGGCATCGATTCATCAAAGTTTAAGTAACATGTAAGAAGATCGTCGAATTCGGCTAAGTCAAATGACTGGTTCATTAGACCCGAGATGACGCCAAGAGTACCTGGAGGAGTTGGCTTTACAAGATCCACCTCGAACTTCCCGGCTTCAACATCATCCAGCGCCTCATCTTCAGTAGGAGTAGTTGCAGTCTCCTGGGCAACTTTGGCTAAATGTAAAGAATGAGGACTGGAATCTATAATATTAACGTCAGCTGAAGTGGAAGTTTGGACGGGGGCAGTCAAAGGAGCTCCTTCTTTTGGAGGCTCTTCTCCCACTGTTTCAGCTCGTGCTTTGGCAAGTAGCTCTTTCCCCTTAACAAGAGCGGCGCGATCCTCATCATTGAGATAGCGCTTCTCAAGATCCAGTTCATTATAGCCAGCCCCGCCAAGCATATCCATCGCGACTTCCCACACTTCAACCAATGTAATTTCATAGTCGGGACCAAGAAAAGAGAGGCTCCCACGACCCAGAACGCTGTGTAAATAAAAGTCAAATAAGGTAGAGCTGACGTCTGCTTTCGTCGCCTCATGTGATTGCTCAGCCGCTTCCTTTTCAGCAACGGCAGCGATCCGGCCGGCGGTAGCCTCATCACGCTCTGTCTCAGCTTTAGCAAGTCGAGACTTTAATAACTCAATCTCCATGTTCTGGGAGGTGACCTTTTCCCGCAGTTCGGCGTTTTCTGTGCGGTACTTCTCTTTAACGTGCTGTTCGGCGGCAAGCTTCATTTCTACATCTCTTTGTGCAGCATGTGCGTCCCGCACTTGCTTCTGGAAGACTTCTTCTTTTTGAGTAAATGATGCAGAAGAAGAAGCGAGATTTTCCTTAAGCTGCTTAACTTCAGACGCAAGCTTTGCATTGTCATCTGCAATACTCGTCATTTCCGCGTCATGCTGCTTGCGCCATTTGTCCCATTCTGCCTTATCATTCTCCATCGTCATCATCGCCTCAAGGTTAAGATGGTTGACCCTTTGGAGTTCATCGACCAGCTTCTGCCACTGTGACATCCTCTCGATGTTAAGTCTGACCGCATCAAGACTGCTAAGCATGTCTGATTTATCAATCGGAACAATGTCCAAGTCAAAGCGTACCCCTCTTAGGCACCAATTCGGAAATCGGCTCTGAAGCGTTGGAGGGCCGTCTTTAACTAGATATTGTGGCCTGTTAATGATGGTTTGAATGTCAGTTTCCTTTAGAGGAGGAGAACCTGCCGGAATGCCAGAAGAAATGGGAGCGTTGGTCTTTTCAGAAATAGCAGACGCGTCACTCGGCTTAGACCGTTTGCTCGATTCATCAGTAATTTGAGTCTTCCCTTTGTCATCATAAGATTTTCGCTTATGAGAATCGTAAGTTTTGTAAGAAGAATCGTATCGATCAGCATCTTTTCTTCTCTGCCGCTGCTCATAATCCCATTTTTCTTGAGCCTTCCTTTGGGCCCGTTCCTCATCGGTCTCTCTATGGTCACCAAGATATTTCCTGAAGTCATAGGATCCACGGCCTCCATGGCGCTGAAATGAGTCATAATATGAGCCGGAGCGTCCCATTGGAGAACCTGAAAAGCAGAAGAAGTGTAGAATTAGAAATTTTCAGGAAAAAGAGGATAGATGCTTATAAGTGCTGAAAAGCCCTAAGTGTGTGTGGCGTGCAAACTACATGCGTCAAATCACAGACCACGCTTTGGTGTGGAAACAGAGACGACTGGCGTAGTAGGCATTTGGGTTTGTTTAAGGGTAGAAGTTGCCTCGACAACAGGAGAAGTCGCTTTTTGACTGCTATCCCCGAAAAGCTCTTGGGAAGTTATCATAATGTCGCTCAAGCCATCAAAGGTGTCGTCGCCCAAGTGTTCAGCAGATTTCTCCTTCTCAAGTTCCACATCAATTGATTTTTCAGAAGCTCGAGGATTCTCGTCTTCCTCAATAATTGGGGGAAGTGCCGACTTGCCAGCCAACCCTACAACATCAGTGGGTCCGGAGCACTTTATCAAAGCAGTATCCATGGCAGGTGTTTTTGAAGCAGCTTCTTCCACAGAAACCGGGGCATTTGACGCCTCTGCTTGAGAATCCAAAGCAGCCGATGTTTCTGCATCAGAGCTAGGAATTTCATGAAAACGAGTCGACCTGGAAGGATGCAGAAGCCCAAACTGGTGCAGAAGCTCATCATCTAATAGAAATTGGATGCTCCTCTCCTCTACAGGCACCGCCATAAGCCTCTCGAAAGTCACTTTGTGACTGAGATTTTTGGAAGGAGGAGGAAGTGCTGAAAAGGGAAAAAGAGCGAAGTTAGCACTTGATAATCCGAACTTCGGTAAATTTGAAGGAACGTAAGAAACAAATGCAAGTGATCTTACTCCCTATTCTCCAAATAGCATAAAACCCAGGAGGGCAGCGAACGTAGAAGAACGGGCTCAGGAAACTGTGAACATTTTCAGGGAGACCAGTGATCAATTTACGATTTCTCGCACTCCTTACAACTATGATGGAGGGATGATCTTTGTTTTTGGCAAAAGTGCAAAGATAGCGAATTTCTCCAAAGGTAGGGAAGCGGCCCAGTGTTCTCCTAAAAAGCACGCATAGTCCCAGCAAGATGGCGTAGCCATTGGGATGTAACTGAAAAGGGGAAATAGATAGTTGGAGAAGAAGTTCTCGAATACAGTCATTGAATGGGGGAATAGCCCCGCTCAAGCACATTTGGCGGTTAACTGCGACAAAGCCATGGGGCGGTCTGTCACCAGTATCATTCATTTCGGGAAGCAAAGCGTCAGCCTCAGCAATGCCAAACTGAATGCATAGTTGACGAAAGGCTTTATGGCTCAAAGTAGTAGGAGTCCTCTCTGGAGGATCGTTCAGCGGAATAGCAACTGGAAATACATCTTCAGCTTGCTCTGTTCCTTCTTGTGGAGAAGACATTCTACACAATCAGCTGAATATTCAAATGTGAAGGTGCACGTTCCCTAAAAGTGTGAAGTGTTGTGAAAAAAACTAATGAAAGTAAATGACAAGCATAACTGGAATTAAATTGGTTGACAATCAATCGATTACAAAATTTCAGAACTTGTCAACGATCAAGTGCAGAGTTAATACAGACAAGTCAGTTTCACTTGACTACTACGATTTTGTTTTAATACTTCACTTGAATTAGTTATTGTACAGCATCTCGTTCATATTCATTTAATTTAACTTTCTTGTTATCAACTAATCCGTCACTCGATGTGGGCAGTCGGTGATAGTATATTCGTCCCAGTGTTCTGTGAATGTTGTATTAAGCAGGATTGTTAGTTTGCAAAATTGAAGCAATGTGTAAGATGTATGCAACACAGTTCATAATTCATCAGTTTATAGTTCAACAGTTCGAAGTTCGGGCACAGTTCAAAAATCATTTGTTGGGTCAAAGCCAGAAATCCTTAAGTCCTGACTCGGTGACGACCTAAGGAAGGTTCCCTATGGGTCGAAGCCAGAAATCCTTAAGTCCTGACTCGGTGACGACCTAAGGAAGGTTCCCTATGGGTTGAAGCCAGAAATCCTTAAGTCCTGACTCGGTGACGACCTAAGGAAGGTTCCCTATGGGTTGAAGCCAGAAATCCTTAAGTCCTAACTCGGAAGCAACACAAAACCTAGGTCGCATGAAATTGCTAAGTCGGCTCCGACTTAAGTCATGAAAATCACTGGATCGCGCAAAATCCCTAGGTCGTGACCGAGCCAGTGCCTCGACTAAATTTCTTCCCTAACTCTTAACCCGTTAACCCAATAGCCTCACGGTCAACAACGATCCTCATTCCATCACACCATTGGACCATCCAAGGAGCCAATTCAAGTCGAATCAAATTTGCTGCGAATCCAATGTATTACTGCCCTATTACGATTACAACACGGTCAATGGCGATTGACGAACAATCAAAAAGTTATGCACGATGAATCGCAGCACCTAAACACAAATGGAAGTCAAAAACTGGGGAGTTATCGATTCGACAGCGAGCATGGGTGAACGACGACCAGATTGACTTACGAAGTATAACAAGAAGATGATCGGCGTTTGGATGGTTGGAATTTGTCTCTGAGAGCTCTAAAAGTGCTTCAATGGCAGATTCGGAAAAAAAGAACAGGTGAGGAAGAGGAAGAAGGATGCAACTATTTATATGATGGAAGGCGAGTCGACTTGCACGGTGTACGACCTAAGGTATTTGTTAAGTCGGCACCGACCTAACCAAAGAATTAAAAGAATCGAAGCATACGACCTATGGCTTAGGCATATACTTCGAGGGGCAAATGTTAACCCCCTTTCCGACTCACGACCTAAGAAAGTATGCCGAGTTAAGGTGCTTGCCGACCTAAGAAAGTATGCCGAGTTAAGGTGCTTGCCGACCTAAGAGAGTATGCCGAGTTAAGGTGCTTGCCGACCTAAGAAGAAGACGACCTAACAATTTGAAGGCGTGACCGATTTAAGGAAAGCTCCGAGTTAACAAGATCTCCGACTTAACAGGCTACGACTTAAGGAGAGATCTGACCCAACAGTTGCCGACCTAACTACTGAGAAAAGCTGCCGACTTAAGAGGTGTGCCGAGTTAGGAGTCTGCCGACTTAAGGTAATCTGTGACTCAGGAGCTAAAACCGAGTTAAGAAGGATGCCGAGTTAGGAGTCTGCCGACTTAAGGTAATCGGTGACTCAAGGGCTACGACCTAAGGGAAATTCCGAGTTATGAAAGGCTCCGATTTAAGAAGGTTCCGACCTAACCTTATTCTTTAACTCGCCGCCGACCTAACCCTATTCCTTAACTCGCCGCCGACCTAACCCTTAACTCATCACCGATCTACTATAAGTCGGCTGCGACTTAAATACTTAGAGAAAATTCCTGAGTCCAGATCAGCTCCTATAAATACCCCACCACTTCCGACATGAAGGGGACTTTTGGCAATTCATTTCTAAAGCGCCGTTACTCTGTCGAACTTTCCAATCATTCAGCAAACAAGGATCCTCCAAGCATTCAAGACACTACAACAAACTTCGAGAGAAATTCCTAACATCCGACATGGATTCATCGAGTTTCATCGCCGAAGATTGAGCTAGTAGTCAAGATTGCTTCTTGTGATCGAGTTGTATTGTTTTCATAGAAGATTTGTATCAATTTGTAATCAGATTCAATAATAAAGAGATTCAAAGTGGACGTAGGCTAAATCTTAGGCCGAACCACTATAAATTGCTGTCTTTTACTGCATTTCTGCTATTTTCCTGCTTGATTCCTGTTCCCGTTACACGGGTGGTGCTTTCAAAATCTTACTACACACACCGGGTGTTGGCGTTCACATTTTGACGTTAACACGTAGGTTGAGGCTTAGGTCGTAGACGACTTAAGGAGATAGGCGACTTATAGAAACTGGCGACCTAAGGAGTTTGGGATAGGTCGTATAGGAGATAGGTCGTGTGATAAGCTTAGGTCGTGAGGTAGGATAGGTCGAGTGAACGACCTAAGTATTGGAGCGACCTATAGGAAAGGCAGCGACCTAAGAGAGTTAACGACCTAGCAGTTAGGTCGCATAGTGGTTTAGGTCGTGTGATAGTTTGGAGCAGCTTATAGGATGTTAGCGACCTAAGGGAGATGCGAGCTAAGGAGTATACGACCTAGTGGAGTGGATCGACTTAGTAATTAGGTCGTTAGACGACTTAAGGAGTTAAGTCGTATCCTGGCTAAGATTAGTTAGGTCGCGTCTTAGTTAAGTCGTAGGTCGTAACTCTATTGAGTGGTTAGGTCACGAGGAAGTATCTGCGTTAGGTCGTTGGGTTTTGCCTGGGTGTTAGGTCGTGAGCGACCTAGGAGTTGCTAAGTCCCGAGCGACTTAGGAGTTGAGCTGCTAAGTCGTAAGTCGCGCATAGTTAAGTCGCGCATTGTGTTAGGTCAGAAGGTTGGTTAAGTCGTTAGGTCGCTAAAGCGCTTAAGTGTTAGGTCGTAGGCTGGTATTGTTGAGTCGTGGGCTTTTTAGGTCGTGGAGGTTTTAGGTCGTAAGTCGTGGACGACCTAACTGCGAGCGACCTAAGGGGAAATCAGCCTATAAATAGGAGGGTTTCTTTTCATTTTTTGGATCCGAATTTCGAAGCGACGAAGTGCTGCCATTTTGAGAGCTCGACTTCTACACTTCTTCACTTCTTTTCTCCACTCTAATCTAGTGATTCCTTCCATCCATATCGAAGATCAAATCGAAGATTGAAGAGCTTAGATTGAAGATCTACATCCATTGAAGTGAGATTTCATCGTTTGAAGCGGATTTGTGATAGATCAAGTTAGATCCTTCGCTGTCCAGATCTGAAGTGGGTTTCTTTTGAGGTGTTTAGGTGATTTGGTGAGTGGTGATTATCTCTCACACGGATCCAAAGGAGTATATCGGATTGTTGGCTTGATTTGGTGTTAAGGTAGAGATTTCCATGCATTTTCCTAATCATATGTGTAGATCCATATAGATCCATTGTTCATGATGATTTGACATCCATCTTACTACATGTTAACCTATGCAAGTTCATTCCTCAAGATTATAGAGACATTGCCCATGTTTTCATGCTTGTTAGACTTTCGACTCTTTAATTACGAAATTGCCATTATTGTTATAATTGTCTAATTAGACCATATTTGAATGTTTGATTACTTGGATTAATGTTTGACTTGATTGATTGCTATGAATTAGATGATTGATGATTTGATTTAGACCGAAGATGATTCAAAGCTAAGGGAAAGGCTCTTGAATTGGAGAAGCTGCTCGTGGCATATGTAGCGGACGATGAAGCTCCTATGCATAGATTTGATGATGATGATGTTGAGATGAAGCTTTGCGAGGATGTGATGAAGCGAGGCATGATATGAGATAGTCTTGGTCTAATCCAGACGGGATCATTCCAAGCATGTTGATAACTCGGTGATATGGTTCGAGTTGAGGATAATGGTTGGCTCGAGAGGCGCTTGAGCTAGTATGAAAATAGTCGTCGAGGAGGATGACTAGAAGGCTGAGATCTCATCGTTGTTGAAGGTTCTAGCATGCTCAAAGCAAGAGTACGTTGGGCAGATTCGATAGTCCCTAAAGGCTAATGATTGATAGTCAAGTACTCTGGGCAGATTCGATAGTCCTGGCCACGGGTCACGATGATGTGCAGAGTTATGTCTAGAACCGGGGTTTCCATTAGCCCTTGACGGACGGCTGAAAGAATGTGCCGGTCATTCAATTAACGATGATATCAAGGCAATGATAATAGTGATAGCCAGAGTCATGGATGTTTGGTTGTATCGTCATTCGGTCTCAAGAGCGGTATTTTCTGGGTGCTTATCTGATCTTGGTTTAGGCCTTGGGGGTTTGTACTTAGGAAAATATCGCCCTTGACTCGAGTGATAATTGCTTTACCTTCAATTGTGTGCTTTGCTATGTTTGCTTCTACTTAGTGTGTGTCTGGGGGCTATCACTGTAGAAAGAGGTGGAGTGGGAGGGTGGTATTCCTATTCATTTTCCTTTATGCTCTTTTGGGTATGTTGTTAGTTAATTTACTACTCACTAAGACTGTTGTTTGACTCAAGGCTTTATGTTTTAACTCTTATTGCCTTGGGCTGTTCGTCCATTTTGGGACGGGCAGACTAGGTAGCAGGTGACAGGTGCTGTTCTTGCTTTCCACGGTGTTGATATCGAAGACGAGCTGGAGGGTTGCATATTATCTTCTTATTATATGTACTAGGTTTTCCGCTATTTGTATTTTCTCTGAGTGTTATGTAGTGAGGCTTGTTGTATTGACTGTTCAGATGTTTGTATTCAACTATTATGAAGTTTTATTGATGAGATTCTATTTTGTGAAGCTTCACTATATATATGTTCTATTGTATTTTGTCCATGCGCTGTGAGTAATACGATAGATTCTGTTGTTTTTAATTTACCCTGACAATCGTCCATGGCTGCCTGGCACACTTTACAGCGCACTTTCTCTAGGTTCAGTGCAGGGGGTTATGGGCGGTCGTCACATTTGGTATCAGAGCCTTGGTTAATCGATTTTACCCAATGCTCGCTGACGTAACTACGTATGAGAGACGTAATTGTATTTTGATGGATGACTACTATATATAATATAGTAGCTTAGTAGAGTTTGAGTCCTTTATGCAGTTGTTTCTCTAGATGTGCTAATCATTCCTTTTTATAGATATTGAGAATGAGTCGAAGAGGGAGACCAGCTGCTAGGGAAGGCCGTGCTACTGAAGGGGCTGCTGATTATGCTGCTATGTTCGAAGCTATAATGACTTCGATCATGAGAAGGATGCCAGCTCCGGGGCCATCGGTGGATGTTGGAGTTCAAGTTCAAACTCCAAAACCGGTGGATTTTCCTAAGCTGTGTAGGGACTACACTGCTCTTGGAGGAAAGGTTTTCTTGGGAACGGAACCAACCATTGAGGTCCAGAGGTGGATAGATGCTTGTAGAAGGATCTTTGGTGATTTGGGAATTGAGGATGCGACTAAGAGGAAGTTAGCATCAAGACAGCTTCAAGGAAGAGCTTCTGATTGGTGGAACTCTATCACTATTGATACTCCGGAGGAAGAGATTAATTGGGAGCAATTCCAAGTCAGATTTGAAGCTAAGTTCAATTTTACAGCTCAGAAGTCTGTTCTGTTCAAGAAGTTTGTGGAGCTCAAGAAAGGAGGAAGACCAGTTCTTCAGTATGTTTCTGAGTTTGAAGCTTTGTCCAAGTACGCCCGATCATATATTGAATCTGCATACCAGAAGAACGAGAAGTTTGTGACAGGCTTGGACAGTTATCTTGGGAGGCAGTTGGTGGATCATTTGGACGATTCATTTGAGAAGCTCGTGGAGAAAGCTCTCAGGCATGAGAATCTGTTTCCTAAGGAAGGATCTGTTGTTGCTGTAACCAGGGAAGAGTCTAAACCCCAGCAGGGTGGAAACAAGAAGAGGAAGCAGCAGCAGCAGCAAAAGGGTAAGGATGGCCAGAAGAAGCCGAAAGGCGAGGTGACCTGCTACAATTGTCAGCAGAAGGGCCATTACTCTAGGGATTGCAAGAATCCGAAGGTGCCAATGAAGTGTCACAACTGTGACAAGCCGGGGCATATCAGGAAGAATTGTCCAGAACCGAGGAGGGACAAGCAGATTGTGCAAACTTATGCTTTGGGGGCTGTTCCATCGTCTTCGAAAGCTCCTACCGCTGAAGATAAAGGAAAGAGTGTAGTGGTTCAAGGTACTCTTTCCATATGTGGTGTTCCAGTTAGAGTTCTGTTTGACACTGGGGCGTCACATTCGTTTGTTTGTAGTGAACTTGTAGGCCGGTTGGGTTTAGAACCGGATATTGTTGATAGGCCATTGGTTGTGACTAATCCAGTTGGGGGTTCGTCTTGTTTGTGTATGCTATGCCGTGGTCTGATTGTATCGAGTCATGGTTGCTCTTTTGTTTGTGATTGTTTTGTTCTGAACTTTGCGGGGTTCAGAATTATTTTGGGTATGGACTGGCTTAGGAAGTATGCCGCAAAGGTTGATTGTGAAAGGTTGGAGGTGACAGTCGAGATTGTGGAGGGGCGAAAGATTGTGATACGATGTAAGCATGAAGAAGGCGTCTTCATGAGCTTCATGTATTCGCTGGTTGTTCCACGGGATGGACTGTCATCAGTGCCGATCGCTAATGGATTCGAGGATGTCTTTGACGAGGTCAAAGGGTTACTGCCGCATAGAGAGATCGAGTTTCGTATAGATCTGGTTGAAGGAGCCAGACCTGTTGTGATGCATCTTAGGCGGATGGCGCCTAGGGAACAGCAAGAGTTGAGGGTGCAGGTTGATGATCT
Source organism: Allium fistulosum (assembly GCA_030737815.1). Lineage (NCBI taxonomy): Eukaryota > Viridiplantae > Streptophyta > Magnoliopsida > Asparagales > Amaryllidaceae > Allium > Allium fistulosum. Next base: position 750,477,909 of record CM060905.1, on the reverse strand, counting down.
TTTACAAAAAGGATTCATTCGGCGTAGTGTGTCCGAATGGGGTGCACCAGTTGTGTTCGCAACCAAAGCAGATGGATCGTTGAGGTTGTGTGTGGATTATCATGAGCTGAATAAGGTGACTAAGAAGAACAAGTATCCATTGCCGAGAATAGATGACTTGTTTGATCAGCTTCACGAAGCTAAGGTGTTTTCTCAGATGGATTTGGCAACTGGATTTCACCAGTTGAGAGTGGCTAAGGATAGTGTGCCGAAGACTGCTTTTAGGACACCATCCGGTTTCTTTGAGTGGCTGGTAATGCCATTTGGATTGACTAACGCGCCAGCATATTTTGTGGATCTTATGAATAGAGTGTTCAGAGATCAGTTGAACAAGTTCGTGCTTGTGTTCGTGGATGATATTCTGATTTATTCCAGAACTGAAGAAGAGCACAAGATGCACTTGCGTATTGTTTTGGAAATCTTACGGAAACATCAGCTGAAGGCTAAGTTTTCGAAGTGTCACTTCTGGAAGAGTGAAGTGAGGTTCTTAGGCCATGTTATCTCTGGAAATGGAATAGCGGTTGATCCCGCTAAGGTGGCAGCAATCCAGGATTGGGTTAGACCTAAGAATGCATCTGATGTGAGAAGTTTTCTTGGATTAGCAGGATATTATCGACGTTTTATCAAAGACTTCTCCAATGTGGCTGCACCATTAACATGATTGACAAAGAAGAACCAAGTGTTCAGATGGGAAGATAAGTGTGAGCAAGCTTTCAGAATCCTGAAAGAGCATTTGACAAGTGCTCCTGTTTTAACTATTCCAAGTGGGAATGATGAGATGGTGGTTTACACCGACGCATGTGGTACTGGACTTGGAGTAGTGCTGATGCAGAGGGATAAAGTTGTTGCGTATGCAAGTCGACAACTGAAGCCGCATGAGAGGAATTACCCGACTCATGATTTGGAGTTAGCGGCGATTGTTTTTGCTCTTAAGATGTGGAGACATTATCTATTGGGAGTTCGATTCGAGTTGTTTACGGATCATAAGTCGTTGAAGTATCTTTTCTACCAAAAGGATTTGAATCTACGGCAGCAACGGTGGCTAGAGTTTTTGGCATCATATGATTTTGGTATAGCTTATACTCCGGGGAAAGGTAACGCAGTGGCAGATGCGTTAAGTCGAAGACATGCAGGATTGGGAGCCATGTTTTTAGAATGGAAGAATCTCGAGTATTTAGCTGGATTTGACTTCAGGCCCAGATGTGAATTGGAACCTGAGATGATGGCAAACTTATCAATAAGACCGACTCTTGTGGAAAGAATCGGCGAGAGTCAAAAGCGAGATAATAAGATTGTCAAGATTATCCGTGATTTGGAATCTGGATTGGAACCAGAAAAGAATAAAGGATTCGAGGTCGATCGAGAGGGTTGGCTTCGAAAGCAAGGACGACTAGTTGTTCCCGATATAGATGAATTGAGGAGTGAAGTTCTGAAGGAAAGTCATCACTCGAAGCTGACAATTCATCCAGGTGGAAATAAGATGTATCGGGATATGAAGAGAACCTATTACTGGGAAGGCATGAAGAAGGATGTTGGAAATGTTATTTCCAAGTGCATGAACTGCCAGTTGGTAAAAGCCGAACAGAAGAAGCCAAGTGGATTGCTTCAGCCATTAGAAGTTCCTACATGGAAGTGGGAACAAATATCGATGGATTTTATTGATGGACTACCTAGAACAAGAACGGGAAATGAAGGGATTTGGGTCATCGTAGATCGTCTGACTAAGAGTGCAAGATTCATTCCTGTTCGATCGACTAGGACTGCATCAAAGTTGGCTGAGTTGTATGTTAAGTGGATAGTTCGATTCCATGGTATTCCGAAGAGTATAGTGAGCGATCGAGACCCATTGTTCACTAGTGGATTTTGGAAGAGCTTTCAGGAAGTTCTGGGAACCGAGTTGTGTTTGAGTACAGCTTATCATCCTCAGACTGATGGTCAGACCGAGAGAGTCAACCGAGTTTTGGAAGATCTCCTCAGAGCTTGTGTTTTGGATTTCGGAGGATCATGAGAAGATCACCTTCATTTGGTGGAATTTTCATATAACAACAGTTACCAGTCAAGCATTGGTATGGCACCATATGAGGCATTGTATAGAAGACCGTGTAACTCTCCGACACGTTGGTTAGAGACAGGAGAAAAGCTGATACTTGGGCCAGAGATGATTCGACAGACTTCAGATTGTATAGAGGTCATTCGGCAACGAATGAAGGCAGCCCAAGACCGTCAGAAAAGTTATGCCGATAAGCGTCGTAAGGATTTGGAATTCGACGTTAGTGATATGGTTTTTGTGAAGATTTCTCCACTGAAGAATGTTATTCGATTCGGGAAGAAAGGGAAATTGACTCCGAGATTTGTTGGACCATTCCCGATCATTGAGCGAATTGGAAAGCTCGCCTACAGATTGGAGTTACCAGAAAAGATGTCGAGTGTGCACAATGTTTTTCATGTATCGTATCTACGGAAGTATGTGCACGACTCGAATACAGTGGTTTCTACTGATAGGTGTGAAGATTTCGAAGTTGATCCAGTCGATAAGAGACTTCGTAAGCCGCTTCGTGTTGTGGAAACCGACACGAAACATCTTAGGAGGAAGATAGTTAAGTTGCTCAAGGTATAATGGAGTGATGATGATAACGACTGTACGTGGGAGGTGGAAGAGAGGATGAAAGCAGCTCATCCTGAACTCTTCAAGGTATGGCCCTAAGGTGTCGTGTCATCTCACGATATTGTAACTTGTTCTAGTTTTAGAATTCTGCATGCTAAGCTAGAATTGGATGCATGGTTTGTTGATTGCTATGGATGGTAGGCGTGCAGAATAGTCTTTGATTGCTCTTGTTAGTTTGGAATTTCGGGGACGAAATTCCTAAGGGGGAGAGAATATAACGACCTGTATTTTTACGGATCAAAACATCGTAAAACTATTGTCATTAGGTCGTAATGTTGTTAAGTCGTATAGGGTTTAAGTCGTTCGAAGCTTAAGTCGAGTAGAATTAGATCGAGAGCGACTTAAGAGAATTGACAGACTTAAGAAGGATATGCGACCTAAGGAAGTTGAGGTTGGCGACCTAAGGATTTGGAGTTAGGTCGTATGATAGATAAGTCGTAGGTTGAGGCTTAGGTTGTAGACGACTTAAGGAGATAGGCGACTTATAGAAACTGGCGACCTAAGGAGTTTGGGATAGGTCGTATAGGAGATAGGTCGTGTGATAAGCTTAGGTCGTGCGGTAGGCTAGGTCGAGTGTACGACCTAAGTATTGGAGCGACCTATAGGAAAGGCAGCGACCTAAGAGAGTTAACGACCTAGCAGTTAGGTCGCATAGTGGTTAAGGTCGTGTGTTAGTTTGGAGCGGCTTATAGGATGTTAGCGACCTAAGGGAGATGCGAGCTAAGGAGTATACGACCTAGTGGAGTGGAGCGACTTAGTAATTAGGTCGTTAGACGACTTAAGGAGTTAAGTCGTATCCTGGCTAAGATTAGTTAGGTCGCGTCTTAGTTAAGTCGTAGGTTGTAACTCTGTTGAGTGGTTAGGTCGCGAGGAAGTATCTGCGTTAGGTCACTGGGTTTTGCCTGGGTGTTAGGTCGTGAGCGACCTAGGAGTTGCTAAGTCCCGAGCGAATTAGGAGTTGAGCTGCTAAGTCGTAAGTCGCGCATAGTTAAGTCGCGCATTGTGTTAGGTCAGAAGGTTGGTTAAGTCGTTAGGTCGCTAAAGCGCTTAAGTGTTAGGTCGTAGGCTGGTATTGTTGAGTCGTGGGCTTTTTAAGTCGTGGGGGTTTTAGGTCGTAAGTCGTGGACGACCTAACTCCGAGCGACCTAAGGGGAAATCAGCCTATAAATAGGAGGGTTTCTCTTCATTTTTGGGATCCGGATTTCGAAGCGACGAAGTGCTGCCATTTTGAGAGCTCGACTTCTACACTTCTTCACTTCTTTTCTCCACTCTAATCTAGTGATTCCTTCCATCCATATCGAAGATCAAATCGAAGATTGAAGAGCTTAGATTGAAGATCTACATCCATTGAAGTGAGATTTCATCGTTTGAAGCGGATTTGTGATAGATCAAGTTAGATCCTTCGCTGTCCAGATCTGAAGTGGGTTTCTTTTGAGGTGTTTAGGTGATTTGGTGAGTGGTGATTATCTCTCACACGGATCCAAAGGAGTATATCGGATTGTTGGCTTGATTTGGTGTTAAAGTAGAGATTTCCATGCATTTTCCTAATCATATGTGTAGATCCATATAGATCCATTGCTCATGATGATTTGACATCCATCTTACTACATGTTAACCTATGAAAGTTCATTCCTCAAGATTATAGAGACATTGCCCATGTTTTCATGCTTGTTAGACTTTCGACTCTTTAATTACGAAATTGCCATTATTGTTATAATTGTCTAATTAGAACATATTTGAATGTTTGATTACTTGGATTAATGTTTGACTTGATTGATTGCTATGAATTAGATGATTGATGATTTGATTTAGACCGAAGATGATTCAAAGCTAAGGGAAAGGCTCTTGAATTGGAGAAGCTGCTCGTGGCATATGTAGCGGACGATGAAGCTCTTATGCATAGATTTGATGATGATGATGTTGAGATGAAGCTTTGCGAGGATGTGATGAAGCGAGGCATGATATGAGATAGTCTTGGTCTAATCAAGACGGGATCATTCCAAGCATGTTGATAACTCGGTGATATGGTTCGAGTTGAGGATAATGGTTGGCTCGAGAGGCGCTTGAGCTAGTATGAAAATAGTCGTCGAGGAGGATGACTAGAAGGCTGAGATCTCATCGTTGTTGAAGGTTCTAGCATGCTCAAAGCAAGAGTACGTTGGGCAGATTCGATAGTCCCTAAAGGCTAATGATTGATAGTCAAGTACTCTGGGCAGATTCGATAGTCCTAGGCACGGGTCACGATGACGTGCAGAGTTATGTCTAGAACCGGGGTTTCTATTAGCCCTTGACGGACGGCTGAAAGAATGTGCCGGTCATTCAATTAATGATGATATCAAGGCAATGATAACAGTGATAGCCAGAGTCATGGATGTTTGGTTGTATCGTCATTCGGTCTCAAGAGCGGTATTTTCTGGGTGCTTATCTGATCTTGGTTTAGGCCTTGGGGGTTTGTACTTGGGAAAACATCGCCCTTGACTCGAGTGATAATTGCTTTACCTTCAATTGTGTGCTTTGCTATGTTTGCTTCTACTTAGTGTGTGTCTGGGGGCTATCACTGTAGAAAGAGGTGGAGTGGGAGGGTGGTATTCCTATTCCTTTTCCTTTATGCTCTTTTGGGTATGTTGTTAGTTAATTTACTGCTCACTAAGACTGTTGTCTGACTCAAGGCTTTATGTTTTAACTCTTATTGCCTTGGGCTGTTCGTTCATTTTGGGACGGGCAGAATAGGTAGCAGGTGACAGGTGCTGTTCTTGCTTTCCACGGTGTTGATATCGAAGACGAGATGGAGGGTTGCATATTATCTTCTTATTATATGTACTGGGTGTTCCGCTGTTTGTATTTTCTCTGAGTGTTATGTAGTGAGGCTTCTTGTATTGACTGTTCAGATGTTTGTATTCAACTATTATGAAGTTTTATTGATGAGATTCTATTTTGTGAAACTTCACTATATATATGTTCTATTGTATTTTGTCCATGCACTGTGAGTAATACGATAAATTCTGTTGTTTTTAATTTACCCTGACAATTGTCCATGGCTGCCTGGCACACTTTACAGTGCACTTTCTCTAGGTTCAGTGTAGGGGGTTATGGGCGATCGTCACAGAAATGAAATTACACAATAAAATAAACTTCCATATTTTCTGATGAAAATTTACCAATTGCTATGTTTTTAAATACATATTCCAAATATAACATTTTATTTCAAAATTCAATTATTTAAAATTTTACATAAATTCAGTTAAATACGTTATAAAACCAATTAAAATTTTTGGGTCGTTACAAGCACATAGATCTTGATTGGAATGAGAGAGATGATAGAAATCAGAGAGCAAATGATAGAGAATTAAACTAATGGCAATGGAGTTTGATTCTAGTTGAAATTCGGCAGAGTATGGTTATAATTTGTTTTAGAAAAAGAAAGAGAAGAAGAAAGGGAGAAGAACAATGAAAAGTGATTGAAAAATTCGTTGAAAAGAAAAGTATTTATAGAGGAATAACGTCATGTCTTTTCGTGAAGAGATAGATGAATAGACATTTATTATGAAAATTGAATTTGAAATTCACGGCTAGTATGTCAACATATAGGGTTAGAGTATGTCAACATACCCTTTGTAATTTTGAAAAACACTTTAAAATATAATTTTGAAAATGTATTGTTTTCTGAAATAATTTTAGACTTTGTAAGTATGTTTAAATATAATATATAAACATTATTATAATCATAATAAAACTTATGTAAAACTATATGATAAGAATTTTGAAAAATAAACAAATATAAATCAAAATCTAATAAAAAAATAACTTGGTAAAATATTAAAAACTAAAATTATAAGTATAAGAATTTTAAAAACTATTAAAAGTTATTTTGAAAAGAACATTTAAAAACCAAAACATTTTAAAACTACTTTAAAGCTTAAATAGAGAGAGAGAGAGATCAAGTGTTATCATAATTTTAACAAACATTCTAGACAATATAACTAATTTGGAATATCTTGGAATCTTGAATTCTTGAATGCACATAAGTCTTCTTTCTTGAGTCTCTATGTCAACATCTTTAACTCTTCAGTCTTTACTTGATACTGTACAGTCTTCTTATATCAACACCTATATAATATCCGGCACTATATACTCCATACCTTGATAAAACATTAGTATTTATATGGGGAATTTCACCAGAAGGACAAACTTTGCAGTCCAATTAGTTTCTAGGACACACATTCAAAGAAATACTTCCCAGGCCAAAGTCAGCAGAATAATTACTTTCAAGAACAAACTTTGTAGTCCAATTACTTTCAAGGACATAATTTCATAGGTTTTTAGGTCTTAGAAACTAATTATTTTACGTTTTGTCCTTGAAAGTAATTATTTCAGTTGTGTGTCCTAGAAACTAATTCCACTTGCTAAAGAGGCCCTTGTGGCTAATTTCCACTATTTATATTTTATATGATTTCATAAAGTTGTTGTCATCAAAACCAATATCTCAAGTACTAACATCCCCACGGCAAACCATGTCTTAAAGAGGTGTAGGGGCTTTCAAACTTTCCACTCCTAACAAATTGGTTCATCATGTGTGTTTATGTTGTTTCTATTCTTTGATCTACTACTCCTTATTTTCACTATTTTGCGATGAACGCACATTTATCTCTTTCTCTTTTTGGGTTTGTAGTTCTGAAAATTCTCTCATTTCTTCCACCCCAAATTACCATTCACACACTTAGAATGTGATTTTTGCAATGTCTCTGCCTTGGACCACTTTGGTTGCATTGGACTCAAAATTATTATTTTCAACCGATTTGGTTGCTTTGGACCAAGGCAAGCCCTGATTGTACAGAACACTAATGCATTTGTTTTTTGGTTTCCCAAGCCAAGATTAAAGTTAATTGCCTATGTAACAAAATAGAAGTTTATTTTAAATGACTCTTCTTAGAAAAATCTCCGTGATTAACTTTTTATTTATTTTGTTCCTTATTTTGAATGTAAATGAAAAACAAAAAATAAAAAACGCATAAGTTAATCACATAGTTTAGAAATTTTAGCATATGGGCTATATGCATGAAACTGATGCAGATTCAACAAAATTGAATCTTATTATAGCTAATGGGCTACGTGCATGAAATTGATGGAGATGCAACAAACTAGAAAAATTAAAGAAAGACTACCAGGTTCAAGCACATAGCCTAAAAGAAAATAATACATGTTTAGCTGCCTTGAAAAAAAAATCTATAACGAGACTCTACTGCAAAACTATTAAACAGGTAACAATTTTCTAGCTATCTTAACTATACACAGAAACAGTTCAAATGCATTCATCTATAAAAGGAATTATTTGGAATATACACAAATACTTTTGTTATATCGGTCAACTGGCGGCCTTCTATTTGTAATACTACAGGAGAATATAATAGTTACCTAATCTTACTTAATTATACTATTCAGTGATTACCTAAATATAATTATCATTAATTAATTATAATGTTTGGTGCTTACATACTAAAATTTGTTAACTGTAATGTTCAGTAAGTAAACAACATTATAACATTTTATTTTTTACGTACTTACAGTCTGCACCTTCTATGATTGTACAAACTTGGTCTTTTACATTGTTTGGATCCGATTTTGAATTAAACATTTTAATCTACAGTAGATTCATACTATAGATGAATAGGAAGTTCTGGTTATTCCATGATGCATAACCTCATTCAATTTGCAATTTTTTTATTAACATGGATTAATTTAAGTTTTCACATATTGGGACTCCCAACTATTCTCAATTAGCATTAGCTTAAACCTCAGTTCAATAAGTGTGCTAACATTGATTTATCCATTCTGTAGATGTTGACTATTCTCAGTTAGCACTCCTATGCAGTTTAACATTACACCGAACCTTAGACAAAACAATATGGTTTTGGATTATGGTTCAAATACAAAAATAATACAATAAATTCGTATTTAAGAAGAAAGCAATGAAAAAAGGAGTTTGCTGCACTTCCATGGTAATGATTGATAGTTGCATTATGGATGTTAAATGTTGAGTCATCAATTAATACATCTTTAGATGCTTTGAAAAAAGGTCCACCAATTTACTATATCGATCGTTTAATAAGTGCAAGATTGATGATTAGAAATAATTTATATTTACACTCCCTAACTTAAAGTTGCAAACATAAACCCAACGCTTTGAAGTAATTTTTCACTTTTCTACATTATTTTCATCTTATTCAAAAGCAGGTATATACCTATCATACATAAATTGTAATGTTCCTGGATTTGAACTGCCAAAAAATATATTTAAGGAATCAGTTATCTAAATAACTGAACTAAAGTGAAGTTCTGTATAATCAGGGTTATGCCCTTACGTGTGTGTTGCATTTGTTTTTTGGCTTATCTTTTATGTTGAGCTTGTTGTAGTTGCATATTTAGTTGCAACCAGTTCTATTGGTTGTAACTTCAATTTTTTACGACTTATTACATACCTAAATGTAATAAGTTAACATATTACATGCTTGGATGCAATATTACATGCCCTAGTGTAATAACTTCAATGTGTGTAGTATAATATATTGGATGCAACCAGTTGATTACAATATATAACCAATTTCTACGTTAAAGTTTGGAAACTTATTTGCCTTCATATGTCGATGATAGAAAATGATTGGGTTTTTAAAACAGATGATAATACAATGCTTAACTTATATGTATTTCGAGAATTAAAACATGTGATCTAATATTAAAACACAATTTTTTTATGTTTTTAACTTTTGTCATAAAACTAGTATAGAGTACCGACAAGGAACATTGAATTTCGTGCATAGTGCAAAGAAGAATGTAAGAAATGTAGAAAACATTTTATGCCCCTACAAAGATAGTAGGAATTATTCGTCATGATGACCACATCATCGTTGAACATTTAATTATGAAAGGAATGGATCCTAGATACATGAGCAGTGTATGGTATAACCATAGTGAAGAGATAAATGTAGAGAAGAAAACAAAGTCGTTTGACGTATATGATTTATTCAAGATGATTCACTATGAAGATGAAGATTTTTTTTTAATCATAATTTTTTTGATGATGATAAAGATAATGTTTATTTTCGAAGAATAGAGGATGAGTTACTGAAGAACATGGAAGATGCAGAAACTCCATTGTATCTGGTTGCACTAATCACACAAAATTATCTTCCATCACCGTCTTGTATAATCTTAAATATCAGACTGGCTTTTCTGATAGTGGGTTTGATAAGCTTTTAATTATGCAACATTTATTTTTGCAGAAGGATAAGGTGCTTCCCAAAACCTCATATGAATTAAAGAAATCTCTTAAAGCATTCGACATGGGTTTTGAAAAGATACATGCTTGTGAGAATGACTGTTGCCTTTTCAGAAAAGAATACAAAGATTTAAATACTTGTCCAAAATGTGGTTTTTCTAGATGGAAGAAAAATCAAGATACTGAAGAGATTATGGAAGGTGTTCTAGTTAAAGTGTTGAGATACTTTCCAATAATTCTGAGATTTAGAAGAATGTATAGATCTCAAAAGATGGCAGAAGATTTAAGATGTCATTTTAATAATAGAAGCCGCGATGGAAAATGCGTCATCCCGTGGATTCTATGATACGGAAAATGGTGGATGAAAAGTAAAAATCTTTTTCATCTGATCCACGCAATCTTAGGCATGGTCTTGTTACAGATGGATTCAATCCATTTTCCATGTTGAGTTCAAAATATAGCTGTTGGTCTGTAATGCTTGAGACATGCAATCTCTCGCTTATGTTGTGTATGAAGAAGGAAAATATTATGTTAACTTTACTTATTCCAGGCCTAAAGCAACACAGGGAATGATATTGATGTATATTCAGCGTCTTTGGTGGAAGACTTGTATCATTTGTGGTGTAATGGAGTTGACACTTATGATGCATTAGTAAAATATTTTTAAACTGAATGAAATTTTGCTATGGATGATTAATGATTTCCCGGCTTATGGAAATTTTGCTGGATGTCGTGTGAAGGGGGGAAAAGCATTCCCATTTTGTAGTGTCAATACCCATTTCCATTAGTTGAATTATAGTCGAAAGAACGTCTACATGGCTCACAGAAGATTTTTACCTATTTCAGTTTCACGGAGGAAACAAAAGGCATTGTTTGATAACACCATAGAGAAAGGTAGTGCTCCTAGAATTCTAACTGGGAGAAACATTTATGCATTGTTGCAGTATTATCCAAATGATTTTGGAAAAGAAAAAGAAAAGAAAAGTAAGAAGAGGAACTGTGCTCATGATACAGAAGATGAATATGATAAGATTAACGATCCTACAAAAATGGAGCTATCAAGGTGGAAAAAAAGATTGATTTTCTTTGATTTTCCATATTGGGAGGTTAGTGGTTAATTTATTTACTTATCACTGTTTTAACAAAAGAAAAATATAGTAATGTGTTATAGTTTTGGTTTTCGTAGGAACTTCCATTATGTCATAATTTAGATGTGATGCATGTGGAGAGAAACATTGATGAAAGCCTATTGGGCACAATTTTGCATGGTAATAAATCAAAAGATGGAACCAACTGTAGAAATGATTTAGTGGATTGGGGAATTCGACATGAGCTTCATTCACAACCTCGTGGGAATAAAACATATCTTCCACCGGCTCCATATATGTTGTCAAATTCTGAGAGAAAAATATTTTGCAGAAGACAGTAGGATTTCAAAGGACCAGATGGCTACTGTTCAAATTTGAAGAATTGGATTTCATTGTAGGATTGCAAAATTAGTGGATTAAAGTCACATGCTTACCATGTATTAATGCAACACTTATTGCCAATGGTATCGAGATGATTAATAGCAAAGAAGGTAAGAAATGCAATAATTCGCTTATGTCCTTTCTTCAACAAATTATGTTAACGTGTTCTTGATAGAGAGAAAGTAGAACAAACCAATGTTGAGGTTATTGAAGTTTTATGCAAGATTGGAATTTTTTTTCAACCGTCTTTTTTTGATATAATAGTACATTTGTCCATTCATCTTGGAAAAGAAGCACTAATGTGTGGACGGGTTCATTTTCGTTGGATGTACCCATTCGAAAGATATACGAAGACAATTAAAGATTATGTAAGAAACTATACGACCAGAGGGACGTATTGCAAAATCCTATCTTATAGAAGAACCCATGAGGCTTTTCAATTAATTTTTGAAAATATCATGACATATAAAGGAGAAAGAAGCTCGAAATGAAGATTATGAAAGCATTGTAATACTCGAGGGACGTCCGATTTCAATGTCCAAGACAGTTACATTGTCAGTTAATGAGAAAGAAAGTGCTCATTTAACCATGTTAATGAATATGGCTATGGTGGAACCATTTATAGAGTAAGTTTATGTTACATTGTTCTAATTATTTTGATGTGTTCGTTAAGTTAAATATAACTTGTAATCACTTGTTCTGTACTAGTTTGCACTTGGAGGAATTAGAAAATTCAAACTAGAGCATGAGAAAAAATAACACCTTACTTTGGGAAACACACAAAAATTTTGTCGATTGGATTAAAGGAAGGTTAGTTAGGTTCTAAATATATTCTCATTTGGCTACTAATCTTACTCTAAATATTTATGCTAAATGGAATTTGTTGTAGATACCTATTGACTCCAAGGATCATAATGACATGTTAAGATGGATAGTTTTTGGTCCGAATAATGATGCCTTCTCTTACAAAGGATATATCATCAATGGGCAACATTTTCATATAAAAGATGAAGAGAGAGAAACTCAAAATAGTGGGGTGACTTTTGATGCGAAACTATATGTAGAGCAAGTGCAAAAGATATGCCCAAGTGGTTGATGTGGTCATATATTATGGAATACATATAGATATAATTTTATTATATTATCATTTGTTTATATTCCTATTTTTAAGTGTCGTTGGGCGTATAAAGGAAATGGAGTAATAGTTGATGATGATGGGTTAGCCCTTGTTAATTTACATCAAGCATCGTTTTCAAGAGATCCATACATACTTGCGTCTCAAGCAAGACAAGTATTTTATTTAAGAGAAAATGATGTTTCGAATTGGTATGTTGTAATGAAAGCACCATTAAAAAGTTTTGATGATTTAGATACACATGATTGCGTCGAGGAAGATAACCAATTCGTGAATGATTGCGAAATAACCGAAATGGATGATGAATATGTTAGCTATGTTAGGGTGGATTGCAAAGGCATACTTGAGTAGATTATATGTTCTACTTGAACATGGTTATTAATTTTTCAGTGGTATTGTAATACAAGGTAAGTTGTCGACTATTAGTTTTCAATACATAATCTGTTAATTAACACATAATGAAGGATTTGATTTTGATAAGGTAGAAACAATAAATATTGTTCGTCACTTGGTATTAGATTCATTATTTATAAAAGTTAATGGTTTTATATATCAGTCTAATTATGATGTCTTTACATAGGTTAAAGCATTTGAAAAAAAAGTTCATGCATTTGTAACTTATTTGTACTATCTGATGATACTCATAAATCAGTTGATATTAACTTGGTATTCAAAGGATGCACGATTAATATCAAGACTTAACTACTTAAAGATCACGTAATTGAAAGACCTCACACACCTTAGTATACCCAAAAAGGGCACATTAAAGAATATGGTGCGTTATAGGTATAGATAAAAACTTACAAAGACTAAGATTCACAAGACAAAATAAATAAAATAACGGAAACATTTATATAGTAATCTCATTATTCAAAATCAAACTTCATAAAAAGAATCATAAAACCCAATACATAAGATATCTCAAAATACCAAATACATGTTTTATAAAAAGGAAAATACTATCTTAGTCTTACTATCAGAGTACATTAATAAAACCATCCCTCTCATCAGTACCAGCACATCCAAACTCAAATAAAAAGAAAACAGGAAAAGAAGAAGAAGAAGAATACATGATGAATCTCCAAGAATATCACTCCAAGAAAACTGAAAGTCTAATGCCCTTGCCTCTACTGGCCTATGGGGGGAAAGGGAAAATAGAGGAGTAGGTAAGACAAAAGTCTGGTGAATGAAAGTAAATACTAGTATTCTTAAGCGAGATAAAGATAATTGACTTTGCAACAGTTCTAGTATAAACAAAATAACGGAAAAGATAAATCTGGAATTAAATACGGTTTAATTGTTTGCTTTGCTTAGGTAGTTCGATTGGATTGTTTGCACTTTTCTAAAACTGCTTTGATTAGGCTGAAATCCCAATCCTATTTTAATTAGGCTGAAGTCCTAATTCTACCATTTGATCGGCCTTCTATCTCTGTTGTGCAACTGTGAGCTAGAAACATCATGTGGGTCCCACAACAAATAACACATGTTTATCGCTTGGAACTCAATAGCGACTTATATCCCTACACCGAGGCCGCACGCTCGACCACCGCCGACTCACGCTATCTGTTGCTCCCTCTTTTGACCTCTTATTTACCATAACTCCAGCATAAGCGTGACCAGCCTCACCTGTGCTATTGTGAGACCACCAGTTTCTGACTGAAGGGGAATGTTGTTAGTACGGGTCCTAACAAACAAAATCTAGTTGCGCCCCTTGCCTAAATCCCCTGATTTGAGGTTCTATTTATTGACCTCTTATTTACCATTACTCCAGCATAAGCGTGCCCAGCCCCAACTAATCTATTGTGAGACCATCAGTTCCTGACTGAAGGGGAATGCTGTTGGTACGGGTCCTATTTCTATCTTTGCTTATTAACTTAGTGTAAGTTTTAAAATAAGCCTTTTCAATTATTTCTGCTATGCTTGCTTATTAACTTAAATATAAGTTCTATAATATCCCTTTTTCTGTTCTCTCTTATTATAACCTGTGTGTTAAAATTTTGCTCATTAACTTAACCCAAGGTCTAGGTTAAAAAAAATAAGCTACTTCTGCTATTTCTTCTATTTTCTTTATTTAGTTATAATTACATGTTATAACTATGCTTGCAAATATCTTAAATTTGACTATTTCGGTCTATATCCAATTTATTACAGCTCTTCTTATTTTCATCTAATTTTCTGTAAATCCATTATTCTTATATTCTAGTCCATATTAGCGAATTATTTTCTTTTATTTATGCCATTCGCGTAAAAAGGGAATTAAAAAGAACTAACAATTACAGAATAAATCCCAACATAGAATAGATGCAAATAAAATAATAACAGTAAATAACTGTAAATACTGTGAATAATTGGAAAAGCTATAATTAACAGTAAATAATTGCAAATAACTGAAATAGAATAGCTAAAAGAAAATAGACTGGAAAGCAAGTCCAAAATTTACTTAAAAATAAACTGTAAATAAACTTGCATAAAGGTTATCCCAAAATTGTAGAAAAACTACAACTATTGGAAACCCTATTATTTTAAATTACTTAAAAATCTAAAATAATTACTTAAACACTCACAAGTGGTCCTTAGCTCTTTTCCTTGGCCTTCCCGGATCCACTTGTATGGTATAAAATATTTTAATTAAAAAGATCTTCTCCTTTGAAAAATATTCCTTTTAGGGTCCAACCTTAGGCAATGAACCCAGATGTAGAAAATATGAATGAGAAAAATAGCTAGGCCTAGGGTCTTATTTATAGTGTCACTTGTGGATCTCATACCGTTGGATTTGGAGATTAAATCTGGTGCAACCACGTCATAGGCTCGATGGGAACCGTCGGATCGAAGCACGGACGCACATGATTGGATTAAAATAGAAAAATGACGTGTTCAAACAAGGCTGCGTGAAAGAATGAAGGCGGGTCGACCTTCATGTCGACCAACCACTTGCTAGGGTCGACCTATAGGTCGACCTAGCCATGGTGTGGGTCGACCCTAGGGTCGACCTTGCCTATTTTATTTTCTTTTGTTTTCTCGTTTCTTGTTTATTCCGTAACTTCTTCGTCTTAGCTCAGATTTTGACAATCTATATATGGAAATTGACTAGAAAAGTACCACGGACCCAATAGTGCAACTCATGTGGCTAAATTATGATAATTTCAAAAAGTTATTTTATTATTTAATTAATTCGTTATTTAATTACTATAGCTTAAATTTCGGGTTGTTACATTAATCGAGATAAAAGGCAGCACAAGTTACCTACATCTAGCCATAATTAAAACTGTGAACCACAAAAAATATAATCAGTTCTTGTAGGTTAAAAAGAAAAATTGAATTCAACAAAATACTAGACTAGATAGAATTTTGATTAGTCTACAGTTTTTGTTATTACTTGAATTAACTATGTTCAACATATAATTGCAAATATATAGCCTTATTTTTATTTGCTTCATGTTTATACACTAACAACATTAGTGTTTGCACCGTAAATTGGCACAAACTCCCAATATAAGTTTTGTAGAGAAATAAATGAAGAATATAAAATGAAAACAGAACAAACGAGCAATTAAAGGACAGAAAATCAACACAATAATAAGAACACGATGATTTATAGTGGTTTGGGTTGTTTGCCTACGTCCACTTTGAATAGATAGCTTTCTTAATCACTTTGTAAAATGAGTACAATAGGGATCGGATGAAAATCCTTAGTCACGGTAGAGTACAAAGCAACTAACAGCATAAAAGCCTCAAAAATGAACAATCAAGCCTGTATTTATAAAGGAAGATGGTGTAGCGACCCAGAAATTCGAACACTTCGTCTTCGGATATCAATACATTTTGAAATATAACTAAGTGTGCTAAATATGATTTTTATAACCTTATTTATCATCATTTAATTAATAAATAATGATAAGAAACTTTTTTCTTAAAAGTGTTTACAAAATATACTCTTGAAGAAAAATCGATAATGTAACCGAAAATCGATTTATTGATAAACAGCTTTTTGATTGATATAAGTTGTTCAAAGTATCATGCACTTAACCGATGATCAAATGAACACATTAGCAACTAATTAGCACAATCTCCTCTTCATAGAGAATGGAACGTTCTAGAAAGTTCAATTAGGATAAGAGATGATATTATGTGAAGGGTATAAGAGTAATTAGCCATAAAGGTGAAGTAACATAAAGAAGAAGAGACATAAAGGAGAAGTGATGGAAGGTAAGCCTTCTATGGCATGGTGGGGGGTGAAGGCAAGCTTAAAGAGAACCATTTCTATGCCTATATAAGGAAGGGTACACCCTTAGAAAATATATCACAAATATTCCTAATCTTTGAGTTAAAATTTCAATGGCTTCTCTTCTTCTTTATCTTTAAATTTCTAAAGCAAATTATTTGCAAACCATCTCCAAATCACTCCAAACTTTGCCACAACGCTTAGTAATATATTAGAGAACCTTCTACTATGTCAAAAGTGGAAGAAGCAAAGCCAAACTCCCCTAACCCCACGAGGCTGTGAGCATATGGAGAGGGAGGAAGGCAAAGAAGGCAAGGCAAATCAAGAAGCGAGGAAGGAAAGGTGTTTGCTTGCTTGGATTGGACTTTGGTGAGCTTGGATCTTGGTTATTGTTAGATTAAGGGTGAGTTAACGCCTCACTTTGAATGGAAAATATAACATATATATTTTGTATTTGAGTGTGTTAATTCTGTTTGAATTGTTAAGTGACATATATTAAAACATTGATTTGAATTCTTGTTTTGAAAACAAGTGACACATAAAATCTATGTAAATGGACTTGAACAAAATTGGAATGGACTTGAATAGACTTATATGACATATGACGAGACCTTGAACAAAGCACATAGGTTGTAGTTGGACATAAGTTGAGATATGACTCAGATTTGAAAGTGCACTTATAGTGATAGTAGCTATGAATGCAGTTCAAAACTATCTTGTTTTTTACGATTGTTATGGAACTTTGTAGAGAGATCCATGGGGATTTCCTGCCATATTAGCATTATCATATATGTATGTTTGTTGTAATTAAAAACTTGAAAATTTAAAAGTTAAGTAACATCTCGAAACTTGCCAAAACATCACTAGTGCAAAATCGCCCCGTTTATCCTTGGTTTTTGGACTTCAATTGTTTCTAGAAGGATTTCAAGTTCGAGCGATTTGTTTCATTCTTTTTAAAAGTATTGCCTAACTATTTTTAGAGTATTTTAAACATAGTTAGAGATAATTATGAATTTTTAAGAATTATTTATGAATTTCTAAAGAAAGTAATTTTAGAATAAAAGATGTTCTTTTTCCAAGTTTTGTTGATTTTTCAAACTTGTTATTTTTAAGTAATATTTTTTATAAATATTTTTTAACCTATTATAAATATTTCCAAGTACTTTAGATGCTTCAAGAAGGGGTTAGAATTGCTAAATGGCCAAATGATTGATTGTTTAATCACATATTAGAAAAGTAATTAACTATGCTTAACAAAAATAAGTTGACGAAGTAATCTTATCTATTTATGAGAGTTAAGATTGATGTTGAGTAGGGACGGAGCAATAGTGCTCTAACCTACCGAGCTTCCCTCTTAAACGAGGAATAGGTAAGTGGATAATGTCGAAAACATGTTAATCGAGTTGATTCCTTGTTGTTTATGGAAATCATTAATACTATACATAACACTAAAAGCCAACGAGGTAGACTTATCTATTTGTGAGATTTAAGAATGAAGTGTCTAGGAAAGGCATGGAGCAACCAGTGCCCAAACTTACCTGGCTTCACTCTTGGGCAAGTAATAGTTACATTAGAACGTCGGAAAGGAGTAAAGCATACAAACCGTGATTTGTTTAAGCTATTGTTTTGACTGGATAATCGATTAGTCGTTTATCGAACTTGACCTAATATTAATTTAAGAAGTAATCAAAAGGCTTCATGATTTTTTACCAAAAAGAACCCTCGGGGAGGAGTATTGGTATGGAACGTCTCAAGCTCTCATTTACTTTTGAAGGAACCGAAATTGAGTTTATCATAAATTCATCGATTGGTTTTGAAGAGTACAAGATCGGTAAGTGTTCTACTTATCGAAAAACACTTTAAAACTAGTACGGGTTCTGTGTTTTGTAAGCGCTTGAGGAAAGGAATCTATAGGGAGATTCGAGATTTGTTTAAGATGCTTGAACACATATAAATGTTGGTGATCTATTCAGGATGTGGGATTCCATGTGTGATCCCTCCAACTGTTGAGATATAGGGGTACATGCATGGTTTCAACATCTATTCGAGTTGAAAAGATCCAATTTGGGATTCGTGTTCTATTCGAGTGATGAAGACTCATGTGAAAGATGCTGAACGTAACCTCAAAGTTGAAAATGGTTAAAGATAGAGTAGGATGCACAATCTGGGGTTTTGTAGTCCCTCGACAGGGTATTGTCAACTCTAGATCTAGAGTATGCTTATCGTTGTTGTGCGTGGGAGTTGATGGCATTTGGTTCACGTTGTTTATGTTTATGTTCGGCCATAGGCCTTTGTGTTTTTCTTATGGTATATTTTATCTAGAGATATACGACGCTCGAAAGGTATTTTCTGATCCTTGTGCATGGAGTTCGGATTCGGCTTCCCCAAAGAGATCTCCAAGGAAAATTCCATTATACGAATGTTCCTTATCGGTTTTGGTTATACCCTCTAAATATGTTATTGAATATAACCAATGTAACCATTCCAGCTATGTTATATAAATTATGTGCTACACCCTAGACATTTCCTATTATATCACTATATTGAACTTAATAAATGGTTGGTTTCTTCGAGGGGAAAAACCGGTACGGATATCCATACGGTCCCAATAATTACTATTCTGGTTACATATATTCTTGTGTTTCTCACGCTGGTTTACCAAACTAATCCATGTGTTATTTTCTTAATATTTGGGTCATCCCCGTGTATGTTTCCAGATTTAGCTACGAACGCTTTGGAGCTTCTGGAGAAGGGTTGCAGTTTTACCAATCATAGCATTTATTTCTGCTACAAATTCTATATTGAATATATTAGCATTGTGAGGACAGGTTGTCATAACTGTCCAAGTTGATGATAGTGATAGAGTTGGGGGTATGCCCTAGGGGAAATTATGTAATTTGTTACATATATCTAACTTATTGACCAATCTTGTTTGAAATAAAAGGTATTTTCTTTCTGTTATATAGTTGATATAATGTGGTTATATTAATTAATCAATTTAATTAAAAGTATATTTAATAGATCCATAAATGGTATGTTTTATGATAGTAGTTACAAAGTGTTGTAAACATGAGTAATTTATCATAATGAAACAAATATACCATTTTAAATATTCCTAGTCAAGATGTATCGAGATTGGATATCGATACATCTGTTAAGACTAGAGTATGTAACGCTCTCCAAATGTTGGGCAGTGTATTACTCATGACTGCAGGGGGCACCAAGGGGTTACATACTGATAGTTATTTGATAACTATGGAATGACCCACTCGATAGTATTTTGTTGGTTAATATAATTAGGGTCAAGTAGAGAATATCGATGTGACTAATTTACATTGTTCTCTCGACTTAAGAATACTATTGATCTTCAATATAGAATCTCCGCTTTAATTATAGTTAAATCGTGGCACGACGTCCATCGATCGACTATAGTTGGGTCAAGTTAAAGCATTGGAAGTGAAACGCTATTCAAGAGAGGATTCACCCCCTTGGTTATATGAGGTTAGTATCACGGTCAACTAATGTCAACTCAAAGTCAAAGTTGCTGGCTAGAGCAATTCGACTGATAATAATTATTATTATTGAATCAAAGACTTTGTGTTTGGATTATAAAGTTGAATGTGGACGTTATTGGAATTTTGACTATTACCAAATTCCTTAAGTCCTAATGTGATATAGTTTTAATGAAGAGAATTAGTGTAAATAATTGTCACTACGAGGTACTACTTATAATAATTAAAATTGGATTTTACGAAAAGATCTGTACGCAATAAATTTAGCCAAAATGTCACACCACTTGCTAAGTGACGTGTGGACATTAATATTCGAATAGTTCAATATTAATCGCTGACTGAATTTACACATTTTAGTCGCACAACCGTAGATGAATACTCTAAATGAATAACCTGATTTAATTAATTTATAAATTGTTGTAAATTAATTAAATTAATTAATATTTATGAAATATTAATTATTAACCTTCATTTGGTTTGTCTGAATTAGTACTTAATAAAATGCATCTATAAAAGTTATAAACGCGCATATTGATATTCGATATCAATAGAATATTTGAATTTGGTTTAAATAGATTAATTGCTAAGTGTTTTTTGGAATTTTTCATTAAGGCCCACATGCATGATGAAACAAGGGATAGGTTTCAAATGTGATTTGAAAATCTACAGGAGGAATTAATTTAGAAAAAGGAAATAAATCTCCTTTTTATGAATCACTTAAATATCATTTATGAAATAAACTTTGTCATTTTCTTTATATTTTATTCTACTGAATATATGAAGAGGATGGAAGAAGATTTGGTGATTTAATTTTGGAATTAAATAAGGAAGGTTTTAAAGGAGGAAATCAAAAAGGTTTTATTGTTTTCTTTTAAAACATATTCTCTCTCTCATTCTCATTCATGTTTTGTTTTAGACAAACAATTTTTCCTTCTTTATTTCTTAAGCTCTCCTCCTCTCCTTTAATGGCCTATGTGAAAATAAAAATTTCATAAAACAAATTCAAACAAAACAAATAAATTCAAGGTGGTTCTTGTCTCTTGATCCTTGCAACATCTAGAGGCTGATTTCTGAAACTAGGAGGTTTGATTTGTCATTCAGGGTACGACTCATTGGATACATCTAAAGGAAAAATTCAATCTTTCAAGGTGTGCTTTAAGGCTTTGGAACTAAGGTATGATCTTCTTATTCTAATAATTTTGATATAATTTTTTAAAGAATAAAACTGAATATCATAATTTATATGTGTCTAATATTGTCTCATTTGATTTGAAAATGGTTTATGTTGTTTGAATTGTTTATTTTATGAATTGATTGGTTTTTTATAATTTAGATAAATCAAAACTGAAACTTATAAATGATTAGACAATATTTTAATTTTAGATCTATGTTTATGTAATTCTTTTGATTTGAAAGTTTATATGTTCTTATTGTCTGCATTTGTGCGGTAATAGATACTTACATATGATTGAATGATGTTTTGATAATAAATTGATTACAATAAATTTCTAAATTTATTACCCTATCTGACACTATTATCCTTCTTGAAGTATTCAAAGGATTTTAACATATTGCTTAATTCAGTATATATCACCTTTTGTTTTATAATAATATTGAAAAAAATTAGTTATTCATATAGGTTGAATCTCCTTAGATTTGAAAGTTTATTTGTATTTATTATCTGCATCTTATTGTAATTGAAACCAACACATGATTAAAGGATGCTTTGATAATAAATTGATTACAGTAAATTTATAAATTTGTTACCGTATTTGACATGACTAATATCTTTCTTTAAGTATTCAAAGGATTGTTAATATATTGCTCAGTTTAGTATGTTTCACTTTTGTTTAAAAAAACATTTTTCAAATAGGTTGAATCTCTTGATTTAATTGTATATATATATATATATACACAGATATATATATATATATATATATATTGTTAACTAATTTAAGTTTACATAAGTTCATAAATACATCAGAAATTTAAATGTAATATGGTTTAGTTTGAATTGATTAAGAAGTTTTGGGTTAATCTTTATATACAAATAATTACATGTATATGTATATGTACATATAAAACTTAATTTTTATATTTCAATTGTATAATTTAAATGATTTATTAATATCAAACAATTTTAAATGAGGCAGCAGTATATGCATATGAATTATTGTTGGTCATTCCTATTCTTATGTCATAATGATACATTGGTTGCTAATTGTCAAATAGGGAAAGATGAATCAATCATCTTTATCATTTTTTATTTCTTTCCCTTTTGTCCCTTATGTGATTGCTTTTAAACTTGTTCTTATTTATTCATATACATCAGTTATCAATTGATCATACTTGCCTTATGTTTAACTATTCTGTCACACAATTAAGGAATGAATATATTTGATATATTCAAGCCTTATTTTTATATCCCATTCTTGATTGTTTTAGAATTAAATTGATAAAACAAAATATGGTATCAAATAAAAAAATAGTTTTATTTAAAAGAAATTTAGAGAAGATCTAAATACATCTAGACTTTATAGGCCCATTAATGATCAAAAATGGATTTTTTTTTGAAATTCGCTCATTTCTTCCTCTACAAGCTGGCCCGGTTCCTCCAGTGGTATCAGAGCCCAATAGCCTATGCAGTCTAAATTATTTATGTTAGGGCTAACTAATTAAGCTTATGCACTTTGTACGGTGTTTGGAAAGGTGATGTCCAGGATTTGAATTGGGTAATCAAGTACCATGTCATACCTGATTACCTTCCTGGCATGAAAGGTGATGTGAGCCCAAAGGTTGCCCCTAATAGAAAAGGCCCAATTTGAATTGGGCCTTGGGCTAATTTTCAAAATAGTTTTGAAAATTTAGACATGATTTTAAATTTAAAATAACAACATGTTTATTATAAAAGGTTATAATATAACACAAATTTTCAAAATGTTTGAAAAGGTAAGGAAAACTTCAAAATGTTTGAAACTATTTAAATATTAATTTCAAAATTTTAAAAATTATTAATAAGATTAATAAAATTAATTAATTAATTGAGTTAATTAATTAATACTTATATGCATGTATTATATATGTTGATGTACGTTATGTTATTTTAAAGTGTTTGAGATAACATAAGTATACATGTATGTATATAAGATAAATTTGAAATTAATATAATTTAACTAAAATTGTTTAATTAAATAAATTAATTAAATGTTAATTAATTAAATAAAAATATGCATATATAAGACATATGTGTTATATTATAAAGGTTATAATATACGCTATAAAGGTTATAGTAGATATGTCCCATATAAATGTTTTATTGGAATACTTATATAATATTAATTAAAGAGTTAATTAATTTAAATTAATTAAATAAGACTTAGTTAAATAAAATATTATACATAAGACTATCATATAAGGAATATGAAATATAAAAGTTATACAATAATAAAACTTATATGATATGAATGTATAAGCTAAAGGTGGAACATTAAAGAAACCCAAATAGAGTTAAGGAATAAATACATACGTAAATGTACATATACCGTGATTTCGGGGGCATCTACCACTTGAATCATGAGGGTATTTCATAAGAAAATCATTATTCCATAAGTCGATATCGCTCAATATAATATATTAAAGATTATGAATCTTAAATGTAATGTTATCCTCTACCATATATATTAATAAATTACTTGCATACTTCTTAGTTGAGCAAACTCAGCTAGGGATGTTATGTGGAGTATTATTAATATACTGAATAGATGAGGTAAGATAACTATATGTATTTGTTAAGCAAACCCAAGGTACATATACTATACTTAGGCCGTCGCAATATGGTATGTATGAGTGAATAACCTTTTTCGAGTTGTTGAGCAAACACAAGGTTGAAATGAGGTTAGGAGATTGAAACATGGGTTAGAAGTTGTATGTGGTATAACCGATAAGGAGTTATCTATCGTTTTTGGGGCTATGATTTGTTGAGCAAACTCAAGGTTAGAATACCAAGACAAATGAGTCTTAACACGCACTGCTGAAGTCGAAAGACTTCTATGTTTCATCTTATGGTTTGGAGAAACACAAAAGACTAGTGGGAGCCTTATTAGAAAATTTAAATGGTAACGTTTAACCTTTCTAATATTATAAGAACATATGCTAAATTTTCACATTTATCTACAATGATAAATTTGCACATTTAATATGATCGATAAAACATTTATCAATTAACACATACAAACGAACTGAATTGAAAGTTGACAAATGGAAATATATTACCCACTATTAAATGCTTATTGCATGTTAATGTTTTATATACCCATTCAAGTGTCTAATTTTTACAACTACTTAATACATTCGTAAAATGGTCACATATGTGCTTATTTGGTTGAGACCGTGTATTGCATTCTATGAGTTTCGAACTCTAAAAGCAATACAAGACTATAAATATTTGATCCATATACTATCATATATAAATGTTATATAGTGAATGGTCACAGTTCATAACGTACGATACTTCAATGAATATAGTTCATTATAAATAAGCCAATAAAAAGTCTTTTGAAATCACGTATTGAACTTGGTTTGTTACAAAAAGGATCATATTGTGTTAATGTAACACATGACCAAAAACTACAAGACAGATCTAAGAACTCGATCGTTGAAATGTCATTTTGATCGTTTTACATAATGTGCAACATATTTGATGTCCTTAAATGTTAAGGATAATCGAATGCGCTTTTGTAAATAGTTTGTTATGATATTTTAGTAAGGTTTTCTTTTGAATAGTTTGACCATTTGAAAGGAAAACGAATGTATAAGAATAAATGTAATTTAAGGTATAGTTGGGAAGAAGAGAACGAATAGTCACTTCTGCTTCATAGAGAAACATTAGGAAAAAGAATTGTAATAATAATTAATACTTAATATTGGAATAAGAAATATGATTTCTATTTCGAAACGTATTTTCATATAGAAAATTGTTTTCTATGAGATTTATTTCCTTGAGTTCGAGATATTTGATCAACGAACTCTCCACTGTAAATAGTTGAAGTGTATGAAATAAACAAATTGTATTAAATGAATGATGGACCTCAAATTTAGTATTATATTATAGTAATGGTGGAAATTGTGGGAGCATGCTATATAGCACTTATTAATTGCATCACAGCATGAAAACAGTTTTTGTAAAACATACCATACACTATTTATGAAATAATGACTATATTTCGATATCGATTGGAAAAAAAATAGACATAGCTATATTTCAATATGAATAATCTTTATGCAATAAAATTATAGTGTGGTAAATTTTTTTATAACAATAGTGATGCATTAGACAAAAAAAAGTATCTAATATTATTTACAGTTGTTTTGGAATTGTAGACTAAGCCATACTTTTGAGAAATAATTGATTGTATGATTTTGAATCATCTGATACTTGTTAATTATATCTCAAACAATAAAGGGCTATGCACCCACTTAGTGGGAGTATCGTAAGAGTTGATGAACTCTTCTGATTGATACATGTAGATGTATGCAAACATAATTCTATTAACACCAAAATGGTTCCACATACTTCGACATATTCATCGATGAGTTATCATCGACAAGGACATGTGTACCTGATACACATGTGGTACGTCTATGGCAAACTCATAGAGTATAAAAAAGAAGTAAATAAAATAACATGTAAAAGAAATGATTTGGTTTGATCAATGAGTGATTATATTGGAAAACGTTCTGAACATACCTAAAATGAATAAAGATTCAATCTCAAAAGTCACTCCTCCATGTGATACATAATGATGCATTGATAAGGTGTAATTGATCTTTGTTGGAAAATGTACGATTAATTATGAGTGAAGTTGAGCTAGTTTCTTTCTATATGGTCATGTACATAAGAGTAGTACAGAAGGTTAATATTGTTTCATCTAAATAACAGTTTACAAAATCACACAAGATAAGGGTTTATAAGAAACTCCAACATATCATAGGCCAAGGAGTTGGCAGGTTGTGCTAGTCGAAAGATTGCATGTAATAATTATTCATGAGGGATATTGTATGAATCTCCCTAAAAGGATTTTAGGAAAGACTGTCATTGGGTGACATATTCATGTTTTGAACATATGTTTTGTAAACTAAAAGCAAATCAGTTTTATAAATAAAGATATTCATATAATGTTTATGAATACCTATTTTGTTACACTGAGAAACAATTGTTGTTCAAGAAATAAAAACTTCATTGTGAAGGAATTTCTTGGAGGAATTATTAATAGAGAAATGGAATTGGATATGATCCATAGACATAACTTATTAGATGAGATGAAATGAAATTAATTAACCTAAACGAACACATCGTATTAGAGGGTCTAATAAGTATTTTCGCACATTGAAGAGAAATTATGAGTTTCTTATCAATGTCGAAAATATATAATCCTCGATTGTTTAATCAAGCCATTAAGAGTGTTGACTCTATGATATGGTATTATGCACAAATCCGAAAGAATTCCATGTACACTACCAAAATATAATTTTGGTAGTCATAACCGAAAGGATGTGATCCATCGGCCACGATTGTGTCTTTATGAGCAAGACTAATGCAGTTGGAATTAAATGAGCAACGTTGATAAGAATAATATCGCAGATTTCAATTGTTGAAATTTGCGTAATAGATTTGGTATTCAACTTGCTCAAGTTAATTCGGATTTACTCACAGAATTACCACTTAATATGACTTTTTGTTTGGTACATAAGTATTGAAACAGAAAATTGTAAATTATGATTTAGAGTAAACAGTTTACAAATAATAACCAAAATGTCTCGAAGTTAGTGGAAGCGATTTTAAGTTTGTGAGTCTGTGGATATGATTCAAGAAATGATAGAAAGTATCATTTTATAAGTATCAAAACCGAACCAATATTTTGACAGGAATATCAAATAGTTTAATTATCAATCAAAATGCAGAGGATGTGTGTGTTCATAAGAAAGAATGTTAAAAGGTACATTGATATTTCTAATCTATAAGTAAACAACACGTTGTTGATTTTAAACGATTTGTGTTAAAATTGACCTTAGTTATTTTAATGCTCAATTTTGGATTGTAAATGATGTATTTTATAGTGAGTATCAAAGGTATTGGAAATGTCCTAAATCGATATGTAAACACACCTTATCAAATTGTTTAATATGGAATATGTGAGATGATTTCCTTATGCGTCGGCAATAGGAATTATCATACATGTTATGTTGTCTACGAGATCGTGATTTTTTTGTGTACTTGATACATGAAGCAAATATTAAATCCAAAATTATATCACAAAATGGTTGTTTGAAGTGTTCTCATATATTTATGAAATACTAGAGAATTGTTCACAGAAACAAAAACACCTTATGAAGGATTGTTCAGACTCAAACTTCACAAGCGATATTAAGTATAATATGTCAATAATAAATTCAAGTTAAGAATCTTTAATTTGGAAATGTTCCAAATGAATGACCATGGTTGTTTCAATGAAAAAGGCTAAGTATATTGCCTTGAATAGCGCCACAATAAAGACAATGTATATAAAATATATAAGTGGACAAACCTATAACTGAGCCGATTCCAAATGTTGAGAATCTCATAGCAATGTTATATGATGACAATGTTGTGGTATAGGTCATAACCGAACTTATAGCTCATTAGAAATCGAGAGACATACTTTGAATTATTCCATATGATAAAACGGTTTATCACCATCGGATAGAGTTGATTGACGGTGTAGATAATTAAAACATAATAGCATACCCATTCACAAAGGGACAGACCTAATTGGTTTTGAGAAAACCGATTGGAGAAGTTGGAATAAGATTACATAATTGGCCCCAAGTGCAAGTGGGAGATTGATAGAGTTGTCGGTATGCCTTAAGGGAAATTGTAACGACCCGATATTTTCAACCATTCGCATCCATTATAAGTGTATAGGTAGACACTCATGCCGGAGTTGAATTGCTCAAAATACCGCGTTGTAATTAAAATTTGGCAAATCTCAGAATATACAGTAAATAAATATAATCACAGATCACAGACACAGAGTAAAATAATGCAGCGGAAGTAAAAGAAATAGTAGTTCATGAAGCTACTATATAAATATATCAGAGTACATAAGATACAATAGAAGAAATAGAGTACAACGGAAGTATAAATAAGATAACCAAGTACAAGCTGAACAGAGCAACATAACTGAAGTCGATAGAACAAGACTAGCAGATAATCTCCAGCGATTCAAATCTCCAGAAGGTGGAAATCCAAATCTGTGAATACTCAGGCTGACCCGAGCGTAAAGCAAAACACAAACACTCGAGTCAGGACAATATATACTTATATAATATAAACCAACTCAAGTGAACTGTAATAAGGTACAAGTAACTTAAAGAATGCTTGGGACCGCCCATTCTTTAAGGATCCGTTAAACTATCTACTATGTAGTAATATTCGCTATTATAATAATGTCTAATCAGTAAAGTATAATCATATAGAAAATAGCGTTAAGGGGATGGAGAACCTTAACGCGGTCGGATCTTAAAATCATAATCGTAGTAAAGCTCGATATGGTAGGTGACATGGCACAACTAGGCAATGCCAGGGTAGATATACCAATTACGCATCCGGACTAGTGGTGACGCATAGCAGCCACTACCGCCCACCTCGAACAACACTCCCAATCAAGGGTGGCCACCAAATCAATCACAAGTAATAGAATGGTATCGAAGAAGTGTGTCCGATAAGAGGTGCTACCTCCTTGGTCCGTCAATCGCTCCTGTTTTAGCCACCTTATGCCAACTCACGGGAGTTGGGTCCACGTAACATACCTTAAGAACGTCGCCACCATCCTACTTCATTCTGGAATCTCCACCGCGTACACGGTTGTCAAAGTGGTTTTCAGTATCGACAGAGAGTATGTCCATATCCGATCCCGGTCTCTTTGCCAACCAATCGTTATTATAACCCGTGGTTATAACTTTTAAAAACAATACTTTACTTCAAAATAAGATATCATTTCAAAATCATGTCTTTATCAAAATAAAGATTTATCATTTCCAAATCATTTCAATATTCTAAAATATCGTATCCTTTCAAACTTCTTTTCAAATCATTTTAATACATCAAAATATTATATCTTTTCAAACTTTATTTCAAATCATTTTTATATATCAAAATATCATACCTTTGATAGTTATACTTCGAAACCAAAATCATTTTATTTCAAAACTATGTTCATTTCAAAACAACATCATTTCCATTTCAAACATATATTCACCTTTCAAATAGTCTATACTTTCAAAGTTATAACTCTTTTGAAACAAAACATTTGAAATCATTATACTTTGAAAATCACAGCATTTCGAAATCATATATTTAAAATCATCTTTTAATTCTATACATTTACAAACTTATTAAATTCAAACCATCAAATTTCAATTCAATTACAGTTTACCAACAAACCGTTTCAAATCTTATCAATTCCCAATATAGATTAAATCCACAAAATACAATATTCAATCTTTAGTATATTTCAAAACTTTAAATCTCCTTCATTTCATAAATCCAATATCATTTAAATAAACTCAATTAATATATACTTCAAATATTCATTTATCAAATAAATTAAATAAGTCAAAAATCAAGTATCATTTCAAACTCATTTCACAATATCAAAATATTATTCAAAACACCATTCATTTTTATTCATTTAAATCCATTCATTTTATTAAATTTAAATACCATTTTAAACTCACATTAGAAATCAAATTCTTCCACTTAAATATCTCTTCATTATCTTTAGAAATTTAACATTTAATTTCCCAAAATTATATCATTTTCCAGAGATTATTTTTCATTAAAATTAATTTAAAACAACAAAATATAGTTTCCGTAGCACTTAGAAAATGCTACGTAAAGTTATAGTTTAAAACAGTTAATTAACAAAAGACAGCGTTAAATGCTGTAATAGATTTCTTTTAAGTTTCAATTAACTTACATGTTAAGTTTAACCACTATAGCACTTACAAAGTGCTATAATAGCCTTTATTTCAAATTAACCTTTTAGTTCATTTAAAACACTACAACATTTACAAAATGTTGTAATATCCTTTACATTACATTTCAAAATGCTGTTAAATCATATTCAGAGTTTTATTTACAATTCCACAAATAATTAACTTTTAATATAAATCATTTTAACTTATAAAATCATATATTTCACATTTAACACAATCATTTAAATACCTTTATTTCTATGATTTTATAAAGTCAAATTTCCATACAAAAATCAAATTTAATAACAATTAAATTTTCATTTCTTTTAATTAAATTATTAACTTAACAACTAAGTTTAAATTTCCAAAAATATAGCTTATTTCCATTTATTTTACTTAATTAAAATTTCACTTTTAAACAAATTTCACAAAATTCAATTTAAGTTATATTTCCAAATTCAGCTTAAATGTTCATTTATTCCATATTTTAATTTATACAAAATCATTAACACCTTTAAAACATTATTATTACTTAATAAAAATCATTAAATTCATCTTTAAATCAAATTTGTCATATTTTCTTACTTTACAAAAATTCCATTTATAAACAAAATCATAAATTCCAAAATTAACTTATATTTCAAATTCTACTTCATCATTTACTTAATTCACTTATTTAATTTGTAGAAAATCACAAATACTTTATAGAAATCATTTTAATGAAATTTAAATCAAAATACCATAATATTTACATTAAAAAAAAGTATTTTAAAAATTTCAGAAAAATATATAAACCACGGGTCTGTATATAATTTTCTAGCCTAGGTCAAGTGATACGGATATGTATCATTTCAATCCGCAGTTTACAAAGAAAAACCGGGTTTTATCATTTCAAACCCGCAATCCCAAGTAATATAAATAAATAAATAAAAACCGTTCAGGCCTATCATTTCAACCCATAACGATTTTTCCTTATTCTAAAGTCCGTTCGGGTATGTATCATTTCAACCCATAGTGATTCTAGTCTACAGGGAACTTGCAGTGTGATAAACTGATAAAATAACAGAATAGCATGAAATAACAGTAATAGATGATATAACATATATAATAACAGGGGTAAACATTACATGATCATAATATAACAGTTATAACAGAATGATAAAATTTTACAGATTCAAATGGTGTCAGTTTACTAGTTATATAAGTACACATCGTCTGGTGAGAATTACTCACTTGTTCAAGCTGGAGATGACAACCACAAACGCACAACAAAGATTTCCAGAGGTACGAGAGCACGATAATTATTTGAGTGTGGGAGAGCCAAAGCTAATTGCCTTGTCACATTCAAACCAAACAATTACAAACAACATAAGATTTCAACCCAAAAATTCAATAAACAATGCTAGAAATGGATGCATAAACAAAGTCAAAGTGTTTGCACTTGCTTCCTACCACCTATGCTTCAGCTCCAGATCTGAAATGGATGGCTAAGGGGTGGGTTTGGATCTGGTTTTGGGTTCCATAGGGTTGGCCAAACATGTATGGTGATGGTGCAAAGATATGTGAGCATGAACTACAACACAAAGGCAAACTACATGGTTTCTAAGCCACATAAGGTCACGGCTAAGGCAATGCAAGTCATGGTCAGGTCTGTAGTGGGTTAGGTACAGGTGTGGCAGTGGTGTCAGGGTCCACTATGGCAGGTGGTGGTGATGTAGGTGGCGGCCAAGGAGGAGTTGGAGGTGGTGGTGATGTATGGTGCTTGACTAGGAAGATATAGGTGAAGTTTGCTCATTTTTGTGTGGATCAACATCATGGGAGGCCACGGCTTGGGCTTGGGGTTGGGCTGGAGGAGGTAGTGATAGGTTCAGGTGGTGGTGGAGGAAGCCAAGGTGCTGGAGTTGAGAGGAGCCGAGCCTAAAAGGAGAAGAGAGCAAGTGCAAAATCAACAAAACAAGTAGAAAACAATGGAAAAGAAAGGGAATTTTACCAAATCTTTGAACAAGGGAGAGGCCGACATTTTTTTCTCAAGTTAGAGGTGAGAATTCACGTGAAAAATGAGGAAGATGTTGCTGGAAAAGAAAAGAAAAGCACGGCAAAAAAAATCATTAAGGTGGAGGTTGAGAAAATGAAAGGTCGGAAGATTAAAGGACCTTAAGCAACTAAAGAGACATAAACTTTTCAAATTTCCATTATATATTTGTATATCTTTATAAATATGAAAATAGCTGAAATTAAAGATAAATAAACTCAGAAATAAAGTAAATAATAAAAATAAATAAATAAATTTTATATTAATTAAATTAAATGAAGAAAAATAACACTATATACAAACTAGGTATTTTAAACTGAAACAAATTCAAATAATCTTTGGAAAAATCTATTCTAATCTAAATACATGTAAAGTGAATATTAATAAAGTAAAACAAAGAAAATAAAGTGAATGTATAAAATAAATAAATAAATTTTAATTATATATAGTTAAATTAAGAAAATAGCAAAGAAAATAGAAATTAGGCTTTAAAATTACAAAATAAATTCAACAAGCTTTGGAAAAATTTTATAATCACTTTAAAATTATTAAAAGACAAAATTATACATAAAATAAAATATTAACATATATTAGAACAAAATATGACAAATAAAATATAATTTATATGTTTTAAAATAAATAATATTGCAAAATAAACAGTTTATACACAAAATTGAAAATTACATAACTTCTACAATATAAGTCCGTTTTCAACGAAACGAAAAGCAGTATTCATGGAATTAAATCTATTTTCATAATAAAAGATAAAATTTAAGAATTTGAAATATTTAAATTTAAAGTTCAAAAGTCAAAGTTTGACCAGTTTCAATAGAAATTCACTTTTCAGTGAAATATCCAATTTATACTAGTTTGAACTATAAATCACTTAATAGTCAACATTTATATTTAAAATGAAATGTTTGAAATAGAACAAGTTTAAAATAATTTAAAATAAAATAAAGTCAAAATTTAAAATATAGGCCAAAATCTAGGGTTGTTACAGAAATTATGTAATTTGTTACATATATCTAACTCATTGACCAATCTTGTTCGAAATAAAAGGTATTTTCTTTCTGCTATATACTTGATATAATTTGGTTATACTAATTAAACAATTTGATTGTAAGTATATTTAATAGATCCATAAATTGTATGTTTATGATAATAGTTACAAAGTGTTGTAACCGTGAGTAATTTATCACAATGAAACAAATATACCATTTTAAATATTCCTAGTCAAGATGTATCAAGACCGGATATCGATACATATCTTGAGACTAGAGTATGTAACGCTCTTCAAATATTGGACAGTGTATTACTCATGACTGCTGAGGGCACCAAGGGGTTACGTACTGATAGTTATTGGATAGCTATGGAATAACTCACTCGATAGTTTTCTATTGGTTAATATAACTAAGTTGAAGCAGAGAATATCGATGTGACTAATTTCAGGTCTCTCAACTTAAGAATACTGTTGATCTTCAATATGGAAGCTCCGCTTTGATTATAGTTAAATTGTGGCACGATGCCGATCGAACGCCTATAGTTTGGTCTAGTGAAAGCATTGGAAGTGAAACACTATCCAAGAGAGGATTCTTCTTCTCGGTTATATGAGGTTAGTATCAAGGTCAACTGATGTCAACTCAAAGTCAAAGGTTCTGGTTAGAGCAGTTCGGTTAATAATAATTGTTATTATTGAACCAAGAACTTTGTGTTTGGATTATAAAGTTGAATGTGGACGATATTGGAATTTTGACCATTACCAAATTCTGTAAGTCCTAATGTGATATAGTTTTGACGAAGAAAATTGTGTAAATAATTATCACTACAAGGTACAGCTTATAATAATTAAAATTTGGTTTTACCAAAAGATGTGTAAGCGATAAATTTAGCCAAAATGTCACACCACCTGCTAAGTGACGTGTGATCATTAATATTCGACCAGTTCGATATTGATCGCTGACAGAATTTACACCTTTTAGTCGCACAACCATAATGATGAATGTTGTGAATAAAACACATGATTTAATTAATTTATAAATTGTTTTAAATTAATTAATATTTATGAAATATTAATTAATAAACTTCATTTGATTTGTTTGAATTAGTACTTATAAAGTGCATCTATAAAAGTTATAAACGTGCGTATTGATATTCGATATCAATAAAATATTTAAATTGGATTTAAATATATTAATTGCTAAGTGTTTTTTGGAATTTTTCATTGAGGCCCACATGCATGATGAAATAAGAGATAGGTTTTAAATGTGATTTGAAATTCTAAAGGAGGAATTAATTAAAAAAAGGAAATAAATCTCCTTTTTATGAATCACTAAAATATCATTTATTAAATGAACTTTGTCCTTTTCTATTTATTTTATTTTGCCGAATATATAAAGAGGATGAAAGAGGATTTGGTGATTTAATTTTGAAATTAAATAAGGAAGGTTTGAAAGGAGGAAATTGAAAAGGTTTTATTGTTTTCTTTTAAAACATATCCTCTCTCTCATCCTCATTCACGTTTTTGTTTTAGACAGACAATTTTTCCTTCTTTCTTTCTTAAGCTCTCCTCCTCTCCTTTAATGGCCATCGTGAAAATAAAATTTTCATAAAAAAATTCAAGCAAAACAAATAAATTTAAGGTGGTTCTTGTCTCTTGATCCTTGCAACATCTGGAGGTTGATTTCTAAATCTAGGGGGTTTGATTCATCGTTCAAGGTACGATTCATTGGCTACATCTAAAGGAAAAATTCTCTTTTTCAGCTTTCCTTAGGAATATCACTTTCTTCATAATCATGTCTTAGTATCTTTTCCTTAAAGTAACTCCATCACTAGGTTTCCTAAAAATCTTAGTATATATTGCTAAGAGTTCATCTTGTTTTAGGATATGGCATCTGGTGCAGAGAGAGAGAGAGTTAGTTGGCCGGAAGGTTTAGGCATGTCGCGGCTAGATGTGAGATAGAGGGATTTGTATTTGATAATTTAGAGGAGGAGCAGGTATTTGAAGATCTAGAGGAGGAACCGGTAGTTGAAGATCGAGAGGATGAACTAGTAGTTAAAGACCTAGAGGAGGAACTTTTAATCCAAGAAGAGGAGGATTGAGAGGAGGAACCTGTATTTGAGAACGACGATGACATTATTCAGGAAATGGAAGGACCATTATTGGCACATGAGGAATACATGGGGGAAGATCTTGTTGATGAGATAGACCCTGAAGGGATTTAAAACATGAATGGTTGGTTGTTCGATGGTGACGTAGGACCTATAGGGATGGACCATCCAGGATGAGAATCGGATAATGATGGAGAGACCATGGATTTGGAAGGACCATCGATAGAAGTCTCTGAGGGAGAAAGCCCTCTGTAAGAGTATCGTGGTGTGGTTGCTAGGGTTGTTTTCTTTAGCTTTAGTATCATATATTGTAGATAGGTATTGTAGTTAAGTATTGTATATATATTATGTAAACCCATAGTACGGGTTATGAATGCTAGAGATGGGTTTTTAGCTTGTAATATATGAAGTGGTTTATGGAAGATAAGCTTTAAATTAAGTAAACATGTTTGTTAAACAAATTATTCGATGTTACTGTGCCCACTAATGGACACTTTACATTAAGGATATCCGGGAAAAGTAGACTCTAGGACCAAGTTGGATACAAGAATCCTACTCTTCTTAGCTACTCACAAAACCATATTGGTAAAGAGCTCCAAGCAATCGACTCAGTTTTATGACCTATATTTATGTTGGGACTGCATCTAAAAGAAAAGGCAGAAAGTTAGGGTGAAAATTATATCCAAGAAATCTTTTCTTTTGTATCCTAAAAGAAGTTTTGCTTTGATTAGGTAGTAAAAGCTATGTTTACTGTGGCTTTTTATAATGAGGGAAGTATAGTGGAAGGTATAATGCAGGATCAACCAAGGAAATATTTTGCTTCGATATAGCGTGAGTTTGAGATATTGGGAAAAAAGAGGTTCAACGGTACTAAGACTATCATCGAGGCCCAAGCTCGGATTAGTTTGTTCGACATGGTATATAAGGACATGACGGATCGCATCCAAGGGGCATTCAAGCATACTATAAGTATGGCTTTCCGGTTCAAGGGTTCAACTCTAGAGTCATAGGTATCTGCACCAACCAGAAGCAACAAGTGCAAGTTTCAGTCGTCGAGGGATACTTCAAGTTTCAAATGTTATAAGTGTGCGGAGGAGGGTCGTTTTGCTAGAGAGTGAGGAAGGAAAAAGAGGGCAAGTGTCCAATAAACCAATTGCTAAAGTTCCAAAGGTTAAGCCACAGACGGTAAAGGCACGGTCTGTGCCGAAGACTTGTTACAACTGCCACCAGCTAGGTCATTGGGTCAGGGATTGTCTGATGCTTTAGATAGGACAACAACCTAGGGTTTCCCCACTTACTCCAGCACCTTCCACTTCTGCAGCTGAGAAGAGGAAGCCGATTTTTGAGGGTATGATATCTGTTTATAGTTTACCTATTCGTGTTTGGTTTGATATTAGTACTTCTCATAATTTAATATCCTGTAACCTTGATTGTTTAGCCATGCTTGACATGTTAAAAACATTAAGTATTGGTTGTGATTGATTTGTGCTCAACCAGTTTATGAGTAGTTTTACCTTTCCACATCATATGTGGCTCCCCACCTCTATGCTCACAATAACAAAGATTATTAAAAGAAATATTGTCTGTTATTACGAAGAATAAGGCTAGATAGGAGCAGCCATCCATAGTTGGGCCTTACACTAGTATTGTTTACCTCGATAGGAGTGGTATATATTTTTGATTTTCATCTCTTATTTATTTACTCCCATCGACATACCCAATTCCAGTATAAAACGAACTACGATGGTTCATAATAGTTTAGGACAATATATATAATAATAACACAGATAAGCTAAATGAGGAACAAAGATAATAAAAGTCTCATATATATATAACTGATGTAAGTTACAATACATGTGATACAATACATATGATACAACTACAACTATCGACACTGGAAGTTACATATACAAGTACATTATTGACAATAATATACATGAATACATATCATCCTATACTATGACACGACTACTCCAAAAGATATGAAGTGACTTCATAGCTCAAGCAGCAACCCAAAGCAAGATATCAACAACCTGAAATAACTCGGTCTGACCCGAGTATTAAATTCAAAAGAAAATAATACACGGGTCAGTCTAATTCAACTCAGTTATTA
This sequence comes from Allium fistulosum, assembly GCA_030737815.1. Classification (NCBI taxonomy): domain Eukaryota; kingdom Viridiplantae; phylum Streptophyta; class Magnoliopsida; order Asparagales; family Amaryllidaceae; genus Allium; species Allium fistulosum. The sequence continues at coordinate 750,440,324 of CM060905.1, read as the reverse complement.
ATGAACGGAAGCAATAATAATAAATAACAAATAGACGACAGTCAAAATAATTTCACCTATCCAATCCTTTAATAAAGAAATCAGATAACGGCAAATATAACACGTAACAGTGTTAAACAACAAATCAGCAAATTCAAACCAAAGGCTAACAGTTCAGGTCACTGCTACCATAACTCAAAGCACATACAGGAATGCAACAGTAAATACACATAAATTGAAATATCAATTAAAACGTCAATTCTGTGTGCCTGCAGTACACGCACGCGTGCACTGCCTCGCCACTACAGCATATGAAATCATCACAACACCAGTTGCTAACAGCAAATCGAAACTGCAGAGGTCAAGTCATGGCTAGCATGACTCAACACAACTGCAACAAAATGAAACAGCAGCCACCAATGGAACCAAAACTCAAAGACAGTTTAGAAACATACATACATACACGTATGTACACAAGTGGATAAATACATAAGCATCAAATAGAAAATGCCACTGTGAATTCAACATTAAACCAACAACAAATGCAATGCATCACTGAGACATAATCTCAGGGCTAATAATGCAACTGTATGCAAACTGGATCAAGCAAAGCATGGATGAGCACTAATACACAAAACAGTGATGACCATTTCCTCAATGGAACCACATGAAAGCAACCTAAGCGCAAAGCAAAGTGCACCACTAAACCAACAAATACAAATGAAGACACAGTAAGGCCAAATACACATTCAAGTGCACCAAAGATCAATAGCAAGTGAGGCAAGGCTACAAGACAATTGTAAACAAGGCTACGACTTCAAGTGTATAAGACCAGTCCACTTACAACAATGCAGACCTGATCAAAAACAGAGGCAGTGAAGCCAGAGGCAAATGTACAAAAACAAAACTAGAATGAAATACACATGACAGCAGCAAGTTCGAACAAGTGAACAGAGCATAAGCAAGTGACAATGAACAAGTCAGGGTCAAAGCACTAATGCATATAGACTTGAAGACCAATTGAAGAATCAAATATAAATACCACTATCTCAACTGTTATAGTGCTATAGATCTGGGAAGCAAGCCGTGTATATGAACACAATACAAACCAGACTATAACAAACTCCCAACAACAACTAAAGCATTGAAGGAATGAACAGCTAAAGATGATAGCAGTCTCAAAACATGAATAAGCATATATGGTGATACAGCAGTTAAAATGGAACAACAATAAACCAAACCTTATGTAACAAAATGGAATACAACATGAATTATATCAGTGGACATTTATAATCACTGAAACAAAGGAGCAGCCCATTTTCCAAAGGAAGGAGCAACAGAACATCCACGACCAAAGCCAAAACAATGCACAGGTAACCAAAATAGTGAAACAGCACTGTCCCAAAGCCACTCGACTAAAACAGTGAACAGAACAAGGCTACAACCCAAAACCACAAGCAAATTGAAACAGGCAGTGGCAACAACAATGATTCAATGCTAATCAAGTCGAAGCCATGATCAACAAAGATCAAAGTCAAAAAAGAAATCAACATCGTCAACTAAATTCAAATGTAACAGTTTCAAACCAAAACCATAAGTCAATCAAGTGTTCAAAACCGAGTGAATTGAAAACATTAGAGAAATCAAAAATGTATTATTCAAGTAAATTGTAAAGTCAGTAATCAATCACCAACATCGAATCAACATCAGCAAAATTAATTCGAGACCGTGGTGACCAAGTAAAATAACCAAGTCGCAATCGACACTGAGAGTATCAGGTAACAAATTACACAAATTGGAACAAGCCAATAACTATCTCGAACATCCAAACAGAGATCGAATGGCCGACGCAAATCAGTTGACAACATCAGACAAACTTATATGAACGCAAATAAAGGAGAATGAACTCATATAAACGAAATCAAGATCTCGAATCATATATAACAGAAGATTGAAATAGATGTGAGTGAAATTATCACTCACCTTTTTCGACGCAATAGAAGCAGCCGAAGCAAGCTACAAGGAATCGGTCGATCAACAGAACAAGGGGGAAAATCACTCATTCAATCGAGAAATCAAAGTCGACAGCCCCAATTTATCGAAGCCCTAATTTCTGAAGGAAGAGGAACGAACGAAAACGATAGCCGCCATTTATATTCTTTCGTATGTTTTGTTAGGGTTGTGAAAAATGAATAATAGTGAATCGGTTTGCCTTTGATAATCACGGCACCAAGTATAAAGAAAATGTGGGCCAAGATTCAACACATGTAAAGCCCACATAATTCCTTAATCAAATTATTAAAGAATCACAACCCAATTTTAAAACTCCAAATATCCATTAACAACCTATTTTTCAAAGAATTTCAACTCGATTAAAAATTCCAATAGCAATTTGTTAGCAATTTTAATCGTCTAATGATGATAACTAACTGGGGTAAAACCCCGGGTTGTTACAGACTTCCCTTCTTATAAAAATTGCATCCCCGCAATTTTCATAATTAAAGTCATCACTAACAATTATTTTTCTAACATAAACTGGTTAAGCTAGAAAAATAAAGGTCAAGAATACAAACGCCAAAGAAATCTTTTAACTTCATAAAAGAAATTCACAAATTTTCAACAAAATCTAACTATCAAATAGATAATCGGAAATCAACAAATATCTAATTATCAAAAACGATAATCAGAAATCTCAAATCAACAATTATCTAATTATCAAAAACGATAATCAGAAATCTCAAATCAACAATTATCTAATTATCAAAAACGATAATCAGAAAACAACAAATATCTAATTATCAAAAACGATAATCAGAAATCTCAAATATCTAATTATCAAAAACGATAATCAGAAATCACAAATATCTAATTATCAAAACGATAATCAGAAAACATCAAATATCTAATTATCAAAAACGATAATCAGAAATCTCAAATCCACAAATATCTAATTATCAAAAACAACAACCAGAAAACTTCAAATATCTAATTATCAAAAACGATAACCAGAAAACATCAAATATCTAATTATCAAAAACGATAATCATAAATCTCAAATATCTAATTATCAAAAACGATAATCAGAAAACATCAAATATCTAATTATCAAAAACGAAAATCAGAAATCTCAAATCAACAAATATCTAATTATCAAAAACGACAACCAGAAAACATCAAATATCTAATTATCAAAAACGATAACCAAAAAACATCAAATATCTAATTATCAAAAACGATAATCAGAATTCTCAAATATCTAATTATCAAAAACGATAATCAGAAAACATCAAATATCTAATTATCAAAAACGATAATCAGAAATCTCAAATCAACAATTATCTAATTATCAAAAACGATAATTAGAAAACAATAAATATCTAATTATCAAAAACGATAATCAGAAATCTCAAATCAACAAATATCTAATTATCGAAAACGATAATCTCATAACAGCAAATATCTAACTACCGATACGATAATTAAATCTCATAATAGAAAATATCTAATTACCGATACGATAATTAAATCTCATAACAGCAAATATCTAATTACCGATACGATAAGTAAATCTCATAACAGCAAATATCTAATTACCGATAGGATAATTAAATCTCATAACAGCAAATATCTAATTACGGATACGATAATTAAATCTCATAACAGAAAATATCTAATTACCGATACGATAATTAAATCTCATAACAGCAAATATCTAATTATTGATACGATAATTCAATCTCATAACAGCAAATATCTAATTACCTGCAGATAATTAGAAACAACAAATATCTAGAAATCAATTAAGATAATCTAGAAAATCAACATAAAAGGTGGATCGATCCCATCATATGGCGAGTCTAAGCTACGCCGCACGTGCAACAACATATGGCCGAAGCCTACCAAGTACTGTCATCATAATTTTGGCGCCCAACAAATGACCCGAAGGTCCATAGAGTGACCCAAAGGTCTAGTACTGGTATTTGACCCGAAGGTCCATCATATGACCCGAAGGTCCAACATAGTGGCTCGAAAGCACACAAAATCATCAAACATCATATGTTTCAATTTACGAGTCCGGAATTAACCGAAATAGCAAACGCACATGTCCCATACCACGAGTTTTACTAAATCGTTTGATTCTCTTCATCGTTTCCTTGAAAGTGCAAAATTGTGTATTTTGTAAAAATAACATTTTACATTCTCAAACGGACAAGTCCGGAATTAAGCGAATGAGTAAAAGTAAGGGTTCATAGTCCTCGATTTTGCTGAATCGTTTAAATCGCTTCCTCATTCTTTTGAAAGTGCAAACTGTAAAATTTTTGTATTTTATATAAATAACATTTTATGTTCTCAGACGGACAAGTCTGGAATTAAGCGAATCAGTAAAAGTGAGGGTTCATAGTCCTCAATTTTGCTGAAGCGTTTAAATCGCTTCCTCATTCTTTTGAAAGCATAAACTGTAAAAAATTTGGAAGCAATTTTTATTTTAAAACGATTTTTAAAATACATGATTAAAACAGCAACATCTATAGCAAATTCGATAAGGAAATTGTGCTTCTCAAAATACCATAAAAACGGATCACAATCTCAACATTGCGGAATAACCGCTTGAAAATCCACTTTAAAATTGATGGTTACTGAAGTCAAAGCGACAGTAATTTTTATACGTCAAAATCTCATCAAAATAATTCGCATCAAACTATAATACCAATGAATTTTCATTCATTAAAATGCCAACAAAACACCATGCTTCAAAAACATAGCACCGGTGTAAAAATCCCGTTATAAAAATAACAGCAACAAAATACGTTTAAAACCCAACACCGGTTCAATGTAAAATTAACGCGGCAACGTGCAACTCACATTTGCACGCACACCAAAAGATGAGCAAAGAAATCACTCGATTATACCTTCAACGAAGATATATTTGAAACAGCAAAAATCTAATCAATATGTGACTAGCATAAAAGAAAACCAGCAAAAATCTCAACAAAATCAAGACCACTGGTTAAACAACACAATGAAACTAATTTCATTTTCATATTCTGATTTTTAAATCAAAAAGGTTATCAGCTGTACTCAGCGAAGACAGTCACTGTTTCCGCTGCGCACTCTGATAAACAGAACACAAATTACTCAATCATCAAATCACAATTTCACTTTTATTTTTAAATAAGGATATTTAAAAATTTCATCATAATTTTAAAACTTTAGTTTTGACTCAAAGCACAAATAAAAACATCAACAATTAGTTGTAACACATGTTCCATCTAAGTTATGTTTTATATTATGTCCATAAACTCCTCGCTCTGATACCAACTGTGGCGCCCCACCTCTATGCTCACAATAACAAATATTATTAAAAGAAATACTGTCTGTTATTACGAAGAATAAGGCTGAATAGGAGCGGCCATCCGTAGTTGGGCCTTACACTAGTATTGGTTACCTCGATAAGAGTGGTATATATTTTTGTTTTTCATCTCTTATTTATTTACTCCCATCGACATACCCAATTCCAGTATAAAACAAACTACGATGGTTCATAATAGTTTAGGACAATATATATAATAATAACACAGATAAGCTAAATGCGGAACATATATAATAAAAGTCTCATATATATATATATATATATATAACTGATGTCAGTTACAATACATGTGATACAATACATATGATACAACTACAACTATCGACACTGAAAGTTACATATACAAGTACATTATTGACAATAATATACATGAATACATATCATACTATACTATGACACGACTACTCCAAAAGATATGAAGTGACTTCATAGCTCAAGCAGCAACCCAAAGCAAGATATCAACTACTTGAAATAAATCGGTCTGACCCGAGTATTAAATTAAAAAGAAAATAATACATGGGTCAGTCTAATTCAAACTCAGTTATTAATGCACGGAAGCAATAATAATAAATAACAAATAGACGACAGTCAAAATAATTTCACCTATCCAATCCTTTAATAAAGAAATCAGATAACGGCAAATATAACACGTAACAGTGTTAAACAACAAATCAGCAAATTCAAACCAAAGGCTAACAGTTCAGGTCACTGCTACCATAACTCAAAGCACATACAAGAATGCAACAGTAAATACACATAAATTGAAATATCAATTAAAACATCAATTCTGTGTGCCTGCAGTACACGCACGCGTGCAATGCCTCGCCACTACAGCATATGAAATCATCACAACACCAATTGCTAACAGCAAATCGAAACTGCAGAGGTCAAGTCACGGCTAGCATGACTCAACACAACTGCAACAAAATGAAACTGCAGCCACCAATGGAACCAAAACTCAAAGACAGTTCAGAAACATACATACATACACGTATGTACACAAGTGGATAAATACATAAGCATCAAATAGAAAATGCCACTGTGAATTCAACATCAAACCAACAACAAATGCAATGCATCACTGAGACATAATCTCAAGGCTAATAATGCAACTGTATGCAAACTGGATCAAGCAAAGCATGGATGAGCACTAATACACAAAACAGTGATGACCATTTCCTCAATGGAACCACATGAAAGCAACCTAAGCTCAAAGCAAAATGCACCACTAAACCAACAAATACAAATGAAGACACAGTAAGGCCAAATACACATTCAAGTGCACCAAAGATCAATAGCAAGTGAGGCAAGGCTACAAGACAATCGTAAACAAGGCTACGACTTCAAGTGTATAAGACCAGTCCACTTACAACAATGCAGACCTGATCAAAAACAGAGGCAGTGAAGCCAGAGGCAAATGTACAAAAACAAAACTAGAATGAAATACACATGACAATAGCAAGTTCGAACAAGTGAACAGAGCATAAGCAAGTGACAATGAACAAGTCAGGGTCAAAGCACTAATGCATATAGACTTGAAGACCAATTGAAGAATCAAATATAAATACCACTGTCTCAACTGTTATAGTGCTACAGATCTGGGAAGCAAGCCGTGTATATGAACACAATGCAAACCAGACTACAACAAACTCCCAACCACAACTAAAGCATTGAAGGAATGAACAGCAAAAGATGATAGCAGTCTCAAAACATGAATAAGCATATATGGTGATACAGCAGTTAAAATGGAACAACAATGAACCAAACCTCATGTAACAAAATGGAATACAACATGAATTATATTAGTGGAAATTTATAATCACTGAAACAATGGAGCAACCCATTTTCCAAAGGAAGGAGCAACAGAACATCCACAACCAAAGTCAAAACAATGCACAGGTAACCAAAACAGTGAAACAACACTGTCCCAAAGCCACTCAAATAAAATAGTCAACAGAACAAGGCTACAACCCAAAACCACAAGCAAATTGAAACAGGCAGTGGCAACAACAATGATTCAATGCTAATCAAGTTGAAGCCATGATCAACAGAGATCGAAGTCATAAAAGAAATCAACATCGTCAACTAAATTCAATTGTAACAGTTTCAAACCAAAACCATAAGTCAATCAAGTGTTCAAAACCGAGTGAATTGAAAACATCAGAGAAATCAAAACTATATTATTCAAGTAAATTGTAAAGTCAGTAATCAATCACCAACATCGAATCAACATCAGCAAAATCAATTCGAGACCGTGGTGACCAAGTAAAATAACCAAGTCGCAATCAACACTGAGAGTATCAGGTAACAAATTACACATATTGGAACAAGCCAATAACTATCTCGAACATCCAAACAGAGATCGAATGGCCAACGCAAATCTGTTGACAACATCAGACAAACTTATATGAACGCAAATAAAGGAGAATGAACTCATATAAACAAAATCAAGATCTCGAATCATATATCACAGAAGATTGAAATAGATGTGAGTGAAATTATCACTCACCTTTTTCGATGCAATAGAAGCAGCCGAAGCAAGCTACAAGGAATCGGTCGATCAACTGAACAAGGGGCGAAATCACTCATTCAATCGAGAAATCAAAGTCGACAGCCCCAATTTATCGAAGCCCTAATTTTTGAAGGAAGAGGAACGAACAAAAATGAGAGCCGCCATTTATATTCTTTCGTATGTTTTGTTAGGGTTGTGAAAAATGAATAATGGGGAATCGGTTTTCCTTTGATAATCACGACACCAAGTATAAAGAAAATGTGGGCCAAGATTCAACACATGTAAAGCCCACATAATTCCTTAATCAAATTATTAAAGAATCACAACCCAATTTAAAAACTCCAAATAGCCATTAACAACCAATTTTTCAAAGAATTTCAACTCGATTAAAAATTCCAATAGCAATTTGTTAGCAATTTTAATCGTCTAATGACGATAACTAACTGGGGTAAAACCCCGGGTTGTTACATCATGGGTTGGGTAGACAGAAATTGTTGGTGCATTGAATGAACACCTTGTGAATTAAGTTTCACGGTTTGATTATAAGGCGTTTATTGAAAATGTTGGGTTAGAAGTTAAAATTTAGTAAAAGATGTTTACTATAATCTAAAGGAGAGATATAATATTTTAAAGGTAAATATTTGTTAAAAATTTGTACAGGAATGTAATTCTATATAAGTATGGTTTATGAAATGTGGTTTATAAACAAAAAGGATTTAAATAGAGAATTTGAGAACCTAAATCCCAGTGTCTTTGGAAATGTTTTTCAAGATTTAGGCAAAAATAATAAAAGTATTATTTGAAAGTAAATATTGAGATGTTGGTTTAGGAGATTAAGGTCAGGATACTTAGTAGTAACATACGAAATATCTACTACCTCTTTGAAAAAAGTTTGGTTGAGTACCAAAAGTATGGTTTGGATGTACTAAAATCACTTCGGTCGCTTGAAAATAATTTCGGTGATGACTGTAGCATCATCGGTATTCATTTTCGGGTTTCTAAGTGTGGGATGCTACAAAGTTGTTTTGGTACGAAAAAAATTATTTAATCCCAACGTAAGATTTGATATATAAAAGTTATATGTATATATTATTTGAAAATGATTTGAAATGAATACCGGTGTTTAGTTCTAAAGTTCTCTTGTTAAGTTATTTCATAGACACATATAGCTTATGCATTAGAAAAGTATGGATGTGCATCATAATGTGATATGTTGTTGAGTAGTTTTTATTTGTTAAACATGAATGGAATTTTCAGCGATTTTGGATAGCCGAGAACTTCCAAATTGTTATAAAACTTATAGTTAAGTGTTTTTGAAAATATAAAAATGTGGAAATTCGCCACAAGGGCCTCTTTAGCAAGTGGAATTAGTTTCTAGGACACACAACTGAAATAATCACTTTCAAGGACAAAACGTAAAATAATTATTTTCTAGGGCCTAAAAACCTATAAAATTATGTCCTTGAAAGTAATTGGACTGCTGACTTTGTCCTTGAAAGTAATTATTCTACTGACTTTGGCCTTGAATGTAATTTTTTTGAATGTGTGTCGTAGAAACTAATTGGACTGCATAGTTTGTCCCTCTGGTGAAATGCCCCTATAAAAATTGAGTTTATATAACACTTAAATTTAGAAGATAGCAAGTTATAAGCAGTTTTAAATTTGTTAATCATAGTTGTTACAAATTTGATGTTGGTATATACTCTGAGAATGTAATGGAGTATTAAACGAGTATGAACTTAAGTTATAAAATGATTATAAACTTAAAGTTATGTTTTATGAAATAATTCATAAATAAATTTTAATATTGAAGTGGTATACTATTTTGACAAATCAAAGTGATAAAAGATATTGGTGTAGTTACTAAACTAATAGGTAAGTAGTAAGTCATGCATAGATCGTTGTATTCATATAATTGTTCTTGATCCAGTATTCGAATACATGATTACGAGGTGGTTTACACTGGTCCAAACAAGGATATTTCACTTGATTCTTGACGGCGAACACTTGATAGGGATTCATGATACGATCCTAATGTTTTCTATCATTGTATATGGCTATGCAAGGAGAACAGAGGTTCCTAATCAAGAAACCAAATCGAAGTCCGCACTAGAGAGGTCAAGTGATCTATACTAGTTGGGAAGAGAATTATATGTGATCGAGCAAGTAATAAGAATTGATATTACGTGCGGATGGTCCATGTACATCGTGTGGGTTTTAGTTTGTTTATATACTATGTTTTGATTGGCTTATGGAGAGTTTAGGTGATAACACTTCAATTTGTTATGAGGTATTGTAAATCATCGACTAAGTAATAACCTGAGGCTGTTAAGCGTAAGGTACGCTTAGTAGATTGTTTATCATCCTTGTGCGATGAGATGATTTTGAACCTGAGTGAATGTGAGCATTGATTGCTAGTAATTTTGAATGCTATTAGAGTGTTCGTGTGCTTATTCTTTTGTTAAGGTTAGAAGTGTTGTGAAGCAAGGATGCTTGGGGTGGTACAAGGAAGAGGGACGGCAATTTGTAGGAGATCCATCCAATGTTGCTTATAGGCTAGGATTTCTTCTTATCTTAGTATAGTATATCTTTTCTAGTGTACTCACCTCTTAAGGTAGAGTCGCTTAGTGCGCATTTTGGTTTGTAGTTTAGTTTGTATACAGTTTATGCAGTGCTATATATATATTGTTCTTCTATCTTCTATGGTTATTTTTCTTGTTTGAATTTCGAGGACGAAATGTTTTAAGTGGGGAAGAATGTAGCGATCCAGAAATTCGAACACTTCGTCTTCAAACATCGATACATATTGAAATATGATTAAGTATGATAAATATGATTTATAACCTTGTTTAAGATCATTTAATTAATAAATGATGATAAAAAACTTGTTTTCGAAAAGCGTTTACAAAAATACACTCTTCAAAGAAAAATCGATAATGTGACCGAAAATCGATTTATCAAAAAACAGCTTTTCGATCGATATAAGTTGTTCGAACTATCATGCACTTAACTGATGATCAAATGAGCACATTAGCAAATAATTAACACACTCTCCTCTTCGTAAAGCATGGAATCTTCTAGAAATTTCTATTAGGATAAGAGATGATGTTTTGAGAAGAGTATAAGAGTAATTAGCCATAAAGGAGAAGTGACATAAAGAAGAAGAGACATAAGGAGAAGTGATGGAAGGTGAACCTTCCATGGTATGGTGGGGGAGCAAAGGCAAGCTTAAAGAGCACCATTCATACTCATATATAAGGAGGGGTACATCCTTAGGAAATATATCACAAATATTTCTAAGCTTTGAGTCAAAATTTCAATGGCTTATCTTCTTCTTCATCTCTAAATTGCTAAAGCAAATTATTTGCAAACCCTCTCTAAATCACTCCAAACTTTGCCACGAGGCTTAGTAATATATTAGAGAACCTTCTACCAAGTCAAAAGTGGAAGAAGCTAATCCAAACTCTCCTAATCCCCCTAGGCCGTGAGCATATAGAGAGGGAGGAAGGCGAAGAAGGCAAGGCAAAGCTAGAAGCGAGGAAGGAAAGGTGGTTGCTAGCTAGGGTTGGATTTTGGCTAGCTTGGATCATGGTTATTGTTAGATTAAGGGTGAGTTAACATATCACTTTAAATGGAAATTATAACATATATATATGTTGTATTTGATTGTGTTAATGTTGTTTGAATTGTTAGGTGACCCAAGTTAAAACATTGATTTGAATTCTTGTTTTGAAAATAAGTGACACATAAGATCCATGTACATGGACTTGAACAAACTTGAAATGGACTTGAACGGACTTATATGACATATGACTAGACCTTGAACAAAGCAGATAGGTTGTAGTTGAACATAGGTTGAGATATGACTCGGATTTCAAAGTACACTTATAGCGATAGTCGCTATGGATGTAGTTCAGAATTGTCTTGTTTTTTACAATTGTTATGGAACTTTGTAGAGAGATCAAGTGATGGCCCGTTTTTCCGTACCTTTTGAATCGACAATAAACCACACATGTCTAACTCAAATCGCATGAAAAGTCGGATCATCAGGGGTAATAAATAAAAATAGACAGAACATAATCTCACACGAATGGAATAATATATAATATTGAACAAATATCTTTACAGCGGAAAATTTTTCAATACATATATCAGAGTCTAACCTAACTTCAGCTTGGACAGTTATAAACATCTATCCTTACAATTGCTGACAAACATCAAACAAAACATCAAACAAAACAACCAACAGCGGATAATAGAATACGTCCATACATAGATGAATGTCTCCGGCTCTCCTTTGGAAACTCCACCCGTCTTCGACTAAACCTAAAATTAATCGGATCTGACCCGAGTATTGAAAATGCCTGGATCGGTCTTGATAAACCAGCATGAGAAAAACTCAATAATAAATGACAGTGTCATATATAAGCCTTTGAATAAAATCCTTTGAAACGAAAGAGTATCTCATAAGACCACGCCCATACATAAACATGGACGGGTATTTACCTTATGATAACCAAAACACTTTTATATCAAAACATTTGATATTAATTTTAATGACATTCTTTGAAAACATTTGCAAATAAACTTATTAATCTTAGCCGAAATTGTTAACATTATTAAATTCCAGCATACTAGGCTCTACAATCAAAACCATAGGTTCTTATTGGAGAATGGATTTCCATACAAATGATAAGGTGAAGGGACTACCTTCCGGCAGTACATCTCTAGAGGAATGTAACGAGGACCATCACAAAGGATCCTCTACCAACACAAGACCGGCCTACCTCTATAACTAGGTAGTACCAAATATATCATCCCCCAGTCGTTACCGACCTTTAACCGAGCGCGCTCTAGCATACAAACCACATTAATTTACATCCCGAATGTCATAGCGGGAAGAAATATATTTAGAAGGGAATGATCATACCGTAATTGGGAATGACCCACTTAGCCTTGCCGCATCTACCATGTTTCGGTCATTTTCGGTTGATGAGGCTTGAGGCAACAATTACCTTTTCAAATAGCACATCTTCTTCCACTTTGAATGCCACATTGTCATTCCACATTCACACGACTGATTTCTACAAACGTATAACTTCCTGAGCTCGTATGTCTTGGGAAATGGAGTTAAGCTAATAGAAGGTGTCTTCTCCGCCATCAACTGATATACTTTTATAGAGATCACTCATTATGATTTGGAATGCAAGGTCAAACATTCTTCTGTACAAGTTCGTTCTGGGACCGAACAAAACCAAAGGTACTTTCCTCAGCCATTACTAGGCGAGAAGTCCTTGTGATTTTGATGTTTTTCATAACAAAGAGACCACTGCTACAATATAGTGAATCGGGAGTTTATCCACAATTAATCAACAAGTAGTCCTTCGTTATTATTCGTCTCAATATCTCCATCTTCAAACATCTTCAATCTTCGAACACATAAATTTGTTCGAATTGGTTTCGGATAGGAATCACCTAAATCCGACACTGGTTCCTTCGAAATCCAATTATCGATAAAAAGTGCATATGAGTATATAGGATTTATTAAGTCTCTTTTCACTTTAATTCTTTTCGGATGATTTCGAAATTTCTTTCTTTTGTCTTAAAGTAATTCTAAGAAATTCATTCTTTATCTTTGGATAATATTTCAAATTTCCTCACTTAACTCTCGATCCAAATTCCTTAACTTTTTGGCGGGTCAAAAAACAATTTTATTTAAGACATCATTTACGATAAACCCTAAAATCATTCTTAGCAAGCATTATTGAGTAAATAGGATCATAGAAATCATTTTAATTTTAATCAATATGAATTTCTGTATTTAACAAGTGCTATGGGCGGAATAACGGTGAAATCACCTTTCAAATTCCTCGAATAAGATGAGTTCCCTCTTCGGATTTTAATACCAAATATAAGAAGATTATCTCTATGCAATCCAATTTGTAGTTTATTCATTTTGGAAATTTAATACCATCTTTTAAAGAGCATCCGGGATTTCCTTTCGATCTGTTTCACCCCTCGCCTAAGAAGAGAAAATAGAGGCCAGGTAAGTTCAGGGCACTAGTTGCTCCATCCCTATCCTAAGTAAAACACCTAGTTTTATCTTCCCAGATCTCACAGGCGGGACAAATGTACTAGTCGTTTCCGCATACTCATTTATTAGCTTTGTTCTGGAATTGATTATAAAGATTCCAAATTGTCTTATAAATGCTTAATTTTCCTTTTTTAAAACATTCATAATAGATTCTAGGAAAAGTCATTACATTTAAACTTATTTTCAAAAAGTTATAGAATTCGCAGTATAAAAGTGCTGCGGAAAGTGCTATATAAGCTTATTTGATTAAACCACTTTTAAATATTTGAAAGTTCATATTTTACACTTCAAATCTCTTCTAAACCATTTAAAAAGATTTATCAAATTTATTCCACATTTTTTCCATAATTAAAAACGTTCATTTAAATGGATTTCCCGTTATGGTCACTTAACTACACTAGCGCGATTTTTCTAGAAAGTTGATTTGGGCATATTTCAAAATTTACTTAATGAAATTTTGATTTTCTTCCTTTGTTTAGAAGATATGGATATAGTATTTAGGAATTTCCTTATCTCGAAGAATTTTGAGTTATATTCCAGTCTATACGCTCATTTGAACTTTTCTGCACGAAATCGCGAACTACCGTTGCACGACACGCCTAGTTTTTACTTATTTTTCAGTACTTGAAATAATCTACTAAAATTGAATTTTATTACATATAAAACCATTACAAATCATTTTAAATCAATATTTTCACCGTTTAAAGTTATTTAAAATGTATTTTCACCATTTCCATATTATAATATTACTATATTCCTATTATTTTAATATTAAATTTTAAATTCCAATTTAAACTCAATTTTAATTCTAAATTCAAATTAAACTCAATTAAAACTTAGATTTCAAATCAAATTTCAATCCTAATTTAAATTTCAACCTTAATTTCACTTTAAATTTTCAAAATCGATTTCAATTTCAATTTCACTATTCATCTCAATTTCAATTTAATTTAACTTTCCATTTCAAATCCAATTTCACTTCTAATTTCAAATTCTCTTTTATTTTAACTTTAATTTCAATTCCACTTAAAACGAGACTTATTTTTCCAAAGTATATCATATCACCAAAATAGGCTCTTATTTAACAAAGGGAGTACTTAAATCAAAATGAGCATAACCAAGTTTAACATTTATTACTAACAAAATTATGGTCCATACACAACTAATATGATAAATAATCACAACCATAAACACTTGCAACAATTCAAACATAACACAAACATATCCAAAAATCCAAAACATAAAACGGTGATTATCTGATGCAGCCCAACCTTCCTATACTTTAGGTCAACATCGACCTAACAAATTGTTAAGTCGCGCAGGTGGCCTAACGAGTTATGCATGCGAGTTATACCCACAAATGATGCCTGCGAGCAAGCTACGACCTAATGAATTACGAGCTAACGAGACAGGTGATACAGTGAAGGACCAAGCATAACACCAACTGGATATTCTTAAGTCACTTGGACGACCTAATGAGCTAAGTCAACAAGTAAGGTCGCGAAGTTCATATGTCGTGAAGGTTTTAGGTCGCCAACGACCTAACTCTCCTGAGCTACAACCTACTGAAACTCGACCTACCAAGCCACGACCTAATGTGTTAAGTCTTGGTCGTGTGAAGCTAAGTGTCTTAGGTCGCTTGCAACCTAATGAGTCATGTTATCTAATGCCGCAAGCCTTAGGTCGTTGTGGGGTTAGGTCGCTCAAGGGCTTAAACCGTTCATCGCTTAGGTCGCTGAAGATGTTATTCCTTAGGTCGTAAGAAGTTATGTCACTCTTTCTTATGTTGCTATCTTCTTTATGTCGTTGCCGTGTTTCTTATGTTGCTTCTGCCTTGAGTCGCTCGACCATAGGCCGCACAAATCTTAGTTCGCTCAACTCCTTGTGTCGCTCGTCCTATAGGTCGCATAAGTCATTCCAGAAGCTGATTCTCCTCATGTCGCTGAAGCTTATGCCGCGTGGTGTTGTATTTTTAGGTCGTTATGTTGTAACTCCTTATGTCGTTTGTATGTTGTATTTGTTAACCCGATTGTAGTTGTATCGTTAGGTCACATGGATGTTGTACATATTGTTATATCGTGAGTCGCTTGCGCTGTTAAGTCATTTGTAATCTAGGTCATTAACGACCTATGTTAGGTCGGTCATGTGTAAATATGTTAGGTCGTGATGGCCTTGTAATGTGTTGTGCTTTGTGATGTAAGTGTTGTGTTGTGCTGTAAGCCTATAAATAGGCGAGTCATGTCATTTGTAAAAGTGGGTTGATTTTGAATAAAACTTTGTTTGAGTGCTTTGTGCCTCTTCTTAAATTGGAAGTTGAGTGTGAGCTCCTTTCTCCATTTTCGGTATTCGAGTGCGCTCGAATCAACGATTTGAAGCCGATTCACGGTATCTTGTGCGCAAGATCAACGTTCGAAGAATCGTAGATCGTTTTAACACGGTATCGTGCGCGATCAACGTGTTAGAGATAGCTAGAATCCGGTATCTTTGAGATCAACGGATTTGGGCATTCGGTATTTTCAGTCCATCGATTGCTACTTTCATCGTTTCATCCATTTTTGTTATTTCCGCTGCATCATTTGGTATCAGAGCAAGACTTAGCCAATCATAGCTAAGACGAGCCTGTTGGAGCAAAGAGAAGTGTTTGTTCAATGTCAATTGAGCCTATCAGTGTTAGATCCGAGAGCTAGTTGAAGTCGTGCATCATTTTGTAGATCAAGGCCGAGTTAAAGTGTTGAAGTCAAGTTGAATCCAAGTTAAAGTTAGTTGGAGATTGTTTGATTCAACAATGCATCCGAGAAGAGCTAATCGTCATCAGAATGTTGCAGATGTGTATCGAAGAGAAGATGCTGAGGCAATAGAGCGACGAATTAGTGATAACCTCGAAGAGAAGTTAAATAAAGGTTTTGGAAAGTTGGAGAAGTTGATGATGGATTTGAATCAAAGTCAAAGAGGAAGGTCACTAGTCTTGAACCATGGAGGAAACAGAGTTTCGCCATCGGTTACAGAAGCAAGGAGGGTGTCGCCACAATCTTATCAAGATAAAAGAGAATCATCAATTTCAATGAGACGAGATCGTCATGGTTACAGAGATGAGGAGAGAAGAACTCCACGTGAATTTGACGATGAACCATGTCGTGATGTCAAAAGATCGAGTAGAAGGGATTTGCATGATCATAAAGACATATGTGGTCATAGAGACGAAGGGTGTAATTTGCCAAAGCATGGGAATGATTCTATTTGGCTAAAGAACAATATTTTTCAGTCTACCTGTACTATCTTGGGAAGGGTTTGTAAATTTGTTATTGATGCGGGAAGTTGCGATAACCTTATCTCTGAAGAAGCTGTTTAGAAGTTAGGGTTGAAGACTGAAAAACATCCTAGACCGTATAAACTGGCATGGATAAAGGAAGGTGACGAAGTGACAGTGGGAAGACGAGTATTAATTACATTTTCTATTGGGAAGAAATACAAAGGATATATATGGTGTGATGTTGTCGATATGGATGTATGTCATCTACTATTGGGAAGTCCATGACAGTATGATAGAGCTGTACAACATAATAGTCACGCCAACAGCTACAATTTCATGTTCGAAGGAACCAAAATTACCTTAGTTCTTAAGAAGCGTGAACAAAGTGAAAGCAAGCCAGAGAAGAAGATGGAAGAAACTAATCGAATATCTTCGAAAGAATTTGTTTAAGTGAAAGATAGTGTTGAAGTGGAAGATAAAGTAGACTCTTCTCAACCAGGAAAGTTTGATAAAAAGGAAGTTGATGATTTTCAACCAACAAAGTGTGATGAACATGAAGTTGAAAATTCACAACCAGCGAGGTTTGATGAGGATGAAGGAAATGTGACAGGAGATGAAGGGGGTAATTTATCAGTAAAGAAGGAGGATTCGACTAGTATACAATCTATAAGAGAGTTTGTTAATGAAGTGGAGGATAGTGCGGAAATGTTTATGTTGAATGGGAATGAAATCAGTAAAGATCTCGAGACTCCTGAGGAGGATGTGTCAGTGGTAAATGAATTCGAAGATGTACTCCCTGCAAAGTTGCCCAAGGAGGTACCGCCACTGAGGGACATACAACATCATGTTGATCAAGTGCCAGATGCCATGGTACCGCTTAGACCACGTTATCATATGTGTCCAATAGAGCAGGAAGAGTTGAGAAGACCTGTTGATGGGTTTCTGTTTGAAGGAAGGCAATTGTATACTCCTGATTGCAGTCAGCAAATGAAAATTATCAAAGACTTGCATGTAGATAAAATCGTGGACCGTGATCGTACCATGCAGCTAATCTCAAAGTCTTATTTTGGGTCGTTACTGAGGAAGGAAGTTGAAAGGTTTGTTGAGAGGAGCCATAATCGACAAGTTTCAAAGAAGACCACGACAAATGCAAGTTTATGTATGCCGTTGCATATACATGCTAAATTACGGGAGGAGATTAGTGTGGACTTTGTTTTGGGATTACCGCGAACACAACGTGGCAATGATTCTATTTATGTGGTGGTTAACCGGTTTTCAAAATTGGTACATTTCATTGCCTATAAGAAGACTGCAGAGGTCGTTAATGTCATTCAGTTATACTTCAAAGAGATCGATAGACTTCATGGGTTACCTGAATCTATTATTTCGGAAAAAGATACTCGTCGTCTGAGCCATATTTGGATAAGTCTATGGAGAATGGTTGGGACTAAGTTGGAATTTAGTAGTGCTTATCATACATAAACGGACGGACCGACTAAAGTTGTGAATAGACTCTTAGGTAATCTATTGCGATGCCTTGTGGATGACAATTTGAAAAGTTGGGATTCGAAGTTATGTCAAGCGGAGTTTGCACACAGCCATGCAGTTAATAGAAGCACTGGGTTCAGTCCATTCCAGATTGTTCATTCAACAATTCCTAAAGGACCGTTAGATTTATTAACAGTGCCACCGCAGAGAGGGGTGATTAAACGGGTTAGTGAATTTGTGAATAAGTCGCAAGCATGTCACAAAGTTGTATAGGAATGATTGCTTAAGGCAAATGAGAAATACAAGCAGTCAGCAAATATTAATCGACGTAGCGTTGAATGCAAAGAAGGAGATTTTGTGTATGCAGTGTTTACAAAGGATCGATTTCTTGTTGGTGCTTACAACAAGCTAGGAGCAAGAAGGATTGATTGTTTGGAAGTTGTGAAGGAAATTATTGAGAATACCTGTAAGTTGGACTTGTCGAATCATCTTCCTACCGCTAATGTTGTCGACGTCAAACATTTGATTCCGTACCATGAACATAAACTTTTCGAAGACGAAGAAACTGTAAATTCAAGGACGAATTTCTGTCAACTGGGGGAGGATGATGCAGCCCAACCTTCCTATACTTTAGGTCAACATCGACCTAACTAGTTGTTAAGTCGCGCAGGTAGCCTAACGAGTTATGCATGCGAGTTATACCCACAAATGATGCCTGCGAGCAAGCTACGACCTAATGTATTATGAGCTAACGAGACAGGTGATACAGTGAAGGACCATGCAGAACACCAACTGGATATTCTTAAGTCGCTTGGACGACCTAATGAGCTAAGTCAACAAGTTAGGTCGCGAAGTTCATATGTCGCGAAGGTTTTAGGTCGCCAACGACCTAACTCTCCTGAGCTACAACCTACTAAAACTCGACCTACCAAGCCACGACCTAATGTGTTAAGTCTTGGTCATGTGAAGCTAAGTGTCTTAGGTCGCTTGCAACCTAACAAGTCATGTTATCTGATGCCGCAAGCCTTAGGTCGTTGTGGGGTTAGGTCGCTCAAGGGCTTAAACCGTTCATCGCTTAGGCCGCTGAAGATGTTATTCCTTAGGTCGCAAGAAGT
Organism: Allium fistulosum; assembly: GCA_030737815.1. NCBI lineage: Eukaryota > Viridiplantae > Streptophyta > Magnoliopsida > Asparagales > Amaryllidaceae > Allium > Allium fistulosum. The sequence goes on along the minus strand of CM060905.1, from coordinate 750,420,515 downwards.
TATGTCACTCTTTCTTATGTTGCTATCTTCTTTATGTCGCTGCCGTGTTTCTTATGTCGCTCCAGCCTTGAGTCACTCGACCATAGGCTGCACCAATCTTAGGTCTCTCAAGCCGAGGTCGCTCAACTCCTTCTGTCGCTCGTCCTATAGGTCGCATAAGTCATTCCGGAAGCTGATTCTCCTCATGTCGCTAAAGCTTATGCCGCGTGGTGTTGTATTTTTAGGTCGTTATGTTGTAACTCCTTATGTCGTTTGTATGTTGTATTTGTTAACCCAATTTTAGTTGTATCCTTAGGTCGCATGGATGTTGTATATATTGTTATATCGTGAGTCGCTTGTGCTGTTAAGTCGTTTGTAATCTAGGTCGTTAACGACCTATGTTTGGTCGGTCATGTGTAAATATGTTAGGTTGTGATGGCCTTGTAATGTGTTGTGCTTTGTGATGTAAGTGTTGTGTTGTGTTGTAAGCCTATAAATAGGCGAGTCGTGTCATTTGTAAAAGTGGGTTGATTTTGAATAAAACTTTGTTTGAGAGCTTTGTGCCTCTTCTTAAATTGGAAGTTGAGTGTGAGCTCCTTTCTCCATTTTCGGTATTCGAGTGCGCTCGAATCAACGGATTTGAAGCCGATTCAGGGTATCTTGTGCGCAAGATCAATGTTTGAAGAATCGTAGATCTTTTTAACAAGGTAACGTGCACGATCAACGTGTTAGAGATAGCTAGAATCCGGTATCTTTGAGATCAACGGATTTGGGCATTCGGTATTTTCAGTCCATCAATTGCTACTTTCATCGTCGTATTCATTTCTGTTATTTCCGCTGCATCATTATCTAACATAATAATTTAACTTGATAATCAATTTAAATCATATAGCGATGAGAATTTTCTCACCTTTAATCAAATTGATTAACTTCCTACCAACATTCATATCAATTAATACTTCACTAAACCACCACCTAAACACTCTTCCACCTTTTCCAAGCGCTCGGCCACCACCCCACATCTCTTCTTGCTCTTGGCCATAGCCTCCCCCTTCCATACTGCTCACGTCCTCCCCCGTATCAACTCCCAAACTCAAGGTCTAAGGCCATCTTTAAGAAGAGAAGTGGAAGAAGTGAATTAAGAAGAGGTTAGAGAGTAACAAGTGGATTAGTGCTTAAGCACTCCACTATTTTTAACCCTCCTACCTCTCTTAAAGCGAGAAGCCATTAAAATAGCTTAAAGGAAGATGAAGAGAATGATTTGTGTGAAAATGGAAGAGGTATGCATGGCTATTTATAGGAAAAAGTTTGGAATAAAATATTATTATGTAAAATGACCAAAATACCCTTTACTTACTTGTTAAGTAACCATACTTTTTTCAACACTTAACATCACATTTCAAATCACGCTTTATGTCACTTTCATTTAAGAAGTAAGAAAAGTAAATTAATAATTGTGTGTAGTTTGATTTGACATGTTATGGAATTTTGTGCTTACTTTTTTTTAATGAAATTCTAGAATTTTCTAAGTATGTTTAGTAAAAGTAAACTTGATTAGTGAATTAATTAATACTTATACTATTTGAATATATATTCATATATTAAAAAATGAAGGTGCGACAATGTTGCAACAACTTTTAATCGACAAAACGTTGATTTTCGACAAAATGTTTTACGGTTCCATTTTGATGTTTTAGTTAAACTATTTTTTTATGTAAACCAAATTTAAAAATGAACCTTTTACTTCTTTTAAATAAATTAAAACATGTCTATTCATATTTTAAAATCATATTTAAATAATATCAAAATCTCTATTTTTACAGTGTATGTAAAACTGATAAAATGCGACAAATTTTGGTTATTTTTGTAAAACGATTATTAACATATTTTTAATTCTTTTAATCTACTTTTATTATCTTTATTAAGTGTTTTTAATAAGATTTATCTTTTCAAATAAATATTTAAACCTATTTATTTAAGCCTTTATTTATTTCTACCAAAACTTAGCTTTTGCTGAAAATCCAAATTTTACTTTTTTAATTATTAACTATAAGAATAAATAATTTCTCTATTATTATTTATTATATAACTTATTTATTTAAGTTTTAATCTTTTAAATTCAAAATCTCTCATTTTCAAAGTAGCGAAATTACGGGTCGTTACATTCCCCTCTACTTAAAAGCATTTCGTCCTCAAAATGAAAGTTAGATAAAGGAATCTACCTTATACTCGTATCCTCAAACATTCTGGCTTAATTATACTGGTTATAGAAAAAAATGTATATATAAAAGAAGGTTGATATCATAACAACACTGAAACAGATAATACCAAACATACATACATAGATTCCCTACAATAACCTGAGTACTTATCACATATTTAAGGTTATATATACATACATCAAGTTAGACTTCTATCCTACCCATCCTAATGCGTATTGCACACTTAAGATAATACATCCAACAACCAAACAAGACTATACATCCAAAAACAACCAAACTGATACTATATCAACATAAATGAATACATCCACATAACTCATCCCCTGACCTGAGCATATACTATACTTGAGGTCTACGTATATACATACCAAAACATCGGTCCAACCCCTATATCTTAATGTCTACTATTTAAGATAACTATCCAACCACTATGTAGACAGACCCAGAACATCATACTATATATGATATATGATTCGATCTATTATTCGAATCCACAACTTTACTTCCGAACTAGTATCGATCCCTCAATTTTCTAGTGCAGACTTTGATTAGACTTCCTGATCACAAACCCTTGCTTTCCTTGCATAACTTTCAACTATGATAGAAAAATTGATCACATAATCACAAGCCCTCATCAATGTTCGCCGTCAAGAGTCGAGTGATAAATTCTTTCTCAGACTGGTGTAAACAACTCAAAGCTCTGTACTCAAATCTTAAATCAAAATTTTATGTGCCAAAATTATCTACATTTAACTTATGTACTTATTCAGATTCATTTTTACCTAATACTTTTTTTTCAAAATTCCTATTAATCCAGGTTTATTTAACAACCATTTACTTTCTATTAAACCCATTATTACTGAAGCATACAAATATCACTTAAACTTGTATAATATACCTTTACTTCCTAAGAGTATATATACATATCCCCAAAACTTCAAACCATTATTACTTCAATTAGGGTGTTTAACTAATGTGGAATTCTACTATTATCTCAAATTAATAAGTTATAAAACTTAATCCTTTGTTTTATTTATCTAAGGTCTTAATTTAGCTAATATTATTTATCTTATCCATATATTAATAAGACAACTTTACTAAGTGTACATCATTTTCTTACTAATTCTATGATTATCTACTTAACTTATTTACCTATCCAATTTTTTAAATCAAATTTCTTAACCTTAAATCCATAAAATACCTTATAGTCAAATTGTGAAACTTAATTCACATGGTATTTGTTATTTAAACATTTTCATCCAACAATCAACCTACTAACCATATTATTCGAAACTTCCCTTTTTTAACTTTTTCTAACCTATCCACTTCCAATCTTACTTCATTTTGAATTAGAATTATTACCCTAAATGAATCACTAATTTAAAGTTTTATATTAGGATGATATTTCTTATATTTCTTTTTCCTAAATTTCACTTTGATTTTAATCTAAGCAAAGGTTCTAAATTTCAAATTATCTTATCTCCTTTATAAGTTATAGAACTTTCCCTTTAATATTATATTTACCAAAAGTCTTAATTTAGGTTAATCTTTTTCTATCTCATTGATAAGAATTTTTTAAGTGTGCATTTTCTTTTTACTTTCTCTGGTTACAACTTCTAGCTTAAATATTATCATCAAATATCTTATAGTCAAATCATGAATTTTACTTCACAAGATATTTGTACTTAGCTTTTGAATACATCAAATTTGATGATCATTAAGTCATTATTTCTTAATAACCAAATGTCTAGGGGTATATGATTAAAGTTCTAAATTCTAGCTTTCAACTAATTGATTCTATATGGAATATCTCATAGTCAAATCGTGCAATTCTAATCACAAAATATTCATATTTTAGTTTTACAATGCCAAATTACAACAATCCTTAATTTCGAACACTAAATAATAATATCCCCTTTAATATTTAAAATATATATCCAAGGTAAAATTATTTCGTTTACTATCTTTTAAAACAAAACAATTTTTATAAAAATAACAAATACGCGTTCATATATAATACTCTCATAACTCATTCTAGGGTGTTACTAACCCTATCACTAATGAGTTACTCATCCTAGGATATTACTAATCCTATCTATGATGAGTCTTTACCCTACCAAAGCCAAGGTTCTCGCTTAACCTTAGCTCTGATACCAATTGTGATGGCCCTTTTTCCATATCATTTGAATCGACAACAAACCACACATGTCTAACTCAAATTGCACGAAAAGATGGATCATCAGGGGTAATAAATAAAAATTGACAAAGCAGAATCTCACACGAATGGAATAATATATAATATTGAACAAATATCATTACAGCGGAAAACTTTTAAATACATATATCAAAGTCTAACCTAACTTCAGCTTGGATAGTTATAAACATCAGTCCTTACAATTGCTGACAAATATCAAACAAAACAACCGGCATCGGATAAAAAAATACACGTCCATACGTAGATGAATGTCTCCAGCTCTCCTTTGGAAACTCCAACCATCTTCGACTAAACCTGAAATTACTCGGATCTAACCCGAGTATTGAAAATACTCGGATCAGGCTTGATAAAATGGCGTGAGAAAAACTCAATAATAAATGACAGTGTCATATATCAGCCTTTGAATAAAATCCTTTGAAAAAAAAGAGTATCTCATAAGGCCATGCCCACACATAAACACGGACGGGTATTTTACCTTATGATAACCAAAACACTTTTATATCAAAACATTTGATATTATTTTTAATGACATTCTTTGTAAACATTTACAAATAACCTTATTAATCATAGCCGAAATTATTACCATTATTAAATTCCAGCATACTAGGCTCTACAAACAAAACCGTATGTTCTTATTGGAGAATGGATTTCCATACAAATGACCAGGTGAAGGGACTACCTTCCGGCAGTACATCTCTAGAGGAATGTACCGAGGACCATCACAAAGGATCCTCTACCAACACAAGACCGGCCTACCTCTATAACTAGGTAGTACCGAATATATCATCCCTCGGTCATTACCGACCTTTAACCGAGCGCGCTCTAGCATACAAACCACATTAATTTACATCCCGAACATCATAGCAGGAAGAAATATATCTAGAAGGGAATGATCATACCCTAATTGGAAATGACCCACTTAGCCTTACCGCATCTACCTTGTTTCGGTCATTTCCGGTTGATGAGGCTTGAGGCAACAATTACCTTTTCACATATCACATCTTCTTTCACATTTAATGCCACATTGCCATTCTACATTCAAACGACTGATTTCTAAAAACATATAACTTCCTGAGCTCGTATGTCTCGGGAAAGGGTGTTAAGCTAAGAGAAGGGGTCTTCTTCGCCACCTACGGATATACTTTTATAGAGATCACTCATTATGATTTGGAATGCAAGGCAGACATTCTTCCATACAACTTCATTCTGGGGCCGAATGAAACCGAAGGTACTTTCCTTGGCCATTACTAGGTGAGAAGCCCTTGTGGTTTTGAGGTTTTTCATAACAAAGAGACCACTACTACAATATAGTGAATCAGGAGTTTTTCCCTAATTAATCAACAAGTAGACCTTCATTATTATTCTTCTCAATATCTCTGTCTTTAAAAAACTTCATTCTTCGAACACGTAAATTGGTTCGAAGTGGTTTTCGGATAGGAATCGCCCAAATCTGACCCCGGTTACTTCAAAATCCAATTATCGATAAAAAGTGAATATGAGTATATATGATTTATTAAGTCTCTTTTCACTTTAATTCTTTTCAGATGATTTCAAAATCTCTTTCTTTTCTCTTAGAGTAATTCTAAGTAATTCATTCTTTTTCTTTGGATAATATTTCAAATTTCCTCACTTAACTCTCGATCCAAATTCCTTAACTTTTTGGCGAGTCAAAAAACAATGTTATTTAAGACATCGTTTACGATAGACCCTAAAATCAACTTAGCAAACATTATTTATTAAATAGGAACATAGAAATCATTTTAATTTTAATCAATATCAATTTCTGTATTCAACAAGTTCTATGGGCGGAATAACGGTGAAATCGCCTTTTAAATTCCATGAATAAGACGAGTTCCCTCTTCGGATTTTAATACCAAATATAAGAAGCTTATCTATGCAATACGAGTCATAGTTTATTCATTTTGGAGATTGCTTAAATTTTGGATAATACCAATCTTCTTTTATTTTGGAAACTTAATATCATCTTTTAAAGAGCATCCGGGCTTTCCTTTCGATATGTTCCACCCCTCGCCTAAGAAGAGAAAACAGAGTCCAGGTAAGTTCAAGGCACTGGTTGCTCCATCCCTAACCTTAGTTAAAAACCTTGTTTAATCTTCCGAGATCTCACAGGCGGGACAAATGTACTAGTCACTTCCGCATACTTAGTTATTAGCTTTATTCTTGAATTGATTACAAAGATTCAAAATCGTTTTATAAACGCTTAATTTTCCTTTTTAAAAACAATAATAATAGATTCTAGGAAAAGTCATTACGTTTAAGCTTATTTTCAAAAAGTTATAGAATTCGTAGTATAAAATTGCTGTGGAAAGTGCTATATAAGCTTATTTGATTAAACCACTTTTTAATATTTGAAAATTCATATTTTCCACTTCAAATCTCTTCTAAACTATTTAAAAAGATCTATCAAATTTATTCCACATTTTTTCATAATTAAAAACGTTCATTTAAACGGATTTCCCATTATGGTCACTTAACTACACTAGCGCGATTTTTCTAGAAAATTGATTTGGACATATTTCAAAATATACTTAATGAAATTTTGATTTTCTTCATTTTTTTAGAAGATATGGATATAATAGTCCGGAATTTTCTTATCACGAAGAATTCCAAGCTATATTCCACTCTATATCCTCATTTGAACTTTTCTGCGCGAAATCGCGAACTACCATTGCGTGACGCGACTAGTTTTTACTTATTTTTCAGTACATGAAATAATCTGTTCAAATTGAATTTTATTACGTATAAAACCATTACAAATCATTTTAAATCAATATTTTCACCTTTTAAAGCTATTTAAAATGTATTTTCACCATTTCCATATTATAATATTAATATAATCCTATTATTTTAATATTAAATTTTAAATTCCAATTTCAACTCAATTTTAATTCTAACTTCAAATTAAACTCAATTAAAACTTAGATTTCAAATCAAATTTCAATCCTAATTTAAATTTCAACCTTAATTTCACTTTAAATTTTCAAAATCGATTTCAATTTCATTATTCATCTCAATTTCAATTTCAATTTAACTTTCCATTTCAAATCCAATTTCACTTCTAATTTCAAATTCTCTTTTATTTTAACTTTAATTTCAATTACACTTAAAAAGAGACATATTTTTCCAAACTATATCATATAACCAAAATAAGGTCTTATTTAACAAAGGAAATACTTAAATCAAAATGAGCACCAATCCTAATATAATTATGGTCCATACACAACTAATATGATAAATAATCACAACCATAAACACTTGCAACAATTCAAACATAACACAAACCTATCCAAAAATCCATAACATAAAACAGTGATTATCCTACATAATAATTTAACTTGATAATCAATTTAAATCATATAGTGATGAGAATTTTCTCACCTTTAATCAAATTGATTAACTTCCTACCAACATTCATATCAATCAATACTTCACTAAACCACCACCTAAACACTCTTCCACCTTTTCCAAGCGCTCGGCCACCACCCCACATCTCTTCTTGCTCTTGGCCATAGCCTCCCCCTTCCATACTGCTCACGTCCTCCGCCGTATCAACTCCCAAACTCAAGGTCTAAGGCCATCTTTAAGAAGAGAAGAGGAAGAAGTGAATTAAGAAGAGGTTAGAGAGTAACAAGTGGATTAGTTCTTAAGCACTCCACTATTTTTAACCCTCCTACCTCTCTTAAAGCGAGAAGCCATTAAAATAGCTTAAAGGAAGAAGAAGAGAATAATTTGTATGAAAATGGAAGAGGTATGAATGGCTATTTATAGGAAAAAGTTTGGAATAAAATATTATTATGTAAAATGATCAAAATACCCTTTACTTACTTTTTAAGAAACCATACTTTTTTCAACACTTAGCATCACATTTCAAATCATGCTTTATGTCACTTTCATTTAAGAAGTAAGAAAAGTAAAGTAATAATTATGTGTAGTTTGATTTGACATGTTTTTGAATTTTGTGCTTACTTTTTCTTAATGAAATTCTAGAATTTTCTAAGTATGTTTAGTAAAAGTAAACTTGATTAGTGAATTAATTAATACTTATACTATTTAATATATATTTATATATAAGAAAATAAAGGTGCAACAACGTTGCGACAACTTTTAATCGACAAAACGTAGATTTTCGACAAAATGTTTTACGGTTCCATTTTGACGTTTTAGTTAAACTATTTATTTATGTAAAAAAAAATTAAAAATGAACTTTTTACTTCTTTTAAATAAATTAAAACATGTCTATTCATATTTTAAAATCATATTTAAATAATATCAAAATATCTATTTTTACAGTGTATGTAAAACTAATAAAATGCGACAAATTTTGGTTATTTTTGTTAAACGATTATTAACATATTTTTCAATCTTCTTATATACTTTTATTATCTTTATTAAGTGTTTTTAATAAGATTTATCTTTTCAAATAAATATTTAAACCTATTTATTTAAGCCCTTATTTATTTCTAACAAAACTTAACTTTTGTTGAAAATCCAAATTTTACTTTTTTAATTGTTAACTATAGGAATAAATAATTTCTCTATTATGAATTATTATATAACTTATTTATTTAAGTTTTAAGTTCTTTTAAATTGAAAATCTCTCATTTTCGAAGTAGCGAAATTACGGGTCATTACATTCTCCCCTACTTAAAAGCATTTCGTCCTCGAAATGAAAGTTAGATAAAGGAATCTACCTCATACTCGTATCCTCAAACATTCTGGCTAAATTATACCGATGATAGAAAAAAATGTATATATAAAAGAAGGTTGATATCATAACAACACTGAAATAGATAATACCGAACATACATATAGAGATTCCCCACACTAACCTGAGTACTTATCACATATTTAAGGTTATATATACATACATCAAGTCAGACTTCTATCCAACCCATCCTAGTGCATACTCCACACTTAAGATAATACATCCAACAACCAAACAAGACTATACATCCAAAAACACCCAAACTGATACTATATCAACATAAATGAATAAATCTACATAACTCATCCCCTGACCTGAGCACGTACTATACTTGAGGTCTACGTATATACATACCAAAACATCAGTCCAACCCCTATATCTTAGTGTCTACTATTTAAGATAACTATCCAACCACTATGTAGACAGACCCAGAACATCATACTATATGTGTTATATGATTCGATATATTATTCGAATCCACAACTTTACTTCCGAACTAGTATCGATCCCTCGATTTTCTGGTGCGGACTTTGATCAGAGTTGCCGATCACAAACCCTTGCTTTCCTTGCGTAGCTTTCAACTATGATAGAAAACTTGAGTACATAATCACAAACCCTCATCAATGTTCGCTGTCAAGAGTCGAGTGATAAATCCTTTCCCGGACTGGTGCAAACACCTCGAAGCTCTGTACTCAAATCTTAGATCAAAATTTTATGTGCCAAAATGATCTACATTTAACTTATGTACTTATTCACATTCATTTTTACCTAATACATTTTTTCAAAATTCCTATTAATCCAAGTTTATTTCACAACCATTTACTTTCTACTAAACCCATTATTACTGAAGCACACAAATATCACTTAAACTTGTATAATATACCTTTACTTACTAATGTTAACCCTGAAAATTGAACGCTAACACCCTGGTGTGTGTAGTAATAATGTGAAAGCACCACCCGTGATACGGGAATAAGAAATAAGCAGAAAAGTAGCAGAAAACAGTAAAAGACAACGATTTTATAGTGGTTCGGCTTAAGATCAAGCCTACGTCCACTTTAAATTCCTTTACTGCTGATTTGGTTACAAGTTGATACAATGCACTTCAATATACAGTACACTATGATTCCAAAACACTTCAGACTAGTAGCTCAAACTTCAATGTGATAAGGCTCTTTGAATCCATGTCAGATGTGCAAGATCTCTTACGAAGCTTGTTGTAGTGTCTTGAATGTTCGGAATGCTTGATGTGTTGGAGGAGTTAAGAATTCAGCAGAGTAACATTGCTTCAGAGAATCAGCCCAAAAGTCCGTGTGCCGTTGGAGTAGCTCTAGTATTTATAGGGAAAAATCTAGGCCAGATTCAATCACCAAGTCTTAGGTCGTGAACGACCTAAGTTAGGTCGTAGGTGGGCAGCGACCTAGGGGATGTAACCTGGCTCATCTCGTTTAGATCTTGATTTCTTCTGAGCGAGTTAATGGGTCGCGCGCGACCTAATATAGGTCGAAGGTCGGCGGCGATCTAGGAGATCCATTGAGACCTAAATTAGGTTACTGAGACTACTTCGTTCTTAGGTCGTTAGGTAGCAGGATCCCTTAAGTCGCTAGCTTCTTAGGTCGGTAGGTCGTGGCATTGCTTAGGTCGCATACGCTTTAGGTCGCATATGCTTTAGGTCGTTGGAGAGGTTAGGTCGCTTGCTAGCTTATCTTGTTAGGTCGCTATGACCGACCCATGGTTAGGTCGCTTCACCCCATAGGTCGTTAGCCTTCTTAGGTCGGTTAGTCCTTTCTGTAGTTAGGTCGCGAAATACATGAGCCGTTAGGTCGCTATCTTCGTTAGGTTGCTAGGACCGACCCATGGTTAGGTCGCTTCACCCCATAGGTCGTTAGCCTTCTTAGGTTGGTTAGTCCTTTCTGTAGATAGGTCTCGAAATACCTGAGCTGTTAGGTCGCTATCTTCGTTAGGTCGCTGCTCCCCATAGGTCGCTAGGTCGCAAATCAAAAGAGGGTTAACATATGCCCCTCGAAGTACACGCCTAAGTCGTAGGTCATGTGCTTCGATTTCCTTAACTCTCTCTTTGATGAGTTGTTAGGTCGCGAACGACCTAGCGAGGAAATTAGGTCGTGTGGTGCCGATTCGCTTTTCACTACCCCGGTGTATAAATAACTTAGGTCGTTCCTCCTTCACCTCATCTGTTCTAGCATTCCATTCAGCCATTAACAAGTTCCCAAGCTTTCGAAGGCGAATTCAATTACTCGATCATCAATTATCTTTAACATTACATTGCGTAAGTGAACCCGCTTTCTACTTAATCCTCGATTATCATTGATTCACGAACCCCATCTTTCATCTCTGACCGACTTCCTTACGCCGCGTTTCATCACAAATCTCATCCCATCGACTGTTGGTGGACTTGAGTTGATTTGATTTGGCTTTAGACGATTTGCGAGAAGAAGGAGATGGGTTACAGTGCTTTAGGCTAACTGATTTGTGATTTTAGAGGGGATGAGGAGGTTGTTAACGAGTTATAGAGTTATGGGGGATGAGATTTGGGTTTGGAAAGTGATGAGTTAATGAGCTTCTCAGTGGGGAGGAAGGTAATTGGTGAAAGGAAACGAAGCTTTGGCTCGAGCAGGAGATAGCTTAAGATTCCATTGGAGACGACCTAATAAATCTTAGCGACCCATGAACCTTCGCAACCTAGGACTCACACGACCTAACAGGTTGCAATCTAGATCGCGCATGACTTAACTCCTTAGGTCGCTTCTGTCTTCATACGACCTAGGACTTAACCGACTGTATACTGCCTTGAACTGTTGGCTTAGGTTGCGTCCTATCGAATTAACGGCTTAATCTCTTGCGGCGTAGGGTTTAGGTCGTGGCCAAGTTTTGACCTTCATGTGCATTACGACTTAAAAAGTTAGCAACTTAACTGACCTCGCAACATACCCTTTAGGTCGTGGACGAGCTAACACTACTTTAGGTCGCAGACGAGCTAACACTTAGACATTTGCTGTGGCTTAACTTCCTGCGCGTTAAGCTTTTAGGTCGTGAGCATGTCTGAATGACCTAATACTTAACCAAATTTCCATTGCCTTGCCCTGAAGCTCTATGCCTTGAACTCTTAGACTTGAGCAATGCGACCTAAGAAAATTTGCCTTGGACATTTGCAAAGCTTTGACAAAACTTGACTGAATTTTCAGTTTGAACAACCAAAATGAACTGCTTGAACTTCGAACTGTTTGAACTTCTTTACAGATTATCTCTAATGCTAATAACCTGTTAAACACAATATTTATAGAAAACTGGGATGAATATACTGCCATTGAATGCCCACATCGAATGACAGATTAGTCGATAAAGAATAATCAACTTAAATGAACTGTGTGAACGAAATGCTGTAAACCAAGCAATTCAAGTAAAGTATTAAAGCAAAGCTAACATAGTTAACTGAAGCTGATTTGTTTGCATTAACACTGCACTTGAGTTTTAAATTAACAAGTCCTGAAATCTCGTAATTGACCAATTGTCAACTAGTTTAATTCCAGTTATGTTTGCTTGTTATTTTTATTAGTTCTACACAACACTTCACACTTTTTAGGAAACGTGCACCTTCACATTTGAATATCCAGTTAATTATTTAGAATGACTTCTCAACAAGAAGAGATAGTTGGACAAGCTAAAGAAGTTTTCCCAATTGCTCACCCGTTGAACAATCCTCCAGAAAGAATCTCAACCACACTAACATATAAAGTTTTCCGCCAACTGTGCACTCAGTTCGGCATTGCTGAAGCAGATGTCATACTTCCTGAGAAAAGCGACACTGCTAATATACCACCTTCTGGTTTCGTCGCAGTGAATCGTCAAATGTGCATGAGTGGAGCTATCCCTCCTTTCAACGACTTTCTTCAGCAACTTCTTCTCCGACTGGCTATCTCCCCCTTCCAGTTACACCCCAATGGCTATGCCATTCTGATGGGGTTATGTGTGCTATTTAGGAGGATGTTGGATCGTCTTCCGAGTTTTGATGAAGTTTGTTACTTGTGCACATTTGCCAAAAATAAAGACCATCCCTCCATCACGCTCGTGAGAAGTGCTAGGAACCGCAAACTGATCATTGGCCTTCCCGAGAGTGTTCACGGGTTTCTGAGTCAGTTTTTCTTCGTTCGCTGTCCTCCGGGATTCTACGCTATCTAGAGAGTAGGAAGTAAGATCATTTATTTTTGTTCCTTATGCTTTCTAAACTTTTCGAAGCCCGAGTTGTCAAGTGTTAACTTCGCCCTTTACTTTTCAGCGCTTCCTCCTCCTTCTAGGGATCCGTGTCACAAACCAACTTTTGAGAGGCTCATGGTCGTGCCGGTCGAGGAGAGGAGCGTTCAATTTTTGTTGAAAGATGAGTTTTTACATTAGTTCGAACTTCTTCACTCCTCCCGATCTACTCAGATTCATGAAGTTTCTGATTCTCAAATAGAGATATCGGATGCCACAGTTTTAGCAGAAGAGATTGCTCCGAAGGAACCTACTGTAGAGGCTACACTGGTGAAGTGTTCCACCTCTGCCGATGTTGCGGGTTCATCTGGCAAGTTTACACTCTCTCCGGTTATTGAAGAGGAGGAACTTCCTCAATGCCCCGAGAAAGCAGCCGATGAAGAGGCTAAAAAAGAGAGTTCCGCCCAGCACGATGGCGAAGACATTTTTGGTGAGCTAAGTGACCTAATGGTGACTTCTCGCGAGCTTTTTAAAGATGATACAACGAAAGTCACATCTCCAGCAGCCGAAGTGACATCTGCCTTACAGCAAATTTCGTCAGCTCAAAAGTTGACTTCTACTCCACAATAAGCAATCACTTCTCACCAAAGAGTGGTTTGTAGTTTGACGCGCATAGTTTACACGTCACACACACTTAGGGTTTTGTCACTTATATGCACTCAGCTTCCTCACTTCGAAGATTTTTAAGACTTGTCTCTTTTCATTTTCAGATTCTCCGATGGGACGCAATGGTTCATATTATGACAATTTCCAGAGCCATGGAAGCCGCAATACTTATGATTATAGGCGTTATCTCACTGCCCCGAGGGAAACAGATGAAGAAAGAGCTGCCAGAAAAGCTCATGAAAGACAAGTTTATGAGGAGTGAAAAAGGAGAAAGGATGATGACTCCCGTAAAAGGAAATCTTATGACGTTAAAGGGAAAGGTCACGTTGCTGAAGATCCGAGCAAACGGACCAAACTTAGCGAAAAGGATGCGTCTGCAATTTCTGAAAAGACTGCTGCTTCTGTTTCCCTTGACATCCCCTCCGGTTCTCCTGCTCTTGAGAAGACCAACATTCAGACAATCATCAACAGGCCTCAGTATCAAGTAAAGGATGCTCCGCCTACACTCCAAAGCCGATTCCCGAGTTGGTGTTTAAAGGGAGTGCGTTTTGACTTAGACTTGGTACCGATTAACAAGCAAGCTATGTTAAGAAACCTTGATGCTGTCAAACTCGATATCGAGAGGATGTCTGGCTGGTAGAAACTTATCGACGAACTCCAAAGAGTTAACCGTATGAATCTCGAAGCCATGTTGACTATGGAGAATGACAAGTCGGAGTGGGATAAAATTTGTAAGCAGCATGATGCAGAAATGACAAGCATCGCTGATAATTACGCGAAACTTGAGTCTGCAGTTAAGAAGCTCAAGGAAGAGCTTGCCACTTCTTCTGCTTCGCATTCTCAAAAAGAAGAGGTCTTCCAAAAACAAGTGCGAGATGCACACGCTGCTCAAAGAGACGCTGAGACGAAACTTGAGGCAGAGCGGCATGTAATTGAAAAATATCGCAAGGATACTTCTCAACTGCGGGAAAAAGCTAACTCCCAAGACCTGGAGATTGCAGCGCTAAAAGCTCGACTTTCCAAAGTTGAAAAAGAGCGTGATGAGGCAGTTGCCGGCCAAGTTGCAGCCGAGGAATCTCATGAGGCTACTAAAGCCAATATCAGCTCTACTTTATTCGACTTTTACTTGCACAGCGTCCTGGGGCGTGGTAGCCTCTCATTTTTGGGACCGACATATGAAATTACCTTGGCCGAAGTGTGGGAAGCGATAATTGACATGTTCGGAGGTGCTGGCTATGCAGAGGCGGATCTTGAGGCAACTTGTCTGGATGATGAAGCACATACCGCCCTTGCCAGGGGAAAAGAGCAGCTTGCTAGGGAGCAAGCCGAAGCAGCAGGAGGAGAGCATTTAGAGAAAGCGACTTCAACTGACCCCGCTCGTCCTCCGGCTTCGGTCGACCCTGATACCATTGGCTCTAGTTCTTATTCTCCACCTCCTGCAAGAGCCGAAGTCAAAACCACAACTACTGAGCCTCCCACTGTTCAGGACGAGGAGAAGACTCAGGACGACATTGAAGCAGAACAATTTGAAATCAATGTGATTAAGCCAACTTCTCCAGGTAACTCCAAGTCTGATCTAGCTCAAGTAGATTACTCGTTCGATTCGTTCAGTTCAACCGAGCTCGATGAATTTATCGCTTGTTACTTAAGTCTTGATGATCCAATATCTTCTCTTTTTTCGGAGAATACTGATTTTAACTTCTTTTCTTCTGTAGCGGAAACACTGAATGCTGCGCAAACTTCTCCCCTTCCAGCTATTCCTCCTCCATCCCTTCAGATCACTCCTGCTTCTCAGCGGGGATCGCAGGAATTGCAAATAGAGGCCCTTCAAGGCTTAGAGGATCCACCTGCTTCACAAGAGCAGAAGGCGGAAGAATTTGAGGACAGTGAGAAGACCCCGGAGCAGTCTTATGATGATGATACAAAACTTTCTGCATTGCTTACTCCGGGAAGTGAATCTTCTTCAAAGAGGAAAGGGAAGCGCGCAATGAGGAAGAAGAAGAAAAGCACTTCAGCTGGAGAAGATAAAGTAGAAGAAGATCTAACTACTCCTCTTTCTCCTTCCTCCCCGACCCGTCCATAATGGCTTCCAAAACTAGTTATCAAGCCGGGAAAGAGCTCAAAGGGTGGCGGGAAGAAGGAATGATAAGCTGGACTTTAGGCTTCTTGTTTTGCTTTTTGCCTTTTGCATGTATTGACCGGAAATTGTGCGGATACCGGCCTCCACTTGTTGAAACCTGTGTATGTTCAAAAACTTTATAGTATGGAATAAAATGGTTCTTTTTACTTGTACAATTTTTTGTTAGTATATGCGTGAACGCATTTGTTCCTTGTTTTTGCACAAGCTTCTTTATTTACTTTATGATACTATAGTGAGCTCGTGGTATGATGTTTGAGCGTTATTTTTATTAATATAGCTATGTGCCCCCATACCACGGCTCATTGCAATATTCTGAAAACACTTGTACTCTTATTTTAGAGAATAATTTTTCCATTTTTGAGGAAATATTATTCTGCTTTCAATAGAGTACGCCTTGTATCGGAGACGTTTTCTCTGCTTTTTCTTTCTTTCTTTTAGAACACTTCAACTTTCGAGGATGATCACTTTTATTTGTTGAAAAGTGGATTCTCCTACGCAGTGAAGCGATCTTCTGAAGAATACTTTGACATTTCAACTCTGGTGAAGTGGTTTTTGCACTTCAATTTTGGTGAAATGCGCCTCCGGAGAGGTCTTTTTGGTATTTCTGAGGAGTAGCATTTGAACTTTGTGGAGTAGTGTGGACTCCGAAGATTAGCATTTCGACTCCGAGGAGTAGCATGGACTCCGAAGAGTAGCATTGTGCCTCCGGAGAGGTCTTGTGCATCCGGAGAAGTCTTGTGCCTCCGGAGAGGTCTTGTGCCTCCGGAGATGTCTTGTGTGCCTTGGGGAAGGTCTTCTGCCTCCGAAGAGGGCAGCGTGTGCCTTTGGTGAAGGCTTGTGCCTCTGAAGAGGGCTTGTGGTGCCTCGGGAGAGGTCTTGTGCTTCCGGAGAATTCTTGTGCCTCCGAAGAGGTCTTGTGCCTCCAAAGAGGTCTTTATTTGATTGCCTGGAAGTTACTTTCTCACAGTTAAATGGATCCATGGGGCGGACGCAAGTTACTTAATTGGATGTTCGTTCGCACAAACGATCGCAACTAGTTAACAAAGGTCCTGCGCCTTCTGGTTCCACCAACCTCTTTGTTGAGAAGAGAACTTCCATTTTTTGGCGTGCCTCCGAAGAGGGCTTGTGCCTCCATAGATGTCTTTATCCTCCGAAGAGTTGCGCCTCCGAAGAGGTCTTGTGCCTCCGAAGAGGGTTTTTGTTGACTGGCTTGCCCACGTCTCTCCGCCGTTTGCTCATTAGCGGTCCCCTGTTATCGTCTCCGAGCCCATGTCCCTTTCTTTTGCAAGTAGTTTGCTCCATCCGAAGATGTGTACTTCACTGTTAAGTGATTCCACGGGGCAGGTGCAAGCTACCTAATCAGATGTCTATTTGTACAGACGATCGTAATTAGTCAACAAGTGCCTGGTTCCTTTTCTTTGGAAAAGTACCCCTTTGGCAGAACCATCAACTTTTTTGCGTGAAGTTCATCTTATGTTGGATTTAAGTCTGGAACTTTTTGTGGGTTGAAATTCGTTTATTGAGTGATTTACGGGGCTCACTTAGCCTTGTGATGGGTAAGCTTTGTTTTAATGTCCTGCAGTATTAAATCGACATTTTAGCAACACATTTAGAGTATTTACTCATCGAAATGAAACAGGCATTTTATAATAATAAAGAACACAGAATTTATAGTGGTTCGGCCAAGAATTGGGCCTACATCCACTTTATAGCTCTTTTATTGATTATCATTGATTTTACAATGGTTTACAATACAATTGATACATCCATAATCATTTTACAATTTCAAGCAAAGCTTTTTAAGTAAAATATGGATGCAAATGATTGTTGTTCCAGGCTCTTGGAATTGGATCTCCTTCGACAGTTGTGAGTTTGAAGGTGCCATTAAGGAGTTCATTGCCTATAACATATGGTCCTTCCCAATTTGGTCCAAACACTCCAGTTGCTGTCATGATCCTCTTCAAGACTAAGTCCCCGATTTCAAAGCTTCGTTGACGGACTTTAGAATTGAAGTGCCTTGCTATCCTTTGCTGATGGGCCGCAACTCTGAGCCTAGCTTCTTCCCTTCTTTCATCAAGAAAATCAAGTGCTTCGAGTTGCACCTCTGCTAAAATACCCATCAAATTGAATTTTATTACATATAAAACCATTACAAATCATTTTAAATCAATATTTTCACCTATTAAAGCTATTTAAAATGTATTTTCACAATTTCCATATTATAATATTATTATATTCCTATTATTTTAATATTAAATTTTAAATTCTAATTTCAACTCAATTTTAATTCTAACTTCAAATTAAACTTAATTAAAACTTAGATTTCAAATCAAATTTCAATCCTAGTTTAAACTTCTACCTTAATTTCACTTTAAATTTTCAAAATCGATTTCAATTTCACTATTCATCTCAATTTCAATTTCAATTTAACTTTCCATTTCAAATCCAATTTCACTTCTAATTTCAAATTTTCTTTTATTTTAACTTTAATTTCAATTCCACTTAAAAAGAGACATATTTTTCCAAAGTATATCATATCACCAAAATAGGGTCTTATTTAACAAAGGAAATACTTAAAGCAAAATGAGCATAACAAATTTAACATTTATTACTAACATAATTATGGTCCATACACAACTAATATGATAAATAATCACAACCATAAACACTTGCAACTATTCAAACATAACACAAACACATCCCAAAATCCATAACATAAAACGATGATTATCTAACATAAAAATTTAACTTGATAATTAATTTAAATCTTATAGCGATGAGAATTTTCTCACCTTTAATCAAATTGATTAACTTCCTACCAACATTCATATCAATCAATACTTCACTAAACCACCACCTAAACACTCTTCCACCTTTTCCTAGCGCTCGGCCACCACCCCATATCTCTTCTTGCTCTTGGCCTTAGCCTCCCCCTTCCATACTGCTCACGTCCTCCCCCGTTTCAACTCCCAAACTCAAGGTCTAAGGTCATTTTTAAGAAGAGAAGAGGAAGAAGTGAATTAAGAAGAGGTTAGAGAGTAACAAGTGGATTAGTGCTTAAGCACTCCACTATTTTTAACCCTCCTACCTCTCTTAAAGAGAGAAGCAATTAAAATAGCTTAAAGGAAGAAGAAGAGAATGATTTGTGTGAAAATGGAAGAGGTATGCATGGCTATTTATAGAAAAAAGTTTGGAATAAAATATTATTATGTAAAATGACCAAAATACCCTTTACTTACTTTTTAAGAAACCTTATGTTGGGCGTGTTCTCACCCAGGAGATCTCAAGACCATGAAGCACCAGTTTCGTCCAGGCTTGCCTAAGTTTTTGAAATGACCATATTTATTTCACCAAATTTTTTTTTTCTTTACATTAATAAATTTCCTAGAGTCATTTAGCCTTTCTATTAAACTATCCAGGATCCTAAATTTTTCTACTAATATATTTATATCAGTTCATTAATAAATATATTCACATACATGTGAAGATGTATGTGACCCTCTTGCTTAGATCAGAGTGTTGGTAAGCAAGAATGCATCCTGATTGAATTTGAATTTGTAGTCAACCAGTACATAGCTCATTTGCCTTTGTTAGATATTTAAGTTATGGGGGTGAATTCCCATAATCATATATAATTTTTGCCTATTAATTTTGATCATTCTTATGGTGATTGTCTGTTAGTTTGACTTAGCAAAGTGATCTTAGATTATATAGCAAGCCACTATAATTTTTAGTTTAATTATTTGGTATTTGATCAAAACCAGAAAGAAAATGATATACACATTTATCATTTTCAACATCAATGACCTAGTTCCCAACTTCTTATATATTTAAAGCCCAAACAGTTTAGTGATGCTTTCACAATTATATTATTGTGTTTCCCTAAATCCAAACCATTCCCTACTCCCTGAGTTACCTCAGTTTTGTACTAATTTAAGGGTTGCTTTACTGGATTTAGGAAATCCAGAATTTATGATCATCAAGCATGGGTGGTGTCTATGTGGTTTGTGTGTATATCAGATGTGTTGGGCTATCTGAACTAAGAATGCTACTCAACAATACAAGTTAATTGTTTAAATAGTTGGTCTTGTCTTTATACATGCATTTGCAAAGAAAGCTTCAGATTTTACAATTGCTTTTTCTTTCTTTAGACCCAAAAACTATGGTCATCTTGATCAACCCAGACCTCACTATTTTTGAAGTGGGTTAACCTTATGACTAGACCATCTAAACATTTGTGCCTGGCTATTGCAATATGAATTTAGATACAAGATACTTGAAGAATCTCTTAGAACATATACACATTTTTATACAATGCACAAAGATATATAATTTCTTTTATCAAAATATTTCAGCATATAGACACAAAATTCTTTAAAGAATATTCTTAACCAAACTCAGAATTTAACCTCAAAACTTAAAGCTTTTAAGTGACTCAAGATTGACTAATACAAATACATATATATATATATATATATATATATCCATTTCTCAAATATAAGCATTTGTCATCTACAGATTTCTGCCATAATACTCAAATATATTTTCTTGCATAGATTCAACCAAGTCTTTGATTTTTCCGTTCCAACTTTAATACATTACCAGATTCAATTGGAAACAACTAAATAAAATCCAAACATTTAAGATCATTACATAACTACTATAGCAGATCTATAAAAACTTCCAAGATTACATGCAAGTAGTTCATTCTAAGCTTTTATTTGATTCTAATTTAGCATGCTTATCCAATCATTCATTAGCCATAGCATCTTCCTATTTAGAACCAGCATTCCCTGTAAGAGCATTAGAGGCTGCCCCATTTTAAATGAGACACCCCAGATGCCATAAGCAAACAAGGGTCAGATACAAGATCTGGTATGAGCAATATCAAAGTTTCCATGATATTAAGTAAATAAGTGAGACATAAACATTTTGTATAGGTTGGCATAGCTTCTTTGATCAATTTGTCTGACTTGTTTATGATATATTGTGCATATATGATCAGTATTAAGACTAATTATGTACACACATTCAACTATGCAAACATACATTTCAAACAGAGATACTCAAGAACTATCATAGCTCCAGTCCAACCAACCTAGGAATAACTCAAGTTCCTACTTCATCAATTTAAGGTTGCATTTACCAAATTAATTCCTAGCCTCATCTGCCATAAAGGAATCACGGGGACACATTGCAATAAAATAATTCACAATATTGCACAAAGATCTCAGGGCTTAAACAAGCCATGTGCCAACTTGCATACTTTAAATAAAACAAGCATTCCAGCAGTCTTCTTGGCTTACAATCCTTAGTTTATTTACTAAGTGTTCATGTTTGATCCTATCATGAGATAGCTAGGTGATTGAATCACAGTGTACATGAAACAATACATAAAACTTACAAACATAATTCAAAAACAAGCTATCATTCATATCTAGGGGAAATCATATTTCCAAATATTCTGGCTTAAAGAAAATACAAGAATATTTACAACTGTGAATAGAGACTAGGCATGTGGGTTATTATTGTTTCATAAGCAACCATGTTTGAACTAAATTCAAGATCTAGCTTAAACAAGATTTCTGGCTCATGGTTTTCTATTTGATCAAGGGTTCAGCACTTTTGGATATTTCCATTGCAACCTTGAATCTTTCATTTGAGCCTCAGCACTTACACAAGTGTAATGCAACTCATATATATATTTTGATTTCTATATTTGTCATGCCATATCTAAACCAGTTACAAGTATTCTCTATTTACTTTCATGATTCATACTTTAACATTTCTGGGTGTAACCAAACAGAGCAAAATACTCAACCATCAAAGCAATCAAAAGCATTCAGAAACACCCATTAAAGTATCCATTAAAACCATAGTAATAAAATCAAAAATATGTAGAAGAATAACATAAACTTGGCTGCCTCATAACAGGACTTAATGCCATGGGTTTAGTGAGATTACTCACAGAAAAATGCTTCTCTTTCTTAATCCAGAAAAGAAACCTTTTAAAACTTTCTTTTCTGCTTGCAAATATTTTACATCTTTGTTTTCTTTAATGTCTTGGGTAGCAAATGATTTTTCTGGTTTATACTTGAATTTATAAGAGAGGTTTTTCTAGTGTTTTATCATTGTAAAATCCCATTCCTACCCTGGCCAAGACTCATGCATTTTGCATTTCAGATTTGTTTATTTTCACCCTTAATACCCCGGCCATATGTGATACTTACCTCCCCTTTTTACTTTTCCAGAGTATATCATATCTGTTATCCCGCCTTTTGGCAAGGCCGTGACACCAAGAACTTGACTAGAAACCAATGACAGTTCGTCTTGAAGATCGGTTATACATAGGTCTACTATGGATGTCGGTAATTTTTTTCCGAGTTCGGATCGAGCTACAATTGATATGACATGACAAGCAAAGCCATGAAATCCAACATCCTAAATTTCAAGTCAATCGGAGTTTGTATGCTCAAGATATTGATCGATCACGGTCGAGAAAACCTAATTTGCATCGATCATATCTCGAGATCTACAAGTCCAAATTCTATGAAATTTTCACAGTTGCTTACTGGCTACCTAAGGAATGTCCACGCCAAATTTCAACTCAATCGGAGCAAATCTTGATCGATTCGAAGCAAGGGTCGAATCGATATGGACCAACTTGCATCGATCATATCTCGAGATCTACGAGTCCAAATGCTATGAAATTTGGACAGGAGCTAACTGGCGACCTAAGGAATGTCCATGCCAAATTTCAGCTCAATCGGAGCAAATCTTGATCGATTCGAAGCAAGGGTCGAATAGATATGGACCAACTTGCATCGATCATATCTCGAGATCTACAAGTCCAAATGCTATGAAATTTGGACAGAAGCTAACTGACAACCTAAGGAATGTCCATGCCAAATTTCAGCTCAATCGGAGCAAATCTTGATCGATTCGAAGCAAGGGTCGAATCGATATGGACCAACTTGCATCGATCATATCTCGAGATCTACAAGTCCAAATGCTATGAAATTTGGACAGGAGCTAACTGGCGACCTAAGGAATTTCCATGCCAAATTTCAGCTCAATCGGAGCAAATCTTGATCGATTCGAAGCAAGGGTCGAATCGATCCCAAAGTGGGCCCGGATTTCCAAAGAGTGGGCATGTGGGCCCCCTCACGTACCAGAACTGGTCTCCCCGAATTTTAGGCGAAATATCAGCCTCCTACATCTATAAATAGAGCCCCTGGTCATTCAGAAAAGGGGTCGGATAATTCTAAATACTGAAGAGCGCCCAGATTCTGCTAGATCTACTCCAGAACACCGCCGCTGCTTTAGATTGAGAATTAACTTAGAAATTCAGTTGTATTACATTATAAACTACTGTAACCTTCAAGTATCGAGTAATAAAATCATCAAACTTCATAGTGGACGTAGGCAAAACGCCGAACCACTCTAAATCGCTTGTCTTTGCAATTTACTTTCTGATATTTGGAGTTTTTGTTAGATAACCCACAGTTTTAATTTTCATTCTTCACTTTTATCTCTTCAAAAACTTCCGAAGAGTGTTGTGCCCATTTTTGGTACAAACACTTTGGTGCTTTCACTGAGAAAAAACGCAGTTTTTTCTCCTGCTCTATGGATCTACTACCGTCGTTGGATTGCAAAAATCTAAGGAGAAGATCCAGATCTGTTCATAAGTAGTTCCTTCTATTCTATTCAGATTGCTCCAGATCTAAGAGGAACTACATTCATCATGAATTCCATACCCATATTTTCGAATCCATGAAAAAATGCAATTTTTCGTATCCATGAAAATATGGTGATTTTCGTATCCATGTCTTCGAATCCATGAAAATATGGTAATTTTCGTATCCATGTCTTCGAATCCAGAAAATATGGTAATTTTCGTATCCATGTCTTCGAATCCATGAAAATATGGTGATTTTCGTATCCATGTATTTGTTTCCAGAAAGTATGGTGATTTTCGTATCCATGTCTTCGAATCCATGAAAGTATGGTGATTTTCGTATCCATGTCTTCGAATCCATGAAAATATAGTGATTTTCGTATCCATGTCTTCGAATCCATGAAAGTATGGTGATTTTCGTATCCATGTCTTCGAATCCGTGAAAATATGGTGATTTTCGTATCCATGTCTTCGAACCCATCTGGACCGAGCGTTCGTATCCATAAGCATAGCCTCACTTCGAATCCATTGTCTTCGTATCGATCAGAGACACAAGACCCTCGCATCCATCTACTTCGTATCCATCAGGGTGCGCTGCTTCGTATCCATCAGGGTGCGCTACTTCGTATCCATCAGGGTGCGCTTCTTCGTATCCATCAGGGTGCGCTACTTCGTATCCATCAGGGTGCACTGCTTCGTATCCATCAGGAAGCAATACTTCGTATCCATCCATCTGTCTCCAATTCGTATCGATACTCACAGGTACTTCGTATCCATCACGATGCGCTTCTTCGTATCCATCAGGATGCGCTTCTTCGTGTCCATCAGGGTGCGTTGTCAGGGTGCACTACTTCGTATCCATCAGGGTGCGCTACTTCGTATCCATCAGGGTGCGCTACTTCGTATCCATCAGGGTGCGCTACTTCGTATCCATCCATTTACACCCAATTCGTATCGATACTCAACTGCAATTCGAATCGATCCAACTTCACCCAATTCGTATCAATACTCAACTGCAATTCGAATCGATCCAATTGTGTCCAATTCGTATCGATACGAAATATCAAACCCTAGCCGCAGCGCAGGGCACCCGCATTGTCGATTCAATCACTAATCTAATGAAGGAACATTCCATCCATGCTTCTGATTGTTCCATGACTGAACAAGACATAGGAGATCACAACAACAAATGTTGAGTTGCAATCAAGGAATGGGTAAAGAAATACTACTCAACCGTACTCCCAAAGGCTGGAGAACCTAGTTAGTATGCCAAGAACTGGGGTTGATTAATATATCATGCTTTTAAGGTGGAATGCAACTTCCTCCAATTGACCAGCTTTCAAACTCCTGAGTTGACAACTATGGTACGACGGCTAATATGACGACTCCCCTACACTGTCTACTCTACCGACTCAAAGCATAGCTGGTCAGCGTTGAACCATCTTCAAATGCCCGCATCTTAATCATTCTACGTCCACATGACTAAAAGCATGGCATACAACCTCAAGAAGACTTCCTTAATACCCTATATAGGTCCCCTATCTGGATGAAAGTTTGGGATAAACACCAATCTGTTAGCCCATTTTAACCAACTCACCGTCCTATCGGCATTGCAAACAACTCGAACGCAATCATGCATATGTCATTGACCAGTGTTACAAGACCCCTGGGCAATAAAATGAGCCTGATCATAATGCCGATTGGGGAATCTTTCCTAGTCGAGACCTATTCGTTGAAACCATCCTACATGCAGAACTTCCAATGAAAATTCAACATGTTAACTATGTCGGTGTGTTATGGAAATACAACCCCCGGCACTACCTCATGAAGTGAGAATTGCGCATGGCTTACACCAAGAGTGATGACTGCTATCAAATGTAGCTATCTTCCCCCATTCCTCAAAGAACATTGTCAATCGTGGTTAGACATACCAGATCTACTTCTTATATTGTTGAAGTGAATGAAGAAGCTGGTAGCCAACGAATTTATCCAAAGCCCGCAGCCAGTTGCTGCCGATACCCATAAATGAGTTCATCACCGGCGCTTATTTCCAGACTTTGACAAGAGAACTGGTAGACCGCCGCCGACAACTGCACCAACATGTCTAGGCAAATTTTGAGTTGATGAATTAGATGAAGGATCAACATAGCAGGATAAGGAGGGGACCTGCTCCATACTCTAGATCGGAAAACTCCTCTTCTCTAAATGGCTACCGTGAACGCCAACGCCATAAGGCTTCTCCGGGAAGGATAGCTCCGACCATATATGCAAGCCCCATAAAACGAAGGACCGAGAACATCCGACCCCTATCGATCAAGGACTTTGATCAAATTGAACCATTTGCGTTAGACTTCCAACTGAGAAGGGATGGAATGATGTGCAATAGCGAGCATACGACGCTGCCTCACTTATCAATGAGATTTGATCTGATCTCTTTTGAATTATTTCTAATTAAATTTCATTTACGTTGCGAAATATGACCTACTTGAATCAAACTACTTGCAAATGATGCAGGTAACCGAGTACTTAAGATTGGGTGCAAAACAACCTCCGCGGACCATGATCAAATCATTGAGGTATCATCGTGATGAGCATGATTCGACCACTCATCGGCTACTATATGCCCCTGACTGGGGGCAAGGCATCAAAGCGGAAGAGACCGACAAGGTCAGGACTTTAGTACAAAGTGGATGCAACCGACCATCCACTCATCTGCCTACGCAATTTAATTAGGAGATGTAAGAAAGACTTGGAGTTATATGTCCCTACAATGCACTCTCAAACTCGCCAAAATACTTATGCTTCTTCTGATGCCCAATAAGAACGAAACCACACTGTGGATGGACATGACGCGACCATCTATACATCAAATCTACATTAGACACTTGGGATTATTTGAGAAAAGAAATTTAAAGTGGATGTGATTTGACCATTCACTCTCCATTTGCATCTATGATTCGACAAAATGATAATGCCTTAAACTGACTTCATCAGGGGCCAACCCTCAATTTAAAGTTATCAACGACTGATTGTCTACTCACTAACCATCACGAGTTGTCATTCAACTCTCTTCCTTAGCTCGATCGAAAGAATGCAAAGTATAAATTGGACATGACTCGACTGTCTGCTCCCCAATTCTTGCACCCGACTTAAGGGAAAATACACAACTCAAAGTGGATGTAGTTCGACCATCCTTTCCTATGCTCGAGCACAAAGCTTGCCAAAACACTAATCTTACTCCTTAGGCCTGGCAAAAGCGGAATCAAAATGAACATGGACGCGATCTAACCGTCCATACTCTAAACCTCATCCTTTGTTGAGGGGCCTATAAGTGGAAGTTAATCGGGATCCCGCCGATCACTCGCTAAGCGAAACACCTAGCTCAGGGACAAGCCCTCACATCAGGCCAGAAACGGGCTGATACACGACAACTTTTTACTTAACTCCGTACTCCCAGAGTGCGAGGCGGAGTATAAACATTTTCCTAAAACCCCAGAGTACTCCGAGAGCGCGAGCTGGGTACAAACTTTTTACTTAACTCCGTACTCCCAAAGTGCGAGGCGGAGTATAAACATTCCTTAACTCTGTACTCCCAGAGTGCGAGGCGGAGTATAAACATTCATTTAACTCCGTACTCCCAGAGTGCGAGGCGGAGTATAAACATTTTCCTAAAACCCCAGAGTACTCCGAGAGCGCGAGCTGGGTACAAACTTTTTACTTAACTCCGTACTCCCAGAGTGCGAGGCGGAGTATAAACATTCCTTAACTCTGTACTCCCAGAGTGCGAGGCGGAGTATAAACATTCATTCAACTCCGTACTCCCAGAGCGCGAGGCGGAGTATAAACATTTTCCTAAAACCCCAGAGTACTCCGAGAGCGCGAGCTGGGTACAAACTTTTTACTTAACTCCGTACTCCCAGAGTGCGAGGCGAAGTATAAACATTTTCCTAAAACCCCAGAGTACTCCGAGAGCGCGAGCTGGGTACAAACTTTTTACTTCACTCCGTACTCCCAGAGTGCGAGGCGGAGTATAAACATTCCTTAACTCCGTACTCCCAGAGTGCGAGGCGGAGTATAAACATTCATTCAACTCCGTACTCCCAGAGCGCGAGACGGAGTATAAACATTCACAAAACCCCAGAGTACTCCGAGAGCGCGAGCTGGGTATAAATATCAACAAACTCCAGCTTCCGAGAGCGCGAACTGGAGTATAAACATTAACTAACTCCGGATTCCGAGAGCGCAAACCGGAGTATAAACATCAACAAACTCCAGCTTCCGAGAGCGCGAACTGGAGTATAAACATTAACTAACTCCGGATTCCGAGAGCGCGAACCGGAGTATAAACATCAACAAACTCCAGCTTCCGAGAGCGTGAACTGGAGTATAAACATTAACTAACTCCGGATTCCGAGAGCGCGAACCGGAGTATAAACATCAACAAACTCCAGCTTCCGAGAGCGCGAACTAGAGTATAAACATTAACTAACTCCGGATTCCGAGAGCGCGAACCGGAGTATATACATCAACAAACTCCAGCTTTCGAGAGCGCGAACTGGAGTATAAACATTAAACTAACCCCGGACTCCGAGAGCTCGAGCCGGAGTATAAACTACAACCAACTACGGCTTCGAGGAGGGTGGATCCATCCACCTAACGACTTCGACCGTATCTCCATTCAATGCAGCTTCGAGGAGGGTGGACCCGTCCACCTAACGACTTCGACTGCATCTCCATCAAGTACGGCCTCGAGGAGGGTGGACCCGTCCACCTAACAACTTCGACTGCATCTCAACCAAGTTACATCACTCATTCCCCGAGCATAGGCGCAGACTCAACACATGAAAATGAGTGATCAACAGCTGTCATAAAGATACAAGTCCCCAGAGTGTGGATTTTAAAATTAAGCAGTGAACAATATTGCATAATGCCTATTACGGCTTATCCCCAAGACTGGGGGCAGAAGTACAAATTACTGAAAGAAGAGAAAGGTGACTCGCTGCCTCTCCGGCTTAGCGTCCATTAAAACTTAAGGCAACGATTGCATGGAGGCTTTGATGCCAACCAAACATAATGACGCCCAAAGTTACAAGCAACCGATCATATCATACCGCCGGATCGACGGGCAATGTCGATCTGCGCCTTTCATATCATACCATCGGATTGACAGGAAATAAGGTCCGAGCATTCTGCATCATGCCATCGAATCGACGGTCAATATCAATCTTCTTCAACTACAAATCAATGTGACCCGAGCATGCATCGAATATCTTCGACCAGCATAGCATGAATAGAAGTGTAAATCACAAATGAGTGTGACTTTACCATTCGTCCTCCACCGCCTTCCTTCAATCCGTCAGGAAGAACATGAGACCAGAGGAGCATGACATGACTGCATTTGAGCTAACTTTATCCCTAGATCTAACATGAGAACGTAAATCGAAATGGACATGGTTGATCAGCCAACTCCAAATGAATGCAACGCGACCATTCATTCATTGACTCTTACCATGATCCGACTCAAAGAACAATTCGAAACAAGTGCAACCTAAACATCTGCACACTGATTCTTACCCTGGATTCGACAAGGGAAGCACCAATCCTGCATTGGATCTGACTAGACGATTCACTCTTCAGTTTTTTGCCCAAAGTATGGCGACATAAGCAGCAGAGCGAATGTCATTGACCGTCCAGAATCTAGCTTATGTCCGAATGTCGGCAAAGTAACAATGTATTCCGCCTAGAGGAAAGAACTAGAACATAATGCATGATAGGCACGACTCTGCCCTCCGTCCGTTAATTTGATCCTATGGTTCAATGGAATATAATACAAAATTGAAGTGGACATTGTCTACCTTGCCACTTATCGAGATGCTCCCCGGACTTAGGGGCACAAACAAGAAGATAAGGTAATATGACCCAACCATTCATCAGTCAACTCCGGTTCTTAAAGCTTGAACTACAGTATAGACACAGCTAGGACAAGACTAGATCGTCCCCGTAATGCATCCGCCAACCCGAGGCTGGGGGCAAAAGAGTAATTATCCGAGAGTTGACTATGACAATTTGAACCTATGACCCATGCCTGATATTCATAACAACTATAGGTTGCGACCGAAAGGATGCCTAGAGATAGAATCATCGGATCAATACCAGGACTTATGGGCGACTGATCATCATTCTGACCTTTCCAATGAGCAATGGATCGCAGGTACATTGAATGAAAAGCGCATCATTCAGAAACATAAGTCAATTCAATCTCAAAGCTGGAGCCAGCTATGTAGCAGCATGCAATACAAGGCTAAGTTCTACTAATCCTTTGATTCAACGTCCTTGTAAGCCTGATCATTTACCATTGCAAATAAACACATGAGGCACCTACAACCCATCACGAGTATTGTAGATCAGATCACAACTCTACGCAATTATGAAGAAAGAGTCAATTGTTTTACTTCAAGTGAATCTTGATGTGTTCGCTTGGATTCGACCTCATATATATATATATATATGGACTCTTGCTAGCCATGAAGAACCCTGCATTAAATGTCGACCCGAGGCATGTCTCAGTGAACAAAAACGATGCGACATGGATCCGGAGAGATCTGTTGCACTAAAAGAGGAGGCGAATCTGCTCAAAACCAGTGGGTTTATCCATGATGCCCTCCAACCAAAGTGAATATCCAATCCTTTACTTATAAGAAAAACGAACAGAGAGTGGAGGACATACATCAACTACTCAGATTTGCATGGGATATGACAAAGCACGGCTTTCCACTCCCAATGATCGACCAACTGATGGACCTGACCATCATACATGAATTACTCACATCCATGGATACAAACTCCAGATACAATCAGATACCGAAGCATGTCCCAAACTAGGAATACAACTGTTTCGCTACTAACCTGGGCCTATAGTGCTATGCTGCAATCTATAGACTAAAACTTAAGGACACTTGTGCTACTTACAAAAGGACGATTAGCAGATCATTCAAAAATTAGATCGACCGACCGATGAAAGTAGATGTGGTTAATATGCTCGTGAGATCACGGCTATCAAACGACCATATCGATGACTTGACAGAGGTTTTCAGTGCTCTCCAAAAAATGCAGGATGAAACTCGATCCTTTGAAATGCTCTTTCACCATTACATCAGAAAGATTCTTTGTTTTCATCATCAATTCTCATGGAATCAAGTCTAATTTCTAGAAAATTATGACAGTTAGGGACACCCATGTACCGAGGACAACCAAGTAGATCTGATAGATCGCTTAAAGAGACCTCCTATTCTTCCCGAACCTTTGGATCACGAAGATTTATACATCAATTGGACCGTGTCAACACATGCCATAAGCGTCGCAATGCTATGTGAAGAGAAACGAATCCAAAGACCAGTATATGATGAAGGATGACTATTGACAAGCTCACCCTGTTAACGTCCATATCAACCAACCGTTATGATAGTTACAACAGCGGCCTTAGATGTATGAAAGGATACTCGAATGAGATATCGAGCTAAGCCAATTTGATTTCACATATCTCCCTCGGGGAGCTCTCCATGATCAAACATTAGCATACTTCATGTCTGAATCCATCACATCAGACGACTATCTAAAGAATAGTGGCGAACCGTCCAACCGATGGAGGACGTACACAGATGGAACTTCCAATAATCGGCTTTTTTAATGTCGGAGTTGCGTTAATGACTATTGAGGAACGATCGATCTGCCACGCCCTCAAACTTAACTTCCTTGCAACAAATAACGAAGCTAAGTATGAAGCCTTGGCGCTCAAACTTACAAGAAAACTAGGAGTGGAAACTTTGCATATATTATGTGATTATTGGTTAGTAGTATACCGAGTCAGGGAAGATTATTCAACTATGGGGCAACATCTTGCTCCTCATCCTAGCTGGGTCCAAAAGCTACTAGTCGACTTCGACTATTACACCATTACACACATCCTCGGAGGGCCAAATGAAAAAACTAAGTCACTGGCCAAGCTAGCCAGTTCCGGGGATGCATGGCAAAAACACTTTATCCCAGTTGAAATGCTTATTATTCCAAGCATTGACATATGAAGATCAACTAGATCTTAGAGATGGATCTAGGAGAAGAATCATGGATGACTCCTATCAAAGATTATCCACAATCGGGGATTCTTATTGAATAAACGAATAAGGAATGGCATAACCTCCGTGAAGCATCACTGCATGATTATGTCTGGATCGTTTGACTCTATCGATACAAAGCATTACTTTTGTATCCATCAATCCGAGATCCAATATTACGTATCCACCAATACGAAGCATACATTCCAACCCTTCACATCGATTCAGGAGAGGATCGTTACGAAGGAGCATTCAAAGACAACCATCTAACGTTGTTACAACTTGAATTTCACTTCGATCCAGGAGAGGATCGATACGAAACTCAATCCAAACAAAAACTAAAGAACTTGACAATGACTCGTGAACATGCAAACGTTAACGGGAGCCAGGTTAACATACGTACATATATGACAGACTAACATTCAATTTTCAAAATTTACAGAAATTGAATGCTCACCTGATGACAATTACAACAGCGAACAACAAATCGCTAGCACTCGACACTCAGTTACAACATTGCACTACATAACCACTGACAGTGGTTCAATCAACATTTATATTACTGGAAATCAATCGAAGGTTACATCTTTTGACGAAAAGATAGCAACTACTCAACGAATCAGATAGAACATTTTCAGAATGAAGGATGCAGCATTTCAAAGCACGTCATGTTCACACAAGACGTACTTTGGGGGGAAAATGTTATCCCGCCTTTTGGCAAGGCCGTGACACCAAGAACTTGACTAGAAACCAATGACAGTTCGTCTTGAAGATCGGTTATACATAGGTCTACTATGGATGTCGGTAAATTTTTTCCAAGTTCGGATCGAGCTACAATTGATATGACATGACAAGCAAAACTATAAAATCCAACATCCTAAATTTCAAGTCAATCGGAGTTTGTATGCTTAAGATATTGATCGATCACGGTCGAGAAAACCTAATTTGCATCGATCATATCTCGAGATCTACAAGTCCAAATGCTATGAAATTTTCACAGTTGCTTACTGGCTACCTAAGGAATGTCCACGCCAAATTTCAGCTCAATCGGAGCAAATCTTGATCGATTCGAAGCAAGGGTCGAATCGATATGGACCAACTTGCATCGATCATATCTCGAGATCTACGAGTCCAAATGCTATGAAATTTGGACAGGAGCTAACTGGCGACCTAAGGAATGTCCATGCCAAATTTCAGCTCAATCGGAGCAAATCTTGATCGATTCGAAGCAAGGGTCGAATAGATATGGACCAACTTGCATCGATCATATCTCGAGATCTACAAGTCCAAATGCTATGAAATTCGGACAGGAGCTAACTGACAACCTAAGGAATGTCCATGCCAAATTTCAGCTCAATCGGAGCAAATCTTGATCGATTCGAAGCAAGGGTCGAATCGATATTGACCAACTTGCATCGATCATATCTCGAGATCTACAAGTCCAAATGCTATGAAATTTGGACAGGAGCTAACTGGCGACCTAAGGAATGTCCATGCCAAATTTCAGCTCAATCAGAGCAAATCTTGATCGATTCGAAGCAAGGGTCGAATCGATCCCAAAGTGGGCCCGGATTTCCAAAGAGTGGGCATGTGGACCCCCTCACGTACCAGAACTGGTCTCCCCGAATTTTAGGCAAAATATCAGCCTCCTACATCTATAAATAGAGCCCCTGGTCATTCAGAAAAGGGGTCGGATAATTCTAAATACTGAAGAGCGCCCAGATTCTGCTAGATCTTCTCCAGAACACCGCCGCTGCTTTAGATTGAGAATTAACTTAGAAATTCAGTTGTATTACATTATAAACTACTGTAACCTTCAAGTATCGAGTAATAAAATCATCAAACTTCATAGTGGACGTAGGCAAAACGCCGAACCACTCTAAATCGCTTGTCTTTGCAATTTACTTTCTGATATTTGGAGTTTTTGTTAGATAACCCACAGTTTTAATTTTCATTCTTCACTTTTATCTCTTCAAAAACTTCCGAAGAGTGTTGTGCCCATTTTTGGTACAAACAATATCCTTATCAAGTCATGATATTGTGTGACATTGTCACTTGTTTATTTTCTAAAAATCCTCCTTTCTATTTTCTGCCTAAAGCAATTGTTTTGCTTGTAATTTGTCTTTTGCTATTTTAGTGTTACACTTTCCCTTGCTTATTTCTTTTTAATATTTTCAGTACTTACAGAAATGTATATTTGTATACATATCTTATTTAGGCTTATTTAATTCCAACTTAATTTCAGAAAGATATGCACCTATATGTGCATACAGGTTTTCAAATCCTTGTAACATATTTTTTTTCCTGGGTTTTAAATAAAATCTGTTTACTGAATTCAAAACAAAACCTACTTTTCTTATTTTCTGGGATGATTCATATAATTACAGAAATCAAATATCCATATCACAAAATCATGTTTGCAATGTTTTTTAATTCTTGTTTTTAATTCGGGAAGTCTGGAGTTCTTCCTTGTGCCATATCAGTGTGCACGTGCACACATGCACACACACTTGCACATAATTAATTTCATATATTCCTATACAAATAAATTCATATATTTTCAAAATCCAACCAAAATAAGATTCCATGAATTTCTGGGGCATTACAATCACCCCACCTTTTTAGGAATTGTGTCCTCACAATTTTCTCATTTTGACTTTAAACATTTCCAGATTTTTTATAAAATCTATCAAACATTGCATAAGCAAACAATTCAGTCAAAACAACCATACATATTAAACTTTTTAGGAATTTAGATTTTACCTTCCACTGCAAAAAGCTTAGGGTAATCTCTCTTTATTTTATCCTCTAACTCCCATGTACAATCATTAGGGTCTAGGCTCCATTGAACCTTTACCAATTTCAGAGTTTTGCTCCTCAACTCCTTTTCCTCTTTAGCTAAAATCCCCATTGGTTCTTTCTCATAGACCAAATCAGGATTTATTTGAACTTGAGTAGGTTTCTCTAGAATTTCCTCTTTATCATGCACCCATCTCCTAAGTTGTGATACATGAAATACATTGTGCATTGCACTCATCTCTTCTGGTAGCTCTAACTTGTATGCTAATAAGCCCACTCTTTCCAAAATCTTGTAAGGTCCAACATACCTTGGGGTAAGTTTTCCCTGCTTGCCAAATCTTAACACCTTCTTCATAGGTGAAACTTTGATGAAAACATAATCACCAACTTCATATTCTACCTGCTTCCTCCTTACATCTGCAAACTTCTTTTGCCTATCTTGAGCTGCTGCCATTCTTCTCCTCACAAGTTCAATTTTCTCTGTAGTTTCTTTAACATACTCAGGCCCTAAGACAGCCTTTTCTCCTGCTTCAACCCAACATATTGGTGAAAAACATGGTTTGCCATACAAGGCTTCAAATGGTGCCATGCCTATGGTGCGTTGATAACTATTGTTATATGTAAATTCAGCCAAATGGAGGTGATCTTCACAATTACCTCCAAAGTCCAATGCACATGCCCTCAACAAATCCTCCAAAACTTTATTGATTACTTCAGTTTGACCATCTGATTGGGGGTGGTATGTAGTACTCAAACATAATTCACTCCCCATGGCTTCTTGAAAGCTCTTCCAAAATCTTGATGTAAAGATTGTGTCCCTATCACTCACTATAGTTTTAGGAATTCCATGCAACCTTACTACTTCTTTCATGAATATTTGAGCTAGTTTAGGTGCATTTCTTTCTGCCTTCACTGGTATAAAGTGTGCTACTTTAGTCAATCTATCAACTATTACCCAAATGCTTGTATTTCCTCTCTTTGATCTAGGCAGACCATCTATGAAATCCATAGATATATCTTCCCACTTCCACTGTGGTATGCTTAGAGGTTGTAATAGGCCTGAGGGTCTTTGGGTTTCTGCCTTGACTTGTTGGCAAGTCATACACTTTGCAACATGTTTGGCCACATCAGTTTTCATCCCTCTCCACCAATAATCCCTCTTCAAGTTTTGGTACATCTTGGTGCTGCCTGGATGTATAGAATATTTGCTCCTATGATATTCATTAAGTATCTCTTCCTTCAATCCTATATCCTTTGGAACACATATCCTACCTTTATTCCTTAAGTAACCATTCTTATCAATGTGGTAGTTTATTACTTCTTCTCCTTTTTCTATTAGAGTTTTCTTTTCTAATAAATCTGGATCTTCCTCTTGCATTTTCCCCACTTTCAAAATTAAATCTGATTGCAGAGTTATCAAACTTAATTTTCCTTTACTCCCTTCTTCAATCATCTCCATGTTTACCTCATTGTTTTCCTCAATTTCCAATTCAGTAAGTAGAGATAAATTTCTAAACTCTTCTATCATTAACATGGCTACTTTTGCATGCTGCCTGCTCAAAGCATCTGCAACCTCATTAGCTTTTCCTGGAGTATAAAGTATGTCTAAGTCATATGCTGCTAGAAACTCAACCCATCTATGCTGCCTCATATTCAAATCTTTTTGTGAAAAGAGATATTTCAATGCTTTATGGTCAGTGTATAAAATAAACTTAGCACCTAGAAGATAATGTCTCCAGAGCTTTAGTGCATATACCACTGCTGCCAACTCAAGATAATGGGTTGCATACCTTGATTCATGTGGCTTCAATTGTCTTGATGCATAGGCATAACTTGATCTTGATGCATCAATACAGCTCCTAGCCTAGAACCACTTGCATCAGTATAAACAATCAAATCCTCATTTCCTTTTGGTAATTTCAACACTGGTGCGTTGACTAAGGCGTCTTTGATTTTACTAAAGGCTTGTTCACATTTCTCAGACCATACAAAGGGTTGGTTCTTTCTAGTTAGGTTAGTAAGAGGTGATGACATCTTAGAAAAATCTTTTATGAATCTTCTATAATACCATGCCATCCCCATAAATGACATAACTTCCCCTACTGTGCTTGGCCTTTTCCATGCTTGGATAGCCACAATTTTATTGGGGTTCACTGAAATGCCTTTGGCAGATATAACATGCCCAAGAAAATGCACTTCTTCTTTCCAAAATGCACACTTAGAAAATTTTTCTTTTAAATCTTTTTCTCTTAATCTAGACAAAACAAGGTGTAAGTGATTTTCATGTTCCTCTACTGTTTTCAAATAAATCAAAATATCATCAATAAAAATCAACACAAACTTGTCTAAATAATCCCTGAATATCTTATTCATCAAGTCTACAAAGTATGATGGGGCATTTGTCAACCCAAATGGCATGACAAGAAACTCATATAAACCATACCTAGTATTAAAGGCTGTATACTTAACACTTGAGTTCTCAACCTTCATCTGATGGATTCCAGATGCCAAGTCTAATCTAGAAAATATTTTTGCTCCACTAAGTTGATCAAAAAGATCATCAATTCTAGGTAAGGGGTACTTGTTTTTGATAGTGACTTTGTTTAGTTCCCTATAATCTATACACATCCTTAAAGTACCATCATGTTTCCTTACAAATACTACTGGAGCACCCCAGCATGAATTACTTGGTCTTATAAAACCTTTGCTTTCCAATTCTTCTAACTGTTTCTTCAATTCCTTCAACTCACTTGGCCCCATCCTAGTGGGTTTCTTAATAATTGGACTTGCTCCTGGTATCCGACTAATCTGAAATTCCACTGGTCTGTGGTGTGGGACACCCTCAACTTCTCCAAACACATCTAAGTATTTGTTAATTATGGGGATTTCTTCAATAGAAGGCTCACTGGAATCCTTATTTAAGTCAATCAAGTGATATAATTTTCTTTCTTTGGCTATTTCACACAAAATTGTGATTCTTTGGCCTCTAGAATTTTGTAATGATATGGTGGATGAGTCTAAATTAATTATGGCTTTGTATTGCCTTAACTAGTCTACACCCAATATAACACCTATATTTGGGTAATTTAAAACATATAAATTGGAAATAAAAACATTTCCTCCTTTGTTTAATTCCACATCCACACAAATCATGTTTAAAACACTAGAACTTCCCAATGGGCTTTGCACTAGCAAAGGGGTTTCAACCAGTATTCAATTTAATTTAAGCAATGCAACTAATTCATGGGAAATCAGAGAATGTGTTGCCCATGTATCATACACTACTGATATAGGTAGGGTACAAATAAATAAGGCACCTTCCACTTGACCATGGTTTTCTGCAATAGCTTCTACTGTGGATTTGCTTTTGCTCTACAAACTTGCTAGCTTCCCTTGTTGTTTATACTCAGGGCAATTTCTCTTGATATGTCCCTCCTTACCACACAGGTAGCACTTAAAAGCTCCTCCCTTCAATTCTGGACACCTTGGTTTGATATGTCCTTCTTTTCCACAATGATGACACACTATTTTCCTCTTTGTATCAGTGGTCTTAGTATCATTGGTTTTCTTGCTTTCTGTCTCCTCCTTCTTTTTGTCATAGGGGTGATATCTTCCCTTATTTTTCTTGTTGTTATTGTTCTTAAAACTCCTATACTTCTCCCTCTCCTTGTCATGTTGCTCAAACTTTAAGGCCAGATCAATGACTTGATCAATGGTTTTATCTGCATATGGCAGCATAGCCCTACCAAGCCCTGGGTTTAAACCCTTAATATACCTATCATTCTTTGATGCCTCATCAGCCACAAGCATGGCTCCATACTTAGACAAGCCCTCAAACCTATGAGTATACTCAGTCGCATTAAAGGTTCCATGCCTAAGTCTGAAGAATTCTTCAAGCAATAGAGTTTTGGCTGATGCTGGAACAAATCTAGCTTCCAACATCTCCTTGAATTGATTCCAAGCGATTTCATTCTCGATCCTCCCAACTATGACTACCTCCCACCAGCTTAAAGCCACACCTTTCAGTTGTCTTGAGGCCACTTGCCTCTTCCTTTGATCATCCAATTGCATGTCATTGAAAATTCTGTCCAGTGTTCTCAACCATGCTTGAATTTCCATCACATTTTCAGTCCCTTCAAACCTCTTGCCTCCCAAATTGGTATAAGTCTTTAATAGTTTTGAAAGTTCCTCATGTGGGTTCTCAAGTCTCTGCCCTACTCCATCCCTTAAAGCCCTCATAAATTCTTGCATATCAAGTATTTGTGGTGCACTTGATCTTACATTGTGATGAAATCCTCTTCCTACCATGATTGGATAACTAGAGTATGGGTAGATAGGGTTAGTTTATAATGAGTATTTTTCTTTTGCTATTACTTTCTATCTGAATTATTATTTTACTCAAACAAACAATCAGTACATACATATGGTTATAATACTTTAATCAATCAATACAATCATTCTTAGCTATGTAAAATACTAACATAGCTCTGATACCAAATGAAATGACCCTATTTATTTCACCAAAAAAAATATTTTTTATTTTTTTTACATTAATAAATTTCCTAGAGTCATTTAACCTTTCTATTAAACTATCCAGGATCCTAAATTTTTATACTAATATATTTATATCAGTTCATTAATAAATATATTCACATACATGTGAAGATGTATGTGACCCTCTTGCTTAAATCAGAATGTTGGTAAGCAAGAATGCATCCTGATTGAATTTGAATTTCTAGTCAACCAGTACATAGCTCATTTGCCTTTGTTAGATATTTAAGTTATGGGGGTGAATTCCCATAATCATATATAATTTTTGCCTATTAATTTTGATCATTCTTATGGTGATTGTCTGTTAGTTTGACTTAGCGAAGTGATCTTAGATTATATAGCAAGCCACCATAATTTTTAGTTTAATTATTTGGTATTTGATCAAAACCAGAAAGAAAATGATATACACATTTATCATTTTCAACATCAATGACCTAGTTCCCAACTTCTTATATATTTAAAGCCCAAACAGTTTAGTGATGCTTTCACAATTATATTATTGTGTTTCCCTAAATCCAAACCATTCCCTACTCCCTGAGTTACCTAAGTTTTGTACTAATTTAAGGGTTGCTTTACTGGATTTAGGAAATCCAGAATTTATGGTCATCAAGCATGGGTGGTGTCTATGTGGTTTGTGTGTATATCAGATGTGTTGGGCTATCTGAACTAAGAATGCTACTCAACAATACAAGTTAATTGTTTAAATAGTTGGTCTTGTCTTTATACATGCATTTGCAAAGAAAGCTTTAGATTTTACAATTGCTTTTTCTTTCTTTAGACCCAAAAACTCTGGTCATCTTGATCAACCCAGACCTCACTATTTTTGAAGTGGGTTAATGTAACGACCCCGAATTTTATAAATATTTAAATTGATAATTAATTCGATTTCTGAAGTAAAGTTGTGAAATTAATCGATTTAAGTGATACGAGTTTCCCCGATATTCAAGTATATTTTGTATAAATCATTTAAATTAAAAATATTGTAAATATGTGTATATTTGTATTTGGGCTTATACGAGTGAATTTGAAAATATTTAAATATATAGATATATATTTTGACTTGAATTTAAAATTGTAAATGAATGGTTTAATAATATTAAATGATAATAATAAATATTGAAATTAGAGTGATAATAATAATTTGAATTTATAAATTAAATATAAGGTAATAAATACTAAAGTAAAATCAAATATTTATGTACAGGCAAGACAAAGAAGATAAGTAGAAACAAGACACATATGCAAACATCAAGCTAACAAAAAGCACAAGTATAAAACAAAGATAAGTATCTTTAGCCACCAAATATCTTTATATATGTATACGGCTGAAGTATGGAACAAGAAACAAAGTTAAAGAAAAAAAAAGTACTAAGTAATTAATGCTTGGATCCTTAGCCACCAAATTTTAGAAACCATCAGCCGAAATGAAGATAAATTGTACATGTTAATTTAATACCACCATCTTTAGTACACAAGATAAATCTTACCATAGCCTACAACACTTAGACAATCTCTGATCAAAGATTTATAAAACAATTTCCAGTACAAAACACCAGTACTAAACAAATGAACACTCTGCATACTTCTCTTTTATATGCATCACCTCCAACCTAAATTCGTTCAAAACATAATTAAACAAAACTGAGAAAAGGAAAAAAATACAGAACTGTTTCAGTTGCAACCTGGAATCAAACAAATTATCAAAATCTTGAATCATCAACAAACAAGCTTCAATCTGAATGAACTAAGCAAGTTTCCAGTTTTTCAAGCATTTCAGTTTCAATGGAAATCTAAGCAATTCAAGGTTCCAGTAAAACAAGCTTTCAAAACAATTCAGTTTTAACATCCTCAAATCTCTGCTTCCCTGCTTCAACCATATTTCAAGGTGAGCAACTTTTGTTTTAAAACTTAAAGGTTTGAATCTGCTGAATACTTACCTGTGAGTAACATCACTATTTTAAATTGATAAGTATATAATTATAGTGCCTGCTTATCTTTGAAGTATAACATGCTTGTGAATATATTTTAAAAACTCTGTGTATATATGGATATGTTGGTGTGTGAACTGCCAGGTGTTTGAATTTCTTGTCTCTGTCTTTAGTTCCAGGTTCAAAAGATAAATAAAAAAATCATCATTTCTTCACAATCTATTTAATGTTTGGACATAGCATTAAAGCAAAGATTGTTTGTTATAGTATAAATTTAAGATTAAGATTTTATTCAAGTCAAACAACATAGTAGTATCTCTGTAAATTTAAAATAACAGACCAAAACTTTAAATTAGTCAAATTTCGAATTTCTTAATTCGTGAATCCAGGGTTACAAACTGAATTCGTATACTAAAATATGATTTTTAAGGTAAAAAATATAATTTTTAGATAAGGGGTTTAAGAGCAGTTCCTAGTTGAACTAACAATGCTTTTAAATAGATTCCCAGTGATCGAACAATTTTAAAATGTTGAGGTTTTGTCTGGAGCTTGCTTGGTCATCAATGGAGCTAGGAAAAATGCTAAATAATTTTTTCAATGCAAAAATTTTTGGGATGAAGGAAATATAGGGTTTTGGGTTCGAAAGTTTTAAGGTCTGTAAAGTGTCGAGTTCATCTTCATCACGTGATCGAGTGTTATGGAACTTCGGGTAGTGGAAGCTTTGGTGATGATGGAGTCGAGGCCGGAGGAGCGGGCTTTCAGATGGTCGGAGGTCGGAGAATGAAGCATTGACAGTTGAGGTCGCGATGGGTTCTTGTGGTCTGTGTTGTTTCCAGGAATGGGGTGATAACTCGTTTTCGAGTCCTCTGATGATCTCGTGGTGATGATTGGTCTGGTGGTTCGAGATGGTCGTAGATGACATGTTGGGGATCGTGGTAACAATCGTCGATGGCCAGATTTGTGTGCAACGTGCACGCGTGGATATTGCGTATCAGGCATTGAGATGTTGGGGAAGATGAAGTACAGGAGCTCGAGTTATCTCGTGATTTACTCGGGAAAGCTTCGTGACGAACTCGAAGACGTGCTCGAAGATGTTGGGGAAAATGAAGTTTTTGAGGGACGAAGATACTCGAAGTGTTACTCGGGAATTTTGTAATTTGGCTCGGGAAATTTGTAATCTGGCTCGAGAGTGGGATAGGGAATTTGGAGTTTAGGCCGAGTGCTTTAGGAAAGGGAAATTTATTTAGCAAAGGTTTTTAATTAATTTATTTGAAAGAAAATTTAAGTTATTTAATTTTGTGATCATCATTTATAAATTAATTCTTAAAGTATAATGTGATTTAAAAAGTTAATTAAAATGAAATGTTGTTTTAATTAATCTTAACTTTTGGAACTAACTTATGCGTTAATTGTGATTAATTATGAAGCTTATAAATTTAATATTTTGATGATAATTGAGTGATTAATTAAGATAAATGATTTATCTTTTAAAGTATTTATGTGATTAAAGAATGATTTAAAGTTAATTAAATCTTAAATCAAAGCTTAATTAAATTTGTAATTGATGGTTAATAAATTGGTAAAATCAATTAAGGGGTGATTATTAAGTAAGATAATTAATTAAGGAATTATAAATTAATAAAGGTGATTAAGGAATGATAATTAATGGAGGAATAATTAAATAAATAATTTAATTAAAGATAATTAATTAAATGGTGAATTAAATAATTAAAGGTTAATTATTTAATAAATTAAAGGTTGATGAATTATAATTAAAGGTTAATTAATTTATTGTTAATGGTTAATTAATAAATGATTAAAGAATAATTAATCAAAATGATTTGTAATTTATTAACCAAGATTAGAAATTCATAAGTAATTAATCTAATTTGAATAAATCAGATAATTAACTGACCTTACTTATGAATATTTGGATTTGATTGGATGATTGAATTGTTTGATATTTCCTGATCTGTAATGCTTTGTGATATATTCTGATTTATGTGTAATCTTTATTGCAGTTTATTTATCTCAAATTTATATATATCCGTGATCTG
Source organism: Allium fistulosum (assembly GCA_030737815.1). Taxonomy (NCBI): domain Eukaryota; kingdom Viridiplantae; phylum Streptophyta; class Magnoliopsida; order Asparagales; family Amaryllidaceae; genus Allium; species Allium fistulosum. The sequence goes on along the minus strand of CM060905.1, from coordinate 750,377,234 downwards.
TGCATGAAAGATAAGCGATATAGTTTATATCGTTTATCAACTATATCCTGTATTCTGATATGTGATGATTCATTGTGTTGCACTATTGTGTTAAACCCCTGGACTACACTTTTACACACACAAATATGGATTTCACGTGGAAACCGGTTAAGTCACAGATCATTTAAATTTGATGTTTTTGAAATTGAAATTTTAATTTCAATTGATTTTGAAATTAGAAATTCGGGTTTAAAGTGAAAACTTTTGAAATAGAATTTCAAAAATAAAGGTTATTTTGAATAACTTAATCGAGTTTTGAAAATTTAAATAATTTGATTTAAATTTGAATTCAAGTTTGAAGTTAAATCCTATGATTTGGAACTAGGGATTAAAGATATTATAAATGTGTTTTCTATGAATTTGAACCATTTTAAAATATTGGTTTGAGAATTTGAATTTAACCCAAAGACTTTAACTCGTATGAAGGAATCAGATTTTCTGAAATAAAACTGTTGTTTTAAAAGAATAAAAGTTTTCAGATAAGCAATGAAATTCCAGTTTAATTAAAGGAATTTCAAGTTTGAATTGAAAAATGGTTTTCCAAGTTATGAATAAATTGTTTTGAAAAGCTATGATTTGAATCTGTTATCTTTAACAGATTTAAAATAATGATTGGTTTAAATCATTTGAAATGGGATTGTTTTGAAAGCTATAAGTTAAATCTTGATTTAAAGATTTAACGAGTTAATCAAATTGAAATGGAAATTAATTTGGAAAATCTGTGAATGAATCTTTTGTTTAAAAGATTTAAATGTGGAAACTATTTAAACCGTAAAGATTGAATCTTTTTGTTTAAAGATTTGAAAATGGTAATTTGTTAAACCATTTGAAAAGGAAGTTTGGGTTTAAGTTGTGACTTAATTGAAATCCAATATCCATATGTTTTTAAATATTACGCTCACTATTCGGTTTAGCCGGGAGAGGACCTTTGGGTCGTATAACCCATTCCGAATATGTGATACGTCGTATATGGATAGCATTTGAAGACCGGTGTTGAAGACCGGATATTTTTGAAAACGGAAGGATTACCGTCGAGTTACTCTGCATCGGCTGATCCCCGGTATAGAGGTTTTATCATCCTTAGTGACGGGAAGTCCGGACGTGATTGGAAATTATCCGGATTTGCAAGGGCTTCGTGAGAAGTGCCTTCGGTTCTGTTCGAACCCGGAACAGACTTGTATGGATTGTGTGTCTGACATTACACTTTGAGATATAAAGCTGATTTCTTTCAAATACATTTCTGTTGGTGGCGGAGAATTTATTCTCTTAGCTTAACACCCTTCTCTGAGACGTACGAGCTCAGAGGTTATGTAGTTGAAATTTATCAGCGATATATTCCCAATTTGGTAATGTGACATGCTGAGTGTTGCTGTGTGATGATCAGTGTTTGATCATTTGTGATATGATCATTTGTTTGATCATTTATCTTTGTGATCATAGGTTGATCATCTGTTGACCCAAAGCATGGCTTTTTTAAAAAGCGTAGCTTTGTGGACGAGACTTCGTCAGGACCTCACAACCCGGAAATGGTCGAAACAGGATCGTTGCGGCAAGGTTATGAGGGTCGCGCCCTTTAGGGTATGTCATTTCCTTCTGGAAAGGGGTGGTATTATGGTATGGAGCCCTGATACTTACTCATGTGGATACACCTTCTTTATGATGTGTGATGTTGGATATCGAGCGCTCGGATAAAGGTCCCAAAGGACCGGGTGATGACATATTCGTGAGTTACCTGTTACAGGGGTAACCCGGCCTTGTTTGGCAGAGAGCAGTTTGTCTCTCGGGACGTCCCGCCAGAGGCGATCCCATGCGGCGGAAGGAAGTTCCTTAGCCTGACCATTTGTTGGAAATCCATCTTCCAAATACGAACTTGTACGGTTTTAGTTGTAGAACCTGCCATCTACTTATGGTGGCGCCCCACTGTTTGGATGGTAGCTATAGTAGGCATAGTTCGAAATGTCTATGCTGGCTAAGATTGATATTATACTTTCGAAATGTTTTCTGCACTATGCACTAATAATAATATCCAATTGATTTTGCGTAGTAAGCATGTTTGACTATCATAAGAAGAAATCTCCTCCAATTCTGCGTTTGCATTGTGTGTGTGGCGGGAGGTCTTATGGTAGTTTCATTTTCCAAAAGCATTGCGGATTTCAGTGTTTAAAATCTTTTGTTGTTGTTTAAAGATAAACTGTTTTTGTTGCTCACACCAGTCCCATGACTGATCCGGAGTTTATTGTTCCTTTCCTAAACTCTGGATGCTCATAATTTTCCACACGAGCAGTCTAGAGTTGGGTTTCTTTTCAGATATTCAGGTTTAGTAGATTATCTGGAGCTAGTTCATTCATCGGAGTTGCTTATCTTGGAGTTGTGGATTCATTCTTGTCTGAAGATCATTTTGGAGTTATCACTTCTATTGATATTGTTCTGCTGCTGTTGTTATCTTTTCTTTTCCGCTGCTATTTGTTGTATCATATCTCTGATGTATATTGATATTCATTGTATCACTCTATTGTATCAGATATTGTATATCAATGTATTATTCTTTTTCTTTTCCGCTGTGTTATTTACTTAATTTTGTTATAGCTTCGGCGAATCGGATTTGAACGGTCGAATCTGCGGCATTCTAGTACAATGTGAAGTACGGATGTTGATTTTCGAGCGAGCAAAACCCGAGTCGTTACATGTGGTATCAGAGCTAAGGTTGAACTTTAGCTCAGGAGTATAACACATTAAGTAGCTCATTAGAGATAGAGTGAAGTAAACTCTAGAATGAGTATTCCTCAGATATCCATTCGAATGCCTCAGTAAATTCTCTTGCTATCCACTGATAGTGAGTATGAGTGCAAGAAGAGGATGAGATAGAGGACAGGGGAATACAATTATAAATGGTCAATACTCTGTAACAACAAGGAAGCGATCTTTTCTCTATCGATCTCTTTGTTCGTCATCTTTTCTCAATTCTTCGATAGTTTCTGGTAGATCCAGGAATAAATTCGATATATATTAAAAAGGGACATAAACTCCAGATAGGCCAAAATTGTTTGTATGGATGTATTGGTTGCTTTGATTGCTATGGTTGATAGGTATACTTTAGTTCTAAACTAAAAATTTCGAAATCGTATCCATGTATCTATCTATTTTTTTAGGACCCAGTATATTCTACGAATTGTTAGTTATCCTTTCGAACCGACCGATGCCACTGCATATTTCGTAGATCTGGATAACCCGAGTATCTCGTAAGTGTTAAGACAGATTCGTTCGTGTATCTGTTATTGATATTCTAATTTGGTAAGCCAAATGCAGAACAGATGTTCAGTTTGATTCAATGAAATATTCTTCATCTATCTTTTTGTCTCCTTGGTAATTTCGAGGACGAAATTCTTTTAAGGGGGGAAGTTTGTAACGACCCCGAATTTTATAAATATTTAAATTGATAATTAATTCGATTTCTGAAGTAAATTTGTGAAATTAATCGATTTAAGTGATACGAGTTTCCCCGATATTCAAGTATATTTTGTATAAATCATTTAAATTAAAAATATTGTAAATATGTGTATATTTGTATTTGGGCTTATACGAGTGAATTTGAAAATATTTAAATATATAGATATATATTTTGACTTGAATTTAAAATTGTAAATGAATGGTTTAATAATATTAAATGATAATAATAAATATTGAAATTAGAGTGATAATAATAATTTGAATTTATAAATTAAATATAAGGTAATAAATACTAAAGTAAAATCAAATATTTATGTACAGGCAAGACAAAGAAGATAAGTAGAAACAAGACACATATGCAAACATCAAGCTAACAAAAAGCACAAGTATAAAACAAAGATAAGTATCTTTAGCCACCAAATATCTTTATATATGTATACGGCTGAAGTATGGAACAAGAAACAAAGTTAAAGAAAAAAAAAAGTACTAAGTAATTAATGCTTGGATCCTTAGCCACCAAATTTTAGAAACCATCAGCCGAAATGAAGATAAATTGTACATGTTAATTTAATACCACCATCTTTAGTACACAAGATAAATCTTACCATAGCCTACAACACTTAGACAATCTCTGATCAAAGATTTATAAAACAATTTCCAGTACAAAACACCAGTACTAAACAAATGAACACTCTGCATACTTCTCTTTTATATGCATCACCTCCAACCTAAATTCGTTCAAAACATAATTAAACAAAACTGAGAAAAGGAAAAAAATACAGAACTGTTTCAGTTGCAACCTGGAATCAAACAAATTATCAAAATCTTGAATCATCAACAAACAAGCTTCAATCTGAATGAACTAAGCAAGTTTCCAGTTTTTCAAGCATTTCAGTTTCAATGGAAATCTAAGCAATTCAAGGTTCCAGTAAAACAAGCTTTCAAAACAATTCAGTTTTAACATCCTCAAATCTCTGCTTCCCTGCTTCAACCATATTTCAAGGTGAGCAACTTTTGTTTTAAAACTTAAAGGTTTGAATCTGCTGAATACTTACCTGTGAGTAACATCACTATTTTAAATTGATAAGTATATAATTATAGTGCCTGCTTATCTTTGAAGTATAACATGCTTGTGAATATATTTTAAAAACTCTGTGTATATATGGATATGTTGGTGTGTGAACTGCCAGGTGTTTGAATTTCTTGTCTCTGTCTTTAGTTCCAGGTTCAAAAGATAAATAAAAAAATCATCATTTCTTCACAATCTATTTAATGTTTGGACATAGCATTAAAGCAAAGATTGTTTGTTATAGTATAAATTTAAGATTAAGATTTTATTCAAGTCAAACAACATAGTAGTATCTCTGTAAATTTAAAATAACAGACCAAAACTTTAAATTAGTCAAATTTCGAATTTCTTAATTCGTGAATCCAGGGTTACAAACTGAATTCGTATACTAAAATATGATTTTTAAGGTAAAAAATATAATTTTTAGATAAGGGGTTTAAGAGCAGTTCCTAGTTGAACTAACAATGCTTTTAAATAGATTCCCAGTGATCGAACAATTTTAAAATGTTGAGGTTTTGTCTGGAGCTTGCTTGGTCATCAATGGAGCTAGGAAAAATGCTAAATAATTTTTTCAATGCAAAAATTTTTGGGATGAAGGAAATATAGGGTTTTGGGTTCGAAAGTTTTAAGGTCTGTAAAGTGTCGAGTTCATCTTCATCACGTGATCGAGTGTTATGGAACTTCGGGTAGTGGAAGCTTTGGTGATGATGGAGTCGAGGCCGGAGGAGCGGGCTTTCAGATGGTCGGAGGTCGGAGAATGAAGCATTGACAGTTGAGGTCGCGATGGGTTCTTGTGGTCTGTGTTGTTTCCAGGAATGGGGTGATAACTCGTTTTCGAGTCCTCTGATGATCTCGTGGTGATGATTGGTCTGGTGGTTCGAGATGGTCGTAGATGACATGTTGGGGATCGTGGTAACAATCGTCGATGGCCAGATTTGTGTGCAACGTGCACGCGTGGATATTGCGTATCAGGCATTGAGATGTTGGGGAAGATGAAGTACAGGAGCTCGAGTTATCTCGTGATTTACTCGGGAAAGCTTCGTGACGAACTCGAAGACGTGCTCGAAGATGTTGGGGAAAATGAAGTTTTTGAGGGACGAAGATACTCGAAGTGTTACTCGGGAATTTTGTAATTTGGCTTGGGAAATTTGTAATCTGGCTCGAGAGTGGGATAGGGAATTTGGAGTTTAGGCCGAGTGCTTTAGGAAAGGGAAATTTATTTAGCAAAGGTTTTTAATTAATTTATTTGAAAGAAAATTTAAGTTATTTAATTTTGTGATCATCATTTATAAATTAATTCTTAAAGTATAATGTGATTTAAAAAGTTAATTAAAATGAAATGTTGTTTTAATTAATCTTAACTTTTGGAACTAACTTATGCGTTAATTGTGATTAATTATGAAGCTTATAAATTTAATATTTTGATGATAATTGAGTGATTAATTAAGATAAATGATTTATCTTTTAAAGTATTTATGTGATTAAAGAATGATTTAAAGTTAATTAAATCTTAAATCAAAGCTTAATTAAATTTGTAATTGATGGTTAATAAATTGGTAAAATCAATTAAGGGGTGATTATTAAGTAAGATAATTAATTAAGGAATTATAAATTAATAAAGGTGATTAAGGAATGATAATTAATGGAGGAATAATTAAATAAATAATTTAATTAAAGATAATTAATTAAATGGTGAATTAAATAATTAAAGGTTAATTATTTAATAAATTAAAGGTTGATGAATTATAATTAAAGGTTAATTAATTTATTGTTAATGGTTAATTAATAAATGATTAAAGAATAATTAATCAAAATGATTTGTAATTTATTAACCAAGATTAGAAATTCATAAGTAATTAATCTAATTTGAATAAATCAGATAATTAACTGACCTTACTTATGAATATTTGGATTTGATTGGATGATTGAATTGTTTGATATTTCCTGATCTGTAATGCTTTGTGATATATTCTGATTTATGTGTAATCTTTATTGCAGTTTATTTATCTCAAATTTATATATATCCATGATCTGTGCATGAAAGATAAGCGATATAGTTTATATCGTTTATCAACTATATCCTGTATTCTGATATGTGATGATTCATTGTGTTGCACTATTGTGTTAAACCCCTGGACTACACTTTTACACACACAAATATGGATTTCACGTGGAAATCGGTTAAGTCACAGATCATTTAAATTTGATGTTTTTGAAATTGAAATTTTAATTTCAATTGATTTTGAAATTAGAAATTCGGGTTTAAAGTGAAAACTTTTGAAATAGAATTTCAAAAATAAAGGTTATTTTGAATAACTTAATCGAGTTTTGAAAATTTAAATAATTTGATTTAAATTTGAATTCAAGTTTGAAGTTAAATCCTATGATTTGGAACTAGGGATTAAAGATATTATAAATGTGTTTTCTATGAATTTGAACCATTTTAAAATATTGGTTTGAGAATTTGAATTTAACCCAAAGACTTTAACTCGTATAAAGGAATCAGATTTTTTGAAATAAAACTGTTGTTTTAAAAGAATAAAAGTTTTCAGATAAGCAATGAAATTCCAGTTTAATTAAAGGAATTTCAAGTTTGAATTGAAAAATGGTTTTCCAAGTTATGAATAAATTGTTTTGAAAAGCTATGATTTGAATCTGTTATCTTTAACAGATTTAAAATAATGATTGGTTTAAATCATTTGAAATGGGATTGTTTTGAAAGCTATAAGTTAAATCTTGATTTAAAGATTTAACGAGTTAATCAAATTGAAATGGAAATTAATTTGGAAAATCTGTGAATGAATCTTTTGTTTAAAAGATTTAAATGTGGAAACTATTTAAACCGTAAAGATTGAATCTTTTTGTTTAAAGATTTGAAAATGGTAATTTGTTAAACCATTTGAAAAGGAAGTTTGGGTTTAAGTTGTGACTTAATTGAAATCCAATATCCATATGTTTTTAAATATTACGCTCACTATTCGGTTTAGCCGGGAGAGGACCTTTGGGTCGTATAACCCATTCCGAATATGTGATACGTCGTATATGGATAGCATTTGAAGACCGGTGTTGAAGACCGGATATTTTTGAAAATGGAAGGATTACCGTCGAGTTACTCTGCATCGGCTGATCCCCGGTATAGAGGTTTTATCATCCTTAGTGACGGGAAGTCCGGACGTGATTGGAAATTATCCGGATTTGCAAGGGCTTCGTGAGAAGTGCCTTCGGTTCTGTTCGAACCCGGAACAGACTTGTATGGATTGTGTGTCTGACATTACACTTTGAGATATAAAGCCGATTTCTTTCAAATACATTTCTGTTGGTGGCGGAGAATTTATTCTCTTAGCTTAAAACCCTTCTCTGAGACGTACGAGCTCAGAGGTTATGTAGTTGAAATTTATCAGCGATATATTCCCAATTTGGTAATGTGACATGCTGAGTGTTGCTGTGTGATGATCAGTGTTTGATCATTTGTGATATGATCATTTGTTTGATCATTTATCTTTGTGATCATAGGTTGATCATCTGTTGACCCAAAGCATGGCTTTTTTAAAAAGCGTAGCTTTGTGGACGAGACTTCGTCAGGACCTCACAACCCGGAAATGGTCGAAACATGATCGTTGCGGTAAGGTTATGAGGGTCGTGCCCTTTAGGGTATGTCATTTCCTTCTGGAAAGGGGTGGTATTATGGTATGGAGCCCTGATACTTACTCATGTGGATACACCTTCTTTATGATGTGTGATGTTGGATATCGAGCGCTCGGATAAAGGTCCCAAAGGACCGGGTGATGACATATTCGTGAGTTACCTGTTACAGGGGTAACCCGGCCTTATTTGGCAGAGAGCAGTTTGTCTCTCGGGACGTCCCGCCAGAGGCGATCCCATGCGGCGGAAGGAAGTTCCTTAGCCTGACCATTTGTTGGAAATCCATCTTCCAAATACGAACTTGTACGGTTTTAGTTGTAGAACCTGCCATCTACTTATGGTGGCGCCCCACTGTTTGGATGGTAGCTATAGGAGGCATAGTTCGAAATGTCTATGCTGGCTAAGATTGATATTATACTTTCGAAATGTTTTCTGCACTATGCACTAATAATAATATCCAATTGATTTTGCATAGTAAGCATGTTTGACTATCATAAGAAGAAATCTCCTCCAATTCTGCGTTTGCATTGTGTGTGTGGCGGGAGGTCTTATGGTAGTTTCATTTTCCAAAAGCATTGCGGATTTCAGTGTTTAAAATCTTTTGTTGTTGTTTAAAGATAAACTGTTTTTGTTGCTCACACCAGTCCCATGACTGATCCGGAGTTTATTGTTCCTTTCCTAAACTCTGGATGCTCATAATTTTCCACACGAGCAGTCTAGAGTTGGGTTTCTTTTCAGATATTCAGGTTTAGTAGATTATCTGGAGCTAGTTCATTCATCGGAGTTGCTTATCTTGGAGTTGTGGATTCATTCTTGTCTGAAGATCATTTTGGAGTTATCACTTCTATTGATATTGTTCCGCTGCTGTTGTTATCTTTTCTTTTCCGCTGCTATTTGTTGTATCATATCTCTGATGTATATTGATATTCATTGTATCACTCTGTTGTATCAGATATTGTATATCAATGTATTATTCTTTTTCTTTTCCGCTGTGTTATTTACTTAATTGTTTTATAGCTCCGGCGAATCGGATTTGAACGGTCGAATCTGCGGCATTCTAGTACAATGTGAAGTACGGATGTTGATTTTCGAGCGGGCAAAACCCGAGTCGTTACAGTTAACCTTATGACTAGACCATTTAAACATTTGTGCCTGGCTATTGCAATGTGAATCCAGATACAAGATACTTGAAGAATCTCTTATAACATATACACATTTTTATACAGTGCACAAAGATATATAATTTCTTTTATCAAAATATTTCAGCATATAGACACAAAATTCTTTAAAGAATATTCTTAACCAAACTCAGAATTTAACCTCAAAACTTAAAGCTTTTAAGTGACTCAAGATTGACTAATACAAATACATATATATATATATATCCATTTCTCAAATATAAGCATTTGTCATCTACAGATTTCTGCCATAATACTCAAATATATTTTCTTGCATAGATTCAACCAAGTCTTTGATTTTTCCGTTCCAACTTTAATACATTACCAGATTCAATTGGAAACAACTAAATAAAATCCAAACATTTAAGATCATTACATAACTACTATAGCAGATTTATAAAAACTTCCAAGATTACATGCAAGTAGTTCATTCTAAGCTCTTATTTGATTCTAATTTAGCATGCTTATCCAATCATTCATTAGCCATAGCATCTTCCTATTTAGAACCAGCATTCCTTGTAAGAGCATTAGAGGCTGCCCCATTTTAAATGAGACACCCCAGATGCCATAAGCAAACAAGGGTCAGATACAAGATCTGGTATGAGCAATATCAAAGTTTCCATGATATTAAGTAAATAAGTGAGACATAAACATTTTGTATAGGTTGGCATAACTTCTTTGATCAATTTGTCTGACTTGTTTATGATATATTGTGCATATATGATCAGTATTAAGACTAATTATGTACACAGATTCAACTATGCAAACATACATTTCAAACAGAGATACTCAAGAACTATCATAGCTCCAGTCCAACCAACCTAGGAATAACTTAAGTTCCTACTTCATCAATTTAAGGTTGCATTTACCAAATTAATTCCTAGCCTCATCTGCCATAAACGAATCACGGGGACACATTGCAATAAAATAATTCACAATATTGCACAAAGATCTCAGGGCTTAAACAAGCCATGTGTTAACTTGCATACTTTAAATACAACAAGCATTCCAGCAGTCTTCTTGGCTTACAATCCTTAGTTTATTTACTAAGTGTTCATGTTTGATCCTATCATGAGATAGCTAGGTGATTGAATCACAGTGTTAATGAAACAATACATAAAACTTACAAACATAATTCAAAAACAAGCTATCATTCATATCCAGGGGAAATCATATTTCCAAATATTCTGGCTTAAAGAGAATACAAGAATATTTACAACTGTGAATAGAGACTAGGCATGTAGGTTATTATTGTTTCATAAGCAACCTTGTTTGAACTAAATTCAAGATCTAGCTTAAACAAGATTTCTGGCTCATGGTTTTCTATTTGATCAAGGGTTTAGCACTTTTGGATATTTCCATTGCAACCTTGAATCTTTCATTTGAGCCTCAGCACTTACACAAGTGTAATGCAACTCATATATATATTTTGATTTCTATATTTGTCATGCCATATCTAAACCAGTTACAAGTATTCTCTATTTACTTTCATGATTCATACTTTAACATTTCTGGGTGTAACCAAACAGAGCAAAATACTCAACCATCAAAGCAATCAAAAGCATTCAGAAACACCCATTAAAGTATCCATTAAAACCATAGTAATAAAATCAAAAATAGGTAGAAGAATAACATAAACTTGGCTGCCTCATAACAGGACTTAATGCCATGGGTTTAGTGAGATTACTCACAGAAAAATGCTTCTCTTTCTTAATCCAGAAAAGAAACCTTTTAAAACTTTCTTTTCTGCTTGCAAATATTTTACATCATTGTTTTCTTTAATGTCTTGGGTAGCAAATGATTTTTCTGGTTTATACTTGAATTTATAAGAGAGGTTTTTCTAGGGTTTTATCATTGTAAAATCCCATTCCTACCCTGGCCAAGACTCATGCATTTTACATTTCAGATTTGTTTATTTTCACCCTTAATACCCCGGCCATATGTGATACTTACCTCCCCTTTTTACTTTTCCAGAGTATATCATATCCTTATCAAGTCATGATAATTGTGTGACATTGTCACTTGTTTATTTTCTAAAAATCCTCCATTCTATTTTCTGCCTAAAGCAATTGTTTTGCTTGTAATTTGTCTTTTGCTATTTTAGTGTTACACTTTCCCTTGCTTATTTCTTTTTAATATTTTCAGTACTTACAGAAATGTATATTTGTATACATATCTTATTTAGGCTTATTTAATTCCAACTTAATTTCAGAAAGATATGCACCTATATGTGCATACAGGTTTTCAAATCCTTGTAACATATTTTTTTTTCCTGGGTTTTAAATAAAATCTGTTTACTGAATTCAAAACAAAACCTACTTTTCTTATTTTCTGGGATGATTCATATAATTCCAGAAATCAAATATCCATATCACAAAATCATGTTTGCAATGCTTTTTAATTCTTGTTTTAAATTCAGGAAGTCTGGAGTTCTTCCTTGTGCCATATCAGTGTGCACGTGCACACATGCACACACACTTGCACATAATTAATTTCATATATTCCTATACAAATAAATTCATATATTTTCAAAATCCAACCAAAATAAGATTCCATGAATTTCTGGGGCATTACAATCACCCCACCTTTTTAGGAATTGTGTCCTCACAATTTTCTCATTTTGACTTTAAACATTTCCAGATTTTTTATAAAATCTATCAAACATTGCATAAGCAAACAATTCAGTCAAAACAACAATACATATTAAACTTTTTTAGGAATTTAGATTTTACCTTCCACTGCAAAAAGCTTAGGGTAATCTCTCTTTATTTTATCCTCTAACTCCCATGTACAATCATTAGGGTCTAGGCTCCATTGAACCTTTACCAATTTCAGAGTTTTGCTCCTCAACTCCTTTTCCTCTTTAGCTAAAATCCCCATTGGTTCTTTCTCATAGACCAAATCAGGATTTATTTGAACTTGAGTAGGTTTCTCTAGAATTTCCTCTTTATCATGCACCCATCTCCTAAGTTGTGATACATGAAATACATTGTGCATTGCACTCATCTCTTCTGGTAGCTCTAACTTGTATGCTAATAAGCCCACTCTTTCCAAAATCTTGTAAGGTCCAACATACCTTGGGGTAATTTTTCCCTGCTTGCCAAATCTTAACACCTTCTTCATAGGTGAAACTTTGATAAAAACATAATCACCAACTTCATATTCTACCTGCTTCCTCCTTACATCTGCAAACTTCTTTTGCCTATCTTGAGCTGCTGCCATTCTTCTCCTCACAAGTTCAATTTTCTCTGTAGTTTCTTTAACATACTCAGGCCCTAAGACAGCCTTTTCTCCTGCTTCAACCCAACATATTGGTGACAAACATGGTTTGCCATACAAGGCTTCAAATGGTGCCATGCCTATGGTGCTTTGATAACTGTTGTTATATGTAAATTCAGCCAAATGGAGGTGATCTTCCCAATTACCTCCAAAGTCCAATGCACATGCCCTCAACAAATCCTCCAAAACTTTATTTATTACTTCAGTTTGACCATCTGATTGGGGGTGGTATGCAGTACTCAAACATAATTCACTCCCCATGGCTTCTTGAAAGCTCTTCCAAAATCTTGATGTAAAGATTGTGTCCCTATCACTCACTATAGTTTTAGGAATTCCATGCAACCTTACTACTTCTTTCATGAATATTTGAGCTAGTTTAGGTGCATTTCTTTCTGCCTTCACTGGTATAAAGTGTGCTACTTTAGTCAATCTATCAACTATTACCCAAATGCTTGTATTTCCTCTCTTTGATCTAGGCAGACCATCTATGAAATCCATAGATATATCTTCCCACTTCCACTGTGGTATGCTTAGAGGTTGTAATAGGCCTGAGGGTCATTGGGTTTCTGCCTTGACTTGTTGGCAAGTCATACACTTTGCAACATGTTTGGCCACATCAGTTTTCATCCCTCTCCACCAATAATCCCTCTTCAAGTTTTGGTACATCTTGGTGCTGCCTGGATGTATAGAATATTTGCTCCTATGATATTCATTAAGTATCTCTTCCTTCAATCCTATATCCTTTGGAACACATATCCTACCTTTATTCCTTAAGTAACCATTCTTATCAATGTGGTAGTTTATTACTTCTTCTCCTTTTTCTATTAGAGTTTTCTTTTCTAATAAATCTGGATCTTCCTCTTGCATTTTCCCCACTTTCAAAATTAAATCTGATTGCAGAGTTATCAAACTTAATTTTCCTTTACTCCCTTCTTCAATCATCTCCATGTTTACCTCATTGTTTTCCTCAATTTCCAAATCAGTAAGTAGAGATAAATTTCTAAACTCTTCTATCATTAACATGGCTACTTTTGCATGCTGCCTGCTCAAAGCATCTGCAACCTTATTAGCTTTTCCTGGAGTATAAAGTATGTCTAAATCATATGCTGCTAGAAACTCAACCCATCTATGCTGCCTCATATTCAAATCTTTTTGTGAAAAGAGATATTTCAATGCTTTATGGTCAGTGTATAAAATAAACTTAGCACCTAGAAGATAATGTCTCCAGAGTTTTAGTGCATATACCACTGCTGCCAACTCAAGATAATGGGTTGCATACCTTGATTCATGTGGCTTCAATTGTCTTGATGCATAGGCATAACTTGATCTTGATGCATCAATACAGCTCCTAGCCTAGAACCACTTGGATCAGTATAAACAATCAAATCCTCATTTCCTTTTGGTAATTTCAACACTGGTGCTTTGACTAAGGCGTCTTTGATTTTACTAAAGGCTTGTTCACATTTCTCAGACCATACAAAGGGTTGGTTCTTTCTAGTTAGGTTAGTAAGAGGTGATGACATCTTAGAAAAATCTTTTATGAATCTTCTATAATACCCTGCCATCCCCATAAATGACATAACTTCCCCTACTGTGCTTGGCCTTTTCCATGCTTGGATAGCCACAATTTTATTGGGGTTCACTGAAATGCCTTTGGCAGATATAACATGCCCAAGAAAATGCACTTCTTCTTTCCAAAATGCACACTTAGAAAATTTTTCTTTTAAATCTTTTTCTCTTAATCTAGACAAAACAAGGTGTAAGTGATTTTCATGTTCCTCTACTGTTTTCAAATAAATCAAAATATCATCAATAAAAATCAACACAAACTTGTCTAAATAATCCCTGAATATCTTATTCATCAAGTCTACAAAGTATGATGGGGCATTTGTCAACCCAAATGGCATGACAAGAAACTCATATAAACCATACCTAGTATTAAAGGCTGTATACTTAACACTTGAGTTCTCAACCTTCATCTGATGGATTCCAGATGCCAAGTCTAATCTAGAAAATATTTTTGCTCCACTAAGTTGATCAAAAAGATCATCAATTCTAGGTAAGGGATACTTGTTTTTGATAGTGACTTTGTTTAGTTCCCTATAATCTATACACATCCTTAAAGTACCATCATGTTTCCTTACAAATACTACTGGAGCACCCCAGCATGAATTACTTGGTCTTATAAAACCTTTGCTTTCCAATTCTTCTAACTGTTTCTTCAATTCCTTCAACTCACTTGGCCCCATCCTAGTGGGTTTCTTAATAATTCGACTTGCTCCTAGTATCCGACTAATCTGAAATTCCACTGGTCTGTGGTGTGGGACACCCTCAACTTCTCCAAACACATCTAAGTATTTGTTAATTATGGGGATTTCTTCAATAGAAGGCTCACTGGAATCCTTATTTAAGTCAATCAAGTGATATAATTTTCTTTCTTTGGCTATTTCACACAAAATTGTGATTCTTTGGCCTCTAGAATTTTGTAATGATATGATGGATGAGTCTAAATTAATTATGGCTTTGTATTGCCTTAACCAGTCTACACCCAATATAACACCTATATTTGGGTAATTTAAAACATATAAATTGGAAATAAAAACATTTCCTCCTATGTTTAATTCCAAATCCACACAAATCATGTTTAAAACACTAGAACTTCCCAATGGGCTTTGCACTAGCAAAGGGGTTTCAACCAGTATGCAATTTAATTTAAGCAATGCGACTAATTCATGGGAAATCAGAGAATGTGTTTCCCCTGTATCATACACTACTGATATAGGTAGGGTACAAATAAATAAGGCACCTTCCACTTGACCATGGTTTTCTACAATAGCTTCTACTGTGGATTTGCTTTTGCTCTACAAACTTGCTAGCTTCCCTTGCTGTTTATACTCAGGGCAATTTCTCTTGATATGTCCCTCCTTACCACACAGGTAGCACTTAAAA
Source organism: Allium fistulosum (assembly GCA_030737815.1). Classification (NCBI taxonomy): domain Eukaryota; kingdom Viridiplantae; phylum Streptophyta; class Magnoliopsida; order Asparagales; family Amaryllidaceae; genus Allium; species Allium fistulosum. The sequence continues at coordinate 750,361,631 of CM060905.1, read as the reverse complement.
GCTCCTCCCTTCAATTCTGGACACCTTGGTTTGATATGTCCTTCTTTTCCACAATGATGACACACTATTTTCCTCTTTGTATCAGTGGTCTTAGTATCATTGGTTTTCTTGCTTTCTCTCTCCTCCTTCTTTTTGTCATAGGGGTGATATCTTCCCTTATTTTTCTTGTTGTTATTGTTCTTAAAACTCCTATACTTCTCCCTCTCCTTGTCATGTTGCTCAAACTTTAAGGCCAGATCAATGACTTGATCAATGGTTTTATCTGCATATGGCAGCATAGCCCTACTAAGCCCTGGGTTCAAACCCTTAATATACCTATCATTCTTTGATGCCTCATCAGCCACAAGCATGGCTCCATACTTAGACAAGCCCTCAAACCTATGAGTATACTCAGTCGCATTAAAGGTTCCATGCCTAAGTCTGAAGAATTCTTCAAGCAATAGAGTTTTGGCTGATGCTGGAACAAATCTAGCTTCCAACATCTCCTTGAATTGATTCCAAGCGATTTCATTCTCGATCCTCCCAACTATGACTACCTCCCACCAGCTTAAAGCCACACCTTTCAGTTGTCTTGAGGCCACTTGCCTCTTCCTTTGATCATCCAATTGCATGTCATTGAAAATTCTGTCCAGTGTTCTCAACCATGCTTGAATTTCCATCACATTTTCAGTCCCTTCAAACCTCTTGCCTCCCAAATTGGTATAAGTCTTTAATAGTTTTGAAAGTTCCTCATGTGGGTTCTCAAGTCTCTGCCCTACTCCATCCCTTAAAGCCCTCATAAATTCTTGCATATCAAGTATTTGTGGTGCACTTGATCCTACATTGTGATGAAATCCTCTTCCTACCATGATTGGATAACTAGAGTATGGGTAGATAGGGTTAGTTTATAATGAGTATTTTTCTTTTGCTATTACTTTCTATCTGAATTATTATTTTACTCAAACAAACAATCAGTACATACATATGGTTATAATACTTTAATCAATCAATACAATCATTCTTAGCTATGTAAAATACTAACATAGCTCTGATACCAAATGAAATGACCCTATTTATTTCACCAAAAAAATTTTTTTTATTTTTTTTTACATTAATAAATTTCCTAGAGTCATTTAACCTTTCTATTAAACTATCCAGGATCCTAAATTTTTATACTAATATATTTATATCAGTTCATTAATAAATATATTCACATACATGTGAAGATGTATGTGACCCTCTTGCTTAAATCAGAATGTTGGTAAGCAAGAATGCATCCTGATTGAATTTGAATTTCTAGTCAACCAGTACATAGCTCATTTGCCTTTGTTAGATATTTAAGTTATGGGGGTGAATTCCCATAATCATATATAATTTTTGCCTATTAATTTTGATCATTCTTATGGTGATTGTCTGTTAGTTTGACTTAGCGAAGTGATCTTAGATTATATAGCAAGCCACCATAATTTTTAGTTTAATTATTTGGTATTTGATCAAAACCAGAAAGAAAATGATATACACATTTATCATTTTCAACATCAATGACCTAGTTCCCAACTTCTTATATATTTAAAGCCCAAACAGTTTAGTGATGCTTTCACAATTATATTATTGTCTTTCCCTAAATCCAAACCATTCCCTACTCCCTGAGTTACCTCAGTTTTGTACTAATTTAAGGGTTGCTTTACTGGATTTAGGAAATCCAGAATTTATGGTCATCAAGCATGGGTGGTGTCTATGTGGTTTGTGTGTATATCAGATGTGTTGGGCTATCTGAACTAAGAATGCTACTCAACAATACAAGTTAATTGTTTAAATAGTTGGTCTTGTCTTTATACATGCATTTGCAAAGAAAGCTTTAGATTTTACAATTGCTTTTTCTTTCTTTAGACCCAAAAACTCTGGTCATCTTGATCAACCCAGACCTCACTATTTTTGAAGTGGGTTAACCTTATGACTAGACCATCTAAACATTTGTGCCTGGCTATTGCAATGTGAATTCAGATACAAGATACTTGAAGAATCTCTTAGAACATATACACATTTTTATACAGTGCACAAAGATATATAATTTCTTTTATCAAAATATTTCAGCATATAGACACAAAATTCTTTAAAGAATATTCTTAACCAAACTCAGAATTTAACCTCAAAACTTAAAGCTTTTAAGTGACTCAAGATTGACTAATACAAATATATATATATATATATCCATTTCTCAAATATAGGCATTTGTCATCTACAGATTTCTGCCATAATACTCAAATATATTTTCTTGCATAGATTCAACCAAGTCTTTGATTTTTCCGTTCCAACTTTTATACATTACCAGATTCGATTGGAAACAACTAAATAAAATCCAAACATTTAAGATCATTACATAACTACTAAAGCAGATCTATAAAAACTTTCAAGATTACATGCAAGTGGTTCATTCTAAGCTCTTATTTGATTCTAATTTAGCATGCTTATCCAATCATTCATTAGCCATAGCATCTTCCTATTTAGAACCAGCATTCCCTGTAAGAGCATTAGAGGCTGCCCCATTTTAAATGAGACACCCCAGATGCCATAAGCAAACAAGGGTCAGATACAAGATCTGGTATGAGCAATATCAAAGTTTCCATGATATTAAGTAAATAAGTGAGACATAAACATTTTGTATAGGTTGGCATAGCTTCTTTGATCAATTTGTCTGACTTGTTTATGATATATTGTGCATATATGATCAGTATTAAGACTAATTATGTACACACATTCAACTATGCAAACATACATTTCAAACAGAGATACTCAAGAACTATCATAGCTCCAGTCCAACCAACCTAGGAATAACTCAAGTTCCTACTTCATCAATTTAAGGTTGCATTTACCAAATTAATTCCTAGCCTCATCTGCCATAAACGAATCACGGGGACACATTGCAATAAAATAATTCACAATATTGCACAAAGATCTCAGGGCTTAAACAAGCCATGTGTTAACTTGCATACTTTAAATACAACAAGCATTCCAGCAGTCTTCTTGGCTTACAATCCTTAGTTTATTTACTAAGTGTTCATGTTTGATCCTATCATGAGATAGCTAGGTGATTGAATCACAGTGTTAATGAAACAATACATAAAACTTACAAACATAATTCAAAAACAAGCTATCATTCATATCCAGGGGAAATCATATTTCCAAATATTCTGGCTTAAAGAGAATACAAGAATATTTACAACTGTGAATAGAGACTAGGCATGTGGGTTATTATTGTTTCATAAGCAACCTTGTTTGAACTAAATTCAAGATCTAGCTTAAACAAGATTTCTGGCTCATGGTTTTCTATTTGATCAAGGGTTCAGCACTTTTGGATATTTCCATTGCAACCTTGAATCTTTCATTTGAGCCTCAACACTTACACCAGTGTAATGCAACTCATATATATATTTTGATTTCTATATTTGTCATGCCATATCTAAACCAGTTACAAGTATTCTCTATTTACTTTCATGATTCATACTTTAACATTTCTGGGTGTAACCAAACAGAGCAAAATACTCAACCATCAAAGCAATCAAAAGCATTCAGAAACACCCATTAAAGTATCCATTAAAACCATAGTAATAAAATCAAAAATAGGTAGAAGAATAACATAAACTTGGCTGCCTCATAACAGGACTTAATGCCATGGGTTTAGTGTGATTACTCACAGAAAAATGCTTCTCTTGCTTAATCCAGAAAAGAAACCTTTTAAAACTTGCTTTTCTGCTTGCAAATATTTTACTTCTTTGTTTTCTTAAATGTCTTGGGTAGCAAATGATTTTTCTGGTTTATACTTGGATTTATAAGAGAGGTTTTTCTAGGGTTTTATCATTGTAAAATCCCATTCCTACCCTGGCCAAGACTCATGCTTTTTGCATTTCAGATTTGTTTATTTTCACCCTTAATACCCCGGCCATATGTGATACTTACCTCCCCTTTTTACTTTTCCAGAGTATATCATATCCTTATCAAGTCATGATAATTGTGTGACATTGTCACTTGTTTATTTTCTAAAAATCCTCCTTTCTATTTTCTGCCTAAAGCAATTGTTTTGCTTGTAATTTGTCTTTTGCTATTTTAGTGTTACACTTTCCCTTGCTTATTTCTTTTTAATATTTTCAGTACTTACAGAAATGTATATTTGTATACATATCTTATCTAGGCTTATTTAATTCCAACTTAATTTCAGAAAGATATGCACCTATATGTGCATACAGGTTTTCAAATCCTTGTAACATATATTTTTTTTCCTGGGTTTTAAATAAAATATGTTTACTGAATTCAAAACAAAACCTACTTTTCTTATTTTCTGGGATGATTCATATAATTCCAGAAATCAAATATCCATATCACAAAATCATGTTTGCAATGCTTTTTAATTCTTGTTTTAAATTCAGGAAGTCTGGAGTTCTTCCTTGTGCCATATCAGTGTGCACGTGCACACATGCACACACACTTGCACACAATTAATTCCATATATTCCTATACAAATAAATTCATATATTTTCAAAATCCAACCAAAATAAGATTCCATGAATTTCTGGGGCATTACAGTTTTATTCGGCATCCCTACCACTGCCGAACCAGATTCACAACCATGGAAGACCGAACCAACTCGAACCAAAATAAACACTACCGAACCAAAACCACTCCAACCACCACTGGACCAGAACTCATCCCACTCACCACCGGACCAGAACCACCGGACCAGAAATCAACCTACTCACCACCGGACCAGAACTACCGGTCCAATCAACGCTCCACTCACTACCGAACCAAGGCGTTACCGAACCAGCATTGCCAGGCCAGATTACAACAGCCCAGGCCCACCAGCAGCTACATACATCCAAAATCCCTACCCCCAGTCTCACTCTATAAATAGAGGGGTAGGGGTACAACAATGGCGGACAAGTTTGAGAGCTCAAGCACGGACAGAACTTTCGAACAACTTTCATACACTTGTAATCAAAGCTTTGTACTTGTAATCTGAACAGTAAAGGAGAATAACATATAAAGTGGACGTAGGCACATTCTGGCCGAACCACTATAAATCTGTGTGTCTTTTACAGTTTAGTCCCTGCTTTTTACATATTTGCATAAACCACCCAAATCATTAAGAACAACATAAATCGACTAAATCATACGACTTGGAGGTGTTTGCCCATTTTTTGTGCAAACATTTTTGGTGCTTTCACTGAGAAGGTGAACTCCGGACTTCAGCTTCTCCCACTTAACCTTCTTCCTAACAACATCACTCATTGCTTGGAAGACATGCCTCCCAAGCAGAAGAAAGATGTTAACAAACGAAAAAACATCGCAACCAGTAGTATTCCAGATATAGTGGTCACAGATCAAGTAAATCGTCCCATTACAACAGCAGTACCAAATGAAGGTCAGGCAAATCCGACAACCCCTGCCACAGAACAGCCGGTAGCAATTACTAGGGCAGATCTAGACAGGGTTGTGGTTGAAGTGACTAACCGCTTCACATCCCAATAGGAAGCCTTGGTGAACCAACTCATGTCACGCTTAAGGGATGCTGAAGAGTCCAACCGCAATATTGAATCATGGGGTGAGTCCCAGTCTGGAGGATCTCAGAGGCGACAAATATCTTCCTTCTTCGAAGAAGCCAACGACAGAAGCGGCCATGGTAGGAGTCGAGACCGAGCTCAGCCCGAAGTTGGACCTGAGGAAACGCTTGGAACCGAACCAAACGGGGGAGGTACCGGGCGGAGGTCAACTATAGCTGAGCCTGTCATGCTGCCTAACCACGGAAACACCAATGAAAGGGGCCGAGCTAGAGTCCATCTCGAAGGTGGACCCAAGGAAGTGCTTAGAACAGAACCCAGCAGGGGAAGATCAAGGCAAGGGCCAACTGTAGCTGACCCTAACATGCTCCCAGAAGACCAAAGACAGCCACTGGAAAATATTAGGAATGATAGACGATACCATCCCTACAGGTCATCTGGACGGAATCAATCCCATAGAGCAGAACCGAACTCATTTCTATCTGCTCCAAATTCTGATGAAAGGATGGCATGCTTATTCAGAGAGTGCGTCCAATGGGATCAAAGAGATCGAGGGATAGGCGCTAGGGTAACCAGCCCTTTCGCCCGCAATATCGAAATTGCCATCGCCCCCCGAGAATGGAAAATGCCTACAATGGAACCTTACAAGGGAACCTCTGACCCTGTTGTACACTTACAGAGATACACACAGCATATGCTCATGAGCGGAGCAACAGAAGGAGTGCTGTGCAAATGCTTTCCACTATTCTTATCAGATCTAGCTACCTCCTGGTTCTGCCATCTACCCCAAGGATCCATCAGCTCATGGGAGATGTTGAAAGAAAAGTTCATCAGCCAGTTCCGCATTCATGTGGAGCAACCCAAGGACGCTTATTCCTTATCCAGTATCAAACAGAAACCTGGAGAGAAGGTGCAGCAATATCTAACCCGATTCAATGCCGCAGCGGCCGTAGTCCAAGATGCCGATGAGAAGCTTATATTAATGGCCCTCTGTAGTGGTGTGCATCCGGATACTAAATTCACTAGAAGATTGACAAAAGAAAAACCAGCTACTTTACTCGATTTCTTCCATGAAGCCGGGAAATATATAAGACTTGAAGACGCTGCCACTGAGGGGCAGTCAAGGCAACAAAATAAGGCAGCTCACAGCAACACGCCCGCTGTAGCAAAGGACGTTCGAAGAAATGATTCTAGAGACAATGTTGGGGGCAAGAAGGGAGAAAAGCGTCTATATCGGCCGGGACCGAGATTTGACGCTTACACCCCTTTGAATGAAACGATCGAAAACATCTTCCTCGCCACTCAAGACGAAGTTAAATACAAACGCCCCCCGCATAATAAGGAATCAGATAACACAATTAAGTCTAGAAAATTCTGCCGCTTCCACGAATCCCATGGGCATGATACCAATGAATGCCATCATCTCCGGGACTTGATTGAAGAACACATCAGAAGAAGGAGACTAGAACGCTATGTAAAAGGTCAGAACATGACTCCAGCTCCTGCCAATGAGAACCCAAGGTTACCCTCCCCAGAAATAGGCAGAGGAAATCGCAACACCAGCGGTTCTAGTCAAGAGAAGATAGTGGTCCATACCATCTCGGGAGGGCCACACATCGCCGACGGAAGCTGGGCAGAGATGGAAAGGTACGGAAAGTCACTTAGGAACGATGAAGAATGCGTTAACTCTATTATAGAAGAACGCCACCCGAAGTAGATAGAGAATGATGACATCACATTCAGTAGGCGTGACCTGGAGGGAAGGCAATACCCTCACGCGGATCCCATGGTTATCTCTGCCCGACTCGGTCCAACCGAAATTTTCCGAATTCTAGTAGACACTGGAAGCTCAGTGAATATCCTATTCAAGCATGCATTCGACAAAACGAAGCTGTCATTAAAGGATGTTTTCCCCTGCAATAAACCACTACACAGTTTCACTGGAAATGCGAAGATGCCCCTCGGGCGACTGGACCTCTTTGTTGAAATTGGAAGTCATCCCCGCTCCGTTGTACGGAAACAAACATTTGTGTTGATAGAAAACCACTCGGCCTACAACGCCTTCTTAGGAAGACCCACCTTGTCTGACTTCCAAATTGTCCTAGCCCCATGGTGCCTGAAGATGAAATTTCCAACGAACAATGGAATAGGGGAAGTAGAGGGAGACCAGGACATCGCTCGAGATTGCTATGTAACTGAACTTCGCAATAACCGCAGGAAGGATATAGGGAAGAGTGCAGAGACTGCCCTCTGCACGAAAAGTTTAGAAGCATAGCAGCTAAAGAAAGCCCCTCCTCTTCGATATACCAGTGACCCTTTCAATGAATTAGACCCCAGGGACAAAGAGGAGGATGCCACCGCCGAGCCTGCAGAGGCTATGGAATTTGTATCTGTGGACAAACACGACTCGAGTAGACTATTGAAAATCGGGTCCCAACTAATAGCAGAATTGAAGGAACAACTCATTGATTTTCTCCGCCACAACTCGGATGTATTTGAATGGTCACACGCTAACATGACTGGAATCTCCCCAGACATAGCATGCCACGTACTAAACATTGATCCTACCAAGGCGCCAGTAAAACAGAAAAAGAGAAGTATGGCGGCAGAACGATCAGCAGCCCTCGATGAAGAAGTAAAAAACCTACTTGCCAATGACTTCATACGAGAAGCCATCTACCCAGAGTGGATCGCTAATCCGGTACTAGTAAAGAAGGCTAATGGGAAGTGGCGAACGTGCATTGACTTCTCCAACTTAAATGACGCATGCCCGAAGGATTGCTTCCCACTTCCCCGAATCGATCAGCTCGTGGACAGCACGGCCGGGCACGAACTCTTATCTTTTATGGACGCATACTCAGGATATAACCAAATTCCTATGCATGCTCCCGATCAAGACCACACTAGTTTCATCACTAACCGGGGATTGTACTGCTACAAAGTAATGCCTTTTGGACTTAAAAACGCAGGAGCCACCTATCAGCGCCTCGTCAACAAGATGTTTGCGGGGCTAATAGGACAAACTATGGAAGTTTATGTGGATGACATGCTGGTAAAGTCAAGAAAAGCTGACAATCACGTAAGCCACCTGGGCGAGATGTTTCAAGTACTTCGCCACTATGGAATGAAGCTGAATCCTCTAAAGTGCTCCTTTGGAGTATCATTAGGGAAGTTCCTGGGATTCATCGTCCATGCCAGAGGAATTGAAGCAAACCCTGAACAAGTTCGAGCTCTGAAAGATATCAGGATACCTTCTACCCGAAAAGAAATGCAAAGCCTAAATGGGAAGGTGGCCCGCCTGGGCAGATTCATCTCTAAAGCAACTGACAAATGCATCCCCTTCTTCGTAGCTCTAAAGAAAGACAAAGGAAAGTACGAATGGACTGACGAATGCTTAACAGCTTTCCTTAACTTAATCGAACACCTCTAGAGACCACCAGTACTCTCAACTCCGAACAAAGGCGAAGAGCTATACCTATACCTTGCTGTGTCATCTCATGCTCTAAGCGCCGCCTTGGTGAGAGAAGACAAACGCACGCAGCGGCCAGTATACTTTGTGAGCAAGGGGTTTACAGGGGCGGAAGCCAGATATCCTAAACTTGAGAAACTAGCGTACTGTTTACTAATTACGTCATGGAAATTGCGTCACTATTTCCAATTTCATTCCATCAGAGTTCTGACCAATCAACCACTAAGGCAGGTACTCCATCGTCCCGACACTTCTGGGCGACTACTTAAATGGTGCATTGAACTAAGTCAATATGATATCACCTACCATCCTCGCACCGCCATCAAGGGACAAGCCATGGCCGATTTCATTGCCGAATTCACTACCAACGAAGGTAAGGAGCAATCGGAAATAGCAAAAGACATCAAGTGGAATTTCTTTGTGGATGGTGCGTCAAACGAACAAGGCTCGGGGGCAGATGTGGTAATAATCACTCCTAGGGGAAATAAACTATACTATGCTCTAAGGTTGGAATTCACTGCCACCAACAACGATGCAGAGTATGAAGCAGTGATAGCTGGATTAGAACATGCCTTAGAAATCGTAGCCAATTCTTTGTGTCTTCATAGTGATTCTCAACTTATTGTAAATCAAATACTAGGAGAATTTCAGGCTCGAGAAGAATGACTCATAGCATATATAAAGAAGACCAAGTTGCTTCTCGATCAATTGGATCGCTATTTAATCAAACACATCCCTCGGGAAGAGAACCAAGAGGCCGACGAATTAGCGAAGCAAGCTAGCATGAGAGACGGCACTATTTCCGGAGAAGTGGCCATCTCAAAGCAACTGACCCCAAGTTTCGAGCAGGTGAATCTGATACCTACAATCAAAGAGGAAACTTGGATGACTCCCATCCAAAAATACTTACAAGACGGCACACTGCCCGACAAGCGTAACGAAGTCAAGAAAATCTTAAGGAGAGCTTTCCGCTACACAATACAAGAAGGCACCCTTTATCGGCGCGGCTTCTCTAACCCCTTATTAAGGTGTGTCGCTGAAAGGAAAGCAAAGGAAATCTTATCCAGCATCCATCAAGGAAGCTGCGGAGATCACACTGGAGGGCAGGCTCTGGCAAAGAAAATACTCCGATATGGATACTTCTGGCCCACCTTAAACAAAGACGCCTTAGACTTCGTCAAAAAATGCGACAGATGTCAGAAATTTGCAAAGATTCCGCGGCTACCCACAACTGAGATTACCCAAATGACCAGCCCTTGGCCCTTTGCAGTATGGGGAATTGACCTGATTGGCGAACTGCAAATGGGCCAAGGCGGAGCCAAATATGCTGTAGTGGCAGTCAACTATTTCACCAAATGGGTGGCAGCAGAACCCCTAAATAAAGTATCTTCAGCAAAATTTATTAACTTCTTGATCAAAAATGTTCTATGCAGGTACGGGGTCCCACTTAAAATCATATCGGACAATGGACTTTAGTTTGACAGCGAGGAGTTCGCCAACTGGTGCCAAGAGCACGGAATTCACAAAAGCTTCTCATCTGTAGTTTATCCCCAGGAAAACGTACAAGTCGAATCTGTCAACAAAATTCTCAAAACTCTAATAAAAAAGAAACTTGAAAAGTCAAAAGGCGCTTGGGTGGATGAACTTCCGACGGCACTTTTGGCCTATCGCACATCTTTCAAAACATCAACGGGGCATACTCCTTTCTCTTTTGCATACGGATCGGAGGCTATGCTCCCAGTTGAAACTATAGTGCCTTCCCACCGTAGGATCCACTATAACCTAGAAGAGAACAAGGAACTCCTTCACATGTCTTTGGATCTAATTGAGGAAAGAAGAAATGATGCAGCCCTCAAAGCAGCAGCTTACAAGCAAAAAGTGGCAGCGCAATACAACTCCAAAGTCAAGCATCGAAGCTTACAAGAGGGGGATCTTGTCCTCAAGCGAATCTTCTCGCGCCCCGGAGCACTAGATCCAATCTGGGACGGACCATATGTAATTCATAAAGATCTCCACAACGGAGCTTATATTTTGTCAACAGTGGACGGAGAGGTGTTCCAGAGGGCATGGAACATCCAATACCTTCGTCGATACTTTTCTTAACTTGTACTGCCCTTATGAAGTGAATTAACAAAGAGAATCAGTGGACGTAGGCATCTTCGTACCGAACCACTTTAAAAACTTGTCTCTTTTTAACTTGTTCCTTTATATCTTGGCTGCTTGTTAACCTTGTCCTTTTCTGTTGAACGAAATCCTGTGAAATGGATTTTCCATTCAAGACACATCACAACACGACTTCACCTGGACAAGATCTAACAGGTACTATGCGAATCTATGCCCTCGCCAATGAGACACTTTTGCTCCAGCATCCCTCTGCTGCGAGTTAACTCATTGCTCGCGATCGGCCCTTAAAGCCAACTGTAATGAGCCGATTATAAGCCACCGAGAAGGCCGACTATAGCCGAGGCAGCTCATTATGGCGTTCAGCTCGCCGGCAACCGTGAACCTACTTTAAGCCCCAACATAAGGTGTGGCCAGCCAGGGGTAGTTCACGGTTGACGATCGGCACTAACGCTAGCCGGCCACGGTAAATCGAATGATACCCACGATTATGGGCCATAATGGCTCGGGTATTTACTGTGCGCGATCTCATCTCCGAGTGTCTTAAGTACGGCTGTGGTAAAAAAGATAATTTCCCCGCGGAAGCGTCAGATGGGTGACAAATGTCTCCAAGACCCACAGCTGGGGAAAGTATCTACAAAACCCGTTTACCTCGAACTTAAGCACATCGCAGGCCTTCCGTGATTGGAAGTTTTACTATTTCTTATATTTCCGTCTTATTTAAAAACTTTCCTCCTATCCTCCATAACAATCCCTAAAGTACAGGACACAAAGTAGGAGACGCTCACCGATGAGGATAAGAACTCACAATGGGATGACAGGTTAATCAACTGCATTCCATGCTCAGTCATATAAGACATTCAAAGCTACCATCTACAACTAAAACATGAAGGGCGGTACTTTCTTCTCCTATAAATGAATACATAGCTATAATTTATTCGCACATCACATTAACTTTGCAAGGTATGAAATTATATCTTAAGCAAGAAACTGGCATCAAACACAATGGAATCACAGGCATATGCACAACTGTATTTCTTATGCGACACATCAAAATAATAGAGGCAGTCAAATATGACAGAATCAGCTTAAGTTAAAAATTACAGGCTAAAAATAAAGTCGTTTGTTACCAATAACATGATTACAGCCTAAAAGCTACATTAATGTTTTAGAGCTAGCATAGACAGCAATGTCAAACAAGCCAAAAAGACACCCAGGTCAAGTCAGGAAGTCAGCTGCATCGGAGCTTCATCCCTATCATGCCAGTCCTCCAAGATCTACTTAGCCACGGGATCGGAACTCTCAGCATGCTGGCCGGAGGCAGTCGGTACCTTGGGGGTCTCACCTGTCCAATCCGAAAGAAGAATCCATTAGATAAGCGATAAGCGGTCAGGTTACAAAAAGCTAAAAGGGAAGACTTACCAGCCTCTGCTCCTTGATCATCATCCTCCAACTGCACACCAACCTCCTCAGCAGCAAGCAGCCGCATACCCTCTTTCACCGCCACCTTCTCCTCCTTGGTGAATTGAGCCGTAACCACATCCATTCTAAAGGCCACACCACCCTCCTTATCTGCGTCGTACTTAGCCTCCTCCAAGGCCCTGAGCTAAATCCTGGCCATGACTCGGGGGTAATCATCCATCCAAGATAAGTTGCCCTATTTCCAAGTGCAAAAGTATATATCGTGAAGCATCTCATCCATTATCCTCTCATTCTCCTCGAACTCCCTTATTCGGTCCTCAGAAGCCAACAGCTTTGCAGCGGTAGCGTCCCTCTCCGATCGGTATCGCGAGCAGTCAAACTGAAAGGTTTTTCTCATCACCTCCATCTCCTCCTTCAGCTTGATTTGGGCAAGCTCCGCAGCCTCAAGTTTCCCGGACAACTCCTGTACCCGCTCGAGATCCACTTTCTGAACCTCATCCACCATTGCAATAGCCATATCAATCCGTTCCTTACAAACGGCCTCCATTTTCCCCATCTCTGCCCTGCTGACCTCTTCCATGGTCTTCTTTAATTGCGTAGATGCAAACTCATGTTGAGAGATCTGGATGGCTTGATCAGCGAGTTGTTTGGCCTAGTCGGAAACCATTAAACGCAGTCGAATGTTAGCACTGCCGATTTCTTCTCCATCCTTAACCAGTCGAGCATGATGCCCCATCAGCTTCCTGGTTTCCTCAGCAACCCGGTCAATGTTTCCCTTAGCTTCGTCCCCAAAGGTTACAACCCGAGTGGTAAGCAAATCAAGGTCCAGGGACTTGGCCTCGTCAAGCACCCTTACCATGGGATTACGAGGGAGAAGGTGCTCACCAGTAGCCTCATCAAAGGAAATATCGTGAGAATCCGGATCTAGATCCGGATGACCCGCAAACGGATTACGAGCCAAGCCAGGATGGTCTATCGGGATAACGGTAGGATTTTCAGAGGGGAGCGGGGAAGGAATAAACTCAGTGTTCTCCTCCGTGGTATCCTGAAGAGGCTGAGTCGGGGGCTGAGGGTTAGGTGGAGATTCCAACAAGGAGCGACTCCTCTTCTTCTTTTGGATATCCTCTTCGATAACCCCAAGAAGAGGACGGTAACCGACTACGTCTCCAGGGCGGTTAGTCATAGGCTTTGGCTTGACGGAAGCCCTTAGAAGCTTATATTGTTCAAGACGGTGCTGAACATCTGATGTCTTGGCCACTTTATCTGATCCTGGGATAAAAACCAAGTGTTACAAGCAGACGTTGAACTATAATTCAAGAAACATGTCAGGTTAGGAAAAGTAAGGAGGCACTTTTGTTATACAAACCCTGGGGAGGAGTGGGATACTGCAATAAGTCCTGGATCTCATTCCAGGACGGGAGCTGACCATAAAATATTCCTAAGTCCTTATCATAAATGGTGTCTGCAGAAGTCAAAAATTCACCTTGAGTCGCGGGGGCTGCCTCAACTAGAACACTTTTGGAAGATGAGTCGGCGCCGGCTCTGGCCTTGTCAGCTTTCTTAGGCTCCTCTACTAGAGCCGGTTCTTCCTCCAACCCTTCGAAAGCTAGGTGGAAAGCATCGTCCGTCCACTCCTGGATCACACCCGCTTGCTTAGAAGACAAAGCCCCAACATCATCACCACTTTGTCCATCACCTTCTCCACCACTTCCACTCTCCGCCTCACCTCCTTCACCCTCGCCTCTTTCCTCCTCCTCATCTTCCTCCTCCGGAACGTCTGGACATGTGCTGGGGGAAGGTCCATCGGATTTCTTAAGTTTCTTCCCCCCGGTAATTGGATGCTTTGAGAAGGTTTTCCTTTTACTACTCTTCGCCGTAGCCCCTCCTTTAGCTTTGGCGGCCCTCTCCTCAGCTGTGTCTCTTTGCTTGACCACAGACTGACGTGACAGAATCAGGTTGAGCCCCAGAAGAGTAGTGTTCCTGATCAAATAAGAAGCCGCCCTCTCCCCTTCCGGAATGGCTTCTATTTCCTCGGCCATCTAAACCAGACGATCGTTCTCTACAACCGCAAAGCCACCTGTCGCTAGCAAGAAATAAAGCATGTAAGGAAGAGTATTGCGGTCAGAACAAAAAATTATAAATAAGATTCAACTTACAGCCAGAGGTGAAGCGGCGGAAAGAAACGGAGTCATCTCTGACAAAAAACCATTCCTTCTTGAACATGCTGAACTTCGAGTATAAATCCAGGACTGGCTTGAAGGACACGGCCGACTCCAAGCTAATATACGGAGACCCCTTCTTGTAGCCTCTTAAGTTGTACAGATACCAGATTTCCCGATTGGAAGGAGGACGCCCGTATCTCCTCTGGAAGATGACGAACAGGCTCACCAAGATGGCATAGGAGTTGGGCTGAAGCTAAAAAGGAGCCACCTTCAAGTATGTGATGAAGCTGACTATCCAAGCATTGATAGGTGGGATGGCACCACACATGCAATGATACCTGCTATAAGCAAAATATCCTTCAGGGTGGTTATACGGCATCACTCCTTCCCCCGGCAATAACATGTGCGCTCTGTCGATCCCAAAAGAGCGAGAGATAACATCAAGCTGCTCATCTTTGAGGGAGCTGGGAAAGCAATCAGGCGGTGAGTTCAGAAGCTCTTGAGGACCGTACCCGTCTACTAGCGATCTCGGGGTTGGTCCCTGTCGTTCTGGTGCTGCCTGAACTGGGGGCACTATGGAGGACTCTCCTCGGTCCTTGGACTTCTTCTTGTCAGAACGAGTTTCTACTTTATGAGACATTATCTACAGCACTTGAAAACATACTGTTAGAACAAGGAGTGTAGAGATATAAACAAGCAAGTACCTACAGTCTGGAATTTCATTCATAATTCAAAACATAAAAGCTTCACTCGGTAATTCGAATCTTGGAGTTCATTCGGCACTCATACACCCTAAGTGTCGTTCAGTAATTCGAGTCTTCGAGTTCATTCGGCACTCATACTCCCTAAGTGTCGCTCGGTAATTCGAGTCTTCGAGTTCATTCGACACTCATACTCCCTAAAGTTCATTCGATAATTCAAGCATAAAGTTTATTCGGCAGAAGAAAACCTCACCTGGTCCGGCAGTCAAAGCTGGTTCGATGATATGATTGATTCGCCAGGCAAGAATTTTGTTCAGCTATTTCAGACAGTAA
The DNA here is from genome assembly GCA_030737815.1 of Allium fistulosum. Lineage (NCBI taxonomy): Eukaryota > Viridiplantae > Streptophyta > Magnoliopsida > Asparagales > Amaryllidaceae > Allium > Allium fistulosum. The sequence continues at coordinate 750,345,889 of CM060905.1, read as the reverse complement.
GGAATAACAACAGCGTAAGGCCCATACTTATAGGCAGACATAGACGACCGGACCAGCTGGTTCGGCGTTTGGGCCGAATGGGAGTATCCAAGCTAACGTCATTGATTTTAAAACAAAGCACGGCATATACCGGCATATGCCCCACTTTCGGGGGCAAATGTTGGGCGTGTTCTCACCTAGGAGATCTCAAGACCAAGAAGCACCAGTTTCGTCCAGGCTTGCCTAAGTTTTATTCGGCATCCCTACCACTACCGAACCAGATTCACAACCATGGAAGACCGAACCAACTCGAACCAAAATAAACACTACCGAACCAAAACCACTCCAACCACCACCGGACCAGAACTCAGCCCACTCACCACCGGACCAGAACCACCGGACCAGAAATCAACCTACTCACCACCGGACCATAACTACCGGTCCAATCAACACTCCACTCACTACCGAACCAAGGCGTTACCGAACCAGCATTGCCAGGCCAGATTACATCAGCCCAGGCCCACCAGCAGCTACATACATCCAAGACCCCTACCCCCAGCCTCACTCTATAAATAGAGGGGTAGGGGTAGAACAATGGCGGACAAGTTTGAGAGCTCAAGCACGGACAGAACTTTCGAACAACTTTCATACACTTGTAATCAAAGCTTTGTACTTGTAATCTGAACAGTAAAGGAGAATAACATATAAAGTGGACGTAGGCACATTCTGGCCGAACCACTATAAATCTGTGTGTCTTTTACAGTTTAGTCCCTGCTTTTTACATATTTGCATAAACCACCCAAATCATTAGGAACAACATAAATCGACTAAATCATACGACTTGGAGGTGTTTGCCCATTTTTTGTGCAAACACCTTACTTTTTTCAACACTTAGCATCACATTTCAAATCATGCTTTATGTCACTTTCATTTAAGAAGTAAGAAAAGTAAAGTAATAATTATGTGTAGTTTGATTTGACATGTTTTGAAATTTTGTGCTTACTTTTTCTTAATGAAATTCTAGAATTTTCTAAGTATGTTTAGTAAAAGTAAACTTAATTAGTGAATTAACTAATACTTATACTATTTGAATATATATTCATATATAAGAAAATAAAGGTGCGACAACGTTGCGACAACTTTTAATCGACAAAACGTTGATTTTCGACAAAATGTTTTACGGTTCCATTTTGACGTTTTAGTTAAACTATTTATTTATGTAAACCAAATTTAAAAATAAACTTTTTACTTCTTTTAAATAAATTAAAACATGTCTATTCATATTTTAAAATCATATTTAAATAATATCAAAATCTTTATTTTTATAGTGTATGTAAACTGATAAAATGCGACAAATTTTGGTCATTTTTGTAAAATGATTATTAACATATTTTTATATCTTTTAATATACTTTTATTATCTTTATTAGGTGTTTTTAATAAGATTTATCTTTTCAAATAAATATTTAAACCTATTTATTTAAGTCTTTATTTATTTCTAACAAAACTTAACTTTTGCAGAAAATCCAAATTTTACTTTTTTAATTATTAACTATAAGAATAAATAATTTCTCTATTATGATTTATTATATAACTTATTTATTTAAGTTTTAAATTCTTTTAAATTCAAAATCTCCCATTTTCAAAGTAGCGAAATTACGGGTCGTTACATTCTCCCCTACTTAAAAGCATTTCGTCCTCGAAATGAAAGTTAGATAAAGGAATCTACCACATACTCGTATCCTCAAACATTCTGGCTTAATTATACCGATGATAGAAAAAAATTTATATATAAAAGAAGGTTGATATCATAACAACACTGAAACAGATAATACCAAACATACATACAGAGATTCCCCACAATAACCTGAGTACTTATCACATATTTAAGGTTATATATACATACATCAAGTCAGACTTCTATCCTACCCATCCTAGTGCGTACTGCACACTTAAGATAATACATCCAACAACCAAACAAGACTATACATCCAAAAACAACCAAACTGATACTATATCAACATAAATGAATACATCCACATAACTCATCCCCTGACCTGAGCATGTACTATACTTGAGGTCTACGTATATACATACCAAAACATCAGTCCAACCCCTATATCTTAGTGTCTACTATATAAGATAACTATCCAACCACTATGTAGACAGACCCAGAACATCATACTATATGTGATATATGATTCGATCTATTATTCGAATCCACAACTTTACTTCCGAACTAGTATCGATCCCCCGATTTTCTAGTGCGGACTTTGATCAGACTTCCCGATCACTACCCTTGCTTTCCTTGCATAGCTTTCAACTATGATAGAAAACTTGAGTACATAATCACAAAACTTCATCAATGTTCGCCGTCAAGAGTCGAGTGATAAATCCTTTCTCGGACTGGTGTAAACACCTCAAAGCTCTGTACTCAAATTTTAGATCAAAATTTTATGTGCCAAAATGATCTACATTTATCTTATGTACTTATTCACATTCATTTTTACCTAATACATTTTTTCAAAATTCCTATTAATCCAAGATTATTTCACAACCACTTACTTTCTACTAAACCCATTATTACTGAAGCATACAAATATCACTTAAACTTGTATAATATAGTATTACTTCCTAAGGGTATATATACATATCCCCAAAACTTCAAACCGTTTTTACTTCAATTAGGGTGTTTAACTAATGTGGAATTCTACTATTATCTCAAATTAATAAGTTATAAAACTTAATCCTTAGTTTTATTTATCTAAGGTTTTAATTTAGCTAATATTATTTATCTTATCCATATATATTAATAAGACAACTTTACTAAGTGTACATCATTTTCTTACTAATTCTATGATTATCTACTTAACTTATTTACCTATCCATTTTTTAAATCGAATTTCTTAACCTTAAATCCATCAATACCTTATAGTCAAATTGTGAAACTTAATTCACATGTTATTTGTTATTTAAAAATTTTCATCCAACAATCAACCTACTAACCATATTATTCACATGATATTTCTTATATCTCTTATTCCTAAATTTCACTTTGATTTTATTCTAATCAAAGGGTCTAAATTTCAAATAATCTTATCTCCTTTATAAGTTATAGAACTTACCCTTTTATATTATATTTACCAAAAGTCCCAATTTAGGTTTATCTTTTTCTATCTCATTGATAAGAATTTTTTTAAGTGTGCATTTTCTTTTTACTTTCTCTGGTTACAACTTCTAGCTTAAATATTATCACCAAATATCTTATAGTCAAATCGTGAATTTTACTTCACAAGATATTTGTACTTAGCTTTTGAATACATCAATTTTGATGATCATTAAGTCGTTATTTCTTAATAACCAAATGTCTAAGGGTATATGATTAAAGTTCTAAATTCTAGCTTTCAACTAATTGATTCTATATGGAATATCTCATAGTCAAATCGTGCAATTCTAATCACAAAATATTCATATTTTAGTTTACATTGCCAAATTACAACAATCCTTAATTTCTAACACTAAATAATAATATCCCCTTTAATATTTAAAATATAAACCTAAGCTAAAATTATTTCGTTTACCATCTTTTAAAACAAAACAATTTTTATAAAAATAACAAATACGCGCTCATATATATAATACTCTCATAACTCATTCTAGGGCATTACTAACCCTATCTCTAATGAGTTACTCATCCTAGGATATTACTAATCCTATCTATGATGAGTCTTTAACCTACCAAAGCCAAGGTTCTCGCTTAACCTTCAGCTCTAATACCAAATGTGATGGCCTGTTTTTCCGTACCCTTTGAATCGACAATAAACCACACATGTCTAACTCAAATTGCACGAAAAGACGGAACATCAGGGGTAATAAAGAAAAATAGACAACACATAATCTCGCACGAATGAAATAATATATAATATTGAACAAATATCTTTACAGTGGAAAACTTTTAAATACAGATATCAAAGTCTAACCTAACTTCAGCTTGGACAGTTATAAACATATGTCCTTACAATTGTTGACAAATATCAAACAAAACAACCGGCAGTGGATAATAAAATACGTCCATACGTAGATGAATGCCTCCAGCTCTCCTTTGGAAACTCCAACCGTCTACGACTAAACCTGAAATTACTCGTATCTAACCCGAGTATTGAAAATACCTAGATCAAGCTTGATAAATCAGCGTGAGAAATACTCAATAATAAATGACAGTGTCATATATCAGCCTTTGAATAAAATCCTTTGAAAAGAAAGAGCATCTCATAAGACCACACCCACACATAAACACGAATGGGTATTTACCTTATGATAACCAAAACACTTTTATATCAAAACATTTGATATTATTTTTAATGATAGTCTTTGTAAACATTTGCAAATAACCTTATTAATTTTAGCCGAAATTGTTACCATTATTAAATTCCAGCATACTAGATTCTACAAACAAAACTGTAGGTTCTTATTGGAGAATGAATTTCCATACAAATGACCAGGTGAAGGGACTACCTTCCGGCAGTACATCTCTAGAGGAATGTACCAAGAACCATCACAAAGGATCCTCTACCAACACAAGACTAGCCTACCTCTATAACTAGGTAGTATCAAATATATCATCCCCCGGTCGTTACTGACCTTTAACCGAGCATGCTCTAGCATACAAACCACATTAATTTACATCCCGAACGTCATAGCGGGAAGAAATATATCTAGAAGCGAATGATCATACCATAATTGGGAATGAGCCACTTAGCCTTGCTGCATCTACCCTGTTTTGGTCATTTCCGGTTGATGAGGCTTGAGGCAACGATTAACTTTTCACATAGCACATCTTCTTTTCACTTTGAATGCCACATTGCCAATCCACATTCACACGACTGATTTCTAAAAACGTATAATTTACTGAGCTCGTATGTCTCGGGAAAGGGTGTTAAGCTAAGAGAAGGTGTCTTCTTCGCCACCGACTGATATACTTTTATAGAGATCACTCATTATGATTTGGAATTCAAGGTCAGACATTCTTCCATACAAGTTCATTCTGGGACCGAACGAAACCGAAGGTACTTTCCTCGGCCATTACTAGGCGAGAAGCCCTTGTGGTTTTGAGGATTTTCATAACAAAGAGACCACTACTATAATATAGTGAATCGGGAGTTTTTTCCCAATTAATCAACAAGTAGTCCTTCGTTATTATTCGTCAAAATATCTCCGTCTTAAAAAAACTTCATTCTTCGAACACGTAAATTGGTTCGAAGTGGTTTCGGATAGGAATCACCCAAATCCGACACTAGATCCTTCGAAATCCAATTATCGATAAAAAGTGAATATGAGTGTATAAGATTTATTAAGTCTCTTTTCACTTTAATTCTTTTTGGATGATTTCGAAATCTCTTTCTTTTGTCTTAGAGTAATTCTAAGTAATTCATTCTTTTTCTTTGGATAATATTTCAAATTTCCTCACTTAACTCTCGATCCAAATTCCTTAACTTTTTGGTGGGTCAAAAAACAATGTTATTTAAGACATCGTTTACGATAAACCCTAAAATCAATCTTAGCAAACATTATTGATTAAATAGGATCATAGAAATCATTTTAATTTTAATCAATATCAATTTCTATATTCAACAAGTGCTATAAGCGGAATAATGGTGAAATCAACTTTTAAACTCCATGAATATGACGAGTTCCCTCTTCGTATTTTAATACCAAATATAAGAAGATTATCTTTATGCAATCCAAGTTGTAGTTTATTCATTTTGGAGATTGCTTAAATTTTGGATAATACCAATCTTCTTTTATTTTGGAAACTTAATATCTTCTTTTAAAGAGCATCCGGGCTTTCCTTTTGATCTATTCCACCCCTCGCCTAAGAAGAGAAAACAGAGGCTAGGTAAGTTTAGGGCACTGGTTGCCCCATTCCTAACCTTAGTTAAACACCTTGTTTTATCTTCCCAAATCTCACAGGCGAAACAAATGTACTAGTCGTTTCTGCATACTCAGTTATTAGCTTTATTCTGGAATTGATTACAAAGATTCCAAATTGTCTTATAAACGCTTAATTTTCCTTTTTAAAAACATTCATAATAGATTCTAGGAAAAGTCATTACGTTTAAGCTTATTTTCAAAAAGTTATAGAATTCGCAGTATAAAAGTGCTACGGAAAGTGCTACATAAGCTTATTTGATTAAACCACTTTTTAATATTTGAAAATTCATATTTTCCACTTCAAATCTCTTCTAAACCATTTAAAAAGATCTATCAAATTTATTCCACTTTTTTCCATAATTAAAAACATTCATTTAAACGGATTTCCCGTTATGGTCACTTAACTACACTAGCGCGATTTTTCAAGAAAATTGATTTGGACATATTTCAAAATATACTTAATGAAATTTTGATTTTCTTCCTTTGTTTTGAAGATATGGATATAATAGTCCAGAATTTTCTTATGTCGATGATTTCCAAGCTATATTCCATTCTATACACTCATTTGAATTTTTCTGCATGAAATCACGAACTACCGTTGCACGACGCGCCTAGTTTTTTGAAATAATCTATTCAAATTGAATTTTATTACGTATAAAACCTTTACAAATCATTTTAAATCAATATTTTCACCTTTTAAAGCTATTTAAAATGTATTTTCACCATTTCCATATTATAATATTATTATATTGCTATTATTTTAATATTAAATTTTAAATTCCAATTTCAACTCAATTTTAATTCTAACTTCAAATTAAACTCAATTAAAACTTAGATTTCAAATCAAATTTCAATCCTAATTTAAATTTCAACCTTAATTTCACTTTAAATTTTCAAAATCGATTTCAATTTCAATTTCACTATTCATCTCAATTTCAATTTCAATTTAACTTTCCATTTCAAATCCAATTTCACTTCTAATTTAAAATTCTCTTTTATTTTAACTTTAATTTCAATTCCACTTAAAAATAGACATATTTTTCCAAAGTATATCATATCACCAAAATAGGGTCTTATTTAACAAAGGAAATACTAAAATCAAAATGAGCATAACCATGTTTAACATTTATTACTAACATAATTATGGACCATACACAACTAATATGATAAATAATCACAACCATAAACACTTGCAACTATTCAAACATAACACAATCATATCCAAAAATCCATAACATAAAACATTGATTATCTAACATAATAATTTAACTTGATAATCAATTTAAATCTTATAGCGATGAGAATTTTCTCACCTTTAATCAAATTGATTAACTTCCTAACAATATTCATGTCAATCAATACTTCACTAAACCACCACCTAAGCACTCTTCCACCTTTTCCAAGCGCTCGGCCACCACCCGACATCTCTTCTTGCTCTTGGCCATAGCCTTCCCCTTCCATATTTCTCACGTCCCCCCACATATTAACTCTCAAACTCAAGGATTAAGGCCATTTTTAAGAAGAGAAGAGGAAGAAGTGAATTAAGAAGAGGTTAGAGAGTAACAAGTGGATTAGTGCTTAAGTACTCCACTATTTTTAACCCTCCTGCCTCTCTTAATGAGAAAAGCCATTAAAATAGCTTAAAGAAAGAAGAAGAAGAAGAGAATGATCTGTGTGAAAATGGAAGAGGTATGTATGGCTATTTATAGAAAAAAGTTTGGAATAAAATATTATTATATAAAATAACCAAAATACCATTTACTTACTTTTTAAGAAACCTTACTTTTTTCAACACTTAACATCACATTTCAAATCATGCTTTATGACACTTACACTTAAGGAGTAAGAAAATTAAAGTAATAATTATGTTTGGTTTGATTTGACATGCTTTGGAATTTTGTGCTTACTTTTTCTTAATGAAATTCTAAATTTTCTAAGTATGTTTAGTAAAAGTAAACTTGATTAGTGAATTAACAAATACTTATACTATTTAAATATACGTTCATATATAATAAAATAAGACAACGTTGCCGGAACTTTTAATCGACAAAACGTTGATTTTCGACAAAATGTTTTACGGTCACATTTTAACGTTTTAGTTAAACTATTTATTTATGTAAACCAAATTTAAAAATGAACTTTTTACTTCTTTTAAATAAATTAAAACATGTCTATTCATATTTTACAATCACATTTAAATAATATCAAAATCCATATTTTACAGTGTATGTAAAATTGACAAAATGCGACAAATTTTGGTTATTTTTGTAAAACGATTATTAACATATTTTTAAAGCTTTTAATATACTTTTATTATCTTTATTAGGTGGTTTTAATAAGATTTATCTTTTGAAATAAATATTTAAACCTATTTATTTAAGCCTTTATTTATTTTTAACAAAACTTAGGTAGTGTTTGGTTTGTTTGTTTTTAGTTTTGGGTTTTCGTCCATACAAAAATGCACACGATGCATTTATTTTATCGAAAACGACCAATTTAGAAAACGAAGTTAACATACAAAATAGAAAACAATTTTTTTTTATTTTTCGTGTTTTGGAAAATAACACAACCACGTGAAACAATCCATTCTTCTGTCGTCCCTCTATCCCATTCATCCTTACATCCGTCTTTCTTTCATCTCCTCTGGCGTCCCTTCATTCTTCTCATATTTGAGATACATATTGAAAACCAAAAACACAAAATTTGTTTTTAAATCAAACACTACCTTAACTTTTGCTGAAAATCCAAATTTTACTTTTTTAATTATTAACTATAAGAATAAATAATTTCTCTATTATGATTTATTATATAAATTATTTATTTAAGTTTTAAATTCTTTTGAATTCAAAATCTCTCTTTTTCGAAGAGTAGCGAAATTACGGGTCGTTACAAATCCATAGGGATTTTTCACCATATTTGCATTGTTATATATGTATGTTTGTTTCTATTAAATGCTTGAATAGTAAAAAGTTAAGTAACATGTCGAAAACAGCCAAAACATCACTAGTGCAAAACCGTCCCGTTTAACCTTGATTTTTGGACTTTAATTGTTTCAAAAAGGATTTTAAGTTCGAGCGATTTGTTTCATTCTTTTTAAAAGTATTACCTAATTGTTTTTAGATACTTTAAAAGTAGTTTGAGATATTTATGAATTTTAAGAAATAATCAAGAATTTTTAAAGAAAGAAATTTTTGAATAAAGCATGTTCTTTTTCTAAGTTTTGTTGATTTTTCAAACTTGTTATTTTTAAGTAATATTTTAGATGATTATTTTGTAACCTATTAGAAGTATTTCCAAGTATTTTAGATGTTTCAGAAAGAGGTTAGGATTGATAAATGGAAAAATGATTTACTTTCTAATTACTTATTCGAAAAGTAATTAACTTTGCTTAACACTAATAAGCCGCTGAAGTATCTTATCTATTTATGAGAGTTAAGATTGATGTCGAGTAGGGATGGAGAAATAATGCTCTAACCTAGTGGGATTCCCACTTAAACGAGGAATAGGTAAGTTGAAAATGTCAAAAACGTGTTAATCGAGTTGATTCCTTATTGTTTATGGAAATCATTAATACTCTACATAACAATTAAAGACTACAATGTAGACTTATCTATTTGTGAGATTTAAGAATGAAGTGTCTAGGCAAGGCTTGGAGCAACCAGTGCCGTAACTTACCTGGCTTCACTCTTGGGCAAGGAATAGTTAAGTTGGAATGTCGGAAACCAGTTAAGCATACGAATCGTGATTTGTATAAGCTATTGATTTGATTAGATAACCGAGTAGTCGATTATCGAACTTGACATAATATTAACTTAGGAAGTAATCAAAAATCTTTACGATTTTATACCAATAAGAACCCTTGGGGAGGAGTATTGGTATGAAACTTCTCTAGCTTTCAGTTACTTCTGAAAGAACTGGAATTGATTTTACCAAAAATTGATCGATTGGTTTTGAAGAGTTCCAAACACCACTTTAAAACTAGTACGAGTTCTATGTTTTGGAAGTGGTTAAAGAAAGGAATCTATATGGAGATTCAAGATCTGTTTAAGATGCTCGAACACGTGTAAATGTTCGTGTTCTATTCAAGATGTGGGAATCCTTATGTGATTCCGAGATCTGTTGAGATATGGAAATCCATGTGTGGTTTTGACATCTATTTGAGATGAAAGGATCCAATTTGGGATTCGTGTTCTGTTCGAATGATGAAGACTCGTGTGAAATATGCCGAACGTAACCTCGACATTGGAAATGGGTAAAGACATAGTAGGATGCACAATTTGGGGTTTTACAGTCCCACGATAGGATATTTTCAACTCAAGATCTAGAGTATGCTTATCGATGTTGCGCGTGGGAGTTGACGGTATTTGCTTCACGTTGTTCAAGTTTATGTTCGAACATGGGCCTTTGTGTTTACGTTATGGTATATTTTATCTAGAGATATATGGCACACGGAAGGTATTTTCTGATCCTTGTGCATGGAGTTCGGATTCGGCTTCCCCAACTCCGTGCAAAAATCCATTATGTGAACGTTTCTTATCGGTTTTGGTTGTACCCTCTAAATATGTTGTTAAATGTAATAAATGTAACCATTCCAGCTATGTTATATAGTGTATGTGCTACACCCTAGACATTAGCTACTATATCACTATATTATACTTAATAAATGGCTGGTTTCTTTGAGGGGGAAAAATCTTTATGGGCATCCATACGGTCCCAATAATTACTATTCTGGTAACATATGTTCTTGTGTTTCTCACATTGGTTTACCAGACAGATCTGAGTGTTATTTTCTTAATACTCGGGTCAGCCCCATGTATGTTTCCATATTTAGCTACGGATGCTTTGGAGCTTCTGGAGAAGCGTTGGAGTTCTACCTATCTTAGCATTTATTTCCACTCAAATTCTATATTAAATATATCAGCATTGTGAGGACAGGTTATTATAACTGTCCAGGCTGATGATAGTACTTAGGCTTTAGTAACTCTAATATTTCTATATTTATAGTGACCCTTTGTATTGTTCCTTTAATATTATATATTATCATTTCGTTGAGAGATTCTGATATTGTGTTTTTCTTTTCTTGTTCTATTCATTTTCTTTTATTTTACCATAACAATTCATCTTTCCAGTACTTGGGTGCTCGGCACAGGAATACCGTAGATGTATTAGTGTCGATATTTGGGGGTTGAAAAGTCGGGTCCTTACAGATGGCAAAATATCTCCCTAAAAATTTGGCAAAAGGATCTCCACGATCATGTGGACCCATCAAATGGATCGCATGTCCCAAATTCCAAAGACTAGGGATCAATGTCGATTCATATTTTGGAGGAATTTTGGGATGCCATTCCTATTCGAGCTTTCCCATATTGTTATATGCTTAGCCTCCAAGTTTCATTCTGATTGGATTAGTAGAACTTGAGTTATTGCTTGATCTTTGCTGCAATGTGAGTCGTTCCCTAATTCTAACCAATAACTATTATGGGAAGAGGGCCAATCCCTCTTGATTCATCCTTTTGGGGTGCGATCCGTAGGGTAGGCTCCCTAGGGTCCCCACATCTTGCTCACAAAATTTCATATGCATTTGGTTTATGGATTTTGAGATATTGATTGTTTCCCATTGACTTGCACTTGCTTAGCTGAAATATGTCGATCCTTATGATTAAGTGGGATTATAGCCGATCCCTTTTCTGTGTTAAGCTATATTCTTTACTTTGAACATTCTGCATTGCATATCTCTCAATCTCGTTCAACCACGGCTTCATACTACCATTTGCACTTGACTTCTGGATCCCAAATTCATCGCTTTGGACATATTGACCCTGACGACAGTCGAATCTAACTTGTCCAATCAATTCGAATATAGTTGGGTCAAAATGTCGAATAACTCTTACCCCCCAAAGAATGCATTTTGTTGAACATGACGTGCTTTGAATCAAAGCAAGTTAGAGTCATCGGAAAGAAATCCATCTAGTTTTTTGAATAGTCATTATCCTTCCATCGAATTACTTTCCCAAAGTGTTGTATCTCCCTTTCATCGTCATGATACTTGTTCGATATCCAAGAATATAAAGTCAAGATTATATTCTGTTAGTTGATATATATGTGAAATGACCCTCCTCTTTCTACCTTAATTTCATAAGGATTTTTTTTTTACTTCATCAAAGGGAATTTAAATCAAATATAAATCAAAATTCCATACAAGCTATTGACATAGCCACTTAGTTCTTTTCTAAGGCTTGTTCTACTGCCATAGGTGCACTTTGACAAATACTAACACTTATATATTTATTTATCTTGCCTAAATAATTCTATTTAACTTTAAAATAGTATTTACTTGATCTCATGATAGTTATCAAAGTTGATATTAATTAATAACAATAAGTTGGATTGACAAAAATTGATAAACCTTGGAAATTTACTCGAAAATGGACAAATTAGGCAAAATCAGCAGTTCAGACGTCTAAATTCCTATGACAGACGTCTAGATTCAATCTCAGACGTCTAAATTTTTATGACAGACGTCTCAGAGTGTCAAAATTTTAAACAGAGAGTAGAAAACATTTTGAACTAAATTCAGACATCTAAATTTTTATCGACAGACGTCTAAATTAGATCTCGGGCGTCTAAATTATTATGACTGACATCTAAGTTTAATCTCAGACGTCTAAATTATTAAGACAGACGTCTAAATTAGATTTCTATGTACATGCATATGCATATTCAATTTATATGTGTCTGGATATCCACCTACATTCATTTACACTTTTAAGTTTGATTTAAACTTCCTTTGAACTATCAGAGTCATTTTCTTTTCTTTCAAACAATTCAACCAGGATTCAAAACTTATTACCAATATAAATATATCAGTGCATCCCTAGTAATATACACATACATATGAGGATGTAAGTGTTTATCTTGTTTAAACTCAGAGTATATATATTTTTGTTAAACAAGTGTATCCTACTTGATTTGGGTTCTAGCAATTCTGACTAAAATTAATTACTATATTCTTTAGAATATTTGTAACAAGTCAGTAAATCCTATGCATATCTAATTTATATGAACTTAAAAATATCCACAAGAATAATTCCAGGTTTTTATAGCTAGACTCAGATTTTTAACCTTCAAACTTAAGGTTTTAAGTAACTTGAAATTATCTAATACAATGTATGTACATATACATTTCTATTTCTCAGATACAGGCATATACCATTTACAGATTTTCATCACAATACCCAAATATATATTTTCTTGCGAAAATTCAACCAAGTCTTTAGATTAATCCCAAACTTAATACATCACTAGATTCATTTAGAACAACTAATAAATCCAAACCTTTAAGATCATTACATAACAACCAAAACAGAACTATAAAAACTTCCCAGATTACATGCAAATATTCCATTCTAAGTTCTTATTTAATTCTAATTTAGCATGCTTATATAATCACTCTCATTAGCCACAGCAGCTTCCTATTTAGATCCAGCATTCCCTGAAAGAACATTAGAGGCTGCCCCATTTTAGATGAGACACCCCAGATGCCATAAGCAAACAAGGGTCAGATACAAGATCTGGTATGAGTAAAATCAAAAGTTCCATGATATTAAGTAAATGAGTGAGACATAAATATTTTGAACAAGTGGGCATATCTTCTTTGAACAATTTGCCTGACTTGTTTGTGATATACTTGTGCATATATGATCAGTATTTAAGACTAATCATGTACACACATTCAACCATGCAAACACATGTTTCAAACAAAAATACTCAGGAACCATCATAGCTCCAGTCCAACCATCTTAGGAATAACTCAAGTTCCTACTTCATCAATTTAAGATTGCATTTACCAAATTAATTCCTAGCCTCATCTGCCATAAGGAATCACGGGGACACATTGCAATAAAATAATTCACAATATTGCACAAAGATCTCAGGGCTTAAACAAACCATGTGCCAACTTGCATACTTCAAATATGACAAGCATTCCAGCAGTCTTCTTGGCTCACAATCCTTAGTTTATTTACTAAGTGTTCATGTTTAATCCTATCGTGAGATAGCTTGGTGACTAAATCCCAGTATACATGAAACATTACATAGAGTTTACAAGCACAACTCAAGAACAATCCAACATTCATGTCCAGGGAAAATCATATTTTCAAGTGTTTTGGCTTAAAGAAAATACGAGAATAATTACAACTGGGAATAAAGACTAGGCATGTGGGTTATTATTGTTTCATAAGCAACCATGTTTGAACTAAATTCAAGATCTAGCTTAAACAAGATTTCTGGCTCATGGATTTTCTATTTGATCAAGGGTTCAGCACTTTTGGATATTTCCATTGCAACCTTGAATCTTTCATTTGAGCCTCAGCACTTACACAAGTGTAATGCAACTCATATACATTTTGGTTTCTATGTTTTCCATGCCATATCTAAACCAGTTACAAGTATTCTCTATTTACTTTCATGATTTTATACTTTACCTTTCTGGGTGTAACCAAACAGAGCATAACACTCAACATCAAAGCAATCAAAACATCCAGAAACACCCATTAAAACATCCATTGAAGCATTCATTAAAACCATAGTAATGGAATCAAAAACATGTAGAAAATAACATAAATCTGGCTGCCTCATAACAGGACTTAATGCCTTGGGTTTAGTGAGATTACTCACAGGAAAAATGCTTCTCTTGCTAAACTCAGAAAAGAAACCTCTTCAAAACTTGCTTTTCTGCTTGTAAGTATTTTCTCCTTTGTTTTCTTAAATGTTTAGGGTAGCCAATGATTTTTCTGGTTTATACTTGGATTTATAGGAGAGGTTTTCTAGGGTTTTATCATTGTAAAATCCCATTCCTACCCTGGCCAAGACTCATGCATTTTGCATTTCAAATTTGTTTATTTTTACCTTTAATATCCCGGCCATATGTGAGACCTGCCTCTCCTTTTTCTTTTCCAGAATATATCATATTCTTACCTAGTCATGATAATTGTGTGACATTGTTTACTTGTTTATTTTCTAAAAATCCTCCTTTCTATTTTCTGCCTAAAGCAATTATTTTGCTTGCAATTTGTCTTTTGCCATTTTAGTGTTATAGTTTCCCTTGCTTATATATACATTTTTCAATACTTAAAAATGTATATTTGTATACATATATTATCCAGGCTTATTTAATTCCTCTTTAATTTCAGAAACATATGCACCTATATGTATATAGGTTTTCAAATCCTTATAACATATATATGTACAATTTTTTTTTCTGGGTTTTAAATAAAATCTGTTTACTAATTTTAAAATAAAACTTACTTTTCTTATTTTCTGGGATGATCCATATAATTCCAGAAATCAAATATCCATATCACAAAATCATGTTTGTAATGCTTTTTAATTCTTGTTTTAAATTCAAGAAATCTGGAGTTCTTCCTTGTGCCATATCAGTGTGCACGTGCACACATGCACACATACTTGCACACAATCACTCCATTATTCTTATACAAATAAATTCAAATATTTTCAAAATTCAACTAAAATAAGATTCCATGAATTTCTGGGGCATTACAATCACCCCACCTTTTTAGGAATTGTGTCCTCACAATTTTTCTCATTTGACTTTAAACATGTCCAGATTTTATAAAATCTATCAAACATAGCACAAGCAAACAATTCAGTCAAAACAATCATACATATTAAACTTTTTAGGGATTTAGATTTTTACCTTCCACTGCAAAAAGCTTAGGGTAATCCATCTTTATCTTATCCTCTAACTCCCATGTACAATCATTAGGGTCTAGGCTCCATTGAACCTTTACCAATTTCAAAGTTTTGCTCCTCAACTTCTTTTCCTCTTTAGCTAAAATCCCCACTGGTTCTTTCTCATAGACCAAGTCAGGATTTATTTGAACTTGAGTTGGTTTTTCTAGAATTTCCTCTTTATCATGCACCCATCTCCTAAGTTGTGATACATGAAATACATTATGCATTGCACTCATCTCCTCAGGTAGCTCCAACTTATATGCCAATGAACCTATTTTTTCCAAAATCTTGTAAGGTCCAACATATCTTGGGGTAAGTTTTCCCTGCTTGCCAAACCTCAACACCTTCTTCATAGGTGAAACTTTGATGAAAACATAATCACCAACTTCATATTCTACCTGCTTCCTTCTCATGTCAGCAAACTTCTTTTGCCTATCTTGAGCTGCTGCCATTCTTCTCCTCACCAATTCAATTTTCTCTATAGTCTCTTTAACATACTCAGGCCCTAAGACAGCCTTTTTTCCTGCTTCAACCCAACATATTGGTGACAAACATGGTTTGCCATACAAGGCTTCAAATGGTGCCATACCTATGGTGCTTTGATAACTATTGTTATATGTAAATTCAGCCAAATGGAGGTGATCTTCCCAATTACCTCCAAAGTCCAATGCACATGCCCTCAACAAATCCTCCAAAACTTTATTTATCACCTCAGTTTGACCATCTGATTGGGGGTGGTATGCAGTACTCAAGCATAACTCACTTCCCATGGCTTCTTGAAAGCTCTTCCAAAATCTGGATGTAAAGATTGTGTCCCTATCACTCACTATAGTCTTAGGGATTCCATGCAATCTTACTATTTCTCTCATGAATATTTGAGCTAGTTTAGGTGCATTTCTTTCTGCCTTCACTGGTATAAAGTGTGCCACTTTAGTCAATCTATCAACTACTACCCAAATGCTTGTGTTTCCTCTTTTTGACCTAGGCAGACCATCTATGAAATCCATAGATATATCTTCCCACTTCCACTGTGGTATACTTAGAGGTTGTAATAGGCCTGAGGGTCTTTGGGTTTCTGCTTTGACTTGTTGGCAAGTCATACACTTTGCAACATGTTTGGCCACATCAGTTTTCATCCCTCTCCACCAATAATCCCTCTTCAAATTTTGGTACATCTTGGTGCTGCCTGGGTGTATAGAATATTTGCTCCTATGATATTCATTAAGTATCTCTTCCTTCAATTCTATATCCTTTGGAACACATATTCTACCTTTATTCCTTAAGTAACCATTCTTATCAATGTGGTAGTTTGCTACTTCTTCTCCTTTTTCTATTAAAGTCTTCTTTTCTAATAAATCTGGATCTCCCCCTTGCATTTTCCCCACTTTCAAAATCAAATCTGATTGCAAAGTTATCAAACTTAATTTTCCTTTACTCCCTTCTTCAATCATCTCCATGTTTACCTCATTGTTTTCCTCAATTTCCAAATCAGTAAGTAGAGATAAATTTCTAAACTCTTCTATCATTAGCATGGCTACTTTTGCATGCTGTCTGCTCAAAGCATCTGCAACCTTATTAGCTTTTCCTGGAGTATAAAGTATGTCTAAATCATATGCTGCTAGAAACTCAACCCATCTATGTTGCCTCATATTCAAATCTTTTTGTGAAAAGAGATATTTTAATGCCTTATGGTCTGTGTACAAAATAAACTTAGCACCTAGAAGATAATGTCTCCAGAGCTTTAGTGCATATACCACTACTGCCAACTCAAGATCATGGGTTGCATACTTTGATTCATGTGGCTTCAATTGTCTTGATGCATAGGCTATAACTTGATCTTGCTGCATCAATACAGCTCCTAGCCCAAAACTACTTGCATCAGTATACACAATCAAATCCTCATTTCCTTCTGGTACTTTCAATACTGGTGCATTGACTAAGGCCTCCTTGATTTTACTAAAGGCTTGTTCACATTTCTCAGTCCATATAAAGGGTTAGTTCTTTCTAGTTAGGTTGGTAAGAGGTGATGACATCTTAGAAAAATCTTTCATAAACCTCCTATAATACCCTGCCATTCCCATAAATGACCTAACTTCTCCCACTGTGCTTGGCCTTTTCCATGCTTGGATTGCCACAATTTTATTGGGATTTACAGAAATGCCTTTGGCAGATATAACATGCCCAAGGAAATGCACTTCTTCTTTCCAAAATGCACACTTAGAAAATTTTGCTTTTAAATCTTTTTCTCTTAATCTAGACAAAACAAGGTGTAAGTGATTTTCATGTTCCTCTACTGTTTTAGAATAGATCAAAATATCATCAATAAAAATCAAAACAAACTTGTCTAAATAATCCCTGAATATCCTATTCATCAAGTCTACAAAGTATGATGGAGCATTTGTCAACCCAAATGGCATGACAAGAAACTCATATAAACCATACCTAGTGTTAAAGGCTGTGTACTTAACACTTGAGTCCTCAACCTTCATCTGATGGAATCCAGATGCCAAGTCTAACCTAGAAAATATTTTTGCTCCACTAAGTTGACCAAAAAGATCATCAATTCTAGGTAAGGGGTACTTGTTTTTGATAGTGACTTTGTTTAGCTCCCTGTAATCTATGCACATTCTTAAAGTACCATCCTGTTTCCTTACAAACACTACTGGAGCACCCCAGCATGAATTACTTGGTCTTATAAATCCTTTGCTTTCCAACTCTTCCAACTGTTTCTTCAATTCCTTCAACTCACTTGGCCCCATCCTAGTGGGTTTCTTAATAATTGGACTTGCTCCTGGCATCAGATTAATCTGAAATTCTACTGGTCTGTGTTGTGGAACACCCTCAACTTCTCCAAACACATCTAAGTATTTGTTAATTATGGGGATATTTTCAATAGAAGGCTCACTGGAATCCTTACTTAAGTCAATCAAGTGATATAATTTTCTTTCCTTGGTTATTTCACACAAAATTGTGATTCTTTGACCTCTAGAATTTTGTAATGATACGGTGGATGAGTCTAAATTAATTACGGCTTTGTATTGTCTTAACCAGTCTACACCCAATATAACACCTATATTTGGGTAATTTAAAACATATAAATTGGAAATAAAAACATTTCCTCCTATGTTTAATCCCACATCCACACACATCATGTTTAAAACACTAGAACTTCCCAATGGGCTTTGCACTAACAAGGGGGTTTCAACCAGTATACAATTTAATTTAAGCAATGCAACTAACTCATGAGAAATCAGAGAATGTGTTGCCCCTGTATCATACACTACTGATATGGGTAGGGTACAAATAAATAAAGTACCTTCCACTTGGCCATGGTTTTCTGCATTAGCCTCTACTGTGGATTTGCTTCTGCTTTCCAAACTTGCTAGCTTCCCTTGCTGTTTATACTCAGGGCAGTTTCTCTTGATATGTCCCTCCTTACCACATAGGTAGCATTTGAAAGCTCCTCCCTTCAATTCTGGGCACCTTGGTTTGATATGTCCCTCTTTTCCACAATGATGACATGTTATTTTTCTCTTTGTTTCAGTGGTCTTAGTATCATTGGTTTTCTTGCCTTCTGTCTCCTCCTTCTTTTTGTCATAGGGATGATACCTTCCCTTATTTTTCTTGTTGTTATTATTCTTAAAATTCTTATACTTCTCCCTCTCCTTATCATGTTGCTCAAATTTTAAGGCCAGATCAATGATTTGATCAAAAGTTTTATCTGCATATGGCAACATAGCCCTACTAAGCCCTGGGTTTAAACCCTTAATATACCTATCATTCTTTGATGCCTCATCAGCTACAAGCATAGCTCCATACTTAGACAAGCTCTCAAACCTCTGAGTATATTCAGTCACATTAAAAGTTCCCTGCCTAAGCCTGATGAATTCTTCAAGCAATAGGGTTTTGGCTGATGCTGGAACAAATCTAGCTTCCAACATCTCCTTGAATTGATTCCAAGTGATCTCATTTTCATTTCTTCCCGCTATGATCACCTCCCACCAGCTTAAAGCTACCCCTTTCAGTTGTCTTGAAGCTACTTGCCTCTTCCTTTGATCATCCAATTGCATGTCATTGAAAACTCTGTCCAGTGTTCTCAACCATGCTTGAATTTCCATCACATTCTCAGTTCCTTCAAAACTCCTGCCTCCCAAATTGGAATAAGTCTTCAGTAGTTTTGAAAGTTCTTCATGTGGGTTCTCAGGCCTATGCCCAATTCCATCCCTTAAAGCCCTCATAAAGTCTTGCATATCAAGCATTTGTGGTGCACTTGATCCTGCATGGTGATGAGATCCTCTTCCTACCATGGTCTGCTAACTAAGTTCTGGGCAAATGGTATTAGTATATTATGAGTACTTCAATAATTACTATTTTCTTATCTAAATTATTTCATCCAAAACAAACAGACAAAATACATTTCTATAATACTTAGCAATCAATGCAACCAAGTGCTCTGATACCAACTGAAATGACCCTCCTCTTTCTACCTTAATTTCATAAGGATTTTTTTTTTACTTCATCAAAGGGAATTTAAATCAAATATAAATCAAAATGCCATACAAGCTATTGACATAGCCACTTAGTTCTTTTCTAAGGCTTGTTCTACTGCCATAGGTGCACTTTGACAAATACTAACACTTATATATTTATTTATCTTGCCTAAATAATTCTATTTAACTTTAAAATAGTATTTACTTGATCTCATGATAGTTATCAAAGTTGATATTAATTAATAACAATAAGTTGGATTGACAAAAATTGATAAACCTTGGAAATTTACTCGAAAATGGACAAATTAGGCAAAATCAGCAGTTCAAACGTCTAAATTCCTATGACAGACGTCTAGATTCAATCTCAGACGTCTAAATTTTTATGACAGACGTCTCAGAGTGTCAAAATTTTAAACAGAGAGTAGAAAACATTTTGAACTAAATTCAGACATCTAAATTTTTATCGACAGACGTCTAAATTAGATCTCGGGCGTCTAAATTATTATGACTGACATCTAAGTTTAATCTCAGACGTCTAAATTATTAAGACAGACGTCTAAATTAGATTTCTATGTACATGCATATGCATATTCAATTTATATGTGTCTGGATGTCCACCTACATTCATTTACGCTTTAAGTTTGATTTAAACTTCCTTTGAACTATCAGAGTCATTTTCTTTTCTTTCAAACAATTCAACCAGGATTCAAAACTTATTACCAATATAAATATATCAGTGCATCCCTAGTAATATACACATACATATGAGGATGTAAGTGTTTATCTTGTTTAAACTCAGAGTATATATATTTTTGTTAAACAAGTGTATCCTACTTGATTTGGGTTCTAGCAATTCTGACTAAAATTAATTACTATATTCTTTAGAATATTTGTAACAAGTCAGTAAATCCTATGCATATCTAATTTATATGAACTTAAAAATATCCACAAGAATAATTCCAGGTTTTTATAGCTAGACTCAGATTTTTAACCTTCAAACTTAAGGTTTTAAGTAACTTGAAATTATCTAATACAATGTATGTACATATACATTTCTATTTCTCAGATACAGGCATATACCATTTACAGATTTTCATCACAATACCCAAATATATATTTTCTTGCGAAAATTCAACCAAGTCTTTAGATTAATCCCAAACTTAATACATCACTAGATTCATTTAGAACAACTAATAAATCCAAACCTTTAAGATCATTACATAACAACCAAAATAGAACTATAAAAACTTCCCAGATTACATGCAAATATTCCATTCTAAGTTCTTATTTAATTCTAATTTAGCATGCTTATATAATCACTCTCATTAGCCACAGCAGCTTCCTATTTAGATCCAGCATTCCCTGAAAGAACATTAGAGGCTGCCCCATTTTAGATGAGACACCCCAGATGCCATAAGCAAACAAGGGTCAGATACAAGATCTGGTATGAGTAAAATCAAAAGTCCCATGATATTAAGTAAATGAGTGAGACATAAATATTTTGTACAAGTGGGCATATCTTCTTTGAACAATTTGCCTGACTTGTTTGTGATATACTTGTGCATATATGATCAGTATTTAAGACTAATCATGTACACACATTCAACCATGCAAACACATGTTTCAAACAGAAATACTCAGGAACCATCATAGCTCCAGTCCAACCATCTTAGGAATAACTCAAGTTCCTACTTCATCAATTTAAGATTGCATTTACCAAATTAATTCCTAGCCTCATCTGCCATAAGGAATCACGGGGACACTTTGCAATAAAATAATTCACAATATTGCACAAAGATCTCAGGGCTTAAACAAACCATGTGCCAACTTGCATACTTCAAATATGACAAGCATTCCAGCAGTCTTCTTGGCTCACAATCCTTAGTTTATTTACTAAGTGTTCATGTTTAATCCTATCGTGAGATAGCTTGGTGACTAAATCCCAGTATACATGAAACATTACATAGAGTTTACAAGCACAACTCAAGAACAATCCAACATTCATGTCCAGGGAAAATCATATTTTCAAGTGTTTTGGCTTAAAGAAAATACGAGAATAATTACAACTGGGAATAAAGACTAGGCATGTGGGTTATTATTGTTTCATAAGCAACCATGTTTGAACTAAATTCAAGATCTAGCTTAAACAAGATTTCTGGCTCATGGATTTTCTATTTGATCAAGGGTTCAGCACTTTTGGATATTTCCATTGCAACCTTGAATCTTTCATTTGAGCCTCAGCACTTACACAAGTGTAATGCAACTCATATACATTTTGGTTTCTATGTTTTCCATGCCATATCTAAACCAGTTACAAGTATTCTCTATTTACTTTCATGATTTTATACATTACCTTTCTGGGTGTAACCAAACAGAGCATAACACTCAACATCAAAGCAATCAAAACATCCAGAAACACCCATTAAAACATCCATTGAAGCATTCATTAAAACCATAGTAATGGAATCAAAAACATGTAGAAAATAACATAAATCTGGCTGCCTCATAACAGGACTTAATGCCTTGGGTTTAGTGAGATTACTCACAGGAAAAATGCTTCTCTTGCTAAACTCAGAAAAGAAACCTCTTCAAAACTTGCTTTTCTGCTTGTAAGTATTTTCTCCTTTGTTTTCTTAAATGTTTAGGGTAGCCAATGATTTTACTGGTTTATACTTGGATTTATAGGAGAGGTTTTCTAGGGTTTTATCATTGTAAAATCCCATTCCTACCCTGGCCAGGACTCATGCATTTTGCATTTCAAATTTGTTTATTTTTACCTTTAATATCCCGGCCATATGTGAGACCTGCCTCTCCTTTTTCTTTTCCAGAATATATCATATTCTTACCTAGTCATGATAATTGTGTGACATTGTTTACTTGTTTATTTTCTAAAAATCCTCCTTTCTATTTTCTGCCTAAAGCAATTATTTTGCTTGCAATTTGTCTTTTGCCATTTTAGTGTTATAGTTTCCCTTGCTTATATATACATTTTTCAATACTTAAAAATATATATTTGTATACATATATTATCCAGGCTTATTTAATTCCTCTTTAATTTCAGAAACATATGCACCTATATGTATACAGGTTTTCAAATCCTTATAACATATATATGTACAATTTTTTTTTCTGGGTTTTAAATAAAATCTGTTTACTAATTTTAAAATAAAACTTACTTTTCTTATTTTCTGGGATGATCCATATAATTCCAGAAATCAAATATCCATATCACAAAATCATGTTTGTAATGCTTTTTAATTCTTGTTTTAAATTCAAGAAATCTGGAGTTCTTCCTTGTGCCATATCAGTGTGCACGTGCACACATGCACACATACTTGCACACAATCACTCCATATATTCTTATACAAATAAATTCAAATATTTTCAAAATCAACTAAAATAAGATTCCATGAATTTCTGGGGCATTACAATATGTCTGGTTCTGCAAGACTAGTAAGCTTTGGCTAACTGATCCAGTCTAAATCTTGAAAGCATTAGGTTTGAATTTAATTTCTGTCGATTTCAAAATTTGAACTTTAAAACTATTCACGTGCATGTTCAGGTACACACTCATGTCATTGGTTCCCAGACATGTTTTAACGCTCACGAGTCATCGCCAATTTTCATTGAACTGGATGCAATTTCATTGCATTTTATATACATATACCTACATACATACATATATATACACATTTATGTATATACACACTTTATATAATTTTCATGTCCATGTTTGCATATACAGAGGGTTTGTAACCAATCCCTTCTCTCTTTCTCTTTTTTTTGTACATAGGGCCGATCCCTTCCATTTCCTTTTTAGCTTTAATAGGGATTGGTCTTTTTATAATCGAACCTTTTTCCTCTAACCTTTTCTTTTTTTAATGTTTATAGGGATCGACATTCTTTTAGCCGATCCCTTCCTCCTTCTCTCATTTTTTTATAATAGGGATTGGAATTTTATTCCTTAGGGTAGGGATCGTACCCGATCCCTATTGCTTGAAGGACTTAACTAATGTTTTGACTTCGTAAATATGGGAAGTAAGCCAACCCTTAGGCTCCATATATAAACTAACATTTCCTTCTCTAAACTTCACTTCATTTTACTTATTCGCCTTTATATCCTTCAAACTCGCCCCCGAACACTCCCCATCCAACATGAAAACCCGTTCCCTTCCTTTCAAATCAAACACCGCCTTCATCCATAAAATCGCCTTTCTATCTTTCTTTAGGTCACCACTTCACCATAAATTTGAATTGTGATCCAATATCTCCCGTCGAGCAACTCGTTCTCTATACACTTAGGTTGGTTTTCTTTCATATGATTTTAATTTTTGATGAGATAATGGGTTTTGTTTACATTAATCATGGGTTAAATTTGGAGTAGATGAGTTGGACAACGGCGATGCAGGGTTTGGCGAAGTTGTAGAGGAGGAGAAAGAAAAGAGTTAAGGATGCAGGAAATGGAGGGGTCGATCATGGTGGAGTGTGGTGGAGAGGGATCAGTATTTCACGTGCTGCTTGAGGGATCCGCGTAAAGATTTGTGGGAAGCGTGAAAATTACTAACTATAGGGTTCGGTTCATATATAGGATGAAGGGATTGGTGATGTTGTTGCTTGAAGGATGTAAGAGGAGGGATCAATTTAGTAATCACATGGTGTAGGGATCTTATGAAGCCCCACCTCAATACTCACGCTAGCCAAGGACACTATGGGGTAATGCCATCGACTAGCATGAAGAATAAGGCTGTTGAGGAGCGACCATCTGTGTAATTGCTTTGTGCGAGTATCGATATGTCAGAAAATATAACTTACATTTCATTTCAAGAGGAAATCCGACATATCAAATACAAACTCAAAGCTACCATACAGTGGCTAAGTGGCCTTCGGAAACAAATATAGAAATAAACATAACACAAATCAGTCACAGATATTCATATCACAAAGGCGGAATAAGATATGAATATATCACATGAAAGTGTACATCAAAGTAGTGGTCATAGAAGATCCACTACAACACAAAAGAATAGATACAAGTGCTAGACAAAAGAATAATAATACATCAAGGAGTCTATATCTCAAATGTATGACAACAAAAACTACTAATCTAAAGTAGTTAGCCAAAAGTCAAGTGACAAGCCCTGATAAGAAGTCAAGCGGAAGCACCTGAAATATCTCGGTCTAACCCGAGTATTATTTAAGGAAAAAATAATAAACGGATCAGTCTAGCTATAAATATCAGATAAAATGAGATAGGATAAGATATATGACCAAAAACGTATGATAACAAAGAAATGCCATAATGTGTCAAGTATACATCAATGACAACAAAAATCATACAATATCTCAAATCATCTCAAAACACCAAAAAGAATCACAATCTTTAAATTATTCACCAAAACACAAATATTGATATAGCTTATCAATGCAAACCACAAAAATTGGTGAAACACAAATTCTACAAATCATAACCAGAAATCCAGAAACTCAAGTAATTCGGAACATCGATGCACTACAATAACGGTACGTCCAATGAACCGAAACTCAAATAATTCGGAACACCGACGCAGTACAATAACGGTACATCCAATGAACCGAAACTCAAATAATTCGGAACACAGACGCAGTACAATAATGGTACGTCCAATGAACCGAAACTCAAATAATTCGAAACACCGACGCAGTACAATAACGGTACGTCCAATGAACCGAAACTCAAATAATTCGGGAAATCGATGCAGTACAATAATGGTACATCCGATGAACCGAACACCATAAAATAACATGGGTCGCTAGCCCATAAAAGAAATGAGACCAAGCTCAATAGAACGAGGTACAATCCCCCATGTGGACAAAGAGACATCGCACAACGCTAGTCGAAATCATAGAATGATCACCATTGATCAATAAGAAGTGTCGATTACACTAAGCTGGTAAATAAATGAGTTTAGCTTCATGTCCCATAACCACTGGCTTAACTTAAATATTTACGAACAAATTGTAGATTTCCACTCGAAAATTGTCACAAGAGTTCAATCGAACAAGTCCAAGAATTAACCGACGAAGTAAATGCAAGCGTTTCAAACCACTTGTTTTACTAAGCCGTTTAATTAGATTTCTCATACGAATGAGGTAAAGGTTTGTATATACTAATAGATTGGAAAACGATTTTATAAATGAGATTTGTATTAAAATAGAGTTGAAAACATCTTTGTGAAAGAGTTTGAATATTTACTACTAGTATAGAAACCTTTGTATTTGAAAGTGACAAATCACAAAAATGATTGTAAAAATAATCTATCACCAAAAATTCACATACGAAGACGTGAATTAAATCCAAAGAAATCGATACCAAATCCATCAAAATGGATATTCCCAAAAATCTCGAAAAAGAAGTCATCAAGGTAGATAAAAGTGATAACAACTATTCGGAGCAACTAAAATCGATAAACAATGGAAATCCATGCAAAACAGCCTAAATAGGCAAAAATAAACGTTTCTAGACATCTGGTTTGGAATCCAGACGTCTGGATTTGTTTTCTTGAAGTAGTTCAGAAAGCCACCCAAACGTCTGGAATATCAAAACCGACGTCTGAGCCATGACCAGACGTTAGGTTTAGAGCCCAAACGTCTGGTTCTGTTCTCTGGAAATAATCCAGAGAACCCCTGAGACGTCTGAAACTTTAAGTCAGACGTCTGAGACTCATCCAGACGTCTGATCTTGAATTTCAAACGTCTGGAATTAGTTTCTGACTTTTTTTATATATTTTGCGTGCATACATTTTTGCTCCAAGTCCAAACCAGACGTCTGGACTTGGTCACCAGACGTTTGGTCAGCTAGTATGGGCAATAGTTTGCCTAGGCCAAAATGGCCAAAACATATTGGAAGCGATCGGACGAGCAACGACGACTAAGGATTTACGCCAAGCGACAACCCGGCCTTATAGGCTCTTCGATACACCCCGAATATCAATGTCCAAATATCCATAGAAGGATTTTCATAAAACTGGACCAAAACACCAAAATTTGGAAAATTCACCAGATAAATTCAAATCAAAAGCAAATGAATATGCACAAGTGTTAGGAACTCATACCTAACAACAATGATAACTATAGACATAGATGTGAGTTAAAGAACTCACCTTTAAACCCAAAACACGAATGAGAAGCTTTGAAATCAAAAGAAAGATCAACCACACCTCAACTTCAACTCTAAAAGCTCCAATCTAAGATTACAATGAATATTTCCTAAGTTAGGTCATAGGAAATTTCTGAAATTGGAGAGAGATTGAGATGGAGAAGAAGAAGTGGATGCTTACCTAAGTTTCTTTTTGAATTTGGAGCTAGAACTTGAATTTGCAAATGAATCTAGGGCTTAGGAATTTCTAATTCCTTTTCTCTTCCTCTATTTTTCTAAAGCTTGAAGTGTTAGGAAATGATAGTGTATGAAGAGGAGAGGGGATGGAGTAAGGATATAAGATGAGTTGGGTTAATGGGCTGAAACCCACACCCAAGCACAAAGCCCTAAGTGAAAAATAACGAATTCTACTCAACTCCAAACATATCGATGTTTATACTCAAAAAAGTTGTAAACGCCATTTTGGACTCAATGGAAGTGGTCTAGAGTCCCAATTCGACTGTTCACAAAAAGTAGCTTTTCGGACTTTAATCCGATTAACGATGCTATATTTAAATAAAACATTTAAATATACAATCGTAAAATATGCGGGTTGTTATAGACTCCCCTCCTTAAAGAAATTACGTCCTCGCAATAATTAAGAGGAAAATAAAAGGTAACAACCATAAAAGCATATCAACACAAAAGAAGATTTTAAATAAGAAGTTCACCATAAAGAGCACGAAAGAGTAAGTCCGGATGTGTTTGCTCGATGAATTCTCAAGATTCCTAAGAGAAATCCTTAGGATTTGAGGACCATAGAACTTTCATAAGAAAAAATCTTTATTTCAAAGGCGTTTAACCTCCGAAGCAATGATACGAATAGAATATTGCTCATATGTCAAATTTGGTGAAACTTCAATTTCTTCAATAACACCAGGCTCAAGAATAAAATTGGAATCCCTAAGGTAGTTTCGTAGTAGAGGGACGTGGAATACATCACGAATAGCAGAAAATTGAGCCGGTAATAAAAGGTGATAAGCCACGGAACCAATAAGTTCGGTGATGGGAAAGGGACCAACATATCGAGGTGCTAACTTTCCCGATCGACTGAAACGCACAACAACCCTCATAGGTGAAACACAAATGAACACCAATAAAATTAGGACCTAAAACCAGTATCTCACCGGCTTCAAGCCAACACGAAGGAAATCGGTATAGCCTTCCATAGAGTGCCTTGAAAGGTGCCATATCAATATAAGATTGGAAGCTGTTATTGGAAGAAAACTCAACAAGAGAAATAGAATCTTCCCAACTTCCACCAAAATCAAGAACACATGCACGAAGGAGATCTTCAAGAGTTTGATTTACACGCTCGGTTTGTCCATCAGACTGAGGATGATAAGTGGTGCAAGAATTAAGCATTGTTCCCAAAGCTTTTGAAGACTTTACCAAAATCCACTAGTAAAATAATGGATCACGATTGCTAACAATAGAAGTAGGAACTCCATGCAATTTAATTTGATATAGAGTTTAGCCAAAAGAGGTACGGTGCAAAAGAAAAGGATGAGCCTCAAGGCTACACTAAACAAGAGATGAACATAAATTGGATTCACGATCTCGAATCTCATAATTGGATAAAGTATCGAGATTATTGCATTCAGATATCATCATGGAAACAACCGCTTGTTGCTTTTGGCTAAGGGCATCGGCAACACGATTACCCTTCTACAGAGTATAAAGAATACCAAAATCATAAGATGCAAGGAACTCGAGCCAACGTTGTTGACGCAAATTAAGTTCGTTTTGAGAAAATAAATATTTCAAATATTTATGATCGGAGTAGAGAACAAATTTCTCTCCCAAAAGATAATGAGCCAAATTCTAAGAGCGAAAACAATGGCCGCGAGCACTAGATCATGAATGGCATATCTAGTCTCAACAAGCTTTAATTGCCAAGAAGCATATGTGATAACACATTCCCTTTTGCAAGAGAACGACACCAAAACCAATACGACTGGTATCGGTATAAACAACCAATTCTTGGTTCCCTTCGGGAATCGCAAGAATAAAAACATCGGAAAAGAGTTCTCATCCTCTTTCCCGAAAAGCTAAGACATTCAAAATTACAATTAACTTTAGGTAATCATCTTTTTAGAAAAAAATACTTATTACAAGTACATTGATTGTGTCTAACTATCTCATCATAGCGTTTAGGAGATTCCTATCGATAACGTTGATCAAGCGCACCGACCAGCATTCTTAAAGCACTCAATGGGCAAAATAACACAAAATCATCTTCTATATGATAAACATGCCTCTTATAAAATTTACAAATATTCTTTGCTCATTTTAAGAACAAAATCCAATCATACTTATAAATATCTTATTAAAAAGATTTTCAAATTTTAAATTGTTGTTTTCATACATAATCAATAAATATAAGGATAAACTCATCGAGATATTTCATAGAATACTCGATTCACAAGATGGATGAAATAAGGTAGAAGGTTTGTCAAATCGAATGACATAACGAACCACTCACAAGAATCATAGCGAGTGCAGAATGCGGTAAGTGGAATGCTATCCTCCGCAACTCGTAGCTGATGAAAACCGGTGGCAAGGTCGAGCTGAAAAGACCTTAGCGCCACACATAAGATTGCTTAGGTGGTAATCCTAAGACAAGCTCAAATATACCGAAAAATTCACAAACTACTTGAATGAGAGAAATAACACTTTCCTCATCAAGTGGGTTTAAAAAATAAAATGATGTCGCCGAATTGGAAATCGAAATCATTAAGAAAAATAGAAATATGCTTAACAGATTAAGGATGTCGAAGGTAGATAGTCCGCTCAGGACATAGGATGTGGGCTTCATAAAGGTCAAGCCAATCCTTTCCTAGAAAATCAATTTCGAAGCCTAAGTAACGCATAACATGCAAATCGGCTCGAAAAGAATAATAAAATAAAATAATCTCGACATTTTCACAAAGTAAACCGAGTGTTGCGGATCCACCAATCGGATTCGCAATTCTCAGTGAAGTCATCAAGCCCATAATATTAAAAGAGAAAGAATCAACAAGTTCTTTTGATAAAAAAGAGTGGGACGCACCCGTATCAAAAGAAATCAAATAGAAAGATCATGAAATAAAATTATGCCATCAAGGATAGAAGGAGAAATACCTTGACCATAAGAAGTGTCACTAGGGGCTTGAACAACATTTAGCTTTCCATCTCTCTTTTTTGGAAGTTTGGGGCATGAAGGTAAAAGATTTCCCGAGCCTTTGCAATAACGATAAAAAAAAGGTTTCAGACACTCATTTGCATAGTGGTCCGTAGAACCACAATTGTAGCATCGTCCATGACTAGGGGTAGGAGACTTTGCTATCAAAGTTTCTTGCTTCCCTTTCTTGTTGGGATTGGGGCCTTTGAACTTAATAGGCCTCTTCATGTTATTGTTGAAGTTCTGTTTGGCATGCACAACTTCAACATCACTTTCTCTATCGGCCTCTTCAAGCTGAAGAGCGATATCTACAAGCTGATCGAAAGAAACTTCTAGTTTCAGAAGTAAAGGCTTTTTAAGATTCTTATTCAACCCATATACAATTCTCTAATTTTTCTTCAATGGGGTATTAATATACTCGACCCCATATTTAGAGAGAGATTCAAAAGATGCGACAAAATCTGCCACCGAAGATTCACCTTGAACAAGGTCAATAAAGCGTCGGGCTAAAGTTACCTTTTCAGCCTTCGGCACAAACTTCAATTCGAATCTTTCCTGGAATCGCTCCCAAATAAGATCCACTTCGATAATTTCAGAAATCAAAAGCTCATACCCGTCTAATGCTCTTTCTTGGAGCATGGTAGAAACCACTTGGACTCGAAGTGAAACAATAAGATCCATGCGGGAAAAGATGTGATCGCATGATCTAAGCCAAGCTTGGATTTCGATAACGGTTTCGGAACCCTTGAATGGCCTTCCACCCAAAGCGGTATAATCTCTGCACAAGCGTGCAAATCTGGATTTAGGATGAGTTGGCTCTGGAATGGGTCTGACAGCTTGAGCATTTTTCACAAGATCTAAAATTTGTTGAGCTGACATAAATACTCCATCCTGAGGAGTAGCACTAGATTGACCGGCACTGGGACGGCCTGGTCTAACCATTTCTCTTCTTTAAGAAAGAAAGAAGAAGAAAAAGGTTATTCACAAAATGAATATCAAACAAACTTGATTGATAAAACAAGGCATCACAAAAGAAAATAGGATGGAACGGTACGAAGACCCGAATTAAATCCTATGGCACGATTCCTAAGAAAGACTTAGGACAATGATCCGTGCTAGATTATTTCACATTGTTCCGAAGTTTGGCTCTGATACCAAGCTATGATGCCCCACCTCTATACTCACGCTGGCCAAAGACATTACGGGGTAATGTCGTCGACTAGCATGAAGAATAAGGCTGTTCAGGAGCGACCATCTGTGTAATTGCTTTGTGCGAGTATCAATATGTCAGAAAATATAACTTACATTTCATTTCAAGAGGAAATCTGACATATCAAATACAAACTCAAAGCTACCACACAATGGCTATGTGGCCTTCGGAAACAAATATAGAAATAAACATAACACAAATCAGTCATAGATATTCATATCACAAAGGCGGAATAAGATATGAATATATCACATGAAAGTGTACATCAAAGTAGTGGTCATAGAAGATCCACTACAACACAAAAGAATAGATACAAGTGCTAGACAAAAGAATAATAATACATCAAGGAGTCTATATCTCAAATGTATAACAACAAAAACTACTAATCTAAAGTAGTTAGCCAAAAGTCAGGTGACAAGCCCTGATAAGAAGTCAAGCAGAAGCACCTGAAATATCTCAGTCTGACCCGAGTATTATTTAAGAAGAAAATAATAAACGGATCAGTCTAGCTATTAATATCAGATAAAATGAGATAGGATAAGAGATATGACCAAAAATGTATGATAACAAAGAAAAGCCATACTGTGTCAAGTATACATCAAATAACAACAAAAATCATACAATATCTCAAATCATCTCAAAACACCAAAAAGAATCACATTCTTTAAATTATTCACCAAAACACAAATATTGATATAGCTTATCAATGAAAACCACGAAAATTGGTGAAACACAAATTCTAGAAATCACAACCAGAAATCCAGAAACTCAAATAATTCGGAACACCGAGGCAGTACAACAACGGTACGTCCAATGAACCGAAACTCAAATAATTCGGAACACCGACGCAGTACAATAACGGTACGTCCAATGAACCGAAACTCAAATAATTTGAAACACCGATGCAATACAATAATGGTACGTCCAATGAACCGAAACTCAAATAATTCGGAACACCGACGCAGTACAATAACGGTACGTCCAATGAACCTAAACTCAAATAATTCGGGACATCGACGCAGTACAGTAAAGGTACATCGGATGAACCGAACACCATAAAAGAACATGGGTCGCTAGCCCATGAAAGAAATGAGACGAAGCTCAATAGAATGAGGTACAGTCCCCCACGTGGACAAAGAGATATCGCACAATGCTAGTCTAAATCATAGAATGATCACCATTGATCAATAAGAAGTGTCGATTACACTAAGCTGGTAAATAAATGAGTTTAGCTTCATGTCCCATAACCACATGCTTAACTTAAATATTTACGAACAAATTGTAGATTTCTACTCGAAAATTTTCACAAGAGTTCAATCGAACAAGTCCAAGAATTAACTGACGAAGTAAACGCAAGCTTTTCATACCACTTGTTTTACTAAGCCGTTTAATTAGATTTCTCATACGAATGAGGTAAAGGTTTGTACATGCTAATAGATTGGAAAATGATTTTATAAATGAGATTTGTATTAAAATAGAGTTGAAAACATCTTTGTTAAAGAGATTGAATATTTACTACTAGTATAGAAACCTTTGTATTTGAAAGTGACAAATCACAAAAATGATTGTAAAAACAATCAATAACCAAAAATTCACATAAAAAGATGTGAATTAAATCCAAAGAAATCGATACCAAATCCATCAAAACGGATATTCCCAAAAATCCCGAAAAAGAAGTCATCAAGGTCGATAAAAGTGATAACAACTATTCGGAGCCACTAAAATCGATAAACAATGGAAATCCACGCAAAACAGCCTAAATAGGCAAAAATAAACGTTTCTAGACATCTGGTTTGGAATCCAAACGTCTGGATTTGTTTTCTGGAAGTAGTTCAGAAAGCCACCCAGACGTCTGGAATATCAAAACAGACGTCTGAGCCATGACCAGACGTCTGGTTTAAAACCCTGACGTCTGGTTCTGTTCTCTGGAAATAATCCAGAGAACCCCCCAGACGTCTGAAACTTCAAGTCAGACGTTTGAGACTCATCCAGACGTCTGATCTTGAATTTCAGACGTCTGGAATTAGTTTCTGACTTTTTTTAATATATTTTGCGTGCATACATTTTTGCTCCAGGTCCAAACCAGACGTCTGGACTTGGTCACCAGACGTTTGGTCACCTAGTTTGGGCAACAATTTGCCTAGGCCAAAATGTATCGGAAGCGATCGGACGAGCAACGACAAATAAGGATTTACGCCAAGCGACAACCCGGCCTTATTGGCTCGTCGATACACCCCGAATTTCAATGTCCAAATATCCATAGAAGGATTTTCATAAAACTGGACCAAAACACCAAAATTTGGAAAATTCACCATATCAATTCAAATCAAAAGAAAATGAATATGCACAAGTGTTAGGAATTCATACCTAACAACAATGATAACTATAGACGTAGATGTGAGTTAAAGAACTCACCTTTAAACCCAAAACACGAATGAGAAGCTTTGAAATCAAAAGAAAGATCAACCACACCTCTACTTCAACTCTAGAAGCTCCAATCTAAGATAGTGTTAGGAATTTCTAATTCCTTTTCTCTTCCCCCATTTTTCTAAAGCTTGAAGTGTTAGGAAATGATAGTGTATGAAGAGGAGAGGGGGTGGAGTAAGGATATAAGATGAGTTGGGTTAATGGGCTGAAACCCAAACCCAAGCCCAAAGCCCTAAGTGAAAAATAGCAAATTCTACTCAACTCCAAACATATCGATGTTTATACTCAAAAAAGTTGTAAACGCCATTTTGGACTCAATGGAAGTGGTCTCGAGTCCCAATTCGACTATTTACAAAAAGTAGCTTTTCGGACTTTAATCCAATTAACGATGCTATATTTAAATAAAACATTTAAATATACAATCGTAAAATATGCGGGTTGTTACAGATCTATTGGAGGATCACTTCAAAGAGGGATTGGTGGTTTTGTGTATGAGGAGGGATCGATTGTAGGTTTTTTTAAAAGGGATCGGTTGTTCTGTTTAGTGAAGGGGTCAGCTACGAGACTTAGCCGATTATAAGCCTTTTGATTTAAACTTGAAAACCAATCCATATTCACTTGCATAAACAATTGAACCAATCCTATTTCAATGAACTTGAACATGTGATGATAATGTACAACAGGTTTGCATATCCATTATTGAACTCGAAATTGAACAATCAAACTCCTAGGACTTAGAATATGAACTAAAACTTAACATATGGACTTTAATAATGGACTTCACACTTCGACATGTCGATGGTGGATCCTAAAGCTTACACAACCGATCAATCTAAATGCCAGTTGAGACGGTCAGTGATGACCGTCACTTTGGTCGAAATCAAAAGTCTCATTACTTACTTTTGCTTTTAGTTTTGAACTGTTTATCTCTGCACTGCACCACACTAGTTTACACTAAGCATGGGGGGACGGGTAAATTTTTCTAATCTCGATTATCTACTGAGTTTAGTTGATATGGGCTCTAGACGTTCAGAGTGTTTAGCTGCAATGCCTTTTGGACAACTTTCACAACTTAGCAATCCCAGAGCCGAGTGAAGTTCTGCAACTATTTTCGGCTAACTTTCCCTGATTGTCAAATTGAGCAACCAGAGGTTTCCGGCCCATTGATTTACCTTTTCTCTGATGTTCCCGTCCTTTCGACGAAAGATATATGTCCTGCCCCCGACGTTGTAGAAGGTGTTGTATTACTAGATAACCCGATAGATTCCTAAGCCTCCAGAATGGCGAGGCCGCTCTTCGTAGACTATGCTCTAAACATTGGATTCTGTTTGGAGATGTTCTAGTCCCTTCAGTGAATAACAGAGCTCATTTTCCCCTAGAGGGATATACAGCATGCAATAAATTCATGTGCTAAGCCGGATGCGTGCTACCATTTAATTCTTTCATATGAGAAATGCTAAATTATTTAGGAATAGCTCCTGCTCAGCTGCATCCAAATAGCTATGCTTTTCTTCATGACACTTTCTTGCTATTTATGGATGATTTGTTCCACCCTCCATCTCCTGAGGACATCAGGTTTATTTACAATTTAAAACGACAGACATAAAGCCTTTCTTACACTTTCCTCCAGCCTTCGCCCAACTGTCAAGTTCTAACTGGTGCTTGGAACAAGCTCGACATCTTTAAACACGAATGGTTTTACATTCATTGTTCGCCTGGCTTCGCGAGGCAATGGTTGGAAGTACGTAAGTGTTGTATTCACTTTATTCTCAAATTCTTTAGCCCAAGTCATATTCTGAACTAACTAATACTTTGAAATTTTTTACGTATCCATCCACGTCTTGAAGGCGATAGTTTCTCAAAGGTGGTTTCTGCAATCCTTGCCACTCCAGTTAAGGACAAGGACAACAGGTCCCTTATAACCGATGAATAATTATCCTTTTTGGGCTGTTAGAAGATGGTCGTAGCATTGAGCTTCCAGGAAGTGCTGCACCTCCAAGTAATGTTGTGGAACAAGAACGCGCTACAAATAGCTCTGTCATGCCCCTAGTGAGGTGGCTCAGGAGGACGCCGAAGAGGGCGAAATTAGAGGATTCAAAACCAACAAGCCTAGCAATGCAATATAGGTCCGGGAAATGCGCCTGTGGTCGAACCATTACAAGGCGCACAATCTCACATGCCAACAAGAAGAGGAAAATAGCTCGCATATAAAATTTGTAGGAGAAACATGTTAGAGAGCCCGAGTTTATTATCACCTCCGTTGAGGAAGAGTCTTCCTCTCAACATTTAGAAAGCTCGATGGAAGGGTTCTCGAATTTCTCGATCCCTGATGATATCATGACTTATGACTTCCCCAACATCATTATTGGAGGGCTCAATTCTCCCACCAGGAGTGGGGACGACATTCCTCCTACTAGCAAAGGGAAGAACATTCCTATGAATAAGGCTACATCAAGTGGTCCGTTGGGGGGACACTAGGACACTCACAATCACGCGCACTTTATAGCATGATTTTCATCTATCTTTTATTCGATGGTTGCTTATATACTCTTATTTGGTTTGCAGGTGCGATGTCTCAATTCCATGCCTTCGGTTGCTTGAGGATCACGTCAAAGCAATATGTATCGAACTGCGGTCTAGACTCAGGTAGGCGTCGAGAGAGAGATCAGTTGGGAAAGAAGTCGTCGTTCGAGCGAGTCTTCATCATCTAAACATAAGTCCGAATCTCAATTGCCTCATAAGGAAGTTCAGCCCAATCTTCCCACACATAGTGGTTGTAAGACTTCTTCCCATGCTCCTCAAATTGCTATGTCGCCTGAGCATTATTCAGGTTCATCTAGTTCCAGACAGTCCCGTGATCGTAGGCCGAGCAAATGCCCAATTGTTACTTCTGTTCCAGCTTTGCCTATTGCAACTCTTGAGGCTTCAATGGTAGAAAAATTGGTCGAACTTAAGGTTAATTTTCCAAAAATCTTATTTGATTGGCTTAAGTTCCTTCCTTCAATCCATTCAATTCCAAGGAGTGCTAAAGCAAGTTCCCTTGCATGCGTCAATGATGTTTTTGTGCAACACGAAGCATTCCAGCATTTAGCTGAGAAAATCTCTGAGGTGTCCATCGAGAGACAACATGTAATTGATCGCCTTAAGTTGGAGGCGATGCATGATAAGGACATAATTGAACATCAAGATGATGAGGTCTCGAAGTTGACAGTGAAGCTAGTCGCGGTAGAAAAAATCTCCAAAGAAACATCTGAGATGGTTAGACATTTGGAAATGACTCATAAAGTGGAGCTAGATGCTGCCCTCAACCAAAACGGTGTGCTTGCTTTGGAAAAAGATACACTGCAAAAGGAGAAAAACATTCTGGCCCACTACGTTGAGGAACTCGAAGAACTCCTTAAAAATGAGAACAAAGAAAAACTCGAAGCTTAGGAGGAGTCACAAAAATATTGTGAAGAGGCCATCGAAGCCCGGGGACTGAAACTTAAACTTGACAAACAAATCGCTTAAATTGATGTCCTCAAGGAAGAGCCGGGAGAAGCGGGCCGCAATGAGGTTAGAGAGCAGATCGAGGCCTAGTTAGAAGATGCCAAAGAAGCTGGTCAAAATGAGATTAAGGACATGTTTGTTCCTTTAATTGTTGAATATAATGCTAAATCCAAATCCATTGTTATTTGAGTTTTCTTGGAGAGGGTTATTAGAATCGCTCGTCGAGGCTTAGGAATACATTGTTGATATGAAAAAAAGCTCTTAGTGAAGCTAATTTAGATGAAGAGAAGCTGGTATGGGAGATTCTTCATGGGGATGAATCTTTAGACCTTGCTACTGCGAGGCTGCGATACTTTGATATTTTAGCACCCTCCGACAAAGGGAAAAACATTGCTAAGTGTTTGGAGTTTGATCCCAAAGGTCCGCTTTCACTTCAAGCAGCCGGAGCATCAGTTTTTCTTGGCCCGCGACAGGATCTGAGCTATGATCCGGACAAACCTGGTTATCAATTTAAAGTGCTAACTCATATTCTAGAGGGCAGCGCTCCGACGATAACTTAAAGTCAGCCGGATATAGGTATCCTGCTTTACTCCCCATTATTTGAAAGGTTTCGTTTCTCATTCCTAATAATTATGGGTTTATTTTCTTGTTTCCATGAATCTGCAGGTCTTCTAGGTCCTAGCCAAACTCCAGTAAGCGGTGCCATCGCGGAACAATGACAAACATTTACTGAAATGCTAGTGGCTATTGACATTCCAGAGCCCAATGCCAAAGTTATTGAAGCACTTGATGATGAAAAAGTTGATGACCATCCGCTGCCTGATGAATCAGATGACGTTCTGATCACTGGTGCCTCCTAACATACCAATGAGCTCGGCCTGAAAGAGCACATCGAGAGAGAGGAGTTGTTAAAGAGAAAAGCTAAAGCTAAACCCGCTGATGTGGACATCGACAATCCAAATCTCATCCCACTACAAGTCATTCCACCCGGCAGGTTGGTTCCTGAAGAACTCCCTCTAACCTCTGAAAGCTCTCCGGCCAAGGGCAACAAAGGATCAAAAAGAAGAATAGGCGGAAGCTTGGGTGGTGCCATTCCTAAATAATCCAAAAGAGAAAAGGGGTAAAAGAAATAGTCGTCACTTCGGCTTAGTTTGTACATAATTTGTATAGCTGCTTTTCTCTTTTATTGGCTGTGACTGTGCGAATATGGCCCCTACTTTTGAATAAACTTGTACTATAATTTTCAAGTTTAGTATGCAAATAAATGTTCTTTGTTTTCTATCAAACTCTTATGTGAATTTTGTCAAAGGAGTCGAGATTTTACTTTTCCATTCAATGTACTTGTAATTCGTTGCTCGTTAATTCGAACAATCGTCCATAATTTCTACTCAAGGCCTCTATATGGTCATGGCCTTTAAGTTGTATCAAACACTAGGCTCAAGACCTAGTGTAACGCCGTCAAATTTAGCGGTTTGAGTAATTATACTCC
Source organism: Allium fistulosum (assembly GCA_030737815.1). NCBI lineage: Eukaryota > Viridiplantae > Streptophyta > Magnoliopsida > Asparagales > Amaryllidaceae > Allium > Allium fistulosum. The sequence continues at coordinate 750,306,785 of CM060905.1, read as the reverse complement.
AGCCTCCAGTCTCGAGTTAGCGGAGTTAAATAATGGATGGTGGAACTCAATCCTTAGCAATTTTATACTCCTCCTATCAGTTTCAGGTTAGAGTTTATGGTGTAGTGAGTAGTCGAACTACACTCATTTATTTGTTTATACTCATATTCGTACTTTGAGGATAAGAGTTAGTTGTCGAGCAATCGGATCGCACCCAATTCAAGTTTATACTGCAGTCCACACTCCGGGGACTTAAAGTTATTTTGGAAAATTGTCGAACCGTACTTTCCTTAATTGATTGATTCTCCTCCTAAGTATGGAGTTTAACTTAGCGAGCGATCAGTCATATCATGATCGCTTTTGACTCATCTATGTCCCATCGCTTGATAGGATTAACTTGGTTATCGAATGTTCAATCACATCCATTCCTTATTAGGTATTACATCCATCGAGTTGTGAGAGAAAATCATCGGATAAGTAGTCAGACCATGCTCATTTTTTTTATTCAATCATGAACTTATGTAATCGGCTAGCTTAAAACTCTAGGAAGTTGCTCGGACATGTCAATATTAGTTAGTCGAGTATCGTAACTAATATGTAATGCTATAGTAATCACAAATATAAAGGAAATTTCAAACTTTATCTGCCAAATGGGAAGAAATGACATAATTTGTCTTATTACATATATGGAAAATCAAATGCTAAAGTTAATTCAAAAATTGAATACAACTAAATGGAAAAGAATAAACTAAGTGAAATAGCATCGTAAGTGCTCGCTATTCCATGCTCTTAGGAGTGTGCTCCACCAACAGTCGCTAGCTCGAAAGTTCCCTCTCCAAGCCTTTTTTCACATGACATATGGTCCTTCCCAAGTAGAATTCATATGTGATAGGGCAGGAAATACCCATTTTAAGATGAGATCGCTGATTTCAAATGTTCTAGGTCGGACTTTAGTGTTGTAGTATCTGGCAACTCAGCGTCGATGCGCAGCTGCCCTCAAATCAACTTCTTTGTGCCTCTCATCTACAAAGTCTAGAGATTCTAATAGGAGATCTCTGTTTGTTCAAGGATTGTAGTAGGTTACCCGATGAGAAGGGACTTCGAGTTCAATAGGAATGATGGCGTCGGAGCCGTAAGTAAGGGCGAATGGGGTATGTCTAGTCATGGACTTGTGGGTGGTTCTATAAGCCTATAATGTTATTGGGAATTCATCCACCCACTTGCCTCTAGCCTTTTCCAAACGCGTCTTCAAATTGGATTATATGATTTTGTTCACAGCTTCAACTTGCATGTTTGCTTGAGGGTGAGCAACTGCCGTAAATCTCATTTCAGTATGATGTCGATAACAGAATTCTTTGAATTTAGCGCTGTCGAATTAAGTCCCATTATAAGTTACAATAGTTCGTGGAAGACCAAAACGACAAATGATGTTTTGGATGATGAAATTGATTACCTTCTTTGTCATGATCGTGGCTAAAGGTTCCGCTTCGGCCTATTTGGTGAAGTAATCAACTACGATAATGGCGTAATTTGTACCACCTTTAGAGATCGGTAAGGAACCGATAATATATATGCCCTATATTGAAAAAGGCTAAGGACTAACCATTTGTGTGATTACTATCGGTGGAGCTTTCGGAACTTTTGCATACATTTGGCACTGGTCGCATCGCCTAGTGTAATCAGTAGCATCTCGGTTTTCAGTCGGTCAACAATACCCATAACAAAGTATTTTCTTTGCTAGGCTCTGGCCCCCAGTGTGATCACTATATTCCCTTTCATGAACTTCCTTTAGGACTTATTTTATTTCATCATGAGCAACACTTTGGAGCAGGAGAACGGAAAAACCCTTTCTATTCATGACTCCTTCCTGAATGATATATCGTGAAGCTTTGCGGAGGACTGGTCACTTTTCATTCCTCCATTCAGGAAAGACTCCTTGTAGCAAATAGCCTTTAATTGGTGTCATCCATGACTCCTTCTCAGACTTCGTCTCTAATACCCAGTCGATTTCCATTTGGTTTATGCTCGGAGCATCTAGTACTTCGAGTGGGACCAAACCCATTTGTTGTGCACCCCCGGTGCTAACAAACTTTTCCAATGAGTCAGCCTCTTTGTTTTGATCCTGGGGAATGAGCGTGCTGTCATAATACTAAAAACCAGTCAATAACTCTTGGACTTGGGCAAGATACGGAGCGAGTCATTGTCCTTTAGCTTGGTAATCTCCTCTGACTTGGTATATTACCACCTCTGAATCGCAAAAGATTTCAAGAGATTTTATTAATAGTTCTCTGGCAAGTTTGCGTCCAACATTCAAAGCTTCATACCCAGCTTCGTTGTTCATTGCAGGGAAGTCAAGCTTCAAAGCATAGAAAATTGATCGATCTTCCAAGGTTACTAGCACAATTCTGGCTCCAAAGCAACGATCATTGGATGCTTCATTCATAATCATTTTCCACCAAATGCTAGGGGCTCCACCGCTCTCTAGGAGATCAACATGTGCAGTAAATTCTGCTATAAAGTCTACCAGAGCCTGTCCGTGGATGGCTCCTTGAAAGAGATAAGTTATGTCGAATAGGCTTAGTTCGATGTTCCACTCGAGTAACCTTCCAGACGTCACAGGACACTATAGGACATGTCGTAACGGCTGATGGTGTAAATGTTGATAGGATGAGCCTCAAAATAGGGGCAGAGCTTTCACGAAGTAATCAACAAGCAGTATGCCAATTTTTCTATTTTTGGGTAGTTCCTTTCAACTCTTGTTAATCGCTTGCTAACATAATAGACCAGTCTCTGGATCAAATTCTCCTCCCGAAGTAGTGCTGCACTTATAGCATGTGCCGACATAACCAAGTAGATATACAAGTCTTCATGATCCACCGGCTTGGACAAGATGGGTGGCCACTCTAAATGGTTCACCAAAGCTCAATGTGCCTTCATGATACTACATCCATTCAAAGTTCCTTTTCCCTCTTCTAATCAAGTCGAAGAAAGGAATGCATTTATCGGTAGCTCTAGAAATAAATCGACTTAGGTCGGCAACCTTCCCATTTAGGCTCTATACTTGTTTGATGGTCTTCGGCACTTAGATGTAGCGAATTGCTCGAATCTTCTTGGGATTAGCTTCGATTCATGAGCATTGATGATAAAACCCAAGAACTTTCCTTAGTAACGGCGAAAGAACATTTCAGAGGATTGATCTTCATTTTGTAATATCGGAGGAAATCAAACATTTCTGCTATGTCTCTAATGTGGTCAAACTTGATCGTAGTGACTTCATGAGCTTATCGTACATATATACCTCTGTCATTTTTCCAATCTAATCTTTAAACATTCTATTAACTAGGAATTGATAGGTCGCTTCAGCATTCTTCAATCCAAATGGCATTACTATATAACAATATAATTCAATATCGGTAATGAAGCTGGTGTGCTCCTGATCGGGAATGTGCATCGGGATTTGGTTATATCTAGAGTACTCATCCATGAAAGATAGCAGTTCGTGTCTTGCGGTTGAGTCTACCAGCTGGTCGATCCTTGGAAGGGGAAAATTGTCGTTTGGACATTCCTTGTTTAAGTCCGAGTAGTCAATGCATTTCCCCCAATTTCCATTCGCCTTTCTCACAAGTACATGATTAGATACCCATTTAAGGTAGAGGCCATCGTGAATAAACCCATTGCATTTGAGCCTATCCACTTCCTCTTTAAGGGCAGCAGATCTCTCTAGATCCATACGATGCCTTTTCTGTTTCACCGGGATATGCCTCCAGTCAATTTTTAATGCATGGCTTGCAATGGTAGCCGAGATCCCACACATGTCGGAATGAGTCCAAGCAAACACATCAAGATTCACTCGGAGAAAACCAGCAGGTTCTTTCATCATCGAGGGGCGGAGCTGTGATCCGATCTTTAGGACCCGTGATGGGTCGTCGTGGCTGACCGTGATGTCAATCGTCGGCTCGGTCGGTGGAGCGTTGGTCTCTATATGCTCGTCCTCATCATCCCTCGGATCTTTGTCTTTATAGAACCGACTATGGCGCCCGAGCTAAGGCCAAGCCCTGGTTGTCAATCTTTGGTGGTTTGGATATGGAGAGACTTTTCCACACCTTTCTCCTTTCGTTGAGCATCTCTCAATTCAGCCACATAGCGAGCACGGCCGGTCACCTGATCACCATGCATAACTCCAACACCGTTATCAATTAGGAACTTCAAAGTCAAACACCATGGGCCAAGAGCTGCTCGGAATTCAGCTAATGCTGATCGGCCCAGAAAAGCATTGTATGTTGAATCAACATCCAAGACAACAAATGGAAAAATCCTTACTCTCTTGCGGTCACCTTCTCCTAACTCCACGGGCAATTTGACGTAACCGACGGCTTTCATCGTAACACCGTTAAAGCCATGAATGTTGGTTTTAGACTGTTTCAAGTCCTTGGCTTCCATCCTCATCTGATTGTAAGCCTGTTTGAAAATTATATTTACGAAACTTCCACAATCAACCAAAATCCTCCTTACTAAGGTGGGACCGATCATGGTAGAAATAACCATCGGGTCGATCGTCGATGCCTCCACCTTGTCTGCATCTCTGTTTTTGAATACAATGTCGTCTACTATTGTATGTTACTATTTTTCTAGAGCTCTGTCTTCTATACTCGAACTACATTCAAAATTCATATGCTTTATTAGGCTAGCATAGTGCTCCATCTCATGCCAACTCTTATCAGCTGGATGCGGTCCTCTGGCCATTGTGTTGATCACTAATCTTCAACCAGTCCATGCAGGCTCTTCGGCACTATACGGAGCCTATACTTGGTTGGGGTCAGATGTCCCCTACCCGCCATCCTGCAGGGCTTTAACAAACTACTTTAGTTTTCTTTCTCGATTTAGTTTCTCGATAATATCCTAGAGATGCCTACACTCATTCATGTTATGACCATAGCATTTGTGGAACCGATAATGTTTACTAGTTTGTTTCTGCTTCTTCATCGATTCTTTCGGTGGTGGCTTCCTATACTTCATGGTGTTGCATGTAGATAAGTAAACGTTCTCTAAGGATGTATGCAGTGCTGTATGGGTATCATACACTAGAATCCTAGGCATTCCTCTTCCAAAATCCCACTTTCACTCACGGTTCCGATCACCGTCTTTCTTTTTCTAGTTCGGTTTATTTTGGACATTTACTTGAACTTTCTTGGAACTCTCACCAGACTATTTCACTACAATGTTACTCTGCACTCCCTTTCCACTTGATCCCACAATATTTTTCTTCCTAGAGCATCTAGCTTCCTCTTTCTTCAAATACTGAGCTGCTTTTGCATAGAAACGTTCTAATGTTACAGGTTGTTTGCCAGCTAATAAATCGCTAAAAGTCAAACTCTGGCTCAATCCCCCTTGTTATCACCATCAGTGTTGAATAGTCATTCAGATTAATGACTTTTGTGACAACCATATGAAATCTCTCCAAATAATTGTTCAGCGATTCTCCTGGAGCCTGGATCATGCTGGATAGGGATATTAAATCTTTGGGGCGAGTTGCATGCATACGGAACTGGTCCACAAACTTTGTTGCTAAATCGTCAAATCTAGAGATTGACCGTGGAGGTAATCTCGTAAACCACATCGTTGTTATGCTAGAGAGAGTGATAGGAAAACATCTACACTTAGTTACATCATTACCTCGTGCGGAATCCATCAGCCATTCATATCTCATGATGTGCTGCCTGGGGTTGGTTTTTCCCTCGTAAGTTGGCATCGACTGCATACTAAACCTTATTGGATACTCCGAATGTAAGATACTGTCAGTGAACGGGATAGGGCTTCTCGAGATCCCCCATCATCATTAGTCAAGCCTTGTCTCTCTCTCACTAGCTGTCTAATCATATCCGACAAGTCTAGCGTTTGGATAGTTGGAGGCAAGCGGTAGTCGTGCTCCACCATACGTGAATGGTCTGGTTGATGTCTACGGGTCATTCCACGCCTTCTTGGCTCAACATCCTCTCGACGTATATCACGTACGTTCACTTCATCGTCATTCCGAGGAGGTGATTGGTCTCCATCCATCTGAACTCCAACATCCAAATCAACCGCAGCATCTCTAGCTGGTGCTCCAACATGAAGAGACATGCTTCTTCCTCTGGAGGAGGGATCGACCCCGATCCCTATAGAGGGATCGGCATCGATCGGCCTCGGCAAGCCAGGTTAGCCTTCTTGTTGATGTCCGGAAGCTTCTACATGATATATAGCAATTCTACAACATCTGCATATGTAATAATCATTTAATGAACTAGAACTCTCCGATTTTGAATAATTGTTGGCTCCCTCCTAGCTTTCCCTCGCTGTTGCTCTATGAGTTGATTAACTAAAACAATATTGGCTTGAATTTGCTGGTTCAACTATCGACGGCTATCCACTAGCTCTCACATCAGATTCTGGAAATCGGCTCTTGTGATGGAATCAGCCAAATTCTGGACATCAGCTGGATTGGCAGCATTCATATCTACTGGTAGATTACTCGGGCCTCCTTGCTGGATATTAGCATTTTCATTTCCTTTTGCTTTTTGAGAGGTAGATTTGGTGTTTGTAGCTATTGTCGATAGTTTCCTTTAGACTTTTGCATATCTGAATAGAACCACTAAGCTTCTTGAGGATAATTATAGATTTCTTCGGGGGATTTATGCAATCTAGTAGCAGCAAAGGGATCCAAATAGGGCTGAGAATCTCTTTCTCAGTAAAAGCACCAATATGTTTGCACCCAAATTGGCACAAATGCCTAATAGAAGTTTTATAGAGAAATAAATGAAGAATATAAAATGAAAATAGAGGAAACAAATAATTAAATGATAGAAAATAAAAGCAATAATAAGAACACAATGATTTATAGTCGTTCGGTGTTGTTTGCCTACGTCAACATTGAATATATAACACTTTGTAAACTGAGTACAATAGGGATCAGATGAAATTCTTTAGTTACAATAGAGTACAGAGCGACTAATAATGTAAAAGTCCCAAAAATGAACAATCAAGCATGTATTTATAGAGAAAGAGGGCGAAATATCTCCTTGAAAATTCGATAGAAGGATCTCCAAGACCAAATGGACCCATCAGAGGGATTGCATGGCCTAAATCCCAAGGAATAGTGATCGGTGCCGATCCCTATTTTTGAGGAATTTGGAGTGTGTGAACCCTATGGGAGCATTCCCATGTTGTAATATGTTTAGCCTCCAAGTTTCATGTTAATTGGATTAGTAGAACTTGAGTTATTTCTCGATCTTTGCTGCAATGTGAGTTGTTACCTGATTCCAATCGATCCCTATTGAGGGAAGAGGGCCAATTCCACTTTCTTAATCCTTTTGGGGTGCGATCCCTAGAGTAGGCGCCCTAGGGTTCCCACATCTTGCTCGTAAAATTTCATATGCATTAGACTTATGGATTTTGAGATATTGATTGTTTCCCATTGACTTGCACTTGCTTTGTTGAAATATGCCAATCCCTATGATTGAGAGGGATTATAGCCGATCCCTTTTCTATGTTAAACTATATTCCATACTTTGAACATTCTGCATTGCATATCTCTCAATCCCATTCAACCACGACTTCATATTAACATCTTTACTTGACTTCTAGACCACACAATCATCGCTCTGGACTTACTGGCCTTGATGACAGTGAATCTAACTTGTCCAATCAGTTCGAATATAACCTGGTCAAAATGTCGGATAATAATTAGTATTTCTGGTTTCTATTCTTTGCCACCTTAGAACTTTCATACTTGCTTAATTCATTCTCTTGTTTGTATTTTTCTTGTACCTATGAAGAGGAATATACTTTCACTCTTTTCTATGATTTTATCAATTTATTTTCCAAAATAAACTTGATAAAAATATACTAAATGATCTTCAATGTACTTAAATTCACTTTTTAAGACTTACAATTCAATTTCATAAAATTTTGTATTAAATGGCATGTCACTTAAATTAAGTGGAAATGACGTTAAGATATTTGGACTCCCAATTAAAGATTGTATAATAGACTCACAACCAATTAAGAAAAAATAAGATTACCTCCAGTTTGTAAAAAAATTATTGAAAAATCTCTTGAGGATGAGAAAATGAATAAAATTGTTATTGAAAGAGAAATTAGAAGGATATTGAAGAATGAAGATGGTGAATCATGTAAAGACGTAGTTAGATTTATTATATTACATCTTATTGTACCATTCTTTTACTTAAGAAAAAAAATTGTTTTTTATTCCTAAAATGAAAAGCTATATTGTATAAGTGATAATACAGGTTGTTTTTTTACAGGTAGCAATTAATAAGTGAATTAGCATCAACCTTGGGCCATCGTTTCATATTTTCAAATAGAAAAAATTAGCAAACCAACTTCATTGTTATTTGGTAAGTGCTTCTTGAACTTCTGGTTTATAGTAAGAAGCTACTACTATTGTGTTGTAAGTTTACATCCAGAACTTTAATTATTTTCTACCAGATATAATCTTTTTTGTAAATATATTCATAGTGTAATAGATTTAAAATCTTTCTTTGAAAAAAATATTTAGTGAGTATTTTACTTAGGTATCAAAAGTGAAACAACAATGGTTATTTGAACCGTGTAATAGTATGTTGACGGTCATCAAATAAAACTTCCACTTGAGGTATGTCAACAAAATTTTAGTACTACTTGGTATAATTTTGTTCACACACTACAGTATCAACAAAATACTTGATTTTACCAGAATGAGTGAAATCACAATAAAAAAACTAATTCTTGTTTATAAATGGTATTGTTAGAATGTGTTATAGAAAATATGGAAAGGCACCGTTACACATTCCATACTACTGTAAATGATATATACATTAACTGTCAAAAATTAGTAGGGGAATGATAAATTTCTTATCATGATTTGGGCTAAATATATTGAAACAAAATTCTATGAACATATGAGGAAACAAAACTGCATTTACCATTAAAATTACTGTACTTAAATATTGCCTTGATGTCTTGCATTTTCAACTATTTGTAAAACAAAATATAATTAGAAAAATAAATGATCAACATTATTGATGTTAGACCATTTTCAACAATTGTTTTGTTCACATCTTAATTTGTAAAGTAAAAACTAAACTAAACAGTGCACAAGACACTAACCAAACAACGAATCAGTTTTTTAAATAAATCAATCTGTGCATTAAAATAATAATCTTTTTACCATTTTAGTACCGAATATGACATCACCCCGGTTGTTACCAACCTTTACCGGGATCCCTTAGAATACACCACATACTCGATATTTAGATAGTAATCTAGAAAGGTGATGACCATACCCTAATGGTTGCGACCACATAGCCTTACGGCATACCCTGTTTAAGCCATCTCTGGGTGTGAGGCCTAAGGTAACGAATTACCTTTCACAAAACGGATTCTACTTTGAATGCCACATTGGCATTTCTAACAACACATTATTGATTTCCACAAAAGTAACACCTTTGAGCTCGTACGTCTCAGAGAAGAGTGTCAAGCATAAAAGGAGTTACCACCGCCAAACAGATGTATGTTTGTAAAAATCAAGGTACGTGGTCTTAGAAATGCAATGTCAGACATTCGTCCATACAAGTTGTCCAAGAATAGGACAAACCGAAGGCACTCCTCCTACTACATCCTATTTAGGAATCACACTTAGGATTAGTAGCGAGTAGTCCTTATATCAAAGATTTCAAAATGAAGATCTCACCGCCACCATATATATGATATGGGATTTACCCCTGAGGTTAGTGGCAAGCAGCCCTACATTATGAAGATCGACGTCTTCAAATTCATTTTCTTCAAAATGTTTTCACTTTCGAACGTATATTGGTTCGATGTGGTTTTCGGGTAGGAATCACCCAAATCCGACCCCGGTCTCTCTAAACTAACTATCGATAAAAAGATGTCTATTGGTGATTATTATTCACTTAATCAATATCATTTTATCTAATAAAATATCTCCTAGATATATACATCTTTAAATCGTTTCTTTTTCAGCATATATGGGATTATTAAACCTCTTTTTAACTTTGGAAACATCAAACCATTTCTCATTAATTACGTATGAAAATACTTCCATATTTTATTCAAATTTTTTATAGAGGTTTCATATTTCCAAAACAAATCTTTTTATTGGGTTGAAACCATGTTATCTAAGATGGTAAATTCAAATCCAGTTAGTATTTAGTAAAAGGGATCCATAGAAATTATACAAATTATACTCGATACTAATTTCTATATTCAACTTGTATTATTAATTGAATAACGGTGAAATCGCCTTTTAAATCCACAAGAATAAGACGAGTTCCCGCCTCGGAATTTTGATACAGAGTTTAACCAATATGTTCCCTATATCATCAAAATCTTACTATTTAAAATCTTCTTTAACTTTTGGAAATCTCCTAACCTCTTTTTATCTTAGGAAATTGTGGTTCAAGTAAATAAAATTTACTATCCCCTCTGTTGGACCAGTCTGGATAGCTAGAGCGGAACCTAAACACTGGTTGTCCAAGCTCGGGTCTAAAGACTATCTCTTTGTCACCCATAAGGCGATAAAGTAAATTTATTAACTCCAAACCATTAAGTTTCTTTCAAAATGCCTGGTTTGTTATTGAAAACCATTCACAAAAGATTTGAGAAGGAAAATTAAGTTTAAACCATGATTTTCAAATGTTACCAAAACCGTTGCAAAAATTGCTACTAATAGTGTTTCTAAACCTTCTTTTTACACTAATTACTTTTCATCTATGTCCATTTTAATAAATAAAATCCTTTTTAAAACATTTTAACATATTTATGAAATTTATTTCATATTTTCAAAGATTTAAAAACATCTATTTTAAAGAGTTGAAATCCATATTTTATGAACTGCCAAAACACAATGTTTTTGGAAACTTGATTTGGACGTATCTCAAAATTTATAAAATGAAATCATGATTTTTCTTCTTCATTTGAAAACTATAGTTTTAGAAGTTCGGAAAAATCTTATTTCGAATAATTTCGAGCTATATTCCATTCTACACATTAATTTAACTTTTACAACGTGAAATCGTAAACTACCGTTATGCGACGCGCCTATTTTGACTGCAATTTCATATCTATTCAAAACTTTTGCTGAAATGAGTTCTAATGTTAATAAAACATTTTTAAACCATTTTATTCATGTTTAAAGAGGTTTAACTATGTCGTGACACTTTTATAATTCATAAGAAGAAAGTGATTTCTTCATGTAAATTCGATGTGTATTTAACGTGAATTATTCCCATACCCAAACAAACATATTATCATAACGTTTTATTAACATAACCCCAAGTGTAGTGAAAGAACCAACGTATGAATACGAATCAACAGTATTCACACACAAATCACAGATCTAAGCAAGTAACAAGCAGCAATCAAGAAATAATGAATAGTGACACACAATTTATAGTGGTTCGGCTATCTCCGGCCTACGTCCACTTCAAGGTTTTTATGATTTTATTGCTCGATGCTTGAAGATTACAATTTCGTGTGTTGTATTACAACTGATTTGCTGAGCTAAGTCTGAATCTAAGGCAGCAATGGTGATCTGGAGTAAATCTGGCAGAGTCTGGGCGCTCTTTATCTCTCAAAATTGTCCGACCCCTTTTCTGAATGACCAGGGGCTCTATTTATAGGTGTAGGAGGCTGATATTTTGCCTAAATTGAGGGGAGACCAGTTTTGGTACGTCAGGGGGCCCACATGGCCGAAATCTGGAGTTCCGGGCCCACTTTGGGATCGATTCGACCCGTGGTTCGAATCGATCAAGAAATCGTCCAATCAAGCTGAAATTTGGTGTGGTCATTCTTCATCATGTGTTTAAGCTTCTGTGAAAATTTCATGGCGTTTGGATTTGTAGAACTTGAGTTATGATCGATTCAATATGGTGTTTTTCGCTTCCTGGAGTCGTTCGAATCGATACCTTCGAATCCATAGGGTCGACTCCATCTCCTTGCACGTGAAGGCAATGACGTGGTGCGCGTGCTTTGGGTCAACCCTCCTTTTTCTCCGAGTTTTACTGAGTCGAACCCGTGGTTTCAGCTAGGTGGACTTGGTAGATTCAAGGCAATCGATTCGAAGACACGTTTCTTCGAATCGATGGAATTGGTGCTTGGTCGAATCGATCCAGATATGCCACTGTGGATCGATTCGAAGTTATCTCAATGTGGGGGTTCGAAGATGCTGGAGTCGAAGTTTCTATCCCTGCATGGATTCGGAGGTAATGGAGTCGAAGTAAAGGTGCCCTCAATCGATTCGAAGCAACGTAGGCCTGATGGATTCGAACTTGACGGAGGCGAAGCTTTGCTCCTTCTGATCGATACGGAGGTAATGGATTCGAACACGAGCTTCACCAATGGATTCGAATACGATTGGTTCAAAGTTGATGGGTTCGAACCCGATCGATTTGAAGATGCTTGCCCTTCATGGATTCGAAGTGGGGTCGTGCTCTGTCGATTCGAAGGCCTTCATGGTGATGGATTCGAATCTTGGTCGATTCGAATACAATGAACAACATATTTCCTTAACCTTGCAACGTTCGTATTTTGAGCATACGAACTCGGATTGACTCGAAATTTGGAACGTTGTTTCATCTGGCCTTGCTTGACATGTCTTATCAATTACAGCCCGATCCGGACTCGGACAAAATTCATCGATATCCATGGTGAACCTGCGATGCACAATCGATGTTCATGACTAATAATCATTGATTTTCAGTTAATCTTTGGGTATCTCGACTTTGCCAAAAGTTGGGATAACATTTTGCCCCCCAAAACATGCCTTTTTGGTAAAAGGCGTGTTTTGATCAGCCTTAAGTTGGATGCAGTGAGTTCATGTTTTACTAATAGCTTATAGCATTTTCAATCAAGTCCATGGCTGTTCAAAGCCGAATTGTTATCAATTTCTTTTAGTGGAAGTTAAGAATGAGATTCTACCGTCTCTCCGTATTATCGATGGTCACTCCGGACCCTTGCCGAGCCCTTTCCAGACTTAGCGATCGAATAGAAAGATCCTATTGCACTCCGGTGTTGCTTTCTACCCCTTACACTCCGGCCCCAGTTAGGGCGTAAAAGCGATGTCTTGGTCGTTCTCGACCGATCACAGCCTCTCCGGGCTCATGTTGGAACTTGGATCCCATCTTGTCACTCTCCGGTGAAGGGAAAACAACGTTAAGTGAGTCAATCCTGTCGCTCTCCGGCGAAGCGACTCACCTCATGCACTCCGGTTCAGTGAATCTGAACATTAAGCGATGTCATGGCCTAAATCGTGGGCCGATCATAGCCTCTCCGGGCTCATGCTGGATCTCATCCTGTCACTCTCCGGTGAAGGGGAAACGATGCTTAAGTGAGTTGATCCTGTCGCTCTCCGGCGAAGCAACTCACTTCTTGCACTCCGGACCCTGCCTCTCCGGGTAGGATCATAAAGCGATCATGTTTATATTGATATTTAATGTTTATCCTTTAACTCTCCGGTCAACGGTTTATTTTAATAAGTGTTCCTTTATTAAATTCAAATCCTAGATGTTCAATCTCAAACACCAGGAAAAACAAGACAATGCCTCTCCGGGCGGAGCGGTCTATTTCCATCTCAGAGCATGCCTAGGAATCTCTTCGGTTCCCGTACATGAGTAAGTGGGATAGCCGTTTTATTTTGGAAATCAAATCTAAGAAAACTAATTGACCAGAGTCCAAATCTTGAACTTGGCCCTTGCCATCACAATCAGTTGATGACGAGTCGTGATCCCGATCTAGGATCATTCCTGTTTGGTTGAGGCGGTAGTTGTTCGGGCCTAACCGCCGTCGTACGTTCTCTGACATACTACGGCAATCTACCACTCCTGGCATGTTCTTCCACCTCATCCTTCAGGTGGCGGCATTCATCGGTAGTGTGCCCATCCAGCTCATGGAATAGGCAGTACTTTCCAGTCCTACGTTCCCGCTCCGTGGGATCTCTCCTGGGTGGTTTTCGATAGGGGAGTTGCCCCCGAGTTTCGGTGTAAATTCGTTCTAGTCCTGCCACCAAGTCTGTGTATTGCCTGAATCTGGGCTCTCGGAATTTCTTCCGTTTATCAGGACCATCATGTGCGTCATCCTGCTTTCTCTTTCCTTTGTCTGCCCTGGACTATTCCCTGGCGGTTCCTTCGCCTTGTGCAACATTTATTTCCTGCCTCTCGGCTCGTGATTCCTCTAATCGAATGAATTTTTCAGCTTCATGGAAAAACTCTCCAAGATCTTGCGGTGGATCTTTAGTCAAAGAGTCTTTGAACTCGGTGCCTTCTCCAAGTCCTGCCACCGCCGCTATCAAAATCATCGATGGGTCCGGGCGATCTACAGAAGTCACCGTCGCATTAAATCGTAACAAAAAATCTTTTATGGACTCTCTGGTCCTTTGTTTTATTGATGCCAAAGTCATCACGCTCTTAGGTCGCGTCACGTGAACCCTAAACTGCTTCATGAAGCAATCCACAAGCTCGCCCCATGTTCTGATTGATCCGGTTTCTAGCTGCCTAAACCAAAGCACAGCCAAATCTGATAAGAATAAGGGGAAACATCGTGCCATCACTTCCTCGGATGCTCCCAGCACTTCCATGTGTCTGATATATCTGGTGATATGCATGGTCGGGTCTGACTTTCCGTCATAAGGATTCAGCGTTGGTAGTTTGAACTTCGGAGGGTTCCTTGCATTCCTGATATTCGGAGCGAACGGACTCCGACTAACTTCTTCCAATCCTCCTCCTGACAACCCTCCTTTCATGAGTCGTCTCACTAGGCCAATCATTCTTTCATCTCCATCTAGGGGTTGCCCCTTTGTCACGTCTCGGTCTTGCCCTCCGAGTCTCGTAGGGAATTCTGGTACGTACTCTTCGGGCGGCTCGTTAGCATTTGTGTTGGCCCTAGCCGGTTGAGCTCCTTTCAAAGGTACTTCCGCGTTGGATCCTGCGGGCCTGCCCCCAAGCCCTTGTTGATTGCCTTCTGGTTCTGTATTCTGTCCTCCGTTGGGTTCCATAGCCCTAGCTCCTTGTTCCACATTCACAGCCGCTGTAGCTGGTCCAGGGTTTTGCGTCCCTGCAGCTCTCATCTGCTCGAAGAAATTCTGCAGCATCTCTTGTTGGCTTTTCATCATTCTTTCCTGCATTAAGTTATTCATCGCTTCCATCTCATCTCTAGTAATGTAGATCGAAGCTTGTCCTTCTCCAGCGCCAGAGGATGCCTCTTGACTTCCTACCTGTTGGCTCCTCTCAGTTCTTTGTCTAGTTTGTCGAGTCATTGTAGAGTCAGATCTGAATCCTTAAAATTCCAAACCTAAATTTTGAATTTGGTGTAGCGGGTGCTAGTTCTTCTCAGTGAAAGCACCAAAGTGTTTGCACCAAAAATGGTCACAAACCCCAAGTGTAGTGAAAGCACCAACGTATGAATACGAATCAACAGTATTCACACACAAATCACAGATCTAAGCAAGTAACAAGCAGCAATCAAGAAATAATGAATAGTGACACACAATTTATAGTGGTTCGGCTATCTCCGGCCTACGTCCACTTCAAGGTTTTTATGATTTTATTGCTCGATGCTTGAAGATTACAATTTCGTGTGTTGTATTACAACTGATTTGCTGAGCTAAGTCTGAATCTAAGGCAGCAATGGTGATCTGGAGTAAATCTGGCAGAGTCTGGGCGCTCTTTATCTCTCAAAATTGTCCGACCCCTTTTCTGAATGACCAGGGGCTCTATTTATAGGTGTAGGAGGCTGATATTTCGCCTAAATTGAGGGGAGACCAGTTATGGTACGTCAGGGGGCCCACATGGCCGAAATCTGGAGTTCCGGGCCCACTTTGGGATCGATTCGACCCGTGGTTCGAATCGATCAAGAAATCGTCCAATCAAGCTGAAATTTGGTGTGGTCATTCTTCATCATGTGTTTAAGCTTCTGTGAAAATTTCATGGCGTTTGGATTTGTAGAACTTGAGTTATGATCGATTCAATATGGTGTTTTTCGCTTCCTGGAGTCGTTCGAATCGATACCTTCGAATCCATAGGGTCGACTCCATCTCCTTGCACGTGAAGGCAATGACGTGGTGCGCGTGCTTTGGGTCAACCCTCCTTTTTCTCCGAGTTTTACTGAGTCGAACCCGTGGTTTCAGCTAGGTGGACTTGGTAGATTCAAGGCAATCGATTCGAAGACACGTTTCTTCGAATCGATGGAATTGGTGCTTGGTCGAATCGATCCAGATATGCCACTGTGGATCGATTCGAAGTTATCTCAATGTGGGGGTTCGAAGATGCTGGAGTCGAAGTTTCTATCCCTGCATGGATTCGGAGGTAATGGAGTCGAAGTAAAGGTGCCCTCAATCGATTCGAAGCAACGTAGGCCTGATGGATTCGAACTTGACGGAGGCGAAGCTTTGCTCCTTCTGATCGATACGGAGGTAATGGATTCGAACACGAGCTTCACCAATGGATTCAAATACGATTGGTTCAAAGTTGATGGGTTCGAACCCGATCGATTTGAAGATGCTTGCCCTTCATGGATTCGAAGTGGGGTCGTGCTCTGTCGATTCGAAGGCCTTCATGGTGATGGATTCGAATCTTGGTCGATTCGAATACAATGAACAACATATTTCCTTAACCTTGCAACGTTCGTATTTTGGGCATACGAACTCGGATTGACTCGAAATTTGGAACGTTGTTTCATCTGGCCTTGCTTGACATGTCTTATCAATTACAGCCCGATCCGGACTCGGACAAAATTCATCGATATCCATGGTGAACCTGCGATGCACAATCGATGTTCATGACTAATAATCATTGATTTTCAGTTAATCTTTGGGTATCTCGACTTTGCCAAAAGTTGGGATAACAAAGAAAGTGATTTCTTCATGTAAATTCGATGTGTATTTAACGTGAATTATTCCCATACCCAAACAAACATATTATCATATCCAAACATGATAAACAACAATCTTAAACAAGCATAGAAATCATATCATATCATTATATATTTTATTAAATAACTAGTAGAATTTCTCACTTAATAGCTTTCCCGACCTAACTTTAAATGTTACGAAAAGACTATAGCTCCGATATTCCTGTACTGGAGCTTATGAATGCTGCTCTGGGACACTTACGGTGTTTCGGCCTTAGACTTGTTAGGGTGGAGGAGTTCTTAGATGGGCTTGGCCTAGATGGGATAAGAAGAGGAGATTACTAACTCAGCTTCGAACTCGAAGTGGTTTATCTCTTTATATATTACGACTTATTTTGGCAAATCTTCGACACTATTTTTGAATTTCCCTAAGAGGCCATGGAAACCATTAATGAAGAGGAAGAAGAAGATGAAGAAAGCTTAGGAAATAGAGAAGGAAGTGTGAATGAAAGTGAAGAGATATGCCTTGTATTTATAGGCAAAAGTTTAAATCAAAATATCATGATATTTTCACCAAACATCACATCATCTTTCCACCTCACTACCACTACCATACCCTCCATGTGCTTCGACCGTAGATGCCCACCCCTATCCACATCATCTCCATCACTTACCTTAGCTTGCAAGGCATGTATCAAGTTGACTTAAGGGAGATATGTCATCATTAGCTTATACATCCTCCTTTATAAATATCATGATATTTATTTTATTTACCATTAGTAATTAGTAAATGTAAATGATAATTCTAAGGTGTATATATGTGTACATGGATGTATATATGTGTATATATGTGCGTGTATGTCACATATAACATATAACGTTGCACAAATTCTCTACATCAAAACGTTACGAAGTCAAATTCCAATTTCCAATCACATTTTTTACTTCTCAGTTAATATACATATATTTATAAACAAAGTTTAATAATAATATTTCTATTATTATTTAATATCTAAAAGGGCCTCATTTGATTTTAAAATAATTATTAAATCATTTAAAGTTAGTTTAAATTCAAAGATCAATTATTCAAAAATGATGATAACATTGATGATGTCATAAAAACATTTTATTTCTACAAATAAAATAAATAATTTTATTATATATTCTTTCTTAAATGTATAAGTAAGTGTATATATCCAAACTTGTTCGTGACTCCTAATGGTTAACAAGTAGTTTGTTGATAAAATGATTTTTGGTCACTTTATCGATATTTCTGTAAATACTTATTCAAAATAAGATTACAATTATTAATTATTCTTCAAAACCTTACAATTTGTGTTATAAAATCTTATGTTTGAATATTTTTAAATTAAGTATTATATTCCAAAGTGATAAATCCATGGGTCGTTACAAACTTCCATCTTTAAAAGAATTTCATCCTCGAAATTTATGACAAGAAGAAGATAACTCAAAGAGGATTATATTAGATATGAGGAAATACATGAAAAGATATGACAAGTGATTACACCATCGGAGGTGAGTACACTATATCGATACAACATATATAGACTAGCCATCTATACTGAATTCAGGATATGCCTTTTTCATTCTATCTCCCATTTCCCAAGTGCAATCTTCAGCATCACCACTCCACTGGACTTTAACTAATCTTACAACATTTCTCATTAATCGCTTCTCATCACGATCCATGATTCGATTAGGTTGCCTGACGATAGTCAAGTTTGGTTCCACTTCTAAATCTTCTTGGACAGTTGTCTCCATAATTTGTTCTGGGTCATACATATATTTTAGTAAATGGAACGCATGAAAAACATTATGCACACCTAACAACCTTTCTGGCAATTCTACTCGATGGGTTAATGGACCAATCCGCTTAAGAATGGGAAAAGGTCCAATATATCAAGGTGCTAACTTCCTAGTTCTTCCAAATCTCATTACTCCCTCATCGGAGAGACTTCCAAAATACAAAATCTCCAACCAAGAATTCTAAATTCCTATGCCTCTGATTGGTGTAACTTTTTTGCCTACTTTGAGCTTCCATCAACTTCTTCCCGATCATATCTACCTTTTTCGAGGCTTCTCGAATCATATCAGGACCAAGTACTAACCGATCTCTGATTTCGATTCAACATGTTGGTAATCAACATGGATGACCGTATAAAGCTTCATAAGGTGCCATATTAATACTTGCCTGGTAGTTGTTGTTGTGGGAGAACTCTACCAGATGAAGACGATTCTCCCATGAACCTTTAAAGTTTGAGATATAAGCTCTCAAGAGATCTTCTAACACTCGATGTACCCTTTCTGTTTGCCCATCGATTTGAGGATGATATGCGGTGCTTATACTTAGCATGTTTCCAAAGCTATCTGTAATGCCTCCCAGAACTGACGGGTAAAGATTGGATCTTGGTCACTTACTATCCTGCTTGGAACTCCATGTAATCGAACAATTTCTTTTATGTACATATTTGCAAGACTGGAAGCAGTCCTTGTTGGCTTTACTACAATAAAGCCTGCGCTTTTGGTTAATCGGTCTATAATAACCCAAACGCCTTCATTTCCCTTCCTCGTTCAAGTTAAGCTGTCGATGAAATCCACTGATATCTGATCCCACTTCCAAGTTGGAATCTCGAGAGGTTGAAGTAGTCTTGCAACCTTTTGCTGGTCGCTTTTGATTTGCTGACAATTTGCACATCTACTATGTAACGACCCCGAATTTTAATCAATTTTAAATCGAGAATTAAATTTATTTTTGAATAAAATAGTAAAATAAATGGTTTAAAATATAAATAATAAAATGTTGGGTAATAAAACTTTAAAAGGAATTCAAAATAAGTGTTGATGTTAAACGAGTATTTCGACTAAATCTATGGTTATATCAGATATGAAATGAACTTATAAACTTCTAGAGATAAATATTTAAGTTGAAATAAAAGTAAAGCAGAAATTCAAATGGAAAACAAGAAAAACATAGCACTAAAGAAGATTTCCAGCCTTTATAAATCTGCATAATCAAAATTTACAAAAGTAAGTATAGGAAATATGGAAACAAATGATACGCAGGCAGAACTTAAGAAAACAAGAAATGTAATACATGGAAGATTCTCAGCCTCAAAGTGATCTGCATAGTTAAGTAGGCTTGTATTGGTAAGTATGAAAATCTGGTTCGCATTTGCCTGCAAACTTGAGAAACAACAAGAATCACAAACAAAGTAAAATTATATAAGTTGATAGCTTGCAAATGAAGCCAGGTATTATAAAAAATATATATATATGATATGTACAAAATGAAGACATAAGTACAAACACCATTAAATGCTCTCAATCCTTACAGCATACAAAATTCATACGAATTGTATTTCAGCCTCCATTTCTTATGAAATATCTCTAACACTACATAAGAAAGAAAAAGAAAATATGCTCTGTTTATATTATAGCCTGTAAGCCACCTTTTCTTTATCATTTTCAATCTCATTCCCAGTTCGAACAAAAACAAAATAAAATGAAACTCCATTAAAACTTAAAACAACATTCTACAATCATCAAGCAACTATAACAAAGTAGAGAGCAAGATGATTTGGCTAAAGGATCAAAGTGGGAACATTTACAGTTTTCAAGTTCAAACTGTTTACAAACAGTCTCTGTTCTTCCTTCTGAAGCAAGGTGAGCAACTCTTCTTGTTTACATGTGAGTAAACTTACTCTTCTACATGAGATCTGCTTGAACAATCTGGTTTGCATGTGTTATTTTGAAAGTCATATGCTAATATGGTTATGTGTTATGGCCTGTGTGTATTTAATTTGTATGCATATCTCTGGTAATAGGAAGTATGGCCTCTGTTATCAAAGTATAGGTTATAACTTAGTTCAAAATTTAATTCCACTTGCTCAGATCATTTTTTAGCTAATGATGTCAAAACAAAATATGTTTGTTCGACTATGAGTTAAGATTTAAAAATTCATTCAAGTTATAACAACTCGTATATGTCTCTGGAAATCGAAGAACTGAGTACAATCTTTCAAATTGTCAAAATTTAAACACTTTAATTTACAAAATCAGGATTATAATTTGAATACGATAACCAAAACATGATTTTTAAAACAAAGATTATGATTTCTAGTGATAGAAATCAAGTGTAGTTCTTGTTTGAACGGAGAATGGGTTTTAGGCAAGTTCAGGCGGTCGGAGGCACTAGCGAGGTCGGAGTTTCTTGCGAAGGTGGACGAGCCTACGTAGGTGATGGGAAAAATATCTGGAGCGGTTCCTGTTCGTCGTGGTGGTAGCGGCGGTAGATTGAAAATTTTTAACCTAGTTTTAAAGAAGATCTCATATGCGATTCGTTCGTCACCATCGATGGATCGAGTGGCGCGAGAGTTTGGAAAGGGGAAGCTGGGGCGTTGACGCGTCGATGACCGGAGTTGCGTGAGCTCTCGTGGTCGAAGTCGGGGGTACGTGGTGTTGACAGGGATGGAGTTGTAGGGGTTCGTTCGTTCCAGCTTTGAGCTTTGAAGCTCGATCTCGATTTCGAGTGGTTAGCCGAGTTTTGATGGTCAGATTCTGGTGAGGAGGTTGTCGCCGATTTGCTCGATGGTGAGGTGTGGGTCGGAGGTGGTCGGAAGAACTGTGCACGTGCACGAGCTTGATAATGTCAGCCTGGGGGTTGTTGTCTTGGGAGAGCAGAGGAAACTCGAAGTTTTCTCGAGTAACGTGAGTGTTTTACTCGAAGGAATTGGGGTTGGTACGCGCGCTAATGGTTGTTCGACTCGAAGTCAGGGGTGACTCGAGTGTGACGACCCGGAATTTTTGAGCATTTGAAATTTGAATATTTAATTAATTTTAAATATTCAGAGATTAATTATAAACTTAAATTTCAAATATCGCTGTTTATTGGGTGATTTAATTATTAAATTAAATTATTTGAAGTTCGATAAAATAGTAGTAAATCTGGTATTCTAAGCTAATTAAAAATATTTCAAAAGCTTTTAAAATTCGTAATGATAATACCGAAGATAATAAAAGTGATATAATCAAACTTAACTGTGTTTTGTTCAGTTTTAAAATATATCGTTTAAATTGAATTTAAAAATAGCCTTCCGAGGCACAGTCTCGGATTTCAACGAAATCAGTTCCATTGGATCCGGAATATGGTATTATTACCGGATTTCAAATTTTGTAGCATTCGGAGTCATTGTATGATCGTACGGTATATAAACGCCTAGAATAATTAGTCGTTCTAATTCAAAATATCGTATATCTTTTCATCTGTCAAAAATCAAATCACAGCCGTAATCCTTCCCCATCAGTACATTTTCTTTGTGCATCAGATATTTTGTTTCCCTACGGCCAAGCTTCTCCAACACGCTTCATTCTTTTATCTTTTTGATAATACAAATCTCGTTCCCCTTCAATTCAAAAATACAGGAATGGCCGAATAAAGTGTTCTCTCTCGTTCGAACGAACCATTCTCCCTTTCCCCTTTCAATCGCACTCAATTCTCTACTTCCAAACCAAAACCCACGTTCATATCTCCTCTATCTAATTCCTCCTCCTCGTTCGAACGACAAAGCCGAAAAAAAAAGAACTCAATCGCGAATTGCGATTTCGCGAACCAGGAGACAACATCTCGAACGAGATGTTGAAGTCGATGAGCATCTGGGCCAGTGACATCGTGATGGAGGCGCTCGCGCTCGAGCAACTGATGGTGGCGCTCGCGAGTCTGGTGGTATTGCGAAGGAAGGGCGGAGGCGCATCCACGTGAAGCTCTGGCAGCTCGAAGTCGCGGCGACTTGCGATGTCGCGTGCAAGGGAAGTCGAAGGGTGGATGTTGGCCAGGCATGTTGGAGGCCGCGAGTTCGATGGCAGGCCAGGCGAGGCAAGTTCGAGTCGAGCTTGATAAATGGTTTCGTCGTGGATTGGGGCAGCGGTGGGTCGCGTATCTAGGGTTAGTGATTTGGATGCTCTCGAGTTGGTCGCATCGAGACTGCGATAGGGTGTAGGTAACAGTTCTCTTTCCATTTGTTACCCCTGTTTATTTAAATCCACATATATCTGTTTTTATATATAAATTAGGATTTAATCTAGGAGGAAGATGAGGCATTTACCGGACTTTTATTTTTTACATTTCACTTTTAAATTTAATACATATATTGAGCTAGGAGATATATATATAGCCCTGCACTCGATTTACAGTAAGCTGTATTTGATATTAACTTTTCAGTTTATAGAACTTTACCTATAAACGTATATGGGTCTTTTAGTATAAGTAATTTCGAGAAAGTAAATAACTACATAATTTATTTATTATATACGGATAAGGGGTTGTTTAAAATATTAAGTTAATACTGATCTGTTCAACAGTTGTTTTAAACATTGAGTTAATCGTGATTTAATTTTAAACATATATATAAATGTTATAAACATAGATTTAAAGCCAGTATAGGCTATTTTATTTTATCTATGTAGTTTCAAAAAGAAATTAAGAGGGTTAATAAAATTTAATTTATTGGGTTAAATAAAATCTTCTGTAATTAAATTAAATTTAATAAATGGAAATTATTTATTCGATTCATTTGAATATTAACAAATGAATTTAAATATTTATTCAAGGTACAGAAAGCGAGAAAACTAAGAGAATATTAAAGTGGATGGCAAATGCAAAGGTGAGTTAATCTCACTCAGTTGAATTTTTAATTTAAATTTAAATGGTTAAATTTAAATAATTGATTGGATGATTGCATTGATTGAGGTGCTATATATATATAGTAGTATATAGCAATATATACATATTGGCATATGTGTATATTGGAGTTGTCGATATTCCCATATTGTATAGCGGATGAGACCCTATGCGCCGCATAATAGCGGTTGATATTTTATTAAACCCATATACCGCGATATTCCACTTTGAAGTGAAATTGGTATTGTGCTAACATCTGTGGATGCAGGGAAACAGGTTGGAGGGATCCAACTGGATTCCTCAAAATATTTAATTTTGTTTAAATATTCTGTGATATGAGTTTGATATCCTGTGATGAATTATATGGATAATTGTATGTTATGGTTTGGTTGGATCGATTTGGATATGCTGAGTTATCAAAATCTCTAGAATGGAATTTTTGAAAAGAAATAAAAGAGTAAAATTCAAGTTAAATAATTCTAGTGAATTCGAATAAATTAAATAAGGAATTGTAAAAGAAATAAAGAAATTTCTTAATTCGAACAAATATGGGAAAAGAGGATTTTGAATTTAACAGGGAAGAAATAAATCTTTAACTAAAGTGATATTATTTAAAATATAAAAGAATTGATTTTATTGAAATTTAAAGATTTAATTTAATTAAAATATTAATTGAAGAAGTTTGGAAATTCGAAATTGGTATTTTAGTTAAAAGGGTTTTAACTCATAATAAAGAAATAAAATATGAAAGTTAATGTATTTGAAATAATTGAAGTAAATAGAGAAATTTATTTCAAAGTAAAGTAGAATGAAAATCAATTGGAAATTGATTTAAGTGTTTAAAAACTTGGATTTTTTTTAAGAGAAATGAGATTTTGGAGATATAAACTGGGTTTATAAAGTAAAATAAATATCATTGGATATTTGAAAATATAAATTCAAGGTAGGAATTTATAAAGGGATATGAATTGGTTTAAAAATAAATGTTGATTTATTTTTAAAGGATGGGAATGAGAAGTGTATTTCTCTGGATAGCCAAGTACGTTTTTCAAAGCAATTTTAAATATAAGTAAAAAGGTTCTAATTTGTGTAAAAAGGCATGTTTTAGGAAATTGATTTTTTTCTAAAGGTTAATTTCCAAAGTAGTATTTTCAAAAATCTATTATTGTAGTAATTATATAAAAGTGATTTGGTATTATGTTTTAAAAAGAGAAATTTAGTTTATATTTGAAAAGTGGTTTCATTTTAAATATTCCTTAAGTATATATTTTGTTAAGGTATTAAAGTAGTTTGATTTCAATATTATAAAATATATTTAAAATAAAGTGTTTTTAAATTATTTTAAAATTAAAAGTATTTTGTACTTGGTGATTCAGTGGAAATAATTATTTGGGAAATGTATTCCGTAAGCGGAAACTGTTTTGAAATTGTTTTCAAATGAGCTTTGAAAATTTGGAAATATATCTTGGAAAGATATTTGGGCAAATAAATAATGTGGGAAATTTTTTATTGTGTGATGGTTGCTTGTGGATGTTAATTGATAGTTAAATAACCGACTATCAATATTGGCCAAATGCGCTGATCGTTTCGAAGAGACCGGGATCGGGTTTCCGTATACCGGGATTCTAGGTCTGGAGACTCGAATACCACTTCGATCCTGTTTGTACGTTTCGTGTAACGTGTTCGGAGTCGAAGATGGAGCTGTGAAGTGCAAGGGCTAGTCGCTACTAATCCTGAGGATATTTCCAAAATGGATGTAGTAGGAATAGTGCCTTCGGTTCCGTTCAAACCCGGGACGGACTTGTATGGACGAATGCTTGCGAAACATCGTCAGGCGGACGATGGGCATTCTAAGGGATATGTGCTATAAAGGTATCGTTTAGCCTCAAGCCTCATCAACCGGGAATGACTGAAAATCAGGGGTTATGCAGCAAGGCTTCGTGGGTAGCCCCCACTTGAGACTAAGGTCATCCCTGTCTAGATGTCCCTTTTTATTTCGGCTTAGTGGTGCGGTTGCTGATCCCAACCGTGGGGTGATTTTATTTGGAAGTATCCAGTAAGGGATGATTCCGGCCTTGTGTTACAGGGGAGCGGGCGTACTCCTCGGTACTGTGATCTAGGCCATGTACTGTGACAGGTGGTACCCCAGTGCCTAGTCATTCGTTGGAAATCCATTCTCCCTACGTGCCTGTACGGTTTTGATTGTGCCCAACTATTGTTGAAATGTGAGATGCAAGCATTTCAGCTAGATTCTATTTTACTTTCTGTAGACACTATTATAATATCAGAGGATTTGGATATAAAGTGTTTTAGCTATCGTAAGGTAAAAACCCGACATGTTTATTTGTGGCGTGGTCTTACGAGATGCTTTTGTTTTCAAAGGATTTTGAAACTTTAATAATAAATTTGAGTGTGATTTTCTCACGCTGGTTTTCCAGACTGACTCGGGTATTGTTTTATATGATGCTCGGGTCAGACCGAGTATATTTACAGGATAGGTATCTATGGAGCTTAGGAGAGGAGCTGGAGTCCGAGACGTATTTCTCGTACTTGTATTATTCCGCTGCTGTTATTGTTGAGATTGTTTGATTGGTTATGGTTGGTTGTATTGGTATACTCTGATGATGATGTATTGTATATAAACTGATATAGTTTTGATTTGTGTAAAGATCTGTTAATATATATTATATTTTATTCCGCTGCGATGGTTAGATTCTGATGTTGTTTTCTATTTTTCTTCTTCTACCTCTTTTTCTTAACTAAAATGGTTCGATTTTCCGGGTCTGGAAAGTCGGGTCGTTACAGTGGTATCAGAGCTTAGGCTGGCGACAACCTTGGCTCTGGTGGGAATTTTGAGAGTATTAATAGATATGAGCGCGTATTTGTTAGTGAATATAAAATTGTTTTATATTGTGTTGATTGGTTTATTGAGTAGTTTATGGATTCTGGTCGATGTGTGGGACGCCTCAACATTGATAGGGATCTCTAAACGCTTGTATAGAACAATTCGACACAGTATTGTTTTAAAGTAGGGTAAATGAAATAATTTTACCCAAATTATTTTTGTATATAAAGAAAAGTTTTGTAAACTATTCTAGTTAATATATATGGTTGTTTGGATGTTAGAAGTGATAATATGGAATTATTATCATTAATATATGGAAACTTAACTAGAAATTGAAATTTATAACCAAAGCAAAGAATAAAATTTTATAATAAAATAAAATTTGAGATATAGATTACAAATGTAATTTATAAAATTGAAATAAACTCCATATCCAAATGAGATAGTAATTTGAAATAGAATTCCAGAGAAACGATGGATATAAAACTGGATGGGTTTTAAATTTGGAATTTTGTGAAGTTTAAAATTCCTTTGAGTTGGAAATGGTTTCAAAACGGTTTTGGAGGGATTTTGAAGAGATAAAAGCATTTAACTCTCTTTCGGTCGTTGGAAAATAACTTCGGTGATGACTGCAGCATCATCGATGTTCATTTTCGAGTTTCTAGGAGAGAAATTGCTACCGAGTTGTTTGAAATGGGATTTGTTTGCGAACTGGATTTGGTTTTGAAATTTCAAAGGGATAATTGAATTTGCCAAAGGAGTTGGATGTAGTTGATTTCAAAAGTGATTTTGAAATTCTGGGACATTGTTTAAATTTTGGAATCTTATTTAAAGTGTTTATGGAATAATAAATATGTAGTGACTTCTAAATTTAGAAGTAGGATAAATAAGTCTAAAATAAAATTGTTTTGTATTTTGGAAGATGAATAAAAATCCAAAACTTAAATCATAAAATAGATTGAAACTAAAGGAAAATTGTTAAAGTGATTTTTGGGACAAAAATCAAATATTAGGTATAAATTGGAATAAATTACCTAATGGAGTAATGGATCATGGAAATAGAACCTTAATTGGCTGAAAGAAAGTTGATTTTGTAATTTGGATATGAAATGGGAAATGAACTTAGATTAAGTAGAAATTATTAATTGCAATCCGAGATAAAATACTAACAAATCGAATGTGGATGATATAAATAAAGCTCGACACATATATTTTGGATGCTGTTAAGTGAAATAAATTGGAACAAAATTAACTTAAGTGTGAATGAACTCAAGTATAAATAAATGGAATATGACCTTGAAATATTATCCAAATGAGTTTGGGTTATGGAATTTAAATTGGTTAAATAGAAATTGAATTGTGAATTAATAAAATCGGGTAGTGAATTAAAAATGAATAATAGAATCAGAATTTGAGTTATTAATTAAAATTCGACTTGGAGTATCAACACATTAAATATAAGTGGAAATGTGTTAAACAAAAATGAAAATTTGAATTAAAATAGTGATGGCTTGTATTGCAAACGAAAATTCAAGTGGGTATGAATGAAAATGGCCTTGGATATTATTCAATGAACGGAATATTGAATTTAGAATTAAAAAGGGACAAATTGAATGAATTGGTGCAAACTGCAATGAAAATGAACTTAAGTTGTTAACTTAAGTAAATGTTGGATGAAGACTGTACTCAAATCGAGGTTGTTGAAATCAATTGAGAATTAATTATTGAATGAAATAGCCTGGATTGCTTTCGAGCTAAATAAATGGATGTGAATAAATTAAATGGAATGGGTTGAGTATTGTTGGAAAAAAAAAATGGGAATAAGGGTCGAAACATTTCATATGTGCTTATGGAAGTATATAACATGCATTGTTTGTAGAATCCATGTTTTAGCAATTTAAATTTTAGTGAAATGTAAAGTAAGTGAAATCGAAAGAACTAAGGAAAGTAAGCTTGCAAATAAACTTTTAATTGAGATTTAAATTTGTTTAGTAAGTGGAACTAATTCAATAGTCAAATGGAAGCCAATTTGAATTCAAATGAAGTTGCGTGGGTAGAATGAATAGTGATGAAAATAAACTTTGATAGTAAAGTGAAAATTTATGTAAGAAGTGTATAAATATTTATATTAAACTTAAGGATTGGAAAAAATGAAATTCTTTAAGTGAAGTGGGTATCGAGGAAATTATTCTAAGTGGATAATTGCATGAAGGGTTAAATTGGAAGTTGTGAAATGGGATAGTTGTGAATAAGTGAATAACAATCAAATGAATGTGAATAAAAAGGAAATTGATATAATTGATAATCAATTGGAATTTATATGTAGGATGTACGTATATTATTTTATTCGCATAATGATTTGATCCGGATTCGAGCACAGAATTTCGAGGTAATTATACCGATCCGAGTTGGGATTTTTCGCTCGATTTTCAACGGCGAACCTGGATATGGATTGTTGACTGATTCTGGTAATTCTCTATCGTAGTTATGACTATGCAAGGAGGATGACGGTTTCTGATCAAGAAACCAGATCTGAGTCCGCACTAGGAAGTCGGGTGGACGATACTAGTTCGGAAGTGAAATTGTGTGATCGATTGAGCGATCGAATGTGATATTGCGTACGGACGATATATGTGCATCGTACGGGCTTAAGTAAGATAAATATTGTAAATTTGTAAAGGAAAGTATAAAATGACTTTGGAATTGTGATTGAATATTATTGCTTAGTAGGATATACAGGTGTGTAAAAGCAATGGATAAATTGGGATTTTTGATTTTAGAAGATAAAATTTAATGGCCCGACAAAAGGTATGTATTTGAATTTCTATATGAAATTTGATTGGGTTTTTGATCCAGCCACTTGGCTTTTTGTTTTCTTTTTGAAATTGGGAGGCCGTAGAGCCATTTTGTAGTAGTACCGAGCTAGCCGCGCAAAGGAGACGCTGGCGAAATTTTTCAGAAATTTAGGGAGTTAGAAAAATTTCGAGAAAATTTTGATAATTCAAAATTTGAATTCAAATTTAAATTTGAACTGATAAGAAAGATAATATTATTTGGGACTTAGGAGTAAGTTTGAAAGGTTAGAAAGAGGGATAATGTACCTCTATTAAAGGATTTGTTTTGGGAGATGGTTAAAACTATTTGGGTTAAGGAAATAGTTAATGGGGATTGAATCATTCCTCTTAACTAGTAATTTCGGGGACGAAATTCTTTTAAGAGGGGAGGAATGTGACGACCCGGAATTTTTGAGCATTTGAAATTTGAATATTTAATTAATTTTAAATATTCAGAGATTAATTATAAACTTAAATTTCAAATATCGCTGTTTATTGGGTGATTTAATTATTAAATTAAATTATTTGAAGTTCGATAAAATAGTAGTAAATCTGGTATTCTAAGCTAATTAAAAATATTTCAAAAGCTTTTAAAATTCGTAATGATAATACCGAAGATAATAAAAGTGATATAATCAAACTTAACTGTGTTTTGTTCAGTTTTAAAATATATCGTTTAAATTGAATTTAAAAATAGCCTTCCGAGGCACAGTCTCGGATTTCAACGAAATCAGTTCCATTGGATCCGGAATATGGTATTATTACCGGATTTCAAATTTTGTAGCATTCGGAGTCATTGTATGATCGTACGGTATATAAACGCCTAGAATAATTAGTCGTTCTAATTCAAAATATCGTATATCTTTTCATCTGTCAAAAATCAAATCACAGCCGTAATCCTTCCCCATCAGTACATTTTCTTTGTGCATCAGATATTTTGTTTCCCTACGGCCAAGCTTCTCCAACACGCTTCATTCTTTTATCTTTTTGATAATACAAATCTCGTTCCCCTTCAATTCAAAAATACAGGAATGGCCGAATAAAGTGTTCTCTCTCGTTCGAACGAACCATTCTCCCTTTCCCCTTTCAATCGCACTCAATTCTCTACTTCCAAACCAAAACCCACGTTCATATCTCCTCTATCTAATTCCTCCTCCTCGTTCGAACGACAAAGCCGAAAAAAAAAAGAACTCAATCGCGAATTGCGATTTCGCGAACCAGGAGACAACATCTCGAACGAGATGTTGAAGTCGATGAGCATCTGGGCCAGTGACATCGTGATGGAGGCGCTCGCGCTCGAGCAACTGATGGTGGCGCTCGCGAGTCTGGTGGTATTGCGAAGGAAGGGCGGAGGCGCATCCACGTGAAGCTCTGGCAGCTCGAAGTCGCGGCGACTTGCGATGTCGCGTGCAAGGGAAGTCGAAGGGTGGATGTTGGCCAGGCATGTTGGAGGCCGCGAGTTCGATGGCAGGCCAGGCGAGGCAAGTTCGAGTCGAGCTTGGTAAATGGTTTCATCGTGGATTGGGGCAGCGGTGGGTCGCGTATCTAGGGTTAGTGATTTGGATGCTCTCGAGTTGGTCGCATCGAGACTGCGATATGGTGTAGGTAACAGTTCTCTTTCCATTTGTTACCCCTGTTTATTTAAATCCACATATATCTGTTTTTATATATAAATTAGGATTTAATCTAGGAGGAAGATGAGGCATTTACCGGACTTTTATTTTTTACATTTCACTTTTAAATTTAATACATATATTGAGCTAGGAGATATATATATATAGCCCTGCACTCGATTTACAGTAAGCTGTATTTGATATTAACTTTTCAGTTTATAGAACTTTACCTATAAACGTATATGGGTCTTTTAGTATAAGTAATTTCGAGAAAGTAAATAACTACATAATTTATTTATTATATACGGATAAGGGGTTGTTTAAAATATTAAGTTAATACTGATCTGTTCAACAGTTGTTTTAAACATTGAGTTAATCGTGATTTAATTTTAAACATATATATAAATGTAATAAACATAGATTTAAAGCCAGTATAGGCTATTTTATTTTATCTATGTAGTTTCAAAAAGAAATTAAGAGGGTTAATAAAATTTAATTTATTGGGTTAAATAAAATCTTCTGTAATTAAATTAAATTTAATAAATGGAAATTATTTATTCGATTCATTTGAATATTAACAAATGAATTTAAATATTTATTCAAGGTACAGAAAGCGAGAAAACTAAGAGAATATTAAAGTGGATGGCAAATGCAAAGGTGAGTTAATCTCACTCAGTTGAATTTTTAATTTAAATTTAAATGGTTAAATTTAAATAATTGATTGATGATTGCATTGATTGAGGTGCTATATATATATAGTAGTATATAGCAATATACACATATTGGCATATGTGTATATTGGAGTTGTCGATATTCCCATATTGTATAGCGGATGAGACCCTATGCGCCGCATAATAGCGGTTGATATTTTATAAAACCCATATACCGCGATATTCCACTTTGAAGTGAAATTGGTATTGTGCTAACATCTGTGGATGCAGGGAAACAGGTTGGAGGGATCCAACTGGATTCCTCAAAATATTTAATTTTGTTTAAATATTCTGTGATATGAGTTTGATATCCTATGATGAATTATATGGATAATTGTATGTTATGGTTTGGTTGGATCGATTTGGATATGCTGAGTTATCAAAATCTCTAGAATGGAATTTTTGAAAAGAAATAAAAGAGTAAAATTCAAGTTAAATAATTCTAGTGAATTCGAATAAATTAAATAAGGAATTGTAAAAGAAATAAAGAAATTTCTTAATTCGAACAAATATGGGAAAAGAGGATTTTGAATTTAACAGGGAAGAAATAAATCTTTAACTAAAGTGATATTATTTAAAATATAAAAGAATTGATTTTATTGAAATTTAAAGATTTAATTTAATTAAAATATTAATTGAAGAAGTTTGGAAATTCGAAATTGGTATTTTAGTTAAAAGGGTTTTAACTCATAATAAAGAAATAAAATATGAAAGTTAATGTATTTGAAATAATTGAAGTAAATAGAGAAATTTATTTCAAAGTAAAGTAGAATGAAAATCAATTGGAAATTGATTTAAGTGTTTAAAAACTTGGATTTTTTTTAAGAGAAATGAGATTTTGGAGATATAAACTGGGTTTATAAAGTAAAATAAATATCATTGGATATTTGAAAATATAAATTCAAGGTAGGAATTTATAAAGGGATATGAATTGGTTTAAAAATAAATGTTGATTTATTTTTAAAGGATGGGAATGAGAAGTGTATTTCTCTGGATAGCCAAGTACGTTTTTCAAAGCAATTTTAAATATAAGTAAAAAGGTTCTAATTTGTGTAAAAAGGCATGTTTTAGGAAATTGATTTTTTTCTAAAGGTTAATTTCCAAAGTAGTATTTTCAAAAATCTATTATTGTAGTAATTATATAAAAGTGATTTGGTATTATGTTTTAATAAGAGAAATTTAGTTTATATTTGAAAAGTGGTTTCATTTTAAATATTCCTTAAGTATATATTTTGTTAAGGTATTAAAGTAGTTTGATTTCAATATTATAAAATATATTTAAAATAAAGTGTTTTTAAATTATTTTAAAATTAAAAGTATTTTGTACTTGGTGATTCAGTGGAAATAATTATTTGGGAAATGTATTCCGTAAGCGGAAACTGTTTTGAAATTGTTTTCAAATGAGCTTTGAAAATTTGGAAATATATCTTGGAAAGATATTTGGGCAAATAAATAATGTGGGAAATTTTTTATTGTGTGATGGTTGCTTGTGGATGTTAATTGATAGTTAAATAACCGACTATCAATATTGGCCAAATGCGCTGATCGTTTCGAAGAGACCGTGATCGGGTTTCCGTATACCGGGATTCTAGGTCTGGAGACTCGAATACCACTTCGATCCGGTTTGTACGTTTCGTGTAACGTGTTCGGAGTCGAAGATGGAGCTGTGAAGTGCAAGGGCTAGTCGCTACTAATCCTTAGGATATTTCCAAAATGGATGTAGTAGGAATAGTGCCTTCGGTTCCGTTCGAACCCGGGACGGACTTGTATGGACGAATGCTTGCGAAACATCGTCAGGCGGACGATGGGCATTCTAAGGGATATGTGCTATAAAGGTATCGTTTAGCCTCAAGCCTCATCAACCGGGAATGACTGAAAATCAGGGGTTATGCAGCAAGGCTTCGTGGGTAGCCCCCACTTGAGAGTAAGGTCATCCCTGTCTAGATGTCCCTTTTTATTTCGGCTTAGTGGTGCGGTTGCTGATCCCAACCGTGGGGTGATTTTATTTGGAAGTATCCAGTAAGGGATGATTCCGGCCTTGTGTTGCAGGGGAGCGGGCGTACTCCTCGGTACTGTGATCTAGGCCACGTACTGTGACAGGTGGTACCCCAGTGCCTAGTCATTCGTTGGAAATCCATTCTCCCTACGTGCCTGTACGGTTTTGATTGTGCCCAACTATTGTTGAAATGTGAGATGCAAGCATTTCAGCTAGATTCTATTTTACTTTCTGTAGACACTATTATAATATCAGAGGATTTGGATATAAAGTGTTTTAGCTATCGTAAGGTAAAAACCCGACATGTTTATTTGTGGCGTGGTCTTACGAGATGCTTTTGTTTTCAAAGGATTTTGAAACTTTAATAATAAATTTGAGTGTGATTTTCTCACGCTGGTTTTCCAGACTGACTCGGGTATTGTTTTATATGATGCTCGGGTCAGACCGAGTATATTTACAGGATAGGTATCTATGGAGCTCAGGAGAGGAGCTGGAGTCCGAGACGTATTTCTCGTACTTGTATTATTCCGCTGCTGTTATTGTTGAGATTGTTTGACTGGTTATGGTTGGTTGTATTGGTATACTCTGATGATGATGTATTGTATATAAACTGATATAGTTTTGATTTGTGTAAAGATCTGTTAATATATATTATATTTTATTCCGCTGTGATGGTTAGATTCTGATGTTGTTTTCTATTTTTCTTCTTCTACCTCTTTTTCTTAACTAAAATGGTTCGATTTTCCGGGTCTGGAAAGTCGGGTCGTTACATCGAGTATCTAGGGATGTGGCTCGGGTTTTGCCTGTGTTTTGCTCGGGTTTGTGGTCAAAGATGATTTCCAGTTTTTAAAATTAGCAAGTATACATGAATGAAGACCTGAACATAAATAAATTAGTGACCAGATTTGATTTGTAAGGAAGATCTTTGGAAAGCAGTTTTTTTGTAAAAGTTTTGAACAAGTTTTAAGTTAATAAAATATTGTAATAAAAGTAAAAAATTTAATTTAGTTTTAATAATGAATTTTATCATATTTAAACATATTAAACAATTTGAAATACCAATTTGTAAATGAGAATTTGATCATTAATAAGAAAATGTTTTATCCTTTAAAATAATGAAGATTTATGGATTTGTGATTATTAAGTTAATTAATATGAATAATTAACTAATTTGATAAATTAATGATTTGGATTTAATTAATTTAGTAATCAAGAGTTAATTAGTTAACCATTAAGGGTTAATTTATTAAGATAATTAATTAAGGTAAATTAATTAATGAAAGTGATTAAGAAAAACTTATTATTTAAGGAGTAATTAATTAGTTGTTGTAATTAATTGAGAATTTATTATTAATTAAAGGTAAATTAATGATTAATCAAAGAATAATGTATTAAATGTTTTGTAATCAATTGATTATTAATTTACCATGACTAGTAAAATTTTTCATAGAAATTAATCTGATTTGAATCAATCAGAAAATTAAAGTGATCTTATCTATGGATGTTTAGATTGTATTGGATGATTTAATTGTTTGATATTCCTGATATGTGATGCTTTGTGATACACCCTGATTTGTATTGTGATCTGTAGTTTACTTATCTGTGACCTTTATATATCTATGATCTGTGAATGAACGATAAGCGTTGTTCTTATACCGCTTATCGAATTATATTTCTGTATTCTGATATGTGATGATTCATTGTGTTGCACTATTGTGTGAAACCCCTGGACCACACTTTTACACACACAAATATGGATTTCACGTGGAAATCGGTTAAGTCACAGATAATTTAAATTCAACATTTTTAAAAATTGAAATTTTAATTTCAATTGATTTTGAAATTGGAAATTCGGGTTTTAAAGTGAAAAGCTTTTGAAATGGAATTTCAAAGATAAAAGTTATTTTGAATAACTTAATCGAGTTTTGAAAATTTAAATAATTTGATTTAAATTTGAATTCAAATTTGAAATTGAATTCTATGATTTGAAACTAGGGATTAAAGATACTGTACAAGTTATATATGGGTTAAACCATTTTAAAGATATTGATTTGGGAATTTGAATTTTAAATTCAAGAGTTTTAACTCGTGTAAATATAACTGGATTTTTTTTATGAAACGAAACTATTTGTTTCAAATAGTAAAAGCTTTCACATAAGTAATGAACTTCAAGTTTGTGTTAAAAGAATTTCAAGTTTGAAATAGAATTGAAATGTTTTGAGAACTATGGAATGAGTCTTTGATTCAAAGACCGAACGAGTTAATCCAACTTGAAATGGAATTGTTTTGAAAGCTATAAGTTAAATCTTGATTTAAGGATTTAACGAGTTAATTCAATTGAAATGGGAATCGATTTGAAAATCTATGAATGAATCTTTGTGAATGGGGTTAATTTTGTGAAATAAATCTTTTTGTTTAAAAGATTAAAAGTGTGGAAATTGTTTAAACCTTTGAAGGTTTTTGAAATGAATCTTTTTGTTTAAAAGATTGGAAATGGTAATTTGTTTTACCATTCGAATGAAAAGTTTTGGGCTTTAAGCTGTGATTTAACTGAGACCCCAGTATCCATATGATTTTTAATTGCGCTCGTTATTCGGTTTAGCCGGGAGAGGACCTTTCTGTCATATAACCCATTCCGAATAGTGATACGACGATATGGATCGCATTTGAAGACCGGTGGTGAAGACCGGGTATTTGCGAGAGCGATATGATGACCTATCGATTTTCTCTGCATCATGGCTCCGGTATAGAGATTCCCTAAGTGATGGGAAGTCCGATCGAGATTGTGAATACCCGGATTTGCAAGGTCTTCTTCGGAAGTGCCTTCGGTTCTGTTCGAACCCGGAACAGACTTGTATGGATGTGTGTCTGACGTTACACTTTGAGATGTAAAGCTGGTTTCTATCAAATACATTTCTGTTGGTGGCGGAGAATTTATTCTCTTAGCTTAACACCCTTCTCTGAGACGTACGAGCTCAGAGGTTATGTAGTTGATGGTTACTAGTGATACATTCCCAATTTGGTAATGTGGCATACGAAGTGCTGCTGATCAATTATGGATCAAAGCGTGGCTTTGTGAAAAAGCGTGGCTTTGTGGACGAGACTTCGTCGAGCCTCACAACCCGGTAATGGTCGAAACAGGAATGTTGCGGCAAAGGTTTGTAGGGGTAGCGCCCCTAGGGTATGTCATTTCCTTCTGGATAAAAGGTGATATCATGGTATGGAGCCCAGATATTTTACCTATGTTGATTATATTTTTTGGCTGTTGCTTTATGATTGAGGATCCTCGGATAAAGGTCGGTAACGACCGGGGGATTACATGACTCGTGTGTTAGTTACCTAGTTACAGCTGTACAGCGTGAGGTAGCGTCAGTGTGTTAGTTACCTAGTTACAGCTGTACAGCATGAGGTAGCGTCGGCCTTTTGTTTGCAGAGATCCGGTTAGGTTCTCGGGGCGTCTTTCCAGAGGCGTTTCTATTTCGGTGTAAGGAAGTTCCTTAGCCTGATCATTTGTTGGTAATCCAAAGAAACAATACGAACCCTGTACGGTTTTAGTTGTATTACCTGCTATGGAATGTGGCGGTAACCTGCTATTGAACGTAGTAGCTATAGTAGGCATACAACAATGGTTGTATGCTGGCTAAGATTAATATTATATTTTCGAAATGGTTTTCTACACTATGCACTAATAATAATATCAAAAATGATTTGATTTTGCGTAGTAAGCATCTTTGACTATCATAAGAAGAAATCTCCTCCAATTCTGCGATTGCATTGTGTGTGTGGTGGGAGGTCTTATGGTAGTTTCATTTTTGAAAAGCATTGCGGATTTCAATGTTTAAAAGCCTTTTGTGTTTGTTTAAAGATAAACTATTTTTGTTGCTCACACCAGTCACATGACTGACCCGGAGTTTATTGTTCCTTTCCTAAACTCTGGGTGCCCACTATTTTCCACACGGGCAGTCTAGAGTTGGGTTTTTCAGATATTCAGGTTTAGTAGACTATTTGGAGCTAGTCAGTTCTTGGAGTTCATGGACTGATGTTGCTTATCTTGGAGCATTCTATTGGAGACATTCTATCCGCTGCTGGTGTTATCTATTTTCTTTCCGCTGCTATTTCTTGTATCATATCTCTGATGTATATAGATATTCATTGTATCATCATTGTATCTGGATATTGTATCAGATGTTGTATATCTATATTCTTTTTCTTTTCCGCTGTGTTGTTTACTTAATGTTGTTATAAGCTCCGGCGACTCGGATTTGAACGGTCGAATCTACGGCATTCGAGTACGATGTAAAGTATGGATGTCGATTTTCGAACGTGAAAAATCCGTATCGTTACATGTGGTATCAGAGCTAAGGTTGAACTTTAGCTCAGGAGTATAACACATTAAGTAACTCATTAGAGATAGGGTGAAGTATACCCTAGAATGAGTATCTCTAAGATATCCGTCCGTATGCCTCAGTAAATTCTCTTGCTATCCACTGATAGTAAGTATGAGTGCAAGAAGAGGATGAGATAGGGGACAGGGAAATACGACTATAAATGGTCAATACTCTGTGACAACAAGGAAATAATCTTTTCTCTATCCATCTCTTTTGTTCAGCATCTTTTTCTCAATTCTTTGATAGTTCCTAGTAGATCCAGGAAGGAGATTCGATATGTTAATATGGGACGTAAACTCCGGATGGACCAAAATTGTTTGTTTGGATGTATTGGTTGCCTTGGTTGCTTTGTTTGTTATGGTTGATAGGTATACCTTAGTTCTAAACTAAAAGATTTGGAAATTGTATCTATGTATCTATCTATTCTTTTGGGTCCCAGTATATTCTACGAATGGTTAGTTATCACTTCGAACTGACCGATGCCACTCCATATTTCGTAGATCTGGATAACCCGAGTATCTTGTGAAGTGATAAACAGATTCGTTCTTGTATTTGTTATTGATATTCTGATTTGGTAAGCCAAATGCAGAATAGATGTTCAGTTGATTTGATGAAATATTCTTCATCTATCTTTTTGTCTCCTTGGTAATTTCGAGGACGAAATTCTTTTAAGGGGGGAAGTCTGTAACAACCCCGAATTTTAATCAATTTTAAATCGATAATTAAATTTATTTTTGAATAAAATAGTAAAATAAATGGTTTAAAATATAAATAATAAAATGTTGGGTAATAAAACTTTAAAAGGAATTCAAAATAAGTGTTGATGTTAAACGAGTATTTCGACTAAATCTATGGTTATATCATATATGAAATGAACTTATAAACTTCTAGAGATAAATATTTAAGTTGAAATAAAAGTAAAGCAGAAATTCAAATGGAAAACAAGAAAAACATAGCACTAAAGAAGATTTCCAGCCTTTATAAATCTGCATAATCAAAATTTACAAAAGTAAGTATAGGAAATATGGAAACAAATGATACGCAGGCAGAACTTAAGAAAACAAGAAATGTAATACATGGAAGATTCTCAGCCTCAAAGTGATCTGCATAGTTAAGTAGGCTTGTATTGGTAAGTATGAAAATCTGGTTCGCATTTGCCTGCAAACTTGAGAAACAACAAGAATCACAAACAAAGTAAAATTATATAAGTTGATAGCTTGCAAATGAAGCCAGGTATTATAAAAAATATATATATATATGATATGTACAAAATGAAGACATAAGTACAAACACCATTAAATGCTCTCAATCCTTACAGCATACAAAATTCATACGAATTGTATTTCAGCCTCCATTTCTTATGAAATATCTCTGACACTACATAAGAAAGAAAAAGAAAATATGCTCTGTTTATATTATAGCCTGTAAGCCACCTTTTCTTTATCATTTTCAATCTCATTCCCAGTTCGAACAAAAACAAAATAAAATGAAACTCCATTAAAACTTAAAACAACATTCTACAATCATCAAGCAACTATAACAAGGTAGAGAGCAAGATGATTTGGCTAAAGGATCAAAGTGGGAACATTTACAGTTTTCAAGTTCAAACTGTTTACAAACAGTCTCTGTTCTTCCTTCTAAAGCAAGGTGAGCAACTCTTCTTGTTTACATGTGAGTAAACTTACTCTTCTACATGAGATCTGCTTGAACAATCTGGTTTGCATGTGTTATTTTGAAAGTCATATGCTAATATGGTTATGTGTTATGGCCTGTGTGTATATTTAATTTGTATGCATATCTCTGGTAATAGGAAGTATGGCCTCTGTTATCAAAGTACAGGTTATAACTTAGTTCAAAATTTAATTCCACTTGCTCAGATCATTTTTTAGCTAATGATGTCAAAACAAAATATGTTTGTTCGACTATGAGTTAAGATTTAAAAATTCATTCAAGTTATAACAACTCGTATATGTCTCTGGAAATCGAAGAACTGAGTACAATCTTTCAAATTGTCATAATTTAAACACTTTAATTTACAAAATCAGGATTATAATTTGAATACGATAACCAAAACATGATTTTTAAAACAAAGATTATGATTTCTAGTGATAGAAATCAAGTGTAGTTCTTGTTTGAACGGAGAATGAGTTTTAGGCAAGTTCAGGCGGTCGGAGGCACTAGCGAGGTCGGAGTTTCTTGCGAAGGTGGACGAGCCTACGTAGGTGATGGGAAAAATATCTGGAGCGGTTCCAGTTCGTCGTGGTGGTAGCGGCGGTAGATTGAAAATTTTTAACCTAGTTTTAAAGAAGATCTCATATGCGATTCGTTCGTCACCATCGATGGATCGAGTGGCGCGAGAGTTTGGAAAGGGGAAGCTGGGGCGTTGACGCGTCGATGACCGGAGTTGCGTGAGCTCTCGTGGTCGAAGTCGGGGGTACGTGGCGTTGACAGGGATGGAGTTGTAGGGGTTCGTTCGTTCCAGCTTTGAGCTTTGAAGCTCGATCTCGATTTTGAGTGGTTAGCCGAGTTTTGATGGTCAGATTCTGGTGAGGAGGTTGTCGCCGATTTGCTCGATGGTGAGGTGTGGGTCGGAGGTGGTCGGAAGAACTGTGCACGTGCACGAGCTTGATAATGTCAGCCTGGGGGTTGTTGTCTTGGGAGAGCAGAGGAAACTCGAAGTTTTCTCGAGTAACGTGAGTGTTTTACTCGAAGGAATTGGGGTTGGTACTCGCGCTAATGGTTGTTCGACTCGAAGTCAGGGGTGACTCGAGTATCTGGGGATGTGGCTCGGGTTTTGCCTGTGTTTTGCTCGGGTTTGTGGTCAAAGATGATTTCCAGTTTTTAAAATTAGCAAGTATACATGAATGAAGACCTGAACATAAATAAATTAGTGACCAGATTTGATTTGTAAGGAAGATCTTTGGAAAGCAGTTTTTTTGTAAAAGTTTTGAACAAATTTTAAGTTAATAAAATATTGTAATAAAAGTAAAAATTTTAATTTAGTTTTAATAATGAATTTTATCATATTTAAACATATTAAACAATTTGAAATACCAATTTGTAAATGAGAATTTGATAATTAATAAGAAAATGTTTTATCCTTTAAAATAATGAAGATTTAAGGATTTGTGATTATTAAGTTAATTAAAATGAATAATTAACTAATTTGATAAATTAATGATTTGGATTTAATTAATTTAGTAATCAAGAGTTAATTAGTTAACCATTAAGGGTTAATTTATTAAGATAATTAATTAAGGTAAATTAATTAATGAAAGTGATTAAGAAATACTTATTATTTAAGGAGTAATTAATTAGTTGTTGTAATTAATTGAGAATTTATTATTAATTAAAGGTAAATTAATGATTAATCAAAGAATAATGTATTAAATGTTTTGTAATCAATTGATTATTAATTTACCATGACTAGTAAATTTTTTCATAGAAATTAATCTGATTTGAATCAATCAGAAAATTAAAGTGATCTTATCTATGGATGTTTAGATTGTATTGGATGATTTAATTGTTTGATATTCCTGATATGTGATGCTTTGTGATACACCCTGATTTGTATTGTGATCTGTAGTTTACTTATCTGTGATCTTTATATATCTATGATCTGTGAATGAATGATAAGCGTTGTTCTTATACCGCTTATCGAATTATATTTCTGTATTCTGATATGTGATGATTCATTGTGTTGCACTATTGTGTGAAACCCCTGGACCACACTTTTACACACACAAATATGGATTTCACGTGGAAATCGGTTAAGTCACAGATAATTTAAATTCAACATTTTTAAAAATTGAAATTTTAATTTCAATTGATTTTGAAATTGGAAATTCGGGTTTTAAAGTGAAAAGCTTTTGAAATGGAATTTCAAAGATAAAAGTTATTTTGAATAACTTAATCGAGTTTTGAAAATTTAAATAATTTGATTTAAATTTGAATTCAAATTTGAAATTGAATTCTATGATTTGAAACTAGGGATTAAAGATACTGTACAAGTTATATATGGGTTAAACCATTTTAAAGATATTGATTTGGGAATTTGAATTTTAAATTCAAGAGTTTTAACTCGTGTAAATATAACTGGATTTTTTTTATGGAACGAAACTATTTGTTTCAAATAGTAAAAGCTTTCACATAAGTAATGAACTTCAAATTTGTGTTAAAAGAATTTCAAGTTTGAAATAGAATTGAAATGTTTTGAAAACTATGGAATGAGTCTTTGATTCAAAGACCGAACGAGTTAATCCAACTTGAAATGGAATTGTTTTGAAAGCTATAAGTTAAATCTTGATTTAAGGATTTAACGAGTTAATTCAATTGAAATGGGAATCGATTTGAAAATCTATGAATGAATCTTTGTGAATGGGGTTAATTTTGTGAAATAAATCTTTTTGTTTAAAAGATTAAAAGTGTGGAAATTGTTTAAACCTTTGAAGGTTTTTGAAATGAATCTTTTTGTTTAAAAGATTGGAAATGGTAATTTGTTTTACCATTCGAATGAAAAGTTATGGGCTTTAAGCTGTGATTTAACTGAGACCCCAGTATCCATATGATTTTTAATTGCGCTCGTTATTCGGTTTAGCCGGGAGAGGACCTTTGTGTCATATAACCCATTCCGAATAGTGATACGACGATATGGATCGCATTTGAAGACCGGTGGTGAAGACCGGGTATTTGCGAGAGCGATATGATGACCTATCGATTTTCTCTGCATCATGGCTCCGGTATAGAGATTCCCTAAGTGATGGGAAGTCCGATCGAGATTGTGAATACCCGGATTTGCAAGGGCTTCTTCGGAAGTGCCTTCGGTTCTGTTCGAACCCGGAACAGACTTGTATGGATGTGTGTCTGACGTTACACTTTGAGATGTAAAGCTGGTTTCTATCAAATACATTTCTGTTGGTGGCGGAGAATTTATTCTCTTAGCTTAACACCCTTCTCTGAGACGTACGAGCTCAGAGGTTATGTAGTTGATGGTTACTAGTGATACATTCCCAATTTGGTAATGTGGCATACGAAGTGCTGCTGATCAATTATGGATCAAAGCGTGGCTTTGTGAAAAAGCGTGGCTTTGTGGACGAGACTTCGTCGAGCCTCACAACCCGGTAATGGTCGAAACAGGAATGTTGCGGCAAAGGTTTGTAGGGGTAGCGCCCCTAGGGTATGTCATTTCCTTCTGGATAAAAGGTGATATCATGGTATGGAGCCCAGATATTTTACCTATGTTGATTATATTTTGTGGCTGTTGCTTTATGATTGAGGATCCTCGGATAAAGGTCGGTAACGACCGGGGGATGACATGACTCGTGTGTTAGTTACCTAGTTACAGCTGTACAGTGTGAGGTAGCGTCAGTGTGTTAGTTACCTAGTTACAGCTGTACAGCGTGAGGTAGCGTCGGCCTTTTGTTTGCAGAGATCCGGTTAGGTTCTCGGGGCGTCTTTCCAGAGGCGTTTCTATTTCGGTGTAAGGAAGTTCCTTAGCCTGATCATTTGTTGGAAATCCAAAGAAACAATACGAACCCTGTACGGTTTTAGTTGTATTACCTGCTATGGAATGTGGCGGTAACCTGCTATTGAACGTAGTAGCTATAGTAGGCATACAACAATGGTTGTATGCTGGCTAAGATTAATATTATATTTTCGAAATGGTTTTCTACACTATGCACTAATAATAATATCAAAAATGATTTGATTTTGCGTAGTAAGCATCTTTGACTATCATAAGAAGAAATCTCCTCCAATTCTGCGATTGCATTGTGTGTGTGGTGGGAGGTCTTATGGTAGTTTCATTTTTGAAAAGCATTGCGGATTTCAATGTTTAAAAGCCTTTTGTGTTTGTTTAAAGATAAACTATTTTTGTTGCTCACACCAGTCCCATGACTGACCCGGAGTTTATTGTTCCTTTCCTAAACTCTGGGTGCCCACTATTTTCCACACGGGCAGTCTAGAGTTGGGTTTTTCAGATATTCAGGTTTAGTAGACTATTTGGAGCTAGTCAGTTCTTGGAGTTCATGGACTGATGTTGCTTATCTTGGAGCATTCTATTGGAGACATTCTATCCGCTGCTGGTGTTATCTATTTTCTTTCCGCTGCTATTTCTTGTATCATATCTCTGATGTATATAGATATTCATTGTATCATCATTGTATCTGGATATTGTATCAGATGTTGTATATCTATATTCTTTTTCTTTTCCGCTGTGTTGTTTACTTAATGTTGTTATAAGCTCCGGCGACTCGGATTTGAACGGTCGAATCTACGGCATTCGAGTACGATGTAAAGTATGGATGTCGATTTTCGAACGTGAAAAATCCGTATCGTTACATACTAACCTGAATTGAAATGTCCCTCTTTATACCTTCCCACTAGAAATTATTCTTCATGTCTCGATACATTTTGGTAACTCCGGGATGTATTGTAAGTCGAGAATTGTGACATTCAGCAAGAACTTCCTGCCTAATCCCTTCAACATTTGGAATACATATTCTCCCCTTCATTCTTAAAATTCCTTGTTCATCCACTTTAAATCTCGTCCATCTTCCCGGTATCGTGTTCTCCTCAACTGCCTTGGCTATCC
Source organism: Allium fistulosum (assembly GCA_030737815.1). Lineage (NCBI taxonomy): Eukaryota > Viridiplantae > Streptophyta > Magnoliopsida > Asparagales > Amaryllidaceae > Allium > Allium fistulosum. The sequence goes on along the minus strand of CM060905.1, from coordinate 750,262,235 downwards.
TTAAAATTAACATATCCATGAGCTAGTTCTCCTTTATACAATTAATCAAGGTTTGACGTACCACTAAATAAGCTATAACGGCATGCGTTCTGCTTGGCGCATCCACTACTATATTGGTTTTCCCAGGTGTATAAAATATCAAGGTCATATAATGCGATAAATTCTAGCCAATGTTGTTGTCTCATGTTTAGATCCTTCTACGTAAAAAGACCTTCAAAGATTTTTTATCTATGAAGAGATCGAACTTTTCACCAAGTAAATAATGCCTCCAAATGTTTAATGCGAACACAAAGACTAATAATTCTAAGTCGTGTGTTGCATAGTTTTGCTCATAAGTTTTTAACTTCCTACTTGCATAAGCGATATCCTTTCCATGCTGCATTAGTAATGCACCCACTCCTTCTCCACAAGCATTAGTATATATGATTAAACCTCAGCTTTCATCAGTAATAGCTAGGACTGGAGCGGTAGTTAACCTTTTCTTGAGCTCTTTGAATGCTTCTTCACATTTCGTTGTCCATTCAAACCTAACGTTTTTCATACTCAACTTCGTTAGGTGAGAGGAAATTTTTGAGAAGTCTTGAATGAACCTTCGGTAATATCCTACCAATCATAAGAAGCTATGGACGTCCTTCTTGGTTTGTGTTTACTTCCAGTCTAAAATAGCTGTAATTTTCCCTAAATCAACTGAAATTCCATCCCCTGACACAACGTGTCCAAGAAACCTTACCTTTTCTACCGAGAAGTAGCATTTTGAGAATTTAGCTTTCAGCACATTCCTCCTTAATATTTCCAATACAATCTCTAGATGCCTTTCGTATTATTCCTTGGTCTTTGAATATAAAAAAGAATACCATCAATAAAAACCAACACGAATTTGTTGAGTATACCACAGAACACTCTATTCATAAGGTCTACAAAATAAGCGGGCGCATTGGTCAGTCCAAAAGGCATAACCAACCACTTAAAAAATCATTTGGACCTCTCAATGCGGTTAAAGGAATGTAATCTTATGCTATCCTTAATTGATGGAATCCTATAGCCAGGTCCATTTATGAGAATACTTGAGCACCAGGAAGTTGATCAAACAAGTCAGAAATATGGGGTAGTGGATATTTGTTCATAATCGCCTGCTTGTTCAGGTCACAACAGTCTACACAAAATCTCAGGAAGCCATCTAATTTTACAATGAAAACTACCGCTACTCCTTAACCTGAGCGACTAGGTCTAATCGGTCCTTTAATTAAAAACTTATCGGTTTGATTTCTTAACTCATCCTTCTCTTTGGAAGCCATCCTTCGAATAAGGTGAATAACAGGTCATGCATTGGGAATCAAGTCTTCAAACTCAATTTACCAATGCGGGGGTAAATTTTTACTTTTTCAAAAACATCCTTAAAGTCCTTAACACTCGGTAGTTCTTCTAGAGATTTTTGAAACAAATTAAGTGCATATATGAAACTATCCCTTACCGGACTAGGTTGTTCACATGTTATTTTAAAATGTTCACCTCTTTTACTGTGCAACAACGCTGCTCTTTTAACACAATCAAGACAGGTTTATATTCAGACAACTAATCCATACAAAGTAAAATCTCAAATCCAATAAAATCAAGGATAATTAGATCATATGAAATTTTTTAGGATAGGTAGGTAACTCAGACTTTTTCTCAAACGATATAGAGATTAGTTGTACTACCTATAGGGTTTACACATGGATAGGGGGATCTACTATTTTTGGGGTAAGTTTTAACCTATCGACCAATTCCTCAAAAATAAAACCGTGGGAAGCCCTAGTATGGAATAATACTCTAGCTAAATCCCTATTGACATAAATATTACCTTCTAGATCTCCCTTGCCTTTCACATTTGTGGAAGTTGATGGTTCATCCTTGATAGCAAAAACTCTGACTTGCACCCCTTTCTTTATTAGCAGGCAATCCTTTACCATGTGTCCCGGTTGGTAACAATTAAGGTAGGTCCTTTTATGAACCTTAGGATTCCTGTGGGTGGTGGAAAGATGGCCCTTTTGTTGGCAATTATAACAAGCAACATCTTCCAATGATTTTCCTAAGATCCTCCTCCTGACTTTCCTTGCCATCACTTCTTCCCTTGTGATTGAATTTACTCTTCTTCCAATTATTTTTGTTGCTTCGAATTATGGGCGGATTATTCTTATCCAAAGCTTTATATCGGAAACCCATATCTACCCGATCTACAATGGTTCCCTTCACATGTGCGGTCATTCTATCCTGATATTGCTCCTTCATCCCAGTAATAAGCATCTCATTTTTCTTAAGAGGGGTGTCTATTAATTCAGGCCTAAAGGGAGATAATTCATTAAATTTACTTGAACACTCTTCCGTAGATAGTTCTCCCAACTTCAGATCCAGATAATTCATTAAATTTACTTGAATACTCTTTCTCGGATGGTTCTCCCTACTTTAGATCCATGAAACTTCTATAGAGGCAGGATCTTCCAGCTATGGGCATGTATTGTTCCTCAAAAACTTCTTTAAACATTTCCCCAAAGGAAATTATCTTCTAATTCATTGAGAGTAATGGACTCCCATAAAGCTAGAGCCCTTTCCTGTAATTGCCAGGAAGCGAAGAACCTCTTTTGATTATCATCGATGTTTAATCCCTTAAAGATTTTCTCACAAGAGTGGAGCCAAGCTTAAACTTCAATGATAAACTATGTGCCTTTGAATGGTTTCCCTTCGAAGCTGATATGATTCTTGCATAGAATAGCAAAGTTAACTTGAGGTTACACATAAGCTATTACTTCTTTAACCACTATAGCATTTGGATTTCGACCATTGGTGGTTGTTGTGCTACTACCTCCCCTTCCTCGTCCTCTTCGGTTACTCATTTCCTACTATTTATATATAGTATGGAAACACCTTTAGAATATATAAATGAGATTTTCTAAGGGAATGGGTGTTAAGCATTAAAAATTAGACAGGTTTATTCGGATAAAATTACAAATACGCACTCTCGTTTACTAAACTCATTCTAAGACATTACTAATCCTATCTCTAATGAGTCAACCCCATCAAGGCTTAGGTGTTCGCTCAGCCTAAGCTCTGTTACCAACTATGATGACTTGCCTTTTTGACCCTCGAAGATCAACACTAATACATCCATGGTATTCACGTTCTGCAAATTCAAGTGCCAGAAAGGAAGATAATTAGGGGTAAAAAGAAAATAAAGATAGAAGATAGAACAAAATGGATTCTCATATCATATTAAACAATTTATAATTATAGAGATAGTATATACAATCACTCTCAAAGTGAGATATCAAAGTCAGAGCAAGTACTAATCTAGCCATGGACAGTTATAACTGCCCATCCCTACAGGTGTTGGTAGATACTTATATAAAGTTAAGCGGAAACAGGAATAGATGACTATCTACAGAGGAAATCTTCCTGCTCCATACTCCAAGTTCGTCCAAAATGTTATAAACTCAACCTGACTGCTTGGCCGCCCAGAAAAATAGGGCACCCAGAGTTTAAGGGAAAAGAAAATAAACTTCGAATCAGTCATGGGACTGGTGTGCGAAAACTCAAAAGAACATATACTATTGAAAACAAAGGGTATCTCATAAGACCATGCCGCACTTAAATACAGATGGGTTTTTACCTTATGATAACCAAAACATTTCATATCTAAATTTAGAGATATTAATTTTTAATGACTTTCTTTGAAAAACACCATTCAAATAAATATATAACATAGTTGAAATGCTTGCATCTCACATTCCCGTATTTGCACAACTAAGTCTGAAAAGCTCATAGGAAACTGGATTCCAACAATGGCAGGTAATGGACTACCTTCTGTACCGTACAGCTCTAGAGGAATGTACTGAGGACCCACAGACAGTCCATTGCATCTAGCAAGACCACCCTATCCCTTTTTGAATGACCAACATAATGATCCTGGATAGTATCGAATATGACATCACCCCAGTTGTTACCAGCATTTACCAAGATCCCATTACATACACCACATACTCGATATATAAGAGAGTAATCTAGAACGATCGTGACCATACCCTAATGGTTGTAAACCACACAACCTTACAACATACCCTATTTAATACATTTCCAGGTGTGAGAGTTAGATTTTCTGAGAATTGTAACAAATATGAAAAGAAATGATATTGTCTTTATTTCAGAAAATACTCAATATACAACTGAACTATAGAACAGATTATTTATACAAGTATTCTTGGGCCTAATATAAAAGAGCCCATGATCCGAAAATACAAAAGCAAGAGATGGCAGCCCTTGGATGACTTGTATGGCTGAGATGAAATAGGTTGTTGTGATGCGGATTGCAATATATCCAGCTGAAAGATAAAGCACACTTCTCATTATCTTTTACTCCCCCCCTCAAACCCAATTAGGTTTAGGGTTTGCGAGAAGAGATAAAGATATGGCGGCGCCTCCTTTGAGAGAGATGCGACTTGGCGATTTAGTAGAACAGACATTATTCTGGTATGAAAACAACTCTTTGAGATCTCTGGTGTGGATCGACAGTATCAACGTTGAGTTCCTCTCTGAGTCTCGAGTAGTTGAATTTCGTCAAAGGTTTAGTAAGTATGTCTGCCTTTTGGTGAGTAGACGGTATGTACCCGACTTTAAGCTTTTCTTTAATCACCTGTTCTCTTATGAAGTATAGATCCAGTTCTATATGTTTTGTTTTAGAATGAAGAACTGGGTTAGATGATAAGGATATAGTGCTCACGTTATCACACCAGACTGTTGCCTTTTTGTTAGAGACAATGTTTAGCTCACTTAAAAGTGATTCTACCCACATCACTTCCGCTGTTGCACTAGCCACACTGCGAAATTCAGCCTCAGTGCTGGATCTCGATACGGTGCTTTGTTTCTTTGCACTCCATGATATAGGGTTTTTCCCTAAGTAAATGCAATAGCCTGATGTAGATTTGCGGTCATCAGTGTCTGTGCCCCAATCTGCGTCAGCGTATGCATTTATGTTGAATGATTGACTTGATTTTAGGATGAGTCCATGATTGATAGTACCCTTGAGATATCTGAGTATCCTTTTAACAGCTTTCCAGTGATTGTCTAGGGGATTTTGCATATACTGACTGACTTTGTTGACGCTAAATGAAATGTCAGGTCTTGTGATAGTCACATATTGGAGTGCACCAACTATACTCCTATACTGCTTTATATTTTGAATTGCTTCCCCCTTATATTTTGATAGTTGATGATTTGTAATCATAGGAGTTGGTAGTGTGTTAGCTTTATCCATTTTTGCTCTTGAAAGTATGTCTGCAATGTATTTTCTTTGATTGAGATGCAACTCTGATGTTCCATATCTCTGTACTTCAATTCCCAAAAAGTAGTTCAGGTCACCTAGATCTTTAATAGAAAATTCTGAATTGAGCATTGCAGTAACTTTCTTAATTTCTAATTCACTACTTCCTGTAATGATAAAATCATCAACATAGATCAGAATATAAGTGGTAGCAATATCATTAATTTTAGTAAATATGGAGTTGTCAGATTTCAGAGATTTGTAGCCAAATTTACTAGAGTTGATTTGAGTTTTTCAAACCAGACTCTTGGTGCTTGCTTTAACCCATAGATGGCCTTGTTGAGTTTGCACACCATTTCTTTGCTTGAACTGTGAGTAAATCCTTCTGGTTGCTCCATAAATACTTCTTCCTGTAATACACCATTTAAAAAGGCATTATTCACATCTAATTGCCTGATGCTCCAATTTCTACTTAAAGCAATTGTTAGTATAATCCTGATGGATGAAGGCTTCACAACAGGGGAAAATGTTTCAGAAAAATCAAACCCATACTGTTGTGAATATCCCTTTGCAACTAACCTTGCTTTATGTTTAGAAATTGAACCATCAGCATTTTTCTTTAATTTGAATGTCCATCTACATCCAACAATGTTTTTGTTTTCTGGTCTTTTGACAAGAACCCAGGTTCCCTTGTTAACTAGAGCATTATATTCCTCTTGCATAGCAGCTCTCCATTTATTATTTTGGGCAGCTTCTATGTAAGAGGATGGTTCTTCTTGATTTATGGTGGTGTTGATGACTTTTGGTTTATGTATACCACACTTTGCTCTAGTTAGCATTGGATGAATATTGTCATTATTTCTGATAGTGTTGTCTGAATTATTTTCAGAGTTGTTATGAGCCGTAGAGCCACTGCTAGCATCTTGATTGTTGCTAATCTCCTGATTATCATCCTTGCTGCTGATCTCCTGACCTTGAGTACTTTGATTGTTGTTGTCACCTTCCCAGTTGTCTTGCCCCTGACCTGGTTCCCTAGTGGGCATGTTGAGTTGGGGGCTGATGGTTGTGCCTTTACTTGTAGGCTGAGTTGAGGGTGCAACTTTGATCTCATCAGGTAGATCAGGTATAGTAAGCTTTGCATTTCTTACTTTTTCAGTAGTTTTAATATCAGTGTTGCTATATGGATATACATGTTCATTAAATCTTACATGTCTGGAAATATATATCTTCCCTTTATTGTCAAGACATCTGTATCCTTTCTGGTTGTTACAGTAGCCTAAGAAAGTACATGATTTAGATCTGAAATCTAATTTGTGAGTATTATAAGGTCTTAAGCATGGAAAACATTGACAACCAAACACCTTTAGGTGTTTATAATCTGGTTTGACCTTAGTTAGCACCTCTTGTGGACATTTGAATTTGAGATTCTTAGTTGGTAGTAGATTTATCAAATGTACAGCAGTATTAAATGCTTCTGGCCAGAATTTTAAAGGCATAGAGGCCTGTGCTAATAAGGTCAGACCAGTTTCGACAATATGTCTGTGTTTCCTTTCAATGATTCCATTTTGTTCTGAAGTATATGGACATGTAGTCCTGTGATTAATCCCTTTTTTTTCAAAGAAGATTTTTAGTGGTAAAAATTCCTTTCCACCATCAGATTGAAAGGTACAGACATGATTTCCAGTCATGTTTTCAACCTTGTTAATAAATTGCATAACTATATTACTAGTTTCAGATTTTGATTTTAGCACGTAAATCCATACAAATCTAGAGTAGGCATCTATAAAAGATATATAATATTTGTAGCCATAGTCAGAACTAATAGAAGCTGGACCCCATAGATCACTAGCAATTAATTCAAGAGGTTTTGTGTAGTTAGTATGTGAATCTGGAAATGCAAGTTTATGACTTTTTCCCAATTGGCAAGAAGCACATATATATGAGTCAGAAATATTACTAAAGGGAATGTTATTACTAGTCATAACATGTTTTACAATCTTAGCACTGGGGTGTCCCAGTTTATAGTGCCATAGATCAAAAATACTATTGTTCATGACATTCATTATACAGTAATTCTCTTTGTTTTCAGAAATGTTAGAATTACAGAAATCAAATTTATACAACCCGTTGTTTTCTTTACCCTGCAAAATGATTTCTTGAGTTAGTATATCTTTAACTATGCAATTATTAGGATAGAATTCAAAAAAGACATTGTTGTCTTTTGCGAATTGGGAAACACTCATTAAATTTCTTTTAATTGAAGGGACCCTCAATAAGTTTTTTAGAAATAATTTCTTGGGTCCATTTATGCTTGCATTTCCAGTGTGTGTAATGTGCACAGTTTTACCATTGCCAACAAGAAGATTTTGTGTACCTTTATATTCCTTGTTGCCCAAGTTTAAGTTGCTGAGATTGTTGGTCACGTGATTGGTTGCTCCTGAGTCTGGGTACCAGCAATCATCATCATCTGCTATAGCAGTCTCAGTGTTAAGAATCTCTACTTGACCATTGTTGTTGTCTTTGGACCTATCTACAGTATTGATGTTTGTATTGCTATTTTGTTGTGATGGAGTAAAGTTCTTGTTGAACCTGAAATAGCATTTATTTGCTCCATGGCCATATCTTTCACAAATTTGACACCTTATTTTATTGTTGTTGTTGTTGCTCCTGCCACCTCTTCTTCCTCTGTTGGATGGTCCCCCTCTCTGATGGTTGTTGAACTGACCTCTTCCTTGGCCTTGTTTGCCTTTGTTGTAAGTATAGTTGACAGATATGTTTGAACTTACTGTTTTTCCATGTTCTATTCTACCTTCATGTGATAAGAGAGTAGAATAGACGAATTGTAGTGAGGGAGTAGGTTCCATGGTAGATATGATTGCCACAACAGCTTCATATTCGCTATCTAGACCACTGATTATGTATAAAACATGTTCTGAATCAGAAATTCTGTGTCCTGCAGAGGCTAGTTGATCACATAAATTTTTGACTTTGAGTAGATATTCATTCATGGTCATTTCATTCTTCCTAATGCTCTGTAATTGCCTTCTATGATGCATGATTCTTGCAGATGACTGAGATGTGAAATTTCTTTCAATAGTTTCCCATACTTCTTGAGCAGTTTTACAGCCTATAAGCTGTGGTAGAATGGATGCACTTACAGATGACATCATCCAGGCACAGACGAGACTGTCTTGTCTCTGGTGTGCTGTAAATTCTTGATTTAACACCAATTTGTCTTCATTGTTTTTGACAAATTTTGGTGGTGTGTTTTTAGTACCAAGAATATAGTCCTCTAATCCATAACCTCTAATAGATGTCTCTACTTGTAATTTCCAGATCAAGAAGTTGGTTTCATCCAGTTGGATGGAGAGCAGTTGACTCTGAGGTTTGATGGTGGTTTTCATCAGATTATCTACAGGATCTGATTGAGTTCGACTGGGAGAAACTCTTGTGCTGGACATTTGAGGGCTTGTGGCTTCATCTTGACTCATGATGAAAGATGACTGATGTCAGAAAAAACAGGTATAATGATTCAAACCTGAGAATCTTGAATTAGGAATAAAAGAAAAAGTTATGAAGTTGAATCTTGATGTTGTCTTTAGAGCTTAAATGATGATTCAGACTCTCTGATGAGTTTTCCTGATGCACTTGTATTCAACTGAAACTTTTTCTTGAATTTCTTGATCGGTTTTCAATAGTTTGAGATCTTTATACCACCAAGCTTTCGGTGGAGTTCAGATGCAGCCAGATAGAATAACTGGCGAGGCACTGATCTCTGGTGATTGCAGCAACTCTCAAATGAGAAGATACTGAATCTTTGATGAGAGGAGTCCAAATGATGATGCTTAATCTGATGGATGAAGTTCTCTGATTATCTGGTGCAGTTAGCACATAACAATTGCTCCGATACCAAGTTAGATTTTCTGAGAATTGTAACAAATATGAAAAGAAATGATATTGTCTTTATTTCAGAAAATACTCAATATACAACTGAACTGTAGAACAGATTATTTATACAAGTATTCTTGGGCCTAATATAAAAGAGCCCATGATCCGAAAATACAAAAGCAAGAGATGGCAGCCCTTGGATGACTTGTATGGCTGAGATGAAATAGGTTGTTGTGATGCGGATTGCAATATATCCAGCTGAAAGATAAAGCACACTTCTCATTATCTTTTACTGTGAGGCCTGAGGTATTGTATTACCTTTCACAGAACGAATTCTACATTGAATGCCACATTACCATTTCTAACAATACATTATTGATTTCCACAAAAGTACAACCTCTGGGCTCGTACATCTCAGAGAAGGGTGTTAAGTATGAGAGGGGTTACCTCCCACACCACCAAGCTGATGTACATTGGTAAAAATCAAGGTACGTAGTTTTAGAAATGCAATGTCAAACATTTGTCCATGCAAGTTGTCCACGAGCAGGACAAACTGAAGGCACTTCTCCTACTATGTACATTTTGGGAATCACCCCAGGATTATTAACAAGTAGTCCTTGTATCGAAGATTTTAAAATGAATATACCACTACCACCATATATGTGATATGGGAATTATCCTCGACGTTAGTGGCAAGTAGCCCTACATTATAAAGATCTCCATCTTCAAAATCATTGTCTTCAACATGTTTTTCGAACTATATTGGTTCGAAGTGTTTTCCGGTAGGAATCACCCAAATCTGACGTCTGTCTCTCTTAACCAACTTCAATAAAAATTGTTCATTATGTGGTTGATTATTATTCACTTAATCAATATCCTTTTATCCAATAACATATCTCCTACAGATATACATCTTTAAATCATTTCTTTTTCAATATATATGGGATTATTAAACCTCTTTTTAGTTTTGGAAACGCCAAACCATTTCTAATTAATTACATAGGAAAATATTTCCATATTTTATTCAAATTTTAATAGAGGTTTCATATTTCAAAAACATATCTTTCTATTGGGTAGAAACCAAGTTATCTAAGATGATAAATTTAAAACCAGTTAGTATTGAGTAAAAAGGATCCATAGAAATTATACTAATTATACTCAATACTAGTTTATGTATTCAACTTGTACTATTCATCGAATAACGGTGAAATCACCATTTAAATTAACACGGATAGGACAAGTTCCCTCATCGAAATTTAATACAGAGTTTAACGAATATGTTTCCTATATCACCAAAATCTTACTATTTAAAATCTTGTTTGACTTTTGGAAATCTCCTTATCTCTTTTTATCTTAAGAAAATGTGGTCCGAGTAAATAAATTAAATATCCCCTCCATCGGGCCAGTCCAGATAACTAGAGCGGAATCTAAACATTGGTTGTCCAAGCTCGAATCTAGAGACTATCTCTTTGTCACCCATAAGCCATTCAAGTTATTTGATAAACTCCAAACCCTTAAATTACTTTTAAAATTCTTGGTTTGTTAGTTGAAAATCATTCACAAAAGATTTGAGAAGGAAAATTAAGTTTAAACCATGATTTTCAAAAGTTACCAAAAACATTGCAAAAACCGCTGCGAATAGTGTTTTTAAAGCTTCTTTGATCAAACACAAATTAATTTCATCCAAGTTCATTTTAATAACTCAAATCCTTTTTAAAACTTTTCAACATATTTATAAAATTTATTTCATATTTATAAAGATTTAAAAACATCCATTTTAATGAGTTGAAATCCATATTTTATGAACTACCAAAACGCGATGTTTTTGGAAACTTGATTTGGATCTCCAAATTTATAAGATGAAATCTGTATTTTTATTCTTCATTTGAGAACTATAGTTATAGGAGTTTGGAAAATTCTTAAAATTCTTATTTTGAATAATTCCGAGCTATATTCCATTCTACACATTAATTTAACTTTTACGGCATGAAATCGTGAACTATCATTATGCGAAGCGCCTATTTTGACCCGATTTTCATATCTATTCAAAACTTTTCTGAAATAAGTTTTAATGTTTTTAAAACATTTATAAACCATTTTAAATCATTTTATTCATGTTTAAAGAGGTTTAATTATATCGTAACTCTTTTACAATTCATAAGAAGAAAGTGATTTCTTCGTGTAAATTCAACTTGTATTTAATGTGAAATATTTCCATACCCAAGAAAACATATTATCATATCCAAATATGATAAACAAACACCATAAACAAGCATATAAATCATATCATTTCGTCATGGATTTTATAAAATAAATTAGTAGAGTTTCTCACTTAATAGCTTTCCCGATCTAAATTTAAATGCTACGAAATCGACTATAGGTCCACTATTCCTGTTCTGAAGCTTATGAATGCTGCTCTAGGACTCTTAGAAGGGTTCGTTCTTGTGCTTGTAAGGTTGGAGGGTTACTTAGATTGGCTCGGCCTAGGTGGGAAAAGAAGTGGAGATTACTTACTCGGTTTCGAACTCGAAGTGGTATATCTCTTTGTATATAACGACTTATTTGGCAGAACTAGGACTCTATTTATGAATTTTCCTAAGAGGCAATGGAAGCCATTAATGAAGAGGAAGAAGAAGATGAAGAAAGCATTAGAAATTGGAGAAGGAAGTGTGAATGAAAATGAAGAGGTATGCCTTGTATTTATAGGCAAAAGTTTGAATCAAAATATCATGATATTTTCACTAAACATCACATCATCTTTCCACCTCACCACACCCTCCATGTGCTTTGACCGCATATGCTCACCCTCCTCCATATCTCTCCATCACTTCCCTTAGCTTGTGAGGCATGTATCAAGTTGACTTAAGGGAGATATGCCATCATTAGCTTAGATTTCGTCCTTTATAAATATCATGATATTTATTTTTTTACCATTAGTAATTAGTAAACATGAATGTTAATTCTAAGGTGTATATGTGTAAATGCACGTATATATGTGTATATGTGTGCATGTATGTCACATATAACATATAACGTCACATAACATCCCTACGTCAAACCGTTACAAATTCAGATTTCGATTTCCAATCACAATTTTACTTCTCTGTTAATATACATATATTTGTAAACAAGGTTTAATATTAATATTTGTATTATTTATTAACAATTAAAAGGGCCACATTTGATTTTAATAATTATTAAATCATTTAAACTCAATTTAAATTCAAAAATCAATTATTCAAAAATGATGATGTCATTGATGATGTCATAAAAACATTTTATTTCTAAAAGTAATATAAATAATTTTATTACACATTCTTACTTATATAGATAAATAAGTGTATGTATCCAGACTCGTTCGTGATTCCTAATGGTTAATAAGCAATTTATCGATAAAAGGATTTTCGGTCACTATATTGATATTTTTGTAAATGCTTATTCAAAATAAGATTACAATTATTAATTATTCTTCAAAACATTACAATTTGTGTTATAAAATCTTATATTTGAATATTTTAAAATTAAATAGTATTTTTCGAAGTGATAAATTCATGAGCCGTTACATTGTACGTACCCACAACCAGAGAAAGACTAAAGAGGAATCCCAGAAATATAATTCAAAATGGAAATATAATTCAGATGGAAAACATAAGAAGCCAGCCGGTGTTTGCAATGAAAGGCAAGAACAAGCAGCAAATGCTAAGAAGACAGTCGGTGCTTGCAATGAAGGCCAAGAACGAGTAGTCAATGCTATGAAGCCAGCCAGTGCTTGCAATGAAGGCGAAGAACAAGCACTACATGATACAGAGCAAATGCAGTATGAAGAACAAGCACTACAAGATACAGAGCAAACAATTGTTTGTCATAATACATAAAGTTACGTTGAGAAATCTAGTTCGTTGTCATAATGCATGTTTTCATGTATTGTTGTAGACTAAAATTAAATTGGAAGAGGATTAGCAAAGAAAAGCCATATTTCAACAAATGGGAACAATTTGGAGATCCTCAAAATGCAAATTGGTTCAAAAAATAAATAAAACGGAGAATGAAGTGGAAAGACTTAGACTGAAACCTACCAACATCAAAAACATGAAGGAATAGATAAAGTTTGTGAAGGAAAAAACAAGTCCGAAGAATAAGGTAACATTAAGATATTTTTATAGTAAAAAGTATTTGTTAGGTTATAATTTATTTCAGCCGTGTCCTTGATGTGAAATTTATGGTTATGTTATGGATCCAGTAAAGACTTGTAGTATACATTTGTTACAATAGCTTATATCATATCATTCATTATAACTGATGCCCTTATATTGTTGTTCTCCTCATGAAATTTTAATTAATCTGATTTGTGAATTCAAAATCTTATTTTTAAAGCCATATTTAAGACTAGTTATTAATTTACACTTTTGTTACTCATCTCTGTCTCTCGGGCTATTATTTTGAAATTTTTTGGTCTTTATTACACATGAAGTACTACTTTAACATCTTTCCATTGTTTTGGAAGAATATATAATTCAAACTCAGTTTTATGCAATATAATGGGGACTGCAAGTTCTGTTAAGCAGCCATTCTTAGCTTTTCTGGTAAACTGGTATTGTGTTGTAACAATACTCCCTTGATCATAGCTATTACTAAATATTAATAATATAAGTCTTATAGTTATATGTGTTATAATACCCAAGTTTATGCTTTGCAAAAAATTATCCAAATTTATTGTACAACACATATGGTTATCTGGTGTAATATCTGAGTTTAATCCCCTCTCATCACCAACCATGGCTGAACTTTTGCATCATCCCTCTCCTATTGTTTCACTTCTTTCCAGTGTTATACTATTTCTAACAAGATTTAAACTCATCCTTTACTATACTAGAAGCTAGTTGAAATGATGGTATAGAAAAGCCTAATTTAGGTAGAGATGAAGTGGTTTAGTGGTGTGGTACCAGTGATAATTGTTTAAGTTTGATTTTTATTGGAGAGAGTACTTTTAGCATAAAATATTTAAAAATGAATATTTTAAGTGGTTTTATTGACGCACATATGTGTGTGTTTGTTAGTTGATTAAATTATGGAAGGATGCTTCCTCTTAACCACGCAAAAGTATCCTAGAAGTGGTCTAACATGATTGCCTGATTCTATGAAAAATGAGTGCATTGTATTTGATATATTGCTTTATAAAGTAACATATGCTCATTTGTACTTTTAAAATGTTGGATAAAACTCCTATGATTTTCTATTGATGTTCTAGCAGTTTCTATCCTTTTTTCTAATTCATATGTTGCCAGTTACATGTCTAATTATCACTATAATTATTGGCTACTATCCGTATCCAAATGATCGTCATATTTTTAGAATTGCAATCTTTCGTTTATATATTATTTTCAATTCTGACATTACATTTACATTTGAAAGAAAATGTTATATATTTATTTTTTATGGTTATAATAAAATCAATGTTCATAAAATTCATCATGTCATTTATAAATTCACTATTAGTAAATGTTATGTATATTGCATTCACTAATTTGACTACACCATTTAAATTCACTTATTTGAGTACATCATCTTTTTATACTTCTGGTTACTAAATTCTAATCGCTTCCAATATTTTTCAAAACCGAAGTGAGAAATATTCGACCCTTAGGGATAAACAACTTCCATATACACCTGGTCGTAGGGGAATGGCTAGAATGACCGAGGACATGGTTAGTTAATTAAGTATAGCATTATTTAATAGTATTTAATACCTCTCAGTTTATTTACTTAATGTTATTCTAAATTTGGAAAACCAAAGTCCAGATCCAATGTCTGTAACTAGAGTTGATGTTTGGATTAAACTCACGTTAAAAAAATGGTGAACTAGTGACCATAGAAGCTGCAAATACTATTGTAAGACTTTTAATATTTTATCAGTATATTAAAAATTGTTTGAAAATATGATAATTTTACCATCGTACATTATCTATATATATTTATTTATGTAGAAGGAGATTAAAAAATGTGATAGCCTATCATAGTCTAGCTCGTCACAGAATGTCAAAAGAGATGCTCTTGCACATATATTGGGACAAAATAAACTAGGATGGTTAAAGGCAATGGGAAGGGGTTGCACCTTAACCAAGCTAACTTTGTCTCGGTCCAGAGAAAAACAACTATCTCGGTGTCAGCAACAAATAGCATAATTGAAGAGTATGGTATAGAAGCTGGTGGACAAGGAAGTAAACTTTAAACAGTAATTTATATATGTAAAAATATAGAAAAAGGGATATATAAATTTAAGAACAACTAAACTATGTAGAACTGTTAGTAAACTAACTGCCAATAAGACAAATGAGCAGAGATGAAGTTTATTCACATCATAAAAGAAAAGAGTTATTTCATTCAAAATTTAATTGATGTAACTATATTATAATATTATAATTTATCAACAAATAAATAGCACAACCAAAAGTTGATTGTTACTCATCTCATACATTAATCTCTCCCCAATATTTTACTCCTTCCTACCATATTTTAATTAATGCATTAAATCAAGATTCACATTTAGTAGAGTAAAAACGCTAAGCAAAGTATTTGATTTAGCCGGTATAAATTATTGTACTGGTTAATGATAGAATAACTATATTAGTCCAAATTTAGTTGGTTATTCATGCTAGTTCTTTAAGTATACAAACAATGTAAACTAACTGCCAATATGATTAATAGCTATTTGTGATTTAATTGTGCATATCCACTTAAGTGCTCCTAAGATTAAAATATCCTAATATTAGTGCTTTGGCGCAGGGTAAAGACAGTTCGAAAGAAGGAAGCACACTTGAATTGGTAAAAAATAATTATATTATTGAAGAAAAAATATTTGGATTTTAGTTTTTGATCCAGTAATTAATATAATTTTTGGTTGCATAATTGTAGAGCAATGACAACGTATGTTCGATGTTGAATTAGGATGGAACTTCTGAAGTTGTTGCCCAAGGGAGACAGTTGTCCACCAACCCAAATGAGGTTGTTAGTGGCATTCGTATTGGACCAAATGCTAATAGCATTGTTATAAAATCCATGGATAAATCAGTTGCATACTTGTGGAGGCATACACGTGATATGTCATTGTTAGCAGACGTTGAGAATAAGGTAGTATTATGACCAGCTAATTGCATTAAGATGGCACTACAAGGACACTACGAGGACACTTGAATGAATTTAGTATGGTAAATTTTACAATTCACATTAATCTTGTATGGCTTCCGCAAATTTAATTTAGAAATATGTCATGTATAATATTTTCACTTAATTACTAAAATCTTGATTTACACTTCTCCTTTTAGAGTAACAACAACGCCCAAGACCACAAATGCAAGATTTATGGTTGGAATTAGGGTAAGGGGGTAGTTGCCGAAGGAAGAACCTATGCCAGTGATCAAGAACATATTGTTAATGGTATTGCATTGGGTCCGTCTGCTATTGTGATTTGGGTATACAATGTAAAAAATGGAGATGCTTACTTGTAGCGACCCATAGCTAATACGTCGTGCATTATAGATGAAGTTGGTAGGAAAGTAGCATGGCTATAATTAAAAGTTGAAGTTGATAAAGAAAATGGAAATGTTGCAAGTTCTCACCTAAGAACCACACCAACAATCTTGAAGAAACCACAATAACATGCAAGTAAATATTCTGCAGTTTATATTATGAATTTCTTTTTCCCATGAATCAGTTTTTGCACCATTGTCTTCTTCTACATCACCATGTTTTTCATTTTACTTTTTTGTTTCTTTTGTTTGAAATTGAATTTGAAATTTAATAATTTAGGAGACTATATTGCACTGTAGTTAAAGTTGGGACTATAGGTGTTTGGTTGAGTTGTTTGTATAAAGAGTAGGGAGAAGCAACTGCCAAATTATAAAAGATACCATGTTTAGTTTAAAGTTGGATTGAAGCTTGAATTTAGAAAATAAGTTTGAATGGTCTTGGTCAATGATACATGATGAATGATGGAATGTGAACCAGTTCTTCTTTTTATAATTTATGATGAATATAATTGTGGTCCTTATGTGTCGATGTTGTTGCTTTTTTGTAGGTTTATTTTATAAATGAATGAATGAAATACCTAGAGTAGCAGATTGGCGTGAATTATGTTGTGATTTCGATAAAAAAATCACAGAGAAAATACGTAATAATGCTTGTTTTGGTAGCACTTTAAAACGTGATTTAGAGCAGCTGGATTATTTAATAATAGTGCAAAGGAAAAACAAAAGTTTAATGCATTGCATTATCTTAGGCTGTACGAGAAA
This sequence comes from Allium fistulosum, assembly GCA_030737815.1. Classification (NCBI taxonomy): domain Eukaryota; kingdom Viridiplantae; phylum Streptophyta; class Magnoliopsida; order Asparagales; family Amaryllidaceae; genus Allium; species Allium fistulosum. The sequence goes on along the minus strand of CM060905.1, from coordinate 750,244,769 downwards.
TATAAATATTATATATATATATATATATATATCTGTTTGTGTGTATTCAGTATTTATGTGTTTGTACAAATTGTGCATAATAATCTCATTTTTTCCCAGCCGATTTCAAAGTTGGCAAAAGATAATAAATGCAAGTTGATTGATGTGGATGAAACGAACGAAGTAATGGCTGAAGGAACTATCGCTTCAACTGATCCAATAATAATGGTCCATTATCGTCCATTGGGACGTGAAGCTATAAAAGTTTGGGTTGAAATTGTGAGAGTTCCAAATGCAGTGCTATGAAGACCTACATCGGATGTGACGCCCCACCTCTATACCCACGCTAGCCAAGGACACTACGAGGTAATGCCGTCAACTAGCACGGAGAATAAGGCTGTTGAGGAGCGACCATCTGTATAATTGCTTTGTGCGAGTACCGATATGCCAGAAAAAAATATAATGCATATCATTTAAGGAGGAAATCCGACATATCGATACAAACTCAAAGCTATCACACAGTGGCTATATATATAATCTTCGGAAACAAATATAGAAATAAACATAACACAAATCAGTCACAGACAATTCATATCACAAAGGCGGAAGAAGATATGAATAAACATATAACACATGAAAGTGCATATCAGAGTAGTGGTCAAATAAGATCCACGATAACACAAAAGAATAGATACAAGTGCAAGGAAAAATAATATGTATACATCAAGGAGTCTAAATCTCAAATGTATACAACAAAAACTACTAAACTAGAGTAGTTAGCCAAAAGTTAGAAGATGGCTCCAGATAAGAAGTCATGAGGAAGCACCTGTAAAATCTCAGTCTGACCCGAGTATTATTTATAAGAAAATAATAAACGGATCAGTCTAGCTATAAATATCAGATGATATGGTATAAAGTAAAAGACATGGCAAGAACATGTAATAACCATAGTGGCATATTACTATAAGTATATAATTGAAAATCAACAAGAGATTAATCAATATCACAAGAATCTACTCAAAGATTAAAAGAATTTCATATTCTTAATTTAATTCACCAAGCCACAATAAATGACATACACATCAATGCCAACTGAAAAAGGTGGTGAAACAGAAATCCCAGAAATCACAACAAGAAATCCAGAAATCACAAGAAAAGGATGGCCAATCCCAAACAGGAGCATGAAAGTTGGAACATTGACGCAGTGCAAACGGAATGTCCAATGAACTGGAAAGCTGAGACATCGATGTAGTACAAACGGTACATCAGATGAATCAAATATTGACGCAGTGCAAACGGTACGTCCAATGAATTGAACATTGACGTAGTGCAAACGGTACGTCTAATGAATTCGAAAGTCGAGACATCGATGTAGTACAAATGGTACATCAGATGAATCGAATATTGACGCAGTGCAAACAGTACGTCCAATGAATTGGAAAGCCAAGACATCGATGTAGTACAAACGGTACATCAGATGAATCGAATATTGACGCAGTGCAAACGGTACGTCCAATGAATTGGAAAGCCGAGACATCGATGTAGTACAAACGGTACATCAGATGAATCGAAACACATTAAAAGTACTTGGGTTGCCAGCCCACAAAGAAATGAGATGAAGCTCAAAAAAAGGAAGTACAGTCCTTCATACGGACAAAGAGACATCGCACAATCGCTAGTCTAAATCACAAGAATGATCATCATGATCATAAAGAAGTGTCGATTACACTAAGCTAGTAAATATAAGAGTTTAGCTTCATGTCCCATAACCACTTGCTTAACTCAAATATTTACGAACAGATTGTAGATCTGCACTAGAAAATTGTCACAAGAGTTTCAATATGTGTGAATCGAAATCACACCAATGAGGTATAGACTAACCTTGAAGATAGAGAGATATGTGTGAATCGAAATCACACAAATGGTGTCTAGTCTAACCTCGCAAACAAAGAGACATCGCTCAATCGCTAGTCTAAATCACAAGAATGATCATCATGATCATAAGGAAGTGTCAATTACACTAAGCTAGTAAATATATGAGTTTAGCTTCATGTCCCATAACCACTTGCTTAACTTAAATATTTACGAACAAATTGTAGATCTCCACTAGGAAATTGTCACAAGAGTTTCAATCGAACAAGTCCATAAATTGACCGACGAAGTAAACACAAGCGTTTCATACCACTTGTTTTGCTAAGCCGTTTAATTATATTTCCTCATACGAATGAGGTAAAGGTTTGTATATACTAGTAGATTGGAAAACAGTTTTATAAACGAGTTTGATATTGAAAATAGAGTTGAAATCGTTTTGATGAAAGAGTTTTGATATTTACTACTAGTATTGAAACCTTTATATTTTGAAGTGACAAATCATAGAAGTGATTGTAGAAACAATCAATCATAAAAATTCACGTTCGAAGACGTGAGTAAAGTCCAAAGAAATCAATCCCAAAACCATCATAGTAGAAATTTTGATGAATGTTTTTCAGATAAGATCGCCTACGCAGAGGTGTACGGGGTTCGACCTAGTGAAGACAAGAGAGGCGAGCGACATTCTTAGAAATCCCGAGAAGAAGTCATCAATGAAGAAAATAAATGATAACGACGAATCGAATAACCTTGATCCGATAGAAATTGAAATCCCGAGCTAAATAGGCAAAAACAGGCAAAATAGAGCAGGTCACAGGCTCCAGACGTCTGGGGTAAATGCTCAGACGTCTGCAGCAAGTTTCGGAAACTTCCTGAAACAGACTCCAGACGTCTGAGCCTACCTGCAGACGTCTGGTGTCGAGCTGAAACTGTTTTTCAGCCAAGTGGGAGAGAAATCTCCCACACTTTCACCCGAGTCGAGCAATGGACTACGGGGCTTATGTCAATCGATACTACAGCCCTATAGGCACTCCGATTCATCACCGAAAACATGATCATAATTCAAAGCAAGGAGATGCAAAGTTTTGACTTCAAAACATCAAAAATTGAAAGGTTCGCTAAAGCAATTTAAACCAAAAGCAATTGAACATGAAATAGTGTTAGGAATTCATACCTAACAATCAAAGATAATTATAGGCTAAGATGTGAGATAAAAATCTCACCATTGAACCCAAAAACAATGAATGAGAAGCTTGAAGACAAGGGAAGATCAACCACACTTCAATCTCAACACAAGAAGCTTGAATCTAAGCTTAAAAAGGAAACACTTCCCAAATTAGGTTTAGGAATTTTCTGAAATCAAAGAGATAATGAATTGGAGAAGAAGATGGAGATGCATACCTTAGCTTCTCTTTGGATTTGGAGCAAGAATTTGAGATTGAAAGAGGAACTAGGGCTTAGAGTTTTAATTTCCCATCTCTCCCACCATTTTTGCTTTGAAACTGAAATGAGGAGGAAGTGAGGGAGAATGGGGAGAAGTGGTTCAGTTTGGGGGGTTTAAGTTGGGAAAGGGGCTGAACCCAAACCCAAACCCAAAGTGCAAATGGTCAAATTTTTGACTAGCTCCAAACATATCAAAGTTTATATTCAAAAAGGTCGCAAACGGCATTTTGGACTCAATGGAAGTGGTATCGAGTCCTAATTCGACTGTTTGCAAAAAGTAGCTTTTCGGACTAAAATCCGACGAATGATGTCATATTTAAATAAAATATTTAAATATAAGATCGACAAATATACGGGTTGTTACATCGGAGTTCACATGCATGAAAGATGCTATTGGTATCACCATAGCTTGGACGATTGCAAAAGTCATTACAAAAAAATGAAAGGTATGTAATTCTGTATGTAATTGGTTCTATTAGGTTATTTACTCTAGCATTTGATGCCTTACCTTATGAAGAACATTTAACATTAATGCATATACTACTTTGCTAAGTAATTTCATACCTGAATTTGAGATACTCTTTAAGTTATAATTATCACATGGTTAGCTGGAGTATTAAAGATACATTATGATCTTTACATTTTATCTCGTACAGTGAATTCATTAGTGTTTTATTCTATTGTCTAAAGTCAATGTGTCTATTTGAATTAAAGAGGTCGAGCTATTTAATTGTGCCCTAACCTATCGCTCGAAATGAAGTACTATTTAATGTAAGAATAATGCTAGAGAAAGTCGCTTGGCAGCGACTGCCCCTTTTACTTGCCCTAGCATTGGTTGTTTTAAGGATAGTGGTACAACGTATATTATAGAAAACTATAATAAAAAATACGCCAATCATTAAGTAAATTATAAAGTCGGTCTCAAGCGACTGTGGATCTTACGCTATTACAAAAAACTATAACAAAAACTATGAGCCTTAGGATATTCATAGTTATTGTGGTCAGCCATAATGGGAGCATAGGAACCAATGTGTTGGAGTTGGGTCAAGTTGCAGACTATAGTCAAGTTGCAAAATGTAATATGAAAAGTTTGAAAGAGAAAAAATAGCTTATTTCATTTGGTTGGTCTAACAACTTTACACTTTTTAGTAGTGATTGTTGCATACATTAGTTTCTGTTTTGAGTTTTGCAGTTGTAAGAATTTATATGTAAATATGCCAGAACTATTAAATTAAGTACTTATACCGATATTCAGTTTTTTGCTTTAGCGGTTTTTATGGCGCACTACACATTACTTTGCTTTGATCTGTCATGAAGTCATGAAGAGATCGACTCACAAATAAGGTTTCTTACTTGTTGTACAGTGCTTTTGTTCCTAACTTTTGCGAAATGATATTCATTTTTGATTAATTTGTCATGGAAACCTTGGACAACATCAAGCATTTAATCTTAACTACATCCATAGTAGCATATTAGTCTCCTCGTCATTGTTGTTGTTAAGTCAGTAATTATTATTATTTCTCGGTTGTAAGAGGATACGAATCGCTATATAGTTTTGACATTAGTATTTGTTTTATAGACGCTTACTTATGTTCAAGTATTAGAGCCTGATTTAGTTGTTATTAAATTTGTTAGAAACTATTACTAACAGTTCAGCATACCATTATCAATGGTTCATTCATGAAAAATGACCACTCATCCAGCTTTATGTTTTATTATTCTTGTTATAAACAAATCATTATTTAGTGCAATAATTTCCCCTAGGTTTCAATTTTTCCTGGTTTGAATAAAGTCTCAGTATTGCTTATAACTTGAGTCTCATTGTTGATTATTGCTTGTCTATAGGTAGATCAGCATTTCGAAGAAATGGTAAGCAGTAGCACTAGTTGTTTATGGCACTTGCTTGGTACTTCGGTCGTTTATTATACTTCCTTGGTTCAGTTGTTTATGGTATTTTAGCTGCAGCGCTATCGTGACATATTTTTTATGGTAGTTCGGTTGTGTAAACTTCTCTATGTACGGTTAACTTCTTGTCTTGAAACTATTGTAATTAAGTACAGTTATGTACTAGTTGTGTATCAATGTATGGTTATGTACTGGTTGTGTTTACGTTACTGCAGTTGCTTATGTATTTTGTGGTTGTTTGAATGCGTTTATGTTTGAATTTATGTATGTGTTTTGTGGTTATTTATGTATTACGTTATAATATAAGCTATGACCAAAGTCAATTGCAGTGTGAATGAGCTAGCAGGGCTGGTGAAAGATGAATAGAACATTAAAAATCTAGTAGCATTTAGGAAACGCACAAAAATATCATCCATCAAAAAAAGCTACCAAAACACATGGTAGTGGGAAAAACACTATAAAAAATATATAGTGCCGATGAAACACTATAAAACATATATAAACGCAGTTATAGGGTTTGGCAATAAATTGTGCCCTCTACTATAGCGTTTAGAAATTGCTAGACGGTACCTTTTGGTGGCATTTCTGAAAGGTAACAATAAAGATTGACAGTAGCATTTGACAAACGCTGCAAAAGGAATTTATAGTGGCATTTAAGAAAACACCACTATAAATCATGGATTTTAGTTGTGTGTTTTTTAATGGCATTCTCTAAAAACTACCATAAGTTATGGTAACGTTTTTGTGAGCCGCCAAAAATACTTTTTCTTGTAGTAAAACTTTTAATTTACCTTGATTTTGGAAATAACATTTATTTTTGTGTAGACATCCTTAGGGATATCTTTGCTATTTTAGCCAGTAAAATAAATTTTGTTCTTATAGTAAAATTTTGGAGTTTAAATAATTTGATAACTAGTTGAACGAAGTGGAAAAAGTTGTTAACAAGATTTCTTGTTAACATCCCCAATGCTTTGTATAAGATTGTTTTACATGGGCTCAACTCTACGGTTGAGTGAATTCATGTCTTTTTGGATAAAATGACTAAGTCAGAAGGTTTTAAGACCTTAGTTGTAACCTTAGCCTAAGATGGACAATATCGAAGGTTTTAAGAAATTGTTTACCCCATCTATGAAATTGAGTGGAAAAATAGCTTGCTTTTAACCATATCTAAAGGTTGAGGTTCCGTTTAAACCTTACGGTTTGACTAGAATGATCGAATTATTAACCTTCAACCCCGGTCGAATGGTTTAAGAAATCATCTAAACCTTTTGATTAGATTACTATGATTATACAGCTTTCGACCTTGTCACTTCATCATATTCCATTTTCCATGGAGACCGAAAGTAGTAGATCAACGATATACATCTCCTTTCGACCTTGTCGAAAGGTAGTTAACCTTTTGATGTCACCGAAAGGTGATGTTGGAGGGTTTGTATTCATGAACCTTTCGTATTTTCCGAAGGGTCTTTTTATATGGTATTGTGAACCCTTCGACCTTGTCGGAAGGTTGCTTCCTTACTTGATTGCTGCCGAGAGCTGCGCTTTTCTTGAATATTGTCGGAAGGTTGTCCTTCACTCTTTGTTGACCTATGAATGCTGTCTTTATCTTAAACCTTTCGACACCATCGAAAGGTACTAAGTGGGCGTTCCAATCGGTCTGAAAGGCTTATTATGCTTTCGAAAAGGTTGTTATAGGATTGTATGCCCTTTCCTTGATTTCTTCATCCTTTTCGGAAGGTAAGGACTCGTTGAATGTTGAGAGATAAAACCCTTCGCCTCCTCCGAAAGGTTTGGGACTGCTACAAACTGTTACCCGCATTCCTTCAACTCTTTCAAAAGGTTTAGTGTGAACTTCCTTTCTCTAGTCTTTCTTTTATGTCGAATGGTTTCGTAACCATTTTCCTACTTTGTTCGGGTAGTGCTGTGCGGTTCTTTCCTTTATGCTTATGGAAGCTTCATTCTAAGAACATCATGTGCTTCTTCTTTACTAGCGTTGTACAATCCTTTAGGCATCGTCGGAAGGTGATTTCTTCATCTTATGCGGAAGGTTTTCAAAATGTCTTCTTTATCTTCATTTATATTTTATGGTTAACATTTAGGCCCCCCCATGTGTAAATAAGGCTTTTGTTCTTTAGGACAAAGATTCTAGGATTGTCAAATTGCCCCTGCATTCCTGCAACACATCTAATAATATTTGCATGGTTAGTTCATCCTACAAGTATCTTTTCAGTTTGGTTGACCTTCGACTCTGACTTTATTTTGGTGGGGGATTCATACTTTGGACATTCAGAACCAGATAGTAATTATTTCACATTTAGCCATGAATGATGGAAGTTTCTTAGCAATAGAATGTTAGAAGACCATGAATGGATAATTTAGCAGTTCATGTCTTGCGGCATTAAAGGCCGGGAATTCCCCATCTAATAATAATAGAGAGACAAGAATCATCTTGATCATCATAATAGAAGGCCACATTCCCATATCAATCCGGTAATGATAAGAGAGAACTAGAATACAAATCCGATCATCCGTTCTAATGTAAAAGTCCAGGAGATTATTTTTGGTTGTAAACGTTAAAGTTTCGGATGACTTGTTTTGTCATTCAATAACAGAAGACCATAAGGCTGTTTCTGGTGATAAGCAACAAAAGACCAGAAATGCACATCTTGATAATGAGTAATAGAAGACCAGAAATCCAATTTGGCATCGATAATGGAAATCCAAAAAACCATTTCTGGTAATGAGTAATAGACGGTCAGAATATCCCTTCTTGATATTCGATAGTAGAAGTCCAGAACATCATTTTAGATAGCTAATGATAGAAGTCCAGGATGCCACTTTCAGGACATCATTTCTGATAATTAATAATAGATTTCCCAGAATACTATTTCTGGTAATTAATAATGGAAGACCATAATATCATTTCCGGTAATAAAAGACCAGAATGCCATTTTTGGTAATTAATAATAGAAGACTAGAATACCATTTCTGGTAATTAATTAATAATATAAGACCAGAATACAATTTCTGGTAATTAATTAATAATAAGAAGATTAGAATACCCATCTAGCAGAGGTTTACAAAGAGAAGTTAGAGATCTCTTTCTGATTCTATTTGTTGAATGTGCCATCCTCAGGCTTTGAGGACGTCTTGCATGCTTTTGTTTTCTCGGGCCCGAGTTTTCTTTGTCCATTTGTTATTTGTTTTGCCTATTTCAGTCGGGGACTCATTAGTCCAATTTTGTGCATATTTAAGAAGAGCTCATTTCAGGCTGTTTGTAATTTTAGACATTGCCGATCTTTTGGCGGTTGCCATTTCAGGCATGGACTTTTCTCAATCCGCCGAAGATTTAATCCAGGTTTCCAGTGCGCTCGGCTAGCATATTCTGAAGCATGGCCTGAGGACTTACCCCACCTCCCTCCAGGAGGGGCCTTAACCTGGCTATAGAGTGACGCGATTAAGGGCTTGTTCGGTACCTTGGCTAGGCCATAGCATGGCAGGACCAAGGGATTTCCCGTCCTCCCTTCAGGAGGTGCCTTATCCTGGCCATAGCGTGACGCGGATAAGAGCTTGTGCTGCTTTAACCTGGCCATTTCTGACTTTGGCACGGATAAAGGCTTACGCCCTCCCTCCAGGAGATGCCTTGACCTGGCCATCTTGGCGCGACCAAAAGCTTTCTACCATTATTGGTAGCCTACCATCTTAGGTAGTCCAAGTTTAAGGAGAATTCTACTCCCGACCATGTAGATTTTTCTTAATGAATCATAGCATAAACATTCTTGAAAATACTTTATTCAATCAGAGTTGGAAAGTACGGTTTCAAATTTTCTGCGTTCCAGGTTCTTGGTACCATATTTCCATCAGGATGGCATAGCTTGTAGGCCCCTGGGGGGTTTCTTTGAAAATTATTAGTGGACCTTCCCAATTTGGTCCCATGACCCATCTGATGGGTCTCTCGTATTGGCCATTACTCTTCTAAGTACCAAATCTCCTTGTCTGAATGACCTTGTTTTCACCTTTTAGTTGTAGTACTTCGAAATTCTCCTTTGATATTCAGCCGTTCTTAGGGCTTCTTTATCTCTTAATTCATGAATCAAGTCAAGTGATTCCTTTCTCAGCTCTTGGTTTGGATTAAAGGCGTAGGCAATCCTTCGATAAGAAGGTACTTCAATTTCTACCGGTAGCATTGCTTCACATCCATATGTTAGTGAATATGGGGTATGACCCATTGCAGTTCTAGTGGATGTTCTATAAGCCCACGGAACTAGGGGTAATTCCTCTACCCAATTCCCTTTTGCCTTATTCAGTCTCTTTTCAAGATTGTCTTTATTGTTTTGTTAGTAGCTTCGATGGCTCCATTGTTTTTTGGGTGAGCGATGGAAGAGAAGCTTTTTATGATTCCATTCTTATGGCAAAATTGTGAAAATTCTTCACTCTCAAATTGGGTTCCATTGTCGGATGTTATCTTGTAAGGTATCCCAAACCTTGTGACAATGTTTTTGATGATAAATCTTAGCACTTTCCCAGAGGTGATTTTTGGAAGTGTTTCTGCTTCAACCTATTTCATAAAGTAATCAATTGGTACTACAACATATTTCGCTCCCCCTTTGGAAATTGGAAGTGGCCCGATTAAATCAATTCCCCAAACATCAAATGGCCATGGAGTAGTAATAGGGGTTAGTTGACTTGGTGGGAGACGTGGTATCTTCGAATAACGTTGACACTTTTCACACCTTTTAACATACTCAATTACTTGGTTGGTCAAATGAGGCCAGTAAAACCCTTCCCTCGGTATCTTTTTGGCCAGTTTGATTCCATTAGAATGATCTACACAAAATCGTTTGTTTTCTTCCTTTAATATCCTCAACCCGATCTCGGGTTTTACACATTGCAAATAGGGAAGGGTGTAGCCTTTCTTATATAGAATTCCATTCATAATGGTAAAGCTTTGGGCTTGTCCTTTTAGATTTCGTGCTTCTATTTTATCTGCTGACAGTGTCCCATTGACAATATAATCCATAATCGGAGCCATCCAAGTGTTTTCGTAATATTCTTCCGCCATTGGGGCTATAAGGTTCTTCATTTAGTATTCCCCGATCTTTTTCTTCCGATTCTTGTGCTAAGGCTTGTGATCGGGTTAATACTAATAACCCTTGGTTTTCTCTTGTTTGTTTTCCTCAATGCTGGTATTTTTTTGAAATCCCATAGGCATAATTCGAGTCTTGGGGGATCCTCTTAAGGTTGCCAACTTAGCTAACGAATCTGCTTGAGAATTGTCCCCTCTTGGTATTTGGTGTACAGAGAAATCTTTGAAAAGTGCAAGCGTTTTTAAAACGTTCTTCACATACTGACTAAGTTTGGGATCCTTAGTTTGATATACCTATTTGATTTGGTTAACCAATAATTGAGAATCGCTGAATACCTGAATCCTCGGGAGTTTGAGCTGTAGAGCATGGGTTAATCCTACAACTGTAGATTCATATTCTACTACATTATTAGTTGCCGAGAACACCAATTTCATAGCATAATGTAGTTTGTGTCCATCTTGGGTAATTATCACATATCCTGCTCTGGCCACTTGTTCGTTTGAGGCGCCATCCATAAATAATTGGCACTTGGGTTTTACAACCTTTTCCTTTTCGGATTATTCTAAAATGAATCCCATACACTCGTTAAAGAAATCAGCTAAAGCTTGCCCTTTTATAGCCATTCTGGGATTATATGCTATATCATACTGACTTAGTTCAATGCCCCACTTAATCAATCTTCCAGAAGTTTCGGGCTTACCAAAGACTTGTTTCAATGAAAAGTTGGTCAACACCTTCACCAGGTGCACTTGGAAGTAAGGTCTTAATTTTGGAGCTATTAAAATTAAACAGTATGCTAGCTTCTCAATGACTGGGTATCACATTTTGTTATCCTTTAACCTCCTGCTTACATAATAAACCGGTAGTTGCAGTCCCTTGTCATTTTTGATCAATACTGAGCTTACTGCATGTTCAGAAATTGCCATATACAAGAATAGATCCTCTCCTTCTTTTGGGCTGGATAAGTTCGAAGGCTTTTCCAAATATAGCTTCAACTCTTGAAACGCCTTTTTGCAACCTTCATTCCATTCAAAATTCTTCTTTTTATTTATTACTTCATAGAATGGTATGCACTTATCAGTGGCCTTTGATATAAACCTGCTTAGCGCTGCTACCTTCCCATTTAAACTCATAACATCTTTACTCGTCTTAGACTCTGCCATATCCTTAATGGCCTCGATCTGCTCTGGGCTAGCCTCAATCCCTTGTGCACTTAAAATATAGCCAAGAAATTTTCCATAATGGACTCTAAAGTTGCATTTTGTGGGTTGAGTTTCATTTGATACTTGTAGAGCACTTTTAACATTTCATCCAAATCTTCAAGATGATCCTTCGCCTCTTGGGATTTTACCAAAATGTCGTCTACATAAACTTCCATATTTTTCCTGATTTGTTCTTTAAACATTCGGTTAACCAACATTTGATAAGCTGTCCTAGCATTTTTCAATCCGAACGACATTACTTTATAACAATAGGTTCCCTCATCTGTAATGAAGCTGGTATGCTCTTCATCGGGTTTAAATACAGGGATTTGATTGTGTCCAGAATATGCATCCATCAAGGAGAGAAGCTTATGTCCACTGGTGGAGTCGACCAATCGATCTATCCTTGGCAGTGGGTAACAATCCTTTGGAAAAGCTTTATTTATCTGTGTAATCAACGCAAGTTCGCCACTTCCCGGTTGATTTCTTTACCAGAACCGGATTTGCTAACCACTTGGGATAAATGACTTCTCGGATAAACTCATTTTGCTGCAATTTATTGACTTCTTCTTTTAAGGCATTGGTCCTGACCTTATCAAATTGTCTTTTCCTTTGCCTAACCTGAGGAATGTATGGATTGATATTCAAGGCATGACTCATGACCGTAGGGTTAATTCCAACCATGTCAGAGTGGGTCCAAGCAAATACATCCTTATTGACTTTTACGAATTATATCAATCCTAACTTTAGGTGCTCCTCAAGATCCTTTCCTACTCTGATTATCTTAGTAGAATCGGTAGAATCTATTGGAATTTCTTCGGTTTCTCCAACCGGCTTAAGTCTTTCAACCTTTCCTCGACAATCTAGCTCTGTAGCAATTTCTCCTTCCACTATCGAGTTGGATTCCATTCTCTTTCTCTTCCCATAAACTGCAAAACATCTTGCGGCAATACATTTGTTAGTTTTATCAGATTTTTTCTTTGCTTCGAATGATGGATGTGGAAATCCATCTTCCGAAGGCTGTAAAGCAATGGAAAAATCAAAGTAACAAGTGAACTCCCTGTTATATTGCTCTAGAGTTGCAAAATACATTTCTCTTGAGGCGAATTGCTCGCCTCGGATACTGCCCCAGCCACTTTTAGTAAGGAACTGAGCATCAGATATTTTGGCGTGACAAATGCGTCCACTTCGTCTAGTGCTGGCCGTCCAAAGAAAGCTGTAGAATGATGGCTGATCTATGATCACAAAGTTTGTTTCAAAAACTCAAGAGCATGGAGGGAGTCCCAGCTGAACCAAAAGCTTCACTTGCCCAAGTGTAGTTGTTCCGTTATTGTTGAACCCAAAGATAGGTTCAGACTAGGCTCAAGCTTGTTCTTGGAGATTCCCATCTGATCAAATGCATGACGAAATATCACATTTACAGCACTTCCTGTATCAACCAAGATTTTTGTGACCACCGAGGACCCTATCTAAGCTGTGATCATTAATGGATCGTTGTGGGGATAATGGATTTCCCTTCTCAATTCTTATGTACTGATCACCAGAGTGTGCATGTTGATGTTGTATATTGGGCTCTTGAGTGGTGGCTCTTCTTGTACAAAAAATACGTCTTTCTTGGCTTCACGAATGTATTTATTCCGGGCATTTTGACTTCTATCGACGGGATGCGGTCCACCGTATATAACATCAATTCTGTTTTAGGTTGGACTCAGGCTTAGTGGGTCCTCATCTTCCATCATATTCACAGCATTACTAGTAGGTTTCCTTGCTTCTGCATCTGAAAGGAAAGTTGGTTGCGGATTCTTCACAAACTCCTTCAGTTCCCCTTCTCGAATTAACTTCTAAATTATTCCAGCCAGTACCTTACACTCATTGGTTCTATGACCATTCGCCTTGTGGTAGGCACAATATTTGTCTCCTATTTTCTATTCAGGGTAATTTCAGGCTTTGAATGAAGTAGGAAAATTGACCTTGTCATGGGTCATTGCATGGATGTAAGAAATTGATCGGTTTAACGCCACCACGTTAGTATTAGCGTCCACCCATCTAGCTCTTTTAGGAATCCTTTATGGGCCGAATTTACCACTGTCCTTCTTTTGATTAAATTTCTTCTTTCCATCCGAATGAATTTGTCGTCTTGAAAATGGAAGTCTTGTAAATCCCAGCATCCATGGATAAACAAATACTTCCAGAAAGGAGAATTGACTATAAGACCCGAGTGAACAGCTATGAGCTTGTCTCTATCATTCATGCCTTTGGCTTTCAAAGCTTCGGTGTTGAACCTCTTCAAGTAATCTCCTAATGACTCACCATGGTTCTGTTTGATATTAGCGAGTACTGTATAGTCAACAGAGGGGTCCTTGCATATGCAAAACTAAGCAGAGAATTCATAGGAGAATTACTTCCAAGAATAGATCGTGTTCTCACGATACTATTGGTACCATTTAGCAGAAGCTCCTTGTAGTGTGACCAAAAAAAGCCGATATCTAACAGCGTTAGAAGCATTGTATAAATCCATCTGACTGTCGAATGCCATCAAATGTTCATCTGGATCAGATGTTCCATGATATTTCATGGTAGAGACCTTTACATGAGATGGGATAGGCGCTGACATGATTTCATCAATGAAAGGGTCAACCCTTTCGTTGGCATTTACTCTCTCATCCTCAGTTCTCTTACACTTGACATTTAATAGATCCTTCACAGCCTTCTCTTCTACATCTTTGAGGTAGGCCTCACAGTTCAAGTAGTTCCTTTTACCTCGTTTGTAGCCATCTGAAGTTGAACTTATGAAATAATATTTATTTTCCTCTTGGACTCTTCCTTGGTAGTTTTCCTTTAGTGGAAGGCAATCCTTCCTTTAAGACGAGGAAATATTAAACTTATTTTTACAACATTCATGTTGATTTTCAAATTTCTACTCGGGGAGACAACTTCCTCTCCTACTGTAGCAGCTTTCATAGATGATCGGTGAGATAGTACTTCATTCAGGAGATCTTTCATCGCTGCCATTTGTCGTTCTAAATATGCAATTTTAGCATTGTGTTCTTCTAGCTGAAGATTTTGAGTCGGAGTCAGTTGTGGAGACAGTCGAATCTGAGCTGGTGGTGGAGTTGGTTTAGCTGGGGCGGAAGACTACCCTTGTTCCTTGTTTCTAGGGTTAAAAGATGGTGAGACGTTTTTCACCAATGAAGTTACATGTTCATCCCTTTCGCTGATTGTAGAAAGCCTTTTTGATCTCATTTTTGCATACAACAAACCAAATTTCCGCGATAAGTTGTACTAATATAGCAAGTCGGAGGTTCGAACCCTCCTTCTAGGGCCAAAAATGTTAACTATATTTCTTGTTAACATCCCTAATGCTTTGTATAAGATTGTTTTACATGGGCTAAACTCTATGGTTGAGTGAATTCATGTCTTTTTGAATAAGATTACTAAGTCGGAAGGTTTTAAGACCTTAGTTGTAACCTTAGTCTAGGATGGAAAATATCGAAAGGTTTTAAGAAATTTTTTACCCCATCTATGAAGTTCAGTGGAAAAATAGCTTGTTTTTAACCATATCGAAAGGTTATGGTTCCTTTCAAACCATACGATTTGACTGGAATGATTGAATTATCAAAACTTCCGCCTCGGCCGAAAGGTTTAAGAAATCATCTAAACCTTTTGATTAGATTACTATGATTGTACAGCTTTCGACCTTGTCACTTCATCGTATTCCATCTTCCTTGGAGACCGAAAGTAGCAGATCAACGATCTACATCTCCTTTTGACCATGCCGGAAGGTAGTCAACCTTTCGATGTCGTCGAAAGGTGATGTCACTCTGCTTTACATTCTTCTAATGCTTTTGGTCTCCTAGGTTGCTATTCTTCTTGTGAAAACCCTTCGAAAAGAATGCATCATCCAAACATGTTTATAAATAAGAGCTGATTTAATATGCTATGGAACCGAATTAAGGACTGGTTTCAAGTCGTATTTCCCCTTTTTGTTGCCGGAAAGAAAAAGGGTACAAGACTCATGAAAATGTCTAATGATAGTTCCGTGGCATATACTCAAAATAAACAAAGAATATAAGAAATAGATCATATATGATCAGCCGTTAATGTTAGATAATGCCTGATCATGATCATCTCCAAATTTCGAGTCGATCACAAGCCACAATTCTCTTTATTTCCGCATGATAAAGTTTGATACAAAATTCAAGAAACCAATCCCTAAATCAATTTCTAAATTAGGGTTATATTGTAGCGAGCAGAAGCAATACCAGCTGAGTAAGAGTAGAATGAGAAGAAAATCGGATCCTGAAACTAGACCCCTTGGGTCCTATTTATAGATGCAGATGCCCTTCCCTCCGGCTTCATGCCCTCAACTGGGTCGAAAGGTTACCTTTTATATGCAGTTGTAAACCTTTCGACCTCGTCAAAAGGTTTGTCTATTGTACATCATTACGGACCTTTGAATGTTGTCGGTGGGTTTGTATTCATGAACCTTTCATCTTTTCCGAAGGGCCTTTTTATATGGTATTGTGAACCCTTTGACCTTGTCGGAAGGTTGCTTCCTTACTTGTTTGCTACCAAGAGCCGCGCTTTTCTTGAATATTTTCGGAAGGTTGTCCTTCACTCTTTGTTGACCTATGAATGTTGCCTTTATCTTAAACCTTTCGACACTGTTGAAAGGCACTAAGTGGGCATTCCAACCGGTACGAAAGGCTTATTATGCTTTCGAAAAAGTCGTGATAGGACTGCATGCCCTTTCCTTGACATCTTCATCCTTTTTGGAAGGTAAGGACTCGTTGAATGTTGAGAGATGAAACCCTTCGCCTCCTCCGAAATTTTTGGGATTGCTACAAACTATTATCCGCATTCCTTCGACTCTTTCGAAAGGTTTAGTGTGAAATTCCTTTCTCTAGTCTTTGTTTTTCATCGAATGGTTTCATAACCATTTTCCTACTTTATCCGGTTGGTGCTTAACGGTTCTTTCCTTCATGCTTACGGAAGATTCATTTTGAGAACATCATGTGCTTCTTCTTTACTAGCGTTGTACAATCCTTTAGGCATCGTCGGAAGGTGATTTCTTCTGATGTTCTTCTTTTTATGCGTAAGGTTTTCAAAATGCCTTCTTTATCTTCATTTATATTTTATGGTTAACAAAAGTTATAGCAAAACAGTCGCTATACGAGAACTTCGAAAAAATATCTTTTTTTGGAAATTTTTATAAAATAATTAAAAGATATAATTGGGGTTTTCATCATGGTTTTCAAGTTCCCAAAGTATACTAACTACTGTGAAAAGAATGGATCAAAAATCATTTGGTAAAGCGTCGAAAACAAAGCACAAAGTTATATCAAAAATCAAGTGTAAACAACTCGAGACCTTATACGGCATTTCTGAAGTGTTGACTTTTCTTCTAAAACATTCTAAGCCATTGTAAATGTTTTGGTAGCATTTGCAAGAATGCTCTCTTTGCCATTTGAAACTATAAATTGAGTAAAAATGATATTTGAATTAATATTTTTCTCTAATCTTTTAGGTTGTTTTCTAACTTATATTAGAGCATTGTAAATTTGGTTTCAAGTTTAAATGTATTTTTAGCAATTAATTATGAATTTTTAAATTAATTGGCTTTTAAATTTAAAACATGTTTATTTTGGTTTTTCTATTTATTTAAAAAGTTGTTATTTTTACATAATATTCTATATAGATAATTAAAATATATTTTTAATTAGTTTAAAAGTGTTTTAACATATTAATAAATATTTTAAAGGTCATTTAGTCTCTCTCTATATATATATATATATTTATTTATGTTTGAAAAAGTAAGTTAAGTATTTTATAATTATAACAAAGGATGTTTGGATTTTAACACTTAAGTTAAATAAATGGTTTTGTGAAATTAATTAAAAGTGTATTACCTTAATTAATAAGTGTGGATGTCCTTTGATCTTTAAAATAAATTTTTAAAGTTAATGATAAGAATTGAAATGGTTTGGGATGTAGTAAACAATGTTTAAGTAACATTTGATTTTAACCCTTATTATTAATTATACATAAGTATATAGTTAGATATTCAATAATGAATACTTTAAGGATAACTATAGGTAAATGATTTTTGGTTTGTAATGACAAATGTCTAAGTAACAATTGTCTAAAACCCTTACATGTAATTATACCTTTAATAATGGAATTTTAAAGATAATAACAAATATGAAATCTTTTATAAAAAGATAGAAAAGTTATATGTTTAATTTACAATAGAAAATGGGTTCATAGTAACAATGTTTAAGTAAAATTTGTTTATAATCTCTTTGATTATATTTTAAATAAGAAAATCTTGTTAATGATTTGTGAATAACTATACAATTTGAGATAAGTATATGAATACTTTTGAATAGTAAAATACAGTAATAGTAGAATACATGTATATATCTATTATAAAAAGAAATAAAATCTATATGTGCAAGTTTAATAAGAAGTTTAATTAATACAGGAGTTTAATTAATAAATGAGTTTAATTAATGAAAGTTATATAATTAAAAGAAGTTTTAATTGAAGGAAGAAGTTTTTAAATTAATGAGAAGTCTTAACTTCAAAAAAGATGTTTTAGATCAATGAAATAAATTTATTAGATAAAGGAGTTTTACTAATAAAAGAGGTTTTAATTAATGAAAGATTAATTAAATGAAAAGGGGATTAAAAGTCGTTCACG
Organism: Allium fistulosum; assembly: GCA_030737815.1. Lineage (NCBI taxonomy): Eukaryota > Viridiplantae > Streptophyta > Magnoliopsida > Asparagales > Amaryllidaceae > Allium > Allium fistulosum. The sequence continues at coordinate 750,226,581 of CM060905.1, read as the reverse complement.
TGACTTGATCGTGATTGTGCTTGTTATTCGTGCTTTGTCTGTTTACTTGTATATGGAAAGCATTTAGTCATGTACTTAGCACTATAAGGTTGATTCTATCTATGAGAGTCAAGATTGATGTTCAAGGATGGAAGGAGCGATAGTGCTCTAACTTACCGACTTCCCTCTTGACCGAGGGATAGTAGAAGTTGAAAATGTTGGAAACATTATAAGTATACAAGACTTGGTTTCTGTGTGCGATCGTTTCATTACTGTTTAATATGACCAGATTAACTTAGGAAGTATCAAAAAGCTTCAAGACTTCATACGTTTTGAGAACACTTGGGGAGGAGTATTCGTATGAAACATCTCTAGCTTTCACTTACTTTTTAAAGAACCGAAATTAAGTTGACCGAAAATTCGTCGATTCAGTCATGAAGAGACCGTGATCGGTAAGTATTCTACTTATTGGAAACTATTTCAAGACTGAGATACGTGCTTTATCTCTTGGAAGTGGATATGTTCGAGATGTTGGAATCCATTTGTGGTTTCAAGATCTATTCGAGATACTGGGATCCTTCTTGGGATTCGTGATCTGTTCGAGTTGAAAACTCCTTTGAAAGATGTCGAACATAGCTTCGACATCGGAAAAATCATTAAAGACCGGGTAGGATGCACATTACAGGGGTTTTGCTAACCCAGTGGGCTACATCAACTATCTAGAGTATGCCTATCGATGTTGATGATACTTGGTTCCATAAGGTTCGGGTTCGGTTCGGGTGTGACCCGGTTGTGTTTACCTTATGGTATATTTAATTTAGAGATATACGATGCTCGAAAGATAGTTTCTGATCCTTATCATAGGAGATCAGTCTAAGTTTACTATGGAGGTCATCATGGAAAATCCATTATACGAAAGCACCTTAGCGGTTTTAAATTTACTTTAATATCTTTGTGTTGTGATATGCAAGCAACACAACTATTTTCATATTTATATTACACACCCTATACATTATTATAATATTACTAGATTTTATTATGAGTTGTTTGGTAATCGTAAGGTAAAAACCTATCCGTGTTTATTTGCGGCATGGTCTTACGATATACCTTTACTTTTTAAGGGTTTTATAAATGTAAAAATCCATATGATTAAGTTTCTCGCGCTGGTTTACCAAACTAATCCGAGTGTTATTTTCTTATAATGCTCGAGTCAACCACGAGTATTGTAACGACCCAGAATTTCAGTCATTTGAATTTGAAATACTTAATTTATATTAAATATTAAAAAGTTAATTTTATAAGTCAAATAGCTTAAATTTCAAATATAAGGATTTATTTGATAATGTGAATTGTTAAATTTAATATTCGAGATTGTCAAATAATTGAATCTTGAATTTAATACGAATAGAAATGATTTCAAAAGCTTATTTAAATTCTATTTAAATAAGAATGATAATAGTAAACTTTAATTTATAATTAAAGTGGTCAGAATTGTTTTAGTAATAATTCGTTCTAGTCAATGTGTGAAAATTAGCTTCTTGGGACATTGTACCATATTTTAACGAAACCAGTGCCACTGGTTCCATAATAGTGAATTATTGTATGTTATTGAATTTTGTGGCGATCAGACGTATCGTTTGGTCGCGTGAGCTCGAAATGCCTAAATATTAGTTAAAGGAAATAATCTAATATAATTTGATTTTGAAAGTTAACTTCTATATATGATGGAATTGGGCCTCAATACTAGTTCCATTGGGTTCGAAATAGGGGCAATTAGTATCGAACACCAGGCGGCATGCCTTGGTTGGAGTTCGGAAATTTAGAGCGTGAATAGTGTCGCGAAATTTTCTATAAAAGGACCTCCATATTTCATTTGTTGCTCAAAACGCTAATTCACAAAGCCAGCCACCATTTCCCCTTTAGGCTCATCCAATGGTTCTAACAAATCGGTGCCACCATTGGCCAAACCAGCCTCTGATCTCAACTATAAAAACGTTCGTCTAGGATAGGGGAAGATAGCGTACGGTTGGATCGAGCCAAAACGAAGCATAGCGGTGGCAAAGGAGGCACAAAGTCGTGGCAGAAATTGGTCAATTAACGATGATTAGTGGCGAGCTAGGGATCAGCAACGGTGATGTGTGACTGGGCGAAGGAGTGGCTACCCTTTGGCAATTCGCGGCGGTGGCCAATGGCTTGGAATGGCCGTGGTTGATCAATGAAGTCGAGGACGATGGGTTTGTGTTCGAAAAAAACACGGGATCAAGAAACACAAACAAGAGCGATGGAGTTAGTTAACGACGGTGATTAGCAACTAATTGTGCAATTAGTGAATAATTATTATTATTTAATTAATAATTCTTATAAAATGTATAAATCTTTCATACGAGGTCCAAATCGAACACGGTCAGTCGCGTTAGGTTCAAATCAATGAATACTATGTTATGGAGTTGGATTGGAGTAGATTGGAGCTTGCAGTAATTTGTGTTAAAATCGAGTGCATGTTCAATTTTAATTCAAACCAGAATGCTTCATCGATAACTGGAATTTCAATGAGTTAACTCACCTCTCTGGCCCACTTATATTTCTATATAAGTGTTTATAAATTTATTGTTGATCGTTTGATGACTGTTTCAATGATTTACTATTTCATTAGCGGGTGAGACCCTATTACGTTCCCGTGTATGAGCGGATGACCCTTTGTATATGATCCCATCTCAAAGCGGTTGATTTATATTATTTGATTATATACTGTATGTGATGCAGAGGGACAGGTTGGAGGGATCCAATAGGATTCCTCTCCGTGTTGATTTTACTTTTCATATACTATGATATATGATGTGTTGGATGCCATATTTGATGACATGGTTGATTTCCCTTATTTAGTGCTTTAGTAGCACTGGGCCTTATTTTTTTGGTATTTTAGAATACTATAAAAAATGATTTTGATTCAAAAGGGATTTCAAAGTTATTTTTAAAGTATATATGTTAATAAATTTTAAATTATATAAAGGAATGAATTTATTTTAAATAAATAAAAACGTATGATTTTTGTTGTTATAAAATTATAGTTTTGAGAAATACATTAAATAGAGATTTTTGAAATGGTTTATATAAAAGGATTTATAAAAGTGATATATTACAAATAAAGAAATAGATTTAGAAATGGAGTTTATAATTATTTATATATGGATTTGTACTCGATATTTTGTAAATGGATTTATAAATGATTTTTATAAATAAATTAGATTTACAAAGAAAAGGATTTATAAATGGATTTTGATAGTAAATAGGATTTATAAAGAAATGGATTTATAAATAGAATTGTTATAAATAAAGAGATTTTTTAAACAGAAGTTTTATAAAATAGAAAGGAGATTTATAAACATAGTTTTATAAATATGGAAACGATTTATGTTGAGATTTGAATATGGATTTTTTATAAAGGGAATACATTTAGGTTTTAAAATTTGAAATAATCTTTTAAAAGAATGTTTTGAAAGTGATATTTCCAAATTGATTTTAAAAGGTTTTTAAAATTAATTTAAAATGTACTAAGTGATGAAAACATAGATTTCAACGTTTATTATTGTGATGAACATTTCCGAGAAAGTAAGGAAGGCATAGACTATAACACTGTTATTATAGTAAGTGATTTTTAAAAGAAAGGTTTTATATAGTATACGACATTTATATAAATATAAATAGCCGAATCCCTATACTATTGTTTTGGGTTGTCATAATGGTGTTTTACACAACATTCATTTTGACCGAATTAAGTGTGTTTTGGAAAACATTCATTCTGACCCAATTTAAGTGTATCATGATATTTTATAAATGTTGCAAACGAAATGGTTGGTGAATATACTTATACCGTTGAAATAAGTATATGGAAATGTTTTTCAAATATCGAAAGATTAAAATGGTTCAAGAATGTATCTTTTAAAGATATTTTGGGATAAATATTTGAAAATTGATTTAATTAATAAGAGATTAACTTAAAGGGCCTAGTGATTGCTTATATGTTAGATTTTATTTGTTGCTTTGATAGTTAAATAACTAACTATCAAATTTTACCATTTTTGGTTCCTTGACTTGATGTGGGAACTAATTTATCGTGCACTTAGCACGAAGCCGACTGAGTAGGCTTGTTTATCGTTCAATGTTAAGAATGTTGATTGGAGTAGTGCGTAGTGACTATGGTACTCCAATCTACCGGGCTTCCTTCTTGGCTAAAGGATAGAAAGTTGAGAGTTGGAAACCTGATAAGTCTATGAAACTTGGTTTTCGTATGAGGTTAAGAGCCTCTTTATCGTTGTTGGTCCGGAGAGACGAGGATCAGATTTATCCGAAAATCACTTCGAACCAATGTATGCGTTCGGAGGTCTAGGGCTATGTTGATGACTTTTGAAGATGGGGATCTTCATGACGCAGTGCTACTTGCCACTAGACCCGTGATGCGTATTATATATATGGTTGTAGTAGTGCTACGTTATGAAATTCTTCGATATGTAAGGAGTTCTCACTACTAATTCTGGGGTTGAATCCCGATAGGATATAGTAGAAGATTACCTTCGGTTTGTACTGTTCCTGAACAACTTGTATGGACGAATGTCTGACGTTGCATTTCTAATCACACTGATTGATCTCTATAAGTGTATCATCTATTTGGTGGCGGAGAAGGAAACTTCTCTTAGCTTAACACCCATTCCTGAGACATACGAGCTCAGGAGTTATACATTCACAAAAATCAGTTGTGTGATCATGGAATGGCAATGTGGAATTAAAAGTAGAATGTTCTATGTGAAAAGGTAGTCGTTACCTTGGGCCTCATCACCTGGAAATGGCTTAAATAGGGTATGCTATGAGGCTATGGTTCGCACCCATAAGGGTATGTTCATCACCATTCTAGATTACTTTATATTTGTCGAGTATGTTGTGTATGCTACAGGACCCCGGATAGGACGGTTACGACCAAGGTGATGTCATATTAGGTTCTATCAGCTACCAAGATGGATCTGCTGGTAGGCCGGTCTTGCCATGTGCAGAGGTTTCAAAGATATCCATACTCGGTACATCCCTCTCGAGATGTACTGTATGGAAGATAGTCCCTTACCTTGCCATTATATGGAATCCATTCCCCAATATGTGCCTGCCATTTTGTTTGTAGAGCCTAACATATCCGGGATTTAATAATGGAAACAATTTTGGCTATTTTAATATTATTTTTATATTAGGCACTAATATAATATACCAAAATTTGATATAAAATGTTTTATGTTATCGTAAGGTAAAAAACCCGTCTGTGTTTATGTGCAGGTGGTCTTATAAGACACCTTTGTTTTGAAAAAGAAAGTTTTTGATAACTTTAAAATTTAATTGAGATGTGTTTTCTCACGTTGGTTTACCAGACTGATCCAGGCGTTCTTCCCAAACAATGCTCAGGTCAGATCGAGCATATTTACATATTTACATTTGGATGCTTTGGAGCATCAGCAAATGAGTTGGAGGTCTTCAGGTCGTATTCACGTATATGTTTGTTTTTCCGCTGCATTGTTGTTGAAATTATCAGCATTTGTGAGAACGGATTATTATAACTATCCTGGCTGATGATTAGTGATTTGTTGTGTACTTTGATTGATGTATGTATATTACAGTTTCCCTTTTGTAAAGATCATTGATATTATATTATATATGTTGCTCCGCTGCAATTGTGAGATTCTGTGTTGTTTTAGTTTCCTTTTCTCTTCTTCTTCTATTCCCTTCTTCTTACTTCTTTCTTTCCCATAACTATATGTAACGAGCCTAATTTTTAGTAACATTTAGGATATTTAATTAGTTAAATTAAATAAAATAATGTGATGATTAGGTGATTGAGATTTGTGTTAATAGAAAGATAGCCGAGCCATATAAAGAATGAACTAAAGGGGAACTAAAATAAAATACGTAAGGCAAATAGATAAGGGGTGAAATAGGAATAAGTATATTCTTATACCCTAAACCCTTAGGCCATCCATTCTACACGTTCATTTGCAAAAATTAAACATAAGACGTCGGTCACCATTAAGGAAGAACAAGAAGAAGATAAAGCAATCAAAGGAAGGAAGCTTAATCAATTCAAAACCATTCTCAAATCTCAACAACTTAATCACAAAGCTAAGGTGAATAATGACTACATCTCATGTTTTTTATTGTTTTCGGTTTTAGATTAAATCCGAACTATTTTGCAAGGTTTTGCTATGTTTTTCATTGTTAAATTTGTTATGTATGCTTGTTGATGATTATGCTAATTCATATGAATTTTATGATATGTTTTAATGTGGAAACCCTATTAAATGATATTCAAATGCCTTGAGATTTTAGAATAAGTTCAAAAATGATATTTTAGAGATAGGTCTCAATTTTCATAAATTTATGAATTAATGTGGATTTAATATTAATTTTCTAGTGAAGAATATGGTTATTTGGATTTAAAATTAATTCCGGCTAAGATATGCATGTCTTGGGTTAGAAATTAATATCTGCTAGAAACCATGTTAAAAATGATTTATGGGGATTTTTATAGATTTTTCCTTAGTGTTTTAATAAGTATATAAAATTATTTAAGGTATAGGACATAAATTTTTTATATATTTATAAAAGGAGAAGGGGGCATTTTGTAAATAATTTAATTTGTTTATTTCAGAAATTTCAGCAGTACTTTTAAAAAAGAAATTAGCAACCAATTAGGTTTTGACAAACAATGCAGGTTAGTTAAATAGAATTGCTTTAAAAAGTAAAAAATCAGTTTATACATGCTTTTTACATGTTTCGCCACTTTCGGCACCTAGCCTTCGACACCTTACTTTCGCCTCTATCTCCATCGAAACCAAAGCACAGGGTATCAAAGACTTGGTACGTAGTGAATTGGACATAGGCGAAAGGTACTGGGTCAAAACAAGGGGTCCCAAAGGAGCCGAAGCCTTACTTTGTTTTTAAATGAAAATGCACCCACTTTGCTTTCGAAAGGAATGCTTTCGACTTGGTTAGCTTTCGACTGGGTTAAATTGTTTTAAAGGAATGGTTTCGAAAGAGTTTGTGCCTTTTTGTTTTAAGTAAATGCTTTTGAAGGGGTTGAAACCCTTTGTTGCCACTTTCCACCTTACAAAGCAAATGGTTTCAAAAGGGTTGCTTTGTTTTTAAAACTTAGCCACTTCTCCAATGCTTTCGAAGGATTAGTTTCGACACCATCACTTCTTTACTTAGGAAATAGCTTATGGAAGATTGCTTTCAACTTAGCTGTTTTATGACCCTATTGTTCTATTGAAAGTTAAACCCAATAGTTCTTGAAAGGAATAGTTTCTAATGGTTTCGAAAGGTGACACCACATGTTTTACTTGAACCCAAATGCTTTTGAAAGGTTTGATTTTGTGAAAAGGATTTAGTGCAAAATGTTTAAGATATAGATCTCGAAGGGGTGATTCACCAATATTTTTGAAAGGTTTTAAATGGAAGGTTCCAACATTTTCGAAAGTCAATGTTTATAGTGTTTTGATAAGAGGATGTCTAAGGTTTTAAAGCTTTCGAAAGAAAGGTTTTTCAATGTTTTCGAAAGGTTTATTAAGAATGGTTTCAAAAGGTATGTTTTGGACTTTTGACATAAGGTTACAAAGAAAAGTACTTACTTGGTTTTGAAAGGGGTACTTTCAAAGATTTAAATGTTTTCGTCAACAAAGTTTTATGTAAAGTATATATAACATGACAATGTGATTGGAGTAAATTATAGAGTATATTTTCCTTGTTTAAAGTATGATTTAAAGGTTTAAATCAATTTGAGAGAAAAAAATTTTAAGGAAAATTTTAATGGGTAGATGACCGTACGTAAAATGACTCAGATATTAGAATACCAGATGAGACTGGTATGGGGTCGTGCCCTATACTTTAGCTAGTAGCCCCTAGCTAATATAATTCCAAAATTCCAATGTGTAGGGCTCTGTCACAGGTAAGGCTAAAATTATGTTACACACAGAAAGGAATCTATAGAGGAGGGATAGTTTATTGGTGAGCCCGCAAAACCATTAGGATCAGTTGACCCTGGGAGAACTAAGTTAGGGACAAACCGTCCAGAAGAGGAGTATCTAACATAAGTTAGATTATTTGTTTATTTTGTCTGGTAGGTCCGAGTTAGCCAAGGGTTAATAGTTAGCCAAACAAAACTATAGTGTTTGGATAGATAGTCCATTTGTTACCTGATTTGTATGCATACATGATATTGCTTTATTGTTTTAACCAGTTTTGGTTGCAAGATTAAGATTTGAAAAAGATATGTTTTAAAAGGATATTAGTGAGGGGAAACTCGTTCCACTAAGCGGCATGGTCTCACTTAATATCAAATAACCGAGATGTATAATATTATTCACACCAGGCTTTATGTCTGACTCGAAGTTTATGTTTTTCCCCTTAAACTCTCAGGTGCTCAAAATTGATTTGAGTAGGCTGAGGGTTGAGGATTTTCAGGTTTTAGTAGGTGGACGAATAAAGCTTCCGGAGACGAGTAGGAGGATGATGCTAGCTATATTTAGGAGTTGTTATGTTTTATTTCCGCTATGTTGTATTAAGTCTGTTATGACTATTTAGTACTATGGTCATCCAAGGGGGCATCTTTATATGTCGCTCTTGGCGTATTTATGTAATAATTATATTTGATCTGAACCTAGGAAACGTTTGGAATTATGTATCTTGGATATGCAATGTTATTTTTAAATGTAATCAGAAAAGTGTTTTAATCTGTAATGAATTTATTTCATATTCAAGTGCTTTTGATATTATGGATTCCATTAACATTACTGTATTTGGTCACAGGAAGTTAATACTATGGATGACTACAGCATCTATAGCGCCTAGCTTTGGACCTCCAGATAGGGGATGTTACAACTTGGTATCAAAGCATAGGTTTATGTAAACTTTAAACTAAAATGATTTTTGAAAACATAATGCTAAGGAATTAGAGGTAAGATCAGGGTATGGGATAACGCTATAGTAACGTACTTGTATTTTCTATATATAAGTATATGTATGTCTCTATTCTGCTATCTCTCTTGGCCTATTCTTTTGTATCTTACGAAGGCTCGAATGTAGATATAGATGCTAGAAGCGGAAGAGTTAACCTTGGAGGGGGAAGCACCACTACAAATGGAAATGCCAGACCAAATAAGAGAAGGAACCAAGGTCAGGCACAAGTTGGAAATGTGGGTGCTGGATTCCCATAAGCTGACATGGGAGCAATGTATCAGTTCTTTGTCAATATGATGCAAGCGGGATTTACTACTAGAGTAATTGTAGGAGGAAACCAAGAAGCTCCGGTAGTGAATAACTATGCTATTCTAAGTAGAGATTATGCTCGGTTGGGAGGAAATCCATTTATTAGTACTTAAGATGCAATCGAAGTAGAGAATTGGCTGCTTCATTGCAAGAGGATTTTCGCTAATCTAGGGCTCAATGATGAGCAGAAGAGAAGGCATGCTTCTAGATAGTTACAAGGAGCAGCGTTGTATTGGTGGAACAGTGTTACTATTGGAGTTAATGAGGAGACTATGACATGGGCTGAGTTTAAAAGTTTTTTTTTAAGATAGGTTTATGTCGGAGATTGTGAGGTCCACTCTACTCAAAAAGTTTGATGAGTTAGAGTAGGGGAGATGACTGTGCGAAAGTACGCTACAAGGTTTGAGGAGTTGGTGAGGTATGGGTATGCTACTGTTGATACCATGATTAAGAGGAACGAGAAGTTCATTAGGAGGTTGAAACTTGAATTGGCCATGGCTACATTACCTCGTATTAGGGATCCTTGTGATGTTGTAGTAGAGATGGCCTTAAGACATGAGGAGATGCTTGCTTTTCGGGAGAGAAATAAGGCAAAGGAAATCCAGGTGGGGCAGAGTCAGAAAAGGAAGTTCTTCCATAAGAAAAGAGCTTAGAAGGGTGGAGCTACAAAGAACAGGAAGTCGGAGGCTGTCTACTTTAAGTGTGATAAGAAAGAGCATTTCGCAAATGAATGTCGCTCAAGAGATGGAAAGAAGGTGATCGGAAAGAAGAATATTAGATGCTTCAACTGCGATCAAATTGGACATTACAAGAACCAATGCAAGGAGTCTGCTAAGGATAGGAAGGGCAAAGTATAGCATTGGAGCCAGCTACCTCGAGGCAAACAGTAGAGGAAAAAGGAAAAGCTGTGTTGGGAGGTACACTTCTGATTCATGGTATGTCAGTTAGCATTCTGTCTGATATTGGTGCATTGCATTCTTTTGTATCTCGTTGCTTGGTAGATAAGCTTAACCTAGAACCCTCATACCTAGTTATTTCCTTAAGGGTTGCAAATCCGAGAGGAGGTTATGCGACACTTGGGATGAAGTGTGACCAACTAGAGTTTGATTTGTTAGGTCATACCTTTGTTTGTAGTTTGCATGTGTTTGATTTCGTAGGCTTCGGAATTAGTTTGGGTATGGATTAGTTAAGTAAATACGATGCTAGGATATTTTGCTATGATAGGAAAATATCGCTTAGACATCCTGACTGCAATGAACAGATTGTATATACCATACAAAGCCTTAGCTGTGAGGTGAATGCTTTGTTTGGTGTTGTGGAGGTAGAAGATGAGTTGTATCACGTTTTCATTATTAGATAATTCACAGCTGTCTTTGAACCTGTAGTAGGACTACCACCGAAATGAGCCATTGAGTTTCGGATAGATTTAGTGCCGGGAGCAGAACCAGTAAGTAGACCGCCAAGCAGGATGACGATTACCAAGATGAGGGAGTTGAAGGTGCATTTGGTGGATTAGGAAGGCAAGAATTTTATTAGGCCATGTAGTACAACTTGGGGAGCAGCCGTAGTGTTTGCTAAGAAGCCGAATGGATCGTTAAGGTTATGTATCGATTATCGTAAGTTGAATGAGAAGATGATAAAGAATCGATATCTATTGCCTATAATTGACGATTTGTTTGATCATTTGAGTAGAGCCAAGGTATTTTCTCAGTTGGATTTAGCAACAGGTTTCCATCAGCTTAGAGTAGCAGAGTATAGTATTCCTTTGATGGCGTTTAGAACTAGATATGGATCGTACGAATGGTTAGCGATGCCGTTCAAACTAACTAATGCGCTAGCATTCTTTGTGGATTTGATGAAAAGAGTTTTCCAAGAGCACTTGGACAGGTTTGTGTTAGTTTTCTAAGATGATTTTTGATATACTTGAAAGACAAAAGAGAGCATGAAGTTCATTTTAGAGTGGTGCTTGAGACGCCGAGGCAACATCAGCTAAAAGCAAAATTTTCAAAGTGTCATTTCTGGAAGAAGGAAGTGAAGTTTCTTGGTCATGTAGTCTCAGAGAATGGGTTGTCTGTAGATCCGACTAAGATTGAGGCAGTGAATAATTGATAGAGACCCGAGACAGTGACTGAGATAAAGAGTTTTCTTGGATTAGCTGGGTATTATCGAAAATTCATTAAGGATTTTTCATGGATAGCAGCACCGATGACCAAGCTAACGTGAAAGGATGTGAAGTTTGTTTGGATCGATAAGTGTGAGGAGGCATTCTAGAAACTAAAACATTTATTGACTAATGCACCTATGTTAGTTGTTCCGGAAGGGAATCAAGACTTAGTAGTATATACAAATGCTTGTGGAACTGGGTTAGGAGCTTTGTTAATGTAAAGAGGTAAATTGATTGCCTATGCTTCTCGACGGCTTAGATCGCATGAGGTGAGATACCCAATGCATGATTTGGAATTGGCTGCGGTGATTTTTGCACTAGAGGTGTGGAGGCATTATCTTTTAGGAGAAAGATTCGAGCTGCATCCAGATCATAAGTCAGTGAAGTATTTATTCTCTCAGAAGGAGCTGAATATGAGACAGCAGAGGTGGTTGGAGTTTATTACCGCTTATGATTTTGGTATTGAGTACACACTAGGAAAAGGCAATAAGGTTGCGGATGCACTTAGCAAAAGATCTCAGAATGTAGTATTGGTGGTGATAGCTGTGTGGAAAGATTTGGAAGCGTTGACGACATGTAGAGTACATGGGAGATCTGAAGCTAGATCTAGTAAGGAAACTATTAAGTTGTCATGTTTAGAAGTTTGACCGGCGATAATCGAAAAGATTACTTCTAAGCAGAAGGAAGATTCATTGTTAGTAGAATGGATTAGGAAGTTAAGGGATGGAATAGGCAGCGATGACTTAGAAAGATTTTAGTCTTGACCAGAATAGGTGGTTAAGGAAGAAATGAAGATTACGTGTTTTGAATTTTAGAAGCATTAGGAAAAAAGTTTTTGAAGAATGCCATCGTTTGAAGTTCACTATTCATCCGGGAAGAACTAAGATGTATCAGGATATGAAGAGGATTTTCTTCTTGGAAGGTATGAAGAAGGATGTAGTCTTATGGGTGAAGCGGTGTTTGAACTGCTAATAGGTAAAGGCCAAACATCAGAAGCCAAGTGGGCTACTTCAGCCATTAGATATTCCAGTATGGAAGTAGGACTCTATCTCTATGGATTTATAGACAGGTTGCCAAGATCTAATAGAGGAAATGAAAGTATATGGGTCATAGTGGATAGGTTAACCAAGAGTGCCCATTTTATTACAATTAAGTCAACTAGGACGGCGCCTGTTTTGGCTAAGTTATTTATGAAGAATGTAGTTAGAGTGCATGGGATTCCTAGTAGTATAGTAAGTGATAGAGATTCCTTATTCACCTAGCGAGTTCTAGAAGAGTCTACAGGATACTCTGGGTACCAAGCTCAAAATGAGTACCACTTACCATCCACAGACTGATGGGCAAACGGAAAGAATTAACAAAGTCTTGGAAGATTTGTTACGAGCTTGTGTGTTAGATTTTGGTGGATCACGGGAAGACCATCTACACTTAATTGAGTTTTCACACCACAATAGTTATCAGGCTAGTATATGGATGGCACAGTTTGAAGCTTTGTACGGAAAGCCATGCATATCTCCCGTTTGTTGGTAGAGACCAGGGAAAGGTTGGTTCTTGGTCTGGATTTAGTTAGAGAAGCTGCAGAGAAGATTGAGTTGATTCGAGCTAGAATGAAGGAGGCATGGTCTGGGTGTAACATCCTGTATCTAGAGGCCAAAAGCTAAGCGCTACAAATGCTGCATCATCCATAGTATTAACTTCTGCTGACAAAATACGGTAATGATAATGGTATCCATAATATCAGAAGCGCATGAATATGAACAAAATCACAGATTTCAAAAAACAATAATTTGCTGAAAACATTTCAAAACAATAATTCATATCCAAGTTACATAATCCCACAACCTTTCCCAGGCAATGGTTAAATATATCATTAAAAAAATATGCCAAGAGCGACATATGACGATGCCCCCTTGGTTGATCAAAGTAATATAGTCATATCTGACTTAATATACATAGCGAAATCAAAACAAATGAAACTGCAATCCTAATTACTATCTGTCAGCCACCTAATCGTCTCCGGATGCTTTATTCGCTAAAAAACTAAAACATGAAAAACTCAACCTTCAGCCTACTCAAATCAATTTTGAGTACCCGAGAGTTTAAGGGGAAACAACTTCGAGTCAGACATAAAGCCTGGTGTGAATAATTCTGTTGCATCTCGGTGTACTGATATTAAGTGAGACCACGCCGCTTAGCGAAACGGGTTTCCCGTCACTACTATCCTCTTTAAAACTTTTTTTTTGCAAATCCTTTCCTGCAACCTAACTGGCTAATCAAACAGATTAAATTGAAATAGCAATATCATATATGCTTATAAATATCTGTCCTAAAGCAAGTAATATGTGAACTATCTGCCCACACATAATAGCAAGGTCTGTTGTGTACAAATGGACCATCTGTCCATACAATCTGGGCTGACTGCCCGCAAACTGAACTACTGTCCGAAATCTAGGCTGACTACCTGCAAAATGGACTAACTTTCTAGATTATTTTCTTAGGATTAACTTCCCTTTAAATTTTCCGTGAAAACCTTTTCAAAATGATTTAGTCCTTCAAATCATATATACGTACAAGGAAATAATATCTTTAGCTTTACTCTAAGCCATTTTGCCATGTTATATACACCTTACTCAAAATAAAGTTGATGAATTTTAATAAGGATTAGCTATCCTTCCAAAACAAGTTAAAACCCCTTTTTAACTTGAAAATACTTAGGCTATATTGCCTATTCAATACATTCGAAACATTTGTTTAAAACTTTAAAACAACCCTTTCGAAACCTTTGAAGGTAACCCCTTTAAAACCATTGAAAGACCCTTTTCGAAACCATTAAATATTGCCTTTTGAAAATATTGGAAAAGCCTTTCCTTTCATTTATCCAAAGGCTTCAAAATATCAAACATCCCCTTTTTAAAACCTTTTAAATACCGCCTTTCGAAAAACATAGGAAAAACCTTCCTTACAGTCCTTTAGGAACCCTAGGGAACCACCCCTTTCAAAACCATTCATTAAAACCTTTCGAAACAGTCAAAAGTCAATCCTTTCGAAAGCACTTTGGGTTCAATTTAAAACATGTGGGAACCTTTCGAAACCATTCAAAAACATCTCGGTCGAAACCATTTGGATTCTGCCTTCAAGTAGAGCAAAAGGATCAGAAACCCATTAAAGTCGAAAGAATCTGTTACGAAACCTTTTAAAACTATCTCTTTCGAAACCATTGGTGTTTTACTTTAATTATAGAAAAAGGTCATAAAACATTTAAGATGAAAGCAATGCTTCGAAACCATTTCCTAAGTAATGAAGTGATGGTGTCGGAACCATCCCTTCGAAAGCATTGGAGAGGTGGCCAGGATTTTAGAAAACAAAATAACCCCTTTGAAACCATCTGAGTCGAAAGGTAAAAAGGCGGCAGCAAGAATGTATTGACTTAGTCAAAAGCAATTATTTATAAATAGAGGCGCAACCTAATGGAGACCATTTCCTTTAAATCATTTGACTTGGTCGAAATCTACTTAGTCGAAAGCCATTTAGTCGAAAGCAAGCATAAGTATTTCTTTAATTTAAAACAAAGGACTGCCTCAACCCTTTCGAAAACCCTAGTTTCGACTCCCTACCTTCCACCTACATTCAATTCACTACGTACTAGTAAACCAATACCATATGCATTGGTTTTGACTTTGTCGGAGCCAAGATGAGGAGGCGAAACCTTGTGTCGACGGTGTCGAAACAGTGAAAAACATGTAGCAAATAGTTCTTTTCACCTAACCTGCCTTACGTGTCTAATTGTGACTGGTTGCCTCTTTCTTTATCGATAAAAAGTATTGCACTTTGTCAAAAGTGCTGCGGACTTTCCAGATTTTATAATTTAAATCATTTTACAAAAAGCCCTTAATCCTCTTTTAATTATATAAAACATTTAAGTCCCATACCTTAAATAATTTTATATAACCATAAAAACGCATAGGAAAAATCTAGAAAAATTCCAGAAAATCACATTATATATGTTTTCTAACATGTAAAAGTTTCAGACCCAAATAATTAATTATTTTCCCGTAATTAATTTATAACCCAAAATACCATTTTCTTTACTAGAAAATTCATATTAATTCCACGAAAATTCGGAAAATTCTGAAAATTGAAACCCATATCCAAACTATTATTGATGATCTTCATAAAAATTCACAAGGCATTTGGATGTTTTTTATAGGGTTTTCAACTTAAAACATATCATAAATTCAATATGAATAACCATAATTCATCAACAAGTATATATATTCATTCCATCATTCAAAAACATGGCAAATCATTGCAAAATATTCGGAATTCAGATTAAAACCGAAAACACAATCAAAATTGGGATGTAAACTTTATTCGCCTTAGCTTTAGAGATTTTGGAGGTTAAGATGTGAATAGATCTGATTTGAATTAGCTTCTTCCTAGCTTTTCTTCTTCTCTTCCTTGTTAAAGGTGGCCGACCTCTTTTAAAATTTTGAAAATGAAAATGAACTTGTAAAATTTTACACGGCCAAGGTTTGGAGGATATAGGAATGGCCACTTTCCTATTTCCCCTCCTCTATTTCAAGTTAACTCTTATTTTAATTCATAGTTAAAGGGCACGGCGACACCTTAATTAAAATCAAATCTCATTCTCCTATTCAAAACATTATTTTATTTAATTCAACTAATTAAATATCCTAAATAAAGTTACCAAAAATCTAGAGTGTTATAGACTCCCCTCCTTAAAGAATTTCATCCTCGAAATTACGATAAGGTACACAATAAATCAAACAAGAATGTAAAACATACCATCAAACAAGTTAGGATAAGTATCTCAAATCCTGCTCTCAATCTCCCAAGTACAGTCCCTGTCATCATCGCCCTATGGACTTTGACTAATCTAATTATCTTGGCTCTAAGCCTCTTCTCAACTCTCGCAACTATGTGAACTAGATTCCTTACTATGGTCAAATCCGGCTCTACCACTAAATAATCTAGCATAGTCGGTGCAATAACAGTCTCAGTGTCTCTAACACACATTTTGAGATGAGATACATGAAAAACGTCGTGGACTCCTGCTAAACTGCTTGGTAACTCAACTCTATATGCGAGTTTCCCGATCCTCTCCACAATAGGAAAAGGTCCAACGAATATTGGTGCTAACTTCCTCGATTTTCCAAACCAAATCACACCCTTCATTGGTGACACTTTGACGAAAACCTGGTCTCCAACTAAGAACTCTAGATCTTTTTGTCTCTTATCTGCATAACTTTTCTACCTAGACTAAGCCTCCTTCATTCTAGCCCGAATGACCTCAATCTTTTCTGCAGCTTCTCTGACTAAATCTGGACCAAGAACCAACATATCCCCAGTCTCTAGCCAACTTACGGGAGATTTGCATGGCCTTCATACAAAGCTTCAAACGATGACATCCCAATACTAGTCTGATAACTGTTGTTATACGATAACTTAACTAAATGCAGATGGTCTTCCCATGATCCCTCGAAATCTAGAACACAAGCCCTTAACAAGGCTTCTAAGATCTTGTTAACTCTTTCTGTTTGCCCATCTGTCTACAGATGGTAATCAGTACTCATCTTGAGCTTGGTTCCCAAAACTTCCTGCAGACTCTTCCAGAACTTGCTAGTGAACAAAGGATCTCTATCACTAATTATGCCACTAGGAATTCCATGCAGTCTAACCACACTCTTCAGGAATAACCTTGCCAAAACAGGTGTCGTTCTGGTTGACCTAACCGGAATGAAATGGGCACTCTTGGTCAATCTGTCCACTATGACCTATATATTATTATTTCCCCTGTTCGACCTTGGCAACCCGTCAATAAAATCCATAGAGATAGAATCTCACTTCTATACTGGAATATCCAAGGATTGAAGCAACCTACATGGTTTCTGGTGTTCGGCCTTTGCCTGTTGGAAAATCATGCACTGCTTCACACACAACCCAATATCCCACTTCATACCTTCCTAGAAGAAACTACTTTTCATGTCATGATACATCTTAGTACCTCCTGGGTGAATAGAGAACTTCGGACGATGGCATTCCTCTAAGATTTCCTTCCTTATATTTCCTACACTCGGAACACATATTCTTGCCTTCTTTCTCAACCTCCCATTCTGGTCAAGACTGAATCCTTTCAAGTAATCGTTCTCGGTTCCTTCTCTTGGCTTCCTGATTCGCTCGACTAATGCCAGATCATCCATATGTTTTGAAGCAATCTTTTCGATCAACACCGGTCGAATTTCCAAACAAGATAATACAACTGTATCTCCACTAGACCTAACCTCGGATCTCCACTGCACTCTGCAATTTGCTAATGCTTCCAAGTCCATCCATTCAGTAATCATCACTAAAACTGCATTCTGATGTTTCCTGCTAAGTGCATTTTCAACCTTGTTGCCATTGCCTGGTGTGTACTCAATCCCAAAATCTTAAGCAGCGATAAACTCTAACCACCTCTACTGTCTCATGTTCAACTCCTTCTGAGAGAACAAATATTTCAGTGACTTATGATCTGTATATAGCTCAAACCTTTCCCCCAAAAGGTAATGTCTCCAAATCTTCAATTTAAAAATCACTACACCAATTCCAAATCATGCATCATATACCTGAACTCATGCAGTCTATGCTATCTAGAAGCATAGGCAATCACTTTACCCCTCTGTGTGACGCCCCACCTCTATACTCACACTAGCCAAGGACACTACGGGGTAATGCCGTCGACTAGCATGAAGAATAAGGCTGTTGAGGAGCGACCATCTGTGTAATTGCTTTATGCGAGTACCGATATGTCAGATAATATGACTTGCATTTCATTTCAAGAGGAAGTTTGACATATCCAATACAAACTCAAAACTACTACACGGTGGCAATGTAGCCTTCGGAAACAAATATAAAATAAGCATAACATAAATCAGTCACAGATATGCATATCACAAAGGCGGAAACATATACGAATATATCGCATAGAAGTGTACATCAGAGTAGTGGTCAAACAAGATCCACTTCATCACAAAAGAATAGGTACAAGTGCTAAGCAAAAGAATATGTATACATCAAGAAGTCTCTATCTCGAATGTATAAAAGCAAAAACTACTAAGGTAAAGTAGTTAGCCAAAAGTCAGAAGTAAGCCCCTGCTAAGAAGTCAAGTGGAAGAACCTATAACATCTCGGTCTGACCTGAGTATTATTTAAGAAGAAAATAATAAACGGATCAGTCTAGCTATAAATATCATATGAGATGAGAAAGGGTAAAAGATACCACAAAAATGTATGATAATAATAATGCCATACTTTGACAAGTATATTTTTGATAACAATAAAAATCATACAATATCTCAAATCTCGTCAAATATCCAAAAAGATCATCACATTCTTTAGCTTATTCACCAAACCCCAAATATTGACAAAACATATCAATGTCAATCGAAAAAAAATTAGTGAAACACAAATTCCAGAAATCAACAATTAGAAATCCAGAAAACACAAAGAGGGAGGCCTATCACAAACGGGAGCATGAAAACTAACCAACACGTGTATCATAAACGGGACGCTATCCCATGGTCGCTAACCATAGAGCCGGTGCAATGGCATAGTACAATAACAGTACGCCCGAGGAACCTGAAACTCAAATGAGTTGGAACAACGACGTAGTACAATAACGGTACGCCTGATGAACCTGAAACTCAAATAATTCGGAACAACGACGTAGTGCAATAACGGTACGCCCGATGAACCTGAAACTCAAATAATTAGGAACGACGACGTAGTGCAATAACGGGACGCCCGATGAACCTGAAACTCCATAAAACCCATAGGTGCTAGCCTATAAAAATGAGACGAAGCTCCACAAAATAGGGTACAATCCCCCACGCGGACAAAGAGAAACTGCTCATCGCAAGTCTAAATCACAAAATGATCATCATAGATCAATAAGAAGCGTAAATTACACTAAGCTAGTAAATAAATGAGTTTAGCTTTATGTCCCATAATCACTAGCTTGACTTAAATATTTACGAACAAATTGTAGATTTCCACTCGAAAATTGTCATAAGATTTCAATCGAACAAGTCTAAGAATTAACCGACGAAGTAAACATAAGTGTTTCATACCACTTGTTTTGCTAAGTCGTTTAATTGGATTTCTCATACGAATGAGGTAAAGGTTTGTATATACTAATAGATTGCAAAACGGTTTTAAAAATTAGCTTTGTATTTAAAAGTAGTGTTGAAATCGTTTTTTGTGAAAAAGTTTGAGTATTTACTACTAGTATAGAAACCTTTGTATTTAAAAGTGACAAATCACAGAAATGATTGTAAAAACAATCTATCACCAAAAATCCACATTCGACGACGTGAATTCAAACCATAAAAATCGATATCAAATCCAATCAAATGGATATTCCCAAAAATCCATAAATGAAGTCATCAAAGTCGATAACAATTGACAACAACTAACCGGATCAACAAAAATCGATAAAAATTGGAAATCCACTCAAAAACAGCCAAAATAGGCAAAACTGCACAGGACCAAACGTCTGGTTGGGGAACCAGACGTCTAAATTTTGTCTCTGCTTTTTTTTTCTTTTTCCAGGGACCCCTTCTAGACGTCTGGATTTTTCAACCAGACGTCTGGATTTCCTTCCAAACGTCTGGATTTTCTTCCAAATGTCTGTATTTTGTCTCTGCCTTTTTTCCTTTTTCAGGGACCCCTTCCAGACGTCTAGATTTTTCAAATAGACGTCCGGATTTCCTTCCAGACGTTTGGATTTTCCTACTAGGCAAAAATCAGCCTAGCCCATAAAGGGCAAAAATCCAAACCGGAGGCGATTGAACTAGCGATGAAGGCTAGGGAATTATGCCAAGCGACAACCCAGCCTTATAGGCTCTTCGATACACCCTAAATAACATGTCCAAACATCCAAGATAGGATCTTTAAAGATTTGGTCTTCAAAATACCAAAATTGGAAAATTCACCAAATCAATTCAAATCAAAAGCAATTGAACATGAAATAGATGTTAGGAATTCATACCTAACAACAATGAAAGCTATAGACATAGATGTGAGTTCAATAACTCACCACTAAACCCAAAAAAATGAATGAGAAGCTTTAAAACAAGGCAATATCAATTCCTCTTCAATACACCTTTAGAATCTTCAATCTATTATCAAAGATGAAGTTTTTCCTAAGTTAGGTTATAGGAATTTCTGAAAATTGAAGAAAGATTGAGATGGAGAAGATGAAGAGGATGATTACCTAAGCTTCTCTTTGATTTTAGAGCAAGAACTTGAATTTCCTAAGAAAACTAGGGCTTAGGAATTTTAATTTCTCATTTTTCCCTCTTCCTTTCCTTTAGCTTGAGTGTTAGGAAATAATAGAATGAATGAAGAGGAGTTGGAGGAGGAGTTAGGGTATTAGATGAGTTGGTGGGCTGAAACCCAAAGCCCAATAGAAAAATAGCAAAATTCTACTCAACTCCAAACATATCGATGTTTATACTCAAAAAAGTTGTAAACGTTGTTTTGAACTTATTGGAAGTGGTCTCGAGTCCGGATTCGACTGTTTACAAAAAGTAACATTTCGGACTTTAAATTCAACAAACGATTCTATATTTAAACAAAACATTTAAATATACAATCGTAAAATATGCGGGTTATTACAGACTCCCCTCCTTAAAGAAATTGCGTCCTCGCAATACTTAAGAAGAAAATAAAAAGTAACAACCATACTAAGGCATAACAACACAAAAGAAGAAATTTTGAAATGAGAAGTTCACCTTAAGGAGCACGAGATAGTAAGTCCGGATGTGTTCGCTCGATGAATTCAATGGATTCCCAAGAGCAATCCTTAGGATTTATGGACCATTGAACTTTCACAAGAGGAACATCTTTATTTCAAAGGCGTTTAACCTCTATACCAATGATATGAATAGGATGTTGCTCATAAGTCAAATTAGGCGAAACTTAAATTTCTTCAATAACACTGGGCTCAAGAATATAATTGGATTCTCTAAGGAATTTCCGTAGTTGAGAGACGTGGAATACGTCATGAATAGCAGAAAATTGAGCCAGTAATAAAAGGCGATAAGCCACGGAACCAATGCGTTTGGTGATGGGCCAATATATCGAGGTGTTAACTTTCCCGATCGACTGAAACGCACAACACCCTTCATAGGTGAAACACAAATGAATACCAAATCTCCCACAAAAAATTCTAATTTCCTTCTTCGGTTATCGACATAGGATTTTTGTCTACTTTGAGCTTCTTTCATCCTATGACGAATAAGATCAATCTTTTCTGTGGCATCACGAAAAATATCTGGTCCTAAAACCAGCTTCTCACCGGCTTCAAGCCAACACGAAGGAGATCGGCACGGCCTTTCGTAGAGTGCCTCGAAAGGTGCCATACCAATACTAGATTGGAAGCTATTATTATAGGAAAACACAACAAGAGAAATATGATCTTCCCAACTTCCACCAAAATCAAGAACACATGCACGAAGGAGATCTTCAAGAGTTTGATTCACCCGCTCTGTTTGTCCATCGGACTGAGGATGATAAGCGGTGCTAAAATTAAGTTTCGTTCCCAAAGCTTTTTGAAGACCCTTCCATAATCTACTAGTAAATAATGGATCACGATCGCTAACAATAGAAGTAGGAACTCCATGCAATTTAACAATTTCTTTAACATATAGTTTGGCCAAAAGAGGTACGGTCCGATTGAACCGAACGGGAATAAAATGGGTGGATTTTGTAAGTCTATCTACAATCACCCATAAACTGTCATGACCCAAACAAGAACGGGGAAGACCGTCAATAAAGTCCATGGAAATTTGATCCAACTTCCAAACTGGAATGTCCAAAGGTTGCAATAACCCACAGGGCCTTTGATGCTCAGCCTTAACGAGTTAGCAAGTCATGCAACGCTTAATAAAGTTAGCAATATCAGATTTCATTCCATCCCAATAATAAAGTCGCTTCATGTCCGCGTACATTTTACTACTACCGGGATGAATGGTAAATTTGGAACGATGAGAATCTTCTAATATTTCTTTATGGAGATCACTAATATTAGGCACAATATGTCTGCCAAATTTTCGAATGCCTCCGCAAGCATCAATATCAAAGTCTTTCAAACCATCAACTTTATTTTGATCCCTACATCTTTCGCTAAGAAGAGCCAATTCGGGATCTTGCTTTTGAGCTTCAAGTATGCGGTCCAAAAGAGAAGGATGAGCCTCAAGGCTACATAAAACAAGAGATGAACATTAATCGGATTCACGATCTCGAATCTCACAAGTGGATAAATTCTCGAGATCATTCCATTCGGATATCTTCATGGAAACAACCGCTTATTGCTTACGACTAAGGGCATCGACAACACGATTCCCCTTTCCGGGAGTATAAAGAATATCAAGATCATAAGATGCAAGGAATTTGAGCCAACGTTGTTAACGCAAATTAAGTTCCTTTTGAGAAAATAAATACTTCAAAGATTTATGATCGGTGTAGAGAACAAATTTCTCTCCCAAAAGATAATGACGCCAAATTCTATGGGCAAAAACAATGGCCGCATGCTCTAAATCATGAGTGGCATATCTAGTCTCGGCAGGCTTTAATTGCCTAGAAGCATAAGCGATAACACGTTCCCTTTGCATGAGAACGGCTCCCAAACCAACACGACTTGCATCGGTATAAACAATAAATCTTGGTTCCCTTTGGGAATCACAAGAATAGGAGCATCGGAAAGGAGTTATTTTAATTTCTGAAAGCAGCATCACATTTGTCTGACCAAATGTACTTAACTCCCTTCTTTGGAATACTAGTAAGAGGTACGGAAATTTTAGAAAAGTCTTTTATGAACTGGCGGTAATAGCCCGCCAATCCAAGAAAACTATGAATTTCCGTCACACTCTCTGGTCTCTTCCAATTTTGAATTGCTTCAATCTTTGAAGGATCCACGGAAATTCCGGATTCAGAAATAATATGCCCCAAAAATTTCTCACGAGATTTCCAAAAGTGGCACTTAGAAAATTTTTCTTTCAATTGATTACTCCTAAGAGTTTCCAACATAATCCGAAGATGTTTTTCATGCTCTTCCTCGGTTTTAGAATAAACAAGAATATCATCGATAAAGATGAGAACAAATCGATCGAGGAAGCCTTTGAAAACTCGATTCATAAGGTCAACGAAATAAGCCGGAGCATTCGTTAAACCAAATGGTATAACAAGCCATTCATAAGATCCATAACGAGTATGGAACGATGTCAAAGGAATGCTATCCTTTGCAATACGAAGCTGATGAAAGATGATTGCTAAGTCTAACTGCGAAAAGACTCTAGCACCGCTAAGTTGATCGAATAGATCATCAATTTGAGGTAAGGGATATTTATTCTTGATGGTGAGATCATTAAGCTTGCAGTAGTCAATGCAAAGCCTAAGTGTACCATAGGATTTCTTCACAAAAATAGCCGAAGCTCCCCATGGAGAGGAACTAGAACGAATAAACTGTTTTCCTTCCAATTCGGATAATTGTTTACGCATCTCCTCATTTTCCTTATTAGACATACGATAAGGAGGAAGAGTAATAGGTAGAGCTCCAGGGATTAGATTAATTCTGAACTCAATTGCTCGCTTAGGTGGCAATCCTAAAACGGGCTCAAATATGTCGGGAAATTCACGTATAACGTAAATGAGGGAAATGACATCTTCCTCATCATCATTATCGTCATCATGCGGATTTAGAGAATATAAGGATGCTACCAAATTAGAATCTAAATCTTTAAGAACAACAGAAATCTGCTTGACAGATTGAGGATGTCGAAGATGGATATTCCTATCGGGACATAGGATATGGGCTTTATAACGATTAAGCCAATCCATTCCCAAAATCATTCTGAAACCTAAGTAACACATATCATGCAAATCGGCTCGGAAAGCATAATCACATAAAATAATCTCGACATCTTTACAAAACAAACTAAGTGTTGTGGATCCACCAACTGGATTCGCAATTCTTAGTGAAGTCATTAAGCCCATAACATTTAAAGACAAAGCATCAACAAGTTCTTTTGATATAAAAGAGTGAGATGCACCCGTATCAAAAAGAACTCGAATAGGAAGATTATGAAATATAATAATGTCATCAAGGATAGAATGAGAAATACCTTGACCAAGAGAAGTGTTAGTAGGAGCTTGCACAAAATTTAGCTTTCCGTCTTTCTTGTTTGGAAGTTTGGGGCATGAAGATAAAAGATGACCCGAACTTTTGCAATAACGACAAAAAAGAGGTTTTTGTCACTTATTTGCATAATGGTCCTTAGAACCACAATTGTAGCATTTCCCACGACTAGAGGTAGGAGTCTCTGCTACCGAAGTTGTTAGTTTCCCTTTCTTGTTGGGATTAGGCTTGAACTTAATAGGTCTCTTCTTGTTGTTGTTGAAGTTTTTTTTGGCACCCACAGCTTCAACATCACTTTCTTTATCGGCTTCTTCAAGTCGAAGAGCGATATCAACAAGCTGATCAAAAGAAACTTCTAGTTTCAGGAGTAAAGGCTTTTTGATGTTCTTATTCAACCCATAGGCAAACCTCTGATATTTCTTAAATTGGGTATTAATATACTCGACCCCATATTTAGAGAGAGATTTAAAAGATGCGACGTAATCCATCACAGAATATTCACCTTGAACAAGGTCAACAATGCATCGGGCCAAAGTTAAATTTTCAGCTTCCGGTACAAACTTTAACTCGAACCTTTCCCGGAATTGCTCCCAAGTAAGATCCGCTTCAATAATTTCCGAGATCAGAACCTCGTTCCAATCCAATGCTCTCTCCTGGAGCATGCTAGAAGCCACTTGGACTCGATATAGATCCACAAGATTCATGCGAGAAAAGATGTGATCGCATGTTATAAGCCAAGCTTGAACTTCTATAACACTTTCGGAACCCTTGAATAGCCTTCCACCCAAATTGGTATAATCACTGCACAAGCGTGCAAACCCGTATTTAGGATGAGTAAGCTCAGGAATGGGTCCGGAAGCTTGAGCATTCTTTACAAGATCCAAAAGCTATTGAGCAGACATGACTACTCCATCCTGAGTAATAGCACTGGATTGACCGGCGCTGGGACGACCAGATCTAACCATTTCTCTTCTTTAAGAAAGAAAGAAAGAAAGAAAGAAGAGGAAAAAGGTTATTCTCAGAATGAATATCAAACAAACTTGATTGATAAAACAAGGCATCATAAAAGAAAATAGGATAAAACTGGTCCTATGACTCGAATTAATTCCTAAGGCACGATTCCAAGAGAGACTTAGGACAATGATCCTTGCTAGATTATTCTACATTGTTCCGAAGTTTGGCTCTGATACCAAGCTGTGACGCCCCACCTCTATACTCACACTATCCAAGGACACTACGGGGTAATGCCGTTGACTAGCATAAAGAATAAGGATGTTGAGGAGCAACCATCTGTGTAATTGCTTTCTGCAAGTACCGATATGTCAGATAATATGACTTGCATTTCATTTCAAGAGGAAGTCTGACATATCCAATACAAACTCAAAACTACTACACGGTGGCTATGTAGCCTTCAGAAACAAATATAAAATAAGCATAACATAAATCAGTCACAAATATTCATATCACAAAGGCGGAAACAAATATGAATATACCACATAGAAGTGTACATCAGAGTAGTGGTCAAACAAGATCCACTACATCACAAAAGAATAGGTACAAGTGCTACGCAAAAGAATATGTATACATCAAGGAGTCTCTATCTCGAATGTATAAAAGCAAAAACTACTAAGCTAAAGTAGTTAGCCAAAAGTCAGAAGTAAGCCCCTGCTAAGAAGTCAAGTGGAGGCACATGTAACATCTCGGTCTGACCCGAGTATTATTTAAGAAGAAAATAATAAACGGATCAGTCCAACTATAAATATCATATGAGATGAGAAAGGATAAAAGATACCACAAAAATGTATGATAATAATAATGCCATACTATGACAAGTATACATTTGATAACAATAAAAATCATACAATATCTCAAATCTCGTCAAATATCCAAAAAGAACATCACATTCTTTAGCTTATTCTTCAAACCCCAAATATTGACAAAACATATCAATGTCAATCGCAAAAAAATTGGTGAAACACAAATTCCAAAAATCAATAATTAGAAATCCAGAAAACACAAAGGGGGAGGCCTATCACAAACGGGAGCATGAAAACTCACCAACACGTGTATCATAAATGGGACGCTATCCCATGGTCGCTAACCATAAAGCCGGTGCAATGGCATAGTACAATAACGGTATGCCCGAGAAACCTGAAACTCAAATGAGTTGGAACAATGACGTAGTACAATAACGGTACGCCCAATGAACCTGAAACTCAAATAATTTGGAACAACGACGTAGTGCATTAACGGTACGCCCGATGAACCTGAAACTCAAATAATTTGGAATGACGACGTAGTGCAATAACGTTACGCCCGATGAACCTGAAACTCAAATAATTCGGAACGACGACGTAGTGCAATAATGATATGCCCGATGAACCTGAAACTCCATAAAACCCATAGGTCGCTAGCCTATAAAAATGAGACGAAGCTCCACAAAACGGGGTACATTCCCCCATGCGGACAAAGAGACCCTGCTCATCGCAAGTCTAAATCACAAAATGATCATCATAGATCAATAAGAACCG
Source organism: Allium fistulosum (assembly GCA_030737815.1). Taxonomy (NCBI): domain Eukaryota; kingdom Viridiplantae; phylum Streptophyta; class Magnoliopsida; order Asparagales; family Amaryllidaceae; genus Allium; species Allium fistulosum. The sequence goes on along the minus strand of CM060905.1, from coordinate 750,199,412 downwards.
TAAATTACACTAAGCTAGTAAATAAATGAGTTTAGCTTTATGTCCCATAACCACTAGCTTAACTTAAATATTTATGAACAAATTGTAGATTTCCACTCAAAAATTGTGACAAGATTTCAATCGAACAAGTCTAAGAATTAACTGACGAAGTAAACGTAAGCGTTTCATACCACTTGTTTTGCTAAGTCGTTTAATAGGATTTCCCATACGAATGAGGTAAAGGTTTTTATACACTAATAGATTGGAAAACGGTTTTAAAAACGACCTTTGTATTTAAAAGTAGTGTTGAAATCGCTTTTATGAAAGAGTTTGAGTATTTACTACTAGCATAGAAATCTTTGTATTTAAAAGTGACAAATCACAGAAATGATTGTAAAAACAATCTATCACCAAAAATCCACATTCGACGACGTGAATTCAAACCATAAAAATCGATATCAAATCCAATCAAATAGGTATTCCCAAAAATTCATAAATGAAGTCATCAAAGTCGATAACAATTGACAACAACTAACCGGATCAACAAAAATCAATAAAAAATGGAAATCCACTCAAAAACAGCCAAAATAGGCAAAACTGCACAGGACTAGACGTCTGGATTTTGTCTCTGCTTTTTTTTCTTTTTCCGAGGACCCTTTCTAAACGTCTAGATTTTTCAACCAGAAGTTTGGATTTCCTTCCAGACATTTGGATTTTCTTCCAGACTTCTGGATTTTGTCTCTGCCTTTTTTTCTTTTTCCAGGGACCCCTTCCAAACGTCTGGATTTTTCAACTAGACGTCTGGATTTCCTTCCAGACGTATGGATTTTCTCGCTATGCAAAAATCAGCCTAGCCCATAAAGGGCAAAAATCCAAACCGGAGGCGATCAAACAAGCGATGGAGGCTATGGAATTTTTCCACGCGACAACCCAGCCTTATATGCTATTCAATACACCCCAAATAACATATCCAAACGTCCAAGATAGGATCTTTAAAGATTTGGTCATCAAAATACCAAAATTGAAAAATTCACAAAATCAATTCAAATCAAAAGTAATTGGACATGAAATAGATGTTAGGAATTCATACCGAACAACAATGAAAGCTATAGACATAGATGTGAGTTCAAGAACTCACCATTAAACCCAAAAACAACGAATGAGAAGCTTTAAAACAAGGCAAGATCAATTCCTCTTCAATACACCTTTAGAATCTACAATCTATTATCAAAGGTGAAGTTTTTCCTAAGTTAGGTTATAGGAATTTCTGAAAATTGAAGAGCGATTGAGATGGAGAAGATGAAGAGGATGCTTACCTAAGTTTCTCTTTGATTTTAGAGCAAGAACTTGAATTTCCTAAGAAAACTAGGGCTTAGGAATTTTAATTTCTCATCTTTTCCCCCATTCTTTCCTTTAGCGTGAGTGTTAGGAAATAATAGAATGAATGAAGAGGAGTTGGAGGAGGAGTTAGGGTATTTGATGAGTTGGTGGGCTGAAACCCAAACCCAAAGCCCAATAGAAAAATAGCAAAATTCTACTCAACTCCAAACATATCGATGTTTATACTCAAAAAAGTTGTAAACGTCGTTTTGAACTCAATGGAAGTGGTCTCGAGTCCGGATTCGATTGTTTACAAAAAGTCACATTTCGGACTTTAAATTCAACAAACGATTCTATATGTAAACAAAACATTTAAATATACAATCGTAAAATATGTGGGTTGTTACACTCTGCATTAGCACAGCCCCTAGTCTTATTCCACACGCATCGATATAAACCAATAAATCTTGATTCCCTTCTGGAACAACCAACAAAGGTGCATGTGTCAGTAAGTGTTTCAAACTCTAGAATGCTTCCTCACACTTATCGATCCATACAAACTTAACATTTTTTCTCGTCTGCTTGGTCATCGGTGCCGCTATCCGTGAGAAATCGTTAATAAACCTCCGATAATAACCAGCCAACCCAAGGAAGCTCTTAATCTCTGTCACTGTCTCGGGTCTCTTCCAACTGTTCGCTGCTTCAATCTTAGTCGAATCCACTGATAACCCTTCCTCTGAGACTACATGACTAAGAAACTTCACCTCTTTCTTCCAGAAATGAAACTTTGAAAACTTCTCCATCAGTTGATGCTGCCTTAGCGTCTCAAGCACCACTCTAAGATGAACTTCATGCTCTCTTTCATCCTTAGAGTAAATCAAGATATCATCTATGAAAACCAATACGAACCTATCCAAGTGCTCTTGGAAAACCTTGTTCATCAAATCAACAAAGAAAGCCGGTGCATTAGTCAGTCCGAATGGTATAACTAACCATTCATATAATCCATATCTGGTCCTAAACGCCGTCAAAGTTATACTATCCTCTGCTACCTTGAGCTGATGGAAACCTGTCGCCAAATCCAACCGCGAAAATACCTTAGCTCCATTCAACTGGTCGAAAAAATCGTCAATCCTCGGTAATGGATATTGATTCTTTATCGTCCTCTCATTCAACTTACGATATTCGATACATAGCCTTAACGATCCATCCGGCTTCTTAGCAAACGCTCAAACTGCTCCCCATGGCGAACTACTCGGCCTGATAAAATTCTTGCCTTCCAAATCCACCGACTACACCTTCAACTCCATCATCTCTGTATGTGTCATCCTGCTTGGCGGTCTACTCACTGGTTCTGCTCCCGTCACCAAATATATCTGAAACTCAATGGCTCGTTTCGGCGGCAATCCAATTACAGGCTCAAACACATATGCGAATTATCTAACCACGAAAACTCGACTCAACTCATCATCTGATTCCATTGCACCCAACAAAGCATACATCTCACCGCAAGAACCTTCTACGGTATAAACTATCTGATCACTACAATATGCGTGTCTAAGCGATATTTTCCAATCTTGGCAAAATATCCTAGCATCGTACTCACTCAACCAATCCATCCCGGGAATAATTCCAAAACCCACAAAATCAAACACATGCAAACTGCAAACAAAAGTATGACCTAACAGGTCAAACTTTAACTGGTCACACCTCAACCCTCGAGTTGCATACCCTCCTATTGGATTCCCAACCCTTAAGGAAGTAACTAAATAAGTGGGTTCTAGGTTAAGCTTATCTATCAAACATCTAGATATAAAAGAATGCGATGCACCAGTATCAAATAGAATGCTAACAGTCATACCATGAATCTGAAGCATACCTCCCAAGACCGACTTTCCTTTTTCCTGAGTTGTAGGCTTAGAAGAAGCAAGCTCCAATGCATACACCTTGCCTTTTCCATCCTTTGCGGGCTCCTTGCACTGGCCCTTATAATGGCCAATCTGGTCACAGTTGTAGCACCTGACATTCTTCCTTCCGGCCACTTCCTTAGCTTTCCTAGCACGACACTCATTAGCAAAGTGCCCCTTCTTGTCGCACTTGAAATAGACAATCTCAAACTTCCCCTTCTTAGCTGCTCCACCCTTTTGAGCACCTTTCTTAGGAAAGACCTTCCTCTTCTGACTCTACCCAACCTGGACTTCTTTAGCCTTAATCCTCTTTACAGAATCAAGCAAATCCTCATGCCTCAAGGCCATCTTCACAACAAAGTCAAATGGATCCCTAATATGAGGTAATGTGGCCCTAGCTAATTCAGCCTTCAACCCCCTGATAAATTTCTCGTTCCTCTTCATGACCGTATCCACTGAGGCATACCCATACCGGGCCAACTCCTCGAACTTCCTTGCATACTCCAGAACTAACTTTTCCCCCTTCTCTAACTCAGCAAACTTCCTGATCAGAGCTGACTGTGCCAATGCAGACATAAACCTCTCCAGGAACCTTCCCTTGAAATCTTCCCAGGTCATAGTTTCCTCATCCACCGCCGCAGTCACACTATTCCACCAGAACAGAGCTGCTCCCTGAAGCTATCTTGATGCCAACCTCCTCTTCTGCTCATCAGTGAGCCCCAAATCTGCAAAAATCCTTTCGTAGTGCAACAGCTAATTCTCTACCTCAATGGCATCCTCCATTCCAACAAACGGTTTCCCTCCAAGCTTAATGTAATCTCCACTCAGCTTAGCATAATGATTAAAACTGGAACTTCTAGAACTCCTGCTCATGCAGCATTTCCTCCTACCATTCCAACTGCAACTCCAGCTTGCATTATATTCACAAAAAACGGATACATAGCCCACATGTCCACTTGCGAGACTCTAGCACCTTTATTTTCTGCTTGTGCCTGACCTTGACCTCTTCTCACATTAGGCTTGGAATTTCCTTCGGTGCCCTCCCCTCCTTGGTTAACTATTCCTCTTCTTCCGTCCATGTCTATATTCAAACCTTATGAGATACATAAAAATAACCTAAATAGGATAGGAGACTAGAGATAAAGCGAATACTTATACATAGCAAACACAAGTACGTTATTATAGCGTTATCCCGTACCCCAATCTTGTTGTAATCCCTTAGGATTATGTTTTATAAACAATTTTTAATTTAAAGTTTTTCATAAACCATGCCCTAATACCAAGTTGTAACATCCCATTTTTGGAGGCCAAAAGCTAAGCGCTACAGATGTTGCAGTTATCCATAGTATTAACTTCTGGTGACAAAATACGGTAATGATAATGGTATCCATAATATCATAAGCATATGAATATGAACGAAATCACAGATTTCAAAAAACAATACTTTGTCGATTACATTTCAAAACAATAATTCATATCCAAGTTACATAATACCTCAACGTTTCCCAGACATTGATTAAATATATCATTACAAAAATACGCCAAGAGCAGCATATAACAATGCCCCCTTGGTTGATCAAAGTAATATAGTCATATCTGACTTAATATACACAGCGGAATCAAAACAAATGAAACTGCAATCCTAATTAACCATCCATCAGCCACATGCTCGTCTCTGGATGCTTTATTCGCCAAAAGACTAAAACTTGAAAACCTCAACCCTCAGCCTACTCAAATTAATTTTGAGTACCCGAGAGTTTAAGGGGAAACAAAAACTTTGAGTCAGACATAAAGCCTGGTGTGAATAATTCTGTTACATCTCGGTTTACTGATAGTAAGTGAGACCACGCCGCTTAGCGGAACGGGTTTCCTCTCACTATATCCTCTTTAAAACATATTTTTTTGCAAATCCTTTCCTGCAACCAAACTGGTTAATCAAACTGATTATATCAAAATAGCAATATACTTTATGCTAATAAATGGACTATCTATCCGTAAAGCAAGTAATATGTGAACTATCTGCCCACACATAATAGCAGGGTCCATTATGCTACAAACTGTCCATACAAACTGGGCTGACTGCCCGCAAACTAGACTACTGTCTGAAATCTAGGCTGACTGGCTGCAAAATGGACTAACTGTTTGGATTATTTTCTTAAGGTTAACTACCCTTTAAATTTTCCTTAAAAACCTCTTCAAAATGATTAAGTCCTTCAAATCATATATATGTACACGGAAAATATATCTTTAGCTTTACTCTAAGCCATTTTTCCATGTTATATACACTTTACTCAAAATAATGTTGATGAATTTTAATAAGGATTAGATATCCTTCCAAAACAAGTTAAAACCCCTTTTTAACTTGAAAATACTTAGGCTATACTGCCTATTCAATACATTTAAAACCTTTGTTTAAGACTTTTAAACAACCCTTTCTAAACCCTTGAAGGTAACCCCTTCAAAACCATTGAAAGACCCTTTTCGAAACCGTTACATATTTCCTTTTGAAAACATTGGAAAAGCCTTTCCTTTCTTTTCTCCGAATGCTTCAAAATAACAGACATCCCCATTTTAAAACCTTTTAAATATTGCCTTTCAAAAAACATAGGAAAAACCTTCCTTTCAATCCTTTTGGAACTCTTGGGAACTACCCCTTTCAAAACCATTCATTAAAACCTTTCGAAATAGTCAAAACTCAATCCTTTTGAAAGCACTTTAGGTTCAATTTAAATCATGTGGAAACCTTTCAAAACCATTCAAAAACATCTCGGTCTAAACCATTTGGATTCTACCTTCATGTAAAGCAAAAGGATCAGAAACCCATTAAAGTCGATAGCATCTGTTCTGAAACCTTTTAAAACGATCTCTTTCGAAACCATTTGGGTTTTACTTTACTTATAGAAACAGCCTTAAAACATTTAAGTCAAAAGCAAATGCTTCGAAACCATTTCCTAAGTAATGAAGTGATGGTTTCGAACCATCCCTTCAAAAGCATTGGAGAGGTGGCCAGATTTTTAGAAAACAAAACAACCCCTTCGAAACCATTTGAGTCGAAAGGTAAAAAGGTGGCAGCATAAAGGTTTCGACTTAGTCAAAAGCAATTATTTAAAAACAAAGGCGTGACCCAATCGAAAACATTTCCTTTAAATCATTTGAATTGGTCGAAAGCTACTTAGTTGAAAGCCATTTAGTCGAAAGCAAGCAGGTGTATTTCTTTAATTTAAAATAAAGGACTGCCTCAACCCCTTCGAAACCCCTGGTTTTGACTCCCTACCTTCCGCCTACATCCAATTCACTACATACCAGTAAACTGATACCGTATGCCTTGGTTTTGACTGCGTCGGAAGCCAAGATGAGGAAGCGGAACCTTGTGCCAACGGTGTCGAAACAGTGAAAAACATGTAGCAAATAGTTCTTTTCACCTAACCTACGAATGTGAATCGACCCACGATCCACGACCTACGACTTATATTAAGTCGCTTCCGACCTAACCAAAGAACAAGCTAAGAAGAATCGAAGCATATGACCTACGACCTAGGCATACACTTCGAGGGGCAAATGTTAATCCTCTTTTGCTCGCGACTTAATAGATCACGACTTACGACCTAAAAGGCATGCCGACTTAACAAGTTGTGGCTTAACGATCTAAACCATGCCGACTTAAGAAAGCATACGAGTTAAAAAGGTCTCCGACTTAACAGGCTACGACTTAAGGAAGTCTCCGACTTAACGGGTTACGAGTTAAAAAGGTCTCCGACTTAACAGGCTATGACTTAAGGAAGTCTCCGACTTAACTACAGAGCCAACTTAAAGGATCTATGATTTACCGGTTTGAGAAAGCCACCGACCTAAGAAGTATACGACCTAAGCTAAGTCGTACACGACTTATACGAACTCGCTCAAACCAAATGCCGCCGACCTACGACTTATACTAAGTCGCTGCCGACTTATGACTTCCAATCTAACAGCTCGTTCTGGACATGTTCAGGAACAACTAATACTGTCCCTTATCTCGTCACCGACTTACCTTAAGTCTTCCACGACCTAAGACTTAGAAAAAAAACTTTCCTGTTCAGATTCGACTCCTATAAATAGACCACCACATTCAACATGAGGAGGACTTTTGGCCGATCATTTCTCCAAGCGTCGTTACTCTGCTGAACTTTCCACTCATTCAACAATTGAAGATCTTCAAACATTCGAGACACTACAACAAGCTTCGAGAGGAATTCCCTACATCCAACACGGATTCATCGAGTTTCATCATTGAAGATTGAGCTAGTAGTCGAGATTGTTTTTGTGATCAAACTGTACTGTTTTCATAAGTGAATTGTATCGATTTGTAACCGGATTCAGTAATGAAGAGATTCAAAGTGGATGTAGGCTCAATCTCAAGCCGAACCACTATAAACTGCTGTCTTTTACTGCTTTTCTGCTATTTTACCGCTTAATTTCTGTTCCCGTGACACGGGTGGTGCTTTCACAATTCTACTACACACACCAGGTGTTAGCGTTCACTTTTTAGCGTTAACATTTTGGTGCTTTCACTGAGAACCCAACTCAGGCGATCATTCACCATAGCTTCACGGAAGTTTGTTGAAAGAATTTCCTACAAAACCAGAAGTCTATCAGACATAATGGCTCCTGGAAGGAAACGTAAGTCTGTCAGAACTGATGATGACCGCGACAATACTGCCACTTCTCTTTCTCCAAGTCAGGCAGTTCCAAGCGTCAGGGTGACGCGAGAAGAGTTGGATGCTGCTGTGTCCGGACTGTACCAGCAGATTGAAACTCAGAATAATCTGATGATGGAAAAGTTGAATGCTCTACTTGGAGCTAATCAAAGACCAGTAAGTAATGAAGAAAACTTTGCTAATGCTGCTCCCAACTCCGAAGGGAGAAATATTCCTTAAGGGGGATCAGGTGCTGCTGAAGGGGCACCCCTCCAGGCTGAAGGATCCAGGCCGTCACCGGTTCTCCGTGAGCATTTACCTAGGCAAACCTCAGAGAAAATTGCCGAAGTATATTCCGCGAAATCTCTAAACAATGAGGAGTATCTCTCTAGCATGGTTCGGCAAATAATGAAGGAAAGCATGCAGAGAAACGAAGACGAGAATGATTGGGGATTCGCTCCGAGTAAGACTCCATTTACTGAAAGAATCCTAAAAGTAGAGTTTCCCAGGAAATTCGTTCCTCCTACCATTCCTTCTTATCGAGGAACAAGTGATCCAAATCAGTTCCTATACAAATATGATTGGCACATGACTGGCGCTATAGCAACCGATGAGATTAAGTGCCGATATTTCCCGGTGTATTTGGAAGGAGTGGCGTTACTTTGGTTTACCAAGCTTCCTGTGCGATCTGTTGACCAGTTTTCTGATCTGACCCGAAAGTTCAAGGAACAATTCAGATTGTACATTTCAAGAGCAAAGGTTATAATGTCTCTCTCAAGTCTTGAACAGAATCCTGGAGAGCCCATCAAATCCTTTCTGAATCGCTTTAATTTAGCCCTAGCAGAAGTTGATAACGTGGAACAGCGAATGATCTTGACCTACTTAATGCGGGCTATTGACAAGTCAAGCGAGTTTGGAAAATGGTTAAAAATGAAGGAACCAAATTCGCTCGAAAAATTCTACAAAAAGGCTGATGAGTTCATGCGCCTAGAGAATCTCTCCGCGTCAGCTAAAGTTGTGACAACAGTGGTGGAAAATAATGCAACAGTTCAGAACAAGAAGGAACCCGCAAATCAGAAAAGGGAAAGTAATGGTGGAAAGAAGCAGAAAGATCTCAAAAAGCCCCGCTTCCTCAAACCTTCGGATTTTACCCCCCTGACTGATACACCGGAGAATATTTTCATCGCCACTAAGGATGCTGTTGAATTTCCAAAACCACCGGAAGTAAAAGTTGGGAAAAACGCTGCTCAAATCGGAAGATTTTGCAAGTTTCATAACCAACCAAACCATGATACCAACGAGTGCCGCCACTTGAAAAGCCTGATTGAAGAATTGTTAAGAGAGAATAAGTTGCAGCAGTACGTTAAGAGGAATAGAAAAGACCCGTCTTCATCTAACCAGGGGCAACTACCCCCAGCTCATTCATCTGGTTCAGGAGAGAGGCCTGCTGAAAAGGAAAGACCTGTTATCAATGTGATCACAGGAGGACCTCATCCGGCTGGTAGGAGTTGGGGTGAGATGGAAAGGTATGCTAGAGCTTTGAAGTATGCCCCAGCTGAGGAAAGTGTCTTAGCCTTGGAAGATGCTGCACCTCTGAAGCAGCAAAAGACTTTTCATGATGATATTATGTTCAGAACCAGGGATTCTATTGATGTGGAAGCTCCTACCGAGGACCCTTCAGTTGTCTCTGTCGGTATTGGGCCGGCTATTGTCAGAAGAGTGCTGGTTGATAGTGGCGCATCGTGCAACATACTCTTTAAAAAGACATTTGACCAAATGAGAATTCCAATGGCAGACGTACAAGCTTCCTCACACAAGATTGCTGGATTTACAGGAGAGCTGAAACAGCCAATTGGAACGGTGGACTTGTTTGTTGAAATGGGCGAAGGACATAAGAAGTTGGTTCGGAAGCAAACTTTTGTAATTGTTGATGGATTCTCCGCCTATAATGCTTTCTTGGGTCGGCCTACTCTTGCTGCTTTCAGGGCCGTCCTCGCTCCGTGGTGTTTAACAATGAAATTTCCCACTGACAATGGGATTGCTGTCATTAAGGGAGATCAGAACGCGGGGCGAGAATGTTATCTTGTAGAGCTCCGAGAGGCCAGGAAAAGAGAAATGGGGAAAGATGCGGCAGCTCCGCTCCGCATCAAGGAACCAACCCTGTAGCAACTACGGAGTGGCCCCTGTACTGGCGAACACAGCAATGCAAGGAAAGAAATGGATCCCAGGAAAGCCAGTACAGGGGAGAATAGAGTGGTACCCGTGGAAGTAACGGTACCAATATCTGTTGACTCGAAAGACCCGAACAAAGTACTCAATGTGGGTTCACAGCTGAGCAAAGCAGTTCAAAACACGCTGATATCATTCTTAAAAGCCAATCTAGATGTGTTCGCTTGGTGTCATGCTGATATGTGTGGGATCTCCCCGGAAATTGCTGTACATACTCTGAACATTGATCCAAAATTCATGCCAGTGAAACAGAAAAGAAGAACTCAAGGCCCAGAAAGGTCGACAGCACTAAAGGAAGAAGTCGATCGGCTCATGGAAAACGGCTTCATCAGAAACTCCACTTATCCAAATTGGGTTTCAAATCCAGTATTGGTCAAGAAGGCAAATGGAAAATGGAGAGTATGCATTGATTTCTCGGATCTGAATAAAGCCTGTCCCAAAGATTTCTTCCCACTGCCCAGAATCGATCAATTGGTAGATGGAACAGCTGGGCATGAGTTGTTATCATTTATGGATGCTTACTCCGGGTACAATCAGATTATGATGCATGAGACGGATCAGGAAGACACAAGTTTTATCACAGATGTGGGTCTCTACTGCTACAAAGTTATGCCTTTCGGATTGAAGAATGCTGGGGCAACCTACCAAAGGCTCGTCAATGCAATGTTCAAACCTCAGATTGGCAGAACCATGGAAGTTTATGTTGACGACATGTTGGTAAAGTCAAAGAAAGCTGTAGACCACATGGGTCACTTGGAGGAAATGTTTGCAGTTCTTCGAAAGTACGGGATGAAACTCAATCCATTGAAGTGTTCGTTCGAAGTGGAATCTGGGAAATTATTGGGTTTCATTGTGAGCGCCAGGGGCATCGAAGCCAATCCTACTCAAATCACAGCTCTAAGGGAAGTCAAAGCCCCTAAAACAAAGAAAGAAATGCAAAGTCTCAATGGAAAAGTTGCTGCTCTGAGTCGCTTCATTTCCAAGGCCATAGACAAATGCATTCCCTTCTTTGACGCTCTAAAGAAAGCAAAGAAAAATTTCGAATGGACTCCCGAATGCCAGAATGCTTTCGATGAACTAATTCATCATATGGAAACGCCTCTAGTTCTTTCCAAGCCTAGTGATGGTGAAGATCTTTTCATCTATTTAGCAATTTCATCTCATGCTCTCAGCGCAGCACTTGTACGGGAAGATATGAAAGTACAGCGTCCAGTCTATTACATCAGTAAACGGTTCACTAGGGCAGAGATGAATTATTCGAAGATAGAGAAGCTCACCTATTGTTTACTAATTGCCTCAAGGAAATTGAGACCATACTTTCAAGCTCATCCTATCAAGGTTCTTACTGATCAACCTCTAAAGCAAGTCCTGTTTCGTCCTGAAACTTCGGGCCGTCTTTTGAAATGGAACATTGAACTCAGCCAGTATGACATCACTTACCATCCCCGGAGAGCAATCAACGGACAAGCTTTAGCAGATTTCATCGCAGAATCTACTGACAAAGGTGATAGTGAGAATGAAATAACTGATGGAATTCCAATCCAGTGGAAGTTGTATGTTGACGGATCGAGAAATGATTACTGTTCTGGGGCAGGGGTTGTGCTCGAAACCCCCGAAGGACGATCGTTGTGTTATGCATTGAGACTAGAATTTCCTTCAACAAACAATGAAGCAGAGTATGAAGCCCTTATCGCCGGGTTGAAAATTGCCAAGGAGCTAAACATCAAAGTGTTACAGATCTTCAGCGATTCTCAACTTATTGTTTGCCAGGTAAAGAAAGAGTTTCAGGCTAAAGGTGGAAATCTACCCGCATACTTATCAAAGGCATGTGAACTTCTCGAAGATTTCGATCATTATACGATAAGTCATATTCCTCGGGTAGAAAACATGAAAGCGGATTCTCTTGCAAAGTACTCAAGTTCTGGAGAAGCTCAATTACTGGGATTAGTTCCTGTAGAAGTTCTGTCAGCTCCAAGCATTGATGAAATGGATGTTGATTGGATTATGGCTGCGTCTCAAGAGCATGAAGCATGGATGACTTCAATCAAAGAATACCTACTCAATGGTTCCCTGCCAGAAAGTTCTAAGGAACGTCGAAAACTATTGAGGAAAGCATCAAGATATATAATTCAAGATGGCCGATTATACAGACGGGGATTCTCAATGCCATTGCTCCGATGTGTAACTAAAGAAGAAGCCAAGACAGTTCTAGCCGAGGTACACGGAGGAGAATGTGGGGATCATTCAGGTGGCCAGACTCTAGCCAAGAAAGTTCTTCGATATGGGTATTTCTGGCCTGACATTAATCGAGATGCTGCCATTTACTCCCGAAAGTGCGACAAATGTCAGAGATTTGCAAAAATCCCAAAAGCGCCTTCCACCGAACTCACACAAATGGTCAGCCCATGGCCATTCGCTATTTGGGGAATAGACTTGATTGGACCCTTACCGATCGCTAAATCTGGAATCAAATATGATATTGTTGCCGTTGATTATTTCACAAAATGGGCTGAAGCTGAACCCCTAGCCACCATTACCTCTAAAAAGATGATAAATTTCGTAACTAAAAATATCATTTGTAGATATGGTGTGCCACAGAAGATAATCACAGACAACGGTACCCAGTTTGAAAGTGAAGAATTCCAGGATTTTTGCAAATGATTCAGAATTCAAAAAAGCTTCTCAGCAGTGGCTCATCCGCAGGCAAATGGGCAAGTGGAAGTTGTGAACAAAATTATCAAATCAACCATCAAAAAGCAACTCGAAAAAGCAAAAGGTGGTTGGGTCGATAAGCTTCCATTAGCACTATGGGCATACAGAACTACTCACAAAACTGCGACTGGGCACACTCCATTTTCACTGGCATACGGATCAGAAGCAATGATTCCAGTGGAAGTAGAAGTTCCTTCACACAGGAGAATTCATTTCAATGAAGGCGAAAATGAAAAGCTGCAACTTGAAGCACTTGATTTTCTTGATGAAAAAAGAGAAGAAGCTAGGCTCAGAGTTTCAACTTATCAGCAAAGGATAGCCAGGCACTTCTACTCCAAAGTTCGCCAACGCAGCTTTGAGGTCGGAGATTTAGTCTTGAAAAGGATCATGACAGCAACTGGGGTGTTTGGGCCAAACTGGGAAGGGCCATATGTTATAGGCAATAAACTTCTTGATGGCACTTTCAAACTCGTAACTGTCGAAGGAGATCCAATTCCAAGATCCTGGAATAGCAACCACTTACGTCCTTATTTTACTTGAAAAAAAGCTTTGCTCAAAATTGTAAAATAGTGATGAATGTATCAGTTGTATTGAAAGACATTGTAAATCAGTGTAAATGAATGGAAGCTATAAAGTGGATGTAGGCCCGATTCTTGGCCGAACCACTATAAATCTTGTGTTCTTTACTATTTCATAATACCTGTTTCATTTCGATATGTAAATACTTTAAATGTATTGCTAAAATGTCGATTCAAAATTGCAGGACATTAAAACAATGCTTGCTCGTCACAAAGCCAAGCGACCTCTATAAATCACCTATTTAGCAAATACCAAGTGACGAAAATTCCAAATTCAAATCCTATACAAGAAGAACTTCACATAAAAAGTTGGCGACTCCACTGTGGCAAGCCTTCGTTAACTAGTTGTGATTGTCAATATGAACAGACATCCAACTAGGTAACTCGCGTTTGTCCCGTGAAGTCGTTCAACAGTGAAGTCTGCTTCTTCGGATAAGGCAATCTACTTGCAAAAGGAAAGAAGATGCGCTTGGAAACAATAATAAAAGATCGCTAATGAGCAGATGATAAGAGAACAGGGCCAAGCAAACAAAGAAGCAGCTAAAAGGAGGTATGCCTCTCAATAAAAGGGCCGGTAGAACCACCAAAGGGACACCTTCCTAAGCAGAAGGAACAGGGCCCTTGCTAACTGATCGTGATGCATCCGATCAGGCAGCTTGCGTCCGTCCCGTGGATCTACTCGCCCCTGAGATGCAACTTTCCTAGCACACCAACCAACGGACGCTCCTTCCCAAAGGTCAACAAAGCCCTCTAACGAGGCATGCCAAAAAATGAAAGTGCTTTCCTCAATCAAAAAAGATTGGTGGAACCACCAGAGGGGCACCTTCCCAAGCTGAAGGAACAGGGCACTTGTTAATTGGTTGCGATCGTTTGTGCAAACGAACATCCAATCAAGCAACTTGCGTCCGCCCCGTGGATCCATTCAACCATGAGAAAGTAACTTCCAGGCAATCAAAAAGCCCTCTTCGAAGGCACAAGCCCTCTTCGGAGGCACATGCCCTCTTCGGAGGCAAAAGCCCTCTCCCGAGGCACCGCAAGCCCTCTTCGGAGGCACATGCCCTCTTCGGAGGCAAAATCCCTCTCCCGAGGCACCGCAAGCCCTCTTCGGAGGCACATGCCCTCTTCGGAGGCAAAAGCCCTCTCCCGAGGCACCACAAGCCCTCTTCGGAGGCACAAGAACTCTTCGGAGGCACAATTCTTTAAGATGAGCCCTCTCCGGAGGCATGTCCCAAAATAGAATACTCAAACAAAAAGCCTTCTCCGGAAGCACAGTTCAACTCTCAAAGGAAGGTTAACTTGTTCATCTCAATAAGTTCCTCCTAAAAAAGTTGAAATGCTACAAAAAAATTTCAAAAAGTTAATTTCACTGCATAGGGAAATCTACTTTCTTTTTTGACAAATGAAAGTGATCATCCCCGAAAGTTGAAGTGTTCTTCAGAAAGAAAGAGAAAGTAAAAATTTCTCCAAAAAACGAGATATGATCTATTAAAAGCAGAATAATTCTTCCCTTAGAAATGGAATAGTTATTCTCTGAAATAAGAATATCAGTCTTGTAAAAGTTAGAACTGTTGCAATGTACTTGTGGTATGGGGGCAACACTATACAATTCAGTTACATTAATAAAAGGAATATGCAAGCAACATACCGCAAGTTCATTGCAATATCATGAAAAATAGATGTGGAATAAATGCATTCTCAAACACAGACCAGAAAGTTTGTATAAGTAAAAAGAATCGTTTATTCTACACTAAAATGAGAAACAAATGCATTCTCACATACACAAGAATTTGTACAAGTAAAATAGCTATTTTATTCAATACTATGAAAACTTTTTACATTGTGCAGATCATAAAAAGAAGCGGGGACCGGTACCCGCACAATCTCCGGTCGATACATGCGAAAAGCAAAAAATAAGAAGTAGAAAATCCAGCTGGTTATTCCTTCTTCCCGCCACCTTTGGAGCCTTTACCCGGCCTAATGATTAGTTTCTGAAGCCGTTGTGAACGGGTCGGGGGGGAAGGAGAAAGAGGCACGGCTGGATCAACTTCTGCTTCCTCTCCATCGGAAATATTCTTCTTCTTCTTCTTTATGGCACGCTATCCCTTCCTCTTCGAAGAAGATTCGCTCCCCGGAGTAGCAAGCAGTGTAGAAAGCTTTGTGTCATCGTCAAGAGACTGCTCTGGAGTCTTCTCAGTGTCATCAAGATCCTCCGCCTTCTGCTCTTGCGAAGCGGCCGGATCATCCAGGCCCTGAAGAGCTTCAATTTTCTCTGCCTGTGATCCCGATTGGGAAGCAGAAGGAGGAGTAATTTGCGAAGATGGAGGAACGGCAACTAAAGGAGTGGAAGTTTGTGCAGTACTTGGTACCTCCGCTGTAGAAGAAAAGAAGTTAAAATCGGTATTCTCCGAGAAAAGAGAAGGTATTGGTTCACCAAAGTTTAAGTAATAAGTAAGAAGGTCATCAAACTCGTTTAAATCAAATAAATGATTCACCGGACTCGGGTCGATGCCAAAATTACCTGGAGAAGTCGGTTTTGACAAGACAATATCAAATTTATCAGCCTCAGTGTCTTCTTGGCTCTGCTCCTCGATTTGAATAAGGGGAGACTCGGTTGTGATGGGCTTAGCCTCGACGTTTTTTGCAGGAGAAGAAAAGTGAGAGCTGGAACCAACGATATCGACGTCGGTCGAAGTCGAAGTGTGGACAGGGGCAGTTAAAGATATTTTCTTCTCTGGATGTTCTTCTGCCACTATTCCAGCTCTGGCTTCAGCAAGTTGCTCTTTTCCCTTGGCAAGAGCAGCACGAGCTTCTTCGTCAAGATAGCGTGCCTCAAGTTCCGCCTCATCATAGCCTGCCCCGCCAAGCATGTCAACTGCTGCTTCCCATACTTCGGCCAGGGTAACCTCATAGTCGGGACCCAGAAAAGAGAGGCTCCCATGACCCAGAACGTTGTGCAGATAAAAGTCAAATAAGGTGGAGCTGATGTTAGCTTTTGTTGTTTCATGTGATTGCTCGGCCGCCTCTTTTTCGGCGACAGCTGCAGCTCGACCAGCAACAGCCTCATCACGCTCTTTCTCAGCATTAGCAAGTTGGTACTTTAGCAATTCAATCTCCACGTTCTGGGAGTTAACTGTTTCCCGCAACTGAGTGTTATTTTTGCGGTATTCTTCAACAACGAACTGCTCAGCCGCAAATTTCATCTCAGCATCCCTCTGAGCAGCGTGCGCATCCCGCACTTGTTTCTGAAACACTTCTTCTTTTTGAGTTTGTGAAGCAGAAGAAGCGGCGAGATCTTCCTTGAGATTTTAACCTCGGACTCAAGTCTCGCATTATCATCAGCAATGCTTGTCATCTCGGCATCATGCTGTTTGCAAATTTTAGCCCATTCAGTCTTATCATTCTCCATAGTCAGCATGTTTTCAAGATTCATATGATTGACTCTTTGGAGTTCATCAACAATTTTCTGCCATTGCGACATCCTCTCAATGTTAAGCCTAACTGTATCAAGACTTTTAAGCATGTCTTGCTTGTCAATCGGGACCAAATCTAGGTCAAAGCGCACCCCTTTTAAGCATCAATTCGGAAATCGGCCTTGAAGTGTTGGAGGGCCATCTTTAACCTGATACTGGGGTCTGTTGATGATCGCTTGGATATCAGACTTCTTTAAAGGAGGAGAGCTAGACGGGATATTAGGAAAAATGGGAGCATCAGCCTTCTCAGAAATTGCAGACGCATCACTTGGCTTGGATCGCTTGCTCGATTCGTCAGCAATATGAGTCTTCCCCTTGTCATCATAAGACTTTCGCTTATGGGAATCGTCACTTCTGTGAGAAGAATCATATCGCTCAGCGTCTTTTCTTCTCTGCCACTGCTCGTAATCCCGCCTTTCTTGAGCCTTCCTTCGAGCCCTTTCCTCATCTGTCTCTCTCTGGTCACCAAGGTATTTCCTAAAGTCATAAGATCCATGGCCTCCATGGCGCTGAAATGAGTCATAGTATGAGCCGGTACGCCCCATTAGAGAATCTGAAAACGGAAAAGAAGTAAAGTTTAGAAATTTCCAGGAAAAGAGGATAAGTGCTTATAAGCGCTGAAAAAATCCTAAGTGTGTGCGGCGTGCAAACTACGTGCGTCAAACTACAGACCACGCTTTAATGTGGAAACGGAGACGACTGGTGTAGAAGGCATCAAAGCTTGTTTCAAAGAGGAAATCGCTTCAACGACATGAGAGGTCGCTTTGGAAATATTATCCTTGAAAAGCTCTTGAGAAGTTATCATTATATCACTCAAGTCATCAAAGGTGTCATCACCGTGGCACCCAGCAGGACTCCCTTTTTCGACTTCCACATCGGTTGATTTTTCAGAAACTCGAGGATTTTCTTCCTCTTCAATAATTGAAGCAAGTGCCGGTTTGCTGGACGGTCCCGCAACATCGATAGGAGTAGAACACTTTACTAGTGCAGTGTCTACGGTTGGCTCCTTTGGAGCCATCTCTTCCGTTGAAGCTAGGGCACCTGATGACTGTGCTGAAAATGTGGAAACTTCACGAGGCTGAGTAAAATGAGAAGAGTGTAAAAGCCCGAATTGATGTAAAAATTCGTCTGTCAATAGAAATTGAATACTCCTCTCCCCAACTGGCACCGCCATAAGCCTCTCAAAAGTCGCTTTGTGACCGGAATCTCTAGAAGGAGGAGGAAGTGCTGAAAAGAAAAAGGCAAAGTTAACACTTGACAACTCGGACTTCGGCAAAGTCGAAAGAGCATAAGAAACAGAGACAAGTGATCTTACTTCCTACTCTCCAGATAGTGTAAAATCCCGGAGGGCAGCGAACATAGAAAAACTTGCTTAGAAAACTGTGAACACTCTCAGGGAGACCAATGATAAGCTTGCGATTTCTGGCACTTCTCACAACTGTGATGGAAGGGTGGTCTTTGTTTTTAGCAAAAGAGCACAGATAACAAATTTCGTCGAAGCTTGGAAGACGATCGAGTGTCCTCATAAAGAGCACACAAAGTCCCATCAGGATAGCATATCCATTGGGATGCAGCTGGAAAGGGGAGATGGTCAATCGTAGAAGAAGTGTTCGCAAGAAGTCATTAAAAGGAGGGATAGCTCCATTCTGGCACATTTGTCGATTTACCGCAACAAAACCACGAGGAGGTCTAGCAGCATTATCAGGCTTCCCGGGTAGTTGTGCGTCTGCTTCAGCGATTCCAAATTGAATACACAACTTGTTAAAGGTTCTGTAGTTCAAAGTGGTCGAGACCCTTTCTGGAGGATCATTCAACGGAACAGCAACTGGAAAAGTCTCTTCAACTTGCTCTATTTCTTCTTGTGGAGAAGACATTCTACACAATCAGCTGAATGTTCAAATGTGAAGGTGCACGTTTCCTAAAAAGTGTGAAGTGCTGTGCAAAACTAATGAAAATAAAAAAGCAAGTATAACTGGAATTAAACTAGTTGACAATCACTCGATTACAAGATTTCAGAACTTGTTAATGCTCAAGTGCAGTGTTAATGCAGACAAATCAGTTTCAGTTGACTATTACGATTTTGCTTTAATACTTCACTTGAATTGGTTATTGTATAGCATTTCACTCATACAGTTCATTTAATTTGATTTTTTCTTTATCAACTAATCTGTCATTCGATATGGGCGGTCAGTGGCAGTATATGCGTCCCAGTTTTCTGCAAAATGTTGTGATTAACAGGTTGTTGACTTACAAGATGAATGTGGCATGTAAAAAGGTTCAAACAGTTAAAAATTAGGCAGTCTGTTCCAGCATTTCAAGTCAAGAGATTCATGTCAAAAGTATGTTCCAAGTTAGAGAATGCAAGTTTGAATATTTCACTAAGTCTTAACTCGTCCACGACTTAAGGGGCAGGCTACGATTTAAGTTAAGTCCTCAGTTCTGTAAGCTGCACTGCAAGGAAATGTCTCAAGTCCTAGGTCATTTCCGACCTACGACCTACTTAGGTCATACACGATTTAACACGAGACGATGAAAGTTAACTCCTAGCCCGTTAACCCGTTAGCCTCTTCATCAACAAAAACTTTCATCTTCCCATGCCATTTAATCACCCCAAAATCACCACAAATCTAATGCAATGTCGTTCCATCTCAAACCACGAATCAGTCAAGCTGAGGCGCCGCAATCTGTTGCCTCGTTAACGCAAACTGACCGAAACCAGAACAAATCATCTCGAATCCATCAATAATCGATTGAAACGAAAGTTGCAATGAAGCATGGCATAAGAAGAATAGGTCAAAAATGGGATTCTTTATTCAGTGACAGTCGAGGATTGAATGGGAAAGTCGAGTTCACTTACGCAATGTAACGATAAGAGTGACTGGTGATCAAGAGATTGAACTCGTCTTCGAAGAATCTGATTGCTTTTTAATGGCAGAATGAAACAGGTGAAGGAGAGGAAGGAACGACTCAAGCTATTTATACACGGGGGCACTGGAATGTGAATCGACCCACGATCCACGACCTACGACTTATATTAAGTCGCTTCCGACCTAACCAAAGAACAAGCTAAGAAGAATCGAAGCATATGACCTACGACCTAGGCATACACTTCGAGGGGCAAATGTTAATCCTCTTTTGCTCGCGACTTAATAGATCACGACTTACGACCTAAAAGGCATGCCGACTTAACAAGTTGTGGCTTAACGATCTAAACCATGCCGACTTAAGAAAGCATACGAGTTAAAAAGGTCTCCGACTTAACAGGCTATGACTTAAGGAAGTCTCCGACTTAACGGGTTACGAGTTAAAAAGGTCTCCGACTTAACAGGCTACGACTTAAGGAAGTCTCCGACTTAACGGGTTACGAGTTAAAAAGGTCTCCGACTTAACAGGCTACAACTTAAGGAAGTCTCCGACTTAACTACAGAGCCAACTTAAAGGATCTACGATTTACCGGTTTGAGAAAGCCACCGACCTAAGAAGTATACGACCTAAGCTAAGTCGTACACGACTTATACGAACTCGCTCAAACCAAATGCCGCCGACCTACGACTTATACTAAGTCGCTGCCGACTTATGACTTGCAATCTAACAGCTCGTTCTGGACAGGTTCAGGAACAACTAATACTGTCCCTTATCTCGTCATCGACTTACCTTAAGTCTTCCACGACCTAAGACTTAGATAAAAAACTTTCCTGTTCAGATTCGACTCCTATAAATAGACCACCACATTCAACATGAGGAGGACTTTTGGCTGATCATTTCTCCAAGCGTCGTTACTCTGCTGAACTTTCCACTCATTCAACAATTGAAGATCTTCAAACATTCGAGACACTACAACAAGCTTCGAGAGTAATTCCCTACATCCAACACAGATTCATCGAGTTTCATCATCGAAGATTGAGCTAGTAGTCGAGATTGTTTTTGTGATCAAATTGTACTGTTTTCATAAGTGAATTGTATCGATTTGTAACCGGATTCAGTAATGAAGAGATTCAAAGTGGACGTAGGCTCAATCTCAAGCCGAACCACTATAAACTGCTGTCTTTTACTGCTTTTCTGCTATTTTACCACTTAATTTCTGTTCCCGTCACACGGGTGGTGCTTTCACAATTCTACTACACACACCGGGTGTTAGCGTTCACTTTTTAGCGTTAACAATCTTCATGGAAATTCGCAAGGCATTTGGATGTCATTTTATAGGGTTTTCATCTTAAAACATATCATAAATTGAACATGGATAACCATAATTCATTAACAAGTATATATATTCATTCCATCATTCAAAAACATGGCAAATCATTGCAAAATATTCAGAATTCATGTTAAAACTGAAAACATAATCAAAATTGAGATGTAAACATTATTCACCTTAGCTTTAGAGATTTTGGAGATTGAGATTTGAATAGATTTGATTTGAATTAGCTTCTTCCTAGCTTTTCTTCTTCTCTTCCTTGTTAATGGTGGCCGGCCTCTTTTAAAATTTTGATGAAAATGAACGTGTAAAATTTTACATGGACAAGGTTTGGAGGATATAGGAATGGCCTCTTTCTTATTTTACCCCTCCTCTATTTTAAGTTAACTCTTATTTTAATTCATGGTTAAATGGCACGGCTACACCTTAATTAAAATCAAATCTCAATCCCTTAATCAACAGAATATTTTATTTAGTTCAACTAATTTAATATCCTAAATAATGTTACCAAAAATCTTGGGTGCTACACTAGGCAGAAAGGTTATGCTGATAGAAGACAGAAGGACTTAGAGTTCTCAATAGGAGATCATGTTTTCGTCAAGGTATCATCGATGAAAGGTGTAATTCGATATGGGAAATTAAGGAAATTGGCACCGAGATTTGTTGGATCATTTCCTATTATAGAAAGGATTGGGAAACTCGCATATAGAGTAGAGTTACCGAACAATTTGGTAGGAGTCCATGATGTTTTTCATATTTCTCATCTAAGAAAGTGTATTAGAGATCCGGAGACTGCTGTAACACCGACTATGTTAGAGGACTTAGTAATAGAACCGAACTTGACTATAGTTAGAAAGCTAGTACATATAGTCGCGAGAGATGAGAAGAGGCTAAGGAACAAGACAGTCATATTAGTTAAAGTCCAATGTCGCGACAACGAGAGAGACTGTACTTGGGAGACTGAGAGCAAGACTAGAGATGTTTATCCAGATTTGTTTCGTGGTATGTTTTACCTTTACGATTGATTTGTTGTGTACCTTATCGTAATTTCGAGGACGAAATTCTTTAAGGAGGGGAGTCCGTAACAACCCTAATTTTTAGTAACATTATTTAGGATATTTAATTAGTTAAATTAAATAGAATAATGTGATGATTAGGGGATTGAGATTTGTGTTAATAGAAAGGTAGCCGTTCCATATAACAAATGAACTAAAGGGGAACTAAAATAAAATAGGTAAGGCAAATAGATAAGGGGTAAAACAAGAATAAGTATATTCTTATACCCTAAACCCTTAGGCCATTCATTCTACATGTTCATGTGCAAAAATTAAACATAAGAGTCCGGTCACCATTAAGGAAGAACAAGAAGAAGATAAAGTAATCAAAGGAAGGAAGCTAAATCAAATCAAAACCATTCTCAAATCTCAACTCCTTAATCACAAAGCTAAAGTGAATAATGACTACATCTCATGTTTTTGATTGTTTTCGGTTTTAGATCAAATCTGAACAATTTTGCAAGGTTTTTCCATGCTTTCGATTGTCAAATTGGATATATATGCTTGTTGCTGATTTATGCTAATTCATATGAATTTTATGATATGTTTTAGTGTGAAAACTCTATTAAATGACATCCAAATGCCTTGAAATTTTATAATAAGGTCTAAAATGATATTTTAGAGATGGATCTCAATTTTTATAATTTTCTGAATTAATATGGATTTAATATTAATTTTCTAGTGAAGAAAATGGTTATTTAGGTTTAAAATTAATTACGGCTAAGATATGTATGTTTTGGGTCAAAAATTATTATATATATATATATGGTAGAAAACATGTTAAAAATGATCTATGGGAATTTTTATAGATATTTCCTAAGTGTTTTGATAAGTATATAAAATTATTTAAGGTATGGGACTTAAATGTTTTATATATTTATAAAAGGACTAGGGGCATTTTGTAAATAATTTAGTTTGTTTATTTTAGAAACTTCGGCAGTACTTTTAGAGAAAAAATTAGCAACCAACCAAATTTTGACAAATAAGGCAGGTTAGTTGAAAAGAATTGCGTTAAAAGGTTAAAAATAAGTTTATACATGCTTTTTACATGTTTCGCCACTTTCGGCACCTAGCCTTCGATGTTGGATCTTATGTTTTGATTAGTGACAAGAAATTCAGCCGACACGAAGATTCATGAATCTACGATAAAGAACTACGAAGACCGGACACAACAATATGAAGTATGGTTCATATATATGTTGTTTAGAGTCGAAGTCTAGTTTTAGCTATGTTAAAATCTATCCTCAAGTAGCTCACAAACAAAGAAAAGGATGACAAAATATATTTTCAGAAATAAGCTTTTATATGCATGAAACTTCCAGGTCAGTTGACTAAATTAACCCACTCAATCGACTAAACCTGTGTATGTGCATATAAATATTTTAAATTACTCTAAGTCGACTAAATATTTAAAGACCTAACTTTACAAAATATTCAGTCGAATAAATCAAAATTTCAATCGACTGAATATGAATATTTTTCCCCTATTTTTTCTCTGTTTTAATTCAATCGACTAACTATGAATATTCAGTCGACTGAATATGTTCTAACTGTCAATTTTTTGAATTTCCTGAAGAGACATCTCTCTTCAACGAAGAGGAATCTCTTCCAGGAAGAGTTGCAACGATTTCTTTTCAACGGAACTTTTAACCAGGAGTTGCAACTCTATAATCTCTATATATACATACTCAATTCAAGATTAAATTAACAATTCTAATTATATTTTCTTGAATTATGAGTTTCTTGCTTTGTTGCTTGAATATTTGAGCAATCATGTATTTATTTCTCTAATTCTAAAGCAATCTAATCTTCCTTATCTTCGCGTACAAACAAATATACATATTTTACTTGAGGAAAAGATTATAGGAAGGGTATACTACAATTGACAAATCCATGTTGTTAAAAGAACACAAAAGGTCAAGACAATCAATCTACTTTGTATTCAAATCTTGTTCGGTTGCTCAGGCGGTCAAGTCCTGTTCGGTTGCTCA
Source organism: Allium fistulosum (assembly GCA_030737815.1). Classification (NCBI taxonomy): domain Eukaryota; kingdom Viridiplantae; phylum Streptophyta; class Magnoliopsida; order Asparagales; family Amaryllidaceae; genus Allium; species Allium fistulosum. The sequence continues at coordinate 750,175,303 of CM060905.1, read as the reverse complement.
TGTGGTGTAAACCTATTCCTCCGGGTTAAGTAAGGGTTGCTAGTTTGAATTCCAAAAGGAGTCTGGGACTAGGCGTAGAACGGGAAGTTCGAACCAGTATAAAAATCTCTGGTGTCATTTTACTTTATTGTTATTTTATTTTATAATTACTTTCCACACTAGTTAATAATTTTAGTATATATTCCATATTACACGATCCTATAACATAGTCACTTTCATTTGGTATCGGATTGAGGTCGTCTTATAACCATAATATAGTTATTTGATATATTAGTAATATGGAAAACAACACTAGCACAAGTTTTAATAAAGGTCAATCTACTGCAAGACCACCACTTTTTAACAGATTGAACTATAACTATTGGTCTACTAGAATGAGAATTTATATGCAAGCTAATGGGTATGAAACCTGGAATATTACTCAAGTAGAATATAACATACCTACTATTGAATATTCACAATGGCCTAACACACAACAACTGGATACAACCGCAAATGCCAAAGCTATGAATATGTTATTTTGTGCATTAAACAAAAATGAGTTTAATAGAGTCAGCATGTGTAATACTGCTCATGAAATTTGGCGTACACTTAAAATTACACATGAATGTACTAACAAAGTAAAGAAAAGTAAGATTTCTATGCTTAAGAATTAGTTCCAGAATTTCAAAATGAAGCAAGAGGAAACCATAAATGAAATGTGCTCTAGGTTTCAAGACATATATCATTCCCTCTTAGCATTAGGAGAAAAATATTCAGATTTTGATGTTGTTTCAAAAATCCTCAACTCTTTAACGGATGACTGGGAATGAAAGGTCTTAGTAATTGAAGAAGCTAATGTCATTTCATCCATTAAACCAGAAGAGTTGATAGGAAATCTAATGTCTTATGAAATTAATCTCCAAGAAAAACGAGTATAGGTGCAAGATAAGAAGTATAAAGCATTCCAAGCAGAAAAGGATGAATCAGATTCAGATGAGGAAGATATGGCGTTTATTGCTAAGAATTTCAAAAAGTTTTTGAAGTTCAGAAAGAGCAACAAATTCAGAAACAACAAGAACAGCTTCAACAGTAATAATAACAATCACAAGTCATCGTCTTCTGCTCTAGAATGCTATGAATGCCACAGGAAAGGGCACATCAAGAAATACTGTCCTGATCGAAAGAGAGACAAATTTAAGAACAAGAAAGACAAATTCAAAAAGAAAGCATTCTCTGTTACAAAGGACGATTCAGAATCATCTTCGTCACTAGATAGTGACACAAACAGCAATTCTGAACAAACCAACGTCTGTTTTATGGCCACAAATGACGAGGTGAGTTAACTAATTTTTGATGATTTAAAGGAAATAAACTCTGAATTAATTGACAAACTAAGAAACATCAAAAAATATAAAGAAACTCTTGAAAAATTAAATAGGACTAAAATTGTGGTAGATATGTTAAGAGATGAGAAAGAAATTTTAGAAGAAAAACATGAAACTTCTCAGAATCTTGTTCTAATACAACATCTCAACTCTCAATGTTAAGTCAAGAAATAGAAACTCAGAAGGAAAAGAATAATGCTCTTTTAGTTGAAAATCATGATCTTAAAGCTAATATTAAAATATTGGAATTAGATATTTCTAGTCTGAAAACAAAATTACATAATATTACTAAAAATGTCTCTCATTTTAACAAAGGAAGAGAGAATCTTTCTAAAATTATAGAAAATTCTCAAACAGTTTCAAATAAAATGGGACTAGGATATAAGCAAGTTTCAAAGAGGACTCCAAAGAAAAAGAATTCTTTATATAACAATTTCAAAAGGAATACTATTGTAAAAACAATTTCAAAAGTTCCAAATTATTCTAAATCACCTACGTTTTGGGTTCCTAAAACGAATATTTCTTTGAGTAGAAACAAATATATAAAAAAAATTATAGAAACTGTTCACAAAAATAAAAATAAAATTTTTTAAAAGGAAGTCTGAACCCTCTTGGGTTTGTTTTCCAAAGACCTAACTTTTTTGGACCCTAACAAAATAGAGAAAATTCAGTAAGTTCTGCTATTTTATCTTTATATTTGTTATATTTATAAAATGATCTTTGGAAAATTATTTTTTCATTCATCTTGTTTTATGTTGATTTAGAAAATAAATATTTTTATCCTTTAAATCAAAAGTTATTTATTTTTATATTGTTCTATGTTATCACTTATGTGGAATATAATTTATGTCGTAATATGAACTCTCCTTTTTGTCCATGACAAAGGGGAGAAAGATATTGCTCTAACACTATTTGCAGGAATAAACGATGCAAGCACAGATTTAGGGGGAGAAACTGAAAGATAAGGCTAGCATATAGTCAGGGGGAGATATAGAACTACGGAGCAATATTGTCGAGATTCATTCATATCACAAATGGAGTTGTCATCATCAAAAAGGGGGAGAATGTTGGATCTCATGTTTTGATTAATGACAAGAAATTCAACCAACACGAAGATTCATGAATCTACGACAAAGAACTATGAAGACCGGACTAAACAATATGAAGTATGGTTCATATATATGTTGTTTAGAGTTGAAGTCCAGTTTTAGCTATGTTAAAATCTATCCTCAAGTAGCTCACAAACACAGAAAATCATAACAAATTTTTTTTTCAGAAATAAGCTTTTATATGCATGAAACTTCCAGGTCAGTCGACTAATTAACCTACTCAGTCGATTGAACCTGTGTACATGCATATATATATATATATATATATATATATATATTAAATTACTCTTAGTTGACTAAATATTCAAAGACCCGACTTTGCAAAATATTCAGTCGACTAAATCAAAATTTCAGTCGACTGAATATGAATATTTTTGCACTATTTTTTCTCTGTTTTATTTCAGTCAACTAACTATGAATATTCAATCGACTGAATATGTTTTAACTGTCAATTTTTCGAATTTCTTGAAGATACATCTCTCTTCAGCGAAGAGGAATCTCTTCCATGAAGAGTTGAAATGATTTCTTTTCAACGGAACTTTTAACCAGGAGTTGCAATTCTATAATCTTTATATATACATACTCAATTCAAGATTAAATTAACACTTCTAATTCTATTTTCATATTTTCTTAAATTATGAGTTTCTTGCTTTGTTGCTTGAATATTTGAGCAATCACGTATTTATTTCTCTAATTCTAAAGCAATCTAATCTTCTTATCTTCACGTACACACAAATATACATATTTCACTTGATAGGAAGGGTGTACTGCAATTGACAAATCCGTGTTGTTAAAAGAACACAAAAGGTCAAGACAATCAATCAACTTTGTATTCAAGTCCTGTTCGGTTTCTTAGGCAGTCAAGTCCTGTTCGGTTTCTCAGGCGGTAGAAGTCATGTTAGCTTGCTCAGGCGGTGTAAACCTATTCCTCCGAGTTAAGTGAGGGCTATTAGTTTGAATTCCAGAAGGTGTCTGGGACTGGACGTAGAACGGGAAGTTCGATCCAGTATAAAAATCTCTAGTGTCATTTTACTTTATTGTTATTTTATTTTATAATTACTTTCTGCACTAGTTAATAAGTTTACTATATATTCCATATTACACGATCCTATAACATGGTCACTTTCATTCAACACCTTACTTCCACCTCCATCTCCATTGAAACCAAAGCACGGGGTATCAAAGACTTAGTACGTAGTGAATTGGACATAGGCGAAAGGTACTGGGTCGAAACAAGGGGTTCCAAGGGGTCGAAGCCTTACTTTGTTTTTAAATGAAAATGCACCTGCTTTGCTTTCGAAAGGAATGCTTTCGACTTGGTTAGCTTTTGACTGGGTCAAAATGGTTTAAAGGAATGGTATCGAAAGCGGTTGAGCCTTTTGTGCTAAGTAAATGCTTTCGAAGGGGTCGAAACCCCTTACTGCCGCTTTTCCCTTTTCGAAGAATATGGTTTCGAAAAGGTTACTTTGATTTTAAAACTTAGCCACTTCTCCATTGCTTTCGAAGGGTTGGTTTCGACACCATCACTTCTTTACTTAGCAAATAGCTTTCGGAAGAGTGCTTTCGACTTAGCTGTTTTATGACCCTTTTGTTCTATTGACAGTTAAACCCAAAAGGTTCTGAAAGGGATAGTTTCTATTGATTTCGAAAGGTTGATCCACATGTTTTATTTGAACCCAAATGCTTTCGAAAGGTCTGATTTTATTAAAAGGATTTAGTGCTTTCAAAAGGTTTAAGATAAAGGATTCGAAAGGGTGGTTCCCTAATTATTCCGAAAGGTTTTTAATGGAAGGTTCAAATGTTTTCGAAAGGCAATGTTTATAGTGTTTTGATAAGAGGATGTCTAAGGTTTTAAAGCTTTCGAAAGAAAGGTTTTTCAATGTTTTCGAAAGGTTTATTAAGAATGGTTTCAAAAGGTATGTTTTTGGCCTTTCGGCCTAAGTTTTAAAGCAAAGTAGTTACTTGGTTTCGAAAGAGTAATTTCAAAGGTTTAAATGTTTTCATCAACAAAGTTTTATGTAAAGTATATATAACATGGCAAGGTAATTTGAGTAAAGCATAAAGTATATTTTCCTTGTTTAAAGTATGATTTAAAGGTTTAAATCAATTTGAGAGAAAATGTTTTCAAGGAAAAATTTTACGGGTAAAAGACCCTAAGTAAAATGGCTCGGATATTAGAATACCAGATGGGACTAGTATGGGGTCGCGCCCTATACTTTAGCTAGTAGCCCCTAGCTAACATAAGTCCAAAATTCTAGTGTGTAGGGCTTTGTTACAGGTAAGACTAAAATGATGTTACACACAGAAAGGAATCTATATAGGAGAGATAGGTTATTGTTGAGCCCGCAAAACCATTAGGATCAGTTGACCCTGGGAGAACTAAGTTAGGGACAGACCGTCTAAAAAAGGATTATCTAATAGAAGTTAGATTATTTGCTTATTTTGTTTGGTAGGCCCGAGTCAGCCAAAGATTAGTAGTTAGCCAAACAAAACTATATTGTTCGGACAGATAGTCCATTTGTTACCTGATTTTGATGCATACATGATATTGCTTTATTGTTTTAATCGGTTTTGGTTGAAGGATTAAGATTTGCAAAAGATATATTTTAAAAGGATATTAGTGAGGGGAAACTCGTTCCACTAAGCAGTGTGGTCTCATTTAATATCAAATAACCAAGATGTATAGTATTATTCACACCAGGCTTTATGTCTGAGTCGAAGTTTATGTTTTTCCCTTAAACTCTTAGGTTCTCAAAATTGATTTGAATAGGCTGAGGGTTGAGGATTTTCAGGTTTTAGTAGGTGGACAAATAAAGCTTCTGAAGACGAGTAGGAGGATGATGCTAGCTATATTTAGGAGTTGTTATGTTTTGTTTCCACTGTGTTGTATTAAGTATGTTATGACTATTTAGTACTTTTGTCATCTAAGGGTGATTCTTCATATGTCGCTCTTGGCAGATTTATGTAATAATTATAATTGATCTGAACCTGGGAAACATTTGGGATTATGTAACTTGGATATGAAATGTTAATTTAAAATGTAATCAGAAAAGTGTTTTAATCTATAATGATTTTATTTCATATTCAAGTGCTACTGGTATTATGGATACCATTAACATTACCGTATTTGGTTACCGGAAGTTAATAATATGGATAACTGCAACATCTGTAGAACTTAGCTTTGGGCCTCCAGATAGGGGATGTTACATTATCCGTCTTTCCGTTTAATTTGGATTGGTCACGTATGGTTTATTGTTAGCTTAAACTATATGGAATTGCAGGTTATTACAGATGGTATCAGAACTTAGGTTAGCGAACACCTAGGCTTTGTTGGGGTACTCATTATAGATGGGGCTAGTAATAACCTAGAATGAGTTAGAGTATGTGTGTATGTATGTATATAACACGGTATATGTTAGTGATATAAAAAAATGTTTTTATATAGTGTTGATTGATCTGTTGAGTATCTTATGGATTCTGATCAATACGAGCCATTAACGACATCCATCTATCCAAAACAGTGTGGTTTTGTGTTGATCGATCTGTTGAGTGGCTTATGAAATTTTGGACTAAATTAGCTTGGGGATAACAGCTAATGTATAGGGCGCGACCCTATACCAGTCTCATCTGGTATACAAATATCTGAGTCATTTTACTTAGGGTTAACTACCCTTTATTTTTTCCTTGAAAACCTTTTCAAAATGATTTAACCCTATAAATCATACTTATACAAGGAAAATATACTATTTGCTCTACTCAAATCATTTTGCCATTATATATACTTTACTCAAAATATTGTTGATGAAAACATTCGAAACCTTTGTTTAAACCATTAAAAAATCTCTTTCGAAATCATTGAAAGTACCCCTTTCAACACAAGTAAACTACTTTACTTTATAACCTTAGGCCTAAAGGCCAAAACATATCTTTCGAAACCATTGATAATAGTCCTTTCAAGAATGTTGGAAACATCTTCTTTGAAAGCTTTATAAACCGTAGGCATCCTCTTTTAAACACTTTAAATTATATGCCTTTCGAAACCATTGGAATCCTTCCATTAAAACACTAACGTAAACCTTTTGAAAACACTAGGGAATCACCCCTTCGAAAGTTTTACTTGTTACCTTTCGAAGGAATTAAAGTATACTACTTAAAACACACCTTTCAGAAGCATTGGGTTCAAGTCAAAATATGTGGAACAACCTTTTGAAACCATTCCTTTCAAAACATTTGGGTTTAACTTTCAAAATATCAAAAAGGGTCTTAAAACAACAAAGTCGAAAGCAACTCTTTCGAAAGCAGTTTCCTAAGTAAAGAAGTAGATGGTGTCAAAACCCATCCCTTCGAAAGTATTAGAGAAGCGGTTCTAATTTTCAAAACAAAAGAACCCTTTCGAAGGCATTTCTTAGAAAGGTATAAAGGCGGCAGGTCGGGGTTTCGAACCCTTCGAAAGCATTTACTTAAAACAAGGGCGCAACCTATTTCAAAAGCTCCTTTCTTTAAAACAAATTTGACCCAATCGAAAGCAGACCAAGTTGAAGGCTATCTTTTTTGAAAGCAAAGCAGGCGCTTTTCTTATAGAAAACAAAACAAAGCTTCGACCGCTTCGAAACCCCTTGTTTCGACCCTATACCTTTCGCCTATGTTCAATTCACTACGTACCAAGTCTTTGATCCTATGTACATTGGTTTTGATCTGATTGGAGGCAAAGGTACTAAGTCGAAAGATGGCTGCCGAAGATGGTGAGACAGCGAAAACTTAGAAAACCTGATTTTTAACTTTAAAAAGTAATTCTTTTCAACAAAACTTCTTATTTGTCCTCATATAAGTGGTTGCCTTTTTTCAAAATCATTTTTGAAAGGTGCTGCCAAATTTCAGAGATTAACATTTTTAAAACATTAGCAAATAGCCCCTTCTCCTTTTATAACATATAAAACATTTAATTCCCATACCTTAAATAATTTTATATATTTATTAAAACACTTAGGAAAATTCTACAAAAATTCACGTAAATCACTTTTAATATGCTTTCTAACATATATAAATATCTAACCCAAAAGCAATATAATTTAGCCGTGTTTAATTTTAAACCCAATTAACCCATTTTCTTCACTATAAAATTAATAATAAATCCACATTAATTCGGAAAATTATGAAACTTGAAACCCTTCTCTAAAATATCATTTTTGACCATATATTAAAATCGCAAGACAAATGGATGTCATTTGATAGATTTTCTTATTAAAACTTGTCATAAAATCAATATGAATAAGCATAATTCATCAACAAGCATATATATATATATATCTATCTAACATTCAAAACATGGCAATATACTTGCAAAAAACAATCGGATTTGATTCTAGAAACGAAACATCAAAAATATGAGATGTAACAATTATTCACTTTTGCTTTGTTGTTAAGGAGTTGAGATTTGATCTTGGATTGAATTTGATCAAGCTTTTCCTCTTAACTCTTGCTAGCCTTCCTTTTACTTATTTTTAATGGTGGTCGGCCTTTGGTTTAGCTTTAATTTGCTTGTGAACTTGAAAATGATATGGTATGAGGGTTTAGGGTATAAGAATATAACTTATTCCTATATTGCCCTTACCTAATTTTCTTTTTCTATTTCATTTTAGTTCCATTTACTTCATTAGTTTAACTAGGCACGGCTACCCTTTAAATTATACAAATCTCAATCCCTTAACCAACTTACATTATTTCATTTAATTTAACTAATTAAATGTCCTAAATAATGTTATTCAAAATTAGGGTCGTTATAGACTCCCCTCCTTAAAGAATTTTGTCCTCGAAATTACGATAAGGTACTCATCAAATTCAATCAAAAAGGAAAAACATACCATGAAGCAAGTCCGGATAAGTATCTTGTATCCTGCTCTCAGTTTCCCAAGTACAGTCTCTCTCATCATCACTCCACTGGACCTTGACTAATCTGATTGTCTTGTTCCTTAGCCTCTTCTCGTCTCTCGCGACTATACCAACTAGTTTTCTAACTATAGTTAAATTTGGCTCCACTGCTAAGTCATCTAATACAATCGGTGCTATTATAGTTTCTAGATCTCGAATATACTTCCTTAGATTAGAAACATGAAAAACATCATGGACTCCTACCAAATTGTACGGTAACTCTACTCTATATGCGGGTTCCCCGATTCTCTTTACAATGGGAAATGGTCCAACGAATCTTGGTGCCAACTTTCTTGATTTCCCGAATCGAATTACACCTTACACCAGTGACACTTTGACGAAAACATGGTCTCCGACTGAGAACTCTAAGTCTTTCCATCTTCTATCAGCTTAGCTCTTCTACCTAGACTAAGCTTCCTTCATCCTAGCTCAAATGATCTCAATCATTTCTATAGCTTCTCTAACTAATTAAATCCAGACAAAGAAAAAACCTATCCCCTGTCTTTAACTAACAAATGGGAGATTTACATGGCCTTCCATAAAAAGCTTCAAAAGGTGTCATCCCTATACTAGCCTGATAACTGTTGTTATACAAAATCTCGACTAAGTGTAGATAGTCTTCCCATAATCTCCCAAAATCTAGCACATATGCTCGTAGTAAATCTTCAAAGACTTTGTTAACTCTTTCCGTTTGCCCATCTGTCTACGGATGGTAAGCGGTACTAATCTTGATCTTAGTACCCAAAGTCTCCTGTAGACTCTTCCAGAACTCGCTAGTGAATAATGAATCTCTACCGCTTACTATACTACTAAGAATTCCATGAAGTCTAACTATATTCTTCATAAACAACTTACCTAAAACAGGTGTCTTCCTGGTTGACTTAACTGGAATGAAATGGGCACACTTGGTCATCCTGTCTACTATGACCCATATACTTTCATTTCCTCTATTTGTCCTTGACAACCCATCTATAAAATCCATTGGAATCGAATCCCATTTCCAAATTGGAATAACTAAAGGTTGAAGTAACCCACTTGGTTTCTGATGTTTGGCTTTTACCTGTTGACAGTTAAGACACTGCTTCACCTAGAAGCCTACGTCTCTCTTCATACCTTCCCAGAAGAAACTCCTCTTCATATCCTAATACATCTTAGTTCCTCCAGAATGAATAGTGAACTTCGAATGATGGCATTCCTCAAGAACTTTCTTCCTAATGTCTCCCACATTCGGAACACACAACCTTCCTTTCTTCCTCAACCACCCATTTTGGTCAAGACTAAAATCTTTCGAGTCATCGCTCTTTGTTCCATCCCTTAACCTCCTGATCCGTTCAACTAACAGTGGATCCTCCATCTGCTTAGAAGCAATCTTTTCGATTATCACTGGTCAAACTTCTAAATATGACAACATAACAGTTTCCTTACTGGATTTAGCTTTAGATCTCCACTGTATAGTACATGTCGTCAACGCTTCCAAATCTTTCCACCCAGCTACCATCGCCAACACTGCATTCTAATGTCTTCTGCTAAGTACATCCGCAACCTTGTTTCCTTTTCCTGGTGTATACTCAATACCAAAATCATAAGCGGCCATAAACTTTAACCACCTCTGTTGTCTCATATTCAACTCCTTCTGAGAGAATAAATATTTCAGTGACTTATGATCCATGTATAACTCGAATATTTCTCCCAAAAGATAATGTCTCCACACTTTCAATGCAAAAATCACCGCAGTTAATTCCAAATCATGAGTTGGGTACCTAATCTAATTCGGTCTAAGCTGTCGAGAAGCATAGGCAATCACTTTACCTCTTTGCATTAACACTGCTCCTAACCTTGTTCTACATGCATCAGTATATACCACTAAATCGTGAATCCCTTCTAGAACAACTAACATAGGTGCATTAGTCAATAAGTGTTTCAGCTTCTGGAATGCCTCCTCACACTTATCAGTCCAAACAAACTTCACATCCTTTCGCGTTAGCTTGGTCATCGGTGCTGTTATCCGCAAAAAATCCTATATGAATCTTCGATAATATCCAGGTAATCCAAGAAAACTCTTTATCTCAGTCCCCATCTCGGGTCTCTTCCAATTGTTCACCGCCTCGATCTTAGTCGGATCTACAAACAACCCTTTTTCTGAGACTACATAACCAAGAAACTTCACTTCCTTCTTCCAGAAATGACACTTCAAAAATTTCACTTTTAGCTGATGCTGCCTTAGCGTCTCAAGCACCACTCTAAGGTGAACTTCATTCTCTCTTTCATCTTTAGAGTATATCAAAATATCATCTATAAATACCAACACGAACCTATCCAAGTGCTCTCAGAAAATTCGGTTCATCAAATCTACAAAGAATGTTGGTGCATTAGTTAGTCCAAACGGCATTACTAACAATTCGCACGATCCATAACTGGTTCTAAACGCCATCAAAGGAATACTATCCTCTGCCACTCTAAGATGATGGAACCGTGTTGCCAAATCCAATTGGGAAAATACCTTGGCTTCACTCAACTGGTCGAACAAATCGTCAATTCCAGGCAACGGATATCGATTCTTTATCCTCTTCTCATTCCGCTTACGATAATTGATACACGGCCTTAACGATCCGTCCGGCTTCTTTGCAAACACTGTGGCTGCTCCCTAAGGAAAACTGCTAGGTCTGATAAAATTCTTGCCCTCCAAGTCCACCAACTGCCCCATTAACTCCCTCATCTCGGTAGATGCCATCCTGCTTGGCGGTCTACTCACTAGTTCTGCTCCTGGTACCAACTCTATTTAAAACTCAATGGCTCGTTTCAGTGGCAATCCTACTACAGGTTCCAAGAAATCTGCGAATTCTATAACAATGAAAACTCGATTCAACTCGTCTTCTAATTCCATAACACCCAATAATGCATTGACCTCAAAACTAGGGTTTTCTACGGAGTATACTATTCAATCACTACAGTCAGGGTGCCTAAGCAATATTTTCCTATCATGGCAAAATATCCTAGCATCGTGTTTACTTAACCAATCCATACCCAAAAGAATTCCAAACCTTACGAAATCAAACACATGCAAACTGCAACTGACATTTCATACTCTAGGTGGTCACACTTCATCCCAAGTGTCGCATACCCTCCTATCGGATTTGCAACCCTTAAGGAAGTAACTAGGTATGAGGGTTCTAGGTTAAGCTTATCTACCAAACAATGAGATATAAAAGAATGTGATGCACCGGTATCAAATAGAACTCCAAGCGATACACCATAAATCAAAAGTGTATCTCCTAACATAGCTTTTCCCCTCTCCTCTACTGTTGGTCTCGAGGTAGCTGGTTCCAATGCAAACATTTGGCCTTTCCCATCCTTGGCTGGCTCCTTGCACTGGTTCTTACAATGCCTAATCTGATCATAGTTGAAACAATTTATTCCTTTCTTCTTAGCAGCTTTCTTTCCCTTGCCTATCCGGCGTTCGTGGGCATAGTGCCCTTTCTTGTCACACTTGTAATAGACCAGTTCTACCTTTCTCTTCTTAGTAACTCCACCCTTCTGAGCTCCTTTCTTATCGAAAAACTTTCTCTTCTGACTCTGCCCTCCTTGAGCTTCTTTGGCCTTATTTCTATCAAGAAAAGCCTACATCTCTTCATTCCTCAAGGCCATCTCAACAACAACATAACTTGGATCCCTATATGTGGTAACATAGCCTTAGCAAGCTTAGGCTTCAACCCCTTGATGAACTTCTCATTCCTCTTAATCAAAGTATCAGTCGTAGCACATAGCCATATCTCACTAGCTCCTCAAACCTCATCACATACTCGAGCACAATCATATCCCCCTGCTCCAACTCGGCAAACTTCCTAAGCAAAGTGGACTTAGCAATTTCTAACATAAACCGTTCCTCGAACCTCCTCCTGAACTCAACCCAAGTCATATTCTCCTCGTTAACTCCAACTGCCACACTATTCCACCAAAACAGTGCTACCTCTTGAATTTGTCTAGAAGCGAGTCTCCTTTTCTGCTCATCGTTGAGCCCTAAGTCAGCGAAAATCCTCTCATAATGAAGTAGCCTATTCTCTACTTCGATTGCGTCTTCAGTATCAATAAACCCCAGTCGAGTAAAATCTCTACTCAGAATAGCATAGTTATTCACCAACAGAACTTCTTGGTTCCCTCCTCCAGCATTTCCTCCAACTACTCCAGCATCAATTGCCGCCTACATCATGTTGACAAAGAACTGATACATTGCTCCCATGTCCACTTGCGGGACTCCAGCACCCACTTTTGCAGCTTGTGTCTGACCTTGATTTCTCCTAGTATTAGGTCTGGCATTTCCATTGGTTATGGTGCTTCCCCTACCAAGATTAACTCTTCCACCTCTAGCATCCATATTTGCATTCGAGTTTTCGTAAGATACATAAGAATAGCCTAATAAAGATTGGAGAATAGAGACAAAGCGTATGCTTATATATAGCAAATACAAGTACGTTATTATAGCGTTATCTCATACTCCGATCTTTTCTCTAATTCCTTAGAATTATGTTTTCAAAAATCATTTTAGTTTAAAGTTTTTCATAAACCTATGCTCTAATACCAAGTTGTAACAATCTCTATCTTGAGGCCCAAAGCTAACCGCTATAGATGTTGTAGTCATCTATAGTATTAACTTCCAGTTACAAAATACGGTAATGTTAATGGTATCCATAATATCAGAAGCACAAGAATATGAAACAAAATCACAGATCGAGAATCAAATATTTTGATTATACTTCACAAAACATGTTTCATATTCCATTACATAATTCCATTCATTTCCCAGGTTCAGAACAAATATAATTATTACATAAATATGCCAAGAGCAACATATGAAGATGCCCCTTGGTTGATCAGAGTACTAAATAGTCATATCATATTTAATACAACACAACAGAAATATAATATTACAACTCCTAAATATAGCTAGCATCAGCCTCTTGCTCGTCTTTGGAACCTTTATTCGTTCACCTACTAAACCTATAAACCCAAACTCTTAATCTACTGAAATTAATGTTGAGCACCAAAGAGTTTAAGGGGAAAAACATAAACTTCGAGTTGGACATAAAGCCTGGTGTGAATAATACTATTACATCTCGATTTGCTGATATTAAGTGAAACCACGCCGCTTAGCGGAACAGGTTTCCCCTCACTAATATCTCTGTAAAACATATCTTTTGGAAATCAAAACCCAACAACCAAAATGGTTAATCAAACTGATTATATCAATAATAGCAAATATCATATATGCTCAAAAACAAGTAATAAAGGGACCATCTGTCCGAAAAATGTAGTTTTGTTTGGCTAACAACTAACCTTTGGCGGACTCAGGCCTACTAGACAAACTAAACAAATTATCTAACAACTGTTAGACATACTTCTGGACAGTATGTCCTTAACTTACTTCTCCAAGGGTCACCTGAACCTAATGGTTTTTCGGGCTTACCAATAACCTATCCTTCTTCTCTATACATATATATTCCTTTCTGTGTGTAACCATCATTTAAGTTTTACCCATGACTAAGCCCTACACTGGAATTTTGGACTAAATTAGCTTGGGGCTAAAAGCTAATTTATAGGGCGTGACCCTAAACTGGTCACATCTGGTATACAAATATATGAGTCATTTTACTTAGGGTTAACTAGCCTTCAAATTTTCCTTGAAAACCTTTTCAAAATGATTTAACCCTTTAAATCATACTTATACAAGGGAAATATACTATTTTCTTTACTCAAATCATTTTGCCATGATATATACTTTACTCAAAATATTGTTGATGAAAACATTCGAAACCTTTGTTTAAACCTTTAAACAATCTCTTTCGAAATCATTGAAAGTACCCATTTCGACACAAGTAAACTTCTTTACTTTATAACCTTAGGCCTAAAGGCCTAAACATATCTTTCGAAACCATTGACAATAGTCCTTTCGAGAACGTTGGAAACATCTTCTTCGAAAGCTTTATAAACCGTAGACATCTTATTCTAAACACTTTAAATATGCCTTTCGAAACCATTGGAATCCTTCCATTTAAACACTAAGGTAAACCTTTTGAAAACACTAGGGAATCATCCCTTCGAAACTTTTTCTTGTTACCTTTCGAAGGCATTAAAGTATACTACTTAAAACACACCTTTCGAAAGCATTGGGTTCAAGTCAAAATATGTGGAACAACCTTTCGAAACCATTCCTTTCAAAACATTTGGGTTTAACTTTCAAAATATCAAAAAGGGTCTTAAAACAACAAAGTCGAAAGCAACTCTTTCGAAAGCAGTTTCCTAAGTAAAGAAGTAGATGGTGTCAAAACCCATCCCTTCGAAAGTATTAGAGAAGCAGTTCTAACTTTCAAAACAAAAGAACCCTTTCGAAGGCATTGCTTAGAAAGGTATAAAGGCGGCAGGTCGGGGTTTCGAACCATTCGAAAGCATTTACTTAAAACAAGGGCGCAACCTATTTCGAAAGCTCCTTTCTTTAAAACAAATTTGACCCAATCAAAAGCTGACCAAGTCGAAGGCTATCTTTTTTGAAAGCAAAACAGACGCTTTTCTTTTAGAAAACAAAACAAAGCTTCGACCCCTTCGAAACCCCTTGTTTCGACCATATACCTTTTGCCTATGTTCAATTCACTACGTACCAAGTCTTTAATACCATGTGCATTGATTTCGATCTGATTAAAGGCGGAGGTACTAAGTTGAAAGATGGCTACCGAAGATGGTGAGACAGCGGAACCTTACAAAACCTGATTTTTAACTTTGAAAAGTAATTCTTTTCAACTAACCTGCTTATTTGTCCTTGTATAATTGGTTGCCTTAACTTTTTCAAAATCTTTTCTGAAAGGTTCTACCGAATTTTAGAGATTGACATTTTAAAAACATTAGCAAATAGCCCCTTCTTCTTTTATACACATATAAAACATTTAAATCCCATACCTTAAATAATTTTATATATTTATTAAATACTTAGAACAATTCAACAAAAATTCACATAAATCACTTTTAATATGCTTTCTAACATATATAAATATCTGACCCTAAAACAATATAATTTAGCCGTAAATAATTTTAAACCCAATTAACCCATTTTCTTCACTAGAAAATTAATAATAAATCCACATTAATTCAAAAATTATGAAACTTGAAACCCTTCTCTAAAATATCATTTCGGACCATATATTAAAATCACAAGATAAATGGATGTCATTTGATAGGTTTTACATATCAAAACTTGTCATACAATCAATATGAATAAGCATAATTCATCAACAAGTGTGTGTATATATATATAACATTCAAAACATGGCAATATACTTGCAAAAAACAATCGGGTCTGATTCTAGAAACCAAAACATCAAAGATATGAGATGTGTTAACCCTCTTTTATTCAGCGACCTAGCGACCTACTCAACTCAACGACTTAAGGAGCTCCAGCAACTTAACTATCTAAGGCATATGCGACTTAACGATCTATAACAAGGCAGCAAACTAGCAACCTTTAGCATAAAGAGGCACAATATGGCACACTTCAACGACCTAAGGAGCTCCAGCGACTTAGCGACCTAAAAGACTCCTGCGATTCAACAGTTTAGCGACCTAACAGATTAACGACCTAACTAGTTAAGGAAAGAGCAACCTAACAGATTAACGACCTAACGAGCCAAGAGAAAGCGACCTAACAACCTAGCAAGCTCCAGAGTTAAGCCGCGTGCTCACTGCCTCTTCCTTTAGGTCGCTAACGACCTAAACCAACCGAGATAACTTCTGAACTACACATGCTAAGTCGCTCACAATATATATCTCGTCCAGAATGGTTCCATTAAGTCGTTAACTACTTAAGCTACCTCGTGATGGCTCTTAGGTCGCAACTTCTTAGGTCACTCACGACCTAAAATATAACCGACCTAAGCCCAGTTTCACCTATAAATACCCCGCCTACTCCGCACTTCAAGGGGGACGATTTTTCTGAAACGCAAAGACTTTGTTGTTTTCTCTACTGACTCCAACACTTCAAAGGCAAAGGACACTTCAAAGAATCTTCGGAAAAGATCAAGTTCATTCAACATGAATCAAAAGAGCTTTTCTGCATCAAAGTTCTAATTATTTGTCTTCATTGTGTTGTAATCGAAGGATTATTGTAAAATCTGTAATCAAATCAGTGATAGAAGAGATTAAGTGGATGTAGGCTTGACTTTGAGCCGAACCACTATAAAACTGTTGTCTCTTTACTGTTTTCTGCTATTTTCTGCTTACTTTTAGTTCCCGTACCAACGGGTGGTGCTTTCGCTATATCACAACTCACACCGGGGTGTTAGCGTACATTTTTAGCGTTAACATTTTTTGTGCTTTCATTGAGAGCTGAACTCAGGGGTGCTCTCATCATTGCTTCACAAAGATTTGTGGAAAGACTCTCCCTAAAAACCAGAAGTCTATCCGAAATTATGGCTCCTGGAAGGAAAAGTAAATCTACTAGATCTGGAAATGCTTACAACAACACCGCCACTTCTCCTGCGTCAAATCAAGCGGCTCCTAGTGTTGGAGTCATAAGGGAAGAATTGGATGCTGTGGTGTCTGGGTTGTATCAACAAATGGAAGCCCAGAGCACTTTGATTTGGACAAGTTGAATGCTTTTCTTGGAGTTAACCAGCAACCGGAAAGTAATAAAGAAACCTTCACTGAAGATGTTCATGATTCCCAAGGGAAAAGTATTCCTCAAAGGGCAGCTGGCACCGCTGAAGGGGCACCTCCCCAAGCTGGAGGTTCAAGGCCGTAGCCAACTCTTCGTGAACGTTTGTCCAGGCAAACTTCCAAAAAAGTAGCTGACGTTTGTCCCGCGGGGCCTCTAAACGGTGAGGAGTACCTCTCGGGAATGATTCGAAAAATTATGAAAAATAGCATGCGAAGGGAGGAAGATGAAAGTGACTGGGGGTTCGCTTCAAGCAAAACTCCTTTTACTGAAATAATTCTTAAGGCTGAATTTCCGAAGAAGTTTGTTCCCCCACTATTCCAGCTTATCGGGGGACAAGCGATCCTAACCAGTTCTTATACAAGTATGACTGGCATATGACAGGTGCCAGAGCAATAGACGAGATCAAATGCAAATACTTTCCTGTGTACTTGGAGGGAGTGGCCCTGCTTTGGTTCACGAAGTTGCCAGTTCGATCCATGGATCAGTTTTCTGACCTAACTCAGAAATTCAAAGATCAGTTCAGGTTATATGCTTCGAAGGCCAAGGACATAATGTCACTATCCAGTCTCGAACAAAGCCCCGGAGAGTCTATCAAATCTTTCTTAAACCGCTTTAATATAGCCTTGGCTAAAGTTGATAATGCAGAGCCTCGGATGATTCTGACTTACTTGATGCGAGCTATTGACAAATCAAGTGAATTCGGAAAATGGCTAAAGATGAAAGAGCCAAATTCACTTGAGAAGTTCTACAAGAAGGCTGATGAATTCATGCACTTAGAAAGCCGTCCTGTGCCAGCAAAAGTGGACGTGGCTGAAGTTAAGAACAACAATGTTGCTTCTAACAAAAAGGAATCTGGTGGCCAGAAGAGGGAGAATGACAGTGAGAAAAAGCAGAGAGATGTGAAGAAGTCTCGCCACTTTAGACCTTCAGATTTTACTCTCTTAACTGATACTCCAGAAAATATCTTTTTCGCAACCAAGGATGCTATCGAATACCCCAAACCACCTGAGATCAAGCCTGGGAAAAATGCTATGCATAATGGGAGATTTTATCAGTTCCACAATCAACCTGGCCACGACACTATGAATGTCGCCATTTAAAGAATTTGATTGAAGAGCTGCTGAGACAGAATAAACTACAACAATATGTGAAGAGAAACAGAGCTGACCCGACCTCGTCTACTTAGGGGAAACAAGTTATTGCTCATCAATCTAACTCAGGTGAGAGGACTGCAGCGCAGGATTCTGAGAGGCCTATTATTAATGTTATCACAGGGGTCCTCACCCAACGGGCAGGAGTTGGGGTGAGATGGAGAGATATGCTCACGCTTTGAGATATTCCCCGGTGGAAGAAAATGTTTTTGTCTTAGAAAATGCCACACCTTTAAAACAGCAAAGAACTTTTAACGATGACATCGTATTCTGGGCTAGAGACTCTGTTGGTGTTGAGGCTCCCACCATGGATCCCTTGGTAATATCTGCAGGCATCGGATCAGCCATTGTAAGAAGGGTGCTTGTTGAATGCGGTGCCTCTTGCAATATCCTCTTCAGAAAGACATTTGATCAGATGAAAATTCCCATGCCTGATGTCCAATCTTCCTCACAAAAAATTGTTGGGTTCACTGGGGAACCAAAATAGCTTATTGGGACTATTGACTTATTTGTAGAGCTCGGAGAAAGGGGAAAAGAAGGTGGTCCGAAAGAAAACTTTTGTGATTGTCGATGAATTCTCCGCTTACAATGCCTTCTTGGGACGACCAATTCTTGCCGCATTCAAGGCCATTCTCGCCCCGTGGTGCCTGACTATGAAGTTCCCCACTGATAATGGCGTCGGTGTTGTGAAGGGGGAACAAAATGCCGGGCGAGAATGTTATTTCATAGAGTTACGGGAAAGAAGGAAAAGAGAAATTGGTAAAGGTGCGGCAGCTTCGCTCCGCATCAAAGAACCCACCTTGTAGCAATTACGGGGTGGACCCTGCACTAGTGAGCACAGTGGTGCACGAAAAGAAATGGGCCCCAGAAAAACTAGTTCAGGGGAGAGTAGAGTGGTGCCGGTGGAAGTAACGGTGCCAATACCTGTTGACCCGAATGATCCAAACAAGGTGCTGAATGTAGGTTCACAGCTTAGTATGACGGTTAAGAATATGCTGATATCATTCTTGAAAGCAAACCTGGATGTATTCGCTTGGATTCATGCCGACATGTGTGGAATATCTCCAGAAATTGCAGTGCATGCTTTGAATATCGATCCAAAATTCACACCCGTAAAGCAAAAAAAAAAGAACTCAGGGTCCTGAAAGGTCGACAACATTAAAAGAAGAAGTAGATCGGCTCATGGAAAATGGCTTCATCAGAGAATCCACCTATCCAAATTGGGTTTCTAACCCGGTGTTGGTTAAAAAACCAAATGGGAAGTGGAGAGTATGCATCGACTTTTCAGACTTGAACAAAGCATGTACCAAAGATTGTTTCCCGTTGCCTAGAATTGATCAGTTGGTGGATGGAACAGCCGGGCATGAATTAATGTCTTTTATGGATGCTTACTCAGGATATAATCAAATCATGATGCATGAGCCAGATCAGGAGGACACGAGCTTCATCACTGATGTTGGTCTTTACTGCTATAAAGTCATGGCCTTCGGACTAAAGAACGCAGGGGCAACTTATCAAAGACTTGTTAATGCCATGTTCAAACCCTAGATTGGGAAGACTATGGAAGTATATGTTGATGATATGTTGGTGAAATCGAAGAAGGCAGTAGACCACATGGATCATTTGGCAGAAATGTTCACGGTCCTCCGAAAATATGGGATGAAGCTAAATCCTCTTAAATGTTCATTCGGGGTAGAGTCCGGAAAATTCTTGGGTTTCATTGTGAGTGCTAGGGGCATCGAAGCTAATCCTGCTCAAATTACTGCTTTAAGAGAAGTCAAAGCCCCTAGAACAAAGAAGGAATTGCAAAGCCTCAACGGGAAAGTCGCTGCTTTGAGTCGGTTTATTTCCAGGGTCACTGATAAATGCATTCCCTTCTTTGACGCACTGAAGAAAGGAAAGAGAAACTTTGAATGGACTCCCGAATGTCAAAAAGCTTTTGAAGAACTGATTCGTCACATGGAAAAGCCGCCAATACTTTCTCAGCCCAGCAATAGTGAAGATCTTTTCGTATACTTAGCGGTTTCATCTCAAGCTCTCAGTGTAGCATTGGTACGGGAAGACGCAAAAGTTCAGCACCCGGTTTACTACATCAGCAAAAGATTCACTAGGGCAGAGATGAATTATTCAAAGCTGGAAAAGCTCGCCTATTGTCTGTTGATTGCATCCAGAAAGTTGAGACCATATTTCCAGGCTCATTCTATTAAAGTCCTCACTGATTAACCTCTAAAGCAAGTCCTATTTCGCCCTGGAACTTCGGGTCGTCTTTTGAAGTGGAATATTGAACTCAGTCAATATGATATCACCTACCATCCCCGAAGAGCAATCAATGGACAAGCTTTAGCAGATTTCATTGCAGAATACACAGGTAAAGATGGTAGTGAGGAAGAGGTGACAGATGACATCCCAATCCGATGGAAATTATATGTTGATGGCGCAAGAAATGACAATTGTTCCGGAGCTGGGGTTGTGCTTGAAACCCCCGAAGGGCGGTCATTGTGCTATGCATTGAGACTAGAATTTCCTTCGACAAATAATGAAGCGGGATATGAAGCTCTTATTGCTGGCTTGAAGATTGCTAAAGATCTGAACATCAAAGTATTGCAGATCTTCAGTGATTCCCAACTTATTGTATGCCAAGTCAAGAAAGAGTTTCAAACTAAAGGAGGGAATCTGCCTGCTTACTTGTCAAATGCCAGGGAGCTTCTCGATGATTTTGATCAGTATACAATAAACCATATACCCCGGGAAGAGAACAAGAAGGCATATTCTCTCGCAAAATATTCAAGCTCTAGCGAAGCTCAATTATTGGGATTGGTCCCTGTAGAAGTCTTGTCAGCTCCAAGTACTGATGAGATGGATATTGACTGGATCATGGCTGTATCTCAAGAGCAGGAGTCATGGATGACCCCGATCAAGGAATATTTACTAAACGGTACCCTGCCAGAAAACTCAAAAGAACGCCAGAAGCTGTTAAGAAAAGCCCCGAGATATGTAATTCAAGACTGCCATTTGTACAGACAAGGATTCTCGATGCCATTACTCCGATGTGTAACCAAAGAAGAGGCTAAGACAATTTTAGCTGAGGTGCACGAAGGAGAATGTGAGGATCATTCAGGTGGCCAAACTCTTGCAACGAAATTCTCCGCTATGGGTATTTTTGGCCAGATATTAATCGAGATGCTGCTAGCTACTCCCGAAAATGTGACAGATTCCAAAGATTTGCAAAAATCCCAAGAGCACCTTCCACCGTGCTAACACAGATGGTCAGTCCATGGCCATTCGCCATTTGGGGGATAGATCTCATTGGGCCTATGCCGACTGCCAAGTCCGGAATCAAATATGCTATTGTTGCTGTTGATTATTTCACTAAATGGGCTGAAGCTGAACCATTGGCTACTATTACCTCTAAAAAGATGATAAACTTTGTGACTAAAAATATCATTTGCAGGTATGGTGTGCCTCAGAAGATAATCACATACAATGGTACCCAATTCGAAAGCGAAGAATTCCAGGACTTTTGCAGGCGATTCAAGATCCGAAAAAGCTTCTCAGCAGTGGCTCATCCATAGGCAAACGGGCAAGTGGAAGCAGTGAACAAAATTATCAAATCAACCATCAAAAAACAGCTGGAAAAAGCAAAAGGTGGTTGGGTCGATAAGCTGCCACTAACACTATGGGCATATAGAACTACCCACAAAACTACGACTGGGCACACTCCATTCTCATTAGCATATGGATCAGAAGCAATGATTCCAGTGGAAATAGAGGTCCCCTCACACAGGAGAATTCATTTCAACCAAGCTGAAAATGAAAAGCTGCAACTTGAAGCACTTGACTTGCTTGATGAAAGAAGGAAAGAAGCTGAACTCAGAGTTGCAGCTCATCAGCAAAGGATAGCCAGGCACTTTAATTCTAAAGTTCGCCAGTGCAGCTTTGAAATTTGGGATCTAGTCTTGAAAAGGATCATGACAGCAACAGGAGTGTTTGGGCCAAACTAGGATGGGCCATATGTCATTGGCAAAAAACTTCTTGATGGCACTTTCAAACTCGCAACTATCGAAGGAGATCCAATTCCGAGAGCCTGGAATAGCAATCACTTGCATCCATATTTTACTTAAAAGCTATGCTTAAATTTGTAAAATAATTACGGATGTATCATTCTTGTATTGTAAGCCATTGTAAAATCAGTGTGAATCAATAATAAGAACTATAAAGTGGATGTAGGCCCAATACTTGGCCGAACCACTATAAATCTTGTGTTCTCTACTACTATAAAATGCCTGTCTCATTTCAATGTGCAAACATCTTGAATATGTTGCTAAAATGTCGATTTAACATTGCAGGCTATCAAAGCAAAGCTTACATATTCGACACATCACTAGGCCAAGTGATTCCTATAAATCACTCAACAAACAAATGTCAAACCACAAAAATTCCAGATTCAATTCCTACATAAGAAGTGCTCCTTACAAACAGTTGGTGATTCCACCGAAGGGGCACCTTCCCGAAGTGAAGGTTCCAGGCCCTTGCTAACTGATTGCGATCGTTTGTGCAAACAGACATCCGGTTAAGTAGCTTGCGTCTGCCCCGTGGATTCCCTTAACAATGAAGTACACTTCTCTGGAAAAATCAAACAACCTGCAAAAGAAAGGAACATGTACTTAGAGGTGATAACGGGGAATCGTTGAGGAACAGATGATGAAAAGACATTGGCAAGCAGACAAAAAACAGCCAAAATGGAATCTTGTCTCTCAACAAAAAAGGTTGGTGGAACCACCGAAGGGGAACCTTCCTAAAGTGAAGGTTCCAGGCCCTTGCTAGTTAATTGTGATTGTTTGTGCAAGCAAACATCCAGTTAGGTAGTTTGTGTCTGCTCCGTGGATCCACTTAACTGTGAGAGGCAACCTTCCTGGCAAAGGAAACAAGTAAAGCCCTCTTCGGAGGCACAATTCAAAGCCCTCTCCAGAGGCACAATTCAAAGCCCTCCAACGAGGCACGCTGTAAAATGAAATGTTTTTCTCAAACAAAAAGGTTGGTGGTACCACCGAAGGGGCACCTTCCCAAAGCGAAGGCACCGGGCCCTTGCTACTTAATTGTGATCATTTGTGCAAACAAACATCCAATTAAGTGGCTTGCGTCCGCTCCATGGATCCATTTAACTGTGAGAAATAACTTTCGGGCAAACAAATAAAGCCCTCTTCGGAGGCACACTTCCACAAGTTGAAGTGCCAAATAAAGCCCTCTTCGGAGGCACACTTTAAAGCCCTCTTCGGAGGCACACTTCAAAGCCCTCTTCGGAGGCACACTTCAAAGCCCTCTTCGGAGGCACACTTCAAAGCCCTCTAACGAGGCATGCCCAAAAAAAATTGTTATCTCTTAAAAAAATTGTTGATGGAACCACCGAAGGGGCACCTTCTCAAAAGGAAGGTTCTAGGCCGTAGCAAACTGCTCGCGATCGTTTGTGCAAACCAAATATCCGATAAAGCAGCTGACGCCTGTCCCGTGGGCCCACTTAGCAATGAGAAATAACTTTCTGACAAACAAATCAAAGCCCTCTCTGGAGGCCAGCTTCACCGCATAGGGGAATCCACTTTTCAAAAATAAAAGTGACCATCTCCGAAAGTTGAAGTGTAAAAAAAATAGGAAAGAAAAGAAAACTTCTCTGATACAAAGCACACTCTATTAAAGTAGAATAGTATTTCCTCAAAATGGAAGAATTATTCTCTAGAATAAGAGTACAAGTCTTTTCAAAATGGAGAATATTGCAATAAGCCGTGGTATGGGGCAATATAACTACATTAACAAAAATAACGCTCAAGCAACATACCACGAGCTCACTGCAGTATCGTACAAAGAAAATAAAGAAACTTGTGCAAAAATAAGGAATAAATGCATTCACAAATACTAACAAGAGATTGTACAAGTAAAAAGAGTCATTTTATTCCATACTATAAAAAAAATTTATATACATGTGCAGGTTTCAAAAAGCGGGGGCCGGTACCCGCACAATCTCCGATCGATACAAGTCTTTAGACAAAAGGCAAAAAAGCAAAACAAGAAGGATAGAACCAAACTCATTTCTTCTTCCTCCCGCCGCCTTTGGAGCCCTCGCCTGGCCTAATGGTTAACTTCGCGAGTCGGCCTGAATGAGTCGCGGAAGAAGGAGAAAGAGGTGCAATTGGGTCCTCTTCCACTTTCTCATCACTAGTAGAAGCGTCCTTCTTCTTCTTTGAAATTACACGCTTTCCCCTCTTCTTTGACGAAGATTCACTGCCCAAAGAGATAAGATCAATCAGCTTTGTATCATCGGCAGTAAATTTCTCTGGAGTCCTCTCCCCCTCCTCAAGATCTTCAGCTTTCTGCTCCTGTGAAGCGGTCGGGCTAAGCCTTGAAGAGCTTCTATTTGTTCTTCTTGTGATCCCGGTTGAGAAGTAGAAGGAGGGGTAACTTGAAGAAGTGGAGGAACAGCAGCTGGGGGAGGCGAAGCCTGTACAACACTTGTTGTTTTTGCTACAGAAGAAGAAAAGTTAAAAACATCAGTATTCCCCGCAAAGAGAGGAGATAGTGGCACATCAAGGCTTAAGTAATAAGCAAAAAGTTCATCGAGCTCATGTGAAGCAAACGAGCAGTCCACTTGAGCTGGATCAGAATTGAAGTTACCTGGAGAGCTTGGCTTTATCATGTCGGTTTCAAAATCTTGGGCTTCAGTGCTTTCTTGGGCCTCTTCTTCGGCGTGAGCAGTTTTAGCTTCGGTTTCAGCTTTAGCAGGAGGCGGAGAGTGAGAACTAGTGCCAATAATATCAAGGTCGACCGAAGTCGAAGGACGAGTTGGGTCGGTCAAAGGCACCTTCCCTGGACGCTCTCCTTCCACTGCTTCGGCTCGCTCCTTAGCAAGTTGTTCTTTCCCTCTGGCAAGGGCGGCACGATCCTCATCATCCAAATAATTAGCCTCAAAATCCTCCTCAGTGTAGCCAGCATCCCTAAGCACTTCAACTGCTGCTTCACACACTTCAGCCAGTATAACTTCATACTTTGGGCCCAAGAAAGAAAAACTGCCACGCCCTAGGACGCTGAGAACATAAAACTCGAATAAAGTGGAGCTAATGTTGGCCTTAGTCGCCTCGTGTGAGTGTTCAGCTGCCGCTTTTCCAGCGATGGCGTCGTCGCGCTCTTTTCCAGCCATAGAAAGCTGGGCCTTTAACATCGCAATCTCCAAGTCTTGAGAGCTAGTCTTTTCCCGCAGCTGAGCAGCATCTTTGCGGTACATTTCTACAATTTTCCGCTCCACCTCAAGTTTGGCCTCAGCATCTCGTTGTGTGGTGTGGGCATCTCTTACTTGCTTTTGGAGAACCTCTTCCTTTTGTGTATAAGAAGTGGAAGAGGTGGCGAGATCATCTTTAAGTTTCTTGACTTCAGCCTCAAGTTCCTCGTTGTGGGCGGTAATGCTTTTCATCTCCTTATCGTGCTGGTCAAGAACTTTTTGCCATTCAGACTTATCGCTCTCCATGGTCAGCATAGCCTCGAGATTCAAGTGATTTATTCTTTGAAGCTCATCAACTAGTTTCTGCTAGCCAGACATTCTTTCAATATCAGGTTTGACAGCGTCAAGATTTCTCAGCATGGCATGTTTGTCAATCGGAACCAAGTCCAGATCAAAATGCACTCCTTCAAACACCAATTCGGAAATTGGCTATGGAGTGTAGGCGGAAGCTTCTCAACTTGATAAGGAGGCCTATTGATGATGGCTTGAATATCAGCTCTTTTAAGGGCAGGAGAGTTAGAAGGGATGTCTAGAGAGACAAAAGCAGCGGGCACTTGAGAAATTTCAGATGAAGGCTTTTCGCTGAGCTTGGCTCGCTTGCTTGGATCTTCAGTTATATGACTCTTCCCCCTATCATCATGAGACTTTCTTTTGTGGGAGTCATCATCCCTTTGATAAGAGTCATGACGGTCGTCTCTCCTTCCATACCGCTCTTCATAAGCCTATCTTTCACGAGCTTTCCTAGCTGCTCTCTCTTCATCAGTCTCCCAAGGGGCAGGAAGATAGCGTCTGGGATCATAAGAGTCACGCCTTGCATAGCGTTGAAAGTCATCATAATATGAGCCACTGCGTCCCATGGGAGAACCTGAAAGTAAAGAAGAGACAAAATTTAGAAATCTCCGAAATAATGAAGCTAAGTGCGCATAATTGCCAAAAATCCTAAGTGTGTGTGGCGTGCGAACTACGCGCGTCAAGCTACAAACCACTCTTTAGCTTAGGAGTGATGTCGGCTTTTGCAGCAGGAGTCAACTCTTGGGTTGACGGGATTGGTCGTAAGACGGATGGCGCTTCAATTGATGGAGAAACAAGCTTAGAAGCGGTGGTATCATCTTTAATGAGCTCCTGGGAGGTCACCATAAAATCGCTCAGTCCCCCAAAGATGTCATCACCATTATGCCAACGGAAGGGGTTATATCAGTAGTGCCGTCTTCAGCACGTTTTGCGCTCTCCGTAATGGAGCTTTCTTTCTCAGCTCCCTCATCATCCTCTTTATTAGTCTTCCCAGAATGTTGAGGAAGTTCCTCTTCTTCAATAAATGGGGGAAGTTTAGATTTTCCAGATAACCCCGCACCGTCAGCGGAAGTGGAGCACTTCACTAATGAAGTCTCTACAATGGGTTCCTTCGATGCGGATTCCTCTACGGGAGCTGGGGCATTTGACGCCTCTGCTTGAGAGCTGGGGGCATCACGGGGTTGGATAGATCGAGAAGAATGCAGGAGTCCGAATTGGTGCAAAAATTCGTTCCTTTGTAAAAATTTAATGCTTCTCTCATTAACAGCTACATCATTCAATCTTTCAAAAGTTGATTTGTGAGCAGAATATTTAGAGGGAGGAGGAAGTGCTGCAAAAGTAAAGAAAGAAGTTAGCACTTGACAACTCGAATTTTGAAAAGCTCAGAAATGAAGTAAACAGAGATAGGTAGTCTTACTTCCTACTCTCCAGATGCCATAGAATCCCGTGGGGCAACGGACATAGAAGAATTGGTTTAAAAACCCGTGAGCGCTCTCAGGCAGATCCGTAATTAACTTGCGGTTTCTTGCGCTCCTTACGGGAGTAATAGAAGGGTGATCTTTGTTCCTCCCAAATGAACATAGGTAGCAGATCTCCTCGAAGCTAGGGAGGTGGTCAAGCGTTCTCCTGAATAGTACACACAACCCCATCAAAATGCCGTAGCCATTAGGGTGCAACTGCAATGGAGAAATAGTTAATCGGAGGAGAAGTGTTCTAAGAAAGTCGTTGAAGGGGGGAATAGCTCCATTCAGGCACATTTGATGATTGACTGCAACGAATCCATGTGGCGGCCTATCGGCAGTGTCATTTACCGTTGGGAGCAGAGCATCCGCTTCAGCAATGCCAAATTGAATACATAGCTGGTAGAAGGTCCGTTGGTTCAAAGTAGTTGGAACTCTTTCCGAAGGACTATCCATAGGGGCAGCAATCAGGAAAACTTCATCGGTCTGATCTACTATCTCTTCTTGTACTTGTTGAGAAGTCATTCTACACAAGGAACTGGATATTCAAATATGAAGGTGCACGTTTCCTAAAAGCGTGTGAAGTGTTGTGCAAAGATATTGAAATAACAAGTAAATAAAGTAAAACTTGAAATAATACTGGTTGGCGCACGTCAATTCAGGAAGATTCAAGGCTTGTTATTAGATCAAAATTAAGTGTAGTATCAATGTAGATAATATTTAGCGATAAGCAGTTATAATTGTATGAATTTTGCGTTGATGCTCCATTTAAGTCAGTTGATTCACAGCATTTCACTTTTAATCAGATTCATATTATTTTACTTAAGTAAAGTATTAGCTCTTTGATCTAATCCATCACTCGATGTGGGCAGTCGATGATGAGTATATTCGTCCTAGTTTTCTACAAATGTTGTATTTAACAGGTTGTTAGCTTAAAAGTCAATACGATTTGTGAAAGAGTGCAACAGGTTCAAAGCAGTTCATTATGGCAGTTCAAGTTGGAAATTCAATCAAGTTCTGGCTAATTCTACAAGTGTTCAAGTTCTGTTCATTCCTTAAGTCGTAGGAACGACTTAAGTTAGCTCGAGATTCTTTAGGTCGTCCAGTTCATGACCAAATGACCTAACATTGGTCGGGCATTCCTAAGTCGCTCTGCTCGAGTTATGAAGTTCATCATTTATGTTCCTACGAGATAAAGCTATGCTGCGGGTTAAGTTAGGTCGCTAATTCTTTAAGTCGTTCAGCTTTAAGTCGTGTGTTATTCTGGCAAGATAAGTCACATGTCAAATGAGTCGCAGTTCCTTATGACGTTCAGAGTTTGGTGTTAAGTTGCTAAGTCGTTCACAAAGTTAAGTCGTGCGATTCATGTTCAAACTGCTAAGCCCTAAGTCGTTCAAAGCCCTAAGTCGAGCACTACCTAACTCTCCTTAACCCGATAACTCCTCTTCATTCAACTACTTGCCTAACTCACTAACCCGTTAACCCGATAACCCGTTAACATCTCCATAATAAAATCCACCATCTCTCCACACCACCAGATCATCCAAAACCGATTCAAATCGCCTCGGATCCATCATAAATCCGATGCACTGCTGTGCTCTCATAAATTATAGCGACAACATGTCCAATGACGATCAAAAATTGATCGTAACATGACTCGTGGCGAAATGTGGCATGAGAAATTGGATTAGGGTCAAAAATGGGGGATTCACGATTCGGTGATGGTCGTGGTTGGATAATGGTCGAATTTACTTACGTAGTGTGATTGTAGAGATGATTGACGACTGGTTAATTTGAATTCTTCTTCGAGAGCTCGAAAATTCTTCAAAGGCGGGTTAGAATGTTAGAGCAGATGAAGTGTAGAGAAGGAGCGATCTAAGCGACTTATATACATGGGCAGTGGAACACGAATCGGCACGAACGACCTAACTCTCTCATAAGTCGCTCACGACCTAACTCTCTCATAAGTCGCTCACGACTTAACGACTCGGGATGGCGCGAGTTAAGAGATATCGAAGCACACGACCTAGCTCCTAGGCGTATACTTCGATGGGCAAGTGTTAACCCTCTTTTATTCAGCGACCTAGCGACCTACTCAACTCAACGACTTAAGGAGCTCCAGCAACTTAACTATCTAAGGCATATGCGACTTAACGATCTATAACAAGGCAGCGACCTAGCGACCTATAGCACAAAGCGGCACAATATGGCACACCTCAATGACCTAAGGAGCTCCAATGACTTAGCGACCTAAAAGACTCCTGTGATTCAACGGTTTAGCGACCTAACAGATTAACGGCCTAACGAGTTAAGGAAAGAGCGACCTAATAGATTAACGACCTAACGAGCTAAGTGAAAGCGACCTAACGACCTAGCAAGCTCCAAAGTTAAGCTGCGTGCTCACTGCCTCTTCCTTTAGGTCGCTAATGACCTAAACCAACCGAGATAACTTCTGAACTACACATGCTAAGTCGCCCACAACATATATCTCGTCCAGAATGGTTCCATTAAGTCGTTAACGACTTAAGCTACCTCATGATGGCTCTTAGGTCGCAACTTCTTAGGTCGCTCATGACCTAAAATATAACCGACCTAAGCCCAGTTTCACCTATAAATACCCTGCCTACTCCACACTTCAAGGGGGAAGTTTTTTCTAAAACGCGAAGACTCTGCTGTTTTCTCTACTAACTCCAACACTTCAAAGGAAAAGGACACTTCAAAGAATCTTCGGAAAAGATCAAGTTTATTCAACATGAATCAAAAGAGCTTTTCTGCATCAAAATTATAATTACTTGTCTTCATTGTGTTGTAATCGAAGGATTATTGTAAAATCTGTAATCAAATCAGTGATAGAAGAGATTAAGTGGACGTTGGCTTGACTTTGAGACGAACCACTATAAAAATGTTGTCTCTTTACTGTTTTCTGCTATTTTCTGCTTACTTTTAGTTCCCGTACCAACGGGTGGTGCTTTCGCTATATCACAACTCACACCGGGGTGTTAGCGTACATTTTTAGCGTTAATAAGATGTAGCAATTATTCACCTTAGCTTTGTTGTTAAGGAGTTGAGATTTGATCTTGGATTGAATTTTATTAAGCTTTTCCTCTTAACTCTTGCTTGTCTTCCCCTTACTTCTTTTTAATGGTGGTCGGCCTTTGATTTAGCTTTAATTTGCTTGTGAATGTGAAAATGATATGGTATGAGGGTTTAGGTTATAAGAATATAGCTTATTCCAATATTTCCCTTACATAATTTTCTTTTTCTATTTCATTTTAATTCCATTTACTTCATTAATTTAACTGGGCACGGCTACCTTTTAAATTGTACAAATCTCAATCCCTTAACCGACTTACATTATTTCATTTAATTTAACTAATTAAATGTCCTAAATAATGTTACTCAAAATTAGGATTGTTACACTAGATCATTTTATTTGCATAATTGTTGGTTCCAGATTTGAGTACATGATTTCGAGATGATTTACATCGGTTTGAGTTAGGATTCTTCACTCGATTCTTGACGGCTAACACTGGATATGTATTTTTGATTGATTCTGATATTCTCTATCATAGTATAAGGCTATGCAAGGAGAATGATGGTTTCTAATCAAGGAACCGGAACTGAGTCCGCACTAGAGTGGTCATGTGAACGATACAAGTTCCAAAGTGAAATTGTGTGAATGAGCGGGCGATCAGATTTGGTATTGCATGCGAATGATATATGTATATCGTACGGGCTTTAATAGATTAAATGTAGATGTTGGAAAGTATAAATTAGAATAGTTTTAAATTGATTGGATAGATATTAGTTATTAGATGGTTTATCTTGTTACATTTGCTACATTTGCATATGGCTATTTCATAGTCTATGTTATATATTGATATTACTTTATATATAAATGTTCTCATTGGTACACATCTCGGGTTACATACTATACTTTTATATTTTTTCCCTATGGAAGATGAGATGTATATTTGTGATTATATATATATTTTAAATTTTTCCAATCGAACCATGCAAATGAGACGCTAGCGAAATTTTCCATAAACTTACACTACGCCATAGATGACCTTCTGCAACACAAAAAAAATGTTGGCTCAGGCCCGAAAAATGTTGCCATAGGTCTATGGCAACACTTTTAGGGTGATGCAATTTTTGTCGTTGCCTTAGACCTCAAAGGCAACATTTTGACTATCTAAGGCAACATAAGTAATATTGTTGCAATAGAACCCTATTTGGGTCTATGGCAACACCCATAGGTATTTGTAGCAATATTCCAAAATGTTGCTATAGATATTAACTTTCTGAATTTGTAGGGCCCACAATGTAGAGCATATTTGATTTTTTAATAAAAATAAATATTTATTTAATAAAATGCTATTGCATAGAATTTGATATTTAAACAGTAATTTATTTAAATAAATATTTTATTTCAACATTTGAAATAGTACAAATTCCTGACTCCACTATTTTACAATTCAATGATATATAACACTGATATTCACATATACAGATATTCCTCACTACATCACTCAGTTCACTCATTACATATGCAGTTTCAATTTATACAGACACCGACATTGAAAAATATAAGATGAGCCGAGTGCCGAGCCGAAGGCGAGCCGAGAAGCGGGTCCGGGCGCAGCGCCGGCGGGGGTCCGGGTCACCGCAGTCATCCGATTTTGGAAGATCGAGCCTTCTTTGAAACCTATCTTCAAGCTCATGCATTCATACACTCATGCACATTTGATTTGACTCTGTCTTCAAGCTTGTATCCAGCTGTCCAGTCTTCAATACCTGTCACATATAATTCAAAAGCAGTAATCTGGAAAATAATATTTAACTCGAACAGAAAATGAAAATATTTTTGTTATAATATTTGCCTCAGGTATTTGGGTTGTTTCTTTTCATAAGTGCATAAGCCAAACATGAATGCAACGCATGGATACAAGGACACGGCACAAGGTCAAACCCGAGTCCTCGACTGGATTCAACTCAGGGCCAAGCAACCAACAAAACAAACAAGAACCAGGTTCAGCAAAATATAGACAAGCCAGTGCAAGAAACACAGCAGTACACATAGGCAGCCCATCAAGCAAAAACAGTGAATGCATCAGGCATGTACAAGAGAAACATAGGCAGTAATATGATATACAGAGGACTTGGAGCATCAGTTCATGTTCTGGTTTAACAAATGCAGCAGAAAGGAGCTAACAAGCTCAGATCAAAAATCAAAAACAAGCCAGTGAACCAAAATCCAACATACCAAATAATATCACATCGCAATTCATCATCGGCAAAGCAAAATCATGCTAGTGAACCAAAATCCAACATACCAATACATCATCGCAATCCAACATACCAGATTTATCAAAGTCCAACAGAAAGATTAAACCCGAGATTATAGGAAATAAAGCCTATAAATAAATCCCAATTCATCATCGGCAAAAGCATGCGAGTGTAACCAAAATCGAGAATAATCAAGTAAACCAGAAGGCAGAAAACATACCAAATAATATCACATCGCACCCAACGACGAAGTCAAAGCAATTCGAGCAATCAATCAAGGAATTGAAACTGGTTTTATGATTGCTGGCTAATTTTAAAATTTAAGCGGCATTCTCTCAAACAAGAAATCTGCGTTTGACATCTTCCTTGAATCCGAAAATGGTACTTTTTGAAGCAATCGAGCGAAGCTTCATCAGAATCGAACTTCTTCTGAACATTGGCGAGAAAGATTCAAGCATCGGATCTGGTCGAAGTATCACAAATTGCCAACCATGTCGTCACGGAACCACCAGATTCAAGGAACAGCAGCTGAGCCACAACTATCGCCGACGTATCGTCCTCGATGGGTCTGTTAAGGCAGATGAAGCGCTCTTTGAGAAGCCGGGAAAAGATATCGCAGGCACGCTGGCCACGGGATGTGTGCTCGATGACTATCGGAATCAGGCCGTAGAAACGGCGGTGGGGTAGTGGAGTTTTGTTGGGGGCTGCGATTGGTAGGATTTGGGAGAGGTTGCGTATCGACATGTAGGCAAACAGCAGTGAAATTGGGGGTGAGAACGAAATGGGAACGAAAATATGATTTGGAAATTAGGGATTTGGAAATTGGGGATTTGGAAATTGGGGGTGAGAACGAAATGGTATGAAAAGTAAAGCGGGAAAACGAAAATTTAGGGCAAATTGTAGCGGTGATCCATGTTAACAACCAGATTAAATGTAGACTGTTGGATCGTATTCACGCGGATTGCTAATTTTATTAATTTTTTAATTTGAAAACATCTATAGCAAAACTATATAAAAATGTTGCATCGTGTTACACTTGTTTAGCTATAGCAACACATTTTTATGGCTAAGGTAACACCATAAATACAACGTTGCAGTAGGACCAAAATTTTATATCTATCGCAACATTTTAGCTGGCAACACCTTGCAAAAATGTTGCAGAAGGTCATCTATGGCGTAGTGTTAAGGCATTAGAAAGTTTTAGAGAATTTTGGGAAATTTTGATAACTAAAACTTGATTTTTGTGTTACAACTTGTAATGGTATTAGTCGGTATTTGTGACCAAATGAAAACATGTAGAAAATTTAATAATCTATTTCAATTAATTGGTTTTGAAAAGTTAATGGGATTATGGCATTTTTCTTACCTTGGCAATTTCGAGGATGATATTCTTTTAAAGAGGGGAGAATGTAACGACCCTGAATTTCAGTTATTTGAATCCGAAATATTTAATTTATTTTAAATATTGAAAAGTTAATTTTATAAGTTATTACCATCAATATTCACTTCAACCTTCTCGAAACCACGGAGAATATAAAAGAAGAATTCATGGGGAATGATAGTGACAGCAAGACCTTTCGAAGGAGTCAAAGGGATGCATATGTAAAAGTTGAATGTTTTAAGAGCTTTCGAAGAGGTCAAAAGGTTACAAAGGCACCCTTCTATTAGTTCCTGAGATTATGATTTTGATGACAACAACCTTAGGACTTGTTATAAAATATAAATACTAATATTCTTGTCTAGATATATGTATATGTATATGTAGGTTATATATATGTAGGTACTGAGAGTGAAGACTGTGCAATATAGAGATTCAAGTCTGACAAATGCAAGATTGAAGAAATCAAGACTGAAGACTCATTAATATCAAGAGTTCAAGAGTTCAAGGTATCAAGATAAGTAATAGAGTCCAGATTTATGTTAAAACTTCTTAATAGTACTAAAATCTTTATTCGGATTTTAATTCTGGAATGTAATCCACCTTCTCGCTTTAATAATGGGATGGAACCCACGACCTCTTTAGTGGGATGGAACTTACGACCTTCTCTAGTGGAATGGAATCCATGAATTATTCAAAATAATTTATTTTAACTATTTTTCCATAAACTATCTTTTTAAAAGTCATCTCTATCAATTTAAATATTTTAGCCTTAATTCAAAAACTATTCTTATCATCTTTTAATATTTTGATCTCAAAATCATCTCTTGTTTTTTAAAACTATCTCTTGATTTTAATATTTTAGCTTTAAATCTAAAAAATATATTTTAAAGAAGTCCATACTTAGTTTTTAATATTACTTTTATACTATAGATTATATATTTTAAGATTACTTTCTAAAACTCTTTTATAAGTTTAAACTAGATTCAAAATGGTTTACAAAGTTTAGAAATTGTTTTGACAAGTTTTAGAATAGAAATTATTTTAAAGCAAAATCAATTTTCAAACACAACATAGGCATGTCGACATCCCTATACCCCCCATGTCGACATGGTAGCCATAGATTTCAAATTTCAAATTTTCAAAAGAAGTGTCTATTCGTCATAACTTTTCACGAATGGACATGACTGTTGTTCTTCTATATATACCAGTTGTTTTCAACGAATTTTAAGTTAGTTTTTCTTCATTTCTTCACTCCTTCTTCTCCACTCAAATATTCTCTTATATTTCAAAGGCTTTAACAAAATTCTGCCAAAATCCTAAGTGAATCAAACTCAATCGTCTCTAGTTTGATTCTCTGCCACTCTCTCAAAGATCTCAGTGTTATTCGAGGTTATAGGATCATTTGTAATCAAAGATCGAAGTGTATCAATTCTCTCTCTATCAAAGTGTGATTGGAAACATGTGATTGTGGCCCATAAATCAATTAGGTGTGATTGTAGCCCGTAAATCAATTAGGTGACCTTGTAGCCTGGTTAAATCAAGAGAGTTTGCCCTGGACTCGAAGGCAGGAGGGTGTATCTCATGGCCTTGAAATCGAGGTTGTAATATCGACATTATATTTGAAAAGAAATCTGCATAAGAAACTATGTGAGAAAGGATGTAGGGTAACTCCGAACCAGTATAAAATTCCGGTGTGTTCTTTCCTTTACTGTTTTTATTTACTATTTGCATCTGTGTCTGGTTCTATGATTGTCTCTGTGTTTGTGAATTGCATCTGATTGTGTTTAATTTGAAAAGATTTCAAAAATTCCATATAATCCGTTAAACACAATTCACCCCTCCCCTCTGGTGTTAATCCAGCCTTAAGATCCGTAATCCGTGTTTCCAACATTTGGTATTGGAGCATTAGCTTTCAAAGTTTTCATAATCTGATTTTTGAAAAGTTTTCAAATGGCTGCCAACACTGGTAATGTCAACACTATCACTAGTTCATTTCTAGAGGGTCAGTCTACTGCCAAACCACCACTTTATTATGGCAGTAACTATGCATATTGGGCATGTAGGATGAAAATCTATTTACAATCAATAAGATTAGACACTTGGAATATCACACAAACTGAGTACATTGAACCCACAACTGATTTTTCACGGTGAATTGCTGAGCAAAAGACTGTTGCACAAAACAATTCCAAAGCCATGAATATTCTATTCTGTTCACTTGATAGGAATGAGTTTAATAGAGTGTCTGTCTGTAAGTCTGCATATGAGATCTAGAAAACTTTGCAAGTTACTTTTGAAGGAACAAGCAAAGTTAAACAGACCAAAATATCTATCTTGACCAATCAGTTTCAATTATTCAAGATGAATCCAAATGAGTCCATTTCGGACATGTACAGTAGGTTTCAAGACATTATGCAATCACTAATTGCATTAGGAAAGAACTTTTCCAAAGAAGATCAAGTTAGAAAATTTTTGAATTCACTCGCTCTGGAATGGGATCAGAAGACTATAGCAATTGAATAGGCTAATGATATTAGTACTCTAAAAATTGAAGAATTGCTTGGGAATTTGATGTCGTTTGAAGTACAAATGCAAGGGAGAAGAGAAAGCGAGGCCTCATAAAAGAAGTCAATAGCGTTCAATGCAATAACAGATGGTTCGAACTCAAACAGTGACTGCGATGAAGAAATAGCCCTGATGACAAGGAATTTTAGAAAGTTTCTGAAATACAGAAAGATGAACAATTACAAGAGAAATGATCACAAGAATTCTGGAAATAGTAATGAGACTCAAAACAATGTCAGATGCTACAATTGTGATGAGCCAAACCACTTAAAAATAAATTGTCTGCATTCGTATAAACAGAAATTTTCTTCAAGTAATGATTCATCAAAGAAAAGAAAGAGAGCATATACTGCTACACTAGACGATTCAGACTCATCCTCTAGTGATGAAGATCAAGAGATGGAAGATTCAAACATGTGCTTTACAACTATTCACAAGTCTGATGATCTCGGAAATATGGATCTAAAAATAGGTACGCATTTAAATTATATTGATTGAAATTGCTTGTTTGAATGTTTGGTTGTTTGCATGTTTTGAAATTGCCCGTTGTTTGAAATTAAATTTTTTATTTTCAAAATAATATTATTTTAATAATATTTTAATATTAAAATATTAATATTAAAGTGTTATTATATTAATATTATTTCAGATAAAATATAAATTATATTATATGATATATAGATATAGATATTAAATAAAGTAGGAAAAATAAGTCACATGATTTTGGGGACCTATGTCGACATGACCATACCCCACATGTCGACATCCCTACTAGAAATTTGAAGTTCAAATTTGAATTCAAGACTTTGAATTTCCCTCCATCTTTTCACCAATTCCAAAGCTCTGAAAAGGTATCCCTTGAACAGAGAACATGGCTCTTAGATATCTATTTATCTTCTTAACTTTATCCTATCTTTTCACTTTCATTTCAAAATTCAAACTCTCTTGCAAACTCTCAAGCTCTCTACTTTCTTCAAAAATGGCTTCCTCAAGCACTCCATCCACCATGAGACTATCCAAGGCCACCAAAGAGTTCCTCTACAATGATCTGAAAGCTATCAAAGCTTACATTAGGTATTTAAACTTTGGAAAGGTCCATACGGGAAAATTTGCTATCTTTAGTGATTTTCCTTCATATGAGGTCAATGTTCTTTTACAAGAGAATCAAATTCTTAGCTTAATTGATGATTCTCAAAATGATTTTGTTTGTTATCCGAACCTTGTCAAAATATTTTATGAAAATTTGAATCGTGGTTTTTATGAAGGAAATGAAGGGGAAGTGTGGAGTAGCGTTAAAGGAACGCATATTGTTTTAAATAGTGAGATTTTAGGTAACATTCTTGGTTGTAAGAGTACGGGAATGGATGTTTCATATTTTAAAATTGATGAACAAAATCATGAGACATTTCATCATATTTTTGAAGAGGATGATAACTTTGAGTTTATAAACTGAAATTTCCGTCCTAAAGCTAGAATTGTAAATGTTCTTTTGCAACATACCTAATTCCAAGATCGGGAAATTTCAATCACCCGACCTTAAAAGTTTCTAAGGCTCTTTTTGCTATTTTTGGACACTATGACATTAATTGGGCGCAAGTGGTTTTGGATGAACTTCATCCCAAAAAATTTACTTTAGGTGAAAACACTTTATACCATGGAATTTACCTCACTCGGATTTTCAACTACTTTGTTGTTGATTATAAGAGAGAGGAGTTCATTTCTAGAAAAGTATTTAACCATGCTAACATCTCTCTCATGAGAATTCCGCTTGTGTTTCAACCATATGAAACACTTGCCAAAAAGGATGAGAGATTGGCTCATGAAGAGAAGAAAAGGAGGAGGATGAGGAGGAGGAAGGGGAGGAGATGGAAATTGAAGAAGAAGGAGAGGAGGAGGAATCGAATACCCTATCACTCCTATCAATCCATCCAACAAAACGCTTCTCAAGAACCAAAAGATTATCGTGGAAAACCAACGGATTCTGAAAAGATCCGTTAGTAAAAAGTTGGACAAGATTTCCACCAAAATGAAAAAGTTCTTTGGGAAAGTGAGTTGCAAGCTTGGATTATCATCATCTTCATCATCCGCTAACTAATACTAGTTTCATTTCATGTTGTATTAGTTTGTATCTCTCTTTAGTTAATGTTATGTATCGTTTAATGTAATGTTAACTAAAATTACCAATGAAAATCCTTTATTTCTGTTTATTAGCTTTAAAATATCTCTGGAATGCTTGTTATTATATTGTATAAGATTATATATATAGACTTGTACATAATATAAAGAAACAAAGCAAATTGACAAAATAAACAGGGGCATGTCGACATCCCCCTACCCTCCATGTCGACATGTAACGACCATAATTTTTTTTGAACTTGAAGTTGACATAACTACCTTGTGTCTTTCCATTCCAAATGACTTTCTAACTCTTTAAATACCTGTTTCTTCCCGAAAAATGCATACTTTCAATTTTCTTTATTTTTCACTGAATTTCTTCATATTTTTTCAAAAAATGGCCTCTCCTATTCATAATCTAAGTGAGAATCTTGAAGAAACTCTCAATTCCTTCAAGAACATACTTACTTTTATCCTTCATAATCAACGACACTTATAATTAAGCCAAATGCAGATGATATAGGAACAAGAAAGGCACTTCGATGCCATTCGATGGATGATCTCTACCCTCAACAAAGAAGAACCTGAAGCGAATCCAAAAGGAACTCTGAACAAAGATAATGAAGAATGGGATGCTATAAAGGCAGATCCTATCTTCGGTGAAGAAGGATGGGTTCAAGTTCCAAGAAATGTTTGATTTGACATATGTGGTTTGATTTACTTTGATTTGGTTTGAATTGTTTGGTTTGATTTGATTTGGTTTAGATTAGTATGGTTTGGATTGATTTGAATATGGTGTGTAATATATGATTGAACTTGGTGTGGTTTGATAAGAACATGATGTATATATTGATTGATTATGTTTAAAATTTTCATATCTCTCACATTTACCTTACTATATTTTACTCATATTATTATTTGTCTTATTTACATTCTACTATACTGTGTTATTATCATATACGGTACTAAAGTATAAGATTTAGAGGGAGTTATGTAGTTTAGGATTAGTTTTTGTTGATCACAAAGGGGGGGAATTATAAATAGGTTAGATAGGCTTAGATTAATGGGGAGTTAGTAGATTAAGGGGGAGTTGTTGGAATAAGGGGAGTCGGAGTAGAATCGAAATTTGTTGGAGTAGATTTTATAAACAAAGGTTGTCATCATCAAAAAGGAGGAGATTGTTAGTCCCTGAGATGATGGTTTTGATGACAACAACCTTAGGACTTGTTATAAAATATAAATACTAATATTCTTGTCTAGATATATATGTATATGTAGGGTATATATATGCAGGTTCTGGGAATGAAGAATGTATAGTATAGAGATTCAAGACTGACGAATTCAAGATTAAAGAAATCAAGACTGAAGACTCATGAGTATCAAGAGATCAAGAGTTCAAGATATCAAGATAAGTAATAGAGTCTAGATTTATGTTAAAACTTCATAATAGCACTAAAATCTTTATTCGGATTTTAATTGTGGAATGGAATCCACCTTCTTTCTTTAATAGTGGGATGGAACCCACGACCTCTTTAGTGGGATGAAACCCACGACCTTCTTTAGTTGAATGGAATGTACGAAATATTCGAAATAAATTATTTTAACTATTTTTCCAAAAACTATCTTTTTAAAAGTCATCTCTATCAATTTAAATATTTTAACCTTAATTCAAAAACTATTCTTATCATCTTTTAATATTTTGATCTCAAAATCATCTCTTGTTTTCCTTAAACTATCTCTTAATTTTAATATTTTAGCTTTAAATCCAAAAAAAATATTTTAAAGAAGTCTATACTTATTTTTTAAAATTACTTTTATATTATAGATTATATGTTTTAAGATTACTTTCTAAAACTCTTTTATAAGTTTAAACTATATTCAAAATGGTTTATAAAGTTTAGAAATTGTTTTGACAACTTTTAGAATGGAAATCATTTTAATGAAAAAATCAATTTTCAAAAATAATATAGGCGTAGATTTCAAATTTTCAACCATGTCAACCTATAGCCGTAGATTTCAAATTTTCAAAAGAAGTGTCTATTCGTCATAACCTTTCGCGAATGGACATGACCGTTGTTCTCCTATATATACCAGTTGTTTTCTATGAATTTTAAGT
Source organism: Allium fistulosum (assembly GCA_030737815.1). Lineage (NCBI taxonomy): Eukaryota > Viridiplantae > Streptophyta > Magnoliopsida > Asparagales > Amaryllidaceae > Allium > Allium fistulosum. The sequence goes on along the minus strand of CM060905.1, from coordinate 750,134,569 downwards.
TAGTTTTTCTTCATTTCTTCACTCCTTCTCCACTCAAATATTCTCTTATATTTCAAATGCTTTAACAAAATTTTGCCAAAGTCCTAAGTGAATAAAACTCAATCGTGTCATGTTTTATTCTCTGCCACTCTCTCTCAAAGATCTCAGTGCTATTCAGAGTTATAGGGTCATTTGTAATCAAAGATCAAAAGATCGAAGTGTATCGAGTCTCTCTCTATCAAAGTGTGATTGGAAATGGTGTGATTGTGGCCCGTAAATCAATTGGTTGTGATTGTAGCCCGTAAATCAATTAGGTGATATTTTAGCCTGGTTAAATCAAGATAATTTGCCATGGACTTCGAGACAGGAGGGTGTATCTCATGGCCTTGAAATCGAGGTTGTAATATCGACATTATATTTCAAAAGAAATCTACAAAAGAAATTGTGTGGGACAAGATGTAGGGTAACTCCAAACCAGTATAAAATTCCAGTGTGTTCTTTCCTTTACTGCTTTTATTTACTATTTGCATCTGTGTTTGGTTCTGTGATTGTCTCTGTGTTTGTGAATTGCATATGTTTGTGTTCAATTTGAAAAGATTTTAAAAATTCCGTAAAATCCATTATACATTATTCAACCCCCCCCCCCTTTAGTATTAATCCAACCTTAAGATCTGTAATCTGCATTTCCAACACCTTCTACTTCCATTGTTTCCTTTCAAAACAGTAACTTCCGCATGTATAATGTCATTCCGAATGAGTTAATGAACACCTTTCGAAGGCAGCAGATTGCAAGTCTTCACTTACGTGCCAAACCTTTCGAAACATTGGGTTTCGCCTTCATTCATATCCCCATAGAAGAACACTTGGACAAAGCTACCCCTTCAAAAGCAAAATCAGTCTTCCGAACCGATCGAGGCAATTCACAATACCAAAGTAAAGCTCATTTATGTTCATTACGGCCTTCATATACACAAGAAGGTAGGGTTTCGCATCCATCAACAAGTATGCCTTTGAAAGCTACCTTCCGCATTCAAACCTTCTACGTTTCAACTCCTTCGAAGCCCTGAAGATTCACCTATCGATAGAGTTGAAAGCCCATGTCTATTCGTACTTGCATCAACGCATCGACAACAAGGTGGAGAGCACGTCTACAACTTTTGACCAGCTCGAAAGCACTCAAGTTCCCTTTAAAAGCAAGGTAGAAGGATGCCCTAATGTTAACAGCAATGAAAGGTTTCCAATGCCGCCTTTCGACCAGGTCGAAAGGACTGATTCAAAAGGTGCCAACCCGCACCTATAAATAATATCCTAGGGGTCTAGTTTGGGGATCCGATTTGATTTACTTCATTCTTGTACTTTCTTTAATTCATAAACCCTAATTCTCAAATCAAATTGGGGATTTGACTACTTTTTATTAGCTACTAGCAATAAAGGAAAAAGATAATCAATGCAAGTTTATAACATTTTGAATGTGTTAATTGTTTTAATGTTCGTATGAAATTCTGCCAATGATCTGCTCATGTCAACTTGATCGAAAGGTTACATTTCAAGGAAGTCAAAACTTTTTAGTTAAACAAATCTCTTTAGATCCTTAGGCCCTAACCTCAAGACATCGAAAGCTTGCCCTCGAAGAAGTCAAAACCTTTTAATTCAACTCATATCCTTAGATCATTATGACCAATCCACGAGTCAACTCAACCACTTCGAAAGGAGGTTTCGAAAGGACACTAAACCAACTTAACCAGTTTGAAAGGCATTATAAAAAGGGAAACAGGTGTCTCTATTGTGTTGAAAGGTCATATAAGAAGGAGTTTCAACTGCCACAACTAATTCGAAAGGTGGACTTAAGGGAATCGAAAGATTTTAGCTATCTCTATCCATTCGAAAGATGGTTTCAAAGGGGACACCTACACTTTAAACTTTGCTTTGCGGTATTGACAAGTTTTCTTGTGAACATTTTTGGCACTAGAAGGAGGGCTCAAACCTCCGTCCTTGTTGAATCTTCAACTTTACTTTCCTCTAACCCAACTCTATTCTAAGTTTACCTACTTTAGACTTTACATCACCATGTTTAGAAAAATCAAAAGGTCCAACAAGGATCCTAAGAGCCACATCCAATTGGATTCTCCCATAGAACAGTTAATGATTCTAAACTACATGAAGAGCAAATGTTGAGATTGGAAGCTTTAAGGATCATAAAGAAAATGAGAGCTAAATCTTATGACCCAGACAAATTGAGTTTAAACCCTTTTCACATTGGCCTTGCACCTATCTTTTCCTTAGGAGGAACAAAAAATGAAAATAATAACTTGTTTGACCAAATAAGGAAAACAATTCAACTTTATACCAAAGGCACAATCTTTGAAGAGGGAACGATGGCTGATTACAACGCCTTTGCACAAAAATGGCATTAAGCAACAAGTGGAACATTGCCTGCATGTGAACTCCAAAAGATTTTAAAAAGGAAATTGGTTGTTAAGGGTGAAGCTTCAGAACCAAGTAATAAAAGATATAGAAACCATCCTCAAAAGACAAGTTTCAAGTCAAGATTCCCTAAGGAATGCAATTTAACTACACTGATTGAGGAAGTCTATTTGCTAACCAAGGAGGAACTCAACTATTGGCCATCCTAGAAGAAAACACCCAAATATAAAAAGAATCATGGAGGATCCTAGTGCCACTATCATATGATGAACGGGCATGAAACAAATTAATGTAGAGCACTGAAAGGAAGGGTGATCAACTTTTTCAGACAAGGACAAATTAATAGATTTGTGAAGAGATCCTAGTCAAATTCATTAAAGCTACACTTTTACAAGAGAAACCAACATGGTCGGGAGTAGAATTCTCCTTGCACTTGGAAATTACCTTTAACGGTCAAAGCCTTTGTCCACGCCGAGTTGGCTTGGTCAAAGCGCATCAATGAGGGAGGTTAGAGTAAGCCATTAATCGCGCCACGCTATGGCCAGGTTAAAGCATCGCCAAGCCTTTTTCCATGCCACGCTATGACCAGGTCAAGGCACCTCCTGGAGTGAGGTTAGAGTAAGCCTTTATCCATGTCACGCTATGGCCAAGTTAAAGCATTGACAAGCCCTTGATCGCACCACACTATGGCCATGTCAAGGTACCTCCTAGAGGGAGGACATAGTAAGCCATTGGTCCCGCCACACTATGGCCTAGCCAAGGCACCGAACAAGCCTTTAATCCCACCTATAAGGCTTGGCTGAAACGCCTCCTAGAGGGAGGTTGGGTAAGTCCTTGGGTCCTGCTTGTGAATAAGCTAACCAAGCGCACCAGACAATAATGGACTAAGACGTCCAAGCATGAGAAGCGGCATATCAAACAACGGACTAAGACGTCTGACCTGGAGAAGCAGCATGCCAAACAACGACAACATACAAGGCCTAAAGGGTGGTACATGTCAAAAGAATCAAAACCCAAAGAGTGGTACAGAAGATGTAAATAAGAATCTACAGCCACCGACTGGTTCCCAAAAAGAGAATTCTAGAACTTCTCTTATTAAAACCCGAATCTGGGTTTTGGGCTTTTACTATTAATCTTTGGTCTTCACTATACCCGAATCTGGGTTTCGGTGCTATTACTCTTAATTTTTGAATTCACTCATTAATGCCCGAATCAGGGCTCTAGACTTCTATTATGGAGACCATTATTATGGATTTCTGTTTATCGTCCACTAATACCCGAATCTGGGTTACGGGACTTTTAACTTTTAAATTTCATTAATCAATTCTCGAGTTTGGGTTCCGGAGCAATTAATATTGAGATTTCTATGAATTTCTGGTATTTAATTAAAATCGAGGACTATCTCACTAATGCTCAAATCAGGGTCACTGCACTTCTACTACAAACTTTCAGATGATGATTTCTGGACTTTTATTAAATGATTATTATTGGCTCTCTATTAGTTATTTCCTGAAGAGGAATTTCTAAACTTCTATAATTGAATCGGGAATTGAATTTCTAGTTCTCTATAGTTAGATTTTTACTATTCTGTCAATATGGTTGAAGTTGGATTCCTGGCTCTCTCTCATCATTACCAAAAATTGGTTTCAAGACATTCAATCATATCCAATTATGGAATTATATCTCACTTATTATCTTATGATTACATATTGATCTGTTAACCTCCACTAAAAATGTGGATAAACTACTATATAGATTTCAAGTTAACGATAAAGAATATTGTTTACTTCGTACTTTTCAGGGAAATGAGATCAGTAAGGAAGACTAAATGGGCCAGCAAATACAAAAACCATAGTCCAACTTATTGTAAGAAAGGATTGCAGACCAGGTGATATTTACATAATTTATGAAATTATTTACAAGTATACGGCACAAGTGTATGTTTTTCAAATCCTGAACAGTCTTATCTAGATTTTCAGCAATCAAAGGATCAACGATATGCCGAATTGCTATACAAAGAATCTCTTTAAGCTTCTTTTCCTTTTTCCTTATTTCATCAGCATCATTGATGGAATCGATACGAGCCTTTAAAGCATGGTTGAAAGCTTTATTAGCATCTTTAAGGGTTTTATTCTGTCTCTCCAAATCAGTAATGCGCTTTTGAAGAAGATATTTTTCACATTCAAGTCTTTGAATCTTGGTTGCGTATTCGTTAATGTGTTGCGAATATCTCGCCCTCTGCTGGTCATCAAAATATCTCATCATTCCAAATTTGACCTTCCTATAGATCTTGTTGATTTTACGACAGATGAGGTGATTGAAGAAGTTGATAAATCAATATTCAGAATGTTGTCCCCCATGATGAATTCTAATGATTTTCATTGAGCTTGACCGTATTTTAACTTAACCTCCAAATCGCTTATCTGCTGGAGAAGCCTAGACATCTTATGATCAAAATCAATCAAAGAATTCGATTTAATTTGGCACTTTAACATGGAAATTGTTTCATCCTTATTCTTGATTAAAGATTGGAAATTTGATCATTAAGGTTCCTAACAATTGTCTTTTTAAGCAAGTATCTCCTATGTCATTCCATTGTATCCTCATTGCCTTGAAAACAAGAAGACAAAGGATCCCTAAGTGAATGCCTCTTTTCAACATCTGCAATCAATCTATCTTTGATGTTAATGAAGCGAGATAAGGAATCCGATGAGAGTGGCGCGCTAGCTAACTGTGAGTCCTATATGAACAAGAAAATAATGTCAAGACTCAAATAACCAATCTCTTATATAACAACAATAGAGATTTCAACTTAAGAAGAAATTAAAAAAATGTACAATTCCATTGTTTTAATCAAACACTTGTTTTATTACACTTAAAGTTGAGAAACAACATTTTTGATTTTGTTCAAGGAATTAGCTGAAAGAGTAACCGCTGAATCAAAAGGGGCATTAAATCCTTCTGGAGTAATAACTGGAGGATATTTGCTTTAGTCCCAATCCACGGCAGGAGGACTATCGCGACCATATATTAATTTGGTATGATATGTTCGAATTTCCTTGAGAAGCTTTTCTTTTTCTTCACCAAGAGAATTGAAACGCTGGCGGGGATGTTCAATATAAAGTTTATGTAGGTCTCTAAGAAAGTAGTATCTGGTTAATTTTGAATATTTCAAAAGCGAAGCCTTTTCTAAATAATCTCTTCTTAATTTGACGTATTTGCTTAAATAATCTCTAGAAACAGGGTTGCCTAAGATATGTTTATTCTATGGTAACATGATAATACACAAGTAAGTACAAAAAGAAACTAATATAGAAAATTCATATTACATAATTACAAATGTTCATCTGGTTCATACAAAACTGATTTTTGAATAACTCGGAAACAAATTTATCCTTACAATATTTAAGTTTTTCAAGAGGCAACTAATGAGGACTTGACTTGACTCGCGGCAAATTTTAGCAAGCCCCTGGATGTGGATCAAACCCAAATTCATCTAAATATCTCCTATGCAGATGCCTAAGTAGGCCCCCACTAAAATCACCCAAGTAAGAAAAATCTACAGTCGGGTGTCTACAATAGGCTTTGTATAAGAAGTCTACTAGGATGTCTCTTTCTTCAACCGACATCCAAAAGAGTGTAATTAATTCCCGATTCTCTTCCAAATGTTTATCATACCGAAGGCATGCCCTCTTCAGTCAGAGGGCAGCTTCTTGGACTTTAAAGGATGCTAATACCGTGGCACTTTCATTAAGCTTATAATACTTGTCAAAGAGTGTGTTATGTTCTTTTAATTGCTTATCTAACTCTCTATACAAGCTATTAATTTATGCTTGTTTTCTTTCGAGCTTTGTTTTATAAAGTTGGATAGATTTCTTCTTTATCTAAAATAAAAAGATGTCAACTGTTATTATCTTGGCAGTGAAAGCCATTTGGACAAAGAAACCCAAACTTGAGAAACGAGAACTGAAGTTTGCAGGACTTGCTTTTTCTCCCTATGTTCTTCGACGTCAATGTCGGCAGCTTCTTCATGAAGATCAGAAGTCTTAGGAAATTCAATTGGGCTTGTTTCACGATCGCTAGGATCGGGGTTAATTTTTTCTGAAGCCCCGGGGAGATCATCGTCATCCTTTTCATGACTATTGGCATGGCCACCTCTGTTGCCACCTGAGCCCTGACCTCTATCTCCATCATCATCATTATCGTCATCATTGCCACCTTCCGCTGTGGTGGCTTCATCGTCATCTTCTTCTTCATTGGAACCAGAATCTTCTTCTATAGAAGGGACTTCAAAAGATAAGAGTCTAGCAGCATCGATTTCTTATCTCTTAGGGACTTCGACTCCCTGCTCCATTTCTTTGACCTTATCCATGAGTCTTTTGACTAGAGCAAGATCAAGTGAGGGAAGCTCAATTCTAGGCACTTTTCGATGTTGTCGGTATAGGCAAGCATAAGAGCATCCTCGTAGGAATTCACAATGATGTCGTTGAGGGAAGTACTCAGAAATTGTGACACCCCTTGCATGGCTTAAGAAATAGTATCAACGGCCAAAGTTAAGGAATTTTTCTTTTTCCCCAGCTTCTTCCTAAGAGGGATTGTTTAACCACCATCCGAGCCTTCTCGTCTTCAGACTCTTTAAAAGCTATTTTTAAAGCCAAATTTTCATCAGCTAAGAGTTGTTTTGCTTTCCTCTCTTTGGAAATATTAGATTCTGCTTGAGCAAGAGAGGCCCTCAATCTTTCCTATTCCTTCATAGCATTACTTTTGTCAACAGAAAGGGAGACAATCTGGCTGTTCAAGGTTGAGATTTCCTGAAGCCTGGATGTCTCGACAAAGATTTTGTAGCGCTTTCTTGGAGAGAGAACTAGCTTTTAGAAATCTAAAAGGAAAAGTACGACATTGGTCAACATTCATTAGGAAATATTAATAAGAAGGTTAAATAATATGAAACGTACCAGAAGTTGTTGCTCAATCGAAGATCGACAATAACCAATTGGGTAAGGAACAGAAGAAGTTGGATGAATGGAAGTAGTTGAGGATGAACTCAAGATTGACTGTACCATCATCTCAAAGTCATTAGGAGAGATTGGTGATCGGGGTCTTGAGGGGTTCAACTCTTGAGAAGGAGTTGAAGTTCCCAAATCTCTTTGCATTTGCTCGATAACATTAGGAGAGTCAGAAACGACAATGCTAGACATAAGATCGTCCTTTAAAGGAGTTACTTTGGATTGAAAAATAGGAGCTTCAAGAATAGAACTCTCTAAAGTTTTACAAACATCAGCAGTTTTACCCTCTTTTGGAGGCGGAGAAGACTAGACATCAACAATCTTAACTTTCTTAAGAGATGGACCCGCTGCAGCCATTTCACCTAATTTTCTTTTGGCGATCATCTTCGACCTAGTGATGGCTTGAGTTAAGGATGATGCACTAGATATGGAGGTTGGGAGAATTGAATCACTTATGATTAGTTTGGCTGGAGGAGCTGTTGCTAAGAATTCCAAAAAGAATAAATTAGTTAAGTAATTTAAAGAGTAACACAACAATAAATTGTAAGTACAATGCTTAAATTACTAACTAGGATGATCCGAGCAGATTGGAGACATAGGGGAGAAATTTTTGGGATCACCCAAAGACAAGAAACGTTTTCTTCTAGAAGTATGTTTGATAAGAGGGGGTTGTCCAAGAACTCTCTGACCAGTAGGGAGAAGAGAATATTTTTGATGATTGGTAGGCATCAATAGTGTAAGTCTGTTCCCAATGCTACTTGAAGTAGTGATCAGTAGCTTTATGACTTTTTTTCCTCGTCATTAAGTTCTCTAGGAGCAGGACCTAATCAGAAAACATGGATCAGTAAAAGAAAGTAATTGAATAAAGACAAAACTATGATCAACTTACAGGGAGAAAAGAAGACTCCACTGATGTTTGGAAAACATTTGACGAAAAAGAACCACGTCTCCCAGTCTCTAAATTTATTTACCCTCTCTGAAATTAGTTTTTTAAGTGGATTAGCTCTGAAAATCTGGTTTTTCAGATTGCTAATTTGACAAGGCGAACTAAATAGTTGAGAACATCAAAATTTAGTGATGAAATGCCTGATTCTATGGCCATAAGTTCCAAAGAGATAAGATATGTGTAGATATTAGGCGATAATTGGATATATGCAATGCAAAGAACATAGACAAGAAATATGGGAAGGGAAGGAAGCCACCATGCCAAAATGTGAATGGAAGTATAAGCAAAGTATCCTCTAGGAGGATTTTGAATGGTATCGCTATCGCCGGGGGGATGGCTTCTAATCCAATGATTTCAAAGTCGTTCAGAATGGCATTGACTTCATCCTGAGAAGGTATTAGAGAATGTTTGGATATAGCTTCAACCTTCTTTGGAAAAGATTCTACCTCTGGAGCTTTGTCTTTTTCAGGTTTCTTGGATTTCTTTTTCACACCCATGATTCTGTCAGGTGAAACCATTTCAGTAAAAGTTATAATTTGTTCCATTATTAACACATTTTAAAGATGTCGAAAACCTATTGCAATAATTCAAGTAGAAACCAAAATATATAGTTCCATATCTTTGAAAGAGAGTTAAACTCAATTTGGGTCATGAAATTCATTGAGCTTCTGATGATATCGAAGGGGTAGATGGAATGGAAACATCTACAAACACCCTTTGACAATGTCAAAAGTCCAAGGAAAATTTTACTAAAGGGAATAGCTAAACCTACATTACTAGTTTGAGTGTATATATATATATATATATATATATATATATATGTTAACTACATTCCATAAGCAAGACAAATAAACCTTTCGATAATGTCGGAACCCATGAATTTTTTTTTACTCAAAGAATATGAATGTTGCCGAAACACTATATTCCCATTAAGTCAAAAAACTTAGATTCTGGTGATTTTTATTCAAATGGAAAGGCTTTTGAACGTTTCAATAATGTTTATAAAAATGATAATTATACTCATGTTAACTGCAAGTGGTTTCGAGTAAGTCGAAAGGAAGGTATGGTTTCGAAAACATACAAATAACTAAACTTGTTTCAACATGGGAGGTTTCGATCAAGTCGAAAGGCTTGATTAGGTTTTCAACTTAAACAAAATATAGTATTCTCAATCCAATTTATGATAAGAAGTGTAAATTTCTAACTTTTAACACCTTCAAGGGTAAATTAAAGTTGAGCATGAATCCAATGACAGGTTAAATCCACTTTTATATTCATTAGGTTTTGAATCCTTTAAAATAAAAGTTGGGCTTTTGAAAGTATATATTATGTGATCATTAAATGAAACACATTAAGACGACTTCTTCGAAAGGTGTCAGAATATAATGAACTATATTTCTACTATCGAAGAAGTCCATCACATGTTGACCACATCAACCCCGTTCGAAAGGGTTCGACCCCTTCGAAAGAGGATTGAAGAAGCAGAACAAAGTTAGTTGCCTTAACCCCTTTCGAAAGGGTTGAAAAGTCAAGTTACAATATCAAGTTGTGATTCGTACAACTTAATCTTTACTGTGAAGCTATTGGAAAAAATTTCTTTCCTAATCCAATTTTCAATCCAATACTTTAAGAGGCCAACAATTAAATTGAGTCGAGCAAGAATTTACACTCAACAACAATAAAAGCCCCAAATTTAAGCTTGAATCACAAAAAAACAGTTTGAATTGAGTGTAATAGAGTTTGAGCTTGGGTTCATATGCAGCAATAACAAACAATCCCCAAATTTGAATTCCAACTCAAAATTGATACCATAAAGTCGAATGGAATCGACATATAAATGAATCTAGAATAATTTTATGTAAACAAAAAACTCGAATCATCTTTGCGAAATTGGAACAGAAATACAAGTTCAAACCTAAAGAATTTGAAATCGAAACCAAGCATGGTAAATCAGTTTTTTGGATAAAACAACAGACACGTACCTTGAATTAAAACTCGTGTTGAATGAAAATAGGAATTTAAAAAGAAATTGTAATTTTTGATTCTTGTTGTAAGCATTTAATGCTAGGTAAACGAAAAAGAGAAGAAGAAAGCGCAATTTATAAAAGTAGCAGATGTAGAGAAAGCTATCCGATCAAATTTAAAGGAGCAGCCAAGATCTATTTGGGAATGTCAAAAGGCGGGAAATTTTATGGGTTTCGAAGTAGTTGACTTGGAAGGTCAAGAGCATCCCTTCGCTGGGGGGGCAAGTGTTACCATCATAGTTCACTTCAACCTTGTCGAAACCATGGAGAATATAAAAGAGGAATTCACAAGGAATGATAGTGAAAGTAAGACCTTTCGAAGGAGTCGAAGGGATGCATATGTAAAAGTTGAATGTTCTATAAGCTTTCGAAGAGGTCGAAAGGTTACAAAGGTACCATTCTGCTTCCATTGTTTCCTTTCGAAACAGTAGCTTACGCATGCATGGTGGCATTCTGAATGAGTTAATGAACACCTTTCGAAGGCAACAGATTGCAAGTCTTCACATACGCGCCAAACCTTTCGAAACACTAGGTTTCGCCTTCATTCACATCCCACAGAAGAACACTTAGACAGAGCTACCCTTTCGAAAGCAAAATCAGTCTTTCGAACCGGCCAAGACCATTCACAATTATAAAGTAAAGCTCATTTAAGTTCAATATGGCATTCATATACACCAGAAGGTAGGGTATTACATCCATCAACAAGTATGCCTTCGAAAGCTACCTTCTGCATTTAAACCTTTTACGTTTCAACTCCTTCGAAGCCCTGAAGATTCATCTATCGATAGAATTGAAAGCCCATCTCTATTCCTTCTTGCATCAACGCATCGACAACAAAGTGGAGAGCACGTCTACACCTTTCGACTAGCTCGAAAGCACTAATGTTCCCTTTAAAAGCAAAGTAGAATGATGCCCTAATGTTAACAGCAATGAAAGGTCTCCAAGGCTGCCTTTCGGCCAGGTCGAAAGGACTAATTCGAAAGGTGCCAACCTACACATATAAATAAGACCCTGCGGGCTTGGTTTTAGGGATCCGATTTGATTCACTTCATTCCTATACTTTCTTGAATTCGTAAACCCTAATTCTCAAATCGAATTAGGGATTTGACTACTTTATATTACTTAAGCTACTAGCAATAAAGGAAAAAGTTAATCAAAGCAAGTTTATAACATTTTGAATGTATTAGCTGTTTTAATATTCCTATGAGATTCTGCCTATGATTTGCTCATGTCAACCTGATCGAAAGGTCACATTTCAAGGAAGTCAAAACCTTTTAGTTAAACAAATCTCCTTAGACCCTTAGGTCCTAAACTAGAGTCATCAAAAGGGTTTCCCTCGAAGAAGTCGGAACCTTTTAATTCAACTCATATCCTTAGATCATTAGGACCAATCTTCTAGTCAACTCAACCACTTCGAAAGGAGGTTTCGAAAGGATGCGAAACCAACTTAACCAGTTTGAAAGGCATTGTGAAAAGGGAAACAAGTGTCTGACTTTGTCGAAAGGTCATATAAGAAGGAGTTTCAACTACCACAACTAATTTAAAAGGTGGACTTAAGGGGATCGAAAGATTTTAGCTATCTCTATATGTTCGAAAGGTGGTTTCGAAGGGGACGGCTATACTTTAAACTCTACTTCGTGGTGTTGACAAGTTTTCTTCTTAACATAAGTCAAATAGCTTAAACTATATAAAGGTTTATTTGATAATGTGAATTGTTAAATTTAATATTTGGACTGTTAAATAACTTATTCTTGAATTTAATGTAACTAGAAATGATTTTGAAAGCTTATTTAAATTCTGTTTAAATAAAAATGATAATATTAAACTTTATTTTTTAATTAAAGTGATTAGAATGGTTTTAATAATAATTTATTTTAATTAAGTGTGAAAATAACCTTTTGGGATATTGTCTCAGATTTTGATGAAGCCAGTGCCATTGGATCTGTAATAGTGAATTATTGTAGGTTAACGAAATTCGTGGCGATCGGACATATCGTTTGGTCGTGCGAACTCAAAATGCATAGAAATTAGTTAAAGGAAATTAATTTAATATAACTTGATTTTGAAAGTTAACTTCTGTATATGATGGAATTAGGCCTCAATACTAGTTCCATTGGGTTAGGAATATGGGAAATTAGTATCGAACACCAGGGTGCAAGCGTCGATAGGAGTTCGAAAATTTAAAGCGTGAATAGTGTCGTGAAATTTTCTATAAAAGGACCTCATATTTCATTTGTTGCTCAAAACCCTAATTCACAAAGCCAGCCGCCATTTCCCCTTTAGCCTCATCCAACGGCTCTAACAAATCAGCGCCACCATAGGCCAAACCAGCCTCCGACCTCAACTATAAAAATGTTCGTCTAGGCTAGAGAAAGATAGAGTACAGTTGGATAGAGCCAAACCGAAGCACGGCGGCGGTAAAGGAGGCACGAAATCATGGCATAACTTGAGCAATTAACGATGTTTGGTGGTGAGCTAGGGATTGGTGACAGTGTGTGATTGAGCGAAGAAGTGGCTACCCTTTGGCAACTCACGGCGGTGGCTAATGGCTTGGAATGTTGGCGGTTGATCAATGAAGTCGAGGACGATTGATATGCATTTGAAAAAAACGTGCGATCAGGAAACACGAACAAGAGCAATGGAGTTAGTTAACAACGGTGATAAGCAACTAATTGTGCAATTAGTATATAATTATTATTATTTAATTAATAATTCGTATACAATGTATAAATCTTTCATATGAGGTCCAAATCGAACAGGGTCGGTCGTGTTAGGTTCTAATCAACAAATACGACGTTATGGAGTTGGATTGGAGTAGTTTGAAGCTTGCAAGAATTTGTGTCAAAATCGAACGCTCGTTCGATTTTAACTCAAATTGGAACGCTTCAGCGATAATTGGGATTTCGGTGAGTTAACCCACATCTCTGGCCCACTTATAGTTCTATTAAGTGTGGATAAATTTATTGTTGATCATTTGATGACTATTTGGATGATTTACTGTTTTATTAGTTGGTTTGGATATACTGCCTCCCTTGGAGCGGATGAGACCTTATTACATTCTCATGTATGAGCGAATGACCCTTTGTATACGATCCCGTCTCGAAGCGGTTGGTTTATATTATTTGATTATATATTGTATGTAATGCAGAGGGACAGGTTGGAGGGATCCAATAGAATCCCTCACCCTAATAATTTTACTTTTCATATACTATGATATACGATATGTTGGATGCCACATTTGATGACATGGATGATTTCCCTTATTTAGTGTTTTAGTAGCACTGGACCTTATTTTTTTGTATTTTAAAATACTACAAAATAATGATTTTTATTTAAAAGGGATTTTAAAGTGATTTTTAAAGTATATATGTTTTAATAAATTTTAAATTATATAAAGGAATGAATTTATTTAAAATAAATAAAAATGTATGATTTTTTATGTTATAAAATTATAGTTTGAGAAATACATCAAATAGAGATTTTTGAATTGGTTTATATAAAAGGATTTATAAAAGTGATATGTTATAAATAAAGAAATAGATTTATAAATGGAGTTTATAATTATTTATAAATGGATTCGTACTCGATATTTTGTAAATGGATTTATAAATGGTTTTTATAAATAAATTAGATTTATAAAGAAAAGGATTTATAAATGGATTTTGATAGTAAATGAGATTTATAAAGAAATGGATTTATAAATAGAATTGTTATAAATAAAGAGATTTGGTAAAGTGAAGTTTTATAAAATAGAAAGGAGATTTATAAACATAGTTTTATAAATATGGAAATGATTTATGTTGCGATTTGAATATGGATTTTCTATTAGAGGAATACATTCAAGTTTTAAAATTTTAAATAATCTTTTAAAAGAATGTTTTGAAAGTGATATTTCCAAATGGAGTTTAAAAGGTTTTTAAAAGAAATTTAAAATGCACTAAGAGATGAAAACATAGATTCAACATTTATTGTTGTAATAAACATTTTTGAGAAAGCAAGGAAGGTATAGGCTATAATGTTGTTGTTATAGTAAGTGATTTTCGAAAGGAAATGTTTTATATAGTATACAAGATTTATATAAATATAAATAGCCGAATCCCTATACTATTGTTTTGGGTTGTCGTAACGTTGTTTTACACAATATTCGTTTTGACCCAATTAAGTGTGTTTTGGTAAATACGAAGCTTTCCTTAAATGATTTGTAAATATACCTATTACGAATTTAAGTATATCGAGATATTTCCTAAGTGTTGCAAACGAAATGATTTGTAAATATACTTATACCGTTGAAACAAGTATATGGAAATGTTTTCTAAATATCGAAATATTAAAATGGTTTGAGAATATATCATTTAAAGATATTTTGGGATAAATATTTGGAAATTGATTTAATTAATAAGAGATTAATTAAATGGGCCTAGTGATTATTTATGTGCTAGATTTTATTTGTTGCTTTGATGGTTAAATAACCGACTATCAAATTTGGTCATTTTTGATTCCTTGACTTTGTGTGGGAACTTATTAGTCGTGCACTTAGCATGAAGCCGGCTGAGTAGGTATGATATCATTTGATGTTACGAATGTTGATACGAGTAGTGAGGAGTGACTATGGTACTTGTTCGTCGATGGAAATTCTATCGGTTTAGAAAGCCGTTGAAATATTTCAAATTAAAATATAACCGCAAGCGCACGGCGTACACTTTGTAGTATGTGGCGAATATGGGTTGATCCGCAGGGAATTATGAGAGATTAAAAATCTATTCAATCAAATTAGACCAAATGGAGGAGAAATTGTTAACTAGAAATAAAATGAATCTAAAACTACAATTGAAATTTGATTTAAAAAACTATTGAACTAGAGAACAATTTAGAGGCAAATCCACTCTCATATTTTTGTAAATCAACAAACAAACAATTTGTGATCTCTAGCTTTTGATATTAAGTGAAATATTGTTGTATTTATCCTAAGTATGGTTTGTTTATGTTATTAATTAACATAACTCAAACCCTTAAACTATAATACAACAAACAAACCACTTATAATTCTCATGAAAATGAAGCCAAAGCAAAAGCTATTTTAAGTATGATCTATTTACTATTGTAACTAGTAATATAGATCATCAAATTTCATTTTTACTTTAATTTCACAATCAAAAATGGATTAGCAAATGATGATGCAAAGTGTGTTTATGTTGAATAAGAATAGCTCATTTTCATAAGCAATATAAGCTATCAAACCCACTTGTACAAACTTGCATCAAAACTCACTTCATGAAGCATAAACCAAATGAGATCATAAATCATAAAATGTTGAAATTACATAAGATTTGATAACTTCATTACCCCTAAATTGAAGGGGTTTAGCTACTCATTTGTGGCACTGAAGCAACACAAGTAACTTTCAACATTAAAAAGAGAGGAAAATAGAGAATAAGCAAAGAAGAGAATGTAATTAAACTACTTACAACAAAAGAAATTAAGCTACACTACTTGCATGAATGTAAAACTATTCTACTAACAAAGAAAAGAAAAGAACATAAATAAAAGCATTAACATAAAAACAAAGAAAATCATGTAGAGAATGGAGAAGAAAGAGGCTTGGAAGCCATTTTTATTTCATAGAACATTGAGCTTACAATTTGATCTCTTAATTTCCTAAGTAAAATGAAAGAGTAGAAGATAGTTTCATGTACATAAGAGGCTATATATACATGCATAAAACCCTAATTATACTTTTAGGAGGCTTCCTAAAATGCCCTTTAGGAAGTGTGCCCACCAAGTAACCATTAGCCACTAATTAATCCATCATTTGTTTTGCATGAAGCTTTAACCTCCACTTAGTTGTCCATTAGCTCATAATTGTACATTTAGGTAAGTGGGTGGGGTCCTCCATGATCTTGAACTTGAATTATTTCCTCTTCATTCCTTTGTATTTCATTTGTGCATGCATGTATCTTCATATAAGCCTCTTCCATATGCATCCAAATTCCTATAAAAATTATCAAAAAATGTCCAAGTAAAAATTCTTAAATTGACACAAGCACAAAAATGACCATTTTACCCTTGAATGAAGATGAAAATATGATGGTTTGAAAATAATTGAATTTTGGTTTTAAACATGTTAAAATGCCCAAATATTATGTTTATTTAAATAAAAAGAGATAAAGTATGGATGTGAATATATGCACATTTATGTGCACATCAAATATCCCCACACTTATCTTTTTATTCGTCCTCGAATAAAGGAAAACTAAGATAAATCCATTTTCGTAGGGAGCACGATTGCATTGAGCGTATGCAACAAGTCGTTAAACCTCTGGGTGTCCCTAGTAGGACGAGTGTTGTCTCGTGAGGGTTTTCAGCGGATACTACCCACAAACTCCAGTGCAAAGTGAAAATATTTACAAAGTGCAATATTTATTTACAATGGGATGAATGCAAGTTTTTGAAAATATTTACAAATGAAGGATTCACTTTCAATTCGACACTCATAAGTTAAATATAGGTTTTGGTCATTGTCTTGAAAATTTAAGTCATTTACTTGTCAAAACTTCCAACAAAAATCAAGTTATCATAGAAAATAGACAATAGTTTAACTCGTTGTTTCAGTTGATAACAAAGTGTAATTATGAAATAAATCCTTAGTTGATTATCAAAGTTTGTTAAAGTGGTATTCTCATTTCTTTTCAATAACAAGTTAAATCAAACAAGTTAAAATGGTTCTTGGATTTCAATTGCTTACTCTCTCTTATTTGAAAATTTTATTAATATTAACAATATTTACATATTCCAAACTCATGTAAACTGAGGCCAGATATATTACCCGTGCACTGCCTTACAGACTGATGTGAGGGGAATACAGAGCGTGGCGAGTGAACACACAAGTGTGAACACTTATCGACTGTAGGCGTTATTAAAAAGAATTTTTATCTATATACACCTAACTCAGATAAACTTAGGCTAGATATACCGATCATGCACTGCCTTTCGGGCTTACGTGAGAAGGGTACATAGCATGGTGAGTGAACACACGAGTGTGAACACATGACTCTAGGTGTTAAATATATATATACATATATACAAATGTTTTTTTTCTTTTTTTTATAAAGAGAGAGTTTTGCAAAACCATCTAACCACCATTTAACTTAGAAGATAAAAATGTTATATCCTTTACTTTAAATTTACCATTTTTTTAAACACGGATTTTCAATTAGAACATACTTCATAATTAACACATATGAACCTTCCTATATACTAGTTAAACCATTGTTATTTGTAATCAAACTTCATTTTTATTTTTGTTAAGACAAATAAAATTTCAAAAATTTCAATTTATTAACCAAAACTTATACTTATCCTATCGTGTTTCCTCAAAAATAAATCAAAATGCTTAAAAGAAAATGTTTTTGAGATTTTTTTTAAGTTAAAAAAAAATTGAAAGTTCAAAAATGCCATGAAACTAAAAAAATTGAAAATGAGACTCCCCCCAGACTTAATTTTGACCGTGTCCCCATAGTCAATGCATGATATAATGAGTGTAACGGGGAAAACTATGTACATATTTACAAAAGAGGGTTAACATTCTTACTAGACGTAGCTTGGCTCATGAAGGATCATGAGCTCCTCCTCTTGGTTATTTGGAAATTCCAAGAAAGGTTTCAGATGATGACCGTTAACTTTGAAAACCGATCTATCCCTGGGTTTTCTATTTCTACGGTACCATGTGGAAAAATAGTTCGTACCACAAATGGTCCGGTCCATCTCGATTTAAGTTTCCAAGGGAATAAATGAAGTCTTGAGTCATATAAAAGAACTTTTTGGTTAGGCAAAAACGTTTCCCTTAGGATTGACTTGTCATGAAAAACTTTTGTTTTTTCTTTGTAAATTTTATCGTTTTCATACGCATCGTTCCTAAGTTCTTCTAGTTCGTTGAGTTGTAGTTTTCGGTTTTCGCTAGCTTTCTCAAGATCAAAGTTTAAGTTCTTAATTGCCCACAGCGCTTTGTGTTCAATTTCAACGGGTAAATGGCAAGATTTACCGTAAACTAAACGAAATTGGGACATCCCAAGGTTAGTTTTAAAAGTAGTACGGTAAGCCCAAAGCACGTCGGTCAATTTTTAAGACCAATCTTTTCGATTTTTATTGACAGTTTTCTCCAAGATTTGTTTTATTTGTCGATTTGAAACTTCAACTTGGCCACAAGTTTGAGGATGATACGGAGTGGATAACTTGTGGGTTATTGAGTATTTTTTCATTAAAGTTTCACAAGAACAGTTGCAAAAATGGGTCTCGTTATCACTGATTATTGTGCGAGGTGTGCCGAACCTCGAAAAGATGTTTTCTTTGAGAAATTTCACAACAATTTTATGGTCGTTGGTTTTGCAAGGAATGGCTTCGACCCATTTTGAAACGTAATCGACAGCGAGAAGGATATACAAGTTTCCAAAAGAATTGGGAAAAGGTCCCATAAAGTCTATACCCCATACATCAAAGATTTCGATCGTAAGAATGGGGTTTAGAGGCATCATATCTCGTCGAGAAATTCTTCCAAGCATTTGACATCAATCGCAAGTTTTACAAAATTCAAACGAGTCTTTGAAAAGAGAAGGCCAATAGAAACCACACTGAAGCACTTTTTTCGCAGTCTTTCGAGGACCAAAATGTCCACCACATGCTTGATCGTGGCAAAATGAAAGAACACTCCTAATCTCATTATCCGTAATGCAACGTCGGATGATTTGGTCGGGACAATATTTGAACAAGTATGGATCGTCCCAATAGAAATACTTCACTTGGGACATAAATTTGCATTTGTCCTGTTTGGACCACGATGAGGGAGTTTCTTTAGTGACTAAGTAGTTCACTATATCAGCGTACCATGGGTCGATAGAAATTGAAAGGAGTTGTTCATCGGGGAAGTTTTCATTGATTGGCAAAGAAGATGGTGCGTTCGGAAGACGAGACAAGTGATCGGTTATGACGTTATCGGATCCTTTTTTGTCTTTAATTGTAAAGTCAAATTCTTGAAGTAAAAGGATCCAACGAATCAAGCAGGATTTGGCATCCTTTTTAGCAAAGAGATATCGAAGCGCAGAGTGGTCCGTGTATACAGTAATGTGTGACCCTATCAAGTATTGTCGGAATTTTTTGAGAGAAAAATCGACAGCTAGAAGCTCTTTTCGGTTTATGTGTAGTTGAGTTGAGCGTCGTTCAAAGTCATACTCGCATAGTAAATCACGTGAAGGATCTTGTTGATGTGTTGTCCTAAGATAGAACCAACGGCAAAGTTCGAAGCATCACACGTTATTTCGAAAGGAAGATCCCAATTGGGTGCACAAATGATTGGAGCAGAAATGAGTTCGTTCTTAAGACGTTCAAAAGAAGAGATACAATCAGAGTTAAAATCGAAAGGAACGTCTTTTCCAAGAAGAGTCGTAAAGGATGAGCAATTTTGCTAAAGTCTTTCACAAAGCGTCGGTAAAAGCCAACATGTCCAAGAAATGATCAAATGTCCTTAACAGTTTTGGGAATGGGTAGATTTGCAATGACATCGATTTTTGCTTTATCTACCTCAATGCCTTTATTTGAGATGATATATCCAAGGACTATGCCTTGTTTGACCATAAAGTGGCATTTTTCCAAATTCAAAGTCAAATTTTTTTCTTTACATCGATTTAGAACAAATTCAAGATGATGTAAACATTGAGGAAAAGAATCGCCAAAGATCGAGAAATCGTCCATAAAAACTTCTAGAAAGCGCTCAATCATGTCGGAAAAGTTTCCAACCATGCATCGTTGGAAGGTCGCGGGAGCGTTACAAAGTCCGAATGGCATACGTCGATAAGCAAAGGTAACGAATGGACACGTGAAAGTTGTTTTCTCTTGATCTTCGGGAGCGATGGGAATTTGGTTATAGCCGGAATAACCATCAAGGAAGTAGTAAAATTCGTGGCCGGCTAAATGTTTGAGCATTTGGTCAATGAAGGGAAGAGGGAAGTGATTTTTCGTGTTGCGGCATTTAGTTTTCGATAGTCAATGCAAACATGTCAACCCGTTTGAGTACGAGTTGGAATAACTTCATTTGAATCGTTCTTGACAACGGTTAGCCCAGACTTTTTCGGTACAACGTGAATTGGGCTAACCCATGAACTATCAGAGATTGGGTAAATGATTATGTTGTCGAGAAGTTTAAGAATTTCATCACGCACCACATCTTTCATTTTTGGATTAATCCTTCGTTGCGCGTCACGAACAAGCTTGGCATCGTCAATTAAATGGATGCGATGTTGAACAATAGCAGGGCTAATCCCCTTTATATCGGAGATCGACCATCCATTCGCTTCCTTGTTTTTCAAAAGAATAGAAAGTAAGGAGGTTTCTTGGTCAAGAGAGAGAGTCGTAGAAATTATGACGGGTAACGTTTCGTTATCACCTAAGTATGTGTACTTAAGGTGATCGGGAAGTGGTTTGAGGTCCAACTTCGGGAGTTTTTCGATCAAAGAATTCGGTTGAGATTCGGACTCTACTGGAAGTGATTCAAAGGGAAGAGTGTATTCAATTTCGCTGGGAATTTCATGAAACAATTTTTCTTATTCAGCTTCGCATTCGTCGCTAAGGTCAATTGTCTCGTTTTCGAGGTTTTCGTGAATGGCATTAACTTCCAACGTTTTGTCATGAGGTTCATTCGATTGGCTTTCAAGATTGAAAATGTTCAGATCCAAAGTCATGTTTCCAAAAGAAATTTTCATCGATCCGTTACGACAAGTAATTAAGGCATTTGAGGTGGCTAAGAATGGTCGGCCTAAAATCAATGGAATTTGACTCGAGGGATTCGTTTTGAATTTTAATTTTTTTTTCCTTTTTGAAAAGGTTTTATATTATTATTATATTTTTTTTGGATTTTGTATTTTTTTTAAATTTGCATGAACTAATGCAACTAAATGAATGCAAAGGACTTAATTACAGTTTTCTGTCCTTAGTAGCTCCTAACCCAAAATTGTATAATCACACTTTGTCTTAATTCAACAAAAATATTTCTCACCTAGGTAACGGGCAGGAGTTATCAGTGCACCACGAATCACCGTAGCAATGCAACCGAAGGTTTAAGTACCTTCAGAGGAACAAACAGTATAATATTTACGTATCAAAGTAATTTTTATAACTGGTTATTACTCTGCCGTAGCCTAGACACCAAGAAATAAAATTGTTCAAAGAAAACAATTGTAAAGATACAATTAACCCCTAGATGAGCTCGTGACACCCTTAAGTCGAATGTCTAACTTTATTATTAGTCCAATTCTATGATGAAATGGGTTTGTGGGCTAAGGAAAGGGTGATGAAATCCATCACCTTATGTGAATTAGGGTATTGCCCTTAGAAAAGAAAATAAGATGAGATGAATGCAAAACAAAAATTAAACGTGAATTTACAATGCAACTAAAATGAAGTTTGTTTTTGTTTTTGGGTTTTGAAATTTTTTTTTTTGTATATATAAATGCAAATGCAAGCAACCGACAATGCACCAGAGATGAAAGCACAATACCAGAGCGTGCAGATTATTAGCAAATTTTTTTAGCGGCAATTTTTTTAGCAAGGCAAAGTAGTTTATTTGAGCAAGAACTTCTTCCTTTTGAATTTCTGCTTTGGCAACTTGAAATGAAAAACAAAATATATTCAACAATTTTTATTATTATTATTTTTTAGTATGTTTATCAAAGATGAAAAACAAAATAAGCGAAAAAAAAACAATTGAAGATAAAATAAATGAAAATTAAAACAAGTGAAAACAAATGAAAATTAAACAAAGTTGAACTTGTTTTTTTTTATTTTTTATTTTTTTTTCTGGATAGGAAACTTAAAAGTGAGGTTTTACTTTTGAAATCAAAATAAACTAAACAAAATAAAAGATTTCCAAACAAAACAAAACTTATTTGTTTTTTTTTCGTTTTTTTTAAAGAAAAAACTAGGGCCCAGCCCAACTCGATTAAACAAACTAAAACACGCTCCCAGTTCTTAATCAATTAAAATGATACCGTCACTCTACAAATCGTATTCAGCAAATTCCATATCCTCATACTTCCAGAAATCGCGCTCCCTAATTAAATCGACTTCTGCAACATTTTTTTTATTTTCGGTGGAGTTGGAGGAGTTCGTCAGCTTGGGTTCGAGGTGATGGAATAGCTGTTGGATTGGGGATGGATTTGGTCTAGGTTGATTCGGCAGTGGTTTGTAGACGATTGATAGGCCGAATTGGGTTGCGATGGTTGCGAAGGCAATGTCGCGATTTTGGTAATGGAGAGGAAGGCGATTTGGTGAAGGATGTTCGATTGGGTTTTAGGGTGGATGGCGGTTGCGACTGCTCTAGGAGGAGGGGATGGAGTCGCGTATTGGTAATCGATTGTGGGGTTTGATTGATTTGCGATTGGAGGAGAGGATTGGCAATTCGGTTTTCAGTCACGTTCAAGTTGTCATTCGAGGATTTGGTGATTTTGCGGTGTCGACTGCTGCTTTGGGTGAGGCGATTGTCAAGCTCTGAAACTTGATCGTGGTTTGGATTCTAGTTCAGGCTTTGTGGGTTTGTTCAACAGAGTGGATCGTATTCAGTTGTGAATCGATGATGAGGTATGTCCGATGTCTGAAATGCTGTGGTTGGGTGAGTGTGATGTGGATATGGGTTTGAATGGGAATTTTGGTAAGTAATGCACTGGTAGGGGATGACAGTGAATGAATGCAAGTTGATGTAGACAGTAAGTTTTTTTTTGGTTTGTTGTCATATGAGGAGGGAGCAGTTGGGTACGTTGTCTTGCCTGAAAGCAGTAAGGCAATAGTGGGGAGAAGGTGGTGGCTGAGAGAAAACACTACAGTGGTGGTAAGATGAGTTGCTGGAGTGAATTGGTAGGTTGAATTGAAGTTTGAATTTTGAGGAAAATTGGGTGATAGAAGTTGAATAGGGAATTGGTTGTATGATTAAACAGTAATGTTGGTTGTATGATTGAGCAGTAAGGTTGTATGGTTGAGCAGTAACTGTAATAGCAAGTGTTTGTTTTGATGGAGGGTTGATGGAATGGTTCGTGAATGTCAGGGTTGTAGGCAACAGTATGAACAGAGCAATGTGGTGGATGTTTTTTTTCAGTGAGCAAAGTAGAGTGTTGTTGGAGTTTGTGTGTAAGGGAAGTTGCAAGGTGGTAGTTTAATGGTTGAAACTGTTACCATGATTGAAGTGTTGAGGGGGTGACAGAGGAAGACAGGGGTTGTATAGGAGTGTGCAAGCTTGAAAATGAAAGAATTTTCATAAAGTTTGAAAATGAGATGGGAACGTAATTTGAGTTGATGAATGTTGTGAAGTGGTTAGTTGTAGGTCAGTGATAATAGAGGCTCAGTGGTAAGTCAGTGACAGGCAGGTTATGGGAAATTGTAGTGGTGGAACCGTTGTGGAGATATGTTGTCGTAGAGATGATGATGGTCACTGGTCAGGAAGAAGTTTGTAGCAGATGATGGTATGGTTTGTAAATTGAAGGCACAATAAAAAGTGGATGGTATGTGAAGCAGATCAGGGGATGTGGATTGTTTACAGTGATATTGTAATACAGTGTAACAGCAAGATGGTGAAGTGTCGATGACAGTTTGGAGATGGAGCAGCTTACTTGGTTGGAGCTTGTTTGTTGAAGGGAGTAGTGTGATGAACTGCAATGTGAATATGGTGGTCAGGGGATGGTTGGTGACTGAAAAACAGCAGTGATTTGTATATGAAGGCTAGTTGATTGTAGAAGTGCATAGACAGTGCAAAGAAAATGCACAGTTGTAAAAAAAATTGAAATGACAAGTTGTACTAGTCTTGTAAAAAATATAAAAAAAATTGTAAAATGAAAATGATAATGAAAATTTTTTTTTCTTTTTTTTTACTTTTTGTGTATGTTTTTTTTAAATAGGAAATGCAATGCAAATGGAAAACTAGAAAACAACAACAACCACACAAACAAAAATCAAACAACTAACACAACACAAATATATTTTTTTAGAAAATTAAAACACAAAACACACACAAAAGAAAATCAAACAAAAATAATTTGAAGAATAGAAAATAAAAATCAAAACAATTTGTGATATCTAGCTTTTGATATTAAGTGAAATATTGTTGTATTTATCCTAAGTATGGTTTGTTTATGTTATTAATTAACATAACTCAAACCATCAAACTATAATACAACAAACAAACCACTTATAATTCTCATGAAAATGAAGCCAAATCAAAAGCTATTTTGAGTATGATCTATTTACTATTGTAACTAGTAATATAGATCATCAAATTTCATTTTTACTTTAATTTCACAATCAAAAATGGATTAGCAAATGATGATGAAAAGTGTGTTTATGTTGAATAAGAATAGCTCATTTTCATAAGCAATATAAGCTATCAAACCCACTTGTATAAACTTAGATCAAAACTCACTTCCTGAAGCATAAACCAAACGAGATCATAAATCATAAAATGTTGAAATTACATAAGGTTTGAGATCTTCATTACCCCTAAATTGAAGGGGTTTAGCTACTCATTTGTGGCATTGAAGCAACACAAGTAACTTTCAACATTAAAAAGAGAAGAAAATAGAGAATAAGCAAAGAAGAGAATGTAATTAAACTACTTACAACAAAAGAAATTAAGCTACACTACTTGCATGAATGTAAAACTATTCTACTAACAAAGAAAAGAAAAGAACATAAATAAAAGCATTAACATAAAAACAAAGAAAATCATGGAGAGAATGGAGAAGAAAGAGGCTTGGAAGCCATTTTTATTTCATAAAACATTGAACTTACAATTTGATCTTTTAATTTCCTAAGTAAAATGAAAGAGTAGAAGATAGTTTCATGTACAAAAGAGGGCTATATATACATGCATAAAACCCTAATTCTATTTTTAGGGGGGCTTCCTAAAATGCCCTTTAGGAAGTGTGGCCACCAAGTAACCATTAGCCACTAATTAATCCATCATTTGTTGTGCATGAAGCTTTAACCTCCACTTAGTTGTTCATTAGCTCATAATTGTACATTTAGGTAAGTGGGTGGGGTCCTCCATGATCTTGAACTTGAATTATTTCCTCTTCATTCCTTTGTATTTCATTTGTGCATGCATGTATCTTCATATAAGCCTCTTCCATATGCATCCAAATTCCTATAAAAATTATCAAAAAATTTCCAAGTAAAAATACTTAAATTGACACAAGCACAAAAATGACCATTTTACCCTTGAATGAAGATGAAAATATGATGGTTTGAAAATAATTTAATTTTGGTTTTAAACATGTCAAAATGCCCAAATATGATGTTTATTTAAATAAAAAGAGATACAGTATGGATGTAAATATATGCACATTTACGTGCACATCAGTACTCCAATCTACCGGGCTTCCTTCTTGGCCAAAGGATAGCAAGTTGAGAGTTGGAAACCTGATAACTCTAAGAGACTTGGTTTCCGTATGAGGTTAGGAGCCTCTTTATCGCTGTTGGTCCGGAGAGACCGGGATTAGAATTATCCGAAAACCACTTCGGACCAATGAATGCGTTCTGAAGTGCAGGGTTATGATGATGATTTTTGAAGATG
The DNA here is from genome assembly GCA_030737815.1 of Allium fistulosum. Taxonomy (NCBI): domain Eukaryota; kingdom Viridiplantae; phylum Streptophyta; class Magnoliopsida; order Asparagales; family Amaryllidaceae; genus Allium; species Allium fistulosum. Next base: position 750,108,589 of record CM060905.1, on the reverse strand, counting down.
AGGATCTTCATGACGTAGGGCTACTTGTCACTAGACCCGCGATGCATATTATATATATGGTGGCAGTAGTGCTTTGTTATGAAAATCTTCGATATGCAAGGACTTCTCGCTACTAATCTTTGGGTTGAATCCCGAAAAGATGTAGTTGGAGAGTACCTTCAGTTTGTCTTGTTCCTGAACAACTTGTATGGACGAATGTCTGACGTTGCATTTCTAATTACATCAATTGATCTCTATAAGTGTATCATCTATTTGGTGACGGAGAAGGCAACTTATCTTAGCTTAACACCCTTTCCTAAGACATACGAGCTCAGGAGTTATACGTTCATAAAAATCAGTTGTGTAATCATGGAATGGCAATGTGGCATTTAAAGTAGAATGTGCTATGTGAAAAGGTACTCGTTACCTCGACCCGCATCACCTAGAAATGGCTTAAACAGGGCATGTCGTGAGGTTATGTGGGTCGCACCCATAAGGGTATGGTCATCACCATTCCAGATTACTCTATATATATTAAGTATGTTGTGTATGCTATGGGATCCCGAATAAGACGGTTATGACCAAGGTGATGTCATATAAGGTACCATCAGCCACCAAGATGGGTCTGCTGGTAGGGCGGTCTTGCTAGGTGCAGAGGTTTCGAAGATGTCGATCCTTGGCACATCCCTTTAGAGATGTACTGTATGGAAGGCAGTCCCTTAACTTGCCGTTGTATGGAATCCATTCCCCAGTACGTGCTTGTTATTTTGTTTATAGAGCCTAACATATCCGAGATTTAATAATCTGCTATTTTTCGTATAATATAACAGAATTTGATTAAAATGTTTTGGTTACCGTAACGTAAATACCCTGTCCGTGTTTATGTGCGACGTGGTCTTATGAGACACCTTTGTTTTGAAAAAGAAATTTTTGATAACTTTAAAATTTAATTGAGATGTGTTTTCTCATGCTGGTTTAACAGACTGATCTGGGTGTTCTTCCCTTTCAATGCTCGAGTCAGACCGAGCATATTTACATATTTAGATTTGGATGTTTTGGAGCTTCAGTAGACGAGCTAGAGGCCTTCAGGTCGTACTCACGTATATGTTTATTTTTCCGCTGCATTATTGCTAAAATTATCAGCATTTGTGAGGACAGATTGTTATGACTGTCCAGGCTGATTATTAGTGATTTGATATGTACTCTGAATAATGTATGTATATTATAGTTTCTCTCTTGTAAAGATCATTGATATTATATTATATGTTGTTCTGCTACGATTGTGAGATTCTGTGTTGTTTTAGTTTTTTTTTCTCTTCTTCTTTCTTCTTTCTTTCCATTAACTATCCGTCTTTCTGTTTAATTTAGATTAGACATATATGGTTTATTGTTAGCTTGAACTGTGTGGAATTGTAGCGAACACCTAGGATTTGTTGGGATACTCATTATAGATAGGGTTAGAAATAACCTAGAATGAGTTTAAGTGTGTGTGTGTGTGTGTGTATGAGCACGTATTTGTTAGTGATATAAAAAATGTTTTATATTGTGTTGATTGATATGTTGAGTAGCTTATGGATTCTGATCAATACGAGTAATTAACGTTATTGATAGGGATCTCTAAACACTTGAACATAGCAATTCGACAAAGTATTGTTTTGAAATTGGGTAAATGAAAAAAATTTACCTTGATTATATTTTATATATAAAAGAATAATTTTTCAAAAATTATTATAGTTTTATATATGGTGTGTTTGGTTGTTAGAAAATGAGAATATTCAATTATAAAAATGTAGGTTTAATAAAGCTATTTGTTATAATCTAAACAAAGATAAGCAATTGTAAAATGAGTTATAAAAGAAAGTGAAACTGTATAAGTATAATTTATAAATTTGATTTATAAATAAAATGGATCTAAACTAAAAATTTGAGAATTTAAATTCTATTGATTTTGAAAATTGTTTTTCAAAGTTTTGAAGAAATAATAATGATAATATTTTGAAGTATTTTTGACTAGAAATATTCTATAAAGATTTAAAAGAGATGAAAAGCACTGAACTCACTTCAGTCACTGGAAAATAATTCTGGTGATGACGACCGCATCATCAGAATTCATTTTCGAGTTTCTAAGTGATGGATTGCTACCAAAGTGATTTGCTATTAGAGTTTTGTTTTGTTAAACCAAGTTTTTGGTTTTAAAATCCAAAGTATGATTTGATATACAAAGGAGTTATGTGTGTGTGTATGATTTCAAAATGATTTAAAATAAGAAACGGGTGTTTGAATTTTGAAAATTTTCAACTAAGTGTTTTCGGAAAACATAAGAAAATAAGTTTTTGTAACTTATAAGTTGAAAATTAATGAGTTAAAAACAAATTTTAAATTTGTTAAACAAATGTAAACTTAAGTGGTAAAGTGATTAAATAACTATAAGTTGTAATTATTGAATATATGAATGTTGATAAATGAATGTTATTTAATCGAAAGTGAATAATTGAATGTAAATAAATTGAAGGTAAATTAATTGAATGTGAATATAATGAAAGTGAATAAATTGAATGTGAACAAATGAATTACTATAATAAAAGTGAATATAAAGAATGTGAATAAAAAGTATTGGGTATGATAAGAAACCAATTAAATAAATACGTAAGTTGTACGTAGATTATTTTATTCGCATAACTGTCTGATCCAGATTCGAGTACATGATTGCGAGATGATTTACATCAGTCCGAGTTTTGATTCTTCAGTCAATTCTTGACTACGAACATTGGATATGTATTTTTGATTGATTCTGATATTATCTAACATAGTATATGGCTATGCAAGGAGAATGACGGTTTCTAATCAAGGAACCGGATCTGAGTCTGCACTAGAGTAGTCGTGTGAACAATACTAATTCAGAAGTGAAATTGTGTGATCGAGCGGGCGATCAGATTTGATATTACATACGGATGATATGTGTACATCGTACGGGCTTTAATAAATTAAATGTAGACGTTGGAAAATATAAATTAAAATGGTTATAAATTAATTGGATGGATATTAGTTGTTGGTTGGTTTCTCTTGTTGCATTTGCTACATTTGCATATGGTTATTGTATAGTCTATGTTATATACTGATATTACTTTTTATATAAATGTTCTCATTGGTTGTTGGATGATTAGTAGGTACAGATGGCATATGCTTCACATTTGGAGCTCGCTTTTGCATTAAATTTATTGTATATGCTTGCTAATAGTAAGAAAAGGCACACATCTCGGATTACATACCGTACTTTTATATATTTTTTCTCTATGGAAGATGAGATGTATATTTGTGATTATATATATTGTAAATTTTTTCGATCAAATCATGCAAAGGAGACGCTAGCGAAATTTTCCATAAATTTAAGGCGTTAGAAAATTTTAGAGAATTTTGAGAAATTTTGATGACTAAAATTTGATTTTTGTGTTACAATTTGGAATGGTATTAGTCGATTTTTGTGAATGAATGAAAACATATAGAAAATCTTATAATTTATTTCAACTAATTGGTTTTTAAAAGTTAATGGTATTGTGGCAATTTTCTGAACTTGGCTATTTCGAGGACGAAATTCATTTCATAGGGGAAGAATGTAACGACCCAAAATTTCAGTCATTTAAATTTGAAATATTAATTTATTTTAAGTATTGAAAAGTTAATTTTAAAAGTCAAATAGCTTAAATTTCAAATATAAGGGTTTATTTGATAATGTGAATTGTTAAATTTAATATTTGAGATTTTTAAATAATTGAATGTTGAATATAATGTGAATAGAAATGATTTTGAAAGCTTATTTAAATTTTGTTTAAATAAAAATGGTAATAGAAAACTTTAATTTATAATTAAAGTGATTAGAATGATTTTAATAATAATTCGTTTTAACTAACGTGTGAAAATAGCCTCCCGGGACATTGTCTCGAATTTTGACGAAACCGGTGTTATTGGATCCGTAATAGTGAATTATTGTATGTTAACGAAATTCGTGGCGGTCGGACGTATCGTTTGGTCGTGCGAGCTCGAAATGCGTAGAAATTAGTTAAAGGAAATTAATTTAATATAATTTGATTTTGAAAGTTAACTTTTGTACATGATGGAATTGGGCCTCGATACTAGTTCTATTGGGTTTGGAATAGGGGCAGTTAGTATCAAACGCCAGGCGGTACGCCTCGATTGGAATTCGGAAATTTAGAGCATGAATAGTGTCATGAAATTTTCTATAAAAGAACCTCCATATTTCATTCGTTGCTCAAAACCGTAATTCACAAAGCCAGCCGCCATTTCCTATTTAGCCTCATCCAATGGCTCTAATACATCGGCGGCGCTACAGAATAAAACAGCCACCGACCTTAACTATAAAAACATTCGTCTAGGCTAGGGGAAGATAGTGTACGGTTGGATCGAGCCAAAAGGAAACACGGCGGCGAAAAAGGAGGCACGAAGTCACGGTAGAATTTGGGCAATTAACGATGATTAGCGGCGAGCTAAGGATCGGCTACGGTGATGTGTGAATGGGCGAAGGAGTGGCTACCCTCTAGCAACTCACGGCGGTGGCCAATGGCTTGGAATGGCGGCGGTTGATCAATGAAGTCGGGGACGATGGGTTTGCGTTTGAAAAAAAAAGTGAGATCAGGAAACACGAACAAGAGCGATGGAGTTAGCTAACGACGGTGATTAGCAACTAATTGTGAAATTAGTAAATAATAATTCTTATAAAATGTATAAATCTCTCATACAAGGTCCAAATTGAACGCTGTCAATCATGTTAGGTTTGAATCAACGAATACTACGTTATGGAGTTGGATTGGAGTAGTTTGGAGCTTATAGGAATTTGTGTTAAAATCTAACACCTGTTCGATTTTAATTCAAACTGGAACGCTTTAGCGATAACTGGAATTTCGGTGAGTTAACTCACCTCCCTGGTTCACTTATATTTCTATACAAGAGTGGATAAATTTATTGCTGATTGTTTGATGACTGTTTGGATGATTTACTATTTTATTAGTTGTTTTGGATATACTCCCACCCCAGGAGCGGATGAGACCCTATTACATTCCCGTGTATGGGCGGATGACTCTTTGTATACGATACCGCCTCGAAGCGGTTATACTGTATATGATGCAGGGGAACAGGTTGGAGGGATCCAATAGGATTCCTCACCCTGTTGATTATACTTTTCATATATTGTGATATATGATGTATTGGATGCCATATTTGATGGCATGGATGATTTCTCTTATTTAGTGCTTTAGTAGCACCGGGCTTTATCTTTTGGTATTTTAAAATACTACAAAATAATGATTTTGATTTAAAAGGGATTTCAAAGTGATTTTTAAAGTATATATGTTTTGATACATTTTAAATTATATAAAGGAATGAATTTATTTAAAAAAAAATAAAAATGTATGATTTTTGATGTTATAAAGTTATGGTTTTGAGAAATACTATAAACAAAGATTTTTGAAATGGTTTATATAAAAGGATTTATAAAAGCGATACATAATAAATAAAGAAAGAGATTTATAAACGGAGTTTATAATTATTTATAAATGGATTTGTACTTGATATTTTGTAAATGGATTAATAAATGGTTTTTATAAATAATTTAGATTTATAAAGAAAAGGATTTATAAATGGATTTTGATAGTAAATGAGATTTATAAAGAAATAGATTTATAAATAGAATTGTTATAAATAAAGAGATTTTGTAAAGAGAAGTTTTATAAAATAGAAAGGAGATTTATAAACATAGTTTTATAAATATGGAAATGATTTATGTTGAGATTTGAATATTGATTTTTTATAAAGGGAATACATTCAAGTTTTTAAAGTAAAAATAATCTTTCAAAAGAATGTTTTGAAAGTGATATTTTCAAATGGAGTTTAAGTGGTTTTTAAAAGCAAATTAAAATGTACTAAGTGATGAAAACGTAGATTTCAACATTTATTGTTGTAATAAACGTTTTCGAGAAAGCAAGGAAGGCGTAGACTATAACGCTATTGTTAAAGTAAATGATTTTTGAATGGAAATGTTTTATATAGTATACGAGATTTATACAAATATCCCTTTACTATTGTTTTGGGCTGTCGTAACGATGTTTTATGCAACATTCGTTTTGACCCAATTAAGTGTGTTTTGGAAATATGAAGCTTTTCTGAAATGATTTGTAAATATACTTATTATGAATTTAAGTATATCGAGGTATTTTCTAAGTGTTGAAACGAAATGGTTTATGAATATACTTATACCGTTGAAATAAGTATATGGAAATGTTTTCCAAATATCGAAAGACTAAAATTGTTTTGTGAATATATATTTTAAAAATATTTTGGGATAAATATTTGGTAGTTGATTTAATTAAAAGGAGATTAATTAAATGGGCCTAGTGATTGCTTATGTGCTACATTTTATTTGTTGCTTTGATAGTTAAATAACCGACTATCAAATTTGGCCATTTTTTGTTCCTTAACTTGATGTGGGAATTGATTACTCGTGCACTTAGCACGAAACCGATTGAGTAGGCTTGATTATCGTTTGGTGTTAAGAATGTTTATTCGAGTAGTGTAGAGTGACTATTGGACTTCCTTCTTGGCCGGAGGATAGAAAGTTAAGAGTTGGAAACCAGATAAGTCTCCGAGACTTAGTTTCCGTATGAGGTTAAGAGCCTCTTTATCGTTGTTGGTCCGGAGAGACAGGGATCGGATTTATCCGAAAACCACTTCGGACCAATGTATGCGTTCGGAAGTACAAGGTTATAAAGATAATTTTTGAAGATGGAGATCTTCATGATGCAGGGCTACTTGCCAATAGATCCGCGATGCATATTATATATATGGTGGCAGCAGCGCATTGTTATGCAAATCATCGATATGCAAGGACTTCTCACTACTAATCCTAGGGTTGATTCTTGACAGGATGTAGTAGGAGAGTACCTTCAGTTTGTCCAGTTTTTGAACAACTTGTATGGACGAGTGTCTGACGTTTCATTTCTAATAACATTGATTGATCTCTATAAGCGTATCATCTATTTGGTGGCAGAGAAGGCAACTTCTCTTAGCATAACACCCTTTCTTGAGACATACGAGCTCAGGAGTTATACGTTCATAGAAATCAATTGTGTGATCATGGAATGGTTGTGTGGCATTCAAAGTAGAATGTGCTATGTGAAAAGGTAATCGTTACCTTGGGCCTCATCACTTAGAAATGGCTCAAACATGGCATGTCATGAGGCTATGTGGGTCGTGCCCATAAGGATACGGTGATCACCTTTCTATATTACTCTATATACGTCGAGTATGTTGTGTATGATATTGGATCCCGAATAGAACGGTTATGACCGGGGTGATGTCATATTCAGTTCTATAAGCCACCAAAATGGGTTTGCTGGTAGGTCGATCTTGCCAGGTGTAGAGGTTTCAAAGATGTTGATCCTCGGTACATCCCTCAGGAGATGTACTGTACGGAAGGTAGTCCCTTACCTTGCCATTGTTTGTAATCCATTCTCCAATACGTGCCTGCCATTTTGTTTTTAGATCCTATCCGGATTTTAATAATGGTAACAATTTCAGCTATTTTAATATTATTTGTATATTTGGCACTAGTACAATATAACATAATTTGATATGAAATATTTTGGTTATATTAAGGTAAAAAAAACCCGTCCGTGTTAATGTCTGACGTAGTCTTATGTGACACCTTTGTTTTGAAAAAGAAAGTTTTTGATAACTTTAAAATTAGTTGAGATGTGTTTTCTCATGCTGGTTTACTAGACTGATCCGGGCTTCTTCCCCTTCAATGCTCGGGTCGGACCGAGCATATTTACAGATTTAGATTTGCATGCTTTGGTGCTTCAACAGACGAGCTGGAGGTCTTCAGGTCGTATTCACGTATATGTTTATTTTTCCGCTGCATTGTTGTTGAAATTATTAGCATTTGTGAGGACAGATTATTATAACTGTCTAGGCTGATGATTAGTGATTTGTTGTGTACTCTGATTGATGTATGTATATTACAATTTCTCTTTTGTAAAGGTCATTGATATTATATTATATGATGTTCTGCTGCGATTGTGATATTCTGTGTTGTTTTAGTTTCTTTTTCTCTTCTTCTTCTCTTCTCTTCTTCTTTCTTCCTTCTTTCCCAAAACTATTCATCTTTCCATTCAATTTGGATTGGACATGTATGGTTTATTGTCAGCTTCAACTGTGTGGAATTGTAGGTTGTTACAAGTATATTTCTTTATTTAGTTATGGACGCTTTGGGCCCTTGGAGAGGAGCTAGATGATTACCTACCATAGTATTTTTATTTATGTTGTATTACTTTATGTGTATATATCTGCAATTATAGGGATGGGCCATTATAATTGTCCAAGTCGATGATAGTACTTAAATTAGTAACTTCGACAGGCTACGTATATTAGAGTAACATTGTATATTATCTTTTGAAATGTTATATGTTATTATTCCGTTGTGAAATTTTGATGTTTTTGTTCCTCTCTTTCTAATTCCTTTTCTTTTCTTCTTTTTCTTTACCCTAATGCTTTATCTTTCCAACACTTGGGTGCTCGGCACGTGAATATCATGAACGTATAGTATCGACATTCGAGGGTCGAAAAGACGATCGTTACATTTTATTTAAATAAAATCTCTTATTTATTTAAATTTGTAAATTATATAGTTTTATTTAATTTATATATTAATACATGTAAACATACACATATGTATTATATACATATATGTATATGTGTGCATGTGTAACATGATAGCTCGTGAAAGGTATAAATGGCCGTGTCTAGATTTGGGATTTATATCGCAATAGACACGTTAGCTCATCTGATGTGTATTGTATATTGTACAAATATATGCATGTATTAAAACTTGTTACTTATATAAATATTATGAATATATATATTTATATATATAAATGTATATGTTAATTTTTTTTTAAATAATTTTATGTAAATGAAAATATTTAAATATACATGTATGTATATATGTATGAAATTTATAAATATATATAAAATATTAATAATATATATTTATATACGCATATTATTATAAATGAATATTAATATATATAATTTTTTTATTATTATTTTTACATGAAAAATATATGAACCAATATATATATATATAATGAAAAAATAATATTTTTATATAAAATATATATTTATTCAAAAGTACATTTATAATATATATATATATATATTAATTAACAAAATAAAAAATTTAATTCTAAAATATATTTATAGTACCCAATAAATTTATTACTAATTTTTATTATTTAAAATATATATATTGATTGAATAATCTTTCGAAAATAAATAAAATATTGATAAAAAATATTTTTCAAATATTTTTCAAATTTTAAATTTCCACTAAATCGTATATGATATTTTGAAGTTTAAAATATTTTTTTACAACTTTTCTTGATCGAATTATATTTTTTATTAATTTATTGATTTTCGACCGATTATTATAATAGTTTTTTAAAAATAGCAAGATTAATTTTTTAATTTTGGTCCAAGAACATATCTTATGATAAAATAATTTGTTTAAAAATAATTTTCAAAACATATTAAATTTTATATTATTTATCTAGATAATATATTAATTTAAATAATAATTAATTATTACAAAAAATTATTTTTACTGTTGTTGAAAATTATTATTTCTATAAAGATACTTGTATATAATTATATTATTAATTTTAATCACAAAATTATATTGTATTAAATATAAACCATATATTAAATGATATATATGTATAAATAAATAAAATAATAATTAATTATATCTAAATTACGTAGTTGTACAGATCTATTCTGCATATAAAAAATTGTTATTTTTAAATGAATAAATGCATATAACCGGTCTAGCTTGTGACAACATTAATACATACCAGAATTGTAACAACCCTGAAGTTTGTGATTTATTTTAATTGTTTATTTTGATTAATTTATTTGAATTTTGATTTAAAAACTTTATTTTATTTATTAAAATGAATAAATTATGTTATTTTAAACATAAATGTTTATTTTTATGAGAATTATAATTTCAAACCTGAATAAATTGAATATTTCCAGAAAAAGTGGATTTTGGTCAATTTGGTCAAACTTTGACCTTTAAATTTTAAATTTAAATATTTGAATTCTTGAATTTTATATTTTATTATGAAAATAGACTTAATATCATGAATACTGCTTTTCGTTTCGTTGAAATTGGATTTAAATTGTGAAAGTTATATTGTTTTCAATATTGTGTGTATATTGAGGTATTTAACAATATTATTTATTTTAATTTATATAAATGATATTTTTATTTGACATATCTTATTATAATTTGTATATGTATGTTATATTATATTTATTTTGCCTTTTAAATATTTTTAAAGTGATTATAAATTTTTTCCAAAGCTTATCGAATTTATTTCAAATTTTTAAAGCATAGTTTGCATTTTTTAAGCTATTTTCTTAATTTAATTCTATTTAATTAAAATTTAATTATTTATTTTATACATTTATTTTTATTTCTGAGTTTTATCTTTATTTATCAGTATTTTACATGTATTTAAATTTGCAAAAAGAAATAATAGAAATTTGAAAGGTTTGTGACCTTTTATTTGCTTAAGACTCTTTGTTTTCTCACCTTTTCATTTCCTAACTCTTGCATTCATTTTGGCCGATCCTTATCTCATTCTTTCAGCCGCATACCCACTTCATTTTCATGTAACGAAAAACTTCTCAACCCTAAAAACTTTGGCCTCCATCATCTGAACAAAAGTTGGTAATGTTTTTCTCCTTTTCATCCCATTTTCTTCTTGTTTTTCTTATTCATTTGCACTTGTCTTCTCCTATATGGTTCAGCCATTGCTCCTCCTTCAACTTGGCTGCCTACACCACCACAACCAGCCACCACCACCTCCAGTCCAGCCCCAAGCCATGGCCGTGTACTATAGCTGACTAGATCCAACAAACTTTGAGCAAACTCCACCTATACATACCTAGCCGACCACCAAAGTGCTCCACCACCTCAAACACCACCTTGGCCTCCACTTTCAACACCAACCTAACCTCTGAGCAGACCTGCACTTGCCTTGGCCGAGCCCAATTGTGCTTGTGGCCGAGCCAAAAAGTTGAACCAAACCACCCCTTTTGCTTTGCCTCTTGACATTCTATGTTTATAACCCCAAAACCCTTCCTCTTCTCGACCTAACCTTGTTATTTTCAGTTCCAAATCTGATCCATTTCAGTCTAAATCATGTTGTGGCCGAGCCATGATGAGCCATGGTCAAGCAATCGTGATATGGAAGCAAAGATAAGCCATTTGTTTCATTGTCTATTCAAATTTCCAAATTGTTTCAAGCTATATTTGTGTTGAATATATATTTATCTTTGCTGTTTAAAATTTTGTATATAAGATCAACAATCTTGGCTCTCTCCTCACTTGAATCAAAAATTGTGCTATCGTGCTTTCTGGAATTCGTTTGTGTGTTTTGATTTGCTAACTCCAGCCTAAAATGGTGAGTTTTCACTCATGACATTTATACTTATATAATTAGTAAAGTGACAACAAGTGAATGTGTAGAATTGTTATATCCTGTTATACCTGCCTGTGATGTAAATTATATGATGTTAAACCCTGTTATAAACTTGTCACATCATCTGCTATGTTATATTTTATTATACTATTTATTTATTTCTGTTAATCACACTGGAAGTTCCCTGTAGAATAGAATCACTATGGGTTGAAATGATACATACCCGAACGGACTTTAGAATAGCGAAAAATTGTTATGGGCTGAAATGATAGGCCTGAGCGATTTTCATTTATTGTTATTAACTTGGGATTGCGGGTTTGAAATTATAAAACCCGGATTTTTGTTACGTAAATTATGGATTGAAATGATATATTATCTGTATCACTTGTCTTAGGTTAGAAAATAATATACAGACCCGTGGTTATTTTATATTTTTTTTTGGATATTTTAAGAATTTTAAAATTGTAAATTACGATAATTTGATTTAAATTTAATTTAAAATGATTTAATAAAGGGTTAGTGATTTTTCTATAAGTTAAAAGTGTTAAATAAATTCATGCTAAAAATGGAAATTTGGAATTTAACTTGACTTGGAATTGTGAGATTTGGTTTTAAAAAAATGGAAGTTTAAGAAAAAGAAAATAAAATGGAAATTTAGTTTTATTTGTGAAATGATAAATTAAATTAAAGTGTTAAGTGAATGTAAAGAATAGGAAAATTGTATACTTGAATTTAATAAGTGAGGTAATGAAAATTTGATATTTATTTATGGAATTTACTTTATAAAAATCATAAGTTAAAGGGTATTTAAATGACCATTTTAAAGTGGAAAAATATGATTTTTATAAAATTAAATTGATTTAAATTGAAGTTTATTTATGGCTGGAATCCTATATAAAATCTGGAAATTCATTTAGTAGCACTTCAGAAATGCTATCGTTTCTGAAAATGAAATAAAAACTGAACTTATAGAATCTGCTGCACTTTGTAAGTGATGTAGTTGCAGAAGTGAATTAAAGGCTAAAATCTAACTAAGGGCTATCACAGCACTTTGCAAGTGCTGTCTTTGCTGAATTGGACTAAAATCTTTAAATTGAACTCTGAATTATTACAGCAGTTTTGTAAATGCTGTCTTTTCTGAATTGAACTATTTTTCCACTAAAACTAAATTATTACAGCCGTTTATAAATGTTGTCTTTGCTGAATTGAATTGTTTTCAAATATAACTTACCACATCACTTTCTAAATGCTGTGAAAGCTGGAATTTTAATGTTTTAATGTATTTAAGTGAATAAATGAGTTCAGAAAAGGTTAAAATTATGGGAATTTAATATTTGATTTGAAGGTATAATGACTTCACTTTTAATGATTTAAATGAATGATTTTAATTTGGAATTTTAAACCATTTTGAAATCTATAACCATGGGTACACTTCTTTATATGCCATTTTATTTCCTTGTGATTTATTTGGATGCACACCTTTAATTTGAGAGTGTGGCTAGTGGTGAGCGATTACTACAGCTCTGTGCTACATTAGTCACATTTACACTGTTGTTTGCATTGTTTACTTTAATATGGATATTTCTATGATAGTGTTTATTACTACTTAATTGATGGTTTGACTGATCCTTAAAGGATGGGCGATCCCAAGCATCCTTTAAGTTATTGCGCATTTATATTACAGTTCACTTGAGTTGGTTTACATTGTATAAGTATGTATGTCCTGACTCGAGTGTTTTGTGATTTACTTTACGCTCGGGTCAGCCTGAGAATCACAACTTTGGATTCACCTTCTGGAGCTAGAGATTTGTTGGAGCTTATTTGTCTGTCGGTTCATCGACTTCTATTCTAGTTATTTCCTATTCAGTATTGTCTCTGTATTATTGATTTATGTATCCTAATTTCTATTGTATCTATTTTGACTATGAGATTTTTTATATGTTTTGAGAGTTTGTATATAGTAGCTTCATGAACTACTATGGTATTTTATTTCCGCTGCGAGTTATTCTGATATTTCTGTGTATGTGATTCTGTGAATGATTTTATTTTCTCCAAATTTTATTACAATCTGTTATTTTTAATTATTCAAGTCAGACATGTGTGGATTATTGTCGATTTGAATGGTCCAAAATAGTGGGTCATTACAGTTGGTATCAGAGCTTTGGTTTTAGGTAAACCTTAGCCTACGGAGAAAAAACTCATTAAAGATGGGGTAGAAATACCCTAGAATGAGTGAAATCAATCCCAGAATCATTTCTTTGTGAGAGAACGTATTTTCGAAGTACAAAATGATTTTCAATTGATTTTAAAGAATTTTCAAAGATTATTTTGATATAAATTTTATTGCTTTGAAAGTAAAATATTTCTTAAACTCCATTCCTTTTGTATCCACCTTGTTAGTAATTTCTTTGATTAGGATCCTCTAAAATTTTGAACTTCTCTCTTGATTGATCTAGATCCATTGTTGATAGGAATCTATTTTGGGTATGGCAAAATCAGTAGTTTGTTAGGTTGCTTTGAGTAAACTCTGTTGTATCTTTTGCTTAGCTGAAGTTCTCCAACTAAAGATATTTATGCTTCTGTTTTCGTATGTTATGAATTTGAGTCTTTTCCAAATTTTGAATGGGAATTCTTTTGTATTAAAATAGGTTATGTATCTCTAATCTTAGTTGGGATTTCTTCGATTAGGATTCCTTTGAATTTTGGAACGCTCCCACTTGTTCTGAAATCCATTCATGTCTCCCCTAATTGTATTCTTTTGATTTTTGGAGCATTCCATAACTCCACATTGAATGACCTCTATAAAGACCGGCGATTCCGCCAAACTTTGAATGATTTGTAAAGGGGTTAAACTCCTTTACAATTGGCATTGATTCACCGAAGATTTCTATATCCTCGGTTTACAATGTTTTCTATCTTCTGCTATATTTAGATTCTATCTCTGGCAATCGAAGGTCGATTTGCCTTAGATTTTCTCATCGATTATATTCCTGAAGTCATGGTTGACCCTATTAAGGTCGCCCGCGATTTATATAGGCTTATCCATCTTCTATTTGGTAATTTAATGATCTTATCTTCGTTTGTGCTTATCTTTGAATCAAAATTCTATTTAATTAGTGTCCCTCTAAATTTGAATCTCTGTTTTGCTTTGAAATCCATCCTTGAATCAACCCTTGAAAAATTTGTGGTTGATTGTCTTTTGAAAATTGTATTAATCAAAGTTATTATTTTGATAAGGATGACCATATTTTATATATAAAGGTGAAATGTTTTCTATAAGGATCTATATACCTTTTAAATGAGAATTTGAAGTTTTGAAAGGATTAGAAAATTTTGAAAATTTATAAGGAATGGTTTCATATAAAATGTTTTATAACTAAAGGTTTTGAATCTGAATTTGAGTGATTGAACTCCGGCATTTTGGAACTGGTTTTAAGATTTTGAAATAATTAATAATATGATTTGAAAGTATTTTCCGAATATGAAAAAGTTTCAAATGATTTTTATAATTTTCAAATGATTCGAAGAAATTTCAAAAGAAATTTGAGAAAATAGAGGTCCAGAACCCACTTATGTCGCTGGAAAATAATTTTGGTGATGAATGCATACATCATCGACATTGATTTTTGAGTTTCTGAGTGGGGGAGAGGCCACTTCGGTAACTTTGCTATGCGATTGATTTGTGAAACCAATTTTGATTTCAAATTCTGAAGTGTGATGTGATATTCGAAAGATATATGTGTATATATTTGAACAATTTGAAATGAGCTGGTGTTCAGTCCTTGAGTTTTGGATTTGATTTTATATAACCCTATTTTTGGAATTGATTTACTGATTTAATTATGATTTCCAACTCTTGGATTGAAATATGATTTCTTCGACTATTTTGAAGGTTCGAGCACTTCCAAATCAAGGTTAACTTTTTGAAGCTAAGGAATTTTGAAAAGTATAAAGTATATAAGTTTGGTATGTAGGTTTAAAGTATGTAGTAATATGATTTAAATAAGTTGAAACTATTTTGTTAAGTAAACAAATAAGGCTATTTTGAATTTTTCTAATATGAAATATAGATTTGAAATGTTTTGAAAAGAATTTAGTCTTCAAAATATTTTGAAAAAAAATTAGTTTAAATATTTTAACTGGGTAACATCTTTATAAAACTATATATTGAACAAGTTGGAATAGATACATAAGTTGTACGTATGCTGTTTTATTCACATAATTAATTTGATTCAGGTTTGAGTACACAAGTTCGAGGTGAATTACACCATTTCATGTTAGGATTTTTCATTTGATTCTTGATGGCGAATATTTGATATGGATTTTGGGCTTGATTCTAGATTTCTCTATCATAGTATATGGCTATGCAAGGAGACTGATGGCTTCTAGTCCAGAAACCATATCGAAGTCCGCATTAGGGAAGTCGAATGGACAATACTAGTTTAAAAACGAACTTGTGTGATCGAGCGAGCGATCGAATGTAATGTTGCGAAATGATGACATATGTATGTCTTATATTCTAATATCATTGATACACTTGACGTTGAAATTGGAAGTTGTTGGGTTGGATATCTTTGTAATTTAATTGGAATTTTTCTTTATGAAAAACTACTATCAATTTAAAACCATTTTTCAAAACTATTTTTCTTTTGTTCTTCTTAAACAAACTATTTTATTCTATTTTACATACAAACTATTTTACAAACTATTTTATATACAAAACTATTCTAACTTAAAAATCTTTTATAAATCAAAGATGTTCAATCCCATATGGCTCTTCATGCAACGAAATTTATTATTTTTGAAAATTTTTGATCCTTATATAAGATGAACTTTATGTAAGCATAAGATGATTTTGAAAACCATTGATTTTGGAAATGAATTGTTTGACTTAAATTATATTGATTTAGAAACTTGGATTATTCTCCAAAACTATTATTTTGGGAATTTTGAAACATAAGATATTTAAATTGAGAAGAAATAATTTGGTGGAATTGTTTATGATTTTGAAACTGAACTGGTATTGAAACAAATTGAATTGAGAACCTTGTATTTGACTAAATACTTTATTTGGGAGTTATCGAAACTATATAAAAATTGGTTTGTGTAAGTATGATGTTGATTCGAAAACTATGGATTTGAAAAGGTACTCAATTTGAAAAGTGAAATCTTATATAATTGAAGTCTATATAAGTGTGATTTGATATACTTTTGATTTTGGAAAGGTATTTGATTTGAAAATAAAATCTTATATATAATGGACTTTATATAAGTACGATATTTGAAAGTGATTTGAAAAGGTATTATATGGTACATATTTTCGAAGTAAAGATATGGAAAGTGCCTTCTACTTGATATCCGCTTTGTGGCCACATTGTGGATTCATTCTATCGATATTTCTCTGATTTTTGGTTTTCCGGATATGATACTCGAGTTTCCATCGAATTCCATGGCGTTACCCATGGTCTTACAAGTGCGACTGCATAGCGTAATTCACCTGGCTGGATGGCCCAGGGGTACGGATGTTTCCTGGGGGATTCAGGCGTAACCATTGTGTATCCTGTGATCTATGTAGGTCGTATTAGTACCAAAATCCGCAAGGCTGAGAAAGCTTATGGATACGGATGTTTCCTAGGGGATCTAGGCATAACCTTTGTGTATCTGCGGTCTACTAGTCATCATGGCGCAATTCGCAGGGCTGAGAAAGCTTACGGATACGGATGTTTCTTGGGGTATCCAGGCGTAACCTTTGTGTATCTGCGATCCATGGCCAGACAAAGGTTTTGTTTGTTTTTTTTGTTTGGATTGTACTTTCCACATCTGTTTTTAAAAGTTTTCCAGTATTTTCACTGGGTGTTGAAACAAGTCTACTAAGTACCTGGAGAATTCTAGCTTTGCGCCTGATCAACGCACTGCCATAGACTGCAGGAACGAGGATAAACTTGTTAAGACATCGAGTTATAAAAGTATTTTGATAAAAGTATTATATAAAGTATATTTTGATCGGTTATTTTCCTTTCTAAAGATTTTTAAAATGTTTTAAATATTGTTTACTTTGAACCATCAGATTTGAATCAAATGACTATTCATCCTATTATAAAATGTTTAAAATGTTATAAAAATTTAATTGAAATGTATAATGGTTTGAAAAAATGGTTCATCCTTGTCCTTCGATCTATTTTCCCCACCTAGCTACTTTTTCCCCTACCTTCTTTTCGGGGATGTCTTCCAACCTATTGTTCTTTTTAGTTGTTTCTCCGCTTCCTTCCTTTTCAAGGACGAAAAGATTTGAGTGGGGGAGAGTGTAACAACCCTGAATTTTCTGATTTATTTTAATTGTTTATTTTGATTATTTTATTTGAGTTTTGATTTAAAAACTTAATTTTATTTATTAAAATGAATAAATTATGTTATTTTAAATATAAATGTAGATTTTTATGAGTATTATAATTTCAAACCTGAATAAATTGAATATTTAAAGAAAAAGTGGATTTTGGTCAATTTGGTCAAACTTTGACTTTTAAATTTTAAATTTAAATATTTGAATTCTTGAGTTTTATCTTTTATTATGAAAATAGACTTAATATCATGAATACTGCTTTTTGTTTCGTTGAAATTGGAGTTAAATTGTCAAAGTTATATTGTTTTCAATATTGTGTGTATATTGAGTTATTTAACAATATTATTTATTTAAATTTATATAAATGATATTTTTATTTGACATATCTTATTCTAATTTGTATATGTATGTTATATTATATTTATTTTGCCTTTTAAATATTTTTAAAGTGATTATAAAAATTTTCCAAAGCTTATGGAATTTATTTCAAATTTTTAAAGCCTAGTTTGCATTTTTTAAGCTATTTTCTTAATTTAATTCTATTTAATTAAAATTTAATTATTTATTTTATACATATATTTTTATTTCTGAGTTTTATCTTTATTTATCAGTATTTTACATGTATTTAAATTTGCAAAAAGAAATAATAGAAATTTGAAAGGTTTGTGACCTTTTATTTGCTTAAGACTCTTTGTTTTCTCACCTTTTCATTTCTTAACTCTTGCATTCATTTTGGCCGATCCTTATCTCACTCTTTCAGCCGCATACCCACTTTATTTTCACGTAAAGGAAAACTTCTCAACCCTAAAAACTTCGGCCTCCATCATCTGAACAAAAGTTGGTAATGTTCTTCTCCTATTCTTTCCATTTTCTTCTTGTTTTTCTTATTCATTTGCACTTGTCTTCTCCTATATGGTTCGGCCATTGCTCCTCCTTCACCTTGGCTGCCTCCACCACCACCACAACCATCCACCACCACCTCCAGTCCAGCCCCAAGCCATGGACGTGTACTATAGTTGACTAGATCCAACAAACTTTGAGCAAACTCCACCTATACATACCTAGCCGACCACCAAAGTGCTCCACCACCTTGGCCGCCACTTGCACCACCAACCTAACCCCTGACCAGACTTGCACTTGCCTTGGCCGAGCCCAAGTAGCTTGTGGCCGAGCCAAAAAGTTGAACCAAACCACCCCTTTTGCTTTGCCTTTTGACATTCTATGTTTATAACCCCAAAAGCCTTCCTCTTCTCGACCTAACCTTGTTATTTTCAGTTCCAAATCTGATCCATGTCAGTCTAAATCATGTTGTGGCCGAGCCATGATGAGCCATGGTCAAGCAATTGTGATGTGGAAGCAAAGATAAGCCATTTGTTTCTTTATCTATTCAAATTTCCAAATTGTTTCAAGCTATATTTGTGTTGAATATATATTTATATTTGCTGTTTAAAATTTTGCATACAAGATCAATAATCTTGGCTCTCTCCTCACTTGAATCAAAAATCGTGCTATCTTGCTTTCTTGAATTCGTTTTTGTGTTTTGATTTGCTAACTCCAGCCTAAAAAGGTGAGTTTTCACTCATGACATTTATACTTATATAATTAGTAAAGTGACAACAAGTGAATGTGTAGAATTGTTATATCCTGTTATACCTGCCTGTGATGTAAATTATATGATGTTAAACCCTGTTATAAACTTGTCACATCATCTGCTATGTTATATTTTATTATACTGTTTATTTATTTCTGTTAATCACACTGGAAGTTCCCTGTAGAATAGAATCACTATGGGTTGAAATGATACATACCCGAACGGACTTTAGAATAGGGAAAAATCATTATGGGCTGAAATGATAGGCCTGAGCGATTTTTATTTATTGTTATTAACTTGGGATTTCGGGTTTGAAATGATAAAACCTGGATTTTTGTTTTGTAAATTACAGATTGAAATGATATATTATCCGTATCACTTGTCTTAGGTTAGAAAATAATATACAGACCCGTGGTTATTTTATATATTTCTGGATATTTTAAGTATTTTAAAATTGTAAATTATGATAATTTGATTTAAATTTAATTTAAAATGATTTAATAAAGGGTTAGTGATTTTTCTATAAGTTAAAAGTGTTAAATAAATTCATGCTACAAATGGAAATTTGGAATTTAACTTGACTTGGAATTGTGAGATTTGGTTTTAAAAAATGGAAGTTTAAGTAAAAGAAAATAAAATGGAAATTTAGTTTTATTTGTGAAATGATAAATTAAATTAAAGTGTTAAGTGAATGTAAAGAATAGGAAAATTGTATACTTGAATTTAATAAGTGAGGTAATGAAAATTTGATATTTATTTGCGGAATTTACTTTATAAAAATCATAAGTTAAAGGGTATTTAAATGACCATTTAAAGTGGAAAAATATGATTTTTATAAAATTAAATTGATTTAAATTGAAGTTTATTTATGGCTGGAATCCTATATAAAATCTGGAAATTCATTTAGTAGCACTTCAGAAATGCTATCGTTTCTAAAAATAACTAAAAACTGAACTTATAGAATCTGCAGCACTTTGTAAGTGTTGTAGTTGCAGAAGTGAATTAAAGGCTAAAATCTAACTAAGGGTTATCATAGCACTTTGCAAGTGCTGTCTTTGCTGAATTGAACTAAAATCTTTAAATTGAACTCTGAATTATTACAGCAGTTTTGTAAATGCTGTCTTTTCTGAATTGAACTATTTTTCCACTAAAACTGAACTATTACGGCAGTTTATAAATGCTATCTTTGCTGAATTGAATTGTTTTCAAATATAACTTACCACAGCACTTTCTAAATGCTGTGAAAGCTAGAATTTTAATGTTTTAATGTATTTAAGTGAATAAATAAGTTCAGAAAAGGTTAAAATTTTGGGAATTTAATATTTGATTTGAAGGTATAATGACTTCACTTTTAATGATTTAAATGAATGATTTTAATTTGGAATTTTAAACCATTTTGAAATCTATAACCACAGGTACACTTCTTTGTATGCCATTTTATTTCCTTGTGATTTATTTGGATGCACACCTTTAATTTGAGAGTGCGGCTAGTGGTGAGCGATTACTGAAGCTCTGCGCTACACTAGTCACATTTACACTGTTGTTTGCATTGTTTACTTTAATATGGATATTTCTATGATATTGTTTATTACTACTTAATTGATGGTTTGACTGATCCTTAAAGGATGGGCGATCCCAAGCATCCTTTAAGTTATTGTGCATTTATATTACAGTTCACTTGAGTTGGTTTACATTATGTAAGTATGTATATCCTGACTCAAGTGTTTTGTGTTTTACTTTACGCTTGGGTCAGCCTGAGAATCACAGCTTTGGATTCACCTTCTGGAGCTAGAGATTTGTTGGAGCTTATTTGTCTATCGGTTCATCGACTTCTATTCCAGTTATTTCCTATTCAGTATTGTCTCTGTATTATTGATTTATGTATCCTAACTTCTATTGTATCTATTTTGACTATCAGATTTTGTATATGTTTTGAGAGTTTGTATATAGTAGTTTCATGAACTACTATGGTATTTTATTTCCGCTGCGAGTTATTCTGATATTTTTGTGTATGTGATTCTGTGAATGATTTTATTTGCTCCAAATTTTATTACAATCTGTTATTTTGAATTATTCAAGTCAGACATGTGTGGATTATTGTCGATTTGAATGGTCCAAAATAGTGGGTTGTTACAAGAATCGTCACCTAACTAACAATATAATAATAATATATATATATATATATAATGAAACATTATTCCATAAATTATAAACTATAATTCAATGTAAAACATACCTAAGAACTAATGTCTTGAAGAATACCTTGAAATGATGAACTCTCCTCTTTGAAAGCTTTCCGATTTGGGAGATTGCTAGTCCTTGAACTGTTGACCTTTAACTATCGGATAGTGATCAATGTTGAATTTATTTGAGCTTGATATGATGGAGCACCTATGGAGTGATTTCGGCTAGAGATAGAAGGAAGGAGTGGCAGCTAAAATTCAATTGTAATTAAGGTTAGGGATGTTTAAATGGTGGATATAAAAGAAAAATAATGGACCACATCTCATACCAATTATTCCTTAATCTGAGCCATCAAAATCCAATAACTAAACCCTAATTTGAGCCACCCCCTATGTCATGTTTCTGCTGAAATTCACACTCATCATAATGGGCAAAAATCCTATTTAAGACAAAGAAAATATTATTTAATTAAATCTAATTTACTCGCTCATCGATATCATATAGCGATTATATATTTATAATTATTACAAATATATTTAATAATATTTATTCCTCAAATCATAATTATATTTTATAATTAATATTTCATAAATATTAATTAATTTAATTAATGTATAACAATTATAAACTAATTAAATTGTTTGGACAAAAGAGAATTCATCGTTTCGGTTGTGTGACTCGTCAGATGTAAATTAGGTCAGTGATTAATATCAAACTATTCGAATATTAAGTTCACGCATCACTAGCAGATGGTATGACATTTTGGACAAATCCGTCGCTTACTTGGTTTCATAAAATCCAATTTTATTTTGTTAAGCGTTACCTGGTTGTGACATTCATTTACATTAATTCTCTTCGTCAAAGCAATATCACTTTGGACTTATGGAATTTGGTAACGATCAAAATTCCAATAACATCCATATTCAACTCTATATTACAAATACAAGGCCCTTGCTTCAATAACAACAATTATTATTAACCGAAACGCTTTAGCCAGAAACTTTGACGTTGAGTTGACCTGAGTTGACCGTAGTACTAACCTCGCATAACTGAGGAGACGAATCCTCTCTTGAATAGCGTTTCACTTCCAATACTTCCACTCGATCCAACTGTGGTCATTGGACGGACGCCTTGCCATGATTTGACTATAATCAAAGTGGAGCTTTCATATTGAAGATCAACAATATTCTTAACTCGAGAGAACTTTGTAAATCATTCACATCGATGTGTTCTATTTTACCTTAGTTATATTAACTAATATAAAACTATCAAGTGAGTCATTTTATGGTTACCCAATAACCATCAGTATGTAACCTCTTGGTGCCTCCAAATGTTATGAGTAATATTATGCCCAATATTTGGAGAGCATTACATACTCTAGTCTCAACAGATCGATATCCAGTCTCAATGCATCTTGACTAGGAACATTTAAAATGGTATATTTATTTTATTGTGATAAATTACTCACGGTCACAACACCTTGTAACTACTGTCACAAAACATACCATTTATGAAATTTCTATTAAATACACTTTTAATTAAATTAATTAATTAATATAACACATTGTATCAAGTATATAATAGAAAAAAAACACATTTTATTTCGAACAAGATTGTTTATCGAGTTAGATATATGTAATAATTTCATAATCACCCCTAAGCCATACCCTTAACTCTATAAATCTCCCACGTACACTTGGGGTAAATTATGGAATCTTATTCCAACTTCTCCAACCGGTTTCCTTAAAACTAATTGGATCGGTCTCTTGGTGAAACGGGTATGGTATTATGTTAAATTATCTACTCTATCAATCAACTCTTCCCGATGTTGATAAACTTCCTTATCATGTGGAACAATTTGAAGTATGTCTCTCGACTTTCAGTGAGCTCTAAGTTATGTAATGAACTATATTGTAACATTGTTATCATATAATAATGTTATGAGATTCTCAATATTTGGAATTACCCTCAGCTCAGTTATAAATTTGTGCATTTATATTTATATATATTGTTTTTATTGCAGCGCTATCCAAGGCAGTGTACCTAGCCTTTTTCATTAAATTGGCCACAATAATTCATTTGGAACATTTCCAGTTTAAATATTTTTGACTTGAAATTACTATTGACATACCATACTCAATATTAGTTATAAAAGTTTGAGTCTGAATACTCCTTCATAAGGAGTTCGTTGTTTCTGTAAATAATTCTCTAGTATTTCATAAATACATGAGAATACTTCGAATAACCAATTCATGATATAAATTTGGATTTGAAATTTGCTTCATATATCAAATACATAAACAAATCACGATATTGTAGACAACATAACATGTATGATAATTCATATTAACAATGCATAAGGAATCCATCTTACATATTCCTTATTGAACATATTAATAAGGTGTCCCTGCATATTGATTTGAAACATTCCCAATATCTTTTACACTTACTATAAAAGACATCATTTACAAATCCAACATCAAGCATTAGAACTACAAACTAATTTTAATACAAGTACATCGTTAACAATCAGCAATGTTGTTTACTTATGATTTAGAAATATCTATGTACCTTTTAATGTTCTTTCTTATGAACACATGCTTCCTCTACATTTTGATTGTTAATTTAACTATTTGATACATCTATCATAACACTTGTTCAATTTTGATGTTTTTATGAATGATACTTTTGTATCTGTTCTTGGATCATATCCAAAAACTCACAAACTCAATATCACTCCCACTAACTTTGAGACACTTTGGTTATTATGTATAAATTGCTTATTCTAAATCACTATTTAGAAATTTCCATTTCAGCATATATGTAACAAATCACTAAGTCATATCATGTGAAAATTTTGTCAGTAAAATCTGAAACAACTTAAGCATATTGAATGGTGAATCTGATACGTTAATTTCAAAAATTGAAATTCACGATATTATTCTTACTAATGTGCTCACTATATTTCAACTGCATTTGTCTTTCCCTTAAAGACACATTTGTGGCCAATGGATCATACCATTTCGGTACAACTATCAAAATCGTATTTTGATAATGTACTTGGAATTTAGTTCAAATCCGCACATCGTACCATATCATAGAGTCAATACTCTAAATGGTTTAATGAAACAACCAAGGATTATATATTTTCGACATTAATAAGAAACTCATAGTTTCTCTTTAATGTGCGAGAATACTTATTAGACACTCTAATTTGATGTGTTCGTAGGTTGGTTAATTTCATTTCATCTTATGTAATCAGTCTTATCTTTGGATCGTATCCAGTTCTATTTTACCATCAATAATTTCTCAAAGAAATTTCTTCACTGTAAAGTTGGTATTTTTTGCATATAAAGGGTATACATACATCGTACGGGCTTAAATAACTTAAATGTTGACATTGGATGGATATTATTTATTGATGGTTTTTCTGGTTACATTTATTATATTTGCCAATGGTTATTGTATAGTCTATGCTATATATTGATATTACTTTCCCTATACTTGTTCTCAATGGTTGTTGAGTAATTAGTAGGTGTGGATGGCGTATGCTTCACATTTGGAGCTCGCTTTCGCATTATATTGATTGTATATGCTTTCTAATGATAAAAGGTACACATCTCAGATTACATATCATATTTTTATTTTTTTCCCTACGGGATGCCTCATCCTTGAAGACGAGATGTATATTTGTGATTATATATATATTGTAAATTTTTCCGATCGAACCACGCAAAGGAGACATTGATAAAAAAATTCATAAATTTAATGCGTTAGAAATTTTTTGAGAATTTTGCGAAAAATTTGATATTTGGTGTTATTAATTAGAATGAAAATTAGTTGGTATCGGTGAATGAAGTTAAAGACTTAAAATAATTTGGAAATCTATTTCAACTAATTGGTTTGAAAGATTTAATGGGTGTGGGGCATTTTTCTTACCTTGGAAATTTCAGGGAAGAATGTAACGACCCACTATTTTGGACCATTCAAATCGACAATAATCCACACATGTCTGACTTGAATAATTCAAAATAACAGATTGTAATAAAATTTGGAGCAAATGAAATCAAATACACATGATCACAAACACAGAAACATCAGAATAACTCGCAGCGGAAATTAAAATACCATTGTAGTTCATGAAGCTACTATAACAAACTCTCAAAACATAATACATAATATCAGTCTGAAAACATATACAATAGAAACCTCTAACACATAGAAAATACCAGAGCTGAAATAGAACAACTGGAACTGAAAAGGAATAGATAATTAGACAAGCGGAATCTCCAGCGATTCCTAGCTCCAGAATGAAATCCAAAGCTAAGCTGTAAATACTCAGGCTGACCCGAGCGTAAAGTAAAACACAAAACACTCGAGTCAGGACAATATATACTTATATAATATAAACCAACTCAAGTGAACTGTAGCAGTAATGCACAATAACTTAAAGGATGCTTGGGACCGCACATCCTTTAAGGATCAGTTAAACTATAAATTAAATACATCCCGTGGTTAAAATTTCGAAAGAGTAATTTATATTTTTGAAATCAAATATCATTTCAAAATTCAATATCATGCAAAGATCCATTTCAAAATATCATAGCACCATACCTTTTCAAAACTACATAATATCATTCCAAACATCATTCATTTGAACATCAATCAATTTATTTAATTTAAAATACCATTTAAATCTATTCATTTTATTAAGAAATTAATTACCCTTCAATCTCACATTAAAAGTTAAATTCTTTCATTTAAAACCATTTAAAGCCAATTCCTTATTTTTATTAATTACATATTAAATTTCAAAAAAAAAATTTAATCCTTTCCCAATGATTATTTCCATTAAAATTTATTAAACAACCAAATTCAGTTTTCCGTAGCACTTATAAAATGCTACGTAAAGTTTTAGTTTAAAACAGTTCATTTACAAAAGACAGCGTTTAAGTGCTGTAACAGGTTTTCTCTATTTTTAACTAAGTTTTAGTTATCTTTATCAATTATAGCACTTGCAAAGTGTTATAGTAGCTTCAAGTTTAAATTAGTCTTTAAGTTCATTTATTTTTAACTACAGCATTTACAAATGTAGTAATATCCTTTATATTTAAAATTCTCAAGATTTTAAATATAATTTCAAAACTAAGTAAATTTTATTTACGTCATATTTAACTTATAAAATCGTACAATTTCACATTATAAAGTCATTATTTCATTTCTTATATTTTTATAATTTACATAAGTTAAATTTCTTACAAAATCCAATTTTTATTTTACTTCTTATTTAAATTCAAGTATTACATACCATTTCTTTAATTTAATTATTAAATTAACAATTAAGTTTTAAATTCCAAAATATAACTTATTTCCATTTATTTTACTTAAATAAAATTTCACTTTTTAACCAAAAATTCAAAATTCCAAATTTAAGTTATATTCCAAAATTTAACTTAAACATTTATTCATTCAACATTTTTACTTATCCAAAAATCATTAATATATTATAAAATCATTTTAAGTTAATTTTAATTCAAAATATCATAAATTTATCATATTTCATATTAAATTTAAATTCTATTTCATCATCAAATTAGGATTTCCAAAATAACTTACATTTCAAATTTCCAACTTTACCATTTATTTATTTTACTTAAAAATTCTCAGAAAATCAATAATACTTTACAAAAATCATTTTTATTTAAGTTTAAATCAAAATATTATAATATTTACATTTCTAAAGTAATTTAAATTTTTTAGAAAACATATTTTAACCACGGGTCTGTATATCATTTTTAGCCTAGGTAAGGTGATACGGATACTATATCATTTCAATCCGTAATTTAGAATGAAAAATCCAGGTTTGATCATTTCAAACCCGCAATCCCAAGTAAGAATGAAGTAAATAAAAATCGTTCAGGCCTATCATTTCAGCCCATAACGATTTTCTCCTATTCTAAAGTCCATTCGGGTATGTATCATTTCAACCCATAGTGATCCTAGTCTACAGGGAACTTGCAATGGTGATAACTGATATAAATAACAGAATAGCATGAAATAACAGTGACATATGATATAATAGGTGTAATAACAGGTATGAACATTATGTGATAATAATATAGCAGTTATAACAGGATGATATGCATTACAGATTCAAGCGATATCAGTTTATCAACTACATAAGTACATATTAGTCTGGTGAGATTTACTCACCTCTAAATGCTGGAGATAACAAAACCAATGACAAAACGGAAACAAAATCACGATGACAAGACTACGGACTTGAGTGGAGAGCGAGATCCAATGCTACAAGCCTTGTGTTACAACCCAAAACAAACATCAAAACAGACATAAATTCAATACACTTTGAAATGGAATAACTTTGGAATAAAAAGAGATTTGAATACCAAGTCTTTTGCCTTGCTTTCTCTACTATTTGGCACGGCCTAAGGATGTTGTTTGGCTCAGGTTTGAATAAGTTTGGCTCAGGTTTGGGCTAGGAAATGCATGGCGTAAGCGAGAACATGTAGAGGAAGTTACAACATAAGAATGTCAAGAGGCTAGGCAACATTGGAAGGTTTGTGTTCACACTTTGGGCTCGGATAATGGTCAAATGGCTCGGCCATGTCATGCTACAGGTCTGGCCAGAGGTAGGAGGGGTGAGTAAGGGTCTGGACAGAGGTGGTGGTGGCGGCCTAAGGTGATGGTAGTGGTGGAAATGGAAGTGGTGAACAAGTGGTGGTCAAACAACATGGTTTTAAGGGAATTAACATAGTTTTATGGAGTTTCTCTTCATAGATTGTGCGGCCATGGTTCAGACCTAAGGAGTAGGTGGTGATGATGGCAGGGAAGAGGTGTAGGAGGTGGTGGTCGTGGATATGGAGTGGATGCCGTTCAAAGAAGCAAAGAAAACAAGGCAAAAATACATGAAAAATGAGAAGAAAAGTGTAAAAAAGTAGCCATTAACCATAGATTTTTCTTGAAGCCATGAATGAATGAGAAGGTAAAATGTTTTTGGGTGAATGGAGGCTGAAAACTCACGGCTACAAACCAAAAATGCACAGCCAAGATAGTAATTGAGGAGTTATGGCAAATGAAAGGACAAAGGAGATGAAAGGACTTAAGGTAAATAAGCTTTTAAAACTCTTCATATTTCTTTTTCTTTAAATTCAAATAAAAAAAAATCAGTAAATTGACTTTAAAACCGAAACAAAGTAATATAAAATAAAAATAAATAATAATTTTAAAGAAAATGGAAAAAGAAAACAAGAAATTGCTTAAAAATCCAAAACAGTGTCCAGAAATTACAAACAAATCACTATTGACTTTGGAAAATTATTAACTTCATTTTAAAAATATTCTAAAATAAAATTTGAAATAAAAATGATTTTTAAACATTTTCAAAGTAAAATAAATAATTAAATTCAGAGAAAATATCAAAAGAATTGAAGAAATTGTTTAAAAATAGCAATCAGGACATGAAAATTTCAAATAAATTACAATAACTCTAGAAATATTTATACTTCACTTAAAATATTTTAAAACCAAAATATATAAATACCAAGTTATTTTACCCATATAAACATAATTTAGAACATTACATGACCAAATAAAATATTATTTATATAATTTGAAATAAACAATTTGGTTAAATACAGCAAATTACACACAAAATTGAAAACAGTATAACTTCCACAATGTAAATCCGTTTTCAACAAAACGAAAAGCAGTATTCATGATATTAAATATATTTTCATAATAAAAGATAAAATTCAAGAATTTAAATATTTATATTTAAAAATTAAAAGTCAAAGTTTGACTAGTTTGACCACAAATCCACTTTTTAGGAAAATATTTCATTTATACAAGTTTGGAATTATAATTCATATAATAATCAAAATTCATATTTAAAAATGAAATATTTGAACTAAACAAGTTTAATATAATTTAAAAATAAAAATAAAGTCAAAATAAAATATGCAAAAATCTAGGGTTGTTACAAAGAATTTCTTTTAAGGAGGAAGAATGTAACGACATGTATTTTTGGGTTTTCGAATTTGAATATTTAATTTGTTTAAATATTCGGGTTTGAATTTAAATTATAATAAAATCTATGTTTCAAATTTTGACTTGATTTTTCTTGACGTATTTTTAATTTAATTTATAGGATTTTTTCATAATTTTTAATTTGAAAAATAATAAAATTTTTGTTTGACGCTTTTTGAGCCAAACGTCGGTAAACAGAATAGTTAACCAGTCTATTTTATTGTTGTTTTGTGATCGTGTCACATTGTTGTGCGCGATCATATTTTTGTTTCCGTCGTTCATTGCTCGTACCCAAACGTTATATTATGTGGCGGTGTACCGCAAAAACTATTCAAAACAAAATTTTATAAACCATTCTTTTCATATCTTTTCTCTTTCCATATCTGTAACGTTTCGACTTTTCGACCCTCGAAAGTCGACATTAATACGTCCACTGTATCAAATGCTGTGCAATCGAATGCCAGAAAACCGAATCATTAGGGTTAAAAAGAAGAGGTAGAAGAAGACAGAAGAAAAATAAAGAAGAAGAAACGGAAACAACAACAATATCAGAATCTCACATTCGCAGCGGAACAATATATAATAGATAATCACTAGTCTTTTAAACAAAGAACTATATCAGTTTTATACAATACATCAATCAGAGTCAATATACAACTCAATACAACAATGGACAGTTATATAAACTTGTCCTCACATAGAATACACAGCGGAATAAATAAACAAGTACGGTAGTACGCCTCGCCATCCAGCTCATCTCCAAAGCTCTAGAATATCCAGAATATCCTGATAACATAACTCTAGGCTGCCCATGTGGAAAATTATAGGCACCCAGAGTTTAGAAAGGGAACAATAAGCTCCGAGTTAGTCATGGTGACTGGTGTGAGATCGTAAAACAGTTATTTTCACAAAGAAAATAAAACAGATTCGCAATGCTTTTGGAAAATGAAACTACCATAAGGCCTCCCGCCGCACACACAATGCAAACGCAGAATTGGAGGAGATTTCCCCTTATGATAGTCAAACATGCTTACTACGCAAAATCATTAGATATTATTACTAGTGCATAGTGTAGAAAACATTTCGAAAGTATAATATTAATCTTAGCCAACATACAACCATTATTGTATGCCTACTATAGCTACTATGTTCAATAGCAGGTTACGGCCACATTCCATAGCAGGTTATACAACTAAAACCGTACAAGGTTCGTATTGTTTCTTTGGATTTCCAACAAATGGTCAGGCGAAGGAACTTCCTTACACCGAAATGGAAACGCCTCTGGAAAGACGCCCCGAGAACCTAACCGGATCTCTGCAAACACAAGGCCGACGCTACCTCACGCTGTACAACTGTACTAGGTAACTAACACACTGACGCTACCTAACGTTGTACAGTTGTAACTAGGTAACTAACACACAAGTATGCCATCCCCCGGTCATTACCGACCTTTATCCGAGGATCCTCAACCACAAAGAACAAACCAAAAAGTATAATAAATTTGCAGCATCAACATAGGTAAAATATCTGAGCTCCATACCATGATATCACCTTTTATCCAGAAGGAAATGACATACCCTAGGGGCGCGACCCCTAAAAACCTTGCCGCAACATTCCTGTTTCGACCATTACCGTGTTGTGAGGCTCGACGAAGTCTCGTCTACAAAGCTATGCTTTTTCACAAAGCCATGCTTTGATCAACAAATGATCAACAGCACTTCATATGCCACATTACCAAATTGGGAATGTATCACTAGTAACCATCAACTACATAACCTCTGAGCTCGTACGTCTCAGATAAGGGTGTTAAGCTAAGAGAATAAATTCTCCGCCACCAACATAAATGTATTTGATAGAAACTAGCTTTACATCTCAAAGTGTAACGTCAGACACACATCCATACAAGTCCGTTCCAGGATCGAACGGAACCGAAGGCATTTCCAAAGAAGCCCTTGCAATCCGGGTATTCACTAATCACGTCCGGACTTCCCATCACAAGAAGAGTGATATAAATCTCTATACCGGAGCAACTCGGTGCAGAGACATTCGACAGGTTGTCCTTTCATTTTCGAAAATACCCGGTCTTCGCACCGGTCTTCAAATGTTATCCATTCACGACGTATCACTATTCGGAATGGGTTATATGACACAAAGTCCTCTCCCGGCTTAACCGAAAAATGAGCGTTTGTTTTAAAAACAAATCAAGTGCCATTTCAAAGGAAAATATTGATAGTCGGTTATTTAACTATCAAACAACATTCACAACAATCAACCAATTTAAATAATTTTCCCAAATTATTAAATTTCAACATATCTTTGCAAGATAATATTTTTCCACACTTCATCACTTTGAAAACAAATTTCAAATCACATTTTCACACTCGGAATAAAATTCCCGATATTATTTATTTCCCTTTTTCTTTATAAATTCCATTATGAATTTAAATTCCAAATATTCACTTTCAAACACAAAAGCAAATTCCAAATTGATTTCTCAATTTCATTCCATCACCAAATCCATTTTAATTCAACACCAAATAAATTTTTTTCATATCGATTTCCCAAAGATTTATTTTCAAATACGAAATCAATTATCAATTGGATTTCAAACAAATTTATCACTTTTAAAATAAATTCCTTTATTCTCTTCCAAACCATTAAAAATTCCATTTTCAATAAATTCTTCAACTTTCAAATAATACTATTCAAAATCCATTTATAAAAATCCTTTTCCATATTTTTGAAAATAAGTCGATAAGATTACCAAAATCAACTTTAATACTTTTAAATTCTTCCTTTTAAATTCACCAAATTCTTTCAAAAAGAATTCACTTAAAATTTCCTTCTTTAATTTCAAAAATCCAATTTCATTTATTTCTGGTATCCAACGATACCAAAAACACATTCGGCTAACTTATAGCCTTCAACAAATTTAATCACAAAATATAATCTTTCACAGATTATAAATAAATTATCACACAACATATGAAACAAATTCATAAAATTTGAGTAATCCAGTTGGATCCCTCCAACCTGTTTCCCTGCATCCACATATGTTAGCACAATACCAATTCCACTTCGAGGTGGAATATCGCGGTATATGGGTTTTATAAAATATCATCCGCTATTATGCGGCGCATAGGGTCTCATCCGTTATATAATGCGGGAAATCAACAACTCCAATATATACATATTCCAATATATATATATATATATATATATATATATATATATTGCTATATACTACTATATATACTATCACCCAAACAATCAATCAATCAATAACTGAATTTCCAATTTTTTAATTTGAGTGAGAAGATCTCACCTTTTATTATGCATGCAATCCATTTTCCATTCCGGCTTGATTTCATGATTTTTTTGAACCTTGTAACAAACATTATAGGATTTATTATTATTTGAATTATTGAACAATTAATTCCCATTTAATAGATTGAATTAACTAATTATTAAATTTAAAATAAATTTCCTTTAATAAATTATCTTTAGTGACCAAAATAATTGATTAACCCGTTAAACAAATTATTTCCTTAATATATAAATAAATTGGTAAATTTAACATATATATTTATTTTCTTTTGAAACTTCATATATATATATACTTGTAAAATTATCTGTATAGATTTAAAATTCCTATTTATTTTCCAAAATCTTATCTACATATATATAATTAAACTAAAGCAGGTTAACACCTTACTGTAAAAATGAATTTCTATTCAGTTAGTTTTAAACATGATTAACATAAATTTGTTTTAAATTTAAAATTACCTTAATACAACAGGACCCAAAATCATCTCGAAGAAAATCTGAAACTTCACGGCTGAATGCTTCCAACGAGATTCCTTCCTCGTCGACCATGCCAACTCTAGTAGCTTCATCGCACGGTCGCGAACCCATGTGTGTGGGCCTCTTGCCAGTGCCGCCACGCCTTCGAGACCGCGACGACGCCTCACCTTCACGTGCGACAGCAATGAATCGCCTCCAACAAAGACAACCTGCCGCAATTCGAACACCGCCTCCATCTCATTTCTACGAAATCGCGACTCTCATGCATGCGCTGCCGCCGATGAAACTATCTCGATGCCTTCGACTTCGATTTATCAATCGCACGCGAGTGCCATACCAAAGCCAGTCGCGAACCCCAAATCGGGACTTCAATTTCGGTGCCGACTAACCTCGAACTTGCTTCGAATTCAACGTGCTCGAGCTCACCTCGCGACTTGTGAATCGAACGAGGCTCGACATTTATTTTTATTTTTTATAATTCACGAATGAATTTGAAAGAGGGAGGGATGAGGTGGTTCGATTTGAATTTAAAGTCGTAAGAGAAGTTGTCGCCCTTTTTAATTTGAACGAGACGAAGTATAATTTTTTCTCTGTTTGTTGTAAAGGGGATCAGCCATTAATTTATTTCATTTCGTTCTGAGGAAGGTTGCACGTTATCAACTGGAAAGGGAACAAGGAAAAGATGTTTACGTACCTAAATCAACAGGCTACAGTGACTTTGAAAAGAAAGAATTTCAACTGATGTTGACCGGAGTATAAATATATATTCAATTTAAATTCAGATTCAAATCGTCACGAATTTGCAACTCAAAATTTCGATATCCTATCGAGACGTGCCGCTAGGCGTTTGTAATGTTGTACGCCTATTCCGAACGCAATGGAAAAGGTTTCGAGTCCAAATTCGATCGTATGGAGAAGATAGCTTTTTGGACCCAACTATTATATTAAATTCGATATAAATTATAGCGCGTTTATATATCGTACGGCCACACAACGACTCCAAATGTTATGAAAATTGAAATCCGATAATAATACAATATTACGGATCCAATGAAACTGGTTTCGTCGAATTCCGAGACTGTGCCTCGGAAGTCTATTTTTAAATTCAATTTAAACAATAAAATTCCAAAACTGAACAAAACAGTTTCAAATTCAATTCTGAAAGTTCCATTATCTTCAGTATTATAAATATGAACTTTCTAAGCCATCAAATCATTTTTAACAGGCTTAAAATTGAAGATTCAAATTTTTACCCAATTTCAGTAAATTATATTCACTAATTAAATTACCAAACAAACTCTGATATTCGAATTTCAAATTAAACTATCATTCGAATATATAAACTCAATTAAATATTCACATTTCAAATGTCAAAAATTCAGGGTCGTTACAATATCTAGCCTTGCATGTTGTTTTATTTTGTTATCTTGGAATCATTGGTTTCCTTATCTCATAAGCAATTGAATTATTATTATTTTGTTTACAAGTTCATACATTCATGCCCATGAAAACAAGAAGACAAGGTATGTTAACACATTTTCTTTTTGCAAATTGAAATACACGTAAAGCATATTGCTTGTCCTTTTTGCCCATGCTTTTTGTCTTAGCATTTATCGCATGTTTCATTGTTTGCATTTAATGTTTGTACTTTAACTTTGCCTTAGCT
This sequence comes from Allium fistulosum, assembly GCA_030737815.1. NCBI lineage: Eukaryota > Viridiplantae > Streptophyta > Magnoliopsida > Asparagales > Amaryllidaceae > Allium > Allium fistulosum. The sequence goes on along the minus strand of CM060905.1, from coordinate 750,073,421 downwards.
ATTAAAAACTTTTCCTACATATACACATAGGCATGCAAGAAAGCAGAGGAAAAAAATAACACTCATGCATGGAACGGTATTCATTTTGTTTGGCAACACCAACCTATTTTCAATTTGCTTTTCCCATTTAATAATTTCAATAACTTCCTCTACATTAAAATTTAACCAAAAGTACAAACATGGGAGTTGTAGAAGACAAAGCAAACTATGTCACGGTAGTGTTCGTCGGAGTTTAGCGAAGAGATGTGGCAGTGGTAGAGCATTGATTGCCGGTGGTAAATGGTGGTGATAGAGTTGGAAGTGTCGATGGTGCATCTCACAACGCTGAGTCCAACGGTGAAAACAACGGCACATTTCATTGTTTGAGGCGAGAGATCTAGGTGAACGAAGTTTGAGATAATGTGCTCCATTTATGTACAGGCTTTCTCCGTTGGCATGGGTGTTTACAAGCATGGGTTGTGTAAATGGAGATGGGGGTATTGGCTTTGCTATGTAGATATATGGGTTGGGCAAGTGAGCTGCATGCATGGCCGAGAGTGGAGGTGTAGCATGTAAAATTGCATGAGAATGGTGAATGAACTACAGCGTTTGCAAATAAGAAATGAGGATTGACGTTTTCGAACTTAAGCCCATAACGTGTTCCTTTGCATATGTGAACGAAACAAGGAATTGGAGCTCTGTTGCATGCATGAGTGGGTATACGGCTTGGGTGTGGATATTTAATTAGTTAAATGTATTGGTTTATTAAAATAGTTAATTAAAATGTATTAACTTTAAAAGATAATAACTTCCCCATACATAGTCAATGTAACCCGCGATCTTCGACGTTAGGTTCTTATTGGCGAGATCTACGATATGGAGTTGGTTCGGAGACGAATGGAGCTTGTTGAATTTTCTGCTGAATTTTGAACATCATTCAAATTCGGATGGAATCATGACGCCTCGGTGGCAACTGGAATAATTGTGAGTTAAACTCACCTTTTTGGTTAACTAGTATGATATATAGTTGATAAAAATTACTGAATGGTTGTTTAGATGAATTACTATACTTATTAGTTGGTTTGGATATATTTCCGCCCCTGAAGCGGATGAGACTCTATTACGTTTCCGTTTAAGAGTGGATGACCCTTTGTATACGAATCCCACCTCGAAGCGGTTGATTTATACTTTATGATTATATATGAGTTGTGATGTAGGGAAAACAGGTCGGAGGGATCCAACAGGATTCCTCACCAATATTGATTTTATTTACATACATATGTGCTGATATATATGAGAATTGATGCAGGGAAACAGGTTGCAGGGATCCAACAGGGTTCCTCACTATTGTTGAATTGGTTTTAATAATATTCCAATTATATGAATTATTGGATAATAAACCTAATTTGTTGGAAATATAGGATATGACATCGTTATATGTTAAAACTGAAAAACCTATAGCGATAGAAAATCAATATCAATATTGGTTGAGCGTTTGGTGGTTATTGGCCTCAAATTTGTATTTTTAAAATGCTATAATTACCATTGAGTTGGAATTGGTTTTGAGATAAAAAATAATTTTAAATCCGAAATTAGGTTTCGGAAATATATTGTTTTTAAAGATTATTTATTTATATTTAATATTATTTAAAAGTTATTTACTTATATTTAATATTGTTTAAAAGTTATTTATTTATATTTAATATTATTTAATTATATTAGTATTGTTTTAAAGTTATATAATCATCTTAGTATTGTTTTAACGTTATTTAATCATATAAGTATTGTTTTAAAGAATTTATCAAATGTTAATAATTTGAAAGTTTGGTTATTTCAAGAATAATTATGGTTTGAAATTAATAATAAGGATTTATCTATAAGGTTTTGAAAAAAAAAATTATTATTTATAATAAGGCTGAAGGTTAATTATTATTGATTTTGAAATGATTAATTTTATGTTAAGATGTTTTAAGGTTTATAAACATTATTTATTTATTCATAATGTTTAATTTTAATAATTATTTTTATATAATATTGATTAGAAGAAAATGATCTTTATTTGTTATAAATGTGTTCAAGACTCATAATTAGAGTTTTATAAATGAACTTGGATTGTATGAGAGAAGTTTATAAAATGGTCTGGAGACGTAAGGGAAGATTATTTACAATGTGAAAGAGTTTTATAAATGGTTAGATATTTATAAACGGACTTAAGAAACAGGTTTATAGATTTATAAAAGAAGTTTTATAAATGGTTTTATAGATTTATAAAGGACTTATAAATGAGTTTTAGAAATGTACAAAGAGGATTTATAAGTGATTGAAATTTATAAAAGGGATTATAAATGATTCTCGGAGATTATAAAATGGTTTTAGAGAAGAATAAAGAGTTTTATAAATGATTTTTGAATCAAATAAAAAGAAAATCTAGGGGAAACACATGAGTCATATGGCACAGTCATCTTCGATGATGTTGTACTGTGCATATAAATCTCGTTTCGTTCTCCTAGGACAATGATAAGGAAACTCGTCCACCAACGGTTAGGAGGTGATCTCTGATCTTATCTTTGACTGTTTATTTTCTAAAGAACCGGGTTTGAGTTTACCGGGAATTATTGAAAAGTTGTTTCGAAGAGACCAGGATCGGGCATGTTACCCTAAAACCAATTCGATTCAACAAATGTGTTTCGAAGTGAAGACAACTTGAAGATGATGGAATTGGAGATGGAGCTCTCATGTGTTTCATTCAGTCCTAGAACGAACTTGTATGGATGAATGGTGGTATTGCATTGTTGCCTGGAGGGCAGTGTTAGCATTCCAAAATGGTCTTCTAGAAGGACGAAGGTAAAGACGTAACCTCGTGGGCCTCACAAATCGGGAAATGGCAAAAACAGGGTATGCAAATGAGCTATGTGGTCAGCTACCATTAGGAGCCTCCATCCCATTCTAGATTGTCCATATTTGAATTGTTTCGTGCGTAAACAATATGGTAGTATAATGCCTCGGTGTCAAAAAGGGATGTGGTAATCCAGCTCGTCATGTTAAAGGGGCAACCAACTCTGTGTAGCAAGGGTGCTAGAATTTCTTGTCAGACTCTGGTGCATTTTCTAGTGGTGTACCATCGGAAGGTAGTCCCTTACCTTGCCATAGTATTGAATCCATTTTCCAATAAGAGCCTTTACGGATTTAGTTGTATACCTATTATGCTAAAATTTAATTAATGTAACAATTTCAACTATGATTAATAAGTATTTTATCTAGACACTATTATAATATCAGAGAACTTCATATGAAATAGATTTGGGTTATCATAAGGTAAAAACCTCTCCGTGTTTATGTGCAGCGTGGTCTTACGAGATACTTTTGGTTTCAAAGATTTTCTTATAACTTTTAATCTGGTCGGGTGTGTTTTCTCATGCTGGTTTTCGAGACTGACTCGGGTGTTATTTTATTATAATGCTCGGGTCAGACCGAGCATATTACAGATTAGTTTGGATGCTTTGGAGCTTTAGGAGACAAATTGGAGGCCAGAGACGTATTCACGTAGATGGTTATTTTTCAACTGTATTCATTGTTGCATCTATCGGCAATTGTAAGGACAAGCTGTTATAACTATCCAAGCTGAAATAGGTTAGTACACTTTGATTAATTTCGGTATATATACATATTGCAATTTTTCTTTTGCGTAAAGATTTGTTTTATATTATAGATTATTTGTTCCACTTTGAGATTCTTTATTGTTTAATTTTCTACCTATCTTCTTTCCTTTTTCTTTTTCCCTAACTTTCGAGGTTTCCAGCATTTGATTGCTTGGCATGCAATATAGTGGACGTATTATTGTCGATTTTCGAGGTCTAAAATCCCGAGCTGTTACACTTTGGTACCTTGTCCTAATCTCATTTCGACCTTGAGTTTGCTAAACAAATCAAAAGAGATTATTCACTCGTACCAACCATAATGCAATGGCCTAAGTATAGTATATGTACCTTGAGTTTACTCAATAAATACATATAGTTATCTTACCTTGTCTATTCAATATATTAATAATACTACAGATAACATGCCTAGCTTAAGTTTGCTCAATAACTAAGGAGTATGCAATAATTTATTAATATATATAGTAGAGGACAACATTACGTTGAAGGTTCATAATCTTTAATATATTATATTGAGTGATATCGACTTATGTAGAATAATGTATTTCTTATGAAATAGCCTCGTGATTCAAGTGTCGGACACATCGGAAATCATGATATACGTACATTTACGCATGTATTTATTTCTTAAGTCTATTTGGGTTTCTTTGATGTTCCACCTTTAGTTTATGCATTCTTATTATATAAGGTTTATTGTTATATAACTTTTATATTGTAAATTACTTGTATCATGGTCTTATGTACAATATTATATGAATTAAATATTATTTAATTAATTTTAATTAATTAACATTTTAATTAATTTTATGTTATTTTAGTGAAATAGTTATTGTTTGCGCCAAAATTGGTCACAAACCCCAAATGTCGTGAAAGCACCAGTGTATGAACACAAATCAACAATATATAATCACAGATCTTAGATCTAAGTAATGTAGAGGATAAAAGGTGAAGAAATATAAACTTAAAACGGAAAGAGATAGACAGAGACACAAGATTTATAGTGGTTCGACTATCTCCAACCTACGTCCACTCCAAAAGTTAATCTTTTATTGACTTTCCTTGCTGGTTACAACTGATTACAGCAGATTATAATGATAAAATTCGAGTGTAACAGCAGCTATGGAGTATAAAGTTGAATCGGGCAGAGTCTGGACGTTGAGAAGCCAAAAAGTCCTTTTTCTGTAGGCCTTGGGTGCTATAGATGTTCCATGCAAATATCTCGCTCAAACTTCGGAAGACCTCTTCTGGCACGTGAGTGGGCCCACGCGATCGATCCCATGAAGTTTCGACTCGATCCGTAATCGATACGAACGTAATTCGTATCGATCAAGATTTTGTCCAATCGAGTCAAAACATAGTGTGAACATCCTTTAGCTTGTACGTAAGCTCCTGTGAAAATTTCATAGCATTTGGACTTGTGGATTAAGAGATATGATCGATATGAAATGTAGAGCTCGCGTAACACTCTGTTCGAATCGATTCATTTCGCATCGATACTCGATCGCATCGATACCATGCACGCGCTTGGCGATGACGTGGCCCTATCTTCAACGTTCGATCCATTTTCTATGCCGTGTTAAACGCTTCCTCTTTTAAACCATGCACATTTCTAGTTTGCATCCAGGCTTCGTAATCATTTATTCGCATCCATCTACTAACGTTCCCAGTCTTCTTCGTATCCTTCGGTCGCTCTTCTGTTCGTATCCATCGACTATGCCTCTGTTCGCATCGACTCGAAGTATATGTTGATCGATACGAACAGTATCAATTCGAAGTGTCCAGTGTTCATCGATACGAATAGTATCAATTCGAAATACGCTGCTACGCTACATCCCAATAGATACGAAATCATCGAGTCGAAACCCATTTAGCTTTCCTACCTGATCGATACGAACGTACTGTTCATATCCACATTGGTTGACACAAATAGTATCGATTCGAAGTGCACAGTCGAGTCCATTTCCATCGAGTCGAACGGCACCGAGTCGAACAACACCGTATCCTTCTCCCTGATCGATACGAATGCCTTGTTTGTATCCATGGGTATCGATACGAAATGCATGGATACGAACAGTATCGATACCAAACCTATTTCTTCCAACATTGATCCATCCCTATCTCGAGCATACGAACTCCGATTGACCTGAAATTTGAAACATAGCCTCTCCTAGCCTTGATTGAAGCTCGGCCAAATTTTGACGACATCGATTAAAGCTGCGTTTCCAATCGATTTCCAATCCTGATACCCGCTCTTTCTTGCCAATTTATTAATATTACAGCCTTGACCAAAGGGTGGGATAACAGTTATATTAAATATTTATTATATACTATAACCTTTATAATATGGCACATATATTATATATATGTATATTATTAATTAATTAATTTAATTAACCTTTTAATTAATTTATTTAATTAACTAACCTTTAATTAATTTATATAATTAATTAACCTTTAATTTATTAATTTAATTAAATTATATCAATTTCGAAATTTATTCATATACATACATGTATACTTAGATTATTTTAAACATTTTAAGACAACGTAACATATATCATAATATATAATACATGTATACATTTATTAATTAATTAACTTATTTAATTAATTTATTGTATTAATCTTATTAATAAATTTTAAAATTTTGAAATTTATATTTATTTTCAAACATTCTGTAATTTTTTATTAATTATAACTTTTATAATATATTTATATCTTATTTTAAATTTAACCTTTTAAATTTAAAATATTACATTTTTAATTTTCAAACAATTTTAAAAATTAGCCTGAGACGTAATTCAAATTAGCCTCTTCTATTAAGGGCAGCCTTTTTGGCTCACATATCTATTTGGACTAGGCTGGTGGCTGGTTATGACATGGTACTATATTACCCAAACCCAACCCTAGATGCTACTATTCTGGACACCCTACTATCTGGGCTGTGAGCTTAATTATCTAACCCTACCATTGTCGGAACTAGATCAACCCGCAGTGGAAGTTATGTGTACATTTATATGTATTAATATATAAATTAAATAGAACTATATAATTTATAAATTTTAATAAAATAAGGGATTTTATTTAAATAAAATTTAGAAATGTTCGAAATAAATTAGACTTCATAGACCCAATATAGATCCAATAAGCTTCATCAAAAGCTAAAGACATAATTGAGGAAGATCAATTTTCTCAGACCTAAGTGATAAAGATTTTGTGGAGATATTCAGTAAGCTAGAAAAAGAGGCCCATAATATGGGAAAGGACAAAAGTACACGACTTAGAAGATAACCAGAATTTACTATTCTCTGATAATGTTCTTAACCCATGAATGATATTTTTAGTTTAATACATATTCCTTAACATATGAACACATGAAAACATTCATACAGAACAGAAGTAATTCAACACACAACTAATTTAGCCTGCCTTCAGGCTATATTTAATATTCAAAAATTAAAACTTACAAATAAAAACTTAAAAAAGATTGTACAAGTGGAAGTAGTAGGTTATTCCTTATTTTACACACTTCAAATATTACACACTTATATAATGGCAGAAAGTTTTTGAGTATAGAAGAGAGTGGATGGAAGAACGAAGTCTGCCAATAGCCAGATTTTAAATCAAACTTAGAATATATTATGGAATCATATAGCCTATCCAGTAAATCCTTTTTATTAGGAATTGGATGCCTAATCCATTTTAGAACCTTATTAAGAGGTTTGTAATTTATTACTAATCAAGGTACCCCTCTTTCTTGTTCACTATGTTTATTTACATAAAATGCAGTACATGACCAAGGTGATTGAGATGGTTTTATTAAACCTTTTTGTAATAATGATTCAATTTCTTTTTTGTACAATTCTAAATATTGAGAATTCATTTGACATGGTCTTGCTTTAGTAGGGATTTTCTTTTCATCAAAAATTTCTTCATATGGAAGAGTAACAATATGCTTCTTTCTATCCCAAAAGGCATTTGGACAATCATTACAAATTTCCATAGAAAATTTGTTATAAACCATTTTAACGTTTTCTTATAATTTTGGATTTTGGAGCTTTTCCTCTATATTAAGAGAAATGACTTCTTGTTTTAAAAAAATTAAACGATAAGTCTTTTGGGTCAAAAGATCTTTTATTTCATGTAGAACCTTTGTAAAAGGTTTAGTTATAAATTCAAAAATAATAGGCTTATTTTCATATATACCTGCTATTCCATTTTTATCAATATTTGTTATAGGATAAATTTTATCTATAAATGGTGTTCCAAGTATGACTTGATTAGTGATACATTTTTACTAATAAAAAGCTTGCAGGAATACAAGTTTTATTTTTAAATATATAAGCATGTGGTAACTTAAACTTAATATCAAGTTTTTCTCCTCCTGCATGACTCGGTGAATTAGTAGTTTTATGAAAATACCTAGTTGGAATTATTCCTTCTTGAATTACATTCATATCTGCACCACTATCTACAAGTGCAGTTAATTCCTTTTTAAAATGATTATCAATTAAAAGAGTTATTTTAATAAAGCATTTTTGAGATATAATAATGTCTAATTTTGAAAGAAATTCTTCTTGTTCTGGAATTTTTATTTGAGAACAGTTTATTTGATTATTTTCAATAGGGATAATTTGTTTTGCTTGTTCTAGAAAAGAAAGTCTATAATCAAGATTTCTATTTTCATTTTTTATGATTTGAATTACCTTTTTAAGGTATTAGATTTCTTAAGATCTTCGGTAGTAGAAGGATATTCAATCCTTTGTCTTTCTTTTAAAAGTTTATGAACTTCATTCATAGAATATGGGTTTTTAGAGCTACCAATATTTTGAACTGTCTCAATTAATGTTTCATTATTTTTGCTTGTTTCTGGAATATCTTCCATCGTATCTATCATTTTTTATCTTAATTCCGGGTCTTAATTTTAAAAATTCTATAATATTATTGTTAGTTAATACATTTATATTCAAATCTTGTAATCGTGAGAGGATTTTATAAAATTCATCCTTTTTATCTTCACTACTTATTATTGGGTTTAGACAAGATTCTCCCTGTCTACAAGGTTCACAACATTCATTAGATTCTGATGATTCTTCATCCAGAACTTTGAGTTTTTCAGAAGTAACTAAATAATCTGAATCATTTTCATATTCTATTTCTGATTTATTTTTAGAGCTAAAATTTAATAGAAGTTTCGATAACGTTTCCTTTAATTCATTATCAGCATGTAAGTTGTTAATTTTCTTTTTTAATTTGCACCTATTAGCATAATGTCCAACTTTTCCACATTTATAACAGTGGATGATTTTCTTTTTCTTTTTATTTAATCTTTCCCCTTTCCTTTGAGCCTTTTGCTCTAACTTTTTATGGGAATAAAATTTCTACTTTTTACGAAAAGATTCCTTAAATTTATTACCTTTTCTATGACATTTTTTAATGTTTGGAACATCCATTCCAAATTGACTACAAAATTGTCCTAATTGATTTCTTTCAGTCAAAATTTGGCATTTTATTTGTTGATTTAATTTTATTTCATTACATAATGATAGATCTTCTTGAATACATATCCCAATAAGTTTACCATAAGTATAAGTTTCATAAGGAATATTTATTTTATCCTTTCTTAGAGACTTTCTTACCCTTTCTGCAAATAAGGTGGGGGTGAACATCAATAAATTTTGATTTCCAGTAAGAGCTATTACTTTCTGGTAAATCCATTACTCTGTTTAAAAATGTATCTTTATACCATTTGAAATCTGTTAATGTTTTACATCTCAAATTCTGTAAAAGTGTACGAACACTTCCGTTATTATCCGATACCCTTCCAGTAAAATGTTCTAGAATGGTAACTATTAAAGTATATACAACATTTTGGACCATCTGTCCATCTTCTTATTTTACTATGTTGTAAATTTCATTTTTATGGGATGCACGAAGATGGTTATCCCACCAACCTTTAAGCTGGCCAGTAAAACCAGCAACTATCATTCTTGCAACAGTAACATCATTATTACCATTATTTTTGCAAAATGTACTATACATTAGCATACGATGAGCTACATTAAATATTTGTTTTTCACTAAATGTGTCAATATTCCATTCATATTTACTTTTCCCATTGTAGCTATTATTGCTAATAAAATCAGGTTCTTTAGGTAAAGTATCCATAGGAGAAGGTCTCCTATAGTAAAATAATTTTTGAGAAGGCTTGTATACATATTTTTCAAGCTTATTTATTTCATCTTAAACTGTTTGGTTAATACTATTTTATTCAGAAGATTCTTCTTCAATAGTATTTAATATGATTATCCATTCTTTCTTTTAGAAAATTTTCTAAGTCAGATTCTGACCTTAATTTAAAAACCTTTTCTAATTCTGATTCTGTTTTTAACTTAAAACCTCTAATTTCGGGATGAGGTTGAAGACTTGCAGTTGCAATTACTTCACTTACTTCTTCAATTGTAATTGAAATAGTACGTTTTATATTATTAATAGCAGAAAATATTTATTCTATTTTGTTATGTAATGAGGTAATTTGTTCACCAATAACAGCTAAATAAAGATTTGCATAATTTTGCTGTTCAAATATTTGGTTTATTTGTCTTACAGTAATTTGTAATGTATGATTTTCTAATATTTTAGAAAATGCATTAGAACTTAGGTACTTACAATTTTTTTCTATTTGAAAAGATTGTTGAGAAGGATATACTGCCTTTAGAAGATTTCCATTTGAAATTTTATAATCTCTTTCAATTACCGAAATATATTGTTCGATATAATTTGCTGTAAACCAAGGAACGAAGGGAAATGTTATATTTCTTTTAGATGTGAATTTATAGAATTCATCTTGAAAATATTTCTGTTCTTCTTTTGAAAATATTTCAATTAACCATTTTTTAAATGGTTCCCATTTTGGAAGATTGAACTCAAATTTAATTCTCTGTCTGGCCTGAGAGCCAGGGCTAAAATCTATTTTGGTCATATAATCCATTAAATAGAAAAATTCATTTCTGATTTGGTTATATTCGCTTCTTGATTATTGTAAATACCTTTTACAATATTATTTATGTTTACATATAATTTTTCCATTGGGTTATCTTTTAAAGATCCATCATCTGATGATTTTCTTCCATTCTCTCTAATTTGAGATGGGGACATTCTTGATGGAGATTCAACAGTATAATCAAAAGGTGAAACATGAGAGTGAAAAGATTTTGTTCCCGATAAATATGTTTTACTAGAACTAAGTCTAGAGAGATTATTGTCCATTTGTATTTGAATAGTTCCTTCGGAGTTTTGTATAATATTAGTAATACTATTATTTGTTACTGGTTGTGGAGGAAAAACTCTTTCTATTTTCCAATTTTCTGGAAGAGGACTTTCTTCCCATTTTATTGACCTTCTTGTAGTTATATTAGACTGGCTAAAATTTGTTTCTATTAAAATAGTTTCATTTAAAGGTTTATCAACCAATCTACATTGGGGGTTTAGAGTATATAAATTTTTATAGTAAATTCTACAGCAAATGCATATTACTTCAGATCCTGGAATATAATTATATCCATGGGTCTTATCATTTAAAGTAATGGTTTCTAAAATATTAACATCAGATAAAGAGAGTTGTAAATTAGGATAAACATTAAAATAAACTGGACCATGCGCCAGACTTGACTGTATTAGTCCCATTAATGATTTTTTCCAATCTAAATTTCTACCATCTCTCAAAGCAGCTATAAAACTTTCTAGTAGACCTTCAAGAGTTAAAGGTTTAAATGCAATTTGTATTAGACCTGTGTGAATAAATTTGTGCATTTGCCTATAAGGCTGTAAATATTTTTCACTTAATAGTTTAATAATCATTTCTTCATTATCAAGTGAAATTGATTCTTCTGTAGTTTTAACTACTTGTTTTAAACCGAGTTTTTCAAAAGTACCTAATTGGTATATTACCTTAGGTTCAATTTTAGGAATTGTCCATTTATTCAGTAAGTCTAAATTTTGGGGAATTTCATATTCTTGTTTAATATTGTTTTTAACACTATCTTTTTTCCTAACCATATTCATTTTTATTGAGTATGTGTTGAATTACTCTGAAGCTATATGTACATACCATGGCTCTAATACCGTATCTAAAAATGCTGACGCAATATATTAAGACAACTTATAGAGTAAAAGGTTATTTTAGCATACTTGCTATAGTGCGAACTTTGCAACAGTGTTTTCAGGATCTTACATATTAAATTGAAAATATCAAAACAAATATGGGGACATTTTACAACTTAAGTATTGATCTAACAATAATTTCTGGTTTATAAGCCAGTGTAAAGAGAGTCCGAAAGATGGCTTATCATGGCTTTGAAATGGATACACGACTTAGAAGATAACCAAAATTTACTGTTCTTTGGTACTGTTCTTAACCCATGAATGATATTTTTAGTTCAATACATATTCCTTAACATATGAACACATGAAAACATACATACAGAACAGAAGTAATTCAACACACATCTAATTTAGCCTACCATTCAGGCTATATTTAATATTCAAAAATTAAAACTTACAAAAGATTGCAAAAGTGGAAGTAGTAGGTTCTTCCTTATTTTATTAAATTATACATATATGGCTATAAAGATACATGTATACAATTTTATTATCAATTTTAAACATATTGTATTAAATATTAACCATATATGTATAATTTAATAAAATAATAATTAATTATATCTAAAAATATGCGGATATATAGATCTACCTTGTATATAAAAAATTATTATTTTTTAAATGAATACATACATATAACCAATCTAGCTTGTGACAACGTCAATACATATCAGAATAATCACATAACTAACAATATAATAATATATTATAATGAAATATTATTTAGAAAATTATAAACTATAATTTAATATAAAATATACCTAAGAACCAATGCATTGAAGCACATTTGAAATGATGAACTCTCTCCTTTGAATGCTTTTTGATTCGGTGAATTACTAATCCTTGAATCGTTGACCTTTGACTATTGGATAATGATCGAGTTTGAATTGATCTAAGCTTGATATGATAGAGCACCTATGGAGTGATTCTCACTAGAGATAGAAGGAAGGAGTAGTAGCCAAAAATCATTTGCAATTAGGGTTAGAGATATTTAAATAGTGGATAGAAGAGATAAAATAGCGGATCACATCTCATACCAATTCTCCCTCAATCCGAGCCATCCAAAAACCAACACCTAAACCCTAATTTGAGCCGCCCCCAGATCATATTTGAGTTGAAATTCACACCGATCATGATGAGCCAAAATCCTATTTAAGCCCAAAGAAAATATTATTTAATTAAATCCAATTTAATCGCTTATCAATATCGTATATCGATCAATATATTTATAACTATTATAAATATATTTTATAATATTTATTCCTCAAATCATAATCAAAATTTTATAAATATAAATTAATTTAATTAATTTATAGCAATTATAAACTAATTAAATTGTTTGGTTAAAATAGAATTCGTCGTTTCAATTGTGTGGCCCATTAGATGTAAATTTGGTCAGCGATCATTATCAAACTATTCGATTAACGTTCACACATTACTTAGTAGGTGGTGTGACATTTTGGCCAAATCCATCGCTTACTTGGTTTCGGTAAAATCCAATTTCACTTTGTTAAGTGTTACTCGATTGTGACTTTTATTTACAACAATTATTTTCGTGAAAACTATATTACTTTGGACTTATGGAATTTGGTAATGATCAAAATTCCAATATCATCCACATTCAACTCTATAGTACCAACATAAAATTCTTGGTTAAATAATAATAATAATAATTAACCGAAATGCTTTGCCCAAAAACCTTTGAGTTGACTTGAGTTGACCGTGATACTAACCCCATATAACTAAGGAAACAAATTCTCTCTTGAATAGTGCTTCACTTCCACTTGACCCAACTATAGTCACTTGATGGACGTCATGCCATGATTTAACTATGTAACGTCCCGCCCTTTCAACTCTCGAATGTCGACACTAATACATTCACGGTATTCGTGTGTCGAGCATCCAAGTGCTAGAAGGACGTTCTGTTAGGAAAAATAAAAATAAAAGGAAATAGATAAGAAAGAAGAGAACGCAACATCAGAATCTCACTAGTGGAACGATAATATATAATATCAAAGGAACAATATAAAGGGTTACTCCGATACAGAAATTTCGGAGTTACAAAACATAAGTACCATCATCAACCTGGACAGTTATAACAACCTGTTCTCACAAATGCTGATATGAATAATATAGTAATGCAGTGGGAATGAGAATACTATGATAGGTGAGACATCTAGCTCATTCTGTTGAGCTACAAAGAACATAAACGAAAGACTGCCTTTCCCAAACTACCCAAAAGAGAAAGCGAGGAATTTAGGGAGAAAAAACCCGTTGGACATAAGTCTAGTATGAGAAACTCAAGAAATATGCAGCCAACGTATAATAGTATTTTTGAGACCGCATGGAATGCCATAACGATTATCCCCTCAAAAGAACCATAATCTAATAAGTACATAAGGTGATATAATAGATAACGTGTAGGGTGTAGAAAATAAATATTATCAAATAGCCATGATGCTTACATTTATCGCACCACATCATATTTAGGGTACAATCAAAATCGATGAGGAATGTTCGCATAATGGATTTTTTATGGAGATTCCTTCGGTCAAGCCGAAATCCAATCTCCATGCACAAGGATTAGAAACCACCTTCCAAATGTCGTATATCTCTAGATAAAATATACCATAAGGCAAACACAACTGGACCACGCCCGAACGAGTGAACCCGAACTACAAGGAACCAAATATCATCAACTTCCACATGGAACATATCGATATGTATACTCTAGATCCGGGGTTGACATACTGCATCGCGGGATGGCAAAGCCACAGATTATGCATCCTACTCTGTGTTTAGCCATTTCTGATATCGAGATCTCAAAACCACATATAGATTCCCATATCTCAATAGATCTCGGAATCGCACATGGATTCCCACATCCAGAATATATCAAGAATAACTATATGTGTTCGAGCATTTTAAACAGATCTCGAATATGCACATAGATTCATGCATCTCAAATAGATCCACTTCCAAGAGATAGAACATGTATCTCAGCCTTAAAGTAGTTTTCGATAAGTAAAATACTTATCGTTTTCGGTCTTTCCAAGACCAAATTGATGAATTTGATTATTTAATGATAATGAGAGCGGTTGCATATGGAAACCAAGTCTCATATACTTATCACGTTTTCGATATTTTCCTCTCACACTATCCATCAATCAAGAGTAAAGCCGGTAGGTTAGAGCTCTATTGCTCATATCCCTACACGAACATCAATCTTAATTCCCACAGATAGACAAGCCTACTTCATCGGCTTTTAGTGCTAATTATATGTGAGAAATGCGGATTACGGATCTTAAGGCTGGAATAACACTGGATGTAACAACCTGATATTTTCATCCATTCGCATCCGCACATGTCGGACTTGAATTGCTCAAAATACCGCATTGTAAATAAATTTGGAGAAAATGAAATCAAATACACAAAATCACAAACACAGAACATATCAGAATAACTCGCAGCGGAATAGAAAAACCATAGTAGTTCATGAAGCTACTATAACAAACTCTCAAAACATAATACATAATATCAGTTTGAAAACATATACCATAGAAATCTCAAATAAATAGAAGTTTATGAATACCAGAACTGAAATAGAACAACTGAACTGAAAGGAACAGATAACTAGACAAGCAAAATCTCCAGCGATTCCTAGCTCCAGAAAAGAAATCCAATGCTAAGCTGTAAATACTCAAGCTGACCTGAGCGTAAAGTAAAACACAAAACACTCGAGTTAGGACAATATATACTTATATAATGTAAACCAACTCAAGTAAACTGTAGTAGAAATGCACAATAACTCAAAGGATGCTTGGGATCGCCCATCCTTTAAGGATCAGTTAAACTATAAATTAAATACATCCCGTGGTTAAATTTTCAAAATGCTATTTTATACTTCGAAATCAAATATCATTTCAAAATTCAATATCATTCAAAAATCCATTTCAAAATATCGTATCTTCCAAACTACATTCATTTATTTAAAATACCACTTCAACACACATTTCAAAATAGTTTATATTTCAAAACAAATTACTTCATTTTAAATCATAAAATGAAGTTATTATACTTAATAATTAAATTATTAAATTTCCAAAAATTTAACTTTTCAAAGTTCATTCATTCACTTAATTTTATCAAAACAGTGAAAATTCACCTTTCGTAGCATTTAGAAAATGCTACGGAAAGTCACATTCAAAACAGTTCAATTTAACAAAAGACAGCATTTAAAAATGATGTAATAGAGTTACATTAGTTCAAATAAAGTTAGTTAAATTCATCAATTATAACATTTACAAAAATTCTATAATAGCCTTTAACTAAATTTAGCCATTTGGTTCATTATTATCAACTACAGCATTTACAAATGCTGTATTATCATTTACATTAGAATTAATAGCATTTCAGAAATGCAGTTAATTAACTTCAAACATTAAGTATAATTTCACAAACAATTATATTTTTATTTAAATCATTTTTTTAACTTAGAAAGTCATATAATTTCACTTTTATAGTCATCATTTAAATACCCTTATATTCATGATTTTATAAAGTTAAATTTCCACTCAAAAATCAAAATTTAATAATAATTCACTTATTAAATTTGGAATTCATTAAATTAAATTTATATTAACACTTAAGTTTAAATTTTCAAATATAACTTAATTTCATTTTTATTTACTTAACTTAAAATTCACTTTTAAGCCAAATTCATATATTTCCAATTTTAGTTATATTTCAAAATTTCAACTTAAATATTCATTCATTTCACATTTTAACTTTATTCAAAAATCATTAATATATTATAAAATCATTTAAATTCACTTTAATCCAAATTATCATGAATTTATCATATTTCATATTTAATTTAAATTCCAATTATCACCAAATTAAAATTTCCCAAAATAACTTACATTTCAGATTTTCTAACTTTACCATTAATTTATTTCACTTATAAATTTTCAGAAAATCAATAATGCTTTACAAAAATCATTTTTAATCAAATTTAAATCAAAATATTATAATATTTACATTTCTAAAATATTTTAAAAATTTTAGAAAAACATATTTTAACTACGGGTCTGTATTTCATTTTTTGCCTAGGTAAAGTGATACGGGTAATATATCATTTCAACCCGTAATTTACAAAGAAATCCCGGGTTTGATCATTTCAAACCCGCAATCCCAAGTAATTGAAAATAATTGAAAATCATTCAGGCCTATCATTTCAGCCCATAACGATTTTCTCCTATTCTAAAGTCCGTTCGGGTATGTATCATTTCAACCCATAGTGATTCTAATCCAAAGGGAACTTGTAGTGTGATAAACTGATAAAAATAACAGAACAACATAATATAACTGTAACATATGATATAACAGGTGTTTAAGCATTGGTGAACATCATATAATCATAACATAGCAGATATAATATGGTGATGCATTTTACAGATTCAAAAGTGGTCAATTTACTAGTTATATAGGTATACACTGTCTAGTGAGAATAACTCACTGGTATAAGCTGGAGACGACAACTGAAACACACAAACTAAGATCTTCGAAGGCACAAAAGCACGAATAAGATTTGAGATTGGGAGAGCCAAAGATTAATCACCTTGAATACATTCAAACAAACAAAACAATCTACATAAGTTTTCAACCCAAATATAATAAAACAATGTTAGAAATGAATGTACAAAACATCACCAAAGTATTTGCACTTGCTTCAACCACTTGTGCTTCAGTCTAGGGTCAGAAACACATGGCTAAGCATGGGTTAGGATCTGGTCTTTGGGTTCAAATGGGTCGGCCTAGCATAGATTTAATGATGGTGCAAAGGTATGGCATGAAACTACACAAAACAAGGCAACACAACAGGGTTCAAAGCAAACAAAGGCTCGGCCAAAGCAATCATGGCACGACCAGGTCTGGTGGGGTCTGGGGATGACGTGGCAGTGGGTACAATTCAGGTTGGAGGTGGTGGTGGTGGTGTAGGTGGCGGCCAAGGGGGTGTTTGAGGTGGTGGAACATCATGGTGCATGGCTATGTACATTCAAGTGGAGTTTGGTGCATTTTCATGTGGATCTTCAACCTAGGGACCACGGCATGGCTTGGGGTTGGACTGGAGGTGGTGGAGATTGGTTGAGGTGATGGTGAAGGCGGCCAAGGTGCTGGTGGTGGCAGGGGCCGAGCCTAGAGATAGAAGAAGCAAGTGCAAATTCATGAAAACAAGTATAAAAACAACGAAAAGAAAAAGAGATTTTTACCAAACTTTTTTACAAGGAAGGAGGCCAAATTTTTTGTGAGATGAGAAGAAAAGAAATTCACATGAAATGGAAATGAAATGGTCGGCTGAAAGGTAGGAGTTAAGGCAGAAAAATGAATTAAAGTGTTGGTTGATAATGAAAAGACAAGAAGACAAAAAACCTTTAGCAAATCAAAGGTCACAAACTCTTCAATTTACCATATTTCTTTTGGAATTTTTAAATAACTGAAAAATACATATAAATTCAGATAAAAACACGAAAATTTAGTAAATAAATAAAAATAAATAAATAAAAATTAATTATATATAATTAAATTAGGAAAAATGGCAAAAATTGTAAACTAGTCTAGAAAATTTGAAAATAAATGGAATAAACCTTGGGAAATTTTTATGTACTTGAAAAATATTTATAAATAAAGATAAGAACCCAAAATAAAAATGCATTCACAAAAATAAATAAATAAATTTTAATTAAATATAATTTAAATGAAGAAAATAGCAGAAAATGGAAACTAGCCTTTAAAAAAAGGAAATAAATGCAATAAATTTTGGAAAAATTCTATTATCACTTTAAAAATATTTTAAAATAAAATCTATACCTAACATGTCATATAACACATATTAGAACATGATTTACAAATAAAAATATTATTTATATAAATTAAAATAGATAATTTTATTAAATAAATCAATATACACCCAATATTGTAAAAAGCATAACTTTCACAATATAAATCGGATTTCAACAAAACGAAAAGTAGTATTCTTAAAATTTAATATATTTTCATAATAAAAGATTAAATTCATGAATTCAAATATTTAAATTTTAAATGTAAAGTCAAAGTTTGACCAGATTGACCAAAAATCCACTTTTTCTAGAAATATCCTATTTATTCAGGTTTGGAATTATAATTCACAAAAAAATCAAAATATACTTTAAAATAAAAAAAATTATTCATTTTAATAAATATAATAAAGTTTTCAAATAAAATAATCAAAATAAACAATTAAAATAAATCACAAAATTCAGGGTTGTTACACTCTCCCACACTCAAATCTTTTCGTCCTCGAAAAGAACGAACAAGGAAAATAAGGAAAAGCAAGATAGAAAAAAAAACAAATAGTACCTGAAAAAAACAATTCCGGATTCAAAGCACGAATGCTCTCCTCCGTCTCCCAGGTACATTCTCGATCATCAGTACCCCATCGTACTTTGATCAGACTAACAGATTTCCTTCTTAGTTGCTTCGTACCTCTGTCGACAATACGAAGTGGCTTACTCTCGACAGTCAGATTTAGGCTAAATATCCAAACTATCAAGAGCATAAGGCTTGAACAAAAAGAGATAGGTCAAGAAGATACTATAGAAGATGTGAGACATGGAATACATCATGCACTCCAGACAGCTTCTCGGCAAATCCAGACGATAAGCCAAAGAACCAACTCTTTCCATAATGCGGAAAAGACCCTCGAAGAGGACAAAGGAAGGAATAGCTAGAAGAGAAAATAGGTTGGAAGAAAAGGATGAACCATATTTTAAAACTATATAAATTTCAATTTAAAATTTTATATTTAACATTTTAAACATTTTATAATATGATAAATAATCATTTGATTCAATTTTAATAGTTCGAAGTAAACAATATTAAAACAATTTAAATCATGATTAAAATATCCTTTATATAATACTTTACCAAAATACTTTTATAACTTGATGTCTTAACAAGTTTATCCCCGTTCCTGCAGACTCTAGCAGTGCGTTGATCAGGCGTAAAGCTAGAATTCTCTAAGTACTTAGTAAACTTGTTTAAACACCCAGTGAAAATACTGGAAAACTTTTAAAAACAGATATGGAAAGTACAATCCAAAAAACAAAACAAAACGTGTCGATCATGGATCGCAGATACATAATGGTTACGCCTGGATCCCCCAGGAAACATCTGTACCCATAGGCCACCCCCAACCTTGCAATTACGCCATGAAGACTGGTAGTACTGCAGATACACAATGGTTATGCCTGGATCCCCCAAGAAACATTCGTACCCTAGGCTCTCGCAGCCCCTGCTGATTACGCTACCAAGCAACCCAATAGATCGCAGATACACAATGGTTATGCCTGGATCTCCCAGGAAACATCCGTACCCGTAGGCCGCCCCCAACCCTGCGATTACGCTATGAAGTCGCGCTCGTAAGACCATGGAGATTGCCATGGAATTCGATGGAAACTCGAGTATCATATCCGGAAAACCAAAAATCAGAGAAATATCGATAGAATGAATCCACAATGTGGCCACAAAGCGGATATCAAGCAGAAACCACTTTCCATATCTTTACTTCGAAAATATGAATCATATAGTACCTTTTCAAATCACTTTCAAATGTCATACTTATATAAAGTCCATTATATATAAGAATTTATTTTCAAATCAAATACCTTTCCAAAATCAAAAGTATATCAAATCACACTAATGTAGACTACAATTATATAAGATTTCACTTTTCAAATTGAGTACCTTTTCAAATCCATAGTTTTCGAATCACAATTATACTTATACAAACCAAATTTTTATATAAGTTCGATAACTCCCAAATCAAAGTATTTTAATAAACAAAGTTCTCAATTTCAAACCATTTCAATATCAATTCAGCTTCAAAATAATATATGGTTTCACCAAATCATTTCTTCCAAATTACATAAATTTAGTTTCAAAGTTTCTTAAACAATAGATTTAGAAAATAATCCAAATTTCCAAATCAACAAAATTTTGGTCAAACAAATTCATTTCCATTTCAAACATATATTCACTTCAAAAATCATAATACTTTCAAAGTTATAAATCTTTCGAAACCAAATACTTGAAATCATTTCACTTTGAAAATCATAACATTTTGAAATCATACATTTGAAATCATAAAACATTCCCTTAATTCTTTAAATTTCACAAATTTATTCAATTAAACCAAAATCTAAAATTTCCAATTTTAATTCAATTCAAACCATCAGTTTCAATTCAATTTAGTTTTCCAACAAAACCATTTCAAATATTATCAAATTTCAAATATAGATTTGATTTACAAAATAAACTATTAAATCTTAAATATGTTTCAAGGCTTAAATATACCATATTTCAAAACTAAATTTTATAATTTCATATACTCAAATTTTACTTCATTATTACTTAGTGTTGAAATATTTATTTCATAAATCCATTATTTTTAAATAAACTCAAATTATAGGTAAACCAAATATCCTTTCATACTAATATAAGCTTCAATTATTCATTTATCAAAATCAATGGTTTTCAAAATCATCTTATACTTACATAAAGTTTATCTTATATAAGGATGAAAATTTTCAAAAATAAATTTCGTTGCATGAAAAGCCATATGGGATTGAACATCTTTGCTTACTAGAAGATTTTTAATTAAGAATAGTTTTGTATATAAAATAGTTTGTATGAAAAATAGAATAAAATAGTTAGTTTAAGAAGAATAAAAGAAAAATATTTTTGAAAAATGGTTTTAAATTTGATAGTAGTTTTCATATAAAAAAATTCCAATTAAATTACAAAGATATCCAACCCAACAGCTTTCAATTTCAACGTCAAGTATACCAATGATATTAGGATATAAGATGTACATATGTCATCATTTCGCAACGTTACATTCGATCGCTTGCTCGATCACACAAGTTCGCTTTCGAACTAGTATTGTCCATTTAACTTCCCTAATGCGGACTTCGATATGGTTTCTCGACTAGAAGCCATCAGTCTCCTTGCATAGCCATATACTATGATAGAGAATTCTAGAATCAAGCCCAAAATCCATATCAAATATTCGCCATCAAGAATCAAATGAAAAATCTTAACACAAAATGGTGTAATTCACCTCGAACTTGTTTACTCAAACTTGGATCAAATTAATTATGCAAATAAAACAGCATACGTACAACTTATGTATCTATTCCAACTTGTTAAATAAATAGTTTCATAAAGATGTTACTAAGTTAAAACATTTAAAACCAAATTTTTCTCAAACATTTGAAGACTAATTTTTATCCAAAACATTTCAAAACTAAATTTCATATTAGTATAATTCAAAATAGTCTTATTTATTTACTTAACAAAATAGTTTCAACTTATACAAATCATATTATTTCATAATTGAAACATACAAACTAAACTTATATTCTTTATCAAATACCTTATACCTTTCAAAATTTCTTAGCTTTGAAAAGTTAACCTTGATTGGAAGTGCTCGAACCTTCAAAATAGTCGAAGAAATCATATTTTCAATCCAAGAGTTGGAAATCAACAACAAATCAGTAAATAAAATTTCAAAAAATAGGTTTCAAATCCGAAACTCGGGGACTGAACACCGGCTTACTTTAAATCATTTCAAATATACATACATATGTCTTTCGAAAATCAAATCATACCTCGAAATCTAAAATAAAAAATGGTTTCACAAAATCACTCGCATAGCAAAGCTACTAGAGTGGCCTCTCCCCCACTCGGAAACTCGAAAATCAATGTCAATGATGCATGCATTCATCACCGAAATTATTTTCCAGCGACATAAGTGAGTTTTGGACTTCAATTAACTTTGAAAAACTTCTTTGAAATTCCTTCGAAATCATTGAAATTCATTCGAATACATTTGAAACATTTCTTAATTGAAAAAATATCTTTAAATCATATTATTATTATATATTTTCCAAAATCATAAAACCGATTTCAAAACACCAGAGATCGATTCCTTGAAATTCAAATTCAAAACCCTTCAGTTATAAATCATTTTTGTATAAATCAAGTTTCTTATAAATTTCAAAATTTCAAATCCTTTCAAAGCTACAAATTTTCATTTTAAAAGGTATATAATCCTTATCGAAAGCATTTCACTTTTATATACAAAATATGGTCATCCTTAATAATTTCGATGTATGCATAATTTAAAAATACAACGATACACAAATTTCCAAAGGATGATTCAAGGAAGGATTTCAAACAACAAAGATTCAAAATTAGAGGAACTTTAATCAAATAGAATTCTAGTTCGAAGATAAACTCAAACGAAGATGAGATAATTTAATTATCGAATAGAAGATGGATAAGCGTATAAAAATCACGGGCAACCTTAACCGGTCAACCGTGACTTTAGGAATATAATCAATTCGGAAATCTAAGGCAAATCAACATTCGATCGCCAGATATAGGATCCAGATAGAGCAGGAGATAGATAGCATCGACATCCGAGGATATAGAAATCTCTGGTGAAACAATGCCAATTGTAAAGGAGTTTCACCCCTTTACAAATCATTCAAAGATTTACGGAGTCACCGCTCTTTAGAGAGGTCATTCCAAAGTGGGGTTACGGAATGCCCCAAAATCAAAAGGGTAAAAATAGGGAAGACAAGACTGGATTTCAGAACAAGTGGGAGCGTTCGACAGTTCAAGGAATCCAAGTCGATAAGAATCCTAACCAAGAGATTTCTAACAAGGTGGATACCGAAGAGATGAAGTTTAGAAAATCTTGATTTCAAAATAATAGGATTTTTATACCAAAATAATCTTTGAAAATCCTTTAAAAATCATTTAGAAATCATTTTATACTTCGAAAATACGTTCTCTCACAAAGAAAGGATTCTGAGATTGATTTCACTCATTCTAGGGTATTTCTACCCTATCTCTAATGAGTTTTTGCTCCGCAAGCTATGGTTTGCCTAAAAACCAAAGCTCTAATACCAACTGTAACAACCCAATATTTTCAGCCATTCGCATCCGCACATGTCGGACTTGAATTTCTCAAAATACCGCATTGTAAATAAATTTGGAGCAAATGAAATCAAATACACAGAATCACAAACACAGAACATATCAGAATAACTCGCAGCGGAATATAAAAACCATAGTAGTTCATGAAGCTGCTATAACAAACTCTCAAAACATAATACATAATATCTGTTTGAAAACATATACAATAGAAATATCAAATAAATAGAAGTTTATGAATACCAGAACTGAAATAGAACAACTGAATTGAAAGGAACAGATAACTAGATAAGCAGAATCTCCAGCGATTCCTAGCTCCAGAAAAGAAATCCAAACCTAAGCTATAAATACTCAGGCTGACCCGAGCGTAAAGTAAAACACAAAACACTCGAGTCAGGACAATATATACTTATATAATGTAAACCAACTCAAGTGAACTATAGTAGAAATGCACAATAACTCAAAGGATGCTTGGGATCGCCCATCCTTTAAGGATCAGTTAAACTATAAATTAAATACATCCCGTGGTTAAAATTTCAAAATGCTATTTTATACTTCGAAATCAAATATCATTTCAAAATTCAATATCATTCAAAAATCCATTTCAAAATATCAAAATATCGTATCTTCCAAACCACATTCATTTATTTAAAATACCACTTCAACACACATTTCAAAATAGTTTATATTTCAAAACAAATTACTTCATTTTAAATCATAAGATGAAGTTATTATATTTAATAATTAAATTATTAAATTTCCAAAAATTTAACTTTTCAAAGTTCATTCATTCACTTAATTTTATCAAAACAGTGAAAATTCACCTTTCGTAGCATTTAGAAAATGCTACGGAAAGTCACATTCAAAACAGTTCAATTTAACAAAAGACAGCATTTAAAAATGCTGTAATAGGGTTACATTAGTTCAAATAAACTTAGTTAAATTCATCAATTATAACATTTACAAAAATGCTATAATAGCCTTTAACTAAATTTAGCCATTTGGTTCATTATTATCAACTACAGCATTTACAAATGATGTATTATCATTTACATTAGAATTAATAGCATTTCAAAAATGCAGTTAATTAACTTCAAATATTCAGTATAATTTCACAAACAATTATAATTTTATTTAAATCATTTTTTTAACTTAGAAAATCATATAATTTCACTTTTATAGTCATCATTTAAATACCCTTATATTCATGATTTTATAAAGTTAAATTTCCATTCAAAAATCAAAATTTAATAATAATTCACTTATTAAATTCCAACATTAAATTTGAAATTAATTAAATTTAACTTAACACTTAAGTTTAAATTTTCAAATATAACTTAATTTCATTTTTATTTACTTAACTTAAAATTCACTTTTAAGCCAAATCCATAAATTTCCAATTTTAGTTATATTTCAAAATTTCAACTTAAATACTCATTCATTTCACATTTTAACTTTATTCAAAAATCATTAATATATTATAAAATCATTTAAATTCACTTTAATCCAAATTATCATGAATTTATCATATTTCATATTTAATTTAAATTCCAATTATCACCAAATTAAAATTTCCCAAAATAAATTACATTTCAGATTTTCTAACTTTTACCATTAATTTATTTCACTTATAAATTTTCAGAAAATCAATAATGCTTTATAAAAATAATTTTAAATCAAATTTAAATCAAAATATTATAATATTTACATTTCTAAAATATTTTAAATTTTTTAGAAAAACATATTTTAACTACGGGTCTGTTTTTCATTTTTTTGCCTAGGTAAAGTGATATGGGTAATATATCATTTCAACCCGTAATTTACAAAGAAAACCCGGGTTTGATCATTTCAAACCCGCAATCCCAAGTAAATGAAAATAATTGAAAATCATTCAGGCCTATCATTTCAGCCCATAACGATTTTCTCCTATTCTAAAGTCCGTTCGGGTATGTATCATTTCAACCCATAGTGATTCTAATCCAAAGGGAACTTGCAGTGTGATAAACTGATAAAAATAACAGAACAACATAATATAACTATAACATATGATATAACAGGTTTTTAAGCATGGGTGAACATCATATAATCATAACATAGCAGATATAATATGGTGATGCATTTTACAGATTCAAAAGTGGTCAATTTACTAGTTATATAGGTATACACTGTCTAGTGAGAATAACTCACTGGTATAAGCTGGAGACGACAACTGAAACACACAAACTAAGATCTTCGAAGGCACAGAAGCACGAATAAGATTTGAGACTGGGAGAGCCAAAGATTAATCACCTTGAATACATTCAAACAAACAAAACAATCTACATAAGTTTTCAACCTGAATATAATAAAACAATGTTAGAAATGAATGTACAAAACATCACCAAAGTATTTGCACTTGCTTCAACCACTTGTGCTTCAGTCTAGGGTCAGAAACACATGGCTAAGCATGGGTTAGGATCTGGTCTTTGGGTTCAAATGGGTCGGCCTAGCATAGATTTAATGATGGTGCAAAGGTATGGCATGAAACTACAAAAAACAAGGCAACACAACATGGTTCAAAGCAAACAATGGCTCGGCCAAAGCAATCATGGCACGACCAGGTCTGGTGGGGTCAGGGGATGACGTGGCAGAAGGTGCAGGTCAGGTTAGAGGTGGTGGTGGTGGTGTAGGTGGCGGCCAATGGGGTGTTTGAGGTGGTGGAACATCATGGTGCATGGCTATGTACATTCGAGTGGAATTTGGTGCATTTTCATGTGGATCTTCAACCTAGGGACCACGACTGTAACAGCCCGCAGTTCCGTATCCCCTTTAATTGACATTAATCTCCATCAAATCAACTCAAGAAGAATGGAAATACGAACCATTTGAGTTAAAGAAGAAGAGGTAGAAGAAGAAAATAGGAAACAACAACATCAGAATCTCACATCGCAGCGGAATAAAAATATAATAGATAACAACTGATCTTTACACAAAAGAAACTATATCTGTTTATACATCTCGTCATCAGAGTACAACACAATCAATAATACATCACTGGAAAGTTATATTAACTTGTCCCACAACAGAATACACAGTATACACAACACAGCGGAATATACAACAAATACGAGTGATACGTCTCGCCATCCAGCTCGTCTTCTGAGCTCCACAGCATCATTCTCTGTATCCTATAATACTCGGTTTGACCCGAGCATTATAGTTAAATAACACCCGAGTCAGTCTGGAAAACCAGCGTGAGAAAACACACTCAATTGGATTATTAAAGTTTTCCAAACCCTTTGAAATCAAAAGCATCTCGTAAGACCACGCCATAAATAAACATGTCGGGTTTTTACCTTACGATAGCCAAAACACTTTTTATCAAAATCCTCTGATATTATAGTAGTGTCTATATACAAATACTTGTTCAAATAGCTGAAATTGTTACATCTATTAAATTCCAGCATACTAGCCACAATCGTGGGTAATACAAACAAATACCGTACAAGGCACGTATGGAGAATGGATTTCCATCAATGACTAGGCACTGGGGTACCACCTATCACAGTACGTGGCCTAGATCACAGTACCGAGGAGTATGCCCGCTCCCCTGCAACACAAGACCGGAACCATCCCTTACTGGATAATTCCGAGTAAAATCACCCCACGGTTGGGATCAGCAACCACACCACTAAGCCGAATATAAAAAGGGACATCTAGACAGGGATGACCTTACTCTCAAGTGGGGGCTACCCACGAAGCCTTGCTGCATAACCCTTGATTTTCAGCCATTCCCGGTTGATGAGGCTTGAGGCTAAGCATTACCTTTATAGAACATATCCCTTAGAATGCCCATCGTCCGCTGACGATGCTCCGAAAGCATTCATCCATTCAAGTCCGTTCCGGGTTCGAACGGAATCGAAGGCACTATTTCTACTACATCCATTTTGGAATTATCCTCAGGATTAGTAGCGACTAGCCCTTGCACCTCACTGCTCCATCTTTGACTTCGAAATCGTTTCCCCACGAAAACGTACAAACCGGATCAAAGTGGTTTTCGGAAAATAAATCCCGATCCCGGTCTCTTCGAAACGATCAGCGCATTGGCCAATCTTGATAGTCGGTGATTTAACTATCAATTTACGTTCACAACATCCATCAATCATAAATGATTTCCCAAATTATTTATTTACCTCAAAATATCTCCACAAGACATATTTCTATTTTCAAACCCCTTTGAAACAATTCCAAAACAGTTTCCTTTCACTGAATGCATTTCCCAAATATTTATTTCCACTGAAACACCAAGTACAAAATACTTTTAGATTTTAAAATAATTTAAAAACACTTTATTATAAATATACTTTATAACATTGAAATTTAAAACTACTTCAATACTTTATTAAAATATATACTTTAAGAATATTTAAAATAAAACCACTTTATAAATATAAATTAAATTTCTCTTTTTAACATAATACTAAGTCACTTTTATATAATTACTACAATAATAGGTTTTGAAAATTTTACTTTGGGATTTAACATTTAGAAATAATCAATTTTCTAAAACATGCTTTTTAAAACACAATTAGAACTTTTAACTTATATTTAAAATTGCTTTGAAAACGTACTTGGCTATCCAAGAAAATACACTTCTCTTCACATCTTTTAAAAATAAATCAACATTTATTTTTAAACCAATTCATATCCCTTTATAAATTCCCACCTTGAATTTATATTTTCAAATATCCACTAATATTTTATTTTACTTTATAAACCCAACTTATAAATTCGAAAATCTCACTTTTCTTTAGAATTTCAATTCCAAATACTTAAATCAATTTACAATTGATTTCCAACTCACTTCACTTGAAATAATTTTCTTTACTTACTTCATTTATTTCAAAATATATCAACTTTTAGATTTATTTCTTTATTATGAGTTAAAACCCCTTTTAACTGAAAATACCAATTTCAAATTTCCAAAACACCTTATTTATCCTTTAATTAAATTTAATCCTCGAATTTAAAAATAGATTCTTTTATTCTTTAAAATAATATCACTTTAGTTTAAAATTTATTATTCCCCTGTTAATTCAAAATCCCCTTTTTCCATATTTGTTAAAATTTTGAAATCGCTTCTATTTCTTTTACAATTCATTATTTAATTTATTCAAATTCACTAGAATTATTTTACTTAAATTTTACTCTTTTATTTCTTTCCAAAAATCCAATTTAATACATTTTGATAACTCCTTTTACTGAAATATTCAATCCAACCATATCATCACAGGATATCAATATTCATAACACAGAATATTAAATAATCTAAATAATTTTAAGGAATCCAGTAGGATCCCTCCAACCTGTTTCCATGCATCCACAGATGTTAGCACAATACCAATTCCACTTCGAGGTGGAATATCATGGTATATGGGTTTTATAAAATATCATCCGCTATTATGCGGCGCATAGGGTCTCATCCGCTATAAAATGCGGGAATATCAACAACTCCAATATATATACTACTATTATATATATCATATCACATCCAATCAATTCAACCAATCAACCAATTATTTAAATTTAACCATTTAAATTTAAATAAAAATCCAGAAGAGTGAGATTAACTCACTTTTTACTTTGCTGTTTTGCAATCCATTCCAAACTAGCTTGTTTCCATGATTTTGAACCTTGTATAACATTATACGATTTATTAATATTCGAATAAATCGAACAATTAAATTCTCATTTGATAAATTTAATTAACCCATGATTTTAATTTAAACTAATAATTTAATTTTAAATTAACAATTTCCCTTTTAAAAATCCTTTAGTAATTATAATGGATTAAATATTTTTAATTTAACAAGTAAATTTCCATAACCTATTAATTTAAAATAAACCAATAAACTAATAAATTTAAAATATATATATATATATATATATATATATTTGTTTTCTTCTTTGAAACTTCATATATACTTATATAGATCTAAAAAATATAATCTATATAGATTCTTTCAACATTTAAATTTCCTTTCTTTTCAAACGCTAAACTATAAATATATTAAAATAGGTGTGCAAACATATATATATATATATATCAATATTATACTTCTTTACTGTAAATTAAGAATTCATCTATTATTTATATTTAAATTAAAACAGAAATCCTTTATGTTACTGTAATCTTCCCAATATATGAACACATATAAATTTCCAGTTTGTATATATAATTAAAATAAAATCAAAAAAAAATAAAATCAAAAATCCAAAAATCCAAAAAGAGATACCTCACTAACTCTCGAACCCAGGCCCGTGACCAACTCACGGCTACAAGATCGCGACTTCCTCACTCGAACGTGCCGCACAAAAATCAAGCTGTCTCGGCGAACTCCACTCGCCGACCTCCAAGAACTGTCGTGCTATCACTGCACGACATCCCATCCTCCCTCATTCGCGCACACGCCTGGCCCACGGCCACGCCTTATAGTCGAACAACGAACTACACGACCTGCTTCGACCACGAGATCGTCCCTTTCGCCCAACAGTCGCACCGCAATTTAAGGCCAGACAATGAGTTCGTGATTTATTTAGGGCATGGATTCGATTGAAGGTAAGGGGAAAGGGATTCACGAATTAATTTGGGAATGTGAAAACGAACTGATGTTCAGTTAATTTTCGCTTGGCCATAACTATTTATTTCTGTTTGCAAAAGATTTCGATTTTTTTTGTGAAAGAATCTGAAGGAGGGAGAAGACTTGTTCGGCCATTTCCCCTTCTTTTTTTATAAATGAATGTGATTTGAAATAAAGGAGGCAGGCACGATCTTTATAAAGAAGAAAGGTATCTTCGTACGCGGTAGATGTCGTGTAGGGTAAGCTACAATGCTTTGAAGAAAGTAAAAGCTGAAATGAGGAAAAAGGTCTGATGTAGCTAAAATTTTCAGCTGATGGAAGGAAAAGTTGATGGGGAGAATTTGACTAGTCAACAAAAGTAAATATATATATATATATATTGATTTGAATTTAAATTCAAATCGTCTTGAATTCAAAGCTTAAAAACTTAACATCCTATCGTGGCATGCCGCTAGGCGTTTATAATGTTATATCCCTATTTTGAACGCAATGGAAAAGGTTCCAAGTCCAAATTCGATCGTATGGAGAAGATAGCTTTTTGGATCCCGTTATTATATTGAATTCGATATAAATTTCAGCGCGTTTATATATCGTACGCTCACACAACAACTCCAAACACTACGAAAATTGAAATCTGATAAGAATACAATATTACGGATCCAATGGAACTGGTTTCGTCGAATTCCGAGACTGTGCCCCGGAAGGCTATATTTAAATATCGATTTAACGATATATTTTTAAAACTGAACAAATTACTTTCGAATTCAAATTTTAAAAGTTCTATTATCTTCAGTATCATTAATATGAATTTTCTAAGCCTTTAAAATATTTGTAACAAGCTTAAAACCGAAGATTCAATATTTTACCCAATTTTTAATTATTTAATTCAATAATTAAATTACCCAATAAATAGTGATATTTGAAATTAAAGTTAAAATTACCCTTTTTGAAAATTTAAAATCAATTAAATATTCCCATTTCAAATATCCAAAATTTCGGGTCGTCACATTCCTCCCCCCTTAAAAGAATATTGTCCCCGAAATTACTAGTTAGGAAGAATGATTCAATCCTCGTTAATTATTTCCCAAAACCAAACAGTTCTAACCACTTCCCAAATCTTTTATCAAAGACACTATCACTCTAACTTCCCAAAGCCTCCCATAGTTTCCAACCAATATCACATACCCAACCATTCAAATTTAAATTTGAAACCAAATTTTGAATTATCAAAATTTTCTCAAAATTTTTCTAACTCCTTAAATTTTCGAAAATTTTTGCCAGCGTCTCCTGTTGGATGAGTTTCAGCCGAACCAACCCACTACCGAACCAAGTGCCTGCCGAGCCAACCTTCTCCAAGCTACTACCGAACCAGCCTTCTCCATGCTACTACCGAACCAGCCTTCTCCAAGCTACTACCGAACCAGCCTTCTCCAAGCTACTACCGAACCAGCCTTCTCCAAGCTACTACCGAGCCAACCTTCTCCAAGCTACTACCGAACCAGCCTTCTCCAAGCTACTGCCGAACCAAGCTCCTACCGAACCAGCTACTCCCCATGCCTACCGAACCAGAGACGTTCCCACTCACCACCGGACCAAGTTCCCCCGGACCAAGACATACCGGACCGACACTACCAGGCCATATCGCGTTAGCCCAGGCCCACCAGCAGCTATATACATCCAAGACCCCTGCCCCCAGCCTCACTCTATAAATAGAGGGGCAGGGGCACAACAATGGTGGACAAGTTTTGAGAGCTCAAGCACGGAGAGAACTTTCAAACACCTTTCAGATACTAGTATCAATGCTTTGTATTTGTAATCTAAACAAGAAAAGAGAAATAATATATAAAGTGGACGTAGGCACATTCTGGCTGAACCACTATAAATCTGCGTGTCTTTTACAATTTAGTCCCTGCTTTTCATATATTTGCATAAATCACCCAAATCACTAAGAACAACATAAAATCAATTAAATCATACGACTTTGAGGTGTTTGTCCATTTTTTGTGCAAACATTTTTGGTGCTTTCACTGAGAACTAGAAGCTCGAAGCTTCAGCTTCTTCCACTTAACCTTTTTCCTAACAGCATCGTCCATCGCTTGGAAAACATGCCTCCCAAGCAGAAGAAAGATGTTAACAAAGGAAAAAACATCGCAACCAGCAGTCTTCCAGATCCAGTGGTCATAGATCAAGTAAATCGTCCCCCTCCAGTAGCAGTACCAAATGAAGGTCAGGCAAATCCGACCACCCCCGCCACAGAACAGCCGGCAGCTATTACTAGGGCAGATCTAGACAGGGTTGTGGCTGAAGTAACTAACCGCTTCACGTCCCAGCAGGAAGCCTTGGTGGACCATCTCATGTCACGCTTAAGGGATGCTGAAGAGTCCAATCGAAACACTGAATCATGGGGTGAGTCCCGGTCTGGAGGATCTCAGAGACAACAAAGATCTTCCTTCTTCGAAGGAGCTAACGGCAGAAGCAGCCATGGTAGGAGCCGAGATCGAGCACAGCCCGAAGTTAGGCCTGAGGAAACGCTTGGAACCGAACCCAACGGGGGAGGTACCGGGTGGAGGTCAACTGTAGCTGAGCCGGTTGTACTGCCTAACCACGGAAACGCCAATGAACGGGGCCGAGCTAGAGTCCAGCCCGAAGTTGGACCCGAGGAAGTGCTTAGATCAGAACCCAGCAGGGGAAGATCAAGGCAAGGGCCAACTGTAGCTGACCCTAGCATGCTCCCGGAAGACCAAAGGCAGCCACTGGAAAATATGAGGAATGATAGACGATACCATCCCTACAGATCATCTGGACGGAATCAATCCCACAGAACAGAACCGAACTCGTTTCTATCTGCTCCAAATTCTGATGAAAGGATGGCACGCTTGTTCAGAGAGTGCGTCCAACGGGATCAAAGAGATCGAGGGATAGGCGCTAGGGTAACCAGCCCTTTCGCCCGCAATATCGAAATTGCTATCACCCCCCGAGAATGGAAGATGCCAACAATGGAACCTTACAAAGGAACCTCCGACCCCGTTGTACACTTACAGAGATACACACAGCATATGCTCATGAGTGGAGCAACAGAGGGAGTACTGTGCAAATGCTTTCCACTATTCTTAGCAGATCTAGCTACCTCCTGGTTCTGCCACCTACCCCAAGGATCCATCAGCTCATGGGAGATGTTGAAAGAAAAATTTATCAGCCAGTTCCGCATTCATGTGGAACAACCCAAGGACGCTTACTCCTTATCCAATATCAAACAGAAACCTGGAGAGAAGCTGCAGCAATATTTAACCCGATTCAATGCCGCAGCGGCCGCAGTCCAAGATGCCGATGAGAAGCTTGTCTTAATGGCCCTCTGTAGTGGTGTGCATCCGGATACTAAATTCGCTAGAAGACTAACAAAAGAAAAACAAGCTACTTTACCCGATTTCTTCCATGAAGCCGGGAAATATATGAGGCTTGAAGACGCTGCCGCTGAGGGGCAGTCAGGGCAACAAAATAAGGCAACCCACAGCAACGCGCCCGCTGTAGCGAAGGACGTTCGAAGAAATGATTCTAGAGACAATGCTGGGGCAAGAAGGGAGAAAAGCGCCTATATCGACCAGGACCGAGATTCGACACTTACACTCCTTTGAACGAAACCGTCGAAAACATCTTCCTTGCCACCCAAGGCGAAGTTAGATACAAACGCCCACCGTACAAGAAGGAATCAGATAACGCACAGAAGTCTGGAAAGTTCTGCCGCTTCCACAAATCTCATGGGCATGATACCAATGAATGCCGTCATCTCCGGGACTTGATTGAAGAACACATCAGAAGGAAGAAACTGGAATGCTATGTAAAAGGTCAGGACAGGACTCCAGCTCCTGCCAATGAGAACCCAAGGCTACCCTCACCAGAGATAGGCAGAGGAAATCGCAACACTAGCGGCTCCAGTCAAGAGAAGATAGTGGTCCATACCATCTCGGGAGGAGCGCACATCACCGACAGAAGCTGGGCAGAGATGGAAAGATATGGAAAGTCGCTTAGAAACAATGAAGACTATGTTAATTCTGTTACAGAAGAACGCCACCCGAAGCGGAAAGAGAATGATGACATCACATTCAGTAGGCGTGACCTAGAGGGAAGACAGTACCCTCACATGGATCCCATGGTTATCTCTGCCCGGCTCGGTCCAGCCGAAGTTTTCCGAATTCTAGTAGACACTGGAAGCTCAGTAAATATCTTGTTCAAGCATGCATTCGACAAAATGAAACTATCAATAAAGGACGTTTCTCCCTGCAATAAACCACTACACGGTTTCACTGGAGATGCGAAGATGCCCCTCGGGAAACTAGACCTCTTTGTTGAAATTGGAAGCCAT
The DNA here is from genome assembly GCA_030737815.1 of Allium fistulosum. Taxonomy (NCBI): domain Eukaryota; kingdom Viridiplantae; phylum Streptophyta; class Magnoliopsida; order Asparagales; family Amaryllidaceae; genus Allium; species Allium fistulosum. Next base: position 750,038,604 of record CM060905.1, on the reverse strand, counting down.
CCCCGCTCCGTTGTACGGAAACAAACATTTGTGCTGATAGAAAACCACTCGGCCTACAACGCCTTCTTAGGAAGACCAGCCTTGTCTGACTTCCAAATCGTCCTGGCCCCATGGTGCCTAAAGATGAAATTTCCAACGGACAATGGAATAGGGGAAGTAGAGGGAGACCAGGACGTTGCTCGAGACTGCTATGTAACTGAACTTCGCAACAACCACAGGAAGGATAAAGGGAAGAGTGTAGAGGTTGCCCTCTGCACAAGAAATTTGGAAGCATAGCAACTAAAGAAAGCCCCTCCTCTTCGATATACCAGCGACCCTTTCAATGAATTAGACCCAGGGACAAAGAGGAGGAGGCCACCGCCGAGCCTGCAGAGGCTATGGAATTTATATCTGTAGACAATCATGACTCGAGTAGACTATTGAAAATCGGGTCCCAACTAAAAACTGAGTTGAAGGAGCAACTCATTGACTTTCTCCGTCACAACTTGGATGTATTCGCATGGTCACATGCTGACATGACTGGAATCTCCCCTGACATAGCATGCCACGTACTAAACATTGATCTTACCAAGGCACCCGTAAAACAAAGAAAGAGAAGTATGGGGGCAGAACGATCAGCAGCCCTCGATGAAGAAGTAAAGAATCTACTTGCTAATGACTTCATATGAGAAGCCATCTACCCAGAGTGGATCGCCAACCCGGTACTGGTAAAGAAGGCTAATGGGAAGTGGCGAACATGCATTGATTTCTCCAACTTAAATGACGCCTGCCCGAAGGATTGCTTCCCACTTCCCCGAATCAATCAACTTGTAGACAGCACAGTCGGGCACGAACCCTTATCCTTTATGGACGCATACTCAGGATATAACCAAATTCCTATGCATGCTCCCGATCAAGACCACACTAGTTTCATCACTGACCGGGGTTTGTACTGCTATAAGGTAATGCCTTTCGGACTTAAAAATGCAGGAGCCACCTACCAGCGCCTCTTCAACAAGATGTTTGCAGGACTAATAGGACAAACGATGGAAGTGTATGTGGATGACATGCTGGTAAAGTCAAGGAAAGCCGACGATCACGTAAGCCACCTGGGCGAGATGTTTCAAGTACTTCGCTAGTATGGAATGAAACTTAATCCTCTAAAATGCTCCTTCGGAGTATCATCAGGAAAGTTCTTGGGATTCATCATCCATGCCAGAGGGATTGAAGCAAACTCTGAACAAGTCCGAGCTCTAAAAGATATCAAGATACCTTCCACTCGAAAGGAAATGCAAAGCCTGAATGGGAAAGTGGCCGCCCTAAGCCGATTCATCTCCAAAGCAACGGACAAGTGTGTCCCCTTCTTCGAAGCTCTAAAGAAAGACAAAGGAAAGTTCGAATGGACTGACGAATGCTTAACCGCTTTCCTTAACATAATCGAACACCTCTAGAAACTGCCGGTACTCTCGACTCCAAGCGAAGGCGAAGAGTTATACCTATACCTTGCTGTGTCATCTCACGCCCTAAGCGCTGCTTTGGTAAGAGAAGACAACCGCACGCAGCAGCCAGTATACTTTGTAAGTAAGAGGTTGACGGGGGCAGAAGTCAGATATCCTAAACTTGAGAAGCTAGCATACTGTTTACTAATCACATCACGGAAACTGCGTCACTACTTCCAGTCCCATTCCATCAAAGTTCTGACCGATCAACCAATGAGACAGGTACTCCATCGTCCCGACACTTCTGGGCGACTACTTAAATGGTGCATCGAACTAAGTCAGTATGATATCACCTATCACCCTCGCACCGCCATCAAGGGGCAAGCCATGGCCGATTTCATTGCAGAATTCACTACCAACGAAAGTAAGGAGCAATCGGAAATAGCAGAAGACATCAAGTGGAATCTCTTTGTGGATGGTGCGTCAAACGAACAAGGCTCGGGGGCAGGTGTGGTAATAATCACTCCCAGGGGAAATAAGTTGCACTATGCTATAAGGTTGGAGTTCGCTGCCACCAACAACGATGCAGAGTATGAAGCAGTGATAGCTGGATTAGAACTTGCCTTAGAAATCGGAGCCAATTCTTTGTGTCTTCATAGCGATTCTCAACTTATTGTTAATCAAATACTAGGAGAATTCCAGGCTCGAGAAGAACGACTCATAGCATATTTAAAGAAGACCAAGTTACTTCTCAGTCGATTGGACCACTACTTAGTCAAACACATCCCTCGGGAAGAGAACCGAGAGGCCAACGAATTGGCAAAGCAAGCAAGTGTGAGAGACGGCGCCATTTCCGGAGCAGTAGCCATCTCAAAGCAACTGACTCCAAGTTTTAAGCAAGTGAATCTGATAGCTGCAACCGAAGAAGCAACTTGGATGACCCCCATTCGAGACTACTTACAAAGTGGCACACTACCCAACGGGCGTAACGAAGTCAAGAAAATCCTGAGGAAAGCTTCCCGCTACACAATACAAGAGGACACCCTCTATCGGCGCGGATTCTCTAACCCCTTATTAAGGTGTGTCGCTGGAAGGGAAGCCAAGGAAATCTTATCCAACATCCATCAAGGAAGCTGCGGAGATCACACCGGAGGGCAAACTTTAGCAAAAAAGATACTCCGATATAGATATTTTTGGCCCACCTTAAGCAAGGACGCCTTAGATTTCGTCAGAAAATGTGACAGATGCCAGAAGTTTGCTAAGATTCCGCGGGTACCAACAACTGAGATTACTCAAGTGACCAGCCCTTGGCCCTTTGCAGTATGGGGAATTGACTTAATCGGCGAACTACCAATGGGCCGAGGCGGGGCCAAATATGCTATAGTGGCAGTCGACTATTTCACCAAATGGGTGGAAGCAGAACCCCTAAATAAAGTATCTTCAGCAAAAGTTATTAACTTCTTGATCAAAAATGTTCTATGCAGGTACGGAGTCCCATTAAAAATTATATTAGACAATGGACTTCAGTTTGACAGCGAGGAGTTTGCCAACTGGTGCCAAGAGCATGGAATTTACAAAAGCTTCTCATCCGTAGCTTATCCCCAGGCAAACGGACAAGTCGAAGCCGTCAACAAAATCCTGAAAGCTCTGATCAAAAAGAAACTCGAAAAGTCAAAGGGCGCTTGGGTGGATGAACTCCCTACGGCACTGTCGGCCTATCGCACATCCTTCAGAACATCGACTGGGCATACTCCTTTCTCTTTGGCATACGGATCGGAAGCTATGCTCCCAGTTGAAACCATCGTGCCTTCCCACCATAGGATCCACTGTAACCCAGAAGAGAACGAAGAACTCCTTCACATGTCTTTGGATCTAATTGAGGAGAGAAGAAATGATGCAGCCCTCAAAGCAGCAGCCCACAAGCAAAAAGTGGCAGCACAATACAACTCCAAAGTCAAGCATCGTACCTTACAAGAAGGGGATCTTGTCCTCAAGCGAATCTTCCCTCGCCCTGGGGCACTAGATCCAATCTGGGATGGACCTTATGTAATTCATAAAGATCTCCACAACGGAGCTTATATTTTGTCAACAGTGGACGGAGAGGTGTTCCAGAGGGCATGGAACATCCAACACCTTCGTCGATACTTTTCTTAACTTGTACTGCCCATATGAAGTAAATTAACAAAGAGAATCAGTGGATGTAGGCATTTTCGTACCGAACCACTTTAAAAAATCTTGTCTCTTTTTTAACTTGTTCCTTTATATCTTGGCTGCTTGTTAACTTTATCCTTTTCTGTTGAACAAAATCCTGTGCATATAGCATTTCCATTCAAGGCACTCCGCAGCGCAACTCCACCTGGACAAGACCTAACAGGTACTATGCGAATCTATGCCCTCACCAATGAGACACTTTTGCTTCGGCATCCCTCTGCTGCGGGTTAACTCATTGCTCGCGACGGCCCTTAAAGCCAACTGTAATGAGCCGATTATAAGCCACCGAGAAGGCCAACTATAGCCGAGGCAGCTCATTACGGCGTTCGGCTCGCCGGCAACTGTGAACCGACTGTAAGCCCCAACATAAGGTGTGGCCAGCCAGGGGTAGTTCACGGTTGACGATCGGCACCCACGCTAGCCGGCCACAGTAAATCGAATAATACCCAGGATTACGGGCCATAATGGCCTGGGTAGTTACTGTGCGCGATCTCGGCTCCGATGTGTCTTAAGTACGGCTGTGGTAAAAAAGATTAACTCCCCGCGGAGGCGTAAGATGGGTGACAAATGTCTCCAAGACCCACAGCTAGGGAAAGTGACTACAAAGCCCGTTTACCACGAACTTAAGCACATCAAAGGCCTTCCGTGATGGGAAGTTTTACTATTTTCACATATTTCAATTTTATTTAAGAAACTTTTCTCCTATCCTCTGTAACAATCCCTGAAGTACAGGACACAGAACAAGAGACATTCGCTAATGGAAGCGGATACTCACAGCAAGATACTGGACCGCATTCCATACTCGATCACACAAGACATTCAAAGCTGCCATCTACAAGCAAAATATAAAGGGCGGTATTTCCTTCTTTCATGTGTCAACACGTGACTATAATTTATTCACACCTCACGCTAACATTGCAAGTCATGAAATTATGTTTTAAACAAGAACTTGACGTCAAACACAATTTAATTACAAGAATATGCATAGCTATATTTCTCATACAACATGTCAAAATAGCAAAAACATTCAAAAGACGACATAATCAGCTTAAGTTAAAGAATTACACGTCAAGAATAGTGTTGTTTATTACAAGTAGCATAATTACAACCTAAGAGTTACGTTACTGTTTTGAGACTAACATATACAACAATGTCAAGTCCACAAAAAGATATCCAGGTCCAATCAAGGAGCCGGCTGCATCGGAGTTTTATACTTGTCCTGTTGCCCACCTGTCCGGTCAGAGAAAGAATTCATTAGTGATAAGCAACCAAGTTAACGGAAAGACTAGAAAGGAAGACTTACCAACATCTTCTCCTTTATCATCTTGATCATCATCCTCTACTTGCACACCTTCCTCCTCAGCTGCAAGCAACCGCATGCCCTCCTTCACCGCCACTTTCTCCTCCTTGGTAAACTGGGCAGTAACCACATCCATTCTGAAGGCCACACCACCCTCCTTATCCGCCTCATCCTTGGCCTCCTCTAGAGACCTAAGATAGATCCTAGCCATGACCCGGGGGTAATCATCCATCCAGGACAAGTTACCCTGCCTCCAAGTACGGAAGTACATATCCTGTAGCATCCCATCCATCATCCCCTCGTTCTCCTCAAACTCCCTCATTCGGACCTCAGAAGCCCGCAGCTTTGCAACAACAGCATCCCTCTCCGATTGATACCGTAGACAGTCAGCCTGAAGGGACCTCCTCATCGCCTCCATCTCCTCCTTCGACTTGGCCTGAGCAAGCTCTGCGGTCTCAAGTCTCCCCGATAGTTCCTCTACCCGCTCGAGGTCCGCTTGCCGAACCTCATCCACCGTAGCAATGGCCATGTCAATCCGCTCCTTACAGACGGCCTCCATCCTCCGCAACTCCGCCCTACTGGCCTCTTCAATAGTCTTCCTCAATTGTCTGGATGCGGCCTCATGCTGGGAGATTTGGATGGCTTGGTCGGCGAGTTGTTTAGCCTGGTCGGAAACCATCAACCGTAGCCGAATGTTGGCGCTTCCTATCTCTTCCCCAGCCTTGACCAGTCGGGCGTGGTGCCCCATCAATTTCCTGGTCTCCTCAGCAACCCGGTCAATATTTGCCTTAGCCTCATCCCCCAGAGTTACGACCCGGGTAGTAAGCAGATCAAGGTCCAGGGACTTAGCTTCGTCAAGCACCCGTACCATAGGATTACGAGGGAGGAGATGTTCACCAGTAACCTCGTCGAAGGAGATGTCATGAGATACCGGGTCCAGGTCCGGATGACCCGCAAACGGATTGCGAACCAAGCCAGGGTGATCTATTGGGGTGAAGGTTGGATTCTCAGACGGATGTGGGGAAAGTATAAGCTCGGTGTCCTCCTCCTCAATATCATGAATAGGCTGGAGTGGGGCCGGAAGGCCAGAAAGAGATCCAAACGTAGACCGACTCCTCTTCCTCTTTTGTATAGCTTCTTCAATAACTCCAAGAAGAGGACGATAGCCGACTACGTCTCCAGGACGGTTAGTGGGAGGCTTCGGCTTGGCTGAAGCTTTGAGAAGTTTGTATTGTTCAAGCCTGTGCCGAAGATCCAAGGTCTTGGCCGTTTTGCCCGCTCCTAGAGTAAAAATCAAGTGTCACCAGCATGCATTGAGCCATCATTCGAGAATTAAAAAGAATAGAGAGAAATTCACCTTGAACCGCAGAAGTTGCCTCAGTAGAAGCACTCCCGGAAGATAAATCGACGCCGGTCCCAACCCTATCAGCTTTCTTGGACTTCTCTGTTTCCTCCAAACCTTCGAAGGCTTGGCGGAAAGCGTCGTCCGTCCACTCTTGCATCTCGCCTACTTGCCCAGAAGACAAAGCCCCGGTACCATCACCACCCTGTCCTTTGCCACCGTCATCGCCGTGACGATCACCGTCACCACCGCTTCCGCTCTCCGCCTCACCTCCTTTATCCTCGCCTTTTCCCCCTCCACTTTATCCTCCTCCTGAACATCTGGATGTGTGCTAGGAGAGGGTCCATCAGACTTCCTGAGTTTCTTCCCCTCGGCGACTGGATGCGCCGAGAAGGGTCTCCTTTTGCCGCTCTTCGCCGTGACCCCTCCTGTGGCTTTGGCAGCCTTCTCCTCCGCCGTGTCTCTCTGCTTAACCACAGACTGATGTGGTAGGATCAGGTTGTGTCCTAGAAGTGTAGCGTTCCTAATCAAATAAGAGGCCGACCTATCCCTTCCCGTGATGGCTTCTACTTCCGCAGCCATCTGAACCAGGCGGTCACTCTCTACGACCCCAAAGCCACCTGTCGCTAGCAAGAAACAAAAACACATAAGAAGAGGTATTGCAGTCAGAACGGAAATTATGAATAAGCTTAGGACTTACAGCCTGAAGTGAAGCGACGGATGGAAACAGAGTCATCCTTGATAAAAAACCATTATTTCTTAAACATGCTGAACTTCGAGTATAAGTCCAGGACCGGCTTGAAAGATACGGTTGATTCCAAGCTAATGTATGGTGACCCCTTCTTATAGCCCCTCAAGTTGTACAAATACCGGATCTCCCGGTTGGAAGGAGGACGCCCGTATCTCCTCTGGAAGATAACAAAAAGGCTCGCCAAAATGGCATAGGAGTTAGGCTGAAGCTGGAACAGAGCCACCTTCAAATATGTGACAAAGCTGACTATCCAGGCATTGAGAGGCGGGATGGCACCACACATACAGTGATACCTGCTGTAAGCGAAATATCCTTCGGGGGAATTATATGGCATCACTCCTTCCCCCGGCAACAGCATACGCGCTCTGTCAATCCCAAAAGAGCGAGAAATGACATCAAGCTGCTCGTCTTTGAGGGAGCTAGGGAAGCAATTAGAAGGTGAGTGCAGAAGCTCTTGAGGACCGTACCCGTCCACTAGCGATCTCGGGGTGGGCCCATGTCGTTCTGGATTCGGCTGAACTGGGGGCACAACGGGAGATTCTCTTCTGTCCGTAGATCTCTTCTTTTCTGATCGGGTTTCCACTTTGTGAGACATTATCTGCAACACGAAAAAGCACATTTTTAGAACAAGGGATATAGAGAGTCGAACGAACAAGTGTATATTGTCTAGAGTTCCACTTATAAACATATAAGTCACTCGGCAGTTCAAGGTTACAAAGTCATTCGGCAGTTCAGGTTACAAAGTCATTCGGCAGTTCAAAGTCATTCGGCAGTTCAAGGTTACAAAGTCATTCGGCATTTCCAGCATGAGATTCATTCGGTAATCGACATCACCAGTCTCGTTCGGCGGCTCAAAGCCAAAGGTTCATTCGGTACCAGACTCATTCGGTCGTTTAAAACCGAAGGTTCGTTCGGCACCAGATTCATTCGGTCATTCAAAACCGAAGGGTCATTCGATACTCAATCCCCTCTGGCCCATTCGGTAAGTCATGTTCCTAAGCCCACTCGGCAATAACACGCTCGGCAGAAGAAGATCTCACCTGGTTCGGCAAAGGTTGAGAGCTCGATTCGGCTAACACATTTGGGTTCGACGAAGACAAAGGTTTGGCTCGGCTAATGAGGGATAACGATGGCATTAGACCCCTACTTATAGGCAAGATATAAGCGATCGGACCAAATGGTTCGGTACACCGAACCAGATAGGAATGACCGAACAAAAAACAAAGCATGCCATGTGCATGCACATGCCCTACTTTGGGGGGCAAGTGTTGGGTGAGTTTCAGCCGAACCAACCCACTACCGAACCAAGTGCCTGCCGAGCCAACCTTCTCCAAGCTACTACCGAACCAGCCTTCTCCAAGCTACTACCGAACCAGCCTTCTCCAAGCTACTACTGAACCAACCTTCTCCAAGCTACTACCGAACCAGCCTTCTCCAAGCTACTACCGAGCCAACCTTCTCCAAGCTACTACCGAACCAGCCTTCTCCAAGCTACTACCGAACCAAGCTCCTACCGAACCAGCTACTCCCCATGCCTACCGAACCAGAGACGTTCCCACTCACTGAAATGACCCTCCTATTTCCACCCTAATTTCATAAGGATTTTTTTTTTTTTGCTATGAGATGATATATTGATATATCATTCATTACAAACATATTTTCCAGGGTCATTTTCTTTTTCCAATAACCAAAATATATCCAGGATCAAAATAACTTACCAATATAAATATATCAGTGCATATCTAATAACATACACATACATATGAAGATGTATGTGTTCTTCTTGTTTAAATTCAGAGTATATACTTTATTTTTTTTTGTTCAATGACATCCTGTTTGATTTAGAGATTTAGTAATTCAGATACACTATTGTATTCAGATTTTTGGCCATGAAATCTACTAGAAACCTGTACTTTAGTCTGTCATTAGGATCAAGAAATGTTCAAGTAATATTCAGTAGTAAACAAGCTTTTAATGTAGATGATTGTGTTTAAAGTCTGGATAATATTAGATTCAGTATAAAAGAAAGTGGATCCTAAGTGAACACAAGCAACATCTAGGCGTAATGGAAACGCGCCTAACTTATACACAAGAGATCACGAGTTCGAGTACCAGGCAGGTCGGTTCAAACACAATTTTTGGTTTTCTTCTTTTTTTTTTGAAAGGTTAGAAATCTGCTACCTACCTATAATTGTACATATATGTTTAATTTTTGTCTATAACCCAACATACAAAACAATCCTTCTTACTTTACTATTTTTGTATCCCATTCCTACAACTGTTTTAAGAATTTATGATCACATTTTTGCTCAAATATCAACATGTACACAGATATACATGTACATGTCAACATTTCTGCTCATTTTCCAGAAAGCTGGGTAATTCAATTGCTAAATGTACTAAGCTTTGAAATGCATTTTTATTTTCAGAATACAATCTATCATGATCAACCAATACTTCATTTAATTGAAGCTGGTTAACTCATGAATCCTGTATCTGCCACACTAGTTCAATTTCATTGCATTCTGTTTAAAGCTTTAGGAAAACATCTTACTCTTCTCAATACAATTCAGAAATGAATTCAAACTTAATTACAAAGCATTTCAGTAAAAGATAATAAAATCCTGTTAAGTTTTCTTTTTGCTAAATCCAGATTTTGTTCTAAAACTCAGTGCTCTGTTATGTCTCAAGATTAACTAATACATAATATAAATTATACAAAACAGTAGCTCAACTACATATGCATATTTCTCTTCCAAACATCCATATCAATAATTAAAATCATTTCCTTGTTTCCCACTCAGATTCTTTCCTTTGAAATTTTAAACCTTAATGCATAACAATATATTTAACATGACACAACTAGTTCATCTAACCATAATAGAATTCATTACATGACTGGAAATCTTAGAAACATAAAAAATTTTCCTGAATACATGCAGATATAATCAATTTAAACTCTTATTGGAAACTAGCTAGCATGTTCATTCACTCCTCCATAACAGCCATTACTTCATTTTTACTTAGTGCCTGGGTTACCTGAAAGAGCATAAGTGGCTGCCTCATTTTAAAATGAGACACCCCAGATGCCATGAGCAAACAAGGGTCAGATCTATGATCTGGTATGAGTAACATCAATTCATTCATGATATTAAGCAATAGAGAATATAAGGGTACTAACTTGTTATTTAAGCAAATTTCTGCTATCAATTACTTTAACATAGTATAATTAAGTTGATTCAGGTATGATATATTCATCTATCATTCTTATACTTGCATACAAAATCATGTAAACATAATTATCTATTTGCAACAATTTCATCTACTGGAATCATCTTGGTTCCATACCATTCAACCTAAGAAATATCCACATTCCTATTTCTTCATTTACAGGTTGTAATATTCAATTTAAATCCCTGCCTCATCTGCTATTAAGGAATCACTGGGACACATTGCAATGAACTAATTCACATCATTGCACAAAGATCTCAGGGCTTAAACAAACCATGTGCCAACTTGCATACTTCAAATATGACAAGCATTCCAGCAGCTTTCTTGGCCTTCCCTTCCCTAGTTTATTTACTAGTGTATAGTCTTAAATCCTTTCATCAAATATGCTAAGTGAACATATCACTGCAAACATGGTAACATCCATAATTTCTTCTAGCATAATTCTCCTCAGAAATAATCAGACAGTTATTTCCTAAATGGGGTCAATATGTCTTGATCTTAGTAAAATATGAGAATATTTTCAACTGTAAAAGAGGCATGGCATGTTATGTTGATCTGCAAGCCTTTATGATTGATTCAGATTCAAGATCTGGTTCAATCATAATTTTAGCTTGTGGGTTTCTTTTTTTTTGATTTGATTAAGGGCTCAGCACTTAGAAAATTTCTATTGCACCCTTAACATTTTTCTTTTCAAGCCTCAGCACTTATACCAAGTATAATGCAGCTCTAATCATTTTTATAAAGTTTCCATGCCATAGATCTATAACAACTGAGAGTATTCTCTATATAATTATTAAGATCCTAAACTTTAACATTTGTGAGTATAAATAAATCAGTATGATACTCATCCAAAGACAAATGTCTCAACCAACCAAAGACCATCCAAAATCATCCATATTAAATCATATCAGATTTAAAATAAAACATCCAATAAGCATTGATGAAATCATATACATCAAAACCAGAAATATATATAAATGGAAATAAAAAGTGGCTGCCTCATCTCAGGTCTTAATGCCATGAACTTAGTGAGATTACTCACCTAAATGTTTAATCCAGAAAATTCCTGTTGGAGTGTTCTCTCCTTTCTTCCAATATTTTCCTTCTTTTCTTATTTTTGTGCAGCTCGGGGTAAAAATGATTCTACTGGCTAAACTGCCTATTTATAAACATTTTTCCTCTAGGGTTTTGTTGAAACAGAATTCCATTTCTGTCCTGGCTAGGCTTCATGCATTTTTCATTCATAATACCCCGGCCATATTAACCAATTTAAAGGCTGCATTTTCTTTCTTTTACTTTTCAGAAAATGGCCACTCTCCTAGTCATGTTAAAAGTGTGACTATCCTATTTTTATTTTAATTATTTCTGAAAATCCCCTTTGCTATTTTTGCCTATACAAGCTCATTAACTTGTATCACATTTCATGTCATTTTAATGTCATAGTTTTTACTTGCTTATATATATATATATGTATATACTTTTCAGTGCTTAAAAATATATATATATTTGTACACATATTTTATCTAAGCTTATTTTAATTTCTCTTTAATTTTCAGAAGCATATGTACCTATATGTATACAGGTTTTCTAATATACATAATTTTCTTTTCTGGGTTTTAAGTAAAATTTTGTTTACTGATTTAAAGTAAAACCTACTTTTCATATTTTCTAAGATGATCCATATAATTTCAGAAATCAAACAACCATGTTGCCAAATCATGTTTGTATTGCCCTTTAATTCTTGTTTTAAATCCAAGAAATCTGGAGTTCTTCCTTGTGCCATTTCAGTGTGCACGTGCACACATATACCTGCACACTATTTATTCCAGAGACTTCACCATATTTAAATCTAAATATTTCAAAATTAAATCATTTTACAAAAATGATTTTTCACAAAATTTTGGGGTATTACATTCACCCCTCCTTTTAGGAATTGTGTCCTCACAATTTTTCTAACATTTATAGTGAGCATCTTTTTCTTTTCTGAAAACTTATCAAACATATGCATAAGCAAACAAATTCAACCATATCAACCATGCATTACAAATAATTTTTCCAGAGAAGAAAAAAAAATTACCTTTTAATTTGCAAAAAGCTTAGGATAATCCATTCTAATCTTATCCTCTAACTCCCATGTGCAGTCATTAGGATCACTACTCCACTGGATCTTAACTAGTTTCAAGGTTTTGTTCCTTAATTTCTTTTCTTCCTTGGCTACAATCCCCACTGGTTCTTTTTCATAAACCAAGTCAGGATTTATTTGAATTTTAGTAGGCTCTTCCAAAATGTCTTCCTTATCATGTACCCATTTTCTAAGTTGGGACACATGAAAAACATTATGCATTGCTTTCATCTCCTCTGGTAGTTCTAATTTGTAAGCCAATGAACCAATTCTTTCCAGAATTTTATAGGGTCCAACATATCTTGGTGTAAGCTTACCTTGCTTGCCAAACCTCATGACTTTCTTCATAGGTGAAATCTTGATGAAAACAAAGTCTCCCACTTCATATTCCACTTGCTTTCTCTTCCTATCTGCAAATTTCTTTTGCCTATCTTGAGCTGCTGCTATTCTTTTTCTTATTAACCCAATTCTCTCTGTAGTTTCTTTAACATATTCAGGTCCAAGAACAGCCCTTTCTCCAGTCTCTACCCAGCATATAGGTGATAAACATGGCTTGCCATATAAGGCTTCAAATGGTGCCATCCCTATGGTGCTTTGGTAACTGTTATTGTATGTGAATTCAGCTAGATGGAGGTGGTCTTCCCAGTTGCCTCCAAAGTCCAGTGTACATGCTCTCAACAAATCCTCTAAGACTTTGTTCACCACCTCAGTTTGACCATCTGATTGTGGATGGTAGGCAGTGCTTAAGCACAATTCACTCCCCATAGCCTCTTGAAAACTTTTCCAAAACCTTGAGGTGAAGATGGTATCCCTATCACTCACAATGGTTTTAGGTATGCCATGCAACCTTACTACCTCTTTCATGAATATTTGAGCCAATTTTGGAGCATTTCTTTCTGCTCTAACTGGGATAAAATGTGCTACCTTAGTTAGCCTATCCACAATTACCCATATACTTGTGTTTCCCTTCTTAGATCTAGGCAGACCATCTATGAAATCCATAGATATGTCCTCCCACTTCCACTGTGGTATACTAAGGGGTTGCAATAGTCCTGATGGCCTTTGTGTCTCTGCCTTGACTTGTTGGCAAGTCATGCACCTTGCAACATATCTGGCCACATCTGACTTCATCCCCTTCCACCAAAGATTTCTTTTCAAATTTTGATACATCTTGGTGCTACCTGGGTGTATGGAGTACTTACTCCTATGGTACTCATTTAATATTTCCTCTTTCAATTCTATATTTTCTGGAACACATATCCTGTTTTTATTCCTCAAATACCCATTTTTATCAACTTGATAATTTATTACTTCCTCCCCTTTTGATATGAGCATTTTCTTTTCCACCATGTTTAGGTCTTGTTCCTGCATTTGCCCAATCTTAAGAAGTAAATCTGATTGCAGAGATATCATACTTAATTTCCCTTTACCTTCACCTTCTTCAATGGGCATCATTTGTTCCTCACTACTTTCCTCAATTTCCAAATCAGTAAGTATAGACAAATCCCTAAACTCTTCCATCATCAACATGGCTATTTTGGCATGTTGTCTACTCAAGGCATCTGCAACTTTATTTGCCTTGCCTGGTGTATACAGTATGTCTAGATCATAGGCTGCTAGGAATTCTACCCATCTATGTTGCCTCATGTTCAAATCTTTTTGTGAGAATAAATATTTCAGTGCCTTATGATCAGTGTACAAAATGAATTTGGCACCTAACAAATAATGTCTCCAAAGTTTCAAAGCATACACAACTGCTGCTAGTTCAAGATCATGGGTTGCATACCTGGTTTCATGTGGCTTTAACTGCCTAGATGCATAGGCTACCACCTGGTCTTGCTGCATCAACACAGCCCCTAACCCAGAGCCACTTGCATCAGTGTACACAACCAAATCTTCATTTCCTTCTGGCACTCTCAACACTGGTGCATTTATCAGAGCTTCCTTTATTTTGATAAAAGCTTGCTCACATTTTTCTGTCCATACAAAGGCTTGGTTCTTTCTAGTTAAATTGGTAAGTGGTGATGATATTTTTGAGAAATCTTTTATGAATCTCCTATAATATCCTGCCATCCCCATAAATGATCTAATCTCACTGATGGTGCTAGGCCTTTTCCATGCTTGGATTGCCACTACCTTGTTAGGGTTTACTGATATTCCTTTGGCAGAGATGACATGCCCAAGGAAATGCACTTCTTCTTTCCAAAATGCACATTTTGAAAATTTTGCCTTTAAATCATTTTCCCTTAGTCTTGACAAAACTAAATGCAAATGATTTTTATGCTCTTCCACTGTCTTGGAATAAATCAAAATGTCATCAATAAAAATCAATACAAATTTGTCTAGATAATCTCTAAATATTCTATTCATCAAATCAACAAAATATGAAGGAGCATTTGTCAAACCAAATGGCATAACCAAAAATTCATATAAGCCATATCTTGTGTTAAATGCAGTGTACTTAACACTTGAGTCTTCAACCTTCATTTGATGGAATCCTGATGCTAAGTCTAGTCTAGAAAATATTTTAGCTTCACTGAGTTGGTCAAAGAGATCATCTATTCTAGGCAATGGGTATTTATTCTTGATGGTTACTTTATTTAGTTCTCTGTAATCTATGCACATTCTCAAGGTACCATCATGTTTTCTTACAAACACTACTGGAGAACCCCAGCAGGAATTGCTTGGCCTTATAAATCCCTTGCCTTCTAATTCTTCCAACTGATTTTTCAATTCTTTCAGTTCACTTGGCCCCATTCTATAAGGTTTCTTAATTATTGGACTTGCTCCTGGAATGAGATTAATTTGGAACTCAACTGGTCTGTGGTGTGGAACACCCTTAACTTCCCCAAACACATCCAAGTATTCATTAACTATGGGAATTTCTTCAATGGTTAGTTCACTCAGATCTTTTTCTAAGTCAACTAAATGATATAGTTTTCCTTCCTTAGCTACCTCACATAAAACTGTGATTCTCTGGCCTCTAGAATTTTGCAATGATATGGTGGATGAGTCTAAATTAATTATGGCTTTAAATTGCCTTAACCAGTCTACCCCCAATATAACACCTATATTTGGGTAATTCAAAACATATAAATTGGAAATAAAAATATTTCCTCCTATGTTTAACTCCACATCCACACAAATCATATTTAAAACACTAGAACTCCCCAATGGACTGTGTATATGCAATGGGGTTTCAACTAATATGCAATTCAGTTTTAGCACTTTAACCAATTCATAAGAAATTAAGGAGTGAGTTGCCCCAGTATCATACACTACTGTTATGGGTATGGTACAAATAAGTAATGTACCTTCCACTTGGCTATGGTTTACAGTGTTACTTTCCATTGTGGCTTTGCCTTTTCCTTCCAAATTTGCCAATTTGCCTTTCTGTTTATACTCAGGACAATTCCTCTTCATATGTCCCTCTTTCCCACATAGATAGCATTTGAAAGCTCCTCCTTTCAACTCTGGACATTTTGGTTTGATATGCCCTTCCTTTCCACACTGATGGCACACAATTTTCTTCTTGTCTTCCTTAGCTTTGACATCTCCAGTGCTTTTGTTACTAGCCTCTTCTTTCTTCTTATCATAAGGGTGATACCTCCCCTTACCTTTCTTGTTATTATTGCTCTTAAAATTCTTGAACTTCTCCCTTTCCTTGTCATGCTGCTCCAACCTCAAAGCTAAGTCTATCACATGATCAAAAGTCTTGTCTGCATAAGGTAACATAGCTCTGCTAAGTCCTGGGTTTAGACCTTTTATGTACCTATCATTTTTAGATGCTTCATCTGCCACAAGCATTGCTCCATATGTGGAAAGTCCCTCAAACCTTTGAGTGTATTCTGTGACAGTCATGGTTCCTTGTCTAAGCCTAATGAATTCTTCTAGCAAGGTAGTCTTTGCTGATGCTGGTACAAACCTTGCCTCCAACATCTCTTTGAATTGATTCCAAGTGATTTCATTCTCATTCCTTCCTGCAATGATTACTTCCCACCAGCCTAAAGCTACTCCTTTCAGCTGTCTTGAAGCCACCTGCCTCTTTCTTTGATCATCAAGTTGCATGTCATTGAAAATTCTTTCCAATGTTCTCAACCATGTTTGAATTTCCATGATACTCTCTGTCCCTTCAAAGCTTTTGCCTCCTAAATGAGTATATGTCTTAAGCAGTTTTGAGAGTTCTTCATAGGGATTTTCTTGCCTTTGTCCTGCCCCATCCCTAAATACTCTCACCAAGTCTTGCAGATTGACCATTGGTGGTGCATGGGAAGATCCTGCTCCCTGATTTGGTGGTCTCCCTACCATAGTTTGCTAATAATAATTTACATAGCTGGTTAGTTTGGTATTTAGTTCCTTTTAATTTTTATTTCTATCTAAGAACTTGATCCTTACTTCTACTATGTTGAATAACATAGCTCTGATACCAACTGAAATGACCCTCCTATTTCCACCCTAATTTCATAAGGATTTTTTTTTTTTTGCTATGAGATGATATATTGATATATCATTCATTACAAACATATTTTCCAGGGTCATTTTCTTTTTCCAATAACCAAAATATATCCAGGATCAAAATAACTTACCAATATAAATATATCAGTGCATATCTAATAACATACACATACATATGAAGATGTATGTGTTCTTCTTGTTTAAATTCAGAGTATATACTTTATTTTTTTTTTGTTCAATGACATCCTGTTTGATTTAGAGATTTAGTAATTCAGATACACTATTGTATTCAGATTTTTGGCCATGAAATCTACTAGAAACCTGTACTTTAGTCTGTCATTAGGATCAAGAAATGTTCAAGTAATATTCAGTAGTAAACAAGCTTTTAATGTAGATGATTGTGTTTAAAGTCTGGATAATATTAGATTCAGTATAAAAGAAAGTGGATCCTAAGTGAACACAAGCAACATCTAGGCGTAATGGAAACGCGCCTAACTTATACACAAGAGATCACGAGTTCGAGTACCAGGCAGGTCGGTTCAAACACAATTTTTGGTTTTCTTCTTTTTTTTTGAAAGGTTAGAAATCTGCTACCTACCTATAATTGTACATATATGTTTAATTTTTGTCTATAACTCAACATACAAAACAATCCTTCTTACTTTACTATTTTTGTATCCCATTCCTACAACTGTTTTAAGAATTTATGATCACATTTTTGCTCAAATATCAACATGTACACAGATATACATGTACATGTCAACATTTCTGCTCATTTTCCAGAAAGCTGGGTAATTCAATTGCTAAATGTACTAAGCTTTGAAATGCATTTTTATTTTCAGAATACAATCTATCATGATCAACCAATACTTCATTTAATTGAAGCTGGTTAACTCATGAATCCTGTATCTGCCACACTAGTTCAATTTCATTGCATTCTGTTTAAAGCTTTAGGAAAACATCTTACTCTTCTCAATACAATTCAGAAATGAATTCAAACTTAATTACAAAGCATTTCAGTAAAAGATAATAAAATCCTGTTAAGTTTTCTTTTTGCTAAATCCAGATTTTGTTCTAAAACTCAGTGCTCTGTTATGTCTCAAGATTAACTAATACATAATATAAATTATACAAAACAGTAGCTCAACTACATATGCATATTTCTCTTCCAAACATCCATATCAATAATTAAAATCATTTCCTTGTTTCCCACTCAGATTCTTTCCTTTGAAATTTTAAACCTTAATGCATAACAATATATTTAACATGACACAACTAGTTCATCTAACCATAATAGAATTCATTACATGACTGGAAATCTTAGAAACATAAAAAATTTTCCTGAATACATGCAGATATAATCAATTTAAACTCTTATTGGAAACTAGCTAGCATGTTCATTCACTCCTCCATAACAGCCATTACTTCATTTTTACTTAGTGCCTGGGTTACCTGAAAGAGCATAAGTGGCTGCCTCATTTTAAAATGAGACACCCCAGATGCCATGAGCAAACAAGGGTCAGATCTATGATCTGGTATGAGTAACATCAATTCATTCATGATATTAAGCAATAGAGAATATAAGGGTACTAACTTGTTATTTAAGCAAATTTCTGCTATCAATTACTTTAACATAGTATAATTAAGTTGATTCAGGTATGATATATTCATCTATCATTCTTATACTTGCATACAAAATCATGTAAACATAATTATCTATTTGCAACAATTTCATCTACTGGAATCATCTTGGTTCCATACCATTCAACCTAAGAAATATCCACATTCCTATTTCTTCATTTACAGGTTGTAATATTCAATTTAAATCCCTGCCTCATCTGCTATTAAGGAATCACTGGGACACATTGCAATGAACTAATTCACATCATTGCACAAAGATCTCAGGGCTTAAACAAACCATGTGCCAACTTGCATACTTCAAATATGACAAGCATTCCAGCAGCTTTCTTGGCCTTCCCTTCCCTAGTTTATTTACTAGTGTATAGTCTTAAATCCTTTCATCAAATATGCTAAGTGAACATATCACTGCAAACATGGTAACATCCATAATTTCTTCTAGCATAATTCTCCTCAGAAATAATCAGACAGTTATTTCCTAAATGGGGTCAATATGTCTTGATCTTAGTAAAATATGAGAATAATTTCAACTGTAAAAGAGGCATGGCATGTTATGTTGATCTGCAAGCCTTTATGATTGATTCAGATTCAAGATCTGGTTCAATCATAATTTTAGCTTGTGGGTTTCTTTTTTTTTTTGATTTGATTAAGGGCTCAGCACTTAGAAAATTTCTATTGCACCCTTAACATTTTTCTTTTCAAGCCTCAGCACTTATACCAAGTATAATGCAGCTCTAATCATTTTTATAAAGTTTCCATGCCATAGATCTATAACAACTGAGAGTATTCTCTATATAATTATTAAGATCCTAAACTTTAACATTTGTGAGTATAAATAAATCAGTATGATACTCATCCAAAGACAAATGTCTCAACCAACCAAAGACCATCCAAAATCATCCATATTAAATCATATCAGATTTAAAATAAAACATCCAATAAGCATTGATGAAATCATATACATCAAAACCAGAAATATATATAAATGGAAATAAAAAGTGGCTGCCTCATCTCAGGTCTTAATGCCATGAACTTAGTGAGATTACTCACCTAAATGTTTAATCCAGAAAATTCCTGTTGGAGTGTTCTCTCCTTTCTTCCAATATTTTCCTTCTTTTCTTATTTTTGTGCAGCTCGGGGTAAAAATGATTCTACTGGCTAAACTGCCTATTTATAAACATTTTTCCTCTAGGGTTTTGTTGAAACAGAATTCCATTTCTGTCCTGGCTAGGCTTCATGCATTTTTCATTCATAATACCCCGGCCATATTAACCAATTTAAAGGCTGCATTTTCTTTCTTTTACTTTTCAGAAAATGGCCACTCTCCTAGTCATGTTAAAAGTGTGACTATCCTATTTTTATTTTAATTATTTCTGAAAATCCCCTTTGCTATTTTTGCCTATACAAGCTCATTAACTTGTATCACATTTCATGTCATTTTAATGTCATAGTTTTTACTTGCTTATATATATATATGTATATACTTTTCAGTGCTTAAAAATATATATATATTTGTACACATATTTTATCTAAGCTTATTTTAATTTCTCTTTAATTTTCAGAAGCATATGTACCTATATGTATACAGGTTTTCTAATATACATAATTTTCTTTTCTGGGTTTTAAGTAAAATTTTGTTTACTGATTTAAAGTAAAACCTACTTTTCATATTTTCTAAGATGATCCATATAATTTCAGAAATCAAACAACCATGTTGCCAAATCATGTTTGTATTGCCCTTTAATTCTTGTTTTAAATCCAAGAAATCTGGAGTTCTTCCTTGTGCCATTTCAGTGTGCACGTGCACACATATACCTGCACACTATTTATTCCAGAGACTTCACCATATTTAAATCTAAATATTTCAAAATTAAATCATTTTACAAAAATGATTTTTCACAAAATTTTGGGGTATTACACTCACCACCGGACCACCTACCACCGGACCAAGTTCCCCTGGATCAAGACATACCGGACCGACACTACCAGGCCAGATCGCGTCAGCCCAGGCCCACCAGCAGCTATATACATCCAAGACCCCTGCCCCCAGCCTCACTCTATAAATAGAGGGGCATGGGCACAACAATGGTGGACAAGTTTTGAGAGCTCAAGCACAAAGAGAACTTTCAAACAACTTTCAGATACTAGTATCAAAGCTTTGTATTTGTAATCTAAACAAGAAAAGAGAAATAATATATAAAGTGGATGTAGGCACATTCTGGCTGAACCACTATAAATCTGCGTGTCTTTTACAGTTTAGTCCCTGCTTTTCATATATTTTCATAAATCACCCAAATCACTAAGAACAACATAAAATCAATTAAATCATACGACTTTGAGGTGTTTGTCCATTTTTTGTGCAAACATCTCCTTTGCACGGCTAGCTTGGTACAACTACAAAATGCCTCTACGGGCCTCCATATTCCAAAAGAAATCAAAATGCCAAGTGGCAAAATCAAAAACCCAATCAAATTTCATACATAAATTTAAATACATACTTTTTTGTTGGGCCATTTATATTTATCTTCTGAAATCAAACATCAATTCCCTTTCTGCTTTTAAAACACTTGTACCTTACTAAGTAATAATATCCAATTACAAATTTCAAAATCGTTTTATTTAGCTCGTTACACAATTTCAATTGTTTATCCATTATATCAATTTCCTTTTATTCTCATTCATTTTGATTGTTATTCACTTTTCCACCATTATCCCATTTCACAACTTCGGTTTTAATCTCCACTCAATTATTTACTTAGGAAAATTTTCTCAATACTGATTTACTTAAGATTTTCATCCTTCATTACTTAAGTTCAATATATTTTTCTTTTATTGCACTTTTACTTTACTTCACTACTGAAGTTTATATCCATTTCTATTCATTGTGCCTTTACAATTCCATTTGAATTCAATTTACTTCAAGCTTTGTATATTGAATTTATTCATCATTATCTCAAAGTCTAATTTCATATCATTTGTCATTAGTGAAAATTCCCAAAAATTTCTAACTCCCAAAATTTTCGGAAAATTTTGGCAGAGTCTCCTTTGTATGGAGGAGCTTTTGCAATTTGACAAGAGATATAAATATATATACATTGACCCACACGGTCGGAAAAACAAAAACAGTTCATATTTCCTATTGTTATTGCGTAGGCATACCTTATTTAGCATTTTTAAGCAAGCGGCTTATTATTTTAGAAATTTGTGCGTCCACAATCTCGCTAAATGGTCTCCCGATACCTGTACTTACACAATTTAAACATATAAGCACTATATATAAGAAGTTTATAGCATTTCACTTATACTTAAATAACTAAACATGGATTCTATAAACAATACATGTTATATACTTCCATAAGCACATATGAATGTTTCGACACTTATTTTAAATGTTTTCCATCAATATTTAAACCATCCTATTCGATTTAAGTGATTTTACAACTCTCTTACTTAACTTCAGTTCATTTTTAAGTCCAAACAAACCCATTTCAATTTGAACTCATTTTAAAAAACAATATATTCGTTTTGCATTCCATATTCATTACATCAAATTTTGTATTCAACCTGCATTTTATTAACTAACAAGTTTTTATTTAGAATCATTTCCTAAAACTCGACACAATCATTACACAGTTTTACTTAAAGTAAATCTTTTATCCGAATATTACTTAAGTTATTTATTTTCTTCAAGTTATTTCAACTTCAAAACTCAAGTTATATATTTTCCTGATAAACACTTTCCGATTTAAATCCTTATTTTGATTTTCATTTATCAAACCCATTTTATCTACTAATTTAATTTAATTAGTTTATTCAGTCATCCATTTTAAATTTCAACTTCCATACTTGATACATTCTGAATTTATTTTTATCGATAACAAGGAAATTTTTGAATTTATTTTTTACTCGGATTTTATTCACAAATTCAAACACCACTATTATAATCCAATTCTATTTCGTTTGACTACACTTCCAATTTTTAATTCACCAACAATCCAAGTTGAATTTACTTATAACTCGAGTTCATTCCCAATCTCATTATTAACTTACAATTCAACTTCCATTTAACCAATTTAAGTTCTATTTCCATATTCCATTAACTAATCAATTAACAATTAGTTTATTCCAATTTTATGCCCAGTATTTAATTTTTTTGTCTCAAAAATCACTTTAACTATTTTCCGTGAGTTTCAATCTATTTTATAATTTAAGTTTTGTATTTTTATTCATCTTCCAAAATACAAAACTATAATTTTTTTTAGGCTTATTTATCCCACTTCTAAATTTTTATAAGCCACAACTTATTTATTATTCTATAAACACTTTTAATTAACTTCCAGAGTTTTAAGTAATTTCTCAGCACTTCAAAATCACCTTTGAAATCGATTATATCCAAAATCCTTTGGTATAACCAACTATTTCTTTAAATTTTCAAAACCAAAACCCAATTTTGCAGACAATTCCGATTTAAAACAATTTGGTAGCAATTTCTCTTCTGGAAACTCGAAAATGAACATCGATGATGCTGCAGTCATCACCGAAGTTATTTTCCAACGACCGAAAGAGAGTTAAATGCTTTTATCTCTTTAAACAAATTTCAAATATATTTTTTTAAATTCCAAATCTTCCAGATTTCATATCCAATTCAAAAATATTTCCCAAATAATATCACCATTATTTCTCCAAAACCTTTTGAAAACCATTTTCAAACTCAAAGGAATTAAATTTTCTCATTTGTATATGAATTTACTTCTTAGCTGTTAGTTATGATTTCAATTTCTTATTCAATTTTACACTTAAATGATAATAATTTAATATTATCACTTCCTAACAACCAAGCATCCATATATAATTATAATAATTTACGGAAATTTAGTTCTTTTATACACAAAAATAATTTGGGTAAAATTATTTCATTTACCCTAATTTAAAACAATACTGTGTCGAATTGTTCTATTTAAGTGTTTAGAGATCCCTATCAAAAACGTTAATTACTCTTATTGACCAGAATCCATAAACTACTCAATAAACCAATCAACACAATATAAAACCATTTTATATTCACTAACAAATACGCGCTCATATCTATTAATACACTCAAACTCATTTTAGAGTACTATGGACTCTATTTCAATGATAAATCACACCAGAGCCAAGGTTATTGCTAGCCTGGCCCTGATACCACTGTAACAGCCCGCAGTTCCGTATCCCCTTTAATTGACATTAATCTCCATCAAATCAACTCAAGAAGAACGGAAATACGAACCATTTGAGTTAAAGAATAAGAGGTAGAAGAAGAAAATAGGAAACAACAACATCAGAATCTCACATCGCAGTGGAATAAAAATATAATAGATAACAACTGATCTTTACACAAAAGAAACTATATCTGTTTATACATCTCATCATTAGAGTACAACACAATCAATAATACATCACTGGACAGTTATATTAACTTGTCCCACAACAGAATACACAGTATACACAACACAGCGGAATATACAACAAATACGAGTGATACGTCTCGCCATCCAGCTCGTCTCCTGAGCTCCACAGCATCATACCCTATATCCTATAATACTCGGTCTGACCCGAGAATTATAGTTAAATAACACCCGAGTCAGTTTGGAAAACCAGCGTGAGAAAACACACTCAATTGGATTATTAAAGTTTTCCAAACCCTTTGAAATCAAAAGCATCTCGTAAGACCACGCCACAAATAAACATGTCGGGTTTTTACCTTACGATAGCCAAAACACTTTTTATCAAAATCCTCTGATATTATAGTAGTGTCTATATACAAATACTTATTCAAATAGCTGAAATTGTTACATCTATTAAATTCCAGCATACTAGCCACAATCGTGGGTAATACAAACAAATACCGTACAAGGCATGTAGGGAGAATGGATTTCCATCAATGACTAGGCACTGGGGTACCACCTGTCACAGTACGTGGCCTAGATCATAGTACCGAGGAGTACGCTGCTCCCCTGCAACACAAGACCGGAACCATCCCTTACTAGATAATTCCAAGTAAAATCACCCGACGGTTGGGATCAGCAACCGCACCACTAAGCCGAATATAAAAAGGGACATCTAGACAGGGATGACCTTACTCTCAAGTGGGGGCTACCCACGAAGCTTTGTTGCATAACCCCTGATTTTCAGTCATTCCCGGTTGATGAGACTTGAGGCTAAGCGTTACCTTTATAGAACATATCCCTTAGAATGCCTATCGTCCGCTGACGATGCTCCGAAAGCATTAATCCATTCAAGTCCGTTCCGGGTTCGAACGGAATCGAAGACACTATTCCTACTACATCAATTTTGGAAATATCCTCAGGATTAGTAGCGACTAGCCCTTGCACTTCACTACTCCATCTTCGACTCCGAAATCATTTCCCCACGAAAACGTAGAAACCGGATCGAAGTGGTTTTCGGAAAATAAATCCCAATCCCGGTCTCTTCGAAACGATCAGCGCATTGGCCAATATTAATAGTCGGTGATTTAACTATCAATTTACATTCACAACATCCATCAATCATAAATGATTTCCCAAATTATTTATTTACCTCAAAATATCTCCACAAGACATATTTCTATTTTCAAACCCCTTTGAAACAATTTCAAAACAGTTTCCTTTCACTGAATGCATTTCCCAAATATTTATTTCCACTGAAACACCAAGTACAAAATACTTTTAGATTTTAAAATAATTTAAAAACACTTTATTATAAATATACTTTACAACATTGAAATTTAAAATTACTTCAATACTTTATTAAAATATATACTTTAAGAATATTTAAAATAAAACCACTTTATAAATATAAATTAAATTTCTCTTTTTAACATAATACTAAGTCACTTTTATATAATTATTACAATAATAGGTTTAGAAAATTTTACTTTGGGATTTAACATTTAGAAATAATCAATTTTCTAAAACATGCTTTTTAAAACACAATTAGAACTTTTAACTTATATTTAAAATTGCTTTGAAAACGTACTTGGCTATCCAAGGAAATACACTTCTCTTCACATCTTTTAAAAATAAATCAACATTTATTTTTAAACCAATTCATATCCCTTTATAAATTCCCACCTTGAATTTATATTTTCAAATATCCACTAATATTTTATTTTACTTTATAAACCCATCTTATAAATTCGAAAATCTCACTTTTCTTTAGAATTTCAATTCCAAATACTTAAATCAATTTACAATTGATTTCCAACTCACTTCACTTGAAATAATTTTCTTTACTTACTTCATTTATTTCAAAATATATCAACTTTTAGATTTATTTCTTTATTATGAGTTAAAACCCCTTTTAACTGAAAATACCAATTTCAAATTTCCAAAACCCCTTATTTATCCTTTAATTAAATTTAATCCTTGAATTTAAAAATAGATTTTTTTATTCTTTAAAATAATATCACTTTAGTTTAAAATTTATTATTCCCCTGTTAATTCAAAATCCTCTTTTTCCATATTTGTTAAAATTTTGAAATCGCTTCTATTTCTTTTACAATTCATTATTTAATTTATTCAAATTCACTAGAATTATTTTACTTAAATTTTACTCTTTTATTTCTTTCCAAAAATCCAATTTAATACATTTTGATAACTCCTTTTACTGAAATATTCAATCCAACCATATCATCCAATATTTCAATTACTAATAAAATCATCACAGGATATCAATATTCATAACATAGAATATTAAATAATCTAAATAATTTTAAGGAATCCAGTAGGATCCCTCCAACCTGTTTCCCTGCATCCACAGATGTTAGCACAATACCAATTCCACTTCGAGGTGGAATATCGCGGTATATGGGTTTTATAAAATATCATCCGCTATTATGCGGCGCATAGGGTCTCATCCGCTATAAAATGCGGGAATATCAACAACTCCAATATATATACTACTATTATATATATCATATCACATCCAATCAATTCAACCAATCAACCAATTATTTAAATTTAACCATTTAAATTTAAATAAATATCCAGAAGAGTGAGATTAACTCACTTTTTACTTTACTGTTTTGCAATCCATTCCAAACTGGCTTGTTTCCATGATTTTAAACCTTGTATAACATTATACGATTTATTAATATTCGAATAAATCGAACAATTAAATTCTCATTTGATAAATTTAATTAACCCATGATTTTAATTTAAACTAATAATTTAATTTTAAACTAACAATTTCCCTTTTAAAAATCTTTTAGTAATTATAATGGATTAAATATTTTTAATTTAACAAATAAATTTCCATTACCTATTAATTTAAAATAAACCAATAAACTAATAAATTAAAAATATATATATATATATATATAAATATTTGTTTTCTTCTTTGAAACTTCATATATACTTATATAGATCTAAAAAAATCTAATCTATATAGATTCTTTCAACATTTAAATTTCCTTTCTTTTCAAACCCTAAACTATAAATATATTAAAATAGGTGTGCAAACATATATATATATATATCAATATTATACTTCTTTACTGTAAATCAAGAATTCATCTATTATTTATATTTAAATTAAAACAGAAATCCTTTGTAACGACCCGTATTTTTACGGATCGAAGCATCGTAAAACTGTTGTCATTAGATCGATAGTATTGTTAAATCGTTTGAAGCTTGAGTCGAGAAGAAGCTTAAGTCATGTAGAAGATGAGTCGAGTGGTAGTTTAAGGATTGGAGCGACTTATAGAATTGGCGACTTAAGATAGTGGCGGCTTAAGAGTTAGCGGCATAGGGATAGCAACTTAGGAAAAACTGGGCGAGTTAACGACTTAAGGGATAGGTTGGTTGAGCGACTTAAGGAGTTGTTGTAGTTAGGTCGTGAGCGACCTAAGTGGTCTGTGTTTAGTTAGGTCGTGAGCGACCTAAGTTTAGGTCGTTAGACTACCTAAAGATTTTAAGTCGTAAGTTGTTAGGTCGCATTGTCGCTAAGTCGTGTGCACATATTTTAGGTCGTGACATTTTAGGTCGTGACATTTTAGGTCGTGACATTTTAGGTCGTGACATTTTAGGTCGTGACATTTTTAGGTCGTGACATTTTAGGTCGTGACATTTTAGGTCGTGACATTTTTAGGTCGTGACATTTTAGGTCGTGACATTTTAGGTCGTGACATTTTAGGTCGTGACATTTTAGGTCGTGACATTTTAGGTCGAGACATTTTAGGTTGTGACATTTTTAGGTCGTGACATTTTAGGTTGTGACATTTTTAGGTCGTGACATTTTTAGGTCGTGGACGACTTAAGGGGGCGGACGACCTAAGGATTTCCATCCTATAAATACATGGTTCTACTTCACTTTTTGGGATCGGGATTTTGAAGCGACGAAGTGCTGCCATTTTGAGAGCTCGAGTTCTACACTTCTTCACTTCTTTTCTCCACTCTAATCTAGTGATTCCTTCCATCCAAATCGATGATCAAATCGAAGATCCAAGAGCTTAGATTGAAGATCTACAACCATCGAAGAGAGATTTCATCGTTTGAAGCGGAATTTTGGAGAATCGAGCTAGATCCTTCGATGTCCAGATCTGAAGTGTGTTGCTTTTGAGGTGTTTAGGTGATTTGGTGAGTGGTGGTTATCTCTCACACGGATCCAAAGGAGTATATCGGATTGGTGGCTTGATTATGTGTTAAAATAGTGATTTCCATGCATTTTCATAAACTTAAGTGTAGATCTATTGTTCATGATGATTTGACATCCATTTTACTACATGTTAATCTATGCAAGTTCATTCATCAAGTTGTAGAGATATTGCTCAAGATTCATGCTTGTTAGATTTGGACTCTTTATTTACAAAAATTGCCATTTTAGTTATAATTGCTTTTAGATCTTGTTTGCATGATTGATTACTTGGATTAATGATTGATTTGATTGATTGTTATAAATTAGTTGATTAGTTGATGGATTTAGACAAGATGGTCGAAGATGATTCAAAAGCTAAGGGAAAGGCTCTTGAATTGGAAAAGCTGCTCGTGGCATATGTGGCGGTTGATGAAGCTCATATGGATAGATTTGATGATGATGTTGAGATGAGGCTTTGCTATGATATGAGATAGCCTTGGTTTAATCTAGACGAGATCATTCCAAGCATGTTGATAACTCGGTGAAATGGTTCGAGTTGAGGATAATGGTTGGCTCGAGAGGCGCTTGGGCTAGTATGGAAATAGTCGTGGAGGAGGATGACTAGAAGGCTGAGGTTTCATCGTTATTGAAGGTTCTAGCAGGCTCAAAGAAAGAGTACGTTGGGCAGATTCGATAGTCCCTAAAGACTATGATTGTAATCGAGTACTCTGGGCAGATTCGATAGTCCTAGGCACGGGCTGCGACGACGTGCGGAGTTCTGTCTAGAACCGGGGTTGCCATTAACCCTTGACGGACGGCTGAAAGAATGTGCCGGTCATTCAATTAACGGTGGTATCAAAGCAATGATAACAGTGATAGCCAGAGTCATGGATGTTTGGTTGTACCTTCATTCGGTCTCAAGAGCGATGTTTTCTTGGTGCTTATCTGATCTTGGTTTAGGCCTTGGGGGTTTGTACTTGGAAAACACCGACCTTGACTCGAGTGATAATTTCTTTACTTTAATTGTCTGATTGCTATGTTTACTTCTGCTTAGTGTGTCTGGGGCAATCACTATAGAAAGAGGTGGAGTGGGAGGGTTGGATTCCTATTCCTTTACCTTTATGCTCTTTTGGTATGATGTTAGTTAATTTATCGCTCACTAAGACTGTTGTCTGACTCAAGGTTTTATGTTTAACTCTTATTGCCTTGGGCTATTCATCCATTTTGGGATGGGCAAACTAGGTAACAGGTGACAGGTGCTGTTCTTAGTTTCCGACGATGCTGATGACGAAGACGAGCTGGAGGCTTGCATATTATTTTCTTACTATATGTACTAGATGTTTCACTGCTATGAATAATTCTCTGAGTGATATGTAGTGAGGCTTGATGTATTGACTATTCAGATGTTTGTATTCAACTATTATGAAGCTTAATTGATGAGGTTTTATTTTGAGATGCTTCACTATATATATTCTCTATTGTATTTTATCCATGCGCTGTGAGTAATACGATAGATTCTGTTGTTTTAAGTTAACCTTGGCAATCGTCCATGGCTGCCAGGCACACCTTACAGCGCACTATTTCTATATCTAGTGCAGGGGTCATGGGCGGTCGTCACATTTGGTATCAGAGCTTTGGTTAATCGATTTTACCCAACGCTCGCTGACGTAACTATGTATGAGAGACGTAATTGTATTTTGATGGATGATTACTATATATAATATAGTAGCTTAGAATGATTTGAACTCCTTATGCAGTTGTTTCTCAAGGTGTATTAATCATTTCTTTTATAGATATTGAGAATGAGTCGAAGAGGGAGACCAGCTGCTAGGGAAGGCTGTGTTGCTGAGGGGGCTGCTGATTATGCAGCTATGTTCGAAGCTATGATGACCTCGATCATGAGAAGGATGCCAGCTTCAGGGCCATTAGTAGATGTTGGAGTTCAAGTTCAAACTAAAAGACCAGTGGATTTTGCTAAGCTGTGTAAGGATTATACTGCTCTTGGTGGAAAGATTTTCTTGGGAACAGAATCAACTATTGAAGTCCAGAGATGGATAGATGCTTGTAGAAGGATCTTTGGTGACTTGGGAATCGAGGATGCAACCAAAAGGAAGCTAGCATCAAGACAGCTTCAAGGAAGAGCTTCTGATTGGTGGAACTCTATCACCATTGACACACCGGAGGAAGAAATTACTTGGGTGCAATTCCAAGCCAGATTTGAAGCTAAGTTCATTTCTACAGCTCAGAAGTCTGTTCTGTTCAAGAAGTTTGTGGAGCTCAAGCAAGGTGGAAGACCAGTCCTTGAGTATGTTTCTGAGTTTGAAGCCTTGTCCAAGTATGCCCGGCCATATATTGAATCTTCATATCAGAAGAACGAGAAGTTTGTGACAGGCTTGGACAGCTATCTTGGGAGGCAATTGGTGGATCATTTGGACGATCCATTTGAGAAGCTTGTAGAGAAGGCTCTCAGACACGAGAATCTATTTCCTAAAGAAGGATCTATTGTTGTTGTGACCAGGGAAGAGTCTAAACCACAGCAGGGTGGAAACAAGAAGAGGAAGCAGCAGCAGAAAAAGGGTAAGGATGGCCAGAAGAAGCCGAAGGGCGAAGTGACCTGCTACAATTGTCAGCAGAAGGGCCATTTCTCCAGGGATTGCAAGAATCCGAAGGTGCCGATGAAGTGCCACAACTGTGACAAGCCGGGGCATATCAGGAAGAATTGTCCAGAACCGCGAAAGGACAAGCAGATTATGCAAGCTTATGCTTTGGGGGCTGTTCCATCATCTTCAAAAGCTCCTACCGCTGAAGAGAAAGGAAAGAGTGTGGTGGTTCAAGGTACTCTTTCCATATGTGGTGTTCCAGTTAGAGTGTTATTCGATACCGGGGCGTCGCATTCTTTTGTTTGTAATGAACTTGTAGGCCGGTTGGATTTAGAACCGGATATCGTTGATAGACCATTGGTTGTGACTAATCCAGTTGGGGGTTCGTCTTGTCTGTGTATGCTATGCCGTGGTCCGATTGTATCGAGTCATGATTGCTCCTTTGTTTGTGATTGTTTTGTTCTGAACTTTGCGGGGTTCGGAATTATTTTGGGTATGGACTGGCTTAGGAAATATGCAGCAAAGGTTGATTGTGAAAGGTTGGAGGTGACAGTCGAGAATGTGGAAGGGCGAAAGGTTGTGATACGATGTAAGCATGAGGAAGGCGTCTTCATGAGCTTCATGTATTCGCTGGTTGTTCCACGGGATGGACTGTCATCGGTGCCAATCGCTAATGGATTTGAGGATGTCTTTGATGATGTCAAAGGGTTACTGCCGCATAGAGAGATTGAGTTTCGTATCGATCTATTTGAAGGAGCCAGACCTGTTGTGATGCCTCTTAGGCGGATGGCGCCTAGGGAACAGCAGGAGTTGAAGGTGCAGGTTGATGATCTTTTACAGAAAGGATTCATTCGGCGTAGTGTGTCCGAATGAGGTGCACCAGTTGTGTTTGTAACCAAAGCGGATGGATCGTTGAGGTTGTGTGTGAATTATCGTGAGCTGAATAAAGTGACTAAGAAGAACAAGTATCCATTGCCGAGAATAGATGACTTGTTTGATCAGCTTCACGAAGCTAAGGTGTTTTCTCAGATGGATTTAGCTACGGGATTTCACCAGTTAAGAGTGGCTAAGGATAGTGTGCCGAAGACTGCTTTCAGGACACCATCCGGTTTCTTTGAGTGGCTGGTAATGCCGTTTGGATTGACCAATGCGCCAGCATATTTTGTGGGTCTTATGAATAGAGTGTTCAGAGATCAGTTGAACAAGTTCGTACTAGTATTCGTGGATGATATTTTGATTTATTCCAGAACTGAGGAAGAGCACAAGACGCACTTGCGTATTGTTTTGGAAATCTTACAGAAACATCAACTGAAGGCTAAGTTTTCGAAGTGTTACTTCTGGAAGAGCGAAGTGAGGTTCTTAGGCCATATTATCTCTGGAAATGGAATAGCGGTTGATCCCGCTAAGGTGGCAGCAATCCAGGATTGGGTTAGACCTAAGAATGCATCTGATGTGAGAAGTTTTCTTGGATTAGCAAGATATTATCGCCGATTTATCAAAGACTTTTCTAAGGTGGCTGCACCATTAACAGGATTGACGAAAAAGAACCAAGTATTCAGATGGGATGCTAAGTGTGAGCAAGCTTTCGGAATCCTGAAAGAGCGATTGACAAGTGCTCCTGTTTTAACCATTCCAAGTGGGAATGAGGAGATGGTGGTTTACACCGACGCATGTGGTACTGGACTTGGAGCAGTGCTGATGTAGAAGGGTAAAGTTGTTGCGTATGCAAGTCGACAACTGAAGTCGCATGAAAGGAATTATCTGATTCATGATTTGGAGTTGGCAGCGATTGTTTTTGCTCTGAAGATGTGGAGACATTATCTACTGGGAGTTCGATTCGAGCTGTTTACAGATCATAAGTCGTTGAAGTATCTTTTCTCCCAAAAGGATTTGAATCTTCGGCAGCAAAGATGGCTAGATTTTTTGGCATCATATGATTTTGATATAGCCTATACTCCGGGAAAGGGTAACGCAGTGGCAGATGCATTAAGTCGAAGACATGCAGGATTGGGAGCCATGTTTTCAGAATGGAAGAATCTCGAGTATTTAGCTGGATTTGACTTTAGGCCTAGATGTGAATTGGAACCTGAGATGTTGGTAAACTTATCGATAAGACCGACTCTTGTGGAAAGAATTGGCGAGAGCCAAATGCGAGACGATAAGCTTGTCAAGATTATCCGTGATTTAGAATCTGGATTGGACCCAGAAAAGGATAAAGGATTCGAGGTCGATCGAGAGGGTTGGTTTCGAAAGCAAGGACGACTAGTTGTTCCCGATATAGATGAATTGAGGAATGAAGTTCTGAAGGAAAGTCATCACTCGAAGCTGACAATTCATCCAGGTGGAAATAAGATGTATCGGGATATGAAGAGAACCTATTACTGGGAAGGTATGAAGAAGGATGTGGGAAATTTTATTTCCAAGTGCATAAACTGCCAGTTGGTAAAAGCCGAACAGAAAAAGCCAAGTGGATTGCTTCAGCCGTTAGAAGTTCCTACATGGAAGTGGGAGCAAATATCGATGGATTTTATTGATGGGTTACCTAGGACAAGAACGGGAAATGAAGGGATTTGGGTCATCGTAGATCGTTTGACTAAGAGTGCAAGATTCATTCCTGTTCGATCAACTAGGACTGCATCAAAGTTGGCTGAGCTGTATGTTAAGTGGATAGTTCGATTCCATGGTATTCCGAAGAGTATAGTGAGCGATCGAGACCCATTGTTCACTAGTGGATTTTGGAAGAGCTTCCAGGAAGTTTTGGGAACCGAGTTGTGTTTGAGTATAGCTTATCACCCCCAAACAGATGGTCAGACCGAGAGAGTCAACCGAGTTTTGGAAGATCTCCTTAGAGCATGTGTTTTGGATTTCGGAGGATCATGGGAAGATCATCTTCATTTGGTGGAATTTTCGTATAATAACAGTTACCAGTCAAGCATTGGTATGGCACCGTATGAGGCATTGTATGGAAGACCGTGTAACTCTCCGACATGTTGGTTAGAAACAGGAGAAAAGCTGATACTTGGGCCAGAAATGATTCGACAGACATCAGATTGCATAGAGATCATTCGGCAATGAATGAAGGCAGCCCAAGACCGACAGAAAAGTTATGCTGATAAGCGTCGTAAGGATTTAGAATTCGACATAGGTGATATGGTTTTTGTGAAGATTTCTCCACTAAAGAATGTTATTCGATTTGGGAAGAAAGGAAAATTGACTCCGAGATTTGTTGGACCATTCCCGATTATCGAGCGAATTGGAAAGCTCGCCTATAAATTGGAGTTACCAGAAAAGATGTCGGGTGTGCACAATGTTTTTCATGTGTCGTATCTACGAATGTATGTGCACGACTCGAATACAGTGGTTTCTGCTGATAGCTGTGAAGATTTTGAAGTCGATCCAGTTGTTGAGAGACCTCGTAAGCCGCTTCGTGTTGTGGAAACCGACACGAAACAGCTTAGGAGGAAGGTAGTTAGGTTGCTCAAGATACAATGGAGTGATGATGATAACGATTGTACATGGGAGGTGGAAGAGAGGATGAAGGCAGCTCATCCTGAACTCTTCAAGGTATGGCCATAAGGTGTCGTGTCATCTAACGACATTGTAACTTGTTCTAGTCTTAGAATTCTGCATGCTAGGCTAGTAATTGGACGCATGGTTTGTTGATTTCTATGGATGGTAGGCATGCGGAATAGTTTTTGATTGCTATTGTTTGTTTAGAATTTCGGGGGCGAAATTCCTAAGGGGGAGAAAATGTAACGACCCGTATTTTTACGGATCGAAACATCGTAAAACTGTTGTCATTAGATCGATAGTACTGTTAAATCGTTTGAAGCTTGAGTCGAGAAGAAGCTTAAGTCGTGTAGAAGATGAGTCGAGTGGTAGTTTAAGGATTGGAGCGACTTATAGAATTGGCGACTTAAGATAGTGGCGGCTTAAGAGTTAGCGGCATAGGGATAGCAACTTAGGAAAAACTGGGCGAGTTAACGACTTAAGGGATAGGTCGGTTGAGCGACTTAAGGAGTTGTTGTAGTTAGGTCGTGAGCGACCTAAGTGGTCTGTATTTAGTTAGGTCGTGAGCGACCTAAGTTTAGGTCGTTAGACTACCTAAAGATGTTAAGTCGTAAGTTGTTAGGTCGCATTGTCGCTAAGTCGTGTGCACATATTTTAGGTCGTGACATTTTAGGTCGTGACATTTTAGGTCGTGACATTTTAGGTCGTGACATTTTTAGGTCGTGACATTTTAGGTCGTGACATTTTAGGTCGTGACATTTTTAGGTCGTGACATTTTAGGTCGTGACATTTTAGGTCGTGACATTTTAGGTCGTGACATTTTTAGGTCGTGGACGACTTAATGGGGCGGACGACCTAAGGATTTCCAGCCTATAAATACATGGTTCTACTTCACTTTTTGGGATCGGGATTTTGAAGCGACGAAGTGCTGCCATTTTGAGAGCTCGAGTTCTACACTTCTTCACTTCTTTTCTCCACTCTAATCTTGTGATTCCTTCCATCCAAATCGAAGATCAAATCGAAGATCCAAGAGCTTAGATTGAAGATCTACAACCATCGAAGAGAGATTTCATCGTTTGAAGCGGAATTTTGGAGAATCGAGCTAGATCCTTCGCTGTCCAGATCTGAAGTGTGTTGCTTTTGAGGTGTTTAGGTGATTTGGTGAGTGGTAGTTATCTCTCACACGTATCCAAAGGAGTATATCGGATTGATGGCTTGATTATGTGTTAAAATAGTGATTTCCATGCATTTTCATAAACTTAAGTGTAGATCTATTGTTCATGATGATTTGACATCCATTTTACTACATGTTAATCTATGCAAGTTCATTCATCAAGTTGTAGAGATATTGCTCATGATTCATGCTTGTTAGATTTGGACTCTTTATTTACAAAAATTGCCATTTTAGTTATAATTGCTTTTAGATCTTGTTTGCATGATTGATTACTTGGATTAATGATTGATTTGATTGATTGTTATAAATTAGTTGATTAGTTGATGGATTTAGACAAGATGGTCGAAGATGATTCAAAAGCTAAGGGAAAGGCTCTTGAATTGGAAAAGCTGCTCGTGGCATATGTGGCGGTTGATGAAGCTCATATGGATAGATTTGATGATGATGTTGAGATGAGGCTTTGCTATGATATGAGATAGCCTTGGTTTAATCTAGACGAGATCATTCCAAGCATGTTGATAACTTGGTGAAATGGTTCGAGTTGAGGATAATGGTTGGCTCGAGAGGCGCTTGGGCTAGTATGGAAATAGTCGTTGAGGAGGATGACTAGAAGGCTGAGGTTTCATCGTTATTGAAGGTTCTAGCAGGCTCAAAGAAAGAGTACGTTGGGCAGATTCGATAGTCCCTAAAGACTATGATTGTAATCGAGTACTCTGGGCAGATTCGATAGTCCTAGGCACGGGCTGCGACGACGTGCGGAGTTCTGTCTAGAACCGGGGTTGCCATTAACCCTTGACGGACGGCTGAAAGAATGTGCCGGTCATTCAATTAACGGTGGTATCAAAGCAATGATAACAGTGATAGACAGAGTCATGGATGTTTGGTTGTACCATCATTCGGTCTCAAGAGCGATGTTTTCTGGGTGCTTATCTGATCTTGGTTTAGGCCTTGGGGGTTTGTACTAGGAAAACACTGACCTTGACTCGAGTGATAATTGCTTTACTTTAATTGTCTGATTGCTATGTTTACTTCTGCTTAGTGTGTCTGGGGCTATCACTATAGAAAGAGGTGGAGTGGGAGGGTTGGATTCCTATTCCTTTACCTTTATGCTCTTTTGGTATGATGTTAGTTAATTTATCGCTCACTAAGACTGTTGTCTGACTCAAGGCTTTATGTTTGACTCTTATTGCCTTGGGCTGTTCATCCATTTTGGGATGGGCAGACTAGGTAACAGGTGACAGGTGACAGGTGTTGTTCTTAGTTTCCGACGATGCTGATGACGAAGACGAGCTGGAGGCTTGCATATTATTTTCTTACTATATGTACTAGATGTTCCGCTGCTTTGAATAATTCTCTGAGTGATATGTAGTGAGGCTTGATGTATTGACTATTCAGATGTTTGTATTCAACTATTATGAAGCTTAATTGATGATGTTTTATTTTGAGAGGCTTCACTATATATATTCTCTATTGTATTTTATCCATGCGCTGTGAGTAATACGATAGATTCTGTTGTTTTAAGTTAACCTTGGCAATCGTCCATGGCTGCCTGGCACACCTTACAGCGCACTATTTCTATATCTAGTGCAGGGGTCATGGGCGGTCGTTACATCCTTTATGTTACTGTAATCTTCCCAATATATGAACACATATAAATTTCCAGTTTGTATATATAATTAAAATAAAATCAAAAAAAAAATCAAAAATCCAAAAAGAGATACCTCTCTAACTCTCGAACCCAGGCCCGTGACCACCTCACGGCTACAAGATCGCGAATTCCTTACTCGAACGTGGTGCACAAAAATCGAGCTGTCTCGGCGAACTCTACTCGCCGACCTCCAAGAACTGTTGCGCTATCACTACACGACATCCCATCCTCCCTCATTCGCGCACACGCCTGGCCCACGGCCATGCCTTACAGTCGAACAACGAACTACACGACATGCTTCGACCACGAGATCGTCCCTTTCGCCCCACAGTCGCGCCGTAATTTAAGGCCAGACAATGAGTTCGTGATTTATTTAGGGCATGGATTCAATTGAAGGTAAGGGGAAAGGGATTCACAAATTAATTTGGGAATGGGAAAATGAACCGATGTTTAGTTGATTTTCGCTTGGCCATAACTATTTATTTCTGTTTGCAAAAGATTTTGATTTTTTTTTGTGAAAGAATCTGAAGGAGGGAGAAGACTTGTTCGGCCATTTCCGCTTTTTTTATTATAAACGAATGCGATTTGAAATAAAGGAGGCAGACACGATCTTTAAAAAGAAGAAAGGTATCTTCGTACGCGGTAGATGTCGTGCAGGGTAAGCTACAATGCTTTGAAGAAAGTAAAAGCTGAAATGAGGAAAAAGGTCTGATGTAGCTAAAATTTTCAGCTGATGGAAGGAAAAGTTGATGAGGAGAATTTGACTAGTCAACAAAAGTAAATATATATATATATATATATTGATTTGAATTTAAATTCAAATCATCTTGAATTCAAAGCTTAAAAACTTAACTTCCTATCGCGACGTGCCGCTACGCGTTTATAATGTTATATCCCTATTTTGAACGCAATGGAAAAGGTTCCAAGTCCAAATTCGATCGTATGGAGAAGATAGCTTTTTGAATCCCGTTATTATATTGAATTCGATATAAATTTCAGCGCGTTTATATATCGTACACTCACACAACAACTCCAAACACTACGAAAATTGAAATCCGATAATAATACAATATTACGGATCCAATGGAACTAGTTTCGTCGAATTCCGAGACTGTACCTCGGAAGGCTATTTTTAAATATCGATTTAATGATATATTTTTAAAACTGAACAAATTACTTTCGAATTCAAATTTTAAAAGTTCTATTATCTTCAGTATCATTAATATGAATTTTCTAAGCCTTTAAAATATTTTTAACAAGCTTAAAACTGAAGATTCAATATTTTACCCAATTTTTAATTGTTTAATTCAATAATTAAATTACCCAATAAATAGTGATATTTGAAATTCAAGTTAAAATTACCCTTTTTGAATATTTAAAATCAATTAAATATTCCCATTTCAAATATCCAAAATTCCGGGTCATCACAACGGCATGGCTTGGGGTTGGACTGGAGGTGGTGGAGATTGGTTGAGGTGATGGTGGAGGCGGCCAAGGTGCTGGTGGTGGGAGGGGTCGAGCCTAGAGAAAGAAGAAGCAAGTGCAAATTCATGAAAACAAGTATAAAAACAATAAAAAGAAAAGAGATTTTTACCAAACTTTTTTACAAGAAAGGAGGCCAAATTTTTTTGTGAGTTGAGAAGAAAAGAAATTCACGTGAAATGGAAATGAAATGGTCGGCTGAAAGGTAGGAGTTAAGGCAGCAAAATGAATTAAAGTGTTGGTTGATAATGAAAAGACAAGAAGACAAAAAACCTTAAGCAAATCAAAATTCACAAACTCTTCAATTTACCATATTTCTTTTGGAATTTTTAAATAACTGAAAATTACTTATAAATTCAGATAAAAACACGAAAATTTAGTAAATAAACAAAAGTAAATAAATAAACATTAATTATATATAATTAAATTAGGAAAAATGGCAAAAATTGTAAACTAGTCATGAAAATTTGAAAATAAATGGAATAAACCTTGGAAAATTTTTATGTACTTGAAAAATATTTATAAATAAAGATAAGAACACAAAATAAAACTGCATTCACAAAAATAAATAAATAAATTTTAATTAAATATAATTTAAACGAAGAAAATAGTAGAAAATGGAAACTAGCCTTTAAAAATAGGAAATAAATGCAATAAATTTTGGAAAAATTCTATTATCACTTTAAAAATATTTTAAAATAAAATATATACCTAACATGTCATATAAAACATATTAGAACATGATTTGAAAAATAAAAATATTATTTATATAAATTAAAATAGATAATTTTATTAAATAAATCAATACACACCCAATATTGTAAAAAGCATAAATTTCACAATATAAATCAGATTTCAACGAAACGAAAAGTGGTATTCTTAAAATTTAATCTATTTTCATAATAAAAGATAAAATTCATGAATTCAAATATTTAAATTTTAAATGTAAAAGTCAAAGTTTGACAAGATTGACCAAAAATCCACTTTTTCTGGAAATATCCTATTTATTCAGGTTTGGAATTATAATTCACACAAAAACCAAAATATACTTTAAAATAACAAAAATTATTCATTTTAATAAATATAATAAAGTTTTAAAATAAAATAATCAAAGTAAACAATTAAAATAAATCACAAAATTCAGGGTTGTTACACTAGAGGGGGTGAATAGTGTTTTATGGATTTTTTAAATCTTTTTGAATTTTATTCAATTTAAACACCAACAAATGCAATTCACAAACACATATATAATCACAGAATCAGACACAGATGCAAATACTAAATAAAAGCAGTAAAGGAAAGAACACACCAGGATTTTATACTGGTTCGGAGTTACCCTACATCCAGTCCAGTACAATCATATGGATTTCTAATCAAAATAACCTCCTAGATTACACTCTCAGTTTCAAGGCTACGAGGTACACCCTCCTGTATTCGAGTCTAGGGAAAACTCTCTTGATTTAACTAGGCTACAAGATCACCTAATTGATTTCTGGGGCTACAATCACACCCAATTGATTTCAAGGCTCAACAGCACCTTTTACTCAACAGTTTGATTTACAAAAGATTCTATACCTTTGAATAGCACTGAGATCTTATGAAGAGAGTGGCAGGGAATCAAACAAGAGATAATCAAGTTTGATTCACTTGGTATTTTGGTATAGTATAGTTTAGGATTCTTTAGAATAAATGTGGAAGAT
The DNA here is from genome assembly GCA_030737815.1 of Allium fistulosum. Classification (NCBI taxonomy): domain Eukaryota; kingdom Viridiplantae; phylum Streptophyta; class Magnoliopsida; order Asparagales; family Amaryllidaceae; genus Allium; species Allium fistulosum. Next base: position 749,998,410 of record CM060905.1, on the reverse strand, counting down.
GAAGAGGAGAGAAAATAAATGAAATCTGATAAAATTCGTTTAGAACTTACTGGTATTTATAGTAGAGCAACAGCCATATCTATTCGTGAAAGGATACGACGAATAGACACTTCTTTTGAAAATTGAAATTTGAAAATAACGGGCACCATGTCGACATGGGGGGTTGAGGGATGTCGACATGCTCAAGGCAAAATTAATGTTTTGTTTTTCTTATTAAAATTGGTTTCTATAATTTATCAAAACAATTTCTAAACTTTGTAAATATATTTAAACATATAAAAGAGTTTAGAAAATAATTTTTAATATATATAATCTTAATCTATAAAGTGATTTAAAATATGAGTATATAAATATTTTTAAGCTAAATATTTAAAACAAGAGATTGTTTAAAAACAAGGACAATTTTGAAATCAATATATTAAAAATGATAAAAATAGTTTTGAGGCTAAAATATTTCAAACAAGAGAGATGTCTTTTCGAAAAGAATTTTTGAAAACATTTTTAAAAAACAAGAGATATATTTTTGAAAAACATTTTTATAAAATTAGTGGATATCAAAATAGGACCACTATATGTTCCACTAGATATTGTCGTGGGTTCCATCCCACTAGGGTTCCATCCCTTTAACAGGCCGAAGTGGATTCCATTCCATGAATAAATTTCGAATAAAGATGTATGTGCTTTCAAGAAGTTTTAACATAATTCTAGACTAACTACATTATCTTATACTGTTTGAAATCTTGAACTCTTGATAACTTGATTTCTTGATACTCATGAGTCTTCAATCTTGATATCTTCGATCTTTAAATTCATCAGTCTTGTATTTCTATATTGTATAGTCTTCATTCTTGGTACCTGCATGTTTATATTCTGCATATACATATATATCTAGACCATAACGTTAGTATTTATATTTTATAACAAGTCCTAAGGTTGTTGTCATCAAAACCATCATCTCAAGGACTAACAATCTCCCCCTTTTTGATGATGACAACCTATGTTTATAAAATATACTTCACCTTCACTATAACTCCCCCTAAAACTAATAACTCTCCCTTAATCTAAGTCTAACTACTCTATTTTATACTTCTCTCCCTTTTTCATCAACAAAAAACTAATTCTAAACTTATATAACTCCTTTAGTCTTATACTGGAGTACCTATGACAAATTATGATGGAGTATATATATATATATATAATAACATGAGTTAATAATGATGACAAGACAAATATGAAAGTTTAAACCCAATAAATATATACTATCTTTCATATAATGTTATACAATTCATTCAAACCAAATCAATTCTAATCAAATCAAAGCAAATCAAATCAAATCGAATCACACAATTCAAAAACAAGCAATTCAAACCATAAGGAGATCAAATATTTCTAGGAACTTCAACCCATCCTTCTTCTCCAAAGATAGGATCCTTTTTAATAACTTCCCAATTTTCATTATCTTGAATCAAAGTTCCTACAGGATTTGCATCGAGATCATCTTTGTTGAGGGAAAAAATCATCCAACGGAGGGCATCGAAATGCTTCTCTTGTTCTTTTATCATCTGCATTTGACTTAGTTCTAAGTGCCTTTGATTGTGGAGAATAAAAGTAAGTATATTCTTGAATGAATTGAGAGTTTCTTCAAGATTATCACTTAGAGTTTGAGAGGGGGAAGCCATTTTTGATAAGTAGTGAAGAGATGCAAATAGAGATAAGTAGAAATGAAAAGATTACAAATTTTTGGAAGAAACAAGTGTTTAAATAGGCAGAAATTCGTTTAAAATGAATAGGCGCGAGTTAGTTATTTTAATTTCAAAATTTAAAAAAAATAACCATATCTGACAGTTATATGTCAACACAGGGTGGTAGAGGCATGTCGACATGGGTCTGTTAATTTATGTGTCTTATTTATTTTGTGAATAAGTATGTATATATATAAACTTATACACTATACTAACATTTATTCCAGAGACACGATAAGGTAGGAAAACATAAGATAGATGATTTTTATAAATAGATGATACATAAGATACTACATAATATGATAAAAAGAACAATACAAGCACACACAAAACAAACTAATACATCACAACCTAGTTCTTAGAATGTGCTAAAGGATGAGGAGGAAGATGATAAGCCAAGTTTCCGACCAACTTTAGCGAAGAATTTGCTCATATTAGTGGACATTTTATCCAATTTCTTACTAACAGATCTTTTGAGAATTCGTTGATTTTCCACTATAATCTTTTGATTTTTGAGGAGAGTTTTGTTGGAAGGATTGTTAGTATTGGTAGGATATTCAATACTTTCCAAGGAGGTTTCTTCATTATCTTCTTCAATTTTCATTTCCTCCCCTTCTTCTTCTTCTTCATCTTCTTCCCCCATATCTTTATGTGCCAATCATTTCATCCTTTTCGGCAAGAGATTCATATTGTTGAAATATGAAAGGAATTTTCATGAGAGAAATGTTGGCATAATTAAACACTTTTCTTGGAACAAATTCTTCCCTTTTGTAACCAATGCCAAAATAATTAAAAATCCGAGTGAGATAGATTCCATGATACAAGGTATTCTCACCCATTTCCAAATTCTTAAGACGAAGTTCATCCATAATCACTTGCGTCCAATTAATGTCATAATGATCAAAGATAGCAAAAAGAGCTTTACAAACTTTTAAAGTCGGTTTTTTGAAATTTCCCAATCTAGGAGTGATAGTATGTTGCAAAAGAAGATTGACAATACATGCTTTTGGACAAAAGTTATGATTTTTAAATTCAAAGTTGTCATCTCCTTCGAAAATGTGAAGAAATGTCTTACGATCATGTTCATCAATATTAAAAGTAGAAAGATCTATTCCCGAATTCTTGCAATTGAGAATGTTGCCCAAAATTTCACAATTTAAAATAATTTTAGTGCCTTTAACACTACTCCAAATTTCATCTTCATTTCCTTCATAAAAACCGCGATTCAAATTCGCATAAAACATTTTAACAAGATTTGGCTAACAAACAAAATCATTTTGAGAATTGTCAAAAAGACTAAGGATATGATTCTCTTTAAGAAAAGTATTGATTTCATATGTAGAGAAATCGCTAAAGATAGCAAACTTTCCCGTATGAACTTTTCCGAAATTAGCATGGCTTGTATAAGCCTTGATTGCTTCCGGATCATTATAGAGATACTCTTTAATGGTTTTAGACAGCCTCATTGTGGATGGAGTACTTGAAGAAGCCATTTTTGAAGAGAGTAGAAAGTTTGAAAGTGTGAAAGAGAGTTTGAATTTTAAAATGAAAGTGAAAAGGTATGATAAGATAATGGAAATAAATAGATATTCAATAGACATGTTCTCTCGTCAAGAGGTACCTTTCCAGAACATTGGATTTGGTGTTAAGGTGGAGGGAAATTCAAAGATTTGAATTCAAATTTGAATTTTGAATTTTGAATTTCTGACAGGGATGTCGACATCATGGGTAAGGCCATGTCGACATGGGTCAGAGAATTCATGTGACTTATATTTTCCTATATACTTTAATATCTATATACATATATTATTTTTAAGGTCTATATATTTTCTGGAGTAATATTAAATATAATAATACTCTTTTAATAAAAAATATTAAAAATAAAAATAAACATAATAATAAAATATTTAAAATTCAAACAACACATAATTTCAAAAACAATCAAACAATTTTAAGCAAACAATTTCAACCAATATATTGTAAACGTGTACCTTTTTCTAGATTCGTATCTCCGAGATCATCGGAATCATGAATAGTCGTAAAGCACATATTTGAATTTTCTGTCTTTTGATCATTATCGCTTGAGGATGAGTCTAAATCGTCTAGTGTAGCGGTATATGCTCTTTTCCTTTTCTTTGTATAATCATTGCTTGCGGGAAACTTTTGCCTATCAGGATGCGGACAGTCTCTTTTGAGATGGCATGGTTCATCACAGTTGAAACATTTGACGTGGTTTGGTACTTCATTATGATTTCCAGAATTCCTGTGATCATTCTTTTTGAAGTTGTTCATTTTTCTGTATTTCAGAAACTTCCGAAAATTCTTTGTCATGAAAGCTATTTCTTCATCATCATCACTTCCCGAGTCTGATCCATCTATTAATGTATTGAACGCAATTGACTTATTTTCGAATGCCTTGCTATCTCTTCTCCCTTGCATTTGTACTTCGAACGACATTAGAATTCCAATCAATTCTTCAATATTTACAGTACTAATATCATTTGCTTCTTCGATTGCAAGAGTTTTCTGATCCCATTCTGGAGTAAGAGAATTTAGAATTTTTTTGACTTGATCTTTTTCGGAAAAACTTTTTCCCAATGATATTAAAGAATGCACAATCTCCTGAAATCTACTATACATATCTGAAATGGACTCATTAGAAATCATTTTGAATAATTGAAACTGATTTGTGAGTATGGATATTTTGGTCTGTTTGACTTTGCTTGTTCCTTCATGAGTAACTTGCAAAGTTTTCCAGATATCATATGCAGACTTACAAATAGATACTCTATTGAATTCATTCCTATTAAGTGAACAAAATAAAATATTCATGGCTTTGGAATTATTTTGTGCAATAGTCTTTTGCTCAGCAGTCCATTGTGCAAAACTAGTTGTGGGTTCAGAATATTCAGTTTGTGTGATATTCCAAGTGTCTAATCCTATTGACTATAAATATATTTTCATTCTATATGCCCAATATGCATAGTTACTGCCATTAAAAAGTGGTGGTCTGGTAGGAGACTGACCCTCTACAAATGAACTAGTGATAGTGTTAACAAAACCAGTGTTGCTAGCCATTTTTAAAACTTTTCAACATTCAGATTATGAAAACTTTGAAAAACAATGCTCTGATACCAAATGTGAGAAATGCGGATTACGGATCTTAAGGTTGGAATAACACTAGAGGGGGGTGAATAGTGTTTTATGGATTTTTTAAATCTTTTTGAATTTTATTCAATTTAAACACCAACAAATGCAATTCACAAACACATATATAATCACAGAATCAGACACAGATGCAAATACTAAATAAAAGCAGTAAAGGAAAGAACACACCAGGATTTTATACTGGTTCGGAGTTACCCTACATCCAGTCCAGTACAATCATATGGATTTCTAATCAAAATAACCTCCTAGATTACACTCTCAGTTTCAAGGGTACGAGGTACACCCTCCTGTATTCGAGTCTAGGTAAAACTCTCTTGATTTAACTAGGCTACAAGATCACCTAATTGATTTCCGGGGCTACAATCACACCCAATTGATTTCAAGGCTCAACAGCACCTTTTACTCAACAGTTTGATTTACAAAAGATTCTATACCTTTGAATAGCACTGAGATCTTATGGAGAGAGTGGCAGGGAATCAAACAAGAGATAATCAAGTTTGATTCACTTGGTATTTTGGCATAGTATAGTTTAGGATTCTTTAGAATAAATGTGGAAGATGAAGAGGAGAGAAAATAAATGAAATCTGATAAATATTCGTTTAGAACTTACTGGTATTTATGGTAGAGCAACAGCCATATCTATTCATGAAAGGATACGACGAATAGACACTTCTTTTGAAAATTGAAATTTGAAAATAACGGGCACCATGTCGACATGGGGGGTTGAGGGATGTCGACATGCTCAAGGCAAAATTGATGTTTTGTTTTTCTTATTAAAATTGGTTTCTATAATTTATCAAAACAATTTCTAAACTTTGTAAATATATTTAAACATATAAAAGAGTTTAGAAAATAATTTTTAATATATATAATCTTAATCTATAAAGTGATTTAAAATATGAGTATATAAATATTTTAAAGCTAAATATTTAAAACAAGAGATTGTTTAAAAACAAGGACAATTTTGAAATCAATATATTAAAAATGATAAAAATAGTTTTGAGGCTAAAATATTTCAAACAAGAGAGATGTCTTTTCGAAAAGAATTTTTGAAAACATTTTTAAAAAACAAGAGATATATTTTTGAAAAACATTTTTATAAAATTAGTGGATATCAAAATAGGACCACTATATGTTCCACTAGATATTGTCGTGGGTTCCATCCCACTAGGGTTCCATCCCTTTAACAGGCCGAAGTGGATTCCATTCCATGAATAAATTTCGAATAAAGATGTATGTGCTTTCAAGAAGTTTTAACATAATTGTAGACTAACTACATTATCTTGTACTGTTTGAAATCTTGAACTCTTGATAACTTAATTTCTTGATACTCATGAGTCTTCAATCTTGATATCTTCGATCTTTAAATTCATCAGTCTTTTATTTCTATATTGTATAGTCTTCATTCTTGGTACCTGCATGTTTATATTCTGCATATACATATATATCTAGACCATAACATTAGTATTTATATTTTATAACAAGTCCTAAGGTTGTTGTCATCAAAACCATCATCTCAAGGACTAACAGTATATGGCTAAATGTTTTCCATGAATGAGTAAACATACAAAGCATGGTCAAGTCACACAAAGCACGATCAAGTCACATAGGCGAATTCTAATCCCCTTTTTGTTTAATTAATCTTTTATTAGCTAAAACCTCTTTTATTAGTAAAACTTTTTTTACTTAATAAAACATCATTTATGAATTTTTACTATTCATTTTTACTTTTTTGAATACTTCTAAAAGTATTCACTACTTATCTCAAATGGTACAAGTATATTCACAAATCATCAACAAGATTTCTTACTTTAAACCTTTACTTTTTATATACTTCAAAAAGTATTCATATACTTATCTCAAATGATATAAGTATATTAAAAAATCATTAAAAATATTTCTTACTTTAAACCTTTTCTTTTTCTATCTTTTTCCAAAAGGTTCCATACTTATAATTTCCTTTAAAATGTCCATTTTAAAGATCTGAGTGCTTTCACAAATCTATTCAAATATTTAATTAATAACACTAGGTGATTAACCCTTAATCACTTCCATTTAATTACTTTCATAAAGTAATTATCCTTTAATTACTTTGTTAAATAATTTATTTAATAAAGTTAATTAAAGGATTAAGGTTAATTAATAAGGTAATTAATTATTAGTTAAGGTAATTAATTAAAAAGTAATTAATTAATGGAAGTAATTAAGGGAAGTTAATTACTGGAAGAGATTAATCAAATGTGATTAATAATTGTGGTTTAATTAAGATTAATTACTTAATGCAATTAATTTAAATAGAATAAATAATTAAAGATATAAATAGGGATCGGATTTGCTACAGTACAGCATGATAGGGGGTTCTTGCTTCGCGGTTTGGTGGCGAACGGGAGACTCTTACCCCTACATGTCCCTGAGAGGTAAAGGCCTTGTGAGGGTTGGTTGCGAGTCGAGAGGCTGGCCGTAAAAGCAAATTCGAGGTATCACTGTATGCCACGGTGGGTCTGGGATGGTTGCAAAGCCTACCAGTCGCCACTGGCGCGTCCCGTCACAGTTGCTCCTGTAACGACCCGCCATTCATTCCACAGAATGACGCATCAGTAGTAAGAAAGAAAGGGATAGAAAAGAGAAAAGAAGAGAAGAAAGAACTAAACAATATCAGAATCTCACAGCGGAAACGGAACAAAATATAATATATCACATAACTATTACATAGTCTTTACATAATCAGAGTTACACAGCTTATACAACACAAAATAGACAGTTATAAATTTCTGTCTATTATACAACTCAAGATATAATTCAAACAAAAGACTCGGAGAAACCAACACAGCGGAACACTATATATCTACTAATGCTGAAGCCTCCTGCTCCATATCTCCTCCATAGATTCGTCAAAGCTAACCTGAATCCCTTGGCTACTCGTAAAAATTTGAGTACCCAGGAGTTTAATAAAACAGAAAATAAACACTTGGGTCAGACATGGGTCTGGTGTGAGTAAACGGGTTAAAGTTTCTTAACTTCAAAATGTAATGCTCGGGTCAGACCGAGTATTACATATTTCCAGGTAAGGACGTTCTAGAGCTCAGGTGGCGAGCTGGATGGCAGGAACGTATGGAGTATTCCGCTGTGTATATGAGACTGTGTAGTCTGTATAGATTATAGTCTGGAACAAGTTGTATAACTGTCCAGTTCATGTATAAATGGTTGTAACTCTGATGTATTAAAATGTAATTCACTAATACAGCTTCTTTGTGTAAAGAATATTATTTGATATTATATTTTATCCACTGCGAATGTGAGATTTTGAGTTCTGTTTCTGTTTCTTCTTTGTCCTCTTTTCTTCTTTTCCTTAACTACCCGGGATTTTCGGGTCGAAAATCCCGGGTTGTTACAGTTCGACTGATCGATTATCTAGTTAAGACAATTGCTTATACAAATCTATATTCATATACTTAACTCATTTCCGACATTTTCGACTGAACTATTACTCATTCAAGAGAGAAATCAGTAAGTTAGAGCTCTATTGCTCCGTCCCTACTTGACATCAATTTTTTACTCTTGAAAATAGATAAGCCTACTTCATCGGCTTTTAGTGTTAAGTGTAGTGTTAATGATTTCCATAAACAAGTAACAAACAACCTTGTTAACTCGTTTCTGATGTTCACGACTTAACTGCTCCTCGTTCAAGAGGGAAACATGTAGGTTGGAGCTCTATTTCTCTATCCCTACTCAATATCAATCTTTAACTCTCAGAAATAGATAAGCCTACTTCTTCGGCTTTTAGCGTTAAACAAAGTTAATTACCCTTTTAAACAAGTAAGTAAACGACAAGATTAACGCGTTTTCGACATTTCAACTTATTGTGTTCCTCGTTTAAGAGTGAAGTCAGGTAAGTTAGAGTACTGGTTGCATCAAAACCTTGCTTAGAAACTTCATTCTTAAATCCCACGAACATATAAGTTTACCCGTCGGCTTTAGTGTTAAGCCTAGTCAATCACCTTTGTCAAAACTTATATATATATAATACTTTATAAATACTTGTTAATACGTTTTAAATATCTGTGTAAAATATTACTTGAAAATAACTAATTTAGAAGTTTGATTAAAAACATGTTTTATATTCTACAATACTTTATTTTCAAAATTCGTAAATAATCGTTAAAACTATATCTAAACTTCTATCCTATTTTTCATACTCAAATACATTTCATAAGAACTTCCATAAAAAGATTTTATAACGAAAATAATTTAGAAACCATTCAAATCATGAAAAACTAGCCAAAACATCGCATTTTAAACACTTAAAACAATAAGCGACTTACCACAGCATTTGTAAATGCTGTTAAAAGTCCTTATTAAAACAACATTGAAAAGCACAATCTTTGCGACTAGTTTTAACCACTTAAACAAATGATTTAAAACTTTAAATTTTTATAGTAAGTACTACCCTTAGGGTACTTAAAAACCACGGAAAAAATCCCTAAGAATATCTTTCCATTTATTTATAAAAATTCTCAAAAACAAGGGATTCCGAAGTGCACTTATAACGACTATTCTACTTCAGTTTAACACACAAGTTAAACCACCATTTAAACGTCAAGTTAAGGCCATGCCACATGTTTAAGAGGGTAATCGTATTAATGTTATACAATATAAAGTTATCATTTGCTTTCAAAAGCAAGTGGGGTCTAAAGTTTATAACTTTATTTAATTAATGTCACTTTAACTTTATACTTTGTACACAACATATGTATACACAATATATACTTCAGAGATATTGAAATAACTCACTTAGATCGATGGTAACCCAAGCAAAAAGCCACAAGAACTAAAGAACCTCCTCCTTCCATCAACGCAAGTCTAAATGTCTAACCTTTAGCACTTCCAAACTAGGCCACACCTCCTTCTCCTCCTTCCATACCCACAATCCTCTATGGATCCCCCTCTTTCTCTCACCTCCTCCCACTCCTTACTTGCTAATCATGCTTCTCATGATGTCTTAGGCCCAAAGCCAAGTTTAAAAGAGATTTGAGAAGATTTGGTTAACTTTTAAAAAAGTTAGAGAGTAACAAGTGAATTGGTGCTTAAGTACTTCCACCATTTTCAACCCTCATACTTCATCTCAAGCTTAGAAATTTTGTGATTATATTATAAGGGTATGCCTCTCCTTGTATAGGATTTTACAAAAGGTCAAAACCACATCTTACCTTCCATGAAAGGTTACAAATGAGCCTCTTTTACACATGTTAACTTTGCAAATTTCTTATTTTGCTTAAAAGCTAAGTATTACCATAAAAGATCATTTTCTAATATCTACTTTTACCTCATGCATGACATCATCAATAAAGTTTATTTTCATAAATGGAAAAATATTTTTATTTCATTTTCTTTAATTCCTAAGCAAATACGTGTGTGTAAAAAAAATCTGAACAACTTCTAATGGTTAAAAAGCTATTTATCGATAAAACAATTTTAGGTCATATTATCGATATTTTTTCGGAGTATTTATTTTTGTAAACATATTTCCAAAATAAGTTTACCATCATTACTTATGATTTAAAATGGGTTAAAAAACTTATTAAATCATTTTAATAGCATTAAATCAAAGATTCAAATATTTAAATAATAAGATATTTAAATGCGAAGTGTTTGAAATTCCGGGTCATTACAAACTATAATCAAAACGAAACTTTCATATTGAAGATCGAAAGTATTCTCAAGTCGAGAGAACTGTGTAAATCAACCATATCGATATTTTCAGTTTGACCTTATTTATATTAAGCAATAGAAAATTATCAAGTGAGCCATTCCATAATTATCCTATAACTATCAGTATGTAACCGTTTGGTGCCCCCAACAATCATGAGTAATAAACTGTCTAACATTTGGAGAGCATTACGTACTTTAGTCTCAACGGATACATCAATATTCCATCTTGATGCATCTTGACTAAGAACATTTAAAATAGTATATTTATTTATTGTGATAAATTACTTGGGCACAATACTTGTAACTACTACCACAAAACGTACCATTTATGAATTTTCTACTATATATACTTTTAATTTAATTAATTAATTAATACAACACATTATATTAAGCATATAATAGAAAGAAAGCAGCTTTTATTTCGAATAAGATTGGTTATCGAGTTAGATATATATAACAAATTACATAAGTGCCTATAAGACATATCCCTAACTCTATCATATCTAAGGAAAAAATGAATTCAACTAAATTTTATTTAAAGTAAAGATTGTATAAAATTTAAATTTTATTTAAAATAAAGATTGTATAAAATTCGACAGAGGTTAGCCGTATACTAAAATGAAAAATTCGACATGGCCTTTCGTACAACGAAAGCATTCTGCTGTGTTTACAATTTTATTCCAACGTAACCCCTTCGACCTTAAATTCAAATATCGTCTTCCTTGGTTTTTTTCTTGTTGACAAACACGTTAAACCCTATGTATAAAAGCCTAGAAATAAAAAAATGATTACTTGGTTGATTTGTTGAATAAAATCTATGTAACGTATGCTTACTTTGGTAAGAATTAACCTACTTTCTTTTTCATTTGGAATTTTTTCTAGGTTTGAGTTATCCATTAATTATTGATTTAGATTATAGATTAAGGAAAGAGATTACAAAAAGCAGTGTTTGGAGGGACTCTTCAAAGACACAACGGAGAAACTCTTTCTAAAATTAGGGTAAAAAATAAAAGAAATAAGGGTCAATTTAAAATATAATTTTATGAAGAGACGCTCGTTACTAGAAAAAATACCAGTAACGATTCAATGTTCCATCTTGCGCGTCTTCGTTCCATGTTCAATCAACTTAAAATTTATAAATACATCCTCAAACCATCTCTCAGATTAAAAGAAAATTTGCTAGGGTTTAAGAAAGAAATTCAAAAGGTTCCGAATTTTCAATGGCTGAGACAAAAAGGATGGTAACTTCGGTCAGTTGCGAATCTTTCGAAATAGAAATTGCAAATCATCCTTAAATCCCACGAACATATAAGTTTACTCGTCGGCTTTAGTGTTAAGCCTAGTCAATCACCTTTGTCAAAACTTATATATATAATACTTTATAAATACTTGTTAATACGTTTTAAATATCTATGTAAAATATTACATGAAAATAACTAATTTAGAAGTTTTATTAAAAACATGTTTTATATTCTACAATACTTTATTTTCAAAATTCGTAAATAATCGTTAAAACTATATCTAAACTTCTATCCTATTTTTCAAACTCAAATACATTTCATAAGAACTTCCATAAAAAGATTTTATAAAGAAAAGAATTTAGAAACCATTCAAATCATGAAAAACTAGCCAAAACATCGCATTTTAAACACTTAAAACAATAAGCGACTTACCATGGCATTTGTAAATGCTATTAAAAGTCCTTATTAAAACAACATTGAAAATCACAATCTTTTCGACTAGTTTTAACCACTTAAAAAAATGATTTAAAACTTTAAATTTTTATAGTAAGTACTACCCTTAGGGTACTTAAAAACCATGGGAAAAAATCCTTAAGAATATCTTTCCATTTATTTATAAAAATTCTCAAAAACAAGGGATTCCGAAGTGCACTTATAACGACTATTCTTGCTTCAAACACTTTCAAACTTACTTCAGTTTAACACACAAGTTAAACAACCATTTAAACGTCAAGTTAAGGCCATGCCACATGTTTAAGAGGGTAATCGTATTAATGTTATATAATATAAAATTATCATTTTCTTTCAAAATCAAGTGGGGTCTAAAGTTTATAACTTTAATTAACTAATGTCACTTTAACTTTATACTTTGTACACAACATATGTATGCACAATATATACTTAAGAGATAGTGAAATAACTCACTTAGATCCATGGTAACCCAAGCAAAAAGCCACAAGAACTAAAGAACCACCTCCTTCCATCAACGCAAGCCTAAATGTCTAACCTTTAGCACTTCCAAACTAAGCCACACCTCCTCCTCCTCCTCCTTCCATACCCACAGTCCTCCATGGATCCCCCTCTTTCTCTCACCTCCTCCCACTCCTTACTTGCTAATCATGCTTCTCATGATGTCTTAGGCCCAAAGCCAAAGTTTAAAAGAGATTTGAGAAGATTTGGTTAACTTTTGAAAAAGTTAGAGAGTAACAAGTGAATTGGTGCTTAAGTACTTCCACCATTTTCAACCCTCATACTTCATCTCAAGCTTAGAAATTTTGTGATTATATTATAAGGGTATGCCTCTCCTTTTATAGGATTTTACAAAAGGTCAAAACCACATCTTACCTTCCATGAAAGGTTACAAATGAGCCTCTTTTACACATGTTAACTTTGCACATTTCTTATTTTGCTTAAAAGCTAAGTATTACCATAAAAGATCATTTTCTAATATCTTCTTTTACCTCATGCATGACATCATCCATAAAGTTTATTTTCATAAATGGAAAAATATTTTTATTTCATTTTCTTTAATTCCTAAGCAAATACGTGTGTGTAAAAAAAATCTGAACAACTTCTAATGGTTAAAAAGCTATTTATCGATAAAACAATTTTAGGTCATATTATCGATATTTTTTCGGAGTATTTATTTTTGTAAAGATTTTTCCAAAACAAGTTTACCATCATTACTTATGATTTAAAATGGGTTAAAAAAATTATTAAATCGTTTTAATAGCATTAAATCAAAGATTCAAATATTTAAATAAGTATATATTTAAATCCGAAGTGTCTGAAATTCCGGGTCATTACAAACTATAATCAAAACGCAACTTTCACATTGAAGTTCAAAAGTATTCTCAAGTAGAGAGAACTGTGTAAATCAACCATATCGATATTTTCTATTTGACCTTAGTTATATTAACCAACATAAAACTATTGAGTGAGTCATTCCATAATTATCCAATAACTATCAGTATGTAACCGCTTGGTGCCCCCAACAATCATGAGTAATAAACTGTCTAACATTTGGAGAGTGTTACGTACTTTAGTCTCAACGGATACATCAATATTCCATCTTGATGCATCTTGACTAAGAACATTTTAAATAGTATATTTATTTATTGTGATAAATTACTTGGGCACAATACTTGTAACTACTACCACAAAACGTACCATTTATGAATTTTCTACTAAATATACTTTTAATTTAATTAATTAATTAATACAACACATTATATTAAGCATATAATAGGAAGAAAGCAGCTTTTATTTCGAATAAGATTGGTTATCGAGTTAGATATATTTAACAAATTACATAAGTGTCTATAAAACATATCCCTAACTCTATCATATCTAAGGAAAAAATGAATTCAACTAAATTTTATTTAAAATAAATATTGTATAAAATTTAAATTTTATTTAAAATAAAGATTGTATAAAATTCAACAGAGGTTGGCCGTATACTAAAATGAAAAATTCGACATGGCCCTTCGTACAACGAAAGCATTCTGCTGTGTTTACAATTTTATTCCGACGTAACCCCTTCGAACTTCAATTCAAATATCGGCTTCCTCAATTTTTTTCTTATTGACAAACACGTTAAACCCTATGTATAAAAGCCTAGAAATAAAAAAATGGTTACTTGGTTGATTTGTTGAATAAAATCTACGTGACATATGCTTACTTTGGTAAGAATTAACTTACTTTCGTTTTCGTTTGGAATTTCGTCTAGGTTTGATTTATCCATTAATTATTGATTTAGATTATAGATTAAGGAAAGAGATTACAAAAAGCGGTGTTTGGAGGGACTCTTCAAAGACACAACGGAGAAACTCTTTCTAAAATTAGGGTAAAAAATAAAAGAAATAAGGGTCAATTTAAAATATAATTTTATGCACAGACGCTCATTACTAGAAAAAATACCGGTAACGATTCGATGTTCCATCTTGCGCATCTTCGTTCCATGTTCAATCAACTTAAAATTTATAAATACATCCTCAAACCATCTCTCATATTAAAAGAAAATTTGCTAGGGTTTAAGAGAGAAATTCAAAAAGTTCCGAATTTTCAATGGCTGAGACAAAAAAAATGGTAACTTCGGTCAGTTGTGAATCTTTCGAAATAGAAGACAAGCGCTAACCAAATCGAGGATGGCATTTTGACAAGTGCATCCCAATTCCTATTGTGTATAGTGCTGCTTTGGCCAGAGGAATATAATATTGCAATAAAGATGCGGAAGAGACAAATAAAAAGGAGGAAAAGGTTGATGAGAAAGTTGCTTTCGCTGATTGGGGGAATGAATTTCTGGGTACTGATTTTGGCGACTTGTTTGCAATTCTTCTGGTAAGTTTTGTTTTTGAATTTCTTTTAGTAATGTTATCAGTTTTTTGTTTTGGAAATTTTGGACCATGTTTGCGGAAAATCCATATTTATTATACTTATTTTGATATCTGAATTAGTACTACTAGTCAATAACGATTAGTAATGCAAATACAAAGATTTGCAAACAGTTAGTACTGCTTTTCAATTAGTATTTTTGGTCATGACCTATTACTACTACTTGTCAATAACAATCAGGCAGTACACAATGAAGTAACAAAAGTTTATTATAGTGTACTTAATTTTGTCAATTAAAATAAAGAATGCCTTTTATTTTGACTATATATTTGTCTGTATAAAGAAAATATGATTTAGCGGTTGATATTGATTGATTAGAAAACATCTAACATAGTGACAACAATTCTTGAATGAAAGCAAATCCTTATTGCGGTGGACATAATCTGGAATACCTGCCAGCCGCAACAAGGATTTCTTTTGATTCAAGAACTGCCGTCTTGTTTTGTGTTCACAAAATGTTATCTAATCATTCACAATCAGCCGCCACAACATAATTTTTTAACCAGCCACCACAAATACAAATTGCTTTATCAAGTAATTGTTTTATATTGATAAATATATAGTCAATATAATATCAAGCACACAAGGAATTGTTTTTATATTGATAAAAATATTGAAACATAAAAGGTAGTCTTTATTTTATTTGACAGAATTAAGCAAAATGAATAAACTTTGTTTACTAATTTTGTATTTACCGATTCTTATTGATAAGTAGTACTAGTGACAAGCAATATCAATTGACAAGTAGTACTAATTGTTTCCCAATCTATGCATTTGCAGTTTGAATGGGCGGAACAAAATGGATACCAATGATGTTTCATCTTCACATGTTTTTCTTGAGAACGTTATATTTCCATCTTTGTTAGTTGAAAAGTATTTGTTGTGCTTTATTACTATAAGAAAAATATCATTTTACAACACAAAATTTAAAACGGTTTTGCAAAGCGTGGCAAAAAAGTCAGGTCTTCGACAACTTACACTAATGGAATTGTTGTAGTAAATTTTTCGTGACAACGACTTTCACATAAATGTTGTGATAATAACCAATTCTATAACGTTGTCCCAAATAGTTGTTAAAAACAGTATTTAACTATGTTTTTCTTTTCATTGTATTGTATTTGGGCTTTCCGTGACATCTATTGGATGTTGTTGAATTTTAAAGTCTAACAAATTTCTTTAACATTGTAAATTTATTAAATGCAAGAATACTTATCAGTCATTATAACTATTGATTCACAATAAAATTTAAACAATGTAAAATATATAACAATTTTTTTCCATAACGTCCATAGTATTTTAACAATTACAGTTAGGACAATTTTACTCTAATTTTGTTAAAGATAATAGGTATAACAACTTCCAATTAATATTGTTAATTTTATTATTTCAATAATATTTTCGTAATATTGTTGAAAATACGTAAGATAGCTTTTATATATTGTTGTTGAAGTTTATATTTATGACGACGATAATTAAGTATTGTAGAACCAATATGTATAACTATTATCGAAGTGGCTTTGCGCATTAGGTTTTTATTTTTGATATAGTTATAAGAAATGTTCTTATACCATTTATTATGTAAATTAGGTCATTATTTTTGTAAAATACAAACCACAAACTAATGTGCACTTTTCTAATAGAAAATGCAAGTTAACTTACTTTTTTTTGAAAATTATATATTAAAATATCGATTTTCTTTATTTGTATGTAGTTGTAATTGTTATTTGAGTATATTTTGATTAAATAATCATATTTTTCACCATTATTAAATCTCATAGAATTTTGAATTTTTTTCCAAAAAGTGCAAGTCAACATTCTATTTTTCAAAAGTAAATGCCTAATTACATATTAATTGATACTATGACTTTCTTATGTAACTATATCTAAAACAAGAAAATGTAACTTTTTTTTACTATCTATTGAATGCCATAAGTTAATTGGAAAAAACAATAATACTTGTTTCATAAACTTTTAAATTCTCCTACTTATAGATTTCGAGTTCCCAATTCAAAATTTTAAATTTTAAAATCTCAAATTCAAAATTTTTAGTGGAAAATCAAAATTTAAAATTTCTAACGCAAAGAAGAAAAATTTAAATTTTCAAATTTTTTTATTCTATAGTTTCAATTCATTTTGAGAAAATAGGCGGTCATCATACGAGGAGCAAGGTTTTCAAACGAGGATTTAAATCGTAAATCGCAAAATTTAAACTTCAAATCAAAACGGGATTTAAATCGTAAATCGTAGATCCAAAGGATCCATATTTTAAGGTTTGTACGCACTTTTGAAATTGATTTTGATGTTTGAGCTTCTACAACTAACTAAAAATATATTTTTATCTTTTATTCCAATTTTGTTTTGTTTTTTAAACATTATAATTGAAATTATGAATCCAAATAAGTATATTAAATATGTCAGTCTGAGTTGAATATTTTTTAAATTGGAGTTTTAAATAAGTTTGAATCTAAATATAAATCGAATCGTAAAGGGAGAGATCCGATCTGAATCGGGATTTAAATCGTAAGATTTAAAGATTTTTGATAACAGTGACGAGGAGATTACTCACATAATTTTATTCTACACTCAAAATAAGGTGCTACCGACAAACCAGATGGATAACTCTTCTCCATATACCCTTACAACAAAATAAAAAATGAAATCCCTGCACAAGACCTAGTAGCTAGAGTTATATAATAAACAAGAATGAATAACCCAACTTCTATATAAACTAGAGTCATAATAAGATCATAACAGTATTATCAATCTAAAGCATCATCCTAAGCAACATATGCAAGGCCGTTATAACAACAAAATATACATCATACTCAACAACTAGGTTAGGGCCACAGACCAATGTAAGGCTAAATCTGTCCAACACTTGAAAAGCAAATTTTGGACAGCATATACATATGTATACACACACGTGCACAATATACACATACATATATACACACATATACAAACATATACACACATACATATTTATAAATTAGCATGTATATTGACAAGATTAATATACATATTAACATATAATTAATATATATAAATTATACACACACATACACAGATAAAAATATTAATAATATTGACAAACGTAAGTAAGAAAAAATAATCAAATAATGCTCTAAATGTTAAAACCTGCTATATGATAAAAATCATCATTATTAGTATTTTTTTAATAGTACATGCTAAACATATAAATATATTAATGTAACTAATTTCATTAATATATATATATAAAAAAAAGGTTCATATATTATTAATGCTATATTAAATAAGGGTCCAGCTATTTGGGAACAAAATAAAATACAATTTGTGACATAATAGATCTGCACCGTTGGATCTCGTTATGTTTACACATGGGGTTGAACTAAGGGGGCATTCAATGTATTGATATTGTATAATTGAACCGAGCAAACATGTATTGATCAGTTTGATTTCAATTTTTTGAAATTTTCCTGTGAATTTCGTACCTCCC
This sequence comes from Allium fistulosum, assembly GCA_030737815.1. Taxonomy (NCBI): domain Eukaryota; kingdom Viridiplantae; phylum Streptophyta; class Magnoliopsida; order Asparagales; family Amaryllidaceae; genus Allium; species Allium fistulosum. Next base: position 749,979,679 of record CM060905.1, on the reverse strand, counting down.
TGCTTCACTACCTTGTCGGTTGCGGACGTCCTTGCCTTCCTAGCATTTGTATTCATTTTTTTAGCTTACATTTTTTTTGCAAGCTACATGAATTATTTAATTGAATATAAAAGGACGTTCTTCATTGTCTTGTTTGAAAAAAGTCACGTTCAACTCTTGCATTTAGTTAGTACGTGCCTGACATATTAAAAGATGGGCATATGTGCCTGACATATTAAAAGATGGGCATACATGCTTGACATATTAAAAAGATGGGCACGCATATACTTGTTAGAGTAAGAATTTTTTTTGCTTTGATTATATATAAGTTCATTTGCTTCTTTTCTTTTTATTTTGTGGCCTTGAGAATTACCCCCTTAAGCCAGCTTTCTTGCATTAAAATTTCATCCCCGCCATGTTGTATTTGAGCAATTTATAATTCACATAACTAAGCAAGTATTCTTGTTTTATAGGAACGCATGGTTTGAGTATGTTTCATCTTAAAAATTTGCAAATGAAAGTGCATGTACATGTTTTATTTATGTAAGTTGGCTTTGTTATCTTTTAGGACTTAGGAGCCTAGCATGATCTGACATCACTTTGGATATATATATATATATATGTATGTATGTATGTTGTCAAATTTTCGCTGTACATGTTTTTTTTATATTCATGCTTTTTATTATGTATCCTTACACCTTTTGTTCACATAGTATTATATATATATATATAGTTTGACTTGACCTATATGTATTGTTCATTTATGTAACCTACTTGTACATGCTTTGAAATGTTTCTTTTCATGAAATCTTGTATTATAAAATGCTACTAAATAATAATAATAACAATAAAATTTCTTTTCTTTTCTTTTTGATGAATTTGGGGTTTTATTGGAATTTTATGATTTTTTATGAAACAAAGCATTTTAATAAATGATTGAATTGTCGGATTGGTATGAGACATTTCGTACAATTCTTTCACGTATTATTATAATTTGTTAAATAGAGTTTGAGTGGAATTTACTAGCTTTCAGTAAATACTAGAATTTCACCTTCTGGTATGGGATAGTTAGTTAGATTCTAGTGATTACTAGAGTGAAAGTGAGCTACACTTAGAGTTATATTATCATAGGGTGTTTGAATTTCAGGCGAGAGACGATAACTCATTTTTATCGACCCGAGAGTCGATACATTCTTAAATTTGGAGTAGGCAGACCTATTTCTTTTAGTTGGGTTTGTTATGGTATGACACGGCTCTCCTTTTCTATTTTTGGGCAGGTATTATATGCATGCCTATCAGTTTATTTTACAGCTGGACAATGTCTACCTATTTATATTCATTAGGTAAATTCACATAGTTTTGTCATAAGCACGACTTCCTATTTCTTATCGTTAGGAGTCGGGGTTTTTAACTGGTAGTCTATTTCTTTTCGTTAGACTATTGTGCTATGTGGTAGGGTTTATTTATTTTAGTTAAGCCCTTTGTCGTACTATATCACACTGATAGTTGACTACCATTATTATTTCATTAGTGGTGATTATTTCTTCAGAGATTTTAGGATAGATATTCGAATTCTTTTTGGCTCTGGAGAATTTTGAATTTTGTTGTCGCCATACTTTTGATGACATTCCATTTTATACTTGATATGGATTTAAAGAAATGATGATTGGTTATTATGCCTTATTTTGGTATTTGTTCTGGCATACTTTTATTATGGCTTATTTAATTTAAGTCATATGTTTACGATATCACTACCTCATCTCTTTATTAGATATAGTCTGACCCGTAAGGCTGAGACTCTACAGGTACTAGGACTCATTGACCTCTGGATCTTGGGCTAGCAATGAAGTAGACTATTTTGACTGTTTTAGTTTACTTTATACTTGTATATATTGACATTGGAGTTTGTGTCATGTATATTATCTAGTAGTCATTGTGTACATGTTATAGTACTTTTGGATGTGTGTGTGTATATATATTATGTGGGTCTAGTACTGATATTTTGTAAACTCACATTCTATTATGTATATGATGTATAGTATTCCATTGTGACTTGTGACTCTAATCATGTTTTACATATATTATATATACTGTTCTGAATCTTTTTAATTGGTGTGTTTATTACTTTGTAATAATACTGTACACGTCAAAATTTCTTTCAGTTCGGATTCTCTAAAGGTATTAAAGACACGATAGTGTTAGTACAAAGATATATTCACATTCGATCTCCTTAACCAGCCATATTATTAGACGATATTACTTGTAATGTTCTTTAACAATATGGGTGTAACGGTAGGGTCGTTACAGTTTGGTATCAAAGCAGGATTCAGAACATTATAGAATATAATCAATATAGAGTCGAGATCTAAACCTAGATGACCTAGAGTCCCGTCCCTTTAGTATGTGCTAGTTAGTAAGCCAATTAATCATTATGGATAGGAATATAATATGATTACTAGGTAATCATTGGGTCATATTTGAAAATTTCTTTAAGTATAAATATTCTATATGTATATATATTATAGGAGTATATTTCTAATTTAGAATTTGAATGTGCAGTTTTGAGTTATGGCTGGTGGTAGACCTCCTAGATCCACTACTGGATCGACTAGTGACCTTGGTACAGAAGGAGTGTTTTTGACTCCCAAGCAGATCGCTGTGATAGTTCGAACTGCACAGACTCAGGCTCTTGGTGCTCAACCAGCTAGTTCCGATTTCGCCCGTCTCTGTAGTGTTTTCGGAAGGCTGAGGGGTAGACTTTTCAAGGGGACTGAATCTATTGGAGAGGTTCAGGCATGGTTGAAGACTTGAGAGTGTATTTTCTCTAGTATGGAGCTTGGGGATGTTCAGATAGTTCGTGTAGTAGCTAGGCCTATCAACGAATACTTTCGGATGCGGATAGTGCCATATCCGCATCCGAAATGATTTTCGGATATCCGCATCCGCGGATACAGATGGATATCGGATAATTATCCTATTCGCTAATGACCAATAAATCAAGAAATATAAATATGAACTTTAAGTTTAACATACATTTTTTTCAATCCAGTTGATTATAAAAGTGTTAAATATAAACAAATATGGAAATAATAAATGGTTTTGAGCAGTTAATAAGCATTAAGTGCATATAATATAAACTACTAACTTAATAAAATAATAAATAAATATCTTTCATTATACTAAAATACATATAATTTATACTAAAATCTTGACAAAGACCGGACGGATAATTTTTGGATGCGGATGTATTCGTATTCGCATCCACATCCGTTTTTTCGGATATCAGATATTATCTGTTTTTCGGATACGGATGCAAACAGATTTCGGATTTTTCGGGTATCCGTTAACAGCCCTAGTAGTAGCCAATCAGTTATAAGAGAGAGCCTTGGACTGGTATGATTTATTAGAGGCAGATACTTCAAATGCGCCACTTACATGGGTATAGTCCAGACATCGATTTGAATTTAGTTTCTACCAGATGCAGAGAGAGAGGCGACAGCTAGGAGATTTATTGATCTTAGGCAGGATCAGATGTCACAGAGTATGTGGCTCTATTGCTTCAGCTAGATGTATCATTCGAGTCTCTCATCAATTCCGCACTTCGCTTTGAAGAGGCAGAAAGGGATAGTGATGGGAATAGAGCTGTCCAGATTCAACCCAGTTCTTCTCAGAAGAGAAAGTCGCCTTGGAACAAAGGCAAGAAAGGGTTTCAGGGCAAGAAGGGAAAGAGTGGAAATCTAGGTTCCAATTCAGGAAAGGGTTCATGCTATAACTGTAGAGAGCAAGGTCATTTTCTAGGGATTGCACTAAATCTCGCCAGACATCTTCCCCTTCTACACCGTCAGTCATAGTCTGTAGTTATTGTAGAATTCAGGGCACTTGATTTCATCTTGTCGTAAGCTAGCTAAGAAGAACCAAGGTCAGGTGAATGCAGTTAGTTCAGCGGGTGGTTCATCTTAGCAGCAGCAGAGAGGTATATCTCCTTCTATTTTAGAAGGCATGATTTTATTTAGAGGTTCGCACATACGGGTTCTTTTCGATATGGGAACTTCTCATTGGTTTGTATCGAAGGATCTTGTAGACTACTTCATTGAATTCTTTTTTTTTTATTACTTCTCCGAGGATTGCGAATCCTATTGGGGGATTCGCAACTCTCAGTTTGCTTTGTTAGCATGTGGAACTTATTTTGAGTAGCTTATCTTTCTTTGTCGATCTTCATGTTATTCAGTTCTTAGGTTTTGGTATGATATTGGGGATGGATTGGTTACCTTTATACGAGGCTCATATTTTATGTCCTGAGAGAACTATACTTCTTCGACATCCTAAATTTGGAGAGCAAGTTGTTGTAGCTCTCGACGAAGCTATTTCAACCCCATATGTTTCTTTGTATGCCTTTGAATTTTCAATTGAAGAAAAGATATCTCAAATTACAGTTGTTTCTACTTTTCCAGGTATTTTTGAGCCTATCTTGGGATTGCCACCCAAGTGAGCTATTAAGTTCAGGATTGATCTTGTTCCCGGAGCTCGGCCTTTTAGTCGTCCTCCTATCAGAATGTCGGCTAGGGAAAATGAAGAGTTGGTTAAACAGTTGATAGAACTAGAATCTAAGCAGTTGATTCAATCCAGTAGTTCTCCATGGGGTACAGCCGTAGTATCACTGAAGAAGGCAGATGGTACTCTTCGGCTTAGTATTGATTATCGAAAACTGAATGAGCTTACTATCAAAAATCATTATCCACTGCCTAGGATTGACGATATGTTCGATCAGTTGTGTGGTGCTAGGGTCTTTTTCTCAACTTGACCTAGCTACCAGATTCCATCGGCTTAAGGTAGCAGAGGATAGCATTCCTCATACAGCTTTCCGAAGTAGATACAAATCTTATGAATGGTTAGTGATGCCTTTCGGGTTAACGAATGCGCCTGCATATTTCGTTGACCTGATGAATCGATTTTTTCGAGAGTATCTTGATAAATTTGTACTGGTATTTATTGATGATATTTTAGTATATTCCAAATCTGTAGAGGAGCATGTTAAACAGCTCAGAAATTTTTGGAGACATTGCAAAAGAATGAGTTGAAAGAGAAATTCTCGAAATGTCATTTTTGACAACACCAAGTGACGTTTTTGGAGCACATAGTTTCTGGTGAAGGAATTTCAGTCGATCCCTCTAAAATTGAAGCAATTCAGGACTGGAAGAGATCAGAGACCATTATTGAAATTAGGAGTTTTCTTGGCTTAGCTGGTTACTACCGGCATTTTATTAGAGATTTCTCGAAAGTGATTCTCCCTCTCACTATCTTGACCAGAAAAAATGTAAATTTCCAATGGACAGATAAGTGTGAATCAACTTTTAAGAAGTTGAAAGATCTTCTCACTCATGCACCTGTTCTTATTGTACCTGATGGGAACAAGGATTTGGTGGTTTATATCGACGCTTGTGGATCGGGACTAGGAGCAGTTCTTATGCAGAGAGACAGAGTAGTTGCTTATGCTTCTAGACAGCTTAGACCTAATGAGATTCGATATGTTACTCATGATCTAAAGCATCGCTATCTTTTGGGACAGAGGTTCATCTTATATACATATCATAAATGATTGAAATATTTATTTTCTAAAAAAGATCTGAATATGAGACAACAGAAGTTGTTAGAGTTTTTAGCTGCATATGATGTCGAGATTCAGTATATTCCCGGAAAAGGGAATCGTGTAGCTGATGTTCTTAGCCGCAAAAATCTAGCAATTGTTTATATGATGATGCTAGAGTGGAAGGATTTAGAAACTTTATCTATCTATGATATCCGAGATTGAAGTCCAAATTTGAGATCAGATTTGGTGCTCACTAGCCTAAAAGCGCGTCCATCTATATTAGACCGTATAGCAGATGCTTAGAAGCAGGATTCTTCTTAGACTGATATTTTCCAATTGTGTTATAGTGGTAGTCAGGAAGTGACTGAGTATATAATTGATAATATAGGTTATCTTTGGAAGCGTAGTAGGCTAGTAGTGCCTGATACGGATACACTCCGTAAGGATATCATGGAGGATTGTCATCGGTCTAGATATATTATCCACCCAGGAAGCAGCAAGATGTATGCTGATATGAAGAGGCTGTATATTTGGGAGGGGATGAAGCGTGACGTGGGGAATTTTGTGAAGCGCTGCATGACGTGTCAGCTTGTTAAAGCTGAACATCAGAGACCTAGTGGACTTCTACAGCCATTAGAGGTTCCATTATGGAAGTGAGATCAGGTAAATGTGAGCTTAGATTTTAATGTGTTCATATTTATTTCCAATATAAATTGACTTGGTAAATTTCAATTACAGGTATCCATGGATTTTGTAGATGAATTACCTCGTTCGAAGAGTGAACATGATAGTCTTTGGGTTATTGTTGATAGGTTGACTAAATCGGCTTATTTTATTCCAGTAAAGTCAACCAGAACAGCTCCTTATCTTGCGAAGTTGTATATTAAAGAAGTGGTCAGGCTTCATGGCGTCCCCAGTGCCATTGTGAGTGACCAAGATCCGTTATTCACCAACAGATACTGGGAAAGTCTTCAGACTGCATTGGGTACTAAGCTGAATCTAAGTACTGCCCATCATCCTCAAACGGATGGTCAAACAGAGCGAGTTAATAAAGTTATTGAGGATTTGCTTCGTGCTTGCATATTAGATTTTGGAGGTAGTTGGATTGATCATATTTATTTAGTAGAATTTTCCAACAATAAAAGCTTTCAATCGAGTATCGATATAGCTCCTTTTGAAGCATCATATGAAAGACCGTGTCGTTCTCCATCTTGTTGGTTGGAGGCTGGAGGTAGATATGTACTTGGGCCAGATTCTATTTGAGAAGCTTCAAAGAAAATATAAATTATCAAGCCGAGAATGAAGGAAGCGCAGAGCAGACAGAAGTCCTATGCGGATCAGAGGAGTAAGGACTTAGAGTTTGCTGTTGGAGATATTGTTTTTGTACGAGTATCTCCACTGAAAAGAATAATCTGATTCAGTAGTTTCGGGAAATTAGCTCCACGATTCATTTGACCGTATCCTATTATTGAGCGCATTGGTACTATGACATATCGTGTTGTTCTACCTGATCATCTATCCGGAATACACATTCAAGTGTCTTAGAGATTCTGAGTCAGTTTTTGGACTTGAGATTTCTCCTGATTTGACTTATGCTCAGAGGCCAGTGCAGATAGTGGCAACAGAGGTCAAACGGCTTAAAAACAAGGAAGTTTTGCTAGTATAGGTGCAATGGTCCGGGAATCCCAAGGATTGTACTTGGGAGACTCGCGAGTATATGCAGCGGATTCATCCTGAGTTATTTTCTGAGGCAGGAGTCTGCTAAATTCTTTTCTCTTTGATAATTCATTAAATATTAATTAGATTAATTATTCATGTTAGAGATTCCTTCTAAATAGGAATTTGCGAAGATGCAATTTTCTTAAGGGAGGGAGTCTGTAAGAACCCGATTAGTACTTATCTAATTAATAATTAATTAATAAATTCTAATTGTTAATTTAAAGAGTTAAATTGAGAAGTAAATTTAATTTGGATAATTGGTTCAAAATTTACCTATTTTAAAAGAAGATTTAAATTAAAAATAGGAATTTTTTTATGATATAATGTGTGTTAATTTGTCCGTTGAGAGTTTTAAGAATTCTGGTCGATGCGTTTGGCCAACGTTGTCGATAGAGGTTCCTAAAACACTGCAACGAGACATTTCGACATTACGATTTGGAAAGAATAATTAAAATTTGATGTTTATTTTGTTTCTATTTAAGTTGGTTTGGATTTTGGAAAAATGTAATAACATTATCTATTTTATGATTTTTAAAATAATGTGAAAATGGATTCTACGTTTTTTTCTTTTAGTTAGAATTCTTTTGTTTAGAAAGTTTAGTTAAGTGTAAATTTAATTAAATAATGTATTAACCTTTTCTTAAGAAACTTGGGCTTAGCATATCCAAGCCCATTGGTAAATCTGATAACTTTATTCCTTGATCAATTTTCTAATTCAACTACTGCTTGTTCATTTACGTATCTTCTCCAGGAAACTAAGCAGATGAAAGAAGCAAGAAAACCCAATTTTCAAAACTAGTTTTGATTTTAGAAATTCAAGCAAAAATCAGTAAATCTCCAATTAAATAGGTATGAGTTCTTGCTTCTTCCACTACCTATTGATACCATCAATTTTATATTTTGATTCAGTTAGTAATCTCTGAAATTTGGTAGATTAGGGACTGTTTTGGATTTTTTATGGAATCTAGGATTTAGAGAAGAAGGCAGTAGTTTTCAATTGTGGAAATTGGTGTGAAGGGCCTAATTATACGGCCCAATTTTTTTCTAGGATACAGGTTTGAAATTATTATTTTCCAGGACAAATATCTAGGCGGCGTGCGTCTTCATCTTCTCAAACCAATCGTATCTTCTAAAATCTAGTGCTTGTGGAAATTAGGCAAAATTAGGCCGTCTTTTCTTGTGCAATCAAAGCGCTCGTTGATTTTTTGGAAGAAATTAGGCGTTAGTTTCTTCTGGAATCAAATTCGACTTTAATTGTGGGAAATCGTGAGGCGATTTTCTTCATTTGGATAGGCTAATCGATTTTCTCTATTGGATTGCTTGTTCTTTGGTGAGTCTCGATTTTATTTGGTGGTTTTCATTGTCAATTCGATGTTTTCAGGTGTTCATGATGTTATTCTATTTTTCTTTTCAGGGGAGGCGGTTTTGATCTATTGGAGGAAGGTTTTGTTTGATGTAGTTGGAATAATGGCCTCTGAATGGTATTCTTTTATTCTGATAACACAAGAATTGTGTATTTAGCCTGGTTGCATCATTCACTTTAGATTATGATTTTAGTATTTAGAGTATCACTTCAGATTTGGTTTGAGCAATTAAAGTATTTATTTTTGTCAGTCAATTCTGTTTGTACTCACTTTGGGTATGAAATTGGATCTCAAATAATATTAGTTGAAGTTGTTTATTCTTTAGCTCTTGTTGATTTGTGATCTGTAAAAGATAAATTGTTTTATCTTTTTTCGAAAAGTGGGATAGAAAATGATTTGTTATGTAGTATTTTATGCTATTAGTTTCTAATTCAGATCAATTTCACATAGTTATTTTTTGTTTACATTTTTTTTGCAGGTGTGATTCATCTGTTATAGTTGGTTTGATTTCAATAACAATTATTTTAGTGCTCGTTTTGGATTGGATGCTTCTATTTCTTCTGTTAGGAATAGGATTTGCGAGGAGTGGATTAATTTTAGTCCATTATGCTTTGATATTTTTTATATTCGAGAATCAAAGACTACCTTTGTTGAAACGGATAGTGATCTTCAAGTTGTATTGTGTTTGTCTTGGTTTAAAAAGGAAGAATTTTTGGTATTTTTTCTACGGTTGAAGATTGATTCAACGAATAATTTTGTTGGTGAAAGTAGCAAGTCTGGTTCAGTAGTTGGTGGTGAGTCCAGTAATAATATGTTAGGTTATGATGATGATTTAGATTCTGGTTTTACTCAACAAAAGGATTTACATGAGTTGTTGAAGAAGAATTCAAATATGGAATTTTTTACTGGGGTTGGTCAACAGTTTGATTCTGCTATTGGATTCCGTAGAATGGTTAGTGCTTATTGTTTGAAGAATGGGTTTAAAGTACACTATATTTAGAATTGTAAAGAACGATTGACAGTTCGATGTGCTATAGATAGTTGTCCTTTTAGGATTAATGCTTCTTGCAAACTGAAGCAATTGGACCAACTGTTTGTTAAAAACATTCAGCTGATTCATACTTGTGGTGGTGGATTTCGTTCACTTGGTAGTCCAACTATTAATAGTGATCTTGTGAAAAGTCTAATCTTCAATCAAATTCGTGATGAGCCAAAAAGAAAAACCAAGGATATCATTAAAAGTTTTAGAAGAGATTATGATGTGGAGCTGAGCTATTATTTTGCTTATATGGGTAAGAAATTGGCTATGAATGATATTTACGGTGATGAAAAGAAATCTTACAATGAATTAGTTTGGTATTTGAAGGCACTGGAAAGAAATAACCCGAATAGTTATTCAAGTATGGATGTGGATTCTGACACTAATCAATTTGAGAGAGTTTTTGTATGTTATGAGGCATGTATATTTGGATTCAGCTATTGTCGTCTTATGGTGTTTTTAGATGCTACCTTTTTGAAAGGGCGAAGTGGTATTTTGATGGCTGCCACTGCAAAAAATGGGAATCAAGGTACTGATTTTGATCTTTTTTGTTGTTGTTGCATTTACTTTGTACTGTGTGCATTAGTTCCTTGTTATAAATTTATGTAACATAGTACTGTTTCTTTAAGTGATTGTTCTAGTGATTTTTGTTCTGTACATACTGCATTTTGGTTAAGTGATTAGTCTACTATTATATAGTACTGATTCAAATATAGTGCATTTGGTTGTTTCAAATGTAGTAATATCCAGTTCAATTCATTTTAGTTTCTTTTGCGTTAGGGATTAGCAAGTGAAATTATTGCAGAAATGAATTCAGAGTCACAATTTAGTTCTACTGAAAATTAACGATGATTAATGTTGGTTGTTTTTTCTTGATAATTAACACTGTAAAAGATTTAATGTTATTTAATTTGATGTACAAAATGTTACTGTATACAGGAGTTAAAAAAGATAAATGCATTTATCTTTTAAGATAAAGAATTGAATAACATATTAAGCCGTACTTATATATCATAGTTACTACTACATGTTAAACATATTTATCATTTTTTTCATTATCTAAAGTTCTTACATAACGTATACAAATGATTTAAACAGCATATAGAAAAGATAAAAGCATATATGTTTTAGAAGTTCGAATATTAGTCTTTGTATTGTATGCATGAATTATGTATCATATCTTTGCAATTTCTACCCTTCCTGCATAGACTACACATTCAATTATCAAAATTTAAAAAACAAAAGAAAAAAAGGATGAATTGCCTCTAGCAAATTTATTTTTCCTTTTTTATTTGGACCGAGGGCATAGTGTTCATGTGTTTGTCTACTATTAGATAATACTGTTTCAAACATAGTGCATTTTGTTGTTTCAAATGTACATTAATAAACAGTGAATTATTATTTTTATTTTTTTTCCAGGTTTTTTCCCATTAGCAATGGCTCTTGTTCCCAAAGAAAATGAAGAGTGTGTTAGGTGTGGCTCGCATTGTATTAGAGTGGGTGCGTAGATTGGATTATGATTAGTCTCACATCGCAAGATATTCTAAAAGAGATCAGCATATATATGGGATTGGTAGCATGTAACAACGAGGGATTCCTTTTGTTACAAATAAATGTTGCCATGAAAATATATATGCTCTAGGGGATGTAGGGATATCCAGTCATGACGCTGGCACCAAAAGAGCTTCGTTTAGTGGTCTTGCCCTTCTTCTACACTGAATGAAGCGCGCGCATAGCGGAAGATGCGAGGGGGTGCCGAAACAATTTCAGTTTGGTATCAGAGCTAGTGTTATTGTTCCGTTTGGATATTAATGGCTACTTCAAGTAAATCTATTGGTAGATCTGGGGTCAATTATGGACTTACTCGTTTTGATGGAAAGGGAGACTTTGGAACTTGGAAGATGAAGATGGAGGCCGTATTAAAGAAGGAGAAGACTTTTAAGATAGTTTCTGCGCCTGAGAAGCTGAAAGAGTTAGATAGTGAAACTTTAGAAGAGATGGAAGATGAAGCCCTAACTACCATCCAGCTAAGTCTTTCAAATGAGGTTCTTAGAGAATTTTCTCAAAAGAAAACAGCAAAGGAATTATGGGATGCATTATCTGATGCATATCAGGACAAGTCTCTCACTAACAGAATAATTCTGCAACAACAACTCTATTCGTACAAGATGAAGCCTGGAGCTGATCTCATGGGGCATGTGGATGCCTTAACCACCTTAGTAATGAATTTGAAGGGAGCGGAAGTTGGAATTACAGATGAGGCTCAAGCGGTAATCCTTTTATGTTCCTTGCCTAAGGAGTACACTGCTTTTGTTAATTCTATGATTTATGGTCGTAGTAAAATTAGCATATCTGATGTTAAAGCTGGACTTCATAATGAAGTGTTGAGGGATAGATTAGCAAACACTAGTTTAGACAGTGATACAGAAGGCTTATCTGTTCAGAGAGGTAGAAGCCAAAGCAAGTCAAAATATGGTGGAGGTCGAAATAAATCAAGGTCTCAGTCTAGGGGGCCTAATAAATTGACTTGCAACTATTGTAAAAGGCCAGGGCACTTTGTAGCAACTTGTCCCAAGCTTGAAGGTAGAAGAAGAGACCTAAAGCAAGCTTCAGCATCTACCGCTGAGAAGTCAGATACAGAGAGTGATACCGATGTGTTTACAGCTTCTGGCTCTTTTGTGAGGAGCAACCTATGGCTGATCGATTCTGGCGCATCCTATCATATGACACCTGATAGGAACTGTTTCTCCACTTATCGTGATATTGATGGAGGATAAGTTCTGATGGGCAATGATGCTTCTTGCCGTATGATTGGTGTTGGTAGTGTGAAGGTTAGAATGTTCGACGGTGTTATTCGTACTATTACAGATGTTAGACATGTACCTGATTTGAGAAGAAGTTTGATATCTATTGGGGCTCTGAGTAGGCTTGGTTTGAAGATTGTAGTTGAAGGAGAGAAGATGAAAATATCAAAGGGTTCTATGATAGTTATGAAAGGAGTAAGGGCAGGAAATCTTTATCTTTTGAAGGGCACTACTGTAGTTGGCGAATCAGCATCTGTTACTTCTGTTGATTCAGACTCTTCCAGATTATGGCATTTACGGATGGGTCACATTGGTGAGCGCAGCATGGATGAGTTGAGAAAGCAAGGTTTGATTGATGGTGTTCATCATTCAAAGCTTGGCTTTTGTGAAGAGTGTGTTCTTGGGAAGCAGACGAAGATTTCTTTTGGTACTGGAGAGCATAAGACAAAGGCTGTCTTAGAGTATGTTCACACAGATGTTTGGGGACCTTCCCCTTGCCCCTCCTTAGGTGAAGCCAGGTATTTCGTTTCATTTATAGATGATTTCTCTCGTAAAGTTTGGGTATATTTTCTACAGTCAAAGAGTGAAACTTTTGACAGGTTTCGAAAGTGGAAATCTACAGTTGAGAAGCAGTCAGGAAAGAAATTGAAAGTTCTCCGTTCAGATAACGACGGTGAATTTGTATCACAGGAATTCATCGATTATTGTGAGTCTGAAGGTATCAAGAGGCATTACACCACATCTGGCGACCCTCAGTCCAATGGAGTTGCTGAAAGAATGAATCGGACATTATTGGAGAGAACTCGTTGCCTCAGATTGACTGCAAAGTTGAAAAAGGGATTTTGGGCAGAAGCTTTATCTATGGCGGCTTTCCTCATCAACCGCACACCTTCTACCGCCATAGACATGAAGACCCAGAAGAAATATGGAAAGGAGAGCCTGTTAGCTATTCATTCCTCAAAGTGTTTGATTGTCCAGCTTACGTACATGAGAGCAGAGGGAAGCTGGAACCTAGAGCTCGCAAGTGTATCTTTCTAGGTTATAGAAGAGGAGTGAAGGGATATAGATTGTGGTGTCCAATTAGCAGGAAGATTGTTACCAGCAGGCATGTGACTTTTGATGAGAAGGCTATGTTGAAGGTGGAGCCTTCCTCATCCGATGACAATGAGAGGACAAATGAAGAATACCAACACAAAGTAAGTCATCTACTGTTCATTTTCGTAGAAGTTCTGAAGGTGTTTCCGATGACACCGTGGTTGATGAGGAAAGTACAGAGATTAGTACAGAGGATCAGACTCAAGGTGGAGCTAGTTCAGAGATCAGACCTGTTAGACAGAAGAAGAAGCCTAATTGGTTTAGTGATTTTGTTGGATTGAGCATCGAAGACATTGATTTCGATGACATGGCAACATATGCTTTGAATGTTGTCCATGACGAACCCAGAGATTATAGAGACGCTATTGCTTCAGTTGACAGTTCCAGTTGGTTATTTGCTATGGAAGAGGAGATTGAATCTTTGTAGAAAAATCATACTTGGGATTTGGTGCCTCTTCCCACCAACAAGAGAGCTATTGGTTGTAAGTGGATCTATAGAGTAAAAGACGGCGGCAATGGAAATTTCAGATATAAAGCAAGGTTAGTAGCAAAGGGGTATGTTCAGAAAAAGGGAGTTGAGTATCATGACATTTTTGCTCCAGTTGTTAGGCATAACTCCATTCGCATTCTATTGGCATTAGTGGCTCATTATGATATGGAGTTGGAGCAACTAGATGTCAAAACCGCATTCTTGCATGGTGATCTGGATGAAGAAATTTATTTACGGCAGCCGGAGGGGTTCATTGATAGTAGCAGGCCTGACTATGTTTGTAAACTTAACAAATCTCTATATGGACTAAAACAGTCACCTAGACTATGGTATAAGAGATTTGATAAGTTTATGCTTTCACAAGGATATTCTAGAAGCTTCAAAGACCAGTGTGTTTATTTCAAGAGATGTGATAATGATTTAATATATCTGTTGTTATATGTTGATGATATGTTAATTGCATCTCGGAGTATGGTAAGAATTTTGGAGTTGAAAACTGAACTTAGCAAGGAGTTTGATATGAAGGATTTGGGAAAAGCACAAAGAATATTGGGTATGGAGATTTGTAGAGATAGAAAGCGGAGAGAGTTGAGACTCACTCAGGCGCAATACATCGAGAAGGTCCTCACTCGATTTGTAATGGAGAAAGCCAAACCGGTTGGTACGCCATTAGGCTCTCATTTTAAATTGTCAAAAGACCAATCTCCCACATCGGAAGAAGATAAAAGGTATATGACTGATATACCTTATTCTAGTGCTATTGGTAGTCTTATGTATGCCATGGTATGCACTAGACCAGATTTGGCCCAAGCAGTGGGTGTTGTAAGTCGATATATGTCTAACCCAGGCAAGGAACATTGGCAAGCAGTAAAGTGGATACTTATGTATCTTAGAGGCACTTCATCTGTTGGCTTGTTATATGGTGGAGTGAATGGCGACATCTCACTTAGAGGATACTGTGATTCAGATTATGCTGGGGATAGAGATGCACGGAAGTCAGTGTCGGGCTATGTTTTTACACTTGGCATAGGCTCGATTTCATGGAGATCAAAGCTGCAATCTATTGTAGCTCTGTCAACTACCGAAGCAGAATTGATATCGATTGTTGAAGCAACTAAGGAGGGTTTGTATTTACTTCAGTTGTTGGATGGTGACGCAGCGGATTAAACAAAACAAGGTAGATCGATGAAAGTAGCAATCGGTGGATTGATGAATACTGAAATGCCCAAATTCGTTGATCCGAAGATACCGAATTCTAGCTATCCCAAACACGTTGATCGCGCACGATACCGTGTTCAAAGATCTGCGATTCTTCGCACGTTGATCTAGTGCACTAGATTCCGTGAATCGGCTTCTGCAGTCGTTGAATCGAGCGCACTCGATTGACCGAAAGAGGAGATAGGAGATTACACTCGACTACCAATTTGGTGAAAGCACAAAGCTAACAAAACAAAGTTTTTATTTCAAATCAACTAAACTATTACAAATGACCACACATGCCTATTTATAGGCTACAACTCAACACGCCAAAACAGAACATATTTCAACACAACACTTAGGTCGTGAACGACCTACGACCTAAAATAGTGCGACCTAAAAAACCAGGCGACTTACGACCTAAAGACATTACAACATAAGCAAATACAAGTTACAACAACACACGACTTAGTATAGGTCGGCAGCGACCTAAAACATTACGACCTAAAACAAAACAGTTACAACTCAGCAACGACCTAAAATGGACGGCATCTGGAGCGAGCGACTTAAGAATGAACGGCATCCCCATCAGCGACCTAAAAGAAGCGGCTTCAGAAAACTTCGCGACCTAAGTCTTCACGACCTAAGTCTTCACGACCTATAGTGAGCGACTTATTCCTCCACATCTCTCCGCGACCTAACTTAGGTCGTTCCTTTTCTCTGCGACCTAACATAGGTCGTAGCACCTTATCCTTCAATTCGTTAGGTCATGGCTTCTTTAGGTCGAAACTTGTTAGCGACCTATGGCTTGCTTTAAGCGCTGCATCTGTTTTCACTGCCTCATCTTTACTAGGTCGTGAGCGACCTTCACTAGGTCGTGAGAGACCTAAAATTTTGTTAGGTCGTGAACGACCTAAGTCTTGAACTTCCAATGACTTATTTCCCAGTTGTAGCTCGCTAGGTCGTTCCAGCGACCTATACCTTGGCTCGTTAGGTCGTATGCGACCTAAAAACAAGTTAGGTCGTTTGCGACCTAAGTCTTGGTCGTTTTGGGCTGCATCATCCTCCCCTGGTTGAGAAAAATTCGTCCTCGAATTTGCGACATCCTCTTCCACCATAAGTTCATCCCCATGATATGGTATGAGATGTTTAACATTAAACACATCGGAAGTATACACATCCTCCGGCAGCCTCAACTTATAAGCGTTTTCATTGATCTTCTTCAAAAATTTTACTGGACCAATCTTCCGTGCTTTCAATTTATTGTATGTTCCCACCGGAAAACGATCCTTTGTTAACACTGCATAAACCCAATCACCTTCATTAAATTCAACACTCCTTCGCTTCAGATCTGCAGATCGTTTGTACTTCTCATTCGCCTTTTCCAATCGTTCTTGAACGATTCTATGACACTCTGTCAATCCTTCCACAAAATCAGCAGCTCGCTTGACTGTCTTCTTTGGTTGTGGTATGACCGTTAACTCCAACGGGCCCTTTGGCAAACTAGAATATACAATCTGAAATGGACTGAAACCCGTACTACGGTTCACAGCATGATTATGAGAAAACTCCGCTTGACATAACTTCACATCCCAACTCTTCAGATTGTCTTGCACAAGACATCTCAACAAATTTCCCAATGATCTGTTCACAACCTCGATCTGTCCATCCGTTTGCGGATGATAAGCGCTGCTAAAGTTCAACTTCGTTCCCACCATCTTCCACAAACTTAGCCAAAAATGACTTAGAAATTTAGTATCCCGATCAGAAACAATGGATTCTGGCAAACCATGTAAACGATATATCTCTTTGAAGAATAACTCAGCAACCCGGATGGCATCAGCTGTCTTCTTACAAGCGATAAAATATGCCATTTTGGAAAATCTATCCACCACAACGAATATAGAATCATTTCCCCTTTGAGTTCTAGGCAAACCCAAAACAAAATCCATACTGATATCAACCCATGGTCTAACCGGCACAGGTAATGGCATATACAATCCTGCATTCGTCGCTGTTCCCTTGGACACTTGGCAAATATGACATCTTTCCACAAACCTTCCAACTTCCCGCTTCATCGACGGCCAAAAATAAGATTGAGAAATCAGCTGTAGTGTACGGTCTCTACCCACGTGGCCTTCCTCATGTAGCTCCTTTACAATCTTCATTCTCAAACTACAATCAGGTATGCACAATCGATTTCCTTTGAACAGAAAACCATCCACCATCATAAACTCACCCGTCTCCCCATTCTTGACTTTATCGACAAACTTCATAAAGTAAGGATCTTCGACAAATAACTCTGGTAGCACATCACACCCTGTCACTTCGACCTTCATTGTAGTCAACAAATGATTCCTTCTGCTCAACGCATCCGCAACACGATTCGTCACTCCCGATTTGTGTTTCACAACAAACATAAATTGTTGCAGATATGCAATCCATGATGCATGTCTCGCTGAAATCTTGTCTTGCCCTTGTAAATGTTTCAACGCCTCATGATCCGTGTAAAGAACAAACTCTTTCTGAAATAGATAGTGTCTCTAGTGTTTAATAGCTTGCACAACAGCATAAAATTCCACGTCATATGTACTATATCTCATCTTCTCTCCTGATAACTTCTCACTGAAATATGCAATCGGACGTCCCCTCGGACTCAACACTCCTCCAATTCCAACCTTCGATGCGTCGGTATGTAATTCAAACAACAACTGAAAATCAGGTAAAGCTAGAATCGGTGCTGACGTCAAAAGTTCTTTGATTTGCTCAAAAGCAACCCCTGCTTTCTCCGTCCATGCAAACTGTTTACCCTTCATACAATCAGTCACAGGCGCCATCACACTACTAAAGTGTGGAATGAACCTTCGATAGAATGAAGCTAACCCGTGAAAACTACGAACTTCCGTTATCGTCTTGGGCTGCGGCCAATCTCTGATAGTTTCGACTTTACTTTGGTCAACCTGTATTCCTTTTTCCGACACAACATACCCCAGAAATAAAACACTCCTCGCTAAGGTTTTAAATCTCGCTCATCTCGGCCGAGATCTCGGCCGAGATCTCGTTTTCAAGCCTGGGCGATTCGAAACAACTAATTTCGTTTGAATCTCGTCTGACCCAAATCTCGGACGAGATTTCAATATCTCGTCCGGTATCTCGGACGAGATTTAATAGCGAGATAACGGCCGAATTTTTGAATTTCGGAAAAAATCAACTCTTTTTCGTATTGGGCTAGCTCATCCTTTACCTTAATTTAAGTCTTCTTAATTGTACTTTTTTTAACCCTTATTTATTATATAAATCTCATTTAATCTTCGTCTCTTATTTTACGACAGTGACGAGTGTAAGAAGATGATAAAATCTACATCGATTATGGTAAGTATTTCACTTTATGATTTTCATTTAGGTTTCTGATCCAAATTAATTTACATCCGATTTCATTTTTCTTTTTTCGACACTTTCTTGAGTTTTTTTCCTAACTCTATCTTTTTTGCGGCTATAAATTTTGGGCTTCACTTATTTAACTTTATGTTCTAAATGGATTCCCAATTTGATTTCATTTAGTCTTTGCTGCTATAATTTTTTTCCTCAAGGCTTATTTTTAAGCAATAAAGGAATTCTCTTTCATCTATTAATTTCATTTGATGATTACATGTTCATTCGTACATCATTTTTTTGCTTTTCTTATAATATTACTAAATGTTTGAAATTGTTTGTACTATGTATGCTTTTTTCTACGTTTGTTTGAAATATCTATGCTATTAGTTGCTTAATGAGATTTTGTTTGCTAATAATTAAATACTATAATCAGACATAGAATATCTTAATTCTACTTGTAGACTTTTGTATTTGAAGTTATAGAATTAAGATTTCCCTTGCAGCACTATAAATCATAAAAGGTAGAAATGAGACATTATATTGTGTAGGAAAGTTAAGTGAATGATCAAACAAAGTAAAAGTGCATATGTTATGGTTTGTTTCTTATCTACTTTATCTCATATGATATTATATTGAACATTATTCATTAAATCTAGTTATTTGTTTATTTTACATGATACAAGTGATATTTTTCCATACTAAATTACTAATTATAAGCGTGTGATATATTCAAGGTAAGTGCATAGTGTTTTCCTTAAGGTAGTGACTAGTATTATAAATTTAGGTGTATGAAAACTAATTTTTGACATGACATATACTCTGAGATAACTCCGAAATGAATTTTAGAAACCGAGATGTAAATCCGAGATGGACGACCGAGATGCACTCATCTCGTTCGAGATCTCACCCGATATGAGATAAGCTATCTAAATTCTTCGAGACGAGACGTGACCGAAATCCGAGATTTAAAACCTTGCTCCTCGCCATAAAAACACACTTCTTTGTAGCAGCATAGAATTGTTCTTCACGAAGAATAATTAACACTTTCTTCAAATGCTGAACATGCTCTTCTGTACTAGCACTGTAGATCAGAATATCATCAAAGTAAACCACCACAAATTTCCCAATGTACGGCCTGAAAATTTGGTTCATCACCCTCATGAATGTACTTGGTGCATTCAATAGACCAAACGGCATTACCAGCCATTCATACAATCCTTCCCTTGTCTTGAATGTTGTCTTCCATTCGTCCCCTGGTCTAATGCAAATCTGATGATAACCGCTCTTCAATTGAATCTTAGGAAAGATCACAGACCCACTAATTTGATCTAACAGATCATCAAGCCTCGGCATCGGAAATCTGTATCTGACTGTTATTTTGTTCAATGCTCTACTATCTGTGCACATCCTCCACGTTCCATCCTTCTTGGGTACCAACAAAGCTGGCACTGCACAAGGACTCAAACTCTCCTGAACTCGCCCATGTTCAAGCAATTCCTTTACCTGCCTACGCAACTCTTCATGTTCTTTCGGACTCATTCTATAGTGTGGTCTATGTGGCAACACAACACCTGGAACAAGATCTATTTGGTGTTGTATATCCCTCAACGGTGGTAACTCCGTTGGCAGTTCTTCCGGAAATACATTATTAAATTCTTCAAGCACTAGTTTAACTTCTTCTGGTATCTCAACCACTTCACTGCTCTCTCGTCCAATCAACAAAAACACTTCTGGCTCCTCTTCAACTTCTTTAACAAACTCCTTCAAAGATAATAAAGTTTTCAGCTCTTCAATCTCCTCCAGTTTGTTTTCTTCTTGTTGTCATTTCTTGGGAACTAAAGTAATCTTTGTGCCTTCAAACATAAAGCTATAACTGTTGGTACGCCCGTCATGTTGCACCGCCCTATCATACTGCCACAGTCTCCCCAGCAACAAATGACAGACATCCATATCTACCACATCGCACCATATTTCATCCTTGTATTTCTTTCCAATTGAAAAATTAACACAAGCCCTTCGTCCAACCTTCACCTCCCCGCCTTTTCTCAACCAAGCCAGCTTGTATGGTTTCGGGTGTTTCTCAGTCTTCAATGCCAACTTCCTCACAGCCTCTGACGAAATTATATTATCACAGCTTCCAGCATCAATAACAAATTTGCAAACTTTCCCCAGAATAGTACATGTCGACTGAAATATATTGCTCCTCAACCAACTACAATCCTCCTCTAGCTTTGGTGTCAAACAAGACCTCCTCATCATCAGATTACAACCTTCGTCTCCTGACACTTCTTCTTCCTCCTCATCAGGTGGTGAATTGGAACATTCAGCTTCTTCATCCTCATCCTCAACCTCCGCTATCATAGCTCTCTTCTTCGGCTTAGGACATTCATTACTTTTGTGGCCCATTTCTTGGCAATTATAACACTTGAAACCATTATTGACTTTCGTCTTCCCAACCTCATTCACAACTGGTTTTGCAACAGCTTTTGAAACATTAGAACTTCCACTAACACCCCTCACTAGATTGTTGGAATTTGTAAACACACCACCTCCTCGTCTTCCTTGTTTCTCCCAAGCTAACGACTTCTGGTGTGCTTCAGCAACTGATCTGGGATCAAACATGTTAACCATATCCTATATCTGCATTCGCAACCCCCCAACAAATCTAGCTATCAATTGTTCTTCTGTCTCCATAATATCATTCCTTGCAATCAGTTGATAAAATTCGTCACCATAGTCATTCACAGATTTCGTCCCTTGTCTCAAGTTTTGCAACCTCTGATACATAAGCGATTGATAATTATAAGGTAAGAATGTAGCTCTCATCAGTTTCTTCATCTTATCCCAAGATTCAATCTTTGACTTCCCCATCCGTTCACAAGTAAGTTTAGTTTGCTGCCACCATGCCCCCTCAGCCTTGTAGCAACCAACTTTACTTTACGATTCTTTGGAACTTCCTTGAAGTCAAAAATCTCCTCCACATTGGACAACTAATCCAAAAACTCCTCAACTTGCATACCACCTTTGAATTCTGGTATTTCAGTCTCCCAGATTCCCACTTGTGATCATACTCCGACTGATTTCTACCTTGGCCTCGTCCTTGTCCATGAACACTACCACCGTCATACTCCTCTTCAAAATCAGATGTATATCGATGTCGATCCTGACCACCAACATCTCTACTACCATCACGTCTAACTCCAACATTCCTTCTATCTACATTCCTCCGATCTCGTTCCCGATCATCACCATTTCTATGACTGTCTCGACTCACACTTCTATGATCATTATCAATACTTCTCTCTCGATTGGAATGTGGTGAAACTCTACTCCTTCCATGATTAGATTCAGGTGAAACCCTTCTCTGATTTTGATTCATCTCTAACATCATCTTCTCTAATCGACCAATTCCTTCATTAAGCTTTTCACTAAAATTTTCATTAATTCTTTGCACCATCTCATCGGCCTCTTCTCTTCGATATAATGCTTCAAAGTTTTGATGTCGATTAGCTCTCCTTGGTGGCATGATTTGGAATTGCACAAATACTTCAATGCTCGATAATATACCAAATGATGTTCGGCCTAACTTCCTTAGCTCGGCTCTACTTCAAACTTGTCGCGCAACACCTCCACCCAAATTCAAACACTTTTCGAACTTAGATCCAAAATGATATGGATCGAAAACTCCAACCTTGTTGCAAATTATGATGAACACGATGAACTACAACTCCTCAAATTAATGCAAACTTCGATCTCCACACTTCGACTTAGCTCGGCTCTACACTTCAAGCTCGGCTAACACTTCAACTCTTCAAACTTCTTCAAAGAATTAGCTCCAAGACTCGATTTAGCTATGATTGGCTAAACAAGCTCTGATACCAAACTGACGCAGCGGATTAAACAAAACAAGGTAGATCGATGAAAGTAGCAATCGGTGGATTGATGAATACTGAAATGCCCAAATTCATTGATCCGAAGATACCGAATTCTAGCTATCCCAAACACGTTGATCGCGCACGATACCGTGTTCAAAGATCTGCGATTCTTCGCACGTTGATCTAGCGCACTAGATTCCGTGAATCGGCTTCTGCAGTCGTTGAATCGAGCACACTCGATTGACCGAAAGAGGAGATAGGAGATTACACTCGACTACCAATTTGGTGAAAGCACAAAGCTAACAAAACAAAGTTTTTATTTCAAATCAACTAAACTATTACAAATGAGCACACATGCCTATTTATAGGCTACAACTCAACACGCCAAAACAGAACATATTTCAACACAACACTTAGGTCGTGAACGACCTACGACCTAAAATAGTGCGACCTAAAAAACCAGGCGACTTACGACCTAAAGACATTACAACATAAGCAAATACAAGTTACAACAACACACGACTTAGTATAGGTCGGCAGCGACCTAAAACATTACGACCTAAAACAAAACAGTTACAACTCAGCAACGACCTAAAATGGACGGCATCTGGAGCGAGCGACTTAAGAATGAACGGCATCCCCATCAGCGACCTAAAAGAAGCGACTTCAGAAAACTTCGCGACCTAAGTCTTCACGACCTATAGTGAGCGACTTATTCCGCCACATCTCTCCGCGACCTAACTTAGGTCGTTCCTTTTCTCTGCGACCTAACATAGGTCGTAGCACCTTATCCTTCAACTCGTTAGGTCGTGGCTTCTTTAGGTCGAAACTTGTAAGCGACCTATGGCTTGCTTTAAGCGCTGCATCCGTTTTCACTGCCTCATCTTTACTAGGTCGTGAGCGACCTAAAATTTCGTTAGGTCATGAACGACCTAAGTCTTGAACTTCCAATGACTTATTTCCCAGTTGTAGCTTACTAGGTCGTTCCAGCGACCTATACCTTGGCTCGTTAGGTCGTATGCGACCTAAAAACAAGTTAGGTCATTTGCGACCTAAGTCTTGGTCGTTTTGGGCTGCATCAGATGGTCTTTTTATGGTGCAGAAGACCGTGGAGCTATTTTCAGACAGCCAGAGTGCAATTCATCTTGTTCATAATCAGGCTTATAGTTCACGAACGAAGCACATTGATGTTAGAGGTTACTTTCTTATGCTGGAGGAAGAACGGAGTAAGATCAAGTTGTTGAAAGTGAATACTTCAGATAACCCCTCAGATATGATGACGAAGCCACTTCCCAAGGATAAGTTTGAGCATTGCTCAAACTTGATCCATTTGATTCCAGCTGCTTAGGCGCCATTGGGCGCGAGATCCAATAACCCCTATGATACTTTGTTGATGAGACATACATATATTGAACCGAGGTGGAGTGTTGAATTTATGCGATTCATATATGTGTTTGATGTGAAGATTCGATAGAGCTATGCATTGGAAAGCATTGAAGTTGGTTGGAGGAAGAAGAGTTGTTAGAAGAGGTGGAGCTGCAACCTGAAACATCCTGCAGACGTCTGACCTACCCAGGTCAGACGTCTGACCCTGTTTCATATTGTTGCCCGAAACATTCTGCAGACGTCTGATCCCCCTGGTCAGACGTCTGAGGCGACGAAGGCTATTCTTCCAGTTCCGAATTCTGAAGGGCAATTTTGTAAATTCTAGAACTTGGTTCTCTAAACTGATGGTGCAGATTCTTTTGACATGGATGGATGATCTAGATCATTTAGGTCATCTATATATTATCTCCTAATCATCTTCCAAATCAAGAGATTAGGTTTTAATCAGATTTTCAATAATTGTAATTAATAGAAACCCTAACGAAATCAAATTGGGGGTTTTCTATTTTGAGTGCTCTATTATTAATATCTTCAACTGAGTAATTGATTAGAGAGAGTCTCCACCTATTGTATCTCTCTAATCATTGTATTGGCTTGTAATCTCTGGTGATAATAATAAAAGGGTTATTGGGTCTCCGTGGACGTAGGATCTTCAGATCCGAACCACGTTAAATCTTCTGTGTCTCTAAGTTTTTCATATTGTTGATTGTGTTCTCATAATTGATATTTTAAGTTACATTGGTATTCAAATAGACAATACTAGGTCTTGATTTGAAATCGCTTCCGCAGCGCACCGTGGTGTTGAATTGTTATCAATCGTCCAATTTTCCACTATAGTTTGGTATCGGAGCCGATGGTTCGATGGGACCAATATGATGCAGCATTGACCTAAGTATGCTCCAATATGTGGTTTGAGTTCGGGATTCTCATTAAGGTGGAGTTATAAGTTAAAAACGCGGTCTACTCCAACCGTGGAAAAGAGAACTCTTTGTGAAACAGCTTGGCCAAACTGCTGGAGGTGGTAGCGACCTAATCTAAACTGCTGGAGGTGTTAACGACCTTATCCAAGTGTTTGAGGACTCATATAACTTCAAGTTGAATTGAGAAAAATGCTCGCCAAGGTGGAGATCTGTTAGGTGTGGCTCGCATTGTATTAGAGTGGGTGCGTAGATTGGATTATGATTAGTCTCACATCGCAAGATATTCTAAAAGAGATCAGCATATATATGGGATTTGTAGCATGTAACAACAAGGGATTCCTTTTGTTACAAATAAATGTTGCCATGAAAATATATATGCTCTGGGGATGTAGGGATATCCAGTCATGACGCTGGCACAAAAAGAGCTTCGTTTAGTGGTCTTGCCCTTCTTCTACACTGAATGAAGCGCGCTTATAGCGGAAGATGCGAGGGGGTGCCGAAACAATTTCAACAGAAGAGTGTTGGAGTTGGTTTTTAAAACACCTAAAGAATGCTCTTAGTTGTGATAGAATATTAACTTTTTTAAGTGATAGACACTGGGGTTTATTGTTAAGTATTCCAAAAAAAATTCCAAATAGTCATCATTCTTAGTGTTTGCATCATATGCAAAAAAATATTGCTAGCATTGTGAAAAGTGGAAGGGATGTTTGGGTTGCTCATTTACTTGAGCGTTGTGCTATAGCTTCTAATCATCATGAGTTTGAAAAAGCCATGTCCAAGTACAAAGAAATTGGAGGTGCCAAAGCTATAGAGTACTTGAATGATAAACCATATGATCATTGGGCCGATTTGTTTTTTCAGGGGAAGCGATATGGTGAAAATAAGTCCAATGTAGCTGAGATTTTTAATTCTTAGATTTTGGATGAAAGAAGTTTGCCTGTTACTGCTTGTCTTGATGGAATTAGGGTAAAACTTATGATGCAAATGTCTAATCTTAGAGAAGAGGCATTAAAGTGGACTAGTGTGCTATGTCCGAAAATGGAAGCTCGTTTGTTAAAATTGAAGGAAGAATTATTTGGGTGGAGTGTTTCTAAATCATCTAGGTATGTATTTATATTTTTTTACATGATGTTCACAGTTTCTGAAAAATGATAAATGCATTTATCTTTTTTCAACCTGTTATGTAGCCTGTGTTATGATTTCATTTTGTTGGTGTCGCTTGCTACATATTTTCTCTTTGTCTGCATTGAGGCTTATGATAATATGAATAATGTAAGGACCAAGTAATATAAAGCAAGTATCATTGTGGTGTTTTATTTTTGAGATATTGTTATGGTAAAAACTAATGTTGTGCATAGGAGTATGATGCATTAGTGTGTCTGCTTAGGGTTTATTCACATGCATGAGTGTTTTATTTTTGATAGTATTTATGGTTTTTGGTATAACTGAAAGCTGTGATAAGATATTTTCAAGTTTATAAATTTAAACCTTAACAGTAAATATATAATGGAAATATTGAGCAATGCTCACATGCGGAATTCATGAGCAAACATACATTATCTTTTTTTTCTTCCCTCATAGCATAGCTTCTGTGGTCTTTAAGAATATGAACAGTATGACTATTGTTAATTTTTTTGGGTTTATGAGTCTTATTTTTCACTATTAGTTCACTGCACATGAATTGGGTCTTATTTATTAGATAGATTAGAGAGAATATATATAGTGCCAATAATCTTTTTTTGGAAATGCAATATGTTTATATATTTTACCTGTTTTTAATTTTACATTTTGTAGGTATATTTTTGAAGTTCATTCTCCAACATCTCAAAAGGTTGATCTTAAAAATCGCATTTGCAGTTGCAATCAATGGAAAGTGATAGGTTTTCCTTGTGTGCATGCTTTGAAGTGTATTTCTTTAACCAGAAATTATGTTTATGAATATATTGAGAATTACTTTACTGTTGAGTATTATCGAGCTTCGTATTCACATTTGATCAATCCTATTCCAACTTTTGATAAGGAAGCAATTGAAGCTGAAGAATCATCTATTGTTCTTCCTCATAAGCCTGTTCGTGGAGCTGGTAGGCCTAGGATGAATAAGATTGAAGGTGCTGATCTTCATGCTAAGAAAAATAGATGTGGAAAGTGTAAAAAACTAGGACATAATAGAAGGGGGTGTTCTTTGAATAATTGAGTTGATTGTTTTAGTTCAATGTATTTGATTGGTTGTTCTATGAATACTTTGAGTTGAATAATTGAGTTGATTGTTTTAATCCAAAGTATTTGATTGGTTGTTCTATGAATACTTGGTTGTTGTATGAATACTTTGAGTTGAATATTTGAATAATTTCATATGTTGAATTGGTCATAATCTGATTTTGATTATTTTTGGTTGTATGCAATTATTTATGTTTAACTGTTATTTGGAATACAATGTTGTTAGTTTTGTTAAAAAAGATAAATTGATATTTCTTTTTAATTCTTATGTATAGTCTGTTTTTTGTTATTATATGTTACTGTAGTTATTATGTCTATTCTTAAAATATAGTCTTTTCTATTCATGAACTGTATCCCTGACGCTGGTCACTACAAGAAAATCAAAGTGGTATCAAATAGGACCAGTTTTAATAGCATAGCAATGAGATATTCTATATCCTCAATGCCAACGGATATTCGAACCAAATCATCTATAAATCCACGAGTTTCACGCACAGCAATAGGAATACAAATCAAACAGAACAACTGGAGATAAGTATGACTAGTATATTGCTACCCGAAACATACTATCAATAAAAGTGATGTTCTTATGTATAGACTTTTTAAAAGAGCATACGCAGAATTGTCAATAAAAGTGATAGAACATACTGTCAATAAAACATAAATGCATTTATCTTTTTAACAGAGCATTAAAAACATTAGCCATTACAAATTCACTATCAATTACCATAACTTCATTATCAAATTTAAAATCAGTTGTGTAAGTACTTGCTAGTTAACAATATACAAAAGCAACATAGACTGAAGTGATTATGTACTTGATATTGCATTTGATAGATGCATTGGTTCTAGACAGTCTTGCCTTCTTCCCTGCTTTTGATGAGAAAGGAAGACAAAAACAACGATTACGGGTATAAACTCTAGTATCAACGAAAAGACGCTCCGTATTATACGGCCCAATTTTTTTCTAGGACACAACATGAATGAATAGTCAGATTCAAAAGTGACGGTGCAAACAAGTGCACAACACACACATAAACAAACTCAAGTCTACAACATCTGCAAGTAGGTTTTACAATTCAAATCGTGTGGCCTAAGTCAACCATTACAAATTCATCAGTAAATTCAGATATACTGTCTAAAATCTATCATCAAATAAAATTTTAACAAATGTATGATAAAAAGACTGTTAAATATCAAAGAATTTGTTGCTATCATTGTCAGTTCAAATTTTTTGTTGCTGAAGCTGAACTGCAGAATTTTTCAATTGTCCAGCAGTATGGTTCATCGGAGAGAATTTGTGCATTTATTTGTGCTCTAAATGCGTTTAGTTATTCTGGACTAATTTTTTATGTTGTTTCCATTCCTTGTGCTATCTTTTGGATAAACGTCATTACGAAAATTCCACAGTCAAACCTGCATTTGTTAAAATTTTAGTTATTCTATAACATGCATCGTTGTATAAATATCTCCAGTATCCTGAAAATTACCCGTTGGTTTGTTGAGCACAGTTAACATTTTTAATCAATGTAGACTTTCCCAGAATTGTTTTCTCGCCTGCGTCTTGTAAGTCTTTATTGATGCTGTTTACCGCTGCTTTCTGCCAAATATATATATATATATAACTTTTTTATAATAATGATAAATCTATTTATCTTTTTTACTTTCTGTGTATTTTACTTACCATATTAATAGCAAACTTCGAATGTCCACTTCTTAATGTCTTAGATCTTGTGGTCAAGTGTAGAGAATCATAATGGTTCCATGTACATGATTCCACTACTAGCTCTAGCAAGCTCCAATGTTCGTTGCCATGTATAGGAAATAATATATTACAACATAATGGATTTAGAAGTGTTTGTTTAATAAAAGGATTAAACATATTTCTTTTGATATTTTCCATGTTTCCATCTGTTGCACTTTTCTGTTAAAAAATAATTTCAGAAAATTTATCTTAGAAACAAATTAAATTTGACATTATAGTTCACTTACTGTCATTGTTGTGTTCACATATATAATGCTAGAACTTTGTTCTAATAATTTTGTTTTTCTGAACCAAAACCAATCATTAACCTACATTTTAAAAAAAATATGGATTAAGTATAGAATTTATAATGAAGCAAAGTATAGTTTTTTGTACTTACTTGACCAGAAATATATTCTCCATAGAGAAGTTCTTCTATCATACTTTTTGTGATGGTGATGAAGTTTTCATCATCACAAGTAAATGCTTCATCACTGAAAAATTAAGATTAGTATGTACTGTGTTGTATGGCACTTACAGTATAAAAGAAAATTAATTAAGATTAGTATACTGGAAAATTAAGATTAGTATGTAATATTTGTTAATAAAAGAAAATACAATATTTGTAGAAGTTTGTATGAAAAGATAAAGATAAATTAATTTATCTTTTTTAGTTTAGTTTGGCTTTTTTGATCTTTATATGACAAAAAAACATGGGTATTAAATCAGTCCTGGGTTTATGACACTTACAGTATAAAACATAGATTTGATCTCTATATGACAAAAAAATATGGAGAATTCATGGGCAAAAAAGGTCCATGACTTGTATATGACAAAAAAAAAATAGGCCGTGTTGCAAATATTATAACTTCTATATGACTTTAGTTATATTAGCCTATGCATATCAACAAAAGTTTTTCAATAATTTATATGCATATCATAAGTTATGTTTGGAAAAGATATAACTAGTATGTTTCATTCTATTTGTTAATGTTACAGGTTTTTTCTGAGTAACTGTATTTGGAAATCCGAAAGAACATGACAAACTAATACAACAGTTCATCATTAATGTTACTGATTGTGGTTTTTACTGCTAGCTTTGATTACATCTTCCGTCCTTTTATTACTAGTGCCTAAATTTGTGTAGTGTGTATCGTATATAACTAACCAACCTAAAAATGCAAAGCATCAAACCTAATAATGAAAAGGTGAAGATAAATTAATCTATCTTTTTTAGTTTTGTTTAGTATTTTTATTTTTTTAATTTGTAGATCATTAGATTTTGATGCTGGAATAAAAAGCTTTATTTGAATTATATGTTGTACTAAAAACAATATGATATTGTGCTAGAAACAATATCTTATTAGAATAAATATATATTGAAGTCAATTGAGTGAAAGGTAGTTTAGTTACTTACTTGTTTCCTCCAAGAATTTTGAAAAAAAAATTGACAATTTCTTTTTGTTCTTCAGTAAGATATTTGAGTAGTGGACATTTCTCAACATTCCTTGGCTTCTTCTTCTTTTTTGGTTCTTTTAGGACAACATCTTCAACAACAATAGGATTTTCAGGAGCATTTTCTTGAGCAAGCACTTTCAGATTGTCAGATTTTAAACTATCTTGTGTCTCCTTTTCTAGTATGAAATCTTGAGTTTGCATAATATCAAAAGTTGGAAAATTAGTAGAACTGTTTATGTGAATTATACCAACATTTTTTTTTTACCTTTTTCAGCTTCGGTTTTTTTGTTCAAATTATCTTTTTCCTTCACATCGTGCTTTTCTAAATTTTCCAACTTCTGGAGCTTCATTTCAAGAATCTATATTCTTTTTTCAGCCACTTCTCTTAAACGTCTTTCCTCATTTAATTGTTCTGCAATATTTTTCATCTCAGTAGTCAAAAAATTAACTTTTGACTGTAGCTCCATTATGTTATTAGCACATTCTTTGGCATATTTTTTCAGACTTGTGTCTTCTTGGCACTCATCTAATTTTCTTTTGTTGTTTTGGTCTTCTACCACCTCAATAGCTATTATTTTATTGGAAAGAAATTCTTTCTCTTCTTTTGTTACAGCTGCAAAATTTTTTAAAATATGCAATGAATATATTTAAAGTTAAGCTTGCACATATACTGTCGTTGAAGTACTAGACAAGTTAAGATTGCACATATACTTTCTATACTCATTTGGTTTTCTTTTATTTAGGCTACTAACATTCCAAAAAATTGCATTCCAAGAAATATAAAAAATGTATAGTTAAAAAAAAAGCATACTTTGTCATTGTCAACTTCAGTGAGTTCCAAATCTTTCAGTTTTGATAAATCCCATTTTCTCATTCTTGGGATTTTGGTTTGCAGATTTTCCTTCTCATCAATTATTTGTGTTCGTTCACAAATCCAGTACTGCAAGAAAAAGATAATACATTTATATTTTTGTAGTGAATATAAATTTGAATATATTTATATTTAGTTAAAGTTATGAAAGCATACCAGTAACACCATAGTACAGCCAGGTGTACTTCTAGGGTCAGCATGATACTTTTTAACATTTTTCAAAACATTTTCACATATTGCTCGTGGCCAAGAGATTGAATTTAATTTTTTTAAATTCAGCAACTTTGGCAAGAAACCCCATTGCATATAACTTTGGTTGTTTGGAAAAAGGAAAGTTATAACCAGCAACAATAATAACAATTTCACTAAATCTTCATTTCCTTTTTCCTCTTCTAACAGTGTATTCAATCTTTTTATTACTGTTTTTTGGCTGATTATGTCTTCTTCTTGAAAATTGGCAGTTAAAAAATTGGAGAAACTTTCCATGGCTGAGGCTTTGTTAGAAGCTGGTATAGGAAATAAGTCTTCTCCAGCTAATGGCATTCCAAATATTAGACTGACTTCTTCAGGACTTATTTTGAGTAATTTGTTTCCAATTTTGAAAGCATTTTCTTTTACATCAAAAGAAGTAATGATGTCATCTAAATTTGAAGCACTTTTCCTTAAATATTGTCGTGCTATTGAATCTCTAAGAAAAACATTGAAGAAGTTTTTGAATGGTGTTTTTTTCTATAAAAGCTTTTGCTTCAAGTGAAAGAATGTGTTTCTCCTTTATAATTGACATCACTTTATAGATTGCATCCAAATTACATCTATATGTACCTGTGTACTGTTGCCTTTTTTGCTTCTTGGCTATTTTTTTAATTTCATATTGATCAACATCATCCGAATCAGTACTTTCTTCAGCCAGTTGTTGTGAAATCGTTTTTTCATCATCAGAGTTTTCTAATTGTTTATGTCAGAAGTCCTTATCTGTGAAGTCTTCTTTTTCATCAGCATCGGGTAATTCTTGTGTTGGTCCAGTCTGATTCAACATTTATGAAATGAAAATCAAAAAATCAATTAAGAGGTAAAAATAACAAGTTTATGAAAAAAATATTTTACTACACAAAAATTTGAATAAAAAGATAATATGGTTTATCTTTTTAATTATTTTGTATTTTTTTGGGATTAAGATTTTTTTTAGTGTATAAAGTACCTCTATTTAAAAAAATAAAAGATAAAGCACTTTTTTAGTATATAAGTACCTCTTTTTTTTTTAAAAAGTACAAATTAAATCCAACAGGTTTTTTTGTAAAGAACAACTGTTTGAAAAAAAATTTAGACCAATTTCAATTTTCACAGTTTCAAATTTTCACATTTTCAAAATTTTATTTTAGACCAATAAAAGATAAATGAACATTCACAACTGAAAATCAACAAGAATTATTTAATGAAATGAAAATTTATAATTAGAAAGTTTCAAAGTATAGAAAGATAATCTGCTTTATCTTTTTTAGTTGTTTAAGTAATGGTTAATTAGAAATCTGAAAACTTAAAGAGAATGAAACACAAAATAGCCATCAGAATATTATGTATAAAAAAGATAAATGCTTTTATCTTTTTTAACAGAGCATTAGAAACAAATTAGCCATTACAAATTAGTGATCAGTTATTAGAATTTCATCATCACAATAGCCTCAAAGTAATAACAAGTACAAAATGTATGAAGGCAGTGCACAATGCAGACTCGTATGGTCAGAGAATCAAGCTACAACATTAACGAATAGTCAGATTCAAAAGTGACAGTGCAAACAAGTGCACAGCATACACATAAACAAATGCAACATGAAAACAACTCAAGATCAATGCAAATGAAGCAACCAAACCTGACTGAAGTGTTCAGACATTACATATATACATGTGTGTAACATCAAGTGAATATGCAACATCATACACATTGAAACCAGAGTCCAATGCAAACATGTCGACAAGATGAGAATGCAAGTGCAGACAAGCTACATGATCACTAACTGCATATAAAGCAATCACTCAAGTCAGTGCACATCAACCCAATACAAACTACATGAAGTGAATGCACAAACATATATATATATATATACACATATGTATATACACATGTATACATACATGTAGTGATAGCATAGCAGACTAACCAAGGTAAACAATGCAAGCTCAAAAAATTTAGCTATTTTTTTTATTTAAAATATGGAATCTAGATTCCAATTTAATATGTATATACAAATTGAAGAGTACAACTAAATATTATAGGAAACATAAGTAGGAAAACAGTTACCAATGGAGTTGAAGATAATGATGATCTCTGGCTGTGTTCATTGCAGAAAGGACTATATATAGGTCTTATGTTTATGCATTGAGTTCCACCTTCATTTATGAATATGCAAGTAGTTTTTCGAATGAATAACTATGATTTAGAAGACCTTGTGTGCATCTTTACGCTGCATAAAAATTGTCATACATAATGAAATGTTAGAAAGAGTGAAGAATGATTTTTTTGTACTTAAAAGTTGATTAAGTATGTTTATTTCGCATAAATCCTTCAGGACAACTGAAATTGACTTAAATTCAGTATTTATTATGTTATATGTAGTCGCTGATATAAAATTTTATCTAGGATTTATTCTGTATTTTAATGTTTTACATAAAAACATAAATGCTTTTATCTTTTCCAACTAGGGTTTAAATTAGTTGTATATTTTTTCTAATAACTTTAAATCATGATAAAAACAAAATCCTATCTAATAAGTAATTGTAATTATCAAACACAACTAGGGTTTAGCATGTAGTCTAAATATTTTACATTAATAGATAGATACGTTTATCTTTTTTAACAGCTAAACAATAACTTGTTCAGTTTAACACCTAGGGTTTAGTATCATCTGCCATTGAATATTAAGGTATGCTTAATTAAACAAATGTCGATTATTTTAAATTATAACAAGAACTAAAATACCTTAAATATATTATAAGAGCTATTATCAGCATCGTTAAGAATGAATATTTAACTACGATTTATCATCTAACTAAAACATTTACAACAAAATAAAATATAGCTTACTTGTTCCGCATTTAAGTTTAAGGTGATTGCAGAAATTGCTCGATGAAATTATTTTAGTTTAAGCTAAAATCAATGAAGCAGAAATCGATGATGCTGAAGCAGAAATATTAGGAAGAGAAAATGGAATGGAAGAAGGGCATAAAGTAACGTGTTTAAAATTTTGTCCTGCAAACTAATTATTTTAAAGCTGTGTGCTACAAACTTATTGTTTGATGAAAGAAGGACCTTGCGGTAAAATTTCCCTATTGTAAAGGGGAATCATATATAGTTCGTTATCTAATTAAATCGTTTTGTATAAAAACATAAATGCTTTTATCTTTTTTAAGTAGGGTGTAAATTTGCTGTATATATTTTGTAATAACTTTTAAATCATGAAAAAATGGCAAACATGTATAACATATACTAGTCACTATTTAAGATAACTAAGGCTTAAGTTGATTTGAACCAATTATAGTAAAAGATAAATATGTTTATCTTTCGTAGCTGTTGAACATAGGAACATTACAACATAACTGTGTTTACACAATACATACAATTTTTGAAGTACTGAAGTTAAAATTACGTTAAAGCAACTCAAAGATAAACAAACATGTTAAATCCATTACATTCTTATATTAAATCAATTAGATTAAAAGATAAACAGATTTATATTTTTAAGCTGTTGATTATGAACAGTTTTAGATCACGTTAAATCATTACAAAAACAACAAACACCTTACATGCATTACAAAAACTGTTATATATAAACACAATCAATAGAACTTATTTCTTACTTGTCAAACACAAGCAAAAACAACCCATAAATAGCAAAGAAAATCAATCAGTGAATGACTACTTACTTCAGCTAACAAAAACAATTGATATATAGCAAAAAAAACAATCGATGAACAACAAACAGCAAAGATAAACAAGTATTTACTTGTTCAGCAACTAGTAAATAGAAATCGCGTCTTGCAACTAGTGAATAGAAATCGCGTCTTAGTTTCTTCAGCTGAAGAAAATTGAATCAATCGATATATAGCAAACAGCAGAAATAAACAACTACTTACTTGTTTAGCTGAGAAAAGTTAGGCGGTACGATTTCTTCAGCCAATCGATAATCCAACTGAGGCGATTTTTCTAAGCCCTACTTTTGTTTTTCATTTGGAGGTTTGGCGGCAGATATGGATTAGCAAGAAGTAGTGGGTTTATTTTTGACCCGTGTCCTGGAAACTAATTTTTTTGAACACGTGTTCTAGAAAATAATTAGTTTATGGTAATAGGCCCTTATAGTGAAATTCCCCCAAATTGCAAATTAAAGGTAGACTGAATAAATAAATAAATAAAGCCTGTTATATGTAGTAGCGACGAAGACTTTTGTTGTTCCAGGCTCTCGGCAGAATGAGACCGTCAACGGTCGATAATTTAAATGTGTCATCTCCAAGTCTCCTTTCAATAACATACAGCCCTTCCCACGTTGGCTTCATATGTGAAGGAACTGGGTAAATTCTTTTAAGGATGAGATCGCTGAGTTCAAAGGTTCCGTGTCGGACCTTGGAATTGTACAATCGGGCGATTCGACTTCGGTACGCGGCTGCCCTCAAATTAGCCTCTTCTCGCTTCTCATCCAATAAGTCCAGAGATTTGGCAAGTAACATAGCATTTGTCTTTGGATCATAATAGGTCACACAATGAGAAGGTACTTCCAACTCGACTGGAATAACGGCTTCTGAACCATAGGAAAGTGAAAATGGAGTATGGCCGGTTGCGGAATTTGGGTTGTTCGGTAAGCCCATAGGGCCATGGAAAGTTCATCGATCCATTTGGTCCAGGCCTTATCTAGTCGTTTCTTCAGAATGGACTTTATAACTTTATTAACAGCTTCAACCTATCCATTCGCTTGAGGGTGTGCAACTGCATAGAATTTCTTTTGGATGTGGAATCGTTGACAGAAATTCTTAAATTCAACACCGTCGAGTTGGGCTCCGTTGTCGGTGATGATGGTATGTGGGAGACTAAATCGACAGATAATGTTGCGTACTACAAAGTTGATCACATTATTCGTTGTGATAGTAGCAAGGGGTTTAGCTTCCACCCACTTGGTAAAGTAATCAACTGCAACGATGGCATACTTTACACCACCTTTGGCTAGAGGTAGAGAACCAATAATGTCGATGCCTCATACTGCGAACGGCCATGGACTGACCATCTAAGTTATTTCGGTAGGTGGGGCTCTCGAAATCCGAGCATGCTTCTGACACCTGTCACATTTCCTGGCATAATCCAATGCATCCGATTTACAATCGGCCAATAATATCCATATTGGAGCACTTTCTTGGTAAGAGCTTGCCCCTCATGTGTGATCGCCACATTCTCCTTCGTGTACATCATGCAATACTCATTTGATTTCATCGCGAGCGATACACCGGAGTAAAGGAACAGAGTACCCTCTTCTATACATGAATCCATTCTGAATAGTGAACCGCGAAGCCTTTCGAAGGACTTGTCTTTTTTCATTCCTACGCTCTGGTAGGGTTCCATGCTCGAGATAGTTTCTGAACGAAGTCATCCATGACTCCTTATCGGGAATGACCTTAAATACCCAATCTGTTTGCATCTGATCAATGCTCGGGGAAGACAATGTCTCTATGGGAACGAGTCCCATATGCTGTGCCTCACCGGTACTGGCTAATTTTTCCAAGGAATCGGCTTTATGATTGCGTTCTCGGGGTATGCAATGGATAGCATAATAATCAAACTAATTTAATATTTCCTGAACCCGAGCGAGATAAGCAACCAGCCTTCGGTCTTTGGCCTGGTACTCCCCCCGAACTTGGCACACGACCAATTGTGAATCGTAGTAAATCTCCACAGCAATAATTCCCAAATCTCTGGCAAGCTTTAATCCAACGAGTAGGGCTTCGTATTTGGCCTCGTTCTTGGTCGCACGAAAATCGAACTTTAAAGCATAGCATATAGATCGGCCTTCAGGAGTTTCAAGTACAACTCTGGCGCCTGAGCAATGGTCATTTGATGCACCATCAGTATGTAGCTTCCAGATATACTTGGGAGATTCACTGGTTTCGGGAAAAGTCCTCCGGGATAGTGAATTCAGCGATGAAATCTGCCAGGACTTGTCCTTGGATAGCTCGCCTTGGAGTGTAAATGATATCGAACTGACTCGGCTCAATATTCCACTTGTGTAACCTACCAGACGTCTCATGCCGCGTAAAGACCTATCGTAACGGCTGGTCGGTGTAGAGAATGATAGGATGAGCCTGAAAATATAGACGGAGC
Organism: Allium fistulosum; assembly: GCA_030737815.1. NCBI lineage: Eukaryota > Viridiplantae > Streptophyta > Magnoliopsida > Asparagales > Amaryllidaceae > Allium > Allium fistulosum. The sequence goes on along the minus strand of CM060905.1, from coordinate 749,942,204 downwards.
TTCCTCGAGGCAATGACAAGACAATAAGACAACTTTTCCAGCTTCGGATAGTTTCTCTCTGCTCCGGTCAGTCGTTTGCTAATGTAATAGACCGACCGTTGTATCCAGTCTTCCTCCCGAATTAGGGCAGCACCGATTGCATTTTCTGACACCGCTAAGTAGACGTACAGTCCCTCATGATCAATGGGCTTTGACAGAATGGTTGGTGTGGAGTGGTGTTGAATCAGTGCTCGAATGCGCCCTCACATTCCGTAGTCCATTCAAATTTCTGTTTCCCTTTTCTGATCAGACGAAGAAGGAAATGCATTTGTCAATGGACTTTGAAATAAACCTGCTAAGTGCCGCTACATTTCCTTTGAGGCTTTGGACTTGCTTTATAGTTCTTGGAGTCCCAAGATTTTTGATTGCCCAGATCTTTTCAGGATTGGCTTCAATTCCTCAAGCATTGACGATAAATCCAAGGAATTTTCCAGATGCGACCCCAAAGTGGCACTTCAACGGGTTGAGTTTCATTCTATATTCTCGGAGGATGTTGAACATCGATTCTAGGTATTTGATATGATCAGTGGAGAATCGTGACTTCACAAGCATGTCCTCCACATATACCTCCATGGTTTTTCTGATATGGTTAGCGAACATTCGATTAACTAGCCGTTGGTAGGTTGCTCCAGCATTTGAGTCCAAATGGCATGACTTTGTAGTAGTAAAGTTCCAGATCGGTGAAAAAGCTGGTATGCTCCTGATCGGGCAAGTGCATGGGTATCTGATTGTAGCCAGTATACGCGTCCATGAAGGATAAGAGTTCATGTCCAGCTATTAAGTCTATGAGCTGATCGATTCGGGGAAGTGGAAAACTGTCTTTAGGGCAAGCTTTATTCAAGTCTGAGTAGTCAATGCATGTTCTCCATTTCCCGTTGGGCTTTCTGATAAGTACAGAATTGGACACCCATTCTGAATATAATGCATCTCGGATAAACCCGTTCGACTTGAGTTTATCTACTTCTTCCTTAAGGGCGGTAGTTCTCTCTGGATCCATACCATGCCTTTTTTGTTTGACCGAGACGTGCAGCGGGTCAATATTCAATGTGTAGCTCGTGATGCCGGGGAGATCCCACACATGTCGGAATGCGTCTAGGAAAACACGTCGAGGTTTGCCGGAGAAATTCAACCAATTCCCCCTGCATCTGTTGGCTTAGCTGAGATCCAATCTTTACCATTTTAGAGTCGTCATTATCATCGATCGGAACATCGATCGTCATCTCTGTCGGGGATACCTGACTATCTTTACTTTCTTCTTCACTTTCGGTATCTCTCGGGTCATGATCCCTTGGGAATTGGTTGGGGTGCCCTGGCCTTGGCCCGGGCGTTAGCTATCAATTTTCCGCAAAGCGGACGTAGAGAGATTCCTCTACGCCCTTTCCTTTTTCTTTTCGCTACGCCTCCCGCAGCTCAGCAACATAACAGGCTCGTCCAGCAGCCTGGTCTCCCTGAACGACTCCAACTCCATTGTCGGTAGGGAAATTCAAAGTCAAACACAAAGGGGCAATGGCAGCTGTAATGATCCTGAAATCGGCCTTCGAAAATCGGCACCCGTACTTCACTTGTACTCGAATGCCGTAGATTCAAACGCCATTAAGTATAACAACACAGCGGAAGAAAGAAAACAATGATATCATATACAACTCCAATGAATACAATATCCAGTATGATATACCACAATGATATCAATATGATACAACAATATCAGAGATAAATAATGATACAGCGGAAAACAGAACTGATAACTCCAAATGATCCTCAAAAGAGAATGAATCCAACTTCTCTAACATCAAGCTCGAAACACCAACCAATGCACCAAGATAGGCAGGTGTAGTCATCCACTCCGATGAAGTGAACTAGCTCTAGATAATCTACTAAACCTGAATATCTGAGAAACCCAACTCTAGACTGCCCGTGTGTAAAATTGTGGGCACCCAGAGTTTAGGAAGGGAATAATAAACTCCGGGTCAGTCATGGGACTGGTGTAAGCAACAAAAACAGTTTATCTTTAAAACAAACACAAAAGAATCTTAAACACTGAAATCCGCAATGCTTTTGGAAAATGAAACTACCATAAGACCTCCCGCCATACACACAATGCAAATGCAGAATTGGAGGAGATTTCTTCTTATGGTAGTCAAACATGCTTACTACGCAAAACAAAACTCTTTTGATATTATTACTAGTGCATAGTGTAGAAAGCCATTTTGAAAATATAATATAAATCTTAGCCAGCATACAACCATTATCGTATGCCTACTATAGCTACTATGTTCAATAGCAGGTTACCGCCACATTCCATAGCAGGTAATACAACTAAAACCGTACAAGGTTCGTATTGTTTCTTTGGATTTCCAACAAATGGTCAGGCAAAGGAACTTCCTTACACCGAAATGGAAACGCCTCTGGAAAGACGTCCCGAGAACCTAACCGGATCTCTGCAAACACAAGGCCGACACTACCTCACGCTTTAACCAAGCTGTAACTAGGTAACTACCACACGAGTATGCCATTCCCGGTCGTTACCGACCTTTATCCAAGACGTCTCTATCACAAAGCAACATCACACGGTAATAAATTTATAGTGTCCACATGAGTTAAGTATCTGGGCTCCATACCATGATACCACCCTTTATCCAGAAGAAAATGGACATACCCTAGAGGCACGACCCCTACAAACCTTGCCGCAACATTCCTGTTTCGACCATCACCGGGTTGTGAGGCTCGACGAAGTCTCGTCCACAAAGCTACACTTTTTCACAAAGGCATGCTTTGATCAACAAATGATCAACAGCACTTCGTATGCCACATTACCAAATTGGGAATGTATCACTAATAACCATCAACTACATAACCTCTGAGCTCGTACGTCTCAGAGAAGGGTGTTAAGCTAAGAGAATAAATTCTCCGCCACCAACAGAAATGTATTTGATAGAAACCAGCTTTACATCTCAAAGTGTAGTGTCTGACATACAACCATACAAGTCTGTTCCGGGTTCGAACAGAACCGAAGACACTTCCAAAGAAACCCTTGCAATCCGGGTATTCACAATCCCGATCGAATTTCCCATCACTTAGGGAATCTCTATACCGGCGTGACTCAGTGCAGAGACAATCGATAGGTCATCCTATCACTCTCGCAAATACCCGGTCTTCACCACCGGTCTTCAAATGCTATCCATATTGTCGTATCACTATTCGGAATGGGTTATATGAAACAAAGGTCCTCTCCCGGCTAAACCGAATAACGAGCGCAATTAAAAATCATATGGATACTGGGGTCTCAGTTAAATCATAGCTTAAAGCCCAAAACTTTTCATTCGAATGGTTAAAACAAATTACCATTTCCAATCTTTTAAACAAAAAGATTCATTTCAACAACCTTCAATGGTTTGAACAAATTTCCATACTTTTAATCTTTTAAACAAAAAGATCCAATTCACAAAGTTCACCCCATTCACAAAGATCCATTCATGGATTTCAAAACAATTTCCATTTTAATTGAATAGGTTTACTCGTTAAATCTTTAAATCAAGATTTAACTTATAGCTTTCAAAACTCATTTCCAAAGATTCATTCATAGTCTTTCAAAACAATTCCATTTCAAGTTGGATTAACTCGTCCGGTCTTTGAATTAAAGACTCATTTCATAGTTTTCAAAACATTTCAATTCCTATTTCAAACTTGAAACCTTTCAACACAATTTAGAAATCCTTTCTTAAAATGAAAGCTATTATTATTTGAAAACAAATAGTTTCCGTTTCGGAAAAATTCGATCTTATTTATACAAGTTGAATCTTTGGGTTAGTTCAAATTCCCAAAAACAACACTTTAAAAATGGTTTAAAACCCTTATAAACTTGTATAATTCTTTTTAAATCATAAATACTAATATAGGATTCAATTTCAGATATTGAATTCCAATTTAAATCAAATTATTCAAATTTCAAATCTTTATTAAGTTATTCAAAATAACTTACATTTTTAAAACACCCTTTCAAAGGCATTTTACTTTAAACCCAATCCATTTCCAACCCATTTGAATTTAAAATTCAAATTCAAAAACTATTTTAAAAATCTGTGACTTAACCGATTTCCACGTGAAATCCATATTTGTGTGTGTATAGTGTAGTCCAGGGATTTTACACAATAGTGCACAACATCAATCATCACAGATATATCGATAAGCGGTATAACCCATAACGCTTATCTTCATTCACATATTCATAGATAAAATAAATTTATCAGTCACAAAGATTCACTATTACGATTCGATGTGGGTTTCAGATAACCAACTGGAATCCTACTCCCTGTCGCATCGAAATTCAAATGTCGTTTACGGGTCAAGGGGTTTTCATATTCATACAACAGTATATAACAGCTCAACACAAAGCATTACATAGCAACACATCATATATCAAATATGTCAATCCATCACATTCAATAACAATCAAACCTCTACAATTAAAGTGAATAAATTGGGTGGTTTTTAAATTTATCAACGACATAATTACTTTCATTAGAAATCTTAAATCAATTATTTATTGTCATTAACTACAATTAATTAAGTCTTAATCACCTTCATTAATCTATCGTTCTTTAAATTAATTATCTTAATTAATTAACCTTAACTGTAATTTATTAAATCTTAATTACTTATTCCTTAATTAATTACTTTAATTAATTCAAAACTGAGTCAACATTCAATCTTTACCAAAACTCAAAACTGTTTTAATAAAATTGTTTCAAAGTGAGCTTGATTACTCCTTTAAAATCTGAGACCGCTTCTGCCCCAAAACCAATGACCCGAGTATTGCTTCGAGTTTCTCACCAACTTTCCCGAGTATTGCTTCGGGTTTTTCCAAAATTCGACCCGAGCCACCCACATTTCAATTTAGAAACTTCCCTAAGTATTTTTACCCTTGCAACAAAAATCCTACTTCGAGTTAAGGCTCGAGTCAACACGCCAACCTCCCGAGACACGCTTCGAGTCGCGCCTTCTTCTTCCCCAAACTCCATGATTTCCAGACAACCAAAATACAAGTGTGCACGTGCACCATCGCCTCGATTACCTCCGGTCACTGCCGCGACCACTCACAAGTCAACGTTGACCATCTCGTACCAAACGACCACCCAGATCGATGATCTCATGCCAGAATCGAGATCGATCCCATCAACATTTTCCTAGAACCCAACACCTCCGATAAAATCGCCTCGACGCCGACGATCTCGACTATCTGCTACCCCATCATTCCGACCATGGCTTCGTCATCAACCCACGCGATGATTCCCCCACTCGCGATCGCTTCTAAATCACTCATGACCACGCCATTGCTTCGACTATAACAACGACCATACACGCACCTAAAACCCTATTATCACGTCGTCTGGCCTCCACAGCAGCCCAGAATTCCAGCGATCAATTTTTTGATAATCTCCATCACGTCTACTTACTTCAGACCCAACGTCAATCCCTATTTCTTCCTAGTTAGCCGGAAAATGCCGAAACTCTCAATATTGATCAACTCGAAAATTCCCATTAATTTTAACTTAAAAAATCTCAATATTGTCATCAAAATTCATAAATTTCAAGTACGAATCCAGTCATATATCTGAAACTTGAAATTATGAGACTTGAATTTTCTGATATAAAATGTTCATTACTGTCATTTTCAAATTTTAAAATATTTACTTCATAAATACGTTTGAAACCATTTTGAATATTTGTATTACACTGTTATGATAAATTATCATTTAAAGATTATCACCTAAACATGTTTATATTTTGAGATATGATTTTTTTTTCTATGAAGAACCTCTGCCTGTAGAACAACAGAGAGGTATATATGCATATACACAGTCATGCATACATCAATTCACACATAAATTTATACCTGCAGATATATTTACATTCGTTCATCATTTTTCACAACAGCCACTTCACAAAACATCAAGATATATCACGGTGTCAAACTTAAATAGGTTAGTTTGCTCACATTGTTTTCCAGAGAAGAAGAACAGAGTTCCATATATGCTGAGACAGGCTCGAGTATCTTTGCTTGCTGAAGTCTGTTTGATCTCCGGTTGTATTGAATTTGTTTTGATGTTTTAAATTGTTGTTTTATATTGAATCATGTTTAAGTTTTTTTCTTTCAGATGTAAATGGACGAACTGAAAATGAGAAGGCTTTGATACATAAAGGAATTGAGTGTACTGGTGATAAATTTGTACAGGGCAATGTATTATTATTATTTTTCTTTCCAGTACAATATGGGCAGCGATTTTCCTTTGCATGTTGTACCATATACCAGAGATTTTCTTGCTTTGGTGGGCTGATATTTTTCGTATGGAGGCTGATGAGATATAGTGTAGTATGCTATAGGACATGGCATTAATTAACTTGTACAATTATATGTTTATTTACTTCATTCAGCTGTACGTGTGACGAGATAAAACCTTCCTTTGCCAGCCTATACATATTTGTTTACTTTGGTTTCATACTTATCTACATATATTTCTTCTTCTTTTGCAAGTGTACATACTTGAATATATATTTCTTACTTTGTTTGTTAACTCGGCTGAAGACAATTTGGTGGCTAAAGAGATTAGCATTTATTTCTTTGTCTTCTTTCATTTCCATGTGTATATATTTATCTTATTTGTCCTTGTTCATACTTATTCAATTTTGTATGAATACTTGAGTGTACTTTACTATCTTATATTTATATCCAATTTGATTTATTTCTTTTTGACTTGTCTTATTATTTTGTAATGTAAATAGATAATTTCTATTTTTAAATAGTTGTTAAAGTTTTGCAAATGTATTTACTTGATATTTTTATAAACTCAAATTATTATTAAACCATTTACTTAGGATTTCAAACTCAAATTCAATATATATATATATATAAAATTTCAAATTTACTCATATATTACATATACATACATATATTCACATATATATACAGGATTTAAATCATATGATTTAATATATGTTTTATTTGAATTAGGGAAACTCGCTTCAATTTACAATTAATTTTACAATTTTAATTCAAGAATTCAATTAATTATCAATTTAAATTAATTAAAATCCGGGGTCGTTACACAAGCCCTGAACTCAGCTAGGGCCAATCGGCCCAAGAAAGCATTGTATGGCGAGTCTATATCCAATACAACAAACTGTAATATCCGGACACTTTGGCGTTCTCCAATTCCCAACTCACTGGTAGTTCCACCATTCCAGTGGGTATAGTTGCAATCCCATTGAAGCCATGAATACGAGACTGACAAGGCTTCAAGTCTTTTGTTTCCATCTTCATCTGATCATAAGCTCGCTTAAACAATATGTTCACTGAACTCCCACTGTCCACTAAGATCCTCTTCACCCAAGCAGGACCAACTTGAGCCGATATGACAAGTGGATCAATGGTTAGGGCTTCGACTCGGTCGACATCCCTATCTCGAAATACGATGTCGTCTATCATCGTTTTCTGTTGTTTGGCCTTGTTTAATGACAAATTTTCTATCGAGTTAGAAAAATGCTGATAAATTTTGAAATAAAAATAACTGCAAGCGCACGGTGTAGATTATAGCACGTATGCGAGTACGGGTCGATCCATAGGGAATTGTTTAGATTTTGAAATTCTATTCAATCAAATTAACCAAATATTTAGAGTGATTAGCTAGAAAATGTAAGAAAAATGACAAAAACAAAGTGATAAAAATATGAGAGTTAAACGACAATTTAGAGATAATTCCACTATCAAGATCATATAGTTCAACAAATTACGAAATTATGATCTCTCTTTTTTTGGTCATAAGTGGGTTTAAATGATGTGTTTATCATAAGTATGGCTCATTTGTGCTATTAATTAGCTCAACATAAGCCATCAAACTATAACACAACCTTTAAACCACTTTTAATTCTCATGAAAAATGACAATAAGTTGAAAGCAAAATCTATTTTAAGAATGGTCTATTAACTATTAATTAGAAATATAGACCATCAAATTTCAATTTCAATATTCACTTCATTGCCATAATCATATGTAGATGAAGAGGCAATTTGTGATTCATATGACTAAGAATAGCCTATTTGTTTTGAACAACATAGGCTATCAAACTCAATACCAAACACAAAATTACATAAACATCAACTTTCCATAAAGCACAAAAAGATAGCAAAGATTATCAAATTGTTGAAGCTACATGATTAGAGGCTTCATTACCCCTAAATTGAATGGATTAGCCTCTCATTTGTGTTATCATATCAACACTTGTAGCTTGCAACATGAAATAAAACAAGAGGAAAAACAAGAGCAAAAGGAAAGAAGAAATATTCTACTTGCATAAAATAAAAGAGATCTACACTATTACATAAGAAGAGAAGCATGTAAATGAAGAGAAAGCACTAATTAACATTGCATAAAAAAAGTTACATGAAAGAAATGGCTAGGTAGCCATGAAAAGAAAAGAGAAGCTTTCTTTTATTTCTAAGCTAAAAACTAACTAAGAGGAAGAGGGTTACATGAAGATATGGGGTATTTATACAAGTTAGAAACCCTAATTTATTTTTTTGGGGAATGCCCAATATACCCTTGAGGTAGAGTGGCCACCCTGTAATCATTAGCATGTCTTAATCCCCCACTTAAATGTACATGAAGCTTTAATGGCCTTTTAGCATGTGCATTAGCTCCTAATTGAAAATCAAGGTAAGTGGGTAGGTGGGGTCCTTCATGTTCATGAGTTTGAATTATTTTCATCTTCATTTGCTTTGTTTCCTTTTGTGCATGCATATCTTCATGAAGCCACTTGTATTTGAATTTAAATTCCTACAAAACAACATAGAAATTTTCAATTAAATTTTAGAAAATTAATATATGCACAAAAATGACCATTTTGCCCTTGGATGAAGATGAATATGTGACGATTTGAAATAATTTGAATTTTTGGTTTAAATAAGTTAAAATACCCAATATGATCATTTATTTAATTTAAATAGATTAAATATGGTGGTAAAAATATGCACATTTACGTGCACATCAAATACCCCCACACTTATCTTTTTATTCGTCCTCAAATAAAGGAAAAAACTAAGATAAATCCATTTTCGTAGGAAGCACGATTGCATTGAGCATATGCAACAAGCCGTTAAGCCTCTGGGTGTCCCCAGTAAGACGAGTGTTGTCTCGTGAGGGTTTTCAGCGGATACTACCCACAAAATCCGAATGCGATATGAAAATATTTACAAAATGCAAGATTTATTTACAAAGACATGAATGCAAGTTTTTGAAAAGATATATAAATGCAAGATTTACTTTTAAATCGACACAAATAAGTTAAATATAGATTTTGGTTGATAACTTGTTTAACGACAAAATTTCTATTGGATTAGAAATTTGCCAAAAATATTCAGTATGTGATCTCCACTGGTCGATTCGTAGGGAATTTTTAAGATTTTAAAATTTTCAATTCAATCAAATTAGACCAAAGTGAGAGGATATTGATAACTACAAAAAGAAACTAAAGCTAGAATGTGATTTAAAAACTATTAGATTAGAGAAAAATTTAAAGGCAAATCCACTCTCATATTTTTTTTGTAAATCAACAGACAAATAATTTATGATCTCTAGCTTTGATATTAAGTGAAATAATTGTTGTATTTATCATAAGTATGGTTTGTTTATGTTATTAATTAACATAACTCAAACCATCAAACTATAATACAAAAAATAAACCACTTATCAATTCTCATGAAAATGAAGCCAAAGCAAAAGCTATTTTAAGTATGATCTATTTACTATTGTAACTAGTAATATAGATCAGCAAATTTCATTTTTACTTTCATTTCAAAATCAAAAATTAATTAGCAAATGATGATGTAAATTGTGTTTATGTTGAATAAAAATACTCATTTGCATAAGCAATATAAGCTATCAAACCCACTTGTATAAACTTACATCAAAAGATTTCATGAAGCACAAGCTAAAGAGATCATAAATCATAAAAATGTTGAAATTACATAATATTTGTGAGCTTCATTACCCCTAAATTGAAGGGGTTTAGCTACTCATTTGTGTTATCAATTCAACACATGTAAGTTTCAACATTAAAAAACAAAGAAAAGAAAACTAAGTAAAGGAAAAAAGAGAGATTAACTACTAACTATTTGAATAAAAATTAAAGCTACACTACTTGCATGAATGTAAAGCTAAGCTATGAACATAAAAAGAAAGAGAGCATAGAAATAAACATTAACAATAAAACAAAGAAAAGCATGTAGAAGAGAGAGAAGAAAGAGGCTTGGAAGCCATTTTTATTTCAGTTTGGTTTTTGTTTACAACTTGCTAATTTCCTAAGCAAAATATATGAGAGAGTAGAAGATCAGAAAAATGAAATGAAAAATAGTTTTTGTTTTTGTTTTTTGAATTTCTTTTTTTTACAAGGAAAAAAACTATATACCAAGTGAGATTTATTTTCAAAAGAAAAGTTTGATTTTTGTTTTGTTTTTGGTTTTTCAAATTGTTTTATATGTTTTTGTTTTTTTTGAATTTTCAAATATTTACCAAAAGGATTTTTTTGTTTTTAGAAAATGGAAATTTGATTTTTTGTTTTTTTTTTGGATTTTCAATTTTTTTTTGGGATTTTTGTTTTTGATTGAAAATTTTCAAAGGAAAGGAAAAAAGAATTTTTTTTTTTGGAATTAAAAATTAAGTTAAGTAAAATTTACAAATTTTTTTTTTGGATTTTTGAATTTTTTTTTAAATATGCATGAACTAATGCAACAAAATGAATGCAAAGGACTTCATTACAATTTTCTGTCCTTAGTAGCTTCTAACCCAAAATTGTATAATCACACTTTGTCTTAAATCAACAAAAATATTTCTCAGCCAGGTAGAGAGCAGGAGTTATCGGTGCACCACGAATCACCATAGCAATGCAACCGAAGGTTTAAGTACCTTCAGAGGAACAACCAGTATAATATTTGCGAATCACCATAATTTTTATAACTGGTTATTACTCTGACGTAGCCTAGACACCAAGAAATAAAATTGTTCAAAGTAAACAATTGTGAAGATACAATTAAGCCCTAAGTGAGCTCGCACTACACCATAAACGATATTTTGATATGGCTAAAAGCCGTATCTAATCTTATTAGATACGGCTAAAAGCCGTATCAAAATATACCGAGCTTAATATTTTGATACGGCTAAAAGCCGTATCTAATATATCAATTAGAGACGGCCATTAGCCGTATCTAATTGACAAATAGGCAGCGTCTAATGAACCAATTAGATATGGCTAAAAGCCGTATCTAACTAGTCAATTAGATATAGATATATAATCAATATCCAATATATAATATTATAGACCTATTCATATCCAATATATAATATTATAGACCTATTCATATCCAATATATAATCAATAATCATTCTGAGACATCAAAACAAATAATATTATAGACAGTGCACATTCAAATGATTCAATAATCTGCATTGCAGTGGGATGCTTAACTCAAACTTATTGATTTAAGTCTCAAATATAGCTGCAAATTCATTGGAAGCTAGTACAATTACAAAGCAATGCCCAGCTTTAAGTTACAAGCTTCAATCTAATACAAGTGTACAAACAGGAAATGCTATGCCGGAAAACCAGACTAACACACAAAAAGACCCAGTACATAACATTGAAAATGATCAAGAAATGAGATAGAGGAAAGAGACATAATAGTAACAGTGAATCACACAACCCAGCACACAAAATAGCAGACAATATTGGTGCTCGCACTAAATTCAAACAACCAAGAAAACAACAACAAGAGGAGTTGTAGTTCACCACGTCCCAATCGGCTGAGTGATCAACAACCCTGCATGGCAAAATATAATAACTCATCTGAAATCAGAAGGAAAAAAATGAAATGCACAAAGACTGAGGTGAGCGCTTCCCCTCACACAAAATCGAGAAGCTACACCGCCAACATTATCTAATTAATATTATAGCTTGGAATGTGAGAGGGCTTGATTCCCCCTCGAAGCAATTAGATGTAAGTAGCACTCTCAAACAACAAAAAAACATCTTTAGTAGCAATCCATCTGAAGTATAAAATATGGGATTAAGATTTGCAATAGACTAATGGTGAATATAATAGGTAGAAACATTGCAAATTTGTGAACTGAATTATAGTATTTTTTAACAGACAACTTGAATGGATCAATAGTTTCTAGTTGGTGTTTAAGAATTTTAGAGTAAAAGTAATCAAACTTTATTGTCCAGTAGCATCTCTGAATGGCTCCTAAAGATATGAGACGAATGTAACTTAGTTCACAATATAAATTGCTAGTAAAACCAAACAAAATCTCTTTATTTTGGGTCAGAATTAGAGGGTATATTTGGATTTAGGATATCTGTTCACTACAGAAAACACAGTCCGTATTAGAAATTCAAAAACCAAATAATGAAACTGCAATAGATGACCAAATAGCATTAGTCATGTATAAATGGTAGCTATCTCCATCTCCATGAGAAATAATATCAAGTAGAGTTTCCTCAATGATGAGTAGAATAGGAGTAGAATCCTAATTAAATTTTATAGGATGGTAGAATATGGTCAAATAATGTAATTCACAAAAATGAACAATTCATTACAAGTATGGTATAGAACAAAGCGGGTTTAACTTTTTACTGCACTTTTGTCTATGCTCTTAATCAACCTGAGAAAAGAACAAAGCAGTGGGACTACATTAAAACTTAAGCTAGAACTTTCCACTTACCTTGAGTACTAGCAGAGGATTTTAACGCGATCATTTATGGTCACTTATTGATATCACACAAATGCAAACTCAAACTGAAAAATAGAATCATTAACAGAAAAGAAAAATGTAATTATTCAATGCAATTTTTTTAACCAAGAATGCAGGAACAAAAGAGTGAACAAATGGGGTAACGAATTATGCAGGAAAGACCAAAAGACGATGCAGATTTGACTACTTTAGAGCAACAATTCAATAACAAACTATTAGCTGTTGATAGTCACTCTGAAGATGCATATGATTATGATGTACTTCTACATACTGGCAATTTACTAAAAAAAGAATGCATGAGAAATACATTTTCAATCTCCAGCAATCAAAAGTCCAATGGCTAACAGAGGGGGATAGCAATTCTAGGTTTTATTATGCTATAATGTCAAAAAGAAAATGTAGAAATAATATATCAACTCTATGCAACCAAAATGGACAACCAATTTATGATGAATCACTTATCAAGCACCAAGCTAGATGTTTGTTTGTAAACTTTACTTGTTTTGATGCGATTACGCATACGACGATTTAAAAAATATGGTAGTTTCCTATGAACTAACGTTATTCAACTCACTAGATTTTTTAATTTTATAATTCATTTATCTAAAAAGATGTTTTATGGTATATTAACAACTTAAAATATATTAATCTGAATTTGAATTAAATTCAAATCAATTTAATGGGACTTGAAATATCGACTACGTAAATAGAAAATATACCTGCTCCATCATCTAGAGATATCGAATAAGACACTTCAAATGGCACACATATCCACCCACTCCAACATCAGCAAAGGTCTCTGCAAATTGATGATTCATTTTACTGGTTCTCTCATCTGGTAGCAGTATACTGTCCAACGCCACTTTTTCATGTGTGGATGGTACAGATTTCGCATGGATGTTGGACAATGTAGAATCTCGGCATATAGTACCTGTTGCAAAAAAAGGGAATATTTATTATTATTTAAGTTTTCTACTTATTATGTCATAAATGTTTAAATGTTAAAAATACCTGTTCCTATTACTTCTAAATCAGAGTTGAGGATTTCACATTTTTGATTGTTTGTAACATTGGTCGAATCCTGGAACTGCGAAGCAATGAATTCAGGAGCATTGAATTGTGTGGCACGTCCTCCATCAGAAGAATTGACCGGTGCACGAATTCCCTGTTCAATATTTCCCACCATGTTGATCAAAACCTCCATTTACCCAGACAAATTTCCCACTCTACCCTCCAAACTTCCCACCCTCATTTTCAACTCATCCTGCTCGCCATGAACATGTCGGAGTCGTTTATGTGCAATGGCACAAGCCTTAACTTTAGTCTTTGGTATAACGGTCCCAACACCGTGGCTCCTACCCCTTGCATCCTTACCAAGCACTTGTGATAAGATGTCTTCATCCACTGTCAATTTTTCTTCATCACTATCAGTGATCTTTTCCTTCGCTTTCGCAATTTGATCCTGTAATATGATAATACCTACATGAATAAGGAATTTTAAAGAATATGCCAGTTAATATTTGTTTAACTTACAAAGTATGAAGAAGTGGCATCTGATATGCTACCATCTTTTTTCATGTGTGTCTTCTCCCATACTTGACGACGACTGATATTTGTTGATGGACTAGCAACAATCTGCAATACAAGTTGATGCAACGACATGAATATCCAATCACAATGTGTAAATCATTTGAATGAAAATGAATATAAATTACCATTTCTTGTTCTATTTTAGCATGCCTTTTACGTCCTGCATGATGAGCATAACTGAGCAATGCTCTGTTCTTTTTGCCTACCTCCCTTCTTCCGCTCGCTTCAGGCGTTGCTTCATTTTTTACGAACTCTGCCCAATCTTCTTGAGCAACTGTAGGTGGTAAATTTTTCAACCGTTCTTCGTCATTGTTGAAAGGGTCATAATAAACTACTCTCAAGTTTTTCTTGTATCTCCTAAAAGCCTCGGCCATTCTCTTTAAAAACATTTCCTTTGAAAGCGGATCGAGCTCATAAATTTTCTGCAAAAAATATATTAAATTATGTGTTGTGCAAAGAGTTGAAACCATAAGGCTATTGAACGAAATAGTTGTTGTCAAACAGATAAGGATACTTACCACCAATTCGTTCCAAACGTTGTCCTTGTATATTCCAGGTACTTTATTCCAACTTATATATGATATCGGCGCATGAGCTCTTACTAGTTTACCGAGCATAGTAGCAATTTTTCCAACGTTATCTAAGACCGGAATACCAAGTAAGTTTTGATCAACTTTCTTCGCCTCTGAACATGACGAATGTGAAGATGGTGGATTTTCTGACATAGTTTCCTGCAAAATATAATATTACTAATTATTTTAATAAGTCACGATAATAATTATACATGTATCAATGTCAACACTCCATAATATAACACACTTGCACATACAAAATTATTAAGTGACAACACCTGGAATTGCATTGGAATGTATAAAATATTCAAAACCATACATACACACAATCGTGCAATTAAAAATATACAAACACACAATCATGTGATGTACGAATACCAATAAGTTAACATATGGATTTGGTAAGGTCTTCTAATTTTTCATTGTCTTCAAAAGCTGATTGATAGACGGTAGGGAACTCAATGTCATCCACATTTGTAGTCAACCGTTTTGGTGTATGCAAGACTACAGACCATCCGTTATTTTTTAAATCTTTTGAGTAGAAAACTTGACTCGCTTCTGATGCAAGAATAAATGGCTCGTTATTCACGTTATTTTTGTTCTTCAATTTCCCTAAATTTACCATGATGAGGTTTGAAATGGGATCTATTTTGCAACCATTGACCTTATCCTCGACTTTTACCCAATCACAATAAAAAACTGTTTGTTTGAAGTCAGTGTAATCCAACTCAAGTATCTGTTGAATGACTCCGTAATACATTGTATCTACTTCCTTATAATTTTTATCCTTGCCACTCGCTCTAAATTTTGTAATTGCTCTCATGCATACACCGCTATTTTGTGTTACCATACGGTCTTCGTATTTTTTCGTGGAAAATGAAAATCCATTCACTTGGTACTTCATATAACTACACGTTATGAACTTCGGCCCGTGCACTAACCGCCACAGAGTTGGATCAACATTGATGGTCTTTAACAGCTACATAAATTTTAATAAGTAAAAATGCATGGTCACAAAGGTGTATTGCACACTTATAAACACATGAAATACTTAAGACGAAGTTAAACCTCATTACGTAACCATAGATTAAAACTTTGAACTACTTCCACGGTGGTAGCCCTGCCTCTAGGTTGAAATCTAGTACTTTTCACATAGGAGTTATACCTCCTACGAAAAACACATATCAAAATGTATATATAAATTGAATTAAAAAAATTAAAATTCCAAACAAGTTCGTGAACTTACTTCTTCCATTCATCCAATCCATCGTACTTATTAAGGACCCATCTACGCACCTGTTCAAACTGCACTTGGGTTAACGTTATGTCTTTACCATTATCCAGAGGTATCTCACCAGCAAACTCATCGTCCTCGTCTAAAAACGCTTCGCGGGTATGTTTATGATTGCCATCACCTCCATTTAGCATATATTCCATGCAGTAAAGACTAGCTTCTTGTACGATATATCCTTCTGCAATACACCATTCAATGTATCTTTTGTTGCACACATATCCTTTATATGTTTTCATCAACCTATAAACGTGATCAATTATATACTGTAGACGGTAGCTATTTATATGAAATAATGATGTGCATAACTGAAATTAGAAATTTACCATTCAAATGGATACATCCATCTATATCTGACAAGGCCACAAATCAATGCTTCATCGGCTAAATGAACCATAAGGTGGACACTGATATCAAAAAATGCAGGTGGAAAATGTTTTTCAAAAACACACATTGCTTCTACTAAGCTAGCCTTTGCTTTTAAAAGATGTTCTCTATTGATCACCTTTGAACACAAAATGTTAAAGAATAAATTAATACGATGAACAGCATTTCGTAGATCCTTATGTTGTGGATAAGAATGTTGAAGCAATACCGGAAGCAAATGCTGCATTATGACATGGTAATCATGTGACTTCATATTTCTTAGTTCAGGAGGATTGATGCTCACATTGTTATGAAAGTTAGAAGAAAATTTGTTAGGCACTTTCAGATTTTTCAAAACGGTGCAAAACCGTATCTTTTCTTCTTTGCTCAAAGCGAAAGTTGTCTTTGGTATGATTTTTTTATTTGTTTCAGGATCTTCCATCACCCACAACTTTTGTTTTATACCCATGATTTTCAAATCCTTGCGTGCATTGATGCCATCTTTTGACTTATCTTTATGGTCCATAATGGTGCTGATGAGATGCTCCGTGACATTCTTCTCCGTATGCATAACATCAATATTATGTCGGACCAAATTTGCTTTCCAATATGGTGAATCAAAAAAGATAGACCTCCTATACCATCCAGAAATATTGTCAACATCTTCATTGGTTGACTTTTTCCGTTTTCGACCAATTTCTTCTTTTTGTTTACCAACTTTCATTTTGATATTCGCTACTTTCTTTTCAACTTGAAAACCAGTCAATGGCCATTTAGGACGACGAAGTTCTTGTTCGTTGTTGAAATTTGTCTTATCGTATCGAAACTTGTGTTCGTTAGGAAGAAACATTCGATGTCCCATGTAACACATCTTCTTACTTTCAGGAAGATAATAAGAACAAGTGTTTTCCCCACAAACAGGACATGCAAAGTAACCGTGAGTTGTACATCCCGATAAAGTCCCAAAAGCAGGGTGATCATGGATTGCCCACAGTAGCCTAGCTCTCATTGTGAACTCAGATTTATTTAACGAGTCAAATGTAACTACTCCTTCCCATAACTTCTTTAACTCGTCTATCAACGGCTGTAAATAAACATCAATATCCTTTCCTGGTTGTTTTGGCCCAGAAATCAACAATGTTAACATTGAGAACTCCCTTTTCATGCACATAAACGGAGGAAGATTATATGGTACAACAATTACTGGCCAACAACTGTAAGGGTTAAAGAGAGAAGCATGTGGACAGAAACCATCTATTGCTATTCCAAGTGTGACATTTCATGGCTCGGCAGCAAAAGTTTGATCAAATGAATCTGCAACTTTCCATTGAGAAGTGTCACATAGATGACGCATTACGGTTGGATCAGACTTGGCACGACCATGCCAGGTCATCGCATCTGCCATCCATGGTACAGTATACAGTCTCTTCAATCTAGAAATTAAAGGAAAATGTCTTAATGTCTTTTGAGGTACTTTGGTGCATTTTCTCTCTTCGTTTAATGATGTCATATATCTTGGTTCATTGCAATTTGTACAAGAAACTTTGTTCGCATCATCTTTCCAGTACAATATGCAATCATTGATGCATGCATCATAAGTTTTGTAATTCATCCCAACTTGCTTAATGATCTTCATCACGTCGGAGTACTTTGTCGGCAGCGTGTTACCTTCGGGGAGTAACTCCTTTATTAGTTCGAGAAGTGCAGTCATATCATTATCTGAAAAGCTGTATTGGGTCTTCAAGCTATCCAGTTTCACAATGGCATACAGCTTCGTAATCCCTTTTGAACATGAAGGATACAGTGGCTCTTTTACGCTACCAAAAAGCGATTTATACTTCTTACTTTCATTGGCCTGCCAATCTGGATAATCAATAGACTGCTCTCCAACATTAGCACGATCAGGCAACGAATTTGTAGGTTGAAAATGATGAAATCTATCTGCATCATTGACCAGATCTTCCATCCTAATATGTTCAGACTCAGCAGTAGTTCTGCCATGACTAACTGGTTGTTGTTTTTCCATCTCCACCCTTTTTTCCCCATGAAAATACCACGCTGTATATGATTGGATAATACCCCATCTAAGCAAATGAAAATGAATGTCATCTAATTTGATCGTCTTCATATTTTTGCACCGGGTGCAAGGGCATAAATACAATCCTTTCTTACCACCGTTTTCTTCAACAAAACTAATGAACTTCTGCACCCCGTCTATATATTATGTAGATCTTAGATCTGATTCATTTATCCATTGTTTGTCTATGTTGAAAGACATACTTCCCTCCTATATCATATTTAACAGAACATGAGACTTTCCCTTCAATGGGTCCTCGTTCCAACTGCTCGAAAAGAATATTTTTGAAATTATATTGAGAAATTTGTTGTAAGATTAATTCTACATATTTAACTTTGAATATAAAAAAATACTAGCTTCTTATTGAATTACTTGTTAATAAATTTGAATTTTATGTGAATCTTGTTTCTTAATCCATCTAAATCTGCAGTGGGGGAAAACAGAGGAGTTAAAGATGATATAAACTGATAAACAATCTATGAATATTCGTATGATAAAAGTTGCAGTAGATGCAAATCAAGGTACGGAGCAAGCAATGAATGAAAACGTTTATGAGCTGCGTGAGAAGAATGCAGGTTGTCTGTGCTGTTTGCATAACATAAAATAAACATAAGACTTCCATTAACGATTTTGATGATGGGTAAAGCATGGATGCTAGCTGGAAGTAATCATGCTCTTTTTTCGATATTGAATCGTTGTTATGTAAAGTCATCATGATCTTGTTTGTTAATATTACCTGAGCTTTCAACATTACAGAAATACTAACCACACTATTTCTACCTCATTGGATGCTAACTGCGTTCACTTTTGGAAGCATATTAGCCAATTGATGTCACAGTTCACAGAATAACCACTCTAACCGATATCATAGTTGATAGTATAACCGCTTCCAAGGATGAAGCCAAATATTTAGTAGAGAGGGGCTGGAGTCTGAAAATAATAATACATTATGTTGAAACTTACATGGTTAAACCAAAGTAAGTTGCATTTTATTTCTTAAAATAGAGATAATGATAAATTAATGTTAATTACAGTTTCTTTGACGTTCATATACCAAAAATGTTCCATACTTGCTCCATGTCAAAACATAAAATATATAAATAAATAACTCTTTCTCAATATGCATAACCAAAGACCCGTTGAATTAATCATCTTTTATAAGATTACGCAGTTGACTTTATATATCTTCATTACATAGAGTGTTCTATCAGTAGTTCTAATTGCTACTCCTAGAGTCAATGTCAATGCCATTATGGCATGTTTGTAAGCATGAACGAATTACATGTTTTCTTTTCTAACCCATGTTTTTGCAAAGGTAAAAATGTAGATAACTCATCATTTTGCGTAATCTGAAATTTATTTTAATTTCATCAAGAAAAGAATTGGGCAAGATCTTTCTATCAAATTAATTGGTAAAAAGTCTTGGTATATGCATGAATAAGATAAAATTCCCTTGCTCGCAAAACTAGTGTGAAAAATTTATATAGGTACAAATTTATTATACTAATCAATGCATGTAAAATGTGGGTATAGGCTAATTAAGGTTGGTGTCTTGAGGTAAGAAGTAATGATTGAGTTTCTAATAGAGTACACCTCAATTGGCAAGATTATTAGAATGATAGGGAGGAAATTGTGCTGACTGCTATAAAAAAAGGGTGATGGCAGCAGCCACTATAGAAAAGCTCAACGGAGGAAGTATCGAGCATGACCATACACTTAATCGCTCTACTAAATGAGTGATTCTATCTAACATAGCCAAAAGTTGGAAAGAGAGAAAAGGGTTATATTTGATATTTCAGACTTGAATTATCAGTGGTTCTATCCAAATCAGGGTTTTATCCTTCGTATTATCTCTCTGAAAAAGACTCATGCATACACTTAATCACTGTACTAAATACATCAACTCGTAGCAGCAACTGTAACAACAACAAAACCAAAGCAATAATATTTAGTATGTAAGTTTTTTGGTAGAGACTTTGATATGTATGCTGCTACAGTTGCTTCATAAAACTGCTATGGGATGATTTAATTACAAAGGATTTCACCATACAAACAGGTAGCATTGTGATATCCATGGAATTTTTTGTAATGTTGTGAATAGAGTTGCATGGTGGCAGGGTACGCTTTGCTTTTATGCTTTTGATCTTACTACATACCAGTAATGGGTTCTCATTAAAATGGAAAACAATGCATTATCTTGGGCAGGTTATCACATCATGTTCACAAGCACTATATACATTATTGCCGATGTAACTGAACTTTTTCGTAAACAGCCAATGCAGCTTAAAAGCCAAGTTGCAATGTAACTTTATAATCTTATTTGGGAAATTTCCATGCTTTGATAGCTAAGTATCTAAATGTTCTTGTAATACTATAATATATCAATTATCCTTTAAGACCCAAAATTTCATTATTAAATTAAGCATGACTATAAAAATCAGATTATATCCTCGTATACTGATCTAGTAAATTGTATATGCTGACACAAATCTCTTTTACTTTGATGATATATCTCTATTAATAATTCCATTTAAGGAAATCATGTCGGTAAAATCATCTGATATAAAGTAGGATTATTGTTAAATTACATTATAAATATACTGCCCTTATTCATAATAGTACAAAATCTAGACAGAAAAAATTGAACAAAGATGCAACACATTTTGATTTGGAATGAAAAGAAAATGTTTTTTTAACTAAAAAAGTTGCTTACGAAAGCAAAACAAACTTAGTAAGTTAGTTGTAAGTTGACATGATCTGCCAGAAAATAATGAAAATTGACATGATCTGCCAGAAAAATTGAACTCGTTGGCGGATATAGAGAAAATAATGAAAATTGACATGATCTGCCAGAAAAAACTACTATTGTAAACTTGCAGAAATTGAAATTCAAATGGCTCACTCGGGGGATAAACCCACAAAAATTTTCCACAGCAATGTGAAAAGTTAAAATTCTAAAACAAAGTGTAAATACATTCTAGACAGTCAAAGAAATTCAATATCGGGTCAGAACATGATTTAATCCACATGATAATTCACCATCATCAAATTGTGAGGACATATCTAAACTTGATATCATCATTGTTTTAAAAAAAGCTTTATGGGGAAACAGATGTAACTTCATTTTCTAAGTTAGTAATTTTACATGATTCAAGCTACTTGATCGTTCATAATATAAATTATTTAGTAAAGAACAATAGAATTTAGTAAACAATTAACTTCCTTGTAAGATTTATATGCATGCCTTTTTCATGATCGTTTTTTGTTTTCCTGTACGACCTAGAATTTTGTAGTATGATTTTAAACATTTAATTAATTTTAAATAGTTAAAATATATGGACTATTTAAATTCAATAAATGGAACTCCAAATATAGTGTTTATTTTAAACATTAGCACCAAACTGTTTCCAAAAAATTTGCCATTACAACGGCGCCATTTTGTAGCACCGGAGTAATGTCTATGCATTACCCCTCTCCTGATACTTGGCTTGCGCCATTAACAACAATTTTATCCACTTATACAACAATGTCAGAACAATATACAACATTAGCACCAAACTGTTTCCAAAAAATTTGCCATTACAACGGCGCTATTTTATAGCACCGGAGTAATGTCTATGCATTACCCCTCTCCTGATACTTGGCTTGCGCCATTAACAATAATTTTATCCACTTATACAACAATGTCAAAACCATATACAATGTCAGAACCATATACAACGGAATTAAATGTCTAACTGGAAAAATAATAATTTCAAAAGATATTAGCTTAAAGAAATGTAGAATAAAGGTATCCAACTCATATTTTGGTGTTCCAATGTCGCTTATTAAGGAAAGCAATTTAAGACGTCAAATTGGCTATTTAAATATGAACACGAACAGTAATATCTCATTAACGATACGAATAGCTTGAAAGACTGGAATTTCCATTCGACAGAAAACATAATAGACATGCAATCGCAGTCGTAGTATTACAGTCAGTCGCAGCATTCATTCTACTTTCAAAATACGTAGATGGCTTTGTTATAATCGTTACGTCTGCTGCTCATGACATCAGATTTGCAAATATGAAACAAGAATAAAACAATGGTTCATAATCATAACGCAGTCAACATTCATGTTCAAAGACGATTACAACGTACATAACTAAATTTGTGTTTCTCGACATTGTGAAATTGTTACAAACATATTGCTAGCACTAATTATCATACTTAGTAAAACCAAAACTGACACTCTACCGCTAATAGATTTTGCTAGACCGAATCCTCATTAATGGCAATATTTTATAGGACGGTTTAACAAATGATCATAATCGCACTTTATCATTTTTAATGCAACTACATGATTACTCAAACACATTACGAACGTTTAATCGGAGTTTATTTATGGCGCACTACATCTCATGGCTATTATGGATATTTAATCTATGCTATTATTTTCAATAGTAATTAAAGACTCTTCCACTCGTTGAATTTATTAATTAAATGCACATGCACATGTAACATGTTGAAATGAGTAAATCCTGTCGATTTCCTCATGCCCTACTCGTTTCTATTGGTTTGAAAGTGAAGTAGCGGTTCTTCAATACGAAATCGAGTGAAGGAAATACAATGATACGATGTAGGAGTTTCAACTAAAAAAAACCATTAAGGAGAAGATAATAATCTTGTATTGCTTTTAAGGATGTCATGAACAATACCTTGATTTGGGAAGGGGGAATGCCGACGATGGACGAAGGCTCTGATGGACGACGTAGCAACGTTCGATCGATTGGTGGAAGGCTCTCTGGCGATGGCTATTTAACCCTAAATTAGCACGGGAAAAAAAATTAAAGCTGGAAATAAAAAAAGGAGGGAGGGTGTGCGTTTTGGGGAAAATTTTCCGACGAAAAGAGGCACGGATTTTGATACGGCTATAAGCCGTATCAAATGTTAATACGGCTTACAGTCGTATTAAATAATATAGATACGGCTATAAGCCGTATTAAAATTTGATACGGCTTATAGCCGTATCAAATGTGCCACCTAAGGTTGCGCCAAAATCCTATCTATGGTGTAGTGTCGCGACACCCTTAAGTCGAATGTCTAACCTTTATTATTAGTCAAATTCTATGATGAAATGCATTTGTGGGCTAAGGAAAGGGTGATGAAATCCCTCACCTTATGTGAATTGGGATATTACCCTTAAAAAACAAAACAAGATGAGATGAATGCAAAGCAAAAATTAAACGTGAATTTACAATGCAACTAAAATGAAGTTTGTTTTTGGATTTTTGAAATTTTTTTAGAGAGAGAGTTTCGCAAAATCGTCTTAGCACCCTTTAACTTAGAAGACAAAAAACATGTTATATCCTTTACTTTAAATTCACCACTTTTTAAAACAAAGATTTTTAATTAGGATGTATTTCATAATTAACACGTATAAATCTTCCTATATACTAGTTACACCATTGTTATTTGTAATCAAACATCATTTTTTATTTTTGTTAAGATTAATAAATTTTCAAAAAAATTTAATTTAATAAACCAAAACCATATATTTATCTTATAGTGTTTCTTTAAAAATAAATCAAAAGAAAATTTGTTTTTGGGATTTTTTTTTGAGTTTTTATTAAAAGAAAAGCAAAAATAAACCATGAAAATTAAAAAATGAAGGTGAGTCTCCTCCCCATACTTGATTTTGACTGTGTCCCCACAGTCAACCCAAGTGGAAGGAAATAAGAAAATAAAAATATGACCTATATTTACATGAAAATGAACGGTATTTACACGAGATCAGAAAGTATATCGTCCAAAAGTAAATGAAACGGTCTTCCAAAGACCGATTCATTTGTCTCGTCAAGTATACGGGACACAACTTATGCTCGAAAAACCAAACCATAAAAGATTTCAAAATTGAATGTTGATTTGGAAAGGCGAACGTCGTTTTATTAAAATTCATACGAGTTGTTTCCTTTTCGATAATTTTTGGGGTTGGTAGAAAAATTGGTTGAAATTCAAGTTTATTCTTACCAAATTGAAATTCAAGTTTATCATTGAAAACTTCTTCAAAATTATTGAGTTCAAAATCAAAATGGTGATGTAAATATTCCCCATTAGAAATCAACAACTCATTTTCGAAAAATCCAAAGAAATCGCGTTCATTGAGTTCGTCTTCCTTTATTGAATTATCAACAACTTTATTACATGTGTCAAGTTCAAAATCCAAAGTTGTTGTGTTCCAAAATTTCAAAATCGGGAAAAGGAAGATCGAACCTTACATCGAGTTTCTCACCCTTAAAAGAATTGAAATCCAACACAATTACCGTGTTTTCAATAACTTCATTAAGATCATCATTTTCAGTTTCAAAAGTTGTTGTTTGAAAATCGTCGATTTTGGTAAAAGGTGGATTATCACTTGACTTGTCATACATTAGGATTTGATTTTGTTTATCATGTTGTTTCATATATGTTTCAATCAACAAATCCATGTGATCATTGTAAATTTCGTCCATTTGCTCAACAAAATCCAATTTATAGTTATTAACATGAGGATTTTCACTTTGAAATTGTTGAGAACAATGATTTTCCATCGTAACGTGGTTAAGATTATTCCCATTGCCAAATTCGTTTGAAAAATTGTTTCCATTTTTATTTTGAGTTTGAAATTCATTTTGGAGTTTGAAATTGAATTGGCATGGGTTATAATCAAAATCGTTTGAATTTTGAATTGAATTCAAATTTTGAAATCCTTAACTCGAGTCATTGCACAAATATGAATTACCCAAATCATTTATACTTTGATTTTGTTGTGTAGAGAATTCAAGTAAAGATGAAATACTATTTTCAAGAGTCGAGGGTTGATCATTGTTTTGAAAACTTTGTTGTTCGAAATTCGAATTATTTACACAGTAGTTGTTGTTAAAATATCCATACGAATTTGGAGTGAAATCATATGGATTATATTGATTTTCACAACTAAATTCAAGTGAGTAAGGAAAAAGAAACTCAGACATTTTCAAGATTTATTTTTGTTTTTTTATAAAGAAAAAATATTTACAAATAAAATTTATTTTTCAAAAGGAAATTGATTTTTTTTTTCCTTTTTTTTTGGTTTTTCAAATTTTTTCTTTGTTTTTGAAAAGGTTTTATAATTTTTTTTGGATTTTGGTTTGTTTTTAAATTTTTTTTTTGAATTTTTGAAATTTCGAAGGAAAAGGACTATTTACAATTTTTTAGCTTTGGATTTTGAATTTTTTTTAAATATGCATGAACTAATGCAACTAAATGAATGCAAGGGTCTAATTACAAGTTTTTTATCCTAAGTTGACCCAAAATAGTATAATCACAAATTGTCTTAGATCAACAAGATATTTCTTAACCAGGTAACGGACAGGATTTATCAGTGCACCACGAATCACCGTAGCAATGCAGCCGAAGGTTTAAGTACCTTCAGAGAAACAATTCGGCATAATATTTACGAATCACTGTAATATTTATAACTGATTATTGCTCTGCTGTAGCCTAGACACCGAGAAATTAAATTGTTGAAAAAGGACAACTTGTCAATATACAATTAAGTGTTATCGATGTCTAACCGTTATTATTAATCAAAATTCTAGAATGAAATGCAAAATAGAAATTAAACGTGTATTAACAATGCAACTAGAATGAAATTTTTATTTTTGTTTTTGTTTTTTGTTTTTTTTTAAATGCAAGAAAACAATAATGCAAGAGAAATAAAAACAATAGATAGGGGTTAAGAGCAGCAAAATTATTTATAAGCATGTAAGCAGTTATTTTTTTTGGCAAGCTATGTTAAGCAAGTAACTCTTCCAATCTGCTTTGGCAACCTGAAAATAGAAACAAGATATATACAAAAAAAATTATATCAAAGATGGATGGAACTTGAAGCAAATTGAAACAAAACAACTTAAAATCAAAATAAAACAAATCTTTTTTTTAAGGATAAAACAGAACAAAAGGAAAGCAAAACAAATGCTATTGGAAACAATTGAAACTTGTTTTTTTTTCAACTTTTAAACTTTTTTTTTCTTTTTTTTTGAAATAATTTAAACTCTAACAAAAGAACTCTAAAAGGTAACAAAAGAAAAAAAATTAACACTTTAATTGATTTGGGCCCGGCCCACTGAAATCAATCCAAAAATAGATAAAAGAAAAAAAAAACAAAAATGGTGCCAGCATCCTTATCTTCGACTTCATATTTTTAATCAATCCACTTTAATTCAATTCACTGAAATCAATCCACTTCAATTCTACTTCTTCTCCTAATCTTTTTTTTTCGTAAACTTCGACTTCGTATTTTTAATCACCCCAAAATGAACGAATTCTCAAATTCGCAAATTGTTAACTTCCACAAATCACTTCGTAAATTCCCAAATTAGCAACCGCTTGACTTGCGTTCATTGATTATCTGTTGCGGAGGTGGGAAGGTTCGATTACACTTGTTCGAAGTGGAGATTTGGGAGATTGCGTTAGTGGCGATTTGGTTGCTCGACGGTTAGAGGAGATTGTGAATAGGCTGATGTTTGGATATGTTGAAGTCAGGCGATTGGATATGTTCGAGAGGCCTTGGCGAAGGTGGTTGATGTCGATGTCGATTCATGAATTCGAGTGCGTGATGAAGTATTGGTGTGCGGTGGCAGAGTTGCGATGGTCGTGGTGATGCGGTACTGGCAACTGTTGGCTTTTGGTTTTGTCTACAGCAAGTGATGAGAAGGATTGTAGGCAGTGGAAACTGAAACTAGTGGTTGGGGGAGGAGAAGAGTCGAGTTCGAGTTCAGACGTGAGTTGCTGTTATTGGCTCGGCCGTTGATAGCAGTGTGATTCGTGTTGCAGTCAGGTGAATATGATTTGTGGTGGTGATGCATATATGGTAATGGTCAGGGAATGATGGGGGAGAGATGGTTGAACTGGTATTGCTGTAGTTGAATGAATGGATGGTGAATGGGTTGTATCAGTGGTAGTCTGTTGTTGTGCAGATGACTGTGATATAAAATGAAATGAATGCACTGCTATGGTTAGTTATTTGTAGTCAATGGAGTAGTGTTTATGACGAGCAAGTATGCAGTAAGTATGCAAGAGGAATGGTGAGTGGCAGCAAGTTATGTGCATTTTTTTGCTGGGTTGTGGAGTTGTGAAGTGGATTTGAGAAGTATGTGCACAATGGTATGAAGATGGAGGGTTGTATATGATTGTATGAAAGAGATGGTTGATATTTTCAGTTATAAGGTTGACAGAGGTCGTGTTCAGGTGGAAATGGGAGAACTGTTGATGAGAAATGTGAAAGCAGGGGGATGAAGTGAGTTAATGTCAATGGTTGATATAGAAATTTTGATATGGATGGAGCAACTGTGTGTATGTGAGCTGCATAGAGAAGCGCAGTAAGTACTGGTATTGAAGTTGTATGGCAAGTGTGTATTGGATGTTGTGTGGGTTTGTGGTATGGCTGTCACTGGTTTGCAGTTGAACAGAGATGATCGAGGAAACTGTTGTATGGCAGCAAAAATGAAATGTGACAGAGTGTTAATGTGCAGTGAGGAATGAAGAGACGAGGCAGAAGTAGGTTTGTATGCAATGTTTGTATGAAGATGGTGAATGCAAAGGCAAGGAGGTAGGGTGATGAAGCAAGTTGTTGGTGAATGGAGTGGGAGGAGACAGAAGTGGCCAGAGAAGTTCTGTCAAGTGTTATGTATGAGATAGTGGAAGTGTTGCACTGCACAGTGATGTGCGCAGTGAAAAAGAAAATGCACTGTCTCAAATTTTTTTTTTAATGTATATAAAAAAGAAGAAGAAGAAAGATGTAAATGTAAAACTTAAAATGCAAATGCGAATAAATTTTTTTTTACAAATTGTGTGTTTTTTTTCTTTTTAAATTTGGAAATGCAAACAAACAAAACAACTAGAACAACGTGCACACAAACAAATGCAAACAAAAATCACACACACACAATATTTTTTTTAAAATGCACACACACACTAAATAAAACCACACAAAAATCAAACAAACTAATTCGAAGAATAAAAATTCAAAATCAAAACAAGTCCCCAGCAACGGCCCCAAAAACTTGTTTAACGACAAATTCTCTATCGAGTTAGAAAAATGCCGATAAATTTTGAAATAAAAATAACCGCAAGCACACAGTGTACGATTATAGCACGTATGCGGGTACGGGTCGATTCACAGGGAATTGTTTAGATTTTGAAATTCTAATCAATCAAATTAACCAAAGATTTAGAGTGATTAGGTAGAAAATGTAAGAAAAATGACAAAAAGAAAGTAATAAAAATATGAGAGTTAAATGACAATTTAGAGATAATTCCACTCTCTAGATCATATTGTTCAACAAATTATGAAATTATGATCTCTCTTTTTTTGGTCATAAGTGGGTTTAAATGATATGTTTATCATAAGTATGGCTCATTTGTGCTATTAATTAGCTTAACATAAGCCATCAAACTATAACACAACCTTTAAACCACTTTTAATTCTCATGAAAAATGACAACTAGTTGAAAGCAAAATCTATTTTAAGTATGGTCTATTAACTACTAATTAGAAATATAGACCATCAAATTTCAATTTCAACATTAACTTCATTGCCATAATCATATGTAGATTAAGAGGCAATTTGTGATTCATATGACTAAGCATAGACTATTTGTTTTGAACAACATAGGCTATCAAACTCAATACCAAACATAAAATTACATACACATCAACTTTCCATAAAGCACAAAAAGAGAGCAAAGATTATAAAATTGTTGAAGCTACATGATTAGAGGCTTCATTACCCCTAAATTGAATGGATTAGTCTCTCATTTGTGTTATCATATCAACACTTGTAACTTGCAACATGAAATAAAACAAGAGGAAAAACAAGAGCAAAAGGAAAGAAGAAATATTCTACTTGCATAAAATAAAAGAGATCTACACTATTACATAAGAAGAGAAGCATGTAAATGAAGAGAAAGCACTAATTAACATTGCATAAAAAAAGTTACATGAAAGAAATGGCTAGGTAGCCATGAAAAGAAAAGAGAAGCTTTCTTTTATTTCTAAGCTAAAAACTAACTAAAAGGAAGAGGGTTACATGAAGATATGAGGTATTTATACAAGTTAGAAAGCCTAATTTTTTTTTGGGGAATGCCCAAAATACCCTTGAGGTAGAGTGGCCACCAAGTAATCATTTGCATGTCTTAATCCCCCACTTAAATGTACATGAAGCTTTAATGGCCTTTTAGCATGTGCATTAGCTCCTAATTGAAAATCAAGGTAAGTGGGTAGTTGGGGTCCTCCAATGAGTTTGAATTATTTTCATCTTCATTTGCTTTGTTTCCTTTTGTGCAAGCATATCTTCATGAAGGCACTTGTATTTGAATTTAAATTCCTACAAAACAACATAGAAATTTTCAATTAAATTTTAGAAAATTAATATATGCACAAAAATGACCATTTTGCCCTTGGATGAAGATGAATATGTGACGATTTAAAATAATTTGAATTTTTGGTTTAAACAAGTTAAAATACCCAATATGATCATTTATTTAATTTAAATAGATTAAATATGGTGGTAAAAATATGCACATTTACGTGTATATCAGACTGTAGCCCCGTCTTCCAAATTACTACAACATTTGAAGCTTGCATGCCTAATAGAACTGGCATACAACTCCATTTCCTTCCAGCTTCGATCGGTTGGATGAGGACCACCATTGATAGTATTAATCACTAGCCTCCCGCCAGTACGTGCGGGTTCCTCCGGTCTCGCCTGATTTGGTATTTGGTTTTGATTCGATAGGCCCGTGCCTCCAGACTGCGGCGTCTGAACAAACTGCTCCAACTTTCTCTCTCGTATCAACTTCTCAATAACAGTAAGTGACGGCACTCGTTCCTGTTATGGCCATAGCTATCATGAAATCTGCAAAACTTCCCCGTTTGAATCTGTTTTTCGATGATTGCTTCGGAGCAGATTTCTTATATTGAATAGTATTGCAGGTCCGCAGGTACACATTTTCCAGCGACCTATTTAAAGGAGTATAATTGTCAAACATAGAAGCCCTACGTCGCAGCCCATGATTCTGATCTCGTTTCCTATTTTGATTTCCATTGCCTTTCTGTTGATTCTATTTATTCTGTATGTTCAATTGCAACTTTCGGAACTCTCCCTGGTTTGTTTTACAACGACATTGCTCTGGATTCCTTCCACACTAGGCCATGCGTCATCCTTTTTCCTAAACTGTTTTGCATCCTCTCTTCTCAAGAATTGAGCTGCCTTGGAATAGAAACGGTCCAATGACGCAAGAGGTTTTCCGGCCAACCAGTTACCGAATTCGGAATCGGAATCGATCCCCTTAGTTAGTGCCATCAGAATTGAATTGTCATTAGGATTACTAATCTCAGCACATGCAGCATGAAACCTCTCCAGATAACGTCTGAGTGTCTTTCCTGGAGCTTGAGTGACACTAGACAAGGTATTAACATCTTCTGGCCTTTGACATGCATGCGGAACTGTTCAACAAACTTCGTTGCCAACTGGTCGAAACACGAGATAGATCGAGGTGGTAGATGAGTAAACTACATAGTCGCTATGCCCCCTAGTGAGATCGGGAAACTTCGGCACTTGACTGCATCATCGGCTCGTGTAGCATTCATCAACCATTCATACTCTAGAATATGCTGGTTAGGATTAGACGTCCCTTCATAAACAGGTAGAGTTGGCATTCTGAATCGCCGGGGCGGTTCAGCGTAGAGGATCTCATTGGTAAAGGGGCTATGAATCTGGGAGATTCCCCAATCGTCATTGGTGATGCCCTGACTTTCATGGATCATCCGACGGATCATCATCGTGATGTCCAGCATCTGGACATTTTGATCATGCTAAGCCAAGGTGTGGTCGGGTTCCACAATGCGAGGATGGACCGGTCGCGGTCGACGGTCCATATCTCGCCTCCTTGGTTCTAGGTTTTCGGGAACATACGGTTCAGGAATATATTCATGTTGGCGATGGTTCGAATCTTTCCGGTTTCGGGCATCGACTCCCAATTCAGTAGTTGTGGTGGCAGTGCGATTGTCGGTAATATGATAAGGAACATTACCTCCTCAGGAGGAGGGTCCGGTCTAATAGCTGATTGACGGGCCAACTCTCTGTTGCCCAAGATTTAGTGTATCTGATGTCCAATAGCTTATGTATAACTTCCATCCAGCCGTGGGCGCGTGGATCTGTGATTAAAGTCAGAAGAGGCTGAACTTTAGTGGATGAATAGGAAGCCTGATCCCTTCTGGATCTCCTTCGTTTTTGACGGTTCAGTTGATTGTTCAATTCTACGTTGGCACGGCGTTGTTGAGTAAGCTGCTGGCGGCTTTGTGTCAGCTCTTGAATTAGAAGTTGAAACTCTTCCCTGGTGACAAAGCCTTGCGAATCTGATGGTCCGGCAGGATTCTAATCGGTAGGAGGAAGTTGTGCGGGGTTCTGTCTGTCCCGACCTTCTGAATCTGCAGCTGTTGAAGTAGTCCTAGTGTTGACCATAGTGGATAGCGAAGCTCTTCCCTAGACTTGGTACAAACTTGAATAGGATGGAAGAACTTCTAGACTTCTAATCTGGATCTACTCCTTAGATTTTTGCAATCCAATATCGATAGTAGATCCAATGAGCAGGAGAAAAACTGGGTTTTTCTCAATGAAAGCACCAAAGTGTTCGTACCAAAATTGGGCACAACACTCTTCGGATGTGTTTGAAGAGATAAAATGAAGAAAGTAAATGGAAAACGTGGATTATCTAACAAACACACCAATCAACAGATAGGAAAATAACAGAAGAACACAGGTTTTAGAGTGGTTCGGCGTATGGCCTACATCCACTATGAAATGGCAAACTTTTATTAACTTTTGCTCGCTGGTTACAAGGGGTTACAATAGTATAATCGAATTTTAGTTGCAATTCCGGCAGAGTTTGGACGTAGAAGAGCCAAAAGTCCATTTTCAGTAGATTCTGAGCTGCTATTTATAGGCGTAGGCATCACATATCTCGCCCAGATCTCGAAAGGCCTCTACTCTCACGTGGGCGGGCCCACGTGATCGATTCCCGATCGTTCGGACTCAATCCGTGATCGATGCGAATGAAATTCTTATTGATCAAGATTTAGCCCAATCGAGTCGAGATTGATCATGAACATTCTTGAGGTTGCACGCAAGCTCCTGTGAAAATTTGGTGGCATTTGGACTTGTAGATCTCGAGTTATGATTGATGCAAGTTTGGATTTGTTGAAGGCTGTTGAGTTCGCATCGCTTTTGTTTGCATCATTTCTATTCATATCGCTTCCGGGAATGTGCTTGCTAGGTGACGTGGCGCTAACTTTTAGGATCGATCCTAAATGAGCTAAATTTCTAGGAGAGACAGGTTTGATGCAAATCAAAGTATAAAGAAAGTTTTACTTATTTATATTTTGTTAATGTTATTTATGGGATCTATAAGTCTCAATATGGCTGTATTCTTGTTCCCTTTTCTTGCTGTTTTAGTCCTTAGTTATATTTACCTTCATGATTCAGTTTTGGATAGGAGTCCAAATTAAATACTTGCATGTATTTATATATTGAATATATCTAGTGAACAATATCTTTTTCTTAAAACCCTAGTAGAGGGTAAAGCTAGGGGATTCAAATGGTCCACGGTCCACCATAACTGATTCATTTTTTAGCCAGCCTAAAATAGAGCATCAATCCTCCCAGCATTCTTGCTTTTTTGAGAGATAATCGTTCCACGTCTTAAGGATTGCACAGCGCATTCAAATGAATATATTTATGGGAAAAATCCACCTCTGATAATAAGGTTTCCAAGCTCTATCGGTGTTACTAGCTTTATAGGCATCGCCTCTACTTTCGAGATTATTGTTGTGTCTATGTTTATATTCTTCCTTATGTGGACATAATACTTGAATATTTCAAGTGTATGCGCATTACAACAAGGTGGTTAAGTGAATGGTAAAGATTCTTACTGCTAATGGGTTGTAAGTGGTTAGTGACATGTTATTCCATTAAAGAAAAATTATTGATTTTAATGAATTTTAAAATATTAGATAATTATAGTAGCATCAAGAAAATAATTCGATGAATCAAAAATATATACCTGAAGATAATTTGACGAATCAAAAATATAAATATTCATTAAATTCAGCTAATTCATACATGTAGACGCTTGCAATCAAAAGTTGCTGCTAAACCCCAAAAAGGAAAAAACAATTCCATGTAGTACATGTCGAACATGTTTTGCGAAATGTTTAAGAATAAAACTTTGTAGATGATAGATATGGTCATACAATGTTCAAATAATGTTCAATAATGATACTGAATTTCATGTGGGCGTATGATTCAATATTTTGATTAGTATGGGCAATTATCAAAAAGTAAGTTATGTAATATGTCATCTATAGACAATTGTAGTCTTATTACTCTAGATATAACAGTAAAATGACAATAACTTCGTACTATATTTTTTATTTTATTTCATTTTCTTATTATGTTATGGTAAGCAATTCAGCCACTGTTAGCTTATTGCATTCAGATTAGTTATGAAAAGGTATATATTTCAGTTTTCTTTAAATCTGAGCAGCAGACTCAACCTAGCCTGTAAAATTAACCATTTATTCATAGTGAATTTTTAAATGTGTTACAGATTGTAGCTTTAACATAGAAGAACTCTGTGATTACTAGAAAACTGGTTATATAGTAAGATGTTCTTGAGAAGGAAATTGATGAAGTTCAGAAATTATTGTTGCAATGCATGTATTTTGCCTCTTTTTATTACTATATATCTGCCTCCAAGTTTTAAAATTTGTGGTCGTAGTGGGTAGATTAACATTTTTTGCCTATCAAATTATGTTTTTGGTTTACTGCTATCCTTTGATGTTGATTGATATTTTTTATTAATTTGTAAATAATGGACATGTTTTGCGAAATATTTGAGAAAAATAGATTGTAAATGGTTGCATTTACTTAATTTTATATGGAGATACTCTTTGTGAAATTTGAATTCATATGGACTATAAGGTAATTTGTTTGTAGTTGAACTATTTTTATCACTTTCGTTTTCTACTTTATTTGTCCCTGTTTCTATTTGTTTTTTTATCAAAAAACTCAAAAGTTGATAACCAATGATTTTGTTGCGGCCATAGTAGGTTGATATATTGATGCATTTGTATGATCCGTGGGTACTCAACAATTGTTTGGAAGACTAATGAAATTATAGTTGTATTTTTTCGATCTGAATTTTGCATCTGAATTACAACATTAGATACTTAATTAATTGAGAGTTTGAAGGTTTACAACAAAGAAAATTTTTGTTAGGTATTTTCTATGCAAAATATTTATATGTAAACTGAGAAAATAACCAAAAGTGGAAGAAATTTTGAATAATAATAGTGATAGTATTAGTTGATTTTAAGATTGAGAAAACAGTAGCAATCCATATTTAAATATACTGAGAAAATAACCAAAAAGGAAGAAATTTCTGTCCATGAAGTATTAGTTGATTTTACCAACCTTTTTCCCATTGAAACTAATAGTTGATGGGTAGAGGATACAAATTCAAGAGCTCCTGAGCACCTCATGAAATATTAAGAAGTATAATTTTAGAAATAACAAAATGCAAGGACATTCAATGAGTGGTTACATTGTTGTTATTGTATGACATGCAGTATTAAGCTAATAATAACAGAGAGAGAGAAGATTTAGGCTTCGTTTGGATCGACTTATATAAGTCGCTTTATGGTTTTTTGAAAGCCAAAATGAATAGGTTTTGGCTTTCAAAAAGCAAAAAGGCGACTTATAAGTCGATCCAAAAGAACCATTAGTTGGGGGAATATATGTACATATGAAAATTGATTGATGGATAAGTGATTCAAATTCAAAAAAATTAGATATATTGGTAATGATTGAAAATATATGATTTGACAAATAATAGTGTTACATGATTAGTAGCTGATTACAGTGTTTTCTTTTATCAAATGCTGGTAGTTTGATGCCAAAATCATTGGGTATATCACTTCAGGCTATTATTATGCTTTGGCCAGTGCATGTAAAGTCATAGCCAATTTATATGCAAACTTGTACATTTGAAACTACAGGTATTCACAACAATATTTATATATACTCAAAGTGAAACCAGGTGTTTAAAAGTTTGTATGCAATTCACTTTTGAAACCGCTCATACTTGAATAGAACATTTATAGAAAGCTGGTATGTTTTCCAAAGCTAGAGAAACCGTTGAATAAAATTTATAAGCAGCATATCCTTGAAGGCTTACTGCACACAAAATTGGAGAGAAATGGTTTCATATACTAAACTATGTATCTGTATTTTTTTTCTTCTCAAAATCATTTGTAAGTGTCCGAGATCAAATGTATACGTGGTGTTGGTATAACTTAAACTTGAATAAGTCTGAAATTATTTAATTCTAGAATTAGTAAACTGTAAGCTTTTAGAAATTGATTCTAGAAATCAAAATATTTTTGAAGTCATATTCATTTGAAATCATCTTATTTTTATGAAATCCCTTTTCTTCGAAGTTAATGAATTTGAAACTTCCTATTTTTAAAATAAATGAATGATCCACACTTTTGAAATCGACTTTGCAATCACCCTGAAACTTACTTTTCACAATTGATTTTTAAAACATGTACCAGAGAGTAAAGTTCCATACCTTGAACTACTTGTTTTGGGGAGAACAAATGGTGATTTATTATTAACAGTGGACCCTAACCTTGGTGGTTGTTGGTTGGCGGTGCAGCCAGTTGTTCTCCTCCCCTATCATTGGCTTCGTTCTTTATCTGACTTCGACAGAGTCAGATA
This sequence comes from Allium fistulosum, assembly GCA_030737815.1. Taxonomy (NCBI): domain Eukaryota; kingdom Viridiplantae; phylum Streptophyta; class Magnoliopsida; order Asparagales; family Amaryllidaceae; genus Allium; species Allium fistulosum. The sequence goes on along the minus strand of CM060905.1, from coordinate 749,905,623 downwards.
CCATAGCCAGAAATCTTCTTCACCACTTCAGCTTTAACAACATTGGAAAAAAAAGTCCAAAACCGACAAACGTCTCCGCCACACTCTAGCTTCGACACTGTCGAAGGCAACAAAATCCAAATTTATCAAATCGTCTCCGCAAATATTTGGCTTCGATACTTGTGGAGGCAACTCCTTTGGCACTAAAAACTTGCGGAAGCAATTCGCCCTAAGTCTTGCAGAAGCAATTGAAATGAACACTTACAGAAGCAATTGCAATGAATAATTATTGAGGATATTTCTTTCGACAATCAGCGGAGGCCATTCCTTTCTGAATAACGTTGGAGATGTTTAATTGTACACTGTCGGAGTCTCCAATATTCAAAGGCAATCCAAGTAGAGACAATTTTCTTTGCTAATTTCGGCAGAAGCAAATCCTCATCACCAATTTCGGCAGAAGCAAATCCTTTTTGCCATTTCTAGCGGAAGCAAAGCCTCTTCGCCAATACTGGCGAAGCAACACTTAGAACACTAGCGAAAGCATCTTCTTTGACACTTGCAAAGGCGACTCCTCTCCGTCACTTGATGAATTGAAATTCTTTGAAGTGGCAACCCTCTTCGACTATTTTCCTACGAATGTCCAAAAATTTAATAGCGATCGTTCTTCAAGTTTTAAATCCAAAAATAAATTTAAATGTTAAATTCAAAATCCATTAAGGGATATTTTGGTCATTCGGAGGTTCGAGCCCTCCATCTAGCAGTAAAACGTTACCGAATAAAACCATCAACACCCAAATAAATGTATAATGTGAAGTATATATGTAAATTCCAAGAATGCCATTAGGATTTGTGATAAATCACAGATCTGTTTGAATTCAAATAAATGAGATCAAAAGAAACAATGTAGGCAAATATTCAATATGCTCGGCCATCCTCTTTAATCTAATTGATTTTGTTACAAGAGGAGTGTAACACCCCTAATTTTAAATAACATTATTCAAGAGATTCAATTAGCTAAATTAAATAAAATAATGTAAAGATTAAATACCTAAGGATTGAGACTAGAATAAATAAGGGGTAGCCATGCCTAGTTAAGTAATGAATTAAATGGGTTTAAAATGAAATAGGAGAGGGAAATTAGATAAGGGGCAATATAAGAATAAACTACATTCTTATACCCTAAAACCTTCATAACATAACATTTTTCACGTTCACAATCTAAAACACTAAACATAGAGGCCGACCACCATTAACTAGGAGTAAGAGGAAGAAAGGCTAAATCAAGAGGAAAAGCTTAATTGAAATTCAATCCAAGATCAAATCTTAAATTCTTAACAGCAAAGCAAAAAAAGAGTAATATATTACATCTCATATTTTGACGTTTTCGGTTTCTAAGGTTAGACCCAAATGGCATTGCAAAGTAGAATGCCATGTTTTGAATGATAATTATATATATATATATATATATATATACACACACGCATGTTGGTGAATTATGCTTATTCACATTGATTAATTTATGACATGTTTTGGATTGAAAAAACTACTAATGACATCCAAATGCCTTGTAATTTTAGTATATGGCGAAAAATGATATTTTAGATATGGATTTCAAGTTTTATAATTTTTTGAATTGATGTGGATTTATTATTAATTTTCTAGTGAAGAAAATGGACATTTGGATTTAAAATTAAATACGGCGTATATGTATTTTGGGTCAGGAATTTAAATAAGTTAGAAAACATATTAAAAGTGATTTATGATAATTTTTATAGAATTTTCCTAGGTCTTTTAATAAATATATAAAATTATTTAAGTATGGGACTTAAATGTTTTATATGTTTATAAAAGGACAAGGGGCTATTTGCAAATGATTTGAAATGTTAATTTATGTAATTCTACAGCATCTTTCAAAAAAGATTTTGAATAGCGGAGCAACCAATTGTAAGATGACAAATAAGTGGGTTAGTTGTAAAAGAATTTCCTTTTTAAGTTAAAAATCAGGTTTTATAAGGTTCTGATGCTTCACCATCTTCAACAGCCACCTTTCAACTTAGTTCCTCCATCTCCAACCTGATCGAAACCAATGTACATGGTATCGAAGACTTGTTACGTAGTGAATTGGACATAGGGTAAAGGTATATGGTTGAAACGAGGGGTTCCGAAGGGGTTAAAGCCTTGTTTTGTTTTCTAAAGAAAATGCGCCTGCTCTACTTTTGACTAAGATAGCTTTCGACGTGGTTAATGGTTTTAAAGAAGGAATGCATTCGAATGAGGTTGCGCCTTTTTTTTCAAAGTAAATGTTTCCGATAAGGTCGAAACCCTTGATGCCGCCTTTTCCTTTCGACCCGGATTGGTTTCAAAAGGGTCCCTTTATTTTTAAATTTAAAGCCGCTTCTCCACTACTTTCGAAGGGATAGGTTTCGACACCATCTACTTCTTTACTAACGAGATTGCTTTACAAAGAGTTGCTTTCGACTTAGTTGTTTCTAGACCTCTTTTGTTATTATAAAAGTTAAATGTAAAGGTTTCGAAAGGAATGGTTTCGAAAGGCTTTTCCACATGGTTTAACTTGAACCAAATTTTTTCAAAAGTTTTGTTTCAAGTAGTATACTTGTAACAGCCCGAATTCCAGTGGGTCTGGATTTTTCACAAAAATGCAAAAATCCAAGCCTAGTGAAGCCCGAGTTGGGTATCTGTTATCCTGCAAATAGGAAAAGACAAATATATCAGCGCTCGGATAAATATCTTATAGCGAAACTGACTAAAATATAATAGTAAGTAAATACTCACCAAGATAATAACACTTTCTAAAAAAGTGTCTCAAAGCTGATAAGTCTCTGCCATCCACCTAACCGGTAGGATGTTATGAGAAAGGGGTCAGAACTAATGTTCTGGTGAATGGACAAATTATACACTTCTAAGCTTAATTCTATATATACCATTTTATTTCTATTTTCTATTATATTAGGTTTACTTGGTTTATAATACTCTCACCTCTATGCGTGAATCGTACTCATCTACTCCCAAGTAGATTAAAACCTAATAACTAATATATATGTAGTTGTATGCCCAATGACCGCATCAATCCAAGGTACTACCCTTAGTACCTTACGTATCCTCCTTGAAAAGGACTCCATCATCTCGTTGCAAGAGCGTACTGTAACTACATCTGTAAAGGACAGCTTCGTGAGGCCTATAATACAGATGTTCCGTCATCTACTACTAAAACATAAAACTACGTCCACACTAGCCTATACCAATGCTCGGACATCCACAATGTACCACCCAGTGCGTACCTTGAGGACTATACGTAATCGTTCTGTCTACTCCCTAAATCCTGCCAACGAGGCCTACCTTGTACGGAACTCAGTCAGGGATTTCCTATATCTATAAAGGACAGCTTCGTTAGGCCTACAATACAGATATTCTACTTGGTCTGTCTCTTTTCTCATCGTGGCTATGGCCCCACGCAGCCACCCCTCATGTAACATCCCTATATTTTACGGGAAGTATAATTAAAAGCGCATTTGGTACAGTGGTAAAGGTGCATGTTGACTTCCTTAGTGACCAGGGATCAAGTTCCGTTGTCGCCCAAAATCTGAAGTGATGTTTTTTAGCTGGTTCATTTCCAGCGATTTTCCTACGTCAGCGTTGTTTTCGACATGTGGTAGCTTCCCATTCACTCCAGTGATGTAATAGGATGAGATGGCTAATTTTCATTGGTTGAGTGATGTGTATGGGCTCGAATGGATAACCATTAAGTGTATGAAAGAACCAGATTTAATCTAAAATAATCTAACGGATTATATTCTCTCAAACAATCTATAAATAAAGCATCTAACCTAAACCTAATCTCTTATTTAGTCGTCGCCATAATTCTACAGTAAAATTAGTGTGTATTACTCTTCCTCCTTTTCTCTACCAAATAAACAAATCTCTACCAAATTAAATTATCTATATATATTCAAGCAATTTGGGGAGTTTAGAAGAATCAAAGAGAGAAAGATTAAAGCAAACCTTTTTTAAATTTATACAAGCTTAAGTGCTAGGTGAATGAGAATTAATATGAAATAGAAAAATAAAGTAGTTCAATTTCAGTTCTTTTCTGGCACGTTAATATGAATTAATTTCTGTTATTAATTGAGAATAGATATAAATTATTACAACTTCTTCTTTTTCTTCCACTTCTCAAATCTAATTCATGTTTGCTTTAAAATATGGGACATATAAATTGTCTATTCACGTTTTATAGCATAAATAAGATTGAAATTTATGTAAATTATTGTATCTTCTCCTTCTACCACTTCTCAATTCTAATTCATGTTTGGGTTGAAATTTGGAACAAACAAATTGTTATTCACGTTTCATGACGTAAATAAGATTGGTTTAATTAAATTGAATTAGAGTTGTTATTCAATTTTTAATGGTAGAATAAGTTAGTTGAATAAATTCAGAATATGTTACTTGAATAAAATTGTGGTTTTGATTGATATAATTACATAGTTTTGAATATGGTTTTGGAACAAAATTGGAAGTCTAATTGGCATAATTTTTTTGTTTCATATGTGGCCTAAAAATGTAAAAGTGGAATTTTGTGTAATTAAATGGTTTATGGCTATTGGATAAAATATTTGTACAGATTAAATATCTAAAAGGAGAACGTAAATTAGGGTGGAAAAAAATGTAAATTAAATGGACCCTAAAGGCTAGTGTAAATCTGTAACAAAATGTATAAAAATTACATACAAAACATACGACTGAACGAACGTGAAATTGAAACACCATTTATGTAAGAAAAAGGGAAATTGTGAAATAACCAAATCGGATGTAAAAATTGTCTAAAATAGATTAATGGAAATAAATAGTATGTAAACTGTAACGGTAAAATTAATTAATTCTAGAAGCGATTTGGTAGGCAGACCTTATAAAGGTCCGGATACGTATTTCATGCAGTTATGACCAAAATATAGTTTTAGTTGTACGTACTAGTAGCGGGCAAGTAGGTTTGCAAGGATATTTGTTACATTTCATAGGTTGCTAGTACGTAGGATAGATAACATCCGCAATCGTAGGCTTCTTCAGGCAGATCGACGCGGACGGAACATGACAAGTGTGCTACGATGTAGGCTTCTTTAGGTAGATCATTGGAGGATTTTGCGCAGTCGACCCAGCTGTGGGCGCTCTTTTGGAGGACCAACACTTTGGATAAGGGCAAGTCCATGTTGTTGACCGAGGAGACAGGAGGATAGGAGTCCAGTTTGGCAGAGCCTGAGCGCAACTTTGGGGTCCTACGAGATTGTTTGAGTCAGCGCCGATCAGACGTAAGAGACATTTAATCACAGTTCACGAGTGAAGAGCATGACTTTCACGCTATAGCACGTGGATAGACATTCACAATGCACGGGTGAAGAGCAATACTTTACGCCGTAGCACGTGGATAGGTAAGGATAGCTGGTCCGACAGGCCGATTGACGTTTAGTATTATTGCATGGTTGACTTTCCTAGAGTGACCATGGACTTTGGCCTCTTAGGTACTGTATCTAAGAAGGATTCACTGCATTATATTTTTCACCCTCTGCGATATCCGGGAAAGACCTGGAATTAAACTGCTTTATTCTTTCTGCTTCATTTTATTTCTCATTTACCAGACTTTATGTATGACCCATTCCTATTTTCCCAAAATCACAGGAGGGCAGGTCTAGGTTGTAGATCTTTGCAGCTTGGAGGGTCATTAGAGCAGTTATTAAATTCAGCTTTTGTTTCTTTTGTTTCATGTACTTCGTTTCTCTTTTTTGTACTTTACTCTATATATTAGGACCTTTATTTTGAACTTTGTTATGTTTTATGTTTTGGTGGAGACTACTTGGTAATTTTAGTTTTAGAAATAAATTTGGGATAATGTTGTATTTAATCAAGCTGTTTTGCTACTAATTTATAATTAGTGAAAGTTTTCTTCCATTGTAATACTTTAATCATATTATGTTGTTGCCTTAGTCTCTGTGCTATGTTATGGAGTTTTATTTCACCCGACCACCCGTGGTTCTGGTCATGTCCAATTTTTGGGGTGCCTAGAGGTGCGGGGTGTCACACCCCAACTAATCGAAAGACCTCAAAAAAGATAAGTGGTTGTGCCCTACTGCAACAATCTAAACATCCAATTGGCTGTGCCCCTCATCCAATGTCTAGATAGTGAAATAATCATTGGCTTGTTGGTTTAACTCTAGACTTTCTCGATCTCGCTCTTGATTGACAATGGCTTGATCTTCGCATGCGACTATCCTTTTGGGTCATGTCCACTAAAACCTACTCGCAAGTTAGAGTATGGTGTTATACGAATATCCTACTCCATTCATCAACCTTTTGATTGCTTACAAAGGTCCGCTTCGTTAGGCTTGCAATTCAAAAGCAGTCAGGGCATACTCTCTTGATGGAACACCTACAAACCTGCCTTAGGGGGTGCAGCTTCGTTAGGCCTCTCCAAGAGGGCCATCCTAGAGTAACCTCACGTCCCATTGAAGTCTCGTACTTTCTTCTAGCCCAAAATAACTAAGTTAGACGTGCTTCTTCAGTGCTAAAAATATGCGATGAACTGCTTCGTTAGGCACTTCATCCTTTGGGCTGCTCCAAACGCGTCTTACCATTTTATTAGACCCTACATCTAATCTTTTGTTATGCGTTTATTTTACTTTTCTTATTCTGTTGGCTACTTATTTACCCTAATCAACATAAGCGTGTCCCAGCCTCACCTAAGTATTGTGAGACTATCAGTTCCTGACTGAAAGGGAATGCTGCTGGTACGTGCCACTTATATTATTTTGCTTATTAACTTAATCCAAGATATAAGTTGATAAAATATGCCTCTTCTATTTCTTTTTTTTTAATTATAACCTACGTGTTACAATTATACTTGCAATTGTCACTTCTATATTCTTTTATAATCTATATGTTATAAATATAATTGCAAGTGTCTCTTTTCTATTCTAGTCTATCTTCTTTTATTATGATATTGAATTCTCCTTAATTCTCTTATATTATATGATAGTCTTGGCTTGGGACTACGTTCGACTGTCACAAATTTACTTATCATAATAACTGTTTTACTTTTATTCTACTATCTGCGCAATAAATGCAGATCTAGGCACATTTCTGTTTATCGTTTCTAGTCTTGTCAAATAATTAACTTGATTTCTTCTTTAATTTCTTTAACTCTTCACTTTATTTTCTTTTATTCTAGGAAGTAGTTCTATTCTATTTGGTTGGTTACAAAAAATTTGCTAAAAATCCATTTCCATATTTTAATACTAAATAATGCTATGAATAATAACTCGTAATTGCAAGATATTTCATTTATTGTCTCTTTAATTATTGGGTAATGCAAAATACAGAAATGTCTCTATTTTACACCAATTCCCTTTTTCTTTAATCTTGTAATTACGTTCATCGTTATTTTTACAATATTAAACTATGGAAATGTATTCTCTTTTCTAAACCAACTAACTAACCTATCACTAACTTCCAAATCAAATTATTAGATTCTCCCCTTTTTAATTTATTTCTCCCGCTTAGCATAATTTACTGTAAATTTCTTACTTTTAGGCTTATGCCTTTCTCTATAATTGTTAAGCCTAATATTATTCATATTTAATTAGACTTCTTTCTTTCTTTTCCATATAAATACTAATTAAATATAAGTTCTCATATAAAATTTACAGTTTCAACATAACTAATTAACCGAACTAATTACTGAAATAAATGCTAAGTTAAAATATTTAACGGGAATATAACGATAATATATCATAAACATAAAAGATATATAATTTAAATCCACTAACATGTCATCCTTAGCTTTACTCCATGGTCTTCCTGGATCCCCTTTAAGGTGTCTAATATTTTTACTAAAAAGATCTCCGCAGAAAAACATTCTATTTAGGGTCCAGCCTCAGGCAATGAACCCAAAGAAATATTGTCTATTTAGGGTCCAGCCTTAGGCAATGAACCTAATTAGGAGAAAACATGATTGTGAGAAAGTAGCTTGGCCTAGGGTCCTGTTTACAGGGGAGTTTGGGGATCTTAGACCGTCGAATTCTAGGATTGAATTTTGTGCAACCACGTCACAGGCTTGCTGCGAATCGTTGGATTTAGAAACCAACATTTGAGATTGCACAAAAATTAAATAAAAGGAGTTCGGCACGTACCTGGACGAATTCACGTCCAGGGAAAAACGCGGGTCAACCTATAGGTCGACCTGTGTTCATCAAAGGTTGACCTTAGGGTCAACCCTTGTGCTCTGTGGGTCGACCCATGGCCCTTATTTTTATTTTATTTTATTCATTCTTCTGATTTTCATCTCTCTCGTAACTTCTTCGTATTAACTCCTATTTCGACAAGTTATATATGGAAATTGATTAGAAAATTGCCATAAACATAATGGTATAAGTTTTGATGCCATATTCTGACATTTCCAAAAATACTTATTTTTACTGTTCATTGTTATTTGATTATTTAATTATCTAAAAATACGGGGTTTTACAATACTCTAATGCTTTCTAAAGGTGACTAGTAAAGGGATCGAGAGGAATGGTTTCCAGTATTTTTGAAAGGTCTACCTTAGTTTAAAAGGAAGGTTTCCAGAGGTTACAAAAGGCATATTTAAAGGATTTTAAAAAGAGGATGTCTAAGGTTTACAAAGCTTTCAATGAAGGTATTTTCAATGTTATCGAAAGGACTAGTGTCTATAATTTCGAAAGGTATGTTTGGCCTTTAGGCCTAAGGTTATTAGGTAAAGTAGTTTACTTATATCGAAAGGGGTACTTTCAATAGTTTTGAAAAGGTTACTTTCATTGGTTTCGAATAAGATTGTTTAAAGGTTTTAAACAAAGGTTTCGAATGTTTTCATCAATAATATTTTGAGTGAACCATATATCATGACAAAGAGATTTGAGTAAAGAAAATAGTTTATTTTCCTTGTATAAATATTATTTAAAAGGTTAAATCATTTTGAAAAGGTTTTCAACGAAAATTTAAAGGGTAGTTAACCCTAAGTAAAATGACCCAGACAATTGTATACCATATGGGACTGGTAAGGGTCGCACCTGATACATTAGCTATTAACACCTAGCTAATTTAGTCCAAAATTCCAGTGTGTAGGGATCAGTCACAGGTAAGACTTAAATAATTGTTACACACAGAAAGGAAGATACATTTGTACAGAGATAGGTTATTGGTGAGCCCTCAAAACCATTACAATCAGGTAACCCTAGAAGATGTAAGTTAGGGACAAACCGTCCAGAAGTTTGTCTAACAAATGTTAGATTATTTGTTATTTTTTATAGTAGTCTCGAATCAGCCAAAGTTTAGTAGTTAGCCGAACAAAACTACATTTTGTTAGGATTGCTAGGCCATTTAATACCTGTTTTAAGTATATATGATATTTGCTATTATTGGTATAATCATTTTGATTAACCAATTTGGTTGTAGGATTTTATTTAGTAAAAAGATGTGTTTTTAAAGGGATATTAATGAGGGGAAACTCATTCCGCTAAGCGGCATGGTCTTACTTAATATTAGTAGATCGAGATGTAATAGCATTATTCACACCAGGATTTATTTCTGACTCGAAGTTTATGTTTTTCCCCTTAAACTCTCGAGTGCTCAAAATTAATTTGAGTAGATTGAGACTTTTGATTTATAGGTTTAGTAGGTGGATGAATAAGCTTCCGAAGACAAGCATGAGGAAGATACTAGCTATATTTAGGAGTTGTTTAGTTTTATTTCTGCTGTGTTGTGTTAAATCTGATATGACTATTTAGTACTCTGGTCAACTAAGTGGGCATCTTCATATGTCGCTCTTGGCGTATTTTGTGATAATTATATTTTATCTGAACCTGGGAAATGTTTGATATTATGTAACTTGGAATATGAAATGTTGTTTTGAAATGTAATCAGAATAGTGTTTTAATCTGTGACGATTTTTATTTCATATTGAAGTGCTTGTGATATTATGGATACCATTAACATTACTGTATTTGTTCACCGAATAATACTATGAATGACTGCACCATCTGTAGCACTTAACTTTGGGCCTTCAAATATGGGATGTTACAATTTGGTATCAGAGCATAGGTTTATGAAATTTTTTATATTAAATTGATTTTTGAAAACATAATCCTAAGGGATTAGAGATAAGATCGGAGTATTGGATAATTCTATAGTAACGTACTTGTATTTTCTATATATACAAGTATACGCTATATCTTTATTCTCCTATCTCTCTTAAGCTATTCTCCTGTATCTCACGATGCTTGAATGCAAATATGGATGGTATAGGTGGAAGAGTCAACCTTGGAGGGGGAAGCACCACTATAAATGGAAATGCTAGACCAAATACGAGAAGGAACTAAGGTCAGGCATAAGCTGGAAATGTGGGTGCTAGAGTCCCGTAAGTTAACATGGGAGCAATGTATTAGTTCTTTATCAACACGATGCAGGCGAGAATCGATGCTGGAGTATTTGGAGGAAATGCTGGAGGAGTATACCAAGAAGCTCCAGTGGTGAATAACTATGTTATTCTGAGTAGAGATTTTGCTCATTTGGGAGGAAAGCTGTTTATTGGTACTGAAGATGCAATTGAAGTGGAGAATTGACTACTTCATTGCGAGAGGATTTTCACTGAATTAGGGCTCAACTATGAGAAGAAAAGGAGACTCACTTCGAGACAGCTTCAAGGGGTAGCACTGTTTTGGTGGAACAGCGGGCAGTTGGAGTCAACAAGGAGAATATGAATTGGACTGAATTTAAAAGGAGGGTCGAGGAAAGGTTTTTGCCAGAAATTGCTAAGTCCACTTTGCTTAGGAAGTTTGACGAGTTGAAGTAGGGGAATATGATTGTGCTCGAGTATGCGACGAGGTTTGAGTAGTTAGCGAGATATGGCTATGCTACGATTGATACTATGATTAAGAGGAACGAGAAGTTCAATAGGGGGTTGAAGCCTAAGCTTGCTAAGGCCATGATACCGTATACTAGGGACTCAAGTGATGTTGCTGTTGAGATGGCCTTGAGGAATAAGGAGATGCAAGCTTTTCTTGAGAGAAATAAGCCAAAGAAGTTCAAAGAGGGCAAAGTCAGAAGAGAAAATTTTTACATAAGGAAGGAGCTCAGAAGGGAAAGCCAGAAGTGGGTTTGTTACAAGTGTGACCAGTAGGGACACTATGCCCATGAGTGCCGGACAGGCAAATGAAAGAATGTTGCGGAGAAGAAAGATGTCAGGTGTTTCAACTACGAGCAGTTTGGGCACTATAAGAACCAGTGCAAGGAGTCTGTCAAGGATGGGAAAGGGAAAGTGATTGGATTGGAACCAGCTACTTCAAGACCAACAATGTAGGAGAAAGGAAAAGCAGTGTTCGGAACGCTTTTGATTTATGGCGTATCAATTAGAGTTCTATTAGATACCGGTGCATCACATTCTTTTATATCTCATTGTTTGGTAGATAAGCTTAACCTAGAACCCTCATACCTAGTTATTTGCTTAAGGGTTGCTAATCTGATAGGAGGGTGTGCGACACTTAGGATAAAGTGTGACCATCTATAGTTCGATTTGTTTGGTCATACCTTTGTTTGCAATTTGCATGTGTTTGATTTCATAGGGTTTGGAATTATTTTGGGTATGGATTGGTTAAGTAAGTACGATGCTAGGATATTTTGTCATGATCGGAAAATATCACTTAGACACCCTGACTGTAGTGATCAGATAGTATATACCATAGAAAGCTCTAGTTGTGAGGTGAATGCTTTGCTAGGTGTTGTGGAGGTAAAAGACGAATTGAATCACATTTTTGCTATTAGGGAATTCGTAGATGTCTTTGAACCTATAGTGGGACTACCGTCAAAATGAGCCATTGAGTTTCGGATAGATTTAGTACCTCGAGCGGAACCAGTGAGTTGACCGCCAAGCAGGATGACACCTACCGAGATAAGGGAGCTGGAGGTGCAGTTGGATTTGGAAGGAAAAAGTTTTATTAGGCTAAGTAGTTTTCCTTAGAGAGCAGCAACGGTGTTTGCTAAGAAGCTGAATGGGTCGTTGAGGTTGTGCATCGATTATCGTAAGTTGAATGAGAAGACAATAAAGAATAGATACCTAAAATTGATAATTTGTTCGACCAGTTGAGTGGAGCCAAAGTATTTTCCCAATTGGATTTAGCAACAGGGTTCCATCAGCTTAGAGTGGAAGAGGATAGTATTTCTTTTACGGCATTTAGAACTAGATATGGATCGTACGAATAGTTAGTGATGCCGTTCGAACTGACTAAAGCACCAGCGTTCTTTGTGGATTTGATGAACTGTGTTTTCCGAGAGCACTTTGATAGGTTTGTGTTGGTTTTCATAGATGATATTTTGATATAATCTAAGGATGAAAGAGAGCATGAAATTCATCTTAGAGTGGTGCTTGAGACGCTAAGGCAGCATCAGCTAAAGGAAAAGTTCTTAAAATGTCATTTCTGGAAGAAATAAGTGAAGTTTCTTGGTCATGTAGTCTCAAAGAAAAGGTTGTCTGTAGATCCAACTAAGATCAAGGCGGTGAATAATTGAAAATAACCCGAGACAGTGACTAAGATAAAGAGTTTTCTTGGATAGCTGGGTACTATCGGAGGTTCATAAAGGATTTCTCATGGATAGCAACACTGATGATCAAGCTAACATGAAAAGATGTGAAGTTTGTGTGGTCCGATAAGTGTGAGGGGGCATTCCAGAAGTTGAAACACTTATTGATTAATGCAACTATGTTAGTTGTTCTAAAAGGAAATCAAGATTTAGTGGTATATATAGATGCATGTGGAACTGAGTTAGGGGCTTTGTTAATGCAAAGAGGTAAAGTGATTGCTTATGCATCTCGACAGCTTAGACCGCGTGAGGTGAGATACAAAACGCATGATTTGGAATTAGCCACAGTGATTTTTACATTGAAGGTTTGGAGACATTATCTTTTGGGAGAAATATTCAAGTTATAAATGGATCATAAGTTACTAAAGTATTTATTCTCTCGGAAGGAGTTGAATATGAGACAATAGAGATGGTTAGAGTTTTTAGCTGCTTATGACTTTGGTATTGAATACGCACCTTGAAGGGCAATAAGGTTGCAGACAAACTTAGCAGAAAACATCAGAATGCAGTGTTGGCGATGATAGCTGAGTGGATAGATTTGGAAGCGTTGATGACATGTAGAGTACAATGGAGATCTGAAGCTAGATCTAGTAAAGGAATTGTTATGTTGTCATGTATAGAAGTTTGACCAGTGATAATGAAAGGGTTTCTTCTAAGCAAGGAAAGAATCCAGTATTAGCTGAGCGAATCAAGAATTCAAGGGATAGAACAGAGAGCGATGACTTGAAGGATTTCAGTCTTGACTAGAATGGGTGGTTGAGAAAGAAAGGAAGGTAGTGTGTCCCGACTGTAGGAAGCATCAAGAAGGAAGTTCTTGAGGAATGCCATCATTCGAAGTTCACCTTACATCCAGAAGGAACTAAGATGTATCAGGATATGAAGAGGAGTTTCTTCTAGGAAGGTATATGTGACATCCCCTATTAGAGGCCAAAAGCTAAACGCTACAGATGTTGCAGTCATCTATAGTATTAACTTTCGATGACTAAATACGGCTATGTTAATGGTATCTATAACATTAGAAGCTTTTGAATATGAAACAAATTATAGATTTCAAAACAATATTTTCCATTACATTTCAAAACACATGTTCCATATTCAAATTACATAATCCCATATCATTTCCCAGGAAATGATCAAATATAATTATTACAAAATAGGCAAAGAGCGACATATGATGATGCCACTTGGATGACCAGAGCAATATACTATCATAACTGACATAATACACATAATGGAAATAAACAACAAAATAGAACAGCAAGTCCTAAATAGCTATCCAATAGCCTCCTGCTTGCCTTTTGTAGCTTTATTTGTCTTCCTACTAAAACCTGAAAACCTTAACCCTCAGCCTACTCAAATCAATTTTGAGCACCCGAGAGTTTAAGGGGAAAAACATAAACTTAATGTTAGACATAAAGCCTGGTGTGAATAATACGGTACAACTTAGTTATTTAATGTTAAGTGACATCGTGCCGCTTAGTGGAATGGGTTTCCCCTCACTAAAACCCTTTGAAAACATATCTTTCTTTTGCAAAACTTTTGCTGCAACCAAAACTAGTTAAAATCTATAAAGCTTTATCATGTAAACTTACATACCATGTAATAAATGAACTATCTGTTCGAGCACTATAGTTTTTTGTCTGGCTAACTACTAACCTTTGGCTGACTCGGGCCTACCAGAAATTATAAACAAAATTTATCTAACACATGTTAGACACTCCTCTTCTAAATGGTTTGTCCTTAACTACCTGTTAAATACTGTTGTTCTGGATGGTTTGTCCCTAACTTAACATCTTCTAGGGTTACTTAATCCTAATTGTGTTGCAGGTTTACCAATAACCTATCCATATTCCCTTTTGTGTGTACTCGTAATTTTAATCTTACCTATGATAAAGCCCTACACACTGGAATTTTAAATTTAATTAGCTGGGGTAATAGCTAATGTATAGGATGCGACCATATACCATACCTTAAATAGTTTTATATATTCATTAAAGCACTTAGGAAAATTCTACAAAAATTAGAGAAAATCATTTTTAGTATGTTTTCTAACATATATAAATTTCAAACCCAAATAATTAATTATTTAGCCATAAATAATTTGGAATTTAGTACCCAAATAATCATTTTCTTCGCTAGAAAATTAATATAAAATCCACAGTAATTCAAAAATGTATGAAAATTTAAAGCCATCTCTAAAATATCATTTCTGATCTACATTTAAATTTGCAAGGCATTTGGATGTCGTTTAATAGAGTTTTTACATCAAAACATATCATAAAATCCATATGAGCAAGCATAAATCATCAACAAGCATATATAAACTTTTAATCACTCAAAAACATAGCATTATCATGCAAAACACTTCGGATTTATTCATAAAACCGAAAACCAAAAGAAAATGAGATATAGTAATTATTCACCTTAGCTTTGTGATTAAAGATGTGAGATTTGAACTTGATTAAGTAATTTTATTCTTCCTCTTGAATTCTTCTTCTTTGCATTTCCTAATGGTGGCTGGCCTTAGCTCTATATTTTTGATTTTTGAAATATGAAGAATATGTGAGTGTTAAGGGGTTAAGGGTTTGGGTATACGGATTTGCTTTGTTCCTATTTTGCCCTGCCTATTACCTAAGCCTTTTTATTTTCCTTTGTCTATTTTATTTCATGTTATCTCATTTTGATTTAATCATTAACATGGTATGGCTACCTCTTATTTAATCACAAATCTCAACCCATCAATCACCTTACATTATTTTATTTTATTTAACTAATTAAATATCCTAAATAATGTTACTAAAAACATGGGGTGTTACATATGAAGAGGGATGTAGGCTCATGGGTGAAGCAATGTTTGTACTGTCAACATGTAACCAAGTGGGTTACTTCAGCCTTTAGATATTCCATATAGAAATGGGATTCTATCACGATGGATTTTATAGATGCGTTGCCAAGGTCAAACAGAGGAAATAAAAGTATATGGGTCATAGTGAACAGGTTGACCAAGAATGCCTATTTCATTCCAGTTAAGTCAACCAGGACGGCACTTGTTTTGGCTAAGTTGTTTATGAAAAATATAGTTAGACTTCATGGAATTTCTAGTAGTTAATAAGCGGTAGAGATTCCATATTTACTAGCAAGTTCTGGAAGAGTCTACATGAGATTTTAGGAACCAAACTCAAGATGAGTACTGCTTACCATCCGCGGACTGATGGACAAACAGAAAGAGTTAACAAAGTCTTAGAAGATTTTTTACGAGCATGTGTGTTATATTTTGGAGGATCATGGGAAGCCATCCACACTTAGTCGAGTTTTCGTATAACAACAGTTATCAGGCTAGTATAGGGATAGCACCGTTTGAAGTTTTGTATGGAACACCATGCAAATCTCCCGTTTATTTGTTAGGGACCAGGGATAGGATGATTCTTGGTCCAGATTTAGTTAGAGAACTTGCAGAAAAGATTGAGATCATTTGAGCTAGGATGAAGGAAGCTCAGTCTAGGCAAAAAGAGCCATGCTGATAATAAGACAGAAAGACTTGGAGTTCTCAGTTGGAGATCATGTTTTCATCAAGGTATCATCGATGAAAGGTGTAATTCGATTTGGGAAATCAGAGAAATTGGCATCGAGGTTTGTAGGACCATTTCCTATCATAGAGAGGATCGGGAAACTAGCGTATAATGTAGAGTTACAGAATAGTTTGGCGGGAGTCCATGATGTTTTTCATGTTTCTCATCTAATTAAGTACATTCGAGACCCAGAGACTACTATTGCACCGACTGTGTTAGACGACTTGGTAGTGGAACCAAATTTGACAATAGTTAGAAATCCAGTTGGTATAGTCGCAAGAGATGAGAAGAAACTAAGAAACAAGACAGTCGGATTTGTCAAGGTCCAATGCAGTGACGATGTGAGAGACTATACTTGGGAAACTGAGAGTAGGATACGAGATATTCGTCCTGACTTGTTTCATGGTATATTTTACCTTTTTGATTGATTTGATGAGTACCTTATCGTAATTTCAAGGATGAAATTCTTTAAGGAGGGGAGTCTATAACACCCCTAATTTTAGATAACATTATTCAAGAGATTTAATTAGCTAAATTAAATAGAATAATGTAAAGATTAAATGGCTAAGGGATTGAGATTAGAATAATTAAGGCGTAGCCGTGCCTAGTTAACTAATGAATTAGATGGTTTAAAATGAAATAGGAGAGGGAAATTAGATAAATGGTAATATGGGAATAAACTACATTCTTATATCCTAAACCCTTCAAACCATAACATTTTTCAAGTTCATAATCTAAAACACTAAACAAAAAGGCCAGCCACCATTAAAGATGAGTAAGAGGAAGATAAGCTAAATCAAGAGGAAAAGTTTAATTGAAATTCAATCCAAGATCAAATCTCAACTCCTTAACAACAAAGCAAAAGGTGAGTAATATATTACATCTAGTATTTTTATGATTTCGGTTTCTAAGATTAGACCCGAATGATTTTTCAAAATAGATTGCCATGTTTTGAATGATAATTAGATATATATTCTTGTTGATGAATTATGCTTATTCATATTGATTTTATGACATGTTTTGGATTGAAAAACCTATTAAATGACATCCAAATGTCTTACGATTGTAGTCTCTGGTCAAACATGATATTTTAGAGTTTGGTTTCAAGTTTTATAATTTTCTAAATTAATGTGGATTTATTATTAATTTTCTAGTGAAAAAAATAGATATTTGGGTTTAAAATTAAATACGACACACACACACACACACATATATATATATATCTGTATGTGTGCGTGCGCACGCGTGCGTGCGTGTGTTTTGGGTCAGGAATTTAAATATGTAAGAAAACATATTAAAAGTGATTTATGAGAATTTTTATAGAATTTTCCTAAGTGTTTTAATAAATATATAAAATTATTCAAGGTAAGGGACTTAAATGTTTTATATATTTATAAAAGGAGAAGGGTCTATTTACAAATGATTTAAAATGTTAATTTTTGTAATTCGGTAGCACCTTTCAAAAAAGATTTTGAAAAGCTAAAGCAACCAATTTTAAGATGACAAATAAGCAGGTTAGTTGAAAAAGAATTACCTAAGTTAAAAATCAAGTTTTATAAGGTTTCAATGCTTCACCATCTTCAGCAGCCACCTTTCGACTTAGTACCTCCGTCTTCAACCTGATTGAAACCGATGTACACGGTATCAAAGACTTGGTACATAGTGAATTGGAAATAAGCGAAAGGTATATGGTCGAAACAAGGGGTTCTGAAGGGGTCAAGGCCTTATTTTGTTTTCTAAAGAAAGTCTGGCTGCTCTACATTTGTTTAAGATAGCTTTCAACGTGGTCAATGGTTTTAAATAAGGAAAGCTTTCGAATGAGGTTGCGCCTTTGTTTTAAAGTAAATGTTTTTGATAAGGTCAAAACCCTTATTGTCACCTTTTTCCTTTCGACCCAGATTGGTTTCGGAAGTCCCTTTATTTTACAAATTAAAGCCGCTTCTCTGCTACTTTCGAAGGGATAGGTTTCGACACCATCCACCTCTTTACTTAGGAGATTGGTTTCAAAAGAGTCACTTTCAACTTAGTTGTTTTAAGACCCCTTTTGATTTTATAAAAGTTAAACCCAAAGGTTTCGAAAGGAATGGTTTCGAAAGGCTTTTCCACAAGTTTTAACTTGAACCCAAATGCTTCCAAAAGGTTTGTTTGAAGTAGTATACTTCAATGCTTTCTAAAGGTGACTAGTAAAAGGATCGAAAGGAATGGTTTCCTATATTTTCGAAAAGTCTACCTTAGTTTAAAAGGAAGGTTTCCAACGGTTTCGAAAGAAATATTTAAAGAATTTTAAAAAGAGGATGTCTAATGTTTATAAGGCTTCCGAAGAAGGTGTTTTCAATGTTTTCGAAAGGACTAGTGTCCATATATTCAAAAGGTATGTTTGGCCTTTAGGCCTAAGGTTATTAAGTAAAGTAGTTTACTTATACCGAAAGGGGTACTTTCATTGGTTTCGAACAAGTTTGTTTAAAGGATTTATACAAAGGTTTTAAATGTTTTCATCAACAATATTTTGAGTAAAGCATATATCATGGCAAAGAGATTTGAGTAAAGCAAATAATTTATTTTCCTTGTATAAGTATGATTTAAAAGTTTAAATCATTTTGAAAAGCTTTTCAAGGAAAATTTAAAAGGGTAGTTAACCCTATATAAAATGACCTAGATAATTGTATGCCAGATGGGACCAGTATAGGGTAGCGCCGTATACATTAGCTGTTAACCCCTAGCAAATTTAGTCCAAAATTTTAGTAAGTGGGGGTTAGTCACGGGTAAGACTTAAATGATGGTTATAAAAAGATTGGAAGATATAAATTTATAGAGATAGGTTATTAGTGAGCCCGCAAAACCATTAGGATCGGATGACACCTGTAGATGTAAGTTAAGGACAGATTGTCCAGAAGTTTGTCTAACATATGTTAGATTATTTGTTATTTTGTCTCGTAGGCTCGAGTCAGCCAAAGGTTAGTAGTCAGCCAAACAAAACGGCAATTTTTAGGATGAGTAGTCCATTTATTACCTATTTTAGGCATATATGATATTTGCTATTATTAATATAATCAGTTTGATTAACCAATTTGGTTGTAGGATTTTGATTAAAATATGTTTTAAAAGGATTTTAGTGAGGGAAAACTCATTCCGCTAAGCGGCATGGTCTCACTTAATATCAGTAGACCGAGATGTAATAGCATTATCCACACCAGGTTTTATGTCTGGCTTGAACTTTATGTTTTTCACCTTAAACTCTCGGGTGCTCGAAATTAATTTGAGTAGATTAAGAGTTTCAGTTTACAGATTTAGTAGGTGGACAAATAAAGCTTCCGAAGATGAGCAAGAGGTTGATGCTAGCTATGTTTAGGAGTTATTTAGTTTTATTTCCACTGTGTTGTAGTAAATCTAATATGACTATTAGTACTCTGGTCATCCAAGGGGACATCTTCTTATGTCGCTCTTGGCGTATTTTATAATACTTATATTTGATTTGAACCTGAGAAACGTTTCGTATTATGTAACTTGAAATATGAAATGTTGTTTTGAAATGTAATCAGAAAAGTGTTTTAATCTGTGGTGATTTTTATTTCATATTCAAGTGCTTTTAATATTATAGATACGATTAACTTTACCGTATTTGGTCACGGAAAGTTAATACTATGGATGACTACAGCATCTGTAGCAGTTAACTTTGGGCCTCCAAATAGGGGATGTTACAAGGAGTCATAAGAGTGATAGAGAGATTAAAAGCCACTTTTCATAACGGGGTACATCATTATATATAGAGGTAGGAAAGAAACATGCTTGTGCTAATTGGCGATGTAGGACTTATGGTGCCATAGAAGATGTGAAGGAATGTGAAGGCATCTAAAGCTTTGTGAAGGAAAATGATCCAATTACTCTTGAGTCTGTTTTGTGGATGGCTCTAATCCTTTTATCTTTGTATGATCTTCAACATCTTATAGTATAGATGTGGTAGGGCATGAAATATGATATTGATTAATGATTTATGAGAAAATTTTAGCCAATATTCATTACCAACTTGATAGTACGCAATATTATTAAGGCATGTTGATGGCTGCAATGATTTTGGAGAGAAAGTGCTCTTAGGTTTTCGCCAATGTTAATGTCCCTGCAATAGTTAATGCTTTCGTGGGTGTTGATGGTGTTCACCAACAACACCGCTTCGTATTAATGTCTATGAGGAATTGAATGCCGATGGAGGACTCAAGTGCCGAAGGATAACAGAGTCATTTTAGGTCTCTTCGTCGTTGATGAAAAGAGGCGCATTCGAAGACCTAAGGAGAGGCTTGTTTGAAGAATGGCAAAAGGATCTATGTTTGCGAAAAAGATATGTTGGGGAAAGGATCGTCCATCATGGAGGGATGCTTGTAGAGAGCGGAGGAACAACACATGCCAAGGGACACTTGCATAGAGTGAAGGAACAATGCTTGTGGAGGGACACTTGCAGAGCGACCAATGTTCTTTAGCTTCGACGTTGTCAACGCATCTTTTGTTCCATTATCTTAATCATTCTCTATTGTACTTTTCCTCTCTTGGGAATAATGTGGATAACACTATTATACATATTATACAAAGGTGGAAGTAATATACACCAACCTTATTTTTAAACTAGCAATTTTATTACAAAACAATTTACTAAACACATCTTTAAGAAAAATTGTTTTCAAAAATTAAGAGGATTACTATTAGCTACACTATAAATCAGGGAAAGCAAATATTTATCTATTTCTGGAAATATTTGTAAAATCTTTGAAAAGCACTTCTAGCATTACTAAATGCATATAAAAGGTTTAATTTAGCATGTTCCAATAAAAACATTTTCAAGCTTTTTAGAAATTATTATGAAAGGTAAATTGTATATATTTTCCATAGAAAGTTTTTAGAACTACTAAGACTCATTTACTGCAAAATCTCTAATTAGAAAATCATACTCTCGATTGAAGGACTATTTGATCATGAATCATGGCCACTCGGTCACTTACTTGAGATTTGCATTTCTATTATGAAAGTGACTTAAAAACCCTTCTTAGTGGCAACGCTGAGGAGGGGCGTTTTTCCAAAGAGTTCAAATATCCAAAAAAAATTCAAAAGAAGACCATTTTTAGGAAATAATTCCTTAATTTATCAAAAAAGGACCGTTTTTAGAAAATACTTTCTTCCAAAAGGAAGTTTCATGATAGAAAAGTTGAAATTTATTGATTTAAAAAGGTTTTCACAAACATTTCGATTGGCCAAAAGTTATATTCATAAACAATTTTTTAAGAAAACTTCTTTTAAAACCTTTGACGTATTTCCGAAACACCTCAGGAGGCCTCACCGCCCACCAAAAAGCCTCTGAAGCATTTTCGAAGTGCCTCTTATAGGGAGTAGGGGTTCTAGCATCGATCGGAAAGCCTCTGAAGCATTTATGGAGCGCCTTCTAGAGGGGGGAGGGTCCAGCACAGACCAAAACCTCCCGTGAATTTCCAGAACGCTTTTAAAACAAAAAGGACGATGATGTCCGAAGCTTAAAACAGAGGTGAAGCCCAAGAAGGAGCAAGAGAAAATGGACTAGGATGTCTAAAGCCCAAGAATAAGCAAAAACAAAAAGGGTGAAGATGAAAGAAACCTAAAATAGAGGCAAAGCTTAAGAAGGGGAAAAAACAAAAAGGACGAGGATGTCTGAAGCTTAAAACAGAGGCAAAGCCCATGAAGGGGCGAAAACAAAACAAACAAAGATGTCTGAAGCTTGAAATAGAGGCGAAGCCCAAGAAGGGCCAAAGAGAAAAAGGATTAGGATGTCCAAAACCCAAAAATGGGCAAAGATAAAAGAGACGAAGAAGTTCGAAGCCAAATAAAAAGGCAAAGGAAATTAAGCAGAGAACAAATCCTTACAAGAAAAGTAAGAATAATGTCATTCAAGGGGTAGATCAAAACCTTCAAAGGAAGGTCTGTATATTAAGTATCAATAAATTAATTGAGCCTTTACTCTACTAAACGGCCAAACAACTGAGCGGAACTATTTTGTTGAACGACCAAACAGTCAAACGGAACTACCTTGTTGAACTGTCAAACAACTGATTGAAACTATTCTACTGAACGGCTAGAAGGCTAAACAACTAAATGGAACTATTTTGTTGGACACTTGAATGGCTGAATGGAGCTACATTGCTAAATGACTGAATGTTTGAATGGAACTACTTCGTCGAATGACTAAACGAAACTATTTGGCTCCAATATAAAATAATAATAATAATAATAATAATAATAATAATAAATAAATAACAATAATAGTAAACAAATATCTCCTAGCATGAGACATTTCTTTAAACAACAGCAATCTCCATTGCTATTCAAAGTATTAGTCCTAGTGAAAGTTTCCAATATAGCATTTTAGGTAGGACTATAAAATTAGTATCATATAAAACTTCAAATCATTTGCTTTAAGTATACTCAAATTATTATTACTGGATGATTTTTTGATCATTTATTACTATCAAATGGATTTTTGAGTTTCTTATTATTAGATGAAATTCTGATGAACTTTTGATTGAATTTTTGATTTTCTTGAGAAATGGATTTTTGATTTTCTTTTTAATTATGTTTTTAGCTTTCTTGATTGATTTTTTTGAATTTTAGTTGAATTTCTGGCTTTCTTGTGAGTTCATGTCTTCATATTATTGTCGAATGGTTTTCTAGTCTTCTTGTTATTGCCAGATGGATTTCTGATCTTCTTATTGCCAGATGGTATTGTAGATTTCTTATTATCAGATGGAATTCTGGATTTCTTAGATGGTATTTTATATTTCCTATCATCGGATGGAATTTTAATTTCTTATTACCAAATGATATTCTGGATTTCTTATTGCCAAAAGATGGTATTCTTGATATCTTATTATTAGATGGAATTCTGGATTTCTTATTAACAGATGGTATTCTAGATTTCTTATTGCTAGAAGATGGTATTCTTAATTTCTTATTATCAGATGAAATTCTAGATTTCTTATTACCATATGGTATTCTGGATTTTGATTTCTTATTACTAGATGATATTCTGGATTTCTTATTGCCAGAAGATGGTATTCTGGATTTCTTATTATCAGATGGAATTTTGGATTTCTTATTTTCGCATGGTATTCTGGATTTCTTGCCATAAAAAAAGGGAATCCTAACCTTCGTATTATCAGATGGTTTTCTATATTTTTCTTCAACATTAGCACCGGATGTTTTTCTAGTTTTCCATCAAATGAATTTCTAATTTCTTAAATCACTGGACTATTATCAAAGCAGATTTCTGGTCTGAAGACAAGAATTATACTAAGAAAACAAGAAGAAAAAAGGTTGAACAGCAAAGGAGTCTGACTTAAAAGTTTACAAGCGACTCAATACTGAAAGCCAATCGCCGATAATCTAATAATAATTAACTCAAAGGAAAAGCATAGAGCCCATACTAGTCTTCTTAAAGGTTTCATGCATACCCCTACATTTCCTTATTAGATGATATTATTCCAAATTTGAATGCTCACTGTTAAGAGCATTTAAGTGATTTACATATTATCTAAACATTAAAAAATTTAAAGTTCAAAAAGCCCTTTATGATAAATCAACAACCATTAAATAACCAATGTCAAATTCGTAAGAAAACTCAAACTTTTAGGTTGAGTCGAAGAACACAAATAAATGCTAAACTTATAATAAGAGAATAAATTTGTCGGTATCTGCAGGAAACTTAAATAATAATTAACATAAATGTATCCTAACTCGAGTGAGTAGATTAGTACCAAATGCCACATGAGTTATGCTATAAAGCAAGAATAAAATACCACGATTATGATTAGTGCCATAATACTGAGATTGCCAACGTCAATAAGTGAATGATGATATAGTCCAATAATGCTTTTATTAAAGTACCAAATGAATAAGTAGACTGTAAAATAGCTATAATAATTATATCATAAATAACAACATTGAAGTAATTGAATTGAGATGCTTAAAGTGATTACCGAAGAAAGACAATTGCTTACATAAAGGGTTGTTAGAATAATACGAAAATCTCATAAGTAAATATAGAAATTAGGTAACATTATTCTTAGCCATCATAGACTTCCTTATGGCCCTAAAATAAGTTATCACACTTCTTTTTGGTCATTGATGACATAAATATTTTTGCATCATAAGCCTGGAATTGATTACCAGAATAATAATCCATGTACAAAATAGCGAAACAAAAGTCAAATATTGTATGTTAATATTAGCTCGAATGTTTGAAATTTAAGATAATAAATAAATTTCAGAATTTGGAAATATTCTTCCTTGAGTTAGAATCGCGGGAAGAAGAGGAATGCAGACAGATCAAATTCCAGTGAACGAATAAATAAGCAGCAAGCATCATGTTTGAGGTTGTTGATTGAAAACTCAATGCTTCAACTACACTTCGAGGGGGCAAATGTTATCCAAGAGAATGTGATGATGGATTCAAAGCTTTAAGGAGATGATATCGAACCTCATTACAAGGAGTGTCAAAGCCTTTATAATAGCAACCATTATAAAGCACATAAAGGCAGTGTTACTATTACTACTATCCTCGAAGGAATACAGCAAGTGATATAGCTGAGACGCAACATCAATGTAACAACCCATAATTTTGTGAATATTTGTAATTAAATTTTTATTTGAAATTTTGAATTTTTAAATCATTTAAAAGTGAATTTATAGAATTATTCCAATGTAAGTTTGGAATTTGTTTGTAATTTATTTTCCAAATGCAATAAATAAACGATTTTTGAAAATTTTATATTTTGGTCAAAATTTGAATTTTCAGTTTAAATATAAAAAATATTGAATTTTAAATTTTAATCTTTTTCTTTGAAGCGGAATATATTTATGATATCTATTCTGCTTTTCGTTTCTTTAAATTCTGAGTTATACTTTTTAAATCAGATAAATTACAGCATTTTACACGAAGTTATTTACTGTATTTCAATTTCTAGTTTTCTATGTGCGTTTCTATATTTTTATTTTCTATGTTATTTTATTTTATTTTTCTATTTTGTTTATCTAAACTTTATTTATTGGATTTCACTTGTGTGTATATCTTTTCATAAAAGGCTTGGAAGAAATCAAGGAGACATGCGTTACATTTCTTTAATGTTTGCCTTTTTATTTACCTACCCTCTTTATTACTTACCCTAGCAATTCACCGTTCATAGCCGTGAATTGCTCTTATTAATCATGTACAAACATCTCAAAATATCCTCTTTTCAATTGCATTTAAGAATCATATATATATACATATACATATATATATATACATATACATATATATATATATGTATGTATGTGTGTTTCTTTCTCCTTATTTCTTACCTTTTATTTCCTAGCCTTTTTGTTTTTCTATCATTTACTCCTCTTTAGCAGTTCAAATCTTTTCTTGCCATCCACTCCACTTCATAATTCACATACAAAATTTATTTCCCATCTCTCATTTTTCATTTGCATTTAAAAATAAAATATATTGTACGTTTTTCTCCTTAACTTATGCCTTTCTATTTCCTTAGCATTCATAACTCCTTAGCTCTTTTTTTTCTCTTCTATAGCCGTGTATTTCCTTTTTCCATACACGTACAAAATTTATTTCCCATTATGATTCACATATTTCACTTGCATTTAGGAATAATATATGTATAAGTTTTTTTTCTCTTTATTTCTTGTCTCTTTGTTTTCCTAGCATTTACTCTATCAAATCATATAAAAATCTTCTCAATATCTCAGTTCCTCATTTGCCTCTTCTGATTGAAATATTTTACAGTAAGTTTCTTTTATTAAATAGGAAATAAATCCCACTCATTCACTAGCCTTTTTATTTGCTAGCCTTTCATTTTCTAAACTCTACATCTTAGCCATTCAAATCTCTTGAAACCCTAGCCGCCTTCTTTTTATTTCTTATTCACGTACAAGTTCTCATCCTCTCATTTTCATTTGCGTGAAGAAAATACAACAAGCTCTAGGTTATTTCCATGGCTTCCTTCTCTCTTTTTTTCCACTTTTATTTTATTTCCTCTTTTTTTCCTTTTGTTTTCTCCTTGCATAGCTCAGCCTCCACCACCACAACATAACCTCCTCCTCACTATTAGACCATGGCAAAGCCCACTTGGTGGTTGAAAGCAAGGTTATGTTCTTTGATTCGTAATTGCATAGTTTAATTCATCTTTTGTTGTGTTGAATCTTATTCTTATGATTTGTGTATTTGTTATATACAAGATCAATATCTTGGCTCTCCATCCATTCAAATCAGAATTGTGTCTAGTCGTGCTTTCGTGCTTTCCGGATTTTTGTTTGTGTGTTTGCTTTGCAAACTTCAGCGTAAAAAGGTGAGTAATCACACCTGACATTCATACTTATATTATTGTGAATTGATAGCAAGTGAAAGTGTAGAAATAATTATATTATGTTATACATGCCTGTGATATATTTATATGATATTAAATATTGTTTATATGCCTGTTACATCATCTGTTATATTTTATTTTATTTTACTGTTTATTTATATTCTGTTCTCACACTACAAGTTCCCTGTAGAATAGAATCACTATGGGTTGAAATGATACATACCCGAACGGACTTTAGAATAGGGAAAGATCGTTATGGGCTGAAATGACAAGCCTAAGCGATTTTTATTTATTTTATTTAACTTGGGATTGTGGGTTTGAAATGATAGAACCCGGATTTTTCTTTGTAAATTACGGATTGAAATGATATATTATCCGTATCACTTGACCTAGGTTAGAAAATATTATACAGACCCGTGGTTATTTTATAAATTTTTCTAGAAGTTTTAAGTATTTTGAAAATGTAAATTTTGATATTTTAATTTAAATTTGGTTTTTAAAATGATTTAATAAAGTGAAAAATGATTTCATATGTATTAAAAATGTTAAATAAATAAATGGAAATTTGTGATTGGAAATATAAACTAATTAATGAAAGAATATGTAAAGTTTTAATTATGAAAGAAACGTGTAAAGTTCTAATTAATGAAAGAATATGTAAAGTTTTAATTATGAAAGAAACGTGTAAAGTTCTAATTAATGAAAGAATATGTAAAGTTTTAATTTATGAAAGAAACGTGTAAAGTTCTAATTAATGAAAGAATATGTAAAGTTTTAATTTATGAAAGAAACGTGTAAAGTTCTAATTAATGAAAGAAATATGTAAAGTTTTAATTATGAAAGAAACATGTAAAGTTCTAATTAATGAAAGAATATGTAAAGTTTTAATTATGAAAGAAACGTGTAAAGTTCTAATTAATGAAAGAATATGTAAAGTTTTAATTTATGAAAGAAACGTGTAAAGTTCTAATTAATGAAAGAATATGTAAAGTTTTAATTTATGAAAGAAACGTGTAAAGGTCAAATTAATGAAAGAAATATGTAAAGTTTTACTTATTGAAAGAAACATGTAAAGTCTTAATTAATGAAAGAAACATGTAAGTCTTAATTTGTGTAATATTGATTTAAAATAATAAATGCCCTTTTTGAAATAAAACGTAAATTAAAACGTACATTTGATAATGTAAGTTTAATTATTGTAATATTGATTAAACGATAAATGCTCTTTACTGTAATAGAAATGTAAATTAAAAAGTACATTTAATATTTAAGTTTTAATTAATGTAAATGACATATTTTAATGACTAAAATAATAAAGTTTCTTTATTGTAATGATAATGTAAGTTAATAAGGTACTCTTAACTTAACATAAGAATTTCAGCATTAAATTCGATGTTACAGTAACAAAGTTTATTTAACTATAAGGCTATGATAAAACGACCACGTTAAAAATTTGTAAGTATATAAATACTTTGATTATATAAAATATTAAATTGGAAAGTATTACATTCCAAAAATGCTATGATTCCTTAAGGTTACATTACCAAAATGCTATGATAATTTAAAGGAAGATTTCAAGTTTAATAAATTAAAGGAAATATTCAGTGATTTTGAAATTTGGGTTTTATTGAAATGATATATTATTGAATTGGTTTTGAAATGGAAATGATATATTTTTGAATTGGTTTTGAATAGATATGTTTTGGGTTTGAAAGTATGTATTAGTTTGAAATAAATGATATGATTTTGAAATGGTTTAAAGGATGTATTTTGATTTGAAACATAAACTATTTCGAAATTTATAACCACGGGTTATAATAACGATTGGTTGGCAAAGAGACCGGGATCGGATATGGACATACTCTCTGTTGATACCGAAAACCACATTGACAACCGTGTACGCGGTGGAGATTCCAGAATGAAGTAGGATGGTGGCGACGTTCTTAAGGTATGTTACGTGGACCCAACTCCCGTGAGTTGGCATAAGGTGGCTAAAACAGGAGCGATCTCGGACCAGTGAGGTAGCACCTCTTCTCGGACACATTTCTTCGATATTATACTCTTACTTGTGATTGATTAGATGGCCATCCTCCGATTTGGGAGTGTTGTTCGAGGTGGAACGGTAGTGGCTGCTATGCGTATCCATCAGTCCATGTGCGTAATTGGTATATCTACCCTGGCATTTCCTAGTTGTGCCGTGTCACCTACCATATCGAGCTTTACTACGATTATGATTTTAAGATCTGACCGCGTTAAGGTTCTCCATCCCCTTAACGCTATTTTCTATATGATTATACTTTACTTATTTAGACACTATTATAATAGCGAATATTACTACATAGTAAATAGTTCAACGGATCCTTAAAGAATGGGCGATCCCAAGCATTCTTTAAGTTACTTGTACCTTTATTACAGTTCACTTGAGTTGGTTTACATTATATAAGTATGTATGTCCTGACTCGAGTGTTTTGTGTTTTGCTTTACGCTCGGGTCAGACTGAGTGATACAGCATTAGAGACTCACCTTAGGAGCTGGAGTTTTGCTTTGAAGATCCAGATATCTATTCATTTTGTTATCCAATTGATTCCAGTTGTACCTGATTTTCATACTGTTACTCCTGTTGTATCTTGGTATTCCTATTGTATCTTAATTAACTCTGATGTATTTATATAGTAGCTTCATGGACTACTATCTCTTTTACTTCCGCTGCATTATATTACTCTGTGACCTGTGATTATTTATTTACTGTAAATGATGAGTTTGCCAAATTTTTATTTACAACGCGGTATTTTGAGCAATTCAAGTCCGACATGTGTGGATGCGAATGGTTGAAAATATCGGGTCGTTACAATCAATAAGCAGTGTAGAAAGAATTAAAACAAGTGAATGCTGACACCAACAATGCTGAACCTCATCAATGTTGGAATCACATGTCATCAACAAAACCAAGAGCCTAAGACAACACCGGTACCGCTATCATCCATAGGGTTAAATGAACTCTCATCACAAAGTGATGCCAAATGCAATTAGCACAGAAGGTCATCAAAGAGAGCAATGGCATCAAGCATGATCGTACTGTAATCTATCAGTGTTATAACAACATAATCTACATTATGATTCATGGATGCTACATCCTATTGATTCCAACTTTAACCTATCGAGATAATCCATCAGCACCACACTTCATCAATGCAACCAATCATTGATGTTGCTAATGATCAATGCCATCATTCTACAGTGTTGATGACGAACATTGTATCAATGTTTACATGTGATGTTGATGATGAACATCATCGATATCCATAGAATCTACTGAAGTCAACCATGATGGATGTGACAACCCACCTTTTCGACCCTCGAAAATCGACATTAATACATCCACGGTATTAACATACCACAAATCCAAGTGTTAGAAAGATGGAGAATCATAGGGTAAAATAAAACAAAGATAGAAGATAGAAAAAAATAGATTCTCACATCGTATTTAACAACTTACAATTAGACACAGGCATTACATACATTCACTCTTAAAATGAGATATCAGAGTCATAGTAAGTACTAACCTTGCCAGGAATAGTTATAATGCCTATCCCTATAGGTGCTGGTAGATACTTGTACATAATAAAATCAGATATAGAAATGAAGAACTATCTATAGAGGAAACTCCAGCTCCTACTCCAAGCTCCTCTAAACAAATACAAGCTACACTCGAACTACTTGGCTTCCAGGAGAAATAAGGCACTCAGAGTTTAAAGGAAAAGAAATAAACTTCGACTCAGACATGGGATTAGTGTGAGAAAACTCAAAATAGGATAGTTTTGAAAACAAATGGTATCTCATAAGACAACACTGCACATAAACGCGATACTTTATGACCAAAATATTGCTACATAAAATCCAATGATATTATAATAATGTTTTAATTACAAATATATATATATATCATAGCTGAAATTGTTACATTAATTAAATTCTAGTATAAAAGGTTTACAACTATGTATGAAGGTACTTATTGGAGAATTGATTCCATACAATGACAAGTTAAGGGACTACCTTCTGTATAGTACATTCTAGAGGAATGTACCGAGGACCCACAGATGATCCTCAAAATTTAGCAAGGTCAGCCTACTTCTTTTCAGTGACCAACACAATAATCCTGGATAGTACCAAATATGACATCACCTTGGTTGTTACCACCCTTTATCGGGATCCCATAGCATACACCACATACTCGACATATAGACAGTAATCTAGAATGGTGATGACCATACCCTGACAGTGCGACCCACGTAGCCTTGCGGCATATCCCTGTTTTAGTAATTTTCGAGTATGAGGCCTGCGGTAACATAATCTTTTACAAAACAAATCCCGCTTTGAATGTCACATATCCATTTTTAATAACACTATTGATTTCCACAAAAGTACAACCCCTTAAGTTCATACGCCTCAGGGAAGGGTGTTAAGTGTAAGAGGTGTTACCTCCTACACTACCAAATAGATGTATGTTTGTAAAAAAGATCAATGTACATAGTCTTAGAAATGCAATGTCAAACACTCGTCCATACAGGTATTCTAGGAACATGACAAACCTTAGGCCCCCTCCTACTACATCCAATTTGGGAATCATCCCCAAGATTAGTAGCGAGTAGTCCTTACATTGTAGATTTCAAAATGAAGATACCACCCCCACCCTAAATATGATATGAAAATTACCCCAAAGGTTAGTGGCAAGCAGTCCTATATAATAAATATCTCCGCCTTCAAAATCGTTGTCTTCAACATTCTTCACTTTCGAATGCATATATTGATTAAAAGTGTTTTTCATATAGAAATCTCCCAAATCCGATCCTGGTTACTACGAACCAATTATCGATAAAAGATGTCAAGTATGTGGGTGATTATTATTCAGTTAATCAGTATCTTTATCCAAGTAAGATATCTTCTTAGAGAAATATGTCTTTAAACAATTTTCTTTTTCAGCACATACAAGATTATTAAACCGCTTTGTAATTTTGGAAATACCAAACATTTCTCTTTAGTTACATAGGAAAACATTATTGAGCAAAAAGGGATCCATAAAAATTATAATAATTATACTCGATACTAATTTTCGTATTTGACCGATACACTTCATAGAATAACTATGAAATCATCTTTTAAATTCACACGGATAGTGTGAGTTCCCTCCTCGGAATGTAATAAAGAATTTAACTAGAGTATTACATATATCACCAAACATCTTATTATTTTAAAATATAGTTTAACCTTTGGAATACTCCAAACCTCCTTTCCATTTATCTTAGCAAGATATAGTCCAAATAAATCAAATTTACTATCCCCTCCGTCAGACCAGTCCGGATAGCCAGGGAGAGTAGGAAATTGGTTTTCCAAGCCCAATTTAGAGACTATCTCTCAATCACCCGTGAGGCGGTCAAGCTATTTGATCTACTCTAAACCCTATAAAAATACTTGATTCGTTATTTGAAAAACATTTATAATGGATTCAAGAAGAAAACCTATGTTTAAATCTTATTTCAGAAATTTTCAAATTCCATTGTTAAATTGTCGGTGAATAGTGCTTTTAAGGGATTCGCATCAAAGATCCTATTTAAAACTTTTATATGTCCAATTTTTCCATTTAAGACTCTTTAAAATATTTTAACATATTTTTAGAATTTATCTCATATTTTTAAAGATTTAGAAATGTCTATTTTTAAGAGTAGAAATTCATGTTTTACGAGCTGCCAAAACGGGTGATTTTAAAAACTTAATTTGGACATATCTCAAATTTTACTAAATGAAATCTCAAAATTTCTCATTCATTTGGGACTATAGTTATAAGAGTTTATAAAATTCTTATTTCAAATAATTCTGAACTATATTCCACTCTACACATTGATTTTACATTTATGACGCGAAACAGCAAAATGTCGTTATGATATGTGCCTATTTTAACTCCTATTTCATATCTTTCAAACCTTTGCTGAAATGAGTCTTAATGTTTATAAGACATTTATAAACCATTTTAAAGCATTTTTGTTCATGTTTAAAAAGGTTTAGCTATGGCATAACACTTTTATAATTCATAAAAGAAAGTGATTTCTTCATGTAAATTCGACGTATATTTATCGTGAATTATTTCTACAACCAAGCAAAGATATTATCGCATCCAAAACATAATGATCAAACATAGAAAATAAGCATGGAAAAACATACCATATCATGAGACAGTCCAATAAAAAAAACTAGCGGAGTAATTCTCACTTATATAGCTATCCTTCCTTTAGCATTACAAAATTGAATATAGCTTTGCTATTCCCGCATCAAAGCTTATGATATCTGTCATGGGACCCTAGGGTATGCTCGGCTTTAAACTTGGGAGGGTGGAGGTGCCTAGATGAGCTCGGCCAAGCAAGAAGAGGAGAATATCACTTGTTTTAATTTCAAACTAAGATGGTAAATCTCTTTATATATTATGTTCTATTTCAACAGAACTTCGACTCGATTTGGAATATTTTTATGAGGTTATGGAAGCCACTAATGGACTCATGTAGTAGATAAAGAAATCTTAAAAATTTGTAAAGGAAAGTGTGAATAAATGAGAGGGTATGCCTCTCTTTTATAGGCAAATATGTGTAAAATATCTAAAACAACATCATTACAAATCACATCACCACTTTCCACCTCAACACCACCCCTCCTCCTCCATGTACACTGCCCACCCCCCATGACACCACCTCCATCTTCATGCCTCTTTCTTTGAATCTAATAAAGTGTATTTGGATGATAACATTGCTTAAAAAGAGGATATGTCATCATTACTTCGATTTGTACTTAAGAAAATATCATGATATTTAGTTTTATTTACCATTAGTAATTTTGAGATGTAAATGTAATTCTATTGTGTATGTGTGTGTACATGGATATATGTATATGCATATTTGTACATGTATGTCAGATATAACATATTAAGTTGCACAACTTTCTTCGGTTAAACCGTTATGAATCTAGAATCCGATTAGTAGTTATATTTTCACTTATAAATTAAATTACATATAATTGTAAACATAATTTTAAATGATTTTCTTATTATCATTTAATATTTAAAACAGCCTCATTTGATTTTAAAATAATTATTAAATCATTTATACTCAATTTAAATTCAAAAATCAATTATCTAAAAATGATGACATTGTTGATGATGTCATTAAGACGTTTTATTTCCAAAAATAAAATAAATAATTTTATTACAAATTCTTGCTTAAATGGGGAAATAAGTATATGATTCCGGTTTCATATACTCTAATATTCATAAAATCTCAATTTTATTGAAAATCAATTTAGGTCGCTTTTCTGATGGAGATCCCAAATACCTATATTTGTTAACATAATTTTAAAACAAGTTTACCATCATTTATTACTGTTTAAAAAATAGTAATTTGTGTTATAAAATCATATATTTGAATTATTTAAAATTATATATATTTTTTCCAAAGTGATAAATATCCGGGTCGTTACATTCTCACCTCCTTAAAAGAATTTTGTCACCAAAATTTAAGATAAGAAGAATATGACTCAAAAAGAATATATTAGATACAATGAAATATATACAAAGATATGATAAGTGACTATACCACAACCGGTGAATACACTACATCGAGACAATATATATACAGACTATACATCAATCCTAAATTCAGGATATGCCTTTTCCATTCTATCCTCCATTTCCCAAGTTTGGTCTTCAGCATCACCACTCCATTGACCTTTAAATAATCTCACAATCTTTCTTCTTAGTTTCTTCTCGTGACGATCCATGATTCGATTAGGCTACCTGATGATAGTCAAGTTTGGCTCTACCTCTAAACCTTCTTAGGCAGTTGCCTTTATAATTTGTTCTAGGTCATACACATACTTAAGCAGATGATATACGTGAAAAACATTGTGTACACCTGATAACATTTCTGGTAATTCTACTTGATAAATTAGTGGGCTAATCCACTAAAGAATAAGAAAAGGTCAAATATAACGAGATGCTAATTTTCGGTCCTTCCAAATCTTAGTACTCCTCTAATTGAAGAGACTTTCAAAAATACAAAATCTCCAAATGAGAATTCTAAATTCCTACGCCTTTGATCAGCGTAACTTTTTTGCTTGCTTTGAACTTCTTGCAGCTTCTTCCTGATCATATCTACCTTCTTCGAGGCTTCTCGAATCATATCAGGACTAAGTACTAGTCGACCTTCGGTTTTAGTCCAGCATGCTAGTGATCTACATGAATGACCACAAAAGGTTTTGTGTGGTGTCATGCCATTACTTGCATGATAGTTGTTATTATAAGAGAACTCAAACAAATGAATATGATTCTCCCATAAACCTCCAAAGTCTAATATGCAAACTCTAAGAAGATCTTCCAACACTTGGTTTGCCATCGATCTGGGGATGATATGCGGTGCTTATAGTTAGCTTCGTTCCTAAAGCTATATGTAATGCTTCTCAGAACTGACTGGTAAAGACTGGATCCTGATCACTTACGATGTTGGTCAGGAATCCATGTAATCGAACAAATTATTCATGTATATATCTGTAGGATTGGAAGCAGTTCTTATTGGCTTTACTGGATTGTTCTACGATAACCCAAATGCCTTCATTACCCTTCCTCGTTCGAGGTAGGCTGTCGATGAAATCCATTATTATCTTGTCCCACTTCCAAGTTGAAATCTCGAGAGGTTGATGTAATCCAGCAATCTTTTGCTGATTGCATTTGATTTGCTGATAATTTGCACATCTGCTAACATGAATGAAGATATTCCTTTTCATACCCTTCCACCAAAACATCCATTTCATGTCTTTGTACATCTTGTTGACTCCAGGGTGAATATTAAGCTTGGATTGATGGCATTCAATCAACAATTTCTATCTTAAATCGTCAACATTAGGAACACGAATTCTTCCATTTAACCGTAATATCCTATGGTTGTCTACTTCCAGGCTTGAATTCTGTCCTTTGCTTATATCTTTAATGATCTTCATTAGATGTTGATCTACTTTTTCCTTCTTGGAAATTCTCTCTAGAAGAGTCGGAGTCACCAACAGATAAGCTATAACAGCATGCTTTCTGCTTAATGCATCTGCTACCTTGTTGGCTTTTCCAGGTGTATATAAAACATCAAAATCATACGATGTGAGAATCTAACCAACGTTGATGTCTCATATTTAAGTCCTTTTTAGTGAAAAGATATTTCAAGGATTTATGATCTGTGAAGAGATCGAACTTTTCACCCAGTAAATGATGCCTCCGCATTTTTAATGCGAACACAACGGATAATAGTTCTAGGTCGTGAGTTGCATAGTATTTCTCATGAGGCTTTAGTCGCTTACTTGCATAAGCGATTACTTTTCCATGCTACATTAGTATTGCATCCACTCCTTCTCCACAAGCATCGGTATATACAGTTAAACTACCTCTTTGATCAGCAATAGCTAAGATTGGAGCAGTAGTTAACCTTTTCTTGAGCTCCTTGAATGCTTCTTCACATTTCGTTGTCCATTCAAATTTAACATTTTCCATAGTCTACTTTGTTAGGCCAGAGGAAATTTTTAAGAAGTCCTGAATGAACCTCTAGTAATATCCTGCCAATCCAAAGAAGCTACGGATGTTCTTCGGAGTTTGTGGTTGCTTTCAGTTAAGAATGACTATAATTTTCCCTAGATCAACTGAAATTCCATCCCTTGACACAACATGTCCAAGGAACCTTATCTCTTTCTCCCAGAAGTGGCATTTTGAGAATTTAGCTTTAAGCACATTCCTCCTCAATATTTCCAATACAATCTCTAGATGACTTTCGTGTTCTTCCTTAGTCTTTGAATAGATAAGAATATCGTCAATAAAAACCAACATGAATTTGTTGAGTACTTCTCTAAACACACTATTCATATGGTCTATAAAAAAGCAAGAACGTTTGTCAGCCCAAAATGCATAACCCACCACCCAAAGAAATCATTCGGACCTCAGAATGTAGTTAAAGGAATGCAATCTTCTACCATCCTTAGTTGATGGAATCCTATAGCCAGGTCCATTTTGAGAATACTCGAGCACCATGAAGTTGATCAAACAAGTCATCGATATGGGGTAGAGGATACTTGTTCTTAATCGTCTATTTGTTCAGGTCATGGTAGTCTACAGAAAGCCTTAGGGAGCCATCTGATTTTGCAAAGAAAACACCTTCTGCTCCCCAACTTGAGCAAGCCAGTCTAATCAGCCCTTTCTTTAACAACTCATTAGTTTGATCTTTCAACTCATCCTTCTCTTTAAGGGCCAATTTATGGCTTTAGAGAACAACAGTCCTTGCACTAGGAATTAAGTCAATTCGAAATTCAATTTCTAGATGTGCGGGTAAACTTTTCACTTCTTCAAAAACATCTGAAATTCCTTAACAACCGGTATTTCTTCTAGACGTTTTTGGAACAAATTAAGTGTATACATGAAACTATCCCTCAATGGACTAGGGTTTTCACACATTATTTTAAAATGTTCACTTCTTTTATTTCGCAACAACGCTATCCTTTTAACCGCAATCAAGAACAGATCTATACTCAAACAACTAATCCATATGGAGTAAAACCTCAAATCCAATAAAATCAAGGATAATACGATGACACGAATTTTTTTGGGATAGGTAGGTAACTTTGAATTTTTCACAAACCATATAGAGATTAGTTGTACCCCTTATAGGATTAGGCCAAGAGATAGGGGTATCTACTATTTTTAGTGTAAGTTTTAACCTGTCAACCAATTCCTCAGAAATAAAATATGGGAAACCCCAGTATCAAACAATACTTTAACTAAATCTTCATTAACATAAATATTACCATCTAAAAATACCTTGCCTTTCACATCTGTAGAGGTTGAGGGTCTATCCTTGATAGAAAAAACTCTGACCTACTCCCTTTCTTCATTAGCGAGCAATCTTTGTCATGCACCCTGGTTGGTGACAATTGTGGTAGGTTATATCCTAAACCGTAGGATACTTATAGGTGGTGGAAAGATGACCCTTCTGGTTGCAACTATAACAAGTAACATCTTTTAAACGATTCTCCTCAGATGCTTCTCTTGACTTGCCTTGCCATGGCTTATGGGTGTGACGCACATAACCTTATGGCAGACCCTTTTTTAGCCATTTTCAGGTATGAGGCCTGAGGTAATGTATTATCTTTTCAAAAAATCCCATTTTGAATGCCACATTGACATTTCTAATAACACACTATTGATTTCCACAAAAGTACAAAACCTAAGTTCATACGCCTCAGGGAAGGATGTTAAGTGTAAGATGGGTTACCTCCTACATCACCAAACAGATGTATGTTTGTAAAAAGCAATGTACCTGGTTTTAGAAATGCAATGCAGACACTCATCTACACAAGTTGTCCACGAATAGAACAAACCAAAGGTCATCCTCCTACTATATCCTATGTGGGAATCACTCGTAGGATTAGTAGCGAACAGTCCTTGCAAAAGACATCAAAATGAAGATATCACTACAACCATATATATGATATGGGAATTACCCCAGAGGTTAGTGGAAGCAACTCTATATTATAAAGATCTCCATCTTCGAAATTATGGTCTTCAACATATCTTTATTTTTGAATGCGTATATTGGTTCGAAGCAGTTTTTGAATAGGAAACACCCAAATTCGATCTCGGTTTCTCCTAATTAATTATCGATAAAAGATGTCAAGTATGTGAGTGATTAATATTCAATTAATCATTATCTTTATCCAAGTAAAATTATCTTCTTAGAGATATATATCTTTAAACCATTTTCTTTTTCAGTGTATACGGGATTATTAAACCTATTTTTAATTTTGGAAAGACTAATATCTTTAATTACATAGGAAAATATTATTGAGTAAAAAGGGATCCAAAGAAATTATACTGATTATACTCGATACTAATTTTCGTATTCAACCAGTACTATTCGTCGAATAATGGTGAAATCACCTTTTAAAATCACATGGATAGTATGAGTTTCGTCCTTGGAATTTAATACAGAATTTAACTAGAATGTTACCTATATCACCAAACATCTTATTATCTTATAATCTAGTTTAACCTTTGGAAAACTTCAAATCTCCTTTCCTTTTTTCTCAGAAAGATGCGATCAGAGTAAAATCAAATTTAATATACCAACCTAGCGGGCCAGTTTGGAGAGCTAGGGAGATCATGAAACTGCTATTCCAAACCTAAGCTTGGAAACTCTCTTTATCACCCATAAGGTGGTCAAGCTATTTGATTAACTCCAAACCCTTTAAAATACATGATTTATTATTTGAAAAACATTTATAAAGGATTTGGAAAGAAAACCCAAGTTTAAATCTTATTTTAAAAAATTCCTTTGTTAAATTGCGGGTAAATAGTGCTTTTAAGGGCTTCATATCACAAATCTCATTCATTTGGACACTATAGTTATAAGAGTCCAGAAAATTATTACTTCGAACAATTTTGAGCTGTATTCCACTATACGCATTGATTTATCTTTATGTTGCGAAATCGCGAACTACCCTTACGCGACACACCTATTTTGACTCTAATTTCACATTTTTTAATAACTTTGTTGAAATGATTTTCAATGTTTATAAAACATTGATAAACCATTTAAAACAATTTTTATTCGTGTTTAAAGAGTTTTAACTATGTTGTAACACTTTTATAATTCATAAAAGAAATTAATTTCTTCGTGTAAATTCGACATGCATTTATCGTGAATTATTTGTACAACCAAGCAAACATATTATGGCACCCAAAACATGATAATCAAACATAAAAACAAGCATGGATAAACATATTGTATCGTCATACAGTTTGATAAAATAAACTAGGGGAGTAATACTCACATACATAGTTATCATTCTCTAAGCGTTATGAAATTGAATATAGTTTCTCTATTCCCGCACCGAAGCTAATGATATCTATATCGGGACCCTAGGGTATGCTTGGCTTTGAACTCAGAAGGATGGAGGTGCTTAGATGAGCTCGGCCAAGTAAGAAGAGAAAAGGACAATATCACTTGGTTTAATTTCAAACTAAGGTAGTATATCTCTCTATATATTATGATCTATTTCGGCAGAACTTCGACTCGACTTTGGAATATTTTAAAGACGTTATGGAAGCCATCAATGGACTTATAAAGAAGATGAAGAAAGCTTAAGAATTTATGAAGGAAAATGTGAATAAATGAGATGGTATTCCTCTTTTATAGGCAAAGATGTGTAAATTATCTAAAGCAACATCATTACAAATCACATAACCACTTTCCACCTCAACACCATCACTTCCCTTTCATGTGCACATCCCTCCCCCCATCACACACCTCCATCACTTCATGCCTCTTTCTTTGACTCTAAGGAAGTGTATAAGGATGATACATGGCTTAAAGTGAGGATATGTCATCATTTTTTGGATTTTCACTTAAGAAAATATCATGATATTTAGTTTTATTTACCATTATTAATTTCGAGATGTAAATGTAATTCTAATGTGTATTTATGTGTACAAGTATATATAAATGTATGTGTGTGCATATGTATGTCACATATAACTTATAACATTGCACAACTTTCTTTGGTTAAACCGTTATGAATCCAGAATCTGATTTCCGATATTTTCACTTATAAATTAATTTTCACATAAATGTAAAAAAAATTGAATGAACTTCTCATTATTATTTAGTAATTAAAAGGTCCTTATTTGATTTTAAAACAATTATTAAATAATTTAAACTCAATTTAAATTCAAAAGTCAATTATTTAAAAATGATGACATCAATGATGATGTCATAAAGAACATTATATTTCCAAAAATAAAATAAATAATTTATTACATATTTTTTTATTAAATGTAGAAATAAGTGTATGTATCCACTTTTGTATCCTCTAATATTGAGAAAATCTCAGTTTTATTGAAAACTGATTTTCGTCGCTTTTTTTGCGGAAATCCCAAATATTTATATTTGTTAATATAATTTTAAAACAAGTTTACCATCATTTATTATTATTCCAAAACATTATAATTTGTGTTATAAAATATTATATTTGAATAATTTAAAATTATATATATTTTTCAAAG
Organism: Allium fistulosum; assembly: GCA_030737815.1. Taxonomy (NCBI): domain Eukaryota; kingdom Viridiplantae; phylum Streptophyta; class Magnoliopsida; order Asparagales; family Amaryllidaceae; genus Allium; species Allium fistulosum. The sequence continues at coordinate 749,864,914 of CM060905.1, read as the reverse complement.
TGATAAATTTTCGGGTCCTTACAGCAGAAGTCATCAATGCTGACACTATGCTGGATGAAGCTGCTTTTTTTCAATACTACTTTATATCAATGTTGCCCCTTAACAACGCTTCATGCCGCTTCCATTTGATATCACCAACAATCAATCAAGATCCTCTCAATACATAGGATCATAGATGCCAAAGACCACTGCTACTAAGGCAGCATCGAAGTTCTATTATTGTCGTCATCAAACAAAGACTAGCACGTAGCAACATTGGGGTCGTCAAAGCTATTGCCAAAGTGCGGCGAAGTCATGCGGCACCCACTCCTATAAATATGGACCTAGGGGTAATCGAAAGAGGGCGAATCACTTCTTGTCTCATTTATTACATTTTTCGCTTTGTAACCCTGAATCATTTTGGTGATTTTTGCCGATTGTAACACTCAAACTTCATACATACAAAGAATTTAACATTAAACAAGTGCATAGCATATCGACAAGATAACTTATGACTTATGGTTTGCATATTGACCTGATTCCGACTTATGGCTTGCATATTGACTTGATTCTTTTATGACTTTCGACATGACAATAGCCTTAATATTGGATACATATAAGGAATTTGGCATTGAGCCTATGTCATCTAGCCCAATAGCCTAGGATTGCCCTAGCATTTTTGTAACTAAGTCCGCTTTTCTAACACTTTTGGATGTCAATGAAGAAATTCATTAACAACTATCATTTCATGGAATGTGTGTTGTTGTACCAGTTCAACTGCTCTACTTATTGCAGTTCTCATATTATAATATTCCTCCTAGTATTACTCTGGAATAAGATCGGGGGTCATCATTATAAGTCATAAAATCTTGATCGCCACTATTGTATGTTCGTATGAAATTGTGTATTTCCATTGTAGATATGACAAATTTTACTTGAGTTTCAAATTAGTATGTTGGCATATTCTTCAAAACGACAAACTTTTTCTTCCATATTCTAAAGGTTCTTTTGATTGCCATATGTGAAATGGTAGAAATTAAAAATTTCATTGGTCAATTTTGGTTGATTTGTGGTTTCACAAATATGAGGAATATGATATCTAATATTATGATAAGATGGTAAATAACCAGGTTGAAGTGGAAATCCGGAATCAACTAAATAATATGGTCCAAATGGAGGGTGAGGGAAGTTAGATTTTCTTTCATTTGCCACAGAATTAAAAATAATACTATCATATGCAAAATTTTCCCAATCAGCTATAACATAAGTAAATTGTAAATCGAATGAGCATGCTACTAAGATTTTTATGTAGCATATTGTAACGATCCAGAATTTCACTGCTTCGATTTACAGATATTTAATTAATTTTAAATACTCAATATATATGTTTTATAATTAAAATAAAACTATTTTTTAATAATAATTATTGATGGATAAATCATTTTTAAATTTGGTTTATAACAATATTTAGTTCGAAGAAAAATCAGAAATGTGACTGGAATTCATTTTTCGAATTTTCGACTTTTCATCCAATAAAAGTTATCGGAAATATTTAAACTCTTTATATTAATCAAACATATACATTTTTAAATAAGTTAGGCTTGTATAATTTATGCATGCATATGTATACATTTAGGTATATAAATTTAAAATACAATTAAGAAAAGAAAAAATAAGATACAATGTCACATCAGAAGAGACATTAAGTGTTTTCTTTGACATGAAAGGGAGGAGGAGGCATTGTAGGCTGAAATGGTATGATGGAAAGAAGGTGGTGATGGGGCATTCAAGGAGTGGAGGGTAAAGGACGAGGGGTAGTTTGGTAAATTTACATGTTCATTTCATATAAAACTAATTTTTCCGTTTTCTTTTACATTTTATTTCATTTCCTATTCTTTTAAACTTCTTAAAGCTTCATGAAACCTTTTAATGGCTTCCTTTTAGAATTCTAAAGAATTTGAATTTGAATTTTTACTTCGTTTTAAAATGTTTTAAAACCTTAATTTTAAACCTTTCTTTCTCCATTTTCCTCCTAGTTCATTTGGCAATAACTTTCTCTAGACTATGCCAAATCATGATTTTTTTTAAATCATGTAGAGTTCTGGTGGCTATGACTTTTATTTAAACTACTTTTCTAAATTTCGAATATTTTTGGGTCAAAATTGCATTTATTTCTGCCTCATTTTTCAGATCCATATTATCAATGCCAAAAATGTCTCTCCTTCTTTTAATCATATCTCCCTAAAAACGAATCGAAATTTAGTGATTATTTTTTCAAAATGATAGAGAAAAGAATTTTCTAAAATTTTCTTTTTACTACTTGTCCAAATTTCAAGAGTAAAATGATCAAAAATCAGTTAGAAGATGACATATTTCCGAGTTGATTTTTGTAGTTTCCAAGCTTTACAAGTTCTAAAGCATTTCAAGTTTTCAAAGATTTTTATGAGTAAACTTTTGGTTTTAAAAAAAAATTTAAGCTTTGGTATATTGCATAAAATTGTGATATTACATGTGCTTTCAAATAATGTTGAATGTAGGGTTTTAACCATGTTATGATTTTGCTTATGTATGTGAATTCTTGTATGTAGTTAGATTAGACTTGGATTTGGAATTTAATTTTATGAATGATGGTAAAATTTAAATTCTTGCTTGTGGTTATGATTATGATTTGGTTATGGATGTTATAGACATGGTTTTGTGTAGGTTTTCTAAGTAAGTTAGCACTTTGGTTTGGTTTATGGACGAAGAATTCTTTTATGGAAATACAAGCTTTGGTTTAAAAATCAAATCAATTTAAAAGTTAGTAACTTTGTTTAAGTTTTCAAATATTTACTTGGTTTTTCAAAAACATACTAAATTTTCAAGTGGATGGGTTCAAAGAAGAAAAAAGAGAAAAATTCTAAGAAAACAGTATCCATAGCGATAGTTGCAACGGATGTAGTTTCGACAATATTTCAATTTTCGAAAAATTTGAGTTTTCTACTTTAAAAGTTTCGTGAATGTTTTACAAAATTAATATAAAAACGTGTTTATGAATTCAATTAAGTTTTGAATTATTCATTATTAATTAATTAAGTTTCGTATTTATTAATTAATCAAATATTAAATAAGGATTATTAAGTTTAATTAAATAGGGATTAGTTACTAATTAATTATCTTTTAAAGTTATGATTAATTTTAATTTATTATTTAATTAAGCTAATTAAATGTTAATTTATTATGAGTTAACTATATAATTTATTTTAATTAATTATTAATTTAATAAAGGTTTAATTATTAATTAATTACTAATCAAGTTAAATTCAAGTTAAGGATTTAATTAAAACTTAATTTTGATTTAATTATTTTTAGTGAATGTTTAATTTATTATTTAATTTTAATTAAAGATTATTTAACTTATTAATTGAAATTAATGAATATTTAACTAGTAATGAAGGTTCAAATTATTGTTTAATAAAAAATAAAGGATAAATTAGGGTTTAATTAATTATTAATTATTGTTTAATTATTTCTTAATTTATAATTAAATTAAGTTAATATTTAATTAAGATTTATTATCATTTAAATAAGGTTTTAAGTTGTAAATAATTATTTAAAAAGTTAAGTTTTAAATTCCTTGTTTTCCAAGAATCAAATTGTTTTGAAGGTACTTCTTTTCAAAAGATGGTTTTGAACTCAAGGAATTCAAATATTTGTACTATTAAGTGGAAAAATGATTGTTAATGAGTTATGATGTGATTTTTTGTGGTTGTATGGACAACTATTAGCGGAATAAATCCACGTTCTGCTATAAATTGATTGAATTGTTTGGACATCTATTTCGTAGTCCAAATCACCGTCCTTCTATTATTTTATTTAGACATGTTTAAAATGGTTAGTTTATATTGAAATGTTATTTCCTGATTTGGATATGAAGTGTATTTACATATATGTTGACTTATGTAAATAAATTATTAAATGACTTGAAAATGAAATTGATATTACATGGTAACTTAAATTAGTACCATTGGGATTGCTAAGCCTCTTTTTGAATTTATGAAGTACGATTTTGAATTAACTTCAATTCTTTTATCAGTTTGGGATTTTAAAGTTTATAAATGATTTTCACGTCCTATAATTATTTGTAAAGGTATTTATAAATAATAGCTTAATTTAACAAAAGGGTATTACTAAATAAAACGGTTTATTTAAGTGACTTAAAAATGAGATTTTGTAAATGATATCTTGTAATGTCAAAGATATTTTATAAAAGAAATTTTATAAAGAGTTTTATAGATGAAAGAGATATTATAAATCATTTTAGAGATTTAAAAAGAAGTTTACATCTAGTTTGAAGACTTGTAAGGAAGTTTGAAATATGAAGTGAACATATAAACAGAATTGTTATAAGGGATAAGTGAATGTGTTTTATAAAGTGAATGGTTTTATAGTAATTGATGTTTTGAAAAGGGAATTTCTTGGCCAGTTAATATGGAATTTGAAAAGTAGGAAACTTTTGTGAATTTTGGTAGATATACTTATACCATTCAGATAAGTAAATAAATGTTTTCTATCAAGTACAAAAGGAATGTAAAGGGTCTTGAGAATAGTGTTTAAAAAAAATCTTTTGACCAAGTTTTGCAAAGTGTTTTAATTAATGAAAGATTAATTAATAAAGGCTTAGTGGATCTCATATGGAATTAAATCAATGTTTGAATGATTGTTTATTTGATAGTTAAATAACAACCAACTATTAAACCTGGACCAAACGTAACTTTGGAAATATCTAGGAGAAACACATGAGTTATGTGGCATAGTCACCCCCAACGATGTTGTATTGTGCGTATAAATCTCGTTTCGTTCTTCTAGGATAGATGATAAGGAAATCCGTCCACAAATGATTAGGAGGTGAACTTCACTCTTATCTTTTATCAGATTATTTCCTAAAGAACTAGGATTGAGTTTACTGGAAAATATCGAAAGTTGTTTCAAAGAGACTGGGATCGGATAAATATAAATTATCTAAAAACCACTTCGATACAACTCAAGCATTTTGAAATGAAGATATCTTGAAGATGATTGAAGGTGGTGCTTTTGAAGTGCAAGGGCTTACTAAACCCGAGGGTGATTCCAAAATGGATGTAGTAAAGGTAGTACCTTCGGTTTCGTTCAGACCCAGAACTAACTTGTATGGATGAATGCTGATATTGCAATTCTACCGGAGGGCAGTGTTAGCATTCTAAGGTAGTCTGTTAAGAGAAAAGGTAAAAGAGTTACCTCAAGCCTCACAATCGGGAAATGGCTAAAACAAGGTAGATGCAGTAGTGTTGTGTGGGTCGCTCCTATTACGGTGTGTCATCACCTTTCAAGATTATCATATTATGGATTTGGTTGTGCATGAGAGATCTCGATAAAGGTTAGGAACGACCGGGGTGATAACATATTCAGTACTATCCCAGCTCAAGGGTAGACTGGTTCTGTGTTGGTAGGGGTGGACCAAGTTCAGGGTCTGACCCAAGGTACATTTTATCTAGAGGTGCACTATAGGGAAGATAGTCCCTTACCTTTGATGGAATCCATTCTCTAATAAGCGTCGTGCGACTAGATTGTATACCTATGAAGATGGAATTTAATAATGGTAACAATTTCGGTTATTTTCATTTATTTATTTTGAACACTTAGACATTATTATAATATCACTTGATTTTCTATAAAAAGTGTTTTGGTTATTGTAAGGTAAGAACACATTTGTGGTTATGTGTGGCATGGTCTTACGAGATAACTTTGATTTAAAAGGGTTTTAAATATAATAAGTCAGTTTTTTGAGTTTACTCACATCAAACCCATGTATGACCTAGAGTTTTATTTTCTTTTCTTAAAACTCTTAGGTGCTCAAATTTTTATGGGCAGCCAAGTAGTTTAGGTTTCGCATGAATGCATCTTGGAGGAGCTAGGAGCAGGAGGTTTCATCGATAGCTAGTGACTATCTTGTTTCCGCTGTATTATATGTATCTTATATCAGTTGGGTAAGGACGGGCTGTTATAACTGTCCAAATTTAGAATTTTATTAGTATGACTCTGATCTATTATTTTTTGAAATGGCTTTTTAAAGTATTATGTTGATTAATATATGTTATTATGTTGCGTTGTGAGATTTTGTGATTGTTTTTGTTTCTTCTTATCTTCTATCTCCTTTCTTTTGCCTTTGTCTTTTTGGCACTTAGTTGTTCGGAACGTGAATATCGTAGATGTATTAGCGTCGACTTTTGAGGTTGGAAAAGGTAGGTCGTTACAGCGTGGTATTATAGCGCAAGGTTAAGCGGGAACCTTGGCTTTGGTGGGGCAACTCATTAAGAGATAAAGTAATGGAATGCCTTATTATGAGCTTGAGTGTATACATATAAGAGCATGTATTTGTTAGTGGTATAAAATTGTTTTATATTGGGTGGATTGATCTGTTGGGTGGCATATGAATTCTGGTAAATACGAGTAGCTAACGTTATTTATAGGGATCTCTAAACACTTGACCAAGGACATCCGACACGGTATTGTTTTGAAATTGGGTAAATGAAATAATTTTACCCAAAATACATTTTATATATAAAGAATGATTTTCAAAAATAGTATAGTATAGTATTTTAAAATGTTGTTAGCTAGGAGATAATAATATTTTATTATTATCATTTAAGGTTTGTTTAGTCATGCTCATCCAGTTGAGCATTGACTATTGTTAGTGTGTATATGTAGCTTCTCTTTTTAAGATTTGCGTTGGGTAAACAGATATAGGGAAAACATTGAAACAAACACCTTGTGAATTAAGTTTCACAATTTGACTATAAGGCATTCGATGTAAATGTCGGGGTAAAAATTGATTTGATGAAAGATGGTTATAAGTTAGAATATTTTTCAATAAATATTTGGGAAATGATTTATAAATGTTGATTTGTAAACTGAATTTATAACAAGGTGTCTTTTAATTAAAAAGAATTTAAGTTGAAACTTAAGTACTAAAATCCCAGGACTATTGAAAAATGATTTTCAATGATTGGAAAATTAATAATTGTATTATTTGAAAATATTTTTGGTTCAAGTAAAAGATTTTATAATGAAAAGGTTAAGTAAGAAGTGTTTTCTTTGGATTAGATTGGAAAAAAGAGCCTTGATTGTTTTGTGATGATCTGGATAATCTTCTAAGTGGCGATTGGATGTTTGCCTAGACGAACGTTGTAGTGCAGTTAGTAAATTATTCATTTTATCATTGTACAATCAAAACAAGTTCAACCTAAACAAACCCAAAGCAAGTTGGTGGTAAATATTTTGTTGGAAATATGAGAAGTATTGTTTCAAAAATGGGATTTTCAAATAAAAGTAATATTTTTAAGTTAACTGTTTCAAGTGGCTCAAAAATAACTTAAAATTGGAGAAGAGATGTGTTCGTAAGGTAAACACTTCTCTTGAGTGTTACCCTTCTTAGTAAGGGAGTGTATGATAATGTTTGGTAGTACTAAGTTCCTTAATATCATTTTGGAGTTACTTAGGCAATATATATATACACACACTATGATTAAAATATATTATTTTAATTAAAAATGTTTTTGAAATAAAACCAGGATATTTGGATCTTGAGTTTTCTTAGGGAAATAAATGCAAAATGGAATAGTTGAATCAAATATGGTTATATACTCTTAGGATGTAGTGATGTAGCATCCAAGTGAACCCAGGTTTAGTTTTATGAAATGTTTTTCATAAATAAATTAGTGGAAATAGAATTGGTACTAAGGGGTACTAATTAAAGAAGTGAGTAGTTTGGACGTAGATCATCTCTCGTCTCCGTGTAGTTTGTTCTAAGATTCAAGTACATGGCTTTAAGGTGTTTCACACCATTTCAGATAAGGATCTATTATTCGATTTTTGACGGTGAGGACTTGATGAGGATTTTTGGTAAGGGACCAGTGTTTTCTACCATAGTTACAGCTATGTAAGGAGAACAGAGATTCCAAATCAAGGAGCTCGATAGGAGTCCGCACTAGAGAATCAAGTGAACGATGCTAGTTCGGAGGAAAAGTTATGTATTCAAATAGAGAACGAATCAGACTTTGTATATGAATGATCTATGTGCATCATACGAATTGATGTATAGTGTTAAGTGTTATCTAGGATAGGTTGAGGTGTAATTTCGGGGAAGAAATTTTTTAAGGGGAGAGAGTGTAATGACCTAGTCAGTCACTATTTTGATTTATGGACATTTATTTAATTTTAAATATTCAATATATAGGTTTTATAACTAAAATAAAACTATTTTAAATAATAATTAATGATGGTTAAATCATTTTTAAATTTGGTTTACAAAAATATTTAGCTTGAAGAAAAATCGGAAATGTGGCCGAAATTCATTTTTCGAATTTTCTACTTTTCATCGGATAAAAATCATCAGAAATGTTTTGAACTCTTTATATTAATCAAACATATACATTTTTAAATAAGTAATAATGTATGTATACATCTATATCCATTTAGGTATATAAAGTTTAAAATATAAAAAAAAGATAATGTCACATCATGGGAGACATTAAGTGCAAAAGTACTTAGAACATGTTTAAACATGTTTGCCTTGACATGAAAGGGAGGGGGAAGCTTTGTGGGCTGAAATGGCTTAATGGAAAGAAGGTGGTGATGTGGCATTCAAGGAGTGGAGGGTAAAGGATGAGGGGTAGTTTGTAAATTTACATGTTCATTTCATATAAAACTAATTTTTCCATTTTTTATTTCATTTTATTCCATTTCCTATTCTCTCAAACTTCTTAAGCTTAATGAAACCTTTTAATGGCTTCCCTTTAGAATTCTAAAGAATCTAAATTCGAATTTTTACTTCTTTTTAAAATGTTTTAAAAACTTAGTTTTAACTTTTTTATTTCTTCATTTTCCTCCATGTTCATTCGGCAATAACTTCCTATAGACTACTCCAAATCATGATTTTTTTTCTACTCTAGCGGCTATAATTTTTATTCGAACCACTTTTTCAAATTTCGAATATTTTGGTTCAATATTGCATGCTTATTTTTGGACTCATATTATCAAGGCCGAAAATACCACTCCTTCTGTTGACCAAATCTCCCTCAAAACCAATCGAAATTTAGTGATTCATTTTTTAAAATGATAGAGAAAAGAACTTTCTAGAACTTTTCTTCAAATTTTGAGAGTAATATAATCAAAAATTTGTGATAAGATGATTTATTTTCGAGTGGATTTTTGTGGTTTCCAAGCTTTACAGGTTCTAAAGCATTTTAAGTGTTCAAAGATTTTTGGTGAGTAAACTTTTGGTTTTAGAAATAAAAGTTTAAACTTTGGTATATTGCATAAATTTATGGTAATACATGCGCTGGCTAATGATATTGAATGTTGGGTTTAAATCATGTTGTGATGTATGTTTGTGAATTCTTGTATGTAGTTAGATTAGACTTGAATTTGGAATCTAATTTTGTGAATGATGGAAAATTTAAAATCCTACTTGAGGTTATGATTGTGATTTGGTTATGGATGTTGTATACGTGGTTTTTTCTAGGTTTGCTAAGTAAGTTAGCACTTTGGTTTGGTTTATCAATGAAGAATTCTTATATGGAAATGCGAGCTTTGGTTTAGAAATCAAAATCAATTTAAAATTTAGTAACTTTGCTTTATTTTTCAAATACATACTTGGGTTTTCAAACACTTAGTAGCTTTTCAAGTGGATGGGTTCAAAGAAGAAAGCAAGAGAAAAATTCTGAGAAAACAGCATCCATAGCGATAGTCACTATGGATGCAGTTTCGATGAAAATTTGATTTTTGAAAAGTTTGAGCTTTCTACTTTAAAATTTTCATAAATGTTTTACAAACTTAACATAAAAAATTTGTTTTAGGAAGTTAATTAAATATCTATTTATTAGTAATTAATAAATTAAGTTTAGTCGTTAATAATTAATTAAATACTAAACAAGGATTATTAAGTTTAATTAAATATGGATTAGTTACTAGTTAATTATCTTTAAAGTTAATATTAATTTTAATTAATTATTTAATTGATTTAATTAAATTTTAATTAATCATGAGTTAACTATATGATTGGTTTTAATTAATTATTAATTTAATAAAAGATGTAATTATTAATTACTTATTAATAAAGTTAAATTTAAGTTAAGGATTTAATTAAAACTTAATTATGATTTAACTAATTTTAGTAAAGGTTTAATTAATTATTTAAATTTTAATTAAATATTATTTAATTTATTAATTGATATTAATGAATATTTAATTAGTAATAAAGGTTTAAATTTTTATTTAATAATAAATAAGGGATTAATTAGGGTTTAATTACTTATTAATTATTGTTTAATTATTTATTAATGGTTTAATTATTTATTAATGGTTTAATTATTTCTTGACTTACAATTAAATTAAGTTAAGAATTAATTAAGATTGATTATGATTTAAATAAGGGTTTAACTTGTAAATAATTATTTCAAAAAGGAGTTTTAAGGTTTAAGTAATTTGTTTTCCAAGAATCAAATTGTTTTAAAAGTACTTCTTTTTCAAAGATGGTTTTGAACTCAAGAAATTCAAATGTTGGTACTATTAAGTAGATAAATGATTGTGAATGAGTTATGATGTGATTGTTTGTGTTTGTGTGGACAACTATTAGCAGAATAAATTCTCTTTTTTCTATAAATTGGTTATATTGTTTGGACATCTATTTAGCAGGCTAAATTACCATAATAGCTCCTTGTTCTGCTATAAATTGATTCAATTGTTTGGACATCTATTTAGCAGGCCAAATCACCATCCTGTTGTTATGTTATTTAGACTTGTTCATACTAGTTAGTTTATATCGACATGTTATTTCCTGGTTTGGATATGAAGTGTATTTACATATATGTTGACTTATGTAAATAAATTGTTGAATGACCTGAAAATGAAATTAAAATTAAGTGGTAACTTAAATTAGTACCATTGGGATTGCTAAGCCTCTTTTTGAATTTATGAAGTATGATTTTGAGTTAACTTCAATTCTTTTATCACTTTGGGATTATAAAGTTTATAAATGATTTTCAAATTATATAATTATTTTATAAAGGTATTTATAAATAATATCTTGTTTTAATAAAAGGTTTTATAAAGAGTTTTATACATTGTAAGAAATTTTGTAAATCATTTTGGAGATTTGAAAAGGAAGTTTAAATCTTGTTTGAAGACTTATATGGAGGCTTGAAATATGAAGTGAACTTATAAAAAGAATTTTTATAAGAGATAAGTGAACGGGTTTTATAAGGTGAATGGTTTTATAGTAAATGATGTTTTGGAAAGGAAATTTCTTGGCCATTTAATATGGAATTTGAAAAGAAGGAAACTTTTGTAAAGTTTGGTAAATATGCTTGTACCATTGAGAAAAGTATATAAATGTTTTCTTTCAAGTATAAAAGGAATGTAAAGGGTTTTGGGAATAGTGTTTTAAAAAGATTTTTTAATCAAGTTTTGCAAAGTGTTTTAAGTGATGACAGATTAATTAATAAAGGCTTAGTGGATCTCTTATATAATCAAATAAATGTTTGAATGATTGTTTATTTGATAGTTAAATAACCGACTATCAAATCTGGACCAAACATAATTTATCTAGGAGAAACACATGAGTTATATGGCACAATCATCCCCAATGATCTTGTACTGTGCATATAAATCTCGTTTCATTTTTCTAGGATAGATGATAAGGAAAACCGTCCACAAATGGTTAGGAGGTGAACTCTACTCTTATCTTTTATTTGCTTATTTCCTATAGAATCAAGATTGGGTTTTCCAGAATCTATCAGAAGTCATTTCAAAGAGACCGAGGTCGGATAAGTTTAAATATCCAGAAACCACTTCGATCCAACTCAAGCCTTTCGAACTGAAGATATCTTGAAAATGATTGAAGATATATATTTTGAAGTGCAGGGCTGCTTGCTACTAATCCCGAGCACGATTCTGAAATGGATGTAGTAGAGGTAGTGCCTTTAGTTTTGTTAAAATCCAGAATGAACTTGTATGGATGAACACTTACATTGCATTTCTACCAGAGGGCAGTGTTAGCATTCCAAGATGGCCTACTAAGAGAAAAGATAAAAGTGTTGCCACATGCCTCACAACCCGAGAAATGGCTAAAACATGGTAGATGCGGCAGGGATGTATGGGTCGCTCCCATTAGGGTGTGTCATCATCTTTCAATATTATCATATTATGGATTTGGTTATGCATGAGAGATCTAGATAAAAGTTGGGAACAGCCAGAGTGATGGCATATTCGATACTATCCAAGTTCAGAAGCAGACCGGTTCTGTGTTGGCAGGGGTAGACCAAATTCAAGGTCTGACCCTGGGTATATTTTATCTAAAGGTATACTGTACGGAAGGTAGTCTCTTGCCTTGCCATTGATGGAATCCATTCTCCACCAAGCATCATGCGGACTTGACTGTATGCCTATTAAGCTAGAATTTAATAATGGTAACAATTTCGGCTATTTTCATATATTTATTTTGAACGCTTAGATATTATTATAATATCACTGGATTTTCTGTAATAAGTGTTTTGGTTATCGTAAGGTAAAATCTCGTTGGTGTTTATGTGCAGCGTGGTCTTACGAGATAACTTTGATTTTAATAGGGTTTTAAACATAATAAGTTGGTTGTTTGAGTTTACTCACACCAGATCCATGTTTGACCCGGAGTTTTGTTTTCTTTCCCTCTTGGGTGCTCAAATTTTTATTGGCTGCTACGTAGTTCAAGTTTCCCTTGGATGCATCTTAAAGGAGCTTGGAGCAGGAGGCTTTATTGATAGCTAGTTATTGTCTTATTTCTGCTGTATTATATGTATCTTATATCAGTTGGGTAGGGACAGGCTGTTATAATTTTCCAAAGGTAGAATTTTATTAGTATGACTATGATGTATAGGCTTTGTAAAGTATTATGTCAATTAAATATGTTATTCCGTTGTGTTGTGAGATTCGATGATTGTTTTTGTTTCTTCTTATCTTCTATCTCCTATCTTGTCCCTAACAATTTGTCTTTCCAGCACTTAGTTGTTTGGTACGTAAATACCATGGATGTATTAGTGTCGACTTCTAGTGTTGGAAAGGGCGGGTCGTTACACATATATTTTCGTCCTATATATGGAATAACTCGACCTTGTAGTGAGTGTACCATTATGTATGAACCATCTATACCACCACCGCGGTTTCTAAATATAGTAGTACCGGTTTGAAGTTCTAATATGATCTAGAACAGTATTAAATTAAGGATTTGCTATATATGAATATGGCAACTATTTCTTTGATGGTAATTTCTTCAATTGTCTTCAGACCATAATTTTGCAACATATCACATAATGAGAGAAAAACAAAGGCTTTTCATTCAAAAAATTTATTGACAATGTCCATGATGTCCATTTAATATGTCTTCTACCAATATTACACCGGTAAATTCGGTGTAGGGTGATATGGCTCCTTCTTCTATGTATATATTCTGATATAATGACCAAATCCTGTACATTTTCATAATTGGAATCTGTTTCAGAATTAGACATTGTTTAGAACGGAGGAAAGATGATAGTAAAGAGAAGAGGAGATAAGAATAACGGTGTGAAGAAACTGAAGTTGGTTTATAAGAGTAGAGGGAGGGAATGGATAAGAAATGGTTTGGTTGATAATAACGTCGAACGCCAACATTATACTTTCCTACGTTCAATAAATGGAGCAGTGGTAGGGAAATCTACATTGGGGCTCCGACTTCGGATACATCAGCAACATTAAGTAGAAACAAATGACCGCGAATGCTCGTCTATTCTCTCCCTTTTTTCTTCCTTTTCCTAATACTAACCGCTCCTCATCCAGTTTTTGCCCTAAAGAGGAAAAAAATCAATTTAAAATCGATTTTCCTTCCTTCCCTTGCTATTCCGGTCATGCTTAAATTTCAGCATCGTATGTCGGATCACCAATGGATTTGGTCATCCTATCTCCAACTCTACATCACAACCATCTACGTCGACCACTATTTGATCAATAGTAGAGTTTAGGGTTATAAGTACTAACTTTCATTTCCTTAATTTTTAGTTCGTAAAATTCTATTGCACCTTAGTCCATGATATCACCGCACAAAGCGATGATTGTTATGTGGATTATGTTGATGTCATTTAATTGTTATAAATTTGGGCAAAATCTTGATTTCACTTTACGTTCATAACCTTAACAACATAGTCTCATTTACCTATTATAATTTTGAGTAAACTTTTTATTTCAGTATATATTCACAACCTTAAAGACTTATATACCTATGGTCTGGTACATGTATTTATTACTTTGATATACAGTAATAGTTTATTTAAAATGTGAAAGTTGTAGTTTTCCAGAATTAATTTACGATTTTGGGGTTATAATGAGATTTCCCCAATTGATTTCTTGGTTGTTGTTGTTTGATTGCATGTACTTAGCTATAAAAAAATTAAATTATGTTTTATTTGTTGATGTTGTATAAAACCAGTTCAGCAAAAATGTGCACATTGTTAATTGAGTCACTTTATGGTTTTTTGTATGTTAACTTAAATATTTTACATGTTACTCAATTCCAGTCCAATTACGTCGTCATTGTCTCTGTGATGACAACTACTTCAAAAATGATCAAACATTGGTAAAAGATTTGTGCTCGGACTATCTCCACAATTTGCATTCTTTCCATATATGGTTTTGACTAATCACATTCTAAATCGAAGAAAAAATTTCTCTCATAACTTTTCTTCATACATTGATTTTCGAGCTATTATTTCCTGTGATATCTGGTGTTGTTAGCCTATTTTTTCCTGTAGATACTTGATGTCAATTTTCAAATTGTTATCACACATGAAAACATTTATTTGTTATGTATTGGATATCATGATTTTTGAACTATTATTTCCTATGATATCTAATGTTGTTGTTAGCATGTCATTTTTTCTATAGATATTTGATGTCGATTTTAAAATTATTATCACACATGATAACATTTATTTCTGTGCACTGAATATCATATCTATTGTTTTCATATCTTTAATGGGGCATTTATTAAATAGGAATCATCTACGTATGAGAAACGAGGAGTTCTTTGTTTTAAGTTAGGATGGATGTGTCTTACACAACTTTGTTTACTCCCATTAGTAATAAAGCTATTGTCCAATTCTTAATTCCCAATGAATCTTTTCATGTGATGAACATTAATATGATGGTTCACGACAGATATATTTCTACACTTGAGCTTTTAACAATCTCCCGTTAAGAACCATATTAAGCAATGCATATTAATATTTCATTTAAGTTGTTATTTAAGCCTATGATTTGTACTATCATCATATTATTTAAACAAACTCTACAACAGTACTGCTAACTAAAGGCCTTTGTGTTTACCGGTATGTAAAGCTAGGGGTCAATGTATATCAGACATTAAGGATTGAGTAAGTGCTTTAATAGCGTCATTCTATTTGTATTCATGTTTGGATTTTGGCCTTTAAGTTAATCCCACTGAACACGACCATAATAAATATAAGTTTTCATATAAATTGATGGCTTTTATAATTGATGAATGCCAAAGCACTTCTACACATGAATTTGGAAGGCATAATTTTGACTTACTAATATTCTACTGCTGCAAAAAAATCTAGAACATCAGCTTTGACTCTATGTTGCTCTTATAGTAAGTGTATGTCGTTGTAAAACTAAACTTTTATGCATTAGTTTTTGACTTCGTGTTGCGCATTGTGATATAATTTATTTTCTGACCATTGGTATTGACACACTATGCTTTATACATAATATATGTTTTGAGTATTTAAATCGAAAATGGTTAAAGAAAAGGTATAATGCACCGATTTCAAACATGGAGGAGAAAATCTCAATGATATATACGTAAGCTTTAGCTTTAAATATAGAAACTATTTACTGAAGTGATTGTATGTTTTAGGCTATAACAACATCCGTATGACAATTTTCTAGATATTTTGCGCACTACATGTGTTTGTTTTAGAGTTTGAAGATATTTATGTATATGGCACCAATTTTTTTTATGATTTTGTTGCAACTTTGGTCGACCATGCATTTCATAACTCTATTATACTTTATATGTAATGCTGTTCACAATGTTCAATGTAATTACCTATGGAAGATGCATGTTTAAAGTAATACAAGTTGTCTCCTTTTTTCAAACGAACATACTGCTCCTTGATTCGATATGCAATATCTAACATGTTAAAATATACTAACATTGTGAATTTGATGTGTCAAATATTTTATTGCCAACAACGGTGTTTTCACCATATATCCTAACTAATTAGTGTTCTATCCTTAATCCTTTTCTGTTCACACTTAAAGGCGGTGAAAAATTTCAGCTGATTTAACTTTATAACTTCTTGCAATTTGTGTATCAACTTATGAGTAATGGCCAAAATATAAACTTAATAAACTGTCTATACTAATTTATTTCTCCGAGTCGTAAATGACGCTTCAATTTTTTTTTAAAAAAATTACAGAACTGCGGATGCACTGTCTTACTTTATGGTGTCTTCTATCGCCATCGATATATTAATTTTTCAAGGTTACTGGTGTTTTCCCTGATTTTATGATTGATGTTATTAATCAGTCTTTTTGGAATTATCTGCATTTTCTACCACTTCGAATCTATAGAGGTTGTTTTCATAGGTATTTTGTTATGCTATCATCAATAACCTTATATTCAACTATATTACATAGCAATATGTAGTACCAACCATATGTACAACTGTGACTACTTGCATTTAGATTTTAAATATTTAAGCTTTTTTCCAAAGTTGTTTACAAATCCAGTCTACATGTTCTTATATCTTATGTTTACAACTATTTTTCATTTTCATTAATCAAATAAAAAAAGTACATAGTGTTTTTTGGGTCAAACATGTCATATTTGTTCTAATATACTAGCTAATTCAGTTTATTTCTCTAAATTCAAGTATTAAATTATATTTGTTCATTTTTATGTTTTTTTCACAATTGGCAAAAACCGTTGTCGGTTTCATATCATTGTCTTTAGTGAGTATTGGAGAAATTTAAAGAACAAAAGAGGATCCTAGAAATTAACGAAATAGAAGATAGTTGATACCGCCATTTGAGTATGCACTACAAATTTATTTTTATTTGTTTTGGCTAGGCTATTCGAAAAGTTCATAATACATCCCCTAATATTATGTATTGTAAACATAAGTTAAATTTACTTAAACAGTGAATTCTCATATTACATTGTGGATCAAATTTTAAAGCTCCAGAGTGGGTTAATGTGTAACATAGCAAGTATGGCATACATTTTGGTGATGACTTCTCCAAATTATGTTAACTAACAAACCTATATCAAAAAATTATCATCAGTGAACTACCACCTCATACGCTATCATATATCACTTTCTAACACAGCAAGCATTTCTCATAATTCAATCATTTTAACACTAGGATGAGAACAACCAGAGTACCATTTTCCACTGTCCAAATATTAGTTGCAAGTGAAAGCAGACGAGGTATTATGGTAAATGTAATTATGTAAATCTATAGGAACATACAATAATTAAGCATATATTGATATATATCTTTAAAAACTATCACTTTGTGATGTGCACGTAAATGTGCATATATTTACATCCATATATTATCCCTGTTTATTTAAATAAATAACATATTTGGGCATTTTAACATGTTTAAAACCAAAATTCAATTATTTTCAAATCATCATATATTCATCTTCATTCAGGGGCAAAATGGTCATTTTTGTGCATGTGTCAATTTGAGAATTTTTCTTGGACATTTTTTATGATTTTTATAGGAAATTTTGATGCATATGGAAGAGGGATTCATGAAGATATATGCATGCACAAGGGAATACAAAGGAATGAAGAAGAAATAATTCAAGTTCATGATCATGGAGGACTCCACCAACTTACCTAAATCTACAATTAGAAGCTAATGGATAACCAAGTGGAGGTTAAAGCTTCATGCACATTAAATGATGGATTATTTAGTGGCTAATGGCAACTTGGTGGCCACACTTCCTAAAGGGCATTTTAGAAAGCACCATAAAAATTGAATTAGGGTTTTATGCATGTATAAATAGCCCTCTTATATACATGTAAATATCTCTACTCTTTGAAATGAAAACTGCAAGTTGTAAGCTCTATGTTTCATGAAATAAAAATGGCTTCCTAAGCCTTCTCTTTTCTACATGCTTATCTTTACTTTTATGCTCATTTTTACTTCTATGCTCTCTTCATTCCTTTGATAGTAGATTAGATTTACATCCATGCAAGTAGTGTAGTTTTGTTTTATTTCTTTTATGCAAGTAGCTTAATAGTTAATCTCATTTTCCTCCTTTGTTTAGTTTCGATTTCTTTTGCTTTTAATGTTGAAATTTACATGTGTTGATATGATAACACAAATGAGTAGCTAAACTCCTTCAATTTAGGGGTAATGAAGCTCTCTTACTTTATGTAATTTCAACATTTCTATGGTTTATGATCTCTTTTATTTGTGCTTCATGAGAGTAGATGTTGATGTAAGTTTATACAAGTGAGTTGATAGCTTATGTTGCTTTTGCAAATAAGCTATTCTTATTCAACATAAACACAATTTACATCATCATTTGCTAATTAATTTTTGATTTTGAAATGAAAGTAAAAACAAAATTTGATGATCTATATTACTAATTACAATAGTAAATAGATCATACTTAAAATAGCTTTTTCTTTGGCTTCATTTTCATGAGAATTGATAAGTGGTTTATTTGTTGTATTATAGTTTGATGGTTTGAGTTATGTTACTTAATAACATAAATAAACCATACTTATGATAAATACAACAGTTATCTCACTTAATATCAAAGCTAGAGGTCATAAATTATTTGTTTGTTGATTTACAAAAATATGAGAGTGGATTTGCCTCTAAATTGTTATCTTATCTCATAGTTTTTAATCTCATTTTCCTTCTAATTTTAGCTTCATTTTGTTTACAAATTGTTGTTAACAATCTTCTCTCCACTTTGGTCTAATTTGATTGATTAGAAAATTCTAAAATCTATAAAATTTCCTACGGATCGATCCGTACTCGCCACGTACTAAAATTGTACGTCGTGCGCTTGTGGTAATTTTAATTCAAAATTTATCGACGGTTTTCTAATTCAATAGAAAACTCGTCGTTAAACAAGTTTTTGGCGCCGTTACCGGGGAATAGTTTTTATTTTAGTTTTCTGTTCTTCGAATTATTTTCATTTGAATTTATTGTGTGTTTATTTTATGTGTTAACTTGCATTCTTTTTTTTTTAATATTTTGTGTGTGTTTGTTGTGTGATTTGATTTTGTGTGCTTGTTCCTTGTTTTCTTATTTGTTTTGCATTTGCAATTAGAAAAAAAGCATACACAATTGCAAAAACAAAAGAAATTTTTTTTATTTCATTGCAAATTACATTTTATTCTCTTTTTACATTTTTCATTCTCTTTTTACTGTTGCTATTACTGTGCACTCTCCTCTCTGCAACACTGTGCACTCTCAATTCTGCATACAATGCCACTGTCCACCATATAACAGCCTTCTACAACACATCGGACCCCTTCCATCATCTCAAACAACTACCACTACTTCACAACCCTGTGCACCTACTCAACCCGATACAACTGACATCCAAACTGCTCCCTTATAAACCTCCTCCAACTTGCAATATCACCATCATTTGCTACTTGCCTTACTGCTGCCAAACAAGTATATACATTCACACTGCATTGCAACATCACAGCCATATCAACTCCAATGTGTTCCATTCTGTCAACAACTTGCACTACCCCCTTCTCCTCTGAAAACTACTCATCTACAACTTCTACAACATCTTACAACTACTGCTTTGTATCTACTTCAATACAACATTTTCTTGCAACAGCCTTCAACCACCACTCCTACCCTTCAGACCACCACCACAAACCATATAACCAGCACCAGTGCATTAAGTCAACACCTATCAAAGTTATCACATAAGTACTACAGTTCATCTTCATATCCAAACAGCCTTCCTCCACCCATCAAAGCTGTTCACCATAACCCTCCCTTGAACTTTTCTTCCAACTGCCACCATCACATACAACTTCTCCTTCCAGAATCAATCTACTTCTGCTATCACCACTTCTTTCCACTGACCTGCAACTAGAGTTCAACATCAAAACCTCCTCACAACTGAACCACTAAAACCATACTAGCAGCACTGCCTCGCCACTTCTCTAGTAAACTGCATACCACTGGTGCCATCTTCCTTATACTTCTACAACCAGACTATTGCGACCATCCATCAGACTGTAATCCTCCCTTCATTCATCATCACAATCACATAAGCTCATTGTCATCCTATAACCATAATCATTGTGACGACCCTGAATTTTTGACATTGGAAATCAGAATATTTAATTGATTTTAAATATCTGGAAGTTAGTTTAATTTGAAATTCAAATATCAGAATGAATTTGGCAATTTAATTATTGAATTTAATTTATTGCAGTTGGGTAAAAATATTGAATCTTCAATTTTTAAGCTGAATAAAAATATTTTCAAGGCTTAGAAAATTTATATTAATAATACTGAAAGTGATAGAAATTTTAAAATTGAATTTAACAGTGTTTTGTTCAGTTTTGAAATTTTATCGTTTAAATCGATATTTAAAAATAGTCTTCCGGGGCACAGTCTCAGAATTCGACGAAACCAGTTCCATTGGATCCGTAATATTGTATTATTAACAGATTTCAAATTTCGGAGCGTTTGGAGTTGTCGTGTGATCATACGATAGATAAACGCGCTGATTTATATCAAAATTCAATATAATAAATGGGTCTGAAAAGCTATCTTCTCCATACGATCGAGTTAGAACTCGAAACCTTTTCCATTGCATCTGGAATAGCATTATAACATTGTAAACGTCGAGCGGCATGCCTCGATAGGAGTTCGCGGTTTTAAGCTACGTAAATTGAGACAATTTGAATTCAATTTAAAATATATTTATATACCCTGGTCCCTTTAGCTGTATTTCTTTCACCACACAACTTTTTGCTTTCAAATCACTATCCCCTACTCGTGCACACAACGATTCCATCGTGTCTCCCGTTCCCCTTCCTTCATAATTCACGTAGCAGATCAAAGAAAACGAAAGCCCTTTCGTTCAAAATAAAAATAAAAAATAAATAAAAAACTTAATCTCGTTCGAAATTAATGGCTACTATTGTCTTCACTCAAAATCGATTCAAAGAAATGGCCGAAGCCTGGGAAATCGAATCGATCGAACAAAAAATATCGAGTCGAATCGAAGCAGTCAAGGTCGCGACTTCATCTGTTTGATTTATGCTCGATCGCACGTTGGTTGAAGGAGCGATATCGAATCGCATGGGAGGAAAGTTCGAGTCGACAATCGCAAGATGGATTGGTGGAGGCATCTCAAGGTGGTCGGTGATGTTCGAGCAGCTAGCCGGTGGAACGATATTCAAGTCGTGATTTTTCTTGGGTGTTCGTTCACAATTGGAGTCGACGATGAAATTGGGGCTGTTAAGAGGTGAGCGACTTGCTCCGGCAGTGGTGGAAGCATGTTTGTGGGGGCTCGAACTCGAATGGGTTGGTTTTGCGAGATCGTGATGGAAGGTATAAATCCTTGTTTTTAATTGAGCATTTAAATTTGTTGGATTATTAGAAAAATAAAAACAAAAGGTATTTACAGTAAGATAAATAAGAAATTTTGTTTTATTTAATATATAGGAATATAATTTTGAAAGGAAAATTTTAAAAATGTTTGAAAGTTATACAAATTTGATTTAAACGGTTTGTTTAATATTAATAGATATGATTTTGGGTAAAGAAAGAAAAATATAGGAATTTTAAAAGGGAAGTCAGTTTTAAATCAAATTGTTAGTTAATTAAAATTAAAAGGAAATTTATTATTCGATTTATTTCGAATGTTAATAAATTATATAAATGTTTATACAAGGTCTAATACAATGAAGAAATCAAGCCGGAATGGAAAATGGATTGCATGCATTGTAAAAGGTGAGATCTTCTCACTCAAATTAAAATAATTGAAACTTCAGTTATTGATTGATTATTGGATGATAGTATATACAATAGTATATATATATATAAATATTGGTGATTGATTTCCCGCATTATATAGCGGATGAGACCCTATGCGCCGCATAATAGCGGACGATATTTTATAAATCCCATATACCATGATATTGCACCTCAAAGTGGAATGGGTATTTAATTGTTGTGCTAACATCTGTGGATGCAGGGAAACGGGTTGGAGGGATCCAACTGGATTCCTCAAATTGTATGAATTCGTTTTATATGTTATGTGATGAATTATTGATAATCTGTGAATGATTATATTGGTGATTAAATTTGTTGAAGGCTATAATTTAGCCGACTATATTTTTGGTATCGTTGGATACCAGAATTAAATAAAAATTGGATTTTTGAAATTAGAGTAGGAAATTTTAAGTAAATCCCTTTTGAAAGAATTGGGTGAATTTAAAAGGAATTTAAAAGCATAAATTTGATTTTTGAAATCTTATCAAATTATTTCCAAAATATGGGAAAAGATATTAATAAATGGGTTTTGAATAATATTGTTTAAAAGTTGAAGAATTTATTGAAAATGGAATTTTAAATAATTTGGGAAGAATAAAGGGATTTATTCTAAAAAGGAAATAAATTTTTTAGAAATCAATTTGATAATTGATTTGATATTGGAAAATAAATCTTTGGAAAATCAATATGAAAATTGATTGGTGTTTTGAATGAAAATGATTTGGTATTTGGAAATAAATTCAGAAATGGAGTTGCAAATGATTTGGTATTTGGAAATAAACTTAGAAATCAATTTGTAATTGATTTGCTGCTTGAAAAGAAATTAGAAATCAATTTGGAATTTGATTTGGTGTTTGCAAGTGAATATTTGGAAATTTAAATTCACAATGGAATTTATAAAGAAAAAGGGAAATAAATAATATCGGGAATTTTATTCCGCGGGTGAAAAGTGACTTGAAATTTGTTTTCAAAGTGATGAAGTGTGGAAAATATATATCTTGCAAAGATATTTTGAAATTTAATAATTTGGAAAAAATATTTAGATTGGAAGATTATTATGAATATTGTTTGATAGTAAAATATCCAACTATCAGTATAAACAATTTAGGAAAATTATCGAGGTTTGATTATTGTGAATGTTGTTTGATAGTTAAATAACCAACTATCAATATTTGCCTTTGAAATGGCGTTTGAATTTGTTTTTAAAACAAGCGCTCATTATTTGGTTTAGCCGGGAAAGGACCTTTGTGTCATATAACCCATTCCGAATAATGATACGACGTTATGGATCGCAATTGAAGACCGAATTTGCAAGGGCCTCTTCCCTTATTGGACGAAGTGCCTTCGATTCTGTTCGAACCTGGAAAAGACTTATATGGTCGTATGTCTAACACTACACTTTGAGATATAAAGCAGATTTCTTTCAAATACATATATGTGAGTGGTGGAAAATTTATTCTCTTAGCTTAACACCCTTCTCTGAGACGTACGAGCTCAGAGGTTATGTAGTTGAAGGTTATCGGTGATATACTCCCAATTTGGTAGTGTGGCATGCTAAGTGCTGCTGTGTGTTGATGGTCATTTGTTGATCATTCGTGATCGAAGCATGGCTTTTGTGTAAAGCGTAGCTTTGTGGACGAGACCTCATCGAAACTCACACCCCGGAAATGGTCAAAACAGGAAAGATGCGGCAAGGTTATGAAGGTCGCACCCTTTAGGGTATGTCATTTCCTTCTAGAAAAAGGTGGTATCATGGTATGGAGCCCAGATACTTTACCTATGTGGTTACTACAATCTCATTTACTGTGTGGTGGTTGCTGTGTGATTGAGGGCCCTCGGATAAAGGTCGTAAACGACCGGGGGGTGGCATACTCGAGTAGTAGTTACCTAGTACAGAGGTAACCTGGCCTTGTGTTGGCAGAGAGCTGGTTAAGTTCTCGGGACGTCCCTCTAGAGGCGTACCCATGTGGCATAGGAAGTTCCTTAGCCTGACCATTTGTTGGAAAATCCAAAGAAACAATACGAACCTTTTACGGTTTTAGTTGTATAACCTACCATGCAGCGTGGCAGTAACCTGCCACAAAACATGGTATCTATAGTAGGCATACAATAATGGTTGTATGCTGGCTAAGATTGATATTATACTTTTGAAATGTTTTCCACACTAGGCACTAATGATAATATTAAAAAAGATTTTGCGTATCAAGCATGTTTGACTATCATAAGGAGAAATCTCCTCCAATTCTGTGTTTGCATTGTGTGTGTGGCGGGAGGCCTTATGGTAGTTTCATTTTCCAAAAGCATTGCGAATTTCTTTTATTTTCTTTGTGAAAATAACTTTTTTTAAGATCTCACACCAGTCCCATGACTGACCTGGAGTTTATTGTTCCCTTTGTAAACTCTGGGTGCCTATAATTTTCCACACGGGCAGCCTAGAGTCAGGTTATCAATTGGATCTGGATGGATTGCTGTAGAGATCTGGAGGCAAGCTGGATGGCGAGACGTATCACTTATACTAGTATTATTCCACTGTGTATTATGTTATGTGGACAAGTTTATATAACTGTCCAGTGATGTGTGTTGTTGTTGTAAACTCTGATGATGTATTGTATAAACTGATATAGTTCTTTGTTATAAAGATTATTCATTCATCTATTATATATTTTTCCACTGTGAATGTGAGATTCTGATATTGTTTCTGTTTCTTTTTCTTTCTTTCTTCTTCTACCTCTTCTTTAACCCTAAAGATTCGCATTTCCGCCCGTTTTGAGTTGAATTGGTGTAGATTATTGTCGACTCAAAGGGGGACGGATTTGCGGACCTTTACATTTGGTATCAGAGCAATTGGTTAAGCGACAACCCTGGCGCTGTTGGGTGTTACTCATTAGAGATAGAGTCAGTAGTACTCTAGAATGAGTGTGAGTGTAATAATAGATATGAGCGCGTATTTGTTAGTGAATACAAAAATTTGTTTTATATTGTGTTGACTTATCGGTTTATTGTTTATAGATTCTGGTCGGTGCAGTTTGGCCAACTGTAATCGATAGGGGTTACTAAACTCTTAACTAAGATAAACCGACATAGTATTGTTTTAAAATAGGGTAAATGAAATAATTTTACGGAAATAATTTTTGTTTATCAAGGAAATAATCTTTGTAAATTTTTATAGTATATGGATGCTTGGTTGTTAGGAATAGATAATATTGAATTATTATCATTGTTATATGGAAACGGAATAAGAAATAATGGTATAACCAAAGATTTGGAGATAAATTCATTTAACAAATGAAATTTATAAATATGAATTAAAAGGATAAGGAAATAAAGTTCATATACGAATGGGATTTGTAAATGTAAATTGTAAATGTGATTTATAATTTGAAATAGAATTCTAGAAAAATATTTGAAATAAAATTCATTAATGGAATGAAATTGGTAATGTGAATTTATAAATGAGTTTTATAAATTGAAAGGAGATTCCAGAGTAATTTTTGCAATACGAATTAAAAGATTTGAATTGAAATTTCAAAGGATATAATTGATTCCAAGATATAATTTTGAAATGTTGTTCAAAAGACTCTGGAATTTCTTTAAAATGTTATGAAATGTAAATAAGTTGATGACTTATAAAATATTTGAAAATTTGATTGGAATAAGATTCAAATTGAAAGGAATGAATTTGTAAATGAACAAATGAGGTTACATTTGTAAATAAATGAATTGGAATTGAAAAATGGAATGAAAATTGATTTGAATCAAGTTGAATAAAAATCCAAACTTGGAAAAAAATAAAATTGATTTCAATATTTATGAAATGAAAGGTAAATTGAATTCATATGGAATCCGGTTTAAATATAAGTGGTTATTAACCAAAATGGTGAATTGGAAGTAAATATGGAAACTATATAGAATATTGATATTGAACTTAAGAAATAAATGATGAAATTCTTAAGTAGAATTTTGGGAGTTGAGAAAATATTCTAAATTAATGAAGATTAAATTGGAAATTGTGAAATGGTAATTGTGAATAAGGGAATGAACGAATGAATAAAATTGGAATTGAAGCTGAATATTGAAATCCAGCTTAAATTGTGTAGAATAAAATGAAGTTGTAGAATTAGTTCGAAGCGGACTAATGATAATAAAGGTTGGAAATAAAAATGGTTTGAATTTGCATATAAATTCAAGTAAGTAGAAAAAATAAATTGAAATTTCCTTGATAAAGATAAAGTAAATTCAGGATGAATTGTATATGGAAATTTGAAATTTAAAAAGGATAAGTGAATATACTAATTGAATTAAATTAGTAGATGGAATGGATTTGATAAATGAAAAATCAAATCAAATATTTAAATTAGAAATTGTTTACAAGGAAACTATAATTTGAGTTTTGAGTTGAAATAACTTAAGAAATATTTGGATAAAAGCTCGACTTAAGAAAAAAAATTGTGAAATGGTTGTTGTCGAATTTTATTAAATGGTTTTCAATGAAATTTGTTTGGATTAATGAAATAAACCGAATGTGAATATGGAATGCAAATTGAATTGAATGGAATCAATTGGAAATGAAATGGAATTAAAATAAATTGAGTTGGTATCAATTTAAATTAGTTACAAACTAGAATGGATATTCTATTAATTGAATATCGTCGAAATTTGCGGACCTTTACATTTGAAAATTTTAGCAGAGTCCGAAATTTTTTCAAATTTTTCACTAACGACAAAAGATTTAAAATTTATAAGTAAATGGAAAATTAGTCAAGATTGGCCTAAACAAAATAATGGATTGAGAATAAAATTAGTAAGTAGACTAATTAATTAAATTGAGTAAGTAGATGAATTGAAAATTTGATCTTGGAATCAATTTAGATTATGTTAAGTAAAGTGGAATTGAGAAATTTAGTTTGAATGGACTTAAAGAACAAAGTCCTAAGAATTTAAATTTATTGGAAATTGAAATAAATTAGTAAATGGAGCTAATTTAAAAAAATGATGTGGATCAGATATGAATGGAAGATAGTTGATAAAATTCAATATTCAAAATTTGGAGATAAATTGAATTTAAGTAAAATTGAAAAGGAAAATCTGAATGAAAATTGGGAAAAAAGTATTTATAGTTGAAATAATTTGTAAATTGAAGCAAATTATATTCAAATAGAATTGTGAAGGCAAAGTGAATAGAAATGGATATAAACTTCGATAGTGAAGTAAAAATAAATTTAAGAAGTATATAAAATATTTATATTGAACTTAAGAAACGAATGGAGAAAGTTCTTAAGTACATTTGGTATTGGAAGTATACTAAGTTAATAATTTGATGAAAATCAAATTGGAATGCTGTGATTGGATATTATTGCAGAGTAGTATACAGGTAATTTAAAAACAAGAGAAATTGGGATTTTAATTGCAGAAGATAAATAAAAACTTTCAACAAAGGGTAAGTATTTAAAATTTCTATATGAAATTTGATTGGGTTTTTGATCTAGCCACTTGGCGTTTGTTTTCTTTTGAAATTTGGGAGCCCATAGAGGCATTTTGTAGTTGTACCAAGCTAGCCGCGCAAAGGAGACGATGGCGAAATTTTTCAAAAATTTAGAGAGTTAGAATATTTTTGAGAAATTTTGGATAATTTAAAATTTGAATGGTGAAGTAAAATAAAGTTGCTTGAAACTATGAAAATGTTTGGAAAATTAATAAGGATAATAGTGTGGTTATGATAAGAAGATTGGTTTGAGAATTTGATAAAACTGTTTGGTTTTGGGAAATTGATAAACGGGTTGAGGATCATTCTTCTTAACTTGTAATTTCGGGACGAAATTCTTTTAAGGGGGGAAGAATGTGACGACCCTGAATTTTTGACATTGGAAATCAGAATATTTAATTAATTTTAAATATCTGGAAGTTAGTTTAATTTGAAATTCAAATACTAGAATGAATTTGGCAATTTAATTATTGAATTTAATTTATTGCAGTTGGGTAAAAATATTGAATCTTTAATTTTTAAGCTGATTAAAAATATTTTCAAGGCTTAGAAAATTTATATTAATAATACTGAAGGTGATAGAAATTTTAAAATTGAATTTAACAGTGTTTTGTTCAGTTTTGAAATTTTATCATTTAAATCGATATTTAAAAATAGTCTTCCAGGGCACAGTCTCGGAATTCGACGAAACTAGTTACATTGGATCCGTAATATTGTATTATTATCGGATTTCAAATTTCGGAGCGTTTGGAGTTGTTGTGTGATCATACGATAGATAAACGCACTGATTTATATCAAAATTCAGTATAATAAATGGGTCTGAAAAGCTATCTTCTCCATACGATCGAGTTAGAACTCGAAACCTTTTCCATTGCTTTCGGAATAGCGGTATAACATTATAAATGCCGAGCGGCACACCTCGATAGGAGTTCGCGGTTTTAAGCTACGTAAATTGAGACAATTTGAATTCAATTTAAAATATATTTATATACCCTGGTCCCTTCAGTTGTATTTCTTTCACCTCACAACTTTTTGCTTTCAAATCACTGTCCCCCACTCGTGCACGCAACCATTCCATCGTGTCTCCCATTCCCCTTCCTTCATAATTCACGTAGCAGATCAAAGAAAACGAAAGCCCTTTCGTTCAAAATAAAAAAAAAATATAATAAAAAACTTAATCTCGTTTGAAATTAATGGCTGCTAATGTCTTCACTCAAAATCGATTCAAAGAAATGGCCGAAGCCTAGGAAATCAAATCGATCGAACGAAAAATATCGAGTAGAATCGAAGCAGTCAAGTTCGCGACTTCATCGGTTTGATTTATGCTCGATTGCACATGGGCTGAAGGAGCGATATCGAATCACGTGGGAGAAAAGTTCGAGGCGACTGTCGCGAGATGGATGGGTGGCGTCATCTCAAGGTGGTCGACGATGTTCGAGCGGATAGCCGGTGGAACGATAATCAAGTCGTGATTTTTCTTGGGTGTTCGTTCACAATTGGAGTCGGCGATGAAATCGGGGGAGTTGCGAGGTGAGCGACTTGCTCCGGCAGTGGTGGCAGCACGTTTGTAGGGGCTCGAACTCGACTGGGTTGGTTTTGCGAGATCGTGATGGAAGGTATAAATCCTTGTTTTTAATTGAGCATTTAAATTTGTTGAATTATTAGAAAAATAAAAACAAAAGGTATTTACAGTAAGATAAATAAGAAATTTTGTTTTATTTAATATATAGGAATAGAATTTTGAAAGGAAAAATTTAAAAATGTTTGAAAGTTATACAAATTTGATTTAAACGGTTTGTTTAATATTAATTGATATGATTTTGGGAAGAGAAAGAAAAATATAGGAATTTTAAAAGGGAAATCAGTTTTAAATCAAATTGTTAGTTAATTAAAATTAAAAGGAAATTTATTATTCGATTTATTTCGAATGTTAATAAATTGTATAAATGTTTATACAAGGTCTAATACAATGAAGAAATCAAGCCAGAATGGAAAATGGATTGCATGCATTGTAAAAGGTGAGATCTTATCACTCAAATTAAAATAATTGAAACTTCAGTTATTGATTGATTGTTGGATGATAGTATATACAATAGTATATATATATAAACATTGGTGATTGATTTCCTGCATTATATAGCGGATGAGACCCTATGCGCCGCATAATAGCGGACGATATTTTATAAATCCCATATACCACGATATTCCACCTCGAAGTGGAATGGGTATTTAATTGTTGTGCTAACATCTGTGGATGCAGGGAAACGGGTTGGAGGGATCCAACTGGATTCCTCAAATTGTATGAATTCGTTTTATATGTTGTGTGATGATTTATTGATAATCTGTGAATGATTATATTGGTGATTGAATTTGTTGAAGGCTATAATTTAGTCGAATGTATTTTTGGTATCGTTGGATACCAGAAATAAATAAAAATTGGATTTTTGGAATTAGAGTAAGAAATTTTAAGTAAATCCCTTTTGAAAGAATTGGGTGAATTTAAAAGAAGGAATTTAAAAGCATAAAGTTGATTTTTGAAATCTTATCGAATTATTTCCAAAATATGGGAAAAGATATTAATAAATGGGTTTTGAATAATATTGTTTAAAGTTGAAGAATTTATTGAAAATGGAATTTTAAATAATTTGGGAAGAATAAAGGGATTTATTCTAAAAAGGAAATAATTTTTTTAGAAATCAATTTGATAATTGATTTGATATTGGAAAATAAATCTTTGGAAAATCAATATGAAAATTGATTTGATATTGGAAAATAAATCTTTGGAAAATCAATATGAAAATTGATTGGTGTTTTGGATGAAAATGATTTGGTATTTGGAAATAAATTCAGAAATGGATTTGCAAATGATTTGGTATTTGGAAATAAACTTAGAAATCAATTTGTAATTGATTTGGTGCTTGAAAAGAAATTAGAAATCAATTTGGAATTTGATTTGGTGTTTGAAAGTGAATATTTGGAAATTTAAATTCACAGTGGAATTTATAAAGAAAAAGGGAAATAAATAATATCGGGAATTTTATTCCACGAGTGAAAAGTGACTTGAAATTGGTTTTCAAAGTGATGAAGTGTGGAAAATATATATCTTGCAAAGATATTTTGAAATTTAATAATTTGGAAAAATTATTTAGATTGGAAGATTATAGTGAATATTGTTTGATAGTAAAATATCCAACTATCAATATAAACAATTTGGGAAAATTATTGAGGCTTGACTGTTGTGAATGTTGTTTGATAGTTAAATAACCGACTATCAATATTTGCCTTTGAAATGGCATTTGAATTTGTTTTTAAAACAAGCACTCATTATTCGGTTTAACCAAGAGAGGACCTTTGTGTCATATAACTCATTCCGAATAATGATACGACGTTATGGATCGCAATTGAAGACCGAATTTGCAAGGGCCTCTTCCTTTATTGGACGAAGTGCCTTCGATTCTATTCGAACCCGGAACAGACTTATATGGTCGTATGTTTGACACTACACTTTGAGATATAAAGCAGATTTCTTTCAAATACATATCTGTTGGTGGCGGAGAATTTATTCTCTTAGCTTAACACCCTTCTCTGAGACGTACGAGCTCAGAGATTATGTAGTTGAAGGTTATCGGTGATATACTCCCAATTTGGTAGTGTGGCATGCTAAGTGCTGCTGTGTGCTGATGGTCATTTGTTGATCATTCATGATCAAAGCATGGCTTTCGTGTAAAGCGTAGCTTTGTGGACGAGACCTCATCGAACCTCACACCCTAGAAATGGTCGAAACAGGAAAGATGCGGCAAGGTTATGAGGGTCGCACCCTTTAGGGTATGTCATTTCCTTCTGGAAAAAGGTGGTATCGTGGTATGGAGCCCTGATACTTTACCTATGTGGTTACTACAATCTCATTTACTGTGTGGTGGTTGTTGTGTGATTGAGGGCCCTCGGATAAAGGTCGCAAACAACCGGGGGCGGCATACTCGAGTAGTAGTTACCTAGTACAGAGGTAACCCGGGCTTGTGTTGGCAGAGAGCTAGTTAAGTTCTCGGGACGTCCCTCCAAAGGCGTACCCATGTGGCATAGGAAGTTCCTTAGCCTGACCATTTGTTGGAAAATCCAAAGAAATAATACGAACCTTGTACGGTTTTAGTTGTATAACCTACCATGCAGCGTGGCGGTAACCTGCCACAAAACATGGTAGCTGTAGGCATACAATAATGGTTGTATGCTGGCTAAGATTGATATTATACTTTTGAAATGTTTTCCACACTAGGCACTAATGATAATATTAAAAAAGATTTTGCGTATCAAGCATGTTTGACTATCATAAGGAGAAATCTCCTCCAATTCTACGTTTGCATTGTGTGTGTGGCGGGAGGCCTTATGGTAGTTTCATTTTCCAAAAGCATTGCGAATTTCTTTTATTTTCTTTGTGAAAATAACTGTTTTTAAGATCTCACACCAGTCCCATGACTGACCTGGAGTTTATTGTTCCCTTTGTAAACTCTGGGTGCCCATAATTTTCCACACGGGCAGCCTAGAGTCAGGTTATCAATTGGATCTGGATGGATTGCTGTAGAGATCTGGAGGTGAGATGGATGGCGAGACGTATCACTTATACTAGTATTATTCCGCTGTGTATTATGTTATGTGGATAAGTTTATATAATTGTCCAGTGATGTGTGTTGTTGTTGTAAACTCTGATGATGTATTTTATAAACTGATATAGTTCTTTGTTATAAAGATTATTCATTCATCTATTATATATTGTTCCGCTGCGAATGTGAGATTCTGATATTGTTTCCGTTTCTTTTTTTTTCTTTCTTCTTCTACCTCTTCTTTAACCCTAAAGATTCGCATTTCTGCTCGTTTTGAGTTGAATTGGTGTGGATTATTGTCGACTCAAAGGTGGACGGATTTGCGGACCTTTACAATCATATACAACATCAACTTGCCCACCATTCACCACACATTATCACAGACCAACCAACGGTCTTACCCACCACTACCATCACCTTCCACACATTCATACAACTCCACCGAAACAATCACTTCATTCAACATCTAACTGCTACTACAAAAATTGCTGCTTCTTCACATCTTCAACTATCAAAACACTCCTTCACCCATATCGTTACCACTACAAAGCTGCAGCAACTCATGTACCACCCTGCACCATATATCACTCCATAAATACATCAACCATTCTACAAGTGCATTGCAGCATTCAAATCAATGCACATCACTCTTCAACAACTCTGCCTTCACCATTTTCTTGTTGGCACCCTTTTCTATACTTAGTTCACATCACCTTCCAGAACTGTGCAACTGTGACCTGAACCATCCTCGAATCGATCCCAGTCACCGCAATCGCCCCAACCAGAATTCCAAATCCAACTCCTCCATCCATAAATCGCGACCTGCCACCACTTCTTAGATCCCGAGCAAAATTCTATTCAAGCTCCTAAATTCATCAACCAAATTCAATTGCCAACTCAAATTTCCAGTTCATCGACTCGAACCCTTCATCCATCTTCTTGAAGACCTAAAATTGCCTCAGCGCGCCGCAATCATCTCAGCTCAAAAAACCAAATCGTGAATCCCCCTTCAACCCAAGCAACTGCCTCTTTGTACCTTCGCCTCCCTCAGTCAGTTCGAACAACCCACCCCCAAACACCAACGAATCGAACAGGCAGTCGAACTCCTCGACAATCACCTCACCATCTTCTGCGAACTATGCCCACACTTGATTGAACATTTGGTTGTAAATTTTGGAATTATTTGCGAACGCCATTCGAATTGATT
Source organism: Allium fistulosum (assembly GCA_030737815.1). NCBI lineage: Eukaryota > Viridiplantae > Streptophyta > Magnoliopsida > Asparagales > Amaryllidaceae > Allium > Allium fistulosum. The sequence goes on along the minus strand of CM060905.1, from coordinate 749,831,526 downwards.
TATGGGCTTGAGTATCGGTTGTTGATTTTAAGTTTTTGGAATTATTAGTGAAGTTGGTCGTGGAAAACATTCTCATTCTGATCTTTTATTTAGTAAAAGCTAATTTTTTTTAGTTTAAGTGGGTCAGGCCCTAAGATAAAAAAAATTAGTGGGCGAGGTTGTTAGACTTGAGTTCTTTTGTTTTTTTAGTTTGTTTTCAAGTGAGCAATTTTTTTTCCCTTTTAGTTTTTTTTATTTTCCTCTTGTTTTATATTGTTTAGTTTTAGTTTGTTTAAGTCTTTAAAAAAATTGTTCTGTTTTGTTTGTTAAAAAAATCATTTGCCTGAAATAAATTCATTTTTGAATTTGTTTTGTTTTGTTTAATTTGTTTTGATTTGGGATAATTTTTAAAAAAATACAAATAGAAAAAAACTTTCGTATATATAATGTGTTTAATTTTAGGTTGCCAAAATAGAAAATAAAAAATAATTGCTTTGCTTTGCTAAAAAAATCGCCGCTAAAAAAATTTGCTAATAAATACGCACGCTCTAGTATCGTGCTTTCATCTCTTGTTTTTAATTTGATTAGCATTGTTGGTCGCTTGCATTTACATTTATATATAAAAAAAATTCAAAATCCAAAAAACAAAAACAAACTTCATTTTAGATGCATTGTAAATTCATGTTTAATTTTTGCTTTGCATTCATCTCATCTTATTTTATTTTCTAAAGGCAATACCCCAATTCACATATGGTGAGGGATTTCATCACCCTTTCTTTAGCCCACAAATCGCATTTTATCATAAAATTTGACTAATAATAAAGGCTAGACATTCGACTTAAGGGTGTCGTGAGCTCATTTAGGGCTTAATTGTATCTTCACAATTGTTTTCTTTGAACAATTTTATTTCTTCGTGTCTCGGCTATGGCAGAGTAATAACCAGTTATAAAAATTATGGTGATTCGTAAATATTATATTGGTTGTTCCTCTAAAGGTACTTAAACCTTCGGTTGCATTGCTATGGTGATTTGTGGTGCACCGATAACCCGTGCCCGTTACCTGGCTAAGAAATATTTTTGTTGATTTAAGACAAAGTATGATTATACAATTTTGGGTTAGGAGCTACTAAGGACAGAAAACTGTAATTAAGTCCTTTGCATTCATTTAGTTGCATTAGTTAATGCATATTTAAAAAAACAAAAATCCAAAATCCAAAAAAAATTGTAAATTTTACTTAACTTAGTTTTTAATCCCCTAAAAAATTTTTTTCCTTTCCTTTGAAAACATTCAATCAAAAACAAAAATCCAAAAAAAAATATAAAATCTTTTCAAAAAGAAAAAAATTTAAAATTCAAAAACAAAAAAAAAATCAAAATTCCCAAAACAATTTATTTTGGTAAATATTTGAAAATTCAAAAACAAAAACAAAAAATACAAAAACAAAAACATATTAAAAAAATTTGAAAAGCCAGAAACAAAACAAAATCAAACTTCTCTTTTGAAACTAAATTTCACTTGGTAAATAGTTTTCTTCCTTGTAAAAAAAAGCAAACAAATTATTCACTTCATTTTTCTAATCTTCTTTCATTTTCTAAACTCGATTCTTTGAATTGGTTCTAAATCGATGTAAAGAAAAACATTTGACTTTGAATTGGGAAAAATGCCACTATATGGTCAAACAAGGCATAGTCCTTGGACATATAATCTCAAATAAAGGCATTGAGGTAGATAAAGCAAAAGTTGACGTAATTGCAAACCTACCCATTCCCAAATCTGTTAAGGACATTCGATCATTTCTAGGTCACGCTGGCTTTTACTGATGCTTTGTGAAAGACTTTAGCAAAATCGCTCGTCCTTTGACGACTCTCCTTGGAAAATACGTTCCTTTCGATTTTAACTCTGATTGTATCTCTTCTTTTGAACGTCTTAAGAAGGAACTCATTTCTTCTCCAATCATTTGCGCACCCAATTGGGATTTTTCTTTCGAAATAATGTGTGGTGCTTCTAACTCTGCGGTTGGTATTGTCTTAGGACAACGCATCAACAAAATCCTTCATGTCATTTACTACGCGAGTATGACTTTGAACGACGCTCAACTCAACTACACAACAATCGAAAAAGAGCCTCTAGTTGTCATTTTTGCACTCGAAAAGTTTCAACCTTACTTGATAGGTTCACACATTACTGTGTACACGGACCACTCTATTCTTCGATATCTCTTCGCTAAAAAGGATGCTAAATCCCGTTTGATTCGTTGGATCCTTTTGCTTCAAGAATTTGACCTTACAATTAAAGACAAAAAAGGATCTAATAATGTCATATACGATCACTTATCTCTTCTTCCGAACGCACCATCTTCTTTGCCAATCAATGAAAACATCCCCGATGAACAACTTCTTTCAATTTCTATTGATCCATGGTACGCTAAATATAGTGAACTACTTAGTCACTAAAGAAACTCCCTCATCTTGGTCCAAACATGACAAATACAAATTCTTGTCCCTAATGAAATATTTTTATTGGGACGATCCATACTTGTCCAAATACCGCCCCAACCAAATCATCCGACATTGCATTTCGTATAATGAGATCTGGAGTGTTCTTTCGTTTTGCTACGATCAAGCATGCGGTAGACATTTCGATCCTCGAAAAACTATGGAAAAGGTGCTTCAGTGTGGTTTCTATTGGCCTTCTCTTTTCAAAGACTCATTCGAATTTTGCAAAACTTATGATCGATGTCAAATGCTTGGACGAATTTTTCAACGGGATATGATGCCTCTAAACCCCATTCTTACAATAGAAATCTTTGATGTTTGGGGTATCGAATTTATGGGACCTTTTCCCAATTCTTTTGGAAACTTGTATATCCTTCTCGCCATCGATTGTATCTCAAAATGGGTCGAAGTCGTTCCGTGCAAAACCAACGACCATAGAATTGTTGTCAAACTTTTCAAAGAAAACATCTTTTCGAGGTTCGGAACACCTCGCACAATAATCAGTGATAACAGAACCCTTTTTTGTAACCGTTCTTTTAAAACTTTAATGAAAAAAGACTCGATAACCCACAAGTTATCCACTCCATATCATCATCGAACTTGTGGGAAAGTTGAAGTTTCAAATCATCAAATAAAACAAATCTTGGAGAAAACTTCCAACAAAAATAAAAAAATTGGTCTCGGAAATGGACCGACGTGCTTTGGGCTTACCGTACTGCTTTTAAAACTAACCTAGGGATGTCCCCATTTCGTTTAGTTTACGATAAAGCTTTCCATTTACCCGTTGAAATCGAGCACAAAGCGCTGTGGGCAATAAAGAACTTAAACTTCGATCTTGAGAAAGCTGGCAAAAATAGAAAACTACAACTCAACGAACTAGAAGAACTTAGGAACGACGTATATGAAAACGAGAAAATTTACAAAGAAAGAACAAAAGTTTTTCATGACAAGTCAATCCTAAGGAAAACGTTTTCACCTAACTAGAAAGTTCTTTTATATGACTCAAGACTTCATTTATTCCCTAGGAAACTTAAATCGAGATGGATCAGACCATTTGTGGTACAGATCGTTTTTCCATATGGTGCCGTAGAAATAGAAAACCCCAGGGATGGTTCGATTTTCAAAGTCAACGGTCATTGTTTGAAACCTTTCTTGGAATTGCCAAATAACCAAGAGGAGGAGCTCATGATTCTTCATGAGCCAAGCTACATTCAGTAAGAATGTTAACCCTCTTTTGTAAATATGTACATATATTTTTCCCCGTTACACTCATGATATCGTGATTAACTGTGGGGACACAGTCAAAATTAAGTGTGGGGGAGTCTCATTTTCATTTTTTAGTTTCATGGCATTTTTGAATTTTCATTTTCTTTTAACTTAAAAAAAATCAAAATTTCTAAATCCCAGAAACATTTTCTTTTTAGCACATTTGATTTATTTTTGAAGAAACACTATAGGATAAGTATAAGTTTTGGTTAATAAATTGAAATTTATGAAAAAAAAATTGTCTTAACAAAAATAAAAATGAATTTTGATTACAAATAACAATGGTTTAACTAGTATATAGGAAGATTCATATGTGTTAATTATGAAGTATATTCTAATTGAAAATCTTTGTTTACAAAGTGGTAAATTTAAAAGTAAAGGATATAACATTTTTATCTTCTAAGTTAAGTGGTGCTAAGATGATTTTGCAAAACTCTCTCTTTCTAAAAAAAATAGAAAAAAACATAATAAAAATATATATAAGTAAAAAAAACATTTATATATATGTATATATTTTTAACACCTAGAGTCATGTGTTCACACTCGTGTGTTCACTCGCCATGCTCTGTACCCTTCTTACGTAGGCCCGAAAGGCAATGCACGATCGATATATCTGGCATTAGTTTATCTGAGTTAGGTGTAAAAATTCTTTTTAATAACGCCTACAGTCGATAATTGTTCACACTTGTATGTTCACTCGCCACGCTCTATATTCCCCTCACATTAGTCTGCAAGGAAGTGCACGGATAATATATCTGGCCTCAGTTTATCTGAGTTAGGCATATGTAAATATTGTAAATATCAATAAAAATTTCAAAAAAATAGAGAGAGTAAGAAATTGAAATCTAAGCACTATTTTTACTTATTTGATTTAACTTGTTATTGAAAAGAAATGAGAATATCACTTTGACAAACTTTGATAATCAACTAAGGATCCATTTCATAATTACATTTTGTTATCAACCGAAACAACTAGCCAAAATATAGTCTATTTGGTATGATAACTTAATTTTTATTGGAAATTTTGATGAGTAAATGACTTAAATTTTCAAGATAATGACCAAAAAATATATTTAACTTATTTGTGTCTATTTAAAAGTAAATCTTCCATTTGTAAATATTTTCACTTTGCATTCGGATTTTGTGGGTAGTATCCACTGAAAACCCTCACAAGACAACACTCATCCTACTGGGGACACCCAGAGGTTTAACGGCTTGTTTCATATGCTCAATGCAATCAAGCTCCCTACGAAAACGGATTTATCTTAGTTTTCCTTTATTCGAGAACGAATAAAAAAATAAGTATGAGGGTATCTGATGTGCACATAAAGGTGCATATATTTACATCCATATTTTATCTCTTTTTATTTAAATAAATATCATATTTGGGCATTTTAACATGTTTAGAACCAAAGTTTAATTATTTTCAAATCATCATATATTCATCTTCATTCAAGGGAAAAATGGTCATTTTTGTGCATGTGTCAATTTGAGAATTTTACTTTGACATTTTTTATGATTTTTATAGGAAATTTTGATGCAAATGGAAGAGGGATTCAAGAAGATATATGCATGCACAAGGGAATACAAAGGAATGAAGAGGAAATAATTCAAGTTCATGATCATGGAGGACCCCACCCACTTACCTAAATCTACAATTAGAAGCTAATGGACAACTAAGTGGGGGTTAAAGCTTCATGCACATTAAATGATGGATTAATTAGTGGCTAATGGTTACTTGGTGACCACACTTCCTAAAAGGCAATTTAGGAAGCACCCCTAAAAATTGAATTAGGGTTTTATGCATGTATAAATAGCCCTCTTATGTACATGTAAATATCTCTACTCTTTAAATGAAAAATGCAAGTTGTAAGCTTTATGGTTCATGAAATAAAAATGGCTTCCTAAGCCTTCTCTTTTCTACATGCTTCTCTTTACTTTTATGCTCATTTTTACTTCCATGCTCTCTTCTTTTGTTTGTTAGTATATTAGATTCACATTCATGCAAGTAGTGTAGTTTTGTTTTATTTCTTTTATGCAAGTAGCTTAATAGTTAATCCCGTTTTCCTCCTTTGTTTAGTTTCTATTTCTTTTGCTTTTAATGTTGAAATTTACATGTGTTGATATGATAACACAAATGAGTAGCTAAACCCCTTTAATTTAGGGGTAATGAAGCTCTCTAACTTTATGTAATTTCAACATTTCTATGGTTTATGATCTCTTTTATTTGTGCTTCATGAGAGTAGATGTTGATGTAAGTTTATACAAGTGAGTTGATAGCTTATGTTGCTTTTGCAAATGAGCTATTCTTATTCAACATAAGCACAATTTACATCATCATTTGCTAATTAATTTTTGATTTTGAAATGAAAGAAAAAAACAAAATTTGATGATCTATATTACTAATTACAATAGTAAATATATCATACTTAAAATAGCTTTTTCTTTGGCTTCATTTTTAAGAGAATTGATAAGTGGTTTATTTGTTATATTATAGTTTGATGGTTTGAGTTATGTTAATTAATAACATAAATAAACCATACTTATGATAAATACAACAATTATCTCACTTAATATCAAAGCTAGAGATCATAAATTATTTGTTTGTTGACTTACAAAAATATGAGAGTGGATTTGCCTCTAAATTGTTCTCTTATCTCATAGTTTTTAATCTCATTTTCCTTCTAATTTTAGCTTCATTTTTTTTACAAATTGTAGTTAACAATCTTCTCTCCACTTTGGTCAAATTTGATTGATTAAAAAATTCTAAAATCTAAAATATTCCATACGGATCGACCCGTACTCGCCACGTACTAAAATTGTATGTCGTGCGCTTGCTGTAATTTTAATTCAAAATTTATCGACAGTTTTCTAATTCGATAGAAAACTCGTCGTTAAATACTTTGATGCATACATCAAAAGTACTTGAAGTATTTAGCTAATACGTGATGAAGTAACAATGCTTTTAACTTCAACAAATATGCTTAGCAATTTTGACAAATTCTACTTCTCAACTAGTTGACCTACCTTTAAACCTTAACAAGATCTGCTATATTTTAATCCCATCATTACGACCAAGTTTCCTTGGTTTAAGCACACTAACATATATCACGTGTGTTATCACAAAAATATTTTGCCCCGTACAAAGCCATGACTACAACTAATCGCTGACCATAACTTGTATGCATCACACAAATTTGTATTTTATAAGTAGTACGCCCGTTGAATAGGTTTTTAATGACTAATGCTAGCTTTTCTTAATATTAGATTTTTTATTTCTCAGTACACATATACTACATTTGATTATCGACACTCCTATAATTAAAACATATGTGCATACGATACATGCCTTAGTGCTATATCAGATATTTAAAACTTGTAACTTTATTAGGTGGAAAGTGCAAATTTGGTACTGTTACTCAATAAATCCACCTTTCGACTAAGTCTAAAAGTCTTTCAGCAAAGACTAAAGAAAAGGAGCACGGTCCAAACCTTTCAAAGGAGTAGAAGGGATGCAGTCATTAGGTTTCATTAACAACAAACCTTTCGAAGGAGTCTAAAGGTTTCATCTCTCGGTATCTAAGGAGTTCTTACCTTCCGAAGAAGATGAAGAAGTCAAACCAAGTGTGAACAACTCAATAATGACCTTTTCGAAAGCATAGCAAGTCTTTTGAACCGGTTGAAAAACATTAAGGTTGCCTTTCGATAATGTCAAAAGGTTTATGAAGAAAGTAGCACTCACAAGTCACCAAAGAATGAAAAATAGTCTTTTGGCAACTTTGAAGGGATGCATCGCTCTCGACAACAAAGAAAATAGCAAGCTTCTAACAAAGTCGAAGGGTTCACAACAATCATGTGAAGAGCAACCTTCTGACAAAATCGAAGGGTTCATAGAAGTCAAGTAAAGAGCAACCTTCCGACAAGGTTGAAGGGTTCATGGAAGAGTAAAGAAGGCAAACCCTTCGACAAAGTCGAGAGGTTCATGAAGGCATAACGAAAAGCAAACCTTCCAACAAAGTCGAAAAGTCTACAATAGCAGATGAAAGGCAAACCTTTCGACAAAGTCATAAGGTTCACAGCCGCATATAAAAGCGACCTTCCGACCAAGTTGAGAGCATGGAGTCGAAAGGAGGGCCGCCTGCTTCTATAAATAAGACCCAGGGGGTCCTGTTTTTGGGGGCCAATTTCTCTCATTCTAATCTTGTAACTTCTTAATCAAAGTATTGTAACCCTAATCGAGTACTAATTTGGGGATTTAATAAAATAGAGATGATCATGGATAATGAGGGAAGTCTTGTGCTCTATTAATTACTTTATTTTTTAGGGCATTTCACCAGAAGGACAAACTTTGCCGTCCAATTAGTTTCTAGGACACACATTCAAAGAAATTACTTTCAAGGCCAAAGTCAGCAGAATAATTACTTTCAAGGACAAAGTCAGCAGTCCAATTATTTTCAAGGACATAATTTCATAGGTTTTTAGGCCTTAGAAACTAATTATTTTACGTTTTGTCCTTAAAAGTAATTATTTCAGTTGTGTGTCCTAGAAACTAATTCCACTTACTAAAGAAGCCCTTGTGGCTAATTTCCACTTATTTTTTTTGTATAAACTTTCGTTGGATTAACTCTATATTTTCAGGTTCAACCTCATCGGAAGGTTCTTGTCAACAAGGTCGATAGCACATCTATACATGTAATAACTGCAACCTTTCGAAGTCTTCAACCCTACAATATAAACCCTTCGACAAGGTCAACGACTTATTTGGATCAATACTAACTATAACCTTCCGAAGTGATTAATTTTAAGACTTCATCCTTTTGACTAGGTCAAAATCAGCTCTTTGAGTATAGATAACCAGACTTACAAGGCTTAATCAAAAAGGACTCCCTTCGAAAAGGATCAAACATATATCATATAAGTGATCAAACCTTTCAACAAGGTCGAAAGCTCTTACATAACCACCAAGAAGTCTGATTTCTTACATAAACCAAAAGAAAGCTATCATCATAACCATTCGACAATATTAAATCCAATCTTCAAAAGGATTGATTTAGGAGATTTTTTACCAGGCTAAGAAAGGAAACTTTTATAGGTATTCTCATATTAGTTCAACTAAGACGAAAGGTTATCTACTTTAAGGACCAGACCTTCCGACAACGTCGAAATGTCCAAGTTAAGAATCGACAACAAGTAAAGCTAAATAACGGCACTTCTTAGGGGTATCAAGCCCTTTATTCAAACAAGTCTTTCCATTCCTCTTGGAATAACATTTGGGGTGTTGACAAGAAATCTTGCTAACATTTTTGGCGCTAGAAGGAGGGCCTGAACTTCCGACTTGGTTAATCCCATAACAATACCGTTCTCTAACCCCTCCTTGGATCAATCCTATGCCAAGTTTATCTACTTTGGTTTGATCATGGCCAGAAGATTTAAAAAATCTAAAGAAGGATCTTCTGAATCATATTTGACAAGATTCTCCCAAGTAGACATCAAAAACTCCAATCTAGATGAAGAACAAAGACTAAGGCTAGAAGCCTTAAGAGTTATAAATAAGAAGAAAGCAGAATCTTACGATCTTGAGAAATGGTGTCTAAACCCCTTAATGTTGGCCCTACCCCAATCTTTGCGCTTGGAAAGAGAAAAACTTGAAGTGACAATATCTTTAGTCAAATGAGAAGAACAATTCAACAATAGTCCAATGGCACAATCTTTGAGAAAGAGACAATGAATGATTATAACGCCTTTGCACACAAGTGGAAATCAACTACAATAAGAGCACTTCCAACCCAAGAGATTCAAAGGGTAGCAAAAAGAAAGATAATTGAAGAGCATGAAATGATGAGGCCGAAAAATAAAAAGCAAAAGAGTTATCCTCAAGAGTCAAGTTTCAAGTCTAGACTTCCAAAAGAATGCAACTTAACAACATCAATGGAAAATGTCTACTTGCTTACAAAGGATGAACTTAACTATTGGCATCACAAAAGAAAAAACCAAAACATAGAAGGAACTTAGGAGGATCCTTCTACCACCATCATATGATGAATGGTCGTGAAACCAACCATTGCAAAGCCTTGGAGGGGATGATCATCAATTTATTTAGACAAGGAAATATCAATGAATTTGTAAAAAGGACTTGAGAAAAGATTAATAAAGATCAACTTTTTGTAAAGAGAAAGTCTACATGGTTAGGAGTGAAATGCTCCTCAAATTTGGATACTACCTAAGATGGTAGAAAAGCCTCTGTCCATGCCGAGATGGCCAGGGCAGAGCGCCTTCTGAAGGGAGGATGGTGTACGCCTCTATCTGCACCCAAGATGGCCCGGGTAGAACACCGAACAAGCCCTTATCCGGGCCATGCTATGGCCAGGTTAAGACACCTCCTAGTGGGAGGATGGAGTAAGCCTATATCCTCACTAAGATGGCCAGGGTAGTGCAACGAACAAGCCCTTATCCACGCCACGCTATGGCCAGTTTAAGGCACCTCCTAGAGGGAGGATGGAGTAAGCCTCAATCCATGCCTAAGATGGCCAGGGTAGAGCATCGAACAAGCCCATGTCCACGCCACAAATGGGCCAAGGCAAGGCGCCTCCTGGAGGGAGGTCAGGTAAGTCCTTGGTTCCAGCCTTTAAGATGAGCTAACCAAGAGCACTAGACAATGGACTAAGATGTCCAGGCCCAAGAAGAGGCCCAACAAACAATGGACCAAGATGACCAAGCCCAAGTGAGGCTTATTCAATAATGGACTAAGATGTTCAAGCCCAAGAAGAGGCTAAATCAATAATGGACTAAGATGTCCAAGCCTGAAAGGTGGCACAATCAACTAAGGACTATGATGTCCTAGCTCAGATAAAGGCGACTTATTTAATTATGGACTAAGACGTCCAAGCTCAAGAGGCAGCTGATCAAATTATTCAAAACCTTAAGGGTTCTTATGTGTCGAAAAGGACAAGAACAAAGGAGTGAGACGAATCTTCATTGATTATTAACCAAATCTGGGTTTTAGGACTTTCTTAAACATCATCTAATAACTACCCGAATCTAAGTTTTGGGATTTACTTGACGCCATCTATTAATGCCTGAATTTGGGCGCTGGGATTCTCATATATGAATTTCACTATATAATACTCGAATATGGGTTTCGGGTCTCTATTAACTTCTGATTATCTTAATATACTAGAATCTGGTTTTTGGGATTTTATTTCTAAAATTCATCTATCAATACCCGAATAAGGGTCTTGGGTCTTTCATATAAAAATTTTGTCATCTAAATACCCGAATCTGGGTTTCGTGTCATTATCAATCGTTAACATATTATACCTGAATCTGGGTATCAAGATTGCTATTTAATTAAGCCCTGATCTGGGGACAAGATCTTCGAATCTATATTCATCTCAAAATGCCCGAGTCTGGGCCAAAGAATATTATAAAAAAGACCGCTATTAAGACCCTCTGAATGGGAACTTCGGGCTTTCAACTATTTAAATCCTATTAACGATAAGGAATGGGTGAAAGAGTCTCTACTTTGAAATGTCTGGCAAAGACTCCTGAACCAGGTTCTTTATTTAAAAGTTATATTTTAACATTCATGACCTTATGATAAGGCAGAATCTACTACCAACAAGTTTTATGCATTCCGAACAAGTGGAAGGAGTTAAATCCTTGATCATTTATCGTTATGGTTAAAGATGAGATTTCAACATTTCGAATAAATTACTTTTCATACAATTGGCAAGATGATTTGCTAATCTAGAAAAATGATATACATAAACGAAAATGTTAATTACAAGCTAACAATTGAAAATATCGTCCGCTACATGTTTCTCAGAAATCAAAATGACAAGGAATAATAAAGGATTCGGCAAGCACAAAAGTCGTTGAATGAGCAATTCAAAGGCATATTAAAAGTTACACTATTGAAAAGAATCACAAATCAGGTGATATTTATCAAATTTCCATAATTTACATAAGTTATGAAGTCATTTACAAACAATAAAATTATATACGAAGATAAATCTACATAGTTCAAATATATATATGAATTATAAGCCATGAGCTGCTTTATTAAGAGTCTTCGCCACTGAAGGATTTACTACATGATTGATGGTTGGGCGGAGAACTTCCTTAAGCTTTTTCTCCTTTCTTCTAGTTGTATTCTCATCATCAATTGCCTCGATGTTGGTATTCAAGGCACAGTTAAAGGCCCTATTTGCAGCCCTAAGGTCCTTGATTTCCCTTTCTAACTTTGTAACCCGCTCGTCGAGCAAGTAATTATCATATTCCAACTTCTGATTCTTGGTAGCATAATCATTAATGGTCTGGGAATACTTTATCTTTTGTTGTTCGTCAAAATATCTGGCAATTTCAAATTTCACTCTTCAGCACTAGTTTCTCACCATATTATCATCTAGGCCCCGGGGTGGGTTTAACATAGTTAGAAATTTCTATGCCGTGAGAAGTCTCGACCTGGTAGGCTTGTCAGCTGAGGAAGTTGTTTGAGAGACCACAGGGTCAACATCCGAAATCTTTTACCCTAAAAGAATTCTAACGAGGCACATTGAGCCTGGCTATCTTTCAATTTTAACTCTAAATCACTTATTTAACGAAGGAGTTCTGACATCTTTTCATCGAAGTCGATTGTGGGATCCGACTTCACTTGTCATTTGAGCATAATGATCACTTCATCTTTTTTCTACAGCCTTTGCTGTTTGGAGACGCTATCATGAAGCTTACCATAATGAGATCTAGGGTTTGTTATTGGGTGATTATCGACGCCGAGTGAAGTAGTTCTGCAGCCTGGATGCTTGAAAGTCAAATTGGAAATTTATTCAACTGCCGTTGATAGTTGTAGGTGATGCTGCCGAAGTTGGTAGAGCCAAGATCCGACATCACCTGAAACTTACCACAGATTAGAAAGTTGCCACCACTAAAGTTCCATGTGCTTTTCCTAGACAAAATTGTCGTAATTGATAAAGAAATCGCAGCCACCACTAGAGTGCCATGTGCTTTTCCTAGACAAAATTGCCGTAATTGACAAAGAAATCACAGCCGCCTATTTGTGAGGAAGAAGCATATATTTGATTAGTTAAAAGAAAAGGTAAGGATTATGATTTGGCAAGTCAACCTAATTATATTCAATTCATTTACATGAAATAAATTCTTTTGTACTTTTATAAGCTCCATATATTATCATATCCAACCACTACGAAACCTTTTAATGCATGTACCATATCACATATGTTAATTGAGGATATATTAAGATGAATAATGCGTAAATTAATTAATTTTGGTCAAAAGGCGAGTTGTGAATGTTAAGGAAAGCAAAAACACAAAGTATGTCAAGAAGTTAAAACTATAATTCAAGCTTAATGGAAGTATAAGAGCAAATATTTGTTTAATTTGGACATAGTTTTGAGTTTTATTGCACAGTGCAACAATTATTTCTTTTAACTAATTCACCTTTTTCTTTTTTTTTGCCCTATATGGATATTTGATTGAAATAACCATTTCCTTGCTTTGCTGCTTCAAATTCAAGACAATTCCAAATCCAGCATATTCTCCAACTTTAATTTACGATCGATCGAGGATTCCAAATCCAATTTATTCTCCGCCTTTGACTTACGATCCTCATTTATTGGTCGTCAGCTATCAATTATCGATTAATGATTATGGATGATCGATGATTGACTGATGTTAGTCCACTGAACTGCGATTCAAATTTCGATTAATGATTACCAATTACTGATTGAAATTCTTTGTTTATGACATGTTTCTCATGCTTAATTTGATTTAGCAGCACTTGAAATTTAGAATTTTGTTCCTCCTTTCATTCACCTTAATCAGAATTTAGCAATTGGAATTTAGAATTTGATTCAACAGCATTTAAAATTTACAATTTACATAAGTTTCTAAGTATACAGAGATTGATAAGGGAGATATATTTGGCATCTCCATAGACAAGTTTGTTGGCAATAATGAGATTAGCAGCTTCACTAGGATGATAAGGATCTCAGATTATATACTCTGAGCTATTGTTGCACATACTTGAAGTTGGTCCACATGTTATTATACCTGCAAATCTTCCTCCATTTCCATATCATGCTTTGCTTGCTAATATAAACCCTAAAATTATATGTTTTCTCAGCCAAGGTTCGAAAATTCGATTCCGGGTTCAGTTTCGGTCTTTTGAATTTTTTCTTTGTTTCAGATGGTTTCGGAAGATTTCGAAAATTTCGGAAGTTTCTTTTTTAGTTCCGGTTTCGGTCTCAGTTTCGATTTTCAATTGTTCGTTAATGAAAATTATACTAAACACCATCAAAACTAAACTAAACCCTAAAACTAAATTATACCAAATACTCATTAAAACAAAATTAAAGTATGCCAAATACTAATTAAAACTAACTAATACAAGAGCAACATTATTTAATACTAGCCCAACCAACACTAGTTAATGTATTAGCCCATAACATTTTCAGCCCACAAAAGTTTTTGCCTTGTGCTATACTAATCGAACACACACGATCCTATATTTCAACCGATAAAAACATACATACTAGTCAAACACGCTAGGGCGGAAGGAAATAAGACCCCTAAGATGAAAAAGACAACATCGCTGCTGAAGAGAACGAACACAAAAAAAGCTAGGGCTAGGTTGATGTCGTCGATGAAGACGAAGCTAGGGCAATTCGATTGGCTGAAGCTAGGGCAATTCGATTTGCTGAAACTAGGGCAAGGTTGATCATGCGCGATTTGCTGAAGGTAGGCAAGATTTTTGCGATTTTCTTATTTTCGTGTTTTGATTTTTATTCTTTTAGCCCTAAACGAAACCGATTTTGTCGTTAGATATCGGCTCGTTCAATAACGGTACCGGTTTGGTACCCGAAATTTCGGGGTACCATCCAATACCTCGTACCATGTTCTTAACATGAATCTTGAGATAAAATTTGCACTCACAGTAATCCATAGAATAAATCGTGAAGAAAAGGTTAATTACCGTATTTTCTGTAGTGTGCGAGGACATCTAGTAAAAGATCATAGGCATTGGCAAGAACAAATTTGGCATCGGGTAAATCTTGATTGAGTTGTGTTTAGCAAACTTCGTAATTTTACACTGTATTCAGAAGCAAGTTTATTGGGTAATGCAATGCACTCCCCTTCCTCAACCCCATTTATTATTTTTTGGCAAGGAATGCAACCAATTGGATCTACATTTCCTAAGACAAATTTTCTTGCATCTAGACGATACAGCCTCTGTAATTCGAAGTATAAAAATTAGACGTTTGTCATTTTTATGTATGTATTTTATGAGGAAAACATATAAATTACAGTTAGTTGTGCCCCCAAGTTAGCGATGAGATTATCGACAAACTGATCACAAGATTCTAAAATTCTTTCACCCATAGAGATGGGAGGAAGTAAGTAATTGTTAAGGAAATCATTTGATTCGATTATGATCAAGAAGATTGATTCTTTGACGTACGTATCTTTCGAGTAGTTGTAACCAAAATCAGAAATGTTTATTCACATTTGTTCGTTAATTTTGTGTTATTCACTTCAAGGGTCGATATTCTTCCTTATTGTTTTTTTTCCTATCTTCATCCTTTTTCGAACGAAATTAGAGGAATGTCTGATTATAATTTTTATTGTTGTATCTTTATCTTTATTTTATACTTTTCTTAGGACTGATCCGCTATAATATGAATATAAGTAATCTTATTTGTTATAACTATTCTCAAATCTAAAAAAGGAATTCCAATTTTTTGGTATTTTCACTATCTTATTATTATAAATTAATTATTATACTTTTTTTTGATTCATGTTATTTTATTGCTCGATTTACGTATGTATGTTTTGAGTTTTGCAAACTGAAATCAAAATCCTGATTTTAGATTGTTTTTGTAGTTTCAGATTTTATGAAGATTCTAAGCTGGGAATAAGTAGATTGATGCACAACCTGCTCCCTTCCTACTTTGAAATAAGGGAGAATTATCATCACGCTTTGGGCTTGGTGAGGATTATCTTCATGCTTTGGGTTTGGTTGAGTGGATCTATCTATGTATTTTTAGCAGAACACAATACAACTGCATGCATTTTTACCTAAGGACATTTTTAGAGCCAACTAATGTGAATTTATTTCTATCCTACTTCTACACTGTTTTTATATAAAAATCTGAATTCAAGTTTTGTTGCAACCTCTATATTATTAGTTAGCTTATGATTTTGGACCTCTTACATACGTAATACACTATTTTATATGTTTAGCTTTATTGTTGTGAGTAGTTAAAAGATTCAATTTTTATTAAAGTTCTATTGAAAATAAGTAATCATATGTATTTGGTTTTCAAAGTTAGGTTTTAAGTATTAAGCTGTAAAAGAATGCAAGAATAGCTCACATGAATTTGTATGTGCTTTCTTGGAATTTTAACTGGATTTAAAACTCATAGTTTGATAATATGACAAAATGTGGACTACACCAAAGATTACATTCTATAAAACTCATATACCGAAATGTTTATTAACTGATATTTTCATGAAGGGATGATTGAGATAAACTAATAGCTCAATAATACGTTACAATTTTAGTTTCCATTAATGTTAATATGACATTTGCTTTTCTTTATTTCCTTAAACTTTTATAAATTATTCTTAAAGAGGCAAGTTTCCTATATTATGACATTTTTGTCCTCTTTAAACTTTGCAGCTGGCAAGTAAAAATTTTGAAGGATCTTAAATAATTTGAATACTATAGCCTAAAAATGTGTATGTTTAATACATTAAAAGTCAATTTTGGACCTTTCATTTTTTTTGCTGTTATTCTTCATTCTCATTATTCTCATTTATGTTTCTAAATGTTTATTTTTTTAAACAATATTAGTTTGCAAAGTTTATGATAATGATCATGCTATACTATTGTTTCAAACATACTTTTTGATTGTGTTCTAACGTGTCTAATTTTTAGTTCTTTCGCCGTTATTGTTAATTGAAGAAGTTCATTTTTATTAATTCTTTGACTTACATATGTGATAAAAGAAATAGACTGAAAATTTAATTTTAGAGCATTTTTTTGACTTATAAATTAACTATTTTTTGTGTTCTAGGTATAGTTTAACATCATAGGTGTAGAATTTTTCCAAGAGCTACCAGGTTTCTATTATCATATTTTATCTTTAATGTTATTATTATTATTCTAATTCACTGTAATTTAGATATGAGTTTTGACATTTAGTTAAAAGTTCACAATGCTTTGTGGTATCATTTAATGGGGATACTTATCATGATTTGTTCAATGTTCAAAATGCAAACATCAAAGAAAATCTTGAAAATTAGAATTCATTGACAAGAATAAATCCAAATTCAACATTGATATTCCTCTAGTATCTTCTACATAAATCTTGGAAAAAGGGAAGCTTGGAGCAACATACAGAGCAAATGTGCAAGAATCAGGACCGATTGTGACTGTAAAAAGATTAGAGAATATGCATGAAGCAAGCAAGAGAGAATTCTTTCACAAAATAATGTAGCTTGGAGCATTAAAACATTAAAACATTTTGGAAATAATTGCTTATCGTTATACAATAGATAAGAAGCTGGTAGTTTATGAGAACGTGGATGGTGGAACCTTAGCTGAACTTTTACATGGTAATCTTTCTTTTCCTTTACTTTTTCGCCTTTAGTTATGCTTATTAAGTACATATATACATATCCTAGCACTGTACATGCATGTTTTATAAACAAAAATAAAGGAGGAGGAAGAATTCCTTTGAACTGGCAAGCAAGGATAACAATTGCACCGGAAATGGCAAACGGATTATCATATTTACACAACCTTCTTCCCTTTCAAAATGTTCCACATGCAAATTTAAAATTATCTAACATCCTCATCGATCAAAATTACAACGCAAAACTAACTGATCATGGCTTTTTTCCTCTACTATCTCCTCAACATTTATAAAGGCTTGCAGTAGGAAGAACATCATAGTTTAAAGAGTGAAAAAAGGTGAATAGAAAAGTGCATGCGTGCGCGCGCACACACACACATGTATATCATTTAGGTTTAGTACTGATGGAAATTGTAATGGGTAATTCTCCTGAAGATTGTGAAAATGGAGATTTGCCTTCTTGGGTTGATTCTGTGGTTAGAAGGGAATGGTCAACTGATGTATTGGATATGGAAAAGTGGAGAGAGGGAGATATGAGATGTCGAAGTTGATGAACGTTGCTCGGCAATGTACTGTGATGGGGCATGGGAAAAGACAAAATGTGAGTGTGGTGGTGGAGAAGATCGAAGAGATTGTAGCAGAGAGGGATGGAAGAAGTAGTTGATCGTGTTTAGATCTTTTGAATTTTCAGGGTGATTTATTGTTCTTTTGAATTAATTTGATTCTTTTGATCAAGTTATTAGTAGATAGTAATGTCCTCTTACTTTTACTAATTCAAAAATACATTTGAAAAGTTGAAAATGTGATAACGATAATTCATTAGGTGTTGATATAGAGTATCTGAGAAGTAATAAAGTACCATTAGTTTCTGGTGAATTTTCATATAACTTGAATTTGTTGGTTGCTTTTCTCTCAAGTTACCATTTTGTATAGTCACCGTGCATGTATATCAAATTAGAATTTGCATCCACTTGGAACGAGAAATAAATAGTTTTTAGTAGCACTGTCAAGGGTTCAAATAATGTTACTTTGAAATGTTGGAAAATACGATTTTAAAGGAAAACAGATATAATTTATACGTTTGCATTTTATACGTATTGAGAGTGATAGATGTTGGATAATTAAAAAAAATCAAAATCTTTTCGCTGTTTGACCTCTTGCATTTTTATTAATGAGAAAATATTTTTATTTATAATATGCTTATTTATTATGATTGATAGGATTAAGAGAGAAGAATATATTTTTCATTCTCCAAATCCTACAACCTTGAGTGCATAAGTTTGAAGGACAGCTGTGTTGACCTTGCGAAGTGGATGTCAATTATCCATTCAAATTGCTTCCATAATCTGATGATGTCAAGAAAGTTATCCATGTTATACAATATAATCACTGATGATATCAATATGGGTAATTACTATCTACATGTTGTTTGTATGACATTTTTTGCATGGTCTAGAACTAACTTCTATGTGACAACCATCTATATTTATTACATCTCATACAAAAGTGTGTTGTTAAATCAATACACGCACATTGTGTTTGGAGTAGGCCCACCTAAACGTGCATATATACTAGTACTTCTAATGTTGGTACAATTTACTTAACTATGTCAGTTTTTCATTGTGGTTCCTTGCAGATGCAGGCATACTCTGAACTTTGTTAACTAATTTACTTAACTATGTACTGGCTATAGTAAAATTAGTAACTTACCAATGTGTAGTACAGGTGACAGTAAACTAAATGCTTCTCAAAGATAAACACAGGGTAAAATTGACTTTTTTAAACTTAGTCCTAAAATAAAATTTATTTCATTATCTTGTAGAAACCGAAATTTGTACTGATGACTGTTTGTTTGCTAACACGAACTGTAAAGTAAACGTCAAATCAAGAGTAAGCTGCTGCATATTTTCTTTCAACCTTCGTCATTTTTAGTGTTCAGTGTACATATGTCTGATGGAGATGTGCACCTTAGACATATACTCTCTTTACTATGCAAACAACTTCTCTATAGTTAAGTAGGTGAAGTTTTCTACAATTTTCTTTTAAGTAACGAATTATAGTGTGGTTGATGCCCAGAAAAGCAAAGGTGCTTTCCTGTAAGTTTTTTTTGGATGTAATTCATTTTCGTTTTGTGAACTACTAAATATTGAATTTTAAATAAACTTATTTTAACAAGCTGGATTTTGACGTATGTCTTGTGCTACATATGTTTAAGATTTAAATCGTTTGAATTTTTTGTCACATTCAACGTCTAAATGCTACGTTAGTAGGTCTGCAGTTCTTACCATATTTGTTACCACAGTATGCAACATAGCCTAGGCACTTCCACTGATTTGTTCATGATATACCTGCTATGGTTGAGATGACTGCAATGTGTTGTACGTAAGTAAATGCTTCTGATTACATAATAAAACATCAGAATATTGTTTTCAATTTGGATCTTCTTGCGAGTACTTTGACACTCATGTATGTTTGCTAAAATAAAACACTTTAGTGAAATATAACGCTCCCTTTTATAATTTCTGATGAACTATTAACTGAATACTATACAGGTACAATGAAAATATGACATTCTTCATGATATGTCATCAAAAGAATGCCGGTGTCTTTAAAAAAAGGATGAATATGCTTCTTCGTAGAGTACAGATTTTTTAACTTTTTTTTACATTGCAGCTAACAGATTTTTTTTTGCTGTTGAAACTATGCTAAGTTCATATTTTATCGACCGGAAAGTTACGAGTACATGCTAATTACAAAGTAATGAGTGATATGCCTACTGTGAGTTTTCGATTTCAAACCGTTAACAAATGACCGCCTGTTAAATTTTAATTAGTTTATCATATGAACTGAGAAATCGGGTAAATAGAAATTATAAGCCTGCCAAGAATTTTTTTAATGTTTTGATATTTTTAATACACAAACCTGTGCACTGCATTTACAACTGTATGGTTGGAATATTTGTTCCGTTTATTGTGAGTTCGCCTGTACTACAGTTGAGTACACTGTAGTTCCCTGTGGATGAAGGCATACTTTGAATATTGTTCCACTAATTTTCTTACGTATGTAACTGGCTGTAGTAAAATTTGTGACTTACCAATGCATGGTACAGATAACAGTAAACTAAATGTTTCTCAAAGACAGACACAGTGTGCATTTGTTTGTACCTTTGTTAAATTTAGTCCCTAAAATTAAAATTTATTTCATTGTAATTTTAGCATAGGATCACACAACTATCTTCGTAATAACAAGGAATTAAGTTCATGTTTCATTCAGGCAATGAACAAGATTAGGATCCTTGCGCTCACCGATAAAAATGTTTAGGGGAGGATGACAACAACTAAGCTTTAGATTCAAATTTTGTACGTCAGGGTTACTGCATGGATGTATTTATTTCGCAGTGTCTTGCCTGGTTATTTTTCTTATGTTAGATGTTCGCATCAACCTAGACGAGGAGAACAAGGGCCTGTTTGGTTTCATTGAGTTTTATGTTTTGAGTTTTCAATCTTCATTACGAAGTATGAATATAGTGGAGGAGAAAATTTAAAACTTTAAACCATTACGATGATGATGGAGGCATGCTGGAAGGGATAATGGGATGATAGAGGGGATATAGGGACGATGGTTGGATGGATTGTTTTCTATGCTTTTGTTATTTTTCCAAAACATGAGAAAAAAAATTGAAATTTGTTTTCTATTTCGTATGTTAGCTTCATTTATCAAATTGATTGTTTTTAAAAAATATATATGTCGTGTGCACATTTGTTGGATGAAAATCTAAAACTAAATGGCAAACCAAATGGGGCCTAAGGTTCCCACTTTCAGATATAGAAGCATTGTTATGAATGACGCATCTTTGAACAATAACTTAAAGAACAATAGCCAAGTTAGGAACTTCATGTATTGCTCTCATGATTTTTACCTATTTTATGCTTGAATTAAAAAAACAAAAATGTTTCAACAAATTTTGTTGTTGATAGTTTTGGTTGAAAAATCGTAGACATGAGGTGATCTGAACCTCATTTGGGCAAATTTGGCATTGAGTATTACTCTGCAGAAGATTTTACTCCATGCTGTAGTACGGTTTAAGATATCATCATGTTCTAAAACTGATACTATGAGTTAGTTTGCACCCTTTGTTCTTTAAGGAAATTAAAATGATGGATTGCTTGCTTTTGACAAACCTATTCATTATGTCTTGTAAATGTTGTTAACCACACCTTTACTATTAACAAACATTTCCTATACCAATAAGGATGAACTCATAAAAAACGTCTGTTTTTCCTTACATACCCATTTGAAAATATCAAAATGTACACACCGTTCAACTGTTTTGTACAACATAGTGAATCAAAAAGTAAGTTAACTTTTCATTTCATTATATCACTCATTAGTTTATATGTTCTACGCATCCTAATTAACTGCATTCTAATTCTGGTCCCAACTCATTTATATTGCATTTATCATGCTTACCTTATCTGCGTTGTTTTGTTGCTACTGATTAATGATTTTGTAGTTATCTACTAAGATTTAAAATAATTTCCATTTCAGAGTACCACCATTTTGTTATTATCTACTAATATCTACCATCATTCTAGTAGGTTGTAACTTAAGCGATAGTGACGTATTTTCCAACTTTTTTTTCACCCACACTATCCTCAAGTTAAATCGGTACTGTGTAAGTCTTAAATTGATCATTTTTTCGATTTTTTCCACCCCACTATCTTTTGTATATACGGTATTTAAGTTACATGCATGCCTTCCACTTCTTCAGCCTGAATATATGTTTTAAAATTTTGTCTCTTCAAAACTTATATTTTACTTGCTTCCATGGCCCATCAGCATAAAATATGTTGTTTCTGTTAAAAGACACATGCTTATTTTGTTTTTGAAAAAATTATTGATAGTAATTACATTCCGTAAATAGACTAAAAGTTGTTACATGTAATTACAAATGTCTTAATCTGCATGTATAGTTTATAATTAGTATTCTCTCTTCAATTTGCAGTAAACATCTTTTTTTTCTGAAATTCTAAATTGTTGAGTTAATTAATTATTTTTTGCTAATTTCATGAAGAACTATCTATAGTATGGACTGCAATTTTGAGGTCATTGGTTATGAGTCTTCAAAAAATTGACAGTAAGATATTGGAAACTAAGCTTCACCACTCCTCTACTAATCCAATCAGGTTTTTCTTTTCTATTTGTCAAAATTTTTGAAAATTTGTGTTTTTAATTTGTTTGCTACCCTGCTGCAATTTTGGTATCTGTGCTTTACCTTGGAATGGTCATTAGATTTAAAACTGATTAATTCAAATAATAATTAATGTTTGACTAAACTAACTACTGCGATAATGCATCTATGTAAATTTAACATAGAGGCGATCTATCAGAATTTATGTTCAAGTTGATAATCTTCACATGTTTCACTATTTTTTGAATGTTTCACAAATAATATTTTGATCTATAGTAATTTATAAAGTTATTGAAACATTTTTGTTACAAACATAATATGTACTTTATAATTTTTTTTCTTCATAAAACCTTTTTGAATCTATTTAGTTCAACCTTATGTTCTAGCCCTTTAAACATTGTAATCATGTCATCAGCTTTTTCCCACTTTCGATTTTATCGTTCATTATAGATGATGTTGCAATCCTGAATATGTCAACTTGATGTGCATTTATGACTGTTATTTAGGGATCTTACTGCTTTGCATTAAGGTTCGTATGAAACTTCATGTTCAGTTGGAGTTGGTCTGTATTAGCTTTGCATGTTTACTTGTAGACCGAGCATAACACTATTTAAACAAATAAAAAGACTTGAAATAACTACCGAATACAACGGCTGTCATTATGCATATGTAAAAAGATTGTGCACGTTTTTGATTGTTTAGTTTTCCGACTACATACAACCAATGAGGAAATTGGTGGTATAAAATGACTAGCGTAGTTAGTATGAAATAATTGATAGTACGAGAATAAAATGGATGGTTTGGTAATATGGTATTAAGAATCAAAAACTGTGTATCTTAAATGGAAAGGTGAACTTATGATATATATATATATATATATATATATATATATATATATATATATATATATATATATATATGTTTGTGTAAGCGTGTAAACTATTTAACACTTTTATTCTACTGGTTTCTGATTCAATTGTAATGCATGTAGTATGTGGCATTGTTGATAGGAGGAAAACAGTAATAACCTTTAATTGAAACTGTTATAACATGACATCAAAGTGTTTTTTTTGCTATTATGCCTACTTAAGAAAGTACAACGATTTGAGGCAATAGTTTAACTTTTATACATCAAGCATATACAACTGCTTGAAGCAATAATCTACTTCTATTCATTCAACTGTAACACTACTTTATAACATACTCAACAAATTTTTGTTAGCAATTACAGTTAATCATGTATCTTTTACATTAAACTTGCACCAACTATATGGGATAACGATCCAATTTGATCGCCAACATGCCGAGCCATATATACATAAGCATGGACAAATTAACTGACATTCTTTTCCACTTTTATGTGCACTTTCGTTATTGGATGATAGAAAACATGTTTTCTATGTTTGAGCTGATTTTTACTGTGCATACTTATCTTATTTTTATGTTCCTGATTATTAATTTTTCCTTAACCTGTATTACATGATTGGGTATGTTATTAATTTCTATATTTTTGAATTTCAGAGAATCCAAGTCATTATCAACAAAATATCATCTTTGTTCTGCTCAATTGTTTGAATTTGAGGCTGGTATATCATGGCTTATGTATATCAGTAATAGTTCCCACTACAGCCAAACAAACATTTTCTTAATAGGCCTCATCTTTACTGTCTCAGATGTAAGTTTCGAACTTTTCTACAATTTAATTTTGGCATAGGATCATATAACTAGTACATGTTTTCCTTGCATTTTTCTATTCAACAGTTCACATTTTTTATAAACAAATAAACAATATTAGTTTCACAATTTGATCTACGTACATACCCGATACAGGAAATGTCAAAATGCATGATCAGAGCTGGTGGGCTCATCAGATCCGATGTATGACAAAAGATCATTCAACAAACTCCTTACACCAACATCGCTTTGGATGTTTATAACGACAAGATCTTCCATTTCTTGGGCACTGCTTACTTATCAAGTCGTATCCTGTTTCATTGTCTCAACATTAAGTATGATTCCATACTTATGGGCCTCATCAAAGTGTTAGACAAGGTATGTTCTATTTTCACATTACCCTACGTTTCTCTTATGTTTGCAGACCTTGATCTGTTTGGATGTAATGTCTGTTTGTTTTATCCAGAACTTCTAAACAATGGTTACCCAAATTGAATTGTACATTTACATTCCACCAATATATTACTTTTGATGAATTTTTAAATTAGCAAAGAATGAAACCGATAAAGTATTGAGTACAATTAGATAATGAGTTATAATGAGCTCATTTAAGTGTTTCTAACACCATAAAAATACAAATACCCACTGACCAAAAGTTGTGCTCCATTTTAGTTGGTCAGTTACTATATTTCCAATATTTATAGCTTTAACATATCACCTTAGTGATTAAACAAGTTCATTCTTATATGGGTACTGAAAGTGTACGTGTAGTACTAAGGATCGTGTAATATGGTATATAAATGCGGAAACTGGTAATAACAGTAAAGTAAAAATTAAAGTAAGCACACCAGGAATTTTTATACTGGTTCGAACTTCCCGTTCTACGTCCAGTCCCAGAATACCCTTTGAATTTAAACTAAATCCCTCACTTAACCCGGAGGAATAGGTATACGACACCTGAGCAGCCGAACATGAATTTTTCCGTCTCAACAGCCGAAGAGGACTTCAACTTAATACAAAATGTTTGTTGACGAATGTGTTCTAAATAACACTGATAGTCTTTTGATAGTACAACTTTCCTATAATCAAATCCTCAAGAGTATGTATGTGTGTGAAGATTTAGAAGGAAGATAATCACGTAGAATCGAAGTATATGAATTAAAACAAGGATTCTAGTGATATTAATTAAGAATAAAAACTTTTATTTGCAGAAATGAATAGAGATTAGATTTCAGAAATATAAGCAAGAATCGGTGATTGTAGAAGTGAATTGAATATGTTTATATAGTTGTAGAAGAGTTGTAATCTTTCATGAAGAGTTTTAGTTAACAGTTGTGTCCATACCTCTTGAAATAGAGGACATTCCTCTTCATGAAATGATCGCATCTCTTCAGTAAACTAGCCGTTATTCTCTTGTCGGTCGACCGGAAAATCTGGCCGGTCAGCTGAGTTTGAAATCGTACATAAACAGAAAGTACCTGTGCACATAACACAGGGTCGGTCGATCGAGGATCCTGGTCGGTCAGCCGACCTGATGTTATTTGCACAGTGTACACTTATATATGTATAATTTTAACATGGAACAATTTGTGTGTGTGACTACTTGAGGAATGATTTTAACAATATTCTAAGACTCAATAAAATAAAATATTCATACTAATCTCTGGATTGTAGTCTTATCTCCTTTGTAATTCACAATATACGTTTTATTCTCTTTTTGTCGCTTTCATATAGTATTCTCTTTGTATTTCGTCGTATGATCTCTGAAGCTTGTGTCATGAATCAAAACTCATGAATCAACATTCTCCCCCTTTTTGATTGATGACAATACTTATGTGACGAAGTAAAACTTATCTATTTTATAATTCTCCCCCTGAATATATGACGACTTTTCTGCAAAAAATATGTTAGCTCTCATACATTTTTCTCCCCCTTTGTCATCGACAAAAAGGAATACTTATTAGATGTAATAAAAAAATTATGGAACATGTAAACACCAGTAAGGGAACAACAAGTTTTAAATATTACATAGTTTAAACAAGATAGAAATACGTTCATAGTTTCACAACATCTAATAATAAGCATATTGTTCATAATTAATACTCGAAAGTGTAAACATATTGTTAATCCTTTTATCTCCGCGACCTAGAACTTAGCGACTTAAGAAGAGTTTACGACCTAGAGAACTCAGCGACTTAGGAGGGCTCGCGACCTATGATCCAGGAAAGCTTCGCGACCTAAGATCCAGAAGAGTTCGCGATCTAAGAACTGGAGCTTGCGACCTAAGGACTTAAGAGACCTTGCGACCTAAGGATTCAGGAAAGCTCGCGACCTAAGGATTCAGATATGCTTGCGACCTAAGGACTTAAGAGACCTTGCGACCTAAGGACTTAAGAGGACCTCGCGACCTAGGATCCAGGAAAGCTTGCAACCTAAGGAACTCAACGACCTATGGTAACTAGCGACCTAAAGGACTTAACAACCTAAGGTAGTTAGCGATCTAAGGGACTTGACGACCTAAGAAGGTTCGCGACCTAACTGTTGAAGCATGCTCAGCGCCCTATGACCTAAAAGGCGAACGACCTAGAGCTCCCACAGCTGTTCCTTAGTTCGCCTGCGACCTACTACTTGATCAAATGAAGCCAAGTACAGCTTTACCAGCTAACTTCTGAAGCCGCAAGGGGACAGCGACCTAGCTTAGGTCGCTCGCGACCTACGACTTAACTAAGGTCGTATGCGACCTAAGACTTAGGCGAATTTTCTACCCAGAAATCTACTCCTATAAATAGGCCACCACTTCCAACATGAAAAGGACTTTTGGAAAATCATTTCTACAGCGCCGTTACTCTGTCGAACTCTTCATTCAGCAATCAAGGATCCTTCAAGCATTCGCGACACTACAACAAGCTTCGAGAGAAATTCCTTACATCCAACATGGATTCAACGAGTTTCATCGTCGAAGATTGAGCTAGTAGTCAAGATTGTTTCTTGTGATCGATTTGTACTGTTTCTATAAGAGATTTGTATCGATTTGTAACCGGATTCAATAATAAAGAGATTCAAAGTGGATGTAGGCTAAATCTCAAGCCGAACCACTATAAATTGCTGTCTTTACTGCATTTCTGCTATTTTCCTGCTTGTTTTCTGTTCCCGTCACACGGGTGGTGCTTTCACGATCTTATTACACACACCGGGTGTTAGCGTTCACTTTTCAATGTTAACATTTTGGTGCTTTCACTGAGAACCCAACTCAGACTACCATTCATCATTGCTTCACGAAAGTTTGTTGAAAAAATTTCCTACAAAACCAGAAGTCTATCAGACATAATGGCTCCTGGAAGGAAACGAAAGGTTGTCAGATCTGAGGATGTTCATGATGATACCGCCACTTCTGCTTCACCGAGTCGATCAGCTCCAAGCGTCGGGGTGACGCGAGAGGAGCTAAACGCTGCTGTATCCGGACTATACCAACAGATTGAGACTCAAAACAATCTGATGATGGAAAAACTGAATGCTCTGCTTGGTTCCAACCAAAGACTAGTTGGTAATGAAGAAAACACCGCTGATGCTCTTCGCAACTCTGAAGGGAGAGATATTCCTCAGGGGGGATCAGGTGCTGCTGAGGGGGCACCCCTCCAAGCTGAAGGATCCAGACCATCGCCAATTTTCCGCGAACATCTGCCTGGGCAAACTTCAGAGAAAATGGCAGAAGTCTACTCCGCAAAATCTTTGAACAATGAGGAATACCTTTCTGGCATGATCAAGCAAATAATGAAAGAGAGCATGCAGAGAGGTGAAGATGAGAGTGAATGGGGATTCGCGCCAAGTAAGACTCCGTTTACCGAGAAGATTCTAAAGGCGGAATTTCCTAGAAAATTTGTTCCCCCCACCATTCCTGCTTATCGGGGAACAAGTGATCCAAACCAATTCTTGTATAAGTATGACTGGCACATGACCGGTGCAAGAGCAACTGATGAAATCAAGTGCCGGTATTTCCCAGTATATTTGGAAGGAGTGGCACTTCTCTGGTTCACCAAACTTCTTGTCCGATCAGTAGATCAATTTTCCGATCTGACTAGAAAGTTCAAAGAGCAATTCAGGTTATACGCTTCAAAGGCAAAGGACATAATGTCATTGTCCAGTCTTGAACAGAGTCCGGGAGAGCCTATTAAATCATTTCTGAACCGCTTCAATCTAGCTCTGGCAGAAGTCGATAACGCAGAGCCACGAATGATCTTGACCTATTTGATGCGTGCTATCGACAAATCGAGTGAATTTGGAAAATGGCTGAAGATGAAAGAGCCAAATTCTCTCGAGAAATTCTACAAGAAAGCTGATGAATTCATACGCTTGGAAAACCTTCCGGCACCAATGAAAGTGGTGGCAGCAAAGGTGGAAAATAATATTGCTGCTTCGGTAAAGAAGGATTCTGGAAGTCAGAAAAGGGAAAATCACGAGGGGAAGAAACAAAAGGATACAAAGAAACCTCGCTTCTTCAAACCTTCAGATTTCAGTCCATTGACTGACACTCTGGAAAATATCTTCTTCGCCACCAAAGATGTTGTGGATTATCCCAAACCGGCTGAGATAAAATCGGGAAAGGGCGCTATGAGAAATGGAAAGTTCTGCCGCTTTCACAACCAACCCGGTCATGATACCAATGACTGTCGTCACTTAAAAAGCTTAATTGAAGAATTATTGAGAGAAAACAAGCTGCAACAATATGTCAAGAAAAACAGAAGTGACCCATCTTCGTCTACTCAGAGACAACAACCCCCTACTCAGCCATCAAGTTCGAGTAAAGGTACTGTGGCACATGAATCTGAGAGGCCCGTTATTAACGTCATTACAGGGGGCCCACACCCAGCAGGCAGAAGCTAGGGGGAAATGGAACGATATGCTCATGCTCT
Organism: Allium fistulosum; assembly: GCA_030737815.1. Classification (NCBI taxonomy): domain Eukaryota; kingdom Viridiplantae; phylum Streptophyta; class Magnoliopsida; order Asparagales; family Amaryllidaceae; genus Allium; species Allium fistulosum. The sequence goes on along the minus strand of CM060905.1, from coordinate 749,802,356 downwards.
GAAGTATATCCCTGCAGAGGAAGATGTTTTTGCTGTAAAAAATGCTGCACCCCTGAAACAGCAAAAGATTTCGGATAATGATATTATGTTCAAAGCTAGAGATTCTATTGGTATTGAAGCTCCGACCATAGATCCCTTGGTTATCTCTGCAGGAATTGGGCCAGCAATAGTAAGGCGAGTGCTCATCGATTGCGGTGCTTCCTGCAATATACTCTTCAAGAAAACATTTGACCAGATGAAGATCCCAATGACCGACGTTCAGGTTTCGTCACAAAAGATCGTTGGTTTCACTGGGGAACCACAGCAACCAATCGGAACTGTCGAGTTATTCGTGGAACTTGGTGAAGGGCAGAAAAGGGTAGCTCGCAAACAAACCTTTGTGATTGTCGATGGATTTTCTGCCTACAATGCTTTCCTAGGCAGGCCGACTCTAGCTGCATTCAAGGCCATTTTGGCCCCGTGGTGCCTAACTATGAAGTTTCCTACGGAAAATGGTGTTGGTGTCATCAAGGGAGATCAAAATGCTGGACGCGAATGTTATCTCATAGAGCTTCGAGAAGCCAGAAAGAGAGAGATGGGTAAAGATGTGGCAGCTCCCCTCCGCATCAAAAACCCAACCTTATAGCAAATACAGGATGGCCCCTGCACTGGTGAGCATAGTGGTGCAAGGCGAGAAATGGACCCCAGAAAATCCAGTGCAGAGGAGAATAGAGTGGTGCCCGCAGAAGTTACGGTACCAATACCTGTCGACTCAAAAGACCCAAACAAAGTACTTAATGTGGGTTCGCAACTAAGTACAACAGTTCAAAATACACTGATATCATTTCTAAAAGCAAATCTGGACGTGTTCGCTTGGTGTCATGCTGATATGTGCGGAATCTCTCCAACAATTGCTGTTCACACCCTGAATGTTGATCCGAAATTCACACCAGTAAAACAGAAAAGAAGAACTCAAGGTCCAGAAAGGTCAGCAGCTTTAAAGGAAGAAGTAGATCGTCTTTTGGAGAATAATTTCATCAAGGAATCCAGTTATCCAAATTGGGTTTCAAATCCAGTACTGGTTAAGAAGGCAAGTGGAAAGTGGAGAGTATGCATTGATTTCTCAGATCTGAACAAAGCTTGCCCCAAAGACTGCTTCCCGTTGCCTAGAATCGACCAACTGGTAGATGGAACGGCTGGACATGAGTTGTTATCTTTTATGGATGCCTATTCCGGATACAATCAGATCATGATGAATGAACCAGATCAGGAAGACACAAGCTTTATTACAGATGTGGGACTCTACTGTTACAAGGTCATGCCATTCGGATTAAAGAATGCAGGGGCAACCTACCAAAGACTTGTCAACGCTATGTTCAAACCTCAAATTGGCAAAACTATGGAAGTTTATGTCGATGATATGTTAGTAAAGTCAAGGAAAGCAGTAGACCACATGGATCACTTAGCGGAGATGTTCTCAATTCTTCGAAGGTACGGAATGAAGCTTAATCCATTGAAATGTTCATTCGGAGTAGAGTCAGGGAAATTCCTGGGTTTCATCGTGAGCGCTAGGGGCATCGAGGCCAATCCTGCTCAAATCACAGCTCTAAGAGAGGTTAAAGCCCCTAGAACAAAGAAAGAACTGCAAAGTCTCAATGGAAAGGTTGTCGCTCTTAGTCGCTTCATTTCCAAGGCCACAGACAAGTGTATTCCCTTCTTCGACGCTCTAAAGAAAGGAAAGAAAAATTTCGAATGGACTCCTGAATGTCAGAATGCTTTCGATCAATTGCTTCATCATATGAGAACTCCTCCGGTCCTTTCCAAGCCTAGTGATGGCGAAGACCTCTTCATCTATTTGGCAATTTCATCCCATGCTCTAAGTGCAGCACTCGTACGAGAAGATATGAAAATACAACGTCCAGTTTACTACATCAGCAAACGGTTCACTGGGGCAGAGATGAATTATTCAAAGATAGAAAAGCTTGCTTATTGTTTGCTAATCGCTTCCAGAAAGTTGAGGCCCTATTTTCAATCTCATCCTATCAAAGTCCTGACTGATCAACCTCTAAAGCAAGTCCTGTATCGTCCTGAAACCTCGGGCCGTCTCTTGAAGTGGAATATAGAACTCAGCCAATATGACATCACTTACCACCCCCAAAGAGCAATTAACGGACAAGCTTTAGCAGATTTCATTGCGGAGTCCACTGACAAAGGTGGTAGTAATGAAGAAACAACTGATTGCATTCCGATACAGTGGAAGTTGTATGTTGATGGTTCGCGAAATGATTATTGTTCTGGGGCAGGAGTTGTGCTTGAAACTTCCGAAGGACGATCACTATGTTATGCATTGAGACTGGAATTCCCTTCGACAAACAATGAAGCAGAATATGAAGCCCTTATTGCTGGTTTAAAAATCGCCAAGGAACTGAACGTCAAAGTGATACAGATTTTCAGCGACTCTCAGCTTATTGTTTGCCAGGTGAAAAAAGAATTTCAAGCCAAGGGAGGAAATTTGCCTGCATATTTGACAAAAACTTCCGAACTTCTCAATGATTTTGATCACTATTCAATAAGCCACATACCTCGGGAGGAAAATATGAAGGCAGATTCTTTAGCAAAGTATTCTAGTTCCGGGGAAGCTCAGTTACTGGGATTAGTTCCTGTGGAAGTTCTATCGGCTCCCAGCATTGATGAAATGGATGTTGATTGGATTATGGCTACGTCTCTAGAGCATGAGTCATGGATGACTTCAATCAAAGAATATCTGCTCAATGGTTCATTACCAGAAAACTCCAAAGAACGTCTAAAGCTGTTGAGAAAAGCAGCAAGATATGTAATTCAGGATGGTCGGTTGTACAGGCGGGGATTCTCAATGCCGTTACTTCGATGTGTAACTAAGGAAGAAGCTAAGACAATTTTAGCAGAAGTACACGGAGGAGAATGTGGAGATCATTCAGGTGGTCAAACACTCGCAAAGAAAGTTCTCCGATATGGGTATTTCTGGCCGGATATTAATCGAGATGCTGCAGCTTACTCCAGGAAGTGCGACAAATGCCAAAGATTTGCAAAAATCCCAAGAGCGCCTTCCATCGAACTCACACAGATGGTCAGCCCATGGCCATTTGCCATTTGGGGAATAGATCTGATTGGGCCATTACCGATCGCTAAATCAGGAATTAAATATGCTATTGTTGCCGTTGATTATTTCACCAAATGGGCTGAAGCTGAACCTTTGGCCACCATCACTTCTAAAAAGATGATAAATTTCGTAACAAAGAATATCATCTGCAGATACGGTGTGCCACAGAAGATAATCACAGACAACGGTACTCAGTTTGAAAGTGAAGAATTCCAGGATTTTTGCGAGCGTTTCAGAATTCGAAAAAGCTTCTCAGCAGTGGCTCATCCGCAGGCAAATGGGCAAGTGGAAGCAGTTAACAAGATCATCAAGTCAACTATCAAAAAGCAACTTGAAAAAGCAAAAGGTGGTTGGGTTGATAGGCTTCCATTAGCACTATGGGCGTACAGAACTACTCACAAAACTGCGACTGGGCACACTCCATTTTCACTGGCATACGGATCTGAGGCAATGATTCCAGTAGAAGTAGAAGTTCCTTCACATAGAAGAGTTCACTTCAACGAATCCGAAAATGAAAAACTGCAACTTGAAGCACTTGATTTTCTTGATGAGAAAAGAGAAGAAGCCAGGCTCAGAATTTCAGCTCATCAGCAGAGAATAGCCAGGCATTTCAACTTTAAAGTTCGCCAACGCAGCTTTGAAATCGGAGACTTGGTTTTGAAAAGGATCATGACAGCAACTGGTGTGTTTGGGCCAAACTGGGAAGGGCCATATGTCATAGGCACTAAACTTCTTGATGGCACTTTCAAACTCATAACTGTTGAAGGAGATCCAATTCCAAGAGCCTGGAACAGCAACCACTTGCGTCCTTATTTTACTTGATAAGAGCTCTGCTTAAAATTGTAAAATGATGATGAATGTATCAGTTGTATTGTGAAATATTGTAAATCAGTGTAAATGAATGAAAGCTATAAAGTGGACGTAGGCCCGATTCTTGGCCGAACCACTATAAATCTTGTGTTCTTTACTATTTCATAATGCCTGTTTTATTTCGATTAGTAAATACTTTAAATGTATCGCTAAAATATCGATTCAAAATTACAGGACATTATAACAAGGCTTGCTCGTCACAAAGCTAAGCAACCTCTATAAATCAGCTATTACACAAAAACCAAGCGACAAAAAATTCCAAATTCAAATCCTATGCAAGGAAAACTTCACGTAAAAAGTTGGCGACTTCGCTGAGACAAACCTTTGTTCACTAGTTGAGATTGTCGTTATGAATAGGCATCCAGCTAGATAACTCGCGTTTGTCTCGTGAAGTCATTCAACAGTGAGGTACATTCCTTCGGATGAAGCAATTTACTCGCAAAAGGAAGAAGTTGTGCTTGGAAACGATAATAAGAGATTGCTAATGGGCAGATGATGAGAGGAAATTGCCAAGCAAACAAAGAAGCGGACAAAGGGAGGTATGCCTCTCAACAGGAAGGCCGGGAGATCCACTAAAGGGACACCTTCCTAAGCAGAAGGAACATGACCCTCGCTAACTGGTCGTGATGCATCCGATCAGATAGCGTACGTCCGTCCCGTGGATCCACTCGCCCCTGAGATGCAACCTACCTGGCACACCAACCAACCAAAGCCCTCTAACGAGGCACGCCAATAAATGGGAGTGCTTTACTCAATCAAAAAGATCGGTGGGACTACCAAAGGGGCACCTTGTTAGTTAATTGCGATCGTTTGTGCAAGCAAACATCCAATCAAGCAACTTGCGTTCGCCCCGTGGACCCCTCCGACCATGAGAAAGTAACTTCCAGGCAATCACAAGCCCTCTTCGGAGGCACAAGCCCTTTTCGGAGGTACAAGCCCTCTTCGGAGGCACAAGCCCTCTTCGGAGGCACAAGCCCTCTTCGGAGGCACAAGCCATCTTCGGAGGCATGCTTCACCATGCTTGAAGCACAAAATAAAAAGCCCTCTTCGGAGGCACATTTCACCAGGGAAAAAGTGCAAAATGCTTCTCTTCGGAGACCCACTTCACCCGAGTAGAAATACAAAATTGCTTCTCTTCGGAGACCAACATTGCTTCTCTTCGGAGACCAAAATCAAGACTTCTTTGGAAGCACAAGACCTCTCCGGGGGCACAACAATACTCCACAAGGCATAATGCTACTCTTCGGAGTCCAAATGCTACTCCTCAAAAATACCAAAAAAGCCCTCCTTAGAGGCACACTTCAGTTCTTAGGGAAGACCTACTTGTTCATCTTGAAAAACTCTTCCCCAGGAATTGAAGTGCTAAGTAATATCCTTTTCTGAGGTTCGCTTTACCGTGTAAGAGAATTCACTTCTCGAAAACATGAAGTGAACAACTCCGAAGGTTGAAGCGTAAAAAAAACTTCTCCGAAAATGAGACACGCTCCATTTAAGTAGAATAATCGTTCCCTTAAAGACGGAATAGTTATCCTATGAAAAATAAGAGCGCAGGTCTCGCCAAAAGCAACAAGATATTGTAATGCACTTGTGGTATAGGGGCAATATCATATGATACAGCTATAACAATAAAAAGCAATATTCAAGCGACATACCATAAGCACATAACAATATCACGTGAAAAGATGTGGAATAAATGCATTCTTAAACACAGACAAAAAGTTTGTACAAGTAGAAGGAATCGTCTGTTCCACACTAAAAATAAAAAACCAATACATTCTCACATACACAAGAGTTTGTACAAGTAAAATAATTGTTTTATTTAGTACTATGAAAATTCTTTACATGTGCAGATATCTCAAAAAAGCAAAAGCGGGGACCGGTACCCGCACAATCTCCGGTCAATACATGCAAAAAGCAAAAATAATAAGTAGAAAATCCAGCTTGATCAATCCTTCTTCTCGCCACCTTTTGAGCCCTTACCCGGCCTAATGATTAGCTTTTGAAGTCGTTGTGAACGGGCAGGGGCAGAAGGAGAAAGAGGTACGGCCGGATCAACTACTGCCTCTTCTCCAGCGGAAGTCTTCTTCTTCTTCCTTACGGCACGCTTCCCCTTCCTCTTAGAAGAAGATTCGCTCCCCGGAGTAGTAAGCAATGTTGAGAGCTTCGTATCGTCATCAAGAGATCGCTCCGGGGTCCTCTCAATGTCTTCAAGATCCTCCGCCTTCTACTCCTGTGAAGCAGCCGGATCGTCCAAGCCTTGAAGAGCTTCGATTTTTTCTGCCTGTGATCCCGGTTGGGAAGCAGAAGGAGGAGTAATTTGGGAAGGCGGAGGAACGGCAACTGAAGGAGTGAAAGCTTGTGCAATGTCTGGTGCCTCCGCTGTAGAAGAAAAGAAGTTAAAATCAACATCCCCCAAAAATAGAGAAGGCATCGGTTCACCGAAGTTTAAGTAACAAGTAAGAAGGTCATCGAATTCGGCTAAATCAAATGACTGGTTCATTGGGCCCGAGATGACGTCAAAATTACCTGGAGGAGTTGGCTTTGCAAGATCAACCTCAAATTTCTCGGCTTCAATATCATCCGGAGCCTCATCCTCAGTAAGAGTGGTTGCAGTTTCTTGGGCAACTTTAGCCGGATGTGAAGAATGAGAGCTGGAATCCATGATATTAACGTCGGCTGAAGTAGAAGCATGAACAGGGGCCGTTAAAGGAGCTTCTTCTTTTGGAAGCTCTTCTCCCGTTGATTCAGCTCTTACTTTAGCAAGTTGCTCTTTCCCCTTAGCAAGAGCAGCACGAGCCTCATCATCAAGATAGCGCTCCTCAAGTTCCGACTCATCATACCCGGCCCCGCCAAGCATATCAATGGCAACTTCCCACACTTCAGCCAGTGTGATTTCATAATCAGGACCCAGAAAAGAGGCTCCCGCGACCCAAAACGCTATGTAGATAAAAGTCGAATAAGGTAGAGCCGACATTGGCTTTTGTTTCCGCATGAGCTCGCTCAGCCGTTTCTTTTTCAGCAATGGCTACAGCTTGACCGGAAACAGCCTCGTCGCGCTCCTTCTCAACTTGAAGAAGCATGGCTTTTAATATCTCAATTTCCGCGTTTTGAGAAGCAGTAGCATCCCGCAGCTCAGCATTTTCTTTGCGGTATTTTTCGATAATGTGCTCTTTAGCTGCAATCTTCATTTCGGCATCCCTTTGTGCAGCATGTGCATCCCGCACCTGCTTCTGAAGAACTTCTTCTTTTTGGGTATGAGATGCAGAAGAAGAGGCAAGATCCTCCTTAAGTCGCTTGACTTCAGATTCAAGCTTGGCGTTATCATCTGCGATGCTTGTCATCTCCGCATCATGCTGCTTACGCCATTTATCCCATTCGGCTTTGTCGTTCTCCAGAGTCAACATATTTTCAAGATTCATGTGATTGACCCTTTGGAGTTCATCGACAAGCTTCTGCCATTGCGACATCCTCTCAATATTAAGCCTGACTGCATCAAGGCTGCTAAGCATGTCTTGTTTATCAATCGGCACCAAATCCAAGTCAAAGCGCACCCCTTTAAGGCACCAATTCGGGAAACGACTCTGAAGTGTTGGGGGGCCGTCTTTGACTTGATATTGTGGCCTGTTAATGATAGTCTGAATGTCAGATTTCTTCAGAGGAGGAGAGCCGGCCGGAATATCGGAAGAAATGGGAGCGTCAGCCTTCTCAGAGATTACAGATGCATCACTCGGCTTAGACCGCTTGCTTGATTCGTCAGCAATCAGAGTTTTTCCCTTATCATCATAAGACTTTCGCTTATGGGGATAGTCACTCCTGTGAGAAGAGTCGTATCGTTCGGCATCTTTTCTTCTTTGTCTTTGATCGTAATCCCGCTTCTCCTGAGCTTTCCTTCGAGCCCTTTCTTCATTTGTTTCGCTTGGGGCATCGAGATATTTTTTAAAGTTGAAAGATCCACGGCCTCCATAGCGATGGAATGAATCATAATATGAGCCGGTGCGCCCCATCGGAGAATCTGAAAGCAAAAAAGAAATAAAATTTAGAAATTTCCAGAAAAGAAGGATAAGTGCTTATAAGTACTGAAAAATCCTAAGTGTGTGCGGCGTGCAAGCTACATGCGTCAAACTACAGACCACGCTTTGGTGTGGAAACAAAGACGACTGGTGTAGTAGGCGTCAGGGATTGTTTTAGGGAAGAAGTCGCTTCAGCAACGGGAGAAGTCACTTTTGGATTGATATCCCCGAAAAGCTCTTGAGAAGTTATCATGATATCGCTCAAATCATCAAAGGTGTCATCACCCTGGTTTTCAGCAAACTTCTCCTTTTCAACCTCTGTATCAATTGATTTTTCAGAAGCTCGAGGATTCTCTTCTTCCTCGATAATTGGGGCAAGTGCCGACTTGCTAACTGACCCTGCGACATCGATAGATGCGGAACATTTTATTAAGGCAGCCTCTACGACGGGTACTTTTGGTGCAGTTTCCTCTACAAGGGCTGGGGCATTCGAGGCCTCTGCTTGGGAACCTGAAGCAGCTAACGTTTCCGCATCAGAGCTGGAGATTTCATGAATTTGGGTCGATCTAGAAGGATGTAAAAGACCAAACTGGTGCAGAAATTCATCTTTCAGTAAGAATTTGGCACTCCTCTCTTCAGCGTCAACGGCACTCAAAGTATCTAAAATTGACTTGTGACGGGAATCTCGAAGTGGAGGAGGAAGTGCTGCAAAAAGAAAGAATGGAGTTAAGCGTCTGACAGTTCGAACTCTGAAAAGTCCAGAAAACAAATCAGAGAGAGGTAGTCTTACTTCCGACCCTCCAGATGGCATAAAATTCCGGAGGACAGCGAACGTAAAAGAATTGAGTCAAGAATCCATGGGCGCTTTCGGGCAAGTCCAGGATTAGTTTACGGTTCCTCGCACCCCTCACAAGTATGATAGAGGGATGGTCTTTGTTCTTTGCAAATGTGCACAAGAAGCGAATTTCAGCGAAAGTGGGAAAACGGCCCAATGTTCTCCTGAAAAGCACACACAGTCCTAGCAGGATGGAGTATCCATTAGGGTGTAATTGAAAAGGAGAGATAGATAGCCGAAGAAGGAGTTCTCGAAGACAGTTGTTAAAAGGGGGAATGGCTCCGCTCGAACACATTTGACGGTTAACTGCGACAAAGCCACGGGGCGGCCTATCAGCAGTGTCATTTATTCCAGGGAGTAGAGCGTCGGCTTCGGCAATGCCAAATTGAATGCATAGTTGATGGAAAACTTTTTGACTCAAAGTGGTGGGAGTCCTTTCCGGAGGATCGTTTAGTGGAGTAGCAATTGGAAAACCTTCCCTAGCTGTTTCCAAGTCTTCCTGTTGAGATTCCATTCTACACAAGGAACTGGACGATCAAATGTTAAGGTGCACGTTTCCTAAAAAAGAGTGAAGTGTTATGCAAAACTAATGCAATAACAAGCAAATGTAAATGAAACTAAATTAATTGATACTTGTCGATTATAAAGTTTCAGGGCTTGATATCTTTTAAGTCCAAAAACAGTGTTGTGTTGATGCAAATGAATCAGCTTTAGTTGATCGTTTCAATTTTGCTTTAATACTTCACTTAGATTTGTTAATTCACAGCATTTCATTCACGAAGTTCATTTAAGTTTGATGTTCTTTGTCAACTAATCTGTCGTTTGATGTGGGCTATCAATGGCAGTATATTCGTCCCATTTTCCTATGAATGTTACTTCTAAACAGGTTATCAGCGTTAAAGTTAAGGGAATCTGAAAAGAAGTGCAAAGTCCAAAACAATTCGAATTCAAATTCAGAGAATTAGTCAAAGTCTGTTCAAAGTTCTAAGTGTTAGGTCGCTTACGACCTAACACAGGTTGCAGTGTTCTTATGCTATGTTGTTCAGGTTAAAAGTTCAGGACTGGGAGAAATTATCTAGGTGGTAAGTCGTTCAGCGACCTATTATGAGTTAGGATTTCTTTAGGTCGCGCGTTGCAGCTGAATGGAGTAAAATGGGGGAATTTTCTCTAAATCCTAGGTCGTGCACAGCTGTTTCTATAGGTTGAAGACCCTCTAGGTCGCAAATGTTGTCAGGTCGCAAAGGCTTAAGTCGCTAAGCATTCCCACGCGACCTAACTCCTAGGTCGTTCAAGACTGGTAGGCTGGTGACTTCCTTTCCAAGCAATGTTATATTAGATCCGATAACCCATTACCGCCAAATCCGAAAAAATTCGTCTTCCCCTTCGTCCTACCTCAACACACCACCAAGTAACCAGCAAATCAATTGCGAACCCCACAGATCCGTGACGAATAGTTTTCGTATGATCACGAATCACCACAGCACGTCAATTGACAAGCAAAAGTTATTGGAAACAACCGTTTAGAAAGCACAATGCACAAGATTAAGCTTGGGACAGATAGCAGCGATTCGTGATCAAGTGATGATTATAGATGAATAGAAGCTGATCCACTTACGAATTATGATCGGCGAGGAAGAATCGTTGGCTGTTTGGGTCAGATTTGTCTCTGAAAGCTCGAAAAACTGTTAATGGCGATGGAGGTTCAAGACAGTAGGATGAGGAAGAAGGTGCGACCTAGCCAATTTATATGAAGCTGAGAATGGGAGGCGAGCAGGCGCACGAAGTTCTAGGTCGTTTGCGACTTAGCAAGGGTGAATCGAAGCATACGACCTATGGCATAGTCATATGCCTCGAGGGGCAAATGTTAATCCTTTTATCTCCGCGACCTAGAACTTAGCGACTTAAGAAGAGTTTACGACCTAGAGAACTCAGCGACTTAGGAGGGCTCGCGACCTATGATCCAGGAAAGCTTCGCGACCTAAGATCCAGAAGAGTTCGCGATCTAAGAACTGGAGCTTGCGGCCTAAGGACTTAAGAGACCTTGCAACCTAAGGATTCAGGAAAGCTCGCGACCTAAGGATTCAGATATGCTTGCGACCTAAGGACTTAAGAGACCTTGCGACCTAAGGACTTAAGAGGACCTCGCGACCTAGGATCCAGGAAAGCTTGCGACCTAAGGAACTCAACGACCTATGGTAACTAGCGACCTAAAGGACTTAACAACCTAAGGTAGTTAGCGATCTAAGGGACTTGACGACCTAAGAAGGTTCGCGACCTAACTGTTGAAGCATGCTCAGTGCCCTATGACCTAAAAGGCGAACGACCTAGAGCTCCCACAGCTGTTCCTTAGTTCGCCTGCGACCTACTACTTGATCAAATGAAGCCAAGTACAGCTTTACCAGCTAACTTCTGAAGCCGCAAGGGGACAGCGACCTAGCTTAGGTCGCTCGCGACCTACGACTTAACTAAGGTCGTACGCGACCTAAGACTTAGGCGAATTTTCTACCCAGAAATCTGCTCCTATAAATAGGCCATCACTTCCAACATGAAAAGGACTTTTGGCAAATCATTTCTACAGCGCCGTTACTCTGTCGAACTCTTCATTCAGCAATCAAGGATCCTTCAAGCATTCACGACACTACAACAAGCTTCGAGAGAAATTCCTTACATCCAACATGGATTCAACGAGTTTCATAGTCGAAGATTGAGCTAGTAGTCAAGATTGTTTCTTGTGATCGATTTGTACTATTTCTATAAGAGATTTGTATCGATTTGTAACCGGATTCAATAATAAAGAGATTCAAAGTGGATGTAGGCTAAATCTCAAGCCGAACCACTATAAATTGCTGTCTTTACTGCATTTCTGCTATTTTCCTGCTTGTTTTCTGTTCCCGTCACACGCGTGGTGCTTTCACGATCTTATTACACACACCGGGTGTTAGCGTTCACTTTTCAACGTTAACACATATGATTAATCTTCATCATCATCGGAATCCCAAAATTCTGGACGAGTATTATCATCTAGTGAAGCCGGTTCCTTACCCCGTCTTTGTGTGTGAGGAACGTGAGTTGCCGAAGTGCTGGAACTTGTGTTATCGGATGTAGACCAAGAGAAATTTGGCTCTGGTCTTTTTCCAGGAGCAACAAATGAAGCACCGGCTTCGGAAGTACATGATAAGGCATCCCATATATTTACGAAGAAACCTTTGATCTTCTTGAACCGCCCATCAATTTTTCGAAGTCGAGAATCCAAAGTTATTTGGTTTTGTGCCAAAATATCAATGGCCGCTTCCGTACTCATTCCGGGAGTTGGTCATTGAATTGAAGTTTGACGAGTTATACGTTCCATAGAATGAGTAGATGGTTGAGGTGTAGAATAGCTTCGATGTAGTTGTTCTCGAGGAGTAGTACGCCATTGCTGAAAAGTTGTAATTTGGGACGGTGCATCGGGTATCTTCATTAGTTTTATGGTTCGTGAGTCAAAATTACGAACTTTGGATGTTTCGGATTCCGGAGCATGGGTGACAAAGTGATTAATCAACCTCATTATGTATTCTCCATAATAAATATGGAGCATCTTTCCTTGGTTGAAAGAGAGAAATTCATCCATAAGAAGTTGTGTCCAATTTACTCGAATATTTCCGCACATAGCATACAATGCTTTGAAGTTTTCGGGATATACTAAGTGGTATGATCCTCCTCTTGGAACAATAGACTTCATCATGAATCGATGAAAGAGTCGGGCTTTAGGGCGAAGGGATGAAGTTAGCCTTAAATCAGTAGCATCATCTTCAAAAAATAGATGACTTAGACGGTCACGAGTCGATGTATTACAGTCCACATCATGTAACGAAATTTCACCCGGTCGAGCATTTAAAATATGATTAATTCGATCAATGAAAAGAAAAATCGAAGTGCCACAAACCGATGTCCAAACACAATTTTCAGTGTTTCTTGGTGGATTTACAAGGTTGAGATTTGCTAGGAATAACTTGACCATTATATGATTAATTTTCAAGTTGTTTTTCCTATGGTCAAGAAATGCATCAAGACCACTTTCAAGGGCGGCATTTTCAACACCGTAGGAGGTAAAATCAGGATAACTTACAAAGGACTCCTCAAAGATTTTGGCATCTTGAAGCCTTATCCATCTTTCTAAAGCTTTGTCACTTACTAGCCAAGAAGCAATTTGAGAGTCTACAGGAGTTGATGAAGATGAGCCAGCATTAGTCTTAGATTTCTTCTTAGGGGCCATTTTTGTTTGAAGAATTTGAAGAAATTTGGGGAGATTGCAATGGGGGCTAGGGTTAAAATCTGTTTTGGGAGAGTAAAAGAGAAGAGGTGAGATGAAAAGGTAAGTGGATGGGTTAAAATATGTAGTCTATTGCAACAGAAAAAATACGCTCGGTCGACTGAGTTGCCTGGGTCGGTCGACCGACTGAAGTTTCAGGTTAGTGCTCAAACTTTCGGTAAGAGCTTCGGTCGACTGGTGCAGGGTACTCGGTTGACCGACTAAAAAATGGTATAGTTGATTTATGGGATACAGGTTCGGCTGACCGACTCAGGATATTTGGTCGACCGACCTGGCAGAAATATGTTTTAAAAGCTTCTCGGGATAACTTCGGCTGACCGACTCAAGGTTTCCGGTCGACCGAGGCATGTGAATTAACAGATTTCTGCTTTTTTTCAAAAATTTATAGAAAAATAGATTTTATTATTACATCATTTATATCTATACATTTTATTGAAAATAATAACATATATATATTAAATTATAGCCATGGTTCATCAGCATCTACGTTCCCATGAGTTTGGAGACGGAACATTTTCTACTGGTGACCACCTTGGAGCTATTGGAGTTTGAACGGGGTTTGAAGGTGATGGAGATCTGTAAGAAGGTTCAGCAACGTCTTCCTTCTTAGATGAACAAATTTTTATAGCAATCTTTTCAAGAAAACTTAAACGTCTTGCCGTGACTTTTTGTTCGTAGTAGAGTTCCCGTTGCATATTCATTTGCTGTTGTTGGTAATGATGTATTTCATCAATTTTTTTTGTTTGGTTGATGGAGATACTACCATTGTATTCTTCCCTTTCTTCTTTTCAGGTGTATAACCTGTATGGAAGTCTTCCCATGGTTTCCACCCGTGTCGGGGGTCTTTATTTGGGGAGGAGAAGTCTAGAACACGGTTAGGCATTGGAAAAGTAGGATAGGGGCCATTTTCGGGGATACGATCATAACAATCGTCGTCTGGAGATGTGTATGAAAGATGGGAATTTTCAGAGTTGTAGTACTCATTGTGTGAAGACATATTTTCAAGTTTTGTTTTGTAAGAAGATTTTTGTATTATATGTTCTAATCAATAAACATAGTACATATATATAACCATTTATTTTCTAAAAAATAGTGGCTTAAATTTTTTTTTAATTTTAATCACAGAACTTTTAAACAAAAACTGTTTGTAATTGTATGATATATAATGCTTTAGAGTCAAAAATAGTTTGTTCTGAATTAAAAGTTAATGGTACAGATTGTAAATAGAACTGGAACAAGAAACACCCATAGCTCAAGTGGCTATAATACAACATCTAACATATAAGTTAGAGGTCCTGAGTTCGAGTTCTGCTTTGGTCAGAAATAAAATAATTTTTGTTTTTTCATATTTTTGCATATTTTTATTCATAAATCTTTAAACGACATTATACCTAAATCACGTTTTAGTTTTATAAAATTATTTTCATTTAGCGGTTTAGTAAAAATGTCAGCTATTTGATTTTCAGTGTTGATAAATTCTAGATTTATTAATCCTTTTTCCAAACAGTCACGAAGAAAGTGATGATGAATATCAATGTGTTTTGTTCGTGAGTGATTGACCGGATTTTTAGAAAGATTTATTGCATTAGTATTATCACAATAAATTATTGATTTTTCAAGATGACAATTAAAATCTTGTAGTGTCTGTTGCATATATACGACTTGTGCACATGCCAAAGCAGCAGATATATATTCTGCTTCACACGTTGATAAAGAAACACAGTTTTGTTTCTTACTAAACCAAGAAACTAAGGAACGTCCAATGAAGTGACACGTTCCGCTCGTACTTTTTCGATCCGTCCGACTTCCTCCAAAATCAGCATCACTATAGGAAACTAATTCGAAAGGACATTCTTTTGGATAAAATAGTCTGAAATCTTTGGTTTTAGTTAGATAACGAATAATGCGTTTAACTGCTCTCATATGTGATTCTTTGGGATTTGCTTGAAATCGAGCACATAAACAAACACTCATCATAATATCGAGTCGACTCGCTGTTAAATAAAGTAAAGAACCTATCATACTACGATATAACTTTTGATCAACACTTTTGTCATCTTCATCTCTATCGAGATGAATCGTTGTGCTCATAGGAGTTGGTTTTGCAGCAGTGTTTTCCAGACCAAAACGTTTGATTAAATTATAACAATATTTTTCTTAATTAATAAAAATTCCATTTTCAATTTGTTTAATTTGTAATCCAAGAAAATATGACAATTCTCCCATATGAGACATTTCAAATTCATTTGTCATTATAGTTGAAAATTCTTGACATAGTTTTTCATTTGTTGAGCCGAAAATAATATCGTCAACATATATTTGAATTATTAAAATATCTTTATTAGTTTTCTTAATAAAAAGCGTTTGATCTACTTTACCGATTTCAAAACCAGATTCTAATAAATAACCTTTAAGACGGTCATACCAAGCACGTGGTGCTTGTTTTAAACCGTATAACGCCTTTTTGAGTTTATATACATGATTCGGAAATTTTTCATGATTGAACAAAGGTGGTTGTTCAACAAAAACATTTTCTTTTATGAATCCATTTAAAAATGCACTTTTAACATCCATTTGATATAGTTTAAAATTATGAAAACACGCGTAAGCTAATAATATTTGTATTGCTTCAAGTCGGGCGACTGGAGCAAACGTCTCTTCGTAATCAATTCCTTCTTCTTGATTATATCCTTGTGCAACTAATCTAGCTTTATTCCTCGTTATATTTCCTAGTTCATCTGCTTTATTTTTGAAAACCCATTTAGTACCGATGACTGATTGATCACTGGGTCTAGGAACGAGTTCCCAAACTTCGTTTCGTTCAAATTGTTTTAATTCTTCTTGCATGGCAAGTATCCAGTAGTCATCAGTTGAAGCTTCTTTTATATTCTTAGGTTCTATGTTAGAGAGAAAAGCTACATGACCAACTTGATTTAGTTGATGTCTGGTTTTAACATTCGTATTAACTTCTCCAATTATATTTTGCACAGGATGATCTCTTAAAATTCTAGGTGGAGATTTTATTATATTAGGAGTAGCATTTGTATTGGTTTTATGAATATCAAGATTTTCATTTGTATTATTATTTTCATTCTTAGTAGTTTCATCATCAGAATCAATAGTAACACTTGGATTTATATTTTTAAAATTTTCGTTGAAAGCAACATGTAAGCTTTCTTCAATAATTTGAGTTCGTTTATTATAAATTCGATAAGCCTTGCTTCGTTCCGAATATCCAACAAATATTCCTTCATCGGATTTTGGATCGAATTTGCCTAGTTGATCTTTAGTATTTAAAATAAAACATTTAGAACCAAAAACTTTAAGATACGAAATATTTGGTTTTCTTCCATTTAGAAGTTCATATGGGGTATTCTTAGTTAATGGTCGAATAGATACGCGATTCAGTACATAACAAGCAGTAGCTACAGCTTCTGCCCAAAAGTGTTTCGATAAAGTGGTTCCATTTAGTAAAGTTCTTGCACATTCTTGTAACGTTCTATTTTTCCTTTCTACAACTCCATTTTGTTGTGGTGTTCTAGGAAATGAAAAATTATGGTTAATACCTTTCTTGTTACAAAATTGTTCAAAAACTTCATTTTCAAATTCGCCTCCATGATCACTTCTTATATTTTTAATTTTTAATGTTTTAATATTTTGAATTCTTTTAACAAAAACTTTAAAATTATCAAAAGTATCACTTTTATTTTTCAAAAAGAAAATCCAAGTATGTCTAGAGAAATCATCTACAATAACAAAAACATATCTATTATGATTAATAGACTGCACTTGAGTTGGACCAAAAAGATCCATGTGTAAAAGTTCAAGTGGTTGTTCTGTAGATATTACTTTCTTTGATTTAAAAGAAGATTTTGTTAATTTTCCTAATTTACATGCATCACAAAATATGTTAGTTTCGAATTTTATATTGGGTAAACCTTTAACTAATTTATTTTTAGCTAGTTTGTTGATGGTATTAAAATTGATGTGACAAAATCTTTTGTGCCAAAGACAAGAATCGTTTTCTTTAGCCACTAGACACAAATTTGAATTATTATTAACGTTCATATTTAAGATGTAAATATTTTTATCTCTTTTTCCTTCGAAAATAATGTTATGATTTTTATCAAAAATGTTACATTTATCTTCTGAAAAAGTTATATTAAAACCTTTATCGCAAAGTTGACTAATACTTAATAAATTATGTTTTAAATTTTTAACTAATAAAACATCAGTAATGAGAGGTAAATTAGATGTACCGTTGCTATTGACATTGCCTTTGCCGATGATATATCCTTTTGAGTTATCTCCAAAGGTGACTGCTCCTCCATTTGAGTATATAATGTTTGACAACATTTCTTTGTTTCCAGTCATGTGTTTTGAGCAACCGCTATCTAAAATCCATTTTCCTCTCTTCTTATGTGGTACCTGCAAAAAATTTATAAAAAGTTGGTACCCAATTTTTTTTTTAGGGTCCTAAGAGTTAGATCTTAGGAAGCCAAACCCATACGGGTTCAGAATTCCTTTTATAGACATAATTTTTGTTATTATGAACAGTTTCCATAAAAATTTTGATATGTTTATTCCTTATCAATATATTATTTGTTTTTGGAATCCATATCTTAATAGATTTAGTATTTGAATAAACTGTTTTCTTAATATCTTTCTTAATTTTATTATTAATTTTACTTTTAGCAAAATTATTTTGTTTCTTAAATCCTAGTCCAGATTTATTGTTAGAGGATTGAGAGTTTTCTAGTATACTAGAAAGATTTTCTCTTCCTTTATTGAAATTAGAAACATTTTTAGAAATATCATCAAATTTTATTTTCAGACTAGATTTTTCTAACTCTAAATCCTTAATCTTAGATATTAAACTATTATTTTCGAAAAGTGAAATATCATTTTTATTTTTCTGAATTTCTAGTTCTTCAGATATTGACGTAATTTGAGAAAATAAGTTAGAATTCGATTGTTGAGAAATTTCAAGTTCTTCTTCCAATATTATCTTCTGATCTTTTAACATATCTACTTCTAAAACTGTTCTATCTAACTTTCTTTGCAATTCTTTATTTTTCTTTTTAAGTTGTTTTGTTAAATTTACTAATTCAGAATTTATTCAATTAAATCTTCAAAAGTAAAATCACTTACATCGTTTGACGAAGCCATGAAGCATACATTTGCTTGTTCATTTTCACTTTCACTCTCTGATGAGGATGATGAGTCAGTGTCGTCCCGAGTGGCTGAAAAAGCCTTTCGTTTGGTTTTATCCTTCTTGAAGTTATTCTTTTTACGATCTGGACAATCCTTCTTCATGTGTCCTTTCTTATGACATTCATAACATTCCATTGTTGAAGATGATGGTTTGCTGCTATTGGAATTGTTGTTGGAATTATTTTTGTTTCCCTTGAATTTGTTTCTGTTGAATTTCAAAAACTTTTTGAAATTTTTAGCGATCATTGCCATATCTTCATTATCTGAGTCGGAATCATCTTTTTCTGCTTGGAATGCCACATTTTTCTTTTCTTGTGCACCATTTTGTTTTGCCTGCAAATTTACTTCGTAGGACATTAAATTACCTATCAATTCTTCTGGTTTTAATGTTGACAAATCAGTCGCTTCTTCAATAGCTAGGACTTTTCGTTCCCATTCGTCCGTTAAAGAATTTAAGATTTTTGTAACAACATCAAAATCAGTAAACTTTTATTCTAGTGATAATAAAGCATGATAAATATCCTGAAATCTAGAGTACATGTCATTTATAGATTCATTTGGCCTCATTTTAAAATTCTCAAATTGATGTTTCAACATAGAAATTTTGCTCAATTTAACTTTGTTCGTTCCTTCATGTGAAACTTTAAGAGTTCTCCAAATTTCATAACCGGAAGTGCACATGCTAACTCTATTAAATTCATTTCTATCTAATGCACAAAATAAATTATTCATAGCCTTAGCATTTGATGTAGCATCTAGTTTTTGTGTGTTACTCCAAGTTGAGTATTCTCCAGTAAGAGTTGTGTATTCACTTTGTATAATATTCCAGATATCAAATCCACTTGATTGCATATAGATTCTCATTCTAGTTGACCAATAATTGTAATTTATACCATTGAAAAGTGGAGGTCGTGAAGTCGATTGACCTTCTGTGAAACTAGAATTAGTGTGAGTGTTAACATTGTTAATTTGTGTGGTTGCCATATTACTAGAAATAAATATCAAATAACTTTGTGATGGTTATAGGATGACCTTGCTCTGATACCAAATGAAAGTGTACGTGTAGTACTAAGGATCGTGTAATATGGTATATAAATGCGGAAACAGGTAATAACAGTAAAGTAAAAATTAAAGTAAGCACACCAGGAATTTTTATACTCGTTCGAACTTCCCGTTCTACGTCCAGTCCCAGAATACCCTCTGGATTTAAACTAAACCCCTCACTTAACCCGGAGGAATAGGTATACGACACCTGAGCAGCCGAACAGGAATTTTTCCGCCTCAATAGCCGAAGAGGACTTCAACTTAATACAAAATGTTTGTTGACGAATGTGTTCTAAATAACACTGATAGTCTTTTAATAGTACAACTTTCCTATAATCAAATCTTCAAGAGTATGTATATGTGTGAAGATTTAGAAGGAAGATAATCACGTAGAATCGAAGTATATGAATTAAAATAAGGATTCTAGTGACATTAATTAAGAATGAAAACTTTTATTTGCAGAAATGAATAGAGATTAGATTTCAGAAATATAAGCAAGAATCGGTGATTGTAGAAGTGAATTGAATATGTTTATATAGTTGTAGAAGAGTTGTAATCTTTCATGAAGAGTTTTAGTTAACAGTTGTGTCCATACCTCTTGAAATAGAGGACATTCCTCTTCATGAAATGATCGCATCTCTTCAGTAAACTAGCCGTTATTCTCTGGTCGGTCGACCGGAAAATCTGGCCGGTCAGCTGAGTTTGAAATCGTACACAAACAGAAAGTACCTGTGAACATAACATAGGGTCGGTCGACCGAGGATCCTGGTCGGTCAGCCGACCTGATGTTATTTGCACAGTGTACACTTATATATGTATAATTTTAACATGGAACAATTTGTGTGTGTGACTACTTGAGGAATGATTTTAACAATATTCTAAGACTCAATAAAATAAAATATTCATACTAATCTCTGGATTGTAGTCTTATCTCCTTTGTAGTTCACAATATACGTTTTATTCTCTTTTTGTCGCTTTCATATAGTATTCTCTTTGTATATCGTCGTATGATCTCTGAAGCTTGTGTCATGAATCAAAACTCATGAATCAACAGGTACTAGATAGTACTGATAAACAATACACTATGTTATTCACTATAAAAAATGCAAACCTATTCGCTCAAACAAAATAACATGCAGTACAACACATTTAAGAAGAGGGGTAACATCTACCCGTTACCCGTGTGCGAAACATGGGCCTGATACGAGTTATATCATATTTGTTAATGATTTTTCAACATGGCAGATTACAATACTTAATCGATATGAGATTCAATTGTTGTTCAGTGAAATCTTAAATTTCTTTATGCATATAGCCAATTTATTACTACTTTAATTATTTCCGTTATTGATGCTTATTGTTTAATTGTTTGTTAAATTTATACGATTTTCTAACTGTATGTGCATAGCTTTACCGCACACATGTAATTTTTACTCCAACTGTTCAGCACTGTAACCTAGCTACAACTATTTGCATGTGGTCGTGAGTGAAACTACCATAATGCTCTCCGCATCTCAAGATTTATTTTCAGTATTAGAATCCAATATAGAAAACTTTTTATTAAGTAAATTTGTAGACAATTTTTTATTCTTATGAAAAGGATGGTAACCTAGACCAAGTTTTTGCTCTATTTTGAATTTTTTAGCTATAAGATTTATGTTAGGAACTATGAGCTTAGTTAGGCAAGTTTTACTTTATATAAAAAGAATCAAAATATGACAGTAAAACCTCCTTTTCTACAATAGTTAGGTTTTGCTTATCTCTACTACTAATAATGTAAAACTCAATCAACTAATTTCAACTGCGTCCTTTGGAAAT
Organism: Allium fistulosum; assembly: GCA_030737815.1. Classification (NCBI taxonomy): domain Eukaryota; kingdom Viridiplantae; phylum Streptophyta; class Magnoliopsida; order Asparagales; family Amaryllidaceae; genus Allium; species Allium fistulosum. The sequence goes on along the minus strand of CM060905.1, from coordinate 749,781,135 downwards.
ACCCAAAATACCCACTATATTTTCATTTTATATCCCAAAGCTCGGCTGCATAAAACCTTATCTGCTGTTTCTTACCCAATTCGCTTACACTCAAAATTCGCTTCCTCAAACTCTTAATTCATCACTGCCAACATTCCACATTCCTTGTGAATTTAAACCCCTAAAAGCTGGAATAACAGATTCTTAATTCAATAAATTTTAACATTGTGAAATATGTGAAAAAGAAATCAGAACATCTACTTAGTGTTCTAGCAATTTACAATTAGAATAATGTTTTTTAACATTGCGAAATATATTATGTTTAACAATGTGCAATGCACGTTTCCAATTCTATGCTTTGACAATGTTTTCTTAACATTGTAAAATATGTGTTATATAACTTTCATATATACTCTTCTTAAAAGTTTATGATTATGGCAAATATATTTGAACCTTCCAAAGTTTGTCAAAATAAAAAATATGAATTTATACATTATTTTTCAAAATTTTGAATTTTTGTTGTACTTCCTAAAATGATAAAAAAAAATACATATTTTATTCATTCCACTTATCAAATTAGATTTCGGCTATAAACACAGTTTCAACAATGCCCCTTCCAAGACATTTTTCCCTTTAACAATACCATAAATCAAGTTTATATCCATGTAAAGTGGTCAATGGTTTATTTTTTATTTTATAAAAAGCCTTGTTGGTCCATACAAATTAACAAAAATTAAAACAAAATCAATGCTTCATAACTCCATCTTTTTCTTTACTACGAAGGGGGTTTCAATGTAAACCCTTCTCCATTTTTTCCACTTCTCCCCAATAACTCATGGCTAAAGAGAAGTTTACCCTTAATTTTTATGGCCCATTACATCACACTATTTCATGATTCCCGCCGGTAAACTCAATAAAAGTTGAATCTAGCTTCTAGATATTCTACAATTGCTCTGAGTTCTAAATTGGATTATTACGTCTGAGGTAATTCACTATTTTGTTGTTGTTGCTATTGATTTCTTTTGAAATAATTTATATCCCCCCACAAATAAGAAAAACTTTCATTGCCTTGGTAGATTCATAGGCAGTACTTTTGCCTTTTCTAATTACAAACCTAGAAACCAATATCTCTTTAATGATACTCTATATGAGTTACAAAGGAGTGTACCAAAAATCAGTTGTGTATCTATTCTTGTTTCGTAGCATATATCATAGAGTTATTGGATAGATTCCATCTTATGGCATTGAATGTTGCCATAAACGGTCATAGGATTTGTAAAGGGGGTAGTCATAGTAGAGAATATACCAAAACAAAAAAAAATGATAAAACGAACAAGTCTACCTTAATTACTGTAGAATCATGCATGATAGCTCTTTCCTTATGTTACTAGCGTAGCTATGTTACAGTTAATATGCATCACATGCTGTATGTATTATAAGGCTGCATTCTTGAATGTATTATAAGATTGTTTTCTTGAAGAAGCAAAAGTGTAACAACCTAAAAATAATGGTAGTTATGTCCAAATAAGGTTAGTTTTTTGTAACCCTCCTCCTTGAACTCTTTGTACTGACTTCTATGTACTATTGGGAGGGAAAAAATAGTATTTTTGATCGGATATGTTTTTAATCATTATATATGTAAATAATCAAACCCGGCCCCATCATGTTTACCACAAATTATTCCGTACAAACTGGATTTATAAACAGAAGAAAGATTTCAAACTACAAACTATGAAAAATTCTTCTGTTCAAACTGATTTCTGTTCTATTTAATTTAAACATAAATCTTAATCAAAGCTTTTAGTTGAGTTTTTAAAATTAAATAGTCTTTGGTTGATATTGTCTGTTGGAAGTATATGCTCATGAATACTTTATTCAATAATAACCTAATTTATCAAACACATAAATAGTTGCCAAACAGAAGTAAATTGGTGCAATTGAAGTTTTTGATGTTAATTTACTCTTGTTAGTTTACTTCCTACAATGATTAAACAGACAATTATTTTACATTTAGCAAACAAAATTGGTTCGAAACAAGTAATTCGAAAAAGAATGGAAAACCTTCCCCCGTTATAAATTCGAGAGCTAAGAATGACGATGCTCAAAAGTAAGCCGCAGATACCTCTATTTCATGAAATTAATGTAATTTACATCCTGAATTGTAGCTTGTCAGGGATTGCAACTTTTAAGCCTATGGTTAGGACTCTGCATGTTTTCTGCCAGTATACTTTTAGTATCAGCATAATTGATTGTTTTTAGTTTTAGTATAAATTGGAGTTTTGGCTTTGTATTTTTCTCCCAATGTTTTTTGATTTAAAATTTCCACTTTCACATAGTTATATACTTAATTACATGAATTTGTGCAAGTAAACTAAAAATATTAGAAATTGAGAAATATACTTAATTACATACATGATTTTTGTGCAAGCAAACAAAAAACAGTAGAAATTGAGAATGTAGCCAGGATTGGATTTTTTTTTGCTTTTTTTATTTCCCCTTTTTAAATTTTATTTAGTTTATTAGAAAATATCCTTAGCCTCTTTTGCGAAAGAAAAAACATATGTACTATTTTGATAATAGTCATTTTTCTTTTAAAAAATCATTGTTGAGTAATCAATATGCTAAGTCTGTACATCTCCAAATATTCATGAATCTTCATTTGTTTACCACCAAGTTCAAAAAGCTCAACATCATCCTTACTTTTTGTTAGATCTCCTTTTCTTTTTGTATGTTAGGTATCACGACTCCCTTTTGTACAACCATAAACTTTAGCGACTCCATCGGTTGAAACATGCAACTATGCATGCATCAACCGACTGATATAGAATGGAACGTTATAGTGAATTTGTCGTGGCTGCATCTTCAACATTGGGATTATTTGTTAGTATAGTTCCAAAGAATATTTAGTTATTTAATTTTGGCATATATATATATATATATATATAATTAAATGGTAGGATTATTTTGAATTTTTTACATAAAACTTCATACTGAAAAATAAGCACCGATGATTCGTTACCAACATAAACAAAATTTTGGTTTACCAACTGTCCCTCACCCAACAATTAAACTTAAGCTCTCTTCTTCAACAAAATTGTCGGCCCAAGCCCTGTTATGTAGAAATTACTAGTTTTAAGGCATTTTTATTGATATGTATACATTGATTTTGTCTAAAACTTGATAATGTGGGACTTTATATGTTGAAATTAAAACAAATCCAGGATAAATTAGTATAAAATCACCCCCCCCCCCCTCAAAATGTTGAATTCCCACCCCCATCCCCCCTCCCTATCTCCAACCTATTATTTTGAAAGTGGAATGAGTATATTGTGGGATTAAACCAAGTTACATATTGGGATTTTAATGTCCCAAGTCTAACTATATACATTTGAACCACTCTATATGTACAAATGTTCTTGTTCCTACATATAACATCAGGCGTTGATGAGTTAATTTTTATAATCACTATATGATTGCACAACTTTACATTACTTTTTTGAATCTAAGGTTGTTTCTTTATATGTCATATATCAAAGTAGAACAAGATTCAAAACTAACCCTACAGTTAACATATCATTCAATAAGAGATCGTAGCCAAGAAATAATAATAACAAGCAAACCCAACTAACTATAGTATATATCTTGCCAATATCCTGTTCCAGCTGCAGTTGCACCAACGTCATGTGACCGCTGCAATAGGCATTTCTAGAAGAAACAGTTCACTTGTGAGCAACAAATCATGGTCTAAATGAGTTTGGGTGTGGAGCCAGGTTTTATTGGAATGATGGGATAAAATCTAAAGAGAAACAAAGCACTTGGTAATTAAGGCTGATGAACTTCCCACTTTGCATAAGGGTGGTATTCTCATTTTAAAAAGATACTGTGGAAACTTAATATAATTTCTTTTTTAAAATATTGGTGATACATAGTCTAATATATAGTAGAATTGGACTTTTATCTTCAAGAAAATTTTGTTTACTCAAATGTAAACTATTTTGGGATTTGAAAATACCGATGCAACTATTTATTTTCTTCTTAAAACATTAAGTACAAATCATTGCTTTGGCATTTGAGGTCAAACTAAACTCCTTAACTCTTACGTTCTTCATTCATAGCTACCTATAGGGTTCCTTTATCATATAACAATTTCAAATTAGTTGAGCATGAACCCAAGTAAAGGTGCAGTCTAGTATTTGTTATATGGATGATTTTTTTAACATCCATAAATTTATTTAGTTAATCCACTTTTCATTTTAATAATATAGTAATCGGTCTTAAGTTAATCCATGAATTTTATAATTAACAAGTTAAAACTCTATGTTCCTTTTTTCTTCCTCTTCCTACAAATTTAGTCACTGGCTTCTTCAGTAAAGGACTCTAATACATCATAATCCAAGATAAAAGAACTTACTTCCAAACGTACTTGAAGTAGGGAACTGTACTTGCGCTAAAATAATTAGTAAACATACGTCCCTTATATTTCAATATTTTCCCAAAATAAATCTTGTTTAATATGGAGCCTGCGTATTTATTTATTTAAGGTTTATCCTTATGTTAAATTTTTAGATATGATTATAATTGTTATCCCAACTCATGATAAACCTCTCTATGATGGAAGGCTGAGGAGTATGGTACTCTAGAATTATATTTGTGTGCTAAAACTATTGAATATGTTGTTCTATGTTGCTAAGAAATGAAATCAATCTTCTTGCTTTGATTGTTTCATATTCATTATTTAATGATGTGATAATTCCTGCAAGTGAAGTGACAAATACTCTACTATCTCACTCATAATTTTGTTTGTTTATGAACACTAACCATTTATAATTTTATACAACAATCAATAATTGATTTGCAAGATTTTTTTTTGTATCAGTAAGTATGATGTATGGTAATCAAATGTTCATGGTTTTATAAGCCTATCTTATAAAGCTATGTATCCATGAGTAACCATTCAAGTAAACATAAGATAATCATATTGTTATTTCTGTTAAATAATGTTACACAATGGAGGCATGAATAGGAATTAAATGTCCCTTTTTATATTTATTTCTCTTGGTAGTTATTTGGATTACAACTTTAGCTTCAGTTCAATGTAACATATTGTTAAATTTTGGTGACACTATATGGAAAATTGTAGAGGTCGGAAGTAGCTTCGTAACGGAGAAAACGGTTTACAAATCGGAGTTCGGAGATGGAAGTTATAAGTGAAAAGGCGAAGTAGGCTGAATTGACAGCGACAGACGTCTGGGGAAAAATTCAGACGTCTGACGCTTTAGCGAATTTGCATCAGACCTGTTCCAGAGAATGAGGTCAGACGTTTGACCAAATGGTCAGACGTCTGAGTCTGTGCAGAATTTATACCAAAGGGTTGAGTCAGACGTCTGACCAAACGGTCAGACGTCTGACCTGTAGAGATCTTTTTTCAGAAACTTAAGTCAGACGTGTGACCATTTTGGACAGACGTCTGAGGCGACTTTCGCCTGTTTTTCACGTGTGGGCTTGGCGTGAAGATTTGTGATATATGCAGGGCAATTTTAGAACATTGCCTAGGGTTTCCATTCTCCTATATAAACTAGCTTCAAGTTCCAGATCTAGTATGGTCACATGGTATTATCCATACGATTTCATCAAAACTACTATTGAAAATTGTAATTACAATGTAAGATGATTTGTTTCATGATAATATTATCATATTGTCAGTTCGAATGAAATGTTTGATAATTTCCTTTTCCATTGTGTTCGCAAGAGTTCCAATAAAACGAATTGCTTATGTAGCTATATATCATAAATGGGGTCAAAATCCCAAATACAGTTAATGATTTAATTTTGCTGAGTTTTATGATGAGGCGACTTTATCCATTGAGTCTCCTAGTATCTTTTACAGGTATTTGCCACTAGTATCTAGATGTTGGGCTAAATTTATGTAAACTTCAGTCTGTTCTACTAAATTTATGGTTAAACTTGTAATGCTTGTTTTTGTGATTAATATCATAAATTTCTCCAAAAAATTAATAGAGTCAAATGGAGCCTAATACGGTTTTGTGTATTTCTGTAGAACCACCTCCAAACATATCCGATGTCATTTAATACGCACAATAAATGTTATTTTTTTACTAACATCTTTTACAGGTTACTAGTTGGTATGTGGCAACTATCTACATCTGTTTTAAAGTTTCAAGTTATTTTTATAGAGTTTACATAGCCTTTGTGCTAATTGTATACTTATTGAATTCGACTATATTGATGTAATTTTATTTGTTTTGAAGTATATTGCTGATTCATCCCTTCATTCTTTACCTTTTAAGTCTCAATGCAGTATTGTAAAGATTCACTCGAGTAGGTTGAACTTGATGCATGAGATTGGACTGAAGAAAATTGCTAGAAATATGATTGGCGGCTCTGATACGGAGATGAAGGCAATGTGGTACTCTAGGCTATTTGTGTGTTTGTTATTTTTGACATGTTGAGTGCATGATTATCTTATACAGTTATAACTGCAAACTTTTGTTGGCACATTTGTGTGTATATATGTCCTTATTTTTATTGATTGGAAGCTTGTACTGGAAAAACTGTGTAATAGAATTTGAATTTGAATATGCATTTGTGGATTTCGTTTGAATAATAGTATGGTGTCGTAGTTACATGAAAATAATATAGCTGTGAATGTTACTTTGTAAAAAAAAAAATTATTATTAATGCTGATATGTCCATGTGTTCGAGATGCATTAAAATGCATATAATATTCTTATTGATTGATGTAAATGCCACTTTTCAATAATTAGATAAAATTGTTATTGTTATTTCTACAATAATTAACAAACATGATTGAAATAGAACACAATGTTGGAAAATACTTGTATTAGACTTGCATATAACGAATGATAGTTGTTGTGTAAAACCAAATATAGCTCTTAAAAAATGATGTTAAACTTGCTTTCTAAACCATTTTTCCTTGTTGTAGATTTTATTTATAATGTTTAAAAATTATTGAAACTAAATAATACAATGCTTCATAACTATCACAGAAACACTTTCTATTGCATTTGAAATGTGTTGCAATATTCTTTTTTTTTTACAATATTTCGAGTTGAGTCTTGATAACAATGTCAAGTAAAGTCAAACAAAATCAATCAGACTATTGTGGCGTAACTATAACGCTCAGGAAGTAGCGCAATATTAAATAAAAGCTCAACTTCACTATGCTAACCACGAACTTTTAGAAGTCAAATACTGAATTGACACAAAATTTCAAATTCATACTTACATCAGAAAATTATCAAATCAGGAATACTGAATTAAGACAAAGAATCATACATATTTTATATTATCATCTAACTTAATTAATTTCATTTTGATTAGTCATCCTAACTATGCTATCATCTCAAGCATCAGCCATCGCAATGGCGTCGACGTCACAGGGAATCTCCACGATGCCATCGACGTTATGGGCAATCTCCATCACCACGCTCTCTGGTGCGGTCACATAAGAACTCACGTCGGAATCGACGTGATCGACCATCTCATATGATGTCACAGTCGTCTGCTGCGCCGTCATCTGTGCAGTCTCGGGCATCGCCGTCATCTGTGTCGTCCCGGGCATCGCAGTCATCTGTGTCATCCTGAGCATCGCTGTCTGTTCCGCGGATGCGGCTGCGGGCACCGGTGCTGTCACACATGCTACAAGCTCTAAAACACAAATAATAATTAGAAATTAACACTAAAGTCAAAAAAATAAAAATTTAAATTTGCTTATACGTACCTCTATATAAGTGGTAAAAGAAGTAGATATATGATAGGGCCAATATAGCTGGTACGGATTAACACAAATAATATTGTTTCCGTTTCTTTTTTTTTCTTTCTTCTTCTACCTCTTCTTTAACCCTAAAGATTCGCATTTCTGCTCGTTTTGAGTTGAATTGGTGTGGATTATTGTCGACTCAAAGGTGGACGGATTTGCGGACCTTTACAATCATATACAACATCAACTTGCCCACCATTCACCACACATTATCACAGACCAACCAACGGTCTTACCCACCACTACCATCACCTTCCACACATTCATACAACTCCACCGAAACAATCACTTCATTCAACATCTAACTGCTACTACAAAAATTGCTGCTTCTTCACATCTTCAACTATCAAAACACTCCTTCACCCATATCGTTACCACTACAAAGCTGCAGCAACTCATGTACCACCCTGCACCATATATCACTCCATAAATACATCAACCATTCTACAAGTGCATTGCAGCATTCAAATCAGTGCACATCACTCTTCAACAACTCTGCCTTCACCATTTTCTTGTTGGCACCCTTTTCTATACTTAGTTCACATCACCTTCCAGAACTGTGCAACTGTGACCTGAACCATCCTCGAATCGATCCCAGTCACCGCAATCGCCCCAACCAGAATTCCAAATCCAACTCCTCCATCCATAAATCGCGACCTGCCACCACTTCTTAGATCCCGAGCAAAATTCTATTCAAGCTCCTAAATTCATCAACCAAATTCAATTGCCAACTCAAATTTCCAGTTCATCGACTCGAACCCTTCATCCATCTTCTTGAAGACCTAAAATTGCCTCAGCGCGCCGCAATCATCTCAGCTCAAAAAACCAAATCGTGAATCCCCCTTCAACCCAAGCAACTGCCTCTTTGTACCTTCGCCTCCCTCAGTCAGTTCGAACAACCCACCCCCAAACACCAACGAATCGAACAGGCAGTCGAACTCCTCGACAATCACCTCACCATCTTCTGCGAACTATGCCCACACTTGATTGAACATTTGGTTGTAAATTTTGGAATTATTTGCGAACGCCATTCGAATTGATTTATGGGCTTGAGTATCGGTTGTTGATTTTAAGTTTTTGGAATTATTAGTGAAGTTGGTCGTGGAAAACATTCTCATTCTGATCTTTTATTTAGTAAAAGCTAATTTTTTTTAGTTTAAGTGGGTCAGGCCCTAAGATAAAAAAAATTAGTGGGCGAGGTTGTTAGACTTGAGTTCTTTTGTTTTTTTAGTTTGTTTTCAAGTGAGCAATTTTTTTTCCCTTTTAGTTTTTTTTATTTTCCTCTTGTTTTATATTGTTTAGTTTTAGTTTGTTTAAGTCTTTAAAAAAATTGTTCTGTTTTGTTTGTTAAAAAAATCATTTGCCTGAAATAAATTCATTTTTGAATTTGTTTTGTTTTGTTTAATTTGTTTTGATTTGGGATAATTTTTAAAAAAATACAAATAGAAAAAAACTTTCGTATATATAATGTGTTTAATTTTAGGTTGCCAAAATAGAAAATAAAAAATAATTGCTTTGCTTTGCTAAAAAAATCGCCGCTAAAAAAATTTGCTAATAAATACGCACGCTCTAGTATCGTGCTTTCATCTCTTGTTTTTAATTTGATTAGCATTGTTGGTCGCTTGCATTTACATTTATATATAAAAAAAATTCAAAATCCAAAAAACAAAAACAAACTTCATTTTAGATGCATTGTAAATTCATGTTTAATTTTTGCTTTGCATTCATCTCATCTTATTTTATTTTCTAAAGGCAATACCCCAATTCACATATGGTGAGGGATTTCATCACCCTTTCTTTAGCCCACAAATCGCATTTTATCATAAAATTTGACTAATAATAAAGGCTAGACATTCGACTTAAGGGTGTCGTGAGCTCATTTAGGGCTTAATTGTATCTTCACAATTGTTTTCTTTGAACAATTTTATTTCTTCGTGTCTCGGCTATGGCAGAGTAATAACCAGTTATAAAAATTATGGTGATTCGTAAATATTATATTGGTTGTTCCTCTAAAGGTACTTAAACCTTCGGTTGCATTGCTATGGTGATTTGTGGTGCACCGATAACCCGTGCCCGTTACCTGGCTAAGAAATATTTTTGTTGATTTAAGACAAAGTATGATTATACAATTTTGGGTTAGGAGCTACTAAGGACAGAAAACTGTAATTAAGTCCTTTGCATTCATTTAGTTGCATTAGTTAATGCATATTTAAAAAAACAAAAATCCAAAATCCAAAAAAAATTGTAAATTTTACTTAACTTAGTTTTTAATCCCCTAAAAAATTTTTTTCCTTTCCTTTGAAAACATTCAATCAAAAACAAAAATCCAAAAAAAAATATAAAATCTTTTCAAAAAGAAAAAAATTTAAAATTCAAAAACAAAAAAAAAATCAAAATTCCCAAAACAATTTATTTTGGTAAATATTTGAAAATTCAAAAACAAAAACAAAAAATACAAAAACAAAAACATATTAAAAAAATTTGAAAAGCCAGAAACAAAACAAAATCAAACTTCTCTTTTGAAACTAAATTTCACTTGGTAAATAGTTTTCTTCCTTGTAAAAAAAAGCAAACAAATTATTCACTTCATTTTTCTAATCTTCTTTCATTTTCTAAACTCGATTCTTTGAATTGGTTCTAAATCGATGTAAAGAAAAACATTTGACTTTGAATTGGGAAAAATGCCACTATATGGTCAAACAAGGCATAGTCCTTGGACATATAATCTCAAATAAAGGCATTGAGGTAGATAAAGCAAAAGTTGACGTAATTGCAAACCTACCCATTCCCAAATCTGTTAAGGACATTCGATCATTTCTAGGTCACGCTGGCTTTTACTGATGCTTTGTGAAAGACTTTAGCAAAATCGCTCGTCCTTTGACGACTCTCCTTGGAAAATACGTTCCTTTCGATTTTAACTCTGATTGTATCTCTTCTTTTGAACGTCTTAAGAAGGAACTCATTTCTTCTCCAATCATTTGCGCACCCAATTGGGATTTTTCTTTCGAAATAATGTGTGGTGCTTCTAACTCTGCGGTTGGTATTGTCTTAGGACAACGCATCAACAAAATCCTTCATGTCATTTACTACGCGAGTATGACTTTGAACGACGCTCAACTCAACTACACAACAATCGAAAAAGAGCCTCTAGTTGTCATTTTTGCACTCGAAAAGTTTCAACCTTACTTGATAGGTTCACACATTACTGTGTACACGGACCACTCTATTCTTCGATATCTCTTCGCTAAAAAGGATGCTAAATCCCGTTTGATTCGTTGGATCCTTTTGCTTCAAGAATTTGACCTTACAATTAAAGACAAAAAAGGATCTAATAATGTCATATACGATCACTTATCTCTTCTTCCGAACGCACCATCTTCTTTGCCAATCAATGAAAACATCCCCGATGAACAACTTCTTTCAATTTCTATTGATCCATGGTACGCTAAATATAGTGAACTACTTAGTCACTAAAGAAACTCCCTCATCTTGGTCCAAACATGACAAATACAAATTCTTGTCCCTAATGAAATATTTTTATTGGGACGATCCATACTTGTCCAAATACCGCCCCAACCAAATCATCCGACATTGCATTTCGTATAATGAGATCTGGAGTGTTCTTTCGTTTTGCTACGATCAAGCATGCGGTAGACATTTCGATCCTCGAAAAACTATGGAAAAGGTGCTTCAGTGTGGTTTCTATTGGCCTTCTCTTTTCAAAGACTCATTCGAATTTTGCAAAACTTATGATCGATGTCAAATGCTTGGACGAATTTTTCAACGGGATATGATGCCTCTAAACCCCATTCTTACAATAGAAATCTTTGATGTTTGGGGTATCGAATTTATGGGACCTTTTCCCAATTCTTTTGGAAACTTGTATATCCTTCTCGCCATCGATTGTATCTCAAAATGGGTCGAAGTCGTTCCGTGCAAAACCAACGACCATAGAATTGTTGTCAAACTTTTCAAAGAAAACATCTTTTCGAGGTTCGGAACACCTCGCACAATAATCAGTGATAACAGAACCCTTTTTTGTAACCGTTCTTTTAAAACTTTAATGAAAAAAGACTCGATAACCCACAAGTTATCCACTCCATATCATCATCGAACTTGTGGGAAAGTTGAAGTTTCAAATCATCAAATAAAACAAATCTTGGAGAAAACTTCCAACAAAAATAAAAAAATTGGTCTCGGAAATGGACCGACGTGCTTTGGGCTTACCGTACTGCTTTTAAAACTAACCTAGGGATGTCCCCATTTCGTTTAGTTTACGATAAAGCTTTCCATTTACCCGTTGAAATCGAGCACAAAGCGCTGTGGGCAATAAAGAACTTAAACTTCGATCTTGAGAAAGCTGGCAAAAATAGAAAACTACAACTCAACGAACTAGAAGAACTTAGGAACGACGTATATGAAAACGAGAAAATTTACAAAGAAAGAACAAAAGTTTTTCATGACAAGTCAATCCTAAGGAAAACGTTTTCACCTAACTAGAAAGTTCTTTTATATGACTCAAGACTTCATTTATTCCCTAGGAAACTTAAATCGAGATGGATCAGACCATTTGTGGTACGGATCGTTTTTCCATATGGTGCCGTAGAAATAGAAAACCCCAGGGATGGTTCGATTTTCAAAGTCAACGGTCATTGTTTGAAACCTTTCTTGGAATTGCCAAATAACCAAGAGGAGGAGCTCATGATTCTTCATGAGCCAAGCTACATTCAGTAAGAATGTTAACCCTCTTTTGTAAATATGTACATATATTTTTCCCCGTTACACTCATGATATCGTGATTAACTGTGGGGACACAGTCAAAATTAAGTGTGGGGGAGTCTCATTTTCATTTTTTAGTTTCATGGCATTTTTGAATTTTCATTTTCTTTTAACTTAAAAAAAATCAAAATTTCTAAATCCCAGAAACATTTTCTTTTTAGCACATTTGATTTATTTTTGAAGAAACACTATAGGATAAGTATAAGTTTTGGTTAATAAATTGAAATTTATGAAAAAAAAATTGTCTTAACAAAAATAAAAATGAATTTTGATTACAAATAACAATGGTTTAACTAGTATATAGGAAGATTCATATGTGTTAATTATGAAGTATATTCTAATTGAAAATCTTTGTTTACAAAGTGGTAAATTTAAAAGTAAAGGATATAACATTTTTATCTTCTAAGTTAAGTGGTGCTAAGATGATTTTGCAAAACTCTCTCTTTCTAAAAAAAATAGAAAAAAACATAATAAAAATATATATAAGTAAAAAAAACATTTATATATATGTATATATTTTTAACACCTAGAGTCATGTGTTCACACTCGTGTGTTCACTCGCCATGCTCTGTACCCTTCTTACGTAGGCCCGAAAGGCAATGCACGATCGATATATCTGGCATTAGTTTATCTGAGTTAGGTGTAAAAATTCTTTTTAATAACGCCTACAGTCGATAATTGTTCACACTTGTATGTTCACTCGCCACGCTCTATATTCCCCTCACATTAGTCTGCAAGGAAGTGCACGGATAATATATCTGGCCTCAGTTTATCTGAGTTAGGCATATGTAAATATTGTAAATATCAATAAAAATTTCAAAAAAATAGAGAGAGTAAGAAATTGAAATCTAAGCACTATTTTTACTTATTTGATTTAACTTGTTATTGAAAAGAAATGAGAATATCACTTTGACAAACTTTGATAATCAACTAAGGATCCATTTCATAATTACATTTTGTTATCAACCGAAACAACTAGCCAAAATATAGTCTATTTGGTATGATAACTTAATTTTTATTGGAAATTTTGATGAGTAAATGACTTAAATTTTCAAGATAATGACCAAAAAATATATTTAACTTATTTGTGTCTATTTAAAAGTAAATCTTCCATTTGTAAATATTTTCACTTTGCATTCGGATTTTGTGGGTAGTATCCACTGAAAACCCTCACAAGACAACACTCATCCTACTGGGGACACCCAGAGGTTTAACGGCTTGTTTCATATGCTCAATGCAATCAAGCTCCCTACGAAAACGGATTTATCTTAGTTTTCCTTTATTCGAGAACGAATAAAAAAATAAGTATGAGGGTATCTGATGTGCACATAAAGGTGCATATATTTACATCCATATTTTATCTCTTTTTATTTAAATAAATATCATATTTGGGCATTTTAACATGTTTAGAACCAAAGTTTAATTATTTTCAAATCATCATATATTCATCTTCATTCAAGGGAAAAATGGTCATTTTTGTGCATGTGTCAATTTGAGAATTTTACTTTGACATTTTTTATGATTTTTATAGGAAATTTTGATGCAAATGGAAGAGGGATTCAAGAAGATATATGCATGCACAAGGGAATACAAAGGAATGAAGAGGAAATAATTCAAGTTCATGATCATGGAGGACCCCACCCACTTACCTAAATCTACAATTAGAAGCTAATGGACAACTAAGTGGGGGTTAAAGCTTCATGCACATTAAATGATGGATTAATTAGTGGCTAATGGTTACTTGGTGACCACACTTCCTAAAAGGCAATTTAGGAAGCACCCCTAAAAATTGAATTAGGGTTTTATGCATGTATAAATAGCCCTCTTATGTACATGTAAATATCTCTACTCTTTAAATGAAAAATGCAAGTTGTAAGCTTTATGGTTCATGAAATAAAAATGGCTTCCTAAGCCTTCTCTTTTCTACATGCTTCTCTTTACTTTTATGCTCATTTTTACTTCCATGCTCTCTTCTTTTGTTTGTTAGTATATTAGATTCACATTCATGCAAGTAGTGTAGTTTTGTTTTATTTCTTTTATGCAAGTAGCTTAATAGTTAATCCCGTTTTCCTCCTTTGTTTAGTTTCTATTTCTTTTGCTTTTAATGTTGAAATTTACATGTGTTGATATGATAACACAAATGAGTAGCTAAACCCCTTTAATTTAGGGGTAATGAAGCTCTCTAACTTTATGTAATTTCAACATTTCTATGGTTTATGATCTCTTTTATTTGTGCTTCATGAGAGTAGATGTTGATGTAAGTTTATACAAGTGAGTTGATAGCTTATGTTGCTTTTGCAAATGAGCTATTCTTATTCAACATAAGCACAATTTACATCATCATTTGCTAATTAATTTTTGATTTTGAAATGAAAGAAAAAAACAAAATTTGATGATCTATATTACTAATTACAATAGTAAATATATCATACTTAAAATAGCTTTTTCTTTGGCTTCATTTTTAAGAGAATTGATAAGTGGTTTATTTGTTATATTATAGTTTGATGGTTTGAGTTATGTTAATTAATAACATAAATAAACCATACTTATGATAAATACAACAATTATCTCACTTAATATCAAAGCTAGAGATCATAAATTATTTGTTTGTTGATTTACAAAAATATGAGAGTGGATTTGCCTCTAAATTGTTCTCTTATCTCATAGTTTTTAATCTCATTTTCCTTCTAATTTTAGCTTCATTTTTTTTACAAATTGTAGTTAACAATCTTCTCTCCACTTTGGTCAAATTTGATTGATTAAAAAATTCTAAAATCTAAAATATTCCATACGGATCGACCCGTACTCGCCACGTACTAAAATTGTATGTCGTGCGCTTGCTGTAATTTTAATTCAAAATTTATCGACAGTTTTCTAATTCGATAGAAAACTCGTCGTTAAATACTTTGATGCATACATCAAAAGTACTTGAAGTATTTAGCTAATACGTGATGAAGTAACAATGCTTTTAACTTCAACAAATATGCTTAGCAATTTTGACAAATTCTACTTCTCAACTAGTTGACCTACCTTTAAACCTTAACAAGATCTGCTATATTTTAATCCCATCATTACGACCAAGTTTCCTTGGTTTAAGCACACTAACATATATCACGTGTGTTATCACAAAAATATTTTGCCCCGTACAAAGCCATGACTACAACTAATCGCTGACCATAACTTGTATGCATCACACAAATTTGTATTTTATAAGTAGTACGCCCGTTGAATAGGTTTTTAATGACTAATGCTAGCTTTTCTTAATATTAGATTTTTTATTTCTCAGTACACATATACTACATTTGATTATCGACACTCCTATAATTAAAACATATGTGCATACGATACATGCCTTAGTGCTATATCAGATATTTAAAACTTGTAACTTTATTAGGTGGAAAGTGCAAATTTGGTACTGTTACTCAATAAATCCACCTTTCGACTAAGTCTAAAAGTCTTTCAGCAAAGACTAAAGAAAAGGAGCACGGTCCAAACCTTTCAAAGGAGTAGAAGGGATGCAGTCATTAGGTTTCATTAACAACAAACCTTTCGAAGGAGTCTAAAGGTTTCATCTCTCGGTATCTAAGGAGTTCTTACCTTCCGAAGAAGATGAAGAAGTCAAACCAAGTGTGAACAACTCAATAATGACCTTTTCGAAAGCATAGCAAGTCTTTTGAACCGGTTGAAAAACATTAAGGTTGCCTTTCGATAATGTCAAAAGGTTTATGAAGAAAGTAGCACTCACAAGTCACCAAAGAATGAAAAATAGTCTTTTGGCAACTTTGAAGGGATGCATCGCTCTCGACAACAAAGAAAATAGCAAGCTTCTAACAAAGTCGAAGGGTTCACAACAATCATGTGAAGAGCAACCTTCTGACAAAATCGAAGGGTTCATAGAAGTCAAGTAAAGAGCAACCTTCCGACAAGGTTGAAGGGTTCATGGAAGAGTAAAGAAGGCAAACCCTTCGACAAAGTCGAGAGGTTCATGAAGGCATAACGAAAAGCAAACCTTCCAACAAAGTCGAAAAGTCTACAATAGCAGATGAAAGGCAAACCTTTCGACAAAGTCATAAGGTTCACAGCCGCATATAAAAGCGACCTTCCGACCAAGTTGAGAGCATGGAGTCGAAAGGAGGGCCGCCTGCTTCTATAAATAAGACCCAGGGGGTCCTGTTTTTGGGGGCCAATTTCTCTCATTCTAATCTTGTAACTTCTTAATCAAAGTATTGTAACCCTAATCGAGTACTAATTTGGGGATTTAATAAAATAGAGATGATCATGGATAATGAGGGAAGTCTTGTGCTCTATTAATTACTTTATTTTTTAGGGCATTTCACCAGAAGGACAAACTTTGCCGTCCAATTAGTTTCTAGGACACACATTCAAAGAAATTACTTTCAAGGCCAAAGTCAGCAGAATAATTACTTTCAAGGACAAAGTCAGCAGTCCAATTATTTTCAAGGACATAATTTCATAGGTTTTTAGGCCTTAGAAACTAATTATTTTACGTTTTGTCCTTAAAAGTAATTATTTCAGTTGTGTGTCCTAGAAACTAATTCCACTTACTAAAGAAGCCCTTGTGGCTAATTTCCACTTATTTTTTTGTATAAACTTTCGTTGGATTAACTCTATATTTTCAGGTTCAACCTCATCGGAAGGTTCTTGTCAACAAGGTCGATAGCACATCTATACATGTAATAACTGCAACCTTTCGAAGTCTTCAACCCTACAATATAAACCCTTCGACAAGGTCAACGACTTATTTGGATCAATACTAACTATAACCTTCCGAAGTGATTAATTTTAAGACTTCATCCTTTTGACTAGGTCAAAATCAGCTCTTTGAGTATAGATAACCAGACTTACAAGGCTTAATCAAAAAAGGACTCCCTTCGAAAAGGATCAAACATATATCATATAAGTGATCAAACCTTTCAACAAGGTCGAAAGCTCTTACATAACCACCAAGAAGTCTGATTTCTTACATAAACCAAAAGAAAGCTATCATCATAACCATTCGACAATATTAAATCCAATCTTCAAAAGGATTGATTTAGGAGATTTTTTACCAGGCTAAGAAAGGAAACTTTTATAGGTATTCTCATATTAGTTCAACTAAGACGAAAGGTTATCTACTTTAAGGACCAGACCTTCCGACAACGTCGAAATGTCCAAGTTAAGAATCGACAACAAGTAAAGCTAAATAACGGCACTTCTTAGGGGTATCAAGCCCTTTATTCAAACAAGTCTTTCCATTCCTCTTGGAATAACATTTGGGGTGTTGACAAGAAATCTTGCTAACATTTTTGGCGCTAGAAGGAGGGCCTGAACTTCCGACTTGGTTAATCCCATAACAATACCGTTCTCTAACCCCTCCTTGGATCAATCCTATGCCAAGTTTATCTACTTTGGTTTGATCATGGCCAGAAGATTTAAAAAATCTAAAGAAGGATCTTCTGAATCATATTTGACAAGATTCTCCCAAGTAGACATCAAAAACTCCAATCTAGATGAAGAACAAAGACTAAGGCTAGAAGCCTTAAGAGTTATAAATAAGAAGAAAGCAGAATCTTACGATCTTGAGAAATGGTGTCTAAACCCCTTAATGTTGGCCCTACCCCAATCTTTGCGCTTGGAAAGAGAAAAACTTGAAGTGACAATATCTTTAGTCAAATGAGAAGAACAATTCAACAATAGTCCAATGGCACAATCTTTGAGAAAGAGACAATGAATGATTATAACGCCTTTGCACACAAGTGGAAATCAACTACAATAAGAGCACTTCCAACCCAAGAGATTCAAAGGGTAGCAAAAAGAAAGATAATTGAAGAGCATGAAATGATGAGGCCGAAAAATAAAAAGCAAAAGAGTTATCCTCAAGAGTCAAGTTTCAAGTCTAGACTTCCAAAAGAATGCAACTTAACAACATCAATGGAAAATGTCTACTTGCTTACAAAGGATGAACTTAACTATTGGCATCACAAAAGAAAAAACCAAAACATAGAAGGAACTTAGGAGGATCCTTCTACCACCATCATATGATGAATGGTCGTGAAACCAACCATTGCAAAGCCTTGGAGGGGATGATCATCAATTTATTTAGACAAGGAAATATCAATGAATTTGTAAAAAGGACTTGAGAAAAGATTAATAAAGATCAACTTTTTGTAAAGAGAAAGTCTACATGGTTAGGAGTGAAATGCTCCTCAAATTTGGATACTACCTAAGATGGTAGAAAAGCCTCTGTCCATGCCGAGATGGCCAGGGCAGAGCGCCTTCTGAAGGGAGGATGGTGTACGCCTCTATCTGCACCCAAGATGGCCCGGGTAGAACACCGAACAAGCCCTTATCCGAGCCATGCTATGGCCAGGTTAAGACACCTCCTAGTGGGAGGATGGAGTAAGCCTATATCCTCACTAAGATGGCCAGGGTAGTGCAACGAACAAGCCCTTATCCACGCCACGCTATGGCCAGTTTAAGGCACCTCCTAGAGGGAGGATGGAGTAAGCCTCAATCCATGCCTAAGATGGCCAGGGTAGAGCATCGAACAAGCCCATGTCCACGCCACAAATGGGCCAAGGCAAGGCGCCTCCTGGAGGGAGGTCAGGTAAGTCCTTGGTTCCAGCCTTTAAGATGAGCTAACCAAGAGCACTAGACAATGGACTAAGATGTCCAGGCCCAAGAAGAGGCCCAACAAACAATGGACCAAGATGACCAAGCCCAAGTGAGGCTTATTCAATAATGGACTAAGATGTTCAAGCCTAAGAAGAGGCTAAATCAATAATGGACTAAGATGTCCAAGCCTGAAAGGTGGCACAATCAACTAAGGACTATGATGTCCTAGCTCAGATAAAGGCGACTTATTTAATTATGGACTAAGACGTCCAAGCTCAAGAGGCAGCTGATCAAATTATTCAAAACCTTAAGGGTTCTTATGTGTCGAAAAGGACAAGAACAAAGGAGTGAGACGAATCTTCATTGATTATTAACCAAATCTGGGTTTTAGGACTTTCTTAAACATCATCTAATAACTACCCGAATCTAAGTTTTGGGATTTACTTGACGCCATCTATTAATGCCTGAATTTGGGCGCCGGGATTCTCATATATGAATTTCACTATATAATACTCGAATATGGGTTTCGGGTCTCTATTAACTTCTGATTATCTTAATATACTAGAATCTGGTTTTTGGGATTTTATTTCTAAAATTCATCTATCAATACCCGAATAAGGGTCTTGGGTCTTTCATATAAAAATTTTGTCATCTAAATACCCGAATCTGGGTTTCGTGTCATTATCAATCGTTAACATATTATACCTGAATCTGGGTATCAAGATTGCTATTTAATTAAGCCCTGATCTGGGGACAAGATCTTCGAATCTATATTCATCTCAAAATGCCCGAGTCTGGGCCAAAGAATATTATAAAAAAGACCGCTATTAAGACCCTCTGAATGGGAACTTCGGGCTTTCAACTATTTAAATCCTATTAACGATAAGGAATGGGTGAAAGAGTCTCTACTTTGAAATGTCTGGCAAAGACTCCTGAACCAGGTTCTTTATTTAAAAGTTATATTTTAACATTCATGACCTTATGATAAGGCAGAATCTACTACCAACAAGTTTTATGCATTCCGAACAAGTGGAAGGAGTTAAATCCTTGATCATTTATCGTTATGGTTAAAGATGAGATTTCAACATTTCGAATAAATTACTTTTCATACAATTGGCAAGATGATTTGCTAATCTAGAAAAATGATATACATAAACGAAAATGTTAATTACAAGCTAACAATTGAAAATATCGTCCGCTACATGTTTCTCAGAAATCAAAATGACAAGGAATAATAAAGGATTCGGCAAGCACAAAAGTCGTTGAATGAGCAATTCAAAGGCATATTAAAAGTTACACTATTGAAAAGAATCACAAATCAGGTGATATTTATCAAATTTCCATAATTTACATAAGTTATGAAGTCATTTACAAACAATAAAATTATATACGAAGATAAATCTACATAGTTCAAATATATATATGAATTATAAGCCATGAGCTGCTTTATTAAGAGTCTTCGCCACTGAAGGATTTACTACATGATTGATGGTTGGGCGGAGAACTTCCTTAAGCTTTTTCTCCTTTCTTCTAGTTGTATTCTCATCATCAATTGCCTCGATGTTGGTATTCAAGGCACAGTTAAAGGCCCTATTTGCAGCCCTAAGGTCCTTGATTTCCCTTTCTAACTTTGTAACCCGCTCGTCGAGCAAGTAATTATCATATTCCAACTTCTGATTCTTGGTAGCATAATCATTAATGGTCTGGGAATACTTTATCTTTTGTTGTTCGTCAAAATATCTGGCAATTTCAAATTTCACTCTTCAGCACTAGTTTCTCACCATATTATCATCTAGGCCCCGGGGTGGGTTTAACATAGTTAGAAAATTCTATGCCGTGAGAAGTCTCGACCTGGTAGGCTTGTCAGCTGAGGAAGTTGTTTGAGAGACCACAGGGTCAACATCCGAAATCTTTTACCCTAAAAGAATTCTAACGAGGCACATTGAGCCTGGCTATCTTTCAATTTTAACTCTAAATCACTTATTTAACGAAGGAGTTCTGACATCTTTTCATCGAAGTCGATTGTGGGATCCGACTTCACTTGTCATTTGAGCATAATGATCACTTCATCTTTTTTCTACAGCCTTTGCTGTTTGGAGACGCTATCATGAAGCTTACCATAATGAGATCTAGGGTTTGTTATTGGGTGATTATCGACGCCGAGTGAAGTAGTTCTGCAGCCTGGATGCTTGAAAGTCAAATTGGAAATTTATTCAACTGCCGTTGATAGTTGTAGGTGATGCTGCCGAAGTTGGTAGAGCCAAGATCCGACATCACCTGAAACTTACCACAGATTAGAAAGTTGCCACCACTAAAGTTCCATGTGCTTTTCCTAGACAAAATTGTCGTAATTGATAAAGAAATCGCAGCCACCACTAGAGTGCCATGTGCTTTTCCTAGACAAAATTGCCGTAATTGACAAAGAAATCACAGCCGCCTATTTGTGAGGAAGAAGCATATATTTGATTAGTTAAAAGAAAAGGTAAGGATTATGATTTGGCAAGTCAACCTAATTATATTCAATTCATTTACATGAAATAAATTCTTTTGTACTTTTATAAGCTCCATATATTATCATATCCAACCACTACGAAACCTTTTAATGCATGTACCATATCACATATGTTAATTGAGGATATATTAAGATGAATAATGCGTAAATTAATTAATTTTGGTCAAAAGGCGAGTTGTGAATGTTAAGGAAAGCAAAAACACAAAGTATGTCAAGAAGTTAAAACTATAATTCAAGCTTAATGGAAGTATAAGAGCAAATATTTGTTTAATTTGGACATAGTTTTGAGTTTTATTGCACAGTGCAACAATTATTTCTTTTAACTAATTCACCTTTTTCTTTTTTTTTGCCCTATATGGATATTTGATTGAAATAACCATTTCCTTGCTTTGCTGCTTCAAATTCAAGACAATTCCAAATCCAGCATATTCTCCAACTTTAATTTACGATCGATCGAGGATTCCAAATCCAATTTATTCTCCGCCTTTGACTTACGATCCTCATTTATTGGTCGTCAGCTATCAATTATCGATTAATGATTATGGATGATCGATGATTGACTGATGTTAGTCCACTGAACTGCGATTCAAATTTCGATTAATGATTACCAATTACTGATTGAAATTCTTTGTTTATGACATGTTTCTCATGCTTAATTTGATTTAGCAGCACTTGAAATTTAGAATTTTGTTCCTCCTTTCATTCACCTTAATCAGAATTTAGCAATTGGAATTTAGAATTTGATTCAACAGCATTTAAAATTTACAATTTACATAAGTTTCTAAGTATACAGAGATTGATAAGGGAGATATATTTGGCATCTCCATAGACAAGTTTGTTGGCAATAATGAGATTAGCAGCTTCACTAGGATGATAAGGATCTCAGATTATATACTCTGAGCTATTGTTGCACATACTTGAAGTTGGTCCACATGTTATTATACCTGCAAATCTTCCTCCATTTCCATATCATGCTTTGCTTGCTAATATAAACCCTAAAATTATATGTTTTCTCAGCCAAGGTTCGAAAATTCGATTCCGGGTTCAGTTTCGGTCTTTTGAATTTTTTCTTTGTTTCAGATGGTTTCGGAAGATTTCGAAAATTTCGGAAGTTTCTTTTTTAGTTCCGGTTTCGGTCTCAGTTTCGATTTTCAATTGTTCGTTAATGAAAATTATACTAAACACCATCAAAACTAAACTAAACCCTAAAACTAAATTATACCAAATACTCATTAAAACAAAATTAAAGTATGCCAAATACTAATTAAAACTAACTAATACAAGAGCAACATTATTTAATACTAGCCCAACCAACACTAGTTAATGTATTAGCCCATAACATTTTCAGCCCACAAAAGTTTTTGCCTTGTGCTATACTAATCGAACACACACGATCCTATATTTCAACCGATAAAAACATACATACTAGTCAAACACGCTAGGGCGGAAGGAAATAAGACCCCTAAGATGAAAAAGACAACATCGCTGCTGAAGAGAACGAACACAAAAAAAGCTAGGGCTAGGTTGATGTCGTCGATGAAGACGAAGCTAGGGCAATTCGATTGGCTGAAGCTAGGGCAATTCGATTTGCTGAAACTAGGGCAAGGTTGATCATGCGCGATTTGCTGAAGGTAGGCAAGATTTTTGCGATTTTCTTATTTTCGTGTTTTGATTTTTATTCTTTTAGCCCTAAACGAAACCGATTTTGTCGTTAGATATCGGCTCGTTCAATAACGGTACCGGTTTGGTACCCGAAATTTCGGGGTACCATCCAATACCTCGTACCATGTTCTTAACATGAATCTTGAGATAAAATTTGCACTCACAGTAATCCATAGAATAAATCGTGAAGAAAAGGTTAATTACCGTATTTTCTGTAGTGTGCGAGGACATCTAGTAAAAGATCATAGGCATTGGCAAGAACAAATTTGGCATCGGGTAAATCTTGATTGAGTTGTGTTTAGCAAACTTCGTAATTTTACACTGTATTCAGAAGCAAGTTTATTGGGTAATGCAATGCACTCCCCTTCCTCAACCCCATTTATTATTTTTTGGCAAGGAATGCAACCAATTGGATCTACATTTCCTAAGACAAATTTTCTTGCATCTAGACGATACAGCCTCTGTAATTCGAAGTATAAAAATTAGACGTTTGTCATTTTTATGTATGTATTTTATGAGGAAAACATATAAATTACAGTTAGTTGTGCCCCCAAGTTAGCGATGAGATTATCGACAAACTGATCACAAGATTCTAAAATTCTTTCACCCATAGAGATGGGAGGAAGTAAGTAATTGTTAAGGAAATCATTTGATTCGATTATGATCAAGAAGATTGATTCTTTGACGTACGTATCTTTCGAGTAGTTGTAACCAAAATCAGAAATGTTTATTCACATTTGTTCGTTAATTTTGTGTTATTCACTTCAAGGGTCGATATTCTTCCTTATTGTTTTTTTTCCTATCTTCATCCTTTTTCGAACGAAATTAGAGGAATGTCTGATTATAATTTTTATTGTTGTATCTTTATCTTTATTTTATACTTTTCTTAGGACTGATCCGCTATAATATGAATATAAGTAATCTTATTTGTTATAACTATTCTCAAATCTAAAAAAGGAATTCCAATTTTTTGGTATTTTCACTATCTTATTATTATAAATTAATTATTATACTTTTTTTTGATTCATGTTATTTTATTGCTCGATTTACGTATGTATGTTTTGAGTTTTGCAAACTGAAATCAAAATCCTGATTTTAGATTGTTTTTGTAGTTTCAGATTTTATGAAGATTCTAAGCTGGGAATAAGTAGATTGATGCACAACCTGCTCCCTTCCTACTTTGAAATAAGGGAGAATTATCATCACGCTTTGGGCTTGGTGAGGATTATCTTCATGCTTTGGGTTTGGTTGAGTGGATCTATCTATGTATTTTTAGCAGAACACAATACAACTGCATGCATTTTTACCTAAGGACATTTTTAGAGCCAACTAATGTGAATTTATTTCTATCCTACTTCTACACTGTTTTTATATAAAAATCTGAATTCAAGTTTTGTTGCAACCTCTATATTATTAGTTAGCTTATGATTTTGGACCTCTTACATACGTAATACACTATTTTATATGTTTAGCTTTATTGTTGTGAGTAGTTAAAAGATTCAATTTTTATTAAAGTTCTATTGAAAATAAGTAATCATATGTATTTGGTTTTCAAAGTTAGGTTTTAAGTATTAAGCTGTAAAAGAATGCAAGAATAGCTCACATGAATTTGTATGTGCTTTCTTGGAATTTTAACTGGATTTAAAACTCATAGTTTGATAATATGACAAAATGTGGACTACACCAAAGATTACATTCTATAAAACTCATATACCGAAATGTTTATTAACTGATATTTTCATGAAGGGATGATTGAGATAAACTAATAGCTCAATAATACGTTACAATTTTAGTTTCCATTAATGTTAATATGACATTTGCTTTTCTTTATTTCCTTAAACTTTTATAAATTATTCTTAAAGAGGCAAGTTTCCTATATTATGACATTTTTGTCCTCTTTAAACTTTGCAGCTGGCAAGTAAAAATTTTGAAGGATCTTAAATAATTTGAATACTATAGCCTAAAAATGTGTATGTTTAATACATTAAAAGTCAATTTTGGACCTTTCATTTTTTTTGCTGTTATTCTTCATTCTCATTATTCTCATTTATGTTTCTAAATGTTTATTTTTTTAAACAATATTAGTTTGCAAAGTTTATGATAATGATCATGCTATACTATTGTTTCAAACATACTTTTTGATTGTGTTCTAACGTGTCTAATTTTTAGTTCTTTCGCCGTTATTGTTAATTGAAGAAGTTCATTTTTATTAATTCTTTGACTTACATATGTGATAAAAGAAATAGACTGAAAATTTAATTTTAGAGCATTTTTTTGACTTATAAATTAACTATTTTTTGTGTTCTAGGTATAGTTTAACATCATAGGTGTAGAATTTTTCCAAGAGCTACCAGGTTTCTATTATCATATTTTATCTTTAATGTTATTATTATTATTCTAATTCACTGTAATTTAGATATGAGTTTTGACATTTAGTTAAAAGTTCACAATGCTTTGTGGTATCATTTAATGGGGATACTTATCATGATTTGTTCAATGTTCAAAATGCAAACATCAAAGAAAATCTTGAAAATTAGAATTCATTGACAAGAATAAATCCAAATTCAACATTGATATTCCTCTAGTATCTTCTACATAAATCTTGGAAAAAGGGAAGCTTGGAGCAACATACAGAGCAAATGTGCAAGAATCAGGACCGATTGTGACTGTAAAAAGATTAGAGAATATGCATGAAGCAAGCAAGAGAGAATTCTTTCACAAAATAATGTAGCTTGGAGCATTAAAACATTAAAACATTTTGGAAATAATTGCTTATCGTTATACAATAGATAAGAAGCTGGTAGTTTATGAGAACGTGGATGGTGGAACCTTAGCTGAACTTTTACATGGTAATCTTTCTTTTCCTTTACTTTTTCGCCTTTAGTTATGCTTATTAAGTACATATATACATATCCTAGCACTGTACATGCATGTTTTATAAACAAAAATAAAGGAGGAGGAAGAATTCCTTTGAACTGGCAAGCAAGGATAACAATTGCACCGGAAATGGCAAACGGATTATCATATTTACACAACCTTCTTCCCTTTCAAAATGTTCCACATGCAAATTTAAAATTATCTAACATCCTCATCGATCAAAATTACAACGCAAAACTAACTGATCATGGCTTTTTTCCTCTACTATCTCCTCAACATTTATAAAGGCTTGCAGTAGGAAGAACATCATAGTTTAAAGAGTGAAAAAAGGTGAATAGAAAAGTGCATGCGTGCGCGCGCACACACACACATGTATATCATTTAGGTTTAGTACTGATGGAAATTGTAATGGGTAATTCTCCTGAAGATTGTGAAAATGGAGATTTGCCTTCTTGGGTTGATTCTGTGGTTAGAAGGGAATGGTCAACTGATGTATTGGATATGGAAAAGTGGAGAGAGGGAGATATGAGATGTCGAAGTTGATGAACGTTGCTCGGCAATGTACTGTGATGGGGCATGGGAAAAGACAAAATGTGAGTGTGGTGGTGGAGAAGATCGAAGAGATTGTAGCAGAGAGGGATGGAAGAAGTAGTTGATCGTGTTTAGATCTTTTGAATTTTCAGGGTGATTTATTGTTCTTTTGAATTAATTTGATTCTTTTGATCAAGTTATTAGTAGATAGTAATGTCCTCTTACTTTTACTAATTCAAAAATACATTTGAAAAGTTGAAAATGTGATAACGATAATTCATTAGGTGTTGATATAGAGTATCTGAGAAGTAATAAAGTACCATTAGTTTCTGGTGAATTTTCATATAACTTGAATTTGTTGGTTGCTTTTCTCTCAAGTTACCATTTTGTATAGTCACCGTGCATGTATATCAAATTAGAATTTGCATCCACTTGGAACGAGAAATAAATAGTTTTTAGTAGCACTGTCAAGGGTTCAAATAATGTTACTTTGAAATGTTGGAAAATACGATTTTAAAGGAAAACAGATATAATTTATACGTTTGCATTTTATACGTATTGAGAGTGATAGATGTTGGATAATTAAAAAAAATCAAAATCTTTTCGCTGTTTGACCTCTTGCATTTTTATTAATGAGAAAATATTTTTATTTATAATATGCTTATTTATTATGATTGATAGGATTAAGAGAGAAGAATATATTTTTCATTCTCCAAATCCTACAACCTTGAGTGCATAAGTTTGAAGGACAGCTGTGTTGACCTTGCGAAGTGGATGTCAATTATCCATTCAAATTGCTTCCATAATCTGATGATGTCAAGAAAGTTATCCATGTTATACAATATAATCACTGATGATATCAATATGGGTAATTACTATCTACATGTTGTTTGTATGACATTTTTTGCATGGTCTAGAACTAACTTCTATGTGACAACCATCTATATTTATTACATCTCATACAAAAGTGTGTTGTTAAATCAATACACGCACATTGTGTTTGGAGTAGGCCCACCTAAACGTGCATATATACTAGTACTTCTAATGTTGGTACAATTTACTTAACTATGTCAGTTTTTCATTGTGGTTCCTTGCAGATGCAGGCATACTCTGAACTTTGTTAACTAATTTACTTAACTATGTACTGGCTATAGTAAAATTAGTAACTTACCAATGTGTAGTACAGGTGACAGTAAACTAAATGCTTCTCAAAGATAAACACAGGGTAAAATTGACTTTTTTAAACTTAGTCCTAAAATAAAATTTATTTCATTATCTTGTAGAAACCGAAATTTGTACTGATGACTGTTTGTTTGCTAACACGAACTGTAAAGTAAACGTCAAATCAAGAGTAAGCTGCTGCATATTTTCTTTCAACCTTCGTCATTTTTAGTGTTCAGTGTACATATGTCTGATGGAGATGTGCACCTTAGACATATACTCTCTTTACTATGCAAACAACTTCTCTATAGTTAAGTAGGTGAAGTTTTCTACAATTTTCTTTTAAGTAACGAATTATAGTGTGGTTGATGCCCAGAAAAGCAAAGGTGCTTTCCTGTAAGTTTTTTTTGGATGTAATTCATTTTCGTTTTGTGAACTACTAAATATTGAATTTTAAATAAACTTATTTTAACAAGCTGGATTTTGACGTATGTCTTGTGCTACATATGTTTAAGATTTAAATCGTTTGAATTTTTTGTCACATTCAACGTCTAAATGCTACGTTAGTAGGTCTGCAGTTCTTACCATATTTGTTACCACAGTATGCAACATAGCCTAGGCACTTCCACTGATTTGTTCATGATATACCTGCTATGGTTGAGATGACTGCAATGTGTTGTACGTAAGTAAATGCTTCTGATTACATAATAAAACATCAGAATATTGTTTTCAATTTGGATCTTCTTGCGAGTACTTTGACACTCATGTATGTTTGCTAAAATAAAACACTTTAGTGAAATATAACGCTCCCTTTTATAATTTCTGATGAACTATTAACTGAATACTATACAGGTACAATGAAAATATGACATTCTTCATGATATGTCATCAAAAGAATGCCGGTGTCTTTAAAAAAAGGATGAATATGCTTCTTCGTAGAGTACAGATTTTTTAACTTTTTTTTACATTGCAGCTAACAGATTTTTTTTTGCTGTTGAAACTATGCTAAGTTCATATTTTATCGACCGGAAAGTTACGAGTACATGCTAATTACAAAGTAATGAGTGATATGCCTACTGTGAGTTTTCGATTTCAAACCGTTAACAAATGACCGCCTGTTAAATTTTAATTAGTTTATCATATGAACTGAGAAATCGGGTAAATAGAAATTATAAGCCTGCCAAGAATTTTTTTAATGTTTTGATATTTTTAATACACAAACCTGTGCACTGCATTTACAACTGTATGGTTGGAATATTTGTTCCGTTTATTGTGAGTTCGCCTGTACTACAGTTGAGTACACTGTAGTTCCCTGTGGATGAAGGCATACTTTGAATATTGTTCCACTAATTTTCTTACGTATGTAACTGGCTGTAGTAAAATTTGTGACTTACCAATGCATGGTACAGATAACAGTAAACTAAATGTTTCTCAAAGACAGACACAGTGTGCATTTGTTTGTACCTTTGTTAAATTTAGTCCCTAAAATTAAAATTTATTTCATTGTAATTTTAGCATAGGATCACACAACTATCTTCGTAATAACAAGGAATTAAGTTCATGTTTCATTCAGGCAATGAACAAGATTAGGATCCTTGCGCTCACCGATAAAAATGTTTAGGGGAGGATGACAACAACTAAGCTTTAGATTCAAATTTTGTACGTCAGGGTTACTGCATGGATGTATTTATTTCGCAGTGTCTTGCCTGGTTATTTTTCTTATGTTAGATGTTCGCATCAACCTAGACGAGGAGAACAAGGGCCTGTTTGGTTTCATTGAGTTTTATGTTTTGAGTTTTCAATCTTCATTACGAAGTATGAATATAGTGGAGGAGAAAATTTAAAACTTTAAACCATTACGATGATGATGGAGGCATGCTGGAAGGGATAATGGGATGATAGAGGGGATATAGGGACGATGGTTGGATGGATTGTTTTCTATGCTTTTGTTATTTTTCCAAAACATGAGAAAAAAATTGAAATTTGTTTTCTATTTCGTATGTTAGCTTCATTTATCAAATTGATTGTTTTTAAAAAATATATATGTCGTGTGCACATTTGTTGGATGAAAATCTAAAACTAAATGGCAAACCAAATGGGGCCTAAGGTTCCCACTTTCAGATATAGAAGCATTGTTATGAATGACGCATCTTTGAACAATAACTTAAAGAACAATAGCCAAGTTAGGAACTTCATGTATTGCTCTCATGATTTTTACCTATTTTATGCTTGAATTAAAAAAACAAAAATGTTTCAACAAATTTTGTTGTTGATAGTTTTGGTTGAAAAATCGTAGACATGAGGTGATCTGAACCTCATTTGGGCAAATTTGGCATTGAGTATTACTCTGCAGAAGATTTTACTCCATGCTGTAGTACGGTTTAAGATATCATCATGTTCTAAAACTGATACTATGAGTTAGTTTGCACCCTTTGTTCTTTAAGGAAATTAAAATGATGGATTGCTTGCTTTTGACAAACCTATTCATTATGTCTTGTAAATGTTGTTAACCACACCTTTACTATTAACAAACATTTCCTATACCAATAAGGATGAACTCATAAAAAACGTCTGTTTTTCCTTACATACCCATTTGAAAATATCAAAATGTACACACCGTTCAACTGTTTTGTACAACATAGTGAATCAAAAAGTAAGTTAACTTTTCATTTCATTATATCACTCATTAGTTTATATGTTCTACGCATCCTAATTAACTGCATTCTAATTCTGGTCCCAACTCATTTATATTGCATTTATCATGCTTACCTTATCTGCGTTGTTTTGTTGCTACTGATTAATGATTTTGTAGTTATCTACTAAGATTTAAAATAATTTCCATTTCAGAGTACCACCATTTTGTTATTATCTACTAATATCTACCATCATTCTAGTAGGTTGTAACTTAAGCGATAGTGACGTATTTTCCAACTTTTTTTTCACCCACACTATCCTCAAGTTAAATCGGTACTGTGTAAGTCTTAAATTGATCATTTTTTCGATTTTTTCCACCCCACTATCTTTTGTATATACGGTATTTAAGTTACATGCATGCCTTCCACTTCTTCAGCCTGAATATATGTTTTAAAATTTTGTCTCTTCAAAACTTATATTTTACTTGCTTCCATGGCCCATCAGCATAAAATATGTTGTTTCTGTTAAAAGACACATGCTTATTTTGTTTTTGAAAAAATTATTGATAGTAATTACATTCCGTAAATAGACTAAAAGTTGTTACATGTAATTACAAATGTCTTAATCTGCATGTATAGTTTATAATTAGTATTCTCTCTTCAATTTGCAGTAAACATCTTTTTTTTCTGAAATTCTAAATTGTTGAGTTAATTAATTATTTTTTGCTAATTTCATGAAGAACTATCTATAGTATGGACTGCAATTTTGAGGTCATTGGTTATGAGTCTTCAAAAAATTGACAGTAAGATATTGGAAACTAAGCTTCACCACTCCTCTACTAATCCAATCAGGTTTTTCTTTTCTATTTGTCAAAATTTTTGAAAATTTGTGTTTTTAATTTGTTTGCTACCCTGCTGCAATTTTGGTATCTGTGCTTTACCTTGGAATGGTCATTAGATTTAAAACTGATTAATTCAAATAATAATTAATGTTTGACTAAACTAACTACTGCGATAATGCATCTATGTAAATTTAACATAGAGGCGATCTATCAGAATTTATGTTCAAGTTGATAATCTTCACATGTTTCACTATTTTTTGAATGTTTCACAAATAATATTTTGATCTATAGTAATTTATAAAGTTATTGAAACATTTTTGTTACAAACATAATATGTACTTTATAATTTTTTTTCTTCATAAAACCTTTTTGAATCTATTTAGTTCAACCTTATGTTCTAGCCCTTTAAACATTGTAATCATGTCATCAGCTTTTTCCCACTTTCGATTTTATCGTTCATTATAGATGATGTTGCAATCCTGAATATGTCAACTTGATGTGCATTTATGACTGTTATTTAGGGATCTTACTGCTTTGCATTAAGGTTCGTATGAAACTTCATGTTCAGTTGGAGTTGGTCTGTATTAGCTTTGCATGTTTACTTGTAGACCGAGCATAACACTATTTAAACAAATAAAAAGACTTGAAATAACTACCGAATACAACGGCTGTCATTATGCATATGTAAAAAGATTGTGCACGTTTTTGATTGTTTAGTTTTCCGACTACATACAACCAATGAGGAAATTGGTGGTATAAAATGACTAGCGTAGTTAGTATGAAATAATTGATAGTACGAGAATAAAATGGATGGTTTGGTAATATGGTATTAAGAATCAAAAACTGTGTATCTTAAATGGAAAGGTGAACTTATGATATATATATATATATATATATATATATATATATATATATATATATATATATATATATATATATATATATATATATGTTTGTGTAAGCGTGTAAACTATTTAACACTTTTATTCTACTGGTTTCTGATTCAATTGTAATGCATGTAGTATGTGGCATTGTTGATAGGAGGAAAACAGTAATAACCTTTAATTGAAACTGTTATAACATGACATCAAAGTGTTTTTTTTGCTATTATGCCTACTTAAGAAAGTACAACGATTTGAGGCAATAGTTTAACTTTTATACATCAAGCATATACAACTGCTTGAAGCAATAATCTACTTCTATTCATTCAACTGTAACACTACTTTATAACATACTCAACAAATTTTTGTTAGCAATTACAGTTAATCATGTATCTTTTACATTAAACTTGCACCAACTATATGGGATAACGATCCAATTTGATCGCCAACATGCCGAGCCATATATACATAAGCATGGACAAATTAACTGACATTCTTTTCCACTTTTATGTGCACTTTCGTTATTGGATGATAGAAAACATGTTTTCTATGTTTGAGCTGATTTTTACTGTGCATACTTATCTTATTTTTATGTTCCTGATTATTAATTTTTCCTTAACCTGTATTACATGATTGGGTATGTTATTAATTTCTATATTTTTGAATTTCAGAGAATCCAAGTCATTATCAACAAAATATCATCTTTGTTCTGCTCAATTGTTTGAATTTGAGGCTGGTATATCATGGCTTATGTATATCAGTAATAGTTCCCACTACAGCCAAACAAACATTTTCTTAATAGGCCTCATCTTTACTGTCTCAGATGTAAGTTTCGAACTTTTCTACAATTTAATTTTGGCATAGGATCATATAACTAGTACATGTTTTCCTTGCATTTTTCTATTCAACAGTTCACATTTTTTATAAACAAATAAACAATATTAGTTTCACAATTTGATCTACGTACATACCCGATACAGGAAATGTCAAAATGCATGATCAGAGCTGGTGGGCTCATCAGATCCGATGTATGACAAAAGATCATTCAACAAACTCCTTACACCAACATCGCTTTGGATGTTTATAACGACAAGATCTTCCATTTCTTGGGCACTGCTTACTTATCAAGTCGTATCCTGTTTCATTGTCTCAACATTAAGTATGATTCCATACTTATGGGCCTCATCAAAGTGTTAGACAAGGTATGTTCTATTTTCACATTACCCTACGTTTCTCTTATGTTTGCAGACCTTGATCTGTTTGGATGTAATGTCTGTTTGTTTTATCCAGAACTTCTAAACAATGGTTACCCAAATTGAATTGTACATTTACATTCCACCAATATATTACTTTTGATGAATTTTTAAATTAGCAAAGAATGAAACCGATAAAGTATTGAGTACAATTAGATAATGAGTTATAATGAGCTCATTTAAGTGTTTCTAACACCATAAAAATACAAATACCCACTGACCAAAAGTTGTGCTCCATTTTAGTTGGTCAGTTACTATATTTCCAATATTTATAGCTTTAACATATCACCTTAGTGATTAAACAAGTTCATTCTTATATGGGTACTGAAAGTGTACGTGTAGTACTAAGGATCGTGTAATATGGTATATAAATGCGGAAACTGGTAATAACAGTAAAGTAAAAATTAAAGTAAGCACACCAGGAATTTTTATACTGGTTCGAACTTCCCGTTCTACGTCCAGTCCCAGAATACCCTTTGGATTTAAACTAAATCCCTCACTTAACCCGGAGGAATAGGTATACGACACCTGAGCAGCCGAACATGAATTTTTCCGCCTCAACAGCCGAAGAGGACTTCAACTTAATACAAAATGTTTGTTGACGAATGTGTTCTAAATAACACTGATAGTCTTTTGATAGTACAACTTTCCTATAATCAAATCCTCAAGAGTATGTATGTGTGTGAAGATTTAGAAGGAAGATAATCACGTAGAATCGAAGTATATGAATTAAAACAAGGATTCTAGTGATATTAATTAAGAATAAAAACTTTTATTTGCAGAAATGAATAGAGATTAGATTTCAGAAATATAAGCAAGAATCGGTGATTGTAGAAGTGAATTGAATATGTTTATATAGTTGTAGAAGAGTTGTAATCTTTCATGAAGAGTTTTAGTTAACAGTTGTGTCCATACCTCTTGAAATAGAGGACATTCCTCTTCATGAAATGATCGCATCTCTTCAGTAAACTAGCCGTTATTCTCTTGTCGGTCGACCGGAAAATCTGGCCGGTCAGCTGAGTTTGAAATCGTACATAAACAGAAAGTACCTGTGCACATAACACAGGGTCGGTCGATCGAGGATCCTGGTCGGTCAGCCGACCTGATGTTATTTGCACAGTGTACACTTATATATGTATAATTTTAACATGGAACAATTTGTGTGTGTGACTACTTGAGGAATGATTTTAACAATATTCTAAGACTCAATAAAATAAAATATTCATACTAATCTCTGGATTGTAGTCTTATCTCCTTTGTAATTCACAATATACGTTTTATTCTCTTTTTGTCGCTTTCATATAGTATTCTCTTTGTATTTCGTCGTATGATCTCTGAAGCTTGTGTCATGAATCAAAACTCATGAATCAACATTCTCCCCCTTTTTGATTGATGACAATACTTATGTGACGAAGTAAAACTTATCTATTTTATAATTCTTCCCCTGAATATATGACGACTTTTCTGCAAAAAATATGTTAGCTCTCATACATTTTTCTCCCCCTTTGTCATCGACAAAAAGGAATACTTATTAGATGTAATAAAAAAATTATGGAACATGTAAACACCAGTAAGGGAACAACAAGTTTTAAATATTACATAGTTTAAACAAGATAGAAATACGTTCATAGTTTCACAACATCTAATAATAAGCATATTGTTCATAATTAATACTCGAAAGTGTAAACATATTGTTAATCCTTTTATCTCCGCGACCTAGAACTTAGCGACTTAAGAAGAGTTTACGACCTAGAGAACTCAGCGACTTAGGAGGGCTCGCGACCTATGATCCAGGAAAGCTTCGCGACCTAAGATCCAGAATAGTTCGCGATCTAAGAACTGGAGCTTGCGACCTAAGGACTTAAGAGACCTTGCGACCTAAGGATTCAGGAAAGCTCGCGACCTAAGGATTCAGATATGCTTGCGACCTAAGGACTTAAGAGACCTTGCGACCTAAGGACTTAAGAGGACCTCGCGACCTAGGATCCAGGAAAGCTTGCGACCTAAGGAACTCAACGACCTATGGTAACTAGCGACCTAAAGGACTTAACAACCTAAGGTAGTTAGCGATCTAAGGGACTTGACGACCTAAGAAGGTTCGCGACCTAACTGTTGAAGCATGCTCAGCGCCCTATGACCTAAAAGGCGAACGACCTAGAGCTCCCACAGCTGTTCCTTAGTTCGCCTGCGACCTACTACTTGATCAAATGAAGCCAAGTACAGCTTTACCAGCTAACTTCTGAAGCCGCAAGGGGACAGCGACCTAGCTTAGGTCGCTCGCGACCTACGACTTAACTAAGGTCGTACGCGACCTAAGACTTAGGCGAATTTTCTACCCAGAAATCTGCTCCTATAAATAGGCCACCACTTCCAACATGAAAAGGACTTTTGGAAAATCATTTCTACAGCGCCGTTACTCTGTCGAACTCTTCATTCAGCAATCAAGGATCCTTCAAGCATTCGCGACACTACAACAAGCTTCGAGAGAAATTCCTTACATCCAACATGGATTCAACGAGTTTCATCGTCGAAGATTGAGCTAGTAGTCAAGATTGTTTCTTGTGATCGATTTGTACTGTTTCTATAAGAGATTTGTATCGATTTGTAACCGGATTCAATAATAAAGAGATTCAAAGTGGATGTAGGCTAAATCTCAAGCCGAACCACTATAAATTGCTGTCTTTACTGCATTTCTGCTATTTTCCTGCTTGTTTTCTGTTCCCGTCACACGGGTGGTGCTTTCACGATCTTATTACACACACCGGGTGTTAGCGTTCACTTTTCAACGTTAACATTTTGGTGCTTTCACTGAGAACCCAACTCAGGCTACCATTCATCATTGCTTCACGAAAGTTTGTTGAAAAAATTTCCTACAAAACCAGAAGTCTATCAGACATAATGGCTCCTGGAAGGAAACGAAAGGTTGTCAGATCTGAGGATGTTCATGATGATACCGCCACTTCTGCTTCACCGAGTCGATCAGCTCCAAGCGTCGGGGTGACGCGAGAGGAGCTAAACGCTGCTGTATCCGGACTATACCAACAGATTGAGACTCAAAACAATCTGATGATGGAAAAACTGAATGCTCTGCTTGGTTCCAACCAAAGACCAGTTGGTAATGAAGAAAACACCGCTGATGCTCTTCGCAACTCTGAAGGGAGAGATATTCCTCAGGGGGGATCAGGTGCTGCTGAGGGGGCACCCCTCCAAGCTGAAGGATCCAGACCATCGCCAATTTTCCGCGAACATCTGCCTGGGCAAACTTCAGAGAAAATGGCAGAAGTCTACTCCGCAAAATCTTTGAACAATGAGGAATACCTTTCTGGCATGATCAAGCAAATAATGAAAGAGAGCATGCAGAGAGGTGAAGATGAGAGTGAATGGGGATTCGCGCCAAGTAAGACTCCGTTTACCGAGAAGATTCTAAAGGCGGAATTTCCTAGAAAATTTGTTCCCCCCACCATTCCTGCTTATCGGGGAACAAGTGATCCAAACCAATTCTTGTATAAGTATGACTGGCACATGACCGGTGCAAGAGCAACTGATGAAATCAAGTGCCGGTATTTCCCAGTATATTTGGAAGGAGTGGCACTTCTCTGGTTCACCAAACTTCTTGTCCGATCAGTAGATCAGTTTTCCGATCTGACTAGAAAGTTCAAAGAGCAATTCAGGTTATACGCTTCAAAGGCAAAGGACATAATGTCATTGTCCAGTCTTGAACAGAGTCCGGGAGAGCCTATTAAATCATTTCTGAACCGCTTCAATCTAGCTCTGGCAGAAGTCGATAACGCAGAGCCACGAATGATCTTGACCTATTTGATGCGTGCTATCGACAAATCGAGTGAATTTGGAAAATGGCTGAAGATGAAAGAGCCAAATTCTCTCGAGAAATTCTACAAGAAAGCTGATGAATTCATACGCTTGGAAAACCTTCCGGCACCAATGAAAGTGGTGGCAGCAAAGGTGGAAAATAATATTGCTGCTTCGGTAAAGAAGGATTCTGGAAGTCAGAAAAGGGAAAATCACGAGGGGAAGAAACAAAAGGATACAAAGAAACCTCGCTTCTTCAAACCTTCAGATTTCAGTCCATTGACTGACACTCTGGAAAATATCTTCTTCGCCACCAAAGATGTTGTGGATTATCCCAAACCGGCTGAGATAAAATCGGGAAAGGGCGCTATGAGAAATGGAAAGTTCTGCCGCTTTCACAACCAACCCGGTCATGATACCAATGACTGTCGTCACTTAAAAAGCTTAATTGAAGAATTATTGAGAGAAAACAAGCTGCAACAATATGTCAAGAAAAACAGAAGTGACCCATCTTCGTCTACTCAGAGACAACAACCCCCTACTCAGCCATCAAGTTCGAGTAAAGGTACTGTGGCACATGAATCTGAGAGGCCCGTTATTAACGTCATTACAGGGGGCCCACACCCAGCAGGCAGAAGCTAGGGGGAAATGGAACGATATGCTCATGCTCTGAAGTATATCCCTGCAGAGGAAGATGTTTTTGCTGTAAAAAATGCTGCACCCCTGAAACAGCAAAAGATTTCGGATAATGATATTATGTTCAAAGCTAGAGATTCTATTGGTATTGAAGCTCCGACCATAGATCCCTTGGTTATCTCTGCAGGAATTGGGCCAGCAATAGTAAGGCGAGTGCTCATCGATTGCGGTGCTTCCTGCAATATACTCTTCAAGAAAACATTTGACCAGATGAAGATCCCAATGACCGACGTTCAGGTTTCGTCACAAAAGATCGTTGGTTTCACTGGGGAACCACAGCAACCAATCGGAACTGTCGAGTTA
This sequence comes from Allium fistulosum, assembly GCA_030737815.1. NCBI lineage: Eukaryota > Viridiplantae > Streptophyta > Magnoliopsida > Asparagales > Amaryllidaceae > Allium > Allium fistulosum. Next base: position 749,742,800 of record CM060905.1, on the reverse strand, counting down.
TTCGTGGAACTTGGTGAAGGGCAGAAAAGGGTAGCTCGCAAACAAACCTTTGTGATTGTCGATGGATTTTCTGCCTACAATGCTTTCCTAGGCAGGCCGACTCTAGCTGCATTCAAGGCCATTTTGGCCCCGTGGTGCCTAACTATGAAGTTTCCTACGGAAAATGGTGTTGGTGTCATCAAGGGAGATCAAAATGCTGGACGCGAATGTTATCTCATAGAGCTTCGAGAAGCCAGAAAGAGAGAGATGGGTAAAGATGTGGCAGCTCCCCTCCGCATCAAAAACCCAACCTTATAGCAAATACAGGATGGCCCCTGCACTGGTGAGCATAGTGGTGCAAGGCGAGAAATGGACCCCAGAAAATCCAGTGCAGAGGAGAATAGAGTGGTGCCCGCAGAAGTTACGGTACCAATACCTGTCGACTCAAAAGACCCAAACAAAGTACTTAATGTGGGTTCGCAACTAAGTACAACAGTTCAAAATACACTGATATCATTTCTAAAAGCAAATCTGGACGTGTTCGCTTGGTGTCATGCTGATATGTGCGGAATCTCTCCAACAATTGCTGTTCACACCCTGAATGTTGATCCGAAATTCACACCAGTAAAACAGAAAAGAAGAACTCAAGGTCCAGAAAGGTCAGCAGCTTTAAAGGAAGAAGTAGATCGTCTTTTGGAGAATAATTTCATCAAGGAATCCAGTTATCCAAATTGGGTTTCAAATCCAGTACTGGTTAAGAAGGCAAGTGGAAAGTGGAGAGTATGCATTGATTTCTCAGATCTGAACAAAGCTTGCCCCAAAGACTGCTTCCCGTTGCCTAGAATCGACCAACTGGTAGATGGAACGGCTGGACATGAGTTGTTATCTTTTATGGATGCCTATTCCGGATACAATCAGATCATGATGAATGAACCAGATCAGGAAGACACAAGCTTTATTACAGATGTGGGACTCTACTGTTACAAGGTCATGCCATTCGGATTAAAGAATGCAGGGGCAACCTACCAAAGACTTGTCAACGCTATGTTCAAACCTCAAATTGGCAAAACTATGGAAGTTTATGTCGATGATATGTTAGTAAAGTCAAGGAAAGCAGTAGACCACATGGATCACTTAGCGGAGATGTTCTCAATTCTTCGAAGGTACGGAATGAAGCTTAATCCATTGAAATGTTCATTCGGAGTAGAGTCAGGGAAATTCCTGGGTTTCATCGTGAGCGCTAGGGGCATCGAGGCCAATCCTGCTCAAATCACAGCTCTAAGAGAGGTTAAAGCCCCTAGAACAAAGAAAGAACTGCAAAGTCTCAATGGAAAGGTTGTCGCTCTTAGTCGCTTCATTTCCAAGGCCACAGACAAGTGTATTCCCTTCTTCGACGCTCTAAAGAAAGGAAAGAAAAATTTCGAATGGACTCCTGAATGTCAGAATGCTTTCGATCAATTGCTTCATCATATGAGAACTCCTCCGGTCCTTTCCAAGCCTAGTGATGGCGAAGACCTCTTCATCTATTTGGCAATTTCATCCCATGCTCTAAGTGCAGCACTCGTACGAGAAGATATGAAAATACAACGTCCAGTTTACTACATCAGCAAACGGTTCACTGGGGCAGAGATGAATTATTCAAAGATAGAAAAGCTTGCTTATTGTTTGCTAATCGCTTCCAGAAAGTTGAGGCCCTATTTTCAATCTCATCCTATCAAAGTCCTGACTGATCAACCTCTAAAGCAAGTCCTGTATCGTCCTGAAACCTCGGGCCGTCTCTTGAAGTGGAATATAGAACTCAGCCAATATGACATCACTTACCACCCCCAAAGAGCAATTAACGGACAAGCTTTAGCAGATTTCATTGCGGAGTCCACTGACAAAGGTGGTAGTAATGAAGAAACAACTGATTGCATTCCGATACAGTGGAAGTTGTATGTTGATGGTTCGCGAAATGATTATTGTTCTGGGGCAGGAGTTGTGCTTGAAACTTCCGAAGGACGATCACTATGTTATGCATTGAGACTGGAATTCCCTTCGACAAACAATGAAGCAGAATATGAAGCCCTTATTGCTGGTTTAAAAATCGCCAAGGAACTGAACGTCAAAGTGATACAGATTTTCAGCGACTCTCAGCTTATTGTTTGCCAGGTGAAAAAAGAATTTCAAGCCAAGGGAGGAAATTTGCCTGCATATTTGACAAAAACTTCCGAACTTCTCAATGATTTTGATCACTATTCAATAAGCCACATACCTCGGGAGGAAAATATGAAGGCAGATTCTTTAGCAAAGTATTCTAGTTCCGGGGAAGCTCAGTTACTGGGATTAGTTCCTGTGGAAGTTCTATCGGCTCCCAGCATTGATGAAATGGATGTTGATTGGATTATGGCTACGTCTCTAGAGCATGAGTCATGGATGACTCCAATCAAAGAATATCTGCTCAATGGTTCATTACCAGAAAACTCCAAAGAACGTCTAAAGCTGTTGAGAAAAGCAGCAAGATATGTAATTCAGGATGGTCGGTTGTACAGGCGGGGATTCTCAATGCCGTTACTTCGATGTGTAACTAAGGAAGAAGCTAAGACAATTTTAGCAGAAGTACACGGAGGAGAATGTGGAGATCATTCAGGTGGTCAAACACTCGCAAAGAAAGTTCTCCGATATGGGTATTTCTGGCCGGATATTAATCGAGATGCTGCAGCTTACTCCAGGAAGTGCGACAAATGCCAAAGATTTGCAAAAATCCCAAGAGCGCTTTCCATCGAACTCACACAGATGGTCAGCCCATGGCCATTTGCCATTTGGGGAATAGATCTGATTGGGCCATTACCGATCGCTAAATCAGGAATTAAATATGCTATTGTTGCCGTTGATTATTTCACCAAATGGGCTGAAGCTGAACCTTTGGCCACCATCACTTCTAAAAAGATGATAAATTTCGTAACAAAGAATATCATCTGCAGATACGGTGTGCCACAGAAGATAATCACAGACAACGGTACTCAGTTTGAAAGTGAAGAATTCCAGGATTTTTGCGAGCGTTTCAGAATTCGAAAAAGCTTCTCAGCAGTGGCTCATCCGCAGGCAAATGGGCAAGTGGAAGCAGTTAACAAGATCATCAAGTCAACTATCAAAAAGCAACTTGAAAAAGCAAAAGGTGGTTGGGTTGATAGGCTTCCATTAGCACTATGGGCGTACAGAACTACTCACAAAACTGCGACTGGGCACACTCCATTTTCACTGGCATACGGATCTGAGGCAATGATTCCAGTAGAAGTAGAAGTTCCTTCACATAGAAGAGTTCACTTCAACGAATCCGAAAATGAAAAACTGCAACTTGAAGCACTTGATTTTCTTGATGAGAAAAGAGAAGAAGCTAGGCTCAGAATTTCAGCTCATCAGCAGAGAATAGCCAGGCATTTCAACTCTAAAGTTCGCCAACGCAGCTTTGAAATCGGAGACTTGGTTTTGAAAAGGATCATGACAGCAACTGGTGTGTTTGGGCCAAACTGGGAAGGGCCATATGTCATAGGCACTAAACTTCTTGATGGCACTTTCAAACTCATAACTGTTGAAGGAGATCCAATTCCAAGAGCCTGGAACAGCAACCACTTGCGTCCTTATTTTACTTGATAAGAGCTCTGCTTAAAATTGTAAAATGATGATGAATGTATCAGTTGTATTGTGAAATATTGTAAATCAGTGTAAATGAATGAAAGCTATAAAGTGGACGTAGGCCCGATTCTTGGTCGAACCACTATAAATCTTGTGTTCTTTACTATTTCATAATGCCTGTTTTATTTCGATTAGTAAATACTTTAAATGTATCGCTAAAATATCGATTCAAAATTACAGGACATTATAACAAGGCTTGCTCGTCACAAAGCTAAGCAACCTCTATAAATCAGCTATTACACAAAAACCAAGCGACAAAAAATTCCAAATTCAAATCCTATGCAAGGAAAACTTCACGTAAAAAGTTGGCGACTTCGCTGAGACAAACCTTTGTTCACTAGTTGAGATTGTCGTTATGAATAGGCATCCAGCTAGATAACTCGCGTTTGTCTCGTGAAGTCATTCAACAGTGAGGTACATTCCTTCGGATGAAGCAATTTACTCGCAAAAGGAAGAAGTTGTGCTTGGAAACGATAATAAGAGATTGCTAATGGGCAGATGATGAGAGGAAATTGCCAAGCAAACAAAGAAGCGGACAAAGGGAGGTATGCCTCTCAACAGGAAGGCCGGGAGATCCACTAAAGGGACACCTTCCTAAGCAGAAGGAACATGACCCTCGCTAACTGGTCGTGATGCATCCGATCAGATAGCGTACGTCCGTCCCGTGGATCCACTCGCCCCTGAGATGCAACCTACCTGGCACACCAACCAACCAAAGCCCTCTAACGAGGCACGCCAATAAATGGGAGTGCTTTACTCAATCAAAAAGATCGGTGGGACTACCAAAGGGGCACCTTGTTAGTTAATTGCGATCGTTTGTGCAAGCAAACATCCAATCAAGCAACTTGCGTTCGCCCCGTGGACCCCTCCGACCATGAGAAAGTAACTTCCAGGCAATCACAAGCCCTCTTCGGAGGCACAAGCCCTTTTCGGAGGTACAAGCCCTCTTCGGAGGCACAAGCCCTCTTCGGAGGCACAAGCCCTCTTCGGAGGCACAAGCCCTCTTCGGAGGCACAAGCCATCTTCGGAGGCATGCTTCACCATGCTTGAAGCACAAAATAAAAAGCCCTCTTCGGAGGCACATTTCACCAGGGAAAAAGTGCAAAATGCTTCTCTTCGGAGACCCACTTCACCCGAGTAGAAATACAAAATTGCTTCTCTTCGGAGACCAACATTGCTTCTCTTCGGAGACCAAAATCAAGACTTCTTTAGAAGCACAAGACCTCTCCGGGGGCACAACAATACTCCACAAGGCATAATGCTACTCTTCGGAGTCCAAATGCTACTCCTCAAAAATACCAAAAAAGCCCTCCTTAGAGGCACACTTCAGTTCTTAGGGAAGACCTACTTGTTCATCTTGAAAAACTCTTCCCCAGGAATTGAAGTGCTAAGTAATATCCTTTTCTGAGGTTCGCTTTACCGTGTAAGAGAATTCACTTCTCGAAAACATGAAGTGAACAACTCCGAAGGTTGAAGCGTAAAAAAAACTTCTCCGAAAATGAGACACGCTCCATTTAAGTAGAATAATCGTTCCCTTAAAGACGGAATAGTTATCCTATGAAAAATAAGAGCGCAGGTCTCGCCAAAAGCAACAAGATATTGTAATGCACTTGTGGTATAGGGGCAATATCATATGATACAGCTATAACAATAAAAAGCAATATTCAAGCGACATACCATAAGCACATAACAATATCACGTGAAAAGATGTGGAATAAATGCATTCTTAAACACAGACAAAAAGTTTGTACAAGTAGAAGGAATCGTCTGTTCCACACTAAAAATAAAAAACCAATACATTCTCACATACACAAGAGTTTGTACAAGTAAAATAATTGTTTTATTTAGTACTATGAAAATTCTTTACATGTGCAGATATCTCAAAAAAGCAAAAGCGGGGACCGGTACCCGCACAATCTCCGGTCAATACATGCAAAAAGCAAAAATAATAAGTAGAAAATCCAGCTTGATCAATCCTTCTTCTCGCCACCTTTTGAGCCCTTACCCGGCCTAATGATTAGCTTTTGAAGTCGTTGTGAACGGGCAGGGGCAGAAGGAGAAAGAGGTACGGCCGGATCAACTACTGCCTCTTCTCCAGCGGAAGTCTTCTTCTTCTTCCTTACGGCACGCTTCCCCTTCCTCTTAGAAGAAGATTCGCTCCCCGGAGTAGTAAGCAATGTTGAGAGCTTCGTATCGTCATCAAGAGATCGCTCCGGGGTCCTCTCAATGTCTTCAAGATCCTCCGCCTTCTACTCCTGTGAAGCAGCCGGATCGTCCAAGCCTTGAAGAGCTTCGATTTTTTCTGCCTGTGATCCCGGTTGGGAAGCAGAAGGAGGAGTAATTTGGGAAGGCGGAGGAACGGCAACTGAAGGAGTGAAAGCTTGTGCAATGTCTGGTGCCTCCGCTGTAGAAGAAAAGAAGTTAAAATCAACATCCCCCAAAAATAGAGAAGGCATCGGTTCACCGAAGTTTAAGTAACAAGTAAGAAGGTCATCGAATTCGGCTAAATCAAATGACTGGTTCATTGGGCCCGAGATGACGTCAAAATTACCTGGAGGAGTTGGCTTTGCAAGATCAACCTCAAATTTCTCGGCTTCAATATCATCCGGAGCCTCATCCTCAGTAAGAGTGGTTGCAGTTTCTTGGGCAACTTTAGCCGGATGTGAAGAATGAGAGCTGGAATCCATGATATTAACGTCGGTTGAAGTAGAAGCATGAACAGGGGCCGTTAAAGGAGCTTCTTCTTTTGGAAGCTCTTCTCCCGTTGATTCAGCTCTTACTTTAGCAAGTTGCTCTTTCCCCTTAGCAAGAGCAGCACGAGCCTCATCATCAAGATAGCGCTCCTCAAGTTCCGACTCATCATACCCGGCCCCGCCAAGCATATCAATGGCAACTTCCCACACTTCAGCCAGTGTGATTTCATAATCAGGACCCAGAAAAGAGGCTCCCGCGACCCAAAACGCTATGTAGATAAAAGTCGAATAAGGTAGAGCCGACATTGGCTTTTGTTTCCGCATGAGCTCGCTCAGCCGTTTCTTTTTCAGCAATGGCTACAGCTTGACCGGAAACAGCCTCGTCGCGCTCCTTCTCAACTTGAAGAAGCATGGCTTTTAATATCTCAATTTCCGCGTTTTGAGAAGCAGTAGCATCCCGCAGCTCAGCATTTTCTTTGCGGTATTTTTCGATAATGTGCTCTTTAGCTGCAATCTTCATTTCGGCATCCCTTTGTGCAGCATGTGCATCCCGCACCTGCTTCTGAAGAACTTCTTCTTTTTGGGTATGAGATGCAGAAGAAGAGGCAAGATCCTCCTTAAGTCGCTTGACTTCAGATTCAAGCTTGGCGTTATCATCTGCGATGCTTGTCATCTCCGCATCATGCTGCTTACGCCATTTATCCCATTCGGCTTTGTCGTTCTCCAGAGTCAACATATTTTCAAGATTCATGTGATTGACCCTTTGGAGTTCATCGACAAGCTTCTGCCATTGCGACATCCTCTCAATATTAAGCCTGACTGCATCAAGGCTGCTAAGCATGTCTTGTTTATCAATCGGCACCAAATCCAAGTCAAAGCGCACCCCTTTAAGGCACCAATTCGGGAAACGACTCTGAAGTGTTGGGGGGCCGTCTTTGACTTGAGATTGTGGCCTGTTAATGATAGTCTGAATGTCAGATTTCTTCAGAGGAGGAGAGCCGGCCGGAATATCGGAAGAAATGGGAGCGTCAGCCTTCTCAGAGATTACAGATGCATCACTCGGCTTAGACCGCTTGCTTGATTCGTCAGCAATCAGAGTTTTTCCCTTATCATCATAAGACTTTCGCTTATGGGGATAGTCACTCCTGTGAGAAGAGTCGTATCGTTCGGCATCTTTTCTTCTTTGTCTTTGATCGTAATCCCGCTTCTCCTGAGCTTTCCTTCGAGCCCTTTCTTCATTTGTTTCGCTTGGGGCATCGAGATATTTTTTAAAGTTGAAAGATCCACGGCCTCCATAGCGATGGAATGAATCATAATATGAGCCGGTGCGCCCCATCGGAGAATCTGAAAGCAGAAAAGAAATAAAATTTAGAAATTTCCAGAAAAGAAGGATAAGTGCTTATAAGTACTGAAAAATCCTAAGTGTGTGCGGCGTGCAAGCTACATGCGTCAAACTACAGACCACGCTTTGGTGTGGAAACAGAGACGACTGGTGTAGTAGGCGTCAGGGATTGTTTTAGGGAAGAAGTCGCTTCAGCAACGGGAGAAGTCACTTTTGGATTGATATCCCCGAAAAGCTCTTGAGAAGTTATCATGATATCGCTCAAATCATCAAAGGTGTCATCACCCTGGTTTTCAGCAAACTTCTCCTTTTCAACCTCTGTATCAATTGATTTTTCAGAAGCTCGAGGATTCTCTTCTTCCTCGATAATTGGGGCAAGTGCCGACTTGCTAACTGACCCTGCGACATCGATAGATGCGGAACATTTTATTAAGGCAGCCTCTACGACGGGTACTTTTGGTGCAGTTTCCTCTACAAGGGCTGGGGCATTCGAGGCCTCTGCTTGGGAACCTGAAGCAGCTAACGTTTCCGCATCAGAGCTGGAGATTTCATGAATTTGGGTCGATCTAGAAGGATGTAAAAGACCAAACTGGTGCAGAAATTCATCTTTCAGTAAGAATTTGGCACTCCTCTCTTCAGCGTCAACGGCACTCAAAGTATCTAAAATTGACTTGTGACGGGAATCTCGAAGTGGAGGAGGAAGTGCTGCAAAAAGAAAGAATGGAGTTAAGCGTCTGACAGTTCGAACTCTGAAAAGTCCAGAAAACAAATCAGAGAGAGGTAGTCTTACTTCCGACCCTCCAGATGGCATAAAATTCCGGAGGACAGCGAACGTAAAAGAATTGAGTCAAGAATCCATGGGCGCTTTCGGGCAAGTCCAGGATTAGTTTACGGTTCCTCGCACCCCTCACAAGTATGATAGAGGGATGGTCTTTGTTCTTTGCAAATGTGCACAAGAAGCGAATTTCAGCGAAAGTGGGAAAACGGCCCAATGTTCTCCTGAAAAGCACACACAGTCCTAGCAGGATGGAGTATCCATTAGGGTGTAATTGAAAAGGAGAGATAGATAGCCGAAGAAGGAGTTCTCGAAGACAGTTGTTAAAAGGGGGAATGGCTCCGCTCGAACACATTTGACGGTTAACTGCGACAAAGCCACGGGGCGGCCTATCAGCAGTGTCATTTATTCCAGGGAGTAGAGCGTCGGCTTCGGCAATGCCAAATTGAATGCATAGTTGATGGAAAACTTTTTGACTCAAAGTGGTGGGAGTCCTTTCCGGAGGATCGTTTAGTGGAGTAGCAATTGGAAAACCTTCCCTAGCTGTTTCCAAGTCTTCCTGTTGAGATTCCATTCTACACAAGGAACTGGACGATCAAATGTTAAGGTGCACGTTTCCTAAAAAAGAGTGAAGTGTTATGCAAAACTAATGCAATAACAAGCAAATGTAAATGAAACTAAATTAATTGATACTTGTCGATTATAAAGTTTCAGGGCTTGATATCTTTTAAGTCCAAAAACAGTGTTGTGTTGATGCAAATGAATCAGCTTTAGTTGATCGTTTCAATTTTGCTTTAATACTTCACTTAGATTTGTTAATTCACAGCATTTCATTCACGAAGTTCATTTAAGTTTGATGTTCTTTGTCAACTAATCTGTCGTTTGATGTGGGCTATCAATGGCAGTATATTCGTCCCATTTTCCTATGAATGTTACTTCTAAACAGGTTATCAGCGTTAAAGTTAAGGGAATCTGAAAAGAAGTGCAAAGTCCAAAACAATTCGAATTCAAATTCAGAGAATTAGTCAAAGTCTGTTCAAAGTTCTAAGTGTTAGGTCGCTTACGACCTAACACAGGTTGCAGTGTTCTTATGCTATGTTGTTCAGGTTAAAAGTTCAGGACTGGGAGAAATTATCTAGGTGGTAAGTCGTTCAGCGACCTATTATGAGTTAGGATTTCTTTAGGTCGCGCGTTGCAGCTGAATGGAGTAAAATGGGGGAATTTTCTCTAAATCCTAGGTCGTGCACAGCTGTTTCTATAGGTTGAAGACCCTCTAGGTCGCAAATGTTGTCAGGTCGCAAAGGCTTAAGTCGCTAAGCATTCCCACGCGACCTAACTCCTAGGTCGTTCAAGACTGGTAGGCTGGTGACTTCCTTTCCAAGCAATGTTATATTAGATCCGATAACCCATTACCGCCAAATCCGAAAAAATTCGTCTTCCCCTTCGTCCTACCTCAACACACCACCAAGTAACCAGCAAATCAATTGCGAACCCCAGAGATCCGTGACGAATAGTTTTCGTATGATCACGAATCACCACAGCACGTCAATTGACAAGCAAAAGTTATTGGAAACAACCGTTTAGAAAGCACAATGCACAAGATTAAGCTTGGGACAGATAGCAGCGATTCGTGATCAAGTGATGATTATAGATGAATAGAAGCTGATCCACTTACGAATTATGATCGGCGAGGAAGAATCGTTGGCTGTTTGGGTCAGATTTGTCTCTGAAAGCTCGAAAAACTGTTAATGGCGATGGAGGTTCAAGACAGTAGGATGAGGAAGAAGGTGCGACCTAGCCAATTTATATGAAGCTGAGAATGGGAGGCGAGCAGGCGCACGAAGTTCTAGGTCGTTTGCGACTTAGCAAGGGTGAATCGAAGCATACGACCTATGGCATAGTCATATGCCTCGAGGGGCAAATGTTAATCCTTTTATCTCCGCGACCTAGAACTTAGCGACTTAAGAAGAGTTTACGACCTAGAGAACTCAGCGACTTAGGAGGGCTCGCGACCTATGATCCAGGAAAGCTTCGCGACCTAAGATCCAGAAGAGTTCGCGATCTAAGAACTGGAGCTTGCGGCCTAAGGACTTAAGAGACCTTGCAACCTAAGGATTCAGGAAAGCTCGCGACCTAAGGATTCAGATATGCTTGCGACCTAAGGACTTAAGAGACCTTGCGACCTAAGGACTTAAGAGGACCTCGCGACCTAGGATCCAGGAAAGCTTGCGACCTAAGGAACTCAACGACCTATGGTAACTAGCGACCTAAAGGACTTAACAACCTAAGGTAGTTAGCGATCTAAGGGACTTGACGACCTAAGAAGGTTCGCGACCTAACTGTTGAAGCATGCTCAGCGCCCTATGACCTAAAAGGCGAACGACCTAGAGCTCCCACAGCTGTTCCTTAGTTCGCCTGCGACCTACTACTTGATCAAATGAAGCCAAGTACAGCTTTACCAGCTAACTTCTGAAGCCGCAAGGGGACAGCGACCTAGCTTAGGTCGCTCGCGACCTACGACTTAACTAAGGTCGTACGCGACCTAAGACTTAGGCGAATTTTCTACCCAGAAATCTGCTCCTATAAATAGGCCACCACTTCCAACATGAAAAGGACTTTTGGCAAATCATTTCTACAGCGCCGTTACTCTGTCGAACTCTTCATTCAGCAATCAAGGATCCTTCAAGCATTCACGACACTACAACAAGCTTCGAGAGAAATTCCTTACATCCAACATGGATTCAACGAGTTTCATAGTCGAAGATTGAGCTAGTAGTCAAGATTGTTTCTTGTGATCGATTTGTACTATTTCTATAAGAGATTTGTATCGATTTGTAACCGGATTCAATAATAAAGAGATTCAAAGTGGATGTAGGCTAAATCTCAAGCCGAACCACTATAAATTGCTGTCTTTACTGCATTTCTGCTATTTTCCTGCTTGTTTTCTGTTCCCGTCACACGCGTGGTGCTTTCACGATCTTATTACACACACCGGGTGTTAGCGTTCACTTTTCAACGTTAACACATATGATTAATCTTCATCATCATCGGAATCCCAAAATTCTGGACGAGTATTATCATCTAGTGAAGCCGGTTCCTTACCCCGTCTTTGTGTGTGAGGAACGTGAGTTGCCGAAGTGCTGGAACTTGTGTTATCGGATGTAGACCAAGAGAAATTTGGCTCTGGTCTTTTTCCAGGAGCAACAAATGAAGCACCGGCTTCGGAAGTACATGATAAGGCATCCCATATATTTACGAAGAAACCTTTGATCTTCTTGAACCGCCCATCAATTTTTCGAAGTCGAGAATCCAAAGTTATTTGGTTTTGTGCCAAAATATCAATGGCCGCTTCCGTACTCATTCCGGGAGTTGGTCATTGAATTGAAGTTTGACGAGTTATACGTTCCATAGAATGAGTAGATGGTTGAGGTGTAGAATAGCTTCGATGTAGTTGTTCTCGAGGAGTAGTACGCCATTGCTGAAAAGTTGTAATTTGGGACGGTGCATCGGGTATCTTCATTAGTTTTATGGTTCGTGAGTCAAAATTACGAACTTTGGATGTTTCAGATTCCGGAGCATGGGTGACAAAGTGATTAATCAACCTCATTATGTATTCTCCATAATAAATATGGAGCATCTTTCCTTGGTTGAAAGAGAGAAATTCATCCATAAGAAGTTGTGTCCAATTTACTCGAATATTTCCGCACATAGCATACAATGCTTTGAAGTTTTCGGGATATACTAAGTGGTATGATCCTCCTCTTGGAACAATAGACTTCATCATGAATCGATGAAAGAGTCGGGCTTTAGGGCGAAGGGATGAAGTTAGCCTTAAATCAGTAGCATCATCTTCAAAAAATAGATGACTTAGACGGTCACGAGTCGATGTATTACAGTCCACATCATGTAACGAAATTTCACCCGGTCGAGCATTTAAAATATGATTAATTCGATCAATGAAAAGAAAAATCGAAGTGCCACAAACCGATGTCCAAACACAATTTTCAGTGTTTCTTGGTGGATTTACAAGGTTGAGATTTGCTAGGAATAACTTGACCATTATATGATTAATTTTCAAGTTGTTTTTCCTATGGTCAAGAAATGCATCAAGACCACTTTCAAGGGCGGCATTTTCAACACCGTAGGAGGTAAAATCAGGATAACTTACAAAGGACTCCTCAAAGATTTTGGCATCTTGAAGCCTTATCCATCTTTCTAAAGCTTTGTCACTTACTAGCCAAGAAGCAATTTGAGAGTCTACAGGAGTTGATGAAGATGAGCCAGCATTAGTCTTAGATTTCTTCTTAGGGGCCATTTTTGTTTGAAGAATTTGAAGAAATTTGGGGAGATTGCAATGGGGGCTAGGGTTAAAATCTGTTTTGGGAGAGTAAAAGAGAAGAGGTGAGATGAAAAGGTAAGTGGATGGGTTAAAATATGTAGTCTATTGCAACAGAAAAAATACGCTCGGTCGACTGAGTTGCCTGGGTCGGTCGACCGACTGAAGTTTCAGGTTAGTGCTCAAACTTTCGGTAAGAGCTTCGGTCGACTGGTGCAGGGTACTCGGTTGACCGACTAAAAAATGGTATAGTTGATTTATGGGATACAGGTTCGGCTGACCGACTCAGGATATTTGGTCGACCGACCTGGCAGAAATATGTTTTAAAAGCTTCTCGGGATAACTTCGGCTGACCGACTCAAGGTTTCCGGTCGACCGAGGCATGTGAATTAACAGATTTCTGCTTTTTTTCAAAAATTTATAGATAAATAGATTTTATTATTACATCATTTATATCTATACATTTTATTGAAAATAATAACATATATATATTAAATTATAGCCATGGTTTATCAGCATCTACGTTCCCATGAGTTTGGACACGGAACATTTTCTACTGGTGACCACCTTGGAGCTATTGGAGTTTGAACGGGGTTTGAAGGTGATGGAGATCTGTAAGAAGGTTCAGCAACGTCTTCCTTCTTAGATGAACAAATTTTTATAGCAATCTTTTCAAGAAAACTTAAACGTCTTGCCGTGACTTTTTGTTCGTAGTAGAGTTCCCGTTGCATATTCATTTGCTGTTGTTGGTAATGATGTATTTCATCAATTTTTTTGTTTGGTTGATGGAGATACTACCATTGTATTCTTCCCTTTCTTCTTTTCAGGTGTATAACCTGTATGGAAGTCTTCCCATGGTTTCCACCCGTGTCGGGGGTCTTTATTTGGGGAGGAGAAGTCTAGAACACGGTTAGGCATTGGAAAAGTAGGATAGGGGCCATTTTCGGGGATACGATCATAACAATCGTCGTCTGGAGATGTGTATGAAAGATGGGAATTTTCAGAGTTGTAGTACTCATTGTTTGAAGACATATTTTCAAGTTTTGTTTTGTAAGAAGATTTTTGTATTATATGTTCTAATCAATAAACATAGTACATATATATAACCATTTATTTTCTAAAAAATAGTGGCTTAAATTTTTTTTTAATTTTAATCACAGAACTTTTAAACAAAAACTGTTTGTAATTGTATGATATATAATGCTTTAGAGTCAAAAATAGTTTGTTCTGAATTAAAAGTTAATGGTACAGATTGTAAATAGAACTGAAACAAGAAACACCCATAGCTTAAGTGGCTATAATACAACATCTAACATATAAGTTAGAGGTCCTGAGTTCGAGTTCTGCTTTGGTCAGAAATAAAATAATTTTTGTTTTTTCATATTTTTGCATATTTTTATTCATAAATCTTTAAACGACATTATACCTAAATCACGTTTTAGTTTTATAAAATTATTTTCATTTAGCGGTTTAGTAAAAATGTCAGCTATTTGATTTTCAGTGTTGATAAATTCTAGATTTATTAATCCTTTTTCCAAACAGTCACGAAGAAAGTGATGATGAATATCAATGTGTTTTGTTCGTGAGTGATTGACCGGATTTTTAGAAAGATTTATTGCATTAGTATTATCACAATAAATTATTGATTTTTCAAGATGACAATTAAAATCTTGTAGTGTCTGTTGCATATATACGACTTGTGCACATGCCAAAGCAGCAGATATATATTCTGCTTCACACGTTGATAAAGAAACACAGTTTTGTTTCTTACTAAACCAAGAAACTAAGGAACGTCCAATGAAGTGACACGTTCCGCTCGTACTTTTTCGATCCGTCCGACTTCCTCCAAAATCAGCATCACTATAGGAAACTAATTCGAAAGGACATTCTTTTGGATAAAATAGTTTGAAATCTTTGGTTTTAGTTAGATAACGAATAATGCGTTTAACTGCTCTCATATGTGATTCTTTGGGATTTGCTTGAAATCGAGCACATAAACAAACACTCATCATAATATCGAGTCGACTCGCTGTTAAATAAAGTAAAGAACCTATCATACTACGATATAACTTTTGATCAACACTTTTGCCATCTTCATCTCTATCGAGATGAATCGTTGTGCTCATAGGAGTTGGTTTTGCAGCAGTGTTTTCCAGACCAAAACGTTTGATTAAATTATAACAATATTTTTCTTAATTAATAAAAATTCCATTTTCAATTTGTTTAATTTGTAATCCAAGAAAATATGACAATTCTCCCATATGAGACATTTCAAATTCATTTGTCATTATAGTTGAAAATTCTTGACATAGTTTTTCATTTGTTGAGCCGAAAATAATATCGTCAACATATATTTGAATTATTAAAATATCTTTATTAGTTTTCTTAATAAAAAGCGTTTGATCTACTTTACCGATTTCAAAACCAGATTCTAATAAATAACCTTTAAGACGGTCATACCAAGCACGTGGTGCTTGTTTTAAACCGTATAACGCCTTTTTGAGTTTATATACATGATTCGGAAATTTTTCATGATTGAACAAAGGTGGTTGTTCAACAAAAACATTTTCTTTTATGAATCCATTTAAAAATGCACTTTTAACATCCATTTGATATAGTTTAAAATTATGAAAACACGCGTAAGCTAATAATATTTGTATTGCTTCAAGTCGGGCGACTGGAGCAAACGTCTCTTCGTAATCAATTCCTTCTTCTTGATTATATCCTTGTGCAACTAATCTAGCTTTATTCCTCGTTATATTTCCTAGTTCATCTGCTTTATTTTTGAAAACCCATTTAGTACCGATGACTGATTGATCACTGGGTCTAGGAACGAGTTCCCAAACTTCGTTTCGTTCAAATTGTTTTAATTCTTCTTGCATGGCAAGTATCCAGTAGTCATCAGTTGAAGCTTCTTTTATATTCTTAGGTTCTATGTTAGAGAGAAAAGCTACATGACCAACTTGATTTAGTTGATGTCTGGTTTTAACATTCGTATTAACTTCTCCAATTATATTTTGCACAGGATGATCTCTTAAAATTCTAGGTGGAGATTTTATTATATTAGGAGTAGCATTTGTATTGGTTTTATGAATATCAAGATTTTCATTTGTATTATTATTTTCATTCTTAGTAGTTTCATCATCAGAATCAATAGTAACACTTGGATTTATATTTTTAAAATTTTCGTTGAAAGCAACATGTAAGCTTTCTTCAATAATTTGAGTTCGTTTATTATAAATTCGATAAGCCTTGCTTCGTTCCGAATATCCAACAAATATTCCTTCATCGGATTTTGGATCGAATTTGCCTAGTTGATCTTTAGTATTTAAAATAAAACATTTAGAACCAAAAACTTTAAGATACGAAATATTTGGTTTTCTTCCATTTAGAAGTTCATATGGGGTATTCTTAGTTAATGGTCGAATAGATACGCGATTCAGTACATAACAAGCAGTAGCTACAGCTTCTGCCCAAAAGTGTTTCGATAAAGTGGTTCCATTTAGTAAAGTTCTTGCACATTCTTGTAACGTTCTATTTTTCCTTTCTACAACTCCATTTTGTTGTGGTGTTCTAGGAAATGAAAAATTATGGTTAATACCTTTCTTGTTACAAAATTGTTCAAAAACTTCATTTTCAAATTCGCCTCCATGATCACTTCTTATATTTTTAATTTTTAATGTTTTAATATTTTGAATTCTTTTAACAAAAACTTTAAAATTATCAAAAGTATCACTTTTATTTTTCAAAAAGAAAATCCAAGTATGTCTAGAGAAATCATCTACAATAACAAAAACATATCTATTATGATTAATAGACTGCACTTGAGTTGGACCAAAAAGATCCATGTGTAAAAGTTCAAGTGGTTGTTCTGTAGATATTACTTTCTTTGATTTAAAAGAAGATTTTGTTAATTTTCCTAATTTACATGCATCACAAAATATGTTAGTTTCGAATTTTATATTGGGTAAACCTTTAACTAATTTATTTTTAGCTAGTTTGTTGATGGTATTAAAATTGATGTGACAAAATCTTTTGTGCCAAAGACAAGAATCGTTTTCTTTAGCCACTAGACACAAATTTGAATTATTATTAACGTTCATATTTAAGATGTAAATATTTTTATCTCTTTTTCCTTCGAAAATAATGTTATGATTTTTATCAAAAATGTTACATTTATCTTCTGAAAAAGTTATATTAAAACCTTTATCGCAAAGTTGACTAATACTTAATAAATTATGTTTTAAATTTTTAACTAATAAAACATCAGTAATGAGAGGTAAATTAGATGTACCGTTGCTATTGACATTGCCTTTGCCGATGATATATCCTTTTGAGTTATCTCCAAAGGTGACTGCTCCTCCATTTGAGTATATAATGTTTGACAACATTTCTTTGTTTCCAGTCATGTGTTTTGAGCAACCGCTATCTAAAATCCATTTTCCTCTCTTCTTATGTGGTACCTGCAAAAAATTTATAAAAAGTTGGTACCCAATTTTTTTTTTAGGGTCCTAAGAGTTAGATCTTAGGAAGCCAAACCCATACGGGTTCAGAATTCCTTTTATAGACATAATTTTTGTTATTATGAACAGTTTCCATAAAAATTTTGATATGTTTATTCCTTATCAATATATTATTTGTTTTTGGAATCCATATCTTAATAGATTTAGTATTTGAATAAACTGTTTTCTTAATATCTTTCTTAATTTTATTATTAATTTTACTTTTAGCAAAATTATTTTGTTTCTTAAATCCTAGTCCAGATTTATTGTTAGAGGATTGAGAGTTTTCTAGTATACTAGAAAGATTTTCTCTTCCTTTATTGAAATTAGAAACATTTTTAGAAATATCATCAAATTTTATTTTCAGACTAGATTTTTCTAACTCTAAATCCTTAATCTTAGATATTAAACTATTATTTTCGAAAAGTGAAATATCATTTTTATTTTTCTGAATTTCTAGTTCTTCAGATATTGACGTAATTTGAGAAAATAAGTTAGAATTCGATTGTTGAGAAATTTCAAGTTCTTCTTCCAATATTATCTTCTGATCTTTTAACATATCTACTTCTAAAACTGTTCTATCTAACTTTCTTTGCAATTCTTTATTTTTCTTTTTAAGTTGTTTTGTTAAATTTACTAATTCAGAATTTATTCAATTAAATCTTCAAAAGTAAAATCACTTACATCGTTTGACGAAGCCATGAAGCATACATTTGCTTGTTCATTTTCACTTTCACTCTCTGATGAGGATGATGAGTCAGTGTCGTCCCGAGTGGCTGAAAAAGCCTTTCGTTTGGTTTTATCCTTCTTGAAGTTATTCTTTTTACGATCTGGACAATCCTTCTTCATGTGTCCTTTCTTATGACATTCATAACATTCCATTGTTGAAGATGATGGTTTGCTGCTATTGGAATTGTTGTTGGAATTATTTTTGTTTCCCTTGAATTTGTTTCTGTTGAATTTCAAAAACTTTTTGAAATTTTTAGCGATCATTGCCATATCTTCATTATCTGAGTCGGAATCATCTTTTTCTGCTTGGAATGCCACATTTTTCTTTTCTTGTGCACCATTTTGTTTTGCCTGCAAATTTACTTCGTAGGACATTAAATTACCTATCAATTCTTCTGGTTTTAATGTTGACAAATCAGTCGCTTCTTCAATAGCTAGGACTTTTCGTTCCCATTCGTCCGTTAAAGAATTTAAGATTTTTGTAACAACATCAAAATCAGTAAACTTTTATTCTAGTGATAATAAAGCATGATAAATATCCTGAAATCTAGAGTACATGTCATTTATAGATTCATTTGGCCTCATTTTAAAATTCTCAAATTGATGTTTCAACATAGAAATTTTGCTCAATTTAACTTTGTTCGTTCCTTCATGTGAAACTTTAAGAATTCTCCAAATTTCATAACCGGAAGTGCACATGCTAACTCTATTAAATTCATTTCTATCTAATGCACAAAATAAATTATTCATAGCCTTAGCATTTGATGTAGCATCTAGTTTTTGTGTGTTACTCCAAGTTGAGTATTCTCCAGTAAGAGTTGTGTATTCACTTTGTATAATATTCCAGATATCAAATCCACTTGATTGCATATAGATTCTCATTCTAGTTGACCAATAATTGTAATTTATACCATTGAAAAGTGGAGGTCGTGAAGTCGATTGACCTTCTGTGAAACTAGAATTAGTGTGAGTGTTAACATCGTTAATTTGTGTGGTTGCCATATTACTAGAAATAAATATCAAATAACTTTGTGATGGTTATAGGATGACCTTGCTCTGATACCAAATGAAAGTGTACGTGTAGTACTAAGGATCGTGTAATATGGTATATAAATGCGGAAACAGGTAATAACAGTAAAGTAAAAATTAAAGTAAGCACACCAGGAATTTTTATACTCGTTCGAACTTCCCGTTCTACGTCCAGTCCCAGAATACCCTCTGGATTTAAACTAAACCCCTCACTTAACCCGGAGGAATAGGTATACGACACCTGAGCAGCCGAACAGGAATTTTTCCGCCTCAATAGCCGAAGAGGACTTCAACTTAATACAAAATGTTTGTTGACGAATGTGTTCTAAATAACACTGATAGTCTTTTAATAGTACAACTTTCCTATAATCAAATCTTCAAGAGTATGTATATGTGTGAAGATTTAGAAGGAAGATAATCACGTAGAATCGAAGTATATGAATTAAAATAAGGATTCTAGTGACATTAATTAAGAATGAAAACTTTTATTTGCAGAAATGAATAGAGATTAGATTTCAGAAATATAAGCAAGAATCGGTGATTGTAGAAGTGAATTGAATATGTTTATATAGTTGTAGAAGAGTTGTAATCTTTCATGAAGAGTTTTAGTTAACAGTTGTGTCCATACCTCTTGAAATAGAGGACATTCCTCTTCATGAAATGATCGCATCTCTTCAGTAAACTAGCCGTTATTCTCTGGTCGGTCGACCGGAAAATCTGGCCGGTCAGCTGAGTTTGAAATCGTACACAAACAGAAAGTACCTGTGAACATAACATAGGGTCGGTCGACCGAGGATCCTGGTCGGTCAGCCGACCTGATGTTATTTGCACAGTGTACACTTATATATGTATAATTTTAACATGGAACAATTTGTGTGTGTGACTACTTGAGGAATGATTTTAACAATATTCTAAGACTCAATAAAATAAAATATTCATACTAATCTCTGGATTGTAGTCTTATCTCCTTTGTAGTTCACAATATACGTTTTATTCTCTTTTTGTCGCTTTCATATAGTATTCTCTTTGTATATCGTCGTATGATCTCTGAAGCTTGTGTCATGAATCAAAACTCATGAATCAACAGGTACTAGATAGTACTGATAAACAATACACTATGTTATTCACTATAAAAAATGCAAACCTATTCGCTCAAACAAAATAACATGCAGTACAACACATTTAAGAAGAGGGGTAACATCTACCCGTTACCCGTGTGCGAAACATGGGCCTGATACGAGTTATATCATATTTGTTAATGATTTTTCAACATGGCAGATTACAATACTTAATCGATATGAGATTCAATTGTTGTTCAGTGAAATCTTAAATTTCTTTATGCATATAGCCAATTTATTACTACTTTAATTATTTCCGTTATTGATGCTTATTGTTTAATTGTTTGTTAAATTTATACGATTTTCTAACTGTATGTGCATAGCTTTACCGCACACATGTAATTTTTACTCCAACTGTTCAGCACTGTAACCTAGCTACAACTATTTGCATGTGGTCGTGAGTGAAACTACCATAATGCTCTCCGCATCTCAAGATTTATTTTCAGTATTAGAATCCAATATAGAAAACTTTTTATTAAGTAAATTTGTAGACAATTTTTTATTCTTATGAAAAGGATGGTAACCTAGACCAAGTTTTTGCTCTATTTTGAATTTTTTAGCTATAAGATTTATGTTAGGAACTATGAGCTTAGTTAGGCAAGTTTTACTTTATATAAAAAGAATCAAAATATGACAGTAAAACCTCCTTTTCTACAATAGTTAGGTTTTGCTTATCTCTACTACTAATAATGTAAAACTCAATCAACTAATTTCAACTGCGTCCTTTGGAAATACCCAAAATACCCACTATATTTTCATTTTATATCCCAAAGCTCGGCTGCATAAAACCTTATCTGCTGTTTCTTACCCAATTCGCTTACACTCAAAATTCGCTTCCTCAAACTCTTAATTCATCACTGCCAACATTCCACATTCCTTGTGAATTTAAACCCCTAAAAGCTGGAATAACAGATTCTTAATTCAATAAATTTTAACATTGTGAAATATGTGAAAAAGAAATCAGAACATCTACTTAGTGTTCTAGCAATTTACAATTAGAATAATGTTTTTTAACATTGCGAAATATATTATGTTTAACAATGTGCAATGCACGTTTCCAATTCTATGCTTTGACAATGTTTTCTTAACATTGTAAAATATGTGTTATATAACTTTCATATATACTCTTCTTAAAAGTTTATGATTATGGCAAATATATTTGAACCTTCCAAAGTTTGTCAAAATAAAAAATATGAATTTATACATTATTTTTCAAAATTTTGAATTTTTGTTGTACTTCCTAAAATGATAAAAAAAAATACATATTTTATTCATTCCACTTATCAAATTAGATTTCGGCTATAAACACGGTTTCAACAATGCCCCTTCCAAGACATTTTTCCCTTTAACAATACCATAAATCAAGTTTATATCCATGTAAAGTGGTCAATGGTTTATTTTTTATTTTATAAAAAGCCTTGTTGGTCCATACAAATTAACAAAAATTAAAACAAAATCAATGCTTCATAACTCCATCTTTTTCTTTACTACGAAGGGGGTTTCAATGTAAACCCTTCTCCATTTTTTCCACTTCTCCCCAATAACTCATGGCTAAAGAGAAGTTTACCCTTAATTTTTATGGCCCATTACATCACACTATTTCATGATTCCCGCCGGTAAACTCAATAAAAGTTGAATCTAGCTTCTAGATATTCTACAATTGCTCTGAGTTCTAAATTGGATTATTACGTCTGAGGTAATTCACTATTTTGTTGTTGTTGCTATTGATTTCTTTTGAAATAATTTATATCCCCCCACAAATAAGAAAAACTTTCATTGCCTTGGTAGATTCATAGGCAGTACTTTTGCCTTTTCTAATTACAAACCTAGAAACCAATATCTCTTTAATGATACTCTATATGAGTTACAAAGGAGTGTACCAAAAATCAGTTGTGTATCTATTCTTGTTTCGTAGCATATATCATAGAGTTATTGGATAGATTCCATCTTATGGCATTGAATGTTGCCATAAACGGTCATAGGATTTGTAAAGGGGGTAGTCATAGTAGAGAATATACCAAAACAAAAAAAAATGATAAAACGAACAAGTCTACCTTAATTACTGTAGAATCATGCATGATAGCTCTTTCCTTATGTTACTAGCGTAGCTATGTTACAGTTAATATGCATCACATGCTGTATGTATTATAAGGCTGCATTCTTGAATGTATTATAAGATTGTTTTCTTGAAGAAGCAAAAGTGTAACAACCTAAAAATAATGGTAGTTATGTCCAAATAAGGTTAGTTTTTTGTAACCCTCCTCCTTGAACTCTTTGTACTGACTTCTATGTACTATTGGGAGGGAAAAAATAGTATTTTTGATCGGATATGTTTTTAATCATTATATATGTAAATAATCAAACCCGGCCCCATCATGTTTACCACAAATTATTCCGTACAAACTGGATTTATAAACAGAAGAAAGATTTCAAACTACAAACTATGAAAAATTCTTCTGTTCAAACTGATTTCTGTTCTATTTAATTTAAACATAAATCTTAATCAAAGCTTTTAGTTGAGTTTTTAAAATTAAATAGTCTTTGGTTGATATTGTCTGTTGGAAGTATATGCTCATGAATACTTTATTCAATAATAACCTAATTTATCAAACACATAAATAGTTGCCAAACAGAAGTAAATTGGTGCAATTGAAGTTTTTGATGTTAATTTACTCTTGTTAGTTTACTTCCTACAATGATTAAACAGACAATTATTTTACATTTAGCAAACAAAATTGGTTCGAAACAAGTAATTCGAAAAAGAATGGAAAACCTTCCCCCATTATAAATTCGAGAGCTAAGAATGACGATGCTCAAAAGTAAGCCGCAGATACCTCTATTTCATGAAATTAATGTAATTTACATCCTGAATTGTAGCTTGTCAGGGATTGCAACTTTTAAGCCTATGGTTAGGACTCTGCATGTTTTCTGCCAGTATACTTTTAGTATCAGCATAATTGATTGTTTTTAGTTTTAGTATAAATTGGAGTTTTGGCTTTGTATTTTTCTCCCAATGTTTTTTGATTTAAAATTTCCACTTTCACATAGTTATATACTTAATTACATGAATTTGTGCAAGTAAACTAAAAATATTAGAAATTGAGAAATATACTTAATTACATACATGATTTTTGTGCAAGCAAACAAAAAACAGTAGAAATTGAGAATGTAGCCAGGATTGGATTTTTTTTTGCTTTTTTTATTTCCCCTTTTTAAATTTTATTTAGTTTATTAGAAAATATCCTTAGCCTCTTTTGCGAAAGAAAAAACATATGTACTATTTTGATAATAGTCATTTTTCTTTTAAAAAATCATTGTTGAGTAATCAATATGCTAAGTCTGTACATCTCCAAATATTCATGAATCTTCATTTGTTTACCACCAAGTTCAAAAAGCTCAACATCATCCTTACTTTTTGTTAGATCTCCTTTTCTTTTTGTATGTTAGGTATCACGACTCCCTTTTGTACAACCATAAACTTTAGCGACTCCATCGGTTGAAACATGCAACTATGCATGCATCAACCGACTGATATAGAATGGAACGTTATAGTGAATTTGTCGTGGCTGCATCTTCAACATTGGGATTATTTGTTAGTATAGTTCCAAAGAATATTTAGTTATTTAATTTTGGCATATATATATATATATATATATATAATTAAATGGTAGGATTATTTTGAATTTTTTACATAAAACTTCATACTGAAAAATAAGCACCGATGATTCGTTACCAACATAAACAAAATTTTGGTTTACCAACTGTCCCTCACCCAACAATTAAACTTAAGCTCTCTTCTTCAACAAAATTGTCGGCCCAAGCCCTGTTATGTAGAAATTACTAGTTTTAAGGCATTTTTATTGATATGTATACATTGATTTTGTCTAAAACTTGATAATGTGGGACTTTATATGTTGAAATTAAAACAAATCCAGGATAAATTAGTATAAAATCACCCCCCCCCCCTCAAAATGTTGAATTCCCACCCCCATCCCCCCTCCCTATCTCCAACCTATTATTTTGAAAGTGGAATGAGTATATTGTGGGATTAAACCAAGTTACATATTGGGATTTTAATGTCCCAAGTCTAACTATATACATTTGAACCACTCTATATGTACAAATGTTCTTGTTCCTACATATAACATCAGGCGTTGATGAGTTAATTTTTATAATCACTATATGATTGCACAACTTTACATTACTTTTTTGAATCTAAGGTTGTTTCTTTATATGTCATATATCAAAGTAGAACAAGATTCAAAACTAACCCTACAGTTAACATATCATTCAATAAGAGATCGTAGCCAAGAAATAATAATAACAAGCAAACCCAACTAACTATAGTATATATCTTGCCAATATCCTGTTCCAGCTGCAGTTGCACCAACGTCATGTGACCGCTGCAATAGGCATTTCTAGAAGAAACAGTTCACTTGTGAGCAACAAATCATGGTCTAAATGAGTTTGGGTGTGGAGCCAGGTTTTATTGGAATGATGGGATAAAATCTAAAGAGAAACAAAGCACTTGGTAATTAAGGCTGATGAACTTCCCACTTTGCATAAGGGTGGTATTCTCATTTTAAAAAGATACCGTGGAAACTTAATATAATTTCTTTTTTAAAATATTGGTGATACATAGTCTAATATATAGTAGAATTGGACTTTTATCTTCAAGAAAATTTTGTTTACTCAAATGTAAACTATTTTGGGATTTGAAAATACCGATGCAACTATTTATTTTCTTCTTAAAACATTAAGTACAAATCATTGCTTTGGCATTTGAGGTCAAACTAAACTCCTTAACTCTTACGTTCTTCATTCATAGCTACCTATAGGGTTCCTTTATCATATAACAATTTCAAATTAGTTGAGCATGAACCCAAGTAAAGGTGCAGTCTAGTATTTGTTATATGGATGATTTTTTTAACATCCATAAATTTATTTAGTTAATCCACTTTTCATTTTAATAATATAGTAATCGGTCTTAAGTTAATCCATGAATTTTATAATTAACAAGTTAAAACTCTATGTTCCTTTTTTCTTCCTCTTCCTACAAATTTAGTCACTGGCTTCTTCAGTAAAGGACTCTAATACATCATAATCCAAGATAAAAGAACTTACTTCCAAACGTACTTGAAGTAGGGAACTGTACTTGCGCTAAAATAATTAGTAAACATACGTCCCTTATATTTCAATATTTTCCCAAAATAAATCTTGTTTAATATGGAGCCTGCGTATTTATTTATTTAAGGTTTATCCTTATGTTAAATTTTTAGATATGATTATAATTGTTATCCCAACTCATGATAAACCTCTCTATGATGGAAGGCTGAGGAGTATGGTACTCTAGAATTATATTTGTGTGCTAAAACTATTGAATATGTTGTTCTATGTTGCTAAGAAATGAAATCAATCTTCTTGCTTTGATTGTTTCATATTCATTATTTAATGATGTGATAATTCCTGCAAGTGAAGTGACAAATACTCTACTATCTCACTCATAATTTTGTTTGTTTATGAACACTAACCATTTATAATTTTATACAACAATCAATAATTGATTTGCAAGATTTTTTTTTGTATCAGTAAGTATG
This sequence comes from Allium fistulosum, assembly GCA_030737815.1. NCBI lineage: Eukaryota > Viridiplantae > Streptophyta > Magnoliopsida > Asparagales > Amaryllidaceae > Allium > Allium fistulosum. The sequence continues at coordinate 749,717,025 of CM060905.1, read as the reverse complement.
ATGTATGGTAATCAAATGTTCATGGTTTTATAAGCCTATCTTATAAAGCTATGTATCCATGAGTAACCATTCAAGTAAACATAAGATAATCATATTGTTATTTCTGTTAAATAATGTTACACAATGGAGGCATGAATAGGAATTAAATGTCCCTTTTTATATTTATTTCTCTTGGTAGTTATTTGGATTACAACTTTAGCTTCAGTTCAATGTAACATATTGTTAAATTTTGGTGACACTATATGGAAAATTGTAGAGGTCGGAAGTAGCTTCGTAACGGAGAAAACGGTTCACAAATCGGAGTTCGGAGATGGAAGTTATAAGTGAAAAGGCGAAGTAGGCTGAATTGACAGCGACAGACGTCTGGGGAAAAATTCAGACGTCTGACGCTTTAGCGAATTTGCATCAGACCTGTTCCAGAGAATGAGGTCAGACGTTTGACCAAATGGTCAGACGTCTGAGTCTGTGCAGAATTTATACCAAAGGGTTGAGTCAGACGTCTGACCAAACGGTCAGACGTCTGACCTGTAGAGATCTTTTTTCAGAAACTTAAGTCAGACGTGTGACCATTTTGGACAGACGTCTGAGGCGACTTTCGCCTGTTTTTCACGTGTGGGCTTGGCGTGAAGATTTGTGATATATGCAGGGCAATTTTAGAACATTGCCTAGGGTTTCCATTCTCCTATATAAACTAGCTTCAAGTTCCAGATCTAGTATGGTCACATGGTATTATCCATACGATTTCATCAAAACTACTATTGAAAATTGTAATTACAATGTAAGATGATTTGTTTCATGATAATATTATCATATTGTCAGTTCGAATGAAATGTTTGATAATTTCCTTTTCCATTGTGTTCGCAAGAGTTCCAATAAAACGAATTGCTTATGTAGCTATATATCATAAATGGGGTCAAAATCCCAAATACAGTTAATGATTTAATTTTGCTGAGTTTTATGATGAGGCGACTTTATCCATTGAGTCTCCTAGTATCTTTTACAGGTATTTGCCACTAGTATCTAGATGTTGGGCTAAATTTATGTAAACTTCAGTCTGTTCTACTAAATTTATGGTTAAACTTGTAATGCTTGTTTTTGTGATTAATATCATAAATTTCTCCAAAAAATTAATAGAGTCAAATGGAGCCTAATACGGTTTTGTGTATTTCTGTAGAACCACCTCCAAACATACCCGATGTCATTTAATACGCACAATAAATGTTATTTTTTTACTAACATCTTTTACAGGTTACTAGTTGGTATGTGGCAACTATCTACATCTGTTTTAAAGTTTCAAGTTATTTTTATAGAGTTTACATAGCCTTTGTGCTAATTGTATACTTATTGAATTCGACTATATTGATGTAATTTTATTTGTTTTGAAGTATATTGCTGATTCATCCCTTCATTCTTTACCTTTTAAGTCTCAATGCAGTATTGTAAAGATTCACTCGAGTAGGTTGAACTTGATGCATGAGATTGGACTGAAGAAAATTGCTAGAAATATGATTGGCGGCTCTGATACGGAGATGAAGGCAATGTGGTACTCTAGGCTATTTGTGTGTTTGTTATTTTTGACATGTTGAGTGCATGATTATCTTATACAGTTATAACTGCAAACTTTTGTTGGCACATTTGTGTGTATATATGTCCTTATTTTTATTGATTGGAAGCTTGTACTGGAAAAACTGTGTAATAGAATTTGAATTTGAATATGCATTTGTGGATTTCGTTTGAATAATAGTATGGTGTCGTAGTTACATGAAAATAATATAGCTGTGAATGTTACTTTGTAAAAAAAAAAAATTATTATTAATGCTGATATGTCCATGTGTTCGAGATGCATTAAAATGCATATAATATTCTTATTGATTGATGTAAATGCCACTTTTCAATAATTAGATAAAATTGTTATTGTTATTTCTACAATAATTAACAAACATGATTGAAATAGAACACAATGTTGGAAAATACTTGTATTAGACTTGCATATAACGAATGATAGTTGTTGTGTAAAACCAAATATAGCTCTTAAAAAATGATGTTAAACTTGCTTTCTAAACCATTTTTCCTTGTTGTAGATTTTATTTATAATGTTTAAAAATTATTGAAACTAAATAATACAATGCTTCATAACTATCACAGAAACACTTTCTATTGCATTTGAAATGTGTTGCAATATTCTTTTTTTTTTACAATATTTCGAGTTGAGTCTTGATAACAATGTCAAGTAAAGTCAAACAAAATCAATCAGACTATTGTGGCGTAACTATAACGCTCAGGAAGTAGCGCAATATTAAATAAAAGCTCAACTTCACTATGCTAACCACGAACTTTTAGAAGTCAAATACTGAATTGACACAAAATTTCAAATTCATACTTACATCAGAAAATTATCAAATCAGGAATACTGAATTAAGACAAAGAATCATACATATTTTATATTATCATCTAACTTAATTAATTTCATTTTGATTAGTCATCCTAACTATGCTATCATCTCAAGCATCAGCCATCGCAATGGCGTCGACGTCACAGGGAATCTCCACGATGCCATCGACGTTATGGGCAATCTCCATCACCACGCTCTCTGGTGCGGTCACATAAGAACTCACGTCGGAATCGACGTGATCGACCATCTCATATGATGTCACAGTCGTCTGCTGCGCCGTCATCTGTGCAGTCTCGGGCATCGCCGTCATCTGTGTCGTCCCGGGCATCGCAGTCATCTGTGTCATCCTGAGCATCGCTGTCTGTTCCGCGGATGCGGCTGCGGGCACCGGTGCTGTCACACATGCTACAAGCTCTAAAACACAAATAATAATTAGAAATTAACACTAAAGTCAAAAAAATAAAAATTTAAATTTGCTTATACGTACCTCTATATAAGTGGTAAAAGAAGTAGATATATGATAGGGCCAATATAGCTGGTAAATCTACCAGAAGGACCTTGACTGCTGTAGGCAGACATGCAACCCTAGCCACTTTAAGCTGAATTTTATAAACAAAGAAAAAAAGGAAAATAAGAAACAAATTAGTATTTGATTAAGTACGGCTAGGCATGTGCGAATGTGTGTCTATAAATATTTTCGAGGTATGTCCTTCAAGTTAATGAATTACTGACATACAATTAAAATGTATATGCAGCCTATATTTAACTTGAATTCAATATTGTATATGTGTGAATCTACTTGAGCTATATTAGATCTACTGTATTTAAACTCTCTAAGATCTACTGTGATAGTTAGCAGGCCAAGTTAAGTCCCCACCCTCCACCACACCCACACACATGTATAACCATTCCATAGCTTGTGTGTATATATGTGTGCGCACACACTCATATACAGTTTTGATCTGCGGCCCTTCTCATTCAGCGTCGTCATGTGGTACTCTATTTTTAATCATAGTTCTTATTTGAATAATAATGTTTTCTTTTTTACACTATATCATTATTTGAAGTACAAAGTGACTAATAATAAAAGGCTAATTAAGATTCTGATGTAATCAATTTTTCATAGGAATGTTGAATAGTTAGCATAATTATGAAACTTGAACATACTGTAGATAGTCTCTACGAATGGAGAATATCGAACTTCTATAGTTATTATTGCTGTTCGGATACCTTGTATCATCCAGGTCATGTGTCTACATAATTGGATCCCACTTTATGTTCATTCTTATCCATAGAGACTCCTTGTACTTTTGCGATATTTTTTGGCGTAGGTACAGTTTTAAGTTTGGCGTCCAACAAGGCACTAGTTTAGTGAGCTTCACGGATAAGTATGACAATCGTTTGACATTTCCTTTAGTATTTTGTTAGTGTAGTTTAATTTTACTTTCCATTTTTCCCACGAACTTTCTTGTTACGTCCTTTTCTAGTGGGAAAGAGAGGCTCGAATATTTATAGTCCACAAACCAGAACAATATTACATTAAAACAACTACCAGAACAAATATATTCTATGTTACGTCCTTTTTAAATCGGTTGTAAATTTCATAATGAATACATACCTCGAAAGCCAAAAGAAGACAAGCAATCACCATGAATACGAAGATGAGCACGCCAAATGCATAGGCCAAGATAATGCGGAAGAGCCTCTTCGACATGTGCGGATGTGGGGACTCGTCGGTCGGCCTTTTCAAGGTCGACGAAATGCACATATACCAGGATCGTAGTATGACGCCGAACAATAGACTGACCATGCCCACAATCCACATGGGTCTGTGATCAGTCCTAAGACAAGGGTTTTGGGCTATGCTAAGGGACGGTGGTGGAGTGGGAAGCAAACTGACGCCTAACGCGACAGATGCCAAGGACAGAAAGGTCGCATGGAAACCATGTATGGACTTGATGGAGTTTGCACTATCCATGTTGATGAGCGAAGGGGGTTGCAAGTTCAGGCAGCAGGGTGGTGCGGAGGAATGTGGAAGTATGAGTTTTTATCACTGCACACCAACAATAAAAATCTCAGAGAGGCAAAACAAAGAAGGCTTCAAAATATCACTGCAGATACGGGGAGACAACCCCAGGTGTACCATGTACAGTTCAAACCAAAAGATACTGATATATTTCTTCACAATTCTAACTGCTTCTTAACTAAACTTTCCCAATTTGAAACAAACTCATATTAGATCTAATGGCAGCAGAAGCAATATATTAATGCATAAACTTCTTTTATGAAGTCTGTATAGTTTATGAAGATCCCAACAATCTTTTATGAATTAGCATACCATATTCATTTGTAAATGACAGAAAGTGAACACGGTTTAGTAAATTCAGGAAAACTACATTTTGAACTTTATGATCATCAGAGTTCAAATTCAATATGCTGTTAGAAGACAAGTTTGTTGGGTATAAGGAAGAAAAGATAGTGCTGCGGCACTTGATGTTTTGAAGAGAGAATAATATAGATTGAATATATTTTTCTGGATGTGAAATGACTTCACTTACATAGGTATTTATAGATACTTCTAAACATTGATCTAATCAATGCATGACTCTTGATAGACTTCATTAAAGTAAATTACATGACTCTTGATAAACTCCAAACATAGATAGATGCATGAATGATAAGAATCATTGACTGTAATTAATATTGCAAATTACTTTTCAACATCCCCTCTTAATTTGCAATCTTGAGCATACCACAGGACTTCACAAATTTCTCCACAGAAACTGCCTTGGTAAGGAAATCTGCAAGTTGTTCCTTTGTTCCAACAAACTCCAACCTGATTTCTCCTTTGCTCACCATATCTCGGATGAAATGATGACGCAACTCAATATGCTTCGATCTTGAATTGAACACTGGATTTTTCGTCATAGCTATCGCCGACATATTGTCGCAATAGATTGTTGTGGGCTCCTTTTGAACTTGCTGCATATCTTCCAATAACCTTCTCAGCCAAATTCCGTCACAAGTAGCATCCGAAGCAGCTATGTACTCGGCTTCGGCGGATGATAATGCCACTGACTTTTGTTTCTTCGAGCTCCATGAAACTACATTAGTTCCAAGAGAAAATAAGTAGCCTGAAGTGCTCTTTCGATCATCCAAAGAGCCTCCCCAATCACTGTCCGTATATCCAATTAGCTTCCACTCAACTTCTTTCATGTATTTGATGCTCATTTTCTTTGTTCCTTGCAAATATCTCATGATCCTCTTGGCTGCTGCAAAATGAAGTTTACTTGGTTCACTTAAAAACCTCGAGAGCATACTCACAGCATGAACAATATCTGGCCTTGTGTTAGTGAGGTAGATGAGCGATCCAACAAGACTTCTAAAAAGCTGTGCATCAGCTTTTTCAGCACCATCATCTTTCTTCAGCTTATCACTCGTCGCCATCGGCGAGAAAACTGGATTGCAATTCTCCATCCGAAATTTTTTCAAGAGAACTTCAATATACTTTTCTTGTGATATGAGTATCTCCCCTCCAGATTGCTTCACTTGGATTCCGAGGAAATACTTCATGATTCCCAAATCAGTCATTTCAAATTCCTCCATCATTCTTTGCTTGAAATTTTTCACCATCTGCATGTTAGTACCCATGTAGATAAGATCATCAACATAGATGCAAACAATCAGAATATCATGATTTTCTTTTTTCACATATAGAGAGGGCTCATTAGGACTTCGATGAAAACCATCTTTGAGAAAATATCCATCGATTTTGCTATTCCAGGCTCTCGGGGCTTGTTTAAGCCCGTAAAGAGCTTTCTTAAGCCTGCACACCTTGTTTTCTTCTTTTTCAACACAAAAACCTTGAGGTTGTTCGACAAATACCTCTTCCTCTAGCTCTCCATTTAGAAAAGCTGACTTGACGTCGAGTTGAAATACTTGAAGCTCCAGCTGCGCCGCAAGAGCAAGAACAACACGGATAGTCTCCATTCTCACGACCGGTGCAAAAGTCTCGGTGAAATCAATTCCCGGCTGTTGCGAGTATCCCTTCGCAACAAGTCTCGCCTTGTGCTTTTGAATGCTTCCATCTTCATGATATTTTGTTTTATAAATCCATTTCAATCCGATAACATCCTTGTGTTTTGGCCTATCCACCAGCTCCCATGTTTTGTTCTTTTCTATCATTGCAATCTCTTCCTCCATGGCTTTTCTCCAAATTTCTTCATTATCTGCAGCTTCAAAACTTTCAGGTTCACTAGTATAAAGAGCGAATTCAGATACCTCATAGATTTCTCGTAGTGAACGAGTCTTTCTTATTGGAGAATCTGGACTTGAATCTGGAACATCATCAGGAGATCTTTGTGGAGTAGGATTTGGACTTTGAGGTGCCACAACGTGATCAGATTCGTCGTCGGCATTCAATGATTCATAAAAATCATCTTGAGACACATGCACGGCTGATTTTCCTTCCCAACTCCATGATGTTGTTTCATCAAAAAACACATCTCTTGCAACCACGAGCTTGCGAATTACAGGATTGTAGAGACGATAGCCCTTTGACTCGTCGCTGTAACCAATGAAGATCAGTTTCTCACTTTTTTCATCAAATTTATCTCTATTTGGTGTAGAGATATGAGAATATGCGATGCTGCCGAAAATCTTCAAGTGATCGACAAGAGGCTTTTTCTTGTGCCAAGCTTCAAATGGAGTTTGATTCAAAACCGCCTTTGTAGGACATCTGTTCAGAATGTAGATAGCTGTATGAACAGCTTCAGCCCAAAAGATTTTTGGTAAGCTTTTGCCAATCATCATGCTTCTGGCCATTTCGACAATAGTGCGGTTCTTCCGTTCGGCGACTCCATTTTGTTGGGGACTTCTCCGAATGGTGAGCTGCCTGTGAATACCATTATTCTTGCAGTAATCCATAAATGGTGTGTATATAAACTCACCTCCACGATCGGTTCGGAGTGTCTTGATTTGATGATTGCTTTGCTTCTCCACAAGAACTTTGAACTTGAGAAATGTAGAGAAAGCCTCTGATTTTTCATTTAGAAAATAAATCCACATCATCCTTGTGTAATCATCAACAAATAAAATAAAGTACCTTTTTCCTCCAAGAGAGAGAGTTCTCGAAGGACCCCAAATATCGGCATGAATGAGCTCCAAGGGTTGCTGAGCTCTCCAAGAAGTCTTTGGGAAAGGAAATCGATGCATTTTTCCATAGATACATCCTTCACACACTTGAGTTTTTGATTCAAGCTCCGGAAGGCCAACCACCATATTCTTTTTCTGGAGAAGTTGCATCCCGTTCCAATTCAGGTGTCCATATCTCAGATGCCAAATTTGAGATTGATCAATGGTTTCACCAGCAAGGGCCACCTTTTCTTCTGTAGGCATGAACATGGGAAACACCCTGTTTGAACTCATTGGTATCGAAGCAACATCACACTTATTTTTCTTATCAAATATGTTGCATTTCCCATCATCAAACAAGACAGAGTAACCTCTTTCGGTAAGTTGTCCGACACTTAGGAGGTTGCTTGTTAGATTTGGCACATAAAGTACATCACGTATGAATTTTTTGTTACCTCCCTTGGTGTGAACAGCGATGGTTCCCTTCCCTTCACAGCGATGAAACTTCCCATCACCGAGCTTCACTTCGGACCTGAAATCTTGATCAAGTTCGACGAAGATTTTTCTATTTCCAGTCATGTGACTGCTGCAGCCGCTGTCCATATACCATTTCTGTTGTGATTGATGTTTGGCAGTCATACAAGCGAAAAGTTGTTCGCCTTCATCTTTGGTATCTTTGGAAAGGTGTGCTTCATTCTTATCATCTTTCTTCTGATGAAAACAGTCCCTCTGCGAATGATTCGGATTCCTGCATTTTTTGCACTTGAAATAACAATCATTTGTGTTATGATTGGTCTTCTTACAAATTTTGCAGTAAGGACCAGAACTCCTTGATTGATTTCCTTGGCCTCCACCTTTTCCATGGAATGATTTGCCCTTACTTTGAGATGTTTCTCCTCTGCCTTTAGAAAAATGCCATTTTCCTTGTTTAGAGTTTGAGTTCGAGAAATTCATCGATCCAAAGGCTTGCTCCAGGGGTTGATTTGAAGACCTGCCAATTCGTTCTTCATGCACTTGAAGAGAACATGTGAGATCGTGCAGCGAATATGTTGATAAATCCTTAGATTCTTCTATGGCGGCAACAATGTAATCATATTTGGATGGAAGACTCCGGAGGACTTTCTGAACGACTTTCTTTTCTTCAATTACTTCTCCAAGACTTTTAATTTGATTTACGATTTCGGCAACTCGAGTAAGATAGATTTGCATAGCTTCACTATCTTTCTTTGATAAATTATCAAACTCTCTCCAAAGAGATTGTAGCTTGATAGAAGTTACCTTGTCGTTGCCGTGAAATCCCTCTGTCAATATATTCCAGGCTTCTTTGGATCGTTTGATACCATGAATCCTTGGATAAATGGATTTGCTTAATCCTTGCTGAATGAATCTGAGGGCACTTGCATCTCTCTTGACGTTTTTCTTGTAGTCATTTTGTTGAGCTTGGCTCCAGGAATCATTATTTTGTTGTTGTGGTGGTTCCGGAAAACCATCTTCCACAACATCCCATAGATCTTGAGACAAAAATATAGTCTCCATTTGACTCCTCCAGTAATCGAAGTGCTCGCCTTCGAATATCGGTACTTGATTTGGAGTATAAGAAAACATGGAAATGCTTGATGCCATGTTAAATATATTAATGCTCTGATACCACAATTTGTTGGGTATAAGGAAGAAAAGATAGTGCTGCGGCACTTGATGTTTTGAAGAGAGAATAATATAGATTGAATATATTTTTCTGGATGTGAAATGACTTCACTTACATAGGTATTTATAGATACTTCTAAACATTGATCTAATCAATGCATGACTCTTGATAGACTTCATTAAAGTAAATTACATGACTCTTGATAAACTCCAAACATAGATAGATGCATGAATGATAAGAATCATTGACTCTAATTAATATTGCAAATTACTTTTCAACAAAGTTGCCATAAACATGGCTGATATAATAAACTTAACTAAGTCTTCAGACATTTACTTCTATGTTCAAAAGAAATGTTAGCAACTTTTCTATGCTGGATTCATTGTTCTTCCTTATGTTTAAGTTTATTTCAACCACAAACTTTCTAAACCTAAGCTTAAACAAATGGTCGACTTGCATGTTTGTGTTGGCTACCCCTTTAGTTCTATTGACTAAACACCGTACAATTAAAATACAGTGTTGAAAGAAAGTATTAACTGATATATGTTTTGTTACATTCAATATTCTGACATACAGCAGCCAGGGAAATGAAACGAAAGGAGAAAAGAACTTGCCTTTTAACAATAGTTGAGAATTTGAAAATGAAAGAAGTCGCTTTGGAGAAGACACAGTACTTCACTTGCTGCTGTTACCACCAGTAATTTATCATTCTTCTCTCCTTCTCCTTACTTTAGCTTGTTTTAATTTCTAAATAATGTTTTATTTTGCCCCGTACTCTTTGCTCGCTGATTTTGAGTTTATTCAAGAGAGAAGACGAATGACAAGTAGTTTCAAGGAACTCATGAAAGAGCAAAGTTCTTGCAAGAGCAGTATAATGTTAATGTTAATTCTTTGGAGCGACCTTCTGCCATGGATCATGTGCGGTTTCCATTTTTAAACCTGTCATGCTCAGTATTTGGTGCTTTTGTTACCATTATTGCCAAAGTTGGTTAAATTCCAGCTATTTGCTTGCTTCTACGGGTCTGCTTGCAAAATTTTCCAGCTGTCCCCAACAATGCACTGATGACAGCCTTTGACTAGGCTTATCGAAGCACTTTCAAACTGAAATTAAGTGTTAGAATGAGATAACCAATAGTTTTGAAATTTTTGGTTGCTGCATCATTAACGTAGGAGTTTATCATGCAAATCCTGGTGCTTATCTCGTTATTCACCACATATTTCACCTTCTTGGAATCATTTGATATGTGTTCAGGGGCTTAGTAATTGGTCAAAGTTTCTTTAATTTCAAATTTACCGACTTCTTATGTGGACGTTTTGTTTGTCGATGATGTTTTTGCTAAGACTCTTTATTCACCGAGGTTCTTGTTTTTTTTAATAATAACAAGATGAAATATTGAGTCTAACCAAAAATTCTCATGAAATTCTTGTACACAGTTTTTCCAACAGCTGTCGACGACCATCCGACGGCCGTCGGAAGACACGTGGATGATCACGCTGTGTGTTGAAAGCCGTCGGGAGCCGTCGGAAATTTTCGACCTACAGGTCGTCCGGGGCCGTCGGAAAATCTGAATATTTTTTTTTTGAATTTCTGCTGTGCTTTCGCCTTCCATTCACAATACATAAACACAATATATTTGACCCAACTCAATATATCCAACTCAGATATTTAATATGAAATCAAACCATAGAAAGATAATCAAATATCATAAAGAAATAAATCAAGCATAATTCATATAAAATCAAACCAAACTTCGCTACCATATTTTACATACATCTAATTGTACGATATATACATCAATCATTCACCAACTCCTCACCATCAACTCCCAAATGTCAGAATTACTACCACCAAATGTATCATCAAACAATATACACAACATATCAAATCCAACTCTACCAACTCAATGTATCATCCAAACATACAAAACAATGACACAAAACAAAAAAAAACATACATATCACTTCGTTCAATCAGCTCCAGAACCTCCCGAACCAGCAGTGAATTAAATTTAATACATTATTTACCTATCAAATATTTTTTTAATATTTACGTATCAATCAAATGATTAATAAAAGTTTAGTACACTTATCTTTCCACATCACTATCCCAATGTGCCAGTCACCCTTCCCATACACTCGTCCCCATCCAGTTTGGCTTCTGCTCTTTATGCTTCACTATCGACATGGAATCCTTGTAGTTCTTCCTCATCTTCTGCATCCAATAATGTCGTACCAGCTGTAGGTCATCTGATTCTATGTCCGTGGCGGCCTGTGTTTCATGTTAAACAAGCAACCAAAAATTAAACAATAAAAGATGAACAATAAATAAGCGACATAAACAAATTAAGAATGGAAAACAAAAGATTATACTTACAATGAAATCCTGCCAAATACACTCCAGGATGTGGGAAGGGATATTATCCCTTTTCAGCTAACAAGCCGACATCCTACTCTTATACGCCTCTCTCGAAACTGATTGTAACGACTCGTAAAATTTTAAAGGTTTTAATAACGTAATAAACTGAATTTTGTGAACCTTTAAATAATAAAATTTTGAATTAAAAATTTGATATTTGGAATACGTCTATTTAAACATAGCAAATGGTAAATTTTCATAAGATAATATGGAAGTTTATTTTCCTGTGTAATTTTATTTAAATTTAAATCAGTTAATATTTGATGATAATAAAATATCTCTCAAACTTGAATATTTTTATATAATAAATTGTAAGTCATCTTCTGAGTGAGACGTCATATTTCGTTTCGCCAAGTTTTGACTGCTATTGCTCCGTTTATCTTATTTTCGGCATTTTAGCAGCATTTTCGGTACCGAATATCGACTTTTGATAGGATGATCGTATCACTGATATCTGTGTACCGTTTTGATCGTCTCGTCGTGCTAATCTTCGGAGTATATTCATATTTGTGTTTCAATATCCGGTACGCGGCGAAACCGCGATGCGGTTATCCGTATCGGCCCGTATTCGAGCCCTTTTGTTTTCATGTCCCTTCATTTACCAACGTAAACTAATAGACACTAGAAATCAATATTTTTCAGTTTGGCCTTTGCTATTCTCTGGTTAGTTTATAAAAAAAAAAAAAAATTCTTGAAAACTTGTTCATATTCTTTCCCATGGCATTCCCTTCAATTCCAGTCTACTCGGCCCTTGTTCCTTCCTCTTCGTTCCATTCTTGTTTGAAAGAAAATATTAACAGTATATATATATATATATATATATATATATATATCAAAGTATATCTTACATGCCCTCCTACTGTTCCGTACAAGATCTCCTCTTTCACCGTTCCCAGTCACGCAACCCGCCCACATCATCTCCGCCACCACCGACCTGACCACCCCTACATGCTCGGCCCAAACCATCATCGCCCCTGCCTTGTTGCCGAAACCCCATGCGCTTCCTCTTCCCCCCCCCCCCACATCTCCACACCTATGCGAGCAACCAACCTCGGCCATGCATTCCCCTCTCTCGGCGCCTCCAACCCACGCACCCTTACAGCCCGAGCCAATCACCAACCACCCCTGCTATCACCACCAAATACTACCCTACCTCTTCCCTGTTACTCGCAATAGATTTCGGCCTCGCCCTCCTCTATTCCTCTCGGCCTTCAATCTCTCGACAAACCCCTGGCTCGCCCTGGATCCAACACCGCCTTCCCTCTCCTCTGCATGAGCCATCCATCCCCATCAACAACCGAGACATCTCCGAGTAGACTTCCAGCAGCACGACCACATCAATGACAGTTGTATACTTGCTGGGAGGACTCGCTTGTTATTCCTCTTATATACGGTATATATCTATATATTGTGTATATATATATTCGATGAAAGTAGTTGTATTTCCCATCTACATCTTGCCTTTGTTTTGCTGTGTACAGTAGTGCTATGTTTTGTATAAAGTGTTATTTATATAAAGTATATTATATGTTAGTGAATATATATATATATATATATACACATTAGCTATGTAAGCTATGTAGGTTAGATATATATTGTATATCAGTTTATATACATAAATTATATATCATTTGGTTTCAAAACAGTTTTGTACATATATTAAGTTATATAAGTCATATGTGATTGCTGTTTGCATATATAGGATAGTTATGTGTTATAAGGTATGTGTTATAGTTTATTATATGTTAATTTATATCAGTTTATATATGTAAATTATATTTAGTTTGATGTTTGTTTTGTATACATATGCCAGTCTGCATATTTATACTAAGTGTATATTTCGCATAGTAATTACATAATACGATAGTAAGTATATTCCATGTCAGTTGTATATATCATATAAAGTATGTTTGTTGGCAGTCTGCATGAATACATATTGATTTCCAAAATTGTAGATATAAAGTTTCAATGTGTAAGTGGTTTTATATAAAAAGATTATGTAGTATGTTTTATTTGGATATGGATATAAAACATTTGTTTACATATTTATATAAGTTATATATATATAAATAAATTGTTTATATTGATTTTATAATAAATATTGATATTTGGATCTTCTCTTTAGATATATATATATATATATATAATTTTAAATATGAGTTTAAATTTTTATATTAATTATTAGAGAAAGATATATGGATATAATATTTATTTTTGTTTCAGTTTATGTTAAACTAATTTTGATTTGTTCTCATCGATTTATGTTATCAGCTCTATCCATCGAATTCGTGCCAATCTTACTTTGCTTTGGAATTTGTGCTTGGATTCGTAACTCAATTTCCTTGTTTATCCTCTCTAGCCTCGAAAGGTGAGCAATCACTCACGATTAACATTCTTACATTTATTAAATTTGATTTCATTTGGAACGACAATTGAATTATGCTGTTGTTAGTTATTTAATTGCTATATATATATATATATACATACATGATATGTCATTATCTATAACTGTTCACCTATGATATCTGACAAAATGCATGATTTGTTATTTATATTATACTTTATCTGTTACTGATGATATATGCCCGTTACTGATATGCTAGATTATTATCATATTGTTATCACTCTGCAAGTTCCCTGTTAGTTAGAATTCCCTATGGGTTGAAATGATACATACCCGAACGATCTTGTAGAATAGGAGGAAATCGTTATGGGTTGAAATGATAAACCCAAGCGATTTTCAATTTAAATGAATTTGGGATTGCGGGTTGAAAAGATATATACCTGTAGATATTTAAATTGCGGATTGAAATGATGAATATCCGTATCACTTGACCATAGGATAGAAATTATATACAGACACCGTTGGTCTATATATATTTTGAAAATGATTTCCAAGGTTTGGAGATATATATATATATATGGTTTAAATAAATTTTGATTTTTAAATATTATATATATATATGAATGTTATTTTATATATGTTTAAATTTTAGATTTTTAAAAATTATATGTTTTGGGAATTTTAAATTTATAAGTTAGTTTTGAAATTATAAATTTTAAGATTTTACTTATAATTTTACTATATATATAAATAGATTTAATTTATAAAATAAATTTAATAATAAGATTTAATTTAATAAAGTTTAATTTAATTAGTACATATTATCTTTTAAATATTTATTTAAAATTATATTTAAAACAAAGATTTTTATAATAATTTTAATAAATTAAGGTTGGGAAGATAAATTTAAATTTATTTGAAACCGTATTCTTTTAAGAATTATATTTAATTAAAATCGATTTGAAACTTATTGAATTTGAGATTTTAAGGATAGGATTTTGTAACTTGATTTTGATTTAAGATGATTTAATGAATATTTTCAAATTTAAATAAATTTAAATGGGATAATTAGTTTTTATTTAAATGTATATTTTGAAATTTTATTTAAATGATATTGGATTTACTAAGTGAATATTTCAACATTAATTAATGGTAAAGTTGAATTTGAAATATAAATGTATTTATCAAATTGAGTCATTGTAAAGGTTTAAATATTTTAAACTTTGAAATCTATTGAAATTGAAATGATTTATTTTTGAAGTTCAAATCTATATCTGAAATCGATATAAAATGGTTTATTGAGATTTGAATTGAATTGAAATGGAAGAACTGAGATTTGATTTAAATGGGATTTTGGAATTTGAGTTAATTCAAATTGATTTGTGAACTTTGAGGAAACTATTTTATCATGTAAAGTATTTTAAAATATATATAAATATTTTTACCTTATAAATTATTTTAATATATATACTATTTTAATATAAAACTATTTCAACATATAAATTATTTTAATATAAACTATTTTAACTTATAACTAATTTAAATATACTAATTATTTTATTATATAAACTATTTTATTTTATATAAACTATTTTATTATATATATACTATTTTCTATATCTAAACTGTTTAAGTGGGAAGTATTATGATTCCAAAATGTTATGATTTTTAAAATGTTATGATTTCCAAAATGTTATGATTTTTCAAAGTGTTATGATTTCCAAAGTGTTATGGTTTCGAAGGTTTTTATAATTTCGAAAGAGTTGTAATTTTGGAAAATGTTATGATTTTGGAAATGAATATTATTTTAAAGTGAGTAATGATCTTGAATTGATATGGTTTTGAATGGATATGATATTTTGAAATGACCACGGTGTTATAATAACTTTTGGTTGTTAAAGAGACCGGGATCGGTTATTGTCATACTTCTGCTAATACCGAAAACCACTTTAACAACTGTGTACGCGGTGGAGATTCCAAAATGAAGTAGGATGGTTGGCGATGATTCTGTTTGAGGTATATACGTGGACCTGACTCCCGTGAGTTAGCTTAAGGTGGCTAAAATAGGAGCAATTGACGAGCCAAGTGAGGTAGCTCCTCCGATCGGACACACTTCTTCGATAACATTCTATTACTTTGTGATTGATTGGGTGCACCCTCGGATTTTTGGGAGTGTGGATCGAGTTGGGTGGTAGGTGTGGCTATGCGTTACCAACAGTCCGAAAGTGTAATTGGTATATCTACCCCGACATTGCTTAGTTGTGCCGTGTCACCTACCTTATCGAGACCACTACGAGTTTGTTTTGTACCATACCTATGAAGTGCCCTTTGACGACCTCCAGTACGGGGGAGATTATGGTACTGTATAGACTATGGGAATATATAAAAATGTGTCAAGGGGGATATGGGTAATGCCTTAATGCTATTTTAATAGTTTATCTTACTATAGACATATTATAATAGAGTATTGTACTACATAATAGATAGTTCCATGGATCCTTAGAGGATGAGTATCCCAAACATCCTATGAGTTACTTGTGTTTCAGTTGATATTTCACTTGAGTTGGATTTATTGATATAAAAATGTTAATCCTGACTCGAGTGTTTTGTGTTTTGCTTTATGCTCGGGTCAGACTGAGTGTTACAGCATTTGAGACTCACCTTTGGAGTTGGAGCTTCGCTTGGAGATCCATCTATATCCAGCTTTCAGTTATTCAGTTGACTCCAGTGATATATTCAGATTTTGTTATTTGACTATTGTATTGAGACTTCTATGTATTAGAGACTTCTGTTGTATCTTGTTTTAACTCTGTATATATATAGTAGCTTCATGAACTACTATTCATTTGTTTCCGCTGCTTATTGTTATATTACTCTGTGTCGATGATTCTGTGATTGGTTTATTTACTGTATATGCTGAGTTTTGCCAAATATAAATTAACAATCTGATATTTTGAGCAATTCAAATCCGACATGTGTGGATGCGAATGACACGAAATACCGGGATGTTACACTGATAGAACAACAGCTGATGGTTGTAGCTCAAACCCCTTGTGTTAATTATGATACAGATTAGTATATCGTACACAAAATATTTAAGATGCTGAAAAAAAATTATTACTCACCCCTCCGCTCTAGGTACTAGAGACAAAACGGCTGTGGCAGTTGCGATGGATCGCTGCCATCGCCTTATGAAGAATGGGAAGAACTCCTCCTTCTGGACGACATGATATCTATCACATACACATTATTTTAAAAGAGAACAATAACATGATAATGAAATATATTTTATAGTTAAATGATATAAAGTACATAAAGTGCAAGGTATACCTAATTCAGATTGGGTCTCATATTCCGACAATAAGCATAATACATTGCATTTTTAAAATAAATTGCTAAATAAATGACAGAAATGGTAATGCCATAAAAGATGTAAATGACGATAAGCAGATTCGGTTTCATAAATGACATAAATTATATAACTAGCAAAATAAATCTCATCAGTTACATCAATTTCGTAATGCACCAAGAATTCAACATAAGTACATCAATTGCATAATTACAT
Organism: Allium fistulosum; assembly: GCA_030737815.1. Taxonomy (NCBI): domain Eukaryota; kingdom Viridiplantae; phylum Streptophyta; class Magnoliopsida; order Asparagales; family Amaryllidaceae; genus Allium; species Allium fistulosum. The sequence continues at coordinate 749,699,530 of CM060905.1, read as the reverse complement.
CAATTGCATAATAGCATCAATTACATCATTGCATAATTACCTAACTAGCAAAATAAATCTAATCATTTACATCAATCCTCATCATCTTTTGATTCAGATTCGGTCTCATATTCTATATTATTTTCCTCTCTACTCTCGAATGCTTCTACCAAAATGTTTGATTCATCGTTCAAAGGTCCACAATTAGTACGATCATCTGTAATTATTATTTTGTTGCTTTGATCAAGATCTGTCTGATAAGCTTGTTCGCCTGAAATATTCTTCCCATCAAATGTAAATCTTGCCTTTGTTTTAAAAACTGCCGACCAATCTGCTTTATCTCTTTTTAGAGACGAATAAAGAGCGTAATAAACTTGCAATGCTTGTTTGGCTAGTACAAAAGGATCGTACTTGCGATAATGCAATGTGTGCTTTATTTCAATAAGATTATAATCCCTGTGCACATTAATTCCAAAACCTGAAACATTGCTAAACCAATTGCATCTAAATAGAAACACCTCCTCCGCCGGTCGTAGGAAATAAGTCAGTTGCAAAATTTGTGTTAAAATGCTATAAAAATGGTTTGTGTGATTTTCTGGATCATCAATACCTTTAACAAATACACCTGTATTATTAGTTAATTTTTCTAAGCCGTATTCTTTGGTTTTAAATTTAAATCCATTGACGAAATATATTAGATATGTCTTGAATTTTCTTTTTGGTCCAAACGCAAGATGTTTTCAAACCTTTGTCGATCACACAATTTCTCAGTTCATAAACGTACTTTGAAAACCAATCAGAAAATTCTTTACCGAGATCTTCGTGTGGATGTTCACTTTCATAAATACTGCATATATGAATAAAGTATTGCATTAAATTCTACACGCGCATGCATTATGGAAATGAACAAATCTTAAATTATTATTTCAAATTACCTAACAAATGGTGCAACCTCAGCACAATTTAGAAGAATATAAGTGTGTGCCACATGAATATCTCAATCGTCTAGCCATACTTCTACACATTTCCCAGAAGGTCGACCATGTTATCTAAAAATAGATAACATTGTTTGAGAGGACTCTTGCTCGTCGCCTTCGTCATTACGAGGAACACTTTCAAATGATATGTTCACATGGTCACTGAAATAGTGAGAGAAAAAGAATAAAGCTTCTTCTTCGATGTAAGATTTACATATCGAACCTTCAACTCATGCTTTTTGCCTCACCTTTTTCTTTAGATGATTCAAGTATCTATGCAAAATTAATTTACATTAACTTTAACTTCCGAATGTAATTAAATTAACAGGTAACATAATACATACCTCTCAAATGGATACATCCATCCATGTTGCATAGGACCTTGAAGTCGTGCTTCAGATGGGTGATGAACAGGTAAATGCTCCATTACATTAAAAAAACCCAGCGGAAATATTTTCACCAATTTATAGAGCAATATAGGAATATCTTATTCGAGTGTACGTAAACGTTGCACTTTTAAAGTAGCCGAACAAAGCTCTTTGTAAAACAGACTAAGCTCCTTTATTACCTTCCAAACTTTTAACGGTAATAGTTCTTTGAATAGAACGGATAATAAATTTTCCATCATTATGTGATAGTCATGGCTTTTCATTCCGCTCAATCTACCATTTTTAAAGTCAACACATCTACGAAGATTTAATGAAATCCCATTCGGAAATCTTAATCCTTCCACCCATTTTAACACAACTTTAACTTGATTATTATCTAACTCGTAACATGCTTTGTGGTTTTTACTGTCATTTGGTTTCATATGAAGCTCGGGACATTTGCATAATTCTTGTATATCGCGTCTTGATTTCAATTCGTCCTTACTCTTCCCCTTGACATTCAAAATTGTGTTAAAAACATTATCAAAGACATTTTTCTCGTTGTGCATCACGTCAATATTATGACGAAGTAGAAGATGTTTCTAATAAGGCAACTCCCAAAATATACTTTGTTTTCAAAAATTATGAATAGTCGATTTGCTTGCAATTTCTGTTTGCACTCCAGTTCATATAGTTTAAATAGTCCCATACAAGTTTCTATATGTTTTTGCTTGACCATATCGTTGGTGGTTGTCTGGTTTCTACTCTATTAGCTAAAAAGTTTTTCTTGTCTCCTCTGAAGGGATGATTGACATGGAGAAAACATCGATGGCAGTCAAACCATGAAATTTTCTTACATTTGGTAAAGAAAACGCCCGTGTTTCTTCCATGCAATATGGACACGTAATATGATCGGATGTACTCCTTCCTGAAAGCATTGCATATGCAGGAAAATCACTTATAGTCCACAACAAAGAAGAAAACATACGAATTTTTTTCTTTGAAATGTCATATGTTTTTACTCCTTCGTTCCACAGTGTTTTTAACTCCTCAATCAATGGTTGTAAATAAACATCAATTCCTTGTGTCAGATCGTCGGGGCCAGGAACGACAACAGCAAGAAACATATATTGCGTTTTCATACACATCCACAGAGGTAAATTATAAGGTGTGATGATAATAGGTAAAGATGAATATTTAGCACCAAATTGAGAAAATGGTGAAAAACCATCCGTACATAATCCAAGTCTAACATTACGACTCTTCGCTGTAAAATTGGGATAAGTTTTGTCGAAATGCTTCCATGCTTCTCCATCGGCTGGATGTGTCAACGTACATTCTTTCTCTGTTTTCACACTATGCCATCTCATATGAGCTGCAGTTATAGAAGATGCGTATAATCTTTGAAGCCTAGAAGTAATGGGAAAATAATGCATACATTTGTATGGAACTTCTTTCCCCTCTTTTTTCTTGGTTTGTACATTTCCTCGTTACATATTCTACACTTCCTAAGAGTGATGTCCTCTTTCCAAAACAACATACAACCATTTAAACATGTATCTATTTTCTAATAAGGTAAACAAAAAGCCGACATAAGTTTTTTAACTTCATAATGATTTTTGCACATTAAATTATCAGGCGGCATATGTCTTTTTGCAGCTTGTACAACGACTGTAAATCCGGCTTCGGTGATGTTGTATTTTGACTTCATCGCAATGTATTCTGTGGTTACTGATAGTTGGGTGTCGCTTTTACAACCATTCCAAAGAAGTCTCTTAGCAGCATCTAGTAAATCATAAAAAAAAAATTCTTCAATATTTGGTTCTTCAACATTTTCATCATCGTCATCAACTTCAACCGTAAGGAACAATGATCGTGCTGCATCTTCAGCCATATTTTCTATACGGTTCGTCATAACAATTTTATTACGAGCAATGTCTAATTCAGACTCTATAGAAGTATTTGCTATAACTTCTCCATGACGATCCCAAACATAATACCGGCACAAAACCATTTTTGCACAAATGGACTTTCACAATATCAGGTAACAAATACTTCAAATGTTTACACCTACTACATGGACAACAAATTTCTACATCATTTCCGTTATCACTTAAAGCAAATTCAACAAATACGTTTATACCATTATAAAAGTCTTCTTTTATTGAGCCTCCCAATCCCCTTCTTTGATACATCTATCTCTTCCGATCAACAAAATAATCGATCATTTTTCCTATTTTAAAAAACATGTCACAAATTCAAAAATAAATATTAGTCATGTTTACGAATTCACATTTTATTTTTCAACGTATCGATACAAAAACTTATAAGCGTCAATTTTACTCCACTTAAGAATACAATATAGAAATATTGGTTTATGGTTTTTTTCTGGTCAGTCATCCTACTTCCTATTACAAACACAGTAAATACTTATATTTTGTACAATATTTCATTTAAAATGATTCAACAAAATTTTGACAGCACTTTTCTTTTGTTTCTTGCATTGTATACAGCGTGTACGCAGGAAACAAAAAAGAAAAACGACGATGAACTTTTATGAACCGTTTGAAATGAAATAATGTACGAAATGTAATTGTTTAATGTGTATATAAATTGTCCAATACAAAGATAAATCCAATAAGTATTGTGCTAGATAAATATAAATGGTCGTTTTGTGACAAAAACGGCTATTTATATAACAATCATGTACAACACCCATCAGACGGGGCCAAAAACTGTTTAAGGGATGTAAAAAAAGTATTTAAAAAAAAGAATATTTACTAATTTTATACATTTCAAAAAATTATTAATTTACCATATTTGTTTCGTGCATTTTATTGAATAATGCTACTGTAATATTGTTGTCATTTTCCAATGTAGTCGATTTTTTTAGACTCGTGTGTTCATTAATGTTATACAAGTCAAGATGTTATACAACTCATGTCTTATTCCAATTAACACAATGCAATAGTAAAAACAACACATACACCATGGTTTACATATGCATGCATGATCACAAATTATACATACTCTTCAAAATTTCACTATAACATATGATTAGGTATACCATGGGATGCTATAAACCATTATTACGCTATTGGAAACAATTGCAATCACTAATTAGCCCTAATTTATCAACTTATGCAAATTTAGATTTTGGGTTAAAATAAGATTTTTAGCGAAAATAAGAGAGTATACCTGAGATTTAGAGCAATAGAGTTTGATTACGCAGTCGTGGAGGATCCAGAAGCTTGAAATTGGAGATTGGAAGCTTGGAGGAGGGATTTGGGGGTTTTTTGAAGAAAATTTTTATGCTGCAAAGTGAGGAAGAAGAAGGCTCAACTGCGCCTGTAATTCGCGAATTTTCGGCAGCCGCCGACGGCCCGTCGGAAGCCGTCGGAAGACGTCGCTACGCGCTGTCGGAATATAAGCCTTTTCTAGTAGTGCCGATCAATATGGATCGGTATCGATCCATTCTAAAATTTTGGTACATAATCAAAATACATATAATTTTTAAGTCTACTTTGCATTCTACCCTTCCCTCTTCTCTGTATTTTGCAGCTTCACCGCCTATATGACTTCACCACCATAACTTCACTTCTTGCCCCTGTTATTTCAACTAAGTTTATCATCACCAAATCTCGCCTACTCCATTAAATCTAACCCATTCGAATTTCGGTCAAAGCATTAATTCATTTATACAAGCCATCCAAGTTAGGAGCATGCTACATTTATCAACTCCACTTTGACTGTTACTTCATCTATTAACTTATATACACTAAGAATAGTAATGTCTTGGACAATGTGGGACTAACCTAATATTAATAGAAGTAGTTCCATAGCCAGTATCGATGCCTACACTATTTTCTACTGGTATTAATAATGGCCCTAATGGAACAATGGCGTGCATTTTGAACAGAATTATGTAGAATAATTAAGAAAAAAGACTAACCTTTGCATTAAAACCATCAGGTATGATCCTGTTCTCATTTTTCAATTTTACGTATTCTTTTCGGTCAATTTTGGTGAAGCCCCTGAAACAAAAACAGCAGTTGTTTCAGCATATGCATACATCCCATAAAACCAATGCTGAGATATATAAACAATCCAAACGAATCCAGTTACATGTACAAAACGTTCAAGATAATGTGTTATCGGTAAACCATTGGACAGAAAATTGAATGCAACACGATACTATTTTGAAGTTATATCAAAATATTGTGGCAGATACAGAACAATTTTAATTCTTAAAGTGAAATTTGTTGTATCAACAAGTGGAAAAAAAATGTGTACGTAAAATACCTAATCAGATTCATCCATCCAGTTAAATTTCTGTTTTTCCAGCACTTATATAGAATTATTGCTTCATAGAACAATAAAGAGTGCAGTACATATTCACATAGGGGATTTTTACTTAAAGGACTTCCCAATTCAACATAATAATTTTTAAGCCCTTCAAGTCTAATTTTTTGTATTTTCACATATGTATGTAATCAACAATGTGTCCAACAATCATGTAATGTGAATGTAAAAGCAGATAAAACAAAACGTAACAAAGAAAATAATACCATTTATGGTTCTCAATGATTTTCTGACGGCCAGGAAACTTAAACTTAGCACGACGAAGTGCCTCACAAGCATAAATACCATTTTGTTCTTTGCATCGAACAGACAAAAGAACCTGACCAATGGCAACTCTGGCACAGACACCCTGAGGTTTACCAAAAGCACCTCTCATTCCAGTTTGGAGCCTATCAGCACCAGCACATGAAAGCATTTTATTTATACGCAACACATGGAAAGGATGTACTCTCATTTGTGTGCATAACATCTATATCATCACTTAATTGTAAATTGTTTACATTCTACCGTCATTTTCTGAAAATAGTGACGACGTGAGTGGATACATAATGATAATATGTTCTAATGCAAAGGTTTTGGTTGGATTTATATGTTGGTGAAGTGTTGGAGAAGGTTTTTTAAGCATTTTTTAGTTTTATGCTTTTTAATGATGTTTTCATAAAATAACTAAAAAAGATTCAATGAATTTAATTTTTAAAAATTTGGAATAATCTTAGTTTTTCGGAATCATATCTACATGCAAGTTCAATATTCAACGTGATATAAATTCAATAAAGTTCCATAGTGCAAGAACAAAACATGATGACGGAGGGATGACCATTAAGGCTATGGCTGCCATGCTACAAGAACAAAACATGTAATTAAAAACTTTCTAATTTATACATCATTTATTAATAGACATATAAACACAATTTACTTTGAAATTTGTATAAAACTTAGTGCAATTTCATCAACTTAGAAATTCATTGCTTAATCGCTTTATGAATTGAATTATTAAGACTCAACTACTTTGTTGATGTATAGATGGATAGTAGTTTAGTTTCGCTTCTTCTTTTGATTTTCATTTTCTTAAAATATTTTTATAAACAAGAGTCAAATGTCAGAACCATGGATAGAAGTTCATATGTATAACAAAAGCCATGGTGAAAGCCTTATACATTGAATTCTCCCTATTACTAGACTAGATAAGAAGGGATAGAAGAGATGAAGCTAGCCATGTTGTGAAACGATGATGCATATAATATGTTTCCATATTAGCTAAAAGAGCATATAGATGTATAAGTACAAGTATCATTTTCATTTCCAGCAGTATAAAATAAACTAAAACAAAAGAAACAAATAATAAAACTTTAGTATTATAAAAAAATTGGTTTACGGCTGTTCTTCAATTGTTTTGACCTTCTCAAATGCTGCTTTAGGTTCAGTTTATGCAGACAATGATACTGTCAAATTTACTTTTAGGGGTATAACTATAAATGCATGCACATTGTGATTCGCAGGCCCACCCGGGCGTGCATAAATACTCGTATTAAATAAGGATTATTAAGTTTAATTAAATAGGGATTAGTTACTAATTAATTATCTTTTAAAGTTATGATTAATTTTAATTTATTATTTAATTAAGTTAATTAAATGTTAATTTATTATGAGTTAAGCATATAATTTATTTTAATTAATTATTAATTTAATAAAGGTTTTATTAATTAATTACTAATTAAGTTAAATTCAAGTTAAGGATTTAATTAAAACTTAATTATGATTTAATTATTTTTAGTGAATGTTTAATTTATTATTTAATTTTAATTAAAGATTATTTAACTTATTAATTGAAATTAATGAATATTTAACTAATAATGAAGGTTTAAATTATTGTTTAATAATAAATAAAGGATAAATTAGGGTTTAATTAATTATTAATTATTGTTTAATTATTTCTTAATTTATAATTAAATTAAGTTAATATTTAATTAATATTTATAATCATTTAAATAAAGTTTTAGGTTGTAAATAATTATTTAAAAAGTTAAGTTTTAAATTCCTTGTTTTCCAAGAATCAAATTGTTTTGAAGGTACTTCTTTTCTAAAGATGGTTTTGAACTCAAGGAATTCAAATATTTGTACTATTAAGTGGAAAAATGATTGTTAATGAGTTATGATGTGATTTTTTGTGTTTGTATGGACAACTATTAGCATAATAAATCCACGTTTTGCTATAAATTGATTGAATTGTTTGGACATCTATTTCGTAGGCCAAATCACCGTCCTTCTATTATTTTATTTAGATATGTCTAAAATGGTTAGTTTATATTGACATGTTATTTCCTGATTTGGATATGAAGTGTATTTACATATATGTTGACTTATGTAAATAAATTATTGAATGACTTGAAAATGAAATTGATATTACATGGTAACTTAAATTAGTACCATTGGGATTGCTAAGCCTCCTTTTGAATTTATGAAGTACGATTTTGATTCAACTTCAATTCTTTTATCAGTTTGGGATTTTAAAGTTTATAAATGATTTTCACGTCCTATAATTATTTGTAATGGTATTTATAAATAATAGCTATATTCAACAAAAGGGTATTACTAAATAAAACGGTTTATTTAAGTGACTTAAAAATGAGATTTTGTAAATGATATCTTGCAATGTCAAAGATATTTTATAAAAGAAATTTTCTAAAGAGTTTTATACATGAAAGAGATATTATAAATCATTTTAGAGATTTTAAAAGAAGTTTACATCTAGTTTGAAGACTTGTAAGGAAGTTTGAAATATGAAGTGAACATATAAACAGAATTGTTATAAGGGATAAGTGAATGATTTTATAGTAATTGATGTTTTGAAAGGGAATTTCTTGGCCAGTTAATATGGAATTTGAAAAGAAGGAAACTTTTGTGAATTTTGGTAGATATACTTATACTATTCAAATAAGTAAATAAATGTTTTCTTTCAAGTACAAAAGGAATGTAAAGCGTCTTGAGAATAGTGTTTTAAAAAATCTTTTGACCAAGTTTTGCAAAGTGTTTTAATTAATGAAAGTTTAATTAATAAAGGCTTAGTGGATCTCATATGGAATTAAATCAATGTTTGAATAATTGTTTATTTGATAGTTAAATAACAACCGACTATTAAACCTGGACTAAATGTAACTTTGGAAATATCTAGGAGAAACACATGAGTTATGTGGCACAGTCACCCCCAACGATGTTGTATTGTGCGTATAAATCTCATTTCGTTCTTCTAGGATAGATGATAAGGAAATCCATCCACAAATGATTAGGAGGTGAACTCCACTCTTATCTTTTATCAGATTATTTCCTAAAGAACCGGGATTGATTTTACTGGAAAATATCGAAAGTTGTTTCAAAGAGACTGGGATCGGATAAATATAAATTATCTGAAAACCACTTCGATCCAACTCAAGCATTTATAACTGAAGATATCTTGAAGATGATTGAAGGGGGAGCTTTTGAAGTGCAAGGGCTTACTAAAACCGAAGGTGATTCCAAAATGGATGTAGTAAAGGTAGTGCCTTCGGTTTCGTTCAGACCCAGAACTAACTTGTATGGATGAATGCTGATATTGCATTTCTGCCAGAGGGCAGTGTTAGCATTCTAAGGTAGTCTGCTAAGAGAAAAGGTAAAAGAGTTACCTCAAGCCTCACAATCGGGAAATGGCTAAAACAAGGTAGATGTAGTAGGGCTGTGTGGGTCGCTCCTATTACGGTGTGTCATCACCTTTCAAGATTATCATATTATGGATTTGGTTGTGCATGAGAGATCTCGATAAAGGTTAGGAACGACCGGGGTGATGGCATATTCGGTACTATCCAAGATTAAGGGTAGATCGGTTCTGTGTTGGTAGGGGTGGACCAAGTTCAGGGTCTGACCCAAGGTACATTTTATCTAGAGGTGCACTATAGGGAAGATAGTCCCTTACCTTTGATGGAATCCATTCTCTAATAAGCATCATGCGACTTGATTGTATACCTATTAAGCTATAATTTAATAATGGTAACAATTTCGGTTATTTTCATTTATTTATTTTGAACACTTAGACATTATTATAATATCACTTGATTTTCTATAAAAAGTGTTTTGGTTATCATAAGGTAAGAACACATATGTGGTTATGTGCGGCGTGGTCTTACGAGATAACTTTGATTTAAAAGGGTTTTAAATATAATAAGTCAGTTTTTTGAGTTTACTCACATCAAACCCATGTCTAACCCAGAGCTTTATTTTCTTTCCTTAAAACTCTTGGATGCTCAATTTTTTATGGGCGGCCAAGTAGTTTAGGTTTCGCACGGATGCATCTTGGAGGAGCTAGGAGCAGGAGGTTTCATCGATAGCTAGTAACTATCTTGATTCTGCTGTATTATATGTATCTTATATCAGTTGGGTAAGGACGGGCTATTATAAATATCCAAACTTAGAATTTTATTAGTATGACTCTGGTGTATTATTTTTGAAATGGCTTTTTAAAGTATTATGTTGATTAATATATGTTATTCCATTGCATTGTGAGATTTTGTGATTGTTTTTGTTTCTTCTTATCTTCTATCTCCTTTATTTTCCCTAACAGTTTGTCTTTTTGGCACTTAGTTGTTCGGAACGTGAATATTGTAGATGTATTAGCATCGACATTTGAGGTTGGAAAAGGTAGGCCGTTACAGCGTGGTATTATAGCGCAAGGATAAGCAGGAACCTTGGCTTTGGTGGGCAACTCAGTAAGAGATAAAGTAATGAAATCCCTTATTATGAGCTTGAGTGTATACATATAAGAGCATGTATTTGTTAATTGTATAAAATTGTTTTATATTGGGTTGATTGATCTGTTGGGTGGCATATGAATTCTGGTCAATACGATTAGCTAACGTTATTTATTGGGATCTCTAAACACTTGAGCAAGGACATCCGACACAGTATTGTTTTGAAATTGGGTAAATGAAATAATTTTACCCAGAATGCATTTTATATATAAAGAATGATTTTCAAAAATAGTATAGTATAGTATTTTAAGATGTTGTCAACTAGGAGATAATAATATTTTATTATTATCAGTTAAGGTTTGTTTAGTCATGCTCATCCAGTTGAGCATTGACTATTGTTAGTGTGTATAGGTAGCTTCTCTTTTTAAGATTTGCGTTGGGTAAACAGACATAGGGAAAACATTGAAATGAACACCTTGTGAATTAAGTTTCGTAATTTGACTATAAGGCATTTGATGTAAATGTCGGGGTAAAAATTGATTTGATGAAAGATGGTTATAAGTTAGAATAGTTTGCAATAAATATTAGGGAAATGATATATAAATGTTGATTTGTAAACTGAATTTATAACAAGGTGTATTTTAATTAAAAAGAATTTAAGTTGAAACTTAAGGACTAAAATCCCGGGACTATTGAAAAATGATTTTCAATGATTGGAAAATTAATAATTGTATTATTTGAAAATATTTTTGATTCAAGTATAAGATTTTGATAATGAAAAGGTTAAGTAAGAAGTGTTTTCTTTGGATTAGTTTGGAAAAAAAGTCTTGATTGTTTTGTGATGATCTGGATAATCTTCTAAGTGACGATTGGATGTTTGCCTAGACGAACGTTGTAGTGCACTTAGTAAATTATTCTTTTTATCATTGTACAATCAAAACAAGTTCAACCTAAATAAACCCAAAGCAAGTTGGTGGTAAATATTTTGTTGGAAATATGGGAAGTATTGTTTCAAAAATTGGATTTTGAAATAAAAGTAATATTTTTAAGTTAACTGTTTCAAATGGCTCAAAAATAACTTAAAATTGGAGAAGAGATGTGTTCGAATGGTAAACACTTATCTTGAGTGTTACCCTTCTTAGTAAGGGAGTGTATGATAATGTTGGGTAGTACTAAGTTCCTTAGTATCATTTTGGAGTTACTCAAGCAATATATATATACACTATGATTAAAATATATTATTTTAATTAAAAAAATGTTTTTGAAATAAAACCAGGGTATTTGGATCTTGAGTTTTCTTAGGGAAATAAATGCAAAATGGAATAGTTGAATCAAATAGGGTTATATACTCTTAGGATGTAGTGATGTAGCATCCAAGTGAACCCAGGTTTAGTTTTATGAAATGTTTTCATAAATAAATTAGTGGAAATAGAATTGGTACTAGGGGGAACTAATTAAAGAAGTGAGTAGGTTGGACGTAGATCATCTCTCGTGTAACGACCCAACTTTCTATCACTAGAAAGTCACATCATCTTTAAGAAAGAAAGGGATAGAAAAGAGAAAAGATAGAGAAGAAAGAAGAAACAACATCAGAATCTCAACAGCGGAACGAATAAATTATATTAATCACATAAATATTACATAATATACAACATCAATCTGAGTTACACAGATAATACATCACATACTAGACAGTTATAAACACCTGTCTAGTTAATACAACTCGATACAACTCAATACAACACAGAGATACCAACACAGCGGAACACTATATATATCTACAACGCCGAAGCCTCCTGCTCCATTGCTCCTCTAGAATTCGTCAAAGCTAACCTGAATCCCTTGGCTACTCGTAAAAATTTGAGTACCCGAGAGTTTAAGAAAAACAGAAATAAACTCCGGGTCAAACATGGGTCTGGTATGAGTAACAGGTTAGAGTTGCTTAACTTTGAAAATCCTTTGAAAACAAAAGGTATCACGTAAGACTCCCCACACATAAACATGGGTAAGTTTTTACCTTACGTTAACCAAACATTTGATAGGAAATTCAGTGATATTATAATAGGTCTAGGGTTTTCAAGTAAATATAATCATAGACGAAATTGTTACATCTATTAAATTCCGGCATACTAGCCAACATGTGGGTAATACAATCAAATCTGAGGGCACTTATTGGAGATTGGATTCCATACAATGGCAGGGCTACTAGGGTACCGCCCGTCACAGTACCTGGCCTAGATCAGCGTACCGAGGAGTACGCCTGCTCCCCTACAACACAAAGCCGGAACCATCCCTTACTGGATAATTCCGAAAAAATCACACCACGGTTGTGATCAGCAACCGCACCACTAAGCCGAAATAAAAAGGGACATCTAGAAAGGGATGACCTTACTCTCAAGTGGGGGCTACCCACGAAGCCTAGCTGCATCTCCCCTGTTTTAGCCATTCTCGGTTGATGAGGCTTGAGGCTACGATTACCTCATCAGAACACATCACTTAGAATGCTCATCGTCCACCTGACGATGTTTTGAAAGCATTCAATCCATACAAGTTCGTTCCGGGTTCGAATGAAACCGAAGGCATTATCTCTTTACACTCATTTTGGAATCATCCTTAGAGTTAACGACAATAACCCTTGCACTTTGAATCTTTATCTTCACTTGAGATTCACGACCTATCGTTAATTTGGATCGATGTGGTTTTCGGATATCCAAATCTGGAAACCCGATCCCGGTCTCATCGAAATCCAAAACGTATCTTTTAAGGCCAAGTTGTTTTAAAGTTAAAACAATTCATTTCATTATCCATATACACACAGATAGATAATTCACAATATCATCATAAATAGATAATCCATATTATCATCACACTTCAACCAAAACATCCATATCACACAGCATTACTTATCTCATATCTGAGATTTCAAACCATTCAAGGAAATCAATATCATCCATCCATACATAAACAAGGATTAATAATCACAACATTTATAATTAATTTAAAATGAATTAAATTAATTACCTTATCTCTAATTAATTTAAAGTAAATTAAATTAATTATTTCATTCTATAAATCCTGCTTACATAGCCATTAATTAATTACAAATCAACTAATTAATCATTCTCTAATTTCCATCTTAATTAACCATCCTTGATTAATTATCCTTTAATTACATTCAAGTAATTATCCTTTAATTAATTTCACAAATTAATTATCCTTACCTAAATACAGTAATTAACCTTTTATTACTTCATTTATTAATTAACTATAATTAATTACATTAATCCTTAATTAATTACATTAATTAATTACTCAAAGTCACTTATTATTGATTAATAAATCTAAATTAATCAACCCTTAATTACATCATTTATTATATAAATTAATGATCCCTAATTACATTTTTAATTAATTATTCTATTTAAATTAATTACATTAAGAAATTAATCTTTACTTAAACCATAATTATTAATCACTCTTGATTAATCTCATTCATTAATTAACTATCCTTAATTACTTCATCATTAAGTAATTATACTTAAACATTTTCATAATTGATTATCTTTAATTAATCAATCTAATTATTTATTAAAACTAATCACATTTATTAATTATTAAATAATCTTAAGTTAATGACTTTCATTAACTATTTACAACTCTTAATTTCTTCCATTAAGAAATTAAACTTAGATTATTCAATATTAATTACAAATTAATTTATCCTTAATAACCAACTAATTAACCACTAATTATTTAATTAATTTAACTTTTTAACTGTAACTTAATTAACCTTTAATTACTTGATTAATTAACATTTAACCATTAATTTAAAATCTAATCTTATCAAATTAATGATCTTTAATTACAAATTAATTTTCCCTAATTAATTAATCTTAAACCTTAATTAATTAATTTAAACTCTTAATTACTAAATTAATCATCCATATCATTAATTAATTAAATTAATTAATTATCCATTTTTAATTATCTTAATAATTTAACGAGTCTAAATCATTAAATTCTATTTATCTTTAAGTTAAAGCTTTATTCTTATGAATGATTAAATTATCATTATTCAAAAGCATTTTGAAAACAATTTACCTTTAAACTTACTTTTAAATTTCATTTAAATTTAGGATTTAAAATGAATATAAATTTAACTTTAACAAAGTTTTAAAAACAATTTAAAAACCTTTAAAATCTTATGTTAAAGAATACTTATATCTTATAAAAGAAATTTAAAAGTGTTTAAACCAAATTCTTTTAAATCCAAATCATTACAATTTCACTTTAACATTCAAAGTAGTTAAAACATTTTAAATTTTAAAAACTTTATTTATTTTAAAACTAGGATGCAAAAGTTAATTTGAATCCATACTTTAAAATCTGATTTTAAACTTTGTTTAAAATCTTGTTTCAAATTTAAAATTCTATTTAAAATTCAAACAGACGAGTTTTTTTAAAAAACCTGTAACAAATTAACTGACCCGAGGCTACACCAAAATACTTCGGGTCCAACCCTAAAATGCTTCGAACCTCACCCGATGTTCACTCGAAAAAAACTCTCTGACCAACCACTCTGACCAACCACCGCCGCTACAACCACTAGATCACCTTCATGCTGTTTTTTCCTAAGTCACCGACCATCCCTCGACCTCCAGAAAGAACCTTGGACTCTTCGACCACTAAGATCACCATAAATTCCAAAAACTCAAATTCTGGTCAACCCAAAAATGCTCCCTCATCCTCAAACTAAAAATTATAATTTTAGTTGTAAAATTCATGTGTTTGATTTAGATTTCAGATTATATACCTGATTTAATAAATTAAGATGTTTGAAATTTAGGCAAACTAAAGCTTGCCTGTCCTTTTGGTTTTTTTTCCAAAGCAAAATTTAATTTATTTTAACTTAAATAAATTTTTAATCTTTACTCTATCATACAACAAACAAACTTCATTTAAATCCTAAGTCTTAACAGCAATTAGATCAAGAGAAATTGAATTTTTGAATAAAATTTGAACTTGGAAGTTAAAAGAGTAAACACAGATACATGCACACATTTAAATATCCACATATATACACAGGAACTCATTTCTATATTCACAACATACACATTTTCCAGATATAAACATGCAACCAAATCCAGATACTTAAGTTTTTAAAAAGTGTTACTCACCGATTTGAGAAGGCAGAATAGAGCACATTTATTTTGAAACAGCTGAAGATTGCTTCTTTGTTTTGAAACTACAGTTGCATGCTATTGAAACCTTTTTATTTTGATCTCCATTTTTGTTGAGTTGAATTGTTATAAAGCTTCAGTTGAAATAAAACTTCTGGTATGCTAAGTCTTTTGTAAACGAAAATGGAAAGAGATAGATTGACATATGGGAAAGAGCTTGCACAGGTTGATATATAGATAAATGTTTACAGGATTGTTTATTTTATTTGTACAAATAGGGTCAGGGATTTTCTTTCCTTAGGGGCTGAATTGATCTTACTTGGTGTACTAGAGATGTTAGCATTTAATGCTTGTCTCATATGTCTACATACTTACCTTTTAATTTAAATTTCGTATGTACTTATATGATAGTATATATTTTTCTTTTTATGTGTACATACTCATTTTCCTGTACAAGCATGAAGATATTCTTTCCCTTAAGTCTTACAGCCTTGCAAACATAAGTATTCCTATAGACTATATTATTAGAATTTTATGTAATGTATTTTACTTTTTATTTTACCTTATATATATATTTCTATTTCTAACTTAACATCTTATTTTTATTTATTGTTTATTTTTATGAATTACTCTTTAGAGAAAATAAAATAAAGCTATGTGTATATATATTTACAAATAAAAGCTTATACAATATCTTTAAAATCCAACCATTTTAAAGTCTACCCTTTTTAATTTCAAGGCTTTTGAATTCAAAATAAATTCAAAAATCCAATTTTAAAATCAAGTTATATATATACATATATAACAACATATTTAATTTGAAAATAACACTTTTATTTTAAAATCTATTTATATTTATATATAAAACAATACATTAATAATGTTATTTGAAAATAATAATTTGTCAAATTTAAATAATTTGTAAAAGAGATTATAACTTCCTATTATTATTAAATGAATTAATATCTCATATTTGTTTAACAATATTTTAAAACAAACCTTTTAATTAATCTTGAACTTAAGCTAAGATATAATTTAAATCAATTAAACATTTATCTTAAATATTTTAAAACCATATATTTAAATTAAATCATAGTTTCCAAATTACCAAAATATATTAGAATTTGAAAACAAGATTTATTTATTTATTAAATTCAAACCAAAGATTTCTATTTACAATATATACACATTATAAATAGAAAATAATTTATTAGCCTTTTAAAAGATAAATTCACCCATTTCATATTTATTAAAAGAAGATTATTAAATCAATTTAAATTTATCAACAAAAATTATCAAATCAATTTAATTTTTAATACAGATTATTAAATTGATATTGCCAAAAATTCCGAGATGTCACATTCCTCCCCTCTTAAAAGAATTTCGTCCCCGAAATTTAAAACAAAGCTAATTTAATAATATCGTTAATGATTTAATTTTTAAAAACACAAGCATATATTAATCATATGCTAACAACCATAGCAACCAACTCATCCAATCAAACAAATCTAACTATCCAGACAAAATCAGGATAGGACTATCTAGAGTTTCCCAAGTATAAACACCGGGATACTCGCTCTACAGAATCCAAACAAAACTATACTACTAAGCTACAGAGCTCCTACTCATGTAGATCCACAAAACTTGACAGGATATCAGACAATAGACAAGTCTGACTCAACAACCAAACCTCTAGAACTGCTGGTTCCAAAACCAGAGATGGATTATACACGTACTCCCTCAGAGATACGTGAAACACATCGAATCCCAGTTATCCAAACTGGCAATTCACTCCAGAAGACCAAACACTTATCCTTACAAAAACAGAAAAGATCCAAGATACCTCGGAGCTAGTTTCCCAATCTTACCCAATTTAAAGCTCCTTCGATTGGAGAAAACTTACTCAAAACCAAATCCCCGACTTCGAAATCCAAATTCCTCCGTCTCTTATCCACAAAACACTTCTGACGATCTTGGTTTGCCTTCACCTCTACTGATCAGCTCAACCTTCGCTGAAGCCTCAAAAACAACTCATCAAAATGATCCACTCACAATCAATCCAAGAACACAAACTCTACTCCTCAAACATCAGAAGACTGAACTTACTTTTCCTATCCGAAAAAATAAAGCAGATGCACTCCCAAACTGCTTCCGCTGCACAACTCTGATCTGGCATAGATGAAAATGCTGATGATACACACGAGCATAACTGGACAACACATCCTAGAAATATAGTTCAACAGATCCATAAAGAGAAAACTCAGAAATCCCATGATATCCTGATCTGCTTCACCAAAACCCTCTCTCCAGGAACCCTCCTTCAACTAGCTGGACCATCGGTACCACTCCTGGAATCCTAGTCGAAAAGAAAACTCAATCTCCATATGCTAAGGCAAACCACTAACCTTTCCAAAGATATCCTGAAAGATCTCTGACAAACCAAGAGAACACTCAACTATCGCAAGTCACTTTTACGATCAACCCAATCCAATATCCAATAAAATCGTTCTCTCTTTACCAATCAGAATAGCTTAAGCCTATCTAGCCAATCCATCGAAGAAATGGGTCCACATAGCTGCTGCTACTGAACTTCACCTTTAGAAAACTACTGACAGATGACCCCTTGTCTGCACATAGAACAATCTGAGCTGTGACGCTGCCACCGATGCCAAAGACTTCCTAATCCAAACTCCTCGAGAAACTCAGGCCTCAAAGCCAAACACAAACACCCAGCTGAACTCAGCCTCAACACCGATGCAGACACACTTCCTTAACCTGTTCCAAAGAAACATCTTCGGAGATATCAATAGTCATTGAATCTCATTACACAGCTACTACTTCCTGAGATACTAAGATAACATCACTAGCTTCTACTCAACTGCCAGAATCCAAATTCTACTCATCCAATCTTGCACTTCAAAAATGGACTCCAAACCTTAACAGGTTTCCTTCAGAGATCAATGAAATCCTTACACCACCCAAAACTCACTTGAGACGGTATTAGGTCTACAGTCTCGGTAGATATACTTCCAACCTCAACAGACACCAACCATTGGTAGTCGTGCTACACACACCACTACCCCATCTACCTTTATATCTTATATTGGAAAACCCAAACAGGTAACCCAACAGATAGGTAGAAATATATATATATATATATATATATATATAAATTACAAGTACACTCTCTCAAGATAGACACCACCCCAGAGCTTAGGTATTCGCTCAACCTATGCTCTGATACCACTGTAACGACCCAACTTTCTATCACCAGAAAGTCGCATCATCTTTAAGAAAGAAAGGGATAGAAAAGAGAAAAGATATAGAAGAAAGAAGAAACAACATCAGAATCTCAACAGAAGAACGAATAAATTATATTAATCACATAAATATTACATAATATACAACATCAATCAGAGTTACACAGATAATACATCACATACTAGACAGTTATAAACACCTGTCTAGTTAATAGAACTCGATACAACACAGAGATACCAACACAGTGGAACACTATATATATCTACAATGCCGAAGCCTCCTGCTCCATTGCTTCTCCAGAATTCGTCAAAGCTAACCTGAATCCCTTGGCTACTCGTAAAAATTTGAGTACCTGAGAGTTTAAGAAAAACAGAAATAAACTCTGGGTCAGACATGGGTCTGGTATGAGTAACATGTTAAAGTTGCTTAACTTTGAAAATCCTTTGAAAACAAAAGGTATCATGTAAGACTCCCCACACACATGGGTAAGTTTTTACCTTACGCTAACCAAACATTTGATAGGAATTTCAGTGATATTATAATAGGTCTAGGGTTTTCAAGTAAATATAATCATAGCCAAAATTGTTACATCTATTAAATTCCGGCATACTAGCCAACATGTGGGTAATACAATCAAATCCGAGGGCACTTATTGGAGATTGGATTCCATATAATGGCAGGGCTACTAGGGTACCGCTCGTCACAGTACCTGGCCTAGATCAGCGTACCGAGGAGTACGCCCGCTCCCCTGCAACACAAAGCCGGAAACATCCCTTACTGGATAATTCCGAAAAAAATCACCCCACGGTTGTGATCAGCAACCGCACCACTAAGCCGAAATAAAAAGGGACATCTAGACAGGGATGACCTTACTCTCAAGTGGGGGCTACCCATGAAGCCTTGCTGCATCTCCCCTGTTTTAGCCATTCCCGGTTGATGAGGCTTGAGGCTACGATTACCTCATTAGAACACATCACTTAGAATGCTCATCATCCACCTGACGATGTTCTGAAAGCATTCAATCCATACAAGTTCGTTCCGGGTTCGAACGAAACCGAAGGCATTATCTCGTTACACTCATTTTGGAATCATCCTTAGAGTTAATGACAATAACCCTTGCACTCTGAATCTTTATCTTCACTTGAGATTCACGACCTATCGTTAATTTGGATCGATGTGGTTTTCGGATATCCAAATCTGGAAACCTGAACCCGGTCTCATCGAAATCCAAAACGTATCTTTTAAGGCCAAGTTGTTTTAAAGTTAAAATAATTCATTTCATTATACATATACACAGATAGATAATTCACAATATATCATCATAAATAGATAATCCATATTATCATCACACAGCATTACTTATCTCATATCTGAGATTTCAAACCATTCAAGGAAATCAATATCATCCATCCATACATAAACAAGGATTAATAATCACACCATTTATAATTAATTTAAAATGAATTAAATTAATTACCTTATCTCTAGTTAATTTAAGTAAATTAAATTAATTATTTCATTCTATAAATCCTGCTTACATAGCCATTAATTAATTACAAATCAACTAATTAATCATTCTCTAATTTCCATCTTAATTAACCATCCTTGATTAATTATCCTTTAATTACATTCAAGTAATTATCATTTAATTAATTTCACAAATTAATTATCCTTACCCAAATACAGTAATTAACCTTTTATTATTTCATTTATTAATTAACTATAATTAATTACATTAATCCTTAATTAATTACTCAAAGTCACTTATTATTGATTAATAAATCTTAATTAATCAACCCTTAATTACATCATTTATTATATAAATTAATGATCCCTAATTACATTTTTAATTAATTATTCTATTTAAATTAATTACATTAAGAAATTAATCTTTACTTAAACCATAATTATTAATCACTCTTGATTAATCTCATTCAGTAATTAACTACCCTTAATTACTTCATCATTAAGTAATTATACTTAAACATTTTCATAATTGATTATCTTTAATTAATCAATCTAATTATTTATTAAAACTAATCACATTTATTAATTATTAAATAATCTTAAGTTAATGACCTTCATTAACTATTTACAATTCTTAATTTCTTCCATTAAGAAATTAAACTTAGATTAATCAATATTAATTACAAATTTATTTATCCTTAATAACCAATTAATTAACCACTAATTATTTAATTAATTTAAGTTTTTAACTGTAACTTAATTAACCTTTAATTACTTGATTAATTAACATTTAACCATTAATTTAAAATCTAATCTTCTCAAATTAATGATCTTTAATTACAAATTAATTTTTCCTAATTAATTAATCTTAAACCTTAATTAATTAATTTAAACTCTTAATTACTAAATTAATCATCCATATCATTAATTAATTAAATTAATTAATTATCCATTTTTAATTATCTTTATAATTTAATGAGTCCAAATCATTAAATTCTATTTATCTTTAAGTTAAAGCTTTATTCTTATGAATGATTAAATTATCATTATTCAAAAGCATTTTAAAAACAATTTACCTTTAAACTTACTTTTAAATTTCATTTAAATTTAGGATTTAAAATGAATATAAATTTAACTTTAACAAAGTTTTAAAAACAATTTAAAAACCTTTAAAATCTTATGTTAAAGAATACTTATATCTTATAAAAGAAATTTAAAAGTGTTTAAACCAAATTCTTTTAAATTCAAATCATTACAATTTTACTTTAACATTCAAAGTAGTTAAAACATTTTAAATTTTAAAAACTTTATTTATTTTAAAACTAGGATGCAAAAGTTAATTTGAATCCATACTTTAAAATCTGATTTTAAACTTTGTTTAAAATCTTGTTTCAAATTTAAAATTCTGTTTAAAATTCAAACAGACAGGTTTTTTTTAAAAACCTGTAACAAATTAACTGACCCGAGGCCACACCAAAATACTTCGGGTCCAACCCTAAAATGCTTCGAACCTCACCCGATGTTCACTCGAAAAAATCTCGAGTCCCCTCACTACTTCAACACAGACCACTAGAAAACAAAAGTGCACGGTGCACATGCACCATGACTCGGATCTACTCTGGCCATCCACGATGGCTTTCCCACTTCGGCAACCATCCACTAAACTCACCCCGGCCATCAGATCGTCCAAAGCAACTCGAAATCAAAATCGAGTAACCAAACCCAAAAGAGAACCCGAAAACAAAACCTGGCAACGCCTCGACCTTGCTTCCCCGACCATCGGAATGTCAGCACCTCTGGCTAAGCCTTCGACAACACTCCAGCTTCCCTTCCCCAGAATATAGTGGCACTCGATCCACCAGAGTTGCCGTAGTGGATCGTTTTCCGATCATCACTCAAACTAGGTTTAGAAACCCCACTGACCAACCACCGCCGCTACAACCACTAGATCACCTTCCTGCTATTTTTTCCCAAGTCACCGACCATCCCTCGACCTCCAGAAAGAACCCTGGCCTCTTCGACCACTGAGATCACCATAAATTCCAAAAACTCAAATTCTGGTCAACCTAGAAATGCTCCCTCATCCTCAAACTAAAAATTATAATTTTAGTTGTAAAATTCATGTGTTTGATTTAGATTTCAGATTATATACCTGATTTAATAAATTAAGATGTTTGAAATTTAGGCAAACTAAAGCTTGCCTGTCCTTTTAGTTTTTTTTCCAAAGCAAAACTTAATTTATTTTAACTTAAATAAATTTTTAATCTTTACTCTATCATACAACAAACAAACTTCATTTAAATCCTAAGTCTTAACAGCAATTAGATCAAGAGGAATTGAATTTTTGAATTAAATTTGAACTTGGAAGTTAAAACAGTAAACACAGATACATGCACACATTTAAATATCCACATATATACACAGGAACTCATTTCTATATTCACAACATACACATTTTCCAAATATAAACATGCAACCAAATCCAGATACTTAAGTTTTTAAAAAGTGTTACTCATCGATTTGAGAAGGCAGAACATAGCACATTTATTTTGAAATAGCTGAAGATTGCTTCTTTGTTTTGAAACTGCAGTTGCATACTATTGAAACCTTTTTATTTTGATCTCCATTTTTGTTGAGTTGAATTGTTATAAAGATTCAGTTGAAATAAAACTTCTGGTATGCTAAGTCTTTTGTAAACGAAAATGGAAAGAGATAGATTGATATATGGGAAAGAGCTTGCACAGGTTGATATATAGATAAATGTTTACAGGATTGTTTATTTTATTTGTACAAATAGGGTCAGGGATTTTCTTTCCTTGGGGGCTGAATTGATCTTACTTGGTGTACTAGAGATGTTAGCATTTAATGCTTGTCTCCTATGTCTACATACTTACCTTTTAATTTAAATTTCGTATGTACTTATATGATAGTATATATTTTTCTTTTTATGTGTACATACTCATTTTCCTGTACAAGCATGAAGATATTCTTTCCCTTAAGTCTTACAGCCTTGCAAACATAAGTATTCCTATAGATTATATTTTTAGAATTTTATGTAATGTATTTTACTTTATATTTTACATAACCATATATTTTACCTTATATATATATATTTCTATTTCTAACTTAACTTCTTATTTTTATTTATTGTTTATTTTTATGAATTACTCTTTAGAGAAAATAAAATAAAGCTATGTGTATATATATATATACAAATAAAAGCTTATACAATATCTTTAAAATCTAAACATTTTAAATGTCTACCCTTTTTAATTTCAAGGCTTTTGAATTCAAAATAAATTCAAAAATCCAATTTTAAAATCAAGTTATATATATACATATATAACAACATATTTAATTTGAAAATAACACTTTTATTTTAAAATCTATTTATATTTATATATAAAACAATACATTAATAATGTTATTTGAAAATAATATTTTGTCAAATTTAAATAATTTGAAAAAGAGATTATAACTTCCTATTATTATTAAATGAATTAATATCTCATATTTGTTTAACAATATTTTAAAACAAACCTTTTAGTTAATCTTGAACTTAAGCTAAGATATAATTTAAATCAATTAAACATTTATCTTAAATATTTTAAAACCATATATTTAAATTAAATCATAGTTTCCAAATTACCAAAATATATTAGAATTTGAAAACAAGATTTATTTATTTATTAAATTCAAACCAAAGATTTCTATTTATAATATATACACATTATAAATAGAAAACAATTTATTAGCCTTTTAAAAGATAAAATCACCCATTTCATATTTATTAAAAGAAGATTATTAAATCAATTTAAATTTATCAACAAAAATTATCAAATCAATTTAATTTTTAATACAGATTATTAAATTGATATTGCCAAAAATTCCGGGATGTCACATCTCGTCTCCATGTAGTTTGTTCTATGATTCGAGTATATGGCTTTGAGGTGTTTCACACCATTTCAGATAAGGATCTATTATTCGATTTTTGACGGTGAGGACTTGATGAGGATTTTTGGTAAGGGACCAGTGTTTTCTACCATAGTTACAGCTATGTAAGGAGAACAGAGATTTCAAATCAAGGAGCTCGATAGGAGTTCGCACTTGAGAATCAAGTGAGCGATGCTAGTTCGGAGGAAAAGTTATGTATTCGGATAGAGAACGAATCAGACTTTGTATATGAATGATCTATGTGCATCATACGAATTGATGTATAGTGTTAAGTGTTATCTAGGATAGGTTGAGGTGTAATTTTGAGGAAGAAATTCTTTTAAGGGGGGAGAGTGTAATGACCTAGAATGTCACTATTTTGATTTATGGATATTTATTTAATATTAAATATTCAATATATAGGTTTTATAATTAAAATAAATCTATTTTAAATAATAATTAATGATGGTGAAATCATTTTTAAATTTGGTTTACAAAAATATTTAGCTTGAAGAAAAATCATAAATGTGGCCGGAATTCATTTTTCGAATTTTCTACTTTTCGTCGGATTAACGTCATCAGAAATGTTTTGAACTCTTTATATTAATCAAACATATACATTTTTAAATAAATAATAATGTATGTATGCATCTGTATACATTTAGGTATATAAAGTTTAAAATATAAAAAAAAACAGATAATGTCACATCAGGGGAGAATTAAGTGCAAAAGTACTTAGAACATGTTTAAACATGTTTGCCTTGACATGAAAGGGAGGAGGAGGCTTTGTCGGCTGAAATGGCTTAATGGAAAGAAGGTGATGACATGGCATTGAAGGAGTGAAGGGTAAAGGACGAGTGGTAGTTTGTAAATTTACATGTTCATTTCATATAAAACTAATTTTTTCCATTTTTTATTTCATTTTATTCAATTTCCTGTTCTCTCAAACTTCTTAAGCTTAATGAAACCATTTAATGGCTTCCCTTTAGAATTCTAAAGAATCTAAATTCAAATTTTTACTTCTTTTTAAAATGTTTTAAAAACTTAGTTTTAAACTTTTTTATTTCTTCATTTTCCTCCCTGTTCATTTGGCAATAACTTCCTATAGACTACTCCAAATCATGATTTTCTTTTTCTATTCTAGTGGCTATAATTTTTACTCGAACCACTTTTTCAAATTTCAAATATTTTTGGTTCAATATTGCATTTACTTCTGCCTTATTTTTGGACTCATATTGTCAAGGTTGAAAATACCACTCCTTTTGTTGACCAAATCTCCCTCAAAACCAATCGAAATTTAGTGATTCATTTTTTAAAATGACAGAGAAAAGAACTTTCTAGAACTTTTCTTCAAATTTTGAGAGTAATATAATCAAAAATCGGTTAGAAGATGATTTATTTTCGAGTGGATTTTTGTGGTTTCAAAGCTTTACAGGTTCTAAAGCATTTTAAGTGTTCAAAGATTTTTGGGGAGTAAACTTTTGGTTTTAGAAATAAAAGTTTAAACTTTGGTATATTGCATAAATTTATGGTAATACATGCACTTGCTAATGATGTTGAATGTTGATGTATGTATTTGAATTCTCGTATGTAGTTAGATTAGACTTGAATTTGGAATCTAATTTTGTGAATGATGGTAAATTTAAAATCCTACTTGTGGTATGATTGTGATTTGGTTATGGATGTTGTATACGTGGTTTTTTCTAGGTTTGCTAAGTAAGTTAGCACTTTGGTTTGGTTTATCAACGAAGAACTCTTATATGGAAATGCGAGCTTTGGTTTAGAAATCAAAATCAATTTAAAATTTAGTAACTTTGTTTTATTTTTCAAATACATACTTGGGTTTTCAAACACTTAGTAGCTTTTCAAGTGGATGGGTTCAAAGAAGAAAGCAAGAGAAAAATTATGAGAAAACAGCATCCATAGCGATAGCCATTATGGATGCAGTTTCGATGAAAATTTGATTTTTGAAAAGTTTGAGCTTTCTACTTTAAAACTTTCATAAATGTTTTACAAACTTAACATAAAAAATGTGTTTTAGGAAGTTAATTAAATATCTAATTATTAGTTATTAATAAATTAACTTTAGTAGTTAATAATTAATTAAATACTAAACAAGGATTATTAAGCTTAATTAAATATGGATTAGTTACTAGTTAATTATCTTTTAAAATTAATATTAATTTTAATTAATCATGAGTTAACTATATGATTGGTTTTAATTAATTATTAATTTAATAAAAGGTGTAATTATTAATTACTTATTAATAAAGTTAAATTTAAGTTAAGGATTTAATTAAAACTTAATTTGATTTAACTAATTTAAGTAAAGGTTTAATTAATTATTTAAATTTTAATTAAATATTACTTAATTTATTAATTGATATTAATGAATATTTAATTAGTAATGAAGGTTTAAATTTTATTTAATAATAAATAAGCGGTTAATTAGGGTTTAATTACTTATTAATTATTGTTTAATTATTTATTAATAGTTTAATTATTTCTTGACTTACAATTAAATTAAGATAAGAATTAATTAAGATTGATTATGATTTAAATAAGGGTTTAACTTGTAAATAATTATTTCAAAAAGGAGTTTTAAGGTTTACGTAAGTTATTTTCCAAGAATCAAATTGTTTTAAAGGTACTTCTTTTTCAAAGATGGTTTTGAACTCAAGAAATTCAAATGTTGGTACTATCAAGTAGATAAATGATTGTGAATGAGTTATGATGTGATTGTTTGTGTTTGTGTGGACAACTATTAGCAGAATAAATTCTCTTTCTGCTATAAATTGGTTAAATTGTTTGGACATCTATTTAGCAGGCTAAATTACCATAATAGCTCCTTGTTCTGCTATAAATTGATTCAATTTTTTGGACATCTATTTAGCATGCCAAATCACCATCCTGCTGTTATGTTATTTAGACTTGTTCATACTAGTTAGTTTATATTGACATGTTATTTCCTGGTTTGGATATGAAGTGTATTTACATATATGTTGACTTATGTAAATAAATTGTTGAATGACTTGAAAATGAAATTAAAATTAAGTGGTAACTTAAATTAGTACCATTGGGATTGCTAAGCCTCTTTTTGAATTTATGAAGTATGATTTTGAGTTAACTTCAATTCTTTTATCACTTTCGGATTATAAAGTTTATAAATGATTTTCAAATTATATAATTATTTTATAAAGGTATTTATAAATAATATCTTGTTTTAAAAAAAGGTTTTATAAAGTGTTTTATACATGGTAATAATTTTGTAAATCATTTTAGAGATTTGAAAAAGATGTTTAAATCTTGTTTGAAGACTTATAAGGAGGCTTGAAATATGAAGTGGACTTATAAAAAGAATTTTTATAAGAGATAAGTGAACGGGTTTTATAAGGTGAATGGTTTTATAGTAAATGATGTTTTGGAAAGGAAAATTCTTGGCCATTTAATATGGAATTTGAAAAGAAGGAAACTTTTGTAAAGTTTGGTAAATATGCTTGTACCATTGAGAAAAGTATATAAATGTTTTCTTTCAAGTATAAAAGGAATGTAAAGGGTTTTGGGAATAGTGTTTTAAAAAGATTTTTTGATCAAGTTTTGCAAAGTGTTTAAAGTGATGAAAGATTAATTAATAAATGCTTAGTGGATCTCTTATGGAATCAAATCAATGTTTGAATGATTGTTTATTTGATAGTTAAATAACCGACTATCAAATCTGGACCAAACATAATTTATCTAGGAGAAACACATGAGTTATATGGCACAATCATCCCCTATGATCTTGTACTATGCATATAAATCTCGTTTCATTCTTCTAGGATAGATGATAAGGAAAACCGTCCATAAATGATTAGGAGGTGAACTCTGCTCTTATCTTTTATCTGCTTATTTCCTATAGAATCAAGATTGGGTTTCCCAGAATCTATCGGAAGTTGTTTCAAAGAGACCGAGATCGGATAAGTTTAAATATCCAGAAACCACTTCGATCCAACTCAAGCCTTTCGAATTGGAGATATCTTGAAAATGATTGAAGACTTATATTTTAAAGTGCAGGGCTACTTGCTACTAATCCCGAGCGTGATTCCGAAATGGATGTAGTAGAGGTAGTGCCTTCGGTTTTGTTAAAACCCAGAACGAACTTGTATGGATGAACACTTACATTGCATTTCTACCAGAGGGCGGTGTTAGCATTCCAAGATGGTCTACTAAGAGAAAAGATAAAAGTGTTGCCACATGCCTCACAACCCGAGAAATGGCTAAAACATGGTAGATGCAGCAGGGATGTGTGGGTCGCTCCCATTAAGGTGTGTCATCACCTTTCAATATTACCATATTATGGATTTGGTTGTGCATGAGAGATCTAGATAAAAGTTGGGAACAACCAGAGTGATGACATATTCGATACTATCTAAGTTCAGGAGCAGACCGGTTCTATGTTGGCAGGGCAGACCAAATTCAAGGTCTGACCCCAGGTATATTTTATCTAGAGGTATACTGTACGGAAGGTAGTCCCTTACCTTTCCATTGATGGAATCCATTCTCCAACAAGCATCATGCGGACTTGACTGTATGCCTATTAAGCTAGAATTTAATAATGGTAACAATTTCGGCTATTTTCATATATTTATTTTAAACGCTTAGATATTATTATAATATCACTGGACTTTCTATAATAAGTGTTTTGGTTATCGTAAGGTAAAATCCCATTGGTGTTTATGTGCAGCGTGGTCTTATGAGATAACTTTGATTTTTAAAGGGTTTTAAACATAATAAGTTGGTTGTTTGAGTTGACTCACACCAGACCCATGTTTGACCCGGAGTTTTGTTTTCTTTCCCTCTTGGGTGCTCAAATTTTTATTGGCTGCTACGTAGTTCAAGTTTCCCATGGATGCATCTTAAAGGATCTTGGAGCAGGAGGCTTTATTGATAGCTAGTTATTGTCTTGTTTCTGCTGCATTATATGAATCTTATATCAGTTGGGTAGGGACAGGTTGTTATAATTTTCCAAGGGTAGAATTTTATTAGTATGACTCTGATGTATAGGCTTTGTAAAGTATTATGTCAATTAAATATGTTATTCCATTGTGTTGTGAGATTCGGTGATTGTTTTTGTTTCTTCTTACCTTCTATCTCCTTTCTTGTCCCTAACAATCTGTCTTTCCAGTACTTAGTTTTTTGGTACGTAAATACCATGGATGTATTAGTGTCGACTTCTAAGGTTGGAAAGGGCGAGTTGTTACACATACATTTTCGCCCTATATATGGAATTACTCGACCTTGAGGAGAGTGTACCATTATATATGAACCATCTATACCACCACCGCGGTTTCTAAATATAGTAGTACCAGTTTGAAGTTCTAATATGATCTAAAACGGTATTAAATTAAGGATTTGCTATATATGAATATGGCAACTATTTCTTTGATGGTAATTTCTTCAATTGTCTTCAGACCATAATTTTGCAACATATCACATAATGAGAGAAAAAAAAGGCTTTTCATTCAAAAAATTTATTGACAATGTCCATTTAATATGTCTTCTACCAATATTACACCGGTAAATTCGGTGTAAGGTGATATGGCTCCTTCTTCTATGTATATATTCTGATATAATGACCAAATCCTGTACATTTTCGTAATTGAAATCTGTTTCTGAATTAGACATTGTTTAGAGCGGAGAAAAGATGATAGTAAAGAGAAGAGGAGATAAGAATAACAGTGTGAAGAAAATGAAGTTGGTTTATAAGAGTAGAGGGAGGGAATGGATAAGGAATGGTTTGGTTGATAATAACGTCGAACGCCAACATTATACTTTCCAACGTTCGATAAATGGAGCAGTGGTAGGGGAAATCTACATAGGAGCTTTCGACATCGGATACATCAGCAACAATAACTGGAAACAAATGACCATGAATGCTCGTCTATTCTCTACCTTTTTTCTTCCTTTTCCTAATACTAACCGCTCCTCATCCATTTTTTGCCCTAAAGAGGAGAAAAATCAATCCCTTGCTATTCCGGTCATGCTTAAATTTCAACATCGTATGTCGGATCACCAATGGATTTGGTCATCCTATCTCCAACTCGGCATCACAACTATCTACGTCGACCACTATTTGATCAATAGTAGAGTTTAGGGTTATAAGTACTAACTTTCATTTCCTTAATTTTTAGTTCGTAAAATTCTATTGCACCTTAGTCCACGATACCACCGCACAAAGCGATGATTGTTATGTGGATTATGTTGATGTCATTTAATTGTTATAAATTTGGGCAAAATCTTGATTTCACTTTACGTTCATAACCCTAACAACATAGTCTCATTTACCTATTATAATTTTGAGTAAACCTTTTATTTTAGTATATATTCACAACCCTAAAGACTTATATACCTATGGTCTGGTACATGCAGTTATTACTTTGATTTACAGTAACAGTTTATTTAAAATGTGAAAGTTGTAGTTTTCCAGAATTAATTTACGATTTTGGGGTTATAATGAGATTTCCCCAATTGATTTCTTGGTTGTTGTTGTTTGATTGCATGTACTTAGCTATAAACAAATTAAATTATGTTTTATTTGTTGATGTTGTATAAAACCAGTTCAGCAAAAATGTGCACATTGTTAATTGAGTCACTTTATGGTTTTTTGTATGTTAACTTAAATATTTTACATGTTAATCAATTCCAGTCCAATTACGTCGTCCTTTTCTCTATGATGACAACTACTTAAAAAATGATCAAACATTGGTAAAAGATTTGTGCTCGGACTATCTCCACAATTTGCATTCTTTCCATATATGGTTTTGACTAATCACATTCTAAATCGAAGAAAAAATTTCTCTCATAACTTTGCTTCATACATTGATTTTCGAGCTACTGTTTCTTGTGATATCTGGTGTTGTTAGCCTGTTTTTTCCTGTAGATACTTGATGTCGATTTTCAAATTTTTATCACACATGAAAACATTTATTTGTTATGTATTGGATATCATGATTTTTGAACTATTGTTTCCTATGATATCTAATGTTGTTGTTAGCATGTCATTTTTTCTATAAATATTTGACGTCGATTTTAAAATTATTATCGCACATGATAACATTTATTTTCTATGCACTGAAAATCATATCTATTGTTTTCATATCTTCAATGGGGCATTTATTAAATAGGAATCATCTACGTATGAGAAACGAGGAGTTATTTGTTTTAAGTTAGGATGGATGTGTCTTACACAACTTTGTTTACTCCCATTAGTAATAAAGCTATTGTCCAATTCTTAATTCCCAATCAATCTTTTCATGTGATGAACTTTAATATGATGGTTCATGACAGATATATTTCTACACTTGAGCTTTTAACAATCTCCGGTTAAGAACCATATTAAACAATGCATATTAATATTTCATTTGTAAGTTGTTATTTAAGCCTATGATTTGTACTATCATCATATTATTTAAACAAACTCTACAACAGTAGTGCTAACTAAAGACCTTTGTGTTTACCGGTATATAAAGCTAGGGGTTAATGTATATCAGACATTAAGGATTGAGTAAGTGCTTTAATAGCGTCATTCTATTTGTATTCATGTTTGGATGTTGGCCTTTAAGTTAATCCCACTGAACACGACCATAATAAATATAAGTTTTCATATAAATTGATGGCTTTTATAATTAATGAATGCCAAAGCTCTTCTACACATGAATTTGGAAGGCATAATTTTGACTTACTAATATTCTACTGCTACAAAAAAAATCTAGAACATCAGCTTTGACTGTATGTTGCTCTTATAGTAAGTGTATGTCATTGTAAAACTAAACTTTTATGCATTAGTTTTTGACTTAGTGTTGCACATGTGATATAATTTATTTTCTGACCATCGGTATTGACACACTATGCTTTATACATAATATATGTTTTGAGTATTTTAATCGAAATGGTTAAAGAAAAGGTATAAGGCAGCGATTTCAAACATGGAGGAGCAAATCTCAATGATATATACGTAAGCTTTAGCTTTAAATATAGAAACTATTTACTGAAGTGATTGTATGTTTTAGGCTATAACAACATCCGTATGACAATTTTCTAGATATTTTGCGCACTACATGTGTTTGTTTTAGAGTTTGAAGATATTTATGTATATGGCACCAATTTTTTTTTGATTTTGTTGCAACTTTGGTCGACCATGCATTTCATAACTCTGTTATACTTTATATGTAATGCTGTTCACAATGTTCAATGTAATTACCTATGGAAGATGCATGTTTAAAGTAATACAAGTTGTCTCCTTTTTTCAAACGAACATACTGCTCCTTGATTCGATATGCAATATCTAACATGTTAAAATATACTAACATTGTGAATTTGATGTGTCAAATATTTTATTGCCAACAACGGTGTTTTGACCATATATCCTAACTAATTAGTGTTCTATATCCTCAATCCTTTTCTGTTCACACTTATAGGCGGCGAAAAATTTCAACTGATTTAATTTTATAACGTCTTGCAATTTGTGTATCAACTTATGTGTAATGGCCAAAATATAAACTTAATAAATTGTCTATACTAATTTATTTCTCCGAGTCGTAAATGACACTTCAATTTTTTTTTAAAACAAATTACAGAACTGCGGATGCACTGTCTTACTTTATGGTGTCTTCTATCCCCATCAATATATTAATTTTTTGAGGTTACTGGTGTTTTCCCTGATTTTATGATTGATGTTATTAATTAGTCTTTTTGAAATTATCTGCATTTTCTACCACTTGGAATCTACATAGGTTGTTTTCATAGGTATTTTGTTATGCTATCATCAATAACTTTATATACAACTACATTACATAGCAATATGTAGTACCAACCATATGTACAAATGTGATTACTTGCATTTAGATTTTAAATATTTGAGCTTTTTTCCAAAGTTGTTTACAAATCTAGTATACATGTTCTTATATCTTATGTTTACAACTATTTTTCATTTTCATTCATCAAATAAAAAAGTACATAGTGTTTTTTGGGTCAAACATGTCATATTTGTTCTAATATACTAGCCAATTCAGTTTATTTCTTTAAATTCAAGTATTAAATTATATTTGTTCATTTTTATGTTTTTTTCACAATTGGCAAAAACTGTTGTCGGGTACATATCATTGTCTTTAGTGAGTATTGGAGAAACTGAAAGAACAAAAGAGGATCCTAGAAATTGACGAAATAGAACAAAGCTGATACCGCCATTTGAGTATGAGCTACAAATTTATTTTTACTTGTTTTTGCTAGGCTATTCGAAAAGTTCATAACACATCCCCTAATATTATGTATTCTAAGAATAAGTTAAATTTACTTATACAGTGAATTCTCATATTACATTGTGGATCAAATTTTAAAGCTCCAAAGTGGGTTAATATGTAACGTAGCAAGTATGTCATACATTTTGGTGATGACTTCTCCAAATTATGTTAACTAACAAACCTATATCAAAAAATTATCATCAGTGAACTACCACCACCTCATACGCTATCATATATCACTTTCTAACACAGCAAGCATTTCTCATAATTCAACCGTTTTAACACTGGGATGAGGACAACCAGAGTACCATTTTCCACTGTCCAAATATTAGTTGCAAGTAAAAGCAGACGATGTATTATGGTAAATGTAATTATGTAACTCTATAGGAACATACAATAATTAAACATATCTTGATATATATCTTTAAAAACTGATCACTTTGTGATGTGCACGTAAACGTGCATATATTTACATCCATATATTATCTCTTTTATTTAAATTAATATCATATTTAGGCATTTTAATATATTTAAAACCAATATTCAATTATTTTCAAATCATCATATATTCATCTTCATTCAGGGGCAAAATGGTCATTTTTGTGCATGTGTCAATTTGAGAATTTTACTTGGACATTTTTTATGAATTTTATAGGAAATTTTGATGCATACGGAAGATGGATTCATGAAGATATATGCATGCACAAGGGAATACAAAAGGAATGAAGAGGAAATAATTCAAGTTCATGATCATGGAAGACTCCACCCACTTACCTAAATCTACAATTAGAAGCTAATGGACAACTAAGTGGAGGTTAAAGCTTCATGCACACTAAATGATGGATTAATTGGTGGTTAATGGATACTTGGTGGCCACACTTCCTAAAGGGCATTTTAGAAAGCACTATAAATACTGAATTAGGTTTTATGCATGTATAAATAGCCCTCTTATGTACATGTAAATATCTCTACTCTTTGAAATAAAAACTGCAAGTTGTAAGCTCAATGTTTCATGAAATAAAAATGGCTTTCTAAGCCTTCTCTTTTCTACATGCTTATCTTTATTTTATGCTCATTTTTACTTCTATGTTCTCTTCATTACTTTCTTAGTAGATTAGATTTAATTCCATGCAAGTAGTGTAGTTTTGTTTTATTTCTTTTCTGCAAGTAGCTTAATAGTTAATCTCATTTTCGTCCTTTGTTTAGTTTCTATTTCTTTTGCTTTTAATGTTGAAATTTACATGTGTTGATATGATAACAAAAATGAATAGCTAAACCCCTTCAATTTAGGGGTAATGAAAATCTCTAACTTTATGTAATTTCAACATTTCTATGGTTTATTATCTCTTTTATTTGTGCTTCATGAGAGTAGATGTTGATGTAAGTTTATATAAGTGAGTTGATAGCTTATGTTGCTTTTGCAAATGAGCTATTCTTATTCAACATAAACACAATTTACATCATCATTTGCTAATTAATTTTTGATTTTGAAATGAAAGTAAAAACAAAATTTGATCCTCTATATTACTAATTACAATAGTAAATAGATCATACTTAAAATAGCTTTTTCTTTGGCTTCATTTTTATGAGAAATGATAAGTGGTTTATTTGTTGTATTATAGTTTGATGCTTTGAGTTATATTAATTAATAACATAAATTAACCATACTTATGATAAATACAATAGTTATCTCATTTAATATCAAAGCTAGAGGTCATAAATTATTTGTTTGTTGATTTACAAAAATATGAGAGTGGATTTGCCTCTAAATTGTTCTCTTCTCTCATAGTTTTTAATCTCATATTCCTTCTAATTTTAGCTTCATTTTGTTTACAAATTGTAGTTAACAATCTTCTCTCCACTTTGGTCTAATTTGATTGATTAGAAAATTCTAAAATCTATAAAATTCCCTACAAATCGACTGGTACTCACCACGTACTAAAATTGCACACCGTGCCCTTGTTGTAATTTTAATTCAAAATTTATCGACGGTTTTCTAATTCGATAGAAAACTCGTCGTTATACAAGTTTTTGGCGCCGTTACCGGGAAATAGTTTTGATTTTAGTTTTCTATTCTTCGAATTATTTTCATTTGAATTTATTGTGTGTTTGTTTATGTGTTAACTTGCATTCTTTTTTAAAAAATATATTTTGTGTGTGTTTGTTGTGTGATTTGATTTTGTGTGCTTGTTCCTTGTTTGTTTTGCATTAGCAATTAGAAAAAAACATACACAATTGCAAAAACAAAAGAAATTTTTTTTATTTCATTTCAAATTACATTTCGTTCTCTTTTTACAATTTTCATTCTCTTTTTACTGTTGCTATTACTGTGCACTCTCCTCTCTGCACCACTGTGCACTATCAATTCTGCATATAGTGCCACTGTCCACCATATAACAGCCTTCTACAACACATCAGGCCCCTTCCATCATCTCAAACAACTACCACTAATTCACAACCGTGTGCACCTACTCAAACCAATACAACTGACATCCAAACTGCTCCCCTACAAACCTCCTCCAACTTGCAATATCACCATCATATGCTACTTGCCTTACTGCTGCCAAACAAGTATATACATTCACACTGCATTGCAACATCACAGCCATATCAACTCCAATGTGCTCCCCTCTGTCAACAACTTGCACTACCCCCTTCTCCTCTGAAAACTGTTCATCTACAACCTCTACAACATCTTACAACTACTGCTTTGTATCTACTTCAATACAACATTTTCTTACAATAGCCTTCAACCACCACTCCTACCCTTCAGACCACCACCACAAACCATATAACCATCACCGGTGCATTCAGTCAACCCCCATCAAAGCTATCACATAAGTACTGCAGTTCATCTTCGTATCCAAATAGCCTTCCTCCACCCATCAAAGTTGTTCACCATAACCCTCCCCTGCACTGTTCTTCCAACTGCCACCATCACATACAACTTCTCCTTCCAAAATCAATCTACTTCTGCTATCGCCACTACTTTCCACTGACCTGCAACCAAAGTTCAACATCAAAACCTCCTCACAACTGTACCACTACAACCATACTAGCAGCACTGCCTCGCCACTTCTCCAGTAAACTGCATACCACTGGTGCCATCTTCCTTATACTTCTACAACCAGACTACCGCAACCATCCATCAGACTGTAATCCTCCCTTCATTCATCGTCACAATCACATAAGCTCATTTTCATCCTATAACCACTGTCATATACAACATCAACTTGCCCGCCATTCACCACACATTATCACAGCCCAACCAACGGTCTTACCCACCACTACCATCACCTTCCACACATTCATACAACTCCACCGAAACAATCACTTCATTCAACATCTAACTGCTACTACAACAATTGCTGCTTCTTCACATCTTCAACTATCAAAACACTCCTTCACCCATATCGTTACCACTACAAAGCTGCAGCAACTCAAGTACTAACCTGCACCATATATCACTCCACAAATACATCAACCATTCTACAAGTGCATTGTAGCATTCAAATCAGTGCACATAACTCTTCAACAACTCTGTCTTCACCATTTTCTTGCTGCCACCCTTTTCTATACTTAGTTCACATCACCTTGCAGAACTGTGCAACTATGACCTGAACCATGCTCGAATCGATCCCAGTCACCGCAATCGCCTCAACCAGAATTCCAGATCCAACTCCTCCATCAATAAATCGCGACCTGCCACCACTTCTTAGATCGCGAGCACAATTCTATTCAAGCTCCCAAATTCAATCGCCAACTCAAATTGCCAGTTCATTGACTTGAACCCCTCATACACCTTCCTGAACACCTGAAATTGCCTCAGCGCGCCGCAACCATCTCGGCTCGAAAAACCAATTCGTGAATCCCCCTTCAACCCAAGCAACTGCCTCTTCGTACCTTCGTCTCCCTCAATCAGTTCGAACAACCTACCCCCAAACACTAACGAATCGAACAGGCAATCAAACTCCTCGACAATCACCTCGCCGTCTTCTACGAACTACGCCCACACTTGATTGAACATTTAGTTGTAAATTTTGGAATTATTTGCGAACGCCAATCGAATTGATTTATGGGCTTGAGTATCGGTTGTTGATTTTAAGTTTTTGGAATTATTAGTGAAGTTGGTCGTGGAAAACGTTCTCATTCTGATCTGTTATTTAGTAAAAGGTAATTTTTTTTAGTTTAAGTGGGTCGGGCCCTAAGATAAAAAATATTAGTGGGCCAGGTTGTTAGACTTGAGTTCTTTTGTTTTTTTTCTAGTTTTTTTTCAAGTGAGCAATTTTTTTTTCTCTTTTAGTTTTTTTTTAATTTTCCTCTTGTTTTATATTGTTTAGTTTTAGTTTGTTTAAGTCTTTAAAAAAAATTATTCTGTTTTGTTTGTTAAAAAAAATTATTTGCCTGAAATAAATTCATTTTTGAATTTGTTTTGTTTTGTTTAAATTGTTTTGATTTGGGATAATTTTTTAAAAAAAATAACAAAAAGAAAAAAAACTTGTGTATATATATTGTGTTTAATTTCAGGTTGCCAAAGTAGAAAATAAAAAATAATCGCTTTGCTTTGCTAAAAAAATCGCCGCTAAATAAAATTTGCTAATAAATATGCACGCTCTGGTATCGTGCTTTCATCTCTTGTTTTTAATTTGATTAGCATTGTTGGTTGCTTTCATTTATATTTATATATAAAAAAATTTCAAAATCCAAAAAACAAAAACAAACTTCATTTTAGTTGCATTATAAATTCACGTTTAATTTTTGATTTCATTCATCTCATCTTATTTTATTTTCTAAAGGCAATATCCCAATTCACATATGGTGAGGGATTTCATCACCCTTTCCTTAGCCCACAAATCGCATTTTATCTTAGAAAATTGACTAATAATAAAGGCTAGACATTCGACTTAAGGGTGTCGTGAGCTCATTTAGGGCTTAATTGTATCTTCACAATTGTTTTCTTTAAACAATTTTATTTCTTGGTGTCTAGGCTACGGCAGAGTAATAACCAGTTATAAAAATTATTGTGATTCGTAAATATTATATTGGTTGTTCCTCTGAAGATACTTAAACCTTCGGTTGCATTGCTACGGTGATTTGTGGTGCACCGATAACCCATGCCCGTTACCTGGCTAAGAAATATTTTTGTTGATTTAAGACAAAGTGTGATTATATAATTTTAGGTTAGGAGCTACTAAAGACAGAAAACTGTAATTAAGTCCTTTGCATTCATATAGTTGCATTAGTTTATGCATATCTAAAAAAACAAAAAACAAAAATCCAAAATCCAAAAAAAAATTGTAAATTTTACTTAACTTAGTTTTTAATCCCCTAAAAAAAATCCTTTGTTCTTTCCTTTGAAAACTTTCAATCAAAAACAAAAATCCAAAAAAATATAAAATATTTTCAAAAAGAAAAAAATTTAAAATTCAAAAAAAAAAAAAAAATCAAATTTCCCAAAACAATTTTTTTTGGTAATATTTGAAAATTCAAAAATAAAAACAAAAACAAAAACATATTAAAAAAATTTGAAAAGCCAAAAACAAAACAAAAATCAAACTTCTCTTTCGCCTGTTTTTCACGTGTGGGCTTGGCGTGAAGACGTGTGACCATTTTGGGCAGACGTCTAAGGCGACTTTCGCCTGTTTTTCACGTGTGGGCTTGGCGTGAAGATTTGTGATATCTACAGAGGCAATTTTGGAACATTGCCTAGGGTTTCCATTCTCCTATATAAACTAGCTTCAAGTTCCAGATCTAGTATGGTCACATGGTATTATCCATACGATTTCATCAAAACTACTAATGAAAATTGTAATTACAATGTAAGATGATTTGTTTCATGATAATATTATCATATTGTCAGTTCGAATGAAATGTTTGATAATTTCCTTTTCCATTGTGTTCGCAAGAGTTCCAATAACACGAGTTGCTTATGTAGCTATATATCATAAATGGGGTCAAAATCCCAAATAAAGTTAATGATTTAATTTTGCTGAGTTTTATGATGAGGCGACTTTATCCATTGAGTCTCCTAGTATCTTTTACAGGTATTTGCCACTAGTATCTACATGTTGGGCTAAATTTATGTAAACTTCAGTTTGTTCTACTAAATTTATGGTTAAACTTGTAATGCTTGTTTTTGTGATTAATATCATAAATTTCTCCAAAAAATTAATAGAGTCAAATGGAGCCTAATACGGTTTTGTGTATTTCTGTAGAACCACCTCCAAACATACCCGATGTCATTTAATACGCACAATAAATGTTATTTTTTTACTAACATCTTTTACAGTTTACTAGTTGGTATGTGGCAACTATCTACATATGTTTTAAAGTTTCGAGTTATTTTTATAGAGTTTACATAGCCTTTGTGCTAATTGTATACTTATTGAATTCGACTATATTGATGTAATTTTATTTGTTTTGAAGTATATTGCTGATTCATCCCTTCATTCTTTACCTTTTAAGTCTCAAATGCAGTATTGTAAAGATTCACTCGAGTAGGTTGAACTTGATGCATGAGATTGGATTGAAGAAAATTGCTAGAAATATGATTGGCGGCTCTGATACGGAGATGAAGGCAATGTGGTACTCTAGGCTATTTGTGTGTTTGTTATTTTCGACATGTTGAGTGCATGATTATCTTATACAGTTATAACTGCAAACTTTTGTTGGCACATTTGTGTGTATATATGTCCTTATTTTTATTGATTGGAAGCTTGTACTGGAAAAACCGTGTAATAGAATTTGAATTTGAATATGCATTTGTGGATTTCGTTTGAATAATAGTATGGTGTCGTAGTTACATGAAAATAATATAGCTGTGAATGTTACTTTGTAAAAAAAATAAATTATTATTAATGCTGATATGTCCATGTGTTGGAGATGCATTAAAATGCATATAATATTCTTATTGAATGATGTAAATGCCACTTTTCAATAATTAGATAAAACTGTTATTGTTATTTCTACAATAATTAACAAACATGATTGAAATAGAACACAATGTTCGAAAATACTTGTATTAGACTTGCATATAACGTATGATAGTTGTTGTGTAAAACCAAATATAGCTCTTAAAAAATGATTTTAAACTTGCTTTCTAAACCATTTTTCCTTGTTGTAGATTTTATTTATAATTTTTAAAAATTATTGAAACTAAATAATACAATGCTTCATAACTATCACAGAAACACTTTCTACTGCATTTGAAATGTGTTGCAATATTCTTTTTTTTACAATATTTCGAGTCGAGTCTTGATAACAATATCAAGTAAAGCCAAACAAAATCAATCAGACAATTGTGGCGTAACTATAACGCTCAGGAAGTAGCGCAATATTAAATAAAAGCTCAACTTCACTATGCTAACCACGAACTTTTAGAAGTCAAATACTGAATTGACACAAAATTTCAAATTCATACTTACATCAGAAAATTATCAAATCAGGAATACTGAATTAAGACAAAGAATCATACATATTTTATATTATCATCTAACTTAATTAATTTCATTTTGATCAGTCATCCTAACTATGCTATCATCTCAAGCATCAGCCATCACAATGGCGTCGACGTCACAGGGAATCTCCACGATGCCATCGACGTTATGGGCAATCTCCATCACCACGCTCTCTGGTGCAGTCACATAAGAACTCACGTCGGAATCGACGTGATCGACCATCTCATATGATGCCACAGTCGTCTGCTGCGCCGTCATCTGTGCAGTCTCGGGCATCGCCGTCATCTGTGTCGTCCCGGGCATCGCAGTCATCTGTGTCATCCTGAGCATCGCTGTCTGTTCCGCGGATGCGGCTGCGGGCACCGGTGCTGTCACACATGCTACAAGCTCTAAAACACAAATAATAATTAGAAATTAACACTAAAGTCAAAAAAATAAAAATTTAAATTTGCTTATACGTACCTCTATATAAGTGGTAAAAGAAGTAGATATATGATAGGGCCAATATAGCTGGTAAATCTACCAGAAGGACCTTGACTGCTGTAGGCAGACATGCAACCCTAGCCACTTTAAGCTGAATTTTATAAACAAAGAAAAAAAGGAAAATAAGAAACAAATTAGTATTTGATTAAGTACGGCTAGGCATGTGCGAATGTGTGTCTATAAATATTTTCGAGGTATGTCCTTCAAGTTAATGAATTACTGACATACAATTAAAATGTATATGCAGCCTATATTTAACTTGAATTCAATATTGTATATGTGTGAATCTACTTGAGCTATATTAGATCTACTGTATTTAAACTCTCTAAGATCTACTGTGATAGTTAGCAGGCCAAGTTAAGTCCCCACCCTCCACCACACCCACACACATGTATAACCATTCCATAGCTTGTGTGTATATATGTGTGCGCACACACTCATATACAGTTTTGATCTGCGACCCTTCTCATTCAGCGTCGTCATGTGGTACTCTATTTTTAATCATAGTTCTTATTTGAATAATAATGTTTTCTTTTTTACACTATATCATTATTTGAAGTACAAAGTGACTAATAATAAAAGGCTAATTAAGATTCTGATGTAATCAATTTTTCATAGGAATGTTGAATAGTTAGCATAATTATGAAACTTGAACATACTGTAGATAGTCTCTACGAATGGAGAATATCGAACTTCTATAGTTATTATTGCTGTTCGGATACCTTGTATCATCCAGGTCATGTGTCTACATAATTGGATCCCACTTTATGTTCATTCTTATCCATAGAGACTCCTTGTACTTTTGCGATATTTTTTGGCGTAGGTACAGTTTTAAGTTTGGCGTCCAACAAGGCACTAGTTTAGTGAGCTTCACGGATAAGTATGACAATCGTTTGACATTTCCTTTAGTATTTTGTTAGTGTAGTTTAATTTTACTTTCCATTTTTCCCACGAACTTTCTTGTTACGTCCTTTTCTAGTGGGAAAGAGAGGCTCGAATATTTATAGTCCACAAACCAGAACAATATTACATTAAAACAACTACCAGAACAAATATATTCTATGTTACGTCCTTTTTAAATCGGTTGTAAATTTCATAATGAATACATACCTCGAAAGCCAAAAGAAGACAAGCAATCACCATGAATACGAAGATGAGCACGCCAAATGCATAGGCCAAGATAATGCGGAAGAGCCTCTTCGACATGTGCGGATGTGGGGACTCGTCGGTCGGCCTTTTCAAGGTCGACGAAATGCACATATACCAGGATCGTAGTATGACGCCGAACAATAGACTGACCATGCCCACAATCCACATGGGTCTGTGATCAGTCCTAAGACAAGGGTTTTGGGCTATGCTAAGGGACGGTGGTGGAGTGGGAAGCAAACTGACGCCTAACGCGACAGATGCCAAGGACAGAAAGGTCGCATGGAAACCATGTATGGACTTGATGGAGTTTGCACTATCCATGTTGATGAGCGAAGGGGGTTGCAAGTTCAGGCAGCAGGGTGGTGCGGAGGAATGTGGAAGTATGAGTTTTTATCACTGCACACCAACAATAAAAATCTCAGAGAGGCAAAACAAAGAAGGCTTCAAAATATCACTGCAGATACGGGGAGACAACCCCAGGTGTACCATGTACAGTTCAAACCAAAAGATACTGATATATTTCTTCACAATTCTAACTGCTTCTTAACTAAACTTTCCCAATTTGAAACAAACTCATATTAGATCTAATGGCAGCAGAAGCAATATATTAATGCATAAACTTCTTTTATGAAGTCTGTATAGTTTATGAAGATCCCAACAATCTTTTATGAATTAGCATACCATATTCA
Organism: Allium fistulosum; assembly: GCA_030737815.1. Taxonomy (NCBI): domain Eukaryota; kingdom Viridiplantae; phylum Streptophyta; class Magnoliopsida; order Asparagales; family Amaryllidaceae; genus Allium; species Allium fistulosum. The sequence continues at coordinate 749,656,229 of CM060905.1, read as the reverse complement.
TTTGTAAATGACAGAAAGTGAACACGGTTTAGTAAATTCAGGAAAACTACATTTTGAACTTTATGATCATCAGAGTTCAAATTCAATATGCTGTTAGAAGACAAGTTGCCATAAACATGGCTGATATAATAAACTTAACTAAGTCTTCAGACATTTACTTCTATGTTCAAAAGAAATGTTAGCAACTTTTCTATGCTGGATTCATTGTTCTTCCTTATGTTTAAGTTTATTTCAACCACAAACTTTCTAAACCTAAGCTTAAACAAATGGTCGACTTGCATGTTTGTGTTGGCTACCCCTTTAGTTCTATTGACTAAACACCGTACAATTAAAATACAGTGTTGAAAGAAAGTATTAACTGATATATGTTTTGTTACATTCAATATTCTGACATACAGCAGCCAGGGAAATGAAATGAAAGGAGAAAAGAACTTGCCTTTTAACAATAGTTGAGAATTTGAAAATGAAAGAAGTCGCTTTGGAGAAGACACAGTACTTCACTTGCTGCTGTTACCACCAGTAATTTATCATTCTTCTCTCCTTCTCCTTACTTTAGCTTGTTTTAATTTCTAAATAATGTTTTATTTTGCCCCGTACTCTTTGCTCGCTGATTTTGAGTTTATTCAAGAGAGAAGACGAATGACAAGTAGTTTCAAGGAACTCATGAAAGAGCAAAGTTCTTGCAAGAGCAGTATAATGTTAATGTTAATTCTTTGGAGCGACCTTCTGCCATGGATCATGTGCGGTTTCCATTTTTAAACCTGTCATGCTCAGTATTTGGTGCTTTTGTTACCATTATTGCCAAAGTTGGTTAAATTCCAGCTATTTGCTTGCTTCTACGGGTCTGCTTGCAAAATTTTCCAGCTGTCCCCAACAATGCACTGATGACAGCCTTTGACTAGGCTTATCGAAGCACTTTCAAACTGAAATTAAGTGTTAGAATGAGATAACCAATAGTTTTGAAATTTTTGGTTGCTGCATCATTAACGTAGGAGTTTATCATGCAAATCCTGGTGCTTATCTCGTTATTCACCACATATTTCACCTTCTTGGAATCATTTGATATGTGTTCAGGGGCTTAGTAATTGGTCAAAGTTTCTTTAATTTCAAATTTACCGACTTCTTATGTGGACGTTTTGTTTGTCGATGATGTTTTTGCTAAGACTCTTTATTCACCGAGGTTCTTGTTTTTTTTAATAATAACAAGATGAAATATTGAGTCTAACCAAAAATTCTCATGAAATTCTTGTACACAGTTTTTCCAACAGCTGTCGACGACCATCCGACGGCCGTCGGAAGACACGTGGATGATCACGCTGTGTGTTGAAAGCCGTCGGGAGCCGTCGAAAAAGTGCTGTCGAAAGCCTTCGGTAATTTTTGACCTACAGGCCGTCGCGAGCCGTCGGAAAATCTGGAAAAAAATTTCTGAATTTCTCCTCTACACGATAATCCAGCAGCTGTGTTATCTCGATGGTCTGGCGACGGTTTTTCTCTTCCAACTGCACAATCCTAGCTCTCAATCGCTATCGGCTCTGGCCGTTTGGCTGGCTCTCCTCTGTCTGCTGGCCTGCAACACTTATTTAATTTAGTCTATAATCTTACTATCAAAGTTACAATATAATGTGTTAATTATTATATCTATAAACTTATTACTGAAACTAAAGCGATGTGAAGTTCTTTAGAACTAAAAGATTATTAAATTGTTATATCTTAATATATTATTCATTACCACTCGATTGCCAAATCCGTAGCGCCTGTTCCGTGACGGTGAATCCATGACAGACTCAAAAATAACGTCTTCCTCTTCCGTCGTCAGCTGCTCTCGACCGGTATCCTCCAAGATTTTCTGGCGTTGTTCCATATGCCTTGTCTGCACGAACAAATAAAAATGCAATTAAAATTAATATCATGATATCTTAATTCATTATGATTTAACAATTAAAACAATTACTAATAGTACATAAATTAAAATATGCTTACATGGCTCTTTCTCGATTTATCGTCGTGCCATGTATATAAAACTGTCCCGTTCGGATTTACATGCTCAACGGCATGCGTACGGGTAAACACATTCATATACGACACGGGACCCTACGCCTCAGCTTCCTGAAATTGATTATTATGTAGTGTTATTGTATATTCAAAATTATATAGCACAATAACTATTTACAATTCACATTTAATAAATTTATCTGCTCCTGACGATATTGCTGGAACGACTTTGACCCTCCTCGATGAGTGACGAGATTTTTGTTCCTATTTGCAGAGTTTCTTTCCGACTCTGCCTGTACATTTAAATTTAATACATTATTTATCTACCAAATATTTTTTAATATTTACATATCAATCAAATGATTAATAAAAGTTTAGTACACTTACCTTTGCCTCATCACTATCCCAATGTGCCAGCCACCCTTCCCATACACTCGTCCCAACCAGTTTGGTTTCTGCCCTTTATGCTTCACCATCGACATGGAATCCTTGTAGTTCTTCCTCATCTTCTGCATCCAGTAATGTTGTACCAGCTGCAGGTCATCTGATCCTATGTCCGTGGCGGCCTGTGTTTCATGTTAAACAAGCAACCAAAAATTAAACAATAAAAGATGAACAATAAATAAGCAACAAAAACAAATTAAGAATGGAAAACAGAAAATTATACTTACAATGAAATCCTGCCAAATACACTCCAGGATGTGGGAAGGGATATTATCCCTTTTCAGCTAACAAGCCGACATCCTACTCTTATATGCCTCTCTCGAAACTGATTGTAACGACCCGTAAAATTTTAAAGGTTTTAATAACGTAATAAACTGATTTTTGTAAAATTTTAAATAATAAAATTTTGAATTAAAAATTTGATATTTGGAATACGTCTATTTAAACATAGAAAATGGTAAATTTTCATCAGATAATATGGAAGTTTATTTTCCTGTGTAATTTTATTTAAATTTAAATCAGTTAATATTTAATGATAATAAAATATCTCTCAAACTTGAATATTTTTAAATAATAAATTGCAAATCATCTTCTAAGTGAGACGTCATACTTCGTTTTGCCAAATTTTGACTGCTATTGCTCCGTTTATCTTATTTTCGGCATTTTAGTAGCATTTTCGGTACCCAATATTGACTTTTGATTGAATAATCGTATCACTGATATCTGTGTATTATTTTGATGATCTTGTCGTGCTAATCTTCGTAGTATATTCATATTTGTGTTTCAGTGTCCGGTACGCGGCGAAACCGCGATACGGTTATCCGTATCGGCCCGTATTCGAGCCTTTTTGTTTTCCTGTCCCTTCATTTACCAACGTAAACTAATAGACACCAGAAATCAATATTTTTTAGTTTGGTCTTTGCTATTCTCTGGTTAGTTTATAAAGAAAAATAAAAAAAATAATTTTTTTTCTTGAAAAGTTGTTTGTATTCTTTCCCATGGCATTCCCTTTAATTCCGGTCTACTCGGCCCTTGTTCCTTCCTCTTCGTTACATTCTTGTTTGAAAGAAAATATTAACAGTATATATGTCAAAGTATATCTCACATGCCCTCCTACTGTTCCATACAAGATCTCCTCTTTCACCTTTCCCAGTCACGCAACTCGCCCACATCATCTCCGCCACCACCGACCTGACCACCCCTGCATGCTCGGCCCAAACCATCATCGCCCCTGCCTTGTTGCCGAAACCCCATGCGCTTCCTTTTTCCCCCACATCTCCTCACCTATGCGAGCAACCAACCTCAGCCATGCATTCCCCTCTCTCGGCGCCTCCAACCCATGCACCCTTGCAGCCCGAGCCAATCACCAGCCCCCCTGCTATCACCACCAAATACTACCCTACCTCTTCCCTATTAGCTCGCAAGAGGGTTCGGCCTTGCCCTCCTCTATTCCTCTCGGCCTTCAATCTCTCGACAAACCCCTGGCTCACCATGGATCCAACACCGCCTTCCCTCTCCTCTACATAAGCCATCCATCCCCATCGACAGCCGAGACATCTCCGAGTAGACTTCCAGCAACACGACCACATCAATGGAAGTTGAATACTTGTTGGGTGGACTCGCTTGTTATTCCTCTTATATACGGTATATATCTATATATTGTGTATATATATATTCAATGAAAGTAGTTGTATTTCCCATCTACATCTTGCCTTTGTTTTGCCGTGTACAGTAGTGCCATGTTTTGTATAAAGTGTTATTTATATAAAGTATATTATATGTTAGTGAATATATATATATATATATATATATTATTTTAAATATGAGTTTAAAATTTTATATTAATTATTAGAGAAAGATATATGGATATAATATTTATTTTTGTTTCAGTTTATTTTAAACTAATTTTGATTTGTTCTCATCGATTTATGTTATCAGCTCTATCCGTCGAATTCGTGCCAATCTTGCTTTGCTTTGGAATTCATGCTTGGATTCGTAACTCAATTTCATTGTCTATCCTCTCTAGCCTCGAAAGGTGAGCAATCACTCACGATTAACATTCTTACATTTATTAAATTTGATTTCATTTGGAACGACAATTGAAATATGTTGTTGTTAGTTATTTAATTGCTATATATATATGATATGTCGTTATCTGTAACTGTTCACCTATGATATCTGACACAATGATCTATTATTTATATTATATTTTGCCCGTTACTGATGTGCTTTATTATTATCATATTGTTATCACTCTACAAGTTCTCTGTTAGTATAGAATTCCCTATGGGTTGAAATGATACATACCCGAACGATCTTGTAGAATATGAGGAAATCTTTATGGGTTGAAATGATATACCCAAGCGATTTTCAATTTAAATGAATTTGGGATTGTGGGTTGAAAAGATATATATACCCGTAGATATTTAAATTGCGGATTGAAATGATAAATATCTGTATCACTTGACCATAGGATAGAAATTATATACAGACACCGTTGGTCTATATATATTTTGGAAATGATTTCCAAGGTTTTGAGAGATATATATGGTTTAAATAAATATTGATTTTCAAGTATTATATATATATATGAATGTTATTTTATATATGTTTAAATTTTAGATTTTTAAAAATTATACGTTTTGGGAATTTTAAATTTATAAGTTAGTTTTGAAATTATAAAATTTAAGATTTTACTTATAATTTTACTATATATATAAATAGATTTAATTTATAAAATAAATTTAATAATAAGATTTAATTTAATAAAGTTTAATTTAATTAGTATATATTATGTTTTAAATATTTATTTAAAATTATATTTAAAAAATAAAGATTTTTATAATAATTTTAATAAAGTAAGGTTGGGAAGAAAAATTTAAATTGATTTGAAATCGTATTCTTTTAAGAATTATATTTAATTAAAATCGATTTGAAACTTATTGAATTTGAGATTTTAAGGATATGATTTTATAACTTGATTTTGATTTAAGATGATTTAATGAATATTTTCAAATTTAAATAAATTTAAATGGGATAATTGTGGAATATGCATGTATATGCTTTTTGTTTGATGATAATAAACATATATACATTCATTTAAATGTATTTGATATTGTACTATTTTATTTTTCACAGATTAAATAGATATTTGCTGAATAAAATAAATAACATAGAATTTGAATTCAAACGAATATTTTATTCAAACAAATATTTATTACAACTTTGATAGTACAATTTCAAGCTCTCGCTATATACATCATTTTTGATCACAATACAATTACATCACGATTTCATAGATACATCAGTTCCTCACTACATATCACTCACACTCGTATTTATCTTCAACTTCATTCCAGTTTGAATCCAGCATCTGAGCAATCTGCAAAAATATTCACTGACGCAGTAAAATTGAAAATGAAATGTTTTTGCAGTATAAAACAAAATGTGGATTTTGAAAATATTATTTGCCTCAGTTATTTGGGTTGTTCGTCATCATTTATATTGAATTCATCACAAACGAACATTGTGACATGCGCAGTGCATCACTGTACATGCCACAAGGCTGTGCACACCGATATATGTATATACACTTGATATATTTACAGGGACAAGTGAGCACAGGTCAAACCCAAATACAGGATTCAACTCAAGTGCAAAATAAAATGATGTCACAAGGTCAAATCCAAATCGGATTCAACTCAGGTGAAATTCGAAAATCAAATTCAAATACAATCAAGTGGTCAAGACAGTCTACACAAATTCAAGGAGGCACCAAACAATCCAACAAAGCATGCAAGATATGAAGCATGAAGCAACATGAAGCATGCAAGCTCGAGCCCAAGACAATACAACTCACTATAAATATTAGTGCAGACATACATAACTCAAGTGACAACAGTATGCAACACTCAGATGTACACATGAAGTTCAAATGATCAACTCAACCCAACATGACCAGAGAAGAAAATGAAATAGCACCAAACAAAGATCAATGAATGCTGCCGACTCAAGAACATCAAGCATATGAACCAAACAAGCATATCAATCAACCAGACTATATGCAAGCAAGATGATGATCAAAGTGCAGTGATGTCTACAACAACTCAAGCATCGACTCCAGTGAACAGGCAAACATCACATTGAAGCAACTCGAGCAAATTACAGTGAACATGGTCAGAAGACATACAATTAAGACTACACAAAAGCTATAGTTCAAATGACAGAAAGCATGTCAAAGTCAGGCCAGTGAAGTATAGTTCGAACAAGGTCGAAAGTGCTACCAGAGGTAGTGAATAGTATGGAAAAAGTTCGAACTATATCAAGTAACTAGGAAATCACGAAATCGAGTCAGGAATTTGCAAAATTCAAGTCGAAGCCAAGAGCAATTGAACAAGTCAGAGTCACAGTATCAAACCAAGTCAAGAAATATCAATACCGTGATAACCAAGATACTAAAAACAAATATATACGCATTTTGAACAAGTCATAAATCATCTCAAACGTGCAAACATCATCAAGCGGCAGAGCAAAGAGTTTTGACAAATTCAAATACATATAGACGAACGAATATTCAGGGACTCGAACCCTATAAAAGCACAAATCATCATCGGCAAAAAGGATTATTCGAGTTCGAGCTAACAGAAAACAAAAAAAACCAATAACTCGAATCACAGTGAGTTCGAATACAAAAATCGAAGAGGAACAAAGCTAAAATCTTACCAAAAGCAAAATCGAACTCACCGAAGCGCGAAGCCATATCCAAGTACAAATCTAATTTGCGCAAAGCCGAAGCTATAGCAAATTCTCACAGAAGCAAAAGCAAGGTCGAAATCCTAATTTCTCTCAATCGCCAAAAGCAACGACAAAGCCGAAGCTTCAGTTTGCCAGTGGAACGAACAAGGGCAAAGCCCTAATTCAATCGAGCAAGTTGTGAAGAAGATCGAGCTCGTATTCGCCAGAGAATCAACACATCGCCGAAGCCCTAGTTTCGAAATTGCCATTTTCTTCTCAAAGGGGATCGGGCTAGTAAAATAACAGAAGGGATTGAAGACAAATTGAATCGGGCCGACATTTTTAGTAAATAAAAGGAACGGGCTGAAGTATTATCGAAAATTATTGAAGTGGGCCGGCCAAGCTTTTTAAATAGGGTTTTAAAGTTTAATTTAGTTTTAAATTTGGGCTGGGTTTTTTGATTTAATTTTTAGGCCTAGTTTATTTGAGGGCAAAATTGTTTTTAAATTGTCAATCTATATTTTGCCCTAGGTTTTTAAACTGTGTTCTGTTTTTTTTCAGTCTGTATTTTAAAAGTCCAGTTAGAGTGAATCACCACCTAGGGTTTAGGTGTTGTCAGATTGTCTAGTTAGGGTTAGTTCAGTGAGCAGGGAGGCTGCGAGTTTGCAAAGCTCTATAGGCGGGAGCAGAGTTTGCGAGTAAACGAAACTCTATAGGCGGAGCAGGGTGTGCGAGTCTGTAGGAGTGTTTGTGAGCGGGAGCGAGTGTCTGCGAGTCTGTCAGAGTGTTTGTAAGCGGGATACTGTTTAACTCTAATAGAAATCTGGGAATGCAGCAGTAGGCAGGGGTTGCCGAAGCTGGGTAAATTCTGTGTGTGATTTACTTTACTGCATATTTATTTATCTGTTGTTTACTTCCGCGTTTAATTTAAGAAAATTTGCGATAACCCTATTCACCCCCCCTCTAGGGTTAATCTAGATCCTACAAGTGGTATCAGAGCCTGGTATTTTTACTTTAACTCTAGAGTCATGAATTCATCGAATAATGCTTTTTCTGAGGGGCAATCTATTGCTAGGCCACCGATGTTTAATGGTAATGATTATGCTTACTGGAAAGTTAGGATGAGTATCTATCTTAGTTCTGTTGATTATGATGTTTGGGATATTATTGAAACTGGCTATAGAGCTCCCACTATAACTGTTGGTGATACTGAGATTCTTAAACCTAAGGATAGGTGGGACGCTAATGATAAGAAGTTAAAAACTACTAATGCTAAAGCCATGAATGCTTTGATCTGTGCTCTTGATAAGAATGAATTTAATAGAATTTCTCATTGTACAACTGCGCAGGAAATCTGGCATACTTTGGAGGTGACACATGAAGGAACTTCTCAAGTCAAGGAGTCTCGCCTAGCCCTGTTCAGCAATGAATACGAGAACTTTGTAATGGACAAAGGCGAGAGCATAAAGGACATGTTTGGACGCTTCTCAACCTTGGTATACAATGCTAGAGCGCTTGGAAAGGTATTCTCCGAGGTAGAGTTAGTGAGGAAGATACTACGAGTCTTACCGATGAACTTTGAGGCAAAAGTCACAGCAATACAAGAATCGAAAGATCTGAGTAAACTAAGCATGGAGAAGTTGATTGGCAACTTGATGACATATGAGCTTGAGCTAAAATCAAAGGAGGAACGCAACAACTCCGAATCAAAGAAGAAGACGATTGCCTTAAAGAGCAGAGAAGAGAGCGATGATGAAGCAGAAGATCCAATTGAAGAACTTGCAATGGCTGTCAATAATTTTAGAAAATGGTCAAGATTCGGGTCACGCAAGAAGAAAACAAATGGTAATAGGTCAAAATATTCTGACAGTTCCGATAATGAATTGACCTGTTATAACTGCAATAAGCCTGGCCACATCAAACCAAACTGCCCACTTCTCAAAAACAACAAAGGAAAGAAAAAGAAGAAGAAGGTCTTTGCAGCAACTTGGGATGATGAAGAAGGAGAGGAAGTTTCGAATGATAACTCAGAGGAGGCTAACTTGTGTCTTACGGCAAGATCAGATTCAGAAGAAAGCTCAGTGGAATCAAGATCAGATTCAGAAGCAAGCTCAAAGGATAATGAGGTAAGAAACTATTCTTATAAAGATCTTGTTTATTTGTGCCTCGATCTTACTAAAACTGTTGAAGCTCTTGATTCTAAAAATGAAAAACTGAAATCTGATAGGAAAGAACTTGCCCGTGAAAATTTTAGGTTAGAATCTGAACTTGAAAAAATTCAAAACTTAGAATGTAAAAACTGTAAAGCTTTAGATTCAGAATTATCTAAACTGAAAAATAGCTTCGAGAATCTTGAAAAAGAAAACCTGAATCTAAAGGAAACTATTGAAACTAGGAAAAAAGATTTTGTGAATAGATGCACCTCACTTGTGACTGAAAACACGACACTAAAAACCAAATTCCAAAGTCTTGAGAAAACTCTGAATAACTTTTCAAGAGGAGAAAAATCATTCAATATGTTATTGGGAAATCAATTTTTTGCTAACAACGGAAAAGGACTAGGTTTTGGGAAAACACAAGTTGATGATAATGCAAAAATTAAGAGTGTCTTTGCTAGATGTGAAATAATTGACCATCGTGTTGAAAATTGTAGTCATAGGAACAAGAACACAAAATTTATTCAAATTTGGGTTCCTAAGAATTCTACAAATAAATTTCATGTCTATTGGAACAAGAATGAAAGGACAAAACAAATTTGGGTTCCAAAGGGATTGTTTATTCACAATTATTTTGCCACTAACAACCATGGACCTATAAAAACAAATAGGTCACGTAAATCTTTAACCGTGTAGGTGTGGTGGCAGGCTAAGGAACAACATTAGTGTTATCTGGATTCTGGCTGTTCCAGATACACAACGAGCGACAAATCAACGTTCCTTAGCCTAGTATAAAGGTGACAGATTCACAATGGGCAAACAACGAAAGATTATCGTACAGGTAAAACAGGTAATTGTATTTATTTTCAAACGATAGATAAAATGTGAAAATCTGCACCATAGTCTGAATTAAATCAGCCAGTTATGTGAAATGATTGATGATGTTAATTCTGATCTTTTCGAAGTAATTATGATGGTTGACAGATTCTAACTTACTTGAGATGATCTTACATGACTTGTTCTTATCTATGACTTTGATTTATGCTTAAAAGTTGATCAACCATTTTTCATTGAACTTAATCTGTTTTTGGTCAAATTATGATGTTGATTGATTATTGATTTCTCAAAGGATTTTTTTTAAACTGTTGAAACTGTTTGGTGAAACTTCAAGAAATTGTTTTTGAAATAATGATGATTGTTTAATGACTGTTGATCCTATGGTTTCTTAATCTGACACTGAGATATTTTTGATGGTTAACACGACTTCAATTTAAAGTCAAATTTGTTGAAAATGACTCTGAGATAATTTGTTGAAATTTCACAATCTGGTCTATAACATCCAAACGAGTGATATTGAGTCAGATGCAAATTACACTGGTAATGTAGTTGATAGAAAAATTACTAGTGGAACGTGATTACATTTTGAGACATTCATTTGCTGCATCATTTTTCAAAGAAAATATCTGCATATCTTTCACTTGAAATATTTTTCATTTTAGCAGAATTTTTCTTAAAAACCCCTTCTAGAAAATAATTTCTTTTGACCTTGTATCAGATTTGTTATTTAAGAAAACTTGATTTTATTGAAATTGATTAACTGATCTGACCCCCTAATAATTATCTAAAAAGATAAATAGTGATTGAAAATAAGATGAGTGTTGATATTAATCATATATTATAACTTGAGAAAGTATATTTAGAAAATTTCTTTAGAAATTTAAACAAGAGTTATAAAAACTTTTTGTTGATAACTATTCCATGATCATTTCTATTTCTATCATCCGTCTATCAACCATCACTCATCAAAAATCAATATAGTATGATTAATTTGTGGTAGTTTAAACAGGGAATCATTTGTGCTTCAATTTTATTATATTTCTAACAATAAAATCCAAAATATTCACTCTCATTTAAAAGTCCTCACGGTTATGCATGGGTGAATTACTTGGATTTTTGATTTTGTGCTTCCATGCTCATTTAAAAGTCCTCACGGTTATGCATGTATGGAACGCATATCAAAATTAATTGATTAAATAGACAAGTTGATTCTAATCCCATTTAAAAGTCCTCACGGTTATGCGTGGTTAGAAGATACTTGAATTCATTTTTAAAAAATTTGGAATACTACTAATCTCATTTAAAAGTCCTAACGGTTATGCATGGTTAGTAGATATTCAAATCTCCTGAAATAAATATACCACAAATAGACACAACTATATGGTTTTATTTGATGAAATCATTTATATCATTCTAAAGTGGAATATGCATCAATTAAAGTATTTATGATTTTTGTTTGATTTTCTTATTGAAATTAATATTTATACTCGATTGAGCTTTAATATTGTATTAATGTCTACCACTATATCTCTACTTTTCTATTACTATTATTCTTTTGCTGATAACAAAAGGGGGAGAGAAAAGTTAAGATTTTGAAAATAAAGGTCAAAGATTTTCTAATTGCATCAAGGCTCATTTGAATTCTTTATTCTCATGCATATATGTAGGGGGAGTATTGTGTAGAAAGAGAGCATTCAAATAGGGGGAGCAAACTGAATAATCAAATACATTTAATGTAGTCAAAATCTTAAATATATGTTTGTTATCATCAAAAGGGGGAGATTGTGGAATATGCATGTATATGCTTTTTGTTTGATGATAATAAACATATATACATTCATTTAAATGTATTTGATATTGTACTATTTTATTTTTCACAGATTAAATAGATATTTGCTGAATAAAATAAATAACATAGAATTTGAATTCAAACGAATATTTTATTCAAACAAATATTTATTACAACTTTGATAGTACAATTTCAAGCTCTCGCTATATACATCATTTTTGATCACAATACAATTACATCACGATTTCATAGATACATCAGTTCCTCACTACATATCACTCACACTCGTATTTATCTTCAACTTCATTCCAGTTTGAATCCAACATCTGAGCAATCTGCAAAAATATTCACTGACGCAGTAAAATTGAAAATGAAATGTTTTTGCAGTATAAAACAAAATGTGGATTTTGAAAATATTATTTGCCTCAGTTATTTGGGTTGTTCGTCATCATTTATATTGAATTCATCACAAACGAACATTGTGACATGCGCAGTGCATCACTGTACATGCCACAAGGCTGTGCACACCGATATATGTATATACACTTGATATATTTACAGGGACAAGTGAGCACAGGTCAAACCCAAATACAGGATTCAACTCAAGTGCAAAATAAAATGATGTCACAAGGTCAAATCCAAATCGGATTCAACTCAGGTGAAATTCGAAAATCAAATTCAAATACAATCAAGTGGTCAAGACAGTCTACACAAATTCAAGGAGGCACCAAACAATCCAACAAAGCATGCAAGATATGAAGCATGAAGCAACATGAAGCATGCAAGCTCGAGCCCAAGACAATACAACTCACTATAAATATTAGTGCAGACATACATAACTCAAGTGACAACAGTATGCAACACTCAGATGTACACATGAAGTTCAAATGATCAACTCAACCCAACATGACCAGAGAAGAAAATGAAATAGCACCAAACAAAGATCAATGAATGCTGCCGACTCAAGAACATCAAGCATATGAACCAAACAAGCATATCAATCAACCAGACTATATGCAAGCAAGATGATGATCAAAGTGCAGTGATGTCTACAACAACTCAAGCATCGACTCCAGTGAACAGGCAAACATCACATTGAAGCAACTCGAGCAAATTACAGTGAACATGGTCAGAAGACATACAATTAAGACTACACAAAAGCTATAGTTCAAATGACAGAAAGCATGTCAAAGTCAGGCCAGTGAAGTATAGTTCGAACAAGGTCGAAAGTGCTACCAGAGGTAGTGAATAGTATGGAAAAAGTTCGAACTATATCAAGTAACTAGGAAATCACGAAATCGAGTCAGGAATTTGCAAAATTCAAGTCGAAGCCAAGAGCAATTGAACAAGTCAGAGTCACAGTATCAAACCAAGTCAAGAAATATCAATACCGTGATAACCAAGATACTAAAAACAAATATATACGCATTTTGAACAAGTCATAAATCATCTCAAACGTGCAAACATCATCAAGCGGCAGAGCAAAGAGTTTTGACAAATTCAAATACATATAGACGAACGAATATTCAGGGACTCGAACCCTATAAAAGCACAAATCATCATCGGCAAAAAGGATTATTCGAGTTCGAGCTAACAGAAAACAAAAAAAACCAATAACTCGAATCACAGTGAGTTCGAATACAAAAATCGAAGAGGAACAAAGCTAAAATCTTACCAAAAGCAAAATCGAACTCACCGAAGCGCGAAGCCATATCCAAGTACAAATCTAATTTGCGCAAAGCCGAAGCTATAGCAAATTCTCACAGAAGCAAAAGCAAGGTCGAAATCCTAATTTCTCTCAATCGCCAAAAGCAACGACAAAGCCGAAGCTTCAGTTTGCCAGTGGAACGAACAAGGGCAAAGCCCTAATTCAATCGAGCAAGTTGTGAAGAAGATCGAGCTCGTATTCGCCAGAGAATCAACACATCGCCGAAGCCCTAGTTTCGAAATTGCCATTTTCTTCTCAAAGGGGATCGGGCTAGTAAAATAACAGAAGGGATTGAAGACAAATTGAATCGGGCCGACATTTTTAGTAAATAAAAGGAACGGGCTGAAGTATTATCGAAAATTATTGAAGTGGGCCGGCCAAGCTTTTTAAATAGGGTTTTAAAGTTTAATTTAGTTTTAAATTTGGGCTGGGTTTTTTGATTTAATTTTTAGGCCTAGTTTATTTGAGGGCAAAATTGTTTTTAAATTGTCAATCTATATTTTGCCCTAGGTTTTTAAACTGTGTTCTGTTTTTTTTCAGTCTGTATTTTAAAAGTCCAGTTAGAGTGAATCACCACCTAGGGTTTAGGTGTTGTCAGATTGTCTAGTTAGGGTTAGTTCAGTGAGCAGGGAGGCTGCGAGTTTGCAAAGCTCTATAGGCGGGAGCAGAGTTTGCGAGTAAACGAAACTCTATAGGCGGAGCAGGGTGTGCGAGTCTGTAGGAGTGTTTGTGAGCGGGAGCGAGTGTCTGCGAGTCTGTCAGAGTGTTTGTAAGCGGGATACTGTTTAACTCTAATAGAAATCTGGGAATGCAGCAGTAGGCAGGGGTTGCCGAAGCTGGGTAAATTCTGTGTGTGATTTACTTTACTGCATATTTATTTATCTGTTGTTTACTTCCGCGTTTAATTTAAGAAAATTTGCGATAACCCTATTCACCCCCCCCTCTAGGGTTAATCTAGATCCTACAATAATTAGTTTTTATTTAAATGTATATTTTGAAAGTTTATTTAAATGATATTGGATTTACTTAGTGAATATTTCAACATTAATTAATGGTAAAGTTGAATTTGAAATATAAATGTATTTATCAAATTGAGTCATTTTAAAGTTTTAAATATTTTAAACTTTGAAATCTATTGAAATCGAAATGATTTATTTTTGTAGTTCAAATCTATATCTGAAATCGATATAAAATGGTTTATTGAGATTTTAATTGAATTGAAATGGAAGAACTGAGATTTGATTTAAATGGGATTTTGGAATTTGAGTTAATTCAAATTGATTTGTGAATTTTGAGGAAACTATTTTATCATGTAAAGTATTTTAAAATATATATAAATATATTTACCTTATAAATTATTCTAATATATATATACTATTTTAATATAAAACTATTTCAACATATAAATTATTTTAATATAAACTATTTTAACTTATAACTAATTTAAATATACTAACTATTTTATTATATAAACTATTTTATTTTATAAACTATTTTATTTTATATAAACTATTTTATTATATATATACTATTTTCTATATCTAAACTGTTTAAGTGGGAAGTATTATGATTCCAAAATGTTATGATTTTTAAAATGTTATGATTTCCAAAATGTTATGATTTTTCAAAGTGTTATGATTTCCAAAGTGTTATGGTTTCGAAGGTTTTTATAATTTCGAAAGAGTTGTAATTTTGGAAAATGTTATGATTTTGGAAATGAATATTATTTTAAAGTGAGTAATGATCTTGAATTGATATGGTTTTAAATGGATACGATATTTTGAAATGGCCACGGTGTTATAATAACGTTTGGTTGTTAAAGAGACCGGGATCAGTTATTGTCATACCTCTGCTAATACCGAAAACCACTTTAACAACCGTGTACACGGTGGAGATTCTAGAATGAAGTAGGATGGTTGACGATGATTCTATTTGAGGTATATACATGGACCTAACTCCCATGAGTTAGCTTAAGGTTGTTAAAACAGGAGCAATTGAAGGGCCAAGTGAGGTAGCTCCTCCGATCGGACACACTTCTTCGATACCATTCTATTACTTTATGATTGATTGGGTGCACCCTCAGATTTTTGGGAGTGTGGATCGAGTTGGGTGGTAGCTGTGGCTATGCGTTACTAACATTCCGGAAGTGTAATTGGTATATCTACCCCGGCATTGCCTAGTTGTGTCGTGTCACCTACCTTATCGAGCCCACTACGAGTTTGTTTTGTACCATACCTATGGAGTGCCCTCGACGACCTCCAGTACGGGGGAGATTATGGTACTGTATAGACTATGGGAATATATAAAAATATGTTAAGGGGGATATGGGTAACGCCTTAACGCTATTTTAATAGTTTATCTTACTATAAACATATTATAATAGCGTATTGTACTACATAGTAGATAGTTCAACATATCCTTAGAGGATGAGTATCCCAAACATCCTATGAGTTACTTGTATTTCAGTTGATATTTCACTTGAGTTGGATTTATTGATATAAAAATGTTAATCCTGACTCGAGTGTTTTGTGTTTTTCTTTATGCTCGGGTCAGACTGAGTGTTACAGCATTTGAGACTCACCTTTGGAATTGGAGCTTCACTTGGAGATCCATCTATATCCAGCTTTCAGTTATTCAGTTGACTCCAGTGATATATTCAGATTTTGTTATTTGACTATTGTATTGAGACTTCTATGTATTCGAGACTTCTGTTGTATCTTGTTTTAACTCTGCATATATATATATATATAGTAGCTTCATGAACTACTATTCATTTGTTTTCGCTGCTTATTGTTATATTACTCTGTGTCTGTGATTCTGTGATTGGTTTATTTACTGTATATGCTGAGTTTTGCCAAATATAAATTAACAATATGATATTTTGAGCAATTCAAATCCGACATGTGTGGATGCGAATGGCACAAAATACATGGATGTTACACTGATAGAACTACAGTTGATGGTTGTAGCTCAAACCCCCTGTGTTAATTATGATACAGATTAGTATATCGTACAAAATATTTAAGATGCTGAAAAAAATTTATTACTCACCCTCCGCTCTAGGTACTAGAGACACAACGGCTGTGGCGGTTGCGATGGATCGCTGCCATCGCCTTCTGAAGACTGGGAAGAACTCCTCCTTCTGGACGATATGATACCTATCACATACACATCATTTAAAAAGAGAACAATAACATGATAATGAAATATATTTTATAGTTAAATGACATAAATGATATAAAGTACATAAAGTGCAAGGTATACCTGATTCGGATTGGGTCTCATATTCCGATAATAAGCATAATACATTGCATTCTTAACATAAATTGCTAAATAAATGACAGAAATGGTAATGCCATAAAAGATGTAAATGACGATAAGCAGATTCGGTTTCATAAATGACATAAATTATATAACTAGCAAAATAAATCTCATCAGTTACATCAATTTCATAATGCACCAAGAATTCAACATAAGTACATCAATTGCATAATTACATCAATTGCATAATATCATCAATTACATCATTGCATAATTACTTAACTAGCAAAATAAATCTAATCATTTACATCAATCCTCATCGTCTTCTGATTCAGATTCGGTCTCATATTCTACATTATTTTCCTCTCTACTTTCGAATGCTTCTACCAAAATGTTTGATTCACCGTTCAAAGGTCCAAAATTAGTACAATCATCTGTAATTATTATTTCGTTGCTTTGCTCAAGATCTTCCTGATAAGCTTGTTCACTTGAAATATTCTTCCCATCAAACGTAAATCTTGCCTTTGTTTTAAAAATTGCCGACCAATCTGCTTTATCTCTTTTTAGAGACGAATAAAGAGCGTAATAAACTTGCAATGCTTGTTTGGCTAGTACAAAAGGATCGTACTTTCGATAATGCGATGTGTGCTTTATTTCAATAAGATTATAATTCTTGTGCACATTAATTCCAGAACCTGAAACATTGCTAAACCAATTGCATCTAAATAGAAACACCTCCTCTGTCGGTCGTAGAAATAAGTCAGTTGCAAAATTTGTGTTAAAACGCTATAAAAATGGTTTGTATGATTTTCTGGATCATCAATACCTTTAACAAATACACCTGTATTATTAGTTAATTTTTCTAAGCCGTATTCTTTGGTGTTAAATTTAAATCCATTGACGAAATATATTGGATATGTCTTCAATTTTCTTTTTGGTCCCAACGCAAGATGTTTCAAACCTTTGTCAATCACACAATTTCTCGGTTCATAAACGTACTTTGAAAACCAATCAGAAAATTCTTTACCAAGATCTTCGTGCGGATGTTCACTTTCATAAATACTGCATATATGAATAAAATATTGCATTAAATTCTACACGCGCATGCATTATGGAAATGAACAAATCTTAAATTATTATTTCAAATTACGTAACAAATGGTGCAACCTCAGCACAATTTAGAAGAATATAAGTGTGTGCTACATGAAGATCTCTATCGTCTAGCCATACTTCTACACATTTCCCAAAAGGTCGACTATATTGTCTAAAAATAGATAACATTGTTTGAGAGGACACTTGCTCGTCGCCTTCGTCATTACAAGGAAGACTTTCAAATGATATGTTAACATGGTCACTGAAATAGTGAGAGAAAAAGAATAAAGCTTCTTCTTCGATGTATGATTTACATATCGAACCTTCAACTCATGCTTTTTGCCTCACTTTTTTCTTCAGATGATTCAAGTATCTATGCAAAATTAATTTACATTAACTTTAACTTCCGAATGTAATTAAATTAATAGGTAACATAATACATACCTCTCAAATGGATACATCCATCCATATTGCACAGGACCTCGAAGTCGCGCTTCAGATGGGAGATGAACAGGTAAATGCTCCATTACATTAAAAAAACCTGGCGTAAATATTTTCTCCAATTTGTAGAGCAATATAGGAATATCTTCTTCGAGTGTACATAAACGTTGCACTTTTAAAGTTGTCGAACAAAGCTCTTTGTAAAACAGACTAAGCTCCTTTATTGCCTTCCAAACTTTTAACGGTAATAGTTCTTTGAATAGAACGGGTAATAAATTTTCCATCATTATGTGACAGTCATGGCTTTTCATTCCGCTCAATCTACCATTTTTAAAGTCAACGCATCTATGAAGATTTAATGAAATCCCATCCGGAAATCTTAATCCTTCCACCCATTTTAGCACAACTTTAACTTGATTATTATCTAACTTGTAACATGCTTTGTGTTTTTTACTGTCATTTGGTTTCATATGAAGCTCAGGACATTTGCATAATTCTTGTATATCGCGTCTTGATTTCAATTCATCCTTAGTCTTCCCTTTGACATTCAAAATTGTGTTAAAAACATTATCAAAGACATTTTTCTCGTTGTGAATCACATCAATATTATGACGAAGTAGAAGATGTTTCCAATAAGGCAACTCCCAAAATATACTTTGTTTTCAAAAATTATGAATAGTCGATTTGTTTGCAATTTCTATTTGCACTCCAGTTCATATAGTTTAAATAGTCCCTTACAAGTTCCTATATGTTTTTGCTTGACCATATCATTGGTGGTTGTCTGGTTTCTACTCTATTAGCTAAAAAGTTTTCCTTGTCTCCTCTGAAGGGATGGTTGACATGGAGAAAACATCGATGACAGTCAAACCATGAAATTTTCTTACATTCGGTAAAGAAAACGCCCGTGTTTCTTCCATGCAATATGGACACGTAATATGACCGGATGTACTCCATCCTAAAAGAATTACATATGCAGGAAAATCACTTATAGTCCACAACAAAGAAGCAAACATACGAATTTTTTTCTTTGAAATGTCGTATGTTTCTACTCCTTCGTTCCATAGTGTTTTTAACTCCTCAATCAATGATTGTAAATAAACATCGATTTCTTGTGTCGGATCGTCGGGGCCAGGAACGACAACAGCAAGAAACATATATTGTGTTTTCATACACATCCACAGAGGTAAATTATAAGGTGTGATGATAATAGTTAAAGATGAATATTTAGCACCAAATTGAGAAAATGATGAAAAACCATCCGTACATAATCCAAGTCTAACATTACGATTCTCCGCTGCAAAATTGAGATAAGTTTTGACGAAATGCTTCCATGCTTCTCCATCGGCTAGATGTGTCAACGTACACTCTTTCTCTGTTTTTACACTATGCCATCTCATATGAGCTGCAGTTATAGAAGATGCGTATAATCTTTGAAGCCTAGAAGTAATGGGAAAATAATGCATACGTTTGTATGGAACTTCCTTTCCCTTTTTTTTCTTGGTTTGTACATTTCCTCGTTACATATTCTACACTTCCTAAGAGTGATGTCCTCTTTCCAAACAACATACAGCCATTTAAACATGTATCTATTTTCTAATAAGGTATACAAAAAGCCGACATAAGTTTTTTAACTTCATAATGATTTTTGCACATTAAAATATTAGGCGGCAAATGTCTTTTTGTAGCTTGTACAACGACTGTAAATCCGGCTTCGGTGATGTTGTATTTTGACTTCATCGCAATGTATTCTGCAGTTACTAATAGCTGGGTCCCGCTTTTACAACCATCCCAAAGAGGTCTCTTAGCAGCATCTAGTAAATCAAAAAAAAATTTCTTCAATATTTGGTTCTTCAACATTTTCATCATCGTCATCAACTTCAACCGTAAGGAACAATGATCGTGCTACATCTTCAACCATATTTTCTATACGGTTCGTCATAACAATTTTATTACCAACAATGTATGATTCAGACTCTGTAGAAGTATTTTCTATAACTTCTCCATGACGATCCCAAACATAATACCGGCACGAAACCATTTTTCCACAAATGGACTTTCACAATATCAGGTAACAAATACTTCAAATGTTTACACCTAATACATGGACAACAAATTTCTACATCGTTTCCGCTATTACTTAAAGCAAATTCAACAAATACGTTTATACCATTATAAAAATCTTTTATTGAGCCTCCCAATCCCCTTCTTTGATACATTCATCTCTTCCGATCAACAAAATAATCGATCATTTTTCCTATTTTAAAAAACATGTCACAAATTCAAAAATAAATATTAGTCATGTTTACAAATTCACATTTTATTTTTCAACGTATCGATACAAAAACTTATACGCGTCAATTTTACTCCACTTAAGAATACAATATAGAAATATTGGTTTATGATTATTATTTTTCTGGTCAGTCATCCTACTTCCTAGTACAAACACAGTAAACACTTATATTTTGTACAATATTTCATTTAAAATGATTCAACAAAATTTTGACAGCACTTTTCTTTTGTTTCTTGCATTGTATACAAATGCGTGTACGTAGGAAACAAAAAAAAAGCGACGATGAAATTTTATGAACCGTTTGAAATGAAATAATGTGAGAAATGTAATTGTTTACTGTGTATATAAATTGTCCAATACAAAGATAAATCCAACAAGTATTGTACCAGATGAATATAAATGACCGTTTTGTGACAAAAACGGCTATTTATATAACAATCATGTACAACACCCACCGGACGGGGCCAAAAACTCTTTAAGGGATGTAAAAAAAGTAGTTTATAAAAAAGAATATTTACTAATTTTATACATTTCAAAAAATTATTAATTTACCATATTTGTTCCGTGCATTTTATTGAATAATGCTAGTGTAATATTGTTGTCATTTTCCAATATAGTCAATTTTTTTAGACTCGTGTGTTCATTATTGTTATACAAGTCAAGATGTTATACAACTCATGTCTTATTCCAATTAACACAATGCAATAGTAAAAACAACACATACACAATGATTTACATATGCACGCATGATCACAAATTATACATACTCTTCAAAATTTCACTATAACATATGAAATAGGTATACCATGGGATGCTATAAACCATTATTACGCTATTGAAAACAATTGCAATCGCTAATTGGCCCTAATTTATCAACTTATGCAAATTTATATTTAGGGTTAAAATAAGATTTTTGGCGAAAATAAGAGATTATACATGAGATTTAGAGCAATAGAGTTTGATTACGCAGCCGTGGAGGATCCAGAAGCTTGAAATTGGAGAATGGAAGCTTGAAGGAGGGATTTGGGGGTTTTTTGAAGAAAATTTTCATGGTGTAAAGTGAGGAAGAAGAAGGCTCGACTGCGCCTTTAATTCGCGAATTTTCGACAGCCGCCGATGGCTCGTCGGAAGCTGTCGGAAGACGTTGCTACACGCTGTCGGAATATAAGCCTTTTCTAGTAGTGCCGATCAATATAGATCAGTACCGATCAATTCTAAAATTTTGGTACATAATCAAAATACATATAATTTTTAAGTCAACTTTGCATTCTACCCTTCCCTCTTCTTTGTATTTTGCAGCTTCACTGCCTATATGACTTCACCACCATAACTTCACTTCTTGCCCCCGTTATTTCAGCTAAGTTTATCATCACCAAATCTCGGCTATTCCATTAAATCTAACCCATTCGAATTTGGGTCCAAGCCTAGAACTTTTAACACTCTCAAGCACCATACTTTGCATCTACATCTAGCTCTCTATCTTGATTACGTGGGAACCACTATGTTTTCTAGCCATCATGCTCTAAGCCACCGTCACCTCGCCTTTGCCGTCGATTCACTTTCACGCCCAAGTCCACCTCACACCATCGCTGCACCTCACTAAATTAAGCGAATAATGAAAATCTGAGGGATAGAGATGGCATAGGGAGGAAGAATATTTCCTTTCACCAGCTATGAAGATGGGTCTGTATTGGATGGTTAATCGAGTCATTTTATGAAATCCACTTGTCAAATACACACTAATATTCAATTGTAACACCCCAATTATTTAGGATATTTAATTAGCTAAATTAAATAAAATAATATGTTGATTAGGGGATTGAGATTTTATTTTTATTAAGGGCTAGCTGTGCCATTTAATCAATGAATTAAAAGAAGAGTTAAAATAAAATAGAGGAGGGGTAAAATAAGAAAGAGGCCATTCCTATATCCTTAACCCTTGGTCGTGTATCTCCATACAAGTTCATTTTTCATTTGTTAAAATTTTAAACTTGAGGCCGGCTACCATTAACAAGAAAAAGAGGAAGAAGATAAAGAAAAGCTAAGGAAGAAGCTTAAGCAAATCAAATCCATCCAAATCTCAAACTCCTTAATCTGTAAAGCTAAGGTGAATAATGACTACATCTCAAATTTCTTATTGTTTTCGGTTTTAAGTTGAATCCGAACTTATTTACAGTGATTTCCATATTTTTGAATGATGGAATGATTATATATACTTGATGATTTATGTTTATTCATATAGACTTTATGACATGTTTTAAGGTGAAAACTACATCAAATGACATCCAAATGCCTTGAGAATTTTTATATAGACCAGAAATGATATTTTAGAGATGAATTTCAATTTTCAAAATTTTATGAATTTATGTGGATTTTATATGAAATTTTAGTGAAGAAAATGTTATTTTTGGTCAAAAATTATTTATGGTTAAATAATTAATGGTTTGAGTCTGAAATTAATATATGTTAGAAAACATATAAAAAGTGATTTTCAAGAATTTTTATAGAATTTCCCCAAGTGTGTTAATGGATATATAAAATTATTTAATGTATAGGACTTAAATGTTTTATATATTTATAAAAGGAGGAGGGGAGAGCACCGATGGAAATGCCAGACCCAATACGAGGAGGACCCAAGGTCAGGCACAAGAAGAGAATGTGGGTTCTGGAGTCCTGCAAGTGGATATGGGAGCTATGTATTAGTTTTTTATGAATATGATGCAAGCTGGAATTGTAGCTTAGGGGGAAATGCTACAGGAGCAGGAGTTCCGGAAGTTCTGGTAATTAACCATTATGCTAAGCTGGGCAAAGATTACGCTAAGCTTGGATGGAAGCCATTTCATGGGAACAGAGGATGCTATAGAGGTGGAGAATTAGTTGTTGCATTGTGAGAGGATTTTTGCAGATTTAGGGTTCAATAATGAGCAGAAGAGGAGGCTTGCTTTGAGGCAGCTTCAGGGAGCAGCTTTGTTTTGGTGGAACAGTGTGACAGCTGGTGTGGATGAGGAAACCTTGACATGGGCAGAGTTTAAAATGAGGTTCCAAGAGAGGTTCATGTCGGTGATGTCACAGTCTGCTCTGATTAGAAAGTTTACTGAGTTAGAATAAAGAGAGATGTCTTTTTTGGAGTATGCTAGAAGATTCGAGGAGTTTTCTAGATATAGGTTTGCTTCGGTGGATACTGTGATGAAGAGGAATGAGAAGTTTATCAGTGGGTTGAAGCCTAAGTTAGCAAGGGCTACATTACCTCATATTAGAGACCTTTCTATGTTGTTCTAGATATGGCCGTAAGGCATGAGAAGATGCTTGACTCTCTAGAGAAGAGTAAAGCTAAGGAGGTCTCGGTTGGGCAGAACCAGAAGAGGAAATTCTTTCCTAAGAAGGGTGCTCAGAAGAGTGGAGCAGCTAAGAAAGGGAGGTCTGAGGTTGTCTGTTTTAAGTGCGATAAAAGGGGCATTTTACAAATGATGTCGTGCTGAAGAGGCAAAGGAGGTGGCTGGAAAGAAGAATGTTAAGTGCTTTAATTGCGACCAGATTGGTCAATATAAGAATCAATGTAAGGAGCCCACCAAGGATGGAAAGTGCAAGGTGTATGCGTTCGAGCCTGCTACTTCGCAGCCAACAGCTCAGGAGAAGGGACAGGAGAAGGGAAAGGTAGTTTTGGGAGGTATGCTTCAGATTCATGGTATGTCTATTAGTGTTCTATTTGATACTAGTGCATCACATTCTTTTATATCTAGATGTTTGATAGATAAGCTTAACGTAGGACCCACTTATTTAGTTACTTCCTTACGGGTTACGAATCCAATAGGAGGGTATGCAACTCTAGGGTTGAGATGTGACCAATTAGAGTTTGACTTATTAGGTCATACTTTTTTTTTGCAGTTCGCATGTGTTTTATTTTGTCGGGTTTGGAATTATTCTTGGAATGGATTGGTTAATGGAGTACGATGCTAGGATATTTTGCCAAGATAGGAAAATATCACTTAGACACCCTGATTGTAGCGACATGATTGTTTATACCATAGAAGGTCCTAACAGTAAGGTGAATGCTTTGTTGGGTGTTATGGAGTTAGAAGGTGAGCTAACTCGAGTTTTTGTGGTTAGAGAATTTGCAGATGTTTTTGAGCCTGTAGTTGGATTGCCACTGAAACGAGCGATTGAGTTCCTAATAGATTTGGTTCCGGGAGCAGAACCGATGAGTAGGCCACCAAGCAGGATGCCCCTATAGAGATGAGGGAGTTGAAGGTGCGATTGGTGGATTTCGAAGGCAAGAGTTTTATCAGGCCTAGTAGTTCGCCTTAGGGAGCAACCACAGTGTTTGCTAAGAAGCTAGACGAATCGTTAAGGCTATGTACCAATTATCGTAAGTTGAATGAGAGGACGATAAAGAATCGATATCCACTGCTGAGACTTGACAATTTGTTCGACCAGTTGAGTAGAGCCAAGGTATTTTCCCAATTGGATTTGGCAACAGGTTTCCATCAGCTCAAAATAGCAGAGGATAATATACCGTTAACGGTGTTTAGGACCAAATATGAATCGTACGAATGGTCAGTTATGCCATTTGGACCAACTAATGCACCGACATTCTTTGTGGATTTGTTGAACCGGGTTTTCCAAGAGCAGTTGGATAGGTTCATGTTGGTTTTCATAGATGATATCTTGATATACTCTAAGGATGAAAGAGAGCATGAAGTTCATCTTAGAGTGGTGCTTAAGACACTAAGGCAGCATCAGCTGAAGTGAAAGTTTTCGAAGTGTCACTTTTAGAAAAAGAAAGTGAAGTTTCTTGGTCATGCAGTCTTAGAGAAAAGTTTGTCAGTAGATCCGACTAAGATTGAAGCAGCAAATAGTTGGAAGAGACCCGAGACGGTGACTAAGATAAAGAATTTCTTTGGATTATCTGGTTATTATCGGAGATTCCTTAAGGATTTCTCACGGATAGCAGCACCGACGACCAAGCTAACGCGAAAGAATGTGAAGTTTGTGTGGATTGATAAGTGTGAGGAAGCATTCCATAGTTTGAAATACTTATTGACTTATGCACCTGTGTTAGTTATTCTGGAAGGAAATCGAGATTTGGTGGTTTACACAGATGTGTGTGGAAAAGGATTAGGAGCTATGTTGATGCAGAAAGGTAAAGTGATTGCCTCTTTTAGATAGCTTAGATTGCATGAGGTTATATATCCGACACATGGTTTGGAATTGGCTGCAGTGATTTTTGCGTTGAAGGTGTGGAAACATTAACTTTTGAGAGAGAGGTTTGAGTTATATATAGATCATAAGTCGCTAAAATATTTGTTCTCTCAGAAGGAGCTGAACATGAGACAACAGAGGTGGTTAGAACTTATTTCCACTTATGATTTTAGGATTGAGTACACACCGGGAAAAGGAAACAAGTTTGCAGATGCCCTTAGCAAAAAGCATCAGAATGTAGTGTTGGCGATGATTGCTGAGTGGATAGATATAGAAGCCTTGTTGCTTGTAGAGTCCAGTGGAGATCCGAGGCTGGGTCTAGTGGAGAGACTGCTATATTATCATGTTTGGAATTTCGACCCGTGCTTCTAAACAAGAGGAGGATCCAATGTTAGCTGAACTGATCAGGAAGTTAAGAGATGGAACCGAGAGCGATGACTTAAAGGATTTCAGTCTTGACAAGAATAGGTGGTTGAGAAGGAAAGGGAGATTATGTGTTCCGAGTGTAGAAAACATAAGAAAAGAAGTTTTGGAGGAACGCCATCATTCAAAGTTCTCTATTCATCTGGAAGGAACTAAGATATATCAGGATATGAGGAGCAGTTTCTTCTGGAAAGGTATGAAGCGGGATGTTGGCTCATGAGTGAAGCAGTGATTGATCTGCCAACATGTAAAGCCGAACATCAAAAGCCGAGTGGGTTACTTCAGCCATTAGATATTCCAGTATGGAAATGGAATTCTATTTCTATGAATTTTATCGATGGGTTGCCAAGGTTGAACAGAAGAAATGAAAGTATATAGGTCATAGTGGACAAATTGACCAAGAGTACCCATTTCATTCCATTTAAGTCAACAAAAACGGCATCTGTTTTAGCGAAGTTGTTTATGAAGATTGTAGTTAGGCTGCATGGAATTCCTAGTAGTATAGTAAGTGATAGAGATTCCTTATTCACTAGCGAGTTCTGGAAGAGTCTACATAAAGTTTTGAGAACCATGCTTAAGATAAGTACCGCTTACCATCCGCAGACGGATAGGCAAATGGAAAGAGTTAACAAAAACTTGGAAGATTTGTTAAGAGCTTGTGTATTTGGTTTTAGGGGATCATGGGAAGACCATCTGCATTGAGTTGAGTTTTCGTATAACAACGGTTATCAGACTAGTATTAGGATGGCACAGTTTGAAGCTTTGTATGGAAGGCTATGTAAATTTCCCGTTTGTTGGTTAGAGACTAGGGATAGATTAGTTCTTGGTCCAGATTTGGTTAGAGAAGTTACAGAAAAGATTGAGGTCATTCAAGCTAGAATGAAGGAGGCTCATTCTAGGCAGAAGAGTTATGTAGATAAAAGACGGAAAAATTTAGAATTCTCAGTTGGAGATTAGGTTTTTGTCAAGGTATCATCGATGAAGGGTGTGATCAGATTCGAAAGACTAGGGATTTTGGCACCACGATTCGTTGAACCTTTTCTTATTGTTAAGAGGATCAAGAAACTCACATACAGAGTCGAGTTACCGAGTGTTTGGCAGGAGTCCACGATGTTTTCCATGTTTCTCATCTCAAAAAGTGTGTTAGAGACCTGGAAACTACTATTGCACCGACTCTGCTAGAGGACTTAGTAGTAGAACCGGACTTGACTATAGTGAGAGAGCCGATTCGTATTGTTGCAAGAGATGAGAAGAGGCTTATAACCAAAACAGTCAGATTTGTTAAAGTCCAGGGAGCGACGATGATAGGGACTGTACTTGGGAGGTTGAGAGCATGATTAGAGATACTTATCCTAACTTGTTTGATGGTATGTTTACCCTCTTTGATTGATTTGCTGTGTACCTTATCGTAATTTCAAGGACGAAATTCTTTAAGGAGGGGAGTCTGTAACACCCTATATTTTTGGTAACATTATTTAGGATATTTAATTAGTTAAATTAAATAAAAGAATGTGTTTATTAGGAGATTGAGATTGGATTTTTATTAAGGGGTAGCCGTGCCATTTAACTAATGAATTAAAAGAAGAGTTAAAACGAAATAGAGGAGGGGTAAAATAGAAAAGAGGCAATTCCTATATCCATAACCCCTGGCCATGTATCTCCACACATGTTTATTTTTCATTTGTCAAATTTTTTAAACTTGAGGCCGGCCACCATTAACAAGAGAAAGAGGAAATCGATAAAGAAAAGCTAAGGAAGAAGATTAAGCAAATCAAATCCATCCAAATCTCAAACTCCTTAATCTCTAAAGCTAAGGCGAGTAATGACTGCATCTCAAATTTTTTATTATTTTCGATTTTAAGTTGCATCTGAACTTATTTGCAATGATTTTCCATGTTTTTGAATGATGGAATGATTATTTATACTTGTTGATGATTTATGTCTGTTCATATAGACTTTATGACATGTTTTAAGGGTGAA
This sequence comes from Allium fistulosum, assembly GCA_030737815.1. Classification (NCBI taxonomy): domain Eukaryota; kingdom Viridiplantae; phylum Streptophyta; class Magnoliopsida; order Asparagales; family Amaryllidaceae; genus Allium; species Allium fistulosum. Next base: position 749,627,883 of record CM060905.1, on the reverse strand, counting down.
AACCCTATCAAATGACATCCAAATGCCTTGAGAATTTTTATATAGACCAGAAATGATAATGATGGGTTTTATTTTCAGAATTTTCAGAATTTATGTGGATTTTATATGAATTTTCTAGTGGAGAAAATGTTATTTTTGATTAAAAATTATTTATGGTTAAATAATTAATGGTTTGGGTCTAAAATTAATATATGTTAGAAAACACATAAAAAGTGATTTTCACGAATTTTTGTAGAATTTTTCTAAGTGTTCTAATGGATATATAAAATTATTTAAGATATGAGACTTAAATGTTTTATATATTTATAAAAGGAGAACGGTCTTTTTGTAAATAATTCAAATTTTTTATTTTTGGAAATTGGCAGTACTTTTGGAAAAGTAAAATTGCAACCAATCACAATTTGACAAACAAGTCAGGTTAGGTATAAAAAAATAGTTTAAAAATGACATATCTACATGGTTTTTACTGTTTCGATGCTTTTGGCACCAGGCTTTCACCTCATTACCTTCGCCTCCGACTCTATCGAAACCAATGCATATGGTATCAAGTAAATGGTACGTAGTGAATTGGATATAGGCGGAAGGTATAGGGTTGAAACCAAGGGTTCCGAAGGGTTGAGGCGATACTTTTATTTTGAATGAAAATGTGCCTGCTGCTTTCGACTGGGTTGGCTTTCGACCGAGTCAATTGGTTTTAAAGAAATGGTTTTGATTGAATTGAGCCTTTATTTTTAAACAATTTCTTTCGACTAAGTTGAAACCCCTGACTGCCACTTTTTACCTTTCGACCCAGATTGCATTCGAAAGAGTTACTATGCTTTTTAAAACTTGGCCACTTCTCCAATGCTTTCAAAGGGATGGCTTTGAAACCATCACTTCTTTACTTAGGAATGATTTCGAAAAGAATGCTTTCGACTTTAATCAGTTTCTGATCCTTTTGCTCTACTTGAAGGCATAATCCAAATGGTTTCGACCGAAACGATTTTCAAAGGTTTTGAAGGGGTAAAATTTTGAATGGTTTCGAAAAGTTTCCGCATATTTTAAATTGAACCCAAAGGCTTTCTAATGGTTTAGTGTTTTAATGCTTTCGAAAGGGTTTTAAATGCATGTTACGAAGGGGTGGTTTCCCAATGATTTCGAAAGGTCTAAGAGGAAAGGTTTTCCAATGTTTTCAAAAGGCACGATTCAAAGGTTTTAAAGAAGGATGTCTAATGTTTTAAAGCTTTTGAAGGGAAGGTTTCTCAGTGGTTTTGAAAGAAGATTTTGAATGGTTTCGAAAGGAAGGATTTGACCTTTCGGCCTAGGTTAAGTAAAGGGTTATACTTGGTTTCGAAAGAGATACTTTCAAGGGTTTCGAAAGGGTTGTTTAAAGGTTTTGAACTAAGGTTTCGAATGTACTACTTTAGTAATATAGGCTAATTGTTTTAAGTTAAAAAGGGGTTTTAACTTATTTTGGGGGAATAGGCAATCCTTATTAAATTTCATCAGCATTATTTTGAGTAAAGTATATATAACATGGAAAAATAGCTTAGAGTAAAGCTAAAGATGTATTTTCCTTGTATAAGTATGACTTATAAGGTTAAATCATTTCGAAAAGGTTTTCAAGGAAAAATATGAAGGGTAGTTAACCCTCAGAATCAGATTAGAAGACCAGATAGGACTTTTATAGGGTCGCGCCTTATACTCATTAGCTATTATCCCCTAGCTAATTTACTCCAGAATTCCAGTGTGTAGGGCTTAGTCATAGGTAAGCCCAAAATGATGGTTATACAAAGAAAGGAATATTTATGTACAGAGATAGGTAATTGGTTAGCCCGCAAAACCATTAGCATTAGTTAACCCTGGGAGAAGTAAGTTAAGAACAGACCGTCCAAAAGCTTTGTCTATGATGTGCACGTAAATGTGCATATATTTACATCCATATTTTTTCTATTTTTATTTAAATAAATGTCATATTTGGGCATTTTAACAAGTTTAAAACCAAAATTTAATTATTTTCAAATCATCGTATATTCATCTACATACAGGGGCAAAATAGTCATTTTTGTATATGTGTTAGTTTGAGACTTTTTACTTGGATATTTTTCGTAATTTTTATAGGAATTCGGATGCATATGGAAAAGGGTTTCATGAAGATATATGCATGCACAAGGGAATACAATGGAAAGAAGAGGAAATAATTCATGCTCATGATCATAGAGGACCCCACCCACTTACCTAAATCGACAATTAGAAGCTAATGGACAACTAAGTGGAGGTTAAAGCTTTATGCACATTTAATGATGGATTAATTAGTGGCTAATGGTTACTTGATGGCCACACTTTCTAAAGGGCATTTTGGGAAGCTCCCTAAAAATTGAATTATGGTTTTATGCATGTATAAATAGCCCTCTTATGTACATGTAAATATCTTCTACTCTTTGAAATTAGAAATGCAAGTTGTAAGCTCTATGTTTCATGAAATAAAAATGGCTTCCTAGCCTCTTTCTCTTCCCTTTTCTACTTGTTTTTCTTTACTTTTATGCTCATTTTTATTCTTATGCTCTCTTTCATTTCATGTTCAAAGTTTAGATTTACATTTATGCACTAGTTTAGTTCATTTTCTTCTAGTAGTTAATCTTCGTTTTCTTTGTTTATTCTCTACTTTAATTTATTTTCAATGTTGAAATCTCTGTGTTGAAATGATAACACAAATGAGCGGCTAAACCCCTACAATTTAAGGGTAATGAAGCTTTCTTTTATCATGTAGATTCAACATAAATTTTCTATGTATGAACTCTTTTGTGCTTTATGAGAAAATGGATGTTTATGTTTGTTTGTGTTTTATGTTGAATTTGATAGCCTACTTTGTTCATAATAAATAGGCTATGCTTATCTCATTAATCACAAATTGCCACTTCATCTAAATATGATCATGGCAATAAAGTGAAGTTTTAATCAAAATTTGGTGATCTATGTTACTAATTAATAGTAAATAGTTCATGGTTAAACTAGATTTTGGCTTCATTTTCTATGCCATATTTCATGAGATATGAAAAGTAGGACTAGAGTTGTATTATAGTTTGATGGTTTGGCTTGTGTTAATTAATAACTCAAATAAGCCATGCTTATGATGAATATGTAACGACCCCGGATTTTAATTAAATTTAAATTGATAATTAAATTAATTTTTGAATAAAAATTGTGGAAATTGATTTATAAAGTGATGCGAGTTTCCCCGGATTAAAATAAATTCTATGTTAAATCATTTAAAATTTAAATATTGTAAATATTGTATATATGTGAATATATATGTATACGAGCATATATGAGTTAATTTGAATATATATGTGAATATTTGATTTGAATTTAAGTCTTAAATAAATGGTTTAAATATTAAATATAAAATATAGACATTGACACAAGTATAACATAGCTAAATACAAGTATGTAAACAAAGTATAAGTCAAAAAAAGAAAAGGGAATAAAATACACTCAATCAGGTAAACAAGTAAACATATAAGAGTGTAAACAAGTGAGTATATATAAAGTATTGCAAAGGAATGAAATAAGTAAATATATACATGTGAATGAAGCTTGCAAAAGTAGGAACCAAATAAATATATGTGTTTGTACAAGCTAATTAATGCTATGATCCATCAGCCCCCAAACTAAAAAAATTATTCAGCCGAGTCAAACAAGCAAAGCAAAGAAAAATCTCTGATGCTTGTACAAATACATTTTTATCACCCTATATAGTACAAACAAAATAAAAAAAACTATATCTCCTGTACCATTAGATCCCTGTGTACTTCCTCATTTCAGTTCGTTCATCATAACTTAGCAAGCCTGAAAGGAAAATATATCTCTGGTCTGATATTGTACAAACAAGAATTATATTACCCTGTACAATACCTATCTCCTGAAAACATCTTTCTATATACACCTTTCTTATGTCATTTTCGTTCACAAAGAAACTTAGCAAACCAGAAAAAGAAAAAAAAAGTATCATCATTTTACAAATTCAAATCTAATCCAACTAAAACAAACAAGAAGATTTCCAGGAAATCAAGTTAGCAATTTTTCTTTTCAACACAAAGGTTGTTCTCTGTTTCAATTATATCTCAAGTGAGCAAACTCACTTGAACCCATCTATATGTTTTGATATCTGGATTGATACTCGATGTTTTGTTGTGAAAATGTTTGTTAGTTGTTAATTATGTCTGCATGCTTGTAGATATATGTGCAAATGTATGAGTGCATGCCTGTTATATGTGACCTCTCTGTTCTTTGTTTTCAAGCTTAGATTTTAGCCAAAATTCATTATCTCCTTATCTGATCTTTGTTAGAACTTAGGCTATAAACAAAAGTTGTTTGTTTCATCATAAATTAAAGTTTTAAAAAAATTGATTTAGGTTAAAATGAATGTGGAATTGTTCTGGAAAATAAGAAGAACAGTGGAAACTTGTTTTCATCAAAAATTCCAACATGATTAAATTGTAGATTCAAGTTGTAATCTATTGTATCTTTGAAAACTAGGATTTTTAAAATAAAAATCAAATTTTTTAGTTAAGTATTGAATGTGCATTTTGAAGTTGACCTGAAAATGGGTTTTTGGCTATTTCGAATGGTCGGAGAGACTATGGTGATCGGGGCTTGGGCTGAGGCTAGGTGAGTGATCATGGTAGTAGGGAAAAATGGCGGTGAGGGTGCTCGATGGCTGAGGCATCGGCGAAGGGTTAGTTTGGTTTTTAAACCTAGTTTTGGCAATGGTCGGAAAATTATCGAGGTGTATTCATTCGTGCTTCGAGTTGCATGTGGCCTTGGGGAATGATTGTATGGGGGTTGACGAGTTTGTGGCCGGAGGCTCAGAGCTTCTGGTGGTCGGAGGTGTGGTTGCGGGTTGATTCTTGCCGGAGTTTGGTCTAGGATTTCGTGCGAATGGTGAAGTTTCGATCTGGCGCTCGATTTACTAAATTGGGTGATCTGGTGTTTTGAGGGTGCCAGTGGAGATTTGTTGGTGGTGGCCAGGGATGCCGGAGCATCGCCTTAGATCAGTGCATGTGCACTAGAAATTTGTGCATAGGGATTGAGTTTGGGGAGATGGAACTTTACTCGGGGAAAACTGGTTCGTGCACGGGGAATGAAGGGGATGGCTCGAGTGTGTTTGAGTGAGTTTAGCAAGTCAACAGTTTTTTTATGTTAAAATAAAATTGAAGTTTTGGGAAAAATATATATATATAAGGTGGCTCGGTGAGGAACTCGGGTTTATTCACGTGGAACTCGAAGTAGAGCTCGGGTAAAATATTAAAGGTTATCAAGTTTAAAGGTTAAACAAAAAATCAAGTATCTAATTTCTTAAACCTATTCTTTGAAATAATGATGTTATTTCAGTATTTGTTAGTTAAAGTGGTATATTTTATTTTAACTTAAGTAGGTTAATTCTTAAATTTAAATTAAAACTTAATCAAGAATGTAAGTAAGAAGTGATTAATTTGTGATTAGGGATAATCATATTTGTAATTAATTAAGGGTTAATTAATTATAAATAAAAGGTTAATTAATTAATTAATTAAGGTAATTAATTAAGAAGTAATTAATTAATGAAAGTGATTAAGATTTAATTAATTAATAATTAAGGATAATTAATCATTGATTAAAGATACTTAATAAAAGTAATTATGTGATTAATTAGTTATAATTACACAATTAATTCATCTTAATTGTAGATGATTGATTATTATCGAATGCTTTGTGATATAATGCTTTGTGATATGATGCTTTGTGATACAAATTGCTTTGTATTGAGCTGTGATATATGTGATATGTTTCTTGTGAATGTAAAACCCCTTGGCCGTAAAACGGCACTTGAATTTCGATACAACAGGGAGTCGGATTCCAGTTGGTTATCCGAAACCCACATCGAATGGTAATAGTGAATCTTTGTGACTGGTAAGTTTATTTTATCTATGAATCTATGAATGAAGATAAGCGTTATTGATTATACCGCTTATCGATATATTTGTGATGATTGATGTTGTGCACTATTGTGTGAAACCCCTGGACCACACTTTTACACACACAAATATGGATTTCACGTGGAAATCGGTTAAGTCACAGATGATGTAAATTTAATATTTTTGAAATTGAAATTTTAATTTCAATTGATTTGAAATTTGAAATTGGGGTTTAAATATGAAAAGCTTTTGAAAAGAGTTTTTAAGATATTTTGGATATCTTGAAATTTAAATAATTTGATTAAATTTGAATTCAAGTTGAAATTGAATCCTATGATTTGAAACTAGGGATTAAAGATGATGTACAAGTTATATATGGGTTAAACCATTTTAAAGGTATTGATTTGGGAATTTGAATTTAATTCAAGGGTTTTAACTCGTGTAAATATAACTGGATTTTTCCGAAGACGAAAACTACTTGTTTTCAAATAATAATAGCTTTCATTTTAAGAAAGGATTTCCAAATTGTGTTGAACGGTTTCAAGTTTGAAATAGAATTGAAATGTTTTGAAATTTATGAAATGAGTCTTTGATTCAAAGACCGAACGAGTTAATCCAACTTGAAATGGAATTGTTTTGAAAGCTATAAGTTAAATCTTGACTTAAAGATTGAACGAGTTAATTCAATTAAAATGGAAATTGTTTTGAAATCCATGAATGAATCTTTGTGAACGGGTTAAACTTTGTGAATTGAATCTTTTTGTTTAAAAGATTAAAAGTGTGGAAATTGTTTAAACCAGTGAAGGTTTTGAAATGAATCTTTTTGTTTAAAAGATTGGAAATGGTAATTTGTTTTAACCATTCGAATGAAAAGTTTTGGGCTTTAAAGTTGTAATTTAACTGAGATTCCAGTATCCATATGATTTTTAATTGCGCTCGTTATTCGGTTTAGCCGGGAGAGGACCTTTGTGTCATATAACCCATTCCGAATAATGATACGTCGTATATGGATTGCATTTGAAGACCGGTGGTGAAGACCGGATATTTTCGGAAACTAAAGGACAACTCGTCGAATGTCTCTGCACCGACTGGTCCCCGGTATAGAGATTTTATCACCCTTTGTGATGGGAAGTCCGGACGTGATTAGAAATTATCCGGATTTGCAAGGGCTTCTTTGGAAGTGCCTTCGGTTCCGTTCGATCCCGGAACGGACTTGTATGGATGTGTGTCTGACATTACACTTTGAGATGTAAAGCTGGTTTCTATCAAATACATTTCTGTTGGTGGCGGAGAATTTATTCTCTTAGCTTAACACCCTTCTCTGAGACGTACGAGCTCAGAGGTTATGTAGTTGATGGTTACTAGTGATACATTCCCAATTTGGTAATGTGGCATACGAAGTGCTGTTGATCATTGTTGATCAAAGCGTTGCTTTGTGAAAAAGCGTGGCTTTGTGAAAAAGCGTGGCTTTGTGGAAAAGCGTGGCTTTGTGAAAAAGCATAGCTTTGTGGACGAGACTTCGTCGAGCCTCACAACCCGGTAATGGTCGAAACAGGAATGTTGCGACAAAGGGTTGTAGGGGTAGCGCCCCTAGGGTATGTCATTTCCTTCTGGATAAAAGGTGATATCATGGTATGGAGCCCAGATATTTTACCTATGTTGATGCTGCACAGTTATTCTACTTTGTGGTTGTTGCTTTATGATCGAGACGTCTCGGATAAAGGTCGGTGACGACCGGGGGATGACATGACTCGTGTGTTAGTTACCTAGTTACAGCTTGGTTAAAGCATGAGGTAGCGTCGGCCTTGTGTTTGCAGAGATCCGGTTAGGTTCTCGGGGCGTCTTTCCAGAGGCGTTCCATTTCGGTGTAAGGAAGTTCCTTTGCCTGACCATTTGTTGGAAATCCAAAGAAACAATACGAACCCTGTGCGGTTTTAGTTGTATAACCTGCCATGGAATATGGCGGTAACCTGTTATTGAACATGGTAGCTATAGTAGGCATACGATGAAATGTTGTATGCTGGCTAAGATTTATATTATATTTTCGAAATGGTTTCGACACTATGCACTAATGATAATAATATCGAATGATTTTGCGTAGTGAGCATTTTTGACTATCATAAGAAGAAATCTCCTCCAATTTTGCGATTGCATTGTGTGTGTGGGGGAAGTCTTATGGTAGTTTCATTTTCCAAAAGCATTACGGGTTTCAATGTTTAAAAGCCTTTTCGTGTTTGTTTAAAGATAAACTGTTTTGTTTGCTCATACTAGTCCCATGACTGATCCGGAGTTTATTGTTCCCTTCCTAAACTCTGGGTGCCCATCATTTTCCACACGGGCAGTCTAGAGTTGGGTTTTTCAGATATTCAGGTTTAGTGGATTATCTGGAGCTGGTTCAGTTCTTGGAGTTCAGGACTGCACTTGCTTCTCTTTGTGGTTCGAGCTTGATATTGGAGTTATTGGATTCATCTTCTTTTAGAGATCATTTTGGAGTTATCATTTCTGCTTTCCGCTGTATCATTATTTATCTCTGATATTGTTGTATCATATTGATATCATTGTTGTATATCATTCTGGATATTGTATTCATTGGAGTTGTATATGATATCATTTATTTATTTATTCCGCTGTGTTGTTATACTTACTGTGTTATAAGCTCTGGTGAACCAGATTCGGCGTTTGAATCTGCGGCATTTTGAGTACAAGTGAAGTACGAGTGCCGATTTTCGAAGGCCGATTTCAGGGTCATCACAGAATACATCACTAATCCTACTTAGATTAAAAGGAGATCATCATTTGATTTTATGTTGATTTATGTGAATAATATAAGAAAGTGGATTTGCCTCTAAATTGAATTTTAATCACATAGTTTTTAATCTCAACATTTGCTTAGCTTTCTAGATTTCAAAACAATCTCCACTTTTGGTTTAATTTGATTTATTAGAAATTTTTTAAAATCTAACAATTCCCTGCGGATCGACCCGTAGTCGCAACATACTAACTTTTGTACGCCGTGCGCTTGCGGTTACCTTTTTATTTAAAATTTATCGACGGTTTTCTAATCCGATAGAAATTCCGCCGTCAAACAAGTTTTTGGCGCCGTTGCCGGGGATTAGTTTTGATTTTTATTTTCTATTCTTCGAATTATTTGTTGTTTGATTTTTGTGTGGTTGTTTGCAATTAAAAAAAAAGAATTTTTTTTGTGTTTGTTTGATTTTTGTATGCATTTGTTTGTGTGCTTGTTGTTCTAGTTTACATTTCCATTTGAATTTTCATTATTTTAAAAAAAAGAGCATACACAATTTCAAAAAAGAAAAAAAATTATTCCATTGCATTTTCAAATACATTTTTAACTTTTAATTTACAATTACATTTTTCATTTTCTTCTTTTGGTTTACATTTACAAATATATACACTGTGCATACATTGCTTTTCACTGTTACATTGTGTGCTTGCCTCATCACTGCATAGACCAACCACCACCACCAGATAACAACCATCTCACTTCCACAAACAATAATACTGCCTCACTTCCTTCCCTCCCTGACTGCCATTCACCACCTGATCAATAGCCAATACAACAGCCAAACACAACCAACCACAAGAACCCAAATCGAACCTGCATCTCCCCCTTCGAACTGCTCCTCCCCAAACCATTAACCAAACTTCTGTTTGCCACCAACTGCAGAAAACAGTACACCATATTACCCGCACCGTCTCTACTCAGCTCACTTCGACCAAAACTGCAAATCAACACATCTGCTTACCATTGTCACCTGACAGTCCAAACCCCCCTCTATAATACCCACATCAAAACGGTCAGCCCTTCAACTTCTTCCACTTGTACCAGAACCACCCAGCATTACTTCAACACCATTGCAACAGCATCAAACCGACAACCAACAAAATCAATCTGCTTGCAACTCAACCACATACATCTGCATAACAAAACAACCACCTCCAAAACTGCTTCATACCACAGTACAACCACCACACAGCTTCCTACCTCAAAATCACATCACCATTCATACAATAGTGCTGCTCCACATAATATACTCCTTGCTACATAACATCCTCCATCACCTTCAACTAACCACTAAAGTAACCCCTGACTGCAACAGTCAATTCACTACTCCAGTCAACAATCAAGACTCCTTCTTCTCACATCCCCGAATTACCACTTTGCTACTACCGAACATGCAACACCAACGACCGCTGCAACTAGAAAGTTCAACTGCAACCAATTCACTGCACAATCCCATCGCCAAACCTCTGTCCTCCTCTCAATCAGATACAACTGCCATTAAGCCTGCAGCCTCATCTCAGTGTACATAAACTACAAATGTCCCCTTCATTGACAACTCCATCTCTGGTACTATTGCACTGACAGCTCTGAAGCCACTACTCCACTTCGACAATCATCCACACTCCTGATCACCAGTACTTCCAACCTTCTACCACAACCGAACTACATCCAGCAACTCCACTTCCACCACCGCAACAAAATCCACGAATTCCATAGCCACGAGCTAAACAACCAACACACCATCTCTGACCACCTTCCATACCACAGTCCACCCATCCACTTCCTCAAAAATCGCTACACAAACTCGAGAATTGTCTCGCCGCAACCAAATGCAATTCCCCCAAATCGCCAGCAATTGATCGCCGCCACCTCAAAACAATTGCCACTTCAACCACCAACTCATCTCCAATCGCATCTCCCCAATGCCTGCAACAACACGAACCACTCTCAGACCAAATCCACTACACCGCCTCACCAGAAATCGAAGCAATCGCTTCACTAGTTGATTTTTGTTTAGAAATATAATAAAAAAGAGGTTGGATTTGTAGACGTAGAAATTAAGCGTTTTGTATTGTATTCTGCTTTAGAAAAAAAAGGAGCATCATTGTGTGTTGGGCCGGTGAATTATCTTGTGTGGGCCATGGCAATTAATTTTTTTAGTTTTGTTTTGAGTTTTGTTTTGTTTTATGTTTTTCTATTTTTTTGTTTTTTTAGTTTAATTTTGTGTTGAGTAAAGTTTGTTGAGCCTAGTTTGTGTTGAGTTTTGTTTGTGAAAAAGGGGGTGTTTTTGTGGTTTTTATTTTCATTTGGTTTTTGTTTTATTCTAAAAGAAATTATTGTTTTCCTAGTCGAGTTGAGTTGGTTCCATTTTCTAAAAACAAAAAAAATTATATATAACTCGTTTCAAACTTTTCAGGTTGCAAAAGCAGAAAACGGGAAGAAGAAGGAATTGTTGCTAAATAACTGCTTTGCTTTGCCTACTAAAAAAAATTTCCGCTAGAAAAAACAATTTTTGCTAATAATCTGCACGCTCTGGTATCGTGCCCTTTTCCCTTGTTTTTATTTGAATTGCATTATTGGTTGCTTGCATTTGCATTTACTTAAAAAAATTCAAAATCCAAAAACAAAAACAAACTTCATTTTAGTTGCATTGTAAATTCACGTTTAATTTCTGCTTTGGATTCATCTTATTTTCTTTTCTAAGGGCAATACCCCAATTCACATAAGGTGAGGGATTTCATCACCTTTTCCTTAGCCCACAAATCGCATTTCATCGTAGAATTTGACTAATAATAAAGGTTAGACATTCGACTTAAGAGAGTCGCAAGCTCATCTAGGGCTTAATTGTATCTTCATAATTATTTTCTTTGAACTATTTTATTTCTTGGTGTCTAAGCTACAACAGAGTAATAACCATTTATAAATATTACGGTGATTCGTAAATATTATAGTGGTTGTTCCTCTGAAGGTACTTAAACCTTTGGTTGCATTGCTACGGTGATTCGTGGTGCACCGATAACCCTTGCCCGTAACCTGGTCGAGAAATATTTTTTCTATTTTAAGACAAAGTGTGATTATACAAATTTGGGTTGGGAGCTACTAAGGACAGAAAACTATAATTAAGTCCTTTGCATTCATTTAGTTGCATTAGTTCATGCATATTTAAAAAAACAAAAAAATCCAAAATCCAAAAAAAATTGTAAATTTTACTTAACTTAGTTTTTAATCCAAAAAAAATATCCTTTTCCTTTCCTTTGAAATTTTTTAATCAAAAAGAAAAAAGATCCAAAAAAATATATAAAATCTTTTAAAAAAGAAAAAAAATAAAAAATTCAAAAAAAAAATCAAATTACCATTTTGTAAAAACAAAAACAAATTTTTTTTTCTTCTGGTAAATATTTGAAAATTTGAAAACTTAAAAAAAATACAAAAACAAAAACATATAAAAAAATTTGAAAAGCCAAAAAAAAATCAAACTTATTTTTTTTTGAAAAATAAATTTCAATTGGTAAATACTTTTCTTCCTTTAAAAAAAAGAAAAAAAAACAATTTTTCACTTCATTTTCAAAATCTTGTTTCATTCTCTAAACTCGTTTCTAACTTCTTTCTCTTCTCGACTTTCACTTGTGCATGAGTACTTGGACTCGTGACACAATAACAAATCGTTGGACTCGCGACTCAACAACTAACCGTTTAATTCGAACAAATGATCCTCCCGAAATGGCGAACGAGAACACCCCTCGAACAATTATGGATAGAATCTTTCCCGATAGAGTTTCTATTCCATCTTGCATCACATTACCCGCCCCTACGGGTAACCATTTTGAAATACACTCGAACCATATTGCCACGCTTCCAAAATTTGGCAATTTCGAGCATGATGACCCATACATTTTCTTGACTAAATTTGAACAAGTTTGCGCAGTCATTAAACTCCAACAACTTTCGGATGAAGGAATCAAACTTCGATTAATCCCATTCGCTCTTACGGATTACGCTGAAAAATGGTTGTGCAACTTATCATCGAACTCGATTAAAACTTAAAAAGAATTCGATAAATCTTTCTTAAAAAAATTCTACCCCTTGGGAAAAACGAGTATAATCCGAAACGAAATTGTAAATTTTCATCATTTCAAGGGAGAACCATTCGAAAAATATTTTGAAAGATTGAAAGAGCTTTTGATAAAATGTCCACACCATAACTTCGAAAAATGGACGATTTGCCAAATCTTATACGATGGACTCGAAAATAGCTCACGAACGATGCTCGAATCAATGTGCCAAGTTAACTTTCTTGCCCAACATCACGACGATGCTTGGCAATTTCTTGAAAACCTCGCTGAAAAGTCATCCCAATGGGAATGCTTGAACGAAAAATCAATTCACTCATGATCGAGTGCACACTCGATAGGATCTTCTTTTGCTTTGGAAGCTAAGATCGATGCAATGATTAAAAAATTCGATAACGTTTTCTCATCAAATCAAATGAACCAAGCTTCCCAACCGATGTGTTATAAATGCAACGATCCTAATCATATTGCTGATCAGTGTCCCAATTCTGTCGAACAAATCAATGCTTTCAATAAAGCCAAAAATGACCCATTTTCTCCAACGTACAACTCTGTTTGAAGAAACCACCCAAATTTTGCTTGGAACCAAAACAATCCCAACACGAATACGGTTTGTCCCAATTTTCAAGCATTTCCGAATAATGCTTCAAATCCTCCCTTTCAACCTAACCATTTTCAACCAAACTTTGTGGGTCCATCTCATAATCAATCGCAACAATCAAACTTTCAACCAAATTCTGCTCATCCTCCCCAAGACGATAAACATTTAAGTTCACTTGAGAAAACTCTTGAAACGTTGGCTAAAACAACTACTCAAAGCCTTCAATCAAACAACAATTTGCAAAATTTATTGACCTCATATATGCAAAACACAAACCAATCGATTGCAAAACTTGAAATGAAAATGAGTCAATTAGCCACGTTTGTAAGTGAACGCGAATGAGGAACATTCCCAAGCCAGCCCCGTCCAAATCCCAGAAATCAAAATGCAAATTCAAATCAAGCCCATGTTGTTCAAGATAGCAATGTCACCCAATTGAATGCTATCACAACTTTACGTTCTAGTAAACAAATCGATAATCAAGTCGTTAACCCAAATGATTTACCGGAAACCTCTCTCGACACTTCAAACGAATCGGAATAGAACGTGGAGCCAAACGTTGAATCAAATGCCGATCAAAATTCTTCTTCTACTCGAGTAGACCCGCATACCGAGTATCGTGTTCCATCTCCACAATGTCTCCGACCCAAGAAACACTCGGACCAAATGGAAAAGATGTTGGAAATTTTTAAACAAGTGAAAGTTAACATCCCGCTTCTTGACATCGTTCAGCAAGTCTCCACGTATGCGAAATTTCTTAAGTTCTTATGCACCCAAAAGCGACACACCCAAGTGCCCAAAAAAGTCTTCTTAGCCGCCATTTTGAGTGAAGTCTTGTCCCAATCCATGCCCGTTAAATACAAAGATCCTGGCTGCCCTACGATTTCATGTACAATTGGAGACAAGACGATTAACAAATGTTTGATAGACTTAGGCGCAAGTGCTAATTTAATTCCATACTTTGTGTACGAATAATTAGGCTTAGGTGAGCTCAATTCCACAAAAGTCACGCTTCAATTCGCCGATTGTTCCATTAAGAAGCCCGTGGGAGAAATCGAGGACGTGATCATTCGAGTAGGGTAATTCATATTCCCCGTTGATTTTATCATTCTCGAAACACAACTCGTGACAAATCCTACGAGTCAAATTCCATTGATTTTAGGCCGACCATTCTTAGCCACGTTAAATGCCTTAATCAATTGTCATAACGGTTCGATGAAAATCTCGTTTGGAAACATGACTTTGGATCTTAATATTTTCAATCTTGAAAACCAATCGAATGAACCTCTTGACCAAATGTTGGAAGTTACTGGCATTCACGAAAACTTTGAAAACGAGACACTTGACCTTAATGATGAACGCGAAGCTGAGTACAAAAAATGTTTCATGAAATACCCAATGAGATAGAATACACTCTTCCTTTTGAATCGCTTCCAGTTGAGTCTGAATCTCAACCTAATTCTTTGATCGAGAAACTCCCAAAGTTGGACCTCAAACCACTTCCCGATCACCTTAAGTATGCATACTTAGGTGAAAACGAAACTTGTCCTGTCATAATTTCTAACGATCTTTCTCTTGACCAAGAAGCTTCTCTTCTCTCTATTCTTTCAAAAAACAAGGAAGTGATTGGATGGTCGATCATCGATATAAAGGGAATTAGTCCCGCTCTTGTTCAATATCGCATCCATTTAGTCGACGATGCCAAACCTATTCATGACGTGCAACGAAAGCTTAATCCAAGAATGAAAGACGCGGTGCGTGATGAAATTCTTTAACTTCTCGACAACGGAATCATTTATCCAATCTGTGATAGTTCATGGGTTAGCCCAATTCACGTTGTATCGAAAAAGTCTGGGCTTATCGTTGTCAAGAACGATTCAAACGAACTTATTCCAACTCGCACTCAAACAGGTTGGCGTGTTTGTATTGATTATCGAAAACTAAATGCCGCAACACGTAAGGATCACTTCCCTCTTCCTTTCATCGATCAAATGCTCAAACGTTTAGCCGGCCACGAGTTCTACTGCTTCCTTGATGATTATTCCGGCTATAACCAAATTCCAATCGCTCCCGAAGATCAAGAGAAAACGACTTTCACGTGTCCATTCGGTACCTTTGCTTATCGACATATGCCATTCAGACTTTGTAAGGCTCCTACTGCTTTCCAACGATGCATGGTTGGCATCTTTTCTGACATGATTGAACGCTTTCTAGAAGTTTATATGGACGATTTCTCTATCTTTGGTGATTCTTTTTCCGATTGTTTATATCATCTTGAGTTGGTTCTAAATCGATGCAAAGAAAAACATTTGACTTTGAATTGGGAAAAATGCCACTTTATGGTCAAACAAGGCATAGTCCTTGGACATATCATCTCACATAAAGGCATTGAGGTAGATAAAGCAAAAATTGATTCCATTGCAAACCTACCCATTTCCAAATCTGTTAAGGACATTCGATCATTTCTAGGATACGCTGGCTTTTACCGATGCTTTGTGAAAGACTTTAGCAAAATCGCTCGTCTTCTGACAACTCTTCTTGGAAAAGACGTTCCTTTCGATTTTAACTCTGATTGTATCTCTTCTTTCGAACGTCTCAAAAAAGAACTCATTTCAACTCCAATCATTTGCGCACCCAATTGGGATCTCCCATTTGAAATAATGTGTGATGCTTCGAACTTTGCAGTTGGTGCTGTGTTAGGACAACGCATCAACAAGATCCTTCACGTTATTTACTACGCTAGCATGACTCTAAACGACGCTCAACTTAACTACACAACAACCAAAAAAGAGCTTCTCGCTGTTGTTTTTGCACTCGAAAAGTTTCGACCTTACTTGATCAGGTCACACATTACTGTGTACACGGACCATTCTGCACTTCGATATCTATTTGCTAAAAATAACGCTAAATCTCGCTTAATTCATTGGATCCTTTTATTACAAGAGTTTGATCTTACAATCAAGGATAAAAAAGGATCTGATAATGTCATAGCCGATCACTTATCTCATCTTCCGAACGCACCATCTTCTTTGCCAATCAATGAAAATTTCCCCGATGAACAACTTCTTTCAATTTCTATCGATCCATAGTACGGTGATATAGTGAACTACTTAGTCACTAAAGAAATTCCCTCATCTTAGTCCAAACAAGACAAATACAAATTCATGTCCCAAGTGAAATATTTCAATTGGGACGATCCATACTTGTTCAAATATTGCCCTGACCAAATCATCCGACGTTGTATTCTGGATAATGAGATCAGGAGTGTTCTTTCGTTTTGCCACGATCAAGCATGCGGTGGACATTTCGGTCCTCGAAAAACTGCGGAAAAAGTGCTTCAGTGTTGTTTCTATTGGCCTTCTCTTTTCAATGACTCATTTGAATTTTGTAAAACTTGCGATCGATGTCAAATGCTTGGATGATTTTCTCGACGAGATATGATGCCTCTAAACCCCATTCTTACGATCCAAATCTTTGATGTTTGGGGTATCTACTTTATGGGACGTTTTCACAATTCTTTTGGAAACGTGTATATCCTTCTCGTTGTCGATTACATCTCAAAATGGGTCAAAGTCGTTCTGTGCAAAACCAACGACCATAGAATTGTTGTGAAATTTCTCAAAGAAAACATTTTTTCGAGGTTCGACACACCTAGCACAACAATCAGTGATAATGGAACCCATTTTTGTAATCGTTCTTTTGAAACTTTAATGAAAAAATACTCGATAACCCACAAGTTATCCACTCCGTATCATCCTTATACTTGTGGCCAAGTTGAAGTTTCAAATCGAAAAATAAAACAAATCTTGGAAAAACTGTTAACAAAAATTGAAAAGATTTGTCGTAGAAATTGACCGACGCGCTTTGGGCTTACCATACCGCTTTTAAAACTAACCTTGGGATATCTCCATTTCATTTAGTTTAGGCAAAGCTTGCCATTTACCCATTGAAATCGAACACAAAGCGTTGTGGGCAATAAAAAACTTAAACTTTGATCTTGAGAAAGCTGGCGAAAACCGAAAACTACAACTCAATGAACTAGAAGAACTTAGGAACGACGCGTGTGAAAATGAGAAAATTTACAAAGAAAGAACCAAAGTTTTTCATGACAAGTCAATCCTAAGGAAGACGTTTTCACCTAACCAGAAAGTTCTTTTATATGACTCAAGACTTCATTTATTCCCTGGGAAACTTAAATGAAGATGGACCGGACCATTTGTGGTACAAACTGTTTTTCCACATGGTGTCGTAGAAATAGAAAACCCCAGCGATGGATCAATTTTCAAAGTCAACGGTCATCGTTTGAAACCTTTCTTGGAATTTCCCAGTAACCAAGAGGAGGAGCTCAAGATTCTTCATTAGCCAAGCTACGTATAGTAAGAATGTTAACCCTCTTTTGTAAATATGTACATGTTTTTCCCAGTTACACTCATTATATCGTGCATTGACTGTGGGGACAAGTCAAAATTAAGTGTGGGGGGAGTCTCATTTTCATTTTTTTATATTTTCATGGCATTTTTGAATTTTCATTTTCTATTAACTTAAAAAAAATCTCAAAATTTCTATATCTCAAAAGATATTTTCTTTTTAGCATTTTGATTTATTTTTGAAGAAACACTATGGGATAAGTATAAGTTTTGGTTAATAAATTAAAATTTTTGAAAATTTATTTGTCTTAACAAAAATAAAAATAAAGTTTGATTACAAATAAGATGGTTTAACTAGTATATAGGAAGGTTCATATGTGTTAATTATGAAGTATGTTTTAATTGAAAATCTTTGTTTAAAAAAGTGGTAAATTTAAAGTAAAGGATATAACGTTTTTATCTTCTAAGTTAAATGGTGCTAGGATGATTTTGCAAAACTCTCTCTTTAAAAAAAAACAAAAAGGTATATAAGTAAAAAGAAAAATATTTTGTATATATGTATATATTTTTAACACCTAGAGTCATGTGTTCACACTCGTATGTTCACTCGCCATGCTCTGTACCCTTCTCACGTAAGCCCGAAAGGCAATGCACGATCGGTATATCTGGCCTCAGTTTATCTGAGTTAGGTGTATGTATATAAAAATTCTTTTTAATAACGCCTACAGTCAATAAGTGTTCACACTTATGTGTTCACTCGCCACGCTCTGTATTCCCCTTACATCAGTCTACAAGGCAGTGCATGGGTAATATATCTGGCCTCAGTTTACCCGTGTTAGGCATATGTAAATATTGTTAATATCAAAAAAATTCAAATAAGAGAGAGTAAGCAATTGAAATCCAAGCACCATTTTAATTTTTTTGATTTGGTTTGTTATTGGAAAGAAATGAAAATACCACTTTGATAAACTTTGTTAATCAACTAAGGATCTATTTCATAGTTACACTGTATTATCGACCGAAACAACGAGTTAAACTATAGCCCATTTGTCTCGATAACTTCATTTTTATTGGAAATTTTGACGAGTAAATGACATAAATTTTCAAGATAATGACCAAAACCTATATTTAACTTATTAGTGTCGATTTGAAAGTAAATTCTTCATTTGTAAATACTTTCAAAAACTTGCATTCATCCCATTATAAATAAATCTTACATTTTGTAAATATTTTCACTTTGCATTTGGATTTTGTGCGTAGTATCCGTTGAAAACCCTCACAAGACAACACTCGTCCTACTGGGGACACCTCGAGGTTTACCGGCTTGTTGCATACGCTCAATGCAATCGTGCTCCCTACGAAAAAGGATTTATCTTAGTTTTCCTTTATTCAAGGACGTATAAAAAGATAAGTGTGGGGGTATTTGATGTGCACGTAAATGTGCATATATTTACATCCATATTTTATCTATTTTTATTTAAATAAATGTCATATTTGGGTATTTTAACATGTTTAAAACCAAAATACAATTATTTTCAAATCATCATATATTCATCTACATACAGGGCCAAAATAGTCATTTTTGTGCATGTGTTAATTTGGGACTTTTTACTTGGACATTTTTCATAATTTTTATAGGAATTTAGATGCATACAGAAGGGGTTTCATGAAGATATATGCATGCACAAGGGAATACAAAGGAATGAAGAGGAAATAATTCATGCTCATGATCATGGAGGACCCCACCCACTTACCTAAATCTATAATTAGAAGCTAATGGACAACTAAGTGCAGGTTAAAGCTTTATGCACAATTAATGATGGATTAATTAGTAGCTAATGGTTACTTGGTGGACACACTTCCTAAAGGGAATTTTAGGAAGCACCTAAAAATTGAATTTTGGTTTTTGGCATGTATAAATAGCCCTCTTATGCACATGTAAATATCTTCTACTCTTTGAAATTAGAAATGCAAGTTGTAAGCTCTATGTTTCATGAAATAAAAATGGCTTCCTAGCCTCTTTCTCTTCTCTTTTCTACTTGTTTTTCTTTAATTTAATGCTCATTTTTATTCTTGTGTTCTCTTTCATTTCATGTTCATAGTTTAGATTTACATTTATGCACTAGTTTAGTTCTTTTCCTTCTAGTAGTTAATCTTCTTTTTCTTTGTTTATTCTCTACTTTATTTTATTTTCAATGTTGAAATCTCTATGTGTTGAAATGATAACACAAATGAGAGGCTAAACCCCTACAATTTAGGGTAATGATGCTTTCTTTTATCATGTATATTCAACATAAATTTTCTATGTATTATCTCTTTTGTTCTTTATAGGAAAATGGATGTTTATATTTGTTTGTGTTTTATGTTGAATTTGATAACCTACTTTTTTCATAACAAATAGGCTATGCTTATCTCATTAATCACAAGTTGCCTCTTCATCTAAATATGATCATGGCAATAAAGTGAAGTTTTAATAAAAATTTGATGATCTATGTTACTAATTAATAGTAAATAGTTCATGCTTAAACTAGATTTTGGTTTCATTTTCTATGCCATGTTTCATGAGATATGAAAAGTATGACTAGAGTAGTATTATAGTTTGATGGTTTGATTTGTGTTAATTAATAACTTAATTAGGCCATGCTTATGATGAATACATCACTAATCCTACTTAGATTAAAAGGAGATCATCATTTGATTTTATGTTGATTTATGTGAAAAATATAAGAAAGTGGATTTGCCTCTAAATTGAATTTTAATCACATAGTTTTTAATCTCAACATTTTCTTAGCTTTCGAGTTTTCAAAACAATCTCCACTTTTGGTTTAATTTGATTGATTAGAATATTTTTAAAATCTAACAATTCCCTACAGATCGACACGTACTCACCACGTACTAATTTTTGTACCCCGTGTGCTTGCGGTTAACTTTTAATTAAAAATTTGTCGACGGTTTTCTAATCCGATAGAAATTCCATCGTCAAACAGTCTAACATATGTTTTGACCACTGAATATTTTATCTGGTAGGTCCGTGTCAGCCAACGGGACAGATAGTCCAGTTTTCGGACATATAGTCCATTTGTTACCTGTTTTTGGTATAAAGGATATTGCTATTATTGATTTATCAGTTTGGTTAACTCGTTTGGTTGTAGGAAAAGATTTACAAATGATCTGTTTTAAAAGGATGTTTGTGAGGGGAAATCCGTTCTGCTAAGCGGCTTGGTCTCATTTAATATTAGAAAAATCGAGATGTAACAGTATTATTCACACCAGGCTTTATGTCTGATTTGAAGTTTTTGTTTCCCCTTAAACTCTCGGGTACGAAAAATTGATTGAGTAGGCTGAGGGATGAGTTTTGCAAGTTCAGTAATTTTGGCGAATAAAGCTTCCGGAAACGAGTAGGTGCGTGACAGATAGCTATTTAGGAGTTGCTATTTATTCTATTTATTTTTGTTGTGTGTATTAAGTCAGATATGACTATATTGACTCTAGTCAACGAAGGGGCATCGTCATATGCTGCTCTTAGTGTATTTCTATAATGATTATATTTGACCTTTATCTGGGAAACGATTAAGGGATTATGTAATTATGAATGTGGAACATATTTTGGAAATGTAATCAGAAAGGTTGTTATTTTTGAAATATGTGATTTTATTTCATATTCAAGTGCTTTGATACGTTGAATACCATTAGCATTACCATATTTTGTCACCAGAAGTTAATACTATAGATGACTGTAGAATCTGTAGTGCTTAGCTTTTGGCCTCTAGATACAGGATGTTACATCAGTGATCTAAAATGTTAATGCATTTTGGGATGTTTGTTCCACTGAAACCTCGAATGATCATCAGATATCTACAATCCTGAAAAAGAGCTTTGTACTGCTTTGGAAAGCGATTCCATTAACGTAAATCTTACGTTAATGTGTAACATTTGACACATAGTTCCAACGTGCTGGAGCTCGTTCGCTAGCATGAGCAGGTAGTCCACAAAGAGTGCATCCATGCATCGTGCGAAGGATACGTGACACACATCGCATATACTAAATCAAATATCGCTCCCGAGTCAATGTAAAGAACCTGATTTGTCAACTACTTTGACATTCGTTTGATTCTCTACATCGACCATATGGGACATAATCAAAGAAAACACTATTTATAACATATGTAACCATGTTTGTATCTCAAGCTTTCAATATAAGATAAAATCCCTTAGACATTCAGGATGTCTCTACACCGCATCGGGCCTTTCTACATCTCTAACTCCATGCTCTTCTTCTGCCTTGGCGTCTACTTTGGCTCCATCTAGGGGTAGGCAACCTCGACGCTGACGCGAAAAAAATTAAAAATCACTCCATATATTAGTGAAAGGGATCCTCATTGGGATGTCTCTTCAGACGTCAATCTAGTTTGCATCGCCATCCTCGATAACCCTTCGATTCTCCAGCTTCAAGGCCAACAAATATGGATGTTAAGAGAATCTATAAACGTCATAGCATCCCATTAAAGATAGCCTCATTCCACACTAGAGGGCACATAGTCCTCCATATGGTTACACTGCTTGTAACGGCTACACGTATCTCTCTAGAGTAATCCCTCCATTCGACCATCATCAAAGGCTTACTCTTTAACTTCTTAAGCTCACTTTTACTCAGTTGCACCCAAATGGTTACGTTGCCCTTAAATGTACATACATGATCGTCGTCTAACATCTAGCTAGGTTCCCGGTGTTCAAAGAGATTCTATACCTCTACAACTTTAAGAAGAGATCTAACATCCCATCTCTTAACTTCATGGAATCACACCATGGCTACCATCTAATTGTTGGTCTCCACAATAAGCTTGGTCAGTTAAAGGATGAGCACTTCTTCTTCCGATGCCCTATCAATTTTTCCAGAATGGGCTACCTGAATGTGATTCCATTTTCATACCCTACTCTATTCAAGTCAACTCAATTCAATTTACTAACTTTGACTTCTGATTCAACAGATATCCCTTGATGGTTTACCAATGCTGCTCCTGAAGAAACCTTTAATTGCTAAAGGACATCCCTACAAAAGACATGAAAAGAACAATCTCCTTACAAACACCAGACTATGCTTGTTCAGACTACTATACAATTGTCCAAAACTTGGTTACACTCCCCTTGCACCCAAAGCCTCTTCAGCTTCCCTAGCTGCTCAAGTGGTTGAAATCGATCCTACAGTCCATATATTTAGGATTTTCCTAATGCGACCGTATAAATGCATAGTATCGATGATGAGGGGGATCGTAGGGATGCAAGAGAAGGAGGAGGGATAGTAGACACTACACCACAGATATGATTTTGGCGCAACCTTAGGCGGCACATTTGATACGGCTATAAGCCGTATCAAATTTTAATATGGCTTATAGCCGTATCTATATTATTTAATATGGCTGTAAGCCGTATCAAAATCTGTGCCTCTTTTTGTGGGAAAATTTTCCCCAAAACGCACACCCTCCCTCCTTTTTTTTATTTCCAGCTTTCATTTTTTTCCCGTGCTTATTTAGGGTTAAATCGCCAGAGAGCCTTCCACCTCGATCGATCGAACGTTGCTTTGACGTCGTCCATCAGAGCCTTTCACGTCTTCTCGAATTCGATCACTGCTCTCAGGTAATTTTGTTATGAAATTGCGTGCTTAATTCCGTTGTTTTTGTTATGAAATTGCGTGCTTAATTTTGACGAGTACTGTTATGTATACATAATGTGCCTTAAGTCATACAACTGCTTGGTGAATTGTGTACATGTTCTGTACAAAATTCTTGCAACTGGTTTTGTGAACTATGTACATGTTCTGTGAATTGTGAAATAACAACTTGTACATAATTTTTGCATCTGTTTTTGTGAAATGCCAAATAGATAAAATCTGAAATCATATTGGATATATCACTACACCACAGATTTTATCTATGCTAATGTTAGTCTACTGATCGAAATGTTTGTCCTTTTTTAATAAAGAATCTACGATTATTATCTATGCTTGAACTAGGAAGTTATTTGGTTACCTGTACCTTGGTGGATTAGTGACATGTCAATTGAATTACTAATTTTATCAGTCTAATTTTCTGTTTAATTCTTATGTACTTTTGTTTGAAAATGTTTTATATTGCATGCTTAACCTTCTTTCTTGTTCCAATAATTGATGATTTAAAAAACCTGGCCTAATTAAGAAATAATATAATTATGAATACAATTATAATTCTTGTTACTTCTTTTTATCTTCTTTTAGTTAGCTTCAAATTTGAAAATAGGCAGCCTTTAACAGAATTTATGTTTGATATAATTGATTCTTCATTTGCATTCTATAATGATTACTTATTATGCATGAAACAGATGTCGTAATAGAATTACGAGAAATATAGACACGAATATTTAAAATTCTAGAGGATTGTGCTATTAAGTATTCAAAGTGCATTGCAAATATTTCTTTGGTAGTGAAAAGATATCTTTTAATGAATATTCACGAGAATAAATAAATCAATAGATAGGTAATTTTGGTATTAGTGAATATAATTGAGATAAATAGACAGGCTGTAAATACAAAAAGATGAGAAAAACATATTTATTAATGTCTCATTGTATTTCTGTCAATGCCTAATCGAGGTCAAAAAAACAAAACACATTTTGGTTTCAGGCTTGTTTATGTATGTTCCAGGTTCCATCTTAGTAATGCTTGTTTCAGTTGCTTGTGTGTATTTACGTGTGGGTGACAGTGTATGCCTGAAACATAATTTGGTTGCTGGGTTGACCCTGAAACATATTTTGGTTACTGTGTTGTTTCTGAATTTCAATGATCCTGAGACAGAATTTAGTTGTTGAGTTTATTTTATAATTCAACAGTCTATTGGGTAATTCACTATACAAGTAGTTGCTATGTTTGCTTTGTGATTCGATTTCTAGCTTTGTAACTTATTTGAATAGTGTACAGAGAAAGAAAAACATGTACATGTTATTCAGTGAATTGTGTAACATGTTCTAAGTTTGTGCTTGGTTTTTAAATGAAGAGTATATACAACAACATGTTTTCATGCTTTAACAGCAGCATGGTGAATTGTGGACATGTTATGTACAAAATTCTTGCAACTGAAAACGACAACTAAATCGCTAGGAGTAATACAAATACAAACCCATCACACTCAAAAACTTTAGAGGAGATATTCTTGCTTCTAAATCCATGTCTAATACTTCATGCATTGAAAAGGAATTCCACTTCAAAATTTTAAAAGAAGATTTGCTAGTGAGTACTTGGCGGGCATTCACAGTGGAGTGTGTCCTCTACTTTGGACTTATCAAATAATATGTATACATAATGTGCCTTAAGTCATACAGCTGCTTGGTGAATTGTGTACATGTTCTGTACAAAATTCTTGCAACTGGTTTTGTGAACTATGTACATGTTCTGTGAATTATGAAATAACAACTTGCACATAATTTTTGCATCTTGTTTTGTGAAATGCCAAATAGATAAAATCTGAAATCATATTGGATATATTCACTACACCACGGATATTATCTATGCTAATGTTGGTCTACTGATCGAAATGTTTGTCCTTTTTTAATAAAGAATCTACGATTATTATCTATGCTTGAACTAGGAAGTTATTTGGTTACCCGTACCTTGGTGGATTAGTGACATGTCAATTGAATTACTAATTTTATCAGTCTAATTTTCTGTTTAATTCATATGTACTTTTGTTTGAAAATCTTTTATATTGCATGCTTAACCTTCTTTCTTGTTCCAATAATTGATGATTTACTAAACCTGGCCTAATTAAGAAATAATATAATTATGAATACAATTATAATTCTTGTTACTTCTTTTTATCTTCTTTTAGTTAGCTTCCAATTTGAAAATAAGCAGCCTTTGACACTATTTATGTTTGATATAATTGGTTCTTCATTTGCATTCTATAATGATTACTTATTATGCATGAAACAGATGTCATAATAGAATTACGAGAAATATAGACACGAATATTTAAAATTCTAGAGGATTGTGCTATTAAGTATTCAAAGTGCATTGCAAATATTTCTTTGGTAGTGAAAAGATATCTTTTTAATGAATATTCACGAGAATAAATAAATCAATAGATAGGTAATTTTGGTATTAGTGAATATAATTGAGATAAATAGACAGGCTGTAAAAAAGAGATGAGAAAAACATATTTATTAATATCTTATTGTATTTCTGTCAATGCCTAATCGAGGTCAAAAAAACGAAACTTTTGTCTTTGGTAAAGAAAAACCACATAACTGGCCCTGTTCATGGCATGGCAAGAGCACCATGTACACAGAGTCTACTTGGTCTTTATTTTCTCTAGGAAAATTCTATTTAAACTCGTGAATTTGTTGAGTAACCCCATGTAATTTGAAAAAAATGAAGAAACCTAATTTTTTTGCTGAGTAGCCCCATGTATAATTAAAAAAAACCAATAATACCATGTCTAATACAATAGTCAATCTTATGCTATTTTGTATTATTTTGATCTCCTTGCATAATTTACAGCTTGGTGCTAATGTTGTATATGGTTTTGACATTGTTGTATAAGTCGATAAAATTATTGTTAATGGCATAAGCCAAGTATCAGGAGAGGGGTAATGCATAGACATTACTCTGGTGCTACAAAATAGCATCGTTGTAATGGCAAATTTTTTGGAAACAGTTTGGTGCTAATGTTGTATATTGTTCTGACATTGTTGTATAAGTGGATAAAATTGTTGTTAATGGCGCAAGCCAAGTATCAGGAGAGGGGTAATGCATAGACATTACTCCGGTGCTACAAAATGGCGCCGTTGTAATGGCAAATTTTTTGGAAAGAGTTTGGTGATAATGTTTAAAATAAACCCTATATTTTGAGTTCCATTTATTGAAATTTAAATAGTCCATATATTTTAACTATTTAAAACTAATTAAATGTTTAAAATCATACTACAAAATTCTAGGTCGTATAGGAAAACAAAAAACGATCATTAAAAAGGCATGCATATAAATCTTACAAGGAAGTTAATTGTTTACTAAATTATATTGTTCTTTACTAAACAATTTATATTATGAACGATCAAGTAGCTTGAATCATGTAAAATTACTAACTTAGAAAATGAAGTTACATCTGTTTCCCTATAAAGCTTTTTTTAAAACAATGATGATATCAAGTTTAGATATGTCCTCACAATTTGATGATGGTGAATTATCATGTGGATTAAATCATGTTCTAATTTGGAAAGGAAAGTTATAGACTTATTTATTTTCTAGAAAAGATGCTTTTATGATAGTGATTTCAAATTTTGAAATATTTTCACAATTTGATAATGATAAATGATACTTTACGTTAAATCTTATAGTTATCACTAAATTAGGAAAGGTTTATGAAATTACTTTTTTATAGAAAAAGGAAATTTATGCGTTGTCCCTACATTATCTTGTTAATTTATTATACAATATGACAATTCAAATTCGAAAAATAACATTTTTGGAAACTTTAGGTAGTGGTGGAAATGGAATGAGGGGAAGAGGCAATTTTATCGTCAAAGGTAGTTAATGTGACAGGGAGGAAGATGGTAGCAAGGAAGTTGAATTGGAGATAGTGCAGGGAGTTGAATTCTTGGGTGACTGTGGTTAAGGACTGCATGTTTGAGGATCCAAATTCTTGAAGAAAAAGGTAAGAATTTAGATTCAATAAGCAATTGGTTCCATTTTAGTTGAGGATAAAGAACTCAGGCCAACAAAATTTCAAAGGCCGAATTATGCTGAACTGTATAGTTTGGACTTCTTAATAAACTGACTATGCTGAACTAGCAAAACGGCAATAAAAAAAACTATTATATTTAACAAGAACAATATAATTTAGTAAAGTTAAATATGTAGAATTAATCTTACAACAAATTTCTCAATATAATTTCAAAAATATTCTTTTCGAACAGTTGGAACGAGGACCCATTGAAGGGCAAGTCTCATGTTCTGTTAAATATGATATAGGAGGGCAGTATGTCTTTCAGCATAGACAAACAATGGATAAATGAATCAGATCTAAGATCTACATACTATATAGACGGGGTGCAGAAGTTCATTAGTTTCGTTGAAGAAAACGATGGTAAGAAAGGATTGTATTTATGCCCTTGCACCCGGTGCAAAAATATGAAGACGATCAAATTAGATGACATTCATTTTCATTTGCTTAGATGGGGTATTATCCAATCGTATACAGCATGGTATTTTCATGGGGAAAAAAGGGCGGAGATGGAAAAACAGCAACCAGTTAGTCATGGCAGAACTACTGCTGAGTCTGAACATATTAGGATGGAAGATCTGGTCAATGATGCAGATAGATTTCATCATTTTCAACCTACAAATTCGTTGCCTGATCATGCTAATGTTGGAGAGCAGTCTACTGATTATCCAGATTGGCAGGCCAATGAAAGTAAGAAGTATAAATCGCTTTTTGGTAGCGTAAAAGAGCCACTGTATCCTTCATGTTCAAAAGGGATTACGAAGCTGTATGCCATTATGAAACTGAATAGCTTAAAGACCCAATACAGCTTTTCAGATAATGGTATGACTGCACTTCTCGAACTAATAAAGGAGTTACTCCCCGAAGGTAACACGCTGCCGACAAAGTACTCCGACGTGAAGAAGATCATTAAGCAAGTTGGGATGAATTACAAAACTTATGATGCATGCATCAATGATTGCATATTGTACTGGAAAGATGATGCGAACAAAGTTTCTTGTACAAATTGCAATGAACCAAGATATATGACATCATTAAACGAAGAGAGAAAATGCACAAAAGTACCTCGAAAGACATTAAGGCATTTTCCTTTAATTTCTCAATTGAAGAGACTGTATATTGTACCATGGATGGTAGATGCGATGACCTGGCATGGTCGTGCCAAGTCTGATCCAACCGTAATGCGTCATCCATGTGACACTTCTCAATGGAAAGTCGCAGATTCATTTGATCAAACTTTTGCTGCCGAGCCACGAAATGTCACACTTGGAATAGCAACAGATGGTTTCTGTCCACATGCTTCTCTCTCTAACCCTTACAGTTGTTGGCCAGTAATTGTAGTACCATATAATCTTCCTCCGTCTATGTGCATGAAAAGGGAGTTCTCAATGTTAACATTGTTGATTTCTGGGCCAAAACAACCAGGAAAGGATATTGATGTTTATTTATAGCTGTTGATAGATGAGTTAAAGCAGTTATGGGAAGGAGTAGTTACATTTGACTCGTTAAATAAATCTGAGTTCACAATGAGAGCTAGGGTGCTATGGGCAATCCATGATCACCCTGCTTTTGGGACTTTATCGGGATGTACAACTCACGGTTACTTTGCATGTTCTGTTTGTGGGGAAAACACTTGTTCTTATTATCTTCCTGAAAGTAAGAAGATGTGTTACATGGGACATTGAATGTTTCTTCCTTAGGAACACAAGTTTCGATACGATAAGACAAATTTCAACAACGCACAAGAACTTCGTCGTCCAAAATGGCCATTGAATGGTTTTCAAGTTGAAAAGAAAGTAGCGAATATCAAAATGAAAGTTGGTAAACAAAAAGAAGAAATTGGTCGAAAACGGAAAAATTCAACCAATGAAGATGTTGACAATATTTCTGGATGGTATAGGAGGTCTATCTTTTTTGATTTACCATATTGGAAAGCAAATTTGGTCCGACATAATATTGATGTTATGCATACGAAGAAGAATGTCACGGAGCATCTCATCAGCACCATTATGGACCATAAAGATAAGTCAAAAGATGGCATCAATGCACGCAAGGATTTGAAAATCATGGGTATAAAACAAAAGTTGTGGGTGATGGAAGATCCTGAAACAAATAAAACAAACATACCAAAGACAACTTTTGCTTTGAGCAAAGAAGAAAAGATACAGTTTTGCACCGTTTTGAAAAATCTGAAAGTGCCTAACAAATTTTCTTCTAACTTTCACAACAATGTGAGCATCAATCCTCCTAAACTAAGAAATATGAAGTCACATGATTACCATGTCATAATGTAGCATTTGCTTCCGGTATTGCTTCAACATTCTTATCCACAACATAAGGATCTACGAAATGCTGTTCATCGTATTAGTTTATTCTTTAACATTTTGTGTTCAAAGGTGATCAATAGGGAACATCTGTTAAAAGCAAAGGCTAGCTTAGTAGAAGCAATGTGTGTTTTTGAAAAACATTTTCCACCTGCATTTTTTGATATCAGTGTCCACCTTATGGTTCATTTAGCCGATGAAGCATTGATTTATGGCCCTATCAGATATAGATGGATGTATCCATTTGAACGGTAAATTTCTAATTTCAGTTATGCACATCATTATTTCATATAAATAGCTACCGTCTACAGTATATAATTGATCACATTTATAGGTTGATGAAAACATATAAAGGATATATGCACAACAAAAGATACATTGAAGGGTGTATTGCAGAAGGATATATCGTACAAGAAGCTAGTCTTTACTGCATGGAATATATGCCAAACGGAGGTGATGGCAATCATAAACATACCCATGAAGCGTTTTTAGACGAGGACGATGAGTTTGCTAGTGAGATACCTCTTGATAATGGTAAAGACATAACGTTAACCCAAGTGTAGTTTGAATAGGTGCGTAGATGGGTCCTTAATAAGTACGATGGATTGGATGAATGGAAGAAGTAAGTTCACGAACTTGTTTGGAATTTTAATTTTTTTAATTCAATTTATATATACATTTTGATATGTGTTTTTCGTAGGAGGTATAACTCCTATGTGAAAAGTACTAGATTTCAACCTAGAGGCAAGGCTACCACCGTGGAAGTAGTTCAAAGTTTTAATCTATGGTTACGTAATGAGGTTTAACTTCGTCTTAAGTATTTCATGTGTTTATAAGTGTGCAATACACCTTTGTGACCATGATTTTTTACTTATTAAAATTTATGTAGCTGTTAAAGACTATCGATGTTGATCCAACTCTGTGGCGGTTAGTGCACGGGCTGAAGTTCATAACGCGTAGTTATATGAAGTACCAAGTGAATGGATTTTCATTTTCCATGAAAAAGTACGAAGACCGTATGGTAACACAAAATAGCGGTGTATGAATGAGAGCAATTACAAAATTTAGAGCAAGTGGCAAGGATAAAAATTATAAGGAAGCAGAAACAACGTATTACGGAGTCATTCAACAGATACTTGAGTTGGATTACACTGACTTCAAACAAACTGTTTTTTATTGTGATTGGGTAAAAGTCGAGGATATGGTCAATGGTTGCAAAATAGATCCCATTTCAAACCTCATCATGGTAAATTTAGGGAAATTGAAGAACAAAAATAACGTGAATGACGAGCCATTTATTCTTGCATCAGAAGTGAGTCAAGTTTTCTACTCAAAAGATTTAAAAAATAACGGATGGTCTGTGGTCTTGCATACACCAAAACGGTTGACTACAAATGTGGATGACATTGAGTTCCCTACCGTCTTTCAATCAGCTTTTGAAGACAATGAAAAATTAGAAGACCTTACCAAATCCATATGTTAACTTATTAGTATTCGTACATCACATGATTGTGTGTCTGTATATTTTTAATTGCACGATTGTGTGTATGTATGGTTTTGAATATTTTATACATTCCAATGCAATTCGAGGTGTTATCACTTAATAATTTTGTATGTGTAAGTGTGTTATATTATGGAGTGTTGACATTGATACATTGATACATGTATAATTATTATCGTGACTTATTAAAATAATTAGTAATATTATATTTTACAGGAAACTATGTCAGAAAATCCACCATCTTCACATTGTCATGTTCAGAGGCGAAGAAAGTTGATCAAAACTTACTTGGTATTCCGGTCTCAGATAACGCTGGAAAAATTGCTACTATGCTCGGTAAACTAGTAAGAGCTCATGTGCCGATATCATATATAAGTTGGAATAAAGTACCTGGAATATACAAGGACAACGTTTGGAACGAATTGGTGGTAAGTATCCTTATCTGTTTGACAACAACTATTTCATTTAATAGCCTTATGGTTTCAACTCTTTGCACAACACATAATTTAATATATTTTTTGCAGAAAATTTATGAGCTCGATCCACTTTCAAAGGAAATGTTTTTAAAGAGAATGGCCGAGGCTTTTAGGAGAAACAAGAAAAACTTGAGAGTAGTTTATTATGACCCTTTCAACAATGACGAAGAACGGTTGAAAAATTTCCCACCTACAGTTGCTCAAGAAGATTGGGCAGAGTTCGTAAAAAATGAAGCAACGCCTGAAGCGAGCGGAAGAAGGGAGGTAGGCAAAAGAACAGAGCATTACCCAGTTATGCTCATCATGAAGGACGTAAAAGTCACGCTAAAATAGAACAAGAAATGGTAATTTATATTCATTTTCATTCAAATGATTTACACATTGTGATTGGATATTCATGTCGTTGCATCAACTTGTATTGCAGATCGTTGCTAGTCCATCAACAAATATCAGTCGTCGTCAAGTACGGGAGAAGACATACAGGAAAAAAGATGGTAGCTTATCAGATGCCACTTCTTCATACTTTATAAGTTAAACAAATATTAACTTGCATATTCTTTAAAATTCCTTATTCATGTAAGTATTATCATATTGCAGGATCAAATTGCGAAAGCGAAGGAAAAGATCACTGATAGTGATGAAGAAAAATTGATAGTGGATGAAGACATCTTATCACAAGTGCTTGGTAAGGATGCAAGGGGTAGGAGCCGCGGTGGTGGGACCGTTATACCAAAGACTAAAGTTAAGGCTTGTGCCATTGCATAGAAACGACTCCGACATGTTCATGGCGAGCAGGATGAGTTGAAAATGAGAGTGGGAAGTTTGGAGGGTACAGTGGGAAATTTGTCTGGGCAAATGGAGGTTTTGATCAAAATGGTGGGAAATATTAAACAGGGAATTCGTGCACTGGTCAATTCTTCTGATGGAGGACGCGCCACACAATTCAATGCTCCTGAATTCATTGCTTCGCAGTTCCAGGATTCGACCAATGTTACGAACAATCAAAAATGTGAAGTCCTCAACTCTGATTTAGAAGTAATAGGAACAGGTATTTTTAACATTTAAACATTTATGACATAATAAGTAGAAAACTTAAATAATAATAAATATTCCCTTTTATTGCAACAGGTACTATATGCCGAGATTCTACATTGTCCAACATCCATGGGAAATCTGTACTATCCACATATGAAAAAGTGGTGTTGGACAGTATACTGCTACCAGATGAGAGAACCAGCAAAATGAATGATCAATTTGCAGAGACCTTTGCTGATGTTGGAGTGGGTGGATATGTGTGCCATCCGAAGTGTCTTATTCGATATCTCTAGATGATGGAGCAGGTATATGTGATACATTTGTATTATGTAGTAATCTGATACATTTGTATTATTGTTGTGTATTTGGATCTTGGTACTGGAGCGATAGTGTTTTCTAGTATCCGCTACTGCGATATATTAATGTGCTAAATGCTAGTATTATGTAATGATATTATGTAATGATATTGTTAAGTTATTACGCACTGCAATGCGGATTATTGAATCATTTGAATGTGCACTGTCTATAATATTATTTGTTTTGATGTCTCGGAATGATTATTGATTATATATTGGATATGAATAGGTCTATAATATTATATATTAGATATGAATAGGTCTACAATATTATATATTGGATATTGATTATATATATATATCTAATTGACTAATTAGATACGGCTTTTAGCCGTATCTAATTGGTTCATTAGACGCTGCCTATTTGTCAATTAGATACGGCTTCTGGCCGTATCTAATGTGTCAATTAGATACGGCTAATGGCCGTATCTAATTGATACGGCTTTTAGCCGTATCTAATGAGCCAATTAGATACGGCCTAAGGCCGTATCTAATTGGCTCATTAGATACGGCTAAAAGCCGTATCAAAATATTAAGCTCGGCATATTTTGATACGGCTTTTAGCCGTATCTAATAAGATTAGATACGGCTTTTAGCCGTATCAAAATATCGTTTATGGTGTAGTGAGATATAGGTGGAGAAAAGGAGGAAGAAGAAGACAATAATGAAGTGGATGATGATGATGGAGATGAAGATGAGGAGGAGCTATCAATTGTGGAAACTGATCCTATTGAAGTTACTACTTCGCCTTCCCCAAGGCCCCTCAAGCTCAAAATTGAAACAATGAGGCTAGGAATCAAGCCCAACAGGGTCATGTTGGGGATCTATTCCCTCATCTAGCCTATAATGACATCTTTGGTGATAGTCTAACCTTGATAATCTCCCTAGCTTCACAAGGCCTGACTTCAACCTCACCATCTTTCCAACTCTCGATCTTCCTTCTGGCATTGATGTGCCTTTTATTTCCATAAGGTTACCCCAACCTCTCATCCCCATGGTTATTGTTCATAGAATTACAAAACACACCAACACTCTACATAATACCTAGGATCACAAGCACATTCAATTTGCATGCACTCTTTCTAAACTACGTTCTAGCTCGATCTCTTCCTCTTTTCATGTACCATGGGTAGATTTAGGTTTGAGATGCTGGACAAGAATTCCAATAGTGTAACAACTCGCACCTTTATTGGCCTGAATTTCGATAAGTCAAAACTAAGGTCCATTGGGGTACAGATTGTTGGTTTTGGTAACCTATAACAAACATAAGTATATCAAAGATCGATCAAATAAAAGTAACAATGGAAAAGTATAACAAGATCAAATAACAACCGAGGCTACCACTTCAGAGTCAACTGCATCCCACAGACATCTATAAGCCTCAGCAAAATCGAGCAAGAAAAGGAATAACTCTCCATCAACCATTCCATCTACTCCAATGACCTATTCCTTTAGATCTAGCTTGTGGGTTGTAATGAGGAAGGGTCAGAACAACCATCTGGTGATTGGAAAAGTTACATACATTACTCATAACATAAACATATACCGATTGGCTTCTATTTAATGTCATATATGTCATTTAATTAATTAATATATGTGCGCTCATGAAATGGTTATTCTTACCTGAAGCACAACTACCTATACACATTTTCCTATAATGTATGTATATATGTCTAAGAATTTTACTATCTAAAATGTAACGAACATGATTTTTCTATCCTCGAAAATTGACATTAATACATGCGATATTCACATGCTGGAAAAACCGATTGTTTGGTCCCCACCATATAACACCTAACCCTATGGCAGGTCCCTATATGGTTCTCTCTAATTGACATCATAAGAAATCCCATTAGGTCACTTGATAATTCTCCTAAGAAAGAGACGGACCCTACCATAGCCACTTAATACCTCTAATCCGAAGCGAACTCCTCCTAGAGATTCACATATTGTACCAATAGCATAACTTATGACCCATAACCCAAATATGACGTCTTAGATTAATTCGACTATTCGTAGGTACTAGTGCCAGATTGACTGGGTAATTTTACCCTACGGAATTGGGACTAACCTCGCATCCATTAGGTTATTTATTATCGGCAATGTCCCAAATTAGTCCGTAAAGTCACACTATGGGTAGCCATATTTAACTGTGCAGACTTCCATGTCACTTTGGACTAACTTTTTATCCCTATAACTAAGTTATATCTTATATGTATACTAACCATATACATATAACTTCCTATATATTTAATAGGTTAGGCCATATAAGGCAACCCCTTGTCACGTCTCTAATTAGGAATTAACTCTTTATTTAAATATTATTTTCCAAAGAGATTTACACTATTCACTTAAAAATCTCTTATTATTCCATAACTTATACTCTTTCTTTCTCATTTCACCATATTTACTTAGATAAATTTTACTAATCAATTTCACTAATTTGTTATGACTATTTAAATTCTCATAACTCTTTTTTCATTCATTGCACATTTAATGCCTATTTATTTCTGGAGTTACAAACTTTTAACTATTTAAATTTTCATAGCTCCTATTCCATTTTACTTGCACATTCAATATTTATTTAACCTTTCTCCCTTTATTTCCAAATATTACCATTTATTTTTATTTTTATTTTCTAGTTCCTCTTAACACGAATATTAATACGCATATTTGTTTAATTAATTATGATTTTTTTAAGAATTAGCGTGGTTGCATTTACTTTCTTTTTAGTTTTATTTTACCTTTCTAGTTATATTCATCCTTAAATACGATATTTCTTCATGTTCTAATCTGTGAGAACTTTCACTTTTTAAAAATGTTTTCCGTTATATTATCCATAAATTTACCTATTTAGGTAGTTTGCGTTGTTTGAAATGACAAGGAATTGTTAAATTCCCTTTTTGTTTTGAAATAGACAGTGTAAGCTACAGAGTGAAATTCATACCTTACACATCTCTTTCTTTTTCTTTCTAATTATATTCCTTGTCAAATCAAACATCACACTTTCCAATTTGATTAAACGATTAGGTACTTCTATGGAATTTGAATGGATTATATACTCAATAGATTAGAATATAGAAATGTTTACATTTCCATGAAATTAGAACAACCAGTTTATATTAAAACTCTCCAATACAAATATAGATATGAAATAAATTCTACAATGAACCAATTGGTAGATCTAAAATAATTTCACATTCAATTCATATTCAAGTACTAACAACTTGAGACTAATTTACAAATCTTGGTGTAATTAACATTTCTATTGCATCTTTTCTAATTACAAATATGTAGGCTGTGTTTTATACATCTAAATTCAAGCCTATAACTCTAGATCTTTGAAATTGGTGTAACAATCAAGCAAAATCCAATGAGATAAATTATAATTTTATAAATAATTTACATAAATTTCCCACTTAGAATTAAAGCTTTCCAAACTTCCAAATCTGAATTTGAACCTCTGATTCAACTGCTTTACCTTTTTAATTTAAGGTGTATGTATAAAAAGTAATATATAAATAATATTAGAATCATAGACCTAAGAAGAAAATTGGGATTTAAGGAAAAAAATAGATTTAAATATTGAGATTTACCTTTTTAATGCGTGACGTTAATTCGTACGTTCTTCTCTTCTCCTTATTTTCTGATTTTCTCAAACCTGTATATATTTACAGTCTGTTTATTTTTGGGGAAAAAAGTAGAGGATAAAAATTGGTAGAGCTTTGCTGCCTACATTATAAAATATGAGAAGAAAGGAGGTTTGGACATGTATTTATAGATGCCAGAACAAATCGTATGCGTAGAAATTATAAAATTCGGGCTGTTGGCCGAGGTTCAACCTTAGCCTTTTTGCCTCCGTTTGATCGACCTCCTTTCTTCTTGGGTTGACCAATGGGGTCTAGTTAATTACCATTATTAATTTCTATTTTTAATTATTTTCGTTTTGATTTCTCTAAATGTCCGTAACTTCTTCATTTGAACTCCGTTAGCGAAACTCCAAAATATGCAAATTGCTCGAAAAATTAGCACGAATGCAATGGCATAAGTTTCATGGCCAAATTCCACTGTTTACATGAATTTCATTTTCGGAGCCTAATTAATTAACTAACATAAATTTATAGGTGCTCCAATCAACACCTGCCCTTATTTCCACCGAATAGATGCTCACCCTCGGTGAGACCCCCTTCACGAATCTGAGTATGAAAGAGAATAATGAAATCAAATGGAGAGAGAAAGTATAGAAGGGGACTAAGGAGAATAAAGAAGGTTTTACTCCGAGCGTGATAGGTCTTCGGACCGCTTCAAGTCCATAAGAAGCTATGTTTCGCCATACCAAGGATGACCTCCACTCTTAAAGGATCAAGACCCAGACTCTAACAAGCATCGCTATACACAATTGTCAACTCTAGTTCCACCTCTTATCACTCATACTTAGCTATATCTTATCCTAAACCCAAAATAGCATAATCATTATCACCACTCCTGGAGCAGAGGTTGGAAAAAGAACAATTCACCATTGCCTCTAGCCTTCCGCTTCCAACTTCAAATTCCCATTCCTCCAAAGTACTAATTAGAGCATGAGCTCATACACCTTAAGATGGACTTAACCGGCTTCTTTTCATGTACAATGTGAATAAAATTCCCCCAAAGGATATAGATATGGGTTTTCCACTTCAAAAGATCCAGTGGAGCAGTTTATGTTGTGGAGGAAGTTATCTATTGGCTTTGTTGACTTAAACAAGAAGACTCGCTTGTGTAACACCCAACGACTTTTACAATAATTAATTTAAATTGAAATTAATTAATAAACAATAAAAAGTGAGAAATGGAATTTTTGTATATGTCGACATTTGGCTACGAAATTATACCCTGGGGTTCAAAGCGATTTTTCGATCAATTTTCATATATAATGTTTTCGATTGGAGTTCAAACGAAAAAGTTATTAACGTTTGAATTTTTAGTGTCAGAAATAATTATATGTGTAAATATGGTAATAAAATCAATCAATGCCAATTAGCAACATTAATGGAAGCTTAAATGTTAATAAAGGCTAACATAAAAACTAAATATAATAGAATATAAATAAAGGGAAACAAACAGTAGCAATCAATGTTAACAAGGAAGGAAACCAATGATTTAATTAAAAAATAATGAACTCTGTCAAATTAATGGAAATAAATTATAGCGATCAATTAGTAGGGGAAAGTAATTAACTCAATCAACCAAATAAGGAAGAGAATTAACAAAGATTACTTGCTAATGAGTTAACCCCAGAAACATACAGGTCGACCACAAATGTGCCTAGGTCGACCTATAGCGGTCGACCTAAGGTAAGAGGTGGTCGAACCATGTATATTTAATTGCAGTAATAAATTGTTTTCTTAATTATCTGATTTAATACGGTTTAACCGAATGGTTGACATTGATTTGAACTCCTATAATTATAGACCTAGACCCTAACTTCCAAACTCATAATATTCTAATGGGCGCGGAAGCTTTGCTATTTTCTCTTCTTGTCAATAAAATTCTTAGAAATAGTTCTAGGTTGCTAGTTTACACGTATACACTACTAAAGGATTGCAGAATATGATAGAGAAAGAGAGTTGGTTCAAATTAAGTCACTACAACTAGGGTAAACTATAAATTTGGATTTGAAGTTGTAATCAACCTAAATCTCTACTTTCTAATCAAAAATTCTAATGAACCTGTATATGTGAATCTAAATAGGGAGTCAAAATGAAAATACAGATAACAGGGATTAGATCCGGAGATTTTAGGACGCTTGGAAATGTGAGTGGGAAAATTACATGTTTTTTAATAAGATTGGATTTATTTCATTGAGATCTATTTCAATTATGCCTATTTATAATCAATTTGGATATAAACCTATTATTACATAATGATTAGAAATAAATCTGTAAGCAGGTAATGATAAGATATAAACCTATAAGTGCGTAATGATCAGATATAAATTTATTGTTTACGCGTAATGTATTTAATGGAATAAATCAGATGAAATTTATTATGGAATAAGATTTGATAAAATTTGGAAATTTCCAAAATTTATTATTGATAAATATGAAATTGTGGAATTATTGTGATAAGACAATAATAAATTTGTATTTAAACGTAGAAAAAGAATGTAAAATACAAGAACTTTATTTAGATTTTAGGGGTTTAAGTGATAATTTAATTCGTTGAAGTTTGAGATGTAACAAGTATATTTCTATGTATTATCAAGTCTAAATAAATAAAAACGAGATGTTCGAAATGACAAGAAATACACCTAAAAAGAAAGAGATATACAAAATAGGGATATTTACTGTATTTTATACCATCCATTTCAAATAATAGAAAGAAAAGAGAGTTTCTCGTAATTACAAACACCACATAAACCTCTCTTTTTGGATAAGAAATAGAAATTTACAGTGTTAACATTTTAGAATAGAAACGTAGTTCGAACGCATTAAAATGTAGTAAACCCTAAATGTTAATGGGAAAGATGTGAATGAAGTAAAAAGATCCTAAAAAGTTAAGATGCGAAAAACCAATAAAAATGGGAAGTAAATGAAATGAAATATGAAAGATAGGCAAGAAGAAATAAAAGGATAACATGTGAATATAAATGGAAAAATATAACAGCCCCATTGTTATACTCATATTACTAAAGAACATTATAAATAATACTGTCCAATAGTACAGAGAATACAGCTTATTAAGGGCACTAAATGTGAATATATCTTTAAACTAACATTGACATGTCATACTTATTGTTTTCTGAAATAAATGTCTGATGTGTATGGTTTCAGTCTAAGGTAATACTCACACCGACTTCTCAAAATCAGAACAATATATCATATAAATGTAATCACAGATCATAGCGGATAATATACAGCATACATAATACAAACCATGAGTCTACAAAATATAACGCTAGACTCATTTAATATACATCCCGAAATAAGTAACTATCCCAAATCATACATCCTATAAAACTACATATACATATCATATCCTATAGAAGATAAAACTAAAATATTAAAATGATCCATCTTTTGCTAATACACCTATCTAAAAGCCCGAGCACCTTGAAACTTGCAAAAGTCTCAGCCCGACCTAAGTATTAAAAATAAATAGGTCAACCTATCTCTAAATATCCGAAAAGGGTGAGAACAAAATATAACATAAGAATAAATGACATATAGGTAAGTTCAAATACCCAAGATATAACAAGTCATGAAATTAATTTATTCAAAATTTATCTCAAGGCAGATGGATATATATTTAAGTCACAGACATAGATTAGTCACTAAACACAGAATTATAGAATAAAGCCCTATATTCCTAACATAGAGAAACAAATCACATACCATTGTAAACAAACAATTGTGGTGCCACTTGTATCGATTTGATACTAAAGATCGAGAACATAGAATCTCGACACGTTCAAAAGGATCGCAGAACACAGAATCTCGACATGGTCATAAGGTTCGACGAAAACAAAATATCTCATGTCTCAACCAGCAGAACCTGGAACGTGTTCCACTTGGTTTTTGCTGCTTGTTTCTATGATTGCTTGCTTGCTTTTGGGGATTTTTCGGTGACTTATCTTCTGAGTTTTCCAAGTT
The DNA here is from genome assembly GCA_030737815.1 of Allium fistulosum. Lineage (NCBI taxonomy): Eukaryota > Viridiplantae > Streptophyta > Magnoliopsida > Asparagales > Amaryllidaceae > Allium > Allium fistulosum. Next base: position 749,587,031 of record CM060905.1, on the reverse strand, counting down.
AAATACACCAATTCCATGAATACAAACTATAACAACCTTGATTTTCGAGTAAATAAAATAAAATAAATATTGATTTAAATTGGAAAATTTAAATCATTACTTTGGAATTTGTATTCTTTTGTGAAAGTTAATGTGCTTTAAAATGATTGATTCTAAATCGTTATGAAATTTGGAAGTGTTAGTATTTCTAAAGTATTTAAATCACTTTGAAAACATTATTGAGATTTTATTTAATTTTGGTGAATTCTAAACTTATAGAATAATTAGAAAATTAGGATTTTTTGTTTAATAAACGTGAATAATTTCTTTTGGAATGAGAATTTTATGTTTAAATAATATTAGAGAAATTAGAATATTTGATTTATTTTAATCTTTTATTTTTAAATAAAAGAGAATGTTTATTTGTAGATTTTATTATAAGAATTTGGTTGTACAAGCAAATAAACAGAAAGGAATTGCATTTTATCTACGTTGGGTTATGGTAGTGTTTCAAACACTTGACATATTTATTTCATGAAACTCTAGTGTTAAATAAATAAATAAGAATCATTGTTTTGGTTATATAGGATAATTTAACTTTAAAGCCCAAATAAGATAATAAGGTGAGAAGTTCTCCTTAGCAATATTTAGTACATTCATTCTCTAACTCAGTAAACTAAAAACCATAATGAAAACCAAGCTCTCTTTCTCTTAAACTAGAAGGAAATCAACAAATTAAAATAGAAGTAAATTGCTAGGAATTCCAGGAAAATCAACGTAATGCTTTGAAACCTATTTTACCTCTTTGACGGGTTGGTTTCAGTTTTTATAGTGATTAATCACTACAGGAAAAAGCATTTTTAGTTGCATTTATTAGTAGCATTTATTATCAAGTGCAGGGAAAAAGTCATTTTAGTGCAACCAGTGAAGGAAAAAAAATGGTAGATGGAGGGAAAAAAATTAGGGTAAGACTTAATTTTTTTGTGACTGCATAAAAGCTCTTCTTCCCTCTATTATTTTCATTTACCGCTTAAAACTTATTTTACTTTATCCCTAAAATAAGTAACCCTAAATCATTTAACATTCCCAAATCCAAATTCATCAGTTGTTCCAATTCATTCATGACCTAATAGTTACCGACTATCTGCTATCGCTTAAAACTAGTGCCAGAACTAATGGTTGAGTTTATCTCTCCATCTCAATACCTAATAGAATCAAGAGAGAAGGTCTTCCTTGGTATTAGTTCATCAACTAAAGATGTTCAATATGCAAGTACTAGAGAAAGTACAGTTTGTGTCGTTCCCAAACCCACGTTTCTTTTCCGCGTATTACCAGGTTCTAAAAACATTTTTTCAATTTGCGATGGAACTATGTCAGTGTTAGGAGTCAGAATCGGAGCAGTGGTCAGCCTTGACGTCGAGAGATGGATGGCGGGAAGATGAGGCGGTGGAGGACTGACTGTAGAGAAGCATGAACTACAGTTATTGCATTAGGTTGTGGATGGGAAGGATAGTTGCGTCACTTTTGAACATTTTCCATATTATTTAAGGTAAATATTAGTTTTTTCCTTTTCTTTTTCATGTTAAATCTTATTAACTCCTCGAGGTATTATCTGCTATAAATAATTTAGAGAACTCCCTAGAATGGAATTCTCATAGTGTGAACTAAATTACTGAAATAACAGATGATGCATGTCGGATAAATAGTATCATCATATGGTGCATTAGATATATTTGAGGAAATAATGTTATTCCTAATTATTTTTTTCAAAATGTTTGCTTCATGGCAAAGATGAAGATTTCAAAACATCTTATAACTAGAACTAACTCTGTTGGAGCACCAGCTTTGAATTCCTAAAAGCACAACAATACAGAGCATTAGATCTCTAGATAAACTGAAGCTGGAAGTCTGGAAATATACAAAAGTTTAACTGTATCTTTTCAACTGGACTGTAGTGAAAAATAAAATAATATAAAAGATCAGTCGTAATGTGTAAGTGAAACAACTATGATGTATCAAATATAAATGCTGATGCTATAGAACTAGGGGTTTGATTGCACATGAACATTTCAGAGAAAATATCGTATAATGCTTAATATCAATGTAACTAGGAGGGTAAGCCAAGCTAGTCAATCGCATGCGGCAACCGCACACAATAAGGAATCTTTCGATCTGAATTCGGTATATAGAAAAAGTTTGTAATACCATAATGGAGTATGTGGATATTTAACAGTTGTAACTTTTCACTTTAACAGATATTAAAATCTAGTTAGGTTCGTCTTATTTATCACTAGCAATGTTAATTCTAGTACAATTATTATTTTCTTCAACTTAAGGCAATATAATTGCACTTCATCTAGGGCAACCCCCAACTGATACTGAATGTAACTAAATTATGTACTCATTAGAGCTTGTCTTAGACCTAAACCAAATTAATATTGAACTATAAAAGCATGTTTCACTAATTTTTGGTTAAGTAATGTTGTAAGCAAAAGAGGGATACATAGACCTTATAAATTTATATCAAAATACACAGCAGCCTAAGGTGAACTGATTACCTAAGACATAGTAAGAGCTATCTATATGTGAATAAAGTGTACAAAATTAATTGTGATTTATGTGGGGTGTTGCTGGAATTCATTGTTTAGATAGGGAAATTTGTGATCTTACTCACTTGTCCATAGCTAACATAGTTAATAGGGTACAGACTCATTTAACTGAACTTAGTAATAAGATAATGGTCAAATAATCGGTATTTTTTACTAAAGGCTGGAAGATTCTGACAGTGGAAATGTTATCAACTTTATTACAGCATATGTAATAATGTATGTAGCGATTACTACTAATATGTAGCACCTAGCATGAATTAAGTAGACAACAATATAAGAAGAGTCAATTTCTTACTAGGTCAGAATTTAATGTAGAACCTGTATAGAGTTGCCAGAAATTGTGGTTAAAATTCTTTTATAGTCTATTTTTAATAACATTGGAGGTGATATTTTAGGCTTGTAGTAAACCAAAATGGAAGGGCTGAGATATTAGGAACTCTAACTAAGACTGCTATATTAGAATTTGGTCTAGGTTTAGGTGAGAATTTTTCAAAAGATAGAAATGAAGTCGAGTTAATCAAAGTAGAGATATTTTATTCTACAAAAAGAGAATATGAGTTGTGATTCGACTTCGGAGATTGTATTAGCTGGCTGTTATAAATATTTCAATGCTGAGATAGCTATTACAAAATGTTATTCTCTATTTTATATTAATATAATTAACATTGCATTTATAAGCTGGCACCTAGATATTATCGTTTCTTCCGAGCAATGGACATAATCTATTAGCATTTCTTGTTCACTAGATTCTTATCTTATTTACAATCTTTTGCAGGCAAAAATAGTTTTGATTTGTTCCTATAACGACCCGATTTTTCGACTTTAGAAAATCAACATCAATACGTCCACTGTATCAAATGCCGAACAATCGAACGCCGGAATACTGAACCAATAGGGTTAAAGAAGAAGAAGATAGAAGAAGAAACAGAAACAATATCAGAATCTCACATTCGCAGCGGAACAATATATAATAGATAAATGAATAATCTTTAAAACAAAGAATTATATCAGTTTATACATACATCATCAGAGTTTACAACAACAACACACAACACTAGCAGTTATAATAACCTGCCCATATGATTGAATACACAGCGGAATGATAATAGTATACGGAAGTACGTCTCGCCATCCACCTCGCCTCCTGATCTCCAGAACATACTTTTCTGACTTCGCTTCATAAAAACTGATAACCTGACTCTAGGCTGCCCGTGTGGAAAATTATGGGCACCCAGAGTTTAGAAAGGGAACAATAAACTCTAGGTCAGTCATGGGACTGGTGTGAGATCTTAGAACAGTTATTTGCACAAAGGAATAAAAAGAAATCCGCTATGCTTTTGGAAAATGAAACTACCATAAGTAAATGGAAGGTTATACAACTAAAACTGTACAGGGCGTGTATTGTTTCTTTGGATCTCCAACAAATGATCAGGCTAAGGAACTTCCTACACCACATGGGTACGCCTCTGAAGGGACGCCCCGAGAACCTAACCGGATCTTTACCAACACAAGGCCGAGTTACCTCACGCTTCTAGTGCAATGAAGCTGTAACTAGATAACTCCACACACGAGTATGCCATCCCGGTCGTTACCGACCTTTATCCGAGGATCCTAGACACCAACAACCATAAAGTAATAAATTTGCAGCAACCACATGAGTTAAGTATCTGGGCTCCAAACCATGATACCACCTTTTTCCAGAAGGAAATGAACATACCCTGAGGGCGCTACCCCCAAACAACCTTGCCGCATCCTTCCTGTTTCGACCATTTCGGGTTGTGAGGTCCGACGAAGTCTCATCCACAAAGCTATGCTTTTCACAAAAGCCATGCTTCAATCAACAAATGATCAGCAACACTTAACATGCCACATTACCAAATTGGGAATATAACACTAGTAACAATCAACTACATAACCTCTGAGCTCATACGTCTCAGAGAAGGGTGTTAAGCTAAGAGAATAAATTCTCCGCCACCAACAGAAATGTATTTGATAGAAACCAACTTTACATCTCAAAGTGTAACGTCAGACATACAACTATACAAGTCCATCCTAGGTCTGAATGGAACCGAAGGTACTTCATAAGAAGCCCTTGCAAATCTGGGTATCCACAATCCCGATCGGACTCCCCATCACATATGGAGATCTCTATACCGGAGCAACTCGGTGCAGAGACAATCGAAAGGTAATCCTTTCGTTCTCGAAAATCTCCGGTCTTCACCACCATCTTCAAATGCACTCCAATTCGTCGTATCATTAATTCGGAATGGGTTTTAGGACACAAAGTCCTCTCCCGGCTAATCCGAATAATGAGCGTTTATTTTTAAAAACACATGGATACACAAGTCACAAAGATTCACTATTAAGATTCGATAAACTCCAGGTCAGTCATGGGACTGGTGTGAGATCTTAAAAAAGTTATTTGCACAAAGGAATAAAAAGAAATCTGCTATGCTTTTGGAAAATGAAACTACCATAAGTAAATGGCAGGTTATACAACTAAAACCGTACAGGGCGCGTATTGTTTCTTTGGATCTCCAACAAATGATCAGGCTAAGGAACTTCCTACACCACATGGGTACGCCTCTAAAGGGACACCCCGAGAACCTAACCTGATCTCTACCATCACAAGGCCGAGTTACCTCACGCTTCTAGTGCAATGAAGCTGTAACTAGATAACTCCACACACGAGTATGCCATCCCGGTCGTTACCGACCTTTATCCGAGGATCCTCAACACCAATAACCACAAAGTAATAAATTTGCAGCAACCACATGAGTTAAGTATCTGGGCTCCATACCATGGTACCACCTTTTTCCAGAAGGAAATGAACATACCCTGAGGGCGCTACCCCCAAACAACCTTGCCGCATCCTTCCTGTTTCGCCATTTCGGGTTGTGAGGTCCGACGAAACCTCATCCACAAAGCTATGCTTTTCACAAAAGCCATGCTTCGATAAACAAATGATCAACAACACTTAACATGCCACATTACCAAATTAGGAATATAACACTAGTAACAATCAACTACATAACCTCTGAGCTCATACGTCTCAGAGAAGGGTGTTAAGCTAAGAGAATAAATTCTCCGCCACCAACAGAAATGTATTTGATAGAAACCAGCTTTACATCTCAAAGTATAACGTCAGACATACAACTATACAAGTCCATCCTAGGTCTGAATGGAACCGAAGGCACTTCATAAGAAGCCCTTGCAAATCCAGGTATCCACAATCCCGATCGGACTCCCCATCACATATGGAGATCTCTATATCGAAGCAACTCGGTGCAGAGACAATCGACATGTAATCCTTTCGTTTTCGAAAATCTCCGGTCTTCACCACCGTCTTCAAATGCACTCCAATTCGTCGTATCATTAATTCGGAATGGGTTTTATGACACAAAGTCCTCTCCTGGCTAATTCGAATAATGACCGTTTATTTTTAAAAACACATGGATACACAAGTCACAAAGATTCACTATTAAGATTCGATGTGGTTTTCGGATAACCATCTGGAATCCGACCCCCTGCCGCATCGAAATTCAAATGCCGTTTAAAGGCCAATATTGGTAGTCGGTTATTTAACTATCAATCACTATTCACAACAATCACCAGATTTTAAATAATTCTTACCCAATTATTTATTTTCAAAATATCTTCGCAAGATATATTTTAACACTCCAACACTTTGAAAACCAATTTCAAATCACTTTTCTTTTTCGGAAAAAATTTCCAAATGTTATTTATTTCCATTGAAGATTTGCCGACTCTGGATACTTTAAAATAATTTAAACACTTATCCAAAAGTATATGTATATTTGGAAACACTTGAGATAAAAACTATTTTTAAACACTTTATCTAAAATATTAGTTATGAAAATATTATACTAATATCTCATATAAACTTCAAGCCCAAACTAATTTTAAAAATGAAATTATTAGATAGAGTATAATGATTTAAATATCCATTTTCTAAATCAAATATTAATTAAATCTTTAAAATAATCAGTTCTATAATTAACCAAATAAATCTTTAATTTAAAGATTTAAAAACAACTTAAGAAAATAATATCTCCAAAGTATCCTTTTTAAAACCATCCTTAAAACTTTCAATTTATATTTATCAGCTACTTTGAAAACATACTCGGCTTTCCAGTGAAAATACACTTTCCATTACAAAATGATCCATTCAAATCAATTAATAAATCCTTCTTTTAAATTTATCCAATCCTCTAAAATTAATTTACTTAAAAGTTTCTACTTTAATTTCCAAAAATCCAATTATATATCCTGGTATTTAAAAATACCAGAATATATCCAGCCAAACCATAGCCTTCAATAAATTTCAATCACCAATATAAACATTCACAAATTATCAATAATCACATCACAACATATGAAATAAATTCAACAATTTGGTTGGATCCCTCCAACCTGTTTCCTTGCATCCACAGATGTTAGCACAACAATTAAATACCAATTCCACTTCGAGGTGGAATATCGCGGTATATGGGATTATATAATATCATCCGCTATTATGCGGTGCATAAGGTCTCATCCGCTATACAATGCGGGAAATCAATCACTCCAAATATATATATATATATATATACTATCGTATATACTATCACAACCAAACAATCAATCAATAATTTAATTTCTATCAATTTCAATTGAGTGAGAAGATCTCACCTTTGATTACGCATGTAACCCATTTCAAATCTGGCTCGATCCTTTATGATTTTTAGACCTTGTAAATTATTATATAATTTTATTAACACTTGGCAAAAATTGAACGATTAATTATCATTTGAATTGATTCAACAGTTAATTTACTATTTATCAATTTAACTAATGATTTTCTAGTTACCAAAATAATTACATTAGTTAAAATGTATTGTATGTATATTTATTATTTTCTTTTCTGTAGGTAAATATGTTAATCTTTAAATTGAAAATGATATACCTCACTGTAAATCGAAATTCCAACCTCGAGCTCACCCATGTAAAAGCATCTCAAACTCGTGCCTATCACCGCCGTGTTCGACCAGATATCGGCCCGTAACCATGCACTTGCCATCGATCCTCGCGACTCCCCTGCCTCGCGTGAAGAAATCATGACTCTTCCTGCAACAAAACCAACATCGATCGCACGAGCCTCCCTCAGCTCGAAACCCAATACCGAACGCAATCCCGTCCTTCCTTGTCGTTGCCTCCTACGTTTGATTCGAAACCCTAAATTATCCATTCAACTATAGATTCGAACTCCCATAAACTCCCCCTTGTAATTGCTTAATCGAACGCAAACTGCAACTTTCCTTCGAACGACTCAAATTGCGGCCACTGATTCCCCTTGATGTCGCGATTTAACTTGAGATCCAGTTTCGATTTGAATCCAAGTCAGCCCGGTTGAGTGAGATCTTCACAAAGGAGGTTGCGATCGTAATAAGAACGAGGCGACCAGCTTTGACGAGATGAATTTTGGAATGGAAGCGAACAATTTTAGATTTAGGAGAAGACTGATGTTCAGCCATTATCTATTTTGAACGAAAGGAAATGGTTTTCGTTCGAAACGAATTTGATTTTTACCCTTAAAACGCTCGATTACGAGAGAAAGAGATGCATGGTAAAAATAACGACATGTGCTAAAAATTTTACCACGTGTTTATGCAGGGTCCTATCAATATTCTAATGCAATCAATATTATTTATTTTTAAATTTAAATCCAAATTCAAATCGTCTCGGTAAATGCAATTCAAAATTTCTAACTCATATCGAGGCGTGTCGCCAGACGTTTATAATGTTATATGCCTATTCCAAACGCACTAGAAAAGGTTCCGAGTCCAAATTTTATCGTATGGAGAAGATAGTTTTTTGAACCTAGCTATTAAATTAAATGTCGATAAAAAATTTCAGCGTGTTTGCTTATCGTACGGCCAAACGACAACTCCAAACACTACGAAAATTGAAATCCGATAATAATACAATATTTCGGATCTAATAGAACTAGTTTCGTCGAATTCCGAGACTGTGCCTCGGAAGGCTATTTTTAAATATCGATTTAAACGATATAAATTCAAAACAGAATAAAAAAGTTTCAAATTAATTCTGATGCTTTTATTATCTTCAGTATTATTTATATATATTTTACAAGACTTCAAATTATTTTTAACAAGCTCAAAACTGAAGATACAATATTTTACCCAACCTTTAATAATTAAATTTAATAATTTTAATCGCCAAATAAATCATAATATTTGAAATTAAAGTTAAACTAACTTCCAAATATTTAAAATCAATTAAATATTCAATTTCAAATACTCAAAATTTCTAGGTCGTCACAGTTCCTAACGTCTTTATCCGAGATCAATTGGTTGAATGATTATCGTTCACAAGTTTGGGAAAAGGTTAGTTGGTCTTATGAACTCATAATATAACTATTTCTTTTATATGCTGCTTTATTAACAAATACATGTACTTGTAAAGTAATTATATGGATGTCATCAATGCAAATTATTTGATATGGTTGTTTGATTTGAAGATAATTTTATGTATATCTAAAATATATAGTAGGGTTTGATGGATGTCATCAATGCAGGGTATGAACGTTTGTCATAGTTATAGGAGAAGAAAGTAAATGTCGTGGATTTAGAAGATCTAAAACATTTGTGTAGCAAATAATACACTTTAGTTTGCATGTGAGTTTGAGTTGCGGATAAAATTAATAAAATTCAATCTAATTTGAATTACTATTGTTGATGTTGTTCACCTGTGGCAACGGGAAAAATAAATAAAAATAAACCATGTTTCCTCATGCTGACCAGAGAATGCATTTATTTATTTAGCATAGACTTTCTGCTGATTCCATATGTAGGATGTCTGCACTTCCAAAGATGCACCAATTGAAATGAAACTCCACTAAAAAATGCAAAGCTATTTATAATTCATAATTTATAATGATGTTTTTTTAGGAATACCGACTTGCCTCTGAATTTACATGTGGACTGAGCAAGGCAATAGTTTTTGCATCTTAACCATTCATCGGTGCATTTATGCACAAAACATTGTCTATGTTGTTCTTCAGGGATAAACTATCTCTTAGCCAGAACACCACTCTTTTCAATATTTAATGATCAGATTATTAAAGTGTTAGTTTTCTCAAAGGGCACTAGCTGATTGGAACTAAGAAGTGTTACTGGAATCAGTTGATGTACGCTAAGTGGTCTTAAGCTTCTTTTACCGAACCTGAAGTCAAAATTAACAAATATAGTTACTCAAACTAGTTAAGAGGTGTTTGACTGTAAGTATAGCTACCGGAATAAACTATGCTTTTTGGTGTTGGGCGTCAACAAGGTAGAACTTGCACTTGTTGATAAATATCTTAATATATTTGGTTCTTGCTTTTTAAGCAAAGTTCAACCTTCCAAATTTGGCATTTTTGAGTTCCTATTCCAAATATTCTATATTCCAAATATTCCAAACAGATGTGAAGGGTATTTCAAGAAGATGATCCTTAATTGGAGTTGGAAGTTGTTGTTGATGGCTACCCAGGAGACAACTACCCAATGGAGCAAGTTTATCAGGTATGTTCTGTATAATAATGAACATGGGCAATATACAAGAAGCACTGTATTTATAAGCATCCATGTTTGAACCACAATGATGTAGCATCTTAATTATCTGTTAAAGAATTTTGTTATGGACAACTACAGATGGTAGAAATATTGGTCTGGTGTTTGAATGATGAATCATTGTTTGGCCGAGTTCTTTTGTTTATATTCCTTTTATGATAACAATTTTTAAAGGTAGTTTGTTGGAACCAACCATTCTCTGTATTACAGCAAGTAACGGTAAGTTTTTCTTGATTAAAAATCAATAAAAATTTGGAGAAAATCCTTCTCCTTCATCTTGATGTTCGCTTGTCTGCTGTTTCCTAATAAAAATTTGGAGATTCTTCTAAGTTGCATGTGAAAGCATGTTGTGGCTTTCCACAGTGGCTACAGGCAGATAAATATATAGTTCTAGAATTTGCATTGAAAATTAATATTAAATTTTGTTCAATTGGTATGCTTGCTTTGATTCACTACAAAAATACTATATTATTTTAGTACAGGTACAGTTTCTTTGCAACCTAGCTAACAAATCTGACTTTCTGGAAAGATGCAATTAGAAGCAGCAAATTATGAAATAAAGCATGAAATTATTTTAAATGTATCTTCCTGGTATAATTATGCAAATATTATGTTACTTTCACAGCTACAGACGTTAACGCGGGTGGCACTCATGCATACCAGGCTAAGGTAACAGGGGTGTTTTGTGATGAAGAAAGATCGGTCAACATATTTAGAAGGAAATATCATCAACAATTTGGCAAAGGTGTTTGAATCATGTTTGAGATGAGTTTTTTAGCTGTTTTAGTTGCAAATTTCTTTTCTTCTTTACATGCGACCTGCGTATTTCCTAAGTTAAACTATAGATACAAAAACATGTTTCTTTTTCATGATGATTATGTTTTCAATGTGTGGTAGTAAAACAATCTTCTTTTTAATTTACATGTACTTTAATCATTTTTTGACATTTCTCTTATTATTTTAAAAGCCATATATGGATGTCATATGTTAAATAAATGGATTTGAGTTATGCTAATGAACATAGTTGTGGATATTTTTGGTATGTTATTATATGGATTTTAAGTGAAACAAGTATTTGATGGGGTCCAATTCTTAGCTACATACAATATTTTTTGACATTATACAGAACTTAAGATGAACAATATGTTGATCTTGAAGTTGTCATTACATTACGACTTCAATATATGAAATTCACATCAGTTTCAGTTTTTTTCTACCATTTCTTCATTTTCAATTTTAAATTCTACATTAGGCGTTGCTCGAAATTTTTAACACTTGCTCCTTTTATTTTTATTCTCGTAGAAGAAGAAATTCGCTTTCTTACCGTATTTGTGAATAACTACCATCATAGGACTACGGTACACCTATGAAATTTATTGCATCCCTCTTCCTTTATGACAGATTACGTTAAGATATTATTTCTTCTATTTGATTTACTCCTTTTTTTTTCTTTTTCTTTCTGTGAATTTTCAATGAACATTTGACAAAAAGCAGGGTCAAGATCTCGAGCTAGTAAAAGGAATAGTTTATGATCAACCTTATTATTTGTTTGCGGAAACTATATGAAAGTTTTCAGGAGAATCAGTACCCTGGCAAGGATAAAAAATAGAGTTTGGCTCAAGAACTTGGGATTGATTAAGTCCAGGTATGATATTGCATCTTTCTCAATGTACACCTTGCATGTTATTAGGAGAATATAAGATTATTTATGTCAGATATTATGTAGTAGAAGCATAAATCGCTGATAATTATGGAGGTTAAGGTCTCAAAATATATGAAACATAAATCTTATAGCTAGTTAAAAACATAACCGAGGCACCCTTGAAAACATCCTACTGGATATTGTATAAACTGCTCTATATGGTCCAATATGCCTTACAACGGTATATTGTATAAACTGCTCTATAATGTTTCCAGGTTTTCAGTTCCTTCTGGATATGTGCTATGGGTAATGAGAGAAATGCCTATTAATATACATAATCTATGGTGGAGAAATACAGGTTCTTCCTCACAAAATACAGTCTATAACTAAGGCCGTTTTATAATGAAAAAACTTGCAGTTTTAACTGCTTTAAGCAACTCATTTTTTTATGCTAGTTTGCCAGTTGCAAAATTAATTTTATAGGATAAACAATAAATATGTGTTTTGTTTTCAGAAATCTTAAATACTTCAGATTAGGCACTGATATATTTTTCTATATGTGTACACATACACACAACACACACATATACTACCATCATATATGCTGCTTAAATGTTTAGGTGTCATTTTTTATGTCAATAACATATAGAAATACCTCATTAGGAATTTGATAGCCATTTTTGCTGGATAACTAAGATGATCTCTGTATTCCTACTCATGGATATTGAGTTTAATATAAAGTAGTCACTTGTCAATGATACATTTTAAAACGAAGGCAAAGTATGAATAGCATACAAAAAACTGCATTTTTTGGCAAAGTATAAGGAACTAAAAACACTTCTCGGTCATTCTTGCCTATGTTGCCATTAATTATTGCTTGCTGTTAATTCTGGAGGTACGGAAAGGTGAAACTAATAATGCTTCCCTTTTTATATATCGTCTTCTTCTTCATTTGTGTTAAACTTGCTTATTTTGTTAAAATAATTTGGACTATAGAGAATGATATTAAGTATTATGGCTATACATTCCTACATGGCTACATGTTGTGGTTTCCTACTACTTTGATGGATACTTTGTTATTGTTATTCTTATGCTTATATGGTTGAGGGATATTGTATCTTTATGCAAATTGATTTACAACTACATTAATAAGCTTGTTATTGAGGTTTATATCATTTTAACATTTGATACCGTACAAGATTTGCAAATTTCAATATGTAAATCTAATCATAACTTGTATGCTTCATTATTTAAAGCTCATCATGAGTTCTTCAATGGCTTTGGCCTGACCGATGATGCAGCTGCTCAAACAGGAGAGGCGCTTGCACAAGCTACTGTGCCCTTGAATTTTTTTTAATTCTTTAAAGGTATGAAACACCTTCAATTTCGTCTTCTTCTTTCTCTTATTCTTTATCTTCTATAGGTACATAATAACACATTTACCTTCACCTTATTATGTCTTGCAATTTTGCTATTTTTCCATACATTCATACTATTTCCATTATTAGTGGAAAAACAGGTATGGTGTGTGTGAGGGACAGTTCTACCAAGTCCTGCTGTACGAATTAAATGCTATTTAAAAGGTTGTCATACTACAACAAAAAATTAAATAAGTTTATTATAAAAATTAACCAAGTTTTATAAAAATTTAACTAAGTTAACTAAATTTAATAAAAGTTTAAATGGATTCAAATATAAATGGCTTATTAGGAGTCTATAATTACTGTCTCAAATATATGTGATTTCGAAAACTGGATTGGGCTTCTTATCAATACTTTTGAATGTATGAAGTTGATAATCATTAAATACATATGTATTTAGATTCAAATATATGTATGCATGCTAAATGTGTTAAATCTCTTATGTATACAAGTTAAAAGTGTGAGTTTTCTATGTCTAGTTTAAAACATAAATGTTTTGTGCATTCGATTTCAAATATCCCAAGGTTTTATAGGATATAATTTTAAATATAATATCTTATAAGTGTAGTTTTGTGGGTTTCTAACATATGAATTTTTTTTGAGTACGTTCTAGTTTCGAATACACTCAAATATGAAGTTTAAAGTACATCAGATTTTGATGGGATTTGTATATATATATGACTTTGCATATATGATCTACATGATTTTGGAAGACACCAGGTCCTTGAGGATCTAATAAATTTTATAGGTATAAATATGAGTCATGTTTTTGTTTTGAACACACGTGATCTTCTGAGGAAATATAAGGCTTTGGTTATGCTCACATAAAAGTTCTGTATAAACTAAATTACATATTTATATATCAATTTTAAGTTAGTTTTGTGATATAAGTAATTTCAAAAGATGTCAGGTCCCAAAAATATATTGGCTTTCACTCATTACTAAGTATACCTTCTAGTAAACCTGCAACTGTTTCAAGTTTTGGTTATATTATGTTTGAATAATAATCAATTAATATTGTTTGAATGTTACTTGATAATTCATGGCAAATTCTTATTGTCGATTATCAACTTTGTTTACATGTAATTAGCTTTTCCGGAGTGAAGACCATCAGCAACAATGGACATGACTTCAATTGTTATATGTATTATGATATTTGTTAGTACTGGTTGTGTAAACTTGTTTGTGAATGCTTGTGGTATGTGAATTTGCTCATTTTGTCAAATAATTATTATCTAAATGGTTATGGATACTATACTTATGTGATAAACACGTTCTCAATTATTTGAATATGATGATTATATGATTGATTGATTGTTGGTTTGAATATGGTAATTATACAATTGTTGCTGATTTTAATATGACTATTATATAACTGGTTGCTGGAAAGAATATAAGCCATTAACATTATATAGTAGCATTTAAAATATGCTACAAAACAATCAACACCTTTTAGTAGTGTTTTAAAAATGCTACAGAAACAAATTGAAAATACAACCAGAATTTATAGTGGCATAAAATAAATGCAACGAAAAGTTTTTAGTGGCACAAAATAAACGCTACAGAAAATCAAAGAATGATCCAAGTACAAACGCAACTAAAAATGTTAGTTTTGGTAGGGTTTTGTAAATGCTGCAGAAAAACCTTTAGCAGCGTATAAAAGACGCAGTTATACCGAAATATTTTGTAGCGTTTATTAAAACGCAACCAAAAAAATCATACTTTTAGTTGCATGGCCTGTAGTAGCGTTCTTTAAAATGCTACTAAAAGTTTTGGTAGCATTTTTTCAAAGCTACTAAAGGTCTTTTCTGATGTAGTGAATTATTGTTGTTGTTTGTTTTGGGCTTAGATGATTTCTAGGGTTTGTTCTTTGAGAAAATTTGGAATTGCAATGTTCTAATTACCGCTGGATTAAGGAAAAGAGGTTAGTTAATCGCTCACACAACCTATCTCTAAACTCTTTTAGCAAGCTTGTGATCTTATAGTGAATTGTGATGTTGATTCTGGGTTTATGTAGTTGCAAATCATCCACTATTAAAACTGTTTATAGTAAATCAATTTCAACCTTTTTTCTTTGCTTAGTTTGTTTTGATCACTTTCTCTAGGCTTGCATGTGTGTTTTAAATCTTAAATATCAAGTATAGGATGTCGGAAAAGGAGGAAATTGCATCGGAAAATATAATGGCCATCGGTGGGAAAACGATCGCTTGGGATTTACGTTCCAGTTGTCCCACCAGTGGACCGATCGGAGACAACCGGTCCACCATTCGTGCACCTAGAATGTGAGTTCCAGATGCCATTTGATCCATTAATGTGCTGATTCATTTCCCGTTCGTTCCCTTGTTGTTTGATGAATTTTTCTGGCTATTTTACTTCTGATTTTCTAAGTTTTATTCCTCCGATATGGTGATGCTTGTTTCAATGATTCTGATGTCGTTTGTTTGTATATATAGTTAGTATAAATATAATTTGAATAAAACAATTTTCGAAAAAATAGTTTATTATAAATATATAGATTTTAAACTAAATTTCTATATCAATCAAATTTCCTTTTATAAATAATTTTATAAATTGAATATATGTACCTATATTAATTATTTTGGTAAAAAGGGTTATGGATTAGGAAATTTGGATTTTTGGGAGTATAAAACTAAGTTGTTTCAAAATAAATGTTTAAATACCTATATAGGTTTCGAAATATGAGTATTTCTGGTCTTATAAAATATAATGGATTTATATATATAGTTTTGGGATATGATTTGTTACCTATGGAACTTTTGAATAAAGAATTTGGAATTAGTATATATATTGAGAAATAAATGAGTTATGGGTTATAAATTAGAAGTTTGAAGGTATACATATATATATATAGTATTTTTAGAACCATTTCTTATATGAGAGAAATCTTGTGATTTACATTCAAACTATAAATTCTTATCGGATTTTATAAAACTTAACATTGGTTATTTATATACCATTTGGGCAATTTTGTGTGACTTTAGAGATTTGGAGAAGATTTTAAAAAATATTTTGAGAACCTTAATTCTATAATTAGGGGAGTACTAATAATTGACTTAGTGTTATTGATTGGTTTTAATACTTTCAAGTAACGCTTCGTCGAATATTGTACAATTCATTGAACAAATGTTTGAGTGGTACTTATTGCCCCATTAGAAATACTCGAATTTCACCGGATAGTGTAGGATGCCTTGGTTAAATTCTTGTGATTTCTATTAGGAAGTATTTAACACTTTAAGGTTGTATTCTCTTTTGGTGTTTGGTGGGGCCGATAGAACCTTAAGAGAATATAGTTCAGGTTTTCCCTATCTCTAGATAAAATATTAGTCCATCCAAGCATCATATATCTCTAGATAAAATATATTATAGAAAAAACATAGCTATTCCATGCCTAAACACATGGCATTAGGTGACATCACTCCCACATGCATATCCGTAAGTAACACTAGAATGGAGTGCTTGCACCCTTTATGTTACCATAGGCTATATCTCCTATCTCTGGTTTTTGTCATTATCGATGGTGTTCAGCATCCCAGCACACGAGTCACAACTCAAATAGATCTTGACACATGAGTCCCCAACTCAAACAGATCTCGAAACCACCCATGGATTCCCATTCTCAACAGATCTCTGAATCACACATAGATTCCTCAACAGATCTCGAAATTACACATGGATTTCCATACCTCAACAAGTCTTGGAATCACGCATGGATTCTCACATCCTGAATAGATCACAAACAACTACATATGCTTGAGCATCTCAAACAGGTCTCAAATCTCCACATAAATTCCAGCATCACGAACCAATCACGAACCTCTTCCAAAGCATAGAACATGCATTTGGTTTGGAGTGGTTACAGTTTCAAGTCATCTCATACATGTACACTCCCTTGCTTACGGTGCTCCAAAACTTATCATTTGATTTTTCGATAATCTGAACTTTGGTTTTTTGGGAAATAAACAAACAATACATAAGATCGGAGATCACCTCCATTTAAGCGGATGGATTTCCTTATCATTTGTCCTATAAGAGCAAAACGAGTTTATACAAACAGTATAGCATCACCAAAGATAACTGTACCATATAATTGCCGTGCTCCTTCTAGATATTTCTAGAGTATATTTTGCCAAATCAAATAACAATGAGAATAACCGCGTATGGGAAACCAAGTTTTGTATACTGTCCATAAACAAGTAACACATAAAGAATGATCGATACACACAATCATGGTCAAGTCGTATAAATGACTTCTAATTCCCTTTTAATTAATCTTCCTTGATTAATTAAAATACTATTTTATTAGTAAAACTCCTATTTACTCAGCAAACTCTTTATAAATGAAACTTTTTTTATTAATTAAACTTCACTATTTGATTAAAACATCACTATTCATTTCAACACATTTTAATATTCTCCAAAGTGTTCATATACTTATCTTAACCATATAAGTGTATTCACAAATCAATTTTAAAGGGCTTAAGACAAATGTTACTCAAACATTGTCAGTACAAACGCAAAACCATTTCACTTATGATTATCTTTAAAACATTCTTTTTAAAGATCTAATTACATTTATAATTATAATCAAAACTGGTTAAAGAAGAATGTTATTAAAAATTATCACAACAAACCCAAAACTAATTCATACTTGTTATTCTCTTTGAAATTCCAATATTAAAGAACATAGTATTTTACAAACTAATTTAATAATATATTACCAATTTAAAATATTATCCAGGGATTTTGTAGCGATCCTGAAATTCGAACACTTCGTCTTCGAATATTGAAAACATTTTGAATTATAGTTAAGTGTTATAAGTATGATTTTATAACCTTGTCAAGCATCATTCATTAATAGAAAATGACAAGAAACTTGTTTTGGAGAAATGTTTATAAAAAAATATCCTTTGGTAAAATACGATAATATGACCAAAAATCGTTTTATCAGTAACTGTTTTTTTCTCAAAAAAGTTGTTCGAAATTTTTGTGCATGTCTAGTTAATCATTAAGAAGATGATTAACAACTAAAATATTTTCGTTTTTATGGCTAATTAAATAGGATGATGTCATACATGGGCAAATATGGAAAGTGAGCAAAAATGGAAATAATTAACTCTTAAACTAATAATCTAATGAACATTAGCAACTAATTACACACTCTTCTTTTCATAAAGCTTGGAAGATTCTAGAAGCTTCCTATGGACAAGAGATATTATTATGGTTATGTTATAATGGTAATTAGCCTAAAAGAAGAAGTGACATAAAGTAAAATAAACATAAATGGAAATTATTTCAAAGTGAAGCTATGTGGTGTTGCTATGATGGGAGATATTATGCATTAAGGTTTTGAGGTCTTTTTGGTCTTTTCCCATCATCATTCCTAAGCATATATAAGGAGGGGTACACCCTTAGGAATTATATCACAAATATTTCAAAGCTTGAGAATGTCATCATCTTCTTCTTCTTAACTTTCTAAAGCAAATAGTTTGCAAACCACCTCCAAATCAACTCAAACTATAATGAAAGCCTTGCCACCACATAATAACATCTTCTACCTAGTTATATTGCAAAAAATGAAGCCATTCTCACCATATCTCTTTGGGTCGTTAGCAATTATTGGGTTTGGGAGGGCTTGGAGCAAGGCAAAAGCAAGGAGCAAGGAAGGAAAGGCAATAGCTAGCTTCGGTATTAACTTGAGTGCTTAAGCTTGGTTGTTTGTTGGGTTTAAGGTGAGCAAACTCACCACTTGGACTGATAATATAACTTAAATATGAGTATATTTATTGTGTTAAAGTTGTTTGAATTGTTAAGTGACATATGTTAAAACATTGATTTGGATTCTTGTTATGGCAAACAAGTGACACAAAAGGTCCATATATTAACTTTAATAGACTTGTATAACATATGAATAGACCTTGCAACAAAGCACATAGGTTGTAGTTGAACACTGGTTGAGATATGACTTGGATTTTGAATGTGCCCTTATAGCAATAGTCGCTATGGATGCTGATCGAAATTGCCTTGTTTTTAACAATTCTTATGGAACTTTATAGAGAGATCCATAGTGATTTCTCACCATATTTACAATGTTTTATATGTATGTTTGTTTCTATTAAAAGTTTGAATAGTAAAAAGATAAGTAACATCTCGAAAATGGTCAAAACATCACTAGTACAAAACTGCCTCGTTTAACCTTGATGTTTGAACTTCAAATGTTTCAAAAAGGACTTTAAATTTGAGACTGTTTCATTCTTTTTAAAAGTATTGCCTAACTTATATTACGGTATTTTAAAAGTAGTTTGAGATATTTATGAATGTTTAAGAATTAATTATGAATTTTAAAGAAAGAAATTTTAAAATAAAACATGTTCTTTTTCCAAGTTTTGTTAATTTTTCAAACTTGTTATTTTTAAGTAATATTTTGGATAAATGTATTAAAACCTATTATAAGTATTTCCAAGTATTTTGAATATTTTCTAAAAGGGTTAGTAATTGCATGATGGCCAAATATATAATTGTTTAATTACTTATTAGAAAAGCAATTAAGTATGCTTAATACTAATACGCCGACGAAGTAATCTTATCTATTTGTGAGAGTAAAGATTGATGTCGAGTAGGGATGGAGCAATAGAGCTATAATCTACTGGGCTTCCTTCTTGACTGAGGAATAGGTGAGTGGAAAATGTCAAAAACATGCTAATCATGTTGATTTCTTATTGTTTATGGAAATCATTAATACTATACTTAACACTAAAAACCGACAAGTAGACTTATCTATTTGCGAGATTCAAGACTGAAGTATTTAGGCAAGGCTTGGAGCAACCAGTGCCCAAACTTACCTGGCTTCACTCTTGTGCAAGGAATAGTTAAGTTGGAATGTTGGAAACGAGTTAATCGTATGAATCATGATTTATATAAGTAATTGTTTTGACTAGATAGTCGATTGATCGATTATCGAACTTGACCTAATATTAAATTAGGAAGTTATCGAAATGTTTTGCAATTTTACACCAATAAGAACCCTTGGGGAGGAGTATTGGTATGAAACATTTCTAGCTTTTGCTTACTTATGAAAGAACCGGAATTGAGTTTACCTGAAATTCATCTATTTGTTTTGAAGAGTTCGGGATCAGTAAGTGTTCTACTTACCAGATACCACTTCAAAACTCAAATACGATTTCTATGTTTTGGAAGCGGTTGAAGAAAGGGAATCTATGTGGAAATTCAAGATCTATTTAAGATGCTTGAACATATGTAAATGTTTGTGATCTGTTCAAGATGTGGAAATCCATGCGTGATTCCGAGATCTGTTGGGGTATGGGAACCCATATGTGGTTTCGACATCTATTCGGGATGTGAGGATCCTATCTGGGATTCATGTTCTGTTCGAGTAATAAAGACTCGTGTGGAGGATGTCGAACATGACCACTACATGGAAATGACTAAAAACAGAGTATGTCTCATAGCTTGGGGTTTTGCTAACCCATGACATGATATATCAACTTTATATCTAGAGTATACTTATTGATGTTGCTAGCGAGAGTTGATGATATTTGGGATCACGTGTTAGGCCATGGACTAGCTATGTTTACCTAAAGGTATATTTTATCTCGAGATATACATCGCTTGGAGGTAGTTTCTGACCCTTGTGCAAGAGATAGGATTCGGCGCCGACCGTAGAAATCTCCATGGAAAAACCAAATATGCGAACGAACCTTAGCGGTTTTGATTGTACCCTAAACATGTTGTGGTGTGATGAATGTAAGCACCATGGGTATTTGATATGATTTATATTCTACACTCTAGCATTATCTATCATATCACTGTATTAAACTTAATAAACTGTTGGTTTCTTTGAGGGAAAAACTATTACGGGAATCTGTACAGTCGCAATAGTTATCGTTACATGTATTCATGTATTTCAAGTTTTCTCATACCAGACTATGTCTAACATTTGATTTTTGTTTTCCCAAAATTCCTAGCATACTCTTTCAAGTAGACTTTGTATTAGGTTTTACCTTGGATGCTTCAGAGTTCAGAAGATGAGTTGGAGGCTTCCATTATCTATCTATTTCTATTTCTATTGTTTCGTATTAGCTATGTACATATATCAGCATTGTGAGGACATGTATTCATAACTGTCCATGATGATGATAGTGCTTAGGTTTTGTAACTCTAAAATCCTGTATTCAGAGTGACCCTTTGTACTTTCTTTTGGTATTATAAATTATCATTCCGCTGCAAGATTCAAATATTATATTCTTCTTTTATTGTTTTGTTCATTTTCTCTTATTTTACCATAACTTTCTATCTTTCCATCACTTGGGTGGTCGACACATGAATACCGTGGATGTATTAGTGTCGACATTCGAGTGTTGAAAATTCGGGTTGTTGTATTTGGTATCAGAGCCCTAGGTTGAGCGAACACCATGGCTTTGGTTGGGTATAGCTCATTGGAGATAGGGTAAGAAAAACCCTAGAATGAGTCAAGTATATACGAGAGGGTATATGTATTTTCTATAGACTTATACCCCCTTTTCAGCTTTCCTTATGAATAGTCTCTTTCTTTGGAATAACTCTAGCCTTTCATATTCTACTATGTTCAGGTTGTACTTTATGAGTACTAGAGCTTCCAATACCCGAGGAGGTAGAAGTGGTCGGGATAGTATCATCTCAAATTATGGAGATCGAGCGCCAAGGAATGTTGCTCCGGTCGAGGAAACAAGACTGGATATTGTAGAGGAGGTCGTACTGGTTAGGCCTTAGGTGAATTTTGCTACGCTTTGCCATAATTATGAGAGGCTAGAAGGTAAGAGGTTTGGTGGTATAGAGACAATCATAGAATCCAGACTTGGATTAAGTTATGTCACCATATATTTGGGTATATGGAGCTAGATGATGCGATAAAGCATCGATTGGCATCAAGGCAGCTGACGGACGCAGCCATGGATTGGTCAAGTTCTATCACTGCTGATGTCCAAGAGAATAACATCTCTTGAGCCCAATTTAAGGAGGGATTCGAGATGAAGTTTGTCCCAGAAGCCAGGAAGACTTTGTTTTTTAGGAGCTTTCTTGACTTGAAGCGGGGGCCATGACAGTAGAGGAGTATGATAACCGATTCACTCCTTATCTTGATTTTGGCCTGGTTTGTTAGAAATGCCCTTGAAGAGGAATAAGATGTTCATTGTAGGGATGCGTCCGTAGTTCAAAGGTAAATAACTAATCACATCTTGGGGTCTCATGTAAACTTAGTGAACATGGGATTGAGGTTTGAGAGCTTAGCACAGAAGCCATATATTACTTCAACGGCTGGAGACAACAAGAGGAAGTTCCAGCCGCATAGGGATATTTTTGGTTTAGCTTGTCACAAGTGTGGGAAGAAGGGGCATTTCGTCAGGAACTATACATCGGTTGGGGGAAGACAAGTGTCAAAAGTGTTATTGTTAAAGGCACGTACTGCTAAGGTCCCAAAGATAGAACCACCAACAGCCAAGACTCAGTTCATTCAAGGCAGGATTGCTACAACTTCCATTAGCCATGTCATTTTGCTAGAGAGTGTTCATTGTTCTAGAAAGGAGAACAGCCCCAAGCTTTCGCACTAGCTTCGGCATATTTCACTTCTGCAATTGCAAAGGTAAAACAAGATTTGGAAGCTATTCTATCTTTTTTGGCATTCCTATTCATGTTTTATTTGATATTGGTGCTTCTCTTAGTTTCATTTCTCGTATTCTGGTTGATAGATTAGAAATCGAGCCAGTTATGGCTTTAGACCTTATTTTGTGTTGAACCCTATTGAGGCTCGACCAATCTTAGCATGGTTTTTTTAGGAGTTCTGATTTCTTTCTTTGACCAACTCTTCTCTATCGATATGTACGTTCTAGGCTTTTATGGGTTTTGATGTTATGCTCGGGATGGATTGGTTATTGTAGAATAATGTTGTCCTAGATTGCATTGAGCGAACTGTGTCATTAATGAAGAAGGGAAGGAAGATGATGGTAGTATCTTATGATGGGCCTAGATTACTTATGACTAGTTCCCTTTATTCTTTGGATGTGGTGGAGGAGGAGTTGGGTTCGATCAGAGTTGTTTAGGAGTTCGAGGATGTCTTTAAAGATGTGATGGGTTTACCACCTCACTGTGAGATAGAATTTTGCACTTATTTGGTTAAAGATGCAAAACCTATCATACTACCTATTCGAAGACTTTCCCCAAAGGAGAGGTTGGAGCTAACCAATCAGGTTAGTGATTTGTTGCAGAAGGGCTTGATCTAACAAAGCCTTACGAGTTGGGGAGCATCGGTCGTGTTTGATACAAAGGTAGACGGTTCCTTAAGGTTATGTGTAGACTTTCGCGGGCTCAATAAGCGGACTGTTAGGAACAAGTGGATGACTTGTTCAATCAGCTCTATGGAGCTCAAGTATTTTCTCAACTTGATCTTGTTACAGGGTTACATCGGTTGAGAGTGCCAAAGGAGAGTGTACCCTTTATCGCTTTTAGATCCGACCATTTTTATGAGTGATTAATTTGCTATTCGGCCTAATTAGTGCTCTAACTATTTCATAGACTTAATGAATCGGGTTTTTCGAGATGTGTTGAATAATATTGTCTTTGTTTTTATCGAATATATTCTTGTCTACTCCAAGACAGATGGGGAACATTCGTACCATCTAGGGGTTGTTCTAGAAACACTAAGAGAGCATGTATTGAATACTAAGCTCTTGAAGTTCCATTTTTGGTGTTCAGAAGTTAGGTTCTAAGGTCATGTTGTTTTAGTAGAGGGTATTTCTATTGATCCCACTAAGGTTGTGGCCATTCAGGAGTGGAAGAGGCCAAAAAGTGCAATGGACATTAAAAGGTTTTTGGGTTTAGCAGGTTATTACAGGAGATTCATATAGGAATTCACAAATATTGCCTCTCGCTTAACAAATTTGATGAAGAAAGATGTCGAATTTGTTTGGACGGATAAATGAAGCAAGCATACTTAGAGCTAAAGGAAAAGTCGACTAGTGCTCCTGTTCTTACGGTGCCAAATAGTGGTGATAGTTTGACTGTTTTCACTGATGCACGTGGAACAAGTCTAGGTGTTTTGTTGATGCAGCATGGAAGGGTTATCGCTTATGCGAGTCAGCGACTCAAACCGTATGAAGCGAGGTATGCAACTTATGACTTGGAGTTGTTAGCAGTGGTATTTGCGTTAAAGATGTAGAGACATCATTTTCTAGATGAGAGGTTTGAGTTTATATGGACCAAACGTCTATAAAGTATGCATCAAAAGACTTAAACATGAGGCATCAATGGTGGTTGGAGTTACTTATAACCTATGATCTAGATATTTTGTATACTTTGGTGGAAGCTAGTGTCGTAGTTGATGCGCTCGGTAGGAAGAATGCTGTTATGGTTAGTATTGAGGTTCTTCCGACATTAATCAACTATATAGAAGGGAATCAGCTTAGAGATCCTCTTATTGCTCGAATAGCCAAAGCAGTAAGCGAGAATGAGGCACGTGTGGGGTGGCTGGGGTTTGAAGTAGATAGCCGTGGTTTAATAAGGATGAACAGAAGTTTGTGTGTACCTAAGTTTGATGGGATTAGGCAGGAGGTTCTAAAGGAGAGTCATCATTCATAGTTAAAGATACATCCAAGGGTCACTACGATGTACTAAGATATGAGGCGTACTTTTTGGTGGAAAGGTATGAAAAGAGATATTTCTATCTTTATGAGCAGGTGTGCTAACTACCATCAAGTAAATGGTAGTCACCAGAAGATGGCTGCACTACTTTTGCCATTTGAGATTCCTAAATAGAAATGGGAGTAGATTTCTATGGACTTCATCGACGGGTTGCCTCGGTCGAGGAGGGGTAACGAAGGTGTGTGGGTTATTGTAGACCGATTAACCAAGAGCATGCACTTCTTACCTGTTATGAGTATGCAGACAGCTTCTATTTTGGATAAGTTATATGTTAAGGAGATTGTCATATTGCACGGCGTTCCATGTGATATTTTGAGTGATAGAGATCCAATATTCACAAGCCAGCTTTAGAAGGGTTTGCATGAAGCATTAGGGACCAAGTTTAGTTTGAGAACCACTTACCATCCATAGAAATACGGGCAAACAAAAAGGGTGAACCGAATGTTGGAGGACTTTCTTTGAGCATGCATTTTATATTTTGTAGGTTCGTGGGAAGAGCATTTATGACTTATTGAGTTTTCATACAACAACGATTACCAGACCAGTACCAGAATGGCACCATTTAAAGCATTGTATGAAAGACCTTGTAAATCTCCATCATGTTGGGTAGAACCTAGAGATCATCTTATGCTTGGACCATATATGATCCGGGAGGCATCAGATAAGGTTATAGAGATTTGCAAGAAAATCAAGGAAGCGCAGAATCGACAGAAGAATTATGCAGATGAGAGGCGTAGAGACTTGGAGTTCTTGGTTGGAGACTTTGTTTTTTTAAAGGTTTCTCCGATGAGAAGTGTAATTTGGTTTGTAACGGCTAGGAAGTTGGCTCCTCATTATATAGGGCTATTACCCATTCTTGAGAGGAATGATACGCTCGCATATAGAGTTAAATTACCGATTAGGCTGTTAGGTGTGCACAACGTATTTTATGCATTGCATTTGCGTAATTTTGTGCATGATCCTTTAATGACAGTAGAAGCGGCGCCGCAAGAGGACTTGGTGATTGTACCAAATTTGACTGTGTTGTGCAGCCTGTTATTGATAGAGATATGAAGCAATTGAGGACTAAGGTTGTAAAGTTAGTCAAGGTGTAATGGAGCGAGGATGCTTGGGATTGCATGTGGGAGACCGAGGATAGTTTGAGGAAGTCCTATCTAGATTTGTTCTTAGACTAAATTTTATTGTCTTAGTTTGTATTTGAATTGTGGTTTAGTTTGTATATCGTTTCAGTGGTGCTATATATATATATATATATATATATATTTCATATTCTTCCATCTTCTTTGATTACCGTTCTTGTTGAACTTTAAGGATGAAATGTTTTAAGTGAGGGAGAATTCAACGACCCAGAAATTGAACACTTCGTCTTCGAATATCGAAAACATTTTGAATTTTAGTTAATTGTTGTAAATATGATTTCATAACCTTGTTAAGCATCATTTAATTAATAGAAGATGATAAGAAACTTGTTTTGGAGAATTGTTTACAAAATATATCCTTTGGAAAAATTTCGATAATGTAACCGAAATCGTTATGTCGATAAACAGTCTTTTTCTCAACAAAAGTTGTTCGAGCTTTTTGTGCATGTCTAATTAATCATTACAGAGATGGTTAGCAACTAAAAATATTTTTTTTCTTATGGCCAACAAAATAGGATGATATCATGCATGAGAAAATAAGGAAAATAAGCAAAAATAAAAATAATTAACTCTTAAACTAATGATCTAATGAACACATTAGCAACTAATTAAACACTCTCCTCTTTATAAAGCTTGGAAGGTTCTAGAAGCTTCCTATGGATAAGAGATATTATTATGGTGAGGGTACAATGGTAATTAGCATAAAAGGAGAAGTAACATTAAGTAAAAGTAAGCATAAATGGAAATTACTTCAAAGTGAAGCTATGTGGTGTAAAGTTTGATATGATGGGAGATATTATGCATTAGGGTTTTGAGCGCTTTTTGGATTTTTCTCATCATTATTTCTAATTCTATATAAGGAGGGGTACATCCTTAGGAATTATATCACAAATGTTTCAAAGCTTAGAGTTCAAAATCAATGTCGTCATCATCATCATCTTCTTCTTCTTCTTCTTAACTTTCCAAAGAAAATAGTTTGTAAACCACCTCCAAATCTCCTCAAACTTTAAAGAAAGCCTTGCTACCACATAATAACACCTTCTACCTAGTTATATTGTGAAAAAGTGAAGCCATTCTCACTGTATCTCTTTGGGCCGTGAGCAATTATTACGTTTAGGAGGGCATAAAGAAAGGCGAAAGCAAGGAGCAAGGAAGGAAAGGTTGTAGCTAACTTGGGTTTGAACTTGAGTACTTAAGCTTGGTTATTTGTTGTGTTGAAATGAGCTAATGGATTGATAATATAACTCATATATGATTATATTTGTTATGTTAAAAGTTGTTTGAATTGTTAAGCGACATATGTTAAAACATTGATTTGGATTCTTGTTTTGAAAAACAAGCGACACATAAGATCCATATATAAACTTGAATGGACTTGTATAACATATGAATAAGCCTTGTAACAAAGCAAATAGGTTATAGTTGAATATAGGTTGAGATATGACTTGGATTTTGAAAGTGCATTTATAACGATAGTCGTTATGAATGCAGATCGAAATTGACTTGTTTTTTACAATTGTTATGGAACTTTGTACGGAGATCCATAGGGGTTTTTCACCATATTTACAATGTTTTATATGTATGTTTGTTGCTATTAAAAGTTTGGATAGTAAAAAGTTAAGTAATATCACGAAAATGGCCAAAACATCACTAGTACAAAACTACCTTGTTTAATCTTGATTTTTGGACTTCAAATGTTTCAAAAAGGAATTAAAGTTTGAGTGATTGCACCTCTGCTACTTAGGACCGGCCCTGCCATTGACTAGGAAGCGCCGAATTTGATCACCACTTTGTTGCGATCAACAACCATAAAAAGTCATCCCGAAGCATACATAAACCGAAGATATTGCTCTAGATTTGGTGGTAATCATACCCTATTGGGAGCGACCCACATAGCCCTACTGCACGCCCCTGCTTTAGTCATTTTCCCGGTTGATAAGGCTTGAGGCTATGATTACCTTTTTATATAGCAACTATTAACCCTTAATTCTCTAAGACTTAAGAACTGCACGATTCGAGCAGGGTGTGTGACTTAGCGGGTCAAGGAACTGTGCGAGTCAGGAAAAGTACACGACTCAAGACTTATAACGAGTTAAGGAATTGTGCGACTCAACGAGTTAGGGAATCGTGCGATTTAATGACTTAAAAGACTGGATGAGTCAACAACTCAAAGCAAACAACGACTTATGACCCACCTTAGATCGTGAGCGACTTAAGCAAGTAGAGGAAATGCCGCATCTAGTTGGCTCGTATGCGATTCAGGACTTGTGCTATTATCTGAAATAAACAATCTTACCTATTGAGCCACGACTCACGACTTAGCATAACTCGTCCATGAGCCAAAGCCGCTAGGTGATAATTTACTTCCACGATGCTTGTGCCAGAGAGGTTAACTCGGAAACGACCTAGGACTTATAAGATGAGTTCAGGTGAGTAAGTAAACTCTAACCAAACCAGGAGCTGGATCCAATAGGTCGGCCGCGACTTATAATAAGTCGTCCACGACCTACGACACGGTATAAGTCGGATGCGACTCATGACTTGGAGAAAAACTCCTGTCCAGAATTCACTATAAATACATTGCCATCTCCAACTTTCCAGGGACTTTTTGGCCGATCATTTCTTGAAGCGTCGTTACTCTGCTGAACTCTCAACTCACTCAACAATTGAAGATCTTCGAACATTCGAGACACTACAACAAGCTTCGAGAGGAATTTCCTACATCCAACACAGATTCATCGAGTTTCACCATCGAAGTTTGAGCTAGTAGTCGAGATTGTCTTTGAGATCAAATTGTATTGTTTTCATAAGTGTGTTGTATCGTCTTGTAATTAGATTCAGTAATAAAGAGATTCAAAGTGGACATAGGCTCAATCTCAAGCCGAACCACTATAAACTGCTGTCTTTTACCGCTTTTTTGCTATTTTACTACTTACTTCTTATTCCCGTCACACGGGTGGTGCTTTCACAATTTTACCACACACACCGGGTGTTAGCGTTCACTTTTTAGCGTTAACATTTTGGTGCTTTCACTGAGAATTGAACTCAGGGCTATTGTCTTCATTGCTTCACGAAAGTTTGTTGAAACAGTTTCTTTCAAGACCAGAAGTCTGTCAGACATAATGGCTCCTAGAAGAAGAGGTAGACCTACCAGATCCGAAAATGCTCATGAAGGGACCTCCGCCTCCCCAATAGCAAACCAGGCAACTCCTACTGTAGGAGTGACAAGGGCTGAACTCGACGAAATTGTGTCAGGATTATACCAGCAGATAGAAACACAAAACGCTTTGATGATGGATAGATTAAATGCTCTGCTCGGGGCGAATCGTCAGCCAGAAAACCATCAAACAACCTTTCCTGAAATGCCACCTTTCCAAGCTGAAGGTTCTATGCCACAGCCAACTTATCACGAACATGTGCCCAGGCAAGCTTCCGAGAGAAGGACTGATGCCTGCCCGGAGATATCTCTGAATAATAAAGAGTACCTGTCCGAGATGGTTGGCCGCATCATGAAAGAGAGCATGCTGAGGGAAGAAAATGAGAGTGATTGGGGATTTGCACCAAGCAGAACTTCGTTTACCGAAAGGATCCTGAAAGCGGAATTTCCAAGGAAATTTGCACCCCCTACTATCCAAGCCTATATGGGAACGAGTGACCCTAATCATTTCTTATACAAGTACGATTGGCATATGACCGGTGCAAGAGCGTCAGATGAGATTAAGTGCCGATACTTTCCAGTGTACTTGGAAGGTGTAGCTCTACTTTGGTTCACAAAGCTTCCAATCCGGTCTGTAGATCAATTCTCCGACTTAACGCAGAAGTTCAAAGAACAGTTCAGATTGTATGCTTCAAAAGCTAAGGATATGATGTCGCTGTCTAGTCTTGAACAAGCTCCCGGAGAATCAATCAAATCTTTCTTGAGCCGCTTCAATATAGCTATAGCCAAAGTGGATAATGCAGAGCCGCGTATGATCCTGACCTACTTGGTACGAGCCATCAACAAATCGAGTGAATTTGGAAAATGGCTAAAAATGAAGGAACCAAATTCCCTTGAGAAGTTTTATAAAAAGGCTGATGAATTCATGCGCTTGGATAACCTTTCCACGTCAGCAAAGGTGGTTATTCCTAAGGACAACAATAATGATCATGCCCCTAACAAAAGAGATTCTGGGAATCAGAAAAGGGAGAACGACGGAGGAAAGAACCAGGGAAATGAGAAGAAACTCCGCCTCTTTGATCCGTCAAATTTTACTCCTTTAACTGATACACCAGAAAATATCTTTTTCACAACAAAGGATGTTGTCAAGTATCCTAAGCCACCTGAGATGAGAAGAGGTGCAGTGCGCAATGGGAAATTCTGCCAATTTCACAATCAACCCGGCCATGACACTGATCAATGTCGCCAGTTAAAAAGTGTGATTGAAGAATTGCTAAAAGAGGGTAAGCTTCAACAATATATGAAGCAAAGCGGAGTCGATCCAACCTCATCCACTCTGGGGCAACAACATCCTACCCTTCAATCCGGCTCTCGCAACAACGCAGCAGTGCAAGAGTCCGAGCAGCTTATCATTAATGTTGTCACAGGAGGTCCATACCCGGCAAACGAAAGTTGGGAAGACTGCTAATTACCCACAAAGCTGCGGCTGAGGGATCTTTCACTCTCTCTGACATATGAATTCGAAACTACAATCGAAGACCGATCCGGAGATTCTGGAACAACAATTACTTGCATCCATGTTTTACTTAACAACATTGCTTAAATTTGTAAAATGATGATGGATGTATAACTTTTGTATTGTAAACCATTGAAAATATCAATGTGATTCAATAATGAAGAACTATAAAACTTGTGTTCTCTAATGCTATAAAATGCCTGTCTTATTTCGATATGCAAGTTTCTTTAAAATGTTGCTAAAATGTCGATTATATATTTCAGGCTATCAAAGCAAAGAATACTTACTCCACCCATCCCAAGACTTAGCGACTCCTACGAGTCACTCAACAATGTTAAGCCGCAGAAGAAGTGCTATTCACAAACCGTTGATGATTCCACCAAAGCGGGCACCTTCCTGACGAGAAGGTTCCAGACCCGTAACCAACCGAGATCGTTTGTACAAACGAACATCCGGTGAAGTAGCTTGCGTCTGCCCCGTGGATTTATTCAACGACAAAGTACACTTCTCTGGCAAAAAAGCAAACAACTTACAAAAGAATGGAACATATACTTGGAGTAATAGAGAGGAATCGCTAAGAAGCAGATGGTGGAAGGACACAAGCAACAAAGCCCTCTTTGGAGGCACAAGCCCTCTTCGGAGGCACAACTCTTTGGAGGCACATTTCACCGGAGTTGAAGTGCAGAATGCTCCTCTTCGGAGGCCCACCTCACCAGAGCTGAAATGCCAAAAAAGACCTCTTCGGAGGCACATTTCACCGGAGTTGAAGTGCAAAATGCTCTTCTTCGGAGGCCCACTTCACCAGAGCTGAAATGCCAAAAAAGACCTCTTTAGAGGCACATTTCACCGGAGTTGAAGTGCAAAATGCTCCTCTTCGGAGGCCCACTTCACCAGAGCTGAAATGCCAAAAAAGACCTCTTCGGAGGCACATTTCACCGGTGTTGAAGTGCAAAATGCTCCTCTTCAGAGGCCCACTTCACCAGAGCTGAAATGCCAAAAAAGACCTCTTCGGAGGCACATTTCACCGGAGTTGAAGTGCAAAATGCTCCTCTTCGGAGGCCCACTTCACCAGAGCTGAAATGCCAAAAATACCTCTTCGGAGGCACATTTCACCGGAGTTGAAGTGCAAAATGCAACTCTTCGGAGGCCCACTTCACCAGAGCTGAAATGCAAAACTGCTTCCCTTCGGAGACCAAAATTGCTTCTCTACGGAGACCGAAAACTGCTTCTCTTCAGGGACCAAAATTGCTTCTCTTTAGAGACCAAAAATTGCTTCTCTTCAGAGACCAAAATTGCTTCTCTACGGAGACCAAAAACTGCTTCTCTTCGGAGACCAAAATTGCTTCTCTTCAGAGACCAAAAATTGCTTCTCTTCGGAGACCAAAATTGCTTCTCTACGGAGACCAAAAACTGCTTCTCTTCGGAGACCAAAATTGCTTCTCTTCGAAGACCAAAATTGCTTCTCTTCGGAGACCAAAATTGCTTCTCTTCGGAGACCAAAATCGCTTCTCTTCGGAGACCAAAATACCTCTTTAGAAGCACACTTCACCGTGCTCGAAGTACCAAAAATAAGCCCTTTACTGGGGCACAAAATCAAAACCTTCTTCAGAAGCTCATTTCACTGCGTAGGAAAATTCACTTTTTAACAAATAAAAGTGATCATCTCTGAAAGTTGATGTGTTCTTCAAGGAAGAAAGAGAAAGTAAAATTTCTCCAAAAAACGAGATATGATCTATTAAAAGCAGAATGATTCTCCCCTTAAAAGTGGAGTAGTTATTCTTTGAAATAAGAGTATCAGTCTTGAAAAAGCTAGAAATGTTGCAATGCACTTGTGGTATGGGGGCAACACTATACAATTCAGTTACATTAATAAAAGTAATATGCAAGCAACATACCGCAAGTTCATTGCAATATCATGAAAAGTAGATGTGGAATAAATGCATTCTTAAACACAGACAAAAAAGTTTGTACAAGTAAAAAGAATCGTTTATTCTATACTAAAAATGAGAAACAGATGCATTCTCACATACACAAGAATTTGTACAAGTAAAATAGCTATTTTATTCAATACTATGAAAACTTTTTACATTATGCAGATTACAAAAAGAAGCGGGGACCGGTACCCGCAAAATCTCCGGTCGATACATGCAAAAAGCAAAAATAAGAAGTAGAAAATCCAGCTTGTCATCCCTTCTTCCCGCCACCTTTGGAGCCTTTACCCGGCCTAATGATTAGTTTCTGAAGCCGTTGTGGACGGGTCGGGGGGGAAGGAGAAAGAGGCACGGTTGGATCAACTTCTGCTTCTTCTCCAGCGGAAATACTTTTCTTCTTCTTCTTCATGACATGCTTCCCCTTCCTCTTTGAAGAAGATTCGCTCCCCGGAGTAGCAAGCAGTGTAGAAAGCTTTGTGTCATCGTCAAGAGACTGCTCTGGGGTCTTCTCGATGTCATCAAGATCCTCCGCCTTCTGCTCCTATGAAGCGGTCGGATCATCCAGGCCTTGAAGAGCTTCAATTTTCTCTACCTGTGAGCCCGGTTGGGAAGCAGAAAGAGGGGTAATTTGCGAAGATGGAGGAACGGCAACTAGAGGAGTGGAAGTTGGCGCAGTATTCGGTACTTCCGCTACAGAAGAAAAGAAGTTAAAGTCAGTACTCTCCGAAAAAAGAGAAGATATTGGATCACCAGGACTTAAGTAATAAGCGAGAAATTCATCAAGATCAGCTGAATCGAATGAATAATCCACTTGAGCCAGATCTGAATCGAAGTTACCTTGAGAAGTCGGTTTTGACAAGTCAATTTCAAATTTATCAGCCTTAGTGTCTTCTTGACTCTTCTCCTCGATTTGAGTAAGGGGAGGCTCGGTTGTGACGGGCTTAGCCTCAACGTTTTTTGCAGGAGAAGAAAAGTGAGAGCTGGAACCAACGATATCGACGTCGGTCGAAATCGAAGTGTGGACAGGGGCAGTTAAAGATATTTTCTTCTCTGGATGTTCTTCTGCCACTATTCCAGCTCTAGCTTCAGTGAGTTGCTCTTTTCCTCTAGCAAGAGCAGCACGAGCTTCATCGTCAAGATAGCGTGCCTCAAGCTCCGTTTCATTGTAGCCAGCTCCCCCGAGCATATCGATAGCAGCCTCCCATACTTCGGCCAAAGTGATCTCATATTCAGGACCCAGAAAGGAGAGGCTCCCACGACCCAGGACACTGTGCAAATAAAAGTCAAATAAGGTAGAGTTGACGTTAGCTTTTGTTGCCTCATGAGATTGCTCGGCTGCTTCTTTTTCGGCGACAGCTGCAACTCGACCAGCAACAGCCTCATCACGCTCTTTCTCAGCGTTAGCAAGTTGAGACTTTAGCAATTCAATCTCCACATTCTGGGAGTTAACTGTTTCCCGCAATTGAGTGTTATTTTTGCGGTATTCTTCAACAACGAACTGCTCAGCCGCAAATTTCATCTCAGCGTCCCTCTGAGCAGCGTGCGCATCCCGCACTTGTTTTTGAAACACTTCTTCTTTCTGAAATTGCAAAGCGGAAGAAGCGGCGAGATCTTCCTTGAGTTTCTTCACCTCAGACTCGAGTCTTGCATTATCATCGGCAATGCTCATCATCTCGGCATCATGCTACTTGCACCATTTATCCCATTCAGCCTTATCGTTCTCCAGAGTCAGCATGTTTTCGAGATTCATGTGGTTGACTCTTTGGAGTTCATCAACAAGTTTTTGCCATTGCGAAATCCTCTCGACGTCAAGCTTAACCGCATCAAGATTTCTAAGCATAGCTTGCTTGTCGATCGGAACCAAATCTAAGTCAAAGCGCACTCCTCTTAGGCACCAATTCAGAAATCGGCTCTGAAGTGTTGGAGGGCCATCTTTAACTTGGTACTGGGGCCTTTGGATGATCGCTTGGATATCAGATTTCTTTAAAGCAGGAGAGCCGGATGGAACATTAGGAGAGACAGGAGCGTCAGTCTTTTCCGAAATTGCAGATGCGTCCTTTTCGCCAAGTTTGGTCCGCTTACTAGAACCATCAGCAATGTGACTATTCCCCTTGTCGTCGTGAGATTTCCTTTTATGAGAATCGTCGCTTCTGCGGGAAGAGTCGTATCGCTCGTCCCTACTACTATAGTGCTGTTCATCTTCTTTTCTGCAGCGCTCTTCATAAGCTCGCCTTTCACGAGTCTTCCTGGCAGCTCTCTCCTCATCAGTTTCTCTTGGTGGATCTAGATAACGCCTGAAATCATAAGCATCGCGGCTTCCATGACGCTGAAATTTGTCGTAATGCGATTCGCTCCGCCCCATCGAAGAATCTGAAAATGGAAAAGAAGTGAAGTTTAGAAATTTCCAGAAAGAAGAGGATAAGTGCTTATAAGTGCTGAAAAATCCTAAGTGTGTGCGGCGTGCAAACTACGTGCGTCAAACTACAAACCACGCTTTAATGTGGAAACGGAGTCGATAGGTGTAGAAGGTGTCAAAGCTTGTTTCAAAGAGGAAGTCGCTTCAACAACATGAGAGATCGCTTTTGAAATATTATCTTTAAAAAGCTCCTGAGAGGTTATCATTATATCGCTCAAATTATCAAAAATATCATCACCGTGATGCCCAGCGGAACTCTCTTGTTCGACTTCCACGACAGCCGTCTTCTCAGAAATGTGAGGATTTTCCTCCTCTTCGATAACTGGAGAAAGCTTTAATTTGTTGGACGACCCCACAACATCGGTAGAAGTAGAACACTTTACTAATGCAGTGTCTGCAGTTGGCTCCTTTAGAGCTGTCTCTTCTGTAGAAGCTGGGGCATCTGATGTCTGTGCTGAAAAATTAGAAACTTCACGAGGCTGAGTAAAGCGAGAAGAGTGTAAAAGCCCGAATTAATGTAAAAATTCGTCTGTTAACAGGAATTGGACACTCCTCTCCTCAACCGGCACCGCCATAAGCCTCTCAAAAGTCGATCTGTGACCGGGATCTCTGGAAGGAAGAGGAAGTGCTGAAAAGAAAAAGGGCAGAGTCAACACTTGACAACTCGGACTTCGAAAAGTTTGAAAATAACATAAGAAACAGAGACAAGCGATCTTACTTCCTACTCTCCAGATAGTGTAAAATCCCGGAGGGCAGCGAACGTAAAAGAATTGAGTTAAAAACCCATGAGCACTGTCGGGAAGACCAACGATCAATTTACGATTTCTGGCACTTCTCATAACAGTGATAGAAGGATGATCTTTAGTTCTGGTAAAAGAACACAAGTAGTAAATCTCGTCAAAGCTCGGAAGTCGCTCAAGAATTCTCCCAAATAGCACATACAACCCCATTATAATGGCGTAGCCATTGGGATGTAGCTGAAATGGGGAGATGGCCAGTTGTCGAAGAAGATGCTGGAGAAAGTTGTTGAAAGGTGGAATAGCTCCGCTCAGGCACATTTGTCGATTAACTGCTACAAAGCCAGGAGGTGCTGCATCAGGAGTGTTGCTTTTCTCGGGAAGAATGGCATCAGGTTCAGCAATGCCGAACTGAGCGCACAACTGCCGGAAAACTTTGTACGATAAAGTAGTAGAGGCCCTTTCTGGAGGGTTGACTAATGGAGCTGGAATAAAAGTGGCTTCTTCAGCCTGGACTGTAGTATCTTCTCGCAGAGAAGTCATTCTACACAAGCAACTGGACATTCAAATATGAAGGTGCACATTTCCTAAAAAGTGTGAAGTATTGTCCAAAACTAATGAAAAGAACAAGTAAATATAACTGGAATTCAACTAGTCGACAATTGATCGATTACTAAATTTCAGGACTTGTTAGTTTTAAAATTCAGGTACAGTATTAATGCAAACATGTAAATTTAGTTGATCAATCCAATGTTTCTTTGATGCTTTGCTTGAATTAGTTGGTTTAAGGCACTTCGTTCACACGATCTGTTTGAGTTGATTATTTGTTATTAACTAATCTGTCATTTGATGTGGGCAGTCAGTGGCAGTATATTAGTCCCAATTTTCTATGAATGTTGTGTTGAACATGTTGTAAGCTTGTAAGTCAAAATGATCTGTGAAAGAATGCAACAAAGTTTAACAGTTTAAAGTCCAAACACTAGTTCAAAATTCAAGCAAAATTTGAACAAGTACTAAGTCGCGAACGACTCAAGTGATAAGTCGCCCTCGACTCAAGCATTGACTCGACAACGACTTAGGTGCTAACTCGGCTACGACTTAAGAATTGGTTCCTGTGGGTTAGGGTCAACTATTCTCTAAGTCGTAAGTCGTGGAGTATAAAGGAAACTTCAATTCACTGCAACAAAAACTCTCAAGTCCTAACTCGGCTACGACTCAGAGCTTAAGTCGCAGAAAGTGATAAGAAAATCCATAGTTAAATCATCAAAATTGCTGGATCACGCGAAATCACCAATCCATCTAACTCCTGACTCGTCTACCTCCTAACCCGTTAACTATCCAATGCTTAACCCATTAACCCGATAACATCACAACCATCATCCCAAGTTCTGACACACCACTAAATCGCCGCAAATCACGAATCAAGTCATATCGAAATACCCTAAGTCCATCAATGTCCAGTGTGACGATATTTGCAAGGTTCAAGGGAGCAAACCAGAGACAAAGGATTGATGATAATTGGCGATTGGAAAAGAGGCGAAAATGCTTACGCAGTGTGATGCTAGGGATGATCGAAGAAGAATCGAATCAAAATCGCCTTAGAAAGCTTGGAAAAGTATTAATGGCAGACGCGGCTGGGAGAAATGTTAATGAGAAGAAGGAGATAAGAGGAACGACTTAAACTTTTTATACCTCGGAGCAATGGAATTTGAATCGGCCCACACGAGTTAAGATGAGTCGAAGCACACGATCTACGACTTAGGCGTGTACATCGAGGGGCAAATGTTAACCCTTAATTCTCTACGACTTAAGAACTGCACGATTCGAGCAGGGTGTGCGACTTAGCGGGTCAAGGAACTATGCGAGTCAGGAAA
The DNA here is from genome assembly GCA_030737815.1 of Allium fistulosum. Taxonomy (NCBI): domain Eukaryota; kingdom Viridiplantae; phylum Streptophyta; class Magnoliopsida; order Asparagales; family Amaryllidaceae; genus Allium; species Allium fistulosum. Next base: position 749,549,270 of record CM060905.1, on the reverse strand, counting down.
AGTACACGACTCAAGACTTAATGAGTTAAGGAATTGTGCGACTTAACGAGTTAGTGGATCGTGCGATTTAACGACTTAAAAGACTGGACGAGTCAACAACTCAAAGCAAACCACAACTTATGACCCACCTTAGATCGTGAGCGACTTAAGCAAGTAGAGGAAATGCCGCATCTAGTTGGCTCGTATGCGATTCAGGACTTGTGCTATTATCTGAAATAAACAAGCTTACCTATTGAGCCACGACTCACGACTTAGCATAACTCGTCCACGACCCAAAGCCGCTAGGTGATAATTTACTTCCACGATGCTTGTGCCAGAAGGATTAACTCGGAAAGGACCTAGGACTTATAAGATGAGTTCAGGTGAGTAAGTAAACTCTGACCAAACCAGGAGCTGGATCCAATAGGTCGGCCGCGACTTATAATAAGTCGTCCACGACCTACGACACAGTATAAGTCGGATGCGACTCATGACTTGGAGAAAAACTCCTGTCCAGAATTCACTATAAATACATTGCCATCTCCAACTTTCCGGGGACTTTTTGGTCGATCATTTCTTGAAGCGTCGTTACTCTGCCGAACTCTCAACTCACTCAATAATTGAAGATCTTCGAACATTCGAGACACTACAACAAGCTTCGAGAGGAATTTCCTATATCCAACACGGATTCATCGAGTTTCACCATCGAAGTTTGAGCTAGTAGTCGAGATTGTCTTTGAGATCAAATTGTATTGTTTTCATAAGTGTGTTGTATCGTCTTGTAACCAGATTCAGTAATAAAGAGATTCAAAGTGGACGTAGGCTCAATCTCAAGCCGAACCACTATAAACTGCTGTCTTTTACCGCTTTTTTGCTATTTTACTGCTTACTTCTTATTCCCGTCACACGGGTGGTGCTGTCACAACTCTACCACACACACCGGGTGTTAGCGTTCACTTTTTAGCGTTAACAGCAACCATCTTCGAATGCTAACACTGCCCTCCAAGCAGTAATGCAAGGCTAGCATTCGTCTATACAAGTTCCGGAATCGAACAAACATTCCACATTTACCATCTTCCAATTTGGAATCACCCTTAGGAAGATTAGTACAACTTCATAACATACTTTATAACAATCCATCATGAAAGTTATTAGTTTGGAGTGGTTTGGATAAATTTTACTTATCTGAAACCGATGTCTCCAAACTAAGCAACAATTCCAGGCTAACTCAATTCTGGTTCTTTTGGAAGTATATAATCAGTATTTGAGTCCTCATCGGGGAACTCTAATATACACAACATACTTCCTAAGTTAAAACAGGTCAAGTTATAAATAGCGGACGATCCTCTACTTAGGTTTATTATACAGAGTTCGCATATATATAACCATATGCTTAATTTAAACATGACCCATTGATAGGAATTAACCCTCCCATATTTATCACATTTATGATATTTCGGCCTTACTCTATCTCTCGCCTAGAAGTAAATTCTAGATCTCACAAATAGAGATCGGCTTATTCATCGACTTTTAGTGCTAACTATGGGTTGACTTACTTCCCATAAATGTGTCATCACATTAACATTGGTTTCATATTTGTTTGAGGTTACTTATAGGTAATCAACAAAGAAATCCCTTGATTTAAAACATTTTTGAAAAAGAAAGATAGTCTTAAAACAAACTGATATTTTGAAATAAAAATGATTTTTAAATTAAAAACCCTTGTTAACTGGTTAAATAACAATAAACCTCAAGATTGGAAGTGTGCACTACTCCCTCATTGAGTCCACTTAGGCATTTTGATCTCATTTTTCCAAGGCAAGAGAAATGAACCACAATTAAGTTTATACATAATGATAGGGTCGGAGGTTCAACCCCTCTTTCTAGCGCTAAAAAAGTTAACAAGAAATCTTGTCAACATCCCCAATACTCTAATAAGATATTTTTGTTTGGACACTACCATGTGGTGGAGATAATTCTTGCTTATGAAAGTGGATCTTTGGATAAAATGTCTTAGTGAAATTGATCTGATGAAAAGAATGATGAATGACCATTCATTTTGACCTTGTCGAAAGGTTAATGAGGTGGCTCCAACCCTTTGATAAGGCTGATGAAATGCTAGATTGTCAAACCTTTCGACCTTGTAGAAAGGTTGTTGGCATGACCATCCCAACCTTCCGTCTAAGTTAGTATGGAAGGAAATAACTCAACCTTTTGACCTTGTCGAAAGGTTGCTAACGAGATTACTCCAACCTTTTGGCTAGGTTGGAATGGAAGGAAATAGCTCAACCTCTCGACCTTGTCAAAAGGTTGTCAACGAGATCACTCCAACCTTCCGTCTATGTTGGAACAGAAGTAAGTTACCAAACCTTTCGACTTTGTCGAAAAGTAAGATAAGATTTTTCCAGTTATCAAACTTCCAGAAATCAGTTACTTGATGAGTTTCATCTCCCTTTAGAGTCGAAAGTAGACATGGTTGATGTCTACCAATTCCTTTTTAACCATGCCGAAAGGTTATGTGTAAGACCTTTCGACAAAGTTGTAAGGAGATGCATAGTTCATTTGCCAACTTTAAAATCCTTTTGGCCCATTTTGATGCCCATTTTCATTCTATGGAATCAATTCGAAGGGTTTGCTAATTCTTAAGGAAGTAAATTCCCTTCGGAATAAACCCATCATGAATGGTTATAAGATATATAACCCAGAATTCCATTTGGAAGTAAACTTTTCGACTAAGTTGAAATGTTTCTTTTCTTTTAAAGCAATCCCGGCTTATATATTTAACCCATTTATTTTTCTTATACAAGATCAACTTAATTATTCCCCTATCCATGCACTTAGCAGTTGCAACACATCATCATCGCTTTATCTTTCCACATCAAGTGTGAATTTCAATGATAATGTATTGTGATGGGGAATATCTAAGTTGATCTTATGCATAGCATATATCAAAAGAGATTATGAGAAAAATGTTGAAATCATGTGCAATTGATCATTAGTCTAGCTAATGATCTTTATGATTCTCCTCATTGCTAATATCCATCATGAATGAACCATCTCCCTTTATTTCATTTTCAAAATGAGTTACAAGAAATTGAGCGATCTCCCCAATTCAATTTAGGGTTTTTACAAGTAGAATTATCTCTATGAAAGTGGAGAAAAGAAAATGAATTCAGTATCCAGAATTCCGCCCCCAAAACTGGACTCCATGGGTCTTATTTATAGATTTAGGCAGCCCACCTTTCGAATTCATGCTTTCCGACTGAGTCGGAAGGTCCCCCTTTTATATGCTTTCTTAAACCTTTTGACTTCATTGAAAGGTTATGAACCCTTCGACTGTGTCGAAAGGTTAGGGATCTCTTGTGCTTCTTGGTCTATTACTTTTGCATCCCTGTTTTCCACCTCGTCGAAGGGTCTCTTCTTTGCATACTTTGTCAACCATTCGACCTTGTCGAAAGATCTGCCTCCCTCGTGCTGTTATGAACCCTACGACCTCATCGAAAGGTTTTCCTCATTATGAACCTTTTGTTCTTATCAAAAGGTTTGTTCTTCATATGCTGTTATGAACCTTCCGCCTTTGTCGAAAGGTTTGCTAATCTTATGTTTTAATTAACCTTTCGACTTCATCGAAAGGTTTGTTCTTTACTTTTTGTGAACCTTTCGACCTTGTCGAAAGGTTTGTCTTTACTTGAACGTTGTCAAGAGTGTGCTTCTCTTCAATGTTATCGTGAGGTTGCTTTCCATTCTTTCCTGAATTCTGAGTATTGCTTTCTTCATAGAACCTTTCGACGCTGTCAAAAGGTATCCTGGATGTGTCTTTACCGGTTTGAAAGGCTCGTTATGCTTTCGAAAAGGTCACTTTGTGGTTAAACCTTCGGCTTCGAAAGGTTTGATGAATAGTTGAGAGAGCACGATTGATTGCTTTTGAAAGGAGTTCTAAATTCATAATTGCCTGTTCATCTGTGTCGAAGGCCACTATTTTTTTTACTATATGAATAATTGGACCCTCTGAACATCCTTTTAAAGTTTTTCATGATGACTTAGACTGTCTCTTTGTCAAAATTTCATTTTTATTATCCTTCTTTCATACTTCTGCCTTCATGTGAATATTATGGTTAACAGATAATAACATATATATATATATATATATATATATAACTTTTATTCAATTTTATAAAATAACATCAAATAATTAATGTATGCAATTTACTTATAGACACACACACAAATATATATAACAGGAAATTATTGTCAAGGACAAAATTTCTCAGCATTTTAGTCTCAAGGACAGACCTTCAGTATTTTAGCCTGAAGGATAACTTTCTTTAGGTATCAGTTTTTAGTTATTGATAGCAGTTTTTAGGTATCAGTTTGTAGATACCGGTATGAGTTTTTAGGTATCAGTTTTTAGTTCGGTAGCAGTTTTGGAAGAATGTTTGTCCTTATGAATAATTTTAGAAGAATGTTTGTCCTTATGAATAATTTTTAGGAGAATGTTTGTCCTTGTGGTTAAAATATTGAGGTCGTGTCCTTGAGGCTAAAAATATACAAATTTTTGTCCTTTAAATTAATTCTCCCTATATATAATTTTTTCTAAAATTGTTTTTTTATATTTTTTAACTAATTAAAATAGTTTAAAATCCGAATAATTTTCTTGGATTGTGCCATAAACAATTTCAATATGATGTTGTTATGAATGTTATTTTTTCCTTATACATATTAATTTCTAAAACAATAATAAACAATAGATTGGACTACATGAGCGTATATATATAAATTTGTTTTATAAGATATGAGATCTAAACTATACTACCATGATGTAATAACAATCAAAATGAGATGGGATAATCACCTTATATAGTAGTCTAAGATACACAACTTGAATGGTTGAATGATTCCTAGGCTTAACTGAATTAGCTTCAGGATTTTGCTATGATCCAGGGATGAACACCATCTTCTATTAATTTGATTTTGTTTTGATTTGCTTTTGAGAATATTATGGCCTTGGAGTCATAATTTGGTTTATATGAACAAGAGAGAGACCAAAAACAATGACAATTGATGCGTTTACGTAGGTAATTAAGAAGAGGAAATGGTGGAGAACTTTTCTCCTTCCTTTTCACAATCATTTAATACCACTTCAAAAAAAAGTTGAATCCTCAAACCCTGTCTGGATAAGTTATTTTCGGCTGGAATAAACTCGAGGAGGAAAGGCTAAACAATGACGATTAATGTGTATAAGTAGACATTAAAAAAGAGAGAAAGTTGGGGGATTTTCCTACTTTCTCTACTCACCTTTTTAATACCATTTTAAAACTATTTTGGACGTTCAAATCCTTGCTTCCCTTGCACCCTAGGTCGGCCATGATTGAGGCTATAGAGCCTTCAACAATTCTCAAACCTATATAGCAATCAGTCAATTTAAATAAAATTTATATATTTATCTATATAATATATCGATACGCAGATATACAACTTTATATATGCACTTTATTGAACACCAATGACACCTATAACTAATATTTCATAAGTACAAGTTAATTTTTTCACTTACATCAATAAGATTACATTTCTAATGGTCAAATTAAAAAAATGGCCTCCTGCTAGTTTCTCATTTTTTGCGATTCTCTGTTTCTTCTTCACGTCTCATTACTTTATTCGTTAGATCTCTTTAGCGCTCTCTTGCTGGGCGCGCTCTTTCCCCTTACTGCCCGCTTGTCTCTCTTCGCAGTGGCATCTAGGGTTTGGCTATGGATTTGGGGATCTTTTACTTTCGTGGTGGATTCGTGAGCTCTTGTCCCTCATTCGCTAGCCTAGCTGCCGCACTCTTGGAAGTGGTGGCTCCCCCTCTATCGGTGTGCTTCGCTAGCAAATGCTCCGTTGAAATTTGCGTATACTCTTCTAGGGCTTCTTCGTCTTTGTCTCGTTTCAAGTTTTTGATCGTGGATGGGTTTTTCATGGAGATTTCACCATGTTTTTCGTATTCAGTGCGTGGCTCGATTTTCTCTGGGTCGTGTCCTATTTCTTTTGCTGTGCCTGAGATCATTTCCTCCTCCCCATGCTTGTCGGCGTCTAGCGGTGATCGAGATTTCATCACCCGATTTGAACCGAGACTCCTCTTTAGGGATGCGGTGGGGAGGTTTGGCATTGTACGAGTTTGGGTTGTGCTTCGGTTCGATTGAGGCCAATTCTGTTAGCGACTCTGCTGGCTTCTTGGCAGGTTGTGACTCAATCGTAAGTGACAATCGAGATTTCACAACTCGCTTTGTTCCTCGTCTGTCTATTCTAAGGGAAGATGCTTCTATTTGTCCGCTTGAGTCTTCTTGCGACTTTGGGACTGTTAGCGTTGTTGGCTATGTTGGTGTTATTGGGGATAAGGATTTGACCACCTTAACCCCATGACCTGACCGGCAGTTGGCTGCTGTGATTGTTCCTAGTGTTGTGTTGCCTGGCAGTTCGCCTTTGCTCTTGGGCGAGAGTTCTGCTGTGTCGTTGTGTGTAGGTGGTGGATTGCCTTCTGATTGGGCCGTTAACGATAAGGAATTGCCCTGTTCTTTATTGTTGTTGGCTCTGTCTTCTATCCGGATGGTTGGTGATGCCTTGTGCAGGCAGGCGAGCGATTCTCATTTTTGTTCCTTTTTCATAGATTTTGCTGGTAACCCTTTTATTTTTTGGTTGATGGCCGATGTGGTTCGGTTTTGCATGCTTGAGCCCTGACACACGTTTGTGTGTGCTCCTTGACATTGTCACTTCACCACTGTCTTGTACTATGTCAGGTCCCGTCTGCCCTAATCGATCTGTCTCGCCCGGCCGTGATCTCTTGTCCTGCTGCATGCATCAGAGTCCTTGGTCTTTGGTTGTTTTGCAGGTTTTCCTCTGCCAGTTCGGTTGTGTCCATACCTGTATACTAGTATGGAGCGATCGATTGGAATTCGCCTGCTGGGTTCTACTGTTGAGTCACTACGAGGCCTTTTCTGTGTCGTCAGTGACTTATTCTTCTTTTTGTGTTTCCTTTTTGTCGGAAAGCCATCGGCCCATTCGGTGGTTGCTTCGGGCCTGGAGCGGTTGGTTAGGCCGATATCCCAGCTCTGGTCGTATAGCGATCGTCTATGACCGCTATACGGACAGCCTGGATTATTGCCAGCCCTCTTTGTTTTGCTCTGTTGTTGCCCCTGTTTGGTCCGAGATGCGATTCTTACCCGTAGCGCGGGGCTGTTTGACTAGTGACAGTCCGGCATCGGTAAGACTCCCACAGCAATTTGGGAAGCAACTTGTTTGCTCCTCCGCACATTTCTGTCTTCCATCAGTTATTCCCTCCTTCACTATTCCCGTTCTCTCGTCTCTCTATGCTTGTCCTTCATTGGTTGATTCGGTGTTTTCTCCTGATGGTTGCTCCTCCATCGTTTCTTCATCCCCCTGCGTGGTTCATTTCCTTCCTTCTTCTGATTGGTTCTTAAGGCAGTATGGATTGCGCTTGGTCCGCATTCCTTCTATTTTACGCTTTCCTTATGATCACTCGGATCGGTTGACACTCTCTCCCTTACACTGCTCCGCATAGTGCTCCCGTCCCTCATCTGCGTGCCCTCTATCCATCTCCATTCCTCTTATGAGTAAGGCAGAGATTGCGCTCCTTAATGAGCACCTGGATTGTTTAGCTAGGAACTCCACGCCTTCTTCTTCGCTGGTTAGTTCCTCCTTGTCTCCTTTGTTAGGGACCGGGGGTGAGGAGTCTTTTGAGCCACCCGCCCCTCCTCCACGCTCGACTCGTCGCAGGCCGCGAAGAGTCCTTTCTACCTCTCGCACCATCCGCACACGCTCTATAGCAGCGTCCGAGCAGATCGATCGATCTACTCGTTTTTCGCTGTACCTGGTCTGAGTATGAGCTTGTTCGGTTTTCCTTTGGGAGGTGTCTTGTTCTCGCCTCTATCTCCTCATCCTCCTTCTTTCTCTTTTCATGGCGAATTTTCTCTTCTGGAATGTCCGTGGTATTGGCAATGATGCGTCTTTGGCTAGGCTAAAACGCATTATCAGGTAGCACTCGGTTGGTTTGGTCGCTCTCCTAGAACCCTTTATTGCCCCGGAAGGTATTTCCAAAATCGTCTTATCCTTAGGATTTGGCGGTGGCTCTGCTAATGTCTCGGGAAAGATTTGGATTTTATGGTCCAAATCTCTTGCGATTCAACCCGCTTTTGATTCCTCTCAACTCTTTTCGGTGGCGTGTTCGTCCCCTTCCTTTGCTGCTCCTTTTCTTTTCTCGGCTGTCTACGCCAAATGTGATCGTTCGGAGAGATTAGCTCTTTGGTCCAACATTCTTGCTCTCGATTCTTTGGGCATCTCTTCTTCAGTGGTAGGCGGCAATTTCAATATCGTCGCTTGCCAAGCGGAAAAACGGGGAGGAGCGGCCATGAACCGAGGGGCGATGGCGGATTTCAACTCGTTCATTGCCTCCTCTGGCCTTTCGGAGCTCCCCTTTGTAGGCTCTGCTTTCACCTGGTCTAACAACCGAGAGGGCCCGAATCGCATTCTCTCCAGACTTGACCGTGTTTTCGGTTCGAAGGAATGGTTTCGCCTTCCCTTCTCCTTCTCAATCGCTCATCTTCACCGGTCCTTCTCGAACCATTCTCCTATGATAGTCCACTGCTCTCCTCTATCCCTTTTGGGGCCCTCTTCCTTTCGGTTCCAGAGTATGTGGAGATCCCACCACTCTTTCCTTCAGGTGGTTTCTAACTCTTGGAGCGATCCTATTTTCGCCTCTCCCTGTGCTGCTTTCGGGCGTAAGCTATCGCGTCTCAAGGCTTGCCTTAAGGTGTGGAACGTTCAGGTTTTCAAGAACATTTTCGATCGTGTTCGTATGGCCGAAGAGTCTCTTATCATAGCCGAATCCTTGTTTGACGAGGATCCGACCGCTACCAACAAGGAGGTATGGGCCCTTGCCCAATCTTCCTTCTCTTCGGAACTTCGTGTCGAGAATGACTACCTCCGTCAAAAGGCGAGGGTCAAGTGGGTTGTGGACGGAGATGCGAACTCCAAATTCTTCCATTCTTCTATTCGGAAGAAGAATAACCTACTCTCGATTCGAGAGATTTTGCGGCCTGATCTCTCCTCGGCTTCTTCGCTTGAAGAAGTCAAAGATATCATCCTATCCCACTTCCAATCCTTTCTGGGCTCTCCATCTGTCTCGGTTTAAGATCCGGCCTTGTTAGCTTTCATTCCTCGTGTGGTCCTTTCGATGGAAAGTGCCGTTCTCGTGGAACTCCCATCCCCTGAGGAGATCCGTGCTTGTGTTTTTGCACTGAGCAAGGATAGTGCCAGTGGCCCTGATGGTTTCAACGGTGTCTTTTATAGGTGTTCCTGGCCTATTATTCAGGTGGATTTTTGTCTTGTTGTTCAATCCTTCTTCTCTGGGGGGACTCTTCCAACTGGATGGACTTCCACCAACCTGATTCTCATTCCTAAGTGCGAAAACCCAAGGTCTTGTGCGGATTTTTGGCCTATTAGCCTTTGCAACTTTTCGAATAAAGTTATTTCTAAAATCCTGGCCAATCGCTTGGCTCCTTTCCTTGAGCGTATTATTTCCCCGTCTCAAGCGGGGTTTGTCAAGGGGCGTCTAATCTCTGATAACGTCCTTCTAGCCCAGGAACTGATCTCCCAGATTGATCGGAAAGTCTGGGGATCTAATGTTGTCTTTAAACTAGACATGGCTAAGGCCTACGTTCGCATGTCTTGGTTTTTCATCATCAAGGGTTTAAGGACTTTCGGTTTTCCGGAATCCTTGATTGACTTGGTGTGGAGGCTCATCTCCAACTGCTGGTTCTCTGTCCTCATTAACGGCTTGGCCCATGGGTACTTCAGAGCTGGGAGGGGCTTGCGTCAGGGAGACCCGCTCTCGCCTTCTCTTTTTGTGATCGCGGCAGAGGCTTTTATTCGTGGTCTCCAATCCTTAACCATCTACGGTCAAATCCATCGCTTCGGTATTCCGAGGGGTTGCCCCCTTATTTCCTCTTTATCCTTTGTAGACGACATTATCATTTTCTCTAATGGCAGTCGTTCATCTGTTCGGCGGCTTCTTAGCTTTATCCATCAATACGAGAGGTCTTCGAGCCAACTCGTTAACCCCTCTAAATGTTGCTTCGTCCATTCGAAGCACTTGTCTCACTCTCGTGCTTCCTGGATCGAGACTATCTCCGGTTTCAAGAAATCATCCCTTCCTCTTCCTTACCTTGGTATTGTCCTGTACCGGGGTAGAAAGCTCAACGCTCTTTTCGATCCCTTGACCGACAAAGTTAGGGGAAAGATTGTACGTTGGAATGTGTCTCATCTTTCCCAAGTCGGCAGACTTGTCCTAATCAAGTCAGTTTTAGATTCGATGGGCACTCATATTTTCGCGACTATGACCCCTACCTCCTCCTTTTTCCGGTCTTATCGGTCTTTGGCTTCGTCTTTCTTTTGGGGCAACAGGGACAACGGCCGTCGTCACCACTGGGTGTCGTGGGACGCGGTTTGTCGTCCCAAAAGTGAAGGTGGGTTGGGTCTTCGTAACCCTAAAGACCTTTGTGCGGCCTTTGCTTGTAAGTTGTGGTACAGGTTTGGGGCAAACAACTCCTTATGGGCGTCGTTCCTTCATGCTAAGTACCGAAGAATTGCGGGCGCTAATTTTACGGGCTCTCCGTCCTTTGCTAGTGAGACCTGGAAGCACATGCAGTCGGTGAAGCCTTTCTCTGACTCTCACGGTGGCTTGACAGGCTGGGATGGCACTTCGTTTTCCATTCTGAAAGCCTGGTCTTCAATCAGAACTCCTATCCCCTCTCGTCCCGAATTTTCGTTCATTTGGGATTCTCGTATTCCCCCCAAGGTCTCAATTCTGATGTGGCGTATCCTACATGATGGGTTGCCACTGGACAAGAATCTCCAAAAGATTGGCATCCCATCTATTTCCCGTTGTCGATGCTGTGGAAACGGGGAAACGGAATCATTGAACCACTTGTTTTTTGGTGGTTATTCGACCAGTGCTTGCTGGAATTACTTCGAGAACCTAGTTGGTGTTCGAAGTAATGCGAGATCCCCGTTAGAACTTCTGAGTTCCTGGTGGGCTGGCAGTTCTGGGAAATCGCTTCGGTCTATTATGTTCCGCTTGATTCCTTGTCTCATCTGCTGGCACGTCTGGTGCACGCGGAATAAGGCAACCTTCGAGAGCTCTCCTATGGATCCTCCGTCCATAATTCATCGTGTGAGGAATGACGTCTTCCTGGCTTTCCGTGGTAGACCTTTCAAGGGACCCATGAGCCACCGTTCTGGACGGCTAGTGGGATTTCTTTCGATTTTCTACTCATCAACTTCCGTTAGACTTGGAGTTGGTTGAGCCTTTGCTATCGGGTGGTGGCCTTCACCCACCGCTCCCTCCCCCACCCCCCTCTTTTATTTTAATGTGGTTGCTAGTCTCCTTGTTTCAGGTGTCTTTGGTGTTTCCACGGCCCGGGGTTGGCATTGGATGGATAAGTTGGCGTTTTCTATGTTTGCCACCTTGGGTTGCGCGCTCGGGTTTTCTACTGCATTTTTCAGCCGTCGTTCTTATCCTAGACTATCTTCAGTCACCACCATTGGGCGGTGGCCTTGCTGGAAATCTTCGGTGATGTCAGTTTGGAGGTATCTTTGCCTCCATCCGTCGTGGTCTCTTTCTATCCGTGGAGGTTGTGCTGTTTATAGCGTGATTGCTTTGCTGCTCTGTTTGGGTTCTGCTGCTTCTTTCTGGTTCTTTTGTCATGATATTCGTTGGTAGCGTTTTGGGTGGACTGGCCTACACCTTTTGGTTGTAGCGGGAGAGATGGTTCTTTGGCCTGTTTCTGCTTCTTTGGTCTTTTTGCTTGTTTTATCCAGGCTTCTTCGAGTCTGTGGGGTTGTTTTTTTCTTTATTTACGTCGGTATTTTTTCTGTCTTTGTCTTGGGAGGTATATGTTCTCCATATGCTTTGCCTTTATGTGTAAGCCTCTAGAGGAAGGTTTTCTTCTCCTTTTTGCTATTTATATATATATATATATATATATCTTTCTGTTTAAAAAAAAAGTACAAGTTAATTTTATTAATTTACAATAATTATAATTAATTTTGATAATTTTATATCGATGGCTATGTACAATGGATGTGATACAGTATTCATGTGAGTAGAAGGTAGTAGCTTTTCTTACATAACAAGGGACGTGATAATAGAAGACAATGCATGCATGTAGATGGCGAAGTTAAGGTCATATAGCAGCAGGAAATTTTTGTGGGCAAAAGCGTCATTTTCAGTGCATGGACTGTCTAAGTTCACGGATGAGATATAGCGACTTGCATTGGAGACTATTACACCTAATAGTTATATAACTATCCATGCAGGATGGCATGTACGACATTTTTATTCCATTTTTCCTAAAGAATATTTTGTATTGATATGCTTTGAAACAGATAGAATAGAAACTGAAATAGAAATTGTATATTACAAAGTCTTGTACAATACATTATTTATAAAAGAATAGACTAAATGGGCCAAGCCCAAGACAGGTTGGCAATCTGAAAACAGTTAATACAAACAATGCTGGCCTTTAGATCAGAGAAGATCTGACGACTCATAATAGATGGTGCAGTGATACAAAGCATCGTTTCGTTTTACTTCTGATTCCCACCCTCAATTTGATCTAGGGTTTTATCTGACTCTTCCTCTTTTAACCTAGATCTGCTCTCGACATCTTCAATCATCAAATTAGTTTTAAATCTTTTGAAGTTATGCTTCGAGAGAGCCTTTGTCATGATATCAGCAGTCTGATGGCTTGCTGGAATATGGCTAACAGCAAGTTCCTTTTTAATGACTTGTTCTCGAACGAAATACAGGTCGATCTCGATGTGTTTCGTTCGAGAATGAAGAACAGGGTTTGCTGAGATAGAGACGGCTCCAGAATTATCACACCATATCACTGGTTGATTTGAGGAAGTAGCTTTGATTTCTTTGAGAAGAGATCTGAGCCAAATGATTTCAGCTGCCGTGCTTGCCACACTACGATATTCTGCTTCAGTGCTAGAGCGAGACATGGTGGGTTGCTTCTTCGAACACCACGACACTGGATTGCTTCCTAAATAGATGCAGTAACCTGTCGTAGATCTTCTGTCATCATAATCTAAAGCCCAATCAGCATCGGCGAACCCTTTGATAGATAAGTCTTTACCTGCTTTTAGCTTTAGACCTTCATTGATTGATCCTTCTAAGTACCTTAGAATGTGTTTAACTGCTTTCCAGTGAAGGTCTAAAGGTTTCTGCATAAATTGGCAAACTTTATGTTAATTCCCTTTTAGCAACGACTTACGAGTTAAGGAGTCTAAAACCTGTGTACTCAACGACTTATGACTGGGTTGCTGAAAAGGAATCTCCGGCTTGAACGACTTACGACCTACCAGATTAAAGGACCTTACGACCTAAGGACACAGCAACCTAACCTCTAAAGGAACATCGCGACCTAGCAAATGTTGCAACCTAAAATCCTACGACATAAGGGATACGACTCATGGTTAGCTATATGTCGTCTACGACTCATGAGGATAAGCCTGCTACGACTCAGCAAATTAAGCTCCCTGCAACTTGAAGAAAGGGGATTCCGACTTAGCGACTCAGCGAGTTAAAGTCTAACGAGTTAGGGTCTAACGAGTTAGGGTCTTACGAGTTAAGGTCGTACGAGTTAAGGTTTTACAACTTAAGGGTCTTACGACCTAAAGGTTACGAAGTTAAGTCCAGAGCCCATGCTTATACTACCTGTTTGATAAGTCGGCTACGACTTAACACTGGAAAGAGCCACAGGAGCCCAGAGCAACCCAGTTCCTTAACTCGTCACCGACCTAACCCAACTCCTTAACTCGTCACCGACCTAACCCAATCCTTTAACTCGTCACCGACCTACCCTAAGTCGGTTACGACTTAGGACTTAGGAAGATTTCCAGAGTCCAGATCAGCTTCTATAAATACCCCATCACTTCCAACTTTGAGGGGAGGTTTTTGCCATTCGTTTCCTAAAGCGCCGTTATGCTGCCAAACTCTCAACCCATTCAAACTCAAGAAGCTCCACACATCGAAGATTCAACAACAAGTTTGATCGAGATTCTGCATATCCGACATGGATTCGCCAAATCTCACCGTCAAAGCTTGAGTCATTGATTCGAGATGTTCAAGTGATCAAAGTGAATTGTATTGAGAGTGTTTTGTATCAAATTGTAATCATATAAGCAATAAAAGACTATAAAGTGGATGTAGGCTCGTTCACAAGCCGAACCACTATAAATCTGTTGTTCATTTACTGCTTTGCTGCTAGTTTCTGCTTATATTTTGTTCCCGTACCCACGGGTGGTGCTTTCACGATCTTATTACACACACCGGGTGTTAGCGTTCACATTTTAGCGTTAACACTTTATTCACAGAATATGATAAGTCAGGTATGGTAATTGTGATATACTGCAAAGCCCCTACAATACTTCTGTAAAGTTTTTCATTTTCAAAGATTTCCCCTTTGTCTTTAGATAAGTGTAAATTACTTGACATTGGGGTAGGCATGGGCTTTGCAGCACTCATTTTAGCTCTATTTAGAACTTCAGATATGTATTTTCTTTGACAAAGAATAATTTCATGTTCAGATTTCCTTATAACTTCAATGCCTAGAAAATATTTTAGATCTCCTAAGTCTTTTAAAGAAAATTTGTTGTTTAAGTAATCAGTGACATACTTGATTTCCTTCATGCAATTTCCTATGATTATAATATCATCTACATAAACTAGTGTGAACACAGTAATATTGTTATGAATTTTGACATATAGAGAATTGTCAGACTTAGTGGGATGATAATTGAGATTAACAAGAGTAGATTTAAGCTTTTCATACCAAACACGTGGAGCTTGTTTAAGCCCGTAAATAGCTTTGTCAAGTTTGCATACCCAGTCCTTTTTGGTATTCTGAACATATCCTGATGGTTGATGCATATAAACTTCCTTATGAAGTTCACCATTTAGAAAGGCATTATTGACATCTAGTTGTTTTATTTCCCACTTATTGTGAAGAGCAATAGTGAGAATAATTCTTATAGTTGTGGGTTTTACGACTGGTGAAAAAGTTTCACTAAAGTCTATCCCATATTGTTGAGAGTAGCCCTTAGCCACAAGTCTGGCTTTATATTTGTCAATATTGCCATCAAAGTTTCTTTTGACTTTATATGTCCATCTACATCCAATGATGTTTTTATTCTTTGGTGTAGGTACAAGGGTCCAGGTTTCATTTTTGATGAGAGCATTGTACTCATCATCCATTGCAGCTTTCCATTTCTTGTCCTGTAAGGCTTCATTGAAGCAAACAGGTTCAGATGAGTTGCTGATGACATGATATGCTTTGGGTTTGAATATACCATGCTTTGATCTGGTCATCATGTGATGACTTTTTTCCTCCTCATTAGCATTATTTTGATGAGGAGTCTTATTGCTTTGATTTTCTTGAGCAGTTGTAGTTTCTGCATGAGACTCAGTGTCATTGTTGCAGTTATCATTGGAGTTACTTGAATCTTGATCTGGTCCTTCACCTAACACTGTGAGTTGAGGTTCAAGTTGATTCTGATGTGTAGCTTCAACCACTTTATTGTGAGAGAGGATGGGTATATCAGGTATAACATTTTTTGTGTTATATACCTTTTTAAAAGTTTTGATTTTTGTACTAGCAAATGGGAATATAGATTCATTAAATCCAACATGTCGAGATACTATAATTTTTCCATTATTAGTCAAACATTTGTAACCTTTCCGATTAGAAGTGTAACCAATAAAGGTACAGGATGTTGATATATTACTTAGCTTATGAGAATTATATGGTCTCATATAAGGAAAACATAGACAACCATATGTTTTGAGGTTATTGTAATCTGGTATAGTATTGAATAGTAGTTCTAAAGGAGTTTTCTTATGCAGTACCTTTGTTGGCATTCTGTTGATGAGATGAACAGCTGAATAGAATGCATCAGGCCAGAACTTGAGTGGCATTGAAGCATGTGCCAAGAGAGTGATGCCAGTGTCAACAATATGCCTATGCTTCCTCTCAACTAACCCATTTTGCTCAGAAGTATAGGGGCAGGTAGTTCTATGTATTATTCCTTTATCTAAGAAATAATTCTTTAATGGTTTGAATTCTGCTCCTCCATCAGTTTGAATTATTTTTAATTGATGATTTAGTTATCTTTCGACTTGAGTAATGAATTGAATAACTGCACTATGAGTTTCAGCTTTACTTTTTAAAAAATATATCCAAGTATATCTTGAAAAAGAATCAACGAAAGATATGTAGTATTTGATTCCAAAATCAGAATTTATTGGGGCTGGTCCCCAAAAATCTGTAGCTACCATCTCTAATGGTTTGGTATATTTAGTTGATGAATCAGAAAAGGGTAATTTGTGATTCTTTCCTATTTGACATGCAGAGCATACATAGGGTAGAGATATATCATTAATATTGATTTTATTATTCTTCAACACAGATTTTACAGTATTAATACTGGGATGACCCAATTTACAATGCCAAAGATCAAAGATTTTGTTATTTTTGATATTATTTTCGACATTGTTGCACCATTTTTCAGAATTGGCTACCCTATTGTGCTACCTCAGATTGAATGAGTATAGACCATTTTGCACATTACCCTGCAGTAAAATTTCTCTAGTTGATGCATCTCTAACTAGACAAAGTTTAGGATAAAATTCAAAGTATACTTTATTATCTTTGGCAAATTGAGAAACACTTATGAGATTTTTCTTTATTTGAGGAACTCTGAGTAAATTGTTTAAGTGTAATTCTCTTTTACCAAAGATTTTAGCATTTCCAGTGTGTGTGATTCCTATAGATCTACCATTACCTAAGAGAATAGTTTGAGTACCTTTGTATTCCTTGTTTCCTAGATTCAGATTTTCCAAATTGTTGGTAATGTGATTTGTAGCTCCTGAGTCTGGGTACCATTCTTCATATGCTGCATCCTCATTCCTTGAGTGTTGTGCAGTGTTTTGATTGGTGGTATCCACTCCTGTTTGTGCCATGTTGACATTTGGATTGGTTGATCTCTGACTATTGTTGTTGTTGTTGTTGAGAGAGTAGTTCTGATCAAATCTGAAATAGCACTTTGATGCTGTATGTCCCATTCTTTCACAAATCTGATACTTTGGTTTATTAAAATTGTTCCATCTGCCTCTTCCTCTTCCTCTACCATTCTGATTTCCTCCTCTATGCCCTCCAGTTTGATTTCTGTTTGAGTTTTGAGGGGTGTCTTGGTTTTTTCTTTTATTTACAGAGGTGTAATTGACAGAGTAGTCAGAGTTTTGTGTCTTCTTTTCTTCAATTCTTCCTTCATGTGCAAGAAGTGTTGCATGAACATATTGAATGTTTGGCAAGTTCTTTTTTGCTGAGATAACTGCTACTATGGATTCATAATCTTCATCTAATCCACTTAAAATTGTAAGAATCTGTTCGGTTTCAGATACTTTGTATCCAGCTGTGCTGAGAAGATCACAATAGTTCTTGGCCTTTGTTAAGTATTCCCTCATAGACATATCATTTTTTCTTAAATTCTGCAATTTTCTTTTGTAATGAATAATTCTTACAGAAGATTGAGAATTGAAGAATTGTTCAATTGCTTCCCAGATCTCTTGTGAAGTTTTGCATCCAACAATATGAGATAATATATTTGTGCTAATTGAAGACATTAGCCATGTTGCAAGAAGATTATCTTGCCTCTGGTAGAATATGAATTCTTGATTATGGATAACTTTATCTTGAGTATCAGTTATCATCTTGGGTGGAATGGTCAGAGTACCATTAATATATTCTTCTAACCCATGGCCTTTTATGGCTGTTTCTATTTGATATTTCCACATGATATAGTTGCTTTCATCTAGTTGTATTGCTGTCTGACCTTTTAATTTTATTATTCCAGAGAAAATCCCTGCATTGTTGGCTTTGAATTCTGATGTAGCAACTGTTGCACTTTCTTCAGTCATGATGAGATGAACAGGGGACTGGCGAGGCAGATTATTTTGCAGCCAGGTGCTGGTTCAAGAAAGTGATTCGATTCAAGAAAGTGATTCTTGAAAAGAGAGGGAAATGAAAACAGAAATGAGAAAGGAAGAATGGTAGCAGAATCAAATGATGAAATGCTTTGTAAAACTGAGAGCAACCGAGAGATAGATTATAGATCTGTTTTTCTGGATGGCTCGATGATGATTATAGAGCGAATTCTGATGATCAGTCGTTTGACTACAGCTTTGATACCATAAAGAATATTTTGTATTGATATGCTTTGAAACAGATAGAATAGAAACTGAAATAGAAATTGTATATTACAAAGTCTTGTACAATACATTATTTATAAAAGAATAGACTAAATGGGCCAAGCCCAAGACAGGTTGGCAATCTGAAAACAGTTAATACAAACAATGCTGGCCTTTAGATCAGAGAAGATCCGACGACTCATAATAGATGGTGCAGTGATACAAAGCATCGTTTCGTTTTACTTCTGATTCCCTTTTTTTTTCTTCTTCACCTTCTCATGCTAACTAAACATGTCACAGATCAATCCATGTTACAGTTTTTTCCGAAATTAAACTGTAAGATTTAATGACAGGAAAAGGAAATTTGCAAGCTACAAGAACAAGACTAAATTGCAAGAATTAAGAGAACTGAAAATTACAGCTACAGGAATGAAACAAGAACCGATATTAACAGAAAGCAAGAAAAAACATTACTAGAACATATTAACTGTAAGATGAAGGAGTGGACAGTTTTTCTGTTTTGATTGTCAATACGGACTTGAGGTTCAAAATACTTATATATTAGGATTATTTGTTCTGCGTGTAACATAGAATTCTAAAGTATTACTAATTGGAGAGCTTTTGAGTGCACAGTCAACAGATTTAATTAGTAATATTGCATTAATAACCAATTGCACAAATGGTAATATGTTCTTTTTTTGGAAAATAAAAATAAAAAATAGAAAACATTTCTGCTCAAATGTTTCCACTATATTTATTTTGAATTTATTTATCTGTGCAGAATTTGTTGCATTATATCAAAATGGCATGTCTTGCAAGATTTATTTATCTGTGCAGAATTTGTTGCATTATATCAAAATGGCAAATATCAAAATGGCATGTCTTGCAAGATTTATTTATCTGTGCAGAATTTGTTGCATTATATCAAAATGGCATGTCTTGCAAGATTTATTTATCTGTGCAGGATCTTCTTTATTGTTGCTACAGGAGCCTGTGCACCCATACACACTCTATGCGAGTGTAAACTGAAATCGTGAACAGTGAATAAATTTTGTTTGATGCTCTATTTCTCCTCAACAAAGATTAACTCCTTAACAATTAGATGTTATAAGCACTGTTGTTTAGTAGCAGCTGCATTACATGTACAAATTTAATCATGGAAAAGTAATTTTGAATTCAAACACTACTTATCATGCTTCAAACGAGAACTGAAATATTTATGTGAGCATGAACTGCAGTCATTTGTTTCTAAATGTGTTTCGTTGATATTTGAGCAACTCATACTTCAATTGCACCTGCTATTAGATCATGTGTATAGCAAAAATTCCAAATGTGTATAGAATTGTGTATAGCATAAAATGTGTACAAAAAAACTTAAAAATTCCAAATGTATCAAACTATAACATCAATTCATTATAACTTGAAATTGAAATTTTCCAACAAAAATTATCATAACTTCAACAAAACTGAACTAATTTTATATTTAGAGCCCTCACAACCAAACACAATTCTCATAATTAAAATAATAGCGTTCTTTGACATTCAAATTCATCCCTACAATTTGGTTGATTGCAGAATGTCCATAATATGTGAGAAGCAATCTTCATCCATTCTCAGCTGTAAGGGCAATCTGCAATAATTTTACATGAATTCAACATGAAATTGGGTGAATAATGTATTATTATAAGCATAAACTTCTCCTCAGGATCTTAATATTCCTGACTTTTACAAGCAAGGGACGTAATATAAAACAAACCATATCATTATCATATACTCACTCGTGATTCTTTTTACAGTCAACATTGCAGCAATCACAACTTACGAATGAATTAATGAGCTACTACACCCGATTCAATCATTTCAAAATCTTTTGAAAGTTTCATGTACTGTTTCTCGATCTCAGCTATGCTTCTCTTTCCTCTTATCACTGAAATGGTTTTCTTCTCTTTTTCAGGATCGTTTTCTTTAATTACAGCTAAAGGTCTTCAAAGTAGTAATATGAGATACAAATTCCACCTGATTCACAAAATACGATATATGTTACAGTTTTTCCCGAAATTCATGCAAAAGGAAGTGCTGTAGTATTAATGGACATGTGATCAACCAGCGGAGTGTTGTTTTTCTTGGTGGTCCTGAAGGATGTAGAAACCAGTGAGTTGTTTCTAAATTGGAGTGTGATTTCATGTATTAGCGACAAAATTTATAACGGATTTCAGATGCTAAATTTATGTGTTAACATTTATAGGTATAAGATTTTGCTTGAAAAGTTATATGGCCTACTGGTCCCATCAAACCCACTGCATGAATGAATAATGTACAAAGCATCCGACCTCTTGTGACCAACTATGATGACCCAACCACTCATCCAGTCTAACTGGTCAACACCCTTTCAGTTTAGGAAAGGTACTGTCATATGTTTCAGAAAATATTAAATATCAGTTAGCTTCAATTTAGCAAAATATACCGTGTGGCTACTACTATTTGTTACCGTTTACAGATAAGCATGTGCAGGGTTGGTAACAATTAAGTCTGCATCTTGACCCTCCTTTTTCCCCAAAATGCTTGCCGCATTAAAGTTATGAATTATTGCATACATAATTGTGATTTCTTTCTTATTTTCTCCTTTACTGTATCCAATTTCCGACCATTTAGCTTTCCTCTCACTCTTCAGTTTATCTTATTTTAGATTAAAAAAAAGTCTTCATTTATCTTTTGGTTTCTCTTTCATCCCTCTACTCTTGCTACGCTCCTTGTAAAAAGTTGTATTATACTGGCCTTATCAGAGATTTACTAGACTGTCTCGTTCCATTGTGATCATACCGGGTCATTGTTGGCTCTCATCAATCCCACTTCCATGATGTAACAATTCTTATTTTGAACTGCCCTCATATAGCCTTAATTAATAATGAGTGTTATCAAATAATAATTAGGGGATTAAACAAAGTAAAATTATTCAAGAGAAAATTTGATTAATAAAGTATGAGACAGATTAAACATCAGTAGAAGAACTTACCATACCGAAACTCTGTTAAAATCTAACATCTCCTCCAAAACATAAAATTCTTCAAAACCAAATTAAAATCAAAGTACAACCAATCGGATCTAGGAGGAGCTAGCTTACGCACGGTGATGATCTAATATAGCGTGTTGGAAAAGCTTGTGTATAAGGTAAGTGAGAATAAGTTCGATTCAATAATTATTTACAGTTAAATTTAATCTATTCTTATTGATCTAGGGTAAGGTGTTAGTAATTCAAAATTGAAGTTGTAAACCCTAGTTGTACAATCTAGAATCCTAATTCTATAAACTAGAATCTGGGCTATAGATTAAAGTTAATATAAATTGATAACGTGAAACCCCCAATTTTTGTTGAAACACTAAAAGTGGTTAACTATATGACCCATTAAATATATGAATTTCAAATCAATAAAAACCGGATAAAACTGTGAAATTGATTGGTCACTGTAATTGCTAGGGTTTACTATAAAGCACTGCAATCAGTAAAAGTTAATAATAATCAAAACCCTAATAAGAAACTGGATGAACCCTTAAATTTTGTAAGCGCCCGGTCGACCCTCATCTTGAGCGGTTGATCGGTTGTCACTTGAAACGCACAAACTGAACCTCAGCCTAATGCCCAGTTTAATAATATAAATTAATATAAATGTTCATTGTTTTGTGGGCCTATTTAAGGCTATTTGGATGTATGTTATCGGTTGGAGGGAAGCTAGTTACCTATGAGAGGACGGTAGATCATTGTGGTGTTGGCTAAATGTCGTTTACCTAATTGGGGCCAAGTAATCGACTGGCGGCGACTTTATTTTCGCAAATGACACTCACAGGGAGGTTCTGTAGTGGACATGCAACACTAACAAATGCCAAATGAGTTAGACCGGCACAATGGGAGTCCTTGTATGCATGATTTTTGGTGCGACGTGATACAGTTCAGATGGTGGATCTTGATGCATGTAATAAGAGACATACACTAAGACCGAGAGGTTGACGTGGACATAGATGATGAGACAGACCGAACAATCGGCATTTCGGGTTCTTCCTCTCCAAGCATAGTTGGGTTATGGGTAGCCATGGTTAGGTGAAAATCGATTCCTAGTAGCCTAGTCGTTGTGATATTAGTGGGGAGTAGTTTCCCATAGTAGCATTATGCGGTAATATTAGTAGAAATTTATTTCTATAGTAGCCTAGTGTCGGTGTTTCCTTATTGGGCAGCTCTAGGAGCATGGCCAATCATTAGTTGTGAGGTTCGATCCGTAGTTTGATCTCTTTAGTAGCTTATACATGTTGTAGTGTATGTGTGTATTAGACAAGAACCCTTAAGTAATTGACCCTAGAAATCTACGGACACTTATAGTACACCCTATGTTACTTAGCGTAGAGTTAAAGTTAACCGCACAAGATCACCATACATCAAACTTATACTCATTCACCATACATTTGTCCAACCCACCATTTTTCATCTTTTTCCCACTACAGGTAGACAGAGCAGCAGGTGATTGGCCCATTCTTGATACTTAGAGAGGCGAGCTTATCTTTGTATTTGCTCTTTTCCATATTTAATCTCCATGTATTTATCTATCTTATCAGTACATTTTATTTCTTATATCAAATTTGGGGTGATATTTTCTATGTACTTTGTATTGGACCACGTATTGATTTTTTGAGATTGTGATTTGGATATTTTCTAAGATGGATATTTCTAGTATTATATATATTGTACCGTCTGTTGTGAGGTCCAGAAGTGTAGTATATCTTAGATTATATCTATTGCTTGTGTCTCTGTACTATTTTAAAAGCCCAAAAACTCGTATTTCTTGGCACGACGCGAGACCCAAAGTTATACTAGGCTTTGGATTGGTGGGTTAGGAGTTGCGGGATGTCACAATGAGTATCAGAGCGTAGGTTCAATGTTCCTTAGGGCTTAGGAGCATATTCAGAAAACGTACTTGAAAAGCTTTTGAAAAAATAATGGTTTTTCTAAAGGTTTCTCAAAAATGTTTTCAAAAAGTTTTCAAGAATAAGTTTTAAAAATATATATGTATATAAGTAAAGGCTTTCAAAAGGCTTTCCAAAGATTTCATACATATCGTAACCTCTCCTTTTTGTGCCTATGCTATCTTTGATTCATGCCTATGTTATATCTCTTATTCATGCCTATACTATATGTGAAAAAATTGCTAATAAACTTCTAGAAATTCACAGATAGAAGATAAGTGATCCCTCGTGTTCAAGCTTCGGCGATGAAGGTGAGGTCCCTGGCATGAACATCCAGATATGGTTCCTTTGGTACCTTTAGGCGAGAGGACAGACCAAGCCAAAACAAATTAGAGAGCCCGCGGATTGAGCGACAGGTGTGGTTTCTGGCCTCTTACCTACTACTATAGCCTTTGCTAAGCCATGCAAAAAAAATTCAAGACTTGGAGAAAAGCCATATATGGGGATAGATTCTTATGTAGGTTCAAGGACATTGATACGCTCTTGTGAGAGGATCTTTGGTTTGATGTTTTGACTTATGAGGCGAGGAGGCAATTAGCTACATGTCAGTTGCAGGGTGAGGCATTGCGTTGGTGGGAGATTGTTGAGTCTAAGACTGATGGAGGAGAGATTTCTTGGGAGAAGTTTTGTCGGCGATTCGAGACAAAGTTTCTTTCTAGGATGGAGGAAGGCATTTAGTTGGAAAAGTTCATTCACTTAAAGTAAGGAGATATATCCACTAAAGAATATGTCAATCGGTTCAACGAACTAGCTAGATTTGGGATGAGGCTGATTGACGCCCCATAGAAGAAGGCATCAAATTTTGCTAAAGGGCTGAACCAACCACTTCAAGGTTTATTTTTGAGTCACATTTCTATGGGTGGTACACATGAGGGTCTATTGGAGATTTCCTTACTCAATACCATCTCTAAGGAGGAAGCGATAGAGGGATCCAAGAAGGCTGGAGAGAAAGTGCAATAGAAAAGTTAGAAAAGGCGAGTATTTGGGCCTAAGGGGAAGTTACAGAAGAAGGGCATGCAGTGTAGGAAGTGTGGTAAAAAGGAGCACTTTGCTAAGGAGTGAAGATTTGATGGCTCAAAGATCAAGTGTTATAACTACGATCAATTCGGCATTTGAAGCGAGTGCGCCCAAAACCTTCGAAGGCTTCTACTCAGACTTTTACTCAGATGGTCTCAGCTTATGCACTGGATGTAGTACCGAGCTCGAGTTTGCAACCAGTTGTAGATAAGAGAAAGAAGTGGCGATCAAAAATATGTTGACTTTATATGGTTTATTTATTTGCACATTATTTAAAACTGGGGCTTCACATTCTTTCATTTATAGTAGACTTGTTGATGACTTACACTTAGACACTAATATAGTGATGGACCATGTAGTTATGTGAAACCCCATTGGACGATCGAACAATTTTTCTACGGTACATAGGGGTTTGAAGTTTTTCATCTTTGGAGTCAAGTTCGACTGCGATGCCTTTGTATTAGAATTATTTGAGTTTGGGTTGATATTAGGCATAGATTGGATGATGATGTATGTGGCTATATTAAACTATGATAGGAAGCTTATCGGGTTGAGGACATGTAGTTGGCATAGTTGGAGGTTTATTGCAACCCTCGAGGATCAGTTATGTTGAACTACTTATATTCTTTAGAACAATCACATGATGAGCTAGACACAGTGCCTATAGTTAGAAATTACCAAGATGTCTTTTCCAAGGTTATCGGTTTCCCTCCGTAGAGAGAGACCAAGTTTAGGATCTATCTTGTTGAGAATTCTAGAACTCTTGCCTTACCATTAAGGCATATGGCTCCAAAGGAAAGAACTGAGTTGAATGTGCAAGTAAATGAATGATTGGAGAAGGGTTTTATTATGAAGAGCATTTCCAAGTGGGGAGCACCAGTTTTCGTTGCCACCAAGGTGGATGGTTCTCTGAAATTTAGCATCGACTATAGGGAGCTAAATAAAATGATAAAAAGGAATCGATATCCACTGCCCCGCATAGATGATCTCTTTGATCAGTTAGTTGGAGCTAAGGTGTTCTCACAGCTTGACTTGGCTATTGGATTTCATTAGCTGCGTGTAGCTGAGGATAGTATCTAGAAGGTAGCCTTTCGTACAACTGACAGACTATATGAGAGATTAGTCATGCCAATTGCCACTTGAAATGTGTAATTGAAACCTCGGCCTAAGGAAAAGTTTAATAAAAAATTAATATAAACGTTAATCTTTTTATGGGCTTATTAAGGCTATTTGGATGTATGTTATGAGTTATAGGGAAGCTAGTTCCATGTGAGAGGACGCAAGTTCATTGCAGTGTTGGGTAAATGTTGTTTACCCAATTAGGGGTTGAGTAATTTACCAGGGGCAATTTTATTTTGGCAAATAGCACTCACAAGGAGGTTCTATGGTGGACGTGTAGCATTGACAGATACATTATGAGTGGGCTGGTAAAATGGGAATCTTGGTATGCGCAGTTTCTGATGCGATGTGATGTAGTTCAGATGGTGGATCTCGACGCGTGCAATAAGAGGCATACACTACGACCAAGAGGTGGATGTGGACGCAGACAATGAGACACACCGTGAGTCGGTATTTCAGGTTCTTTCTTTCTAGGCGTAGTTGGGTTATAGGTAGTCTTGGTTAGGGGAAAATAGGTTCCCAGTTTCCTAGTGGCGGTAATATTAGCGGGGAGCAGTTCCCTACAATGGCATTATGCGATGATATTAGTGGAAATTTATTTCCATAGTAGCCTAATGGCGGTTTTTCATTATTGGGTAGCTCTAGGGGCGGTGGCCAGTCATTAATTGTGAGATGATCCATAGTTCGATCTTTGTAGTAGCTTACACAAAGTAAAATATAGGTGTGCATTAGAGAAGAACCCTTAAGTAATGTACCATAGAAACACATACAATTATAATACACCCTATGTCACTTAGCTTAGAGTTAAAGTTAATCGCACATGATCACCATACATAAACTTGTACTTATTCATCAGACTTTTCTCTGACTCACCTTTTTTCATCTTTTCCCCACCACGGGTGTACAGGGAAACTGGTGATTGGCCCATTCTTGATATTTCAAGAGTGAGCTCATCTTTATAGTTCCTCTTTACCATATTTACACTCCATGTATTTATCTATCTTATTAGTACATTTTATTTCATGTATTAAACTTGGAGTGGTATTTTTTGTATACTTTGTATTAGACCACGTACTGATTTTCTAAGACTTTGATTTGAATATTTTCTAAGATCGATGGATATTTCTCGATATTATAAGTTTTTTTTCTTCTACTATGAGTTTTGAAAGTGTAGTATATCTTAGATTATATCTATTTCTTTAGTCTCTATGTTTCTATAAAAATCTTATGTTGCTATAAAAATCCAACAGCTCATAGGCATGACGCGAGGTCTAAAGTCGTACCAGGCTTTGGATCGGTGTGTCGGGGGATGTGGGTTTTCACAAAAGTAATAAATTGAAATCAAACTTTCATTACTCATTTTAAAAATGAAACATAATTAATGTAGGATAACATATGTACTGTAGAGCATCATGTCATGAAATTTTTCAGTTTTCACCAAATAATTAAATCCCAGTAATAGCAAGCTTTCACAGGCATGTTATAAACTAAAATTACTTAAAGCATTCTTGTTATTGTACTTTAGCTACAAATTTTATTAGCTAGACTTTTAAGCATTTGTATCTTCTATGCATTCATAGGAGATGCATGCATAGAAATCATGCTTCTAATAATTTTTTCAATGTTTATATGTTTCTTCCATAATATTATGTCTAGTAACTCTTGATTTGAAATTGGTAATAATGAAACAAATGTAGTAGGGAGATCATCTTACGCCATTATCTAATAATGTACATATGGGCTTTGAGCCTCTCAATGCATAGTGATTTTTAGATTAAATATTGAATTGTGAACGTAGAGTGTTTACTTCAACAATCCTGAGTGAAATAAAAAATATGTTCCAGATTCACATAATATCGAAAACTATGTACTATTATTTAATTTTGCTATCAATAACCAACTGATATATATACAACTAAACTTTTCAATAATGGTGTTTAAATTTGTATCACCGCTGATATTCTACACCTACCCAATGTTTATACATCCTATTTTACTAATACAACATCACTAAAATTATAGAACTTATACTATTGAGCAGATATCCACCTCCTCCAACTTGGAACAAGAAATTTGATACAATAATCATTGGAATCCCTTGAAATTTTTTATCTTTGTCAACAAAATTTTGACCACTTAATATAAGTTAGTATATATCAGTATCGATATGAAAGTAATGGCAAAACTCCATTGTTTTATATTTCCAGCCGCTAAACCTATTTATAATCAAAATAAAAGATAGAAAATAATGATATAAAAATAAAAATAAAGTCTAAGACCAAATAACTTATATATTTAAATTCAATTTTATTTTAACATTCTTTGTAGCATCTAAACTTTGCTTCATAAATAAACCATAGTTTGAATAACAAGAGAAGTTAACAACAAAAAAAGACAAAACTAAATAGAGCAAAAAATATTCTAAAAGCATATCCTACAATAAATAACAATCCATTGAAGAATCACTTTCCTTAAGATGGAACTATAGCTCCTCTACTAAATAAATATAAAAATTATTGATAATTGCATTTTATCCATACTTATTATTTTTTATGTTATAATTAATTTCTTAGTTTATTTTTTCATTTATCTGCTTTACCATACATGGTTAAAGATATTTAATTTTTTTGTTAATAAATTTTTAAATTTTAGAAAATAGAATCAATAAATCTGAAATTGGATACTTATCTAAAATAAATACAAAGTAGCTTATAGGATTTGAACTTGGGTTTTGATAAAAACGATAAATAAAGAAGTGTCATAAAAGAAAAGAAAGATCAAAACTATATTATTGAACTTCATGATTTCAAACTTGATTTCAAGCTGCATTAGATAAACTAAGAATGAGATTTCATGGGCCTTGCTTAGGATAGAGAGAAAAAGAGTAAAACTACATAGTTTATTTATTTGTGTATTTCTTCACCATTATCAATTTTAACACATGGGTTTAACGATATTTATTATTTATCAGTGGTGTTTCAAACTTCAAAAAAGGAACCAAAATTTGAATTAGAACATGCGTACTTATTTTAAATAATACATAAAAACATGTAGGGTTTAAACTTGAGCTTTGATTTATCAATGAATTTTAAATTTCAGAAAATAAAAATCAATAACAATTCTAAATTCGATCATGCTTACTTACCTAAAATATGGGTGTTATTACCAACACATCAAAACTATCTCTGTTGCCACTTAAATTGGCAGTAAAATTAGTTGTGACAAAATGTTTGAAAACCTCACTTTTACCGATTATGCAAAATCGAGTTACATAACCAAACGATGCATATCTATTCTATTTTATATAATAGAGAATAATTTTTTTTTCGTATTCTTATTTCTCATTCAATCTGAAGCCAAATACTTGTCTCTCATCGATTTGAGTAAAGGATTTGCAATTGCCTCCTCCAACTCTTTTCCAATCACAATTCATGTATTCATTGTATTTATTATTACTCATTATTTTGTATTTTAGCATTCTTTTGCTCTTAATTTATTAATAATTAAGAAAATATATTTTTGATAGTTCCTCTTTCTTTTTCTATAAGTTCATCCTCTCTTCCCATTAATTTGCAAATTCATTTTCCTAAAACTATATCTCTAATTTTGTTTAGTTCAATCTTTTAATATGTTTTTTCAATTTTGTTAACATTTCTAATTTCTATTTTCTCTCTTGGTTCTCATAAACTATATTTCTTTCAAAATATTTAAGGAAACACCATTTATTTTGTAAGAAACCATTTAATTAGAACCATCTGGATCTGGAATCTAGCAAACCTGAATGTTTTTTATTTGGTAACTTTATTTTCATATTTTCCACAGTAGTTTAAAGTTGTTTTTTGATTACTTTCATTTCATCATTTTCAAAGTAGTTAAAAGTTGTTGATTTTCTTCATTTCTGAAGTTGTTTTCTAAGGAATGTTTTTGCATCTGATCCCCTGCTTTGGTTCTTTTCACCAGATCAATATGTAAGTTTTTATTTTTAGACATTTATATTATAGTTTTAATCCTTATTTTGTATAAGGTTTTCAAATTTTCCATAATCTTATCAGCTTCAAATTAGGTCTACAATTAAATTACTACATGTTCTCATTTTTAAACCCGTTTCCAATTTATTTAATATTTTTGTGTTCATTTTTAGTGATGTGTGGTTGTCTCATGAATTTACTGTTGTGCGAAAATTGCACAACTGCGGAAAAACAATAAACATGATCTTGATTTGCCAATTTTAACATCACTTAATCTAGCAGCAATTATTCTATACTCCAAATAAATAGTAAATAACTATATAAAAAAAGGAAGACACACAATATTTATACTGGTTCTACTATCATCTAGATAGTGTACGTCCAGTCCAAAGAAGAGAGATTTTATTACACTTGAGAGAATTACAAGAGATTACAAAATAAGAGTTTACATTCCAACCCCAAATTAGGGATAACAAGAAGAGACACTCTATCTGGAGATCGCTGGCTGAATGCCAGGATGGGTTTACAATAAAGTCTACCCTCAATATATAGCCAATGTAAATTCATGTGAGTCATCAATCAAATTACCAAGATATGGTAAAAGATAATGGAGGCAAATTACAATGGTAACAAATCGCGCAAACATAGCAAGTAATTCACTCGTTCCAAAGATGGAAGAAAATAATCCCAAAGCAATGCGATTACGAAGAAAGAAATAATATGCATATCTTTTGCATATATATTATTCCATAACGTGCGCATGCATAAATTTCTTGGCCATCTCATTCAAATGCAATCCAATTATTAATGCATTTCCATAATGAACAAACGTGATTACTTTCCCTTTTGCATATTTGTTTCCTTCTATTTGTGATTTTGTATCACCAAAATTTAACACTCCACCTTGATGCAAAATCACATATTTCCAACACTCCACCTCGAGTCAAATTCTCTTTTCAACATAAAACTCTTAAAATCAAACTCCACCTTCAACCAAAATCTCTTAACGAGATGGATACCAAAAATGAATACTTACCCAATGGGTTCCGGCAAGGCCACCCCCCATCGCACCTTGCTAACGAGCTCAGACTATGTCCCCACCCACTAACAAAATGTTGCAAATATCCAAAATCAAAAGAAGGTAGGTACCAAAATAATCTCAAAGCCACCAAGGCCAAAAAATTCTCTCAATCACCAATCAAATACAGAGCTAGAAAACAAAAAGCCAACAGGCATAACAAGGCTGATCCAAATCTCTGTATACAAGACAAATCTCTCTCCTTCCACATACCTTATCTGCCAAACAACAAATTTCCCATGGAAATCAACATAAGACTCTCATAAAAACATCGAGCCATAAAGCAGATACAAGTTCCCAAATCCAGATGTCTCTTCAACACAGTAAACTCCTTATCATCAAATTTCCAAGACTGGAACACTCTTCTCTCTCAACATAATCTCCTCCACTCCATATTGCACAAAATCTCCTTTTTCCATCCAAATGAGTAATAGCATAATCACCACCAGATCTACCGCTCTTTCTAGACGCCATTGATGCACAAATCTGAACAAATCGCCTAGCTCCGATACCAATATGTTGTGCAAAAATTGCACAAATGATGAAAAACAATAAACAGGATCTAGATTTGCCAATTTGAACATCACTTAATCTAGCAGCAATTATTCTATACTCCAAATAAATAGTAAATAACTATAAAAAAAAGGAAGACACATAATATTTATAGTGGTTCCACTATCATCTAAATAGTGTACGCCCAATCCAAAGAAGAGAGATTTTATTACACTTGAGAGAATTACAAGAGATTACAAAATAAGAGTTTACATACCAAGCCCCAAATTAAGGATAACAAGAAGAGACACTCTATCTGGAGATCGCTGGCTGAATGCTAGGATGGGTTTACAATAAAGTCTACCCTCAATATATAGCCAATGTAAATTCATGTGAGTCATCAATCAAATTACCAAGATATGGTAAAAAGATAATCGAGGCAAATTACAATGGTAACAAATCTCGCAAACATAGCAAGTAATTCACTCGTTCCAAAGATGGAATAAAATAATCCCAAAGCAATGCGATTACGAAGAAAGAAATAATATGCATATCTTTTGCATATATATTATTCCATAACGTGCGCATGCATAAATTTCCTTGTCGTCTCATTCAAATGCAATCCAATTATTAATGCATTTCCATAATGAACAAACGTGATTACTTTCCCTTTTGCATATTTGTTTCCTTCTATTTGTGATTTTGTATCACCAAAATTTAACATTTACAATTTCTTCTATAATTGTAAAAGCATTTCATGTTATCTAAAAACACCTTTTATTCTATAAGAAACCATTGAATTAGAACTATCTGGATTTGGAATCTAGGTTTTGTCATTTTGTAGGAAATCATCATTGACAAGGACGAATCTGGATGTTTTTTATTTGGTAACTTTCTTTTTATTTTTTTCATAGTAGTTTAAAGTTATTTGTTGATTACTTTCATTTCATCATTTTAAAAGTAGTTAAGAGTTGTTGATTTTTTTTATTTCTGAAGATGTTTTCTTAGGAATGTTTTTGCATCCGAACCCCATGCTTTGGTTCTTTTCACTAGATCAATAGGTAAGTTTTCATTTTTAGACTGTTATATTATAGTTTTAATCATATTTATATAAAGTTTTTAGATTTTCCATAATCCTATCTGCTTCAGATAAGGTCTACAATTAAACTACTGTACGTTCTCATTTTTAAACATTTTTCCAACTTTTTCAATATTTTTGTATTCACATTTGGTGGTGCGTGGTTGTCTCTAGGATTTTATTTACCAATTCTTCTATTATTGTAAAAGTGTTTCATGTTACCTAAAAAGATATATACTTAATTATGAGTATCATAATTATAAAAGTAAAATAATCATAATAATGACATTTTAGGTGTGTTTTAAATATTTTGTTTATTGTATTTCCATGATTGTGTCAATATTATCAATTTTAAACCACTCTATTTTGTCGTTTTCTAAAAAATTTCCAACTATCTATCCTCATTTACAATTTTATTACCTTGTTAGCCTTACGCATTATTATAAAATTTTAATTCATGCTTTTTTGTGACCTTAACAATAAAATTTCTTCTAACCGTAACTTAATCTAGTATATTGTGTTCTAAACAATCAAATTTATGAATCTTGTGTTTGGTTTCTTTGTGCTCGATTTCTTTGATCTCTAATAATGGCATCTTAAGTATGTTTTAAATTATTTCTTTTTTCTATATTTGCGATTGTGCTAGTATCATCGATTTGATTATCTAATGTAAAATATTTGTTTTTGAATATTGAAGAAGTACTTAATGTTAGTTAAAGTGGTGTGATCATTATGCATAAGTTATTTATTAAAAATATGCACATAAAAGGATTGTCCACATATTTGTAGTAGTAGAGCCCTTACTATCTATCCTCATTTACAATTTTATTACCTTTGTATCCTTATGTGTTATTATGAAATTTTTATTCATGCTTTTTTGTTACCTTAACACTACAATTTCGTTTACTAGTAAACTAATCAAGTATATTGTATTCTACACAATCAAATTTATGAATTTTGTGTTTGATTTATTTGTGCTCGGTTTCTTTGTTCTCTTAACAAAACAATATGTCCTATCTTTTTCATGGTCGTTCCAAACCTTTAGTTGTTTGCCTCATCTATTCAATTGTTTGTTTTTAGATCTGTTGTCCATAGCGATATGTATTGCCAAATGCAATCATAGGCATCATTTGTAATTCAAAAGCAATCACCTATTTTCTTTATTTGCAACATAAATTGGTTTGTGTTCCCATAGAAAGTCGGTATTTTTGTATTTACCATGGTTTTTATGTCCATTCAATTTCACTCTTTCACTAAACCTTATACTACTTCATCATTGTGTTCTTAGAATTGAATTCCTTGCTTCAATTAAATAAAGTAAATAATAATCACTATTATTATGGTATGTTATTTTTGTCTTCCTAACAAATGTTGCAAAGATAAAGGAAACAAAATTTTTAGATGCATATATTCATATTATCCTATGTTTTCTTCAAACTATACCAAAAAATTTAGTTTCTATCAGTAATAATGACATAAGAAGACAAAAGATTTGACAATTTCATTTAGAAATACTTATATTGATTTCTTAGAACTTCTCTAAATTAATTGTATGATCTGCTCCCTAATCGCTTCATTTCTTCCCAAAATTGAAAGAGAAATTTTTTTTTGGAGGTAATCACATTCTAACCAACTATTTTCAAATTAAATCCATGTTTTCTCTATAAATATAACCTTTTCCTACTTTTCTATTGTACCAGGCTATAAATTTGACAACCATATTTCACAACTGTAATTCAAAACATAAATTTTAATTAGTTTCCATTTCATTGGAATTGTTTTACTATTTACTGCAACTCATTCTGCATATTCATTTTCATTGTTTTCTATTTTTTTATTGTTAAATGGAACTTTACTGGTCAAGATCTTGGAATTTATTTTTTGTTCACACTAAGATGATTTTATTATGAAGAATATGTGGAAGATGTATCCTGCTTTGAATTTCTTACTTCTTATATTTACTAGAAGTTATGGTATGTTGCCATATGGCTTATTAAGCTATTGAGAAAAGATATAACATGTAAAAATTCTGATATACCGCTGTTGTCTTTTAGCTTAGCTATACTCTTGGATTGCTAAAGGATGAGTAACTATATTTGAACAGCAAAGCACAAGATTATACAACTAAAATTGTGCTAATAATTTTTCTACTTTATTTTATAATCAAATATATGCTGTACATTTTTTTAACAATTTATACTTTGTTTACAAATTGTCAATGTATGTTGATTGGAAGTAATTGATCGCTACAGGGTAAATAAAGTTGCTTACATAGGTTTGTCCACTTACGCAATATATTAGGCTGTTTATTTAGTTTTACCTTATCAGTTCATCAAAGTTTCTTACACTCTGTCATTATTATGAAGCAAATTTTCTTTTCTTTTTTCAATTTGCTACTGTTTTGAAATATCGTTAAATTATAATTATCGTGGTAAATAAGAGTAAGGATTAGATACAAATATTATTATGTGGCACTTCATGGGTGAATTTATGTTTGATTGTACCGTATATGTTACACCCTAAAAACAATGAAACTTTGTTGTGCTAATCATTATAACTTAAGCGATTTATAGATTTCAAGCATTAATTATGTTCTTTATTTGGGATTGTGAACTTGAATGCATGATAAGAATCAACTTAATGTATGTTTCATAAAAAAAAAGTGAAATGATGTGTTGGTATCTAAGTTATCCAATTAACTTTGAATTTTTTTAACTAATATATTAATTTTCATCTTCAATCTACTTCACACATTCTACCACTAAGCGATGGTCTTATGTTTCAATGAAGTAAGTTTAAGCTACTATAAGTTCATTTTAATCATCAAATGACTTTGATAAAACGAGTGAGTATATATTAAAGCTTTAGTGGAAATATTTTATTGTTCATATCATTTTCGATAGTACGAAAGGTTGGGAAATAAAATTAATGCATTGGGTATATAATTTATTTTCTATATAAAAAAGTAAGGGAAAATAATATTGATTGAAATTTTAAAAAAGTTTACTAAGAAATGAGTTGAATTAAATGCTCATGTTAACTATCATTTAAAAAGTATTTCTGTATTTATAGAAACAAATATTCGATGGTAACAATAGATAAATATAATGGCAATCCATATGCTTATTTTCACTCAATTTAGATTTTTAAAAATCTACTTGATTTACACTTTCTAAACAAGGGTCATCTTTAGCACAATGATCTGCTTTTCATATGCTAGTTAATATCGAGCTTGCGGTCTTTACCAAATTGTGTAACATTGTCACTATTCTCTAATAGCAAGCTTATCATTATGGTAAACAAATGAACATTCAATCCATTTAGGTTTAGCCACGGGAACATGAAAGGATGACAACCTCAATCAACATATGTTGTTTGGTCAATGATGCTACACTTTTATCCAAGCACTAATTTTTCTTCTTCATTTTTTATGTGTATCGAATCAAACAATCCTTCTGCCTATCTGTTTTAATGTTGTAAACATTTGCTTTTATGGACTTAATTTAGCCTTAATTGACTTCTTTGTTCAACACAATTTGATATTCATGTATTTAATAAGATTTAGATAACACACTTTCATTCGTCTTTCAAACAAAATATATTTCATTTAACGTAATTTTTTTATGCTGATATATTTGTCATAAGTTAGTATGTTCTTGATTGGAAATATTAGGTCATCTAGTTTATTTTATTTTCTATTGCCCAACTATCTACTTTGCTTTCAAATGAGTTTGATGACTAATGGTAAAATTTATTATTTATGTGCTAAAGAAAGGCACTACCATATATCCTCCTTATTTTGGAAGCACGTTGGACTGTGCATCAAAATTGTTTGCGCACGAGCCATCGTGAATCATTCCATGTAATAGTATTTTTTAAGACAGCTCCAACATTTGTACTAAACCACTTGGACCAATTGATCTGTCAACACATGATAGCTTAAGGGTACAAGTGCTACATATGTATCGCCTTGCTATATATCCTTATGTGATAAATAGACTATGTTCTAATTGTTTTTATTTGATAATAGGGTGGATAGTACATTTGTAACGACCCGCATTTTTTCTGATAACTAAAATATTGAATTTAATAATATTTCATAATTTAATATTGGAAGAAATTAAAATTTATGATTTATTAATGAGAATTATAAGTGGAATGAAATTTAAAAATGTTTATTTAAGGCAATTGATAATTATTTTAAAGCAATTTCAATTAATTGAAATGATTGTAAACATAAAATTTGGTTATAAATTGCAAATAAGGAATAAACCAAATATTGTATTAATTGATGAAATAATATGTAATTAATTGTAATTGGATAAAATCAGTGTTGTGTAAGTAGTTATAACATTTGTTTGTAGATAATAAACTTATAAACGTGATTAAATTAAGTAAAAGGTGATAATTGTTAATTGTTACCCATTTATTTAATCCGTTGAATTAAATTGGAAATCAATTACAATTAAATATAATTAAATATTACATTAATATGAGTTAAGACGATAACTGTAAAATGTGAATGCAATAAAATGTATAGTAATCTCAATTATATTTATAAGGCAATAATTTATTTAATAATAAGAGTGAAATCAAGATAAATGAATTTATTGGGATTTTAAATTATAATTAATGAATTTATTGTAATTGAAATTGTGAAGCTGTAATTAGCGCAATATTAATAATTGAATTGACGTGGAAAATTTATTTTTAAAGTTTTTAAATTACTAGCTAACCAAAAATGATAAAAAAATTAGTTATAAAATTTGAATTTGAAAAGCGATAAATTTTACTAAAAAATAATTTATTTAATTAACATGGAAATAACCATTTTGGCCGCTGTCTTGGATTTCGACGAAATCGGTTTCATCGAATATGTAATGTTGAATTTTGTAGGATTTCAAGTTTTATAGCGATCGGACTTGTCGTTTTAGCATGTAGGCTTGAAACGCGTAGAAATCAATTTATCAAAATCAATTTGAAATAAGCTGATTTCGAAAGCTAACTTCTTCATACAATGGAATTATGACTTGAAACCTGTTCCATTGGATTTAAAAATATTGAAAACGTCTATTTTGATATATGGGAAGACCCATTTTCATTTCGGAAGCGAAATGGGCTTTTCGGGTTGTTATTGTCGTTCGAACCAATTCAATATGTTGTTCGTTCTTTCTTATCGGGCCTTGTTCATATAAATTGTTTTGTTCTTACCCTAGCAGCCTTTTGTTTCTTATCTCCGTACATATATGTCTATTTTACCTTTCTGCTTCTTCTTCTTTCCATGGTTGCAGATCCAAACCCAAATTCAATTTTAAAACCAAATCCAAAATCAAACTCCTCAAAACTATGTCATATAATATACTGTTTCGAAGCTCTCGACGAGCGTAACCTAGATCTGCAATTCGTTTTGCAATTGATGCTTGGTTTGGCCAGAAATCATCGAATTATTTTAGGCCGTCTATATTGGGGTTTGTCGTTTGACGGCGGATCTTCGATTTTAGGACGATCAGATGTTGCTACGGCGTAGAGCATGACGTATGGAGTCGATCAATATGGTTTGTTGGTTGACGCAGTCAATAACTTCGCCAGAATCGCCACTTATAGATGGGCGGCAGCGGTGCTAGGGGGAGGGTCGGTGGAGGCGCGCGTGGGCACATTGGGGTCGGCATGGCGTTGACGTCACGATCTTGGGTTCTGATCTAGTCAGTATCGAGGCGAGGTGGCATGATTATGGATGTAAGGCGGCGGCTGGAAGCTGAGCGTGTTTGAGTTAATCGTGTACGAGCAGGGATTGGACGAGCTAGGGTTCTTCGATGATGACGTGGAACATGTAAGTTATTATTATTTTATTTATTTTAATTTTAAATCGTTTAACTTCTAACGATCATAACTTTTACGATGAGGTATTTACCCACGGTTTGTTCCACTGCGATCGTATCGGAATTTCGGACATCTAAAAACTTGTTCGGACGAATTCTGAGATTGTTCAATTTTGGGCCTTATTTTGGATTCCAAATTGATTTGAAATCAAAAGTGAGTGTTTTAACCCACTCACAACTACTAAAAATTCTTATGTTAGTTAAATTAAATTTTATGATGTGATTAGAAATTGATTGGTTTATATTTGGTATTTAAATAGTCTTTCCAGTTAAATATGACTTTTATTGCATTTAATCGTCGTTTAATTTATGATTGAATTTAATTGCAATTGAATACCTGTTGATGATAATCAGTTAATGGATGCTATGTATTGGTTGATTGAATGGTGATTATGATGGATGTTTGATTGTTGATATTGGATGACTAGCTATTATATTTATATTGTTATAAAACTGCATGCAAGTTCCCTTAGTTATTGTTAGGAAAATCACTATGGGTTGAAATGATACATACTCGAATGATCTATAAATTAAGGAAAAATCGTTATGGGTTGAAATGATAAACCCGAGCGATTTTATGGATATTGAATTTATTTTGGGATTGCGGGTTAAAATGATATATACCCATAAATTTAAATTTATTGCAGATTGAAATGATATATATCTGTATCACTTGACCATAAGGTAGAAAATTATATACGGACACCAGATTGGTTAAATTAAATGATTTTAGATCCTTAAAATTTGAATTCAGTTAAATGATATTTTGAAAT
Source organism: Allium fistulosum (assembly GCA_030737815.1). NCBI lineage: Eukaryota > Viridiplantae > Streptophyta > Magnoliopsida > Asparagales > Amaryllidaceae > Allium > Allium fistulosum. The sequence continues at coordinate 749,510,570 of CM060905.1, read as the reverse complement.
AAATTTATTTATATAAACTGAATTTTTTTTCGAAAATCCAAGCGTTAAATGTTGAAATTGGAGTTGATTTAATGAATTGTTTAAAGAAATAAAATGGAAATTTCAAAGTTGAATTTTGAAGCATAAATGAAATTTATCGAATTGAGTTATTGAAAATGCTTGAAAATAACTTTGAAATCTATTTAATTGAAGTGGTTTAAATTGATAATTCAAACATGGATTTGAAATCGATATTGATTAAATGGTTTTAAATGAGAACCTAAATTGAAAGACCTATTTTAGTTAGTTGATTGAAAGCTGGACATGGTCCAGATGTGTCAAAATGAAAGAAATGGCTTAATTTTGATATAAATTTCAAATTAATTATTCTAATATAAACTGTTTAAAGATTATTATTTTGAAAATCATGATTTCTTAGATTTTCAAACAAGTAAACTATATTAAAACTATTTTAACCTATTTTAAAACTATTAAACTATTTTAATCTATTATAAACTATTTCAATCTGTTTTGATCTATTTTAAGCTATTTAAACTATATTAAACTATTTTAACCTATATTTAAACCATTTAAACTATTTTAAAGTATCTTATAGTAATTTAAAGTATTTTAAACTATTTTAAAGTACTTAAACTATTTTAAAATATTTAAACTATTTTAATCTATTTTAAACTATTAAAACCCATTTAAAACTATATTTAAAGTATTTTAACCATTTAAAAGCTATTTTAAACTATTTTAAACTATCTAAAATATTTCTAAATTTCAAACTGTGTAATGTTGAAGTGTATCCTTAATTTAAAAACGAATATGGTAAAATGATGTTATAATTTAAGTTGGAATTTGAAATGATATTTTCTAGTGAAAGGACATATTTGAGCAAATACGATGATTTGAAATGAGAGTTTAACCTATTTGAAAATATGATTTCAAAGGTGATACGATTTCGAAAGTGAATATGATTTCGAAATTAAATATGATTCTGAAAGTGCTAGGGTTTTGGGAATATGATATTTTAATATCAATTATGAATCGGTTTTGGAAATGTAAAAGAACCATCCAGTGTGAAATAAGCGTTCGGTTGTTAAAGAGACCGAGATCAAATATTGTCATACTCTCTGCCAATACCTAAAACTACTTTAACTATTGTGTACATGGTGGAGATTCCAAAATGAAGTAGGATGGTTTGGCGAACGATTCTATATATGGTATTTACGTAGCCCTGACTCCCGCGAGTCAGCTTGATGTGGCTAAAACAGAAGCTATACCAGGCCAAGTGAGGTCGCACCTCCGATCAGGCATATTTCTTTGATGCCCTATTATGAATTTTTGATTGAATTGGTGGCCACCCCTCGATTTTGATTATGGGAGTGTGTTCCGAGGTGGGCAGTAGTAGCCACTAGGCGTTACCACTAGTCCGGGAGTGCAAATGGTAGAATCCTACCCTGGCATTGCCTCGTGTGCCATGGCACATGCTTTATCGCGCCTTCTACGAGTTTGGTTTGTACCATACCTATGGAGTTCCCTCTGATTGCCCTCCAGTTTACGGAGGAACTACGGTACTATATAGACTACGGGAATATATAAAAATGTGTTAAGGGGGATATGGGTAATGCCCTAACGCTATTTTAATACTTTACTTTACTGTAGACACTATTATAATACCGTATTGTACTATGTATGTAGATAGTTTAATGGATCCTTAGGAGATGGAAATCCCGAACATCTCATAAGTTATTGCACTCACGTTGACACTGGATAAGAGATGTCAAACCCCGTAAACATCTCTTACTCCGCTACACTTATATTTATTTACCATTGATTTAACTTACATAAGATCTTTTAGTTTCGACTCGAGTGTTTTTTCTTTTCATTACGCTCGAGTCAGTCTGAGCTTTTCAGTGTATCGAAGACTGCTTTTTTGGAGAACGAAGACAGAGATTTGTATACTATTATTATTTATTTTATTTATTCCACTACATCATGCTATTCCACTACCTTTATTTATTTATTTATTCATGTTATATGTAACTCTGATTTATATTGTAAAAGTGTAATCAAATGTTATTTGTAAAACAGTTTCATGAACTTTTATTTGATTATTATATTTTTTCATTCCGTTGTGAGATTCTGTGTTTTTTTCTTTCTTTCTCTGCTTTTTCTTATTTACCCCATAACAATCCTCCCTTTTGAAGGGTTTGAGTTTGACATGTGTGGTTTATTATCGATTTAAACCGTCCAAAAAGGTGGGTCGTTACATTTGCTATCATAGCTTTGGTTTAGCGATAACCTTAGCTTTGTGGGGTTCGACTCATTAGAAATAGGGTAGTATTACCCTAGAATGAGTCATTGAGTGTATATATATGAGAGAGCGTATTTGTTAGTGTTATAAAAGGTTTGGTACTGTGTTAATTTATTATGTTTAGTATTTATAAATTTTGGTCGGTACATTGGACACTATGGCATCGATAGGGATTTCTAAACACTTGATAGGGCAGACCGACACAATATTGTTTTGAAATATAGGTAAATGAAATAATTTTTCCTAGTATTATATTTTGTATATAAAAGAATAATCTTTATAAATGTATATAATTGTATGTGATATGTTTTGTTGTTTGTTAGGAAGTGAAATTTATAATTATTAGTTGCAAAAATGGTACTGTAAATAAAATGAATATAAATTGGAAATTTTAGAACTTAAGTTCCGTGATTTTGAAAATTTCTTTCGAAAGATTTTGGAATATAATATTTGTATTATTTTGAAGTATTTTCTGATATAAATATTTCAAAATGATTTGAAAAAATTGTTTTAAAGGAATTTTGGAAGGAAATAATTTCGATGATGAGTGCACGCATCATCGAGGTTCATTTTCGAGTTTCAAAGTGGGAAGACCGCTGTAGTAGTTTTACTGCAAATTTGTTTTGATAAACAAATCTTAATTTTAATTTCTAAATATGATTGGATATATATAAGTTATAAGTATATATATTATTTTAAAATGATTTAAAAAGGAGCCGATATTTAGTTCTTACATTTTCTATAAATTGGCAATTTTAATTATTGTAATGAATGAAATCTTAACTATATTATAATTGGAAACTTCTAAAATGGAAAATGAGAAATTTAATGTTAAGTGATTAATGAAATATATAAGAAATTGAATTTTTTTGAATTGTAAATAAAAAAAGGTATGAAAAAATGTAACTGTTGAACATTTTGTTAACTAAAAATGAATAAGATAAACTTGTGTAACATTTAATTACATTCTAAAAGACATATATATAACTTACCAAAATTGTTTAAAAAGTTGTAATGTTAAATAGAAATATGTATTAGAATATTATACAAGTAAAACTTAAGTAATGAAAGTGTTCAATGGAATTACTTCTATAAATTAAAATTCTGATGTTATAAGTTGTTATAAACTTAAGTTAATAATTTGAAATGTTACTAATTGAATTTATAGAAAGAATGAATATTGTAAGTAAATGATTATAAAACTTAAGTTAATGTTGAAGCCATCTAAAATTAAAGTGAATGCTATATTAATTGGATGATTATAACTTTAGAAAATTTGAAATGATTCAGAAATAGATTAAATGTTCAATAATATTATATATGAAAGAGATAAATGTGAAAAAGAGATAAATAATAATGGTAAGTTAAATTTGCAAACAGACTTACACAATATTTTAAGTATTAATTATGGATGATCCAAATAATTGAAATGGAAATAACTTGTGGAAGTAATGAAAATGGCATTGTATGAATAAATGGAAAATGAATTTTGTAAGTAATGAATGTAAGTTAAAGAAAATAATCATTATATGAAAGAAAGAAAAATGCATGAACAGTAAATGATGTGAAAGGAGATTTATAAGGATAAATTTAAACGATACTTGAAATTATTGTTTGTTTTGGCTTATGTGATGGTTGGGAAAAGATACTTCTAACTATATAGAGATGTATGAATAATCTATTAAGTTTTATCTAAGACTGTTGAGTGTAAGGTATACTTAGTAGTTTATTTATCATTTTATACAATTAAAAGTTTCTGAACCCGAACAAACCATTTGTTTTGGTTGTTATGGATAGATGGCTGATTACTTTAATTGCACGTGATGATTGTATGTTTTTGTTTGCAAGTGATTGTTGTTATGTTGTGTTGGTTTGTTTATTATTGATTGAAACAACTAAATATTTCTCTTTTACATAATTCTAACTCTTTTGGATTATATAAGTGAAATACAGGTTATGGAAGCAATAGCTACTGTTTTTGGTTTCATAAATAAGCGTTGTTTGCCCGACAAATAGGTAGGTTTTCGGATTACGGTTTTATAGCGATATTATATTGTTTTCCCGTGCTTTGGGATATTTATTTTGAAATATGATATGTATATGGTTATTATTGATATTATTATTTCTCTTGGACCTCTCCGTATAAAGGAGACTCTGCCGAAATTTTCTTTGAATTTTGGACTTAGAAATTTTTTGTGAAAGTGGAAATGTTTTTCAAACTTTTATTTAACTTGAATATGAAAGTATTTAATTGCTTATAAATTGATATATTTTATTTAAATTATTAGTTGTTTATAAATTTAATACCTTGAATAAAATATATTAATTCCTTCTTTTCCTTTTTGAGGACGAAAAGTTTTGAGTGGGGAAGAGTGTAACGACCTGCATTTTTTTCCATAAATAAAATATTGAATTTAATAAATTTTTGTAATTTAATATTGGAAGAAATTAAATTTGTGATTTATTGATGAGAATAATACTAGAATAAATTTAATAATGTTTATTTAAGGCAATTGATAATTATTTTGAAGCAATTTCAATTAATTGAATTGATTGTAAACATAAAATTTGGTTATAAATTGCAAATAAAGAAATAAACCAAATGTTGTATTAATTGGTGAAATAATATGTAATTAATTGTAATTGGATAAAATCAGTGTTGTGTAAGTAGTTATACATTCGTTTGTAGATAATAAACTTATAAATGTGATTAAATTAAGTAAAAGGTGACAATTGTTAATGGTTACCCATTTATTTAATCTGTTGAATTAAATTGGAAATCAATTGCAATTAAATGTAATTTAATATTACATTAATATGAGTTAAGACGATAACTATAAAATGTGAATGTGGTAAAATGTATAGTAATGTCAATTATATTTATAAGGCAATAATTGATTTAATAATAAGAGTGCAATCAAGATAAATGAATTTAATAGGATTTTAAATTGTAATTAGTGAATTTATTGTAATTGAAATTGGAATGATGTAATTAGCGCAATTTTAATAATTGAATTGACATGGAAATTTTATTTTTAAAGATTTTAAATTACTAGTTGACCAAAAATGATAAAATTTGTTAGTTATAAAATTTGAATTTGAAAAGTGATAAATTTAATTTAATAATAATTTATTTAATTAACATCGAAATAGCCACTTTGGCACCTTTCTCGGATTTTGACGAAACTGGTGTCATCGGATCCGTAACGATGAATTATTATAGAACTTCAAGTTTCGTAGCGATCGGACTTGTCGTTTGCTCGTGTGGGCTTGAAATGCGTAGAAATCAATTTATCAAAATCAATTTGAAATAAGCTAATTTCGAAAGCTAACTTCTTCATACAATGGAATTAGGACTTGAAACCTGTTCCATTAGATTTAAAAATATCGAAAACATCTATTTTGATATATGGGATGACATATTTTCGTTTCGAAAGCGAAACGGGCTTTTTGGGTTGTTATTGTCGTTCGAACCAATTCAATATGTTGTTCGTTCTTTCTTACCGGGCCTTATCCATATAAATAGTTTTGTTCTAACACTATCAACCTTTTCTTTCTTATCTCTGTACGTATCTATCTATTCCACCTTTCTGCTTTTTCTTCTTTCCAATGGCTACAGATCCAAACCTAAATTCAATTTTAAAACCAAATCCAAAATCAAACTCCTTAAAACTATGTCATATAATATACCATTTCAAAGCTCTAGACGAGTGTAACCCAGATCTGTAATTCATTTTTGCAATTGATGCTCGGTTTGGCCAGAAATCATCGATTTATTTTCGACCGTCTATATTGGGGTTTGTCGTTTGACGATGGATCTTCGATTTTAGGACGATCAGATGTGGATACGGCGTAGAGCATGACGTATGGAGTCGATCCATACGGTTGGTTGGTCGAAGCAGTCAATAAATTCGCTATAATCGCCTCTTATAGATCGGCGTCTATGGTGCTAGGTGGAGGGACGGTGGAGGCGCGTGTGGGCACGTTAGGGTCGGCATGGCGTGAACGTCACGATCTTTGGCTCTGATCTGGTCAGTATCGAGGTGAGGTGGCACGATCGTGGATGTAAGGCGGCAGCTGGAAGCTGAGCGTGTTCGAGTTAATCGCGTACGAGCAGGGATTTGACAAGCTAGGGTTCTTCAATGATGACGTGGAACATGTAAGTTATTATTATTTTATTTATTTTAATTTTAAATCGTTTAACTTCTAACAATCATAACTTTTACGCACGAGATCAAATTTACACGCGATTTGTTCCACTGCGATCATATCGTAATCTCAGACATTTTGAAACTAGTTTGGATGAATTCTGAGGTTGTTCAATTTTAGGCCTTATTTTGGATTCCAAATCGATTTGAAATCAAAACTGAGTGTTTTAACCCACTCACAACTACTAAATTATCTTATGTTAGTTAAATTAAATTTTATAATGTGATTAGAAATTGATTGGTTGATGTTTGATATATTTAAATAGTCATTCCAATTAAATATGACATATATTGCATTTAATCGTCGTTTAATTTATTATTGAATTTAATTGTCAATTCAATATCTGTTGATGATAATCAGTTAATGGATGCTACGTATAGGTTAATTGAATGGTGATTGTGATGGGTGTTTGACTGTTGATATTGGATGACTGGCTGTTATATATATTGTTATAACATTGCAAGTTCCCTTAGTTATTGTTAGGAAATTCACTATGAGTTGAAATGATACATACCCGAACGATCTATAAATTAGGGGAAAATTGTTATGGGTTGAAATGATAAACCCGAGCGATTTTATGGATTTTGAATTTATTTTGGGATCGCGGGTTGAAATGATATATACCCGTAAATTTAAATTTATTGCGGATTGAAATGATATATGTCCGTATCATTGACCATAAGGTAGAAAATTGTATGCGGACACCGAATTGGTTAAATTAAATGATTTTATATCCTTAAAATTTTAATTCAGTTAAATGATATTTTGAAATAAATTTATTTATATAAACTAAATTATTTTCGAAAATCCAAGCACTAAATGTTGAAATTGGAATTGATTTAATGAATTGCTTAAAGAATTAAAATGGAAATTTCAAAGTTGAATTTTGAAGCATAAATGAAATTTATCGAAATTGAGTTATTGAAAATGTTTGGAAATAACTTTGAAATCTATTTAATTGAAGTGGTTTAAACTGATAATTCAAATATGGGTTTGAAATCGATATTGATTAAATGGCTTTAAATGAGAATCTGAATCGAAAGACCAATTTTAGTTAATTGATTGAAAGCTGGACATGGTCCAGATGTGTCAAAATGAAAGAAATGGCTTAATTTTGATATTAATTTCAAATTAATTATTCTAATATAAAATGTTTAAAGATTGATTATTTTAAAAATAATGATTTCTTAGATTTTCAAACTAGTAAACCATATTTAAACTATTTTAACCTATTTTAAAACTATTAAACTATTTTAATCTATTGTAAACTATTTCAATCTATTTTGATATATTTTAAGCTATTTAAACTATATTAAACTATTTTAACCTATATTTAAACCATTTAAACTATTTTAAAGTATCTTAAAGTAATTTAAAGTATTTTAAACTATTTTAAAGTATCTAAACTATTTTAAAATATTTAAACTATTTTAATCTATTTTGAACTATTAAAACCCATTTAAAACTATATTTAAAGTATTTTAACTGTTTAAAAGCTATTTTAAAATATTTAAACTATTTTAAAATATCTAAACTATTTCTAAATTTCAGATTGTGTAATGTTGAAGTGTTTATATTTAAATCCTTAATTTAAAAATGGATATGGTAAAATGTTGTTATAATTTAAGTTGGGATTTGAAATGATATTTTCTAGTGAAATGACATATTTTGAGCAAATACGATGATTTGAAATGAGAGTTTAACCTATTTGAAAATATGATTTCAAAGGTGATACGATTTCGAAAGTGAATATGGTTTCGAAAGTAAATATGATTCCGAAAGTGATATGGTTTTGAGAATATGGTATTTTGATATCGATTATGAATCGGTTTTTGAAATGTAAAAGAACCATCTGGTGTGAAATAAGCATTTGGTTGTTAAAGAAACCGGGATCGGATATTGTCATACTCTTTGCCAATACCGAAAACCACTTTAACAACTGTGTACGTGGTGGAGATTCCAGAATGAAGTAGAATGGTTTGGCGAACGATTCTATATGAGGTATTTACGTAGCCCTGACTTCCACGAGTCAGCTTGATGTGGCTAAAACAAGAGCTATACCGGGCCAAGTGAGGTCGCACCTCCGATTGGGCACATTTCTTTGATACCCTATTATGACTTTGTGATTGATTTGATGGCCACCCCTCGATTTTGATTATGGGAGTGTGTTCCGAGGTGGGAAGTAGTAGTTGCTAAGCGTTACCACTAGTTCGGGAGTGCAAATGGTAAAATCCTACCCTGGCATTGCCTCGCGTGTCGTGGCACATGCCTTAGCCCTAACCCTCTCGCGACCCACGATTTCATTCCCATTGTCGATTTTCCCCCTTTTTTTCTCTGTCCATTTTTGGTTTGAAATGGGAAGAGGAAAAATGAACGCGGTTGTTATTATTATTATTTTATATACAAGAAGTCGATTTTTATTTCGTTCCCTAAATTTTAATTTGAACTTGAGGAAGCAGAGAATGGAGAAGGTGTTCATGATTTTAAAGGGAAGAAATCAGCGTGTTTGAGAAGGAAGGGAGTTGCGTGTTTCAGCAGAGAAGAGACGTAAAGGGAATGGCTCAACCGTTCATTGATCTGACCATTTATATTTATTTATTTTATTATTTTTTCAAAATATCTCGAATTCTCTACTGTGCAATTTTGAACTCCTATTGAGGCATACCGCTAGACGTTTATAATGTTATACCCCTATTTTGAACGCAATGGAAAAGGTTTCGAGTCATAATTCGATCGTATGAGGAAAATAGCTTTTTGCACCCAATTATTTTATTAAATTTCGATATTAATTTCAATACGTTTCTACCCGTACGATCAAACGATAACTCCAAACACTACGAAATTTGAAATTTGAAAATAATACACTATTACGGATCCAACGGAACCAGTTTCTTCAAATTCTGAGACTGTGCCCCGATTCGCTATTTTTAATCGTCGATTAAATCAGCGATTTCTAAAATTTGCAAAATCACTTGAAATTCCAGTTTTAAAAACTAACTAACTCAATTCAAATTCAAATAGAATTTATATTAATATTAGAAATCATTTTGGTTTCATATTCAACTCCAAATCAATTATTTAATTGATTTCTAATTATAACTCAACAATAAAATTTATAAATTAATTCGTTATATTTGGAGCTTAAGTTTTTGTTACACTATTTTGGATCGATAACTTCATATTAAAATCCCATTCACATTCCAAAATTCAACATTCAAAATGAATTAAATGTTCAAAATTAACGACCAAAAATCCGGGTCATTACATTCCCCCCTCCTAAAAGAATTTCATCCTCGAAATTGCTAAAGCAGGAAAAATGCTCAAAACCCATTAACTTATCAAAATCCACTTATTAAAACTCGATATTCCATCTTTCTAAACCCTTTAGTTTCATCCAAACTATTTAGTTCCATTTCTTACCAAAGCCCTTTATTTCAATTTTAGTTTAAAAATCAACCTTTTAGTTAACAAAATTTTCCAAATTTTTCAAAAAAATTCTAACACCTTAAATTTTCAAATTTTTTTGGCAGATTCTCCTTTGTGCGGAGGACCTTTTGCAATATGACAAGAGAGATAGATATATATACATCGACCCACACGGTCGAAAAACAAGATATATATTAATATTTTATATTTTGTAGTATTTAATCCGAAAACGTACCTTATTTTAGCATTTTTAAGCAAGCGGCTTATTTTATTTGCAGTTTGCGTGACCAAAAATCAAGCAAACGGCTCCATATACCTATACTTACTCAATTTAAACCGCGTAAGTACAAAAACATGAAATTCTAATGACGTTTCATTTTATTCAACTAGTTAACACATGAATTTCATAAGCAATGTATGCTAAACATATATTTATAAGCAATTATGAGGTTCAAACACCAATCTAATTACTTCCAATCAACCCATATACCATTTCATTCAATTTAAATGTTTACAACTCACTTTACATGCATTCAATTTATTTCTATACCAAACAATCTCATATCCATTCCAATTTGATTTAGAAATCAATTTACTCACTTCCTATTTATTCATAGAATGTTATTTACTTCTGTTTGCGTTGAGCAACAATTTTTCTATGCAAATTCGGCGCTATTCATTTAATAAAACAACCATCTCAGTTATAGCTATTTTAAATTGATTCCAAATCAATTTATTTTTATCCCATTTCAAATTTATTCTCAGTCAATTCAACTACATTCCATTCATATTCACATTCATTACATTCAAATCTATTCTATTAAGCTCGAAACCATTCCATGCTATTTTATTAAATAACCATTTCACCAATTTATTTAAGCCATGCTTCCATTCAAAATATTTACTTAAGTTAACTCATTTACTTAAATCGTTTTAACCATACAACTTAAGTCCTTTTCCATTTGCAATCAAATTTCATTTCCATTTTTGATTGATTTTTATTCAATCAATTCTGTTCTATCTACTAATAATTTAATTAGTTCTTTCACTCAACCCACTTCAAATTTTTAATTCCATATTCAAATTCATTTAATTAATATCCCAAGTCATATTCAATTTATTTACACTTTAATTGAATTTATTTTTAACTCGAGTCATCACCATTTCAATCCAATTCCATTTTATTCGACGATATTTCCAATCTTATTAAATTAGCTTACATTTTGTCGAATTTTAATTTATACTCAAGTTTCACATTCTTCATTTAATTTTCTTGAGTTCCAAATTCGTTTCATAATTCAAGTTTGGATTTATTTCCCTTACCAAAATATCAAACAATTTTATTTTGGGTTTTCTATTTCACTTTTCAATTTTATAAGTCGCACAACTTATTTTTCACATTTCCATCAATTCTGTAACAACCCGAGATTTCATACCAATTAATTATCGTCTCTAGACGATTAAATCTGGTTGTTAATTACTGATGGAAGTTTTTAATCGATTGAAAATCTTATTAGATTTGTAAAATTCTTTAATAAAAGATTGGTTAAATTTTGATGAGCTTTTGAAATGGAGCACATCCCTTGTTTTATTTTGATGCCGTAATATAATTCAACCCATCCCCTTTTTATCATTTTCTCAACCCTAAATCAAAACGAAAAAGGAAAATAAATGGCGACTTAGTTCGTTCTTCTGTGAAATTGAATTAGAGCTTCGGCTTGATCCCTGGCGATTCTGGTATTAGGGCTTTATGGAGATGCTGCTTGATTTCATTTGTCTGTCTCGCGATGATCGACTTGATCGATTTTCGGCCTCTCGATGATTTGTTGCTCTGAATTAGGACTTCGACTGCTCCAATTCGTGGCGAAGGTGAGTGAATCCTTCACTCACATCTAATGCAAGCTTTTAGTGATTTCTAGCTTGTTCATGTTCGTGATTTTGTTGCTTGATTAACTGATTTTCACGACTTTGAAATTGCTGATTTCTTGATTGACTTCGGTCACATTAATTTGTTAAATCACTTTGTTTTGGTATTGATGCAATCTCTGATTCTTGCTCTTCGTTTTGATGTCACGATGGCCACGGTTTTGGTTTGAGAACATACGGCTTTGATTTGTTTTCTGGTATCTGATCATTTGTATCATTTTTGTTTTTATTGCTGTTGCATTTCTTTGCTTGTTGTCCAGTTGCACTTCTTTGACTTCACTGCATATTGTTGCAGTTGCCACTGTCTTCACTTGAATTCTTTACCCACTGATGCATTCAGTAGTCTGGTCACTTTGGTTACTAGTTCATATACAATCTGTATACTTTGAGCCTGTGACTTGAGTTCATTTTAGTGCATTTGTCACTTGAATTCTGGTCTGTGTTATTTGTACTGCCTGATTTTTGATCCCTGTCGCCTTTATTATGATGCACTGTTGATATAGTGCTACATTACTTGTCTGTTTTGATGATTCATTTTATGTTCATGTTGGCACTGGATTTTGCTATGCACTTGTTTGACTTTCACTTTCTGGTCATCTCAACTTTGACTTGAATCTTCTTCATGCAACACCGTTGCACTTGTACTCTCTGACCATCTCTGTGTTATTCTTGTTTTTGCACTTGTACCCAGACTTTGATCTTCACTGACTTGCTGCTCCATTTACAATGTGCACTTGTACTTGATCATGGTTTCAGTTGTAACTCGACTTGAACTTGTTACCATTCCTGTTTTCTGGTCATTGATCATGTTGCCTTCACCTGTGATATTTCTTTACTTCCTCCAGTTCACTGTGTTGCATTCTTTTGGTCTTTGAAGGGTTGACTTTACTATTGCCATTTTTGGCTCGAACTGATGCTACATTGTTCACTGTGTCACCTACTTGGTTCATTTGTTTGCACTGTGCACTGTGCATTCATGTATTTGGTCTGTGTTGATTCTGCATTGATGAACCTGATCAGCTGCATCATGTTGCATTTGATTGACTTGATGCACTTGTGTTTGAAACTGTTTTGACTTCTGGAATTTCTTGAACCAGTGGTCTTGGTTAAGTCTGAATGTGTAGTCTTCATTGTATGTCTGCACTCACATCTGTTTTACCTTGTATTACATGCTGATGGTCTTTGAATTGTACAGTTTCACTTTTGTTTTGCATTGAATCTTTTGACTTGAACCTTGTGATATTGAACTATGCTTGTGTTCACTTGAGTCATAGATGCATACTGTTTGTCATGTATAAAGTTGCTGTTGGATTCACTTTTCACTTCTGTTTTGTATTGGACTGTATCTTGACTTGTTGCTTCTTGAGCTTGAAACTGTTTTGTATCACTGATTCATTTGTGTTACCTTGTATTGCCATATTGAGTTGCACTGTGTACATGCACAGTTTTATAGTGCAGTGATACTCTGAATTTTGGTCGATGCCATTTGATTCTTCCAATTATATCTGAGTTGAATCTGATTTTGATTTGACCTTGTGAACATTTGTGAATTTTCAATGTGTACATGTGTGCACATTGTCCATGTCTGCCTGCTTTGACATTTGAGGCCATGGCATTGAGATTTGAATCTTCATTTGATTTTGGTTCATTGATCTTTTGTGTATTTCGGGAAGTAGTGGCGAGGCAGTATATGCGTGCGTATACTGCAGCCCTACCAGAATTGATGCTTTAAATTGATTATTTTGTGTTGTCTAATTATCTTCTAGATAATTAGATTATGAGTTTCTAAATATTTATTTAACACTTAGATTTTGTTATTAATTGTCGTTTAGACAATTCGGTTGTTTTCTGAATTATCTGCATTGGTAATCTTTTATCTATCTTTGTTGGTGATTTGGATTAGCTGATTTATTGTTTAACACTGTTTAGTGTTATATATGTCGTTATCCAAGTCTCTTATCGAGGAGTCGGATATACAAGATTTCTGTGACTGTCATATTTTTGATATTGATTATTATTGCTTCCGTTCATTTATGACTGAGTTTGAAATAGACTGACCCGTGTATTATTTTCTTTTGAACTTAATACTCGGGTCAGACCCGAGTTATTTCAGGTTGTAGATTACCTGCTTTGAGTTGCTGTTGAGCTATGAAGACTTTTCATATCTTTTGAAGGGGTCTTCGTCTTTTTGTAGTAGTCAGTGTATTGTTTTAGGTTGATATGTATTCATGTATATTAGTCGATAATGTACTTGTATATATATAACTTCCAGAGTCAATAGTTATAGTTGTATCATTTGTATTGTGTCAAATGTATTGTAACTGACATCAGTTATTATATATGAGACTTTTTGTTCTATCTGTGTTCCGCACTTATATTATCTGTGTTATTTTTATATTTATTATCCTAAACTATTATAGCCACTATGTAGTAGCTTTGAGTTTGTATCGATATGTCGGATTTCCTCCTGAAATAAAAATGCATGTTATACTATCTGACATATCGGTGCTCGCACAAAGCAATTACACGGATGGTCGCTCCTCAACAGCCTTATTCTCCGTGCTAGTTGACAACATTACACCGTAGTGTTCTTGGCTAGCGTGGGCATAGAGGTGGGGCGTCACAGCTTGGTATCAGAGCCAGGGGTTTATGACAATTATAAAACATAACTCAGATGGAACATGTGTTACAACTATTTGTTGATGTTTTATCTCTCATCTTTACATATGATTATCTTTGATTGTTAGGTATGAATTTCTAATGCTTATTCATGTGCATTTGATTTTGATTTCGTGAAAGTATTTTGGCTTTTGCCTCCGTTTGCTTTGCGAACTCAAGTTGGGTTTTTGATGATGAGGATTTTGTTCTTGTGTTTTCGGCTTTGAATTGATTTAGCCGATGTTGATTTTGTACGAATTTGGCCAATTAAAGCTATTTTGACCTCTGGACTTTGTTCCACTTTTGTGCTATGCTATGGGTGTCATTGTGTACCTGTTACACTATGATGAAAAATAGCTCGACCGGTTGCAAATTGAGTGATTTTGATTTTCACTCATATCTAGTTCGAATCTCAGTGATTTTGAACTTGACATTTTGTGTTTTTCCTCGGCTTGATTTCCATTCGACTTCGGTCACTTTGTTTTTGTGAAATTGCTAATTTCTTGATTTCCAAGACTCTGACTTTGTTTACCGTCGGATTCTTTGATGATGATGTTGATTCATTTTGTGCTCGACAGTGGCCATTAATTGTTGACTTCGGCATTGACATGATTCTTATTTTTGTTGAAGTCATTTATGCATTTATGCTCGTTTTGCTTTGTTTTTCCAATTGATAATCGATTCTTCTTTTCCAATTAGTTGTTATCACCTTCGTCGACTTTGATAACTTCTATTTTTAGTTATTTTTATTTTGATGAATTTGGAATCGAATTCTTTCGATTTTATTCACGTCTTCGAATGTGAATTTTAGTGAATTGATTTGGTTTCCAAATTTAATCGATTCTTGATCATTTCCCCCGATTTGTTGCTATCATTTATTAGCAACTTTAATGACATTTTCTTCGGGATTTTTGTGAACATACTTTTTGATGGATTCAGTATCGATTTCTTTGGATTCTATTCACATCTTTGTATGTGAATTCTTGTGATTGATTGTTTCTACAATCATTTTTGTGATTTGTCACTTTGAAAATATAAAGGTTTTCTATACTAGTAGTAAATATTAAAATCCTTTTCTCCAAATGATTTCAAAACTATTTTACTATAAAGCTCTTTTCCTAAACTATTTTCCAATCTATTAGTATATACAAACCTTTATTTCACTCGTATGAGAAATTGAATTAAACGGCTTAGTAAAACAAGTGGTATGAAATGCTTGCGTTTACTTCGTCGGTTAACTCTTGGACTTGTTCGATTGAACCTTTTGTGACAACTTTCTAGTGAAGATCTATAGTTTGTTCGTAAATATTTGAGTTAAGCAAGTGGGTATGGGGCATGAAGCTTAACTCTTATATTCACTAACTTTGTGTAATTGACACTTCTTGATGATCATGACGATCATTTTTGTGATTTAGACTAGCAACTCTGCGATGTCTTTTTGTCTACGAGGGAGACTAAACCCCGTTTGTGTGATGTTTCACCATCACATAGAAGTGGGGTAGCGACCCACGGTCTTCAGGCCATTCTTGTGGAGCTTCGGCTCAAAATTAATGGTTGGCCACCATGAGATAGCATCTCGTTCTTGTGATACCGGTCGGTGAGTTTTCATCCTCCCATTTTGTGATAGGCCTTCCCCTTTTCTTTTTATGATTTAGACTAGCGATTTTGCGATGTCTCTTTGTCTACGAGGGAGACTAAACCACGTTTGTGTGATGTTTCGCCATCGCATATGTGGGGTAGCACCCCACGGTCTTCGGACCATTCCTGTGTGAAAATTTAATGGTTAGCCACCATGAGATAGCGTCTCATTTTGTAATACCGGTGTTTTGAGTTTTCATACTCCCGTTTTGTGATAGCCTCCCCCTCTTTGTGTTTTTTGGATTTCTTGTGTAGATTTCTAGAATTTGTGTTTTCTGGATTTCCTGTGATGATTTCTAGAATTTGTGCTTCACCAATTTTCGTGATTTCTATTGATAAGTCTTATCAATTTTTGGTGCATTGGTGAATTCGTGTGTCATTGACTTGTTATGAATACAAGTTTAGGGTATGGTATCCCTTTCTATCTTTGAGAAGATTCTTGTGACATTTTTGATGAATGAAAATTCATTGGTATTATATTTTGATACCAGTTATTTTGATAAGATTTTGAAGTGTTAACTTCAGTAACTGTCAATTTTAAAATGAATTTACAAGCGGTTCTCCCACAATGCTCATTTTGTTGTCCGTTTTTACAGTATTTTGAGAAATGCAATTTCCTTATTAAAGTTGCTACTGATGTTGCTAATTTAATCACGTGTTTTCAAAATTCATTATTTTTAAAAGTTGTTTCAAAATATAAATTAAAATTGTTTTCAAAATTTTTACAGTTTTCATTTTCAAAAGAATGAGGAAGCGATTTAAACGTTTCTGCAAAATCGAGGACTATGACCCCTTTCTTTTACTGATTCGCTTAATTCCGGACTTGTCCGTTTGAGAATGTGAAATGTTATTTTTAAAAAATACACAATTTTACACTTTCAAGGAACGATGAAGAGAATTAAACGATTCAGTAAAACTTGTGGTTATGGGACATGTGCGTTTGCTATTTTGGTTAATTCCGGACTCGTTAATTGAATATTTGTGATTTCTGATTATCATTTTGATAATTAAATATTTGATGTTTTTTGATTATCTTTTTTGATAATCGGATATTTGTGATTTCTGATTATCGTTTTTGATAATCGGATATTTGTGATTTCTGATTATCGTTTTTGATAATCGGATATTTGTGATTTCTGATTATCCTTTTTGATAATCGGATATTTGTGATTTCTGATTATCCTTTTTGATAATCAGATATTTGTGATTTCTGATTATCCTTTTTGATAATCGGATATTTGTGATTTTTTATTATCGTTTTTGATAATCGGATATTTGTGATTTCTGATTATCGTTTTTGATAATCGGATATTTGTGATTTCTGATTATCGTTTTTGATAACCGGATATTTGTGATTTCTGATTATCGTTTTTGATAATCGGATATTTGTGATTTTTGATTATTGTTTTGATAATTAGATATTTGATGTTTTCTGATTATCATTTTTGATAATCAGATATTTGTGAAATCTGATTATCGCTTTTGATAATCGGATATTTGAGATCTGATTATCGTTTTTGATAATTCGATATTTGTTGATTAGAGAATTTCTAGTCTCTAATTGATTCCAGAGTAGGCTAATTTTATTGAATCGTTGTTTTCTATCTATTTCTGTTAATAGTTAGAATTTGTTGATTATGGAATTTGTGTTTTCTAGTTATTTGTTGGATAACTAGATATTTGCAGCTTGCGATTTGTGATTTGTGTTTCATAAATTATCTTTGTTGATAATTAGATTTTGTTGTCTTCTAATTATCGTATCGATAATTAGATATTGCTGTTTTGTGATTTCTGAATTCTGATTGTCTAATTGATAGTTATATTTTGTTGAGAATTGTGAATTCTTTTATGAAATTAAAAGATTTCTTTGATGTTTGAATTCTCTACCTTTAATTTTTCTAGCTTAACCAGTTTAGGTTAGAAAATTTATTGTTAATGACGACCTTAATTATAAAAAATTGCGGGGACGCAATTTCTATAAGGAGGGGAGTCTGTAACAACCTGAGATTTCGTACCAATTAATTATCGTCTCTAGACGATTAAATCTGGTTGTTAATTGCTGATGGAAGTCTTTAATCGATTGAAAATCTTTTTAGATTTGTAAAATTCTTTAATAAAATATTAGTTAAATGTTGATGGGCTTTTGAAATGGAGCCCATCCCTTGTTTTATTTTGATGTCGTAATATAATTCAACCCGTCCCTTTTTTATCATTTTCTCGACCCTAAATCAAAACGGAAAAGGAAAATAAATGGCGACTTAGTTCGTTCTTCTGTGAAATTGAATTAGAGCTTCGGCTTGATCTCTGGCGATTCTGGAATTAGGGCTTTGTGGAGATGCTGCTCGATTTCATTTCTCTATCTCGCGATGATCGACTTGATCGATTTTCGGCCTCTCGATGATTTATTGCTCTGAATTAGGACTTCGACTGCTCCAATTCATGGCGAAGGTGAGTGAATCCTTCACTCGCATCTAATGCAAGCTTTTAGTGATTTCTAGCTTGTTCATGTTCGTGATTTTGTTGCTTGATTAACTGATTTTCACGACTTTGAAATTGCTGATTTCTTGATTGACTTCGGTCACATTAATTTGTTAAATCGCTTTGTTTTGGTATTGATGCAGTCTCTGATTCTTGCTCTTCGTTTTGATGTCACGATGGCCACGGTTTTGGTTTGAGAATATACGGCTTTGATTTGTTTTCTGGTATCTGATCATTTGTATCATTGTTGTTTTTATTGCTGTTGCATTTCTTTTCTTGTTGTCGAGTTGCACTTCTTTGACTTCACTGCATATTGTTGCAGTTGCCTCTGTCTTCACTTGAATTCTTTACCCACTGAAGCATTCAGTAGTCTGGTCACTTTGGTTACTGGTTCATATACAATCTGTATACTTTGAGCCTGTGACTTGAGTTCATTTTAGTGCATTTGTCACTTGAATTTTGGTCTGTGTTATTTGTACTGCCTGATTTTTGATCCCTGTCGCCTTTATTATGATGCACTGTTGATATAGTGCTACATTACTTGTCTGTTTTGATGATTCATTTTATGTTCATGTTGGCACTGGATTTTGCTATGCACTTGTTTTACTTTCACTTTCTGGTCATCTCGACTTCGACTTGAATCTTCTTCATGCAACACCGTTGCACTTGTACTCTCTGACCATCTCTGTGTTATTCTTGTTTTTGCACTTGTACCCAGACTTTGATCTTCACTGACTTGCTACTCCATTTACAATGTGCACTTGTACTTGATCATGGTTTCAGTTGTAACTCGACTTGAACTTGTTACCATTCCTGTTTTCTGGTCATTGATCATGTTGCCTTCACCTGTGATATTTCTTTACTTCCTCCAGTTCACTGTGTTGCATTCTTTTGGTCTTTGAAGGGTTGACTTTACTATTGCCATTTTTGGCTCGACCTGATGCTACACTGTTCACTATGTCACCTACTTGGTGCATTTGTTTGCACTGTGCACTGTGCATTCATTTATTTGGTCTGTGTTGATTCTGCATTGATGAACCTGATCAGCTGCATCATGTTGCATTTGATTGACTTGATGCACTTTTGTTTGAAACTGTTTTGACTTCTGGAATTACTTGAACCAGTGGTCTTGGTTAAGTCTGAATGTGTAGTCTTCATTGTATGTCTGCACTCACATCTGTTTTACCTTGTATTACATGCTGATGGTCTTTGAATTGTACAATTTCACTTTTGTTTTGCATTGAATCTTGTGACTTGAGCCTTGTGATATTGAACTATGCTTGTGTTCACTTGAGTCATAGATGCATACTGTTTGTCATGTATAAAGTTGCTGTTGGATTCACTTTTCACTTCTGTTTTGTATTGGACTGTATCTTGACTTGTTGCTTCTTGAGCTTGAAACTGTTTTGTATCACTGATTCATTTGTGTTACCTTGTATTGCCATATTGAGTTGCACTGTGTACATGCACAGTTTTATAGTGCAGTGATACTCTGAATTTTGGTCGATACCATTTGATTCTTCCAATTACATCTGAGTTGAATCTGATTTTGATTTGACCTTGTGAACATTTGTGAATTTTCAATGTGTACATGTGTGCACATTGTCCATGTCTGCCTGCTTTGACATTTGAGGCCGTGGCATTGAGATTTGAATCTTCATTTGATTTTGGTTCATTGATCTTTTGTGTATTTCGGGAAGTAGTGGCGAGGCAGTATACGCGTGCGTATACTGCAGCCCTACCAGAATTGATGCTTTAAATTGATTATTTTGTGTTGTCTAATTATCTTCTAGATAATTAGATTATGAGTTTCTAAATATTTATTTAACACTTAGATTTTGTTATTAATTATCGTTTAGACAATTTGGTTGTTTTTTGAATTATCTACATTGGTAACCTTTTATCTATTTTTGTTGGTGATTTGGATTAGCTGATTTATTGTTTAACACTGTTTAGTGTTATATCTGTCGTTATCCGAGTCTCTTACCGAGGAGTCGGATATACGAGATTTCTATGACTGTCGTATTTTTGATATTGATTATTATTGCTTCCGTTCATTTATGACTAAGTTTGAATTAGACTGACCCGTGTATTATTTTCTTTTGAACTTAATACTCGGGTCAGACCCGAGTTATTTCAGGTTGTAGATTTCCTTCTTTGAGTTGCTATTGAGCTATGAAGACTTTTCATATCTTTTGAAGGGGTCTTCGTCTTTTTGTAGTAGTCAGTGTATTGTTTTAGGTTGATATGTATTCATGTATATTAGTCGATAATGTACTCGTAAATATATAACTTCCAGAGTTGACAGTTATAGTTGTATCATTTGAATTGTGTCAAATGTATTGTAACCGACATCAGTTATTATATATATGAGACTTTTTGATCTATCTGTGTTCCGCACTTATATTATCTGTGTTATTTTTATATTTATTGTCCTAAACTATTATAGCCACTGTGTAGTAGCTTTGAGTTTGTATCGGTATGTCGGATTTCCTCCTGAAATAAAAATGCATGTTATACTATCTGACATATCGATGCTCGCACAAAGCAATTACACGGATGGTCGCTCCTCAACAGCCTTATTCTCCGTGCTAGTTGACAACATTACACCATAGTGTTCTTGGCTAGCGTGGGCATAGAGGTGGGGCGTCACAAATTCTATACTCGAATATATTCACATTTTATTTGTAACTCGAAATTATACATTTATTTATAGCCTAAGTATGTTTTTATTTAATTAATTTAAATTTTTATAAGCTATTCCATTTTATTTTTTTTACAATTCCAGATTTTTACTCAAATTTTGTTTCATTCAAGATTTATACTTTATGGTTATATAATTATTCCACAACTCAAAATTTATTTTCCTTTAATTCAATATTATTTCTAATCCAATTCAAATTTTACAACATATAGTTATATAGTCACTTTATAATTCACATTTACATATTTAATTCAATTCCATATGATTCGAATGCACTTCACCTTTTTATTTATATCTCAATTCCTTTTAACCAAATTCGAGTTACTCATACTTCAACTAATTTCACTCCAAACAAATTTTATTTTTAATCCATTCAATTTCATTATATACTTCAATTACTTCGCTTAAGTTAACTCCCATTTCATTAATACACTATATTAATTCAATTCAAATCTAGTCAATTAAATTTCTAAAACTTAATTTATCCAATTTAACTTAAGTTGAATTCCATTATAACTTTCTCACTTTAAATTTTATTTCAACTTCAATTTTTCATACTTCCCTCCTTATAAATATCACCTTACACAAGTGTCTAGAATTTTTAAACACCCGGTATTTATTTCAAATCACTTTGAAATCAAATATATATATATATATACCCTTTTTGGTTTAACAAACCACTTCATTCGAATTTCAAAATCAACCAAAATCAACCTGATTTTATCCAAAACAATTCCCTTGGAATTTTCAAAACAACACTTGTTTTCACCAAAAAATCTCCATATCAATTTACTATGGTAGCAATTCGTCCTTAGAAACTCGAAAATGAATACTGATGATGCTACGCAGTCATCACCGGGATTATTTTCTAGTGACTAAAGTGAGTTCGGTGCTATATCGCTACTAAAATCCATTTAAAACCATTTTCCAATCCAAAAATATCTCCAAAATAATAATACTATTATTTATTGCAAAATAGTTTGGAAAACACGTCTAAAAATCCCCGGGATCTAAAGTTTCTAAATTCTGGTTTGTCCCCTTTGTAGTTTTTAATTCACTTGTATAATTCATTCTTATACAATCCAATTTGGTTTTTATAACTATTCCAACTTTTTTTAAAATCTTATTTTGGTTATATAATAACAACCAAACACACCACTATAATAATTTTCAGAAAATTATTCTCTTTTATATTATATAGTTTGGGTAAAATTATTTCATTTACCTGTTTCAAAACAATACTGTGTCGGTTTACCATGGTTAAGTGTTTAGAAACTCATATCGATTTAGTGGCATCCCACTATTCGAACAGAATTTATATACCACTCAACAGATTAATTAACATAATATAAAACCATTTATATCCACTAACAAATACGCACTCATATCTATTTTTACACTCAACTCATTCTAGAGTACTACTGACTCTATCTCTAATGAGTAATCTCGACCAGAGCCAAGGTTCTCGCTTAACCTTCAACTCCGATATCAACTGTAACAAACCAGATACATCCACTGTATAGAATGCCGAGCAATCAAGTGCCAAAAATACCAGTTCATTAGAGGTGTAGAAGAAAAGGTAGAAGAAAATAGAACTACAATGCAAAATCTCACAATCACAGCGGAACAAATATAATATATAATAAAAGATTTTTATACAAAGAATCTGTAACAGTTTATATACTTACAATCATCAGAGTACAACAATTCAATACATCAAAATGGACAATTATAATAACTTGTCCTCACACAGCGGAAATATAACCAAGTATGGAGATACGTCTTTGTCATCCAGCTCGTCCCCTAAGCTCTATAGCATTCTAACCTGAATCTGTAATACTCGGTCTGACTCAAGCATTATAATAAAATAACACCCGAGTTAGTCTGGAAAACCAGCGTGAGAAAACACACTCAATTTGAATTATTAGAGTTATCAAAATCCTTTGAAAAACAAAGGTATCTCGTAAGACCGCGTCACACATAAACACGATGGGTTTTTCCCTTACGATAACCAAAACATTTTACAGAAAATACAATGATATTATAATAGTCTCTAAATACAAATACTTATTCAAATAAACGAAATTGTTACATTAATTAAATTCCAGCATACTAGGCACTACAAACAAAACCGTAAGGCTCGTATTGGAAAATGGATCCCATACAAATGACTGGGCCACTGGGGTACCGCCCATTACAGTACATGTAACAACCCGCATATTTGTCAATTTTATATTTAAATATTTTATCGTTTGTCGGATTTTAGTTCGAAAAGCTACTTTTTTTCATACGAACAAATTAGGACTCGAGACCACTTCCATTGAGTTCAAAATGACGTTTGCAATCTTTTAAGTATAAACATCGATATGTTTGGAGATAGTGAAATTTTCGTCACTTTTTGCTTTGGACTTTTGTTTTGGGCTGAACCACTTACTAACTCAGCCCAACCCCTTCTCCTCCTCATTAATTCCTTCTTCATTTTCCTAACACTTAAAGCTTCTTCAAAAATGTTGGAGGGAATGGGAAATTAAAACTCCAAAGCTCTTGTTCATTTGCAAATCCAACAACCAACTCCAAATTCAAAGTGAAGACATTGGATTCAAGCTTCTTCCATTACTTTTAAGCTTCTCCTTCATCAATTTCATGAAAAGGTGAGATTTTTATCTCACATTCTTGTCTATAACTATTTTGGAATGTTGGGAATGAATTCCTATCGTTATTGTATGTGCATTTGCTTTTGGTGTGGATTGAATTGGAGAAAATCCCAATTTCTAGTGTGTTTTGGCAATTTTCTGGGCTTAGGTCGTTCTGCCTCGCTAGCTCGTACGCGTGGAAAAGTCTCTGCCTGCAAATAACTCGTGCTGAACCTTAGGTCGCTTGCCCCTTAGCTCATTTACCATTTAGGTCGCTCGACCTTCATATCGTTAGGTCGCTCGACATTGAGTCGTTGGGTAGCTTCAGCCACTAAGTCGCTCTGCTTCATTTACCTCGTTAGGTCATTCTGCACTAGGTCGTTGGCACTAGGTCGCTCGGCCTCACTTACCTTTTAGGTCGCTCATCACCTTAGGTCGCGTACCACTTAGGTCGCATATCACCTTAGGTCGCTACCAATAGGTCGCTCGGCCTTCAACTTAGGTCGCGTACCACTTAGGTCGCGTACCACTTAGGTCGCATATCACCTTAGGTCGCTACCACTAGGTCGCTCGACCTCCACCTTAGGTCGCTCCCCCTATAGGTCGCTTGCCCTATTGTCTTGATAAGTCGCTCGGCCATGTCACCCAGTTGGTCGCAACTACTAGGTCGCTTGGCCTGTGCGACCTTGTTAGGTCCCTCATCACTTTAGGTCGCAATGTTTTGGCCTGCTTTAACTCCTTAGGTCGTTCAAATGCTTTAAAACGTTAGGTCGCAAGGCCTTGTTAAGACGTTAGGTCGCTTGCCTTTTTATACTTAGGTCGTTCGACTTGTAATTGGTTAGGTCGCGCTGCATGCTAGGCCGCACCTCCTACTTCCACTTTGTTGCATTTTGAGCTGATTTCCTTGGATTTCATTCACGTCTTCGAACGTGAATTTTTGTGACTTGGTTATTCTACAATCAATTTCTATGATTTGTCACTTTAAAAGTATGAAGGCTTTTATACTAGTAGTAAATATCAAAACCCTTTCTTCCAAATGATTTCAACACTATTTTAAATATCTAAAGCTCGTTTCTCAAAACGTTTTCCAATCTACTAGTATATACAAGCCTTTACTTCACTCGGATGAGAAATCGAATTAAACGACTTAGTAAAACAAGTGGTATGAAACGCTCGCGTTTACTTCGTCGGTTAGCTCTTGGACTTGTTCGATTGAACCTCTTGTGATAATTTTCTAGTGAAGATTCACAGCTTGTTCGTAAATATTTAAGTTAAGCAAGTGGTTATGGAACATGAAGCTAAACTCCTATATTTACTAGCTTGGTGTAATTGACACATCTTGATGATCATGACGATCATTTTTGTGATTTGATTTAGACTAGCAATTATGCGATGTCTCTTTGTCTACGAGGGAGACTAAACCCCGTTTGTGTGATGTTTCACCATCACATATGTGGGGTAGCGCCCCACGGTCTTCGGGCCATTCTTGTGGAGCTTCGGCTCAAATATTAATGGTTAGCTACCATGAGATAGCGTCTCGTTTTGTGATACACGTGTTGGTGAGTTTTCATACTCCCATTTTGTGATAGGCCTCCCCCTTCTTGTGATTTCTAGATTTCTTGTGATGATTTCTGGAATTTTGTGCTTCACCAATTTTCGTGATTTCCATTGATAAGTTCTATCAATTTTTGCGCATTAGTGAATTTGTGTGTCATTGACTTGTTATGAATACAAGTTTAGGGTATGATACCCTATTTTATCTTTGAGAAGATTCTTGTGATATTGATTAATCTCATGTTGATTTTTAATTACATACTTATAGTAGTATGCCACTATGGTTATTACATGTATATGCCATGTCTTTTATTTTATACCATACCATCTGATATTTATAGCTAGACTGATCCGCTTTTTATTTTCTTATAAATAATACTCGGGTCAGACCGAGATGTTACAGGTGCTTCTGCTTGACTTCTCTTCTGGGATCCTTCTGACTTTTGACTAACTACTTAGATTAGTAGTTTTGTTGTATACATTTGAGATATAGACTCTAGGATGTATACTTATCCTTTTGTATAGCACATGTTGCTACTCTTTTGTATTATCGTGGATCTTTCCGACCACTACTCTCATGTAAACTTTCATGTGTCATATATATATATTCATATCTTTTTCCGCCTTTGTGATATGGATGTCTGTGATTGATTTGTGTTATGTTTATTTCTATGTTTGTTTCCGAAGATTATATACAGCCACTGTGTGATAGCTTTGAGTTTGTATCGGTATGTCAGATTTCCTCCTTAAATAAAATGCATGCTATACTATCTGACATATCGGTGCTCGCACAAATAAATTACATGGATGGTCACTCCTCAACAGCCTTATTCTCTGTGCTAGTTGACAGCACTACTCTGTAGTGTCCTTGGCTAGCGTGGGTATAGAGGTGGGGCGTCACAACTTGGTATCAGAGCCAAACTTCGGAACAATGTAGAATAACTTAACAAGGATCATCGTCCTAAGTCCAATTTAGGAGTCGTGCCTTAGAATTTAGTTCTAGTCTTCGTACCGATTCATCCTATTTCCTTTTATGTATCCTTGTTTTATCTATCAAGATTTGCTTGATAGTTATTTGGAGAATAACTTTTCTTCTTTTCTCTTCCTTAAAGAAGAGAATGTCTAGACCAGGCCATCCCAGAGCTGGACCATCTACTGTTACTCCCCAGGATGGAGTTTTTATGACCGCTCAACAACTTCTTGATTTAGTAAAGAATGCTCAAGCAGCTGGTCCTAATCAGGAACCTACTCATCCTAAGTCTGGATTTGCACGCTTGTGCAACAATTATACCAACTTGGGTGGGAAACCATTCAAAGGTTCCGAAACTATTATTGAAGTCCAGGCTTGGTTAAGAACATGCGATCGAATCTTTTCTCGCATGAATCTTATCGATCTTCACCGTGTTCAGGTGGTCTCCAGTATGCTCCAAGAAAGAGCATTGGATTAGTATGAACTTCTTATTTCTAAAATTAATGAAGAGGATCTCACCTGGGAGCAATTCCGGGAATGCTTCGAATTAAAATTCGTACCAGAATCTGAGAAGGTGACATTGGCTCGTCGCTTTATAGACCTTGTTCAAGGTGAATCCTCTGTGACAGATTATGTTGCTTCCTTTGAGTCACTGTCTAAATATGGGGTTGAATACATCAACACCCCATTGAAGAAGAACCAAAGGTTCGTTTATGGCTTAAACAAAAATCTTAAGAAGCCATTACTTCTCAAATTAGAAGTTTCTTTCGACCAACTCATTGATATGCTCTTCGTCTTGAAGAGGCGGATAAGGAAAGTGATGTTGAAGTTGTGGGTGCCAAACCGAACTTCAACAACAAGAAGAGGCCAAATAAATTCAAAGGTCATTATCCCAACAAAAAGGGAAAACCTGCACCTTCGGCAGCAAAGACTACTTCCCCTAGTAGCGGGCAATGCTATAACTGTGGTTCTAAGGACCATTTTGCGAACAAGTGTTCGAAGCCCCGTTCTTGTCGCTACTGTAAAAGCCCGGATCATTATATACATTTATGCCCCAAGCTTCAAGGCAAGAAGGAGGGAAAGCTTAAAGTGGCTCAATACCCTGGCAACACATCTCGCGATCAAGGTATGTCTCATTCTGTCCTTGATGGCATTATTATATTTCATGATCAACCTATTAGAGTTCTCTTTGATACGGGTGCATCCCATTCTTTTATATCAAAGGAACTTGTCGATACTTTTTCTTTAAGTGTTGTTGGTTTAATGACTTCTTTAAGAATTGCAAATCCGGTTGGTGGATCCGCAACTCTTAGTTTGCTTTGTAAAGATGTGGAGATTATTTTATGTGATTTTTCTTTCTTAGCCGATTTGCATGTCATGCGTTACTTAGGCTTTGGAATGATTTTGGGTATGGATTGGCTTAACCGTTATGAAGCTCATATCCTATGTCCTGAGCGGACTATTTATCTTCGACATCCACTATCTGTTAAGTAGATTTCTATTATTCTTAAAGATTCGGATTCCATCTTGGCTGCATCTTTATATTCTTTAAATCCTCGTGATGATGATAATGATGATGAGTAAGATGTCATTTCTAGCATTCACGTCGTTCGTGAATTTTCCGACATATTCGAGCCCATCTTAGGACTACCACCTAAGCGAGCAATTGAGTTCAGAATTAATCTTACACCTGAAGCTCAACCTATTACTCGTCCTCCTTATCGCATGTCCAATAAGGAGAATGAAGAGATGCACAAACAATTATCCGAATTAGAGACGAAGCAATTTATTCGCTCTAGTTCCTCGCCTTGGGGAGCTTAAGCAATTTTCGTGAAGAAATCTGATGGTACACTTAGGCTTTGCGTTGACTACCGCAAGCTTGATGATCTTACTATTAAGAATAAATATCCTTTACCTCGGATTGATGATCTATTTGATCAACTTAGTGGTGCTAGAGTCTTTTCACAATTGGACTTGGCTACCGGTTTTCATCAGCTTCGTATTGCAGAGGATAGTATTCCTTTGACTTCCTTCCGTACTCGTTATGGATCTTATGAATGGTTAGTTATGCCATTTGGTTTAACGAATGCTCCGGCTTATTTCGTTGACCTTATAAATCGAGTTTTCAAAGATTTCCTCGATCGGTTTGTTCTCATCTTTATTGATGATATACTTGTGTATTCTAAAACCAAGGAGGAACATGAAAAGCATCTTCGGATTGTATTGGAAACTCTTAGGATCCATCAATTAAAAGCAAAATTTTCTAAATGCCACTTTTGGCAATCTAGTGTGAAGTTTCTCGATCATATTATTTCCGAATCCGGAATATCAGTGGATACTTCAAAGATTGAAGCGATTCAAAATTGGAAGAGACCGGAGAGTGTGACTGAAATCCGTAGCTTTCTCGGATTGGCAGGTTATTACCACCGTTTCATAAAAGACTTTTCTAAAATTGTCGTGCCTCTTACTGGCTTAACAAAGAAAGGTGTTAAATACATTTGGTCGGACAAATGTGAAACTTCTTTTCAGAAATTAAACGAACTCCTTTCTGATGCTCCTATTCTTGTTATTCCCGAAGGGAATCAAGATTTTGTTGTTTATACCAATGTTAGTCGCGTTGGTTTGGGTGCCGTTCTTATGCAAAAAGAACGTGTTATTGCTTATGCTTCTAGGTAATTGAAGCCGGCTGAGACTAGATATGCCACACATGATTTAGAACTCACGGCTATCGTTTTCGCCCTTCGTATTTGGCGACATTATCTATTGGGAGAGAAATTTATACTTTATACCGATCATAAGTCTTTGAAATATTTATTTTCTCAAAAGGAACTTAATTTGCGTCACAGCGTTGGCTCGAATTCCTTGCCTCTTATGATCTTGATATTCTTATACTCCCGGAAAGGGGAATCGAGTTGCCGATGCACTTAGTCGCAAGCAACAAGCGGTTGTTTCCATGATGATATCCAAATGGAAAGATCTCGAAGTTTTATCCACTTGTGAAATTCGAGATCGTGTTTCCGAATTATGTTCATCTCTGGTTTTATGTAGCCTTGAGGCTCGTCCTTCTCTTTTAGACCGCATCCTTGAAGCTCAAAGGCTAGTTCCCGAATTGGCTCTTCTTAGCTAGAATATTAAGGATAAAACCGATATTGAAGGTTTGAAAGACATTGATATTGATTCTCGTGGCGGCATTCGAAAATTTGGTAGACTTATCGTACCAAATATTAGAGATCTTCGTAAAGATATTTTAGAAGATTCTCATCGTTCCAAACTTTCCATTCATCCCGGTAGTAGTAAAATGTACGCGGGAAGCGACTTTATTATTGGGAGGGAATGAAATCTGATGTCGCTAACTTTGTTAAGTGTTGCATGACTTGCCAACTTGTCAAGGCCGAACATCAAAGGCCTGGTGGGTTATTGCAACCATTGGAAATTCCAGTTTGGAAGTGGGATCAAATTTCCATGGATTTTATTAATGGCCTTCCCCGTTCTCGTTCGGGTCATGATAGCTTATGGGTGATCGTTGATAGACTTACTAAATCCGCCCATTTTATTCCCGTTCGGTCGAACCGAACCGTTCCCCTTCTGGCCAAACTCTTTATCAAAGAAATTGTTAAATTGCATGGAGTTCCTTCTTCCATTGTTAGTGATCGGGATCCATTGTTTACTAGTGGATTCTGGAAGAGTCTTCAGAAAGCTTTGGGAACGAAGCTAAATTTTTGCACCGCTTATCACTCCCAGTCCGATGGACAAACCGAGCGTGTGAATCAAACTCTTGAAGATCTTCTTCGTACTTGTGTGCTCGATTTCGGTGGAAGTTGGGAAGATCATATTTCACTTGTTGAATTTTCCTATAATAACAGCTTCCAAGCTAGTATTGGTATGGCACCTTTCGAGGCACTCTATGGAAGGCCATGCCGATCTCCTTCTTGTTGGCTTGAGGCCGGTGAGAAGCTGGTTTTAGGACCAGATTTTATTCGTGAATCCATAGAAAAGATTGAACTTATTCGACGTAGGATGAAAGAAGCTCAGAGTAGACAAAAATCCTATGCCGATAACCGAAGAAGAAAATTAGAATTTTCTGTGGGAGATCTTGTATTTATTCGTGTTTACCTATGAAGGGTGTTGTACGTTTTAGTCAATCGGGAAAGTTAGCACCTCGATATATTGGGCCATTTCCTATCACCGAACGTATTGGTTCCATGGCTTATCGCCTTTTATTACCGGCTTAGTTTTCTGCCATGCATGACGTGTTTCACGTTTCTCAATTGCGGAAGTGCCTTCGGGATTCTGATTCTGTTCTTGAGCCCGGTGTTGAGGAAGAGATTGAAGTTTCACCTAATTTAACTTATGAGCAGCATCCTATTCGAATTATTGCTTCGGAGGTCAAACGACTTCGAAATAAAGATGTTCCGCTTGTTAAAGTTCAATGGTCCTCAAATCCTAAGGATTGCTCTTGGGAATCTAGAGAATTCATCGAGCGTACACATCCGGACTTACTTTCTCATGCTCTTTGAGGTAAACTTCTTATTTCCAACCTCTTTTGTGTTAATATGCTTTTATAGTTGTTACTTTTTATTTCCATCTTATGTATTGCGAGGACGCAATTTCTTTAAGGAGGGGAGTTTGTAAAAACCCGCATATTTGTCAATTTTATATTTAAATATTTTATTTAAATATTTTATCGTTAGTCGGATTTTAGTCCGAAAAGCTACTTTTTGCATACGGACAAATTAGGACTCGAGACCACTTCCATTGAGTTCAAAACGTCGTTTGCAATCTTTTAAGTATAAACATCGATATGTTTGGAGATAGTGAAATTTTCGTCATTTTTTTCTTTGGACTTTTGTTTTGGGCTGAACCACTTACTAACTCTACCCAACCCCTTCTCCTCCTTATTAATTCCTTCTTCATTTTCCTAACACTTAAAGCTTCTTCAAAAATAGTGGAGAGAATGGGAAATTAAAACTCCAAAGCTCTTGTTCATTTGCAAATCCAACAACCAACTCCAAATTCAAAGTGAAGACATTGGATTCAAGCTTCTTCAATTACTTTTAAGCTTCTCCATCATCAATTTCATGAAAAGGTGAGATTTTTATCTCACATTCTTGTCTATAACTATCTTGGACTGTTAGGAATGAATTCCTATCGTTATTGTATGTGCATTTGCTTTTGGTGTGGATTGAATTGGAGAAAATCCCAATTTCTAGTGTGTTTTGGCAATTTTCTGGGCTTAGGTCATTCTGCCTCGCTAGCTCCTACGTGTGGAAAAGTCTCTGCCTGTAAATAACTCGTGCAGAACCTTAGGTCTCTCGTCCCTTAGCTCGTTTACCACTTAGGTCGCTCGGCCTTCATATCGTTAGGTCGCTCGACATTGAGTCGTTGGGTCGCTTCGGCCACTAGGTCGCTCTGCTTCGTTTACCTCGTTAGGTCGTTCTGCACTAGGTCGTTGGCACTAGGTCGCTCAACCTCACTTACCTTTTAGGTCGCTCATCACCTTAGGTCGCGTACCACTTAGGTCGCGTACCACTTAGGTCGTGTACCACTTAGGTCATGTATCACCGTTGGTCGCTACCACTAGGTCACTCGGCCTTCACCTTAGGTCGCGTACCACTTAGGTCACGTACCACTTAGGTCGCGTATCACCTTAGGTCGCTACCACTAGGTCGCTCGGCCTCTACCTTAGGTCACTCCCCCTATAGGTCGCTCGCCCTATTGTCTTGATAAGTCGCTCGGCCATGTCACCCAGTTAGGTCGCAACTACTAGGTCGCTCGGCCTGTGCGACCTTGTTAGGTCGCTCATCACTTTAGGTCACAATGTTTTGGCCTTCTTTAACTCCTTAGGTCGTTCAAATGCTTTAACACGTTAGGTCGCAAGGCCTTGTTAAGACGTTTGGTCGCTCGCCTTTTTATACTTAGGTCGTTCGACCTGTAATTGGTTAGGTCGCGCTGCATGCTAGGCCGCACCTCCTACTTCCACTTTGTTGCATTTTGAGCTGATTTCCTTGGATTTCATTCACGTCTTCGAACGTGAATTTTTGTGACTTGTTGATTCTCCAATCAATTTCTGTGATTTGGCACTTTAAAAGTATGAAGGTTTTTATACTAGTAGTAAATATCAAAACCCTTTCTTCCAAATGATTTCAACACTATTTTAAATATCTAAAGCTCGTTTCTCAAATCGTTTTCCAATCTACTAGTATATACAAGCCTTTACTTCGCTCGGATGAGAAATCGAATTAAACGACATAGTAAAACAAGTGGTATGAAACGCTCGCGTTTACTTCGTCGGTTAGCTCTTGGACTTGTTCGATTGAACCTCTTGTGATAATTTTCTAGTGAAGATTCACAGCTTGTTCGTAAATATTTAAGTTAAGCAAGTGGTTATGGGACATGAAGCTAAACTCCTATATTTACTAGCTTGGTGTTATTGACACTTCTTGATGATCATGACGATCATTTTTGTGATTTGATTTAGACTAGCAATTATGCGATGTCTCTTTGTCTACGAGGGAGACTAAACCCCGTTTGTGTGATGTTTCACCATCACATATGTGGGGTAGCGCCCCACGGTCTTCGGGCCATTTTTGTGGAGCTTCGGCTCAAATATTAATGGTTAGCTACCATGAGATAGCGTATCGTTTTGTGATACACGTGTTGGTGAGTTTTCACACTCCCGTTTTGTGATAGGCCTCACCCTTCTTGTGATTTCTGGATTTCTTGTGATGATTTCTGGAATTTTTTGCTTCACCAATTTTCATGGTTTCCATTGATAAGTTCTATCAATTTTTGTGCATTGGTGAATTTGTGTGTCGTTGATTTGTTATGAATACAAGTTTAGGGTATGATACCCTATTTTATCCTTGAGAAGATTCTTGTGATATTGATTAATCTCATGTTGATTTTTAATTACATACTTATAGTAGTAAGCCACTATGGTTATTACATGTACATGCCATGTCTTTTATTTTATACCATACCATCTGATATTTATAGCTAGACTGATCCATTTATTATTTTCTTATAAATAATACTCGGGTCAGACCGAGATGTTACAGGTGCTTCTGCTTGACTTCTCTTCTGGGATCCTTCTGACTTTTGACTAACTACTTAGATTAGTAGTTTTTGTTGTATACATTTGAGATATAGACTCTAGGATGTATACTTATCCTTTTGTATAGCACATGTTGCTACTCTTTTGTATTATCGTGGATCTTTCCGACCACTACTCTGATGTACATTTTCATGTGTTATATATATATATTCATATCCTTTTCCGCCTTTATGATATAGATGTCTGTGACTGATTTGTGTTATGTTTATTTCTATGTTTGTTTTCGAAGATTATATACAGCCACTGTGTGATAGCTTTGAGTTTGTATCGGTATGTCGGATTTCCTCCTTAAATGAAATGCATGCTATACCATCTGACATATCGGTGCTCGCAAAAAGAAATTACATGGATGGTCACTCCTAAACAGCCTTATTCTCCGTGCTAGTTGACAGCACTACTCCGTAGTGTCCTTGGCTAGCGTGGGTATAGAGGTGGGGCGTCATAGTACACCTCTAGAACAATATACCGAGGACCTCGTCGGGATCCCCTGCTACACAAGACCGGCCTATCCCTAACCTGGATAGACCGAATATGTTATCACCCCGGGTGTTCCCACACTTACAATCGAGCGCTCCTTCTTTCATGCACAACCATATCCATAATATATAGGTTTCCGAGGATATCTAGAAAAGTGATAACATAGCCTAATTGGGTGCGACCCACTTAGCCTTGCTGCATCTCCCCTGTTTTAGTCATTCCCGGTTGATGAGGTTTGAGGATAAACGATACCCTTCAAGAAATAATTCTACTTAGAATGCTCATCGTCCTCCAATGACGATGTTCCGATAGCATTCGTCCATACAAGTTGTCCTGGGTCTGGACAAACCGAATCACCATCTTCATCATCTTCACAGTATTCATTCATAACGTTCAAACCAGGTCGAAATGGTTTTGGATAATTAAATCCAATCCTGGTCTCTTCGAAACGATTAACGAAATTGACCAATATTGATAGTTGGTTATTTATCTATCAATAAAACATCCATAAGCAGACACCAGGTCTTATTATACATTTTCCAAACATATTCTTTTCCAAATACCTTTACAAGGTATATATTTCAATTTCCTTTCCATATTCAAATATTTGAAAACAATATTTAATATTTAAATCCATAACAGGATATCCCAAAACTTTTCAACACTTAGGAAAATATTCTAAGTCCATTTTCCAAAATCATCTCAAGTATCAAAACTTAGGAATTTTCTTAGCTTATCTCCTACATTTCCGAAACTATTAATAACTTTCTTCTCTTAATTTTCAAACCAATTATATTTATTTATAATCCCATCTAACCATTTATAACTTCTTTATTTAACTCGAATTCATTTTTTTTTCAAGTTTCGGTATTCCAACATTTAAGAAATGTCTTAAGTTCCCAGCATCCCATTATAAAACTTCCCTTATAAAACCTTCCCGTTAAATAAACCCACCTACAAGTCTCGAGAGAATAAAGTAAAAATCTTTTCAAACTCTTATATATATATATAATAAATATTTAAAAGAATAATAATTTATTTTTTTAAAACATGTTCCAAAATTATTTAAAATATCGAAAACACTTTTATAACATCAATAAGTCATTTTTAGATAAACCAATAAATTTTCAAAGCTGATTTTAAAAGTTAGAATTTACTAAAATAAATACTTAATATTTGAAAATCTACTTACCGAAGTATTTCGGTCTTGACTAGTTTAAAATTCCATAGTTTTAAATAATAAATTTTTCCTTTTAAAAACGAACTTAACTTCTTAGAATAAAAAATGTATATATTTAAAACATCAATAACCAATTCAATTTATAAATTCTTCTCGAATCACATCATATCCTTCCATTCAGATCTCCTTAACCCTTTTCACTTTTAAAAATAGTACCACTATTTTTTCTCTCGCTCTATTTCCATATTCTAATATAAATTCTCCCTGTGAATTTTATATTCCCAATTTAGCAATTAATATCGCTTACCTTATTTATAACATCGTTTATAAATCCTTATACTCCTTTAAGTTTTACTTGTTTATAAAAACGATCTTATTTATAAAATTCCATTTTATAAATCTATTTCTTTATAAATCTATTTCTAACTTCCAATCTATTTTTAATATCGACTTCAACTCCTTTTTATATTTCTAAAATACCATTTATAAATTCTTTTATATAATTCATTTTCAAAATCTCCATTTAATAATTTAAAATAGTTAAGTATAACCAAAAATCAAATATATTTTTCTATCTCAATTGCTTTAAAATAACCCCAATTCCAATATAAATATTTTTATATCCAAAATCCCTATTTATTCCTTCAGATTCAAAAATAATATTTATGGTATTTAAAATCCCAAAATTTAAGGCCGGTGCTACTATAGCATCCAATAATTCAAATTACAACAATAATCTATAACAAATTATCTACACACATCATATATCACTGTATATGAAAAATAAAAAATATATTTGAGGAATCCAGTTGGATCCCTCCAACCTGTTTCCCTACATCCACAGATGTTAATACAACGTAAAAATACCAATCCCACTTCGAGGGCGATATCGCGGTATATAGGGTCATCCGCTATTATGCGGGGGGCGCATAGGGTCTCATCCATTATAATGTGCGGGAATATCACTCCAGATACTAGTATATATACTACTATATATATATCACATCCAATAGATAATAATTTATAAATTCATCCAATCATTTAGTAATTAATTTTCAACAATTGAAATTAAAATAGTAATCCATGATGAGTGAGATTTACTCACCTTGATTTTATTTGCAGACCATTCCAATCTCGACTTGTTAATTTTACTTTGGCCCTCGTATAAATAAATTACGAATCTTGTAAATATCGATTAATAACCACTTGAATTTTATAAATTAAAAAAAAGATTGAAGATAATCACCTTCATTGCCGAACACCCAAGCCTAACTAAAACATGAATCATGCCACACTTCCACTTGCTGCTATAACCTAGCACAACCTCGCTATAGACCACCACCGCCTATCAACGCACGCAAACGGAAAGCCGTGACTTCCCCACTTGCCTGCACACGAACCCACCACTCGATCCTTCCTCGACCTCTCCTCTCTCGACTTTGACCAACAAAGCTATTCCAACTCATCGCCATTTCGACCGCTAAACAGCATTCGCACGCGACCCCATACCCCAAACCACCGCCTAGCTCACCTCCTCGTCAACGCGGTCATGCAAACAGCATGCGAACTGCAGCCCAAAATCCTAACTCGCGTCCGCCATAGTCCTGAAACACGAACGCACCAAACCCACAACGCCGGCTTGCATCCTTTGTTCGTCGACCCTACTCCGCCTCCCTGTCGCACTTCCCCAACGTCAGCCTCGAACGAGCGCATCCACCTTCGACGAAGCCTAGCCCTAACCCTCTCGCGACCCACGATTTCATTCCTATCGTCGATTTTCCCCCTTTTTTCTCTGTCCATTTTTGGTTTGAAATGGGAAGAGGAAAAATGAATGCGGTTGTCATTATTATTATTTTATATACAGGAAGTCGATTTTTATTTCGTTCCCTTAATTTGAATTCGAACTTGAGGAAGCAGAGAATGGAGAAGGTGTTCGTGATTTTAAAGGGAAGAAAACAACGTGTTTGAGAAGGAAGGGAATTGCGTGTTTCAGAAGAGAAGAGACGTAAAGGGAATGGCTCAACTGTTCATTGATCTGACCATTTATATTTATTTATTTTATTTATTTTCAAAATATCTCAAATTCTCTATTGTGCAATTTTGAACTCCTATTGAGGCGTACCCTGGCGTTTATAATGTTATACTCCTATTCCGAACGCAATGGAAAAGGTTTCGAGTCCTAATTCGATCGTATGAGGAAGATAGTTTTTTGGACCTAATTATTTTATTAAATCTCGATATTAATTTCAACACGTTTCTATCCCGTACGATTAAACGATAACTCCAAACATTACGAAATTTGAAATCCGATAATAATACACTATTACGGATCCAATGGGACCAGTGTCACAAATTTTGAGACTGTGCCCCGGTTCGCTATTTTTAATCGTCGATTAAATCAACGATTTCTAAAATTTGCGAAATCGCTTGAAATTCTAGTTTTAAAAACTAACTAACTCAATTCTAATTCAAATAGAATTTATATCAATATTAGAAATCATTTCGGTTTCATATTCAACTCCAAATCAATTATTTAATTGATTTTAATTGTAACTCAACAATAAAATTTATAAATTAATTCATTATATTTGGAGCTTAAGTTTTTGTTACACTATTTTGGATCGATAACTTCATATTAAAAACCCATTCACATTCCAAAATTCAACATTCAAAATGAATTAAATGTTCAAAATTAACGAACAAAAATCCGGGTCATTACATTCCTCCCCCTTTAAAAGAATTTCGTCCCCGAAATTGCCAAAGCAGGAAAAATGCTCAAAACCCATTAACTTATCAAAATCCACTTATTAAAACTCGATATTCCATCTTTCTAAACCATTTAGTTTCATCCAAACTATTTAGTTTCCATTTCTTACCAAAGCCCTTTATTTCAATGTTAGTTTAAAAATCAACCTTTTAGTTAACAAAATTTTCCAAATTTTTCAAACAATTTCTAACACCCTAAATTTACGAATTTTTTTGGCAGAGTCTCCTTTGTACGGAGGACCTTTTGCAATATGACAAGAGAGATAAATATATATACATCGACTCACATAATCGGAAAACAAGATATATATATTAATATTTTATATTTTGCAGTATTTAATCCGAACACGTACCTTATTTTAGCATTTTTAAGCAAGCGACTTATTTTATTTGCAGTTTGCGCGACCAAAAATCAAGCAAACAGCTCCATATACCTGTACTTACTAAATTTAAACCACATAAGTACCAAAACATGAAATTCTAATAACGTTTCATTTTATTCAACTAGTTAATGCATGAATTTCATAAGCAATGTATGCTAAACATATATTTATAAGCAATTATGAGGTTCAAACACCAATCTAATTACTTCCAATCAACCCATATACCATTTCATTCAATTTAAATGATTTACAACTCGCTTTACATGCATTTAATTTATTTCTGTACCAAACAAACTCATATCCATTCCAATTTGATTTAGAAATCAATTTACTCACTTCCTATTTATTCATAGAATGTTATTTACTTCTGTTTGCGTCGAGCAACAATTTTTCTATGCACATTCGACGTTATTCATTTCATAAAACAACCATTTCAGTTATAGCTATTTTAAATTGATTCCAATCAATTTATATTTCATTTTTTATCCCATTTCAAATTTATTCTCAGTCAATTCAATTACATTCCATTCATATTCACATTCATTACATTCAAATCTATTCTATTAAGCTCGAAACCATTCCATGCTATTTTATTAAATAACCATTTCACCAATTTATCTAAGCCATGCTTCCATTCAAAATATTTACTTAAGTTAACTCATTTACTTAAATCATTTTAACCATACAACTTAAGTCCTTTTCCATTTGCAATCAAATTCCATTTCCATTTTTGATTGATTTGTATTCAATCAATTCCGTTCTATCTACTAATTTATTTAATTAGTTCTTTCACTCAACCCACTTCAAATTTTTAATTCTATATTCAAATTCATTTAATTAATATCCCAAGTCATATTCAATTTATTTACACTTCAATTGAATTTATTTATAACTCGAGTCATCACCATTTCAATCCAATTCCATTTTATTCGACGATATTTCCAATCATATTAAATTTGCTTACATTTTGTCGAATTTTAATTTATACTCAAGTTCCACATTCAATTTCTGATTTTTATTTCAAAAATCACTTCATTTAATTTTCTTGAGTTCCAAATTCATTTCATAATTCAAGTTTGGATTTATTTCCTTTACCAAAATATCAAACAATTTTATTTTGGGTTTTCTATTTCACTTTTCAATTTTATAAGTCACACAACTTATTTTCACATTTCCATCAGTTATATACTCGAATATCTTCACATTTTATTTTTAACTCGAGATTATACATTTATTTATAGCCTAAGTATGTTTTTATCCAATTAATTTAAATTTTTATAAGCTATTCCATTTTATTTATTTACAATTCCCGATTTTCACTCAAATTTTATTTCATTCAAGATTTATACTTTATGGTTGTATAATTATTCCACAACTCAAAATTTATTTTTCTTCAATTCGATATTATTTCTAATCTAATTCAAATTTTACAACTTATAGTTATATAGTCACTTTATAATTCACATTTACATATTTAATTCAATTCCATATGATTCAAATCCACCTCACCTTTTTATTTAAATTTCAATTCCTTTTAACCAAATTCTAGTTACTGATACTTTAACTAATTTCACTCCAAACAAATTTTATTTTTAATCCATTCAATCTCATTATATATTTCAATTACTTCACTTAAGTTAACTCCCATTTCATTAATACACTATATTAATTCAATTCAAATACAGTCAATTAAATTTCTAAAATTTAGTTTATCCAATTTTACTTAAGTTGAATTCCATTTTAACTTTCTCACTTTAAATTTTATTTCAACTTCAATTTTTCACACTTCCCTCATAAATTTCATCTTACACAGGATTCTAGAATTTTTAAACACCCGGTATTTATTTCAAATCATTTTGAAATCAAATATATATATATGTACCCTTTTTGGTTTAACAAACCACTTCATTCGAATTTCAAAATCAACCAAAATCAACCTGATTTTATCCAAAACAATTCCCTCGGACTTTTCAAAACAACACTTGTTTTCACCAAAAAATCTCCATATCAATATACTATGGTAGCAATTCGTCCTTAGAAACTCAAAAATGAATACTAATGATGCTGCGTAGTTATCACCAGGGTTATTGTCCAGTGACTGAAGTGAGTTCGGTGCTATATTGCTTCCAAAATCCATTTAAAACCATTTTTCCAATCCAAAAATATCTCCAAAATAATAATACTATTATTTATTGCAAAATAATTTGGAAAACACTTCTAAAAATCCCCGGGATCTTAATTTTCCAAATTCTGGTTTGACCCATTTGTAGTTTTTATTTCACTTGTATAATTCATTCTTATACAATCCAATTTGGTTTTTATAACTATTCCAACTTTTTTAAAAATCTTATTTTGGTTATATAATAACAACCAAACACACCACTGTAATAATTTTTAGAAAATTATTCTCTTTTATATCAAAATATAGTTTGGGTAAAATTATTTCATTTACCTGTTTCAAAACAATACTGTGTCGGTTTACCGTGGTTAACTGTTTAGAAACTCATATCGATTTAGTGGCATCCCACTATTCGAACAGAATTTATATACCACTCAACAGATTAATTAACATAATATAAAACCATTTATATCTACTAATAAATATGCACTCATATCTATTATTACACTCAACTCATTCTAGAGTACTACTGACTCTATCTCTAATGAGTAATCCCCACCAGAGCCAAGGTTCTCGATTAACCTTCAGCTCCGATACCAACTGTAACAAACCGGGATTTTTGACCTTCAAAAATCAACATCAATACGTCCACTACATAGAATGCCGAGCAATCGAGTGCCAAAAATACCAGTTCATTAGCGGTGTAGAAGAAAAGGTAGAAGAAAATGGAACTACAATGCAGAATCTCACAATCACAGCGGAACAAATATAATATGTAATAAAAGATTTTTATACAAAGAATCTGTAATAGTTTATATACTTACAATCATCATAGTACAACAATTCAATACATCAAAATGGACAATTATAATAACTTGTCCTCACACAGCGGAAATATAACCAAGTACGGAGATACGTCTCTGTCATCCAGCTCGTCCCTTGAGCTCCATAGCATTTTAACTTGAATCTGTATTGCTCGGTCTGACTCGAGCATCATAATAAAATAACACCCGAGTCAGTCTGGAAAACTAGCGTGAGAAAACACACTCAATTTGAATTATTAGAGTTATCAAAATCCTTTGAAAAACAAAGGTACCTTTTAAGACCGCGTCACACATAAACACGACGGGTTTTTCCCTTACGATAACCAAAACATTTTATAGAAAATCCATTGATATTATAATAGTGTCCAAATACAAATAATTATTCAAATAGTCGAAATTGTTACATTAATTAAATTCCAGCATACTAGGCTCTACAAACAAAATTGTAATGCTCGTATTGGAAAACAGATCCCGTATAAATGACTGGACCACTAGGGTAATGCCCATCACAATACACCTCTAGAACAATGTACCGAGGCCTCGCTTGGATCCCCTGCTACACAAGACAGACCTATCCCTAACCTGGATAAACCGAATATGTTATCACCCCGGGTGTTCCCATCCTTACAATCGAGCGCTCCTTCTTTCATGCACAACCATATCCATAATATATAGTTTTCCGAGGATATCTAGAAAACTGATAACATACCCTAATTGGGTGCGACCCACTTAGACTTACTGCATCTCCCTTGTTTTAGTCATTCCCGGTTGATGAGGCTTGACTCTAAACATTACCCTTCAAGAAACAATTCTACTTAGAATACTCATCGTCCTCCAATGACGATGTTCTGATAGCATTCGTCCATACAAGTTGTCCTGGGTCTAGACAAACCGAATCACCATCTTCATCATCTTCACAGTATTCACTCGTAACGTTCAAACCAAATCGAAGTGGTTTTGGATAATTAATTCCGATCCCGGTCTCTTCGAAACGAATAACAAAATTGGCCAATATTGATAGTCGGTTATTTAACTATCAATAAAACATCCATAAGTAGACACCGGGCCTTATTATACATTTTCCAAAAATATTCTTTTCCAAATACCTTTACAAAGTATATATTATAATTTCTTTTCCATATTCAAATATTTGAAAACAATTTTCAATATTTAAATCCATAACAGGATATCCCAAAACTTTTCAACACTTAGTAAAATACTCTAAGTCCATTTTCCAAAATCATCTCAAGCATCAAAACTTAGGAATTTTCTTAGTTTATCTCCTACATTTCTGAAAC
The DNA here is from genome assembly GCA_030737815.1 of Allium fistulosum. Classification (NCBI taxonomy): domain Eukaryota; kingdom Viridiplantae; phylum Streptophyta; class Magnoliopsida; order Asparagales; family Amaryllidaceae; genus Allium; species Allium fistulosum. Next base: position 749,467,911 of record CM060905.1, on the reverse strand, counting down.
TATTAATAAATTTCTTCTCCCAATTTTCAAACTGATCATATTTATTTATAATCCCATCTAACCATTTATAACTTCTTTATTTAACTCGAATTCATTTTTTTTCAAGTTTAAGTATTCCAACATTTAGGAAATATCTTAAGTTTCCAGCATCCCATTATAAAACTATTCTTATAAAACCTTCCCGTTAAATAAACCCACCTACAAGTCTTGAGAGAATAAAGTAAAAATCTTTTCAAACTCTTATATATATATATATAATAAGTGTTTAAAAGAATAATAATTTATTTTTTTAAAACATGTTCAATAATTATTTAAAATATCGAAAACACTTTTATAACATCAATAACTCATTTTTAGATAAACCAATAAATTTTCAAAGCTGGTTTTAAAAGGTAGAATTTACTAAAATAAATACTTAATATTTGAAAATCTACTTACCGAAGTATTTTGACCTTGACTAGTTTAAAATTCCATAGTTTTAAATAATAAAATTTTCCTTTTAAAAACGAACTTAACTTCTTAGAATAAAAAAGTTTTAAAACCTCAATAACCAATTTAATTTATAAATTCTTCTCGAATCACATCATATCCTTCCATTCAGATCTCCTTAACCCTTTTCACTTTCAAAAATAGTACCACTATTTTTTTCTCGCTCTATTTCCATATTCTAATATAAATTCTCCCCGTGAACTTTATATTTCCAATTTAGCAATTGGTATTGCATACCTTATTTATAACATTGTTTATAAATCCTTATACTCCTTTGAATTTTACTTGTTTATAAAAACGATCTTATTTATAAAATTCCATTTTATAAATCCATTTCTTTATAAATCTATTTATAACTTCCAATCTATTTTTAATATCGACTTCAACTCCTTTTTATATTTCCAGAATACCATATATAAATTCTTTTATGTAATTCATTTTCAAAATCTCCATTTAATAATTCAAAATAGTTATTTTAGTCCGGTTTCGAGGTATAAATAATAGGTATGAATCATTGTTAGAATATTTTTTTCTTACTTTTTGCTATAATATTCCGTGTTCCAGATATTAGAATAAATATCTGACGGGGTGGAATCATCTTAATAGAGATGACAGGGTCGTTCTCTGTATTATTAATAGGATCAATTATAACAAGTCACATGCTCATATTCCAGAAATACTGAAAAAAGAAATACCACAGTCGAACTACCAAAAAGGTCTATAAATCCAAGTTTTAAATAAAAAAAATTTGATTGAAAACTAGAGGTTCATAGTTCTTATAAACCTAACTCATTGAAATTCCATCCAGTAAAACAGAAGAATTATAAATTTCCAAAATAATAGATAGGAATATTGCAAATAGAGCCATTGCAACTCCCATAAGTGGTGTAGTCCCCCAGCCCGGAGCTACTTTACCATATTCTGAATTCAATGGTTTCAATAAACTCCCTATAGTAGTTTGTCTTGTCCTAGATCTAGAACTACCCTCAACGGTTTGTGTAGCCATAAATCTTATTTAATTATTGGTTGAGATCGGTTGACTTTGTATACTATTCCGTTGTAATTGTAAATAAATAAACGATCTTATCGTAGATCCATTGTGATCTTGAAATTTTATAAAAATGGAAACAGCAACCTTAGTCGCCATCTTCATATCAGGTTTACTTGTAAGCTTTACGGGGTACGCCTTATATACCGCTTTTAGGCAACCGTCTCAACAACTAAGAGATCCATTCGAGGAACATGGAGACTAGACTTGTTGAAGTAATGAGCCTCTTGATATGAGAGCCCATTACTTCAGTTTCTATAATGAAAAATTATTTCATTATTTTTTAGTCCGGTTGCGAGGTCTAAATAATAGGTATGGATATATTTTTCTAACTCAATTTCTTTAAAATGACCCCAATTCCAATATAAATATTTTTATATCCAAAATTCCTATTTATTCCTTCAGATTCAAAAATAATATTTATGGTATTTAAAATACCGAAATTTAAGGTCAGTGCTACTATAGCATCCAATAATTCAAATTACAACAATAATCTATAATAGATTATCTACACACATCATATATCACTATATATGAAAAATAAACAATATATTTTAGGAATCCAGTTGGATCCTTCCAACCTGTTTCCCTGCATCCACGGATGTTAATACAACAAAAAAATTCCAATCCCACTTCGAGGGGGATATCGCGGTATATAGGGTCATCCGCTATTATGCAGGGCGCATAGGGTCTCATCCGCTATAATGTGCGGGAATATCACTCCAAATACTAGTATATATACTACTATATATATATATATCACATCCAATAGATAATAATTTATAAATTCATCCAATCATTCAGTAATTAATTTTCCACAATTTAAATTAAAATAGTAATCCAAGATGAGTGAGATTTACTCACCTTGATTTGATTTGCAGATCATTCCAATCTCGACTTGTTAAATTTACTTTGGCCCTCGTATAAATAAATTACGAATCTTGTAAATATCGATTAATAACCACTTGAATTTTATAAAAAAAAGACTGAAGATAATCACCTTCATGCCGAACACCAAGGCCTAACTAAAACATGAATCCTGCCACACTTCCACTTGCTGCCATAACCTAACACAACCTCGCCAGAGACCACCACCGCATATCAACGCACTCAAACGGAAAGTTGTGACCTCCCCACTTGCCTGCACGCGAACCCACCACTCGATCCTTCCTCGACCTCTCCTCTCTCGACTTTGACCAACACAGCTATTCCAACTCATCGCCATTTTGACCGCTACACAGCATTCGCATGTGACCCCATACCCCAAACCACCACCTAGCCCACTTCCTCGTCAACGCCGACACGCAAACAACATGCGAACTAAAACCCAAAATCCTAACTCGGGACCGCCATAGTCCTGAAACACGAGCACACCAAACCCATAACGCTGGCCTGCATCCACTGTTCATCGACCCTGCTCCGCCTCCTAGTCGCACTTCCCCAACGTCGAACGACAACATCAGCCTCGATCGAGCGCCCCCACCTTCGACGAAGCCTAGCCCTAACCCTCTCGCGACCTACGATTTCATTCCCGTGTCGATTTTCCGCCTTTTTTTTCTCTGTCGATTTTTGGTTTGAAATGGGAAGAGGAAAAATGAACGTGGTTGTTATTATTATTTTTTATATACAGGAAGTCGATTTTTATTTCATTCTCTAAATTTGAATTCGAACTTGAGGAAGCAGAGAAAGGAGAAGGCTTTCATGATTTTAAAAAGAAGAAAACAACATGTTTGAGAAGGAAGGGAGTTGCGTGTTTCAGAAGAGAAGAGACGTCAATGGAACGGCTCAACTATTCATTGATCCGACCATTTATATTTTTTTTTTCAAAATATCTCAAATTCTCTACTGTGCAATTTCAAACTTCTATTGAGGCGTGCCGCTGAGTATTTATAATGTTATACCCCTATTCCGAATGCAATGGAAATGTTTCGAGTCCTAATTCGATCGTATGGGGAAGATAGCTTTTTGGACTCAATTATTTTATTAAATTTCGATATTAATTTCAACACGTATATATCCCGTACGATCAAACGATAACTCCAAACACTACGAAATTTAAAATCCGATAATAATACACTATTATGGATCCAATGGAACCAGTTTTGCCGAATTCCGAGACTGTGCCCTGGATCGCTATTTTTAATCGTCGATTTCTAAAATTTACGAAATCGCTTGAAATTCTAGTTTCAAAAACTAACTAACTCAATTCTAATTCAAATAGAATTTATATCAACATTAGAAATCGTTTCGGTTTCATATTCAACTCCAAATCAATTATTTAATTGATTTCTAATTATTAACTCAACAATTAAATTTATAAACTAATTCGTTATATTTGGAGCTTAAGTTTTTATTACACTATTTTTGATCGATAACTTCATACTAAAATCCCATTCACATTCCAAAACTCAACATTTAAAATGAATTAAATGTTCAAAATTAACGACCAAAAAATCCGGATCGTTACACTTTATCTCGGAGCCAGTGGCGGACCTTAGTCGTCTGCGTTTGCTTTCACAATTTTCAACCTATTTTCTTCGAGAAGAATGAACTTCATGCAAACTAGAAGATTTTTCATCGGAATCTCTAGTGCTAGTGGATACAAAAATTTAATATACTTAAATCTATGGACATTATATAATTTTATTAGATGGACGTTGCATAAAAAATGAAATTTTTAGTATTTTATCCAATTACATTAGTTAGTGTTAATGTCTTTGTCAAAGAAATCATTGGCCATTGACTTGGTAATGTTAACATATTGGTGTGGTCTTGCATCTTGTTTGAGCATTTGACAGCTTTTTTTTCACGTCAGGATAATTTCTTATAATTCTTCCGCCACCGCCATAGACTTGATAATTAAGTTGTATTGATAATTCAATAGCATGAAAAAAAGCTAAAATTGTCTAGTTATTCAGAAATATCACATATGACTCTAAGGAATAACAAGTAACTGGGAAAAAATAGGCCACAATATGCATCTCATGCGTAGTAGTGCAACCAATCAGTAGACCAACCTAGCCAAGATTGAATAACACAATCCCCAAGTTGGTGTAGGTTAGGCACCGAACCATCAACTGTAAAAATATAAACTACTATTGGAGCAATGTATACATGATGATCCCATGGCTATGATGTTTGCCTTTGAGGTCATAGTAATTGATAAATTTGAGGATATTTCATGATTGATATCTGTACAGGCAAATACATAGTGTTTTCATTATCCTGCCTCGATTCGACCTCGAATAATCTTGAACCTTGGATCATCATGGTCTGGAATTCATTCGGACCTCAATCATCTATGAACCTTGGTCAGACCTTCAAACTAGCGGTCCAACCGTCAATTTTACCTGGTTGAACCATGGTTCTTTTGTTTTTTTCTACTTTCTCATCGTGTAATTCTTTCTCATTTTCATCTTTTGCATTATTTTAAAGAAAACAAGTAAATATATATTCCAAAAATCATAATCGTTTCAAAATCTAAACCACAAACTCCACCACTTTATTTTTCACTGTTTCAAACTTCTCTAATATCACTACAAGATCCGTCAAGTTTGTCGTCATTAAACTTTTATCGTTGTGCCCTACTGTACTGTATACACAGTTGTAGTTGTACACTGCAACAACACACAACTTCGATTGCAGACTTGAAGATCATCTATAGCTTGTGTACATAGCATTATTATTTCAATATGTTTGCATATATATAGTTTATAGGTAAATGTGCAAATTTTTCGAAAAAAGAATTCATGATTCCGACAGTTCGACGGTTGAACTATCAAAATCTTAAATCTTCAGTCATAATAGTTCGAGGCGCGACACGGTCATGAAAACTATGCAAATACATGCATGTTTCATGATCAATATAAAGAAAAATCCAATACGATACATGATTCACACGATGTATACATACTGCTATAATCATGATTACTACATAAATTAATGTGTGTTTGCGCGCGTGCAAATGCATGCAAATGACCCACTGTAAGACACACATTAAATAGCAACGGAACGGGGCGACGGCCGCTCCGTCGACAAGTGTCGATGACTAATGTATGCAACTTTTAGTCGGTCCAATAAGCTCGAACATAATTATTTTCAATCTTGTTTTTCATTAATGATAAAATACAATGCTATGAAAAATGTAAATAAATTTTCTTTTATGAATTTTGACTCAGAAGTTGATTAGTTAAGTTATTTAGTTCTATTTAGAATGTAAATGTAAATCAATATTATTGTAAACACGATAATTTTCTAGTAAATGATTCATCATAAATAAATATCTTTGACAATATCATATTATTTTATACTACAATTGGTTTCATTGTTTTTCTGTAATTTTGTTCAGCCAACAACAATAACCATAATAATTGGATATTTTTGGTCAAAGTAACGGTGAATGTTCTTTAATATTTAAAGTCGATAACAACTTAATTGCAACAAAATTAATAAGATTTATGCATCCTATTGATGTTTTAAATTAAAAAAATTTACTGTGGAGAAATTAAGTGGCGAATTTTGATTTTGTTGTTTGAGGAAAGATTTAGAAGAAAGTTGAGTCATGATTTTAAGAATATAAAAGGGCTATGAAAATGTGATTGTAGATCGGTGGATGAAGAGAACAACCGGATGAAAATAGATAGATGGATACACCAATAGACTACTGTACTATAAAAACCCACCATACAACCTCAAATCCGCTCTCCAGTACTAACCCTATCAGCCCGTAAAAAAAACAAAAAAAAAAAAACAAAAAATTTTTACGTGCCTCTTTACAATCGACGGCACACGATGCCTGCTTCTCGAATCTACGATCTCTGGTAATTTTGCTTTGCAATTTCTAAATTTACATGCATTCCAGCTATCAGCCAGAACGGAACTGAAATCTCGGGTTCTGGTTGAAATCAAATGAATCGGTTATTGTTATGTCTCTGCAGGTTTATACTGGGATTTGTTTATATCATTTGCTTTGCAATTGCTGCTCCAAATTCAAATGTACCAGTAGCACCTCAGGATTCACCATATCCTTCTAAACAAGCTCCTCCACAAGCACCCAATTATGGTACACCGAACTATAAAGAACTAAACCAAATTATCATTATTACTGTTGTAGTTTTCTTTTTAATACTTTTGTTATCAGTGGTATATATCCATCGCGTTGAATTATGTAATGCACTTATGAATATTGTGCATTTTGTAACGGATTGTCAAATTTGAAATGGAATTTCTTATCATAGTTACTAGTGCAAAGCCCATGCCGATGGCATATGTGCGGATTTTCTATTATTCTATAACTTATGTCATTCTATGTAGCACAGATGTATTTGGTCTATGTTATGTTTATGTACTTTTTTGCAAAATATATTATGGAATATAATCTAGTCAAAATGTAAGAATAATGTAATTGGAGGAATTTAGTGAGCATTTTGGTAATTTGATACATTGTCCTTCATAAATTTCTGTTTTAGATGTATAATTTGATAAAATTTAGATTTTATCATTGTAGCATTTTTGAATGACTTTTACTCCTGTAGTTTGATAATGATTTAAGATTAGTTGGATAAGAAATGCTTTTGTTAGTGCTTTTAATTTCATTATCTCATCTGTGTGGTTGTTCAATATGCGGCACAGTACATATAAATATGAACAGAACTTTATTACAGTAGATGATTCTTAGTAAACTATGACTTGGTTAAAAATGAAACTAATACTGTCAGATCACTTGAAGATAATGAGAATAAAAGTAACGATGAACAATCAGATCAGTCAAAGATTAGTGTTGGAACAAAATAAGGATGACATACTACATTCACAATGTTAATTATTGCCACTGTTATGAGCAGGTCAGTAAGAATCTAACTGAAACTAGGTTCTTTTAAACATTTCTACTATAAATACTTTTGAAATACAAATAATCCGTTTTGAAAACTCAACATGGAATGATTTTATCATAAATTAAGGCTTTTATAATGTAATAGTATTTCAACTGTACTTTGATTTTGTATTTTAGAATATCAAGGGATGAATGTAGTTGAGCAAGTGCGTGAACATTAGAATGAGTTCGTATACAAATACATAATCCATAAAAACATATATTTTTTTCAGCATTTTGTTTTCAAGAGTACATTTGGTTGTAAAAAATTAGTGTGATGTTCAAGTTCAAGAAAAGTTAAGGATTACCAATACCAAATAGAATTTTTTTTTTCCTTTTCATTTGGAGCACCTCATTCATTTAATACTGCATGTACAACTCGATTTATTTGAACTATCTAGTTCATTCATTTCCTGCGTTTGTACCTAAGAGTAATCCACTTCAACTACAGGGCAAAGTATATAAGATGTTTCTCGTGTACTCCAAACTGCAAAATATAATAATAAAGAACAATATGTGAGTTTGATATTGCAATGAATAATAGATACACGCAAAATATAATAAAAAAGAATCAATGCTAACCTGAAAGCATGCTCAGCAACAAACATGGAAGGTGAAGCCGATGAAGCCGTACCCCTTAGAGTAGTCTGTGATCTTGTTACAAATAATTTCAGTGGAGACGAGTTCGTCAGTGCAATCGTGTAGGCAAACCAGCCGATTGAGTAGGATTAATTAGTATATATCGCGTTTAGCAAAATCTAAGTTCAGTTTAGTTTGTTTAAGGAAGATTTTACTGCTTTATTATAATTAAAATTCAACGACATAGTAATGAAATCAAACCAATTAAGGAATATGCCTGAAATCTGCGATCTTGATTGAGTTGAGTTTTAATGCAAAGAATAATCTGCAATCTTTGTGTAGTGGAACAAACCGTATAGTCTATACTTAGTTTTTTATACATTACCATTTTTTTTGTTTGAACTTTAAACCGGGTTTCAACAGTTCAAATAGTAATGTACCTTGTAAAATTTATTTGCAAAAAATGTGTAGGCATGAGATTCTCTAACATGGCAGTTTTAATTTAAGACATTCAACATTGATGGATTTTCCATATATAGATTAATAATCTCGAATGAACATACAAATAATGCATAAAGAAACGTCAAAATTTGTATCAGAATTTAGAAATTTAAACTAAAAGCAATCGGTAAATTTAACGTTTCCACAAAATCTATGTCAGTGCAAAGACATGCCTGGAAAATTTACCATTCCACAAATAAAGACTTCCGCGTTCTTTAACTTCTAATTTTAGTTAACAAAAAATTTACACAAAATCTAAAGTATAATGAGTTTTTATTGTCTATTATTTTTACACTTGTGTGATTTTTTTCTTTGTTTGTACATTTAAGGGACAATCTATTGATGCCTTATTTTATTTTTTGTAAATGACATATTTAAACCATTGTTGCTTTATCATTTTGAGTTTAAGTGGGGTAAAATATAAATTTTGGCGAGTAGTGCTTGCCATTCCGAAATGAAAATTTATCAGAACTGAGCTGAATTCATTTTGCCATAACTTTTGAACGATTTGTCTGATTTCAAGAATTTTGCCCATTTCGGAAAGCTTAAAACCTAAGGTATTACTTTTATTTGTGTCGTTTTGCAAAATTTTGAAGTCTTCAAAGCCAGAAAAGGTGAGTTTTTGGGGTGGACCTACATATGTAATTTGATTCCAGTTTTTACCCACCATGCAGAAAACCACTATAACTTCTAATGCGCTCCACATTTTTATGATCCGTAAGATGATTTGGAATGTTAAAACACCGTATCACAATTTACTTTTGGAAAACATGACTTGGTTCAGCTTTTTTGACTTTTGAAAACGAGTGGGAAAAATGTTAAAAATGAACGTTGTATTGCTTCTATGTTAAGTGAATGTATACTTATTAAAACCTTCTTGGATAAGACTAATGCTTTGTCTTGAGAACAGGTGCTCTAGAAGGCCTCGAGCGATTGTGTGGCGACGTTGGCTCACATATAAGTCAAATAACTCGCTAAAATGCTAAAATAAAGATACACTTTCGGATTAAAATACAAAAGTGTCAGAAATATTAATATATATTGTGTTTCTAATCATGTGGCCAATGTATATCAATATATATATATATATATATATATATATATATATATATATATATCATATTTGTAGAATTACAAATGACTCTCCGTACAAAGGAGACTTTTTAGAAATTTTCCGAAAATTCTAACACTTGGAAAAATTATCAATAAATATGTATGCAAAGAAAAAAAGATTAATAAACGAGTCTATTTAAATTTGTAACATATGATAAATTTGATTCTACAATAACCACTTAGAGAATTGAGTGAGTCTCAACTCTATTGTATAATTCGAAAGAAAGTTATAATTTAAGCGTTTATGACGTCTTCGTATAAGAAATTGCGAGGATGGTATTTTCATAAGGGGGGAGGTATGTAACAACCATGCTATTCGAAGCCGTAGTATTATACAAATTTAATTAAAATAAAATGTCCGTATTCGATTTTGAGAACTATTATTTGAAATCAACTTTTTACTCAATTGAAATCTATTTAATAATAGATTTTGTTTCCACAAGTTGAATTAATTAATAAGTTCTTTTTATAAAATATATCAAATAGGATAAAGTGTTATTGTTTGATATAAAATATTTTAAAAATGTAGATAATTTTATATTATAGAAATATATGTGGAAAATAAATGTAATTTACGTTACGTTGGTATAATCAATAATTGGATAAAGACAAATAAATATTGAATCAAACATTGTCGTGTAATTATCGAAATTGTACTTTGTAAATTAGATAGTAGATTAATTTAAATTGGAAATGGTTCTACAAATCAATGATGAAATTACTCACATTTAAATATAGGGATTGAAAATTTTTAAACAATATGGGAAAATGCAAATTTTACTTATATAAGAACTTTGGTTGTAAATTTAAAGAGAAAACAAATAAATTCATTTCAAAATCTCTTCCTTCCTTACTTTTGGCCCAAGCCCATTTACATTAAAATTAAAAATGAACGCACCTCTACACTTTTCTTTCCCCAAATCCTAGAACCCGACCAGATACCCCAATCCCAAAATACCTTAACACACGAAATCGACAAGGAAAAAACAACAAAACGCAAAACGCATGCTTGCGGAGGCCGTAAGACAAAGCTATGGGGAATCACAAGGGGATGTGACATTGGTGCTAACATCGACGGGTGGGTGACCTAGGCTGTAGGAAGTGAACCAGTGTCACGGTTCTGGTGATGGGTGAAGTCATGACAATGAAGGTTGCAACATCGATTTGGAGGAGATGGGAGAAGCCCGGCTATGTGCGACTTAGAGCATGGTTGACGGCTGTTAGGGAAGTTCAGTCGAGCGATGATGGCTTTCAGACGTGCAACGGTCGATGCGTACTAGTATCAGATGGAGGCTACTGCAAGCGAAGAGGGAGGCACAATGTTTTCTAGTGCTTTTGGACAGTAAAGACTTCGCTTGGAATTTTAGGTGAGTTATTTTTAACTCACATTGCTATATCTAAATAAATGAATATCCTTATGCTTGCCATGATATGGTTGTTTGGGTGATAATTGTTGATTTTTGATTATTGAATTAGTTAAAGTATGAATGCATATAATGAATTGTTCTATGTTTTGCATATAGTTTGGACAAACTTGATTGGTTTGGGATGTTTATTCCTTAAATGGTTTGGTGGTGTAAATTTAGAAATGTAATTCCGTCCGTTTATGAATTTAAAATTTTGTACTATGATGATACTTATATATCATCGTATGATCGAAGTTTGTTAGAAAGCAAGTCGAAGTTATAAAAATTTCATATTTGGAATTGTTGACCCAAAAAATGGACCAACACCCTGATTTGAGTTTGAAAGCATCAGCCCTGTCTTGATAGAGCAATATCACAGATAACGGATATAGGAAAGAACAGTAAAAGAAAGACAAAGAATTTTTATAATGGTTCGGTTGCTAATGAAACCTATGTCCACTTTATAGTTTTATTAGACTGATTGCTGTTACAAGGGATATCTAATTACAAGGCTTTTATTATCTTGAAATGAGTTGAATCCCCAGAGTTGGAATCCACTGGAGAATCACAGTGAATTCCTTTGGAAATTATTGTGAGGGAGGTAGAGAGTGAAGAATAGTTCCAGCAAACAGTCCAAAGAAGATCCTCTTTATGTTGCAGGTATGATGGTATTATAGAGATCGGAGAGCTTCTGGGCCAGGCCTGTTTATCAACTGCTCGTAGGTAGGTAGGAAACGACCCAAGGAGAGTTTGGCTCGCAAAACGAGATAGGGCTATATGGGTCGCTGGTGACCTTGGCCTATGGTTCGCTGGCGGCACATGGCCTATGGGCACTTGCGACCCATGGTCTTGGCTCGTTTGCGGGCCAATGCCTTAGCCTCTTTTCGAAGTGTTCTTCAGCTAACTTGTTTGAAAGTTTAAGGAGAGGCATGGATCGCCGATGATCCAAGCACTTAGGATTTTCTGGAGTTTGGAATTGGAGATGCTTTGATAGTCTTTTATCCGAGTTGTTTCGTTTTGATGGCAATTCACTAGCTATTTGTGCTCAGCGGCTGATTGGGCTAAAAGAATGGCGGTCACTTGGTTTAGTCGATCCTATTCGTTGCCTTAGTAATATTGCTTGGCTCTCGTTCACTCCTTGCCTTAGCCTTTCTAGTTGAGTTCTTAACCATCCTGATGTCACGAGATTGTCCTGCTTTCTAGTTGGTCCTGCTGGGTCAAAAACCTGGATAACATTTGCCCCTTAGAGTTTTCCTTCGTTGAAAACAAGGAGTGCTCTAGAAATAACTTCTTTTGAGTCTTCATATTGTGAATTCAAGTTTATCGTGTCGAGATTACCATGCAAATTAGGCTTTAACTATTCAGCCGTCTATTGAATTTTCAGTATGGATCATCGGGGTCCACCTCAAGATGTTGATCTCAATTGACCGACTTCTAATAGCCGTTCGTTTTTTTATTTCAATATGAATTTCAATTCTTGGTATTGGTGATGCAATCCTTGCTCCGTAGTTTACACAAGGGTTTTAGGTCAGTAAGTGGGTGCATGATTTAGGTTCGGAGTTGTCCTATATAGCTTTGATTCGACCGGCGGTGAAGTTATGCTTTGTCTCGGAAGATTATACGCCGTTCTGGAGCGAAGTCTTGCTCTTGATCTTTAACTTTTTCTGTTCGAGAATTTATTTAAAATCCTGTCGATCATTTTGAATTCCAATTCAACGATTTTGTTCCAAAATCGGATATGCTGGATGATTCAATCCCATCGCTCTTCCTATTTCTATTTTCCAGTGATCCTAAAATGGAAATCTTCCTGCGTCGAATCGGACAGCGACTCCGTTATCGATTGTTGATCGATAACGGGTAAGTTTGGAAGAGGTAATTTCAAAAGATGATATGGATTGTTTTTCAAATGTAAGCAAGCTATCTACACTAGATTGTTTGTTCACAGTATTCAGGATATTGGACTCTTCTCATGTAGGTAGCACACTGCATCAGCCCTAGTCAACGCTCAGGACTGGATTGGTCAATATACGTCGACTTCCCTTGGATTTCCGGCGTTAATTATACGAGGATATTATTTAAAGTAAAACATACCTGACAGGGTTGAATGACAAGTTTTGTCATTGAAAATGACTTTTCATTCTTCCAATCTTTAGTCTCGCGGAGGGACATCCACTCCTCCAGAAACTGGGTCCTACGCACCTTAGGCTTCGCTTATTATTCCTATATTATTGGGATGATTGATTACCATTAAATTATGAGGAAAAGTTGCTCTTGTAGGGTTGTAGTTAGATTTCGATCAGGCACAATTTCGGCCTTCGAAAACTAGTGCATGAGTTGTCTGAGTGCGGTTGTCCTTTCTTTGCGGTTTTCGGAATTCAATGCACACCAGCCTTTGTCTTTGGGGACTATTGGCTCAATTGCTCGATTTCGAGCATTGCTTTTCCTCGCTGTTGCGCTTCTTGTACTCATGTGCAGCATACTCGTTTACTATAATTCTATACATGTAAGTATGCTTCTGCGGTCATTTTGGCATATTCTATTTCATAGCTTTGTTTAGAACTATAAAATAGCTTGGTCTAGCCAATTCTGTAGCTAATTCCTTCTTATGCTCGATTGACTTCGTTTCAACAAAGTGTTGGTGTAAACGCCTAAGTCTGTATGGCTAATTTCTTTGACTACCGAACCAACACATTATGGGAGACTAGGTCTCCTAAGTGATACATTCGATTGCCCCAGTTTAATTGACACGATAGCTCCTATGTTCGAGGATTAGAGACTTTGTGCTTGTTCCCAAGACCTTATTTTTGTAATGATGTCGGTTTGTATTAGGAAGATGCGTTTTTGGTATCTTTTTCTAAATTAAATTCTTCCAAGTCTGACGTTGAGATCCTAATCATATGTTGGTTTCTATCTTCGAAAACTTATATATGGATGACTAAATTCGATGGATTTTTCCTTGATGTTGTGAATCTTCGAGTAGCATGAGATGTCAGAAGGTAGGGCTGAAGGTTGAATCAAACTCTTGCTTCTATTTTTGAGATCCTATGTATCGATAGTTTCATTTTGGGCATTCTTCCTAGCATCACCAAACTTCCGGTAATGGCATATTCCTTCCATTTGGAACCAAATGATTTACTCAGACCATAAGTAGGTTATCAATTCTTCTCATCATCGCCAGACTATGAGCGATGGTTAATTTCTTGACATTAGACTCTTCATTTCCTTTGTTGGCGATTTAGTTTCCAGAATACTCTGTATTATGATACAAAACCGTAATCTAACCAACCTCGTAGTTATTGGTGTTTGGACTTTTGAAACATTTCTTTTGATCAGGTATCTGTGTTTCTATCCCTTCTTGAGAGACTAGTTGTTTCGAATGACTATATTTGGGCGATTGAGAGAGATGGAAATCTATGTGGAGAATTGCTCAATTGCCCCCACCCTAGCTCTCAATCCCATTCTGAAATTGAGCAAGTTTGAGGATTTTATTTTCGACCTTCCATGATTGCTCCCGCTTGTCCTTGGCTATGCATGCTCTTCTTGGTTGCTGACGTTGTGACAGAATTTCTGGTCATATGTCAACTCCTATCTTTGAGAATTGATAATCTTGCTGCTTGGTTTCGAGCAACATATCCTCAAGGTTGCCCATATTTTGGAAATTCGGTTGTGCACCAGCTTTCCTCCCTAGAAACTAGTACACGGGAAATTCAATCCTAGGATTTCCTTCCGACACTGCTTTATTCTTGTGCAGCAGCTGATTCCTGTGATGAAAGGTTGAACATGTGGCTGACATATGAAAGGATATGTCTTCCGGTCATTGCCTGTCATTAGGCAACAATAGTAAAAGAAGGTGGAAATCCAATTGAGGACCAGCTTCTATCTTCGGAAGCTAGTGCATCGATGGTTCACTATGATGAGTGTTTCTCATTAGCCATGTAGATTAAAGTTTGTCTGGCGTTGCCGGGGCAATACCGATACTTAATGAGTAGAATGTTTCTCAGAGTTGCCGGGGCAACACCGGTACTTAGGAAATAGAAATTTTTCACGATGTTGCTAGGGCAACAACAATTTTAAAAGATAAAAGAAGGCCTTGGCATTGGCGAGGTAACAACGACACTCGGTAGGTCGGGAACGATTTTCCCCGTCGATTCGGTGGTGCTCTTAATCTAGTTGGGTACTAGTTTCGGTCTTCGAAAGCTAGCACTTCGATGATTCGATTGTAAAAGTATTTTCTTAGTGTTGCCTATCTTCGGGCAGTGTTAAAGTCACGTTGGTGTGGATTGAATCATTCATTCGATCCTATAGAGTTTAGTAGATTCCTTTTAATCCAATGTGGATGTTTTTTCAACGCTGCTTAAATTTGGGATACTGCACATTCTGGAACGGTGAGGGTCCTGGGCATTTCTGTTGCCTAGCTTTGCTTCAAACCTTGAGTATTACTCATAGAGATGCAAGGCTGTTTCTCAACCGATTCCGTAGTTATTCTCATTCATGAAAATCGAACTTCCTCCAATCGGTCTTTGTTATGATCTGATGACTATTAGCGGAACCCTTCATTTCTAATTGTGAAACTCCAGGTTCTTACTACATACACTTGAAATTGTGGAGCAAGTCATCACATTACCCCTTGTACAATCGTGTTCATTCCTATACTAATCATGGACCGGTAGGGTTCGGTAGTGTTTGCCTTAAATCCGTGACACTTAACCTTACTTATTTCAGGCCATATGCATTATTGTGAATATCAACCTTATTCGTTTGTTCCAATCTTTGGGAATCAATGGTTTAGCTGCTCGATTTTGAGCATTCTTTCCTTACCGTAGTCTATTATCGGATAACAGCTGGTTTTTTGCAATTTAGGCTTTGATACCTCATTCTAGCACATGCTTTTATCTTTTGAAAGCTGGTGCATTGATGATTTGATTCTGGAAATGCTTTCCATCGTCCTCTACCTTTGTACGATGGTAAGTTCCTTCTTTTATTGCAAGTTGGAGCGATCTTTTATCCTAACCAAATGTAAATGTGTTATGTGCCCCTCAGTCTACGGGGCTGATTAATCTAAAAAATTGTTGTGAGACTTAATGTTCGGGGTGGATCCTTGGATGCCCCCAGCCAATGGTACATCGCAGCTCCTATCTCTAGGAACTTGTGACTTGGGTGTCTTGGATTTTGACATTTTGTACATTAACTTTGGTCAAAGATGAGAATTCTTTGCCAACTTCTTGGTTTGTGAGCTTTGTAGCACTACCGAAGCAATGTCGGTTCTTTTGGATAGTGGGAGTTGATCCCTGTTAATTAAAGTTCGCCGTTTTGGGAGTGCACGGCTTACAAAATGCACGGCTTTTGAGAGTGCACGACTCATGGGATCGATACGACCCGTTGACTCGGGACAGTTTGGAACATCTTGACACTGAGGAGTTTGTTGATATTATCGGCATCGACACCACTCTTGAAACGAGGATGAAACTGCAAACAAAGGGCGAAAAGGGGAGCGATGGAAGGAAGCGCTGAGGAGCTTGCGGGGAGACCGATCTAACTATTGTTCTTTTTGAGTCATTTTGTTCAAATGGAGAGTCTGCATTTTGTGTCCTAATTTTAGAGTCAGTATTTTCTCTTTGTTGGCCTTTATTGTATGGGTACGACCCTCATGTTTTGATCCTATGTATAGGAAATCATAAGCAATACAATGATATTTTGACTGTATTTTCATCTATCTATTCGTGTCGCACTTTGTACTTGTGCTAGTTCCATTAATTTCTAATTCTATAACGGAACTTAGAGGTTAAACACTTAGAGAATTTTTGTTCAGAAATTCACAAAACTTTAATAATTTCTAAAACTTAAAAAAAATTCTTTGGAAATTCATAAAACTTTGAGATAGAACTTGTGAACTTGTTGTTGTTTGGAGTGATAGAACCTGAGAACTTATTGTATTTGTGTGATTCTGTCTCAGTATAGGTGTATGTCCCCTAGTTCATAGGGTTTTTTACTTCAAACAATTTTCAAGTATCCGGAAGCTTAGGGTTTAGATAGCCTCCATTGAAAATCTAGATAAGTTATGACCTGATTTTTCTTTCTTCAGAAGTTTTGCGACCTTAGCTTGTATTCTCAGTTTCCGGCAGCATTCAAGTAAGTATGCAATTTACGCATAAGTATGTATTGTCAATCGCTGAGTGCCTTCCTTCTAGCACCAATTATTTCTGATTGCATGCGTGGGGTTTCTCATGCCTCTTGGTGTTATCTATCTCTAGGAAACACGAGAAGTTGGTTTTTGATGTTCATCACGTTGCCTATCTCTGGGCAACGCAAGAAGTTTATTTTGCGTTTCCTCGACGTTGACTATCTTCGGGCAATGCAAGGAGTTTTTTTTCGATGTTTTTCGGCGTTGCCTATCTCTGGGCAACTCAAGGAGTTCATTTTCGGTGGTTCTCGGCGTTGCCTATCTCCTGAAAATGCGAGGAATTTCAACTTGAGTGCGCAGCTTGTGTATGCGCGTCTTTGGATGCTCCTTGGCATTGCTTATCTCCGGGCAACACGAGGAGTTTGTTCTTGAGAGTGCGACTTACGAGATGTATGGGTTTTGAGGCTCCTTGGCGTTTCCTATCTCCGGGCAAAGCGAGGAGTTTAAATTTGAATGTGTGGCTTATGATATGTGCGGCCTGTGATGCTCATTGGCGTTGCATATCTCTAGGCAACGCGAGGAGTTTAAATTTGGTGCTGCTTAACGTTGCCTATCTCCGAGCAATGCGAGGAGTTTGAATTTGATGCTCCTTGGCGCAACCTATATCTAAGCAATGTGAGGAGTTTGATGCTCCTTGGCGTTGCCCATCTCCGGGAAACACGAGGAGTTAGTTTTTGGTGTACGGCTTTTGGTGCTCCTTGGCGTTGCCTTTCTTTGGGCAACGCGCGGAGTTTAAGTTTGAGTACGCGACTTACGAGATGCACTACTTTTGGAGCTCCTTGGTGCTGCTCGTCTTCGGGCAATGCGAGGAGTTTAAGTTTGAGTGCGCGGCTTAAGAGATGCATGGATTTTTGAGCTCCTTGGCATTGCCTATCTCCGGGCAATGCGAGGAGTTTAAGTTTGAGTGCACGGCTTACGAGATGTGTGGCTTTTGGAGCTCCTTGGCATTGCCTATCTACGGGCAACGCGAGGAGTGTAAGTTTCAATGTGCGACTTACGAGATACGCGGCTTTTGGAGCTCCTTCGCATTGCTTATCTCCGGGCAACGCAAGGAGCATAAGTTTCGATGCACGGGTTACGAGATGCGCTGCATTGGGTGCTGCTCGGCGTTGCCTCTCTTCGGGCAACGTGAGGAGTTAGTTTTTGATGCTCCTCGGCGTTGCCTATCTCCGGGCAACGCGAGGAGTTAGTTATTGATGCTTCTCGGCGTTGCCTATCTCCGAGCAATGTGAGGAGTTAGTTTATTAGTGCTTCCTGATGTTTGCCGGGGCAATACCGGTTTTTAGAAGGCAAGGATCGGGTTCAACCGATCCGACGGTTTGTGTTCAATTTGACCCCGTCGACTCAGCAGGTTGCTTACATGAAAACAGTTTTATTGGTTCAAGAAGCTAAATAGTTTTTGGTTCTAGTAACCATGGGTTGGATGATCCTTCCATGTTTTTGGAAGATGTGCACGCCAAATAGATCAGTTTGCCAAAGTAGAGAGATCTATAGTTGACCACATGAAGGTGGATTGAAGAAAGAGCCTATGGGAGTTCTAGGCCTGACTCTTAACTCTTATTCCATACCACCTTCAGAGAAAGGGTTTTTGATTAGCATACGGTCTAAGAGGAAGACGAATTGGTCACCAACAGCGGTAAAATAGTAGTTGGAAAGAAGTGGGCAGGAATTATGCTAGTATTTTGTTTATTTCACTTGCTAGGTCATTAAGTCCACGGTTGTCACAATGCCAGTATTTTTGATCGGGCATAATAGAACTGTAGTATGATTAGTCTCGGCCTTTCTTATTGCTAATTAGGTGTGTGCGGTGCCCCCATGCCACAGGACTGTTGGAGCGCATGAACTGTATCCATGGTTTCTCCACAACTCATTTGATTGCCTCCAGTTCAGTGGGAGCGGTTCTTCTGAGTTCTAAGTCTTGGCTTGATTCGAGTCAGCCTCCGATAAACAACAAGGTCGGTTCAGTTTTGACTTAGTTCCTTTGAGCGACTTTGAAGCTCTGGGGTTCAGCGCTGTTTGTTTCATCAGTCGTTTAATTATGCTGAATGACAAATATGATTGTCGATTTGTGGCCCCGGAGCATGACTTCATTGACTTCAGGGGGCTTCGGATTAGATGACTATTGGTCTTCCAGTTCACCTTCACGGATATCAGTTGCACATAAATCTCGCTGATCTACTAGTTCGCCTTCACGATGCTTTAGTTCATGAAAGACCTTCACATTCATGGAATGTTTTTTGTGGTCAGATGTCCGGCGATCGAACGGCCTTGGAATGATAATTTATCAATTTCGAGAGGAGTTTTGGGTTCTGTGTCCGACGGCCCGGCGGTCTTAAAGTAATGATTCATTGACTCTGAGAGGAATTTACCAGATACAGCTCAAGGGAACACAGTTTTATTGGTTCCTGTAGGCTAAGGTGTTTGACCTATTGGTTCGATGATCCTTTGGATAAGACTTTTCGATGCCACTAGGAACGCCTATTCTCAGAACAGGGTTGACATGAATCGTCGAGGGCATAGAAGCATTTCTTTCGCCATGCAGTTTGCAATAACGCTAGTGTCCTGGTACGGCTCATTTGGAAAAGGAGAGTTGACAAGGATGGATGAGAAGGCATCGCTTTAGGTTGTTGTCCCATTCCTTATTAGCCAACTAGCTAGATGTTATTTGATAATCATCCTTTCGTCTAATTTTGTCAGTTAGTTGGGGCCTTTTTTGATGGGTCTTAGTAGCCTTGCTTGGGCAAAAGGTCCTTGAGGTCCTGTAGCTCCTTTACAGTTTGGTATGTTCTTTGGCACACTACCGGGTTTGCCTTCTTCTAATTGCACTACTTCTAGTCATTAGAACCAATTTGTACTTCTTTTGCCGATTTTAGGTTGGAATTACTAGAATAGGGAGTGATTGAAACCCACTAATCGGTTCATGAAGTTTGCATTCTAGTCCGCATTATTAGAACTTAGAGTCATTCTATGAGCGGTCGACTCATGGTTAATTTGTGTTCATACTTCGGTCCGTGCTCCAAGGACTTAGAGTTTTTTTCATCAGATCGTCTATACTCTAATCCGCAGTCAGGAATTTAGAGTATCTAGCCTGCAGTCAGGGACTCAGAGATTTTTGTTGAAACATTTATAATCTGGACTGAACTCCGGTGACTTAGAGTGCTCTAGTCCACGTTTCGGGGAATTAGAGATTTTTGTTGAATCATTTATACTCTAGTCCATGCTTTGGGGACTTAAGAGCACTCTAGTCCGCGCTCCGGGGGCTTGGAGATTATTATTGACAGCAGTCGTATTTCCACCCGTTTGATTTGTACTTCACTTATCGTGTCGAGGCAAAAGTTGTCGAATGAATGGTCGAACCATGTTTGTTCATGGAATGGGATTCTACACCAAGCATATAAGATGAAACTTGGCAATCAGATGGTCGATTCACATCCACTTTATAGTTGTGGATCTTCCCATTAAGTTGGGAAAAAAAGCAGGTGATGACTTGATCACATCCATGCTGGGGGTCGAATGATCGAGTCTTACACAATTTTTTTCGTATTCTTTCTAGCAAGCAGAGATAATGGGTTATTAAGCGGGCAATTAAGTTGTGTTAGTTTCAGGCTGCAATCATGTCCATTTGTTGAAATCTTGGGTTGATCAGTAGGCATCCAGTCGTGACTACTTCGAGTCTAATATGAAGGTTGCTGAGTGGATAATCCATCATGTCTACTCTCTATTGGATTCTGAACTTGTTGAGTTCTTTATTCTGTGCCTCAGCATCCCAAATCAGGTGTATATGGTATCTGATGAATGATTGAATCGCGTTCATCTTGATGAAACTCCATAGATTCGATCATGGTATGTGGAGATTGGCTGATGGCCAACTCTAAGTACTTGGTCGCCTGCATCGTTATGGAAGTAGTTTAGTTTAACTTGGTCGTAGTTCACAACATAATTGAAATTGAAATTAGAATAAAATTATTGAAAGAAGATCAGAATAAATCTCATTCATAAGTGAAGTAGCATCGTGCGCTCGCTATTCCACTTTGCCCCAAACTCCTTTCAGCGGGATGTCGACTGTGAATGGTCCAATTGATAATTAGAGTTCTTTATTGACGGGCATCGGATGTTCCCTGCTCACCATTCTATAGAGATTACACATACTTTTGAAGCTTTCCGTTCCGAATCAGCTTTCCGATCACATCTCGGAAGTGTTTGTAATTGCCAGTGTTAGGACCGTGTGCATCTTGGAATATACAACATTCCCCGAATTTTCTCTGGGCTTCGGTGACTTTTTCGAGATTGGTTTTCAGTAATTCTCTAAGTTGTAAGTATCCAAGTAAAGGCTATTGATTGAATCGTTCAAAGGAGCATATGAGTCGAATTTTGAGATCCTAGGTCATTTCCTGGAATCTGAGTCCTTAGCCAATGGGCTCGTATTGTTCTTTCTCCCAGTCTGCTTTACCTCCACCCTACTTAGCTTCTGATTCACTTTGTAATAGAGACGATCCAAGGTCGTAGGAGGCTTTCAAGCTAACTAGCTGGCCAAATTTGTCTAGGGGTTGATTCCGCTCATCGACGCTATCAGCATGATATACTCACTAGGATTTCTCGCTTTAGTGACGACGACGGTGATATTGAATCTCTATAGGAAGTCTTTGAGTGGCTCACCTAGCATTTGGATTAATTAGATAATGACATCACATCATTGGTGTGAGTCTCAAGCATTCTAATCTGCTCGACAAACTTCTGATCCGGTTGATTAAATGAGGAGATGGATTTTAGCAATAATCGCATAAATTGCATGATCGATACAGCTTCGAGGAATAAGGGAATTCATGAGATGTAGTCCATGGTTGGTTTTCCATTAGTAAACCAATATGATTGGTACATTGAATCTCCTCGGATATATTGCACACTGAATGATTTCAACAAATAGGCAAAATCCGGTTCGTTTTTAAGTTACAGCTACTTGTTATGCTTGTGAATGATGTATGCATGCTCGAGATATGAGGAAAGGAAAATGGACCGGTATTGACGGATCAGTGGTAAGTAACTTGGAGTTGGATCCGAGAAAATATGCTAGTTGCTTGGAGTCAATTGTTGGTTTGCTTGGAGTCACTAAATTCAAGGGCCTGATGATCGACGCTTGGAATAACTTTGGCGTTTGCTTGGGGGAAAAAATGGTTTACTCGAGTTTTCCTTTAGGCCAAAATTTCCTAAGTTTGCTTCGAGTCAAATGGCTGATTACCCGAGTTCGACTTTGAGGCAGGACTGAAGTGAGTTTTTCAACGACCATTTTTACGATTTTTGATGATTTTCAACGACGACCATTCGTGATTCGATGTTGGGAGCTCCATGATAGGTTTGGGAGTGGTCACAGTATTCTGTCCTCATTCTTCTTTGAGCTTCGCCGATTGCTTCATTTTGACTATATCCCCCTCGATAGACCCAGACGACACTAGTCCTATCCGGTCTTCTAATATCTATGTCATAAATTTAGGGTTGACCACCCATCGTATTTTCCTTGAAAAAATTTCTTTCAAAATGATTTAAACCTTTTAAATCATACTTAAACAAGAAAAACATGCTCTTTGCTTTACTCAAAATACTTGCACCATGATATATGCTTTACACAAAACAATGTTGATGAAATCTAATCATTGGGATGACCTATCCCTTTATAATAAGTTAAAACCTCTTTATAACTTAGCAAGCTTTAGGCTATAAGGCCAAAAAAATATCATCAATAAACCTTTCTTTAAACCTTAAACAATCCATTTCGAATTCATTAAAAGTACTCCTTTCAAAGCAAGTTAACTACATTGACCTTGGAAACTCTAGGCTAAAAGGCCAAAACATACCTCTCGAATAGGGGCACTTCACCAGAAGGACAAACTTTACTGTCCAATTAGTTTCTAGGACACACATTCAAAGAAATTACTTTCAATGCCAAAATCAGCAGAATAATTACTTTTAAGAACAAAGTCAGCAGTCCAATTACTTTCAAGGACATAATTTCATAGGTTTTTAGGCCCTAGAAACTAATTATTTTACGTTTTGTCCTTGAAAGTAATTATTTCAGTTGTGTGTCCTAGAAACTAATTCCACTTGCTAAAAAGGCCCTTGTGGCTAATTTCCACTCTCGAATATGTAAAAAATACTACTTTCAAAATCACTACTTAAAGCCCTATACATTCCCTTTCGAAACCATTTAAACTGGGCTTTCGAAGACATAGGAACCATCCTTTTTAAGCACTTATATTATACATTTTGAAACTCTTATATATTATATCTTTGGAAAGCATTAGGTTCAAGTAAAGGTTTATGGAAACATTGCTTCGAAATAATTTAAAATTATCCCTTTGAAAGCATTGGGTTTTACATTTCATATAACTAATGGGTCATAAAGGATAGGGGCGAAAGCAGCACTTCGAAAGCATTAATCCTAAGTAAAAGAAAGAGGATGGTTTCGAAACCAACACTTTCGAAACCGTTGCCTCTTAAATCATTTAAAAGCGGCTATATGACCCTTTCAAAATAATTGAGAAGGTGGCTCAAAGTAAAGAGACGAAAGCACCCTTTTAAATACGTTGTTTAAGGCTATAAAGTGGCCTCAACTGATTCGAAAGGTATGAATGCGGCAGCATGAGTTTTATCCTTTGGAAACTTCTTCTAAAACAAAAAGGCGCCAACTCTTTTGGAATCCCTTTTCTAAAAACAATGGCAAGCGACAACTAGTTCGTAAGATTAATTTATAAAAAGAAGTACGTAAAGCTTATAAAGGTAAATCTACCCCTTCGAAAGCATGGTTTCAACACGATCTCTTTTGCCTTTCTCCAATGTGCTACGTATCAACTGCTTGATACCATGTTCATTAGTTTCGAGTTGGTTCTTCAGCGGAGGTTTGGTGTAGAAAGCTAATATATGGAAGTGGCGAAGTAGTAAATTTAAGCAAACCAATTTTTAGCCTTTTAAAGTAATTTCTTTTCAACTAACTTGCATTATTTGTCAAATGCAATTGATTATCATTTCTTTATCAAAATACTTTTCTAAAAAGCGCTTTCGAATTCAGAAATTATCAATTAAAACATTTCACAAATGTGCCATTTTCCTTATAAAACAAATAAAACATTTAAGTCTTTTAACTTAAATAATTTTATAACCATAGTAGAATACTTAGGATATAATTCCCCAAAAATCATAATAATTCACTTTTAATATTTTTTCTGACATACATAATTTTCAAACTCGAAATTATTATGTAATTGCTTTAAATAATTTCAACCAAATTTTAGCTATTTTCTCTTATAGAAAATTCGTAATAAATCCACAATAGCTTAGAAAATTATGAAACATGAAACCGACTTCATAAATAATGCTTTTTACCATATATTGAAAATGCAACCAATTTTTATGTCATCTTATAGGTTTTTTTAATCCAAACATATCACAAAATCCTTACAAAATCATATAAATCATCAACAAGCATATATTTCTATTTAACAAACACAACATTGCATATAACTAGCAAAATAAATTCAGTTCTAACTTTGAAACCAAAATCAATATTAAAAATGAGATGTAAATCTTGTTGTTCACCTTGGCTTGTTATTAAGAAGGTTGAGATTTTTCCTTTGATTGATTTGCTTAAGCTTTCTACTTGAATCTTAGTTTTTGTTCTTTTTGAATCTCTTAATGGTGGTCAGTAAGCTTACAAGGGTTATGGTTTTGTTTGTAAATGTTGAAATGAATAAGGAATGAAGGTAAGAAGGGTTTAGGATATAAGAACAAAGATTATCCCTATTTTTCCTTTATCATATTACTCTTACTTACTTATTTTTATTCTCTTTTGCTTGTACATTCATTAAGGCACGACTCCTTATTAATTAAAAAAACTCAATCCCTTAACCGTCTACATTATTTCATATAATTTATCTAATTAAATGTTCTAAATAATGTTACTCAAATTTAGGATCATTACATATTACACCTGTGTTCAAAACATTTCAAAATATATTTGACACGCAGTCGAGATTTAAACCTAGATAGACTTAGAGTCTCATCCCTTTGGTGTATATGTAGAATTTGAAAGTGTGTACGCTTGTGCACACTAATTACGGATCGTGTAATATGGACTAATATATGCGGAATGTTATTTACAATTGTTATACAAGTAAATATTCAATAAACTAACTATATAGCAATTCACAGATATAGAATAGTAAATGCAGTAAACTGTAAAAATCACACCAGGGATTTTTATACTGGTTCGGACCTCCCGTCCTACGTCCAGTCCCAGACTTCTATCTGGATTTCACTACCAACTACCTCGCTTCACCCGGAGGAACAGGTTTACAACACCCGAACAGCCGAACGGGATTTCGTGCCTCTTACAACACTGAGGACTTCAACAAAAACAAATACAATTGTCGTTGACAACTTGTGCTCTTGATAACACGGATTTGTCACTTGTAGTACACCCTTCCTATAATCTTATCCTCAAAATATGTGAATGATGTTTGTGAAGATTGAAGGAAGTATATTACTTATTTGAATCAAAAGATATGAAATAATTTCAATGATTCAATAAGCAATTTGAAGTAGAGAGCTTTTAGAATGTAAGAGTATTTAGAAATTAAGATCAGAATTTTAAAGCAAAGAATTGTTGTTTTTCAATCAATGATTTAGATATGTTTATATAGAGAATAAATGGTTGTAACTCTTTGTGAAGAGTAGCCATTAACAGATGTGATCATTGATGAAAGGTAAGAGAAGCAACCATTGAAGAAAGAAGTGTCTTTTGGGAAAGGTTGCTTTCTGTTTTAAAAACGGTCGACAGGTCAAAAATGACCAGTAGACAAAATTTCAAATATATAGACGTTATGTGCATGTGTGCACGTTCATTGTGCAATTTACACAGGAACGGTCGACCGCCTGGTTTTGGACCGGTCGACCGGTCCCTGTTAAATTGCACAGTGAATGTGCAATACCATCCAAAACGTATATACATCGATTATATTGAGATGCATGATTATTTGAGGATAGATTTTAACATAAATAATACTACTAACATACCAAAAAATCAACCTCTAACGTATGAAGCTCGTTGTGTCTCAATGAATAACTTCTTTTTGTCGATCACGGTTTATCCCTTTGTCAGAAATCAAAACTATATAAAAATCTTGACTCAACATTCTCCCCCTTTTTGATTGATGACAACATAGTTATGAATCTCCCCCTGTATATGATCTCCCCCTGAGACTGTGCCTTTAACTCTATATTTTCCTGCATATATACTGTTAGCACAATTTTCTCCCCCTTTGTCATCGACAAAAAGGAGTTTGTTAAAATAGAGGATATAAATTATATAATCCAGAGTATAAGCAAAATAAAACTACTACCATAGATCAAGAGTTAAGTGTCACATAATATGATAATACCCAAGAGTCTAGTATGAATTAAAACGCGACACTATTTAGTACGAGTGCCAAATAATGTCTTAAAGCAAAACTAAAGTCATAATTTACACAAAATAATAGATAAAGAGATAAACTAAAAGGATTCAATCTGACTCTGTCTCAGCCTCTTCTTCTTCTTCAACAAGCTGAGTTTTTCCGTATCCACGTCCATGACTCATTCCCGAGCTTGTACCCTCCTCCGAGGATGTCCAAGCAAAAGTAGGAGGAGCTGGGCGCTTGCCAGGGTCTTGAGTTGGCATGGATGAGGATGATGCTCCACATGATATTGCTTCTCATATAGAACTGAAGAACGACTTAAGTTTGTTAAAGCGTTTATCCATTTTTGTGTCCATGCGCTTAAGTCGTGCTTCGAGAAGAAATTGATTTTGAGCAATAGTGTTAAGTGATTCTTTTATTGAGGAAGATGATCTTAAAAGTTTAACTTCTTCAGGTTTAGGACGGGATGAACGGGAGGAAGCTTCTCTATGTCCTTGGTCTTTCCATTGTTCAAAAGGCATAATATTGAAGTATGGAGCTGGAAGCTTCATTCTTGTAATCGAAGCTTTGTTGATGGCTTTTGGTTTGGAAATAGTAGACTTTGGTGGTTCAATGCCACAATCGAGCAAGAGTCGCATAATATACTCGTTATAAAACAAGTGTGGCCTAGAACTATCATTTACTTTCAAGATCTCATCAAAGATCATACCAATCCAGTTTATACGAATGCCCCCATAGATTGCGTATAATGCCTTGAAATTTTCTTTATAGACGGCATCAAAATTTCCAATTCTTGGTAAAAGAGAGTGCATAAGAGTATGATGAAGAATTCTTGCAGACGGCCGTAAACCAATAGACTTAGTGCTATCCTTGTCATCTTCAGTAAATTGATGACTAATTTGATTACGGACATGAATATTGCAAAAGTCATTTGAGAATTTTTCACCAATAAACCGAGAACCAAGAACATTTGCCATCCTATCACATGAGATAAATACTTCTTTGCCACAGACAACGGACCAAAAGCAAAAATTGGGATCCTCAGGCTTGTTTTTCTCTAAATTTAGATTAGCATAGAATAACTTGATCATGACATGGTTAATTTCCATATTGTTTTGATCATAGTCAAGTAGATTTGCAATGTCGACATCCTTTGCGAAATCTAGGATACGATAACTAGAGAAATCTGAGAATTTAACAAACAAACCCGGATAGATAGTAAAATCCTTCATGTCATTCCATCTCTTGAGTGAAATTGGATCCACAAGCCATTTCTTGATAGAGAGATCAATGGGTTGTGTTTCTGAGGTAGAAGCTTGCTTTAATTTCTTTTGTTGAGGAGCCATTAGGGATAAATTTGAAGAAAGAAATTTAATAAGAGAAAGTAGGGTTTCTAGGATTTGGGGGAAGAAGACTGGTTTGAAGTAAAAGAGAGAGATAGAAAAAAAAATGAACGGAAAGTTATATTAAAAAAAACAGAATACACGTAACCGGTCGACCGGTCAAAATGGGGCGGTCGACCGTTTTTATCCAGAGTGCAAAACGGTCGACCGGTCCATTTTTGATCTGTCGACCGGTGCTGTTTCTGGAAAACAGTTCAGCCTGCTTTTTGAAAAAAAAATATTTTGTTTTATAAATTATGTATTACTCGTACGACAATATTTAAATGTTATTATATGAGTGATTACAAAAGAAAATAAACAACGATACAATATAAAAATAAAATTAATGAAGAGTGGGAGAAGGAAGATCGGTTGAATCTTCGTTGATATCATCAATGCGAGCCTTCCAAGATGACCATTTTTCAGTTGCCCCTTCATTCTGAGCATAGTTTCTGTCCCATGAGTTTGGGGTTCTAGAAGATGAAGGTGCATTTGGCATCGGCTCATGAACATCTCGTTTGTTTGTTCCACAGAAGAAGAATGCCATTCTTTCTAAAATAGATAAACGTGCCGAAGTCTGCTGTTGTTCATGATGAAGCTGTTGTTGTCCATAATGAAGCTGACGTTGAAGATCTATTTGATGTTTTTGATAGTGATGAATTTCATCGATCTTCTCTTTGGTATGAGGAGAACAGAATAGCACTTTCTTTGCCTTTTTTGATTTAGGCGTACTTCCAGGTGTACGAGAACATTGATGATGACACTTTGGTTTATATTTTGGTGTTTCAGGAGAAAAATATTCTTCTGGCTCAGAACTTGTAACAGAAATGTGTGATTTTTGAGCACACTCATCACAAATATGTGCCATAGAAAATTTTGTATTTATGCTTAGATAAGGGAAGATGAATAAAACGAATATTTTTGACAGCTTATATAGACATTCCTTATATATAAGCCTATGGTCAAGAGTGAAAAGAGGAATTTGATGGTGTAAACAAGCAGAGGCTCAATTTAAAAATAGCTTAAAATAGCTATAGTTAAAAAAATAATCAAACGAAAGAACTCAAAAGTTTAACATCAGTAATTATTAGACAAGGTCTTTTAAAGAAATTAAACCAAGCTCTCTTCGTAATCTAATAAAACTAGATTCGAGCAAAGGCTTAGTAAAAATGTCCGCTAATTGATTATCAGTTTGGACATATTCAAGACATATATTTCCTTTTTCAATATTATCTCTAAGGAAATGATGACGGATATCAATGTGCTTGGTTCTAGAATGATTCACTGGATTTTTAGAAAGATTTATAGCACTTGTGTTATCACAGTATATAATAGAATTTGATAAATGAATATCAAAATCTTGAAGTGTTTGTTGCATATATAATACTTGAGTACAAGCAAGAGCCGCTGATATATATTCGGCTTCACATGTTGATAGTGAAACACAATTCTGTTTCTTACTAAACCAAGAGACAAGTGATTTTCCAATAAAATGGCACGTACCACTTGTACTCTTTCTATCCGTTCGAGAACCTCCAAAATCAGCATCACTATATGAGACTAATTCGAATGGACATTCTGTTGGATAAAAAAGACCGAAATCTTTTGTATTATTAAGATAACGAATTATATGCTTCACTGCTCGTAAATGCGATTCCTTTGGATTTGCTTGAAAACGAGCACATAGACCAACACTCATCATTATATCTGGACGACTAGCTGAAAGATAAAGAAGAGAACCAATCATGCTTCGATATAATTTCTAGTCAACACTCTTACCATTATCATCTTTTTCAAGATGTGTAGTTGTGCTCATAGGAGTTGGTTTACCAGATGTATTTTCTAATCCGAAGCGCTTGATAAGATTTCCGCAGTATTTTTCTTGATTAATAAAAATACCATTCGGAAGTTGTTTGATTTGAAGTCCAAGAAAGTATGACAGTTCTCCCATATGAGACATTTCGAATTCTTTGGTCATAATACTTGCAAATTCCTTACAGAGTTTATCATTTGTTGAACCAAAGATGATGTCGTCTACATATATCTGAATTACTAGAATATCCTTTTGAGAATGTTTGATAAACAAAGTTTGATCGACTCTGCCTATTTGAAATCCTGAGTTGATAAGATAGCTACGTAATCGTTCATACCAAGCACGAGGTGCTTGTTTTAAACCATAAAGAGCTTTCTTAAGTTTGAACACATGGTCAGGATATTTTTCATGTACAAACAAAGGAGGTTGTTCGACATATACATTCTCTTTGATAAATCCATTAAGAAATGCACTTTTGACATCCATCTGATAAAGTTTGAAATTATGGTGACAAGCAAAAGATAATAGAATTCTAATAGCTTCTAGTCGAGCAACTGGTGCAAAAATTTCTTCATAATCGATACCTTCTTCCTGATTATACCCCTGTGCTACTAACCTTGCTTTATTTCTGGTGATATTTCCTTGTTCATCAGCCTTATTTTTATAGACCCATTTAGTACCAATCACTGACTGATCAGTTGGTCTTGGAACAAGTTCCCAGACGTCATTGCGCACGAACTGATTTAGTTCTTCTTGCATGGCAATGATCCAATATTCGTCGGTAGCTGCTTCTTTAGGATTTTTAGGTTCGATATTTGATAGAAACGCAACATGTCCCATTTGATGTAATTGAGTCCTAGTTCTTACTTGTGAGTCGACCTCCCCAATTACATTTTGAACCGGATGGTGTCTCAATAATCTTGGAGGGGAACGTATTTCACAAGCTGGTTGTTGTTGAGTAATATTTTCAACAATATTTTCAGAGTCAGAGTCATAATTTGTGATGATAGGAGTGTCAGAAAGTATAGTTTCGTCATCATCAGATTTTGATTGAGAGGGCTGAAAGATTTCATCGAAGGAAACATGAAGAGATTCTTCAATAGTTTTGGTTCGTTTATTGAAAATACGATACGCCTTACTTCTTTCCGAATAACCGACAAATATACCTTCATCAGCTTTCGGATCAAACTTTCCGAGATGGTCTTTCGTATTTAAAATGAAACATTTTGAACCAAATACTTTGAAGTAAGATATATTTGGCTTCCTTTCATTAAATAATTCATAAGACGTATTCTTGGTGAGTGGTCGAATGGACACACGATTCAAAACATAACACGCAGTGGCGACGGCTTCTGCCCAGAAATGTTTTGGTAAAGTGGATCCATTTAATAACGTTCTTGCACATTCTTGTAATGTTCGATTTTTTCGTTCTACAACTCCGTTTTGTTGTGGAGTTCTAGGAAACGAAAAATTGTGGTTAATACCTTTCTTTGTACAAAAATGTTCAAATTCGTTATTTTCGAATTCACCACCATGATCACTTCTTATGTTTTTAACTTTTAGCCCTTTCGATTTTTGAATTCTTTTGACGAAAGATTTAAAATGTTCAAAAGTGTCACTCTTGTTTTTCAGGAAAATGGACCATGTATACCGAGAATAGTCATCAACTATTACAAATACATATCGATTATGGTTTATCGACCGAACCTGTGTTGGTCCGAATAAATCCATATGTAGTAACTCAAGTGGTTGTAATGTTGATATGACTTTCTTGGATTTAAAAGATGATTTGGTTAATTTTCCTAATTGACATGCATCACAGATATTGTTAACCTTAAAACTCATTTTGGGTAGTCCTCTAACTAGATTGTTTTTGGCTAGCTTGTCAATAGTTCTGAAGTTTATATGACAGAAGCGTTTGTGCCATAGCCATGGATCATTATCATTAGCTACAAGACACATATCTGAGTTATGATTAATATTCATATTCAGAATATATATATTTCTGTCTCTATAACCTTCGAAAATTAAATTATGATCTTTATCTAGAATACTACACTTATTATTTGAAAAAGAAATTGTAAAACCCTTGTCACATAATTGACTGATACTAAGTAAATTGTGTTTTAAGTTTCTAACTAGCATGACATTTGTAATAAGAGGTTAGTTAGATGTACCGCAATTGCTCACATCGCCTTTGCCGATGATATAGCCTTTTGAATTATCTCCAAAAGTGACGGAGCCACCATCTGAGTATGTAATATTTGTTAATAAGCTCTTGTCTCCAGTCATGTGCTTCGAGCAACCACTGTCCAATATCCACTTTCCTCTTTTCTTAAGTGGGACCTGCAAAAAATAAAATTAAGTCCATGGTACCCACTTTTTATGGGGTCCTAAGAGTTAGGTCTTAGGAGTCCAAACCCATACGGGTCCGGTATCCCCTTTATATATATAATTAGTATTAAGATGTACAGTATTCATGAAATTCTGAATATATTTATTCCTAATCAAATTGTTATTTGTTTTAGGGACCCATATTTTGATAGTCTTGACATTTTTCTTCTGAAATTTCACAACTGGTTTTGGTTTGGAATATAATAAACTAAGATTTTTCTTAGCTCCAGTCTTTTGTACTTTCTTTTTCCTTTCATTACCAAGATGTTTCTTGGTTTCTTGTTTCCTATATCCCAAACCTTGTTTATTTGAAACAGATTGTGAACTTTCAATGATTTTTGTCAAATTTTCTCGACCTTTGTTAAAGTTAGAAACATTTTGAGTTATGTCATCTAACTTAGTTTGTAAGCTCGCCTTTTCTAGGTCCAGATTTTTGACTTTTGCCTTAAGCTCATGATTTTCAGTAGTGAGAGCATCATTTTTCTCTTTTTGAGTTTCAATTTCTTGACTCAAAAGAGATAATTGAGAGTCAACATTAGATGATGATTCTTGAAGTTTTTCAAGTTCTTCTTCTAATATTTTCTTCTCGTCTTTTAACATATCTCTTTCAAACTCCGCTCTACTCAAATCTGCTTTGGCTACTTTTAATTGACGTTTTATGTCTTTATATTTGACTATCAATTCAGAATTAATATCAAGTAATTCATCAAATGTAGGAATTTGTACCTCATCTTCTGTTGCCATAAAACAAACATTAGCTTGTTCATTCTCCTGATCACTTTCACTTTCAGATGAGGATGAGTCTGAATCATCCCATGTTACTGAGAAGGCTCGTTTCTTTGACTTGTCCTTCTTATGTTTGAATTTATCATTTTCTGACTTCTTCTTCTGTTCTTGACAATCCTTCTGCATGTGCCCCTTTTTGTGACAGTTGAAACATTCTATAGTTGATGAAGATGGTTTGTTTGATCCAGGTTTCCTTTTGTTGTAACGACTGGCTTTTCGATATTTTAGGAATTTTTTGAATCCTTTTGCAATGAATGCCAAATCTTCATCTTCAGAATCTGATTCATTTTCATCTTTCTCAGCATGAAATGCTACATTTTTCTTTTCTTCTTTCTGTTCTTTTCTAGCCTGCAAATTTGCTTCATAGGACATTAAATTTCCTATCAATTCATCTGGCTTC
The DNA here is from genome assembly GCA_030737815.1 of Allium fistulosum. Classification (NCBI taxonomy): domain Eukaryota; kingdom Viridiplantae; phylum Streptophyta; class Magnoliopsida; order Asparagales; family Amaryllidaceae; genus Allium; species Allium fistulosum. The sequence continues at coordinate 749,434,504 of CM060905.1, read as the reverse complement.
ATGATGGAAAGGTCATTAGCTTCTTCAATTGCTAATACTTTTCCTTCCCATTCACTAGTCAGAGAATGTAGGACTGTTGAAACAACATCAAAATCTGAATATTTTTGTCCTAATCTGATAAGTGCATGATGAATAGTTTGAAACCTTGAATACATATCATTGATTGTCTCATTCGTTTTCATTTTGAAATTTTGAAACTGACTTTTCAGCATGGCTATTTTGGCTTGTTTAACCTTGTTAGTCCCTTCATGAGTGGTTTTCAGCGTTTGCCAAATTTGATATGCAGTAGTGCAGATACTAACACGGTTATATTCATTTTGGTCTAATGCACAAAACAACATATTTATTGCCTTTGCATTTACGGCTGCTGCCGTTTTCTCAGCCGTTGTCCATTCTGAATATTCAGTTGTTGGATTCACTATTTCTTTTTGAGTAGCATTCCAAGCATCATAGCTATTTGATTGCATAAAATATGACATACGTGTAGCCCAATAGCTATAGTTGAGACCATTAAAGAATGGAGGTCTTTGTGTTGATTGACCTTCCGTGTAAGTTTTAGTGCTAGTGCTTGCGTTATTTGCCATATTACAAGAATATATCAAATAACGGTGTTACGGTTATATGATGACCGTGCTCTGATACCAAATGAAAGTGTGTACGCTTGTGCACACTAATTACGGATCGTGTAATATGGACTAATATATGTGGAATGTTATTTACAATTGTTATACAAGTAAATATTCAATAAACTAACTATATAGCAATTCACAGATATAGAATAGTAAATGCAGTAAACTGTAAAAATCACATCAGGGATTTTTATACTGGTTCGGACCTCCCGTCCTACGTCCAGTCCCAGACTTCTATCTGGATTTCACTACCAACTACCTCGCTTCACCCGGAGGAACAGGTTTACAACACCCGAACGGGATTTCGTGCCTCTTACAACACTGAGGACTTCAACAAAAACAAATACAATTGTCGTTGACAACTTGTGCTCTTGATAACACGGATTTGTCACTTGTAGTACACCCTTCCTATAATCTTATCCTCAAAATATGTGAATGATGTTTGTGAAGATTGAAGGAAGTATATTACTTATTTGAATCAAAAGATATGAAATAATTTCAATGATTCAATAAGCAATTTGAAGTAGAGAGCTTTTAGAATGCAAGAGTATTTAGAAATTAAGATCAGAATTTTAAAGCAAAGAATTGTTGTTTTTCAATCAATGATTTAGATATGTTTATATAGAGAATAAATGGTTGTAACTCTTTGTGAAGAGTAGCCATTAACAGATGTGATCATTGATGAAAGGTAAGAGAAGCAACCATTGAAGAAAGAAGTGTCTTTTGGGAAAGGTTGCTTTCTGTTTTAAAAACGGTCGACAGGTCAAAAATGACCAGTAGACAAAATTTCAAATATATAGACGTTATGTGCATGTGTGCACGTTCATTGTGCAATTTACACAGGAACGGTCGACCGCCTGGTTTTGGACCGGTCGACCGGTCCCTGTTAAATTGCACAGTGAATGTGCAATACCATCCAAAACGTATATACATCGATTATATTGAGATGCATGATTATTTGAGGATAGATTTTAACATAAATAATACTACTAACATACCAAAAAATCAACCTCTAACGTATGAAGCTCGTTGTGTCTCAATGAATAACTTCTTTTTGTCGATCACGGTTTATCCCTTTGTCAGAAATCAAAACTATATAAAAATCTTGACTCAACATTCTCCCCCTTTTTGATTGATGACAACATAGTTATGAATCTCCCCCTGTATATGATCTCCCCCTGAGATTGTGCCTTTAACTCTATATTTTCCTGCATATATACTGTTAGCACAATTTTCTCCCCCTTTGTCATCGACAAAAAGGAGTTTGTTAAAATAGAGGATATAAATTATATAATCCAGAGTATAAGCAAAATAAAACTACTACCATAGATCAAGAGTTAAGTGTCACATAATATGATAATACCCAAGAGTCTAGTATGAATTAAAACACGACACTATTTAGTACGAGTGCCAGATAATGTCTTAAAGCAAAACTAAAGTCATAATTTACACAAAATAATAGATAAAGAGATAAACTAAAAGGATTCAATCTGACTCTGTCTCAGCCTCTTCTTCTTCTTCTTCAACAAGCTGAGTTTTTCCGTATCCACGTCCATGACTCATTCCCGAGCTTGTACCCTCCTGCGAGGATGTCCAAGCAAAAGTAGGAGGAGCTGGGCGCTTGCCAGGGTCTTGAGTTGGCATGGATGAGGATGATGCTCCACATGATATTGCTTCCCATATAGAACTGAAGAACGACTTAAGTTTGTTAAAGCGTTTATCCATTTTTGTGTCCATGCGCTTAAGTCGTGCTTCGAGAAGAAATTGATTTTGAGCAATAGTGTTAAGTGATTCTTTTATTGAGGAAGATGATCTTAAAAGTTTAACTTCTTCAGGTTTAGGACGGGATGAACGGGAGGAAGCTTCTCTATGTCCTTGGTCTTTCCATTGTTCAAAAGGCATAATATTGAAGTATGGAGCTGGAAGCTTCATTCTTGTAATCGAAGCTTTGTTGATGGCTTTTGGTTTGGAAATAGTAGACTTTGGTGGTTCAATGCCACAATCGAGCAAGAGTCGCATAATATACTCGTTATAAAACAAGTGTGGCCTAGAACTATCATTTACTTTCAAGATCTCATCAAAGATCATACCAATCCAGTTTATACGAATGCCCCCATAGATTGCGTATAATGCCTTGAAATTTTCTTTATAGACGGCATCAAAATTTCCAATTCTTGGTAAAAGAGAGTGCATAAGAGTATGATGAAGAATTCTTGCAGACGGCCGTAAACCAATAGACTTAGTGCTATCCTTGTCATCTTCAGTAAATTGATGACTAATTTGATTACGGACATGAATATTGCAAAAGTCATTTGAGAATTTTTCACCAATAAACCGAGAACCAAGAACATTTGCCATCCTATCACATGAGATAAATACTTCTTTGCCACAGACAACGGACCAAAAGCAAAAATTGGGATCCTCAGGCTTGTTTTTCTCTAAATTTAGATTAGCATAGAATAACTTGATCATGACATGGTTAATTTCCATATTGTTTTGATCATAGTCAAGTAGATTTGCAATGTCGACATCCTTTGCGAAATCTAGGATACGATAACTAGAGAAATCTGAGAATTTAACAAACGAACCCGGATAGATAGTAAAATCCTTCATGTCATTCCATCTCTTGAGTGAAATTGGATCCACAAGCCATTTCTTGATAGAGAGATCAATGGGTTGTGTTTCTGAGGTAGAAGCTTGCTTTAATTTCTTTTGTTGAGGAGCCATTAGGGATAAATTTGAAGAAAGAAATTTAATAAGAGAAAGTAGGGTTTCTGGGATTTGGGGGAAGAAGACTGGTTTGAAGTAAAAGAGAGAGATAGAAAAAAAAAATGAACGGAAAGTTATATTAAAAAAAACAGAATACACGTAACCGGTCGACCGGTCAAAATGGGGCGGTCGACCGTTTTTATCCAGAGTGCAAAACGGTCGACCGGTCCATTTTTGATCTGTCGACCGGTGCTGTTTCTGGAAAACAGTTCAGCCTGCTTTTTGAAAAAAATATTTTGTTTTATAAATTATGTATTACTCGTACGACAATATTTAAATGTTATTATATGAGTGATTACAAAAGAAAATAAACAACGATACAATATAAAAATAAAATTAATGAAGAGTGGGAGAAGGAAGATCGGTTGAATCTTCGTTGATATCATCAATGCGAGCCTTCCAAGATGACCATTTTTCAGTTGCCCCTTCATTCTGAGCATAGTTTCTGTCCCATGAGTTTGGGGTTCTAGAAGATGAAGGTGCATTTGGCATCGGCTCATGAACATCTCGTTTGTTTGTTCCACAGAAGAAGAATGCCATTCTTTCTAAAATAGATAAACGTGCCGAAGTCTGCTGTTGTTCATGATGAAGCTGTTGTTGTCCATAATGAAGCTGACGTTGAAGATCTATTTGATGTTTTTGATAGTGATGAATTTCATCGATCTTCTCTTTGGTATGAGGAGAACAGAATAGCACTTTCTTTGCCTTTTTTGATTTAGGCGTACTTCCAGGTGTACGAGAACATTGATGATGACACTTTGGTTTATATTTTGGTGTTTCAGGAGAAAAATATTCTTCTGGCTCAGAACTTGTAATAGAAATGTGTGATTTTTGAGCACACTCATCACAAATATGTGCCATAGAAAATTTTGTATTTATGCTTAGATAAGGGAAGATGAATAAAACGAATATTTTTGACAGCTTATATAGACATTCCTTATATATAAGCCTATGGTCAAGAGTGAAAAGAGGAATTTGATGGTGTAAACAAGCAGAGGCTCAATTTAAAAATAGCTTAAAATAACTATAGTTAAAAAAATAATCAAACGAAAGAACTCAAAAGTTTAACATCAGTAATTATTAGACAAGGTCTTTTAAAGAAATTAAACCAAGCTCTCTTCGTAATCTAATAAAACTAGATTCGAGCAAAGGCTTAGTAAAAATGTCCGCTAATTGATTATCAGTTTGGACATATTCAAGACATATATTTCCTTTTTCAATATTATCTCTAAGGAAATGATGACGGATATCAATGTGCTTGGTTCTAGAATGATTCACTGGATTTTTAGAAAGATTTATAGCACTTGTGTTATCACAGTATATAATAGAATTTGATAAATGAATATCAAAATCTTGAAGTGTTTGTTGCATATATAATACTTGAGTACAAGCAAGAGCCGCTGATATATATTCGGCTTCACATGTTGATAGTGAAACACAATTCTGTTTCTTACTAAACCAAGAGACAAGTGATTTTCCAATAAAATGGCACGTACCACTTGTACTCTTTCTATCCGTTCGAGAACCTCCAAAATCAGCATCACTATATGAGACTAATTCGAATGGACATTCTGTTGGATAAAAAAGACCGAAATCTTTTGTATTATTAAGATAACGAATTATATGCTTCACTGCTCGTAAATGCGATTCCTTTGGATTTGCTTGAAAACGAGCACATAGACCAACACTCATCATTATATCTGGACGACTAGCTGAAAGATAAAGAAGAGAACCAATCATGCTTCGATATAATTTCTGGTCAACACTCTTACCATTATCATCTTTTTCAAGATGTGTAGTTGTGCTCATAGGAGTTGGTTTACCAGATGTATTTTCTAATCCGAAGCGCTTGATAAGATTTCCGCAGTATTTTTCTTGATTAATAAAAATACCATTCGGAAGTTGTTTGATTTGAAGTCCAAGAAAGTATGACAGTTCTCCCATATGAGACATTTCGAATTCTTTGGTCATAATACTTGCAAATTCCTTACAGAGTTTATCATTTGTTGAACCAAAGATGATGTCGTCTACATATATCTGAATTACTAGAATATCCTTTTGAGAATGTTTGATAAACAAAGTTTGATCGACTCTGCCTATTTGAAATCCTGAGTTGATAAGATAGCTACGTAATCGTTCATACCAAGCACGAGGTGCTTGTTTTAAACCATAAAGAGCTTTCTTAAGTTTGAACACATGGTCAGGATATTTTTCATGTACAAACAAAGGAGGTTGTTCGACATATACATTCTCTTTGATAAATCCATTAAGAAATGCACTTTTGACATCCATCTGATAAAGTTTGAAATTATGGTGACAAGCAAAAGATAATAGAATTCTAATAGCTTCTAGTCGAGCAACTGGTGCAAAAATTTCTTCATAATCGATACCTTCTTCCTGATTATACCCCTGTGCTACTAACCTTGCTTTATTTCTGGTGATATTTCCTTGTTCATCAGCCTTATTTTTATAGACCCATTTAGTACCAATCACTGACTGATCAGTTGGTCTTGGAACAAGTTCCCAGACGTCATTGCGCACGAACTGATTTAGTTCTTCTTGCATGGCAATGATCCAATATTCGTCGGTAGCTGCTTCTTTAGGATTTTTAGGTTCGATATTTGATAGAAACGCAACATGTCCCATTTGATGTAATTGACTCCTAGTTCTTACTTGTGAGTCGACCTCCCCAATTACATTTTGAACCGGATGGTGTCTCAATAATCTTGGAGGGGAACGTATTTCACAAGCTGGTTGTTGTTGAGTAATATTTTCAACAATATTTTCAGAGTCAGAGTCATAATTTGTGATGATAGGAGTGTCAGAAAGTATAGTTTCGTCACCATCAGATTTTGATTGAGAGGGCTGAAAGATTTCATCGAAGGAAACATGAAGAGATTCTTCAATAGTTTTGGTTCGTTTATTGAAAATACGATACGCCTTACTTCTTTCCGAATAACCGACAAATATACCTTCATCAGCTTTCGGATCAAACTTTCCGAGATGGTCTTTCGTATTTAAAATGAAACATTTTGAACCAAATACTTTGAAGTAAGATATATTTGGCTTCCTTTCATTAAATAATTCATAAGACGTATTCTTAGTGAGTGGTCGAATGGACACACGATTCAAAACATAACACGCAATGGCGACGGCTTCTGCCCAGAAATGTTTTGGTAAAGTGGATCCATTTAATAACGTTCTTGCACATTCTTGTAATGTTCGATTTTTTCGTTCTACAACTCCGTTTTGTTGTGGAGTTCTAGGAAACGAAAAATTGTGGTTAATACCTTTCTTTGTACAAAAATGTTCAAATTCGTTATTTTCGAATTCACCACCATGATCACTTCTTATGTTTTTAACTTTTAGCCCTTTCGATTTTTGAATTCTTTTGACGAAAGATTTAAAATGTTCAAAAGTGTCACTCTTGTTTTTCAGGAAAATGGACCATGTATACCGAGAATAGTCATCAACTATTACAAATACATATCGATTATGGTTTATCGACCGAACCTGTGTTGGTCCGAATAAATCCATATGTAGTAACTCAAGTGGTTGTAATGTTGATATGACTTTCTTGGATTTAAAAGATGATTTGGTTAATTTTCCTAATTGACATGCATCACAGATATTGTTAACCTTAAAACTCATTTTGGGTAGTCCTCTAACTAGATTGTTTTTGGCTAGCTTGTCAATAGTTCTGAAGTTTATATGACAGAAGCGTTTGTGCCATAGCCATGGATCATTATCATTAGCTACAAGACACATATCTGAGTTATGATTAATATTCATATTCAGAATATATATATTTCTGTCTCTATAACCTTCGAAAATTAAATTATGATCTTTATCTAGAATACTACACTTATTATTTGAAAAAGAAATTGTAAAACCCTTGTCACATAATTGACTGATACTAAGTAAATTGTGTTTTAAATTTCTAACTAGCATGACATTTGTAATAAGAGGTTAGTTAGATGTACCGCAATTGCTCACATCGCCTTTGCCGATGATATAGCCTTTTGAATTATCTCCAAAAGTGACGGAGCCACCATCTGAGTATGTAATATTTGTTAATAAGCTCTTGTCTCCAGTCATGTGCTTCGAGCAACCACTGTCCAATATCCACTTTCCTCTTTTCTTAAGTGGGACCTGCAAAAAATAAAATTAAGTCCATGGTACCCAATTTTTATGGGGTCCTAAGAGTTAGGTCTTAGGAGTCCAAACCCATACGGGTCCGGTATCCCCTTTATATATATAATTAGTATTAAGATGTACAGTATTCATGAAATTCTGAATATATTTATTCCTAATCAAATTGTTATTTGTTTTAGGGACCCATATTTTGATAGTCTTGACATTTTTCTTCTGAAATTTCACAACTGGTTTTGGTTTGGAATATAATAAACTAAGATTTTTCTTAGCTCCAGTCTTTTGTACTTTCTTTTTCCTTTCATTACCAAGATGTTTCTTGGTTTCTTGTTTCCTATATCCCAAACCTTGTTTATTTGAAACAGATTGTGAACTTTCAATGATTTTTGTCAAATTTTCTCGACCTTTGTTAAAGTTAGAAACATTTTGAGTTATGTCATCTAACTTAGTTTGTAAGCTCGCCTTTTCTAGGTCCAGATTTTTGACTTTTGCCTTAAGCTCATGATTTTCAGTAGTGAGAGCATCATTTTTCTCTTTTTGAGTTTCAATTTCTTGACTCAAAAGAGATAATTGAGAGTCAACATTAGATGATGATTCTTGAAGTTTTTCAAGTTCTTCTTCTAATATTTTCTTCTCGTCTTTTAACATATCTCGTTCAAACTCCGCTCTACTCAAATCTGCTTTGGCTACTTTTAATTGACGTTTTATGTCTTTATATTTGACTATCAATTCAGAATTAATATCAAGTAATTCATCAAATGTAGGAATTTGTACCTCATCTTCTGTTGCCATAAAACAAACATTAGCTTGTTCATTCTCCTGATCACTTTCACTTTCAGATGAGGATGAGTCTGAATCATCCCATGTTACTGAGAAGGCTCGTTTCTTTGACTTGTCCTTCTTATGTTTGAATTTATCATTTTCTGACTTCTTCTTCTGTTCTTGACAATCCTTCTGCATGTGCCCCTTTTTGTGACAGTTGAAACATTCTATAGTTGATGAAGATGGTTTGTTTGATCCAGGTTTCCTTTTGTTGTAACGACTGGCTTTTCGATATTTTAGGAATTTTTTGAATCCTTTTGCAATGAATGCCAAATCTTCATCTTCAGAATCTGATTCATTTTCATCTTTCTCAGCATGAAATGCTACATTTTTCTTTTCTTCTTTCTGTTCTTTTCTAGCCTGCAAATTTGCTTCATAGGACATTAAATTTCCTATTAATTCATCTGGCTTCATGATGGAAAGGTCATTAGCTTCTTCAATTGCTAATACTTTTCCTTCCCATTCACTAGTCAGAGAATGTAGGACTGTTGAAACAACATCAAAATCTGAATATTTTTGTCCTAATCCGATAAGTGCATGATGAATAGTTTGAAACCTTGAATACATATCATTGATTGTCTCATTCGGTTTCATTTTGAAATTTTAAAACTGACTTTTCAGCATGGCTATTTTGGCTTGTTTAACCTTGTTAGTCCCTTCATGAGTGGTTTTCAGCGTTTGCCAAATTTGATATGCAGTAGTGCAGATACTAACACGGTTATATTCATTTTGGTCTAATGCACAAAACAACATATTTATTGCCTTTGCATTTACGGCTGCTGCCGTTTTCTCAGCCGTTGTCCATTCTGAATATTCAGTTGTTGGATTCACTATTTCTTTTTGAGTAGCATTCCAAGCATCATAGCTATTTGATTGCATAAAATATGACATACGTGTAGCCCAATAGCTATAGTTGAGACCATTAAAGAATGGAGGTCTTTGTGTTGATTGACCTTCCGTGTAAGTTTTAGTGCTAGTGCTTGCGTTATTTGCCATATTACAAGAATATATCAAATAACGGTGTTACGGTTATATGATGACCGTGCTCTGATACCAAATGAAAGTGTGTACGCTTGTGCACACTAATTACGGATCGTGTAATATGGACTAATATATGCGGAATGTTATTTACAATTGTTATACAAGTAAATATTCAATAAACTAACTATATAGCAATTCACAGATATAGAATAGTAAATGCAGTAAACTGTAAAAATCACATCAGGGATTTTTATACTGGTTCGGACCTCCCGTCCTACGTCCAGTCCCAGACTTCTATCTGGATTTCACTACCAACTACCTCGCTTCACCCGGAGGAACAGGTTTACAACACCCGAACGGGATTTCGTGCCTCTTACAACACTGAGGACTTCAACAAAAACAAATACAATTGTCGTTGACAACTTGTGCTCTTGATAACACGGATTTGTCACTTGTAGTACACCCTTCCTATAATCTTATCCTCAAAATATGCGAATGATGTTTGTGAAGATTGAAGGAAGTATATTACTTATTTGAATCAAAAGATATGAAATAATTTCAATGATTCAATAAGCAATTTGAAGTAGAGAGCTTTTAGAATGCAAGAGTATTTAGAAATTAAGATCAGAATTTTAAAGCAAAGAATTGTTGTTTTTCAATCAATGATTTAGATATGTTTATATAGAGAATAAATGGTTGTAACTCTTTGTGAAGAGTAGCCATTAACAGATGTGATCATTGATGAAAGGTAAGAGAAGCAACCATTGAAGAAAGAAGTGTCTTTTGGGAAAGGTTGCTTTCTGTTTTAAAAACGGTCGACAGGTCAAAAATGACCAGTAGACAAAATTTCAAATATATAGACGTTATGTGCATGTGTGCACGTTCATTGTGCAATTTACACAGGAACGGTCGACCGCCTGGTTTTGGACCGGTCGATCGGTCCCTGTTAAATTGCACAGTGAATGTGCAATACCATCCAAAACGTATATACATCGATTATATTGAGATGCATGATTATTTGAGGATAGATTTTAACATAAATAATACTACTAACATACCAAAAAATCAACCTCTAACGTATGAAGCTCGTTGTGTCTCAATGAATAACTTCTTTTTGTCGATCACGGTTTATCCCTTTGTCAGAAATCAAAACTATATAAAAATCTTGACTCAACAGAATTAGCATTTAAATTCTTATTAAGGATAAATATAAATAATTGGTGGGAATAATCATTTGGATATATTTGTAAAAGAAATTTTTAATTACAATACAAACTATTGTTATGAAAAGGATTAAAAATTTTGAAACTCTCTTTTGTAAAGAATAAGATTTGATAGATAGCATAAATGAGGCCTTGGATGGCTTAGAATCGAATATTGTTATGCGCCGATCTAGTAATGATCAGAGTGCACAGCGGAAACTAAAATATAGCTTTCCGCTGAATGCGGTTGTTTGTTTGATTGAAGTGTATGTTGTTTGTGTCAATTTTTGTTTTGTTTATGCTAGTTTAAAATATGAAATTGAATAAGAAGTTCAATTTAAAAATTTATAAACCTATTTGAGTCAGGACGAATTCAATTATTAATAAAAGCCAACGGTTTTTCAAAATAGAACCGCTGGGGAATAATAAAAATGTTAAGCGGTTAATAGTAATAGTATATTTAGAATGATAAATTATATATTTCTAAATAAATTGTGGATTGAAAAATATAATTAATAAATAAAATAAGCTATAACTTATAATAAAAACTTAATGGTTACTTCTGTTGTAACCAATTGAATATGGAGTAATGTATTGTTTTGATTGCAAGTGGTTGATAATGAATGTGTACATTTATATACAGACATCGAAAGTAATGATTTTAATTTCAAGTTATTTTGTTATAAAAGAGATTTAAGTGACTTTAAAAGAGCTCAAAAGCTTTTGTAAATTATGAGTATTAAGTTATAAAGTGATTGGAAATATTATAGAAACTTATTTTTCCGTAATTTGCCTGCTGAGATTTTAAGAATTCTAATTGATGAATCTGGCCAACATTATCGGTAGAGATTTCTAAATAGTAGAATTAGACATTTCGACATAATGGTTTATAACAATAATAATAACAATAACAATAATAATAAACGGTAAACTCTTAACATCCGCAGCCCCGCAACCCAGACTACACTCGAAAATGCCCACTAGCACTAGGATGCACTGAAAAATGTCTACTGTAACCCGCTTTGAAATAAATCCATTGTACAATCCATTTTATCATGAAAGAACTCAAATGCAACCCATGTTAAAAATTAAAAATAAAATAAATAATAAATAAATAAACTTCCTTCATCTAAATTTGCAGCCTCTTCAACAATCAAATTTATGTTACGACTTTGATCAAATAATATTGTATTTGTGACTATAAAAAATAAGCGTTCAATGCTTGGGTTAATTCATTTGTTTGTATACTCATAAGGCACTTAATGTTGATTTCTTTGATTTAAATAAAGTGGATTGTTGCGCAAAAATGTTTAAATTGCTAATCAGCAATGGATTCAATTATTCCAAAATTGAAACAATTTTAGAAATGATAATAATGTTGGTGACTTATAAGTTATATATAGAAAAAATAAGAAGAAAGTTGGCAATACGTCTTCTGGTAAGAAAATCGAAATCAAGAACAAGGAAAAAAAAGTGACAGCGCTAGCATTAGGCACAAGAATGAAAAACATGAGTGTTAACTAATAAATGGTATTTATTCTTTTAATATTATCTAATTGGGTTAATAATGGTTCTCCTTTTCTTTCTAGTCTTTTTACACATACACACAATTTGTTCACTGACCTGTATGTTTGATGTATATATCACGTTTAGCAAAATCTAAGTTCAGTTTAGTTTGTTTAAGGAAGATTTTACTGCTTTATTATAATTAAAATTCAATGACATAGTAATGAAATCAAACCAATTAAGGAATATGCCTGAAATCTGCGATATTGATTGAGTTGAGTTTTATTACAAAGAATAATCTGCAATCTTTGTGTAGTGGAACAAACCGTATAGTCTATACTTATTTCTTATACATTACCATTTTTTTTGTTTGAACTTTAAACTGGGTTTCAACAGTTCAAATACTAATTTACCTTGTAAAATTTATTTGGAAAAAATGTGTAGCCATGAGATTCTCTAACATGGCAGTTTTAATTTAAGACATTCAACATTGATGGATTTTCCATATATAGAAATAATGCATAAAGAAACGTTAAAATTTGTATCAGAATTTAGAAATTTAAACTAAAAGCAATCGGTAAATTTACCATTTCCAAGATCCTCAACCGTCCTTCCCAAAATATATTTTTAGAAATATTAACAGCTAAAAAAAGCTACACAATTTAAGCATGCCCTATTAATATCACAGTCAATGCTTTCTGAAACTGTTAGGTATAGCAGTTGCACATTCTTTCCTAGTAACTTGATGGCCATATTCCTATTTCACTTGTGCATACTAATTAAATCTCGTCAGACTGATGCCTTTATTTGCAGAAAAATGAAAACAATTAAAAATGTAATGAATTTTTTTTAAAATAAACGACCAAGTGTTATTTTAGGTTCAAGTTACTGTTGCTTGCCATGATACTTGCAACTAAAATAACCTACATGATATTTCAAACATCAAGTGAAGTCTTCAAATATATTTATTCATTAACGGTAATTGAAGCTTAAGTTGTGAGGTTGTTAACACTACTAACCCTTTAGCAATGAGAAACAACATAATGATTATCTTTTGCCCTTCAACATTGTTAACACCTCTCTTATTCACGACTTAGCGACCTATTCGACTCAACGACCTAAGGGAATAAGCGACTTAACTATCCAAGGCATAAACGACTTAACGACCTATAGCAAGGCACGACCTAACGACCTAAAGCACAGAGCGGCTCAATATGGCACGACTCAACGACTTAAGGAGCTCAAGCGACCTAGCGACCTAAAGACTCCCGCAATTCAACGGGTTAACGACCTAGCAACTCAATGAAGGCAACGACCTAACGAGTTAAGGAAAGAGCGACCTAACGACCTAGCAAGCTTCAGAGTTAAGCCGCATGCGCACTGCCTCTTCCATTAGGTCGCTTACGACCTTAGCAAGCCGAGATAACTCCTGTGCTACACATGCTAAGTCGCTCACAGCATATATCTCGTCCAGGATGGCTCCATTAAGTCGCTAACAACTTATGCTACCTCGGGATCGCTCTTAGGTCGCAACTCCCTAGGTCACTCACGACCTATGACATGGCCAACCTAAGCCCAACTTCTCCTATAAATACCCCGCCTACTCCGCACTGAGAGTGGGGGATGAATTTTGGGATTTTTTGGGAGCTCCAAGACTTTGCTGTTTTCACTACTTCTACACTTGCTCCAACTCTTCAAAGGCAAAAGACACTTCAAAGAACCTTCGGAAAAGATCAAGTTCATTCAACATGAATTCAAAGAGCTTTTCTGCATCAAAGTTCTAACTACCTGTCTTAATTGTGTTGTAATTGAAGAATTATTCTAAAGTTTGTAATCAAATCAGTAAAAGAAGAGATTAAGTGGACGTAGGCTTGACTTTAAGCCGAACCACTATAAAAATTGTTGCCTCTTTACTATTTTCTGCTTGCTTTTAGTTTCCGTACCAACGGGTGGTGCTTTCGCTATATCACAACTCACACCGGGGTGTTAGCGTACATTTTTAGCGTTAACATTTTTGGTGCTTTCACTAAGAACCAAACTCAGAGGTGCTCTCATCATTTCTTCACAAAGATTTGTGGAAAGACTCTCCCTAAGAACCAGAAGTCTATCCGAAATTATGGCTCCTGGAAGGAAAAGTATATCTACTAGATCTGGAAATGCTTATGACAACACCGCCACTTCTCCCGTGTCAAATCAAGCAGCTCCTAGTGTTGGAGTCACAAGGGCGGAATTGGATGCTGTAGTGTCTGGGTTGTATCAACAAATGGAAGCCCAGAACACTTTGATGTTGGACAAGTTGAATGCTTTGCTTGGAGTTAATCCGCAACTAGAAAATAATGAAGAAACCTTTGCTGAGGATATTCATGATTCCCAAGGGAAAAGTATTCTTCACAGGGCAGCTGGCACCGCCGAAGTGGCACCTCCCCAAGCTGGAGGTTCAAGGCCGCAGCCAACTCTTCGTGAACGTTTGTCCAGGCAAACTTCCAAAAAAGTAGCTGACGTCTGTCCCGCTGGGCCTCTAAACGATGAGGAGTACCTCTCGGGAATGATTCGACAAATTATGAAGGATAGCATGCGAAGGGAGGAAGATGGAAGTGACTGGGGGTTTGCTCCAAGCAAAACTCCTTTTACTAAAAGAATTCTAAAGGCTGAATTTCTGAAGAAGTTTGTTCCCCCTACTATTCTAGCTTATCGGGGGACAAACGATCCTAACCAGTTCTTATACAAGTATGACTGTCATATGACAAGTGCCAGAGCAATAGACGAGATCAAGTGCAGATACTTTCCTGTGTACTTGGAAGGAGTGGCCTTGCTTTGGTTCACGAAGCTGCCCGTTCGATCCGTGGATCAGTTCTCCGACCTAACTCTGAAATTCAAAGATTAGTTTAGGTTATATGCTTAAAAGGCCAAGGACATAATGTCACTATCCAGCCTCGAACAAAGCCCCAGAGAGTCTATCAAATCTTTCTTAAACCGCTTCAATATAGCTTTGGCCGAAGTTGATAATGCAGAGCCTCGGATGATTCTGACTTACTTGATGCGAGCTATTGACAAATCAAGTGAATTCGGAAAATAGCTAAAGATGAAAGAGCCAAATTCACTTGAGAAGTTCTACAAGAAGGCCGATGAATTCATGCACTTAAAAAGTCTTCCTGTGCCAGCAAATGTAGACGTGGCTGAAGTTAAAAATAACAATGTTGCTTCTAACAAAAAGGAATCTGGTGGCCAGAAGAAGGAGAATGACGGTGGGAAAAAGAAGAAAGATGTGAAGAAAATTCGCTACTTTAAACCTTAAGATTTTACTCCCTTAACTGATACTATAGAAAATATCTTTTTTGCAACCAAGGATGTTGTCGAATACCCCAAACCACCTGAGATGAAGCCTGGGAAAAATGTTGTGCATAATGGGAGATTCCGTCGGTTCCACAATCAACCTGGCCACGACACTAATGAATGTCGCCATTTAAAGAGTTTGATTGAAGAGCTGTTGAGACAGAATAAACTACAACAACATGTGAAGAGAAACAGAAGTGACCCGACCTCATCTACTCAGGAGCAGCAAGTTCCTGCTCATCAATCCGACTCAGGTGAGAGGACTGCAGCTCAGGAATCTGAAAGGCCTGTCATTAATGTTATCACAGGGGGTCCTCACCCAGCGGGAAGAAGTTGTGGTGAGATGGAGAGATATGCTCACACTTTGAGATATGCCCCGGCGGAAGAAAATGTTTTTGTCTTGGAAGTCTTGTCAGCTCCAAGTACCGATGAGATGGATATTGACTGGATTATGGCTGTATCTCAAGAGCAGGAGTCGTGGATAACCCCGATCAAGGAATATCTACTCAACGGCTCCCTGCCAGAAAACTCAAAAGAGTGCCAGAAGCAGTTAAGAAAAGCCCCGAGATATGTAATTCAAGACGGCCATGTGTACAGATGAGGATTCTCGATGCCATTACTCCGATGTGTAACCAAGGAAGAAGCTAAGACAATTTTAGCTGAGGTGCACGGAGGAGAGTATGGGGATCATTCAGGTTGCTAAACTCTTGCAAAGAAAATTCTCCGCTATGGGTATTTTTGGCCAGATATTAATCGAGATGCTGCTAGCTACTCCCGAAAGTGTGACAGATGCCAGAGATTTGCAAAAATCCCAAGAGCACCTTCCACCGAGGTAACACAGATGGTCACTCCATGGCCATTCGCCATTTGGGGGATAGATCTCATTGGGCCTTTGTCTATTGCCAAGTCCGGAATCAAATATGCTATTGTTGCTATTGATTATTTCACTAAATGGGCTGAAGCTGAACCATTGGCTACTATTACCTCTAAAAAGATGATAAACTTTGTGACTAAAAATATCATTTGCAGGTATGGTGTGCCTTAGAAGATAATCACAGACAATGGTACCCAATTCGAAAGCGAAGAATTCCAGGACTTCTGTAGGTGATTCAAGATCCAAAAAAGCTTCTCAGCAGTGGCTCATCCGCAGGAAAACGGACAAGTGGAGGCAGTGAACAAAATTATCAAATCAACCATCAAAAAACAGCTGGAAAAAGCGAAAGGTGGTTGGGTCGATAAGCTGCCACTAGCACTTTGGGCATACAGAACTACCAACAAAACTACGACTGGGCACACTCCATTCTCATTAGCATATGGATCAGAAGCAATGATTCCAGTGGAAATAGAGATCCCCTCACACAAGACAATTCATTTCAACAAAGCTGAAAATGAAAAGCTCCAACTTGAAGCACTTGATTTGCTTGATGAAAGAAGGAAAGAGGCTGAGCTCAGAGTTGCAGCTCATCAGCAAAGGATAGCCAGGCACTTCAATTCTAAAGTTCGCCAACGCAGCTTTGAAATTGGGGATCTAGTCTTGAAAAGGGTCATGACAGCAACATGAGTGTTTGGGCCAAACTGGGAAGGGCCATATGTCATAGGAAAAAAACTTCTTGATGGCACTTTCAAGCTCACAACTGTCGAAGGAGATCCAATTCCGAGAGCCTGGAACAACAATCACTTGCGTCCATATTTTACTTAGAAGCTATGCTTAAATTTGTAAAATGATTGTGGACGTATCATTCTTGTATTGTAAGCCATTGAAAAATCAGTGTGAATCAATAATAAGAACTATAAGGTGGATGTAGGCCCAATTCTTGGACGAACTGATATAAATCCTGTGTTCTCTACTACTATAAAATGCCTGTATCATTTCAATGTGCAAATATCTTAAATATGTTGCTAAAATGTCGATTTAATATTGCAGGCTATCAAAGCAAAGCTTACCTATTCAACACATCACAAAGCCAAGCGATTCCTACAAATCACTCAACAAGCAAATGTCAAGCCACAAAAATTCCAGATTCAATTCCTACATAAGAAGTGCTTCTCACAAACAGTTGGTGGTTCCACCGAAGGGGCATCTTCCTAACATGGAGATTCCAGGCCCTTGCTAACTAATTGCGATCGTTTGTGCAAACAGACATCCGGTTAAGTAGCTTGCGCCTGCCCCGTGGATTCACTTAACAATGAAGTACACTTCTCTAGAAAAATCAAACAACCTGCAAAAGAAAGGAACATGTACTTAGAGGTGATAACGAGGAATCGCTGAGGGACAGATGGTGAAAAGACATGGGCAAGCAGACAAAAACAGCCAAAATGGAATCTTGTCTCTCAACAAAAAAGTTGGTGGGACCACCGAAGGGGCACCTTCCTAAAGTGAAGGTTCCAGGCCCTTGCTAGTTAATTATGATCGTTTATGCAAACAAACATCTAGTTAGGTAGTTTGCGTCTGCTCCATGGATCCACTTAACTGTGAGATGTAACCTTCCTGGCAAACGAAACAAAAAAGCCCTCTTCGGAGGCACACTTCTACTCTTAAGGGAAGATCAATTTCTCCATAATGAGAACATTCTTCCCCAAAAAAGTTGAAGTGCCAAAGAAAGCCCTCCAACGAGGCACGCCGAAAAATGAAATATTTTTCTCAAACAAAAAGGTTGGTGGAACCACCGAAGGGGCACCTTCCCAAAATAAGCACCAGGCCCTTGCTAACAAATTGTGATCGTCCATACAAACGAACATCCAATTATGTAGCTTGCGTCCGCCCCGTGGATCCATTTAACTGTGAGAAGTAACTTTCAGGCAAACAAAAAAGCCCTCTTCGGAGGCACACTTCTACTCTCAAGGGAAGATCAATTTATCTATAATGAGAACATTCTTCCCCAAAAAAGTTGAAGTGCCAAAGAAAGCCCTCCAATGAAGCACGCCGAAAAATGAAATGTTTTTCTCAAACAAAAAGGTTGGTGGAACCACCGAAGGGGCACCTTCCCAAAATGAAGGCACCAGGCCCTTGCTAACAAATTGTGATCGTCCGTACAAACGAACATCCAATTAGGAAGCTTGCGTCCGCCCCGTGGATCCATTTAACTGTGAGAAGTAACTTTCATGCAAACAAAAAAGCCCTCTTCGGAGGCACACTTCTACTCTCAAGGGAAGATCAATTTCTCCATAATGAGAACATTCTTCCCCAAAAAAGTTGAAGTGCCAAATAAAGCCCTCTAACGAGGCACGCCCAAAAATGAAATGTTATCTCTTGAAAAAGTCGTTGGTGGAACCACCGAAGGGGCACCTTCTCAAAAAGAAGGTTCTAGGCCGCAGCTAACTGCTCGCGATCGTTTGTGCAAACAAATATCCGATAAAGCAGCTGACGCCTGTCCCGTGGGCCCACTTAGCGATGAGATACAACTTTCTGGCAAACAAATCAAAGCCTTCTTCGGAGGCCCGCTTCACCGCGTAGGGGAATCCACTTCTCAAAAATAAAAGTGACCATCTCCGAAAGTTGAAGTGTAAAAACTTTTTCTAAAAAAAAGAAAACTTCTCCGACACAAGGCACACTCTACTAGAGCAGAATAATATTTCCTCAAAATGGAAGAATTATTCTCCAGAGTAAGAGTACAAGTCTTTTCAAAATGAAGAAGATTGCAATAAGCCTTGGTATTGGGGCAATATAGCTACATTAATAAAAGCAACGCTCAAGCAGCATACCACGAGCTCACCACAGTATCATACAAAGAAAAATGAGCTCACTGCAGTATCATACAAAGAAAATAAAGAAACTTGTGCGAAAATAAGGAATAAATGCATTCACAAATACAGACAAAAGATTGTACAAGTAAAAAGAGTCATTCTATTCCATACTATAAAAGATTTGTATACATGTGCAGGTTTAAAAAAGCGGGGGCCGGTACCCGCACATTCTCCGGTCGATACAAGCCTTTAGATACAAGTAAAAAGCAAAAAAGCAGAACAAGAAGGATAAAACCAGACTCGTTACTTCTTCTTCCCGCCGCCTTTGGAGCCCTCGCCTGGCCTAATGGTTAACTTCTTGAGTCGGCCTGAACGAGTTGGGAAAGAAGGAGAAAGAGGTGCAATTGGGTCCCTTTCCGCTTTCTCATCGCTAGCAGAAGTGCCCTTCTGTTTCTTTGAAATTCCACGCTTTCCCCTCTTCTTTGAAGAAGATTCGCTGCCTGGAGTGATAAGATCAATCAACTTTGTATCATTGGCAGTAAATTTCTCCGGGGTCCTCTCACCCTCCTCAAGTTCTTCAGCTTTCTGCTCTTGTGAAGCGGCCGGGTCATCTAAGCCTTGAAGAGCTCCTATTTGTTCTTCCTACGACCCCGATTGAGAAGCAGAAGAAGGAGTAACTTGAAGAGGTGGAGGGGCAACAGCTGGAGGAGGTGAAGCCTGTACAACGCTTGTTGTTTTCACTACAGAAGAAGAAAAGTTAAACATCAGTATTCCTCGCAAAGAGAGGAGGCAGTGGCACGTCGAGGCTTAAGTAATAAGCAAGAAGTTCATCGAGCTCATGTGAAGCAAACGAGTAGTCCACTTGAGCTAGATCAGTATTGAAGTTACCTGGAGAGATTGGCTTTATCACGTCAATTTCAAAATCTTGGGCTTCGGTGTCTTCTTAGGCCTTATCTTCGGCATGAGCAGTTGTAGTTTTGGTTTCGGCTTTGGCAGGAGGTGGAGAATGGGAACTGGAGCCAATAATATCGATGTCGACCGAAGCCGAAGGACGAGTTGGGTCGGCCAAAGGTGCCTTCCCTAGATGCTCTCCTACCGCTGCTTCAGCTTGTTCCTTGGCAAGTTGTTCTTTCCCTCTGGAAAGGGCGGCACGACCCTCATCATCCAAATAATAAGCCTCAAGATCCTCCTCAGCGTAGTCAGCGTCTCTAAGCCTTTCAATTGCTGTCTCCCACACTTAAGCCAGGGTAACCTCATACTTTGGGCCCAAAAATGAAAGACTGCCACGCCCCAAGACGCTAAGAACATAAAGCTCGAATAGAGTGGAACTAGCGTTGGCCTTAGTCGCCTCATGTGATTGTTCAACTGTTGCTTTTCCAGCGATGGCCTCGTCACGCTCCTTTTCAGCCTTAGAAAGCTGGGCCTTTAACATTGTAATCTCCAAATCTTGGGAGTTAGTCTTTTCCCGCAACTGAGCAGCATCTTTGCAGTAGATTTCCAAGATTTTCCGCTCCACCTCAAGTTTAGCCTTAGCATCTCGTTGAGTAGCGTGGGCGTCTCTTACTTGCTTTTGAAGAACCTCTTCCTTTTGAGTATAAGAAGTGGAAGATGTGGCAAGATCATCTTTAAGCTTCTTGATTTCAGCCTCAAGTTTCTCGTTATGGGTGGTGATGTTCTTCATCTCCGTATCATGCTGATCAAGAACTTTTTGCCACTCAGACATATCGCTTTCCATGGTCAGCATAGCCTCGAGATTTAAATGATTTACTCTTTGAAGCTCATCAACTAGTTTTTGCCAGCCGGACATTCTTTCAATATCAAGCTTGACAGCGTCGAGATTTCTTAATATGGACTGTTTATCAATTGGAACCAAGTCCAGATCGAAACGCACTCCTTTCAAACACCAATGCGAAAATCGGCTTTGGTGTGCAGACGGAGGCTTCTCAACTTGATAAGGAGGCCTACGAATGATTGCTTGAATTTCAGCTCTTTTAAGGGAAGGACAGCCAGAAGGGATGTCTAGAGAGATAGAAGCAGCAGGCACTTTAGAAATTTCAGATGTAGACTTTTCACTGAGCTTGGCTCGCTTGCTTGAATCTTCAGCTACATGACTCTTCCCCTTATCGTCTTGAGACTTTCTCTCATGGGAGTCATCATCCCTCTGGTAAGAGTCATGTCGGTCGTCTCTTCTTCCATAACGCTCCTCATAAGCCTGCCTTTTCCGTGCTTTCCTAGCTGCTCTTTCCTCATCAGTCCCCCTAGGGGCAGGAAGATAGCGCCTGGGGTCATAAGAATCACGCCTCGCATAGCATTAAAATTCATCGTAATATGAGCTGCTCCGACCCATGGGAGAACCTGAAAGTGAAGAAAGACAAAATTTAGAAATCTTCGAAA
This sequence comes from Allium fistulosum, assembly GCA_030737815.1. Classification (NCBI taxonomy): domain Eukaryota; kingdom Viridiplantae; phylum Streptophyta; class Magnoliopsida; order Asparagales; family Amaryllidaceae; genus Allium; species Allium fistulosum. The sequence continues at coordinate 749,413,032 of CM060905.1, read as the reverse complement.
TAAAGAAGCTAAGTGCGCATAATTACCAAAAATCCTAAGTGTGTGTGTGGCGTGTGAACTACGCGCATCAAGGTACAAACCACTCTTTGGCTTAGGAGTGATGTCAGCTTTCGCAGCAGGAGTCAACTCTTGGGTTGATGGAATTAATCGCAAGGCGGATGTCGCTTCGATTGCTGGAGAAACAAGCTTAGAAGTGGTGGTGTCATCTTTAAAGAGCTCGTGGGAAGCCACCATAAGATCGCTCAGTCCTCCAAAGATATCATCACCATCATGCCCAACGGAATGGGTCATATCAGCAGTGCCCTCTTCAGCACGTTTTACACTCTTCGTAACGGAACTTTCTTTCTCAGCTCCCTCATCAGCTCCTCTAGTAGCCTTCCCAGAATGTTGAGGAAATTCCTCTTCTTCAATAACTGGGGGAAGTTTAGATTTGCCAGATAACCCCACACCGTCAATGGAACTGGAGTATTTCACTAATGAAGTCCCTACAATAGGTTCCTTCGGTGCGAATTCCTCTACGGAGGCTAGGGCATCTGACGCTTCTGCTTGAGAACTGGGGGCATCACGGGACTGAATGGATCGAGAAGAGTGCAAGAGTCCGAATTGGTGCAAAAATTCGTTCTTCTGTAGAAACTTAATACTTCTTTCATTGATAGCTACGGCACTCAATCTTTCGAAAGTCGATTTGTGACTAGAATCTTTAGAGGGAGGAGGAAGTGCTGCAAAAGTAAAGAATGAAGTTAGCACTTTACGACTCGAATTTTGAAAGGCTTAGAAATGAAGTAAACGAAGATAGGTGGTCTTACTTCCTACTCTCCAGATACCGTAGAATCCTGGGGGCAACGGACAAAGAAGAACTGGTTTAAAAACCCGTGAGCGCTCTCGGGCAGATCCGTAATCAGCTTGCGGTTTCTTGCGCTCCTTACAAGAGTAATGAAAGGATGATCTTTGTTCCTCCCGAATGAACAAAAATAGCAGATCTCCTCGAAGCTTGGGAGGCGGTTAAGCGTCCTCCTAAATAGTACGCACAACCCCATCAAAATGGCATAGCCATTAGGGTGCAACTGGAATGGAGAAATAGTTAGTCGAAGGAGGAGTGTTCTAAGAAAATCGTTGAAGGGGGGAATAGCTCCATTCAAACACATTTGACGATTGACGGCAATGAAGCCAGGTGGCGGCCTATCGGCAGTGTCATTAACCCCAGGAAGCAGAGCATCCGCTTCACCAATGCCAAATTGAATACATAGCTAGCTGAAAGCCCCTTGGTTCAATGTAGTTGAAACTCTTTCCGAAGGATTCTCCAAAGGGTCAGCAATTGGGAAAACTTCATCGGCCCGCTCTACTATCCCTTCTCGCACTTGTTGAGAAGCCATTCTACACAAGGAACTGGACATTCAAATATGAAGGTGCACGTTTCCTAAAAGCGTGTGAAGTGTTGTGCAAAGCTACTGAAATAACAAGTAAATAAAGTAAAACTTAAAATAATACTGGTTGGCGCACGTCAATTCAGGAAGATTCAAGGCTTGCTATTGGATCAAAATTAAGTGTAGTATCAATGTAGATAATATTCAGCGATAAGCACTTATAAATGTATGAATTTTGCGTTGATGCTTCATTTAAGTCAGTTGATTCACAACATTTCATTTTTAATTAGATTCATATTATTTTACTTAAGTGAAATATTATCTCTTTGACCTAATCCATCACTCGATGTGGGCAGTCGATGATGAGTATATTCGTCCTAGTTTTCTGCAAATGTTGTATTTAACAGGTTGTTAGCTTAAAAGTTAATACAATCTGTGAAAGAGTGCAACAAGTTCAAGCAGTTCATTCTGGCAGTTCAAGTTGGAAATTCAATCAAGTTCTGTCAAATTCTACAAGTGTTTAAATCCTGTTCATTCCTGAAGTCGTAGGAACGACTTAAGTTAGCTCGGGACTCTTTAGGTCTTCCAGATCATGTCCAAACGACTTAACATAGGTCAGGCTTCCCTAAGTCGAACTGCTCGAGTTATGGAGTTCATCAGTCATGTTCCTACGAGTTAAAGCTATGTTGCGGGCTAAGTTAAGTCGTGCGATTCACATCCAAACTGCTAAGCCCTAGGTCGTTCGAAGCTCCTAAGTCGGGCATTTCCTAACTCTCCTTAACCCGCTAACTCCTCTTCATTCAACAAATCGCCTAACTCGCTAACCCGTTAACTCGTAACCCGATAACCCGTCAGCATCTCCACAATGAAATCCATCATCTCTCCACACAGCCAAATCATCCAAGACCGATTCAAATCGCCTCAGATCCATCATAGATCCGATGCACTGCTGTGTTCTCATGAATTACAATGACAACATGTCCAATGATGATCAAAGATCGATCGTAACATGACTCATGGTGAAATGCGGTACATGAAATCGGATTAGGGTCGGAAAACGGGGGATTCACAATTCGGTGATGGTTGTGGTTGGATAATGATCGGATTCACTTACGTAATGTGATGATGAAGATGATCAACGACTGGTTAGTTTGAATTCATCTTCAAGAGCTCGGAGATTCTTCAATGGTGGGTTAGAGTGTTAGAGCAGGTGAAGAGAAGAAGGAGCGACCTAAGTGACTTATATATAGGGGCAATGGAACTCGAATCGGCGCGAACGACCTAGCTCTCTCATAAGTCGCTCACGACTTAGCGACTCAGGATGGCGCGAGTTAAGAGGCATCGAAGCACACGACCTAGCCCCTAGGCATATACTTCGAGGGGCAAGTGTTAACACCTCTCTTATTCACGACTTAACGACCTATTCGACTCAACGACTTAAGGGAATAAGCAAATTAACTATCCAAGACATAAACGACTTAACGACCTATAGCAAGGCACGACCTAACGACCTAAAGCACAAAGCGGCTCAATATGGCACGACTCAATGACTTAAGGAGCTCCAGCGACCTAGCGACCTAAAGACTCCTGCGATTCAACGGGTTAACGACCTAGCAACTCAATGAAGGCAACGACCTAACGAGTTAAGGAAAGAGCGACCTAACGACCTAGGAAGCTTTAGAGTTAAGACGCATGCGCACTGCCTCTTCCATTAGCTCGCTTACGACCTTAGCAAGCCGAGATAACTCCTGTGCTACACATGCTAAGTCGCTCACAGCATATATCTCATCCAGGATGGCTCCATTAAGTCGCTAACGACTTATGCTACCTTAGGATCGCTCTTAGGTTGCATCTCCCTAGGTCGCTCACGACCTATGACATGGCCGACCTAAGCCCAACTTCTCCTATAAATACCCCGCCTACTCCGCACTAAGAGAGGGGGATGAATTTTGGGATTTTTTGGGAGCGCCAAGACTTTGCTGTTTTCACTACTTCTACACTTGCTCCAACACTTCAAAGGCAAAAGACACTTCAAAGAACCTTCGGAAAAGATCAAGTTCATTCAACACGAATTCAAAGAGCTTTTCTACATCAAAGTTCTAACTACCTGTCTTAATTGTGTTGTAATTGAAGAATTATTGTAAAGTTTGTAATCAAATTAGTAAAAAAAGAGATTAAGTGGACGTAGGCTTGACTTTGAGCTGAACCACTATAAAAATTGTTGCCTCTTTAAGATTTCTGCTATTTTCTGCTTGCTTTTAGTTCCCGTACCAACGGGTGGTGCTTTCGCTATATCACAACTCACACCGGGGTGTTAGCTTACATTTTTAGCGTTAACAAACATTGTGGAAATGGGAATAAGAGGATTAAAAGACTGGATAAGCTATATAATTATTATTACAACAACTAAGTCATTATTTCCAAACAAGTTGTGGTCGGCTTGAGATGGAACCCAAAACTAAATGAAAAAAAAATCAATTTAAAAGTAATAATAATAATAAAAACAATAATTAAAAAAATCAAATAAGTAAATTAATAATAATAACCAAGTAAAATAAAATAAAATAAAAATATACATGTATATATATAAGAGGAATGATAATAATAATACTAATAGCGATAATGATACTAATAGTAATATTGGTCATAGACTAAACCTACGTCTTAGGCTCAAGTCACCTAGTCCTATAATCCAAAACTTATAAAACTCAACGCTCATGGTTCTGGTACGAGAACCGTAACTTCCACTCGCTCCGATCCGTCACCAGCTCTTCGGATACGTCCCAATCCTTCAAATCCCTTTTTACTACTTCCTCCCATGTCAACCTTGGTCGACCTCTACCTCTCTTTGAGCATTCAACGCGGCCTATAATTCCAACACGCACAGGTGCCTCGGGCGGCCTTCGTTGAAGATGTCCAAACCATCTTAAGTGATGTTGAATTAGCTTCTCCTCAATTGGTGCTACTACAAGTTTATCACGTATATCATCATTTCTAATTCGGTCTCTTCTTGTATGATCGCAGCTCCATCGCAGCATACGCATCTCTGCTATGCTTATCTTTTGGACGTGTTGGCTTTTAGTAGGCCAACATTCTGCACCATACAACATCGCAGGCCTGATTACTGTTTTGTAGAACTTTCCTTTAAGCTTTTGTGGGACTTTCCTGTCATAGAGAATCCCAGACGCTTGTCGCCATTTCACCCATCCATCTCGAATTCTAAAACTAACATCTTCATCAATCTCACAATTATAATGCAACATTGATCCTAGATATCGAAATGATTCCTTCTTGGGAACTATTTGTCCGGCCAGAGTGACCTCTCCATCCTCCGACCTGACACCATTGAACCCGCATTTCATATACTCTGTTTTAGTTCTGCAAAGCCTAAATCCCTTTGGTTCTAAAGTCTGTCTCCACAGCTCCAGTTGTCTATCAACCCAATCCTACTTTCATCAATTAGCATAACATCATCAGCAAATAGCATACACCAAGGAATATCACCTTGTATACCCTTCGTAACCTCATCCATCACTAGGAAAAAGATGTAGGGACTCAAAGTTGTCCCTTGATGTAATCCTATGTTAATGGGAAAGTCACTAGTTTCACTATCGCATGCTCTAACACTAGTCACAAAATCATCGTATATATCCTTGATAAGTGTGATGTACTTTGTTGGGACTCTCTTCTTTTCCAAGGCCCACCACATCACCTTTCGCAGTAACTTGTCGTAAGCATTCTCCAAATCGATAAATACCTTGTGTAGATCCTTCTTTTGCTCCCGAAACCTCTCCATAAGTTGTCTTATCAATAAAATTGCCTCTATGGTCGACCTTCCAGGCATGAAGCCAAATTGATTTTTTGAAACACTTGACATTCTTCTTAGTCTATGCTCAATGACTCTTTCCCAAAGCTTCATTGTATAACTCATAAGCTTAATTCCTCTGTAGTTTGTGCAACTTTGGATATCTCCTTTATTTTTAAAAATTGGAACTATTTACACAAAATCTATGTCAGTGCAAAGACATGCCTGGAAAATTTACCATTCCACAAATAAAGACTTCCGTGTTCTTCAACTTCTAATTTTAGTTAACAAAAGATTTACACAAAATCTAAACTATAATGAGTTTTTACTGTCTATTATTTTTACACTAGTGTAATTTTTTTCTTTGTTTGTACATTTAAGTGACAATATATTGATGCCTATTTTTTTTTGTAAATGACATATTCAAACCATTGTTGCATTATCATTTTGAGTTTTAGTGGGGTAAAATATAAATTTTGGCGAGTAGTGCTTGCCATTCCGAAATGAAAATTTATCAAAACCGAGCTGAATTCATTTTTCCATAACTTTTGAACGATTTGTCTGATTTCAAGAATTTTGCTCATTTCGGAAAGCTTAAAACCTAAGGTATTACATTTATTTGTGGCGTTTTGCAAAATTTTGAAGTCTTCAAAGCCAGAAACGTGAGTTTTAGGTGTGGACTTACATATGTAATTTGATTCCAGTTTTTACCCACCATGCAAAAAACCACTATAACTTCTAATGCACTCCACATTTTTATGATCCGTAAGATGATTTTGGAACGTTAAAACACTGTATCATAATTTACTTTTGGAAAACATGACTTGGCTCAGCATTTTTGACTTTTGAAAACGAGTGGGAAAAATGTTAAACATGAACGTTGTATTGCTTCTATGTTAAGTGAATGTATACTTATTAAAACCTTCTTGGATATGACTAATGATTTGTCTTGAGAACAGGTGCTCTAGAAGCCCTAGAGCGATTGTGTGGCGACGTTGGCTCACATATAAATCAAATAACTCGCTAAAATGCTAAAATAAAGGAACACTTTCGGATTAAAATACAAAAGTGTCAGAAATATTAATATATATTGTGTTTCCAATCATTTGGCCAATGTATATCATATATATATATGTATATCATATTTGTAAAATTACAAACGACTCTCCGTATAAAGGATACTTTTTTGAAATTTTCCGAAAATTCTAACACTTGGAAAAATTATCAATAAATATGTATGCAAAGAAAAAAAGATTAATAAACGAGTCTATTTAAATTTGTAACATATGATAAATTTGATTCTACAATAACCACTTAGGGAATTGAGTGAGTCTCAACTCGATTTTATAATTCGAAAGAAAGTTATAATTTAAGTATGTATGACATCTTCGTATAAAAAATTGCGAGCGTGATATTTTCATAAGGGGGGAGGTGTGTAACAACCATGCTATTCGAAGCCGTAGTATTATACAAATTTAATTAAAATAAAATGCTCGTATTCGATTTTTGAGAACTATTATTTGAAATCAACTTTTTACTTAATTGAAATCTGTTTAATAATAGATTTTGTTTTCACAAGTTGAATTAATTAATAAGTACTTTTTAGAAAATATATCAAATAGGATAAAGTGTTATTGTTTGATATAAAATATTATAAAAGTGTAGATAATTTTATATTATTGAAATATATGTGGAAAATAAATGTAATTTACGTTACGTTGTTACAATCAATAATTGGATAAAGACAGATAAATATTGAATCAAACAAGGTCGTGTAATTATCGAAATTGTACTTTGTAAATTAGATAGTAGATTAATTTAAATTGGAAATGGTTCTACAAATCAATGATGAAATTATTCACATTTAAATATAGGGATTGAAATTTTTTAAACAATATGGGAAAATGCAAATTTTACTTATATAAGAACTTTGGTTGTAAATTTAAAGAGAAAACAAATAAATTCATTTCAAAATCTCTTCCTTCCTCACTTTTGGCCCAAGCCCATTTACATTAAAATTAAAAATGAACGCACCTCTACACTTTTCTTTCCCAAATCCTAGAACCCGACCAGATACCCCAATCCCAAAATACCATAACACACGAAATCGACAAGGAAAAAACAACAAAACGCAAAACGCATGCTTGCGGAGGCCGTATGACGAAGCTATGGGGAATCACGAAGGGAAGTGACGTTGGTGCTAACATCGACGGGTGAGTGACCTAGGCTGTAGAAAGTGAACCGATGTCACGGTTCTGGTGATGGGTGAAGTCATGACAATGAAGGTTGCAACATCGATTTGGAGGTGATGGGAGAAGCCCGGCTATGTGCGACTTAGAGCATGGTTGACGGCTATTAGGGAAGTTCAGTCGAGCGATGATGGCTTTCAGACATGCGATGGTCGATGCGTACTAGTATCAGATGGAGGCTGCTGCAAGCGAAGAAGGAGGCACAATGTTTTCTAGTGCTTTTGGACAGTAAAGTTTTCACTTGGAATTTTAGGTAAGTTATTTTTAACTCACATTGCTATATCTGAATAAACGAATATCCTTATGCTTGCCATGATATGGTTGTTTGGGTGATAATTGTTGATTTTTGATTATTGAATTAGTTAAAGTATGAATGCATATAATGAATTGTTCTATGTTTTGTACATAGTTTGGACAAACTTGATTGGTTTGGGATGATTATTCCTTAAATGGTTTGGTGGTGTAAATTTACAAATGTAATTCCATCCGTTTGTGAATTTAAAATTTTGTAGTATGATGATACTTATATATCATCGTATGATCGAAGTTTGTTAGAAAGCAAGTCGAAGTTATAAAAATTTCATATTTAGAATTGTTGACCCAAAAAATGGACCAACACCCTGGTTTGAGTTTGAAAGCATCAGCCCTGTCTTGATAGAGCAATATCACAGATAACAGATATAGAAAAAGAACAGTAAAAGAAAGACAGAGAATTTTTATATTGGTTCGGTTGCTAATGAAACCTATGTCCACTTTATAGTTTTATTAGACTGATTGCTGTTACAAGGGATATCCGATTACAAGGCTTTTATTATCTTGAAGTGAGTTGAATTCCAAGAGTTGGAATCCACTGGAGAATCACAGTGAATTCCTTTGGAAATTATTGTGAGGGAGGTAGAGAGTGAAGAATAGTTCCAGCAACCAGTCCGAAGAAGATCCTCTTTATGTTGCAGGTATGATGGTATTTATAGAGATCAGAGAGCTTCTGGGCCAGGCCAGTTTATCAACTGCTCGTAGGTAGGTAGGAAACGACCCAAGGAGAATTTGGCTCGCAAAACGAGATAGGGCTATATGGGTCGCTGGTGACCTATGGCCTATGGTTCGCTGGCGACACTTGGCCTATATGCACTTGCGACCCATGGTCTTGGCTCGTTTGTAGGCCAATGCCTTGGCCTCTTTTCATAGTGTTTTTCAACTAACTTGTTGAAAGTTTGAGGAGAGGCATGGATCGCCGATGATCCAAGCACTTAGGATTTTATGGAGTTTGGAATTGGAGATGTTTTGATAGTCTTTTATCAGAGTTGTTTCGTTTCGATGGCAATTCACTAGCTATTTGTGCTCAGCGGCTGATTGGGCTAAAAGAATGGCGGTCACTTGGTTTAGTCGATCCTATTCGTTGCCTTAGTAATATTGCTTAGCACTTGTTCACTCCTTGCCTTAGCCTTTCTGGTTGAGTTCTTAACCATCCTGATGTCACGAGATTGTCCTTCTTTCTAGTTGGTCCTGCTGGGTCAAAAACCCGGATAACATTTGCCCCTCAGAGTTTTCCTTCGTTGAAAACAAGGGGTGCGCTGGAAATAACTTCTTTTTGAGTCTTCATTTTGTGAATTCTAGTTTATCATGTCGAGGTTACCATGCAAATTAGGCTTTAACTATTCAGCCGTCTATTGAATTTTCAGTATGGATCATCAGGGTCTACCTCAATATGTTGATCTCAATTGACCGACTTCTAATAGCCGTTCGTTTTTTTTTATTTCAATCTGAATTTCAATTCCTGGCATTGGTGATGCAATCCTTGCTCCATAGCTTACGCAAGGGTTTTAGATCAGTAAGTGGGTGCATGATTTAGGTTCGGAGTTGACCTATATAGCTTTGATTCGACCGGCGGTGAAGTTATGCTTTGTCTCGGAAGATTATACGCCATTCTGGAGCGAAGTCTTGCTGTTGGTCTTTAACTTTTTCTGTTTGAGAATTTATTTAAGATCCTGTCGATCATTTTGAATTCCAATTCGACGATTTTGTTCCAAAATCGGATATGCTGGATGATTCAATCCTATCGCTCTTCCTATTTCTATATTCCAGTGATCCTAAAAAGGAAAGCTTCCTGCGTTGATTCGGACAGCGACTCCGTTATCGATAGTTGATCGATAACGGGTAAGTTTGGAAGAGGTAATTTCAAAAGATGATATGGATCGTTTTTTCAAATGTAAGCAAGCTATCTACACTAGATTGGTTGTTCACAGTATTCAGGATACTGGACTCTTCTCATGTAGGTAGCACACTGCATCTGCCCTAGTCAACGCTCAGGACTGGATTGGTCAATATACGTCGACTTCCCTTGGATTCCTAGCGTTAATTATACGAGGATATTATTTAAAGTAAAACATACCTGACAGGGTTGAATGCCAAGTTTTGTCATTGAAAATGACTTTTCATTCTTCCAATCTTTAGTCTCGCGGAGGGACATCCACTCCTCCAGAAACAGGGTCCTTCGCAACTTAGGCTTCGCTTATTATTCCTATATTATTGGGATGATTGATTACCATTAAATTACAAGGAACAGTTGCTCTTGTAGTGTTGTCGTTGGATTTCGATCAGGCACAGTTTCAGCCTTCGAAAAATAGTGCACGAGTTGTCTGAGAGCGGTTGTCCTTTCTTTGCGGTTTTCGGAATTCAATGCACACCAGCCTTTGCCTTTGGGGACTATTGGCTCAATTGCTCGATTTCGAGCATTGCTTTTCCTTGCTGTTGCGCTTCTTGTGCTCATGTGCAACATACTCGTTTACTATAATTCTATACATGTAAGTGATACTTCTACGGTCATTTTGGCATATTCTATTTCATAGCTTTGTTTAGAACTATAAAATAGCATGGTCTAGCCAATTATGTAGCTAATTCCTTCTTATGCTCGATTGACTTCGTTTCAACAAAGTGTTGGTGTAAACGCCTAAGTCCGTATGCCTAATTTCTTTGACTACCGAACCAACACATTATGGGAGACTAGGTCTCCTAAGTGATACATTCGATTGCCCCAGTTTAATTGACACGATAGCTCCTATGTTCGAGGATTAGAGACTTTGTTCTTGTTTCCAAGATCTTATTTTTGTAATGATGTCGGTTTGAATTAGGAAGATGCGTTTCTGGTATCTTTTTCTAAATTAAATTCTTCCGAGTCCGACATTGAGATCCTAATCATATGTTGGTTTCTATCTTCGAAAACTTATATATGGATGACTAAATTCTATGGATTTTTCCTTGATGTTGTGAATCTTCGAGTAGCATGAGTTGTCAGAAGGTAGGGTTGAAGGTTCAATCAAACTCTTGCTTCTGTTTTTGAGATTCTATGTACCGATAGTTTCATTTTGGGCATTCTTCCTAGCATCACCAAACTTCTGGTAATGGCATATTCCTGCCATTTGGAACCAAATGATTTTCTCAGACCATAAGTAGGTTATCAATTCTTCTCATCATCGCCAGACTATGAGCGATGGTTAATTTCTTGACATTTGACTCTTCATTTCCTTTGTTGGCGATTTAGTTTCCAGAATACTCTATATTATGATACAGAACCGTAATCTAACCAACCTCGTAGTTATTGGTGTTTGGACTTTTGAAACATTTATTTTGATCAGGTATCTGTGTTTCTATCCCTTCTTGAGAGACTAGTTGTTTCGAATGACTGTATTTGGGCAATTGAGAGAGATGGAAATCTATGTGGCGAATTGCTCAATTGCCCCCACCCTGGCTCTCAATCCCATTCTGAAATTGAGGAGGTTTGAGGATTTTATTTTCGACCTTCCATGATTGCTCCCGCTTGTCCTTGGCTATGCATGCTCTTCTTGGTTGCTGACATTGTGACATAATTTCTGGTCATATGTCAACTCCTATCTTTGAGAATTGATAATCTTGCTGCTTGGTTCCAAGCAACATTTCCTCAAGGCTGCCCATATTTTGGCTGTGTCCAAATTCATTCTAAGTTGAATTTTGGAAATTCGGTTGTGCACCAGCTTTCCTCCCTAGAAACTAGTACACGGGAAATTCAATCCTAGGATTTCTTTCCGACGCTGCTTTATTCTTGTGCAGCAGCTAATTCCTGTGACGAAAGGTTGATCCATCTGGCTGACATATGAAAGGATATGTCTTTCGGTCATTGCCTGTCATTAGGCAACAATAGTAAAAGAAGGTGGAAATCCAATTGAGGACCAGCTTCTATCTTCGGAAGCTAGTGCATCGATGGTTCACTGCGATGATTGTTTCTCATTAGCCATGTAGATTAAAGTTTTTCTGGCGTTGCCGGGGCAATATCGATACTTAGTTAGTAGAATGTTTCTCAGAGTTGCCGGGGCAACACCGGTACTTAGGAAATAGAAAATTTTCATGGCGTTGCTAGGGCAACAAGAGTTTTAAAAGATAAAAGAAGGCCTTGGCATTGGTGAGGTAACAATGACACTAAGTAGGTCGGGAACGATTTTCCCAGTCGATTCAGTGGTGCTCTTAATCTAGTTGGGTACTAGTTTCGGTCTTCAAAAACTAGCACTTCGATGATTGGATTGTAAAAGTATTTTCTTAGTGTTGCCTATCTTCGGGCAGTGTTAAAGTCACGTTGCTGTGGATTGAATCATTCATTCGATCCTGTAGAGTTGAGTAGATTCCTTTTAATCTAATGTGGATGTTTTCTCAACGCTGCTTAAATTTGGGATACGCCACATTCTGGCACGGTGAGGGTCCCGAGCATTTCTGTTGTCTAGCTTTGCTTCTAACCTTGAGTATTACTCATAGAGATGCAAGGCTGTTTCTCAACCGATTATGTAGTTATTCTCATTCATGAAAAATAGAACTTCCTCCAATCGACCTTTGTTATGATCTGATGACTATTAGCGAAACCCTTCATTTCTAGTTGTGAAACTCCAGGTTCTTACTGCATACACTTGAAATTGTGGAGCAAGTCATCACATTACCCCTTGTACAATCGTGTTCATTCCTATACTAATCATGGACCGGTAGGGTTCGGTAGTGTTTGCCTTAAATCCGTGACACTTAACCTTACTTATTTCAGGCCATATGCATTATTGTGTATATCAACCTTATTCGTTTGTTCCAATCTTTGGGAATCAATGGTTTTAGCTGCTTGATTTTGAGCGTTCTCTCCTTACCGTTGTCTATTATTGGATAACAGCTAGTTTTTTGCAATTTAGGCTTTGAGACCTCATTCTAGCACATGCTTCTATCTTGTGAAAGCTGGTACATTGATGATTTGATTCTGGAAATGCTTTCCATCGTCCTCTACCTTTGTACTATGGTAAGTTCCTTCTTTTATTGCAAGTTGGAGCGGTCTTTTATCCTAACCAAATGTAAATGTGTTATGTGCCCCTCAGTCTACGGGGCTGATTAATTTGAACAATTGTTGTGAGACTTAATGTTCGGGGTGGATCCTTGGATGCCCCCAGCCAATGGTACATCGCAGCTCCTATCTCTAGGAACTTGTGACTTGGGTGTCTTGGATTTTGACATTTTGTACATTAACTTTGGTCAAAGATGAGAATTCTTTGCCGACTTCTTAGTTTGTGAGCTTTGTAGCACTACCGAAGCAATGTCGGTTCTTTCGGATAGTGGGAGTTGATCACTGTTAATCAAAGTGCGCCGTTTTGGGAGTGCACAACTTACGAAATGCACGGCTTTTGAGAGTGCACGACTCATGAGATCGATACGACCCGTTGACCCGGAACAGTTTGGAACTTCTTGACACTGAGGAGTTTGTTGATATTATCGGCAGCGACACCACTCTTGAAACGAGGCTGAAACTGCAAACAAAGGGCTAAAAGGGGAGCGATGGAAGGAAGCGCTGAGGAGCTTGCGGGGATACCGATCTAACTTTTGTTCTTTTTGAGTTATTTTGTTCAAATGGAGAGTCTGCATTTTGTGTCCTAATTGTAGAGTCAGTATTGTCTCTTTATTGGCCTTTGTTGTATGGGTACGACCCTCATGTTTTGATCCTATGTATAGAAAATCATAAGCAATACAATGATATTTTGACTGTATTTTCATTTATCTATTCGTGTACGCTATGTACTTGTGCTAGTTCCATTAATTTCTAGTTCTGTAAAGGAACTTAGAGGTTAACAGCACTTAGAGAATTTTTGTTCAGAAATTCAAAAAACTTTAATAATTTCTAAAACTTAAAAAAAATTCTTTGGAAATTCATAAAACTTTGAGATAGAACTTGTGAACTTATTGTTGTTTGGAGTGATAGAACCTGCGAACTTATTGTATTTGTGTGATTCTGTCTTAGTATAGGTGTATGTCCCCTAGTTCATACAGTTGTTTACTTCAAACATTTTCAAGTATCCGGTAGCTTAGGGTTTAGATAGCCTCCATTGAAAATCTAGCTAAGTTATGACCTGGTTTTTCTTTCTTCTGAAGTTTTGCGACCTTAGCTTGTATTCTCGGTTTCCGACACCATTCAAGAAAGTATGCAATTTACGTATAAGTATGTATTGTCAATCGCTGTGTGCCTTCCTTCTAGCACCAATTATTTCTGATTGCATGCGTGGCGTTTCTCAAGCCTCTTGGCGTTATCTATCTCTAGGCAACACGAGAAGTTGGTTTTTGATGTTCACCACGTTGATTATCTCTGGGCAATGCAAGAAGTTTATTTTGCGTTTCCTTGGCGTTGACTATCTTTGGGCAACGCGAGGAGTTTGTTGTCGATGTTTTTCGACGTTGCCTATCTCTGGGCAACTCAAGGAGTTCATTTTTGGTGGTTCTCGGCGTTGCCTCTCTCCTGAAAATGCGAGGAATTTCAACTTGAGTGCACAGCTTGTGTTATGCGCGTCTTTGGATGCTCCTTGGCATTGCTTATCTCCGGGCAACGCGAGGATTTTGTTCTTGAGGTTGCGGCTTACGAGATGTATGGCTTTTGAGGCTCCTTGGCGTTTCCTATCTCCGGGCAAAGCGAGGAGTTTAAATTTGAATGTGTGGCTTATGATATGTGCGGCTTGTGATGCTCCTTGGCGTTGCCTATCTCTAGGCAACGCGAGGAGTTTAAATTTGGTGCTGGTTGACGTTGCCTATCTCCGAGCAATGCGAGGAGTTTGAATTTGGTGCTCCTTGGCGCTGCCTATCTCTAGGCAATGCGAGGAGTTTGATGCTCCTTGGCGTTGCCCATCTCCGGGAAACACGAGGAGTTAGTTTTTGATGCATGGCTTTTGGTGCTCCTTGGCGTTGCCTTTCTCTAGGCAACGCGAGGAGTTTTAGTTTGAGTGTGCGGCTTACGAGATGCACTACTTTTGGAGCTCCTTGGCGCTGCCCATCTTCGGGCAACGCAAGGAGTTTAATTTTGAGTGCGCGGCTTAAGAGATGCATGGCTTTTTGAGGTCCTTGGCATTGCCTATCTCCAGGCAACGCGAGGAGTTTAAGTTTGAGTGCGCGGCTTACAAGATGTGCGGCTTTTGGAGCTCCTTGGCATTGCCTATCTACGGTCAACGCGAGGAGTGTAAGTTTCAATGCGCGGCTTACGAGATGCGCGGCTTTTTGAGCTCCTTGGCATAGCTTATATCCGGGCAACGCAAGGAGCATAAGTTTCGATGCGTGGGTTACGAGATGCGCGGCTTTTGGTGCTGCTCGGCGTTGCCTATCTTCGGGCAACGTAAGGAGTTAGTTTTTGATGCTCCTCGGCGTTGCCTATCTCCGGGCAACGCGAGGAGTTAGTTATTAATGCTTCTCGACGTTGCCTATCTCCGAGCAATGCGAGGAGTTAGTTTATTAGTGCTTCCTGATGTTTGCCGGGGCAATACTGGTTTTTAGAAGGCAAGGATCGGGTTCAGCTGATCCAACGGTTTGAGTTCAATTTGACCCCGTCGACACAACAGGTTGCTTACATGAAAACAGTTTTATTGTTTCAAGAAGCTAAATAGTTTTTGGTTCTAGTAACCATGGGTTGGATGATTGTTCCATGTTTTTGGAAGATGTGCACGCCAAATAGATCAGTTTGCCAAAGTAGAGAGATCTATAGCTGACCAAATGAAGATGGATTGAAGAAAGAGCCTATGGGAATTCTAGGCCTGACTCTTAACTCTTGTTCCATACCGCCTTCAGAGTAAGGGTTTTTTATTAGCATACGGTCTAAGAGGAAGATGAATTGGTCACCAACAGCGGTAAAATAGTAGTTGGAAAGAAGTCGGCAGGAATTATGCTAGCATAAGAAAGGTCATTAAGTCCACGGTTGTCACAATGCGAGTATTTTTGATCGGGCATAACTGTAGTATGATTAGTCTCGGCCTTTCTTATGGATATTTAGGCGTGTGCGGTGCCCCCATGCCACAGGACTGTTGGCGCGCATGAACTGTATCCATGGTTTCTCCACAACTCATTTGATTGCCTCCATTTCAATGGGAGCGGTTCTTCTGAGTTCTAAGTCTTGGCTTGATTCGAGTCAGCCTTTGATTAACAACATGGTCGGTTCAGTTTTGGCTTAGTCCCTTTGAGCGACTTTGAAGCTGTGGGGTTCAGCGTTGTCTGTTTCATCAGTCGTTTAATTATGCTGAATGACAAATATGATTGTCGATTTATGGCCCTGGAGCATAACTTCATTGACTTCAGGGGGCTTCGGATTAGATGACTACTGGTCTTCTAGTTCACCTTCACGGATATCAGTTGCATATAAATCTAGCTGATCTACCAGTTCGCCTTCACGATGCTTTAGTTCGTGAAAGACCTTCACATTTGTGGAATGTTTTTTGTGGTTGGATGTCCGACGATCGGACGGCCTTGGAATGATAATTTATCAATTTCGAGAGGAGTTTTGGGTTCTGTGTCCGACGACCCGACGGTCTTAAAGCAATGATTCATTGACTCTAAGAGGAATTTACCGGATACAGCTCAAGGGAACATAGTTTTATTGGTTCCTGTAGGCTAATGTGTTTGGCCTATTGGTTCGATGATCCTTTGGATAAGACTTTTCAACGCCACCAGCAACGCCAATTCTCAGAACAGAGTTGACATGAATCGTCGAGGGCATAGAAGCATTTCTTTCGCCATGCAGTCTGCAATAATGCTAGTGTCCTGGTACGGCTCATTTGGAAAAGGAGAGTTGACAAGGATGGATGAGAAGGCATCGCTTTAGGTTAATGTCCCATTCCTTAGTTGCTAACTAGCTAGATATTATTTGATAATCATCCTTTCGTCTAATTTTGTCAGTTAGTTGAGGCCTTTTCTGATGGGTCATAGTAGCCTTGCTTGGGCAAAAGGTCCCTGAGGTCCTGTAGCTCCTTTATAGTTTGGTATGTTCTTTGGCACACTCCTGGGTTTGCCTTCTTCTAATTGCACTACTTCTAGTCATTAGAACCGGTTTGTACTTTTTTGCCGATTTTAGGTTTGAATTACTAGAATAGGGAGTGGTTGAAACCCACTAAACGGTTCATGAAGTTTGCATTCTAGTCCGCATTCTTAGAACTTAGAGTCATTCTATGAGTGGTCGACTTATGCTTAATTTGTGTTCATACTTCGGTCCGTGCTCCAGGGACTTAGAGTTTTTTTCATCAGATCGTCTATACTATAATCCGCAGTCAGGAATTTAGAGTATCTAGCCTGCAGTCAGGGACTCGAAGATTTTTGTTGAAACATTTATAATCCGGACTGAGCTACGGCGACTTAGAGTGCTCTAGTCCACGCTTCAAGGAATTAGAGATTTTTGTTGAATCATTTATACTCTAGTCCGTGCTTTGTGGACTTAAGAGTACTCTAGTCCATGCTCCGGGGGCTTGGAGATATTTATTGACAGCAGTCGTATTTCCACCCGTTTGATTTGTACTTCACTTATCGTGTCGAGGCAAAAGTTGTCGAATGAACGGTCGAAACATGTTTGTTCATGGAATGGGATTCTACACCCAGCATATAGGATGAAACTTGGCAATCAGATGGTCGATTCACATCCAATTTATAGTTGTGGCTCTTCCCATTAAGTTGGGAAAAAAACAGGTGATGACTTGATCACATCCATGTTGGGGTCGAATGATCGAGTCTTACACAATTTGCTTCGTATTCTTTCTAGCAAGCAGAGATAATGGGTTATTAAGCGGGCAATTAAGTTATGTCAGTTCCAGGCTGCAATCATGTCCATTTGTTGAAATCTAGGGTTGATCAGTAGACAGCCAGTCGTGACTACTTCGAGTCTAATATGAAGGTTGCTGAGTGGATAATCCGTCATGTCTACTCTCTATTAGATTCTGAACTTGTCAGGTTCTTTATTCTGTGCCTCGACATCCCAAATCAGGTGTATGTGGTAGCTGATGAATGATTGAATCGCGTTCATCTTGATGAAACTCGATAGGTTTGATCATGGTATGTGGAGATTGGCTGGCGGCCAACTCTAAGTACTTGGTCGCCTGCAACATTCTGGAAGTAGTTTAGTTTAACTTGGCCGTAGTTCACAACATAATTGAAATTGAAATTAAAATAAAATAATTCAAAGAAGATCAGAATAAATCTCATTGATAAGTTAAGTAGCATCATGCGCTCGCTATTCCACTTTACCCCAAACTCCTTTCAGCGGGATGTCAACTGTCAATAGTCCAATTGATAATCAGAGTTCTTTATTGACGGGCATTGGATGTTCCCTTCTCGCCATTCTATAGGGATTACACATACTGTTAAAGCTTTCCGTTCCGAATCAGGTTTCCGATCACATCTCGGATGTGTTTGTAATCGCCAGTGTTAGGACCATGTGCATCATGGAATATACAACAATCCCCGGATTTTCTCTGGGCTTTAGTGGACTTTTTCGAGATTGGTTTTCAGTAATTCTCTAAGTCGTAAGTATCCAAGTAAAGGCTATTGATTGAATCGTTCAAAGGAGCATATGAGTTGAATTTTGAGATCCTAGGTCGTTTCCTGGAATCTGAGTCCTTCGCCAAAGGGCTCGTATTGTTATTTCTCCCAGTCTGCTTTACCTCCTCCCTGCTTAACTTCTGATTCACTTTGTAATAGAGACGATCCAAGGTCATAGGTGGCTTTCAAGCTAACTAGCTGCCAAAATTTGTCTAGGGGTTGATTTCCCTCATCAACGCCATCAGTATGATATCCTCACTAGGATTGCTCGCTTTAGTGACGACGACGGCGATATTGAATCTCTATAGGAAGTCTTTGAGTGGCTCACCTAGCATTTGGAATAAATTAGATAATGACATCACATCATTAGTGTGCAAGCTTTCTAAACTGCTCGACAAACTTCTGATCTGGTTGATTGAATGAGGAGATGGATTTTGGCGATAATGGCATAAATCGCATGATCGATACACCTTCGAGGAATATAGGAATTCATGAGATGTAGTCCAGGGTTGGTTTTCCATTAGTAAACCAATATGATTGGTACATTGAATCTCCTCGGATATATTGCACACTGAATGGCTTCAACAAATAGGCAAAATCCGGTACGTTTTTAAGTTACCGCTACTTGTTATGATTGTGAATGATGTATGCATGCTCGAGATATGAGCAAAGCAAAATGGACCGGTATTGACGGATCAGTGATAAGTAACTTGGAGTTGGATCTGAGAAAATATGCTAGTTGCTTGGAGTCAATTGTTGGTTTGCTTGGAGTCACTAAATTCAAGGGTCTGATGATCGACGCTTGGAATAACTTTGGCGTTTGCTTGGTGGAAAAAATTGTTTACCCGAGTTTTCCTTTAGGCCAAAATTTTCTAGGTTTTCTTCGAGTCAAATAGGTGATTACCCGAGTTCGACTTTGAGGCAGGACTGAAGTGAGTTTTTCAACGACCATTTTTACGATTTTTGATGATTTTCAACGACGACCATTCGTGATTCGATGTTGGGAGGTCCATGATAGGTTTGGGAGTGGTCACAATATTCTGTCCTCATTCTTCTTAGAGCTTTGCCGATTGCTTCCTTTTGACTATATCCTTCTTGATCGACCCAAACGACACTAGTCCTATCCGGTCTTCTAATATCTATGTCATAAACTTAGGGTTAACCACCCATCGTATTTTCCTTGAAAAAATTTCTTTCAAAATGATTTAAACCTTTTAAATCATACTTAAACAAGAAAAACATGCTCTTTGCTTTACTCAAAATACTTGCACCATGATATATGCTTTACACAAAACAATGTTTATGAAATCCAATCAATGGGATGACCTATCCCTTCATAATAAGTTAAAACCTCTTTATAACTTAGAAATCTTTAGGCTATAAGGCCAAAAAAATATCTTCAATAAACCTTTCTTTAAACCTTAAACAATCCATTTCGAATTCATTAAAAGTACTCCTTTCAAAGCAAGTTAACTACATTGACCTTGAAAACTCTAGGTTGAAAGGCCAAAACATACCTCTAGAATATGTAAAAAATAGAACTTTCAAAATCACTACTTAAAGCCTTATACATCCCCTTTCGAAACCATTTAAACTGGTCTTTCGAAGACATAGGAACCTTCCTTTTTAAGCACTTATATTATACATTTTGAAACTCTTATATATTATATCTTTGGAAAGCATTGGGTTCAAGTACAGGTTTATGGAAAGATTGCTTCAAAATAATTTAAAATTATCCCTTTGAAAGCATTGGGTTTTACATTTCATATAACTAATGGGTCATAAAGGATAGGGGCGAAAGCAGCACTTCGAAAGCATTAATCCTAAGTAAAAGAAAGAGGATGGTTTCAAAACCAACACTTTCCAAACCGTTGCCTCTTAAATCATTTAAAAGCGGCTATATGACCCTTTCAAAAGAATTGAGAAGGTGGCTCAAAGTAAAGAGACGAAAGCACCCTTTAAAATACGTTGTTTAAGGCTATAAAGCGGCTTCAACTGATTCGAAAGGTATGAATGTGGCAACATGAGTTTTATCCTTTCGAAAAACTTCTTCTAAAACAAAAAGGCACCAACTCTTTCAAAATCCCTTTTCTAAAAATAATGGCAAGCGACAACTATTTCGATAGATTACTTTATAAAAAGAAGTAAGTAAAACTTATAAAGGTACAGCTACCCCTTCGAAAGCATGGTTTCGACACGATCTCTTTTGCCTTTCTCCAATGCGCTACGTATCAACTGCTTGATACCATGTTCATTAGTTTCGAGTGGGTTTTCAGCGGAGGTTTGGTGTAGAAAGCTAATATATGGAAGTGGCGAAGTAGTAAATTTAAGCAAACCGATTTTTAGCCATTTAAAGTAATTTCTTTTCAACTAACTTGCCTTATTTGTCAAAATGCAATTGATTACCGTTTCTTTATCAAAATACTTTTCTAAAAGCGCTTTCGAATTCAGAAACTATCAATTAAAACATTTCACAAATCTGCCATTTTCCTTATAAAACAAATAAAACATTTAAGTCTTTTAACTTAAATAATTTTATAACCATAGTACAATACTTAGGATAATTCCCCAAAAATCATAATAATTCAATTTTAATGTGTTTTCTGACATACATAATTTTCAGAATCAAAATTATTATGTAATTGCTTTAAATAATTTCAACCAAATTTTAGCTATGTTCTCTTATAGAAAATTCGTAATAAATCCACAATAGCTTAGAAAATTATGAAACTAGAAACCCACATCATAAATAATGCTTTTCACCATATATTAAAAATGCAACCCGTTTTAATGTCATCTTATAGGTTTTTTTAATCCAAACATATCACAAAATCATTACAAAATCATATAAATCATCAACAAGCATATATTTCTATTTAACAAACACAACATTGCATATAACTTGCAAAATAAATTCGGTTCTAACTTTGAAACCGAAATCAATATTAAAAATGAGATGTAAATCTTGTTGTTCACCTTGGCTTGTTGTTAAGAAGGTTGAGATTTTTCCTTTGATTGATTTGCTTAAGATTTCTACTTGAATCTTAGTTTTTGTTCTTTTTGAATCTCTTAATGGTGGCCGGTAAGCTTACAAGGGTTATGGTTTTGTTTGTAAATGTTGAAATGAATAAGGAATGAAGGTAAGAAGGGTTTAGGATATAAGAACAAAGATTATCCTTATTTTTCCTTTATCATATTACTCTTACTTACTTATTTTTATTCTCTTTTGCTTGTACATTCATTATGGCACGACTCCTTATTAATTAAAAAAACTCAATCCCTTAACCATCTACATTATTTCATATAATTTATCTAATTAAATGTTCTAAATAATGTTACTCAAATTTAGGATCATTACATATTACAGTAGTGTTCAAAACATTTCAAAATATATTTGACACGCAGTCGAGATTTAAACCTAGATAGACTTAGAGTCTCATCCCTTGGGTGTATAGGTAGAATTAGCATTTAAATTCTTATTAAGGATAAATATAAATAATTGGTGGGAATAATCATCTGGATATATTTGTAAAAGAAATTTTTAATTACAATACAAACTATTGATATGAAAAGGATTTAAAATTTTGAAACTCTCTTTTGTAAAGAATAAGATTTGATAGATAGCATAAATGTGGCATTGGATGGCTTAGAATCGAATATTGTTATGCGCCGATCTATTAATGATCAGAGTGCACAACGGAAACTGAAATATAGCTTTCTACTGAATGAGGTTGTTTGTTTGATTGAAGTGTATGTTGTTTGTGTCAATGTTTGTTTTGTTTATGCTAGTTTAAAATATGAATTGAATAAGAAGTTCAATTTAAAATTTTATAAACCTATTTGAGTCAGGACGAATTCAATTATTAATAAAAGCCAACGGGTTTTCAAAATAGAACCGCTGGGAAATAATAAAAATGTTTAAACGGTAAATAGTATTAGTATATTTAGAATGATAAATTATATATATCTAAATAAATTGTGGATTGGAAAATATAATAAATAAATAAAATAAGCTATAACTTATAATAAAAACTTAACGGTTACTTCTGTTGTAACTAATTGAATATGGTGTAATGTATTGTTGTGATTGCAAGTGGTTGATAATGAATGTGCACATTTATATACAGACATCGAAAGTAATGATTTTAATTTAAAGTGATTTTGTTATAAAAGAGATTTAAGTGACTTTAAAAGAGCTCAAAAGCTTTTGTAAAATATGAGTATAAAGTTATAAAGTGATTGGAAATATTATAGAAACTTATTTTTCCGTAATTTGCCTGTTGAGAGCTTTAAGAATTCTGATCGATGAATCTGGCCAACATTATCGGTAGGGATTTCTAAATACTAGAATTAGACATTTCGACACAATGGTTTATAACAATAACAATAACAATAACAATAACAATAACAATAACAATAACAATAATAATAATAATAAACGGTAAACTCTTAACATCCACAACCCCGCAACCCAGACTACACTCGAAAATGCCCACTAGCACTAGGATGCACTGAAAAATGTCTATTGTAACACGCTTTGAAATAAATCCATTGTACAATCCATTTTATCATGAAAGAACTCAAATGCAACCCATGTTAAAAATTAAAAATAAAAATAAATAATAAATAAATAAACATCCTTCATCTAAATTTGCAGCCTCTTCAACAATCAAATTTATGTTATGACCTTGATCAAATAATATTGTATTTATGACTAAAAAAATAAGCGTTCAATGCTTGGGTTAATTCATTTGTTTGTATACACATAAGGCACTTAATGTTGATTTCTTTGATTTAAATAAAGTGGGTTGTTGCGCAAAAATGTTTAAATTGCTAATCACCAATGGATTCAATTATTCCAAAATTGAAACAATTTTATAAATGATAATAATGTTGGTGACTTATAAGTTATATATAGAAAAAGTAAGAAGAAAGTTGGCAATACGTCTTCTGGTAAGAAAATCGAAATCAAGAACAAGGAAAAAAAGTGACAGCGTTAGCATTAGACACAAGAATGAATAACATGAGTGTTAACTAATAAATGGTATTTATTCTTTTAATATTATCTAATTGGGTTCATTATGGTTCTCTTTTTCTTTCTAGTCTTTTTACACACACACAATTTGTTCACTGACCTGTATGTTTGATGTATATATCGCGTTTAGCAAAATCTAAGTTCAATTTATTTTGTTTAAGTAAGATTTTACTGCTTTATTATAATTAAAATTCAACGACATAGTAATGAAATCAAACCAATTAAGGAATATGCCTGAAATCTGCGATCTTGATTGAGTTGAGTTTTATTGCAAAGAATAATCTGCAATCTTTGTGTAGTGGAACAAACCGTATAGTCTGTACTTAGTTTCTAATACATTACCAGTTTTTTTGTTTGAACTTTAAACTGGGTTTCAACAGTTCAAATACTAATTTACCTTGTAAAATTTATTTGCAAAAAATGTGTAGCCATGAGATTCTCTAACATGGCAATTTTAATTTAAGACATTCAACATTGATGGATTTTCCATATATAGATTAATAATCTCGAATGAACATACAAATAATGCATAAAGAAACGTCTTTGTATCCAAATTTAGAAATTTAAACTAAAAGCAATCGGTAAATTTAACGTTTCCACAAAATCTATGTCAGTGCAAAGACATGCCTGGAAAATTTACCATTCCACAAATAAAGACTTCCATGTTCTTCAACTTCTAATTTTAGTTAACAAAAGATTTACACAAAATCTAAACTATAATGAGTTTTTATTGTCTATTTTTTTACACTAGTGTAATTTTTTTCTTTGTTTGTACATTTAAGTGACAATCTATTGATGCCTTTTTTTGTGTAAATGACATATTTAAACCATTGTTGCTTTATCATTTTGAGTTTCAGTGGGGTAAAATATAAATTTTGGCGGGTAGTGCTTGCCATTTCGAAATGAAAATTTATCAAAACTGAGCTGAATTCATTTTGCCATAACTTTTGAACGATTTGTCTTATTTCAAGAATTTGCCCATTTCGGAAAGCTTAAAACCTAAGGTATTACTTTTATTTGTGTCGTTTTGCAAAATTTTGAAGTCTTCAAGGCCAGAAACGTGAGTTTTAGGGGTGGACCTACATATGTAATTTGATTTCAGTTTTTACCCACCATGCAAAAAACCACTAGAACTTCTAATGCACTCCACATTTTTATGATCCGTAAGATGATTTGGAATGTTAAAACACTGTATCACAATTTACTTTTGGAAAACATGACTTGGTTCGGCTTTTTTGACTTTTGAAAACCAGTGGGAAATATGTTAAACATGAACATTGTATTGCTTCTATGTTAAGTGAATGTATACTTATTAAAACCTTCTTGGATAAGACTAACACTTTGTCTTGAGAACAGGTGCTCTAGAAGGCCTAGAGCGATTGTGTGGCGATGTTGGCTCACATATAATTCAAATAACTCGCTAAAATGCTCAAATAAAGATACACTTTCGGATTAAAATACAAAAGTGTCAGAAATATTAATATATATTGTGTTTCTAATCATGTGGCCAATGTATATCATATATCATATATATATATATATATCATATTTGTAGAATTACAAATGACTCTCCGTACAAAGGAGACTGTTAACTCCTTATTTTCTGGCGACCTAAAATTCTGCAACCTAAAAGCAGCGACCTACGACCTAAAGGAAGTTGCGACCTAAGAAGTTCCGTGACCTAACATATTCAACGACCTAAAGGAAGTTACGACCTAAGAAGCTCCATGACCTAACATATTCAACGACCTAAAGGAAGTTGCGACCTAAGAAGCTCCGTGACCTAACATATTCAACGACCTAAAGGAAGTTGCGACCTAAGAAACTTCACGACCTAAGGAAGTTAGCGACCTAACGACCTAAGGAAGCTAACGACCTAACTACTAAGGAAGCTAACGACCTAACTACTAAAGGACTTCACGACCTAACTACTGAAGAAACTTCGCGACCTAACTTCCCCAGCGACCTAAGAGTGCTAACGACCTAGGAAGTATCACGACCTAAAGGACCTAACGACCTAAGGAAGTTATCAACTTAACGAGTTAAAGACTTCACGAGCTAACAACCTAAAAATGTTTACGACCTAACTCCTGAAGCGGTCCAGAGACTTAACAACCTGACGAGCTAAAAGCAAAGAAAGGAGCACGACCTACCCTAGGTCGTTCACGACCTACCACTTGTTCAGATAAGACCGAACGCAACCCCATCAGGCTAGCTTCTTAAGTCGCGAGTGGACCACGACCTAACTTAGGTCGCTCGCGACCTACGACTTACCTTAGGTCGTACACGACCTAAGAATTGGGAATTAAATTCTGTCCAGACTTCTCCTATAAATAGAACCCCAACTCCAACTAGCAAAGGAATTTTGGCCAATCATTTTCTAAAGTGTCGTTACTCTGCCGAACTCTCAACTCATCCAACATTTGAAGAACTCTAATCACTCAAGACATTACAACAAGCTTTGAGAGGAATCTACCGCATTAAACATGAATTCGAGTAGATCTTCAACATCGAAGCTTGAGCTAATAGTCTAAAGTGTTTAGGAATCGAAATATCTTGTATTTTGAAGAGCATTGTATCATTTTGTAACCAGAATCAGCAATAAAAGACTATAAAGTGGACGTAGGCTCAATTACGGGCCGAACCACTATAAATCTGTTGTTCCTTTACCGTTTTCTGCTATTTTCTGCTTATATTCTGTTCCCGTACCAACGGGTGGTGCTTTAACATTGTTATTACACACACCGGGTGTTAGCGTTTAATTTTTAGCGTTAACATTTTGGTGCTTTCACTGAGAATTGAACTCAAGAATATTCTCACCATTGCTCCGCAAGAGTTTGTTGAAAGAATCTCTCTAAAGACCAGAAGTTTATCTGAAATCATGGCTCCTGGAAGAAAGGGTAGATTTACCAAATCTGGAAATCCTCATGAGGGAACCTCCGATTCCCCAACAGCAAATCAGGCAACTCCTGCCGTTGGAGTCACAAGGGCTGAAATAGACGACGCAGTGTCGGGATTATATCAGCAAATTGAAGCCCAAAACACTTTAATGATGGACAGATTAAACGCTCTACTTGGGGCAAATCAACAGCCAGAAAACAATGAAACAGTCTTCACCGAAGATGCTCATAATTCCCAGGAGAAAGATATTCCTCAAAAAGCAGCTGGCGCCACCGAAGCGCCACCTTTCCAAGCTGAAGGTTCGAGGCCGCAGCCAACTTTTCATGAACATCTGCCCAGGCAAAATTCCGAAAGAAGAGCTGATGTCTACTCGGCAATGCCTCCGAACAATGAGGAGTACCTATCAGGGATGATTCGCCAAATCATGAAAGAGAGTATGCAGAGGGAAGAAAATGAGAACGACTGGGGATTTGCTCCAAGCAAGACTCCGTTTACTGAAAGGATCCTGAAAGCAGAATTTCCAAGGAAATTTATACCACCTACTATCCCAGCCTATAGGGGCATGAGTGATCCAAACCAGTTTCTATACAAGTATGATTGGCATATGACCGGTGCAAGGGCATCAGATGAAATTAAATGCCGATACTTTCCAGTGTACTTGGAAGGAGTGGCTCTACTTTGGTTCACAAAGTTACCAGTTCAGTCCGTGGATCAATTCTCGGATTTAACTCGAAAGTTCAAGGATCAGTTCAGGTTGTATGCTTCAAGAGCTAAAGATATAATGTCACTGTCCAACCTTGAACAAGGGCCCGGAGAATCTATCAGGTCTTTCTTGAACCGTTTCAATTTAGCCCTAGGCCCTAGCCGAAGTGGATAATGCAGAACCCCGTATGATCCTGACTTACCTGATGCGAGCCATCAATAAGTCAAGTGAATTCGGAAGATGGTTAAAAATGAAGGAGCCAAACTCACTTGAAAAATTCTATAAAAAGGCCAACGAATTCATGCGCCTAGAAAGCCTTTCTGCACCAGCGAAAGTAGTTGTGGCCGAAATCCAGAATAACAGTGTTGCTTCTAACAGAAGAGAATTTGGAGGACAGAAGAGGGAAAATAATGACGAGAAAAAGCAGGGAAATGCGAAGAAAACTCGCCATTTTGAATCTCTGAATCTCACTCTGTTGACCGATACTCTAGAGAATATTTTCTTTGCAACTAAGGACACTGTCGAATATCCTAAACCTCATAAGTTGAGACTTGGGAAAAATGCCACTCAAAGTGAAAGATTCTGTAAGTTCCACAACCAGCCTGGCCATGACACTAACGAGTGCCGCCACTTGAAGGATCTGATTGAAAAGCTATTGAAAGAGAACAAACTTCAACAGTATGTCAAGAAAAACAGGAATGACCCATCCTCATCCACTCAGGAGCAACAACTTCCCAATCATCAATACGGCTTAGTCAACGAAATCGCAGAGCAGGAATCAGGGAAGCTTGTCATTAATGTTGTCATGGGGAGTCCCCACACAGCATCTGACCACGCTCCATTCTTATTGGCATATGGATCAGAAACAATGATTCCAACAGAAATGGAGATTCAATCTCGAGATTCAGAAACAACAATCACTTGCATCCAATTTTTTACTTAACATCATTGCTTAAATTTTGTAAAATGATGATGAATGTATAACTCTTGTATTGTAAACCGCTGAGAAATCCGTGCAGATTAATAATAAAGAATTTTAAGTCTTGTGTTCTACTGCTATATAATGCCTGTTTCATTTCGATATGCAAATATCTTAAATAGATTGCTAAAATGTCGATTTAATATTGCAGGCTATCAAAGCAAAGCTAACTTATTCAGCACGTCACAAGACTCAACGATTCCCATAAATCACGCAACAATAAAGTACATTTCCCTGGCAGAAAGCAAGCAACTTGCAAAAAAAAAAAATGGGGCATGTACTTGAAGTAATAACAAGGAATCGCTAAGGAGCAGATGATGAAAGAGCATAAGCAACAATTGCTACTCTTCGGAGCCCAAAAAAAGACCTCTTTGGGGGCACATTTCACCGGAGTTGAAGTGCAAAAATCTCTCTTCGGAGGCCCACTTCACCAGAGCTGAAATGCCAAAAAAGACCTCTTCGGGGGCACATTTCACCGGAGTTGAAGTGAAAAAATCTCTCTTCGGAGGCCCACTTCACCAGAGCTGAAATGCCAAAAAAGACCTCTTCGGGGGCATATTCCACCGGAGTTGAAGTGCAAAAATCTCTCTTCGGAGGCCCACTTCACTAGAGCTGAAATGCCAAAAAAGACCTCTTCGGGGGCACATTTCACCGGAGTTGAAGTGCAAAAATCTCTCTTCGGAGGCCCACTTCACCAGAGCCGAAATGCCAAAAAAGACCTCTTCGGAGGCACATTTCACCGGAGTTGAAGTGCAAAAATCTCTCTTCGGAGGTCCACTTCACCAGAGATGAAATGCTAAAAAAGACCTCTTCGGAGGCACGCCAATAAATGGAAATGCTCTTCTCAACAAAAAGGTTGATGGAACCACTGAGGCAAGGCCTTTGTTAACTAATTGCGATCGTTTGTGCGAATGAACATCCAATTAAATAACTTGCGTCCGCCCTGTGGATCCATTTAACTGTGAGAAAGTAACTTCCAGGCAATCAAATAAAGACCTCTTCGGAGGCACAAGACCTCTTCGGAGACACAAGACCTCTTCGGAGGCATAAGACCTCTTCGGAGGTGCAAGACTTCTCCGGAAGCACAAACAAAAGACTTCTCCGGAAGCACAAGACCTCTCCGGGGGCACAACGCTACTTCACAAAGCATAATGCTACTCTTCGGTGTCCAAATGCTACTCCTCAGAAATAACGAAAAGCCCTCCTCAGAGGCACACTTCAACTCTCAGGGAAGATTTACTTGTTCATCTTGAAAAATTCTTCCCCAGAAATTGAAGTGCTAAGTAAAATCCTCTTTAGAGGCCCGCTCTACCGTGTAGGAGAATTCACTTCTCAAAAATATGAAGTGACCATCTCCGAAGGTTGAAGCACAAAAACTTCTCCAAAAATGAGACACGCTCTATTTAAGTAGAATAATTGTTTCCTCAAAGACGGAATAATTATTCTCCAAAAAATAAGAGTACAAGTCTCGCCAAAGCAAAAAGATATTGCAATGCACTTGTGGCATAGGGGCAATATAATACAATAAAACTACAACAATGAAAGTAGTATTCAAGCAACATACCGCAAGCACATCACAATATCATGCGGAAAGATGTGGAATAAATGCATTCTCAAACACAGACAAAAAGTTTGTACAAGAAGAAAGAATCGCTTATTCTACACTAAAATGAGAAATAGATGCATTCTTACATATACAAGAATTCGTACAAGTAAAAGAATTATTTTATTCAATATTGTGAAAATTCTTTACATATGCAGATCTCAAAAAAGCAGGGACCGGTACCCGCACAATCTCCGGTCAATACATGCAAAAAGCAAAAAGCAAAATAAGAAAAGAAGAGCCTAGCTTATCACTCCTTCTTCTTGCCACCCTTAGTACCATAGCCTGGTTTGATGATTAATTTCAGAATCCGGCGTGGACGGGTCGGAGAAGGTGGAGGAGAAGGTATAGCCGGATATTCTTCTGCTTTATCTTCTCCAGCGAAAATACTTTTCTTCTTCTTCTTCATGACGCGCTTCCCCTTCCTCTTCGAAGAAGATTCGCTTCCCGGAGTAGCAAGCAGTGTAGAAAGCTTTGTGTCATCATCAAGAGACTGCTCTGGGGTCTTCTCGATGTCATCAAGATCCTCCGCCTTCTGCTCCTGCGAAGCGGCCGGATCATCCAGGCCTTGAAGAGCTTCAATTTTCTCTGCTTGTGATCCCGGTTGAGAAGCAGAAGGAGGAGTAACTTGAGAAGATGGAGGAACGACAACTAGAGGAGTGGAATTTTGTGCAGTATTCGGTGCTTCCTCTATAGAGAAAAGAAGTTAAAATCAGTACTCTCCGGAAAAAGTAAAGATGTTGGTTCATTGACACTTAAGTAACAATTGAGAAATTCATCAAACTCGGTTGAAGCAAATAAGTAGTCTGCTAGACTTGGATCAACATCGAAGTTACCTGGAGAAGTTGGTTTGATCACATTGATTTCAAATTGTTCAACTTCAATGCCGTCTTGAGTCTTCTCCTCGTCCTAAGCAGTGGAAGGCTCAGTAGCTGTGGTTTTAGCTTCGGCATTTGCAGGAGGTGGAGAATGGGAACTAGAGCCAATGTTTTCGGGATCGACCGAAGCCGGAGGACGAGCAGAGTCAGTTACCGTCACTTTTTCTAAACATTCTCCTCCCGCTGCTTCGGCTCGCTCCCTAGCAAGCTGCTCTTTTCCCCTGGCAAGGGCGGCGCGCGCCTCATCATCCAGATAAGTCGTTTCAAGATCCGCCTCGGCATATCCAGCACCTCCGAACATGTCCATTATTGCTTCCCACACTTCGGCTAAAGTAGTCTCATATGTTGGTCCCAAAAAGGAGAGACTACCACGCCCCAGAACGCTGTGCATATAGAAATCAAACAAAGTGGAACTAATTTTGGCCTTCGTCGCCTCATGCGACTGCTCAGCTGCCTCTTTTCCGGCAATGGCCTCATCGCGCTCTTTTTTGGTTTTTGACAGCTGAGTTCGTAACCGCATAACTTCCAAATCCTGGGAACTTGCCTTCTCTCGTAGCTGGGTGATGTCGGCGCGATAGATTTCTGTCATCTTCTTTTTGGCTTCAAGTTGGGCCTCAGGATTTCGTTGTGCAGCATGAGCATCGCGAACTTGCTTTTGAAGTAATTCTTTCTTTTGAGTAAAGGAAGTAGAAGAAGTAGCAAGCTCGTCTTTGAGTTTTCTAGCTTCAGTCTCAAGCCTCTCGTTGTCTTCAGCAATACTTGTCATTTCCGCATCATGCTGCTTACAAATTTTGTCCCATTCCGTCTTGTCGTTCTCCATGGTCAGCATGGCTTCAAGATTCGCACGATTGACTCTTTGCAGCTCATCGACAAGTTTTTTCCATCCAGATATCCTTTCAATATCAAGTTTGACGGCATCAAGGTTACGCAGCATAGCTGGTTTATCGATCAAAACCAAATCAAGGTCAAAACACACCACTTTTAAGCACCAATTCGGAAAACGACTTTGAAGAATAGGAGGGGCATCTTTGACCTGATACTGAGGTCTGCTGATGATCGCCTGGATGTCAGATTTCTTTAAAGTAGGAGAGCCGGATGGAATATTAGGAGAGATGGGAGCATCGGTCTTTTCCGAAATTGCAGACGTGTCCTTTTCGCTAAGTTTGGTCCGCTTGCTAGAACCATCAGCAATGTGACTCTTCCCCTTGTCGTCGTAAGATTTCCTTTTTTGAGAATCGTCACTTCTGTGGGAAAAGTCTTATCGCTCGTCCCTACTCCCATAGTGTTGTTCATCTTCTCTTCTACGGCGCTCTTTATAATCCCGTCTCTCGCGAGCTTTTCTAGAGGCCCTTTCTTCATCGGTCTCCTGACGGGAAGGAAGATAGCGCCTAAAATCATAAGTAACGCGGCCTCCATGACGCTGGAATTTGTCGTAGTACGATCCGCTCCGCCCCATCGAAGAATCTGAAAAAGAAAAAGAGACAAGTCTAAAAATCTCCAGAAAAAGAGGATAAGTGCGTATAAGTGCCGAAAAAATCCTAAGTGTGTGCGGCGTGCAAACTACGCGCGTCAAACTACAAACCACGCTTTAATGTGGGAACGGAGACGACTGGTGTAGAAGGTGTCGAAGCTTGTAAAGAAGAAGTCGCTTCAACAACAGGAGAGATCGCTTTTGAAATATCATCTTTAAAAAGTTCCTGAGAAGTTATCATTATATCGCTCAAATCATCAAAAGTATCATCGCCGTGATGCCCATCAGAACTCTCTTTTTCGACTTCCACGTCAGCCGTCTTTTCAGAAATGTGAGGATTTTCCTCCTCTTCAATAACTGGAGAAAGTGTTAACTTGCTGGACGACCCCGCAACGTCAATAGAAGTGGAACATTTCACCAGTGAAGTCTCAGTGGTGAGTTCTTTCAGTGAAAGTTCTTCGGCAAGGGCTGAGGCATTTGACGTCTTTACTGGAGAATCAGGAACTTCATGAAGTTGGATGGAACGAGAAGAATGTAGAAGTTCAAACTGGTGCAAAAGTTCATCTTTCAACAAGAATTTGGCGCTCCTCTCTTCCATAGCCACAGCATTTAAAGTTTCAAAAATCGACTTGAGACTGGGATTTCTAAGCGGGGGAGGAAGTGCTGAAGAAAGAAAAAAAATGAAAATAAGCATTTGATAATTCGGATTTCAAAAAGCTCATGAGATGAACAGAGAAAGGCAATCTTACTCCCAACTCTCCAGACAGAATAGAATCCCAGAGGACATCGGACAAAGAAGAATTGACTTAGGAACCCGTGAGCACTATCGGGTAAATCCAAAATCAACTTCCGGTTTCTGGCACCTCTTACAAGCACGATTGAAGGGTGATCCTTATTCTTAGCAAAGGTACATAAATAGCAAATTTCATCGAAGCTTGGAAGACGGTTGAACGTCCTCCTAAACAGAACACACAACCCCATCAAGACAGCATAACCGTTGGGATGTAGCTGGAAAGGCAAAATAGCTAATCGAAGAAAAAGTGCTCAGAGAAATTCGTTAAAAGGGGGAATAGCTCCACTTAAGCACATCTGACGATTCACTGCGACAAAACCAAGAGGTGGCCTGTCAGCAGTGTCGTTTGCTCCAGGAAATAAAGCATCTGCTTCGGCAATACCAAACTGGATGCACAGTTGTCTGAATACTTTGTGGCTCAAGGTGGTCGGAGTTCTTTCTGGAGGGTCGATCAATGGGTTAGCAATTGGGAAAGCTTCCCCGGCTGGTCATGTATCTTCTTGTTGAGATGCCATTCTACACAATCAACTGGATGTTCAAATATCAAGGTGCACATTTCCTAAAAAGTGTGAGGTGTTGTGCGTAACTAACAAAAACAGAAAGTAAACATAACTGGAATTAAAATTAGTTGACAATTGGTCGATTACAAGATTTCAGGGCTTGTTAACTTAAAACTCAAGTGCAGTGTTAATGCAAACGAATCAGCTTTAATTGACTATTTTAGTTTTGCTTTAATACTTTACTTGAATTGATTAGTTTGCAGCATTTCGTTCACACAGTTCATTTAAGCTGATTATTCTTTATCGACTAATCTGTCATTCGATGTGGGCAGTCAATGGCAGTATATTCGTCCCAAGTTTTCTGCAAATACTATGTTTAACAGGTTATTAACATTAAAGTCAAAACAGCCTGTAAAGAAGTGCAACATAGTTCAAGTTCAATCAAAATTCAAAGGCCAATTGAGCTCTGTCCAAATTTCACAAGTGTTAGGCCGTCCAGCGACCTAGCATAGGCTGGAACCTCCATAGGTCGCGATATGCAAATCAAAAAGTCCAAGGCAAGGCGAATTTGTTCAAGACCTAGCTCGGCCGCGACCTAGAGCCTATGTCGCAAGAAAGATAGGTCGTGCAGTCCTTAGGTCGTGCGATTCTTAGGTCGCACAGTTCTTGATTCGTGCAAGTCTTAGGTCGCGCAAATCTTAGGTCGTTCAGCGACCTAGCACAGGTTGAAGCTTTCTTTAAGTCACAGAGTTCCTTAGGTCGTGAGTTATCTTAAGTCGCTCAAGTTCATTAAGTTGCTAACTTCTTCCCCAAGCATACTCACCAGACCCGGTAACCCGTTAACGCCAATACAATGAAACCTATCATTCTACACGTGAAATTCATCGTCTTTTCATACCACCAAGTCATTCAAAAAATCGATTCAACATATCTCCGATCTATCTCACTACTGTGCGATCGTGAATCACAACAACAACAATAACCAATGACAATCAAGAACCGATCACAACACGGCTCAAGATGAAGCACGACGTACGGAAGTGGTTTAGGGTTCGGAGAATAGAACTTGTGGATCAATGGTAATCGTGGATGAACAAAGATTGAGGAAACTTACGTAATCTAGTAGCGGGGATCAATTGTTAAATGATTAACTCGAATTCGCCTTTTGAAATCACAAATTTCTAATAATGGCAAGGCGGGAAATTGAAGCAATTAAGTGGGGAAGAAGCAGCGACCTAATGAATTTATATGGGACTGAGAGAGGAAGGCGAGTAGGCACACGAGTTAGCACGATTTTTAGGTCGCTCACGACTTAACAAAGTTAAATCGAAGCACACGACCTACGACCTAGGCATGTACTTCGAGGGGCAAATGTTAACTCCTTGTTTTCTGGCGAGCTAAAATTCTGCAACCTAAAAGCAGCGACCTACGACCTAAAGGAAGTTGCGACCTAAGAAGCTCCGTGACCTAACATATTCAACGACCTAAAGGAAGTTGCGACCTAAGAAGCTCCGTGACCTAACATATTCAACGACCTAAAGGAAGTTGCGACCTAAGAAGCTCCATGACCTAACATATTCAACAACCTAAAGGAAGTTGCGACCTAAGAAACTTCACGACCTAAGGAAGTTAGCGACCTAACGACCTAAGGAAGCTAACGACCTAACTACTAAGGAAGCTAATGACCTAACTACTAAAGGACTTCACGACCTAACTACTGAAGAAACTTCGCGACCTAACTTCCCCAGCGACCTAAGAGTGCTAATGACCTAGGAAGTATCACGACCTAAAGGACCTAACGACCTAAGGAAGTTAGCAACTTAACGAGTTAAAGCCTTCACGAGCTAACAACCTAAAAATGTTTACGACCTAACTCCTGAAGCGGTCCAGCGACTTAACAACCTGACGAGCTAAAAGCAAAGAAAGGAGCATGACCTACCCTAGGTCGTTCATGACCTACCACTTGTTCAGATAAGACCGAACGCAACCCCATCAGGCTAGCTTCTTAAGTCGCGAGTGGACCACGACCTAACTTAGGTCGCTCGCGACCTACGACTTACCTTAGGTCGTACACGACCTAAGACTTGGGAATTAAATTCTGTCCAGACTTCTCCTATAAATAGAACCCCAACTTCAACTAGCAAAGGACTTTTGGCCAATCATTTTCTGAAGCGTCGTTACTCTACCGAACTCTCAACTCATCCAACATTTGAAGAACTCTAATCACTCAAGACATTACAGCAAGCTTTGAGAGGAATCTACCGCATTCAACATGAATTCGAGGAGATCTTCAACATCGAAGCTTGAGCTAATAGTCTAAAGTGTTTAGGAATCGAAATATCTTGTATTTTGAAGAGCATTGTATCATTTTGTAACCAGAATCAGCAATAAAAGACTATAAAGTGGACGTAGGCTCAATTACGGGCCGAACCACTATAAATCTATTGTTCCTTTACCGTTTTCTGCTATTTTCTGCTTATATTCTGTTCCCGTACCAACGGGTGGTGCTTTCACATTGTTATTACACACACCGGGTGTTAGCGTTCGATTTTTAGCGTTAACAGAGACTTTTTCGAAATTTTCCGAAAATTCTAACACTTGGAAAAATTATCAATAAATATGTATGCAAAGAAAAAAAGATTAATAAACGAGTCTATTTAAATTTGTAACATATGATAAATTTGATTCTACAATAACCACTTAGAGAATTAGTGAGTCTCAACTCGATTGTATAATTCGAAAGAAATTTATAATTTAAGCGTTTATGACGTCTTCGTATAAGAAATTACGAGGATGGTATTTTCATAAGGGGGGAGGTATGTAACAAACATGCTATTCGAAGCCGTAGTATTATACAAATTTAATTAAAATAAAATGTCCGTATTCGATTTTGAGAACTATTATTTGAAATCAACTTTTTACTCAATTGAAATCTATTTAATAATAGATTTTGTTTCCACAAGTTGAATGAATTAATAAGTTCTTTTTAGAAAATATATCAAATAGGATAAAGTGTTATTGTTTGATATAAAATATTTTAAAAATGTAGATAATTTTATATTATTGAAATATATGTGGAAAATAAATGTAATTTACGTTACGTTGATACAATCAATAATTGGATAAAGACAAATAAATATTGAATCAAACATTGTCGTGTAATTATCGAAATTGTACTTTGTAAATTAGATAGTAGATTAATTTAAATTGGAATTGGTTCTACAAATCAATGATGAAATTACTCACATTTAAATATAGGGATTGAAAAATTTTAAACAATAAGGGAAAATGCAAATTTTATTTATATAAGAACTTTAGTTGTAAATTTAAAGAGAAAAAAAATAAATTCATTTCAAAATCTCTTCCTTCCTCACTTTTGGCCCAAGCCCATTTAAATTAAAATTAAAAATGAACGCACCTCTACACTTTTCTTTCCTAAATCCTAGAACCCGACCAGATACCCCATCCCCAAATACCTTAACACACGAAATCGACAAGGAAAAAATAAAAAACGCAAAACACATGCTTGCAGAGGCCGTAAGACGAAGTTATGGGGAATCACAAGGGGATGTGACGTTGGTGCTAACATCGACAGGTGGGTGACCTAGGCTGTTGGAATTGAACCAGTGTCACAGTTATGGTGATGGGTGAAGTCATGACAATGAAGGTTGCAACATCGATTTGGAGGTGATGGGAGAAGCCCGGCTATGTGCGACTTGGAGCATGGTTGACGGCTGTTAAGGAAGTTCAGTTGAGCGATGATGGCTTTCAAACGTGCGATAGTCGATGCGTACTAGTATCAGATGGAGGCTGCTGCAAGCGAAGAAGGAGGCACAATGTTTTCTAGTGCTTTTGGACAGTAAAGACTTCTCTTGGAATTTTAGGTGAGTTATTTTTAACTCACATTGCTATATCTAAATAAATGAATATCCTTATGCTTTCCATGACATGGTTGTTTGGGTGATAATTGTTGATTTTTGATTATTGAATTAGTTAAAGTATGAATGCATATAATGAATTGTTCTATGTTTTGCACATAGTTTGGATAAACTTGATTGGTTTGGGATGTTTATTCCTTAAATGGTTACGTGGTGTATTTACAAATGTAATTTCGTCCGTTTGTGAATTTAAAATTTTGTAGTATGATGATACTTATATATCATCATATGATCGAAGTTTGTTAGAAAGCAAGTCGAAGTTATAAAAATTTCATATTTGGAATTGTTGACCCAAAAAATGGACCAACACACTGGTTTGAGTTTGAAAGCACCAGCCCTGTCTTGATAGAGCAATACCACAGATAACGGATATAGAAAAAGAATAGTAAAGAAAGACAGGGATTTTTTAAAATGGTTCGGTTGCTAATGAAACCTATGTCCACTTTATAGTTTTATTAGACTGGTTGTTGTTACAATGAATAACTGATTACAAGGCTTTGATTATCTTGAAGTGAGTTGAGTCCCCAAAGTTGGAATCCACTGGAGAATCACAGTGAATTCCTTTGGAAAATATTGTGAGGGAGGTAGAGAGTGAAGAATAGTTCCAGCAACCAGCACGAAGAAGATCCTCTTTATGTTGCAGGTATGATGGTATTTATAGAGATCAGAGAGCTTTTGGACCAGACATGTTTATCAACTGCTCGTAGGTAGGTAGGAAACGACCCAGGGAGAGTTTGGCTCGCAAAACGAGATAGGGCTATATGGGTCGCTGGTGACCTATGGCCTATGGTTTGCTGGCGACACATGGCATATGGGCACTGGCGACCCATGGTCTTGGCTCGTTTGCGAGCCAATGCCTTGGCCTCTTTTCGTAGTGTTCTTCAGCTAACTTGTTTGAAAGTTTGAGGAGAGGCATGGATCGCCGATGATCCAAGCACTTAGGATTTTCTGGAGTTTGGAATTGGAGATTCTTTGATAGTCTTTTATCAGAGTTGTTTCGTTTCGATGGCAATTCACTAGCTATTTGTGCTCAGCGGCTGATTGGGCTAAAAGAATGGCGGTCCCTTGGTTTAGTCGATCCTATTCGTTGCCTTAGTAATATTGCTTGGCTCTCGTTCACTCCTTGCCTTAGCCTTTCTGGTTGTTCTAAACCATCCTGATGTCACGAGATTGTCCTGCTTTCTAGTTTGTCCGCTGGGTCACAAACCCGGATAACATTTGCCCCTCAGAGTTTGCCTTCGTTGAAAACAAGGCGTGCTCTGGAAATAACTTCTTTTGAGTCTTCATTTTGTGAATTCTAGTTTATCATGTTGAGGTTACCATTCGAATTAGGCTTTAACTATTCAGCCGTCTTTTGAATTTTTAGTGTGGATCATTGGGGTCCAACTTAAGATGTTGATCTTAATTGACCGACTTCTAATAGCCGTTCATTTTTTTTATTTCAATCTAAATTTCAATTCCTGGTATTGGTGATGCAATCCTTGCTCCGTAATTTACGCAAGGGTTTTAGGTCAGCAAGTGGGTGCATGATTTAGGTTCGGAGTTGTCCTATATTGCTTTGATTCAACCAGCGGTGAAGTTATGCTTTGTCTTGGAAGATTGTACGCCATTCAGGAGTGAAGTCTTGCCCTTGGTCTTTAACTTTTTCTGTTCGTGAATTTATTTAAGATCCCGTCGATCTTTTTTAATTCCAATTCGACAATTTTGTTCCAAAATCGGATATGTTTGATTATTCAATCCTATCACTCTTCCTATTTCTTTATTCTAGTGATCCTAAAAAGAAAAGCTTCCCGCATCGATCCGGACAGCGACTCCGTTATCGATTGTTGATCGATAACGGGTAAGTTTGGAAGAGGTAATTTCAAAAGATGATATGCATTGTTTTTTCAAATGTAAGAAAGCTATCTACACTAGATTGTTTGTTCACAGTATTCAGGATATTGGACTCTTCTCATGTAGGTAGCACACTCCATCTACCCTAGTCAACGCTCAGGATTGGATTGGTCAATATAGGTCGACTTCCCTTGGATTTCGGGCGTTAATTATACGAGGATATTATTTAAAGTAAAACATACCTGACAGGGTTGAATGCCAACTTTTGTCATTGAAAATGACTTTTCATTCTTCTAATCTTTAGTCTCGCGGAGGGACTTCCACTTCTCCAGAAACTGGGTCCTTCGCAACTTAGGCTTCGCTTATTATTCCTATATTTTTGGGATGATTGATTACCATTAAATTACGAGGAACAGTTGCTCTTGTAGAGTTGTAGTTGGATTTCGATCAGGCACAGTTTCAGCCTTCGAAAACTAGTGCACGAGTTGTTTGAGTGCGGTTGTCCTTTCTTTGCGGTTTTCGGAATTCAATGCACACTAGCCTTTGTCTTTGGGGACTATTGACTCAATTGCTCGATTTCGAGCATTGCTTTTCCTCGCTGTTGCGCTTCTTTTGCTCATGTGCAGCATACTCGTTTACTATAATTATATACATGTAAGTAATACTTCTGCGGTCATTTTGGCATATTCTATTTCATAGCTTTGTTTAGAACTATAAAGTAGCCTGGTCTAGCCAATTTTGTAGCTAATTCCTTCTTATGCTCGATTGACGTCATTTCAGCAAAGTGTTGGTGTAAACGCCTATGTACGTAGGGCTTATTTCTTTGACTACCGAACCAACACATTATGGGAGACTAGGTCTCCTAAGTGATACATTCGACTGCCCCAGTTTAATTAACACGATAGCTCCTATGTTCAGGGATTAGAGACTTTGTGCTTGTTCCCAAGATCTTATTTTTGTAATGATGTCGGTTTGTATTAGGAAGATGTGTTTCTAGTATCTTTTTCTAAATTAAATTCTTTAGAGTCCGACGTTGAGATCCAAATCGTATGTTGGTTTCTATCTTTGAAAACTTATATATGGATGACTAAACTCTATGAATTTTTCCTTGATGTTGTGAATCTTCGAGTAGCATGAGATGTCAAAAGGTAGGGCTGAAGGTTCAATCAAAATCTTGCTTCTGTTTTTGAGAGCCTATGTATCGATAGTTTCATTTTGGGCATTCTTTCTAGCATCACCAAACTTCCGGTAATGGCATATTCCTGCCATTTGGAACCAAATGATTTACTCAGACCATAAGTATGTTATCAATTCTTCTCATCATCGCCAGACTATGAGCGATGGTTAATTTCTTGACCTTAGACTCTTCATTTCCTTTGTTTGCGATTTAGTTTCCAGAATACTCTGTATTATGATACATAACCGTTATCTAATCAACCTCATAGTTATTGGTGTTTGGACTTTTGAAACATTTCTTTTGATCAGGTATTTGTGTTTCTATCCCTTCTTGGGAGACTAGTTGTTTCGAATGACTATATTTGGGCGATTGAGAGAGATGGAAATCTATGGGGCGAATTGCTCAATTGCCCCCACCCTGGCTCTCAATCCCATTATGGAATTGAGGAAGTTTGAGGATTTTATTTTCGACCTTCCATGATTGCTCCCGCTTGTCCTTGGCTATGCATGCTCTTCTTGGTTGCTGACGTTGTGACAGAATTTCTGGCCATATGTCAACTCCTATCTTTGAGAATTGATAATCTTGCTTCTTGGTTCCAAGTAACATTTCCTCAAGGATGCCCATCATTTGGCTGCGTCCAAATTCATTCTAAGTTGAATTTTGGAAATTCAGTTGTGCACCAGCTTTCCTCCCTAGAAACTAGTACATGGGAAATTCAATCCTAGGATTTCCTTCCGACGTTGCTTTATTCTTGTGCAGCAGCTGATTCCTGTGATGAAAGGTTGAACCATCTGGCTGACATATGAAAGGATATGTCTTCTGGTCATTGCCTTTCATTAGGCAACAATAGTTTTCTAAAAAAAGGTGGAAACCCAATTTAGGACCAGCTTCTATCTTCGGAAGCTAGTGCATCGATGGTTCACTGCGATGAGTGTTTCTCATTAGCCATGTAGATTAAAGTTTTTCTGGCGTTGTAGGGGCAATACCGATACTTAGTGTGTAGAATTTT
The DNA here is from genome assembly GCA_030737815.1 of Allium fistulosum. Lineage (NCBI taxonomy): Eukaryota > Viridiplantae > Streptophyta > Magnoliopsida > Asparagales > Amaryllidaceae > Allium > Allium fistulosum. The sequence continues at coordinate 749,371,970 of CM060905.1, read as the reverse complement.
TCTCAGAGTTGCCGGGACAACACCAGCACTTAGGAAATAGAAAATTTTCACGGTGTTGCTAGGGCAACAATAGTTTTAAAAGATAAAAGAAGGCCTTGGCGTTGGCGAGGTAACAACGACACTCAGTAGGTCGGGAATGATTTTCCCCGTCGATTCGGTGTGCTCTAAATCTAGTCGGGTACTAGTTTCGGTCTTCGAAAACTGGCACTTCGATGATTGGATTGTAAAAGTATTTTCTTAGTGTTGCCTATATTCAAGCAGTGTTAAAGTCACATTGCTGTGGATTGAATCATTCATTCGATCCTGTAGAGTTGAGTAGATTCCTTTTAATCCAATGTGGATGTTTTCTCAACGCTGCTTAAATTTACGATACGCCACATTCTGGAACGGTGAGGGTCCCGGGCATTTCTATTGTCTAGCTTTGCTTCTAACCTTGAGTATTACTCATAGAGATGCAAGGCTGTTTCTCAACCGATTCTGTAGTTATTCTCATTCATGAAAAATAGAACTTCCTCCAATCGATCTTTGTTATGATCTGATGACTATTAGCGGAACCCTTCATTTCTAGTTGTGAAACTCCAGGTTCTTACTGCATACACTTGAAATTGTGGAGCAAGTCATCACATTACCCCTTGTACAATCATGTTCATTCCTATACTAATCATGGACCGGTAGGGTTCGATAGTGTTTGCCTTAAATCCATGACACTTAACCTTACTTATTTCAGACCATATGCATTATTGTGAATATCAACCTTATTCGTTTGTTCCAATCTTTGGGAATCAATGGTTTAGCTGCTCGATTTTGAGCGTTCTCTCCTTACCGTTGTCTATTATCGGATAACAGCTGGTTTTTTGCAATTTAGGCTTTGAGACCTCATTCTAGCACATGCTTCTATCTTGTGAAAGCTGGTGCATTGATGATTTGATTCTGGAAATGATTTCCATCGTCCTCTACCTTTGTACCATGGTAAGTTCCTTCTTTTATTGCAAGTTGGAGCGGTCTTTTATCCTAATCAAATGTAAATGTGTTATGTGCCCCTCAGTCTACGGGGCTGGTTAATTTGAACAATTGTTGTGAGACTTAATGTTCGGGGTGGATCCTTGGATGCCCCCAGCCAATGGTACATCGCAGCTCCTATCTCTAGGAACTTGTGACTTGGGTGTCTTGGATTTTGACATTTTGTACATTAACTTCGGTCAAAGATGAGAATCCTTTGCCGACTTCTTAATTTATGAGCTTTGTAGCACTACCGAAGCAATGTCGATTCTTTCGGATAGTGGGAGTTGATCCCTGTTAATCAAAGTGCGCCCTTTTGGGAGTGCACGACTTACGAAATGCACGGCTTTTGAGAGTGCATGACTCATGGGATCGATATGACCTGTTGACCAAGGACAGTTTGGAACTTCTTGACACTGAGGAGTTTGTTGATATTATCGGCAGCGTCACCACTCTTGAAACGAGGCAGAAACTGCAAACAAAGGGAGGAAAGGGGAGCAATGGAAGGAAGGGCTGAGGAGCTTGCGGGGAGACCGATCTAAATTTTGTTCTTTTTGAGTCATTTTGTTCAATTGGAGAGTCTGCATTTTGTGTCCTAATTGTAGAGTCAGTATTTTCTCTTTGTTGGCCTTTGTTGTATGGGTACGGCCCTCATATTTTGATCCTATGTATAGAAAATCATAAGCAATACAATGATATTTTGACTGTATTTTCATCTATCTATTCGTGTATGCTGTGTACTTGTGCTAGTTCCATTAATTTCTAGTTCTGTAATGGAACTTAGAGGTTAAAAGCACTTAGAGAATTTTTGTTCAAAAATTCACAAAACTTTAATAATTTCTAAAAATTAAAAAATTTTCTTTGGAAATTCATAAAAATTTGAGATAAACTTGTGAACTTATTGTTGTTTGAAGTGATAGAACCTGCGAACTTATTGTATTTGTGTGATTCTGTCTCAGTATAGGTGTATGTCCCCTAGTTCATAGGGTTGTTTACTTCAAAAAAATTTCAAGTATCCGGTATCTTAGGGTTTAGATAGCCTCTATTGAAAATCTAGCTAAGTTATGACCTGATTTTCCTTTCTTCAGAAGTTTTGCGACCTTAGCTTGTATTCTCGGTTTCCGGCAGCATTCAGGTAAGTATGCAATTTACGCATAAGTATGTATTGTCAATCGTTGATTGCCTTCCCTCTAGCACCAATTATTTTTGATTACATGCGTGGGGTTTCTCATGCCTCTTGGCGTTATCTATCTCTAGGCAACACGAGAAGTTGGTTTTTGATATTCATCACGTTGCCTATCTCTAGGCAACACAAGAAGTTTAATTTGCGTTTCTTCGGCGTTGACTATCTTCGGGCAACGTGAGGAGTTTGTTTTCGATGTTTTTCGGCATTGCCTATCTCTGGGCAACTCAAGGAGTTCATTTTCGGTGGTTCTCGGCATTTCCTATCCACTGAAAATGCGAGGAATTTCAACTTGAGTGCGCAGCTTGTGTTATGCGCGTCTTTGGATGCTCCTTGGCATTGCTTATCTCCAGGCAACGCGAGGATTTTTTTCTTGAGTGTGCGGCTTACGAGATGCGTGGCTTTTGAAGCTCCTTGGCGTTTCCTATCTCCGGGCAAAGCGAGGAGTTTAAATTTGAATGTGTGGCTTATGATATGTGCGGCTTGTGATGCTCTTTGGCGTTGCCTGTCTCTAGGCAACGCGAGGAGTTTAAATTTGGTGCTGCTCGACGTTGCCTATCTCCAAGCAATGCGAGGAGTTTGAATTTGGTGCTCCTTGGCGCTGCCTATCTCTAGGCAATGCAAGGAGTTTGATGCTCCTCGGCGTTGCCAATCTTTGAGAAACACGAGGAGTTAGTTTTTGGTGCACGACTTTTGGTGCTCCTTGGCGTTGCCTATCTCTGGGCAACGCGAGGAGTTTAAGTTTGAGTGTGCGGCTTACGAGATGCACTACTTTTGGAGCTTTGTGGCGCTGCCCATCGTCGGGCAAGGCGAGGAGTTTAAGTTTGAGTGCGCGGCTTAAGAGATGCATGGCTTTTTGAGCTCCTTGGCATTGCCTATCTCCGGGCAACGCGAGGAATTTAAGTTTGAGTGCACGGCTTACGAGATTTGCTGCATTTAGAGCTCCTTGGCATTGCCTATCTCCGGGCAACGAGACGAGTTTATGTTTGACTGCACGGGTTACGAGATGTGCGGCTTTTGGAGCTCATTGGCATTACCTATCTACAGGCAACGCGAGGAGTGTAAGTTTCAATGCGCGGCTTACGAGATGCGTGGCTTTTGGAGCTCCTTGGCATTGCTTATCTCCGGGAAACGCAAGGAGCGTAAGTTTTTATGCGCGGGTTACGAGATGCGCTGCTTTTGGTGCTGCCCGGCGTTGCCTCTCTTCGGGCAACGTGAGGAGTTAGTTTTTGATGCTTCTCGGCGTTGCCTATCTCCGGGCAACGCGAGGAGTTAGTTATTGATTCTTCTCGGCGTTGCCAATCTCCGAGCAATGTGAGGAGTTAGTTTATTAGTGCTTCCTGATGTTTTCCGTGGCAATACCGGTTTTTAGAAGGCAAGGATCGGGTTCAGCCGATCCGACGGTTTGAGTTCAATTTGACCCTGTCGACCCAGCAGGATGCTTACATGAAAACAGTTTTATTGGTTCAAGAAGCTAAATTGTTTTTGGTTCTAGTAACCATGGGTTGGATGATCCTTCCATGTTTTTGGACGATGTGCATGCCAAATAGATCAGTTTGCTAAAGTAGAGAGATCTATAGTTGACCACATGAAGATGGATTGCAGATAGAGCCTATGGGAGTTCTAGGCCTGACTCTTAACTCTTGTTCCATACCACCTTCAGAGAAAGGGTTTTTGATTAGCATACGGTCTAAGAGGAAGATGAATTGGTCACCAACAGTGGTAAAATAGTAGTTGGAAAGAAGTGGGCAGGAATTATGCTAGTATTTTGTTTGTTTCACTAGCTAGATCATTAAGTCCACGGTTGTCACAATGCCAGTATTTTTAATCGGGCATAACAGAACTGTAGTAAGATTAGTCTCTGCCTTTCTTATTGCTATTTAGGTGTGTGCGGTGCCCCCATGCCACAGGACTGTTGGCGCGCATGAACTGTATCCATGGTTTCTCCACAACTCATTTGATTGCCTCCAGTTCTGTGGTAGCGGTTCTTCTGAGTTCTAAGTCTTGGCTTGATTCGAGTCAGCCTCCGATTAACTACAAGGTCGGTTCAGTTTTGACTTAGTTCCTTTGAGTGACTTTGAAGCTCTAGGGTTCAGCGCTGTTTGTTTCATCAGTCGTTTAATTATGCTGAATGACAAATATGATTATCGATTTGTGGCCCTGGAGCATGACTTCATTGACTTCAGGGGGCTTCGGATTAGATGACTATTGGTCTTCCAGTTCACCTTCATGGATATCAGTTGCACATAAATCTCGCTGATCTACTAGTTCGCCTTCACGATGCTTTAGTTCATGAAAGACCTTCACATTCGTGGAATGTTTTTTGTGGTCGGATGTCCGGCGATCGAACGGCCTTGGAATTATAATTTATCAATTTCGAGAGGAGTTTTGGGTTTTGTGTCTGACGGCCCGGCGGTCTTAATGCAATGATTCATTGACTCTGAGAGGAATTTACCAGATACAGCTCAAGGGAACACAGTTTTATTGGTTCCTGTAGGTTAAGGTGTTTGACCTATTGGTTCAATGATCCTTTGGATAAGACTTTTCGATGCCACCAGGAACGCCTATTCTCAGAACAGGGTTGACATGAATCGTCGAGGGCATAGAAGCATTTCTTTCGCCATGCAGTCTGCAATAACGCTAGTGTCCTGGTACGGCTCATTTGGAAAAGGAGAGTTGACAAGGATGGATGAGAAGGCATCGCTTTAGGTTGTTGTCCCATTCCTTAGTAGCCAACTAGCTAGATGTTATTTGATAATCATCCTTTCGTCTAATTTTGTCAATTAGTTGGGGCCTTTTCTGATGGGTCTTAGTAGCCTTGCTTGGGCAAAAGGTCCTTGAGGTCCTGTAGCTCCTTTACAGTTTGGTATGTTCTTTGGCACACTGTCGGGTTTGCCTTCTTCTAATTGCACTACTTCTAGTCATTAGAACCAATTTGTACTTCTTTTGCTGATTTTAGGTTGGAATTACTAGAATAGGGAGTGGTTGAAACCCACTAATCGATTCATGAAGTTTGCATTCTATTCCGCATTATTAGAACTTAGAGTCATTCTATGAGCGGTCGACTCATGCTTAATTTGTGTTCATACTTCAGTCTGTGCTCCAGGGACTTAGAGTTTTTTTCATCAGATCGTCTATACTCTAATCCGCAGTCAGGAATTTAGAGTATCTAGCCTGCAGTCAGGGACTCAGAGATTTTTGTTGAAACATTTATAATCTGGACTGAGCTCCGGCGACTTAGAGTGCTCTAGTCTACGTTTCTGGGAATTAGAGATTTTTGTTGAATCATTTATACTCAAGTCTGTGCTTTGGGGACTTAAGAGTACTCTAGTCCGCGCTCTGGGGGCTTGGAGATTATTATTGACAGCAGTCGTATTTCCACCCATTTGATTTGTACTTCACTTATCGTGTCGAGGCAAAAGTTGTCGAATGAATGGTCGAACCATGTTTGTTAATGGAATGGGATTCTACACCTAGCATATAGGATGAAACATGGCAATCAGATGGTCGATTCACATCCACTTTATAGTTGTGGCACTTCCCATTAAGTTGGGGAAAAAAGAAGGTGATGACTTGATCACATCCATGCTGGGGGTCGAATGATCGAGTCTTACACAATTTTTTTCTCGTATTCTTTCTAGCAAGCAGAGATAATGGGTTAATAAGCGGGCAATTAAGTTGTGTCAGTTTCAGGCTGCAATCATCTCCATTTGTTGAAATCTTGGGTTGATCAGTAGGCAGCCAGTCGTGACTACTTCGAGTCTAATATGAAGGTTGCTGAGTGGATAATCCGTCATGTCTACTCTCTATTGGATTCTGAACTTGTTGAGTTCTTTATTCTGTGCCTCGGCATCCAAAATTAGGTGTATATGGTAGCTGATGAATGATTGAATCGCGTTCATCTTGATGAAACTCCATAGGTTCGATCATGGTATATGGAGATTGGCTGGTGGCCAACTCTAAGTACTTGGTCGCCTGCATAGTTTTGGAAGTAGTTTAGTTTAACTTGGTCGTAGATCACAACATAATTGAAATTGAAATTAGAATAAAATTATTCAAAGAAGATCAGAATAAATCTCATTCATAAGTGAAGTAGCATCGTGCGCTCGCTATTCCACTTTGCCCCAAACTCCTTTCAATGGGATGTCGACTGTGAATGGTCCAATTGATAATCAGAGTTCTTTATTGACGGGCATTGGATGTTCCCTGCTCGCCATTCTATAGGGATTACACATACTGTTGAAGCTTTCTGTTCCAAATCAGCTTTCCGATCACATCTCGGAGGTGTTTGTAATTGCTAGTGTTAGGACCGTGTGCATCTTGGAATATACAACATTCCTCGAATTTTCTCTGGGCTTCGGTGGACTTTTTCGAGATTGGTTTTCAGTAATTCTCTAAGTCGTAAGTATCCAAGTAAAGGCTATTGATTGAATTGTTCACAGGAGCATATGAGTCGAATTTTGAGATCCTAGGTCGTTTCCTAGAATCTGAGTCCTTAGCCAATGGGCTCGTATTGTTCTTTCTCCCAGTCTGCTTTACCTCCTCCCTGCTTTGCTTCTGATTCACTTTGTAATAGAGACGATCCAAGGTCATAGGAGGCTTTCAAGCTAACTAGCTGGCCAAATTTGTCTAGGGGTTGATTCCCCTCATCGACGCCATCAGTATGATATACTCACTAGGATTGCTCGCTTTAGTGACGACGACGGTGATATTGAATCTCTATAGGAAGTCTTTGAGTGGCTCACCTAGCATTTGGAATAAATTAGATAATGACATCACATCATTGGTGTGAGTCTCAAGCATTCTAATCTGCTCGACAAACTTCTCATCCAGTTGATTAAATGAGGAGATGGATTTTGGCGATAATCGCATAAATCACATGATCGATACACCTTTGAGGAATAAAGGAATTCATGAGATGTAGTCCAGGGTTGGTTTTCCATTAGTAAACCAATATGATTGGTTCATTGAATCTCCTTGGATATATTTCACACCGAATGGCTTCAACAAATAGGCAAAATCCGGTTCGTTTTTAAGTTATAGCTACTTGTTATGCTTGTTAATGATGTATGTATGCTCGAGATATAAGGAAAGCAAAATGGAACGGTGTTGACGGATCAGTGGTAAGTAACTTGGAGTTGGATCCGAGAAAATATGCTAGTTGCTTAGAGTCAATTTTTGGTTTGCTTGGAGTTGCTAAACCCAAAGGCCAGATGATCGGCGCTTGGAATAACTTTGGCATTTGCTTGGGGGAAAAAATGGTTTACTCAAGTTTGCCTTTAGGCCAAAATTTTCTAGATTTTCTTCGAGTCAAATGGGTGATTACCCGAGTTCGACTTTGAGGCAGGACTGAAGTGAGTTTTTCAACGACCATTTTTACGATTTTTGATGATTTTCAACGACGACCATTCGTGATTCGATGTTGGGAGCTCCCTGATAGGATTGGGAGTGGTCACAGTATTCTGTCCTCATTCTTCTTGGAGCTTCGCCGATTGCTTCCTTTTGACTATATCCCCCTCGATCGACCCAGACGACACTAGTACTATCTGGTCTTCTAATATCTATGTCATAAACTAAGGGTTGACCACCCATCGTATTTTCCTTGAAAAAATTTCTTTCAAAATGATTTAAACCTTTTAAATTATACTTAAATAAGAAAAACATGCTCTTTGCTTTACTCAAAATACTTGCACCATGATATATGCTTTACACAAAACAATGTTGATGAAATCTAATCAATGGGATGACCTATCCCGTCATAACAAGTTAAAACCTCTTTATAACTTAGAAAGCTTTAGGCTATAAGGCCAAAAAAATATCTTTAATAAACCTTGCTTTAAACCTTAAACAGTCCATTTCGAATTCATTAAAAGTACTCCTTTCAAAGCAAGTTAACTACATTGACCTTGGAAACTCAAGGCTGAAAGGCCAAAACATACCTCTCGAATAGTGGCACTTCACCAGAAGGACAAACTTTGCTGTCCAATTAGTTTCTAGGACACACATTCAAAGAAATTACTTTCAAGGCCAAAATCAGCAGAATAATTACTTTTAAGAACAAAGTCAGCAGTCCAATTACTTTCAAGGACATAATTTGATAGGTTTTTAGGCCCTAGAAACTAATTATTTTACGTTTTATCCTTGAAAGTAATTATTTCAGTTATGTGTCCAAGAAACTAATTCTACTTGCTAAAAAGGCCCTTGTGGCTAATTTCCACTCTCGAATATGTAAAAAATAGAACTTTCAAAATCACTACTTAAAGCCCTATACATCCCCTTTCGAAACCATTTAAACTGGGCTTTCGAAGACATAGGAACCATCCTTTTTAAGCACTTATATTATACATTTTGAAACTCTTATATATTATATCTTTGGAAAGCATTGGGTTCAAGTAAAGGTTAATGGAAACATTGCTTCGAAATCATTTAAAATTATCCCTTTGAAAGCATTGGGTTTTACATTTCATATAACTAATGGGTCATAAAGGATAGGGGCGAAAGTAGCACTTCGAAAGCATTAATCTTAAGTAAAAGAAAGAGGATGGTTTCGAAACCAACACTTTTGAAACCGTTGCCTCTTAAATCATTTAAAAGCGGCTATATGACCCTTTCAAAATAATTGAGAAGGTGGCTCAAAGTAAAGAGACGAAAGCACCCTTTTAAATACGTTGTTTAAGGCTATAAAGTGGCCTCAACTGATTCGAAAGGTATGAATGCGGCATCATGAGTTTTATCCTTTCGAAACTTCTTCTAAAACAAAAGGGCGCCAACTCTTCCGGAATCCCTTTTCTAAAAACAATGGCAAGCGACAACTTGTTCGAAAGATTAATTTATAAAAAGAAGTATGTAAAGCTTATAAAGGTACATCTACCCCTTCGAAAGCATGGTTTCAACACGATCTCTTTTGCCTTTCTCCAATGCGCTACGTATCAACTGCTTGATACCATGTTCATTAGTTTCGAGTTGGTTCTTCAGCGGAGGTTTGGTGTAGAAAGCTAATATATGGAAGTGGCGAAGTAGTAAATTTAAGCAAACCAATTTTTAGCCTTTTAAGGTAATTTCTTTTCAACTAACTTGCATTATTTGTCAAATGCAATTGATTACCATTTCTTTATCAAAATACTTTTCTAAAAAGCGCTTCCGAACTCAGAAATTATCAATTAAAACATTTCACAAATGTGCCATTTTCCTTATAAAACAAATAAAACATTTAAGTCTTTTAACTTAAATAATTTTATAACCATAGTAGAATACTTAGGATAATTCCCCAAAAATCATAATAATTCACTTTTAATATGTTTTCTGACATACATAATTTTCAGACTCGAAATTATTATGTAATTGCTTTAAATAATTTCAACCAAATTTTAGCTATTTTCTCTTATAGAAAATTCGTAATAAATCCACAATAGCTTATAAAATTATGAAACTTGAAACCGACTTCATAAATAATGCTTTTCACCATATATTAAAAATGCAACCAATTTTAATGTCATCTTATAGGTTTTTTTAATCCAAACATATCACAAAATCCTTACAAAATCATATAAATCATCAACAAGCATATATTTCGATTTGACAAACACAACATTGCATATAACTAGCAAAATAAATTCAGTTCTAACTTTGAAACCGAAATCAATATTAAAAATGAGATGTAAATCTTGTTGTTCACCTTTGCTTGTTGTTAAGAAGGTTGAGATTTTTCCTTTGATTGATTTGCTTAAGCTTTCTACTTGAATCTTAGTTTTTGTTCTTTTTGAATCTCTTAATGGTGGCCGGTAAGCTTACAAGGGTTATGGTTTTGTTTGTAAATGTTGAAATGAATAAGGAATGAAGGTAAGAAGGGTTTAGGATATAAGAACAAAGATTATCCCTATTTTTCCTTTATCTTATTACTCTTACTTACTTATTTTTATTCTCTTTTGCTTGTACATTCATTAATGCAAGACTCCTTATTAATTAAAAAAACTCAATCCCTTAACCATCTACATTATTTCATATAATTTATCTAATTAAATGTTCTAAATAATGTTACTCAAATTTAGGATCATTACATATTACACCTGTGTTCAAAACATTTCAAAATATATTTGACACGCAGTCGAGATTTAAACCTAGATAGACTTAGAGTCTCATCCCTTTGGTGTATAGGTAGAATTAGCATTTAAATTCTTATTAAGGATAAATATAAATAATTGGTGGGAATAATCATCTGGATATATTTGTAAAAGAAATTTTTAATTATAATACAAACTATTGTTATGAAAGGGATTTAAAATTTTGAAACTCTCTTTTGTAAAGAATAAGATTTGATAGATAGCATAAATGAGGCCTTGGATGGCTTAGAATCGAATATTGTTATGCGCCGATCCAGTAATGATCAGAGTGCACAGCGGAAACTGAAATATAGCTTTCCGCTGAATGCGGCTGTTTGTTTGATTGAAGTGTATGTTGTTTGTGTCAATGTTTGTTTTGTTTATGTTAGTTTAAAATATGAAATTGAATAAGAAGTTCAATTTAAAAATTTATAAACCTATTTGAGTCAGGACGAATTCAATTATTAATAAAAGCCAACGGTTTTTCAAAATAGAATCGCTGGGGAATAATAAAAATGTTAAGCGGTTAATAGTAATAGTATATTTAGAATGATAAATTATATATATCTAAATAAATTATGGATTGAAAAATATAATTAATAAATAAAATAAGCTATAACTTATAATCAAAACTTAATGGTTACTTCTGTTGTAACCAATTGAATATGGTGTAATGTATTGTTTTGATTGCAAGTGGTTGATAATGAATGTGTACATTTATATACAGACATCGAAAGTAATGATTTTAATTTCAAGTGATTTTGTTATAAAAGAGATTTAAGTGACTTTAAAAGAGCTCAAAAGCTTTTGTAAATTATGAGTATTAAGTTATAAAGTGATTGGAAATATTATAGAAACTTATTTTTCCGTAATTTGCCTGCATAGAGCTTTAAGAATTCTGATCAATGAATCTGGCCAACATTATCGGTAGGGATTTCTAAATACTAGAATTAGACATTTCGAAACAATGGTTTATAACAATAACAATAACAATAACAATAATAATAAACGGTAAACTCTTAACATCCGCAACCCCGCAACCCAGACTACACTCGAAAATGCCCACTAGCACTAGGATGCACTGAAAAATGTCTACTGTAACCCGCTTTGAAATAAATCCATTGTATAATCCATTTTATCATTAAAGAACTCAAATGCAACCCATGTTAAAAATTAAAAATAAAAATAAATAATAAATAAATAAACTTCCTTCATCTAAATTTGCAGCCTCTTCAACAATCAAATTTATGTTATGACTTTGATCAAATAATATTGTATTTGTGACTATAAAAAATAAGCGCTCAATGCTTCGGTTAATTCATTTGTTTGTATACTCATAAGGCACTTAATGTTGATTTCTTTGATTTAAATAAAGTGGGTTGTTGCACCAAAATGTTTAAATTGCTAATCAGCAATGGATTCAATTATTCCAAAATTGAAACAATTTTAGAAATGATAATAATGTTGGTGACTTATAAGTTATATATAGAAAAAATAAGAAGAAAGTTGGCAATACGTCTTATGGTAAGAAAATCGAAATCAAGAACAAGGAAAAAAAAGTGACAGCGCTAGCATTAGGCACAAGAATGAAAAACATGAGTGTTAACTAATAAATGGTATTTATTATTTTAATATTATCTAATTGGGTTAATTATGGTTCTCCTTTTCTTTCTAGTCTTTTTACACATACACACAATTTGTTCACTGACCTGTATGTTTGATGTATATATCGCGTTTAGCAAAATCTAAGTTCAGTTTAGTTTGTTTAGGAAGATTTTACTGCTTTATTATAATTAAAATTCAACGACATAGTAATGAAATCAAACCAATTAAGGAATATGCCTGAAATATGCGATCTTGATTGAGTTGAGTTTTATTGCAAAGAATAATCTGCAATCTTTGTGTAGTGGGACAAACCGTATAGTCTATACTTAGTTTCTTATTCATTTCCATTTTTTTTGTTTGAACTTTAAACTGGGTTTCAACAGTTCAAATACTAATTTACCTTGTAAAATTTATTTGGAAAAAATGTGTAGCCATGAGATTCTCTAACATGGCAGTTTTAATTTAAGACATTCAACATTGATGGATTTTCCATATATAGATTAATAATCTCGAATGAACATACAAATAATGCATAAAGAAACATCAAAATTTGTATCAGAATTTAGAAATTTAAACTAAAAGCAATCGGTAAATTTAACGTTTCCAAGATCCTCAACCGTCCTTCCCAAAATATATTTTTAGAAATATTAACAGCTAAAAAAAGCTACACAATTTAAGCATGCCCTATTAATATCACAGTCAATGCTTTTTGAAACTGTTAGGTATAGCAGTTGCACATTTTACCTAGTAACTTGATGGCCATATTCCTATTTCACTTGTGCATATTAATTAAATCTCGTCAGACTGATGCCTTTATTTGTAGAAAAATGAAAATAATTAAAAATGCAATGAATTTTTTTTAAAATAAATGACCAAGTGTTATTTTAGGTTCAAGTTACTGTTTCTTGCCATGATACTTGCAACTAAAATAACCTACATGATATTTCAAACATCAAGTGAAGTCTTCAAATATATTTATTCATTAATGGTAATTGAAGCTTAAGTTGTGAGGTTGTTAACACTACTAACCCTTTAGCAATGAGAAACAACATAATGATTATCTTTTGCCTTTCAACATTGTTAACACCTCTCTTATTCACGACTTAGCGACCTATTCGACTCAACGACCTAAGGGAATAAGCGACTTAACTATCCAAGGAATAATCGACTTAACGACCTATAGCAAGGCACAACCTAACGACCTAAAGCACAGAGCGGCTCAATATGGCACAACTCAACGACTTAAGGAGCTCCAGCGACCTAGCGACCTAAAGACTCCTGCGATTCAACGGGTTAACGACCTAGCAACTCAATGAAGGCAACGACCTAACGAGTTAAGGAAAGAGCGACCTAACGACCTAGCAAGCTTCAGAGTTAAGCCGCATGCGCACTGCCTCTTCCATTAGGTCTCTCACGACCTTAGCAAGCCGAGATAACTCCTGTGCTACACATGCTAAGTCGCTCACAGCATATATCTCGTCCCGGATGGCTCCATTAAGTCGCTAACGACTTATGCTACCTCGGGATCGCTCTTAGGTCACAACTCCCTAGGTCGCTCACGACCTATGACATGGCCAACCTAAGCCCAACTTCTCCTATAAATACCCCGCCTACTCCACACTGAGAGAGGGGGATGAATTTTGGGATTTTTTGGGAGCGCCAAGTCTTTGTTGTTTTCACTACTTCTACACTTGCTCCAACTCTTCAAAGGCAAAAGACACTTCATAGAACCTTCGGAAAAGATCAAGTTCATTCAACATGAATTCAAAGAGCTTTTCTGCATCAAAGTTCTAACTACCTGTATTAATTGTGTTGTAATTGAAGAATTATTGTAAAGTTTGTAATCAAATCAGCAAAAGAAGAGATTAAGTGGACGTAGGCTTGACTTTGAGCCGAACCACTATAAAAATTGTTGCCTCTTTACTATTTTCTGCTTGCTTTTAGTTTCCGTACCAACGGGTGGTGCTTTCGCTATATCAAAACTCACATCGGGGTGTTAGCGTACATTTTTAGCGTTAACATTTTTGGTGCTTTCACTAAGAACTGAACTCAGAGGTGCTCTCATCATTGCTTCACAAAGATTTGTGGAAAGACTCTCCCTAAGAACCAGAAGTCTATCCGAAATTATGGCTCCTGGAAGGAAAACTAAATCTACTAGATCTGGAAATGCTTATGACAACACCGCCACTTCTCCCGTGTCAAATCAAGCGGCTCCTACTGTTGGAGTCACAAGGGCGGAATTGGATGCTGTAGTGTCTGGGTTGTATCAACAAATGGAAGCCCAGAACACTTTGATGTTGGACAAGTTGAATGCTTTGCTTGGAGTTAACCCGCAACTAGAAAATAATGAAGAAACCTTTGCTGAGGATGTTCATGATTCCCAAGGGAAAAGTATTCCTCCCAGGGCAGTTGGCACCGCCGAAGGGGAACCTCCCCAAGCTGGAGGTTCAAGGCCACAGCCAACTCTTCGTGAACGTTTGTCCATGCAAACTTCCAAAAAAAGTAGCTGACGTCTGTCCCGCGAGGCCTCTAAACGATGAGGAGTACCTCTCGAGAATGATTAGACAAATTATGAAAGATAGCATGCGAAGGGAGGAAGATGAAAGTGACTGGGGGTTTGCTCCAAGCAAAACTCCTTTTACTGAAAGAATTCTAAAGGCTGAATTTCCAAAGAATTTTGTTCCCCCCACTATTCTAGCTTATCGGGGAACAAGCGATCCTAACCAGTTCTTATACAAGTATGACTGGCATATGACAAGTGCCAGAGCAACAAACGAGATCAAGTGTAGATACTTTCCTGTGTACTTGGAGGGAGTGGCCTTGCTTTGGTTCACGAAGCTGCCAGTTCGATCCGTGGATCAGTTCTCCGACCTAACTCGGAAATTCAAAGATCAGTTCAGGTTATATGCTTCAAAGGCCAAGGACATAATGTCACTATCCAGCCTCGAACAAAACCCCGGAGAATCTATAAATCTTTCTTAAACCGCTTCAATATAGCTTTGGTCGAAGTTGATAATGCAGAGCCTCAGATGATTCTGACTTACTTGATGTGAGCTATTGACAAATCAAGTGAATTCGGAAAATGGCTAAAGATGAAAGAGCCAAATTCACTTGAGAAGTTCTACAAGAAGGCCGATGAATTCATGCGCTTAGAAAGTCTTCTTGTGCCAGCAAAAGTAGACATGGTTGAAGTTAAGAATAACAATGTTGCTTCTAACAAAAAGGAATCTGGTGGCTAGAAGAGGGAGAATGACAGTGGGAAAAAGCAGAAAGATGTGAAGAAAATTCGCTACTTTAAACCTTCAGATTTTACTCCCTTAACTGATACTCCATAAAATATCTTTTTCGCAACCAAGGATGTTGTCGAATACCCCAAACCACCTGAGATGAAGACTGGGAAAAATGTTGTGCATAATGGGAGATTCTGTCGGTTCCACAATCAACATGGCCACGACACTAATGAATGTCGCCATTTATAGAGTTTGATTGAAGAGCTGTTGAGACAGAATTAACTACAACAATATGTGAAGAGAAACATAAGTGACCGACCTCATCTACTCAGGGGCAGCAAGTTCCTGCTCATCAATCCGACTTAGGTGAGAGGACTGCAGCGCAGGAATCTGAGAGGCCTGTCATTAATGTTATCACAGGGGGTCCTCACCCAGCGGGCAGAAGTTGGGGTGAGATGGAGAGATATGCTCACGCTTTGAGATATGACCCGGCGGAAGAAAATGTTTTTGTCTTGGAAGTCTTGTCAGCTCCAAGTACTGATGAGATGGATATTGACTGGATTATGGCTGTATCTCAAGAGAAGGAGTCGTGGATAACCACGATCAAGGAATATCTACTCAGCGGCTCCCTGCCAGAAAACTCAAAAGAGCGCCAGAAGCTGTTAAGAAAAGCCCCGAGATATGTAATTCAAGACGGCCATGTGTACAGACGAGGATTCTCGATGCCATTACTCCGATGTGTAACCAAGGAAGAAGCTAAGACAATTTTAGCTGAGGTGCACGGAGGAGAGTGTGGGGATCATTCAGGTGGCCAAACTCTTGCAAAGAAAATTATTCGCTATGGGTATTTTTGGCCAGATATTAATCGAGATACTGCTAGCTACTCCCGAAAGTGTGACAGATGCCAGAGATTTGCAAAAATCCCAAGAGCACCTTCCACCGAGCTAACACAGATGGTCAGTCCATGGCCATTCGCCATTTGGGGGATAGATCTCATTGGGCCTTTGCTTATTGCCAAGTCCGGAATCAAATATGCTATTGTTGTTGTTGATTATTTCACTAAATGGGCTGAAGTTGAACCATTGGCTACTATTACCTTTAAAAAGATGATAAACTTTGTGACTAAAAATATCATTTGCAGGTATGGTGTGCCTTAGAAGATAATCACAGACAATGGTACCCAATTCGAAAGCGAAGAATTCCAGGACTTCTGCAGGCGATTCAAGATCCAAAAAAGCTTCTCAGCAGTGGCTCATCCGTAGGCAAACGGGCACGTGGAGGCAGTGAACAAAATTATCAAATCAACCATCAAAAAACAGCTGGAAAAAGCGAAAGGTGGTTGGGTCGATAAGCTACCACTATAACTTTGGGCATACAGAACTACCCACAAAACTACGACTGGGCACACTCCATTCTCATTAGCATATGGATCAGAAGCAATGATTCCAGTGGAAATAGAGATCCCCTCACACAGGAGAATTCATTTCAACAAAGCTGAAAATGAAAAACTGCAACTTGAAGCACTTGATTTGCTTGATGAAAGAAGGAAAGAGGCTGAGCTCAGAGTTGCAGCTAATCAGCAAAGGATAGCCAGACACTTCAATTCTAAAGTTCGCCAATGCAGCTTTGAAATTGGGGATCTAGTCTTGTAAAGGGTCATGACACCAACATGAGTGTTTGGGCCAAACTGGGAAGGGCCATATGTCATAGGCAAAAAACTTCCTGATGGCACTTTCAAGCTCACAACTGTCGAAGGAGATCCAATTCCGAGAGCTTGGAACAGCAATCACTTGCGTCCATATTTTACATAGAAGCTATGCTTAAATTTGTAAAATGATTGTGGACGTATCATTCTTGTATTGTAAGCCATTGAAAAATCATTGAGAATCAATAATAAGAACTATAAGGTGGATGTAGGCCCAATTCTTGGCCGAACTAATATAAATCCGGTGTTCTCTACTACTATAAAATGACTGTATCATTTCGATGTGCAATATCTTAAATATGTTGCTAAAATGTCGATTTAATATTGCAGGCTATCAAAGCAAAGCTTATCTATTCAACACATCACAAAGCCAAGCGATTCCTACAAATCACTCAACAAGCAAATGTCAAGCCACAAAAATTCCAGATTCAATTCTTACATAAGAAGTACTTCTCACAAACAGTTGGTGGTTCCACCGAAGGGGCATCTTCCTAACATGGAGATTCCAGGCCCTTGCTAACTAATTGCGATCGTTTGTACAAACAGACATCCGGTTATGTAGCTTGTGCCTGCCCCGTGGATTCACTTAACAATGAAGTACACTTCTCTGGAAAAATCAAACAACCTGCAAAAGAAAGGAACATGTACTTAGAGGTGATAACGAGGAATCGTTGAGGGACAGATGGTGAAAAGACATGGGCAAGTAGACAAAAACAGCCAAATTGGAATCTTGTCTCTCAACAAAAAAGTTGGTGGGACCACCGATGGGGCACCTTCCTAAAGTGAAGGTTCCAGGCCCTTGCTAGTTAATTGTGATCGTTTATGCAAACAAACATCCAGTTAGGTAGTTTGCGTCTGCTCCGTGGATCCACTTAACTGTGAGATGCAACCTTCCTGGCAAACGAAACAAAAAAGCCCTCTTCGGAGGCACACTTCTACTCTCAAGGGAAGATCAATTTCTCCATAATGAGAACATTCTTCCCCAAAAAAGTTGAAGTGCCAAAGAAAGCCCTCCAATGAGGCACGCCAAAAAATGAAATGTTATTCTCAAACAAAAAGGTTGGTGGAACCACCAAAGGGGCACCTTCCCAAAATGAAGGCACCAGGCCCTTGCTAACAAATTGTGATCGTCCGTACAAACGAACCTCCAATTATGTAGCTTGCGTCCGCCCCGTGGATCCATTTAACTGTGAGAAGTAACTTTCAGGCAAACAAAAAAGCCCTCTTCGGAGGCACACTTCTACTCTCAAGGAAAGATCAATTTCTCCATAATGAGAACATTCTTCCCTAAAAAAGTTGAAGTTCCAAAGAAAGCCCTCCAATGAGGCACGCCGAAAAATGAAATGTTTTTCTAAACCAAAAAGGTTGGTGGAACCACCGAAGGGGCACCTTCCCAAAATGAAGGCACCAAGCCCTTGCTAACAAATTGTGATCGTCCGTACAAACGAACATCCAATTAGGAAGCTTGCGTCTGCCCCGTGGATCCATTTAACTGTGAGAAGTAACTTTCAGGCAAACAAAAAAGCCCTCTTCGGAGGCACACTTCTACTCTCAAGGGAAGATCAATTTCTCCATAATGAGAACATTCTTCCCCAAAAAAGTTGAAGTGCCAAATATAGCCCTCTAACGAGGCACGCCCAAAAATGAAATGTTATCTCTTGAAAAAGTCGTTGGTGGAACCACCGAAGGGGCACCTTCTCAAAAAGAAGGTTCTAGGCCGCAGCTAACTGCTCGCAATCGTTTGTGCAAACAAATATCCGATAAAGCAACTGACGCCTGTCCCGTGGGCCCACTTAGCGATGAGATACAACTTTCTGGCAAACAAATCAAAGCCTTCTTCGGAGGCCCGCTTCACCGCGTAGGGGAATCCACTTCTCAAAAATAAAAGTGACCATCTTCAAAAGTTGAAGTGTAAAAACTTTTTCTAAAAAGAAACTTCTCTGATACAATGCATACTCTACTAGAGCAGAATAATATTTCCTCAAAATGGAAGAATTATTCTCCAGAGTAAGAGTACAAGTCTTTTCAAAATGAAGAAGATTGCAATAAGTCGTGGTATGGGGGCAATATAGCTACATTAATAAAAGCAACGCTCAAGCAGCATACCACGAGCTCACCGCAGTATCATACAAAGAAAAACGAGCTCACTGCAGTATCATACAAAGAAAATAAAGAAACTTGTGCAAAAATAAGGAATAAATGCATTCACAAATACAGACAAAAGATTGTACAAGTAAAAAGAGTCATTCTATTCCATATTATAAAAGATTTGTATACATGTGCAGGTTTCAAAAAGCGGGGGCCGGTACCCACACAATCTCCGGTCGATATAAGTCTTTAGATACAAGCAAAAAGCAAAAAAGCAGAACAAGAAGGATAAAACCAGACTCATTACTTCTTCTTCCCGCCGCCTTTGGAGACCTCTCCTGGCCTAATGGTTAACTTCTTGAGTCGGCCTGAATGAGTTGGGGAAGAAGGAGAAAGAGGTGCAATTGGGTCCCTTTCCGCTTTCTCATCGCTAGCAGAAGTGCCCTTCTGTTTCTTCGAAATTCCACGCTTTCCCCTCTTCTTTGAAGAAGATTCGCTGCCTGGAGTGATAAGATCAATCAGCTTTGTATCATCGACAATAAATTTCTCCGGGGTCCTCTCACCCTCCTCAAGTTCTTCAGCTTTCTGCTCTTGTGAAGCGGCCGGGTCATCTAAGCCTTGAAGAGCTCCTATTTGTTCTTCCTGTGACCCCGGTTGAGAAGCAGAAGAAGGAGTAACTTGAAGAGGTGGAGGGGCAACAGCTGGAGGAGGCGAAGCCTGTACAACGCTTGTTGTTTTCACTACAGAAGAAGAAAAGTTAAACATCAGTATTCCTCGCAAAGAGAGGAGGCAGTGGCACGTCGAGGCTTAAGTAATAAGCAAGAAGTTCATCGAGCTCATGTGAAGCAAACGAGTAGTCCACTTGAGCTGGATCAGTATTGAATTTACCTGGAGAGATTGGCTTTATCACGTCAATTTCAAAATCTTGGGCTTCGGTGTCTTTTTGGGCCTTGTCTTCGGCATAAGCAGTTGTAGTTTTGATTTCGGCTTTGGAAGGAGGCAGAGAATGGGAACTGGAGCCAATAATATCGATGTCGACCGAAGCCGAAGGACGAGTTGGGTTGGCCAAAGGTGCCTTCCCTAGATGCTCTCCTACCGTTGCTTCGGCTTGTTCCTTGGCAAGTTGTTCTTTCCCTCTGGCAAGGGCGGCACGACCCTCATCATCCAAATAATAAGCCTCAAGATCCTCCTCAGCGTAGTCAGCATCTCTAAGCGTTTCAATTGCTGTCTCCCACATTTCAGCCAGGGTAACCTCATACTTTGGGCCCAAAAATGAAAGACTGCCACGCCCCAAGACGCTAAGAACATAAAACTCGAATAGAGTGGAACTAGCGTTGGCCTTAGTCACCTCATGTGATTGTTCAACTGCTGCTTTTCCAGCGATGGCCTCGTCACGCTCCTTTTCAGCCTTAGAAAGCTCGGCCTTTAACATTGTAATCTCCAAATCTTGGGAGTTAGTCTTTTCCCGCAACTGAGCAGCATCTTTGCGGTAGATTTCCACAATTTTCCGCTCCGCCTCAAGTTTAGCCTTAGCATCTCGTTGAGTAGCGTGGGCGTCTCTTACTTTCTTTTGAAGAACCTCTTCCTTTTGAGTATAAGAAGTGGAAGAGGTGGCAAGATCATCTTTAAGCTTCTTGATTTCAGCCTCAAGTTTCTCGTTATGGGTGGTGATGTTCTTCATCTCCGTATCATGCTGATCAAGAACTTTTTTCCACTCAGACTTATCGCTTTCCATGGTCAGCATAGCCTCGAGATTTAAACGATTTACTCTTTGAAGCTCATCAACTAGTTTTTTCCAGCCGGACATTCTTTCAATATCAAGCTTGACAGCGTCGAGATTTCTTAACATGGACTGTTTATCAATTGGAACCAAGTTCAGATCGAAACGCACTCCTTTCAAACACCAATGCGGAAATCGGCTTTGGAGTGCAGACGGAGGCTTCTCAACTTGATAAGGAGGCCTATGAATGAATGCTTGAATTTCAGCTCTTTTAAGGGCAGGAGAGCCAGAAGGGATGTCTAGAGAGATAGAAGCAGCAGGCACTTTAGAAATTTCAGATGTAGACTTTTCGCTGAGCTTGGCTCGCTTGCTTGAATCTTCAGCTACATGACTCTTCCCCTTATCGTCATGAGACTTTCTCTTATGGGAGTCATCATCCCTCTGGTAAGAGTCATGGCGGTCGTCTCTTCTTCCATAACGCTCCTCATAAGCCTGCCTTTTGCGAGCTTTCCTAGCTGCTCTTTCCTCATCAGTCCCCCTAGGGGCAGGAAGATAGCGCATGGGGTCATAAGAATCACGCCTCGCATAGCATTGAAAGTCATCGTAATATGAGCTGCTCCGACCCATGGGAGAACCTGAAAGTGAAGAAGAGACAAAATTTAGAAATCTTCGAAATAAAGAAGCTAAGTGCGCATAATTACCAAAAATCCTAAGTGTGTGTGTGGCGTGCGAACTACGCGCATCAAGCTACAAACCACTCTTTGGCTTAGGAGTGATGTCAGCTTTCGCAGCAGGAGTCAACTCTTGGGTTGATGGAATTGATCGCAAGGCGGATGTCGCTTCGATTGCTGGAGAAACAAGCTTAGAAGTGGTGGTGTCATCTTTAAAGAGCTCGTGGGAAGCCACCATAAGGTCGCTCAGTCCTCCAAAGATATCATCACCATCATGCCCAACGGAATGGGTCATATCAGCAGTGCCCTCTTCAGCACGTTTTACACTCTTCGTAACGGAACTTTCTTTCTCAGCTCCCTCATCAGCTCCTCTAGTAGCCTTCCCAGAATGTTGAGGAAATTCCTCTTCTTCAATAACTGGGGGAAGTTTAGATTTGCCAGATAACCCCACACCGTCAACGGAACTGGACTATTTCACTAATGAAGTCCCTACAATAGGTTCCTTCGGTGCGAATTCCTCCGCGGAGGCTGGGGCATCTAACGCTTCTGCTTGAGAACTGGGGGCATCACGGGACTGAATGGATCAAGAAGAGTGCAAGAGTCCGAATTGGTGCAAAAATTCATTCTTCTGTAGAAACTTAATACTTCTCTCATTGATAGCTACGACACTCAATCTTTCGAAAGTCGACTTGTGACTAGAATCTTTAGAGGGAGGAGGAAGTGCTGTAAAAGTAAAGAATGAAGTTAGCACTTTACAACTCGAATTTTGAAAGGCTCAGAAATGAAGTAAACGGAGATAGGTGGTCTTACTTCCTACTCTCCAGATACCGTAGAATCCCGGGAGGCAACGGACAAAGAAGAACTGGTTTAAAAACCCATGAGCACTCTCGGGCAGATCCATAATCAGCTTGCGGTTTCTTGCGCTCCTTACAAGAGTAATGGAAGGGTGATCTTTGTTCCTCCCGAATGAACACAAATAGCAGATCTCCTTGAAGCTTGGGAGGCGGTTAAGCGTCTTCCTAAATAGTACGCATAACCCCATCAAAATGGCATAGCCATTAGGGTGTAACTGGAATGGAGAAATAGTTAGTCGAAGGAGGAGTGTTCTAAGAAAATCGTTGAAGGGGGGAATAGCTCCATTCAGACAGATTTGACGATTGACTGCAATGAAGCCAGGTGGCGGCCTATCGGCAGTGTCATTTACCCCAGGAAGCAGAGCATCCGCTTTAGCAATACCGAATTGAATACATAGCTAGCTGAAAGCCCGTTGGTTCAATGTAGTTGAAACTCTTTCCGGAGGATTCTCCAAAGGGTCAGCAATTGGGAAAACTTCATCGGCCCGCTCTATTATCCCTTCTCGCACTTGTTGAGAAGCCATTCTACACAAGGAACTGGACATTCAAATATGAAGGTGCACGTTTCCTAAAAGCGTGTGAAGTGTTGTGCAAAGCTACTTAAATAACAAGTAAATAAAGTAAAACTTAAAATAATAGTGGTTGGCGCACGTCAATTCAGGAAGATTCAAGGCTTGTTATTGGATCAAAATTAAGTGTAGTATCAATGCAGATAATATTCAGCGATAAGCACTTATAACTGTATGAATTTTGCGTTGATGCTTCATTTAAGTCAGTTGATTCACAACATTTCATTTTAATTAGATTCATATTATTTTACTTAAGTGAAATATTATCTCTTTGACCTAATCCATCACTCGATGTGGGCAGTCGATGATGAGTATATTCGTCCTAGTTTTCTGCAAATGTTGTATTTAACAGGTTGTTAGCTTAAAAGTTAATACAATTTGTGAAAGAGTGCAACAAGTTCAAGCAGTTCATTCTGGAAGTTCAAGTTGGAAATTCAATCAAGTTCTGTCAAATTCTACAAGTGTTCAAATCCTGTTCATTCCTTAAGTCGTAGGAACGACTTAAGTTAGCTCGGGACTCTTTAGGTCGTCCAGATCATGTCCAAACGACTTAACATAGGTCGGGCTTCCCTAAGTCGCTCTACTCGAGTTATGGAGTTCATCGGTCATGTACCTACGAGTTAAAGCTATGTTGCGGGCTAAGTTAAGTCGTGCGATTCATGTCCAAACTGCTAAGCCCTAGGTCGTTCGAAGCTCCTAATTCGGGCACTTCCTAACTCTCCTTAACCCGCTAACTCCTCTTCATTCAACAACTCGCCTAACTCGCTAACCCATTAACTCGTAACCCGATAACCCGTCATCATCTCCACAATGAAATCCATCATCTCTCCACACCGCCAAATCATCCAAGACCGATTCAAAACCCCTCAGATCCATCATAGATCCGATGCACTGCTGCGTTCTCATGAATTACAATGACAAAATGTCCAATGACGATCAAAGATCGATCGTAACATGACTCATGGTGAAATGCAACACATGAAATCGGATTAGGGTCGAAAAATGGGGGATTCACAATTCGGTGATGGTCGTGGTTGGATAATGATCGGATTCACTTACGTAATGTGATGATGAAGATGATCAACGACTGGTTAGTTTGAATTCGTCTTCAAGAGCTCGGAGATTCTTCAATGGCGGGTTAGAGTGTTAGAGCAGGTGAAGAGAAGAAGGAGCGACCAAAGCGACTTATATACATGGGCAATGGAACTCGAATCGGCGAGAACGACCTAGCTCTCTCATAAGTTGCTCACGACTTAGCGACTCAGGATGGCGCGAGTTAAGAGGCATCGAAGCACAGGACCTAGCCCCTAGGCGTATACTTCGAGGGGCAAGTGTTAACACCTCTCTTATTCACGACTTAGCGACCTATTCGACTCAACGACCTAAGGGAATAAGCGACTTAACTATCCAAGGCATAAACGACTTAACGACCTATAGCAAGGCACGACTTAACGACCTAAAGCACAGAGCGGCTCAATATGGCACGACTCAACGACTTAAGGAGCTCCAGCATCCTAGCGACCTAAAGACTCCTGCGATTCAACGGGTTAACGACCTAGCAACTCAATGAAGGCAACGGCCTAACGAGTTAAGGAAAGAGAAACCTAACGACCTAGCAAGCTTCAGAGTTAAGCCGCATGCGCACTACCTCTTCCATTAGGTCTCTTACGACCTTAGCAAGCCGAGATAACTCCTGTGCTACACATGCTAAGTCGCTCACAGCATATATCTCATCCAGGATGGCTCCATTAAGTCGCTAATGACTTATGCTACCTTAGGATCGCTCTTAGGTTGCAACACCCTAGGTCGCTCACGACCTATGACATGGACAACCTAAGCCCAACTTCTCCTATAATTACCCTGCCTACTCCGCACTGAGAGAGGGGGATGAATTTTGGGATTTTTTGTGAGCGCCAAGACTTTGCTATTTTCACTACTTCTACACTTGCTCCAACTCTTCAAAGGCAAAAGACACTTCAAAGAACTTTCGGAAAAGATCAAGTTCATTCAACATGAATTCAAAGAGCTTTTCTACATCAAATTTCTAACTACCTGTCTTAATTGAAGAATTATTGTAAAGTTTGTAATCAAATCAGTAAAAAAAGAGATTAAGTGGACGTAGGCTTGACTTCGAGCCGAACCACTATAAAAATTGTTGCCTCTTTACTATTTTCTGCTATTTTCTGCTTGCTTTTAGTTCCCGTACCAACGGGTGGTGCTTTCGCTATATCACAACTCACACCGGGGTGTTAGCGTACATTTTTAGCGTTAACAAACATTGTGGCAATGGGAATAAGAGGATTAAAAGACTGGATAAGCTATATAATTACAATTACAACAACTAAGTCATTATTTCCAAACAAGTTGTGGTCGGCTTGAGATGGAACCCAAAACTAAATGATAAAAAAATCAATTTAAAAGTTATAATAATAATAATAACAATAATAAAAAAATCAAATAAGTAAATTAATAATAATAACCAAGTAAAATAAAATAAAATAAAAATATACATGTATATATATAAGAGGAATGATAATAATAATACTAATAGCGATAATGATACTAATAGTAATATTGGTCAAAGACTAAACCAACGTCTTAGGCTCAAGTCACCTAGTCCTATAATCTAAAACTTATAAAACTCAACGCTCATGGTTCTGGTACGAGAATCGTAACTTCCACTCGCTCCGATCCGTCACCAGCTCTTCGGATACACCCCAATCCTTCAAATCCCTTTTTACTACTTCCTCCCATGTCAACCTTGGTCGACCTCTACCTCTCTTTGAGCATTCAACGCGGCCTATAATTCCAACACGCACAGGTGCCTCGGGCGGCCTTCGTTGAAGATGTCCAAACCATCTTAAGTGATGTTGAATTAGCTTCTCCCCAATTGGTGCTACTCCAAGTTTATCGCGTATATCATCATTTCTAATTCGGTCTCTTCTTGTATGACCGTAGCTCCATCGCAGCATACGCATCTCTGCTACGCTTATCTTTTGGACGTGTTGGCTTTTAGTAGGCCAACATTCTGCACCATACAACATCGCAGGCCTGATTATCGTTTTGTAGAACTTTCCTTTAAACTTTTGTGGGACCTTCCTATCACAGAGAATCCCAGACGCTTGTCGCCATTTCACCCATCTATCTTGAATTCTAAAACTAACATCTTCATCAATCTCACAATTATACTGCAACATTGATCCTAGATATCGAAATGATTCCTTCTTGGGAACTATTTGTCTGGCCAGAGTGACATCTCCATCCTCCGACCTGACACCACTAAATCCGCATTTCATATACTCTGTTTTAGTTCTGCAAAGCCTAAATCCCTTTGGTTCTAAAGTCTGTCTCCACAGCTCCAGTTGTCTATCAACCCAATCCTACTTTCATCAATTAGCACAACATCATCAGCAAATAGCATACACCAAGGAATCTCACCTTGTATACCCTTCGTAACCTCATCCATCACTAGGGAAAAGATGTAGGGACTCAAAGCTGACCCTTGATGTAATCCTATGTTAATGGGAAAGTCACTGGTTTCACTATCGCATGCTCTGACACTAGTCGCAACATCATCGTATATATCCTTGATAAATGTAATGTACTTTGTTGGGACTCTCTTCTTTTCCAGGGCCCACCACATAACCTTTCGCAGTACCTTGTCGTAAGCTTTCTCCAAATCGATAAATACCTTGTGTAGATCCTTATTTTGCTCCCGAAACCTCTCCATAAGTTGTCTTATCAAAAAAATCGCCTCTATGGTCGACCTTCCAGGCATGAAGCCAAATTGATTTTTTGAAACACTTGTCATTCTTCTTAGTCTATGCTCAATGACTCTTTCCCAAAGCTTCATTGTATGACTCATAAGCTTAATTCCTATAGTTTGTGCAACTTTGGATATCTCCTTTATTTTTAAAAATTGGAACTATTTACACAAAATCTATGTCAGTGCAAAGACATGCCTGGAAAATTTACCATTCCACAAATAAAGACTTCCGTGTTCTTCAACTTCTAATTTTAGTTAACAAAAGATTTACACAATCTAAACTATAATGAGTTTTTATTGTCTATTATTTTTACACTAGTGTAATTTTTTTCTTTGTTTGTACATTTAAGTGACAATATATTGATGCCTAATTTTTTTTTGTAAATGACATATTCAAACCATTGTTGCGTTATCATTTTGAGTTTTAGTGGGGTAAAATATAAATTTTGGCGAGTAGTGCTTGCCATTCCGAAATGAAAATTTATCAAAACTGAGCTGAATTCATTTTGCCATAACTTTTGAACGATTTGTCTGATTTCAAGAATTTTTCCCATTTCGGAAAGCTTAAAACCTAAGGTATTACATTTATTTGTGGCGTTTTGCAAAATTTTGAAGTCTTCAATGCCAGAAACGTGAATTTTAGGGGTGCACCTACATATGTAATTTGATTCCAGTTTTTACCCACCATGCAAAAAACCACTATAACTTCTAATGCACTCCACATTTTTATGATCCATAAGATGATTTGGAACGTTAAAACACTGTATCACAATTTACTTTTGGAAAACATGACTTGGTTCAGCTTTTTTGACTTTTGAAATTGAGTGGGAAAAATGTTAAACATGAACATTGTATTGCTTCTATGTTAAGTGAATGTATACTTATTAAAACCTTCTTGGATAAGACTAATTGTAAAGACCCGCAAATTCGTCTTCCGAAAACTCGACATCGATACGTCCACTGTACCAACTGTCGAAAAGTCGAATGGCGAAAACGCGAACTTTAATGTTTTGAAAGAAAAAAAGAGGTAGAAGAAAAGATAGAAGAAAAAGAAAGAAGAACCACAACAGAAAACACAGAACAGAAAACAATATCAGAATCTCACATATCGCAGCGGAACAATATATAATAGATAATTACTAGTCTTTAAACAAAGAACTATATCATTTTATACATACATCAATCAGAGTCAATAAACAACAATGGACAGTTATATAAACTTGTCCTCATACAGAATACACAGCGGAATAAATAACAAATACGAATGATACGTCTCGCCATCCAGCTTATCTCCAAAGCTCCAGAATATCCAGAATATCCTGATAACATAACTCTAGGCTGCCCGTGTGGAAAATAGTGGGCACCCAGAGTTTAGAAGGGAACAATAAACTCCGAGTCAGTCATGGTGACTGGTGTGAGATCGTAAAACAGTTATTTATCTTTAAAAAAACAACAAGATAATTTTAAAGTCAATTCGCAATGCTTTTGGAAAATGAAACTACCATAAGACCTCCCGCCACACACACAATGCAAATGCAGAATTGGAGGAGATTTCTTCTTATGATAGTCAAAGATGCTTACTACGCAAAAAAAAATCAAATCATTTTTGATATTATTATTAGTGCATAGTGTAGAAAACATTTCGAAAGTAGAATATCAATCTTAGCCAGCATAGGTACCATTATACTATGTCTACTATAGCTACCATATTATATGGCAGGTTCTACAACTAATACCGTACGAAGTTCATATTGGAAGATGGATTTCCAACAAATGGTCAGGCTAAGGAACTTCCTATCCACGATGGGTACGTCCCTGGAATAGACGACCCGAGAACCTAACGTTACGGTTAGATCTCTGCCAACACAAGGCCGGGTTACCTCTGCAAAAATAGGTAACTACTGACACGCGTATGCCATCCCCCGATCGTCACCGATCTTCCCGAGGATCCCCGATTCGCAACAACCACAAAGTAATAAATTTGCAGCAACCACAGAGGTTAAGTATTTGGGCTCCATACCATGATACCACCTTTATCCAGAAGGAATGACATACACTAAGGGGCGCTACTCCCTAGAACCTAGCTGCATCCTTCCTGTTTTGACCATTTTCGGGGTGTGAGGCTTGACGAAGTCTCGTCCACAAAGCTACGCTTTCTACAAAGCCATGCTTCGGGTCAAACAAATAATCAACCTATGATCACAAAGTTATAAGATCACACAAATGATCATATCGCAAATGATCAAACACTGATCATTTCACAGCAACACTCAGTATGTCACGTTACCAAATTGGGATATATCGCTGATAAATTTCAACTACATAACCTCTGAGCTCGTACGTCTCAGAGAAGGGTGTTAAGCTAAGAGAATAAATTCTCCGCCACCAACAGAAATGTATTTGAAAGAAATCAGCTTTATATCTCAAATTGTAACGTCAGACACACAATCCATACAAGTCTGTTCCGGGATCGAACAGAACCGAAGACACTTCTCACGAAGCCCTTGCATATCCGGATTAATTTCTAATCACGTCCGGACTTCCCGTCACTAAGGGTGATAAAACCTCAAAATCGGAGATCAGCCGATGTAGAGTAACTCGACGGTAATCCTTCCGTTTTCAAAAATATCCGGTCTTCAACACCGGTCTTCGAATGCAATTCATAACGACGTATCACATATTCAGAATGGGTTATACGACCCCATGGTCCTTTCCCAGCTAACCCGAATAGTGAGCGTTTATTTAAAAACAAGTGTGGCATTCAAATTCATCCAATTCACAACAAATACCTATTCAAGGTAATTATTGATAGTCGGTTATTTAACTATCAATAAAGATGCGCAACATCATCAGATTCCAAATAATTTTCCAAATTATTTATTTTCCAAAAATATCTTTACAAGATATATATAATTTCCACACTTAACCGTTTGAAAACAATTTCAAATATTCACTTTTCAATTTATCTTCAAAAGATAAAATTTCAAACCCTTCGTTTCATATTGGAAAAGCATTTCCATACTTATTTAAAATAAGTAATTCACAAAACTATTTATTTTCAACATTTGAAAATATTCAATATACTTAAATCAAATTAAGTATATATATTTCATTCTTTAAGGAAATCATTTACTAAAACATCTATTTGAGTCAAAACGAATGTTACGTAAAACATCGTTACGACAACTCAAAATCACTAGTATAGGGATTCGGATTTTAGATAGATATATAAACCCCAATACTACATAAAAACATTTCCTTACGGAAATCATTTACTATGACAACAGTGTTATAGTCCACCATTTCCTTCTACTTCTCGAAAACGTCTATTTCAACAATGAATGTTGAAATCTATGATTTCGATATTTAATCATTTTTAAACATCGTTAAAACAATTAACTTCATCTTAAATATCACTTTCCCAAAACCATATCCATTTTACTTAAAAATATATTCACTGTCCAAAATCGTGAGTATACTTCACTAACCACATTTCACTATTTTCTACACGTTTTATTTCAATAATAATTCGCTATCCAAAATCGCGAATATATCTCCTTTAACAACCTTCTATATTTGATTTATCAAATCCAATTGATTTCGAGTTTATAAAACAACGTTTATAAATTCTATTTCTATTTCCTAACAACTTCAATTTAATAAATCTCCTTTATTAACAATTCGATTTATAAATCTTCTTTAATGACCTATTCAATTTATAACTCAATGTATATACCAAAGGTCCATCTTATAAGTTAATAACTTACAATTCATTTATTTTAAAAGAAATCGTTCTTTTAAACTTCACAAAATCTAAAACTTTCAGATTCCATTAACTTATGAAATCCCAATTTATAATTCATTTTAACACTTATAGAAACTTGTCTTATAATCCCAATTTTTCAAATTTATAAATATCCATTTTTGTACATCTTTTAAATAAACCGTTTATAATACTTTAGAAATCCCAATTTAAACCATTTCATAAATTTCTTAACTTTTATTTCAAAAATCACACTTTGATTTTATTTCACAAAAATCTTAACTTTTATAACTTTAAAATTTTAAACGTTTATTTATTTGAAATAAATCAATTCAAAAATTCAATAAAACGTCTATTTTCAAAAAATCACTTTAAAAACCCTTTTAAAGTAAAAGATGTTATTTTTAAACTTCAAAACTGAATCCGATGATGCAACAACATCAATTAGTCAATCATAACAACAAACATCATATATCAGCATATGATAACAGAATATACATCAATATCTGTAAATAAATAAATACTGGTGAGGAATCCAGTTGGATCCCTCCAACCTGTTTCCCTGCATCCACAGACGTTAGCACAATACCAATTCCACTTCGAGGTGGAATATCGTGGTATATGGGTTTTATAAAAATATCCGCTTACTAACGGCGCAATAGGGTCTCATCCGCTATACGAGGCGGGAAATCATCAATCCAATATATACATATGCCAATATGTATATATTACTATATATATAATAGATATATCCTACTATATCTAATATCACATCCAATAGCAATCATCAATAACTGCAAAAATTCCACTTTAAATTTTGAGTGAGAAGATCTCACCTTTGCTTTTAAATTTGCCAATCCATTTCCATTTTGACTCGATTTCTTGATTTATACCTTGTATAAATATTTACACAGTTTATCAATATTCGAATTAAATCGAACTTTTAAATTATCGTTCTATTTATTTACTTAGCCAAAATTGTATAACTGTAAACTTCCATTTATATAAACTGTAAACATTTATTTTTCTGAAATAAATCTTTTGTTTTAACCTTGAATATTCTGCAGTGAATAAAAGTTTAACTTTCTATTTTACTGTATAAATTCAAATAGGCATATTATTATTTTGAAATCACATATATTTTAAGATTACCTTACTGTAATATCTTCTTTTCCTTTTGAAACTCATGTATACTTATAAAAGAAAAACTATGTGAATTTTAAAATAAATCTATACAGATTCAAAAATCAGTTTTATGTATATACATATATACATTACTTATCATCTTAAACAAACAACATGTGAATACCTTACTGCTTTTATCAAATTCTAATAGAAAGAGAAAAACTACCTCACTGGAATAACTCAGGCCATCACCACGCTCGACTCGAGATCGATGCCACCAACACGAACGCGAATCCGCCCAAATCGAGAACAAATGCGCTGCTTTCCTCGATCGATGAGCCACCGTGACCAGACAGCGCCACTGTTTTCCTCAACATCGCCTACAGCCAATTCCACTTCGAGATGCACCACCAATCGCCTAGCGACCACGCCAGTCGAACTCGCCCATCCCCACGTCGCCGCCACTGCCGCTAGCTTGCATACAACGCCGCGCGAACATCCCTCGGGTCGAACACGATCGTGCCGCCTCATCGAACTCGAGAGCGCTGGTCGCCGTGAAACCCAATCGCGACGAACCCACGCGCGCCCTAGCCTCGCGCGATCGATTCCCTAGGTCGCGATTTCGATAGTGTTTGAACGGAGGGGGAAAGAGTATACTCGGCCATTGTTTTTAAACTTCGAACGAGATTTTTTTTCTCTTTGTTTCGTGTAGATTTAAACTGAGGAGAAGGGGGGAATTTTGATTCGAACAAGATGATTTCGTGATTCTCGGCTTGATTTTGGGTTGAAACAAAGGGCGTGATTCTCTGCATGATTAAAGGAAGAGAACGTGTTGCAGTTGGCCAAGTTAAATAAATTTAAATTTAGATTTAAATTGAATTCAATTTAAATTTCAATGCGTTTACCCGCCGTACGGTCACGTATCAACTCCGATAAATACGAAATTTGAAATCCAGTAATAAATCAATATTACGGACCCAATAGAACTGGTTTCGTCGAATTCCGAGACTGTCTCCCGGAACGCTATTTTCAAATATCGACTCGAACGATAAAAATTCAAAACCGATCAAATCACTTCTGAATTCATTTCTGAAGCTTCTATTATCTTCAGTATCATCAATACGAATTTTAAAAGCTTTTGAAATATTTTTCTTCAGCTTAAAATCAAAGATTCAAATTTTATTCAACTTACAATAGATTAAATTTTAAAGTTTAATCGCAAATTCAAAGTTATATCCGGGATTCAAATTAAATTACCATTCAAATATTTAAAATTAATTAAATATTTTCAATTTAATTTGTTCAAAATTCTGGGTCGTTACAAACTTCCCTCCTTAAAAGAATTTCGTCCCGAAATTACAAGTTAGGAAAAAAAAGTCCTTAACTCGTCTACTGTTTTTCACAATCCAATAGTTTTGTCAATTTATCAAAACAAATCTTTCTAATAAAGATTCGTTATCAATCCAACTAGCTTTCTAAATACTTTCATAATTTTCAAACAATATTGTTTCTTTAACAATTCAAATTTAAATTTAAATTGAATTTTAAACTTTCAAAATTTCCTCAAAATATTCTAACACTCGAAATTTTCGAAAAATTTCGCCAGCGTCTCCTTTGCGCGGCTAATACGGTACGACTACAAAACGTCCCTACGGACTCTCAGATTTCAAAAAGAAAAAGAAAAGGCCAAGCGGCTAGACAAGAAATCATCAAAAACTCATATTATAATTCAAATACTTACCTTTTTGTCGAGCGATTCAAATTTTCTTCAAAATTAAAATCCCAATTCCTTTACACCTGTATATCCTACTAGCCATAATATCTAGTTACAACATTCAAACCATTTTGCAAATTCTATTACAAAATTTTCCAATATAAACTGCTTATACATTTTTACTTCACTATTGAAGTTGCATATTCAATTTCGTTCAATCTTTACATTTCAATTTCATTTGAATTCAATTCACCATATCTTAATTCAATTTGGATTCTATTCAACTTCTGAATATTGAATTTATCAATCAACTTTCATTTACAACTGCTTATTATTTTTAAATTAGTTTCAATTACTAATTCATTTCAAATTCTAATCTACTAACAAATTCAGATTTGCTTTCAACATTCAATTTCAATTCCAGTTTTATTCACTTTTTTCCATTTCCAAAATTTGTTTTCAATTTACCCTTCGGTTAAATCTACTGTCATTTAAACTGGATTTCCAATTCGAATTCAATTTACTTTTCTTTTATAATCATTGAATTTAATTCGTTCAATACGTTATCCATTTGGTCAATATTCAATTAGCTTCACTTACTAATTTTAGTTTAACTCCACAAATCGAATTCAATTCTAATTTTATTCACTTATAAATTCAAAATGAATTTAACAATTCAATTTCATTTATTTGCTTATACTTACTTTGATTTAACTTCATTCTTCAAGCTAAATTTATTCTATCAAAATTCAAATTGTATAAGTTATCAACTTATTTCTTATTTCATAAATATTTTTATATGGTATTCCAGAGTCTTTCCAACATTTCAAAATCATTTTTGAAAACAATTCAAATTATCCATTGAATTTCTAAAACCAAATCCAAATTTTTCAAACAACTTCCATTTAAAACAATTTGGCAGCAATTCCTCTTTTGGAAACCCGAAAATGAACACCGGTGATGCCATGGTCATCATCGGAATTATTTTCCAGCGACCGAAAAGAGTTTAGAGCTTTTCATCTCTCCAAAATATTTTTCAAACCTTTGAAATTCATTTTCAAATCAAAAAGATTTAAACTTCCCAAATCTCCAAAATTTTCAGAATTCTTTTCAAAACATTTCCAAAAACTTCTCTGGAATCCCGTTTTAAATTACAATTCACATTTATAATTTACATTCTTTAAATTTCATTTGTATATGTGAATTTTATTTCTTAACTTTGGAGTTTATAATTCCAATTTCTCATTTAATTTCAATGATAATAGATTAATATTATCACTTCTAACAACCATGCAACCATATACTATAGTAATTCATAGAAAAACATTTCTTTTATATACAAAAATAGTTTTGGGCAAAATTATCTCATTCACCCTATTTAAAACAATATTGTGCCGAATTGTTCTATTCAAGTGTTTAGAGATTCCTATCGATAGGGTTGTCCAGACCATACCGACCAGAATCCATATACCACTCAATAAATCAAACATCACAATATAAAACAATTTTTTAATATTCAATAACAAATACGCGCTCATATCTATTATTACACTCAACTCATTCTAGAGTACTACTGACTCTATCTCTAATGAGTACCACCCAACAGAGCAGGGTTGTCGTTTAACCATATGCTCCGATACCACCTGTAAAGACCCGCAAATTCGTCTTCCGAAAACTCGACATCGATACGTCCACTGTACCAACTGTCGAAAAGTCGACTGGCGAAAACACGAACTTTAATGTTTTGAAAGAAAAAAAGAGGTAGAAGAAAAGATAGAAGAAAAAGAAAGAAGAACCACAACAGAAAACACAGAACAGAAAACAATATCAGAATCTCACATATCGCAGCGGAACAATATATAATAGATAATTACTAGTCTTTAAACAAAGAACTATATCATTTTATACATACATCAATCAGAGTCAATAAACAACAATGGACAGTTATATAAACTTGTCCTCATACAGAATACACAGCGGAATAAATAACAAATACGGATGATACGTCTCGCCATCCAGCTTATCTCCAAAGCTCCAGAATATCCAGAATATCCTAATAACATAACTCTAGGCTGCCCGTGTGGAAAATAGTGGGCACCCAGAGTATAGAAGGGAACAATAAACTCCGAGTCAGTCATGGTGACTGTTGTGAGATCGTAAAACAGTTATTTATCTTTAAAACAACAACAAGATAATTTTAAAGTCAATTCGCAATGCTTTTGGAAAATGAAACTACCATAAGACCTCCCGCCACACACACAATGCAAACGCAGAATTGGAGGAGATTTCTTCTTATGATAGTCAAAGATGCTTACTACGCAAAAAAAAATCAAATCATTTTTGATATTATTATTAGTGCATAGTGTAGAAAACATTTCGAAAGTAGAATATCAATCTTAGCCAGCATAGGTACCATTATACTATGTCTACTATAGCTACCATATTAGATGGCAGGTTCTACAACTAATACCGTACGAAGTTCGTATTGGAAGATGGATTTCCAACAAATGGTCAGGCTAAGGAACTTCCTATCCACGATGGGTACGTCCCTGGAATAGACGACCCGAGAACCTAACGTTACGGTTAGATCTCTGCCAACACAAGGCCGGGTTACCTCTGCAAAAATAGGTAACTACTGACACGCGTATGCCAACCCCCGATCGTCACCGATCTTCCCGAGGATCCCCGATTCTCAACAACCACAAAGTAATAAATTTGCAGCAACCACAGAGGTTAAGTATCTGGGCTCCATACCATGATACCACCTTTATCCAGAAGGAATGACATACACTAAGGGGCGCTACTCCCTAGAACCTTGCTGCATCCTTCCTGTTTTGACCATTTCCGGGGTGTGAGGCTCGACGAAGTCTCGTCCACAAAGCTACGCTTTCTACAAAGCCATGCTTCGGGTCAAACAAATGATCAACCTATGATCACAAAGATATAAGATCACACAAATGATCATATCGCAAATGATCAAACACTGATCATTTCACAGCAACACTCAGTATGTCACGTTACCAAATTGGGATATATCGCTGATAAATTTCAACTACATAACCTCTGAGCTCGTACGTCTCAGAGAAGGGTGTTAAGCTAAGAGAATAAATTCTCCACCACCAACAGAAATGTATTTGAAAGAAATCAGCTTTATATCTCAAATTGTAACGTCAGACACACAATCCATACAAGTCTGTTCCGGGATCGAACAGAACCGAAGGCACTTCTCACGAAGCCCTTGCATATCTGGATAAATTTCTAATCACGTCCGGACTTCCCGTCACTAAGGGTGATAAAACCTCTAAATCGGAGATCAGCCGATGTAGAGTAACTCGACGGTAATCCTTCCGTTTTCAAAAATATCCGGTCTTCAACACCGGTCTTCGAATGCAATTCATAACGACGTATCACATATTCGGAATGGGTTATACGACCCCATGGTCCTTTCCCGGCTAACCCGAATAGTGAGCGTTTATTTAAAAACAAGTGTGGCATTCAAATTCATCCAATTCACAACAAATACCTATTCAAGGTAATTATTGATAGTCGGTTATTTAACTATCAATAAAGATGCGCAACATCATCAGATTCCAAATAAATTTCCAAATTATTTATTTTCCAAAAATATCTTTACAAGGTATATATAATTTCCACACTTAACCGTTTGAAAACAATTTCAAATATTCACTTTTCAATTTATCTTCAAAAGATAAAATTTCAAACCCTTCGTTTCATATTGGAAAAGCATTTCCATACTTATTTAAAATAAGTAATTCACAAAACTATTTATTTTCAACATTTGAAAATATTCAATATACTTAAATCAAATTAAGTATATATATTTCATTCTTTAAGGAAATCATTTACTAAAACATCTATTTGAGTCAAAACGAATGTTACGTAAAACATCGTTACGACAACTCAAAATCACTAGTATAGGGATTCGGATTTTAGATAGATATATAAACCCCAATACTACATAAAAACATTTCCTTACGGAAATCATTTACTATAACAACAGTGTTATAGTCCACCATTTCCTTCTACTTCTCGAAAACGTCTATTTCAACAATGAATGTTGAAATCTATGATTTCGATATTTAATCATTTTTAAACATCGTTAAAACAATTAACTTCATCTTAAATATCACTTTCCCAAAACCATATCCATTTTACTTAAAAATATATTCACTGTCCAAAATCGTGAGTATACTTCACTAACCACATTTCACTATTTTCTACACGTTTTATTTCAATAATAATTCGCTATCCAAAATCGCGAATATATCTCCTTTAACAACCTTCTATATTTGATTTATCAAATCCAATTGATTTCGAGTTTATAAAACAACGTTTATAAATTCTATTTCTATTTCCTAACAACTTCAATTTAATAAATCTCCTTTATTAACAATTCGATTTATAAATCTTCTTTAATGACCTATTCAATTTATAACTCAATGTATATACCAAAGGTCCATCTTATAAGTTAATAACTTACAATTCATTTATTTTAAAAGAAATCGTTCTTTTAAACTTCACAAAATCTAAAACTTTCAGATTCCATTAACTTATGAAATCCCAATTTATAATTCATTTTAACACTTATAGAAACTTGTCTTATAATCCCAATTTTTCAAATTTATAAATATCCATTTTTGTACATCTTTTAAATAAACCGTTTATAATACTTTAGAAATCCCAATTTAAACCATTTCATAAATTTCTTAACTTTTATTTCAAAAATCACACTTTGATTTTATTTCACAAAAATCTTAACTTTTATAACTTTAAAATTTTAAACGTTTATTTATTTGAAATAAATCAATTCAAAAATTCAATAAAACGTCTATTTTCAAAAAATCACTTTAAAAACCCTTTTAAAGTAAAAGATGTTATTTTTAAACTTCAAAACTGAATCCGATGATGCAACAACATCAATTAGTCAATCATAACAACAAACATCATATATCAGCATATGATAACAGAATATACATCAATATCTGTAAATAAATAAATACTGGTGAGGAATCCAGTTGGATCCCTCCAACCTGTTTCCCTACATCCACAGACGTTAGCACAATACCAATTCCACTTCGAGGTGGAATATCGCGGTATATGGGTTTTATAAAAATATCCG
Organism: Allium fistulosum; assembly: GCA_030737815.1. Classification (NCBI taxonomy): domain Eukaryota; kingdom Viridiplantae; phylum Streptophyta; class Magnoliopsida; order Asparagales; family Amaryllidaceae; genus Allium; species Allium fistulosum. Next base: position 749,333,739 of record CM060905.1, on the reverse strand, counting down.
CTTACTAACGGCGCAATAGGGTCTCATCCGCTATACGAGGCGGGAAATCATCAATCCAATATATACATATGCCAATATGTATATATTACTATATATATAATAGATATATCCTACTATATCTAATATCACATCCAATAGCAATCATCAATAACTGCAAAAATTCCACTTTAAATTTTGAGTGAGAAGATCTCACCTTTGCTTTTAAATTTGCCAATCCATTTCCATTTTGACTCGATTTCTTGATTTATACCTTGTATAAATATTTACACAGTTTATCAATATTCGAATTAAATCGAACTTTTAAATTATCGTTCTATTTATTTACTTAGCCAAAATTGTATAACTGTAAACTTCCATTTATATAAACTATAAACATTTATTTTTCTGAAATAAATCTTTTGTTTTAACCTTGAATATTCTGCAGTGAATAAAAGTTTAACTTTCTATTTTACTGTATAAATTCAAATAGGCATATTATTATTTTGAAATCACATATATTTTAAGATTACCTTACTGTAATATCTTCTTTTCCTTTTGAAACTCATGTATACTTATAAAAGAAAAACTATGTGCATTTTAAAATAAATCTATACAGATTCAAAAATCAGTTTTATGTATATACATATATACATTACTTATCATCTTAAACAAACAACATGTGAATACCTTACTGCTTTTATCAAATTCTAATAGAAAGAGAAAAACTACCTCACTGGAATAACTCAGGCCATCACCACGCTCGACTCGAGATCGATGCCACCAACACGAACGCGAATCCGCCCAAATCGAGAACAAATGCGCTGCTTTCCTCGATCGATGAGCCACCGTGACCAGACAGCGCCACCGTTTTCCTCAACATCGCCTACAGCCAATTCCACTTCGAGATGCACCACCAATCGCCTAGCGACCACGCCAGTCGAACTCGCCCATCCCCACGTCGCCGCCACTGCCGCTAGCTTGCATACAACGCCGCGCGAACATCCCTCGGGTCGAACACGATCGTGCCGCCTCATCGAACTCGAGAGCGCTGGTCGCCGTGAAACCCAATCGCGACGAACCCACGCGCGCCCTAGCCTCGCGCGATTGATTCCCTAGGTCGCGATTTCGATAGTGTTTGAACGGAGGGGGAAAGAGTATACTCGGCCATTGTTTTTAAACTTCGAACGAGATTTTTTTTCTCTTTGTTTCGTGTAGATTTAAACTAAGGAGAAGGGGGGAATTTTGATTCGAACAAGATGATTTCGTGATTCTCGGCTTGATTTTGGGCTGAAACAAAGGGCGTGATTCTCTGCATGATTAAAGGAAGAGAACGTGTTTGTAACGACCCGTAAATTTCAACTGTTTAATAACGTAATTAGTTGAAATTTTGTGAAATTTTAAACGATAAAATTTTGAAATATAAATTTGATATTTGGAATACGTCTAGTTAAACATGGCAACTGGTAAATTTTCGTCCGAAAATATGAAAATTTATTTCGCGCGTAATTTCACTTCAATTTAATCAGTTAAAAAAAGCGTTGAAATAAAATGTTTCTGAAACCAAAATTTTTTACATAGAAAAATTCTAAATCATCTTCTGAGCAAGATTTCAGTTTGTCGTTTTCCCAAATTCGGACATCTTTGGCTCCGTCGTTCTTATTTTCTGCAAAGTAGCAGTATTCTGGTACCGATATCGATTTTTATCGGATGATCGTACCACTGATATTTTTTATACCGTTTTGATCGCCTCATCGTGCTGATCACTATGGTATTTTCGACTGTCAATTTCGGAGTCCGATGTGTGTTGAAATTTGTAAAACGATTTACGTATCGGTATTCATAATTTTGCCTTTTGGTTTTCTGTTCCATTTATTTGACCGTCTATTGAACACAAACCAGCACCAGTCATTAACTTTTAATATTCCCATGTATTTAATACTAACTATTTCTATTCCACCGGTTCCAATGCATATCTGGTTCGTTCAGTTTCACTCGGTTCAGCTACTTTCATTTGTGAACTAAATTTTATAAAAAGTTTACTTTGCTTCTGTTCTTCTTTATCCCCACGCAAGACCCAATAAGGCAACTGCTCCTCTCTCTCTCACTCCCCACCTTTCACGCAAGCCTCTACTTCCCCTCCAGACCCCATCACGTCCAACCGTCCCCAGCTCCACCGAAGACAACCGCCCACACCTCCGGCACTTCGGTTACCACCTCCGATGCTAACTCAGATCACCGCCGAGCTACACCATCCCTCCACGTCCTCCTTCAATCCACCAGTGCCCACACTTTCACAACCGGCCTCACCTAAGCAGCCGTCCCCTCTTCTCTTTGCATGTCGCCTTCACCCATGCGTGAGCCAGCAAGCTCGATGACACGTGAGTTGAGTTGTAGCCTTGTTTATAAATTTGTTTTGATTAATACTTTACAGCCTATATATGGTACTTGTGGAAAAAACTATGGGTTTAAGTGAAGTGATGTTTTAGCTGTAGTACATCAGTAGTATATATATAATTTAAGTAATATAAAATGGGTTAGCACTATATATAAACTTTTCGCCAATGTAGATGTCAGTGGCATCATATACTTGTTAGTTTTATAGAAAGTTGTTCTGTTTGATTTTGAAATTTATGCATAGTGATATTTTAAAATTATCAGTGACAGACTTTAGGGATGCGCTTTAGGTGTGTGTTTGAAGTATGGATTTTTGAATTGGTTTTAAATTGTAAGTTATATATGTATTGATTTTAAATTTATACATATATATGTTTGGTTTTGAAGATATTAGTTTTTTTATTTTATTTTTATTTTATGGTTATGTTATACTAATACAATACTTTAGTAGGTGTAGTTATTCACTTACTGTAGCCTGGCAATGCCATTTTGTACTTTGTTTGGGCTTTGTAATTATGTGGGTATTTTATAGTAAAGTAAGTGGTACGTACTGTATATGAGAAAAGCTTATGGAAGTTATAAATTATATGATCTGGCTCTTTATTTTGCATGTAAGATATAGTAGTTTTAGTTATGTATAGTGAGTATAATTATAGGCTGGGTCTAAGCATTTCATTTTATTGTTTAAAGTATATAAATACGTTATATATATATTTATTTTATTGGTATAAATAGTGCGACAGTGTCAAAAAAATAAAAATAAAAAAAATAAAATGAAATAATAATAATAATAATAATAATAAATTTTTTTATTTTATTTTATTATGATAATAATATGATTATGGTTTATATCAAACTGATTCTGATTCAGTTCATCAATCTATGTTATCAGCTTTTGGTCTGTCGTGCCTGTTTCTTCATCAAATTCGTGCCATCTCACTTTGCTCTGGATTCGTAGCTCATTTCTGCGTCAAATTTCTCTAGGCTCTAAAGGTGAGCACTCACTCACGATTAACGTTCTTTTATTTATTAGATTTGATTTCAATTGAAACGACAATTGAAATATGCAACTGTTAGTTAATTACACTGTTATATATGCTATTACCTGTATCAGTTCACCTGTGACATCTGACACCATTATCAGTTAATTATTTATGCGATGATAATACAGTTTGGCTGATAATTGATTGATTGTTGATGTTTATATTGGACGTTAAATTGTTGATGTTAAAATGATAAACAGTATGAAATTGAACTTGATATAGGATAATTAAATGTTAAATTTGATTAACTGACATTTGTATAGTATGACTCCTTTAAATGTTAAATAAATTGACACGTAGAATAATGTTAACTATACCTTGAACCATTGAATTGTATGTTGTTTAAACTGATGATGTATGTAATCGTAATAGATGACAAGTGAAAAACCGTGATGTAATAATCTTTAATCTACATGAAACGATAGTGTAGATTCTAGAAATAATTATATTAATTCGTACAAATAACAATGCGAATTAATACGGTTATTTCGGGATTATTTGAATTGATTATTGGATTGTTATTGATTGTTGTTATTGCTTGTTTATTTGCTTTGACACCATCCCAGTTATCACACTGCAAGTTCCCTTTGATATGTTTTGATTTTGAATTGAATTGGAATCGGGTTGAAATGATAAATACCCAAATTGAACTTTGACCTAGGAGAGAAAATTTAATAAAACCCGATTGGTCAATAATTTGATTTAAAAATAAAACGAAGGTCTTATTTGAATCAATAATATGATTTTGAAATGAAGTTGAAATTTGAATTTTAATGAAAGGAAAATATTAATATTTAATAATCTGAAACAAAATATTAACGATGTAATTGATGAAAGAATATTGTTTAATTTGAGAAATGAAAGAAATGATTTGATAATTAAGTTTGAAATCATTAACTTTGAAATGATTTAATAATTAAGTTTGAAATTATAATTGAGTTTGAAATCATTAACTTTGAAATTATTTAATAATTAAGTTTTGAATTATTTAATGATTAAATTGAATTGAATTATTTAATAAGTAAAAATTGAACTTTTGAATAAGTGAATTTTACTCCGTAAATAATTGAAATTGAGTTTTCTTTATTAATTAAGTTTTGGAAAATTATTTAAGAAAGTAAATAGTGAAATTGAACTTCTTTAACAAGAAATGAAATTGTGATATTTTTGGAATTGATGTAAGACTTGTAATTGAAAGAAATGATTTGACGAATTTAGTTTAATTCAAATTGTAAGTTTTGAAATAAGGAAGTTGAATTTTAAATAATTGATTTAATGAATTGAAAGTTTGATAGAAATTGTTTTGAATGACAAATTTACTTAACGAATATTAAATGAAACCGATAAATGAATTCAAATTGATTTGAATGTTAAAATTAAGTTAATTTAAATGATTTCGAAATGAAACCTTTGTACGAACTTGAATCAATATTTGGATTGTTTTAAATAGAAATTGAAATTGAATTATAAGATTTGAAATGGTAATTTGGAAGTTTTGAAACGTAAAGTATGGAAATTGGTTTTGAAAGACAAATGAAATGTTGATTTACAAATTCTATTTGAAATTGAATTTGATTTGGTTTTGAAATATATTAAACGACCAATCGGTGTAATAATACGTAGTTATTAAAGAGACCGGGATCGGATATGGACATACTCTCTGTCGATACCGAAACCACTTTAATAACTAATATACGCGGAGTGTTGATCCAGAATGAAGTGGATGGTTTGGTGAACGCGTTGACTGAAGAAAGAGAACGATTTTGGATGACCCCTGACATGACTAAAACAGGAGCCGCGCCGGGCCATTGATGTTCGCCACCTCTAGCGGACACACTTCTTCGATACCATATCTATTACTTTTGTGATTCGATTTGGGTGCACCCCTTGATTTGGGAGTGTTGTTTCGCGGTGTTGGGGTAGTAGCTGCTATGCCCAACATCAGTCCGGATCACGCAACTACTAGTATCCTAGTTGGTATTGCCTCATGTACCTTGTCATACTGATTATCCTATTCGCGACCACTACGATTTTGATTTGTACCTTTAGTATATGGATTGCCCTCTGGTGACTTCCGGTTTTGGGGAAACTACGGTCTTGTATATGCTTTTGGGAATAAACAGGTTAAGAGGTGTATGGGCCCTGCTTAACCCTACTTTGATATCTTCTTATATTACTGATAGACATTATCTACTTATCGTACATTACTACATAGTAGATAGTTTGACGGATCCTTAAAGGATGGTTATTCCAAACATCCTTTGAGTTACTTGTATTTCAATTGCTATTTCACTTGAGTTGGATTTATAAATATAAGAATGTTAATCCTGACTCGAGTGTTTTGTGTTTTTTTCCTTTACGCTCGGATCAGACTGAGTGTACCAGTTTTCGAGACTCACCTTTGGAGTTGGAGCTTTGCTTGAAGATCCAGCCATCTATTCTGCTTTCAGCATTCGATGATTCCAGTGATGTATTCTGATTTGTATCTGATGTATCATATTACTCTTCCGTTGTATCTGTTTTAACTCTGATGTATTTTATATATTCATATAGTAGCTTCATGAACTACTATCTCTTTTATTTCCGCTGCACTTATTACTCTGTGTCTGTGATCTGTGATTATTTATTTACTGTATATGTTCAGTTTTGCCAAATTTAAATTAACAACGCGGTATTTTGAGCAATTCAACTCCGGCATGAGTGTCTACCTATACACTTATAATGGACGCGAATGGTCCAAAATTCCGGGTCGTTACAGTTGGTATCAGAGCTTTGGTAGCTCTAGGCAAAACTTAACATATAGGGTAAATGTATTTACAGAATCACTCTCATTCGAGTTTCAACCTCTTCCTTTGACTCAATTCCTTTGAATTTTGGAATGTTTCCCTCGGTTCCGAAATTCATTCGTGTCCTTCACTATTCGTCTTCTTTCAAATCTGGAGCACCCAATAACTCCATTTTGAATGATATCTATGATAAGATCGGCGGTCTCGCCAATCTTCGAATGATTCGTAAAGGAGAAACTCCTTTATAATAGGCATCAATTTACCGGAGATTTTTGTATCCTCGGTTTACGATGCTATCTATCTCCTGCTATACCTAAATTCTATTTCTTGAGATCGAATGTTGATTTACCTCGGAATTCTACACCGATCTTATTTTTCAAGTTACGGTTGACCCGGTTAAGGTTGCCGTGAATTAAATAAACTCATCCATCTTCCGATTGTGGTAATCGAATTATCTTATCTTCTGTTTCAAACTTATTTTCGAATCAAATTTCTCTTTGATTTGAGTCCATCAAATTTGAATCTCTGTCTTTGCTTTGAAATCTATTCTTATATAGTCGAGCGAGGAAGTGTATTTGTAAATTTATATTAAAATATTATTTTCAAATTTGGTAAATGAAATAAATTTGTTTGATTATATTGTGAAAATATAAGTAAAAATTTTCTGGAATTTAATAGGTTAATTTAATTGTTTGTTTGAAATGATAATATTTGATCATCATTTATTGTTCTAAATAAATTTATAAATACGGTTTATAAATTGGTTTGAAATTTGAATGAATTTAATTCAGAAATTTGAGAATTTAGTTTCCGGTGATTTCAAACTTTGATTTTATAATTGAAAGTATTTCCGAATAGAAATCGTTTTCAAAGAATTTTTAAAAGGTTGAAATCAGTGCTCTTCTCTTTGTCGCTGGAAAATAATTTCGGTGATGGCGGCCGCATCATCGACGTTCATCTTCGAGTTTCGAAGTGGAGATACTATTCTGTAGCTTTGCTACGGTTTTGTTTTGAAAAATATTTTGATTTGAATTTCTTCAGTATAATTTGATTTATATATATTTAGGTATCTTATTTTAAACTTGATTTGATATAAATATATTTTATATATCTCTAAATTGTTTAAAGTTAATCGGAAATCTAATTCTTAAATTTTGTTAAAGGATGATTTTAATTATAAATAAAACCAAAATTTGGAATAAATATTTAAACTTGAATAATTGAATTGGGAAATTTTATTTGTATATTGTTCAACTGCATTCTAATACAACTTACCTAAATCATTCAGAAGTTGAATATGTAATTGGATAATATATAATATAAATTGAATTTATAAATAAAATTTGAGTGTTATAATAAATGTTATACACTGAATTTTGATTATAAAGATGTTAATAGTTTTGAGAGAATTAATAAATTTGTTTCGAAAGAATTAATAAATTGAAATTTGATCAACTTATGAAAATACCTTAAATTAATAGATGTAAATTAATTTAAATCGAAACTTTTATGTTTTAAATTAATTTATATGGGTCAAATATATGTGGTTAGAGATATTAAGTGAAATAAACTTAATAATAGTTTGGAATAAAGAAGAATAAAATTTGTTGAATAAATATGATTTTATTAAATGACTATTCTAATTTATGATTTTAGAAATTTGTTAATTATACATAATTGGATAATAAGATAATAAATTTAGAAATAATTAAGTTTGATTTCACTTAAGTGAAATAAAATGGGTTAAATCAGATTATTGAATATTAATTAATTTAAGTTGAAATTTATATGGCTTTTAATTAATTGTTATTTTGTATTTCAAATCTGTTTTTCTGGTTGTTTCTATTCTCCTACCTCGTTCCTTTTCGGGGACGAAAAGTTTTGAGTGGGGGAGAGTGTAACGACCCGTAAATTTCAACTGTTTAATAACGTAATTAGTTGAAATTTTGTGAAATTTTAAACGATAAAATTTTGAAATATAAATTTGATATTTGGAATACGTCTAGTTAAACATGGCAACTGGTAAATTTTCGTCCGAAAATATGAAAATTTATTTCGCGCGTAATTTCACTTCAATTTAATCAGTTAAAAAAAGCGTTGAAATAAAATGTTTCTGAAACCAAAATATTTTTACATAGAAAAATTCTAAATCATCTTCTGAGCAAGATTTCAGTTTGTCGTTTTCCCAAATTCGGACATCTTTGGCTCCGTCGTTCTTATTTTCTGCAAAGTAGCAGTATTCTGGTACCGATATCGATTTTTATCGGATGATCGTACCACTGATATTTTTTATACTGTTTTGATCGCCTCATCGTGCTGATCACTATGGTATTTTCGACTGTCAATTTCGGAGTCCGATGTGTGTTGAAATTTGTAAAACGATTTACGTATCGGTATTCATAATTTTGCCTTTTGGTTTTCTGTTCCATTTATTTGACCGTCTATTGAACACAAACCAGCACCAGTCATTAACTTTTAATATTCCCATGTATTTAATACTAACTATTTCTATTCCACCGGTTCCAATGCATATCTGGTTCGTTCAGTTTCACTCGGTTCAGCTACTTTCATTTGTGAACTAAATTTTATAAAAAGTTTACTTTGCTTCTGTTCTTCTTTATCCCCACGCAAGACCCAATAAGGCAACTGCTCCTCTCTCTCTCACTCCCCACCTTTCACGCAAGCCTCTGCTTCCCCTCCAGACCCCATCACGTCCAACCGTCCCCAGCTCCACCGAAGACAACCGCCCACACCTCCGGCACTTCGGCTACCACCTCCGATGCTAACTCAGATCACCGCCGAGCTACACCATCCCTCCACGTCCTCCTTCAATCCACCAGTGCCCACACTTTCACAACCGGCCTCACCTAAGCAGCCGTCCCCTCTTCTCTTTGCATGTCGCCTTCACCCATGCGTGAGCCATCAAGCTCGATGACACGTGAGTTAAGTTGTAGCCTTGTTTATAAATTTGTTTTGATTAATACTTTACAGCCTATATATGGTACTTGTGGAAAAAACTATGGGTTTAAGTGAAGTGATGTTTTAGCTGTAGTACACCAGTAGTATATATATAATTTAAGTAATATAAAATGGGTTAGCAGTATATATAAACTTTTCGCCAATGTAGATGTCAGTGGCATCATATACTTGTTAGTTTTATAGAAAGTTGTTCTGTTTGATTTTGAAATTTATGCATAGTGATATTTTAAAATTATCAGTGACAGACTTTAGGGATGCGCTTTAGGTGTGTGTTTGAAGTATGGATTTTTGAATTGGTTTTAAATTGTAAGTTATATATGTATTGATTTTAAATTTATACATATATATGTTTGGTTTTGAAGATATTAGTTTTTTTATTTTATTTTTATTTTATGGTTATGTTATACTAATACAATACTTTAGTAGGTGTAGTTATTCACTTACTGTAGCCTGGCAATGCCATTTTGTACTTTGTTTGGGCTTTGCAATTATGTGGGTATTTTATAGTAAAGTAAGTGGTACGTACTGTATATGAGAAAAGCTTATGGAAGTTATAAATTATATGATCTGGCTCTTTATTTTGCATGTAAGATATAGTAGTTTTAGTTATGTATAGTGAGTATAATTATAGGCTGGGTCTAAGCATTTCATTTTATTGTTTAAAGTATATAAATACGTTATATATATATTTATTTTATTGGTATGAATAGTGCGACAGTGTCAAAAAAATAAAAATAAAAAAAATAAAATGAAATAATAATAATAATAATAATAATAAATTTTTTTATTTTATTTTATTATGATAATAATATGATTATGGTTTATATCAAACTGATTCTGATTCAGTTCATCAATCTATGTTATCAGCTTTTGGTCTGTCGTGCCTGTTTCTTCATCAAATTCGTGCCATCTCACTTTGCTCTGGATTCGTAGCTCATTTCTGCGTCAAATTTCTCTAGGCTCTAAAGGTGAGCACTCACTCACGATTAACGTTCTTTTATTTATTAGATTTGATTTCAATTGAAACGACAATTGAAATATGCAACTGTTAGTTAATTACACTGTTATATATGCTATTACCTGTATCAGTTCACCTGTGACATCTGACACCATTATCAGTTAATTATTTATGCGATGATAATACAGTTTGGCTGATAATTGATTGATTGTTGATGTTTATATTGGACGTTAAATTGTTGATGTTAAAATGATAAACAGTATGAAATTGAACTTGATATAGGATAATTAAATGTTAAATTTTATTAACTGACATTTGTATAGTATGACTCCTTTAAATGTTAAATAAATTGACACGTAGAATAATGTTAACTATACCTTGAACCATTGAATTGTATGTTGTTTAAACTGATGATGTATGTAATCGTAATAGATGACAAGTGAAAAACCGTGATGTAATAATCTTTAATCTACATGAAACGATAGTGTAGATTCTAGAAATAATTATATTAATTCGTACAAATAACAATGCGAATTAATACGGTTATTTCGGGATTATTTGAATTGATTATTGGATTGTTATTGATTGTTGTTATTGCTTGTTTATTTGCTTTGACACCATCCCAGTTATCACACTGCAAGTTCCCTTTGATATGTTTTGATTTTGAATTGAATTGGAATCGGGTTGAAATGATAAATACCCAAATTGAACTTTGACCTAGGAGAGAAAATTTAATAAAACCCGATTGGTCAATAATTTGATTTAAAAATAAAACGAAGGTCTTATTTGAATCAATAATATGATTTTGAAATGAAGTTGAAATTTGAATTTTAATGAAAGGAAAATATTAATATTTAATAATCTGAAACAAAATATTAACGATGTAATTGATGAAAGAATATTGTTTAATTTGAGAAATGAAAGAAATGATTTGATAATTAAGTTTGAAATCATTAACTTTGAAATGATTTAATAATTAAGTTTGAAATTATAATTGAGTTTGAAATCATTAACTTTGAAATTATTTAATAATTAAGTTTTGAATTATTTAATGATTAAATTGAATTGAATTATTTAATAAGTAAAAATTGAACTTTTGAATAAGTGAATTTTACTCCGTAAATAATTGAAATTGAGTTTTCTTTATTAATTAAGTTTTGGAAAATTATTTAAGAAAGTAAATAGTGAAATTGAACTTCTTTAACAAGAAATGAAATTGTGATATTTTTGGAATTGATGTAAGACTTGTAATTGAAAGAAATGATTTGACGAATTTAGTTTAATTCAAATTGTAAGTTTTGAAATAAGGAAGTTGAATTTTAAATAATTGATTTAATGAATTGAAAGTTTGATAGAAATTGTTTTGAATGACAAATTTACTTAACGGATATTAAATGAAACCGATAAATGAATTCAAATTGATTTGAATGTTAAAATTAAGTTAATTTAAATGATTTCGAAATGAAACCTTTGTACGAACTTGAATCAATATTTGGATTGTTTTAAATAGAAATTGAAATTGAATTATAAGATTTGAAATGGTAATTTGGAAGTTTTGAAACGTAAAGTATGGAAATTGGTTTTGAAAGACAAATGAAATGTTGATTTACAAATTCTATTTGAAATTGAATTTGATTTGGTTTTGAAATATATTAAACGACCAATCGGTGTAATAATACGTAGTTATTAAAGAGACCGGGATCGGATATGGACATACTCTCTGTCGATACCGAAACCACTTTAATAACTAATATACGCGGAGTGTTGATCCAGAATGAAGTGGATGGTTTGGTGAACGCGTTGACTGAAGAAAGAGAACGATTTTGGATGACCCCTGACATGACTAAAACAGGAGCCGCGCCGGGCCATTGAGGTTCGCCACCTCTAGCGGACACACTTCTTCGATACCATATCTATTACTTTTGTGATTCGATTTGGGTGCACCCCTTGATTTGGGAGTGTTGTTTCGCGGTGTTGGGGTAGTAGCTGCTATGCCCAACATCAGTCCGGATCACGCAACTACTAGTATCCTAGTTGGTATCGCCTCATGTACCTTGTCATACTGATTATCCTATTCGCGACCACTACGATTTTGATTTGTACCTTTAGTATATGGATTGCCCTCTGGTGACTTCCAGTTTTGGGGAAACTACGGTCTTGTATATGCTTTTGGGAATAAACAGGTTAAGAGGTGTATGGGCCCTGCTTAACCCTACTTTGATATCTTCTTATATTACTGATAGACATTATCTACTTATCGTACATTACTACATAGTAGATAGTTTGACGGATCCTTAAAGGATGGTTATTCCAAACATCCTTTGAGTTACTTGTATTTCAATTGCTATTTCACTTGAGTTGGATTTATAAATATAAGAATGTTAATCCTGACTCGAGTGTTTTGTGTTTTTTTCCTTTACGCTCGGGTCAGACTGAGTGTACCAGTTTTCGAGACTCACCTTTGGAGTTGGAGCTTTGCTTGAAGATCCAGCCATCTATTCTGCTTTCAGCATTCGATGATTCCAGTGATGTATTCTGATTTGTATCTGATGTATCATATTACTCTTCCGTTGTATCTGTTTTAACTCTGATGTATTTTATATATTCATATAGTAGCTTCATGAACTACTATCTCTTTTATTTCCGCTGCACTTATTACTCTGTGTCTGTGATCTGTGATTATTTATTTACTGTATATGTTCAGTTTTGCCAAATTTAAATTAACAACGCGGTATTTTGAGCAATTCAACTCCGGCATGAGTGTCTACCTATACACTTATAATGGACGCGAATGGTCCAAAATTCCGGGTCGTTACAGTGTTGCAGTTGACCAAGTTAAATAAATTTAAATTTAGATTTAAATTGAATTCAATTTATATTTCAATGCGTTTACCCACCGTACGGTCATGTATCAACTCCGATAAATACGAAATTTGAAATCCAATAATAAATCAATATTACGGACCCAATAGAACTGGTTTCGTCGAATTCCGAGACTGTCTCCCGGAACGCTATTTTCAAATATCGACTCGAACGATAAAAATTCAAAACCGATCAAATCACTTCTGAATTCATTTCTGAAGCTTCTATTATCTTCAGTATCATCAATACGAATTTTAAAATCTTTTGAAATATTTTTCTTCAGCTTAAAATCAAAGATTCAAATTTTATTCAACTTACAATAGATTAAATTTTAAAGTTTAATCGCAAATTCAAAGTTATATCCGGGATTCAAATTAAATTACCATTCAAATATTTAAAATTAATTAAATATTTTCAATTTAATTTGTTCAAAATTCTGGGTCGTTACAAACTTCCCTCCTTAAAAGAATTTCGTCCCGAAATTACAAGTTAGGAAAAAAAAGTCCTTAACTCGTCTACTGTTTTTCACAATCCAATAGTTTTGTCAATTTATCAAAACAAATCTTTCTAATAAAGATTCGTTATCAATCCAACTAGCTTTCTAAATACTTTCATAATTTTCAAACAATATTGTTTCTTTAACAATTCAAATTTAAATTTAAATTGAATTTTAAACTTTCAAAATTTCCTCAAAATATTCTAACACTCGAAATTTTCGAAAAATTTCGCCAGCGTCTCCTTTGCGCGGCTAATACGGTACGACTACAAAACGTCCCTACGGACTCTCAGATTTCAAAAAGAAAAAGAAAAAGCCAAGCAGCTAGACAAGAAATCATCAAAAACTCATATTATAATTCAAATACTTACCTTTTTGTCGAGCGATTCAAATTTTCTTCAAAATTAAAATCCCAATTCCTTTACACCTGTATATCCTACTAGCCATAATATCTAGTTACAACATTCAAACCATTTTGCAAATTCTATTACAAAATTTTCCAATATAAACTGCTTATACATTTTTACTTCACTATTGAAGTTGCATATTCAATTTCGTTCAATCTTTACATTTCAATTTCATTTGAATTCAATTCACCATATCTTAATTCAATTTGGATTCTATTCAACTTCTGAATATTGAATTTATCAATCAACTTTCATTTACAACTGCTTATTATTTTTAAATTAGTTTCAATTACTAATTCATTTCAAATTCTAATCTACTAACAAATTCAGATTTGCTTTCAACATTCAATTTCAATTCCAGTTTTATTCACTTTTTTCCATTTCCAAAATTTGTTTTCAATTTACCCTTCGGTTAAATCTACTGTCATTTAAACTGGATTTCCAATTCGAATTCAATTTACTTTTCTTTTATAATCATTGAATTTAATTCGTTCAATACGTTATCCATTTGGTCAATATTCAATTAGCTTCACTTACTAATTTTAGTTTAACTCCACAAATCGAATTCAATTCTAATTTTATTCACTTATAAATTCAAAATGAATTTAACAATTCAATTTCATTTATTTGCTTATACTTACTTTGATTTAACTTCATTCTTCAAGCTAAATTTATTCTATCAAAATTCAAATTGTATAAGTTATCAACTTATTTCTTATTTCATAAATATTTTTATATGGTATTCCAGAGTCTTACCAACATTTCAAAATCATTTTTGAAAAAAATTCAAATTATCCATTGAATTTCTAAAACCAAATCCAAATTTTTCAAACAACTTCCATTTAAAACAATTTGGCAGCAATTCCTCTTTTGGAAACCCGAAAATGAACACCGGTGATGCCATGGTCATCATCGGAATTATTTTCCAGCGACCGAAAAGAGTTTAGAGCTTTTCATCTCTCCAAAATATTTTTCAAACCTTTGAAATTCATTTTCAAATCAAAAAGATTTAAACTTCCCAAATCTCCAAAATTTTCAGAATTCTTTTCAAAACATTTCCAAAAACTTCTCTGGAATCCCGTTTTAAATTACAATTCACATTTATAATTTACATTCTTTAAATTTCATTTGTATATGTGAATTTTATTTCTTAACTTTGGAGTTTATAATTCCAATTTCTCATTTAATTTCAATGATAATAGATTAATATTATCACTTCTAACAACCATGCAACCATATACTATAGTAATTCATAGAAAAACATTTCTTTTATATACAAAAATAGTTTTGGGCAAAATTATCTCATTCACCCTATTTAAAACAATACTGTGCCGAATTGTTCTATTCAAGTGTTTAGAGATTCCTATCGATAGGGTTGTCCAGACCATACCGACCAGAATCCATATACCACTCAATAAATCAAACATCACAATATAAAACAATTTTTTAATATTCAATAACAAATACGCGCTCATATCTATTATTACACTCAACTCATTCTAGAGTACTACTGACTCTATCTCTAATGAGTACCACCCAACAGAGCAGGGTTGTCGTTTAACCATATGCTCCGATACCACCTGTAAAGACCCGCAAATTCGTCTTCCGAAAACTCGACATCGATACGTCCACTGTACCAACTGTCGAAAAGTCGACTGGCGAAAACACGAACTTTAATGTTTTGAAAGAAAAAAAGAGGTAGAAGAAAAGATAGAAGAAAAAGAAAGAAGAACCACAACAGAAAACACAGAACAGAAAACAATATCAGAATCTCACATATCGCAGCGGAACAATATATAATAGATAATTACTAGTCTTTAAACAAAGAACTATATCATTTTATACATACATCAATCAGAGTCAATAAACAACAATGGACAGTTATATAAACTTGTCCTCATACAGAATACACAGCGGAATAAATAACAAATACGGATGATACGTCTCGCCATCCAGCTTATCTCCAAAGCTCCAGAATATCCAGAATATCCTGATAACATAACTCTAGGCTGCCCGTGTGGAAAATAGTGGGCACCCAGAGTTTAGAAGGGAACAATAAACTCCGAGTCAGTCATGGTGACTGGTGTGAGATCGTAAAACAGTTAT
This sequence comes from Allium fistulosum, assembly GCA_030737815.1. Classification (NCBI taxonomy): domain Eukaryota; kingdom Viridiplantae; phylum Streptophyta; class Magnoliopsida; order Asparagales; family Amaryllidaceae; genus Allium; species Allium fistulosum. Next base: position 749,317,729 of record CM060905.1, on the reverse strand, counting down.
TTATCTTTAAAACAACAACAAGATAATTTTAAAGTCAATTCGCAATGCTTTTGGAAAATGAAACTACCATAAGACCTCCCGCCACACACACAATGCAAACGCAGAATTGGAGGAGATTTCTTCTTATGATAGTCAAAGATGCTTACTACGCAAAAAAAAATCAAATCATTTTTGATATTATTATTAGTGCATAGTGTAGAAAACATTTTGAAAGTAGAATATCAATCTTAGCCAGCATAGGTACCATTATACTATGTCTACTATAGCTACCATATTAGATGGCAGGTTCTACAACTAATACCGTACGAAGTTCATATTGGAAGATGGATTTCCAACAAATGGTCAGGCTAAGGAACTTCCTATCCACGATGGGTACGTCCCTGGAATAGACGACCCGAGAACCTAACGTTACGGTTAGATCTCTGCCAACACAAGGCCGGGTTACCTCTGCAAAAATAGGTAACTACTGACACGCGTATGCCATCCTCCGATCGTCACCGATCTTCCCGAGGATCCCCGATTCGCAACAACCACAAAGTAATAAATTTGCGGCAACCACAGAGGTTAAGTATCTGGGCTCCATACCATGATACCACCTTTATCCAGAAGGAATGACATACACTAAGGGGCGCTACTCCCTAGAACCTTGCTGCATCCTTCCTGTTTTGACCATTTCCGGGGTGTGAGGCTCGACGAAGTCTCGTCCACAAAGCTACGCTTTCTACAAAGCCATGCTTCGGGTCAAACAAATGATCAACCTATGATCACAAAGATATAAGATCACACAAATGATCATATCGCAAATGATCAAACACTGATCATTTCACAGCAACACTCAGTATGTCACGTTACCAAATTGGGATATATCGCTGATAAATTTCAACTACATAACCTCTGAGCTCGTACGTCTCAGAGAAGGGTGTTAAGCTAAGAGAATAAATTCTCCGCCACCAACAGAAATGTATTTGAAAGAAATCAGCTTTATATCTCAAATTGTAACGTCAGACACACAATCCATACAAGTCTGTTCCGGGATCGAACAGAACCGAAGGCACTTCTCACGAAGCCCTTGCATATCCGGATAAATTTCTAATCACGTCCGGACTTCCCGTCACTAAGGGTGATAAAACCTCTAAATCGGAGATCAGCCGATGTAGAGTAACTCGACGGTAATCCTTCCGTTTTCAAAAATATTCGGTCTTCAACACCGGTCTTCGAATGCAATTCATAACGACGTATCACATATTCGGAATGGGTTATACGACCCCATGGTCCTTTCCCGGCTAACCCGAATAGTGAGCGTTTATTTAAAAACAAGTGTGGCATTCAAATTCATCCAATTCACAACAAATACCTATTCAAGGTAATTATTGATAGTCGGTTATTTAACTATCAATAAAGATGCGCAACATCATCAGATTCCAAATAAATTTCCAAATTATTTATTTTCCAAAAATATCTTTACAAGGTATATATAATTTCCACACTTAACCGTTTGAAAACAATTTCAAATATTCACTTTTCAATTTATCTTCAAAAGATAAAATTTCAAACCCTTCGTTTCATATTGGAAAAGCATTTCCATACTTATTTAAAATAAGTAATTCACAAAACTATTTATTTTCAACATTTGAAAATATTCAATATACTTAAATCAAATTAAGTATATATATTTCATTCTTTAAGGAAATCATTTACTAAAACATCTATTTGAGTCAAAACGAATGTTACGTAAAACATCGTTACGACAACTCAAAATCACTAGTATAGGGATTCGGATTTTAGATAGATATATAAACCCCAATACTACATAAAAACATTTCCTTACGGAAATCATTTACTATAACAACAGTGTTATAGTCCACCATTTCCTTCTACTTCTCGAAAACGTCTATTTCAACAATGAATGTTGAAATCTATGATTTCGATATTTAATCATTTTTAAACATCGTTAAAACAATTAACTTCATCTTAAATATCACTTTCCCAAAACCATATCCATTTTACTTAAAAATATATTCACTGTCCAAAATCGTGAGTATACTTCACTAACCACATTTCACTATTTTCTACACGTTTTATTTCAATAATAATTCGCTATCCAAAATCGCGAATATATCTCCTTTAACAACCTTCTATATTTGATTTATCAAATCCAATTGATTTCGAGTTTATAAAACAACGTTTATAAATTCTATTTCTATTTCCTAACAACTTCAATTTAATAAATCTCCTTTATTAACAATTCGATTTATAAATCTTCTTTAATGACCTATTCAATTTATAACTCAATGTATATACCAAAGGTCCATCTTATAAGTTAATAACTTACAATTCATTTATTTTAAAAGAAATCGTTCTTTTAAACTTCACAAAATCTAAAACTTTCAGATTCCATTAACTTATGAAATCCCAATTTATAATTCATTTTAACACTTATAGAAACTTGTCTTATAATCCCAATTTTTCAAATTTATAAATATCCATTTTTGTACATCTTTTAAATAAACCGTTTATAATACTTTAGAAATCCCAATTTAAACCATTTCATAATTTTCTTAACTTTTATTTCAAAAATCACACTTTGATTTTATTTCACAAAAATCTTAACTTTTATAACTTTAAAATTTTAAACGTTTATTTATTTGAAATAAATCAATTCAAAAATTCAATAAAACGTCTATTTTCAAAAAATCACTTTAAAAACCCTTTTAAAGTAAAAGATGTTATTTTTAAACTTCAAAACTGAATCCGATGATGCAACAACATCAATTAGTCAATCATAACAACAAACATCATATATCAGCATATGATAACAGAATATACATCAATATCTGTAAATAAATAAATACTGGTGAGGAATCCAGTTGGATCCCTCCAACCTGTTTCCCTGCATCCACAGACGTTAGCACAATACCAATTCCACTTCGAGGTGGAATATCGCGGTATATGGGTTTTATAAAAATATCCGCTTACTAACGGCGCAATAGGGTCTCATCCGCTATACGAGGCGGGAAATCATCAATCCAATATATACATATGCCAATATGTATATATTACTATATATATAATAGATATATCCTACTATATCTAATATCACATCCAATAGCAATCATCAATAACTGCAAAAATTCCACTTTAAATTTTGAGTGAGAAGATCTCACCTTTGCTTTTAAATTTGCCAATCCATTTCCATTTTGACTCGATTTCTTGATTTATACCTTGTATAAATATTTACACAGTTTATCAATATTCGAATTAAATCGAACTTTTAAATTATCGTTCTATTTATTTACTTAGCCAAAATTGTATAACTGTAAACTTCCATTTATATAAACTATAAACATTTATTTTTCTGAAATAAATCTTTTGTTTTAACCTTGAATATTCTGCAGTGAATAAAAGTTTAACTTTCTATTTTACTGTATAAATTCAAATAGGCATATTATTATTTTGAAATCACATATATTTTAAGATTACCTTACTGTAATATCTTCTTTTCCTTTTGAAACTCATGTATACTTATAAAAGAAAAACTATGTGCATTTTAAAATAAATCTATACAGATTCAAAAATCAGTTTTATGTATATACATATATACATTACTTATCATCTTAAACAAACAACATGTGAATACCTTACTGCTTTTATCAAATTCTAATAGAAAGAGAAAAACTACCTCACTGGAATAACTCAGGCCATCACCACGCTCGACTCGAGATCGATGCCACCAACACGAACGCGAATCCGCCCAAATCGAGAACAAATGCGCTGCTTTCCTCGATCGATGAGCCACCGTGACCAGACAGCGCCACCGTTTTCCTCAACATCGCCTACAGCCAATTCCACTTCGAGATGCACCACCAATCGCCTAGCGACCACGCCAGTCGAACTCGCCCATCCCCACGTCGCCGCCACTGCCGCTAGCTTGCATACAACGCCGCGCGAACATCCCTCAGGTCGAACACGATCGTGCCGCCTCATCGAACTCGAGAGCACTGGTCGCCATGAAACCCAATCGCGACGAACCCACGCGCGCCCTAGCCTCGCGCGATCGATTCCCTAGGTTGCGATTTCGATAGTGTTTGAACGGAGGGGGAAAGAGTTTACTCGGCCATTGTTTTTAAACTTCGAACGAGATTTTTTTTTCTTTGTTTCGTGTAGATTTAAACTGAGGAGAAGGGGGAATTTTGATTCGAACGAGATGATTTCGTGATTCTCGGCTTGATTTTGGGCTGAAACAAAGGGCGTGATTCTCTACGTGATTAAAGGAAGAGAACGTGTTGCAGTTGACCAAGTTAAATAAATTTAAATTTAGATTTAAATTGAATTCAATTTAAATTTCAATGCGTTTACCCGCCGTACGGTCACGTATCAACTCCGATAAATACGAAATTTGAAATCCAGTAATAAATCAATATTACGGACCCAATAGAACTAGTTTCGTCGAATTCCGAGTCTGTCTCCCGGAACGCTATTTTCAAATATCGACTCGAACGATAAAAATTCAAAACCGATCAAATCACTTCTGAATTCATTTCTGAAGCTTCTATTATCTTCAGTATCATCAATACGAATTTTAAAAGCTTTTGAAATATTTTTCTTCAGCTTAAAATCGAAGATTCAAATTTTATTCAACTTACAATAGATTAAATTTTAAAGTTTAATCGCAAATTCAAAGTTATATCCGGGATTCAAATTAAATTACCATTCAAATATTTAAAATTAATTAAATATTTTCAATTTAATTTGTTCAAAATTCTGTGTCGTTACACTAATGCTTTGTCTTGAGATCAGGTGCTCTAGAAGGCCTGGAGCGATTGTGTGGCGACGTTGGCTCACATATAAATCAAATAACTCGCTAAAATGCTAAAATAAAGGTACACTTTCGGATTAAAAAACAAAAGTGTTAGAAATATTAATATATATTGTGTTTCCAATCATGTGGCCAATGTATATCATATATATATATATATCATATTTGTAAAATTACAAATGACTCTCCGTACAAAGGATACTTTTTTGAAATTTTCCGAAAATTCTAACACTTGGAAAAATTATCAATAAATATGTATGCAAAGAAAAAGAGATTAATAAACGAGTCTATTTAAATTTGTAACATATGATAAATTTGATTCTACAATAACCACTTAGGGAATTGAGTGAGTTTCAACTCTATTTTATAATTCGAAAGAAAGTTATAATTTAAGTATGTATGACGTCTTCGTATAAGAAATTGCGAGGATGATATTTTCATAAGGGGGAGGTGTGTAACAACCATGCTATTCGAAGCCGTAGTATTATACAAATTTAATTAAAATAAAATGTCCGTATTCGATTTTTGAGAACTATTATTTGAAATCAACTTTTTACTTAATTGAAATCTATTTAATAATAGATTTTATTTTCACAAGTTGAATTAATTAATAAGTACTTTTTAGAAAATATATCATATAGGATAAAGTGTTATTGTTTGATATAAAATATTTTAAAAGTGTAGATAATTTTATATTATTGAAATATATGTGGAAAATAAATGTAATTTACGTTACGTTGTTACAATCAATAATTGGATAAATACAGATAAATATTGAATCAAACAAGGTCGTGTAATTATCGAAATTGTACTTTGTAAATTAGATAGTAGATTAATTTAAATTGGAAATTGTTCTACAATCAATGATGAAATTATTCACATTTAAATATAGGGATTGAAATTTTTTAAACAATATGGGAAAATGAAAATTTTACTTATATAAGAACTTTGGTTGTAAATTTAAAGAGAAAACAAATAAATTCATTTCAAAATCTCTTCCTTCCTCACTTTTGACCCAAGCCCATTTACATTAAAATTAAAAATGAAAACACCTCTACACTTTTCATTCCCAAATCCTAGAACCCGACCAGATACCCCAATCCCAAAATACCTTAACACACGAAATCGACAAGGAAAAAATAACAAAACGCAAAACGCATGCTTGCGGAGGCCGTAAGACGAAGCTATGGGGAATCATGAGGGGATGTGACGTTGGTGCTAACATCGACGGGTGGGTGACCTAGGCTATAGGAAGTGAACCGGTGTCACGGTTCTGGTGATGGGTGAAGTCATGACAATGAAGGTTGCAACATCGATTTGGAGGTGATGGGAGAAGCCCGGCTATGTGCGACTTAGAGCATGGTTGATGGCTGTTAGGGAAGTTCAGTCGAGCGATGATGGCTTTCAGATATGCAATGGTCGATGCGTACTAGTATCAGATGGAGGCTGCTACAAGCGAAGAAGGAGGCATAATGTTTTCTAGTGCTTTTGGACTGTAAAGACTTCGCTTGGAATTTTAGGTGATTTATTTTTAACTCACATTGCTATATCTGAATAAATGAATATCCTTATGCTTGCCATGATATGGTTGTTTGGGTGATAATTGTTGATTTTTGATTATTGAATTAGTTAAAGTATGAATGCATATAATGAATTGTTCTATGTTTTGCACATAGTTTGGACAAACTTGATTGGTTTGGGATGTTTATTCCTTAAATGGTTTGGTGGTGTAAATTTACAAATGTAATTCCATCCGTTTGTGAATTTAAAATTTTGTAGTATGATGATACTTATATATCATCGTATGATCGAAGTTTGTTAGAAAGCAAGTCGAAGTTATAAAAATTTCATATTTGGAATTGTTGACCCAAAAAATGGACCAACACCCTGGTTTGAGTTTGAAAGCATCAGCCCAGTCTTGATAGAGCAATATCACAGATAACGGATATAGAAAAAGAACAGTAAAAGAAAGACAAAGAATTTTTATAATGGTTCGGTTGCTAATGAAACCTATGTCCACTTTATAGTTTTATTAGACTGATTGCTGTTACAAGGGATATCTGATTACAAGGCTTTTATTATCTTGAAGTGAGTTGAATCCCAAGAGTTGGAATCCACTGGAGAATCACAGTGAATTCCTTTGGAAATTATTGTGAGGGAGGTAGAGAGTGAAGAATAGTTCCAGCAACCAGTCCGAAGAAGATCCTCTTTATGTTGCAGGTATGATGGTATTTATAGAGATCGGAGAGCTTCTGGGCCAGGCCTGTTTATCAACTGCTCGTAGGTAGGTAGGAAACGACCCAAGGAGAGTTTGGCTTGCAAAACGAGATAGGGCTATATGGGTCACTGGTGACCTATGGCCTATGGTTCGCTGGCGACACATGGCCTATGGGCACTTGCGACCCATGGTCTTGGCTCGTTTGCGGGCCAATGCCTTGTCCTCTTTTTGTAGTGTTCTTCAACTAACTTGTTTGAAAGTTTGAGGAGAGCCATGGATCGTCGATGATCCAAGCACTTAGGATTTTCTAGAGTTTGGAATTGGAGATGCTTTGATAGTCTTTTATCAGAGTTGTTTCGTTTCGATGGCAATTCACTAGCTATTTGTGATCAGCGGCTGATTGGGCTAAAAGAATGGCGGTCACTTGGTTTAGTCGATCCTATTCGTTGCCTTCGTAATATTTCTTGGCTCTCGTTCACTCCTTGCCTTAGCCTTTCTGGTTGAGTTCTTAACCATCCTGATGTCACGAGATTGTCCTGCTTTCTAGTTGGTCCTGCTGGGTCAAAAACCCGGATAACATTTGCCCCTCAGAGTTTACCTTCGTTGAAAACAAGGGGTGCTCTGGAAATAACTTCTTTTGAGTCTTCATTTTGTGAATTCTAGTTTATCATGTCGAGGTTACCATGCAAATTAGGCTTTAACTATTCAGCCGTCTATTGAATTTTCAGTATGGATCATCGGGGTCCACCTTAAGATGTTGATCTCAATTGACCGACTTCTAATAGCCGTTCGCTTTTTTATTTCAATCTGAATTTCAATTCCTGGTATTGGTGATGCAATCCTTGCTCCGTAGTTTACGCAAGGGTTTTAGGTCAGTAAGTGGGTGCATGATTTAGGTTCGGAGTTGTCCTATATAGCTTTGATTCGACCGGCGGTGAAGTTATGCTTTGTCTCGGAAGATTATACGCCGTTCTGGAGCGAAGTCTTGCTCTTGGTCTTTAACTTTTTCTGTTCAAGAATTTATTTAAGATCCCGTCGATCATTTTGAATTCCAATTCGACGATTTTGTTCCAAAATCGGAGATGCTGGATGATTCAATCCTATCGCTCTTCCTATTTCTATATTCCAGTGATCCTAAAAAGGAAAGCTTCCTGCGTCGATTCGGACAGGGACTCCGTTATCGATTGTTGATCGATAACGGGTAAGTTTGGAAGAGGTAATTTCAAAAGATGATATGGATTGTTTTTTCAAATGTAAGCAAGCTATCTACACTAGATTGTTTGTTCATAGTATTTAGGATATTGGACTCTTCTCATGTAGGTAGCACACTGCATCTGCCCTAGTCAACACTCAGGACTGGATTGGTCAATATACGTCGACTTCCCTTAGATTCCTAGCGTTAATTATACGAGGATATTATTTAAAGTAAAACATACTTGACAGGGTTGAATGCCAAGTTTTGTCATTGAAAATGACTTTTCATTCTTCCAATCTTTAGTCTCGCGGAGGGACATCCACTCCTCCAAAAACAGGGTCCTTCGCAACTTAGGCTTCGATTATTATTCCTATATTATTGGGATGATTGATTACCATTAAATTACGAGGAACAGTTGCTCTTGTAGGGTTGTAGTTGGATTTCGATTAGGCATAGTTTCAGCCTTCGAAAACTAGTGCACGAGTTGTCTGAGTGCGGTTGTTCTTTCTTTGTGGTTTTCGGAATTCAATGCACACCAGCCTTTGTCTTTGGGGACTGTTGGCTCAATTGCTCGATTTCGAGCATTGCTTTTCCTCGCTGTTGCGCTTCTTGTGCTCATGTGCAGCATACTCGTTTACTATAATTCTATACATGTAAGTGATACTTCTATGGTCATTTTGGCATATTCTATTTCATAGCTTTTTTACAACTATAAAATAGCATGGTCTAGCCAATTCTGTAGCTAATTCCTTCTTATGCTCAATTGACTTCGTTTCAACAAAGTGTTGGTGTAAACGCCTAAGTCCGTATGGCTAATTTCTTTGACTACCGAACCAACACATTATGGGAGACTAGGTCTCCTAAGTGATACATTTGATTGCCCCAGTTTAATTGACACGATAGCTCCTATGTTCAAGGATTAGAGACTTTGTGCTTGTTCCCAAGATCTTATTTTTGTAATGATGTCGGTTTGAATTAGGAGGATGCGTTTCTGGTATCTTTTTCTAAATTAAATTCTTCCGAGTCCGACGTTGAGATCCTAATCATATGTTGGTTTCTATCTTCGAAAACTTATATATGGATGACTAAATTCTATGGATTTTTCCTTGATGTTGTGAATCTTTGAGTAGCATGAGTTGTCAGAAGGTAGGGCTGAAGGTTCAATCAAACTCTTGCTTCTGTTTTTGAGATTCTATGTACCGATAGTTTCATTTTGGGCATTCATCCTAGCATCACCAAACTTCCGGTAATGGCATATTCCTACCATTTGGAACCAAATGATTTACTCAGACCATAAGTAGGTTATCAATTCTTCTCATCATCGCCAGACTATGAGCGATGGTTAATTTCTTGACATTAGACTCTTCATTTCCTTTGTTAGCTATTTTGTTTCCAGAATACTCTGTATTATGATACAGAACCGTAATCTAACCAACCTCGTAGTTATTGGTGTTTGGACTTTTGAAACATTTCTTTTGATCAGGTATCTGTGTTTCTATCCCTTCTTGAGAGACTAGTTGTTTCGAACGACTGTATTTGGGCGATTGAGAGAGATGGAAATCTATGTGGCAAATTGCTCAATTGCCCCCACCCTGGCTCCCAATCCCATTCTGAAATTGAGGAAGTTTGAGGATTTTTATTTTCGACCTTCCATGATTGCTCCCGCTTGTCCTTGGCTATGCATGCTCTTCTTGGTTGCTGACGTTGTGACAGAATTTCTGGTCATATGTCAACTCCTATCTTTGAGAATTGATATTCTTGCTGCTTGGTTCCAAGCAACATTTCCTCAAGGATGCCCATATTTTGGTTGTGTCCAAATTCATTCCAAGTTGAATTTTGGAAATTCGGTTGTGCACCAGCTTTCCTCCCTAGAAACTAGTACATGGGAAATTCAATCCTAGGATTTCCTTCCGATGCTGCTTTATTCTTGTGCAGCAGCTGATTCCTGTGATGAAAGGTTGAACCATCTGGCTGACATATGAAAGGATATGTCTTCCGGTCATTGCCTGTCATTAGGCAACAATAGTAAAAGAAGGTGGAAATCCAATTGAGGACCAGCTTCTATCTTCGGAAGCTAGTGCATCGATGGTTCACTACAATGAGTGTTTCTCATTAGCCATGTAGATTAAAGTTTTTCTGGCGTTGCTGGGGCAATATCGATACTTAGTGAGTAGAATGTTTCTCAGAGTTGTCGGGGCAACACCGGTACTTAGGAAATAGAAAATTTTCACGGCGTTGCTAGGGCAACAAGAGTTTTAAAAGATAAAAGAAGGCCTTGGCATTGGCGAGGTAACAACGACACTCAATAGGTCGGGAACGATTTTCCCCGTCGATTCAGTGGTGCTCTTAATCTTGTTGGGTACTAGTTTCGGTCTCCGAAAACTATCACTTCGATGATTGGATTGTAAAAGTATTTTCTTAGTGTTGCCTATCTTCGGGCAGTGTTAAAGTCACGTTGTTGTGGATTGAATCATTCATTCGATCCTGTAGAGTTGAGTAGATGCCTTTTAATCTAATGTGGATGTTTTCTCAACGCTGCTTAAATTTGGGATATGCCACATTCTGGAATGGTGAGGGTCCCGAGCATTTCTGTTGTCTAGCTTTGCTTCTAACCTTGAGTATTACTCATAGAGATGTAAGGCTGTTTCTCAACCGATTCCGTAGTTATTCTCATTCATGAAAAATAGAACTTCCTCCAATCGGTCTTTGTTATGATCTGATGACTATTAGCGGAACCCTTCATTTCTAGTTGTGAAACTCCAGGTTCTTACTGCATACACTTGAAATTGTGGAGCAAGTCATCACATTACCCCTTGTACAATCGTGTTCATTTCTATACTAATCATGGACCGGTAGGGTTCGGTAGTGTTTGCCTTAAATCCGTGTCACTTAACCTTGCTTATTTCAGGCCATATGCATTATTGTGAATATCAACCTTATTCGTTTGTTCCAATCTTTGGGAATCATAGCTGCTCGATTTTGAGCGTTCTCTCCTTACCGTTGTCCATTATCGGATAACAGCTGGTTTTTTGCAATTTAGGCTTTGAGACCTCATTCTAGCACATGCTACTATCTTGTGAAAGCTGGTGCATTGATGATTTGATTCTAGAAATGCTTTCCATCGTCCTCTACCTTTGTACGATGGTAAGTTCCTTCTTTTATTGCAAGTTGGAGCGATCTTTTATCCTAATCAAATGTAAATGTGTTATGTGCCCCTCAGTCTACGAGGCTGATTAATTTAAACAATTGTTGTGAGACTTAATGTTCGGGGTGGATCCTTGGATGCCCCCAGCCAATGGTACATCGCAGCTCCTATCTCAAGGAACTTGTGACTTGGGTGTCTTGGATTTTGACATTTTGTACATTAACTTTGGTCAAAGATGAGAATTCTTTGCCGACTTCTTAGTTTGTGAGCTTTGTAGCACTGCCGAAGCAATGTCGGTTCTTTCGGATAGTGGGAGTTCATCCTTGTTAATCAAAGTGCGCCCTTTTGGGAGTGCACGGCTTACGAAATGCATGGCTTTTGAGAGTGCACGACTCATGGGATCGATACGACCCGTTGACCCGGAATAGTTTGGAACTTCTTGACATTGAGGAGTTTGTTGATATTATCGGCAGCAACACCACTCTTGAAACGAGGCTGAAACTGCAAACAAAGGGCTAAAAGGGGAGCGATGGAAGGAAGCGCTTAGGAGCTTGCGGGGATACCGATCTAACTTTTGTTCTTTTTGAATCATTTTGTTCAAATGGAAAGTCTGCATTTTGTGTCCTAATTGTAGAGTCAGTATTTTCTCTTTGTTGGCCTTTGTTGTATGGGTACGGCCCTCATGTTTTGATCCAATGTATAGAAAACCATAAGCAATACAATGATATTTTGACTGTATTTTCATCTATCTATTCGTGTACGCTGTGTACTTGTGCTAGTTCCATTAATTTCTAGTTCTGTAAAGGAACTTAGAGGTTAACAACACTTATAGAATTTTTGTTCAGAAATTCACAAAACTTTAATAATTTCTAAAACTTAAAAAAATTTCTTTGGAAATTCATAAAACTTTGAGATAGAACTTGTGAACTTATTGTTGTTTGGAGTGATAGAACCTGCGAACTTATTGTATTTGTGTGATTCTATCACAGTATAGGTGTATGTCCCCTAGTTCATAGGGTTGTTTACTTCAAACAATTTTCAAGTATCCGGTAGCTTAGGGTTTAGATAGCCTCCATTGAAAATCTAGCTAAGTTATGACCTGATTTTTCTTTCTTCAGAAGTTTTGTGACCTTAGCTTGTATTCTCGGTTTCCGGCAGCATTCAAGTAAGTATGCAATTTACACATAAGTATCTATTGTCAATCACTGAGTGCCTTTCTTCTAGCACCAATTATTTCTGATTGCATGCGTGGGGTTTCTCATGCCTCTTGGCGTTATCTATCTCTAGGAAACACGAGAAGTTGGTTTTTGATGTTCACCACGTTGCCTATCTCTAGGCAACGCAAGGAGTTTATTTTGTGTTTCCTCGGCGTTGACTATCTTTGGGCAACGCGAGGAGTTTGTTTTCGATGTTTTTCGGCGTTGCCTATCTCTGGGCAACTCAAGGAGTTCATTTTCGGTGGTTCTCGGCGTTGCCTATCTCCTGAAAATGCGAGGAATTTCAACTTGAGTGCGCAGCTTGTGTTATGCGTGACTTTGGATGCTCCTTGGCATTGCTTATCTCCGGGCAACGCGAGGAGTTTGTTCTTGAGGGTGCGGCTTACGAGATGTATGGCTTTTGAGGCTCCTTGGCGTTTCCTATCTCTGGGCAAAGCGAGGAGTTTAAATTTGAATGTGTGGCTTATGATATTTGCGGCTTGTGATGCTCCTTGGCGTTGCCTATCTCTAGGCAACGCGAGGAGTTTAAATTTGGTGCTGCTTGACGTTGCTTATCTCCGAGCAATGCGAGGAGTTTGAATTTGGTGCTCCTTGGCGCTTCCTATCTCTAGGCAATGCGAGGAGTTTGATGCTACTCGGCGTTGCCCATCTCCAGGAAACACGAGGAGTTAGTTTTTGATGCACGGCTTTTGGTGCTCCTTGGCGTTGCCTTTCTCTAGGCAACGCGAGGAGTTTAAGTTTGAGTGCGCGGCTTACGAGATGCACTACTTTTGGAGCTCCTTGGCGCTGCCCATCTTCGGGCAACGCGAGGAGTTTAAGTTTGAGTGCGCGACTTAAGAGATGCATGGCTTTTTGAGGTCCTTGGCATTGCCTATCTCCGGGCAATGCGAGGAGTTTAAGTTTGAGTGCGCGGCTTACGAGATGTGCGGCTTTTGGAGCTCCTTGGCATTGCCTATCTACGGGCAACGCGAGGAGTGTAAGTTTCAATGCGCGACTTACGAGATGCACGACTTTTGGAGCTCCTTGGCATTACTTATATCCGGGCTACGCAAGGAGCATAAGTTTCGATGCGCGGGTTACGAGATGCGCGGCTTTTGGTGCTGCTCGGCGTTGCCTATCTTCGGGCAACGTGAGGAGTTAGTTTTTGATGCTCTTCGGCGTTGCCTATCTCCGGGCAACGCGAGGAGTTAGTTATTGATGCTTCTCGACGTTGCCTATCTCCGAGCAATGCGAGGAGTTAGTTTATTAGTGCTTCCTGATGTTTGCCGGGGCAATACCGGTGTTTAGAAGGCAAGGATCGGGTTCAGCCGATCCGACGGTTTGAGTTCAATTTGACCCCGTCGACTCAGCAAGTTGCTTACATATTTTTGGAAGATGTGCACACCAAATAGATCAGTTTGCCAAAGTAGAGAGATCTATAGCTGACCACATGAAGATGGATTGAAGAAAGAGCCTATGGGAGTTCAAGGCCCGACTCTTAACTCTTGTTCCATACCGCCTTCAGAGAAAGGGTTTTTGATTAGCATACGGTCTAAGAGGAAGATAAATTGGTCACCAATAGCGGCAAAATAGTTTTTGGAAAGAAGTGGGCAGGAATTATGCTAGTATTCTGTTTATTTCACTAGCTAGGTTATTAAGTCCACGGTTGTCACAATGCCAGTATTTTTGATCGAGCATAACTGTAGTATGATTAGTCTCGGCCTTTCTTATGGCTATTTAGGCATGTGCGGTGCCCCCATGCCACATGACTGTTAGCGCGCATGAACTGTATCCATGGTTTCTCCATAACTCATTTGATTGCCTCTAGTTCAATGGGAGCGGTTCTTCTGAGTTCTAAGTCTTGGCTTGATTCGAGTCAGCCTTTGATTAACAACAAGGTCGGTTCAGTTTTGGCTTAGTCCCTTTGAGCGACTTTGAAGCTCTAGGGTTCAGCGCTGTCTATTTCATCAGTCGTTTAATTATGCTGAATGACAAATATGATTGTCGATTTATGGCCCGAGAGCATAACTTCGTTGACTTCAGGGGTTTCGGATTAGATGACTACTGGTCTTCTAGTTCACCTTCCATGTTTTGGTTCTAGTAACCATGGGTTGGATGATCCTTCCATGTTTTTGGAAGATGTGCATGCCAAATAGATCAGTTTCCCAAAGTAGAGAGATCTATAGCTGACCACATGAAGATGGATTGAAGAAAGAGCCTATGGGAGTTCAAGGCCTGACTCTTAACTCTTGTTCCATACCGCCTTCAGAGAAAGGGTTTTTGATTAGCATACGGTCTAAGAGGAAGATGAATTGGTCACCAACAGCGGTAAAATAGTAGTTGGAAAGAAGTGGGCAGGAATTATGCTAGTATTCTGTTTATTTCACTAGCTAGGTTATTAAGTCCACGGTTGTCACAATGCCAGTATTTTTGATCGAGCATAACTGTAGTATGATTAGTCTCGGCCTTTCTTATGGCTATTTAGG
This sequence comes from Allium fistulosum, assembly GCA_030737815.1. NCBI lineage: Eukaryota > Viridiplantae > Streptophyta > Magnoliopsida > Asparagales > Amaryllidaceae > Allium > Allium fistulosum. Next base: position 749,302,673 of record CM060905.1, on the reverse strand, counting down.
CGTGTGCGGTGCCCCCATGCCACATGACTGTTAGCGCGCATGAACTGTATCCATGGTTTCTCCACAACTCATTTGATTGCCTCTAGTTCAGTGGGAGCGGTTCTTATGAGTTCTAAGTCTTGGCTTGATTCGAGTCAGCCTTTGATTAACAACAAGGTCGGTTCAGTTTTGGCTTAGTCCCTTTGAGCGACTTTGAAGCTCTGGGGTTCAGCGTTGTCTATTTCATCAGTCGTTTAATTATGCTGAATGACAAATATGATTGTCGATTTATGGCCCTGGAGCATAACTTCATTGACTTAAGGGGGCTTCGGATTAGATGACTACTGGTCTTCTAGTTCACCTTCCATGTTTTGGTTCTAGTAACCATGGGTTGGATGATCCTTTCATGTTTTTGGAAGATGTGCATGCCAAATAGATCAGTTTCCCAAAGTAGAGAGATCTATAGCTGACCACATGAAGATGGATTGAAGAAAGAGCCTATGGGAGTTCAAGGCCTGACTCTTAACTCTTGTTCTATACCACCTTCAGAGAAAGGGTTTTTGATTAGCATACGGTCTAAGAGGAAGATGAATTGGTCACCAACAGCGGTAAAATAGTAGTTGGAAAGAAGTGGGCAGGAATTATGCTAGTATTCTGTTTATTTCACTAGCTAGGTTATTAAGTCCACGGTTGTCACAATGCCAGTATTTTTGATCGAGCATAACTGTAGTATGATTAGTCTCGGCCTTTCTTATGGCTATTTAGGCGTGTGCGGTGCCCCCATGCCACATGACTGTTAGCGCGCATGAACTGTATCCATGGTTTCTCCACAACTCATTTGATTGCCTCTAGTTCAGTGGGAGCGGTTCTTCTGAGTTCTAAGTCTTGGCTTGATTCGAGTCGGCCATTGATTAACAACAAGGTCGGTTCAGTTTTGGCTTAGTCCCTTTGAGCGACTTTAAAGCTCTGGGTTCAGCGCTGTCTGTTTCATCAGTCGTTTAATTATGCTGAATGACAAATATGATTGTCGATTTATGGCCCTGGAGCATAACTTCGTCGACTTCAGGGGGCTTCGGATTAGATGACTACTGGTCTTCTAGTTCACCTTCACGGATATCAGTTGCATATAAATCTAGCTGATCTACCAGTTCGCCTTCACGATGCTTTAGTTCGTGAAAGACCTTCACATTTGTGGAATGTTTTTTGTGGTTGGATGTCCGACGATCGGACGGCCTTGGAATGATAATTTATCAATTTCGAGAGGAGTTTTGGGTTCTATGTCCAACGACCGGACGGTCTTAAAGCAATGATTCATTGACTCTAAGAGGAATTTACCGGATACAGCTCAAGGGAACATAGTTTTATTGGTTCCTGTAGGCTAATGTGTTCGGCCTATTGGTTCGATGATCCTTTGGATAAGACTTTTCGACGCCACAAGCAACGCCAATTATCATAACAGGGTTGACATGAATCGTCGAGGGCATAAAAGCATTTCTTTCGCCATGTAGTCTACAATAACGCTAGTGTCCTGGTACGGCTCATTTGGAAAAGGAGAGTTGACAAGGATGGATGAGAAGGCATCGCTTTAGGTTGTTGTCCCATTCCTTAGTTGCCAACTAGCTAGATGTTATTTGATAATCATCCTTTCGTCTAATTTTGTCAGTTAGTTGGGGCCTTTCCTGATGGGTCATAGTAGCCTTGCTTGGGCAAAAGGTCCCTGAGGTACTGTAGCTCCTTTATAGTTTGGTATGTTCTTTGGCACACTGCTGGGTTTGCCTTCTTCTAATTGCACTACTTCTAGTCATTAGAACCGGTTTGTACTTCTTTTGCCGATTTTAGGTTGGAATTACTAGAATAGGGAGTGGTTGAAACCCACTAAACGGTTCATGAAGTTTGCATTCTAGTCCGCATTCTTAGAACTTAGAGTCATTCTATGAGTGGTCGACTCATGCTTAATTTGTGTTCATACTTCGGTCCGTGCTCTAAGGACTTAGAGTTTTTTTCATCAGATCGTCTATACTATAATCCGCAGTCAGGAATTTAGAGTATCTAGCCTGCAGTCAGGGACTCGGAGATTTTTGTTGAAACATTTATAATCTGGACTGAGCTCTGGCGACTTAGAGTGCTCTAGTCCACGCTTCGGGGAATTAGAGAATTTTGTTGAATCATTCATACTCTAGTCCGTGCTTTGGGGACTTAAGAGTACTCTAGTCCGTGCTCCGGGGGCTTGGAGATTATTATTGATAGCAGTCGTATTTCCACCCATTTGATTTGTACTTCACTTACCATGTCGAGGCAAAAGTTGTCGAATGAACGGTCGAACCATGTTTGTTCATGGAATGGGATTCTGCACCCAGCATATAGGATGAAACTTGGCAATCAGATGGTCGATTCACATCCACTTTATAGTTGTGGCTCTTCCCATTAAGTTGGGGAAAAAAGCAGGTGATGACTTGATCACATCCATGCTGGGGTCGAATGATCGAATCTTACACAATTTGCTTCGTATTCTTTCTAGCAAGCAGAGATAATGGGTTATTAAGCGGGCAATTAAGTTATGTCAGTTCCAGGCTGCAATCATGTCCAATTGTTAAAATCTAGGGTTGATCAGTAGACAGCCAGTCGTGACTACTTCGAGTCTAATATGAAGATTGCTGGGTGGATAATCCATCATGTCTACTCTCTATTAGATTCTGAACTTGTCAAGTTCTTTATTTTGTGCCTCGGCATCCCAAATTAGGTGTATATGGTAGCTAATGAATGATTGAATCGCGTTCATCTTGATGAAACTCCATAGGTTCGATCATGGTATGTGGAGATTGGCTGGCGGCCAACTCTAAGTACTTGGTCGCCTGCATCGTTTTGGAAGTAGTTTAGTTTAGCTTGGCCGTAGTTCACAACATAATTGAAATTGAAATTAAAATAAAATAATTCAAAGAAGATCAGAATATATCTCATTGATAAGTGAAGTAGCATCGTGCGCTCGCTATTCCACTTTACCTCGAACTCCTTTCAGCGGGATGTCAACTGTCAATGGTCCAATTGATAATCAGAGTTCTTTATTGATGGGCATCGGATGTTCCTTGCTCGCCATTCTATAGGGATTACACATACTGTTAAAGCTTTCCGTTCCGAATCAGGTTTCCGATCACATCTCGGATGTGTTTGTAAACACCGGTGTTAGGACCATGTGCATCTTGGAATATACAACATTCCCCAGATTTTCTGTGGGCTTCGGTGGACTTTTTTGAGACTGGTTTTCAGTAATTCTCTAAGTCGTAAGTATCCAAGTAAAGGCTATTGATTGAATCGTTCAAAGGAGCATATGAGTTGAATTTTGAGATCCTAGGTTGTTTCCTGGAATCTGAGTCCTTAGCCAATGGGCTCGTATTGTTCTTTCTCCCAGTCTGCTTTACCTCCTCCCAGCTTAGCTTCTGATTCACTTTGTAATAGAGTTGATCCAAGGTCGTAGGAGGCTTTCAAGCTAACTAGATGCCAAAATTTATCTAGGGGTTGATTCCCCACATCAACGCCATCAGTATGATATCCTCACTAGGATTGCTTGCTTTAGTGACGACGACGGCGATATTGAATCTCTATAGGAAGTCTTTGAGTGGCTCACTTAGCATTTGGAATAAATTAGATTATGACATCACATCATTGGTGTGAGTCGCAAGCTTTCTAAACTGCTCGACAAACTTCTGATCTGGTTGATTGAACGAGAAGATGGATTTTGGCGATAATGGCATAAATCGCATGATCGATACACCTTTGAGGAATATAGGAATTCATGAGATGTAGTCCAAGGTTTGTTTTCCATTAGTGAACCAATATGATTGGTACATTGAATCTCCTCGGATATATTGCACATTGAATGGCTTCAACAAATAGGCAAAATCTGGTTCGTTTTTAAGTTACAGCTATTTGTTATGCTTGTGAATGATGTATGCATGCTCGAGATATGAGCAAAGCAAAATGGACCGGTATTGACAGATCAGTGATAAGTAACTTAGAGTTGGATCCGAGAAAATATGCTAGTTGCTTGGAATCAATTGTTGGTTTGCTTGGAGTCACTAAATTCAAGGGCCTGATGATCGACGCTTGGAATAACTTTGGCATTTGCTTGGGGGAAAAAATGGTTTACCCGAGTTTGCCTTTAGGCCAAAATTTCCTAGGTTTGCTTCGAGTCAAATGGGTGATTACCCGAGTTCGACTTTGAGGCAGGACTGAAGTGAGTTTTTCAACGACCATTTTTACGATTTTTGATGATTTTCAACGACTACCATTCGTGATTCGATGTTGGGAGCTCCATGATAGGTTTGGGAGTGGTCACAATATTCTATCCTCATTCTTCTTGGAACTTCGCCGATTGCTTCCTTTTGACTATATCCCCCTTGATCGACCCAAACGACACTAGTCCTATCCGGTCTTCTAATATCTATGTCATAAACTTAGGGTTAACCACCCATCGTATTTTCCTTGAAAAAATTTCTTTCAAAACGATTTATACCTTTTAAATCATACTTAAACAATAAAAACATGCTCTTTGCTTTACTCAAAATACTTGCACCATGATATATGCTTTACACAAAACAATGTTGATGAAATCTAATCAATGGGATGACCTATCCCTTCATAATAAGTTAAAACCTCTTTATAACTTAGAAATCTTTAGGCTATAAGGCCAAAAAAATATCTTCAATAAACATTTCTTTAAACCTTAAACAATCCATTTCGAATTCGTTAAAAGTACTCCTTTCAAAGCAAGTTAACTACATTGACCTTGAAAACTCTAGGCTGAAAGGCCAAAACATACCTCTCGAATATGTAAAAAAATAGAACTTTCAAAATCACTACTTAAAGCCTTATACATCCCCTTTCGAAACCATTTAAACTGGTCTTTCGAAGACATAGGAACCTTCCTTTTTAAGCACTTATATTATACATTTTGAAACTCTTATATATTATATCTTTGGAAAGCATTGGGTTCAAGTAAAGGTTTATGGAAACATTGCTTCGAAATAATTTAAAATTATCCCTTTGAAAGCATTGGGTTTTACATTTCATATAACTAATGGGTCATAAAGGATAGGGGCGAAAGCAGCACTTCGAAAGCATTATTCCTAAGTAAAAGAAAGAGGATGGTTTCGAAACCAACACTTTCAAAACCGTTGCCTCTTAAATCATTTAAAAGCGGCTATATGACCCTTTCAAAAGAATTGAGAAGGTGGCTCAAAGTAAAGAGACGAAAGCACACTTTCAAATACGTTGTTTAAGGCTATAAAGCGGCTTCAACTGATTCGAAAGGTATGAATGCGGCAACATGAGTTTTATCCTTTCGAAAACTTCTTCTAAAAAAAAGGCGCCAACTCTTTCAAAATCCCTTTTCTAAAAACTATGGCAAGCGACAACTAGTTCGATAGATTACTTTATAAAAAGAAGTAAGTAAAGCTTATAAAGGTACATCTACCCCTTCGAAAGCATGGTTTCGACATTGCCTTTCTCCAATGCGCTACGTATCAACTGCTTGATACCATGTTCATTAGTTTCGAGTGGGTTTTCAGCGGAGGTTTGGTGTAGAAAGCTAATATATGGAAGTGGCGAAGTAGTAAATTTAAGCAAACCGATTTTTAGCTTTTTAAAGTAATTTCATTTCAACTAACTTGCCTTATTTGTCAAAATGCAATTGATTACCGTTTCTTTATCAAAATACTTTTCTAAAAAGTTCTTTCGAATTCAGAAATTATCAATTAAAACATTTCACAAATCTGCCATTTTCCTTATAAAACAAATAAAACATTTAAGTCTTTTAACTTAAATAATTTTATAACCATAGTACAATACTTAGGATAATTCCCCAAAAATCATAATAATTCACTTTTAATGTGTTTTCTGACATACATAATTTTCAGACTCAAAATTATTATGTAATTGCTTTAAATAATTTCAATCAAATTTTAGCTATGTTCTCTTATAGAAAATTCGTTATAAATCCACAATAGCTTAGAAAATTATGAAACTTGAAACCCACATCATATATAATGCTTTTCACCATATATTAAAAATGCAACCCATTTTAAAGTCATCTTATAGGCTTTTTAATCCAAACTTATCACAAAATCATTACAAAATCATATAAATCATCAACAAGCATATATTTCTATTTAACAAACACAACATTGCATATAACTTGCAAAATAAATTCGGTTCTAACTTTGAAACCGAAATCAATATTAAAAATGAGATGTAAATCTTGTTGTTCACCTTGGCTTATTGTTAAGAAGGTTGAGATTTTTCCTTTGATTGATTTGCTTAAGCTTTCTCCTTGAATCTTAGTTTTTGTTCTTTTTGAATCTCTTAATAGTGGCCGGTAAGCTTACAAGGGTTATGGTTTTGTTTGTAAATGTTGAAATGAATAAGGAATGAAGGTAAGAAGGGTTTAGGATATAAGAACAAAGATTATCCCTATTTTTCCTTTATCATATTACTCTTACTTACTTATTTTTATTCTCTTTTGCTTGTACATTCATTATGGCACGACTCCTTATTAATTAAAAAAACTCAATCCCTTAACCATCTACATTATTTCATATAATTTATCTAATTAAATGTTCTAAATAATGTTACTCAAATTTAGGATCATTACATATTACAGTAGTGTTCAAAACATTTCAAAATATATTTGACGCGCAGTCGAGATTTAAACCTAGATAGACTTAGAGTCTCATCCCTTGGGTGTATAGGTAGAACTAGCATTTAAATTCTTATTAAGGACAAATATAAATAATTGGTGGGAATAATCATCTGGATATATTTGTAAAAGAAATTTTTAATTACAATACAAACTATTGATATGAAAAGGATTTAAAATTTTGAAACTCTCTTTTGTAAAGAATAAGATTTGATAGATAGCATAAATGTGGCATTGGATGGCTTAGAATCGAATATTGTTATGCGCCGATCCAGTAATGATCAGAGTGCACAGCGGAAACTGAAATTTAGCTTTCCGCTGAATGCGGTTGTTTGTTTGGTTGAAGTGTATGTTGTTTGTGTCAATGTTTTTTTTGTTTATGCTAGTTTAAAATATGAAATTGAATAAGAAGTTCAATTTAAAATTTTATAAACCTATTTGAGTCAGGACGAATTCAATTATTAATAAAAGCCAACGGTTTTTCAAAATAGAACCGCTGGGAAATAATAAAAATGTTTAAACGGTAAATAGTATTAGTATATTTAGAATGATAAATTATATATATCTAAATAAATTGTGGATTGGAAAATATAATTAATAAATAAAATAAGCTATAACTTATAATAAAAACTTAATGGTTACTTCTGTTGTAACTAATTGAATATGGTGTAATGTATTGTTTTGATTGCAAGTGGTTGATAATGAATGTGTACATTTATATATAGACATCGAAAGTAATGATTTTAATTTCAAGTGATTTTGTTATAAAAGAGATTTAAGTGACTTTAAAAGAGCTCAAAAGCTTTTGTAAAATATGAGTATAAAGTTATAAAGTGTTTGGAAATATTATAGAAACTTATTTTTCCGTAATTTGCCTGCTGAGAGCTTTAAGAATTCTGATCGATGAATCTGGCCAACATTATCGGTAGGGATTTCTAAATACTAGAATTAGACATTTTGACACAATGGTTTATAACAATAACAATAACAATAACAATAATAATAATAATAAACGGTAAACTCTTAATATCCGCAACCCCGCAACCCAGACTACACTCGAAAATGCCCACTAGCACTAGGATGCACTGAAAAATGTCTACTGTAACACGCTTTGAAATAAATCCATTGTACAATCCATTTTATCATGAAAGAACTCAAATGCAACACATGTTAAAAAATAAAAATAAAAATAAATAATAAATAAATAAACTTCCTTCATCTAAATTTGCAGCCTCTTCAACAATCAAATTTATGTTACGACTTTGATCAAATAATATTGTATTTGTGACTATAAAAAATAAGCGTTCAATGCTTGGGCTAATTCACTACAAGATAATAAGGCTATTCCAACGGCTCCTAGCCGTTGGTGGCCGTTGGAAGCCTTTGGAATAGCCGTTGGAATAAATCCCACGCCTTCCAATGCTTTCCAACGGACCATTTCCAATGGAATTTCCAATGGCCGCTAACGGCTTGGAGCCGTTGGAATCCGTTAGAAACCGTTACAATAAAATGGCCAATAAGCCGTTGAAAGCCGTTGGAAGCCGTTGGAAATACTGGGTTTATTTTGCTGTAGAACAACAAGCCTATTTACCTTCCACCTACACCATTTCCAATCCATTCAATTTCCATTCCATTTCCAATCAATTCCACACATATATATCAATATCAATACAAACAACACACATAAATCAATAAAACACCAATATAAACAAACCAAACCGATCAAACATCACAAAATATACATCAACGTACATACCATCAACAAATGTCAATAAACCATGTACATGCCATCAAAATATTTCTCACCCACTTCGTACCAATATATACAACATCACCATCAACATCAAAACATCTCCAAGTCAATATATACATTGTTCAAACACAAATACTCAAAAACATACCTCCTCAAGGATCCTCGTCGCCTCCAGAAGCACCAGACGACGATGGAAGGGTACCATGATTCTGCAAATACTGCGCAAGCTTTTGATCCAGCTGCTCCACCTGGATGGCTCGTAGACGATTCTCCTCCCGTAGCTGCTCAACCATAGCTCTAAGCTCCTTGATTTCTTCTTTGTCTTGGTCTTTTTGAGCTTGTCGAGCCTGTCGAGCCTGCAAATAGAAATAATAGCAAAAGGGTTGTCTCAGCATATAAAATATTATAACATTATATATCTAAACGCTGATTTTTTGTAAATATGTAAAAGGATTAATTACCGTTAGGTTCCCGAAGCCATAACGTCTACTCCGTTGCGCCGGATCCATAACAGCGATAAAAATGTTATCCTGCTCCTCCTATGTCAGCGCATCACCACCAGACTGCTGAAGCGCATAAGCCTATGGCGCCCTGTACAATGAGAAAATATTACTAATTATTTATTTGTATTTAATTAATCATCTTGTAAAGCGGTATAAACTTACCAGAAAATCTTGCCAAATCGTCTCTCTCACGTCGTCGGGGATCTTGCCCCACTTGGGCCAGCAATTGGTCATCCTAGCCATGTACGCCTGCTTCGAAATGTTCAGAACCACTTTGGATGGCTCCAACTCAAATCCACTGCGTTAAATATAAAACTGAACTTTAGACAATTATAGATATATCATGTACAATTAAAAAATTAAAATGCTATGCTTGCTAATTATGATACTTACGTCTCATCAACCTTAGGCTACAAGTAAACAAGTGGCCGAGCTAGTGGTGACTACCCTCTTCAATATGACGTGAAGAGCCACGTCGCCGAGACCCAGAACCAGAACCAGAACCGGACATAATATATATACCTGCCATATATACATACATATACAATTCATAATAATCATGATATGATGAACCATTAAAAAATGTAATACAATATGCTACAAATGTGTCATGTTGTGTATGTGTTGAGTGTGTGAGTATACACTTATTGTCATTAAAATTGTATAAATTGGATAAATGCATTATTAATCAGAGATCAATGTAATGTGAATACTTTTAAAAATTACCGGATATTACTCAGATGAATAGAGTTGTCCGTTTTGTGGAAAAAACGAATATCCCTAAAACGATCATATACAACACTTGTCAGACGGGGCCGAATAATATCGAAGGATTTAAATATTTGTTTATATTAAATTTGAATATATAACTCGTTTAATTAATATTGATTTACATTTAACCATTTTATTACATAATATACTAAATTCATTTATACACAAAATTTGTACACAAAATTCATTTTTTACAAATTCACATGTTCCTACAAATACAAAAATCGTACTCGCACAAATCCAATATCCGTTCTAACGGATTCCAAATGCAATAAACTCTATCACACACATACGTTCAACACTAACCAAATCAACATATATAAACTATTAAAATATCCTAAATTACAAAATTTTCAATCGGTAATAACTTGTTTATTATGGGATAATAACTAACATTAGGGGATAGCATGATGTAATATGCATACAATAACAAGTAGGAAACAAGCACAAGTCAAATTAAACCCTAAATCAAAAAAACCAAAAATTTAGGTATAGAAAAAAATACCTGATTTGGAGACGTAGAAGGATGGAGATGGACCGAAGTACTTTGTAGATGGCGTAGGAGGTGATTTGGATGGTTTTTGGGGCGGCGGCAGTTTGGTAGGAGATGGGGGATTTCGGGATTTGATTTGGGGAAGATGAGAATGAGGGAGAAGATGGCTCGCGGGCTGATATCTCAGGAAAATTTCCAATGGCTTCCAACGGCCGCAAACGGCTTATTTCCAATGGATTCAAACGGCTTCCAACGGCTACGTAAAAAATTAATGGGCCGTTGGAAGTCGTTGGAATAGCCGTTGGCGGCCGTTGGAACAGTGGCGTTGGATTATACTGTTTTTCTAGTAGTGATTCATTTGTTTTTATACTCATAAGGCACTTAATGTTGATTTCTTTGATTTAAATAAAGTGGGTTGTTGCGCAAAAATGTTTAAATTGCTAATCAGCAATGGATTCAATTATTCCAAAATTGAAACAATTTTAGAAATGATAATAATATTGGTGACTTATAAGTTATATATAGAAAAAATAAGAAGAAAGTTTGCAATACGTCTTCTGGTAAGAAAATCGAAATCAAGAACAAGGAAAAAAAGTGACAGCGTTAGCATTAGGCACAAGAATGAATAACATGAGTGTTAACTAATAAATGATATTTATTCTTTTAATATTATCTAATTGGGTTAATTATGCAAGATAAGAGTCACAGGTCCCTGCTTTTGATGTTGTTATACAAAAAGTCCCTGCAGAAATGAATTTGTAAATTTGGTCCCTATTTTTCAAAAATAAAAAAACGAAAAGCGTCTTGCACTTTTCTGACAGAAAATGCAAGATAACTTGCACTATTCTAATTTTGAAATATTTTTCGAAATTTTCAAAATTTTCTAAAATTTGAAAATTTTGAAAAATGCAAGTTAACTTGCACTTTCTATTAGGAAAGTGCAAGCTAGTTTGCGCTTTTTAATTTTGAAATTTTTGAAAAGCATAAGGTAACTTGCGCTTTATAATTTTGAAATTTTTTTGAAAATTTCAAATATTTTGAAATTTTGAAAAGCGCAAGATAACTTGCGCTTTCTGTCAGGAAAACGCAAGCTGGTTTGTGCTTTCTGATTTTGAAAATTTTAAAATTTTAAAAAGCGCAAGCTAACTTGCGTTTTCTGATTAGAAAAAACAGGGACTAAATTTACATACTTATTTCTACAGGGACTTTTCTTGCGTTTTGCGATCTTGATTGAGTTGAGTTTTATTGCAAAGAATAATCTGCAATCTTTGTGAAGTGGAACAAACCGTATAGTCTATACTTAGTTTCTAATACATTACCAGTTTTTTTGTTTGAACTTTAAACTGGGTTTCAACAGTTCAAATACTAATTTACCTTGTAAAATTTATTTGCAAAAAATGTGTAGCCATTAGATTCTCTAACATGACAGTTTAAATTTAAGACATTCAACATTGATGGATTTTCCATATATAGATTAATAATCTCGAATGAACATACAAATAAAGCATAAAAAAACGTCAAAATTTGTATCAGAATTTAGAAATTTAAACTAAAAGAAATCGGTAAATTTAATGTTTCCAAGCTCCTCAACCGTCCTTCCCAAAAATATATTTTTAGAAATATTAACAGCTAAAAAAAGCTACACTATTTAAGCATGCCCTATTAATATCACAGTCAATGCTTTCTGAAACTGTTAGGTACAGCAGTTGCACATTCTTACCTAGTAACTTGATGGCCATATTCCTATTTCACTTGTGCATACTAATTAAATCTCGTCAGACTGATGCCTTTATTTGCAGAAAAATGAAAACAATTAAAAATGCAATGAATTGTTTTTTAAAATAAACGACAAAGTGTTGTTTTAGGTTCATGTTACTGTTGATACTTGCAACTAAAATAACCTACATGATATTTCAAACATTAAGTGAAGTCTTCAAATATATTTATTCATTAACGGTAATTGAAGCTTAAGTTGTTAGGTTGTTAACACTACTAACCCTTTAGCAATGAGAAACAACATAATGATTATCTTTTGCCCTTCAACATTGTGGCAATGGGAATAAGAGGATTAAAAGACTGGATAAGCTATATAATTACAATTATTCCAGAATATTGATTACTAATACTAATTTACCATTCCACAAATAAAGACTTCCGTGTTCTTTAGCTTCTAATTTTTGCTAACACAAGATTTATACAAAATCTAAACTATAATGAGTTTTTATTGTCTATTATTTTTGTACTTTTGTAATTTTTTTCTTTGTTTGTACATTTAAGTAACAATCTATAGATGCCTTATTTTTTTTCTTGTGTCTAAATGGCATATTTAAACTATTGATGCCTTATCATTTTGAGTTGAAGTGGGGTAAAAATGACCCTTGATGTAATTTTATGTTAATGGAAAAGTCACTCGTTTCACTATCACATGTTCTGACACTAGTCATAACATCATCGTATATATCCTTGATAAGTGTAATGTAATTTGTTTGGACTCTCTTCTTTTCCAGGGCCTACCACATCACCTTTCGCGGTACCTTGTCATAAGCTTTCTCCAAATCGACAAATACCATGTGTAGATCCTTCTTTTGCTTCCTAAACCTCTGCATAAGTTGTCTTATCAATAAAATCGCCTCTATGGTCGACCTTCCAAGCATGAAGCCAAATTGATTTTTTGAAACACTTATCATTCTTCTTAATCTATGCTCAATGACTCTTTCTCAAATCTTCATTGTATGACTCATAAGCTTAATTCTTCTGTAGTTTGTGCAATTTTGGATATCTCCTTTATTTTTAAAAATTGGAACTATTTACACAAAATCTATGTCAGTGCAAAGACATGCCTGGAAAATTTACCATCCCACAAATAAAGACTTCCGTGTTCTTCAACTTCTAATTTTAGTTAACAAAAGATTTACACAAAATCTAAACTATATTGAGTTTTTATTGTCTATTTTTTTACACTAGTGTAATTTTTTTCTTGACAATGTTCAATTGACAATAACGGTCAAAATAAAATAATAATGGCCTCCTTAATTTTGCCTGCTTAGCGATTCTCTGGTTTCTTCGACTATCTCCGCCCCCCCCCCCTCTAGCGTTCCTTCGTTCTCTTCTCTGGTTGCGCGACTTTCGTTCTCTGCTCTATTGGTTGTCGTCTCTGTTTTTCTAGGGCTTTGTCTATGGATTTGGGGGTTTTTTTACTTCCGTGGTGATTTCGTGAAGAATTGCCCCTCTTTCGCTAGCATCGCTGCTGCCCTTTTAGAGGTGGTGGCTCCGCCACTGTCGGTCTGCTTCACTAGTTATTGCTCGATTGAGATTTGCGTTTTCTCTGTTAGGGCATTTTCGGCTCTTGCTCGTTTCAAATTTGTTGTAGTTGATGGGTTTTTCATGGAGCTGGCTCCCATTTTCAGTGCGCTCCGCTCGATTTCAACTCTCGGCTCGTGCTTCGATGGGTCGAGGACAGAGAGTGCTGCCTCGCCTGAGATTTGGGCATCTTGTCCGAGTTTGGGTGTGTTTGTGCCAAAATTGGTCACAAACCCCGAATGTTGTGAAAGCACCAGTGTATGAATATAAATCAACAATATTCACACACAAATCTCAAATCTAAGCAAACAGAGCATCACAATTCAGAAATAATGAACAGAAACACGAGATTTATAGTGGTTCGGCGATCTTGCCTACGTCCACTCTAAAGTTGATGATTTTATTGATATTCACTTGATGATTACAATTTCTTCTGATGTAATACAACTGATTTTAAGATTAGAATCTGAATCTAGGGAAGCAATGGTGATTCTGAGTAAATCTGGCAAAGTCTGGGCGCTCCTTAGCTCTTAGAATTGTCCGACCTCTTTTCTGAATGACTAGGGGCTCTATTTATAGGTGTAGGAGGCTGATATCTCACCTAAAATGAGGGGAGACCAGTTCTGGTACGTCAGGGGGCCCACATGGCCGAAATCTGGAGATCCGGGCCCACTTTGGGATCGATTCGACCCTTGGTTCGAATCGATCAAGAAATCATCCAATCGAGCTAAAATTTGGCATGGACATTCTTCATCATGTGCTTAAGCTTCTGTGAAAATTTCGTAGCATTTGGACTTGTAGATCTCGAGATATGATCGATTTAAGATTGCATACTCGGTTGAAACGTCTCTTCGAATCGATCCTTTTCGACTCGAGTACTTCGAATCGATTGCCTCGACTCGATTCAGTGTGTCTTCGCGATGACATGGCGCGCCTTCTTCGTATCGACCCGAGTTGTGCTCCGAGTTGTCTGGGTCAACACCCCTCGTTTCAGGCGCTTCGACTTAGTCGATTCGAAGTGATGGATTCGAAGGAATGCTCCTTCGAATCGATCGAATAGGTGCCCTTCGAATCGATTCGACTGGTGGATACAAAGCTATCTTGACGGAGTGGGTTCGAAGTAACTTATGGGATGGCATCGAAGGGTATTGGTTGCATGGATTCGAAGTGGAGGAAAAACTTGAGGGGATCGAAGTGTTGGATTCGAACGTAGCCTGTTTGGATGGATTCGAAGCAGGGAGAACTCGATGGTTTCGAACGACTAAGACCTCATCGATTCGAACTAGATCGTATGAATTTGAGGTGGTGGATTCGAACAGGCTGAGGCGATGGATACGAACTCCATGGATTCGAATAGTGGCTCTTCTATGGATTCGAACATCGTATCTTCCCTAACTTGCATTTATCATATCTCATTCATACGAACCCCGATTGACTCGAAATTTGGAACGCTGGTTCTCATGACTTTGCTTGATGTGTCTTATCAATTGTAGCCCGATCCGGACTTGGACAAAAATCATTGATATCCATGGTGAAACAGTGTATAACGAACTTTTACGACGAACTGTCTTTAGTTTTCCAGTCAACTTTTTAGTGTCACAGCCTTGCCAAAAGGCGGGATAACAGGGTGCGACTTTCGGTAATCGGGATTTCACCACCCGATTTGTACCGAGCCTTTTCTTTGATGATGCGATGGTTGGATTGGCTTCGTGCCAGTCAGATCTTTGCTTTGGCTCGCCTGGTGATGTTTCCGTGTGCGAGCTCCCTGGCTCTTTGGCTGTTTGTGGTTCCTTATCGATTAACAAAAGAGACTTCATCACTCGGTTTGTTCCTTGCCTGTCGTTTTTAGGAACTGCAGCTGCTTGTAGCCCGCTTGAGGCCTCTATCGCCTTTGGGTCTGTTGGCGTATTAGGCGTAGCCTATGCTCCAGGGGTTAAGGAGTTGACCACCTTATCTTCTCCAGCAGACCGGCCATTGGATGATTTGTTTGGCCTTGGCTCTTTTCTGCCTATGGCCGAACCTTTTGGTTCGTTGTTATCGCCTCCTCCTTTGGCTAACGATGAATTGGTGCTTTCCTCTCTACCGTGTTCGCCGCTTTTGCTGGCTCTTCCTCCGTCCGTGCAGGTTTGTGTTGCCTTTTGTAGGCAGGTGAGTATTTCTCATTCTTGTTTCATTTCCATTGATATTTGTGGTTTGCCTGCTGTTTATTGGTTGTCGGCCGATATGGTCGGCCATGTTTTCTTGAGCCTTGTTACACTTACATGTGTGCTCCCTAACACTGCCGTCTCGTCCGAGGCCGGGAGTGTGTCAGGTCCCTTGTTGTCTGATGGTTTAGATTCAACCGTCGGGGCCCTTTCGTCTTGCTGCCTGCATCAGTTTATACATGCAAATAAAATAACCTACATGATATTTCAAACATAAGGTGAAGTCTTCAAATATGTTTATTCATTAACGGTAATTGAAGCTTAAGTTGTTAGGTTGTTAACACTACTAACCCTTTGGCAATGAGAAACAACATAATGATTATTTTTTGTCCTTCAACATTGTGGCAATGGAATAACGATGATTAAAAGATTGGATAAGCTATATAATTACAATTATTCCAGAATATTGATTGCTAATACTATGTCAGTGCAAAGATATGCTTGAAAATTTACCATTCCACAAATAAAGTCTTTATGTTCTTTAACTTCTAATTTTAGTTAACAAAAGATTTACACAAAATCTAAACTATAATGAGTTTTTATTGTCTATTGTTTTTACACTTGTGCGATTTTTTTCTTTGTTTGTACATTTAAGTGACAAATATCTATTGATGCCTTTTTTTGTAAATGACATATTTGAACCATTGTTGCTTTATCATTTTGAGTTTAAGTGGGGTAAAATATAAATTTTGGCGAGTAGTGCTTGCCATTCCGAAATGAAAATTTATCAGAACTGAGCTGAATTCATTTTTTCATAACTTTTGAACGATTTATTTGATTTCAAGAATTTTGCCCATTTCAGAAAACTTAAAACCTATGGTATTACTTTTATTTGTGGCGTTTTGCAAAATTTTGAAGTCTTCAAGGCCAGAAATGTGAGTTTTAGGGGTGGACCTGCATATGTAATTTGATTCCAGTTTTTACACACCATGCAAAAAACCACTATAACTTCTAATGCACTCCACATTTTAATGATCCGTAAGATGATTTGGAATGTTAAAACACTGTATCACAATTTACTCTTGGAAAACATGACTTGGTTCAGCTTTTTTGACTTTTGAAAACGAGTGGGAAAAATGTTAAACATGGACGTTGTATTGCTTCTATGTTAAGTGAATGTATACTTATTAAAACCTTCTTGGATAAGACTAATGCTTTGTCCTGAGAACAGGTGCTCTAGAAGGCCTAGAGCGATTGTGTGGCGACGTTGGCTCACATATAAGTCAAATAACTCGCTAAAATGCTAAAATAAAGGTACACTTTCGTATTAAAATACAAAAGTGTCAGAAATATTAATATATAATGTGTTTCCAATCATGTGGCCAATGTATATATATGATATATATATATATATATTTATATATCATATTTGTAAAACTACAAACGACTCTCCGTACAAAGGAGACTTTTTCGAAATTTTCCAAAAATTCTAACACTTGGAAAAATAATCAATAAATATGTATGCAAAGAAAAAAAGATTAATAAACGAGTCTATTTAAATTTGTAACATATGATAAATTTGATTATACAATAACCACTTAGAGAATTGAGTGAGTCTCAACTCGATTGTATAATTCGAAAGAAAGTTATAATTTAAGTGTGTATGACGTCTTCGTATAAGAAATTGCGAGGATGATATTTTCATAAAGGGGGAGGTATCACTACTAGAGATACAGTGTATTCCAACGGCGATGTTCCAACGGTCTCCAACGGCTTTTCTAACGGCTTCCAATGGCCCGTTGGATTTTGACGTAACCGTTTCCATTGGAAACCGTTGGAATAACGCCGTTTGCGGCCGTTGGTAGACGTTGGAAAATTTCCTGCATAACTTCCCGAGACCAGACCTGCAACTCATTATCCTCTTCCCCAATTAACATTTTCACCCAATTCCCCCATTCCACCACCTCCTAACCAGCTGCCGCCGCCCCAAACACCATCCCAACCACCTTCGACGCCATCTAGAAGCTGCTCCAGCACATCTCCACCGTTCTAGCTCTCCAAATCGGTAATTTTGCTAAACCTAATATTTAGGTTTTTTTTATTTAGGGTTTAATTTTTAATTGTGATTGATTCCTACTTGTTACTATATGCATATTACATCATGTTATCCCCTAATTGCAACTATTTTCCCATAATGAACAAGTTATTACCGATTGAAAATTTTGTAATTTAGGATATTTCATTAGTTTATGTTGATTTGGTTAGTATTGAACGTATGTGTGTGATAGAGTTTATTGCATTTGGAAGCCGTTAGAACGGATATTGCATTTGTGCGAACATGAGTTTTGTATTTGTGCGAACACGCGAATTGATTTAGTGTATAAATGAATTTATAATAAATGAATTTTGTGTACAAATTTTGATCCCTTGACTGACAAGGTGAGGGGTAAGATCATTCGATGGAATGTGGCTCTCCTCTCCCAGGCCGGCAGGCTGGTTCTCATTAAGTCTGTTTTAGACTCGATGGGAACTCATATCTTCGTGGCTATGACCCCTACCTCTTCCTTCTTTCGGTCGTATCGTTCTTTGGTCTCGTCTTTCTTCTGGGGAAACAGGGACAACGCCCGTCGCCACCACTGGGTCTCGTGGGACATGATTTGTCATCCCAAAAGCGAGGGTGACTTGGGACTGCGTAATCCTAAGGATCTTTGTGCAGCTTTTGCCTGTAAGTTGTGGTACAGATTTGGAGCTAATGACTCATTATGGGCGTCTTTCCTCCACGCTAAGTACCAAAGGCTTGCGGGTTCTAATTTTACGGAATCGTCATCCTATGCAAGTGAGACCTGGAAGCACATGCAGTCGATGAAGCCTTTCTCTGATTCTCATGGCGGATCTACGGGCTTCGGTTAGAAATCCAAGCCCCACTTGTCCTTTTTTCCTTCATTTGGGATTCTCGTATTCCCACCCAAGGTCTCTCTATTGATGTGGCGTATCCTACACGATGGGCTGCCACTAGACGAGAATCTCCAAAAGATCGGCATCCCCCTTGTTTCCCGTTGCAGATGTTGTGGCAATGGAGAAACGGAATCCTTGAACCATTTGTTTTTTGACAGCTTCTTTGCCAGAGCTTGCTGGAATTACTTCGGAAACCTTGTTGGTGTTCGAGGTATTACCAGATCTCCTACTGATCTCCAGTTAACTTGGTGGGCTGGGAACTCTGGAAAATCTCTCCGTTCGATCGTTTTCCGCTTGATCCCATGCCTAGTTTGCTGGCACCTTTGGTGCGCGCGGAATAAGGCAACCTTCGAGAGCTCTTCTATGAACCCTTCATCCATTATTCGGCGTGTGAGGAATCGTCTTCCTAGCTTTCTGTGGTAGACCTTTCAGGGGACTCATGAGCTCCCGTTCTGGGCGGCTAGTGGGTCTTCTTTCTATTTCTTATGTTCTGACTTCCGCTAGACAGGGAGTTGGTTGATTTCTCTTGGTAGGACGTTGGCCTTCACCCATCGCTCTCGTTCCCCCTACCCCCCGGTTTTTCTTTTTACGTGGTTGCTAGTTTTTCAGGTCCAGGTGACTACGGATTCTCCCTCTGTCTGTTTTTAGCTTTGGTTGGCTTTGCCTGTTGTTTTCTAGCACTGTTATGGTTTTGGTGATCCTGTCCTTTGGGATTCTCCTGTGCTTTGCTCCGACTGATTGATTTTGGATCAGCTTGGGTGGTTTTCGCTGTGGTTTGTTCCTTGGGCTTCTCTCTCTGGTCTTTTTCCTTCTTGCTCGTTCGGCGATTGTTGTGCATGGTGTCACTATCTTTGGGCGGTGGCCTTGCCGAAGCCCGAAGGTGTTGACACTTGGGCGAACTTTTCTGGGTCGCATTGGGAAGGTAGCTTCTCTACTGTTCTCATGACTTTTGTCAGCCAGTGGGCTTATGGTGGTTTTGAGTAGGTTGCTTTGCTGATCGGTCTGGATTTTGTTCCTCTACTCGATTTTCTTCGGTAAGGTTGGGGATGGTATCTTCTCTGGTGGTCCGGCCTACACCTTATCGGTTGTAGCGGGGTAGTCGGTTGTGTGGGTGGTTTCCTATTTTATTCCTTTTATGTTGGTTTTCCTGGCTTCTGTCTGCCGGTGGAGGTTTTTTTTTCTTATTTATGTTGTTTTACTTCTGTTCATTCCAGTCTTGGTCTGTTGTCTGTGGTTAGGGAGGCAATTATCTACCTTGCCTTCGTCTGTGCGCCTCCGGAGAAAGGATTTTTTTCTCCTTTGTAATATATTTATCTTTTCAAAAAAAAATGAATTTAGTACTTATGTAATAAAATGGTAAAATATAAACCAATATTAATTAAACGAGTTATATATTTAAATTTAATATAAACAAATATTTAAATCTTTAGATATATTTGGCCCCGTCTGACAAGTGTTGTATATGATCGTTTTAGGGATATTCGTTTTTTCCACAAAACGGACAACTCTATTCATTTGATACATCATTTGTCGGATTTGTCCCTGTATTGGACAAGTTACAAACACTATAAAGTAATTATATTTCGTCAATCATATCACTTTAAACGGTTCACAAAATTTCGACGGCATTTCCTTTACGTTCCTTGTGTACACGCATTTGTGTACGATACAAGGAACACGGGGGAAATGCTGCCGAAATTTTGTGAAATCATTTAAAATGATATGATTTACAGAATATAATTACTACTGTGTTTGTAATGGGAAGTAGGATGACCGACCATCAAAGAAGACACATAAGTGGCAATGAATCAATAGTTGTTTATTTAAAATAAAGTTTTCAGAAAAAATATAAAATATAGTACATGTTTACTAAATCAGTAAATAAAAGTTAAACAAAATATAAAATGAATGATTTATAATATTTTTACTTTATCATAGGTTTTCAAGTAGGAAAAATGTCAATTACTTTAGTGATCGGAGCTGGATGTATCAAAGAAGGGAAATTAATGGCGCAATAAGTGAACATTTTCTGAAAGGGGTACAAGTGTTCATCGAATTTGCTATAAGTAATATTGCAAACGATGAAGAAATTCGTTGTCCATGTAGTAGATTCAAATTGTTGAACTATTTAGTACCGAATACAGTTAAGGTTCATTTGCGCCAATACGGTTTCGTACCCAATTATTTGTTGTGGGATCGTCATGGAGAAATTGTAGCCCCTAATAATGAAGAACAGTCGGTGGAGGTCATTAGTGATGAAGTTAGTACGAATCTCATAGAACATATGGTCGAAGATGCAGCACGATCAATGTTCCCTACCGTTGAAATTGATAACGACGATGTTAACATCGAAGAGGAACCAAATGTTGCAGCTAAAAAAATATATGATTTATTGGATCATGCTAAAAAACCCCTTTGGAATGGATGTTTAAGCGGCTCTCAATTATCGGTAACTGCAGAATGCATTGCAATGAAATCAAAATACAACCTTACAGAAGCTGGATTTACGGCTGTTGTTCAAGCTGCTAAACGTTATATGCCACCCGATAATTTAATGTGCGAAAATTATTATGAAGTGAAAAAACTTATGTCATCTTTCGGTTTGCCATATCAAAAAATAGATACATGTTTAAAGGGTTGAATGTTGTATTGGAAAGAAGACATCAATCTTAGAAATTGTAAAATATGTAATCAAGAAAGATACAAACCGAGGAAAAAGAAGGGAAAAGAGGTTCCGTACAAGCGTATGCATTATTTACCCATCACCCCTAGACTTCAACGGTTATATGCATCATCTGTAACAGCGCATTATATGAGATGGCACAGTGTGAGAACACCTCAAGAAGGTACGTTGACACACCCATCCGATGGAGAAGCATGGAAATATTTTGACAAGAAATATCCCGATTTCGCAGCGGAGAGCCGCAACGTTAGACTAGGGTTATGTACAGACGGCTTCTCACCGTTTTCTCAGTTTGGTTCTAAATATTCATCTTGGCCTATAATAATCACACCTTACAATCTACCCCCATGGATGTGCATGAAAACTCCATATATGTTTCTCACAATTGTCGTCCTTGGCCCTGATGATCCGACACAGGGCATTGATGTTTACTTACAACCGTTAATCGAAGAGTTGAAAATATTATGGTATGAGGGAGTTGAAACATACGACATATCAAAAAAGAAAAAATTTTGGATGTTCCCTTCTCTGTTATGGACTATTAGCGATTTTCCTGCATATGCAATGCTTTCGGGTTGGAGTACGGCCGGTCGTTTTGCTTGTCCTTATTGCATGGAAGAAACACGAGCATTTTCCTTACCGCATGGGAAGAAAATATCATGGTTTGATTGTCATCGATGTTTTCTTCATATTAATCACCCTTTTAGAAGAGACAAAAAAAAACTTCATAGCTAATAGGCATGAGACTCTACGACCACCAACGGTTTGGTCAAGCGAGGATATATATGAACTTGTAAAAGATTATCCAAAAATACACGAGACCGGACAACAAATTGAAATTCAAGGTAAATCGACGCTTCATAATTGGTGCAAACAAAGTATATTCTGGGAATTGCCTTATTGGAAAAATCTCTTAATCCGTCATAACATTGACGTGATGCATAACGAAAAAAACGTATTTGATAATGTGTTTTATATAGTTTTGAATGTGAAGGGCAAGACTAAGGACGATTTGAAATCTAGATGTGATATAGAGGAAATATGCAATCGTCATGAGCTTCATATGAAGCCCAATGACAGTAAAAAAACCCAAAGCATGCTACGAACTAGACATCAACCAAGTTAAAGTACTGTTAAAATGGGTGGAAGGATTACGATTTCCTGATGGAATTTCCTCTAATCTTCGTAGAT
Organism: Allium fistulosum; assembly: GCA_030737815.1. NCBI lineage: Eukaryota > Viridiplantae > Streptophyta > Magnoliopsida > Asparagales > Amaryllidaceae > Allium > Allium fistulosum. Next base: position 749,280,210 of record CM060905.1, on the reverse strand, counting down.
GTGTCGACTATAAAAATGGAAGACTGAGTGGAATGAAAAGCCATGATTGTCATGTAATGATGGAAAATTTGTTACCCATCGCTTTCAAAGAATTGTTACCAGTAAAAGTTTGGATGGTAATAACAGAACTTAGTTTATTTTACAAGGAGATTTGTTCAACTACATTAAAAGTTGATCGTCTACTTAAACTTGAAGAAGAAATTCCTATACTGCTCTACAAACTGGAGAAAATATTTCCTCCGGGTTTGTTTAATGTAATGGAGCATTTACCTGTTCATCTTCCATATGAAGCACGTCTTCGAGGTCCTATGCAATATGGATGCATGTATCCATTCGAAAAGTATGTTACTATACTGATTATGTAAATGGTAATTTAATTTTAAATAGAAGTTAATACTTAACCGAAATATTTTTTATTAGGTACTTAAATCATTTAAAGAAAAAAGTGAGACAAAAAGCTCGAGTTGAAGGTTCTATTTGCAAATCATATATCGAAGAAGAAGCTTCTTTCTTTTTCTCTCATTATTTTAATGATCATGTGAACCTATCATTTGTAAGTGTTCCGCGTAATGATGAGGCCGTTGAACAAAATTCATCTTCTAAATCAATATTATCTATTTTTAAACAACATGGCCGACATGTTGGAAAATGTGTGGAAGTATGGCTAGATGATAAAGATTACCATGTAGCACACACATATATTCTTCTTAATTGTCCTGAAGTTGCACCATTTGTTAGGTAATTATCACCTTCCAAGTTTTGTTAAATTTAATACTACACGTGTAAATAAATAATAATGTAATATATCTTGTTTGTGTTTGTAGTATTTTTGAATCACAAAATCCAAGCGGCGATTTAAGCAAAGATTTCAGTACTTGGTTTTCGAAATATGTTTCTGATCCCACAAATAATGTGCTCGATGAAGGACTGAAACATTTGGCGTTTGGACCGAAAAGAAAAGTTAAAACGTATCCAATATTTTTTGTTAATGGATATAAATTCAACACCAAAGAATACGGTGCTGAAAAATTAACAAACAATACTGGTGTATTTGTTAAAGGCAGTGATGATCCTAATAATCATATGAATGATTTTTATGGCGCGTTAACTCAGATTTTGCAGTTGACATATTTTACAAGACCCGTGGAGGATGTTTATTTGTTTAGATACAACTGGTTCAGCAATGTTCTAGGTTCTGGTATTAACATGCATCCAAATTATAATCTTATAGAAATTAAACATACCCCCGTTATCAAAAATACGACCCTTTTATACTAGCCAAACAAGCCCTGCAAGCTTATTATGCCCCTTATCCATCTCTAAAAAAGGATAAAGCAGATTGGTCTGCGGTTTTTAAAACCAAAGCAAGATTTACGTTCGATGGACAGAATATTCCAGACGAACAAGCCTATCAAGCAGATCTGGAGGAAAATGTTGAAATAGCAATTACAAACGATCAAACTGATTTTGGACCTTTAAATGATGAGACAAATGTATTAGTCGAAGCATTTGAGAGTGTAGAGGAAAACGACATAGAACACGAAACCGAGTCTGAATCAGAAAACGACGAGGACGACTGAGTAATATCCGGTAATTTTTACAATTATTCACATTACATTTATCTCTGATTAATAATGCATTTATCCAAATTTATACAATTTTAATGCCAACAAGTGTATACTCACACACTCAACACATACACACAACATGACACATTTGTAGCATATTGTATTACATTTTTTAATGGTTCGTCATATCATAATTATTATGAATTGTATATGTATGTATATGGCAGGTATATTATGTCTAGCTCTGGTTCTGGCTCTCGACGACGTGGCTCTTCCCAGCATATTGGAGAGAGTAGTGGTAAGCCATCAGCTCGTCCAGTCGTTTACTTGCAGCCAAAGGCTGATCAGGCGTAAGTATAATAATTAGCAGCATAGCAATTTAATTTTTTGTACATGATATATCTATAATTGTCTAAAGTTCTTTTTTATATTTAACGCAGTGGGTTTGAGTTGGAGCCATCTAAAGTGGTTCTGAACATTTCTAAGCAGGCATATATGAGCAGGATGAGCGATTGCTGGCCTAAGTGGAGAAAGATCCCCGATGATGTGAGAGAGACCATTTGGCAAGATTTTCTAGTAAGTTTATACCGCTTTACAAAATGAATAATTAAATACAAATAAATAATTAGTGATATTTTCTCATTGTACAGGGCGCAGTAGATTTGCAAGAGTTTGACATCAACTTAGTTTAGCGACACTGGAACTCAAAGATCGCTAAGAACTATAGGGAGAAGATGTCAGAGATTAAAAAAGTGGGGAAGAAACCAAAGTGGATGAGCGCGGTTGTATGGGATAAGTGGGTTGATTGGTGGAACTCTGATGAGTTCAAGGTAAATCTATAATGAATCTCAGTAAAAATTTTAACGTTTAATAAATAATTATTCATTGTAAATTTGCAGGAGGAGTCGGAAAGGAACTCAGCAAACAGGAGCAGGAATCCAGTAACTCATCGTCGAGGCTCCAAATCTTTCCAGCATCACCGCGAAGATTTGGTAAATTTATCTATTATCACATTTGTATATTGATCAGTTCAGTAATTAGTTATGTGAAGTTAAATTATCCAAATTATCAATTGCAGGAATGAGCTTATGGACATCCCGTTGGCTTAGTGGACTTATTTGCTCACACCCACGCATCTAAGCAAGTAGACGAGTCTGGCAAAATCATATATCAGTGGGGTGATCAGGATAAGGCGACTGAGGCATATGTATGCTTTTTTTAATTTCTAATACTTACATCAATAAGTTTATTAATTACTAGCTATCTAAAATAAAAATTACATTATACTATTTTTCAACTGAATTTTTTTTTTCATTATAGTCAAGGTTACAGGAGGTACGGACATATGCGCTTCAGCAGTCTAGTCGTGATGAGTTGACACAGGAGGAGCAAGATAACATATTTGACGCGGTTATGGATCCGACGCAGCAGAGTAGACATTATGGCTTCGGGAACGTAACGATAATTGATCCTTTTACATATGTACAACAAATTAGCGTTTAGATATATAGTGCTATAATATTTTATAAGCGTTTCCTACCCTTTTGCTATTATTTCTATTTGCAGGCTCGACAAGCTCAAAAGGCCCAAGACAAAGAAGAAATTAAGGAGCTTAGAGCTATGATTGAGCAGCTACAGGAGGAGACACTACACCAAAATAGGCAAATTCTAACATTTATAAGTGTTACAAATAATTTCAGTAACACTTTTTAAGTGTTACTAATGGACTGTGAGGAATGGAGCGGTCAAATTTGTAACACTTATAAGTGTTACAAACATACGTATTACTAACACTTATAAGCGTTGGTACCTAAAGATACGGTAACGCTTATAAGTGTTGGTAACGAAACATACGGTAACACTTATAAGTGTTGGTACAGAAATATACGGTAACGCTTATAAGTGTTGGTAGCAAAATATACGGTAACACTTATAAGTGTTGGTACAGAAATATACGGTAATGCTTATAAGGGTTGGAAAATGGTTATTTAGTAACACACACACACACACATATATATATATATATATATATACCAAAACTTAAACGCAAAGTTTAAATATAAACACTCTGCAAATAATGGTTTCCATATCACAAATAATACATCATACATATTCAATGCAAAGTTTAAACGCTCTGCAAATGTAGTATAATATATCATAAACAATTATTTACATATTTCAAATACCACAATGTCGTATATTCAGATATTATTACAACATAAGCTTCAAAAAAAATTCAAAATACACTTAAAGTTTAACTTACGGTTAACCTAACCGTTCCTGGATTATCCACTCCAAACTCTAATGGTTTTGAATATTCTTCAACGTCCAATACAACAATCCAAAGCATCCTTCTTCAAGTTCCTGCATTTAATATAAACACTCGATAAAAACTTATACCTTCAAAATCAAAAGGTTAAAGACTGAGTTACAACTCAGGTTCTAATTTTAATTAAGTTACTCAGGATCACAGTTGATAATTTGAAATAGAAGGTACAAATATGATGGGGTTAGTATCTGCACTGACAATTTGGATAAGGTATAAAAGTGATTTTATGTAAAAATCATCTGAAGGTATATTTGAGTTAAAATTGATGCAATAGATCCAGATAAGACTATGCCAAGACAAAGTACTCATTTACATAATTCTGGAAACAAGCATATAGCAGTCATCTCCTTTAGAAAAACATCTTTTAACCAAATATCGAAACAATGCCCAAAAAATAAAATAAAAGTAAAATAAAATATAGGGAAAATTGAAAATGTCCGAAGAAAAAAATGTCATGACTAGGATACAAACTCCTATCACCAAAATTTCTGATTATAAACAGAAGGCAATTTGAAAAGTTTGCATTGACATAAAGAATACAGTACCAAAAAATCGGAATAGCTAAGGTATTACGATTATATGTTGAAGAAATAGATGATAGTTTTATACAATTTAAAATTAAATTAGCTGCCTTTACCTTAAATGAAGCTGGCAGTGGGACAATCTGTTCTTTTGTACTTACAAATTCTTTAGAGTTCGCATTTTCAACTTCAATTTCCTCTATTATATAATTATATTATGATGAAATAATCTAGTAAAAGGTCGAAGATACAACAATCATTCATAAATTGTGAATTTTAAAAAAATTTAGGCCATAAATTGTGAAACTGCATACAAGATTTTATAAGAATTCAACAATCATTCATCTTTTTTAGCAAGGATGTGATCATGACAGGAATATATTAATTGTATCATCATGTTTCATTATCAACAATATTTTATACAAGGATAGAAATTGTGTTTGTAAACATATTTTGTTTCAGATAGCCGATTAGTCACTATGATGCAAATTGATAAAGAGGATTACCAATACCAGTGCATTTGTATAATAAAACTTCAAGGATTTAATTGCAATGGCTGGAGGTAAGTAGATTGATTTTATTGTTGCTTCCGCCTTTAGTTTTACATGTTCAAATTGTAGAGAACATGAGAGATGGGGGTTTAAGAGCATTATTTTAATTTTATTTGACAATGAGAGATACGACCCTATGATGATAACTAATATATTTCCTTAACAGATGCATGCCAGGCTTCTCCCCCATGCATCGGTGTCATCTTTAAAATGCCATAGAGGTCGGCCATAGGAAAACTTTACAGTCACTTTAATATATCAATTGTAATTATTTACAGGGGTCAAATACACATTCAGAAATATTAATGAGAAAATTTTGAATAGTACACGTTTACTGTTAAGCTTGATGGTGATACATACGGTTGTAAGTATAAACAGTAAAAGTCGGTGGCTTAATCGATAATTTTTACAATATGACGTATTATTACCATGCTAGTCAGTAGACTGCACATGGGTATTGATTTAGTGTAGCGTAATTCAGCCTACACATTTTTTTTCAAAACTAGTACATACCTGTTCTAGATCAACTCTGGTCAGGCTTTGCTATGTACTCGCATATCCACTGCACATGTATGACTGTGCTCCACCTTTGCTGCATCTTTCTTCAACTATTTCAAATAGTATTCCAGCTTGCTAAAAATATATGTTATTAATGATACTTGGATAATGCTAACAAATAATTATCAAATCCTAACAATTTTAGATACTGTTAATCAAGTTGGGCACCAATCCGGGATGCTAAAAAGTTGGAGTGCATATCCTTACTCATATATCCATGGTTCACTCAAAATATATGCATATTGTAAAAGCAAAAGGCAAGCATTTAATATCACTTAACAGTGGTACTGGAATCAGCATTTGTAGTTAGTGCTATAGCATACTATCTTATCATTTGCTAGATGATTAGAAGAATGGAATATTGATCATTCTATTTAACATCAAGATAAAATATTAATACAATACAATGTTTATATAACATAACCAAAACTGTTGGATACTCGTTGTTTAAAAATCCATTTAACTATATATTCTATATTTAGATGTATTATCATCTTTTGTATATCACAAATTCATAGTCTATACAATCCAATCAACTCTATGGGTTGCTTAACTTCCTGGAAAATAAATATACATGTAACAAATCATATTACTACATACCTTAAAAATTCGCTTCACTTTCCTTGTCATTGCTGCCATTTAGGCATCAAATTAAACATTAAGTTCCTCCCAAAAGGAGCATTATTGCAGTCAAAATTGTACCGTAACATAAGCGGAAAAAATCTGGTCAAGCTTTGCAGAAATGTTCTATTAGTATCACATTAACAATATCAAACTACCCGTAGGAACACATGTTTAACTATTCACACTCCTAGTAACACTATCACATGTATTAGAGAAAATTCTGGAGTTAATATAGCACGAATATTCTACTAATGAATGTTCAATTGTTAAATTAAATGGGAGTCTAAGTTTAAAGTGAGCAGAAATGTAACTGCAATTCAAAAGGATAAAATTAAATAAAAGCTTTGTTCAATTAAGCCCGGTTCAAAATTATGTGAATGACCTATTACTTTGGGTTAACTTTTTTACAAACTGTTTCTTGGGTGATATTATTTTATTAGATGAATTTGATCTACATAAATTGGGTAGAATACTATATTAAAAGAACATTAACAATATATCAAGAAGCTGCTTCAGTATAAATTATTTAATGTTTGATATTACACAATATTTTTTACTTATATTAACAGTCATAATATTGTTAATCATAAATAATTTACCATTATTGCAACTAATCATGGATTCGTGGTATGGGGTTAATGTACCTCTTTTACATGCTAAGTGAGTGAACTGTCAAATGAACCACACGTTAACTTACTAACCTTGATTACAGAACACGGAATAAAGTTGATTTGAAGAAGAAAAGGATGTTGTCATATTTTTGGTCTTAAAATTGTAACTGTTTAAAAATACATATTCTGTGCGAGATTAAAAATGTTGTTTTCTGTTCTTGAAAAACATGAACTGAGCAGTAGAGATTATCAAGGACATAAAGGAGAACAATTAGTGAACCATTACGGCAGGTGATAAATGACTATTAACATAGTAACACGACTGACAGTTAAAGTAATGCTAACCTAGAATGCTTGGATTTAAAGACTATCGCCAATGCAATGCAATGAAATGCAAAAGAAAAGGTACATGCACGGTCCAAATGTAATTCATAAATTTTAAAACTATCACAAATGCAATGTATATTTTCTTTAGAACTAAATGCAAATGTAAGAACACAATGAGACACTAAGAAGCACAAAGAATGTAATGAAACAGTGAGAATGCAAACTATGAACAAATGCCTGTAAATTTTGTTTGTAAAAAACAAAGAGAATGTTTGCAAAAATAGAGAGAATGAATTATGACAAATGCATGTAAACTGTGAACAAAAGCAGAGGTGAAATTATATAACAAGGAACAGTGAACAACAAAAAGTTGATGAGTTTGGTAAAGAAAAATGAAATGGCTTGTTTGTAAAACAGAAATATGAAATGCAGACTCGGGAAATGCATATTTTTTCTCTTTTTAAAAAAAGGAAACAAAATGATGCACATATGAACAAAAGATACACGAAGCGAGAAAAATCAGAAGAAGATGCAAACTTGCTTCCTTATAATGCATAACCAGTGTATAAATCTAGTCATGTATACCTTTCTCCTTTTATAGCTATGATGCCTGCCAAGACATCACTGTGTCCAGATATAAACTTTGTGGCCGACTCCATAACAATATCTGTGCATCAATAAAATAAAATGTAACAAAAAGTAGTAACAAGAGTAAGACATTCAAGAACTTACTGTAAGAATCACAAACCTGCTCCAAATTCTAATGGCTTACACAACACTAGATCTATGTAGACAATAGAGTGATACATAATCAATTCGTATTAATAGCAAATAGCAAATGCTTGAATGCATGTAAGAATCGACCACCAAACTTTAAACTTTGAGAAATGCCTTTAACAGATCTATGATCATTTTACAATGTCACGGAAACATCATTTAAAAGTAAGTATATATATTCTTTTGTGATAGTTGAACTGATACCATTGAAATATTTGAAAAATCTATCAGCAACAAGATTAAGACCGCAAACCAGAAAATGTGACAGATCATTAAATAAAAACATGAAGATTCAAAAGAGCATACACCACTCTAACACTGAGGCAAATACACAGTTAACATTAAACTGAAATGGGTAAATTTCATCATCATTGGCAAAACAAAACTGTCAGAAAAGCAATTGAAACAGAATGTTTATTTTAACTATTTAAATTTATCGTATATCATTTGAGCCACATTTTTATGCATATGTAACAAAATATATGTATCAAAATTTATCGGTGAATTTACACTGATTCCAGCTCATAATATCTCCAACAAATGCTAATTCTTCACCACAAAAGAAAAACCAGTAGCCTCATTCTCATTTGATTTGGTTGTTGAATATAATTGTCCAGGGATTAATATAATGTAGTTTTGCATAGTTAAACACCACCAAGTTAAATTGCGAATAAAAGCCACACAAAAACAAATTAGCTTAGCTAGAAACACACAGCAAAATATCCAAGAAGACAACATTCAAATTCTTTTCCAAAACAAATAGCGTAAAAATAAAAACACCTGAAAGGCGAGAATCTCTCTACTCGTTTACCTGGCTGCGAAGCATAGCAGTCTTGTTTGTCACAGCAATCAACAATGTCAGGTTGTGCTTCACACTCCACAATATCTTTCCTCTTCCAAGTGAACGCGATTAGAAAATTCAGAGTTCGGTGTATAGTCGATAGCTCCCGATTTCATTTAGGTTTCATGAAATCAGGATGAAAAATGAAATATTTAATTACTTACAATCCAGCGGATTGACGAACCTACAACAAAGCGAAGAGATGAGAAAAAAAATAGAGAGGAAGAAGAACCTACGCAAAGCAAATTGAAGTCGGCATCGTTGAAGTGGTTGTAGTCGGCATTCGATAATTGGAAGTGGATGAAGTGCCGTTGATTTTAAGAAGTGGTTGAATCGACATTGATTTTGGAAGGAAGAGAAAACCCTAAATTAAATTTTATGCGACCGAAATATGTCTGGTAATGGAAGGTTAAGCGTGTGAGAAGAGAATGCACGTCAAAATTACAGAAGACTCCTCTTATTAATAAACTATTTACAATTTTACCAACTACGGTAACACTTATTTGTGTTGCAAATTTTATTCAGAAAAGTATTTATTTTCACCACCACTTTTTCGATATCCTAACACTTTTTTACCGTTAGGAGTTTGCAGCATTTATAAGTGTTAGCAATTAACAAATATAAACTGTTGCAAAATCACTGATTTGGTGTAGTTATAATCGTCTGCGAGTTGTACAGATGGAGCAGCTGAATCAAAAGCTTGCGGAGTATGTGCAGAATCATGGTACCTTTCCTTCGTCCTCTGGTGCTTCCGGAGGCGACGACGAAGATGCTTGAGAAGGTATGCCTTTTATTGTTTGTGTTTGAACGATGTATATATTGACTTGGAGATGGTTATAATGTGTTTTAAAGTTGTATATATTGGTACGAAGTGGGTGAGAACGATATTTTGATGGTATGTACGTGGTTTGTTGACATGTTTTGTTGGTGTTTACGTTGATGGTATGGTTTATGATGTTTGAATGGTTTGGTTTGTTTATATTGATGTTTAATTGATTTATATGTGTTGTTTATATTGATATTGATATATATGTGTGGAATGGGCTAAAAGAACGGCGGTCCCTTGGTTTAGTCGTTCCTATTCGTTGCCTTAGTATATTGCTTGGCTCTCGTTCACTCCTTGCCTTAGCCTTTCTGGTTGAGTTCTAAACCATCCTGATGTCACGAGATTGTCCTGCTTTTTAGTTGGTCCTGCTGGGTCAAAAAGCCGGATAACATTTGCCACTCAGAGTTTGCCTTCGTTGAAAACAAGGGGTGCTTTGGAAATAACTTCTTTTGAGTCTTCATTTTGTGTATTCTAGTTTATCGTGTCGAGGTTACCATGCAAATTAGGCTTTAACTATTCAGCCGTCTATAGAATTTTTAGTGTGGATCATCGGGGTCCACCTCAAGATGTTGATCTCAATTGACCTACTTCTAATTGCCGTTCGTTTTTTTATTTCAATCTGAATTTCAATTCATGGTATTGGTGATGCAATCCTTGCTTCGTAGTTTATGCAAGGGTTTTAGGTAAGTAAGTGGGTGCATGATTTAGGTTCGAAGTTGTCCTATATAGCTTTGATTCAACCGGCGGTGAAGTTATGCTCTGTCTCGGAAGATTGCACGCCAATCTGGAGCGAAGTCTTGCTCTTGGTCTTTAACTTTTTCTGTTCGAGAATTTATTTAAGATCCCGTCGATCATTTTGAATTCCAATTCGACGATTTTATTCCAAAATTGGATATGCTGGATGATTCAATCCTATCGCTCTTCCTATTTCTATATTCCAATGATCCTAAAAAGAAAAGCTTCCCACGTCGATTCGGACAACAACTCCGTTATCGATTGTTGATCGATAACGGGTAAGTTTGGAAGAGGTAATTTCAAAAGATGATATGGATTGTTTTTTCAAATGTAAGAAAGCTATCTACACTAGATTGTTTGTTCATAGTATTCAGGATACTGGACACTTCTCATGTAGGTAGCACACTGCATCTGCCCTAGTCAACGCTCACGACCGGATTGGTCAACATACGTCGACTTCCCTTGGATTTCGGGCGTTAATTTTACGAGGATATTATTTAAAGTAACACATACCTGACAAGGTTGAATGCCAAGTTTTGTCATTGAAAATGACTTTTCATTCTTCAAATCTTTAGTCTCGCGGAGGGACTTCCACTCCTCCAAAAACTGGGTCCTTCGCAACTTAGGCTTCGCTTATTATTCCTATATTATTGGGATGATTGATTACCATTAAATTACGAGGAATAGTTGCTCTTGTAGGGTTGTAGTTGGACTTTGATTAGGCACAGTTTCAGCCTTCGAAAACTAGTGCACGAGTTGTCTGAGTGCGGTTGTCCTTTCTTTGCAGTTTTCAAAATTCAATGCACACCAGCCTCTGTCTTTGGGGACTATTGGCTCAATTGCTCGATTCCGAGCATTGATTTTCCTCGCTGTTGCGCTTCTTGTGCTCATGTGCAAACATACTCGTTTACTATCATTCTATACATGTAAGTAATACTTCTACGGTTATTTTAGCATATTCTATTTCATAGCTTTGTTTAGAACTATGAAGTAGCTTGGTCTAGCCAATTCTGTAGCTAATTCCTTCTTATGCTCGATTGACTACGTTTCAACAATGTGTTGGTGTAAATGCCTAAGCCCGTTGGGCTGATTTCTTTGACTATTGAACCAACACATTATGAGAGACTTGGTCTCCTAAGTGATACATTCGATTGCCCCAGTTTAATTGACACGATAGCTCCTATGTTCGGGGATTAATGACTTTGTGCTTGTTCCCAAGATCTTATTTTTGTAATGATGTCGGTTTGTATTAGGAAGATGCATTTATGGTATCTTTTCTAAATTAAATTCTTCCGAGTTAGACGTTGAGATCATAATCATATGTTGGTTTCTATCTTCGAAACCTTATATATGGATGACTCAACTCTGTGAATTTTTCCTTGATGTTGTGAATCATCGAATAACATGAGATGCCAGAAGGTAGGGCTGAAGATTCAATCAAACTCTTGCTTCTATTTTTGAGAGCCTATGTATCGATAGTTTCATTTTGGGCATTCTTCCTAGCATCACCAAACTTCCGGTAATGGCATATTCCTGCCAGTTGGAACCAAATGATTTAGTCAGACCATAAGTAGGTTACCAATTCTTCTCATCATTGCTAGACTATGAGCGATGGTTGATTTCTTGACATTAGATTCTTCATTTCCTTTATTGGTGATTTAGTTTGTAGAATACTCTGTATTATGATACTGAATCGTTATCTAACCAACCTCGTAGTTATTGGTGTTTGGACTTTTGAAACATTTCTTTTGATAAGGTATCTGTGTTTCTATCCCTTCTTGAGAGACTAGTTGTTTCGAATGACTATATTTGGATGATTGAGAGAGATGGAAATCTATGGGGCGAATTGCACAATTGCCCCCACCCTGGCTCTCAATCCCATTCTGGAATTGATGAAGTTTGAGGATTTTATTTTCGACCTTCCATGATTGCTCCCGCTTGTCCTTGGCCATGCATGCTCTTCTTGGTTGCTGACGTTGTGACAGAAGTTCTGGTTATATGTCAACTCCAATCTTTGAGAATTGATAATCTTGCTGCTTGGTTCCAAGCAACATTTCCTTAAGGCTGCCCATCTTTTGGCTGTGTCCAAATTCATTCTAAGTTGAATTTTGGAAATTCGGTTGTGCACCAGCTTTCCTCCCTAGAAACTAGTTTTAACATCCCACTATTTTAGACCATTCAAACCGACAATAAATCCACACATGTCGGACTTGAATACTTCAAAACAGTGGATTGTCAAGAAAATTAGGAGCAAATAAAATCAAATGCAGAATCACAGACATGGAATATCATAATAACTAGCAGCAGAAATAAAATACCATAGTAGTTCATAAAGCTATTATATACAACTCTCAAAACATATACAAAATCTCATAGTCAAAATAAATATAATAGAAGTCAGGATACATAAGACAATAATACTGAATAGCCGATAGACAAATAAGCTCCAACAAATCTCTAGCTCCAAAAGGTGAATCCAAAGCTGTGATTCTCAGGCTGACCCGAGCGTAAAGTAAAACACAAAACACTCGAGTCAGGACATACATACTTATACAATGTAAACCAACTTAAGTGAACTGTAATATAAATGCACAATAACTTAAAGGATGCTTGGGATCGCCCATCCTTTAAGGATCCATTTCCATTAATTACGCAGTCATAACACTATCATAGAAATATCCATATTAAAGTAAGTTAATACAAATAACAATGTTAATGTGACTAGGGTAGCGCAGAGCTGCAGTAATCGCTTACCTCTAGCCACACTCTCAAATTAAAGTGCATCCAAATAAATCACTAGGAAATAAAATGGCATATAGATAAGTGTACCCGTGGTTGTAGATTTCAAATGGTTAAAAAAATTCAAATTAAAATCATTCATTTAAATCATTAAAAGTGAAGTCATTATACCTTCAAATAAAATATTAAATTTCCAAAATTTTAGCCTTTTCTGGACTCATTTATTCACTTAAATACATTAAAACATTAAAATTTTAGCTTTCACAGCATTTAGGAAGTGCTGCGGTAAGTTATATTTGAAAACAATTTAATTCAGCAAAGACGGCATTTATAAACTGCTGTAATAGTTCAGTTTTAGTGGAAAAATAGTTCAATTCAGAAAAGACAGCTTTCACAAAACTGTTGTAATAGTTCAGAGTTCAATTTAAAGATTTTAGTTCAATTCAGCAAAGACAGCACTTGCAAAGTGCTGTGATAGCCCTTAGTTAGATTTTAGCCTTTTAGTTCACTTCTGCAACTACAGCACTTACAAAGTGCTGCATATTCTATAAGTTCAGTTTTTAGTTCATTTTCAGAAACGATAGCATTTCTGAAGTGCTCTAGAAGAATTTTTAGATTTTTAAATAGAATTTCAGCAACAAATAAACTTTAATTTAAACAATTTTAATTATATAAAAATCATATTTTTCCACTTTAAAATGGTCATTTAATTACCCTTTAACCTATGATTTTTAAAAAGTAAATTCCACAAATAATATCAAATTTTCATCACTTCACTTATTAAATACAAGTGTACAATTTTACTGTTCTTTACATTCACTTAACACTTTAATTTGATTTATCATTTCACAAATAAAACTTAATTTCCATTTTAATTTGTTAACTCAACTTTTATTTTTAAACCAAGTTTCACATTTCCAAGTCAAGTTATATTTCAAATTTCACATTTAAGCATTCATTTATTTAACATTTTTAATACATAGAAAAATCATTATCACTTCATTAAATCCTTTTAGATTCAATTTAAATCAAATTACCATATTTTACACTTTTTAAAATACTTGAAATTTTCCAGAAAAATATATAAAATAAGCACTGGTCTGTATACTATTTTCTAACCTGAGACAAGTGATACGGATGATATATCATTTCAATCCGTAATTTACAAAACAAAAATCCGGGTTTTATCATTTCAAACCCGCAATCCAAAGTTAATAACAATAAATAAAAATCGCTCAAGCCTATCATTTCAGCCCATAACGATTTTTCCCTATTCTAAAGTCCGTTCGGGTATGTATCATTTCAACCCATAGTGATTCTATTCTACAGGGAACTTGCAGTGTGATTAACAGAAATGAATAACCAGTATAATAAAATATAACATAGCAGATGATGTGACAAGTTTATAACAGGGTTTAACATCATATAATTTACATTACAGGTAGGTATAATATGATATAATATTTTATACATATTCACTTGTTGTCACTTCACAATTTATATAAGTACAGATGTCATGTGTGAATACTCACCTCTTTAAAGCTAGAGTTCGCAAACAACACACTCAAAAGAGAATCCGGAAAGCACGATGGCATGACTTGATTTGAGTGGAGAGAGCCAAGATATTAATCTTTTATTCGACAACAAAACAAAGCAAAGTATAAATATAAATACAATACAAAATCATATTGAAACAATTGAAATAGAGATAAACAAGACATCACCAAATTTTCAAACATGTATTGCTTGACCCTATCTCACTTATGCTCGGCTACAAGACTATATTGGTTCAGCCAAGACATGATTTAGTGAAATGACCCTCCTATTTCCACACTAATTTCATATGTGATTTTTTTTTTAGAGATGATATATAGATATATCATCCATTACAAATATATTTCCCAGGGTCATTTTCTTTCTCTAATAAACAAAATATATCCAGGATCTTTCACAATATAAAAATATTGTTTTAATTCTAAATCATTTTTAACATACATATATGAAGATATCTATGTTATATTCTACTTGAATCAGAGCATGATAATAAGTAGAAATCCTTTTAAATCTATTAAAATGTGATAAATCCCCTTTTTAAAAGATTACTTATTGTATCCTGATTTTTGACTATAGTGTCCACTGGAAATATGTACTTTAGGCTGTTATTATAATTAAGAAATGATCAAGCAATAATCAGTGGAAAGCAAGCTTATAATATAGATGATTGTCTTAAAGTCTGGATAGTATCAAACTCAGGTTAAAAGAAAGTGGATCATAAGTGAACACAAGCAACATCTAGGCGTAATGGAAACGCGCCTAACTTATACATGAGAGGTCACGAGTTTGAGTACTATGCTGGTCGGTTCAAACACAATTTTTGTTTTTCTTTTTATTTTCTCCTGTATGGTTTGAAATCTGATACCTACCTATACCTGCCCATATATACTCAATTTTTACTTATAATCTATCATACAAAACAATATTTCTTGCTTTATTATTTTTGAAACCCTTTCCTACAACTGTTCTAGGAATTTATATTTATATTTTTGCCCAATATCAACATGTACACAGATATACATGTACATGTCAGTGTCTTTGTTCATTTTCCAGAAAACTGAGCTCAAATGTTCCCTTGCTTCATTGATTTGAAGTGAATCATTTGGCCTGACCTATGGTCTAACCATGTGGTTAATCTGGCCATTCTTTTGTTTGCATTTTACAACCCAGAATATACACAAAACATTGATACCTCTCCTTTTCAAAAGCATGTTTATATATATTTGTATGAATCAGACACCTTGTGATCAGATATATATCATTCTTCCTAACCATAATTCTCTTTTAAAAATACATCTTCAGAGTATATACACTTTTTCTTGCATTTGGACATATATCAATATCATGAATTGAAAATATAGCAGTTTAATCCTTTTCTGGGTTTTCCCAATATAATTTTCTACATATCTATTTTTTTTTGAAAGGACTCAGGATTAACTGAAATCATCATAAAATGATTATGCTTATAAAATCCAGGTTTTTCCCTCTAAATCAAAACAACTTTAGCAAATAGGTTTTCAAATCAGTTTAACATCAATATCCTTAATACATACCAAATCAGAAATAACCAGAAACAACATAGCACATGTCTCTTACAAGTTCTTCCTACTTAATACATTTAGATAGCCATATCAATCAGGGAATACATGCATGAATTAACACATTCTAGCTTTTATTTCTAATTATCTTAGCATCCTCTATTCCATATCTTTTTAATCTTGCTTACTTAGCTCCATCACAACCTGCAAAAGCATTAGTGGCTGCCCCATTATAAATGAGACACCCCCATGTGCCATGAGCAATAAGGGTCAGATCTATGATCTGGTGTGAGCATTTCTAACATATCCATGATATTAAGCTAAGGATACAGCATGAACATACTTTGCATACTTGACAGGTATTATCATGTACAATACATAAGAGCAAACATATGCATTAAAACAACTTTTATCTGGAACTACTAAGGTTGCCTTTTCTTCTTCTTATAAATTCCTGGCCTCATCTGCTATAAGGAATCAAAGGGACACATTGCCATGAACTAATTAACATCATGGCACAAAGATCTCAGGACTTAAACAAGCCATGTGCCAACTTGTCTACTTCAAATAGGACAAGCATTCCAGCAGCCTTCTTGGCACAAAATCCTTAGTTATATCACTAAGTGTATTTATGTTCATTCTATCAATGATAGCTAGGTGTACAAACCACCTGTACACATGAAGCATACTAGTTACCTTGCAGACATGATATTGCAAGCAAGTTAAAGGTTACTTTCTAGAGGTATAACACCCCAGTCATTTCATCTCACATTATTTAACATATAAACACCCTATTCAAGCATATACCAGAATGTTTGCAACTGAGAATAAATGCATGGCTCTATTGGGTTTATTTTGATTTTGCAAGCAACTATGTTTAGCCAGATTTTTAATCTTGTTTAAACATAGTTTTTAGGCTTGTAAATTTCTGTTTGGTTTAGGGCTCAGCACTTATAGAGAAAGACTCCATTGCACCCTTAACCAATTATTTCAAGCCTCAGCACCATACCAATGTATATGCAGCTCATAGTTTTCTTTTTTCATTCTTTGTCTTAAGCCATGATTCAGACTAGTTACAAATACTCTATTATATGTTCTTTAAGGTTTTGGTATAACATACAGAGATGAAAATAGAACAACAAAGTTATACATCCAGCATAGCAGATCATATCTCATCAAGCATTCATGAAACCATCAGTAGCCAACATAGTTTGTAAATCAAAACATGCAAAATATAGCATATAAAAGCTTGGCTGCCTAATCCCAGGTCTTAATGCCATGTATATGAGTGAGGATACTCACCTAAATGCTTACACAAGCTTAATCCAGAAAACCCCTCAAATCTTTAGCCTTATCTTCCTCTTCTTCCTTAGGTTAATTAATTAGTGAGAGAGCAGTTTTCTGGTTAGGCTCTTGGTTTAAATAAGGGTTCTATCTAGGGTTTTAGGTGATGCAAAATCCCTATTTTAGCCCAGACCAGAATCATGCATTTGGCATTGCATATTCCCTCCCTCCTAACCCTTAATGTCCCGGCCAATATTTTAAAACAAGGCTAAATTGTGCCCATTTTCTTTTCTTTTCAGAAAGTGATTACTTTAAGTATTTTTATTATACTTACCTCAAACATGATAATGGTGTGACTTTCTATTTTCTGCCTATGTACATTTGCTTTCTTGCACTTTGGTTCTTACTGTTTTAGTGATTCCTTTATTAATTTTCTGCTCAAATAATATCTGGATATATATATACATTTATACAACTATGGGTGTTAATTTAACTTTAACCTTTTATTTGCAGAAAACATGTGCATACTTATGTGCATTTCTACACCTATTATTCAAATAAAATTTCACTTATTCATTATAAATCAATGTTCTCTTCTGTCTTAATTTTCAGACAAGTCATACATATGCATATATATAGATATATATATATATATACACACACATCCTCAGGAATTTTTAATATTCATGTCTAGGCCTATATTTCCTTTATTTAAAACATTTTATCTAAATGTTTTCCTTCCTTGTTTTATCATTCAGGAATTCTGGATTTTCTCTTAGTGCCATAACTAGTGTGCACGTGCACACATGCACACAACCTTGCACCACTGAAAATCCCACCTATATAATAATTCTGATTTTCCCCCAGAATTTTAATCATTTATTTAAAAGAATTTTCCTCAAAATCTTGGGGTATTACAATCACCCCTTCTTTTAGGAATTGTGCCCTCACAATTTGCAACATATTCTTTGAGTACTCCTACTTTCTTAGGAAAAAAAAAATTATTCAAATATGCATGAGCAAATCAATTAGTCACTGTCTATCATACATATCAAACTTTCTTAGTAATCTAAGAATTTACCTTTTAAATTTGCAAAGAGCCTAGGGTAATCCATCCTGATTTTATCCTCTAGCTCCCAAGTACAATCACTAGGATCTATACTCCATTGAATCTTTACAAGCTTCAATGTCTTGTTTCTTAATTTCTTTTCTTCCCTTGCCACAATTCCCACTGGCTCTTTCTCATAGATTAGATCTGGATTAATCTGAACTTCAGTAGGCTTTTCTAAGATTTCCTCCTTGTCATGCACCCATCTCCTTAGTTGTGACACATGAAACACATTGTGCATTGCACTCATCTTCTCTGGAAGCTCCAGCTTATAGGCTAGTGAGCCTATCCTCTCCAAAATCTTGTATGGTCCAACATATCTGGGTCTGAGTTTCCCCTGCTTGCCAAATCTCAAGACTTTCTTCATTGGTGAAACCTTAATGAAGACATAATCACCTACTTTGAATTCCACTGACTTCCTCTTTGCATCAGCATACTTCTTTTGCCTATCTTGAGCTACTGCCATCCTCTTTCTCACCAGTCCTATTTTCTCTGTGATGTCCTTGACATATTCTGGCCCTAGGATAGCTTTCTCTCCTGCCTCAGCCCAACACATAGGTGATAGACATGGCTTTCCATATAGGGCTTCAAAGGGTGCCATTCCAATTGTACTTTGGTGGCTATTATTGTATGTGAACTCAGCCAAATGGAGGTGGTCCTCCCAATTTCCTCCAAAGTCTAACACACATGCTCTAAGCAAATCCTCTAAAATCTTGTTTACCACTTCTGTTTGCCCATCTGATTGGGGGTGATAAGCAGTGCTTAGGCACAATTCACTCCCCATAGCTTCTTGGAAGCTCTTCCAGAATCTTGAAGTGAAGATTGTATCCCTATCACTCACTATAGTTTTAGGAACACCATGCAATTTTACCACTTCTCTCATAAAAGTTTGGGCTAACCTAGGTGCATTTCTGTCTACTTTTACTGGTATGAAGTGGGCTACTTTAGTCAGCCTATCTACAATCACCCAAATACTTGTATTTCCCCTCTTGGATCTAGGAAGACCATCTATGAAATCCATAGATATGTCTTCCCACTTCCACTGTGGTATGCTAAGTGGCTGCAATAACCCTGAAGGTCTTTGGGTCTCAGCTTTTATTTGTTGACAAACCATGCACTTAGCAACATATCTAGCTACATTAGACTTCATTCCCTTCCACCAATAGTCCCTTTTTAAGTTTTGGTACATCTTGGTGTTGCCTGGATGTATGGAATATTTGCTCCTATGGTACTCATTAAGGATTTCTTCTTTCAATTCTATGATGTTTGGGACACATATCCTACCCTTGTACCTTAAGTATCCTTTTACATCAATGTGATAATCCTTCACTTCCTCCTTCTTTAATAGGAGAGACCTCTTTTCTGCTAAGTCTTGATCTTCTTCTTGCATCTTTGCCACCTTCAAGGCCAAATTTGATTGTAAAGTAATTAAACTTAACCTTCCTTTACTCCTTTCTTCCTCAATTATCTCCATACTTATCCCACTGCTCTCATCTATTTCCAAATCAGTGAGCATGGTCAAGTCTCTAAACTCCTCCATCATCAACATGGCCACTTTTGCATGCTGCCTACTCAATGCATCTGCCACTTTATTAGCCTTGCCTGGTGTATAAAGTATATCTAAGTCATAAGCAGCAAGAAATTCAACCCATCTGTGTTGTCTCATATTCAAATCTTTCTGTGAAAAGAGATACTTTAAGGCCTTGTGATCAGTGTATAAAATGAACTTTGCACCTAATAAATAATGCCTCCAGAGCTTCAAGGCATATACTACTGCTGCCAACTCAAGATCATGAGTTGCATATCTAGTTTCATGGGGTTTTAGTTGTCTAGATGCATAGGCTATGACCTGATCTTGCTGCATCAACACAGCCCCTAGCCCTGACCCACATGCATCTGTATATACAACTAATCCCTCATTGCCTTCTGGTACTCTCAACACTGGTGATTTTACCAAAGCCTCCTTGATCTGGGTGAAAGCTTGTTCACACTTATCAGTCCACATAAACTTTTGGTTCTTCCTAGTCAGGTTAGTGAGTGGCATTGCTATTTTAGAAAATCCTTGTATGAACCTCCTATAGTATCCTGCCATCCCCATGAATGACCTAACTTCACTAACATTGTTAGGCTTCTTCCATGCTTGGATTGCTACTATCTTATTGGGGTTTACAGAAATCCCTCTAGCAGAGACAACATGTCCAAGAAAATTGTGATATCCCGGGTTTTTGGGCAGTATAAATTTAATAATCTGTATTGATAATTCAATTGAATTGATAATTTTCCTTTATAATTTTAGTTTAAATTGGTAATTTAATCTTTAAAGGTTAATAAATATTTAATCTGGAAAATATTGATAAGATTTTATTTCAAAGATAATAAAGTTTTAAATCTATTTAAAAATATATATATATATTTGATATTGGGAATGGAAATATCTTTTGTTTTAAATTAAAGATGAATTTTTAAATTGTAATATATATAGTATGTATATGTTATAATTTGATATTGTTTGAAATTTATTTTAATCTATTGATAATATATATATGTATGAATTGTAATTTAAAGCTTTGTTTTAAAATTTATATTTTTCAAAGGTTAGTTTAGATTAATTCAATTTTTTTTCAAAATATAAGATAATTGTTTATTTTAAATGAAATTGTTTACAAAAGATTTAAACAAGCTTTGTTTTGTCTTCTTTTAAAATACTCAAATCAAAATGGTTATAAATGTATAAAGTTAAATGTTTAAATTTTTAAAATACATGTATAAGATATATTTGAATTATAATTAGTTTTAGAATAATTTCTTTTAAAAAATAATTTATATATACACATATGTAAATTCAGAAAATTTAAGTATGTAAGTTATATTAACATTTGAATTAAATAAAAATTTAAATTACTTAGGACATGTGTTAATATCTTAACACATGGTAATAACATTTGTAATTCATAGAAACACATATTAACATTTGTATATTCATGCAATTTAACAAGTGGCAACACTATTTTTATTTAAAAATTTAATTTATAAATTATGTAGTTTAGAGAGAAATCTGGTTTTCATTTTTAGTTCAAAATCGTTTCCTGCCTAAACTCTTTCTTCTCTTTTCTTAACTAAAACCTAAAAACAAATCAAATCTGAAACCAAAAATCTGGAAAGCAAAATTTAAAGCAAAGCAAAAATCTGGAAACCTGGAATCAAAGAAGAAATGGAATCTGGAATTCAAATATAACTTAAAGAAGATGGAGGCAAATTTAATTAGCAATTTCAAATTCTTCAATCAAACTGAAGACATGCAATTAGAGGAAATAAATCAAACAACAAAGTTTAAATTCAACCAAACAAAAGAAGTTCAAAAATCTGAACATGCAAGCCTGGAAACAGCTTCTATTCTCTGTCCTCTGTCTCAACTAAACTGGTGAGTAAACTCTTATTTAAAAACAGTTTTTAGATGATTGCATGTGATGATTTTGTGTGATAAAGTTATGATATGATTTGCATGCTCATTTATCTGGATATATGTATAAAAACTTGCTTGTTTTTTTTAAGTATGTGACTGTATGTGTTTATATGGTGCTCTGTATTTGTAACAGACTCAATCATCATCATCAAAACTTTCCTATCTTCTCGAACAATCAATATTTGACTTTGGTTGCTGAAACAAATTGTTAATAACACTGAGTTCTTGTTTATAAAAATAATTTCAGGTTATTTTATTGGTTAAATATACTGTAAATTTAAAATTTACAGTAAAAATCAGAAAAAGGGTAAATATCAAATATGGAAATTTATATATCTGATTTTATAATCTGGTTAGTGAATCCATATCATGATTTTTAATATATGTTTCATGATTTTTAATTTGATGGATTGTGGGAATTTGGGGTTTATTCGAGTTGGGGTTTTTGACGATTTTCCGTTGATCGACGTGTTGATCGGAGCTGTAACTTTGGTCGAAGCTTGCTAGTAGATAGGGGGAGATAGGAAAAATACAATCGAATTTTTCCAATGTCTAAATTGTTTGAATTCAAACAAACTAGGGTTTTAAGTGGTGTTTTAATCGTCTGGGTTGTCGAAGCAGTTTCAACGTGGATAAGGGACCGGAATCGATCGCGATGGGGGAAAACGAAGCATGGTTTCGTGATGAAGGTCTGGACGTGGCGGCGAGGTTCCTCGTTGTCGTAGGCGGCGGCGCGAGAGGAATTTGATGATTCGGTTGGTTCCAGAGAAGAGCTCGTTTTGCTCGATTTTAATTTGGGGAAGATACGTACGATCTGGGTGGGGAGTAGTGATCGCGTGGGTTCGTGGAGTCGGAGAGGAGTATCGCGACGATCATCTGTGGTCGGAGGCGCTGGTGCAAGTGCACCACGTGCACGTGTACAAGTTTGAATGTCTGGTGTTTCGATGTTTTTGAGAAGATGATGATTTGCTCGGGAAGGTCTCGTGGAATTTGTGGTTCGACTCGAAGCAAGGGACGTGCGTGAGTTCCTCGCGAGTGACCCGGGAAGGAAGCGAGTTTGACTCGGGAATTTTGGTGTTGCAACTGTTTTAAACTTAAAGTAGTAATGTCAGTTTTTTTTCAAGTAATTAATTATAGATTTTGATTAATTAAGTATAATTAATTTGCGAAGTTTCAAAGTTTAAAGATATCTTTGTTTCAAAGGTAATGTTCCTAAGTTTTAAAAAAACAAAGTAAAACCAAGTTTTAAGTATAATTAAAGTAGGCAAGTTATTAATTAGTATTAATATGAATTTAAGAATACTTAATTTAAATATGATTTGTTAATAAGTAGAGATTAATTAAAATAAATGGTTTTCTTATTTAATTAAGGATTTTAAAATATAAGATGTTAATTAATTAATTGTTTAATTAATTTTAAATAATTAGTTAATTATTTATTAAATTTTTAAATCACTTAATTATGGATTAATTAAGTATAATACTTAATGAAGTAATAAATGGTTAAAAATTGAATGTAATTGAGAAGGTAATTACTTATGGAAGTAATTAGTGGAAATTACTCATGGGAGTAATTAGATGGAAGTAATTAATGGATAATAATTGATTAATATAATTGTTTTAAAATTAATTAATTATAAAGTAATTAATTTATTAAAGAATTAAGAATTATTAATGATAGAATTAATTACTTGTTAAGGTAATTAGTTAAGAGAGATCATTTAATGAAGTAATTAAAAGATAATTACTTATGTAAGTAATTAAGAGTTAATTACTTAATTATTTTAGTTAATTAATTAATGTGATTAATTAAATGTGTTTAATTTAAGATTAATTACTAAGTGTAATTAATCAAAAAGTAATTAATTAATAAAGTAATTAATTAAGAATTATTTGTTAATTTAAATTGATTAATAATTACTTAATGAAGTAATTAAAGATTAATTAATTAGATTAATTAATCAAGGTTAATATAATTAATTAAGAAGAAATTAATTAAGGTTAAGTAATTACAAGATGGTTAATTACTGTTTATAATTAATTAAGGAATGTAGTTAATTTAAAGATTAATTATTTAATTAACTAGAAGGTAATTAATTAATGAAATAATTAGAGGGTTATTAATTAATCAAGGTTGATTAATAAAAGTGATTAATTAAAGTATGATTAATTAATTATAATTAATTGAGGATTAATGCAAATAATTAATTAATTAATTATGGAAGTAAATGAAGAATCATTAAGTATTGTAATTTAATAATAGTAATTAAAGGTTAATTACTGTATATGGTTTAAGGATAATTACTTGAATGTAATTAAAATAATTAATCAAGGAGATTAATTAAAAGAAGATCATTAGGAGATGATTAGTTAATTAATTTGTAATTAATTAATGATAGTAAGTAGGATTTTGATAATCCAAGTAATTAAATTGATATGGAGTTAATCAATTCTGTTTAGATGATTGGTTAATATTGGATGATTGATATTGGGTGATTGGATGATATTGGATGATTTGGATATCTCTGATATATGTGATATGCTGCTTTGTGAGATGAATGTTTGATATAAAGTATCTGTGATAATGTGATTTATCTATCTGTTTATATCATCCTGAATATAAGATGTTTAAACCTTTAAACAACTTGGCCTTAAAAGATACGTTTTGGATTTCGATGAGACCGGGATCGGGTTTCCGTATACCGGTATTCCAGGTCTGGAGACCCGAATACCACATCGATCCAAATTAACGATAGGTCGTGAATCTCAAGTGAAGATGAAGATTCAGAGTGCAAGGGTTATTGTCGTTAACTCTGAGGGTGATTCCAAAACGAGTGTAACGAGATAATGCCTTCGGTTTCGTTCGAACCCGGAACGAACTTGTATGGATTGAATGCTTTCAGCACATCGTCAGGCGGACGATGAGCATTCTAAGTGATATGTTCTGATTAAAGGTAATCGTAACCTCAAGCCTCATCAACCGGGAATGGCTAAAACAGGGGAGGTGCAGCAAGGCTTCGTGGGTAGCACCCACTGAGAGCAAGATAGATCCCTGTCTAGAGGTCCCTTTTCTTTTATTCGGCTTAGTGTGTGGTTGGTCGCGCCAACTACGGGATTGTCTTGTTCGGAATTATCCAGTAAGGGATGGTTCCGGCTTTGTGTTGCAGGGGAGCGGGCGTACTCCTCGGTACGGTGATCTAGGCCACGTACTGTGACGGGCGGTACCCCAGTAGCCCTGCCATTGTATGGAATCCAAACTCCAATAAGTGCCGTACGTATTAGTTGTGCCCAACTATGTTGGAATGTGAGATGTAAGCATTTCAGCTATTTCTGTATTTTACTTGAAAACCCTAGACCCTATTATAATACAATCAGATTTCCTATCAAACGTTTTAGTTAGCGTAAGGTAAAAACTTACCCATGTTTATTTATGGGGAGTCTTACGTGATACTTTTGTTTTCAAAAGTTTTCAAAGTTAAGCAATCTAACCGTTTACTCACACCAGACCCATGTCTGACCCAAGTGTTTATTTCTGTTTTATAAACTCTTGGGTACTCAAATTTTTACGAGTAGCCAAGGGATTCAGGTTTGGCTTTGACGAATATTCTGGAGGAGTAATGGAGCAGGAGGCTTCGGCGTTCGTAGATATAGTATTCCGCTGTGTTGAGATCTGTGTTAGAGTCTTGTATTGTATTGAGTTGTAATATCTAGACAGATGTTTATAACTGTCTAGTATGTGTTGTATAGTTGTGTAAACTCTGTAAATTGTTGTATACTATGTAATAGTTTATGTTATTAATATAATTTATTCATTCCGCTGTGAGATCGTTGTTGTTGTTTCTTTCTTTCTTCTCTTCTTTTCTATTTTCTACCCCTTTCTTTCTTCATAATGATGCGACTTTCTGGGCATAGAAAGTCGGTTCGTTACATATGGTATCAGAGCAGTAGGTTGAGTGAATACCTAGGCTCTGAAGTGGTGTCTATCTTGAGAGCGCGTAATTGTTAGTTATATAAAAATGGTTTTATATTGTGTTAATTGATCGGTTGAGTGGTATATGGATTCTGGTCAATACGAGTAGCTAACGTTATTGATAGGGATCTCTAAACACTTGAACCAGGCCAACGGACACAATATTGTTTTAAAGAGGTAGATGAAATAATTTTACCCAGAAATAATTTCTATATAAAAAAAAAATATATATCATTTTAAATATATATATTTATGTATTTCTACCTATTTATTGGGTTACCTGTTCGGGTTTTCCAATATAAGTTATAAAGGTAGATAAGGTGGTAGTGTGTGTAACACAATTACCAATAGTTGGAGTTTGAATGATTGAGGTTGAAAGTATATATCGAGACTGTAAACCCAATATCGTCTCGAGTAAGTTGGTAGTATGGAGTAAGGATGTCTCGGATCTTTGAAGAAAATCCTTTTCAAGATTCGGAGTCCATTATTGGAATGTAAAATTGGTTGAGCTCGGGTGAGCAGATTTTCTAGAGTTGGATCTATCAGTTGTGCAGAAGTAAGTGATGGTAGCTTGGCGACTTCAGGAAGGAGTAGCTGTGTGATAAGACACAGTATCTATGGATGTTCCCAAAGGAGGTGTTCTTTTTGGAGCAAGATTAAGAAGGTATTGGAGGAACAGTTGATGTCTACCATAGGAAAGACTCGGCTGTATAGGAATTCTTTGATATCGAGTAAGAGAGTTTTATCTGTTTGGAAGTATGGGACTAAGGTCGATTAGTTGTTCTTCGGACATGGTCTCATTGTTCCCTTAAGAAGAGTAAGATATTGGCGTTTGGTTGGGAGCCCGAGTTTCTTTTGGGATGTCTGCCATCTCAAAGGTTCGTTGTGAGGTTTGTTGATGGTTTTAGTTTTGAGGAGCCTTTGGATTAGAAGCTTTTGGTTAACTGTGGTAGCAGTACAGTTCGAAGTGTTTGGTGTGTTGACGAGGAGGTCTTTGGCTTAGCAGTGTCCCAGAGATAGAGTTTGGAAGCAGCAGTGGGGTTCGTTTCTTCGATGATTCTGGAATCTTTGTGGTTCTTCTATCAACAGTCCGGGAAGATGGTGAAGGCTTTCTTGAAGGGTTAACCTTGTTTGGAAAAACTTAAGACTCTTTTTAATTAGTAAAGAGAGAACAGTTTCTTTGGAATCTGAACTAGGTAGGATCGCAAAAGTGACTTGCGATTAGTTTGGGAATTTATCTTGGGTAATCTTTTGTTTGAGACTGAGATTTCTCATGTGGAAGTAGGAGCTACTGGAATAGTCAGAGATTTTCCGGATGTATTCGAGGAAGTGGAAGTTTGTCTGCATCTGGATTTGAGTTCCGTATCGACTTGATTCCAAAAGCAATGCCGGTGGTTAGTCTGGTAGTAGGATGGTTCCTAGAGAGTTGGTGTAGCAGCTCAGAAATTTTTGGAAATGGATTGGTCAGTTCTAGTTTTCAAGTTTGGATTTTAGCTGATTTTGGAAGGATCATCCTGTTGATAGGATCTAGAGATCATTTTTATTCTTGGTTCAGATTTGTTTCAGGAACATCAGCGAGAGTTAAGCTGATCAGAAAGAGTTAAGATAGCTCAGGATCGTCTGGTGAGTTATGCAGATATGAGTCAGAGATTGGAATTCGGAGTTGGAAATTGGAAATTGTTTAAGTTTTCTTCGATTAATAGAACTGTAAGATTTGGTAAGTCTGGAAGCTAGCTCCGAAATATTTTGGATTTTCTTGTGTTCTCGAGAGGAGTAGTTCTTTGTCTATAGGATTGAATGGCCAGTTTGGATAGCTGGAATTCATTGTATTTCACGTATCTCTGAGGGAGTACGTGTATTATTCATCATTGGTGGTGGAATCTGCAGTTCAGATGGATTTGGAAGTTGAGCTGGACTTGAGTGTGATCTGATATTTTGTTCAGAATTGGTGAATCTAGCGATGAGAGGAGCTCTGGATTATGGTGTGTAGATTGTTTAGCTTCTGGAGAGCGAGTCTCCCAGTGATTTATACTCGGGGAAACTCGAGATAGTATTATGAAGTCTATCCTGATTTATATCAGAATAGTTAGTTAGATTAGATTGTTTGATTGGTTGCTTTGATTGTTGGAATTGGATGATAGGTATGTGGTTGCTAAATTAAAAATCTTTGCTGGATTATTAAATTAACTTTGCTTTTAATTTCGGGGACGAAATTATTTTAAGGAGGGAGGAATGTGATATCCCGGGTTTTTGGGCAGTATAAATTTAATAATCTGTATTGATAATTCAATTGAATTGATAATTTTCCTTTATAATTTTAGTTTAAATTGATAATTTAATCTTTAAAGGTTAATAAATATTTAATCTGGAAAATATTGATAAGATTTATTTTCAAAGATAATAAAGTTTTAAATCTATTTAAAAATATATATATATATTTGATATTGGGAATGGAAATATCTTTTGTTTTAAATTAAAGATGAATTTTTAAATTGTAATATATATAGTATGTATATGTTATAATTTGATATTGTTTGAAATTTATTTTAATCTATTGATAATATATATATGTATGAATTGTAATTTAAAGCTTTGTTTTAAAATTTATATTTTTCAAAGGTTAGTTTAGATTAATTCAATTTTTTTTCAAAATATAAGATAATTGTTTATTTTAAATGAAATTGTTTACAAAAGATTTAAACAAGCTTTGTTTTGTCTTCTTTTAAAATACTCAAATCAAAATGGTTATAAATGTATAAAGTTAAATGTTTAAATTTTTAAAATACATGTATAAGATATATTTGAATTATAATTAGTTTTAGAATAATTTCTTTTAAAAAATAATTTATATATACACATATGTAAATTAAGAAAATTTAAGTATGTAAGTTATATTAACATTTGAATTAAATAAAAATTTAAATTACTTAGGACATGTGTTAATATCTTAACACATGGTAATAACATTTGTAATTCATAGAAACACATATTAACATTTGTATATTCATGCAATTTAACAAGTGGCAACACTATTTTTATTTAAAAATTTAATTTATAAATTATGTAGTTTAGAGAGAAATCTGGTTTTCATTTTTAGTTCAAAATCGTTTCCTGCCTAAACTCTTTCTTCTCTTTTCTTAACTAAAACCTAAAAACAAATCAAATCTGAAACCAAAAATCTGGAAAGCAAAATTTAAAGCAAAGCAAAAATCTGGAAACCTGGAATCAAAGAAGAAATGGAATCTGGAATTCAAATATAACTTAAAGAAGATGGAGGCAAATTTAATTAGCAATTTCAAATTCTTCAATCAAACTGAAGACATGCAATTAGAGGAAATAAATCAAACAACAAAGTTTAAATTCAACCAAACAAAAGAAGTTCAAAAATCTGAACATGCAAGCCTGGAAACAGCTTCTATTCTCTGTCCTCTGTCTCAACTAAACTGGTGAGTAAACTCTTATTTAAAAACAGTTTTTAGATGATTGCATGTGATGATTTTGTGTGATAAAGTTATGATATGATTTGCATGCTCATTTATCTGGATATATGTATAAAAACTTGCTTGTTTTTTTAAGTATGTGACTGTATGTGTTTATATGGTGCTCTGTATTTGTAACAGACTCAATCATCATCATCAAAACTTTCCTATCTTCTCGAACAATCAATATTTGACTTTGGTTGCTGAAACAAATTGTTAATAACACTGAGTTCTTGTTTATAAAAATAATTTCAGGTTATTTTATTGGTTAAATATACTGTAAATTTAAAATTTACAGTAAAAATCAGAAAAAGGGTAAATATCAAATATGGAAATTTATATATCTGATTTTATAATCTGGTTAGTGAATCCATATCATGATTTTTAATATATGTTTCATGATTTTTAATTTGATGGATTGTGGGAATTTGGGGTTTATTCGAGTTGGGGTTTTTGACGATTTTCCGTTGATCGACGTGTTGATCGGAGCTGTAACTTTGGTCGAAGCTTGCTAGTAGATAGGGGGAGATAGGAAAAATACAATCGAATTTTTCCAATGTCTAAATTGTTTGAATTCAAACAAACTAGGGTTTTAAGTGGTGTTTTAATCGTCTGGGTTGTCGAAGCAGTTTCAACGTGGATAAGGGACCGGAATCGATCGTGATGGGGGAAAACGAAGCATGGTTTCGTGATGAAGGTCTGGACGTGGCGGCGAGGTTCCTCGTTGTCGTAGGCGGCGGCGCGAGAGGAATTTGATGATTCGGTTGGTTCCAGAGAAGAGCTCGTTTTGCTCGATTTTAATTTGGGGAAGATACGTACGATCTGGGTGGGGAGTAGTGATCGCGTGGGTTCGTGGAGTCGGAGAGGAGTATCGCGACGATCATCTGTGGTCGGAGGCGCTGGTGCAAGTGCACCACGTGCACGTGTACAAGTTTGAATGTCTGGTGTTTCGATGTTTTTGAGAAGATGATGATTTGCTCGGGAAGGTCTCGTGGAATTTGTGGTTCGACTCGAAGCAAGGGACGTGCGTGAGTTCCTCGCGAGTGACCCGGGAAGGAAGCGAGTTTGACTCGGGAATTTTGGTGTTGCAACTGTTTTAAACTTAAAGTAGTAATGTCAGTTTTTTTTCAAGTAATTAATTATAGATTTTGATTAATTAAGTATAATTAATTTGCGAAGTTTCAAAGTTTAAAGATATCTTTGTTTCAAAGGTAATGTTCCTAAGTTTTAAAAAAACAAAGTAAAACCAAGTTTTAAGTATAATTAAAGTAGGCAAGTTATTAATTAGTATTGATATGAATTTAAGAATACTTAATTTAAATATGATTTGTTAATAAGTAGAGATTAATTAAAATAAATGGTTTTCTTATTTAATTAAGGATTTTAAAATATAAGATGTTAATTAATTAATTGTTTAATTAATTTTAAATAATTAGTTAATTATTTATTAAATTTTTAAATCACTTAATTATGGATTAATTAAGTATAATACTTAATGAAGTAATAAATGGTTAAAAATTGAATGTAATTGAGAAGGTAATTACTTATGGAAGTAATTAGTGGAAATTACTCATGGGAGTAATTAGATGGAAGTAATTAATGGATAATAATTGATTAATATAATTGTTTTAAAATTAATTAATTATAAAGTAATTAATTTATTAAAGAATTAAGAATTATTAATGATAGAATTAATTACTTGTTAAGGTAATTAGTTAAGAGAGATCATTTAATGAAGTAATTAAAAGATAATTACTTATGTAAGTAATTAAGAGTTAATTACTTAATTATTTTAGTTAATTAATTAATGTGATTAATTAAATGTGTTTAATTTAAGATTAATTACTAAGTGTAATTAATCAAAAAGTAATTAATTAATAAAGTAATTAATTAAGAATTATTTGTTAATTTAAATTGATTAATAATTACTTAATGAAGTAATTAAAGATTAATTAATTAGATTAATTAATCAAGGTTAATATAATTAATTAAGAAGAAATTAATTAAGGTTAAGTAATTACAAGATGGTTAATTACTGTTTATAATTAATTAAGGAATGTAGTTAATTTAAAGATTAATTATTTAATTAACTAGAAGGTAATTAATTAATGAAATAATTAGAGGGTTATTAATTAATCAAGGTTGATTAATAAAAGTGATTAATTAAAGTATGATTAATTAATTATAATTAATTGAGGATTAATGCAAATAATTAATTAATTAATTATGGAAGTAAATGAAGAATCATTAAGTATTGTAATTTAATAATAGTAATTAAAGGTTAATTACTGTATATGGTTTAAGGATAATTACTTGAATGTAATTAAAATAATTAATCAAGGAGATTAATTAAAAGAAGATCATTAGGAGATGATTAGTTAATTAATTTGTAATTAATTAATGATAGTAAGTAGGATTTTGATAATCCAAGTAATTAAATTGATATGGAGTTAATCAATTCTGTTTAGATGATTGGTTAATATTGGATGATTGATATTGGGTGATTGGATGATATTGGATGATTTGGATATCTCTGATATATGTGATATGCTGCTTTGTGAGATGAATGTTTGATATAAAGTATCTGTGATAATGTGATTTATCTATCTGTTTATATCATCCTGAATATAAGATGTTTAAACCTTTAAACAACTTGGCCTTAAAAGATACGTTTTGGATTTCGATGAGACCGGGATCGGGTTTCCGTATACCGGTATTCCAGGTCTGGAGACCCGAATACCACATCGATCCAAATTAACGATAGGTCGTGAATCTCAAGTGAAGATGAAGATTCAGAGTGCAAGGGTTATTGTCGTTAACTCTGAGGGTGATTCCAAAACGAGTGTAACGAGATAATGCCTTCGGTTTCGTTCGAACCCGGAACGAACTTGTATGGATTGAATGCTTTCAGCACATCGTCAGGCGGACGATGAGCATTCTAAGTGATATGTTCTGATTAAAGGTAATCGTAACCTCAAGCCTCATCAACCGGGAATGGCTAAAACAGGGGAGGTGCAGCAAGGCTTCGTGGGTAGCACCCACTGAGAGCAAGATAGATCCCTGTCTAGAGGTCCCTTTTCTTTTATTCGGCTTAGTGTGTGGTTGGTCGCGCCAACTACGGGATTGTCTTGTTCGGAATTATCCAGTAAGGGATGGTTCCGGCTTTGTGTTGCAGGGGAGCGGGCGTACTCCTCGGTATGGTGATCTAGGCCACGTACTGTGACGGGCGGTACCCCAGTAGCCCTGCCATTGTATGGAATCCAAACTCCAATAAGTGCCGTACGTATTAGTTGTGCCCAACTATGTTGGAATGTGAGATGTAAGCATTTCAGCTATTTCTGTATTTTACTTGAAAACCCTAGACCCTATTATAATACAATCAGATTTCCTATCAAACGTTTTAGTTAGCGTAAGGTAAAAACTTACCCATGTTTATTTATGGGGAGTCTTACGTGATACTTTTGTTTTCAAAAGTTTTCAAAGTTAAGCAATCTAACCGTTTACTCACACCAGACCCATGTCTGACCCAAGTGTTTATTTCTGTTTTATAAACTCTTGGGTACTCAAATTTTTACGAGTAGCCAAGGGATTCAGGTTTGGCTTTGACGAATATTCTGGAGGAGTAATGGAGCAGGAGGCTTCGGCGTTCGTAGATATAGTATTCCGCTGTGTTGAGATCTGTGTTAGAGTCTTGTATTGTATTGAGTTGTAATATCTAGACAGATGTTTATAACTGTCTAGTATGTGTTGTATAGTTGTGTAAACTCTGTAAATTGTTGTATACTATGTAATAGTTTATGTTATTAATATAATTTATTCATTCCGCTGTGAGATCGTTGTTGTTGTTTCTTTCTTTCTTCTCTTCTTTTCTATTTTCTACCCCTTTCTTTCTTCATAATGATGCGACTTTCTGGGCATAGAAAGTCGGTTCGTTACAAAAATGTACTTCCTCTTGCCAGAACACACACTTAGAGAACTTTGCTTTCAAATCTTTTTCTCTTAATCTAGATAAGACCAAATGTAAGTGGTTCTCATGTTCCTCTATTGTTTTAGAGTAGATTAGAATGTCATCTATAAAAATCAGAACAAACTTGTCTAAGTAATCTCTGAATATCCTATTCATTAGGTCTACAAAGTAAGAAGGGGCATTTGTTAGCCCAAATGGCATAACCAGAAACTCATACAAACCATATCTTGTGTTGAATGCTGTATATTTAACACTTGATTC
Organism: Allium fistulosum; assembly: GCA_030737815.1. Classification (NCBI taxonomy): domain Eukaryota; kingdom Viridiplantae; phylum Streptophyta; class Magnoliopsida; order Asparagales; family Amaryllidaceae; genus Allium; species Allium fistulosum. Next base: position 749,246,579 of record CM060905.1, on the reverse strand, counting down.
CTCAACCTTCATCTGATGAAATCCAGATGCCAAGTCTAGCCTAGAAAACACTTTAGCTCCACTGAGTTGATCAAAGAGATCATCTATCCTGGGTAATGGGTATTTGTTTTTGATGGTTACTTTGTTTAATTCTCTATAATCTATACACATTCTTAAAGTACCATCATGCTTTTTAACAAATACTACAGGAGCACCCCAGCATGAATTACTTGGCCTTATAAACCCCTTGGCTTCTAATTCTTCCAGCTGGTTCTTTAGCTCCTTTAATTCACTTGGCCCCATCCTTGTAGGCTTTTTGATAACTGGGCTAGCCCCAGGCATAAGGTTAATCTGGAATTCAACAGGTCTATGGTGTGAGACACCTTTTACTTCCCCAAATACATCCAAGTATTCTTTAACTATGGGGATTTCATTAATAGCTATTTCCTTGGGATTATTTTCTAATTCAATTAAATGATTTAGACTATTTTCTTTGATAGGTTCACATAGAATTGTAACCCTTTGGCCTTTAGAATTTTGTAGTGAAATGGTGGATGCATCTAGGTCAATTATGGCTTTGAATTGTCTTAGCCAATCTGCCCCTAATATAACTCCTATATTTGGGAAATTTAGAACATATAAATTGGAAACAAATGTGTTTCCCCCTATGTTCAAATTCACATCCACACAAATCATATCTAATACACTAGAACTTCCTAAAGGGCTTTGTATTAACAGAGGTATTTCAGCCAAATTGTAGTTCATTTTCAACCTTTTAACCATTTCATGGGAAATGAGTGAGTGGGTTGCCCCGGTATCATATATTACAGCTAAAGGTATGGTACAAATAAATAGTGTACCTTCCACTTGACCATGGTTTTCAGCATTAGCCTCAATTATGGCCTTGCCCCTACCTTCCAGGTTTGCCACTTTCCCTTGTTGCTTGTATTCTGGGCAATTTCTTTTCATATGCCCTTCCTTCCCACATAGAAAGCATTTGAAAGCTCCCCCTTTAAGCTCTGGGCATCTTGGCTTAATATGGCCTTCTTTCCCACAATGGTTGCAAACTATTTTTCTTTTGGCTTCATTGGGTTTTGCATCTACTACCTTCTTACCATCTGCCTCTCCTTTCTTCTTATCATAAGGATGGTACTTCCCTTTGTTCTTCTTGTTGCTATTGTTTTTGAAGCTCCTAAACTTATCTCTTTCCTTGTCATGCTGCTCAATCTTCAGAGCCAAATCTATCACTTGATCAAAAGTTCTGTCAGCATAAGGTAATATAGCCCTGCTAAGCCCTGGGTTCAATCCCTTGATGTATCTATCATTTTTGGATGCTTCATCAGCCACTAACATTGCCCCATAGGTTGACAATCCCTCAAACTTCTGGGTGTATTCTGTGACATTCATAGTCCCCTGTCTAAGTTTGATGAACTCCTCAAGTAAAGTGGTTTTTGCTGAGGCTGGAACAAACCTTAGCTCTAACATCTCCTTAAATTGATTCCAATTAATATCATTTTCATTCCGGCCAGCTATGATCACCTCCCACCAACTCAAAGCTGCACCTTTTAATTGCCTTGAGGCCACTTGCCTCTTCCTTTGGTCATCTAGTTGCATATCAGTGAAGATCCTCTCTAATGTCCTCAGCCATGCTTGAATCTCCATTACACTTTCAGTTCCTTCAAAGCTCTTGCCTCCCAAGTTGGTATAAGTCTTCACTAACTTGGAGAGCTCCTCATATGGGTTCTCAGGTCTGTGCCCAATTCCATCTCTCAAAACTCTCACAAATTCCTGCATGTCAAGCATTTGTGGTGTGCTAGATCCTCCTTGATGATGAGACCCTCTTCCTACCATATTTCTAAAACTATATGTATTTCATCTTATTAGTTTATAACACTTAGCTTTAATTTTAAATTGGTTGTATCTTTCCTATTTAATCATTGTGTATGTCACATGCACACACATACATACATTCAGGGAATACTTATAAACAGTCAAATATACAAACAAACCTAGTATAAACATAAACATACAAACATTTTGCTATGTTAATTAAAACATAGCTCTGATACCAAATGAAATGACCCTCCTATTTCCACACTAATTTCATATGTGATTTTTTTTTTTTTAGAGATGATATATAGATATATCATCCATTACAAATATATTTCCCAGGGTCATTTTCTTTCTCTAATAAACAAAATATATCCAGGATCTTTCACAATATAAAAATATTGTTTTAATTCTAAATCATTTTTAACATACATATATGAAGATATCTATGTTATATTCTACTTGAATCACAACATGATAATAAGTAGAAATCCTTTTAAATCTATTAAAATGTGATAAATCCCCTTTTTAAAAGATTACTTATTGTATCCTGATTTTTGACTATAGTGTCCACTGGAAATATGTACTTTAGGCTGTTATTATAATTAAGAAATGATCAAGCAATAATCAGTGGAAAGCAAGCTTATAATATAGATGATTGTCTTAAAGTCTGGATAGTATCAAACTCAGGTTAAAAGAAAGTGGATCATAAGTGAACACAAGCAACATCTAGGCATAATGGAAACGCGCCTAACTTATACATGAGAGGTCACGAGTTCGAGTACTATGCTGGTCGGTTCAAACACAATTTTTGTTTTTCTTTTTATTTTCTCCTGTATGGTTTGAAATCTGATACCTACCTATACCTGCCCATATATACTCAATTTTTACTTATAATCTATCATACAAAACAATATTTCTTGCTTTATTATTTTTGAAACCCTTTCCTACAACTGTTCTAGGAATTTATATTTATATTTTTGCCCAATATCAACATGTACCCAGATATACATGTACATGTCAGTGTCTTTGTTCATTTTCCAGAAAACTGAGCTCAAATGTTCCCTTGCTTCATTGATTTGAAGTGAATCATTTGGCCTGACCTATGGTCTAACCATGTGGTTAATCTGGCCATTCTTTTGTTTGCATTTTACAACCCAGAATATACACAAAACATTGATACCTCTCCTTTTCAAAAGCATGTTTATATATATTTGTATGAATCAGACACCTTGTGATCAGATATATATCATTCTTCCTAACCATAATTCTCTTTTAAAAATACATCTTCAGAGTATATACACTTTTTCTTGCATTTGGACATATATCAATATCATGAATTGAAAATATAGCAGTTTAATCCTTTTCTGGGTTTTCCCAATATAATTTTCTACATATCTATTTTTTTTTTGAAAGGACTCAGGATTAACTGAAATCATCATAAAATGATTATGCTTATAAAATCCAGGTTTTTCCCTCTAAATCAAAACAACTTTAGCAAATAGGTTTTCAAATCAGTTTAACATCAATATCCTTAATACATACCAAATCAGAAATAACCAGAAACAACATAGCACATGTCTCTTACAAGTTCTTCCTACTTAATACATTTAGATAGCCATATCAATCAGGGAATACATGCATGAATTAACACATTCTAGCTTTTATTTCTAATTATCTTAGCATCCTCTATTCCATATCTTTTTAATCTTGCTTACTTAGCTCCATCACAACCTGCAAAAGCATTAGTGGCTGCCCCATTATAAATGAGACACCCCCATGTGCCATGAGCAATAAGGGTCAGATCTATGATCTGGTGTGAGCATTTCTAACATATCCATGATATTAAGCTAAGGATACAGCATGAACATACTTTGCATACTTGACAGGTATTATCATGTACAATACATAAGAGCAAACATATGCATTAAAACAACTTTTATCTGGAACTACTAAGGTTGCCTTTTCTTCTTCTTATAAATTCCTGGCCTCATCTGCTATAAGGAATCAAAGGGACACATTGCCATGAACTAATTAACATCATGGCACAAAGATCTCAGGACTTAAACAAGCCATGTGCCAACTTGTCTACTTCAAATAGGACAAGCATTCCAGCAGCCTTCTTGGCACAAAATCCTTAGTTATATCACTAAGTGTATTTATGTTCATTCTATCAATGATAGCTAGGTGTACAAACCACCTGTACACATGAAGCATACTAGTTACCTTGCATACATGATATTGCAAGCAAGTTAAAGGTTACTTTCTAGAGGTATAACACCCCAGTCATTTCATCTCACATTATTTAACATATAAACACCCTATTCAAGCATATACCAGAATGTTTGCAACTGAGAATAAATGCATGGCTCTATTGGGTTTATTTTGATTTTGCAAGCAACTATGTTTAGCCAGATTTTTAATCTTGTTTAAACATAGTTTTTAGGCTTGTAAATTTCTGTTTGGTTTAGGGCTCAGCACTTATAGAGAAAGACTCCATTGCACCCTTAACCAATTATTTCAAGCCTCGGCACCATACCAATGTATATGCAGCTCATAGTTTTCTTTTTTCATTCTTTGTCTTAAGCCATGATTCAGACTAGTTACAAATACTCTATTATATGTTCTTTAAGGTTTTGGTATAACATACAGAGATGAAAATAGAACAACAAAGTTATACATCCAGCATAGCAGATCATATCTCATCAAGCATTCATGAAACCATCAGTAGCCAACATAGTTTGTAAATCAAAACATGCAAAATATAGCATATAAAAGCTTGGCTGCCTAATCCCAGGTCTTAATGCCATGTATATGAGTGAGGATACTCACCTAAATGCTTACACAAGCTTAATCCAGAAAACCCCTCAAATCTTTAGCCTTATCTTCCTCTTCTTCCTTAGGTTAATTAATTAGTGAGAGAGCAGTTTTCTGGTTAGGCTCTTGGTTTAAATAAGGGTTCTATCTAGGGTTTTAGGTGATGCAAAATCCCTATTTTAGCCCAGACCAGAATCATGCATTTGGCATTGCATATTCCCTCCCTCCTAACCCTTAATGTCCCGGCCAATATTTTAAAACAAGGCTAAATTGTGCCCATTTTCTTTTCTTTTCAGAAAGTGATTACTTTAAGTATTTTTATTATACTTACCTCAAACATGATAATGGTGTGACTTTCTATTTTCTGCCTATGTACATTTGCTTTCTTGCACTTTGGTTCTTACTGTTTTAGTGATTCCTTTATTAATTTTCTACTCAAATAATATCTGGATATATATATACATTTATACAACTATGGGTGTTAATTTAACTTTAACCTTTTATTTGCAGAAAACATGTGCATACTTATGTGCATTTCTACACCTATTATTCAAATAAAATTTCACTTATTCATTATAAATCAATGTTCTCTTCTGTCTTAATTTTCAGACAAGTCATACATATGCATATATATAGATATATATATATATATATATACACACATCCTCAGGAATTTTTAATATTCATGTCTAGGCCTATATTTTCTTTATTTAAAACATTTTATCTAAATGTTTTCCTTCCTTGTTTTATCATTCAGGAATTCTGGATTTTCTCTTAGTGCCATAACTAGTGTGCACGTGCACACATGCACACAACCTTGCACCACTGAAAATCCCACCTATATAATAATTCTGATTTTCCCCCAGAATTTTAATCATTTATTTAAAAGAATTTTCCTCAAAATCTTGGGGTATTACATTTAGGCTGCAAGAGGTCAGGTTTGGATCTGAAAATAACAAGGCTTGGTCGAGAATACAAATGGTTTGGAAGTTACAAAGTGTGGAAGGTCAAAAGGCAAGGTACAAGAGCAGTTTTGGTTCATCTTTAGGGCTCGGCCTTGGTTAATAGGGTTCGGCCAGAGGTGTTTCAAGTCTAGTTAGAGGAGAGGGGTTGTTCAGGTGGTGTTCTTTTGCTGGTGGTGGTGGCTAGGGGGTGGCCGTGGCAAGGAATGATGGTGGTGTTGCATTATAGGCTCGGCTAGCATGGTTTCTAGGGGTTTTTCATTGTTTATGTGAAGTTTTGTTCAAGGGTAGGCCATGGCACTCTCAAGTCAGAGGAGGGGGATGATTTTTCCGTGGGTTAAGTGGGAAAGAAGTGGTGGTGGTCGGTGAGGAGGTGGTGAAGGGGTTAGGCCGAGAAACATATGTGAAGTCAAGGCAAAACAAGACAAAGTTCAAAGGAAAAAAAGTAGAAAAAGTGGAAGAAAAAGAGAAAACCATTACCAAATTTTTTTCTCAGAAATGCTTGCCATGAATAGCTGATAGGAATGAGATGATTTCATGTGAAAAATGAGATAAAACTCATGGCAAGAAGTTATGCAAAGAACGGCCAAAGATGTGAAGAGTCAAGCAATTGAAAAGGCATCAGTTTTAAAGCTTTTAGTCTCTTGAAATTTCCACTTTATATTTATACAAAATAAACAAATAAAACTCGGTAAATAACATAAAACAAACTGAAATAAAGTGAAAAAGAAAAAAATAAATAAATTTGTTTTAGGAAAATAGGAAGATAAATAAAGAAAATAGCTTAATATATTGAGACTAGTTTTAAAAATTGTAAACAAAATACACTTAACTTTGGAAAAATTATAACTTTACTTTAAAAATGTTTTAAAAATAAAATATATATCCATAACATGTTGTGTTACACATAAAGACATAAATTAGAACATGACATGACAGACAAAATATTATTTATATAAATTAAAATAAACAATTTTGTTAAATAAAACAATTTACATACAATAGTGTAAAAAGCATAACTTTTACAATATTAATCAGATTTTAACGAAACGAAAAGCAGTATACTTTAAATTTTATTTACTTTCATAATAAAAGATAAAACTCAAAAATTAAAACTTTTAAATTTTAAAATTAAAAGTCAAAGTTTGACCACATTGACAAAAATTCACAATTCTGGAAAATACTCTATTTATTCATGTTTGGAATTATAATTCACATAAAAATCAAATTTTATATTTAAAATAACAAAATTTATCCATTTTAATAAATAAAATAAAGTTTTTAAATCAGGAGAATAGGAATAGCTAGAAGGGAAAATAGGAGGGTAGGAATAGCTAGGAGGGAAAATAGGTCGAAAGATAAGGATAGGCCATTAATTAAAATTGTTGGTTAAAGGGGTAAACAATATTTAAAACACTTTAAAATCTTTTAGAAAGGAAAATAACTGATCAAAATATCCTTTATATAGTACTTTATCAAAATACTTTTATAACTCGATGTCTTAACAAGTTTATCCTCGTTCCTGTAGACTCTGGCGGTGCGTTGATCTGGCTAGAATTCTCCAGGTACTTAGTAGACTTGTTTCAACACCCAGTGAAAATATTGGAAAAACTTTTTAAAAACAGATATGGAAAGTACAATCCAAACAAAAAAAACCAAAACATGTCGATCTTGGATCGCGGATACACAATGGTTACACCTGGATCCCCCAGGAAACATCCATACCCGTAGGCCCCCCCAGTCCTACGATTACGCCATGAAGACTGGTAGTACTGCAGATACACAATGGTTACGCTTGGATCCCCCAGGAAACATCCGTACCCTAGGCTATCGCAGCCCTTGCTGATTTCGCTACCAAGCAACCCAATAGATCGCAGACATACAATGGTTACGCCTGGATCTCCCAAGAAACATCCATACCCTAGGCTCTCGTAGCCCCTGCAAATCACACTATGCAGCCGCACTCATAAGACCATGGGTAACGCCATGGAATTCGATGGAAACTCGAGTATCATATCCGGAAAACCAAAAATCAAAGAAATATTGATAGAATGAATCCACAATGTGGCCACAAAGCGGATATCAAGCAGAAGGCGCTTTCCATATCTTTACTTCGAAAATATGTATCACATAGTACCTTTTCAAATCACTTTCAAATATCATACTTATATAAAGTCCATTATATATAAGATTTAATTTTCAAATCAAATACCTTTCCAAAATCAAAAGTATATCAAATCACACTTATATAGACTTCAATTATATAAGATTTCACTTTTCAAATTGAGTACCTTTTCTAATCCATAGTTTTTGAATCAACATCATACTTATACAAACCAATTTTTTTATATAAGTTCGATAACTTCCAAATCAAGTATTAAGTAACACAAGGTTCTCAAATTTCAATTTGTTTCAATATCAGTTCAGTTCCAAAATCATATACAACCCCACCAAATTATTTCTTCTCAAATTAAATATCTTCAGTTTCAAAGTTTCCAAAATAATGGGTTTGGAGAATAGTCCAAGTTTCCAAATCAATATAATTTAAGTCAAACAATTTATTTCCAACATCAATGGTTTTCAACCTCATCTTATATTTACATAAAGTCCATCTTATATAAGCATCAAAATTTTCAAAAACATAAATTTCGCTGCATGAAGAGCCATATGAGATTGAACATCTTTGCTTTATAAAAGATTTTTAATTTAGAATAGTTTTGTATATAAAATAGTTTGTAAAATATTTTGTATGTAAAATAGAATAAAACAGTTTGTTTAAGAAGAATAAAAGAAAAATAGTTTTGAAAAATGGTTTTAAATTGATAGTAGTTTTTCATAAAAGAAAAATTCCAATTAAATTACAAAGATATCCAACCCAACAACTTCCAATTTCAGCGCCAAGTATATCAATGATAATAGGATATAAGATGTACATATGTCATCATTTCACAACATTACATTCGATCGCTCACTCGATCACACAAGTTCGCTTTCGAACTAGTATTGTCCATTCGACTTCCCTAATGCGGATTTCGATATGGTTTCTTGACTAGAAACCATCAGTCTCCTTGCATAGCCATATACTATGATAGAGAATTCTAGAGTCAAGCCCAAAATCCATATCAAATATTTGTCATCAAGAATCGAATGAAAAATCCTAACACGAAATGGTGTAATTCACCTCGAACTTGGATCAAATTAATTATGCGAATAAAACCGCATACGTACAACTTATGTATCTATTCCAACTTGTTCAATATATAGTTTTATAAAGATTTTACCCAGTTAAAACATTTAACTAAGTTTTATTCAAAATATATTGAAGACCAAATTCTTTTCAAAACATTTCAAATCTAAATTTCATATTAGAAAAATTCAAAATAGGCTTATTCATTTACTTAACAAAACAGTTTCAACTTATTTAAATCATATTACTTCATACTTTAAACATACATATCAAACTTATATACTTTATACTTTTCAAAATTACTTAGCTTTGAAAAGTTAACCTTGATTTGGAAGTGCTCGAACCTTCAAAATAGTCGAAGAAATCATATTTTCAATCCAAGAGTTGGAAATCACCAATAAATCAGTAAATCAATTCCAAAAGATAGGGTTATATCAAATCAAATCCAAAACTCAAGGACTAAACACCGGCTCATTTCAAAATTTTCAAATATATACATATATCTTTCGAATATCAAATCATACTTCGGAATTTGAAATCAAAATTGGTTTCACAAATCAATCGCATAGCAAATCTACCGACGTGGCCTCTCCCCCACTCTGAAACTCGAAAAGCAATGTCGATGATGCATGCATTCATCACCGAAATTATTTTCCAGCGACATAAGTGGGTTCTGGACTTCTATTTTCTCAAAAACTTCTTTTGAAATTTCTTCAAAATCATTTGAAACTCATTAAAATCATTTGAAACATTTCATATTCGGAAAATACTTTCAAATTATATTATTTATTATTTCAAAATCTTAAAACCCGTTCCAAAAATGCCGGAGTTCAATCACTCAAATTCAGATTAAAAACCTTCAGTTATAAATCATTTTATATGAAACCATTTCTTATAAAATTTTCAAAATTTCAAATCCTTTCGAAACTTCAAATTCTCATTTTTAAAAGGTATATAATCCTTATCAAAAAATTTCACTTATATATATAAAATACGGTCATCCTTATCAAAATAACAATTTCGATGTATACACAAATTCCAAAATACAATCAACCAAAATTTTTCCAAGGGATGATTCAAGGATGGATTTCAAAACAAAATAGAGATTCAAATTTAGAGGATCTCTAATCAAATAGAATTCTGAGTCAAAGATAAGCTCAAACGAAGATAAGATACTTAAATTACCAAATAGAAGATGGATAAGCCCATATAAATCGCGGGCGACCTCAACAGGGTCAACCGTGACTTCAGGAATATAATCGATGCGAAAATATAAGGCAAATCGACCTTCGATCGCCAGAGATAGAATCCAGGTATAGCAGAAGATAGAAAACATCGTAAACCGAGGATACATAAATCTCCGGTGAATCGATGCCAATTGCAAGGGAGGTTTACCCCTTTACAAATCATTCAAAGATTGGCAGAATCGTCGATCTTTCTAGAGATCATTCAAAGTGGGGTTATGCAGTGCTCCAAAATCAAAAGATTACAGATAGGAGAGATAGGAATAGATCTCAGAACAAGTGGGAGCATTCCGAAGTTCAAAGGAATCCAAATCGATAAGAATCCTAACTGAGATTAGAGTTAAATAACCTATATCAATACAAAAGAATTCCCATTCATCATTTGGAAAAGACTCAAATTCATATCATATGAAAATAGGAGCATAAATATCTTATAGTTGAACAACTTCAGCTAAGAAAAAGATACAACGGAGTTCACATAAAGCAACCTAACAAACTACTGATAACAAACAGATCCATAGATTACCACTCCTACACAAACAAAGCATCAGTATTAATTCTTCCGGGTGGTACTTCAATAGGTCCAGAACACTCCCCCTCAACGTGCCCCCAACTTCAACACTTCTGGCATAAGTGTACTACGCTCCCATCTTTCTTAACAAACTGCGGGTACACAGCTTTCTTCCCACTCTGTCTCACAGGACAATCTCTGGCTATATGCCCAGCCCTCCTACAGTGCTAGCAAATGGTTGATAGGCCGATTGATGTAGTGGGTGTAGATTTCACTTCATTCACCTTCTGGCAGCGACTTGGAAAGTGTCCCCTCTCCCAGCATTTGAAACAGAAAATCTTGGACCGAAGACGCTTGCCTCCCCTCCATTTTTCCCTATCACTCTTCCAACACATGGTTGCATAGTTTCCCTTCTTATAACACCGATAACACACGACATGGTCATAAGGACCAGGTCCTGCCCTTTCCTTCCACAGCTTTTCCCACTTCTCGATTACTTCCTCCCGTTCCTTACGGGCCTGGGCTCTTCATGCTCTATTAGCTTCTTTCTGCTCTTCCGATTTTGCCATACCCAAATAGCTACCTATCAACAAAGAATCCGGATCAAACAAGATAGAAGTTCAAAATTTAAGAGGATCCTAATCAAAGAAATTACTAACAAGGTAGATACAAAAGGAATGAAGTTAGAAAATTTTTACTTTCAAAGCAAGAAAATTTATATCAAAATAATCTTTGAAAATTCTTTAAAATCATTTGAAAATCATTTTATACTTCGAAAATACGTTCTCTCACAAAGAAATGATTCTGAGATTGATTTCACTCATTCTAGGGTATTTCTACCCTATCTCTAATGAGTTTTTGCTCCGCAGGCTAAGGTTTGCCTAAAACCAAAGCTCTGATACTAAATGTAACATCCCACTATTTTAGACCATTCAAATCAACAATAAATCCACACATGTCGGACTGGAATACTTCAAAACAGTGGATTGTCAAGAAAATTTGGAGCAAATAAAATCAAATACAGAATCACAGACACAGAATATCAGAATAACTCGCAGCAGAAATAAAATAACATAGTAGTTCATGAAGCTACTATATACAACTCTCAAAACATATACAAAATCTCATAGTCAAAATAAATATAATAGAAGTCAGGATACATAAGACAATAATACAGAGACAATACTGAATAGGAAATAACTGGAATAGAAGTCGATGAACCGATAGACAAATAAGCTCCATAAAATCTCTAGCTCCAGAAGCTGAATCCAAAGCTGTGATTCTCAGGCTGACCCGAGCATAAAGTAAAACACAAAACACTCAAGTCAGGACATACATACTTGTACAATGTAAACCAACTCAAGTGAACTATAATATAAATGCACAATAACTTAAAGGATGCTTGGGATTGCTCATCCTTTAAGGATCCATTTCCATTAATTACGCAGTCATAACATTATCATAGAAATATCCATATTAAAGTAAGTCAATACAAATAACAGTGTTAATGTGACTAGGGTAGCGCAGAGCTGCAGTTTTCGCTTACCTCTAGCCACACTCTCAAATTAAAGTGCATCCAAATAAATCACAAGGAAATAAAATATCATACAGATAAGTGTATCCGTGGTTGTAGATTTCAAAAGGTTAAAAAAATTCAAATTAAAATCATTCATTTAAATCATTAAAAGTGAAGTCATTATAACTTCAAATCAAATATTAAATTTCCAAAATTTTAACCTTTTCTGAACTCATTTATTCACTTAAGTACATTAAAACATTAAAATTTCAGCTTTCATGGCATTTAGGAAGTGCTGTGGTAAGTTATATTTGAAAGCAATTTAATTCAGCAAAGATAGTATTTATAAACTGCTGTAATAGTTTAGTTTTAGTGGAAAAATAGTTAAATTCAGAAAAGACAGCATTCACAAAACTGTTGTAATAGTTTAGAGTTCAATTTAAAGATTTTAGTTCAATTCAACAAAGACAGCACTTGCAAAGTGCTGTGATAGCCCTTAGTTAGATTTTAGCCTTTTAGTTCACTTCTGCAACTACAGCACTTACAAAGTGCTGCATATTCTATAAGTTCAGTTTTTAGTTCATTTTCAGAAACGATAGCATTTCTGAAGTGCTACTGAAAGAATTTTCAGATTTTTAAATAGAATTTCAGCAACAAATAAACTTTAATTTAAACAATTTTAATTATATAAAAATCATATTTTTCCACTTTAAAATGGTCATTTAATTACCCTTTAACCTATGATTTTTAAAAAGTAAATTCCACAAAAAATATCAAATTTTCATCACTTCACTTATTAAATTCAAGTGTACAATTTTACTATTCTTTACATTCACTTAACACTTTAATTTGATTTATCATTTCACAAATAAAACTTAATTTCCATTTTAATTTATTAACTTAACTTTTATTTTTAAACCAAGTTTCACATTTCCAAGTCAAGTTATATTTCAAATTTCACATTTAAGCATTCATTTATTTAATATTTTTAATACATAGAAAAATCATTATCACTTCATTAAATCCTTTTAGATTCAATTTAAATCAAATTACCATATTTTACACTTTTTAAAATACTTGAAATTTTCTAGAAAAATATATAAAATAAGCACTGGTCTGTATACTATTTTCTAACCTGAGACAAGTGATACAGATGATATATCATTTCAATCCGTAATTTACAAAACAAAAATCCGGGTTTTATCATTTCAAACCCGCAATCCAAAGTTAATAACAATAAAAAAAAATCGCTCAAGCCTATCATTTCATCCCATAACGATTTTTCCCTATTCTAAAGTCCGTTCGGGTATGTATCATTTCAACCCATAGTGATTCTATTCTACAGGGAACTTGCAGTGTGATTAACAGAAATGAATAATCAGTAAAATAAATATAACATAGCAGATGATTTGACAAGTTTATAACAGGGTTTAACATCATATAATTTACATCTCAGGCAGGTATAATATGATATAATATTTTATACATATTCACTTGTTGTCACTTCACAATTTATATAAGTACAGATGTCATGTGTGAATACTAACCTCTTTAAAGCTAGAGTTCGCAAACAACACACACAAAAGAGAATCTGGAAAGCACGATGGCATGACTTGATTTGAGTGGAGAGAGCCAAGATATTAATCTTTTATTCGACAACAAAACAAAGCAAAGTATAAATATAAATACAATACAAAATCATATTGAAACAATTGAAATAGAGATAAACAAGACATCACCAAATTTTCAAACAAGGTTTGCTTGACCCTATATCACATATGCTCGGCCACAAGGCTATATTGGTTCAACCAAGACATGATTTAGGCTGCAAGAGGTCAGGTTTGGATCTGAAAATAATAAGGCTTGGTCGAGAATACAAATGGTTTGGAAGTTACAAAGTGTAGAAGGTCAAAAGGCAAGGTACAAGAGGGGATTTGGTGCATCTTTAGGGCTCCACTACACCAAAACAGGTGATTCCCAACGAGTATAACTGTCGCAAACAGTTTCAGCAACTCTTATTAGCGTCGCTGTAGAGGCGTCGCAATTTATTGCCAACGCTTATAAGCGTTGGGGAGTTTAGTTTCCCAACGCTAATAAACGTTGGAAGGTTGTATTCGCCAACGCTTATAAACGTTGGTGTATATTATTTAGCAACGCTTATAAACGTTGGCAAATTAACCATCCAACATTGTTTAATTTTCTATGCTGACGCTTATAAGCGTTGATAAATTTTAATTGCCAACGCTTATAACGCTGAAATATTTTCATTCTCAATATAGTCAATTATTTTAACATTAATAAACAATTAATAACTAACATGATATGCATTATTATACTACATTCAATAGGAACCCAAAATTTACAATATTCATGATCAAATAACAACATAAATTTCATAGTCAACTACTCCATAACAATGTCAACTACTTCATAACAAGTACAATACATAATTAAGTTGGTTAATTCAATACATAATCAACTACTTCATAACAATGTCAAATTGGAATTGATGGCATTATTAACTTGATTAGCTACTTGCCTTTTTATCTCCAATTTCCAAATAGACAACTCCACGGCTTGCTTCTTTTCAGTTACAGCTTTTACAGTTCGAGCCATCTTCACTTGTTTTATAGAAGAAGTAGAAGTAATTGCTCGACAATAATTTTTCTTCATGTCGAAACCAAAAACTTGCTTCGGACGCGAGAATAGCAGGTTCATCGTATAACTGTATCTCACGATGTAAAGTTTTTTCTCACCACTGGACACATGTTTTGAATTTGGTATTCACGCTGCATAGCTTCGCTGTCTTCAAAACAGTTTGGCTTGGACCAATGGCTGACATGGTAAACAATGTGCCTAAAATATCCGTGACCATCTTAGTTATATACTCAACAAGTTGAATTAGAACCAGTTTGTCTTGGTAAGCAAACTATATAGCATGTAATTCTAAGAAGTTTCACTGATATTTGTTTAAAATTAAGAAGTTAACAAACAACTACGACGCATACATACAATTTGAACTAGTAGAACACTAACATTAGACGAACAAGACATTCATGTGTTAGCTGCTACCCCTTCAGTACTAAACTTTACAAACACAGTTTGGACAAAAAGCAGAATATTAGAATATTAGTACTATGTGGTTGATGAAGTGACAAGGGCTTAGCATTAACTGTTATGCCTTGATCAAACACTAATTGTATCACAATCAACCATAGATCACATGAAGGTTATGCAGCAAAATATTGGAAAAGAAAGTATGATAAAGAATATGAGTCTGTAACATACAGGATATAACAAATTTGCGATGACAGCTTCCTCAGTTTGGATGATAGTTTCAGCTGAAAGTAGGCCCTTCTCGGTGAGACGAAGCACTGCACCTGAACTCCTAATGGAATTTATGAAGCACTGCACCTGAACTCCTAATAGCATTAACTGTTGCATTCACCTTAATTGAGGCAAATGATGCAGCATGAGCTTCAAGTGCCTGACTGCGTTGCTGATCAACAGAGAAAAGCTGCTTATTATTTAGCAGTTTCTGATCGCAGTTGACTCATTGATTCCAAGGACCTAGGTGGGCGGGTGATGAAGTCGTGAGAGATAGGGACGAAATGTGTGCATTTCTTGACGACAGCTGAGGGAAGATGGGAGCTTTAAGTTCTTTAGCGTAGCCTTTCTATAAGTTGCCCCTTTTTGCTTCTTCAACGGAAGTATCAATAACCTGCTATTGTACAAGATTTTTTAGAGCTTCTAATAAAACCAGACAATATATAAATATTTAACTTGAAAATAAAAAGTTTAATGCCTTACCAGTGGTAGGATACCACAATATCAGTCTATGGCCTTAGGGATGCCGACCAACTGCACTTTTCAGTCACCTGCTTTAAATTTCCTACAAAAAAATTCTTAAGATTACACCATCAACAGTTGTTTTTTAACCTTTTAGGCATCAGATAACATTACTTCATATAATTCAAGTGACCTCAGCATAATGCTCGAATAATAAAAAATTTTATTTTTCCTCAACTGTAAGCATTTCTGAATTTAAATGACACAAATTTAAGTTTTCTTTTTAACTTTGCCCATCTAATGTTTATGTATGCTTCACCACTTACAATATCAGTTCATGTTTGATGTCACATATCAGCTTTACAATATCAGTTTATGTTTGCTTTTGCTCAACGTTATTTCAATGTCAAATTATATTTAATGTTCATTGACCTTGATTATTCATTCACAAGTTTAGATTTTTTTCCAAACTTACATTGAAGTTTGACTATTGTTCTTTGACTATTGTTTCTGCTACTTTTATTAGCAGTAATAAAATTAGAACTTGAGGTTTGTTTGCCATGAAAGTAGAAGTAGAACTTGACATTCAACATTTGATCAAATGTCTGGCTAGTACATGAATCACTGCTTGGTTATTTAGCTAATACATTAGAATTGGATGTTATATAAACCTGAATTTCATCAAAACTTGGTGTGCAATTTTATGATATATAGACATCACATATAAGAGTCAAATTTACCTCTCCAAAAAGTCGGACGGAACCAAGCATCACAAGTAACAGACGTAACTGGTTTTTTTTCTCGTTCATGGATCTATAGCAATGAGCAAATTGTAGTTTCAAGTGAGCACAAACTGCTCTGAGTACAATCTCGTTCAACAAGTCGGACTCTAACTCGCAACTTCAGATTTCACAACTCACATAGCAGGCACGACATCACCAGATCCAAAAATTGGCACTGCTTTTCAGATCCATCTCCGATTCGAGCAAGCTAGGTCGCAAGCAACTCCAGCGTGTTTCCAAATCTAAATTGCGGCACCAACAATTCCAGCTAATACGCAAGCTTCGACGGTAGTTTCTAGGAGCAGGCGATTATTTTTTGAGTGGGAGCAGTGAACGTTTTTTAACGAAAGAAAAGGAGAGAACGATTTCGTTTGGAGCGCCATTGAAGTCGATTTGTTTGGAGGGCGGCCAAAGTTGAATTCCACTGAATTCAATAAGCGTTGAGAAGTATTAGGGCTACGGATGTAAGAAAGCATGCTAATTTACCTTTTTGCCCCAGCAACTTTTGGGTTAATTTCAATTTAACCAGATTTTCCAACGCAAATATATGTTGGCAATAAAAAAATTATAAATATGTATTTTTAGCCACACATTTTTAACTTAGCAACGGATATTGCTGTGATTAATTTACAACGCAAATAAGTGTTTCCAATTGAAAAAAATAAGTGTTGCCAAATAGCTGTTATGGTGTAGTGCTCGGCCTTGGTTAATAGGGTTCGGCCAGAGGTGTTTCAGGTCTGGTTAGAGGAGAGGGGGTGTTCAGGTGCTGTACTTTTGCTGGTGGTGGTGGCTACGGGGTGGCTGTGTCAAGGAATGAAGGTGGTGTTGCATTATAGGCTCGACTAGCATGGTTTCTAGGGGTTTTTCATTGTTTATGTGAAGTTTTGTTCAAGGGGAGGCCATGGCACTCTCAGGTCAGAGGAGCGGGATGATTTTTCCGTGGGTTAAGTGGGAAAGAAGTGATGGTGGTCGGTGGAGGAGGTGGTGAAGTGGTTAGGTTGAGAAACATATGTGAAGTCAAGGCAAAACAAGGCAAAGTTCAAAGGAAAAAAAGTAGAAAAAGTGGAAGAAAAAGATAAAACCATTACCACATTTTTTTCTCAAAAATGCTTACCATGAATAGCTGATAGGAATGAGATGTTTTCACATGAAAAATGAGATAAAACTCATGGCAAGAAGTTATGCAAAGAACGGCCAAAGATGTGAAGAGTCAAGCAATTGAAAAGGCATTGGTTTTAAAGCTTTTAGTCTCTTGAAATTTCCACTTTATATTTATACAAAATAAACAAATAAAACTCAGTAAATAACATAAAAAAATGAAATAAAGTGAAAAAGAAAAAAAATATAATTTTTTTTAGGAAAATAGGAAGATAAATAAAGAAAATAGCTTAATATATTGAGACTAGTTTTAAAAATTGTAAACAAAATACACTTAACTTTGGAAAAATTATAACTTTACTTTAAAAATGTTTTAAAAATAAAATATATATCCATAACATCTTGTGTTACACATGAAGACATAAATTAGAACATGACATGATAGACAAAATATTATTTATATAATTAAAATAAACAATTTACATACAATAGTGTAAAAAGCATAGCTTTCACAATATTAATCAGATTTCAATGAAACGAAAAGCAGTATACTTGAAATTTTATATACTTTCATAATAAAAGATAAAATTCAAAAATTCAAACTTTTAAATTTTAAAATTAAAAGTCAAAGTATGACCACATTGACAAAAATTCACATTTTTGGAAAATACTCTATTTATTCATGTTTGGAATTATAATTCACATAAAAATCAAAATTTATATTTAAAATAACAAAATTTATCCATTTTAATAAATAAAATAAAAATTTTAAATCAGGAAATTCAATTTAAAATAATTACAAAATAAAGGGTTGTTACACTAGTACATGGGAAATTCAATCCTAGGATTTTCGTCGCTGCTTTATTCCTGTGCAGTAGCTGATTTCTATGATGAAAGGTTGAACCATCTGGCTGACATATGAAAGGATATGTCTTCTAGTCATTGCCTGTCATTAGGCAACAATAGTTTTCTAAAAAGAAGGTGGAATCCCAATTAAGGACTAGCTTCTATCTTCGGAAGCTAGTGCATCGATGGTTCACTGCGATGAGTGTTTCTCATTAGCCATGTAGATTAAATTTTTTCTGGCGTTGCCGGGGCAATACCAATACTTAGTGAGTAGAATGTTTCTCAGAGTTGCCGGGGCAACACCGGTACTTAGGAAATAGAAAATTTTCACGGTGTTGCTAGGGCAACAACAGTTTTAAAAGATAAAAGAAGGCCTTGGTGTTGGCGAGGTAACACCGACACTCAGTAGGTCGGGAACGATTTTCCCCATCGATTCGGTGGTGCTCTTTATCTAGTTGGGTACTAGTTTCGGTCTTCGGAAACTAGTACTTCGATGATTGGATTGTAAAAGTATTTTCTTAGTGTTACCTATCTTCGGGCAGTGTTAAACTCACGTTGCTGTGGATTGAATCATTCATTCGATCCTGTAGAGTTGAGTAGATTCCTTTTAATCCAATGTGGATGCTTCCTCAACGTTGCTTAAATTTGGGATACGCCACATTCTAGAAGGGTGATGGTCCCAGGCATTTTCGTTGCCTAGCTTTGCTTCTAACCTCGAGTATTACTCATAGAGATGCAAGGCTGTTTCTCAACCGATTCCGTAGTTATTCTCATTCATGAAAAATCGAACTTCCTCCAATTGGTCTTTGTTATGATCTGACGACTATTAGCGAAACCCTTCATTTCTAGTTGTGAAACTCCAGGTTCTTACCGCATACACTTGAAATTGTGGAATATGTCATCACATTACCACTTGTACAATCATGTTCATTCCTATACTAATCATGGACCGGTATGGTTCGGTAGTGTTTGCCTTAAATTCGTGACACTTAACCTTGCTTATTTCAGGCCATATGCATTATTGTGAATATCAACCTTATTCGTTTGTTCCAATCTTTTGGAATCAATGGTTTAGCTGCTCGATTTTGAGCGTTCTCTCCATACCGTTGTCTATCATCGGATAACAGCTGGTTTTTTGCAATTTAGGCTTTGAGACATCATTCTAGCACATGCTTCTATCTTGTGAAGGCTGGTGCGTTGATGATTTGGTTCTGGAAATGCTTTCCATCGTCCTCTACCTTTGTACGACGGTAAGTTCCTTATTTTATTGCAAGTTGGAGCGATCTTTTAACCTAACCAAATGTGAATGTGTTATGTGCCCCTCAATGTACGGAGTTGATTAATCTGAACAATTGTTGTGAGACTTAATGTTCTGGGCGGATCCTTGGATGCCCCCAGCCAATGGTACATCGCAGCTCCTATCTCTGGAAACTCATGACTTGGGTGTCTTGGATTTTGACATTTTGTACATTAACTTTGGTCAAAGACGAGAATTCTTTGCCAACTTCTTGGTCTGTGAGCTTTGTAGCACTACCGAAGCAATGTCGGTTCTTTTGGGTAGTGGAATTTGATCCCTGTTAATCAAAGTGCGCCCTTTTGGGAGTGCACGGCTTACAAAATGCACGGCTTTTGAGAGTGCACGACTCATGGAATCGATACGACCCATTGACCTGGGACACTTTGGAACTTCTTGACACTGAGGAGTTTGTTGATATTATCGGCAGCGACACCACTCTTGAAATGAAGCTGAAACTGCAAACAAAGTGCGGAAAGGGGAGCGATGAAAGGAAGTGCCGAGGAGCTTGCGGGGAGAATGATCTAATGTTCAAGTGGAGAGTGTGCATTTTGTGTCCTAATTGTAGAGTCGGTATTTTCTCTTTGTTCGCCTTTGTTGTATAGGTACGTCCCTTATATTTTGATCCTATGTATAGAAAATCATAAGCAATACAATGATATTTTGAATGTATTTTCATCTATCAATTCGTGTACGCTGTGTACTTGTGCTAGTTCCATTAATTTCTAGTTCTATAACGGAACTTAGAGGTCAACAACACTTAGAGAATTTTTGTTCAGAAATTCACAAAACTTTAATAATTTCTAAAATGTAAAAAAATTTCTTTGGAAATTCATAAAACTTTGAGATAGAACTTGTGAACTTATTGTTGTTTGGAGTGACAGTACCTACGAACTTATTGTATTTGTGTGATTCTGTCTTAGTATAGGTGTATGTCCCCCAATTCATAGGATTGTTTACTTCAAACAATTTTCAAGTATCCCGTAGCTTAGGGTTTAGATAGCCTCCATTGAAAATCAAGCTAATTTATGACCTGATTTTCCTTTCTTCAGAAGTTTTGCGACCTTAGCATGTATTATCGGTTTCCGGCAGCATTCAGGTAAGTATGCAATTAACGCATAAGTATGTATTCTCAATCGCTGAGTGCCTTCCTTCTAGCAACAATTATTTCTGATTGCATGTGTGGGGTTTCTCATGCCTCTTTTCGTTATATATCTCTAGACAACACGAGAAGTTGGTTTTTGATGTTCATCACGTTGCTTATCTCTGGGCAACGCAAAAAGTTGGTTTTTGATGTTCATCACGTTGCTTATCTCTAGGCAACGCAAAGAGTTTATTTTGTGTTTCCTCAGCGTTGACTATCTTCGGACAACGCGAGGAGTTTGTTTTCGATGTTTTTCGGCGTTGCCTATCTCTGGGCAACGCAAGGAGTTCATTTTCGGTGGTTCTCTGCGTTGCCTATCTCTCGAAAATGCGAGGAATTTCAACTTGAGTGAGCAGCTTGTGTTATGCACGGCTTTGGATGCTCCTGGGCATTGCTTATCTCCGGACAACGCGAGGAGTTTGTTCTTGAGTGTGCGGCTTACGAGATGCATGGCTTTTGTGGCTCCTTGGCATTTCCTATCTTCGGGAAAAGCGAGGAGTTTAAATTTGAATGTGTGGCTTATGATATGTGCGGCTTGTGATGCTCCTTGGCGTTGCCTATCTCTAGGCAACGCGAGGAGTTTAAATTTGGTGCTGCTTGACGTTTCCTATCTTCGGGAAATGCGAGGAGTTTGATTTTGGTGCTCCTCGACACTACCTATCTCTAGGCAATGCGAGGAGTTTGATGCTCCTTGGCGTTGCCCATCTTCGGGAAACATAAGGAATTAGTTTTTGATGCACGACTTTTGGTGCTCCTTGGCGTTGCCTATCTCTGGGCAACGCGAGGAGTTTAAGTTTGAGTTCGCAGCTTACGAGATGCACTGCTTTTGGAGCTCCTTGACGTCGGCCATCTTTAGGCAATGCGAGGAGTTTAAGTTTGAGTGTGTGGCTTAAGAGATGCATGGCTTTTTGAGCTCCTTGGCATTGCCTATCTCCAGGCGACGCGATGAGTTTAAGTTTGAGTGCACGGCTAACGAGATGTGCGGCTTTTGGAGCTCCTTGGCATTACCTATCTCCAGGCAACGCGAGGAGTGTAAGTTTCAATGCGCGGCTTACAAGATGCACGGCTTCTTGAGCTCCTTGGCATTACTTATCTCCGGGGAACGCAAGGAGCGTAAGCTTCGATGCGCGAGTTACGAGATGCGCGGCTTTTGGTGCTGCTCGGCGTTGCCTATCTTCGGGCAACATGAGGAGTTAGTTTTTGATGCTCCTCGGCATTGCCTATCTTCGGGCAACGCGAGGAATTAGTTTTTGATGCTTCTCGACGTTGCCTATCTCTGAGCAATGCGAGGAGTTAGTTTATTAGTGCTTCCTAATGTTTTTCGGGGCAACACCGGTTTTTAGAAGGCAAGGATCGAGTTCAGCCGATCCAACGGTTTGAGTTCAATTTGATCCCGTCCACTCAGCAAGTTGCTTACATGAAAACAATTTTATTGGTTCAAGAAGCTAAATAGTTTTTGGTTCTGGTAACCATGGGTTGGATGATCCTTCCATGTTTCTAGAAGATGTGCACGGCAAATAGATCAGTTTGCCAAAGTAGAGAGATCTATAGCTGACCGCATGAAGATGAATTGAAGAAAGAGCCTATGGGAGTTCAAGGCATGACTTTTAACTCTTGTTCCATACCTCCTTCAGATAAAGGGTTTTTGATTAGCATATGGTCTAAGAGGAAGATGAATTGGTCACCAGTAGTGGTAAAATAGTAGTTGGAAAGAAGTGAGCAGGAATTATGCTAGTATTTCGTTTGTTTCACTAGCTAGGTCATTAAGTCCACAGTTGTCACAATGGCAGTATTTTTGTTCGGGCATAACAGAACTGTAGTATGATTAGTCTCGGCCTTTCTATGGCTATTTAGGTGTGTATGCTGCCCCCATGCCACATGACTATTGGTGCGCTTGAACTGTATCCATGGTTTCTCCACAACTCATTTGATTCCCTCTAGTTCAGTGGGAGCGGTTCTTCGGAGTTCTAAGTCTTAGCTTGATTCGAGTCAGCCTCTGATTAACAACAAGGTTGGTTCAGTTTTGGCTTAGTTTCTTTGAGCGACTTTGAAGCTCTAGTGTTCAACGCTGTTTGTTTCATCGGTCATTTAATTATGCTGAATGACCAATATGATTGTCGATTTGTGGCACTGGAGCATGACTTCATTGGTTTAGGGAGCTTCGGATTAGATGACTACTGGTCTTCCAGTTCACCTTCATGGATATCAGTTGCACATAAATCTAGTTGATCTACCGGTTTGCCTTCACAATGCTATAGTTCGTGAAAGACCTTCACATTCATGGAATGTTTTTTGTAGTCGGATGTCCGGCGATTAGACAGCCTTGGAATGATAATTTATCAATTTTGAGAGGATTTTTGGGTTCTGTGTCCGATGGCCCGCTGGTCTTAAAGCAATGATTCATTGACTCTAAGAGGAATTTACCGGATACAACTCAAGGGAACATAGTTTTATTGGTTCCTGTAGGCTAAGGTGTTTGACCTATTGGTTCGATGATCCTTTGGATAAGACTTTTCGACGCCACCAGCAACGCCAATTCTCAGAACAGAGTTGACATGAATCGTCGAGGGCATAGAAGCATTTCTTTCGCCATGCTGTCTGCAATAACGCTAGTGTCCTGGTACGGCTCATTTGGAAAAGGAGAGTTGACAAGGATGGATGAGAAGGCATCGCTTTAGGTTGTTGTCCCATTCCTTAGTTGCCAACTAGCTAGAGTGTTGTTTGATAATCATCTTTTCGTCTGATTTTGTCAGTTAGTTGGGACCTTTTCTGATGGGTCTTAGTAGCCTTGCTTGGGCAAAAGGTCCTTGAGGTCCTGTAGCTCCTTCACAGTTTGGTATGTTCTTTGGAACATTGCCGGGTTTGCCTTCTTCTAATTGCACTACTTCTAGTCATTAGAACCGGTTTGTACTTCTTTTGCCGATTTTAGGTTGGAATTACTAGAATAGGGAGTGGTTGAAACCCACTAATCGGTTCACGAAGTTTGCATTCTAGTCCGCGTTCTTATAACTTAGAGTCATTCTATGAGCGGTCGACTCATGCTTAATTTGTGTTTATACTTCGGTCCATGCTCCAGGGACTTAGAGTTTTTTTTCATCGGATTGTTTATACTCTAATTCGCAGTCAGGAATTTAGAGTATCTAGCCCGCAATCAGGGACTCAGAGATTTTTGTTGAAACATTTATAATCTGGACCGAGCTCCGGGGATTTAGAGTGCTCTAGCCCAAGCTTCGAGGACTTAGAGATTTTTGTTGAATCATTTATACTCTAGTCCGTGCTTTGGGGACTTAAGATTACTCTAGTCCGCGCTCCGGGGGCATGGAGATTTTTATTGAGAGCAGTCGTATTTCCACCCGTTTGATTTGTACTTCACTTATCGTGTCGAGGCAAAAGTTGTCGAATGAATGGTCGAACCACGTTTGTTCATGGAATAGGATTCTGCACCCAGCATTTAGGATGAAACTTGGCAATCAGATGATCGATTCACATCCACTTTATAGTTGTGGCTCTTCCTATTAAGTTGGGAAAAAAAGCAGGTGATGACTTGATCACATCCATGCTGGGGTCGAATGATCGAGTCTTACACAATTTGCTTCGTATTCTTTCTAGCAAGCAGGGATAATGGGTTATTAAGTGGGCAATTAAGTTGTGTCAGTTTCAGGCTGCAATCATGTCCATTTGTTGAAATCTAGGGTTGATTAGTAGGCAGCCAGTCGTGACTACTTCGAGTCTAATATGAAGGTTGCTGAGTGGATAATCCATCATGTCTACTCCTTATTTGATTCTGAAATTGTCGAGTTCTTTATTTTGTGCCTCGGCATCCTAAATCAGGTGTATATGGTAGCTGATGAATGATCGAATCGCGTTCATCTTGATCAAACTCCATAGGTTCGATCATGGTATGTGAAGATTAGCTGGCGGCCAACTCTAAGTATTTGGTCGCCTGCATCGTTTTGGAAGTAGTTTAGTTTAACTTGGCCATAGTTCACAACATAATTAAAATTGAAATTAAAATAAAATAATTCAAAGAAGATCAGAATAAATCTCATTGATAAGTGAAGCAGCATCGTGCGCTCGCTATTCCACTTTGCCCCTAACTCCTTTCAACGGGATTTCAACTATCAATTGTCCAATTGATAATAAGAGTTCTTTATTGACCGGCATCGGATGTTCCCTCCTCGCCATTCTGTAGGGATTACACATACTATTGAAGCTTTCCGATCACATCTCGGAGGTGTTTGTAATCGCCAGTGTTAGGACCGTGTGCATCTTGGAATATAAAACATTC
Source organism: Allium fistulosum (assembly GCA_030737815.1). NCBI lineage: Eukaryota > Viridiplantae > Streptophyta > Magnoliopsida > Asparagales > Amaryllidaceae > Allium > Allium fistulosum. The sequence goes on along the minus strand of CM060905.1, from coordinate 749,221,292 downwards.
CTCAGATTTTCTTTGGGCTTCGGTGGACTTTTTCGAGACTGGTTTTCAGTAATTCTCTAAGTTGTAAGTATCCAAGTAAAGGCTATCGATTGAATCATTCAAAGGAGCATATGAGTCGAATTTTGAGATCCTAGGTCGTTTCCTGCAATCTGAGTCCTTAGCCAATGGGCTCGTATTGTTCTTTCTCCCAGTCTTCCCTACCTCCTCCCTGCTTAGCTTCTGATTCACTTTGTAATAGAGACGATCCAAGGTCGTAGGAGGCTCTCAAGCTAACTAGCTGCCAAAATTTATCTAGGGGTTGATTCCCCTCATCGACGCCATCAGTATGATATCCTCACTTCGATTGCTCGCTTTAGTGACGACGACGGCGATATTAAATCTCTATAGGAAGTCTTTGAGTGGCTCACCTAGCATTTGGAATAAATTAGATAATGACATCACATCATTGGTGTGAGTCACAAGCATTCTAAACTGCTTGACAAACTTCTGATCTGGTTGATTGAATGAGGAGATAGATTTTGGCGATAATCGCATAAATCGCATGATCAATACACCTTCGAGGAATATAGGAATTCATGAGATGTAGTCCAGGGTTGGTTTTCCATGAGTAAACCAATATGATTGGTACATTGAATCTCCTCGGATATATTGCACACTGAATGGCTTCAACAAATAGGCAAAATCCGGTTCATTTTTAAGTTACAGCTACTTGTTATGCTTGTGAATGATGTGTAACGACCCTGAATTTCCGACCCAATTTAAAATTTAAATCCATCGCTTTTAAAAAAAAATTTGAAATTTGTATACGATTTCAATTAACGTCTGAACTTCGTTTATAAGATGCGTCTAGTGAGTTATGAATATGGGAAAAGTTTCGTCGCAAAATGTTGCAATAAATTTCATTCGCATTCTATTTGAATATCAGTTCATTTTAAACTACGGAAAATTTATCATTCGAATCCAAATATTTTTACACAGTAATGTTGTAAAAATTTATCTGATCAAGATGTCGTAATTCGTTTCATCTAAATTCCGTCATCGCCTTTTCCATTTAAATTGTTTTGAAAAATCAAACAATTTATTCGGCGTAAAATTCGAGTTTTTTTAAAGCTATCGTATCGCAATTATCTGTGTACCATTGGAAGCGCCTCATCGCACCGATCAAGACGGTATATTCATTCGTGCAAATCGGAGTCCGACGAAAATCGTCGTGTTAATTTAATCGTTCCGGACGGACTGGTTAAACCACAATGAGCCCAAATAAATTCACAGCCGAACCCATTTAAATTTGGAAAAAAATTGTCGCTGATGGGTGAATTAAATTATGTGGTTGGCAGCTAACTTAATTGCGTGGGAAGTTGTGAGAAAAGTGGGAAAATAAGGAAACGCCTTGTTTTTCAAATAGCAATTACTGTTTGTTCCGGTTGGCTAAAATATAAAAAATATAGACAAACATTTTCAGCAACAACTCAAATTCATTTCACTGTTTCCACTTCCAAATTGCAACCCTTCAGGTAAACGCCTCCTCCTTTCTTCTTCCTCATTCTTTCTTTCTGTAAAAATATAAAAAGGAATGGCCGAAGAAACCACTTCCTCCATACGACCCACTACACCTTCACCCGTCACGCACTCCATACCCACGCGCACAGCACCACCGCAACTCGAGCTCACCGATGCTCTGAACCACCTCCAGCCACTAGTTCATACTTCGGCCATCCCACTACATTGTCAAACACCTAAGACCTCACTACTCCCTACTCACCTGAATCACCACCAAAAAAACCCTCATGCAAGCCTTCAGTCGACCTTCCTCTCCAAGCACCACTTCCAGTCCGACCATGTGCATGCTTTGCGTGCGTGTATATGTGGGTCAGTGATGAAATGAGCATGCGTGTTGCGTGCATGTTCGAATAGTGTGTAGGGGAAGCAGGGTTCGTAACCCATGCTATATAAAAAAAGAGAAAATGATTACAGAGAAGCATTGTTGTTTTTGATATTACAGAAGAAATTTGTACGCAAATATCTATTTTGGTTGCTGAAAATAGTAACCACTTTTCTTTCTTTGTTGTGTGTAGAAGAAACCGGTTAAGCTTTTGCAGCAGCATCGATTTTCAGCTTTCTTCTTTTCTCCGTCATCGGTAAGTGCATCTATGTAATTTTATAAATTATATATGAACGTTCATTGTATTAATATCGTCTCTCTTTGTTGATAATTACAGTGTCCGTTTGTTCGTATTGTACCAACTCCATTCGTAATTCTTCGTGCTTCGTGTCAATTCCTTTAACCACGAAAGGTGAATTAATTTTCACGACTTATATTCTTATACGATAATAATCAAGTTTGGTTGATAAATGATTGATTGTTTGATGTTGATATTGGACCTTAAAAATTGTTAATGTATGAAGTGATAAATAATATACGATTGAATTTGACGTAGGATAGTTAACAATTTGGAATTGATATATGTGTTGAATTTGATTAGATAAAATTTGTATAATATGACCCATTTTAATGTCTATTAAATTGACACGTAGAAATATGGTTAATTACACCTTGAATCATTTCAATTTATGTGGTATAAATTGATATAGTATGAAATTGAATAAGTAGAAACCAAGTGTAGAATTGCATAAAATAATAAGTGTAATGATCTTTAATCTACATGAAATGATAGTGTAGATTCTAGAAATAATTATATTAATTTATATAAACAACAATATAAATTAATACGATCATTTCGGGATTATTTGAATTGATTATTGGATTGTTATTGATTGTTGCTATTGCTTGCTTATTTAGTTTGACACCATCCCGGTTATCACACTGCAAGTTCCCTTTATTATGTTTTGATTTTGAATTGAAATGGAATCGGGTTGAAATGATAAATACCCAATAAAACATTGACTTAGGATAGAGAATTAAATAAAAATCTGATTAGTCAAATAATTTGATTTAAATAAATAAATAAAGATTTTATTTAAATGAAATAATAAGAGTTTAAAAATGAAGCTTGGAATTTGAATGTTAGTAAAATTTAAATGTTAATATTTAATAATTTGAGACAAAATATTAACAAAGTGTTTGATGAAAGAATGTGTTTAAATTTAAGTAAATTATTAAATTAAGTTTTGAAATTATTTAATAATTAAATAAAATTGAATTATTGAATTCCTTAATAAGTGAAATTGAATTTCGTTAATAAGTGAAATTGAATTTCTTTAATAATTAAGTTTTGAAATTTTTTTAAACTGAATAAGTAAATAAGTGAATTTGAATTTCTTTAATAAGAAATAAAATGTGATTTATTGAAATTAATATAAGACTTGTAATTTAAAGAATTTAATTTGACGAATTTAATTTAATTAAATTTGCAAGTTTTGATATAATATAGGTAAACTTAAATTGATTTAATGAATTGGAAGGTTAATGGAAATTATTTCGAAAGGATAAAATTACTTAATTTAAATGATCACTGAATGAATCCATCAATGAATCTAAATTGTTTTGAATGTTAATTAACTTAATTTAAAAGATTATGAAATGAACTTATATATGAATTTAAATTGATATTTGAATTGTTTAATAAAATTTGAGTTGAATTATAAAATTTTGAAATGAATTTTTTTGGAAGATTTGAAATGTAAATTTTGGAAATTAATTTAGAAATAGAAATGAAATGTTGGCCTTCGAATTCCAGGGGAAATTGAAATTGATTTAGTTTTGAAATTTATTAAATGACCAATCGGTATAATAATTACGAAAGTTATTAAAGAGATCGGAATTGGTTAGGGACATACTCACTGTCTAAGCTGAATACCACTTTAATAACTACACGTGGAGTGTGATCCAGAATGAAGTGGTTGAAATGATGTACGATGATGACTAAAGAAAGAGAATGATTATGGATGACCTTGACACTTGTGTCAAATTGGAAATGACTAAAACAGGAGCCGTGCCGGGCTAAATGGGGTTAGCTACCTCGAGCGAACACACTTCTTCGTAAACTACTCATCACTTGTTATTGATTGGTGCTCACCCTTGAATTGGGAGTGTTGTTTCGCGGTGTTGCGATCGTTGCGACGATGCGTTCTCACCAGTTCGTATCAGGCAAACAGTAGTTTCACTACCTTGGGTATTGCATCATGTGCCTTGTCATACGTGTATCCCTATGCGCGACCACTACGAATTTGTTATGTATTATACCTATGGAGTACTCCCTGATAGCCCACTAGTTTACAGTGGAGTTTACGGTGTTGTATAGACTATGATGCTTATATAAAATGTGTTAAAGGGGAATAATGGTGACGCCTTAACACTATCTTGATATTTTACTTTACTTTTAGAGATTATCTACTTATCGTACACTACTATGTATAAGTAGTTTAACGGATCCTGAAAGATGTTTATTCCATTCATCTTTGAGTTATTGTTATTTCAAATTCCGAATCATATTATATGTATAAGAATATATGTCCTGATTCGAGTGTTTATTTGTGCTTATGCTTGGATCAGACTGAGGATAGCTGCTACTTGGAGCTGAAGACCGAAGACTATCATTATCTTCGCTTTATCTGTATTACTCTTTCTGTTTGGACACTATTGGACATCTATGTTGTTCTACTTCATTTTATTTGAGACATTGTTGTATTTATGGGTAGCTTCATGAACTACTCTTATGACTATGTTGTAAATCCGCTGCACTATTCTGTTATGATGTATTTTCTATGATTCTGTGATGATTCTCATTTATATACATATACTCCATTAATGATTCGTGTTTTGTACTATTTAAGTTGACATGTGTGGATTATTGTCAATTTAAATGGTCCAAATATACGGGTTGTTACATGATGTATGCATGCTCGAGATATGAGCAAAGCAAAATGGACCGGTATTGATGGATCAGTGGTAAGTAACTTGGAGTTGGATTTGAGAAAATATGCTAGTTGCTTGGAGTCAATTGTTGGTTTTCTTGGAGTCACTAAAACCAAGGGCCTGATGATCGGCGCTTGGAATCACTTTGGCGTTTGCTTGGGGAAAAAATGGTTTACCCGAGTCTGCCTTTAGGCCAAAATTTCCTAGGTTTGCTTCAAGTCAAATAGGTGATTACCCGAGTTTGACTTTGAGGCAGGACTGAAGTGATTTTTTAAAGACCATTTTTATGATTTTTGATGATTTTCAACGACGACCATTCGTGATTCGATGTTGGGAGCTCCATGATAGGATTGGAAGTGGTCACAATATTATGTCCTGATTCTTCTTGGAGCTTCGCCGATTGCTTCCTTTCGACTATATCCCCCTCGATCGACCTGACACTAGTATAATCTGGTCTTCTAATATCTATGTCATAAACTTAGGGTTAACCATCTATCGTATTTTCCTTGAAAAAAATTTCTTTCAAAATGATTTAAAACTTTTAAATCATACTTAAACAAGAAAAACATGCTCTTTGCATTACTCAAAATACTTGCACCATGATATATGCTTTACACAAAACAATGTTGATGAAATCTAATCAATGGGATGACCTATCCCTTCATAATAAGTTCAAACCTCTTTATAACTTAGAAAGCTTTAGGCTATAAGGCCAAAAAAATATCTTCAATAAACATTTCTTTAAACCTTAAATAATCCATTTCGAATTCAATAAAAGTACTCCTTTCAAAGCAAGTTAACTACATTGACCTTGGAAACTCTAGGCTGAAAGGGCAAAACATACCTCTCGAATATGTAAAAAATAGAACTTCAAACTCACTACTTAAAGCCTTATACATCCCCTTTCGAAACCATTTGAACTGGTCTTTCGAAGACATAGGAACCTTCCTTTTTAAGCACTTATATTATACCTTTTGAAAATCTTATATATTATACCTTTGGAAAGCATTGGGTTCAAGTAAAGGTTTATGGAAACATTGCTTCGAAATCATATAAAATTATCCCTTTGAAAGCGTTGGGTTTTACATTTCATATAACTAATGGGTCATAAAGGATAGGGGCGAAAGAAGCACTTCGAAAGCATTAATCCTAAGTAAAAGAGGATGGTTTCGAAACGAACACTTTCAAAACTGGTGCCTCTTAAATCATTTAAAAGCGGCTTTATGACCCTTTCAAAAGAATTGAGAAGGTGGCTCAAAGTAAAGAGACGAAAGCACCATTTCAAATACGTTGTTTAAGGCTATACAGCGGCCTCAACTGATTCGAAAAGTATGAATGTGGCAGCATGAGTTTTATCCTTTCGAAAACTTCTTCTAAAACAAAAAGGCGCCAACTCTTTTGGAATCCCTTTTCTAAAAACAATGGCAAGCGACAACTAGTTCGAAAGATTAATATATAAAAAGAAGTAAGTAAAGCTTATAAAGGTACATCTACCCCTTTGAAAGCATGGTTTCGACACGATCTCTTTTGCCTTTCTCTAGTGCGCTAAGTATCAACTGCTTGATACCATGTTCATTGGTTTAGAGTGGGTTATTCAGCGGAGGTTTGGTGTCGAAAGCTAATATATGGAAGTGGCGAAGTAGTAAATTTAAGCAAACCGATTTTTAGCCTTTTAAATTAATTTCTTTTCAACTAACTTGCCTTATTTGTTAAAATGCAATTGGTTACCATTTCTTTATCAAAATACTATTCTAAAAAGCACTTTCAAATTCAGAAATTATCAATTAAAACATTTCACAAATGTGCCATTTTCCTTATAAAACAAATAAAACATTTAAGTCTTTTAACTTAAATAATTTTATAACCATAGTAGAATACTTAGGATAATTCCCCAAAAATCATAATAATTCACTTTTAATATGTTTTATAACATACAAAATTTTCAGACCCGAAATTATTATGTAATTGCTTTAAATAATTTCAACCAAATTTTAGCTATTTTCTCTTATAGAAAATTTGTAATAAATCCACAATAGCTTAGAAAATTATGAAACTTGAAACGAACGTTAATAAATAATGCTTTTAACCATATATTAAAAACGCAATCCATTTTAATGTCATCTTCTAGGTTTTTTTAATCCAAACATATCACAAAATCCTTAAGAAATCATATAAATCATCAACAAGCATATATTTTTATTTAACAAACACAACATTGCATATAACTTGCAAAATAAATTCGGTTCTAATTTTGAAACCGAAATCTTTATTAAAAATGAGATGTAAATCTTGTTGTTCACCTTGGCTTGTTGTTAAGAAGGTTGAGATTTTTCCTTTGATTGATTTGCTTAAGCTTTCTACTTGAATCTTAGCTTTTGTTCTTTTTGAATCTCTTAATGGTGGCCTGTAAGCTTACAAGGGTTATGGTTTTGTTTGTAAATGTTGAAATGAATAAGGAATGAAGGTAAGAAGGGTTTAGGATATAAGAACAAAGATTATCCCTATTTTGCCTTTATCATATTACTCTTACTTACTTATTTTTGTTCTCTTTGCTTGTACATTCATTAAGGCACGACTCCTTATTAATTAAAAAAACTCAATCCCTTAACCATCTACATTATTTCATATAATTTATCTAATTAAATGTTCTAAATAATGTTACTCAAATTTAGGGTCGTTACATATTGGAGCTGCGTTCAAAACATTTCAAAATATATTTGACATGGAGTCAAGATTTAAACCTAGGTAGACTTAGATTCTCATCCCTTGGGTGTATAGGTAGAATTAGCATTTAAATTCTTATTTAGGATAAATCTAAATAATTAGTGGGAATAATCATCTGGATATATTTGTGAAAGAAATTTTTAATTACAATACAAACTATTGTTATGAAAATGATTTAAAATTTTGAAACTCACTTTTGTAAAGAATATGATTTGATAGATAGCATAAATGAGGCCTTGGATGGCTTAGAATCGAATATTGTTATGCGCCGATCCATTAATGATCAGAGTGCACAGCAGAAATTAAAAGATAGCTTTCTGCTGAATGCGAGTGCTTGTTTAATTGAAGTATATGTTATTTGTGTCAATGCTTGTTTTGTTTATGCTAGTTAAAAATATGAAATTGAATAATAAGTTCAATTTAAAAATTTATAAACCTATTTGAGTCAGGACGAATTCAATTATTAATAAAAGCCAACGGTTTTTCAAAATAGAACCGCTTGGGAATAATAAAAATGTTTAAACGGTTAATAGTAACAGTATATTTAGAATGATAAATTATATATATCTAAATAAATTGTGGATTGGAAAATGTAATTAATAAATAAAATAAGCTATAACTTATAATAAAAACTTAATGGTTACTTCTGTTGTAAATAATTGAATATGGTGTAATGTATTGTTTTGATTGCAAGTGGTTGATAATGGATGTGTACATTTATATACAAACATTGAAAGTAATGATTTTAATTTCAAATGATTTTGTTATAAAAGAGATTTAAGTGGCTTTAAAAGAGCTCAAAAGCTTTTGTAAAATATGAGTATTAAGTTATAAAGTGATTGGAAATATTACAGTAACTTATTTTGCCGTAATTTGCCTGCTGAGAGTTTTAAGAATTCTGATCGATGAGTCTGACCAACGTTATCGGTAGGGATTTCTAAATACTAGAATGAGACGTTTCGACACAGTGGTTTATAACAATAACAATAACAGTAATAATAAACGGTAAACTCTTAACATCCCCAACCCCGCAACCCAGACTGCACTCGAAAATAACCACTAGCACTAGGATGCACTGAAAAATGTCTACTGTAACACGCTTTGATATAAATCCATTGTACAATCCATTTTATCATGGAAGAACTCAAATGCAACCCATGTTAAAAAAATAAAAATAAATCATAAATAAATAAACTTCCTCTGTCTAAATTTGCAGCCTCTTTAACAATCAAATTTATGTTACGACTTTGATAAAATAATATTGTATTTGTGACTTAAAAAAAATAAGCGTTCAATGCTTGGGTTAATTCATTTGTTTGTATACTCACAAGGCACTTAATTTTGATTTAAGTGGGTTGTTGCGCAAAAATGTTTAAAGTGCTAATCAGCAATGGATTCAATTATTCCAAAATTAAAACTATTTTAGAAATTATAATAATGTTGGTCGCTTGTAAGTTATATATAGCAAAAATAAGAGGAAAGTTGGCAATACGTCTTCTGGTAAGACAACCGAAAGCAAGAACAAGGAAAAAAAACAGTGACAGCTTCAGCATTAGGCACAACAATGAATAACAAGTGTTAATTAATAAATGGTATTTATTCTTTTAATATTATTTAATGGGGTTAATTACGGTTCTCCTTTTCTTTTAGTCTTTTTACACATAACACACAATTTGTTCACTAACCTGTGTGTTTGATATATATATCACGTTTACCAAAACTTAAGTTCAGTTTAGTTTGTTTAAGAAGATTTTACTGCTTTATTATAATTAAAATTCAACGACATAGTAATGAAATCAAACCAATTAAGGAATATGCCTGAAATCTGCAATCTTGATGGAGTTGAGTTTTATTGCAAAGAATAATCTGCAATCTTTGTGTAGTGGAACAAACTGTACAGTCTATACATAGTTTCTTATACATTACCAGTTTTTTTGTTTGAACTTTAAACTGGGTTTCAACAGTTCAAATACTAATATACCTTGTAAAATTTATTTGAAAAAATGTGTAGCCATGAGATTCTATAACATTGCAGTTTTAATTTAAGACATTCAACATTGATGGATTTTCCATATATAGATTAATAATCTCGAATGAACATACAAATAATGAATAAAGAAACGTCAAAATTTGTATCAGAATTTAGAAATTTAAACTAAAAGCAATCGGTAAATTTAACGTTTCCAAGATCCTCAACACTACAACAAACTGGGATTTTCATAGCACTCATTCATAGCGTTTTGGCCTTTGGTGCTAATAAGCCTATTTGGTATATAAAAAATTCATAAATTGAACGCTATACAAGCTCCCTCTAAATTTAATTAAATGCTTTATGCTAAATTTAAGCCGGGTAGGGTTCTTTTAGGTTTTTCCTCCTAAAATTTCAATTCCCACCAATATTCCTTTCTTCCTCTCCCAACTCACGAATTTCCTCAATGATCTTTTCACAAATGTCCCTACCCATCGCATGTCTAATTTCATGTCAGATGTCGACCAAACCCTAGTTTCGGAGCTCTCAGCTTACAACTCGTTGCTTGTGGTCATTGATTGCGACTCGTCGCGCTTCCTTCTGGCAACTCTTAGATTCCTTCTCGCAGCTATCAGATCTCCGATATTCTAGGTATTTCTATTTTGGTTGATGATTTTTGGCATCTCTATTGCTCGCCAGAAATCACTTAATCGAATTACTTAATTTCACAAATTGGATAATTTGTTCCAACTCATAAAGCATAAATGTTTTTTTTCCATAACATGACAATTATATAAGCGATTAAAGTTGTAAATCAGACACATTGCTGGTCACAAATATCCCAGAGTATCATTTCAGTGCAAGATGTATTGGAATGCAGAAATATTCTAGAAAACACATTAAAATAGTATAAGTGATTATTGATACAATAACTATTGTTAGCCATGTTGAATGAAAATGAACTTGAAAAAAATCGTACGCAGCTTTAAGGTGACAACTAATAAATGTTTTTAAATGTCCTTATACAGTTAATGTTAAATATGTTTGATGAAAAGTAGACATTGGCTGCAAGCAACTTTATTACTACACGGTTAGTTATTGTCGAAAGTAGGAGATAGTCACGCTAATGATATTAGCCTTTATTCCATCTTCATTCCCACACAATTTTTCAAGTACAAAACATAACGTAGTAAACAAATTTATATGCAAACGATTAAGTTCATTATCATACATCTTATGCAACTATAGTATCTAAGATACTATGAAAAATTAACAAATAAAAATCATTAGTTTATTTCAGAACATAATGATAAAATCTAGTTTAGTTTGCAGCATATTAAAGTCATAGATAGGAACATTGTTTAAACCTTTTTATGTAAATACAAATAGGATTGTAGTTCTACAAATTTGATAGGTTTGAACTGAATGTTTTACATCATTGTTCACTGAATATAGTAGCCACTAAACCCAATGAATGACATTTTATTTTAGGTCCTAGTGTTTCATTTTTCATTGCATGAAAGTGAAAGCGTCTGTCTGGTATGTGAGTGCATTTTAAGAGCTTGCAACCTTTATCACTCCTCTCTTTCATTATTTTGCTTGCCTTCTTATTGCAGTGCCACCGCAGTATCATTGCCATCATTATATAGTTATACTGTTGGAACTATACCGAAGCATAAATAGTACATCAATATCGAAATAAAGTACATTTGTTGTAGTAATAAATAGGAAATGCAAGTAACAACGCCTGCACTAAACCAAGTAGAATGTAGCTATTGCAATTAATAGTTATTACATATGTTTAATAAATTAAATGAGACAAATTAGTGGCTGGAATTGTAACGACCCAAAATTTTGAGTGATTTTTTATTTATTTAATTAATTGAAATATTGTGAAATTTTAAACAATAAAATTTGAAAATAAAAATTTATTATTTGGGATATGTCTATTTTAATATAGCAACTGGTAAATTTTCATCTGATAATATTAAAGTTTATTTTCTTGTGAAATTCTATTTCAATTTAAGTCAGTTATTTATTGATGAAAATAAAATGTTTTCCAAACTTGAATATTTTTATACAATAAATTTCTAAATCATCTTCTGAGTGAAACATCAGTCTTCGTTTCGTCAAATTTGGACTTATCTAGCTCCGTTTATCTTATTTTCGACTAAATTGCAGCATTTTCGGTACCGATTATCAACTTTTGATCGGATGATCGTACCACTGATAACTGTATACCATTTTGATTGTCTCGTCGCACTGATCACCACGGTATATTATTTTTGTATTTTGAGGCCCGGTACACGACGGGAACAATCAAACTATATATTGTACTGGTACAAAAATTCGTGACTTTTGATTCCCTTTCTTTCAAAATTTTGTACCGTGTGATCCAAGCTAGAATTAATTGCCGTTACATCCCATCAATTCAAATTACTTTATGGTGGTACGTTTCACTACTTTTTTTGTCTGTTCATTCACAAAAAGAAAACGTATATTCTTACTGTTGCTTTGTTTTTGTATCGAATTCCTTTCTGACTTGCCATATTCCCATTTACTTATATTTATTTTGTGATAACCCGGATTTTTGGGACATTTGATAATTGGATAATTAACTATTTTAATCAATTGAACAGATAAAATTCTGATAATAAAGGATATCTAGATAAATATTTATTTGACAATATCTAAATTTAATTAATTTAAAATTGACAAAATTGTTATCTGTAACAAAGAAAATAATAATGTGTTGTTTATATATATAAATATAAATATAATTTAAATAGACTTATTATTTACAAATTTAATAATGTGTTTATTTAATTATATATATATATATATGTAGATTGTAAATAGAACTTGGATTTGGAATTCTAAGGTAAATATCTTAAAAATAAATTAGATTCAAATTCTACATTTTTAAGCACTAGTATAAAGTAAAATAGCTTAAGCTTAAAATAAGTTTAAATAAATAAGTTTATATTGTTTAATTGAGTTATATATATATATATAAATAAAAGTGAAGAGATTAAGATATTAAAACATGATGCATAATTTATAAAAAAATAAATAATAATAAGGGTTTAAACATAATTTAATCACTAATGACATTTGTATGCTCATGAATTCATGTATGAACAAGTGTTAACACAATAGAACAAGTGGCAAGTAAAATATTCTTTTAATTTAAAATATAGACAACATGTATTAGAAGAAAAGAGCCAGGCTTCATTCTCTGGAATAAAAATTTTCCTTCTTTCCATTTTCAAAACCTGAGAATTAAAGGGAAAGAAATCAAATTCTTGAATGACCTAAAATTCTAAAACAAATTCAAGCCTGAAGGAAAAGACAAGATCATCTCAGATTTTAAACAAGATCATTTGAACAACTAAATCAACAACTTCAGATTCATCTGGGAATAAGGCTTCAAGATCGAAAGCAAACTAACAATTAGGATTCAAATTTCATCTCAGCAATTTCAAGTTTCAAATTTTCTTTCCAGATTCCAGGACTCTGTTTTAATGAGGTGAGTAAACATTTAACTAAAATGCTTAGGTGATGAATGTTTGTGCATGTATGTTTCTGGAATGTATTTATGCCTGCATGTAAATGTATTTACCAGTGTAGATCAGTATGTTGTTGTATTTGAACTTTTCATATATGTGCCTCTCTGTTTCAAAATACAGAGTTAAAAGTAAGAAAATTCAATACTCTATTATCTGATCATTGTTAGGCTGTGAAACTCAAATATAAAATGTTGTTTAAATATATATTAACATTTAAATTTTGTAGTCAAGCAAAATAGTTTTGGAAATCTCCAGTTCTTAAGTAAATACAGCAAGAATTTTAAAATGTGGAAATATCAATTAATTTAATTTATAGATTTAAGTATGGAACTCGAATCATCTTTGAAAAATTGGATTTTTAAAACGAAAATCACGAATTTTAGTTGGTAATTGAGGGAGCATTCTGGTGATGACCAGAATATGATTCCGAGCAAATTCAGGCGATGGGTTTATCTTTGGTGGTCGGGGTTTTTACTGGAGCAAGTTTGGGAATCGTCGATGTCGAGAAAAATGCCAAATGAATTTATCATCCACTGTGGCATCGGAGATCAGACGAACTAGGGTTTAACGTTTGTTTTGGTCGTGGTGGGAAATATGATGACTGGGTCATCTATGGTGAATCGAGTAGTACCGGAGTGTTGGGGATAGTTGCGTGGAAGGCTTGCGGTGATGTGACCGGGGTTTCAGGTGGTACGATGGTCAGAGGCGTGGTTGCATGGCGTTTCTTTCAGGCGATGTCGAACTTCTGTTTCGAGTTGTAGACTCGATTTCGATTTAGGCTAGACACTCTCGTTTGGATGCTCGTAGTTGAATGTTGTGATGCTTTACGACTTGCCGGAGGTAGTTGAGTTCATCGGAGATGGCCAGATCGCCTGTGCACGTGTACAACGTTGATGTGTGTGTCAGGGGAGATGGGTTCGTGGGCGACTCGAAGGGATCTCGGGGATTTTGGAGGTCAGACTCGAGTATTCGCTCGTGTTAGAGAAGGGTAACATTAGCAGTTTTAAGTTTTGAAGAAACTAGGGGAGAAGAAGAAGCTGGAAGGAGGGAGACTCGAGATCGTCTCGAGTAAAACGCGGGTTTGACCCGAAGCAAGGATCGGGAGAGCAAAGGTGTTAAGCACGTATAAAAAGGTTTTATAAAAATAAAAGTTGAAATTTTAAAAATAGTTCTATGTTAAAACTTTTCTAAACCTTCTTTTAAATGATCTTAAACTTTATTTTATGGTATGTTTGATTTAATTTAAGTTTGTTAAAACTTAAATAAAATGTTTTAAACTAAATCATTTTATAGTTATAATTAAATGTTAATTAAAAGTTAAGTTTAATAATGTGATTAAGTAATTAAGAAAGGAAAATGATTTGTTAAGGATAATTAAGGTTTGAAATTTAATAAAGAGTAATTAATTATCTTAATTATAAATTAAGAAATAAATACTTAAAGATTATAATTAATTAATTAAGAGTTTAATTAATTTGTAATTAAGAATTATTAATTAGATAATTAAAGTTAATTAATTTATAATTAGCAGTAATTAATTAATTGATAATTAAGGGTTAATTAACCAAGTATTAAGAATTAATTAAATTTTAATTAATGATTAAGGATAAATTAATCTCTGATTAAGGTTAATTAATTGACTTATAAAAGTAATTAAGGTATGATTAATTAATTAAATGATTGTAATTAATTAATAAATTGATTTAAGCAGGATTAAGTAATTAGTTCTTAAGTAATTAATTTAATTTAAGATAATTAAATTAATTATAATATGGATTAATAAATTCTGTTTGGATGATTGTTAGAGTAAAATGTCTGGATTGATTGATATCTATTGGGTGATATCCTGTGATACTCTGTGCCATGCTTTGGATATATCTGTGATGAATATATAGATTATTTATGATAAATGCTATGTGAATTCAAAGTGTTAAATTGAATGGTTTAACTTTTAAATAACTTGACCTTTAAGATGACATTGGTTTCGAAGAGACCGGGGTCGGGTATTAGTAAATATCCGAAACCACTTCGATTTGAAATCATCTAAAATACTTTATAGATTGATATGTGAAATCAATAGGCTGGTTGGGATAAAATGGACCATTTAAACTAAGTTGGATACTTAGATATTGTTTTGTGAAAATAAGTGTTGACTATATAAGTTGTTTACTTGTAATAATGTACGAGTTACCCGGGTTTTAAATAAGTTCTATAGATTGGAATTTCTGGTTAGATGGGTTTACTCACGCTGGTTTCCAGCCTGACCCGGGTGTTACTTTGATGTAATGCTCGGGTCAGACCGAGTATTACAGATTTTCAGGTAAGGACGTTCTGGAGCTCAGGAGGCGAACTGAATGGCAGGAACGTATGGAGTGTATTCCGCTGTGATATTATAGTAGTCTGGGACAGGTGGATAACTGTCTAGTCTATTTGTAAATCGTTGTAACTCTGATGTATTGAATGTAAATTAACAAATACAGTTTTCTTTGTATAACTGATATTATTATTTGATATTATATTTTATCCGCTGCGAATGTGAGATGTTGTGTTTTCTGTTTTTCTTTCTTCTTTCTGTTTCTTTCTTCTATCTCTTTTCTTTTTCTCCTAACTATCTGGAATTTTCGGGTTCAAAATTCTGGGGCGTCACAGTTGGTATCAGAGCTGAAGGTTAAGCGAGAACCTTGGCTCTGTTGAGATTACTCGTTAAGGATAGGGTCAATGGTACCCTAGAACGAGTTGAGAGTATATATATATGAGAGCGTATTTGTTATTTTCATATATAAAGATTTCAAATGATTTTTATATAAGATTATATTTGATATATAAAGCAATATTTCTTTTAATATATTAAAGAAATTGGTGTTGAATCATTGGAATTAAATAATATAATAAGAATTAAGTGGTAATAGAAATATAACCAAATTAAAACTGAATGAAGATAAGTTTGAAATGGATCCAAACTGAAATTAAAATCTTGAATATGTAGAAGTATTATTAGAATAAAGAAAAAATGAATTGGTTTCCAGATATGATAATCTTGGTTATTATCATAAATAGTTGTTGTGTTTAATGATGAAATGTTGTTATTGATTAAGTAAAATGAAATGTTTTAGGGAAATAATCTTTAATGAGTATAATTTGTAAATTAAAAATGGATTTAAATTGTAAAGTTTTGAATCCTAAGTTTGAAAACATTTGAAATTGTTTTCAAAATATTAAAAGAAAAAGAATAAATATTATTTAGGTTGTTTTTGAATATGATATTATTTTTAAAATAAGAGTTGTTTGGAAAATTTAAAGAAATTTGTTTTTGAATTAAACCAAAGGTGGTTTAAAAATTTAAGGTATAATACTAATGATGATTTGAAATAAACTCTAAGGTGATTTTTGAAATTTTTCCTTGGAATGTGATGTGAAACCCAAAGTAAAGTAAGTTTTTAAATTTAAAGGGGAAAGATTATTAATCTAAAGTCTAAAATTTGAATAGGAATTCAAATTGTGTAAAGTTGACCGGATTAAGTAAATTAAATTTAACTTGGAGGAAGTTAAATAAGTTTGAATGAATAACTTGAATTGGAAATTTCAAGATGAAATTTAAAATTAACTTGGGTAGTTAAATGGTTAATTTAAATGGGAGTTATGAGTGATCTCAAAATGGGTTTGAGATCTGGAAATTTAAAATGGATAATAAATTAGAATCTAAAGATTAAGTTGTTTTTGAATTCTTATTTGAACTTTGTAACAAGTTAAGTAAAGATAATTTTTAAATAGAATTTTGGAATTTGGATTCAAAGTTAAATGGTTTAACGATTTAAGTAGTTAAATTAAAAAATAAAAGTTGATTTGGTTTAAAAATAAGGGTTAATTTGATTTAAGGGATTAAATCAACATTTTAAATTTTAACTCGAATTTATATAATTGGAGATGGTTTTAAGTTAAGATTTTAATAGAATTAGTTCAAATTGAATTTGATTTGAACTAATTAGAATTGTGATTAAAGTTGAATAAGTCAAATGGAATTTGATTTGAATTGAAAAGGAATTGAGGTTAATTCAATTTGAATTGGGGTTAAATCAATTTCAATGAAAATTGAAGTTATTTAAATTGGAATTGAGTCAATTTAAATGGAAGTGGAATTTAAATTGAATTGATGGGAAATTAATTGGAAATGGAGATTGGGAAATTAAACAGTTTGGCTCTGGGTTATTTTCAAAATAAATTGTTTTAATACAAATCTATTTTTCCAAACTATTTACTATACAATCTTTTTTCTTAAACCCCAAACTATTTTATACTTATTTTACAATTCTTTTGGAACTATTTAACTATTTTGAAACTCTCTTATAAACCAATTACTATTTTTCAGTTACTTATATATAATCACTAATTTAAAAACTATTTTGAAATTATCTAACTATTTTATACCTCCTTAACTATTTTACAGCTATTTTACAAACTAATAACTATTTTTCAACTACTTATATATTTTAAACTTTTTCAAGCTATTTTTAAATTTAAATAGGTCAGAGTTCAAACTGTTTATAATTGAAGTAATAACTTAATTGGAAATGGAAGAAATTGAGAATAAGTGAATGGAATTAAAGGAAATGTGAATAGAAAAGAGAATTGATTTGGCTAATAACCAATAAAGATAAATACGTAGGATGTACGTATATTATTCTATTCGCATAGTGATTTGATCCAGATTCGAACACAGAATTTCGAGATAGTATTATCGATCCGAGTTGGGATTTTTCGCTCGATTTTCGACGGCGAACCTGGATATGGATTTTTGATTGGTTCTGGATATTCTCTATCATAGTTGTGACTATGCAAGGAGAATGACGGTTTCTGATCAAGAAACCAGATCTGAGTCCGCACTAGGAAGTCGGGTGGACGATACTAGTTCGGAAGTGAAATTGTGTGATCGATTGAGTGATCAGATTGATATTGCGTATGGATGATATGTGTACATCGTACGGATTTGAATGAAATTGATATTGAAGATTTGTGGATAAAAAATGTAAAATGGTTTTTGAAAAGAAATATGGTTAATAACTTTATAAAAGATTTATCAAATGTGAATATTTGATTTAGAATAAAATAAAGTTATATATCCTTATTATATAAGGTAAATCTTCCCTTGTTGAATCTATTGCTAAAAGAAAAGGGTTTTTGAAATATTTGAAGTATAAAAGAGGTTTTATACAAAGTTTGAAATGATCCAAAGATTTTCAAAGTTATATATATCTATATCTATATATATATATATAAAGGATCTTATGAGAATGATTTTGGAAAAGGTTTTGGGAACCTATGGATTTTGGAAAGGGCTTTTGATTTTTGGGAAAATCAATTTTGGATTTTGGAAAGCCTAGTTTGAGAATTATCGATTTTGGTAATCGATTTTGTGTAAAGGAGATTTTGATAAATCATAAAGGGTATGATTTGAGGATACTATAAGTATATAGTATAAAATGTTTTGAGTATAGCTCTGGGGAAAAAGGCGCTCTCTTGAAATGAACTTCTCAGGAGTGCCACTGGGTGGTACTGCCTTGAACCCCAAGGGGGGATTCTAAAGTTGATCCTGTGAGGAGTCCGGACAAACTAGTTCCTGAGGATTATTTGTGTAGCGAAAGTCGAGGGGCTGGTGCCCACAGAGGCATTTGGGTTATGCTGTGACGACAGTTTAACTCGATGTCACTGCGATCTACTGCAGACCATAGCGAAAGTCATGTGTGCCGTTGAGAGCCAACTGTCTACGTTTGATTTTATATCGGTAGACTGTGACACTATGGTAACATAGCGAAAGTCGTGTGTGCCGCTGAGAGCCAACTGTCTACGTTTGATTTTATATCGGTAGACTGCGACCTATGTGGGAGAAGTTTCATTATTTGGCAGCGAAATTCGGTGGCGCTGATGCCTACAGTTATATGGGTTTGTGCTGTGATAGCAACGTAAGGCCCGGGTATAACTGCGATCTGTAGCGGGTTCCATGGCGTAATCGAGGAGCGCGGAGACCTACAGTTATCTGTGGATTTTGCCGGGACGGCAACGTAACCATCGGGTTAACTGCGACCATGGATGGGAGTGATGATTTCCAGAGCATTCTCACCAAAGATATTTCCTCAATTTCAAAAATGTTTTCTATATTTTCATAAATTATTTTCCAAGTATTTTCACTGGGTGTAGAAAACGGGTCTACCTAGTACTTATAGATTTTCAGTCCTATGCCTGATCAACGTATGACCGAATTTCTGTGAGAACGAGGAAGGACTTGTTGAAACATCGAGTTATAAAAAGTATTTTTATTTTAAAATATTATATAGATTTTTTTTAAAAGTGTTTTAAAAACGATCAAAGAAAAATTTATCAGATTTTAAGCATTGAATAAATTCTGGCCTCGTTCCTTTTCGGGGACGAAAAGATTTAAAGGGGGGAGGAATGTGATAACCCGGATTTTTGGGACATTTGATAATTGGATAATTAACTATTTTAATCAATTGAACAGATAAAATTCTGATAATAAAGGATATCTAGATAAATATTTATTTGACAATATCTAAATTTAATTAATTTAAAATTGACAAAATTGTTATTTGTAACAAAGAAAATAATAATGTGTTGTTTATATATATAAATATAAATATAATTTAAATAGACTTATTATTTACAAATTTAATAATGTGTTTATTTAATTATATATATATATATATATATATATGTAGATTGTAAATAGAACTTGGATTTGGAATTCTAAGGTAAATATCTTAAAAATAAATTAGATTCAAATTCTACATTTTTAAGCACTAGTATAAAGTAAAATAGCTTAAGCTTAAAATAAGTTTAAATAAATAAGTTTATATTGTTTAATTGAGTTATATATATATATAAATAAAAGTGAAGAGATTAAGATATTAAAACATGATGCATAATTTATAAAAAATAAATAATAATAAGGGTTTAAACATAATTTAATCACTAATGACATTTGTATGCTCATGAATTCATGTATGAACAAGTGTTAACACAATAGAACAAGTGGCAAGTAAAATATTCTTTTAATTTAAAATATAGACAACATGTATTAGAAGAAAAGAGCCAGGCTTCATTCTCTGGAATAAAAATTTTCCTTCTTTCCATTTTCAAAACCTGAGAATTAAAGGGAAAGAAATCAAATTCTTGAATGACCTAAAATTCTAAAACAAATTCAAGCCTGAAGGAAAAGACAAGATCATCTCAGATTTTAAACAAGATCATTTGAACAACTAAATCAACAACTTCAGATTCATCTGGGAATAAGGCTTCAAGATCGAAAGCAAACTAACAATTAGGATTCAAATTTCATCTCAGCAATTTCAAGTTTCAAATTTTCTTTCCAGATTCCAGGACTCTGTTTTAATGAGGTGAGTAAACATTTAACTAAAATGCTTAGGTGATGAATGTTTGTGCATGTATGTTTCTGGAATGTATTTATGCCTGCATGTAAATGTATTTACCAGTGTAGATCAGTATGTTGTTGTATTTGAACTTTTCATATATGTGCCTCTCTGTTTCAAAATACAGAGTTAAAAGTAAGAAAATTCAATACTCTATTATCTGATCATTGTTAGGCTGTGAAACTCAAATATAAAATGTTGTTTAAATATAGATTAACATTTAAATTTTGTAGTCAAGCAAAATAGTTTTGGAAATCTCCAGTTCTTAAGTAAATACAGCAAGAATTTTAAAATGTGGAAATATCAATTAATTTAATTTATAGATTTAAGTATGGAACTCGAATCATCTTTGAAAAATTGGATTTTTAAAACGAAAATCACGAATTTTAGTTGGTAATTGAGGGAGCATTCTGGTGATGACCAGAATATGATTCCGAGCAAATTCAGGCGATGGGTTTATCTTTGGTGGTCGGGGTTTTTACTGGAGCAAGTTTGGGAATCGTCGATGTCGAGAAAAATGCCAAATGAATTTATCATCCACTGTGGCATCGGAGATCAGACGAACTAGGGTTTAACGTTTGTTTTGGTCGTGGTGGGAAATATGATGACTGGGTCATCTATGGTGAATCGAGTAGTACCGGAGTGTTGGGGATAGTTGCGTGGAAGGCTTGCGGTGATGTGACCGGGGTTTCAGGTGGTACGATGGTCGGAGGCGTGGTTGCATGGCGTTTCTTTCAGGCGATGTCGAACTTCTGTTTCGAGTTGTAGACTCGATTTCGATTTAGGCTAGACACTCTCGTTTGGATGCTCGTAGTTGAATGTTGTGATGCTTTACGACTTGCCGGAGGTAGTTGAGTTCGTCGGAGATGGCCAGATCGCCTGTGCACGTGTACAACGTTGATGTGTGTGTCAGGGGAGATGGGTTCGTGGGCGACTCGAAGGGATCTCGGGGATTTTGGAGGTCAGACTCGAGTATTCGCTCATGTTAGAGAAGGGTAACATTAGCAGTTTTAAGTTTTGAAGAAACTAGGGGAGAAGAAGAAGCTGGAAGGAGGGAGACTCGAGATCGTCTCGAGTAAAACGCGGGTTTGACCCGAAGCAAGGATCGGGAGAGCAAAGGTGTTAAGCACGTATAAAAAGGTTTTATAAAAATAAAAGTTGAAATTTTAAAAATAGTTCTATGTTAAAACTTTTCTAAACCTTCTTTTAAATGATCTTAAACTTTATTTTATGGTATGTTTGATTTAATTTAAGTTTGTTAAAACTTAAATAAAATGTTTTAAACTAAATCATTTTATAGTTATAATTAAATGTTAATTAAAAGTTAAGTTTAATAATGTGATTAAGTAATTAAGAAAGGAAAATGATTTGTTAAGGATAATTAAGGTTTGAAATTTAATAAAGAGTAATTAATTATCTTAATTATAAATTAAGAAATAAATACTTAAAGATTATAATTAATTAATTAAGAGTTTAATTAATTTGTAATTAAGAATTATTAATTAGATAATTAAAGTTAATTAATTTATAATTAGAAGTAATTAATTAAGAAATTAATTAAGTAATTAATTGGTAATTAGTAATTAATTAATTGATAATTAAGGGTTAATTAACCAAGTATTAAGAATTAATTAAATTTTAATTAATGATTAAGGATAAATTAATCTCTGATTAAGGTTAATTAATTGACTTATAAAAGTAATTAAGGTATGATTAATTAATTAAATGATTGTAATTAATTAATAAATTGATTTAAGCAGGATTAAGTAATTAGTTCTTAAGTAATTAATTTAATTTAAGATAATTAAATTAATTATAATATGGATTAATAAATTCTGTTTGGATGATTGTTAGAGTAAAATGTCTGGATTGATTGATATCTATTGGGTGATATCCTGTGATACTCTGTGCCATGCTTTGGATATATCTGTGATGAATATATAGATTATCTATGATAAATGCTATGTGAATTCAAAGTGTTAAATTGAATGGTTTAACTTTTAAATAACTTGACCTTTAAGATGACATTGGTTTCGAAGAGACCGGGGTCGGGTATTAGTAAATATCCGAAACCACTTCGATTTGAAATCATCTAAAATACTTTATAGATTGATATGTGAAATCAATAGGCTGGTTGGGATAAAATGGACCATTTAAACTAAGTTGGATACTTAGATATTGTTTTGTGAAAATAAGTGTTGACTATATAAGTTGTTTACTTGTAATAATGTACGAGTTACCCGGGTTTTAAATAAGTTCTATAAATTGGAATTTCTGGTTAGATGGGTTTACTCACGCTGGTTTCCAGCCTGACCCGGGTGTTACTTTGATGTAATGCTCGGGTCAGACCGAGTATTACAGATTTTCAGGTAAGGACGTTCTGGAGCTCAGGAGGCGAACTGAATGGCAGGAACGTATGGAGTGTATTCCGCTGTGATATTATAGTAGTCTGGGACAGGTGGATAACTGTCTAGTCTATTTGTAAATCGTTGTAACTCTGATGTATTGAATGTAAATTAACAAATACAGTTTTCTTTGTATAACTGATATTATTATTTGATATTATATTTTATCCGCTGCGAATGTGAGATGTTGTGTTTTCTGTTTTTCTTTCTTCTTTCTGTTTCTTTCTTCTATCTCTTTTCTTTTTCTCCTAACTATCTGGAATTTTCGGGTTCAAAATTCTGGGTCGTTACATATTTTATCCTCTGACCTCCCTTTTCTTCTTCTGTTCCATTCTTCATTCGAAAGAAAAAATAAAAATGCCATCTCCACTCGAACTCACAACCAGATCCACCACTGCCTTCTCCATTTCCCTTCGCCGAGGCTCCCCTTGGCCGCAACTTTGTCCTCCCCATTACCTTAGCCTGGTCAAAGGCGAAGCACCACCGAATAACTGACGCCTCTCCCACTTCCTTCCTCCCCACCGTGGTCACTGCCGTGACCAATGACAGTCGAGTCCCCCCTACGATCAGCTTCCATCGGCACCTCGCCACGGTCTCCGCCCTAGCCACCTCCGCCTCACCCTTCTCTCACGCAACCAAACCCTCTCCGCGTTTTTCTCGCTCCTTGCCCAAACTCTTCCAGCCCGCCTCCAACTTCCTGACTCACAACCCATTCTCAGCTTGCGTGTGTGTGAATTATAGAGAGGGTAAGCATTTTTAGACTATATTATATTTTATGAGCGTGTTTAGTAATGTATAAAGGTTTGGGTTATAGCCTGTGATGAGTAGGTTTAAGACCTGATTATTTTGTCTTGCATATGAATTATATAAAGGCTGTCTTAGATGTTGTCACCGTATAGTATATTATATGATAGTGTAATTGTTAGTTTATAGATTTCGAAGCCTGATAGTATATAAGTAATATGACATTTGATGTATATATATGTGCGTTAGCATATATGTTATTACAGTGTTTATATATAGGCTTTTATTTTATCATATGTCAGCTTTCATATTCTAAGCTAACTACATGTTATAAGGGTTGGGTTACAGTCTATTTTACGTAGTATGAATTCCAGTTTATATAAATCTGCTTTACAGTTTATAAAGAAAAGAAAAAAAAATGTTACAATCCGTTAGTATATATATATAAGCTTTGTAGTTCTGTATATTTTTATATATATACTTTTACATAAACTTTCGAATCTGTTATATATTAGTTATACAAGGGATATTATATGTATTCTCTTGTTTGTAAGTATATATATATATATATATATTATTTCACAACAGTATTGTATTATATGAACATTATGTTTCTATGATTTCTTTTCAAATAGTTTGAAGTAACTAAGTTATATTTGTTGATAGTGTTATAAGTGTATAAAGTTATAAATGGTGTTTGTTTAATATATAATATATATATTTCATATAAACTTTAGATTGATCTTTATACTGTTGGTCTGTGGGGTATTCATTTGTTTATTTAGTCTGGATTTGAGATTGTATATATAAAGTTGTTATAGTAGGTGACGTTACGTAAGCAATATATTTAGTCTGTTGTGCGTGAACAGTGTTAGGTAAAGAAGTATATATAAATTTTGGTTGTAGATCTCTTTTATTGATGGGTATATAACAGTTTTGATTTTTAAAATACATATATAAATCTAACGGTTTTGTTTATTTGTTTATATTATTTTATAAACAAGTATATATGTTTATGCATACCGTGTGGTCTATAGTTTGTCTCAAACTATGATTTTTTTTTGAAAACGTATGTATGTATAATTTTAATGAGTTTCAAAATTTATATTGGTTAAGAAAAAAATATATTAGAATAATATATATTTGTTTTCGGTCTACATCGAGCAGTTTCTGATCTATCTTCATCGATCTCTATTTATCAGCTCTGTTCGGCCAATTCGTGCCAATCTAGCTTTGTTTTGGAAGTTGTACTTGCATTTCGTAACACAATTGCATTGTCCAATCTCTCTAGCCTCGAAAGGTGAGCAATCACTCACGATTAACGTTCTTTTATTTATTAAATTTGATTTCAATTGAAACGACAATTGAAATATGCTGCTGTAGTTATTTAAATTGTTATATATGCTATTACCTATAACTGTTCACCTGTGGGATATGACACCATATCCTGTTGTTTATATTTTATTTTATTTATGATATATGCCTGTTGTTGTATTTTATATTGTGTGTTATCACTCTGCAAGTTCCCTGTTAGTATAGAATTCACTATGGGTTGAAATGATACATACCCGAACGGACTTTAGAATAGGAGAAAATCGTTATGGGTTGAAATGATAAACCCAAACGATTTTCATTTGAATTGAAATTGGTATTACGGGTTGAAATGATATCTACCCGTATATATTTAAATTACGGATTGAAATGATAAATATCCGTATCACTTAACCATATGAAGATATATATAAAGACATCGTTGGTCTATATATATAAATATTTTGAAAATAAATTCTATGGATTTGGGAAGATAATTTTATTTAATTAAACTGATTTGAAACTTATTGAAATTGAGATTTAAGATATGATTTATAACTTGGGTTTGATTTAAGTAAAAAATGAAATTTAAGGCTACTTAAATGATATTGAATTTATTAAACGAATATTCCCTGATTAAATAATAATAAAGTTAAACCAAGAGTTGTATGAAACTGTTAAATTTAACTTTGAAAATATTGAATATTTAAGCTTTGAAATATATTAAAAATTTAAAGGGTATATTTAGAACTGAATTGAATTGATGAATTGGGCTTTGAATAAATTTGAATTTGGAATTTGAGTTGATTTAAATCGATTTATGAGACTTGAGGAAATTATAAATACTTTACTTTATAAATTATTTAACCTATCTATACTATTTTTCGAAATAGATATATTTGAAATAAAATGGTATTTTGGTTGGAAGTATAAATTAATTTGGAACGACCACGGTGTTATAATGTATATTTCCACCTTGTAGATAGTTCCACAGATCCTTAGAGGATGGTTATCCCAAACACCCTCTAAGTTAGTTGTATTTCAGTTGATATTTCACTTGAGTTGGATTTATTGATATAAGAATGTTAATCCTGACTCGAGTGTTTTGTGTTTTGCTTTACGCTCGGGTCAGACCGAGTAATACAGCCTATTGAGACTCACCTTTGGAGTTTGGAGCTTCGTTTGGAGATCTAACTATCGATTCAGCTTTCAACTTTTCCAGCCGATTGGTTTAGAGAAGTCATCTTCTTGTACTGAAGACTTCACTGTATTTGAGATATTCTTATGTATTTTATTTTCTAACTCTGATGTATATAGTAGCTTCATGAACTACTATCCTTTTATCTATTCCGCTGCATTATTCTACTCTTTGTCTGTGATCTGTGATTGATTTATTTACTGTATATTCTGAGTTTTGCCAAATTTAAATTAACAATCCACTGTTTTGAAGTATTCGAGTCCGACATGTGTGGATTTATTGTCGATTTGAATGGTCCAAAATAGTGGGTCGTTAAAGTTGGTATCAGAGCTTTGGCTCTAGGCAAAACTTAGCATATATAGTAAATTTATTTATAGAATCACTTTCGTTTGAGTTTGAATCTCTTCCTTTTGACTCGATTTCCTTTGAACTTTGGAACGTTCCTTGCGGTTCCAAAATTCATTCTTGTCTCTCCCTATTTGTATTCTTTTGATTCTGGAGTATCCCATAACTCCACTTCGAATGATATCTATAAGAATAGGATCACACCAATCTTTGAATGATTTGTGAAGGGGTGAAACTCCTTCACAATTGGCATTGATTCACCGGAGATTTATATATCTTTGGTTTAGATGCCGCTATCTCTTGCGATCGAATGTTGATTTTTCTTGGAATTCTGCATCGATCTTGTTCCTAAAGTCACGGTTGACCCTAGGGTCATCCGCGATTTATATAAGTATATTCATCTTCTATTTTGAAATTTAATTATCTCATCTTCGTTCGAGCTTATCTTCGAATCATAATTCTATTTGATTAAGAGTTCCTCTAATTTGAATCTCTATCTTTGTTTGAAATCCATTCTTAAATCATCCTTTGAAAATCGGGTTTGTTTGTATTCTAGAAATTGTTTTCTAAACCGAAATTATTATTTTGATAAGTATGATTATATTATATATATAAAGTGAAATGTTTTCGATAAAGATTTAATACCCTTTTTAAATTGAGAATTTGAGGTTTCGAAAGGATTTGAAATTTTGAAATAATTATATAAGAAATTTGATTTATCTAAAAATGATTTATGACTGAAGGATTTTAAATTTGGAATTCGAGAATTGAACTCCGGTATTTTGAAATTGGTTTTAATTTGAATTATATAATAATAATATGATTTAAAAATATTTTCCGAATAAGAATGTTTCAAATGATTTTAAATAAGTTTCGAATGATTTCGAAGAAATTTCAAAAGAAGTTTGAGACCAGAACTCACTTATGTCGCTGGAAAATAATTTCGGTGATGAGTGCATGCATCATCGACATTGATTTTCGAGTTTCAGAGTGGGGGATAGGCCACTTCAGTAGCTTTGCTATGCGAGTGATTTTGTGAAACCATTTTGATTTCTAATTCCGAAGTAAGATTTGATATTCGAAAGATATATGTATATATATATATATGAAATGATTTGAAGTAAACCGGTGTTTAGTCCTCGAGTTTTGGATTTGATTTGAGATAACCCTATTTTGGAATTGATTTACTGATTTAATTGTGATTTCCAACTCTTGGATTGAAATATGATTTCTTCGACTATTTTGAAGGTTCGAGCACTTCCAAATCAAGGTTAACTTTTCAAAAGCTAAGAATTTTGAAGTAAAGCATATAAGTTTGATATGTATGTTTAAAATATGTAATAATATGATTTAAATAAGCTGAAACTGTTTTGTTAATAAACAAATAAGGCTATTTTGAATTTCCTAATATTAAATTTAGATTTGAAATGTTTTGAAAAGAATTTGGTCTTCCGAATATTTTGAATAAGATTTAGTTTAAATATTTTAACTGGGTAACATCTTTATGAATTTATATATTTAACAAGTTGGAATAGATACGTAAGTTGTACGTATGCTGTTTTATTCACATAATTAATTTGATCCTGGTTGAGTACACAAGTTCGAGGTGAATTACACCATTTCGTGTTAGGATTTTTCATTCGATTCTTGACGGCGAATATTGGATATGGATTTTGGACTTGATTCTAGAATTCTCTATCATAATATATAGCTATGCAAGGAGACTGATGGCTTCTAGTCGAGAAACCATATCGAAATCTGCATTAGGGAAGTCGAATGGACAATACTAGTTCGAAAGCGAACTTGTGTGATCGAGCGAGCGATCAAATGTGATTTTGCGAAATGATGACGTATGTACATCTTATATTCTAATATCAGTGATATATTTTGACGCTGAAATTGAAAGCTGTCGGGTTAGAATATCTTTGCTTACTAAAAGAAAATTTCCAATTTAAATTACAAAGATATATAACCCATAAAAGCAAAGATATTAGATCCCATATGGCTCTCCA
This sequence comes from Allium fistulosum, assembly GCA_030737815.1. Taxonomy (NCBI): domain Eukaryota; kingdom Viridiplantae; phylum Streptophyta; class Magnoliopsida; order Asparagales; family Amaryllidaceae; genus Allium; species Allium fistulosum. Next base: position 749,192,700 of record CM060905.1, on the reverse strand, counting down.
TACTGCGAAATTTATTTATCCTTATATAAGATGGACCTTACGTAAGTATAAGATGATTTTGAAAACATTTGATTTTGGAAATGAATTGGTTGACTTAAATTATATTGATTTGGAAATTTGGATTTATTTTCTAAATCTATTATTTTGGAAACTTTGAAACTAAAGATATTTAATTTGAGAAGAAATAATTTGGTGAAACTGTATATGATTTTGAAATTGAACTGATATTGAAACAAATTGAAATTCGAAAACCTTGTGTTACTAAATACTTAATTTGGGAGTTGTCGAACTTATATAAAATTGATTTGTATGAGTATGAAATTGATTCGAAAACTATGGATTTGAAAAGGGTACTCGATTTGAAAAGTGAAATCTTATATAATTAAAGTCTATATAAGTGTGATTAATTTGATATACTTTTGATTTTGGAAAAGTATTTGATTTGAAAATTAAATCTTATATATAATGGATTTTATATAAGTACGATATTTGAAAGTGATTTGAAAAGGTACTATATGATACATATTTTCGAAGTAAAGATATGGAAAGTACCTTCTACTTGATATCCGATTTGTGGCCACATCTTGGATTCATTCTATCGATATTATTCTCTCTGATTTTTGGTTTTCCGGATATGATACTCGAGTGTCCTTCGAATTCCATGGCGTTACCCATGGTCTTACGAGTGCGACTGCATAACGCAACTGCCTGGCTGAGTCTTGCCTAGGGGTATGGATTGTTTCTTGGGGGATCCAGGTGTAACCATTGTGTATCCTGCAATCTGTGTAGGTCGCGAATAGTAGCGCAACTGCTTGGCTGAGTCTTGCCTGGGGGTACGGATTGTTTCCTAGGGGATCCAGGTGTAACCATTGTGTATCATGCATTCTACTAGTCATCATGGCGTAACTCGTAGGGCTGAGAAAGCTTACGGATATGGATTGTTTCCTGGGGGAACCAGGCGTAACCATTGTGTATCTGCGAACCATGGTTAGACAAAGGTTTTGTTTGTTTTTGTTTGGATTGTACTTTCCATATCTGTTTTTAAAAGTTCTCCAGTACTTTCACTGGGTGTTGAAATAGGTCTACTAAGTACTTGGAGAATTCTAGTTTTGCGCCTGATCAACGCACTACCAGAGTCTACAGGAACAAGGATAAACTTGTTGAAACATCGAGTTATAAAAGTATTTTATTATAAAGGTATTTTCAACAAAGGAATTTTGTATTAATATTTGAAATTGAAATTCTTATGGTTCTAAATTAATTATTCGTGCCCAATACTATTCTTTTGAATATACCTTATCTGCTCAGCTTTATTTATTCACATATATTCTATTTTTCCAAGTCCTTCTTCTTTTCCTTGTTGACTATATCCTTCTTAAATATTGTTTATTTATATACTACATGGTTTAATAGTAAATTATGAATACTTTTGAAGTTATTTATTTAATAATACAGATTTAAAGGAAATGATTATTGATTTATTAATAATATTTGAAAAGTACTTTAGATAAAATTAATAAATTTAGGAAGTTTGGATTTAATGTTTTCAATAGCTTCTTTGAAATATAACTAGGGATGTAAATAACTGTTTTCAAATAGTTTTCATATCTTTATAAAGGTGTTATTTAAACATATAAATGGTACTTATAAAGGAAACAAGAAATTTTACAAATGAGTTTTGGAAGGTATTAAAGTATTAAAGATAATTGAATTGCAAATGAAGTTTTCAAATGAATATTTCAAGTAAAATTTATATATAGTTTCAAATTAATTGTTTAATCTTGACTTTCAATCTACTTTTATATCTGGTTATTCTATTCTCCTACCTCCTTCCTTTTCGGGGATGAAAAGTTTTGAGTGAGGGAGAGTGTAACGACCCAAAATTTTGAGTGATTTTTTATTTATTTAATTAATTGAAATATTGTGAAATTTTAAACAGTAAAATTTGAAAATAAAAATTTATTATTTGGGATACGTCTATTTTAATATAGCAACTGGTAAATTTTCATCTGATAATTTTAAAGTTTATTTTCTTGTGAAATTCTATTTCAATTTAAGTTAGTTAATTATTGATGAAAATAAATTTTTTTCCAAACTTGAATATTTTATAAAATAAATTTCTAAATCATCTTCTGAGTGAAACATCAGTCTACGTTTCGTCAAATTTGGACTTATCTAGCTCGTTTATCTTATTTTCGACTAAATTGCAGCATTTTCGGTACCGATTATCGACTTTTGATCGGATGATCGTACCACTGATATCTGTATACCGTTTTGATCGTCTCGTCGCACTGATCACCACGGTATATTTTTTTGTATTTTGAGGCCCGGTACACGACGGGAACAATCAAACTATATATTGTACTGGTACCAAAATTCGTGACTTTTGATTCCCTTTCTTTCAAAATTTTGTGCCGTGTGATCCAAGCTAGAATTAATTGCCGTTACATCCCATCAATTCAAATTACTTTATGGTGGTACGTTTCACTGCTTTTTTTTGTCTGTTCATTCACAAAAAGAAAACGTATATTCTTACTGTAGCTTTGTTTTTGTATCGAATTCCTTTCTGACTTGCCATATTCCCATTTACTTATATTTATTTTATCCTCTGGCCTCCCTTTTCTTCTTCTGTTCCATTCTTCATTCGAAAGAAAAAATAAAAATGCCATCTCCACTCGAACTCACAACCAGATCCACCACTGCCTTCTCCATTTCCCTTCGCCGAGGCTCCCCTTGGCCGCAACTTTGTCCTCCCCATTACCTTAGCCTGATCAAAGGCGAAGCACCACTGAATAACTGACGCCTCTCCCACTTCCTTCCTCCCCACCGTGGTCACTGCCGTGACCAATGACAGTCGAGTCCCCCTAGGATCAGCTTCCATCGGCACCTCGCCACGGTCTCCGCCCTAGCCACCTCCGCCTCACCCTTCTCTCATGCAACCAAACCCTCTCCACGTTTTTCTCGCTCCTTGCCCAAACTCTTCCAGCCCGCCTCCAACTTCCTGACTCACAACCCATTCTCAGCTTGCGTGTGTGTGAATTATAGAGAGGGTAAGCATTTTTAGACTATATTATATTTTATGAGCGTGTTTAGTAATGTATAAAGGTTTGGGTTATAGCCTGTGATGAGTAGGTTTAAGACCTGATTATTTTGTCTTGCATATGAATTATATAAAGGCTATCTTAGATGTTGTCACCGTATAGTATATTATATGATAGTGTAATTGTTAGTTTATAGATTTCGAAGCCTGATAGTATATAAGTAATATGACAGTTGATGTATATATATGTGCGTTAGCATATATGTTATTATGGTGTTTATATATAGGCTTTTATTTTATCATATGTCAGCTTTCATATTCTAAGCTAACTACATGTTATAAGGGTTGGGTTACAGTCTATTTTACGTAGTATGAATTCCAGTTTATATAAATCTGCTTTACAGTTTATAAAGAAAAGAAAAAAAAATGTTACAATCCGTTAGTATATATATATAAGCTTTGTAGTTCTGTATATTTTTATATATATACTTTTACATAAACTTTCGAATCTGTTATATATTAGTTATACAAGGGATATTATATGTATTCTCTTGTTTGTAAGTATATATATATATATATATTACTTCATAACATTATTGTATTATATGAACATTATGTTTCTATGATTTCTTTTCAAATAGTTTGAAGTAACTAAGTTATATTTGTTGATACTGTTATAAGTGTATAAAGTTATAAATGGTGTTTGTTTAATATATAATATATATATTTCATATAAACTTTAGATTGATCTTTATACTGTTGGTCTTGGGGTATTCATTTGTTTATTTAGTCTGGATTTGAGATTGTATATATAAAGTTGTTATAGTAGGTGATGTTACGTAAGCAATATATTTAGTCTGTTGTGCGTGAACAGTGTTAGGTAAAGAAGTATATATAAATTTTGGTTGTAGATCTCTTTTATTGATGGGTATATAACAGTTTTGATTTTTAAAATACATATATAAATCTAACGGTTTTGTTTATTTGTTTATATTATTTTATAAACAAGTATATATGTTTATGCATACCGTGTGGTCTATAGTTTGTCTCAAACTATGATTTTTTTTTGAAAACGTATGTATGTATAATTTTAATGAGTTTCAAAATTTATATTGGTTAAGAAAAAAAATATATTAGAATAATATATATTTGTTTTCGGTCTACATCGAGCAGTTTCTGATCTATCTTCATCGATCTCTATTTATCAGCTCTGTTCGGCCAATTCGTGCCAATCTAGCTTTGTTTTGGAAGTTGTACTTGCATTTCGTAACACAATTGCATTGTCCAATCTCTCTAGCCTCGAAAGGTGAGCAATCACTCACGATTAACGTTCTTTTATTTATTAAATTTGATTTCAATTGAAACGACAATTGAAATATGCTGCTGTAGTTATTTAAATTGTTATATATGCTATTACCTGTAACTGTTCACCGGTGGGATATGACACCATATCCTGTTGTTTATACTTTATTTTATTTATGATATATGCCTGTTGTTGTATTTTATATTGTCTGTTATCACTCTGCAAGTTCCCTGTTAGTATAGAATTCACTATGGGTTGAAATGATACATACCCGAACGGACTTTAGAATAGGAGAAAATCGTTATGGGTTGAAATGATAAACCCAAACGATTTTCATTTGAATTGAAATTGGGATTACGGGTTGAAATGATATCTACCCGTATATATTTAAATTACGGATTAAAATGATAAATATCCGTATCACTTAACCATATGAAGATATATATACAGACACCGTTGGTCTATATATATAAATATTTTGAAAATAAATTCTATGGATTTGGGAAGATAATTTTATTTAATTAAACTGATTTGAAACTTATTGAAATTGAGATTTAAGATATGATTTATAACTTGGGTTTGATTTAAGTAAAAAATGAAATTTAAGGCTAGTTAAATGATATTGAATTTATTAAACGAATATTCCCTGATTAAATAATAATAAAGTTAATCCAAGAGATGTATGAAACTGTTAAATTTAACTTTGAAAATATTGAATATTTAAGCTTTGAAATATATTAAAAATTTAAAGGGTATATTTAGAACTGAATTGAATTGATGAATTGGGCTTTGAATAAATTTGAATTTGGAATTTGAGTTGATTTAAATCGATTTATGAGACTTGAGGAAATTATAAATACTTTACTTTATAAATTATTTAACCTATCTATACTATTTTGGGAAATAGATATATTTGAAATAAAATGATATTTTGGTTAGAAGTATAAATTAATTTGGAATGACCACGGTGTTATAATGTATATTTCCACCTTGTAGATAGTTCCACAGATCCTTAGAGGATGGTTATCTCAAACATCCTCTAAGTTAGTTGTATTTCAGTTGATATTTCACTTGAGTTGGATTTATTGATATAAGAATGTTAATCCTGACTCGAGTGTTTTGTGTTTTGCTTTACGCTCGGGTCAGACCGAGTAATACAGCCTATTGAGACTCACCTTTGGAGTTTGGAGCTTCGTTTGGAGATCCAACTATCGATTCAGCTTTCAGCTTTTCCAGCCGATTGGTTTAGAGAAGTCATCTTCTTGTACTGAAGACTTCACTGTATTTGAGATATTCTTATGTATTTTATTTTCTAACTCTGATGTATATAGTAGCTTCATGAACTACTATCCTTTTATCTATTCCGCTGCATTATTCTACTCTGTGTCTGTGATCTGTGATTGATTTATTTACTGTATATTCTGAGTTTTGCCAAATTTAAATTAACAATCCACTGTTTTGAATTATTCGAGTCCGACATGTGTGGATTTATTGTCGATTTGAATGGTCCAAAATAGTGGGTCGTTACAGGAATTTTGCTATTCCTTTTTTTGTTCATATTTAATTTTTTGAACCTCTATTAATATGCACAGGGAAAATAGTTACTACCGGAGAAAAACATAGTAATGATTTAATGTATGGTGAATTTCCTTCCTTGTTTTGCAGTTTGAAGTAAATTATGTGACTGAAACACGAATCTTTTGAAAGTTGGTACATTAATCTGATTATGCCATCAGATTGAATTAGTGGGCATGCAATTTTAGTTTCAAAATTATATCATAAATTTTGAATAAGTACCTCATACTAATATGTTGTGTAAAAGTACATGTATCCATAAAATGAACTTGATGTTGCTAGTTTATTTCTGGTACAGTTGAATTTAAATGATGGTTGAAACAGTTTTTAACTTTGTTTAAAATAAAATACAATGGTCATGTCTGGCTACTTACTTTATCAATTATAAAAACTTGGAAAAGTCTATTTTTGATAGTTTGTTTCTAACAGTACATGTTAGGTAGTACAAATTGTAAATAAAATTTGTTGTTGATGAAATAAACGAGAAAAATGTGTGTTCCATAACACAACTACTTATCTAAGGCCATAGGCACATTGTATGGATACAATGTTTCTTGTAGATTATACGCAGCTTATTATATCATTAATCAACATGCACAAAACTGTCCCTTGATTCTAAACAAAGGTCCCTTGTTAAGTTGTTACGATGTAAGGGAGCACATAGATCAAGGGAACAGGTATACTTAGGGTCAATCATTATACGATGTAGCATTTTGTTGATATTTTAAAACATTGATACCGGTTGTCAAGGGAACTTCTCTAAGTAAAGAAAACAAACCTTACCTATACTGATACCGGTTGTCATGTTGTAATAACAAATATTTGGAGCACAATGAGTTAACACACAATCAAAGTGTTTGGGTGTTGTACAATAATTTGCATTAAATCAGTAATGGGACAATTTTCAGCTTAAAACACATACTTTTTATTCACATCACAAAATGATTCATGCATCGGTTCACTCATGACTAATGCCAGTTTCATGCAATGTAATAATGATTGGTGACATTGTTGTATAAGTTGATAAAATTATTGTTAATGGCGCAAGCCAAGTATCAGGAGAGGGGTAATGCATAGACATTACTCCGGTGCTACAAAATAGCGCCGTTGTAATGACAAAATTTTTAGAAACAGTTTGGTGCTAATGTTGTATATTGTTCTGACATTGTTGTATATTTGTATCCATGCACCTTATAGTACTCAAGTTTTCCATACGAATTCATTCTTTTTTGGGTTACATAGTTTCAGCAGGATGGTAACAATACATAAATACAACCTGTAGATGTTTCATTTGAAAACTTGAGTCAAGAGAGATTTACTGTTCGTAAATCTGATATTTTTTTCCATTTGAAAAGACAAGAAATGATGGATAAAGACTGGGTACGGCTAAACAGGTAATTATATGGTACTTAAGTATAATATTGAATTTAAAACATATTTTAATATCTAAGGTTATTATTTGTTTTTTATTATTATTGTAGAACCACTAAAGAATACGAGCAAGCAGCTTTGAATTTTGTAAACGATGCAAAGCTAATGCTGCAAAAGGTGGAAAAAAATTTATGCCCTTGTGTAGATTGCAGAAATCTTACCTGTCTTCGTGGAGAAGTTATTGTTGAGCATTTGATTATAAGAGGAATGGATCCTAAGTACATGGACGGTGAGTGGTACAATCACGGCGAGCAAATAAATAAAAGCAAAAATACAAAGCCGGGTGATGCGTATGATTTGCTTAAAGCCATTATCTATGAAGACGAAGATTTTATTAATCATACTTTCTTTGATGATGATAAAAGTGAAGATGATGCACAGAGACGAGAGGATGAATTACACAAAAATTTGGAAGATGCAGAGACCCCATTGTATCCTGGTTGCAAGGATCAAACAAAGTTATCTGCTATCTTTGCCTTGTATAATCTTAAATATGAGACTGGATTGTCTGATAATGGTTTCGATAAGCTTCTAAATGTGCAGCAATTGTTGTTGCCAAAAAATAACGTACTTCCTAAGTCGTTATATGAATTGAAGAAATTTCTTAAAATATTTGACATGGGTTTCGAGAAGATTCATGCATGTGAGAACGACTGTTGTCTTTTTAGGAATGAATATAAATATTTGAATAATTGTCCAAAATGTGGATTTTCGAGGTGGAAAGTAAATCAACGGACAAAGGAGATTATGCATGGCATTCCAGTTAAAGTGTTGCGTTATTTTCCAATAATTTCGAGGTTTAGGAGAATGTTTAGATCCAAAAGGATGGCGGAAGATTTACGGTGGCATTTCAATAACAAAAGCACCGATGGAAAAATGCGACATCCGGTAGATTCTATAACATGGAATGTAGTGGATGAGAAATTCAAATCATTTTCAACAGATCCACGCAATCTTAGGCTTGGCCTTTGCAATAGATGGCTTCAATCCATTTTCTATGTTAAGTTCCAAATATAGTTGTTGGCATGTAATGCTCGTGACATATAATCTTTCGCCTATGTTGTGCATGAAGAAAGATAATATTATGTTAACATTGTTAATTCCTGGTCCGAAGCAACCAGGAAATGACATTGATGTATTTTTAGCGCCATTGGTAGAAGATTTATGTCATTTATGGAATACCGGAGTTGAGGTTTATGATGCATATATTCAATCAATCTTTAATATGAAAGCAATTTTGCTTTGGACAATAAATGACTTTCCGGCATATGGTAATCTTGCTGGATGCTGTGTAAAAGGTAAAAAGGCTTGTCCATTATGCGGTGTCAACACTCATCATCGATGGCTAAACCACAGTAGAAAGACCGTCTATATGGGCCATAGAAGATTTCTATCTCCTTCAAACCCTTTGAGAAATCAGAAGGCCTTGTTTGATAACACCGTGGAGGAAGGGTGTAGACCTAGGATTCTAACTGGGAGAAAAAATTCTACCATTTTAAAAGATTTTCCGAATAATTTTGGAAATGCAAAGAAGAACCAAAAAAAGAATAACATAAAAGGTAAAAAATTGAATGAGCAAAATATAATAGGAAATAAAAGAAGAATTGAGCATAGCAAGAAAAATGAAGATGATGAGGATAAAGATCCCGTGAGAATGGAGCTATTAAGGTGGAAAAAAAAGTCCATCTTTTTTCAGTTGCAATATTGGGAGGTTAGTGCATACGTTTTATTTTATTCTATTAGAACATTATGGAATCATACAACTAAATTGTTCCATTATTGATTTTTATAGGAACTTACAATACGTCATAATGTAGATGTAATGCATATCGAGAAAAATGTTGGAGAAAGTCTACTAGGCACAATGTTGCATGACAAGAAATAAAAAGATGGAGTTAACTCTAGAAAGGATTTGGAGGATTGGGGAATTCGACATGGTCTTCATACACAACCCTGCGGGAAGAAGACATATCTTCCGCCAGCTCCATATACATTATCAAAAGGAGAGAAAAAAATATTTTGCAAAAGGTTGTATGATTTTAGAGGACCTGATGGTTATTGTTCAAATTTTAAAGGTTGCGTATCATTAGAGGACTGCAAAATTAGTGGCTTGAAGTCCCATGATTATCATGTTTTAATGAAACAATTATTACATGTTTTAATCAGAGGATTGCTTCCAAAGAAGCCAAGGAAAACAATAACTCGTTTCTGTTCATTTTTTAATAAATTATGTCAACGTGTTATCGATAGAGAGAAATTAAATCAACTTGACGACGAGATTATTGTAACTTTGTGCGAGCTTGAAAAATACTTTCCACCTTCTTTTTTTGACATAATGATACACTTGACAATTCATCTTGCAAGAGAAGCACGATTGTGTGGGCCAGTCCATTTTCGTTGGATGTACCCATTTGAAAGATACATGAAGACACTAAGGGATTATGTAAGAAATCATGCTCGTCCTGAGGGGTGTATTGCAGAATCTTTGGTGATTTTTTAACAAAATCACAGAAGAAAGAAGTTAGAAATGAAGATTACCAAAGTAATGTAATACTTGAAGGACGTCCAATATCAGCACATAAGACAATCACATTGTCTTCAAATGAGAAAGAATCTGCTCATTTGGCTGTGCTAATGAATATGACCGTGGTAGAGCCATTTTTAGAGTAAGTGCATATTCCCTCTTTTTCATTGTTTGATTGTTTGTAATTTTAAATATAACATAACATCTCTTGTTATACGCTAGTTTGCATTTGGAGGAGTTACAAAATTCAGACAAGCGCATGGAAAGAAATGCAACGTTACTTTGGAAAAATCATATAGCTACGTTCTCTAATTGGATTAAAAAAAAGGTCAATTGAATTCTTAAATGTTACTAATTAACTTAAAACCGTATAAAGAATATTTTAATTAAATGAAATTATTTTTTATAGGTATCTGTTAGCTCCAAAGATCACGACGACATGTTAAAATCGATTGCTTATGGTCCAAAGAACGATGCTTTGTCCTACACAAGATACATCATTAATGGACAACGTTTTCACACAAAAGATGTTGGGAGAGAAACCCAAAATAGTGGAGTGACTTATGACGCAACAACCATGTGTAGGGCAAGCGCAAAAGATGTTTCTCAAGTGGTCGATGTTGTCAGTTATTATGGGATACTTACCGATATAATTTTGTTGGACTATAGCATTTTTTATGTTCCGATCTTTAAGTGCGATTGGGCAAACATAAGAAATGGTGTGAAGGTTGAAAATGGATTTACGCTTGTCAATTTACATCAAAGTCAAGCTTCATTTACAAAAGATCCATATATACTTGCATCTCAAGCAAAGCAAATTTTTTATTCAAGAGAAAATGATTCTTCTAATTGGTATGTGGTAATGAAAGCACCTTCGAGAGTTTTTGACGATTTAGAGATCCACGACTCCTTTGAGGAAGTAAGCCATGTTGGGGAAGATTGCCAAGAAATCAGTATGGATGTTGATGAGTATGTTGAGGATGTTTCTTTTGTTAGAGAAGATTGTGAAGGCATACTTGAGTAGTCTTGAAATGTGTCCTTATATTTTCCTTATAAATCTTCCTTTTTTTTGTTGAGGAAGATTGCCAAGAAATGTGTCCTTATATTTTCCTTATAAATCTTCCTTTTAATTATCAATTTTAGAATTGGAAATATTATAAGTTATAAGTTCTAATTCTACACACCGTATCATTATTTAGCAGGTTTGGTATTTCTATGCATATGTTGATCTAACACTGTAAAGACGCCACCTGTCATTTTATAACATTAGTCCAAAATGTTAGTTGCAATATAAAAGTTCATTGTCCATTCTAAATGGTTCTTGATTGATAAAGCCAAAGCTCGATATATTATTAGAATAGCTTTAGAATTATTTGATGTCAATTCAATTCAATTTCGGAACACATAAATTAACAAACCTTTTTTTAACAAGTTACAGAGGTTCAGGAGTACTGTACCTTTTTTCACCAATTTTTAGGATTGTTAAAAGTTTTTTGCACAAGGGAATGATTAATTGATGTTCACCAAATATTCAAACCCGTATAAACTGATTGTGGTATAAAGAACTTGTTAATGTGTGTGTATTTTTGAAATGATTGTGGTATAATAGTGTAGGTTTTAAATGTGTGTGTATGTGTGTGTGGCATACTGTTACAGTTTTCACTCTATTACCGTGATCTGATGATTTAGCTTGGCTTGTTTATCTTATTCATCAATAAGTCTGCATTTATATTAGTGTAGGTTTTAAATGTGTGTGTATGTGAATAAGTCTGCATTTATATACACCCACACCCACACCCACCCACCCACCCCCTACAATCTCGATTGTTGTACATGTTTTGGAGATTTTCTTTGCATTGCTCTATTTTTTATGTTTAGATCTTATTAGCTTAAACAATTTGCTATATAATGTTACTGCTACAATTTATATTTTTGTTCAGTCCTGCTATGTTATTATAAAGCATACTACTAGTTTAATTATTGAATATGTGTTGACCAATTTTGTGGGTAAGCATAATCCTTTACCATTGCAATCTTTAGAATTTAATACATGGAACATATCTTTACATTTAAATTAAACAAAACTAAACCTATACTTAAACTTTAATATAATCATTGAATACAAATTATATTGTGTTACTAATGTTTAAGAAGATAATTTGCATTGCCATATTTCATATATTTGAACATATTAACTTCAACCTGCTCTGTGAGTATGTACACTTATCATATGCAATAGTGGGAGCTGCTGTAGATTATATTGCGTGAATTTATGTGTATATTTGGTATAAGAATATGTTGAGGAAGACTGGAGCATATTTTGATTTCTGTCATCGGTTTCCTTTTAATTATCAATAATTATTACTGAAATATTTTATCGAGCTATTTCATGCAAAGGATGTCATAATTTGCAAAACTTACAATAGTTTTTCTTATCCATTGAGACAGACATCTTAAGACCATTAATTAAATTTTATTTGACAATAAGGATGCTAAAAAATATATACATTGAGAAAACTAGTATATATGCTAGTAGTGTTTATGCTCATATATGAATGTATATCATGTTGTATAAACTGTAAAACCCCAAAAAAAAGCCTATACTTCATTTTTTGTTCTGCTCTGTTATTTGAGAAAACTGATATGCTCAACTTCAAAAACCTTTACCTCTCAATCTAGTTAGTTTTAGGTGATGTTTTCAAAAGAAATTATTTTCGAACATTGTTTGTTTTAAAAAAAAATTCATTAAACATTATCAAGTATTGAAGAAGAAAACGTATTTTGTAGTAAGAAACCCAAAAAGGGAATACTGTTGCAAACATGAATACTGCAGGTTGTATGAATACTGTATCAAACAATAATTCATTAATATATATTGTGAATAAGTGAACTATGCATATTGTATGTATGAAATAGGAAAAGATAACATCATGTTGTTAACCAATGCAAATTCTTTTTCTTGCTTGATTTATAGTCAACATTCAAAGAAAAATGATATCTTTGTACTAACTACAGGATATGGCAAAGAAGAGGAAGATTACTCGCAAACAAAAACAAGCCGAGGAACCAAAAGAAGCAAATATTGAATCCAACGAGCAACCGGAACCAAATTTAGAAACCAATGAGAAACATGAAGCAAATTTAGAAACTAATGAGCAACATGAAGTCAATATAGAAACCAATGAGCAAGGAATTGAAGCATGTACAGACAATATGATGCAAGTTGAAGAAAATATTGAAAACGAATTTGAAATTGGAAATGATGCGATGGAAAATGAGACGGAAAATGAGACTGATATTCAACACACAGATGAAAGTACGATTCAAAAGAAAAAAGATAGAGGCCAAACTAGAATGAAAAGACTGCCTTCGGATCGTGTGTCTCGGATTAACGTTGAATTTAATGACAATGTTGTACCAATAGGAGAAGGTTCTATAAAACTATCTTCGTACTTAGGACCGCTCGTACGGGAGCATGTTCCATTCACGATTGATGATTGGCGGAATATTGGCGATGATTTAAAACATGTGTTGTGGAGATCCATTCAGGTATCACTATACAAAGTATTGCTTATTAAAACTGAACAGTTGCATGAATCATTTGATATTCATATACAAGTAATCTCCCATCATAAACCCACAGTCATTTCCAAGGCCTTTGCTGCCTTTTCCTCTCCATGTCATTCTGAGGCCCTATAAACTGATTTGAGTATTTATACATAGTGGGGTAGTTATGTTTACTTGGGTAACTGAGTTTATAGTTTGTAAAGGTTTTATGAAATTAATTACAGATCTGTTATAAAGTTTCTCGGATAATTTCAATCGTTTTATTCTTAGTGGGTAATAAATAAATAAATTAAATAGAAGTGATAGCCAAGTCCAAGCATTATTTACTGTACTGTGAAGGTTGTAGTTCACTGAATAAGTGCAGGTGAGTGGTTTGTGTCTTCTTATGCATTCATTCATTGCATTCAACAAAAGATAAATGTATAGTTAATAAAAATAGGTAGAGTGTTGCCGACTTTATATCTTAATACTTATGGCCGACTACCCATGTTTCAGATTCAATGTTATGTCCCATATACAGTCTACATACATTTGAATATTATAAAATTCATACATACAAACGAATTGGATATAAAACTGTAACAGTTTTGGATTGATGTTTACTATATAAACTTAGTAATGATTGAACAATATATTTGGAATAAAAACTCATCAGTAAATTTTATATGAACTGGTAGAAATGTGGTAAAACCGAACCCCATTATGCTTAATATGCATCCAACTGTTTCAGTGCCATTATATTTTTAGTCCAACCTATATTTAACTCAGGTTTATAAATTGAAAAATCAAGTATATAATGTAAACCATGATGACTTGACAGGAAAAATAATCCTAGATGTGTTGAATAGTGGCATGCATACAATTACAATCATTTGTCATTACATCTGATTTATAGGATTTAAATATAATTGTTATTTTTATACTACAAATGATTTGCAAGTTTTACTGTATACATTAAACATGTTGTAATATAATGATACAGATTATTGTTTGAATGTGTTTAATGATATTAATGTTACTATCATTCAATGTATATATAAAATGTACAGATTACCAATTGTTTTGCATTTTGCAGGCTAGATTTAAACTGGATGTGGAGTGGCAGAAAGCGCCTATTTTTTAGCAAATGGGATGCATATGGAGGGCTTCAAAAAGCAGGTTCGTTAGGAAAATACTGGAAGCGAAGAACATGGAGGAAAGAATTAAGCTCAAACCTGGTAATGTCGAAAATATGAAGGACTTGAGGGATTTTCTAAGAAAGAAAATAGAATCAAAGTTTAAGGTAAATAAATACCAAATTCAATTGTATTACGTAATAATTATAATTATTCAGTGTATTATATCTTTTCATCTTAGGCACAAAGTGATCAATTCAAAGCTATTAGAAGTTTTCAAGTGCCACATACAGTAAGTCGCAAAGGAATGGCTCGATTAGCGGAAGATATGGTGAGAAAGAACAACTAGTTTAATTTGTGTAACATATTATGATTATGTATTTAATACAACCACATTCACTTTATCTATCATTCTTAACATAGAAACAGGAGAGTGGTGGCCACATCTCCAATCCTAGAAGTCAAATTTGGATTAAATCCCACACTCGAAAGAATGGCGAAGCAGTTAATACATATGTTCTAGAGACTATTGTAAGACACCGCAATATTGATAAAAAATTGTACAATATTGTCTTTCTATCCGTTATTGGCATTCTATCTATTACTTATATGTGAATAACGTTAACTTTTGTAGGAAAAGGTTAAAAAAATTGAAAGTGAATCAAACTCAACCAACAGTTCTTTGAGAGAAGATGCTCTCTCCCAAGTGTTGGGTCAGGATAAACTTGGATGACTACGAGCAATGGGAAGAGGTGCAAACTATACCAAGTTCTTGCTCTCACAAGCTAAAGATGATAGAATTTCACAATTGGAAGAGGAGGTTCGTTTGCTAAAGAAAAATCTGGTATATAACATATCAATCTTTACTTGTTATTCTACTTGTGTGGTAATATTAGAGATATTGTTCGATTTTTTTTCATATGGTTTTTTAATCCATCGTCCACACTTGATTTTTTAGGTTACTGCATGTCAAAGAGAAGAATCAATGCCTCGAGTAAACATCGAATATTAGCATATGCATAATTTCACGTTTGCATATGTGTGCATATGATACTTTGCTATTAAACATCAAATACATTATCATTGTGATATTATCTAAAAATTAATTTTAATATAGTATTTAACTTAAGACGCTTCTAATTAATTGCAGAGCAATGGAAATACATTAGATAAATGTGATTTATTGGATTGGAGCGGAACCGATGAAATAGTTGCTGAAGGAAGAGTCGTGTCAAGTGATCCAAATGAGCCTGTACATAGAATTCCTATAGGACCAAATGCAAAGATAGTTTTGATTGAGTTTCCAAGGAAATTGGATGCTTTTTTATGGAGAGCCGTGATTCATACGATACATATTGGAGAGGCTGCCGGTATGTTAGTAGCATGGCCTGTCGATAAAGTTATTTTGCATAAGCTAGATCAAATCGACAACATGGTAAATTGAATATCACTTTATTTATAATTTTTATTTCAAAATACAACTATTAATTTCATAAATACATATTTTTTTGGAATAGACTAAAAGTAGCAGAACAGAGCCTTCATGCAAGCTATATGATTGGTTTGGAGGTGAAGAAGTAGTTGCTGAAGGACGCTTGTACTCTAGCGATCCAAACTAGCTTGTGAATGGCGTTCCTATTGGACCATCAGCTATGGTAGTTTCTATTGATAATCCAAACAACCCCAAGGCCTTTTTATGGAAACCAAGAAATAATATGATATATGTTGGAGATGCTGTTGGTAATAAAGTTGCTTGGCCAAAATCAAAAGTAGTTGTCGAGAAAGCTAAAGCACCATCATTTGTTTCTAATAGTGGCAACGTAACATCTCATACGGTAATATGTTTAAACATAATTATAGCAACTTGTTATCAAATTTATTAATATATATATATATATATATTAAAACCATCACTTTTCTTTTTCTTGTTTGATAGAGTGGAAGGCTAGCCCCCAAAAGCAAATGCAGGCTGATTGATGTTGGTGGAACAGCAACAATAGTTGTCGAAGGGGTTGTGGCTTCAACCGATCCAAATGAAATGGTCCATTTTGTTCCTATTGGAAGAGACGCCGTTAAAGTTTGGGTAGTGAATGCTATAGTTCCCGATGCAGTTCTGTGGAGACCATCTTCTGATTTTGTCTACATTGAAGATGCTGTAGGCTCTATAGTGGCATGGCCAACCTCAAAAGTTGTGATAGAATCAAGTTCTAGTAAGTATAATTTTTTCATACATATATACAAAATTTCAAAATGTATTCATATTTGATTGTATGATTTAATTCTTGACATTATACAGTTTTCTTTTATATAGGTAACCATTGTTAAAGTTTGTTGACTGATCAGAAGAAAAGAAAGCTTCACAACTGCACTCTAGGTAAATATACGAATAATACATCATGCATAAAAGTCATTTTATGTTTTTCGCTTGATATTCATATTTTGGTTCTTATCAAAGTGTAGCACTGTGGTCAGATATACGAATATGTAAATATACGAATTGCTACGTGAAGTTATTAACTTTTCGAAAAGTTATTAACTTCTATTCTTCGCTCTCTTGTTGTTTCTTTCTATGAGCTATGGGAACTCCTCCTTCCTTTTCAAAAAACATACTTGTTCTTCTTTTGTTGCAACTCGTTTTGTATGTTTCATTCTTTTTTTTAAAATATATTTTAACCTGGTGTATAATTTGATTAAGATATTCTACGTTATAGGTTGGGGAACATATGTTCCTACTCCAGCAATCCACTTTACTTCTTCTCGACAAGAGTCATTGTTATAAGAGTTAAATTCTTCCTTGTCATGCAATATAAAAACTTTAGAGTTCGAGAATAGCAACCTTTAGGCTGTCAATAGATCATTAACTATAAAGAACTCGTAGATCTCGTCCATATTGGACTTGTAAAAGAAGAAAACCCAAGAGCTGGAAGAAAAACTAAAAACTCTTTAGAATGAACGTACACAGTCTAGAGAACAAACAAAACAAACAAGACTTAAGGTGATCAAACTTGAGGGAAGCTTGGCTAAGGTGACTATTATTGAGAAAAAGTTTACTAAGAAAGACTCTCTACTTAAGAGGTCGAATTGCCTTTTTGGTTCTTAAACTCTTCATTTTGCCGCCTCTATGCATCAAGGACCCATGTGAGCTTTTCAGCTACCATTAAACACATGCAAAAACGCACTTGGTGATGGTGACAATGGTTATGAAGGAAATCCTCTTGTTTAACCTTCAGTTCCAAAGAGGTGGGTTTTTACTTGAAAGCGTAGATATCAAAAGCAAAACTCATATGGTTGACTGATCAATGGTGTTACCTCTTATTTTCTGGGACATCGAAATCAAAACTCACAGGGTTTTGCAAGTAAAACATAACTCTTGATGCGTTATACTTTAATTTTCTGAGTATCATGACCGAATAAGATCATTTTGTATTTCTAATACCATTTAACCTTTTATTTACTATTATCTAGAGTAGCTTGCCCAAGTGGTTCTAAAGTACTCTTGCTTTTTCATTACTGATGTGCTTCCCTTCTGTAGGATATTATCTATTTACATGTACACACAATTATAACACGGACATGAAATTATGAATGCATGCATTTATACTCATGTTTCTTCGGGTAAGGGGTGCAATTTCCATAGTACAAGCTGTACATTGTTAGTAATAAATAATTCCAGTGATGTATAAGCTTGGATGAAGCAAATGGGTTCATAAGGTTTAACCTTGATATTTTTCAATATGCCTTTATGTAGTTTCTAAGGAACTCTTAATATTTAATCAATAATAGTGAAGGAGAAACCAAACAAGAAGGCTGTTAAAATTTTGCGGCATGGTGTATATCAATTCGAAGAAGATTGATCCAGTTATGTATATATTTTGCAGTTCTAACTTTATATTCTTGTTTTGATCATATAAAGGATAATGTCAGTTGAGTTGTTCCATATAGACCTTTGACTTTGTTCCAGAAGATGATATGAGGAGCTCATTATTTACCAAAATAGTTGTCTCATTGCTACGTGAGCAGTAAATTTAGCATGAACCAGATCCTTTTGCACTATCTTTTGAGCTATTTCGGTTTGGCATCATATTTCTACGCATCATATTGGACCAATGGGTCGATTTCAGACATGTTGTCTGTCCTCTTTGTCTGAGTTCATACTAGTTGGTCTAAGTTCATACCAGTTGGTGATCTTACCAGTTGGTCCTCTGACCAGTTGGTGTTCTTACCAGTCTGAGTTCATACCAGTTGGTCCTCTGACGTGACCACCACGCATCTTGTCTGAGTTACACAGAGATAGTTTACACAGAGATCGGTCTGGGTTCATACCAGTTGGTGTTCCTGGTGATGTTCAGTCTGAGTTTAGGCATGTTGTGTGTCCTTTTTTTTGAGTTCCTTTGTTAACTGCTGTGGTCAAAGCTAGAGACACACGGTGTGGTTTGGAGAATGATGTACACAATGGTAGGTGTTTCCGGTGATGTTCAGTCTGAGATGATTCGTACATGTAGAAACACGTTTCTGTTTATGCACACTTGACAGTTAAATGGTTCTACCTCTGTTCTGTGAGATGTATATATGAAATTCTACAGTTTTTCTTTTTGTTGGGAAATTCCGAGTGTGCTTTTGTATTGACAGTATAAAATTATCTGCAAATTACCTCATATGTTCATTGAATTTGCACAGGTACGAGTAATACTGCAAGTTTGGCGAAACATCAAGCAAATCCTAAGGTATCTCCTGTGATTGCAAAAATGATGGGAAAGATGGATGCCTGGGCTAAGTAATATGCTAATGTTTTCTTCATACTTGTATTAGTACATTATGCTAGATAATGTTGTTATTATGTAATGTTGGAGGCAAACTGCTAATTATGACCAAGGCTGTTATTATGTAATGTTGGAGGCAAACTGCTAATTATGACCAAGACTGTTATATGTAATGTAATGTAATGTTGTTATTATGTAATGTAATGTTGTTATTATGTAATGTTGTTATTATGTAATGTTGTATATACATATATCTATCTGTGTGCATATATATATAATATAATATAAAAAAAAGAAAATTGAAACAAATGCTGAATATTAATATTATATAGGATAGCATTTGAAAAACGCTATTGATTCATCAAACACTATCGCAACTCTATATGAGATGTAAGATTTATGCATCAAAAACGCTATAATAGAATCAAAAACGCTATAGTAGAAAATAAAAAACGCTATACAAGAATGACAAAAATGCTATCGAAAAACATTGTAACGCTATAACATGGTATGATGAAACGCTATAAAATATGCTCAAAAACTCTATAGAAGTTAAATGAAGGATTAAATTCCCTATAGCGTTTAAGTTTAATGACAGAGAAAAAACGCTATGGTAGGGTGCAAACGCTATGCACTTTTGTAAACGCTATTAGTTATTATAGCGTTTTCCTTCCTGCTATGTAATGTTGCCGACCTACCATAGCTTGTGGTTCCACGGCGTTCTCTGAAACGCTATGGTAGCCTGTTATAGCGTTTTTAAAATGCTATGAAACCCATAAGCTGTTGTAGTGCATCCTTCCTAAAATATATTTTTAGAAATATTAACAGCTAAAAAAAGCTACACAATTTAAGCATGCCCTATTAATATCACAGTCAATGCTTTCTGAAACTATTAGGTATAGCAGTTGCACATTCTTACCTAGTAACTTGATGGCCATATTCCTATTTCACTTGTGCATACTAATTAAATCTCGTCAGAC
The DNA here is from genome assembly GCA_030737815.1 of Allium fistulosum. NCBI lineage: Eukaryota > Viridiplantae > Streptophyta > Magnoliopsida > Asparagales > Amaryllidaceae > Allium > Allium fistulosum. The sequence continues at coordinate 749,172,405 of CM060905.1, read as the reverse complement.
TGATGCCTTTATTTGCAGAAAAATGAAAACAATTAAAAATACAATTAATTTTTTCTAAAATAAATGACAAAGTGTTGTTTTAGGTTCATGTTACTGTTGCTAGCTGTGATACTTGCAACTAAAATAACCTACATGATATTTAAAACATCAAGTGTAGTCTTCAAATATTTTTATTCATCAACGGTAATTGAAGCTTAAGTTGTTAGGTTGTTAACACTACTAACCCTTTGGTAATGAGAAACAACATAATGATTATCTTTTGTCCTTCAACATTGTGGCAATGTAATAACGAGGATTAAAAGATTGGATAAGCTATATAATTACAATTATTCCAGAATATCGATTGCTAATACTATGTCAGTGCAAAGATATGCCTGGAAAATTTACCATTCCACAAATAAAGTCTTATGTGTTCTTTAACTTCTAATTTTAGCTAACAAAAGATTTACACAAAATCTAAACTATAATGAGTTTTTATTGTCTATTATTTTTATACTTGTGTGTTTTTTTCTTCTTTGTTTGTACATTTAAGCGACAATCTATCGATGCCTTATTTTTTTCTTGTGTGTAAATGACATATTTAAACTATTGATGATGCCTTATTATTTTGAGTTAAAGTGGGGTAAAAATATAAATTCTGACGAGTAGTGCTTGCTGTTCCAAAATGATAATTTATCAAAATCGAACTGAACTCATTTTGACATAACTTTTGAACGATTTGTTAGGTTTCGAGAATTTTGCCCATTTCGGAAAGCTTAAAACCTTAGGTATAACTTTTCTTTGAGGTGTTTTGCAAAATTTTGATGTCTTCATGGCCAGAAACGTGAGTTTTATTGGTGGACCTGCATATGTAATTTAATTCCAGTTTTTACCCCCCATGCAAAAAAAAACTATAACTTCTAATGCACTCCACATTTTTATGATCAGTAAGATGATTTGGAATGTTAAAATACTGTATTACAATTTACTTTTTGAAAACATGACTTGGTTCAGCTTTTTTGACTTTTGAAAACGAGTGGGAAAAATGTTAAACATGAACGTTGTATTGCTTCTATGTTAAGTGAATGTATACTTATTAAAACCTTCTTGGATAAGACTAATGCTTTGTCCTGAGAACAGGTGCTCTAGAAGGCCTAGAGCGATTGTGTGGCGACGTTGGCTCACATATAAGTCAAATAACTTGCTAAAATGCTAAAATAAAAGTACACTTTCAGATTAAATACAGAAGTGTTAGAAATATTAATATATATTGTGTTTCCAACCATGTGGGCAATGTATATCATATATATATATATATATATATATATATATATCAAATTTGTAAAATTTCAAACGACTCTCCGTACAAAGGAGACTTTTTTCTAAATTTTCCGAATATTCTAACACTTGGAAAAATTATCAATAAATATGTATGCAAAGATTAATAAACGAGTCTATTCAAATTTGTAACATATGATAAATTTGATTCTACAATAACCACTTAGAGAATTGAGTGAGTCTCAACTCGATTGTATAATTCGAAAGAAGTTATAATTTAGTGTGTATGACGTCTTCGTATAAGAAATTGCTAGGATGATATTTTCATAAGGGGGAGGTATGTAACAACCATGCTATTCTAAGCCGTAGTATTATACAAATTTAATTAAAATAAAATGTTCGTATTCGATTTTTGAGAACTATTATTTGAAATCAACTTTTTTACTTAATTGAAATCTATTTAATAATAGATTTTGTTTTCACAAGTTGAATTAATTAATAAGTTCTTTTTAGAAAATATATCAAATAGGATAAAGTGTTATTGTTTGATATAAAATATTTTAAAAGTGTAGATAATTTTATATTATTGAAATATGTGGAAAATAAATTTAATTTACGTTACGTTGATACAATCAATAATTGAATAAAGATAGATAAATATTGAATCAAACGATGTCATGTAATTATCGAAATTGTAATTTGTAAATTAGATAGTAGATTAATTTAAATTGGAAATGGTTCTACAAATCAATGTTGAAATTACTCACATTTAAATATATAGGGGAAAATGCAAATTTTATTTATATAAGAACTTTGGTTGTAAATTTAAAGAGAAAACAAATAAATTCATTTCAAAATCTCTTCCTTCCTCACTTTTGGCCCAAGCCCATTTACATTAAAATTAAAAATGAACGCACCTCTACACTTTTCTTTCCCAAATCCTAGAACCCGACCATATACCCCAATCCCCAAATACCTTACTTAACACATGAAATCGACAAGGAAAAAAACAACAAAACGCATGCTTGCGGAGCTCGTAAGACGAAGCTATGGGGAATCGCGAGGGGACGTGAAGTTGGTGCTGAAATCGATGGGTGGGTGACCTAGGCTGTAGGAAGTGAACTAGTGTCACGGTTCTAGTGATGGGTGAAGTCATGATGACAAAGGTTGCAACATCGATTTGGAGGTGATGGGAGAAGCCCGGCTATGTGCGACTTGGAGCATGGTTGGCGGCTGTTAGGGAAGTTCAGTCGAGCGGTGATGGCTTTCAGACGTGCGATGGTCGATGCGTACTAGTATCAAATGGAGGCTGCTGCAAGCGAAGAAGGAGGCACAATGTTTTCTAGTGCTTTTGGACAGTAAAGACTTTGCTTGGAATTTTAGGTGAGTTATTATTACCTCACACTGCTATATCTAAATAAATGAATATCCTTATGCTTGCCATGATATGGTTGTTTGGGTGATAATTGTTCATTTTTGATTATTGAATTAGTTAAAGTATGAATGCATATAATGAATTGTTCTATGTTTTTCACATAGTTTGGATAAACATGATTGGTTTGGGATGTTTATTCTTTAAATGGTTTGGTGGTGTAAATTTATAAATGTAATTTCGTTCGTTTGTGAATTTAAAATTTTGTAGTATGATGATACTTATATATATCATCGTATGATCGAAGTTTGTTAGAAAGCAAGTCGAAGTTATAAAAATTTCATATTTGGTATTTTTGACCCAAAAAATGGACCAACACCCTGGTTTGAGTTTGAAAGCACCAACTCTGTCTTGATAGAGAAATATCACAGATAACGGATATAGAAAAAGAATAATAAAAGAAAGACAGAGAATTTTTACAGTGGTTCGGTTGCTAATGAAACTTATATCCACTTTATAGTTTTATTAGACTGATTCACTACAACAAACTGGGATTTTCATAGCACTCATTCATAGAGTTTTGGCCTTTGGTGCTAATAAGCCTGTTTGGTATATAAAAAATTCATAAATTGAACGCTATACAAGCTCCGTCTAAATTTAATTAAATGCTTTATGCTAAATTTAAGCTGGGTAGGGTTCTTTTAGGTTTTGCCTCCTAAAATTTCAATTCCCACCAATATTCCTTTCTTCCTCTCCCAACTCACGAATTTCCTCAATGATCTTTTCACAAATGTCCCTGCCCATCGCATGTCTAATTTCATGTCAGATGTCGACCAAACCCTAGTTTCGCAGCTCTCAGCTTGCAACTCGTTGCTTGTGGTCATTGATTGCGACTCGTCGCGCTTCCTTCTGGCAACTCGTAGATTCCTTCTCGCAGCTATCAGATCTCCGATATTCTAGGTATTTCTATTTTGGTTGATGATTTTAGGTATCTCTATTGCTCGCCAGAAATCACTTAATCGAATTACTTAATTTCACAAATTGGATAATTTGTTCCAACGCATAAAGCATAAATGTTTTTTTTCCATAACATGACAATTATATAAGCGATTAAAGTTGTAAATCGGACACATTGCTGGTCACAAATATCCCAGAGTATCATTTCAGTGCAAGATGTATTGGAATGCAGAAATATTCTAGAAAACACATTAAAATAGTATAAGTGATTATTGATACAATAACTATTGTTAGCCATGTTGAATGAAAATGAACTTGAAAAAAATCGTATGCAGCTTTAAGGTGACAGCTAATAAATGTTTTTAAATGTCCTTGTACAGTTAATGTTATATATGTTTGCTGAAAAGTAGACATTGGCTGCAAGCAACTTTATAACTACACGGTTAGTTATTGTCGAAAGTAGGAGATAGTCACGCTAATGATATCAGCCTTTATTCCATCTTCATTCCCACACAATTTTTCAAGTACAAAACATAACGTAGTAAACAAATTTATATGCAAACGATTAAGTTCATTATCATACATCTTATGCAACTATAGTATCTAAGATACTATGAAAAATTAACAAATAAAAATCATTAGTTTATTTCAGAACATAATGATAAAATCTAGTTTAGTTTGCAACATATTAAAGTCATACATAAGAACATTGTTTAAACCTTTTTATGTAAATACAAATAGGATTTCAGTTCTACAAATTTGATAGGTTTGAACTGAATGTTTTACATCATTGTTCACTGAATATAGTAGCCACTAAACCCAATGAATGACATTTGATTTTAGGTCCTAGTGTTTCATTTTTCATTGCATGAAAGTGAAAGCATCTGTCTGGTATTTGAGTGCATTTTAAGAGCTTGCAACCTTTATCACTCCTCTCTTTCATTATTTTGCTTGCCTTCTTATTGCAGTGCCACCGCAGTATCATTGCCATCATTATATAGTTATACTGTTGGAACTATACCGAAGCATAAATAGTACATCAATATTGAAATAAAGTACATTTGTTGTAGTAATAAATAGGAAATGCAAGTAACAACGCCTGCACTAAACCATGTAGAATGTAGTTATTGCAATTAATAGTTATTACATATGTTTAATAAATTAAATGAGACAAATTAGTGGCTAGAATTTTGCTATTCCTTTTTTTGTTCATATTTAATTTTTTGAACCTCTATTAATATGCATAGGGAAAATAGTTACTACCGGAGAAAAACATAGTAATGATTTAATTTATGGTGAATTTCCTTCCTTGTTTTGCAGTTTGAAGTAAATTATGTGACTGAAACACGAATCTTTTGAAAGTTGGTACTTTAATCTGATTATGCCATCAGATTGAATTAGTGAGCATGAAATTTTAGTTGCAAAATTATATCATAAATTTTGAATAAGTACCTCATACTAATATGTTGTGTAAAAGTACATGTATCCATAAAATGAACTTGATGTTGCTAGTTTATTTCTGGTACAGTTGAATTTAAATGATGGTTGAAACAGTTTTTAACTTTGTTTGAAATAAAATACAATGGTCATGTCTGGCTACTTACTTTATCAATTATAAAAACTTGGAAAAGTCTATTTTTGATATTTTGTTTCTAACAGTACATGTTAGGTAGTACAAATTGTAAATAAAATTTGTTGTTGATGAAATAAACGAGAAAAATGTGTGTTCCATAACACAACTACTTATCTAAGGCCATAGGCACATTGTATGGATACAATGTTTCTTGTAGATTATACGCAGCTTATTATATCATTAATCAACATGCACAAAACTGTCCCTTGATTCTAAACAAAGGTCCCTTGTTAAGTTGTTACGATGTAAGGGAGCACATAGATCAAGGGAACAGGTATACTTAGGGTCAATCACTATACGATGTAGCATTTTGTTGATATTTTAAAACATTGATACCAGTTGTCAAGGGAACTTCTCTAAGTAAAGAAAACAAACCTTACCTATACTGATACCGGTTGTCATGTTGTAATAACAAATATTTGCAGCACAATGAGTTAACACACAATCAAAGTGTTTGGGTGTTGTACAATAATTTGCATTAAATCAGTAATGGGACAATTTTCAGCTTAAAACACATACTTTTTATTCACATCACTAAACGATTCAGGCATCGGTTCACTCATGACTAATGCCAGTTTCATGCAATGTAATAATGATTGGTGACATTGTTGTATAAGTTGATAAAATTATTGTTAATGGCGCAAGCCAAGTATCAGGAGAGGGGTAATGCATAGACATTACTCCGGTGCTACAAAATAGCGCCGTTGTAATGACAAATTTTTTAGAAACAGTTTGGTGCTAATGTTGTATATTGTTCTGACATTGTTGTATATTTGTATCCATGCACCTTATAGTACTCAAGTTTTCCATACGAATTCTATTCTTTTTTGGGTTACATAGTTTCAGCAGGACGGTAACAATACATAAATACAGCCTGTAGATGTTTCATGTGAAAACTTGAGTCAAGAGAGATTTACTGTTCGTAAATCTGATATTTTTTTCCATTTGAAAAGACAAGAAATGATGGATAAAGACTGGGTACGTCTAAACAGGTAATTATATGGTACTTAAGTATAATATTGAATTTAAAACATATTTTAATATCTAAGGTTATTATTTGTTTTTTATTATTATTGTAGAACCACTAAAGAATACGAGCAAGCAGCTTTGATTTTGTAAATGATTCAAAGCTAAAGCTGCAAAAGGTGGAAAAAATTTTATGCCCTTGTGTAGATTGCAGAAATCTTACCCGTCTTCATGGAGAAGTTATTGTTGAGCATTTGATTATAAGAGCAATGGATCCTAAGTACATGGACGGTGAGTGGTACAATCACGGCGAGCGAATAAATAAAAGCAAAAATACAAAGCCGGGTGTTTCCTGGAGATTTGACCAGGCAACTGAGTACTCGGCGTACAGGACGACTCGGTGTCAACTAGTGCTCGGCATCCAGTGGTACTCGGCGTTAGAAGACGTTCGGCGTATATAGCTACTCTACATGGCAGCATCGTTCGGCCAAAGGAGCGTTCGGCTAAGAAGCATCGTTCGGCTAAAGGATCGTTCGGCTAAGAAGCATCGTTCGGCCAAAGGATCGTTCGGCTAAGAAGCATCGTTCGGCTAAAGGATCGTTCGGCTAAGAAGCATCGTTCGGCCAAAGGATCGTTCGGCTAAGAAGCATCGTTCGGCTAAAGGATCGTTCGGCTAAGAAGCATCGTTCAGCCAGAAGGCACATTCGGCTTCGACTGACAACTGTTCTGCACTTCCCACCCATCAAACGTACCGTTCGGCATTGAGAAGGTGGTTCGGCGTCAACGTGTTCGGTCTACTTGGTTCGGCATACAGCGACCACTACACTTGGGCTAGAGTGTTCGGCCACCAAGCCCACCTGGGAAGTCCAGCCCATATTTGTCTATAAATAGAGGGGCAGGGTCACAATGAAGAGGGACCTTTTTTGGGAGAACAATGGGGAGACTCTGCCATTGTTTATACTCTCCTCTTTTTAACTCAAACTTGTATTCAAGTCATGAATATATGGATTGTATCTGTATTCAACTACTTATGAAAGAAATAAAGATCAAAACTCAAAGTGGATGTAGGCAGTTACGCTGAACCACTATAAATCCGGTGTTCTTACTTTCTGCATTTAAATTAGCATATTCTTCCTTGTTTAATTTAACTTCATCACTTACATCTCTACACAATCTTTTTCAACGAGGTTAGTGACCAATTTTGGTGCTAACACTTTGGTGCTTTCACCGAGAATCGAATTCTCAGACCTCAAGGATCTGCTTTGAAGCTACTGGATTGAACAAATCCCCCAAAGAAGATCCGACTCACTGATAGGACATCCGTTGATTCTACTCAGAGTTCATACCGATAACTCTACAATGGCAGGACCACGTACCAGGTCAACTTCTCATAATGCGGATGCCCACGAGACGGCTAGCGTGCAACAAGACTGAAGCTGCTGACAGCTCTACTTCCTCTGATGAACCTCCCAGGCGCAGACGCCGCAAGACTGAAGCTGCTGTTCAAACAGCTGGAGACCGTGACCAATCAAGAGCTGGAAACTTCAGGACAGGAGTACAAATGGAGGCTGGAGGCCCAGACCATCAGAACGCTCCAGAAAAGGAGTATGCCGAACGCTCCAGAAAAGGCGTATGCCGAACGCTCCAGAAAAGGCGTAGGCCGAACGCTCCAGAAAAGGCGTAGGCCGAACGCCCCAGAAAAGGCATATGCCGAACGCTCCAGAAAAGGCATATGCCGAACGCTCTAGAAAAGGCGTAGGCCGAACGCTCCAGAAAAGGCGTAGGCCGAACGCCCCAGAAAAGGCATATGCCGAACGCTCCAGAAAAGGCGTAGGCCGAACGCTCCAGAAAAGGCGTAGGCCGAACGCCCCAGAAAAGGCATATGCCGAACGCTCCAGAAAAGGCGTAGGCCGAACGCTCCAGAAAAGGCGTAGGCCGAACGCCCCAGAAAAGGCATATGCCGAACGCTCAAGAAAAGGCATATGCCGAACGCTCCAGAAAAGGCGTAGGCCGAACGCTCTTCCAGGCCGACCATACCTCTACACCGAACGCCCTAATGCCGAACGGTATTGTATGTCGAACGACTCGGTTGTGCCGAACAGTGTGGATGCCGAACAGCTTTGGCCGAACCACTTCTGGACGATTCACTTTGGACAAACAGCCTTGGCCGAACAGCTCTGGCCGAACCACTCCAGGCCGACCCACTTTGCCCGAACAGCTTTGGCCGAACCACTCCAGGCCGATCCACTCTGGCCGAACAGCCTTGGCCGAACAACTTTGGCCGAACCATTCCAGGCCGACCATACCTCTAGGCCGAACGTTCTTCCAGGCCGATCCATACCTCTATGCCGAACACCTCTGTAATGCCGAACGGTATTGTATGCCGAACGCTCATCAATGCCGAACGGTATTGTATGCCGAGAACCTCTGGAATTAAGTTACACCGGTCCCTGACATCCCATGATCGACCAGGGCATAGAGGATCTAGCGGCAGCTTATGAACGGCATCAAGGGAACAGACAAGCAACCGCTATTCAAACGATACTCCCAAAGGTTGGAGAACATAGATGGTATGACTCTAGCAAATGCCAAGATGACTCCGAGCACCATTCTTCGCTGACCTAGCACTTCGAATTTAATGACCCCAAGCAAACCAATGCTCTAAACAATTTATTCCAAATACTAACAAGGGTATCATACTGATCGCGTTTGAGGAAAGCCGACCTCCAGATATATTTTGGCAGCTAGTTAGCTAAAGAGCCTCCTACGACTATGGATCGTTTCTTCTACAAAATGAATCAGAACTAAAGTGAGGAGGAGTGGAGCAGACTAAGAAAAATAACAATGAAGGCCCGTTGGCTAAGGATGTAGATCCCAGTAGCCGAAACAAGACTTCAGAATTCAGCTCATATGCTCTTTGAAAGATTCAATTGACAACCTCTACTTGAAGACTCACGACTCGGAGTGGTACTGGAAACCAACCTCGAGAGAGTACACCAAAGTCTAAAGAAAATCAGGGGAATGTTGTATATTCCCAGATGGTCACTAATCCTAACACGAGCGATTACAAACACCTCCGAGGTGTGATCGAAAAGATGACGTGGAAAGGAAAGCTTCAATAGTATGTACAAGTCCAGCAGAATGGCGGGCATCGAATATCTGATGCCTATTAATAAAGGGCTACGATTATCAATTGGACGGTTGACGGCCAACATCCCTTTGAAAGGAGCCAGGGGCGGAGTCGAATAGCGAGCACACGATGCTGCTTCACATATCAATGAGATTTACCATAATCTTCTTTGAATTATTTCCATTTCCATCTCTATTTCAATTGTTCTATGAACTACGACTAGCTTGAACTAAACTACTTTCAAAACGATGCAGGTGTCCAGGTACTCAGATTTGGTTGCCAACCAATCTACGCAGACCATGATCAGACGTGTGGGGTTACATCTAGACGAGAATAATTCTATTGCTCATCATCAACCATATGCCTTTTATTTGGGGCTATGGATTAAATACAATGTACAACATCACGATGAACGGAGAGCTGAATTCCATCCTGCAAGTGGAATTTATTCAAGTAGAGAGCGGCTGCGATACGACCAACCACTCGCTAAGTGAAACTCGAGCTCGGGGGCAATCCATCACATCAAGACTAAAAATGGGTTGATACACGACGATCCTTCGCACAACTCCGTACTCCCAGAGTGCGAGACGGAGTATAAACATCTACTTAACTCCGTACTCCCAGAGTGTGAGACGGAGTATAAACATTAATCAACTCCGTACTCCCAGAGTGCGAGACGGAGTATAAACATTAATCAACTCCGTACTCCCAGAGTGTGAGACGGAGTTTAAACATTCGCTTAACTCCGTACTCCCAGAGTGCGAGGCGGAGTATAAATATTAATCAACTCCGTATTTCCAGAGTGCGAGACGGAGTATAAACATACATCAACTCCATACTCATCCCCAAAACTGGGGGCAGAACCAAAGCAAAGCATGCTAGTTGAACATTTGTCTAAAAGAAGATTGCAACGAAACGATTAATAGACGACTGTCAAGCAATCAACTGAACGGAAATATGCAGCATGAAAGACCGCGGTTTTTCAAAGCACGTCATGTTTACACAAGACGTCCTTTGGGGGGCAAATGTTATCCCGCCTTTTGGCAAGGCCGTGACACCAAGAACTTGATTAGAAACCAGTGACAGTTCGTCTTGGAGATCGGTTACACAAAGGCTCACAATGGATATCGATGGATTTTGTCCGAGTCTGGATCGAGCCACGATTAACAAGACATAACAATCAAAGCCAGTGAAGCCAATGTTCCAAGTTTCAAGACGATCCGAGTTCGTATGCTCAACTTATGATCGATTCGAGCAACCGACCATCCATCCATCAACCTCCACATTTTGACTTGGAGACCTAAACTGCTTCGAATGAATATGGCCCGATCATCCACTCCAATCGGGTCATAGAACAAAGTTCGACAAAATACAGATACCCCTCATGAAGCTCAGTGACGCCGGGATCCGTCAAAAGTGGACGTGATTTGATCATCTACACATCAAATCCTACCCTGAACACGAAAGGTTGTTCGAAAGTCCAACTTGAAGTAGCTATGGTAGACTGCGTACTCGCTAACCATCACTGTCAATATATGGACACGACTGCACCTTGGAACATATGCAACTTACTTTGTCTACTCAGCAATCTATTATCCTTATTTTCTAGAAGGAGATACGGAACAAATTGTAAGAGATTTGGCTATCTAACCCAACATGGATGTGATTCAACCATCTGTCATATACCTCCTTCCTTGACTTGATTGGAAGAGCTATAATCACCAAGCGGACGAGAATCGATCGTCCATTTTTCAAATTTCGTCCCTCATCCTGGGGGGCAGAATCTCATTCCGTGAGCAAACGTGGTTCGATTGCTCATTCGACGACATTAGCCTCGATACAGTAGATGAATACAAATTAAAGAATGGAAATACGACTTCTCTCAACTTAAAACCTCCAAGTCCCCAGAGTGCGGACTGGAGTACTCTAAGTCCCCAGAGCGCGGACTAGAGTATAAACGACTAAAACCTCCAAGTCCCCAGAGTGCGGACTAGAGTACTCTAAGTCCCCAGAGCGCGGACTAGAGTATAGACGACTTAAACCTCCAAGTCCCCAGAGTGCGGACTGGAGTACTCTAAGTCCCCAGAGCGCGGACTAGAGTATAAACGACTAAAACTCTAAGTCCCCAGAGCGCGGACTGGAGTACTCTAAGTCCCCAGAGCGCGGACTAGAGTATAAACGAGTTAAACCTCCAAGTCCCCAGAGCGCGGACTGGAGTACTCTAAGTCCCCAGAGCGCGGACTAGAGTATAAACGACTTAAACCTCCAAGTCCCCAGAGCGCGGACTGGAGTACTCTAAGTCCCCAGAGCGCGGACTAGAGTATAAACGACTAAAACCTCCAAGTCCCCAGAGTGCGGACTGGAGTACTCTAAGTCCCCAGAGCGCGGACTAGAGTATAGACGACTTAAACCTCCAAGTCCCCAGAGTGCGGACTGGAGTACTCTAAGTCCCCAGAGCGCGGACTAGAGTATAAACGACTAAAACTCGAAGTCCCCAGAGCGCGGACTGGAGTACTCTAAGTCCCCAGAGCGCGGACTAGAGTATAAACGAGTTAAACCTCCAAGTCCCCAGAGCGCGGACTGGAGTACTCTAAGTCCCCAGAGCGCGGACAAGAGTATAAACGACTAAAACCTCCAAGTCCCCAGAGTGCGGACTGGAGTACTCTAAGTCCCCAGAGCGCGGACTAGAGTATAAACGACTTAAACCTCCAAGTCCCCAGAGCACGGACTGGAGTACTCTAAGTCCCCAGAGCGTGGACTAGAGTATAAATGACTAAAACCTCCAAGTCCCCAGAGTGCGGACTGGAGTACTCTAAGTCCCCAGAGCGCGGACTAGAGTATAGACGACTTAAACCTCCAAGTCCCCAAAGTGCGGACTGGAGTACTCTAAGTCCCCAGAGCGCGGACTAGAGTATAAACGACTAAAACTCTAAGTCCCCAGAGCGCGGACTGGAGTACTCTAAGTCCCCAGAGCGTGGACTAGAGTATAAACGACTAAAACCTCCAAGTCCCCAGAGTGCGGACTGGAGTACTCTAAGTCCCCAGAGCGCGGACTAGAGTATAGACGACTTAAACCTCCAAGTCCCCAGAGTGCGGACTGGAGTACTCTAAGTCCCCAGAGCGCGGACTAGAGTATAAACGACTAAAACTCTAAGTCCCCAGAGCGCGGACTGGAGTACTCTAAGTCCCCAGAGCGCGGACTAGAGTATAAACGACTTAAACCTCCAAGTCCCCAGAGCGCGGACTAGAGTACTCTAAGTCCCCAGAGCGCGGATTAGAGTATAAACGACTAAAACCTCCAAGTCCCCAGAGTGCGGATTGGAGTACTCTAGGTCCCCAGAGCGCGGACTAGAGTATAAACGACTTAAACCTCCAAGTCCTCAGAGCGCGGACTAGAGTACTCTAAGTCCCCAGAGCGCGGACTGGAGTATAAATGACTTAAACCTCCAAGTCCCCAGAATGCGGACTGGAGTACTCTAACTCCCCAGAGTGCGGACTCAAATATAAGCGAATCGGATCTCCAAGTTCCCTGAATATGAACTATGACACAAATAACTTGAATTTGTCAAATCCCTGATATATGGGCTAGAAAGTATTCTAAGTGCTCGAAGCACAAAATGGAAGTTCAATGACTCCCGAAGAGTTTCCGAGTTATATGAAGATGGACTAAGAAGTCTATGTTACTCACAATTGCTTGGATTAAAATCACAATCACAAAGAAAACTGAACAATAAGAGTCTTTTGTAAGACAGAAAAAGAAACTAAATCTTATTCAGAAATGAGTTTCTATTACAACCCCTCCAAAGTTCAGGGTCGACATTCTATTTACAAGGCCTATGGAAATAGATGAAAATAATTACATGACTCAAACTAACTCTTGTTGAACGAGGATAGTAATCACTTCTTGTGCTTCTTCAACTTCTTTCCAAACGGCTCCTCTCTAGAGCATTTACCCTTGGTACTCTTCTTTGATAGAGGGGTAGCAACTGAAGGAGTACGGGGGCCTTCCATGGGCTTGGACCCGCCAGGAAGGATGACCTTCAACGGCTTGTTCAAAGGATCGTCCAAGTCCACAACTCGGGGCTCTACTATGACCTTGACCGTCTCCTCCTTCTCTTTCTCGAGCCGCTCCTCCATGCTCAATTCGGATGTGTGCTCAGAGGCGCCTGTAATTTCTACTTCATAACCCCCATCAGTAGGAGAGGAGGTTTCAGGCTTGTCTTCATCAAGCGCTCCGATCACCTGAGCGTCTGGACCAGAAGCACCCCCCCTACGTGAGTGGCTTCACTTGTTTTCTCCTCCGCTTCCTTGGCGACATCGCTCCTCGGAGTGGGCTCGGGGTCAGAACGGCCTGCACAAAATCATGGAAAACAAGCATTGGAATGCAATAGTCCTGCATAAAGAATAATGACTTTCGAAATCTCAAAGAGAATCTTAAAGAGAAGGATTATCTACCAGGTTTAGGCAAACTCTCAGCCATCCGGGGGGTCTCACCCTCTAGAACGTGAGACAGAATGCGGACTAAAGTACTCTAAGTCCCTGAGTGCGGACTAGAGTATAAATGACTCAAAAATCTCTACGTCCCCAGAGTGCGGACTACAGTACTCTCAGTCCCCAAAGCATGGACTAGATTATAGACGACTTCATAAAAATCCCTAAATCCCAGAAGCGGACCAAATTACTCTAAGTTCCCAGAGTGCGAACTAGAGTATAAACGAGTTGACGAAAATCTCTGCATCTCGAACTGTGGACTAAAGCATAAACCGTTCGACAAATCTCTAGGTCCCCGGAGTGTGGACCGAAGCATGAACACAACGTGGGCGCGAGTCAACCGGGGGGAGAATAACACTAAGTCACCAGAATGCAGAGTGGTGTATAAACATCGATAAATAGACGAGTGGATGCCGACCATTTTCTATTCCGCAAACTTCAGCCTGGAATCGACATGAGGATTATTAACCCGCTGAGGATGGAGTTCGACCATCCAACTAGTGACCTAGCCAAATAAATGCCGGGGGCAGGGGTACACAACACTAAAAAGCTGAATACAACAGCTTACTATAGCTCTAGCGTGGCGTTCTTTATAACTTGAGGCAGCGACTGCAGGGAGGCCTCAATACAGAACCAATTGAAACGGCATCCAAAGCTATGAGCAACCCACTATATCATACCTCAGACCAAGGGTCAATGCCGATCCGCACCAAGCACATACGAATGTGACTCAAATGTTTGTTGAAAAACTATAACCCCCAGAGTATGGAAAGAAGGGTAAACCACGAATACTTGGTCAAAAATTCTCCAGCACCCTCGTTCGATTCGTCAAGAGGAGAATGAAACTGGATGAGCATAACTCAACTGCATTTGTAGCCAACTTTACCTCGAGATCTGATTACAGAGCATGAACCAAAGTGGACGTGGATGACCATCCACTGTCCAAATTACGCCATGAAACTTACGTGGCATCGAAGTATTCCTCTTGGAATGAAAAACCACGATAAAATCCAAGATAGGCGATACCTAGTCTCCCATCGACTGACATGATCCCATGATTCAACGGGAAAGAGAGTAAAGCTAAAGTGGGCGTGGTTGGCCTTCCTACTTATCAGTATATGCCCCAGACCTGGGGGCACGAGCAAGAAGCAAGATGAATGTGAACCGACTTTTCACCAATCACCTCTATGTCTTTGGAGTTTAGGTGAAAACATATACATAGCTAGGACGAGACTCAACCGTCCATGCAGTACATTTATCAACCCGAGACTGGGAGAAGACGCATGGTCATCCAAAAATTGGCTACGATAGCTCAGTATTAAAACTTGTGTATAGTGCTTACAGCTACTCAAGGCAACGACCGAAAGGATGCCTAGAGATAGAATCATTAAATCAATGCCAAAGCTTGTGGGCAACTGACTGTCACTCCAACCCGAAGGGCGAGTGAAGGATCATGAATGCATTGGATAGAAAATGCATTACTCGAATATACAGGCAAATTCAAACTCATGGCAAGATCCAGCTATGCAGTTGCACGCAACTCGAGGCTGGCCCCTACTCGACGTTTCCTTCAACGCGCTTTTAAGCCTGATCTTTGGCCATTTGCTGATAATCTATTAGAGCATTCAGAGCCCTTCGCTATTAGGCTCAATAACTCATGACAAGACTCTAGGATTCAACTAGAGTAACCATCAACATTGGCCGTCCCAACCATATTTCACATTGAATGTTATGATAGTTACATCTTTACTCAAAGAATCCGGGATGGCACCTGCTAATCTGACGGTCGACATTACAACCAGCCATGGCGACCCTTTCCGGGCGTTGAATATCGGATCACAGCTCAGTGCAGTGATGATAAAAGAATTAGTTGAATTTTTCTGAATAAATGATGATATCTTCCCTTGGACCCATTCTGACATGCATATGTGATTTCATTAACTATCGCGAGCCATGCATTGGATATCAACCCGAAGCTACAAAAGCTAGCACAATCTCTATTGATTTCATCATGAAAGATCCACTCTTACTTTTAGGCTCACCCCATCAACGCCTATGCCCACCAGCCGTTGCGACAGGGCATACGATGATCTGAGATGTCTGAAAGACTATTTAAATAGAATATCGAACTAAGTTAATTCGATATCACTTATTTCCCACGAAGGGCTATCCAAGGACGGAAATTAGCAGACCTCACACCCAAATTCACTACCTCAGATAACTATTCAAAGAGTAGCAGAGAACCAACCATAAGATGGAAAATGTACGCGGATGGAGCACCCAATGATCAGTGTTATGGCATAGGAATCATGATAATGACTCCTGAGGAACGATCAATCTGCTACGTCCTAAAACTCGATTTACCTGTAACAAACAACGATGCTTAGTATGAAGCCTTGACTGCCAGCCTCAAATCTGCTAGAGGATTTGAAGTGAAAAATTTACATATCTTTTGTGATTCTTGATTGGTAGTATACAAATTTAAGGAAGTTGATCTTGCTAGGGGGCATTGTCTTGCTCCTTATCTCGGCCAAGTCCAAGAGCTACTAACCGACTTCACGTATTACATCATTACACACGAACTCAGTGAACAGAATGAAAAGGTGTCATGGTTGACTCCTATCAAAGACTATCTAAAATAAAGAATTCTTATTGAACGGAGGAATGGAAAACGACAGATCCTCCTCAAAGCTTCACGCCAAATCATCTAAGAATAAGTCGTGTGTCAAAAGGAGTTTATCCATCCCCACGCTTCGGCATATCGCCCATGATGATATCTTGAGCAAAGTCTATGAAGAAGAACGCGGTAATAACATCAGGGGGAAAACCATGATAAAGAAGATACTCTGCTACAGGTATTACTGGCCAACTATCAACCCAGAAGCGGTTGATCATGCTAGACAATGTGACGAGTGCAAGATGTTTGCAAAAAATCCGGGAACCCCGCCGATGGAAATTAGTCAAATGGCTAGTTTATAGCCGTTTGCCACTTGGGGGCACTGAAATCATCTTCTTGTCGATCCTCAAGATGGTGCGAAATACACCACCATAGCAGTTGATTACGTCACCAAATGGGCAGATGAAGAACTCTAACCATGACCAAGATGAAGAAAATAATCAACTTCTTTATCCGTAACGTCATCTGTCCTTATGACCTTCCATGATCCATTATAACTGCAAATGGACAGAAAATACAAACAAGGAATCGCGATTGAATTGCAACTAAACTAGATGGAGTTGGTGACGACTTATGAGCATATAAAACGCATCCGAGAGCCAATGGCAAGAACATGTACCCGAACGTGCATGTGTACATCCTTAAAAGTTCGACTTCTTGAAATCAACAGAAATTGAATTCTCACTAAGGGTTATTAAGAAAAGACTAGATCAGATAGCCGAAGCTTATTAGCTCTGCAGAATCAGTCATGTATGGCCACTTATGAACCACAACCCTGGATTTATAATATTGGGAATCGACCAAGCATCACGATGACCAAAGAAGGATACAACACCTTGGGAGGATAAATTGGAGGATAATGACTATTCAAGAAACATGGTGGATTTCTTTCTGAAGACAAGGAATACTCGCTGATTCAAAGCGTGTTGTGTTGCTTCACTCGACACACTTTGGGGGGCAAGTGTTTCCTGGAGATTTGACCAGGCAACTGAGTACTCGGCGTACAGGACGACTTGGTGTCAACTAGTGCTCGGCATCCAGTGGTACTCGGCGTTAGAAGACGTTCGGCGTATATAGCTACTCTATATGGCAGCATCGTTCGGCCAAAGGAGCGTTCGGCTAAGAAGCATCGTTTGGCTAAAGGATCGTTCGGCTAAGAAGCATCGTTCGGCCAAAGGATCGTTCGGCTAAGAAGCATCGTTCGGCCAAAGGATCGTTCGGCTAAGAAGCATCGTTCGGCTAAAGGATCATTCGGCTAAGAAGCATCGTTCGGCCAAAGGATCGTTCGGCTAAGAACCATCGTTCGGCTAAAGGATCGTTCGGCTAAGAAGCATCGTTCAGCCAGAAGGCACATTCGGCTTCGACTGACAACTGTTCTGCACTTCCCACCCATCAAACGTACCGTTCGGCATTGAGAAGGTGGTTCGGCGTCAACGTGTTCGGTCTACTTGGTTCGGCATACAGCGACCACTACACTTGGGCTAGAGTGTTCGGCCACCAAGCCCACCTAGGAAGTCCAGCCCATATTTGTCTATAAATAGAGGGGCAGGGTCACAATGAAGAGGGACCTTTTTTGGGAGAACAATGGGGAGACTCTGCCATTTTTTATACTCTCCTCTTTTTAACTCAAACTTATATTCAAGTCATGAATATATGGATTGTATCTGTATTTAACTACTTAAGAAAGAAATAAAGATCAAAACTCAAAGTGGATGTAGGCAGTTACGCTGAACCACTATAAATCCGGTGTTCTTACTTTCTGCATTTAAATTAGCATATTCTTCCTTGTTTAATTTAACTTCATCACTTACATCTCTACACAATCTTTTTCAACGAGGTTAGTGACCAATTTTGGTGCTAACACCGGGTGATGTGTATGATTTGCTTAAAGCCATTATCTATGAAGACGAAGATTTTATTAATCATACTTTCTTTGATGATGATAAAAGTGAAGATGATGCACAAAGACGAGAGGATGAATTACACAAAAATTTGGAAGATGCAGAGACCCCATTGTATCCTGGTTGCAAGGATCAAACAAAGTTATCTGCTATTTTTGCCTTGTATAATCTTAAATGTGAGACTGGATTGTCTGATAATGGTTTCGATAAGCTTCTAAATGTGCAGCAATTGTTGTTTCCAAAAAATAACGTACTTCCCAAGTCATTATATGAATTGAAGAAATTTCTTAAAATATTTGACATGGTTTCGAGAAGATTCATGCATGTGAGAACGATTGTTGTCTTTTTAGGAATGAATATAAAGATTTGAATAATTGTCCAAAATGTGGATTTTTGGGGTGGAAAGTAAATCAACGGACAAAGGAGATTATGCATGGCATTCCAATTAAAGTGTTGCATTATTTTCCAATAATTCCGAGGTTTAGGAGAATGTTTAGATCCAAAAGGATGGCGGAAGATTTACGATGGCATTTCAATAACAAAAGCACCGATGGAAAAATGTGACATCCGGTAGATTCTATAACATGGAATGTAGTGGATGAGAAATTCAAATCATTTTCAGCAGATCCACGCAATCTTAGGCTTGGCCTTGCAACAGATGGCTTCAATCCATTTTCTATGTTAAGTTCCAAGTATAGTTGTTGGCCTGTAATGCTCGTGACATATAATCTTTTGCCTATGTTGTGCATGAAGAAAGATAATATTATGTTAACATTGTTAATTCCTGGTCCGAAGCAACCAGGAAATGACATTGATGTATTTTTAGCGCCATTGGTAGAAGATTTATGTCATTTATGGAATACCGGAGTTGAGGTTTATGATGCATATAGTCAATCAATATTTAATATGAAAGCAATTTCGCTTTGGACAATAAATGACTTTCCGGCATATGGTAATCTTGCTGGATGCTGTGTAAAAGGTAAAAAGGCTTGTCCATTATGCGGTGTCAACACTCATCATCGATGGCTAAACCACAGTAGAAAGACCGTCTATATGGGCCATAGAAGATTTCTACCTCCTTCAAACCCTTTGAGAAAACAGAAGTCCTTGTTTGATAACACCGTGGAGGAAGGGTGTAGACCTAGGATTCTAACTGGGAGAAAAATTTCTATCATTTTAAAATATTTTCCGAATAATTTTGGAAATGCAAAGAAGAACCAAAAAAAGAATAACAGAAAAGGTAAAAAATTGAATGAGCAAAATATAATAGGAAATAAAAGAAGAATTGAGCATAGCAAGAAAAATGAAGATGATGAGGATAAATATCCCATGAGAATGGAGCTATTAAGGTGGAAAAAAAGTCCATCTTTTTTCAGTTGCCATATTGGGAGGTTAGTGCATACATTTTATTTTATTCTATTAGACTAACATTATGGAATCATACAACTAAATTGTTCCATTATTGATTTTTATAGGAACTTACAATACGTCATAATGTAGATGTAATGCATGTCGAGAAAAATGTTGGAGAAAGTCTACTAGGCACAATGTTGCATGACAAGAAATCAAAAGATGGAGTTAACTCTAGAAAGGATTTGGAGGATTGGGGAATTCGACATGGTCTTCATACACAACCCCGCGGGAAGAAGACATATCTTCCGCCAGCTCCATATACATTATCAAAAGGAGAGAAAAAAATATTTTGCAAAAGGTTGTATGATTTTAGAGGACCTGATAGTTATTGTTCAAATTTTAAAGGTTGCATATCATTAGAGGACTGCAAAATTAGTGGCTTGAAGTCTCATGATTATCATGTTTTAATGCAACAATTATTACCCGTTTTAATCAGAGGATTGCTTCCAAAGAAGCCAAGGAAACCAATAACTCGTTTCTGTTCATTTTTTAATAAATTATGCCAACGTGTTATCGATAGAGAGAAATTAAATCAACTTGAGGACGAGATTATTGTAACTTTGTGCGAGCTTGAAAAATACTTTCCACCTTCTTTTTTTGACATAATGATACACTTGACAATTCATCTTGCAAGAGAAGCACGATTGTGTGGGCCAGTCCATTTTCGTTGGATGTACCCCTTTGAAAGATACATGAAGACACTAAAGGATTATGTAAGAAATCATGCTCGTCCTGAGGGGTGTATTGCATAATCTTATCTTGCAGAAGAATGCATGAGATTCTTTGGTGAATTTTTAACAAAATCACAGAAGAAAGAAGTTAGAAATGAAGATTACCAAAGTAATGTAATACTTGAAGGACGTCCAATATCAGCACATAAGACAATCACATTGTCTTCAAATGAGAAAGAATCTGCTCATTTGGCTGTGCTAACGAATATGACCATGGTAGAGCCATTTTTAGAGTAAGTGCATATTCCCTCTTTTTCATTGTTTGATTGTTTGTAATTTTAAATATAACATAACATCTCTTGTTATACGCTAGTTTTCATTTGGAGGAGTTACAAAATTCAGACAAGCGCATGGAAAGAAATGCAACGTTACTTTGGAAAAATCATATAGCTACGTTCTCTAATTGGATTAAAAAAAGGTCAATTGAATTCTTAAATGTTACTAATTAACTTAAAACCGTATAAAGAATATTTTAATTAAATGAAATTATTTTTTATAGGTATCTGTTAGCTCCAAAGATCACGACGACATGTTAAAATGGATTGCTTATGGTCCAAAGAACGATGCTTTGTCCTACACAAGATACATCATTAATGGACAACGTTTTCACACAAAAGATGTTGGGAGAGAAACCCAAAATAGTGGAGTGACTTATGATGCAACAACCATGTGTAGGGCAAGCGCAAAAGATGTTTCTCAAGTGGTCGATGTTGTCAGTTATTATGGGATACTTACCGATATAATTTTGTTGGACTATAACATTTTTTATGTTCCGATCTTTAAGTGTGATTGGGCAAACATAAGAAATGGTGTGAAGGTTAAAGATGGATTTACACTTGTCAATTTACATCAAAGTCAAGCTTCATTTACAAAAGATCCATATATACTTGCATCTTAAGCAAAGCAAATTTTTTATTCAAGAGAAAATGATTCTTCTAATTGGTATGTGGTAATGAAAGCACCTTCGAGAGTTTTTGACGATTTAGAGATCCACGACTCCTATGAGGAAGTAAGCCATGTTGGGGAAGATTGCCAAGAAATCAGTATGGATGTTGATGAGTATGTTGAGGATGTTTCTTTTGTTAGAGAAGATTGTGAAGGCATACTTGAGTAGTCTTGAAATGTGTCCTTATATTTTCCTTATAAATCTTCCTTTTTTTTGTTGAGGAAGATTGCCAAGAAATGTGTCCTTATATTTTCCTTATAAATCTTCCTTTTAATTATCAATTTTAGAATTGGAAATATTATAAGTTATAAGTTCTAATTCTACACACCGTATCATTATTTAACAGGTTTGGTATTTCTATGCATATGTTGATCTAACACTGTAAAGACGCCACCTGTCATTTTATAACATTAGTCCAAAATGTTAGTTGCAATATAAAAGTTCATTGTCCATTCTAAATGGTTCTTGATTGATAAAGCCGAAGCTCGATATATTATTAGAATAGCTTTAGAATTATTTGATGTCAATTCAATTCAATTTCGGAACACATAAATTAACAAACCTTTTTTTAACAAGTTACAGAGGTTCAGGAGTACTGTACCTTTTTTCACCAATTTTTAGGGTTGTTAAAAGTTTTTTGCACAAGGGAATGATTAATTGATGTTCACCAAATATTCAAACCCGTATAAACTGATTGTGGTATAAAGAACTTGTTAATGTGTGTGTGTTTTTGAAATGATTGTGGTATAATAGTGTAGGTTTTAAATGTGTATGTATGTGTATGTGGCATACTGTTACAGTTTTCACTCTATTACCGTGATCTGATGATTTAGCTTGGCTTGTTTATCTTATTCATCAATAAGTCTGCATTTATATTAGTGTAGGTTTTAAATGTGTGTGTATGTGAATAAGTCTGCATTTATATACACGCACACCCACACCCACCCACCCACCCCCTACAATCTCGATTGTTGTACATGTTTTGGAGATTTTCTTTGCATTGCTCTATTTTTTATGTTTACATCTTATTAGCTTAAACAATTTGCTATATAATGTTACTGCTACAATTTATATTTTTGTTCAGTCCTACTATGTTATTATAAAGCATACTACTAGTTTAATTATTGAATATGTGTTGACCAATTTTGTGGGTAAGCATAATCCTTTACCATTGCAATCTTTAGAATTTAATACATGGAACATATCTTTACATTTAAATTAAACAAAACTAAACCTATACTTAAACTTTAATATAATCATTGAATACAAATTATATTGTGTTACTAATGTTTAAGAAGATAATTTGCATTGCCATATTTCATATATTTGAACATATTAACTTCAACCTGCTCTGTGAGTATGTACACTTATCATATGCAATAGTGGGAGCTGCTGTAGATTATATTGCGTGAATTTATGTGTATATTTGGTATAAGAATATGTTGAGGAAGACTGGAGCATATTTTGATTTCTGTCATCGGTTTCCTTTTAATTATCAATAATTATTACTGAAATATTTTATCGAGCTATTTCATGCAAAGGATGTCATAATTTGCAAAACTTACAATAGTTTTTCTTATCCATTGAGACAGACATCTTAAGACCATTAATTAAATTTTATTTGACAATAAGGATGCTAAAAAATATATACATTGAGAAAACTAGTATATATGCTAGTAGTGTTTATGCTCATATATGAATGTATATCATGTTGTATAAACTGTAAAACCCCAAAAAAAAGCCTATACTTCATTTTTTGTTCTGCTCTGTTATTTGAGAAAACTGATATGCTCAACTTCAAAAACCTTTACCTCTCAATCTAGTTAGTTTTAGGTGATGTTTTCAAAAGAAATTATTTTCGAACATTGTTTGTTTTAAAAAAAATTCATTAAACATTATCAAGTATTGAAGAAGAAAACGTATTTTGTAGTAAGAAACCCAAAAAGGGAATACTGTTGCAAACATGAATACTGCAGGTTGTATGAATACTATATCAAACAATAATTCATTAATATATATTGTGAATAAGTGAACTATGCATATTGTATGTATGAAATAGGAAAAGATAACATCATGTTGTTAACCAATGCAAATTCTTTTTCTTGCTTGATTTATAGTCAACATTCAAAGAAAAATGATATCTTTGTACTAACTACAGGATATGGCAAAGAAGAGGAAGATTACTCGCAAACAAAAACAAGCCGAGGAACCAAAAGAAGCAAATATTGAATCCAACGAGCAACCGGAACCAAATTTAGAAACCAATGAGCAACATGAAGCAAATTTAGAAACTAATGAGCAACATGAAGTCAATTTAGAAACCAATGAGCAAGGAATTGAAGCATGTACAGACAATATGATGCAAGTTGAAGAAAATATTGAAAACGAATTTGAAATTGGAAATGATGCGATGGAAAATGAGACTGATATTCAACACACAGATGAAAGTACGATTCAAAAGAAAAAAGCTAGAGGCCAAACTAGAATGAAAAGACTACCTTCGGATCGTGTGTCTCGGATTAACGTTGAATTTAATGACAATGTTGTACCAATAGGAGAAGGTTCTATAAAACTATCTTCGTACTTAGGACCGCTCGTACGGGAGCATGTTCCATTCACGATTGATGATTGGCGGAATATTGTCGATGATTTAAAACATGTGTTGTAGAGATCCATTCAGGTATCACTATACTAAGTACTGCTTATTAAAACTGAACAGTTGCATGAATTATTTGATATTCATATACAAGTTATCTCCCATCATAAACCCACAGTCATTTCCAAGGCCTTTGCTGCCTTTTCCTCTCCATGTCAGTTTGAGGCCCTATAAACTGATTTGAGTATTTATACATAGTGGGGTAGTTATGTTTACTTGGGTAACTGAGTTTATAGTTTGTAAAGGTTTTATGAAATTAATTACAGATCTGTTATAAAGTTTCTCGGATAATTTCAATCGTTTTATTCTTAGTAGGTAAGAAATAAATTAATTAAATAGAAGTGATAGTCAAGTCCAGGCATTATTTACTGTACTGTGAAGGTTGCAGTTCACTGAATAAGTGCAGGTGAGTGGTTTGTGTCTTCTTATGCATTCATTCATTGCATTCAACAAAAGATAAATGTATAGTTAATAAAAATTGGTAGAGTGTTGCCGACTTTATATCTTAATCATTATGGCCGACTACCCATGTTTCAGATTCAATGTTATGTCGCATATACAGTCTACATACATTTGAATATTATAAAATGCATACATACAAACGAAGTGGATATAAAACTGTAACAGTTTTGGATTGATGTTTACTATATAAACTTAGGAATGATTGAACAATATATTTGGAATAAAAACTCATCAGTAAATTTTATATGAACTGGTAGAAATGTGGTAAAACCGAACCCCATTATGCTTAATATGCATCCAACTGTTTCAGTGCCATTATATTTTTTAGTCCAACCTATATTTAACTCAGGTTTATAAATTGAAAAATCAAGTATATAATGTAAACCAGATGACTGGACAGACAAAATAATCCTAGATGTGTTGAATAGTGGCATGCATACAATTACAATCATTTGTCATTACATCTGATTTATAGGATTTAAATATAATTGTTATTTTTATACTACAAATGATTTGCAAGTTTTACTATATACATTAAACATGTTGTAATATAATGATACAGATTATTGTTTGAATGTGTTTAATGATAATAATATTACTATCATTCAATGTATATATAAAATGTACTGATTACCAATCGTTTTGCATTTTGCAGGCTAGATTTAAACTGGATGAGGAGTGGCAAAAAGCGCCTATTTTTCAGCAAATGGGATGCATATGGAGGGCTTCAAAAAGCAGGTTCCTTAGGAAAATACTGGAAGCGAAGAACATGGAGGAAGGAATTAAGCTCAAACCTGGTAATGTCGAAAATATGTAGGACTGAAGGGATTTTCTAAGAAAGAAAACAGACTCAAAGTTTAAGGTAAATAAATACCAAATTCAATTCTATTACGTAATAATTATAATTATTCAGTGTATTATATCTTTTCATCTTAGGCACAAAGTGATCAATTCAAAGCTATTAGAAGTTTTCAAGTGCCACATACAGTAAGTCGCAAAGGAATGGCTCGATTAGCGGAAGATATGGTGAGAAAGAACAACTAGTTTAATTTGTGTAACATATTATGATTATGTATTTAATACAACCACATTCACTTTATCTATCATTCTTAACATAGAAACAGGAGAGTGGTGGCCACATCTCCATTCCTAGAAGTCAAATTTGGATTAAATCCCGCACTCGAAAGAATGGCGAAGCAGTTAATACATATGTTCTAGAGACTATTGTAAGACACCGCAATATTGATAAAAAATTGTACAGTATTGTCTTTCTATCCGTTATTGGCATTCTATCTATTACTTATATGTGAATAACGTTAACTTTTGTAGGAAAAGGTTAAAAAAATTGAAAGTGAATCTGGTATATAACATATCAATCTTTACTTGTTATTCTACTTGTGTGGTAATATTAGAGATATTGTTCGATTTTTTTTCATATGGTTTTTTAATCCATCGTCCACACTTGATTTTTGAGGTTACTGCATGTCAAAGAGAAGAATCAATGCCTCGGGTAAACATCGAATATTAGCATATGCATAATTTCACGTTTGCATATGTGTGCATATGATACTTTGCTATTAAACATCAAATACATTATCATTGTGATATTATCTAAAAATTAATTTTAATATAGTATTTAACTTAAGACGCTCCTAATTAATTGCAGAGCAATGGAAATACATTTGATAAATGTGATTTATTGGATTGGAGCGGAACCGATGAAATAGTTGCTGAAGGAAGAGTCGTGTCAAGTGATCCAAATGAGCTTGTACATAGAATTCCTCTAGGACCAAATTCAAAGATAGTTTTGATTGAGTTTCCAAGGAAATTGGATGCTTTTTTATGGAGAGCCGTGATTCATACGATACATATTGGAGAGGCTGCCGGTATGTTAGTAGCATGGCCTCCCGATAAAGTTATTTTGCATAAGCTAGATCAAATCGACAACACGGTAAATTAAATATCACTTTATTTATAATTTTTATTTCAAAATACAACTATTAATTTCATAAATACATATTTTTTTGGAATAGACTAAAAGTAGCAGAACAGAGCCTTCATGCAAGCTATATGATTGGGTTGGAGGTGAAGAAGTAGTTGCTGAAGGACTCTTGTACTCTAGCGATCCAAACCAGCTTGTGAATGGCGTTCCTATTGGACCATCAGCTATGGTAGTTTCTATTGATAATCCAAACAACCCCAAGGCCTTTTTATTGAAACCAAGAAATAATATGATATATGTTGGAGATGCCATTGGTAATAAAGTTGCTTGGCCAAAATCAAAAGTAGTTGTCGAGAAAGCTAAAGCACCATCATTTGTTTCTAATAGTGGCAACGTAACATCTCATACGGTAATATGTTTAAACATAATTATAGCAACTTGTTATCAAATTTATTAATATATATATATATATATATATATATATATTTATTAAAACCATCACTTTTCTTTTTCTTGTTTGATAGTGTGGAAGGCCAGCCCCTAAAAGCAAATGCAGGCTGATTGATGTTGGTGGAACATCAACAATAGTTGCCGAAGGGGTTGTGGCTTCAACCGATCCAAATGAAATGGTCCATTTTGTTCAACTTGGAAGAGACGCCGTTAAAGTTAGGGTAGTGAATGCTACAGTTCCCGATGCAGTTCTGTGGAGACCATCTTCTGATCTTGTCTACATTGAAGATGCTGTAGGCTCTACAGTGGCATGGCCAACCTCAAAAGTTGTGATAGAATCAAGTTCTAATAAGTATAATTTTTTCATACATATATACAAAATTTCAAAATGTATTCATATTTGATTGTATGATTTAATTCTTGACATTATACGGTTTTCTTTTATATAGGTAACCATTGTTAAAGTTTGTTGACTGATCAGAAGAAAAGAAAGCTTCACAACTGCACTCTAGGTAAATATACGAATAATACATCATGCATATAAGTCATTTTATGTTTTTCGTTTGATATGCATATTTTGGTTCTTATCAAAGTGTAGCATTGTGG
Organism: Allium fistulosum; assembly: GCA_030737815.1. Lineage (NCBI taxonomy): Eukaryota > Viridiplantae > Streptophyta > Magnoliopsida > Asparagales > Amaryllidaceae > Allium > Allium fistulosum. The sequence continues at coordinate 749,144,815 of CM060905.1, read as the reverse complement.
TCAGATATATGAATATGTAAATATACGAATTGCTACGTGAAGTTATTAACTTTTCGAAAAGTTATTAACTTCTATTCTTCCCTCTCTTGTTGTTTCTTTCTAGGAGCTATGGGAACTACTCCTTCCTTTTCAAAAAACATACGTGTTCTTCTTTTGTTGCAACTCGTTTTGTATGTTTCATTTTTTTTAAATATATTTTAACCTGGTGTATAATTTGATTATGATATTCTAAGTTATAGGTTGGGGAACTTATGTTCCTACTCCAGCAATCCACTTTACTTCTTCTCGACATGAGTCATTGTTATAAGAGTTAAATTCTTCCTTGTCATGCAATATAAAACCTTTAGAGTTCGAGAATAGCAACCTTTAGGCTGTCAACAGATCATTAACTATAAAGAACTCATAGATCTCGTCCATATTGGACTTGTAAAAGAAGAAAACCCATGAGCTGGAAGAAAAAATAAAAACTCTTAAGAATGAACGTACACAGTCTAGAGAACAAACAAAACAAACATGACTTAAGGTGATCAAACTTGAGGGAAGCTTGGCTAAGGTGACTATTATTGAGAAAAAGTTAACTAAGAAAGACTCTCTACTTAAGAGGTCGAATTGCCTTTTTGGTTCTTAAACTCTTCATTTTGCCGCCTCTATGCATCAAGGACCCATGTGAGCTTTTCAGCTACCATTAAACACATGCAAAAACGCACTTGGTGATGGTGACAATGGTTATGAAGGAAATCCTCTTGTTTAACCTTTAGTTCCAAAGAGGTGGGTTTTTACTTGAAAGCGTAGATATCAAAAGCAAAACTCATATGGTTGACTGATCAATGGTGTTACCTCTTATTTTTTGGGACATCGAAATCAAAACTCACAGGGTTTTGCAAGTAAAACATAACTCTTGATGCGTTATACTTTAATTTTCTGAGTATCATGACCGAATAAGATCATTTTGTATTTCTAATACCATTTAACCTTTTATTTACTATTATCTAGAGTAGCTTTCCCAAGTGGTTCTAAAGTACTCTTGCTTTTTCATTATTGACGTGCTTCCCTTCTGTAGGATATTATCTATTTACATGTACACACAATTATAACACGGACATGAAATTATGAATGCGTGCGTTTATACTCATGTTTCTTCGGGTAAGGGGTGCAATTTCCATAGTACAAGTTGTACATTGTTAGTAATAAATAATTCCAGTGGTGTATAAGCTTGGATGAAGCAAATGGGTTCATAAGGTTTAACCTTGATAATTTTCAATATGCCTTTATGTAGTTTCTTAGGAACTCTTAATATTTAATCAATAATAGTGTAGGAGAAACCAAACAAGAAGGCTGTTAAAATTTTGCGGCATGGTGTATATCAATTTAAAGAGGATTGATCCAGTTATGTATATATTTTGTAGTTCTAACTTTATATTCTTGTTTTGATCATATAAAGGATAATGTCAGTTGAGTTGTTCCATATAGACCTTTGAGTTTGTTCCAGAAGATGATATGAGGAGCTCATTATTTACCAAAATAGTTGTCTCATTGCTACGTGAGCATTAAATTTAGCTTGAACCAGATCCTTTTGCATTCTCTTTTGAGCTATTTGGGTTTGGCATCATATTTCTACTCATCATATTGGACCAGTGGGTCGAGTTTAGACATGTTGTCTGTCCTCTTTGTCTGAGTTCATACCAGTTGGTCTGAGTTCATACCAGTTGGTGTTCTTACCAGTTGGTCCTCTGACCAGTTGGTGTTCTTACCAGTCTGAGTTCATACCAGTTGGTCCTCTGACCTGACCACCACACATCTTGTCTGAGTTACACAGAGATCGGTCTGAGTTCATACCAGTTGGTATTCTTGGTGATGTTCAGTCTGAGTTTAGGCATGTTGTGTGTCCTTTTTTTTTGAGTTCCTTTGTTAACTGTTGAGGTCAAAGCTAGAGACACACGGTGTGGTTTGGAGAATGATGTACACAATGGTAGGTGTTTCCGGTGATGTTCAGTCTGAGATGATTCGTACATGTAGAAACACGTTTCTGTTTATGCACACTTGACAGTTAAATGGTTCTACCTCTGTTCTGTGAGATGTATACATAAAATTCTACAGTTTTTCTTTTTGTTGGGAAATTCTGAGTGTGCTTTTGTAATGACAGTATAAAATTATCTGCAAATTACCTCATATGTTCATTGAATTTGCACAGGTACGAGTAATACTGCAAGTTTGGCGAAACATCAAGCAAATCCTAAGGTATCTCCTGTGATTGCAAAAATGATGGGAAAGATGGATGCCTGGGCTAAGTAATATGCTTATGTTTTCTTCATACTTGTATTAGTACATTATGCTAGATAATGTTGTTATTATGTAATGTTGGAGGCAAACTGCTAATTATGACCAAGACTGTTATTATGTAATGTAATGTAATGTTGTTATTATGTAATGTAATGTTGTTATTATGTAATGTTGTATATACATATATCTATCTGTGTGCATATATATATAATATAATATAAAAAAAAGAAAATTGAAACAAATGCTGAAAATTAATATTATATAGGATAGCGTTTGAAAAACGCTATTGATTCATCAAACGCTATCGCAACTCTATATGAGATGTAAGATTTATGCATCAAAAACGCTATAATAGAATCAAAAACGCTATAGTAGAAAATAAAAAACGCTATACAAGAATGACAAAAATGCTATCGAAAAACATTGTAACGCTATAACATGGTATGACGAAACGCTTTAAAATGTGCTCAAAAACGCTATAGAAGTTAAATGAAGGATTAAATTCCCTATAGCGTTTAAGTTTAATAATAGAGAAAAAACGCTATGGTAGGGTGCAAACGCTATGCACTTTTGTAAACGCTATTAGTTATTATAGCGTTTTCCTTCCTGCTATGTAATGTTGCCGGCCTACCATAGCTTGTGGTTCCACGGCGTTCTCTGAAATGCTATGGTAGCCTGTTATAGCGTTTTTAAAACGCTATGGAACCCATAAACTGTTGTAGTGATTGCTGTTACAAGAGATATCTAATTGCAAGGCTTTGATTATCTTGAAGTGAGTTGAATCCCCAAAGTTGGAATCAACTAGAGAATCACAATGAATTCCTTTGGAAATTATTGTGAAGGAGGTAGAGATCAAAGAGCTTCTGGGCCAGCCCTGTTTATCAACTGCTCGTAGGTAGGTAGGAAACGACCCAACGAGAGTTTGGCTTGCAAAACGAGATAGGGCTATATGGGTCGCTGGTGACATATGGCATATGGGTCGCTGGCGACACATGGCCTATGGGCGCTTGCGACCCATGGTCTTGGCTCATTTGAAAGCCAATGCCTTGGCCTCTTTTAGTAGTGTTCTTCAGCTAACTTGTTTGAAAGTTTGAGGAGAGGCATGGATCGTGGATGATCCAAGCATTTAGGATTTTCTAGAGTTTGGAATTGGAAATGCTTTGATAGTCTTTTATCAGAGTTGTTTCATTTCGATGGCAATTCACTAGCTATTTGTTTTCAGCGGCTGATTGGGCTAAAAGAATGGCGGTCCCTTGGTCTAGTCGATCCTATTCGTTGCCTTAGTAATATTGCTTGGCACTCCTTCACTCCTTTCCATAGCCTTTCTGGTTGAGTTCTAAACCATCCTGATGTCATGAGATTGTCCTGCTTTCTAGTTGGTCCTGCTGGGTCAAAAACCCGGATAACATTTGCCCCTCAGAGTATGCCTTCGTTGAAAACAAGGGGTGCTCTGGAAATAACTTCTTTTGATTCTTCATTTTGTGAATTCTAGTTTATCGTGTCGAGGTTACCATGCAAATTAGGCTTTAACTATTCAGCCGTCTATTGAGTTTTCAGTGTGGATCATCGGAGTACCCCTCAAGATGTTGATCTCAATTGACCGACTTCTAACAGTCGTTCGTCTTTTATTTCAATCTGAATTTCAATTCCTAGTATTGGTGATGCAATCCTTGCTCCGTAGTTTACGCAAGGGTTTTAGGTAAGTAAGTGGGTGCATGATTTATGTTCGGAGTTGTCCTATATAGTTTTGATTCGACCAGCGGTGAAGTTATGCTTTGTCTCGGAAGATTGTATGCCATTCTGGAGCGAAGTCTAGCTCTTGGTCTTTAACTTTTCTGTTCGAGAATTTATTTAAGATCCCGTCGATCTTTTTGAATTCAAATTCAACGATTTTGTTCCAAAATCGGATATGCTGGATGATTCAATCCTATCGCTCTTCCTATTTCTATATTCCAGTGATCCTAAAAAGAAAAGCTTCCCGCATCGATACGGACAGCGACTCCGTTATCAATTGTTGATCGATAATGAGTAAGTTTGGAAGAGGTAATTTCAAAAGATGATATGGATTGTTTTTTCAAATGTAAGCAAGCTATCTACACTAGATTGTTTGTTTGTAGTATTCAGGATACTGGACTCTTCTCATGTAGATAGCACACTACATCTACCCTATTCAACGCTCAGGACCGGATTAGTCAACATACGTCGACTTCCCTTGGATTCCGGGCGTTAATTATATGAGGATGTTATTTGAAGTAAAACATACCTGACAGGGTCGAATGCCAAGTTTTGTCATTGAAAACGGCTTTTCATTCTTCCAATCTTTAGTCTGGCGGAGGGACTTCCACTCCTACTGAAACTGGGTCCTTCGCAACTTAGGCTTCACTTATTATTCCTATATTATTGGGATGATTAATTACCATTAAATTACGAGGCACAGTTACTCTTGTAGGGCTGTAGTTGGATTTCGATCAGGCACAGTTTCAGCCTTCGAAAACTAGTGCATGAGTTGTCTGAGTGCCGTTGTCCTTTCTTTGCGGTTTTCGGAATTCAATGCACACCAGCCTCTGTCTTTGGGCACTATTGGCTCAATTGCTCGATTTCGAGCATTGCTTTTCCTCGCTATTGCACTTCTTGTGCTTATGTGCAGCATACTCGTTTGCTATAATTCTATGCATGTAAATAATACTTCTGTGGTCATTTTGGCATATTTTATTTCATAGCTTTGTTTAGAACTATGAAGTAGCTTGGTCTAGCCAATTCTGTAGCTAATTCCTTCTTATGCTCGATTGACTTCGTTTCAACAAAGTGTTGGTGTAAATGCCTAAGTCCGTAGGGCCGATTTCTTTGACTACCGAACCAACACATTATGGGAGACTAGGTCTCCAAAGTGATACATTCAATTGCCCCAGTTTAATTGACATGATAGCTCCTATGTTCGGTAATTAGAGACTTTGTGCTTGATCCCAAGATTCTGTTTTTGTAATGATGTCGGTTTGTATTAGGAAGATGCTTTTCTGGTATCTTTTCCTAAATTAAATTCTTCCGTGTCCGACGTTGAGATCCTAATCATATGTTGGTTTCTATCTTCGAAAACTTATATATGGATGACTCAACTCTGTGATTTTTTCCTTGATGTTGTGAATCTTCGAATTGCATGAGATGCCAGAAGGTAGGGCTGAAGATTCAATCAAACTCTTGCTTCTATTTCTGAGAGCCTATGTATCAATAGTTTCATTTTGGGCATTCTTTCTAGCATCACCAAACTTCCAGTAATGGCATATTCCTGCCAGTTAGAACAAAATGATTTAGTCAGACCATAAGTAGGTTATCAATTCTTCTCATCATCGCCAGACTATGAGCGATGGTTGATTTCTTGACATTAGACTCTTCATTTCCTTTATTGGCGATTTAGTTTCTAGATTACTCTATATTATGATACAGAACCGTTATCTAAGCAACCTCGTAGTTATTGGTGTTTGGACTTTTGAAACATTTCTTTTGATCAGGTATCGGTGTTTCTATCCCTTCTTGAGAGACTAGTTATTTCGAATGACTATATTTGGGCGATTGAGAGAGATGGAAATCTATGGGGTGAATTGCTCAATTGCCCCCACCCTGGCTCTCAATCCCATTCTGGAATTGAGAAAGTTTGAGGATTTTATTTTCAACCTTCCAAGATTGATCCCGCTTGTCCTTGGCCATGCCTGCTCTTGTTGGTTGCTGATGTTGTGACAGAAGTTCTGGTCATATGTCAACTCCTATCTTTGAGAATTGATAATCTTGCTGCTTGGTTCCAAGCAACATTTCCACAAGGCTGCCCATCTTTCGGCTATGTCCAAATTCATTCTAAGTTGAATTTTGGAAATTCGGTTGTGCACCAGCTTTCCTCCCTAGAAACTAGTACACGGGAAATTCAATCCTAGGATTTCCTTCCAACGTTGCTTTATTCCTGTGCAGCAGCTGATTCCTATGATGAAAGGTTGAACCATCCGGTTGACATATGAAAGGATATGTCTTTCGGTCATTGCCTGTCATTAGGCAATAATAGTTTTATAAAAAGAAGGTGGAAACTCAATTGAGGACCAGTTTCTTTCTTCGGAAGCTAGTGCATCAATGGTTCACTACGATGAGTGTTTCTCATTAGCCATGTAGATTAAAGTTTTTCTGGCGTTGCCGAGGTAATACCGATACTTAGTGAGTAGAATGTTTCCCAGAGTTGCCGGGGCAACACCGGTACTTAGGAAATAGAAAATTTTCGCGGCGTTGCTAGGGCAACACCAGTTTTAAAAGATAAAAGAAGGCCTTGGCATTGGCGAGGTAACACCGACACTCAGTAGGTCGGGAGTGATTTCCCCATCGATTCGGTGGTGGTCTTAATCTAGTTGGGTACTAGTTTCGGTCTTCGAAAACTAGCACTTCGATGATTGGATTGTAAAAGTATTTTCTTAGTGTTGCCTATCTTCGGGCAGTGTTAATGTCACATTGCTATGGATTGAATCATTCATTCGATCCTGTAGAGTTGAGTAGATTCCTTTTAATCCAATGTGGATGTTTTCTCAACGTTGCTTGAATTTGGGATACGCCACATTCAAGAAGGGTGAGGGTCCCGGGCATTTCTGTTGCCTAGCTTTGCTTCTAACCTCGAGTATTACTCATAGAGATGCAAGGCTGTTTCTTAACCGATTCCGTAGTTATTCTCATTCATGAAAAATCGAGCTTCCTCCAATCGGTCTTTGTTATGATCTGACGACTATTAGCGGAACCCTTTATTTCTAGGTGTGAAACTCCAGGTTCTTACCGCATACACTTGAAATTGTCGAGCAAGTCATCACATTACCCCTTGTACAATCGTGTTCATTCCTATACTAAACATGGACAGGTAGGGTTCGGTACTGTTTGCCTTAAATCCGTGACACTTAGCCTTGCTTATTTCAGGCCATATGCATTATTGTGAATATCAACCTTATTCGTTTGTTCCAATCTTTGGGAATCAATGGTTTAGCTGCTCGATTTTGAGCGTTCTCTCCTTACCGTTGTCTATCATCGGATAACAGCTAGTTTTTTTGCATTTTAGGCTTTGAGACCTCATTCTTGCATATGCTTCTATCTTGTGAAAGCTGGTGTGTTGATGATTTGATTTTGGAAATGCTTTCCATCATCCTCTACCTTTGTACGACGGTAAGTTCCTTCTGTTATTGCAAGTTGGAACGATCTTTTATCCTAACCAAATGTAAATGTGTTATGTGCCCCTCAGTCTACGGGGATGATTAATCTATACAATTGTTGTGGGACTTAATGTCTTAGGCGGATCCTTGGATGCCCCTAACCAATGGTACATCGCAACTCCTATCTCTGGGAACTCGTGACTTGGGTGTCTTGGATTTTGACATTTTGTACATTAACTTTGGTCAAAGATGAGAATTCTTTGCTGACTTCTTAGTTGTGAGCTTTGTAGCACTACCGAATCAATGTCGGTTCTTTCGGGTAGTGGGAGTCGATCCCTGTTAATCAAAGTGCACCCTTTTGGGAGTGCAGGGCTTACGAAATGCATGGCTTTTGAGAGTGCATAACTCATGGGATCGATATGACCCATTGACCCGGGATAGTTTGGAACTTCTTGACACTAAGGAGTTTGTTGATATTATCGACATCGACACCACTCTTGAAAGGAGGCAGAAATTGCAAACAAAGGGCGAATAGGGGAGCGATGGAAGGAAGCGCTGAGGAGCTTGCAGGGAGACCTATCTGACTTTTGTTCTTTTTGAGTCATTTTGTTCAAGTGGAGAGTCTGCATTTTTTGTCCTAATTGTAGAGTCAGTATTTTCTCTTTGTTGCCCATTGTTGTGTGGGTACGGCCCTCATATATTATGATCCTATGTATAGAAAATCATAAGCAATACAAAGATATTTTGACTGTATTTTCATCTATCTATTCGTGTACGATGTGTACTTGTGCTAGTTCCATTAATTTCTAATTCTGTAATGGAACTTAGAGGTTAACAGCACTTAGAGAATTTTTGTTCAGAAATTCACAAAACTTTAATAATTTCTAAAACTTAAAAAAATTTCTTTGGAAATTCATAAAACTTTGAGATACAACTTGTGAACTTATTGTTGTCTGGAGTGACAGAACTAGCAAACTTATTGTATTTGTGTGATTCTGTCTCAGTATAGGTGTATGTCCCCTAGTTCATAGGGTTGTTTACTTCAAACAATTTTCAAGTATCCGGTAGCTTAGGGTTTAGATAGCCTCCATTCAAAATCTAGCTAGGTTATGACCTGATTTTCCTTTCTTCAGAAGTTTTGCGACCTTAGCATGTATTCTCGGTTTCTGGCAGCATTTAGGTAAGTATGCAATTTACGCATAAGTATGTATTGTCAATCTCCGAGTGCCTTCCTTCTAGCACCAATTATTTCTGATTGCATGCGTGGTGTTTCTCGTGCCTCTTGGCGTTATCTATCTCTGGGCAACATGACAAGTTGGTTTTTGATGTTCATCACGTTACCTACCTCTGGGCAACTCAAGAAGTTTATTTTGCATTTCCTCGGCGTTGACTGTCTTCGGGCAATGCGAGGAGTTTTTTTTCGATGTTTTTCGGCATTGCCTATCTTTGGGCAACGCAAGGAGTACATTTTTGGTGGTTCTTGTTGTTGCCTATCTCCCGAGAATGCGAGGAATTTCAACTTGAGTGTGCAGCTTGTGTTATGCATGGCTTTGGATGCTCCTTGGCATTGCTTATCTCTGGACAACGCGAGGAGTTTGTTCTTGAGTATGCGGCTTACGAGATGCGTGGCTTTTGGGGGCTCCTTGGCATTGCCAATCTCCGGGCAAAGCAAGGAGTTTAAATTTGAATGTGTGGCTTATGATATGTGCAGCTTGTGATGCTCCTTTGCGTTGCCTATCTTTGGGCAATGCGAGGAGTTTAAATTTGGTGCTGCTCGACGTTGGTTATCTCCGGGCAATGCGAGGAGTTTGAATTTAGTGTTCCTCGGCGCTGCCTATCTCTAGGCAATGCAAGGAGTTTGATGCTCATCGGCGTTGCCCATCTCCGGGAAACGCGAGGAGTTAGTTTTTGATGCATGGCTTTTGGTGCTCCTTGGTGTTGCCTATCTCTGGGCAACGCGAGGAGTTTAAGTTTGAGAGCGCGGCTTACGAGATGCACTGCTTTTGGAGCTCCTTGGCGCTGCCCATCTTCGGGCAACACAAGGAGTTTAAGTTTGAGTGCACGGCTTACGAGTTGCATGGCTTTTTGAGCTCCTTGGCATTGCCTATCTTTGGGCAACGCGAGGAGTTTAAGTTTGAGTGCGCAGCTAACGAGATGTGTGGCTTTTGGAGCTCCTTGGCATTGCCTATCTCCGGGCAACGCTAGGAGTGTAAGTTTCAATGCGCGGCTTACGAGATGCACGCCTTTTGGAGCTCCTTTGCATTTCTTATCTCCGGGCAACGCAAGGAGCGTAAGTTTCGATGCGCGAGTTACGAGATGCGCGGCTTTTGGTGCTACTCGGCGTTTCCCATCTTCGGGCAATGTGAGGAGTTAGTTTTTGATGCTCCTCAGCATTGCCTATCTCCGGGCAATGCTAGTAGTTATTTTTTGATGCTTCTCGGCGTTGCCTATCTCCGGGCAATGCAAGGAGTTAGTTTACTAGTGCTTCCTGATGTTTGCCGGGGCAACACCTGGTTTTAGAAGGCAAGGATCAGGTTCAGCCGATCCGATGACTTGAGTTCAATTTGACCACGTCAACTCAGCAAGTTTCTTACATGAAAACAGTTTTATTGGTTCAAGAAGCTAAATAGTTTTTAGTTTGGGTAACCATAGGTTGGATGATACTTCTGTGTTTCTGGAACATGTGCACGCCAAATAGATCAGGTTGCCATAGCAGAGAGATCTATAGCTGATCGCGTGAAGATGGATTGAAGAAAGAGCCTATGGGAGTTCAGGGCCTGACTCTTAACTGTTGTCCCAAACCGCCTTCAGAGAAAGGGTTTTTGACTAGCATGCGGCCTAAGAGGAAGATGAATTGGTCACCAAGAGCGGTAAAATAGTAGTTGGAAAGAAGTGGGCAGGAATTATGCTAGTATTTCGTTTGTTTCACTAGCTGGGTCATTAAGTCCACGGTTGTCACAATGCCAGTATTTTTGATCCAGCATAACATAAATGTAGTATGATTAGTCTCAGCCTTTCTTATGGATATTTAGGTGTGTGTAGTGCCCCCATGCCACAGGACCGTTGGTGCGCTTGAACTGTGTCCATGGTTTCTCCACAACCCATTTGATTGCCTCTAGTTCAGTGGGAGCGGTTCTTCTAAGTTCTAAGTCTTGGCTTGATTCGAGTCAGCCTCTGATTAACAACAAGGTCGGTTCAGTTTTGGCTTAGTTCCTTTGAGCGACTTTGAAGCTCTAGGGTTCAACGCTGTTTGTTTCATCGGTCGTTTAATTATGCTGAATGACAAATATGATTGTCAATTTGTGGCCCTGGAGAATGACTTCATTGACCTCAGGGGGCTTCGGATTAGATGACTACTGGTCTTCCAGTTCACCATCACAGATACCAGTTTCACATAAATCTCGTTGATTTATCGGTTCGCCTTCATGATGCTTTAGTTCATGAAAGACCGTGTAACGACCATGAAATTCCGACCCAATTTAAAAAATTTTAGAACCGTTATTTTAAATAAAAATGTGAAACTTACATACGATTTCAATCAACGTCCAAACTTTGTTTCTAAATTGCGCCTTGATGATTTTAGATATGGGTAAAGTTTCGTCGGAAAATACCGCAATAAATTTCGTGCGCGTTTTACTGCACATCAGTTCATTTTAAAAACGTGAAAAATTTCATCTTCCGAACCTAAATATTTTTACATAGGAAAATTCTAAATCATTTTCTGACAAAGGCATCATTTTTCGTTTTTCAAAATTCGAATATCTTTAGCTTCGTCGATCTTATTCTTCGGTGTTTTGCTGCATTCTCCGTAATAGACATTTCAAATATTCACAAACGCTTTCCGTTACCGTTCAAACTTCACATTTGGAATACACCTAGATAGACATGGGTGTACGCCAAATTTCGTCGAAAAATATTGTAGTAAATTTCGCGCGTCAAATTTACCTATTAGTTTTAATTTTAAGTGTAAATTTTCTACCGTCCGAACTTTAATATTTTTCGCAATGTTGCATAAGAAAAATATTCTGATCATAACGGCGCATTTCGTTTCGTCAAATTTCGCTTTTAATTGCTAGTTAAAATGTTCACTCGTGCAAATGGGTTAATAAGATTCGCCACTTCGCAAACAATGTCAAACCACCAATATCTTCATACCGTTGTGTCCACCTCGTCGCGCTGATCAAAACGGTATATTTGTTTGTGTAAATCGGAGTTCGGCGTTGCAAGCTATTAATTGGTTAACGGAGTACAAACTGGTCCGTTACGCCACACAAACCGGTACCCTATTTTTTCCCGCTCAAAATTCAAATGACCCTTCAGAAACTCAACAGGCATTGTGACAAACCATGATTTGATTTGCACGGGGACTGTAAACTTCTGTATATATCTGCCCTCTGCCCTGCATTAATTCCTCTGCCTTCATCACTTTTCACTTCGCCTCAGAAGAAAATTGCTACGTTACTCCTCTGCCTTTCCTTTCTTTTCCTTCTCCCTCTTCTTTACTTTACTCTATTTTATTTTTGGAGAAGAGCATACGTAAACTCCTCCCCTCCCCATGCATGCTCACCCAGCCCCTGCCACCTCCACCCGCGCACTCGTCCGCCTGCCCCACTCCACCCCGCCCCATGCAACCGCCTCCAGCCTCCCTCCGCCCCACCACCTCTCCCTTCGCCTGCACGCACCACCCACCCACGTCCCAGCCTCCTCCGCCCACTACCGGCCTCCGCCCCAGCACCCCAGCCTCCCTCCGTCCCCGCTCCGCCTACCTCCGCCCAGCCGGCCCACCCCACTCCACTCCGCCCAGCAGCCCGCCAGTCCCTCCGCCCCAGCGCACCACCCAACCTCCCCAGCCCCGCCTGCCCCGCCCCATGCCGCGCCTGCCGCCCTAGCGCCCTCCGCCCAGCCTCCACCCACTTCGCCCGTCCCCAGCCTTGCCCTCCGCCCACGTCCCCGCCTGCCCCGCCGCCCATCCCCTGCCCACAGCCCCTCCGCCTCCGCCCATGCCAGCCCACTACACCCACCTCGCTAGCAACCGCCACTCCGCCTGCCTCCCCGCGTCCCCCGGCCCACAACCACCAACCGCAGCCCACTGCCCCGTCACACTGCCGTCCGCCTGCACCCCACAGCCACCAACCACCCGCGTCGTCTCCAGCCCTCCCTCCGGCCAGCCCCTGCTCCGCCACGTCCCTCCCACTGCGTCGACCACTCAGCCTTGGTGGTGATGAATTGTTAGCTTCATATTCTAAATATGAGTCAGCATATTTATGATTAATAAACAGTATATAACTTTTGAAAATCTAGTTGCTTACGTACAGTGTTTACTGTGTTTGTATCAGCTATTGCTCCGGAGACGTAGGCTTCAGTTCAGCTTATCAGATCTATCTAGTTTCTGTGTTTTGGTATGGTTTATATATATATATATATTCAATTAATATATATACTGCAATAAACGAATTATTGATTAATTGTTGTTTGATTGCAGTTGTGTTCATTTAGCGTCGTGCCTATTAGGGTCTATTTTGTCTATTTTTCTTCGTGCCGCGCCATCTTCTCCAACCACGAAAGGTGAATATTTTATATTCACGACTCAATCTATTATGCTATGATAATCAAGTGATAATTGTTGTTAATATTAATCTGGATATTAAATTGTTGATTGTTAAAATTTGGTTGAAATGAATTGTTAATTTCTAAAAGTTGACGCCATATATTGTTTAAACATGTTGAACTGTAATACGATGTTAATTAGAGTAAATAATAGTGACATTAAAATTGATAAGTACGATGGATGTAGAAATTTGATAACGGACACCAAGTAAAAATATAAATGTGATAATCTTTAATCCGTAGGATTCTAGGAATAATTGTATTAATTTGCATAATAACAAATGTAAGTTAATAGGGTTATTTCGGGATTATTTGAATAAATGGTTAATTTGTTATGAATGGTTGCTATTGCTTGTTTATTTACTTTGACACCATCCCAGTTATCACACTGCAAGTTCCCTTTGCTATGCTTTATATTGAATGATACCGGGTTGAAATGATAAATACCCACTTAAACAACTTGGCCTAGGATAGACAATTAAAAATAAGAAACCCGATTGGTCAACAAAATTATTTTGAAATTGAAATCTATTTGAAATTAAGGAATGAACTTATTAAATTGTTTGGAAATCAAGTAACGACTTAATGGATTTAATTGAAATAAATAAATGGATTTAATTGAAATAAATTAATGGATTTATTTGAAATAAATTAATGGATTTAACTAAAATAAATTAATGGATTTATTGGAATAAATTAATGGATTAAATTGAAACGGATTAATAAATCTATTTAATTGAAGAAAAATGAATTGGAGAATTTGATTGAAATAAGATTTAAAACAAGTGAGTTTTAGAATTTAATAATTTAATTTATTAGATTGGTAGATTCAGATTTAAACTAAGTTTAAATTAAATAGATTTAAACTTGTTATAATTAATAATTTAGATTTAGGAAATTTTGACTTAAAATGGAATACGAAACTAACTAAAGTTTTATGGATTAAATTTAGCGACAATTTAAAGGTAAATGATTTTAAATCTAATGAAATCGATTTAATCAAATTTATGATTATATTTAATGTAACGATGAATGTAAACATGAATTGAGATAAATAGAATTTGATCTAACGATTCGAACTTAATTGACCGGTAAATTTGGATAAATTGATTTTGAACTAAATTTAATAAGAGAGTTATTAAAATTGAACTTGAATACTTAACTATATTGTTAATTAATTGTTGAACTACAGATTTCATTTGAAAATATGATTTTAAATATCCGAAATAAATTGAATCGTGAAATGTCAAAATTTGGAAGTCAAATTTGCACCTTGACTTCCGGACTTTGATTTGTTTTAAACGTTAAGTTAACCGACCATTGGGTAATAAATACGTAGTTATTAAAGAGACCAGGATCGGATATGGACATACTCTCTGTCGATACCGAAAACCACTTTAATAACTATCACACGCGAAGTGTTGATCCTGAATGAAGTGGATGGTTTGGTGAACGCATTGACTGAAGAAAGAGAACGATATTGGACGACCCCTGACATGACTAAAACAGGAGTCGCGCCGGGCCATTGAGGTTCGCCACCTCTAGCGGACACACTTCTTCGATACCATATCTATTACTTTTGTGATTCGATTTGGGTGCACCCCTTGATTTGGGAGTGTTGTTTCGCGGTGTTGAGATAGTAGCTGCTATGCTCAACATCAGTCCGGATCACGCAACTACTAGTATCCTAGTTGGTATCGCCTCATGTACCTTGTCATACTGATTATCCAATTCGCGACCACTACGTTTTGTTTTGTACCTTTAGTATATGGATTGCCCTCTGGTGACTTCCAGTTTTGGGGAAACTACGGTCTTGTATATGCTCTTGGGAATAAAAATGTGTTAAGGGTGGTATGGGCCATGACTTAACAATATTTTAATATCGTACTTTACTGATTAGCCATTATCTATCTATCGTACTCTATTGTATATATAGATAGTTTATCGGATCCTTAGAGATGTTATTTTATCCATCTTTAAGTTATGAACTATTCCCTTGCACTTGGTTTAATTGCATAAGATTTTGAGTCCTGACTCGAGTGTTTCTTTTGCATATGCTCGGGTCAGTCTAAAGCTATCCAGTTGCTGATCAAGGTTGGTTGAAGATGCTGAAGGCTTAGCATTTATCTTTATCAGTCTATTTATATTCCTGTATTGATGTCCTAGTCTGTTGGACATTTTTGGTATTAGTCACTTGATGTTAAGACATTGTTGTATATTATATAGTGGCTTCATGAACTCCTATTATGACGATGTATTTTCCGCTGCATTATTCTGTGACTGTTCTATGATGTTGTATTGATTCTCATTTACATTTATGTATTTATAATCCCATAATGATTCGTGTTTTGTATTATTTAAGTTGACATGTGTGGATTATTGTCAATTTAAATGGTCCAAATATATGGGTTGTTACAGTTGGTATCGGAGCTTCGGTTTCCCTAAAAACCTTAGTTTGGGATTATATATGAACTCATTAGAGATAGGGTAGCAATACCCTAGAATGAGGAGAATCGGTTCATTATCCAAATCCTTTCATTTCAAACTTCTTCTGATTCATTGATTAGACCTTCCTTAAAATTCTATGATTTTCTATCCGTTGGCTTTAACAATCCCTTTGGTATTTCAGGATGGGTACCATAGGAAACCATAGGGGAGGAAGGGGCCATGGTCCTGCTCAGGCTGCACCTGTCGCTCCAGCTCCTGTCAAATTCACCATTCTTAGTAAGGAGTATACACAGCTGGGAGGTATTAAGTTTTCTGGATCCGAGAACATTATTGAGGCTCAGCAATGGCTTAAAGGTTTAGAGAAGATATTTTCTGGTCTAGAGATCACTGATGCTCAGAAGCGTCAGCTTGCTGCATGGCAACTTCAGGATGCCGCGCAAGATTGGTGGGAATCAGTTACTTCGCGTATCGAGGAGAACACCATCACTTGGGCCCAGTTTAGGTATAAAATTATTTGGATTTCGTAGTCTAAATTCTTCTTTTAAAATCTTTGGAATGTTATTCATTTAGTCTATCTTTTGATTAGGGATACTTTCTCGGCACAATGGATGCCCGCTGCTGGGAAAACCCAACTTTATAGAGCTTTTATGGATCTTAAGCAGGGCAGTATGACTTTTTCTGAGTACGAGAGGAAATTCAATGAACTCTCCAAGTTCGGCCCGGGATTGATTGATACACCGCTTCTAAAGAACGAGAAGTTCATTTTGGGAGCTAGACCAGAGTATTATGACTTGCTTACTGGCCACACTCACTGCACCTTCACAGAGCTTGTTGACTATGCTCTTAGATATGAGGCAAAGCCTAGGGGGCCTACTGCCAAGGCCACTCCTACTCAGTCCTCCTCTAGCCAGCTCGGGAAGAGAAAGATGAACTTTGATCAACAAAAGAAAGCTTGGCAGAAGACTACAGGATTGGGATATGCTCAGAAAAGCCCAATCGACCTTGCTAATATCACTTGCTTCAAATGCGATAAGAAGGGCCATTATGCTAATAGTTGTCCATCTACTGGAGCTGCTGTTCCACCACCTTCTTCGACTAGGAAAGATTTATGCTATGTCTGCCTCCAGCCGGGTCATTTCAAGAAAGACTGCCCACTGTATAAGCGTGGCACACCGTCTGGAGTATTTGCTATCACCACACCTGCACCCTCTGTACCACCCACCCAGGATGACCAAGGTACCTTGCAAAGTATTTTTCATTTACATGATTTACCTATTAGGGTATTATTCGATACTGGTGCTTCTCATAGCTTCATATCTATTGATCTTTGCAATAAGCTCAACTTAGAACCTACTCTTGCTACTACTTCCTTATGCGTCTCCAACCCTATTGGAGGACTTGCCAACCTCAGTAGAATTTGTAAAGAGGTTGTGCTCTTGTATGGAAGATATCGATTCACTTGGGATTTTTATGTACTTGGCTTCGCAGCATTTGACATCTTGTTAGGTGCTGATTGGTTAAGGAAATTCGATGCTGTTATTTCTTGCAAGGCTCGTTCTGTTTCTCTAGTCAATGACAAGGGCCTACCGCTTGTCATCGAATGCAAATCACCACAGAAATATGCTGGAAGCTTCATATTCTCTCTTGATGCTCACCCGGATGATCTCAGTACTACTCCTATTGTTCAGAAATTTCCCGATGTATTTGGGGAGGTCAACTCCCTACCACCTAAACGGGAAATCGATTTTCGCATTGATCTTATTCCAGGAGCTACTCCCGTAGTCCTCCCTCACAGAAGGATGGCTCCTAAAGAAAAAGCTGAACTTAAAACTCAAATTGATGATCTATTTGCTAGAGGTTTGATTAGGAGAAGTTGTTCTGAATGGGGCGCCGTAGTTGTATTTGTCACCAAATCGGATGGGTCTCTTCGCATGTGTGTTGATTATAGGGAACTGAACAAACGCACTCTCAAGAACCGCTATCCGATGCCTCGCATCAATGATTTATTCGATCAGCTCCATGGAGCTAAAGTTTTCTCCCAACTTGATCTTGCCACTGGGTTCCACTAACTCAGAGTAGCAGAAGATAGTATTCATAAGACAGCCTTCCGTACGGAGAACGGATTCTATGAATGGTTGGTTATGCCATTCGGTTTGACCAACGCACCTGCTTATTTCGTCGACTTGATGAATCGAGTCTTCCGCGATGTGCTTAACAAGTTTGTTCTTGTTTTCATTGATGATATTCTCGTTTTCTCCAAAGACGAAAAGGAGCACGAGACACATCTTGCTTATGTTCTGGAAACTCTCCGAAATCATCAACTTAAGGCCAAATTCTCTAAATGCCACTTCTGGCGAGACGAAGTGAGATTCCTGGGCCATATAGTTTCTGAAAATGGGATTTCGGTCGATCCAGCTAAGATCGCCGTAATCAATGTAAGTTCTATCCTATTCGCTATTTCTATTCAATTTCTCTTATCCCTTTCTAATTTGAAATTTATCTACAGGATTGGGAGACTCCCAAAACTCCTACTGATATCCGTAGCTTCTTGGGCTTGGCCGGCTATTATCGTAGATTTATTGAGCACTTTGCCCGGATTTCTGCCCCACTCACTGCTTTAACCCGAAAGGATGTCAAGTTTATTTGGAGTGAGAAGTGCGAATCAGCTTTTAATGAATTGAAGCGTAAGTTAACTTCAGCCCCAGTTCTTGCGGTGATCGATGGAAGTGAAGAATTACCTGTCTATACAGATGCTTTCCGAGAAGGTTTAGGCGCTGTTCTTATGCAAAGCGGAAAGGTTATTGCTTATGCTGGCCGCCAGTTGAAGATCCATGAAGTAAACTATGCAACTCATGATCTAGAGCTTCTTGCAGTTGTATTTGCTTTGAAACTGTGGAGGCATCATCTTTTGGGAATTAAATTTGAATTATTCACCGATCATAAGTCCTTGAGGTATATCTTTTCTCAGAAGGATTTGAACCAGAGACAAGTTCGATGGCTTGAATTCTTAGCTGCATACGATCTCGATATCAATTATACTACTGGGAAAGCAAATGTTGTAGCTGATGCTTTGAGCCGTAGCAAAGCATTGTCATGTTGTAATCTTGTAGAAGGCATGCTATTTCAGCTTGTTATCTCCCCATCTCTTGTGGATCGCATCAAAGCTAAGCAATATGAGGACACCTTGCTCTATCGCATGAAGGAGTTAGTTCTTGGTAGAGTTGGAAATGCCGACAGTAAAATGGGAGCACAGATAGATAGTAATGGAGTTCTGAGGATTGACAATCGTATTTGCGTCCCTAATGTCGATGGATTGAGACAAGAAGTGCTTAGAGAAAACCATCGGTCATCACTTTCATTTCATCCTGGTGTCACTAAGATGTATGGAAATATGAAGCGTTTATATTGGTGGAGTGGGATGAAGAGGGATATTTCTATATATGTCAGTAGGTGCACCACTTGCCAACAAGTTAAGGCCGATCACCAGAAGACTGCAGGATTACTTCAACCCCTAGAGATTCCGTGTTGGAAATGGGATCAGATTTCTATGGACTTCATTGATGGATTACCGAGGACCAGAAAAGGTAACGAGAGTATATGGGTAATTGTTGATAGGTTGACAAAATCTGCTCACTTTATTCCTGTTAAGGCCACTCGTACTGCTTTGAGTTTGGCCGAGTTATATATGAGAGAGATTGTTAGACTTCATGGAGTTCCATTTAGTATTGTGTGCGATAGAGACCCTTTATTCACTAGTAAATTCTGGAAGGCATTTCAGGACGTCTTGGGCACTAAACTGAATCTGAGCACAGCTTATCATCCTCAAACAGATGGCCAAACTGAGAGGGTAAATCAGGTTTTGGAGGATCTGCTCCGAGCCTGCATTATTGACTTCGGTGGATCTTGGGAAGACCATCTCCATTTGGTTGAATTCACGTATAATAACAGTTATTAGGTAAATCAAAACCTCAATTTGAATAAGTAAATATGAATTGAAATTTAACCACCTTTATATTCAGGCAAGTATCGATATGGCACCGTTCGAAGCTTTATATGGACGACCATGCAAATCGCCAGCTTGTTGGATTGAGCCTGGTGATCGATTGATTCTTGGCCCAGATATGATTATAGAAGCATCCGAGAAGGTAAATGAAATCAGAAGGAAGATGAAGGCCGCACAGGATAGACAGAAGAGCTATGCTGATAGGCGTAGAAGAGATTTAGAATTCCTGATTGGGGATAAGGTATTCCTTAAGGTATCACCTTTAAAGAATGTTATTCGATTTGGTCGTAGAGGGAAGCTCGCTCCTAGATTTGTTGGACCATTCACTATCACTGAGAGAATTGGTACACTAGCTTACAGAGTTGCACTACCGGAGAAATTTGAGGGCGTGCACAACGTCTTCCATGTTTCACATCTTCGGAAAGTTGTACACGATCCATCCATGACCATTCCTATTGCTCAGTTAGATGAGGTTGATATTGAGCCGGATTTGACTATAGAGAGGAGACCACTTCATATTGTTGATAGGGATACAAAGCAACTTAGAAGGAAGTCGGTTAGCCTAGTCAAAGTCCAATGGAGCCCCGACGATCGTGATTGCACTTGGGAAACCGAGGAGAGTATCCGGGATTCTAATCCAGAATTGTTTGTTGAAGGTAAATTCCATTCTATACTCTTTACTATATTCAATGATCTATTCTAAATCCATTGTATCTTGGTTATCTGTTCTTCCACTCTTTACTTTGTTCCTTTTCGAGGACGAAAAGTCTTGAGTAGGGGAGAATGTAACGACCCTGAAATTCCAACCCAATTTAAAAAAATTTAGAACCGTTATTTTAAATAAAAATGTGAAACTTACATACGATTTCAATCAACGTCCAAACTTTGTTTCTAAATTGCGCCTTGATGATTTTAGATATGGGTAAAGTTCGTCGGAAAATACCGCAATAAATTTCGTGCGCGTTTTACTGCACATCAGTTCATTTTAAAAACGTGAAAAATTTCATCTTCCGAACCTAAATATTTTTACATAGGAAAATTCTAAATCATTTTCTGACAAAGGCATCAATTTTCGTTTTTCAAAATTCGGATATCTTTAGCTCCGTCGATCTTATTCTTCGGTGTTTTGCTGCATTCTCCGTAATAGAAATTTCAAATATTCACAAACGATTTCCGTTACCGTTCAAACTTCACATTTGGAATACACCTAGATAGACATGGGTGTACGCCAAATTTCGTCGAAAAATATTGTAGTAAATTTCGCGCGTCAAATTTACCTATTAGTTTTAATTTTAAGTGTAAATTTTCTACCGTCCGAACTTTAATATTTTTCGCAATGTTGCATAAGAAAAATATTCTGATCATAACGGCGCATTTCGTTTCGTCAAATTTCGCTTTTAATTGCTAGTTAAAATGTTCACTCGTGCAAATGGGTTAATAAGATTCGCCACTTCGCAAACAATGTCAAACCACCAATATCTTCATACCGTTGTGTCCGCCTCGTCGCGCTGTTCAAAACGGTATATTTGTTTGTGTAAATCGGAGTTCGGCGTTGCAAGCTATTAATTGGTTAACGGAGTACAAACTGGTCCGTTACGCCACACAAACCGGTACCCTATTTTTTCCCGCTCAAAATTCAAATGACCCTTCAGAAACTCAACAGGCACTGTGACAAACCATCATTTGATTTGCACGGGGACTGTAAACTTCTGTATATATCTGCCCTCTGCCCTGCATTAATTCCTCTGCCTTCATCACTTTTCACTTCGCCTCAGAAGAAAATTGGTACGTTACTCCTCTGCCTTTCCTTTCTTTTCCTTCTCCCTCTTCTTTACTTTACTCTATTTTATTTTTGGAGAAGAGCATACGTAAACTCCTCCCCTCCCCATGCATGCTCACCCAGGCCCTGCCACCTCCACCCGCGCACTCGTCCGCCTGCCCCACTCCACCTCGCCCCATGCAACCGCCTCCAGCCTCCCTCCGCCCCACCACCTCTCCCTTCGCCTGCACGCACCACCCACCCACGTCCCAGCCTCCTCCGCCCACTACCGGCCTCCGCCCCAGCACCCCAGCCTCCCTCCGTCCCCGCTCCGCCTACCTCCGCCCAGCCGGCCCACCCCACTCCACTCCGCCCAGCAGCCCGCCAGTCCCTCCGCCCCAGTGCACCACCCAACCTCCCCAGCCCCGCCTGCCCCGCCCCATGCCGCGCCTGCCGCCCCAGCGCCCTCCGCCCAGCCTCCACCCGCTTCGCCCGTCCCCAGCCTTGCCCTCCGCCCACGTCCCCGCCTGCCCCGCCGCCCATCCCCTGCCCACAGCCCCTCCAACTCCGCCCATGCCAGCCCACTACACCCACCTCGCTAGCAACCGCCACTCCGCCAGCCTCCCCGCGTCCCCCGGCCCACAACCACCAACCGCAGCCCACTGCCCCATCACACTGCCGTCCGCCTGCACCCCACAGCCACCAACCACCCGCGTCGTCTCCAGCCCTCCCTCCGGCCAGCCCCTACTCCGCCACGTCCCTCCCACTGCGTCGACCACTCAGCCTTGGTGGTGATGAATTGTTAGCTTCATATTCTAAATATGAGTCAGCATATTTATGTGTAATAAACAGTATATAACTTTTGAAAATCTAGTTGCTTACGTACGGTGTTTACTGTGTTTGTATCAGCTATTGCTCCGAAGACGTAGGCTTCAGTTCAGCTTATCAGATCAATCTAGTTTCTATGTTTTGGTATGGTTTATATATATATATTCAATTAATATATATACTGCAATAAACGAATTATTGATTAATTGTTGTTTGATTACAGTTGTGTTCATTTAGCGTCGTGCCTATTAGGGTCTATTTTGTCTATTTTTCTTCGTGCTGCGCCATCTTCTCCAACCACGAAAGGTGAATATTTTATATTCACGACTCAATCTATTATGCTATGATAATCAAGTGATAATTGTTGTTAATATTAATCTGGATATTAAATTGTTGATTGTTAAAATTTGGTTGAAATGAATTGTTAATTTCTAAAAGTTGACGCCATATATTGTTTAAACATGTTGAACTGTAATACAATGTTAATTAGAGTAAATAATAGTGACATTAAAATTGATAAGTACGATGGATGTAGAAATTTGATAACGGACACCAAGTAAAAATATAAATGTGATAATCTTTAATCCGTAGGATTCTAGGAATAATTGTATTAATTTGCATAATAACAAATGTAAGTTAATAGGGTTATTTCGGGATTATTTGAATAAATGGTTAATTTGTTATGAATGGTTGCTATTGCTTGTTTATTTACTTTGACACCATCCCAGTTATCACACTGCAAGTTCCCTTTGCTATGCTTTATATTGAATGATACCGGGTTGAAATGATAAATACCCACTTAAACAACTTGGCCTAGGATAGACAATTAAAAATAAGAAACCCGATTGGTCAACAAAATTATTTTGAAATTGAAATCTATTTGAAATTAAGGAATGAACTTATTAAATTGTTTGGAAATCAAGTAACGACTTAATGGATTTAATTGAAATAAATAAATGGATTTAATTGAAATAAATTAATGGATTTATTTGAAATAAATTAATGGATTTAACTAAAATAAATTAATGGATTTATTGGAATAAATTAATGGATTAAATTGAAACGGATTAATAAATCTATTTAATTGAAGAAAAATGAATTGGAGAATTTGATTGAAATAAGATTTAAAACAAGTGAGTTTTAGAATTTAATAATTTAATTTATTAGATTGGTAGATTCAGATTTAAACTAAGTTTAAATTAAATAGATTTAAACTTGTTATAATTAATAATTTAGATTTAGGAAATTTTGACTTAAAATGGAATACGAAACTAACTAAAGTTTTATGGATTAAATTTAGAGACAATTTAAAGGTAAATGATTTTAAATCTAATGAAATCGATTTAATCAAATTTATGATTATATTTAATGTAACGATGAATGTAAACATGAATTGAGATAAATAGAATTTGATCTAACGATTCGAACTTAATTGACCGGTAAATTTGGATAAATTGATTTTGAACTAAATTTAATAAGAGAGTTATTAAAATTGAACTTGAATACTTAACTATATTGTTAATTAATTGTTGAACTACAGATTTCATTTGAAAATATGATTTTAAATATCCGAAATAAATTGAATCGTGAAATGTCAAAATTTGGAAGTCAAATTTGCACCTTGACTTCCGGACTTTGATTTGTTTTAAACGTTAAGTTAACCGACCATTGGGTAATAAATACGTAGTTATTAAAGAGACCGGGATCGGATATGGACATACTCTCTGTCGATACCGAAAACCACTTTAATAACTATCACACGCGAAGTGTTGATCCTGAATGAAGTGGATGGTTTGGTGAACGCGTTGACTGAAGAAAGAGAACGATATTGGACGACCCCTGACATGACTAAAACAGGAGCCGCGCCGGGCCATTGAGGTTCGCCACCTCTAGCGGACACACTTCTTCGATACCATATCTATTACTTTTGTGATTCGATTTGGGTGCAGCCCTTGATTTGGGAGTGTTGTTTCGCGGTGTTGAGATAGTAGCTGCTATGCTCAACATCAGTCCGGATCACGCAACTACTAGTATCCTAGTTGGTATCGCCTCATGTACCTTGTCATACTGATTATCCAATTCGCGACCACTACGTTTTGTTTTGTACCTTTAGTATATGGATTGCCCTCTGGTGACTTCCGGTTTTGGGGAAACTACGGTCTTGTATATGCTCTTGGGAATAAAAATGTGTTAAGGGTGGTATGGGCCATGACTTAACACTATTTTAATATCGTACTTTACTGATTAGCCATTATCTATCTATCGTATTCTATTGTATATATAGATAGTTTATCGGATCCTTAGAGATGTTATTTTATCCATCTTTAAGTTATGAACTATTCCCTTGCACTTGGTTTAATTGCATAAGATTTTGAGTCCTGACTCGAGTGTTTCTTTTGCATATGCTCGGGTCAGTCTAAAGCTATCCAGTTGCTGATCAAGGTTGGTTGAAGATGCTGAAGGCTTAGCATTTATCTTTATCAGTCTATTTATATTCCTGTATTGATGTCCTAGTCTGTTGGACATTTTTGGTATTAGTCACTTGATGTTAAGACATTGTTGTATATTATATAGTGGCTTCATGAACTGCTATTATGACGATGTATTTTCCGCTGCATTATTCTGTGACTGTCCTGTGATGTTGTATTGATTCTCATTTACATTTATGTATTTATAATCCCATAATGATTCGTGTTTTGTATTATTTAAGTTGACATGTGTGGATTATTGTCAATTTAAATGGTCCAAATATACGGGTTGTTACAGACCGTCACATTCGTGGAATGTTTTTTGTGGTCGAATGTCCAGCGATCGGACGGCCTTGGAATGATAGTTTATCAATTTCAAGAGGAGTTTTGGGTTCTGTGTCCGACGGCCCGGCGGTCTTAAAGTAACGATTCATTGACTCTAAGAGGAATTTACCGGATACAGCTCAAGGGAACACAGTTTTATTGGTTCCTGTAGGCTAAGGTGCTTGACCTATTGGTTCGATGATCGTTTGGATAAGACTTTTCGATGCCACTAGGAACGCCTATTCTCAGAACAGGGTTGACATGAATCGTCGAAGGCATAGAAGCATTTCTTTCGCCATGCTGTCTGCAGTAATGCTAGTGTCCTGGTATGGCTCATTTGGAAAAGGAGAGTTGACAAGGATGGATGAGAAGGCATCGCTTTAGGTTGTTTTCCCATTCCATAGCTGCCAACTAGCCAGAGTGTTATTTGATAATCATCCTTTCGTCTGATTTTGTTAGTTAGTTGGGGCCTTTTCTGATGGGTCTTAGTAGCCTTGCTTGGGCAAAAGGTCCCTGAGGTCCTATAGCTCCTTCACAGTTTGGTATGTTCTTTGGCACATTGCTGGGTTTTCCTTCTTCTAATTGCACTACTTCTAGTCATTAGAACCGGTTTGTACTTCTTTTGCTGATTTTAGGTTGGAATTACTGGAATAGGGAGTGGTTGAAGCCCGCTATTCGGTTCACGAAGTTTGCATTCTAGTCCGCATTCTTAGAACTTAGAGTCGTTCTATGAGCGGTCGACTCATGCTTAATTTGTGTTCATACTTCGGTCCGTGCTCCAGGGACATAGAGTTTTTTTCATCAGATTATTTATACTCTAATCTGCAGTCAGGAATTTAGAGTGTTTAGCCCGCAGTCGGGACTCAGAGATTTTTGTTGAAACATTTATACTCTGGACCGAGCTCCGGCGACTTAGAGTGCTCTAGTCCATGATTCGGGGACTTAGAGATTTTTGTTGAATCATTTATACTCTAGTCCGTGCTTTGGTGACTTAAGAGTACTCTAGTCCGTGCTCCGGGGGCCTAGAGATTTTTATTGAGAGTAGTCGTATTTCCACCCGTTTGATTTGTACTTCATTTATCGTGTCAAGGCAAAAATTGTCGAATGAATGGTCGAACCACGTTTGTTCATGGAATGGGATTCTGCACCCAGCATTTAGGATGAAACATGGCAATCAGATGGTCGATTCACATCCACTTTATAGTTGTGGCTCTTCCCATTAAGTTGGGAAAAAAGCAGGTGATGAATGACCTGATCACATCCATGCTGGGGTCGAATGATCGAGTCTTACACAATTTTCTTCCTGTTCTTTCTAGCAAGCAGAGATAATGGGTTATTAAGTGGGCAATTAAGTTGTGTCAGTTTCAGGCTGCAATCATGTCCATTTGTTGAAATCTACAGTTGACCAGTAGGCAGCCAGTCGTGACAACTTCGAGTCTAATATGAAGGTTGCTAAGTGGATAATCCATCATGTCTACTCTCTATTAGATTCAGAACTTGTCGAGTTCTTTTTTCGATGCCTCGACATCCCAAATCAAGTGTATATGGTAGCTGATGAACGATCGAATCGTGTTCATCTTGATGATACTCCATAGGTTCGATCACGATATGTGGAGATTTACTGGCGGCCAACTCTAAGTACATGGTCACCTGCATCGTTTTAGAAGTAGTTTAGTTTAACTTGGCCGTAGTTCACAACATAATTGAAATTGAAATTAAAATAAAATAATTCAAAGAAGATCAGAATAAATTTCATTGATAAGTGAAGCAGCATCATGCGCTCGCTATTCCA
Source organism: Allium fistulosum (assembly GCA_030737815.1). Lineage (NCBI taxonomy): Eukaryota > Viridiplantae > Streptophyta > Magnoliopsida > Asparagales > Amaryllidaceae > Allium > Allium fistulosum. The sequence goes on along the minus strand of CM060905.1, from coordinate 749,118,141 downwards.
CTTTGCCCCTAACTCCTTTCAACGGGATGTCAACTGTCAATGGTCCAATTGATAATCAGAGTTCTTTATTGACGGGCACTGGATGTTCCCTACTCACCATTCTATAGGGATTACACATACTATTGAAGCTTTCTGTTTCGAATCAGCTTTCCGATCACATCTCGGAGGTGTTCGTAATCGCCGGTGTTAGGACCGTGTGCATCTTGGAATATACAACATTCCACGGATTTTCTCTGGGCTTCGGTGGACTTTCTCGAGACTGGTTTTCAGTAATTCTCTGAGTCGTAAGTATCCAAGTAAAGGCTATTGATTGAAGGGTTCAAAGGATCATATGAGCCGAATTTTGAGATCTTAGGACGTTTCCTGGAATCTGAGTCCTTAGCCAATGGGCTCGTATTGTTCTTTCTCCCAGTCTGCTCTACCTCCTCCCTGCTTAGCTTTTGATTCACTTTGTAATAGAGACGATCCCAAGGTCGTAGGAGGCTCTCAATCTAACTAGCTGCCAAAATTTGTCTAGGGGTTGATTCCCCTCATCGACGCCATCAGTATGATATCCTCACTAGGATTGCTCGCTTTAGTGACGATGACGGCGATATTGAATCTCTATAGGAAGTCTTTGAGTGGCTCACCTAGCATTTGGAATAAATTAGATAATGACATCACATCATTGATGTAAGTCGCAAGCATTCTAAACAGCTCGACAAACTTTTGATCTGGTTGATTAAACGAGGAGATGGATTTTGGCGATAATCGCATAAATCGCATGATCGATACACCTTCGAGGAATATAGGAATTCATGAGATGTAGTCCAGGGTTGGTTTTCCATGAGTAAACCGATATGATTGGTATGCCGAATCTCCTCGGATATATTGCACACTGAATGGCTTCAACAAACTGGCAATCCGATTCGTTTTTAAGTTACAGCTACTTGTTATGCTTGTGAATAATGTATGCATGCTCGAGATATGACTGAAGAAAAATGGACCGATATTGACGGATTAGTGGTAAGTAACTTGGAGTTGGATCCGAGAAAATCTGCTAGTTGTTTGGAGTCAATTATTGGTTTGCTTGGGGTCACTAAATCCAAGGGCCTAATGATCGGCGCTTGGAATCACTTTGGCGTCTGCTTGGGGAAAAAAATGGTTTACCTGAGTCTGCCTTTAGGCCAATATTTCCTAGGTTTTCTTCGAGTCAAATGGGTGATTACCCGAGTTCGACTTTGAGGCAGGACTTAAGTGAGTTTTTCAACGACCATTTTTACGATTTATTATGATTTTCAATGACGACCATTCGTGATTCGATGTTGGGAGCTCCATGATATGATTGGAGTGGTCACAATATTCTATCCTCATTCTTCTTGGAGCTTCGCCGATTGCTTCCTTTCGACTATATCCCCCTCGATCGACCCAGACGACACTATTCCGATCTGGTCTTCTAATATCTATGTCATAAACTTAGGGTTAACCACCCATAGTATTTTCCTTGAAAAAATTTCTTTCAAAATGATTTAAACCTTTTAAATCATATACTTAAACAAGAAAAAAATGCTCTTTTCTTTATTCAAAATACTTGCACCATGATATATGCTTTACACAAAACAATGTTGATGAAATCTAATCAATGGGATGACCTATCCCTTCATAATAAGTTAAAACCTCTTTATAACTTAGAAAGCTTTAGGCTATAAGGCCAAAAAATATCTTCAATAAACCTTTCTGTAGACCTTAAACAATCCATTTCGAATTCATTAAAAGTACTCCTTTCAAAGCAAGTTAACTACATTGACCTTGGAAACTCTAGGCTGAAAGGCCAAAACATACCTCTCGAATATGTATAAAATAGAACTTTCAAAATCACTACTTAAAGCCTTAGACATCCCCTTTCGAAACCAACACTTATATTATATTATACCTTTTGAAACTCTTATATATTATACCTTTTGAAAGCATTGGGTTCAAGTAAAGGTTTATGGAAACATTGCTTCGAAATCATTTAGAATTATCCCTTTGAAAGCATTGGGTTTTACATTTCATATAACTAATGGGTCATAAAGGATAGGGGCGAAAGCAGCACTTCGAAAGCATTAATCCTAAGTAAAAGAAAGAGGATGGTTTCGAAACCAACACTTTTGAAACCGTTGCCTCTTAAATCATTTAAAAGCGGCTATATGAGCCTTTCAAAAGAATTGAGAAGGTTGCTCAAAGTAAAGAGACGAAAGCACCCTTTCAAATACGTTGTTTAAGGCCATAAAGTGGCCTCAACTGATTCAAAAGGTATGAATGCAGCCGCATGAGTTTTATCCTTTCGAAAACTTCTTCTAAAACAAAAAGGCGCCAACTCTTTCGGAATCCCTTTTCTAAAAACAATGGCAAGCGGCAACTAGTTCAAAAGCTTAATTTATAAAAAGAAGTAAGTATAGCTTATAAAGGTACATCTACCCCTTCGAAAGCATGGTTTCGACACGATCTCTTTTGCCTTTCTCCAATGCGCTACGTATCAACTGCTTGATACCATGTTCATTGGTTTCGAGTGGGTTCTTCAGCGGAGGTTTGGTGTCGAAAGCTAATATATGGAAGTGGCAAAGTACTAATTTAAGCAAACCGATTTTTAGCCTTTTAAAGTAATTTCTTTCCAAATAACTTGCCTTTTTTGTTAAAATGCAATTGGTTACCATTTCTTTATCAAAATACTTTTCTAAAAAGCGCTTTCGAATTCAGAAATGATCAATTAGAAAATTTCACAAATGTGCCATTCTCCTTATAAAACAAAACATTTAAGTCTTTTAACTTAAATAATTTTATAACCATAGTAGAATACTTAGGATAATTCCCCAAAAATCATAATAATTCACTTTTAATATGTTTTCTAACATACATAATTTTCAGACCCGAAATTATCATGTAATTGCTTTAAATAATTTCAACCAAATTTTAGTTATTTTCTCTTATAGAAAATTCGTAATAAATCCACAATAGCTTAGAAAATTATGAAACTTGAAACCCACTTCAAAAATATTGCTTTTCACCGTATATTAAAAACGCAACCCATTTTAATGTCATCTTATAGGTTTTCTAATCCAAACATATCACAAAATCCTTACGAAATCATATAAACCATCAACAAGCATATATTTCTATTTAACAAACACAACATTGCATATAACTTGCAAAATAAATTTGGTTCTAACTTGGAAACCGAAATCATTATTAAAAATGAGATGTAAATCTTTTTGTTCACCTTGGCTTGTTGTTAAGAAGGTTGAGATTTTTCCTTCGAATGATTTGCTTAAGCTTTCTACTTGAATCTTAGCTTTTATTCTTTTTGAATCTCTTAATGGTGGCCGGTAAGCTTACAAGGGTTATGGTTTTGTTTGTAAATGTTGAAATGAATAAGGAATGAAGGTAAGAAGGGTTTATGATATATGAACAAAGATTATCCCTATTTTACCTTTATCCTATTACTCTTACTTACTTATTTTTATTCTCTTTAGCTTGTACATTCATTAAGGCATGACTCCTTATTAATTAAAAAAACTCAATCCCTTAACCATCTACATTATTTTATATAATTTATCTAATTAAACGTTCTAAATAATGTTACTCAAATTTAGGGTCATTACATATTGGAGCTGCATTCAAAACATTTCAAAATATATTTGACACGGAGTCGAGATTTAAACCTAGATAGTCTTAGAGTCTCGTCCCTTGGGTGTATAGGTAGAATTAGCATTTAAATTCTTATTTAGGATAAATATAAATAATTAGTGGGAATAATCATCTGGATATATTTGTGAAAGAATTTTTTAATTACAATAAAAACTATTGTTATGAAAATGATTTAAAATTTTGAAACTCAATTTTGTGAAGAATATGATTTGATAGATAGCATAAATGAGGCCTTGGATGGCTTAGAATCAAATATTGTTATGCACCGATCCATTAGTGATCAGAGTGCACAACATAAACTAAAAGATAGCTTTCCGCTGAATGTGATTATTTGTTTAATTAAAGTATATGTTATTTGTGTCAATGCTTGTTTTGTTTATGCTAGTTTAAAATATGAAATTGAATAAGAAGTTCAATTTAAAAATTTATAAACCTATTTAAGTCAGGACGAATTTAATTATTAATAAAAGCCAATGCTTTTTCAAAATAGAACTGCTGGGGAATAATAAAAATGTTTAAACGGTTAATAGTAACGGGATATTTAGAATGATAAATTATATATATATAAATGAATTGTGGATTGGAAAATATAATAAATAAATAAAATAAGCTTTAACTTATAATAAAAAATTAGTGGTTACTTCTGCTGTAAATAATTGAATATGGTGTAATGTATTATTTTGATTGCAAATGGTTGATAATGGATGTGTACATTTATATACAAATATTGAAAGTAATGATTTAAATTTCAAATCATTTTGTTATAAAAGAGATTTAAGTGACTTTAAAAGTGCTCAAAAGCTTTTGTAAAATATGAGTATTAAGTTATAAAGTGATTGGAAATATTATAGAAACTTATTTTGCTGTAATTTGCTTGCCGAGAGCTTTAAGAATTCTGATCGATGAGTCTGGTCAACGTTATCGGTAGGGATTTCTAAATACTAGAATGAGACTTCTCGACACAATGGTGTATAAAAATAACAAGAACAATAATAATAAACGTTAAACTCTTAATTTATGTTACGACTTTGATCAAATAATATTGTATTTATGACTAAAAAAATAAGCGTTCAATGCTTGGGTTAATTCATTTGTTTGTATACTCATAAGGCACTTAATGTTGATTTCTTTTATTTAAATAAAGCGGGTTATTGCGCAAAAATGTTTAAAGTGCTAATCAGTAATGGATTCAATTATTCCAAAATTGAAACTATTTTAGAAATGATAATAATGTTGGTGACTTACAAGTTATATATAGAAAAAATAAGAAGAAAGTTGGCAATATGTCTTCTGGTAAGAAAATAAAAAGCAAGAACAAGGAAGAAAACAAACAGTGACAGCGTCAGCATTAGGCACAACAATGAATAACAAGTGTTAATTAATAAATAGTATTTATTCTTTTAATATTATTTAATGGGGTTAATTACGGTTCTCCTTTTCTTTTAGTCTTTTTACACATAACACACAATTTGTTCACTAACCTGTGTGTTTGATGTATATATCACGTTTAGCAAAATTTAAGTTCAGTTTAGTTTGTTTAAGGAAGATTTTACTGCTTTATTATAACTAAAATTCAATGACATAGTAATGAAATCAAACCAATTAAGGAATATGCCTAAAATCTACAATCTTGATTGAGTTGAGTTTTATTACAAAGAATAATCTGCAATCTTTGTGTAGTGGAACAAACTGTATAGTCTATACTTAGTTTCTTATACATTACCAGTTTTTTTGTTTGAACTTTAAACTGGGTTTCAACGGTTCAATTACTAATGTACCTTGTAAAATTTATTTGCAAAAAATGTGTAGCCATGAGATTCTCTAACATGGCAGTTATAATGAGGGAATTAATTTAAAGGACAAAAATTAGTATATTTTTAGCCTCAAGGACACGACCTCAATATTTTAACCACAATGACAAACATTCTCCTAAAAATTATTCATAAGGACAAACATTCTTTCAAAATTATTCATAAGGACAAACATTCTTCCAAAACTGCTACCCAACTTAAAACTAATACCAAGAAACTACTACCGATAACTACAAACTGATATCTAAAAACTGTAAAAACTGATACCTAAAGAAAGTAGTCCTTTAAGTTAAAATAATGAAGGTCTGTCCTTGAGGCTAAAATGTTGAATATTTTTGTACTTGACACTAATTTCCTGAGTTGTTTTAATTTAAGACATTCAACATTGATGGATTTTCCATATATAGATTAATAATCTCGAATGAACATACAAATAATGCATAAAGAAACATCAAAATCTGTATCAGAATTAAGAAATTTAAACTAAAAGCAATCGGTAAATTTAACATTTCCAAGATCCTCAACCGTCCTTCCCAAAATATATTTTTAGAAATATTAACATCTAAAAAAAGCTACACAATTTAAGCATGCCCTATTAATATCACAGTCAATGCTTTCTGAAACTGTTAGGTATAGCAATTGCACATTCTTACCTAGTAACTTGATGGCCATATTCCTATTTCACTTGTGCATATAATTAAATCTTGTCGGACTGATGTCTTTATTTGCAGAAAAAAGAAAACAATTAAAATGCAATGAATTATTTTTGAAAATAAATGGCAAAGTGTTGTTTTAGGTTCATGTTACCATTGCTAGCCGTGATACTTACAACTAAAATAACCTACATGATATTTCAAACATCAAGTGAAGTCTTCAAATATATTTATCCATTAACGGTAATTGAAGCTTAAGTTGTTAAGTTGTTTACACTACTAACCCTTTGGCAATGAAAAACAACATAATGATTATCTTTTGTCCTTCGACATTGTGGCAATGGAATAACGAGGATTAAACGATTGGATAAGCTATATAATTACAATTATTCCAGAATATTGATTGCTAATACTATGTCAGTACAAAGATATGCCTGGAAAATTTACCATTCCACAAATAAAGTCTTCTGTGTTCTTTAACTTCTAATTTTAGCTAACAAAAGATTTACACAAAATCTAAACTATAATGAGTTTTTACTGTCTATTATTTTTATACTTGCGTGTTTTTTTTCTTTGTTTGTACATTTAAGCGACAATCTATCGATGCCTTATTTTTTTCTTGTGTGTAAAAGACATATTTAAACTATTGATGCCTTATTATTTTGAGTTTAAGTGCGGTAAAAATATAAATTCTGACAAGTAGTGCTTGCTGTTCCAAAATGATAATTTATCAAAATTGAGCTGAACTCATTTTGACATAACCTTTGAACGGTTTGTTCGATTTTGAGAATTTTGCCCATTTCGGAAAGTTCAAAACCTTAGGTATAACTTTTCTTTGAGGTGTTTTGCAAACTTTTGATGTCTTCATGGCCAGAAATGTGAGTTCTAGGGGTGGACCTGCATATCTAATTTAATTCCAGTTTTTACCCACCATGCAAAAAACCACTATAACTTCTAATGCACTCCACGTTATTATGATCCGTAAGATGATTTGGAATGTTAAAACGCTGTATTACAATTTACTTTTGGAAAACATGACTTGGTTCAGCTTTTTTGACTTTTAAAAACGAGTGGGAAAAATGTTAAACATGAACGTTGTATTGCTTCTATGTTAAGTGAATGTATACTTATTAAAACCTTCTTGGATAAGACTAATGCTTTGTCTTGAGAACAGGTGCTCTAGAAGGCCTAGAGCGATTGTGTGGCGACGTTGGCTCACATATAAGTCAAATAACTCGCTAAAATGCTAAAATAAAAGTAAACTTTCGGATTAAAATACAAAAGTGTTAGAAATATTAATATATATTGTGTTTCCAATCATGTGGCCAATGTATATCATGTATATCATATATATATATATCATATTTGTAAAATTGCAAACGACTCTCCGTACAAAGGAGACTTTTTCGAAATTTTCCAAAAATTCTAACACTTGGAAAAATTATAAATAAATATGTATGCAAAGAAAAAAGATTAATAAACGAGTCTATTTAAATTTGTAACATATGATAAATTTGATTCTACAGTAACCACTTAGAGAATTGAGTGAGTCTCAACTCGATTGTATAATTCGAAAGAAGTTATAATTTAAGTGTGTATGACGTATTCGTATAAGAAATTGTGAGGATGATATTTTCATAAGGAGGAAGTATGTAACAACCATGTTATTCGAAGCCGTAGTATTATACAAATTTAATTAAAATAAAATGTCTGTATTCGATTTTTGAGAACTATTATTTGAAATCAACTTTTTACTCAATTGAAATCTATTTAATAGTAGATTTTGTTTTCACAAGTTGAATTAATTAATAAGTTCTTTTTAGAAAATATATCAAATAGGATAAAGTGTTATTGTTTGATATAAAATATTTTAAAAGTGTAGATAATTTTATATTATTGAAATATGTGGAAAATAAATTTAATTTACGTTACGTTGATACAATCAATAATTGAATAAAGACAGATAAATATTGAATCAAACAATGTCGTGTAATTGTCGCAATTGTACTTTGTAAATTGGATAGTAGATTAATTTAAATTGGAAATGGTTCTACAAATCAATGATGAAATTACTCACATTTAAATATAGGGATTGAAAAATTTTAAACAATAGGGTAAAATGCATATTTTATTTATATAAGAACTTTGGTTGTAAATTTAAAGAGAAAACAAATAAATTCATTTCAAAATCTCTTCCTTCCTCACTTTTGGCCCAAGCCCATTTACATTAAAATTAAAAACGAACACACCTCTACAATTTTCTTTCCCAAATCCTAGAACACGACCAGATACCCCAATCCCTAAATACCTTAACACACGAAATCGACAAGGAAAAAAACAACAAAACGCATGCTTGCGGAGACCATAAGACGAAGCTATGGGGAATCGCAAGGGGACGTGACGTTGGTGCTGACATCGATGGGTGGGTGACCTAGGCTATAGGAAGTGAACCAGTGTCACAGTTCTGATGATGGGTGAAGTCATGACAACAAAAGTGGCAACATCGATTTGGAGGTGATGGGAGAACCCCGGCTATGTGCGACTTGGAGCATGGTTGGCGGCTGTTAGGGAAGTTTAGTCGAGCGATGATGGCTTTCAGACGTGCGATGGTCGATGCGTACTAGTATCAAATGGAGGCTACTGCAAGCGAAGAAGGAGACACAATGTTTTCTAGTGCTTTTGGACAGTAAAGACTTTGCATGGAATTTTAGGTGAGTTATTTTTAACTCACACTACTATATCTAAATAAATGAATATCCTTATGCTTGCCATGATATGGTTGTTTGGGTGATAATTGTTGATTTTTGATTATTGAATTAGTTAAAATATGAATGCATATAATGAATTGTTCTATGTTTTGCACATAGTTTGGATAAACTTGATTGGTTTGGGATGTTTATTCTTTAAATGGTTTGGTGGTGTAAATTTATAAATGTAATTCCGTCCGTTTGTGAATTTAAAATTTTGTAGTATGATGATACTTATATATCATCGTATGATCGAAGTTTGTTAGAAAGCAAGTCGAAGTTATAAAAATTTCATATTTGGAATTGTTGACCCAAAAATGGGCCAACACACTGTTTTGAGTTTGAAAGCACCAGCCCTGTCTTGATAGAGCAATATCACAAATAACAGATATAGAAAAAGAACAGTAAAAGAAAGATAGAGAACTTTTATAGTGGTTCGGTTGCTAATGAAACCTATGTCCACTTTATAGTTTTATTAGACTGATTGCTGTTACAAGAAATATCTGATTGCAAGGCTTTGATTATCTTGAAGTGAGTTGAATCCCCAAAGTTGGAATCCACTAGAGAGTCACAGTGAATTCCTTTGGAAATTATTGTGAGGGAGGTAGAGAGTGAAGAATAGTTCCAGCAACCAGTCCGAAGAAGATCCTCTTTATGTTGCAGGTAAAATGGTATTTATAGAGATTGGAGAGCTTCTAGGCCAGGCCTGTTTATCAACTGCTCGTAGGTAGGTAGGAAACGACCCAACGAGAGTTTGGCTTGCAAAACAAGATAAGGCTATATGGGTCGCTGGTGACCTATGGCCTATGGGTCGCTTGCGACACATGGCCTATGGGCGCTTGCGACCCATGGTCTTGGCTCGTTTGCAATCCAATGCCTTGGCCTCCTTTTGTAGTGTTCTTCAGCTAACTTGTTTGAAAATTTGAGGAGAGGCATGGAACGCCGATGATCCAAGCACTTAGAATTTTCTGGAGTTTGGAATTGGAGATGCTTTGATAGTCTTTTATCAGAGTTGTTTCGTAGCGATGGCAAATCACTTGCTATTTGTGCTCAGCGGCTGATTGGGCTAAAGGAATGGCGGTCCCTTGGTTTAGTTGATCCTATTCATTGCCATAGTAATATTGCTTGGCTCTCATTCACTCCTTTCCTTAGCCTTTCTGGTTGAGTTCTAAACCATCCCGATGTCACGAGATTGTCCTTCTTTCTAGTTGGTCCCGCTGGGTCAAAAACCCGGATAACATTTTCCCCTCAGAGTATGCCTTCGTTGAAAACAAGGGGTGCTCTGGAAATAACTTCTTTTGAGTCTTCATTTTTTGAATTCTAGTTTATTGTGTCAAGGTTACCATGCAAATTAGGCTTTAACTATTCATCCGTCTATTGAATTTTCAGTGTGGATCGTCAGAGTCCACCTCAAGATGTTGATCTCAATTGACCGACTTCTAATAGCCGTTCGTTTTTTTATTTCAATCTGAATTTCAATTCCTGGTATTGGTGATGCAATCCTTGCTCCGTAGTTTACGCAAGGGTTTTAGGTCAGCAAGTGGGTGCATGATTTAGGTTCGGAGTTGTCCTATATAGCTTTGATTCGACCAGTGGTGAAGTTATGCTTTGTCTTGGAAGATTGTACGCCATTCTGGAGCGAAGTCTTGCTCTTGGTTTTTTAACGTTTTCTATTCGAGAATTTATTTAAGATCCCGTCGATCTTTTTGAATTCCAATTCTACGATTTTGTTCCAAAATCGGATATGTTGGATGATTCAATCCTATCGCTCTTCCTATTTCTATATTCCAGTGATCCTAAAAAGAAAAGCTTCCCGCATCGATTCGGACAACGACTCCGTTATCGACTGTTGATCGATAACGAGTAAGTTTGGAAGAGGTAATTTCAAAAGATGATATGGATTTTTTTTCAAATGTAAGCAAACTATCTACACTAGATTGTTCTTTTGCAGTATTCAGGATACTGGACTCTTCTCATGTAGATAGAACACTACATCTACCCTAGTCAACGCTCAGGACCGGATTGGTCAACATACGTCGACTTCCCTTTGATTACGGGCGTTAATTATACGAGGATATTATTTGAAGTAAAACATACCTGACAGGGTTGAATGCCAAGTTTTGTCATTGAAAATGACTTTTCGTTCTTCCAATCTTTAGTCTGGCAGATGGACTTCCACTCCTCCAGAAACTGGGTCATTCGCAACTTAGGCTTCGCTTATTATTCCTATATTATTGGGATGATTGATTATCATTAAATTACGAGGCACGGTTGCTCTTGTAAGGTTGTAGTTGGATTTCGATCAGGCATAGTTTCAGCCTTCGAAAACTAGTGCATGAGTTGTTTAAGTGCGGTTGTCCTTTCTTTGCGGTTTTTGAAATTCAATGCACACCAGCCTCTGTCTTTGGGGACTATTGGCTCAATTGCTTGATTCCAAGCATTGCTTTTCCTCGCTGTTGCGCTTCTTGTGCTTATGTGCAGCATACTCGTTTGCTATAAATCTATGCATGTAAGTAATACTTCTGCGGTCATTTTGGCATATTCTATTTCATAGCTTTGTTAAGAACTATGAAGTAGCTTGGTCTAGCCAATACTGTAGCTAATTCCTTCTTATGCTCGATTGACTTCGTTTCAACAAAGTGTTGGTGTAAATGCCTAAGTCCGTAGGGCTGATTTCTTTGACTACCGAACCAACACATTATGGGAGACTAGGTCTCCTAAGTGATACATTCGATTGCCTTAGTTTAATTGACATGATAGCTCCTATGTTCGGGAATTAGAGACTTTGTGCTTGATCCCAAGATTCTATTTTTGTAATGATGTCCGTAGGGCTGAAGATTCAATCAAACTCTTGATCTATTTCTGAGAGCCTATGTATCGATAGTTTCATTTTGGGCATTCTTCCTAGCATCATCAAACTTCCGGTAATGGCATATTCCTGCCAGTTGGAACCAAATGATTTAGTCAGACCATAAGTAGGTTATCAATTCTTCTCATCATCGCCATACTATGAGCGATGGTTGATTTCTTGACATTAGACTCTTCATTTCCTTTATTGGCGATTTAGTTTCCAGATTACTCTGTATTATGATACAGAACCGTTATCTAAGAAACCTCGTAGTTATTGGTGTTTGGACTTTTGAAACATTTATTTTGATCAGGTATTTGTGTTTCTATCCCTTCTTGAGAGACTAGTTATTTCGAATAACTATATTTGGGCGATTGAGAGAGATTGAAATCTATGGGGTGAATTGCTCAATTGCCCCCACCGTGGCTCTCAATCCCATTCTGGAATTGAGAAAGTTTGAGGATTTTATTTTCGACCTTCCATGATTGCTCCCTATTGTCCTTGGCCATGCATGCTCTTCTTGGTTGCTGACGTTGTGACAAAAGTTCTGGTCATATGTCAACTCCTATCTTTGAGAATTGATAATCTTGCTGCTTGGTTCCAAGCAACATTTCGACAAGGCTTCCCATCTTTCGGCTATGTCCAAATTCATTCTAAGTTGAATTTTGGAAATTCGGTTGTGCACCAACTTTCCTCCCTAGAAACTAGTATGGGAAATTCAATCCTAGGATTTCCTTCCGACGCTGCTTTATTCCTATGCAGCAACTGATTCCTGTGATGAAAGGTTGAATCATCCGGCTGACATATGAAAGGATATGTCTTCCGGTCATTGCCTGTCATTAGGCAATAATAGTTTTCTAAAAAAGAAGGTGGAAACTCAATTGAGGACCAGTTTCTATCTTCAGAAGCTAGTGCATCAATGGTTCACTGCGATGAGTGTTTCTCATTAGCCATGTAGATTAACGTTTTTCTGGCGTTGCCGGGGCAATACTGATACTTAGTGAGAACAATGTTTCCCAGAGTTGCCAGGGCAACATCGGTACTTAGGAAATAGAAAATTTTCATGGCGTTGCTAGGGCAACACCAGTTTTAAAAGATAAAAGAAGGCCTTGGCATTGGTGAGGTAACACCGACACTCAGTAGGTCGGGAACGATTTCCCCGTCGATTCGATGGTGCTCTTAATCTAGTTGGGTACTAGTTTCAGTCTTCGGAAACTAGCACTTCGAAGATTGGATTGTAAAAGTATTTACTTAGTGTTGCCTATCTTCGGGCAGTGTTAAAGTCACGTTGCTATGGATTGAATCATTCATTCGATCCTGTAGAGTTGAGTAGATTCCTTTTAATCCAATGTGGATGTTGTTAATTCCATTATCTCAACGACCTGGAACTTAGCGACCTAAAAGGGATTAGCGACCTAAGAGGGGCTTGCGATCTAAGAACAGAAAGCTTTGCGACCTAACAGCAGAAAGCTTCGCGACCTAAGAACAGAAGGACCTCGCGACCTAAGGACAAAAAGGTTTGCGACCTAAGGACATAAAGCTTTGCGACCTAACAGCAGAAAGCTTCGCGACCTAAGAACAGAAGGACCTCGCGACCTAAGGACAACAAGGTTTGCGACCTAAGGACATAAAGCTTTGCGACCTAACAGCAGAAAGCTTCACGACCTAAGAACAGAGGTTTGTGACCTAACAGTAGGAAAAGGTTGCGACCTAAGGTAGCTAGCGAGTTAACAGAATGTCACGACCTAACTATCTCAAGAACTTCGCGACCTAGCAGTGTTGCGACCTAACTATCTCAAGAACTTCGCGACCTAGCAGTGTTGCGACCTAAATACTGAAGATGCTTGCGACCTAAAGCCTGAAGTGATCTAGCGACTTAACAACCTAACGAGCTAAAAGCAGAGAAAGGAATGCGACCTACTATAGGTCGTTCACGACCTACTACTTGCTCAGATGGAAACAGAAGCAACTCAATCAGGCTGCCTTCCCTAAGTCGCATATGGACTGCGACCTATCTTAGGTCGCTCGCGACCTACGACCTAACTTAGGTCGTACGCGACCTAAGACTTAGGCGAATTTTCTGCTCAGAAATCAGCTCCTATAAATACCCCACCACTTCCAACTTGGAGGGGACTTTTGGGCCATTCATTTCTTCAAGCGCCGTTACGCTGTCGAAGTCTCCTCTCATTCAGCAATCAAAGATCTTCAAGCATTCAAGGCACTACAACAAGCTTTGTGAAGAACTCCTTACATCCAATACGGATTCGTCGAGTTTCATCATCATAGATTGAGCTAGTAGTCAAGAGTGCTTTCGTGATCAAGTTGTATTGTATTTCGAAGGATATTGTATCAATTTGTAACCGAATCAGCAATAAAAGATTATAAAGTGGACGTAGGCTCAATTACGGGCCGAACCACTATAAACCTGTTGTTCATTTACTGCTTTTCTGCTAATTTCAGCTTATATTCTGTTCCCGTACCAACGGGTGGTGCTTTCACGATTCTATTACACACACCGGGTGTTAGCGTTCACTTTTTAGCGTTAACATTTTGGTGCTTTCATTGAGAGCCCAACTCAGGCGATCATCCACCGTTGCTTCGCAAAGATTCATAAAAAGAACCTCTCTTAAAAACCAGATCCGAAATAATGGCTCTTGGAAGAAGAGGTAGACCTATCAGATCCGGAAATGCTCACGAAGGGACTTCCGCTTCCCCAGTAACAGACCAAGCAACTCCAACCGTTGGAGTCACCAGGGCTGAATTGGATGATGCAGTTTCTGGATTATACCAACAGATTGAAACCCAAAACGCTTTGATGATGGATAGGTTAACTGCTCTGCTCGGGGCAAATCGTCAACCAGAAAACCGTCAAACTACTCTTCCTGAAATGCCACCTTTCCAGGCTGATGGTTCTATGCCGCAACCAACTTGTCATGAACATATGCCCGGGCAAACTTCCGAGGGAAGAACTGATGCTTGTCCGGAGGTGTCTTTGAACAATAAAGAATACTTGTCCGAAATGGTTAGCCGCATCATGAAAGAGAGCATGCAAAGGGAAGAGGATGAGAACGACTGGGGATTTGCACCAAGCAGAACTCCGTTTACTGAAAGGATCCTGAGAGCGGAATTTCCAAGGAAATTTGCACCTCCTACTATCCAAGCCTATAGGGGAACCAGTGACCTTAATCATTTCCTATACAAATACGATTGGCATATGACCGGTGCAAGAGCATCAGACGAGATCAAGTGTCGATACTTTCCAGTATACCTGGAAGGTGTGGCTTTACTTTGGTTCACAAAGCTTCCAGTTCGGTCTGTAGATAAGT
The DNA here is from genome assembly GCA_030737815.1 of Allium fistulosum. Lineage (NCBI taxonomy): Eukaryota > Viridiplantae > Streptophyta > Magnoliopsida > Asparagales > Amaryllidaceae > Allium > Allium fistulosum. The sequence continues at coordinate 749,103,090 of CM060905.1, read as the reverse complement.
TCTCCGACTTAACGCAAAAGTTTAAAGAACAGTTCAGATTGTATGCTTCAAAAGCTAAGGATATAATGTCACTGTCTAACCTTGAACAAGCGCCCGGAGAATCAATCAAATCTTTCTTGAGCCGTTTCAATATAGCTTTAGCCGAAGTAGAAAATGCGGAACCACGCATGATCCTGACTTATTTGATGCGAGCCATTGATAAATCGAGTAAATTTGGGATATGGCTAAAGATGAAGGAACCGAACTCACTTGATAAATTTTATAAAAAGGCCGACGAGTTCATTCACCTTGAAAGCCTTTCTACGACATCGAAAGTGGTGGCTGCCCAAACTAATAATAACAATGTCCCATCTAATAAAAGAGAATCTGAAAGTCAGAAAAGGGAGAATGAAGGAGGAAAGAGCCAGGGAAATGAAAAGAAACCTCGCCGCTTTAATCCTTCGGATTATACTCCTTTAACTGATACACCAAGAAACATCTTTTTTGCAACAAAGGATGTTGTCAAGTATCCTAAGCCACCTGAGATGACGAGAGGTGCAAAGCGTAATGGAATATTCTGCCAATTTCACAATCAACCTGGCCATGACACTGACCAATGTCGCCAATTAAAGAATGTGATTGAAGAATTGCTGGAGCAGGGTAAACTCCAACAATACGTTAAGAGAAGCGGAGTCGCTCCAACCTCATCCACTCGGGATCAACAACGTCCTACCCATCAATCCGATTCTCTCAACAACACTGCAGTGCAAGATTCAGAAAAGCTTGTCATTAATGTTGTCACAGGAGGTCCATACTCAGCAAGCAGAAGTAGGGACGACTGCTAATTACCCACAAAACTGCGGCTGGGGCATCTCTCACTTTCTCTAGCGTAAAAATCCAAAAGCTATGAATCAAGCACAAATGGAAATCCAGCTTGGAGATTCTGAAACAACAAAAACTAGCATCCATTTCTTACTTAGCAGCATTGCTTGAATTTGTAAAAATGATAATGGATGTGTAACTTCTGCATTGTAAACCGCTGAGAAAATTAGCGTGACTGAATAATGAAAAACTATGCATTCTGTGTTTTCTATTATAAAATGCCTGTTATATTTCGATGTGTAAATACTCTAAATGTATTGCTAAAATGTCGATCTAATACTGCAGGTCATTAAAGCAGAGCTCACCCATCGCAAAGCTAAGCGAGCCTTACAAATCATTTATTAAAGCAAATACCAAGCAACAAAAAATTCCATATTCAAATCCTATACGAGAAGAACCTCACATAAAAAGTTGGCAACTTCACTGGGGCAAGCCTTCGTTAACCAGTTGTGATTGTCAATATGAACAGGCATCCAGCTAGGTAACTCGCGTTTGTCCCATGAAGTTATTCAACAGTGAAGTCCACTTCTTCGGATAAGGCAATTTACTTACAAAAGGAACGAAGAGACGCTTGGAAATGATGACAAAAGATCGCTAGTGGCAGATGATGGGAGAACATGGCCAAGCAAGCACGGAAGCAACCAAAAGGAATTTTGCTCCTCAATAAAAGGGCCGGTAGAACCACCGAAGGGACACCTTCCCAAGCAGAAGGAACAGGGCCCTTGCTAACTGATCGTGATGCATCCGATCAGGCAGCTTGCGTCCGTCCCGTGGATCTACTCGCCCCTGAGAAGCAACCTTCCTGGCACACCAACCAACCGATGCTCCTTCCCAAAGGTCAACAAAGCCCTCTAACGAGGCACGCCAATAAATGAAAGTGCTTCTCTCAATAACAAGATTGGTGGAACCACCGGAGGGGCACCTTCCCAAGCTGAAGGAACAGGGCCCTTGTTAATTGATCGCGATCGTTTGTGCAAACGAACATCCAATCAAGCGACTTGCGTCCGCCCCGTGGATCCACTCAACCATGAGAAAGTAACTTCCAGGCAATTTCAAGACCTCTTCGGAGGCAAAAGACCTCTTCGGAGGCAAAAGCCCTTTTCGGAGGCACATTTCACCCGTGTAGAAGTGCAAAATGCTTCTCTTCGGAGACCCACTTCACCAGTGATGAAATGCTAAAAAGCCCTTTTCGGAGGCACATTTCACCCGTGTAGAAGTGCAAAATGCTTCTCTTCGGAGACCCACTTCACCAGAGCTGAAATGCCAAAATTGCTTCTCTTCGGAGACCAAAAATTGCTTCTCTTCGGAGACCAAAATTGCTTCTCTTCGGAGACCAAAAATTGCTTCTCTTCGGAGACCAAAATTGCTTCTCTTCGGAGACCAAAATTTCTTCTCTTCGGAGACCAAAATTTGCTTCTCTTCGGAGACCAAAATTGCTTCTCTTCGGAGACCAAAAATTGCTTCTCTTCGGAGACCAAAATTGCTTCTCTTCGGAGACCAAATTGCTTCTCTTCGGAGACCAAAATCGCTTCTCTTCAGAGACCAAAAGACCTCTTCAGAGGCGTACTTCACCTTGCTTGAAGTACCAAAAATAAACCCTTTACTGGGGTGCCAAATCAAAACCTTCCTCAGAAGCTCATTTCACTGTGCAGGAAAATTCACTCTTTAACAAATAAAAGTGATCATTCCCAAAAGTTGAAGTGTTCTTCAGGAAGAAAGAGAAAGTAAAAACTTCTCTGAAGACGAGATATACTCTATTAAAAGCAGAATGATTCTTCCCTTAAAAGTGAAGTAATTATTCTCTGAAGTAAGAATATCAGTCTTAAAGAATCTAGAAATGTTTCAATGCACTTGCGGTATGGGGGCAACACTATATAATTTAATTGTATTAATAAAAGCAACATGCCACAAGTTCATTGCAATATCACAAAAAATAGATGTGGAATAAATGTATTCCCAAACACAGACAAAAAGTTTGTACAAGTAAAAGGAATCGTTTATTCTACACCAAAAAAGAGAAACAGATGCATTCTCACATACACAAGAGTTTGTACAAGTAAAATAATTGTTTTATTTAGTACTATGAAAATTATTTACATGTGCAGATATCTCAAAAAGCAAAAGCAGGGACCGGTACCCGCACAATCCCCGGTCGATACATGCAAAAAGCAAAAGTAAGGAGTAGAGAATCTAGCTTGTTATTCCTTCTTCTCGCCACCTTTGGAGCCTTTCCCCGACCTAATGATTAGTTTTTGGAGCCGTTGTGAACGGGTCGGGGCAGAAGGAGAGAAAGGCGTGGCTGGATCAACTTCTGCTTCCTCCCCAGTTGAAGCACTTCTCTTCTTCTTCCTTATGCCACGCTTCCCCTTCCTCTTTGAAGAAGATTCGCTCCCCGGAGTAGCAAGCGGTGTTGAAAGCTTCGTGTCATCATCAAGGGACTGCTCCGGGGTCTTCTCGACGTCTTCAAGGTCCTCCGCCTTCTGTTCCTGCGAAGCTGCCGGGTCATCCAAGCCTTGAAGGGCTTCAATTTTCTCTGCCTGTGATTCCGACTGGGAAGCAGAAGGAGGAGTAATTTGTGAAGATGGAGGAATGGCAACTGAAGGAGTGGAAGCTTGTGCAGTGTTTGGTACCTCCGTTGTAGAAGAAAAGAAGTTGAAATCAACATCCCCCGAAAACAGAGAAGGTATCGGTTCACCAAAGTTTAAGTAACAAGTAAGAAGGTCATCGAATTCAGTTAAATCAAATAACTGGTTCGTTGGGCCCGGGACGACGCCAAAATTACCTGGAGGAGTTGGCTTTGCAAGATCAATCTTAAATTTCTCGGCTTCAATATCGTCTGGTGTCTCATCCTCAGCAGGAGTGGTCGCAGTTTCTTGGGCAACTTTAGCTGGATGTGAAGAATGAGAGCTGGAATCCATAATATTAACGTCAGCTGAAGTAGAAGTATGAACAGGGGCAGTTAAAGAAGCTTTTTCTTTTGGAGGCTCTTCTCCCGTTGATTCAGCTCGTACTTTAGCAAGCTGCTCCTTCCCCTTAACAAGAGCGGCACGAGCCTCATCATCAAGATAGCTCTCCTCAAGTTCCGACTCATCATAGCCGGCCCCGCCAAGCATATCCATTGCGACTTCCCACACTTCAGCCAATGTAATTTCATAGTCGGGACCCAGAAAATAAAGACTTCCACGACCCAGAACGTTGTGTAAATAGAAGTCGAACAGGGTAGAGCTGATGTTTGCTTTCGTTGCCTCATGTGACTGCTCAGCCGCTTCTTTTTCAGCAACGGCAGCAGTTCGCCAGCAATCGCCTCATCACGCTCTGTCTCAGCTTTAGCGAGTCGAGACTTTAGTAACTCAATCTCTACGTTCTGGGAGGTGACCTTTTCCCGCAGTTCGGTGTTTTCTATGCGATATTTCTCAGTAATGTGCTGTTCGGCGGCAAGCTTCATTTCGACATCTCTTTGTGCAGCATGTGCATCCCGCACTTGCTTCTGAAAGACTTCTTCTTTTTGAGTGTGTGATGCAGAAGATGAGGCGAGATCTTCCTTAAGTCGCTTGACTTCAGATGCAAGCTTTGCATTGTCGTCTGCAATGCTCGTCATCTCCGCATCATGCTGCTTACGCCATTTGTCCCATTCCGATTTATCGTTCTCCATGGTCATCGTCGCCTCAAGGTTCAAATGGTTGACCCTTTGAAGTTCATCAACCAGCTTCTGCCATCCAGACATTCTTTCAATAACAAGCTTGACAGCATCGACATTTCTCAGCATTGCCTGCTTATCAATGGGAACCAAATCTAAGTCAAAACGAACTCCTCTTAGACATCAATTCGGGAAACCGGCTCTGAAGCGTTGGAGGGCCGTCTTTAACTTGATATTGTGGCCTGTTAATGATGGTTTGAATATCAGATTCCTTTAGAGGAGGAGAGCCGGCCGGAATATCAGAAGAAATGGGAGCGTTAGCCTTCTCAGAAATAGCAGACGCGTCACTTGTCTTAGACCGTTTGCTCGATTCATCAGTAATATGAGTCTTCCCTTTGTCATCATAAGACTTTCACTTATGAGAATCGTAAGTTCTGTAAGAAGAATCATATCGATCAGCATCTCTTCTTCTCTGCCGCTGCTCATAATCCCATTTCTCTTGAGCCTTCCTTTGGGCCCGTTCCTCATCTGTCTCTCTCTGGTCACCAAGATATTTCCTAAAGTCATAGGACCCACGACCTCCATGGCGCTGAAATGAGTCATAGTATGAGCCGGAGCGTCCCATCGGAGAATCTGAAAACGGAAAAGAAGTAAAGTTTAGAAATTTCCAGAAAGAAAGAGTAAATGCTTATAAGTGCAGAAAAATCCTAAGTGTGTGCGGCGTGCGAACTACGTGCGTCAAACTACAAACCACGCTTTAGTGCGGGAACGGAGACAACGGGTGTAGAAGGCGTCGAGGTCTGTTTCAAAGAGGAAGTCGCTTCAATGAAAGGAGAGTTCGCCTTTGGAATATTATCCTTGAAAAGCTCTTGAGAAGTTATCATTATGTCACTCAAGTCATCAAAGGTGTCATCATTATGATGCTCAGCAGAATTCTCCTTCTCAACTTCCACATCAGTTGATTTTTCAGAAACTCGAGGATTTTCTTCCTCTTCGATAATTGGGGCAAGTGCCGACTTGCTGACTGACCCTACAACATTAGTGGATGCAGAACACTTTATCAAATCAGCCTCTACGACGGGTACTTCTGATTCAATTTCTTCTACAGAAGCTGGGGCATTCGAGGCCTCTGCTCGAGAGCCCGAAACAGCTAACGTTTCCGCACCAGAACTAGAAATTTCATAAATCTGGGTCGACCTAGAAGGATGTAAAAGACCAAACTGGTGCAGAAATTCATCTTTCAACAAGAATTTGGCACTCCTCTCTTCAACATCAACGGCACTCAAAGTATCTAAAATTAACTTGTGACTGGTATCTCGAAGTGGAGGAGGAAGTGCTGCAAAAAGAAAGAATGGAGTTAAGCATTTGACAGTTCGAGTTCTGGAAAGTCTTAAAAACAAATCGGAAAGAGGCAATCTTACTTCCGACTCTCCAGATGGCATAAAATCCCGTAGGACAGCGGACATAAAAGAATTGAGTCAAGAACCCATGGGCACTTTCGGGCAAGTCCAGAATTAGTTTACGGTTCCTGGCACTCCTCACAAGTGTAATAGAGGGATGATCTTTGTTCTTTGCAAATGTGCACAAGAAGCGAATTTCGGCAAAACTGGGAAAACGGCCCAACGTTCTCCTGAAAAGCACACACAGTCCCAGCAGGATGGAGTATCCATTAGGGTGCAGTTGAAAAGGGGAGATAGATAACCGAAGGAGAAGTTCTCGAAGACAATCATTAAAGGGCGGAATAGCTCCGCTTAAGCACATCTGACGATTCACAGCAACAAAGCCAAGAGGCGGCCTGTCAGCAGTGTCGCTTGACCCAGGAAGTAAAGCATCTGCTTCGGCAATGCCGAATTGGATGCACAATTGTCTGAAGACCTTGTGGCTCAGAGTAGTAGAAGTCCGTTCCGGAGGGTCGTTCAGTGGAGTAGCAATTGGAAAGGCTTCTCCAGCTATTTCCAAGTCTTCCTGTTGAGATTCCATTCTACACAAGGAACTGGACGATCAAATATTAAGGTGCACATTTCCTAAAAAGAATGAAGTGTTGTGCAAAACTAATGCAATAACAAGCAAATGTAAATGAAACTAAATTAATTGATACTTGTCAATTATAAAGTTTCAGGGCTTGATATCTTAAGTCCAAGAACAGTGTTGTGTTGATGCAAATAAATCAGCTTTAGTTGATCATTTCAATTTTGCTTCAATACTTCACTTAGATTTGTTAGTTCACAGCATTTCATTCACGAAGTTCATTTAAGTTTGATATTCTTTGTCAACTAATCTGTCGTTTGATGTGGGCAATCAACAGCAGTATATTTGTCCCATTTTTCTATGAATGTTGCTTCTAAACAGGTTATCAGCATTAAAGTCAAGGCAATCTGAAAAGAAGTACAAAATCCAAAACAGTTCAAATTCAGAAAATCAGTCAAATTCTGCTCAAAATTCTAAGTGTTAGGTCGCTTACGACCTAACACAGGTTGCAGCGTTCTTATGCTGTGTTGTTCAGGTTAAAAGTTCGGGCTGTGAAAAATTGTCTAAGTATTAGGTCGTTCAGCGACCTATTATGGGTCAAGATTTCTGTAAGTCGCACATTGCAATTGAATGGATTAAGATGAGGCAATTTTCTTTAAGTCCTAGGTCGTGCACAATTGTTTTTTAGGTTGGAGATTCTCTAGGTCGCAAATGTTGTCAGATCGCAAAGCCTTAAGTCGCTAGGCGTTCCCACATGACCTAACTCTTAGGTCATTCAAATCTGATAGGTTGTTGACTTCCTCTCCAAGCAACATCATATTGGGTCCGATAACCCAATACCCCCAGTTCAAAAGAGTTCATCTTCCCCTTCATCCTACCTCGACATACCACCAATTAACTAGCAAATCAATTGCAAACCCCACAGATCCGTAGTAAAAGCTTTCGTATGATCGCAAATCACCACGACACATCAAATGACAAACGAAAGTCAGTTGAGACTACCGTTCAGAGAGCATGATGCATGAAATTAGGCTTAGGACAAGTAACAACGATTCGTGATCAAAGCAGTGACTATGGACGAATAAAGGTCGATCCACTTACGGATTATGATTGGTGAGAAAGAATCGTCAGTTGAATGAGTCGAATTTGTCTTTGGAAGCTCGAAAAATCGTTAATGGCGATGGAGGCTCAAAATAGTAAGGTGAGGAAGAAGGTGCGACCTAACCAATTTATATAAAACTGAGAATGGGAGGCGAACAGGCGTGCAAGTTCTAGGTCGTTCGTGACTTAGCAAGGTTGAGTCGAAGCATACGACCTATGGCATAGTCATATGCCTCGAGGGGCAAATGTTAATTCCATTATCTCAGCGACCTAGAACTTAGCGACCTAAAAGGGATTAGCGACCTAAGAGGGGCTTGCGATCTAAGAACAGAAAGCTTTGCGACCTAACAGCAGAAAGCTTCGCGACCTAAGAACAGAAGGACCTCGCGACCTAAGGACAAAAAGGTTTGCGACCTAAGGACATAAAGCTTTGCGACCTAACAGCAGAAAGCTTCGCGACCTAAGAACAGAAGGACCTCGCGACCTAAGGACAAAAAGGTTTGCGACCTAAGGACATAAAGCTTTGCGACCTAACAGCAGAAAGCTTCACGACCTAAGAATAGAGGTTTGCGACCTAATAGCAGGAAAAGGTTGCGACCTAAGGTAGCTAGCGAGTTAACAGAATGTCACGACCTAACTATCCCAAGAACTTTGCGACCTAGCAGTGTTGCGACCTAACTATCTCAAGAACTTCGCGACCTAGCAGCGTTGCGACCTAACTACTGAAGATGCCTGCGACCTAAAGCCTGAAGTGATCTAGCGGCTTAACAGCCTAACGAGCTAAAAGCAAAGAAAGGAATGCAACCTACTATAGGTCGTTCACGACCTACTACTTGCTCAGATGGAAACAGAAGCAACTCAATCAGGCTGCCTTCCCTAAGTCGCATATGGACTACGACCTATCTTAGGTCGCTCGCGACCTACGACCTAACTTAGGTCGTACGCGACCTAAGACTTAGGCGAATTTTCTGCTCAGAAATCAGCTCCTATAAATACCCCACCACTTCCAACTTGGAGGGGACTTTTGGGCCATTCATTTCTTCAAGCGCCGTTACGCTGTCGAAGTCTCCTCTCATTCAGCAATCAAAGATCTTCAAGCATTCAAGGCACTACAACAAGCTTTGTGAAGAACTCCTAACATCCAATACAGATTCGTCGAGTTTCATCATCAAAGATTGAGCTAGTAGTCAAGAGTGCTTTCGTGATCAAGTTGTATTGTATTTTGAAGGATATTGTATCAAATTGTAACCGAATCAGCAATAAAAGATTATAAAGTGGACGTAGGCTCAATTACGGGCCGAACCACTATAAACCTGTTGTTCATTTACTGCTTTTCTGCTATTTTCAGCTTATATTCTGTTCCCGTACCAACGGTTGGTGCTTTCACGATTCTATTACACACACCGGGTGTTAGCGTTCACTTTTTAGCGTTAATAGATGTTTTCTCAACTTTGCTTGAATTTGGGATATGCCACATTCTAGAAGGGTGACGGTCCCGGGCATTTCCATTGCCTAGCTTTGCTTCTAACCTCGAGTGTTACTCATAGAGATACAAGGTTGTTTCTTAACCGATTCCGTAGTTATTCTCATTCATGAAAAATCGAGCTTCCTCCAATCGGTCTTTGTTATGATCTGACAACTATTAGCAGAACCCTTCATTTCTAGGTGTGAAATTCTAGGTTCTTACCGTATACACTTGAAATTGTCAAGCAAGTCATCACATTACCCCTTGTACAATCGTGTTCATTCCTATACTAAACATGGACCGGTATGGTTCGGTACTGTTTGCCTTAAATCCTTGACACTTAGCCTTGCTTATTTCAGGCCATATGCATTATTGTGAATATCAACCTTATTCGTTTGTTCCAAACTTTGGGAATCATGGTTTAGCTGCTCAATTTTGAGCATTCTCTCCTTACCGTTGTCTATCATCGGATAACAGCTGGTTTTTTGCAATTTAGGCTTTGAGACCGCATTCTTGCACATGCTTCTATCTTGTGAAAGCTGGTGCATTGATGATTTGATTCTGGAAATGCTTTCCATCGTCCTCTACCTTTGTACGACGGTAAGTTCCTTCTTTTATTGCAAGTTGGAACGATCTTTTATCCTAACCAAATGTAAATGTGTTATGTGCCCCTCAGTCTATGGGGCTGATTAATCTGAACAATTGTTGTGGGACTTAATTTTCTGGGCGGATCCTTGGATGCCCCTAGCCAATGGTATATCACAACTCCTATCTCTGGGAACTCGTGACTTGGGTATCTTGGATTTTGACATTTTGTACATTAACTTTGGTCAAAGACGAGAATGCTTTGCCGACTTCTTGGTTTGTGAGCTTTGTAGCACTACCGAAGCAATGTCGGTTCTTTCGGGTAGTGGGAGTCGATCCTTGTTAATCAAAGTGCGCCCTTTTGGGAGTGCAGGGCTTACGAAATGCACGGCTTTTGAGAGTGCACAACTCATAGGATCGATACGATCCATTAACCCGGGACAATTTGGAACTTCTTGACATTGAGGAGTTTGTTGATATTATCGGCATCGACACCACTCTTGTAACGAGGCTGAAATTGCAAACAAAGGGCGAATAGGGGAGCGATGGAAGGAAGCGCTGAGGAGCTTGCGGGGATACCGATCTGCCTTTTGTTCTTTTTGAGTCATTTTGTTCAAGTGGAGAGTCTGCATTTTTTGTCCAAATTGTAGAGTCAGTAATTTATCTTTGTTGTCCTTTGTTGTATGGGTACGGCCCTCATGTTTTAGTCATATGTATAGAAAATCATAAGCAATACAATGATATTTTGACTATATTTTCATCTATCTATTCGTGTACGCTGTGTACTTGTGCTAGTTCCATTAATTTCTAGTTCTGTAAAGGAACTTAGTGGTTAACAGCACTTAGAGAATTTTTGTTCAGAAATTCACAAAACTTTAATAATTTCTAAAACTTAAAAAAATTTCTTTGGAAATTCATAAAACTTTGAGATAGAACTTGTGAACTTATTGTTGTTTGGAGTGATAGAACCTGCGAACTTATTGTATTTGTGTGATTCTGTCTCAGTATAGGTGTATGTCCCCTAGTTCATAGGGTTGTTTACTTCAAACAATTTTCAAGTATCCGGTAGCTTAGTGTTTAGATAACCTCCATTGAAAATCTAGCTAAGTTATGACCTGAATTTTCTTTCTTCAGATGTTTTGCGACCTTAGCTTGTATTCTCAGTTTCTGGCAGCATTCAAGTAAGTATGCAATTTATGCATAAGTATGTATTGTCAATCGCTGAGTGCCTACCTTCTAGCACCAATTATTTCTGATTGCATGCGTGGGGTTTCTCATGCCTCTTGGCATTATCTATCTCTAGGAAACACGAGAAGTTGGTTTTTGATGTTCACCACGTTGCCTATCTCTGGGCAACGCAAGAAGTTTATTTTGCGTTTCCTCGGCGTTGACTATCTTCGGGCAACGCGAGGAGTTTGTTTTTGATGTTTTTCGGTGTTGCCTATATTTGGGCAACTCAAGGAGTTCATTTTTGGTAGTTCTCGGCGTTGCCTATCTCCTGAAAATGCGAGGAATTTCAACTTGAGTGCGCAGATTGTGTTATGCGCGTCTTTGGATGCTCCTTGGCATTGCTAATCTCCGGGCAACGCAAGGAGTTTGTTCTTGAGGGTGCGGCTTACGAGATGTATGGCTTTTGAGGCTCCTTGGCATTTCCTATCTCTGGGCAAAGCGAGGAGTTTAAATTTGAATGTATGGCTTATGATATGTGCGGCTTGTGATGCTCCTTGGCGTTGCCTATCTCTAGGCAACGCAAGGAGTTTAAATTTGGTGCTGCTTGACGTTGCCTATTTCTAAGCAATGCGAGGAGTTTGAATTTGGTGCTCCTTGGCGCTTCCTATCTCTAGGCAATGCGAGGAGTTTAATGCTCCTCGGCGTTGCCCATCTTCGGGAAACACGAGGAGTTAGTTTTTGATGCACGACTTTTGGTGCTCCTTGGTGTTGCCTTTCTCTGGGCAACGCGAGGAGTTTAAGTTTGAGTGCGCGGCTTACGAGATGCACTACTTTTGGAGCTCCTTGGCGCTGCCCATCTTCGGGCAACGTGAGGTGTTTATGTTTGAGTGCGCGGCTTAAGAGATGCATGGCTTTTTGAGCTCCTTGGCACTGCCTATCTCCGGGCAACGCGAGGATTTTAAGTTTGAGTGCGCGTCTTACAAGATGTGCGGCTTTTGGAGCTCCTTGGCATTGCCTATCTACGGGCAACGCGAGGAGTGTAAGTTTCAATGCGCGGCTTACGAGATGCACGGCTTTTGGAGCTCCTTGGCATTGCTTATCTCCGGGCAACGCAAGGAGCACATACTGTTGAAGCTTTCCATTCTGAATCAGCTTTTCGATCACATCTCGGATGTGTTTGTAATCGCAAGTGTTAGGACCATGTGCATCTTGGAATATACAACATTCCCTGGATTTTCTCTGGGCTTCGGTGGACTTTTTCGAGACTGGTTTTCAGTAATTCTCTAAGTCGTAAGTATCCAAGTAAAGGCTATTGATTGAATCGTTCAAAGGAGCATATGAGTCAAATTTTGAGATCCTAGGTCGTTTCCTGGAATCTGAGTCCTTAGCCAATGGGCTCGTATTGTTCTTTCTCCCAGTCTGCTTTACCTCCTCCCTGCTTAGCTTCTGATTCACTTTGTAATAGAGACGATCCAAGGTCGAAGGAGGCTTTCAAGCTAACTAGCTGCCAAAATTTGCCTAGGGGTTGATTACCCTCATCGACGCCATCAGTATGATATCCTCACTAGGATTGCTCGCTTTAGTGACGACGACGGCGATATTGAATCTCTATAGGAAGTCTTTGAGTGGATCACCTAGCATTTGGAATAAATTAGATAATGACATCACATCATTGGTGTGAGTCTCAAGCATTCTAAATTGCTCGACAAACTTCTGATCTGGTTGATTGAATGAGGAGATGGATTTTGGCGATAATGGCATAAATCGCATGATCGATACACCTTCGAGGAATATAGGAATTCATGAGATGTAGTCTAGGGTTGGTTTTCCATTAGTAAACCAATATGATTGGTACATTGAATTTCCCAAGATATATTGCACACTGAATGGCTTCAACAAATAGGCAAAATCCGGTTCGTTTTTAAGTTACAGCTACTTGTTATGCTTGTGAATGATGTATGCATGCTCGAGATATGAGCAAAGCAAAATGGACCGGTATTGACGAATCAGTGATAAGTAACTTGGAGTTGGATCCGAGAAAATATGCTAGCTGCTTGGAGTCAATTGTTGGTTTGCTTGGAGTCACTAAATTCAAGGGCCTGATGATCGACGCTTGGAATAAATTTGGCGTTTGCTAGGGGGAAAAAATTGTTTACCCGAGTATTCCTTTAGGCCAAAATTTCCTAGGTTTGCTTCGAGTCAAATGGGTGATTACCCGAGTTCGACTATGAGGCAGGACTGAAGTGAGTTTTTCAACGACCATTTTTACGATATTTGATGATTTTCAACGACGACCAATCATGATTCGATGTTGGGAGCTCCATGATAAGATTGGGAGTGGTCACAATATTCTATCCTCATTCTTCTTGGAGCTTCGCCGATTGCTTCCTTTCGACTATATCCCCCTCGATCGACCCAGACGACACTAGTCCCATCCGGTCTTCTAATATCTATGTCATAAACTTAGGGTTAACCAACCATCGTATTTTCCTTGAAAAAATTTCTTTCAAAATGATTTAAACCTTTTAAATCATACTTAAACAAGAAAAACATGCTCTTTTCTTTATTCAAAATACTTGCACCATGATATTTTCTTTACACAAAACAATGTTGATGAAATCTAATCAATGGGATGACCTATCCCTTCATAATAAGTTAAAACCTCTTTATAACTTAGAAAGCTTTAGGCTACAAGGCCAAAAAAATATCTTCAATAAACCTTTCTTTAAAAACCTTAAACAATCCATTTCGAATTCATTAAAAGTACTCCTTTCAAAGCAAGTTAACTACACTGACCTTGGAAACTCTAGGCTGAAAGGTCAAAACATACCTCTAGAATATGTAAAAAAAATAGAACTTTCAAAATCACTACTTAAAGCCTTATACATCCCCTTTCAAAACAATTTAAACTGGTCTTTCGAAGACATAGGGACCTTCCTTTTTAAGCACTTATATTGTACATTTTGAAACTCTTATATATTATATCTTTGGAAAGCTTTGGGTTCAAGTAAAGTTTTATGGAAACATTGCTTCGAAATCATTTAAAATTATCCCTTTGAAAGCATTGGGTTTTACATTTCATATAACTAATGGGTCATAAAGGATAGGGGCGAAAGCAGCACCGTGAAAGCATTAATCCTAAGTAAAAGAAAGAGGATGGTTTCGAAACCAACAGTTTCAAAACCGTTGCCTCTTAAATCATTTAAAAGCAGCTATATGACCCTTTCAAAAGAATTGAGAAGGTGGCTCAAAGTAAAGAGACGAAAGCACCCTTTTAAATACGTTGTTTAAGGCTATAAAGTGGCCTCAACTGATTCGAAAGGTATGAATGCGGCAGCATGAGTTTTATCCTTTCGAAACTTCTTCTAAAACAAAAAGGTGCCAACTCTTTCGGAATCCCTTTTCTAAAAACAATGGCAAGCGACAACTAGTTCGAAAGATTAATTTATAAAAAGAAGTAAGTAAAGCTTATATAGGTACATCTACCCCTTCGAAAGCATGGTTTCGACACGATCTCTTTTGCCTTTCTCCAATACGCTACGTATCAACTGCTTGATACCATGTTCATTAGTTTCGAGTGGGTTTTCAGCGGAGGTTTGGTGTAGAAAGCTAATATATGGAAGTGGCGAAGTAGTAAATTTAAGCAGCAGATTTTTAGCCTTTTAAAGTAATTTCTTTTAAACTAACTTGCCTTATTTGTCAAAATGCAATTGATTACCATTTCTTTATCAAAATACTTTTCTAAAAAGCGCTTTCGAATTCAGAAACTATCAATTAAAACATTTCACAAATCTGTCATTTTCTTTATAAAACAAATAAAACATTTAAGTCTTTTAACTTAAATAATTTTATAACCATAGTAGAATAATTAGGATAATTCCCCAAAAATCATAATAATTCACTTTTAATATGTTTTCTGATATACATAATTTTCAGACTCGAAATTATTATGTAATTGCTTTAAATAATTTCAACAAAATTTTAGCTATTTTCTCTTATAGAAAATTCATAATAAATCCACAATAGCTTAGAAAATTATGAAATTTGAAACCCACATCATAAATAATGCTTTTCACCATATATTAAAAATGCAACCCATTTTAATGTCATCTTATAGGTTTTTTTAATCCAAACATATCACAAAATCCTTACAAAATCATATAAATCATCAACAAGCATATATTTCTATTTAACAAACACAACATTGCATATAACTTGCAAAATAAATTCGGTTCTAACTTTGAAACTGAAATCAATATTAAAAATGAGATGTAAATCTTGTTGTTCATCTTGGCTTGTTGTTAAGAAGGTTGAGATTTTTCCTTTGATTGATTTGCTTAAGCTTCTACTTGAATCTTAGTTTTTGTTCTTTTTCAATCTCTTAATGGTGGCCGGTAAGCTTACAAGGGTTATGGTTTTGTTTGTAAATATTGAAATGAATAAGTAATGAAGGTAAGAAGGGTTTAGGATATAAGAACAAAGATTATCCCTATTTTTCCTTTATCATATTACTCTTACTTACTTATTTTCATTCTCTTTTGCTTGAACATTCATTAAGGCACGACTCCTTATTAATTAAAAAACTCAATCCCTTAACCATCTACATTATTTCATATAATTTATCTAATTAAATGTTCTAAATAATGTTACTCAAATTTAGGATCATTACATATTATAGCAGTGTTCAAAACAGTTCAAAATATATTTGACGCGCAGTCGAGATTTAAACCTAGATAGACGTAGAGTCTCATCCCTTGGGTGTATAGGTAGAATTAGCATTTAAATTCTTATTAAGGATAAATATAAATAATTGGTGGGAATAATCATCTGGATATATTTGTAAAAGAAATTTTTAATTACAATACAAACTATTGATATGAAAAGGATTTAAAATTTTGAAACTCTCTTTTGTAAAGAATAAGATTTGATAGATAGCATAAATGTGGCATTGGATGGCTTAGAATCGAATATTGTTATGCTCCGATCCAGTAATGATCAGAGTGCACAGTAGAAACTGATATATAGCTTTCCGCTGAATGCGGTTGTTTGTTTGATTGAAGTGTATGTTGTTTGTGTCAATGTTTGTTTTGTTTATGCTAGTTTAAATTATGAAATTGAATAAGAAGTTCAATTTAAAATTTATAAACCTATTTGAGTCAGGACGAATTCAATTATTAATAAAAGCCAACGGTTTTTCAAAATAGAACCGGTGGGAAATAATAAAAATGTTTAAACGGTTAATAGTATTAGTATATTTAGAATGATAAATTATATATATCTAAATAAATTGTGGATTGGAAAATATAATTAATAAATAAAATAAGCTATAACTTATAATAAAAACTTAATGGTTACTTCTGTTGTAACTAATTGAATATGGTGTAATGTATTGTTTTGATTGCAAGTGGTTGATAATGAATGTGTACATTTATATACAGACATCGAAAGTAATGATTTTAATTTCAAGTGATTTTGTTATAAAAGAGATTTAAGTGACTTTAAAAGAGCTCAAAAGCTTTTGTAAAATATGAGTATAAAGTTATAAAGTGATTGGAAATATTATAGAAACATATTTTTCCATAATTTGCCTGTTGAGAGCTTTAAGAATTCTGATCGATGAATCTGACCAACATTATCGGTAGGGATTTCTAAATACTAGAATTAGACATTTCGACACAATGGTTTATAACAATAACAATAACAATAATAATAATAATAAACGGTAAACTCTTAACATCCGCAACCCCGCAACCCAGACTACACTGGAAAATGCCCACTAGCACTAGGATGCACTGAAAAATGTCTACTGTAACCCGCTTTGAAATAAATCCATTGTACAATCCATTTTATCTCGAAAGAACTCAAATGCAACCCATGTTAAAAATTAAAAATAAAAATAAATAATAAATAAATAAACTTCCTTCATCCAAATTTGCAGCCTCTTCAACAATCAAATTTATGTTACGACTTTGACCAAATAATATTGTATTTGTGACTATAAAAAATAAGCATTCAATGCTTGGGTTAATTCATTTGTTTGTATACTCATAAGGCACTTAATGTTGATTTCTTTGATTTAAATAAAGTGGGTTGTTGTGCAAAAATGTTTAAATTGCTAATCAAAAATGTTTAAAACCTAACGACCTAGCAAGCTTCAGAGTTAAGCCGCATGCGCACTACCTCTTCCATTAGGTCGCTTACGACCTTAGCAAGCCGAGATAACTCCTGTGCTACACATGCTAAGTCGCTCACAGCATATATCTCGTCCAGGATGGCTCCATTAAGTCGCTAACGACTTATGCTACCTCAGGATCGCTCTTAGGTCGCAACTCCCTAGGTCGCTCATGACCTATGACATGGACAACCTAAGCCCAACTTCTCCTATAATTACCCTGCCTACTCCGCACTGAGAGAGGGGGATGAATTTTGGGATTTTTTGGGAGCGCCAAGACTTTGCTATTTTCACTACTTCTACACTTGCTCCAACTCTTCAAAGGCAAAAGACACTTCAAAGAACCTTCGGAAAAGATCAAGTTCATTCAACATGAATTCAAAGAGCTTTTCTACATTAAAGTTCTAACTACCTGTCTTAATTGGGTTGTAATTGAAAAATTATTGTAAAGTTTGTAATCAAATCAGTAAAAAAAGAGATTAAGTGGACGTAGGCTTGACTTCGAGCCGAACCACTATAAAAATTGTTGCCTCCTTACTATTTTCTGCTATTTTCTATTTGCTTTTAGTTCCCGTACCAACGAGTGGTGCTTTCGCTATATCACAACTCACACCGGGGTGTTAGCGTACATTTTTAGCGTTAACAAACATTGTGGCAATGGGAATAAGAGGATTAAAAGACTGGATAAGCTATATAATTACAATTACAACAACTAAGTCATTATTTCCAAACAAGTTGTGGTCGGCTTGAGATGGAACCCAAAACTAAATGAAAAAAAAAATCAATTTAAAATTTATAATAATAATAACAATAATAAAAAAATCAAATAAGTAAATTAATAATAATAACTAAGTAAAATAAAATAAAATAAAAATATACATGTATATATATAAGAGGAATGATAATAATAATACTAATAGCGATAATGATACTAATAGTAATATTGGTCAAAGACTAAACCTACGTCTTAGGCTCAAGTCACCTTGTCATATAATCTAAAACTTATAAAACTCAACGCTCATGGTTCTGGTACGAGAATCGTAACTTCCACTTGCTCCGATCCGTCACCAGCTCTTCGGATACACCCCAATCCATCAAATCCCTTTTTACTACTTCCTCCCATGTCAACCTTGGTCGACCTCTACCTCTCTTTGAGCATTCAACGCGGCCTATAATTCCAACACGCACAGGTGCCTCGGGCGGCCTTCGTTGAAGATGTCCAAACCATCTTAAGTGATGTTGAATTAGCTTCTCCCCAATTGGTGCTAGTCCAAGTTTATCACGTATATCATCATTTCTAATTCGGTCTCTTCTTGTATGACCGCAGCTCCATCGCAGCATACGCATCTCTGCTACGCTTATCTTTTGGACGTGTTGGCTTTTAGTAGGCCAACATTCTGCACCATACAACATCGCAGGCCTGATTACCCTTTTGTAGAACTTTCCTTTAAACTTTTGTGGGACCTTCCTATCACAGAGAATCCCAGACGCTTGTTGCCATTTCACCCATCCATCTTGAATTCTAAAACTAACATCTTCATCAATCTCACAATTATACTGCAACATTGATCCTAGATATTGAAATGATTCCTTCTTGGGAACTATTTGTCCGGCTAGAGTGACATCTCCATCCTCCGACCTGACACCACTAAACCTGCATTTCATATACTCTGTTTTAGTTCTGCAAAGCCTAAATCCCTTTGGTTCTAAAGTCTGTCTCCACAGCTCCAGTTGTCTATCAACCCAATCCTACTTTCATCAATTAGCACAACATCATCAGCAAATAGCATACACCAAGGAATCTCATCTTGTATACCCTTCGTAACCTCATCCATCACTAGGGAAAAGATGTAGGGACTCAAAGCTGACCCTTGATGTAATCCTATGTTAATGGGAAAGTCACTGGTTTCACTATCGCATGCTCTGACACTAGTCACAACATCATCGTATATATCCTTGATAAGTGTAATGTACTTTGTTGGGACTCTCTTCTTTTCCAGGGCCCACCACATAACCTTTCGCAGTACCTTGTCGTAAGATTTCTCCAAATCGATAAATACCTTGTGTAGATCCTTATTTTGCTCCCGAAACCTCTCCATAAGTTGTCTTATCAAAAAAATCGCCTCTATGGTCGACCTTCCAGGCATGAAGCCAAATTGATTTTTTGAAACACTTGTCATTCTTCTTAATCTATGCTCAATGACTCTTTCCGAAAGCTTCATTGTATGACTCATAAGCTTAATTCCTCTATAGTTTGTGCAACTTTGGATATCTCCTTTATTTTTAAAAATTGGAACTATTTACACAAAATCTATGTCAGTGCAAAGACATGCCTGGAAAATTTACCATTCCACAAATAAAGACTTCCGTGTTCTTCAACTTCTAATTTTAGTTAACAAAAGATTTACACAAAATCTAAACTATAATGAGTTTTTATTGTCTATTATTTTTACACTAGTGTAATTTTTTTCTTTGTTTGTACATTTAAGTGACAATATATTGATGCCTATTTTTTTTTTGTAAATGACATATTCAAACCATTGTTGCATTATCATTTTGAGTTTTAGTGGGGTAAAATATAAATTTTGGCGAGTAGTGCTTGCCATTCCGAAATGAAAATTTATCAAAACTGAGCTGAATTCATTTTTCAATAACTTTTGAACGATTTGTCTGATTTCAAGAATTTTTCCCATTTCGGAAAGCTTAAAACCTAAGGTATTACATTTATTTGTGGCGTTTTGCAAAATTTTGAAGTCTTCAAAGCCAGAAACGTGAGTTTTAGGGGTGGACCTACATATGTAATTTGATTCCAGTTTTTACCCACCATGCAAAAAACCACTATAACTTCTAATGCACTCCACATTTTTATGATCCATAAGATGATTTGGAACGTTAAAACACTGTATCACAATTTACTTTTGGAAAACATGACTTGGTTCAGCTTTTTGGACTTTTGAAAATGAGTGGGAAAAATGTTAAACATGAACGTTGTATTGCTTCTATGTTAAGTGAATGTATACTTATTAAAACCTTCTTGGATAAGACTAATGCTTTGTCTTGAGAACAGGTGTTCTAGAAGGCCTAGAGCGATTGTGTGGCGACGTTGGCTCACATATAAATCAAATAACTCGCTAAAATGCTAAAATAAAGGTACACTTTCGGATTAAAAAACAAAAGTGTAAGAAATATTAATATATATTGTGTTTCCAATCATGTGGCCAACGTATATCATATATATATATATCATATTTGTAAAATTACAAATGACTCTTCGTACAAAGGATACTTTTTCGAAATTTTCCTAAAATTCTAACACTTGGAAAAATTATCAATAAATATGTATGCAAAGAAAAAATGATTAATAAAGGAGTCTATTTAAATTTTTAACATATGATAAATTTGATTCTACAATAACCACTTAGGGAATTGAGTGAGTCTCAACTCGATTTTATAATTCGAAAGAAAGTTATAATTTAAGTATGTATGACATCTTCGTATAAGAAATTGCGAGGATGATATTTTCATAAGGGGGGAGGTGTGTAACAACCATGCTATTCGAAGCTGTAGTATTATACAAATTTAATTAAAATAAAATGTCCATATTCGATTTTTGAGAACTATTATTTGAAATCAACTTTTAACTTAATTGAAATCTATTTAATAATAGATTTTGTTTTCACAAGTTGAATTAATTAATAAGTACTTTTTAGAAAATATATCATATAGGATAAAGTGTTATTGTTTGATATAAAATATTTTAAAAGTGTAGATAATTTTATATTATTGAAATATATGTGGAAAATAAATGTAATTTACGTTACGTTGTTACAATCAATAATTGGATAAATACAGATAAATATTGAATCAAACAAGGTCGTGTAATTATCGAAATTGTACTTTGTAAATTAGATAGTAGATTAATTTAAATTGGAAATGGTTCTACAAATCAATGATGAAATTATTCACATTTAAATATAGGGATTGAAATTTTTTAAACAATATGGGAAAATGCAAATTTTACTTATATAAGAACTTTGGTTGTAAATTTAAAGAGAAAACAAATAAATTCATTTCAAAATCTCTTCCTTCCTCACTTTTGACCCAAGCCCATTTACATTAAAATTAAAAATGAACACACCTCTACACTTTTCTTTCCCAAATCCTAGAACCCGACCAGATACCCCAATCCCCAAATAACTTAACACACGAAATCGACAAGGAAAAAACAACAAAACGCAAAACGCATGCTTGCGGAGGCCGTAAGACGAAGCTATGGGGAATCACGAGGGGATGTGACGTTGGTGCTAACATCGACGGGTGGGTGACCTAGGCTGTAGGAAGTGAACCGGTGTCACGGTTCTGGTGATGGGTGAAGTCATGACAATGAAGGTTGCAACATCGATTTAGAGGTGATGGGAGAAGCCCAGCTATGTGCGACTTAGAGCATGGTTGACGGCTGTTAGGGAAGTTCAGTCGAGCGATGATGGCTTTTAGACATGCGATGGTCGATGCGTACTAGTATCAGATGGAGGCTGCTACAAGCGAAGAAGGAGGCACAATGTTTTCTAGTGCTTTTGGACAGTAAAGACTTTGCTTGGAATTTTAGGTGAGTTATTTTTAACTCACATTGCTATATCTGAATAAATGAATATCCTTATGCTTTCCATGATATGGTTGTTTGGGTGATAATTGTTGATTTTTGATTATTGAATTAGTTAAAGTATGAATGCATATAATGAATTGTTCTATGTTTTGCACATAGTTTGGACAAACTTGATTGGTTTGGGATGTTTATTCCTTAAATGGTTTGGTGGTTTAAATTTACAAATGTAATTCCGTCCGTTTGTGAATTTAAAATTTTGTAGTATGATGATACTTATATATCATCGTATGATCGAAGTTTGTTAGAAAGCAAGTCGAAGTTATAAAAATTTCATATTTGGAATTGTTGACCCAAAAAATGGACCAATACCCTGGTTTGAGTTTGAAAGCATCAGCCCAGTCTTGATAGAGCAATATCACAGATAATGGATATAGAAAAAGAACAGTAAAAGAAAGACAGAGAATTTTTATAATGGTTCGGTTGCTAATGAAACCTATGTCCACTTTATAGTTTTATTAGACTGATTGCTGTTACAAGGGATATCTGATTACAAGGCTTTTATTATCTTGAAGTGAGTTGAATCCCAAGAGTTGGAATCTACTGGAGAATCACAGTGAATTCCTTTGGAAATTATTATGAGGGAGGTAGAGAGTGAAGAATAGTTCCAGCAACCAGTCCGAAGAAGATCCTCTTTATGTTGCAGGTATGATGGTATTTATAGAGATCGGAGAGCTTCTGGGCCAGGCCTGTTTATCAACTGCTCGTAGGTAGGTAGGAAACGACCCAAGGAGAGTTTGGCTCGCAAAACGAGATAGGGCTATATGGGTCGCTGGTGACCTATGGCCTATGGTTCACTGGCGACACATGGCTTATGGGCACTTGCGACCCATGGTCTTGGCTCGTTTGCGGGCCAATGCCTTGGCCTCTTTTCGTAGTGTTCTTCAACTAACTTGTTTGAAAGTTTGAGGAGAGGCATGGATCGTCGATGATCCAAGCACTTAGGATTTTCTGGAGTTTGGAATTGGAGATGCTTTGATAGTCTTTTATCAGAGTTGTTTCGTTTCGATGGCAATTCACTAGCTATTTGTGCTCAGCGGTTGATTGGGCTAAAAGAATGGCGGTCACTTGGTTTAGTCGATCCTATTCGTTGCCTTAGTAATATTGCTTGGCTCTCGTTCACTCCTTGCCTTAGCCTTTCTGGTTGAGTTCTTAACAATCCTGATGTCACGAGATTGTCCTGCTTTCTAGTTGGTCCTGCTGGGTCAAAAACCCGGATAACATTTGCCCCTCAGAGTTTACCTTCGTTGAAAACAAGGGGTGCTCTGGAAATAACTTCTTTTGAGTCTTCATTTTGTGAATTCTAGTTTATCATGTCGAGGTTACCATGCAGATTAGGCTTTAACTATTCAGCCGTCTATTGAATTTTCAGTATGGATCATCGGGGTCCACCTTAAGATGTTGATCTCAATTGACCGACTTCTAATAGCTGTTCATTTTTTTATTTCAATCTGAATTTCAATTCCTGGTATTGGTGATGCAATCCTTGCTCCGTAGTTTACGCAAGGGTTTTAGTTCAGTAAGTGGGTACATGATTTAGGTTCGGAGTTGTCCTATATAGCTTTGATTCGACCGGCGGTGAAGTTATGCTTTGTCTCGAAAGATTATACGCCGTTCTGGAGCGAAGTCTTGCTCTTGGTCTTTAACTTTTTCTGTTCGAAAATTTATTTAAGATCCTGTCGATCATTTTGAATTCCAATTCGACAATTTTGTTCCAAAATCGGAGATGCTGGATGATTCAATCCTATCGCTCTTCCTATTTCTATATTCCAGTGATCCTAAAAAGGAAAGCTTCCTGCGTCGATTCGGACAACGACTCCGTTATCAATTGTTGATCGATAACGGGTAAGTTTGGAAGAGGTAATTTCAAAAGATGATATGGATTGTTTTTTCAAATGTAAGCAAGGTATCTACACTAGATTGTTTGTTCACAGTATTCAGGATATTGGACTCTTCTCATGTAGGTAGCACACTGCATCTGCCCTAGTCAACACTCGGGACTGGATTGGTCAATATACGTCGACTTCCCTTGGATTCCTAGCGTTAATTATACGAGGATATTATTTAAAGTAAAACATACTTGACAGGGTTGAATGCCAAGTTTTGTCTTTGAAAATGACTTTTCATTTTTCTAATCTTTAGTCTTGCGGAGGGACATCCACTCCTCCAGAAACAGGGTCCTTCGCAACTTAGGCTTTGCTTATTATTCCTATATTATTGGGATGATTGATTAACATTAAATTACGAGGAACAGTTGCCCTTGTAGAGTTGTAGTTGGATTTCGATCAGGCATAGTTTCAGCCTTCGAAAACTAGTGCACGAGTTGTCTGAGTGCGGTTGTTCTTTCTTTGTGGTTTTCGGAATTCAACGCACACCTTGTGCTCATGTGCAGCATACTCGTTTACTATAATTCTATACATGTAAGTGATACATCTACGGTCATTTTGGCATATTCTATTTCATAGCTTTTTTACAACTATAAAATAGCATGGTCTAGCCAATTCTGTAGCTAATTCCTTCTTATGCTCGATTGACTTCGTTTCAACAAAGTGTTGGTGTAAACGCCTAAGTCCGTATGGCTAATTTCTTTGACTACCGAACCAACACATTATGGGAGACTAGGTCTCCTAAGTGATACATTTGATTGCCCCAGTTTAATTGACACGATAGCTCCTATGTTCAAGGATTAGAGACTTTGTGCTTGTTCCCAAGATCTTATTTTTGTAATGATGTCGGTTTGAATTAGGAGGATGCGTTTCTGGTATCTTTTTCTAAATTAAATTCTTCCGAGTCCGACGTTGAGATCCTAATCATATGTTGGTTTCTATCTTCGAAAACTTATATATGGATGACTAAATTCTATGGATTTTTCCTTGATGTTGTGAATCTTCGAGTAGCATGAGTTGTCAGAAGGTAGGGCTGAAGGTTCAATCAAACTCTTTCTTCTGTTTTTGAGATTCTATGTACCGATAGTTTCATTTTGGGCATTCTTCCTAGCATCACCAAACTTCCGGTAATGGCATATTCCTACCATTTGGAACCAAATGATTTACTCAGACCATAAGTAGGTTATCAATTCTTCTCATCATCGCCAGACTATGAGCGATGGT
The DNA here is from genome assembly GCA_030737815.1 of Allium fistulosum. Classification (NCBI taxonomy): domain Eukaryota; kingdom Viridiplantae; phylum Streptophyta; class Magnoliopsida; order Asparagales; family Amaryllidaceae; genus Allium; species Allium fistulosum. The sequence continues at coordinate 749,078,361 of CM060905.1, read as the reverse complement.
TAATTTCTTGACATTAGACTCTTCATTTCCTTTGTTGGCGATTTAGTTTCCAGAATACTCTGTATTATGATACAGAACCGTAATCTAACCAACCTCGTAGTTATTGGTGTTTGGACTTTTGAAACATTTCTTTTGATCAGGTGTCTGTGTTTCTATCCCTTCTTGAGAGACTAGTTGTTTCGAACGACTGTATTTGGGCGATTGAGAGAAATGGAAATCTATGTGGCGAATTGCTCAATTGCCCCCACCCTGGCTCTCAATCCCATTCTGAAATTGAGGAAGTTTGAGGATTTTATTTTCGACCTTCCATGATTGCTCCCGCTTGTCCTTGGCTATGCATGCTCTTCTTGGTTGCTGACGTTGTGACAGAATTTCTGGTCATATGTCAACTCCTATCTTTTAGAATTGATAATCTTGCTGCTTGGTTCCAAGCAACATTTCCTCAAGGCTGCCCATATTTTGGCTGTGTCCAAATTCATTCCAAGTTGAATTTTGGAAATTCGGTTGTGCACCAGCTTTCCTCCCTAGAAACTAGTACACGGGAAATTCAATCCTAGGATTTCCTTCCGACGCTGCTTTATTCTTGTGCAGCAGCTGATTCCTGTGATGAAAGGTTGAACCATCTGGCTGACATATGAAAGGATATGTCTTCCGGTCATTGCTTGTCATTAGGCAACAATAGTAAAAGAAGGTGGAAATCCAATTGAGGACCAGCTTCTATCTTCGGAAGCTAGTGCATCGATGGTTCACTGCGATGAGTGTTTCTCATTAGCCATGTAGATTAAAGTTTTTCTGGCGTTGCCGGGGCAATATCGATACTTAGTGAGTAGAATGTTTCTCAGAGTTGTCGGGGAAACACCGGTACTTAGGAAATAGAAAATTTTAACGGCGTTGCTAGGGCAACAAGAGTTTTAAAAGATAAAAGAAAGCATTGGCATTGGCGAGGTAACAACGACACTCAGTAGGTCGGGAACGATTTTCCCCTTCGATTCAGTGGTGCTCTTAATCTAGTTGGGTACTAGTTTCGGTCTTCGAAAACTAGCACTTCGATGATTGGATTGTAAAAGTATTTTCTTAGTGTTGCCTATCTTCGGGCAGTGTTAAAGTCACGTTGCTGTGGATTGAATCATTCATTCGATCAAGTAGAGTTGAGTAGATTCCTTTTAATCTAATGTGGATGTTTTCTCAACGCTGCTTAAATTTGGGATATGCCGCATTCTGGAACGGTTAGGGTCCCGGGCATTTCTGTTGTCTAGCTTTGCTTCTAACCTTGAGTATTACTCATAGAGATGCAAGGCTGTTTCTCAACCGATTCCGTAGTTATTCTCATTCATGAAAAATAGAACTTCCTCCAATCGGTCTTTGTTATGATCTGATGACTATTAGCGGAACCCTTCATTTCTAGTTGTGAAACTCCAGGTTCTTACTGCATACACTTGAAATTGTGGAGCAAGTCATCACATTACCCCCTTGTACAATCGTGTTCATTCCTATACTAATCATGGACCGGTAGGGTTCGTTAGTGTTTGCCTTAAATCCGTGACACTTAACCTTACTTATTTCAGGCCATATGCATTATTGTGAATATCAACCTTATTCGTTTGTTCCAATCTTTGGGAATCAATGGTTTAGCTGCTCGATTTTGAGCGTTCTCTCCTTAGCATTGTCCATTATCGGATAACAGCTGGTTTTATGCAATTTAGGCTTTGAGACCTCATTCTAGCACATGCTACTATCTTGTGAAAGCTGGTGCATTGATGATTTGATTCTGGAAATGCTTTCCATCGTCCTCTACCTTTGTACGATGGTAAGTTCCTTCTTTTATTGCAAGTTGGAGCGATCTTTTATCCTAATCAAATGTAAATGTGTTATGTACCCCTCAGTCTACGGGGCTGATTAATTTGAACAATTGTTGTGAGACTTAATGTTCGGGGTGGATCCTTGGATGCCCCCAGCCAATGGTACATCGCAGCTCCTATCTCTAGGAACTTGTGACTTGGGTGTCTTGGATTTTGACATTTTGTACATTAACTTTGGTCAAAGATGAGAATTCTTTGCTGACTTCTTAGTTTGTGAGCTTTGTAGCACTATCGAAGCAATGTCGGTTCTTTCGGATAGTGGGAGTTCATCCCTGTTAATCAAAGTGCGCCCTTTTGGGAGTGCACGGCTTACGAAATGCACAGCTTTTGAGAGTGCACGACTCATGGGATCGATACGACCCGTTGACCCGGAACAGTTTGGAACTTCTTGACATTGAGGAGTTTGTTGATATTATCGGCAGCGACACCACTCTTGAAACGAGGCTGAAACTGCAAACAAAGGGCTAAAAGGGGAGCGATGGAAGGAAGCGCTTAGGAGCTTGCGGGGATACCGATCTAAATTTTGTTCTTTTTGAGTCATTTTGTTCAAATGGAGAGTCTGTATTTTGTGTCCTAATTGTAGAGTCAGTATTTTCTCTTTGTTGGCCTTTGTTGTATGGGTACGGCCCTCATGTTTTGATCCAATGTATAGAAAACCATAAGCAATACAATGATATTTTGCCTGTAGTTTCATCTATCTATTCGTGTACGCTGTGTACTTGTGCTAGTTCCATTAATTTCTAGTTCTGTAAAGGAACTTAGAGGTTAACGGCACTTAGAGAATTTTTGTTCAGAAATTCACAAAACTTTAATAATTTCTAAAACTTAAACAAATTTCTTTGGAAATTCATAAAACTTTGAGATAGAACTTGTGAACTTATTTTTGTTTGGAGTGATAGAACCTGCGAACTTATTGTATTTGTGTGATTCTGTCTCAGTATAGGTGTATGTCCCCTAGTTCATAGGGTTGTTTACTTCAAACAATTTTCAAGTATCCGGTAGCTTAGGGTTTAGATAGCCTCCATTGAAAATCTAGCTAAGTTATGACCTGATTTTTCTTTCTTCAGAAGTTTTGTGACCTTAGCTTGTATTCTCGGTTTCCGGCAGCATTCAAGTAAGTATGCAATTTACACATAAGTATGTATTGTCAATCGCTGAGTGCCTTCCTTCTAGCACCAATTATTTCTGATTGCATGCGTGGGGTTTCTCATGCCTCTTGGCGTTATCTATCTCTAGGAAACACGAGAAGTTGGTTTTTGATGTTCACCACGTTGCCTATCTCTAGGCAACGCAAGAAGTTTATTTTGCGTTTCCTCGGCGTTGACTATTTTTGGGCAACGCGAGGAGTTTGTTTTCGATGTTTTTCGGCGTTGCCTATCTTTGGGCAACTCAAGGAGTTCATTTTCGGTGGTTCTCGGCGTTGCCTATCTCCTGAAAATGCGAGGAATTTCAACTTGAGTGCGCAGCTTGTGTTATGCGTGACTTTGGATGCTCCTTGGCATTGCTTATCTCTGGGCAACACGAGGAGTTTGTTCTTGAGGGTGCGGCTTACGAGATGTATGGCTTTTGAGGCTCCTTGGCGTTTCCTATCTCTGGGCAAAGCGAGGAGTTCAAATTTGAATGTGTGGCTTATGATATGTGCGGCTTGTGATGCTCCTTGGCGTTGCCTATCTCTAGGCAACACGAGGAGTTTAAATTTGGTGTTGCTTGACGTTGCTTATCTCCGAGCAATGCGAGGAGTTTGAATTTGGTGCTCCTTGGCGCTTCCTATCTCTAGGCAATGCGAGGAGTTTGATGCTCCTCGGCGTTGCCCATCTCTGGGAAACACGAGGAGTTAGTTTTTGATGCACGGCTTTTGGTGCTCCTTGGCGTTGCCTTTCTCTAGGCAACGCGAGGAGTTTAAGTTTGAGTGCGCGGCTTACGAGATGCACTACTTTTGGAGCTCCTTGGCGCTGCCCATCTTCGGGCAACGCGAGGAGTTTAAGTTTGAGTGTGCGACTTAAGAGATGCATGGCTTTTTGAGGTCCTTGGCATTGCCTATCTCCGGGCAACGCGAGGAGTTTAAGTTTGAGTGCGCGGCTTACGAGATGTGCGGCTTTTGGAGCTCCTTGGCATTGCCTATCTACGGGCAACGCGAGGAGTGTAAGTTTCAATGCGCGGCTTACGAGATGCACTGCTTTTGGAGCTCCTTGGCATTGCTTATATCTGGGCTACGCAAGGAGCATAAGTTTCGATGCGCGGGTTACGAGATGCGCGGCTTTTGGTGCTGCTCGGCGTTGCCTATCTTCGGGCAACGTGAGGAGTTAGTTTTTGATGCTCCTCGGCGTTGCCTATCTCCGGGCAACGCGAGGAGTTAGTTATTGATGCTTCTCGACGTTGCCTATCTCCGAGCAATGCGAGGAGTTAGTTTATTAGTGCTTCCTGATGTTTGCCGGGGCAATACCGGTTTTTAGAAGGCAAGGATCGGGTTCAGCCGATCCGACGGTTTGAGTTCAATTTAACCCCGTCGACTCAGCAGGTTGCTTACATGTTTTTGGAAGATGTGCACGCCAAATAGATCGGTTTGCCAAAGTAGAGAGATCTATAGCTGACCACATGAAGATGGATTGAAGAAAGAGCCTATGGGAGTTCAAGGCCTGACTCTTAACTCTTGTTCCATACCACCTTCAGAGAAAGGGTTTTTGATTAGCATACGGTCTAAGAGGAAGATGAATTGGTCACCAACAGCGGTAAAATAGTAGATGGAAAGAAGTGGGCAGGAATTATGCTAGTATTATGTTTATTTCACTAGCTAGGTTATTAAGTCCACGGTTGTCACAATGCCAGTATTTTTGATCGAGCATAACTGTAGTATGATTAGTCTCGGACTTTCTTATGGCTATTTAGGCGTGTGCGGTGCCCCCATGCCACATGACTGTTAGTGCACATGAACTGTATCCATGGTTTCTCCACAACTCATTTGATTGCCTCTAGTTTCAGTGGGAGCGGTTCTTCTGAGTTCTAAGTCTTGGCTTGATTCGAGTCAGCCTTTGATTAACAACAAGGTTGGTTCGGTTTTGGCTTAGTCCCTTTGAGCGACTTTGAAGCTCTGGGTTCAGTGGTGTCTGTTTCATCAGTCGTTTAATTATGCTGAATGACAAATATGATTGTCGATTTATGGCCCTGGAGCATAACTTCGTTGACTTCAGGGGGCTTCGGATTAGATGACTACTGGTCTTCTAGTTCACCTTCCATGTTTTGGTTCTAGTAACCATGGGATGGATGATCCTTCCATGTTTTTGGAAGATGTGCATGCCAAATAGATCAGTTTCCCAAAGTAGAGAGATCTATAGCTGACCACATGAAGATGGATTGAAGAAAGAGCCTATGGGAGTTCAAGGCCTGACTCTTAACTCTTGTTCCATACCGCCTTCAGAGAAAGGGTTTTTGATTAGCATACGGTCTAAGAGGAAGATGAATTGGTCACCAACAGCGGTAAAATAGTAGTTGGAAAGAAGTGGGCATGAATTATGCTAGTATTCTGTTTATTTCACTAGCTAGGTTATTAAGTCCACGGTTGTCACAATGCCAGTATTTTTGATCGAGCATACCTGTAGTATGATTAGTCTCGGCCTTTCTTATGGCTATTTAGGCGTGTGCGGTGCCCCCATGCCACATGACTGTTAGTGCACATGAACTGTATCCATGGTTTCTCCAGAACTCATTTGATTGCCTCTAGTTCAGTGGGAGCGGTTCTTCTGAGTTCTAAGTCTTGGCTTGATTCGAGTCAGCCTTTGATTAACAACAAGGTTGGTTCGGTTTTGGCTTAGTCCCTTTGAGGGACTTTGAAGCTCTGGGTTCAGTGCTGTCTGTTTCATCAGTCGTTTAATTATGCTGAATGACAAATATGATTGTCGATTTATGGCCCTGGAGCATAACTTCGTTGACTTCAGGGGGCTTCGGATTAGATGACTACTGGTCTTCTAGTTCACCTTCACGGATATCAGTTGCATATAAATCTAGCTGATCTACCAGTTCGCCTTCATGATGCTTTAGTTCGTGAAAGACCTTCACATTTGTAGAATGTTTTTTGTGGTTGGATGTCCGACGATCGGACGGCCTTGGAATGATAATTTATCAATTTCGAGAGGAGTTTTGGGTTCTGTGTCCGATGGCCCGACGGTCTTAAAGCAATGATTCATTGACTCTAAGAGGAATTTACCGGATACAGCTCAAGGGAACATAGTTTTATTGGTTCCTGTAGGCTAATGTGTTCGGCCTATTGGTTCGATGATCCTTTGGATAAGACTTTTCGACGCCACCAGCAACGCCAATTCTCAGAACATGGTTGACATGAATCGTCGAGGGCATAGAAGCATTTCTTTCGCCATGAAGTCTGCAATAACGCTAGTGTCCTGGTACGGCTCATTTGGAAAAGGAGAGTTGATAAGGATGGATGAGAAGGCATCGCTTTAGGTTGTTGTCCCATTCGTCAGTTGCCAACTAGCTAGATGTTATTTGATAATCATCCTTTCGTCTAATTTTGTCAGTTAGTTGGGGCCTTTTCCGATGGGTCATAGTAGCCTTGCTTGGGCAAAAGGTCCCTGAGGTCCTGTAGCTCCTTTATAGTTTGGTATGTTCTTTGGCACACTGCTGGGTTTGCCTTCTTCTAATTGCACTACTTCTAGTCATTAGAACCGGTTTGTACTTCTTTTGCCGATTTTAGGTTGGAATTACTAGAATAGGTAGTGGTTGAAACCCACTAAACGGTTCATGAAGTTTGCATTCTAGTCCGCATTCTTAGAACTTAGAGTCATTCTATGAGTGGTCGACTCATGCTTAATTTGTGTTCATACTTCGGTCCGTGCTCCAGGGACTTAGAGTTTTCTTCATCATATCGTCTATACTATAATCCGCAGTCAGGAATTTAGAGTATCTAGCCTGCAGTCAGGGACTTGGAGATTTTTGTTGAAACATTTATAATCTGGACTGAGCTCCGGCGACTTAGAGTGCTCTAGTCCACGCTTCGGGGAATTAGAGAATTTTGTTGAATCATTTATACTCTAGTCCGTGCTTTGGGGACTTAAGAGTACTCTAGTCCGTGCTCCGGGGGCTTGGAGATTATTATTGACAGCAGTCGTATTTCCACCCGTTTGATTTGTACTTCACTTATCGTGTCGAGGCAAAAGTTGTCGAATGAACGGTCGAACCATGTTTGTTCATGGAATGGGATTCTGCACCCAGCATATAGGATGAAACTTGGCAATCAGATGGTCGATTCACATCCACTTTATAGTTGTGGCTCTTCCCATTAAGTTGGGGAAAAAAGCAGGTGATGACTTGATCACATCCATGCTGGGGTCGAATGATCGAGTCTTACACAATTTGCTTCGTATTCTTTCTAGCAAGCAGAGATAATGGGTTATTAAGCGGGCAATTAAGTTATGTTAGTTCCAGGCTGCAATCATGTCCATTTGTTAAAATCTAGGGTTGATCAGTAGACAGCCAGTCGTGACTACTTCGAGTCTAATATGAAGGTTGCTGAGTGGATAATCCGTCATGTCTACTCTCTATTAGATTCTGAACTTGTGGAGTTCTTTATTTTGTGCCTCGGCATCCCAAATCAGGTGTATATGGTAGCTAATGAATGATTGAATCGTGTTCATCTTGATGAAACTCCATAGGTTCGATCATGGTATGTGGAGATTGGCTGGCAGCCAACTCTAAGTACTTGGTCGCCTGCATCGTTTTGGAAGTAGTTTAGTTTAACTTGGCCGTAGTTCACAACATAATTGAAATTGAAATTAAAATAAAATAATTCAAAGAAGATCAGAATATATCTCATTGATAAGTGAAGTAGCATCGTGCGCTCTCTATTCCACTTTACCTCGAACTCCTTTCAGCGGGATGTCAACTGTCAATGGTCCAATTGATAATCAGAGTTCTTTATTGACGGGCATCGGATGTTCCCTGCTCGCCATTATATAGGGATTACACATACTATTAAAGATTTCCGTTCCAAATCAGGTTTCCGATCACATCTCGGATGTGTTTGTAATTGCCGGTGTTAGGACCATGTGCATCTTGGAATATACAACATTCCCCGGATTTTCTCTGGGCTTCGGTGGACTTTTTCGAGACTGGTTTTCAGTAATTCTCTAAGTCGTAAGTATCCAAGTAAAGGCTATTGATTGAATCGTTCAAAGGAGCATATGAGTCGAATTTTGAGATCCTAGGTTGTTTCTTGGAATCTGAGTCCTTAGCCAATGGGCTCGTATTGTTCTTTCTCCAAGTCTGCTTTACCTCCTCCCTACTTAGCTTCTGATTCACTTTGTAATAGAGATGATCCAAGGTCGTAGGAGGCTTTCAAGCTAACTAGATTCCAAAATTTATCTAGGGGTTGATTCCCCTCATCAACGCCATCAGTATGATATCCTCACTAGGATTGCTTGCTTTAGTGACGACGACGGCGATATTGAATCTCTATAGGAAGTCTTTGAGTGGCTCACTTAGCATTTGGAATAAATTAGATTATGACATCACATCATTGGTGTGAGTCGCAAGCTTTCTAAACTGTTCGACAAACTTCTGATCTGGTTGATTGAACGAGGAGATGGATTTTGGCGATAATGGCATAAATCGCATGATTGATACACCTTTGAGGAATATAGGAATTCATGAGATGTAGTCCAAGGTTGGTTTTCCATTAGTAAACCAATATGATTGGTACATTGAATCTCCTCGGATATATTGCACACTGAATGGCTTCAACAAATAGGCAAAATCTGGTTCGTTTTTAAGTTACAGCTATTTGTTATGGTTGTGAATGATGTATGCATGCTCGAGATATGAGCAAAGCAAAATGGACCGGTATTGATAGATTAGTGATAAGTAACTTGGAGTTGGATCCGAGAAAATATGCTAGTTGCTTGGAGTCAATTTTTGGTTTGCTTGGAGTCACTAAATTCAAGGGCCTGATGATCGACGCTTGGAATAACTTTGGCGTTTGCTTGGGGGAAAAAATGGTTTACCCGAGTTTGCCTTTAGGCCAAAATTTCCTAGGTTTGCTTCGAGTCAAATGAGTGATTACCCGAGTTCGACTTTGAGGCAGGACTGAAGTGAGTTTTTCAACGACCATTTTTACGATTTTTGATGATTTTCAACGACGACCATTCGTGATTCGATGTTGGGAGCTCCATGATAGGTTTGGGAGTGGTCACAGTATTCTATCCTCATTCTTCTTGGAGATTCGCCGATTGCTTCCTTTTGACTATATCCCCCTTGATCAACCCAAACGACACTAGTCCTATCCGGTCTTCTAATATCTATGTCATAAACTTAGGGTTAACCACCCATCGTATTTTCCTTGAAAAAATTTCTTTCAAAACGATTTATACCTTTTAAATCATACTTAAACAATAAAAACATGCTCTTTGCTTTACTCAAAATACTTGCACCATGATATATGCTTTACACAAAACAATGTTGATGAAATCTAATCAATGGGATGACCTATCCCTTCATAATAAGTTAAAACCTCTTTATAACTTAGAAATCTTTAGGCTATAAGGCCAAAAAAATATCTTCAATAAACCTTTCTTTAAACCTTAAACAATCCATTTCGAATTCATTAAAAGTACTCCTTTCAAAGCAAGTTAACTACATTGACCTTGAAAACTCTAGGCTGAAAGGCCAAAACATACCTCTCGAATATGTAAAAAATAGAACTTTCAAAATCACTACTTAAAGCCTTATACATCCCCTTTCGAAACCATTTGAACTGGTCTTTTGAAGACATAGGAACCTTCCTTTTTAAGCATTTATATTATACATTTTGAAACTCTTATATATTATATCTTTGGAAAGCATTGGGTTCAAGTAAAGGTTTATGGAAACATTGCTTCGAAATAATTTAAAATTATCCCTTTGAAAGCATTGGGTTTTACATTTCATATAACTAATGGGTCATAAAGGATAGGGGCGAAAGCAGCACTTCGAAAGCATTAATCCTAAGTAAAAGAAAGAGGATGGTTTCGAAACCAACACTTTCAAAACCGTTGCCTCTTAAATCATTTAAAAGCGGCTATATGACCCTTTCAAAAGAATTGAGAAGGTGGCTCAAAGTAAAGAGACGAAAGCACACTTACAAATACGTTGTTTAAGGCTATAAAGCGGCTTCAACTAATTCGAAAGGTATGAATGCAGCAACATGAGTTTTATCCTTTCGAAAACTTCTTCTAAAACAAAAAGGCGCCAACTCTTTCAAAATGCCTTTTCAAAAAACTATGGCAAGCGACAACTAGTTCGATAGATTACTTTATAAAAAGAAGTAAGTAAAGCTTATAAAGGTACATCTACCCCTTCGAAAGCATGGTTTCGACACAATCTCTTTTGCCTTTCTCCAATGCGCTACGTATCAACTGCTTGATACCATGTTCATTAGTTTCGAGTGGGTTTTCAGCGGAGGTTTGGTGTAGAAAGCTAATATATGGAAGTGGCGAAGTAGTAAATTTAAGCAAACCGATTTTTAGCCTTTTAAAGTAATTTCTTTTCAACTAACTTGCCTTATTTTTCAAAATGCAATTGATTACCGTTTCTTTATCGAAATACTTTTCTAAAAAGTGCTTTCGAATTCAGAAACTATCAATTAAAACATTTCACAAATCTGCCATTTTCCTTATAAAACAAATAAAACATTTAAGTCTTTTAACTTAAATAATTTTATAACCATAGTAGAATACTTAGGATAATTCCCCAAAAATCATAATAATTCACTTTTAATGTGTTTTCTGACATACATAATTTTCAGACTCAAAATTATTATGTAATTGCTTTAAATAATTTCAACCAAATTTTAGCTATGTTCTCTTATAGAAAATTCGTAATAAATCCACAATAGCTTAGAAAATTATGAAACTTGAAACCCACATCATATATAATGCTTTTCACCATATATTAAAATACAACCCGTTTTAAAGTCATCTTATAGGTTTTTTAATCCAAACATATCACAAAATCATTACAAAATCATATAAATTATCAACAAGCATATATTTCTATTTAACAAACACAACATTGCATATAACTTGCAAAATAAATTCGGTTCTAACTTTGAAACCGAAATCAATATTAAAAATGAGATGTAAATCTTGTTGTTCATCTTGGCTTGTTGTTAAGAAGGTTGAGATTTTTCCTTTGATTGATTTGCTTAAGCTTTCTCCTTGAATCTTAGTTTTTGTTCTTTTTGAATCTCTTAATAGTGGCCGGTAAGCTTACAAGGGTTATGGTTTTGTTTGTAAATGTTGAAATGAATAAGGAATGATGGTAAGAAGGGTTTAGGATATAAGATTATCACTATTTTTCCTTTATCATATTACTCTTACTTACTTATTTTTATTCTCTTTTGCTTGTACATTCATTATGGCACGACTCCTTATTAATTAAAAAAACTCAATCCCTTAACCATCTACATTATTTCATATAATTTATCGAATTAAATGTTCTAAATAATGTTACTCAAATTTAGGATCATTACATATTACAGTAGTGTTCAAAACATTTCAAAATATATTTGACACGTAGTCGAGATTTAAACCTAGATAGACTTAGAGTCTCATCCCTTGGGTGTATAGGTAGAATTAGCATTTAAATTCTTATTAAGGATAAATATAAATAATTGGTGGGAATAATCATCTGGATATATTTGTAAAAGAAATTTTTAATTACAATACAAACTATTGATATGAAAAGGATTTAAATTTTTGAAACTCTCTTTTGTAAAGAATAAGATTTGATAGATAGCATAAATGTGTCATTGGATGGCTTAGAATCGAATATTGTTATGCGCCGATCCAGTAATGATCAGAGTGCACAGCGGAAACTAAAATATAGCTTTTCGTTGAATGTGGTTGTTTGTTTGGTTGAAGTGTATGTTGTTTGTGTCAATGTTTGTTTTGTTTATGCTAGTTTAAAATATGAAATTGAATAAGAAGTTCAATTTAAAATTTTATAAACCTATTTGAGTCAGGACGAATTCAATTATTAATAAAAGCCAACGGTTTTTCAAAATAGAACCGCTGGGAAATAATAAAAATGTTTAAACGGTAAATAGTATTAGTATATTTAGAATGATAAATTATATATATCTAAATAAATTGTGGATTGGAAAATATAATTAATAAATAAAATAAGCTATAACTTATAATAAAAACTTAATGGTTACTTCTGTTGTAACTAATTGAATATGGTGTAATGTATTGTTTTGATTGCAAGTGGTTGATAATGAATGTGTACATTTATATACAGACATCGAAAGTAATGATTTTAATTTCAAGTGATTTTGTTATAAAAGAGATTTAAGTGACTTTAAAAGAGCTCAAAAGCTTTTGTAAAATATGAGTATAAAGTTATAAAGTGATTGGAAATATTATAGAAACTTATTTTTCCGTAATTTGCCTGCTGAGAGCTTTAAGAATTCTGATCGATGAATCTGGCCAACATTATCGGTAGGGATTTCTAAATACTAGAATTAGACATTTCGACACAATGGTTTATAACAATAATAACAACAATAACAATAATAATAATAATAAATGGCAAACTCTTAATATCCACAACCCCGCAACCCAGACTACACTCGAAAATGCCCACTAGCACTTGGATGCACTGAAAAATGTCTACTGTAACACGCTTTGAAATAAATCCATTGTACAATCCATTTTATCATGAAAGAACTCAAATGCAACCCATGTTAAAAATAAAAAATAAAAATAAATAATAAATAAATAAACTTCCTTCATCTAAATTTGCAGCCTCTTCAACAATCAAATTTATGTTACGACTTTGATCAGATAATATTGTATTTGTGAATATAAAAAATAAGCGTTCAAATCTTGGGTTAATTCACTACAAGATAATACGGCTATTCCAACGGCTCCTAGCCGTTGGCGGCCATTGGAAGCCGTTGGAATAAATCCCACGCCTTCCAATGCTTTCCAACGGATCCAATGGACCATTTCCAATGGAATTTCCAACGGCCGCTAACGGCTTGGAGCCGTTGGAATCCGTTAGAAACCGTTACAATAAAATGGCCAATAAGCCGTTGGAAGCCGTTGGAAATACTGGGTTTATTTTGCTGTAGAACAGCAAGCCTATTTACCTTCCACCTACACCATTTCCAATCCATTCCATTTCCAATCAATTCCACACATATATATCAATATCAATACAAACAACACACATAAATCAATAAAACACCAATATAAACAAACCAAACCGATCAAACATCACAAAATATACCATCAATGTACATACCATCAACAAATGTCAATAAACCATGTACATGCCATCAAAATATTTCTCACCCACTCTGTACCAATATATACAACATCACCATCAACATCAAAACATCTCCAAGTCAATATATACATTGTTCAAACACAAATACTCAAAAACATACCTCCTCAAGGGTCCTCGTCGCCTCCAGAAGCACCAGACGACGATGGAAGGGTACTATGATTCTGCAAATACTGCACAAGCTTTTGATCCAGCTGCTCCACCTGGATGGCTCGTATACGATTCTCCTCCCGTAGCTGCTCAACCATAGCTCTAAGCTCCTTGATTTCTTCTTTGTCTTGGTCTTTTTGAGCTTGTCGAGCCTGTCGAGCCTGCAAATAGAAATAATAGCAAAATGGTTGTCTCAGCATATAAAATATTATAACATTATATATCTAAACGCTGATTTTTTGTAAATATGTAAAAGGATTAATTACCGTTAGGTTCCCGAAGCCATAACGTCTACTCCGTTGCACCGGATCCATAACAGCGGTAAAAATGTTATCCTGCTCCTCCTGTGTCAGCGCATCACGACCAAACTGCTGAAGCGCATAAGCCTATGGCGCCCTGTACAATGAGAAAATATTACTAATTATTTATTTGTATTTAATTAATCATCTTGTAAAGCGGTATAAACTTACCAGAAAATCTTGCCAAATCGTCTCTCTCACGTCGTCGGGGATCTTGCCCCACTTGGGCCAGCAATTGGTCATCCTAGCCATGTACGCCTGCTTCGAAATGTTCAGAACCACTTTGGATGGCTCCAACTCAAATCCACTGCGTTAAATATAAAATTGAACTTTAGACAATTATAGATATATCATGTACAATTAAAAAATTAAAATGCTATGCTTGCTAATTATGATACTTACGTCTCATCAGCCTTAGGCTACAAGTAAACAAGTGGCCGAGCTGGTGGCTCACCACTACCCTCTTCAATATGACGTGAAGATCCACATCGTCGAGACCCAGAACCAGAACCAGAACCAGAACCGGACATAATATATATACCTGCCATATATACATACATATACAATTCATAATAATCATGATATGATGAACCATTAAAAAATGTAATACAATATGCTACAAATGTGTCATGTTGTGTATGTGTTGAGTGTGTGAGTATACACTTATTGTCATTTAAATTGTATAAATTGGATAAATGCATTATTAATCAGAGATCAATGTAATGTGAATACTTTTAAAAATTATCGGATATTACTCAGATGAATAGAGTTGTCCATTTTGTGGAAAAAACGAATATCCCTAAAACGATCATATACAACACTTGTCAGACGGGGCCGAATAATATCTAAGGATTTAAATATTTGTTTATATAAAATTTGAATATATAACTCGTTTAATTAATATTGATTTACATTTAACCATTTTATTACATAATATACTAAATTCATTTATACACAAAATTTGTACACAAAATACATTTTTTACAAATTCACATGTTCCTACAAATACAAAAATCGTATTCGCACAAATCCAATATCCGTTTTAACGGATTCCAAATGCAATAAACTCTATCACACACATACGTTCAATACTAACCAAATAAACATATATAAACTATTAAAATATCCTAAATTACAAAATTTTCAATCGGTAATAACGTGTTTATTATGGGATAATAACTAACATTAGGGGATAGCATGATGTAATATGCATACAATAACAAGTAGGAAACAAGCACAAGTCAAATTAAACCCTAAATAAAAAAAACCAAAAATTTAGTTATAGAAAAAAATACCTGATTTGGAGACGTAGAAGGATGGAGATGGACCGAAGTACTTTGTAGATGGCGTAGGAGGTGATTTGGATGGTTTTTGGGGCGGCGGCAGTTTGGTAGGAGATGGGGGATTTGAGGATTTGATTTAGGGAAGATGAGAATGAGGGAGAAGATGGGTCGCGGGCTGATATCTCAGGAAAATTTCCAACGGCTTCCAACGGCCGCAAACGGCTTATTTCCAATGGATTCAAACGGCTTCCAACGGCTACGTAAAAAATTAACGGGCCGTTGGAAGCCATTGGAATAGCCGTTGGCGGCCGTTGGAACAGTGGCATTGGAATATACTGTTTTTCTAGTAGTGATTCATTTGTTTTTATACACATAAGGCACTTAATGTTGATTTCTTTGATTTAAATAAAGTGGGTTGTTGCGCAAAAATGTTTAAATTGCTAATCAGCAATAGATTCAATTATTCCAAAATTGAAACAATTTTAGAAATGATAATAATGTTGGTGACTTATAAGTTATATATAGAAAAAATAAGAAGAAAGTTGGCAATACGTCTTCTGGAAAGAAAATCGAAATCAAGAACAAGGAAAAAAAAGTGACAGCGTTAGCATTAGGCACAAGAATGAATAACATGAGTGTTAACTAATAAATGATATTTATTCTTTTAATATTATCTAATTGGGTTAATTATGCAAGATAAGAGTCACAGGTCCCTGCTTTTGATGTTGTTATACAAAAAGTCCCTGTAGAAATGAATTTGTAAATTTGGTCCCTATTTTTCAAAAATAAAAAAACGAAAAGCGTCTTGCACTTTTCTGACAGAAAATGCAAGATAACTTGCACTATTCTAATTTTGAAATATTTTTCGAAATTTTCAAAATTTTCAAAATTTTGAAAATTTTGAAAAATGCAAGTTAACTTGCACTTTCTATTAGGAAAGTGCAAGCTAGTTTGCGCTTTCTAATTTTGAAATTTTTGAAAAGCATAAGGTAACTTGCGCATTATAATTTTGAATTTTTTTTTGAAAATTTCAAATATTTTGAAATTTTGAAAAGCGCAAGATAACTTGCGCTTTCTATCAGGAAAACGCAAGCTGGTTTGTGCTTTCTGATTTTGAAAATTTTAAAATTTTAAAAAGCGCAAGCTAACTTGCGTTTTCTGATTAGAAAAAATAGGGACTAAATTTACATACTTATTTCTACAGGGACTTTTCTTGTAACACCATCAGAAATAGGGACCTTTCGTGCAAAGCCCCTTAATTATGGTTCTTCTTTTCTTTCTAGTCTTTTTACACATACACACAATTTGTTCACTAACCTATATGTTTGATGTATATATCGCGTTTAGCAAAATCTAAGTTCAGTTTAGTTTGTTTAAGGAAGATTTTACTGCTTTATTATAATTAAAATTCAACGACATAGTAATGAAATCAAACCAATTAAGGAATATGCCTGAAATCTGCGATCTTGATTGAGTAGAGTTTTATTGCAAAGAATAATCTGCAATCTTTGTGTAGTGGAACAAACCGTATAATCTGTACTTAGTTTCTAATACATTGCCGGTTTTTTTGTTTGAACTTTAAACTGGGTTTCAACAGTTCAAATACTAATTTACGTTGTAAAATTTATTTGCAAAAAATGTGTAGCCATGAGATTCTCTAACATGGCAGTTTTAATTTAAGGCATTCAACATTGATGGATTTTCCATATATAGATTAATAATCTCGAATAAACATACAAATAATGCATAAAGAAACGTCAAAATTTGTATCAGAATTTAGAAATTTAAACTAAAAGCAATTGGTAAATTTAACGTTTCCAAGATCCTCAACCGTCCTTCCCAAAATATATTTTTAGAAATATTAACAACTAAAAAAAGCTACACAATTTAAGCATTCCCTATTAAAATCACAGTCAATGCTTTCTTAAACTGTTAGGTATAGCAGTTGCACATTCTTACCTAGTAACTTGATGGCCATATTCCTATTTCACTTGTGCATACTAATTAAATCTCGTCAGACTGATGCCTTTATTTGTAGAAAAATGAAAACAATTAAAAATGCAATGAATTTTTTTAAAAATAAACGACCAAGTGTTTTTTTTAGGTTCAAGTTACTGTTGCTTGCCATGACACTTGCAACTAAAATAACATACATGATATTTCAAACATCAAGTGAAGTCTTCAAATATATTTATTCATTAACGGTAATTGAAGCTTAAGTTGTTAGGTTGTTAACACTACTAACCCTTTAGCAATGAGAAACAACATAATGATTATCTTTTTGCCCTTCAACATTGTGGCAATGGGAATAAGAGGATTAAAAGACTAGATAAGCTATATAATTACAATTATTCCAGAATATTGATTACTAATACTAATTTACGATTCCACAAATAAAGACTTCCGTGTTCTTTAGCTTCTAATTTTTGCTAACACAAGATTTACACAAAATCTAAACTATAATGAGTTTTTATTGTCTATTATTTTTATAATTTTGTGATTTTTTTCTTTGTTTGTACATTTAAGTAACAAACTATTGATGCCTTATTTTTTTCTTGTGTCTAAATGGCATATTTAAACTACTGATGCCTTATCATTTTGAGTTGAAGTGGGGTAAAAATGACCCTTGATGTAATCCTATGTTAATGGGAAAGTCACTGGTTTCACTATCGCATGGTCTAACACTAGTCATAACATCATCGTATATATCCTTGATAAGTGTAATGTACTCTGTTGGGACTCTCTTCTTTTCCAGGGCCCACCACACCACCTTTCGTGGTACCATGTCATAAGCTTTCTCCAAATCGATAAATACCATGTGTAGATCCTTCTTTTGCTCCCTAAACCTCTGCATAAGTTGTCTTATCAAGAAAATAGCCTCTTTGGTCGACCTTCCAAGCTTGAAGCCAAATTGATTTTTTGAAACACTTGTCATTCTTCTTAATCTATGCTCAATGACTCTTTCCAAAAGCTTCATTGTATGACTCATAAGCTTAATTCCTCTGTAGTTTGTGCAATTTTGGATATCTCCTTTATTTTTAAAAATTGGAACTATTTACACAAAATCTACGTCAGTGCAAAGACATGCCTGGAAAATTTACCATTCCACAAATAAATACTTCCATGTTCTTCAACTTCTAATTTTAGTTAACAAAAGATTTACACAAAATCTAAACTATAATGAGTTTTTATTGTCTATTTTTTTTACACTAGTGTAATTTTTTTCTTTGTTTGTACATTTAAGTGACAATCTATTGATGCCTTTTTTTGTGTAAATGACATATTTAAACCATTGTTGCTTTATCATTTTGAATTTTAGTGGGGTAAAATATAAATTTTGGCGAGTAGTGCTTGCCATTTCGAAATGAAAATTTATCAAAACTGAGCTGAATTCATTTTGCCATAACTTTTGAACGATTTGTCTGATTTCAAGAATTTTGCCCATTTCGGAAAGCTTAAAACCTAAGGTATTACTTTTATTTATGCTGTTTTGCAAAATTTTAAAGTCTTCAAGGCCAGAAACGTGAGTTTTAGGAGTGGACCTACATATGTAATTTGATTTCACTTTTTACCCACCATGCAAATAACCATAATAACTTCTAATGCTCTCCACATTTTTATGATCCGTAAGATGATTTGGAATGTTAAAACACTGTGTCACAATTTACTTTTGGAAAACATGACTTGGTTTGGCTTTTTTGACTTTTGAAAACAAGTGGGAAAAATGTTAAACATGAACGTTGTATTGCTTCTATGTTAAGTGAATGTATACTTATTAAAACCTTCTTGGATAAGACTAATGCTTTGTCTTGAGAACAGGTGCTCTAGAAGGCCTAGAGCGATTGTGTGGTGTTAACGCAAAAAATGTACGCTAACACCCCGGTATGAGTTGTGATATAGAGAAAGCACCACCCATTGGTACGGGAACTAAAAGTAGGCAGAAAATAGTAAAAAATAGTAAAGAGACAACAATTTTTATAGTGGTTCAGCTCAAAGTCAAGCCTACGTCCACTTAATCTCTTCTATCACTGATTTGATTACAGATTTTACAATAATTCTTCAATTACAACACAATCAAGAAAGGAAGTTAGAACTTTGATGCATAAAAGCTCTTTGAATTCATGTTGAATGAACTTGATCTTTTTCGAAGGTTCTTTGGAATGTCTTTTGCCTTTGAAGTGTTGGGGTGAGTGTAGAAGTCGTGAAAATAGCAGAGTCTTGGCGCTCCAAAAATTCTGATCCCCCTTCAGTGCGGAGTAGACGAGGTATTTATAGGTGATGTTGGGCTTAGGTCGGCCAGGTCATAGGTCATGAGCGACCTAGGGAGTTGCAACCTAAGAGTGATCCCGAGGTAGCATAGGTCGTTGGCGACTTAATGGAGTCATCCTGGACGAGGTATATGTTTTGAGCGACTTAGCATGTGCAGCACAGGAGTTATCTCGGCTTGCTTAGGTCGTTGGCGACCTAGTGGAAGAAGCGGTGTGCATGCAGCTTTACTCTGAAGCTTGTTAGGTTGTTAGGTCGCTCTCTCCTTAAGTTGTTAGGTCGTTGCCTTCATTGAGTTGCTAGGTCATTAACCCATTGGGTCGTAGGAGTCTCTAGGTCGCTGAAGCTCCTTAAGTCGTTGAGTTGTGTCATATTGAGCCGCTTTGTGCCTTAAGTCGTTAGGTCGTGCCCTGCTATAGGTCGTTAAGTCGCTTATGCCTTCGATTGTTAAGTCGCTTATTCCCTTAGATCGTTGATTCGAATTGGTCGCCAAGTCGTGAATAAGAGAGGGTTAACACTTGCCCCTCGAAGTATATGCCTAGAGGCTAGGTCGTGTGCTTCGATGCCTTTGAACTCGCGCCATCCTGAGTCGCTAAGTTGTGAGCGACTTATGAGAGAGCTAGGTCATTCGTGCCGATTCGAGTTCCACTGCCCCTGTATATAAGTCGCTTAGGTCACTCCTTCTTCTCTTCAATTGCTCTATCACTCTAACCGACCATTGAAGAATTTCCGAGCTCTCGAAGAAGAATTCCAACTAACCAGTCGTCGATCATCTTCACCACCACACTACGTAAGTGAATCCGATCATTATCCAACCACGACCATCACCAAATCATGAATCCCCCATTTTCCGACCTTAATCCGATTTCATGTGCCGCATTTCACCACGAGTCATGTTACGATCAATTTTTGATCGTCATTGGACATGTTGTCATTGTAATTCATGAGAATGCAGTAGTGCATCGGATCTATGATGGATCTGAGGCGATTCGACTCGGTTTTGGATGATTTGGCGGTGTGGAGAGATGATGGGTTATCGGGTTACGAGTTAACGGGTTAGTGAGTTAGGCGAGTTGTTGAATGAAGAGGAGTTAGCAGGTTAAGGAGAGTTAGGAAGTGCCTAACTTAGGAGCTTCGAACGACCTAGGGCTTAGCAGTTTGGACATGAATCGCACGAATTAATCTTAGTGAACGACTTAGTGACTTAACATCAAACTCTGAGCGACATAAGGGACTGCGACTCATTTGACATGTGACTTATCTTGCCAGAATAGCACACAACTTAAAGCAGAACGACTTATAGAATCATCACGACCTAATTTAACCGGCAGCATAGCTTTAACTCATAGGAACATGACTGATGAACTCCATAACTCGAGCAGAGAGACTTAGGGAAGCCTGACCTATGCTAAGTCGTTTGAACACTTGTAGAATTTGACAGAACTTGATTGGGTTTCCAACTTGAACTTCCAGAATGAACTGCTTGAACTTGTTGCACTCTTTTACAAATTATATTAACTTTTAAGCTAACAACATGTTAAATTCCACATTTGCAAAAAACTAGGACGAATATACTCATCATCGACTGCCCACATCGAGTGACGGATTAGGTCAAAGAGATAATATTTTGCTTAAGTAAAATAATATGAATCTGATAAAAAGTGAAATGTTGTGAATCAACTGACTTAAATGAAGCATCAACGCAAAATTCAGACAGTTATAACTGCTTATCACTGAATATTATCTGCATTGATACTACACTTAGTTTTGATACAATAACAAGCCTTGAATCTTCCTGAATTGACGGGCGCCAACTAGTATTATTTCAAGTTTTACTTTATTTACTTGTTATTTCAGTAGCTTTGCACAACACTTCACACGCTTTTAGGAAACGTGCACCTTCATATTTGAATATCCAGTTCCTTGTGTAGAATGGCTTCCCAACAAGTGCAAGAAGAAATAGTAGATCGGACCAATGAAGTTTTCCCAATCGCCGACCCTTTGGAGAATCCTCTGGAAAGAGTTCCAACTTCATTGAACCAACGGACCTTCAACCAGCTACGTATCCAATTCGGCATTTTCTGAAGCGGATGCTCTGCTCCCAGGGGTAAATAACACTGCTGATAGGCCGCCACCTGGCTTCGTTGCAGTCAATCGTCAAATGTGTTTGAATGGAGCTATTCCCCCCTTCAATGACTTTCTTAGAACACTTCTCCTTCAATTAACTATTTCTCCATTCCAGTTGCACCCTAATGGCTATGCCATTTTGATGGGGTTATGTGTACTATTTAGGAGGACGCTCAATCGCCTCCCAAGCTTCGAGGAGATCTGCTATTTGTGTTAATTTGGGAGGAACAAAGATCACCCTTCCATTACTCTTGTAAGGAGAGCAAGGAACCGCAAACTAATTACGGATCTGCCTGAGAGCGCTCACGGGTTTTTAAACCAGTTCTTCTTTGTCCATTGCCCCCCGGGATTCTACGGTATCTGGAGAATAGGAAGTAAGACTACCTATCTATGTTTGCATTATTTCTAAGACTTTCAAAATTCGAGTCGTCAAGTGCTAACTTCATTCTTTACTTTTGCAGCACTTCCTCCTCCCTCTAAAGATTCTGCTCACAAATCAACTCTCGAGAGATTGAGTGCCGTAGCTGTCAACGAGAGAAGTATTAAGTTTCTACAGAAGAACGAATTTTTCCACCAATTCGGACTCTTGCACTCTTCTCGATCCATTCAGTCCCGTGATGCCCCCAGTTCTCAAGCAGAAGCGTCAAATGCCCATGCCTCCTCAGAGGAATTTGCACCGAAGGAACCTATTGTAGAGACTTCATTAGTGAAATGCTCCAGTTCCGTTGACGTTGCGGGATTATTTGGCAAATATAAACTTCCCCCAGTTATTGAAGAGGAATTTCCTCAACATTCTGGGAAGGCTACCGAAGAAGCTGATGAGGGAGCTGAGAAAGAAAGTTCCGTTGTGAAGAGTGTAAAACGTGCTGAAGGGGGAACTACTCATATGACCCATTCTTTTGGGCATGATGGTGATGAAATCTTTGAAGGACTAAGCGATCTTATGGTGACTTCCCATGAGCTGTTTAAAGATGACACCTCCACTCTAGGCTTGCTTCTCCAGCAATTGAAGCGACATCTGCCTTGCGATCAATTCCATTAACCTAAGAGTCGACTCCTGCTGTAAAAGCTGACATCACTCCTAAGCCAAAGAGTGGTTTGTAGCTTGACGCGCGTAGTTCGCACGCCACACACACTTAGGATTTTTGGCAATTATGCACACTTAGCTTCTTTATTTTGAAGATTTCTAAATTTTGTCTCTTCTCCACTTTCAGGTTCTCCCATGGGACGTAGCGGCTCATATTACGATTACTTTCAACGCTATGCGAGGCGTGACTCTTATGACCTCAGGCTTTATCTTCCTTCCTCTAGGGAGACTGATGAGGAAAGAGCAGCTAGGAAAGCTCGCGAAAGACAGGCTTATGAGGAGCGTTATGGAAGAAGAGACGGCCGACACGACTCTTACCAGAAGGATGATGACTCCCATAAAAGAAAGTCTCATGACGATAAGGGGAAGAGTCATGTAGCTGAAGATTCAAGCAAGCAAGCCAAGCTCAGCGAAAAGTCTACATCTGAAGTTTCTACAGTGCCTGCTGCTTCTATCTCTCTATACATCCCTTCTAGCTCCCTTGCCCTTAAAATAGCAGAAATTCAAGCAATCATTAATAGGCCTCCTTATCAAGTTGAAAAGCCTCCGACTGCACTCCAAAGCCGATTTCCGCATTGGTGTTTGAAAGGAGTGTGCTTCGATCTGGACTTGGTTCCAATTGATAAACAAGCCATGTTAAGAAATCTCGACGCCGTCAAGCTTGATATCGAAAGAATGTCCGGTTGGCAAAAACTAGTTGATGAGCTTCAAAGAGTAAATCGTTTAAATCTAGAGGCCATGCTGACCATGGAAAACGACAAGTCTGAATGGCAGAAAGTTCTTGATCAGCATGATAGGGAGATGAAAAACATCACAGCCCACAACGAGGAACTTGAGGCTGAAATCAAGAAGCTTAAGGATGATCTTGCCACCTCTTCCACTTCTTATACTCAAAAGGAAGAGGTTCTTCAAAAGCAAGTAAGAGACGCCCACGTTGCTCAACGAGATGCTGAGGTTAAACTTGAGGCAGAGCGGAAAATCGTGGAAATCTACCGCAATGATGCTGCACAGCTGCGGGAAAAGGCTAACTCCAAAGATTTGGAGATTACAATGTTAAAGGCCCAGCTTGCTAAGGCTGAAAAGGAGCGTGACGAGGCCATCGCTAGAAAAGCAACAGCTGAACAATCACATGAAGCGACTAAAGCCGACGTTAGTTCCACTTTATTCGAGTTTTATGTTCATAGCGTCTTGGGGTGTGGCAGTCTTTCATTTTTGGGTCCAAAGTATGAGGTTACCCTGGCTGAAGTGTGGGAGGCAGTAATTGAAACACTTAAAGACGCTGGTTATGCTGAGGAGGATCTTGAGGCTTGTTATTTGGATGATGAGGGCCGTGCCGCCCTTGCCAAAGGGAAAGAACAACTAGCCAAGGAACAAGCCGAAGCGGCGGAAGGGGAGCATCTCGGGAAGGCACCTTTGATCGACCCAGCTTGTCCTTTGCCTTCGGTCGACATCGACATTATTGGCTCCAGCTCTCATTCTCCACCTCCTGCCAAAGCCGAGACCGAAGCTACAACCGCCCATGCCGAAGACGAGGCCCAAGAAGGCACCGAAGCTCAAGATTTTGAAATCGACGTGATAAAGCCAATCTCTCCAGGTAACTTCAATACAGATCCAGCTCAAGTGGACTACTCGTTTGCTTCACATGATCTCGATGAACTTCTTGCTTATTACTTATGCCTCGACGTGCCACTATCTCCTCTCTTTTGCGAGGAATACTGATGTTTAACTTTTCTTCTTCTGTAGTGAAACAACAAGCGTTGTACAGGCTTCGCCTGCTCCAACTATTGCCCCTCCACCTCTTCAAGTTACTCCTCCTTCTGCTTCTCTACCGGGGTCGCAAGAAGAACAAATAGAAGCTCTTCAAGGCTTAGATGACCCAGCCGCTTCACAAGAGTAGAAAGCTGAAGAACTTGAGGAGGGTGAGAGGACCCTGGAGAATCTTACTGCCGATGATACAAAGATGATTGATCTTATCACTCTGGGCAGCAAATCTTCTTCAAAGAAGAGGGGAAAGCATGGAGTTTCGAAGAAAAAGAAGGAGAGCACTTCTGCTGGTGATGAGAAAGCGGAAGAGGACCCAATTGCACCTCTTTCTCCTTCTTCCCAGACTCGTTCAGGCCGACTAAAAAAGTTAACCATTAAGCCAGGCGAGGGCTCCAAAGGTGGCGGGAAGAAGAAGTAATGAGTCGGGTTTTATTCTTCTTGTTCTGCTTTCTTTGCTTTTTGCTTGTATGTAAAGACTTGTATCGACCGGAGATTGTGCGGGAATCGGCCCCCGCTTTTTGAAACCTGCACATGTACAGAAATCTTTTATAGTATGGAATAAAATGACTCTTTTTACTTGTACAATATTTTTTCTATATTTGTGAATGCATTTATTCCTTATTTTAGCACAAGTTTCTTTATTTTCTTTGTATGATACTACAGTGAGCTCGTGGAATGTTGCTTGAGCATTGCTTTTATGAGCATTGCTTTTATTAATGTAGCTATATTGCCCCCATACCACGGCTTATTGCAATCTTCTCCATTTTGAAAGGACTTGTACTCTTGCTCTGGAGAATAATTCTTCCATTTTGAGGAAATATTATTCTGCTTTAGTAGAGTGTGCCTTGTATCGGAGAAGCTTTTCTCTCTTTTTTTTTTAGAAAAACGTTTTTACACTTCAACTTTCGGAGATGGTCACTTTTATTTTTGAGAAGTGGATTCTCCTACGCGGTGAAGCGGGCTTCCAAAGAAGGCTTTGATTTGTTTGATAGAAAGTTATATCTCATCGCTAAGTGGGCCTACGGGACAGGCGTCAGCTGCTTTATCGGATATTTGTTTGCACAAACGATCGCGAGCAGTTAGCTGCGGCCTAGAACCTTCTTTTTGAGAAGGTGCCCCTTCGGTGGTTCCACCGACTTTTTTCAAGATATATAATTTTTTTTTTGGGTGTACCTCGTTAGGGGGCTTTATTTGGCACTTCAACTTTTTTGGGGAAGAATGTTCCCTTGAGAGTAGAAGTGTGCCTCCGAAGAGGGCTTTTTTGTTTGCCTGAAAGTTGCTTCTCACAGTTAAATGGATCCACGGGGCAGACGCAAGCTACCTAATTGGATATTCGTTTGTACGGACGATCACAATTAAGTAGCAAGGGCCTGGTGCCTTCATTTTGGGAAGGTGCCCCTTCGGCGGTTCCACCAACCTTTTTGGTTGAGAAAAACATTTCATTTTTTGACATGCCTCGTTAGAGGGCTTTCTTTGGCACTTCAACTTTTTTGGGGAAGAATGTTCTCATTATGGAGAAGTTGATCTTCCCTTTAGAGAAGAAGTGTGCCTCCGAAGAGGGCTTTTTTGTTGGCCTCCGAAGAGGGCTTTGTGTGCCTACGAAGAGGGCTTTGTGTGCCTCCGAAGAGGGCTTTTCGTGCCTCCAAAGAGGGCTTTGTGTGCCTCCAAAGAGGGCTTTTCGTGCCTCCGAAGAGGGCTTTTTGTGTTTTGATTGCCGGGAAGGTTGCATCTCACAGTTAAGTGGATCCACGGAGCAGACACATGCTACCAAACCCAATGTTTATTTGCATAAACGATCACTATTAGCTAGCAAGGGCTTGGAACCTTCACTTTGGGAAGGTGCCCCTTCGGTGGTTCCACCAACCTTTTTTGTTGAGAGACAAGATTCCATTTTGGCTGTTTTTGTCTGCTTGCCCATGTCTTTTCACCATCTGTCCCTTAGAGATTCCTCGTTATCACCTCTAAGTACATATTCCTTTCTTTTGCAAGCTGTTTGATTTTTCTAGAGAAGTGTACTTCATTGTTAAGTGACTCCACGGGGCAGGCGCAAGCTACTTAACCGGATGTCTGCTTGCACAAACGATCGCAATTAGTTAGCAAGGGCCTAGAACCTCCATGTTAGGAAGATGCCCCTTCGGTGGAATCACCAACTGTTTGTGAGAAGCACTTCTTATGTAGGAATTGAATTTGAAATTTCTTTGGCTTGACGTTTGCTTGTTGAGTGATTTGTAGGAATCGCTTGGCCTTGTGATGTGTTGAATAGGTAAGCTTTGCTTTGATAGCCTGCAATATTAAATTGACATTTTAGCAACATATTTAAGATATTCGCACATCGAAATGAAACAGGCATTTTGTAGTAATAGAGAACACAAGATTTATAGTGGTTCGGCAAAGAATTGGGCCTACATCCACTTTATAGTTCTTATTATTGATTCAAAATGATACATCCACAATCATTTTAAAAATTTAAGCATAGCTTATAAGTAAAATATGGATGTAAGTGATTGCTGTTTCAGGCTCTTGGAATTGGATCTCCTTCGACAGTTGTGAGCTTGAAAGTGCCATCAAGAAGTTTTTTGCCTATGACATATGGCCCTTCCCAGTTTAGCCCAAACACTCTTGTTGCTGTCATGACCCTTTTCAAGACTAGATCCCCAATTTCAAAGCTGCGTTGGCGAACTTTGGAATTGAAGTGCCTGGCTATCCTTTGCTGATGAGCTGCAACTCTGTGCTCAGCCTCTTTCCTTCTCTCATCAAGTAAGTCAAGTGCTTCAAGTTGCAGCTTTTTATTTTTAGCTTGGTTGAAATGAATTCTCCTATGTGAGGGGACCTCTATTTGCACTGGAATCATTGCTTCTGATCCATATACTAATGAAAATGGAGTGTGCCCAATCGCAGTTTTGTGGGTAGTTCTGTATGCCCAAAGTGCTAGTGGCAGCTTATCGACCCAACCACCTTTTGCTTTTTCCAGCTGTTTTTTGATGGTTGATTTGATAATTTTGTTCACTGCTTCAACTTGCCCATTTGCCTACGGATGAGCCACTACTGAGAAGCTTTTTCGGATCTTGAATCGCCTGCAAAAGTCCTGGAATTCTTCGCTTTCGAATTGGGTACCATTGTCTGTGATTATCTTCTAAGGCACACCATACCTGCAAATGATATTTTTAGTCACAAAGATTATCATCTTTTTAGAGATAATAGTAGCCAATGGTTCAGCTTCATCCCATTTAGTGAAGTAATCAACAACAATGATAGCATATTTGATTCCGGACATGGCAATTGGCAATGGCCCAATGAGATCCATCCCCCAAATGGCGAATGGCCATGGACTGACCATTTGTGTTAGCTCGGTGGAAGGTGCTCTTGGGATTTTTGCAAATCTCTGGCATCTGTCACACTTTCGGTAGTAGCTAGCAGCATCTCGATTAATATCTGGCCAAAAATATCCATAGCGGAGAATTTTCTTTGCAAGAGTTTGGCCACCTGAATGATCCCCACACTCTCCTCCGTTCACCTCAGCTAAAATTGTCTTAGCCTCTTCCTTGATTACACATCGGAGTAATGGCATCGAGAATCGTCGTCTGTACAAATGGCCGTCTTGAATTACTTATCTTGGGGCTTTTCTTAACAACTTCTGGCGTTCTTTTGAATTTTCTGGCTGGGAGCCGTTGAGTAGATATTCCTTGATCGGGGTCATCCACGACTCCTGCTCTTGAGATACAGCCATAATCCAGTCAATATCTATTTCATCAGTACTTGGAGCTGACAAGACTTCCACAGGGACCAATCCCAATAATTGAGCTTCGCCAGAGCTTGAATATTTCATGAGAGAATATGCCTTTATGTTCTCTTCCTGGGGTATATGGCTTATTGTATAATGATCAAAGTCATCGAGAAGCTCCCAGGCCTTTGACAAGTAAGCAGGCATATTTCCTCCTTTAGTTTGAAACTCTTTCTTGACTTGGCATACAATAAGCTGGGAATCACTAAAGATTTGCAATACTTTGATGTTCAGTTCTTTAGCAATCTTAAAGCCGGCAATAAGAGCTTCATATTTTGCTTCATTATTTGTCAAAGGAAATTCTAATCTCAATGCATAGCACAATGACCGCCCTTCAGGAGTTTCAAGCACAACCCCAGCTCCAAAACGATAGTCATTTCTTGCACCATTAACATACAATTTCCATCGGATCGGGATGTCATCTGTTACCTCTTCCTCACTGCCACCTTTATCTGTGTATTCTGCAATGAAATCTGCTAAAGCTTGTCCATTGATTGCTCTTCGAGGATGGTAGGTGATATCGTATTGGCTGAGTTCAATATTCCACTTTAGAAGACGACCCGAAGTTTCAGGGCGAAATAGGACTTGCTTTAGAGGTTGATCAGTGAGGACTTTAATAGGATGAGCCTGGAAATATGGCCACAACTTTCTGGATGCAATTAACAAACAATAGGCGAGCTTTTCCAGCTTTGAATAATTCATCTCTGCCCCAGTGAATCTTTTGCTGATGTAATAAACCGGGCGCTGAACTTTTGCGTTTTCCCATATCAATGCTGCATTGAGAGCATGAGATAAAACCGCTAAGTATATGAAAAGATCTTCACCATTGCTGGGCTGAGAAAGTACTGGAGGCATTTCCATGTGACGAATCAGTTCATCAAAAGCTTTCTGACATTCAGGAGTCCATTCAAAGTTTTTCTTTCCTTTCTTCAGAGCGTCAAAGAAGGGAATGCATTTATCAGTGACCCTAGAAATAAACCGACTTAAAGCAGCGACTTTCCCGTTAAGGCTTTGTAATTCCTTCTTTGTTCTAGGGGCTTTGACTTCTCTTAAAGTAGTAATCTGAGCAGGATTAGCTTCGATGCCTCTAGCACTCACAATGAAACCCAAGAATTTTCCGGACTCTACCTCGAATGAACATTTCAGAGGATTTAGCTTCATCCCATACTTTCGGAGGACCGCGGACATTTCTGCCAAATGATCCATGTGGTCTACTGCCTTCTTCGATTTCACAAACATATACTTCCATAGTTTTGCCAATCTGGGGTTTGAACATGGCATTAACAAGTCTCTGATAAGTTGCCCCCGCGTTCTTTAGTCCGAAGGGCATGACTTTATAGCAGTAAAGACCAACATCAGTGACGAAGCTCGTGTCCTCCTGATCCGGCTCATGCATCATGATTTGATTATATCCTGAGTAAGCATCCATAAAAGACAATAATTCATGCCTGGCTGTTCCATTCACCAACTGATCAATCTTGGGCAACGAGAAATAGTCTTTGGGGCATGCTTTATTCAAGTCTGAAAAATCAATGCATACTCTCCACTTCCGATTTGCTTTTTTAACCAACACCGGATTAGAAACCCAATTTGGATAAGTGGATTCTCTGATGAAGCCATTTTCCATGAGCTGATCTACTTCTTCTTTTAATGCTGTCGACCTTTTAGGACCCTGAGTTCTTCTTTTCTGCTTTACGGGTGTGAATTTTGGATCAATATTCAAAGCATGCACTGCGATTTCTAGAGATATTCCACACATGTTGGCATGACTCCAAGCGAATACATCCAGGTTTTCTTTCAAGAATGATATCAGCATATTCTGAACCATCACACCGAGTTGTGAACCCACATTCAGCACCTTGTTTGGATCATTCGGGTCGACAGGTATTGGCACCGTCACTTCCACTGGCACCACCCTACTCTCCCCTGTACTGGTTTTTCTGGGATCAATCTCTTTTCGTGCATCACTATGCTCACCAGTGTAGGGTCCACCCCGTAATTGCTACAAGGTGGGCTCTTTGATGCAGAGCATAGCTGCCGCACCTTTACCCATTTCTCTTTTCCTTCTTTCCCGTAACTCTATGAGATAGCATTCTCACCTGGCATTTTGGTCCCCCTTCACAACACCGACGTCATTATCAGTGAGGAACTTCATAGTTAGGCACCATGGGGCGAGAATGGCTTTGAATGCCGCAAGAGTCGGTCGACCCAAGAAGGCATTGTAAGCGGAGAATTCACCAACAATCACAAAAGTTTGTTTTCGGACCACCTTCTTTTCCCCTTCTCCAAGCTCTATAAATAAGTCAATAATCCCAATAGGCTGTTTTGGTTCTCCAGTGAACCCAACAATTTTCTATGAGGAAGCTTGGACATCATCCATGGGAATTTTCATCTGATCGAATGTCTTTCTGAAGAGGACATTGCAAGAGGCGCCGCAATCAACAAGCACCCTTCTTACAACGGCTGGTCCGATGCCTGCAGATATCACGAAGGGATCCACGGTGGGAGCCTCAGTACCAACAGAATCTCTGGCCCGGAATATGATGTCATCGTTGAAAGTTCTTTGTTGTTTTAAAGGTGTAGCATCTTCCAAGACAAAAACATTTTCTTCCACCAGGGCATATCTCAAAGCGTGAGCATATCTCTCCAGCTCACCCCAACTTCTACCCACTGGGTGAGGACCCCCTGTGATAACATTAATAACAGGTCTCTTAGATTCATGCGCTGCAGTTCTCTCACCTGAGTCGGATTGATGAGCAGGAACTTGCTGCCCCTGAGTAGACGAGGTCGGATCACTTCTGTTTCTCTTCACATATTGTTGTAGTTTATTCTGTCTTAACAGCTCTTCAATCAAATTCTTTAAATGGCGACATTCATTAGTGTTGTGGCCAGGTTGATTGTGGAACCGACAGAATCTCCCATTATGAACAACATTTTTTCCGAGCCTCATCTCAGGTGGTTTGGGATATTCGACAACATCCTTGGTTGCGAAAATAATATTTTCTAGATTATCAGTTAAGGGAGTAAAATCTGAAGGTTTAAAGTAGCGAGTTTTCTTCACATCTTTCTGCTTTTTCTCACCGTCATTCTCCCTCTTTTGGACGCCAGATTCCTTTTTGTTAGAAGCAACATTGTTATTCTTAACTTCAGCCACATCTACTTTTGCTGGCACAAAAAGGCTTTCTAAGCGCATGAATTCATCGGCCTTCTTGTAGAACTTCTCAAGTGAATTTAGCTCTTTCATCTTTAGCCATTTTCCGAAT
The DNA here is from genome assembly GCA_030737815.1 of Allium fistulosum. Classification (NCBI taxonomy): domain Eukaryota; kingdom Viridiplantae; phylum Streptophyta; class Magnoliopsida; order Asparagales; family Amaryllidaceae; genus Allium; species Allium fistulosum. The sequence continues at coordinate 749,047,148 of CM060905.1, read as the reverse complement.
TCACTTGATTTGTCAATAGCTCGCATCAAGTAAGTCAGAATCATCCGAGGCTCTACATTATCCACTTCGTCCAAGGCTATATTAAAGCGGTTTAAGAAAGATTTGATAGACTCTCTAGGGCTTTGTTCGAGGCTGGATAGTGACATTATGTCCTTGGCTTTTGAAGCATATAACCTGAACTGATCTTTGAACTTACGAGTTAGGTCGGAGAACTGATCCACAGATCGAACTGGCAGCTTCGTGAACCAAAGCAAGGCCACTCCCTCCAAGTACATAGGAAAGTATCTGCATTTGATCTCGTCAGATGCTCTAGCACCTGTCATATGTCAGTCATACTTGTATAAGAACTGGTTAGGATCGCTTGTCCCCCGATAAGCTGGAATAGTGGGGGGAACAAACTTCTTCGGAAATTCAGCCTTCAGAAGTCTTCCAGTAAAAGGAGTTTTGCTCGGAGTAAACCCCCAGTCACTTTCATCTTCCTTCCTTTGCATGCTCTCCTTCATAATTTGTCGAATCATTCTCGAGAGGTACTCCTCATCGTTTAGAGGCCCCGCAGGATAGACGTCAGCTACTTTTTTGAAAGTTTGCCTGGACAAACGTTCACGAAGAGTTGGCTGCGGCCTTGAACCTCCAGCTTGGGGAGGTGCCTCTTCGGCGGTGCCAGCTGCCCTTTGAGGAATACCTTTACCTTGGGAATCATGAATATCCTCAGCAAAGGTTTCTTTATTATTTTCTGGTTGCTGGTTAACTCTAAGCAAAGCATTTAACTTGTCCAACATCAAAGTTTTCTGGGCTTCCATTTGTTGATACAACCCAGACACTACAGCATCCAATTCCACCCTTGTGACTCCAACACTAGGAGCCTCTTGATTTGACGTGGGAGAAGTGGTTGTGTTGTCATAAGCATTTCCAGACCTAGTAGATTTACTTTTTCTTCCAGGAGCCATAATTTCGGATAGACTTCTGGTTCTTAGGGAGAGTCTTTCCACAAATCTTTGTGAAGCAATGATGAAAGCACTCCTTAGTTCAGCTTTCTCAGTGAAAGCACCAAAAATGTTAACACAAAAAATGTACCATAACACCCCGGTGTGAGTTGTGATATAGCGAGAGCACCACCCGTTGGTACGGGAACTAAAAGTAGGCAGAAAATAGCTGAAAATAGTAAAGAGACAACAATTTTTATAGTGGTTCGGCTCAAAGTCAAGCCTACGTCCACTTAATCTCTTCTATCACTGATTTGATTACAGATTTTACAATAATTCTTCAATTACAACACAATCAAGACAGGAAGTTAGAACTTTGATGCAGAAAAGCTCTTCGAATTCATGTTGAATGAACTTGATCTTTTCCGAAGGTTCTTTGGAATGTCTTTTGCCTTTGAAGTGTTGGGGTGAGTGTAGAAGTCGTGAAAATAGTAGAGTCTTGGCGCTCCAAAAATTCCGATTACCCTTCAGTGCGGAGTAGATGGGGTATTTATAGGTGAAGTTGGGCTTAGGTCGGCCGGGTCATAGGTCATGAGCGACCTAGGGAGTTGCGACCTAAGAGTGATCCCGAGGTAGCATAGGTCGTTGGCAACTTAATGGAGTCATCCTGGATGAGGTATATGTTGTGAGCGACTTAGCATGTGCAACACAGGAGTTATCTCGGCTTGCTTAGGTCGTTGGCGACCTAATGGAAGAAGCGGTGTGCATGCAGCTTTACTCTGAAGCTTGTTAGGTTGTTAGGTCGCTCTCTCCTTAAGTCGTTAGGTCGTTGCCTTCATTGAGTTGCTAGGTCGTTAACCCGTTGGGTCAAAGGAGTCTCTAGGTCGCTAGGTCACTGGAGCTCCTTAAGTCGTTGAGTTGTGTCATATTGAGCCGCTTTGTGCCTTAGGTCGTTAGGTCATGCCCTGCTATAGGTCGTTAAGTCGCTTATGCCTTGGATAGTTAAGTCGCTTATTCCCTTAGGTCGTTGAGTCGAATTGGTCGCCAAGTCGTGAATAAGAGAGGGTTAACATGTGGCGACGTTGGCTTACATATAAGTCAAATAACTCGCTAAAATGCTAAAATAAAGATACACTTTCGGATTAAAATACAAAAGTGTTAAAAATATTAATATAAATTGTGTTTCTAATCATATGGCCAATGATATCATATATATATATATATATCATATTTGCAGAATTACAAACGACTCTCCGTACAAAGGAGACTTTTTCGAAATTTTTCGAAAATTCTAACACTTGGAAAAATTATCAATAAATATGTATGCAAAGAAAAAAAGATTAATATTAAATTTGTAACATATGATAAATTTGATTCTACAATAACCACTTAGAGAATTGAGTGAGTCTCAACTCGATTGTATAATTCGAAAGAAAGTTATAATTTAAGCGTGTATGATGTCTTCGTATAAGAAATTACGAGGATGATATTTTCATAAGGGGGGGAGGTATGTAACAACCATGTTATTCGAAGCCGTAGTATTATACAAATTTAATTAAAATAAAATGTCCGTATTCGATTTTTGGGAACTATTATTTGAAATCAACATTTTACTCAATTGAAATCTATTTAATAATAGATTTTGTTTTCACAAGTTGAATTAATTAATAAGTTCTTTTTAGAAAATATATCAAATAGGATAAAGTGTTATTGTTTGGTATAAAATATTTTAAAAGTGTAGATAATTTTATATTATTGAAATATATGTGGAAAATAAATGTAATTTACATTACGTTGATACAATCAATAATTGGATAAAGACAAATATTAAATCAAACAATGTCGTGTAATTATCGAAATTGTACTTTGTAAATTGGATAGTAGATTAATTTAAATTGGAAATGGTTCTACAAATCAATGATGAAATTACTCACAATTAAATATAGGGATTGAAAAATTTTAAACAATACGGGAAAATGCAAATTTTATTTATATAAGAACTTTAGTTGTAAATTTAAAGAGAAAACAAATAAATTCATTTCAAAATCTCTTCCTTCCTCACTTTTGGCCCAAGCCCATTTACATTAAAATTAAAAATGAACGCACCTCTACACTTTTCTTTCCCAAATCCTAGAACCCGACCAGATACCCCAATCCCCAATTACCTTAACACACGAAATCGACAAGGAAAAAACAACAAAATGCAAAACGCATGCTTGCGGAGGCCGTAAGACGAAGCTATAGGGAATCACAAGGGGATGTGACATTGGTGCTAACATCGACGGGTGGGTGACCTAGTCTGTTGGAAGTGAACCGGTGTCATGGTTCTAGTGATGGGTGAAGTCATGACAATGAAGGTTGCAACATCGATTTGGAGGTGATGGGAGAAGCCCGACTATGTGCGACTTGGAGCATGGTTGACGACTGTTAGGGAAGTTCAGTCGAGCGATGATGGCTTTCAGACGTGCGATGGTCGATGCGTACTAGTATCAGATGGAGGCTGCTGCAAGCGAAGAAGGAGGCACAATGTTTTCTAGTGCTTTTGGATAGTAAAGACTTCGCTTCGAATTTTAGATGAGTTATTTTTAACTCACATTGCTATATCTAAATAAATGAATATCCTTATGCTTGCCATGATATGGTTGTTTGGGTGATAATTGTTTATTTTTGATTATTGAATTAGTTAAAGTATGAATGCGTATAATGAATTGTTTATGTTTTGCACATAGTTTGGATAAACTTGATTGGTTTGGGATGTTTGTTCCTTAAATGGTTTGGTGGTGTAAATTTACAAATGTAATTTGGTCCGTTTGTGAATTTAAAATTTTGTAGTATGATGATACTTATATATCATCATATGATCGAAGTTTGTTAGAAAGAAAGTCGAAGTTATAAAAATTTCATATTTGGAATTATCGACCCAAAAAATGGACCAACACCCTGGTTTGAGTTTGAAAGCACCAGCCCTGTCTTGATAGAGCAATATCACAGATAACGGATATACAAAAAGAATAGTAAAAGAAAGATAGAGAATTTTTAAAATGGTTTGGTTGCTAATGAAACCTATGTCCACTTTATAGTTTTATTAGACTGATTGTTGTTACAAGGGATATCTGATTACAAGGCTTTGATTATCTTGAAGTGAATTGAATCCCCAGAGTTGGAATCCACTGGAGAATCATAGTGAATTCCTTTGGAAATTATTGTGAGGGAGGTAGAGAGTGAAGAATAGTTCCAGCAACCAGTCCGAAGAAGATCCCCTTTATGTTGCAGGTATGATGGTATTTATAGAGATCGGAGAGCTTTTGGACCAGGCCTATTTATCAACTACTCGTAGGTAGGTAGGAAACGACCAAAGGAGAGTTTGGCTCGCAAAACCAGATAGTGCTATATGGGTCGCTGGTGACCTATGGCCTATGGTTCGCTGGCGACACATGGTCTATGGGCACTTGCGACCCATGGTCTTGGCTCGTTTGCGAGCCAATGCCTTGGACTCTTTTCGTAGTGTTCTTCAGCAAACTTGTTTGAAAGTTTGAGGAGAGGCATGGATCGCCGATGATCCTAACACTTAGGATTTTCTGGAGTTTGGAATTGGAGATGCTTTGATAGTCTTTTATCAGAGTTGTTTCGTTTCGATGGAAATTCCCTAGCTATTTGTGCTTAGCGGCTGATTGGGCTAAAAGAATGGCGGTCACTTGGTTTAGTCGATCCTATTCGTTGCCTTAGTAATATTGTTTGGCTCTCGTTCACTCCTTGCCTTAGCCTTTCTGGTTGAGTTCTAAACCATCCTGATGTCACGAGATTGTCCTACTTTCTAGTTGGTCATGCTGGGTCAAAAACCCGGATAACATTTGCCCCTCAGAGTTTGCCTTCATTGAAAACAAGGGGTGCTCTGGAAATAACTTCTTTTGAGTCTTCATTTTGTGAATTCTAGATTATCGTGTCGAGGTTACCATGCAAATTAGGCTTTAACTATTCAGCCGTCTATTGAATTTTTAGTGTGGATCATCGAGGTCCACCTCAAGATGTTGATCTCAATTGACCGACTTCTAATAGCCGTTCGTTTTTTTTATTTCAATCTGAATTTCAATTCCTGGTATTGGTGATGCAATCCTTGCTCCGTAGTTACACAAGGGTTTTAGGTCCGTAAGTGGGCGCATGATTTAGGTTCGGAGTTGTCCTATATAGCTTTGATTCGACCGGCGATGAAGTTATGCTTTGTCTCGTAAGATTATACGTCGTTCTGGAGCGAAGTCTTGCTCTTGGTCTTTAACTTTTTATGTTCGAGAATTTATTTAAGATCCCATCGATCATTTTGAATTCCAATTCGATGATTTTTTTCCAAAATTGGATATGCTGGATGATTCAATCCTATCGCTCTTCCTATTTCTATATTCCACTGATCCTACAAAGAAAAGCTTCCCGCGTCGATTCAAACAGCGACTCCGTTATCGATTGTAGATCGATAACGGGTAAGTTTGGAAGAGGTAATTTCAAAAGATGATATGGATTGTTTTTTCAAATGTAAGCAAGCTATCTACACTAGATTGTTTGTTCACAGTATTCAGGATATTGGACTCTTCTCATGTAGGTAGCACACTCCATCTGCCCTAGTCAACGCTTAGGATTGGACTGGTCAATATAGGTCGACTTCCCTTGGATTCCGAGCATTAATTATACGAGGATATTATTTAAAGAAAAACATACCTGACAGGGTTGAATGCCAACTTTTGTCATTGAAAGTGACTTTTCATTCTTCCAATCTTTAGTCTCACGGAGGGACTTCCACTCCTCCAGAAACTGGGTCCTTCGCAACTTAGGCTTCGCTTATTATTCCTATATTTTTGGGATGATTGATTACCATTAAATTACGAGGAACAGTTGCTCTTGTAGGGTTGTAGTTGGATTTCGATCAGGCACAGTTTCAGCCTTCGAAAACTAGTGCACGAGTTGTCTGAGTGCGGTTGTCCTTTCTTTGTGGTTTTCGAAATTCAATGCACACCAGCCTTTGTCTTTGGGGACTATTGGCTCAATTGCTCGATTTCGAGCATTGCTTTTCCTCGCTGTTGCGCTTCTTGTGCTCTTGTGCAGCATACTCGTTTACTATAATTCTATACATGTAAGTAATACTTCTGTGGTCATTTTGGCATATTCTATTTCATAGCTTTGTTTAGAACTATAAAGTAGCTTGGTCTAGCCAATTCTGTAGCTAATTCCTTCTTATGCTCGATTGACGTCGTTTCAGCAAAGTGTTGGTGTAAACGCCTAAGTACGTAGGGCTAATTTCTTTTACTACCGAACCAACACATTATGGGAGACTAGGTCTCCTATGTGATACATTCGATTGCCCTAGTTTAATTGACACGATAGCTCCTATGTTCGGGGATTAGAGACTTTGTGCTTGTTCCCAAGATCTTATTTTTGTAATGATGTCGGTTTGTATTAGGAAGATGTGTTTCTGGTATCTTTTACTAAATTAAATTCTTCAGAGTCCGACGTTGAGATCCAAATCATATGTTGGTTTCTATCTTCGAAAACTTATATATGGATGACTAAACTCTATGAATTTTTCCTTGATGTTGTGAATCTTCGAGTAGCATGAGATGTCAGAAGGTAGGGCTGATGGTTCAATCAAACTCTTGCTTCTGTTTTTGAGAGCCTATGTATCGATAGTTTCATTTTGGGCATTCTTCCTAGCATCACCAAACTTTCGATAATGGCATATTCCTGCCATTTGGAACCAAATGATTTACTCAGACCATAAGTAGGTTATCAATTCTTCTCATCATCGCCAGACTATGAGCGATGGTTAATTTCTTGACCTTAGACTCTTCATTTCCTTTGTTGGCGATTTAGTTTCCAGAATACTCTGTATTATGATACAGAATGGTTGTCTAATCAACCTCGTAGTTATTGGTGTTTGGACTTTTAAAACATTTCTTTTCATCAGGTATCTGTGTTTCTATCCCTTCTTGAGAGACTAGTTGTTTCGAATGACTATATTTGGGCGATTGAGAGAGATGGAAATCTATGAGGCGAATTGCTCAATTGCCCCCACCCTGGCTCTCAATCCCATTATGGAATTGAGGAAGTTTGAGGATTTTATTTTCGACCTTCCATGATTGCTCCCGCTTGTCCTTGGCTATGCATGCTCTTCTTGGTTGCTGACGTTGAGACAGAATTTTTGGTAATATGTCAACTCCTATCTTTGAGAATTGATAATCTTGCTGCTTGGTTCCAAGCAACATTTCCTCTAGGCTACCCATCTTTTGGCTGTGTCCAAATTCATTCTAAGTTGAATTTTGGAAATTCGGTTGTGCACCAGCTTTCCTCCCTAGAAACTAGTACACGGGAAATTCAATCCTAGGATTTCCTTCCAACGTTGCTTTATTCTTGTGCAGCAGCTGATTCCTGTGATGAAAGGTTGAACCATCTTGCTGACATATGAAAGGATATGTCTTCCGGTCATTTCCTGTCATTAGGCAACAATAGTTTTCTAAAAAGATGGTGGAAACCCAATTGAGGACCAGCTTCTATCTTCGGAAGCTAGTGCATCGATGGTTCACTACGATGAGTGTTTCTTATTAGGCATGTAGATTAAAGTTTTTCTGGCGTTGCCGGGGCAATACCGATACTTAGTGAGTAGAATGTTTCTTAGAGTTGTCGGGGCAACACCGGTACTTAGGAAATAGAAAATTTTCACGGCGTCGCTAGGGCAACAACAGTTTTAAAAGATAAAAGAAGGCCTTGGCGTTAGCGAGGTAACAACGACACTCAGTAGGTCGGGAACGATTTTCCCCGTCGATTCGGTGTGCTCTTAATCTAGTTGGGTACTAGTTTCGGTCTTCGAAAACGAGCACTTCGATGATTGGATTGTAAAAGTATTTTCTTAGTGTTGCCTATCTTCGGACAGTGTTAAAGTCACGTTGTTGTGGATTGAATCATTCATTCGATCCTGTAGAGTTGAGTAGATTCCTTTTAATCCAATGTGGATGTTTTCTCAACGCTGCTTAAATTTGGGATACGCCACATTCTGGAACGGTGAGGGTCCCAGGCATTTCTGTTGCTTAGCTTTGCTTCTAACCTTGAGTATTACTCATAGAGATGCAAGGCTGTTTCTCAACCGATTCCGTAGTTATCCTCATTCATGAAAAATCGAACTTCCTTCAATCGGTCATTGTTATGATATGATGACTATTAGCGGAACCCTTCATTCTAGTTGTGAAACTCTAGGTTCTTACTGCATACACTTGAAACTGTGGAGCAAGTCATCACATTACCCCTTGTACAATCATGTTCATTCCTATACTGATCATGGACCGGTAGGGTTCGATAGTGTTTGCCTTAAATCTGCAACACTTAACCTTACTAATTTCAGGCCATATGCGTTATTGTGAATATCAACCTTATTCATTTGTTCCAATCTTTGGGAATCAATGGTTTAGCTGCTCGATTTTGAGCGTTCTCTCCTTACCGTTGTCTATTATCGGATAACAGCTGGTTTTTTGCAATTTAGGCTTTGAGACCTCATTCTAGCACATGCTTCTATCTTGTGAAAGCTGGTGCATTGATGATTTAATTCTGGAAATGCTTTCCATCGTCCTCTACCTTTGTACGATGGTAAGTTCCTTCTTTTATTGCAAGTTGGAGCGATCTTTTATCCTAACCAAATGTAAATGTGTTATGTGCCCCTCAGTCTACGAGGCTGATTAATCTGAACAATTGTTGTGAGACTTAATGTTCGGGGTGGATCCTTGGATGCCCCAAGCCAATGGTACATCGTAGCTCCAATCTCTAGGAACTTGTGACTTGGGTGTCTTGGATTTTGACATTTTGTACATTAACTTTGGTCAAAGATGAGAATTCTTTGCCGACTTCTTGGTTTGTGAGCTTTGCAGCACTACCGAAGCAATGTCGGTTCTTTCGGTTAGTGAGAGTTGATCCCTGTTAATTAAAGTGCGCCCTTTTGGGAGTGCAAGGCTTACAAAATGCACGACTTTTGAGAGTGCATGACTCATGGGATCGATACAACCCGTTGACCCAGGACAGTTTGGAACTTCATGACACTGAGGAGTTTGTTGATATTATCGGCAGCGACACCACTCTTGAAACGAAGCTGAAATTGCAAACAAAGGGCGGAAAGGGGAGCGATGGAAGGAAGCACTGAGGAGCTTGCGGGGAGATCGACCTAACTTTTGTTCTTCTTGAGTCATTTTGTTCAAGTGGTGAGTCTGCATTTTGTGTCCTAATTGTAGAGTCAATATTTTCTCTTTGTTGGCCTTTGTTGTATGGGTACGGCCCTCATATTTTGATCCTATGTATAGAAAATCATAAGCAATACAATGATATTTTGACTGTATTTTCATCTATCTATTCGTGTACGCTGTGTACTTGTGCTAGTTCCATTAATTTCTAGTTCTGTAATGGAACTTAGAGGTTAAAAGCACTTAGAGAATTTTTGTTCAAAAATTCACAAAACTTTAATAATTTCTAAAAATTAAAAAAATTTCTTTGGAAATTCATAAAAATTTGAGATAGAACTTGTGAACTTATTGTTTTTTGGAGTGATAGAACCTGCGAACTTATTGTATTTGTGTGATTATGTCTCAGTATAGGTGTATGTCCCCTAGTTCATAGGGTTGTTTACTTGAAAAAAATTTCAAGTATCCGGTAGCTTAGGGTTTAGATAGCCTCCATTGAAAATCTAGCTAAGTTATGACTTGATTTTCCTTTCTTCAAAAGTTTTGCGACCTTAGCTTGTATTCTCGGTTTCCGGCAGCATTCAGGTAAGTATGCAATTTACGCATAAGTATGTATTGTCAATCGTTGAGTTCCTTCCTTCTAGCACCAATTATTTCTAATTGCATGCGTGGGGTTTATCATGCCTCTTGGCATTATCTATCTCTAGGCAACACGAGAAGTTGGTTTTTGATGTTCATCACGTTGCCTATCTCTGGGCAACGCAAGAAGTATAATTTGCGTTTCCTCGGCGTTGACAATCTTCGGGCAACGCAAGGAGTTTGTTTTCAATGTTTTTCGGCGTTGCCTATCTCTACGCAACTCAAGGAGTTCATTTTCGGTGGTTCTCGGCACTGCCTATCTCCTGAAAATGTGAGGAATTTCAACTTGAGTGTGCAGCTTGTAATATGCGCGTCTTTGGATGCTCCTTGGCATTACTTATCTCCGGGCAACGCGAGGAGTTTTTTTTGAGTGTGCGGCTTACGAGATGCGTGGCTTTTGGGGCTCCTTGGCGTTTCCTATCTCCGGGCAAAGCAAGGAGTTTAAATTTGAATGTGTGGCTTATGATATGTGCGGCTTGTGATGCTCTTTGGCGTTGCCTATCTCTAGGAAACGCGAGGAGTTTAAATTTGGTGCTGCTCGACGTTGCCTATCTCAGGGCAATGCAAGGAGTATGAATTTGGTGCTCCTTGGTGTTGCCTATCTTTAGGCAATGCGAGGAGTTTGATGCTCCTCAGCGTTGCCCATCTCCGGGAAACACGAGGAGTTAGTTTTTGGTGCACGGCTTTTGGTGCTCCTTGGCGTTGCCTATCTCTGGGCAATGCGAGGAGTTTAAGTTTGAGTGCGCGGCTTACGAGATGCACTACTTTTGGAGCTCCGTGCCACTGCCTATCGTCGGGCAACGCGAGGAGTTTAAGTTTGAGTGCACGGCTTAAGAGATGCACGGCCTTTTGAGCTCCTTGGCATTGCCTGTCTCCGAGCAACGCGAGGAGTTTAAGTTTGAGTGCGCGGCTTACGAGATGTGCGGCTTTTGGAGCTCCTTGGCATTACCTAGCTACGGGCAACGCGAGGAGTGTAAGTTTTAATGCGCGGCTTACGAGACGCACGGCTTTTGGAGCTCCTTGGCATTGCTTATCTCCGGGCAACGCAAGGAGCGCAAGTTTCGATGCGCGGGTTACAAGATGCGCGGCTTTTGGTGCTGCTCGGCGTTGCCTATCTTCGGGCAACGTGAGGAGTTAGTTTTTGATGCTACTCGGCGTTGCCTATCTCCGGGCAACGTGAGGAGTTATTTATTGATGCTTCTCGGCATTGCCTATCTCCGAGCAATGCGAGGAGTTAGTTTATTAGTGCTTCCTGATGTTTGCCGAGGCAATACCGGTTTTTAAAAGGCAAGGATCGGGTTCAGCCTTTCCGACGGTTTGAGTTCAATTTGACCCCGTCGACTCAGCAGGTTGCTTACATGAAAACAGTTTTAGTGGTTCAAGAAGCTAAATAGTTTTTGGTTCTAGTAACCATGGGTTGGATGACTCTTCCATGTTTTTCGAAGATGTGAATACCAAATAGATCAGTTTGCCAAAGTAGAGAGATCTATAGCTGACCACATGAAGATGGATTGAAGAAAGAGCCAATGGGAGTTCTAGGCCTGACTCTTAACTCTTATTCCATACTGCCTTCAGAGAAAGGGTTTTTGATTAGCATACGATCTAAGAGGAAGATGAATTGGTCACCAACAGCGGTAAAATAGTAGTTGGATAGAAGTGGGCAGGAATTATGCTAGTATTTTGTTTGTTTCACTAGCTAGGTCATTAAGTCCAAAGTTGTCACAATGCCAGTATTTTTGATCGGGCATAACAGAACTGTAGTATGATTAGTCTCGGCCTTTCTTATTGCTATTTAGGTGTGTGCGGTGCCCCCATGCCATAGGATTGTTGGCGCGCATGAACTGTATCCATGGTTTCTCCACAACTCATTTGATTGCCTCTAGTTCAGTGGGAGTGGTTCTTCTGAGTTCTAAGTCTTGGCTTGATTCGAGTCAGCCTCTGATTAACAACAAGGTCGGTTCAGATTTGACTTAGTTCCTTTGAGCGACTTTGAAGCTCTGGGGTTCAACGCTGTTTGTTTCATTAGTCGTTTAATTATGTTGAATGACAAATATGATTGTCGATTTGTGGCCCTAGAGCATGACTTCATTGACTTCAGGGGGCTTCAGATTAGATGACTATTGGTCTTCCAGTTCACCTTCATGGATATCAGTTGCACATAAATCTCGCTAATCTACTAGTTCGCCTTCACGATGCTTTAGTTCGTGAAAGACCTTCACATTCGTGGAATGTTTTTTGTGGTCGAATGTCCGGCGATCGGACGGCCTTGGAATGATAATTTATCAATTTCGAGAGGATTTTTGGGTTCTGTGTCCGTCGGCCCAGCGGTCTTAAAGCAATTACTCATTGACTCTGAGAGGTATTTACCAGATACAGCTCAAGGGAACACAGTTTGATTGGTTCCTGTAGGCTAAGGTGTTTGTCCTATTGGTTCGATGATCCTTTGGATAAGACTTTTCGACGCCACCAGGAACGCCTATTCTCAGAACAGGGTTGACATGAATCGTCGAGGGCATAGAAGCATTTCTTTCGCCATGCAGTCTGCAATAACGCCAGTGTCCTGGTATGACTCATTTGGAAAAGGAGAGTTGACAAGGATGGATGAGAAGGCATCGCTTTAGGTTGTTGTCCCATTCCTTAGTTGCCAATTAGCTAGATGTTATTTGATAATCATCCTTTCGTCTAATTTTGTCAGTTAGTTGGGGCCTTTTCTGATGGGTCTTAGTAGCCTTGCTTGGGCAAAAGGTCCCGGAGGTCCTGTAGCTCCTTTACAGTTTGGTATGTTCTTTGGCACACTGTCGGGTTTGACTTCTTCTAATTGCACTACTTCTAGTCATTATAACCAGTTTGTACTTCTGTTGCCGATTTTAGGTTGGAATTACTAGAATAGGGAGTGGTTGAAACCCACTAATCGGTTCATGAAGTTTGCATTCTAGTCCGCATTCTTAGAACTTAGAGTCATTCTATGAGCGGTTGACTCATGCTTATTGTGTTCATTCTTCGGTCCGTGCTCCGCGGACTTAAAGTTTTTTTCATCAGATCGTCTATACTCTGATCCGCAGTCAGGAATTTAGAGTATCTAGCCTGCATCCAGGGACTTAGAGATTTTTGTTGAAACATTTATAATCTGGACTGAGCTCTGGCGACTTAGAGTGCTCTAGTCCACGCTTCGGGGAATTAGAGATTTTTGTTGAATCATTTATACTCTAGTTCATGCTTTGGGGACTTAAGAGTACTCTAGTCCGCGCTCTAGGGGCTTGGAGATTATTATTGACAGCAGTCGTATTTCCACCCATTTGATTTGTACTTCACTCATCGTGTCGAGGCAAAAGTTGTCGAATGAATGGTCGAACTATGTTTGTTCATGGAATGGGATTCTACACCCAGCATATAGGATGAAACTTGGCAATCAGATGGTCGATTCACATCCACTTTATAGTTGTGGCTCTTCCTATTAAGTTGGGGAAAAAGCAGGTGATGACTTGATCACATCCATGCTGGGGTCGAATGATCGAGTCTTACACAATTTGCTTCGTATTCTTTCTAGCAAGCAGAGATAATGGGTTATTAAGCGGGCAATTAAGTTGTGTCAGTTTCAGGCTGCAATCATGTCCATTTGTTGAAATCTATGGTTGATCAGTAGGCAGCCAGTCGTGACTACTTCGAGTCTAATATGAAGGTTACTGAGTGGATAATCCATCATGTCTACTCTCTATTAGATTCTGAACTTGTCGAGTTCTTTATTCTGTGCCTCGGCATCCCAATTCAGGTGTATATGGTAGCTGATGAATGATTGAATCGCATTCATCTTGATGAAACTCCATAGGTTCGATCATGGTATGTGGAGATTGGCCGGCGGCTGTTTGCGCCAAAAATGGTCACAAACCCCAAGTATTGTGAAAGCACCAGCGTATGAATACAAATCAACAATATTCACACACAAATATCAGATCTAAACAAGCAACAAACAGCAATCCAGAAATAATGAACAAAAACACGAGATTTATAGTGGTTCGGCTATCTCCGGCCTACGTCCACTCCAAAGTTTTTATTTTTTATTGATCGATGCTTGAAGATTACAATTTCCTATCGCGTAGTACAACGGATTTTATGATTATAATCTAAATCTAAGGCATCAATGGTGATCTGGAGTAAATCTGGCAGAGTCCGGGCGCTCTTTAGCTCTCAAAATTGTCCGACCCCTTTTCTGAATGACCTGGGGGTCTATTTATAGGTGTAGGAGGCTGATATTTCGCCTAAAATGAGGGGAGACAAGTTCTAGCACGTGAGGGGGCCCACATGCCCGCTTTCTGGGAATCCGGGCCCACTTTGGGATCGATTCGAAGCTACGTTCGAATCGATCAAGAAATTGTCCAATCGAGCTGAAATTTGGTGTGAACATTCTTCAACATGTGATCCAGCTACTGTGAAAATTTCATAGCATTTGGACTTGTAAATCTCAAGATATGATCGATTCGAGATCATGTTTCCAGTTGATAAGCTCCCTTCGAATTGATCTTCCTTCGAATCGATTAGGTCGAATCGATGGTGTCGCGTGCCCAAGTGATGACGTGGTGCGCCTCCTTCGAATCGATCCGACTTCCATGCCGAGTTGACTGGGTCGAATCCTAGTTTTTAGCTGTTGTGACTTAGTGGATTCGAGGGATTCAACCATATCATGGATTCGAACTGAGACTCGTTCGTATCCATCATTCGTGTTGCTCCGGCTATTTCCTTCGTATCGATCGACTCGAATACGATCGATACGAACATTGTCCCTAAGTCCTTCATATCCATACGCATTTGTCCTTCCTTCGTATCAATTCTAGCTACGATCGATACGAAATGTATCATCAATCCTTGCCTTCTTATCGATACGAAGCTACTAATCCAAGTCCATGCCGGTCGATACGAAGGGTATCGATTCGAACAAACCTCCGCATGCTTGTTTAACAACCTGGGTGTGTTGCCATCGAGTCGAACCTGTGCCAATCGATACGAACGGTATCGATTCGAATTCCTTACTTTATGGTCGATACGAAACGCATCGATTCGAACCACCATCCTCTTGATCGATGCGAAGCACATCGATTCGAACCATTCCCTGTACATCGTAATCCATCCATATCTCCTTCATATGAACTCCGATTAACCTGAAATTTGAAACGTAGCCTCTCCTAGTCCTCATCATCATCTCCAATCGATTCCGTCCTGATCGGAGCCCGGTCAAATTTTGACGACATCCATCGCAGCCTTGTTTCCAATCGACTTCCAATCTTGATATCCATCCTTTCTTGTCGATTTGTTTGATATTCCGGCTTTGACCAAAAAGAGGGATAACAGCGGCCAACTCTAAGTACTTGGTCGCCTGCATCGTTTTGGAAGTAGTTTAGTTTAACTTGGCCGTAGTCCACAACATAATTGAAATTGAAATTAAAATAAAATAATTAAAAGAAGATCAGAATAAATCTCATTCATAAGTGAAGTAGCATCATGCGCTCGCTATTCCACTTTGCCCCAAACTCCTTTCAGCGGGATGTCGACTGTGAATGGTCCAATTGATAATCAGAGTTCTTTATTGACGGGCATCGGATGTTCTGTAACGATCCCAGATTTTATAAATATTTAAATTGATAATTAATTGAATTTTTGAATTAAAATTGTAAAATTTATTTGTAAATTGATGCGAGATTCCCCGAGTTCAAATAAATTCTATGTTAAATCATTTAAAATTTAAATATTGTATATATATGTATATATGTGAATATATATGTATACGGGCATATATGAGTAAATTTGAATTTATATATATATATATTTGATTTGAATTTAAATCTTTGACAAATGGTTTAAAAAATAATAAATATAACTGTAGATATTTGACAGTAGTATAAAAATAAATAATTTTAAAATTTAGAATTGATGGTTAATAATAATTTTAATTTATAAAATAAATATATATATAGAGAAATACAAGACAATAAATGTTAAAGTAAAATTGATAATAATAATTTAAGCTAAATATATATATATATATAAGTTAGAAATTAATATATATATGATAAAGTATAAAAATAAAATAAATACAAATTAGACAAGATAAAATATAAAAATGAAGTAACACTTAAATAAAATCTAACAACAAAATTAAAATAGAAATTTATTTAGCAATATTAAAATAAAAATACATACAAGTGTGTAAACAAAATCAAATTGGATGTGAATAATAAAATGAAACAAGTAAATGTATGTGTGCTAGCTTCCAAAAGAAAGGGGATAAAAATACATTCAAGTATATACACATAAGTATGAACACTTGAAATAATAATATACATATGAATGAAGCTTGCTAAAGAAGAAACAAAATAAAATATACATTTGTACAAGCCTAATTAATGCTGGCCAAAATGTTATCATATCAGCACAAAGGCAAAGTGCCATCAGCCAACAAAGATAAAAATATCTCTGATAAAACATTGTACGAACATATTTTTTTTATCAGCTTAAATAAATAAAATTATCGCCCTGTACAAATTATATCCCCTATAAACTTTTTTTTTAAACATCAATTCTTCATTTCATTTTCGTCCATCAAGCTGAAAGAACTGAAGTAAATATCATCTTAAAATTCAAACAAACTTCAACTAAACAACAATACAAATTCAAATAAAAACCAGAGATCAAAGAAAAGAAAACTTTTCAAGTTGCAAGCTTTCAAGCCTGTTTCAACATAAAAGCATGCTCTGTTCTTTTTTCAAAACACGGTGAGTAACATTTAATTTAAAAAGCTTAAGTATGAATCTGGTTGCATGTTGATAATTATGTATTGTGTCTATATATATATATAAGTTCAAGCTGCTGTATATATGTGAATATATTAGTGTGCATGCTATTGTATCTGTTCTTTGTTCTTTATATTCAAGCTCAGTTTTTCATTTAAATCCTCTATCTCTTGATCTAGTCATTGTTAGAATTTAAGTTACAAATAAAACTTGTTTGTTTGATCATGGGTTAGAGTTTAAAATTTTATTTAAGTTGAAATAAAATGGGAATTGCTCTGGAAATGAAAATAAACAGGAAAGTTTGGTTTTGTATAAATTTCAAACATCTTAATTCATAAATCCAGGATCATAAACTAAATCTTTAATCAAAAACATGATTTTTAAAAGAGTAATCATAATTTTTAGATTGGGTTTGGGTGAGCAATGTGAGGTTGATCAGAAATTGGATTTTGGGTTGCCTCTGGTGATCTATGGGCTCGGGGAAGTCGTGGTTCTCACTGGAGATGTAGGGATGGTCGGAGAGTCTAGGAAAAATGTCCGATGAGGGTGCAATTCACTGTAGCAGTAGAGGTTGTTCGATTTAGTTTGTAAACCTAGTTTTGGTGATGATCGGGAAATGATCCACCATGGCGTCTTTGGTAGATCGAGTGCCACCAGTTTCTGGGAATTTGAAGAGGGGATGTTGATGAGGTCGTGGCCGGAGGCTTTGACGTTGAGATGATCAGAGGCGTGTGGTCGAGGTTGTTCCAGGTTTGGGTTATGGTTCCAGGATTGTGCTTGGAGACTCGATTTTGATTTCAAGATGTTATCGATGTTCTGATGGTCGAAATAGGGTGCGAGGGTGATCGTCGACTTGTGAAGGGCAACATGGATGATCGGAAGTGGCGGCATCGCTGGTGCATGTGCACGGGGGTTTGTTTGTGTTAGTGGGAATATCATGGAATTTCACTGTGGGGTGACTCAAAGAAGTTATCGAGAATTTTGGGTGTTGGACTCGAGTGTATACTCGAGTAGATGTGGTGTTAGCCTGTTAGTTGTTTAACTTGAAAAAATAAACTTAGTTAAAAGAAAATGTAGAAGAAGGGGGGAAACTCGAAGCAGGTTTCGAGTAAGACTCGGGTAGGACCCGAAGTAGGCTCTAAAACCAGTTTTAAAAGTTTTTAAATCAAAATTTTGAAATTTAAATAAATTTAGTTTAAGACTTTTCTTAAAATAAAAATTCATTTGTAAATGTATTCTTTAAACATTTGATTTAAGAAGTTACGTAACTGGTTAACTTAAATTTGTCAAGTTAAAATTATTTTATTTTAATTTAGTAATATAATTAAGTGTAAATCAAGATAAGATGTTAAATCTAAATGATAATGATAATTATGAAATTAATGGAATAAATGATTTATCTTAAAGTTAATTTAGTTTAAATGATTTAAGATTTAATTAATTAATCAGATAATTAAAGAGTGAATAAATAATTTAATTAGTTAATGATTAAGGATAAATAAATTAATAATTAAGGAATTAATCAAATGTGTTTTAATTTGTTAACTTAAAAGTTAAGTTAATTTATATTGTTAATGATAATTTAATAATTAGAGATTAATTAATGGGTAATTAAAGATTAATTAACTTGTAATTAAAAATGACTCGATCTAAGATTAATTACTTAGGAGAATTAATTAAAGGTTTGTTAATAGTTAATGAAGATCATTAACTTGAGATTAATGTGATTAATTTCAACAATTAATTATATTAATTAATTAGAGGTAATCATTTGTGAAATTACTCAAGTAAATATACTTAATAAATGTAATTAAGGAATTAATTATCCGGTGTAATTAATTGAGTTTAATTGGATTAGTTCAAGTTAATTACTTAAGTTTAAATTAATATAGAATAATCACTTGACGATTTGGAAAGTATAATTACTTAGAGAACTAAGTAATTAATAGATAATTACTAGATATAATTAATTGAATGATGATTAGTAACTTGAGTATAATTATTTGTTAGTAATCAAAGGATTAATTAATGAATGTGATTAATAAAGATTTATTAAATAATTAAAAGTTAATTGATTCATTGATTAAGGATGATTAGTTAATAATTAAAGGTTAAATAATAAATGATAAAAGGGAAATTTATTCCAGATAATTTGTAATTAACTGATGATAATTAACCTGGATTAACGATTATTCATAAGTAATACATCTGATTTAAATTAATCAATTGATTAATAAATTTTACTTGTGAATGTTTGGATTTTATTGAATGGGTGAATTGTTTGATACCCTGATATGTGATGCTTTGTGATATAACCTGATTTGTGTTGTGATATGTAGTTTATTTATCTGGAATGAATGAAATTGATTATCTGTGATATATATATATATATCTATGATCTGTGAATGAACGATAAGCGTTATAGTTAATAACGCTTATCAATTATATCTCTGTATTTAAATTTGTGATGATTGAATGATGTTGCACTACTGTGTGAAACCCCTGGACCACACCATACACACACAAATATGGATTTCATGAGGAAACCGGTTAAGTCATAGATGATTTACATTTAATATTTTGAAATTGAAATTTTAATTTCAATTGATTTCGGAAAATGGATTTGGGTTAAATGTTAAAGCTTTTGAAAAGAAGTTTTTAAGAGAAAAGTTATTTTTAATAACTTGCAAAAGTTTTCCAATTTAAATAATCTAATTTGAATTTGAATTCAAAATTTGGAATTGAATTCCATGATTGGAAATTATGGCTAAAAATGTTATAAATGTGTTTATATGAATTTAAACCATTTAAACCATTTTAAAAGTATGGTTTTGAGAATTTGAATTTAACCCAAGGACTTTGACTCGTATAAAAGAATCAGATTTTCCGAAATGAAAACTATTTGTTTTCAAACAATAGAAGCTTTCATATAAGGAATGAATTTCCAATTTGTGTCAAAAGAATTTCAAATTGAAATGGAAATGGTTTTCCGAGTTATAAATAAATCTTTGTGAAAGATTGTTGAACTTTGCTTTGAAATTGGAAAAAGGTGTACCTTTTGTATAAAAGGTTGAAATGGAATTGTTTTGAAAGTTATTAGTTAAATCATTGTTTTAAAGATTGAATGGGTAAATCCAATTGAAATGGAAATTGATTTGGAAAATATGTGCATGGATCTTTGTGAAACTGGGTGAATTTTGTGAGATGAATCTTTTTGTGTAAAGATTAAAATGGTAATGTGTTTAAACCATTTGAAGAAAAGTTTTGGGTAATAAGTTGTGACTTAACTGAAATTCCAATATCCATATGTTTTAAAATATTGCGCTCACTATTCGGTTTACCGGGAGAGGAATTTGTGGCATATAACCCATTACGAATAGTGATACGACGTTATGGATAGCATTTGAACACCAGGGGTGAAGACCGGATACTTTCGAAAACGAAAGGACAACTCGTCGAATGTCTCTACATCGACTGGTCCCCGGTATAGAGACTCCATATGTGGTGGGAAGTTCGGACGTGATTAGAGATTATCCGGATTGCAAGGGTTTCTTCGGAAGTTCCTTCGGTTCTGTTCGAACCCGGAACAGACTTGTATGGTTGTATGTCTGACATTACACTTTGAGATATAAAGCTAATTTCTTTCAAATACATTTCTGTTTGGTGGCAGAGATTTATTCTCTTAGCTTAACACCATTCTCTGAGACGTACGAACTCAGAGGTTATGTAGTTGAAGGTTATCAGTGATATACTCCCAATTTGGTAGTGTGGCATGCTGAGTGTTGCTGATCATTTGTTGATCATCTGTTGATCAAAGCATGGCTTTCATGTAAAGCGTAGCTTTGTGGACGAGACCTCATCGAGCCTCACAAACCGGAAATGGTCGAAACAGGAAAGTGCGGCAAGGTTTCAAGGGTAGCAATCCTAGGGTATGTTCATTCCTTCTGGAAAAAGGTGGTATCATGGTATGGAGCTCAGATATTTACCTGTGTGGTTGCTCCAATCTCATTTACTCTGTGTGATTGTTGCTTTGTGATCGAGGTACCTCGGATAAAGGTCGCAAACGACCGGGGGTGGCATATCTCAGGTTTACTACCCGGGAAGTGTGTAACCGGCCTTGTTTTGGCAGAGAGCAGTTGTCTCTCGGGGCATCCCTCCAGAGGCGTTCCTATGTGGCATAGGAAGTTCCTTAGCCTGACCATTTGTTGGAAAATCAAAAGAAACAATACGAGCCCTTTACGATTGCAATTTGTATAACCTGTCTCCTCAGGCGGCAGCTATAGCTGGCATAATATAATGGTACCTATGCTGGCTAAGATTAATATCATATTTTCGAAATGTTTTCTACACTATGCACTAGTAATAATATCAAAAGAGTTTTCTTGCGTAGGAAGCATATTTGACTATCATAAGAAGAAATCTCCTTCAAGTCTGCGATTGCATTGTGTGTGTGGTGAGAGGTCTTATGGTAGTTTCATTTTCCAAAAAGCATTGCGGATTTCAATGTTTAAAATTCTTTTGTTGTTTGTTTTAAAGATAAACTGTTTTTGTTACTCACACCAGTCCTATGACTGACCTGGAGTTTATTGTTCCCTTCCTAATCTCTGGGTGCCCATAATTTTCCACACGAGCAGTCTAGAGTTGGGTTTCTTTTCAGATAGTCGGGTTTAGTGGATTACTGGTGTAACAACCCGCATATTTGTCGATTTTATATTTAAATATTTTATTTAAATATTTCATCATTCGTCGGATGTTTGTCCGAAAAGCTACTTTTTGCAAACAGTCGAATTAGGACTCGAGACCACCTCCATTGAGTTCAAAATGTCGTTTGCGATCTTTTTGAGTGTAAACTTCGATATGTTTGGAGCTAGTCAAAATTTGACCATTTTCACTTTGGGTTTGGTTTTGGGTTCAGCCCCTTTGCCAACTTAACCCCCAAATCTGAACCTCTCCTCTCCACTCACTCTCACTTCCTCCTCATTTCAGTTCTAGAGCAACAATGGTGGGAGAGATGGGAAATTAGAATTCCCAAGCCCTAGTTTCCATTTGCAAATCAAGTTCTAGCTCCAAATTCAAAGAGAACCCATTGGTAAGCCTCCCTTTCATCTTCTCCAACTCATTCTCTTATCAATTTCAGTTTATTCCTAAACCTAACTTTGGGAATGTCCTTCTTTAAAGCTTTGATTCAAGCTTGTTGAGTTGGAATTGAAGAGTGATTGCCATTGCCATTGCTTTCAAGCTTCTTCTTCATTGATTTGGGTTCAAAGGTGGGATTTTTATCTCACATCTTAAACTATAATTATCTTCGATTGTTAGGTATGAATTCCTAACACTTATTCTTGTGCAATTGCTTTTGGTTTGGATTGATTTGGTGAATATTCCAATTTTTAGTGTTTTGAGTTCAATTCTTTAAAAATCCAAACTTCGATCTTTGATCATGATTTTTGTGATGCATTGAAGAGCATATAGGGCCGGGTAGTCGATGGGCATAAACCCTTAGCATCGTTGCTCGACCGATTGCATTTCGGAAGGGATTGGCATTCATTTGATTTGGCATGGGAGTGCTGGAAACAGGCTCCGGTCGACCGACCTCAGAGTCCGGTCGACCGACCTGCTACTCTAGCATCTCCCTGCCTCTGTTTGGAAGTGCAGGTTACAGGCTTCGGCCGACCGACCTCAGGGTTCGGTCGACCGACCTGCTACCCGAGCACTTCTGTCTCTGGTCCGGTCAACCGACTCAGGGAGTCCGGTTGACCGACCTGCTCCTATTTGCCAGTTTTTCCTATATTGCTTATTTGTTTGAATTCCCAACTTTAATCGATTCGTGTGGTCTCCTATTTGTTGTTATCATTTCTTAAGACTTTGATGACTCCTCTTTCGGGATGGTACCTCGTTAGGTCGCTCGACCCTATCTCCCTTAGGTCGAACCCCGTATACCTCTGCGTAGGCGATCTTATCTGAAAAACATTCAACATAACTTCCTACTTTGATGGTTTTGAGAATTGATTTCTTTGGACTTTTCTCACGTCTTCGAACGTGAATTTATGTGATTCGATTTGTTTCAACAATCGTTTTGTGACTTGTCACTTTAAAAATATAAAGGTTTCAATACTAGTAGTAAATATTCAAAACTCTTTCATCAAAACGATTTCAACTCTATTTTCAATATCAAACTCATTTATAAAACCGTTTTCCAATCTATTAGTATATACAAACCATTACCTCATTCGTACGATAAAATCTAATTAAATGGCTTAGCAAAACAAGTGGTATGAAACGCTTGCGTTTACTTCGTCGGTTAATTTATGGACTTGTTCGATTGAACCTCTTGTGACAATTTTCTAGTGGAGATTTACAGCTTGTTCGTAAATATTTAAGTTAAGCAAGTGGTTATGGGACATGAAGCTAAACTCATATATTTACTAGCTTGGTGTGATTGACACTTCCTGTTGATCATGACGATCATTCTTATGATTTAGACTAGCAATTGTGCGATGTCTCTTTGTTTGCAAGGTTAGACTAGACACCATTTGTGTGATTCCACTCACACATACCTTTTTGCTTTTTGGTTAGTCTAGACACCACTTGTGTGATTCCACTCACACATACCTTTTTGTTTGCGAGGTTAGACTAGACACCATTTGTGTGATTCCACTCACACATACCTTTTTGCTTTTTGGTTAGTCTAGACACCACTTGTGTGATTCCACTCACACATACCTTTTTGTTTGCGAGGTTAGACTAGACACCACTTGTGTGATTCCACTCACACATACCTTTTTGCTTTTTGGTTAGTCTAGACACCACTTGTGTGATTCCACTCACACATACCTTTTTGTTTGCGAGGTTAGACTAGACACCACTTGTGTGATTCCACTCACACATACCTTTTTGGTTAGTCTAGACACCACTTGTGTGATTCCACTCACACATACCTTTTTGTTTGCAAGGTTAGACTAGACACCACTTGTGTGATTCCACTCACACATACCTTTTTGGTTAGTCTAGACACCACTTGTGTGATTCCACTCACACATACCTTTTTGTTTGCGAGGTTAGACTAGACACCATTTGTGTGATTCCACTCACACATACCTTTTTGCTTTTTGGTTAGTCTAGACACCACTTGTGTGATTCCACTCACACATACCTTTTTGTTTGCGAGGTTAGACTAGACACCACTTGTGTGATTCCACTCACACATACCTTTTTGCTTTTTGGTTAGTCTAGACACCACTTGTGTGATTCCACTCACACATACCTTTTTGTTTGCGAGGTTAGACTAGACACCACTTGTGTGATTCCACTCACACATACCTTTTTGGTTAGTCTAGACACCACTTGTGTGATTCCACTCACACATACCTTTTTGTTTGCAAGGTTATACTAGACACCACTTGTGTGATTCCACTCACACATACCTTTTTGGTTAGTCTAGACACCACTTGTGTGATTCCACTCACACATACCTTTTTGTTTGCGAGGTTAGACTAGACACCACTTGTGTGATTCCACTCACACATACCTTTTTGCTTTTTGGTTAGTCTAGACCTCAATCTGTGTGATTCCGACTCACACATATGGGGTAGCTCACCATGGTCTTCGGACCGTCATGTGATAGGCCTCTTTCTTCCTCTTTTTATGATTTCTGGATTTCTTGTTTGATTTCTGGATTTTTTATGTCATTGGCTTGTTATGAGTACAAGTTTAGGGTATGATGCCCTCTTTGGATCTTTGAGAAGATTCTTGTGATATTGATCATTTCTCATCGGTTGATCTCCTGTTGATCATCATTCTCATACTTATAGTAGTATGTCAGTATGGATATTTTATGTTTATGCCATATCTTTTATGTTATATCATGTCATCTGATATTTATAGCTAGACTGATCCGGTTATTATTTTCTTCTTAAATAATACTCGGGTCAGACTGAGATGTTACAGGTGCTTCTGCTTGACTTCTCTTCCAGGATTACTCTGACTTTTGGCTAACTACTTAGATTAGTAGTTTTTGTTGTATACATTTGAGATATGGACTCTATGATGTATACTTATTCTTTTATGTAGCTTGTACCTATTCTTTTGTTATATTGTGGATCTTTCTGACCACTACTCTGATGGACACTTTCAGGTGTCATATATATATTCATATCTTTTTCCGCCTTTGTGATATGGATGTCTGTGACTGATTTATGTTATGTTCATTTCTATATTTGTTTCTGAAGATATATATACAGCCACTGTGTGATAGCTTTGAGTTTGTATCGGTATGTCGGATTTCCTCCTCAAATGATATGCTTTCTATTCTATCCGACATATCGGTGCTCGCACAAAGAAGTTACATGGATGGTCGCTCCTCAACAGCCTTATTCTCCGTGCTAATTGACAGCACTACATCGTAGTGTTCTTGGTTGGCATGGGTATAGAGGTGGGGCGTCACAACTGGAGCTAGTTCAGTGTCTGGAGTTCACACACTGAGTTTGTTTATCTTTGTGGATGGTGATGGTAGTTCGAGCTAGATGTTGGAGTCGTTGAACTCATTCTCTTTTCAGATCATTTGTAGTCATCTCTTCTACTGATATTTTTCCGCTGTTATTGTATCAAATCTCTGATATTCTTGTATTATTGATATCATTGTTATATATCATTCTGGATATCGTATTCATTGGAGTGGTATATGATATCATCTATTTCTTTATTCCGCTGTGTTGTTATACTTACTGTGTTATAAGCTCCGGCATGAGTCAAATTTCAACGATTGAATCTACGGCATTCGAGTAAAGTGAAGTACGGGTGTCGATTTTCGAACGATGAAATTTGGATCGTGACATTTTGGTATCAGAGCTAAGGTTGAACTTTAGCTCAGGAGTATAACACATTAAGTAGCTCATTAGAGATAGGGTGAAGTATACCCCAGAATGAGTAATCCCTAAGATATCTGTCCGTATGCCTCAGTAAATTCTCTTACTATCCACTGATAGTAAGTATGAGGGCAAGAAGAGGATGAGATAGGGGACAGGGGAATACAACTATAAATGGTCAATACCATGTAACAACAAGGAAGCAATCTTTTCTTTATCAACCTCTTTTGTTCAGCATCTTTTCTCAATTCTTTGATAGTTTCTGGTAGATCCAGAAAGAAGATTCGATATATTAAAATGGGACGTAAACTCCAGAAAGGTCAGAATTGTTTGTCAGAATGAATTGGTTGCTTTGTTTGCTATGGTTGATAGGTATACATATATCTATCTATTCCTTTGGTCCCAATATATTCTACGAACGGTTAGTAATCCCTTCAAACTAACCAATGCCACCGTTTATTTCGTAGATCTGGATAACCCGAGTATCTTGTCAAAAAATTAAAAAGATTCGTTCTTGTATCTATTATTGATATTCTGATTTGGTAAGCCAAATGCAGAATAGATATTCAACTGATTCGATGAAGTATTCTTCACCTATCTTTGTGTCTCCTTGGCAAATTTCGAGGATGAAATTTCTTAAGAGGGGAAGGCTGTAACGATCTCGGATTTTATAAATATTTAAATTGATAATTATTTGAATTTTTGAATTAAAATTGTAAAATTTATTTGTAAATTGATGCGAGTTTCCCCGAGTTCAAATAAATTCTATGTTAAATCTTTTAAAATTTAAATATTGTATATATATGTATATATGTGAATATATATGTATACGGGCATATATGAGTAAATTTGAATTTACATATATATATATATATATATATTTGATTTGAATTTAAATCTTTGACAAATGGTTTAAAAAAAATTTAACTGTAGATATTTGAAAGTAGTATAAAAATAAATAATTTTAAAATTTAGAATTGATGGTTAATAATAATTTGAATTTATAAAATAAATATACATATAGAGAAATACAAGACAATAAATGTTAAAGTAAAATTGATAATAATAATTTAAGCTAAAAATAAATATATATAAGTTAGAAATTAATATATATATATATATATATATGATAAAGTATAAAAATAAAATAAAATAAATACAAATTAGATAAGATAAAATATAAAAATGAAGTAACACTTAAATAAAATCTAACAACAAAATTAAAATAGAAATTTATTTAGCAATATTATTAAAGAAAAATAAAAATACATACAAGTGTGTAAACAAAATCAAATTGGATGTGAATAATAAAATGAAACAAGTAAATGTATGTGTGCTAGCTTGCAAAAAAAGGGGATAAAAATACATTCAAGTATATACACATAAGTATGAACACTTGAAATAATAATATACATATGAATGAAGCTTGCTAAAGAAGAAACAAAATAAAATATACATTTGTACAAGCCTAATTAATGCTGGCCAAAATGTTATCATATCAGCACAAAGGCAAAGTGCCATCATCTAACAAAGATAAAAATATCTCTGATAAAACATTGTACAAACATTTTTTTTTATCAGCTTAAACAAATAAAATTATCACCCTGTACAAATTCTATCCCCTGTAAACTTTTTGTTTATACATCAATTCTTCATTTCATTTTCTTCCATCAAGCTGAAAGAACTGAAGTAAATATCATCTTAAAATTCAAACAAACTTCAACTAAACAACAACACAAATTCAAATAAAAACCAAAGATCAAAGAAAAGAAAAGTTTTCAACTTGCAAGCTTTCAAGCTTGTTTCAACATAAAAGCATGCTCTGTTCTTTCTTCAAAACACGGTGAGTAACATTTAATTTAAAAAGCTTCAGTATGAATCTGGTTGCATGTTGATAAATATGTAATGTGTCTATATATATATAAGTTCAATCTGCTGTATATATGTGAATATATAGGTGTGCATGTTGTTGTATCTATTCTTTGTTCTTTATATTCAAGCACAGTTTTTGATTTAAATCCTCTATCTCTTGATCTAGTCATTGTTAGGATTTAAGTTACAAATAAAACTTGTTTGTTTGATCATGGGTTAGAGTTTAAAATTTTATTTAAGTAGAAATAAAATGGGAATTGCTTTGGAAATGAAAATGAACAAGAAAGTTTGGTTTTGTATAAATTTCAAACATCTTAAATCATAAATCCAGGATCATAAACTAAATCTTTAATCAAAAACATGATTTTTAAAAGAGTAATCATAATTTTTAGATTGGGTTTGGGTGAGCAATGTGAGGTTTATCAAAAATTGGATTTTGGGTTGCCACTGCTGATCTATGGGCTCGGGGAAGTCGTGGTTCTCACTGGAGATGTAGGGATGGTCGGAGAGTCTAGGAAAAATGTCTGATGAGGGTGCAATTCACTGTAGCAGTTGAGGTTGTTCGATTTAGTTTGTAAACCTAGTTTTGGTGATGATCGGGAAATGATCCACGGCGTCTCTGGTGGATCGAGTGCCACCAGTTTCTGGGAATTGGAAGAGGGGATGTTGACGAGGTCGTGGCCGGAGGCTCTGACGTTCAGATGATCAGAGGCATGTGGTCGAGGTTGTTCCAGGTTTGGGTTATGGTTCCAGGATTGTGCTTGGAGACTCGATTTTGATTTCAAGCTGTTATTGGTGTTCTGATGGTCGGAATAGGGTGCGAGGGTGATCGCCGACTTGTGAAGGGCAACGTGGATGATCGGAAGTGGCATCATCGCTGGTGCCTGTGCACGGGGGTTTGTTTGTGTCAGTGGGAATATCGTGGGTTTTCGCTATGGGGTGACTCAAAGAAGTTATCGAGAATTTTGGGTTTTGGACTCGAGTGTATACTCGAGTAGATGTGGTGTTAGCCTGTGAGTTGTTTAACTTAAAAAATAAACTTAGTTAAAAGAAAATGTAGAAGAACGAGGGAAACTCGAAGCAGGTTTCGAGTAAGACTCGGGTAGGACCCGAAGTTGGCTCTAAAACCAGTT
Source organism: Allium fistulosum (assembly GCA_030737815.1). Lineage (NCBI taxonomy): Eukaryota > Viridiplantae > Streptophyta > Magnoliopsida > Asparagales > Amaryllidaceae > Allium > Allium fistulosum. The sequence goes on along the minus strand of CM060905.1, from coordinate 749,018,737 downwards.
TTAAAAGTTTTTAAATCAAAGTTTTGAAATATAAATAAATTTAGTTTAAGACTTTTCTTAAAATAAAAATTCATTTGTAAATGTATTCTTTAAACATTTGATTTAAGAAGTTACGTAACTGGTTAACTTAAATTTGTCAAGTTAAAATTATTTTATTTTAATTTAGTAATATAATTAAGTGTAAATCAAGATAAGATGTTAAATCTAGATGATAATGATAATTATGAAATTAATGGAATAAATAATTTATCTTAAAGTTAATTTAGTTTAAATGATTTAAGATTTAATTAATTAATCAGATAATTAAAGAGTGAATAAATAATTTAATTAGTTAATGATTAAGGATAAATAAATTAATAATTAAGGAATTAATCAAATGTGTTTTAATTTGTTAACTTAAAAGTTAAGTTAATTTATATTGTTAATGATAATTTAATAATTAGAGATTAATTAATGGGTAATTAAAGATTAATTAACTTGTAATTAAAAATGACTCGATCTAAGATTAATTACTTAGGAGAAGTAATTAAAGGTTTGTTAATAGTTAATGAAGATCATTAACTTGAGATTAATGTGATTAATTTCAATAATTAATTATATTAATTAATTAGAGGTAATAATTTGTGAAATTACTCAAGTAAAATTACTTAATAAAAGTAATTAAGGAATTAATTATCCGTTGTAATTGATTGAGTTTAATTGGATTAGTTCAAGTTAATTACTTAAGTTTAAATTAATTTAGAATAATCACTTGACGATTTGGAAAGTATAATTACTTAGATAAGTAAGTAATTAATAGATAATTACTGGATGTAATTAATTGAATGATGATTAGTAACTTGAGTATAATTATTTGTTAGTAATCAAAGGATTAATTAATGAATGTGATTAATTAAGATTTATTAAATAATTAAAAGTTAATTGATTCATTGATTAAGGATGATTAGTTAATAACTAAAGGTTAACTAATAAATGATAAAAGGGAAATTTATTCCAGATAATTTGTAATTAACTCATGATAATTAACCCGGATTAACGATTATTCATAAGTAATACATCTGATTTAAATTAATCAATTGATTAAAAAAATTTACTTGTGAATGTTTGGATTTTATTGAATGGTGAATTGTTTGATACCCTGATATGTGATGCTTTGTGATATAACCTGATTTATGTTGTGATCTGTAATTTATTGATTTGGAATGAATGAAATTGATTATCTGTGATATATATATCTGTGATCTGTGAATGAACGATAAGCGTTATAGTTAATACCGCTTATCAATTATATCTCTGTATTTTAATCTGTGATGATTGAATGATGTTGCACTACTGTGTGAAACCCCTGGACCACACCATACACACATAAATATGGATTTCACAAGGAAACCGGTTAAGTCATAGATGATTTACATTTAATATTTTGAAATTGAAATTTTAATTTCAATTGATTTCGGAAAATGGATTTGGGTTAAATGTTAAAGATTTTAAAAAGGAGTTTTTAAGAGAAAAGTTATTTTGAATAACTTGGTAAAGTTTTCCAATTTAAATAATTTAATTTGAATTTGAATTCAAAATTTGGAATTGAATTCCATGATTGGAAATTATGGCTAAAAATGTTATAAATGTGTTTATATGAATTTAAACCATTTTAAAAGTATGGTTTTGAGAATTTGAATTTAACCCAAGGACTTTAACTCGTATAAAAGAATCAGATTTTCCGAAATGAAAACTATTTGTTTTCAAATAATAGAAGCTTTCATATATGGAATGAATTTCCAATTTGTGTCAAAAGAATTTCAAATTGAAATGGAAATGGTTTTCCGAGTTATAAATAAATCTTTGTGAAAGTTTGTTGAACTTTGCTTTGAAATTGGAAAAAGGTGTACCTTTTGTATAAAAGGTTGAAATGGAATTGTTTTGAAAGCTATTAGTTAAATCTTTGTTTTAAAGATTGAATGGGTAAATCCAATTGAAATGGAAATTGATTTGGAAAATCTGTGAATGGATCTTTGTGAAACTGGGTGAATTTTGTGAGATGAATCTTTTTGTGTAAAGATTAAAATGGTAATGTGTTTAAACCATTTGAAGAAAAGTTTTGGATAATAAGTTGTGACTTGACTGAAATCCCAATATCCATATGTTTTAAAATATTGCGCTCACTATTCGGTTTAGCCGGGAGAGGACTTTGTGGCATATAACCCATTCCGAATAGTGATACGATATTATGGATAGCATTTGAAGACCGGTGGTGAAGACCGGATACTTTCGAAAACGAAAGGACAACTTGTCGAATGTCTCCGCATCGACTGGTCCCCGGTATAGAGACTCCATATGTGGTGGGAAGTCTGGATGTGATTAGAGATTATCCGGATTGCAAGGGCTTCTTCGGAAGTGCCTTCGGTTCTGTTCGAACCCGGAACAGACTTGTATGGTTGTATGTTTGACATTACACTTTGAGATATAAAGCTGATTTCTTTCAAATACATTTCTGTTTGGTTGCGGAGATTTATTCTCTTAGCTTTACACCCTTCTCTGTGACGTACGAGCTTAGAGGTTATGTAGTTGAAGGTTATCAGTGATATACTCCCAATTTGGTAGTATGGCATGCTGAGTGTTGTTGTGTGTTGCTGATCATTTGTTGATCATTTGTTGGTCAAAGCATGGCTTTCGTGTAAAGTGTAGCTTTGTGGACGAGACCTCATCGAGCCTCACAAACCGGAAATGGTCGAAACAAGAAAGTGCGGCAAGGTTTCAGGGGTAGCTCCCCTATGGTATGTTCATTACTTCTAGAAAAAGGTGGTATCATGGTATGGAGCCCAGATATTTACCTGTGTGGTTGCTCCAATCTCATTTACTCTGTGTGATTGTTGCTTTGTGATCAAGGTACCTCGGATAAAAACGACCGGGGGTGGCATATCTCAGGTTTACTACCCGGGAAGGGGGTAACCGGCCTTGTTTTGGCAGAGAGCAGTTGTCTCTAGGGGCGTCCCTCCAGAGGCGTTCCTGCGTGGCATAGGAAGTTCCTTAGCCTGACCATTTGTTGGAAAATCCAAAGAAACAATACGAGCCCTTTACAATTGCAATTTGTATAACCTGTCTCCTCAGGCGGCAGCTATAGCAGGCATAATATAATGATACCTATGCTGGCTAAGATTAATATTATATTTTCGAAATGTTTTCTACACTACGCACTAGTAATAATATCAAAAGAGTTTTTCTTGCGTAGGAAGCATATTTGACTATCATAAGAAGAAATCTCCTCCAAGTCTGCGATTGCATTGTGTGTGTAGTGGGAGGCCTTATAGTAGTTTCATTTTCCAAAAAGCATTGCGGATTTTAATGTTTAAAATGCTTTTGTTGTTTGTTTTAAAGATAAACTGTTTTTGTTACTCACACTAGTCCCATGACTGACCTGGAGTTTATTGTTCCCTTCCTAAACTCTGGGTGCCCATAATTTTCCACACGGGCAGTCTGGAGTTGGGTTTCTTTCAGATAGTCAGGTTTAGTGGATTATCTGGAGCTAGTTCAGTGTTCGTAGTTCACGCACTGAGTTTGTTTATCTTTGTGGATGGTGATGGTGGTTCGAGCTAGATGTTGGAGTCGTTGAACTCATTCTCTTTTCAGATCATTTGGAGTCATCTCTTCTACTTATATTGTTCCGCCATTATTGTATCATATCTCTTATATTCTTGTATTATTGATATCATTGTTATATATCATTCTGGATATTGTATTCATTGGAGTTGTATATGATATCTTCTATTTCTTTCTTCTGCTGTGTTGTTATACTTACTGTGTTATAAGCTCTGGCACGAGTCGATTTTCAACGATTGAATCTGCAGCATTCGAGTACAAGTGAAGTACAAGTGTCGATTTTCGAACGCTGAAATTTGGATCGTGGCATTTTGGTATCAGAGCTAAGGTTGAACTTTAGCTCGGGAGTATAACACATTAAGTAGCTCATTAGAGATAGGGTGAAGTATACCCTAGAATGAGTAATCCCTAAGATATATGTCCGTATGCCTCAGTAAATTCTTTTACTATCCACTGATAGTAAGTATGAGGGCAAGAAGAGGATGAGATAGGGGACAGGGGAATACGACTATAAATGGTCAATACCCTGTAACAACAAGGAAGCAATCTTTTCTTTATCAATCTCTTTTATTCAGCATCTTTTCTCAATTCTTTGATAGTTTCTGGTAGATCCAGGAAGAAGATTCGATATATTAAAATGGGACGTAAACTCCAAAAAGGTCAGAATTGTTTGTCTGAATGAATTGGTTGCTTTGTTTGCTATGGTTGATAGGTATACATATATATATATATATATCTATTATTTGGGTCCTAATATATTCTACGAACGGTTAGATATCCCTTGGAACTATCCAATGCCACTGTATATTTCGTAGATCTGGATAACCCGAGTATCTTGTGAAAAAATTAAAAAGATTCATTCCTGTATCTATTATTGATATTCTGATTTGGTAAGCAAATGCAGAATAGATATTCAGTTGATTCGATGAAGTATTCTTCATCTATCTTTGTGTCTCCCTGGCAAATTTCGAGGACGAAATTTCTTAAAGGGGGAAGGTTGTAACGATCCCAGATTTTATAAATATTTAAATTGATAATTAATTGAATTTTTGATTTAAAATTGTAAAATTTATTTGTAAATTGATGCGAGTTTCACCGAGTTCAAATAAATTCTATGTTAAATCTTTTAAAATTTAAATATTGTATATATATATATATATGTATATATGTGAATATATATGTATACGGGCATATATGAGTAAATTTGAATTTATATATATATATATATATTTGATTTGAATTTAAATCTTTGACAAATGGTTTAAAAAAAATTACTGTAGATATTTGACACTAGTATAAAAATAAATAATTTTAAAATTTAGAATTGATGGTTAATAATAATTTGAATTTATAAAATAAATATATATATAGAGAAATACAAGACAATAAATGTTAAAGTAAAATTAATAATAATAATTTAAGCTAAAAATAAATATATATAAGTTAGAAATTAATATATATATATATATATGTGATAAAGTATAAAAATAAAATAAAATAAATGCAAATTAGATAAAATAAAATTTAAAAATGAAGTAACACTTAAATAAAATCTAACAACAAAATTAAAATAGAAATTTATTTAGCAATATTATTAAAGAAAAATAAAAATACATACAAGTGTGTAAACAAAATCAAATTGAATGTGAATAATAAAATGAAACAAGTAAATGTATGTGTGCTAGCTTGCAAAAGAAAGGGGATAAAAATACATTCAAGTATATACACATAAGTATGAACACTTGAAATAATAATATACATATGAATGAAGCTTGCTAAAGAAGAAACAAAATAAAATATACATTTGTACAAGCCTAATTAATGCTGGCTAAAATGTTATCATATCAGCACAAAGGCAAAGTGCCATCAGCAAACAAAGATAAAAATATCTCTGATAAAACATTGTACAAACATATTATTTTTTATCAGCTTAAACAAGTAAAATTATCACCCTATACAAATTCTATCCCCTGTAAACTTTTTTTATACATCAATTCTTCATTTCATTTTCGTCCATCACACTGAAAGAACTGAAGTAAATATCATCTTAAAATTCAAACAAACTTCAACCAAACAACAATACAAATTCAAATAAAAACCAGAGATCAAAGAAAAAAAGTTTTCAACTTGCAAGCTTTCAAGCCTGTTTCAACATAAAAGCATGCTTTGTTCTTTCTTCAAAACACGGTGAGTAACATTTAATTTAAAAAGATTAAGTATGAATCTGGTTGCATGTTGATAATTATGTATTGTGTCTATATATATATAAGTTCAATCTGCTGTATATACGTGAATATATAGGTGTGCATGTTGTTGTATCTGTTCTTTGTTCTTTATATTCAAGCTCAGTTTTTGATTTAAATCCTCTATCTCTTGATCTAGTCATTGTTAGGATTTAAGTTACAAATAAAACTTGTTTGTTTAATCATGGGTTAGAGTTTAAAACTTTATTTAAGTTGAAATAAAATGGGAATTGCTATGGAAATGAAAAGGAACAAGAAAGTTTGGTTTTGTATAAATTTCAAACATCTTAATTCATAAATCCAGGATCATAAACTAAATCTTTAATCAAAAACATGATTTTTAAAAGAGTAATCATAATTTTTTGATTGGGTTTGGGTGAGCAATGTGAGGTTGATCAGAAATTGGATTTTGGGTTGCCTCTGGTGATCTATGGGCTCGGGGAAGTCGTGGTTCTCACTGGAGATGTAGGGATGGTCGAAGAGTCTAGGAAAAATGTCCGATGAGGGTGCAATTCACTGTAGCAGTGGAGGTTGTTCGATTTAGTTTGTAAACATAGTTTTGGTGATGATCGGGAAATGATCCACCATGGCGTCTCTGGTGGATCAAGTGCCACCAATTTCTGGGAATTGGAAGAGGGGATGTTGACGAGGTCGTGGCCGGAGGCTCTGACGTTCAGATGATCAGAGGCGTGTGGTCGAGGTTGTTCCAGGTTTGGGTTATGGTTCCAGGATTGTGCTTGGAGACTCGATTTTGATTTCAAGCTGTTATCGGTGTTCTGATGGTCGGAATAGGGTGCGAGGGTGATCATCGACTTGTGAAGGGCAACGTGGATGATCGGAAGTGGTGGCATCGCTGGTGCATGTGCACGAGGGTTTGTTTGTGTTAGTGGGAATATCGTAGGTTTTCGCTGTGGGGTGACTCGAAGAAGTTATCGAGAATTTTGGGTTTTGGACTCGAGTGTATACTCGAGTAGATGTGGTGTTAGCGTGTGAGTTGTTTAACTTAAAAAAATAAACTTAGCTAAAAGAAAATGTAGAAGAAGGGGGGAAACTCGAAGCAGGTTTCGAGTAAGACTCGGGTAGGACCCGAAGTAGGCTCTAAAACCAGTTTTAAAAGTTTTTAAATCAAAGTTTTGAAATTTAAATAAATTTAGTTTAAGACTTTTCTTAAAATAAAAATTCATTTGTAAATGTATTCTTTAAACATTTGATTTAAGAAGTTACGTAACTGGTTAAGTTAAAATTATTTTATTTTAATTTAGTAATATAATTAAGTGTAAATCAAGATAAGGTGTTAAATCTAGATGATAATGATAATTATGAAATTAAAGGAATAAATGATTTATCTTAAAGTTAATTTAGTTTAAATGATTTAAGATTTAATTAATTAATCAGATAATTAAAGAGTGAATAAATAATTTAATTAGTTAATGATTAAGGATAAATAAATTAATAATTAAGGAATTAATCAAATGTGTTTTAATTTGTTAACTTAAAAGTTAAGTTAATTTATATTGTTAATGATAATTTAATAATTAGAGATTAATTAATGGGTAATTAAAGATTAATTAACTTGTAATTAAAAATGACTCGATCTAAGATTAATTACTTAGGAGAAGTAATTAAAGGTTTGTTAATAGTTAATGAAGATCATTAACTTGAGATTAATGTGATTAATTTCAATAATTAATTATATTAATTAATTAGAGGTAATCATTTGAAAAATTACTCAAGTACAATTACTTAATAAAAGTAATTAAGGAATTAATTATCCGGTGTAATTAATTGAGTTTAATTGGATTAGTTCAAGTTAATTACTTAAGTTTAAATTAATTTAGAATAATCACTTGACGATTTGGAAAGTATAATTACTTAGAGAAGTAAGTAATTAATAGATAATTACAAGATGTAATTAATTGAATGATGATTAGTAACTTGAGTATAATTATTTATCAGTAATCAAAGGATTAATTAATGAATGTGATTAATTAAGATTTATTAAATAATTAAAAGTAAATTGATTCATTGATTAAGGATGATTAGTTAATAATTAAAGGTTAACTAATAAATGATAAAAGGGAAATTTATTCTAGATAATTTGTAATTAACTCATGATAATTAACCCGGATTAACGATTATTCATAAGTAATACATCTGATTTAAATTAATCAATTGATTAATAAATTTTACTTGTGAATGTTTGGATTTTATTGAATGGGTGAATTGTTTAATACCCTGATATGTGATGCTTTGTGATATAACCTGATTTGTGTTGTGATCTGTAGTTTATTTATCTGGAATGAATGAAATTGATTATCTGTTATATATATATATATGTGATCTGTGAATGAACAATAAGCGTTATAGTTAATACCGCTTATCAATTATATCTCTGTATTTTAATCTGTGATGATTGAATGATGTTGCAGTACTATGTGAAACCCCTGGACCACACCATACACACACAAATATGGATTTCACGAGGAAACCGGTTAAGTCATAGATGATTTACATTTAATATTTTGAATTTGAAATTTTAATATCAATTGATTTCGGAAAATGGATTTGGGTTAAATGTTAAAGCTTTTGAAAAGGAGTTTTTAAGAGAAAGGTTATTTTGAATAACTTGGTAAAGTTTTCCAATTTAAATAATTTAATTTGAATTTGAATTCAAAATTTGTAATTGAATTCCATGATTGGAAATTATGGCTAAAAATGTTATAAATGAGTTTATATGAATTTAAACCATTTAAACCATTTTAAAAGTATGGTTTTGAGAATTTGAATTTAACCCAAGGACGTTAACTCGTATAAAAGAATCAGATTTTCCGAAAGGAAAACTATTTGTTTTCAAATAATAGAAGCTTTCATATAAGGAATGAATTTCCAATTTGTGTCAAAAGAATTTCAAATTGAAATGGAAATGGTTTTCCGAGTTATAAATAAATCTTTGTGAAAGATTGTTGAACTTTGCTTTGAAATTGGAAAAAGGTGTACCTTTTGTATAAAAGGTTGAAATGGAACTGTTTTGAAAGCTATTAGTTAAATCTTTGTTTTAAAGATTGAATGGGTAAATCCAATTGAAATGGAAATTGATTTGGAAAATCTGTGAATGGATCTTTGTGAAACTGGGTGAATTTTTTGAGATGAATCTTTTTTTGTAAGGATTAAAATGGTAATGTGTTTAAACCATTTGAAGAAAAGTTTTGGGTAATAAATTGTGACTTAACTGAAATCCCAATATCCATATGTTTTAAAATATTGCGCTCACTATTCGGTTTAGCCGAGAGAGGACTTTGTGGCATATAACCCATTCCGAATAGTGATACGACGTTATGGATAGCATTTGAAGACCGGTGGTGAAGACCCGATACTTTCGAAAACGAAAGGACAACTCGTCGAATGTCTCTGCATCGACTGGTCCCCGGTATAGAGACTCCATATGTGGTGGGAAGTCCGGACGTGATTAGAGATTATCCGGATTGCAAGGGCTTCTTCGGAAGTGCCTTCGGTTCTGTTCGAACCCGGAACAGACTTGTATGGTTATATGTCTGACATTACACTTTGAGATATAAAGCTGATTTCTTTCAAATACATTTCTGTTTGGTGGTGGAGATTTATTCTCTTAGCTTAACACCCTTCTCTGAGACGTACGAGCTCAGAGGTTATGTAGTTGAAGGTTATCAGTGATATACTCCCAATTTGGTAGTGTGGCATGCTGAGTATTGCTGTGTGTTGCTGATCATTTGTTGATCAAAGCATGACTTTCGTGTAAAGCGTAGCTTGGTGGACGAGACCTCATCGAGCCTCACAAACCGGAAATGGTCGAAATAGGAAAGTGCGGCAAGGTTTCAAGGGTAGCTCCCTTAGGGTATGTTCATTATTTCTGGAAAAAGGTGGTATCATGGTATGGAGCCTAGATATTTACCTGTGTGGTTGCTCCAATCTCATTTACTCTGTGTGATTGTTGCTTTGTGATCGAGGTACCTCGGATAAAGGTCGCAAATGACCAGGGGTGGCGTATCTCAGGTTTACAACCTGGGAAGGGGGTAACCGACCTTGTTTTGGCAGAGAGCAGTTGTCTCATGGGGCATCCCTCCAGAGGCGTTCCTACGTGGCATAGGAAGTTCCTTAGCCTGTCCATTTGTTGAAAAATCCAAAGAAACAATACGAGCCCTTTACGATTGCAATTTGTATAACCTGTCTCCTCAGGCGGCAGCTATAGCAGGCATAATATAATGGTACCTATGCTGGATAAGATTAATATTATATTTTCGAAATTTTTTCTACACTGTGCACTATTAATAATATCAAAAGAGTTTTTCTTGCGTAGGAAGCATATTTGACTATCATAAGAAGAAATCTACTCCAAGTTTGCGATTGCATTGTGTGTGTGGTGGGAGGTCTTATGGTAGTTTCAGTTTCCAAAAAGAATTGCGGATTTCAATGTTTAAAATTCTTTTGTTGTTTGTTTTAAAGATAAACTGTTTTTGTTACTCACACCAGTCCCATGACTGACCTGGAGTTTATTGTTCCCTTCCTAAACTCTGGGTGCCCATAATTTTCCACACGAGCAGTCTAGAGTTGGGTTTCTTTTCAGATAGTCAGGTTTAGTGGATTATGTGGAGCTAGTTCAGTGTCTGGAGTTCACGCACTGAGTTTGTTTATCTTTGTGGATGGTGATGGTGGTTCGAGCTAGATGTTTGAGTCGTTGAACTCATTCTCTTTTCAGATCATTTGGAGTCATCTCTTCTACTGATATTTTTCCGCTGTTATTGTATCATATCTCTGATATTCTTGTATTATTGATATCATTGTTATATATCATTCTGAATATTGTATTCATTGGAGTTGTATATGATATCATCTATTTCTTTCTTCCGCTCTGTTGTTATACTTGCTGTGTTATAAGCTCCGGCACGAGTCGAATTTCAACGATTGAATCTGCGGCATTCCCTGCTGTGTTATAAGTGAAGTACGGGTGTCGATTTTCGAACGCTGAAATTTGGATCGTGACATGTTCCCTGCTCGCCATTCTATAGGGATTACACATACTGTTGAATCTTTCCGTTCCGAATCAGCTTTTCGATCACATCTCGGAGGTGTTTGTAATCGCCAGTGTTAGGACCGTGTGCATCTTGGAATATACAACATTCCCCGGATTTTCTCTGGGCTTCGGTGGACTTTTTCGAGAATGGTTTTCAATAATTCTCTAAGTCATAAGTATCCAAGTAAAGGCTATTGATTTAATCGTTCAAAGGAGCATATGAGTCGAATTTTGAGATCCTAGGTCGTTTCCTGGAATCTGAGTCCTTAGCCAATGGTCTCGTATTGTTCTTTCTCCCAGTCTGCTTTATCTCCTCCCTGCTTAGCTTCTGATTCACTTTGTAATAGAGACGATCCAAGGTCGTAGGAGGCTTTCAGGCTAACTAGCTGCCAAAATTTGTCTAGGGGTTGATTCCCCTCATCGATGCCATCGGTATGATATCCTCACTAGGATTGCTCGCTTTAGTGATGAGATGACCCACTTAAATTTTTTTTTTTTTTTTAACATACATTCAGTGGCCATTTAATCAAGAAAAATATTTAATTCAATTTTTCTTCTATCCAGGACCTTTCTGCCAATAAATATTGGTTTAATCATTTTATCTTGAACTTATATATATGAAGATATATAAGTCATCTTTCTACCTAAATCAGAGTATAGAAATTTAGAAGGTAGAAACCTGTTTGAGTATTGCTTAAAGAAATACTCTCTACATAGAAATGGTGTTCTTTTCAAAATTAGGTTTTTTTTTCAAATGACTTGGGTTAATGCATTACTATTGATTTTATATCTCAAGGCTCCTTATTTTACATAAATTCTTCTGATTTTCTTACTGGGTAACTATGCTTTTACTTGTGCATGTTTCTGTGCATGTGTGTTCAAACTCAGGCTATAAGAAAGTGGATCCTAAGTGAACACAAGCAACATCTAGGCGTAATGGAAACGCGCCTAACTTATACATGAGAGGTCACAAGTTCGAGTGCTATGCTGGTCGGTTCAACCCAATTTTTGTTTTTTTTTTCTTTTTTTTTCCCCTGTTTACATAATTGCCTGAGTCTACCCTGTATTTGGCTATGAAACAGATCTAAAACTTAATTAAAAACACTTGGGTACTGTCTTAACCCAGGCTCAAGAAAATGGCTATGTTAGCCCTGTTTTGGTTTGCACTACTTAGTTACCAAATACCTGTTATATTATTTTCTTTTCAAAGCAACTCAAACTCTTCCTATCAGATTTAATTTTGACTTGAACATGGATTTTCCTATGCCAGTTCTATAGATATACTTGCAAACCACAAATTCTTTCAAACTCAGATTTTCTACCATTATAGCCTAACTGTTCTTGAAGCTTGAAATTCATTTTTCTTAGCAAAGCATTTAACAAAACAAAGCACATAGTTCAGCTATTACATGTAAGTTCAACACTTACAAAACAGTGAATGATAATACATTGGTTTTTCTAGGCAACTTAAACAAATATCTTAGCATAGTTCAACATGAATATCTAATTTAGCTTCAGCAAAGACTTTTAAAAACATAGCATCCAAATCTTAAGCAGTTTAACATCCAAAGCCTGATCAAAGCAATCCCTATTTCCCTGCAAAATCACCATGAACTGCCCCATATAAATATGAGACACCCAATGGTGCATAAACACAAAAGGGTCAGACTATTTGTCTGGTGTGAATAATCTAACTGAAAACATGATTTATTTCAATTCGATTTATATTCCAGTACTTTGCAAGAATAAGAAACTCAATATCTTCTGTGTGCATGTTTTTGTGAAGCATGAGCATTCATATTAGTGCCAAACAGATTATATATGATCACAATGATTTAGTTCATAGAAAACAACCACAAGGTTCACCAATAAAGCACCAAAACAACCAAATGCAAACATCAATTCAGTTATCATGCCCCTTTTTCAATTTTTACTGGCCATCAGGGATTTTGCCCAAGCCTCTCCTGAACCTATTTCTAAAGTTCACTATCAATTATAATAGGGTCTTTAGCTACTTTCTCTTTTTAAACACACACTGCCTGGGACATCTCTCTGTTAACCCAGTACACTCAGGCCCCTGGGTATAAACATACCATGTGTGAACTTGCAATATTCCCCTTGCCAAGCTATACTTTGGTAGCCCTAAGATCCCAAATCCTTAGTTAAATTACTAAGTGTTATTATTATTTTTCACAGCAGTGCTAATCCCTTCTGCATCTCACTTCTTAATCAGAGAAACATAAATGATGCAAGCAACATATATTCATCCAGAGTTTGGTAAGTTAAATTCTCAGAAGCAACCATTTTATCATAAAAGAGTGAGGTGACTTCTTAGCACATTATTTTACCTATGGGTTTCACTGGATCAAGATGTAAGCATATGGTCCTGAGTAATTTGCCAGATATATACATATATATTCTTCCTTACCTCTGGTTCAATCAGATTCATGATCTGGCTAAACCACAAGTATATTTGATTTGGGTATTTCATAAAACATAGAAGCTCAGCACATGTACAACATTGCACTTCTACATTTTCTTTTGTTTTAATTAATATGAGACATAAGCAACAACACAATGTCACAGCCCATATTTCTTTCTACCTTCAGACCATATACCCACTACTTGAATCCGGGGATTTTACAAACAACTTACAAAGAAAACTTATAAAAGAAAACACCCAATCTCAAAGTTAACCCATATCTCAGACAAACATTTTAGTTCATGAATCCATGACTCTTATTTTTCTGGGTAAATCAGATAGAGGTTTTACCCTTAAACAAATCATTAACAAGCCAAAGTCATCCAATCATAAAACATAACTTGTAAAAGAAAATTAGTTCAAACTGGCTGCCTCAATATTCAGGTCTTAATGCCAAAGTTTTCAGTGAGGTTACTCACCTTAATCCTTCTTCTTCCTATGCCTTATGAACCCCCTTTTTTTTTTAGTCTTCTGCCTTCTCCTATTTTCTCTGGTTTATGCCTTGTATATTTTTCTTTTTAAGAGATAGAGTAATCATAAAACCTTACCACACCAGGTCTTCCTATATGAACTCTGGCTGCTACTAGGGTTTAAGGAAATTACCAAATGCCAACTTTACCCTACCAACTATGATCTGCCTCTTATTCTAACATTTTAGAGAAAATGGGTAAATAGTCCTGGTATATTTTTCAGAAAATATACCTCATTGCCCCGGTCATGTTATTTGCATGATTTCTGTTTTTTTTTTTTAAAGTAAAAAGGAATTGCTAAAAATGGATAAAGTGCTTGTCCAAGAGCTCATACCATTTTCATGCAAATGTTAATTTTTCTTTTTATTTCTGCAAGTATTATTTAGTGCACATGTATAATACATGTATGCCTACCCTGGCCTAAGTCCTTTTTTTTCCCAAGGCTTGATGATTTCTGCCTACATGTATATATACTTGTAATTCATATATCCTATTATTTCCATTGATTGTTGCTTATTTTATCACACAGAAAACTGTGTACATGTTTGTGCACTGCCTTGTGCACCTGTACATGTTTTATACTTGGTATCTGCAAATCAATTTCCTATTCCTATTTTTTTTTCAATGCAATTTCAAACAAATACAAACTAAATTAAATCATGAAATTACTCACAAAATCAGGGTTATCACATATACCCCTCCTTTTAGGAATTGTGTCCCACAATTCTTTCATACTTTAACTTAAGTATCTTCTCTTCAGAAAAATAAATTTTTTTTTCTGATTTCAAAACCATTTTCAAACCAATCACCTATTAAGCACTATGCATATCAACACAAGATAAAAAAAATCACAATGCATATTCAACCAACACATTCATTAGTATGTACATATATATATAGATTTACCTTTTCTTCAATCAAACAGCTGGGGATAATCATTTCTGATTTTATCCTCCACTTCCCATGTGCAATCATTTGGGTCTAGACTCCATTGTACTTTTACTAATTTAATTTCTTTGTTTCTCAATTTCTTAGTTTCTCTAGAAACTATGCCCACTGGTTCCTTTTCATAGATCATTCTAGGATCAATCTGCACATCTTTAGAGGATTCTAGTATTGCTTCCTTATCATGAACCCATCTTCTTAGTTGAGACACATGAAAGACATCATGCATTGCTCTCATTTCTTCTGGCAATTCTAATTTATAGGCTACTGTCCCTATTCTTTCTAGAATTTTATATGGTCCTATATATCTAGGAATCAACTTTCCTTGTTTCCGAAACCTTAGAACCTTTTTCATGGGTGATACCTTGATGAACACATAATCCCCAACATCATATTGTACTGCTTTCCTCCTTTGATCTGCATATTTCTTTTGCCTATCTTGGGCAGAGGCAATTCTTTTTCTGATCAAGGCTACCTTTTCAGAAGTCTCCTTCACATTTTCTGGTCCTAAGACCACTTTTTCTCCAGACTCATGCCAACTTGAAGGTGATAAACATGGCCTTCCATAGAGAGCTTCAAAGGGGGCCATGCCTATGCTACTGTGATGGGTGTTGTTGTATGCAAATTCAGCTAGATATATGTAATCTTCCCAGCTTCCTCCCCAATCCAATACACATGCTCTCAACATGTCTTCAAGCAATTTGTTCACAATTTCTGTTTGACCATCAGATTGAGGATGGTATGCTGTACTCAAACATAAATCAGTCCCCATTGCCTTGTGAAAGCTCTGCCAAAATTTTGAAGTGAAGATGGTATCTCTATCACTTACTATAGTCTTTGGTATACCATGCAGTCTGACTACTTCTTTAATAAACAACTGGGCTAAGGTATTAGCATTTCTTTCTGACCTTACTGGCATAAAGTGGGCTGACTTGGTTAACCTATCAACCACTACCCAAATACTATCATTTCCCCTCCTAGTTCTAGGCAAACCATCAATAAAATCCATTGATATGTCTTCCCATTTCCACTGTGGTATTTGTAAAGGCTGAAGCATTCCTGAGGGTTTTTGATACTCAGCCTTCACCTGCTGGCAAACCATACATTTTGATACATAGGTTGCCACTGCACTCTTCATACCACTCCACCAATAATCTCTCTTGAGGTTGTGATACATTCTTGTGCTTCCTGGGTGTATAGTATATTTGCTTTTATGGTAAGCATCCAAAATTTCTTGCTTCAACTCATCCATTGCTGGAACACATATTCTTTCTCCTTTCTTCAGATGGCCCTGCTCATCCAACTGAAAACCTTCTACTGTCTCACCATTTAATATTTGTGTCTTCTTTCCTAATAAAAATGGATCTTGGTTTTGTAGCATTGCAACTTTATTTTTCAATTCTGATCCTAGAGTAATAAAACTTAATTTTCCCATTTCTACCTTCCCACTGCATAAGCTCATGTTTTCTATGTTATCACTTTTTATCTCTGAATCAATTAATAATGATAAAGTGTTAAACTCTTCTATCATTAATCTAGCCACTTTAGCATGTTGTCTACTTAGGGCATCTGCTACTTTATTAGCCTTACCTGGTGTGTATAATATTTCGAAATCATATGAGGCCAAGAGTTCAATCCATCTTTGCTGCCTCATATTTAATTCTTTTTGTGAAAACAAATATTTGAGGGATTTATGGTCTGTATATACTTCAAATTTTGCTCCTAACAAATAGTGTCTCCATAGCTTAAGGGCATACACTATAGCAGCCAATTCAAGGTCATGAGTAGCATACCTTACTTCACTTGATTTCAACTGCCTAGAAGCATAAGCTATTACCTGATGTTGTTGCATCAACACTGCCTCAAGCCCTTGTCCACTTGCATCAGTATACACCACCAAGTTTTCATTTCCCTCAGGTACTTTAAGAATTGGAGCTTGTACCAGTGCTTCTTTTAATCTCCCAAAGGCATTTTCACATTCCTCAGTCCAAGTGAACACTTGATTCTTCCTAGTCAATCTGGTTAATGGAATTGAGATTTTTGCAAAATCTTTTATAAATCTTCTATAGTAACCAGCCATTCCCATGAATGATCTGACTTCAGTAACATTAGTAGGCCTTTTCCAAGCTTGCACTGCAATGACTTTATTGGAATCTACGGCTATTCCTTTTTCTGATACAATGTGGCCTAGAAAATTCACCTCATTCTGCCAAAAAGTGCATTTTGAAAACTTTGCTTTCAAGTCTTCCTGTCTCAATTTCTCAAATACCAAATGCAAATGGTTTTCATGCTCCCTAACTGACTTAGAATAAATTAATATATCATCAATGAATATTAATACAAACTTATCCAAGTATTCTCTGAAAATCCTATTCATCAAATCAACAAAATAGGAAGGAGCATTTGTTAAGCCAAATGGCATCACCAAAAATTCATAAAGTCCATATCTAGTGTTAAAGGCTGTATACTTAATGCTTTCCTCTTCTACTTTCATCTGATGAAAGCCTGAAGCTAAATCAAGTCTAGAAAATATTTTTGCACCACTCAATTGATCAAAGAGATCATCAATTCTTGGTAAGGGGTATTTATTTTTAACTGTGACTTTATTTAATTCCCTATAATCAATACATAATCTCAGAGATCCATCATGCTTCTTAACAAAGACTACTGGTGCTCCCCATGATGAGCTACTGGGTCTAATAAAACCTTTTTCTTCTAGTTCAACTAATTGCTTTTTCAACTCCATCAATTCCTTAGGCCCCATTCTGGTTGGTCTTTTAACCACTGGGCTAGCTCCTGGAATTATTCTAATTGAAAATTCAACTGGCCTGTGATTAGGAACTCCTCTTACTTCCCCAAACACATCATCATATTTATTAACTATGGGGATCTCTTCTAATGCAGGCATGGGTTTTTCATTTGACAATGCAGAAAGGTTGGCTATACTTCTATTTTTGTTTGCCTCACAAAGAACAATTATTCTTTGTCCATCAGAAACCTTCAATGATATGGTGGATGTCTCCATATTTATGATAGCCTTATATCTACTCAACCAATCAACTCCTAAAATAATTCCTATGTCTGGATATTGCAACACATATAGGTTTGACTCAAACACATGTCCTCCTATATTTAATCCCAATTGCATGCACATCATACCCATGACACATGAACTACCTATAGGGCTTCTAATTAGCAGTGGTTTATCAACAATCATACAGTTCAATTTTAATTGTTGTGCAATATCATGAGAGATCAATGAGTGTGTAGCCCCAGTATCATATACTACTGTTAAAGGTATTGAATGGATAAGCAAAGTACCTTCAACTTGACCATGCTTTTCAACATTTGATCCCTCAGCTGCCTTGCCTTTCCCTTCCAAAGCCCCTAATTTTCCTTGCTTAAAATCTGGGCAGTTCCTTTTTATGTGACCTTCCTTCCCACAATGGTGACAATTGAAGGATGCTGGTCTAGGATTGGTGCACCTATTTTTCATGTGCCCCTCTTGTCCACAGTTGTAACAAGTGATCCTCTTCTTAACTTCAGCAGTTCTAGCTTCTTCTGGTTTCTTGGTGGAAGTTATGTCTGTTTTCTTTTTATCATAAGGGTGGAATTTACCCTTTCCCTTCTTGTTCTGATTATTTTTGAATGCTCTGAAATTTTCTCTAGCTTTATAATGTTGTTCAATGCTCAGAGTCAAATCCAAAACTTGATCAAAAGTTTTATCCTTATATGGTAGCATGGCTCTACTAAGGCTAGAGTTCAACCCTTGGATATATCTTCCATTCTTAGCTTCCTCAGTAGTGATGAGCATTGCACCATACTTTGCCAATGATTCAAACTTCTGAGTGTACTCAGTGACACTCATAGTCCCTTGCCTCAATTTGATGAATTCCTCCAGTAAAGATTCCTTAGCTGATGCAGGGATAAATCTGCCTTCCAACATTGCTTTAAACTGATCCCATGTCACTTCTCCTTCAGGTCTTCCAGCTATGATAACTTCCCACCAATCCAAAGCTGCTCCTCTCAATTGCCTGGATGCAATTTGCCTCTTCCTTTGGTCTTCAACTTGCATGTCTGCAAAGATTCTTTCCAGAATTCTAAGCCAATTTTGAACCCCCATAACTCCTTCTGTGCCATCAAAGGTTTTGCCTCCAAGATTAGTAAAAGTCTTGAGTAGTTTGGAAAGTTCCTCATGTGGATTTTCCTGCCTGTTGCCTACTCCATCTCTTATGGCCCTCATGAATTCTTGCACATTCACCATGGGTGGTTCACTTGTTCCTACATTTTGATGTCTGGATCCTACCATAGCTCTATGGATATAACACTTAGGTTAGTCTGTTTTGCCTAATGCTCTATAGATTAATTCATTTTAATTTATCACTTATTCTGTCATAATAGATATCAATAGTGTAAATATATATAAAAACAAAACATCCTAAGCAGTAAATACTTCTATACATCCAATGCAAACAAATTCATACAAAATTTTGCTATGTTATTTAACAACATAGCTCTGATACCAAATGAGATGACCCACTTAATTTTTTTTTTTAACATACATTCAGTGGCCATTTAATCAAGAAAAATATTTAATTCAATTTTTCTTCTATCCAGGACCTTTCTGCCAATAAATATTGGTTTAATCATTTTATCTTGAACTTATATATATGAAGATATATAAGTCATCTTTCTACCTAAATCAGAGTATAGAAATTTAGAAGGTAGAAACCTGTTTGAGTATTGCTTAAAGAAATACTCTCTACATAGCAATGGTGTTCTTTTCAAAATTAGGTTTTTTTTTCAAATGACTTGGGTTAATGCATTACTATTGATTTTATATCTCAAGGCTCCTTATTTTACATAAATTCTTCTGATTTTCTTACTGGGTAACTATGCTTTTACTTGTGCATGTTTCTGTGCATGTGTGTTCAAACTCAGGCTATAAGAAAGTGGATCCTAAGTGAACACAAGCAACATCTAGGTGTAATGGAAACACGCCTAACTTATACATGAGAGGTCACAAGTTCGAGTGCTATGCTGGTCGGTTCAACCCAATTTTTGATTTTTTTTTCTTTTTATTTTTCCCCGTTTACATAATTGCCTGAGTCTACCCTGTATTTGGCTATGAAACAGATCTAAAACTTAATTAAAAACACTTGGGTACTGTCTTAACCCAGGCTCAAGAAAATGGCTATGTTAGCCCTGTTTTGGTTTGCACTACTTAGTTACCAAATACCTGTTATATTATTTTCTTTTCAAAGCAACTCAAACTCTTCCTATCAGATTTAATTTTGACTTGAACATGGATTTTCCTATGCCAGTTCTATAGATATACTTGCAAACCACAAATTCTTTCAAACTCAGATTTTCTACCATTATAGCCTAACTGTTCTTGAAGCTTGAAATTCATTTTTCTTAGCAAAGCATTTAACAAAACAAAGCACATAGTTCAGCTATTACATGTAAGTTCAACACTTACAAAACAGTGAATGATAATACATTGGTTTTTCTAGGCAACTTAAACAAATATCTTAGCATAGTTCAACATGAATATCTAATTTAGCTTCAGCAAAGACTTTTAAAAACATAGCATCCAAATCTTAAGCAGTTTAACATCCAAAGCCTGATCAAAGCAATCCCTATTTCCCTGCAAAATCACCATGAACTGCCCCATATAAATATGAGACACCCAATGGTGCATAAACACAAAAGGGTCAGACTATTTGTCTGGTGTGAATAATCTAACTGAAAACATGATTTATTTCAATTCGATTTATATTCCAGTACTTTGCAAGAATAAGAAACTCAATATCTTCTGTGTGCATGTTTTTGTGAAGCATGAGCATTCATATTAGTGCCAAACAGATTATATATGATCACAATGATTTAGTTCATAGAAAACAACCACAAGGTTCACCAATAAAGCACCAAAACAACCAAATGCAAACATCAATTCAGTTATCATGCCCCTTTTTCAATTTTTACTGGCCATCAGGGATTTTGCCCAAGCCTCTCCTGAACCTATTTCTAAAGTTCACTATCAATTATAATAGGGTCTTTAGCTACTTTCTCTTTTTAAACACACACTGCCTGGGACATCTCTCTGTTAACCCAGTACACTCAGGCCCCTGGGTATAAACATACCATGTGTGAACTTGCAATATTCCCCTTGCCAAGCTATACTTTGGTAGCCCTAAGATCCCAAATCCTTAGTTAAATTACTAAGTGTTATTATTATTTTTCACAGCAGTGCTAATCCCTTCTGCATCTCACTTCTTAATCAAAGAAACATAAATGATGCAAGCAACATATATTCATCCAGAGTTTGGTAAGTTAAATTCTCAGAAGCAACCATTTTATCATAAAAGAGTGAGGTGACTTCTTAGCACATTATTTTACCTATGGGTTTCACTGGATCAAGATGTAAGCATATGGTCCTGAGTAATTTGCCAGATATATACATATATATTCTTCCTTACCTCTGGTTCAATCAGATTCATGATCTGGCTAAACCACAAGTATATTTGATTTGGGTATTTCATAAAACATAGAAGCTCAGCACATGTACAACATTGCACTTCTACATTTTCTTTTGTTTTAATTAATATGAGACATAAGCAACAACACAATGTCACAGCCCATATTTCTTTCTACCTTCAGACCATATACCCACTACTTGAATCCGGGGATTTTACGAACAACTTACAAAGAAAACTTATAAAAGAAAACACCCAATCTCAAAGTTAACCCATATCTCAGACAAACATTTTAGTTCATGAATCCATGACTCTTATTTTTCTGGGTAAATCAGATAGAGGTTTTACCCTTAAACAAATCATTAACAAGCCAAAGTCATCCAATCATAAAACATAACTTGTAAAAGAAAATTAGTTCAAACTGGCTGCCTCAATATTCAGGTCTTAATGCCAAAGTTTTCAGTGAGGTTACTCACCTTAATCCTTCTTCTTCCTATGCCTTATGAACCCCCTTTTTTTTTAGTCTTCTGCCTTCTCCTATTTTCTCTGGTTTATGCCTTGTATATTTTTCTTTTTAAGAGATAGAGTAATCATAAAACCTTACCACACCAGGTCTTCTTATATGAACTCTGGCTGCTACTAGGGTTTAAGGAAATTAACAAATGCCAACTTTACCCTACCAACTATGATCTGCCTCTTATTCTAACATTTTAGAGAAAATGGGTAAATAGTCCTGGTATATTTTTTAGAAAATATACCTCATTGCCCCGGTCATGTTATTTGCATGATTTCTGTTTTTTTTTTAAAGTAAAAAGGAATTGCTAAAAATGGATAAAGTGCTTGTCCAAGAGCTCATACCATTTTCATGCAAATGTTAATTTTTCTTTTTATTTCTGCAAGTATTATTTAGTGCACATGTATAATACATGTATGCCTACCCTGGCCTAAGTCCTTTTTTTTCCCAAGGCTTGATGATTTCTGCCTACATGTATATATACTTGTAATTCATATATCCTATTATTTCCATTGATTGTTGCTTATTTTATCACACAGAAAACTGTGTACATGTTTGTGCACTGCCTTGTGCACCTGTACATGTTTTATACTTGGTATCTGCAAATCAATTTCCTATTCCTATTTTTTATTCAATGCAATTTCAAACAAATACAAACTAAATTAAATCATGAAATTACTCACAAAATCAGGGTTATCACAAGTGACGCCATCAGTATGATACACCTTCAAGGAATATAGGAATTCATGAGATGTAGTCCAGGGTTGGTTTTCCATTAGTAAACCAATATGATTGGTACATTGAATCTACTCGGATATATTGCACACTGAATGGCTTCAACAAATAGGCAAAATCCGATTCGTTTTTAAGTTACAGCTACTTGTTATGCTTGTGAATGATGTATGCATGCTTGAGATATGAGGAAAGCAAAATGGACCGGTATTGACGGATCAGTGGTAAGTAACTTGGAGTTGGATCCGAGAAAATATGCTAGTTGCTTGGAGTCAATTGTTGGTTTGCTTGGAGTCGCTAAATTCAAGGGCCTGATGATCGGCGCTTGGAATAACTTTGGCAATTGCTTGGGTGAAAAAATGGTTTACTCGAGTTTGCCTTTAGGCCAAAATTTTCTAGATTTGCTTCGAGTCAAATGGGTGATTATCCGAGTTCGACTTTGAGGCAGGACTTAAGTGAGTTTTTCAACGACCATTTTTACGATTTTTGATGATTTTCAACGACGACCATTCATGATTCGATGCTGGGAGCTCCATGATAGGATTGGGAGTGGTCACAATATTCTGTCCTCATTCTTCTTGGAGCTTCGCCGATTGCTTCCTTTTGACTATATCCCCCTCGATCGACCCAGACGACACTAGTCCTATCTGGTCTTCTAATATCTATGTCATAAACTTAGGGTTAACCACCCATCGTATTTTCCTTGAAAAAATTTCTTTCAAAATGAATTAAACATTTTAAATCATACTTAAACAAGAAAAACATGTTCTTTGCTTTACTCAAAATACTTGCACCATGATATATGCTTTACACAAAACAATGTTGATGAAATCTAATTAATGGGATGACCTATCCCTTCATAACAAGTTAAAACCTCTTTATAACTTAGAAAGCTTTAGGCTATAAGGCCAAAAAAATATCTTCAATAAACCTTGCTTTAAACCTTAAACAATCCATTTCGAATTCATTAAAAGTACTCCTTTCAAAGCAAGTTAACTACATTGACCTTGGAAACTCTATGCCGAAAGGCCAAAACATACCTCTCGAATATGTAAAAAATAGAACTTTCAAAATCACTACTTAAAGCCTTATACATCCCCTTTCGAAACCATTTAAACTGGGCTTTCGAAGACATAGGAACCTTCCTTTTTAAGCACTTATATTATACATTTTGAAACTCTTATATATTATATCATTGGAAAGCATTGAGTTCTAGTAAATGTTTACGGAAACATTGCTTTGAAATCATTTAAAATTATCCCTTTGAAAGCATTGGGTTTTACATTTCATAAAACTAATGGGTCATAAAGGATAGGGGCGAAAGCAGCACTTCGAAAGCAATAATCCTAAGTAAAAGAAAGAGGATGGTTTCGAAACCAACATTTTCAAAATCGTTGCCTCTTAAATCATTGAAAAGCGACTATATGACCTTTTCAAAATAATTGAGAAGGTGGCTCAAAGTAAAGAGACGAAAGCACCCTTTTAAATATGTTGTTTAAGGCTATAAAGCGGCCTCAACTGATTCGAAAGGTATGAATGCGGCAACATGAATTTTATCCTTTCGAAAACTTCTTCTAAAACAAAAAGGCGACAACTCTTTCGGAATCCCTTTTCTAAAAACAATGGCAAGCGACAACTAGTTCGAAAGATTAATTTATAAAAAGAAGTAAGTAAAGCTTATAAAGGTACATCTACCCCTTCGAAAGCATGGTTTCGACACGATCTCTTTTGCCTTTCTCCAATGCGCTACGTATCAACTGCTTGATACCATGTTCATTAGTTTTGAGTTGATTCTTCAGCGGAGGTTTGGTGTAGAAAGCTAATGTATGGAAGTGGCGAAGTAGTAAATTTAAGCAAACCAATTTTTAGCCTTTTAAAGTAATTTCTTTTCAATTAACTTGCCTTATTTGTCAAATGCAATTGATTACCATTTCTTTATCAAAATACTTTTATAAAAAGCGCTTTCGAATTCAGAAATTATCAATTAAAACATTTCGCAAATGTGCCATTTTCCTATAAAACAAATAAAACATTTAAGTCTTTTAACTTAAATAATTTTACAACCATAGTAGAATACTTAAGATAATTCCCCAAAAATCATAATAATTCACTTTTAATATGTTTTCTAACATACATAATTTTCAGACTCGAAATTATTGTGTAATTGCTTTAAATAATTTCAACCAAATTTTAGCTATTTTCTCTTATAGAAAAGTCGTAATAAATCCACAATAGCTTAGAAAATTATGAAACTTTTAACCCACTTCATAAATAATGCTTTTCACCATATATTAAAAATGCAACCAATTTTAATGTCACCTTATAGGTTTTTTTAATCCAAACATATCAAAAAATCCTTACAAAATCATATAAATCATCAACAAGCATATATTTCTATTTAACAAACACACCATTGCATATAACTTGCAAAATAAATTCAGTTCTAACTTTGAAACCGAAATCAATATTAAAAACGACATGTAAATCTTGTTGTTCACCTTGGCTTGTTGTTAAGAAGGTTCAGATTTTTCCTTTGATAGATTTGCTTAAGCTTTCTACTTGAATCTTAGTTTTTGTTCTTTTTGAATCTCTTAATAGTGGCCGGTAAGCTTACAAGGGTTATGGTTTTGTTTGTAAATGTTGAAATGAATAAGGAATGAAGGTAAGAAGGGTTTAGGATATAAGAACAAAGATTTTCCCTATTTTTCCTTTATCATATTACTCTTACTTACTTATTTTTATTCTCTTTTGCTTGTACATTCATTAAGGCACGACTCCTTGTTAATTAAAAAAAATCAATCCCTTAACTATCTACATTATTTCATATAATTTATCTAATTAAATGTTCTAAATAATGTTACTCAAATTTAGGATCATTAAATATTACAGCTGTGTTCAAAACATTTCAAAATATATTTGACATGCAGTCGAGATTTAAACCTAGATAGACTTAGAGTCTCATCCCTTGGGTGTATAGGTAGAATTAGCATTTAAATTCTTATTAAGGATAAATATAAATAATTGGTGGGAATAATCATCTGGATATATTTGTAAAAGAAATTTTTAATTACAATACAAACTATTTTTATGAAAAGGATTTAAAATTTTGAAACTCTCTTTTGTAAAGAATAAGATTTGATAGATAGCATAAATGAGGCCTTGGATGGCTTAGAATAAAATATTGTTATGCCCCGATCCAGTAATGATCAGAGTGCACAGTGGAAACTGAAATATAGCTTTCCGCTGAATGCGGTTGTTTGTTTAATTGAAGTGTATGTTGTTTGTGTCAATGTTTGTTTTGTTTATGCTAGTTTAAAATATGAAATTGAATAAGAAGTTCAATTTAAAAATTTATAAGCCTATTTGAGTCAGGATGAATTCAATTATTAATAAAAGCCAACGGTTTTTCAAAATAGAACCGGTGGGGAATAATAAAAATGTTTAAACGGTTAATAGTAACGTTATATTTAGAATGATAAATTATATATATCTAAATAAATTGTGGATTGGAAAATATAATTAATAAATAAAATAAGCTATAACTTATAATAAAAACTTAATGGTTACTTCTGTTCTAAATAATTGAATATGGTGTAATGTATTGTTTTGATTGCAAGTGGTTGATAATGGATGTGTACATTTATATACAAACATTGAAAGTAATGATTTTAATTTCAAATGATTTTGTTATAAAAGAGATTTAAGTGACTTTAAAAGAGCTCAAAAGCTTTTGTAAAATATGAGTATTAAGTTATAAAGTGATTGGAAATATTACAGTAACTTATTTTGCCGTAATTTGCCCGCTGAGAGTTTTAAGAATTCTGATCGATGAGTCTGACCAATGTTATCGGTAGGGATTTCTAAATACTAGAATGAGACATTTCGACATAGTGGTTTATAACAATAACAATAAACGGTAAACTCTTAACATCCCCGACCCCCGCAACCCAGACTGCACTCGAAAATAACCACTAGCACTAGGATGCACTGAAAAATGTCTACTGTAACATGCTTTGATATAAATCCATTGTACAATCCATTTTATCATGAAAGAACTCAAATGCAACCCATGTTAAAAAAATAAAAATAAATCATAAATAAATAAACTTCCTTTGTCTAAATTTGCAGCCTCTTTAACAATCAAATTTATGTTACGACTTTGATCAAATAATATTGTATTTGTGACTTAAAAAAAATAAGCGTTCAATGCTTGGGTTAATTCATTTGTTTGTATACTCACAAGGCACTTAATGTTGATTTAAGTGGGTTGTTGCTCAAAAATGTTTAAAGTGCTAATCAGCAATGGATTCAATTATTCCAAAATTAAAACTATTTTAGAAATGATAATAATGTTGGTCGCTTGTAAGTTATATATAACAAAAATAAGAGGAAAGTTGGCAATACGTCTTCTGGTAAGACAACCGAAAGCAAGAACAAGGAAAAAAAATAGTGACAGCTTCAGCATTAGGCACAACAATGAATAACAAGTGTTAATTAATAAATGGTATTTATTCTTTTAATATTATTTAATGGGGTTAATTACGGTTCTCCTTTTCTTTTAGTCTTTTTACACATAACACACAATTTGTTCACTAACCTGTGTGTTTGATGTATATATCACGTTTAGCAAAATTTAAGTTCAGTTTAGTTTGTTTAAGGAAGATTTACTACTTTATCATAATTAAAATTCAACGACATAGTAATGAAATCAAACCAATTAAGGAATATGCCTGAAATCAAAATTTAAGTTCAGTTTAGTTTGTTTAAGTTGAGTTTTATTGCAAAGAATAATCTGCAATCTTTGTGTAGTGGAACAAACCGTATAGTCTGTACTTAGGTTCTAATACATTACCAGTTTTTTTGTTTGAACTTTAAACTGGGTTTCAACAGTTCAAATACTAATGTACCTTGTAAAATTTATTTGCAAAAAATGTGTAGCCATGAGATTCTCTAACATGGCAGTTTTAATTTAAGACATTCAACATTGATGGATTTTCCATATATAGATTAATAATCTCGAATGAACATACAAATAATGCATAAAGAAACGTCAAAATTTGTATCAGAATTTAGAAATTTAAACTAAAAGCAATCGGTAAATTTAAAGTTTCCAAGATCCTCAACCGTCCTTCCTAAAATATATTTTTAGAAATATTAACAGCTAAAAAAAGTTACACAATTTAAGCATGCCCTATTAATATCACAGTCAATGCTTTCTGAAACTGTTAGGTATAGCAGTTGCACATTCTTACCTAGTAATTTGATGGCCATATTCCTATTTCACTTGTGCATACTAATTAAATCTTGTCAGATTGATGCCTTTATTTGCAAAAAAAAGAAAACAATTAAAAATGCAATGAATTTTTTTAAAAAATAAACGACAAAGTGTTGTTTTAGGTTCATGTTACTGTTGATACTTGCAACTAAAATAACCTACATGATATTTCAAACATCAAGTGAAGTCTTCAAATATATTTATCCATTAACTGTAATTGAAGCTTAAGTTGTTAGGTTGTTAACACTACTAACCCTTTAGCAATGAGAAACAACATAATGATTATCTTTTGCCCTTCAACATTGTGGCAATGGGAATATGAGGATTAAAAGATTGGATAAGCTATATAATTACAATTATTCCAGAATATTGATTACTAATACTAATTTACCATTCCACAAATAAAGACTTTCGCGTTCTTTAACTTCTAATTTTAGTTAACAAAAGATTTACACAAAATCTAAACCAAGGTTCGAGAACTCGGTTTCGGTCTCGGTTTCGGTCATTTGAAATTTTGTTGGTTTCGGTCAGTTTCGGTCATTTCGCTTGTTTCGGTTTTTGTTTCGGTTTCGGTCCTGATATTGAATTTTTGCATTTTTAATGAAAACGTAACGATAAACGATTCAAATTCATATAGAAATATAGCATACAATAAAATAATAATGTTACATACAACACTACTACATCCAGAAACTATTTCTTGAAGATACATATGGATTGTTTTCATAATTTTCTTCATCGTCTTGTGTTGTATAATATGATGGATAACCATATTGCATTTGTCCTGGGCCCATAAATGTCGACATCATATTATCAAAAGACGATGGTTCATCATTTTGTGTTGTATATGTAGCTTGACTATCTTGATCACTCGAGATATCACTATATGAGTTACCACCTGTATAGTCAGAAGTAGAATACCTATAGGTTGGTGGATCAGTTGAAGTATATGGATTGTGGTGCTTATAATCATGTTGATGTCCGGATTCAACATTTAAATTACTATCTTTTCGGTTAGGATTGCCGCTCGCATACCTTCTTCTTGAATATATTTGAGTTGGTCTATATAATTCACCACCATCACTAGAACCAATACCATAATTACTTGTTAAACCAACGCCACTTCCACCTACATTACCATGATCATTATTTGACGAGCTGCTACTATTTTCATTGCTTTGACTCTTTGTTGCTCGTGCAGGTATACCATCGACAGCAGCGACGGCATAATTCAATGCATTGGTCATCCAAGGGTCGTTGTCCAATAAGGGTGGTTCAATTTCAGTAGTCCATTCTGCTAATGGATCCTTTTCATGGAATATATAGTCTAGATCGATCAACTGACTTTCAGTGTCGCGGCGTCTTGAATTTTTTGCTCTTAGTCTCATGTTGTAATGCACATATACCAATTTTTCAAGATTTTTCATTTTTATTATATTTCGTAATTTTGTATGAATCATTAAAAATGTAGTCCATTTTCTTTCGCAGTTTGAAGATGAAACTGTTTGGCTTAAAATATGCATTGCCAAACGTGTTAAATTTGGAGCATCATCTCTTCCAATTATGGACCACCATTGAGCGGGAAAACATGTCTTTACCACTGCGTATGCTTTTGCAGAACCAAATGCACCAATTTTCATTCTATATTTTTCTACCTGTGATGTGAAGTTAAATATTTAATATGTCTTAAACGTTAAATGTTTAATATAACTATTATATAGGTTAGTTTTACCTCTTTTCCGATTTCAATCTGTTTTACAATGTCTGGCACCATTCTTTCAACGACGGTGTTAAATCCGTTTAATACTTCTCCATCGTTTGTTGCATCCCCATATTGAATGATGGGATTAAGAAAATAACCTATATAGGAAAGATTTAAAATATTATTGAAATGTTATATATTTCATTATTTGTATGACGATAAGATAAAACAAATTACCTGCGGCGTGAAGAGGTCGATGTAACTGTCTTTCCCATCTTTTGTCTATTATATCCCACCATTTTTGGCATTGCCTTCCACCAACATTTTTTCTAATCGATTCTTTTGCTCGATCCATTGCTTCATAAAGATATCCCATATCTGCTTTGTCATCACTATCTACCATTCGTAAAACTTTCACCAATGGCTCAAAAACAAGGATGACGGAAGCAGCACCAGTCCAAAAAGCATTGTTGTAAATCAGTGTAGAGACAATATTTGCTGTTCTTTTGTCTTTAGTATTGAGTCTAGGAACTCTTGATGTCCACTCTCTTGAAGAAATCATCCATCTCAGGTCATCTTTATGTTTATGAATAGAGTCCAGTGCGATGAAATGTGTTGCAAACCGTGTTACTGCCGGTCTAATCAATTCTTTATTGTTGGTCTCTTTTCTCATGATAGAAAGTAACCAACCATGATTGTATATAAACGTCGTTATTAATTGACAATTTGTGATAATAGTTGTTACCTCTGGCTCTTTGGAAATATCTTCCAAAATCAAGTCAATGCAGTGTGCTGCACATGGTGTCCAATATAAATGCCTTCTTTTCTACATCAATAATTGACCGGCAGCTTTGTAGTTTGCTTCATTATCTGTAACAACTTGCACTATCCTATTTTCACCGATTGTTTCGACGACATCATCCATTAATCCACAAATATATTCTCCACTTTGGAATTCATTTGTGGCATCCACAGATTTGATAAATACCATTCCATGGGTAGAGTACACGAGAAAATTTATTATTTTTCGTCGATTTTGTGTACTCCAACCATCACACATTAATGTGCAACCATATTCATCCCAGAAATTGTGCAATGTTTTAATATATTACCCAACTTCTTCTATTTTCATTTCAAGGTACGAGTGTGATATTTCATATGCAGTTGGTGGATCAATTCCACGACCACATTCTGCAATCGCATCAACCATTGTTGTATAGTATAGACTATTAGCAACATTATGTGGAATATGGTTGAAAAAAAGAACTTAGAAATTGCTCGACCTATATGTTTTTTGGTATCTTTAATACCTTTCATTGCAGATTTGATAGAAGGTTGAGTTCTACCTCCTCGTTTTTGCATATATGAGTCGATTCGTCCAGCAGCATTAGTGTCAAAATCACCACCACCCGATCGTCCAGCGGTATTAGATTTGTGCAATGTTTGACTTGAACCACCACCCGATCGTCCTACAGTATGAGAACTACGCAACTCTTCGTTTCTAAATTTATCTCTGCTTTGTCGTATGACACGTTGAAATTGTTCATCATCTTCATTTTCATTGTCCGATAGTTGTTGCGGTCTGCTCATTAATTCCTCTTGTAAGCGTTGCTTGTCAAGCTTTCCTTTGTTTCATTCATTTCTCTTTTGAACGATATGTGATCGTATAAGCTGTTTAACTTCTTTAGGGACAATTAAACATGCCGATACGTCACCGCCCACTCCTGCCAGATGTTCCTTTAAACGTGTCACACCACCGCCATTAATTATTTTATTGCAAAAGTTACATTTTGTTTTTCGAAGATTGCCATCGATCGTAGTACCATAATTCCAACCAATTTCAGTCGGATTTGCCATAGTGTACCTGAAATTATAATTAACAAACAATAATCGAATCAAAAAATTAAATCAAAAATTAAATATGAATGAATTAAATATGAATGAATTAAAAAACAATAATCGAAGTCATTAAAGTTCAATGTTCAAGTCCACAATTTCGAGTCATGTTCAATGTTCACGTTCAATATTCAAGTCCAATATATGCCAGGTCCAACATATGCCAGTTCAATATTCAATGTTCAAAGTTCAATATTCAAGTCATCGGCATATTCAAGGCTGATATTCAGGGCATAATAATGTCAGTTCAATATATTCAGGTCCAACATATTCCAGTTCAACTTATTCAGCCACATCAGTCGTATTGAAATGACTTATTTTTAGAAAGAAAAACTGAACATTTTGTCTAAATCAATCAGCAAATAAAACTTATGGCATTTATATGTGTAAAAATAGTTATTCACGGCATTGATGGTTATATATGTCTAAGTCCATTAGCTAGTCACGACATCTCTCAATTTCTTATTCACGCGGCCCAGTAAAATAAAAAAAACGATCGCATAAATCATGAAAAAAATTACCTACGTCTTCGATCAAACTTCGCCGCGCTTCGCCTCTCCTCAACTTCACCGTGCTTCGCCTCTCCTCAACTTCACCGTGCCTTCTCCTCGACTTCGCCGCGCCTTTGCTTTACCTTCGCTGTCGCCGTTGCAGTCGCCGCTTTCGACAGTGGACAGGGAAGAGAATTAGGTAATGTTTTTAATTTTTCTTGCTCGATTTCTACTATATTTATACACACAAAATCGAATCGAATCTTTACTGTGTGCTCACGTTATTTCTGTTTTTGATCGCGATTGCTTTTGTTTTTCGATCCTGCGTGTGCTTTCGGTTTTGCTTTCGCCTTTTCTTTTTCAACCTGTACTTGCTGTCGCTATTTCTGTTGCGCGATTTTTTGAACAGGGGATGGCGAAACGAAATTAGGGTTTAATTTCGTTTTGCCTTTTGCCTAGAATGATATGAGATAGCCGAGATTTCGGAGTTTCAAACGATACCTCAAACCTTGATCTAAACTATAATGAGTTTTTATTGTCTATTATTTTACACTTGTGTGATTTTTTTCTTTGTTTGTACATTTAAGTGACAATCTATTAATGCCTTAATTTTTTTTTGTAAATGACATATTTAAACCATTGTTGCTTTATCATTTTGAGTTTAAGTGGGGTAAAATATAAATTTTGGCGAGTAGCGCTTGCCATTCCGAAATGAAAATTTATCAGAACTGAGCTGAATTCATTTTGCCATAACTTTTGAACGATTTGTCTAATTTCAAGAATTTTGCCCGTTTCGGAAAGCTTAAAACATAAGGTATGACTTTTATTTTATGGCGTTTTGCAAAATGTTGAAGTCTTCAAGGCAGAAAAAGTGAGTTTTAGAGGTGGACCTGCATATGTAATTTGATTCCAGTTTTTACCCACCATGCAAAAAACCACTATAACTTCTAATGCGCTCCACATTTTTATGATCCGTAAGATGATTTGGAATGTTAAAACACCGTATCACAATTTAGTTTTGGAAAACATGACTTGGTTCAGCTTTTTTGACTTTTGAAAACGAGTGGGAAAATGTTAAACATGAACGTTGTATTGCTTCTATGTTAAGTGAATGTATACT
Source organism: Allium fistulosum (assembly GCA_030737815.1). Lineage (NCBI taxonomy): Eukaryota > Viridiplantae > Streptophyta > Magnoliopsida > Asparagales > Amaryllidaceae > Allium > Allium fistulosum. The sequence goes on along the minus strand of CM060905.1, from coordinate 748,985,744 downwards.
TATTAAAACCTTCTTGGATAAGACTAATGCTTTGTCTTGAGAACATGTGCTCTAGAAGGCCTAGAGCGATTGTGTGGCGACATTCGCTCACATATAAGTCAAATAACTTGCTAAAATAAAGGTACACTTTCGGATTAAAATACAAAAGTGTTAGAAATATTAATATATATTGTGTTTCCAATCATGTGGCCAATGTATATCATATATATATATATATATGTATATATCATAAAATTGCAAACGACTCTCCGTACAAAGGAGACTATTTCGAAATTTTCCGAAAATTCTAACACTTGGAAAAATTATCAATAAATATGTATGCAAAGAAAAAAGATTAATAAACGAGTCTATTTAAATTTATAACATATGATAAATTTGATTCTACAATAACCACTTAGAGAATTGAGTGAGTCTCAACTCGATTGTAAAATTCGAAAGAAGTTATAATTTAAGTGTGTATGACATCTTCGCATAAAAAATTGCAAGGATGATATTTTCATAAGGGGGAAGTATGTAACAACCATGCTATTCGAAGCCGTAGTATTATACAAATTAAATGAAAATAAAATGTCCGTATTCAATTTTTGAGAACTATTATTTGAAATCAACTTTTTACTCAATTGAAATCTATTTAATAATAGATTTTGTTTTCACAAGTTGAATTAATGAATAAGTTCGTTTTAGAAAATATATCAAATAGGATAAAGTGTTATTGTTTGATATAAAATATTTTAAAAGTGTAGATAATTTTATATTATTGAAATATGTAGAAAATAAATTTAATTTACATTACGTTGATACAATCAATAACTGAATAAAGACAGATAAATATTGAATCAAACAATGTCGTGTAATTATCGAAATTGTACTTTGTAAATTAGATAGTAGATTAATTTAAATTGGAAATGGTTCTACAAATCAATGATGAAATTACTCACATTTAAATATAGGGATTGAAAAATTTTAAACAATAGGGGAAAATGCAAAATTTATTTATATAAGAACTTTGGTTGTAAATTTAAAGAGAAAACAAATAAATTCATTTCAAAATCTCTTTCTTCCTCAGTTTTGGCCCAAGCCTATTTACATTAAAATTAAAAAAGAACGCACCTCTATACTATTCTTTCCCAAATCCTAAAACCCGACTAGATACCCCAATCACCAAATACCTTAACACACGAAATCGACAAGGAAAAAAACAACAAAACGCAAGCTTGCGGAGGCCGTAAGACGAAGCTATGGGGAATCGCGAGGGGATGTGACGGTGCTGACATCGATGGGTGGGTGACCTAGGCTGTAAGAAGTGAACCAGTGTCACAGTTCTGGTGATGGGTGAAGTCATGACAACAAAGGTTGCAACATCGATTTGGAGGTGATGGGAGAAGCCCGGCTATGTGTGACTTGGAGCATGGTTGGCGGCTATTAGGGAAGTTCAGTCGAGCAATGATGGCTTTCAAACGTGCGATGGTCGATGCGTACTAGTATCAAATGGAGGCTGCTCCAAGCGAAGAAGGAGGCACAATGTTTTCTAGTGCTTTTGGACAGTAAAGACTTTGCTTGGAATTTTAGGTGAGTTATTTTTAACTCACACTACTATATCTAAATAAATGAATATCCTTATGCTTGCCATGATATGGTTGTTTGGGTGATAATTGTTGATTTTTGATTATTGAATTAGTTAAAGTATGAATGCATATAATGAATTGTTCTATGTTTTGCACATAGTTTGGATAAACTTGATTGGTTTGGGATGTTTATTCTTTAAATGGTTTGGTGGTGTAAATTTATAAATGTAATTCCGTCCGTTTGTGAATTTAAATTTTTTTAGTATGATGATACTTATATATCATCGTATGATCGAAGTTTGTTAGAAAGCAAGTCGAAGTTATAAAATTTTCATATTTGGAATTGTTGACCCAAAAAATGGACCAACACCCTGGTTTGAGTTTGAAAGCACCCGCCCTGTCTTGATAGAGCATTATCACAGATAACGGATATAGAAAAAGAATAGTAAAAGAAAGATAGAGAATTTTTATAGTGGTTCGGTTGCTAATGAAACCTATGTCCACTTTATAGTTTTATTAGACTAATTGCTGTTACAAGAGATATCTGATTGCAAGGCTTTGATTATCTTGAAGTGAGTTGAATCCCCAAAGTTGGAATCCACTGGAGAATCATAGTGAATTCCTTTGGAAATTATTGTGAGGGAGGTAGAGAGTGAAGAATAGTTCCAACAACCAGTCCGAAGAAGATCATCTTTATGTTGCAGGTAGGATGGTATTTATAGAGATCGGAGAGATTCTAGGCCAGTCCTGTTTATCAACTGCTCGTAGGTAGGTAGGTAGGAAACGACCCAACGAGAGTTTGGCTTGCAAAACGTGATAGGGCTATATGGGTCGCTGGTGACCAATGGCCTATGGGTTACTGGCGACACATGGCCTATGGGCGCTTGCGACCCATAGTCTTGGCTCGTTTGCAAGCCAATGCCTTGGCCTCTTTTAGTAGTGTTCTTCAGCTAACTTGTTTGAAAGTTTGAGGAGAGGCATGGATCGTCGATGATCCAAGCACTTAGGATTTTCTGGAGTTTGGAATTGGAGATGCTTTGATAGTTTTTGATCACAGTTGTTTCGTTTCGATGGCAATTCACTAGCTATTTGAGCTCAGCGGCTGATTGGGCTAAAAGAATGGCGGTCCCTTGGTTTAGTCGATCCTATTCGTTGCCTTAGTAATATTGCTTGGCTCTCGTTCACTCCTTTCCTTAGCCTTTCTGGTTGAGTTCTAAACCTTCCTGATGTCACGAGATTGTCCTGCTTTCTGGTTGGTCCTGCTGGGTCAAAAACCCGGATAATATTTTCCCCTTAGAGTATGCCTTCGTTGAAAACAAGGGGTGCTTTGGAAATAACTTCTTTTGAGTCTTCATTTTGTGAATTCTAGTTTATCGTGTCAAGGTTACCATGCAAATTAGGCTTTAACTATTCAGCCGTCTATTGAATTTTCAATGTGGATGATCGGAGTCCACCTCAAGATGTTGATCTAAATTGACCGACTTCTAATAGCCGTTCGTTTTTTATTTCAATCTGAATTTCAATTCCTAGTATTGGTGATGCAATCCTTTCTCCGTAGTTTACGTAAGGGTTTTAGGTAAGTAAGTGGGTGCATGATTTAGGTTCGGAGTTGTCCTATATAGCTTTGATTCGACCAGCGGTGAAGTTATGCTTTGTCTCGGAAGATTGTACGCCATTCTGGAGTGAAGCCTTGCTCTTGTTCTTTAACTTTTTCTGTTTGAGAATTTATTTAAGATCCCGTTGATCTTTTTGAATTCCAATTCGACGATTTCGTTCCAAAATCAGATATGCTGGATGATTCAATCCTATCGCTCTTTCTATTTCTATATTCCAGTGATCCTAAAAAGAAAAGCTTCCCGCATAGATTTGGACAGCGACTCCGTTATCGATTGTTGATCGATAACGAGTAAGTTTGGAAGAGGTAATTTCAAAAGATGATATGGATTGTTTTTTCAAATGTAAGCAAGCTATCTACACTAGATTGTTTGTTCATAGTATTTAGGATACTGGACTCTTCTCATGTAGATAGCACACTACATCTACCCTAGTCAACACTCAGGACCGGATTGGTCAACAGACGTCGACTTCCCTTGGATTCCGGGTGTTAATTATACGAGGATATTATTTGAAGTAAAACATACCTGACAGGGTTGAATGCCAAGTTTTTTCATTGAAAATAACTTTTCGTTCTTCCAATCTTTAGTCTGGCGGAGGGACTTCCACTCCTCCAGAAACTAGGTCCTTCGCAACTTAAGCTTCGCTTATTATTCATATATTATTGGGATAATTGATTACCATTAAATTACGAGGCACAGTTGCTCTTGTAGGGTTGTAGTTGGATTTCGATCAGGCACAGTTTCAGCCTTCGAAAACTAGTGCATGAGTTGTCTGAGTGCGGTTGTCCTTTCTTTGCGGTTTTCGGAATTCAATGCACACCAACCTCTATCTTTGGGGACTATTGGCTCAATCGCTCAATTCCGAGCATTGCTTTTTCTCGCTGTTGCGCTTCTTGTGCTTATGTGCAGCATACTCGTTTGCTATAATTATATGCATGTAAGTAATACTTCTGCGGTCATTTTGGCATATTCTATTTCATAGCTTTGTTTAGAACTATGAAGTAGCTTGGTCTAGCCAATTCTGTAGCTAATTCCTTCTTATGCTCGATTGACTTCGTTTCAACAAAGTGTTGGTGTAAATGCCTAAGTCCGTAGGGCTAATTTCTTTGACTACCGAACCAACACATTATGGGAGACTAGGTCTTCTAAGTGATACATTCGATTGCCCCAGTTTAATTGACATGATAGCTCCTATGTTTGGGAATTAGAGACTTTGTTCTTGATCCCAAGATTCTATTTTGTAATGATGTCGGTTTGTATTAGGAAGATGCTTTTCTAGTATCTTTTTATAAATTAAATTCTTCCGAGTCCGACGTTGAGATCCTAATCATATGTTGGTTTCTATCTTCTAAAACTTATATATGGATGACTCAACTCTATGAATTTTTCCTTGATGTTGTGAATCTTCGAATAGCATGAGATGCCAGAAGGTAGGGCTGAAGATTCAATCAAACTCTTGCTTCTGTTTCTGAGAGCCTATGTATCGATAGTTTCATTTTGGGCATTCTTCCTAGCATCACCAAACTTCCGCTAATGGCATATTCCTGCCAGTTGGAACCAAATGATTTAGTCAGACCTTAAGTAGGTTATCAATTCTTCTCATCATCGCCAGACTATGAGCGATGGTTGATTTCTTGACATTAGACTCTTCATTTCCTTTATTGGCGATTTAGTTTCCAGATTACTCTGTATTATGATACAGAACCGTTATCTAAGCAACCTCGTAGTTATTGGTGTTTGGACTTTTGAAACATTTCTTTTGATCAGGTATCCGTGTTTCTATCCCTTCTTGAGAGAATAGTTATTTCGAATGACTATATTTGGGCGATTGAGAGAGATGGAAATCTATGGGGCGAATTGCTCAATTGCCCCCACCCTGGCTCTCAATCCCATTTTGGAATTGAGAAAGTTTGAGGATTTTATTTTCGACCTTCCATGATTGCTCCCGCTTGTCCTTGACCATGCATGCTCTTCTTGGTTGCTGACGTTGTGACAGAAGTTCTGGTCATATGTCAACTCCTATCTTTGAGAATTGATAATCTTGCTGCTTGGTTCCAAGCAACATTTCCACAAGGCTACCCATCTTTCGGCTATGTCCAAATTCATTCTAAGTTTAATTTTGTAAATTCGGTTGTGCACCAGCTTTCCTCCCTAGAAACTAGTACACGGGAAATCCAATCCTAGGATTTCCTTCCGACGCTGCTTTATTCCTGTGCAGCAGCTTATTCTTGTGATGAAAGGTTGAACCAACCGGCTGACATATGAAAGGATATGTCTTCCGGTCATTGCCTGTCATTAGGCAATAATAGTTTTCTAAAAAGAAGGTGGAAACTCAATTAAGGACCAGTTTCTATTCGGAAGCTAGTGCATCAATGGTTCACTACGATGAGTGTTTCTCATTAGCCATGAAGATTAAAGTTTTTCTGGCGTTGCCGAGGCAATACCGATACTTAGTGAGTAGAATGTTTCCTAGAGTTGCCGGGGTAACACCGGTACTTAGGAAATAGAAAATTTTCAAGGCGTTGCTAGAGCAACACTAGTTTTAAAAGATAAAAGAAGGCCTTGGCATTGGCGAGGTAACACCGACACTCAGTAGGTCGGGAATGATTTCCCCGTCGATTCTGTGGTGCTCTTAATCTAGTTGGGTACTAGTTTTGGTCTTTGGAAACTAACACTTCGATGATTGGATTGTAAAAGTATTTTCTTAGTGCTGCCTATCTTCGGGCAGTGTTAAAGTCACGTTGCTATGGATTGAATCATTCATTCGATCCTGTAGAGTTGAGTAGATTCCTTTTAATCCAATGTGGATGTTTTCTCAACGTTGCTTGAATTTGGGATACGCCACATTCCAGAAGGTGAGGGCCTCGGGCATTTCCGTTGCCTAGCTTTGCTTCTAACCTCGAGTATTACTCATAGAGATACAAGGCTGTTTCTTAACCGATTCCGTAGTTATTCTCATTCATGAAAAATCGAGCTTCCTCCAATCGGTCTTTGTTATGATATGATGACTATTAGCGGAACCCTTCATTTCTAGGTGTGAAACTCCAGGTTCTTACCGCATACACTTGAAATTGTCAAGCAAGTCATCACATTACCCCTTGTACAATCGTGTTCATTCCTATACTAAACATGGACCAATAGGGTTCGGTACTGTTCGCCTTAAATCTATGACACTTAGCCTTGCTTATTTCAGGCCATATGCATTATTGTGAATATCAACCTTATTCGTTTGTTCCAACCTTTGGGAATCAATTGTTTAGCTGCTCGATTTTGAGCATTCTCTCCTTACCGTTGTCTATCATCGGATAAAAGTTAGTTTTTTGCAATTTAGGCTTTGAGACCTCATTCTTGCACATGCTTCTATCTTGTGAAAGTTGGTGCATTGATGATTTGATTCTGGAAATGCTTTCCATCATCCTCTACCTTTGTACGACGGTAAGTTCCTTCTTTTATTGCAAGTTGGAACGATCTTTTATCCTAACCAAATGTAAATGTGTTATGTGCCCCTCAGTCTACGGGGCTGATTAATCTGAAAAATTGTTGTGGGACATAATGTTCTGGGCGGATCCTTGGATGCCCCTATCCAATGGTACATCGCAACTCCTATCTCTGGGAACTCATGACTTGGGTGTCTTGGATTTTGACAATTTGTACATTAACTTTGGTCAAAGACGAGAATTCTTTGCCGACTTCTTGGTTTGTGAGCTTTGTAGCACTACCGAAGCAATGTCGGTTCTTTCGGGTAGTGGAAGTCGATCCTTGTTAATCAAAGTGTGCCCTTTTGAGAGTGTGGGGCTTACGAAATGCACGGCTTTTGAGAGTGCACAACTCATAGGATCGATACGACCCATTGACCCGGGACAGTTCGGAACTTCTTGACACTGAGGAGTTTGTTGATATTATCGGCATCAACACCACTCTTGTAACGAGGCTGAAATTGAAAACAAAAGGCGAATAGGGGAGTGATGGAAGGAAGCGATGAGGAGCTTGCAGGGAGACCGATATGACTTTTGTTCTTTTTGAGTCATTTTGTTCAAGTAGAGAGTCTGCATTTTTTGTCCTAATTGTAGAGTCAGTATTTTCCCTTTGTTGGCCTTTGTTGTGTGGGTACGGCCCTCATATTTTGATCCTATGTATAGAAAATCATAAGCAATACAATGATATTTTGGCTGTATTTTCATCTATCTATTCGTGTACACTGTGTACTTATGTTAGTTCCATTAATTTCTAGTTCTGTAATGGAACTTAGAGGTTAACAGCACTTAGAGAATTTTTGTTCAGAAATTCACAAAAATTTAATAATTTCTAAAACTTAAAAAAAATTCTTTGGAAATTCATAAAACTTTGAGATAGAACTTGTGAACTTATTGTTGTTTGGAGTGACAGAACTTGCGAACTTATTGTATTTGTGTAATTCTATCTCAGTATAGGTGTATGTCCCCTAGTTCATAGGGTTGTTTACTTCAAACAATTTTCAAGTATCCGGTAGCTTAGGGTTTAGATAGCCTCCATTGAAAATCTAGCTAAGTTATGACCTGATTTTCCTTTCTTCAGAAGTTTTGCGACCTTAGCATGTATTCTCGGTTTCCGGCAGCATTCAGGTAAGTATGCAATTTACGCATAACTATGTATTATCAATCGCTGAGTGCCTTCCTTCTAGCACCAATTATTTCTGATTGCATGCATGGGGTTTCTCATGCCTCTTGGCGTTATCTATCTCTGGGCAACATGAGAAGTTGGTTTTTGATGTTCATCACGTTTCCTATCTCCGGGCAACGCAAGAAGTTTATTTTGCATTTCCTCGGCGTTGGCTATCTTCGGGCAACGCGAGGAGTTTGTTTTCGATGTTTTTCGGTGTTTCCTATCTTTAGGCAACGCAAGGAATACATTTTTGGTGGTTCTCGGCGTTGCCTATCTCTCGAGAATGCGAGGAATTTCAACTTGAGTGCGCAGCTTGTGTTATGCGCGGCTTTGGATGCTCCTTGGCATTGCTTATCTCCGGACAACGTGAGGAGTTTGTTCTTGAGTATGCGGCTTACGAGATGCATGGCTTTTTGGGCTCCTCGGCGTTGCCTATCTCCGGGCAAAGCGAGGAGTTTAAATTTGAATGTGTGGCTTATGATATGTGCGGCTTGTGATGCTCCTTTGCGTTGCCTATCTTTGGGCAACACAAGGAGTTTAAATTTGGTGCTGCTCGACGTTGGTTATCTCTGGGAAATGCGAGGAGTTTGAATTTGGTGCTCCTCAGCGCTGCCTATCTACAGGCAATGCGAGGAGTTTGATGCTCATCGGCATTGCCCATCTCCGGGAAACGCGAGGAGTTAGTTTTTGATGCACAGCTTTTGGTGCTCCTTGGTGTTGCCAATCTCTGGGCAACGCGAGGAGTTTAAGTTTGAGAGCGTGGCTTACGAGATGCATTGCTTTTGGAGCTCCTTGGCATTGCCCATCTTCGGTCAACACGAGGAGTTTAAGTTTGAGTGCACGGCTTACGAGATGCATGGCTTTTTGAGCTCCTTGGCATTGCTTATCTCTGGGCAACGCGAGGAGTTTAAGTTTGAGTGCACAGCTAACGAGATGTGCGGCTTTTGGAGCTCCTTGGCATTGCCTATCTCCGGGCAATGCTAGGAGTGTAAGTTTCAATGCACGGCTTACGAGATGCACGGATTTTGGAGCTCCATGGCGTTGCTTATCTCCGAGCAACGCAAGGAGCGTAAGTTTCGATGCGCACCTTACGAGATGCGTGGCTTTTGGTGCTGCTCAGCGTTGCCCATCTTCGGGCAACGTGAGGAGTTAGTTTTTGATGCTCCTCGGCGTTGCCTATCTCCGGGCAACGCGAGGAGTTAGTTTTTGATGCTTCTCGGCGTTGCCTATCTCCGGGCAATGTGAGGAGTTAGTTTATTAGTGCTTCCTGATGTTTGCCGGGGCAACACCGGTTTTTAGAAGGCAAGGATCAGGTTCAGCCGATCCGACGGTTTGAGTTCAATTTGACCCCATTGACTCAGCAAATTTCTTACATGAAAACAGTTTTATTGGTTCAAGAAGCTAAATAGTTTTTGGTTCGGGTAACCAAGGGTTGGATGATCCTTTCGTGTTTCTGGAAGATGTGCACGCCAAATAGATCAGGTTGCCATAGTAGATAGATCTATAGCTAACCGCATGAAGATGGATTGAAGAAAGAGCCTATGGGAGTTCAGGGCCTGACTCTTAACTCTTGTTCCACACCGCCTTCAGAGAATGGGTATTTGATTAGCATGCGGTCTAAGAGGAAGATGAATTGGTCACCAAGAGCGGTAAAATAGTAGTTGGAAAGAAGTGGGCAGGAATTATGCTAGTATTTCGTTTGTTTCACTAGCTAGGTCATTAAGTCCACGGTTGTCACAATGCCAGTATTTTTGATCCGGCATAACATAACTATAGTATGATTAGTCTCGACCTTTCTTATGGCTATTTAGGTGTGTGCGGTGTCCCCATGCCACATGACTGTTGGCGCGCTTGAACTGTATCCACGGTTTCTCCATAACTCATTTGATTGCCTCTAGTTCAGTGGGAGCGGTTCTTCTGAGTTCTAAGTCTTGGCTTTATTTGAGTAAGCCTCTGATTAACAACAAGGTCGGTTCAGTTTTGGCTTAGTTCCTTTGAGCAACTTTGAAGCTCTAGGGTTCAGCGTTGTTTGTTTCATCGGTCGTTTAATTATGCTGAATGACAAATATGATTGTCAATTTGTGGCCTTGGAGCATGACTTCATTGACTTCAGGGGGCTTCAGATTAGATGACTACTGGTCTTCCAGTTCACCATCACGGATATCAGTTGCACATAAGTCTTGCTGATTTACCGGTTCGCCTTCACGATGCTTTAGTTCATGAAAGACCTTCACATTCGTGGAATGTTTTTTGTGGTTGGATGTCCGACGATCGGACGGCCTTGGAATGATAATTTATCAATTTAGAGAGGAGTTTTGGGTTCTGTGTCCGACGGCCCGGCGGTATTAAAGCAATGATTCGTTGACTCTAAGAGTAATTTACGGATATATCTCAAGGGAACACAGTTTTATTAGTTCCTATAGGCTAAGGTGTTTGACCTATTGGTTCGATGATCCTTTGGATAAGACTTTTCGACGCCACCAGGAATGCCAATTCTCAGAACAGGGTTGACATGAATCGTCGAGGGCATAGAAGCATTTCTTGCACCATGCTGTTTGCAATAACGCTAGTGTCCTGGTATGGCTCATTTGGAAAAGGAGAGTTGGAATTACTGGAATAGGGAGTGGTTGAAACCCACTAATCGGTTCACGAAGTTTGCATTCTAGTCCGCATTTTTAGAACTTAGAGTCATTCTATGAGCGGTCGATTCATGCTTAATTTGTGTTCATACTTTGGTCCTTGCTCCAGGGACTTAGTGGTTTTTTTCATTAGATCATTTATACTCTAATCCGCAGTCAGGAATTTAGAGTATTAGCCCGCAGTCAGGGACTCAGAGATTTTTGTTGAAACATTTATACTCTGGACCGAGCTCCGGCGAGTTAGAGTGCTCTAGTCCACGCTTTAGGGACTTAGAGATTTTTGTTGAATCATTTATACTCTAGTCCGTGCTTTGGGGACTTAAGAGTACTCTAGTACGCGCTCCGGGGGCTTGGAGATTTTTATTGAGACCAGTCGTATTTCCACCCGTTTGATTTGTACTTCATTTATCTTGTCGAGGCAAAAATTGTCGAATGAATGGTCGAACCACGTTTGTTCATGGAATGGGATTCTGCACCCAGCATTTAGGATGAAACTTGGCAATCAGATGGTCGATTCACATCCACTTTATAGTTGTGGCTCTTCCCATTAAGTTGGGAAAAAAGCAGGTGATGAATAACTTGATCACATCCATGCTGGGGTCAAATGATCGAGTCTTACACAATTTGCTTTGTATTCTTTCTAGCAAGCAGAGATAATAGGTTATTAAGCGGGCAATTAAGTTGTGTTATTTTCAGGCTGCAATCATGTCCATTTGTTGAAATCTAGGGTTGATCAGTAGGCAGCCAGTCGTGACTACTTTGATTCTAATATGAAGGTTGCTAAGTGGATAATCCGTCATGTCTACTCTCTATTGGATTCTGAACTTGTCGAGTTCTTTATTTCGTGCCTCGGCATACCAAATTAGGTATATATGGTAGCTAATTAACGATTAAATCGCGTTCATCTTGATGAAACTCCATAGGTTCGATCATGGTATGTGGAGATTGGCTGGCGGCCAACTCTAAGTACTTGGTCGCCTGCATCGTTTTAGAAGTAGTTTAGTTTAACTTGGCCGTAGTTCACAACATAATTGAAATTGAAATTAAAATAAAATAATTCAAAGAAGATCAGAATAAATTTCATTGATAAGTGAAGCAGCATCATGCACTCGCTATTCCACTTTGCTCCTAACTCCTTTCAGCGGGATGTCAACTGTCAATAGTCCAATTGATAATCAGAGTTCTTTATTGACGGGTATCAGATGTTCCCTGCTCACCATGCTATAGGGATTACACGTACTATTGAAGATTTCCATTCCGAATCAGCTTTCCGATCACATCTCGTTGGTGTTTGTAATCACTAGTGTTAGGATCGTGTGCATCTTGGAATAGACAACATTCCCTGGATTTTCTCTGGGCTTTGGTGGACTTTCTCGAGACTGGTTTTCAGTAATTCTCTGAGTCGTAAGTATCCAAGTAAATGCTATTGATTGAAGCGTTCAAAGGAGCATATGAGTCGAATTTTGAGATCCTAGGTCGTTTCCTGGAATCTGAGTCCTTAGCCAATGGGCTCGTATTGTTCTTTCTACCTATCTGCTCTACCTCCTCCCTGCTTAGCTTCTGATTCACTTTGTAATAGAGACGATCCAAGGTCATAGGAGTCTCTCAAGCTAACTAGTTGCCAAAATTTGTCTAGGGGTTGATTCCCCTCATCGATGCTATCAGTATGATATCCTCACTAGGATTGCTCGCTTTAGTGACGATGACAGCGATATTAAATCTCTATAGGAAGTCTTTGAGTGGCTCACCTAGCATTTGGAATAAAATAGATAATGATATCACATCATTGGTGTGAGTCGCAAGCATTCTAAACCGCTCGACAAACTTCTGATCTGGTTGATTGAATGAGGAGATGGATTTTGGCGATAATCGCATAAATCGCATGATCGATACACCTTCGAGGAATATAGGTATTCATGAGATGTAGTCTAGGGTGGGTTTTCCATGAGTAAACCGATATGATTGGTACATTGAATCTCCTCGGATATATTGCACACTGAATAGCTTCAAAAAATTGGCAATCCGATTCGTTTTTTTAAGTTACAGCTACTTGTTATGCTTGTGAATGATGCATGCATGCTCGAGATATGAGCGAAGCAAAATGGACCGGTATTGATGGATTAGTGGTAAGTAACTTGGAGTTGGATCCGAGAAAATCTGCTAGTTGCTTGGAGTCAATTATTGGTTTGCTTGGAGTCACTAATTCCAAGGGCCTGATGATCGACGCTTGGAATCACTTTAGCGTTTGCTTGGGAAAAAAATGGTTTACCCGAGTCTGCCTTTAAGCCAATATTTCCTAGGTTTTCTTCGAGTCAAATGGGTGATTACCTGAGTTCGACTTTGAGGCAGGACTGAAGTGAGTTTTTCAACGGCCATTTTTACGATTTTTTATGATTTTCAATGACGACCATTTATGATTCGATGTTGGGAGCTCCATGATAGGATTGGAGTGGTCACAATATTCTATCCTCATTCTTCTTGGAGCTTCACCGATTGCTTCCTTTCGACTATATCCCCCTCGATTGACCCAGACGACACTAGTCTCATCCGGTCTTCTAATATTTATGTCATAAACTTAGGGTTAATGACCCATCGTATTTTCCTTGAAAAAAATTCTTTCAAAATGATTTAAACCTTTTAAATCATATTTAAACAAGAAAAACATGCTCTTTCTTTATTCAAAATACTTTGACCATGATATATGCTTTACACAAAACAATGTTGATGAAATCTAATCAATGGGATGACCTACCCCTTCATAATAAGTTAAAACCTCTTTATAACTTAGAAAGCTTTAGGCTATAAGGCCAAAAAAATATCTTCAATAAACCTTTCTTTAGACCTTAAACAATCCATTTCGAATTCATTAAAAGTACTCCTTTCAAAGCAAGTTAACTACATTGACCTTAGAAACTCTAGGCTGAAAGGCCAAAACATACCTCTCAAATATCTATGAAATAGAACTTTCAAAACCACTACTTAAAGCCTTAGACATCCCCTTTCGAAACTATTTAAACTTGTCTTTCGAAGACATAGGAACCTTCCTTTTTAAGCACTTATATTATACCTTTTGAAACTCTTATATATTATACCTTTGGAAAGCATTGGGTTCAAGTAAAGGTTTATGGAAACATTGCTTCGAAATCATTTAGAATTATCCCTTTGAAAGCATTGGGTTTTACATTTCATATAACTAATGGGTCATAAAGGATAGGGGAAAAAGCAGCACTTCGAAAGCATTAATCCTAAGTAAAAGAAAGAGGATGGTTTCGAAACCAACACTTTCGAAACCGTTGCCTCTTAAATCATTTAAAAGCGGCTATATGCCCCTTTCAAAAGAATTGAGAAGGTTGCTCAAAGTAAAGAGACGAAAGCACCCTTTAAAATACGTTGTTTAATGCTATAAAGCGGCCTCAGCTGATTTGAAAGGTATGATTGCGGCAGCATGAGTTTTATCCTTTCGAAAACTTCTTCTAAAACAAAAGGGCGCCAACTCTTTCCCTTTTCTAAAAACAATGGCAAGCGGCAACTAGTTCAAAAGCTTAATTTATAAAAAGAAGTAAGTAAAGCTTATAAAGGTACATCTACCCCTTCGAAAGCATGGTTTCGACACGATCTCTTTTGCCTTTCTCCAACGCGCTACGTATCAATTGCTTGATACCGTGTTCATTTGTTTCGAGTGGGTTCTTCAACGGAGGTTTGGTGTCGAAAGCTAATATATGGAAGTAGAGAAGTAGTAAATTTAAGCAAACCGATTTTTAGCCTTTTAAAGTAAATTTTTTTCAACTAACTTGCCTTATTTTTCAAAATGCAATTGGTTACCATTTCTTTATCAAAATACTTTTCTAAAAAGCGCTTTCGAATTCAGAAATTATCAATTAAAACATTTCACAAATGTGCCATTCTCCTTATAAAACAAATAAAACATTTAAGTCTTTTAACTTAAATAATTTTATAACCATAGTAGAATACTTAGGATAATTCCCCAAAAATCATAATAATTCACTTTTAATATGTTTTATAACATACATAATTTTCAGACCCGAAATTATTATGTAATTGCTTTAAATAATTTCAACCAAATTTTAGCTATTTTCTCTTATAGAAAATTCATAGTAAATCCACAATAGCTTAGAAAATTATGAAACTTGAAACCCACTTCATAAATAATGCTTTTCACTATATATTAAAAACGCAACCCATTTTAATGTCATCTTATAGGTTTTCTAATCCAGACATATCACAAAATATCCTTACGAAATCATATAAATCATCAACAAGCATATATTTCTATTTAATAAACACAACATTACATATAACTTGCAAAATAAATTCGATTCTAACTTTGAAACTGAAATCATTATTAAAAATGAGATGTAAATCTTGTTGTTCACCTTGGCTTGTTGTTAAGAAGGTTAAGATTTTTCCTTTGATTGATTTGCTTAAGCTTTCTACTTGAATCTTAGCTTTTATTCTTTTTGAATCTCTTAATGGTGGCCGGTAACCTTACAAGGGTTATGGTTTTGTTTGTAAATGTTGAAATGAACAAGGAATGATGGTAAGAAGTGTTAAGGATATATGAACAAAGATTATCCCTATTTTGCCTTTATCATATTACTCTTACTTATTTTTATTCTCTTTTGCTTGTACATTCATTAAGGCACGACTCCTTATTAATTAAAAAAACTCAATCCCTTAACCATCTACATTATTTCATATAATTTATCTAATTAAACGTTCTAAATAATGTTACTCAAATTTAGGGTCATTACATATTGGAGCTACGTTCAAAACATTTCAAAATATATTTGACACGGAGTCGAGATTTAAACCTAGATAGACTTAGAGTCTCATCCCTTGCGTGTATAGGTAGAATTAGCATTTAAATTCTTATTTAGGATAAATATAAATAATTAGTGGAAATAATCATCTGGATATATTTGTGAAAGAAATTTTTAATTACAATACAACCTATTGTTATGAAAATGATTTAAAATTTTGAAACTCACTTTTGTAAAGAATATGATTTGATAGATAGCATAAATGAGGCCCTGGATGACTTAGAATCAAATATCGTTATGCGCCAATCCAGTAATGATCAGAGTGCACAGCGTGAACTAAAAGATAGCTTTCCACTGAATGAGATTGTTTGTTTAATTAAAGTATATGTTATTTGTGACAATGCTTGTTTTGTTTATGGTAGTTTAAAATATGAAATTGAATAAGAAGTTCAATTTAAAAATTTATAAACCTATTTGAGTCAGGACGAATTCAGTTATTAATAAAAGCCAACGGTTTTTCAAAATAGGACCGCTGGGGAATAATAAAAATGTTTAAATGGTTAATAGTAACAGTATATTTAGAATGATAAATTATATATATCAAAATAAATTATGGATTGGAAAATATAATTAATAAATAAAATAAGCTATAACTTATAATAAAAACTTAATGGTTACTTCTGTTGTAAATAATTGAATATGGTGTAATGTATTGTTTTGATTGCAAGTGGTTGATAATGGATGTGTACATTTATATACAAACATTAAAAGTAATGATTTTAATTTCAAATGATTTTGTTATAAAAGAGATTTAAGTGGCTTTAAAAGAGCTCAAAAGCTTTTGTAAAATATGAGTATTAAGTTATAAAGTGATTGGAAATATTATAGAAACTTATTTTGCCATAATTTTCCCGCTGAGAGCTTTAAGAATTTTGATCGATGAGTCTGGTCAACGTTATCGGTAGTGATTTCTAAATACTAGAATGAGACATCTCGACACAATGGTTTATAACAATAATAATAAACGTTAAACTCTTAACATCCGCAACCTCACAACCCATACTACACTCGAAAATGCCCACTAGCATCATGATGCACTGAAAAATGTCTACTGTAACACGCTTTGATATAAATCCATTGCACAATCCATTTTATCATGAAAGAACTCAAATGCAACCCATGTTAAAAAAATAAAAATAAATAATAAATAAATAAACTTCCTTTGTCTAAATTTGCAGCCGCTTTAACAATCAAATTTATGTTACGACTTTGATCAAATAATATTGTATTTGTGACTAAAAAAATAAGCGTTCAATGCTTGGGTTAATTCATTTGTTTGTATACTCATAAGGCACTTAATGTTGATTTCTTTGATTTAAATAAAGTGGGTTATTGCACAAAAATGTTTAAAGTGCTAATCAGCAATGGATTCAATTATTCCAAAATTGAAACTATTTTAGAAATGATAATAATGTTGGTGACTTGTAAGTTATATATAGCAGAAATAGGAAGAAAGTTGGCAATACGTCTTCTTGTCAGAAAACCAAATTTATTCTTTTAATATTATCTAATGGGGTTAATTATGGTTCTCCTTTTCTTTTAGTCTTTCTACACATACACACAATTTGTTCACTGACCTGTGTGTTTGATGTATATATCACGTTTAGCAAAATTTAAGTTCAGTTTAGTTTGTTTAAGGAAGATTTTGCTTCTTTTTATAATTAAAATTCAATGACATAGTAATGAAATCAAACCTATTAAGGAATATGCCTGAAATCTGCAATCTTGATTGAGTTTTATTGGAAAGAATAATCTGCATGTGTAGTGTAAAAAACTGTATAGCCTATACTTAGTTTCTTGCACATTGCAAATAATGCATAAAGCAACATCAAAATTTGTATCAAAATTTAGAAATCTAAACTAAAAGCAATCGGTAAATTTAACATTTCCAAGCTCCTCAACCGTCCTTCATAAAATATATTTTAGAAATATTAACAGCTAAAATAAGCTACACGATTCAAGTATGCCCTATTAATATCAAGGTCAATGCTTTCTCAAAATGTTAGATATAGTAGTTGCACATCCTTACCTAGTAACTTGATTGCCATATTCATATTTAACTTGTGTATATATAATTAAATCTTGTCAGACTAAGAGCATCTCCAACAGCTCAGCCCTGAATATTCATGGGAGGCCCAGTAACTGGGCGCTGATTTAATCAGCGCCTAAGCCTGGGCGTTGATTAAATCAGCGTCCAAGCAATGGGTGTTGATTAAATCAGCGCCCGAGGCTGGGCGCCTATAAGTGGTGCCTCTAGCCCCTTTCCCTTACATTCTTCCTCTGTTTTATTAGGTTTTTAATTGAAAAAACGTCGAAATACCGCCACGTTTGACCAAAATCGTAAGACGAACAGTGCGCCATTAGCCCAAGGAGCTTGTTGGCAAAGGACACGTTGCTCTAGCTCCGGATACGACGATTTTCGAGCTATAAATTCTGCACGAGCTGCTAGAGGGATACAGTTATCGTATCTTCACGGCGTTGGATACGTTCGAGGTATAATTCTAACTAACATATAACTACCCATTAACTAATGTTTGTTAGATAGATATATGATATTGTAAAGTGTCTTACTTAGTTGTTTGAATTTAAATTGTACAATAATCCCGAACAACCCTTTAGTTTTTTAGTCCCAATACGTCAGCTATCGAGGTAGTTGGGCGAAGTGTAGAGCGCAGTAGTATGACACACTACCCCTGGTTTTAGTAGATAGGCTGCAGACTAGTCCTTTTGCACAGTTCTTACAGATTAGGCCACCACTGTCATTTGATCTTCCACTTATAGCAGCCCTAGTTGAGAGATGGTGGCCTATGACACATACTTTTCATTTTCCATATTTTGAGCTAAGCATTACCCCTGTCGACTTTTATATGTTAACTGGGATTGAGATCGTAGGCCCTTACATATCTACATGCATACATTCCAGCTCATATGGGCACCAAGGCTATGAGTGACGCCTTGCTTAGAGCATTTCTGCTGTACTTATTGGGTTTGACTTTCTTTTCGAACCAAAAGATTACCATTAGATTAGGTTACCTTGCAACGGTAGCCGATTTAGATCAACTGCACATTATAGAATGGGGTTCCTTACACTTGGATATTTGTACACAACTCTTGATTCTTTTACATTGGAGGAGGTTAGACAGATGTTTGATTTTGGTACATTCTGTCGTGCTGGTACTATGAGTACACGGCGAACATACGTCCACGTATTGTTGAGCCTGCTAGTCATGCTCTAGAGAAATTTTTTCCACGAATAAGACGATGGGAGCGTGTTCAGTTCATTTCTCGGGCACCTATGGGGGTGAAACATGACCTGATGGAGGCCTGTACGTAGATTGATATGAGATGCAGGAGCAATATATTCCAGGCACCATGTGCTGCATATTGGATTGCTATTGCACTTGCGGTCCTGATGCATGATGCTCATCCATTATATATTTCATATCACTTTATCATGAAGAGGATGATTTTACTCCCACCGGCGTTTCTTCCTATTTGGTATTTGGGGGAGTCGTGCTAGTTTCAGACTACTGGGGAGTTACGTATCCCTGGAAATCCATTATTCGGCGATGACATGTTCAGTAGACATCGGACCATTAGATCGCGGTATATATAGGGGTTGAGGCGGACTGGTTGGGTAGATGCTTCTACATTTTTCTTAGCTGAGGAGGACTATGACAGCTACTTAGTTAGAGTTGCTCCTCGACAATACATGTTACCTGACTATGCTCGAGGAGTGAACTCCAATCATATAGGCTCACACGTTGCCAGCGGTAGAGTTTAAGCACTTCCATTTTCTTTTGATCCCACTACATTCCAGTATTCTCAACAGCCCATGGACTTTGGGCTAGACGCCACTTATAGAGCGTATGATCTTACTGATACTCTTATCGAGCAGCCGATAGTTTATTCCTCAGATCTTAATATTGCTGGTGTCCTCACTACTGGACTATACCCGCCTCATGAGGTAATTCATTGCATTAATATTTAACCATATAGTATTAGTTAATCAATTTAATATAGATATATTATATGTAATTACAACATGCAGGTAGGTTGGATGAGTATAGGCGATATATTGCCGTCATTCAGCATATGACACTCGTTCATACCCAGGCGCTCAGTCTTCAGGCTCAGGCGATGCAGGCACAGATTGATGATATTCAGCCTTAATTGGCTGCAATTCAGTTTGGTCGTGGTGGTCCTGCTCATGACGACGACGATAGCGGCGATGAGGACGACGGCTACGATGAGGACGATGACGGCGATGAGGACGACGGTGATGATAATGCTGTTGACTTAGGATGATCATGTTGTGTACTGTATATTTATTTTACTGTTGATTGTATATATTGATGCACTACTGTATTATATTGAGGACACGTATTGCTGTTTATTTGTTACGTTATACAGCTTTTTTCACATTTACATTAAGGACATGTATTGTATTGAGGATATGTATTGTATTGAGGACATGTACTGTATTGCACTACTTTTGATGTTTACCTAGCTTTATTTACAACACATTTACATTGCATAGCTTTATTGGTAGTGTCACGTCATATAGAGCATTATTTGCATGTTGCACTTCTTTTGATGTTTGCATAGCTTTATTTACAACACATTTACAATGCATAGCTTTATTGGCAGTGTCACGTCATATCGAGCACTGTTTGTACGTTACATTTCTTTTGATGTATGCTAGACTTAGCACTCTAGACTTATTCGAACACTGTAGCCACATTGCATAGTTTTGCCATAGGATATCTTCTTACTGCTATATATTCTATTGCTTGGCCAATCGTTCTGAATTCATCTCATCCTATTAAGCAAAAAATGGTGGATTATAGCGATATTTCCTTGCCAAAATCATACTCATACGAGGATCCTTTAAGTCGCGGGAACGCGCCTAATCCATCTTACCCCGAACCAACCGGTTGGTACGTTAAGATGGAGGAAAGACATTATGAAGATTGAGAGAGCATGAGAGAATTTTGCAAGAGTAGAGGCTTTTGGAGGATGGAAGAAGGCAAAGGGAGAAGCGGAGGAGCAGTAATGGGAGAAGGCAAAGAGGCTTGAAATACAGGCTCAATAACCTCAACAAGAACACGAGGTTGATTTTGGAGAAATATACTGCAATTGTAGAGTTAATGTTTTGTATTCCATAAGAAACAGCTCAGACATAGGTCGATGCCACTATAGATGCCGCAATTTTCCAGGTGGATGTGGACTATGGCAATGGTTGGACGATCCTTTACCTCACCGTGTAGTAATGTATGCAACTAAAATTGAACAAGAAATTGAAAATCTCAAAAGGACTCAAGGTTCAGTTCAATTATCACGTGATCGAAGATATATTTTAAATCATCCAGTTTGTATTTGTTTCATATCTTGTTTGCATCATTTCAATTATTAGTTGGTACCACTGTATCGGTTTATTTCAAAGTTAGCTGTCCTGTTTGTATCAGTCTTTTTCGATGTTGTTAATTATATTACGTACTCAGTAGATAGTGAAAGTGTCTAATACATGGAACTTATAAAAACAAACATTGTACTTTTATAAATTACGTGGAACTGAATCCTAATACGTTCGATTGTAAGGAAATACGTAGAACTTAAACAAAAATAAATAAAACTTCATTCGAACTATCTAATATAGCTAACACATAGATCATATGCAGCATGTCCAACAAAATTAGTACGATGCTCCCAAAGATAGCATGAATCATACGTAGCTCGCGTTAACTAAAATAGATCTTCTTCCTTCACTGTGTTTATAACGCTTCTGTAACGTTGACAAGCTCTAGTAAATGTGACATAAGTACTGCGAGTATCCAATATCAGTTGAATTAATCTACAATCAAAATGATTATTAAAGGCTTCATTTAGAGTAACCCATAAATCTTGCTCGATCTACTCTTCCATTTATCTTGTATCGGCTTCTACGTATGCTTTGATTAGCACCGAATAATCCTGTGGAGTCCAACTTTCATTTGCCATGGAATTTTTTGTACACTACAACCATGAAATTTTCACTTAAATAGGCAACTCAAACTCGTCATTACGCAGATCAATAATGTCTGCCACTTGCTAAATTTGATTTGATTACACTCTGCAATATTTGTCTGCCACTTGCTAAAGTTGATTTGACTACACACTACATTATTTGTCTGCCACTTGCTACAGTAGATTTGACTATGCTTTTCATTTTTGTCTGCCACTTGGTACAGTTGATATGACTACACTCTGCGTTTTTGTCTGCTACTTGGTACAGTTGATTTGACTACACTCTGCGTATTTTGGTCTGCCACTTGCTAAAGTTGATTTGACTACACTCTGCATTTTTGTCCTCCACTTGCTGAAATAGATTTGACAACACTCTACGTTTTTTCTCTGCCACTTGCCACTTTCCACTGTCTACATATCGTATCACTTCTATATAAGGATTTCAACTTCCACTCCATGAATCACATTTAACATCTTCTTTCTTTCTCTCCTAACATTAAACTAAATACAATAATGAATACTTCATCTTTCCTCAAATGTGTTATGACGTTCGATAGTGATTCCGATGAAGAAGAGATACTCCAAGAGGAAGCCAAGGAATTGCAAGAAATAGCTGACATATGCCGTGAAGCTTATGGCTCCATATCCCGAAAACACAGCGGGTCAGTCGTGGGTCGCAAACATATAAACCATAATCAATATGTCTTCCACAAAACTGTGATGCAAGACTACTTCAACCCAAATTGCACTTATGGACCTGATATGTTCTGGAGAAAATACAAAATGAGAAGAGATCTGTTTTTAAGAATTTTAACAGGTATTCAAAACAATGACAAATATTTTATTCAAAAAACCGAATGTTTCAAAAACACAAAGGCTTAGTGGTGAACAAAAAATGAATGTTGCACTAAGGTTTTTAGTTTATGCACCCCGTAGATGCATTGGATGATGCATATCGGATCGTAGAGACGACCGCGTTAGA
Source organism: Allium fistulosum (assembly GCA_030737815.1). NCBI lineage: Eukaryota > Viridiplantae > Streptophyta > Magnoliopsida > Asparagales > Amaryllidaceae > Allium > Allium fistulosum. The sequence continues at coordinate 748,963,454 of CM060905.1, read as the reverse complement.
AACTCTCGACAAATTCTGCCAACTTGTGGTGGATGTTTTCGGCACTGAGTACCTTAGATCGCCAGATGAGGATGATGTGGTGCGGATTCGAGAAAGGCACGAGAGCAAAGAATGGCCTGGAATGCTTGGAAATTTGGACTATATGCATTGGGAATGGAAGAACTACCCCAAAGCATACCAAGGAGCTTACAATGGTAAAGAAAGAAAACCAACTATTATTTTGGAAGCCGTTGCTTCATACGATTTATGGATATGGCATGCTTTCTTTGGAATGCCTGGATCTAACAATGATTTAAATGTTATTGAGAGGTCACATTTATTTAATGATCTGGCACTTGGTCGAGTAACTCCAGTGTCGTTCACTCTTGGGCAAAGAACTTACGAGCATGGATATTATCATGGCGATGGAATTTATCCAAAATGGAGCACCATTGTGAAGACATGTCCAAACCCAATAACAGCCAAGCAAGCAAAATTTGTTGCGATGCAAGAGGGACAAAAAAAGATGTAGAAAGAGCTTTTGACATTCTACAATCCAGATTTGCTACAATTAGGAATCCATGTAGAATTTGGTCTCGGGAAGAAAATGTCCAGAATCATGTTTGCATGTATTATTATGCATAATATTATTATTGAAGACGAAAGGAATATGGACGAACAATAATGTCACTGCGAATATGATGGTGCAGGGCAAATGCCAGAAGTATTCCGAGATGATGTTCTTATAATAGAAGAAGCATCCAACGTTCACGTGGAACGACAACTTTCATACCGCGACGCACAACTTCACAATCGGTTCCAAAAAGTTCTTATGAATCACATTTGGAATTTATTTGGCGATTCTTAGATAAATATTATATCAGATCTGTCATGTACGTACATGTTTGAGTTGTAATAGTATTTAAGTTGTCTTATTACTATGTATGTCATTTCCTTCAAAATGTTATTCTGTTTGGTCATCGACTTTGCCTAAATGGAAATAAGAATGATACAACAATAATTGATAACAAAATACAGCAGATTTAAATAAATGAAACATTACACCAAAAATAGTACAACTTAAACAATTCTAGGACTAAAAAACAACTTTAAGGGAACATGGAAATAATTATTTGTCGTTTGTGCTCCATCCAATACTGCTTTTGCATGTCATCCATCCCCGTCAGATCTTTATCCATAACCATCTATTCTTCTCTTCCCCTTTCTATATCCAGCTTTTGTTGCTCAATTTCTACAAACTTGCGCATCACATCGATCTTCTCCTATGCTAGCTTGCTTCTTTCTTGATGCCTTCTTTCATGAATTTCAAGAGCATCATTCACTTTAGCATCCACCACGGCATCAACTTTATTTTCTCTCTTCGCTGCTTTTGCCCCAATTGGTCTATAACCTTCATCCGGTCTCTGGTTGAGCGCATCCAACTCATTTTCTTCCTAAAATTGACTTTCTCTACAAGATGAAATCTCCCAGGCTTGACGAGTATGAAGATTTCGATGCTTTGTTCTTCCCCTTCCCTTTTGTTTGAACATCTCGGAGGCTCCTAGTGTTATCGGAGTTCCACTTTGGTGTGCTCATCGGCAACTCATAACGGTTAAAAAATTGGTAATAATGCGCTTTTTTAGCTCCATTTTCTATTGGAAAAAGCTTTATGAATTCCTCATTCGCCATTCTTCTCTATAAATCCAAAAAATAAAAAATTACTAATACAAAAACTAATAATAATAAGAAACATACCAAATGCTCTTCACCTCCCATTTCACTAAGGTTCGCTTTCTTTATTTTATAAATCTTTAATTCTTTGATGATTGATTTTGCCAAATCGACCTTGAATCACCAACAAAGATCGAGTATTTTCGGGATGTTAAGGTTGAAGGTATGCATTATTTTCTTCCAAAACTTATCGCCGCTCTGATCGTTGCCTCTAATCAAGTCATTCGTATAATGATAGTAAATGTTGCATAAATCGTAGTCTTCGTCGCTTCTCCATGGATTTGACGAATGCTATGTGAGAGGAGTGCTCGGTTGTTGCTAGCTTTCATCGAAGTAATAGTTTTGAGACTGAGAAGGATGCGTGAAGTCCCCAAAAGGTGAAGTCAATTTCAGATAATATAGGTTATTGAAGAAATGAATGAAGATGTTTGTGTAGATAGGATGAGCGTAGAGTGTGAATTTATAGAGAATGTGGAAAATGGCCATTGGAACTAGTCGTTTGGGGAGCTATTGGAACTAGCTGTTGGGCAAAATAGCTGTTGGCCCTTGGCGCCTTAATATTACGCCTTAATATATGGCTGTTGGAGATGCTCTAATGCCTTTATACATAGAAAAAAACAAATAAAAATGCAATGAAATATTTTTTTTAAATAAATGACAAACTGTCTTTTTAGGTTCATGTTACTGTTGTGTGATACTTGCAACTAAAATAACCTACATGACATTTTCAAACATCAAGTGAAGTCTTCAAGTATGTTTATTAATTTATTCGTTAACAGTAATGTTATTTACATCGCATATGTAGTTCCATTATCAGTTTGAGAAAAAAACATTAAGTGGGATGTTGGCGCCATATGTACAACCACATTAAAAAATGACAAGGCGTATGTGAATGAAATTGAAGCTTAAGTTATTAGGTTGTTAACACTTTAGTAATGAGAATCAACATAATGATTATCTTCTATCCTTCAACATTGTGGTAATGGAATAATAAGGATTAAACGATTGGATAAGCTATATAATAACAATTATTCAAGAATATTGATTGCTAATACTATGTCAGTGCAAAGACATTTACAATTCCACAAATAAAGACTTCCGTGTTCATTAACTTCTAATTTTAGCTAACAAAAGATTTCCACAAAATCAAAACTATAATGTGTTTTTATTGCCTATTTACTTTTGTGATCTTTTCTTTGTTTATACATTTAAGTGACAATCTATTGATGCATTATCTTTTTTTCTTGTGTGTAAACGATATATTTAAACTATTGATGCCTTATCATTTTGAGTTTAAGTGGGGTAAAAGTAGAAATTTTGACAAGTAGTACTTGCTATTCCGAAATGAAAATTTATCAAAACTGAGCTGAGCTCATTTAGCCAAAACTTTTGATCGATTTGTCCGACTTCGAGAATTTTGCCATTTCAGAAAGCTTAAAACCTAAGGTATAATTGAGGTGTTTTGCAAAATTTTGACGTGTTCTTAGCCAGAAAACATGAGTTTTAGGGGTGGACATGCATATGTAATTTGATTACAGTTTTTACCCACCATGCAAAAAACCGCTATAACTTCTAATGCACTCGACATTTTTATGATCCGTACAAAGATTTAGAAAGTTAAAACACTATATCACAATTTCCTTTCGCATAACATGACTTGGTTTAGCCTTTTTGACTTTGAAAATGAGTGGGAATAATGTTAAACATAAACGTTGTATTGCTTCAATGTTAAGTGAATGTATACTTATTAAAACCATCTTGGACTAATACTTTGTCTTGAGTTGAGAACAGGTGCTTAGAAGGCCTAGCACGATTGTGTGGCGACTTTGGCTCACATATGAGTTAAATAACTCGCTTAAATGCTAAAATAAAGATTTTAGATTAAAATACAAAAGTATTAGAAATATTAATATATATATATATATATATGTATATATATATATATAATATTGTGTTTCCAATCAAGTGGTCAATGTATATCACATATACATATATATACACACATACATACATACATACATATATATATATATATATATGATATTTGTGAAATTGCGAATGACTCTCCATGCAAAGGAGATTTTGTCGAAATTTTTCTGAAATTCTAACACTTAGAAAATTTTCCAATAAATTTCGTATGCAAAAGAATAATGATTAATAAACGAGTCTATTTAAATTTGTAACATATGATAAATTTGATTCTATGTTAACCACTTAGAGAATTGAGTGAGTTTTAACTCGATTGTATAAATCGAAAGAGAGTTGTAATTTAAGTGTGTATGATGTCTTCCTATAAGAAATTACGAGCATGCAATTTTCATAAGTGGGGAGGTCTGTAACAACCCGTTATTTGAAGCCGTAGTATTATACTAATTTAATTAAAGTAAAATGTTCGTATTCAACTTTTGATGAAATCTACTTTTTACTTAATTTAAATATATTTAATAATAGATTTTTTTTAATTAGTTGAATTAATTAATAAGTTCTTTTCAGAAAATATACCAAGCAAGATAAAGTGTTTTTGTTAGATATAAAATATTTTTAACAGTTTATATTATTGAAATATGTGGAAAATAAATTTAATTTACATTACATTTATACAATGAATAATTGAATAAAGATAGATGGATATCGAATCAAATAATGTCGTGTAATTATCGAAATTGTACTTTGTAAATTAGATAATAGATTAATTTAAATTGGAAATGATTCTACAAATAAACTATGGAATTATTCACATTTAAATATAGGTATTGAAAAATTTTAAACAATAGGGGAAAATGCAAATTTTATTTATATAAGAAGTTTAGTTGTAAATTTCAAGAGAAAATAAAATAAATTCATTTCAAAATCCCTTCCTTCCTCACTTTTGGCCCAAGCCTATTTACATTAAAATAAAAAATGAACGCACCTTTACAATTTTCTTTCCCAAATTCTAGAACCTATCCATATACCTAAATCCCGAAATACCATAACACACTAAATCGACAAGGAAAAAACACAACAAAACGCAAAATGCATGCTTGCGGTGGCCGTAAAGCGAAGGGATGGGGAATTGCAAGGGGACATGACATTGGTGCTGACACCGACGAGTGGGCGACCTAGGCTGTAGGAAGTGAACCAGTGTCGCGGTTCTGGTAATGGGTGAAGTCATGACAACAAAGGTTGCAACATCGATCTGGAGGTGATGGGAGAAGCTCGGCTATGTGCGACGTGGAGCATGGTTGACGGTTGTTAGGGAAGTTCAGGCGCGCGACGATGGTTGTCAAACGTGCGATGGTCAAGACATACTTGTGTCATATGGAGACTGCTGCAAGCAACGAAGGAGGAACAATTTTTCTAGCACCTTTGGATAGTAAAGACTTCGCTTTGGAAATTTAGGTGAGTTATTTTCAACTCACACTTTTATACCTAAATAAATGAATGTCCTTATGCTAACCATGTTATGGTAGTTTGGGTGATAATTGTTGGTTTTTTATTATTGAATTAGCTAAAGTATGAATGCATACGATGAATTGTTCTATGTTTTGCACATAGTTTGGAAAAACTTGATTGGTTTGGTATGTTGATTCCTTGAGTGGTTTGGTAGTGCAAAATATACAAAAGTAATTCCGTTCGTTGGTGAACTTAAAATTTTATAGTATGATGATACTTATATATCATCATATGATCGAAGTTTGTCAGAAAGCAACTCGAATTTATAAAATAATTTCATATTTGGAATGACATTTTATAGAGCATTGTTGGCTCTAAAAGTTGAATGTTGATGAATTTGTGGTTTGTATTATTTAAATGTTTTTAAATGATTTTAAAAATGATATTCTATGTATTTTGCTCCATATTGGAAATTAATTTGCAAAATATGAATGTTTTTAACTTATTCCTTATTTCAAACTTTATATTCAAAGCTTTTAAAAATGAGTAATAGTTATTTATAAAACCTTTTAAATTTTACTATTATATGTATATTATAATTTCGTAAATATTTAAAGGCAAAATATAAAATATAGTATTATTTTATAAAAGCAGTTATGAAAGTAATAATTTTAAGTTCAAGCGATTTTTGTTATAAAAGAGGTTTAAATGATTTTAAAAGAGTACAAAAGTTTCTGTGAATAAGCAACTCCTCTTTAAAATGAGTTTATGGATTTAAAAGTGATTTCGGAAAATTATATCTTTATACATACATACATTTTTATATATAGTTTATTTAAAAATCTTTTATCTTATTTATTATGGGTTTGACATTTTAATGAGATTTCGTGCTTTTCTATGAAATAAAGAATTTTAATAAACGATTGAATTATCGGATTGGTATGGGACATTTCATACAATTCTTTCGATTATTATTGTAATTTGTTAAATAGAGTTTAAAGTGGAGTTTACTAGTTTTAGTAAATACTTGAATTTACTAGCTGGTATGGGACGATTAGTTAAATTCTTATGGTTACATGAGTGACGATAATTAACACTTAGAGTTGTATTATCTCGGGGCATTCGGATTTTTTTAGGCTAATAGATCCCTGAGAGAAGATAACTCCTTTTTCATCGACCTGAGAGTCGATACATTTTGGATTTGGGTAGGTATATCTATTTTGGAGGATTAGGTTTGTTATCGTATGATACGACTGCCCTTTTGGCCCTTGGACAGGTGTTATAAGCGGACCTATCAATTTTTTTTGGATATAGCAAACAATGTTGCCTATTCTGTACGATTGGGTAATCCACATAGAAGTCTATTTTGTAGGATAGACTATTACACTATGTGGCAGAGTCTTTTTGTTAGTAGACTACATAAGTCTATTTAGGTTGTTAGACTTCGGGTCGTTGTTTTTAGGCTAATAGATGACTACCATTATTATTCCTTCAGAGATTGCGGTATGGATTTTTTACGCTTTTGGCTTTGAAGGATTTGGAATTTGTCTCACCATATTTTGATGAAATTCCATTTGAGATTTGATATGGATTTATATTAAGGTGCTTTGGTATAGTATGCCTTATTTTGATTAATTGGTTTTAGGCATATTTTAAGATGAATTAATTTTATTATTGAATCATAATAGATTTTCTAATTTGTGATTCTATTTGATATGCCTTATCATGATTATTTGGTTTTGGGCATATTTCTATTATGGCTTATTTTATGGTTAAGTCATATATTTATGATAATGGCTTTCTGAAGTGATGATTTTGATGGATATGCCTTATTGTGATTTTTCGTCTCAGGCATATTTTATTATGGCTTATTTCTATCCTTAAGTCATATATTATTGTGATATTATTCTCATATCGTTTTACTAGATATAGTCTGACCCATTTATTTTAAAATACTCGGTTTAGACTGAGACCCTATAGGCACAAGGGCTCGTTGACCTTTGGATTTTGGGCTAGCATTGAAGTTGATTATTTTAACTATTTTAGTTTACTTCATACTTGTATATATTTACATTTAGGAGTTTATATCATGTATATTATCTATTAGTCATTTTTTATCTGATACAATATTTGGATGTCATGTACATAGTATGTAGGTTTAGTACTGATATTTTATGGACTCACATTTTATTATGTATATGATGATGTATATTATTCCACTGTGATATGTGATTCTGATGTTGATTTATTTATATTATATACTATTCTGAATATTTTTTATTATTGTGTTAATTAAATTGTATTAATACTATGCACGTCAAATTTTTAGTTTAGATCCTCAAAAAGGTAATAATAAAGAAGTGTCAGTGTTGGTATAAAGATATATTCACATTCGATCGCTCATGCATAGCCCTATTCTCTGTGTTATTAGATAACATTACTTGTAATGTTCTTTAATAATATGGGTATAGTGGTAGAGTCGTTACCATTCCAATGCTTCAACTTAGACCTGACTGTAATCACTTGTTGGATCACCATACCATGATTTTACAATATTCAAAGTGAAATATCTACATTGGAGTTTCACAATATTTCCAAGCCAGTGGAATTTTGTAACATTTCACTTCAACATTTCTATTTGACCTTTATTATATTAACAATAGAAAACTTCTATGTAGTTTATTCCACAATTATCCAATAACTATTAGTATGCAACCTCTTGGTGCCCCTTGAAGCCATGAGTTATACACTCTCCAATAGTAAGAGAGCATTACATACTCTAGTCTCAATGGAAGTATCGATATACATTCTCAAAACATCTTGACTATGAATGTTTAAAATAATATGTTTTTTTAATGTGATAAATTTATCATGGTTAGAACACATTGTAATCTTTCGCATAACTATCATCTAAGAATTTTCTATTTAAAATACTTTAAATTAATCACTTAACTAATTATATCAATATATAACAAAGTATATTACAATAATCAAACACCTTTATTATGAATAAGGAGTTAGATTATGTAACAAATTTCATAATTTCCCCTAGGATATACCTCAAATTTTATCAACTTTAAATTTCCCCTACCCATTTTCTATGGAATACTACAATATCATGCACCATGGAGCAAGCGTAATTTGAAAATCAACAAGGAAGGTTGACCTAATAAAGCATTTATTTCATCCCAAGCATTGAGTCTAAAAATAGTACTAATGATGTTGTAGTCATCATAATGTCATTTAAGTGAGATCGGTTATTATATTGTTAATATCAAAAGCACAAGAATTTACAAATTTTGACAAAAACATTTTCATTCTTCTATTTTCAAATTCACTACATTCGGTTACATGACCTCTTAGTTACGTAATTCAGATAAAATATACTAAATACAAATATATTTCCAAGAGCAACATATGAAGATGCCACCTTGGATAATCAAAGTCACAACTATCTTGATGTTTATAAACCCCATCATCACTTCCAATCAATAACAACAAAAGCATTTAAACCGCACAACGGAAATACTTATAATATTAGCTTGGCCCTCCACCTCTTCAGAAGCTTTTTTGTCTAAACCTTGAAAACCCTACTCTTAGCCTACTTAGTTGTCAATTGAGCACCTGAGAGTCTAAGAGAGATCAAAAACTTTGGGAAAGAAAAAAGTCTGGTTTGAATAATATCAGTTGGTCTCAAACCAAATTAGATAATTAATGAGGTCATAACACTAAGCGAAACGGGTTTCCCCTTACCGATATCTTTTTAAACAATATATCCACATATTATATCCTATAATCAAAATGATTTGAACATAATCTAACATCAAAATCACTATCATGCATAGATGAGTTATAAAGAATAGTCAGTCACTCACTAGGATTAAAGGTCCACACTTTCTCATAATTGTACGATCCCATAAAAATAACCCAAGAAATAGGCTCTCCATGGTCAATATGAATCTATATTAGTTTTCTTAGGAGAACTATAAAAATATCGGGCTGACTTGAGTAGAAATATAACTAGATTAATCAAAAACCTCTTATCCAATATAAAAAGAAATAACATTAGCTTCTATCCAAAGAAGAAAAAAAATGTTGAGCATCTCTACTACGTGTTCCTTTCTACGTGTAACTTCAAACTTTTGCATCAATATCAGCAAAGCCATACACATTGGAATTGTAGACCTGACCAATCGAGGCTTAACGGTTGGAGGATAGAATGTAACCCTAAACTAGTCTCCACCTAAGTATATGATTTCAAAATATAAATTAGCCTTGTCTTTTGGTCAGTTCAGTGAATCCTAATGCAATTTGATCTTTCCTATCTCCTAGATACGGTTCTACTCATTCGAGAGTTTAAATCTTACGGTATCCATTATCGAAACAACCCGAATCGGTCATTGATTTGAAATTCCTATGGTCATAAATATTGGTGATTTCATATAACATATAAATGAGCATGTCAAAAATTAACATACACAATAATAACAGAACAAGGTATAAAATTGAACATATAGCACATCATTATCCATCACAAATATATGTTCATATGATAGCTATTATATACAAAAAATTAGTTGTAATTAAGTAACAATTTCTTTCAAGTCTCTTTAAAATGGGCTAAATTATTATTACTATTATTTTTAAAACCTTGTCAAAGTAGTTAACAAAAAAAATTTGTTAAACAAAACATAATCCAACTTAGAGTTAAAAGGTATCAAGTGTCATGAATAAATTATCCTACTTTTTAAAACATTGTGCTATAGGCCTTTTCAAAAACCATATGCTATTGCATGTCAAAAGCTTGTGCTATCACACCTTAAATTCCAAAGCTATCACATGTTAACTAAAACATGCAATTGCATGTCAGCTAAAATAAGCTATTGCATGTCAACCAAATCAAGCTATGACATACAAACCAAAATAAGTTATCGCATGTTGAAAAATATATTGCTAACACGGGTTGAAAATATGAAGTTATCATAGGTTAAAAATATGAAGTTATTGAATGTCAAAGTTTTATAGCTACCAAAATTGAGAAAATAAAGCAACCACATGTTGGCATGTTCGTGCTAAAGCATGTTCAAAACACGAAGCTACCACATGTTGACAAAAGCATAGCTATCATATGTTTAAAATATGATGTTATCACATCCTTAACTTTTAAAAGCTATCGCATTTTGAGAAACCAATAGCTATTATAGGTTGAAAATGTCCATTTAAATAACTACCAAATCGATCTATTTCTTTAGAAGTAATAACTTTCTACCAAACCAATTTTGTTATACAATTTTCGCAAGTTAATCAAAATATTCTCAGAAATTTTACAGTCAAACCTAAGAGATAATTTCTTTATCTTTATAAAACTTTGATTAAATACCATATTTAATTAATATAACCTTAAATAATTAAATCATTCCTTTTACTAATTAACTCATAGTAAATCGAAATGTATGGGAAAATTTTCAAAAATTCCTAAAATTCCAGAAAACCTTCTTTAATCATATATAAAATTTTTGAAGCAAATTATTTAACTTCCATATTTTTATAATTGAAATATGAGATCTTCCATTTTCTTATCCTCAAAAATTCATAATTCATAATAATTCAAAAAATTATGAAATTTAGAATCTATCTCCAAAATATTGTTCTCGACAGCATATCAAAAATTCAAATCATTTGAAGCAAAAAACAACCATGATTTTAAACCAAAAAAGCATAGGAAAATTGTACAAAATCAACAAACGATAACCATATCATATATAAAGGACTATCCAAGCCATATTCATGTAGAACACAATAATCACTTGGTTTTCATTTAAATGAGAATTAAAACAATATATAACAGAGTGATGAACATATTACTTATCTTATATTGGATTTATGTGGGTATAGTTGCCTTGTTCTCTTTCTTTAGTCTCTTTCCTCTTATTCATCTATTTTGAAATGAGTTTTAATGGAGTTCTCTTTGTTTTGTATTTTGGCTTCATTCTTTGGTTAGGGATATGGATAAAATTAATAAGAGGGAGGAGGAGAGAGTTAAGTGTAATAAATTAAATGTGCTATCTTTCTTTCCTTCTATCTCTCAAACTTAATTAATTATGTATATTCCTTTCCTCTTAAATCATTACTCCATTTAAAATTCAAATTCAAATGGTAATAACATGGCAATTATATGTACTTTATACACTTACTCACATTATTATTTAATTACCAATTAATTAAATGTGTTCTATATAAATTATGGGTGTTATACGATTCTAAGTTGAAAATCCATCAATCACAGTGAAGTTCTACAAACCTTGAGTCACCTTCTTCTAATTCAATAGACAATCCAATGCACCCAATCGATTCTTTAGTTTCTCTGGTACATCCTTGGATATGGGATTTACATGTATCACTATCATCAAGATGCATCTTATCAAATATCTGCTCGAATAAGATGTTTACCGAGCTTCCACAATCATTGAAGACTCAGTGCACTATAGTTGGCCTTCTTGCTACCGTAATCACCTTTGGGTCAAGCGGTGGTGCTTCGGCCCCATTAACCTCTCTAATCCTAAAAATGATATCTTCATCTGTCCTTTTCTATTGCTTTGCCAAAGCACACTCTTCTATGTTATAACACATCTATTGAGGCGTGTGCCCCAAGGAGCAACCATAGCACTTCATTTCATTCCAGCTCTGTTTCGCAAGATGCGAACCACCAAATATGGTATTAATAACTATCCCTTTAATTAGTTGTCTTAACCCCTTTCCACTAAACCCAGCCCGATTTCATCAGGTAGGCTTCCTTTGGGTTTGATTATTAGCTTGCCGCCCACCTACTAATTTCGAACTTATAGTTGTAGCCTTTTCTTTCTGATCAAATCCTGATGATTTTTTCAAATGTCTACATTCATTCGTATTGTGCCCATGGGGTTCGTGAAAACAACAATACTTTCTAGAGCATTAGGGGAGGCTTCTTGTAATGCTTTGTCCCTTGCATTGCAAGGTAAATATTTTCAACAGAGCTAATCGACATTGTATAGTTTCCATCATGAACATATCTAGAATGCTTCTACTTATTTTTATTTTTGGTGCCAACATTTTGCTTTATCTCCTTGTAGTTATTATTTCTAACGAAACCATGCCAATTGAAAGTAGGTTGAATAAGTGAATTAAAAAATGCAGTTTTTATCTTAATTAAGTCTATAAAGCCAAAATGGATATTAAATCTAATCGAAATATATTAAATAAAATCTTTATTTTATTTAATTATTAAAAAGATTTATTATGTTTTAGGTCATAAGTATATCAAATGTACTTTTTTGTGTAAAGTGCATGTGATATAGATAAGACGTGTACATAGTTAGTGGGAATGTACGTAGGTGCTAGGATTTACACCAAAGCAGATCCCTTTTCCCTTACATATGCCTTTGTTCCATAATATTTATTTAATATGTACGCTCACACACACACACACAGATATATATATATATATATATATATATATATATAGTAGAAATATAGATTTATTAAAACCACATATATAGTAGAAATATAGATTTATTAAAACCACATTGATAATTTCATATAATTTTAGATCCAAATTTTACATTAATGAATTTGATTTCAATTAATGAAAGATCTGGAATTAAATTTTACATTACCACACAAGACCTATTCTAAAAATTGAATTGAAATAACACATGTAAGTTTCCATGTGTACATAGAACAATATGTATTTGCAAGCAATGTAATTTATGGTACATACACACATACACACATGTATACATGTACATATGTATGTATATACGTTGGATTTAAAAATTAACAATTTGGATTAATAAAATAATTTATAAATGTAACTACATTTAAGAAATTTATGTAAATTCATGATAAGAACTAAATAAATCTAAACAATACATTGAATAACAATAAATTAGCAAACGTGATAAAGAATCTAAACATATTAATTAGAGATGAATATATTATGAAGGGATGAAGAATGTATGTTGAGCTAAATTAAAACAATACAATAGTCAAATATTCAACTGAGATAGAAGAGGATTTAGATTCATGTATCCAAAATGATCAATTAAACACATGATGAATCTTACAAAATCTAAGCATATGAGTGAGAAAACATATAAATTAATTAATTTGGTAATTACTTAGGATGTTGCCTAGAAATTAAATTTTGAAACGATCAATCAAAAGCTCCTATACTTAGTATAATTTATTTCCGAAATTTGCAAGAATCAAGAGATAAGAACCACCTTTTTTTATTTTATTTGATTCTGATTTTGAAATTTTCTAGGATTTGGAAGCCATTATTTCTAGCTAGGATAGAAGAGGTGAGGAATAAATGTGAATTGTGTTAAGAGTGTTCTGAAATGAATGAGAAAGAGTATATTTTAAAGGAAACATTAAAACCTTTCACTCCCATTATTTAAAACTTTCTCTACTTATTTCCAAATAAAATCTCATCAAATCCTCTCCCTTTCTATGTTGCCTTTGGCCGGTCATAACAGGTTCCACAAAGTCTTCATATATTTCTGAAATCACTTAGCACTCAATCCATTAAAAATCCAATTTAAACATTCCATCGGTACTGTATATCGGTATGCATGTTTATAACTTTTTTATATGCACTTTATTAAATACGAATATACTCAAATGGGCCAAATAAAATTTTAATAATTAGCATTCCACAAATAATAATTTATTTAAAAGTCAACTTAGTATTCATTCTATTTGATCAAATTTAAATACCATGATGACATCTTATGCCGATAGCACATTTATAACTTTTATATATGAACTTTACTAAAAACTAACAGTATTTAAACAAAACAAATAAAAATAAATATTTAATATTTCATTTGTATTAATTATTTAATTTACAATGATTGTAAATTAATGAAATCGCATGGTTCATTCAAAATATTCATCATTTCGGTTGTACGACTCAATATTTCATATTCAATCAAAGATTGATATCAAACAATTCAAATATTAATGTTCACAGGTCATCGTAGCTAGTGGTGTGAAATGTTGGCTAAATTTATCACTTAGACATCTTTTGGTAAAATCAAATTTTACTTATTATAAGCAGTACCTGGTAATAACAATTATTTACACCAATTCACTTCGTCAAAATTATACCATATTAGAACTTATGAAATTTCATTTTGGTTAAAATTCCAACATCATCCACATTCAACTTTCTAAATCCAAACAATTTTTTTTACTTATTATAAGCGGTACCCAGTAGTAACTATAGCCTTTCGATGGATGTCCTACCATGAATTTATTAGAACCAAAGTGAAGGGTCGACATTGAAGTTCCAGGATATTCTCAAGTCGAGGGAACTACTTAACATTGTCATTTTGAGACTGTTTGTTTGACCTCGGTTATATTAACCAACAATGGACTCTCAAGTAAGTCATTTCATATATATCTAGTAACTATCAGTATGTAACCCCATGGAGAACCCAACAGCAATGAGTAGTACATTGTTCAACATTTGGAGATCGTACATACTCTAGTCTCAACGGATGAATGAATCCTTTCTCAAAACATATCAAGGAATATTTGGAACAATTTGTTATTTTTCAATGTGATAAAGTTCTCATGAGTACATATAATATATCATTTAAGGATTTTCTATTTAATATACTTTAAATTAATTATATAATTAATTATATCACAATATAAAAAGTACATAATAGTAAGAAAACACCTTTTATTTTGAACAAGATTGATTATAAAGTTTGATATATGTAACAAATTATATAATTTCCCCTAGGGCATATACTTGACTCTATCAATCTCCCACTTGCACTTGTGATCAATTAAGGGAACTAGTTGGGTTAGTCTCCTAGTGAATGGGAATGCAATTTTGGTTTCAGTATCCACTTCGTCGATCAACTCTCTCCATCGTTGATAAACTTCCTTTATCATGGAACTATTTTGAGTATGTCTCTTAACTTGTAGTGAGCTCTAGGTACTTACATGCATTGTATTGCAACATTATTATTATATAACAATGTTATAGGATTCCCAACATTCGAAATCACCACTAGCTCGGTTATAAATTTATGCCTTCATTTATTCTTCTTTTATTACAACATTATTCAAAGCAATGCACTCAGACTTTGGTTGAATCAACAATTACTTATTGTTTGGAACATTTCCAACTAAAATTTATTAACTTAAGATTGAATAAGAACCTGGGATTGACACACTCTACTCGATTTTACTTTTGAAGTTCGAGTTCGCATACCCATTCATAAGAAGTTTGGTTTTTCTATAAACTATTCCCTATTATTTCATAAATACTCAAGAATGTTCTCAATTATCGTATAGTAATCTTAATCGAATACTTGACCTATTGTAAAGACCCATTTCTTCGGCCCTAGAAAATCGACACTAATGCATCTTCGGTATTCACGCGCCGCAAATCTAAGCATAGGAGAGGCGGTTCTTTAAGGGTGGGAAAGAAAAATAAAGACCAAAAAGAATCTCACACGAATGGAATAACATATATTATTTCAAAATATAATCTTTACAACTGAAAATTTAAATATATTTATCAGAGTTAAACATGGACAGTTATAAATATCTGACCCTACAAATACGGAATACAATAATACAAAATTGTGGTGGAAATGGATAACAATCTCCAGAACAATCTTCTAACTCCATGCTCCGAGCTTTTCCAGATTTCTTCAAGTCAAATCTGAACTACTTGGCTGCCTAGGAGAATTAGGGCACCTAGAGTTTACGGGAAAATGAAAATAAACTCCGGGTTAGTCATGAAACTGGTGTAAGAAACTTAAAATACACGTTTTGAAAACAAAGGGTATCTCATAAGACCACGCTGCACATAAACACATAACAGGTTTTTACTATATGATAACCAAAACATTTGCTACAAAAATCATTTTATATTATTTTTAATGGCACTCTTTTGAAAATACTTTTCAAATAAACTTATGAATCATAGATAATATTGTTACATTGGTTAAATTTGATGGCATAATAGGCTTACAACTAAGTCCGAAGGCACTTATTAGAAAATGGATTTTCATACAATGGAAGGTAAGGGACAACCTTCTGTATAGTACATCTCTAGAGGAATGTACCAAGGATACACAAACAATCCTCTACATATGGCAAGACCGGTCTATCCCTATTTGGCACTATTACATGGCCTGGATAGAAACCGAATATGACATCGCCCCGGTCGTTACCGACCTATCAGAGAGCTCTCTTAGCATATACAACATACCCGAAATATAGAAAGGTGATGACCATACCCTAATGGCTGTGAACCACAAAGCCTTACGACATACACTGTTTAAGCCATTACCGGGTGTTGAGGCCCTAGGTAGCAGTTACCTTTCACATAATACATTTCACTTTAAATGCCACATTGCCAACTCATGATCACACAACTGAATTTTACAAACCTATAACTCTTGAGCTTATACGTCTTAGGAAAGGGTATTAAGCTAAGAGAAGTTACCTTTTCTGCTACCAAATAGATGATATGTTCATAGGGATCAATTTAAGTAATTAGAAATGCAGCGTCAGACAGTCATCCATACAAGTTGTGCAGGAACAGGGCAAAACAAAGGCATTCTCCTACCGCATCTTGTCGAGAATTACCCCTAGGATTAGTAGCTTGAAGCCCTTGCATCGAAGATTTCTAATGGAGAACTACTGTCACATAATATGATATGGGAAGATCACCCAAGGGTCAGTGACAAGCCACCTTATAATCCATCTTCCAAATCATTTCCATGACTACATTTCGAATACATAAATTAGTTCGAAATGCTCTTCGGATAGGAATCACCCGATTTCGGCCCATGTTCCTTCAAACCAATCATCGATAAAGGATGTTGAGTAAATAAGGAACTATTCTTTGATTTATTACTTCCTTTTATTAAAAATGTCTTCAAGAGATATAACCTTATCTTATCAAATCCTTTGATTACTTAAAACCTTTTTAAATCTTGGAATAATTCCAAATCATTTCATTTTTCACTTAAGAAAGTATTCCCAAATCTTTTATTTATATTTTTAACAAATATTTCCAAATCATAACCTTTAAAATGGGTCAAAAATAATGTTATTTATCACATCGTTACTATAAACCCAAACCAATTATTTTAAGTGTAGGAATTAAATTAATTCTGAATCGTTACATTTAAATCTTAATAAAAATTCCTTAATTAAAAACTCAAAATTTGGATTGAGTTAAAACTAAGTTATTTAGGATGTTAATCCGAAAACAGTAAATATTAAGTGAGTAGAATCCATAGAAATCATCTAATTCTACTCATTATCAATACTCGTACTCAACAAGTACTACGGCCAAAATTATGGCGAAATCACTTTTTAAATTCCTTGAATAGTACGAGTTCTCTTTTCAACATTTAGCACCAAGTATAAGAAGATCATTTGTATACAATCAAAATTGTATTTAACTTAAATTTTGAAAGTTTAATCTTTTTATGCTTAACTCGCTTCCGACATTTCGATCTTATCTATCCCTCGCCCAAGGAAGAGGCCAGATGATATAGGGCATTGGTTGCTCCTAAATATCTCCTTAGTTTAAGTGTCTTACATCCAGATCTCACAAATAGAAAAATCCAATCTACTCGTCAACTTTTAGAGCCTGGATTAAATCACTATATTTATAATAGCTTTTCCTTAAATCATCTATTTAAACTCTTTTTAAAAAACTATGAAAACTTCCAAATCAATATTAAAACACTAAATTATTCATATGAAAATATTTATAAAAGATTTGGAAAAAAATCGTTAAGTTTAAAGCTATATTTCAAAAGTTAATAAAAAGTGCTATGGAAAGTGATGCAAAAAGTGTTGCAAATAGTATTTTAAAAGCTTATTTGATTAAAAAAATCTTTTCAGCCATTCGAAAATTCATTTTTATAACTCAAATTTGTTTTAAATTATTTTAAAAGATTTAGAGAATTTATTACATATTTTAAAAAATTTAAAAATATCATTTTAAAAGAAATCCCTTTATGGATGCCGAACTACAAAACCACGATTTTCCAAAATCTTCTTTTGTTCATATTTCAAAATCTACTTATCGAAATCTCGATTTTCTTTCTTTTTGGAAAACTATGGATATAATAGTCGTGAAAATTCTTATCTTGAAGAATTCCGAGCTATATTTCATTCTATACATTCGTTTGGCTTTTGTGGCGCGAAATCGCGAACTACCGTTACGCGACGCACCTATTTTTGACACAATTTTCAATATTCAATTAAATTTTGCCAAAACACTTTTAAATGTCTATAAAATATTTCTAAAACATATTAAACCATTTTTAAGAGGTTTAACTATTCCGCATACACCATTTCATTCAATAAAGGAAAGTGATTTCCTTTATGCTTATTGATGTGTATTAATGTGACTCGAATATATATTCAACAACCACATTAAAAAACTATCATGAATAATCATAACCAAACATATATATATATATATATATCATCAAATAGGAGTTTCTCACCTTAGATTTGAACATCAAACTTTAAATCGGCTATAGCTCCGCTATCGTCGCATCGAATCTTATGGAATCGAATCTAAGACCTTAGGAAGGCCACGACCCATACTAGAAGATGTGGAGTCCACGGTCTAAGGTTGTGGGGGGTTGTGGCTGTGGGTTTGAGTGGTGGTAGGTAGGTGATTTGGACTAGTTTTGAAATGGATTGATATTATAAACTATTGTATATATTTTTCTATTTTATTCTCAACATTTTTTTCCTAAATTTTCTAATTTTTTCTATGAATAAGAAGCCATTTGAGAGGCTCTTCAAAAGCTAAAGAAAAAGGAAGAAGAAGAATGTGTTAGGAATTTATGAGAAGAGGCGTGGTGTTTATAGGAAAAAAGAAGTGAAAAAAATATCTAAAACATCATCATTAGCCATCACCATTACCATGTGCACCCACCCCCTCTTTCTTCCATACATTGCCTGTAACATCCTAATTTTTTGTGCCATTCGCATCCGCACATGTCAGACTTGAATTGCTCAAAATATTAGATTGTTAATTTATATTCGGCAAAACTCAGCATATACAGTAAATAAAATAATCACGGAATCACAAACATAGAGTAATATAACCATAAGCAGCGGAAATAAATGAATAGTAGTTCATGAAGCTACTATATATATATATATATAACAGAGTTAAAACAAGATACAACAGAAGTCTCGAATATATAGAAATCTCAATACAATAGTCAAATACAAGATCAGAATACATCACTAGAATCAACTGAATAACTGCAAGCTGAATAAATAGATGGATCTCTAAGTGAAGCTCCAACTCCGAAGGTGAGTCTCAAATGCTGTGACACTTAGTCTGACCCGAACGTAAAGGAAAACACAAAGCACTCGAGTTAGGATTAACATTCTTATATCAATAAGTCTAACTCAAGTGAAATATCAACTGAAATACAAGCAACTCAAAGGATGTTTGGGATAACCATCCTCTAAGGATCCATGGAACTATCTACTATGAAGTAATATACGCTATTATAATATGTCTATAGTAAAGTAAACTATTAAAATAGCGTTAAGGAGTTACCCATATCCCCCTTAAAACATTTTAATATATATTCCCATAGTATATACAGTACTGTAACTTCCCGTAAACTGGGCTTATCAGAGGGCACTCCATAGGTATGGTACAAAACAAACTTGTAATGATCTTGATAAGGTAGGTGACACGACACAACTAAGCAATGCCAGGGTAGATATACCAATTACACATCCGGGTTGATGGTAACGCATAGCAGCCACTACCGCCCACCTCGGAACACACTCCCAAATCAATAATCAAGGGTGGCCACCAAATCAATCACAAAGTCAGAATATAGTATCGAAGGAATGTGTTCGATCGGAGGAATGACCTCACTTGGTCCGAGAATTGCTCCTGTTTTAGCCACCTTATGCCAACTCATGGGAGTTGGGTCCACGTAAAAACCTCAATAGAACGTCACTACCATCCTATTTCATTTTGGAATCTCCACCGCATACACAGTTGTTAAAGTGGTTTTCGGTGTTGGCAGAGAGTATGACAATATCCGATCCCGGTCTCTTTAACAACCAATCGTTATTATAACACCACGGTCATTTCAAAATAGATTATACTTCAAAACCAAAATATCATTGTCATTTTCAAAAATCAAATCAATACGATCATTTCCATTTCAAATATATTCACTTCCAAAATCATAGTACTTTCAAAGTTATAACACTTGCGAAACCAAACACTTGGAATTATAATACTTTGGAAATCATAACATTTTCCTTTAAACAGTTTAGATATTAATAATAGTATATATAATAAAATAGTTTATATTAATAGTTATAAGTTAAAATAGTTTATAATAAATAGTTAGTATATTAAAATAGTTTATATATATATATTAAAATAATTTATATTAAAAAAATGATTTATATTAAAATAGTTTATATATAAATTAAAATAATATATATTAAAAAAATGATTTATATTAAAATAGTTTATATTAAAATAATTTATAAAATAAAATATAAAATAGTTTAAATATAGTTTAAAATACTTTATAAAATAAAATGACTTCCTCAAAGTTCACAAATCGATTCAAATCAACTCGAATTCCAAAATTCAAATTTAATTCAATCTTAATTCATCAATTTCAACTCAATTCAGTTTCTAAATAAACCATTTCAAATTATATCGATTTCAATTACCGATGTGACCCACAAAATATACTATTTCAATTTCAATATATTTCAAAGGTTTAAATATTCATCATTTTCAAAACTAAATTTGATAATTCCATATATATCTTAATTTAACCTCGTTATTATTTAATTTTGAAATATTCACTTAATAAATCCAATATCATTTAAATAAAACCCCCCAATTAGATATCACTAAAATATTTCCTTTAATTTATTTAAACTTGAAATATTCATTTAATCACCTTAAACCAAAAAGCATGTTATAAAATCATATCCCTTAAAAATATCAAATTCAATAAGTTTCAAATCAATTTATTTAAAAAAAATCTTAAAAGAATACTATTTCAAATCAATTTCAAATCTATCTTTCCAACCTTAACTTATAAAAAAAATCATTATAAAATATAATTTTAAATAAATACTTGAACATATTATATAATTTATTTGATATCAAATCTATTTATATTTTTTTTAATTTTCAAAACATATAATTTCTAAAATCAAGAATTTGATCATATATAAAATAACATATATATACATATATAATCTTTAAAAACAATATTTTATATATAAAACTATACACGTTTCCTTTTAAAACTCTTGGAAATCATTTTCAAAAATATATATATAGACCAACGGTGTCTGTATAAAATTTTCTATCCTATGGTCAAGTGATACAGACATTTATCATTTCAGTCCGTAATTTAAATATCTACGGGTATATATCATTTTAACCCGCAATCCCAAATTCAATGTCAATGAAAATCGCTTGGGTTTATCATTTCAACCCATCACGATTTTCCCTTATTCTACAGATCGTTCGAGTATGTATCATTTCAACCCATAGGGAATTCTATACAAACAGGGAACTTGCAGAGTGATAACAGATATGATAATATTATAACATGCATATATCATTAATATAAATAACAGATAATGGTGTCAGATGTCATAGGTGAATAGATATAGATAATAGCATATATATAGCAATGTAAATAACTAACAGCAGCTTATTTCAATTGTCGTTTCAATTGAAATCAAATTTAATAAATATAAGAACGTTAATCGTGAGTGATTGCTCACCTTTTGAGGCTAGAGAAATTTGATAACGAAGTGAGTTACGAATCCAAGCGCGAATTCCAAAGCAAAGCTAGATTGAACGCTAATTTGATGAGCAAAGTTGATAAATTGGAATTGACAAAATCAAATCAGAACTAGATCGATGATAAATGGTATAAGTTAACTTATATATAACTATATATAACTATATATAACAATATATATATATATGCTATATGCTAAATTCAAACATATACTAAATATATATATATATATATATTTCAAAATCATTGTTTAAACCAAACTCAAACATTGAGTCAAACATATATATAATAATAAATTTTGAATCAATATTAAAACTTAACAGTTTAACATATATATTTATATAACCCATAAATCAACCAACAAACCAAAAGTTTAAACTTGATAAATATATTTAAACACTATATGTTATATTTAAAATATAATATAAAATCAGTATTTATAAAATCAACTTAACTTATATATACCGACACACAATAACAAGCATATGAACTATAACTAAAACTATATATATAACATACCCTTTATACAAAATGCTGTAACATATATATACGGTTATATAAACTCACATATACCACAACCGGACTATATTCAACCTTATATATACACGTACAGATTACAATCGATATTATTATAAACTTACATACATATAATACTTGGAATCAACGATATATATATATATCTACTAATATATAAACAAATGTATATGAACATATATACAAACTATAGAACATATAAACTATCAGATATATTCTCAAAATCAATATGTATATATGTATTTTAAAATATCACAGTTCAATTCCACACCTGATACAATAAAATCCACATATCTATATAACTTCTCTTATCTATAATATATATATAGAAGTACATAAGCATATATATATATTAAAATCTTACATAAACTCATATGTATATAAGAGACGCGCTTTCTAGATTTTATATCAGTAAACCTATTTATATAGTACTGTTGTTTTCTTCCAACAAAAGAGGACAAGCTTTATATAGTTATTTAACATATTTTTAATAAATACCATAAACATATGATTGTTAACACTAAAAAGTGAACGCTAACACCCGGTGTGTGTGGTTGAGTTGTGAAAGCACCACCCGCGTGACGGGAACAGAATTTAAGCAGTAAAATAGCAGAAAAGCAGTAAAAGACAGCAGTTTATAGTGGTTCGGCTTGAGATTAAGCCTACGTCCACTTTGAATCTCTTTATTACTGAATCCGGTTACAAATCGATACAAATCTCTTACGAAAACAGTACAATTTGATCACAAGAAACAATCTTGACTACTAGCTCAATCTTCGACGATGAAACTCGATGAATCCGTGTTGGATGTAAGGAATTCCTCCCGAAGCTTGTTGTAGCGTCTCGAATGTTTGAAGATCTTTGATTGCTGAATGAGTGGAGATTTCGATAGAGTAACGGCGCTTGAAGAAATGAATGGCCCCCCCAAAAGTCCCCTGCTTGTTGGAGTTGGAGCTCTATTTATAGGAGCTGATTTCTGAGCAGAATTTTTGCCAAGTCTTAGGTCGCGTACGACCTAAGTTAGGTCGTAGGTCGCGAGCGACCTAAGCTAGGTCGCAGTCCTCTTGCGGCTAAAGAAAGCTGATGAAGTCTTAGTAAATCTTGCCAAGTCTTAGGTCGCAGGCGAGTTAGGAATAGTTGTGGGAGCTTTAGGTCATTGAAGTCTTAGCTCGTTTGCCTCTTAGGTCGTAGGCTTGCTAACTCGTAGGTCCCTTCAGCAGTTAGGTCGTTAGCTCTTTTGAATCACTAAGTCATAAGTCCTCTGAGTAGTTAAGTCGCAGATCCTCTTGAGTCGTAGACCGTTCAGACCACTTAGGTCGTAGGTCGCTAGCTTTTAAACTCGTTAGGTCGCAATATCTCCTAAGTCGTTAGGTCGTGGAGCTTCTATCCGGAGTTAGGTCGGGAAGCTTTTAGGTCGTTGAAGTGCTAAGTCGTGAAGCTCTTAAGTCGGTATGCTTTAGGTCGTGGAGCCGCTTCAAGAGTTAGGTCGTGACATCCCTTAGGTCGTTAGCTGCCTTAAGTCGTTAGGTTCCTTAGGTCGCTAACTACCTTAAGTCGTTAAGTCCATTAGGTTGCTTGCTTCTATAAGTCGTTAGATCTCTTAGGTCGTGAGCTTCTATAGGTCGTGAAGAACTGTTAGGTCGTATAGTTTTAGGTCGCCGAAAATAAAGGAGTTAACATTTGCCCCTCGAAGTACACGCCTATGCCATAGGTCGTGTGCTTCGACTTACTCTTGCTAGATCGTGGACGACCTAAAACTTCGTGCCTATTCGCCTTCCATTCTCAGCCCATATAAACTATTAAGTCGCCTTCTTCCTCCTAATCCTTCTGCTCTAATTTCCCGTTGCCATTGACAAATCTTTGAACTTCCAAGGGAGAATTCAACTTGTTTAATCGACGATTCATCCTTTCTAATAAACTACGTAAGTGAGTTTCGATCTCTATCCCACCATCATCGCCGCCCAATCATGAGTTCATGTTTTCTAACCCAAGTTCAATTCCATGCATTTGTGTCTCGTTTTTTGAATGATTATCACAATCGACACGTTGACATGATTCGTGAATACACGGTAATGTTCGTAATGAATCGAAGGACTTGAAATTGATTTACTGGACGATTCGATGGCATGTAGAGATGAATGGGATTCAAGAAGAGGATGAATCGTTTTTCTTTATACTAGCAGTATCGGGTTATTGGATCCAGTAAGATATTGTTTGGAGAGGAAGCCAGCGACCTAGCAGATCCGGACGACTTTAAAAGTTAGGTCGTAACAAGATTCTTGGCGATCTAAGCCTTGCGATCTAAAAACATCCGCGACTTAAACGAAGCTGATCAACCTCTTTTGCGACCTAAGAGTTCTCGACCTATGCTAAGTCGTGTGCGACCTAGGACATGGAGAAAATTGCATTGCCTTGATCCACACAGTTGCATTGTGCGACCTAAATATGCCTCGACCTATGATAGGTCGCTGAACGACCTAACACTTGAACAACTTTGCACAGCCCTGAACGCTTCAATTTGAACAACACGACTTAAAAATGCTCCGACTTATGTTAGGTCGTGAATGACCAACGACCTAGGACTTGGAAATTTGAGCAGAATTTCACTAATTTTTGAATTTGAATTGTTTTGGACTTTGTTGTACTTCTTTTCAGATTGCCTTGACTTTAATGCTAATAACCTGTTTAAAAGCAACATTCACAGAAAAATGGGACGAATATACTATCATTGATTGCCCACATCGAATGACAGATTAGTCGACAAAGAATAACAAACCTAAATGAACTTTGTGAATGAAATGCTGCGAACTAACGAATCTAAGTGAAGTATTAAAGCAAAATTGAAATGATCAACTAAAGCTGATTTATTTGCATCAACACGACACTGCACTTGGACTTAAGATATCAAGCCCTGAAACTTTATAATCGACAAGTATCAATTAATTTAGTTTTTGTTATATTTGCTTGTAATTGTATTAGTTTTGCACAACACTTCACTCTTTTTAGGAAACGTGCACCTTCATATTTGAATATCCAGTTCCTTGTGTAGAATGGCGTCTCAACAAGAAGGTACAGAACCTGCCGGAGAAACTTTTCCGATTGCCAACCCACTGATCGATCCTCCGGAAACTCTGACCACTCTAAGCCACAAAGTTTTCAGAAAACTATGTATCCAGTTTGGCATTGCCGAAGCCGACGCTCTGCTCACTGGAATAAATGATACTGCAGATAGGCCGCCCCATGGCTTTGTCGCAGTTAACCGCCAAATGTGTTTGAGTGGAGCTATCCCCCCATTTAACGACTGTCTTCGAGAACTTCTCCTCCGACTATCTATCTCCCCTTTTCAACTATACCCTAATGGCTACGCCATCCTGCTGGGATTGTGTGTGCTTTTTAGGAGAGCGCTGGACCGTTTTCCCAGTTTTGAAGAAATTCGCTTCCTATGCACATTTGCAAAGAACAAAGACCATCCCTCTATCACACTCGTGAGGAGTGCCAGGAACCGTAGATTGATTATCGGTCTTCCCGAAAGCGCTTCCGGGTTCTTGAGCCAGTTTTTCTTTGTTCGTTGTCCTCCGGGATTCTATACCAACTGGAGAGTAGGCAGTAAGACCTTTTATCTTCGCTCCTTATTTTTTCGAACTTTTCGAAACTTGAGTTGTCGTGTTAACCTCGCCCTTTCCTTTTGTAGAACTTCCTTCTCCGCTTAGGGATTCCGCCCGCCAGCCAATCTTCGAAACTCTCAGTGCGGTGGCTATTGAAGAGAGGAGCGCCAAATTTCTACTAGATGATGAGCTTTTGCACCAATTTGGGCTTTTACATCCTTCCAGGTCGACTCGGATTCATGAAATCTCTAGTTCTGATGCAGAAACGTTAGCTGCTTCGGGCTCTCAAGCAGAGGCATCGAATGCCCCAGCTTCTACAGAAGAAGTTGCATCAGAAGTACCTGTCGTAGAGGTTGCTTTGATAAAATGTTCCGCATCCACCGATGTTGTGGGGTCATCCAGCAAGCCGACACTTGCCCCAATTATTGAAGAGGAAGAGAATCCTCGAATTCTTGACAAGTCGGCCGATGCGGAAGTTGAGAAAGAGAATTCTGCTGGGCATCATGGCGATGATACCTTTGATGACTTGAGTGATATAATGATAACTTCTCAAGAGCTTTTCAAGGATAATACTTCAAAAGCAACCTCTCCTGTTATTGAAGCGACTTCCTCTTTGAAACAAGCTTCGACAGCTTCTACACCTGTCGTTTCTGTTCCCACATTAAAACATGGTTTGTAGTTTGACGCACGTAGTTCGCACGCCACACACACTTAGGATTTTTCAGCACTTATAAGCATTTATCCTCTTTTTCTGGAAATTTCTAAACTTTACTTCTTTTTCGATTTTCAGATTCTCCGATGGGGCGTACCGGCTCATACTATGACTCATTTCAGCGCCATGGAGGCCGTGGATCTTATGACTTTAGGAAATATCTTGGTGACCAGAGAGAGACAGATGAGGAAAGGGCTCGAAGGAAGGCTCAAGAAAAATGGGATTATGAGCAGCGGCAGAGAAGAAAAGACGCTGATCGATATGATTCTTCCCACAGAAGTGACGATTCCCATAAGCGAAAGTCTTATGATGACAAGGGGAAG
Organism: Allium fistulosum; assembly: GCA_030737815.1. Lineage (NCBI taxonomy): Eukaryota > Viridiplantae > Streptophyta > Magnoliopsida > Asparagales > Amaryllidaceae > Allium > Allium fistulosum. The sequence goes on along the minus strand of CM060905.1, from coordinate 748,936,327 downwards.
ACTCGTATTACTGATAGCTCAAGTAAACGGGTTAAACTTAGCGAAAAGGACGCGTCTTCAATTTCTGAAAAAACTAACGCTCCTATCTCTTCTGATATTCCGGCCAGCTCTCCTCCTTTAAAGAAATCTGACATTCAAGCGATCATCAGCAGGCCCCAATATCAGGTTAAAGATGGCTCTCCAACGCTTCAAAGCTGGTTTCCGAACTGGTGTTTAAGAGGAGTGCGTTTTGACCTGGATTTGGTCCCGATTGATAAGCAAGCCATGCTTAGAAATCTCGATGCAGTTAAGCTTGACATTGATAGGATGTCGCAATGGCAAAAGCTTGTTGATGAACTCCAGAGAGTCAATCATATGAATCTTGAAAACATGCTGACTTTGGAGAATGATAAGGCTGAATGGGATAAGTGGTGTAAGCAGCATGACGCCGAGATGATGAGCATCGCGGATGATAATGCAAGGCTTGAATCTGAAGTCAAGCAGCTTAAGGAAGATCTCACCTCTTCTTCTGTATCACATACTAAAAAAGAAGAAGTCTTTCAAAAGCAAGTGCGGGATGCACATGCTGCATAAAGGGATGCTGAAATGAAGCTTGCAGCTGAGCAGCACATTGCTGAGAAATATCGCACAGAAAATGCTGAACTGCAGGAAAAAGTCACCTCCCAGAACGTGGAGATTGAATTATTAAAGTCTCGACTCGCTAAAGCTGAGACAGAGCGTGATGAGGCTATTGTTGGTCGAGTTGCTGCCGTTGCCGAAAAAGAAGCGGCTGAGCAATCACATGATGCAACGAAAGCAAACATCAGCTCTACCTTATTCGACTTTTATTTACACAGCGTTCTGGGTCGTGGAAGTCTTTCTTTTCTGGGTCCTGACTATGAGGTTACCCTGGCCGAAGTGTGGGAAGTAGCGGTTGACATGCTTGGCGGGGCTGCCTATGATGAAGCGGAACTTGAGGCACGCTACCTTGACGAAGAAGCTCGAGCTGCCCTTGCCATGGGAAAAGAGCAACTTGCCCGAGTGCGAGCTGAAGCCACGGGGGAGAAGCATTCCGAAAAAGAAATACTTCTTGCTGCCCCTGTTCATACTTCGGTCTCAGCTGATGTTGATATCATTGGTTCTAGTTCTCACTCTTCACTCCCTGCAAAAGATATTGTTACGACTCCCACAGAAGAAGAAGCGCTGGAAGATATTGCGGCTCAGAAATTTGAAACTGATCTCGCCAAGTCGACTTCTCCAGGTAACTTTGACGTTGACCCAGTCCCGGTGAACCATTTATTTGATTTAACTGGGCTTGATGATCTTCTTACTTATTACTTTAGCCTTGACGAATCAATATCTCATTTTGAAGAGTACTGATTTTAACTTCTTTTATTATGCAGCGGACGCGCCGGAAACTGCACCAATTTCTCCTTCTTCAGCTACCATTCCTCCTTCTTCTCGAGTTACTCCTCTTCCAGCTTCTCAACCAGGTTCTCAGGAAGAACAGATAGCAGCCCTTCAAGGCTTGGATGAACCACCTGCTTCTCAGGAGCAGAAAGCAGAAGATCTGGAAGATAGTGAGAAGACCCCGGAGCAGTCTTTTGACTACGACACAAAGCTTTCTACATTTCTTACTCCGGGGAGTGAGTCTTCTTCCAAGAAGAAGGGGAAACGTGTGGTTTCGAAGAAAGGAAAGAAAAGTTCTTCTGTTGCTGGAGATGAAGCAGAAGTCGATCCGGCTGAGTCTCTTTATCCTTCTTCTCCGATACGGCCTCCGAAACTAATTACCAGGCCGGGTAAAAGCTCCAAGGGTGGGAAGAAAGAGAAATGAGTTTGATTTTGTCTTTTCTGCTTTTTGCATGTATTGACCGGAAGTTGTGCGGATACCGGTCTCCGCTTCTTTTTGTGATCTGCACAATGTAAATTTTTTTTTATAGTATTGAATAAAATAGCTATTTTACTTGTGTACAAATTCTTGTGTATGGGAGAACGCATCTATTTCTCATTTTTAGTGTAGAATAAACGATCTATTTTTTGTGATATTGCAGTGAACTTGTGGTATGTTGCTTGCATGTTACTTTTATTAATATAATTGAATTGTATAGTATTGCCCCCATACTGTAAGTGCATTGCAATATTTCTAGCTTTTTCAAGACTGATACTCTTATTTCAGAGAATAATTACTCCACTTTTAAGGGAAGAATCATTCTGCTTTTAATAGAGTATATCTCGTCTTTAGAGAAGTTTTTACTTTCTCTTTCCTTCTGAAGAACAGTTCAACTTTTGGGGATGATCATTTTTATTTGTTAAAAAGTGAATTTTCCTATGCAGTGAAGTGAACTTTCTGAAGAATTTTTTGATTTGTTTAGCGCATCCGAAGAAGGCTTTGTTTTTGTGCCTCTGAAGAGGGCTTATGTCTGGTACTTCAAGCATGGTGAAGTGTGCCTCCAAAGAGGTCTTTTGGTCTCCGAAGAGAAGCGATTTTGGTCTCTGAAGAGAGGCAATTTTTGGTCTCCGAAGAGAAGCAATTTGGCATTTCATCTCTGGTGAAGTGGGCCTCTGAAGAGGAGCATTTTGCACTTCTACACTGGTGAAATGTGCCTCCGAAGAGGGCTTGTTAGAATTTCATCTCTGGTGAAGTGGACTTCCGAAGAATAGCATTTTGCACTTCTACACGGGTGAAATGTGCCTCCGAAGAGGGCTTTTGCCTCCGAAGAGGTCTTGTAATTGCCTGGAAGTTACTTTCTCATGGTTGAGTGGATCCACGGGGCGGACGCAAGTTGCTTGATTGGATGTTCGTTTGCACAAACGACTGCAATCAATTAACAAGGGCCCTGTTCCTTCAGCTTGGGAAGGTGCCCCTCCGGTGGTTCCACCAATCTTTTTATTGAGAGAAGCACTTCCATTTGTTGGCGTGCCTCGTTAGAGGGATTTGTTAACCTTTGGGAAGGAGCATCAGTTGGTTGGTGTGCCAGGAAGGTTGCTTCTCAGGTGTGAGTAGATTCACGGGACGGACGCAAGCTGCCTGATCGGATGCATCACGATCAGTTAGCAAGGGCCCTGTTCCTTCTACTTGGGAAGGTGTCCCTTCGGTGGTTCTACCGGCCCATTTATTGAGTGGCATACCTCCTTTTGGCTGCTTCTGTGTTTGCCTGGCCATCTTCTCCCATCATCTGCTCATTAGCGATCTTTTATTATCATTTCCAAGCGTATCTTCTTTCCTTTTGCAAGTAAATTGCCTTATCCGAAGAAGTGGAACTCACTGTTGAACAACTTCACGGGACAAACGCGAGTTACCTAGTTGGATGTCTGTTCATATTGACAATCACAACCGGTTAACGAAGGCTTGCCCCAGTGGAGTTGCCAACTTTTTATGTGAAGTTCTTCTTGTATAGGATTTGAATATGGAATTTTTTGTTGCTTGGTATTTGCTTTAATAAATGATTTGTAGGGCTCGCTTGGCTTTGCGATGGGTGAGCTTTGCTTTAATGACCTGCAATATTAGATCGACATTTTAGCAATACATTTAGAGTATTTATATATCAAAATATAACTGGCATTTTGTAATAGAAAACACAGAATTCATAGTTTTTCATTATTCAGTCACACTGATTTCTCAGCGGTTTACAATGCAGAAGTTACACATCCATTATCATTTTTACAAATTAAGCAATGCTGTTAAGTAAAAAATGGATGCTAGTGATTGTTGTTTCAGAATCTCCGGACTGATTTTCCATTTGCACTAGATTCGCAGCTTCGGATTTATATGCCAAAGAAAGTGAAAGATGCCCCAGTTGCAGTTTTGTGGACAATTAGCAGTCGTCCCAACTTCTGCCTGCTGGGTGTGGACCTCCTGTGACAACATTAATGACAAGCTTTTCTGAATCTTGCACTGCAGTGTTGTTGCGAGAATCGGATTGATGGGTATGACGTTGTTGACCCTGAGTGGATGAGGTTGGATTGACTCTGCCTCTCTTAACGTATTGTTGGAGTTTACCCTGCTCCAGCAATTCTTTAATCACATTCTTTAATTGGCGACATTGGTCAGTGTCATGGCCAGGTTGATTGTGAAATTGGCAGAATTTTCCATTACGCACTGCACCTCTCTTCATCTCAAGTGGCTTAGGATACCTGACAACGTCCTTTGTTGCAAAAAAGATATTTCTTGGTGTATCAGTTAAAGGAGTAAAATCTGAAAGATCGAAGCGGCGGAGTTTCCTCTCATTCCCCTGATTCTTTTCTCCGTCGTTTTCCCTTTTCTGATTCTCAGAATTTCTTTTGTTTGAAGCAAGATCATTATTGTTGTCCTTGGCAACTAATACTTTTGCTGAGGCGGAAAGGTTTTCCAGGCGCATGAATTCATCGGCCTTTTTATAAAACTTCTCAAGGGAATTTGGTTCCTTCATTTTTAGCCATTTTCCAAATTCACTCGATTTATTAATGGCTCGCACCAAGTAGGTCAGGATCATACGCGGTTCTACATTATCCACTTTGGCTACAGCTATATTGAAACGGCTTAAGAAAGATTTGATTGATTCTCCGGGAGCTTGTTCAAGACTAGACAATGACATTATATCCTTGGCTTTTGAAGCATACAATCTGAACTGTTCTTTAAACTTTTGCGTCAAGTCGGAGAATTGATCTATTGACCGAATTGGAAGCTTTGTGAACCAAAGTAAGGCCACACCTTCCAAGTACACTGGAAAGTATCGACACTTAATCTCATCTGACGCTCTTGCACCGGTCATATGCCAATCGTACTTGTATAGGAAATGATTAGGGTCACTCGTTCCCCTATAGGCTTGGATAGTAGGAGGCGCAAATTTCCTTGGAAATTCCACTTTTAGAATCTTTTCCGTAAACGGAGTTCTGCTTGGTGCAAATCCCCAATCGTTCTCATTCTCTTCCCTTTGCATGCTCTCTTTCATGATGCGGCTAACCATTTCGGACAGGTACTCTTTATTGTTCAGAGACATTTCCAAACAGGCATCAGTCCTTCTTTCGGAAGCTTGCCCGGGTACATGTTCATGATAAGTTGGCTGCGGCATAGAACCCTCAGCTTGGAAAGGTGGCATTTCTGGAGAGGTTGTTTGATGGTTTTCTGGTTGACGATTTGCCCCGAGCAGAGCAGTTAATCTGTCCATCATTAAAGCGTTTTGAGCCTCAATTTGTTGGTATAATCCAGAAACTGCATCGTCCAATTCGGCCCGGGTGACTCCAACGGTAGGAGTTGCTTGGTCTGCTATTGGGGAAGCGGAAGTTCCTTCATGAGCATTTCTGGATCTGACAGGTCTACCTCTTCTTCCAGGAGCCATGTTTTCAGATAAGCTTCTGGTTTTGAAAGAGATTTTCTCTACCAATTGCTTTGGAGCAATGATGACAATCTTCCTGAGTTGGGTTCTCAGTGAAAGCACCAAAATGTTAATGCTAAAAAGTGAACTCTAACACCCGGTGTGTGTGGTTGAGTTGTGAAAGCACCACCCGCGTGACGAGAACAGAATTTAAGCAGTAAAATAGCAGAAAAGCAGTAAAAGACAGCAGTTTATAGTGGTTCGGCTTGAGATTAAGCCTACGTCCACTTTGAATCTCTTTATTATTGAATCCGGTTACAAATCGATACAAATCTCTTACGAAAACAGTACAATTTGATCACAAGAAACAATCTTGACTACTAGCTCAATCTTCGACGATGAAACTCGATGAATCCGTGTTGGATGTAAGGAATTCCTCCTGAAGCTTGTTGTAGCGTCTCGAATGTTTGAAGATCTTTGATTGCTGAATGAGTGGAGATTTCGATAGAGTAACGGCGCTTGAAGAAATGAATGGCCCCCCTCCAAAAGTCCCCTGCTCGTTGGAGTTGGAGCTCTATTTATAGGAGCTGATTTCTGAGCAGAATTTTTGCCAAGTCTTAGGTCGCGTACGACCTAAGTTAGGTCGTAGGTCGCGAGCGACCTAAGCTAGGTCGTAGTCCTCTTGCGGCTAAAGAAAGCTGATGAAGTCTTAGTAAATCTTGCCAAGTCTTAGGTCGCAAGCGAGTTAGGAATAGTTGTGGGAGCTTTAGGTCGTTGAAGTCTTAGCTCGTTTGCCTCTTAGGTCGTAGGCTTGCTAACTCGTAGGTCCCTTCAGCAGTTAGGTCGTTAGCTCTTTTGAATCACTAAGTCGTAAGTCCTCTGAGTAGTTAAGTCGCAGATCCTTTTGAGTCGTAGACCGTTCAGACCACTTAGGTCGTAGGTCGCTAGCTTTTAAACTCGTTAGGTCGCAATATCTCCTAAGTCGTTAGGTCGTGGAGCTTCTATCCGGAGTTAGGTCGGGAAGCTTTTAGGTCGTTGAAGTGCTAAGTTGTGAAGCTCTTAAGTCGGTAAGCTTTAGGTCGTGGAGCCGCTTCAAGAGTTAGGTCGTGACATCCCTTAGGTCGTTAGCTGCCTTAAGTCGTTAGGTTCCTTAGGTCGCTAACTACCTTAAGTCGTTAAGTCCATTAGGTTGCTTGCTTCTATAAGTCGTTAGATCTCTTAGGTCGTGAGCTTCTATAGGTCGTGAAGAACTGTTAGGTCGTATAGTTTTAGGTCGCTGAAAATAAAGGAGTTAACAATGATAACTACCTTAAACAAGGTTATAAAGTATAAGTACATATATATATATAATTTAAATCTCAACTCAATATATATACGAAACCCAAAATATACGAAACCTGGGATTTTTTTTCAAATATAATCATAGTATAAACAAAAAAATATAGTTTATAAAACTATACATATATATACCAATAGCTTACAGTTCATATACCACACACACAGATATATATATATATAAACAGAGTATATATATAAATCTGTATAATATACAAATTGACACACTAATAACAATAATATGCCATACATATTATATAACTATAACACCTATATCAATGATGCAAAAGAGATGGGATGGACAGCGTTCGGCAGAGAAGATAAAGGCGAGGTGGATCGGAAGAGGAATGGGTGGCGGAACACGGAAGAATGGGTGGTGGCGCATGGGGTTGCTCGAAATAGGGAAGGCACTTGGTGATGGCGGCTTGCATGCAGAGTTGGGTTGGCTTCGGGTTTTGAGGACTGCTGCATAGGGGAAGGAGGGGAAGGCGGAGAGACAGGGAAAGGCGATGGGAAGTGAGAGGTGCGTGTTCTCGTAGCAGCAGCCGAAGTGAGAGAGAAAGGCATGCGAGCATAGCTCGGGAAAAATGAGAGAGAAAATGGGTGGTTCAGGAGGAAGGAAAATGAAAAGAAGGAGGAGGAATATAATGTAACTTTTGTACAGATTTCGTTGACAAGGAAAAGTATAGCTGAGCCAACGTTTAAAATCGAATGGCCAATAAAGTTTGAAGAGGTGGAATTGCAAAAGCTACAGTTTGAATTGGTGGATATAATAAAAGCTGAAGGCTGATGGTATTACATAGTTGCAACTGAAAGACAAAGGATACAAAAGCTCAAATACAGAACCGATACGAAATCTTTTCGCAGATTTCGCCATCTGCCGAATTTTCGAAACACACAAACGAATATATCATAGAGATCAACACGACGAGACGATCAAAACGGTATACATATATTAGTGGTACGATCATCCTATCTAAAGTCGATAATCGGTACCGAAAATGCTGCTAATTTGTCAGAAATTAGATAAACGGGGCAATAGCAGTCCAAATTTGGAGAAACGAAATATGACGTCTCACTCAGAAGATGATTTACAATTTATTATATATAAATATTCAGGTTTGGAAAACATTTTATTATCATCCAATATAACTGATTTGAATTTAAATAAAATTACACAATAAGATAAAATTCCATATTTTCAAGTGAAAATTTACCATTTGCTATGTTTAAATAGACGTATTCCAAATATCAAATTTTTATTTCAAAATTTTATTATTTAAAATTTCACAAAATTTCAATTAATTATATTAATAAAACCACTAAAATTTACGGGTCGTTACACTCTCCCCCACTCAAAACTTTTCGACCCCGAAAAGGAACGAGGTAGGAGAATAGAAACAACCAGTAAGAAAATAGATTGAAAATAAAATAAACAATCAATTTAAAACCATATAAATTTCAATTTTAAATAAATTAATGTTTAAAAATTTGGTTTAATCCATTTGAATTCACATATGTTAAATCAACCTAACTATTTCTAAATTCATTATCTTATTATCTAATTATCCTAAATTAACAATTTCTAAAATCATAAATTTGTACAGTCAATTATTATACTCTTATTTTATTCAACAAATTTAATTCTCCTTTATTCGAGATTATTATTAACTTTATTCCACTTAATATATCTTATCACATATATTAAGTATATTTGCACTTATTATAACTACTCAAATTTATTTAAAAATTTCTTTAACATCATTTTATATTGTATAATATTCAGTTACATAGTTAACTTTTGAATAATTAAGGTAAGTTATATTGGAAAGCAATTGAGTATTATACAAATGTAACTTTCCCAATTCAATTATTTCAAGTTTAAATATTATTCAAAACTCAAGAGTTAAATATCCGATTTCATTTCAAACTATTTAGAGATAATTATGTATATATATACACTATATATCAAATCAAATTTATAATCATACACTTATAAATTTTAAATCAAGTCATACTTAAGAAATTCAAATCAAATCCATTTTCCAAAACAAAAGTGTAGCAAGGCTACTAAATGGTCTCTCTACTCTGAAACTTGAAAATGAATATCTATGATGCGGCCGCCATCACCGAAATTATTTTCCAACGACACAAGAGGAGAGCACTGATTTAGACATTTTTTTTAATTCTTTGGAAACGATATCTATTCAAAAGTACTTTCAATAATATATATTTTAAAAAAAAAAATTAAAACAAAAGTTTGGAATTTCTGGAAATTAAATTCTCAAATTCTAAATTTAAATTCAATTAAATTTCCAAAATAGTTTCTAAACCATGTTTTTATAATTCCATTTATTTGTATCATGTGACAATAATCAATGGTTTACAGAATAATAAATGAAAATCAAAACAATTCCATTAACTTTTCAATTCCAGAAAATTTACTTATAAAGTATAATTATACAAATTCATTCCATTTACCAAAATTTGAAAATAATATTGTGTCAGTTTGCTCTGTTCAAGTGTTTTGGAAATCCTATCGATATTGCTGATCAAACGAATCGATCGAAAACCCAAATCAACATCAACAACTCAAACAATACACTATAAAACATTTTAATATTAATACAAATACACTCCCTCACTCGATGATAAAAATTGATTTCAAAGCAAGGATAGAGATCCAAATTAAAGGGACCCAAATCAAAAGAATTCAAATTCGAAGATAGGCTCGAAACGAAGATAAGATAATTAAATAACAAAATAGATAAGATGGATAGACTTATATAAATCGCGGGCAACCTTAACCGGGTCAATCGTGACTTCAAGAATAAGATCGATGCAGAATCCTGAGGCAAATCGATATTCGATCGATAGAATAGAATTCGGGCACAGCAAGAGATAGCAGCATCTAAACCGAGGATACAGAAATCTTCGGTGAATCGATGCTTGTTGTAAAGGAGTTTCACTCTTTTACAAATCATTCAGTGGAGCTATGGGATGCTCCGGAGTCAAGAAAACACGAAAAGAGAGGGACAAGGATAGATTGTGGAACTGAGGGGAACGTTCCACAATTTAAAGGAAACCGAGTCAAAGTGGAAGAGATTCAAGCTCGAACGAAAGTGATTCTGTAATTAAATCTACTATATAAGCTGAGTTTTGCCTAAAACCAGAGCTCTGATACCACATGTAACATCCTGATTTTTCGTGCCATTCGCATCCACACATATCAGATTTGAACTGCTCAAAATATAAGATTGTTAATTTAAATTCGGCAAAACTCAGCATATATAGTAAATAAAATAATCATAGAATCACAAACACGGAGTAATATAACAATAAGTAGTGGAAACAAATGAATTGTAGTTCATGAAGCTACTATATATATAACAGAGTTAAAACAAGATACAACAGAAGTCTCGAATACATAGAAATCTCGATACAATAGTCAAATACAAGATCAGAATACATCACCGGAATCAACTGAATAACTGCAAGCTGAATAGATAGATGGATCTCCAAGTGAAGCTCCAACTTCGAAGGTGAGTCTCAAATGCTGTGACACTCAGTCTGACCCAAGCGTAAAGAGAAACACAAAACACTCGATAGGATTAACATTCTTATATCAATAAGTCCAACTCAAGTGAAATATCAACTGAAATACAAGCAACTCAAAGGATGTTTGGGATAACCATCCTCTAAGGATCCGTGGAACTATCTACGATGAAGTAATATATGCTATTATAATATGTCTATAGTAAAGTAAACTATTAAAATAGCGTTAAGGCGTTAACCATATCCCCCTTAACACATTTTTATATATATTTCCATAGTCTATACAGTACCGTAACTTCCCGTAAACTGGGCTTATCAGAGGGCACTCCATAGGTATGGTACAAAACAAACTCGTAACGGTCTCGATAAGGTAGGTGATACAGCACAACTAGGCAATGCCAGGGTAGATATACCAATTACGCATCCAGACTGGTGGTAATGCATAGCAGCCACTACCGCCCACCTCGGAACACACTCCCGAATCAAAAATCAAGAGTGGCCACCGAATCAACAAAGTCAGAATATAGTATCGAAGGAATGTGTCCGATCGGAGGAATGACCTCACTTGGCCCGAGAATCCCTCCTGTTTTAGCCACCTTATGCCAACTCATGGGAGTTGGGTCCACGTAAAAACCTCAATAGAACGTCACCACCATCCTTCTTCATTCTGGAATCTCCACCGCGTACATAGTTGTTAAAGTGGTTTACGGTATTGGCAGAGAGTATGACAATATCTGATCCCGGTCTCTTTAACAACCAATCGTTATTATAACACCGCGGTCATTTCAAAATAGTTTATACTTTAAAACCAAAGTATCATTGCCATTTTCAAAAATCAAATCAATACGATATCATTTCCATTTCAAATATATTCACTTCCAAAATCATAGTACTTTCAAAGTTATAACACTTGTGAAACCGAACATTTGAAATTATAACATAATGGAAATCACAACATTTTGAAATCATAGCACTTTGGAAATCATAACACTTTGAGATCATAGCACTTTCCTTTAAACAGTTTTGATATTAATAATAGTATATATAATAAAATAGTTTATAAAATAAAATAGTTTATATAGAATAGTTATAAGTTAAAATAGTTTATAATAAAATAGCTAGTATATTAAAATAGTTTATATATATATATTAAAAAAATTATATTAAAAAAATGATTTATATTAAAATAGTCTATATATATATATTAAAATAATTTATATTAAAAAATAATTTATATTAAAGTAGTTTATATTAAAATAATTTATATAATAAAATATAAAATAGTTTAAATGTAGTTTAAAATACTTTATATACTAAAATGGCTTCCTCAAATTTCACAAATCGATTCAAATCAACTCGAATTCCAAAATTCAAATTTAATTCAATCTTAATTCATCAATTTCAACTCAATTCAGTTTCTAAATAAACCATTTCAAATTATATCGATTTCAATTACCGATTTGACCCACAAAATATACCATTTCAATTTCAATATATTTCAAAGGTTTAAATATTCAACATTTTCAAAACTAAATTTGATAATTCCATATATATCTTAATTTAACCTCTTTATTATTTAATTTTGAAATATTCACTTAATAAATCCAATATCATTTAAATAAAAACCCCTAATTACAAATCACTAAAATATTTCCTTCAATTTATTTAAACTTGAAATATTCATTTAATCACCTTAAACCAAAAATCAAGTTATAAGATCATATCCTTTAAAAATATCAAATTCAATAAATTTCAAATCGATTTATTTAAAAAAATTCTTAAAAGAATATTATTTCAAATCTATCTTTCCAACCTTAACTTATAAAAAAAATCATTATAAAATAGAATTTTAAATAAATACTTAAACATATTATATAATTTATTTCATATCAAATCTATTTATATATATTTTTTTAAATTTTCAAAACATATAATTTCTAAAATCAAGAATTTGATCATATATAAAATAACATATATATATATAATCTTTAAAAACAATATTTTTATATATAAAACTATACACGTTTCCTTTTAAAACTCTTGGAAATCATTTTCAAAAATATATATATAGACCAACGGTGTATGTATAAAATTTTCTATCCTATGGTCAAGTGATACGGACATTTATCATTTCAATCCGTGATTTAAATATCTACGGGTATATATCATTTTAACCCGCAATCCCAAATTCAATGTCAATGAAAATCGCTTGGGTTTATCATTTCAACCCATCACGATTTTCTCTTATTCTACAGATCGTTCGAGTATGTATCATTTCAACCCATAGGGAATTCTATACTAACAGGGAACTTGCAAAGTGATAACAGATATGACAATAATATAACAGGCATATATCATTAATATAAATAATAGATAATTGTGTCAGATGTCACAGGTGAATAGGTACAGATAATAGCATATATATAGCAATGTAAATAACTAACAACAGCGTATTTCAATTGTCGTTTCAATTGAAATCAAATTTAATAAATATAAAAACGTTAATCGTGAGTGATTTCTCACCTTTCGAGGCTAGAGAAATTTGATAACGAAGTGAGTTACAAATCCAGGCATGAATTCCAAAGCAAAGCTAGATTGAACGTGAATTTGATGAGCAAAGCTGAAAAATAGGAATTGACGAAATCTAATCAGAACTGGATCGATGATAAATGGTATAAGTGAACTTATATATAACTATATATAACCATATATATATATATATGCTATATGCTAAATTCAAACATATTATATATATATATATATTTCAAAATCATTGTTTAAACCAAACTCAAACATTGAGGTCAAACATATATAAAATAATAAATTTTGAATCAATATTAAAACTTAACAGTTTAACATATATATTTATATAACTCATAAATCAACCAACAAACCAAAAGTTTAAAACTGATATATATATATAAACACTATATGTTATATTTAAACTATAATATAAAATCAATATTTATAAAATCGACTTAACTTATATATACCGACACATAATAACAAGCATATAAACTATAACTAAAACTATATATATAACATACCCTTTATACAAAATGCTGTAACTTATATATACGGTTATATAAACTCACATATACCATAACCAGACTATATACAACCTTATATATACACGTACAGATTACAATCGATATTATAATAAACTTACATACGTATAATACTTGGAATCAACAATATATATATATATATATCTAATAATATATAAACAAATGTATATGAACATATGTACAAACTGTAGAACATATAAACTACCAGATATATTCTCAAAGTCAATATGTATATATGTATTTTAAAATATCACAGTTCAATTCAACACCTGATACAACAAAATACTCATATCTATATAACTTCTCTTATCTATAATATATATATATAGAAGTACATAAGCATATATATAAAAATCTTATATAAACTCATATGTATATAAGAGACGGGCTTTCAAGCTTTTATATCAGTAAACCTATTTATATAGTACTGTTGTTTTCTTCCAGGAAAAGAGGACAAGCTTTATATAGTTATTTAACATATTTTTTATAAATACTTTAAACATATGATAACTACTTTAAACAAGGTTACAAAGTATAAGTACATATATATATATATAAAATTTAAATCTCAACTCAATATATATACGAAACCCAAAATATACGAAACTTGGGATTTTTTTTCAAATATAATCATAATATAAACAAAAAAATATAGTTTATAAAACTATACATATATATACCAACAGCTTGTAGTTCATATACCACATATATATCTATATATATATATATAAACAGAATATACATATAAATCTGTAAAATATATAGATTGACACACTAATAACAATAATATGCCATACATATTATATAACCATAACACCCATATATATAAAATATATACCATATACAATGATGCAAAAGAGATGGGATGGACAGTGTTCGACAGAGGATAAAGGCGAGGTGGATCGGCAGAGGAATGGATGGCGAAGCATGGAAGAATGGGTGGCGGCGCAAGGGGTTGCTCGACCTAGGGAAGGCACCGGGTGATGGCGGCTTGCATGCGGAGTTGGGTTGGCTTTGGGTTTTGAGGACTACTGCACAGAGTAAGGAGGGGAAGGCGGAGAGACAGGGAAAGGCGATGGGAGGTGCGTGTTCTTGTAGCAACAGCCGAAGTGAGGGAGAAAGGCATGCGAGCATAGCTCGGGAAAAATGAGAGAGAAAATGGGTGGTTCAGGAGGAAGGAAAATGAAAAGAAGGAGGAGGAATATAATGTAACTTTTGTACAGATTTCGTTGACAACGAAAAGTATAGCCGAGCCAATGTTTAAAATGGAATAGCCAATAAAGTTTGAAGAGGTGGAATTGCAAAAGCTACAGTTTGAATTGGTGGATATAATAAAAGCTGAAGGCTAATGGTATTACATAGTTGCAACTAAAAGACAAAGGATACAAAAGTTCGAATACGGAACCGATACGAAATCGTTTCACAGATTTCGCCTTCTCCCGAATTTCCGAAACACACAAACAAATATATCGTAGAGATCAGCACTACGAGACGATCAAAACGGTATACATATATTAGTGGTACGATCATTCTATCAAAAGTCGATAATCGGTACCGAAAATGCTGCTAATTTGCCAGAAATTAGATAAACGGAGCAATAACAGTCCAAATTTGAAGAAACGAAATATGGCGTCTCACTCAGAAGATGATTTACAAATTTATTATACAAAATATTCAGGTTTGGAAAACATTTTATTATCATCAAATTTAACTGATTTGAATTTAAATAAAATTACACAATAAGATAAACTTCCATATTTTCAAGTGAAATTTTACCATTTTCTATGTTTAAATAGACGTATTTCAAATATCAAATTTTTATTTCAAATTTTTATTATTTAAAATTTCACAAAATTTCAATTAATTATATTAATAAAACCACTAAAATTTATGGGTCGTTACATTGTCGCCCCTCCATGTGTTTCCATCACTTCATTCACTTCCATGCCAGGTGTATGTCCTTAGTGTGGAAGATAGTTGATTTTAGGAAGATTAAGAGATAAAAAATTTTATAAAATATCCGAGTTTTTCTTATATATGTTCATGTGCATGTTAGGATATGTATGCGTATGTTGTATATGTGCATATGACAAGAAAACAAGGTTGTAATGATTTAAAACAACTTTCATTCGTTAAATTGTTGAAAATGGGGAAACCGATTCACGGTTACATTTTCATTTATATTTTAAATTACATATAAATTTAAAAAATAATTGAAAATCAATTTCTTATCATTTCTAAATAATTAAAATGATAAAATTTCATTTATAAAACCATATTAATTAATATTAACAATTATTTAAAAAAATCACTATTATACCGATATAGCGATTTCGAATTTTCCTTGTATTTTCAAATCTAATGTATGTCTTTATAAAACTATTATAAACGATTTATTCACACTTTACAACCTTTTAAAATTAATCAACATGATTTTAAAATAATTACTTGGATAATTAAATAATTATTAAATCAATAAATTTCAATCTAAATTCATAAATCAATTATTAAATATAAGTGCATTACTAATGATGTCTAAAATAAAATTTATTTTTAAAAAAGAAAATAATTAATTTTATTTCATATTCTTGTTCGTTTATAAAAATAAGTGTATGTATCCAGCTCCTTGCGCAACGTTTTATGATTACTAGGCCGTTTATCGATAAAACGGTTTTCGGCCATTTTATCGGTATATTTCCAAAGGAAATATTTTTATGAACATTTTTCCAAAATGTGTTCATTATTATTATTTGTTTCACAAAACTTAATTATTTGCTGAAAATAAGCCATATTTGTTTATTTAAAATAAATTAAATATCCTTAATCAAAGCGATCAAATTGTAGATCGTTACATACTTCCCCTCTAAAGAATTTCATCCCTGAAATTTCTCAAAACAAAAACCCAAAGGTTTTGCCCAAAATTTTTATTATTAAATATTCGTCGACGGGAATTCTATTGGTTTAGAAATTCATCGAACGAATTAATAATAAAAATTACCGCAAGCGCACGGCGTACAATTGTTAGTACGTGGCAAGTACGGGTCGATCCGCAGGGAATTGTTGATTCTAAATCTCTATTCAATCAAATTATACCAAACTCAAGTGAATGTTTAAACTAGAAAATGGGAAAACTAACAAAAAGAAAGTGATAAAAATATAAGAGTAAAATGACAATAGAGATAATTCCACTCTCTAGATCATATAGTTCAACAAATTATGAAATTATGATCTCTCTTTTTTGGTCATTAGTGAATTTAAATGTTGTGCTTATCATAAGTATGACATATTTGTGCTATTAGTTAGCCCAACATAAGCCATCAAACTTTAACACAATCTCTAAACCACTAATCAAGTCTCATAAAAAATGACAACAAGTTGAAAATGAAATCTAATTTAAGCATGGCCTATTAAAAATTAATTAGAAATGTAGACCATCAAATTTTAATTTCAACATTCACTTCATTACCATAATCATATGTAGATGAAGAGGTAATTATTTTTTGTGATTATTTAAGCATAGCCTATTTGTTATGAACAACATAGACTAACAAATTCAACATGAAACAATAAATCACATCAACATTCATTTTCCATTAAGCACAAAAAGAGAGCAATAATTATCAAAGTGTTGAAGCTATATAATTAGAGAGCTTCATTGCCTCTAAATTGAAGGTGTTTAGCCTCTCCTATTTGTTATCAAATCAAAAATATAGCTTGCAACATGAAACAAAAGAAGAGGAAAAAGAGAGCTAAATGAAAGAAAAACTAATCTACTTGCATGAAAAATAAATCTACACTTCTAACATGAAAGAAAGAGAGCATATAAGTAAAATAAAACACTAATTAACATTGCATAAAAAAATTACATGAAATAAAAATGGCTAAGTAGTCATGAAAAGAAAGAGAGCTCTCATTTTATTTTTGATCTAAACTAACTAAGAGAAGAGAGCCTAAGAGAGACGAAAGAAGAGAGAGTAATTGCATGAAGCATAAGGGATATTTATACATATTTGGAAACCCTAATTCATTTTTTGGGAACTATCCAAACTACGCTTTAGAAATTTTGGTGGTCAAGTAAACATTAGCATGATATAATCTTCCATTAAGTGTACATGAAAGTGTAATGGCCATTAGCATGTAGATTAGCTTCTAATTTGTACACGAAGGTAGATGGGTAGGTGGGGTCTTCCATGATCCATGAAATGAATTTTTTCTATCTTCTTTGTATTCACTCTTGTGCATGCATATATCTTCATGAAACCACTTGTATTTGAATTTAAATTACTACAAAATAACATAGAAAATTTTCAATTAAAGTTTTGAAATTAATATATGCACAAAAATGATCATTTTGCCCCTAGATGAAGATGAATATGCGACGATTTGAAAATAATTTGAATTTTGGTTTAAATATGTTAAAACACCCAATATGATCATTTATTTAATTTAAATAGATTAAATATGGTGGTAAAAATATGCACATTTACGTGCACATCAAATACCCCCACACTTATCTTTTTATTCATCCTCGAATAAAGAAAAAACTAATATAAATCTGTTTCGTAAGGAGCATGATTGCATTGAGCGTATGCAACAAGCCGTTAAACCTCTGGGTATACCTAGTAGAACGAGTGTTGTCTCGTGAGGGTTTTCAGCGGATACTACCCACAAAATCCAAATGTGAAATGAAAAATATTTACAAAATGCAAGATTTATTTGCAAAGAGATGAATGTAAGTTTTTGAAAATATTTACGATGAAGGATTTACTTTTAAATCGACACAAATAAGTTAAATATAGATTTTGGTTATTAAAAAGAAAATTTAAGCCATTTATTCATCAAAATTTCCAATAAAAACGAAGTTATCGTAACAAATAGACTATAGTTAACTCATTGTTTCGGTTGATAACAAAGTGTAACTATGAAATAGATCCTTAGTTGATTATCAAAGTTTATCAAAGTGGTATTTTCGTTTCTTTTAAATAACAAGTCAAATCAAATAAGTAAAAATAGTGCTTGGATTTCATTTGCTTACTCTCTCAATTTTTTTATAAAATTTTGTTGATATTTACAATATTTACATATGCCTAACTCAGAAAACTAAGGACAGATATATTACCCATGCACTGCCTTGCGGACTTATGTGAGGGGAATACAGAGCGTGACATGTGAACACACAAGTGTGAACATTTATCGACTGTAGGCATTATTAAAAAGAATTTTTTATATACATACACTTAACTCAGATAAACTGAGGCTAGGTATACCGATCGTGCACTGCCTTTCGGGCTTACGTGAGAAGGGTACAGAGCATGGCGAGTGAACACACAAGTGTGAACACATGACTCTAGATGTTTATTAAAAAATTATACATATACACAAGAAATATATTTTTTTTGTTTTTTTTTGGTTTTTTTTGAAGAGAGAGTTTTGCAAAACCATCTTAGCACCATTTAACTTAGAAGACAAAAAAAAATTTATATCCTTTTATTTGAATTCACCACTTTTTTTAAAAAATATTTTCAATTAGGATATTTCATAATTAACACATATGAACCTACCTATATACAAGTTAAACCATACTTATTTGTAATCAAACATCATTTTTATTTTTGTTAAGAAAAATAAATTTTCAAAAATTTCAATTTAAAAACCAAATCCTATACTTATCCTATAGTGTTTCTTTAAAAATAAATCCAATTCTAAAAAAAAAGAATTTTTTTTGATATTTTTTTCGTTTTTTAAATGCAAAAAAATAAAAATAAATAAACCATGAAAAATTGAAAATGAAAATGATGAGACTCCCCCCACACTTGATTTTGATTGTGTCCCCACAATCAACCCAAGTGAAAGGAGAAAAACAAAACAGAAACAAAACAATGACCTTTATTTACATGAAAATGAAAAGATTATTATTTACAAGACATCAGAAAGTATATAGTTAAAAATTAAATGAAATGGTCTTCCAAAGACCGATTCATTTGTCTTGTCAAATACGCGAGACACAACTTAAGCTCGGAAAACCAAACCTTGAAATATTTCAAAATTGAATGTTGCTTTGGAAAAACGAATGTCGTTTTATTAAAAATCGTACGAGTTGTTCTATTTTCAATGATTTTGGGGTCGATAAAACAATTGATTGAAATTCAAGTTCATTTTCACCACATTGAAATTCAAGCTTATCATTGACGAATTCTTCAAAGTTATTGATTTCAAAATTGAAATAGTGATTTAACTCTCCCCCTTTGGAATTTAACAACTCATTTTTGAAAAGTCCAAAAAAACCATGTTCATTGAATTCGTCTTCCTTTATTGGATTATCAACAACTTCATTGTGTATATCATTTTCAAAATTCAAAGTTGTTGTATTCAAATTTTCGAAATCAGAAAAAGGAAGATTAAATTTTAAATCGAGTTTCACACCCACAAAAGAATTGAAATCCAACTCAATTACCGTGTTTTCAACAACTTCATTAAGATCATCGTTTTCAATTTCAAAATTTGTTGTTTGAAAATCGTCAAATTGGGTAAAAGATGGATTATCACTCGACTCTTCACACATTGGGATTTGATATGGTTTCTCACGAATTTTTTTATAGGTTTCACGAAACAAATCCTCGTAATCTTTTTCCATTTTCTCAACTAAATCAAATTCATAATTATTAAATTGAGAATTTTCAATTTGAATTTGTTGAGAACAAAAAATTTCACTCGCATCGTAGTCGAGTTTTTTCCCATTGCCAAAATTATTTGAAAAGTTTTTCACATTTTCATTTTGATTTTGAAATTCACTTTGGAGTTCTAAATTGAATTGGCATGGGTTATACTCGAAATTGTTTGAATTTTGAAGTGAATTCAAATCTTGATTATTTTGAAAACTTCGACTTGAGTTATCGCACAAATTGTTTATCCTTTGATTTAGTGTGATGAGTTCAAGTAAAGACAAAATGCTATTTTCAAGACTTGATGGTTGTTCATCATTTTGAGAATTTTGTTGTCCGAAATTCGAATTATTTACAGAATAGTTGTTGTTAAAATATCCATAAGAATTTGGAGTGAAATTATATGGATTATATTGATTTTCACAAATATCGAAAAATTCATGAAAGTAGGGAAACTCAGACAATTTCAAGAATGTTTTTGGATTTTTTTATAAAGGAAAAGTATTCACAAATGATTTATTTTTTTATTTTTTTTAAAAGAAACTTTGATATTTGTTTTGTTTTTGGATTTTCAAAATTTTTTTATGGGTTTTGGGAAGGCTTTATTTTTTTTTTGTATTTTTGCTTTTCTAAACAAAAAAAACTAAGTAAAATTTCTTTTTGGATTTTTTTTTGATTAAAAAGAAAATTCAAAAGAAAGGGTTTTAAAAAAAGTTAAGGAATATTTACAATTTTTTTTAAATTATGGATTTCGAATTTTTTTAAAATATTCATGAACTAATGCAACTAAATGAATGCAAGGGTTTAATTACAAATTTTCTATCCTAAGTAGCTCCTAACCCAAAATTGTATAATCACACTGTCTTAATCCAACAAGATTGTTCTCAGCCAGGTAACGGGCATGATTTATCGTTGCACTATGAATCACCGTAGCAATGCTGCCGAAGGTTTAAGTACCTTCAGAGAAACAATCAGTATAATATTTATGAATCACCGTAGTATTTATAACTGATTATTGCTCTACCGTAGCCTGGACACCAAGAAATTAAATTGTTCAAAGAAGACAACTTGTCAATATACAATTAAGTGCGTTATTATTAATCAAATTCTAAGATGAAATGCAAAGCAGAAATTAAACGTATATTAACAATGCAACTACAATTGGATGTTTTTTTTAAAATTTATGGATTTTTTTGAGAATTTTTTTAAATATAAATGCAAATGCAAACAACTAACAATGCAACTAAATAAATAAAAGGATAAGGGTGCAAATTTCTTTATTAGCAAGCAATTTATTTGGCAAGCAGAGCAGTAGTTTTCAGCAATCTATTCTTCTCCTTGCGGTTTTCTGCTTTGGCAACCTGAAAATAAAATCAAGGTATATATATAGTTTTTTGTTTTTTCCTTTTTAATATCAAAGGAGTAACGAAAATGAAACCAAAAGAAACCAAACAAAACCAATGAAAGAAAAATTAGAGAAAACAAAACAAATGAAAAAAAATTCTATTTTTTTGTGTTAACAAGAAGATATAAGAAAAAGAAAACAAAGGGCTTTTTAAAAAACAAATGAATTTAGTTAGCCCAACAATCTCGGCCTACTACCCAACCAAAAAAAACAAATATGTTCTCACCAAAATCAACAAATGAGATTCACAGCTTCTCAAATCCTTTTATTTTTTTTCGTTCAAATCAAAAGCAAATTTTGAAATAATGAAAAAAAATTCTTTTTCCAATCCTCTACAGAATTCCACACACACACAACTTCCGAATCAAAATTCACAACTCAATTCGTAGTTCACAATTTTGTTAGTGGTTGCCATGATTATGGTGCGTGATTATGGTGCTCGTCTAGAATTCATGAACTGCGGTGATGATTGGAAGTGACGAGGATAAGGAGGTGGTCGCGAATTCACTGTTGACAGCAAAAAAGTCGAGGTATAAGGTTGCAGTGGTGGTTTTGGCAGTGGAGGGTAAGGTGGAGTGTGGTTTGTTTGCTAGTTGCGAAGTGATTGGTCGATGCGGCTGAGGGTTCGCGCTGGAGTTCGAAGAGGAGGCGGTGATAGAGGAGTTGGTCGACTTGTGCGGTGGGTTTTGGTGTATGACTTTGTGGCTCCAGATAAGGTGGGTTTGATGAGGTTGTTGATGGTAGTATGAAGTATATGCAGAGGGGAAGGGGACTAGTTGGATGGTAATGGAGGTAGGATAGATTGGAAGGTTCTGCGATAATGATGGCGAAGGTTGACTAGTAGGTTGCTGTTAAGTGGTTATGGCAGAGGGAAAAGGGAGGATTGGATGTTTGTATCAGTTGTATCAATTGAGAAATGAGATGATGCAGTGGATGGTTGTTGGCAAAAATGGTGTAGTGACTGCGGGAAGGGGAGGTGCAGTTGCAAAGGTTCTGTGATATTTGTTGATTTGTAGTGGCTTTGGGTGAATAATAGTGTTGTGTTGAATGAAGTAGTAGGCTATTGAAGTTTGTAGGCAAGGTGGTTCAAGTGAAAATGGCAGATGAACAGTGAAGTGAAGGGTTGACGAACAGCATAGTGATGTTGAGGGGTTGTCTGATGTGATGATGGTTCAGCTGCAGTTTAATATGTCACAAGGCAGTTCTTTGTTGATGTATGCGGGCGAGCAATGGAGTTATGATAGGGGTAGATGTATGTGTGCACAAAGTAGAGGATATATGACAGTTAAGTAGTATGACCGTTTTGATGGATGAAGCAGTTGAAGTCACTGTTGTAGGCACTGCAGTGTTTGTATTGTGGTCAGTTTTGGCAGGGAAGTGGTGAGCAAGAACAGTGGATGATGTTTGCAACAGTGAATCGGTGTTGTTTTGTGCAGTAGTTTGAATGTGTATGTGATTTGAAATTAGTCAGGTGATATGGTATGTGGTGATGGTCGTATGAAGGGGAAGATGGCAGATTGCAACAATAAAGAGGTAATGTGAACTTTGATATATTGCGGCAGTGGCTATTTGTGGTTGATATGAGAGTGAACTTTGATATGAAGGGGAAGATGGTTGATATGTTGCGGCGGTGACTAGTTTTATTGAAACATTGCACAGAGCAGTTGATAGTTGGTATTGGTTGCATAGAGCAGACTGGTATTGGTTGTTGACAGTGGTTTAACAGTTGATGAAATGTTGGTTGTCGGCACTATAGTTGATGGTGAGGTGATATGTTGTTGTAGGGGAGGTTATGAAGTGGTGAACTGAAGTGTATAGAACTGGGTGATGCAGGGGGTTGATGCTGGTGTAGTCAAGATGATGGTAGTGTGTTGTCAGGGTAGAGTATGTTGAGAGCTATAGTTCAGGTAGCAGTAAGTTTGGGCAGAGGGGAGGTAGATTAGAATGGCCAGAGAGGAGGTGATGAATTTTTTTTGGTTCTGGATGGTGCAGTATGAATGTATGAAGTATGTGTGCACACGCACAGTTTGAAGAAGGTAGTAGTGAATAGTAGAGGTTAGAAAAGTGTTGAATGCACAGTGAGAAGAACGGTGAGAATAAAATTGTAAATGTACGTGCAGTGAGAAGAACAGTGTGTAGAAGGGAGTAGTGGATAGTAGAGGCAAAGAATGTATGTGCAGGGAAAAGAATGCACAGTGAACAGTTTATAGTGTGTATTTTTTTCTAAACGTAAAGAAAATATGGAAATGAAAATTGTAAATGCAAAGAGAATTGGAAACTGTCAATGGGTTGTAAACAAAAATTGAAAATGAAATGCAATGCTTTTTTCCTCCGTTTTTTTTAAATATGAAACGCAAATAGAAAACAAGCACATAATGAACACGAACAAAAGAAAGCAAAATTCACATGAAAACATATAGCAAAAACTATTTTTTTTAAAATGCACTCAACACACAAAACAAACACACAAATGAAAATAATTCGAAGAATAGAAAATTAAAATCAAAACTATTTCCCCAGCAACAGCGCCAAAAACTTGTTCGTCGACGGGAATTCTATCGGTTTAGAAATCCGTCGAACGAATTAATAAGGAAAATTACCACAAGCGCATGGCGTACAATTGTTAGTACATGGCGAGTACGGGTCGATCCACATGGAATTGTTGATTCTAAATCTCTATTCAATCAAATTATACCAAACTTGAGAGAATGTTTAAACTAGAAAATGAGAAAACTAACAAAAAGAAAGTGATAAAAATATTAGAGTTAAATGACAATTTAGAGATAATTCCACTCTCTAGATCATATAGTTCAACAAATTATGAAATTATGATCTCTCTTTTTTGGTCATTAGTGAATTTAAATGTTGTGCTTATCATAAGTATGACATATTTGTGTTATTAGTTAGCTCAACATAAGCCATCAAACTCTAACATAACCTTTAAACCACTTTTCAAGTCTCATGAAAAATGACAACAAGTTGAAAATGAAATCTATTTTAAGCATGGCCTATTAACTAAGAAATATAGGCCATCAAATTTTAATTTCAACATTCACTTCATTACCATAATCATATGTAGATGAAGAGGTAACTATTGTTTGTGATTGTTCAAGCAAAGCCTATTTTTAATGAACAACATAGACTATCAAATTCAACATGAAACAGTAAATCACATTAACATTCATTTTCCATTAAGCAAAAAAAGATAGCAATAATTATCAAAGTGTTGAAGCTATATAATTAGAGAGCTTCATTACCCATAAATTGAAGGGGTTTAGCCTCTCATATTTGTTATAAAATCAACAAATATAGCTTGCAACATGAAACAAAAGAATAGGAAAAAGAGAGCTAAATGAAAGAAAAACTAATCTACTTGCATGAAAATTAAATCTATACTACTAACATGAAAGAAAGAGAGCATATATGTAACATCCCGCCTTTTTGTACGCTTTAAGCAGACACACATGCCGACTCAAACCATACAGAAGGGCGAATTGTTATTTGGGGTGAATAAGAAAAAGAGAAAGAAATAAAAACAAAACAAAATCTCGCAGTGGAATGAGAAAATATAATAATCAAATAATAGTTCATGAAGCTGTATATAAAACATTTGATTATACTTATCCAATACAAAAATCAGAGTTACAGATATCAAAGATAAATACATAACATTGCAGTGGAACAGTATGATGCAATGGAATAATATAGTAAATAATAATAATACAATCTTCGTCTTCGTCCTCCAGAAATAAGGTCTTCAAATCCTGAAATGCTTAGGCTGACCCGAGCGAATTGAAAAGACAAAACACTCGAGTCAGAACTAAAAGATCTTATGTGAGTTAAATCAACGGTAATTAAATATGAGTGTAAATGGCGTCGGAGATGTTTACGGGGTTTGACATCTCCTATCCAGTGTCTAACGTGAGTGCAGTAACTTAAGAGATGCTCGGGATTCACATCTCCTAAGGATCCGTTGAACTATCTACTATGTAGTAATATACGCTATGATAATAATGTCTAAAGTAAAGTAAACTATTAAAATAGCGTTATGGCGTTACCCATATCCCCCTTAACGCATTTTATATATTCCCAGAGTCTATACAGTACCGTAATCTCCCCCGTACTGGGCGTCGTCAGAGGGCACTCCATGGGTATGGTACAAAACAAACTCATAGAAGGCGCGCTAGGGTAGGTGACACGGCACAACTAGGCAATGCTAAGGTAGATATACCAATTATGCATACGAACTGTTGGTAACGCATAGCCGCAACTACCGCCCAACTCAAAACACGCTCCCGAGTAAAAATCGAAGGGTGGCCACAAAATAAATCAAAAGTCAGAATATAGTATTGATGGAATGTGTCCGATCGGAGGAATGACCTCACTTGGCCCGAGAATCGCTCCTGTTTTAGCCACCTTAAGGCAACTCGTGGGAGTCGAGTCCATGTATATACCTCATATCGGATCGTCGCCACCATCCTACTTCATTCTGGAATCTCCACCACGTACACAGTTGTCAAAGTGGTTTTCGGTATTGGCAGAGAGTATGACAATATCTGATCCCAGTCTCTTTAACAACCAATTGCTTATTACACACCGGATGGTTCTTTTACATTTCCAAAATCATTTCATAATTGATATCAAAATATCATATTCAATTCAAACCATATCACTTTCGAAATCATTACTTACTTTCGAAATCATATTCACCTTTGAAGTCATATCGCATTCGAAATCATAGTTCGATAATTTTATTTCCTTTCAAAAGTCATATTCGCAATTTATACCAAATTATCGTATTCTCGAAACCATAATATTTTCAAAGTCATATTCACTTTAAAAATCGAGAATTTGAATATAAACCCATCCATTTTACTAAGTTTGGAATTTAGAAGAAAATAGTTTTAAATAGTTATAAATAGTTAATATGGATTTAAAGTAGATTAAATTTAATTAAAATAGATAAATAGCTTTAAAATAGATAAGTTAAAACAGGTTAATTAGTTTAAAAGTTGAAAATCTTAATAATAAAAGTCTTTAAAATAATATATTTTTAAAACAGTTTATATAAAAATATGAATTTGAAATTTATATCAATTTAAACTATTTATTCCCTTCCAGTAATTTGGACCATTTTAATATCCCAAAACCCAATTTCAAAATTTTCAATTCCAATTCTCAATAAAATATTTAATTCAATATCGCCTCCAATCCATGTTCGAAATATCAATTTAAATTACTCCAAATTCAATATATTTCAAACAATTTAAAATAATTCAATTATGACAAATTTCACTTCTTATTCCAAATTCAACTTTGAAATTTCAATTAAATCCTTTTAACAATACCTTTAAACCAATTCCAATTTTATCATAAACTTGAATTTCGATAATAATTCAATTCGTATAAATCAATTTTTATTTAAAATATCATTTAAAAGGATTCAAAACTTTAAAGCTTTAAAATCATTTAATTTAACCAATCTGATGTCTGTATATAATTCTCTACCCCAGGGACAAGTGATACAGATATTTATCAATTCAATCTGCAATTTAAACATTTTACGGTTGTATATCATTTCAAACCGCAATCCCGAAATAAATAAAAATCCATAACGAACTTGCAGTTTATAACGGTATAAGATACAACATCCATTCAACCAACATCAACAATCAACATCCATCACAATCATCATCCAAATCAATCAATAAATATCAATATAGAACTGATAACAATAACGGGTATTAAACTGGCAATTTATATTCAATAATAAATTAAATAACGATTTTATTCAAACAAATTCAAATTAACCGAGATGATGATTTAAAATATACCAAACAGTCATAAATAAATTTCTAATCACATCATAAATTAAATTTAACAAACATAAAAAAATTTAGAAGTTGTGAGTGGGTTAAAACACTCACCTTTGAATTTAAATTGAATTTGAATCCAATTTAAACTCGAAATTGAAATAGTCTCCGAATTCGTCCAAACTAGCGTCAACATGTCCGGAATTTCAATACGGTCCTAGCGGAAAAAACCGCGCGTGAAATAGACCTCGTATGCACAAGTTATTCACGTTATAAGTCATACGATTTTGAATTTCGAAACAAATAAAATAAAATGAAATAAGAAAAATCGTTCCACGTCATACCTTCTCTCAGAACCCATGCGTATCTACATCGTTCGAACAACAGACTGGCCACCACCAAAATCACATCACCGTGCGCGGCTACAAGCGTCGAACCCAACCTCTGACATCGCCGCACGCTCCCCAACACCAACCGCGCCTCCACCCCCAACCGACCTTCCCACGAGCTGCCACAGAACAATAAGACGTGAGCGAAAACCGACCGCCCTTCCTTCGATTCAGGCAACCACAGTCGACTACGGCCGGAGCTGGCCATTGGATCGTCGCTGCTTGGCCTCCGCTCCCTACTGGTCGCCTCCGATCGCCACGGAGAAGAAGATCCACCGTCGAAATCACTCAACCAAAAAACGAACGGCAGGAAACTAATCGCCTATTTTTGGCCACACAGTAACCCAGATCAAAAGCAGACAGTGGATTTGACTTGCGCTCATCCAGAGCTTCAAATCGATATAAAATTCGGTATATATATTGAGGAGTTTGAATTTTTGGGTTTTGAATTTGATTTGAAATTGCAATTGGGAATTAGGGTTTGTCTGCCATTGGGATGAGGAGGAGCAAATAGAATTGTACCAACTGAAATCAGAATTAAGAGATGACCTAGAGTTTATAATGATATATATATAGGCAGAACAAAATAGAAAGAAATGGGCTCGATTGGTTTGGAATGTTGAACGATACACGACCTGGAAAGCCCGTTTCGACTCCGGAATGAAGATGGGTCAACCTATATATAAAAATGGATGTTTTCAAATATTTTAAACTTAATGGAATAGGTTTCAAGTCCTAATTCCATCGTATGAAGAAGTTATGTTAAATTCATCTTAATTCAAATTGATTTCAATTGATTTCAATTAAATTGATTTCTAGGCGTTTCGAGCCCGTACAATCAAACGATGGGTCCGATCGATACAAAATTTGAAAACCTAGAATAATACACCATTACGGATCCGATGAAACTAGTTTCGTTGAAATCCAAGTCAGTGGCCAAAATGGCTATATTTCAGTTAATTAAATAAATTATTAAATTAAATAAATCAGTTTTTAATTCAAATTTAACTATTTACACTTTCTATCATTTTTTTATTTCTTAATCACTTACAATAATTTAAACAAATTTAGATGTAAATTTAAAGTTAATTAATCCATCAATTTCAGTGTTAAATTTCAATTTCATTAAATTTAGAAATTATAAATTAAATTTTCAATAATTCCATTTAATTGACCTTTCATCCTATTTTTCAATCCATTATTATCAAATGGATGGAATTAACATTGGTTCATGATCTATTACATTAATATTCTCAAATTTCATTTTAATCTCCATTAACGTAATATTTAATATTTAATTTCATTTATTTGCAATTAATCCAATTATTATAATTTGAATTCGAATAAATTAATAAATCTTGATTTCCATTCTTTTATTCAACCAATTATCATATTATGAATAAAATTAACATTATTTCCAAATGTTAACTTAATTTACATTAACATAATATTTAATTACATTTATTGAAATTTATTTCCAATTTAAATTAACAGGCTAATTAGATAGGGAATATACAATAGTTTGCCACGGTTAACCTTTAGTCACAATAATAAGCTTTTTTTACTTACAAATCAATGTTACCATTTATTTTCATAGTACTAATTTCATTCAATTTCCATTAACTATCTATTATTTCCTTGGTTAATCCAATATTTCATTTATTCACTTATATTCAACTTATAACCAAGTATAGCATTTTTATTATTTCAATTAATTGGAATTTCATTCAATTTTTTAAAAATTTACTTTAATTAACATTGTTACATTTCATTTTAGTATTCATTTCATTTTTATATTACAATTTTTTTACTATTTCTTCCAATATCAAATAACAAGATTCATTAAATTAACAAATTAAATTATCGAAAATTGACAGGTTGTTACACTCTCCCCTACTCAAAACTTTTCGTCCCCGAAAAGGAAGAAGAAGGGAAAAGAGGAATTAAGAAATCAATATATCTTATTCAAAATATTAAATTTATAAACAAATAAATTTTACCAAATTAATTAATTTAAATAAAATATATCCATTTATAACCATTAAATCCTTTTATACTCAAATTAATAAAGTTTGGAAAACTTTTCACAAAATTTTTCTAGGTCCAAAATTTTCAGAAAATTTCGGCAGAGTCTCCTTTGTACGGAGAGGTCTGGGAGAAATAATAATATCAATAATAACAAAATATATCATAATTTTCAAAATAATATATATCCCAACTACGGGAAAAATAATATAATATCGCTAGAAAACCGTAATCCGAGAACGTACCTATTTGTCGGGCAAACAACGCTTAATTTATAAAATCAAAAGCAGCAGCAATTGCTTCCATAACCTGTATTTCAGTTGTATAATCCGACAAGGTTAATAATTATATAAAATGAAATATTTATGTTGTTTCAACCCCTAACAATAAATCAATATAAACAAAAATCACTTGCAATCACAGCATACAATCTGTTGTGTCAACAGTCCTACATTCTCTGACTAGTGAATGGGAAGGAAAAGTATTAGCAATTGAAGAAGCTAATGACCTTTCCATCATGAAGCCAGATGAATTGATAGGAAATTTAATGTCCTATGAAGCAAATTTGCAGGCTAGAAAAGAACAGAAAGAAGAAAAGAAAAATGTAGCATTTCATGCTGAGAAAGATGAAAATGAATCAGATTCTGAAGATGAAGTTTTGGCATTCATTGCAAAAGGATTCAAAAAATTCCTAAAATATCGAAAAGCCAGTCGTTACAACAAAAGGAAATCTGGATCAAACAAACCATCTTCATCAACTATAGAATGTTTCAACTGTCACAAAAAGGGGCACATGCAGAAGGATTGTCCAGATCAAAAGAAGAAGTCAGAAAATGATAAATTCAAACATAAGAAGGACAAGTCAAAGAAACGAGCCTTCTAAGTAACATGGGATGATTCAGACTCATCCTCATCTGAAAGTGAAAGTGATCAGGAGAATGAACAAGCTAATGTTTGTTTTATGGCAACAGAAGATGAGGTACAAATTCCTACATTTGATGAATTACTTGATATAAATTCTGAATTGATAGTCAAATATAAAGACATAAAACGTCAATTAAAAGTAGCCAAAGCAGATTTGAGTAGAGCAGAGTTTGAACGAGATATGTTAAAAGACGAGAAGAAAATATTAGAAGAAGAACTTGAAAAACTTCAAGAATCATCATCTAATGTTGACTCTCAATTATCTCTTTTGAGTCAAGAAATTGAAACTCAAAAAGAGAAAAATGATGCTCTCACTATTGAAAATCATGAGCTTAAGGCAAAAGTCAAAAATCTAGACCTAGAAAAGGCGAGCTTACAAACTAAGTTAGATGACATTACTCAAAATGTTTCTAACTTTAACAAAGGTCGAGAAAATTTGACAAAGATCATTGAAAGTTCACAATCTGTTTCAAATAAACAAGGTTTGGGATATAAGAAACAAGAAACCAAGAAACATATTGGTAATGAAAGGAAAAAGAAAGTACAAAAGACTGAAGCTAAGAAAAATCTTAGTTTATTATATTCCAAACCAAAGCCAGTTGTGAAATTTCAGAAGAAAAATGTACAGACTATCAAAATATGGGTTCCTAAAACAAATAACAATTTGATTAGGAACAAATATATTCAGAATTTCATGAATACTGTGCATTATAATTCTAATTATGTATATAAAGGGGATACCGGACCCGTATGGGTTTGGATTCCTAAGATCTAACTCTTAGGACCCTATAAAAAGTGGGTACCATGGTCTTAATTATATTTTTTGCAGGTACCACTTAAGAAAAGAGGAAAATGGATATTCTGGTTGATACATTCCTATATTATTCCATTATCTATTACTCCTTTTTGTCGATGACAAAGGGGGAGAAAGAGCTAATAATTATTTGCAGGAATATCTATATATATAAAGAAGTACCGACAAAATCTCAGGGGGAGATCACATATTCAGGGGGAGATTCAGAACTTCAGATATATGTTGTCATCAATCAAAAAGGGGGAGAATGTTGAGTCAAGATTTTTATAGAGTTTTGATTTCTGACAAAGGGATAAGCCGTTATCGACAAAAAGAAGTTATTCATTGTTTTAAAGAGACACAAAGAGCTCCATACATTAGAGGTTGATTATTTGGTATGTTAGTAGTGTTATTTATGTTAAAATCTATCCTCAAATAATCTCATACCTTCAATCTTTGAATATAAATGTATATATGTATGAGTGCACATTAACTGTGCAGTCTGGGCTAAACCGGTCGACCGGTTTAAAACAAGGCGGTCGACCGTTTCTGCCCAGAATGCACAGATAACGTGCACAAGTGTACATAACGTATATATATTCAAATTCCTGTCTACTGGTCCATTTTTGACCTGTCGACCGTTTTCAAACAGAGAGCAACCTTTCGTATAGACACTTCCTTTTCTTCAACGGTTGCTTCTCTTTCTCTTCACCAATGATCATGACCTTTGTTTGTATCTTTTCACAAAGGGTTACAACTGTTTATTTCTTATATAAACATCATGAAATCATTATTCCAGATAATAATAACCAATTCTATTATTCTAATCTCTATTCTATTGATCTCTGTCTTGAACTTTCAAACATTTCAATTGCTTATTGAATCATTGAAATTATTTCATATCTTTTGATTCAATTAAGTAATATACTTCCTTCAATCTTCACAAACATCATTCACATATTTTGAGGATAAGATTATAGGAAGGGTGTACTACAAGTGACAAATCCGTGTTATCAAGAGCACAAGTTGTCAACGACAATTGTATTTGTTTTTGTTGAAGTCCTCGGTGTTGTAAGAGGCACGAAATCCCGTTCGGCTGTTCGGGTGTTGTAAACCTGTTCCTCCGGGTGAAGCGAGGTAGTTGGTTGTGAAAATCCAGATAGGAGTCTGGGACTGGACGTAGGACGGGAGGTCCGAACCAGTATAAAAATCCCTGGTGTGATTTTTACAGTTTACTACATTTACTATTCTATATCTGTGAATTGCTATATAGTTAGTTTATTGAATATTTACTTGTATAGCAATTGTAAATAACATTCCGCATATATTAGTCCATATTACACGATCCGTAATTAGTGTGCACAAGCATACACACTTTCACAATCATCATATGAAATCAATAGAATCAACTATCCATCCATAGCAAACAGACAAATGGTTTGTTCGGGTTCAGAAATGTTTAACCAATGACAAATAAACTACTAAGTGCACCATTTACTCAACAGTCTTAGATAAACTCAATAGATTATTCATACATCTTTAACAATTAGAAGTATCCTATCCCAAACAACCCATAAACCTAAACAAACAATAATTTACAATGTACTTGGGTTATTCTTATTAAGTTTCTTTCACAACATTTACAGTTTTTATTTTCCTTTTCATTTATACAAGGATTATTTCTTTAACTTACATTTATCTCTTACAACATTTTATTCTCATTCATTCAATGTTCATTTCATTTATTTTTCCTTTATTACTTACAAAAATTCATTTTCATTTATTCATATCATGTCAATTTCTTTTATTACATTACATTCATTTTATTATTTACTTTAATTATAAATATTTTCAATATTAACTTAAGTTCAAAATCCTTTACTTAGAGTACTCATTTTCTATTTCATTTAATTAGTAGTATTACAAATTTTAACTCAAGTTTATAACTATTTTCATATCAAATTTCTTATTTATAAAGTAAATTTCATTGAACACTTCCATAAGTTTTACTTGTAAAATTTCCATTACATATTCTTTTAACATTTCAAATGTTTATAATTGGTAAGTTATATATATGTCTTTAAGAATGCAATTGAAAGTTACACAAGTTTGACTTACTTATTTTAGTTAACTTAAGGTTCAACAATTATCATTTCTTATTTTCATATTCTTTTCGTTTACAAGTTATAAATTTCAAATTCCTTGTATATTTCAATTATAACTTAGCATATAATTTCTTATTTTCATTTAGAAGTTTCAGTTATTAAATAGTTAAAAAAAATTATTCCATTTTAATAATTGAAATCTCTAATTCATAGAAATTTAAGAACTAAATGTCGGGTTCCATTTCAATTTATTCAAAATAATAATATCTATATAGTCATATCTTTTATATATATCGAATAAAAATTGGAACTCAAAATTAAGATTATGAAAACAATTATGCAATAAAACTACTACAACAGTCTTCCCACTTTGAAACTCGAAAATGAACGTCGATGATGCATGCACTCATCACCGAAATTATTTTCCAGCGATAGAGATGGGAGTATAAAACTTATTTCTTTCCAAATTTCTTTAAAACAATTCTTTCAAATCACATTGAAATATTTATATCAGAAAATACTTCTAATGATATT
Organism: Allium fistulosum; assembly: GCA_030737815.1. NCBI lineage: Eukaryota > Viridiplantae > Streptophyta > Magnoliopsida > Asparagales > Amaryllidaceae > Allium > Allium fistulosum. The sequence goes on along the minus strand of CM060905.1, from coordinate 748,902,446 downwards.
ATTATTATATTCCAAAATTATTCGAAAGAAATTTTCAAAAATCCCGGGACTTAAGTTCTAAATTTCCAAATTTCATTTATCTTATTTACAAATCTTATTTCCAACCTATATTTATAAATTTTCACTATCTAACAAACAATATATTACAACCAAATATATAATTTATAAAATTTATTATTTTATATATAAAAATATACAATAGGCAAAATTATTTCATTTACCTATATTTCAAAATAAATATTGTGTCAATCTGTCCTATTAAGTGTTTAGAAATACCTATCGATGTCATAGCATCCTATGCACCAACCTGAATTTATAAATACAAAACGGAACAAATTAACACAATATAAAACCTTTTTATAACACTAACAAATACGCTTTCTCATATATATACACTCAGCGACTCATTCTAGGGTATTACTACCCTATTTTTAAAGTGTCAGACCCCACAAAGATAAGGTTATCGCTAAACCAAAGCTCTGATACCAACTATAACATCCCGCCTTTTTGTACGCTTTAAGCAGACACACATGCCGACTCAAACCATATAGAAGGGCGAATTGTTATTTGGGGTGAATAAGAAAAAGAGAAAGAAATAAAAACAAAACAGAATCTCGCAGCGGAATGACAAAATATAATAATCAAATAACAGTTCATGAAGTTGTATATAAAACATTTGATTATACTTATCCAATACAAAAATCAGAGTTACACATATCAGAGATAAATACATAACATTGCAACGGAACAGTATGATGCAGTGGAATAATATAATAAATAATAATAATACAATCTTCATCTTCGTCCTCCGAAAATAAGGTCTTCAAATCCTGAAATGCTCAGGCTGACCCGAGCGAATTGAAAAGACAAAACACTCGAGTCAGAACTAAAAGATCTTATGTGAGTTAAATCAACGGTAAATAAATATGAGTGTAAACGGCATCAGAGATGTTTATGAGGTTTGACATCTCCAATCCAGTGTCTAACGTGAGTGTAGTAACTTAAGGGATGCTTGGGGTTCACATATTCTAAGGATCCGTTAAACTATCTACTATGTAGTAATATACGCTATTATAATAATGTCTAAATTAAAGTAAACTATTAAAATAGCGTTAAGGCGTTACCCATATCCCCCTTAACACATTTTATATATTCCCATAGTCTATACAGTACTGTAATCTCCCCCGTACTGGGCGTCGTCAGAGGGCACTCCATAGGTATGGTACAAAACAAACTCGTAGAAGGCGCGCTAGGGTAGGTGACACGGCACAACTAGGCAATGCCAGGGTAGATATACCAATTACGCATCCGGACTGTTGGTAACGCATAGCTGCATCTACCGCCCAACTCAAAACACACTCCTGAGTAAAAATCGAAGGGTGGCCTCCAAATAAATCAAAAGTCAGAATATAGTATTGATGGAATGTGTCCGATCGAAGTAATGACCTCACTTAGCCCGAGAATCGCTCCCGTTTTAGCCACCTTAAGGCAACTCATGAGAGTCGGGTCCACGTATATAACTCATATAGGATCGTCGCCACCATCCTACTTAATTTTGGAATCTCCACCGCTTACACAGTTGTCAAAGTAGTTTTCGATATTGGCAAAGAGTATGACAATATCCGATCTCGGTCCCTTTAACAACCAGTCGCTTATTGCACACCGGATGGTTCTTTTACATTTCCAAAATCGTTTCATAATTAATATCAAAATATCATATTTAATTCAAACCATATCACTTTCGAAATCATTACTCACTTTCGAAATCATATTCACCTTTGAAATCATTTCGCATTTGAAATCATAGTTTGATAATTTTTTTCTTTCAAAAGTCATATTCACAATTTATACCAAATTATCGTATTCTCAAAACCATAATATTTTCGAAGTCATATTCACTTTAAAGATCGAAAATTTGAATATAAACCCATCCATTTTACTTAGTTTGGAATTTAGAAGAAAATAGTTTTAAATAGTTATAAATAGTTAACATGGATTTAAAATAGATTAAATATAATTAAAATAGATTAAATAGCATTAAAATATATAAGTTAAAACAAGTTAATTAGTTTAAAAGTTGAAAATCTTAATACTTAAAGTCTTTAAAATAATATATTTTTAAAATAGTTTATATAAAAATATGAATTTGAAATTTATATAAATTTAAACTATTTATTCCATTCCAGTAATTTGGACCATTTTAATATCCCAAAACCCAATTTCAAATTTTCCTATTCCAATTCTCAATAAAATATTTAATTCAATATCGCCTCCAATCCATGTTCGAAATATCAATTTAAATTACTCCAAATTCAATATATTTCAAACAACTTAAAATTATTCAATTTTGACAAATTTCACTTTTTATTCCAAATTCAACTTTGAAATTTCAATTAAATCCTTTTAACAATACCTTGAAACCAATTCCAATTTTATCATAAACTTGAATTTCGATAATAATTCAATTCGTATAAATCAATTTTTGTTTCAAAATATCATTTAAAAGGATTCAAAACTTTAAAGCTTTAAAATCATTTAATTTAACCAATCTGGTGTCCGTATATAATTCTCTACCCTAGGGTCAAGTGATACGGATATTTATCATTTCAATCCGCAATTTAAACATTTTACGGTTGTATATCATTTCAAACCGCAATCCCGAAATAAATAAAAATCAATAACGAACTTGCAGTTTATAACGGTATAAGATACAACATCCATTCAACCAACATCAACAATCAACATCCATCACAATCATCATCCAAATCAATCAATAAATATCAATATCGAACTGATAATCAATAACGGGTATTAAACTGGCAATTTATATTCAATAATAAATTAAATAACGATTTTATTCAAAAAAATTCAAACTAACTGAGATGTTGATTTAAAATATACCAAACAGTCATAAATAAATTTCTAATCACATCATAAATTAAATTTAACAAGCATAAGAAATTTTAGAAGTTGTGAGTGGGTTAAAACACACCTTTGAATTTAAATTTAATTTGAATCCAATTTAAACCCAAAATTCAAATAGTCTCCGAATTTGTCCAAACCAGCGTCAGCATGTCTAGAATTTCAATACGGCCCTAGCGAAGAAAACCGCGCGTGGAACAGACCTCGTATGCACAAGTTATTCACGTTAGAAGTTATACGATTTTGAATTTCGAAACAAATAAAATAAAATGAAATAAGAATAATCGTTCCACGTCATACCTTCTCTCAGAATCCATCGCGTATCTACATCGTTCGAACAGAAGACTGGCCGCTACCAAAATCACATCGTCGCACGCGGCTACAAGCGTCGAACCCAACCTCTGACTTCGCCGTATGCTACCCAACGCCAATCGCACCTCCACCCCCCGACCGACCTTCCCACGAGCTGCCGCAGAACCCTAGGACGTGAGCGAAAACCGACCGCCCTTCCTTCGATTCAAGCGACCACAGTCGACTACGGCTGGAGCTGGCCATAGGATCGTCACTGCTAGGCCTCCGCTCCCTACTGGTCGCCTCCGATCGCCACGGAGAAGAAGATCCACCGTCGAAATCACTCAACCCAAAAACAAACGGTAGGAAACTAATCGCCTATTTTCGGCCACACGGTAACCCAGATCAAAAAGCAGACAGTGGATTTGACTTGCGCTCGTCGAGAGTTTCAAATCGATATAAAATTCGATATATATATTAAGGAGTTTGAATTTTTGGGTTTTGAATTTGATTTGAAATTGCAATTGGGAATTAGGGTTTGTCTGCCATTGGGATGAGGAGGAGCAAATAGAATTGTACGTACTGAAATCAGAATTAAGTGATGACCTAGGGTTTATAACAATATATATATAGGCAGAACAAAATAGAAAGAAATGGGCTCGATTGGTTTGGAATGTTAAACGATACACGACCCGAAAAGCCCGTTTCGACTCCAGAACGAAGATGGGTCAACCCATATATAAAAATGGATGTTTTCAAATATTTTAAACTCGATGGAACAGATTACAAGTTCTAATTCCATCGTATGAAGAAGTTATGTTAAATTCATCTTAATTCAAATTGATTTCAATTAAATTAATTTCTAGGCGTTTCGAGCCCGTACGATCAAACGACAGGTCCAATCGATACGAAACTTGAAAATCTAGAATAATTCACCGTTACGGATCCGATGAAACTAGTTTCGTCGAAATCCGAGTCAGTGGCCAAAATGGTTATATTTCAATTAATTAAATAAATTAATTATTAAATTAAATAAATCACTTTTTAATTCAAATTTAACTATTTACACTTTCTATCTTTTTTTTATTTCTTAATCACTTTCAATAATTTAAGAAAATTTAAATGTAAATTTAAAGTTGATTAATCCATCAATTTCAGTGTTAAATTTCAATTTCATTAAATTTAGAAATTATAAATTAAATTTTCAATAATTCCATTTAATTGACCTTTCATCCTATTATTCAATCCATTATTATCAAATGGATGAAATTAACATTGGTTCATGATCTATTACATTAATATTCTCAAATTTCATCTTAATCTCCATTAACGTAATATTTAAATATTTAATTTCATTTATTTTCAATTAATCCAATTATTATAATTTGAATTCTAATAAATTAATAAATCTTGATTTCCATTCTTTTATTCAACCAATTATCATATTATGAATAAAATTAACATTATTTCCAAATGTTAACTTAATTTACATTAACATAATTTTTAATTACAGTTATTGAAATTTATTTCCAATTTAAATTAACAGGCTAATTAGATAGGTAATATACAATAGTTTGCCACAGTTAACCTTTAGTCACATTAATAAGCTTTTATTACTTACAAATCAATGTTACCATTTATTTTCATAATACTAATTTCATTCAATTACCATTAACTATCTATTATTTCCTTGGTTAATCCAATATTTCATTTATTCACTTATATTCAACTTATAACCACGTATAGCATTTTTATTATTTCAATTAATTAGAATTTCATTCAATTTATCAAAAATTTACTTTAATTAACATTATTACATTTCATTTTAGTATTCATTTCATTGTGACATTACAATTTTTTTATTATTTCTTCCAACATTAAATAACATGATTCATTAAATTAACAAATTAAATTATCGAAAATTTATGGGTTGTTACAATATAAGTAAAATAATACACTAATTTACATTGCATAAAAAATATTACATGAAATAAAAATGGCTAAGTAGCCATGAAAAGAAAGAGAGCTCTTATTTTAGTTTTAATCTAAACTAACTAAGAGAAGAAAGCCTAAGAGAGACCAAAGTAGAGAGAGTAATTGCATGACTAAAGAAGAGAGAGTAATTACATGAAGCATAAGGGGTATTTATACATGTTTGGAAACCCTAACTCATTTTTTGGGAACTATCCAAACTACCCTTTAGAAAGTGTGGTGGCCAAGTAATCCTTAGCATGAGATAATATTCCATTAAGTGTATATGAAAGTATAATGGCCATTAGCATATGGATTAGCTTCTAATTTGTACATGAAGGTAGATGGGTAGGTGGGGTCCTCTATGATCCATGAAATGAATTATTTCTATCTCCATTCCTTTGTATTCACTCTTGTGCATGCATATATCTTCATGAAGCCACTTGTATTTGAATTTAAATTCCTACAAAATAACATATAAATTTTTCAATTAAATTTTAGAAAACTAATATATACACAAAAATGATCATTTTGCCCCTGGATGATGATGAATATGTGACGATTTCAAAATAATTTGAATTTTGGTTTAAACATGTTAAAACACCCAATATGATCATTTATTTAATTTAAATAGATTAAATACGGTGGTAAAAGTATGCACATTTACGTGCACATCATTAAACTTACACCCATATGATGTATATTGATCATCCATACACAATATCTGATTCGGTCTTCTATTTGAGCTCACAACTTTTCTTTCAAACTAGTATTGATCTCTCGTCCTTTAGTGTGGACTCCAATTAGACTTTTCTATCAGCAATTTAGTATTTCCTTGCATAGCCCTCAACTATAATAGAAAACTCAAGTATCCAACCATAAACACTCATCCACGTTCGTTGTCAAAAATTAAGTGGTGAATCCCTTTTCGGATTGGCGTAAACACATCAAAGTTTTGTTGTACCATCCTATATCTGAGGCTAAAAGCTAAGCGCTATAGATGCTGCAGTCATCTGTAATATTAACTTCTAGTGGCAAAATACGGTAATGCTAATGGTATCCATAATATCAGAAGCACTTGAATATGACAAAATCACATATTTCAAAAATCAATATTTAGCTGATAACATTTCAAAACAATATTCATATCCATGTTACAAAATCCCAAAAAGTTTCCGAAGCAATGATCAAATATAATTTACAATTATATGCCAAGAGTGACATATGTCGATGCCCCCTTGGTAGATCAAAGCAATATAGTCATATCTGACTTAATGCACAACGAAATCAAAACAAACTAATCAGCAACTCCCAATTAGCTATCCGACAGCCACCTTCTCGTCTCCAGAATCTTTATTCGCCAAAACAATAAAACCTTAAAACCTCAACCCTCAGCCTACTCAAATCTAATTTTGATCAGTCGAGAGTTTAAGGGAGAAAAAAATTCGAGTCAGACATAAAGCTTGGTTTCAATAATACTATTTATTTCTATTATTTTATGCCAAGTGAGACCACGCTGCTGAGCGGAATGGGTTTTCCCTCACTAACATTCCTTTAAAACATATCATTTGCAACCAAAACTAGTTAAAATATGTAGAGCATTATTATGTAAACATACATATCAGGTAATAAAATAAATTATCTGTTCATGCAGTTTAGTTTTGTTCGGCTAACAATTAACCTTTTTCTGACTCGGGCCTACCAGACAACATACCAAAATTTATTTAACATCTGCTAGACACTTGTCCTCTACTGGACATTCTGTCCTTAACTATCTATTAAATAATTCTCTTCAGGACGGTCTGTCCTTAATTTACCATCTCCCAGGGTCACCTGATCCTAATGTTTTTGCGAGCTCACCAATGCCTATCTGTATACAAACATATATTCCTTTATGTGTGTATTCATAATTTTAGTCTTATCTGTAACAAAGCCATACACACTGGAATTTTGGACAAAATTAGCTGGGGCTAATAGCTATTAAATAGAGCTTAACCCTATACCAGTCCCATCTGGTATTCTAATATCTAAGTCATTTCACTAAGGGATCCCTTTTCAAAATTTTCCTTGAAAACCTTTTCAAAATTATATAAAACCTTTAAATCAAACTCAAACAAGGAAAATATATAATCTCTATGCTTTAATCAAAATCATCTTGCCATGTTATATATACTTTACTCAAATCTTAGTTGATGAAAACATTTAATCTTTGAAAGTCCCTCTTTTGAATCTATTGAAAGCACCCCTTTCTAAATCAAGAAAAACCCTTTCTTTTATCTAGGCCGAAAGGCCAAAACCTTCCTTTCGAAACTATTCTTAAAAAAACCATTTCGAAACCATTGGAAATCCTTCCTTTTGAAAGCTTTAAAACCTTAGAATCTTTCTTTTAAAACCTTTAAACATTGCCTTTCGAAAACTTTGAAAAACCTTTACTTTTGAAACTTTTGAAACAATTAGAAAAACCCATACCTTCGACTCCTTCGAAACCCTCGGGGAACCACTACTTCGAAATCTTTCTTTAAAATCTTTCAAAAGCATCAAATATTAACCTTTCGAAAGCACTTAGGTTCAATTTAGAATATGTGGAACCTTTTGAAACCATTCAAAGATTACTCCTTCTAAACCCTTTGAAAAACGTTTCAGTCAAAACCATTTGGACTATGCCTTCATGTAGAGCAAAAGGATCATAAACCCATTAAAGTCGAAAGCTCTTCTTTTCGAAATCATCTAAAGGTCACTAAAACCATTAAGTCAAAAGCCTTTCTTTCGTAAGCATTCCTAAGTAAAGTAGTTATGGTGTCGAAACCATCCCTTTGAAAGCATTGGAGATGTGGGTAGATTTAAAAACAAAGTAATCCCTTCGAAACCCTCTAGGTCGAATGGTAAAAGGCGGCAACAAAACAGTTTCAACTTCGTCAAAAGCAGTCATCTAAAAGCAAAGGCACAACCCAATCTAAACCATTTTCTTTAAAACCATTTGACTTAGTCGAAAGCTAACCAAGTCGATAGCTACTTAGTCGAAAGCAAGTAGGCGCATTTTCATTTTAAAAGCAAAGTGAAGCCTCGACCCTTTCAGAACCGCTGGTTTCGACCCACAGAAGCAGGGGACAAACGTCTAGGGTTTATCCACAGACGTCTATGGGTCTTGGAACGAATTTCTAGAGACTCAACATAGACATCTGTGAAATCCCACAGACGTCTGTAGCTGTTGATTTCTGAGAATTGGGCTATTTCTTATGTGGATTTCTGATTTATCGATTTTTGATGATCTGAATAGTTATTGTCAATCAAAATCAACTTTGATGATTTCCTTTCTGGATTTTTGGTGTTTCCATTTGATGGATTTGTTACCAATTTCCATGATTTTGATTCACGTTATTGAAATGTGGATTTTTGTCATAGATTGTTTTTACAGTCGTTTCTATGATTTATCACTTTTAAATACAAAGGTTTTATACTAGTAGTAAATACTAACTTTCACAAAAACGATTTCAACACTGCTTTTAATACAAAGCTCGATTTTAAAACTGTTTTCCAATCTATTAATATATACAAACCTTTAAGTCATTCGGATGAGAAATCCAATTAAACGACTTAGCAAAACAAGTGGTATGAAACGCTTACATTTACTTTGTTGGTTAATTCTTGGACTTGTTCGATTGAAACTTGTGACAACTTTAAAGAGGAAATCTACAATCTGTTCGTAAATATTTAAGTTAAGCCAGTGGTTATGGGACATGAAGCTAAACTCATTTATTTACTAGCTTAGTGTAATTTACACTTATTAATCAATGATCATCATTTTGTGATTTAGACTTGTGATGTGCAATGTCTCTTTGTTCGCATGGAGGAGTATACCCCGTTCTATGGAGCTTCGGCTCATTTTTATGGGGTAACAACCCATGGTCTTTTGACTATTTGTGGAGTTTCGGCTCATTTGTCCGCAAGGGGGGACTATACCCTATTCTATGGAGCTTCATCTCATTTTGATGGGTTAGCGACCCATGGGATAGCATCCTCTTTGTGATACACGTGTTGGTGAGTTTTCATGCTTCCCTTTGTGGTAGGCCTCCCCCTTTTGTGTTTTCTGGATTTCTAATTATTGATTTTTGGGATTTGTGTTTCACCATTTTTTGTGATTTGCATTGATAAGCTTTATCAATATTTGTGATTTGGTGAATAAAATAAAGAATATGCCATTCTTTTTTGTTGTTTGAGAAAATTTGAGATATTGTATGATTTTTTTTGTTATCATATATATATTTGTCATATCTCTTATCTTATCTCATCTTACATGATAATTATAGCTAGACTGATCCGTATATTTGTCAAAACTCAAATTTATCATTTATTTTTATTTTTATTTTCCATAAACAATTCTCAATTTATTTTCTTTGATTGGTTTTCATTTATCGAATTTATTCCATTTACTAATTCAATTCAATTAGTACATTCACTTATTCATTTTAAATTTCAATTTCCATATTCAATTCATCTCGAATTTATTTTATCTTTATCAAGGAAATTCAATTTATTTCTACTACTTGAATTTATTTACAAATTCAAATTTTATCTTCAAATTTAGCTTACAACAAAGCTTTAATTTAACCAATTCGACTTCCAATTCATTATTGCATGAATTAATAAATTATCAAGTTTATTTACTTGAATTCAATCCATTTCATTATTCAATTCCGATTCATTCATTTACAAATGTAGCTTCATTGGTTCACTCACAAATTCATTCTTTTCAATTTGAATTTTATTCCAATTAGATTTCAAATATTTTATAAGTTATCAACTTATTTACATTCCAATAATGAATTTTATTTTCAAATATTCTCTCTTGGAATTCTATTTCAATTGTAAATCTCATTACAATTTACACTTACAAATTTCATTCGTATATGAATTTTATTCCCTTAACTTTTTCAGTTCATATTTATAAATTTCATTGGTTGAATGAATTTATCTCCAAATCTTTGGTTATTATTTTAATTTCTTATTCATTTCATTTAACAATGATAATATTTCAATGTTATCACTTCCTAACAACCAAACATCCATATACTATAATAATTTACGGAAAATCATTTCTTTTCTACACAAAATAGTTTTGGGCAAAATTATTTCATTTACCCATTTTAAAATAATACTGTGTCAGATTACCTTGTTTAAGAGTTTAGAAACCCCTATCGATTACAGTTAGCTAGACTGTACCGACCAGAATCTATAAACAATCAACCGATAAGTCAACACAATACAAAACAAATTTTTGTATTCACTAACAAATACGCGCTCATATCTATTATTACACTCAACTCATTCTAGAGTACTACTGACTCTATCTCTAATGAGTAACACCCAACAGAGCAGGTTATCGCTTAACCGGATGCTCTGATACCACTTGTAACGATCACGACTTTTCGACGCTCGAAAGTCGACATTAATACGTCTACAGTATCAAATGCCGCGCAATCGAATGTCGGAAAACCGAACCATTAGGGTTAAAAGAAGAGGTAGAAGAAGACAGAACAAAAAGAAAGAAACAGAAACAGAAACAATATCATAATCTCACATTTCGCAGCGGAACAATATATAATAGATAAATCAATAATCTTTACAACAAAGACTATATCAGTTTATACATACATCAATCAGAGTCAATGTACAACTCAATACAAACAATGGACAGTTATAGAAACCTGTCCTCATACAGAATACACATCGAAAATAAATAACAAGTACGGAAGTACGCTTCGCCATCCAGCTTATCCCCAAAGCTCCAGAATATCCAGAATATCCTGATAAAAATTACTCTAGGCTGCCCGTGTGGAAAATTATGGGCAGACAGAGTTTAGAAGGGAACAATAAACTCCGAGTCAGTCATGGTGACTGGTGTGAGATCGTAAAACAGTTATTTTCACAAAGAAAATAGAATTAATTCGCAATGCTTTTGGAAAATGAAACTACCATAAGACCTCCCGCCACACACACAATGCAAACGCAGAATTGGAGGAGATTTCTTCTTATGATAGTCAAAGATGCTTACTACGCCAATCATTGGATATTATTATTAATGTCTAGTGTAGAAAACATTTTGAAAGTATAATATTAATCTTAGCCAGCATAGGCATTCCGCACATATGCCTACTATAGCTACTATGTTCAATAGCAGGTTACCGCCACATTCCATAGTAGGTAATACAATTGCAATCGTAAGGGTTCGTATTGTTTCTTTGGATTTTCCAACAAATGGTAAGGCTAAGGAACTTCCTTTCCTCCTGCCGAATGGGATCGCCTCTGGCTGGACGTCCCGAGAGACAAACTACTCTCTGTCAAACAAGGCCGGGTTACCCCTGTAACTAGGTAACTCACGAATATGTCATCACCCGGTCCTTTGGGACCTTTATTCGAGCGCTCGATAGCATCATCACACATAATAAATAAGGTGTGTCCACATGAGTAAGTATCTGGGCTCCATACCATGATACCACCCCTTTCCAGAAGGAAATGACATACCTTAAAGGGCGCGACCCTCATAACCTTGCCGCAACATTCCTGTTTCGACCATATCCGGGTTGTTGAGGCCCTGACGAAGTCTCGTCCACAAAGCTACGCTTTTTCACAAAGCCGTGCTTTGATCACAATTGATCAATAAATGATCAATATCACAGCAACACTCAGCATGCCACATTACCATATTGGGAATATATTGCTGATAAATTTCAACTACATAACCTCTGAGCTCGTACGTCTCAGAGAAGGATGTTAAGCTAAAAGAATAACTCCGCCACCAACAGAAATGTATTTGAAAGAAATCAGCTCTATATCTCAAAATGTAATATCAGACACGTAACTATACAAGTCTGTTCCGGGTTCGAACAGAACAGAAGGCACTTCCAAAAGAAGTCCTTGCAAATCCGAATATTCACAATCCCGATAAAACTTCCCATCGCAAAGGAAATCTCAATACCGTAGCTAACGGTGCAGAGACAATCGATAGGTCATCCTATCGTTTTCACAAATATCCGGTCTTCATCACCGGTCTTCAATACGATCCATATCGTCGTATTATTATTCGGAATGGGTTATCTGACACAAAGGTCCTTTCCCGGCAAAACCGAATAATAAGCGTTTGTTTTAAAAACAAATTCAAATGCCATTTCAAAGGCAATATTGATAGTCGATGATTTAACTATCAACAATATTCACAACAATCATCAGATGTAAATAATTTTCCCAAATTATTTAATTTCAAAAATAACTTCACGAGATATATATTTTCCACACTTCACATTTGAAAACCAATTTCAAATCAATTTCCTTACGCGGAATATATTTCCAAATATATCTTTTAAAAATCCACATAAAACTTTAAATTTATATTTTAAAAGCTACTTTGGAAAATATACTCGGCTTTATAGTGAAAATATCCTTTCACTTCAAAACGGTCCATATAAACCAATTTAATAAATTCTTATCGATTTATTTAAATTTACGTTCAAATCTGTAAATTTACTTTCACACTTAAAAATAAATCAGTGTTTATTTTTAAAACAAATTCCCCTTTCATTTATAAATTCTATTCGGAATTTACATTCTCAAATATTCACTTTCAACACCAAATCGACTTTCAAATCGATTTCTTAATTTTATTTCAAACTCCAAATCAAATTCCAAATTGATTTCTAAATTTTACTTCAACACCGAATCAAATTTCGAATCGATTCAAATTTAAATCCCAAATACCAAATCATTTTACAAATCGATTTACAAATTTATTCTCAACACCAAAAATCCATTTTCATTCAAACATCAAATAGATTTTTATATCGATTTCCCAAAGATTTATTTCTTCAATACAAAATCAATTATCAATTGGATTTCAACAAATTTATCGCCTTTAAAGTAAATTCCTTTATATCTTCCAAACCATTTAAAATTCCATTTCAAATAAATTTTTCCAATCTCAGAATAATACTATTCAAAATTTATTTATAAAATCTTTTCCCATATCTTGGAATTTATTCAATAAGATTTCGACAATCCATTTTTAATACTTAAAAATTCCTTCTTTCAAATAAATTCAATTCTTAAAAATAATTTCATTTAAAGTTTTCTACTTTAATTTAAAAATCCAATTTATATCCATTTCTGGTATCCAACGATACAAAAATTCATTCGGCTAGATTTTAGCCTTCAACAATCTCAATTATCAATAAACATCCACAGATTATCAATAATCACATCATTCACATATGAAATAATATTCAAACAATTTGAGGAATCCAGTTGGATCCCTCCAACCTGTTTCCCTGCATCCACAGATGTTAGCACAATACCAATTCCACTTCAAGGTGGAATATTGCGGTATATAGGATTTTATAAAAATATCATCCGCTTACTAACGGCGCAATAGGGTCTCATCCGCTATACAATGCGGGAAATCAACAAATGCAATATATACATATGCCAATATATATATATATATATTATTATTATATATAGATATATCCTACTATATCTAATATCACATCCAAACAGCAATCAATAACTGCAATTCAAATTTAAATCTGAGTGAGAAGATCTCACCTTAGCTTTTATTTTGCAATCCCATTTCCGTTCCAGATTGTTTTCTTTGCAATTTTCACCTTGTATAAATAATTTTATACAATTCATTAATATTCGAATTAAATCGAACAATTAATTTCTTTTCAATAGATTAAATTAATTAACACTTTTAAATTTGAGCAAATCTAATAATTGATTTCCTATTAGATAAATTAAATTAGCCAAATTATTTTATTAACAACTTTCTCTTACCAATTTATTTAATTAAATCGAATTCCCTTTTTTTTTAAAAAAAATCTTTTAGTAACTTAAAATAATTAAATAAGTTAATTAAATAATTTTTCCACTAAATCCATATTTCAAAATAAACTAGTAGGTTTAAAAATGTGTATATATATATGTCTATATTTATTTTTATATAAACAAAACATAATTTTCTTTACTATAAAAATTATATTTTCTTGATGTATACATATTAAAATTTCTGCATCTGATTATATAAATATAAAATTTGGAAAAACTGTATTTATCACCTCATTTTTTTCCTTTTCTGTTCAGGTATATTTATTTTCTTTAAAACCCTATCTATAAATGTCTGTACATCACTATATATATACTTTTTAATTAAACAGGTAATTGCGTATACATACACACACATATATATATATATATATATATAAATAAACAAAGAAAACTACCTCGCTACCTTGTCGAGACGAAACCCTAGCTGCCCCGATAGAAACGACGTCTCGACCAATTCGATCTGCTCGCGACCCACTTGCGAACCCACAACGACGCGCCGACCTTAGGACTTCGATCGTCCCCACGAGATTGCGAATGCCTCCTTTGCCTTGAAACTCCAGATCGCGATTACAGACCTCGATTTTTTTCGCACGCCTTCCATCCACGTTCGACGCCAGTCGATCGAACGAGATGCTCGAGTAGGCCATGGTCTTTGCTCCGATTCACGAGAACCACTGTATCCTCGAACGCCAGTAAGATCCAAACCCGTCACCGCCGCTGTTTGATCGGGTATCCCTACTGGTTCGCGACCACGACCTCATGATTGAGATGAAGGAAGCACTAACCTCCATCTCGAATTCGAGGCTGCGGCCATTGTTTGTTTAATTTTTATTTTTATTTGAATTGAGAAAAGAGAAAGGTCTCGGCTGTTATAGTTTTGAACGAGAGAAAAACATTTCGTTTGTTTTACTTATTTTATTTTTGATGCGTGTTGAAATTGAAGACAGGTGTTAGATTAGGGAAAACATTTGTACGTGATTTGAAAAGGCAGGGGGACACGTGCTTTAAATTTCTCTACGTCTCTGCAAAGACTTGACACAGTATTTTAATGCAACAATATTATTTATATTTAAAATTTCAAATTCAATTTAAATTCAGCGCGTTTGCTTATCGTACGATCACACAACAACTCCAATCACTACGAAAATTGAAATCCGATAATAATGCAATATTACGGATCCAATGGAACTGGTTTTGTCGAATTCCGAGACTGTGCCCTGGACCGCTATTTTTAAATTAAATTTAAACGATATAAATTCAAAATTGAACAGAATAGCTTCAAATCCAATGCTGAAAGTTTCAATACCTTCAGAATTATCAATATAAATTTTCAAAGCCTTCAGATTATTTTTAAATCAGCTTAAAACTGAAAATTCAAATTTTTAACCCAGATTCAGTAATTAATTTCAATAATTAATCGCCAAATTCACTTTGATATTCGAATTTTCAAATTAAATTATCATTCGAATATTTAAACTCGATTAAATATTCACATTTCAAATGTCAAAATTTCAGGGTCGTTACACCTATTCTTTTGCGAAGTACATGTACCTATTCTTTAGTGATGTAGTGGATCTTATATGACCACTACAATGATGTTCACTTCTATGTATTATATTCATATCTATTTTCACCTTAGTGATATGAATATCTGTGCCTGATTTTATGTTATGATTATTTTATATTGCTTCCGAAGGTCACTTAGCGACTGTGTAGTAGATTTGAGTTTGGAATTAATATGTCAGATTCCTCTTGAAATGAAATGCACAACATACTATCTGATATATCGGTACTCACTCAAATAAAGTATACAGTTGGTCGCTCCTTAATAGTCTTATTCTTCGCACTAGTCGACGGCATTACCTAGTAGTGTCCTTGGTTAGCGTAAGTATAGAGGTGGGTCGTCACAACTTTGTATCTGAGCCAAATTGCGGAACAATATAGGATATTATGACGAGGGTCATTGTCCTAAGTCTCTCTTAGGAATCGTGCCTAAGGATTTAATTCGAGTCTTAAGACCCGTTCTATCCTATTTTATTTTTGATGCCTTGTTTTACCAATCAAGTTTATTTGAATTAATTCTAAGAATAACCTTTTACCGCTTCTTTCTTTCTTAAAAAAGAAGAGAAATGGTTTGACCAGGCCGTCCTAGCACTGGTCAATCCAGTGGTCCTCCTCAGGATGGCATATTCATGTCTGCTCAACAACTTTTGGATCTTGTAAAGAATACCCAAGCCGCCGATCCCATTCCTAAGCCTACTCATCATAAATCTGGGTTTGCATGCTTATGCAGTGATTACAACAATTTGGGTGGAAAGCCATTCAAAGGTTCCGAAAGTGTTATAGAAGTCCAGGCTTGGCTTAAAACATGCGATCACATCTTTTCTTGCATGAATCTATTGGATTTACATTGAGTCCAAGTGGCTTCTAGCATGCTCCAGAAGAGAGCATTAGATTGGTATGAGCTTTTGATTTCAGAAATTGTAGAAGTGAATCTTACTTGGGAGCAATTCCGAGAAAGGTTCGAGTTAAAGTTTGAGCCTAAAGTAGAAAAGGTAACTTTATCTCGACGCTTTATTGATCTTATTCAAGGAGAATGTTCTATAATATATTATGTCGCATCTTATGAATCCCTCACCAAATATGGGGTCGAGTATATTAATACCCCTTTGAAGAAGAAACAAAGGTTTATCTATGGTTTGAATAAGAATCTTGAGAAGGCTTTACTTTGAAACTAGAAGTGCCTTTCGATCAGCTTGTAATATCGCTCTTCGACTTGAAGAGGTCGATAAAGAAAGTGATGGTGATGTTGGGGGTGCCAAGAAGTACTTCAACAACAACAAAAAGAGGCATCCTGATAATAAGTTCAAAGGCCCTAATCCCAACAAGAAACGGAAGCAAGCAGCTTTGGTAGCAAAAAATCCTACCCCTGGTCGTGGAGAATGCTACAATTGTGGTTCTAAGGACCACTAGGCAAATAAATGTCCAAAGTCCCTTACTTCCTGCTATTGAAAAAGTTCGTGTCATCCTATATCTTCATGTCCCAAACTTCAAAACAAGAAAGAGGGAAAGCCGAATGTTGTGCAAGCCCCTAGTAATGCTTCTCTTGGTCAAGGTATTTCTCATTCTGTCCTTGATGGCATTATTATGTTTCATGATCGTCCTATTCGAATTCTTTTTTATACGGGTGCATCTCACTCTTTTATATCAAAAGAACTTGTGGATCTTATGAATGGCTTGTTATGCCATTTGGTTTAACGAATGCTCCAGCTTATTTCATTGACCTTATGAATCAAATTTTCAAAGACTTCCTCGATCGATTTGTTCTTATCTTTATTGATGATATTCTTGTTTATTCTACAACCGAGGAAGAGCATGAAAAACATCTTCGAATTGTGTTGGAAACTCTTAGGAGCAATCAATTGAAAGAAAAAATTTCTAAATGCCATTTTTGGCAATTTCATGTGAAATTTTCAGGACATATTATTTCTGAATCCGGAATTTCCATGGATCCTTCAAAGATTGGGGCGATTGAAAACTGGAAGAGACCGGAGAGTGTAATGGAAATTCGTATTTTTCTTGGATTGGCGGGCTATTACCGTCGCTTCATTAAAGACTTTTCTAAAATTTCCTTACCTCTTACTAGTCTGACAAAGAAGGGAGTCAAGTACATTTGGTCAGACAAATGTGAAGCTACTTTCCAAAAATTAAAAGAACCCCTTTCCGATGCTCCTATTCCTGTGATCCCCGAAGGGAACCAAGACTTGATTGTTTATACTGATGCTAGTCATATTGGTTTGGGAGCCTTTCTCATGCAAAGGGAACATGTTATCGCTAATGCTTCTAGGCAATTAAAGCCTGTTGAGACTAGATATGCCACTCATGATTTAGAGCTTGCAGCCATTGTTTTCGCCCTTAGAATTTGGCGTCATTATCTTTTGGGAGAGAAATTTGTTCTCTACACCGATCATAAATCTTTAAAGCATTTATTCTCTCAAAAGGAACTTAATTTGTGTCAACAACGTTGGCTCGAATTCCTTGAATCTTACGATCATGATATTCTTTATACTCCCGGAATGAGAAATCGTGTTGCCGATGCCCTTAGTCATTACTAACAAGCGGTTTTTTCCATGATGATATCTGAATGGAATGATCTTGAGACTTTGTCCACATATGAGATTCGAGATCGTGAATCTAATTCATGTTCATCTCTTGTTTTATGTAGCCTTGAGGCTCATCCTTCTCTTTTAGACCGCATCGTTGAAGCTCAAAAGCATGACCCCAAATTGGCTCATCTTAGCCAAAGTTGTAGAGATATGAATAATGTTGCTGGTTTGAAAGACTTTGAAATCAATGCTCGTGGAGGAATTCGAAAATTTGGTAGACTTATTGTGCCAAATATTAGTGATCTCCGTAAAGACATTTTAGAAGATTGTCATCGTTCTAAATTTACCATTCATCCCGAAATTAGTAAAATGTATGCGGACATGAAGCAACTTTATTATTGGTATGGAATGATATCTGATATTGCTGACTTTATTAGGCATTGCATGACTTGGCAACTCATAAAGGCCGAGCATTAGAGTCCGGGTAGGTTATTGCAACCTTTAGACATTCCCGTTTGGAAGTGGAATCAAGTTTCCATGGACTTTATTGACGGTCTTCCCCGTTCTCATTCAGGTCATGACAGTTTATGGGTGATTGTAGATAGACTTACAAAATCTACCCATTTTCTTCCCGTTCGGTCCAACTGGACCATACCACTTTTGGCTAAACTCTATGTTAAAGAAATTGTTAAATTGCATGGAGTTCCGACTTTTATTGTTAGCGATCATGATCCATTATTTACCAGTGGATCTTGGAAAGGTCTTTAAAACGCTTTGGGAACGAAGCTTAATTTAGCACCGCTTATCATCCTCAGTCCGATGGACAAACGGAGCGTGTAAATTAAACTTTTGAAGATCTCCTTCGTGCATGTGTTCTTGATTTTGGTGGAAGATGGGAAGATCGTATTTCCCTTGTTGAGTTTTCTTACAATAACAACTTCCAATCTAGTATTGGTATGGCACCTTTTGAGGCACTCTACGAAAGGCCATGCCGATCTCCTTCGTGTTGGCTTAGAACCGGTGATAAACTAGTTTTAGGTCTAGATTTTATTTGTTATGCCACAGAAAAGATTGACCTTATTCGACATAGGATGAAAGAAGCTCAGAGTTGATAAAAATCCTATGCCGATAACAGAAGAAGGAATTTGAAATTTTATATAGGAGATTTGGTATTCATTCGTGTTTCACCTATGAAGGGTGTTGTGCATTTCAGTCGATCGGGAAAATTAGCACCTCGATATATTGGCCCTTTTTCCATCACCGAACGCATTTGTTCTGTGGCTTATCGCCTTTCGTTACTGGCTCAATTTTCTGATATTCTTGACGTATTTCACGTTTCTCAGCTACAGAAATGCCTTAGAGATTCCGACTCTATTCTTGAGCCTAGTGTTATTGAAGAAATTGAGGTTTCACCTAATTTGACTTATGAGCAACATCCTATTCGCGTCGTTGCTACGGAGGTTAAATGCCTTCGTAATAAGGATGTTCCTCTTGTGAAAGTTCAAGATCCGCAAATCCTAAGGATTGTTCTTGGGAATCTAGAGAATTTATTGAGCGAACACATCCTGATTTACTCTCTTGTGCTCCTTAAGGTGAGCTTCTCATTTCAATTTTCTTTTTGTGTTGTTATGTCATAGAGTGTTTGTTACTCATTACCTTCTTAAATATTGCGAGGACGTAATTTCTTTAAGGAGGGGAGTCTGTAACAGCCCGCATATTTTACGATTATATATTTAAATGTTTTATTTAAATATAGCATCGTTAGTTGAATTAAAGTCTAAAACATGACTTTTTGTAAACAGTCAAATCTGGTCTCGAAACCACTTTCATTGAGTTCAAATCGACATTTACAACTTGTTTAAGTATAAACATTGTTGTGTTTGGAGTTGATTAGAATTTTGGTATTTTCATTTGGGCTTTTGGGTTGTGTGCTAGTCCATTAGCCCAACAAGATAACCCAAACCCTTCTACCAAATACCCTAACTCCTCTCCTCTTCATTCATTCCATTCTCCATTTCCTAACACTCTCAAGCTAAAGGAAAAATGGGGAAAAAGAGGGGAAATTAAAATTCCTAAGCTCTAGCTTTTCTTAGGAATTCAAATTCAAGTTATAAATCGAAGAGAAGCTTGGGTAAACATCCTCTTCATCTTCTCCATCTTAGTCTCTCTTCAATTTTCAGAATTTCCTATAACCTAACTTAGGAAATCTTTGCATGTGATACTAGATTGGAGACTCTAGAGGTGTAGTTGAAGAGGAATTGATCTTAGCTTGTTTTGGAGCTTATCTTTCTATTTTTGAGTTTAAAGGCGAGTTCTTGAAATCACATCTATGTCTATAGCTTTGATTGTTGTTAGGTATGAATTCGTAACATCTATTTATTATTCAATTGCTTTTGAATTTAATCAGTTTGGTGAATTTTCCTAATTTTGGTACTTTGAGGTCAAAGTTTATGAAAACCCTAGTACGGGTGTTTAGACATGTTGTTTTTGGTGAATTGAAGAGCCTTTAGGGCTAGGTTGTCACTTGGCATAAATCCCTAGTCACAGTTGCTCATTCAATCACTTCCGATTCTATGAAGTTTGGTAGGTTTTCCCATTTATGGTCTTTGCAAATTCTGTCCCGCTACAGGCGACAAACGTCTGTGGATTATCCACAAACGTCTATGGCTTCATGTAAAAGATTTCTAGAAGAAGGGGACAGTTGTTTGGGGTTTTTCCACAGACGTCTGTCGGTCCTGGAAAGAATTTCCAGAGAATCAGCACAGACGTCTGTGAAATCCCATAGATGTATGTGGTTGTTGATTTCTTAGAATTAGACTATTTCTTATGTGGATTTTCGATTTATCGATTTTTGATGATTCGAATAGTTATTGTCAATCAAAATCAACTTTGATGATTTCCTTTCTGGATTTTTGATGTTTCCATTTGATGGATTTGATATCGATTTCCATGATTTTGATTCATGTTATTGAAATATGGATTTTTGTGATAGATTGTTTTTACAATCGTTTCTATGATTTGTCACTTTTAAATACAAAGGTTTTATACTAGTAGTAAATACTAAAACTCTTTCACAAAAATGATTTCAACACTACTTTTAATACAAAGCTCGATTTTAAAACTGTTTTCCAATCTATTAGTATATACAAACCTTTACCTCATTCGGATGAGAAATCCAATCAAACGACTTAGCAAAACAAGTGGTATGAAACGCTTGCGTATACTTCGTCGGTTAATTCTTGGACTTATTCGATTGAAAACTTGTGACAATTTTCAAGTGGAAATCTACAATCCGGTCGTAAATATTTAAGTTAAGCCAGTGGTTATGGGATAAGAAGCTAAAATCATTTATTTACTAGCTTAGTGTAATTTACACTTATTGATCAATGATGATCATTTTATGATTTAGACTTGCGATGTGCAATGTCTCATTGTCCGTGTGGGGGACTATACCCCGTTCTTTGGAGCTTCGGCTCATTTTTATGGGATAGCGACCCATGGTCTTTTGACCGTTTGTGGAGTTTCGTCTCATTTGTCCGCAAGGGGGGACTACACCCTATTCTGTGGAGCTTCGGTTCATTTTTATGGGTTAGCGACCCATGGCATAGCATCCCGTTTGTGATACACGTGTTAGTGATTTTTCGTGCTCCCGTTTGTGACAGGCCTCCCCCTTTTGTGTTTTCTAGATTTCTAGTTATTGATTTCAGGGATTTATGTTTCACCATTTTTTGTGATTTGCATTGATAAGCTTTATCAATATTTGTGATTTGGTGAATAAAATAAAGAATATGACATTCTTTTTTGGTGTTTGAGAAAATTTAAGATATTGTATGATTTTTATTGTTATCATATATATATATATATATATATATATATATATTTGTCATATCTCTTATCCTATCTCATCTTACATGATAATTATAGCTAGACTGATCTGTATTTTTTTTTCTTAAATAATACTCGGGTCAGTCCGAGGTGTTTCAGTGCTTCCACTTGACTTCTTAGCAGGGACTAGCTTCTGACTTTTGGCTAACTACTTTAGCTTAGTAGTTTTTGTCTTTCATGTATACGAGATAGAGACTCTTTGAAGTATACCTAATCTTTTGTGAAGTACATGTACCTATTCTTTGATGATGTAGTGTATCTTATGTGACCACTACAATGATGTTCACTTCTATGTATTGTATTCATATCTTTTTCCGCCTTAGTGATATGAATTTATGTGCCTGATTTTATGTTACGATTATTTTATATTGCGTCCGAATGTCACTTAGCCACTGTAGTACATTTGAGTTTGGAATTGATATGTTTGATTTCCTCTTGAAATGAAATGCGCGACATACTATCTGACATATCGGTACTCGCTCAAATAAATTATACAGTTGGTCACTCCTCAATAGCCTTATTCTTCGCATTAGTCGACCGCATTACCCAGTAGTGTCCTTGGTTAGCGTGAGTATAGAGGTGTGGTGTCACATAACCTGCCTTGTTTGTGTAAATCTGATTGGTTTCAAGTTTCCCTTTTGAAAAATGCAGCCAATTTCCAGAAATAACAGATTTGGTTTATTTGCAAAGAGCCCCTTCTCCCTTTATAAATACTTAAAACATTTAAGTCTCATACCTTAAATAATTTATATATCCATCGAAACACTTAGGAAAAATGTACAAAAATTCCAGAAAATCTCTTTTAATATTTTTTTTAACATATAAAAATCTTAGATCCAGATCTTTTATTATTAACCATAAATAATTAATAACTCAATGCAACATTTTCTTTACTGGAAAATTCATATTAAATTCACATAAATTCTAAAAATTATGAAAATTGAAATCTATCTCCAAAATATTATTTATGATCTACATAAAAATTTGCAAGGCATTTAGATGTCATTTAATAGAGTTTTCATCTCAAAGCATATCATAAAATCAATATGAACATGTATACATCATCAATAATTATATATAATCATTCCACCATTCAAAAACATGGCAAAACATTGCGAATCATTTTGGATTTCTCCTTAAAAAAATGAGAGATGTAAACATTATTCACCTTAGCTTTAAAGATTAAGGATATGATATGTGAGTGAATTTGATGTTAATTAAGCTTTCCCTTTCTCTTTCTTTCTCTAGCTCTTGTTAATGGTGGTCGACCTTATCTTTTAAAATTTTGAGAATGAAATGAACGTGTATAATTTACACGGTCATGGGTTATAGATATAGGAATGGTCTCTTTCCTATTTTACCCCTCCCCCATTTCATGTTAAACTCTTCTTTAATTCATTAGTTAAATGGCACAGCTATCCTTAATTAAATCAAATCTCAACCCCTAATCAACATATTATTTTATTTTATTTTGCTAAGTAAATATCGTAAATAATGTTATCAAATATATGGGGTGTTACAGACTCCCCTCCTTAAAGAATTTCATTCTTGAAATATAATAAGCTACACAATCAATCAAAAAAGAAGGTAAGACATACTATCAAACAATTTAGGATAAGCATCTCTAATCCCGCTCTCAACCTCCCAAGTACAGTCCCTATCATCGTTAGTGCACTGGACCTTGACTAATTTGACTTCATTGGTTCTAAGCTCCTTCACATCTCTCGCAATAATATTAACTGGTTTTCTCACTATAGTCAAATCCGGTTCTGCCACTAAATCATCTAGCACAGTTAGTGCAATATCAGTCCCTGGGTCCCTGTATGTGAGTTTACCGATCCTCTCAGTAATAGAAAAAGGTCCAACGAACCTTGGTGCTAACTTTCTTGATCTTCTGAATCTTGTCACACCCTTCATTGGTGACACCTTAATAAAAACCTGATCCCCAAATGAGAACTCTAAGTCTTTTCGCATCTTATCTACATAACTCTTCTGTCTTGACTGAGCGTCCTTCATTCTACTTGAATTACCTCAATCTTTTCTGCAGGTTCTCTAACCAAATTTGGACCAAAAACTAACCTATCCCTGGTCTCCGACCAACAAATAGGAGATTTGCATGCCCTTCCATATAAAGCTTCAAATGGTGCCATCCAATAATAGTTTAATAACTGTTGTTATATGAAAACTCGACTAAATGCAGATGGTCTTCCATGATCCTCTGAAATCCCACACATAAGCTCTTAACAAATCCTCTAAGATTTTGTTAACTCTTTCCATTTACCGGTAATCAGTACTCGTCTAGAGCTTGGTTCCAAAACTTCCTATAGACTCTTCCAGAACTCGCTAGTGAATAAGGAATCTCTATCACTAACAATACTACTAGGAATTCCATGCAGCCTAACTACATTCTCATAAACAACTTCGCTAAAAAGATGCCATCCTAATTGACTTAACTGGAACGAAATGGGCACTCTTGGTCAATCTGTCCACTATGGCCCATATACTTTCATTACCTCTGTTCGATCTTGGCAACCCGTCAATGAAATCCATAGAAAGAGAATCCCACTTCCATATTGGAATATCTACTGGCTCAAGCAATCCACTTGTCTTCTGGTGTTCAGCTTTTGCCTGTTAGCAATTCAAGCACTGCTTTACACATAAGCCAATATCCCGCTTCATACCTTCCCAGAAGAAACTCCTCTTCATATCCTGATACATCTTAGTTCCTCCTGGATGAATAGTGAACTTCAAACAATGACATTCCTCCAAAACTTCTTTTTTTTGTTTCCTACACTCGGAACACATAATCTTCCTTTCTTTCTCAACCACCCATTCTGGATAAGACTGAAGTCCTTTAAGTCATCGTTCTTGGTTCCTTCTGTTAATTTCCTGATCTGTAAACAAGATAACACTACGGTTTCTCCACTAGACCAAGCCTCGTATCTCTGCTGCACTCTACAATCTGCCAATGCTTCCAAATCTTTCCACTTAGTTATCATCGCTAACACTTCATTCTGTTGTTTCCTGCTAAGTGCATTTGCAACCTTGTTGCCTTTCCACAGTGTGTACTCAATCCCAAAGTCAAAAGCGGCTATAAACTCTAACCATCTCGGTTGTCTCATGTTCAGCTCTTTCTGAGAGAACAAATACTTCATTGACTTATGATCTGTATAAAACTTAAACCTCTCTCCCAAAAGGTAATATCTCCACACCTTCAATGCAAAAATCACTACAGCCAATTCCAAATCATACGTCGGATATCTGACCTCATGCGGTCTAAGTTGTCTAGAAGCATAGGCAATCGCTTTACCTCTCTGCGTTAGCACAGCTCCTAATCTTGTTCTACAAGCATCTGTATAAACCACCAAATCCCGATTCCCTTCTAGAACAACTAATACAGGTGCATGGTTCAATAATTGTTTCAAACTCTAGAATGTTTCCTCACACTTCTCAGTCCACACAAACTTCACATCCTTTCTTGTTATCTTGGTCATCGGTGCTGCTATCCGTGAAAATCCTTAATGTATCTTCGATAATAACCAGCCAGCCCAAGGAAACTCTTTATCTCAGTCACTATCTCAGGTCTCTTCCAACTGCTCACTACTTTAATCTTAGTCGGAGCTACTGACAACCCTTTCTCTGAGACTATATGACCAAGAAACTTCACTTCCTTCTTCAAGAAATGACACTTTGAAAACTTCCCCTTTAGTTAATGCAGCCTCAGCGTCTCAAGCACCAGTCCAAGGTAAACTTCATGCTCTCTTTCATCCTTAGAGTATATCAAGATATCATTTATAAAAACCAATATGAACCTATCCAATTGCTCTTGGAAAACTCGATTCATCAAATCCACAAAGAAAGATGGTGTATTAGTGAGTCCGAACAACATAACTAACCATTCGTACAAATCTATATTTGGTCCTAAATGCCGTCAAATGTATACTATCCTCTGCCACCTTGAGTTGATGGAAACCTAATGCCAAATCCAACTGAGAAAATACCTTTGCTACACTTAATTGGTTGAACAAATCATCAATTCTCGGCAATGGATATCGATTCTTTATCGTCCTCTCATTCAACATACGATAATCGATACATAGCCTTTACGTTCTGCCCGCCTTCTTAGCAAATACTGTGGCTGCTCCCTAAGGTGAACTGCTTGGCCTGATAAAACTCTTTCCTTCTTAATCCACCAACTGCACATTCAACTCCCTCATCTCTGTAGGGGTCATCCTACTAGGCGGCCTACTCACTGGCTCTATTCCCGTAACCAAATCTATCTGAAACTCAATGTCTCATTCTTTGGAAATCGAACTACAGGCTCAAAAACACCTGCGAATTCTCTAACTTCAAAAACTCGACTCAGCCCATCTTCACCTAACTCCATAACACCTAACAAAGCATACATCTCATTGTCAGAACCTTCTGCGGTATAAATAATCCTGTCGCTATAATCAGGGTGTCTAAGAGATATTTTCCTATCTTGGCAAAATATCCTAGCATCGTAGTCACTTAACCAATCCATCCTAAGAATAATCCCAAATCCCACAAACTCAAACTGCAAATAAAAGCATGACCTAACAGGTCAAACTCTAACTGGTCACATCTCAAACCTAGAGTTGCATACCCTCATATTGGATTTGCAACCCATAAGAAAGAAACTAAATATGTGGGTTCTAGGTTAAGCTTATCTATCAAACATCTAGATATAAAAGAATGTGACGCACTAGTATCAAATAGAACGCTAACAGACATACGATCAATCTGAAGCATACCTGCCAAAACTGCATTTCCCTTTTCCTGAGCTGTCAGCTTAGAAGCAGCAGGCTCCAATGCATACATGTTGCCCTTTCCATCCTTAGCGGGGTCCTTGCACTAGTTCTTATACTGGCCTATCTGATCGCAGTTGAAGCACCTGATGTTCTTCTTCCCGATCACTTTCTAGCCTTCCCACTACGACACTAATTGGCGAAACGACCTTACTTGTCGTACTTGAAATAAACCATGTCAGACTTTCCTCTCTTAGCTGTTCCACCCTTCTGAGCACCCTTCTTGAGAAAGAACTTCCTCTTCTAACCTTGCCCAACCTGGACTTCTTTCACCTTATTTTTCTCCAAACAAACGAGCATCTCCTCGTGCCTCAGAGCCATCTCCACAACCACATCACATGGATCTCCAATATGCGGTAAAGTAGCCCTGGCCAACTCAAGCTTTAATCCCCTGAGAAACTTCTCATTCCTCTTCACCATTGTATCAATAGCAGCATATCCATATCGATCTAACCCCTCGAACCAACTAGCATACTTCAGAGCAATCATCTCTCCATGTTCTAGCTTTGCAAACTTCTGGATCAAAACAGATTGCACCATAACTGACATGAACCTCTCTTGGAACCTGTAACAACCCATAATTTTGTAAATATTTTTAATTAAGTTTTATTTGAGAACTTTGATTTTTAAAATCATTTAAAAGTAAATTTTCAATAATTAAAGTTGTCAATTTAATAAGACTTTGGTAAATAAATTTGGAAGAAATAGGAACTTTGTAATTTAATAGTGAAATGAATGACAAAATGAAATGTAACAATGTATTTAAAACTAATTATTAACAATTGAAATGAAATTACAATTTATTGAAGTAATGTAAATTAGTTATAAATTTGAATGTAAGAAACAAGTGTGAATGTTGAATCATTAATGTGATAATATGTGATAAATAGAAATTGAAGTAAATAAGTGTTAATTGAGTAATTGTAACATTTGATTTGTAAATAATAATGGATCATTTAAAGTGTGATTAAAAGTTATAGTAACGGTTGTAAATTACTATTTATTTGGTATATTAATCTAGTTGTAAATGTTACATTTGGGTATAAAACTAGATATAAGTAAATAAATGTAAGTGTTGTATGGATAAATGAATTAGTATATAATTTATGGTAATTGAATGAATTAAACATTATGTAAGCAATTATGATAATTAGTTGACATAATAAACTTGAATGTAATATAAAGATAATAATAACATTTATTGCAAGTTTCATTTTAGTTAGGCTGCTAAATTTAAAGTAGGAAACCAATTACATTTAAATGTAAATAAATGTTCATTAATATGAGATAGGACAGTAATTGTAAAGTGTGAATATAATGAAATAAATGGAAATGTATATTTTATTCATAGATAAAAATAAAAGAATGAAACCAAGTGGAATAAATTGATTAAGGTTTTTACCATAATAAATGTAAATTTGGATTTTGTTTGTAATTCATTTTCCAAATACAATTTAATATGCATTTTCTGTAAATTTTATAATTTGGCCAAATTTGTCAAATTATGAATTTCAGTTTAAATTTTTAAATTTGATAACATTCAGCGTTTTTACATGCAATAAATTTCTATACTTTTATTATATATATATTTTATATCTTTCCTATATCCATCTCTATTTTATCTTTCTATTTTTTTTATTTAGACATTCATTTTATTTATTGAATTATTATGTGTTTATATCTCTTATTTACTTCTTGGAAAGGAATTTCAATGGATATACGTTATATTGCCTTAAAGGCATATCTTTTTAAAATTTTATTTATTAAATGTTCTTGTGTATATCTTTTATTTAGTTTGTTTATTGAATGTTTCTTTTGTATATACCTTTTAATTAATGGAAAGGAAACAAATTAATTAGGCGTATGTTACTTTGCTTTAATTGGCATACGTTACATTTGTTTTATTTCTTGCCTCTTTATTTGCCTATCTTTTATTTCCTACCTCCTTAATTACTTTCTAGCCATTCCTACCTCAAACTTTAGCCGACAACTACCTATTTATTCACGTGAAAAAGGAAGTATCTCCTCTCATTTTGTTCCATTTGTTTCTTTTTATTTAATAGGAAATAGATCCTTTCAAATCTCCAACCATTTAAACATTTAATTACATGCCATTTCTTTGCACTTGATTAGGCCGTGAAAAACTCCTCTAGTAAATACTAATTCACGTACAAAAATTCATTTCCATCTCTTCTCTTTTCATTTCTCTTCTCCTAAATTTTTTTTTACAAGTTTCTATTCCATGGCTTCTCCTTTTTTCCTTCTTCTTTTATTTTTCTCTTTGTTTTTCTTCAAGTTAGGCTCGGCCTTCATGCTCTAGCTGACCACAACCATCTCTACCACACCACTATGATCGACCTCACCACCTCTTCAAGACCACCAAGCCATGCCTTGAACCCTAGATCCAAAATAGATCACCATCTCCTTGTTTCAACCATAGCCGAGCCCTTGTTGATTTAGAACAAGGTTATGTCATTTTTATTTCATATATTTTCATTTATAATCCATCTTTTCTTTATATTGAATCTTATACTTATGTGTTTGGTATTTGTTTGTTCATAAGATTTGGATCTGACTCTTCATTGCCTCAAAAATCTTGTTCGTGCCTTGTCATGCTTTTCGGAGTTCAGTTGTGTGTTTTGAATTTGATCTTCAGCTTTAAAAAGGTGAGTTTTATCACTCTAGACATATGTACTTATATTTTTGTGAAATGATGACAAGTGAATCTGTATAAATTGATATGATATTCATACATGCATGTGATATATTATATGATGTTAAATGTTGTGTATATACCTGTTACATTACCTGATATGTTATTATATGTTATACTGTTCATTTAATTACTGTATCTCACACTACTAGTTCCCTATCACTATGGGTTGAAATGATACATACCCGAACGGACACTAGAATAAGGAAAAATCATTATGGGCTGAAATGATAGGCTTGAGTGATTTTATTGTAATTTATTTTGACTTGGGATTGCGGGTTCGAAATGATAGAACCCGGATTTTTCTATTTAATTACGGGTTGAAATGATACATATCCGTATCACTTAACCTAGGTTAGAAAATATTATACAGGCCCATGGTTATATTTTTAAATAATACTTTCCTAAAATTTATTAAGTATTTCGAATAATTTTTTAATATTTGAAATTTGAGCTAAAAGTTTTGGTTTAATGATTTAAATATAAGAAGATGTTGGTTTTCTATAAGTTAAGATTTTATAAGTCTATAAGTGGCTTTAATTGAAATTATAAAGATGTGTTGGTTTTAAATAGAATTTAAAGACATTTATTGAAGATAAATAACTTAATAATTGAATTTGACTTAATATGGAAGTTTTAAGTCTAACTTAGTAATTGTTATGAATTTTACTTTATGAAACGTACATGTTTTGTGTAATAAATAATGTATTTTGAACAGATAAAATGGAATACAGTTTTAATTGGACATTTTGTAATAAAATGTATTTAACTAGAAATCATAGTTAAATGGTGTTTAAGTGAATAAATCTAAAAGGAAAATATTTGATAGTTATATTAACTATGATAAAATATTCTTTTGTGAAATGTTATGTTTTGTAGAATAAATAGTTATGCTTTTTAAATGGAAAATGTAATTTTAATTCTGACCTAACTTGATAATTGGAAATTTTGTTTTTCAAATGGAAATTTAAGTTAAGTAAATAAAAAGAAATTTAGTTTTATTTATGAAATGGGTATTTTAAATTTAAGTGTTAAGTTGGTGGTTAAAAATAAAAGTTAAGTAAAATAGTGTATTTTGACTTAATAAATGAATTATGGTTTAAATTGGATATTTAATTATAAAATTTTATTTTATTAAATCATAAGTTAAATGATATCCAAATGAATGTTTTTGAAGCATGAAACATGAATTTTTATAAGTTAAAAATGGCTAAAATTGAAGTTTTAATGTTTCTAAAAGTTAAGCAATTTATAAAGGATTGACTAACAAATGAAATTAATTTAAATTCGACATTTATTAATAAAAATGTTGTTTTATTAAAATTTATAAGTTAAGTAATATCCAAATAAAAAAATTTGGAAAGTGGAATGAGTTTGATAAGTTAAAAATGAGAAAAATTGAAGATATATTATTTTAAAGGGTATAATAGAAATTATAGCGGTTCTGAAATGCTGCGGTTAAATGAACTATGGCTGGAAATATGCTAAAAAGACCTATAACTGCATTTCTGAAGTGCTGTAATTTTCTGGAAATTGAACTATGGCTGAAAATATACTCAAATATACTAAAAGGACCTATAACAGCATTTCTGAAGTGCAGTAACTTCTGAAAATTTGAACTATATGCCGAAATTTCTAAATAAACCTATAACAGCATTTCTGAAATGCTGTAGTTTCTGATTTTGAACTATGTTTTGATATATACTAAATATACCTACCGCAGCACTTTATAAATGTTGCTGTTTTGAAAATTTCAATGTTTGAAATGATTGAACGAATGAACTTAGAAATGTTACAACTTTGAAATGAATATTATTTGACATTGAATTTAAATGGTTTGGAAATGAATCTATTTGAAATAGTATTTAATTAAGAACTGTCTTTAAATATATTAGCTTGAAGCTTATTGGAATTGAAGATTTAAGAATGTGAACTTATAAAGTGGTTTGGTTTAAGATGATTTAAAGGAATATTTCAAGTTAAATAAATTTAAAGAAATATTCTGTGATTTGGAAATTTGAGTTTTATTAAAAATGATATATTGATTTGGTTTTGGAATTTAAATGATATATTATGGCTTTGGGTTTTTGAAATCGAAATGATATATTGATTTGGCTTTGAAATGAAATAATATAGTATTTAGTTTGAATGGATATGATATTTTGGATTTTAAAGTAAATGATTTTGAAATAAATATCCATGGGTTATAATAACGATTGGTTGGCAAAGAGACCAGGATTGGATATGGGCATACTCTCTGTCGATACCGAAAACCACTTTGACAACCATGTACGCGGTGGAGATTCCAAAATGAAGTAGGATGGTGGCGACGATCCTATTGAGGTATGAACGTGGACCCGACTCCCGTGAGTTGGCATATGGTGGCTAAAACAGGAGTGAATGACGGGCCAACGAGGTAGCACCTCTGATCGGACACATTTCTTCGATACTATTCTATTACTTTGTGATTTATTTGGTGGCCACCCTTCGATTTTTGATTTGGGAGTGTGTTTCGAGGTGGGCGGTAGTGGCTGCTATGTGCTTCCACTAACCCGAATGCGTAATTGGTATATCTACCCTGGCATTGCCTAGTTGTGCCGTGTCACTTACCATATCGAGCTTTACTACGAGTTTGGATTTGTGCCGTAGCCTATGGAGTATTAAGGGTAGCTCCCGATCTGGGGGTATGCTAATACTGGATAGACTACTGGTACTATTACGTGTTAAGGTGGAAAATGTAAAGCCTTAACGCTATTTAAAAGTAAGATTATTTTATTATAGACATTATTATAATAGCGAATATTACTGCATAGTAGATAGTTTAACGGATCCTTAAAGAATGGGCGATCCCAAGCATTCTTTAAGTTACTTGTGCATTTTATTACAGTTCACTTGAGTTGGTTTACATTGTATAAGTATGTATGTCCGAACTCGAGTGTTTTGTGTTTTGCTTTACGCTCAGGTCAGACTGAGTGATACAACATTCGAGACTCACCTTTGGAGTTGGAGCTTTCTTTGGAGATCCAGCTATCTATTTCGCTTTCAGTTATCCAGTTGATTCCAGTGATGTATTCCGATTTATACTTGATTATCATCTTGTTACTTCTGTTGTGTCTTGTTAACTCTGATGTATATATATAGTAGCTTCATGAACTACTATTTCTTGCTTCCGCTGCATTGTTATAACTCTGTGTCTGTGATCTTTGATTTATTTACTGTATATTCTGAGTTTTGCTAAATTTTATTTACAATCTATTATTTTGAATTATTCAAGTCCGACATGTGTGGATTTATCGTCGATTTGAATTGTCCAAAAGAGTGGGTCGTTACATTTGGTAACAGAGCTTTTGGCTCTAGGCAAAACTTAGCATATATGGTAAATTTATTTACAAAATCACTTTCGTTCGAGCTTGAATCTCTTTCTTTTTGACTCGATTTCTTTTGAATTTTGGAATATTTCCCGCGGTTCCAAATCCATTCTTTTCTCTCCCTATTTGTCTTCTTTTGATTCTGGAATATCCCATAACTCCACTTCGAATGTTCTTTATAATAAATTGGCGGTCTCGCTAATCTTTAAATGATTGTAAAGGAGTGAAACTCCTTTATAAGGAGTATTGATTCACCAAAGATTTCTGCATCCTCGGTTTACATTGCTATCTATCTCTTGTTGTCCCGAATTCTATCTCTTGAGATCGAATGTAGATTTACCCCAGGATTCTGCACCAATCTAATTCTTAAGTCACGGTTGACTCGGTCAAGGTTGCCCAAGATTTATATAAGCTTATTCGTTCCCTCGTTCTGTTATTTAATCATCTTGTCTTTTGTTTCAACTTATCTTCAAATCATTCTTGAAGTATATTTGTAAACTAATATTTAAAATGTTTTAATATATATTGTGTTGTTTGAGTTGTTGATGTTGATTTAGGTTTCCGATCGATTCGCCTGATCAACGTTATCAATAGGATCTCCAAAACACTTGAACAGAGCAAACTGACACCATATTGTTTTCAAACTTGGTAAATGAGAAATTTTGTATAATCATATTATATATATGTATAATTTTCTGAAATTTTATAGTTAATTGAATTGGATGTTAAGAATAACATTTGATTTGTATATATATTGTAATCATTGGCTTTGTTCATATATAAATAGTTGAACTATAAAACATGGTTATAAATTAATTTGGAAATTTAAATGAATTCAAAACAAGAATTGAGAATTTAATTTCCGAAGATTTCAAACTTTGGTTCTTTAAGTTTTAAAGGTATATTATTTGAAATATTTCTGAATAGAAATTGTTTCTAAAGAATTTTAAAGTTTAAATCAGTGCTCTTCTCTTTGTCGTTGGAAAATAATTTTGGTCATGACTGCAGCACCATCGACATTCATTTTCAAGTTTCAAAGTCAAGAGACCATTCTGTAGCTTTGCTATAATTTTGCTTTGAAGAATTAAATTAATTTGAATTTCTAAAAAAAATATTGACTTGATTTATAATATATATATTGGTATATGATTTAAAATTTGATTTGATACATATATTGTATATATATTTAGTTATCTGTATAAAAAATTGTTTGAAGTTGACCGGAAATTTAATTCTTA
Organism: Allium fistulosum; assembly: GCA_030737815.1. Taxonomy (NCBI): domain Eukaryota; kingdom Viridiplantae; phylum Streptophyta; class Magnoliopsida; order Asparagales; family Amaryllidaceae; genus Allium; species Allium fistulosum. The sequence continues at coordinate 748,868,246 of CM060905.1, read as the reverse complement.
AATTTTATCTTAATGGATGATTTCAATTATAAAATGAAGCCGAAGGTTTGAATAAATATTTAAGCTTGAAATAATTGAACTAGAAAGTTTTATTTGTATAATATTCTATTGCATTCCAATATAACTTACCTTAATTATTTAGAAGTTAGCAATGTAATTGGATAATGTACAATATAAAAGAGTTTATAAATAAAATTTGAGGGGTTATAATAAATATTATGCACTTAAAAATTTAGTTATAAAAGATTTATATAGGTAAATAGAATAAAAGGTTAATTGAATAACTTACAATATAAAATGGTGTTAAAGGAATTTTTAAATAAATTGGTATATTTTATTCAAATTAATTAATTTTGTAAATTTATTTCTTTATAACGTTAGTATTTTTGAATAAGATGTATTGTTTACTTAATTCTTTCTTTGCCCTTCTTTTTCCTTTTCGATGACGAAAAGCTTTGAGTGGGGGAGAGTGTAACAACCCATACTTTTGTAAATATTTTTAATTAAGTTTTATTTGAAAACTTTGATTTATAAAATCATTTAAAAGTAAATTTTCAATAATTAAAGTTGTCAATTTAATAAGACTTTGGTAAATAAATTTGGAAGAAATAGGAACTTTGTAATTTAATAGTGAAATGAATGACAAAATGAAATGTAACAATGTGTTTAAAAACTAATTATTAACAATTGAAATGAAATTACAATTTATTGAAGTAATGTAAATTAGTTATAAATTTGAATGTAAGAAACAAGTGTGAATGTTGAATTATTAATGTGATAATATGTGATAAATAGAAATTGAAGTAAATAAGTGTTAATTGAGTAATTGTAATATTTGATTTGTAAATAAAAATGGATTCATTAAAGTGTGATTAAAAGTTATAGTAACGGTTGGAAGTTACTATTTAATTGGTCTATTAATCTAGTTGTAAATGTTACATTTGGGTATAAAACTGGATATAAGTAAATAAACATAAGTGTTGTATGGATAAATGAATTAGTATATAATTTATGGTAATTGAATGAATTAAACATTATGTAAGCAATTATGATATTTAGTGGACATAATAAACTTGAATGTAATATAAAGATAATAATAACATTTATTGCAAGTTACATTTTAGTTAGGCTACTAAATTTAAAGTAGGAAACCAATTACATTTAAATGTAAATAAATGTTCATTAATATGAGATAGGACAGTAATTGTAAAGTGTGAATATAATGAAATAAATGGAAATGTATATTTTATTCATAGATAAAAATAAAAGAATGAAACCAAGTGGAATAAATTGATTAAGGTTTTAATCATAATAAATGTAAATTTGGATATTGTTTGTAATTCATTTTCCAAATACAATTTAATATACATTTTCTGTAAATTTTATATTTTAGCCAAAATTTTCAAATTTTGAATTTCAGTTTAAATTTTTAAATTTGATAACTTTCAGCGTTTTTACACGCAATAAATTTCTGTACTTTTATTATATATATATATATATATTATATCTTTCCTATATCCATCACTATTTTATCTTTCTATTTTTTTATTTAGACATTCATTTTATTTATTGAATTGTTATGTGTTTATATCTCTTATTTACTTCTTGGAAAGGAATTTCAGTGGATATACGTTATATTGCCTTAAAGGCATATCTTTTTAAAATTTTATTTATTAAATTTTCTTGTGTATATCTTTTATTTATTTTGTTTATTGAATGTTTCTTTTGTATATACCTTTTAATTAATGGCAAGGAAACAAATTAATTAGGCGTATGTTACTTTGCTTTAATTGGCATACGTTACATTTGTTTTATTTCTTGCCTCTTTATTTGCCTATCTTTTATTTCCTACCTCCTTAATTACTTTCTAGCCATTCCTACCTCAAACTTTAGCCGACTACTACCTATCTATTCACGTGAAAAAGGAAGTATCTCCTCTCATTTTGTTCCATTTGTTTCTTTTTATTTAATAGGAAATAGATCCTTTCAAATCTCCAGCCGTTTAAACATTTAATTACATGTCATTTCTTTGCACTTGATTAGGCCGTGAAAAACTCCTCTAGTAAATATTAATTCACGTACAAAAATTCATTTCCATCTCTTCTCTTTTCATTTCTCTTCTCCTGAAAAAAAATTTACAAGTTTCTATTCCATGGCTTCTCCTTCTTTCCTTCTTCTTTTATTTTTCTTTTTTTTTCTTCAAGTTAGGCTCGGCCTTCATGCTCTAGCTGACCACAACCATCTCTACCACACCACTATGATCGACCTCACCACCTATTCATGACCACCAAGCCATGCCTTGAACCCTAGATCCAAAATAGATCACCATCTCCTTGTTTCAACCATAGTCGAGCCCTTGTTGATTTAAAACAAGGTTATGTCATTTTTATTTCATATATTTTCATTGTATAATCCATCTTTACTTTGTATTGAATCTTATACTTATGTGTTTGGTATTTGTTTGTACACAAGATTTGGATTTGACTCTTCATTCCCTCAAAAATCTTGTTCGTGCCTTGTCGTGCTTTTCAGAGTTCAGTTGTGTGTTTTGAATTTGATCTTCAGCTTTAAAAGAGTGAGTTTTATCACTCTAGACATATGTACTTATATTTTTTTGAAATGATGACAAGCGAATCTGTACAAATTGATATGATATTCATACATGCCTGTGATATATTATATGATGTTAAATACTGTTTGTATACATGTTACATTACCTGATATGTTATTTTATGTTATACCGTTCATTTAATTATTGTAACTCACACTACAAGTTCCCTATCACTATGGGTTGAAATGATACATACCCGAACGTACATTAGAATAAGGAAAATTCATTATGGGCTGAAATGATAGGCTTGAGTGATTTTATTGTAATTTATTTTGACTTGGGATTGTGGGTTCGAAATGATAGAAATCGGATTTTTCTTTTTAATTAAGGATTGAAATGATACATATCTGTATCACTTGACCTAGGTTAGAAAATATTATACAGGCCCATGGTTATATTTTTAAATAATATTTTCCAAAGTTATTAAGTATTTTGAATTTTTTTAATATATGAAATTTGAGCTAAAAGTTTGGTTTAATGATTTAAATATAAGAAGATATTGGTTTTCAAAAAGTTAAGATTTTATAAGTCTATAAGTGGCTTTAATTGAAATTATAAAGATGTGTTGGTTTTAAATAGAATTTGAAGTCATTTGTTGATGATAAATAACTTAATAATTGAATTTGACTTAATATGCAAGTTTTAAGTCTAACCTAGTAATTGTTATGAATTTTACTTTATGAAACGTACATGCTTTGTGTAATAAATAATGTATTTTGAACTGATAAAATGGAATATAGTTTTAATTAGACATTTTGTAATAAAATGTATTTAACTAGAAATCATAGTTAATTGATGTCTAAATGAATAAATCTAAAAGGAAAAGATTTTATTGTTATATTAACTATGATAAAATATTCTTTTGTGAAATGTTATGTTTTGTAGAATAAATAGTTATGATTTTTAAATGGAAAATGTAATTTTAATTATGACCTAACTTGATAATTGGAAATTTGGTTTTTCAAATGGAAATTTAAGTTAAGTAAATAAATAGAAATTTAGTTTTATTTATGAAATGGGTATTTTAAATTTAAGTGTTAAGTTGGTGGTTAAAAATAAAAGTTAAGTAAAATTGTGTATTTTGACTTAATAAATGAATTATGGTTTAAATTGGATATTTATTTATAAAATTTTATTTTATTAAATCATAAGTTAAATGATATCCAAATGAATGTTTTTGAAGCATGAAACATGAATTTTTATAAGTTAAAAATGGCTAAAATTAAAGTTTTAATGTTTCTGAAAGTTAAGCAATTTATAAAGGACTGACTAACAAATGAAATTAATTTAAATTCGACATTTATTAATAAAAATGTTGTTTTATTAAAATTTATAGGTTAAGTAATATCCAAATAAAAAAATTTGGAAAGTGGAATGAGTTTGATAAGTTAAAAATGAGAGAAATTGAAGATATATTGTTTTAAAGGGTATAACAAAAATTATAGCGGTTCTGAAATGCTGCGGTTAAATGAACTATGGTTTGAAATATACTAAAAAGACCTATAATTGCATTTCTGAAGTGTTGTAATTTTCTAGAAATTGAACTATGGCTGAAAATATACTCAAATATACTAAAAGGACCCATAGCAGCATTTCTGAAGTGCTGTAACTTCTGAAAATTTGAACTATATGCTGAAATTTCTAAATAAACCTATAACAGCATTTCTAAAATGTTGTAGTTTCTGAATTTGAAGTATGTTTTGATATATACTAAATATACCTACCGCAGCACTTTATAAATGGTGCTGTTTTGAAAATTTCAATGTTCGAAATGATTGAACGAATGAACTTAGAAATGTTACAACTTTGAAATGAATATTATTTGACATTGAATTTAAATGGTTTGGAAATGAATTTATTTGAAATAGTATTTAATTAAGAACTGCCTTTAAATATATTAGCTTGAAGCTTATTGGAATTGAAGATTTAAGAATGTGACCTTATAAAGTGGTTTGGTTTAAGATGATTTAAAGGAATATTTCAAGTTAAATAAATTTAAAGAAATATTCAGTGAATTGGAAATTTGGGTTATATTTAAAATGATATATTGATTTGGTTTTGAAATTTAAATGATATATTATGGCTTTGGGTTTTTGAAATCGAAATGATATATTGATTTGGCTTTGAAATGAAATAATATAGTATTTAGTTTGAATGGATATGATATTTTGGATTTTAAAGTAAATGATTTTGAAATAAATATCCATGGGTTATAATAACGATTGGTTGGCAAAGAGACCGAGATCGGATATGGGCATACTCTCTCTCGATACCGAAAACCACTTTGACAACCATGCACGCGGTGGAGATTCCAAAATGAAGTAGGATGGTGGCGACGATCCTATTGAGGTATGAACGTGGACCCGACTCCCGTGAGTTGGCATAAGGTGGCTAAAACATGAGCGATTGATGGGCCAATGAGGTAGCACCTCTGATCGGACGCATTTCTTCGATACTATTCTATTACTTTGTGATTTATTTGGTGGTCACCCTTCGATTTTTGATTTGGGAGTGTGTTCCGAGGTGGGCAGTAGTGGCTGCTATGCGTTTCCACCAGCCCGGATGCGTAATTGGTATATCTACCCTGGCATTGCCTAGTTGTGCCGTGTCACCTACCATATCGAGCTTCACTACAAGTTTGGATTTGTGCCGTAGCCTATGGAGTATTGAGGGTAGCTCCCCATCTGGGGGTATGCTAATACTGGATAGACTACTAGGACTATTACGTGTTAAGGTGGAAAATGTAAAGCCTTAACGCTACTTAAAAGTAAGATTATTTTATTATAGACATTATTATAATAGCGAATATTACTGCATAGTAGATAGTTTAACGGATCCTTAAAGAATGGGTGATCCCAAGCATTCTTTAAGTTACTTGTGCATTTTATCACAGTTCACTTGAGTTGGTTTACATTGTATAAGTATGTATGTCCTGACTCGAGTGTTTTGTGTTTTGCTTTACGCTCGGGTCAGACTGAGTGATACAACATTCGAGACTCACCTTTGGAGTTGGAGCTTTCCTTGGAGATCCAGCTATCTATTTCGCTTTCAGTTATCCAGTGGATTCCAGTGATGTATTCCGATTTATACTTGATTATCATCTTGTTACTTCTGTTGTATCTTGTTAACTCTGATGTATATATATAGTAGCTTCATGAGCTACTATTTCTTGCTTCCGCTGCATTGTTATTACTCTATGTGATCTGTGATTTATTTACTGTATATTATGAGTTTTGCCAAATTTTATTTACAATCTATTATTTTGAATTATTCAAGTCCGGCATGCGTGGATTTATTGTCGATTTGAATGGTCCAAAAAAGTGGGTCGTTACAGAACCTCCACTTAAACTCTGCCCATGTCATAGTCTCCTTATCCACTGCCACAGTCACGCTATTCCACCAAAAAAAGCAGCTCCCTGAAGTTGTCTGATGCCAACCTCCTCTTCGGCTCATCATTGAGCCCAAAGTATGCAAAAATCCTCTCACAATGCAGCAACCAATTTTCCACCTCGATAGCATCTTCGGTTTCAATAAATGGCTTTCCTCCAAGCCTGATATAATCTCTACTTAGAGCAGTATAATTGTTGACTACCGGAGCTTCTGGAACTACTCCTCCCACTACTCCTGCAGCAACTCCTACTTGCATGTTCACAAAAAACTGATACATAGCTTACATTCCAACTTGCAGGATTTCAGCACCCACATTCTCGGCTTATGCATGTCCTGGGGTTCTATTAGGTCCGACATTCCCATCGGTGCCTCCCCTACCTGGGTTAACTCTTTTTCTTCTACCTTCCATATTTGTATTCAAATCTCATGAGATATAGAAGAATAACCTAACAAAGATAGGAGACTAGAGATAAACCGTATACTTATATATAGCAAATGCAAGTACGTTACTATAGCGTTATCCCATACCCCAATCTTACTCCAATTCCTAAGGATTGTGTTTTAAAAACCATTTTTTTGTTAAATTTTTTCATAAACCTATGCTCTGATACCAAGTTGTAACATTCTGTATCTGGAGGCCAAAAGCTAAGCGCTATAGATGTTGAAGTCATCTTTAGTACTAATTCTGGTGACAAAATACGGCAATGTAATGGCATCCTTAATATTAGAAGCACTTGAATATGAAAAAAATCACAGATTTCAGAAAAAAAACATTTAGTTGATTACATTTCAAGATTCATATCCAAGTTACAAAATCTCAAATTGTTTCCCAAGCAATGATCAAATTTAATTTACAATAATACGCCAAGACAACATATGACGATGCCCCTTAGGTAGATCAAAGCAATTAGTCATATCTGACTTAATACACAGCAGAATCAAAGCAAAATAATCTGCAACTCCAAATTAGCTATTTGGGAGCCACCTGCTCCTCTCCATAAGGTTTATTCGCCAAAATAACAAAACCTGAAAATCTCAACCCTCGGCGTACTCAAATCAAATTTTGAGTACCCGAGAGTTTAAAGGAAACAAAAACTTCGAGTTAGACATAAAGCTTGGTGTGAATAATACTATTCATCTCTGTTCTTTCATATTAAGTGAGACCATGTCGCTGAGCGAAACTGGTTTCCCCTCACTATCATTCCTTTAAAACATATCTTTTGCAAATCGTATCTTGCAGCCTAAACTGGTTAAAATATGTAAAGCATTATTATGTAAACATACATATTATATAAAGAATTTTCGTGCACTTTAGTTTTGTTTGGCTAACTATTAGCTTTTGGCTGACTAGGGCCTACCAGAAAACATATCAAAATTTATCTACCATCTATTAGACACTTCTCTTCTTCTGGACGGTCTATCCTTAAGTATTTATTAAATACTTCTCTTCTGGACGTTCTATCCTTAACTTATCATCTCTCAAGGTCACTTGATCCTAATGGTTTTACGAGCTCAGCAATAACCTATCTGTATACAAACGTAGATTTCTTTTTGTGTGTATTCATAATTTTAGTCTTACCTATGACAAAGCCCAACTCACTGGAATTTTGGACAAAATTAGCTTGAGCTAATAGCTAATACATAGGGCATGACCCTCTACCAGTCTAATCTGGTATTCTAATATCTGAGTCATTTCACTTGGGAATCCCTTTCCAAAATTTTCCTTGAAAACCTTTTTAAAATGATTTAAAGCCTTTAAATCAAATTCAAACAAGGAAAATATATAATCTCTATGATTTACTCAAAATTAACTTGCCATGTTGTATATACTTTACCCAAATCTTAAGTGACGAAAACATTTAATCTTTGGAAGTCCCCCTTTCGCTTTATTGAAAGTACCCCTTTCTAAATGAAGAAAAACCCTTTCTTTTATGTAGGCCGAAATGCCAAAACCTTCCTTTCGAAACCATTCTTAAAAAAAACCTTTCGAAACCATTGGAAATCCTTCCTTTCGAAAGCTTTAAAACCTTAGACATCTTTACTTTCAAACCTTTAAACATTTCCTTTCGAAACATTTGTTAAACAATTCCTTTCGAAACCATCAAAAAAACCCGTACCTTTCGATTCCTTCAAAACCCTCGAGAAACCACCCCTTCGAAACCTTTCTTTAAAATCTTTCGAAAGCATCAAACCTAAAACTTTCAAAAGCACTTGGTTTCAATTTGGAATATGTGGAACCTTTTGAAACCATACAAAGCTTACTCCTTCGAAACTCTTTGAAAAACATTTCGGTCGAAACCATTTGGATTATGCCTTCAAGTAGAGCAAAAGGATCATAAACCCATTAAAGTCGAAAGCAATTCTTTTGGAAGTCATTTAAATCATCTCTTTCAAAACCATTTGGGTTATACTTTAATTGAAAAAAAGGCTCACTAAAACAATTTGAGTCAAAAGCCTTTCTTTCGAAAGCATTTCTAAGTAAAGAAGTGATGGTGTTGAAACCATCCCTTCGAAAGCATTGGAGATGTGGGCAGATTTTAAAAACAGACCAATCCATTCGAAACCTTCTAGGTCGAAAGATAAAATGCGACAGCAAAAAGGTTTCGACTTAGTCGAAAGCAGCCATTTAAAAACAAAGGCACAACCCAGTCTAAACCATTTCCTTTAGAATCATTTGACTTACTCGAAAGCTAACTAAGTCGAAAGCTACTTAGTAGAAAGCAAGCAGGTGCATTTTTATTTTAAAAGCAAAGTGAAGCCTCATCCCCTTCGAAACCCCTTGTTTCAACCCACTACCCTTCGCCTAGCTCCAATTCACTACGTACAAGTTCCCTGATACCATGCACATTGGTTTTGACTATGTTGAAGGCAAAGGTAAAGAGGCGGAACCTGCGCCGAAAGCATCGAAACAGTGAACTATTTATTTATCCTTTTAAACTATTTCTTTTGTTCCTATCCTACCTTGTTTGTCTAAATCTGATTGGTTGCAAGTTTCTCTTTTCAAAAGTGCTTAAATACTAAAACATTTAAGTCCCATACATTAAATAATTTTATATATCCATCAAAACACTTAAGAAAAATCTACAAAAATTCCATAAAATCTCTTTTAATATGTTTTATAATATATAAAAATCTTGGACCCAAACCTTTTATTATTTAACCATAAATAATTAATAACCCAAAATAGCATTTTCTTTACTAGAAAATTCATATTAAATCCACATAAATTTCACAAATTCTGAAAACTGAAACCCATCTCCAAAATATTATTGCCGATCTACATAAAAATTTGCAAGGCATTTAGATATCGTTTAATTGGGTTTTCATCTTAAAAAAATTCATAAAATCAATATGAACATGTATAAATCATCAACAAGTATATATAATAATTCCATCATTCAAAATCATGGAAAAACATTGCAAATCATTTCGGATTTCTCCTTAAAACCGAAAAAAAACAAATGAGAGATGTAAACATTATTCACCTTAGCTTTAAGGATTAAGGATATAAGATTTGAGTGTCTTTGATGTTAATTAAGCTTCCCCTTTCTCTTTCTTTCTCTTGGTCTTGTTAATAGTAGCCGGCCATATCTTTTAAAAATTTGAGAATGAAATAAACGTGTATAATTTACACGGACATAGGTTGTAGATATAGGAATGGCCTCTTTCATATTTTACCCCTTCATTATTTCATGTTAAACTCTTCTTTTAATTCATTAGTTAAATATCTCGGCTACCCTTAATTAAATAAAATCTGAATACCCTAATCAACACATTATAGTATTTAATTTAGCTAATTAAATATCCTAAATAATGTTATCAAAAATATGGGGCGTTACATCTGCATTTGAATCTTAGATCAAATTGTGCGACGAAATAATCCATATACTTCATATGAATTTAATAGTCTTTCAAAAAATTTAATGAAAACATTTCATAAAACTTTCATTCTTTATTCAAACATTTTTGTAAAGGTGTTTCTTTATATTTAACTATATGCTAACATTTCAAAGAAATTATTTAAGTTAAAGATAACTTACCTTTTATTATATTATTCCTCTTATATTATAATTTGCTCCTTTTAACCAATATTAAATGCAAACACCTTTGTATTTAATAAAACTTCTTTTGTAAACTAGGACTTTTTTATTAATTAATATCCCTTTTATTACTTATTCAAATTTTTAAGTATATTCACAATTTACTTCAAAAGTTTTATTTACTTTAAAATAAAATTAAAGATATTGAAACAACTATTACGAAAACATTGTTATAATAAACTCCTTTATAAATTAAACATATAACATTTTCTATCATTTTAAAAAAGATTCCAATACATGTTATCATCTTTAAAATCCCATTATTAAATATTTAAATGTACCCATAAGATTTCTTCCAAAGTGTCATTCAAGGGTTTAAAAAAAATGTTGCTACAACATTGTTTACTACAAAACTAAAACCCTTTATTTATTCATTAATAACTTTAAACGTTTGATCAAAGCATACCCATGCTTATCAATTAAGATAATATACTTTGATAAAACTTAACAATCACCAATTAATTTATTAATTAATGATTCACATTATCGTTTTTAACATTAAAAAATTATATAGATCGAGTAACTCAAAAATGATACCAAGGAACTAGGTACCCCAATAGTATTGCATATTTTTTTAACAAGAAGGGGAATACTTAAGAGAAATGTTTACCATCCAAACACATCTTCTGCCCATTTTTAGTCACATTTGAGTCGCTCGAATCAATTAATCATGAGATTGTTTTTACATTTTCAAAATCTCATTTTAGGAATAATACCATCATTATTCCTTTTCCTAAAATCGTTGGAAATTCCTTTCAAAAAATACTAGAATATTAATTCTCAAAAATTCCTTTATAATGCATGTTTTATAAACCCAGTTTATATAATCATTTATATAAAACATTTCATATGATTTATTTATCTAAAATAAATTCCTTTAATAAACAATATTATTTATCGAATACCTCATAGCCAAATTGTGAAACTAAATTCACGAGATGTTCGTATTTAAACTTTTAAATTAAAAAATCCAATCAATTAATGATAATAACTGAGTATTATCCTTTCCTTAATCAAATAACTATATTATTTGAAAAAATATTATTTATATTCAAAATATAATCCTATTTAAAATTATTTCATTTACAATTTTTTTTGAAATAAAAATCTGTTGTATATATCACTAAGAAATTTCGCTCATATATAATACTTTTAACTCATTCTTCGGTGTTACTAACTCTATCTCTAATGAGTTAGGCCTATCACTGATGAGACTTTACCCCCACCAAAGTTAAGGTTCATGCACAACCTTGCGCTCTAAAACCAAAAGTAAAGACCCATTTTTTTGACCCTAGAAAATAGACACTAATACATCCTTGGTTATTATTCATTGCCTTCAAAAGAGGTTTTGAGTTCATCCTTGCTTCTTCTATATTCACGAATCCATCTGTATCGAAAGGCTTGAATGGGGCAGAAGGGTGACTATGCTTTTCTTTTTCATCCTTTTCGAAAGCTTTTGCATTGTTTTATCACTTATGAGGGTGCTTGGTGCTTGCGATTCCTTCGAATGCCTTCTGAATGCCTTCGAAACATTCTTTTGTGATCATTGTCGAAACCCATGCCTGTTATTTTAGTAGAACCTGGCATTTTATCAATCTTCTTTCATATAGTTGTTCTTAAGAAGATTTTATGGTTAACATTTTTCCCCTTGTATGAATGAATATTTTGTTCTTTAGGACAAAAATTTTAGAACTTCCTTGCTCTTAATAACTTTGTTTTCCTGCAAAATTCAAAGTAAGTGACATTTTCTATTGCTAACTCATTATCTTATAAATATGCTTCATGATAATTCAACATAAAGGTAATTTTAAATTTAAATGGTTAGTTAATAATAATCTTGATTTAATAAAGGACATGAGGTCCATAATTAATAGGTTTCCCTACATATAATAACTGATGTCTAAGAACTTCCTACTGGAGACAGCCGATGTTTGGAAATAGGAGATCATAAGCTATTATCTGGAAATAAGTCTTTGTAACCTGTAAATCTTAATATGTTTAGAAATTCTTCTTGGAGATTAAAATGATCATGGGGTCTTAATTCAAATGTCGGCGAACATTGTTTAGATTCGCAAACTAAAAACCATGATTTGGTTATTAAGAAGACCAGTTCAAAATTTCTGACTGACGACTTAGATGTCCATTGCAATTTCAATACTATTGCTTTAAAACCTAGATTCAAGGATCCACAGACAGAATCCAATACGATGATAAATAAACTGAAATTCAAATTCAGGCATTAGAAAGCTGTATGTTCTAAACCCAAATTAGGGCAGCATCAAGTGAAATTTAGAAGCCAAAAGTAAGATATCCAAAACCCAGATTTGGGTTTTAATTAGTAAGATTTGGAAATAGTCTTCAGAATGGAATTCTCAAACCCAGATTCGAGTATTAACAGGGGATGATAAAAAATTTGATATAATCATCTTTGTGACAAAAAATTTGTGCCCGAATTAGGGCATGTGTTGAATAATCAAAAACCCATAGTAACCATCTCCATAATAGAAATCTTCAAGCCCTGATTCGGGCATATGTTCGATAATCAAAAATTCAAAGTAACTATCTCCATAATAGAAACCTGCAAGCCCAGATTCGAGCATATGTTGGATAATCAAAAATCCATAGTAATCATTTTTATAATAGAAATCTCAATCCCAGATTATGGCATTAAAGTGAAGTTAAGCAATAATCTTGAAACCCAGATTTTGGTATGATAAAGACCGTAGGTGATCGATAAAGTCCCGAAACCCAGATTCGGGTATTAATAGATGAAATTCAAAAATGGGAGACTCGAAAACTAGATTCGGGTATTAATAAATGGAGTTCAGCTTTACTCCTTAGATTCTGTCTTCTTTGACATGCATAAACCCGTTTGGCTTTGTTCATAGTTGCAACTTGATCGGCTGCTTCTTGAGCTTGGACGTCTTAGTCCATAATCTGATATGCCACTTCTTGGGCCTGGATATCTTGGTCCTTTGGAATTATGCCACTTCTTAGGCTTGGACGTCTTCGTCCGTCGTTTGATGAGCCACTTCTTGGGCTTGGACGTCTTAGTCCATTGTTTGCTGAGCCGCATCTTGGGCTTGGACGTCTTAGTTCGTTGTTGTCTGGTGCTCTTAGTTAGCTCATTTTAGAGGATAGAACCAAGGACTTACCTAACCTCCCTCCAAGAGGTGACTTGACCTAACCAGAGGCGCAGCCAAGGGCTTGTCGATGCTTTAGCCTGACCATAGCATGGCGCGGATAAAGGCTTACAATCCTCCCTCCATGAGGTGCCATGCTCTGGCCATAGCATGACATAGATAGAGGCTTGTCGTTGCTTTAACTTGGCCATAGTGTGGCATGGATAAAGGCTTACACTCAGCCCTCCAGGAGGTGCCTTGACCTGACCAAAGGCGCATCCAAGGGATTGTCGATGCTTTATCCTGGCTATAGCATGGCGCGGACAAAGGCTTACCCTCCATCCTTCAGGAGGTGCTCTGCCCTGGCCAACTTGGCGTGAACAGAGGCTTTGATCTTTAAAGGTAGTGTCCAAATGCAAGGAGAATTCTACTCCCAACCATGTAGATTTTTTGTTTGAAGAAAGGGATGCTTTATTTATTCATCTTAGGAAAATATGGTCTCAAATGTTCGGCATTCCATGTTCTTGGAACCATATTGCTGTCGGGTCGGCATAACTTGTAAGCTCCTGAGGGCATTGCTTTGCAAATGATTAAGGGTTCTTCCTAATTTGGTCCTAGGGGTCCATCCGTGGCATTTCTTGTATTCGCCATTACTCTTCGATGTAACAGATCTCTTTCTTAAACTGATCGTGTTCTTACTTTTTAAGTTGTAGTACTTTAAAATTCTTCTTTGATACTCTGTTGTTCTTATTTCCACTTTGTATCTCAACTCATGTATCAAATCCAGTGATTCTCTTTTTAGTTCTTGATTTAAATCAAATGCATAGGTGATTCTTCAATGTGAGGCTATTTCAATCTCAATTGGAAACATTGCCTCATACTCATATTTCAAAGAGTAGGGAGTATGTCCCATCGTCGTTTTAGTAGATGTTCGATATGCCCATAACACAAGTGGCAGCTCTTCTACCCTGTTTCCTTTAGTTTGTTAAGTTGCTTTTTCAAAATTGTCTTTATGGTTTTATTTTCACCTCAACAGCCCCATTTGCTTTTGGATGCGTAAAGGAGGAAAAGCTCTTAGTGATTCTATTCTTGTGAAAAAAGCGAGAGAATTCATCACTCTCAAATTATGTTCCATTGTCGGAAATTATCTTTTGGGGAATTCTGAATCTGGTTATAATAATTTTGATGATGAATTTGAGTACTTTCCCAGAAGTAATCTTAGGAAATGATTCAGCTTCAACCCGTTTGGTAAAGTAATCTATGGTGACTACGACGTATTTTTGCTCTCCATCTTGAAATTGGAAAAGAGCCGATTAAATCTATTCCCCATATGTCAAAGGGCCACATATTTGAAATTGGAGTTAACTGACTCGGGGGTAATTTGGGAATTTTTGAGTACTTTTTGCATTTCTTGCATCTTCTCACATACTCAATGGATTGGCTTACCATATAAGGCAATAAAAACCTTGTCTAATTATCTTTTTTGCTAATTTTGTTTCGTTCGAGTGGTCCCCATAGAATCCTTTATGAGCTTCTACCAATAGTTTTACCGCAACATCCAGACTTACGCATATTAAGTAAGGAAGTGCAAATCCTTTCTTGTAAAGGATTCCATCCATTATTGTGAAAGTTGGATCTTGTCGCTTGATTTTTCTTGCTTCACCCTTGTCAGATGACAGTATTCCTATAGCAAGATATTCAATGATGGGTGACATCCAAGTGTAATCTTATGGGTCATTTGCTCTTGATTGGTCAACCCTCTCAGTTGATATTTGTCTACCAATTTCTCTTTCCTCTGTCTATTGTAGCATAGCTTGAGACATTAGCAGAACTAACATTTCCTTTTATTGTTCGAATGTTCTCTCTTTAATACTCGGAGTTTCTTGATATCCTACTTAAACAATCCATGTTTATGTGGCTCCCCTTGAGCTAGCTAGTTTCGCTAGCGAATCTGCCTACGAGTTTTCTGCTCTTGGAACATGATGTACGAAAAAGTCTTCAAATAAAGCAAGCATTTTCAGTATCTCTTTACATATAATGATAGCCTGGTGTCCTTTGTCTGATATATCTGCTTCACTTGATTTATAATTAGTTGGGAGTCACTAAAGATTTGGATCTGTTGGATTTTGAGCTCTAATGCTAAAGTTAACCCTGCCACCATTGATTCATATTTAGCCATATTGTTCGTTGCGGGGAATCCTAATTTCATGGAATAATATAAGCAGTGTCCGCCCAGTGTTATTATCACATATCCTGCACCGTCCCCTTGTTGATTTGATGCACCATCGATGAACAATTTCCACATAGGCTTCTGATCCTTTTCTTTTTCTGATTGCTCTTTAACGAAGTTAGTGCATTCTATAATGAATTATGCCATTCCTTGCCTTTTGATTACGGCTCGCGGCTGAAATTCTATATCATATTAGCTGAGCTCGATTCCCCATTTTACAAACCTTCCTGATGTTTCCGGCTTACTGAAAACTTGCTTAAGGGGGAAATTGGTCAATACCCTGATTGGATGTGCTTGAAAATATGCTCTAAGTTTTCATGCTATGAGGATCAAGCAATAAGCTAGCTTTTCTATTACTGGGTATTGAACTTATGCATCCTTCAATCGTCTGCTCACATAATACACAGGGAGTTAGGTTCCACTTCTTTATCTAATCAATACTGAGCTGACCGCGTGCTCTGAAACTGCTATGTATAAGTATAAGATCTCTTCGTTCTCGGGCTAGAAAGTATCGGTGGCTTTTCCAAATTCAAAGTTCTTCTTTTTCTTGATTACGTCGTAGAAGGTGATACATCGTAGAAGGGGATACATTTATCAGTAGCTTTGGAAATGATCCTGCTTAGGCCAGCTAATCTTGATTATGTCGTATAAGGGGATACATCGTAGAAGGGGATACATTCAAAGTTCCTTAAAAGCTTTTCTACAACCTTCTCCCCATTCAAAGTTCTTCTTTTTCTTGATTACGTCGTAGAAGGGGATACATTTATCAGTAGCTTTGGAAATGATCCTGCTTAGGCCAGCTAATCTTCCATTAAAACTCATTACCATTTTGAGGGTTTTCATTTCGACCATGTCCTTAGTGGCTTGAATTTGGCAGGACTAGCTTCAATCACTTGGGCACTTAAATGGTAGCCTAAATACTTTCTCGAGTGGATTTTGAAGGAGGATTTTTGTGGGTTCAATTTCATTTGATATTTTCATAGTATTCTAAACATCTCTTCTAGATCTTCAAGATGATTCTTAGCCTCGCCACATGTCACTAACATGTCATCCACATAAGCCTCCATATTCCAGCCAATTTGCTCTTTGAACATTTTATTGACCAGCCTTTGATAAGTAGCTCCTGCATTCTTTAGCCCAAAAGGCATCACTTCGTAGCAGTAAATTCCCTATTGAATTATGAAGTTAGTTCGTTCCTCATTCGGCTTGAATATAGGTATTTTATTATACCCTGAATATGCACCCATGAGAGACAATAATTTGTGCCCGCTTTTTGCATCTACTAACTGGTCAATTTGCGGTAGTTAAGGAAACAATCTTTCGGACATGCTTTGTTCAGGTCTGTATAGTTAATGCATGTCCTCCTTTTCCATTTGATTTCTTTACCAACACTGGATTTGCTAACCATTTTGGTATATTTCCTGAATAAACCCATTCCCGAGGAGTCTCTTAACTTCTTCTTTCAAAGCATCAGATCGGACCCTGTCTAACTGTCTCTTTGTCTGCCTAATAGGGGTTTTATTTGGATTGATGTTAAGCACATGAAACATGATCATCGGATCAATCCCACCATATCAGAATGTGACCAAGAAAATACGTCCTTATTGACCTTAAGAAATTGGATCAAATCTTTCTTCAAGTCGCTAACTACTTATTTTCCCACTTTGACTACCTTAGCAGTATCATCTGAATCTAAGAATGTCTCCTCAAGGTTTTCTATGGGTTTCATTCTTTCTCACTACACCAGAAAAGACCCTTCTAGCATTGAAAAAAGGCTACTAGAACTTTTAGTAGCGTTTCGGTAAATACTACGATAAGACGTGCAACTAAAAGTCTGAAACTTTCTATAGCGTTGTAGAAGATGCTACGAAAACTTGACCTATTGTACACTTTAGAAGCGCTACAAAAAGTTTCATAATTTTAGTAGCATGTTGTATCGTTTGTTTACCAAAACACTACTAAAAGTATTGGAAGCGCTTTATCAACGCTACGAAAGTCGTATTGCCGTATTCAACATACCTTTTATGCTACCGTTTTTTGTTTAGGACTTGTATCATTTCCAGCCATTACTCGCATAATGTCTTATTAAAATTGGCAATCAATCACATAATTGCAGTATTTAAACCAATAATAAATTAGTCGATCACATAATCATCATATTCAAACAATTTAAAAAAACATGTTAATCACACAATCAAATATGATATCCATAACCATTTCGATGGTAGTTTTCAACAAAATGAGCAAATTGACATAAAATCCATAACCATTCATAAACAAGTTTACATAAGTACTAATAAAATGTTATATATATATATATATGACAATTAAAGTCATGTTCATTACTTATTTACCAACAATTCTTTCCTGCAACTGGTCTTTACTTCTAAAAAGCTAATCACCTGTAGAAAAGTTTAACAATCAACAAATGATTATGAAACTGTTTTGCATATTTAAAGTACATCAAACATCTTTAGTTAAAATTTTATTAAAATTAAATAAATTTCTAAAAATTAGTTAATTTAGTTAAATGTTTATAAAACTTGGTTAATTTATATAATAATCATATATAATTTTTATAAAAATTATTAGCATAAGTTGCGACAGTTTTGTTGTTGTTGCAATTATGTAACATATTCGTAACATTTTCGTAAACACCTTTGTAATGTTACTTTTAGCATGTAAATGAATAAAGAAATCTTTTTTGTTCAATCTATAAATGATGAATTAAATGCACAACTTATCATGAATACAAACGAAGTGGGCACATTATATAAAACTGTGAAGTGAGTGACATATATATAAAGTGAACAATGTATCAAGAAATATGAATGGAAAAACATATATAGAAGTAGACTAAATGTATGACATACCTTGAACGCAAATGAAGTGAGCATCACATAAGAAGGTGGATTGAGAAACATATACATAATGTGAATAGTTTATTGATAAATATGAATGGTAGATGTATATATACGACATAACAAAAAACAAAAACAAAAATCTATTCTGAAAATAGTATTAGCCAATCATATACTTATATATTCCAAAACAAATATTTTTGACTAATAACAAATGAAATTCATAGCAAAATAAAATAAATTTAAGCATACAAACCATGGTAGATAGAGTTTAATGCTCACGTTAAATGATAATAAATAAAATTAAGATATATTTAGGAAGCAAACAAAACTTATCCATCATTTACAAAGTTCAAATGTAACCAAGTTGATGTTTAGCTTGTAGTTTTGAAAAAGTATAATTTTATCTATTTCCAATAGCAGAGTGCAATTATGCCAAAAATCACGTATTTGTAACAGACTTCTTAATATGACTATGCCCATGCATATAATACATTTACTTCTTAACTTTAGTATGCCAATTTCCATAAAGTCAAATTTTCGATGGATCTTTTAGCTAAATAATTATAATAAAATAAATTGATTTGTGAAACAGCATTAGATAAAGTACTCATTGTGATAACTCAAATTGGAGAACAATGCAACTATGAACATCCATATGTCCACTTCGACATAATCAAACTTAGTAGTCTTATCAGGGTAATTTTGGTTACCTTCCATATCCAAAATTATCAAATAAGTCCACCAACTTTGAGTGGAAGCCAAAAAATATGCATTTACTCTTCATCTATGAGAGCAACAAAGAACCTAAAATAGAAATAAAAGTAATTAGTATTACAACCATAATTGTTCAAGAGCAAAATAACCATTGCAAAGACACATATTAAAAAATTAATGCAGACTATTAATGTCAGATGTAATAAAGTTAGTCATAATGAGATTATGCCCACATTTACATTATAAAATTCTAGTGAACTAAGGAAACATGACGTTTCTAGTCATCTATCACAAATTCATGCTATCTTTAATAGAGATCACTAAATTTTTGAGTGGACGTTGATGAATCAAATCACAATTCTCCATCAATGATAACTGCCTAGAACATTCAAATCATATGAAAGGTGGAGAGATACATCTTGAAACTTTGAGTTGACAACTCAATTCATGCTTTTATTGTTTTAAGTAAGTTTTGCAAATTTTCATGTTTCATTTAGGATCAGTTAAAGAAACGGTTCTGAACATAAAATAAGTATATCAGTAGCTAAAACCAAGAAAAGTTGGATAAATACACGTTTACACACCTATGGTTAAAATCCAGCAGTTTAAATAGCTGCAAAACAATGAGGTTGCCATTGCATAATCCAGCAAGCACCACACACAAAAACCAATTATGAACAAATCCCAAGTAGCAAAGGCTTATAGTTTATATATATATATATATATTTGTAGATACTTAGCTACATCGATTGAATATGGCGCTACAAGTTCACTTTTACAAAAGAATCCATAGACGATTTAAAATCAAAAAACAGCAAATCAGTTTTCATTATTCATTATTCACTACTATAGATGGATCACTAAGAGAGGGTATCATAGATGGAGAGGGAAACTAATTATTATATAGAAATTTCTTTATTCATTATTTACTGCTACCATCACATTAACAAAAAAAGATGCAAACTTCAACTACAATAATGGAAGCAAAGCAATATTGTTAACATCAATGCCAGAAATAATAGTTAGAAAAAATAAGTCAACTTACAAGAGTGATTTGATTTTCTTTCCAGCAAAATCTGCAACTCAAAATTGCAAGCAAAACAAAATCAAGGCCAATTGGAATTTAAACACCCATACATATACAAGTGAACTTCCTAGATCTACTTAAGACAAAGAATATTTGCCTACAATATAACAAAAAAGAACAATGAGTATTAATAAGGCATCATGGTGTGCACGTAAGTGTGCATATATTTACATCCATACTTAAACTATTTTTATTTAAATAAATGCCATAATTGAGTATTTTTACATGTTTAAAACCAAATCATAAAAATGTTTTCAAGTCATCGTTCATATATCAATTTGGGGGTAAAATGGTAATTTTGTGCATATGTTAATTTTGAGAATATTCAGTTGCATATTTTATTTTTGTTTGTAGGAATTTGAAGGGAATTATGAGGATGTTTTCATGTATTCATGCATGCACAAGGATGAAAACAAAGAAATGAAGATGGAAATAATTCAACTCATGCATCATGGAGGATCCCACCTACTCACTTACCTTAATCTACAATTAGGAGCTAATGTATAGTTAATGGAGGTTAAAGATTCATACATACTTGATGATGGATTAATTAGAGATTAATAATAACTTGGTAGCCACACTTCCTAAGGGTATATTGGGAAGCCCCCTAAAATATTGATTAGGGTTTTTTGCATGTATAAATAGCCCTCTTATGTACATGTAATGGATCTTCTCTTTTAATTACTTAGAAAATTAGCATGCAAGTTGTAGCCTCAAAGTTATATGAAATAAAAATGGCTTCCTAAGCCTCTTGTTCTCTTACTTCTTCCTTGTTCTTCTTTTATTTTCATGTTCATTTTTATTTACATGCTGTTTCATTTCATGTTAGTAGCTTAGTATTACTTTTATGCAACTAGTTTAGATCTTCTTTTATTCTAATTAACTCTTCATTTTTTGCTTGCTTTAAAATGTTGAAATTTATGTGTGTTGATTTGATAACACAAATGACTAGCTAAACTCCTTCAATTTGGGAGTAATGAAGCTCTCTAAAAGTATGTAAATTCAACATATCTTGTCATTTATGATCTCTTTTTAATGCTTCATGTAAGTGAATGTTGATGTAAGTTTATAAAATGGAATTTGATAGTTTATGCTGTAATTACAAATTGGCTATGCTTACTCCACATAAACACAATTTACATCATCATTTTACCAACTGATTTTTGGTTGAGAATTAAAGTAGAAACAAAGTTTGATTATCTATGTTACTAAATCAAATAGTAAATAGATCATACTTAAAATAGCTTTTACTTTGACCTCATTTTCATGGGAATTGATTAGTGGTTTTTTGTGTTGTATTATAGTCTGATGGTTTAAGTTATGATAATTAGTAATATAAATAAACCATACTCATGATAAATACATCACTAACTCCATTTGAAATCAAAATAGAGAGATCATAGATTATTTGTTTGTTGATTTATGAAAATATGAAAGTGGATTTGCTTATTGTTTTCTAATCTCATATTTTCAGTAACAATTGTTCTAGCTAATTTTTACATTTTTACCTAATCACAATGTTCAAGTTTGGTTTAATTTGATTAAACAGAATTTTAAAATCTATATTATTTCCTGCGGATCGACCCGTATCCACCACGAACTAGAATTGTATGTTATGCGCTTGCGGTTAATTTTTAATTTAAATTTTTTGGTGATTTTCTAAAATCAAAGAAAATCCATCGTCAAACAAGTTTTTGGCGCTGTTGTCGGGAAATTTAACTTGATTTTAATTTCTATTATTCGAATTATTTTTGTTTGATTTTATCATGTATTTGTTTTATGTGTTCTACTTGCACTTAAAAAAAAGTTATGTGTTGTGTGATTTTTATTTACATTGTGTTTGTGTGCTTGTTTTCTAGTTATATTTGCTTATGCATTTCTATTTAAAAAAAATACACAAAATCATTTCAAAAGATTTTTTTTTCATTTTTTCTCTACATTATAATTTTCTGTTTATTACTTTTTATTGCATTTATCACCATTTGCAATTTACATTAAAAATTACTCTTCACTGCACACCATTTCAATTCTCTGTTACTCTCACCATTCCCCTACCCAACCGCTGCTATTCACCTGATCAGAAACACTTCACTTCATCATCAAATCAGTGACCACACCACAACAGCCACAAACAAATTTAACTTCATCATCAACTTCTACCTTGTACACAACTGCACAGTCCCTTCAATATTGTCAACATCCTTCCATTCACCCCTATATTGTGCACATGCACATACTTGCACACTTGCTTATGCAACATACCCACCATCAACCCCATACTTCCCTGTCATACTTCATTACCACTACAATCAGCCACTACAAGAACTAAATCAACATACCAAACATCACACTTCATCTCCTCTTTCCACTTCAACAAAATAAACCTTCACTTCATCTCCCTTTCCCACTGCTGTGCAAAATGCAATTCCACTGCGCGATTCACCAACCCCTAACGACAAGCATTTCTATTTACTACTACCACCAGATAACCAAATAAACACTGCCTCCTCCACTATCCATTTACCACCTCATCTTCAACCACACTGTGCATACATAAACATCCTGTGCACATACATACAATTTCCTCTTCATCCAAATTGCTACACTGCTGCTCTTCATGTCTCAACGATTACCATCTCAACCATCTCAAGAAACTACATACTAGTTGCATTCACCATACCAGTCTACCATACCCCTACATCATTTAGCACCAAAGCATATCACACTTACATATCTGAAACCACTGCTTCAAACAACTCACAGCTGCTCCTCTACATCATATACCATTACTGCAACACTGTAATGGTATTCAACTCTCTAAACCACCCACTTATGTCAGAAGCACAGCCCCACATCCATCATCAAAGCAACCTCCACTGCACATATCATTTCTGCAATTCATCCTTCCCTTCAAACCCAACAGTGCACATCACTGACCAAACCACATAACCGCTGCTACTAGTCCTCGAGCACTACTGCAATCAACATTATCATTTCAAACATGACCAACCACCACATCGCTGACTTGCCTCCTTCCTACCTCCATAGCTCTTCCACTTCTTCCTTCCTACATCCATACAGCTGCAACTGTGCACTTTTTTTATATTAACAAGCCTCATTCACATACTATCAAATACCCCCTGACCTGAATTGCCATTTCAACATTTCATTCCTCACTGCGTTTCACCACAACTACCATCACTTATATTAATAATACATTACTGCATGTACACGTTTAACACTCTGTATTCACTAAACAACCATCCCATCGCCTAACTGCTCCTCACATACAAATTACAACATCAATACTACAGTTGCACACTATCACTACAACACACAATAACAAATCTTCCTTCATCTAGTTCATCTCCTTACCACCCTTGCCACCAAAAGAAAAAAAATCAACTGCATACTCTATATAGAAGACCACCAGAGCCACTAATACGTACAAACTTTACGCCTCAACCATCTCCTTGCCAACCTCCTCATAGTCAAACCACCACCATATCAATGGCTGTGCCAACAAAAGTAGAGCTACCCCTCATACCCCTTGCAAACCAACATCGCCTTACCTATTACCCAAATCATCAAACTCAATCTCCTCAACCCCATCTCCATCACCTAAAATCAATTGCGACAATCACCACCACAAATGAACTCACTAGCAACTGCGAACAACATCAACCCATGGTTTAATTGTGATTTTGAGTTGTTGATGGTTTAATTGTGATTTTGAGTTGCTGATTTAATTATGATTTTGAACTAGAAGTTGAATTACTGATTTAATTGCTGATTTGATTTTAATTGCGATTTTGAGTTGGTTAATTGTTGTTTGTATTTTTCTGGCCGGGCTGCATTTTTGGTTTTTTCTTCCTTTTTTTTAATTCTTTTTCTTCTTTGTTTTAAATTGTTTAAGCTTTTATTTTTTCTCCCCCTAAAAAAAGGGTTTCAATTTGTTTTATTTTCATTTATTTTGTTTTGTTTTGTTTTACATCTTCTTTAATAAAAAACATTCTCTTCGAATTACTTTGTTTTAGTTTTTTGTTTACTTTGATTTAATAGAAAAAACATGTTTTCTTTTGTTTACTTTGTTTTGTCTAATTGTTTTAGTTTAATTTTGTTTAATTTGTTTTATCCTTAAAAAAATTTGAATTTGTTTTAATTTCCATACGTATATATAGAAACAATTGTATATATATCTTGTTCGAAATTTCAGGTTGCCAAAGCAGAAAATTGAGAGAAATTGCTTGCTTTGCTTTGCTTGCTTATAAAAAATCGCCGCTAAAAAATATACAAATTGCTAATAATTCTACACGCTCTGGTATTGTGCTTTTATCCATAGTTTTATTTTATCCGCATTGTTGGTTGTTTGCATTTGCATTTGCATTTATATATATAAAAAAATTTCAAAAATCCAAAAATTCAAAAACAAAACATTCGTTGTACTTGCATTGTTACAAATCATGTTTAATTTTTGTTTTGCATTTCATACCATCTTATTTTATTTTGTTAGGGCAACACCTAAATTCACATAAGGTGAGGGATTTCATCACCCCTTCCTTTGCCCATAAATTGCATTTCATTCTAGAAATTTGACTAATAATAACGGTTAGACTATTGACTTAAGGAAGTCACGAGCTCACTTAGGACTTAATTGTATCTTGACTATTATCTTCTTTGAGCAATTTTATTTCTTGGTGTCAAAGCTATGACAGAGCAATAACCATTTATAAATATTACGGTGGTTCGTAAATATTACAGTGGTTATTTATCTAAAGGTACTTAAACCTTCGGTTGGATTGCTACGGTGATTTGTGGTGCACCGATAACTCTTGCCCGTTACCTAGATAAGAAATATTTTTGTTGATTTAAGACAAAGTGTTATTATACAATTTTAGGTTAGGAGCTACTAAGGACATAAAATTGTAATCAAGTCCTTTGCATTCATTTAGTTGCATTAGTTCGTGCATATTTAAAAAAAAAATCAAAACCTAAAATAAAAAAAATTGTCAATTTAACTTAACTTAGTTTTTGTTTAAAAAATCTAGAACAAAACCATATCCTTTTAAATCCTTTCCTTTGAAATTTTTCAATCAAAATCAAAAAAATTTAAAAATTCTTAAGTTTATTTTTTTGAAAAACAAAAATCCAAGAAAAAAATATATAATCTTTTCAAAAAAAGAAACAAAAACAAAAACATATTTAAAAAAGAAAAAATTTGAAAATTTGAAAACAAAAATAAAAATCAAATTCCCATTTTACATTTTCTAAAGCAAAAATCCTTTTCGTAAATGTTTGAAAATTTGAAAATTTAAAATAAAAAAACAAAACACATAAAAAATTTTGAAAAGCCAAAAAATCAAATTTACCTTTTGAAAAATAAATTCCTTTAGGTAAATATTTTTTCCCTTTAAAAAAATAGAAAAAAAAAACCAAAAACAATTTTTCACTTTATTTTCCAAATCTTGTTTCATTCTCCAAAACTCGATTCTAACTTCTTTCTCTTCTGAACTTTTAATTGTGCATGAGTACTTAGACTCTGACACAATAAGGAACATTTGGACTCGTAATTCAACAACTAATCGTTTAACTTGAACAAACGATCCTCCTAAAATGGCAAACGAGGACGCCCCTCGAACTCTTAGGGACAGAATCTTTCCCGATAGAGTTTCTATTCCATCTTAGATCATGTTACCCGCCCCTACGGGTAACCATTTCAAAATTTACATGAACCATATTGCAACACTTTCAAAATTTGGCAATTTTGAACGAGAGGACCCATACATTTTCTTAATGAAATTCGAACAAGTTTGCGCAACCAAGAAACTTCGACAACTTTCTGATGATGGAATCAAACTTCGATTAATTCCATTCCCTCTTACCGATTACGTTGAAAAATGGTTATACAGTTTACCATCTAGCTCGATTAAAACTTAGGAAAATTTTTCTTAAAAAAGTTCTACCCATGGAAAAACATCTAAAATCCAAAACGAAATCGTCAATTTTCATCAATTTAGGAGAGAACCATTTGGAAAATATTTTGAAGGATTTAAAGAGCTCTTGATAAAATGTCCACACCATAACTTCGAAAAATGGACGCTTTGCCAAATCCTTTAAGATGGACTCGAAAACAACTCACAAACTATGCTCGAATCAATGTGCCAAGGCAACTTTCTTGCCCAACATCATGATGATGCTTGGAAATTTTTTGAAAACCTAGCCGAAAATTCATCCCAATGGGAACATTCAAACAAAAAACCAATTTACTCACGATCGAGTGCGCACTTGATAGGATCATCTTTGGCTTTGGAAGCTAAAATCGACGCAATGATTAATAAATTCAATAACGTGTTCTCATCAAACCAAATGAACCAAGCTTCCCAACCGATGTGTTATAAATGCGACGATCCTAATCATATAGCCAATCAGTGCCCTAATTCTGTCGAACAAATCAATGCTTTCAATAAAGCTAAAAATGACACGTTTTCTCCAACGTACAATCATGGTTGGAGAAATCATCCGAATTTTGCTTGGAATCAAAACAATCCCAACACGAATATGGTTCATCCCAATTTTCAAGCATTCTCGAATAATGCTTCAAATCCTCCCTTTCAAACCCATCTTTTTCAACCAAATTTTGCGGGACCGTCTCAAAATCAGCTGCAACAATCAAATTTTCAACCAAATCTTGCTCCTTCTCCCCAAGATGATAAACGTTAAAGTTCAATTGAAAAAGTCTTGAAACTTTGGCTAAAGCAACTACTCAAAGCCTTCAGTCAAACAACAATTGGCAAAATTTGTTGACCTCATATATGCAAAACACAAGCCAATCAATTGCTAAACTTGAAATGCAAATAAGTTAATTAGCTACGTCTGTAAGTGAACGTGAACAAGGCACATTCCCAAGGCAGCCCGTTCCAAATCTCAGAAATCTAAACACTAATTTGAATCAAGCCCATGTTGTTAAAGATAGCAACGTCACCCAATTGAATGCTATGACAACTTTTCATTCCAGAAAATAAATCGATAATCAAGTCGTTAATCCAAACGATTTACTGAAAACCTCTCTCGACGCTTCTAAATCAATGAGCGAATTTGAACAGAATGTGGAGCCAAATGGTCGAATCGAATGCCAATCAAAATTATTCTTCTACTCAAGTAGACCCACCTATTGACTATCGTGTTCCATTTCCACATTTTCTCCAACCAAAGAAATACTCAGACCAAATGAAAAAGATGTTGGAAATTTTTAACAAGTGAAAGTTAATATCCCGCTTCTTGACATCGTTTAAGAAGTCCCAACTTACGCTAAATTTCTTAAGGACTTGTGTACCCAAAAGCGACACACTCAAGTGCCTAAAAAAGTCTTCTTAGCAGCTAGTTTGAGTGAAGTCTTGTACCAATCCATTCCCGTTAAATACAAAGATTTTGGCTGCCCTACGATTTCGTGTACAATTGGACACAAGAAGATTAACAAATGTTTGATAGACTTAGGTGCGAGTGTTAATTTAATTCCATACTCTATGTACGAACAATTAGGCTTAGTTGAGCCTAAACCCACAAAGGTCATACTTCAATTCACTGTTCGTTCCATTAAGAAGCCCGTAGGAGAAATTGAGGATGTGCTCATTAGAGTAGGGCAATTCATATTCCTGTTGACTTTATCATTCTCGAAACACAACCTGTGACCAGCACTGCAAGTCAAATCCCTTTGATATTGGGCCAATCATTCTTAGCCACCTCAAATGCCTTAATCAATTATCATAACAGTTCAATGAAAATCTCTTTTGGAAACATGACTTTGAATCTTAACATTTTCAATCTTGAAAATCAATCGAAAGAATCTCGTGACCAAACGTTGAAAGTTAATGCCATTCACGAAAACTTCAAAAATGAGACGATTGACCTTAACAATGAATGCGAGGCCGAGTACGAAAAAATGTTTCATGAAATCCCTAACAAGACTAAATACACGCTTCCTTTTGAATCGCTTCCAATTGAATCTGAATCTCAACCTAATTATTTGATCGAGCAACCCCCGAGGTGGACCTAAAACCACTTCCCGATCACCTTAAGTAGCATACTTAGGTGATAACGAATTGTTTTCCATCATAATTTCTACGACTCTCTCTCTCTTGATCAAGAAACCTCCTTGCTTTCAATCCTTTCGAAAAACAAGGAAGCAACTGAATGGTCGATCACCGATATAAAGGAAATTTGTTTCGCTCTTGTTCAACATCATATCCATTTGAATTACTATGCCAAGCCTATTCCTGAGCACAACAAAGGCTTAACCCAAAAATGCATGATGCGGTTCATGACAAAAAATTTAAACTTATCGACAATGGTATCGTATACCCAATCTCTGATAGTTCATGGGTTAGCCCAATTCAAGTTGTACCAAAAAATTTCTGGACTTACCGTTGTTATGAACGATTCTAATGAACTTATTCCAACTCATACTCAAACGAGTTGGCATGTTTGCATTGACTATCGAAAATTAAACACTACAACACGTAAGGATCACTTCCCTCTTCCTTTCATCGACCAAATGCTCGAACGTTTAGCCGGTCGTGAATCCTATTGCTTTCATGATGGTTATTCCGGCTATAACCAAATTCCAATCGATCCTGAAGGTCAAGAGAAGACAACTTTCACAGTGTCTCTTTAGCACTTTTGTGTATCGACGTATGCCTTTTGGCCTTTGCAATGCTCCTACTACGTTTCAAAGATGCATGGTCAGAATCTTTTCTGATATGATCGAACGTTTTCTTAAAGTATTTATGGATGATTTTTCTATCTTTGGAACTCTTTTTCTGAATGTTTACACCATCTTGAACTTGTTCTTAAACGATGCAAGGATAAACACTTAATGCTAAATTGGGAAAAATGCCACTTTAATGTCATTAAAGACACGATCCTTGGACATGTCATTTCAAATAAAGGCATTGACATAGATAAAGCAAAAATTGATGTCATTGCAAATCTACCCATTCTCAAATCCATTAAGGACATTCGCTCTTTCCTAGGCCATGTCGATTTCTATAGATGCTTTGTAAAAGATTTTAGCAAGATTGCTCGACCTCTTACGACTCTTCTTGGAAAAGATGTTCCTTTCGATTTTAACTCTAATTGCGTCTCTACTTTTGAACGTCTCAAAAATGAACTTGCTTCTGCTCCTGTAATTTGCTCACCGAATTGGGGTCTTCCATTTGAGATAATGTATGACGCTTCGAACTTTGCAGTTGGTGCTATCTTAGGACAACGCATCAGCAAGATCCTTCACGTCATCTACTGCGCTAGTATGACTCTGAACGATGCTCAACTTAACTACACAATCACTAAAAAAAGAGCTTCTAGAGGTAGTTTTCACCCTTGAAAAGTTCAGTCAATATCTGAAAGGCTCACACAGACCACTCTGCTCTTCGATATCTCTTCACTAAAAAGGACGCTAAGTCTCACTTAATTCATTGAATCCTTTTACTACAAGAATTCGATCTTACAATCAACGACAAAATAGGATCCGACAATGTCATTGCTAATCACTTGTCTCATCTTCCAAATTCACCGTCGCCTTTACCAATCAATGAGAACTTTCTTGAGGAGCAACTTCTTTCTATCTTTGTCAATCCGTGGTATGCTGATATAGTGAACTATTTAGTCACTAAAGAAACTTCGTCATCTTGGTCTGGATAGGACAAATGCAAATTCATGTCCCAAGTGAAATATTTCTATTGGGGCGATCCATACTTGTTCAAGTATTGTCCATACCAAATCATTCGACATTGCATCTCGGATAATGAAATAAGTAGTATTCTTTCGTTTTGCCATGGTCAAGCATAGGGTGGTCATTTCGGTCCTCGAAAAACTGCTTAAAAGGTGCTTTAGTGTGGTTTCTATTGACCTACTCTTTTCAAAGACTCATTTGAATTTTGTACAATTTACGATCGATAAAAAATGCTTGGAAGGATTCCTCGAAGAAATATGATGCCTCTAACCTCATTCATACGATCGAAATCATTGATGTTTGGGGAATCAACTTTATGGGACCTTTTCCTAATTCTTTTGGAAATTTGTATATTCTTCTCGCTATTAATTACGTCTCGAAATAGGTCGAAGCTGTTCCGTGTAAAACCAACGACCATAGAATTGTTATGAAATTCTTAAAGAAAACATCTTTTCGTGGCTCGACGCACCTCGCACAATAAATAGTGATAAAGGCTCCCATTTCTGCAATCGTTCTTTTGAAACTTTAATGAAGAAGTACTCGATAACCACAAGTTATCCACTCCATATCATCCTCAAAATTGTGGCCAAGTTGAAGTTTCAAATCGGCAAATAAAATAAATCTTGGAGAAAACGATTAATAAAAATCGAAAAGATTAATCTTAGAAATTGACCGACGTGCTTTGGGCTTACCGTACCGTTTTTTAAACTAACCTTGAGATGTCCCCATTTCTTTTAGTTTACGGGAAAGATTTCCATTTACCAGTTGATATCGAACACAAAGCATTATGGGCAATAAGGAACTTAAATTTTGATCTCGATAAAGCTGGCGAAAACCGAAAACTATAGCTCAAAGAACTAGAAGAACTTAGGAACGATGTGTTTACAAAGAAAGATGAAAAGTTTTTTATTATAAATCTATCCTAAGAAAAACGTTTTCACCTAACCAAAAAGTTCTTTTATACGACTTTAGACTTCATTATTCCCTGGGAAACTAAAATCTAGATGGACCGAACCATTTATGGTGCAAACTCTTTTCCATACGGTGCCATAGAATTACAAAACCCCAGGGATGGATCAATTATCAAAGTCAATGGTCATCGTGAAATCGTTCTTTGAGTTGTCGTGTGATCAAGATGAGGGCTCATGATTCTTCATGAGCCATGCTACGTCTAGTAAGAAATGTTAACCCTTTTTTGTAAATATTTACATATTTTTCCCAATTACACTCATTATATCGTGCATTGACTGTGGGGACACAGTCAAAATTAAGTGTGTGAGGGGTCTAATCTTCATTTTTTTAATTTTTATGGCATTTTTGAATTTTCAAATATTTTCCAGAATTCAAAATTTCTAAAAAAAGAAAAGAAATATCTAAATCTCAAAAATATTTTATTTTTAGCATTTAGATTTATTTTTAAATAAACACTATAGGATAAGTATAGGTTTTGGTTATTAAATTGAAATTTTTGAAAATTTGTTTGTCTTAACAAAAATAAAAATAAAGTTTGATTACAAGTAACGATGGTTTGACTAGTATATAGGAAGCTTCATGGTGATGATTATGAAGTATATCTGTTTGAAAATATTTGTTTGAAAAAGTGGTGGATTTAAAGAAAAGATATAACATTTTTAATCTTCTAAGTTAAATGGTGCTTAGATGATGATTTTGCAAAACTCACTCTTCATGTATATATTTTTTATTAAGACCTAGAGTCATGTGTTCACATGCAAGTGTGTACACTCGCCATGCTTAGTATCCTTCCAATGTAAGCCCGAAAGGCAGTACACGATCGGTATATCTGGCCTCAGTTTATCTGAGCTAGGTGTATGTATATAAAAATTCTATTATTAATAATGCCTATAGTTGATATGTGTACACACTCGTGTGTTCACTCGCCACGCTCTGTATTCTCCTTACATAAGTTCGAAAGGCAGTGTATGGGTAATATATCTGGCCTCGGTTTATCTGAGTTAGGCATATGTAAATATAGTTAACATCAATAAAATTTTCAAACAAAGAGAGAGAGTAAGCAATTGAAATCCAAGCACTATTTTCACTGATGTGATTTGATTTGTTATTCAAAAGAAATTAAAATATCACTTTGAAAAACTTTGATATTTAACGAAGGATTTGTTTCATAGTTGCACTGTGTTATCAACCGAAACAACTAGCCAAACTAGAGTCTAATTGTGATGATTACTTAAATTTTATTTGAAGTTTGACGAGTAAAAGGACTTAGATTTCTTGATAATGACCAGTAATTATATTTAACTTATTCATGTCAATTTGAAAGTATATTCTTCATTTGTAAATATTTTCAAAAACTTGCATTCATCTCTTTGTAAATAAATCTTGCATTTAGAAATTTCTCATGTTCCATTTGGATTTTGTGGGTAGTATCCACTGAAAGCCCTCACGAGACAATACTCGTCCTAGACACCTAGAGGTTTAACGGCTTGTTGCATACGCTCAATGCAATCGTGTTTCCTACAAAAACAGATTTACCTTAGCTTTTCTTTATTCGGGGAAGAATATATAGATAACTGTGGGAGTATTTGATGTGCATGTAAGTGTGCATATATATATATATACATCCATATTAAATCTATTTTTATTTAAATAAATGTCATAATTGGGTATTTTTATACGTTTAAAACCAAATCTCAAAAATGCTTTCAAGTCATCATTCATACATCAATTTGAGGGTAAAATGGTAATTTTGTGCATATATTAATTTTGAGAATATTCACTTGCACATTTTATTTTTATTTGTAGTAATTCGAAGGGAATTATGAAGATGCTCTCATGTATTCATGCATGCACAAGGATGGAAGCAAAGGAATGAATGCGGAAATAATTCAACTCATGCATCATGGAGGACTCCACCTACCCACTTCCCTTAATCTACAATTAGGAGCTAATGTATAACTTAGTAGAGTGCATACTTGATGATGGATCAATTAGAGATTAATGATAACTTGGTAGCCACACTATCTAAGGGTATATTGAGAAGCCCCCTAAAATATGGATTAGGATTTTGTGCATGTATAAATAGTACTCTTATGTACATGTAATGGATCTTCTCTTTAATTACTTAGAAAATTAGCATGCAAGTTGTAGCCTCAAAGTTATATGAAATAAAAATGGCTTCCCAAGCCTCTTGTTCTCTTACTTCTTCCTTGTTCTTATTTTATTTTCTTGTTCATTTTTATTTACATGCTCTTTCATTTCATGTTAGTAGCCTAGTTTTACTTTTATGCAACTAGTTTAGATCTTCTTTTATTCTAATTAGCTCTTACTTTTTTCTTGCTTTAAAATGTTGAAATTTACATGTGTTGATTTGATAACACAAATGAGGAGCTAAACCCCTTCAATTTAGGGGTAATGAAGCTCTCTAAAAGTATGTAAATTCAACATATCCTGTCATTTATGATCCCTTTTTAATGCTTCATGAAAGTGAATGTTGATCTAAGTTTATAAAATGGAATTTGATAATCTATGTTGTAATTACAAATGGGCTATACATACTCCACATAAACACAATTTACATCATAATTTCACTAATTGATTTTTGATTATGAATTAAAGTAGAGATTTTTTTTGATGATCTATGTTACTAAATACAATAGTAAATAGATCATATTTAAAATAGATTTTGTTTTGACATCATTTTCATGAGAATTGATAAGTGGTTTTATGTGTTGTATTACAGTTTGTTGGTTTAAGTTATGTTAATTAATAACATGAATAAACCGTACTTATGATAAATACATCACTAATTTCATTTGAAATCAAAATAGAGAGATCATAGATTATTTGTTTGTTGATTTACAAAAATATGAGAGTGGATTTGCCTCTAAATTGTTTTCTGATCTCATATTTTCAATCACACTTGTTCTAGATAGTTTTTACATTTTTAGCTAATCTCAATTTTCGTTTGGTTTAATTTGATACAATAGAAATTTTAAAATCTATACAATTCCCTGCTAATCGACCCGTATTCGCCAAGTACTAGAATTGTACGCCGTGCACTTGCGATTAATTTTTAATTTAAAATTTTCGGCGATATTCTAAGCTCATAGAAAAACCATCGTCAAACACATCATGAACATACCACCGGACATATCCTGATCACTTGTTAACCTGCAAACTAAGAAGTGGTAATCTTGACAAATTAAGTGATTGGAGAAGTCGAAGGTATATTTCATAAATACAAAAATTATTTGGGTATATTTCATATTAATAATAATTTATAGTCATTAAAAGAAAGAATAATAGTCATATGGATCACCAACTTCTATACTGCTATTCTATTTGAAATAGATGATTAGTAAGTTTCTTGTCTTTTGAAAAGTAATGAGATAATATGGGAATATATACAGTTCAAATCTAAATAATTAACCTTTCCCTGGACAGTTGCTCGTGATTTCAATGGCATAATCCATGTTTTTGACAAAATTGGTGGGGTTGAAGTTAATTTTAAGTTAGGTTATTACTTCTCCAGATGCTTTCAACAATCTGCACTCATAGAAGCTTAGGTATATGGTGATTTTTTAACAATGAAAGAGGGAAGAATCTGTCAGTTCATAGTGGAATTGATAGAATATTTCTCAATTCAATTTTTTTGGACATATTTACTCACAGTAAATCATATGCATTAAATCATTCATCAAGGTGACCATTGTCTATTTCAGTTATCTCTTATGCCATCCTACCACACTTAACATAAAATGCATTCTAAATATAAAAATGCATGGTCCCAACAAGAAGGTTATGATAACATAATTTTGAACAGTCTCAAGTTAGAATTTGATGGGAATGATCTGTATAAGTTGCTTAAGACATAGAAACTGATAAATAAATCTTAAAAGCATGGAACAAAATGAATTCCAATTTCAATGATCAATGTGACATTTTCAGAGGGAAGAATAGCTCATTATATGAAAAGTTAGTAAATGTTCCTCGGGGTCAAGATTTGGTAAACAATTATATGGAGCGCTGCAACCAATTGAATAAGTTAATGAATGGATATGCTACTGAGTGACAACAAAAAGCCAAAATAAAATGGTAATTGGAGCCAAAATAAGTATTTATATATATAATGGATTCGACTACGGCTGGTAGTTGGAGACACAAACAAAGATCAACGGCACCCGAAATCGATCTAAGCCCGATTAATTACAATTACACTAAATAATATAACTTAGTGTGAATACATATGTATGTTACCCGTTTCAAGTTCAAAAGTAGCTGTCACATTATCTTCGGGCATCACCATTTTCACACCTTCAGGCAATTTTTCTTTGCCAACATATCAGCAATACTCATATGAAATATGGGCATATAATTTGAAAATAAGGCAATGTGACAGCCACCTTCATCTTTGGTAAGTACATAAATCTCTGCTTCGAATCTTTTGTAGGCTGAGACTACCTGGCTTGAAGACAATTGACAATCATTAAACATGAATGGAAATTCTCAATATAAACAGGTAATTATCCTATTTATTTTTTCAAAATTAAAATTCAGATGGTGATATCATTGCAACTTATAATCCAATAAATTGAATTCAACAAAGATATCGAAAATTAGAACAAACAAAACAAATACCTAATGAATGATTATTTTAAACATCAACTAAACATTAATACTATTTATGGAGTTAGAATATAAGCATTATAGTACTAATCAATGCAACCGAGACATAGATTGAGGTGATTATTAAATTGAAATTGGTTATACACAAAAAAATAGAGTTTTGTGTGTGTGTAGTGGCATAGAGTCAATCTAAGAAGGAAAGCAAACCATTCATATAATAACATCCAGCAGAGCCTAGACATAAAACTAAAAACAATCCTTAATAACTACCGCATAGCAGCAAATGTGAAATAAAATGAAGTATCTCAGTGATACATTTATATGATTATAGAATTACATATTATATTTTA
This sequence comes from Allium fistulosum, assembly GCA_030737815.1. Taxonomy (NCBI): domain Eukaryota; kingdom Viridiplantae; phylum Streptophyta; class Magnoliopsida; order Asparagales; family Amaryllidaceae; genus Allium; species Allium fistulosum. The sequence continues at coordinate 748,832,450 of CM060905.1, read as the reverse complement.
ACTTCAAATGCATAAAACATAATCTATACATATATGCCCACTTTTAGGCTTGTAATATAGCTCTACATTTATATGTTTCAACTTAATAAGGAAAATATAAAGAAAATAAGAAACTGCAAGAACCTATGTACCTATAAGGTAATAGAGAAGCAAAAATTTGCATTAGACATAATGTTATTGTGCATTCTATACTAAAAAAATTGCATTTCATATTTGTAATATGTACAGTCTCTCAAAGTGTAAATACTAGCACTAATGGTGTTGTGCATAAGCTTTGATTGTTTATCTAGTATATAATATATTAATCTTACTGAGAAAAATAACTTAAAATTCATGAAGCTTTTATGAGGTTCATTTGAGCGAGCAATGTGATCTTGAATCTGACTATTCTTAATACGATACTATGCAGCTAAGTTTGGAAGACCTTAGAACCATTGTTTGTCGATGTAACATGCTACAACAAACTTGAAAGTGCGGTGGTACGGTTGTCAAATTCATACAAAAGAAGGATATTGTTAATAAAGCTCTAGATGTGTTCGACAAACCAAAATAACTGAAACTGGTAAACCAGTACTTAGCATTTATACTTGAATCCATTAATGTATAATAATTACAGGTTGTGCAAATACAAAATAGGGTGAAATTGGATTATTTCGGCAAGCATATTCTCTGGTAGCATTTGATTAAATGTTAGGAGGTAAAATATAAAATAGATTAAGATGTTTGATGTAACGGTCCGCCTTTAATACTTCGAAAGATGAACCGTTAGGGTAAAGAAAAGAGAGATAAGAAGAAATTTCACAATCATAGAATCTCACAACGGAATGAAACAACATATATTAATCAACATAAGATTTTATATAAATACTTCCATACTAGTACATCAGAGTCATAATAGTACAAGATTCCAAACTAGGACAATTATAGCTACATGTCCTTACATCACTAATACAAAATACATACATATATACACAACAGAATAAGATAGTAGCTAGCTAACGTTGAAGCCACCTGCTCCAAGCTCCTCCAAAATGCACCCGTGAGAAACCTAGATCACTTGGCTACTCATATAAATTGATTAACCAAGAGTTTAAGGGATGAAAATAAAACTTCAGGTCAGACATGGGTCTGGGGTAAGTAAAGCATAAGTTTTTTGAAAAACTTAAAAAAACTCCAAAACAAAAGTATCTCGTAAGACCATGCCGCACATAAACATGATCGGGTTTTTGCCTTACGATAACCAATACAATTCTATATAAAATCATTTGATATTATCATAATGTCTAAATTTAAAATAAATATTTAATATAGCTGAAATGCTTGCATCTCACATTTCAGTAGTTGGGCACAACTAAATCCGTAAAGGCATGTATTGGAAAATGAAATCCAACAATGACAAGGCACCAAGGTACCACCTACCATGGTGCTTCCCTAGATAAAATACACCGAGGGCTTTACATGGACTCCTTGCGAGTCAAGACTAGCACTATCCTTTGCTGGATAGCGCCGAGTATGTCATCACCTTGGTTGTGATCAACAACCTAAATGGGCCCCAACCATACATAATCTACAATATTGATCTAGATTGGGTGATGACCATACCCTAACGATAACGAACCACATAGCCTTGAAGCATATCCCTTGATTTTAGTCATTTTCGGTTGATGAGGCTTGAGGTTACGATTACCTTTTCTTCTTTGAGTAGACCATCTTGGAATGCTAACGCTATGCTCCAAACAACCAATGCAATGCTAGCATTCATTCATACAAGTTGTTCCAAGATCGAAAAAACATTCAAAATTTACTATTTTCCATTTTGGAATCACCCTCAAGAAGAATATTAAATCTCCATAGCATACCTCCTAAAAATCCATCGCAAGCGTTATTAGTTTGGAGTAGTCCGGATAAATTATACTTATCCAAATTCGGGGTCTCCGAACTAAGCGATAATTTCCAGATAACTCAATTTCGGTTCTTTTGGAAGCATGTAACCAGTATTCGAGTCCTCACCGGGGAACTCTAATACACACAACATACTTCCTGAGTTAAAACAGGTCAAGTTATAAATAGTGGGCAATCTGGTACTTGGTGTAATTATACAGTTAAGATATGGATAACCATATACTTAATTTAAAAATGACACGGTAACTTTGATTTCAAATTTGTTTGAGGTTACTTAAGGGTAATTGACAAAGAAATCCATTGATTTAAAACATTTTTGAAAATGAAAAACCGTTTTAAACAAAACTGATATTTTAGAAACAATGCGATTTAAATCCCTATTTATTAATTAAATAGTAAATTAAACCTTCATTAAATAATAGTTAAATCTTAATTAAGTCTTAATTAAAATCTTAATTAAATTTAACTTAATCGGTAATTAATTAATAATTAACTCTCTTTTAAATAAATAAATAAATATTAATTAATCTTAAATAAATAATTAAATAATAAATAAATCCCTAATTTATAATTAAATAATAATTGAATTTTAACTATTTAAATAATTATAATTAACTTAATTAGTGAACACTTAGGTACTAATTACATTTGTTAATTAATGATTAAGTACTAATTACCTTAATGAATTAATTAAATAATCATTTATTAAATAAATAAATAATTAAATAATAAATACCTTTCTAACATAAGTTAGAAAAGACATTTATAAAATATACGTAAGTAAATCACTTATTGTAACGACCCAGAATTTTGACCAAATTTAAATTGAAAATATTTAATTAATTTTAAATATTTGAACGATGATTTAATTTGAATCCCCGATATAACTTTGAAATTTGCGATTAAACATTAAAATTTAATCGATTGAATGCTGAATAAAAAATTTGAATCTTCAATTTTAAGTTGAAGAAAAATATTTCGAAAGCTTGAAAATATCGTGTTGATAATACTGGAAACAATTTAAGCTTCAGGAATCGAGTTTGAAAACGATTTGTTCAGTTTTGAATTTAATTGTTCAAATCGATATTTAAAAATAGTCATTTTTCAAACAGTCTCGGAATTCGACGAAACCAGTTTCATTGGGTCCGTAATATTTTATTATTATCAGATTTCAAATTTCGTATTGATCGGAGTTTTTATGAGAGCACACGATATATAAACGCATTGAAGAAATTTCATCGAAAAATTCTATTTAAAATTTTATTTAAACATTTACGTTTAAAAACTTTTCTTCCCTTAGTTTCAGCCTTGAAACACGCCTGCAATCACGATACGAAAACCACGCAACCCATCCCTATCTCATTCCTCAGTTCAAATCAAAGAACAAAACAAAAATGGCGGCCATCCTTCTTTTCTTCAAATTCCCTCGGGGCTGTTCGATTTCGAGAGGGGTTGCGAGCATCGCAGGCCTAGAGCATCGCGTGATCGACTTCGATTTGGAGGGGGCGGCGACAAAGGAGGTGGTCTGGTATGAGGCTGGGCGCGCGCGCGAGGCGCGGCGGCGAGGATGGATCGCTACGCGACTGATGGCGCGCGAGGTGTCAGGTAGGGGTCGCAATGTTCTCGAGCTGGTCTTTGATGGTGTCGCGTACGAGGGCGACGAAGTGAAGGCGACGCGATTGATTTAGGTCTTCGCGTGGGGCTGGGGCGATTTGGTCGCTGGCAGGTGGTTCGCGAGGGCGCGTGGATCGATGGTCTTGTCTCAGGCGTTCGTCTAGGAAATTGCAGGAGGGGTTTCACGAGCTCGAAATCGCGAGCCAAGGGTTGCTGTTGGTTGTTCGTCGATGCCAGTGGCGTCGTAACCTCGTTTCGATTGGAAGGCGGTGGCATCGACGACCGCGTTCGATTTCAGTGCGCTAGGGCGTGGTCGAGCAGTTCTTGGTGTCTGGAAGCTTTTATCTGCTGGGTTCAGTCTGTAGTCGAGGTTAATAATTATGAAGGTATAATACTTTGTTTTTTTTCTGCTGAATTGATTAAATAATAATTGATTTATAAACTATAGGAAAAAGAAAAAAAATATATAGGCAGTTTTCTTAATATAGATATATACAGTAGACAAAATAATAGCTGTTGTTTCTAAAATACTTATAAAGATTGAAAATTTAGGATGTATTTGCAGAAAAGAAATCAGGCTTTTATGTGAATATATGTTAGGAAAATGAAACAGTAAGATTTAAAAAGAAAATTCTGTTTTTATTTATACCTGTAGGTAAGTAAGATCTGAACAGAAAATATGTGTATAAGATTCGAAATTAAATTTTGAATGTTGAGGAATTTATTAAAATAGATATTTGAAAATCTATAAATTTTTCTTATTAATGTATATGTAGTTTCAAAGGAAATATTTTTGTTAAAAAGAAATTAGTTAAAATCAAAATTTTAATTTTGAAATTAAAATCATTGGTTAATTAAATTTATCCAATAGGAATTTATAATTCGATTTATTCGAACATTAATAAAATTGTATAATTGTTTATACAAGGTTAAAATTTGCAAAGAAAACAAACTGGAATGGAAAATGGATGGCAAATTAAAGCTAAGGTGAGATCTTCTCACTCACATTGAAAAGTGGAAATTTTCAGTTATTGATTTGATTGACTGTTTGATTTCTATTGAATGTGCTATTAGATATAATAGGATATATCTATATATATAGCAATATATACATATTGGCATATGTATATATTGGATTGATTGATTTCCCGCCTCGTATAGCGGATGAGACCCTATTGCGCCGTTAGTAAGCGGATTTATAAAAACCTATATACCGCGATAATTCCGTACTGGAGCGGAATTGGTATTGTGCTAACATTTTTGGATGCAGGGAAACAGGTTGGAGGGATCCAACTGGACCCCTCACATTGATTGAATTTATTTCTACTGTGATGTGATAATCTGTGAATGATTATATCGATCATATTGATGCCTGGAAATTGTTTGAAAGCTAAAATTTAGCTGAATGGATGTTTTGACATCATTGGATTCCAAAGATAAACGAAATTGAATTTTTGAAATTCAAGTAGAAAATTTCTAAGTGAATCAAATTTTGAAATTGAAGAAATTTTGAAGAAAGGAATTTTAAAGTATAAAAAGTAAATTTTTATAATCGTATTGAATAAATCCCAGAATAAAGTGAAAATGTTAAATAAGTGGATTTCGTAAAATAGTGATTATTAATTGAAGAATTAATTTAAGAATCTGGATTTTTAAATAGATTGAAAGAAACGATTGAAATTTATTTTCTTAAAAAGGAATTTATTAAAAGAAGATAAGTTGGAAATCCGACTAGAAATTTACTTGGTAAATTGAAATGATTTGAGAAGTCAATGTAAAATGACTTCAATTTAAAGAATCCATTTAAAAACAGGATATTGAAAAATTTGAAGGAAAATAAGAATTTATTCTAGTAGGGATAAATAAAATTAGAAATCAATCTGTAATTGATTTAATATTTGGAAATGGATTTTTGAGAAATCAGTATGGAAATTTTTATTTTAAAGTTGAAAATAAATTTAGAAATCAATATTGAAATTGATTTGGTATTGAAGTTTTTATGAATGGAATTGGAATTTATAAAAATTGGTTATAGATCCGAAATCACTTATCTTGATAAGTAAAGTATAGAAGTTAATAAAAAGAAATGTATAAGTAGAAGTTGTTATAAAATGGAAATAGAATTTATAATCGTTGTTTTATAAATTCGAAATCAATTGAATTTGATAAATCAAATATAGAAGGTTATTAAAGAAGATATATTCGCGAATTTGGATAGCGAATTAGTTTTGAAATAAATGTGGAGAAATGATTGAAATCGGGATAAGTGAAGTATATTCACGATTTTGGACAGTGAATATATTATTAAATAAAAAAAATGGATTTATTTTTGAAGAAGTGATATTAAAAATGAAGTTAAACAGTTTAAAGATGTTTTAAAATGTATTATAAATCGAATACATAGATTTCAACATTTTATTGTTGAAATAGACGTTTTCGAAAAATAAGGAAATGATGGACTATAATACTGTTGTTATAGTAAATGATTTCCGAAAGGAAATGTTTTGATGTAGTATTGGGATTTATATATCTATCTAAATTTCGAATCCCTATACTAGTGATTTTGGATCGTCGTAACGATGTTTTACGTAACATTCGTTTTGACTCAAATAAATGTTGTTATAATAAATGATTTCTTTAAAGAATGAATATATACTTAATATTGATTTAAGTATATCGAATATTTTCCAAGTGTTGGAAATAAATGATTTGTGAAATACTTATTATTAAATAAGTAGGGAAATGCTTTTCCAATATGAAATGAAACGTTTTGAGATTTTATCTTCTTAAAGATAAATCAAAATGAATATTTGAAAACGATTGTAAATCGAATATTAGTAGATATTCGAAAAATGTAAATTCAAGATGGAATTTATAAAAAGAAATGGGAATTCGTTTAAAAATAAATATTGATTTATTTTTGAAGTGTGGAAATTATATATCTAGTAAAGATATTTTTTTGAAGATGAAATAATTTGGGAAATTATTTGGAATCTGATGATGTTGCGCATCTTTATTGATAGTTAAATAACCGACTATCAATAATTACCTTGAACGGTATTTGTTGTGAATTGGATGAATTTGAATGCCACACTTATTTTTGAATAATCGCTCACTATTCGGGTTAGCCGGGAAAGGACCATGGGGTCGTATAACCCATTCCGAATATGTGATACGTCGTTATGAATTGCATTTGAAGACCGGTGTTGAAGACCGGATATTTTTGAAAACGGAAGGATTACCGTCGAGTTACTCTACATCGACTGATCTTCGATTTAGAGATTTTATCACCCTTAGTGACGGGAAGTCCGGACGTGATTAGAAAATTATCCGGAAAATGCAAGGGCTTCGTGAGAAGTGCCTTCGGTTCTGTTCGATCCCGGAACAGGACTTGTATGGATTGTGTGTCTGACGTTACAATTTGAGATATTAAGCTGATTTCTTTCAAATACATTTCTGTTGGTGGCGGAGAATTTATTCTCTTAGCTTAACACCCTTCTCTGAGACGTACGAGCTCAGAGGTTATGTAGTTGAAATTTATCAGCGATATATCCCAATTTGGTAACGTGGCATACTGAGTGTTGCTGTGAAATGATCAGTGTTTGATCATTTGTGATATGATCATTTGTTTGATCTTATATCTTTGTGATCATAGGTTGATCATTTTGTTTGACCCGAAGCAGGGCTTTTTGTAGAAAGCGTAGCTTTGTGGACGAGACTTCGTCGAGCCTCACACCTCGGAAATGGTCGAAACAGGAAGGATGCAGCAAGGTTCTAGGGAGTAGCGCCCCTTAGTGTATGTCATTCCTTCTGGATAAAGGTGGTATCATGGTATGGAGCCCAGATACTTAACCTCTGTGGTTACTGCATTATTATTATCTATGTGGTTTGTTGGAAATCGGGGATCCTCGGGAAGATCGGTTACGATCGGGGGATGGCATACGCGTGTCAGTAGTTACCTATTTTTGCAGAGGTAACCCGGCCTTGTGTTGGCAGAGATCCGGTTAGGTTCTCGGGTCGTCTATTCCAGGGACGTACCCATCGTGGATAGGAAGTTCCTTAGCCTGACCATTTGTTGGAAATCCAAACTTCAATACGAACTTTGTACGGTATTAGTTGTAGAACCTGCCATTTACGTACGGTGGTCACCACTGTTTAGATGGTAGCTATAGTAGGCATACGATACTGGTCGTATGTTGGCTAAGATTAATATTATACTTTCGAAATGTTTTCGACACTATGCACTAATAATAATATCAAAAATGATTTGATTTTGCGTAGTAAGCATCTTTGACTATCATAAGAAGAAATCTCCTCCAATTCTGCGTTTGCATTGTGTGTGTGGTGGGAGGTCTTATGGTAGTTTCATTTTCCAAAAGCATTGCGAATTTGTTTTATTTTCTTTGTGAAAGATAAACTGTTTTACGATCTCACACCAGTCACCATGACTGACTCGGAGTTTATTGTTTCCCTTCTAAACTCTGGGTGCCCACCAATTTCCACACGGGCAGTCTAGAGTTAGATTATTAGGTTATCTGGATATTCTGGAGCTTGGAGATAAGCTGGATGACGAGACGTAGTATTTGTATCTGATATTATTTATTCCGCTGTGTATTCTGTATGAGGACAAGTTATATAACTGTCCATTGTTGTATATGACTCTGATTGATTGATGTATGTATAAAATGATATAGTTCTTTGTTTTAAAAGATTAGTAATTATCTATTGTATATTGTTCCGCTGCGATGTGTAAGATTCTGATATGGTTTTCTGTTCTGATGTTGTTTTGTTGTTCTTCTTTCCTATCTATTTTCTTCTTCTCCTACCTTTTCTTTCTTTCTAAAACCCTCACTATTGAAGTTTCCGGCACTCGATTGCTCGGCAGTCGATAAAGTGAGTATCGATGTCGAATTTTCGAAAGTCGAAAATTTCGGTATGTGACAAAGTGGTATCAGAGCATATGGTTAAGCGACAACCCTGCTCTGTTGGGTGTTACTCATTAGAGATAGAGTCAGTAGTACTCTAGAATGAGTTGAGTGTAATAATAGATATGAGCGCGTATTTGTTATTGAATATAAAATTGTTTTGTATTGTGATGATTGGTTTATTGAGTGGCATATGAACCTTCGTCGGCACAGTCTGCGCAACTGGATCGAAGGGGTTTCTAAACACTTGAATAGAACAGTTCGGCACAGTATTGTTTTAAATAGGGTAAATGAAATAATTTTACCCAAAACTATTTTTTGTATAGAAAATAAATGTTTTTCTATAAAGTACTATAGTATATGGTTGCATGGATGTTAGGAAGTAATAATAGTGAATTATCATCACTGAAATTGAATAAGAAATTGAAATCGTAACTCCAAAGTTAAGAAATGAATTCACATACAAATGAAATTTAAGAATGTAAATTGTAAATGTGATTTATAATTTGAAACAGAATTCCAGAGAATATTTGGAAATGTTTTGAAAAGGATTTGAAAATTTTGGAAATTTGGAAAGTTTAATTCCTTTTTGGTTTGAAAATGATTTTTCGAAGGATTTGATATTGTGGAAAATTGTTTTAGAGAGTGGAAAAGCTCTAAACTCTTTTCGGTCGCTGGAAAATAACTTCGATGATGACCGCGGCATCATTGGTGTTCATTTTCGGGTTTCCAAAAGAGAAATTGCTGCCAAATGGTTTTAAAAGGAAGTTGTTTGGAAATTTTGGATTTTGTTTTAGAAAATTCAAAGGATAATTTGAATTGTTTTCAAAATGATTTTGAAAAGTCGAAAAGACTCTGGAAGTCTATATAAAAATATTTATGAAATGTTATTAAGTTGATAACTTATACAAATTGAATTTTGATAGAATAAATTTAACTTAAAAAGATGGAGTTAAAATAAAAGTAAGTATAAGTGAACAAAATTTAATGAAGTGAAATTGAAAGTTGAAATTCATTTCGAATTTGTAAGCATTGAATTGGATTGAATAACTACAAATGAAAGACGAATTAAAATTCATATGGAATTAGAAATTCAGTATAATATAAGTGGTGATAAACCAAAATAGTGAATTGAAAACAAAAATTTAATTTGTAAGTGGATTAGTAATTGAAATGAATTTGTAATTGAAACTAATCTAAAAAGAGCAGTTATGAATGAAAGTTGTTTGGTTAATAAAATAAACCGAATGAAAATATGAAATGCGAATTTGATTGAATGGAATCAATTGTAAATGAAGTGAACTAAAGATAATTGATAAATTCAATATTCAGAAGATAAACTGAATCCAAATTAAATTAAATGTTGGAATTGAATTCAAATGAATTTGGAAATGTAAAAATTGAATGAATAGGATATAACTTCAATAACGAACTTAAAAATGATATAAGCAGTTATATTGAAAATTTTGTAATAGAATTTGCAAAATGATTTGAATATGGGTAACTAGATATTATGGCTAGTAGGACATACAGGTGTTATAAAAGGAATTGGAATTGAATTGCAAAGATAAATTTAAATTGCTCGACAAAAGGTAAGTATTTCAATTCAAATATGAGATTTGATGACTTATTTCTCTAGCCGCTTGGCTTTTTCTTTTTCTTTTTGAAATCTGAGAGTCCGTAGGGACGTTTTGTAGTCGTGCCGTATTAGCCGCGCAAAGGAGACGCTGGCGAAATTTTTCGAAAATTTCGAGTGTTAGAAAATTTTTGAGAAAATTTGAAAGTTTAAATTTGAATTTGAAATTTAAATTTGAATTGTTAAGTAAAACAATGTTGTTTGAAACTTAGAATTGAAGTTGGAAAAATTTCAGTTGAATGATAACGAATCTTTAGTAGAAAGATTTGTTTTGATGAATTGATAAAACTATTTAGATTGTGAAAAATAGTAGACGAGTTAAGGACCCTTTTTCCTAACTTGTAATTTCGAGGACGAAATTCTTTTAAGGGGGGAAATCTGTAACGACCCAGAATTTTGACCAAATTTAAATTGAAAATATTTAATTAATTTTAAATATTTGAACGATGATTTAATTTGAATCCCCGATATAACTTTGAAATTTGCGATTAAACTTTAAAATTTAATCGATTGAATGCTGAATAAAAAATTTGAATCTTCAATTTTAAGTTGAAGAAAAATATTTCGAAAGCTTGAAAATATCGTGTTGATAATACTGGAAACAATTTAAGCTTCAGGAATCGAGTTTGAAAACGATTTGTTCAGTTTTGAATTTAATTGTTCAAACCGATATTTAAAAATAGTCATTTTTCAAACAGTCTCGGAATTCGACGAAACCAGTTTCATTGGGTCCGTAATATTTTATTATTATCGGATTTCGAATTTCGTATTGATCAGAGTTTTTATGAGAGCACACGATATATAAACGCATTGAAGAAATTTCATCGAAAAATTCTATTTAAAATTTTATTTAAACATTTACGTTTAAAAACTTTTCTTCCCTTAGTTTCAGCCTTGAAACACGCCTGCAATCACGATACGAAAACCACGCAACCCATCCCTATCTCATTCCTCAGTTCAAATCAAAGAACAAAACAAAAATGGCGGCCATCCTTCTTTTCTTCAAATTCCCTCGGGGCTGTTCGATTTCGAGAGGGGTTGCGAGCATCGCAGGCCTAGAGCATCGCGTGATCGACTTCGATTTGGAGGGGGCGGCGACAAAGGAGGTGGTCTGGTATGAGGCTGGGCGCGCGCGCAAGGCGCGGCGGCGAGGATGGATCGCTACGCGACTGATGGCGCGCGAGGTGTCAGGTAGGGGTCGCAATGTTCTCGAGCTGGTCTTTGATGGTGTCGCGTACGAGGGCGACGAAGTGAAGGCGACGCGATTGATTTAGGTCTTCGCGTGGGGCTGGGGCGATTTGGTCGCTGGCAGGTGGTTCGCGAGGCCGCGTGGATCGATGGTCTTGTCTCAGGCGTTCGTCTAGGAAATTGCAGGAGGGGTTTCACGAGCTCGAAATCGCGAGCCAAGGGTTGCTGTTGGTTGTTCGTCGATGCCAGTGGCGTCGTAACCTCGTTTCGATTGGAAGGCGGTGGCATCGACGACCGCGTTCGATTTCAGTGCGCTAGGGCGTGGTCGAGCAGTTCTTGGTGTCTGGAAGCTTTTATCTGCTGGGTTCAGTCTGTAGTCGAGGTTAATAATTATGAAGGTATAATACTTTGTTTTTTTTCTGCTGAATTGATTAAATAATAATTGATTTATAAACTATAGGAAAAAGAAAAAAAAAATATAGGCAGTTTTCTTAATATAGATATATACAGTAGACAGAATAATAGCTGTTGTTTCTAAAATACTTATAAAGATTGAAAATTTAGGATGTATTTGCAGAAAAGAAATCAGGCTTTTATGTGAATATATGTTAGGAAAATGAAACAGTAAGATTTAAAAAGAAAATTCTGTTTTTATTTATACCTGTAGGTAAGTAAGATCTGAACAGAAAATATGTGTATAAGATTCGAAATTAAATTTTGAATGTTGAGGAATTTATTAAAATAGATATTTGAAAATCTATAAATTTTTCTTATTAATGTATATGTAGTTTCAAAGGAAATATTTTTGTTAAAAAGAAATTAGTTAAAATCAAAATTTTAATTTTGAAATTAAAATCATTGGTTAATTAAATTTATCCAATAGGAATTTATTATTCGATTTATTCGAACATTAATAAAATTGTATAATTGTTTATACAAGGTTAAAATTTGCAAAGAAAACAAACTGGAATGGAAAATGGATGGCAAATTAAAGCTAAGGTGAGATCTTCTCACTCACATTGAAAAGTGGAAATTTTCAGTTATTGATTTGATTGACTGTTTGATTTCTATTGAATGTGCTATTAGATATAATAGGATATATCTATATATATAGCAATATATACATATTGGCATATGTATATATTGGATTGATTGATTTCCCGCCTCGTATAGCGGATGAGACCCTATTGCGCCGTTAGTAAGCGGATTTATAAAAACCTATATACCGCGATAATTCCGTACTGGAGCGGAATTGGTATTGTGCTAACATTTTTGGATGCAGGGAAACAGGTTGGAGGGATCCAACTGGACCCCTCACATTGATTGAATTTATTTCTACTGTGATGTGATAATCTGTGAATGATTATATCGATCATATTGATGCCTGGAAATTGTTTGAAAGCTAAAATTTAGCTGAATGGATGTTTTGACATCATTGGATTCCAAAGATAAACGAAATTGAATTTTTGAAATTCAAGTAGAAAATTTCTAAGTGAATCAAATTTTGAAATTGAAGAAATTTTGAAGAAAGGAATTTTAAAGTATAAAAAGTAAATTTTTATAATCGTATTGAATAAATCCCAGAATAAAGTGAAAATGTTAAATAAGTGGATTTCGTAAAATAGTGATTATTAATTGAAGAATTAATTTAAGAATCTGGATTTTTAAATAGATTGAAAGAAACGATTGAAATTTATTTTCTTAAAAAGGAATTTATTAAAAGAAGATAAGTTGGAAATCCGACTAGAAATTTACTTGGTAAATTGAAATGATTTGAGAAGTCAATGTAAAATGACTTCAATTTAAAGAATCCATTTAAAAACAGGATATTGAAAAATTTGAAGGAAAATAAGAATTTATTCTAGTAGGGATAAATAAAATTAGAAATCAATCTGTAATTGATTTAATATTTGGAAATGGATTTTTGAGAAATCAGTATGGAAATTTTTATTTTAAAGTTGAAAATAAATTTAGAAATCAATATTGAAATTGATTTGGTATTGAAGTTTTTATGAATGGAATTGGAATTTATAAAAATTGGTTATAGATCCGAAATCACTTATCTTGATAAGTAAAGTATAGAAGTTAATAAAAAGAAATGTATAAGTAGAAGTTGTTATAAAATGGAAATAGAATTTATAATCGTTGTTTTATAAATTCGAAATCAATTGAATTTGATAAATCAAATATAGAAGGTTATTAAAGAAGATATATTCGCGAATTTGGATAGCGAATTAGTTTTGAAATAAATGTGGAGAAATGATTGAAATCGGGATAAGTGAAGTATATTCACGATTTTGGACAGTGAATATATTATTAAATAAAAAAAATGGATTTATTTTTGAAGAAGTGATATTAAAAATGAAGTTAAACAGTTTAAAGATGTTTTAAAATGTATTATAAATCGAATACATAGATTTCAACATTTTATTGTTGAAATAGACGTTTTCGAAAAATAAGGAAATGATGGACTATAATACTGTTGTTATAGTAAATGATTTCCGAAAGGAAATGTTTTGATGTAGTATTGGGATTTATATATCTATCTAAATTTCGAATCCCTATACTAGTGATTTTGGATCGTCGTAACGATGTTTTACGTAACATTCGTTTTGACTCAAATAAATGTTGTTATAATAAATGATTTCTTTAAAGAATGAATATATACTTAATATTGATTTAAGTATATCGAATATTTTCCAAGTGTTGGAAATAAATGATTTGTGAAATACTTATTATTAAATAAGTAGGGAAATGCTTTTCCAATATGAAATGAAACGTTTCGAGATTTTATCTTCTTAAAGATAAATCGAAATGAATATTTGAAAACGATTGTAAATCGAATATTAGTAGATATTCGAAAAATGTAAATTCAAGATGGAATTTATAAAAAGAAATGGGAATTCGTTTAAAAATAAATATTGATTTATTTTTGAAGTGTGGAAATTATATATCTAGTAAAGATATTTTTTTGAAGATGAAATAATTTGGGAAATTATTTGGAATCTGATGATGTTGCGCATCTTTATTGATAGTTAAATAACCGACTATCAATAATTACCTTGAACGGTATTTGTTGTGAATTGGATGAATTTGAATGCCACACTTATTTTTGAATAATCGCTCACTATTCGGGTTAGCCGGGAAAGGACCACGGGGTCGTATAACCCATTCCGAATATGTGATACGTCGTTATGAATTGCATTTGAAGACCGGTGTTGAAGACCGGATATTTTTGAAAACGGAAGGATTACCGTCGAGTTACTCTACATCGACTGATCTTCGATTTAGAGGTTTTATCACCCTTAGTGACGGGAAGTCCGGACGTGATTAGAAAATTATCCGGAAAATGCAAGGGCTTCGTGAGAAGTGATTTCGGTTCTGTTCGATCCCGGAACAGGACTTGTATGGATTGTGTGTCTGACGTTACAATTTGAGATATTAAGCTGATTTCTTTCAAATACATTTCTGTTGGTGGCGGAGAATTTATTCTCTTAGCTTAACACCCTTCTCTGAGACGTACGAGCTCAGAGGTTATGTAGTTGAAATTTATCAGCGATATATCCCAATTTGGTAACGTGGCATACTGAGTGTTGCTGTGAAATGATCAGTGTTTGATCATTTGTGATATGATCATTTGTTTGATCTTATATCTTTGTGATCATAGGTTGATCATTTTGTTTGACCCGAAGCAGGGCTTTTTGTAGAAAGCTTAGCTTTGTGGACGAGACTTCGTCGAGCCTCACACCTCGGAAATGGTCGAAACAGGATGGATGCAGCAAGGTTCTAGGGAGTAGCGCCCCTTAGTGTATGTCATTCCTTCTGGATAAAGGTGGTATCATGGTATGGAGCCCAGATACTTAACCTCTGTGGTTACTGCATTATTATTATCTATGTGGTTTGTTGGAAATCGGGGATCCTCGGGAAGATCGGTTACGATCGGGGGATGGCATACGCGTGTCAGTAGTTACCTATTTTTGCAGAGGTAACCCGGCCTTGTGTTGGCAGAGATCCGGTTAGGTTCTCGGGTCGTCTATTCCAGGGACGTACCCATCGTGGATAGGAAGTTCCTTAGCCTGACCATTTGTTGGAAATCCAAACTTCAATACGAACTTTGTACGGTATTAGTTGTAGAACCTGCCATTTACGTACGGTGGTCACCACTGTTTAGATGGTAGCTATAGTAGGCATACGATACTGGTCGTATGTTGGCTAAGATTAATATTATACTTTCGAAATGTTTTCGACACTATGCACTAATAATAATATCAAAAATGATTTGATTTTGCGTAGTAAGCATCTTTGACTATCATAAGAAGAAATCTCCTCCAATTCTGCGTTTGCATTGTGTGTGTGGTGGGAGGTCTTATGGTAGTTTCATTTTCCAAAAGCATTGCGAATTTGTTTTATTTTCTTTGTGAAAGATAAACTGTTTTACGATCTCACACCAGTCACCATGACTGACTCGGAGTTTATTGTTTCCCTTCTAAACTCTGGGTGCCCACCAATTTCCACACGGGCAGTCTAGAGTTAGATTATTAGGTTATCTGGATATTCTGGAGCTTGGAGATAAGCTGGATGACGAGACGTAGTATTTGTATCTGATATTATTTATTCCGCTGTGTATTCTGTATGAGGACAAGTTATATAACTGTCCATTGTTGTATATGACTCTGATTGATTGATGTATGTATAAAATGATATAGTTCTTTGTTTTAAAAGATTAGTAATTATCTATTGTATATTGTTCCGCTGCGATGTGTAAGATTCTGATATGGTTTTCTATTCTGATGTTGTTTTGTTGTTCTTCTTTCCTATCTATTTTCTTCTTCTCCTACCTTTTCTTTCTTTCTAAAACCCTCACTATTGAAGTTTCCGGCACTCGATTGCTCGGCAGTCGATAAAGTGAGTATCGATGTCGAATTTTCGAAAGTCGAAAATTTCGGTATGTGACACTTATGATCTGAAAACTAATTCGTTTTACGAACTACTTCCATAGCGACTATCGCTATGCGATCCGTAATTTCAAAACTTAAAGTTGAGTTTTTCTAAATCTTTTAAACTTTAACACTTGGAAATTTTACCATTTCAAAAATCATAAAGGCGTGTTTTTGAAATCAAAACAATTTTAACTTAAATATATTTTTAAATTTAAAACCCAAGTTCAAAGCTCTTACACAAGGGATTACATGTTGCTTAAACGAGCAAAGGTGCTAACTTTCTTAGCATACATCATGTATTCAAACCATAACATTCATATTCACATCAAAACCACTAACATGAGCCAAGATATCAACTTTCTAACTAATATAAACATTAAACTTCATTTCAAGTCTAATTTCAAATCATATCGCATAAGCATATAAAATCATAACCAAACATCACTGTAATTCAAGCATTTATACATTCATACAAACCAACAATTATTTTCAACCAAACACACAACATATATACAATAAATTAAACAATGATATATGTTTTAAAATCTTAGTAAAAAGGTGAGAACTTTACTAACCAAAAGTTAACTAAATCAAGGCAACTTCCTCTAGAGATTGTATATGAGCTAAATCTTCGCTTTAATTTAGAAAAATGTGGTTTTGAAGGTTTAATTGTACAAAAGATTTCGACTTAGGGGTATACAGGTTCGGCCTAAGGTGGATAAGGGTGGGTATGTGATTGTTTTGTGAAGGAGAGGTGTTGAAATGAGGAAAGAAAGCTTTAAACAAGAATTTAGAAGTTTAAAAGTGGATGAACTAAACTTTTTAGACTTATAGAAATATTTAGGAAGCCATTAAAGTGTAAATGAAAGCATGAAAGAGAATTAAGAAAGTAGAAATGAATTTAGAAAATGAGGAAAACGGGTGGGAAGGGGGTTTATATACTAGTGCAAAAGTTAAATTACTAAAATAGCCTAAGAGTACATACCCTTCACTAGATTTTTGCCACATCACCCTTTACATTTATTTAAGTTAATATGTATATATATAATTATTATATTTAGTCACATCATTTTCTTTATACATATATATATATATATATAATTATTATGTATAGTCACATCGCTTTCATTATATATATTTATATAATTATTATGTATCGTCACATCACTTTCTTATATATATAATTATTATGTTTAGTCACATCACTTCCTTTATATATATATGTATGTATATAGGTTTAATTATTAATTAACTAAGATGTAACAAGAGATAATTATGGATAATGATTATAAATCTAAGATGTGACAATAATTAATATATATATATATATACATATATATAATGTTTATTATTTTCAAAACTCTATCTTCTCACAGCACTTACTAATCCAAATTAATATAAGATAATTTATTTCTAAGTGTATTATTATCTAGTTAATTAACACTTATATATATGTACATATAGTGCACAAAGAATAACAATGTTCTCGACAACTTTTCGGTGTCAAAAGGTCGAAATTTCAGAAAACGTTCTTTGGTCACATCTTCTGTTTTGTTTTAAACTAATTCTATTTGTAAACAAAATTTAAAAAATATTTCAACATCATTAGTTATTATTTAAAAAAATTTTAATTTGAATTATGAAATTCATTAATTAATTATTAAAAATATATTTAAATGTCTATAATTAAAGCGATTAAATCCTGGGTCGTTACACTTGATTTGTTAACTTAGTTAAATTTGTATAATACATAGTTAATCTTTATGACTTGTTTAGTTTTAAAAAAAACTTAATTATTTTTTTATAAAGCTTAGTTAGTCTTTTAAAACTAACTTGTTTAATTTTTATAAACATAGTTAATTTATTATAATTATTGTTATTATTGTTATTATTATAAATTTAGCTAAGTTTTATCAAACTTAGTTTATTATTATTATAAAATTGTCAATTATTAAAAAACTTAGTTAACTTAGTTAAATTTTTATAATACTCAGTTAATTATTATAAAACTTAGTTAACTTTTTTGAATCTCAGTTAACTTGTTCAATTTTTATGAACATAATTAATTTAATTTTTAATATTATGACGATTAATATTATTATAAACTTAGTTAACTACGCTAAAATTTTATAATACTAAGTTAATTTTTATAAACGTATTTAATTTTTATAAAATTTAGTTAATTTGTATAAACTTAGATAATTTTATAAAACTTAGTTAAATTTAAAAAAAAACTTAGTTAACTTAATTAAATTTTTATAATACTTGGCAATTTACATCTTGGTATCCATGAATATGAGAGAAAAGGTTTACTTCTAAAGAAATAATGAAAAGATTTAGTGAAAGACCATCTCAACAATTTTGTACTCTAAACAATTTACTTATTTAGCAACATGCAAAAAGTTTCAAATTAATAATTATATCATCTATATTTTTTTATTGTGCATAATTAACTTTAATTTGTCCAAACAATTTTTTTTTCCATTTAATTACAACTTATTAAGATGTTTTTAGTAGACATCATGAGTTGAACATGGTTTGACATAGGCATACGATGCTCTTCTTCGTTCCCTTTTTTTTAAGCTGTATGAAATCATGATATGATCTAGTGAACCGGAAGAAGCAACATAGACTTTCAAAGTAAATAATAAGATTATGCAAATTTCATGCATTGAATATGTTTGGTTAAATAAATAAGATTATACACTGAAATTCAAACACAAATTTTTTTGCAATATTATAAAATATTAAATGCAAAAATTTGGTAAATATAACAAACTTATGAAGCAAACGGTAAGAAAAGCACCACATGCACATCAATAAACATTACACAAAGTAGAAATCTTTCGTTGATGCTTATAATTTCAACTTTTAAAATCAAATATAAAGTCGTGGGGACAAAAATTTGATAATTTTAGTCAGCGACTTGGAATTGGAAATTTAGGGTCAAATATTGTCTTTGCATCATCACTTTCCCCATTATTAATTTTTCTATCCACTACATCCAACTTTGGTATTCTTTCATCCTACCAAACTTCTATTATGAAAATTAAAGATAAAATAGAGGCTTGGATAAATTGTATAATGAATGTAACAAGGTGAAAATGGTTTTGGACTATAAACAAACATGTTTCATTTTTATACAGCTTTTTCTATCTAATATCTTCCTCTTTGTTGAAAAAATGAGATATTTCCACTGTTTCAGTTTACTACAGAGAAAGAAACATCAAATACAACTTCTAGTTGAATCCTAATTACTCAAACACTTCGTGTGCACAAAAAACCAAACTAAGAGAAAACTAAGATGAAATACCACCAACTTAGACAGCAACTGTAATCAAAGTATATGTATCCTATTACCATGAACTCAACTATGTAATATAGATATAGTGATAAATACATGTGGATGATGCTAATCATAACAAGTGAAAATGCCAGACATGTAATAATGAAATAAAATTAGTACATTTCAAAATAAATTACAAAAGACATAAATATGTGGGTATCATAACCATAAATTCTACCTATACTCTAAGATGACGATTTAGGGTTTATGACTAAGAAGGACATGATGGTGGTTGCTGCTGGTGAGTCGGTCTATGGTGATCACGTTGATCAACAATAATTGATTACAATGGGGTTTTTGGGAGCCTTAGTAGATCTTAGATTAAGGTTTTCTGATGCGTTAGTGAACTGATGACGATTTGGTGGAGATGACATGCATTTTTGGAGGTGGATTAAAGAGATGGCAGTTTTGGTTTTCTAAGAGCGTTGTGAAGTGGAGTTAAAAGAAATGAAAATCGAACATGTACAAAGAAAATTTTGACGAAAATTTTAGGCGAGTAAGCAAAATTTTACACCAGCATTTTCCCTAGGGCCTATAGATGCACTTACCTTACAAATGCTACCACTATTTGCAACTAAAAGTAGTTTTTCTTGTAGTGTCTGTTTCCCCTCGGCAATTAAATCCAGTGATAATTGGGCTTTCTTCAGTGGCATTAGCATCAATTCTCTTCCTCTTGCCTCCAGGAGGAATGTACCTTTCATACATGCGCTTGTTAGACTTATTAGATTTAATTCTTGCTTCGAATGTTGGATGTAAAAATCCATCATCCGAAGGCTGAAATATAGTGGAAGAATCAAAGTAAGCAGAATACTCCCTTTTATATTATTGATTGTAGCGAATAAATCTCTCGAGGGCTAAACTGCTCTCCTCGAACTATGCCCCAACCCCTCTTTGTCAAGAACTTCACCATCATGTATTTTTGGGAGACAAATGCATCTATTTCATCGAGCACAGGTCTGCCAAAGAAGGCGTCGTAGTAAGATGGCTAGTTGATAATCATAAAAGAGAGTCTCGAAAGTTCTGCAAAGCGGTGCACCCCTATTTGCACCAACAATTTTACTTGCCTCACTGGAGTTGATCCCTTGTTGTGGAATCCAAAAATTGGTTCCATGCTGGGCTGTAGTTTATCCTTAGGGATGTTCATTTGATCGAAGGCATGCTTGAAGATAACGTTAACTGCACTATCTATGCCCACAAGAATTATGGACATGATGAACAATTCGAATTGAGCCGTGATCATCAATGGATCGTTGTGCAGATGGTGAACTCCCTTTTTCAGCTTTTGAGGGCTGATAACAAGATTTGGCATTTGAGTATTGAGTCATGGATTCTTCAACGGGAGCTCTTCTTGGACAGAGAAGACACCCTCTTTAGCCTCCATGATATATCTATTTCGTGCCCTTTTGCTATTCCCTGCCGGATGTGGCCCACCATGAATTACGTCGATCCTGTTTATCGGCGGGCTTAAGCTGAGAGGGTCTTCATCTTCAAGTATATTAACAGCATTGCTAGGGAGCTTTTGCGGACCATCCCCTGTTCGGTGAACCTTCTGCTTATCCTGAATAAACCGTTTTAAATGATCCTCGCGAATCAGTTTTTGCATAATTCTGGCTAAAACTCTGCATTCGTCGGTTTCGTAACCATTCTCTTTGTGGTATGCATAGTAGTCTTCTCCTCTTCTTTGCTCTAGGTTGTTCTTAGCCTTATAAGAAGTTGGGAAGTTGACTCTTTCCTTCGCCATAGAATAAACGTAAGATAGTGGCATGTTCAAAGTGACTACATTAGCAATTAGCTCTTCCCATTTCATTCTTTTATATCCTCGATCAAGACCAAATATTCCTCCTTCCTTCTTAGGAATTGATTTTATTGCATGATACATCTCGTCCATTCGAATGAACTTGTCGGCTTGAAAGTGGAAATCTTGTAAATCTTTACACCCATTAACAAAGAGCTGCTTCCAGAATGGGGAGTTCTCTATTAAGCCAGAATGTACCGTTATATAAGCTTGTAATAGTCCTTCATGTCCTTTGCATTCAGCGCTTCAGTGTTGAATCTTTTAAGATAGTTTCCCAAAGATTCCCCTTGCCATTGCTTTTTTGGCCAGGACTTTGTAATCGATGGTGGGATCTTTACACATGCAAAACTAAGCGGAGAATTCGTTGGAAAATTGCTTCAATGAATAATGGTCTTCTCTCGGTATTTTCGGTACCATTTCGCCGCAGCCCCTCGGAGAGTTGTAGGAAATAATCTGCATCTAGCAGCTCTTGATGCATTGTACAGATCCATCTGGCTATCGAAAGCCATCAAATGATCATCAGGATCTATGGTTCTATGGTACTTCATTGTCGGAATCTTTACATAAGCTAGGATGATTATTGTCATAATCTTATCTGTAAAGGGTGGCACTCGCTCGTTATCATTGATGTTTTCGTCCATGGTCCTCTTCCCCTTTGCATTCATTAAATCTTTAATTGCCTTCTCCGCCGCATCCTTCAGATAAGCTTCGACATCATGGTAGCTTTTCTAGTTTGGATGGTATTCTTTTGAAGTAGAGCTACCAAATTGTTCAAGTGATTTATCAAGCACCCTTCCTTGATGATCAGCTTTAGATTAAGGATGCTCCTTCTTCTTCGAAGATGTTAAATTTATCTTGCAATTGTTTTCATTTGAATGAGCCTTCAAGTTCTTCTGGGTGAAACCACCTCATCCCCCTACGTTGGCCTCGCTCTTTTAGAGGACTTTTGAGATAGCGCCATCTTTAGAATTTCCTGTAGTTGCTGATCTAGATGCTTAATTTTGGCATTGTTTTCATCTCACCGAGTTGATGATGAAGGTTGCCCTTAAACAACCCATACCGGTTGAAGGTTGGAGCTATGTTCTCTTCGAGGGTTGTAGTGTAGATGACCTCTTTATCCATTTGACTGAGTCTCTTAGATTTCATTTTCCTACGCCAAGTCAAACGATCCATAATTAGTCTATAACATAGCAACAAGGTCGGAGGTTCAACTCCCCTTCCAGTGCGAAAAATGTTAATTAGAAAACTTATCAACGACCCCAAAGCTATCTGAATGGAAAAATAAATTTATATAAATAAGGTTATCAAGGAAAATTGCTTCTTTCAAAACCATCCTTTCGACCGAGTTGACTTGGTCGAAACATTTTTAGAAGATAACTTAGAAATGCAGGCAAGAGAAGAAGCATCATACTCGAAACCATCCTTTCGAATGAGTTAAAGACGGCTATTCATATTGAATTTCATCCTTTCGATCACATCGAAAGGTTTGTTCTAGCTCTTTCAACCATGTTGGAAGGTATGCTTAACCTATTGAAATGAAATTGCTGCTTTTGACCTCATTGATTTCGCTTCTTATATGGAGGAACTTGTTCAAAAGGGTTGCTTATGTAGTTGAGTGTAGGTTCCTTTAGGATGGACTCCTCCCCATATGATTGTTTGCCAATTGGAGGCCAGATTTCCTCTGGGACATCCCTTTCGACCAGGTCGAATAAGATTTTATCCTTTCGAAACAAATCCAGTTTGCAGTTGCTTAAGCTTCATCTAGTGTACTTTATGTAAGATTGTCTTGGATATTTGAAACTTCTATGAACTTATCCAAGTCGAAACATCAGCATCATATGATATTTGTTATGATGTTGATACGTTCCAAATGTTTGATATCCAAGTAAATCCTAATGATTTGCATAAACAAAAAGAAGTTAAGAGAATAAGATAGCATCATGTGCAATTGATTATTAGCCTAGCTAATGATTGTAATGATCTTCCTCATAATCAAAATCCTTAATGAATCCACGCATCTCTCCATTATCATTAATCCAAAATGAGTTTTAATTTTTAGAGTTTTTCCCCCAATTTGATTTAGGGTTTACAAAGATTTTGTTGTTTCAAAGAAGTAGAAGTGAAAGAAATGAGCTTAGGATTCCAAAATCCGGTCCCCAATATCAGACCTGTTGGTCCTTATTTATAGATGCAGGTCGACCCCCTTTCGCTCCTATGCTTTTGACCTAGCTGTAAGGCCCTTTTATATTCCGCCTCATTTCTTTCGACATGGTCAAAAGGCCTCGCCTACCTTTGATGCTGATGCATACGTAAATGTGCATATATTTACATCCATATTTTATCTATTTTTATTTAAATAAATGTCATAGTTGGTTAGTTTAACGTGTTTAAACCAAAATACAATTATTTTCAAATAATCATATATTCATCTTCATACAGGGGCAAAATGGTCATTTTTGTGCATGTGTTAATTTGAGAATTTTTACTTGGACAATTTTTATGATTTTTATAGGAATTTTCGATTCAAATGGAAGAGGTTTTCATGAAGATATACATGCACAAGGAGGAATACAAACGAAATGAAGATGGAAATAATTCAAACTCATGATTATGGAGGACCCCACCTACCCATTTACCTAAATCTACAATTAGAAGCTAATGGACAACTAAGTGGAGGTTAAAGCTTCATGCATACTTGATGATGGATTAATTAGATGCTAATGGTTACTTGGTGGCCACACTTCCTAAAGGGCATTTTGAAAAGCGCCCTAAAAATTGAATTAGGGTTTTATGCATGTATAAATAGCCCACTTATGTACATGTAAAGGATCTTCTTACTCTTTTAAATTACTTAGGAAATTAGAAGGCAAGTTGTAAGCTCAAAGTTTCATGAAATAAAAATGGCTTCCTAAGCCTCTTGTTCTCTTACGTCTTTCTTGTTCTTATTTTCTTTTCTTTTTCATTTTTATTTACATGCTCTTTCATTTCATGTTCATAGCTTAGATTTACATTTATGCAATTATTTTAATGTTATTTCATGCAAGTAGTTAATCTCCTTTCTTTTAATTAGTTTCTACTTCTCTTTGCTTTCTAATGTTGAAATTTACATGTGTTGATTTGATAACACAAATGAGTAGCTAAACTCCTTCAATTTAGGGGTAATGAAGCTCTCAAATATTATGTAAATTCAACACTTCTTATGATTTATGGTCTCTTTTATTTATGCTTCATAAAAGTAGATGTTGACGTAAGTTTATACAAGTGGGTTTGATGGTCTATGTTGCATTTGCAAATGGGATATTCTTGTTCAACATAAACACAATTTACACCATCATTTGCTAATTGATTTTTGATTTTGAAATGAAAGAAAAATCAAAATTTGATGATCTATATTAATAATTACAAAAGTAAATAGATCATACTTAAAATAACTTTTGCTTTGACTTCATTTTCTTGAGAATTGATAAGTGGCTTATTTGTTGTATTATAGTTGATGGTTTAAGTTATGTTAATTAATAACATAAATAAACCATACTTATGATAAATGCAATAACTATTTCACTTAATATCAAAAATAGAGATCATAGATTATTTGTTTGTTGATTTACAAAAAATATAAGAGTGGATTTTCCTCTAAATTGTTTTCTAATCTCATAGTTTTTAATCTCATTTTCATTCTAGTTTTAGCTTCATTTTGTTTACAATTTGTAGTTAACAATCTTCTCTCCACTTTGGTCTAATTTGATTGAATAGAAAATTCTAAAATCTAAAAAAATTCCCTGTGGATTGACTCTTACTCGCCACGTACTAAAATTGTACGTGGTGCGCTTGCGGTTATTTTTATTATAAATTCATTCGATGGATTTCTTACCGATAGAATTCATGTTGTCAAACAAGTTTTTGGCGCCATTGACGAGGAGTAGTTTTGATTTTATTTGCTATTCTTCAAATTACTTTTGTTTGATTTGTGTTTGTTTTTATTTAAAAAAAGTTGGGTGTATGCTTGTTGTGTGTTTTGTTTGTGTGTTTGTGTTTGCTTTCTAGTTTTATTTGCATTTGCATTTGTACAAAAAAAATATAGACACAATTTCATTTGCAGAAGAAAAAAAGAAAAAAAATCATTTCATTTTCAAATCACATTGTAAATTACATTTACATTTCCTTTTTTCAAAACTGTGCACATTCTTCTACCACATTCAACCAACTCTCTGTCAACCCTTTCACTTCACTCTTACATTCACCTCTATTTTCTTAACCACATAGTTCTCAAAGCTGCTGCTACCATTCTGCCCACCTGAACAGTACATCACCAACCATCCACAAACAATAGACCCACTATGCAACTGCCTATTCATATTTCTGCTGCATTTCAAACAAACTATTTCAAACACTTCTCATTGCCCTGTTAACATCAAAACATACACCTCTGCCACTCAAACACTCCAACATCATTCCACTCAAACGCCATTAACCATCTGCCAGTGCAACTGCCAATACTTCTGCTTACATATCATATCTCCCAGTGCAACTGCTGCCATTCACCCCACTGGCCTACTCTACTTCACAATCCACCTCCCTGTTTCACTACAAAAATTCCACACTTCTACACATCACTGCATTAAGACAACTTCTCGTGCACACCAAAACTGTGGTTAAGCCTAGATGGGGCCACTGCCCTACCTGGATCAGACAATCCTTACCAGAAATTACTGAAAAGGGCTAAACGACCATAGCTGAAATTCTACTTTGGCCCTATCAGACGGAAATAATTAATGTTTTGCAACCCCATTTTCTTCGAGTGCATATAATATTTCAAAAAGAATTCCCTACCACATACTTTTATATTTGATTTTTAGTATTCACTTAGTCTTTTTTGTGGTGTGGGACTAGACAATATATTTTTAACCCTTCCTAATCCATTTTGGCCCAACCTGAACTCTGAGTCTACCTCCGCCACTGATACAATCTACATCTGTTCTGAACCATACAGCAGCAACTTGCCTCACAAGCCTAACCACTGGTCCATTGCAACTAGCCATTGTTCCAGTGCCGAACACATACCACATCAGACTTCCACTTCACTTAGGTATCGGTTGTTTAAAATGTTGAATACTGAATGCTAAACACTGAAAATTGAATGTTGAATGCTGATTGCTGGATACTAATTGCTGAATAAATGAAATATTGTTTGTTTGCTATCTAATCAAAATTTTGTTTTAAGAACATAAATTACCATTTTAACAACATTACCCCTAAATTTTACAATTAATTATTCTCTGGCACAGTGCTATTGAAAATGCACATTTAATTACCTTATCTTATGTCCTATATTTTGTATACAATAAAAAAACGAATGCTTGATGAAATTATTTATTTATATTTTTTTCACATCTGCACTACATATTTCTTTCTATATATATATATATATATATATATATATATATATATATATATATATTTGAATGAAAAATATATCGTAAAAAAATCATATATATGTCATTTTCATTTTTGTTGATCAATTTATAAATAACCATATTTTAATTTTAAATTATATTGAAATGTTAGGTAGGCTACCATCAATTTTTTTAGTCAATAGTTTTTAGTATTTTTGTTTCCAGTTATTAGAAATTACTGAATAATATTATAATCAAAACAAAATAAAAAAATTAATTCAAAAGAGAAAGAGATAACTAAAAACAATATTGATATTATGTCTAAACTTTCCCAATTGTTTGATATACTATATAAGACAACTAAATGTTGTGTTAGATAAGGGTATAATTGAAAATTCAGTGCAATAAGTGATCAGCACATCTAATAAGCACTAAAATTTTGCTTATCCATTTCACTTAATAAAAGAGCTTAATGAGGTAACTTGTTTGTAAACAAACAAGTTATTAAGCTCTTATCACTTGTTCAAATAAGCATTCAGCCTTTTTTATCTTGAAACAACGGAGCCTTAACCGGCATCAGGAAACAAACAACCATATTAGGCTACAACAACTTCTGCCGAATCTCCTACTCTCGCAATCAAAACATCTTCACATACACATTCACCACAAAATGGCCAAACCTACTTCACCACTTGCCTGCCTTGCAGCTCTGTCACCACTGCATCGCACAAGCCATCACTACACATAATAACAACACTGCCACATCTCACATCTTCCAGCAACCACCTGAAGCACACCTCACATCTCTACTCCGCCGCCTGAAACCCACCATCGAAATTTGCCTTCAACATCAATATCATGAATCACCTATAACCAGACAAGCTTCGACGACTTCTCCAAACCCACCAACAACCAAAATCCCCAATTCGAACCACCGCGACAAACTCCCAAATCCCCAATCTCCTCCATCGCCTGGAACCACATCGCAACACCTACATCCCATCAAAACCCGAACTTGACCACTACCCACAGTCACTGCCTCTACCACAACAATCATTTGGGAAATTGCGACTTGATTTGGGTAGTGATTTTAGGAAGCAGTGGTTAAGGTTTTTTTCTTGTTTTTTTCTTCTTATGCAATCGATGGTTCCGTTCGCTGTTGAAATTCCAAAGCATTATCTTTTGAAGTTTGGTGAGGCCAGCAGTCATTTGTATTGGGCCGGGTTTTATAAAAAAAAATAAAAAAAATTCGGGTTTAATTTCTTTTGTATTGGGCCATGCGTGTGTGTAATAGAGTTTAAGTTTGTTTTATTTTTTTAGCAAAAGCTTCTTCTTTTCTACTTAAAAAAAGAAGAGAGTTAATTAGTTTGTTTTGTGTGGTAAAGTTTGTTTTGTTTTGTTTTAATTCTTTCTTTAAAAAAAAGAGTTTGCTTTGTTTGTTTTGTTTAATTTGTTTTTAGTTTAGTTTTGTCTTATCCAAAAAAATCAATTTTTTTATTTAATATTTTTGTTTTTCTTTAAGTTCCATCTAAAAAAAACTGTGTGTGTGTGTGTATATATATATGTATCTTTTTTTATTTTCAGTTTGCCAGAGCAGAAAATCTCAAGGAGAAGAATAGCTTGCTAACAACCGCCACTTTGCTTGTCAAATAAATTACTTTCTTATAAAAAAAGTTTGCACCCTTATCGCTTTTCTTTTTATTTGCATTATTGGTTGCTTGTACTTGCATTTTTAAATAAAAAAATTTCAAAAAAAAAGAAAAGAAATTTCCAAAAGAAAAACAAAAATTCCATTTGTAGTTGCATCGTTAATTCACGTTTAATTTCAGTTTTTGTATTTCATCTTAGAATTTGATTAATAATAATGCACTTTATTGTATATTGACAAGTTGTCTTCTTTGAATAATTTAATTTCTCGGTGTCTAGGCTACGGCGGAGCAATAATCAATTATAAATATTACGGTGATTCATAAATATTATACTGAATTATTTTTCTGAAGGTAGTTAAACCTTCGGTTGCATTGCTATGGTGATTCGTGGTACACCGATAAATCCTGCCCATTACCCGGTTGAGAATTATCTTGTTGATTTAAGATAAAGTGTGATTATACAATTTTGGGTTAGGAGCTACTTAGGATGAATAATTTGTAATTAAGCCTTTGCTTTCATTTAGTTGCATTAGTTCATGCATATATATAAAAAAATATTTCAAAATTCAAAATTCAAAAACAAAAAAATTTGTAAATATTCCTTTTCCTTTGAAATTTTTAAATCCTTTTCCTTTGAAAATTTTCAAAATAAAAAATCCAAAAAAAAATTTAGTTATTTTTTTTAGAAAATCAAAAACAAAAAAAATCCAATATATATATATATATATAATCCTTTCAAAAAAATTAAAATAAAAAACACAACAAAAATCAAATTTTTTTTTTGAAAAATAAATTCTACTTTGTGAATATTTTTCCTTTATAAAAAAACATTCTTGAAAATGTCTGAATTTCCTTATTCACATGAATTTTACAATAGTTGTGAAAATCAATATAATCCATATAATTTCACGCCAAATTCTTATGGATATTTTAATAAAAACTATTAAACAATTCGAATTTTGAACAAAATTTTCAAAATGATGACCAACTCTCAACTCTTGAAAAATGCATCGATTTCGTCATTACTTGAACTCACTACACAAAATAATCAAAGGATGTATGAGTTGTGTAATTTGTTTTTGTGCTATAACTCAAATCGAAGTTTTCAAAGTAATCAAAATTTGAATTCACTTCCAAATTCTAATGGTTTTGATTATGACCCATTCCAATTCAACTTCGAACTCCAAAACGAATTTAAAAATCACAATGGAAATATGAATCACTTTTCCAATGATTTTGGCAATGGGAATAGTTTCAGCTTTGGTGCAATTGACAATTTTTATTTTCAACAAATTCGAATTGAAAATTCTCAAATTAATAATCATGAATTTGATTTAGTTGAGAAAATGGAAAAAAATTACGAGGATTTGTTGTGTGAAACCTACAAAAAATTTCGTGAGAAATAAAATCAAATCCCAATGTGTGAAGAATCAAATGATAATCCACCGTTTATCGAAATTGACGATTCTTGTTCTCAACAAATCCAAACCGAAAATCCTCCAGTTAATAATTATTAATTGGATTTTGTTGAACAAATGAACGAAATTTACGATGATCACACGAATTTGTTGTTCAAAACATATATGAAACAATGTGAGAAACAAAACCAAATCCCAATGTGTGACGAGTCAAGTGATAATCCACCTTTTACCCAAATCGACGATTTTCAAATAACAACTTTTGAAATGGAAAACGAAAATCTTAATGAATTTGTTGAAAATACGGTAATTGAGTTGGATTTCAATTCTTTTGAGGGTGAGAAACTTGATTTAAATTTCGATCTTCCTATTTCCGACTTCGAAAATTTGAATACAACAACTTTGGATTTTGAACTTGATTTATGCAACGAAGTTGTTGATAATCCAATAAAGGAAGAAGAATTTAATGAACACAAATTTTTTGGACTTTTCGAAAACGAGTTGTTAAATTCTGAAGGGGAAGATTTGAAGCAACATTTTGATTTTGAAATCAATCATTCTAAAAATGTTTTCAATGATAAGTTTGAATTTCAATTTGGTGAAAATAAACTTAAATTTCAACCAATTGTTTTATAAACCCCGAAAATCATCGAAAATAAAACAAGTCATACGATTTTCAATAAAATGACATTCGTTTTTTCAAATCAACATTCAACTCTGAAATCTTTTATGCTTTGGTTTTTCGAGCTTAAGCCGTGTCTTGCATATTTGACGAGACAAATGAATCGGTCTTTGGAAGACCGTTTCATTTACACTTTAACAGTCTACTTTCTGATGTCTTGTAAATAATCATCTTTTCATTTTAATAAAGTTCATGTTTTTATTTTTATTTTTCTTCCTCCATTTGAGTTGGATGTGGGGACATAGCCAAAATCAAGTGTGGGGGAGTCTCATCTTCATTTTCGATTTTTCATAGTTTATTTTTTGCATTTTCTTTCAAAAACTCAAAAAAAATTATAAAAAAATTTCTCAAAAACAAAAAAACAATTTTTTTTAAGGCATTTTGATTTATTTTTAAAGAAACACTATAGGATAAATATATGGTTTTGGTTAATTAAATTGAAATTTTTGAAAATTTATTTGTCTCAACAATAAGTTTGATTACAAATAACGATGGTTAACTAGTATGTAGGAAGGTTCATACGTGTTAATTATGAAGTATATCCAAATTAAAAAAAAAATATTTTAAAAAGTGGTGAATTTGAAGTAATGGATATAACATTTTTTATCTTCTAAGTTAAGTGGTACTAAGATGATATTGTAAAACTCTCTTTCCAAAAAAATAGAAAAAAAAAAGACAAAGAAAACGAAAAGAAAAATCTTGTTGTATATATTTATTAACACCTATAGTCGATAGGTGTACACACTTGTGTATACACTCACTATGCTTTGTACCCTTCTTACGTAAGCTCGAAAGGCAGTGCATAATCAGTATATCTGACCTCAGTTTACTTGAGTTAAGTGTATGTATATAAAAATTCTTTTATTAATAATGCCTACAGTCGATAGGTGTTCACACTCGTGTGTTCACTTGCCACGCTCTGTATTCCCCTCACATAAGCCCGCAAGGCAGTGCATGGGTGGTATATCTAGCCTCAGTTTACCTGAGTTAGGCAATATTTAAATATTGTTAATATCAATAAAATTTTAAAAAATAAGAGAGAGTAATCAATTGAAATCCAAGCACTATTTTTGCTTATTTGATTTCACTTGTTATTGAAAAGAAACGAAAATACCACTTTGAAAAACTTTGATAATCAACTAAGGATCCATTTCATAGTTACACTGTGTTATCGACTAAAACAACGAGTTAAACTATAGTCTATTTGCTATGATAATTTGATTTTTGTTTAAAATTTTGACAAGTAAAAGGACGAAAATTTCTTGATAATAACCAAAACTTATATTTAACTTATTTCTGTTGATTTAAAAGTAAATTTTCCATTTGTAAATATTTACAGAAACTTGCATCTATATCATTGTAAATAAATCTTGCATTTAGAAGTTATTCATTTTGTAAATATTTTCACTTCGCATTTGGATTTTGTGGGTAGTATCCATTGAAAACCCTCATGAGACAACACTCGTCCTACTGGGGACACCTAAAGATTTAACAACTTGTTGCATACGCTCAATGCAATTGTGCTCCCTACGATAACAGATTTATCTTAGTTTTCCTTTATTCGAGGACGAATAAAAAGATAAGTGTGGGGGTATTTGATGTGCATGTAAATGTGCATATATTTACATCCTTATTTTATCTATTTTTATTTAAATAAATGTCATAATTGGTTATTTTAACATGTTTAAACCAAAATTTAGTTATTTTCAAATCATCGTATATTCATCTTCATACAGGGGCAAAATGGTCATTTTTGTGCATGTGTTAATTTGAGAATGTTTACTAGGATAATTTTATGATTTTTATAGGAATTTTGGATTCAAATGTAAGAGGTTTTCATGAAGATATACATGCACAAGGAGGAATACAAAGGAATGAAGATGGAAATAATTCAAACTCATGATCATGGAGGAACCCACTTACCCACTTATCTAAATATGTAATTAGAAGCTAATGGACAACTAATTGGAGGTTAAAACTTCATGCATACTTGATGATGGATTAATTAGAAGCTAATGGTTACTTGGTGGCCACACTTTCTAAAGGGCATTTTGGGAAGCACCCTAAAAGTTGAATTAGGGTTTTATGCATGTATAAATAGCCCACTAATATACATGTAAAGGATCTTCTTACTCTTTTAAATTACTTAGGAAATTAGAATGCAAGTTGTAAGCTCAAAGTTTCATGAAATAAAAATGGCTTCCTAAGCCTCTTGTTCTCTTACGTCTTTCTTGTTCTTATTTTATTTTCTTCTTCATTTTTATTTACATGCTCTTTCGTTTCATGTTCATAGCTTAGATTTACATTTATGCAATTAGTTTAATGTTATTTCATGCAAGTGGTTAATATTCTTTCTTTTAATTAGTTTCTACTTCTCTTTGCTTTCCAATATTGAAATTTACA
Organism: Allium fistulosum; assembly: GCA_030737815.1. Taxonomy (NCBI): domain Eukaryota; kingdom Viridiplantae; phylum Streptophyta; class Magnoliopsida; order Asparagales; family Amaryllidaceae; genus Allium; species Allium fistulosum. The sequence goes on along the minus strand of CM060905.1, from coordinate 748,799,559 downwards.
TGTGTTGATTTGATAACACAAATGAATTACTAAACCCCTCCATTTTAGGGGTAATGAAGCTCTCAAATATTATGTAAATTCAACACTTCTTATAATTTATGGTCTCTTTTATTTGTGTTTCATGAAAGTATATGTTGATGAAAGTTTGTACAAGTGGGTTTGATAGTCTATGTTGCATTTGCAAATGGGTTATTCTTATTCAACATAAACATAATTTACATCATCATTTGCTAATTGATTTTTGATTTTGAAATGAAAGTAAAAACAAAATTTGATGATCTATATTACTAATTACAATAGTAAATAGATCATACTTAAAATAACTTTTGCTTTGACTTCATTTTCACGAGAATTGATATGTGGCTTATTTCTTGTATATAGTTTGATGGTTTAAGTTATTTTAATTAATAACATAAATAAACCATACTTATGATAAATGCAACAATTATTTTACTTAATATCAAAAATAGAGGTCATAGATTATTGGTTTGTTGATTTACAAAAATATGAGAATATATTTGCCTCTAAATTGTTTTCTAATCTCATAGTTTTTAATCTCATTTTCATTCTAGTTTTAGCTTTATTTTGTTTACAATTTGTAGTTAACAATCTTCTCTCCACTTTGGTCTAATTTGATTGAATAGAAAATTCTAAAATCTATAAAATTCCTTGCGGATCGACCCGTACTCGTCACGTACTAAAATTATACGCCGTGCGCTTGCGGTTATTTTTATTATAAATTCATTCGACGGAGTTCTAACCGATAGAATTTCCATCGACGAACAGATGTGGTTGAAAGGCTTCTCTTTCGAGTCCTCTAACTCACTCTTGCGCTTTCCCTCTTCTTATACCAGACCTTTCGACCTTGTTGAAAGGATCTTTTGTCTACCTTTCGCCTTTGTTAACCCTTTAGTATTCCTTTCCCTGCTTTCTCCTGAATCACTTTTGACATCGTCAAAAGGGCCGCAAATGTGCTTTTCTCTTTAGTCGCTTTGTTGTCATCAGAATTATAGAAGCTTTCGATTCTGTCGATAGGTTGTCTACACGAGTTTAGAAGACATTGAAGTATTAATGGTTTTGATGCGGTTGGTAGCTTCCGAATGCATGCTTGTGGATTGATGCGGAACCTTTTCCCGATGTTATTGGCTTCGACCTGTTCGAAAGGCTTGGCTATGCTTTTGAAAGGGTTGTTTTGAGTACCTTGAATGAAGGCAAAATGTTTGGCGCACATATGAAAGGTTATTATTCATTGCCTTTGAAAGTGGTTCCAAGTCCATCCTTGCTTCTTCTATATTCATGAATCCATCTGTATCGAAAGGCTTGAATGAGGTGGAAGGGTGACCACGCTTTTATTTTTCATCCATTTCGAAAGCTTTTGCATTGTTTTATCACTTGTGAGGGCACTTAGTGCTTGCGACTCCTTCGAAAGCCTTCTCAATGCCTCAAAACATTCTTTCATGATCATTGTCGAAACCCGTGCCTGTTATTTCAGTAGAGTCTGGCATTTTATGTAGCTTCTTGCATACCTTTGTTCTTAAGTGGATTTTATGGTTAACATATATATATATATTCAACAACAATATTAAACAACCATCATCAATAATCATAACTAAACATATATATCATCCAATAACATATATAACTATACTTTAGGAGTTTCTCACCTTAGATTCGAATGATAAAACTTTAAATCGGTTATAGCTTCACTACCATCGCATTGGAGCTTATGCAATCGAGTCCAAGACCTTAGAAGGCCATGACCTATACTAGAAGATATGGAGCTCATGGCCTACGGTGGTGGTGGTTTGTGGCCGTGGGTATGAGTGGTAGCAGGGAGGTGATTCGAACTATTTTTGAAGTGGATTAATACTATAAACTATTTTTATATTTTTTCTCTCTTATTCTCAACATTTTTTCCTTAAATTTTCTATATTTTTTCTATGAATAAGAAGCCATCAGAGAGGCTCTTAGAAGGCTCAAGGAGAAGGAAGAAGAAGATAAAGAATTTGTTAGGAATTTATGAGAAGAGGGGTCGTATCTATAGGAAAAAAGAAGTGAAAAAATATATCTAAAACAACATCATTATCCATCACCTTCACCATGTGCACCCACCCTATTATTTTCCATCATGTTCCACAAGTTGGCCCCCCTCCATGTGTTTCCATCATTCACTTCCATGCCATGTGTATGTCTTTAGTGTGTAAAATAGTTGACTTTAGGAAGCTTAAGAGTTAAGTTTTTTTATAAAATATCTTAGATTTTTCTTATATATGTTTACATGTATATTTGTATGTTTATATATGTTCATGTGCATGTTAGGATATGTATGTGTATGTTGTATATGTGCACATGAAAAAAAACAAGGTAGCAAAGATTTAAAACAACTTTCGTTCATCAAACCGTTGAAAATCGGGAAACTAATTCCGATCACATTTTCACTTATATTTGAAGTTACATATAAATGTAAAAAAAATTGAAAATAAATTTCTTACCATTTTTATCTAATTAAAATGATCACATTTCATTTATAAAGCCATATAAATTAATATTAACAGTTATTTAAAATAATCATTATTACACCGATAAAGCGATATCAATTTTTCCTTATATTTTCAAATTAAATATATATCTTTATAAAAAATATTATAAATGATTTATTCAAACTTTATAACTATTTTTAATAAATTATCATCATTTTAAAATAATTATGTGAATAATTAAAATAATTATTTAATCTCAATTTAATTTCATAAATCAATTATTAAATATAAGGGCATTACCGATGATGTCTTAAATACATTTTATTTTCCAAAACTAAAATAATTGCTTTTATTTCATATTCTTGTTCAATTATAAAAGTAAGTATATGTATCCAACTTCATGCGCGTTGTTTTACAATTATAGAGCTGTTTATCGATAAAACGGTTTTCGGCCATTTTATCGGTATATTTCCGAAGGAACTATTTCGTGATCATTTTTCCAAAATCAGTTCATTATTATTGTTCATTTCACAAAACTTGATTATTTTTTGAAAATAATCCATATTTGAATATTTAAAATAAATTAAATATCCTTAATTAAAGCGATCAAATTGCGGGTCCTTACATACTTCCCCTAAAAGAATTTCTCCCCGAAATTACTCAAAACAAAAACCCAAAGGTTTTGCCCATCCGTACACAATATCAAATTCGATCTTCGATTCGAATTAACAACTTTTTTTCCAAACTAGTATTGATCCCCAATCCTTTTGTAACACCCCTAATTTTTGTTTAACATTATTCAGGACATTTAGTAAAATTAATTAAATAGAATAATGTGGTTGATTTAGGAGTTGAGATTTAATTGTCAATTAACTTGGCTGTGGCTAAACTAACGGATGTATTAGTATGGTTTATAATTTATATGTTAGGAAAATAAGAGGAGTGCAATATGGGAATAGCCACACCCATATACCCTTAAACCCTCCCTTATTCTCACCTACCATTTCATAAATCAAAATACACATAAAAGAGAAGTTATAGCCAGCCATTAAAATACATTAGGAGATCAGAAAACTTGGAAGATCCCAGAGAGAAAGCTAGAAAATTAAAGCTAGGACAAATCTCAAACTCCAACAACTTAGTCAAGGTGAATAACAATGTAAATCATCTCATTTTTTCTTGTTTTGGTTCCGTTATGGATAGTAACTAAATGTATTTTTTTGTGTTAATCATGTTTGGATCTAATAATCATTGTTTAGATAGAATAATGATTTATGGTGATTTATTGGAATTTTTATTGAATTAAAATGATGGGTTTTAAAGTTAAAACCTTAGTAAAAGACCTCCAAACGACTTGAATTTTGGATATGTTGTGTAAAACATAATTTTGGTGATGGTTTTTTAATTTCACAATTTTCAGAGTTAATAAGAATATTTTATGAATTTCCTAAGGTGAAAAAGGCATTTATTTTGGGTTTTAATTACGAAAACTAATAAAATAATGAATTCTTTCCCAAAATTTTCATATGATGTAGAAAATGTTATTTTAGATTTGAATTTTTGGTATTTTTGCCAAGTGATTTCGATTTATTATGAATTTTCTAAGCTAAAAAGGCTTAATAATTATATTAAAATATTAATATAATTAATTATTTTGAAAATAATTTTTGAAAATAATAAAATCCGATCTATAGTTGTTTTTCTACAAATAAAGTGTTAAATTATGTCATTAACCAATAGAAATTTGACAAAGAATAGGAGTTGGTGAAAATAATATACTTTAATTAGCAAAATAATAGTTTTCAAGTTATTTACGACTCTGCCATTCGACCTTGTTGAAATCACCTTTCGACTGCATCATTTTGCAGTAGGTCTGGACCCTTTTGTAGCATTTTCGAAAGCACCTTTCGACTGCATCATTTTGCATCAGTTCTGGACCCTTCTATAGCATTTTCGGAAGCAAATTTCGACCTTAGCGGAAGCACTTTTGTAGCAGTTTTTTCAAGCTTTGTTTACAAACTTCAAATAGGCATAACTCTCTAACCGTAAGCCCGTTTTTTTATCGGGACCACTGTACGGAAAGGGAAACCAAAATTTGAACACGACAGAATAGGTTGAAGACCTTATTTCTACACCTATAAAAAGTTATAGCTAAAACAAAGTTTTATATTTTCGAAGGAGTTGATTTCTTTGCTTTCGAATACATTTGCTTTGTTTTCTTTGCCTACGAAGGGGATACTTTTGAAGGGGTTGTAAAATTGTTTTCTTTTGACCAAGTTTTTTGCTTTCGACGCGGGTACTTTCAAATGGTTTCAAAGTTAAGCCTCTAAAGTTAAATGTTAATACTTTAATATATTCGAATGGTTTCGAAAAGTAGAATTTAAAGTATTATAACGTAGCTTTTAAGAGCTTTCGAAGAAGGTTATCCTATAAAGTAGAAAGCTAGGTTTCGAAGGTATCGAAAGGTTTTATGACCCAAACTCTATTTTTAAAGGAAAAACCTACGACTATATTAAAGGAGTTTTTATAATGGTTTAAGAAGAATCTATCTTTGATAAATTAAAGCCACGGGAGTTGTATTGCTATGTTATTTTATTGCTTCTTTTGAAATGAATATATTCGCTTTACAATGGACCCATAACGCATGTTGGGGAAGAGTGGTAGGAGAACCAGTTAGGTTAACCCAATAGTGAATGAAATTGAATAAACTTCTAAATGAATTGAATTGCAACCAGGAGGTCGGGAAGACCAAAATATAGGATGCTAAAATATAAAGGAAAGATATTGGCAGGGGTCAATAGGATTATAGTAAGCCCATGAAAATTGTATGATATTGGCAAGCCAATAGGTTTATAGTTAGCCCATGAAAACTATGTATAAAGAGGATTTTAGACAAATAGGTTCATAGTTAGCCCATGAAAACTATGTGTAAATGAAGATGTCAGATAGACAGGTTCATAGTAAGCCTATGAAAACTATGTAATTGGACAGCGAGTCCTTAAAAGTTTAACTGGTTATTAGTTAGCCCATGAAAACTAATAGGTTAATAATAATCCTAGAAACTATAACTGAGACAGATAGTCAGTATGAATGGGGATGGATAATCCAAATTTGATTTTCTTGTTTTGCATACCATCGTAAAGTTTTGAAATACTATGGTTTTAACTATTGTGGATGTAGGAGCACGGTATATGGTTTTATAGATGTTTTAGGATACTAGTGAGGGGAAAACCCGTTTCGCTATTCGGCATTGTCTTACTAGATATCTATTTGGTTTGAGATGATAGACTATTATTCATACCCGGTTTTATGTCCGACTCGAAGTTTTTGCTTTCCCCTTAAACTCTCGGGTACTCAATTGATTTTGAGTACTTTGAGGTATAGTGTTTTCAGGTTCTCTTCTTAGACAAATAAAGCTTCTGGAGGCATGCAGGAGACATATAGTTATTTAGAGATATCTTTGTCCACTGTGTGTTTTGTTTGTGAAGGCATATTTATTAGCCTTATTATATACTCTGATAAACCAAGGGGGCATCTTCATATGTCGCTCTTGGCATATGTGTAATAATTATATTTTGCCGAATGTGGTTAACATATTGGGATTATGTATGAACATGAAATGTTTTGAATGGAATGTGGAAATATGTTTTTGAATTGTTAAATATCTTTCCATACTCTTATGATCTGTGTATCAATGGATTTAGCACCACCGTATTTGGTCGTCGAAGATTAATAACTATGGATGACTGCAGTATCCGTAGCCATTTGTTTTGAGCCTCCAAATAGGGGGATGTTACAAGTTGGTATCAGAGCATAGTTTTATGATAAAACATAAAATAAACCAAATGTTTTCAAACATAATCCTAATGAATTAAATAATAAGATTGGAGTTTGGACTAACGTTATAATAACATATTTGTATTTGCTATATATATATAAGTACGTGTTACCTCTCTCTTAGACCGTTCTTCTATATCTTACTAAGGCTCGTATGCAAATTTACAAGAAAGAGGATATGAAAGAAGGAAACAGAAGAGGAAATCTAGGTGGTGGAAGCACCACTACCAGTGGAAATGCTCGACCAGATACCCAAAGAAACCAAGGTCGACAGGCAAATGCTAATCAAAATGCATAGGCCAATATAGGTGCTGGAAATCCGCCAGTAGATGCGAGGATGGTGTATCAGTTATTGGAATGAAGGATGATGAGCAGAAGCGATGGCTTGCTTCTAGACTATTGCTAGGAGCAGTGCTTTATTGGTGGAATGGAATTACTGCTAGAGTGCCCGAGGAAGATTTGACTTGGGAAGAGTATCGAAAGAGATTAGAAGAGAAGTTTTTGTCCTAAGTTCCCAAGTTGCATTGCTGAGAATGTTTATGGACTTAAAGCAAGGAGAGATGTCAGCTATTGAGTATGATGCTAAGTTTGATGAGCTGTCTCGATATGGTTATGCATTGGTTGACACAGATGTCAGAAGGAATAAGAGATTCATTCGAGATTTGAGGCCAGAGCTAGGTAAAATGACCATGACTTATATTAGAGAGCCTTGCTGTGTAATTGTGGAGATGGCCATTCGCCATGAGGAGATTCTTGCTTTGTCTGTTAGGGAGAAACCAGTTGAGTCCCAAGGCCCTCATGGAAAGAAAAGGAATTTCATCAAGAAGAAAGGAGCCCAGAAAGGGGATACTGCTAAGATGGTGAAGGCTGATTTAGTGTGTTATAAGTGTGATAAGATGGGCCATTATGCCAACGAGTGCTGAGCTGGTAAAGGAAAGAAACCCGCAGAGAAGAAGAATGTGAAATGTTTCAACTACGACCAAGTTAGGCATTATAAGAGCCAGTGTCCACAGCCAGTTCGGGCGGACAGAGGGAAGGTGTTTGCTATTGGACCACCGTCTTCTTATAGACCTACTGCCGTAGAGAAAGGTAAAACTGTGATGGAAGGTAAGCTTTTGATTTAGAGTACACCAGTTAGAGTACTTTTTGATACCGGTGCATCACACTCATTTATATCACAGTATTTGGTCTATAGGTTATGTATAGAACCCACATACCTTATTACTTCCTTAAGGGATGCAAATCCAATAGGAGGGCTTGCAACTCTTGGGATGAAATGTAACCAGTTAGAACTTGATTTGTTAGGTTATAAGTTTGCATGTAGTTTGTATGTTTTTGATTTCGTAGATTTCGCGATCATATTGGGTATAGATTTGTTAGGTAAGTATGAGGCTAGGTATTTTGCCAGGATCGGTAATTATCATTGAGGCACCCAGATAGTTATAACCGAATCATTTTCTCAGTGGAGAATTCTAGTAAGAGTGGTTGTGCTTTGTTAAGTGCCATGGAGGTGATAGATGTGCTTAGTCAGGTTCGTGTAGCAAGAGAATTTGCAGATGTAATTGAGTCGGTCACTGGATTACCATCGGAACGAGCTGTAGAGTTTCGGATAGACCTTGTACCGGGGACTGAACCTGTCAATCGACCACCTAGCAGAATGACACCAACAGAGATGAAGGAATTGAAGATGCATCTAATGGATCTTGAGGGAAGGAATTTTATTAGACCAATCAGTTCGCCTTGGGGAGCTGTCGCGGTGTTTGTAAAGAAACCAGATGGGTCGTTAAGGATGTGCATCAACTATCGTAAGTTAAACGAAAAGACTATTAAGAATAGTTACCCTCTACCGAGGATAGATGATATGTTTGATAAGTTGAGTGGATCCATAGTATTTTCTCAATTGGTTTTGGCGACAGGGTTCCATCAATTGAGAGTGGCAAAGGATCGTATTCCTTTGATGACATTTCAGGCAAGTTTATATGAGTGGTTAGTGATGCCATTTGGATTGACAAATGCACCTACTTTCTTTGTTGATTTGATGACCCAGATTTTTTGAGAGTACTTAGATTGATTCGTATTTGTATTCATAGATGACATTTTAGTATACTAGAAGAAAGAGAGCACGAGATTCATCTTAGAGTGGTATTGGAGATGCTGAGGCAGAATCAGCTGAAGGCGAAGTTTTCCAAGTGTCATTCTTGGAAGAAAGAGGTTAAATTTCTTGGTCATGTGGTTGTAGAGGAAGGATTGTCAGTTGATCTAGTTAAGATCGAGGCAATTAATAATTGGAAGAGATTAGAGATGGTAACCGAGACCAGAAGTTTTCTTAGACTTGCTGGCTATTATTGGAGATTCATTAAGTATTTCTCATGGATAACATCACCTTTGACTAAGTTGACTAGGAAGGATGTGAAGTTTATTTGGTCCAACAAGTGTGAGGAAGGGTTCCTTAAGTTAAAGCATTTATTAACCAATGTGCCAGTGTTTGTAGTTCCAGACGATAACCAAGGGTTGGTAGTATGCACTGATGTATGTGGGACTGGATTGGGAGCAGTGTTGATGCAGAAGGGCAAAGTTATTGCTTAGGCATCTAGGGAGCTTAGACCGTCTGAAGTAAGATATCCTATTCATGACTTGGAGTTGGCAGCGGTAACTTTTGCCTTGAAGATTTGGAGGCATTATCTCTTGGGGGAGAGATTTGAATTGTATACCAATCATATGTCTTTGAGATACCTATTCTCTCAGACGGAGTTGAATATGTGACAGCAGAGGTGGCTGTTGTTTTTGGCTGTTTATGATTTTGTTATAGAATATACCCCAGGGAAAGGTAATAAAGTAGCAGATGCCCTCAACAGAAGACATCAGAATGTGGTGTTAGCTATGTTGGCGGAGTGGAAAGATTTGGAAGCTTTGGCCAGTTCTAGTGTGCAGTTAGGATCGACTGCTAGTGCTAGTTAGAATATTGCCATGTTGTCCTGTTTGGAAGTTCGACTAGTGTTGATCGAGAGAATTGCTTTTAAACAGAAAGAGGATCCATTATTAGCTGAGAGGATCAGAAGGCTTGAACTAAGGTCGATGATTTTAAAAGATATTTGTCTTGATCAGAGAGGATAGTTGAGAAAGAAGGAACGGTTATGTGTTCCAAATGTGGAAAACGTCCTTCACTAATTGGGGCTAAAACTCCGGAAATTACAAATGCCAAAATACTTGAGAAGAGAAGTTCTTGAGGAATGTCATTGATCCAAGTTTACGATTCATCCTGGAAAAGCTAAGATGTATCAAGATATGAAAAGGAGCTTCTATTGGGAAGGCACGAAGAGAGATGTTGGCTTGTGGGTTAGGAAGAGTGTGAATTGTCAACAATTGAAGGTCGAACATCAGAAGTCGAGTGGGTTGCTTCAGCCACTAGATATTCCAGTCTAGAAATGGGATTCGATATCGATGGATTTTATAGACGGGTTGCCAAGGAAAAATAGAAGAAATGAAACTATATGGGCCATTATGGATAGGTTGACCAAGAATGCTCATTTCATTTCGGTAAAGTCAACTAGAATGGCACCTGTTTTGGCTAAGTTGTTCATGAAGAACATAGTTAGACTTCATCGAATTCCTAGTAGCATAGTCAGCGACAGAGATGCATTATTCACTAGGGAAGTTTGGAGGAGTTTACAAGAGGTATTAGGTACCCAGCTCAAGATGAGTACCGCTTACCACCCTCAGATAGATGAGTAGGCAGAGAGAGTCAACAAGATACTATAGGATTTGTTGAGAGCTTGTGTGCTAGATTTTGGTGGATCATGGGAAGATCACCTACACTTTGTTGAGCTTCCCTATAATAACAGTTATCAGACTAGTATAGTAATGGCTCCTTTTGAAGCTTTGTATGGAAGGCCATGCAAATCACCCGCATGTTGATTGGAAACAGGAGACAGGTTAGTCTTAAGACCAGATCTGGTGAGAGAGGCAACTGAGAAGATTGAGTAGGTCCGAGGTAGGATGAAGAAAGCTTGGTCTAGGTTGAAGAGTTACGTATATAGGAGCCGGAAGGATCTAGAGTCTCAGCTGGAGATAGAGTTTTCATTAATATATCACAAATGAAGGGTATGGTACGATTTGGAAAGTCAAGGAAAGTGGCACCGAGGTATGTTGGACCGTTCCCAATCATAGAGAGGATCGAAAAGCTCGCATACAGAATAGAGTTACCGAGCAGTTTGGCAAATATCCATAATGTGTTTCATGTATCTCATCTTCGTAAGTATGTGCACGATCCAGAGACCACTATCACTCCGACTACATTAGAAGATCTAGTAGTAGAACTGGATCTGATTGCTATGCAACCAGTTCGGGTTGTAGCGAGAGAAGAGGTTAAGAAACAAGACAGTCAAGTTGGTGAAAGGTTAGTGGAGCAACAACGTGAAGGACTGTAATTAGGAAATAGAAGGCGGTATTAGGGATACTTATCCTGGGATGTTATACGGATATGTTCTATATTTGTTTTATGTAGACTTATTAGCTAGTAGGACATACTAGCTTTTGTTTGCATGGTTGTTATGCTTATTTGTAGTCCTTATTGAATTTCGAGGACGAAATTCTTTTAGGAGGGAGCCTGTAACATCCCTAAAATTTTGTTTAACGTTATTCAAGATATTTAATTGGATAAATTAAATAGAATAATGCGGTTGACTAAGGAGTTATGATTTAATTGTCAATTAACTTGGCCGTGGCTAAATTAATGAAAGTATGAGTATGGTTTATAATTTATAAGTTAGGAAAATAAGAGGAGGGCAATATGGAAATAGCCACACCCATATACCCTTAAACACTCCCTTATTCTCACCTACCATTTCATAAATCAAAATACACATAAAAGAGAAGTTATAGCTAGCTATTAAAACACCTTAGAAGATCAAAAAACTTGGAAGATCCAAGAGAGAAAGCTAGAAGATTAAAGCTAGGACAAATCTCAAACTCAACAACTTAATCAAGGTGAATAATAGTGTAAATCATCTCATTTTCCTTGTTTTGGTTCGGTTATGGATAGTAACCCAATGTATTTTGCTGTGTTGATCATGTTTGGATCTAATAATCATTGTTTGGGTAGAATAATGATTTATGGTGATTTATTGGAATTTTTATGGAATTAAAATGATGGGTTTTAAAGTTAAATCATTAGTATACAAACTCCAAATGACTTGATTTTTGGAGATGTTGTGTAAAACGTAATTTTGGAGATAGGTTTTTAATTTCATAATTTTCAAAGTTAATAAGAATATTTTATGAATTTACTAAGGTGAAGAAGGCATTTATTTTGGGTTTTAACTACTAAAAATAATAAAATAATGAATTCTTCCCCGAAATTTTTATATGATGTAGAAAATGTTATTTCAGATTTTGGTTAATTTTGGGACATTTCCCAAGTGATTTCGATTTATTATGAATTTTCTAAGCTAAAAAGGCTTAATAATTATATTAAAATATTAATATAATTAATTATTTTGAAAATAATTTTTGAAATAGTAAAATCTGATCTACAGCAGTTTTCTGCAAAGAAAGCGTTAAAGTTTGTCGTTAACCAGTAGAAATTTGACAAAGGATAGGAGCTGGTGAAAAGAATACACTTTAATTCGGAAAATAACAGCTTTCAAGTTATTTACGACTCTTCTGCCATTCGACCTTGTCAAAGGCACCTTTTGACTGCATCATTCTACAACATTTATGGACCCTTATGTAGAATTTTGGAAAGCACCTTTCGGCCTTTCGAAATCACATTTCGACTGCTTTATACTGCAGTACTTCCGGACCCTTCTATAGCATTTTCGAAAGCACTTTTCGACTAGATCATTCTGCAGCTGTTCTGGACACTTCTGTAGCATTTTCGAAAGCACCTTTTGATCTTGTCAAAAGCATCTTTTGACCTTGTCAAAAGCTCCCTTTCGACAGCAGTTGTAAATTTAGCGGAAACTCTTTTGTTGCATCTTTCTCTAGATTTATTTGCAAACTTCAAATGGGCATAACTCTCTAACCGTAAGTCCGTATTTCTATTGTGACCACACTACGGAAAGGGAAACCATCATTTGAACATAATGGAATAGGCTAGAGACCTTAATTGTACACCTATAAAAGTTATAGCTAAAACAAATTTTTATGTTTTCAAAGGAGTTGATTTCTTTGCTTTCGAGTAATTTTTGCTTTGTTTTCTTTGCCTTTGAAGGGGATACTTTTGAAGGGGTTGTAAAATTGTTTTCTTTTGATCAAGTTTTATACTTTCAAAAGGGGAACTTTCAACTGGTTTTGAAGCTAAGCTTCTAAAGTTAAATGTTTATACTTTAATATATTCGAAAGGTTCCGAAAGATAGAATTTAAAATATTATAAGGTAGGAGCCTAATGTTTTAAGTGCTTCCGAAGGAGGTTATCCTATGAAGTCGAAAGCTAGGTTTCGAAGGTATCGAAAGGTTTTATGACCCAAACTCTATTTTTAAAGGAAAAACCCACGGCTATATTAAAGGAGTTTTTATAATGGTTTAAGAAGAATCTATCTTTGATATATTAAACCCATGGGAGTGGTATTGCTATGTTATTATATTGCTTCTTCTGATATGAATATATTCACTTTATAATGGACCCACAACTGCATTTTGGGGGAAAATGGTAGGAGAACCAGTTAGGTTAACCCAATAGTGAATATAAATTGAATAAACTCCTGATTGAGTAGAATTGCATCTAGGAGGTCAGGAAGACTAGAATATAGGATGCTAAAATATAAAGGAAAGATATTGGCATGGGCCAATAGGTTTATAGTAAGCCAATGAAAACTGTATGATATTGGCGGGGACCAATAGATTTATAGTTAGCCTATGAAAACTATGTATAAAGAGGATGTCAGACAGACAGGTTCATAGTTAGCCCATGAAAACTATGTGTAACCGAAGATGTCAGATAGACAGTCCATAGTAAACCCATGAAAACTATGTAATTGAAAAGGGATTTCTTAAATGTTTAACCGGTTATTAGTTAGCCCTTGAAAACTAATAAGTTAATAGTAATCCTAGAAACTATAATTGAGATAGATAGTCATAATGAATAAAGATGGGTAATCCAGATTTGGTTTGCTATGTTTTGCATATGATCGTAATGTTTTGAAATACAATGTATTTAACCACTGTGGATGCAGGAGCACAGTATATGGTTTTATAAAGGTTTTAGGATACTAGTGAGGGGAAAACCCATTCCGCTATGCGGCATTGTCTCACTAGATATCTATTTGGTTTGAGATGATAGACTATTATTCATACCAGGCTTTATCTCCGACTCGAAGTTTTTTCTTTTCCCTTAAACTCTCGGGTACTCAATTGATTTTGAGTACTTTGAGGTTTAGGGTTTACAGGTTCTCTTCTTAGACAAATAAAGCTTCCGGAGGCGTGCAGGAGGCATATGGTTATTTAGAGATATCTTTGTCCGTTGTGTGTTTTATTTGTAAAGGCATATTTATTAGCCTTATTATATACTCTGATCAACCAAGGGGGCATCTTCATCTGTCGCTCTTGGCATATGTGTAATAATTATATTTTGCTAAACGTGGATAACGTTTTGGGATTATGTAATAAACATGAAATGTTTTGAATGGAATTTGGAAATATGTTTTCGAATTGTTAATTTTTTTTCCGTATTCCTATGATCTATGTATCAATGAATCTAGCACCACCGTATTTGGTTGCCGAAGATTAATAACTATGAATGACTACAGCATCCGTAACCGTTAGTTTTGGGCCTTCCAATAGGGGGATATTAAAACTTTTAGTAAGGACTCTGATCAAACTTTTTGATCAGAAATTTTGTTTTTCCTTGTATAGCTCTCAACTATGGCAGAAAACTCAAGTATCTAACCACAAACCTTCATCATTGTTCGTTGTCAACGATCGAGTGATTAATCCTCTTTCGGATCGGTGTAAACACCTCAAAGTTCTGCACTCCATTCCTAGATCAAATTATGCAATGAAATATTCCATATACTTCATATATGAATTTAATAGTCTTTCAAAAAATTTAATGAGAACATTTCATAAATCTTTCATTCTTTTTTCATACATTTTTATAAAGATGCTTTTTTGTATTTAACTATTTGCTAACATTTCAAAGAAATTATTTATGTTAAAAATAATTTACCTTTTATTATAATATACCTCTTATGTTACATAGAAAATCAACCTTTCGACTAAGTCGAAAAGTCTTTCAACAAAGACAAAGGAAAAGAAGCACAGTCCAAACCTTCCGAATGAGTCGAAGGGATGTAGTCATCAGAGTCTAACAGTCCCAAACCTTTCAAAGGAGTCGAAAGGTTCCATCTCTCGGTATCCAAGGAGTACACACCTTTCAAAGAAGACGAAGAAGTCAAAGAAAGAGTGAGCAACTCCATAATGACCTTTTCGAAAGCATAGCAAGCCTTACGAACCGGTTGAAACACATTCAGGGTACCTTTCGACGATGTCAAAAGGTTTATGAAGAAAGCAGCACTCACAAGCCAGCAAAGAATGAAAGACAACCTTTCGACAATATTGAAGGAAAGCACAACTCTCGACAACAATCATGTGAAGAGCAACCTAATGACAAGATCGAAGGATTCAGAACAATCAAATGAAGAGCAACCTTCCAACAAGGTCGAAGGATTCAGAACAATCAAGTGAAGAGCAACCTTCCAACAAGGTCAAAGGGTTCACAACAATCAAGTGAAGAGCAACCTTTCGACAAGATCGAAGGGTTCACAACAGTATAAAGAAGGCAAACCCTTCAACCAAGTCGAAAGGTTCATGAATACATAAAGAAAAGCAAACCTTTTGACAATGTCGAAAGGTCCATAAGAGCAGATGAAAGGAAAACCTTTCGACAAAGTCGAAAGGTTCACAACCGCATATAAAAGGGGGACTTTCTGGCCCAGTCGAGAGCATGGAGTCGAAAGGGGGGCCACCTGCTTCTATAAATAAGACCCAAGGGGTCCAGTTTTAGGGGCCGATTTCTCTCTTTCTAATCTTGTATCTTCTTAATCAAAACATTGTAACCCTAATTTGGTGTTGATTTGGAAAATTTTAAAAAAGGAAGTTCTTTCTTGGATAATGAGCAAAGTCATAAGCTTAGTTAATTACTTTACTAATTGCTTAAACTCTTGTTGGATTAACTCCTAATTCCAGGTTCAGTATCATCGAAAGGTTCTTGCCGATAAGGTCGACAACACTTCTACTACAAATAACTACAACAACCTTTTAAACCCCTTAACTCTATAACCAAAACCCTCCGACAAGATTGATAGTACATCTAGTTCAAACACTAACTGCAACCTTCCACAGTGGTTAACTGTGAAGCCTAAACCTTTCGACTAGGTCGTCAGCTCTTATGCTATAACAATACAGAAACCTTTCGAAGCTAAAATCCAAATCGTCTAACCTTTCGACAAAGTCAAAATTTGTTCTCTACTACAGATACCCAGATTTATAAGGTTAATCCAAAAGAGGTCATTCCCATACCTTTCGACAAGGTCAAAACCTACTTATATAAGTGATCTAACCCTTCGACAAGGTCGAAACCCACATCATAACCACCAAAGTATATCCAACCCTGTTTGAATCCAAGGAAGGCTACCACCCTACCCTTTTGACAAGATTAAAACCAATCTTTAAAGGACAAACTCAGGGTAGTTCAACCTAGCTAAAAAGGGAAACTCCGCAAGAGTTCTCATAAAAGTTCAACTAAGATAAAAAGTTACCTAATCCAAGGACCAAACCTTTCGACGACGTCGAAAGGTCCAACCCAAAAATCACAATAAGTAAGGCTAAATTTCAAGGCAATTCTTGAGGGTATCATGCCCTACATTCAAATAAGTCTATCCATTCTTCTTGGAATAACTTTGGAGTGTTGACAAGAAATCTTGTTAACATTTTTGGCGCTAGAAGGAGGGCTCGAACCTCCGACCCTGTGGTTAACCCACTAACACTGCTATTCTCTAACCCCTTTTGGATTAATCCTATACCAAGTTTACCCACTTTGGTTTGATCATGGCCAGAAGATTTAAAAGATCTGAACAAGGGTCTTCTGAACCACACTTATCAAGATTCTCCCAAGTAGATATCAAAAGCTCCAATCAAGATGAAGAGCAAAGACTAAGGCTCGAAGCCTTAAGGATTATAAACAAAAAGAAAGCAGAATCTTATGACCTGAAAAATGGAGTCTAAACCCCTTTTATATATGACCTACCCCAATCTTTACTCGTGGAAAGAGAATATATGGAAGTGACAATGTCTTTAGTCAAATGAGAAGAACAATTCAACATTAATCCAAGTGCATAATTTTTGAGAAAGAGATAATGAATGATTACAACGCCTTTGCACACAAATGGAGACTAACTGTAACAAGAGTACATCCAACCCAAGAGATTCAAAGGGTAGCAAAAAGAAAGACAATTGAAGAGCATGAAATGACAAGGTCGAAAAATAAAAAGCCAAAATTCCATCCTCAAGAGTCAAGTTTCAAGTCTAGACTTTCAAAAGAATGCAACTTAACAACATCAATGGAAAACGTCTACTTTCTTACAAAGGATGAACTTAACTATTGGCCATCACAAACGTGAAAGCCAAAACATGAAAGGAACTTGGGAGGATCCTTCTACCACTATCATATGATGGTCATGAAACCAGCCATTGCAAAGCCCTGGAGATGATGATCATCAATTTCTTTAGAGAAGAAAAGATCAGTGAATTTGTAAAAGGGACTTGAGAAAAGATTAATAAAGATCAACTTTCTGTGAAGAGAAAGTCTACATGGTTGGGAGTGAAATGCTCCTCAAATTTGGGTACTACCTAAGATGGTAGTCTACCTAAGGTGGTAGAAAAGCCTCTGTCCGTGCCGAGATAGCTAGGGCTGAGCGCCTTCTGGAGAGAGGATGGAGTAAGCCTCTATCCGCGCCTAAGATGGCCAAGGTAGAGCACCAAACAAGCCCTTATCCGCACCACGCTATGGCCAAGTTAAGGAACCTCCTGGAGGGTGGACGGAGTAAGCCTCTATCCACACCTGAGATGGCCAGGGTCCCCTGTCCATGCCGTAAAAGGGCCAGGGTAGGGCTCCTCCTGAAGGGAGGTCGGGTAAGTCCTTGGTTCCAGCCTCTAAGATGAGCTAACCAAGAGCACTGGACAATGGACTAAGATGTTCAGGCCTAAGAAGAGGCCCATCAAACAATGGACTATGAAGTCCAAGCCTATGTGAGGCTCATACAAGAATGGACTAAGATGTCCAAGCCCAAGAAGAGGCTCAATCAACAATGGACTAAGATGCCCAAGCCAAAGAAGAGGCTCAATCAATAATGGACTAAGACTTCCAAGCCCGAGAGGAGGCACAATCAGTTAAGGACTAAGATGTCATATCTTAGATAAAGGCGGCTTATCTAATTATGGACTAAGACGTCCAAGCTTAAGAGGCGGCTAATCAAATTATTTCTATGCAAAACTTGAAGGGTTCTTATATGTCGAAAAGGACA
This sequence comes from Allium fistulosum, assembly GCA_030737815.1. Lineage (NCBI taxonomy): Eukaryota > Viridiplantae > Streptophyta > Magnoliopsida > Asparagales > Amaryllidaceae > Allium > Allium fistulosum. Next base: position 748,781,723 of record CM060905.1, on the reverse strand, counting down.
AAAGCAAAGGAGTGAAACGAATCTCCATTGATTAATACCTGAATCTGGGTTTCGAGACTTTCTTAACATCATCCATTAATACCATAATCCGGGTTTCCGGACTTTCTTGGTGTCATCTATTAATGCCCAAATCTGGGCTTCGGGATGAATCTCACTATATAATACTCGAATATGGGTTTCGGGTCTCTAATAACTATTAATTATCTTAATGTGCCCGAATCTCGGTTTTTGGATTTTATTTCTAAATACCCGAATCTGGGTTTCGAGTCATTACCAATCACTAACATATTATACCTGAATCTGGGTATCATTATTTAAGCCTTAATCTGGGGACAAGATCTTTGGATTTCTATTCATCTCAAATGCCTGAATCAGGGCCAAAGAACATTATAAAAAAGATTGCTATTAAGACCCTCCGAATGGGAACTTCGGGCTTCTAACTATGTAAATCCCAATAACGTTAAGCAATGGGTGAGAGAGTTGCTACTTCAAAATTTCAGACATGGACTCCCGAATCAGGTTCTTTATTTAATAAAAGTTTTATTTTAACATTCATAACCTAATGACAAGGCATAATCTACTACCCACAAGTTTTATGTATTCCAAACAAGTGGAAGGAGTTAACTCTTTGATCATTTCTAATCATGGTTAAAGATGAGATCTTAACATTTTGAATAATTTAGTTTTCATACAATTAGCAAGATGATTTGCTAATCTAGGAAAATGATATACATAGACAAATATGTTAGTTTCAAGCTAACAATTAAAAAATAATGTTTGCTACATGTTTCTCAGGGAAATCAGAATGACAAGGAGTAACAAAAGATTCAGCAAGCACAAAAGTCGCCGAGTAAGCAATTTAAAGGCATATTAAAAGTTACATTACAGAAAAGAATTACAAATCAGGTGATACTTACAAAATTCCCATAATTTACATAAGTTATGAAGTCATTTACAAATAACAAAATTATGTACAAGATAGGTCTACATGGCTCAAATACATAAATAAATTACAAATCTTGAGCTGCTTTATTTAGAGTCTTCACCACTTAAGGATTTATACGTGATTGATTGTTGTGTGGAGAACTTTCTTAAGCTTTTTATCCTTTCTTCTAGTTGTGTTCTCATCATCAATTGCCTCAGTGTTAGTTTTTAGGGCACGGTTAAAGGCCCTGTTTGCAGCCCTAATGGTTTTGTTTTCCCTTTCTAACTCCACAGCCCGCTTTTTGAGCAAGTAATTATCATGCTCTAGCTTCTGATTTCTAGCAGCATAATCATTGATAGTCTAAGAATACTTTATCTTCTGCTGCTCATCAATATTTGGCAATTTTGAATTTTACCCTTCGACACCAGTTCCCCACTACATTATCGTCTAAGCCTGGGGAAGGGTTGAGCATAGTGGGAAATTTTTGGGCCGTGAGAAGTTTTGACCTGCTAGGCTAGGCAGTTGAAGGAGTTGCTTAAGGAACCGTAAGTTCAAATTTTGAATTCATATCACCCAAAATGAACTCCAGAGAAGCGCATTGTGCCTGACTATCTTTCAACTTTAACTCTAAGTCACTTAATTACTGAATAGCTTTATACATCTTTTCATCGAAGTCGATTGTGGGATTTGATGTCACTTGTCGCTTAAGTATAGTAATCTTTTCATCTCTTTTGTTAATTTCAGCTTCAAGATAGTCAATGTGATCTTTATGATTACTGGTAGTAGTTTTTTGGATAAGGTATCTTTTATGCCATTTTTTAACCTCAACGTTGCCACCGAAGCGTTCTAATAATGCTTCATCAGGAACCACAATTGCTCCACTGGCTGCCAATAATCTATCTCTTATGGCATAAACCTGAGATATTAAGTTTTGAGCGAGAGAAGTTGAAGATGACTGTGGCTCCTATTTAAAACAAAAGAAATAAGATAAGATCGAGATTGAAATAAAAGATATCTTTATTATTATAGTAACAGATTACAACTCAAATGGCCACAAAGTTGAAAAGTACAACAAATGCTTTCATCACATCTAAAGCCAGGAGACTACATTCCTAACTTTATCTAACGTATTAACTAAAAGCATGACTATTGAGTCAAAAGGTATAGTGACTCCTTCAGGAGTTATAACCGGCAGACATTTACTATAATCTCATTTTTCGACTGGTGGACTATCGCGACCATAAATTAATTGGGAATGGAATGTTCTGGTTTCTTTTAAGAATGATTCCTTTTCTTCACCGAGGAAGTCAAAGCGAAGACGAGGGAATTCCAAGTATAAATTTTGTGAATCTAGAAGAAAGCAATATCTTGCTAACTTCGAAGTCATTAAAATTGGTGCATTTTTAGAGTAAAACCTCCTCAAATTAACATATTTACTTAGGCGATCTCTTGTTATGACACAACCTAAAGGATTGACATTATGAAATAGCACAGTAAAAAGTATAGAAAGCATTACAAAAATATGTACTCATAAATCATTTACTTATTACATATTTACAATCATTCATCTGGTTCGTACTTAAGCTTTTCAAGGGGAAGATCTTGAGAAATTGATTTGACCCGAGGTAAATTCTAGCATGCTCCAGGATGTGGGTCAGATCTGAATTCATCTAAGTATCTTTTATTAAAACGTCTGAGTAGACCCCCACTGGATTCACCTAAGCACGAAAAATCTATGATAGAGTGTCTACAATATGCTTTATACAAATTAATTAAATGTCTCTCTCTTCCATTATCATCCAAAATAGTGTTATTAACTCTCTATTTTCCTTCAAGAGAGCACCGTACAGGAGATGCACTTTCTTTAGTAAAGGAGCCGCCCTCCGATACATAAAAGATGCTAAAACGGAGGTAATCCTATCCAATAGGGCAATGTGTTCCTTTATAAGTCTGTCTAACTCCCTATATAACTTGTTATTTTCCGCTAGTTTGCTCTCCAGTTTTATTCTACAGGGAAAGTTTGATTTCTTCTTTATCTAAGACAAATGATCTATCACTAACTATTACCTTCAAAGTGTAAGACATTTAAACAGAGAAGCCCATACCTATGAAAATGGAATGGAAGCCTCGATGGCTTGTTCTTTCTCTTCAAGATCCTCGGTATGAGTGGGCACAGTTTCCTCCTGGAGGGACAGATGGACCAGGAGATGTTGGTGGCATATCTTTTGGAAGGGATTTCTCTTTCATAGGAGCTTCGACTTGATCACCACTATCCATCCTAGAAGCGCCAAAAGGCCCTTCTTTTTCTCCACCCGGTCCTTGACCTCCAGAGGGGTTATCATTGTTATCATCATCATAATCACTGTCCCAATCGATTTAATCATCATCATATTCAAAATGGTTTATAAACTTCAGAAATTGTTTTGACAACTTTTAGAAAAGAAATCATCATTTTATAAAGAAAAATCAATTTTTAAAAATAGCATAGGCATGTCGGCATCCCTATACCCCCCACGTCGACATGGTGGCCGTTTATTTCAAAATATAATTTTCCAAAAGAAGTGTCTATTCGTCATAACCTTTCGTGAATGGGCACGACTGTTGTTCCTCTATAAATACCTGATGTTTTGAACGAATTTTCACTCAAGTTTTCTTAGTTTTCTCTCCTCTTTCTCTTCCATTCTTATTTTCAAATATTCTTAACAAAACTTTGCCGAAATCCCAAGCGAATCAAACTTGATCTTCTCTAGTTTGATTCTCTGTCGTTCTCTCTAAAAGGTCTCAGCACTATTCAAAGTTATAGGATCATATGTAATCAAAGAAGTATATCGAGTCTCTCTATCTATCAAAGCGATATTGGAAATGGTATGATTGTAGCCTGTAAATCAATTAGGTGTGATTGTAGCCCGTAAATCAATTAGGTGATCTTGCAGCCTAGTTAAATCCAGAGAGTTTGCCCTGGACTCGAAGACAGGAGGGTGTATCTCATGGCCTTGAAATCGAGGTTGTAATATCGACATTATATTTGAAAATAAATATGCACAAAAAATTATGTAGGACTGGATGTAGGGTAACTCCGAACCAGTATAAAATTCCGGTGTGTTCTTTACTTTTACTAATTTTTATTTACTATTTGCATCTATGTCTGAATCTGTGATTGTCTCTGTGTTTGTGAATTGCATCTATTTGTGTTTAATTTCAGAAGATTTCAAAAATTCCATAAAATCCATTAAACACTATTCATCCTCCCCTCTAGTGTTAATCCAACCTTAAGATCCGTAATCTGCATTTCCTACATTTGGTATCAGAGCATTGGTTTTCAAAGTTTTCATAATCTGATTTCTGAAAAAGTTTTCAAATGGTTGCCAACACCGGTATTGTCAATGCTGTCACTAGTTCATTTGTAGAAGGTCCGTCTACGGTTAGACCACCATTTCTTAATGGTAGTAACTATGCATATTAGGCATGTAGGATGAAAATATATTTACAGTCAATAGGATTAGACATTTGGAATATCACACAAACTGAGTACATTGAATCTACAACCGATTTTGCATAGTGGACTGCTGAGCAAAAGAATGTTGCACAAAACAATTCAAAAGCCATGAATATTCTATTATGTTCACTTGACAGGAATGAGTTTAATAGAGTGTCTGTCTGTAAGTCTGCATATGAGATCTGGAAAACTTTGCAAGTTACTCATAAAGGAACAAGCAAAGTTAAACAGACCAAAATATCCATTTTGACCAATCAATTTCAATTATTCAAGATGAATCCAAATGAGTCCATTTCAGACATGTATAGTCGGTTTCAAGACATTGTGCACTCACTAATTGCATTAGGAAAGAATTTTTCCAAAGGAGATCAAGTTAGAAAAATTATGAATTCACTTACTTCGGAATAGGATCAGAAGACACTAGCAATTGAAGAGGCTAATGAAATCAGTACACTAAAAATTGAAGAATTGATCGGGAATTTGATGTCGTTTGAAGTACAAATGCAAGGGAGAAGAGAAAGCAAGGCCTCATAAAAGAAGTCGATAGCATTCAATGCAATAACAGATGGTTTAGACTCAAACAGCAATGACGATGAAGAAATAGCTTTGATGACAAGAAATTTTAGAAAGTTTCTAAAATACAGAAAGATGAACAACTACAAGAGAAACGATCACAAGAATTCTAGAAATAATAATGAGACTCTCAACAATGTCATATGCTACAATTGTGATGAGCCAGGCCACTTAAAAAGAGATGGTCCGCATCCGGATAAGCAGAAATTTCCTCCAAGCAATGATTCATTAAAGAAAAGGAAGATAGCATATACTGCTACACTAGACGATTTAGACTCATCCTCTAGTGATGAAGATAAGAAGACGGAAAATTCAAATATGTGCTTTATAGCTATTCACGAATCTGATGATCTCAGAAACATGGATCTAAAAATAGGTACGCATTTAAATTATATTGGTTGAAATTGCTTGCTTGAATGCTTGAATGTTTGAATGTTTGATTGATCGTATGTTTTGAAATTGCTTGCTGTTTAAATTAAATTTTTTAAAATAATATTATTTTAATAATATTTTTATTAAAATATTAATATTAAAGTGTTATTATATTTAATATTATTTCAGACAAATATAAATTAGATTATAGGATATATATATATATATATATATATATTAATCAAAATAAAAAATTAGTCACATGTATTACTGGACCCATGTGGACATGGCCCTACCCCCTATGTCTACATCCCCTTCATAATTTTGAAATTCAAGTTTGAATTCAAAACTTTAAATTTCCCTCCACCTTTTCACCAACTCCAAGGCTCTGAAAAGGTGTCTCTTGACTAGAGAACATGACTATTGAATATCTATTTATCTTCTTATCTCTATCCTGTCTTTTCACTTTCATTTCAAAACTCAAACTCTCTTTCAAACTCTCAAGCTCTCTACTCTCTTCAACAATGGTTTCCTCAAGCACTCTCTCCACCATTAGGCTGTCCAAAGCCATCAAAGAATACCTCTACAATGACCCAGAAGCAATCAAAGCTTAAATAAGCTATGTAAAGTTTGGAAAAGTCCATACGGGCAAATTTCAATTTTTAATGATTTTCCTTCTTATGAACTTAATATTCTTTTCGAAGAGAATCAAATTCTCAGTTTAATTGATGATTCTCAAAATCATTTTCGTTTGTTATCTTAATCTTGTTAAGATGTTTTATGCGAATTTGAATTGTGGCTTTTATAATGGAAATGAAGGAGAAGTTTGGAGTAGTGTTAAAGGAACACTAATTTTTTTGAATAATGAGATTTTGGGAAATATTTTGGGTTGTAAGTATACAGGAATTAATCTTTCGGATTTTCAAATTGATGAACATGATCGTGAGACATTTCATCACATTTTTGAAGGAGATGACAACTTTGAATTTATAAATCGAAATTTCCGTCCAAATGCAAGAATTGTTAACCTTCTTTTGCAACATACCATTACTCCAAGATCGGGAAATTTCAATCACCCGACCTTAAAAGTTTGCAAAGCTCCTTTTGCTATTTTTGGGCATTATGGCATCAACTGGGTGCAAGTAATTTTGGATGAACATCGTCCCAAAATTTTTACCTTAGGAGAAAATACTTTGTATCATGGAATTTATCTTACTTGGATTTTTAATTATTTTGGAGTTGATTATAAAAGAGAGGAATTTGTTTCTCGAAAAGTGTTTAATCATGCAAATATCTCTCTTATGAAAATCCTACTTGTGTTTCAACCATATAAAACACTTGCGGAAATAGATGAAAGGTTGGCACATGAAGAAATAGAAGAGGAAGAAGTGGAGGAGGAAGAAGAGGAAAAAATGGAGACTAAAGAAAAAGAAGAGGAGGAAGTAACATTGTTGGAAAGTATTGAGTACCCTATTACTCCTACCAATCCATCATATAATAGTGGAAAATCAATGGATTCTCAAAAGATCCTTTAGTAAAAAGTTGGATAAAATTTCCACTAAAATGGACAAGTTCTTTGGGAAAGTGAGTCGCAAACTTGGATTATCATCATCTTCATCATCCTCTACCGAATTCTAGTTTCATTTCAAGATGTATTAGTTTGTATCATTCGATTAGTTAATGTTATGTATTGTTTATGTAATATTAACTAAATTTATCAATGAAAAATATTTTATTTCTGTCCATTAGCTCTAAAATATCTCTAGAATGCTTGTTACTATATTATATAAGTTTATATATGTAGACTTGTACATAATATAAAGAAACAAAGCAAACTACCAAATTGAACAGAGGCATGTCGACATCCCCCTACCCACATGTCGACATGTAACGGCCACAAAACAATTTTTGTTTTGAATTTGAATTTGACATAACTACCTTGTGTCTTTTCATTTCAAACAACTTTCTATCTATTTAAACATCTGTTTCTTCCAGAAAAATGCACCCTTTCAATTCTCCATTATTTTCTATTGAATTTCTTCATATCTTATCAAAAATGGCCTTCAAGAACATACTTTCTTTTATCCTTCGCAATCAACATCACTTAGAACTAAGCCAAATGCAAATGATAAAGAAACAAGAAAGGCACTTCGATGCCATTCGTTGGATGATTTTAGCCCTCAACATGGAAGATCTCGAAGCAAATCCAGAAGGAACTCTCAACAAGGATAATGAAGAATGGGATGCTATAAAGGCAGACCTTATCTTCGGTGAAGAAGGATGGGTTGAAGTTCCAAGGAATGTTTGCTTTGACTTGTATGGTTTGATTTACTTTAATTTGACTTGGTTTGATTTGAATTTTTTGATTTGGTTTGACTTGATTTGAATTGTTTGAATTGATTAGAACATGGTATGTAATATATGATTGGAATGGTGTGGTTTGATAAATACATTAACTAATTCTGTTTGACATTTTCATATCTCACATATTTATCTTACTTATTTTACTCGTATTATTATCTGTCTTATTTATACTCTACTATATTGTATTATTATCCTATCTAATGCTATAGTTTTAGATTCAGGGGGAGTTATATAGTTTAGGATTAGTTTTTGTTGATCACAAAGGGGGAGAATTATAAAATAGGTTAGATAGGCTTATATTAAGGGGAGTTAGTACATTATGGAGCAGTTGTTGGAATAAGGGGGAGTTAGAGAAGAATCAGAGTTTGGTGGAGTAGATTTTATAAACAAAGGTTGTTATCATCAAAAGGGGGAGATTGTTAGTTCCGGAGATAAATGGTTTTGATGACAACAACCTTAGGACTTGTTATAAATATAAATACTACTATTCTTGTCTAGGTATATATGTGTATGCAGGATATATAGCAGATACTGAAGAATGAAGACTGTACAGTATATAGAGATTTAAGACTGACGAATTCAAGATTGAAGAAATTAAGACTGAAGACTAATGAGTATCAAGAGTTCAATATTTCAAGAGTTCAAGAGTTCAAGACATCAAGATAAGTATTAGAGTCTAGATTTATGTTAAAACTTCATAATAGCACTAACATCTTTATTCGGATTTTAATTGTGGAATGGAATCCACCTTCTCGCTTTAATAGTGGGATGGAACCCACGACCTCTTAAGTGGGATGGAACCCACTACCTTCTCTAGTAGAATAGAATCCACAAAATTTTCAAAATGATTTATTTCAAATATTTTCCAAAAAATTTTTAAAAGTCATATCTCTCTCGGTTTAAATATTTTAGCCTTAAACTATTTTTTATCATCTTTTATATTTTGATTTCAAAATCATCTCTTGTTTTTAAACTATCTCCTGGTTTTAATATTATAAGTTTTAAAATCTCAAAAATATATTCTATACTTAGTTTTTAATATTACTTTTATATTGTAGATTATATATTTTAAAGATTACTTTTTAATCTCTTTTATAAGTTTAAACTATATTCAAAATGGTTTATAAACTTCATAAATTTTTTTGACAAGTTTTAGAATAGAAATCATTTTTAAAGCAAAATCAATTTTCAAAAATATCATAGGCATGTCGACATCTCTATACCCCCCATGTCGACATGGTGGCCGTTTATTTCAAAATTTAAATTTTCAAACGAAGTGTCTATTCGTCATAATCTTTTGTGAATGGACACGACTATTGTTCCTCTATAAATACCTGATGTTTTGAATGAATTTTTATTCAAGTTTTCTTAGTTTTCTCTCCTCTTTCTCTTTCATTCTTATTTTCAAATATTCTTAACAAAACTTTGCCGAAATCCTAAGTGAATCAAACTTGATCTTCTTTAGTTTGATTCTCTGCCATTCTCTTTCAAAGATCTCAGTGGTATTCAGAGTTATAGGATCATTTCTAATCAAAGAAGTGTGTTGAGTCTCTCTATCTATCAAAACTATATTGGAAATGGTGTGATTGTAGCATGTAAATCAATTGGGTGTGATTGTAGCCCGTAAATAAATTAGGTGATCTTGTAGCCTGGTTAAATCAAGAGAGTTTTCCCTGGACTCGAAGATAGGAGGGTGTATCTTGTGGCCTTGAAATCAAGGTTGTAATATCAACATTATATTTGGAAAGAAATCTACACAAGAAACTGTTTGGGACTGGATATAGGGTAACTCCTAACCAATATAAAATTCTGGTGTGTTCTTTCCTTTTACTACTTTTTATTTATTATTTTCATCTGTGTCTGATTCTGTGATTGTCTCTTTGTTTGTGAACTGCATCTATCTATTTAAATTCAAAAGATTTCAAAAATTCTATAAAATCCATTAAACACTATTCACCCCTCCTCTGGTGTTAATCCAGCCTTAAGATCCATAATCCGCATTTCCTACATCTTTTAGCTAAAATTGGGTCGAGAGAGGGAAAGCCAAAGTCAGGACATTTATCATGATTGTCGGAATAGGCAAGCCTGAGGGCATCTTCGTAATTATTAAGCATCATGGGCCCTAAGGTGGTTTCAGCAAACTCAGAGACATGCTTTTTGAAATTAGAGAGTGTTTGAACAGCTAACTTGAGTGTTGCTTTGGTCCTCTTGAATTTATCTTTCAATAAAGTATTCTTAGTAACCAAATGAGCTTTCTCCTCTTCCGAATCTTTCAAAGCCAACTCCATTGCCAATTTTTCATCAATGGAAAGTTGGTGAGCCTACCTGTCCGCTTTAAGATCATCTTCAGCCCTAGTGAGGGAAGCCTCGACTCGCTCCAAATAAAAGGAAGTGTAAATCCGAGCGGCAGTTAGAGAAGATAATTGATTTTTTAGTTCAACATTTTCCACCCGTAGCTTGGAGGATCCAATAGAGAGCTTGGAGTCATGTTCATTTAAAGAAACCCAATTCCTGGAAATCTGCAACAAGAAAAAGGGAAACACAAGTTAGATATTAGAAAGATCCAATAATAATAGAGTTAGTTGGGTAAGAGCTTACCAAAAGCTGTTGCTCTATCAAAGACCGATGATTTTCGACCAAGTCCGAACTAAATGAAGGCAGAAAAGAAGAAGTGAAAGATTCTGAATGAAGGATGAGCTCGACGAGTTCATCGAAATTAGTTGGCAGAGGAACATAAGATGATGACTCCGAAGGAGTTTGTGCCTTAGAAGGAGTCTCTCGAAGAGCGAGCAACATCTGCGCTAATGCAGTTTGGGAGTCGATAATGATAATATTAGGAAAGGGTGTAGGAGTAGGTTGAGTTGGCTCCATTTTATCTTTAGCGGCTTCAACAGTGGGGCTCTCTGAAGCTTTCTCTACAGATGCGCGCTTTTCTTCCTCCTCCACATCGGTGATTTTTTCCATTTTCACTGAAGGTGCGTTTTCAAGTGGCACTGTTAGTTTTCTCTTTGAAGATCTCTTGATCTAGCCAAGGCCTCCAAAAATAATGTCACCTTCGAAGATGATGAAGGAGGGCAGCACTACTGGAAGGTACAGTGACCTTGGATGGAGCTAAAATAAATTCATCCAGATATAAAATCAGTCAAAGTAACTCAAAGAATTTTAAAGAGGAAAACACTAAGTTAATAGTTTATCTGAAGTGTTGGCATAGATGGGGGACATAGAAGTAAAGTGCTCGGCATCGCCTAAGGAAAGGAAGCGCTTTCTACGAGAGGTGTGCATAATAGTGGGTGAAGTGCCTAGGATTCTTTGGCCAGGCAACAACAAAGAATGCTTCCTTAGATTCGAAGGGGTCAAGGGCCTCAGCCTGCTCCTAAGTTGTTCTGAAGTTGCGGCTAAAGAATCGATGGTTTTCTGGTCAGCGTCACTGAGTTATTTGGAAGATTCACCTAAAGAAAGGGATTAGTTAACAAAAAACGAAAAATAAAATAAAGACAACATTGAAGTAGACTTACGGTGGGGAGGTTAAAAGTCCCATGAACATCCGCAAAGCATTTGACAAAAAAGAATTGATTTTCCCAGTCCTTAAACTTATTGATTCAATCTGATATGAGCTTCTTATACACATTCACTATGTAGATCTGCTTATTAGATTTACTTAAGCTTGCCAACTTGGTCAAGGATTTTAGAACTTCAGCATTAAACGGAGGAAGTCCAGATTCCAACGCCAGCATTTCAAGAGACAGAAGATGGGTATAAACATTTGGGGATAGTTGTATTAGAGCAGCTCCAACATGAGACAAGTAGGAGAGAAGGAACTCGTGGAATGAAAGGAATCCACTGTGCCATATGTGGATGGCCGTGTAAGAAAAATACCCTTCTGGAGGGTTATCAATTGTATCAGTTGGTATAGGAGGGATGGCTTCGATCCTAATGATGTAGTAGTCTTTGAGAATAGCGTTAACTTCACTCTGATTCTTAACGAAGGAATGCTTAGCAATACCTTCAACCTTTGAAGAGCTCATGATTCTGCCAAGTGAAAACATTTTAGTTAAATCTCCTGTCTATTTATGAATTTATAAAGCAGTCAAGAATTTAAAAACAAATAAGTCTACCTAGATAGCAAAATTGTAAAAACACACACAAAGTTTTAAGTGGAGCAAAAAGTTTAATTCAAAAAAAAACTTGATAGTAAAAGTTTTCAACAAAGTCGAAAGGTTCATACTAAAAGCTTTCGACAAAGTCGATAGGTTTATAGATCATGCTTTTGACAAAGCGGAAAAGAATAATGACATCAACCTTAACCATCATACTTCAAAATTATTGAAAACCTAGAAAGTGAATAAATAATGGTATAAATTTCTTAAGCTTACGACAAAGTCGAAAGGTAGAGATGAAACATTTACCCATTCATTACCTCTCGACAATGTCGAAAGCTCTATGGAAACCTAGATATACTTCAAGTGTGACACAAAGTCAAGTGGCAGGACCTTTTGACATGGTCAAAACCAGAACCTTAAAATTCCTAAGTTAAAAATATTGATATAGTTGATGTTGTCGAGAGGTCTGGACAATGTTGTTAAAATACGTTCTACCCATCGAAGTCGAAAGGTTCCAAGTTTGACTCATGTATATCTTAAACATTTCGACAAAGATGGCCAGAAGCCAGTCTAAGGTTGAAAAATTCCAACCTTATCGTAAGTTGGTAGTCGAAGGGTTTGAAACTCCACAACCTTGTCGAGAGCTTGTTGTCGAAAGGTTGGACCACTTAACTACCTATCCTTTCGACAACACGGAAAGGTTAACAAAACAATACCTTCGAACCCCATTGAAAGGTACAAAGAGGGCAAATCCATTATTGCCACCTCAATCTCTTTTGAAGGGGTAGAAAGGTCATTTTGTGTTACCAAATTTTACATGAGTGGGTTCTTGGTTATCATATCAGATTTAACCAAACCCAAACCCGATAAAAAATTCATATTTCAAATTTTTCTTAAAGGACAAGTAAAACAAGCCTATTAACAAAAATGAATTTCATCTGAGATCGATCTAATTCAATTTAGAAAAATAAGTAATAAATTAAGCAAAAATCAAAGACCTTGGATTAAAAGCTAAACCGAATAAAGGAATTTCCTTATCAGACAACACCAACCTCAAAATCCAAAGCCAAAAATGGGTTTTGTTAATTTAAAATTTGAATTTAAGAGAAAAAAATTTCAAAAAAATCAAATTAAAATTGAATTTCAATTTTGGATTTAGAAAACTGGAAATTTTATTAAAAACTAGTAAGAGCGGAGATTAATTTAAAGTTATAAATCGATTTGAAAGATTACCTTAATGTTTTAAAGCGAGATCTGAGAAGTTTTGCAGAACTCTTTTACTTATGCACGATAATTTTGATTTCAGGTAAAAGAGGAAGAAAGAGAAGAAGCGTACTATATAAGAAAAGTCGCCTAAATTCTTAGCCGTTGGATCAGATTTTAATGAATGTCCCAGATCAATGCGGGAATGCCAAGAGGCAGGAAGTTTTATACCATTCGACAAAGATGACTTGGAAAATCAAGGTCATCCCTTCGAATGGGGAGGGAAAATGATACACAAAAAATCAACCTTTTGACTAAGTCGAAAGGTCTTTCAACAAAGACAAAAAAAAAGAAGCATAGTCCAAACCTTCCAAAGGAGTGGAAAGGAAGCAGTCATCAGAGTCTAACAGTCCCAAACCTTTCGAAGGAGTTGAAAGGTTCCATCTCTCAGTATCCAAAGATTTCTTGCCTTTTGAATAAGATGAGGAAGTCAAAGAAAGTGTAAGCAACTCAATAATGACCTTTTCGAAAGCATAGCAAGCCTTTCGAACCGGTTGAAACACATCCAGGGTACCTTTCGACAATGTCGAAAGGTTTATGAAGAAAGTAGCACTCACAAGCCAGCAAAGAATGAAAGACAACCTTTCGACAACATTGAAGGGAAGCATAGCTCTCAACAACAGTCAAGTGAAGAGTAACCTTCCGACAAGGTCGAAGGATTCACAACAATCAAGTGAAGAGAAACCTTCCCACAAGGTCGAAGGGTTCACAACAATCAAGTGAAGAGCAACCTTTCGACAAGGTCGAAGGGTTCACAGCAGTATAAAGAAGGCAAACCCTTCGACCAAGCTGAAAGGTTCATAAAGGCATAAAGAAAAGCAAACCTTTCGACAATGTCGAAAGGTCCATAAGAGCAAATGAAAGGCAAACCTTTCGACAAAGTTGAAAGGTTCACAACCGCATATAAAAGGGGGACCTTTCGACCAGTCGAGAGCATGGAGTCGAAAGGGGGGCCCCTGCATCTATAAATAAGACCCATGGGGTCCAGTTTTATGGGCCGATTTCTCTCATTCTACTCTTGTATCTTCTTAATCAACACATTGTAACCCTAATTTGGTGTTGATTTGGGAAATTTAATAAAAGGAAGCTCTTTCTTAGATAATGAGGGAAGTCTTAAGCTTAGTTAATTACTTTACCGTTTGCTTAAATTGTTGTTGGATTAACTCCTAATTTTAGGTTCAATATCATCGAAAGTTTCTTGCCGATAAGGTCAACAACACTTCTACTACAAGTAACTACAACAACCTTTTAAAGCCCTTAACCCTATAACCTAAACCCTCCGACAAGGCTGATAGTACATCTAGTCCAAACACTAACTGCAACCTAAATCTTCTAAAAAGGTTTATAAGACCTTAGGGAGGAAATGGCCCAAACTAGAAGATAAGGAGCTTACGGCATAAGGTGGTGGTGGGTTGTGGCCGTGGGTTTGACTGGTGGTAAGGAGGTGACTCGAACTTGTTTTGAAGTGGATTGATTTTATAAACCACTGTATATATTTTTCTCTTTTATGTCAACATTTTCCTTAAATTATATATATATATATATATATATATATATTCTATGAATTAGGAGCCATTAGAGAGGCTCTTATAAGGCTCAACAAGAAGGAAAAAGAAGATGAAAAACGTGTTAGGAATTTAAGAGAAAAGGGGTAGTATTTATAGGAAAAAAGAAGTGAAAAAAATATCTAAAACATCAACAATGTCCACCACCTCTAAAACATCAACATTATCCATTACCATCACCATGTGCACCCACCCCCTTTTTTCCCATCATGTTCCACACGTTGCCCCCTTCCATGTGCTTCCATCACTTCATTCACTTCCATGCCATGTGTATATCCTTAATGTGTAAGATAGTTGACACATTGCCCCCTTCTTATATATGTTTACATGTATATTTGTATGTTTATATATGTTCATGTACATGTTAGGATATGTATGTGTATGTTATATATGTGCACATGACATAGAAACAAGGTTGCAATGATTTAAAACAACTTCCGTTCGTCAAACCGTTGAAAATCGGGAAAACGATTCTAGGTCACATTTTCACTTTTATTTTATATTACATATAAATGTAAAGAAAATTGAATATAAATTTCTTATAAATTTAAACTAATTAAAATGACCACATTTCATTAATAAAACCATATAAATTAATATTAACAATTATTTACAAAAATCGTTGTTATACCGACAAAGTGATACAGAATTTTCCTTATATTTTAAAATCAATTATATATCTTTATAAAACTATTATTAAAGATTTATTCACACTTTATAACTATTCAAATGAATTATAATCATTTTAAAATAATTTTTTGAATAATTAAAATAATTATTAAATCTCAATTTAAATTCATAAATTAATTATTAAATATAAACGCATTACTGATGATATCTTAAATTCATTTTATTTTCAAAAAATAAAATATTTAATTTTATTTCATATTATCGTTCAATTATAAAAATTATTGTATGTACCTAGCTCCATGCGCGACGTTTTATGATTATAGAGCTGTTTATCGATAAAACAGTTTTTGGCCATGTTATTGGTATATTTCCAAAGGAAATATTTTTGTGAATATTTTTCAAAATAAGTTCACTATTATTATCCATTTCATAAAACTTGATTATTTATTTAAAATAATCCATATTTAAATATTTAAAATAGAATAGATATCCTAAATTAAAGCGATCAAATTGCGGGGTCGTTACACCTATATATCAAATACATAAAGGAAGTATGATGTTGTATACAATATAGCAAGGATAATAATTCCAACTGTCAATGCGTAAGGAACCTATCTTACATACTACATATTATACATTTTAATATCATGTCCATATATATCATTTGGGAGAATCCTAGTATCCTTTTACATTAATATAAAAGATGTAATTTCGAATCCAATGTCAAGTATTAAACAACTAAACTAAAATGATTTGAATTTAAGTGCATTGTTAATAATAATAAGTTTGTTGTTTACCTATAGTATTACAGTATTTTATACGTTGTGAGATCCTAGAAATTTTTTAGAATAGGTAAGCAAATACAAGTAAAAGTTCAGAATGAACTTAAAAGTAAAATTTTCACAAACTTCTAATTTTGGCCATAGGACTTGCACCATTATGTCTGTAGCAATTTTTTGAACAATTTTCTTATATAACTTGTCGGAATTTGAGTTATTATAAGGAAGTTACGATTGCCGATAAGAGACTAAAATAGAAACTGGTAATAATATGTATATGCAAGGGGCCATGTCCACCCGTGCTAGGCTCAGTTCGACCAGGGGTGGTCGACCTGGGCGGACGACAAATACTTAGGGGCGGTCGGTCCAACCCAAGGTAAAATCACACGGTTAGATGCCTATGTCATTTCGTTTAAATGGTCTGAATAGTAGGCATGCAGGCGAAGTAATCGATGAGTGGTTTGGATCTTCTCTGGCTTGGATATGATGGTTGAGAGTGGTGAGTTTCCTTATATATAAACAGCTTGGTTTAAACTAAATCATTTTTTTTCCACCATTACAGGGAAGCTCTACCAAAATAAAATCTAAAATCCTAATTCCCAAATCAACTCCTAATCCCAAATCAAATAAAAATCTCATTCAAAACTAAAATAACAGGAGAGTTAAAGCAATTGGAAGGGAGGCTAGGTAGATCAAGGGGAAACATGTGAAGTTTGAACCAGATCTAGAACTAAGGACAGAGGTGAGTGTTCATCGATCCAATTAAGTAGTTAAATCAATTAGTTTTAAATTTTATTAAAATTGATTAGATTGTTAAACATCCACGTTGTACCATTGATCTAAAATTTAGGATTAGTATATTTTAGATCTTTTAATCCAATTAGAGTTTATGTGAAACCTTGATCTAGACTCTAAATTGATTTCTAACTAAAGTATTAAAAATGTAAATTAGGGTAGAATCGAAAATTTGGGTTAGTTAGATTGTTAATGACACGAGGATTAATTAAATTAAATTAGTTTAACGAATTAAATTAATTGCACGACAACTAAAATTGTAAAACGAAATCGAACCCTAAGAAATGAACTGGAATGGTCGACCATAAGGACCATAGGTCGATCATGGGTGGTCGGCCTATGGTGCTTCGACCGTTCAGCTTATAATTAGACAATTTAGGATTTTGGGCTTTAAGCTCATTTAATGAATGAATTTGATGAAGGTTAAGTTGTAGGATGAGTTTACTTCACTAAGTGGATAAGATCTAGAAGATCCATAAACATAGGTAATTGAGCGGTTCATTAGGCGGATGTCGACGGTGGATTTATTAAGATAAGGGCGATTTATTTGCATTAGTTCCAGGGAGTGTTATGTACTGTGGGCTCAACACTGATCAGAACACTTCCTTTGGGGGCCTGATCCTAGAAGGAGATTTAGGTATGGCACATCTTCTTAACGCGGTACTAGTGGACACTGGATTTAGATAATAAGTAGCTATAGGAAACACGACGATACTAGGTGGAGGCACGGTCGCGACGGTGATTCACATGCGGTGATTACCAGACTAGGCAATAAGAGGCAATTTTCCACTACGGTCGAGAAATGAGAGCGGGTGCATTCGATGAGTCACTATTCGAGTTTGCGTACTATGTTCTCCCTTTCTAAGTGTAGTGTGAGTAGATAAGGGATAGTAGATCCCGATTTGGCTGATCGATTGTGTGGGTTATGACCTATAGATCTAACCCAGTGAGTTAGTCAACTATCCTTAGGTATGTGACCTTATGAAAGCACTGACACACTATTTGCACTCCATGACAATTAGAGTTGATTTAGAATTAATTGTATTTAATAATTTTATCAGTCTTGTTCTCATTCGCTAGACATATGTTTGACCTATTCCTCTTTTCCTAAATTCCCCACCATAGAAGGATAGGGCGATAGGTAATTGGCTCATTATTGCTTCAGATTATCGTGATTGGAGTGCAGTTTTTCATCTTTATCCTTTATCATGTATTTTATATCAGTACATTATTTCGATGCTTTACCTCTGAAGGATTCCTTTCACGATACTCTGGTTTTAGGAATATGTACTAATATTTTATGAGACTACGATATTGTGATGTTTTGAGACTGTTATTACTATTTCTCTAAAATTATCTACATATCTGATATCATGTTTCCGTTGCGATAACGTTTGGATTATATAGTTCATTTCTCATATTGATATCCTAGTCCCAATAATACTAGTTTTACTTCAAACGGATGATTCACATTTCTTGATATGGCATTTTTTTGGCATATTGAGAAATATGGGTCGCCACATTTGATATTAGAGCCTAGGTTTCAATATTCCCAGGATTTAGAGTTTATTCCCGTATGGATATATATATGTATATGATTTGGATAAAATGGAAAATGATATTAGAAATTTTATTCAAAAATGGATTTTTTAAGTATATATATAACTATTTTCAAAACTTTTGTCAAAGAAATAAATCCCTTAAATTTCGTGCTTATGCTTATTTCAACTCTTTCTTGTATTATCTCTTATCTCTCAATCTTGTTTGAGCTATATATGGAAGTAGCTAATTGAATCTTGGTTATCCACATATAGAGATAGTCAATCCTGTTGGGTCAGGCTCTACCGATATTCTTGAGCTTCTTGACGTGAACATGCCCAATTGGTTCCGTCTTTTCTAAAGGTTCGAGGACAGTTTGAGAATACAGACAGAGAGTCGGTGGAAGTTTAAATGGGCGAGGCTCCTGCCCAAAGACCTTTCGCCCTTGATTTTGCCCAGATGTGTAAGGACTTTTCTAACTTAGGAGGCAAGCCATTTTTGGGTATCGAGTCTTATGTTGATTTTAAAGCATGGATCTGCACTTGTGATTGGATATTTATACTTATGGGTTTGGCCGATGGAGTTAGGAGGAAGCTTGCTACTTTGCAGTTGCAGGGCGAGGCTCTTAGTTAGTGGGGGGTTCTTAAGGCAGAGACTGATGGAGTGTTATGACTTGGGAGAGTTTCTAAGGAGCTTTGAGATGAAGTTCTACTCGCGGGATGAAGAGGGAGCTATGTTGGAAAAGTTTATCAATCTTAAGTAGGGTGATTTGTTAGTTAAAGAATATGTCGATTAGTTTAACAAGCTTGCAAATTTTGGAATGGAATTGATTTGTACTCCACACAAAATGGTTCTTAAGTTTGCTAAAGGCTTGAATTAGCCACTACAGGACTTGACAGTGACTCATATTCCGATGGGAGCTACTTTTGAGGGACTTGTTGAGATTGCTTTGCTTACTTCTGTTACTAAGAAAGTGGTAAAGGAGATGGCTTCAAAGGTCGAAGTAAAGAATGTTCAAAAGAGAAGAAGAAGGGAGGATATAGGTTGAAAGGAAAGATTTAGAAGAAGGATCTGAAGTGCAATAAATAGGGAAAACCTGGTCATTTTTCTAAGGATTGCAAGGAAAAATGTCAAGGAGTGAAGTGCTTCAATGATGATTAGTTCGGGCATATGAAGCGAGCTTATCCATTACCACCCAGTGCTTCTTCTCAAGCTTCGACTTAGGTGGCTCAGACTTATGCTCTTTAAGTAGTACTTACTTCCAATGTACAACCAACACTGGATAAAGGGAAGAAGGCGGTTATAAAAGGTCAGTTATCTCTTTTCGGTCTTTCTATTTGTACTTTATTTAATTTAGGGGCTTCTCATTCTTTTATCTCTAGTAGACTTGTTGAGGACTTACATTTAGACACTAGTATTATGACCGACCCTATAGTTGTGTCAAACCTCGTAGAAGGATTGACCTATTTGTCCATGATGTGTTGGGGTTTGAAATTGATGATATTAGGGGTCGAGCTTGATGTGATGCCTATATTATGGGATTTTTTGAATTTGGATTGGTATTAAGCATGGATTGGTTAGCTATGTATGGAGCTATATTGGATTGTGATAGGAGGGTTGTTATGTTGGGCACTTGTAGTGGGCATAGCTTAGATGTTTTCTATGATCCACGAGGGTCGGTTATGTTGAGCTATCTTTATTCTTTAGACCTATCATTAGAAGATCTTTATTCTGTACTGGTAGTTAGAGATTTTCCAGATGTATTTTCTAAGGTCACCAATCTCCCGCCCTAGGGACATATTAAGTTTAGGATCGAGCTTGTCGAAGTGCTCGACCAATTGCCTTACCTTTAATACATAGGGCTCTAAGGGAAAGACGTGAGTTAAATAAGCAGGTAAATGAGTTGTCAGAGAAGGATTATATTAGGGGATGTGTTTCTAAGTGGTGAGCGACAATCGCCTTTTCCACCGAGGCGGATAGTTCTCCTAAACTTTATGTCGACTATAGGGAGCTGAATAAAATAACGAAGAATAACTGCTTTCATTTGCCCCGCATAGATGATCTCTTTGATCACTTTTTGGAACTAGAGTGTTTTCCGGCTTGACTTGGCTATAGCCATTAATTGCATGTTGCTGAGGATTGCATCCTAAAGGTAGCATTTTGGACTCCAGACGGGCTGTATGAGTGGTTAGCCATCCCCTTCGGACTAACTAATGCAACCACTTATTTAGTTGAATTGATGAGCCGAGTGTTTAGGGGCCTGATGAATAAGTTTATAATACTGTTGATGATATTCTGGTATACTCGAGGAGTAGAGAAGAGCATGCTTTGCATTTAGTGTAGGTGCTTAGGACACTCCATGCACATAAGCTTAAGGCTAAGTTTTCCTTGTTGCACTTTTGGAGAGAGGATGTTCGCTTTTTGAGGCACATTGTTTCAAAGAATGGTTTGGCGATAAGTTCGAGTAAGGTAGCGGTGGTTCAAGATTGGCTAGTTCTGAAGAATACCATGGAGATGCAGAGCTTTCTTAGTCTTGTGGGTTATAATAAGAAGTTTATTAAGGACTTCGCTAGGATTTTTGCTCCGTTGACTCGCCTTGCCAAGAAGAATCTTGTCTTTTCATACGATGCTAGGTGTGAGAATGCTTTTATTAGGTTAAAGGAAACTTTTACTAGTGCACCGGTGTTAGGTTTGCCAGATGGGACTAGGACCTTTACATTTTATATTGATGCTTATGTATGAGTTTAGGAGTAGTTTTGATGCATGAGGATAGGGTAGTGTGTTATGCGAGTAGACAGTTGAAGACCCATAAGAGGAACTACCTAAAACATGATCTTGAGTTGGCAACTATAGTTTTTGCAACTAAGTCTTCGAGGCATTATCTTCTAGTAGAAATATTTGAGCTTTTCACGGATTATAAGTCCTTGAAGTATCTGTTCTCTTAAAAGGACTTGAACTTAAGACAACAGGGTGGATGGAGTTTTTGGAATCTTATGACTTTGAGATTTCTTATACCCTGGGCAAGGGTAATGTAGTATAGGATGCTTTGAGTAGATGGAGAGCAATGTTGAGTCCTCTATTCTTGGAGTGGAGATATTTATAGTATATTTCTACTTTCGGCTTCAGACCATCATTGGATATTACCCCTAGATTATTGGCGGCCATGAAAGTTCAGTGGAATTTTTAGGAGTAGATTGGGTATGAGTACAAAGAGGATGTTCAACAAGCTGATATTCTAGATAGGTTGGGTAGAAGAGAGTAATCGAATCATTTGAGGCGTTATACCATAGACTCGAGGGGATGGTTGCAGAGAGATGGTAGGATTTGTGTTCCTCCTAGTGCATACTTGGTAGATGCGATACTAATAGAGTCTCACCATTCTAGGGTGACTATTCATCCAAGTGAAGACAAAATGTATTGTGATATGAGGATAGTTTTCTTTTGGTCAGTATTGTGATATGAGGATAGTTTTCTTTTGGCCTGGGATGAAGATGTAAGTGGCAGACTATGTAGCTAAATGTAGGACTGCCAAAGAGTAAAGGCAGAGTAGAAGAAGCCTGAAGGGTTATTACAGCCTTTGTATATTCCTCGGTGGAAATGGAAGAGAATCAATATGGATTATTTTGATGGATTACCTAGATCTAGAAGAGGGAATGAAAGCATTTGGGTCATCGTAGAGATTGACCAAGTGTGCTTATTTCATACCAGTAAAGAGCACTAGGACATCTACAACATTGGGAGCTTTGTATGTGACAGAGGTTGTTAAATTTCATGGAGTTCCTACTAGTTTATTTAGTGATCGAGACCAATTTTTACTTGTGAGTTCCGGAGGAATCTACAGAAGGCTTTAGGGACTAAGCTAAATTTGAGCGTGGCATACTTCCCATAGACTAATGGATAGACAAAGAGGTAAATCAACTTTTGGTGGATTTACTTAGGATGTGTATCATCGACTTTGGAGGTTCTTAGGTGGATCATTTCATGCTGGTTGAGTTTGTCTACAATAATAGTTACCAAACTAGCATAGGGATGGCACCATTTAAGGCTTTGTATGGCAGACTTTGTAGATCACCATCATGTTGGTGGGACATGATGGATAGGATCATTCTTTGAACCGACATGGTTAGGGAGATGTTGAAAAGAGCAGATTTGATTTGGAGTATGATGAAGACTGCCCAAGATAGGCAAAAATCATATGCAGATAGGAGATGCTCAGATTTGGAGTTTGAAATGGGAGATATAGTTTTTGTGAATGTTTCACCCCTGAGGAATGTGACGAGGTTTAGTAGGTTGCGAAAGTTAGTACCTAGGTTTGTTGGTCCATTCCGATTTTGGCTAGGATTGGGAAGTTGGATTATAGTGTGGAGCTTCTCGAGAAGTTGGACGGAGTGCTTGATGTTTACCATGTTTCATACTTGCGAAAGTGCTTACATGATTCCGCTATTGTAGTTGAGCATAGTCAATTGAAGGACATTAAGGTGGAGCGTAGGTTAATCATTTGTCGTTCTTCTATCTGTACCTTAGCGCATGTCATAAAGAAGCTATGTAATAAGGTGATTACAAAAATTTAGGTTTAGTGGGGAGACGGCCCAGCTTAGAGTACATGGGAGCTCGATGAGTACATTCGAGCTTCACAACGAAAACCCTTTTCTAGTATGTCTTAAATTTCAATCCTTCTCTAGTTACAACCCTTAGGTAGAACTTGAGGGAAATGGTAGATTATCTTAGGTAGAGGCCTTTGGATGATAGACATATTGTAAACATGTCAATAGGACATGTTATGAGTGATGGATGTTTATGGATGCAAATGGATGTTAATGGATGTAATTGGTTGTATTTCCACACGTTAGAATCATCGACATTATAGGTACGGATACTCGTATCATGTGAATATTATTCCTTGATTGCTTGCTACATATGGATGTTATGCATATGGAGGTCGCATATGGTTGTATGGTTGACATACATGTAGAATTATCAGTCTATCATTAGGACCTTGCATACATTTGGTTGCATGGCATGAGCATAGTTAGTGTGACCATCAATTCTCACTTCGATCTTGTCGAAACCAAAATGAATAACAGGAAAAAGGAATGAGGTACGATAGCACCAACAAAGCCTTTCGAAGGAGTCAAAGGGATCCTACAACCAAAAGCCAGATGTGTTACAAGTTTTCGAAGGGGTCAATATGGTCAAAAGCTCTCTTTTGTGTCAATATCTACCTTTCGAAATAGATGCTTTCGCCTAAATGAATACATTTCGAATAAGAGGAAGAACACCTTTCGAAGGCAGCAAATAACAACCTCTCACATGCATGCTAAAACTTTCTAAAGCAAAGGTTTCGCCTTCATACAAACTACTCAGAAAGATGCCTTGATTAGAATAACCTTTTGAAAGCATAATTAAGCCTTTCGAACTGGTCGAAGCTTTTAACTTCCAAGGAAGTTTCCGCATCTATCCAAAAGCATGTCTTCCAAAGCTTCTTTCTACATCAAAACCTAGAGTATTTCAATACCTTCGAAACCCCAAGAATGTACCTACTGACAAAGTCGAAATCTTATGCTACTTCCCACTTACAACAGTAAAGCAACACAAAGGGAAAATGCGCAACCACCCCTTTCAACGAAGATGGAAGCATTCAAACCTATTAGAAAGCATTACAGGGGGATGCACAAGTGCCAAAGGAGATGGAAGTTTTATAAAGCCACCTTTAGACCAGGTTGAAAGCTCTGGGTTAAATGGTGCCGACCCGCACCTATAAATAAGGCCCTAGGGGTCTGGTTTAAGGGATCTGAATTCATTCACTCTATACTTGTATTTTCTTAACTTTGCACATTTGAAAACCTTTTGTAAATCAAATCGAGGGAAGTTGATCAGTTTAAACATCATTGGATTAATAAAGGGAATATTTTGATATTTTTTGGATATGTAACTGTTTGGAGACTTTCTCTATATTTAATCATGTTCTGCTGATGCCAATCTCATCGAAAGGGAACCTTCTGAGTTAGTCAAAACCCTCTTACATTCCTAATAAACCCAGGTTCTTAGCTTTAAATCATTATTCACTAAAAGCTCACCCCTTAGTGAGTCCAAACCATAACATAGCTTCTTTCTCCTTAGATTTCAGGATTGAACCCGAATCATTTGAAATACAAGCTTTCGACAAAGTCCAAACCCATCTGGTCAAACCATATTCTTAAATCCTTAGTGTCAACCATTAGTGTTTCACATCAGTTTCGAAAGAAAGGTTTCAAAAGGATAACCAAATAACTTCAGTAAGCTTGAAAGACTTGAAAGTAAGAAACATAAGTGTTTCGACTGGATCGAAAGGCTGGGCTAGGAAGAGTTTCTACAATAAAGACCTATTCGAAAAGCTAATCAGAGGAAGTAATAACATCCTTGCTTTCTCAAATTAATCAAAAGAGGTTCAGAAGAACTAACTTTTTCCTTAAACTCTACTTTGGGGTGTTGACAAGTTTTATTGTTTAACATTTTGGCACTAGAAGGAGGGCTCGAACCATCGGTCTTGATGAACATCCAACACCATTTTTCTCTAACCCAATTCTATTTCAAGCTTACCCACTTTAGA
The DNA here is from genome assembly GCA_030737815.1 of Allium fistulosum. Classification (NCBI taxonomy): domain Eukaryota; kingdom Viridiplantae; phylum Streptophyta; class Magnoliopsida; order Asparagales; family Amaryllidaceae; genus Allium; species Allium fistulosum. Next base: position 748,756,733 of record CM060905.1, on the reverse strand, counting down.
CTTTACTTCATCATGATTAGTAAAGTCAAAAGATCCAAACAAGGGTCCTCAGAACCACACATAATAGAATTCTTCCCAAGAAAAGTTAATGATTCCAAACTATATGAAGAGCAAATACTAAGAATGAAGGCTTTGTGGATCATAAGGAAAAATAAAATTGAAGCCTATGATCCAGCTGGGTTTTTAAACGCTTTCTATATTGGTCGCACCCCTATTTTTGCTTTAGGATAAAAGAAAAATGGAAGTGATAACCTATTTGATCAAATGAGGAAAACAATTCAAAATTATACGAAAGGCACAATCTTTGAAGAAGGAATAATAGCTGATTACAACGCCTTTGCACATAAATGGCATCAAGCAACAACTGGAACACTACCGACACCAGAACTTCAAAGGGTTTTAAAAAGAAAACTAGTCGATGAGAGTCAAACTGTAGAACCAAGTAACAAAAGATCTAGAAACCATCCTCTAAAGACAAGCTTTAAGTCGAGACTTTCTAAGGAATCTGGAAGGATCTTATTGCCACTACCATACGATTAACGGTCATGAAACAAATCACTGCAAAGCACTTGAAGGGATGATAATCAACTCTTTTAGACAAGGAAAAATTAATGAGTTTGTAAAGAGATCATAGATGAAGTCAATAAAGAACTACTTTACCAAGAAAAATCTACATGGTTGGGAGTGAAATACTCCATTCACTTGGACACTACGTTTAACGGTCAAAGCCTTGGTTAGGTTAGAGTAAGCCTCTTCCACGCCACGCTATGTCTAGGTTAAAGCATCGACAAGCCCTTGGTCATGCCACGCTACGACTACATCAAGGCGCCTTCTGGAGGGAGGTTAGAGTAAGTCTTTATCCATGCCATGCTATGGCAAGGTTAAACCATCAACAAGCCCTTGGCCACACCATGCTATGGCCAGGTCAAGGCGCCTCATGGAGAGAGGTCAGAGTAAGACTCTATCTGTGCCATGTTATGGCCAAGTTAATGCATCAACAAACCATTGGCCGTGCCACGCTATAGCGAGGTCAATGCGCCTCCTGGAGGGAGGTTAGGTAAGTCCTTGGGTCCTGCTTGAGAATAAGCTAACCAAGTGTGCCAGACAAAAATGGACTAAGATGTCTAAGCCTAAGAAGCGGCATATTGGATAATGGACTAAGACGTCCAAACCCAAGAAGCAACATAACAGACAATGGACTAAGATGTCCAAGCCCAAGGTGCAACATATCAGACAATAGACTAAGATGTCCAAGCCTAAGAAGCGACATATCAGACAATGATCTAAGATGTCCAGGCCCAAGAAGCGGCATATCAGACAATGGACTAAGACGTCTAAGCTTGAAAAGCAGCAAATCAAATAGCAGTTGAAAGTCTTAAAGTGTTAATGCAGGTCAAAAGAGCCAATACCCAAGAAGTAGTATAGAATAGAAGGCTTCAATCAAAATCTACAGCCTCCAACTAATCATCAAAGAAGAATTTTTGAACTTCACCTATTAATACTTGAATCTGGGTTTTAGGTCATTTATCATTAAGTTCAAGACCTCACTTATCAATACCCAATCATGGATTTCGGGTCATTCATTATTGAGGTGAAGACCTCACTCATTAATACCTGAATCTGGGTTTTAGGTAATTTATTATTGAGTTTGGGACTTCACTTACTAATACCTGAATCTGGGTTTTGGGCCTTTCAATTTATGATCTTTATCTTACCCGAATCTGGATTTCAGGACTATAACAATTAATTACTAAACTTCACTCATTAATGCCCTAACCTGGGCTAAAGATCTCTATTAAGAAAATTATTATTATGGACTTTTGGTTATCATCCAAAAATACCTGAATCCAGGTTTTGGATCTTCTAACTCTTAAATTTCATTCACTAATGCCCGAATCTGGGTCACTGGATCGTAATTACATGATCCTTATAGACTTTCTATAAGCTATCATCAGAAGATGATTTCTTAAACATCTATGGTCAAACTCTTGGATGAATTGATGATTTTCTATTATCAGATTTCTGATATTCTAGCAATATAATTAAAGCTGAATTCTTGTTATCTCTCATCATTACCAAAGTTAGGTTTTCAAGACATTTAATTAAATACAATTACTTTACACTTAATATCATATACCGACATAATGACTGGCTAATCTCAACAAACGATATGGATAAACTTCTATATATGTTCCAAGCTGATGACACATAATGTTGTTTACTTCATGCCCTTCATGGAAAGGAAGTCATTAAAAAGGATTGGAAGATCCAGCAAACACAAAAACTATAGATCAAGTTATCAGAAAGTTGATTAACAAATAACATTGCAGGAAAGGACCACAGTCTAGTTGATATTTACAAAAATTTTATAATTTACATAATTTTTGAAATTTATTTACATGTACATGATACAAATATTTTCATCTCTTAAATCTTAAGCAACTATGTCTAGATTTTCAGCAATTAAGGGATCAACGATGTAATGATTAACAATATGAAAAACCTCTTTAAGTTTCTTCGCTTTTTTCCTCATTTTGTGTTCATCATCAATAGACTCAATACTGGTCTTTAAAGCACGATTGAAAGCCTTGTTTGTGCCTTTAAGAGTCTTATTTTCACTTTCCAAATCAACGATGCGCTTTTGAAGAAGATACTTCTCGTGTTCGAGTTTTTGAATCCTAGCTGCATATTCATTTATGCATTGCGAGTATCTTACTTTTTTGCCATTCATCGAAATACTTCACCATCTCAAATTTGACTTTCTACACCATTCTCATACTACCTTCTCGTCTAAGCCAGGAGAAGGGTTTGTCATAATTGGGAACTTTTGGGGTGCAAGGGAAGTAGACCTTGTCGATTTCGCGACTGATGAAATAACGGGAGAAACTGGCTAATCGATATATGAGTTATTATTCCCCATAATAAATTTTAGTGATTCGCATTGAAGTTGACTATCCTTTAACTTGATCTCTAAGTCAATAATTTGCTGGAGCAGCTCGAACATCTTATGGTCAAAATCGATCGAAGGATTTGATTTAATTTGACGTTTTAATAAGGAAATTATTTTGTGTTTGCTCTTAATGTCAGTCTCTAGATTGGCGATCTGATCGTTAAGATTTCTAACAATTGTTTTTTGAAGAAAAAATCTCCTACACAATTTTAGTGCTTTAGTGTTATCCTAGAAATGAGTGGATAAAGGATCGTCAAGGAGCTTCCTCTTTTCAAGATCTGCTAACAACCTATCTCTAATATCGATAAAGCATGATGTCAAATCTGACGACAACGACGTTGTAGTTAGCTGTAACTCCTATTTAAAAAAACAAAGAAAAAGGAAATAATGTCAAAACATGAATAGTCAATTTCTTTATTATAACAATAGAGGGTTACAACTTAAGTAGAACTAAAACAAAAAGTACAATTTCATTTGGTACTTGTTTCACATTTACAGTTGAGAAACGATCTTTTTGGCTTTATTCAAGGAGTTAGGTGAAAGGGTAACTGTTGAATCAAAAGGAACATTAATCCCTTCCGGGGTAATAACCGGAGGATATTTGCTATAATCCCGCTTCCTGGTAGGAGGCCTATCACGACCACATATTAAGTTGGTATGATATGTCAGGATTTCCTTAAAAAGCTTTCTTTCTCTTCACCAAGAAAATCGATGCAAAGTCGAGGATGCTCCCTGTAAAGTCTCTGCAAATCTGTAAGAAAATAGTATCTGGCTAATTTTGAAGATTTGAAAGTGAAGACTTTTCTAGATATTCCCTTTTAGTTTAACATACCAGCTTAAATAATTTCTAGAAACAGAGCTTCCAAAGGAACAATTATTCTGTGATAACATAATGAAATGCAGCAAAGTATAAAAGGAAACTAGAGCAAGAAATTCATAGACCGATATTATTACATAATTAGGATTAATAATTCAGTTCATACAAAATTGACTTTTTAAATAACTCTGAAATGAATTATCGTTATAATATTTGAGTTTCTTAGGCAGCAATTCTTGGGAAATCGATCTGACTCATAGTAAGTTCCAGGATGCTCTAGATTGTGGATCAGATCTAAATTTGTCCAAGTATCTCTTGTGTAAACGCCTAGATGGACCCCCGCTAAAATCGCCTAAGTATGAGAAATCTACGGTTGGGTGTATGCAATAGGCCTTGTATAAAAAGTCAACCAGGATGTCCTTTCTTCAATCAACATCCAAAAGAGTGTAATCAACTCCTGATTCTCTTTTAAAAGACTATTATATCAAATATGTGCCCTTCTCAATCGTGGGTCAGCTTCTGGATTTTTAATAGATGTTAACACTGCCGCACTTCTGTTAAGTCTATGATATTTGCCAGAGAGAATATTTTGTTCTTTCAATTTTTTATCTAACTCTCTATACAAGCTATTTATTTCAACTTGTTTTCTTTCAATCTTTTATTTATATGAGTGGACGGGTTTCCTCCTTATCTAAAATAAAGGATCTAAACTGTTATTATCTTGGAAGTGAAAGCCATTTAAACAAAGAATCCCATACCTGGGAAACATGAATTATTGATTGAGCGACCTGCTTCTTCTCTTTTGGTTCTTCCACACTCATGTTAGTAAGCTACTCTTGAATATCAAAAGACGTAGGAGATTCAATTGGGCTTGTTTCATGAAAAGTTGGATCATGGCTGGTCTTTTCTGAAGCTCAAGTGTTGTCATCATCACCATTTTCAGGAGTATCATTGTGGCCATCCCTGTCACCACCTGAACCTTGGCCTCCATCTTCATTTTCATCATCGTCGTCGTCGTTATCATAATCGTCATCAATGTTACTGCCTTTCTCCTTGGCAACTTCATCTTTGTCTCCTTCATCTTCAGAGTCGGAATCGACTTCGAAGGAGGGGACTTTGAATGATAGAATTTTAGAGGCATCGATCTCCTCTCTTTCAGCAACTTTAACCCCCTGCTCTATTATTTTTATCTTGTCTGTAACTCTATTGACAAGAGCATGACCGAGTGAGGGAAAGCTCAGGTCTGGGCATTTATCAACATTATCGGCGTAAGCAAGCATCATAACATCTTCAAAAGAATTGACGATGAAGTCCTTAAGAGAAGTATAAAGGAATTGAGACACCCACAAATAAGTAAGCAAGCTCCTGTAGCAAGATTAGAAGCCATTAGGATTCTACTTGCTTTCGCAAATCATAATAATTTCAAATTATTTCAAATGGATGTTAAAAGTGCATTTTTAAATGGATTTGTAAAAGAAGAAGTATATGTTGAACAACCACCAGTTTTTGAAGATGAAAATTCACCAAACCATGTGTACAAACTTAAGAATTCTTTATATGGTCTAAAACAAGCTCCTAGAGCCTGGTATGATAGACTAAAATCTTATTTATTACAATCAAATTTTGAAATTGGTAAAATAGATAATACTCTTTTTATTAAAAGAAATAAAAATGATATTCAACTAGTTCAAGTATACGTAGATGATATCATTTTTGGTTCAACTAACTTCGAAATGAATAAAGAATTTTCTGAAATAATGACAAAAGAGTTTGAGATGAGTCATATGGGTGAATTAAACTTCTTTCTAGGATTGCAAATAAAACAGTTAGATAATGTATTTTTATTAGTCAGGAAAAATATGCTAAAGACCTAGTTAGTAAATTTGGTTTGACTACTGCGAATGGAAAACCCACTCCCATGGCAACCAATGAGTACCTTAGTAAGGAAGATCTCTCGAAAGATGTAGATCAAAAGTTGTATAGAGGAATGATTGGATCACTACTCTATATCACTGCTAGTAGACCTGGTATCATGCATAGTGTATGTCTCTGTGCAAGATATCAATCTCATCCTAAAGAAACTCACTTAAAAGCTGTAAAACGTATCATAAGATATATTAAACACACCTCTGATTATGGCTTATTTTATCCTAAAAACGATTCATTTGATTTAATATCTTACTATGATGCTGATTACGCTGGTTGTAAATCAGACTGTAAAAGTACAAGTGGAACTTGTCACTTTTTGGGACATTCTCTGGTTTCCTGGTTTAGTAAAAAGAAAAATACAGTTTCTTTATCAACAACTGAAGCAGAGTATATTTCTGCTGCTTTGGCTTGTTCTCAAGTAATATATATGCAACAAACCTTAAGAGATTTTGGATTAAATATCTCAAAATCGCCAATTTATTGTGATAATACTAGTGCAATAAATTTATCTAAAAATCCTACTCATCATGCTCGAACTAAACATATTGATATCAGACATCATTTTCTCAGAGATAATATAAGTAGAGATGTAATTACTCTCGACTATATCAATTCTGAAAATCAAATTGCTGATGTTTTAACAAAACCCTTAAATGAATCTACATTTACTAAATTAAGAAGAGAATTAGGTATTTGTTCTTTAACTGAAATATAAAATTTAAATAACGAGTATAATTAAAATTAATTCAAAATAAATTAAAAAGGTAAAAATACAAGGACCATGTCGACATACCCACTAGACCCATGTCGACATATAACGATTTTATTTTTAAAATTTTTTTCCCACTAAAATTCAAAAAATTAGTTATATATTCTTCTCTATTTCGAATTCTTATTCATTCTCTCTAGTTTCTCTTCAATTTCTATTCTAAAATAAAATAAATAATGGCATCTTCCTCTAAATCAAACATAAAACCAACTTTCTTATTCCCCTCTCCTACTTCTAGTCCACTCCAATGCTCCACTCTTGCATGTGTTACTAAATTAGAGGAGTCTATGAAGGATACTCTTCAGATGTTGACTGAAATTCAAGTGACTCAACTTCGTATGGCGAAAGAGCAAGAAAGGCAAGGGAAGATTCTTAAGAATTTTCAAAAATTCCTAATGGATAACCAGGCCAACCCTATCTTGATCGATGAAGACTCTTCACTCAATCAAGAACATAAGGTCAACGAAGAAGAAGAAGAAGAAGAACCAATGGAAGAAGCACACGAGGAGGATAATGACCAAGTAGTATGCGTTGGAGAAGTGTGTTTTGATAAAAATGGGAATCTTGTCGAACAACGTGGAAATTTCTGTTTCCACTATCCAAACTGTTCGATTCATAAATCCCCTATGATCAGAAACACACATTAGTTTCTTCTATTTCTCTCTGTTATTTATGTCTTTATGTTTTTCAAACGCAAATGTAAATAAAACCATACTCGTAATAAATAAACTCGTGTTCTTATATGTGTTAGTATTATTGTGAATTCTTTGTTAGGATAGTTAATAGTTTAGGATTATATTTCCGTGTTAATTATTTATGATATCACTATCATTATAATAACACGTCATAGAGTTATATAGTTTGGAGTTATATAGTTTGGAGTTATATAGTTTAGAGTAAGTTTTTGTTGATGACAAAGGGGGAGAAGTATAAAATAGGATAGTTAAGCATAGATTAAGGGGGAGTTGTTAGTTTTAGGGGGAGTTATTAGGATAGAAGTGATATTTTATAAACAAAGGTTGTCATCATCAAAAAGGGGGAGATTGTTAGTCCTTGAGATGATGGTTTTGATGACAACAACCTTAGAATAGATTATAAAATATAAATACTAACATTACAAGTTTAGATATATATGTATTTGCAGGATCTAACCATGCAGGTATCAAGAATGAAGACTGTACAGTATAGAGATTCAAGATACAGAGATAGAAGACTCATGAGTATCAAGATTATCAAGAGTTCAAGGTTAAGTCTGTTTTATTAGGAATATTTGTTAAAACTCGTAGAAAAGCACTGACATCTTAATATCCAATTTATTCGTGGGATGGAATCCACTTCAAGCCCGTTAAAGGGATGGAACCCTAAGTAGGATGGAACCTACGAAAATCTAGTGGTACATTGTTTTGTATCCACTAATTTTAATTCAAATGGTTTTACAAAATTATCTTGTTTTCAAAATGATTTCAAAACTTTCATTTTAAAAGATTCAAAACTCTCTATCCTGATTTTAAATAATTTTAGCCTCAAAACATCTTTAATTTCAAAGTCAAAATACTCCTGTTTTTAAATGTCTTTTCAAATAATATATTTAACTTTTAATATTTATACTTAGATTTAAATATAAAATTATAGTTAAATTATGTATTTATTGTTCTTTATATTTACTTATGAATTTCAACTATATTCAAGTATATTTATAAAGTTTTAAATAGTTTTTATATAAGATAAATATTGTTTTTATAGAAATTCAAATTATCATTTTTGGCTGAGGGATGTCGACATGCCCCTAGGTAGTATGTCGACATAGTGACAGTTGAAGTTCAAATTTAAATTTCAAAAGAAGTGTTTATTCGCCATAACTCTTCATGAATGGTCATGGCTGTTGGTTTTCTATAAATAGGGGTCAGTTTCAACGAATTTTTAATCACTTTTTTCTGGTTTTCACTTCTCTTCATCTTCCACATTTCTTATTACAAAATCATACTATTACTCTGCCGAAATCAACATCGAATCATACTCGATTACTTCTAGTTTGATTCTACATCACTATCTCTACAAGGTTCTCAGTGCTATTCAGAGTTATAGGTTTCTTTGTAATATATTAGCGAGAAAAGGTGTGATTGTAGCCTTGTAAATCAATCAAGCGAGAAAAGGTGTGATTGTAGCCCTGGAAATCAATTGGGTGAACTTGTTGCCCGGTAAATCAAGTATCCCTACCCAGAGGATTGGTATTTTGGAGGGTGTACCTCGTAGCCTTGAAATCGAGGGTTGTAATTATTGAATTGCTTTTGAAAGGAAATCCATACTTAGTTGTGCGGGACTAGATGTAGGGTAACTTCGAACCAGTATAAAATCCGGTGTGTTCTTTCCTTTACTGCTTTTACTTTATATTTGCATCTGTGTTTGATTCTGTGTTCATATCTGTGTCTAATTAGTGTATACATTGTTAATAAAGTTAGATAAACTCAAAAAGATTAACAAATTTCTTAAAACACTATTCACCTCCCCTTTAGTGTTAATTCTAGCCTTAAGATCCTTAATCCGCATTTCTCACATGATCCATATAAAGATCTTATAGATTGGTATTGATCCATGCGTATGGTGCTGGTCCACCAACTTTATTGAACTGGCCTTGCTTTCTCATGAACAACTACTATTATATAGTGGAGATCATGGAGGAAGACATGGTGGAGCATTTCCCAACAACCTACAACTACAAATAGGAGGCTAGGAGCTCATTCTTTAGCATCCTTTTGCTTTCTTGCAACTTAAGCGGTACTGAACAATAAGAAATGTACTTATACAGCACGATAATCAATAGAAATCTCAAGTAGATTAGGCAATAGTTAACTTGAAAAGTTTTTCAATCAAATTCAATTAAATAGCCAAGATTCATTTGGGAATATCAAAAGGCAGGAAATATTTATGCTGAAATAAAGATGGGTATCGAAACAGTTGACTTGAAAAGTCGAAATGCATTCCTTCGCTAGGGGGCAAGTGTTATTATTGTTTATACTAAAACTGGGCACAACACTCTTTGGACGTATTTGAAGAGATTAAAATGAAGAATTAAAATATAAACAGAGGATAATCTAACAAACACACCAAAGCAAGAAAACAGAAATGTAAGAAGACGGAGATTTATAGTGGTTCGGTGTTGTAGCCTACGTCTACTTTAGATCGGTTCGTATCGATAGCCTTTCGTATCGATCCCTTGCTTATTGATCAGATGACATGGAGCGATGGTTCAGGAGAGATCCACTTTTCATGCCGCACGACTGTTTCCTTTACTTGATCAGGCCTTCTTCGTATCGGTCCTTGGAAGTTCCTTTCGTATCGATGCTGGCACATGTTCTAGGTATCGATTCCTTGGGGGTAGGTTTTGTATCGATCGTTGGCTGATCGATACGAATTGTGTAGATGGGAGGATCGATATGAAGAGTATCAAGTGGCAATAAAATGAATCATAATCGATGCCAGCGCTTGATAGGTACGAAGGAAGGGGATGAATACAAAAAGAGGGTAGCTTTTGATGGATACGAATAGAAGAACCTTGTTGGACGGATACGAACTAATGCTTGTAGGTTGATGGATACGAATAGAACTATTGCATGGTGATGGATACGAACTGGAGAACCTTGTTGGATGGATACGAACTAAACTTGCCTCTCATGAAACTTGGTCAATCCATAACTTGATCATACGAACTCTAATTGACTCAAAATTTGGAATGTTGGCTTTCATAGCTTTGCTTGTCGTATCATGTTAATTGTAGCTCGATTCGGACTCGGACAAAATTTTCCAGTATCTATAGAAGACCTGTGTATAACCGATCTTTAAGTCAAACTGTCTTTGGTTTCTAGCCAAGTCCTTGGTATCACGGCCTTGCCAAAAGGCGGGATAACATTTGCCCCCTAAAGTATGTCTTGTGTGAACATGATGTGCTTTGAAAAGTTGTATTCTTTATTCTGAAAAAGCTCTGTCTGATTCATTGAATAGTCGTTGCCTTTTCATTAAGAGATGTAACCTTTGACCGATTTCCAGTAATATAATTGCTGAATTGTTGACTTCCAATGATCATGCTGTGTTTTGTTGTAACTGAGTGTCAAGTGCTAGCAATGTGTTGTTCGCTGTTTTGATTGTCATCAGGTGAGCATTCAATTCCTGTTAATTTTGAAAACTGAATGTTAGTTTGTCATACATGCACGTACGTTAACTTGACTCATGTTCACGTTCACGGGTTGTTGTTAAGTCCTTCAGTTTTTTGTTTGGATTGAGTTCCGCATCAAGTCTCTCCTGGATCGACGTGAAATTCGAGTTGTAACAACATTTGATAGTCGTTTTAAGTCCTTCCATTGTATCGATCCTCTCCTAGATCGACTTTAGAAATTGGGATACATGTTTCATATCGATGGCTATCTATACAAAGTAGTTGGTCTTTTGAGATGATTCGTATCGATGGATATGAGTCCTTGTAATCTTCAAATGGATGGATATGAAATTGTTGTTTCGTACAGATGGAACTAAGTGATTGATATAGAACTTCGTTGTGTCGTTCGTACCGATAAAATTTGCACAGATGGATACGAAGATGATGGCTGGTCATCAATGGATACAAATTGCTAATTCCCTGACCGCCCTGGGCTGATGGATACAAACTAGTCTCTTTGTATCGATAGAACTTGTGACCGCCTTAATCGGTTCTGGCTACTGGGAGATGAATCATTTCTTTCCTGGTCACGAGTTCATATAAATGCCTTTTGAACTTAGCCAAATTTTCTACTAGCCATCACTTTTAGTTCTACTGTCGTATCATTAGGAAACTCGGAAAAAAGGAACCGTCTTCTTCCCCAAATCAAAATAATTCACTTATCCCTCAAACTGATTCTTTAATTTAGGTAATTGATCAATTAAACAAACTTTAAAACGATGAGACCTGAGTTTTAGCGCCAATCTATTTAAAGCTGCGGCCAATTCCAGCGATGGCGGCACCGGAGTTGGGTCGGAGCGAGGTCGAGGAGGGATTAATGGCATTTAGGCTGTTTGGAGAGGAAGAACCGTCGATGGATACCAAGGAACCATGGGAAGAAGCTTTGCCTTAGACCTCGTATCGATGAAGGATGGAAGAAGCATCCCTCGTATCGATCCAAAATGGGGAACTTGTATCATCTAGAACCGATTGGTGGAAGGTGGAGTTTCGTATCGATCTGGAGTGGTGGAACTTCGTATCGATCTAAAGTGATCAATACGAAGCCTTGGCCATTTGATCGATACGAAATCAAGGAGCCGATATCGATACGAAATCTTGGTAGGCAATCGATAGGAAATCTTTGGTTGGAGATCGATATGAAGTTGAGGATCTTTGATCGATAAGAAACCTGATTTTTCTCGATCGATACGAGACTGGACTTTTGTGGAATGTTCCATGTTCGAACTCTGACGAATATGAAATCTTTTGCATGTTCGAACATTTAACTCCGACGATCTTCAACCTTGCATAATTGGACTTAACTGTGTAACCGCATATCTGACTGCCCTTTGAATCTCGTCGATGGAACTGTAGCTTGACAAACTTAACGAACTCTAACATGGATCATTCTCCGAAGTCAGGATGGCACGGTTGTGATGGTCAGCGATGGTGGTCACTTCGGTTGAAGCTCGAAGTCTTGTCATTTTAACACCTATCGAACTTGAAATTTTTTTAAGTATTATGTAGCACTACTCTACACAAAATGAGCACTCACTTCACAATCATGGGGCGAAGACGGGTTTCTCGCCATCTAACAATGGTTTTTACTGAGTTCAATAGCCGTGGATCTAGCAAGCTCTAAGCCGTAGGATATCCAAAGTCCTCCACTGCCAGTTATACAAATGCCAGAGATTGCAGCTGAAGTAATAAGTCCTACTCCGGACGAGATGCCGGGTGTAGCTTTTATTATGAATCCACAGGATTCTGTCCGTTCTAAGATTTCCGAAAACATGTTAGGTTGGATTTTCCTTAGGCACGGACTATCTATGGAAGACGTCTTGGTACCGGGCATGAAAGGCAAAGTCCATAACCCCCCGGAAGGCTACGCAGCTTGCAATAGATTCATGTGCGTCACTTGAACGCAGCCTCCTTTCAATCAGTTCATTCAAGAAGTGTTGCTTCTCTTGAGAATTGCTCCATCTCAATTACATTTGAACGAGTATGCTCTGCTCAATAGCTTGTTCATTCTCTTTATGGAGCACCTTTTTCGACCTTCGACAATCGAAGAAATTAGATGTCTATTCAACATTAAAAGTCAAGGGGACAACCCTTCTTTCACTTTTCTAGAAGCAGTTAGAAATTTCCAAGTAGTGGCAGAAGCCTGGAGTAAGTTAAGCTACTCCATAACCGAATGGTTCTTCATTCGGTGTACACCGGGATTTGTCAGACAGTGGTTAGTTAAACGTAAGTGTTCTAACTTCTTCGCCGATTAACCGAGTAACTCAAGTTGATGTTGGGTTTAATACATTGCTTCTTTTACATCTTCGATCCCACAGCCTGAAGGAGAGCGATTCAAAGAGATTGTATAAACTCTCCAATCTGTATCAGCCGAACTTAGGGATGTTGATGAGGTTCTCACTGACGAAATCTTGATCGTTGTTGGACTTGTAGAAAGTGGCCAGAGCATTGGATCAGCAGGCATTCTTAAAATGGCTCTGATAAGGCATAGAGGAAGAAGAGCTCCAAGGTGTCATAACTAGTGAACAGGGTGATGATGAGAATGTGCCCTCTGGAGATGAGCCTACAGCTGTGCCTCCGCAGAGTCCTTAATCTATATAATTGAAGATAAATGGCAAGGCTATTGCCTACAAATCCACGAGACAAAAAACTATTGTGTTATCTCCACCCGTAACAACTGTTATAAGTTCAGAGGCACCTCCTCCACCAATGGAGAGTTCCTTTAAGGGATCAGCTGACATCCCTATTCCAAATAACTTGTCTTCTTATCAAGAATTTGGACTTAAGGGACTTCAAAGTGCCTTAGATATAGGGGAGCCAACTCCTACGTGTGCGGCTACTACAACCAGTTGGTTGGTGGGTTTGCACATGCATGCACACATTTCATGGTGCCACACAACCTCTAATCACATGTTTCTCAATTTCTAGAGATAACTAACTCTGTTTCTCTTTTCACTTTACAAATATGATGTCGAAGCAAGGATCTATGCTCAGTAGTCTTCGTTCTGCGTGCCATTCTTCTAGCTCATAGTCCGAATCTGACGCAGCAGATTAATCAAAACAATGTAGATCGATGGAAGTAGCAATCGATGGATTGATGAATACTGAAATGCCCGAATTCGTTGATCCGAAGATACCGAATTCTAGCTATCCCGAACTCGTTGATCGCGCACGATACTGGGTTCAAAGATCTGCGATTCTTTACACATTGATCTAGCGCACTAGATTCCGTGAATCGGCTTCAGCTGTCGCTGAATCGAGCGCACTCGATTATCCGAGAGTGGAGATAGGAGATTACACTCGACTACCAATTTGGTGAAAGCACAAAGCTAACAAAACAAAGTTTTATTTCAAATCCACTAAACTTTCAAATGTACAACTCACGCCTACTTATAGCATTTTACAACTCAACACTGAAAACAGTACAACACTTAGGTCGTGAACGACCTACGACCTAACATAGTGCGACCTAAGAAAAGTAGACGACTTAAAGTAGTCGACCTAAAATAACACGACTTAAAAGATTACAACATAAGAAAATACAACACATCATGTTACAACACTTAGGTCGTACACGACCTATCAAGACCTCCGACTTATAACAACAGTTACAACAGATAAATGACCTAACAAATGAATGGCATGCGGAGCTTCGCGACCGAATGAACGGCATCCCCCATCAGCGACCTAAAAATAAGCGGCTTCAGAAACTTCGCGACCTAAGTATTCACGACTTATCTTCCCACATCTTTCTGCGACCTAATATTGACCGACCTAAGGCCACGCGACCTAAGGACCCAATATCTTCGTGCGACCTAACTAGGTCGTAGGTCGTTGAACAACTTAACTTAGGTCGTGAGCGACCTAAAACTCCTCCTAAACAACTTTGCGCGCCCCCTTCGTTAGCTCGTATGCGACCTATCCTAGGTCGTTGGTTTCCTTCTTCGGTATCGTTCACTTCTCCGCTTTGTTCCAGTACCCCGTTAGGTCGTGGCCGACTTAAAACTTCTTTGTTAAGTCGTGGATGACTTAAGCCTTGTAATTTCTTAACCTGTACTGCTATTGTGTTATCTCGTGGCACTTCATTAGGTCGTGGCCCGCCTGCGTTAGGTCGTGAACAACTTAGACCTTCAAGTGGCCCGCCTGCGTTAGGTCGTGAACGACTTAGACCTTCAAGTAGAGGTTGCGCTGCATCAGAATCTCGTAGGCGCAAGTCGGAAAGACAAGATTGCGGCCGCTCCAGCCAAGAGAGGTAGTGTTATCAAAGGGAGAGGGAGAGGGAGAGGCAATATCAAAGTAGGCGCCGCTCCTGGTCGCGTTCTCCACCACCTAAGGGTCCCTCGCAACCCTCTGGCTCCAGAAAACAAACTGCTGAAACTTTACGTCAAGTAGTGCCTCCACAAACTTCAAGATCTGGCAAACAACGCCGTAGAGCAGAGGCAAAAACTCCTGCTGTTACCACTTCGACTGCTATGGAGCCCACGGGGGAGGAGCCATCAGAATAGCTAAGTTAAGGATGAATTTTCCAAACATCTACTTTGATGGCTTCCATTTCCACCCAAACTTGAAACGAATCACCAATGAGGCCGAACAGATGGTAAATGATTATATATATGATGTCTACAATCAGTATCGAGAATGGGTGAAGACCGCAGAGAAAGCTTCAACAGTGGCCTTTGATTGGCTGAAAACAATTAAGAAACTGGAAAAAGATCTCGCTTAGAAGGACCGCATAATTCAAGTGCTTAACAATGAAAATGAGTCTTCATGGAAATCTAAAATGGAGGCCCAAAAGAATGCTAATGAGGCAAGTCAGAAAATGGTAAAGATGCAACAATCGCACGTGGCCTTGGTTGAGGAGATGGGTCACCGGAACACCACCGTAATGGCTAAAAGAGATGCCATGCTCAAAGAGCTTTAGGAATTAAAGGCTAAATTTAATGAGGCAATCAAGGAAAGAGACGACGCTAACAAAGCTACCCAAGAAGCATGTGAGTAGACGGTGGCGCTAAAGGATGAAAGGGATGCGGCAGTTTTAAAAGCCCAGGAAGCAGAAGCCAGAATTGAACTTGAAGTTACGGCAGCGGAGACACGGATGGAAAATGATATTGAAGATCTCCTGGTCACTTATAACGTCAACGTCGTAAAACACCGCAATCTGAGGTGGCTCGAGGACTACTCATTACGCTTATATATTGCTTGGCACCGCCTGGTAGAGGATGAGAAGGCGGACCGCAACACTTCAACTATTGATGACTTTGAACTTAAAAATCGTATATTAGTTGAAGATGAGGCAAAAGTTCTTCTTGACGCCATCGTCACCTTCTAAAAGGAAAATCTTGCTGCTATGTATCCGGATGTTGGAGAAGGATCCAGAGTCGAGCATTATGAAGTAAGCTCTAAAATGCCAGCAGCAACCCAACCTGAGCTTACTTCTGCAATTGGTCCTCCAACTGTTCCGGCCTACGACCTTGACCAACCACGCCTATCTCCAGTACATGAACATGGTTCTGAAGGCACATCGGCTCAACATGTGAGCCAATCTGAGGAAGTTACTATGAACACTTCTTCCATTCGCCCAAAGGCAGGAGAATTGTTGGAAGATGTCACTAATATTTTCTCTTATCTTTATTCAGTTTTAGGCACTGCACCAACTGATCCTCCTGCAACCCAAGAATTGCATCATGAGCAGGAGGCTATTATGACGGAGGCAACAACAACAATGGCCGCTACATCAACCGGAGAGGTGCATGAGAGCAGTTGCTTCTTTGATGAACAAATAATGGAGGTACTCCTTGGTCATGAAAGCAATCCGATTACTAAACTTCCCTTTATAGATGATGATGTGATTATTACAAGTTCCTCGGGCCCGACTAGCAGCATTCCGATGGGCATTCTCACAGAACAGGCCTATGCGATAATGGCAGAGATTAAGGCCGAGATGGAGCAAGCCAGGCAGGCTAGCAGTGTCGGTGGTGGCATGGCGGGTCCCGGCACCGGTCCCTATGCCTATAGTTTCTCCGGGTGGCACCATCATGGATACCGGCGTGCCTCCTCCTTCAAATGTTGAAAGCGCCACTACTCCTCCAGCTCCGCATAAGGAGAACATTTCGATCCTCGTAAGCTCCGAGGAGGAGACGGTTCTGATTCCCTCTACCGAAGACAAACCAGCTAAAGCGGACCAGGGAGGTAAAAGCTCGAAGAGAGGATCGGAGGACAGTACAAGCGGGTCTACGCCAAAGAAGAACAGGAAGGATAAGAAATCAAAGTTGTAGACGCATTTTTGCTTCTTTTTTTTATAGGTAGCTTAGAATAAGATTTTCTTTTGCTTTCGTAGGCCATGTATAGATGCGGGTTGGCCCCTTCTTATAGGAATTCAATGAAAAGATTTTTGTACTTGTGTTTTTTCCAAAGAATAGTAGAAATAAAATCTCTTTTTTTCCAGCATAACTCTGTGTTCATTTGTTGAAGTGTTTCAGCGCTCGAGTTTCCATTCAATGTACTTGTGAGGCTTTGGTCTCTGAGTCAGACTTGAGTTCGGTTGCTAAATCATGAAGTCATGGCTTCGGGTCATAACCAAACGTTAAGTCGAGTCCTAACGTTACGATGTCTCAGCTAGCGGCTTGTACTTGAGTTATGCCCCCATTTCTGGAGAGAATTGAAGTAGTTGGTCGGTAGTCGCTTTCCACCTTTAATAATTTTAACTTAACTTCATCGGAACATAGTTAAAGTGAAATGAGTTTGAGTGGTCAAATACTACTCGCTCATTTGTCGGCATTTACATCCACGCTTTGGTGATCAAGCTTGTATGCCGGCGGTCGACCACGCCTGCTTAATGTTTGAAGTATTATCCGCGCTCCAGGGACTTAAGTCATCTTTAGGCGGTCAGTCACACCCGTTTAATACTTAGAATTATATCCGCACTCCGGGGACTTGAGTTGTTCTACAGGCGGTTATTCACACCCGTTTAACACTAAAAATTATATCCACACTTTGGGGACATAAGTTGATTTGCGGGTAGTCAGTCACACCCGTTTTATGTTTACACTCCAGTCCGCACTCTAGAGACTTAGAGTTGGTTGATGGGTGGTCAGTCACACCCACTTGGTATTTATACTACGACCCATGCTCTCGGGACCAGAGTTAGTCGATGGGTGGTCAGTCACACCCATTTGATGTTTATACTCCAGTTCGCACTCCAGGAATCTGGAGTTGGTTGACAGACGGTCTATCACATCTGTTTAAGTATTAGGATCTCGTTCGCACTTCGGGAACGAGGGGTTGATCAGGGTTGTGGATGGTCCGATCACATCCATCCTGAGTAGGCAAGCAAAGTTGTAAATGGATGGATCCATCCTCCTCGAGCTTGTAAAAATGAAGGCGAGGTCGTGGATGGATGGATCCTTCCTCCTTGGGTTTAGATTGAATATGGGTGAAGTCGTGGGCGGACGGATCCACCCTCTTCGAGCTCACGTTTGAGAGTATGTACTCCAGCTCGCACTCTGGGAGCCATTGTCATGTTTTAATCCTCTTAACTTTATTGTTGTTTACCCCCAAGCTCGGGGTTTCATTTAGTGAGTGACCGGTCGTATCACATTCACTCCTATTTTGAATAAGTCCCACCGTAAGATGGAACTTATCTCTTCATACATCATGAGGGTTGTGTGTTGCATGTCACAAATCACCAATCTGGGTTGATGAGTCCGCATTTTATTGCTGAAATAAGAAAGTACGGCAAAGTCAGTTGCCTTATTACAAGTTCAAATTTCGAAGTGCATAAACAAATTTCAAAGGAAAAGCAGACTAAATGAATAAACAAAGCCTATCATGTGTAATAGCGACCGAGACTCTCATTATGCCATGCTCGTGGTAAAGTGAGACCATCAACAGTTGATAGTTTGAATGTGCCGTCTCCAAGTCTCCACTCGATAACATACGGTCCTCTCCATGTTGGTTTCATATGTGAAGGGACCGAATAAATTCTCTTAAGTACGAGATCGCCAAGTTCAATGGTTCTGGGCTGGACCTTCGTATTGTATAATCGGGCGACTTGACTTCGGTATGCGGCTGCCCTCAAATCAGCCTCTTCACGCTTCTCATCCAATAAATCCAGAGATTTAGCAAGTAAGAAGGCATTCGTCTTTGGATCATAATAGGTCACACGGTGAGAAGGTACTTCCAATTCAACTGGGATAACGGCTTCAGAGCCGTAGGAAAGTGAAAATGGAGTGTGGCCTGTCGCGGACTTATGGGTGGTTGGATATGTCCATAGGGTCATGGGAAGTTCATCGACCCATTTGCCTCCGGCCTTCTCCAGTTATTTCTTTAGAATAGACTTGATAACTTTGTTAACAGCTTCGACCCGTCCATTTGCTTGTGGGTGAGCAACTGCCGAGAACTTCTTCTGGATATGGAAATGTTGACAGAAATTTTTGAACTCGACACTATCGAATTGGGCTCCGTTGTCAGTGTAATAGTTTGTGGAAGGCCAAAACGACAGATGATTTTCTGTACAACAAAGTTGATTACTTTCTTCGTCGTGATAGTAGCAAGGGGCTCAGCTTCTGCCCATTTGGTAAAGTAGTCAACTGCAATAATGGCGTACTTCACGCCACCTTTAGCTAGAGGTAAGGACCCAATTATATCGATGCCCCACATGGAAAATGGCCATGGACTGACCATCTGTGTAATTTTGGTAGGCGAGGCCCTTGGAATTCGGGCATGCTTCTGGCATTTATCACATTTCTTGGCATAGTCTGATGCGTTCGATTCACGGTCGGCCAGTAATACCCGTATCGGAGTATCTTCTTAGCAAGGGTTTGCCCCCCAGTGTGATTGCCACATTCTCCCTCGTGTACATCGGAGTAAAGGAACAGAGTATCCCTTCCTATACATGACTCCATTCTGGATAATGAATCGCGTAGCTTTCCGGAGAACCTATCTTCTCTCACATCTGTGCTCAAGTAAAGCTCCGTGTTCAAAATAGTTTCTCAATGGGGTCATCCATAACTCCTTCTCGAGCATTGCCTCATGCACCCATTCTGTTTTCATCTGATCAATACTCGAAGAGGTAAGTGTCTCAATGGCGACGACTCCCATTTGCTGTGCTTTACCAGTGCTGGCTAGCTTTGCTAAAGAATCGGCTTTCTGATTGTGTTCCCGGGGTATGTAGTGGATGGCATAGTAGTCGAAATAATTTAACACTTCCTAAACCCGAGCAAGATAAGCGGCCAACCTCCGATCTCTAGCTTGGTATTCTCCCCGAACCTGGCATACGACCAAGTGCAAGTCGTAGTAAATTTCCATAGCAATAATTCCCAAATATTTGGCAAGTCTAAGTCCGGCGAGTAAAGCTTCATACTCAGCCTCGTTGTTAGTTGCGCAAAAGTCAAACTTCAAAGCATAGCATATGGATCGACCTTCTGGGGTTTCAAGTACTACCTCAATGCCTGAGCAGCAGTTGTTCGATGCACCATCAGTGTATAGCTTCCATATGTATTTAGGATATTCACTGGTTTCGGGCAAGTACTCCGGTATAGTGAATTCAGCTATAAAGTCCCCCAGTACTTGTCCTTGGATGGTTCGCCTTGGTGTATAAGCAATACCAAACTGACTCAACTCGATGTTCCACTTGAGCAACCTACCGGATGTCTCAGGCCGCGTAAGGACCTATCGTAACGGCTGGTCGGTGTAGACTGTGATCGGATGAGCCTGGAAGTATGGTCAGAGCTTTCTCGAGGCAATGACAAGGCAATAAGCCAGCTTTTCCAACTTCAGGTAGTTTCTCTCCACCCTAGTCAATCGCTTGCTGATAAAGTAGACTGGTCATTGTATCTGATCTTCCTCCCGAACCAATGTAGCACTGATCGCATTCGCTGAGACCACCAGATAGATATACAATCTTTCATGATCAACCGGCTTCGAAAAAATAGGTGGTGTCGCCAGATGTTGAACCAATGCTTGGAATGTGCCTTCACACTCCTTCGTCCATTCAAAGTTCCGCTTTCCTTTCTTGATCAGATCGAAACAAGGAATGCAATTGTCTGTGGATTTGGAGATGAATCTACTTAAGGCCGCCACCTTCTCGTTAAGGTTTTGTACTTGCTTTATGGTTTTGGGAGTCTCGAGATATCGAATCGCGCAGATTTTCTCAGGATTGGCTTCAATTCCTCGAGCATTGACAATGAATCCAAGGAACCTTCCAGATGTGACTCCGAAATGACACTTCAATGAGTTGAGGTTTATCTGGTACCATTGGAGGATGTTGAACATTGTTTCCAAGTCTTTGACATGATTGATGGACAACCGCGACTTTACAAGCATATCGTCCTCGTACACCTCCATGGTTTTCCCGATCTAGTTAGCGAACATTAGGTTCACGAGCCTTTGATAAGTTGCCCCAGCGTTCTTGAGTCCGAACGACATAACTTTATAGCAATAGAGTTCTAGATCGGTGACGAAGCTAGTATGTTCCTGATTAGGTAGGTGCATCGGTATTTGATTATAGCCGGAATACGCATCCATGAAAGATAAGAGCTCGTGTTCGGTTGTTGAATCCATAAGTTGATCAATTCAGGGAAGTGGAAAACTATCTTTAGGGCAAGCTTTATTCAAATCCGAGTAGTCCATACAAGTTCTCGATTTCCCATTCGGTTTTTTGACAAGCACTGGGTTGGATACCCACTCTGGGTATAATACATCATGAATAAACCATTCGACTTAAGTATATTTACCTCCTCCTTTAGGGCGGTAAATCTCTTTGGATCCTTACCGTGTTTTTTCTGCTTAACCGAGACGTGTTGCGGATCAATATTAAATGCATGGCTTGCGATGTCCGATGAGATTCCACACATACCTAAGTGAGACCAGGCAAACCCATCGAGGTTTTCTTGGAGAAATTCAACCAATTCCTCTCTCATCTGATGGCTAAGTTGAGATCCGACCTTTACTGTTCTAGAGTCATCATTATCATCGATCAGAACATCGATCGGAACATCGATCGCCAACTCTGCCGGAGAAGCCTAACTGTCTTTTACTTCCTCCTCATTATCGTTATCTCATGGATCAAGATCTTTTAGGAGCCGGTTGTTGCGCCTGGGCCTAGGCCTAGGTGTTAGCTGTCAATTTTCAGAAAAACGGACGCAGGGAGATTCCTCTACGTTCTTGCCCTTCTTTTTACGTTGCGCCTCCTGTAGTCAGCAACATAACAGGCGCATCCAGCCGCCTGATCTCTATGAACCACTCCAACCCCATTATTTGTGGGGAACTTTAGAGTCAAACACCATGGGACAATAGCTGCCCCGAATTCAGCAAGGGCCGGTCGGCCCAAGAAAGCATTATACGGAGAATTAATGTCTAACACAACAAACTATAGCATCCGGACTCTCCGGCGATCTCCGATTCCCTACTCAACTGGCAACTCCACCATCCCAGCGGGTATAGTTGCACTTCCATTAAAGCCATGTATACGAGACTGACACGGCTTTAGGTCTTTTGCTTCCATTCTCATCTGGTCATAAGCTCGCTTAAAGAGAATATTCACAGAACTTCCGTGATCTACAAAGATCTTCTTCATCCAAGCAGGACCTATCATAGCTGATATAACCAATGGATCGATAGTGGTGGCCTCGACACTGTCAGCGTCTCTGTTCCTAAAAACGATGTCATCTGCCAGCGTTTTCTGTTGTTTCGCCGGGGCCCCGTCATCAACATTTTTGTAACACTCGAAGTCCGCATGTCTAATCAAACTGGCATATGACTTCATTTCGTTCTAGCTCCGATCAGCTGGATGAGGACCACCACTAACTGTGTTAATAACCAAGCTCCCGCCAGTACGCGCGGGTTCCTTTGGTCAAGCCTTGTTTTGACCTTGACTCGGGTTTGATGGGCCCACACCTCCATTCTACGGCTCCCGAACGAACTGTACCAACTTCCTCTCTCTGATCAACTTCTCAATGACGTCTTGTAAATAACGACACTCATTAGTATTGTGGCCATAGTAATCATGGAATATACAGAACTATCCAGTTTGAATTCGCTTTTCAGATGACTGTTTCGGAGTTGGTTTCTTATACTGTCCAGTATTACAGGTCTACAAATAAACATTCTCCAAAGATGTATTCAAAGGGGTGTATCGGTCAAACATGGGAGCTCTAGGTCTCGGTCCACGATTTTGTTCTCGCTTCTTACCCTAACTCTATTGCCTTTCTGCTGACCCTGCTTGTTCTGTATATTCAATTGTACTTTACCGAAACTCTCACCAATTTTTTTCACAGCAACATTACTTTGAATGCCTTCCACATTGGACCTTGCATTGTCCTATACCTTAGATTTTCTAGTGTCTTCTCTCCTCAAGAACTGGGCCGCCTTCGCGTAGAAACGATCCAATGGCACGGGGGGTTTCCCAGCCAACCAATTGCCGAACTCGGAATCGGGATTGATTCCTTTAGTCAATGCCATTAAGATAGAACTGTCATTTGGGTTGCTGACCTCAGCACATGCAGAATGGAACCATTCTAGATAACGTCAAAGTGTCTCTCCCGGAGCTTGGGTAATGCTGGATAAGGTGTTGACATCCTTTTGCCTCATAACATGCATATGAAATTGTTCGATGTACTTCGTAGCCAACTGATCAAAACTGGAAATAGATTTGGGTGGTAAACGAGTGAACCACATTGTTGCAATACCTCTCAATGAAATAGGGAAACTCCTGCACTTAACTACATCGTCAGCTCGTGCGGCATTCATGAGCCATTCGTACTTTAACATGTGTTGATTAGGATCCAAACTTCTCTAATACACAGGCAGGGTAGGTATCCTGAATCGGCGAGGAGACTCAGCATAAAGAATATCATTTATGAACAGAGTATGACTTCGGAAGATTCCCTAATCGTCACTGGTAAGACCTTGAATTTCACGGATGATTTGGCGGATCATGGTTGGGATGTAAGGCATTTGGAGATTCGGGGCCAAGGCGTGGTCAAGTTCCACATTGCGAGGATGGTCCGGGAGCAATCGATGGTCCATTCCTTGCCTCCTTGGCTTTGGGTCTTCAGGAACATAGGGTTTTGGAGCATGAACATGTTGGTGAAGGGTCGGATCTACTCGGTTCCGAATCTCAACTTCCAAGTCTACTGCGGCAGCAGTTGTGTGGCTATCGATGGTGTGATAAGGTAGTACCCCTCCTCAGGAGGAGGGTCCAGCTTGGTGTCCCATAGAAGGACCAGCCCCAGCTTGTCCAAGTGCTGATGCCCGGAGGCTTGCACGTAGTTTCCATCCAGCCGTTGGCGTGTAGATCTATGATTGTAATCAAAAGAAGTCAAGCTCTCGATGGATGAATAGGAAGCATGACCCCTTCTAGATCTCTTTCGGCTGTCCTCGTTCAGTTGGTTCGCGAGCTCCGTGTTGGCACAGATCTGCTAGGTGAGCTGCTAGCGGCTCTGAGTTAGCTCTTGCATTAGAATATGGAACTCCTCCATAGTCACAGGGCCTTGCGGGTCTGGAGCTTAGGCAGATGTTTGATCCGTTGTGTTCAGCCGCGTGGGCTTCTGTCTATCCCTTCCTTCCGGATCTTTAGCAGTTGAAGCAGTTCTGGTAGTAACCATGGTGAGTGATGTAGCTCTTTCCTAGATCCGGTGGAATCTAAATAGAATGGAAGGAACTACTAGATATTAGATATAGATCTCCTCCTTAGATTTTTGCAATCCAACGACGGAAGTAGATCCACAAAGCAAGAGAAAAACTAGGTTTTCTCAGTGAAAGAACCAAAGTGTTTGTACCAAATTTGGGCACAATACTCTTCGGACGTATTTGAAAAGATTAAAATGAAGAATTTAAATGTAAACAGAGGCTAATCTAACAAACACGCCAAAACAAGCAAATAGAAATGTAAGAAGATAGAGATTTATAATGGTTCGGCATTGTAGCCAACATCCACTTTAGAAGATTTGTTGTCTTATTGATGATTACTAACTGGTTACAATAGAGAATAACTCTAACACTCAAGTTACAATGGATCTCCGGTAGAGTAACGGCGTAATGGCATCAGAATTCCTTTTTCTGTTGGCATTGGAGTGTTATTTATAGGTGTAGTCTAGAAATATCTGGCTTAGATCTCGGAATACTCCTTCTCACACATGGGTGTGCCCACCAGATCGATCCGAGGTCATATGAGATCGATTCCTGATCGATCCATGTAAATTTCGTGTCAATCAAGATTTGCTCATTTTAGGCTGCGATCGATTAGAGGCATTCTTCAAGTGGTAAATAAGCACCTGCGAAAATTTGGTAGCGTTTGGACTTGTAGATTTTGAGTCATGATCGATCCAAGGTTGGGTTTGTAGTTGGCTGGAACGTGCGTATCAATCGGTTTGTATCGATAGCCTTTCGTATCGATCCCTTGCGTATCGATCAGATGACATGGAGCGATGGTTCATGAGAGGTCCACTTTTCATGCCGCATGACCGTTTCCTCTACTTGATCATGCCTTCTTCATATCGGTCCTTGGAAGTTCCTTTCGTATCGATGCTGGCACATGTTCTACGTATTGATGCCTTGGTGGTAGGTTTCGTATTGATTGTTGGCCAATCGATACAAATTGTGTAGATGGGAGGATCGATACGAGAGTATCAAGTGCCAATAAAATGAATCCTGATCGATACCAACGCTTGATGGGTATGAAGGAAGGGGATGGATACGAAGAGAGGGTAGCTTTTGGTGGATACGAACAGAAGAACCTTGCTGGACGGATACGAACTAATGCTTATGGGTTGATGGATACAAATAGAGCTATTGCAAGGCAATGGGTACGAACTGGAGAACCCTGTTGGATGGATACAAACTAAACTTGCCTCTCATGAAACTTAATCGATCCATAACTTGATCATACGAACTCCGATTGACTCGAAATTTAGAATGTTGGCTTTCATAGCTTTGGTTGTCGTATCATGTTAATTGTAGCTCGATACGGGCTCGGACAAAATTTGCCAGTATCCATAGTAGACCTGTGTATAACCAATCTTCGAGTCGAATTGTCTTTGTTTCCAACCAAGTCCTTGGTATCATGGC
This sequence comes from Allium fistulosum, assembly GCA_030737815.1. Classification (NCBI taxonomy): domain Eukaryota; kingdom Viridiplantae; phylum Streptophyta; class Magnoliopsida; order Asparagales; family Amaryllidaceae; genus Allium; species Allium fistulosum. The sequence goes on along the minus strand of CM060905.1, from coordinate 748,730,995 downwards.
CATTCCAAAATGCGGGATAACAATCATCAAAAACCAATCCAACTTGATCGAAACCTTAAAGAATATAGAAGAAGGATCCATAAAGAATGATAGTAATTACATGACCTTTCAAAAGAGTCGAATGGATGCTTCTGCAAAAGTTGGACGAGCAACGCACTTTCAAAGAGGTCGAAAGGGGACATGGACACCCTTTTGATTCAATTAATCCCTTTCGAAACGGCTGCTTCCGCATGCCTTAAAGTGTTTCGAATGTGTTAAAGTCACTTTTCGAAGGCAATGGATTACAAGCTTTTGCATGTTTGCCAAACCTTTCGAAAAATTAGGTTTCGCTAATATTTACCTTCCGTAGAAGAACATTCGACCAAAGCTACCATTCAAAAGCATAGATTAGCCTTTCGAATCGATTAAAACCATCCACAATTACAAAGGAAAGCTACATGAGTTCAATATGGCCACCTCAACACTAGAGGATAGGGATTCCGCATCAACCAACAAGAATGCATTCGAAAGCCACCTCCGCATTTAAGCCTTCTATTATGCTCCAGCTCATTCGAAGCCCCCAAGGATACATCTTTCGATGGTATCAAAATCCCGCATCCTTTCCTGCTTGCAATGGCACATCAACAATAAAGCGGAGGGTGCATCTATACCTTTTGATGAAGTTGAAAGCACTGAAGTTCCATTCAAGAGTGAAGTTAGAAAGGCGCCCTAAATTTAATAGCAATAAAAGTCCATCAAGGCACCCTTTCAACTAAGTCGAAAGGTCTGATTCAAAGGGTCCAACCCGCACCTATAAATAAGATCCTAAGGGTATTATTTTGGGGATCCGATTTGATTCACTCAATAAATGTTCTTTCTTAAATTTGTAAACCCTAATTCTAAAATCAAGTTGGGGATTTTACTTATTTGCAATACTTAAGTTTCTGCTATTCAAGAAAATTATTATTAAAGGAAGTATATGGCATTTCTGAGTATATTGATTGATCTATGGCTTCTCTATAGTCCTTGTTATGGATTACTTGTATCAATATTAATCGAAAGGTTACCATTCAAAGGAGTAGAAACCTAGTGATTCAATTAAAAACCATAGATCTGATAGGTCCCAACCTTAGGTAAACTCAACCACCTTTAAAAGGGGTTTTGAAGGGTTTCTAAATCATCGCAACTAGTTTGAAAGTTGGTTTCAAAGGAGTTCTAATCATCCTAACCATTTTGAAAGATCCTTTCGAAAGAGTTTTGGACTACTTTTAATGAATCAAGAGGTACTTTTGAAGGGGCTAGTCTCACTTTTCTACTTTAGGTTGTTGACAAGTTTTCTTTTTAACAACATACATGCCATAAACTTGAAATTCAAATTTTTGAATGAAGTTTCTATTTATCGTAACTCTTCATGAGTGGACATGTCTGTTATTCTCTAAATATACTGGGTTTCAAACATAAATTTTAATAATTACTTTCTTGTTATCTTCTCTCCTTTCACTTTGACAAAATTTTTAGTGGAAATCTTATTTAAATATTCTAAGTTTCAACCAAAACCAATTCAATCTTTATTGTATTGATTCTCTACTATTTACTCTTTGATTTCAATCAGCTCTCTCTTTCTCAATTAAAGATCAAAGTGATCTTCGAGAGGCTACAGGATCCACTATAACCAAAGATCAAGAAATTATCCTTGAAAAAACTGTCAAACTCTAGTTGTGTTTTCTTAGGTGTGATTGTAGCCCTTCCAAATCAATAAGGTGTGCTTGTTAACCTAAAAGTCCGAGTGGGTGTGCTTATAGCCACTCCAAATCAAGTGGGTGTACCTAGAGCTCGGAAAATCACAAGAGTGTGTCTCATAACCTTGAAATCGAGATTGTATTGGATATGCCTTCTGCCCATTGAAAGATTGGAATTTTGAAAAGAATTCTTTATAAGCAATTGTACACGACTGGATGTAGGGTAACTATGAACTAGAAAAAAATCCCTAGTGTGATTTCTCTAGTGCTCTATTTTTTACTTTATTGCATTTATATTTATCTATGTTTACATCTGTGATTGTTCATTCTACATTGTTTAATAATAATCTTAAAATGATTTTAAAAAAAATTTACAAAAATTTGAAAACACTATTCACTCCCTTCATATGTTTAATTGGCCGTAAGATCCATAGTTCTGTAACCCACACTATAAATGTTTGGTGTCTCGTTTTTATTTATTTTCCATTTACTTTTTTCATTTTCATTCTCTATTTAATTTTTTATGTGTGTTTGTGCCACTTTTTTGGTACTAACATTTCGGTGCTTTCATCAAGAAAGTGATTCTAAGTCCGTTTGGATCCTTCGTCTGCTATTGGATTGCCTAAATCCGAGAGAAAGGTCTAGTTTCCTTCGTTTTTGTTATTTTAAACTACTTATATTTTTGAAAAATCTACACAGGTTGCTTTTAACCGTGGACCCTAGAAGAGATCCATTCAACACATCAAGCGCTGCTGAGGATGTTGAGAATGTTGATTCCTAACATGTTGAGGAGGTTGCACAGCCAATGGCTATAGAGGTTCAGAGCCGAATGGAGACTACCAAGATTGAGATGGACCGCATAATGAAGTAAGTGGAGAATAAGTGTCAAGCAAGTCATGATGACACTACAAGAAAATTGCTAATTAATTGCATTTCAAAACAACGTTTGAAAGCATGATGCATTCTTAGTCTGGTAACAAGCAATAGAAAAAATGTAAACGTTGTATACTAAAATTTATATGGAGGGCTTCCAATTTATTTTAGAGGCTACATTTTTTCAGTATTATTTCCATAACCTATTTTCCCTCAGGTTCTTCTTCTTCCCTTAAAAAGAATAAAAACCCTACAAGACATGTCCTTTTCATCTGATTCAGTATAGCCATGTAACGATCAGATCTAGCAATGTTCTAAAGAAAAAAGTATCCCCTTTATTCACATCGTCTTCCTCGTCACCATCCTCTACTTCTCTATTTTACTTGATCGTGCTTCAATCCTTCCATACTACCCTCATTGACCCCTACATTTACACTTTTCCTACTTAAAAAGTCTTAGATTGCTGCTTAAATCTATAAAGAGAGATGCACGACAAACTTGAGCTTCCAAGGGAAATCCACGGACATGATTTAGTTTTCAACTTTATAACTCTATTCAAACTCTCCTCTCAACCATTTAATTTCCAATTATCCAGGTATTACTCATTTAACTTCGTTTTTTACTTTTACTTCGATATTGGATTTTACTCGTTCATCTTTTTCATGCTATTAACTTATGTAAATTTACGGATGTCTAAGATTCTTCAAGTACAAACATCCAATGTTCTGATTAATACCGTTGTGATTTGTTTTAGTTTGTTTGGAATTAATATTTGTCTCAATGACTTAATCTGAAACAGTAAAGACACTACTAATACAAACATCTGATGCATAGTGTGCAGCCAATACACACTGATAATAGTAGTGATAAGATTCAATATTTAAGACAAACATTATGGCCAGATCAAGAAAAGATAAAAGAAAGTGCAAAGTTTAGCCACTTGCACTAAAATATTTTATCACCAAACACCCATCAAATTTTTATACTTATAAAGCTAAGTCTTATTTCAAGTTGTTTTGAGCCATTTTAGTCACTGGCATCAAATATTATAAGTTATGGAGAAAAATCAAGTTATTATTTGTATAGAGCTAGCTAGTTGAATCTGGCAACTCTATTATTTCTAATTAACGATATTTGTGATGCATCCTAAGAATAAACATGCAAATGTTCTTCATTTTGCATTATCACATAAAAAATATGCATAAGTATTTGTTGCTTAAGTGGTTCATGGCATTTGCTCTTATTTGCATTATATAAACTATTAACACAAACTTCTTTTAGTACTTATAATTTATTACTGCTTGTTTTGGTGGGCATTCCTCATAAAATTATATTGCATTTATTTTCACTGCGTAAAGCTATTGAAAAAATAATCATTGCAACAATGATTGTTGACAATATACATCCAAGAATATCTTTATGTACTTGTCATCTTCGCTTTTTATGTAACGACAGGTAAATTTTAACGATTTTACATAACGTAGTTAACTAAACTTTTCATGAAAATAAACAATTAAATTTTAGAAATGAAAATTTGGTATTTGGTATGTGTCTATTGAAGCATAGCAAGTGGCATATTTTCATTTGAAAATATGAAAGTTTGTTTTGTTGTGAAATTTTCAATTTAAATTTAAAATCAGTTAAAATTTGATGAAAATAAAATATTTTTGAAATCTGAATATTTTTTATATAATAAAAATGTTTACTATTTTCTGAGTGGGACGTCATTTTTCGTTTCGCCAAATTTTGACTGCTCTAGCCTTGTTTATCTTATTGTCGGCGTTTTAGCAACTGTTTGGCAGGGAAAATCGAGTTTTGATAGGTCGGTCGAATCACTCATATTTGTGTACCATTCTATTCATCTCATCATGCTGATCTCCGTGGTATATTCATTTGTGCATTTCAGCATCCGGTACGCGGTGAAATCCGCGAAACGATTAGCCGTATCGATGCCCGTTTGAGCCTTTTTGGTGTTCTGTGTCCTTTCATTATCCACCATGAAAACAAATGGCCACTTGTTCTTATTATTCCCAGCAATTCAACCTGTAACTTTTGTTAGTCCTTCTTTATTTAATATATTTGCTGGTTCATTTTCATTTTCTGGTTCATTGATTTCATTCTTTGCCTTTCATTTTTTCATTCTATTCGTTCTGACTTCTTATTTGAGAAATATAAAACTATATATGTAGAGAACTGCTGTTCTCTCCCTTCCTCTTCTCCTTGTCATTCGGTTCATTGCTTTGAAAAACAAAAGAGAACAAACTTTTTATGAGTTTGCTTTTATAATTGAGAAGCTGCTCGTTTGCACTCTCACCCCTAGTAGCCGCGGACTATCACCGCCCTTCTCCACACCGAGCTTCGTCGTCCCGCCAACAACTGACTCTCCACGTCACCTCCGATCCGCACCCATCACCATCCTCCTCCTTTAAAAAAAATCAAAGCATTCGTATATGTTTGTGTGGTGAAGCCTGCTCCCTTTCTAATTTATGTCCTCTCCCTCTTCTTCCCGATCCTTCTCCATCGCCATTGCCAACTCCATGTGCCGAACCCACCACCCATTCCTTTCCCTCCAACATTAGCCTCACACTCTATACAGTGTTCTTCCCCTCACCTTGCATGCAACCACAACCTCAGTCCGCTTTCCTATCTCACCCACCACCCTTGCTCCTCCGACCCATCTTTCACCCCAGCTTTTCACCGCCTGACCTAAACACCCTTCCCAAAACTCATTTCCCTCACCCGCAGCAGCCTACTCCCACTTGCTCTAGACTCCAAGCATCGCCATTGTGTCATAGCAGCTCCTCCAAAACCATACAACCCGCACCACCAATCAGCAGCAACTCGGCAGCCGTCATCCTTCCAACAGCCTATAACCGCACCACAACCCTTATCTTCTTCGACACAACCACTCCTTGAACTATCGCCTCCCTACGCCCTTCAGTCCTACACCACAGGCTCGACAATTCACCCTCTCCGCCTCCTTGCACTAACAACAGCCTACTTGAAGCCTCCACTCATCAACCCATTGCTTTCTACTCCTCACTAGCCACACACCCGCATTACCCCTCCAAAGCAGCTGTCGTGGCTCAACCAACCTCATGACAGCCACCACCTCTCCGCCTTGCTCCACTGTGCCAACCGAGAACAGCCAAACCACTAGCACCTATAGCTTTCTTTTGCTTTATATATATATAAAAAGAATATTGATTTTTAAATATTGATTTTTTTAAATATAATATATATATATTAGATTTAATATATGTGTTTTAATAAATATTGATTTTTAAAATATAATATGAAGATTTTTATTTTAAATATGTGTTTTAATTTGAATATTGATTTTTTAAAATATAACATAAAAGATTTTATTTTAAATATGTGAGCAAATTTTAGATTTTTAAAAAAATTATATATTTTGTTTTCATCGATCTCGAGTCCACCTTGCTTTGCTTTAGGATTGTCGTTTGGATTGGTCGATTGTCGAGTTTGTGATTCAATTTATAGCTTATTTGTATTGTCAAATTTCATAGCCTCGAAAGGTGAGCGATCACTCACGATTGACATTCTTATATTTAGTAAATTTAATTCATGTGAAATGAAGATTGAAATATGTTGTTAAATTTTGAACTGGTTAGTAATTTCATTTGTTAAGTATGATATGTTATTATATTTTATTTAATTGACATATGACACCATAACCTGTTATATATTTTACTTAAATTGTCAATTATGATTATATATGCTTGTCATTGATATATACGTCATTTTATGCTATTTTATATTCTCACTCTGCAAGTTCCTTGTTAGTTTAGGAAATCCCTATGGGTTGAAATGATACATATCTGAACGATCTTATGATTAGGGGAAAATCGTTATGGGTTGAAATGATAAACCCAAGCGATTTTATTGATTTTTGAAATTTTGGGATTGCGGGTTGAAATGATATAAACTCATAAATATTAAATTATTACAGATTGAAATGATAAATATCTATATCACTTGACCATAGGATAGAAAATTATATACGGACACCATTGGTCTATTTTTGAAAAATGATTTCTAAAGTTTTGAATAGAAATATATGGGTTTCAATAAATATTGATTTTTAAAATATAACATAAAGATTTTATTCCAATATATATGTAAAATTTAGATTTTTAAATTTATATGTTTTGGAAATTTTAAAATCATAAATTAAGTTGTCAAAAGGTAAATTTTAAGATTTTACTTATTTTTTTTTTAAATTTATAAAGTTAGATATAATATAGATTTAATAAAAATTTAAGTTAATAAAAATTTAATTTAAGTAATATATATATACACAATATGTTTAAAAATTTATTTAAATTTTTATATTAATATTTTAAAAATAGATTTTGTAATAACTTTAATAAATTAAGGTTGGGAAGATAAATTAAGGCTAGGAAGATAAATTAAGTTAATTTGTAATTTAATTTATTTGAGAATTGAATATAAATAAGAATTGATTGGAAACTTATTGATTTTGAGATTTTGAAAGGTGTGATTTTATAACTTGTTTAATTAAAGGTGATTAAATGAATATTTTCAAATTTAAATAAAATTGAATTTGAATGTTTAATTTTGATTTAAATTTTTAATTTGAGATTTTATTTAAATGTTACTAAAAATGATTAAGTGGATATTTTCAAATTTAAAAATAAATTAAAGTTGAATTTTGAAATATAAATGAAATTTATCAAATTGAGTTATTGTAAATTGTTTGAATATTTAAACTTTGAAACCTATTGAATGGAAGTGGTTTAAATTTGTAGTTCAAACCTGGATTTGAAATCGATATAAATTAAAAATGGTTTTGTTGAGAATTTGAATTGAAACTTTAATCTTTTTAATTGAAATTGTTCAACTGAGATTGATTTAAAATGATTTTTGGAACTAAAGTTGATTTGCATTAATTTGTGAAATTGGAAGAAACCACTACAACAAAAATACACTATTACAACTGTAGTTTTACAACTGCCAAAAACTGCCAGTTGTAATAAAGGTTTTTTACAACTCTTTTTTTCAGAAAGTTGTAATAAACTTATTTTCAACAACTCTTTTATTCTGCTAGTTGTAATAGATGCCAATTACAACCTTTCTTATTTTGCCAGTTGTAATAGATGCACATTTTTACAACTGTTTTTTATTTTGCTAGTTGTAGTAGATGCTTATTACAACCTTTTCGTTTTCCAGTTGTAATAGATACATATTTTTAACAACTCTTCTTTTTTGTCAGTTGTAATAGATAACTCACGAAAAGTTGGCACCAACCCATGAAATCTTGGTGGCAAAGATATGAAAGTTAGATGGGAAATAGTAAAAAATTGGCTCTAAACTGAAATTTAGGCGGGAAATAATGAATATTAATCTCACTACTTATCAAATTCTCGCTCACTCGTGCCTCCTCTCAAACTATTCCTTACCCAAATCAAAATCGATCCCAAACTCTTTCTTCCCTCAAACAAAGTTGCAGCTCAAAAATTATCGTCTTCATCCCCTTAATTACCGAATCCTAATTGTAAATTCACTAGTCCTCTCAAATTATTATACCTTGTCACCCTCTAATTTGTGCTTCATGAAATTTACCAAGTTACGCCTCAAATCAACAAATTTGCGCCTCAAATTAACAAAATTCTCTATCAAATTAACAAAATTATGCCTTAAATTTCTACATCATCAAATTTGTGCCCAGTTCTCGTCTAAGTTCATGATGCTTCCAAAACATCTCTACAACTGGAGGGTGATTTCGAGCAAGGGTCTGGAAGGTTGCGGATTTGAAGGTTTGGTGATGTGATTAGGGTGATTCGGTTGCAAAACTTCGGGTTTGGATGAGATGACATGATGTATTGGCAGTGGAGGGTGCGTGTGTGCATGTTCTCTTGAGTTCGACTGACTTGTATTGATAGAGTGGTTCACTCACTTGTATTGGAAGCCACTGATTGGAGAAAAACCTGGAATGCTTATTTCAATACCTTACCATGTCAGATTTATATAGGCAGAGTATCTTCTGGCTTACTGAATAGCAGAGTAAGTCTTAGTTTTTGTTGTTGTATATCCACAGTTCTACAATGCATTTAGAAAAGCTTATCCCAACCTCAAATTGATTTCCAACTGTGATGCAACTCTACAGCCATTGAAGGACCAAGCTGATTTATTTGACTTTCATGTATGTATTTGTACATTAATGTTTGAGTAGGATTATTTTCCTATAGATGCTAACTAAAAATTTAAACATGACCAAATTTTCTTTTTGTTTGATTCGGCAGCCATATATGGGTTATGATGGAAAGTTCAATCTGAATACTAAATTTGATAATTTCAACAGGAGGGGACCAAAGGTTATTAGCTATTATTTACTAAGTGAAATTGGTGTAATATAGTTGTTTCACTAATGTATGTTTGTTCAACTTTTTTAAGGTTTTCGTGAGTGAATACGCCGTTACTAGTCCTGATTGTGGAATAGGATGCTTCCATGGCGCTCTAAGTGAAGCTGCGTTTTATATTGGCTTGGAAAGAAACAGGTATAGTAAACACATACATGCTTAACCAACAAAAATGAATGGTTAAAAGATATGACAGGTTACTTTCATCCATTTCCATGTTATTTGCCATATTATAGTTCTCGTCGACTTAAACTAATATATTTCTAAATATGTGGTGTTTCTGTTTATGATTTTGCAGTGATATTGTTGAGCTAGCATGTTACGCTCCCCCTTTTGCCAATGTACATGATATTGGGTAACGTATCTCTCTACTTTTATATTATTCTGTTAAAGCAAACAATGCAGATTTTATCTTTATAACATATGTGTTGTATAACTAACTTTTTTATATTAATGTCTTTACATCATGTAGTTGGAGACCAGATGCTATCTAGTTTAATAGCTGGCAATCTTTTGGATCGCCTAGTTATTGGGTGCAATATATGGTTAAAGAATCCAGTGGTGCAACCCTTCTTTCGTCTACACTCAAAACAAATTCTTCTGCAAAATTCGTTGCATCTGCTATTATTTCCCATAATGTTACATCAAAAGTTAACAAAATCAAAGTAAAAGTAAGTCAATTTGATCTAAAGGTGAACTAGTAACTCTGGCATAAGAATATAATGGTGAACTAGTAACTCCTTGACGACCTGTAGGGGTTTGAGTATTAGATTTATCATTTCCTTTTTGTAAAGTTTATGGGCTGTTAGGCTTGTGACCTGAAGGTGAGGTGTATAATGTATGTGTATTGTATATACGCGTGTATGGATATTTAGTTATTTAATAAAAGTACCCATGTTCAAAAAAAAGATTTGAGAAGATACAATGTATGGCTATGTTGATTGTATATGTCGCATTAAAGTCTCAAACAAGAATTGTCTCTAATTTGGATTTGGTATTTGATTTCCATTGGCTATGTAAATAAATTCTTATAAGCTACAGTAATATAAATACAAGAATTTTTTTAATTTTTAATTTTGCATTCTTTTTGCCACAACTGCCAATAGCGGTTGTAAAAGGGTCATTTTCAACTGACAATGGCAGTTGTAAAAGATTACCTTACAACAGTAATAGGCAGTTGTAAAAAATTATTTTATAACTGTCGAATACCGTTGTAAAAAAATATGGCTCTATTACAACTCCGGATAAAACGACAGGCGGACGCCAGTTATAATAGACCTATTACAACTGTTTTTGGCAGTTGTAAAATGATGTTTTTGTTGTAGTGAACAATTCTAATTTGAAACTATTTTCGATATATATACTTCAATATATAAACTATTTTTAATATATAAACTATTTTAATTTATAACCTATTTTAAATATGAACTATTTTTAATATATAACTACTTCCAATATTAAAACTATTTAAGTTGGAACGGTTATGATTTAGATTTAATGGATTTAAATGCGAATACTTTGATATGATGGTTTAATCTATTTTATGGTTATGATTTTGGAAAAGAATATGATTCCGAAAGTGATATGATTTTGAAATGAATATGATATTTTGATACAATGTATGAATTGTTTGAAATGAAAATGACCACGGTGTGAAATAAGCATTTGGTTATTAAAGAGACCGGGATCGGATATTGTCATACTCTCTGCCAATACTGAAAACCATTTTAACAACTGTGTACGTGGTGGAGAATCCAGAATGAAGTAGGATGGTTTGGCGACGTCTATATGAGGTATGAACGCAACCTTGACTCTTGTGAGTCAGCTTGATGTGACTAAAACATGAGTTATACTAGGCTAAGTGAGGTCACACCTCCGATCGAGCATGCTTCTTCGATACCGTATCTATTACTTTGTGATTTTAGTGGGTACACCTTTGATTATGGGAGTGTGTCTCGAGGTGGGCGGTAGTAGCTGCTATGCGTTACCACCAGCCCGGTTCGGCAAAATGTTAGTATCCTACCCTGGGCATTGCCTTACGTGCCTTGTCACATGCCTTATCGCGCCTGCTACGAGTTTGGTTTGTACCGTACCTATGGAGTGCTCACTGAGTATTCCATCGGTTTCGTAGAGCTTATAGTATCTGTATATACTACGGGAATATATATAAAAATGTGTTAAGGGGGATATGGGTAACGCCTTAACGCTATTTTAATATTTTACTTTACTGTAGACATTATCTATGTAGTGTACTGTACTATGTATGTAGATAGTTTAACGGATCCTTAGAGGATGGAATCCCAACATCCTTTTAGTTATATTGCATTTCACTTGGACATTTCACTTAAGTTGATTTACTTGCATAAGAATGTTAATCTTGACTCGAGTGTTTTGTGTTCTGCTTTTGCTCGAGTCAGACTGAGTGTCATAACATTTGAGACTCACCTTTGGAGCTTGGAGCTTTGCTTGGAGATCTTTTGTCTACTCAGCTTATCCAGTTATTTCCAGTTGTTTATATTCAAACTTGTCAGTTGCCTTTATATTAGTGACTTCTACGTACTTGGGATTTTCTGTTGTATTTTGTTTCAGACTCTGATGTTCTGTAGTAGCTTCATGAACTACTATTTATCTATTTTCGCTGCTTATTGTTATATTACTTTATGTCCGTGATTGATTTATTTACTGTATATGCTAAGTTTTGCCAAATATAAATTAACAGTATGTTGTTTTGAGCAATTCATGTCTGACATGTGTAGATGATTGCTGATTTGAATGGTTCGAAATGGCAGGTCGTTACATTTTATTGGTTAAGCCTTGCTTTGACTTTGTTGCATGTAGACGAGTAGATTGTCAATTACAAATGGTTTTCTAAAAAAATTAGAAGTGCTAGTAACAACATACCCAAAACTCCATTTCCTAGTACATTCATAAAATTTCACCGGAATGATGGTAAATAAGCATGGTGATTTAACATGGATATCTATATCTTTATTTTCATTTTTTCCCCTGCCTACCACCTAATTAAGATTGAATTACATTTGACATAAGATGTTATCAGTAATAGTTTTAAGTTGGCTTTCTCGTCACAAAGTCAAGTTGTAGCCTTGGACAAGCAAGACAAGATGCGAGTTGAGAATTTGTATAGGCTATGAAGTTAGGGAAGTTCAAAGTTGTATGCTTCCTTATTTAGTTGATCAAATAACAGGATGTAGGTAGTATGGGTAAAACCAAAAGAACTGTACATATTCTCTAAAAAAATTATTTAATCAATCTTCTATGATATGTTGCCTCTCCAAAAGAAATGGTGGAACTCTTGCAACATTCTTCTCATTGTTCATTCCCCTCTTAAAAAATTCAATTCTAACTTTAAATAATTTCTCTACATTCGTTCACCTCTGCACAAAATCGATGAAAACCCTATAATTTTGGATCAAATATAAGCCTAACTGTTTCTCAGATTTTCCGGGTAGTTCAAATTTAGTTGTTTCATAGTAAGCTTAATCTTGGTTTTTTGCTCGATTTTAGTGAACAGTAGTATGGCCTACGAATTATCCATTTGGATAAACAATTAGAACTAATCAAAGTTATGAAGTAAATTGAAATAATCAGAAAATTATAAATCTTCGCTTTATTTCATTCTAAACAAACTCGTTTAGAACTAATCAGAACTTACGACCACTCTTGTTTTGTTCTCTGGTCTGTAGAAAAAATGGTGACTGAATTGAGATACTAGTTTGTAAGTTAGACCATATTATCTTGTTTAATGTCAGATTACATTTTTGTACTATGAAAACTACTCACCTATAACTGATTAAGTATATTATGAGTTGGTTGTAGATATCTGCACATCCAAGTAGTGTAACTTTTTGTTGTTATAATTGGTAAAGTTGTTTGATGTTGTAGGTACTAGCTGCTTAGGCTTTTGTCAATATTGAGAAATAATCAGCCATTCATGCAGGTCGTTCTGATGAGAATATGGAAGACTGTTATAGTCTGAGCTATTGTCCGATAGTATCTATTTGGGGATCTTCTTTGTGTTGGGTTTGGATGATAGGAGATGGAACTAAGGTATGTTGCTTCTGTACCTATCTCTGCGTGTGTCTCCAAGTAGTAAACCTCTTTGTTGTTTTAATTGGTAAAGATGTTTGCTATTGTAGGTACTAGCTGCTTAGGTTTTTGTCAAAATTGAGAAATAACCTTCCATTCATGCAGGCTGTTCTGATGGGAATATGAAAGACTGTTATAGTCTGACCTATAGTCTGATAGTATCTATTTGTAGAATCTTCCATGTGTTGGGTTTGGATGATAGGAGATGGAATCAAGGTACGTTTCTTTGTACTTATCTCTGTGTGCGTATGCGTGTGTCACAGAGACATATATGTATACACACACATGTACAGAAATATGTGTGTAATTTTTATCATGCCATGTAGTAGTTTATTTAATTTTTCAGAAAATGTATTTTAATTTCTAACTACTTATGTGCATATTTATGTTTCAATATATACCATGGCCCCATCACTCTGAAAATCAATGAAAAATGATTGCTTCCGAGAATGTGGATTCATCTTGGCTTCTTTTGGTAATTTTTGCTAACTAAATTTGTTATATCCTCTATATTGTCAACGTTTGCTCATATTGTCCTGCTAGATGCAACAAATATCTGACTCAAATATGAAAATTTTATTAGTAAACGATATAATCATTTTATTGTAAGGTACAATTTTAATTAATAAAAACATTAAGTTTACTTAGAGGTAGCCTAACTCAAATTATACACTACAAAGACTAGCCCGAATCATGTTTTATAATGACAAATGCAATGTAGATATCAAATTAGATTATATGTTACTTTATTTCAGTTGTTATATTATTCATCTATCATGCACTATGCTTATCTACTACAAAGACTAGATTCCATTCTAGTATAGGTTTCTTCCATGCACATTTTTAAATTTGATATTTATGCTTTATGTTTGTATAAAGGAGTGAACTAATACTTCACTCGTCATATTGGATGCATAGTTGCTACTCATCATACTGGATTTTTATAAACTTAAAAAGGTTTACTTAATTTATAAAAATTAACTAATTTTTATGAAAGTTAACTATGTTACCAAGTTTTATACAAATTTAACTAGATTAACTAAAAGTTTATAAAAATTAACTGATTCTTATAAAAATTAGCTAAACTTACTTGATGTTATTCAGCGATGTTTTCAGGTATGATAACTGAAGAAACATGCAACTAAAGAATGTGAGGAAATCGAGTTATCTTGTGTTTCTCAAGTTTGCCAATTATAGTGCTTAGCTTGTTCTAATCCATATTAGGGCATCATCTCTATAAGAAAGATGATCACCTAATGTAATAATTTAACTCTTATATTTGCATTGTCCCACTTCTCTACCAAATATATGTTTCTATCTATTTTAAGTTTATAATTACATATGGAAAACTATCTCTAAAATTAGTATAACACTATATATTTTTTCCATATATATTTAGTTTTTAAAATTTGATCAGTTTATTTTACATTGTCAATATGTAGTAAATTCTTGATTATCTAAATTTATGTTCCTTAATTCGTAGAATGATAAATCTATTAGCTATATATGTATGTATGTATATGTATCTAGTGTTGATTCATATTCCTATTGCAAAGTTCATGATCAACTAATTGGTCCTATTTTATATACCAATATACCATATAAAAATTTATTAATGCAATACACACACACACACTATTTGATGTTAGCGGAGCTAATATTGGATATATTTGCAGGCACATAGTGAGTGTTGTTTTAGCTCTCTAGAATGTAGTGGGATGTTTCTGAGATCACATCCAGTAAGTTGCTATAAAACATAATATAATTGGCATTTTATCCTCGGTAGGATATCTTTTGCTAGCAAAGAGTGAAATTATATATTTGATTTTACAGGTGGGTATACCATCATTATGTACTATGCTCATGGCACTTGTCAATCTTACATAGGAGATAAATGGGAAACCTGGTTGTGAATAATAGCATGTATGCACGATTATCTAACTAACCCTATAAATGGTAATAATTGTTCAATCTGTTCCATGTAACCTTTTGTTCGTAGAATGGGATTAAGCTATATTATTTTGGGTTGTAATATAAGATTTTTCAATGCGGCTTCAAAATATATACCAGCATAAGGGACTATACTTCTGCATCAGTTGAGGAAAGGTAAGGAAATAAATATTTACAATAAATTAAATGCAAGGTAAGGAAGTCAATACTTTACATCATATGCATCTTTATTGTCACTTCATAATTTCCCTATACAATGGTTTTGAAACTAATTTCTTTTAATGCTTGTTTATCCTTTGTCCTCCTTAACATTTTGTCCTTTTATATTTAGGCAACTGTGGCTTTTTACCTAATCTTTTACAAGTAAATTAGCCTAGACAATGCTAATCAGTTAGTTAAAACTATATGCCACTTAACTTTGGCATGTACAATACTGAAGTTAATTACATCAACGTACATCTAGCCTGTAGTATATGCTTATATTATTATACTGATCTTGCATACGCTTATAGATTTGAGGCATATGCTTATACAGTGATCATATTCAGCCACCAAAGTATCATTTTATCTTATGTTTTTTGATGTAAAAATATACATGTGAAGTTGACAAAGAAACGACATTCAAATAAATGAACACTTTGACGATGTTCATTTTTATTTTCTCATAACTAGACTATTTCAAAAGCAAGCATGATCTAGTTTGGGATATCAAATGGTTTCTTGTTATTTTTCTTGTAGAAGAACACGTAAACTTGGTTATAATTTCAACTTCCTTCTGAAACTAATTTGTAAAAATAATATTGAAAAACAATTTATTGATTCGTCATTACTAATTTCAGTTTTCATGTGGAAATTGACTTTAGTTAATATTAAAATGCTTTTTTCAGAGTTTAGTTGGGATGTTCTACCCTTGTGCATAAGTTGATGATGTTAATATAACTCCAATAGCTTTTTCTATAAATCAATAATGCACTCCTTCAAAAATTAAAACATTGTTTTTTGGTTTGATATATAAATACTTATAACTAAAAACTTCTTTTTGAGCTATAATAATTGTGCTGCGAAGTCACAACTTACTGCAGATTTAATAACCCTTTCATGGGGTCGCTTATGATTTGTTACAAGATTAATACTCATGTGCCTGTAGATGTTGATATAAATGATGTACATGCATAAGCTATGTCATATCCCATAACAGCAGCTTCAATTCCTCAAGTTTTCCCAGAGCTTCTCAGTTATAACTCTAAGCTGCCTACATTTTCCCCAGTGCTGCCTCTCAAGAGCCACTTGCTCCACCACCTACTTCGCCTCGTGCTCAGCCTATACCTAAAATTAATAATCATGCTAAGCCAAGCGCAAGCTGACAATATCCAGGTATCAACATCTTATGACTGTGAATCTATATGAATTTTATCTCCACTGTCCTATGACTTTAAATCTATTTAAGGTTTTAAAGTTTTTATTATGTTTGATCATGCTATTTACAAAACCACTCCTCTATTTTCACGTTGGTACCATGTTGAAAAATTTAAGTTTTTTAGAGTACTATTGATAATCTTATACGATACAATTCCTATCATGATTAATCATCGAACTTGGTAATTACACTTAAAATGCATCAAGTTATTGCAAACTATAGTATAAAAACAATAGTTGAAAGAATTTATTCACTTTTAGAATTCATCAACTAGAAAAACAACATTTAGTATATTTGTCGACCTAGTAAATGCCGACCAAACTGCAAAACAAAGAGGACTTCGCATTAGTGAGGTAAATGCCTTAGTTATTTAACCGAGGCAATGCCTTATTTCAAAACTAAAGCAATCGCCTCAGTATTAACAGAGGCGATTTCTTTAATTTTGATTTAGGCATTTCCTCAGTTCACTAAGCATTAGACTTAGTTTCACTCAGGCAATGCGTTAGTTAATACTGAGGCAATGCCTTAGTTAAAACCGAGGCTAATTGTCAAATTGCCTCGGTTTAACTGGGGTATCTGTTAATGCCTCAGTTTAAATGAGCCAGCCATGATTTAAACTGAGGCATTTTCCTCGGTTCTTATTCCATCTTAACAATCGATTAATATGTATGAGAAGATCCTTTTGCTGAGGTAAATGCTGGCGACCATTGTGTTGGAACAAAAGTGTACGTATATGTGCGAATAAAACAGCGCAACGATAGAAAGTGTGACATGCCGTATCTAGAGGCCAAAAGCTAAGCGCTACAGTAGTTGCGGTCATCTATAGTATTAACTTCTGGTGACAAAATACGGTAATGCTAATGGTATCCATAATATCAGAAGCACTTGAATATGAACAAAATCAAAGATTTCCAAAAACCAGTTATAGTTATTACATTTCAAACAAAGTGATATCCAAGTTGCAAAATCCCCAAAATGTATCACAGGCAATGATTAAATATAATTTACAATAATACGCCAAGAGCAACATATGACGATGCCCCCTTCAATGATCAAAGCAATGTAGTCATATCAGACTTAATATACAGTGGAAACAAAATAAATGAATTCCTAAAATAGCCATCCGTCAGCCACCTGCTCGTCTCCGGAAGCTTTATTTTCCAAAACTGCGAAAACCTAAAACCTAAACCCTCAGCCTACTCAAATCAATTTTGAGCACCCGAGAGTTTAAGGGGAAACAAAAACTTTGTATCAGACATAAAGCCAGGTGTGAATAATTCAGTTACATCTCAATTTACTAATATTGAGTGAGACCACGCCGCTTAGCGGAACGGGTTTCCCCTCACTAATATCCCATTTCAAAACATATATTTTGCAAATCCTTTCCTGCAACCAAACTGGTTAATCAAACTGATTATGATAATAAATAATAGCAAGATCCATTATGCTAAGGCAGCATTAGCTGAAAGCGAAGTTTACGAAGTGTCACTTCTGGAAGGAAGAAGTTAAATTGCTTGATCATGTAGTTTCAAAGAGAGGGTTGTCAGTAGATCCGACTATGATCGAGGCAGTGAATAGTTGGAAGAGACCTGAGTTAGTAACTGAAATAAAGAGTTTCTTTGGGTTGGCTGGTTTTTATCGGAGGTTCATTAAAGATTTTTCGCGGATAGCAGTACCAATGACCAAGCTAACGAGGAAAGATGTGAAGTTTGTGCAGACTGATAAGTGTAAGGAAGCATTCCAGAGTTTGAAATACTTATTGACCCATGCACCTATATTGGTTGTTCCAGAGGGAATCAGGATTTGGTGGTTTATACCGATGCGTGTAAAACAAGATTAGGAGCTATGTTGATGTAGAGAGGTAAAGTGATTGCCTATGCTTCTAGACAGCTTAGACCGCATAAGGTCAGATATCCGACCCATGATTTGGAATTGGCTCCAGTGATATTTGCTTTGAAGGTGTGTATATGTTACCTTTTGGAGAAAGGTTTGAGTTATATGTAGTTCATAAGTCGCTGAAGTATTTATTCTCTTAGAAGGAGCTGAACATGAGACAGCAGAGATGGTTCAAGTTTATAGTCGCTTATGATTTCGGGATTTAGTACACACCGAGGAAAGGCAACAAGGTTGCAGATGCACTTAGCAGGAAATATCAGAATGTAGTGTTAGCAATGATTGCTGAGTGGAAAGATTTAGAAGCACTGGCAGATTGCAGAGTGTAGTGGAGATCTGAGGCTGGGTCTAGTGGGGACACAGTTGTATTATCTTGTTTGGAAGTTCGACCAGTGTTGACCAAACAAATTGCTTCTAAGAAGATGGAGGATCCAGTGTTAGCTGAACGGATCAGAAAAATAAAGGAAGGAACCAAAGGCGATGACTTGAAATATTTCAGCCTTGACCGGAATGGGTGGTTGAGAAAGAAAGGGAGGTTATGTGTTTCGGGTGTAGGAAACATAAGAAAGGAAATCTTGGAGGAATGCCATCGTTCGAAGTTCACCATTCATCTAGGAGGTACTATGATATATCAGGATATGAAGACGAGTTTCATCTGGGAAGGTATGAAGTAGGATATTGGCTTATGAGTGAAGCAATGCTTGAATTGCCAACAAGCAAAGGCAACACACCAGAAGCCAAGTCGTTTGCTTCATCCGTTCGACATTCCAGTTTGGAAGTGGGATTCTATATCTATGGAATTCGTTGACGGGTTGCCACGGTTGAATAGAGGAAATGAAAGTATATGGGTCATAGTGGACATATTAACCAAAAGTGCCCATTCCATTCCAGTTAGGTCAACAGGATGGCACCTATTTTAGCGAGGTTGTTCATGAAGAATATGGTTAGACCGCATGGGATTCCTAGCAGTATAGTTAGTGACTGGGATCCCTTGTTCACTAGTGAGTTCTGGAAAAGTCTGCAAGATGTTTTAGGATCCAAGCTTAAGATGAGTACTAATTACCATCCAAGATAGATGGGCAAACAGAAAGAGTTAACAAGATCTTGGAAGATTTTTTAAGGGCTTGTGTTCTAGATTTCGAGGGATCATGGGAAGACCATCTCCATCTAGTTGATTTTTCGTATAACAATAGTTATCAAACTAGTATTCGGATGGCACCGTTTGAAGCTTTGTATGGAAGGCTATGCAAATCTCCCATATGTTGGTTGGGGGATAGGTTGATTCCTGGTCCAGATCTGTTAAGAGAAGCTGCAGAAAAGATTGGGGTCATTGGGGCCAGAATGAAGGAGGCTCAGTCTAGACAGAAAAGTTATGCGGACAAGAGGTGAAAAGATTTAAAGTTCTCAGTTGGAGACCAGGTTTTCGTCAAGGTATCACCAATGAAGCGTGTGATTAGATTTGGGAAATCGAGGAAGTTATCATCGAGATTCGTTGGACCTTTTCCTATTGTTGAGAGAATCGGGAGACTCACATATAGAGTTGAGTTACCGAGCAATTTGGCAGGCGTCCATGTGTTTCTCATCTCAGAAAGTATGTTAGAAACTCGGAAACTCGGAGACTGCTACTGCACCGACCGTGCTAGATGATTTAGCGGTAGAATTGGACTTGACCATCATGATGAAGCTAGTTCGCATTGTTGCGGGAGATGGGAAGAGACTTAGAACCAAGACAGTTAGATTAACAAAGTCCAGTGGAGTGACGATGACAGGGACTGTACTCGGGAGGTTGAGAGCAGGATTAGAGATACTTATCCTGACTTGTTTGATGGTAAGTTTTACCTTTTTGTTTGATTTATTGTGTGCCTTGTCGTAATTTCAAGGATGAAATTCTTTAAGGAGGGGAGTCTGTAACACCCCATATTTTTTGTAACACTATCTAGGATATTTATTTAGTTAAATTAAATAAAATAATGTATTGATTGGGGGATTGAGATTTGATTCTAATTAACAGTAGTTGTGCCATTTAAAACAAATGAATTAAACAAGAGTTTAAAATGAAATAGAGGAGGGGTAAATTGGGAAAGAGGCCATTCCTATATCTATTCCCTTAGGCCGTGTATTATACACATTCATTTCCTTTGAAAATTTTAAAAAATAGAGGCCGGCCACTATAAACAAGGGAAGGGGAAGAAGATGTTTAAAAAAAATTTCTATCGGATTAGAAAACCGCCTATAAATTTTGAATTAAATTTAACCGCATGCGCATGACATACAATTTTAGTATGTGGCGAGTACGGGTCGATCAGCAAGGAATTTTTAAGATTTTAAAATTTTCAATTCAATCAAATTAAACCAAAGTGAGAGGAAATTTTTAACTACAAAAAAGAACCTAAAGCTAGAATTGAAATGTGATTTAAAAACTATTAGACTAGAGAACAATTTAGAGGCAAATCCACTCTCATATTTTTGTAAATCAACAAACAAATAACTTAT
Source organism: Allium fistulosum (assembly GCA_030737815.1). Lineage (NCBI taxonomy): Eukaryota > Viridiplantae > Streptophyta > Magnoliopsida > Asparagales > Amaryllidaceae > Allium > Allium fistulosum. The sequence goes on along the minus strand of CM060905.1, from coordinate 748,710,140 downwards.
GATCTCCAGTTATGATATTAAGTGAAATAATAGTTGCATTTATCATAAGTATGGTTTATTTATGTTATTAGTTAACATAACTTAAACCATCAAACTATAATACAACAATTATACCACTTGTAAATTCTCATGAAAATGAAGCCAAAGAAAAAGCTATTTTAAGTATGATCTATTTACTATTGTGATTAGTAAGATAGATCATCAATTTTTTTTTACTTTCTTTTCAAAATCAAAAATCGATTAGCAAATAATGATGCAAATTGTGTTTATGTTGAATAAGAATAGCTCATTTGCAAAAGCAACATAAGCTATCAAACCCACTTGTATAAACTTGCATCAAAATTCACTCTCATGAAGCACAAACCAAAATAGATCATAAATCATAAAAATGTTGAAATTACATAAAGTTAGAGAGCTTCATTACCCCCAAATTGAAGTGGTTTAGCTACTCATTTGTGTTATCATATCAACACATGTAATTTTCAACATTAAAAGCAAAAGAAATAGAAACTAAACAAAGGAGGAAATGAGATTAACTATTAAGCCACTTGCATAAAAGAAATAAAACAAAACTACACTACTTGCATGAATGTAAATCTAATCTACTAACAAAAGAAAGAAGAGAGCATAGAAGTAAAAAAATGAACATAAAAGTAAATAAACACAAGTAGAAAGGAGAAGAGAAAGTGGCTAGGAAGCCATTTTTTTTATTGAAACATAGAGCTTACAACTTTCATTTTTAATTTCCTAACTAATGTAAAAGAGTAGAAGATATTTACATGTACATAAGAGGGCTATTTATACATGCATAAAACCCTAATTCAAAATTTAGGGAGCTTCCCAAAATGCCCTTTAGGAAGTGTGGCCACCAAGTAACCATTAGCCACCAATTAATCCCTCATTAAATGTGCATGAAGCTTTAACCTCCACTTACTTGTCCATTAGCTTCTAATTGTAGATTTAGGCAAGTGGGTGGGGTCCTCCATTATCATGAGCTTGAATTATTTCCTCTTCATTCCTTTGTATTTCCTTGTGCATGCACATATGTTCATGAAGCCCTCTTCCATATGCATCAAAATTTCCTATAAAAATCATAAAAATTTCCAAGTAAAAATTTTCAAATTGATACATGCACAAAAATGACCATTTTACCCCTGAATGAAGATGTATACATGATGATTTGAAAATAATTGAATTTTGGTTTTAAACATGTTAAAATGCCCAAATATGATACTTATTTAAATAAAAATAGATAAAATATGGATGTAAACATATGCACATTTACGTGCACATCAATACCTCCACACTTATCTTTTTATTCGTCGTTGAATAAAGAAAAACTAAGATAAATCCATTTTCGTAGGGAGCACGATTGCATTGAGCGTATGCAACAAGCCGTTAAGCCTCTGGTGTCCCCAGTAGGACGAGTGGTGTCTCGTGAGGGTTTTCAGTGGATACTACCCACAAAATCCGAATGCAAAGTGATAATATTTACAAAATGCAAGATTTATTTACAAAGAGATGAATGCAAGTTTTTTTTAAAAATATTTACAATGAAGGATTTACTTTCAAATTGACACAAATAAGTCAACTATAGGTTTTGGTCATTATCTTGAAAATTTAAGCCATGCTCGTCAATATTTCCAAAAAAAATGACATTGTCGAAACAAATGGGCTATAGTTTAACTCGTTGTTTCGGTCGATAATACAGTGTAACTATGAAATAGATCCTTAGTTGATTAGCAAAGTGGTATTTTCATTTCTTTCCAATAACAAGTTTAATCAAACAAGTTAAAATGGTGCTTGGATTTTAATTGCTTACTCTCTCTTATTTGAAAATTTTATTGATATTAACAATATTTACATATACCTAACTTAGGTAAACTGAGGCCGGATATATTACCCATGCACTGCCTTGCAGACTGATGTGAGGAGAATACAGAGCATGGCGAGTGAACACACAAGTGTGAACACTTATCGAGTGTAGGCGTTATTAAAAAGAATTTTTATATATATACGTCTAACTCAGACAAATTGAGGCCAGATATACTGATCGTGCACTGCCTTTCGGTCTTATTTTAGAAGGGTACAGAGCATGGCGAATGAACACACGAGTGTGAACACATGACTCTAGGTGTTAAAAATATATACATATATACAAATGTTTTTTTACTTATATACTTATATTTTTTTTCTATATTTTTTTAGAAAGAGGGCGTTTTGCAAAATCATCTTAGAACCATTTAACTTAGAAGATAAAATTGTTATATCCTTTACTTTAAATTTACCACTTTTTTAAACAAAGATTTTCAATTAGAACATACTTCATAATTAACACATATGAACCTTCCTATATACTAGTTAAACCATTGTTATTTGTAATCAAACTTCATTTTTATTTTTGTTAAGACAAATAAATTTTCAAAAATTTCAATTTATTAACCAAAACTTATACTTATCTCATAGTGTTTCTTCAAAAATAAATCAAAATGCTAAAAAGAAAATGTTTTTGAGATTTAGAAATTTTGAGATTTTTTTTGAAGTTAAAATAAATAAAAATTCAAACATGCCATGAAAAAAAATGAAAATGAAAATGAGACTCCCCCCACACTTAATTTTGACTGTGTCCCCATAGTCATTGCATGATATAATGAGTGTAACGGGAAAAATATGTACATATTTACAAAAGAGGGTTAACATTCTTACTAGACGTAGCTTGGCTCATGAAGAATCATGAGCTCCTCCTCTTGGTTACAAGGCGATTCCAAGAAAGGTTTCAAACGATGACCGTTGATTTTGAAAATCGATCCGTCCCTGGGGTTTTCTTTTTCTATGGCACCACGTGGAAAAACAGTTCGTACCACAAATGTTCTGGTCCATCTTGATTTAAGTTTCCCTGGGAATAAATGAAGTCTTGAGTCATATAAAAAAACTTTCTAGTTAGGCGAAAACATTTTCCTTAGGATGACATGAAAAACTTTTGTTCTTTCTTTGTAAATTTTCTCGTTTTCATACGCATCGTTCCTAAGTTCTTCTAGTTCGTTGAGTTGTAGTTTTCGGTTTTCGCCAACGTTATCGAGATCAAAGTTTAAGTTCTTTATTGCCCACAACACTTTGTGTTCGATTTCAACGGGTAAATGGAAAGCTTCACCGTATACTAAACGAAATGGGGATATCCCAAGGTTAGTTTTAAAAGCAGTACGGTAAGCCCAAAGCGCGTCGGTCAATTTCCGAGACCAATCTTTTCGATTTTTGTTAACAGTTTTCTCCAAGATTTGTTTTATTTGTCGATTTGAAACTTCAACTTGGCCACAAGTTTGAGGATGATATGGAGTGGATAACTTGTGGGTTATCGAGTATTTTTTCATTAAAGTTTCAAAAGAACGGTTGCAAAAATGGGTCTCGTTATCACTGATTATTATGCGAGGTGTGCCAAACCTTGAAAAGATGTTTTCTTTGAGAAATTTCACAACAATTCTATGGTCGTTGGTTTTGCAAGGAACGGCTTCGACCCATTTTGAGACGTAATCGACAGCGAGAAGGATATACAAGTTTCCAAAAGAATTAGGAAAAGGTCCCATAAAATCGATACCCCAAACATCAAAGATTTCAATCGTAAGAATGGGGTTTAGAGGCATCATATCTCGTCGAGAAATTCGTCCAAGCATTTGACATTGATCGCAAGTTTTACAAAATTCAAACGAGTCTTTGAAAAGAGAAGGCCAATAGAAACCACATTGAAGCACCTTTTCTGTAGTTTTTCGAGGACCGAAATGTCCATCGCACGCTTGATCGTGGTAACATGAAAGAACACTCCTGATCTCATTATCTGGAATGCAATGTCGAATGATTTGGTCCGAACAATATTTGAACAAGTATGGATCGTCCCAATAGAAATACTTCACTTGAAACATGAATTTTCATTTGTCCTATTTGGACCAAGATAATGGAGTTTCTTTAGTGACTAAGTAGCTCACTATATCAGTGTACCATGGATCGCTAGAAATTGAAAGAAGTTGTTCATCGGGGAAGTTTTCATTGATTGGCAAAGAAGATGGTGCGTTTGGAAGACGAGATAAGTGATCGGCTATGACATTATCGGATCCTTTTTTGTCTTTGATTGTAAGGTCAAATTCTTGAAGTAAAAGGATACAACGAATCAAACGAGATTTAGCATCCTTTTTAGCGAAAAGATATCGAAGCGTAGAATGTTCTGTGTACACAGTAATGTGTGAACCTATCAAGTAAGGCGAAACTTTTCGAGTGCAAAAGTGACAGCTAGAAGCTCTTTTCGGTTGTTGTGTAGTTGAGTTGAGCGTCGTTCGAAGTCATACTTGCGTAGTAAATGACATGAAGAATTTTGTTGATGCGTTGTCCTAAGACAACACCAACTGCAAAGTTCGAAGCATCACACATTATTTCGAAAGGAAATCCCAATTGGGTGCGCAAATGATTGGAGCAGAAATGAGTTCGTTTTTGAGAAGTTCGGAAGAAGAGATACAATCAGAGTTAAAATCGAATGGAACGTCTTTTTCGAGAAGATTCATCAAAGGATGAGCGATTTTGCTAAAGTCTTTCACAAAGCATCGGTAAAAGCCAGCGTGTCCTAAAAATAATCGAATGTCCTTAACAGATTTGGGAATGGGTAGGTTTGCAATTACGTCGATTTTCGCTTTATCGACCTCAATGCCTTTATTTGAGATGATATGTCCAAGGACTATGCCTTGTTTGACCATAAAGTGGCATTTTCCCCAATTCAAAGTCAATTGTTTTTCTTTACATCGATTTAGAACCAACTCGAAATGATGTAAACATTGGGAAAAAAAATCGCCAAAGATAGAGAAATCGTCCATAAAAATTTCTAGGAAGCGTTCAATCATGTCGAAAAAAATGCCAACCATGAAACGTTGGAAAGTAGCAGGAGCGTTACAAAGTCCGAATGGCATATGTCGATAAGAACAGGTACCAAATGGACACGTGAAAGTCATTTTCTTTTTATCTTCGGGGGCGATTGGAATTTGGTTATAGCCAGAATAACCATCAAGAATGCAGTAGAATTCGTGGCCGGCTAAACGTTCGAGCATTTGGTCAATGAAAGGAAGAGGGAAGTAATCTTTTCCTGTTGCAGCATTTAGTTTTCGATAGTCAATGCAAACATGCCAACCCGTTTGAGTATGAGTTGGAATAAGTTAGTTTGAATCGATCTTGACAATGGTTAGCCTAGACTTTTTTTGTACAACGTGAATTGGGCTAACCCATGAACTATCAGAGATTGGGTAAATGATTCCGTTGTCGAGAAGTTTAAGAATTTCATCACACACTGCATCTTTCATTTTCGGATTAAGCCTTCATTGCGTGTCACGAACAGGCTTGGCATCGTCGATTAAATGGATGCGATGCTGAACAATAGCAGGGCTAATTCCCTTTATGTTGGAGATCGACCATCCAATCACTTCCTTGTTTATTGAAAGAATAGAGAGAAGAGAAGTTTCTTGATTAAGAGAGAGAGTTGCGGAAATTATGACGAGCAACGTTTTGTTATCACCTAAGTATGCATACTTAAGGTGATCGGGAAGTGGTTTGAGGTTCAACTTCGGGAGTTTTTCGATTGAAGAATTAGGTTGAGATTCGGACTCAACTGGAAGTGATTCAAAAGGAAGAGTGTATTCAATTTCATTGGGAATTTTGTGAAACAATTTTTCATACTCGGCCTCGCATTCGTCGTTAAGATTAAGTGTCTCGTTTTCAATGTTTCGTGAATGGAACTAACTTCCAACGTTTGGTCACAAGGTTCGTCGATTGGCTTTCAAGATTGAAAATATTAAGAGCCAAAGTCAAGTTTCCAAAAGAGATTTTCATCGAACCATTACGATAATTGATTAAGGCATTTGAGGTGGCTAAGAATTGTCGGCCTAAAATCAATGGAATTTGACTCGCGGGATTTGTCACGGATTGTTTTTCGGGAACAATAAAATCAACGGGGATTATGTATTGCGCTGTTCAAATGAGCACGTCCTCGATTTCTCCTACGGGCTTCTTAATGGAATGATCAGCTAATTGAAGCGTAACTTTTGTAGGTTTGAGCTCACCTTAGCCTAATTGTTCGTACATGGAGTATGGAATCAAGTTGACACTCGCACCTATGTCTATGAAGCATTTGTTAATCGTCTTGTCTCCAATTGTACATGAAATCGTAAGGTAGCCAGGATCTTTGTATTTAACGGGCATGGATTGGGACAAGACTTCACTCAAACAGGCGGCTAAGAAGACTTTTTTGGGCACTTGAGTGTGTCACTTTGGATGCACAACTCCTTAAGAAATTTCGCGAACGTGGGGACTTGCTGAACGATGTCAAGAAGCAGAATGCTAACTTTGACTTGTTTAAAAATTTCCAACATCTTTCCATTTGGTCTGATTTTTTCTTTGGTCGAAGACGATGTGGAAATGGAACACGATACTCGATAGGCGGGTCTACTCGAGTAGAAGAAGAAGAATTTTGATTGGCATTCGATTGGACATTTGGCTCCACATTCTGTACAGATTCGTTCGTTGTTTTAGAAGTATCGAGAGAGGTTTCTGGTAAATTGTTTGGATTAACGAATTGATTATTGATTTGTTTGCCATAATGTAGAGCTGTGATAGCATTCAATTGGGTGACATTGCTATCTTGAACAGCATGGGCTTGATTTGAATTTGCATTTTGATTTTTGGGATTTGGAAGGGGCTGGCTTAGAAATGTGCCACGTTCGCGTTCACTTACAGACGTGGCTAATTGACTCATTTGCATTTCAAGTTTTGCAATCGATTGGTTTGTGTTTTGCATATATGAAGACAATAAATTTTGCAAATTGCTGTTTGATTGAAGGCTTTGAGTAGTTTCTTTAGCCAACGTTTCAAGAGTTTTCTCAAGTAAAGTTAAACGTTTATCGTCTTCCGGAGGATGAGCAGCATTTGGTTGAAAATTTGATTGTTGTGGTTGATTATGAGACAGACCCGCAAAGTTTGGTTGAAAATTGTTGGGCTGAAAGTGAGGATTCGAAGTATTATTCGGGAATGCTTTAAAATTGGGACGAATCGTATTCGTGTTGGGATTGTTTTGGTTCCAAGCAAAATTCGGATGATTTCTCCAACCAGGATTGTACGTTGGAGAAAACGGGTCGTTTTTGGCGTTATTGAAAGCGTTGATTTGTTCAACAGAATTGGGACACTGATCGGCTATGTGATTAGGATCGTTGCATTTATAACACATCGGTTGGGAAGCTTGGTTCATTTGATTCGATGAGAAAACATTATTGATTTTTTTAATCATTGCGTCGATCTTAGCTTCCAAAGCAAAAGAAGATCCTATCGAGTGTGCACTCGATCGTGAGTAAATTGATTTTTCGTTCGAACGCTCCCATTGGGATGATTTTTCGACGAGGTTTTCAAGAAATTGCCAAGAATCATCATGATGTTGGGCAAGAAAGTTTCCTTGGCACATTGATTCGAGCATGGTTCGTGAGCTATTTTCAAGTCCATCGTATAAGATTTGGCAAATCGCCCATTTTTCAAAGTTATGGTGTGGACATTTTATCAAAAGCTCTTTGAATCTTTCAAAATATTTTCCGAATGGTTCTCTCTTGAATTGATAAAAATTTATAATCTTGTTTCAGATTCTACTTGTTTTTTCCAAGGGGTAGAACTTTTTTAAGAAAGCTTTTACGAATTCTTCCCAAGTTTTAATCGAATTCGATGGTAAGCTGTAAAACTATTTTTCAGCGTAATCCGTAAGAGCGAATGGGATTAATCGAAGTTTGATTCCGTCATCGGAAAGTTGTTGGAGTTTAATGGTTGCGCAAACTTGTTTGAATTTAGTCAAGAAAATGTATGGGTCATCGTGCTCGAAATTGCCAAATTTCGAAAGTGTGGCAATATGGTTCGAGTGAATTTCAAAATGGTTACCCGTAGGGGCGGGTAACGTGATGCAAGATGGAATAGAAACTCTATCGGGAAAGATTCTATCCATAAGAGTTTGGGGGGCGTTCTCGTTCGCCATTTCAGGAGGATCGTTTGTTCGAGTTAAATGATTAGTTGTTGAGTCGCGAGTCCAACGATTTGTTGTTGTGTCACGAGTCCAAGTACTCATGCACAAGTGAAAATTGAGAAGAGAAAGAAGTTTGAAACGAGTTTAGAGAATGAAAGAAGATTTGAAAAAAACTGAAGTGAAAAATTGTTTTTGTTTTTGTTTTTCTCTTTTTTTTAAGGAAGAAAAATATTTACCAAGTCAAATTTATTTTTAAAAGAAAAGTTTGAATATATTTTTTTTGCTTTTCAAATTTTTATATGTTTTTTGTAATTTTTTTTTTGTTTTTGAATTTTCAAATTTTCAAATATTTACCAAAAGGATTTTTGTTATTTTTTGTTTTTAGAAATTGGAAATTTGATTTTTGTTTTTTTTTTGAATTTTAAATTTTTTTTTGTTTTTGAAAAGATTTTATATATTTTTTTAATTATTGTTTTTGATTGAAAATTTTCAAAGGAATCGATTTAAAAGGATTTTTTGGATAAAAAAATAAAAGTAAGTAAAATTTACAATTTTTTTGGATTTTGGATTTTTTTTGTTTTTTTTATATATGCATGAACTAATGCAACTAAATGAATGCAAAGGACTTAATTACAGTTTTCTCTCCTTAGTAGCTCCTAAACCAAAATTGTATAATCACACTTTGTCTTAAATCAACAAAAATATTTCTCAGCCAGGTAACAGGCAGAGGTTATCGGTGCACCACGAATCACCGTAGCAATGCAGCTGAAGCTTTAAGTACCTTCAGAGGAACAACCACTATAATATTTACGAATCATCGTAATATTTGTAAATGGTTATTACTCTGCCGTAGCCTAGACACCAAGAAATAAAATGGTTCAATGAAAACAATTGCGAAGATAGAGTTAAGCCCTAGATGAGCTCGCGACACCCTTAAGTCTAATGTCTAGCCTTTATTATTAGTCACATTGTATGATGAAATGCGTTTGTAGACTAAGGAAAGGGTGATGAAATCCCTCACCTTATGTGAATTGGGGTATTACCCTTAGAAAAAAAAATTAAGATGAGATGAATGCAAAACAAAAATTAAACGTGAATTTACAATGCAACTAAAATGAAGTTTTTTTTTTTTTGGATTTTGAATTTTTTTATATATAAATGCAAATGCAAGCAACCAATAATGCAGTTCAAATAAAAATAAGGGAAAAGGCACGATACCAGAGTTTGCAGATTATTAGCAATTTATTTTTAAGCGGCAAATTTTTTTTAGAGCAAGCAGGCAAGCAATTATTTTTGGCAAGCACTTCTTCTGTTTGATATTCTACTTTGGCAACCTAAAATGAAAACTAGATATATATATATATATATATACACATTTCTACTTTTTTGAAATAAGGATGGACTTAAAACAATTCAAAACAAATTAAACAACACAATTTTTTTAAGATAAGGAAGACTAAAACAAATTGGAAAATCTAAACAAAGAAAAGAAAGAAATTTGTTTTTTTGCTTTTTTTTTCTTTTTTCTTGTAAAAGAAGAAAAGAAATTAAAATTCAAACTAATTAAATAAATAAAAAGAAGAGAAGGAAAAATGAAGAATATTTTTTTACATATGAAACTAAAAGAAAAAACTTAGCTAAGCCCGACCCAAATCGATTAAGACTGCTTGCAACTCAATCCTTTCAACTCAACCCACATTTAACCAGCGTTCTTTCTGTTGAATAATAATAATAATAATAATAGATCAACACATAATCAAACTCTTTCGAATCCCCAATAAAAATTGAACTCGAATCCCTGAAATCCACACTTTGCTAGACGAAAGGCTTGTAGAGGGTAAGTTCGAGTTTGTGGTGGTGGAGTAGCTTCGAGGTAAGTTGATTGGAGTTCGAGGTTGCGAATTTGTTATTCGCGATTGGAGGCGGTTCGAGTTGCTCGCACTGTGGTTGTTTGGGGATTTGCGGCAGTTCGATGAGGGATCATGGGAGGTCGCATTTAAAATGGTTTTGGTTGATGAGCAGAGGCTTGTTGGCATCTTGGGCTTGTTCGAAGTGCAATTGCTGCAGTGGGCTTTTGGTTGATGTCAGAAGAATGCACTGAGGCAGAGATGTCCAGTGTGGTACAATGCTTCAGCTACAGGCAGGTTGCAGGTGGAAGAATTTGGTACAGTGCAGTAGATGAATGGATGTTGATGCAAAGAGTTTGGTAAATGGAACAGTAAGGAGAAGGAACTGGTGGATGAAGTTTTGTTGAGCTGCAATGTGTCAGTGCAGTGGTTTGGGATTTAGATGCAGTGATGAATGAGACTAAAGTAGTATGTGATGGTAGTAAAATAGTATTGGTTGATGTAAGTTTGTGTGTGCATTGTGCACTGTAGTGAGTTTTGAGGTGGGTGGTTGAATGATGTAGGGGGAGTAATGGTCTGAGATTAGTCCCCGGTTGCGGTTTTGGTTTCGTTCAAGTATGAGGTTGTTGTTTTTGAAACGTAGCTATTTTGGTTGTAGAGTGCAATGGCAATAGGTTAGCAGCAGTGCAATGGAACCAAGGATTAGCGAACTATGGTAAATGGGCAGAGAGGAAGACGGTGGAAATGGTTAATGAAGTATGATGAAGTAGGACAGTTTTGGTCAGGGAAGTGTGGTGGTTGTGAAACTGGTTTAGGATTTGCAATATGAAGTGTTATTGTGGAAGTTTGAAGTTGCTTATTGCTATGATGATGGAGTTGGCTGTAGGCAGGGGTTTGGGTAATGGTGGAAGTTAATTCTGTGCTGTGTGTAAGTTGATGGAAGGTTGGTTGTTGTATGCAGGGTATTTGTTGAGGCAAGTTAATGGAGTTGTTGCTGGTTGTTTTGTAGAGAAGTGATGACTGGTTTGAAGTAGTGCTGATGGTCGGATGAAGTTCAGGGTATGGGAGATATTGTACTGTAGTAAGTGAATAGTGAATGTTTGCACAGAGCTATGATATAGTAGAAATAAGTGGATATGGTATGTATGTAAGAGAAGGTTGTTGTGCAACTTGATGTATATGAAGCAGTGGCTTGTGAAAATTTGAACAGAAGTGAAAGGAAGAAGAGTTGGCAGTAGTGGGAATACTAGAAATGAAAAATCTAGGCGATGAAGTCAATGGTTAGTAGTATGAATCAAGTGTGGTTTGTGTTGATAAAAGATGATGGTTGTATGTAAAGACAGTAGGGGATATGAAGCAAGTATGAAGCAAGTGTGGTTTTTGTGCACTGGTATATGTAGAATAGCATTTGCTAAGGCAGAGAGGATGGAGGGAAAAAGGCAGAACAGTGAACACTGGAATGCGCACATAGATGAATATGTGCACAGAGAAATGATTTTGTAAAACTAAGAAATGTAAATTAACAAATGTAAAACAAACCACTTGTACAATGAACAGTGAATGAAATGTTGTTTTGAAATGTGTATGTTTTAAAAAAAAAAAACAGAAATGCAAAAGCAAATAGAAAGAAAAACAACAATCACACAAACACACAACACAAAATTTTTTAAATACAAATGAACACACAAAACAAACACACAATAAAATCAAATAAAAATAATTCGAAGAATAGAAAATTAAAATCAAATAAATTCTTTAGCAACGGCGCCAAAAACTTGTTTTACGGCAAATTTTCTATCGGATTAGAAAACCGTCGATAAATTTTGAACTAAATTTAACCGCAAGCGCATGGCGTACAATTTTAGTACGTGGCGAGTACGGGTCGATCCGTAGGGAATTTTTAAGATTTTAAAATTTTCAGTTCAATCAAATTAGTCCAAAGTGAGAGGAAATTGTTAACTATAAAAAAGAAGCAAAAGCTAGAATTGAAATGTGATTTAAAAACTATTAGACTAGAGAATAATTTAGAGGCAAATCCACTCTCATATTTTTTTAAATCAACAAAAAATAACTTATGATCTCCAGTTATGATATTAAGTGAAATAATAGTTGCATTTATCATAAGTATGGTTTATTTATGTTATTAGTTAACATAACTTAAACCATCAAACTATAATACAACAATTATACCACATGTAAATTCTCATGAAAATGAAGTGAAAGCAAAAGCTATTTTAAGTATGATCTATTTACTATTTTGATTAGTAAGATAGATCATCAAATTTTGTTTTTACATTCTTTTCAAAATCAAAAATCGATTAGCAAATGATGATGCAAATTGCGTTTATGTTGAATAAGAATAGCTCATTTGCAAAAGCAACATAAGCTATCAAACCCACTTGTATAAACTTGCATCAAAATTCACTTTCATGAAGCACAAACCGAAAGAGATCATAAATCATAAAAATGTTGAAATTACATAAAGTTAGATAGCTTCATTACCCCTAAATTGAAGAGGTTTAGCTACTCATTTGTGTTATCATATCAACACATGTAATTTTCAACATTAAAAGCAAAAGAAACAGAAACTAAACAAAGGAGGAAATGATATTAACTATTAAGCCACTTGCATAAAAGGAATAAAACAAAACTACACTACTTGCATGAATATAAATCTAATCTACTAACAAAGGAAAGAAGAGAGCATAGAAACTAAAAAAAAGAACATAAAAATAAATAAACACAAGTAAAAAGAAGAAGAGAAAGAGGCAAGGAAGCCATTTTTATTTTATGAAACATAAAGCTTACAACTTTCATTTTTAATTTCCCAACTAATGTAAAAGAGTAGAAGATATGTACATGTACATAAGAGGGCTATTTATACATGCATAAAACCCTAATTCAATATTTAGGGAGCTTCCCAAATTGCCCTTTAGGAAGTGTGGCCACAAAGTAACCATTAGCCACTAATTAATCCCTTATTAAATGTGCATGAAGCAACCTCCACTTAGTTGTCCATTAGCTTCTAATTGTAGATTTAGGCAAGTGGATGGGGTCCTCCATTATCATGAGCTTGAATTATTTCCTCTTCATTCCTTTGTATTCCCTTGTGCATGCACATATGTTCATGAAGCCCTCTTCCATATGCATCAAAGTTTCCTATAAAAATCATAAAAATTTTCAAGTAAAAATTCTCGAATTGATACATGCACAAAAATGACCATTTACCCCTGAATGAAGATGAATACATGATGATTTGAAAATAATTGAATTTTGGTTTTAAACATATTAAAATGCCCAAATATGATATTTATTTAAATAAAAATAGATAAAATACGGATGTAAACATATGCACATTTACGTGCACATCAGAAGAATTAACAAAAGCTAAACGAAACGCTAATTCAAAATCAAATTCATCCAAATCTCAAGCTCCTTTAATCTCTAAAGCTAAGGTGAATAATGTTTACTTCTCAAATTTTTATTGGTTTCAGTTTTAAGATTAAATCTGAATATTTTGCACTAATTTGCCATGTTTTTGAATGATGGAACGATTATATATACTTGTTGATGATTTATGAATGTTCATATAGATTTTATGACATGTTTTGAGATGAACTATTAAATGACATCCAATTGCCTTGCGAATATTTATGAAGATCTAAAAAGATATTTTAGAGATGGGTTTCAATTTCAGTTTTTTTTTGAATTTTCGTTGATTTAATATGAATTTTCTAGTAAAGAAAATAGTATTTTGGATTATAAATTATTTACGAGGAAATAATTAATACTTGGATCCGAAATTTTTATATGTTAGACAACATATATAAAGTGCTTTTCTGGAATTTTTCCAGAGCTCTCCTAATTATTTTAATGGTTATATAAAATTATTAAAGGTATGAGAATTAAATCTTTTATATAATTAAAGAGGAGAAGAGGCTTTTCACAAAAATGTTTAAATTACTAAATATGGAAAGATAGCAGCACGTTTTGAAAAGAAAAATTAACAGCCAATCAGATTTAGAAAAATAAGGCAGGTAAGGTATAAAAGAATGGTTTTAAAGTACAAATAAACATGCTTTTTACTGTTTTGTCTCCTTTGGCACCAAGTTTCGCCTCCATACTACCCTTTCGACACAGTCGAAACCAATGCACATGGTATCAAGCAACGGGTACATAGTCAACTGGAAGAAGGCGAAAGGTATAAGGTCGAAACCCTGGGGTTTCGAAAGGGTTGAGCATTGTTTTGGTTTTAAAGGAAAATACGCATGCTTGCTTTCGACTAAGTTGCTTTCGACTAAGTCAAATGGTTTAAATATTTGGTTTCGATTGGGTTGCTCTTTTGTTTTAATTGATTTCTTTCGACTAAGTCGAAACCTTTAGCTGTCGCTTCCTACCTTTCGATCCAGATGGTTTCGAAGGGGTTCTTTTTTTTCTAAAATTTGGTCCCCTCTCTAATGCTTTTGAAGGGATGGTTCCGACAACATCACTTCTGTGTTTAAGAAATGGTTTCAAAGCAGATGCTTTCGACTCATTTGGTTTTCTGATCCTTTTGCTCTACTTGAATGCATAATCCAAATGGTTTTGACTGAAACATTTTAGAAGGGGTTTCGAAGTAGTTAACTTCGAATGGTTTCGAAAGGTATCCATATGTTTTAAATTGAACCCAAAGTGGTTTCGAAAAGATTGTTTTGACTGTTTCGAAAGGTTTTTATGAATGGTTTTGAAAGTGGTGGTCCCCTAGGATTTCGACAAGGTTAAGAAGGAAGGTTTTTCCCATGTTTTCGAAAGGAAATATTTAAAAGGTTTTAAAGGAGGATGTTAGATATTTTGAAGCTTTCGGAGAAAGATAGGAAAGGTTTTTCCTATGTTTTCGAAAAGCAATGTTTAGTAGTTTCAAAAGGGTCTTTCAATGGTTTCGAAGGGGTTACCTTTAATAGTTTTGAAAGAATTGTTTAAAGGTTTTTAAACAAAGGTTTCGAATACAAAGAATGGGCAGAATGGCCTAAATGCTTGCAAATTATAAAGGACTTTAACTTATTCTTAAAGGATAGATAATCCTTATTGAATGCCATCAACATTATTTTGAGTAAAGTATATATGACATGGCAAAATAGCTTAGAGTAAAGCTAAAGATGTATTTTCTTTGTATATGTATGATTTGACGGACTAAATCATTTTGAAAAAGTTTCCAAGGAAAATTTAAAGGGTAGTTAACCCAAAGAAAATTTCGGACAGTCAGTCCATTTTAATACGGACAGTTAGTCCAGAGAATAGTTAGTCCAGTTAAGGGCAGTCAGCCTAGTTTATAAACAGATAGTTCATTTGTTAGCATAAAAAACCTTGCTACTTCTTACAGACATATAGTCCACTTATTATTTGTTTTATGGACAGATAGTCCATTTATTAGCATAAAGGATATTGCTATTTTGATATATCAATTAGCGTCTCAAGCACCACCATAAGATTGTGAGAAATGCGGATTACTGATCTTAAGGCTAGGAATAACAATAGAGGGGGTGAATAGTGTTTATAAGAAATTACTAAATCTTTTTGAGTTATTGTTGATTTGTACACAAATGTATGCAATATTCAAACACAGATATAATCACAGAAACAAACACAGATGCAGAAATAAAGTAAATGCAGTAAAGGAAAGAACACACCGGATTTTATACTGGTTAGGAGTTACCCTATATCCAGTCCCGCACAACTAAGTATGGATTTCCTTTCAAAAGCAATTCAACAATTACAACCCTCGGTTTCAAAGCTACGAGGTACATCCTCCAGAATCACAATCCTCTGGGTAGAGATACTTGATTTCTGGGGAAACAAGTTCACCCAATTGATTTCCAAGGCTACAATCACACCTTTTCTCGCTTGATTGATTTCCAAGGCTACAATCACACCTTTTCTCGCTAGATAGATTACAAAGAAGCCTATAACTCTGAATAGCACTTGGATCTTGTTGAGATAGTGATAGAGAATCAAACCTGAGATAATCTAGTTAGATTCAATGTTGATTTTGGCAGAGTGATGATAGGATTTTGAATAAGAAAATGTGAAAGAAGAAGAGAAGTGAAAAACCAGAAAATCAAATATAAAATTCATTGAAACTAACCCCTATTTATAGAAGAACAACAGTCATGTCCATTCCTGAAAGGTTATGGCGTATAGAAACTTCTTTTGAAATTCAAATTTTTGGTCCTAACTGACACTATGTCGACATGGGGTACTAAGGCATGTCGACATCCTAAAGGAAATTTTGATGTTTTGATTTTCTTTGAAAATAACCTTTATCTTATATTAAAACTATTTTAAACTTTGTAAATATACTTGACTATAGATAAAATACATAGATAAATATAGAATAATATATATATAATTTTACTATAATTTTATATTTAAATCTAAGTATAAAGATAGTTTAAAACAAAGAAGTTTAAAAACACGAGTTTATTAAAAAAAACAAAGAATATTTTAAGGCTAAAACATCTTTTTGAAAATTATTTGAAAAGATAATTTTTAAAGCTGAAACATTTTGAAAAGCAATTTTGAAAATCATTCTGAAGTTTTTTTGAAAACCATTTTGAAGTAGTTTTGCAAGCTTCTTCCTGTAGAATATCTCATCATGTCAGGACTCGAGAACTTGTACAAAACCAGGATGTTCGTGGGTTTGTAAGCCACTTGTCGTAGGTTTGTAAGCTACTTGTCGTGGGTTTGTAAGCCACTAAAAAGGTAGAAATGGGTTCCATCCCAAAAGAAAAGTGGAGTGAAGATTTCAGTGCTATTATGAAGTTTTAACATAATTCTCTAGACTCAATACTTATCTTGAAATCTTGAACTCTTGATAATCTTGATATTCTTGATACTCATGAGTCTTGAATCTTGATATCTTGAATCTCTATACTGTAAAGTCTTCATTCTTGATACTTGCATAGTTAAATCCTGCATATACATATATATCTAAACTATAATGTTAGTATTTATATTTTATAATCTTATTGTAAGGTTGTTGTCATCAAAACCATCATCTCAAGGACTAACAATCTCCCCCTTTTGATGACAACCTTTGTTTATAAAATATTACTTCTATCTTAATAACTCCCCCTAAATCTAATAACTCCCCCTTAATCTATGCCTAACTACCCTATTTTATATTTCTCCCCCTTTGTCATCAGCAAAAACAAAGTAACTCTAAAGTATATAACTCTTAGTCTAATATCCTATATGATGATAGTGTTATCATCAATACTTACTTGTAAACCTAAAACTTAGTCCTAAACTACTAACATTCCTAACCAAATACCTATATAATACTTATATATAACATATATAGGAATCATATATAAGAACACACAATATTTATTTTTATATATATTTGTTTAAATTTACATTTTCGTAAAACGTAACAAGTATACACAAAAAGATGAAAAACAAAAGAGAAGAAACTACAGAGTATCTTTGACAGTTGGAGATCTATGGATCGAACAATTTGGGTAATGGAAAAAAATATTTCCACGTTGTTCAACCAAATTTCTGTCCTTGTCAAAACATACTTCGCCAATGCAAATAACTTTGTCGTTGTCTTCCGCATGCTCTTCTTCCATTGGTTCTTCTTCTTCTTCACTTTCCTCTTGTTCATGATCTCCGGAAGAGTCCTCGTCAATTAAGATTGGGTTAGCATGATTATCCATAAGAAATTTTTGCAAATTCCTATGGATTTTGCCTTGCCTCTCTTGTTCTTTGGCCATTCGAAGTTGCATCACTTGGAAGAGGAGGCCATTGATAAAATGATTTCAGAAGATAGAACAGAAAGAGAACAGAGAGAATGAAGAAAATTTCGAAATGGGAAAAATTTATAACCACTTATTTGAATTTTGGTGGGAAAAAATTTTAAAATTTAAAAAACGTTATATGTCGACATGGGTCTAGGGGGGATGTCGACATGGGTCTTGAATTTTTGCCTATTTAATTTATTTTTAATTAATTTTTAATTATACTTGTTATTTATATTTTATATTTTATATTTCAGTTAATGAACAAATACCTAATTCTCTTCTTAATTTAATAAATGTAGATTCATTTAAGGGTTTTGTTAAGATATCAACAATTTGATTTTCAGAATTGATATAGTCGAGAGTAATTACTTCTCTACTTATATTATCTCTAAGAAAATAGTGTCTGATATCAATATGTTTAGTTCGAGCATGTTGAGTAGTATTTTTGGATAAATTTATTGCACTCGTATTATCACAATAAATTGGTGATTTTGAGATATTTAAACCAAAATCTTTTAAAGTTTGTTGCATATATATTACTTGAGAACAAGCCAAAGCAGCAGAAATATACTCTGCTTCAGTTGTTGATAGAGAAACTATGTTTTGCTTTTTACTAAACCAGGAAATCAGAGAATGCCTTAAAAAGTGACAAGTTCCACTTGTACTTTTTCGATCTGATTTACAACCAGCATAATCAGCATCACAGTAAGATATTAAATCAAACGAATCATTTTTAGGATAAAATAAGCCATAATCAAAGGTGTTTTTAACATATCTTATAATACGTTTTACAGCTTTTAAGTGAGTTTCTTTAGGTTGGGATTGATACCTTGCACAGAGACAGACACTATGCATGATATCAGGTCTAATCGTAGTGATATAAAGTAGTGATCCAATCATTCCTCTATATAATTTTTGATCTACATCTTTCGAAAGATCTTCTTTACTAAGGTACTCATTGGTTGCCATGGAAGTGGGTTTTCCACTCGCAGTAGTCAAACCAAATTTACTAACTAGGTCTTTAGCATATTTTTCTTGACTAATAAAGATACCATTATCTAATTGTTTTATTTGTAATCCTAAAAGGAAGTTTAATTCACCCATATGACTCATCTCAAACTCTTTTGTCATTAATTCAGAAAATTCTTTATTCGTTTCAAAATTAGTTGATCCAAAAATGATATCATCTACGTAGACTTGTACTAGTTGAATATCATTTTTATTTCTTTTAATAAAAAGAGTATTATCTACTTTACCTATTTCAAAATTTGATTGTAACAAGTAAGATCTTAGTCTATCATACCAGGCTCTAGGAGCTTGCTTTAGACCATATAGAGCTTTCTTAAGTTTGTAAACATGATTTGGAAATTTATCATTTTCAAAAAGTGGTGGTTGTTTAACAAGTACTTCTTCTTTTACAAAACCATTTAAAAATGCACTTTTAACATCCATTTGAAATAGTTAGAAATTATTATGATTTGCGAAAGCAAGTAGAATCCTAATGGCTTTTAATCTTGCTACGGGGGCAAAGGTTTCATCAAAATCTATTCCTTCTTATTGACAATAACCTTGAGCCGCTAACCGGGCTTTATTTCTATCAACCTCTCCTTGTTCATTCATTTTATTTTTATAAACCCATTTAGTTCCAATTATTGTTTTAATTTCAGGTCTAGGAACAAGTTCCCAAACATTATTTCTAGTGAATTGATTTAATTCTTCTTGCATAGCCAAAATCCATGAATCATCAGTTGATGCTTCTTTTGGATTTTTGGGTTCAACAGTTGATATAAAAGCTATATTACTCATTTGACTTAGTTAGTTTCTAGTTTTAACAACAGATTGCATATCTCCAAGTATATTTTCTATAGGGTGATCTTTTAAAAGTTTAATCCTTTTTTTAGGATGATTTAATTCATTATTAGTTTCAGTTGACTCTTGGTTTTGAGTGATTAAATCCTCTTCATCTTTTATTTCTTCAAAATTTTTGAAATTTTCATCAAATGAAACATGCATTGTTTCTTCGATGGTATTAGTTTTTAAATTAAATATTCTGTATGCTTTGCTTCTATTAGAGTATCCGATAAAGATACCTTTGTCGGATTTAGGATCAAATTTATCTAAGTTATCTTTTGTATTTAAAATAAAACATTTACTTTCAAAATTTCTAAAATAAGATACCTTAGGTTTCTTTGAGTAAATAAGTTCATAAGATGTCTTATCAGTTAAAGGTCTAATTAAAATTCTATTTAAAATATAACAGGCGGTAGCAACTGCTTCTGCTCTAAAGTACTTTGGTAAATTACTATCAGAAAGCATAGTTCTCGCACACTCTTGAATCGTCCTATTTTTACGTTCTACTACTCCGTTTTGTTGTGGAGTTCTTGGAAATGAAAAATTATGAATTATTCCCTTTTAATTGCAGAATTCTTCAAACTTTTCATTTTCAAATTCACCACCGTGATCACTACGAATGGTTATAATTTTTTGAGAAAATTGATTTTGAACCCTTTTTGAAAAATTCTTAAAATATTCAAAAGTATCACTTTTATGTTTTAAAAATATTGTCCATGTAAATCTAGAATAATCATCTAGAATTACAAAAACATATTTACTGTGATTTAATGACTGAATTTGAGATGGACCAAATAAATCAAGATGAAGTAATTCAAGAGGTTTTGAAGTTGAAATCATATCTTTTAATTTAAAGGAACTTTTTCTAAGTTTTCCTAGTTGACATGCATCACATAGACTATCTAC
This sequence comes from Allium fistulosum, assembly GCA_030737815.1. NCBI lineage: Eukaryota > Viridiplantae > Streptophyta > Magnoliopsida > Asparagales > Amaryllidaceae > Allium > Allium fistulosum. Next base: position 748,689,732 of record CM060905.1, on the reverse strand, counting down.
TTTAAAATTCATTTTAGGGAGGCCTCTTACTAGATCATGTTTTGACAGTCTAGATAAGAGTTTGAAATTCAAATGCCAAAATCTCTTATGCCAAATCCAAGGGTCACTTGCATTTGCCAAAAGACACAAGTTATCATTTGAAATTTTCATACTAAGAATATAAATATTCTTTTTCCTAATTCTCTCAAATATTATGGTTGAATTATTATCTTCAATGTGACACTTATCTTTTTCAAATTTAATTTTATATCCTTTATCACATAGTTGACTTATACTTAGCAGATTGTGTTTCAGATTCTTAACTAGCACAACATTAGTAATAATAGGAGTTTCAGAGTTACCAACTTTGCCGATGCCGATCACATAACCTTTTGAATTTTCTCCAAAGTTAAACCAGTCCTCCATCTTTGTATATTATATCATTCACCATATCTGGATTCCCAGTCATGTGTCTAGAACATCCACTATCGAGTATCCATTTGTTCTTTTTGATCTCCACAGTTTGTTTGTTCTGGATTGATTCCTCAACTCCCATAAAGCATGATTCCTGTACATCAAACAACCTTAGTAGACAACTTGTATTTGAATATTGATTATATGCAGACTCAAGAAACAATGATGATCTGAATATTTCTAAACATGCATTAACAAATTTCGTAAACATAGCCATTTAAAAAAAAACTTTTTCAAAAATCATATTATGAATCTTTTTAAAACCCTGCTTTGATACCAAATGTGAGAAATGCAGATTACGGATCTTAAGGCTAGGAATAACACTAGAGGGGGTGAATAGTGTTTATAAGAAATTACTAAATCTTTTTGAGTTATTGTTGATTTGTACACAAATGTATGCAATATTCAGACACAGATATAATCATAGAAACAAACACAGATACAGAAATAAAGTAAATGTAGTAAAGGAAAGAACACACTGGATTTTATACAGGTTCGGAGTTATCCTACATCCAGTCCCGCACAACTAAGTACGGAATTCCTTTCAAAAGCAATTCAACAATTACAAACCCTCAGTTTCAAGGCTACGAGGTACACCCATCAGAATCACAATCCTCTGGGTAGAGATACTTGATTTCTGGGGCAACAAGTTCACCCTATTGATTTCCAAGGCTACAATCGCACCTTTTCTCGCTTGATTGATTTCCAAGGCTACAATCGCACCTTTTCTCGCTAGATAGATTACAAAGAAGCCTATAACTCTGAATAGCACTTGGATCTTGTTGAGATAGTCATAGAGAATCAAACCAGAGATAATCTAGTTAGATTCAATGTTGATTTTGGCAGAGTGATGATAGGATTTTGAATAAGAAAATGTGGAAGAAGAAGAGAAGTGAAAAACCAGAAAATCTGATATAAAATTCGTTGAAACTAACCCCTATTTATAGAAGAACAACAGTCATGTCTATTCGTGAAAGGTTATGGCGAATAGACACTTCTTTTGAAATTCAAATTTTTGGTCCTAACTGACACTATGTCGACATGGGGTACTAGGGCATGTCGACATCCCAAAGGAAATTTTGATGTTTTGATTTTCTTTGAAAATAACCTTTATCTTATATTAAAACTATTTTAAACTTTGTAAATATGCTTGACTATAGATAAAATACATAGATAACTATAGAATTATATATATATAATTTTACTATAATTTTATATTTAAATCTAAATATAAAGATAGTTTAAAACAAATGATGTTTAAAAACACGAGTTTATTAAAAACAAAAACAAAGAATATTTTAAGGCTAAAACATCTTTTTGAAAATTATTTGAAAAGATAATTTTTAAGGCTGAAACATTTTGAAAAGCAATTTTGAAAATCATTCTGAAGTTGTTTTGAAAATCATTTTGAAGTAGTTTTTCAAGCTTCTTCCTGTAGAATATCTCATCATATCAGGACTCGAGAACTTGTACAAAACCAGGATGTTCGTGGGTTTGTAAGCCACCTTGTCCTAGGTTTGTAAGCTACTTGTCGTGGGTTTGTAAGCCACTAAAAAGGTAGAAATGGGTTCCATCCCAAAAGAAAAATGGAGTGAAGATTTCAGTGCTATTATGAAGTTTTAACGTAATTCTCTAGACTCAATACTTATCTTGAAATCTTGAACTCTTGATAATCTTGATATTCTTGATACTCATGAGCCTTGAATCTTGATATCTTAAATCTCTATACTGTACAGTCTTCATTCTTGATACCTGCATGGTTAAATCCTGCATATACATATATATCTAAACTATAATGTTAGTATTTATATTTTATAATCTTACTCTAAGGTTGTTGTCATCAAAACCATCATCTCAAGGACTAACAAAGATGAACTTCATGCTCTCTCTCATCCTTAGAGTAAATCAAGATATCGTCTCTGAAAACCAATATGAATCTATCTAAGTGTTCTTGGGAAATACGGTTCATCAAATACACAAAGAAAGCTTGCGCATTCGTTAGTCCAAACGGCATAACAACCATTCGTATGACCCATATCTGGTCCTGAACGACTTTAAAAGTATACTACCCTCTGCTACCCTGAGTTGATGAGACCCTGTTGCCAAATCAAACTGGGAAAATACCTTGGATCCACTCAACTGGTGGGAAAAATCGTCAATCCCTGGGCAATGGATATTGATTCTTTATCGTCCTCTCATTCAACTTATGATAATCGATACATAGCCTCAATGATCCGTCCGGCTTCTTAGGAAACAGTGCTTCTGAACCCTAAGGTGAACTGCTCAGCCTGATAAAGCTCTTGCCTTCCAGATCCACCAACTGCACTTTCAACTCCCTCATCTCTACAAGGGTCATTCTTCTCGGCGGCCTACTCACTGGTTCTGGTCCTGGAACCAAATTTATCTGAAACTCAATAGCTTGTTTCGGTGGCAATCCAACTATTGGCTCAAAAACAATGCGAATTCTCTAACCACAAAAACTTGACTCAACTCATCTTCTAATTCCATAGCACCCAACAAAGCAAACACTAAACCGCTAGAACCTTCTACGGTATAAACAGTCTGGTCGCTACAATCAGGGTGTCTAAGAGAAATCTTCCTATCCTGGCAAAATATCCTAGCATCGTACTCACTTAACCAATCCATACTAAGGATAATCCTGAACCCCACAAAATCAAACACATGCAAGCATCAAACAAAAGTATGATATAATAGGTCAAACTCTAACTGGTCACACCTCAACCCTAGAGTTGCATAGCCTACTATTGGATTCGTAGCCCGTAAGGAAGTAACTAAATATGTGGGTTCTAGGTTAAGCTTATCTACCAAACATCTAGATATAAAAGAATGTGGTGCACCAGTACCAAATAAAACGCTAGCAAACATATAATGAATCTGAAGCATGCCTCCTAAAACTGCCTTTTCCTTTTCCGGGGTGGTTGGCTTGGAAGTAGCAGGCTCCAATGCATATACCTTGCCCTTACCATCTCTAACGGGCTCCTTACACTAGTTCTTATAGTGGCCAACTTGGTCATAGTTGAAGCACCTGACGTACTTCCCTCTAGTCACACCCTTTGCCTTCCCAATGCAAAACTCATTAGCAAAGTGCCCTTTCTTGTCGCACTTATAGCAGACAATCTCAGACTTTCCTTTCTTGCCTGCTCCACCCATCCGAGAACCTTTCTTTTGATAGAACTTCCTCTTCTGGCCCTGCCCAACCTGGACCTCCTTAGCCTTACTCCACTCTAGAGAATCAAGAATCTCCTCTTGCCTCATAGCCATATCCACAACAATATCAAAAGGATCCCTAATGTGAGGCAAAGTAGCCCTGGCCAACTCAGGCTTCAATCCCTTGATGAACTTCTCATTCTTATTCATCACTATATTCATTAAAGCATACCCATGCCAGGCCAACTCTTCGAACTTCCTGACATGCTTTGCAACTGACATCTCTTCCTGCTTTAACTCAGTAAATTGTCTGATCATAGCTGACTGTGCCACAACATACATGAACCTCCCTGGAACCTCTTGTTGAAATCCTATCAGGTCATTATCTCCTCATCAACCATCACAGTCGCACTATTCCACTAGAACAAAGCAGCTCCCAGACGTTGTCAAGATTCCAACCTCCATTTCTGCCATTGAGCCCTAAATCAGCAAAAAATCCTTTCGCAGTGCAATAACCAGTTCTCCACCTCAATGGCATCCTCCGTTCCCATAAATGGCTTCCCTCCAAGCTTAACACAATCCCCGCTCAGCTTAGCAAAATGGTTAACTACCGAAACTTTCGGAACTCTTGCTCCTGCGGCGTTTCCTCCTAACACTACAGCTGCAACTCCCGCCTGCATCACATTCCTGAAGAACTTATATAGAGCTTCCATTCCGACCTACGGGATCTCAGCACCAACATTCTTAGCTTAGGCCTAACCTTGACTTCTCCTTGCATTAGATCTGGTATTCCCTTCGATGCCTTCCCCTCCTAAGTTAACTCTTCCTCTTCTACCCTCCATATTTGCATTCAAACCTCATGAAATACAGAAAGATAACCTAATCAAAGGTAGGAGACTAGAGATAAAGCGTATACTTATATATAGCAAATACAAGTACGTTACTATAGCTTTATCCCAAATCCCAATCTTCCTCTAATTCCTTTGGATTTTGTTTTCAAAAACCATTTTTAGTTAAAGAAATTCATAAACCAATGCTCTGATACTTAATAGTAACATCCCGTATCTAGAGGCCAAAAGCTAAGCATTACAGATGTTGTAGTCATCCATAGTATTAACTTCTAGTGACGAAATACGGTAATGCTAATGGAATCCATAATATCAGAAGCACTTGATTATAAACAAAATCATATATTTCCAGAAAACAATTGTAGTGATTACATTTCAAACAATGTCATATCCAAGTTACAAAATCCCTATAAACTATCCCAGGCAATGATCAAATATAATTTACAGTAATTCGCCAAGAGCAAAATATGATGATGCCCCCTTGGATGATCAAAGCAATATAGTCATATCTAACTTAATACACAGCGGAAGCAAAACAACTAAATTCCTAAAATAGCCATCTGTCAGCCACATGCTCGTCTCAAGAAGCTTTATTCGCAAAAACTGCGAAAATTTGAAAACCTAAACCCTCGGCCTACTCAAATCAATTTTGAGCACCCGAGAGTTTAAGGGGAAACAAAAACTTCGAGTCGGACATAAAGCCCGGTGTGAATAATTATGTTACATCTCGGTTTACAAATACTGAGTGAGACCACGCCGCTTAGCGGAACGAGTTTCCCCTCAAAAATATCCCATTTCAAAACATATATTTTGCAAATCCTTTCCTGCAACCAAATTGGTTAATCAAACTGATTATGATAATAAATAATAGAAAGATCCACTATGCTAAAAATAGAAAACAAAGGGACAAACTGTACGAAATCTGGGTTGACTGCCCTCAAGTGATTATATCAAAATAGAAATATTCTTTATGTTAAAAAATGGACTATATATCCATAAAACAAGAAATAAGTGGACTATCTGTTTGTAAGAAGTAGTAAGGTCCATTATGCAAATAAATGAACTATCTGTTAATAAACTGGGCTGACTGCCTATGATTGGACTAACTGTCCTTTGGACTAACTGTCCTCAAAATGGACTAACTGTCCGAATTAAAATGGACTGACTGTCCAAATTTTTCTTTGGATTAACTACCCTTCAAATTTTCCTTGAAAACCTTTTCAAAATGATTTAGTTCGTCAAATCATACATATACAAGAAAAATATATCTTTAGCTTTACTCTAAGCCATTTTGCCACGTTATATATACTTTACTCAAAATAGTGCTGATGGTACTCGATAAGGATTACCTATACTTTTAAAATAAGTTAAAGTCCTTTATAACTTACAAGCATTTAGGATATTTTTCTCTTTCATTATATTCGAAACCATTGTTTAAAATTGTTAAATAACCCTTTCGAAACAATTAAAGGTAACACCCTCGAAACCATTGAAAGACCCTTTCAAAACCATCAAACGTTGCTTTTCGAAAACATTGGAAAAACCTTTCCTTTCTTTTCTCCGAAAGCTTCAAAATATCACACATCCTCCTTTAAAACCATTTAAATATTGCCTTTCAAAAACAAAGGAAAAACCTTCCTTTTCAACCTTGTCGAAACCCTGGGGAACCACACCTTTTGAAACCATTCATAAAAACCTTTCAAAAAAGTCAAAACAATCCTTTCGAAAGCACATTGGGTTCAATTTAAAACATATGGGTACCTTCCAAAACCATTTGAAGTTAACTACTTCGAAACTCCTTATAAAATGTTTCAGTCGAAACCATTTGGACTATGCCTTCAAGTAGAGATAAAGGATCAGAAAACCAACGGAATCGAAAGCATCTGCTTCGAAACCATTTCTTAAACACGGAAGTGCCGGTGTCAAAACCAACCCTTCGAAAGCATTGGAGAGGTGGCCAAATTTTAAAAAACAAAAGAACCTCTTTGAAACCATCTGGATTGAAAGTTAGGAAGCGATTGCTAAAGGTTTCGACTCAGTCGAAAGCAATCATTTAAAACAAAAGAGCAACCCAATCGAAACCATATCTTTTAAACCATTTGACTTAGTCAAAAGCTAACTATGTCGAAAGCAACTTAGTCGAAAGCACACAAGTGTATTTTCCTTTAAAACCAAAACAATGCTTCAACCCTTTCGGAACCCCATGGTTTCGACCCTATACCTTTCGCCTTCTTCTAATTCACTACGTACCAGTTGTTGATACTATGTGCATTGGTTTCGACTGTGTTGGAAGGTTGGTATGGAGGCGGAACCTAATGCGAAGGAGACGAAACAGTAAAAAGCCTGTTTATTTGTACTTTGAAACTATTCTTTTGTACCTAACCTGCCTTGTTTGTCTAAATCTGATTGGTTGCTAGATTTTTCTTTTCAAAAGTGCTACCATCTTTCCATATTTAGTAAATTAAACATTTTTGTAAAAAGCCCCTTCTCCTCTTTAATTATATAAAACATTTAAGTCCCATACCTTAAATAATTTTATATAACCATTAAAACACTTATGAAAAATATGGAAAAATTCTGGAAAATTACATTATATATGTTCTCTAACATATAAATTTTTTGGATAAAAGTAATTAACTATTTTTCCGTAAATAATTTATAATCCAAAATATCATTTTCTTTACTAGAAAATTTATATTAAATCCATGAAAATTTATAAAAATCTGAAAATTGAAACCCATCTTTAAAATATCTTTTTAGATCTTCATAAAAATTCGCAACGCAATTGGATGTTATTAGTTAGGGTTTTCATCTCAAAACATGTCATAAAATCTATATGAACATTCATAAATCATCAACAAGTATATAATTATTCCATTATTCAAAAACATGGAAAATCAATGCAAGATATTTGGATTTAATCTTAAAACTAAAACCAATAAAAATTTGTGATTACCTTAGGGATTAAAGGAGCTTGAGAGTTGGATGAATTTGATTTTGTATTAGCTTTTCCTTTAGCTTTAGTTAATTCTTCTTCCCCTTCCCTTATTAATGGTGGCCGACCTCTATTTTTTTAAATTTTCAAACGAAATGAACGTGTATAATACACGTCCTAAGGAATAGATATAGGAATGGACTCTTTCCCATTTCACCCCTCCTCTATTTCATTTTGAACTCTTCATTAATTCATTTGTTTTAAATGGCACGGCTACCCTTAATTAGAATCAAACCTCAATCCCCTAATCGGCACATTATTTTATTTAATTTAACTAATTAAATATCATAAATAATGTTCCCAAAAATCTGGGGTGTTATAGAAAGAGTCTAACATCGGTGCAAGGACTAAACAAAGAGTTCAGCTACAATAAAATTCTGAAGGACCTCAAAAAGGAATTTTTCTGTAACGGGCTATAGTCCAAGATCCTGTGCACATGCATCGCATGTGCCAAAATACTTGTATTAGTAAAGAAACATGATGTCTATATACAATGATACTGAATATTAAGTATAAATCCTAATATTCTCGACAGCTCTCGCTTATCGAAAATACTGATGTGCCATTGCTTCTTGAGCTGTACATCTTTTGTGATGATCATAGCGAAGCAGCTTACCAAGAAGATCAATTGCCTCGAGTGATTCTAAAGTTTGGTTGTTAGGATTAATGAACCGAGCCTAATGTTTCCTGCCGTGCCATACTGAAATAGCTTCTAGCTGCTGCTCAAACTTCGAGCGATATTTGTTCAAGTAAGATTTTAATCCATTTGTTCCAAGCACTTTTTTAATTTTTAGCCTATCATTTATTTCATCGATACCTTTAGGTTGATGGCCTATCCACTTCCTCAATAACCTTCTACCTGAATGAGTCATACAATGGTCCAGACAATGTTCCTGAAGAAAATGAAATAAAATTTGCAAGAGAATTAGAATAAATTATCGTCCAATTATTCCAAATTCCAACTCAAAAAAATCATAAACCACCAACTTCTTAATTAAGTACTGTTAACTACATAAATAGTTATTGCTGAGATTGTGTTAAAGGAATTAGAGGAATGTTGCTGAGATTGTTGTAGAACTAAGATTCTTTATCTATCAGTATGGACTTGTCTATCACTTGAAGCTAACACAAAAGGCTAAAAACATTTTGGTAATTTCATTCTTTGATTACTGTTTTTTATGAAATGGTAAATATCATAGTTTATGTTACTGGATTCAAGTTTATGGTATGTCATGGGTTATGATTTTTCTTATTTGATTAGTTGCTCATATTGGACACTACATTGCATTTATTTATGAAAATAAACTCAACGTGTTCTGATTTATGATATATATGAAGCAACTGCCATGCAAATATTTATTTAATTATACAATGTAATAAAATTAGGTCCAGTAATCTATTAGCATTTTCTTTTAAATGAAGGAAATGGCTTCTTTACCTGAATATATTTAGACGCAATGGTTCGCAATCTTATGAAATATCAGGTAAGAACTTAATATATTTACCATGTTCAAAATTAAAACTGTGAACTGTGGTTATGTATATATAACTAAAGCACTAAAACTATGGTCTTATATATAATTAAAGAAGTATTAAATCATTTAATATCGAGGCGTTGCCCTAGTTAATGCTGAGGCGTGCTACCGTAGTTTAAACTAAGGAGTGTTGCCTCATTTAAAACAGAAGCGTTTTACGTCACTTTTAACTTGAGGCAACACATCTCAGTTTTAACTGGTGCAAACTATGGTCGTGCCTCATTTATGGTTTGACTAAATATGAATATTACTTATATAATACAACCTCCTTTTTTGGTTCATATTTTTAGCTGAAACGTTGACTATAAATTACAAGAACATTTAATATATTATCGACATAAATACAATTTCACGTATATAAATTCTTTAACTTGATAGTACATTAATGAAATTAATTCTCATCTTTATTTGTTTGAAAGTTGATATTTTTACAGTAATTATAAAAATTAAAATTAATTAAGCTTTATTACATTAAAATTAACAAAGTTTATAAAAAATAACTAAGATAACTAAACTTAAGTTTTATAAAAATCATGTTTTCTATTTTGAAATCATTGTTAATTCGTTATAAAAATGGACTAAGTTTTACAGAAATTATCCAATTTTTATTAAAATTAACTAAGTTAACTATGTTCTGTAAAAATTAATTAAGTTTATAATAATAATAATAATAAATTAACAAGTTTAAATTAATTAACTAAGTTAATTAATTTTTATAAAATTAATTAAGTTTTATAATAATTGACTAAACTAACTAAGTTTTTTAAAATTAAATAAGTTTACAAAATTTCTAGATTTTATAAATATTAAAAAGTTTATAACAATCGACATGCAATTGTTGAGTAAAGCATTTAAAACAAAATATAACATTAACAAAGTTATCTAAGTTTTATAAAAATTAAATAAATTTATAAAAATTAACCTAATTTATAAATAAATAACTAATTCTTATAGAAGTTAATTAAGTTTTATGGAAATTAAGTAAGTTTAAGTTTTTAAAATAAACTAAATTTATAAAAATAACAAAGTTAATAAAATTTAACTAAGTTTTATAAAACTTGACCAAGTTTTATAAACAACCGATTAAATTAATTAAGTTTTTAAAATTTAACCAAGTTGTATAAAAAGCTAACTATGTTTTAGGAAAATTTAATTAATTTTTATAAAATTAAACTGAGTTACATAAATTATACAAATTAACTACGTTAACCAAGTTTTATAAAAAGTAAGTAATTTTATACCTTAACTAAGTCTTAGAAAACAAAAAATAAATTTATAAAAATTAACTAAGTTGTATAAAAATTTAAATAAGTTAAACAAGTTGTATATAAATTAAATAATTGTCTAAATATTGACAAAATATTGTAAAAGGTAAGCAAATTTATAAAATAATAATTAGGTTTATAAAATTTTTACAAACTAATCTAAGTTTTATAAAAATTAAATAAATTTATAAAATTCAACCTAATTTATAAAAAATTAACTAATTTCTATAGAAGTTAACTAAGTTCAAACAAATTAAGCAAGTCTATAAAAAATAACCGAGTTTATAAACATTAATTAAGTTTTTAAAATTAATTAAGTTTATAAAAATAGCAAGTTAATAAAATTTAACTAATTATTATAAAATTTAGCTAAGTTTTATAAACATCCGACTAATTAAATTTGTAAAATTTATTCAAGTTTGATAAAAATAAGAAATTAATTGCATTCTATAAAAATTTAACTAAATTAACAAGGTTTCTATAGAATTTATTAAGTATCATAAAGATTTTGCTAAGTTAATTAAGTTGCTAAAAATTAAACTGGTATTATAGAAATAAATCAAGTTTTATAAAAAATAAATAAAATTTTAAAAATTAATCGTATCTGTACTCGTTTAAATACAATAATGGTTTAGAATTGAATAAGTTCATAGATATCATATATTATTGTTCAATAGTGTCACCTTAAATGCATATTTTTCATGACTCATGTCAATTATGACTAATTATTGAACTTTTTCTTTATAGGTAACTAATACGTTTGGTGCTAGCAAGTAGCAACAAGGTGATTTGAAGTAATATATTATGTCGTGTGTATCTTTAGTGTTTAAATACTTCTATATATCGTTTTGGTAACGTTACTTGCGTATAACATTAGCTTTCTTACTTGCATTTGTAATCTTCATATGTAGTTATGAAATATATGAACACATGTTGTTTTGGTGTAATTTCATTTGTTTACGTATAAGTATTGGTAATCAAATGTGATCTTAGTGATATTTAAATTCGTTATACATATATACATTGAAACGTAAAAAAGAAGCATAGAAAATCTTATGCAATTAGATGATAGCATTAAAAAATGCTTAAAAAAGGAAACAATAAGCGCTATAACATGGAATTGACAGCAACCCAAAAACGCTATTGTTAAGAGAGTTTTCATAGCGCTGGTAAAACGCTATTGTTAGGAACTTTTTATAGCGTTTTATTTTTGCTGTCTAATAACCCTTCCTATTGATAACATGTTTTTTTACAGCGTGTGCAACGCCATTAATTTTTTTTACATCATTTCCTCTACGCTGTTAAAAGAGCCCATTTATAGCATTTTTCATGTTGCTATAGTAGGCTACAGACTTACAACAACATGTTGATATACATCGTTCATAAAAACGCTATAAACCATTTAATAGCATTTTATAAACGCTATTAAAAGTCCAAATTGTTGTAGTGTGCGTTGAATCAACAAATGAACAGAGCTTGGATTTGCTGGATCAGTTGACTAATAATTGTAGGAGAAGCAGGAAGGACTTGGTATCTTCTAGTTCAGAATCTAGTAGTACCTCTTCATAGGAGCAAAGGTAGAGGGATAGAAAATAGAAGATGTGTTTGCACAAAAAATGGACAAACACCTCAAAGTTGTATGATTTAGTAGATCTTATGTTGCTCTTAGCGATTTGAGTGATTTATGCAAATATATGAAAAGCAGGGGCTAAACTGTAAAAAGACACGCAGATTTATGGTGGTTCAGCCAGAATGTGCCTACGTCCACTTTATATGTTATTTCTCTTTTCTTGTTTTGATTACAAGTACAAAGTTTTGATACAAGTAAAAGAAAGTTGTTTGAAAGTTCTCTCCGTGCTTGAGCTCTCAAACCTGTCCCCATTGTTGTACCCCTGCCCCTCTATTTATAGAGTGAGGCTGGGGGTAGGGGTCATGGATGTATATAACAGCTGGTGGGCCTGGGCTGACGTGACCTGGCCTGGTATTGTTGGCCCGATAGGAGTATGGTCCGGTAGGAGCATGGTGGAATTGAGCTTTGGACCCGTTGATGGACTTGGTCCGGTGAGGAGCTTTGGACCGGTTGATGGACTTGGTCCGGTGAGGAGCTCTGGACCGGTTGATGGACTTGGTCCGGTGAGGAGCTCTGGACCGGTTGATGGACTTGGTCCGGTGAGGAGCTCTGGACCGGTTGATGGACTTGGTCCGGTGAGGAGCTCTGGACCGGTTGATGGACTTGGTCCGGTGAGGAGCTCTGGACCGGTTGATGGTTTCGCTTCGGTGGGGAGCTGTGGACCGGACGAGCGTTTCGACAGCATTGGTTCGGCATGTGTTTGGTGGTGAAAATTCGCCCAATCATTTGCCCCCCAAAGTAAGGCATATGCCTGTCATATGTCTTGCTTTGTTTCAGCTGAGCCATCGTATTCGGTATTAGGACCGAACCATCTGGTCCGGCTATCAAACTTTCTTTTATAAATAAGAGCCTCAAGCCTTCGTGTTTCCTCACCAAACGTGATAACCGGATCAATCTTTCGAACAGCTGAATCAGGTGAGCTTGTTTTCTACCGAGCGAACTTTTAGGGCTAGGCTACCGAACGAACTCGGAAACTTTGGGCTCCCAACTAACCGAATGGACTTTCTTATTGGGATGCCGAATGAGCTTTTGGTTGGAATTTATTGACCGAATGAACTCTCATATCGGGGTGCCGGATGAGCTTTTGGTTGGAATTTACTGACCGAATGAACTCTCATATCGGGGTGCCGGATGAGCTTTTGGTTGGAATTTACTGACCGAATGAACTTGGGGATTCCGAGTGTCGAATGGTTTTCGAGACTCCGACACCGAATGAAATTTCATATCCACTTTACTGAACGACAATGGGAGTTTGAGCATTTTGATTTTATGGGTGAAATTTCATATTGCACACACTCGCTTTTTTACTTCCTTTAGTCTAACGACGTTCTTCTTTGTGTTTGCAGATAATGTCTTGTAAAGCGGAAACTCGGTCAGATAAAAAGAGGTCTCAGGGCAAAGGAGAATCTTCCACAGTGCCCCCTGCTCAGCCAGGACCGGAACGTCACGGATCTACCCCGAGATCTTTGGTGGACGGGTACGGCCCTCAGGAGCTTCTGAACTCCCCGCCTGATTGCTTTCCCAGCTCCCTCAAGGAGGAGCAGCTTGATGTCATTTCCCGATCTTTTGGAATCGATAGGGCGCACTTGCTATTGCCAGGGAGAGAAGTCATGCCGTACGATCCTCCTGAAGGGTACTTCGCCTATAGCAGATACCACTGCTTGTGTGGTGCCATTCCTCCTCTTAACGCTTGGATAGCCAGCTTCCTCACATATCTAAAGGTGGCCCCATTCCAGCTTCAACCCAACTCCTATGCTATATTGGTGAGCCTCTTCGTCATTTTCCAGAGGAAGTATGGTCGTGCTCCTTCCAACCGGGAGATCCGGTATCTATATAATCTGAGGGGCTATAAGAAGGGGTCCCCATACATTAGCTTGGAGTCAGCCGTGACCTTCAAGCCGGTCTTGGATCTGTATTCTAAATTCAGCATGTTCAAGAAGGAGTGGTTCTTTGTCAGGGACGACTCCGTTTCAATTCGGCGCTTTACTTCTGGATGTAAGTTGATGCTTTTACTTATAATTTCCATTCCGATTGCGATGCTTCTTCTCATACTTTCTCATTTTTGCTAGCGACAGGTGGCTTTGCGATTGTGGAGACTGACCGCCTGGTTCAGACGGCGGCTGAGATAGAAGCTATTCTCGGGAAATATAGATCATCCGCCTTCCTGATCAGAAATGTGACCCTTCTGGAGTATAACTTAATCCTTCCACAGCAGTCAGTAGTCAAGCTGAGGGAAACGGCGGAGGAGAGGGTGGCTGCTCAGACTAAGGGAGGTGTTACGGTAGAGAGTAGCAAGAGGAAACCTTTCACAAAACCTCCAGCCGTCGGAGGTAAGAAACTCAAGAAGTTGGACGGTCCCTCCCCCAGCAATTGTCCACTTACCCAGGAGGAGGAAGACATAGAGGAGGAAAGAGGTGAGGGTGGAGATGGTCGGGAAGGTGATAAAGGTGGCGATGGCATCGGGGCCTTGCTTCCTGGGCAAGCGGGCGAGATTCAGGAGTGGACGGATGATGCGTTCCACCAGGCTTTCGAGGAGCTGGATGAAGATCCGGCTTTGGTAGAGAAAACCGGGAAAGTGGACAAGGCCGGGACCGGTGCAAGCGAGTCTTCTCAGACCATTCCAGCCAAGGTGGCTCCGACGACTCAAGGTGAACTCTTGAATCCTGCATGCTTCATTAGTGATAGGGACTTAGGAATATTTTATGATCCGCTCCCGTCCTGGAATGAAATCCAGGACTCATTGCAGTATCCTACTTCTCCCCAGGGTTTGTATAACAGACGTGCTTTCTTTCTTCTCTTAACTTGTAATTTACTGCGTTTCTCGAATCATATAGTGATGTAAGCTTGTGACACTTGTTCTTCATATCAGGAGCAGGCAAGACATCCAAGGCCTCAGACCTTCGGCACAGGCTTGAGCAATATAAGCTTTCCAAAACTTCTGTCAAGTCGAAGCCTTCGACCCACCGCTCCGGGGATGTAGTCGGCTACCATCCTCTTCTCAGGGTTATCGAAGAGGGTATTCAGCAGAGAAGGAGGAGTCATCCTTTATCCGAACCTTCGCCTGGTCCTCAGCTCCCGGCTCAGCCTCTTCATGATATCACGGAGGAGGACAGCGAGTTTGCACCCTCTCTGCACCCGTCCGGAAACCCTTCCGTTACTCATATCGACCATCCTGACTTGGCTCGTAATCCATTTGCGGGTCATCCTGATCTGGATCCAAGTTCCCACGACATTACCTTTGACGAGGTTACTGGTGAGCACCTTCTTCCCCGCAATCCCATGGTACGGGTGCTTGATGAAGCTAAGTCCTTAGATCTTGATCTACTTACCACTCGGATAGTTACCATGGGAGACGAGGCCAAGGCTAATATTGACCGGGTGGCGGAGGAGACTAGGAAGCTGATGGGGCATCATGCCCGGCTGGTTAAGGCTGCAGAGGAGATTGGGAGTGCCAACATCCGACTAAGATTGATGGTTTCGGACCAGGCCAAACAGCTCGCTGATCAGGCCATTCAGATTTCTCAGCATGAGGCTGCCTCCGGGCGGTTGAGGAAGGCTATGGAGGAGGCTAGTAAGGCGGAACTACGGAAGATGGAAGCTGCCTGCAAGGAGCAGATAAATATGGCCATCTCGACAGTGGATGAGGTTCGGAGGGAGGATCTTGAGCGGGTAGAGGAGCTGTCGGGGAAGCTTGAAGCCGCAGAGCTTGCTCAGGTTAGGCTGAAGGTGGAGATGGAGGCGATGCGGAAATCCCTTCAGGCTGACTGCTCGAGATACCGTTTGGAGAGAGAAGCTGCTGTTGGAAGGTTGTCGGCTTCCGAGGCCCGGATGAGGGAGTTTGAGGAGAATGAGGGGATGATGGATGAAATGCTTCAGGACATGTACTTCCGAACTTGGAAGCAGGGCAACCTATCCTGGATGGATGATTATCCTAGGGTCATGGCTAAGATCTATCTTCGGGCTTTGGAGGAGGCTAAGGCCGATGCGGATAAAGATGGTGGCGTGGTCTTCAGCATGGATGCGGTCACTGCTCAGTTTGCCAAGGAGGAGAAGGTGGCGGTGAAGGAAGGTATGCGGTTGCTTGCCGCTGAGGAGGTAGGCGTGCAGGTAGAGGATGACGATCAGGATAGTCAGGAAACAGGCGCTGGTAAGTCTCCCTTTTTAGTTTCTCCATCAACTTGGTTGCTTATTGCTAATGAATCCTTTCTCTGACTGGACAGGGGGTCAACAGGACAAGGATAAAGCTCCACTACAGCCGGCCCCTTGATTATACCTGGAAAAACTCTTTTTGTGGATTTGATAGGGTTGTATATGTTAGTCGAAAAATAGTAAAGTAGCCTTTAGGTTGTAATATTTTGCCACTTGTAATAAATAGTCTTATTTTTGACGTGTAATTCTTTAACTTAAGCTGATTTTGTCGTATTTTGAATGTTTGCTGTTATTTTGGCATGTCGTATGAGAAATATAGCTATGTATATTCTTGTAATTAAATTGTGTTTGATGTCGGGTTCTGGTTTAAGACATAATTCCATGACTTGCAATGTTAGTGTGTGGTGTGAACAAATTATAGTCATGCATTTGCACATAAAGGAAGAAAATACCGCCTTTCATGTTCTATTTGTAGATGGCAGTTTTGAATATCTTGTATGACCGAGCATGGAAAGCAGTTGAATGCCCTGCCATCCGATTGTGAATCTCTGCATCCATTGGTGAGTATCTCCTACTCTGTATCCTGTACTTTATGGATTGTTATAGAGGATAAGAGGAAAGCTTTTTAAGTAAAATTGAAATATGTGAAATAGTAAAACTTCCAATCACGGAAGGCCTTCGATGTGCTTAAGTTCGTGGCAAACGGGTTTTGTAGTCACTTTCCCTAGCTGTGGGTCTTGGAGACATTTGTCACCCATCTTACGCCTCCGTGGGGAGTTAATTCTTTTTTACCACAGCCGCACCTAAGACACATCGAAGCCGAGATCGCGCACAGTAACTACCCGGGCCATTATGGCCCGTAATCGTGGGTATTATTCGATTTACTGTTGCCGGCTAGCGTGGGTGCCGATCGTCAACTGGGAACTGCCCCTGGCTGGCCACACCTTATGTTGGGGGCTTATAGTCGGTTCACAGTTGCCGGCGAGCCTAACGCCGTAATGAGCTGCCTCGGCTATAGTCGGCCTTCTCGGTGGCTTATAATCGGCTCATTACAGTTGGCTTTAAGGGCCGTCGCGAGCAATGAGTTAACCCACAGCAGAGGGATGCTGGAGCAAAAGTGTCTCATTGGCGAGGGCATAGATTCGCATAGTACCTGTTAGGTTTTGCCCAGGCGAAGTTGCGCCATGGAGTGCTTTGAGTGGAAATGCTATACGCACAGGATTTCGTTCAACAGAAAAGGATAAAGTTAACAAGTAGCCAAGATATAAAGGAACAAGTTAAAAAAGAGACAAAGTTTTTTAAAGTGGTTCGGCATGAAAAAGGCCTACGTCCACTGATTCTCTTTGTTAATTCACTTCATATGGGCAATACAAGTTAAGAAAAGTATCGACGGAGGTGTTGGATGTTCCATGCCCTCTGGAACACCTCTCCGTCCACTGTTGACAAAATGTAGGCTCCGTTGTGGAGATCTTTATGAATTACATATGGTCCTTCCCAGATTGGGTCTAGTGCTCCGGGGCGAGGGAAGATTCGCTTGAGGACAAGATCCCCTTCTTGTAAGGTACGATGCTTGACTTTGGAGTTGTATTGCGCTGCCACTTTCTGCTTGTGGGCTGCTGTTTTAAGGACTGCATCATTTCTTCTCTCCTCAACTAGATCCAAAGACATGTGGAGGAGCTCTTCATTCTCTTCCAGGTTATAGTGGATCCTACGGTGGGAAGGCACAATGGTTTCAACTGGGAGCATAGCCTCCGATCCGTATGCCAAAGAGAAAGGAGTGTGCCCCATTCATGTTCTGAAAGATGTGCGGTAGGCCCACAGTGCCGTAGGGAGTTCATCCACCCAAGCGCCCTTTGACTTTTCGAGCTTCTTTTTTATCAGAGTTTTCAGAATTTTGTTGACTGCTTCGACTTGTCCGTTTGCCTGGGGATATGCTACGGATGAGAAGCTTTTATGAATTCCGTGTTCTTGGCACCAGTTGGCGAATTCCTCGCTGTCAAACTGAAGTCCATTGTCTGATATGATTTTGAGTGGGACTCCGTACCTGCATAGAACATTTTTGATTAAGAAGTTAATAACTTTTGCTGAAGATACTTTATTCAGAGGTTCCGCTTCCACCCATTTGGTGAAATAATCAACTGCCAATATAGCAAATTTGGCCCCGCCTCGGCCCATCGGTAGCTCGCCGATTAAGTCAATTCCCCATATTGCGAAGGGCCAAGGGCTGGTCATTTGAGTAATCTCAGTTATTGGTAGCCGTGGAATCTTAGCTAATTTTTGGCATCTGTCACACTTCTTGACGAAATCTAAGGCGTCCTTGCTTAAGGTGGGCCAGAAATATCCGTATCGGAGTATCTTTTTTGCTAATGTTTGCCCTCCGGTGTGATCTCCTCAGCTCCCCTGATGGATGTTGGATAAGATTTCCTTGGCTTCTCTCCCAGTGACACACCTTAATAACGGGTTAGAGAATCCGCGTCGATAGAGGATGTCTTCTTGTATTGTGTAGCGGGATGCTTTCCTCAAGATTTTCTTGACTTCGTTACGCCCGCTGGGTAGAGTGCCACTTTGTAGGTAGTCTCGGATGGGAGTCATCCAAGTTGCTTCTTCGGTTGCAGCTATCAGATTCACTTGCTCAAAACTTGGGGCCAGTTGCTTTGAGATGGTTACTGCCCCGAAGATGGTGATGTCTCTCACACTTGCTTGCTTTGCTAATTCGTCGGCCTCTCGGTTCTCCTCCCGAGGGATGTGTTTGACTAAGTAGTGGTCCAATCGGCTGAGAAGTAACTTGGTCTTCTTTAGATATGCTATGAGTCATTCTTCTCGAGCTTGGAATTCTCCTAGTATTTGATTAACAATAAGTTGAGAATCGCTGTGAAGACACAAAGAATTTGCCTCGATTTCTATGGCAATTTCTAGTCCAGCTATCACTGCTTCATATTCTGCATCGTTGTTGGTGGCAGCGAACTCCAACCTTATAGCATAGTGCAGTTTGTTTCCCCTGGGAGTGATTATTACCACACCTGCCCTCGAGCCTTGTTCGTTTGATGCACCATCCACAAAGAGATTCCACTTGATATCTTCTATTATTTCCAATTGCTCCTGATCTTCGTTGGTAGTGAACTCTGCAATGAAATCAGCCATGGCCTGTCCCTTGATGGCGGTGCGAGGGTGATAGGTGATATCATACTGACTCAGTTCAATGCACCATTTAAGTAATCGCCCAGAAGTGTCGGGACGATGGAGTACCTGCCTCAACGGTTGATCGGTCAGAACTTTGATGGAATGGGACTGGAAGTAGTGATGCAATTTCCGTGATGTGATTAGTAAACAGTATGCTAACTTCTCAAGTTTAGGATATCTGACTTCTGCCCCAGTAAACCTTTTGCTGACGAAGTAAACTGGTCGTTGCGTGCGGTTGTCTTCCCTTACCAAGGCAGCGCTTAGAGCGTGAGATGACACAGCAAGGTATAGGTATAATTCTTCGCCTTCGCTTGGAGTCGAGAGTACCGGTGGTTTCTGGAGGTGTTCGATTAGGTTAAGGAAAGCGGTTAAGCATTCGTCCGTCCATTCGAACTTTCCTTTATCTTTCTTTAGAGCTTCGAAAAAGGGGACGCACTTGTCCGTTGCCTTGGAGATGAATCGGCTTAGGGCGGCCACTTTTCCATCTAGGCTTTGCATTTCCTTTCGGGTGGAAGGTATCTTGATATCCCTTAGCGCTCGGACTTGTTCAGGGTTTGCTTCAATCCCTCGGGCATGGACGATGAACCCTAAGAATTTTCCCGATGATACTCCGAAGGATCACTTTAGTGGATTCAACTTCATTCCATACTGTCGAAGTACTTGGAACATTTCGCCTAGGTGGCTTACGTGATCTTTGGCTTTCCGTGATTTCACCAGCATGTCGTCCACATATACTTCCATAGTTTGTCCTATTAGCCCCGCAAACATCTTGTTGACGAGGCGCTGGTAGGTGGCTCCTGCATTTTTAAGTCCGAAAGGCATTACCTTATAGCAGTACAAACCCCGGTCGGTGATGAAACTAGTGTGGTCTTGGTCGGGAGCATGCATAGGAATTTGGTTATATCCTGAGTATGCGTCCATAAAAGATAGGAGCTCGTGCCCGGCTGTGCTGTCTACAAGTTGGTCGATTCTGGGAAGTGGGAAGCAATCCTTTGGGCAGGCGTCGTTTAGGTTGGAGAAGTCAATGCAGGTCCGCCACTTCCCATTAACCTTCTTTACTAGTACCGGGTTGGCGATCCATTCCGGGTAAACAGCTTCTCGTATGAAGTCATTGGTCAGTAGATTCTTTACTTCTTCATCGAAGGCTGTTGATCGCTCTGCCCCCATACTTCTCTTTTTTGTTTTACAGGCGCCTTGGTAGGATCAATGTTTAATACGTGTCATGCTATGTCGGGGGAGATTCCAGTCATGTCAGCGTGTGACCAAGCGAATACTTCCAAGTTGTGGCGGAGAAAATCGATGAGTTGTTCCTTCAATTCGGCTTTTAGTTGGGACCCAATTTTCAATAGTCTACTTGAGTCGTGCTTGTCTACAGATATAAACTCCATAGCCTCTGTAGGCTCGGCGGTGGCCTCCTCCTCTTTGTCCCTAGGGTCTAATTCATTGAAAGGGTCGCTGGTATATCGAAGAGGAGGGGCCTTCTTTAGTTGCTATGCTTCCAGACTTTTTGTGCAGAGGGCAATCTCTACACCCTTCCCTTTATCCTTCCTGTGGTTGTTGCGAAGTTCAGTCACATAGCAGTCTCGAGCAACGTCCTGGTCTCCTTCTACTTCCCCTACTCCATTGTCCGTTGGAAATTTCATCTTTAGGCACCATGGGGCTAGGACAATTTGGAAATCAGACAAAGCTGGCCTTCCTAAGAAGGCGTTGTAGGCCGAACGGTTTTCTATTAGCACAAATGTCTGTTTTCGTACAACGGAGCGGGGATGGCTTCCAATCTCAACAAAGAGGTCCAGTTGTCCGAGAGGCATCTTCGCATCTCCAGTGAAACCGTGTAGTGGTTTATCGCAGGGAGATACATCCTTCATTGATAGCTTCATTTTGTCGAATGCGTGTTTGAACAGGATGTTTACTGAGCTTCCAGTATCTACCAGGATTCGGTAAACTTCGGCGGGACCGAGTCGGGCAGAGATAACCATGGGATCTATGTGAGGGTACTGCCTTCCTTCTAGGTCACGCTTACCGAATGTGATGTCATCACTTTCTTTCCGCTTCGGGTGGCGTTCTTCTATAACCGAATTGACATAGTCTTTATTGTCTCTAAGCGACTTTCCGTACCTTTCCATCTCTTTCCAGCTTCTGTCTGCGATGTGTGGCCCTCCTGAGATGGTATGGACCACTATCTTTTCTTGACTAGAGCTGCTAGCGTTGCGGTTTCCTCTGTCGGCCCCTGGTGAGGGTAGCCTTGGGTTTTCATTGGCAGGAGCCGGGGTCCTGTCCTGACCTTTTACATAACGTTCCAGTTTCTTTCTTCTGATGTGTTCCTCAATCAGATCTCGGAGATGATGGCATTCGTTGGTCTCATGCCCGTGAGATTTGTGGAAGCGGCAGAACTTTCCAGACTTCTGTGCGTTATCTGATTCCTTCTTGTATGGTGGGCGTTTGTATCTAACTTCGCCTTGGTTGGCAAGGAAGATATTTTCGACGGTCTCGTTCAAAGGAGTGTAAGTGTCGAATCTTGGTCCTGGCCGATATAGGCGCTTTTCTCCCTTCTTGCCCCCAGCATTGTCTCTGGAATCATTTCTTCGAACGTCCCTTGCCACAGCAGGGGCGTTGCCATGGGTTGTCTTATTTTGCTGTCCTGACTGCCCCTCAACGGCAGCATCTTCAAGCCTCATGTATTTCCCGGCTTCATGGAAGAAATTGGGTAAAGTAGCTGGTTTTTTGTTTTGTCAACCTTCTAGCAAATTTAGTGTTCGGGTGCACACCACTGCAGAGGGCCATTAGGATAAGCTTCTCATCGGCATCTTGGACTGCGGCCGCTGCGGCGTTGAATCTGGTTAGGTATTGCTGCAGCTTTTCTCCAGGTTTCTGTTTGACGCTGGATAAGGAATAAGCGTCCTTAGGTTGCTCCACATGAATGCGGAACTGACTGATAAATTTTTCTTTCAACATTTCCCACGAGCTGATGGATCCCTGGGGTAGATGACAGAACCAGGAGGTAGCAAGATCTGCTAAGAAGAGCGGAAAGCATTTGCACAGTACTTCCTCTGTCGCCCCACTCATGAGCATATGCTGCGTGTACCTCTGTAAGTGTACAACGGGATCGGAGGTTCCTTTGTAGGGTTCCATTGTTGGCATCTTCCATTCTCGGGGGGTGATAGCAATTTCGATATTGCGGGCGAAAGGGCTGGTTACCCTAGCGCCTATCCCTCGATCTCTTTGCTCCCGTTGGACACACTCTCTGAATAAGCGTGCCATCCTTTCATCAGAACTTGGAGCAGATAGAAATGAGTTTGGTTCTGTTCTGTGGGATTGATTCCGTCCAGATGACCTGTAGGGATGGTATCGTCTATCATTCCTCATATTTTCCAGTGGCTGCCTTTGATCTTCTGGGAGCATGCTCGGGTCAGCTACAGTTGGCCCTTGCCTTGATCTCCCCCTGCTGGGTTCTGATCTAAGCACTTCCTCGGGTCCAACTTCGGGCTGGACTCTAGCTCGGCCCCGTTCACTGGCATTTCTGTGGTTAGGCAGCATGACAGGCTCAGCTACAGTTGACCTTCGCCCGGTACCTCCCTCATTGGGTTCGGTACCAAATGTTTCCTCAGGCCTAACTTCGGGCTGTGCTCGGTCTCGGCTCCTACCATGGCTACTTCTGCCGTTAGCTCCTTCGAAGAAGGAAGATCTTTGTTGTCTCTGAGATCCTCCAGACTGGGACTCGCCCCATGATTTAGTGTTGCGGTTGGATTCTTCAGCGTCCCTTAAGCGTGACATGAGATGGTCCACCAAGGCTTCCTGCTGGGACGTGAAGCAGTTAGTTACTTCAACCAAACCTCTGTCCAGATCTGCTCTAGTAATTGCTGCAGGCTGTTCTGTGGCAGGAGTGGTTGGGTTAGCCTGTTCTTCATTTGTTACTGTTGCTGGAGGAGGACGATTTACTTGA
The DNA here is from genome assembly GCA_030737815.1 of Allium fistulosum. NCBI lineage: Eukaryota > Viridiplantae > Streptophyta > Magnoliopsida > Asparagales > Amaryllidaceae > Allium > Allium fistulosum. The sequence continues at coordinate 748,666,566 of CM060905.1, read as the reverse complement.
TTCGTGACAGCTGGATCTGGAAGACTACTGGATGCGATGTTTTTTCCTTTGTTAACATCTTTTCTCTGTTTGGGAGGCATGTTTTCCAAGTGGCGGACGATGCTGTTAGGAAAACTTGTTAAGCGGATGAAGCTGAAGCTTCGAGCTTCTAACTCTCAGTGAAAGCACCAAAAATGTTTGCACAAAAAAAGGACAAACACCTCAAAGTTGTATGATTTAGTAGATCTTATATTGCTCTTAGCGATTTGAGTGATTTATGCAAATATATGAAAAGCAGGGGCTAAACTGTAAAAAGACACGCAGATTTATAGTGGTTCAGCCAGAATGTGCCTACGTCCACTTTATATGTTATTTCTCTTTTCTTGTTTTGATTACAAGTACAAAGCTTTGATACAAGTAAAAGAAAGTTGTTTGAAAGTTCTCTCCGTGCTTGAGCTCTCAAACCTGTCCCCATTGTTGTACCCCTGCCCCTCTATTTATAGAGTGAGGCTGGGGGTAGGGGTCATGGATGTATATAACAACTGGTGGGCCTGGGCTGACGTGACCTGACCTGGTATTGTTGGCCCGAAAGGAGTATGGTCCGGTAGGAGTATGGTCCGGTAGGAGCATGGTGGAATTGAGCTTTGGACCGGTTGATGGACTTGGTCCGGTGAGGAGCTCTGGACCGGTTGATGGACTTGGTCCGGTGAGGAGCTCTGGACCGGTTGATGGACTTGGTCCGGTGAGGAGCTCTGGACCGGTTGATGGACTTGGTCCGGTGAGGAGCTCTGGACCGGTTGATGCACTTGGTCCGGTGAGGAGCTCTGGACCGGTTGATGGACTTGGTCTGGTGAGGAGCTCTGGACCGGTTGATGGACTTGGTCCGGTGAGGAACTGTGGACCGGTTGATGGACTTGGTCCGGTGAGGAGCTCTAGACCGGTTGATGGACTTGGTCCGGTGAGGAGCTCTGGACCGGTTGATGGTTTCGCTTCGGTGGGGAGCTGTGGACCGGACGAGCGTTTCGATAGCATTGGTTCGGCATGTGTTTGGTGGTGAAAATTCGCCCAATCAAGATGCTTAGAAAGGAGAATGGGAATTCGAAACAAAGATCGGGGCCGAGCTATGGCCAAGGCTTATGAATCGATACCTGTCCATCAATAGGATCGATACCGAACCATTGAACTTTGCTTCGGATGGTTGAATTTCGAGTTACAGTGTTGGTTATGCTTTTGGTCGTGTTATGGATGGCCAGAATGTTGGAGATCAGGCGGCTATTGTGGATCCACCATAAACATACTATATGCATGGAACTGTTGAACGAACAGTTCTCCTAGATTTTGGGGAACCCATGTATCGTAAAACTAACCGAGAGTGTTTACTGGGCCAAAAAATAGGGCAAATCACGATTGCTGCCGTTCAATAGATCCACTTGAGCCGGATTTGACTAAAATGGTAAGGATACTTATAGGTGAAAGCTGAAATTAGTCTAATGAAGACTGAGGTTCTTCCCTGAGGCGATATCCACTCACGGAAGAGATCCTACACGAGTAATACCCAAGGAGACTTGTGATGCTAATGATGCCATTATATTTCATGGATCCGAGGCCATATCCGATGAAGTATGGCTAGCACGTGATTCTTCCAAAGCTACTGATGTTGTGTGATGTCATTGTTTCCCGATTTTTCAGGAGGGAACGGTGATGATGAGGTTCACTCGGATGCCGTCGAGATCCACATTGTTTTTGGAGCAATTGGCATAGAAGTTCATTGAGCAATTCAGTGTGCACACTATCGGTCCGAAAGACGTCATGTCACTTTCCAACCTCTTCCAATGAGGGGGAGGGTCTTTGAAAGATTTCTTGTATATGTTCAAAACTGTAGTAACCAAGGTGAGCAACACTCAAGAAGACATTTTGTTGATGGCATTGATTAATGGAATCCATCCTAAAACTAATGTTGGTAGGTAGTTGAAGATGAAACTTTACCAACGACGGATGTGTTCTATAGAAAAGAAAATTAGCTCATGCGCTTGGGGAGGCAAGTACTACCACCAAGAAGGCTGATCCCAATCAATCAGCTGAAGTGATACAAATTAATGTTGCTGTAAAATAATCTAGGTGGAATTCCGGCATTGTTGATGTTAATTTGAAAAATAAAAGCGATGGATAGAGCAAGAACAACAATGGAGCTATAGATAAGAAATTAGATTCGAGGAGACGTCCCTGAATCATGAAATATGACAACTAGACTCCATTGAATAACTCATAAAGAAGGTATACTTGCTTAATCAAGGAGAAGAGTGGTATAGAAAGCTGGCTCTGAGGGAATCGACTAAAAAGGAGAGAAAGTCTAACAAGTTTTGCAGATTTCATGAAATGCACGGTCATAACACTAATGAATGTATGCATTTGCATTATGTTATCGAGGAGTTGATTTGCAAGAAGAAGTTACAACAATTTATGCAAGCCCCGTAGGATGGATGATAAGGAACTTAAAACCCCTAGCATTAGCAAGCTAGACCTAGTGTTGATGAGCCCAGGGCAGCATGAGAAGTGATTGGTTATCGACACTATTATTGGAGGACCACATCCTATTGAAAAGAGTTAGAATGAGATGGAGTAATATGTGGGTTGTGGGTGCATTGAAACATGCAATAAATGTGAGTTGTCTTCTCGTCGAAGACGGTGCTTCTACGAAGCAGTTCAGGACTATGAAAGATGACATTGTATTTCAAAATCGGGACGCTGATAGGGTGGAGGCCCCGATGATTGACCCACTTGTCATATCGACCATGATTGACCCTGCTATTGTAGGAAGGTTTTGGCTCGGTGTGGGAGTTCAGTCAACATTCTATTCAAGAAAGCCTATAATCAAATGCTTCTGAAGGGCATGGACCTAAAGCCATGTAAATCTCGAATCTAGGGATTTGACGAAACAGTATTGAGCCATTGGGATGTGCGGATCTACCAATGGTGCTTGGAGAGGGCGGCCGCAATAGAGTGTGGGCCATGCCTTTTGTTATGTTGGACATTTATTCTGCCTATAAGGCCTTTTGAGCGGACCAACACTTGTTGAATTTTGAGTGGCCATAGCTCCTTGGTGCTTAATGATGAAGTTCCAGATAGAGAATAGTGTAGGAATAGTGCAAGGGGATCAAGGGCTTGGCCGCAATGTTATGTCATTGAGCTGAAATAGGCAAGGCGAAGAGAAAAGGGAAAAACGTGTAGAGAAGACTCTCTGCATCAAGACATTAGAAGCATAGCAAACACCGTCTAAGACCTGGATCGGGCAGCACAGTCGGTTTCGTAAGGATATGGATCCATGGAAAGAGCCGGAGGTTGGAAAAGCACCTCCAACTGAATTAATGATCAATATCCAGATCAGCCAGGATGATCCTATGCGGGTCCTGAAGGTTAAATCACAGTACAACATGAAGATGATGAAAGATTGGTTTGTTTTCTCTGGGTGAACCTGGATGTGTTCACCGCACTCACTCAGACATGTATGGAAAATCATCCGAGATAGTGAGCCATGCATTAAATATAAACCCCAAATACATTCCTATGAAATAGAAACGTCGCGGCTTGGGTCTGAAGAGATCTGCCACACTCATAGAAGAAGTGGAGAATTCGAGAGACAACACTTCATTGGTGATGCCTTATACCTGGAGTAGGTATATAATCCAGTCCTCGTGAAAAGTTTAACTGGAAGTACAGGATATGCATCGACAGTTTTGACCTATATAAGGCATGCTTGAAGGATACTTCCCGTTCCCGAGAATTGATCTGCTGGTAAACTCAACAGTCGGACATGAATTGCTCTCGTTCATCTATGCATACTTTAGATATAATCAGATCCCGATGCATGTCCGAGACCAGGAACATACTGGCTTCATAACAGATACAGGACTATACTGCTATCTCGTTATGTCCTTTAGATTGAAAAATACTAGAGCAACTTAACAAAGATTAGTGGATAAGATGTTTAATGATTAGATCGGACGCTGGATAAAGATCTATGTGGACAGTATGCTTATGAAGTCAAAATAATCAAAGAACCATATTGATGACTTGGAAAAGATGTTTAATGTTCTTCGGAATACAGGATGATGCTTAAACATTTGAAATGCTCATTTGGCATTGCATTAGGGAAATTCTTAGGCTTCATCGTGAACTACCATGGAATTGAAGCCAATCGAAGAAAATCGAAGCATTAAGGAACATCAAACCCTCAAAAATGATCAAGGATGTCCAAAACTTGAATGTGAAGGTCACCGCCCTAAGTAGATTTATTTCCAAAGCAACTGATAAATGCATCCCTTTTTTCAAAGTGATCAAGAAAGAGAAAAGTAATTTGTCTTAGACGTAGGAGTGTATGGACGCATTCCAGACTCTAGTGGATCACTTAAAGAGACCCCTCATTCTATCATAGCTGCTGGAAGATGAAGACTTGTATATTTATTTGGCAGTGTCAGCGCATGCTTTAAGCACTGAACTCATGCGTAAGGAGTCTTATATCCAGATGCATGTGCACTACATTAGTAAGTGGTTGACATGTGTAGAAAGTAACTACCCGAAGCTGAAAAAGCTTGCATACTATCTATTTTGAACTCTTCCAAGAAGCTCTGCCCCTACTTTCAGGGTCATCTGATCAAAATTCTAACCGATCAGCCTTTGTGACATGTCCTGCAGCGACCTTAGACCTTTGGAAGGATGTTGAAAATGGAACATTGTATTTAGCTAGCATGACATAGTCTATCACCCTCGGAGAGCGATCTATGGTCAAGATTTAGCGGATTTTGTTGTCGAATACACGATGCGAGATGATTCTATGGAGAGCAATGGAGAGAAGAATGCGAGATGGAACATGTACATAGATGGCGCATCTAACGAATGTTGTGCCATCATTGGAGTCGCGTTGGTGTCCACCAAGGGACGTTCAATTTGTTACGCCCCGAAACTCAATTTTCCTAAAGCGAACAATGAAGCGGAGTATATGTCCTTGGTTATAGGACTCAAAATTTCCAAGGAGCTAAGAGTTAAGATTTGCATATTTTCTGTGATTCCTAGTTGCTAGTATGTCAAGTGTGGAAAGATTTCAGGCAAAAGGAGTGAGGCTAGCTCCATATCTCAGCAAAGCCCTTGAGCTTCTTAATGATATTGAATATTACACCATAACACATATTCCTAAAGAGGAAAGCGCAAAGAACAACTTAATGGCAAAGTTGGCTAGTTCTGGAGATTAGCAACTCATAGGCCTAGTCTCGGTGGAAGTGCTATCGGCTTCGAGCATCGACCAAATGGATGTCGATTAGATCTTGGAGGCCGAACTTGAGAGGGAGTCATGGATGATTCTGATAAAGAATTATCTACGGAGAGGAAACCTTTCGAGTAGGAATAAATAAATGACGTCAACTCCTTCGTAATGCTTTAAATCATGCAAGAGGGAGTACATTACAGGAAATGATTCTCAGTTCCTCTACTTTGGTGCATTGCCAACAATAAGGCCAAGCTAGTCTTAAGAGAAGCATACGAAAGAGCCTGTGGTGACAACACGGGGAGAAACCCCAGGAAAGAAGAATCTTCGTTATGATATTTGCTAGAGATTTGCTAAGATTCCAAAGCCTCGCCAGTAGAGATTACTCAAATGATTAATCCCTGGTGGTTTGTAGTCTCGAGAATAAATATCTTTGGTGTGTTGCCAATGTCCAAAGGTAGTGCGATGTATGCCATCGTTGTGGTTGATTACTAATCCAAATGGGTTGAGGCGGAGCTATTAGCCACAACCACCGCAAAGAAACTAATCAACTTCCTGGTCAGAAACAACATCTGTCATTTTGGGGTGCCATAAACAATTATTTATGATAATGGGAGCCAATTCAACAGTGCCAAGTTCAAGGATTTCTAACGCAGACACCGCATTGTGAAGAGACTTGCAGTGTGGCACACCCCCAGACGAATGGATAGGATGAAGCAGTAAAACAGGTTATCAAGTCCATTCTTAAGAAAAGAAACGGTTAGAAAAGGCCAAGGGTAGGTCGGTCAATTAACTTCCATTAGCATTTTGGCTTACCGAACGACCATAAGTCCATAACCGACCACTCACCATTCGCACTGCCTTACAGATCAGAGGCTAGGATCCCAGTTGAACTTGAAATACCTCCTTATGGAGTTTTTAACGACCCGAAATTTTACCACTTTAATTTCGGAATTTTTAATTAATTTTAGATATTCAAATAATAGGTTTTTTAACGAAAATAAAATTCTATTAAATAATAAATAATGATAGTGAAATAGTTTTTGAAATTTGTTTGAAGAAAATATTGTTTGAAGAAAAATCGGAAATGTGACCAGAATCATTTTCCTAATTTTCGACTTTTCATCGAATAAAAGTTGTCGGAATCAGTATAAACTCTATTTTATAATTACATATAAACATCTATGAATAACATAAGTATGGATTAGGATATATTTTGATTTATATAAACACACTTAAGTATGTAAGGTTTAAAATATAATTAAATAAAAAGAAAATGTCACTTCATAAGAAAACATAAGTACAAATTATTACAAAAACATGTTTAAACATGTTGGCTCGTGTTTGTAAGGGGGAGTCATATTGGAGGTGTGAGTTAATGGGGAAGGAGATGGCATGGTGACATGGCAAGCATGGAGTGGAGGTTATGTCCTTTAAGGGTACTTTGGTAATTTAATTTATCCCTTAGTATATAACCAAATTTCCTAATTCTTTTTCTCATTTTCTCATTTCTATTTTCATTTTCAAACCTCCATTCAAATTACCATGAACACTTTAATGGAATCTAAGAGTTCCAAAATTCAAAAATCCATTCCCTTTTTATTTCTTCCTTATGCAAAATCCATAAAACATCCTTCTTTCTTCTCAAAATCGCATAATCACTCAAAGACAAGTCCACACATCCATATTCATCTAGGCCGAGCACTAACCCTACTAGGCCGAACAACTTTGGCATTTTAAAAAATCAAAAAAACATATTTTTCCAAGTTAGAAGCAAAGATCTTAGTCGTATTCAAGTTCGTGTGGGAGTTAGAATTGAATTTGCAAACTTTTTGTGAGCAAAATCACACCTTTAAAACTACAAGTTTTTAATTTTAATATTGTTCATTTTAATAGTTGATAATTACTTGTTGTATATGTATTGAAATGTAATGTTTGTTGTAGTTTATACTTTGAAAAGATGACATCGTTGGTAGGTAGTAAGCGATTTGAAACTAGTTGAAAAAGTTTTAGTAATAAAAGTTATGTTCTCTTTATGTTATGAATGAATATAATTTACTATTGCATATATATCATACTTATGTTACGTGATGTGATGCTTGGATGAAAATCAATATGACACTAAAATAATTATCGAAGTGTCTGTATAGCGAATATCACTATATCAGCACCTTTGGAAAATACCATCTCTTCGAAAACTTTTGGTTTATTCTCGAGCTTGGGTTTCATTTTATAATGTTAGTTAAGTTTTTGTACAACGATGAGTTCAAAATTAGTTAACTACTTTAGTAATGATTTTTAAATTAATTAATCATTTTAGTTAATGAGGATTAACGTTAATTAACTAACTTAATAACAATGAGTTTAAATTAAATTAATTACTTCATTAATGATATTTAAAATTAATTAATTATTTTATCTAACGATGTTTAAAGTTAATTATTTAATACTGATGGATTAACGTTAATTAATTATTTTACTTAATGGTGTTTTGAAATTAATCAACCATTTTTGATTAACAACTTTTAAAGTAAATTAATTAGTCTAAATTTAATTAATCTCTTTCTTCAATGATGTTTTAGATTAATTGATCATTTTTAATTGATATTTAATTTTTATTAGTTTAATTAATAATATTTAATTTTCTATTAACTAATTTGATTAATGACATTTAAATTTAATAAATTAATTTAATTAATGACGGTTTTAAAAGTAATTAACTTTTTTAATAAAAGGTATTTGAAGTTAATTAATCAAATTAATTAATGAAGTTTAAAGATAATTAACCATTCTTATTAAAGATAGTTAAAGCTAATCAATCAATTTAATAAGGATATTTTAAGTTATTAAATATTCTTAATAATGTTGTTTTAAAGTTAATGAAACATTTTAACAAAGTTGTTTAAAGTTAATACCTGTAACGTGAAGCCTAAGCACGAATTCAGTTTCAAAAGTAAATTGATTTGTAAACCAGGGATCTCTTATCTGTGTCATTAAGTTAGCCTAATAATTATGAATGCTTTATAAATGACATCTGTTTAGTAGAATAAATCCCCTTTTTACTACTTACTTGAATAGATTATTTTAAACATCCATTTAGCATTATAAATTATTGTTCCCTTATTATACTGATTTGGACATTAAATTGCATGCCACTAATTTAATATTAGATAAGAGATGTTCTCATTATGTAGTTGTTACTTGCCTTTGTATTTGTGCTCACCCTTATGTTATGTACTTGTTCAACCAATGTTGATATATATGTTGTAAAGTTGTTATTTACTTTTGTACTTATGCCCATATTTAAGTTATTTTATGTTCGAATGGAAATGTTATCCCCTTTGAAATATTTATGGTTAAATCTTGTGCAGGGATCTTTACAAATAATTATTTAAATAAAAATGTTTAAAATAAACTAATTATTTCAATAATAAGGTTTTGAAATTAATTGAGTATTTTAATAATAAGGATTTAAAACCAATTAATGATTGTAATAATGTGTTTTAAAATAAATGAATCATTTTGCTGAAAAATGGTTAAGATTAATTTATCACTTCAATAATAATGTCTTAAACTTTATTAATCACTTTAATAATTATGCTTAAGGGTTAATTCTGATAATAATGTTTTAAATTTAATTAATCTTTTCAAAATAGAATTATTTTAAAGCAATAAATCAAGATTAATGTTAATTTAATATTTTAAATTATTTTGAAATGATAAATCGTCGATTTAAAGTTAACTGATCATTTTAAATAATGATAATAAAGTAATAAATTTGCTTTTGAAGTTAATCAGTCGTTTTGATAAAGTTATTATTTAAAATGTGAAATCCCAACACAAGTTTGGTCTTAAAAGTAAAAGTTTTGATTCGGTTATGGAAATAAGTTTCCATAATCTGATAACACTTACGTGGAAAGGATTTAGTCATAGTTTTAACACTAAATGTCAAGGCATGGACTTGTTTCTATCGTGAAGGTTAAGAATGTGGTCAAGGGAATGCCGAGAGGTAACACTACTTCAACCTTCCTGCTTCATTTTCAACTAAAGGAGAGCACTAGTTTGGAATATGTTATCCCGCCTTTTGGCAAGGCCGTGACACCAAAAAGATTGTGAAACTGAAGACAGTTCGTCGTAAAAGTTCGTTATGCACTACTTAACCATGGATATCGATGAATTTTGTCCGAGACCGGATCGGGCTACAATCGATAAGACACGTCAAGCAAATCCGTAAGAGCCAGCATTCCAAATCTCAAGTCAATCCGAGTTCGTACGCTCAAGATATCATTGATGCAATTTAGAGTAGACAGTCATATGTTCGAATCCATAGAAGGAGCTTGCATTCAAATCAATCTGGTGACCAGGCTTCGTATCCACGAGGCAGTCTTTGTTCGACTCCATCGAATTTCCTCTACTTCGAATCGATGAGGAAGGATACCCTTCGAATCCATCGAGTCAGGGCGCTACGAATCGGTTCAAGACAAGTCACGTCGAATCCATAATGCCACTTCACTTCGAATCCATCAGATGGTCAAGCATCGAATCCACATTCATTTCCTTCGACATATCCTTAGTTCGAATCCAACAAGACGCCCCGCTTCGAATACATTCAACAGAGAATCCTTCGAATCGTTTAAATCGTGACCTACCTTAGTCGATTCGAGGAGAATGTTTGTCCGATCGATTCGATGGAATCGTACCTTCGTATCCATTACCTCGAATCCAAACCATAGATTCGACCCAGTCAAACTGGAGTAAAAAGTGGCTCGATGCGAGAAACACGCGAGCCACGTCACCAAGCACATGCTCAGACGATCGATTCGACCCTATCGAGTCGAAGGGATCGATTCGAAGCAAGGATGTTCATCTGAAGTGCAACCTTGAATCGATCATAACTCGAGATCCACAAGTCCAGATGCAATGAAATTTTCACAGAAGCTTAAACACATGATGAAGAATGTTCACACCAAATTTCAACTCGATTGGACACTTTCTTGATCGATTCGAACCAAGGGTCGAATCGATCCCATAGTGGGCCCGGTTCTCCAGATTTCGGCCATGTGGCCCCCTCACGTACCAGAACTGGTCTCCCCGGATTTTAGGCGAAATATCAGCCTCCTACACCTATAAATAGAGCCCCTGGTCATTCAGAAAAGGGGTCGGACAATTCTAAGTACTAAAGAGCGCCCAGATTCTGCTAGATTTACTCCAGAACACCACCGCTACTTTAGATTGAGACTTAGCATATAAATTCAGTTGTACAACGTTATAAGAAATTGTAATCTTCAAGTATCGAGCAATAAAATCATCAAACTTCATAGTGGACGTAGGCAAAACGCCGAACCACTCTAAATCGCTTGTCTTTGCAATTTACTTTCTGTTACTTGGAGTTTTTGTTAGATAACCCACAGTTTTAATTTTCATTCTTCACTTTTATCTCTTCAAAAACTTCCGAAGAGTGTTGTGCCCATTTTTGGTACAAACACTTTGGTGCTTTCACTGAGAAAAAACCTGCTTTTTTCTCCTGCTCCTTGGATCTACCATCGATACCGGATTGTATAAATCCAAGAGGAAGATCCAGATCTCTAATTCATAATCCTTCTATTCTATTCAGATTTGCATAAAGTCTAGGAAAAGGATTCATCATTCAAAATGGTTAGCACAAGAACCGCTTCTACAGCTGCTGGACAAGAAGGTAGGGATGGACAGAATCCTACTCAACAGCAGCCATCCAACCAAGACAACGTCCCTCATTCAGAACCGTCTGGACAAGTCACCAGACAGGAGCTCCATATGTTGCTTCAAGAGCTGACTCAAAGTCGGCAACAATTGGCCGAACAGTTGCGTGCTAATATTGAATTAACAAACCAACTGTACCGCCAAGGCCGCAGAAGGTCCAGACGGGATGATATCTCCCGATCATCTACTAAAAGTTCCGCCTCATCGGACCACTATCACAGATCTACCCGTCCTCGATTAGATGGGAGTCATGCACAAACGGCCGGATATCAACCCGCCTTGACTGTTGGACAGTTGAGGGCAGGACCGTCGACCAGCTTTCAGGCCGGGCCCTCAACACAAGGAGGCCCTACTACACAGCATACCACGGACAACCATGTCGTAGCTGCCACAATAGAAACAAGGGTTGATACCCGAAATCTTTCAGAGCCAAATAATCAGCAACGTAGGCGTACTCCTGAACCATACGTCCCAGGAGACGCTGAGCCAAGGAGGCGAAATTTGGACCGTCGACAGCGCCCGGTCCGAACTCGCACTGTGGAACCCGACCACACCTTATCTCAGCAGGCTCAAAATGTAGCAATGCCCGACATTTCGACTATGATACGTCAGATGATCCGCGAAAGCCAAGGTCTTACCAACGACGATTGGGGTATTTCTCGAAGTCATACTCCTTTCACGGACGAGATACTATACGCTGAACCTCCTCGGCGATTCAGAATGCCAACTCTCCCTATGTACGAAGGAAATTCTGATCCCAATCGACACATTTTAAAATATGAATGGTCAATGAGCGCCGCAAGGGCCGACGATGTAGTGAAATGCCAAAGTTTCCCCATCTCACTGGGAGGAATTGCAACGATGTGGTTTACAAGACTACCACCTAGATCTATTTCATCATTTGATCAACTGGATAAGAAATTTGTTGAACAATTCCGCATGCATGTCGCTAGACCTAAAGACGTTAACACCCTATCTAGTGTCACCCAAGCTAAGGGAGAAACACTCAGACGTTATTTAGAAAGATTTCACGTGGCATGTGTAGAGATTAGTAATCCTAACGATAACTCAATCTTGATGGCGTTAACCAAAGGAATAGATCCCGATTCTGAGTTTGGAAATTGGCTAGCTGGGAAACCACCCGCATCATTGGACTGTTTCTACTCCAAAGCCGCTCAATTCTTACGGCAAGAGGATGCGAAACAGTCTAGGAAGCAAGACGATGCGATGCCCAGAACTGAAGGAGTACAAAGTAATATGGCAGTTAAACGGTCCGGTGAAAATTCCGGAAAAGTTCAATTAAATATCCATAATAAACAAACTCAGCCAAGAGGCAACAGTGGTCAAGATAAGAAAAGAGACTCAAATCGAGGCCCACGGCGTGAGGCTCCAATATTCGATAATTACACACCGTTGAATACATCGTTGGAAAATGTGTACCTACAGACTTGCAATACTATGCAATACAAGAAGCCGGCTCTGAAGCAATCGTCGGAGAGGCAGATTCAAACAGGGAAGTTCTGTAGATTCCACGAAAGTTATGGCCACAATACCAATGAGTGTCGACACTTGCAGGACCTCATTGAGAAGTTGATCAGGGAGAGGAAGTTAGATCAGTTTGTGCGGGCGCCGCAGTCTGGTGGTGCGGGTCCGTCAAATCAGAATCGTGCACAAGATCAAGAAAGACAAGAGGAACCCGCTAATACGGGTGGAAGGCTAGTCATAAATGCTATAAGTAGTGATCCTCGTCCAACGAAGCGAAGCTGGGAAGAAATGGAATCATATGACAACTTAATCAAGCATTCGAACCTCGAGTATGATGATAACTTGGACGATAGACCTTTGACCAAACGAAAGAGAGCGATGACTAACGACATCACTTTCCGAGACAACGATATTGATTATGTCGGAAGCCCGACTACTGATCCACTCGTGATATCGGCGCAAGTAGGTCCAGCTTGGATGAAGAGGATACTGATTGACTGCGGGAGCTCTGTGAATATCCTTTTTATACATGCTTATAATCAAATGAGGATGAAAGCCAGGGATTTGGAACCTTGCCAAACTCACCTCCATGGATTCAACGGTAGCGCTACCATACCTATTGGGATGGTGAAGTTACCAGTTAAGTTGGGATCCGAGGAACATAGGAGAGTTCGGACATTACAGTTCCCTGTGTTGAACATAGTCTCGCCATACAACGCTTTCTTAGGACGACCTGCCCTTGCTGAATTCAGAGCCGTAATTGCCCCGTGGTGCTTAACTTTAAAGTTCCCTACCGTCAACGGAGTTGGAGTCGTCCAGGGCGACCATGTTGACTTGAGAACAATCATACGCCGAAATCGAGTCGCCCGATTACACAATGCCGAGGACCGACTTAAAACTTTTGAACACAATAGGATTGTCATTAAAAAAGAATATCCGGCACTCCCACACATGAAACCAACATGGAAAGGGTCACACGAGATTAAGCAGAAGCTCGAGGATGGTATATATGAGTTAACGACCGTTGATGGTCTAGCTTCACCAAAGGCCTGGGATAGCGAAAGTCTTCGTCGCTATTGCACATAACAGCTATGTTTATCCATTTAGTTTAAAGTTCCATTTTTTAAATTTGTTTCTGCATTTCAAAATTAGAATTTGTAATAAGGCAACTGACTTTGCCATGTTTTCTTATTCCAGCAATAAAATGCCATCTTTTTGAGCCAGAGCTGTGATTCATTAAATACAATGTACAACATCACGATGCACGAAAAGCTAAATTCCATCACACAGTGGAATTTATTCAAGTAGGGAGTGGCTACGAAGCGATCAATCACTCGCTAAAAGAAACCCGAGCTCGGGGGCAAGCCATCACATTAGGCCAGAAAAGGGTTGATACCCGACAACCCTCCCCTTAACTCCGTACTCCCAAAGTGCGAGGCGGGGTATAAACATTTACAAAATCCCAGAGTACTCCGAGAGCGCGAGCTGGGTACAAACTTTCCACTTAACTCCGTACTCCCAGAGTGCAAGGCGGAGTATAAACATTTACAAAATCCCAGAGTACTCCGAGAGCGCGAGCTGGGTACAAACTTTTTACTTAACTCTGTACTCCCAGACTGCGAGGCGGAGTATAAACATTTATCTAACTCCGTACTCCCGGAGTGCGAGGCGGAGTATAAACATTAAAAAAACCCCAGAGTACTCCGAGAGCGCGAGCTGGGTACAAACTTTTTACTTAACTCCGTACTCCCAGAGTGCGAGGCGGAGTATAAACATTTATCTAACTCCGTACTCCCGGAGTGCGAGGCGGAGTATAAACATTAACAAAACCCCAGAGTACTCCGAGAGCGTGAGCTGGGTACAAACTTTTTACTTAACTCCGTACTCCCAGAGTGCAAGGCGGAGTATAAACATTCCTTAACTCCGTACTCCTAGAGTGCGAGGCGGAGTATAAACATTCATTCAACTCCGTACTCCCAGAGCGCGAGACGGAGTATAAACATTCACAAAACCCCAGAGTACTCCGAGAGCGCGAGCTGGGTATAAATATCAACAAACTCCAGACTCCGAGAGCGCTAGCTGGAGTATAAACATTACTTAACTCCGTACTCACAGAGCGCGAGGCGGAGTATAAACGTATGTCAACTCCACACTTATCCCCAATACTGGGGGCAGAACCATAACACATAACAAGTTGAAGACAAAAGGGAATACATTCTCATTTCCACTATCAACAAAAAGAGTCTGATTACAAAGTGGTTCAAAAATTTTTTGCTAGTGGGAGCCGAATCCACATCTATACACGGCTATAGAAAAATCAACAAAATACTACCCCGTATAACGGAAAATTAAAGAAAGAGTCCAATCTTTCTTCTTCCTTATTTTCTTCTTCGGGGTAGCTCCACCAGATCCGCTACCTGATTTTCCCCTCAACCGTTTACTCTTTTCGGGCTTGTCCTCCGGCAGCGACATAATATCAACGTCTTCCTCAGAACTTGAGACGACGGAAATTCTTCCGGAAGGTCGAGCTGGAGGCATAGGAGTAGTAGCGGGAAGCGGGACAGGAGCAGCTTCAATAACTACAGTACCGCCCGGTGAGATCACCATTAATGGGGCAGGCCCAGGCGGATTCATACCAGCAGTCCCTGCTGCCATCTCGGCATCAATCTCAGCAAGAACTTCGTCCTCGCGGAATGCTTGGGCCACATCGGATGTACCAGTAGCTGGCATAGATGAACTAACGGCCGGAGCAGCCCCACTCATTGCATCGGACGGATTAACTGAGGGATTAATGGGTTCATTAAGAAGCTCCTCAATCATTTGAGTGCTAAAAGAAAACATGTTTGCATCTCCCTCTTTGCCAACCAAGGTAGAAGTCGTGATGGCTTCAGTAACAAAAGCCCCTTGCGTTTGATATGGAACTGATAGTGCAAGAGGCGCAGAAACAACGACTTCAGTCACTGAAATGCGACAAAGCGAAGATTGTTAGCCAAGTGTGTTGCTTAAGGTCCTTAACACTAAAATGCGGGAAGCGTTCAAATACCTTCCTTAGTCTGGACCGGAACATGGGCAGAAGCATTGGCGGAAGGTAATAGCGGCTGGTCGGGGTTATATGCAGGAACAGACTGGGGATCTACCGCACCAGTGGTTTCAGGCAGTGTTGGAATTACAGCTTCAACACTTGCCTCGTGATGCGCGACCCCCGAGCCTTCGCCTGTCTCTAAAGGGTGAACACCAAGCCTCTCTTTTGCCAAAGAAATCACCGCTTCGTGGAGAATTTTCCTTTCATCTTCAGTGAGCAAGCGCATCTCAAGCTCAAAATCATCAAGTGTCTCATCTGGATGCGTCGCTTTTTTCTCCTCCACCAGCCTAGTCCAAGCGTTATACAGAATCATGGAATCATCTCCCAGCCACGATAAGTTTCTGTGCTCCAGCACGTTGGCGTTGTACGTGACCAGGAGATCATCAAACTCAGCGTCCATCCTGGACCGCTCCTCCAAAATCTTTTCTTGAATTTATGCTTCCGCAGACTTAGACTTAGCCGTCATCGCCGCAAGTTCGGCTCTAAGAGATACAGCTTGGTCGCAAGCCTCTTGGGCAGTGGTGTTTGCATCGTCCTTCTCCTTCACCATTTTGGCAAATTTGGCCTTGAGCTCGTTCAACTCCTTAATGGCTAAGTCTCGCTCAGCTGCAATAGTGGTGTTGCGGTGACCCATCTCTTCTACCGTGGCGTAGTGTTCCTATTGCATCCTCGCCAGTTTGGCCACGGCATCCTCATGTTTCTGAAGTGCTTCAAGCTCTGACTTCCGGAGCGTCTCCATTTAGAATTGAAGAACCTGAATAATGCGTTTCTGTTTAACAATGTCAGCATCACGTTCCTCAATGATCCTCGCCCGGTCAAAAGCTACCTTCGATGCTTTCGCTGCCGCTTTGTACCACTCCTTATACTGAGCATAGAAGTCACGGATATAATTATGAGCAATGTTCTCAGCATCCGGAGGAATTCTTTTAAGATTAGGAGGGAAGACATAGGCATCCATACAAATTTCAGGAAAATCTTTTTTCATTTGCGCAAGTTTGATGGCTCCTTCACTTGTCAATTCAGCCGGAGCCTGTTCTACCATAGCAGCTGTTGTTGGTTCCACTCTTAACCGCTGAGTATCGGGCCGTGAAGATTGAGAAGGCTGTTGTGGCTACTGAGAAGGCCCAGGGAGATCTACGGGGGCCCTAGGAGGCGGAGGAGAACGAGATCGGGATCGGTGCTGGTGCCCCCGATCTCTGTCAGTGCGATCATGGCCAGAGCGGCCACGCCAATAGTCTCTATCCCTATCATGGCGCTCCTGGCTAGTATAACCATGCCCGTGATCTCTATCCGATTCTCTTCTACGGTAATCATAATATGGGGAAGATTGGCGCACATTACGGAGCCTATCCAGAGTAGATCCTCTGCCTGACATTTCACCTGCGATAAAAAAGAATTACGGATTAGGATCCGCTAAAGCAATGTTTACTATGCAAAAGTCATGAAGTGCTGTGGAAGTGTGTGTAAATGTGTAAACCCCCAAACCGATCGGAAGTGTTGACCGCACTTAAAGGAAAGGGCTCATTCATATTTAGGACATCCTGAAATTCCTCCAACCCAGGATTATGGGAAATCGATATATAATCTGGGATAGGAATATCGTCAAGCCCTTTGAAAGAATCTCTCGAATGAGAAGGGTCGGCCTCAGAAATCATGACTCCGGAAGTGAGAGGAGACACATCTACAGATTTCCACCCCTTGGACTTAAGTTTTTTGGAAACGGAGGCCTTGCCTTTCCGTTTTTCTCCCGACTCTTCAAAGTTTCCCGAGAGATCAGCCATCGGCTCCGAATCTGTATGGGTTCTTTCTTCATCACTCGCTTCGGTTATGGTAATTCTGAGCGGTGTCTTCATCGTTTTCTTCTTGGTTTTCTTCTTGTTTTCCTTCTTGGAGGTGGGCTTTGCCAACCCCTCGATAACTATACTTTGATTGGTTTCGATCAGACCAAGAGTTCTTAAGTTATAGTCATTCATCACCGAGTCGATATGTCTTAGCTCACTCGGAACTTCTTGAAGACTTCGGACTATACCCCTGAAGTACCCACCATCAGGTCTGGAGATAATGGCTGTGAAAGAAATAAGATGTCAATACTAACGCCAAAAAGCTATTGGTCAAGAGAACAGGTTAAGGCTCTTACGTCTAGACAACCATCGCCTAGCAAAACCCGAAGGGCATCGAACATAGAACCATTCGTTCTTGAAATAACTCAGTCGGGTCCAGGCTCCGACAACAACTTGGAAATTCCTAACTGCCTCCAGAAATGTAAAAGACGGGCTATCACCCCTACTCTTGAAGTTAAATATATGTCTAATCTCGGTTGGCCTTGGCGGGCGAAAGAGACAGTCCATAAATATGACAAAGGCACTGTTCAGCAACGCGTGCCCGTTGGGATGAAGTTGCGAAGGAGCGATTCCTAAATATGATAGCATCCCTCTGATATATTGATTGAAAGGAGGGAGAGTTCCGGCTGCGCAAGCATGGCGATAGAAAGCTGTATATCCTTCGGGCGGATTGTGCGGTCTATCAACGGCACTGGGTAATAACACATCGTCTAGAGATATGTTATGTTTCAAGCAAATTCGGCCCAATAAGGATTCGGAAATGTTAGATTGGATAGAGTCAACGGGGTCCTCGATAAATATAGCCTCTGGCAATTCATCTGGAGCTGGATCGATTACGTCGGCAGGAATATCGGGAATCTCAAGCACCGGAGGAGTCGAGCTCTGTACCTCTTGTTGTTGAGAGCTCGAAGATTCCATAATTAACTACTCATCATAAAGAAACGTTAAGTACATAAAGAGCCCGTGCATTCCCTAGTGTAGCGTGTATGGATGTGGCGTGCAGTGCAAGTGCTGTGCGTTACTTTAGCAAATTTAACAAGATGTATGAACGACGAAACTATGGAAATCAAGACTGGAAATGACTGTCATCGCTGACCGTCATATCCCTGCCATCCAGTTACTACCGACCAATTCAAGAGTAAGTCTGTTATGTTTTTTGGTTAGGTCATGGTTCCATCGACGAGCTTCAAGAGGAAGTCAACTGTAGTTCAACCGTCAAGTTCAATCAGACAAGGCCGAAGCTCATCGGAGTCGCGTATGCTGATTTTTTCATTAAGTTCGTTAAATTTTGATTAAAGATAGATCAACACTTCGAATCCATTGGGCAAGTCACAAAAGTTGCATTCCCTGAAGTGGAGAGGTTCGAATCGATCACCTCGAATCGAAGCAAGTCGAATCGATATGCTTCGAATCGATCATGATCAGTGCCTTCGAGTCGATCTTAGGATCACCGCTTCGAATCGATCGAATCGATCGATACAAACCACTCCCCTTAGCAAGCTCGGGTCGAAGGCCCCGTACTTAGGATCGATTCGAACTACCCCATGTTTCGACCCTCGATTCGACCCATTTCATTCAAATCTCACGACCTTTCGAAGTTTTCGGAAGACAAAGTTGAAGACCAAAACGAAGATTCCCAGTTCCATCATTCTCGACTCGACTTAATTCCATGTTTACCTAATTTTGTGTGATTACGAGGGAAGCTTGAAGGAGTTTGATCGACTCGAGGAAGATGAGATTGTTTTTAGCTCTAACAAGATCGATTCGAAGATAAGATAGAAGCAATGGTAAAAGTAAAAAGTGAGAAATGAATAGGACCCAGGTATATATAGGGGAAAAATGATGATTCGCATCTCGGTAAAAGTAGACCGGCCATCCCAGGTTTACAGTCACTTCGATTCGAATGATGCTCTCGAATCGATCACTAAAGGGTTTCTATCGAATCGAGGGAAACGGTGACAATCGCCAATCCAAGACCGTCCTTCATATCCATCTATCCAATATACAATAGGCTCATCAATACGAAGTACAAAGCAAGAGTGTCCCTAAATAACGTTCGACTCCAACAACTCAGACAACCACATTGAATCCACACAGTATCGATTCGAAGCATCATCGATTCGAAGGAGTAACCGAACAGAGGCTGGATTGAGAGTCATATCGATTCGAAGCACGAGGTCCCTCAAATCATCGATTTGGAGTGCCGACTTCAAAACTATCGACTTGTAGCATGACGAAGAGTATCAATTCGAGTAATCCTCTTGAATCCATCAAAAACGATCGAATGGGAATAAACGCATCGCTTCTAATATATGAATTAGTGCTTGTCTACCTTGTACAATAATTCAGGAGAGGATCGGTACCAAGGGATAATCATAGACAATCGTCAAAGCACCATTTAAACTCGAATCTCAAATCGGTTCAGGAGAGGATCGAGGCAGAATTCGACAACAGGCCGAACTGGCAACAACTTGCAAACATGCAACATTAACTAAAGTCCGACAAACAGCCAATCACGATCATACAATGGTCAATTACAGCGATATAGAGTACAACTTTCAACAAGGCATGTCATAGTTGTCCAATGTGAGACTGCAGCTTTTCAAAGCACGTCATGTTCACACAAGACGTACTTTGGGGGGCAAATGTTATCCCGCCTTTTGGCAAGGCCGTGACACCAAGAAGATTGTGAAACTGAAGACAGTTCGTCGTAAAAGTTCGTTATGCACTACTTAACCATGGATATCGATGAATTTTGTCCGAGACCGGATCGGGCTACAATCGATAAGACATGTCAAGCAAAGCCATAAGAGCCAGCATTCCAAATCTCAAGTCAATCCGAGTTCGTACGCTCAAGATATCATCGATGCAATTTAGAGTAGACAGTCATATGTTCGAATCCATAGAAGGAGCTTGCATTCGAATCAATCTGGTGACCAGGCTTCGTATCCACGGGGCAGTGTTTGTTCGACTCCATCGAATTTCCTCTACTTCGAATCGATGAGGAAGGATACCCTTCGAATCCATCGAGTCAGGGCGCTACGAATCGGTTCAAGACAAGTCACGTCGAATCCATAATGCCACTTCACTTCGAATCAATCAGATGGTCAAGCATCGAATCCACATTCGTTTCCTTCGACATATCCTTAGTTCGAATCCAACAAGATGCCCCGCTTCGAATACATTCAATAGAGAATCCTTTGAATCGTTTAAACCGTGACCTACCTTAGTCGATTCGAGGATAATGTTCGTCCGATCGATTCGATGGAATCGTACCTTCGTATCCATTACCTCGAATCCAAACCATAGATTCGACCCAGTCAAACCGGAGTAAAAAGTGGCTCGATGCGAGAAACACGCGAGCCACGTCACAAAGCACATGCTCAGACGATCAATTCGACCTTATCGAGTCGAAGGGATCGATTCGAAGCAAGGATGTTCATCTGAAGTGCAACCTTGAATCGATCATAACTCGAGATCCACAAGTCCAGATGCAATGAAATTTTCACAGAAGCTTAAACACATGATGAAGAATGTTCAGACCAAATTTCAACTCGATTGGACACTTTCTTGATCGATTCGAACCAAGGGTCGAATCGATCCCAAAGTGGGCCCGGTTCTCCAGATTTCGGCCATGTGGCCGCCTCACGTACCAGAACTGGTCTCCCCGGATTTTAGGTGAAATATCAGCCTCCTACACCTATAAATAGAGCCCCTTGTCATTCAGAAAAGGGGTCGGACAATTCTAAGTACTAAAGAGCGCCCAAATTCTGCTAGATTTACTCCAGAACACCACCGCTACTTTAGATTGAGACTTAGCATATAAATTCAGTTGTACAACGTTATAAGAAATTGTAATCTTCAAGTATCGAGCAATAAAATCATCAAACTTCATAGTGGACGTAGGCAAAATGCCGAACCACTCTAAATCGCTTGTCTTTGCAATTTACTTTCTGTTACTTGGAGTTTTTGTTAGATAACCCACAGTTTTAATTTTCATTCTTCACTTTTATCTCTTCAAAAACTTCCGAAGAGTGTTGTGCCCATTTTTGGTACAAACAGAATCGATGAGTAGTAGTAAGAATATAAAATTTAATTTCCAGATACGATCTTTTTTAATAATCCCCGATTGTTGATTTATTAACTATTGGATTCAGCTTACTTCATGGTGTAACATGACCTTAAAAATGATTTGTTTCTCTTTTAAGCTTTGTTATCCTTTATCAAAAATGGCTAAACCGAAAGAGTGAGTAGGGGCTAAGTTATGTGGGGTTGCTCCCATTAGGGTATTTTCACATCCACTCTAGATTGGATTTGGTGTTGCACATTGAGATGTGAAATACTCGGATACTCGGTAAAAGTTAGCGAGGTCTGGCTTGGAGGTTTCCGAGAGCCATCAGAGTTCTCAAGTATATTTCTGGAGGTATACTTTCGATAAGGGGGCGCACCCTCATAGTTATTTGTTGAAAATTTCCCTATTCTTTCCTTTGATTCCAAGTTTTCAAATTAACTTCTTTCTTAATTACATCGGGAAGCATTGAGAGCACTTCGCGATGTTAATTATTTGCATCTACGGTTGAGACTAGTTATTGTTATTTTGAAAGGAAACTCATTCCACAGTCGGCGGCATGGTCCCATATATATTATTGGAAAATTCCTTTCCTTATTGTTAATTCAAATCATTGAATTGTTTTCTTAATTGCACTAAGAAGTGACTGAGGTTCTTCTCGATATTTAATTATTTGTGTTCATTCTTTAAGTTTGGATTTTTATCTTATCTATGCTCGTTTTATCTTGTTTGGATTGTAGTTCTTAATTGTTTCACATTTTCTTCATTTATGAATATTGATCTGATGAGGTAAAAACTCGTTCCATGTTAGCGGCATGATCTCATGGAATTATTATATATTCACCTTGCTACTTGAGTTTTCTCACGATGGTATTCCAAGACTGGTCTGGGTGTTATTTTATTTTAACGCTAGGGTCAGATCGAGCATATTTTTCTGATATAGCTTCAAATGCTTTGGAGTTCATGAGAACAAGATGGATGCCTAAGGCATATGTATGTATTTCTTTATTTTTCCACTGTATTGATTTTGTATTATCTACATTTGTAAGGACATGCTACTATAACTGTTCAGGCTGATAATAGGATAGTGTACTCTGATGATTATTTATAATAACGTTTTTCCTTATGTAAAGACTTGATTTATAT
Source organism: Allium fistulosum (assembly GCA_030737815.1). Lineage (NCBI taxonomy): Eukaryota > Viridiplantae > Streptophyta > Magnoliopsida > Asparagales > Amaryllidaceae > Allium > Allium fistulosum. Next base: position 748,643,968 of record CM060905.1, on the reverse strand, counting down.
ATTATATGTTGCTTGTCATGTTTTTGTGAGATTCTGTTTAGTCTTCTTCTTTCTTCACCCAAACGATTTGTCTTATGGATATTTATATGATCGACACACGAGTACTAAGGATGTATTAAGTATCGCCTTTAATGTAAGAAAGGTAGATCGTTACATGTGGTATCAGAGCTTAGGTTGCTCATTTGAGACAGGTTAAGTGAGAACCTAGAATGAGTTTGAGCGTATTATATATAAGTGCGCGTATATGTTATTTTTGTAGAAATTTTTTATATTGTGTTGATTGATCCGTTGAGTGGTTTATGTATTCGGAAGGAATCTGTAAAACATTTAAACAAGGTCAACCGACATAGGATTGTTCTAAAATTAAGTAAATAATTTCTTTTACTTAGATTATATTTATATATAAAAGAAGATTTTCAAAAAAAATTACAATTATATAGAATAAGTTTGTTGTTAGAGAATGATAATGTTTGATCACTATCATTTACCGTTCATTAGTTAGGCTTAGATATTTTTAAAATAAATTATTGTCTCAGTTAAATTTAACATGAAAACCTTATGAATTCAGTTTTACAATTTGACTATAAGGTGTTCGGTAATAATGTTGGCACAAAAATTTAAATTTAAGTTTGATTGTAATAAGAGTTGTTTGTTATAATCTAAACTAAGGATAAACATCGTGAAATTTTTTATTTAAAAATGTATATTATTATTTTAAATGATTTTTGGAGAAAATAATAAATAATATTACTTGGATGTTTTTACAAGTATAAATATGTTGGAAAGAGAATTTAAGTAAGAAGTATGTATATTTTTATTTATTTTACAAATTGGATTTTGAATAAAAGAAGAATTTTATGTTAATTAGTTCGAGTGGCCTGAAAATAACTAGAAAATGGGAAAGAGATGTGTTCAGGTGGTAGGCACTTCCCTTAAGTAATACACTTTTTTGTAAGGGAATATATGAAACTATTTGGTAGTACCCAGTTCCTTCGTATCATTTTGGGGTTACCTGGGCAACATAAATATATTTTTGTGGTCGAAATATATAAAAATATATAAAAATAATTTCAAGATGAGTTTTGAACTAAAATCAGGTATTTAGGTTTTGAATTTTTTTATGAGAAATAAATTCAAAATGGAAAGGTTTGAATCAGATAGTGGTATATACTCTTTGGATGTGGTAGAATATTATAAAAGTTTAGCTTAAGTTAGTTCTATGAAATGTTTACATAAATAATTTTAGCAAAAATAGAATTAGTATTGGTAAGAACAACAAAATCAGTATGTACGTTGAACGTATATCATTCCTCTTTTTCACATAAGTTCGATCCTAGATTCGAGTGCATGCCTTTAAGGTGTCCCACACCGTTCTGAATAAGGATCTATCACTCGATTTCTGACGGTGAACACTTAATGAGAATTCTTAATATGGAACCAAAGTTTTCTACTATAATATATGGATATGTCAGGAAAACGGAGGTTTCTAATTTAGAACACTGATTAGGGTTCGTACTAAGAAGTCGGGTGAGCGATACTAGATTGAATGTAAAGTAATACATTCGAGTGAGTGATCAAATCAAATTTTGTAGGAATTATTTATGTACACCACATGGACCGATGAATAGTGTTAACTATTTCTGGTTTTTTCTATTTTTTGGGTTAGGATTATGATTATATTATGTGGTCAAGATTCTTTTAAGGGGGAAAGTGTAATGACCCGAAATTTCAACACTTTAGTTTGGGAATATTTAATTAATTTTAAATATTCAAATAATAGGTTTTATAATTAAAATAAAACTTATTAAATAATAAATAATGATAGTGAAATAGTTTTCCAAATTTGTTTACAAAAATATATAGTTCGAAGGAAAATCGAAAATGTGACCGGAATTAGTTTTTCGAATTTTCAAATTTTCATCGAATAAAAGTTGTCAGAAACATTGTGAATTTTAGACATCCCTATCTTGAGACCCAAATCTAAGTCCTACAGATGTTGCAGTCATCTATAGTATTTAACTTTCGGTAACAAAATACGGTAATGTTAATGGTATTTATAATATCGGAAGCACATGAATATGAAATAAAATCACAGATTTCAAAATAGCTTTTCTGATTACATTTCAAATCCATATATCATATTCAGTTACATAATCCCAAAACAATCCTAGGTTTTGGCAAAATATAATTATTACAAATTACGCCAAGAGAGACATATAAAGATGCCCTATTGGATGACATAGTACTAGATAGACATATCATATATACATCACAACGGAAATAAAACTAATTGCTCCTACATAGCTAACTTTTACCTCCTGCTCATCTTCAGAAACTTATTTGTCCGACCTACTAAACCTAAAAACCTCAACTCTCAATCTACTTAAATTTAATTTTGAGCACCCGAGATTTTAAAGGGAAAACTTAAATTTCAAGTTAGACATAAAGCCTGCTGTGAATAGTATATTACATCTCGGATAACTGATATTAAGTGAGACCACACCGCTTAGCAGAATGGGTTTCCCCTCACTAATATCCCCTTTTAAAACATATCTTTTGCAAATCATAATCCTGCAATCAAGCTGGTTAAAATAATAATAGCAAGTATATATATGCGTAAAAATAGGAAATCAATGGACTGTCTGTCCACATTATAATTTTACTTGGCTGACTATTAACCATAAGCTTATTCGGGCCTACCAGGCATAACCAAAAATCCAACTTCTGTTAGACACAATACTTGGATGTTTGCCCTTAATTTCTCTTTCTAGGATCAACCGAACCTGATGCAGCCCAGAAAGATGAAGTCGTAGATCATGTGCGACCTAACTTGTTGTTGAGTCGAGTACGACCTAACAAGGAAGCTAACGAGCTAAAACTTTGTGAAGAATCATGGGAAATTAAAGTCTTAGGTCGTGGACGACCTAACGTGTTCAAGAATAGCAAGCTAAAGCAAAGGAGTAGGTCGCTGGAACGACCTAACAGGTTGCTCATTAACGCAGGCCAAACAGACCAAGACTTAGGTCGCGAGCGACCTAACATACTGTTAAGTCGTGTGCGACCTAACAAGAAGAATAAGGAGCTACGACATAACGAATTACGACCTAAGTTTAAGGTCGCTGAAGAAGGGCTACGACCTAAATTCAAGGTCGCTGAAGAAGAGCTACGACCTATGATAGGTCGCGTAAACGACCTACGACCTAAGTTAGGTCACGGAGAGAGTTAAGTCGCTAATTTTGGATGTCGCTTGTTTTTAGGTCGCTCACTGCTGCTGTTCTTTAAATCGCTGTCTTGTTGTTAAGTCGGTCAAGTGTTAAGTCGTGATGGTTTGTAATGTGTAAATATTGTAAGTCGTGTGTTTTCTTATGTCGTTTGTATATAAGTCGTAGGTCGCGATCTTTGTTAGGTCGTGTGCTTTGTTAAGTCGCTGGTCTTTGTTAGGTCGTAAACGACCTAAGTGTTGTACAGTTTTGTGTTGGAATTGTAAGCCTATAAATAGGCAGGTGATCTCATTTGTAACGTTTCACGTTGATTTGAATAAAAACTTTTGTTTTGTTAGCTTTGTGCTTTCACTAAATTGGTAGCTGAGTGTAATCTCCTATCTTCTCTTTCGGCATTCGAGTGCGCTCGAATCAACGATCGTAGAAGCCAATTCACGGTATCAAGTGCGCTTGATCAACGTTTGAAGAATTGCAGATCTTCTTTCACGGTATCGTGCTCGATCAACGTGACGAAGGTAGCTAGAATTCAGTATCTTCGAATCAACGAATTTGGGCCATTCAGTATTCTTCATTCCATCGATTGCTACTTTCATAGAATCATCATTTTGTTATTCCGTTGCTGCATCTTTGGTATCAGAGCTAGACTTAGCCAATCATAGCTAAGCCGAGTCTTGGAGCCAATTTATTCGAAAAGTTTGAGGAGTTAATTGAAGCCGTACACCATTTGGAGAAGTTGGTTGTTCATCGTGTTCATCGCAAAGTTACAACAAGTTGAAGAATTCGATCCATTTCATTTCGGATCAAAGATTGAAAAGTGTTTGAATTTGGCCGTGGGAGTGCGCGTGCCAAAATTTGAAATTTGGAGTTAGAGCCGAGAGTTTGAAGTAAAGGCCGTGCATCATATTGTTCATGCCGAAAGTTGAAGTTTGTTTCATTCAAACAATGCCGACGAGGAGAGCTAACCGTCATCAAAATGTTGAAGATTTGTATAGACGAGAAGATGCTGAACAAATGGAACAACGCATTAGTGATAAATTCAATGAGAAATTGGATGAGGGAATTGGGAGGTTAGAGAAGCTTATGATGGATATGAATCAACCCCGAAGAAGAACATCACCAATTTCAAACCAAAGAAGAAACAGGGTTTCTCCATCAGTTTCGGGAGAAAGGAAAATATCACCCCAATCTAATCAAGGAAGACGAAGTCATCGAGAATTTGAAAATGACACATATCGAGATGATGAAAGGCGAAGTAGAAGGGATATGCGTGATCATCGAGATGTGGATGGACGGGATCGTTATCGAAGCACATCTGTTGTTGATGAAGATGGTGATAAAGGAAATTTTCATTATCGAGATCAAGGCCAAGGACGGAATCGAGATCGAGAATTTGAGGATGATCGTCGATGGGAGTCGGGGATGAAAATTGAAATTCCAGAATTCAAAGGTGGAATGGTGGCTGAAGAGTTTTTGGATTGGTTGTCTAATGTTGAGGAGATTTTTGACTTTAAGGAAGTTCCCAAGCATCGAAGAGTGAAGTTGGTTGCTACTCGTTTGAAAGGAAGAGCTATGGCATGGTGGCGGCAAACTAAACTAACACGGGAAAGGATGGGAAAGTCAAAGATTGAGTCATGGGATAAGATGAAGAAATTGATGAAAGCTACATTCTTACCATATAACTATCAGTCTCTTATGTATCAACGTTTGCAGAACTTGCGGCAGGGGACCAAGTCTATAAATGATTATGCGGATGAGTTCTATCAGCTAATTGCAAGAAATGACATCATAGAGACGGAGGAACAGCTGACAGCTAGATTTGTTGGAGGGTTGAGAATGCAGATACAAGACATGGTGAATATGTTTGATCCCAAATCTGTCGCTGAATCATATCAAAAGGCTCTAGCTTGGGAGAAGCAAGGCAGGAGAGGTGGTGTGTGTTTACAAATTCCAACAACCCAATGAAAGGGGCTAGTAGCAATACGAATGTTACGAAGACTATCGCAAAACCAGTTGTTAATGAAGTTGCTAAGACCAGAATCAATAGTGGTATCAAATGTTTTAATTGTCAGGAGATGGGTCACAAAAGCAAAGAGTGTACGAAGCCAAAGAAGCGAACGATGATTGCTGAGGCAGAGGAAGATGAAGTAGAAGCTGATTGTTCTAATTCACTACATGATGAGGAGGAAGAGAATGTGTCGGGAGATGAAGGGTATTCATTGATGATGAAGAGATCTTGTTTGACACCAAAACAGGAGGAGGAAACTAGCTGGTTGAGGAGTAACATCTTTCAATCAACATGCACTATCTTGGGAGGGTTTGCAAGTTTGTCATCGATGCGGGAAGCTGTGATAATATTATCTCTACAGAAGCTGTGAAGAAGTTGTCATTGAAGACAGAGAAGCATCTGAAACCTTACAAACTAGCTTGGTTGAGGAAAGGTGGGGAGGTGAAGGTTGGACGAAGAGCTTGTGTTAATTTTTCAATTGGAAAGAAATACAAAGATGAAATTTGGTGTGATGTTGTGGACATGGATGTATGTCATCTGTTGCTGGGTAGACCATGGCAGTATGATAGGGCGGTGCAACATGATGGACGAACAAACAGCTATAGTTTCATGTTTGAGGGCACAAAGATTACTTTAATTCCTAAGAAACGACAAAACGAAGAAAGCAAGTTGGAGGAGATTGAAGAGCTTAAAACCTTACTATCTTTGAAGGAGTTTGTTAAGGAGGTAGAAGAGGAGCCGGAAGTATTCTTGGTTATTGGACGTGAGAGTCGGGAAGTGGTTGAGATCCCTGAAGAAGTGAAACCAGTACTGGGAGAGTTTGACGATGTATTTCCTGAGGAGCTACCAACGGAGTTACCGCCGTTGAGAGACATTCAACATCAAATTGATCTTGTTCCAGGAACTGTGTTACCTCATAGACCCCACTACATAATGAGTCCAAAAGAACATGAGGAGTTGAGAAGGAAAGTGGAAGACTTGCTTGAATAGGGGCGTGTGCAGGAAAGTTTAAGTCCATGTGCTGTGCCAGCTTTGTTTGTACCAAAGAAGGATGGGACGAGGAGGATGTGTACCGATAGTCGAGCATTGAACAAGATTACAGTGAGATACATATTTCCAATGCCAAGACTTGATGATTTGTTAGATCAGCTTAGTGGTGCTACTATAATTTCGAAGATTGATTTGAAAAGTGGTTAACATCAAATTCGAATCAGACCAGGGGATGAATGGAAAACAGCGTTCAAAACACGTGAGGGGTTGTACGAATGGCTGGTTATGCCGTTTGGTCTTTCGAATGCACCAAGTACATTCATGCGGGTGATGAATCAGATTTTTAGACCATTTATTGGGAAGTTTGTGGTGGTGTATTTTGATGATATACTGATATATAGTGGAAGTCCAGAAGAACACTTGCAACATCTGAGAGAAGTGTTGATGGTATTACGACAGGAACAATTTTATGCTGCAACGAAGAAATGCGTGTTCATGACGCATAGTGTTTTATTTTTGGGATATGTTATATCGGATGGAGGTATACAGGTGGATCAAAATAAAGTTGAAGCAATCAGAAATTGGCCACAACCCAGGACGATAACAGAAGTTAAAAGTTTTCATGGTTTGGCATCATTCTACCAAAGGTTCATTCCACATTTCAGTAGCGTGATGGCACCAGTTACTGATTGTATGAAGGGGAAGCAATTTTCATGGTCGGGGGAAGCAGAAGTTGCTTTTGAGAGAATCAAGGAACTATTGACGACAGCACCGATTCTAGTGTTGCCGAATTTTCAGTTATTGTTTGAATTACATACTGATGCATCTAAGGTTGGAATTGGAGGGGTGTTAAGTCAGAAGGGACGTCCTATTGCATATTTCAGTGAGAAGTTATCAGGAGCAAAGATGAGATATAATACTTACGATGTGGAATTCTATGCTGTTGTGCAAGCTGTGAAACATTAATTGGAGGCATTATTTGTTTCATAAAGAATTTGTTTTATATACTGATCATGAGGCGTTGAAGCATATGCAGGGACAGGACAAGATTGCGGCGAGGCATGCTTCGTGGATTGCATACTTACAACAATTTACATTTGTGGTGAAGCATAAATCGGGAATTACGAATCGAGTGGCAGATGCATTAAGTCGAAGGAATCATGTGTTGACTACAATGAAAGTAGAGGTGACAGGGTTTGATGTGTTGCCAGATTTGTTTATTGATGATCCTTACTTTGCTAAGATCATGGATGAAGTCAATACAGGAAAGACTGATGAGTTTGTATTGGTGGATGGTTTTCTTTTTAAGGGAAATCGATTGTGCATACCAGAGTGCAGTTTACGTATGAAGATTGTAAAGGAGTTGCATGGGGAAGGTCATGTGGGCCAAGATCGTACTTTGCAATTGATTTCTCAATCTTATTATTGGCCTTCGTTGAAATGGGAAGTTGGAAAGTTTGTGGAGAGATGTCACATTTGCCAAATTTCCAAAGGGACAGCGACGAATGCGGGATTGTATATGCCCTTACCTGTGCCGGTTAGACCATGGGTTGATATCAGTATGGATTTTTTTTTGGGATTACCGAGAACTCAGAGGGGAAATGATTCGATATATGTTGTAGTGGACAGGTTTTCAAAGATGGCACATTTCATCGCTTGTAAGAAGACAGCTGATGTCGTCCGTGTTGCTGAATTATTCTTTAAAGAGGTGTATCACTTACATGGTTTACCAGAATCCATTGTTTCTGATCGGGATACCAGATTTCTAAGTCATTTTTGGTTGAGTTTGTGGAAGATGGTGGAAACAAAGTTAAATTTCAGTAGTGCTTACCATCCGCAGTCCGATGATCAGACAGAAGTTGTTAACAGATCTTTAGGAGATTTGTTGCGGTGCCTTGTGAAGGATAATCTGAAGAGTTGGGATGTGAAGTTATGTCAAGCGGAATTCGCTCATAATCATGTTATCAACCGTAGTACGGGGTTCAGTCCATTCCAGATTGTTTATTCAAGTTTACCAAAAGGGCCGTTGGATTTGACAATAGTACCACAACCAAAGGGGACTGTTAAACAGGCTGTTGATTTTGTTGATGGATTGGCAGAATGTCATAAAATCGTTCAGGAACGATTGGAGAAAGCGAATGAAAAGTATAAACGATCTGCAGATTTGAAGCGAAGGAGCGTCGAATTTAATGAAGGAGATTTAGTATATGCTGTGTTAACAAAAGATCGTTTTCCAGTGGGAGCATACAATAAACTTAAAGCACGAAAGATTGGTCATGTAACAATTGTGAAATGGATCAATGAAAATGCTTACAGGTTGAAGCTGTCGGACGATGTGTACACTTCTGATGTGTTTAATGTTAAACATCTTATACCGTATCATGGGAATGAGTTTGTTGTGGAAGAAGAGGGCGCAAATTCGAGGACGAATTTTTCTCAACCCGAGGAGGATGATGCAGCCCAGAAAGATAAAGTCGTAGGTCGTGTGCGACCTAACTTGTTGTTGAGTCGAGTACGACCTAACAAGGAAGCTAACGAGCTAAAACTTTGTGAATAATCATGGGAAATTAAAGTCTTAGGTCGTGGACGACCTAACGGGTTCGAGAATAGCAAGCTACAGCAGAGGAGTAGGTCGTTGGAACGACCTAACAGGTTGCTCATTGATGCAGGCCAAACAGACCAAGACTTAGGTCGCGAGCGACCTAACATATTGTTAAGTCGTGTGCGACCTAACAAGAAGAATAAGGAGCTACGATATAACGAATTATGACCTAAGTTTAAGGTCGCTGAAGAAGGGCTACGACCTAAATTCAAGGTCGCTAAAGAAGAGCTACGACCTATGATAGGTAGCGTAAACGACCTACGACCTAAGTTAAGTCGCGGAGAGAGTTAAGTCGCTAATTTTGGATGTCGCTTGTTTTTAGGTCGCTCACTACTGCTGTTCTTTAAATCGCTGCCTTGTTGTTAAGTCGGTCAAGTGTTAAGTCGTGATGGTTTGTAATGTTTAAATATTGTAAGTCGTGTGTTTTCTTATGTCGTTTGTATATAAGTCGTAGGTCGCGATCTTTGTTAGGTCGTGTGCTTTGTTAAGTCGCTGGTCTTTGTTAGGTCGTAAACGACCTAAGTGTTGTACAGTTTTGTGTTGGAATTGTAAGCCTATAAATAGGCAGGTGATCTCATTTGTAACGTTTCACGTTGATTTGAATAAAAACTTTTGTTTTGTTAGCTTTGTGCTTTCACTAAATTGGTAGTTGAGTATAATCTCCTATCTCCTCTTTCGACATTCGAGTGCGCTCGAATCAACGATCGTAGAAGCCAATTCACGGTATCAAGTGCGCTTGATCAACGTATGAAGAATTGCAGATCTTCTTTCACGGTATCGTGTGCGATCAACGTGACGAAGATAGCTAGAATTTGGTATCTTCGGATCAACGAATTTGGGTCATTTAGTATTCTTCATTCCATCGATTGCTACTTTCACAGAATCATCATTTTGTTATTCCACTGCTGCATCAGAACCTAATGGTTTTGTGGACTCACCAATAACTTATCTTTACTCTGCATATTCCCTTTTTGTGTGTAACCTCAATTTAGTCCAACATGTGACAAGCCCTACAAACTAGAATTTTGGACTTATTTAGCTAGGGGCTAATAACTAAAGTATAGGGTGCGACCTTATATCAGTCTCATCTGGTCTACTAATATCTGAGTCATAAACTTAGGGTTAACTACCCTATTCATATGTCATTTCCTGTCTTAGGGTTAACTACCCTGTCAAAATTTTATTTCCTTGTAAATAGTCTTTACAAATGATATACCCTTAAAATCATACTTTTATAAAACAAGGAAATCATATACTTTGCTTTTCTCAAAACACTTATGCCATGATATATATACTTTACACAAAATAATGTTGAAGAAGTCAAATTAATGGGATTATTTATCCCCTCCAAGTAAGTTAAACCCCTTTAACTTAAAAGATCTTAGGCCATGAAGCCAAGGTAAACCCTTCGAAACTTTGTTTAAAAACTTCAAATAATACGTTTTGAATCCATTGAAAGTAACCCTTTCAAAGTAAGTTAACTACTATTCCTTGAAACACTAGGCCGAAAGGCCAAAGCATACCTTTTGAAACCTTTGATAATAGACCCTTCGAAACCCTTATTTAAACCTTAGGCATCCTTTTTTGAAACCATTAAACTTGTAATTCGAAAGCATTGAATACCCTCCATCTAATTACTCAAAATAACCCTTTCGAAAACATTGATATTCTTCACTCAAAACATGCCTTTCAAAAAGTATTAGGTTCAAGTAAAATTTTGTAGAACATAGCTTCGATACAATTTAGAACTATTCCTTTCGAAACCTTAATATAACTACGGGTCTAAAAAGAATATAAGCGAAAGCATTGCTTTCGAAAGCATTGGTCCTAAGTAAAAGAAAGAGGGTGGTTACGAAACCAACCCTTTTGAAAACATTGAGAAGCGGCTTAAAAGTATAAAGGCAAAGACACCCTTTCGAAAGCATTGATTCGAAGGGTCGAATGTGGTTGTTAACGTTAAAAAGTAAACGCTAACACCCGGTGTGTGTAATAGAATCGTGAAAGCACCACCCGTGTGACGGGAACAGAATTTAAGCAGTAAACTGGCAGAAAAGCAGTAAAAAAACAGCAATTTATAGTGGTTCGGCTTGAGATTAAGCCTACGTCCACTTTGAATCTCTTTATTACTGAATTCGGTTACAAATCGATACAAATCTCTTATCAAAAACAGTACAACTTGATCAAAAGAAACAATCTTGACTACTAGCTCAATCTTCGTCGATGAAATTCGATGAATCCATGTTGGATGTAAGGAATTATCTCTTGAAGATTGTTGTAGCGTCTCGAATGTTTGAAAATCTTTGATTGCTGGATGAATGGAGGCTTCGACAGAGTAACGGCGGTTGAAGAAATGAATGGCCAAAAGTCCCCTTCATGTTGGAAATGATGGGGTATTTATAGGAGCAGCTCTGAATTCTGGACAGAAAATTGGCTAAGTCATGAGTCGTGACCGACTTAAGGTAAGCAATAACTCATAGCCGACTTAAGATAACTCGTGGGCGCCATACTGGGTTCTTCTTGTGGCTCAGTTGAAGACAAGTGCTAACTCGTAGCCGACTTACCAGATAAAGGTAGCATAAGCACGGGCTTTAAGTCGTAAGGCCTCTTGAGTCGTAAGACCTCATGAGTCGTAAGACCTCATGAGTCGTAAGACCACATGAGTCGTAAAACCTCATGAGTCGTAAGACCTCATGAGTCGTAAGACCTCATGAGTCGTAAGACCTCATGAGTCGTAGAGCCTTTAAGTCATAAGGCCTCTTGAGTCGTAAGAAGCTTATCTCGTTGAGTCATGAAGCTCTTAAGTCGTAGGCCTGCTAACTCGTAGGTCCCTTCAGCAGTTAGGTCGTTAGCTTTTTGAAGTCACTAAGTCGTGACATAACTTAAGTCGTTCATTTCTTATCTCGTAAGACCATGAGTCGTACACTTCTTATCTCGTAAGACCATGAGTCGTATATTTCTTGAGTCGAAGAAACTTAAGGGTTAACAGTGGTAGCATGGGTTTCGACCCCTTTTGAAAGCTTCATTTTAAAACAAAAAGGCGGCAACCCCTTCGATAGCTTTTTTTTCTAGAAAAATGCATATTGACTAAGTCAAAAGCTAATATAACACCTTCGAAAGCACCCTTTATGAACATAAGTAATTCAAAGTCAATATGAGTAGCATCTACGCCTTCGAAATCATGGTTTCGACATTGTACCTTCCGCCTTTCTCCAATTCACTACATGTCAATTGTTTGATATCATATGCATTGGTTTTGATTTGGTCATGGGAGGAGGTATGGTGTCGAATGGTGGAAGCAGCGAAGCAGTAAATTCATGCAAAACTGATTATTAGCTTTTAAAAGTAATTGCTTTTCAACTAACTTGCTTTATTTATAAAATTATAATTGGTTGCCAATTCTTTTCAAAATCCTCTTTTCTAAAACTGCTGCCAGATTAAGAAATTAACAGTTTAAAACATTTACCAATTAAGCCCTTCTCCTTTACAAAATATATAAAACATTTAAGTCTCATACCTTAAATAATTTTATATCCATAGTAGAATACTTAGGAAAATTCTCCAATAATTCTCATAAATAACTTCTAATATGTTTTCTAACATAATTAAATTTTAGTCCCAAAGCTATAAAATTGCCGAAAATAACTTAAACCCAATTTTAGCTATTTTCTTTCATTGAAAATTCATAATAAATCCACGAAAACTTAAAAAATATAAAACTTGAAATCTATTTCTAAAAGAATGTTTTTGACTACATATCAAAAATGCAATTCATTTAAATGTTATTTAATAGGTTTTTCAAATCTAAACTTATCATAAAATCCATATAAAGCAACATAAATCATCAACAAGCATATATCCATTTAAACAATCAAATCATGGCATATTATATGCAAATCCATGTTAGATCTTAACTAGAAACCGAAAGCAATAAAACGAGATGTAAAAAATCATTATTCACCTTAGCTAGTATCAAGAAGGTTGAGATTTGTCCTTTTTATTGATTTTCTTAAGCTTCCTACTTGTTTCCTTGCTTATCTTCCTTTTGATTTCTTTTAATGGTGGCCAGCCAAGCTTCTACATATTTAGTTTTGGTTGTGGATGTTGTAAATGAATGAGAATTGGAGGATAGAAGGGTTTAGGGTATAAGAACATAGCCTATCCCTATTTTTCCCTTATCTTATTCCTTCTACTTTCTTCATTTTGATTATCCTTTGCTTATATTAATTTAGGCACGGCTACCTTTTGGTTATACAAATCTCAATCCCAACCATCTACATTATTTCACTTAATTTACATAATTAAATGCTCTAAATAATGTTAATCAAAATTTAGGTCATTACAAAATTCTATTTTATTAATTATATACACACATTTATAAATAACATAAGTTTGGATTACAATATATTTTGATTTATGTATGTACACTTAAGTATGTAAGGTTTAAAATATAATTAAATAAAAAGAAAATGTATTATAAACAAACATAAGTAAAAATTAGTACAAAAACATGTTTAAACATGTTGGCTCAAGTTTGTAAGGGGGAGATTCATATTTGGAGGCATGAGGTCATGGGTGAAGAGGTGGCATGGTGACTTGCAAGCTGCAGTGGAGGTTATGTCCATTATTGGTAGTTTGGTAATTTAATTTATCCTTTAGTATATAAAAAAAGTTCCTAATTCTTTTTCTCACTTTCTCATTTCTATTTTCACTTTCAAACCTCCATTCAAGTTCTCATGAACACTTTAGTGGCATTTAAGATTTCTTAAGTTCAAAAATCCACTCTTCTTTTCATTTCTCCCTTAAGAAAAACCCATAAAGCATCCTTCTTTCTTCTCTAAATCACTTAACCACTCAAAGACAAGTCCACACACCGATATTCATCTTGGCATAATGCTACCCTCCTAGGCCGAACCACTTCATCATTTTAAAGCATACAATAATCCATTTTTCCAAGTTGCAAGCAAAGATCTTGGTCGTGTGGAAGTTAGAGTTGAAATTGCAACTTTTTGTGTTTTTTTTACTCACCTTTAAAAATAAAAGTTTTTTAACTTTAATATTGTTCATTTTAATAGTTCATAATTGCTTGTTGTATATGTACTAATGTAATGGTAATTGGCTTGGTTTATGTTTTGAAAAGATGACATCGTTGGTAGTTAGTAAGCAATTTGAAACTAGTTGAAATTTTTTAAGTTAGCGATATAAGTTACGTTCTCTTCATGGTATAAATACAATTTGTTATTGCATGTCATACTTATGTTATGTGATGTGATGCTTGGATGAAAATCACCATGGCATTAAAGTAGTTATCAAAGTGTTTGTATAGCGACTATCGCTATATGGGCATTTTTGGAAAATATCATCTCTTTGAAACCTTTTGGTTTATCTCGAGCTTGTGTTTCATTTTACAATGTTAGTTAAGTTTTTGTACAATGTAAAATTAATTAACTAATAATGATTTTTAAATTAGTTAATCATTTTAATAATGAGGATTAAGGTTAATTAATTAACTTAATGATGATGAGTTTAAATTTAATTAATTTCTTTGTTAATGATATTTAAAATTAATTAATCATTTTATCTAATGATGTTTGAATTTAATTATTTAGTAATGATGAATTAAATTTAATTAATTATTTTAATTAATGTTGCTTTAAAATTAATTAACACTTTTAATTATCGACTTTTTAATGTTTATTAATTATTTTAAATTTAATTAATCTCTTTCTTTAATAATGTCTTAAATTAATTAATCACTTTTAGTTAATGATATTTAATTTTTATTAATCAATTTAATTAATAATATTTAATTTTTTATTAAATGGTTTAATAAATGACATTAAATTAGATAAGTTAATTTAACTAATGATGTTTTTAAAGTGATTAACCTTTTTAATTAAAGGCATTTGAAGTTAATTAATCAAATTAATTAATGAAGTTTAAATATAACGAACTTTTTTTATTAAAGATATTTAAAGCTAATCAATCAATTTAATTAATATTTTAAGTTATTAAATCTTTTTAATAATGGTGCTTTAAAGTTAATGAAACATTTTAACAAGGTTGTTTAAAGTTAGTACATATAATGTGAAGCCCAAGCATGAATTAAAGTAAATTGATTTGTAAACCAAGGATCTCTTGTAGGTGCCACTAAGTTAGCCTAATAATTATGAATGCTTTATAAATGACATATGTTTAGTAGAATTAATCCCCTTTCTGCTATAACTTAATTGAATAGATTATTTTGGACAACCATTTAGCAGAATAAATCTTTGTTCTACTGTTATACCGATTTGGACATTTAATATAGGCAACTAAATCATATTAAATAAGAGATGTTCACTTTATGCATATAGTTGTTATTTGCCATTGTATTTGTGCTCACCCATATGTTAAGTACTTGTTGTACCAGTGTTAATCTATATGTTGTAAAAAATTATTTACTTTAGTACTTATGCCCATACATAGGTTATTTGATGTTTGAATGGAAATGTTGTCTCCTTTGAAATATCTTTTGTCAAACCTTATGCAGGGACTTTTACAAATAATTATTCAAATAAAAATGGATTTTAAAATAAATTAATTATTTCAATAACAAGGTTTTAAAATTAATTGATTATTTTCAAATAAGGATTTAAAATAAATTAATTATTGCAATAATGGTGTTTTAAATTAAACAAATCATTTTGCTGATAAATGGTTAAAATTAATTGATCATCTTATGTCTTAAATTTAATTAATAACGATATAATCATCAACATCCAAAGGTGCATTGGATTGAAAGTGAATCAAGAAGAAGATCCCTTTTGAAGGACTTCAAAAGGGGCTTGTATTGTCAGAACCGTAATCCAATGTTACAATACAATTTTTCCGTCCCTTTCGAAGGGATCAAAATGAGGTCAAGAACCCATTATGAATGGACCCTTTTGAAAGTGTTGATACAATTGTCATGGGAAGGAGTTCTTCGAAAGAAAAGATATGTTCGAGAGTATTCAAACGCCTTTTGAAGAAGTCCTCCCAAAGGGTTTGATTCAATGGCTACAAAAAGAACCCCTTCGAAGGTCATGTGCGCTTCGAAAGGGTTCGAAACTCAATGTGAATATATTGAAGTAAAAAGTGGATCCATTATGTCATACAGCCTTATTTTGGACAAACATCATAAGCCTAATGGACTCAATAACAATGAAGTATCACCACAACATTACTTTAGTGCTGCATGGGCTTTAGACATGATGATAATATGTTTTAAAGTCATGATATCCTAATAAGCCATATAGAATAACATATGCTAATAAAGAGTTAAGAAGACAAGTGTTTATCATGTTGAATTTGTCGTTAGACAAGCTAATGGCCGAAATGATTGTTCTCACGTTCGAAATCAATATCAAATTCATGCATCCCTCTTTTATTTCTCACAAATGGATTACAAGTAATAGAATTTGTTCCCAATTTGATTAAGGGTTCAAAGAACTTTATTTAGCCAAGAAAATATAGAAAATGAAAAATGCGGGTTGGACCTTCAGCATCCATCCTTCCAAAGCTGTCGAAAGGTCTCTTTTACCGACCTTTCGCACCAATCCTTCCATCTTCAACCTTTTGCATTCATGGTCTCGAGGTTATGGGTAGGTATTTGGGTCTTCTGGCATGTTTGAATTAGCATTTTCATCTCCATCGAAAGCATGTTGATCTAGTATTCATCAATATTGCTTTTGAATACTTCTGGAACCTTTCGACACCATCGAAAGGTATGCTTCTTTTGGTGGAAAACGAATCAAGGTATTTCATTGTGTTGTTTAAGTATAAGCGGAAGCATTTCTAACCTCTTCGTCACCTTTGCAACCTAGCATCAGAGTTAGGGTTGGTCACTTGGATGCATGCGGAAGGGTGATTGAACTGGTTCAAAAGGTTGTAATATAGTTGAAGACTTCTTGGACCTTTTCATTGTTGTTAAGATCTGGTGCTAACATGGTAGATTGCTACTTGAATAAGTGAAGAAGGGCATTTGGATGGGCTCGAAAGGATTTAATGGTGGTGGAAGGATCATTAAGAAAGGTCACTTATAATGGAAGAGGGTTCTTGGTGGGCAGATGATGGTTGCGGAAGTGGCTTTCGAAAGTAATCCCCTTGATTAATGCGGAAGCCTATCTTCTGATGTCTAGGGAAGAAATATCAACATATGTGAAGGCCTTTCTTATTCTTGTGAAAGGGTCCAACCGTTTCGAAAGGCTGGTCTTTGTAAGGCCATGCTTTCGAATGGGAA
Source organism: Allium fistulosum (assembly GCA_030737815.1). NCBI lineage: Eukaryota > Viridiplantae > Streptophyta > Magnoliopsida > Asparagales > Amaryllidaceae > Allium > Allium fistulosum. Next base: position 748,626,893 of record CM060905.1, on the reverse strand, counting down.
ACGTTGATAGCATCTTCTTCTGCAGAATGTATATGGTGGCTGAACCAATCGTTTTGAAGGGTAGATATATGAGGAAGGGGTAATGTCAAAGGAAGCCCTTACTTTTGTCTCTTGCAGAAGTATCTGATGCTTGCAGCACCAATCCAATCCCTTCGGAAGCTACTTTATTGCCTTCGAAACCCAATTTTTAAACCATGGTGGAACCCTTCTTTTCAACTCTTGCAAAGCCTCTACAATGATTTTGCGGGCCTTCTTTCAACACTTGCGGAACCCTTCCTTTGATGCCTTCGGAAGACTTCTTTTGTACCTACATTCTTCAGTGAGCTTTATGGTTAACATTTTTCCTCCCCTCCCCCTGTATGAAAGAAGCCTTTTATCTTTAGGACAAAAATCCAAGAATTCTCTATTTGCATTTTTTAATCCTCAATGGTCTTATTTATCAATCTTATTTTTGTGCAAAGTACAAAGTAGACAACACTTCTTATTATTAATTCGAAATTTATGTAAGAATATGCTAAGTATTTTTTCCATATTATTGGTGATAGTATTAGAATTCCTGATAATAGAATTTCAAAAGCCTAAGTAATGGAAATTAATAGACCATCATCTGAAGATAATAAGTGATGAGAAATCCGTAGTTGGGAGCAATCTAAGGCTGGAAATTCTTATCCGACAATAGTAGAAGTCCTAAGATCTAATTTTGGTAACGATGGGAGAAGACTAGTAATTCGCCTCTAATTAATACAAAACCAAAAATCTAATTATGAAATTAATAATAGAGGGCTAGAAATCCAAATCTGGCATTCATAATAGAAGTTTAGAAATCCTCTTCTGGAAATAACTGATAGAAGACCAAGAACAATTGCATGGTAATAATAAAACCCAGAAACCATCATCTAAAAATAATCCATAGAAGACCATGAATCCTCATTTAAGGGCAAATAATAAGAGTTTGGAAATCCTTATCTGGAAACAATAGAAGACCTGGAACCCAAATTCGGGTATTGATAAGTGTTGTCCAAAAGTTAATGGTCGAAGACCCAAGACCTAGATTTGGGTATTAGTAAGATAGATCCAGAAATTATTATTATAAGACTAGAAGTCCATAATAGAGGCCTTGAAATTAATAATAGAAGTCTCAAAACCAAAATTTGGGTATTAATGAGTGAAGTCCAGAAACTTGTACTAAAAGACCCGAAACCCATATTCGGGTATTATTAAGTGAAGTCCAGAAATCATCTTCTGGAAATCAGCCAAATGCCGTAAATTCATATCTGATAATGAATGTAACCCTGGAATTATCGTTCGAAAATAAGATTAGGAAGGAAAGTTTAGAAATCATTATTTGAATAATGGAAGTTCAAAAATTCTCATTTGAGCCTTTTGTTCGGCAGCACTCTTTGGACTTTGATTGTTCGAATCTTTTGCTTTGTGTCACCTCTCTGGTTCTTGATTCTTTCGACATGCACCACCCTTTAGGCTTTGTATATTGTTACTGTTTTGTATGCCACTTTTCAAACTTGGACGTCTTAGTCCATTGTTGTCCGGTGTGGTTAGCTTATCCACAAGCAGAACCTAAGGACTTACCCAACCTCCCTCCAGGAGGTGCTCCAGCTAGGCCTTATAGGTGAGACTGAAGGCATGTTCGGTGCCTTGACCAGGTGATGGCATGATGGGATCAAGGGCTTACTTCGTCCTCCCTCCAAGAGGTGCTCCAGCCAAGCCTTAGTGGTGGGATTGAAGGCTGGTGGGTGCCTTGAACTAGCGATAGCATGGCGCGTTTAAGGGCTTACTACCTCCCCCCTTCAAAGGGCGTTTTGATCTTACCATGGCATGGCGCAATCAAGGGCTTCCAGATACTTTAACCTAACCATAGTTTGGCGTGGATAAAGGATTAATCTGACCTTCCTCTAGGAGGCGCTTTGAACTGGCCATCTTGGCATGGACAAAGGCTTATGACCGTTTAAGGTTGTTTCTAAGTTTAAGGAGAATTCTCCTCCGACCATGTAAATTTTCCTAGAAAAGAGGTGCTTTATTCGTTCAATGTTGGAAAATACGGTCACAAACGTTCCATATTCCATGTTCTAATCAACATAATTTGTAAGCTACCGGAGGAATTACTTTGCATACAATTAACGACCCTCCTGGTTTGGTCCTAGTGGTCCGTCTGTAGAATTTCTAGTTTTTCCATTACTCTTCAAAGCATTAGATCTCCTTCTTGAAACAATCTTGTCTTTACTTTCGAGTTGTAGTATTTTTAGATTCTTTTTTGATATTCGACGGTTTGATTAGCTGCTTCATCTCTTAGTTCATGTATCAAATCCAATGACTCTTTCTTCAACTTTGGGTTTGGATCGAATGCATATGCAATTCTTCGATGTTAAGGTATTTCAATTTCGACTGGTAACATCGCTTCGCACCCATACGCTGGAGAGTAAGGGCTATGACTTATAGCAGTTTTAGTGGATGTACAAATGCTCAGAGTACAAGTGGTAATTCTTCCACTCAATTTCCTTTGGCCTTATTCAGTCTTTTCTTAATATGGTCTTAATAGTATTGTCGGCTACTTCGATGGCTCCACTAGCCTTTGGATGTGCCAGGGAAGAAAAACTTTTGACGATTCCATTCTTATGGCAAAATCGAGAAAACCTTTCACTTTCAAATTGGGTTCCATTGTCAGATATAATCTTGTATGGGATCCCAAATCTTACGATGATGTTCTTAATAACAAATAGTAAGCCAACTTTTCTATGACTGTGTATCGAACCTTGGCATCCTTCAATCATCTGCCCACAAAATAAACAAGAAGCAGAATTTCATTTTCTTCTCGAATCGGAACCGAACTAACCGCATGTTCTGAGATAGCCATATATAAGTATATGTGTTCTCCGTCCTTAAGGCTGGATAATATTTGTAGCTTTTCCAAATGATTTTTTTTAATTCTCGAAAGGCTTTCTTAGAGTATTCTCCTCACTCAAAGTTCTTTCTTTTCTTGATTACATTGGAGAACGGGATGCATTTACTAGTCGCCTTGGGAGATGAATCTGCTAAAAGCTGCAATTCTACCATTCAGACTCATTAGGTCTTTGCTTTTTTAGGCTTGGCTATATCCTTGATAGCTTGGATCTGGTTGGAACTGGCTTCAACCCCTCATGCACTAAAAATGTAACCTAAGAATTCTCCATAATGAATCCCGAAAGAACATTTCTGAGGATTCAGTTTCATTTTATACCTTCGTTATATTTCAAACATTTTTCAAGATCTTTAAGACGACTCTCAGCTTCATAGGATTTTATTAGCATATCGTCCACGTAAATCCCCATATTTTGTCCAATCTGTTCCTTAAACATTCTATTAACTAATCTTTGATAAGCAGCTCCCGCATTCTTTAGTCTGAAAAGCGTTGCCTTATAACAGAAAGTTCCCCAATATATAATGAAGCTTGTATGTTCTTCGTCTGGCTAAAACATGGGTATTTGATTATATCCTGAATAAGCATCCATAAGAGATAATAGCTTATGTCTGCTAGTTGCATCAACTGACTAGTCTATTCTAGGTAGTGGATAAAAGTCTTTTGAGCATTCTTCGTTTAGATTAGTGTAATCGATGTAGGTTCTCCAGTTGCCATTCGACTTCTTTACCAACACAGGGTTTGCTAGCCATTTTGGTTAAAAAAACTTCTCGAAAGAATCCAATTTTCAAGTAGCCTTTAACCTTTTCTTTCAAGGCATCAGATTGAAATTTGTCAAATTGCCTCTTCTTTTGTCGGTCGGGGGTCACGTTTGGATCAAAATTTAGTGCCTGGCACATAACTAGTAGGTCAATCCCGATCATATCTGAATGGATCCATGCAAATACATCTTTGCTAGCTTTAAGGAATTGAATTAAGTCTGCTTTCAAGTTATTCTCTAAATCTTTTCCTACTTTTACGATTTTGGTTGAATCGGTTGGACCTATACATATTTTCTAAAGATCCACTATAGGCTTTATCCTCGCCATCTCCCCTTGGTAATCCAATTCTGTGATGATCTCGCCTTCTTCTATAGAGTTAGCATCAGACCTCTTTCTCTTGCCTCCAGGTGAGATGTACCTCTCAAACACATGTTTATTTGTTTTATTAAATTTTTTTTTTATTTGAATGTTGGATGTAAAAATCCATCATCAAAAGGCTAAGAAGTAGTTGATGAATCATAGTAAGAAGAGTACGCCCTTTTATATTGGTCAAGAGTTGCAAAATACATTGTGGGGGAGCTAAATTATCCTCCACGAATAATACCCCAACCACTTCTAGTCAAAAACTTTACCATCAGGTATTTTGATGAGACAAAAGCATCCACCTCATCCAGCAAGGACGGTCAAAGAATGCATTGTAATATGAAGGCTAATCGATGATCATGAAGAGAGTCTAAAACGTTCAGTAGCATGGTGGTAGGCCCATCTACACCAGTAGCTTTACTTGCCCTACCGGTGTCGACCCCTTATGATTGAACCCAAAGACAGGTTCAAGACAAGGCTACAATTTATCCTCAGGAATGCCCAACTGATCAAAGGCATGCATGAAGGTTACGTTAGTTGCACTTCTGGTATCTACTAAGATCTTAGATACTATGGAAAGCCCGATTTGAGTTGTGATCATAGGGGGTCATTATGGGTATGATGAATTCCTTTCTTTAGTTCTTGTGGAGTAATGACAAGATTTGACATTTGTATATTAAGCCGAGGGTTTTTGAACGTGAGCTCTTCTAGCACAGAGAACACTCCTTCCCTAGATTCTTTGACATATCTGTTCCTAGCTCCTTTACTATTTCCTGTTGGATGCGGTCCTCCATGAATCACATTAATCATGTTCAATGGTGGACTTACGTTCAATGGATCTTCATCCTCTAAGACATTCACAGCATTACTAGGGAAATTTTATGGCCTATCGCCAGCTCGTGGTGCTTTCTGTTTATCTTGGTTGAATTCTTTCGGATGTCCTTCATGGATCAGCTTTTGAATAATTCCAGTCAGCACTCGTCTATCTTATGGCCATTCATCATATGATAAGCATAATATTCATCTCCTTTTCTCTACTCATGGTAATTCCTGGTCTTGAATGAAGTTGGGAAATTAGCCTTTTCTTTAGTAGTGATGTAGATATAAGACAATGCCTTGTTCAAAGAAATTAAATTAGTGTTGGAGTCTTCCCACCTCGACCTTTTGTATCCTCGATCGAATCCAAATCTTCCAATCTCCTTCTTAGGGTTAGCTTTCCTTTTAGCATAGTATTGTTCATCCATTCGAGTGAATTTATCAGCTTGAAAGTGAAAGCCTTAAATTTTTACATCCATGGACGAAATGCTCTTTCCAAATCTGCATGTTTTCTATCAATCCTGAATGCACTGCAATTACCTTATCTCTATCGTTCATGTGGGCTTTAATGTCTCCATATTGAACCTTTTGAGATAGTCACCCAATGATTCTCCTTGCCTTTGCTTAATGTTCGCTAAAATGGTGTGGTCAATTGTTGGATCATTGCATATGTAGAACTAAGTAGAGAATTCATAGGGGAATTGTTTCCATGAGTCAATAGTTTTCTCCCGATATTGGCGATACCATTTTGCAGCGGCCACCAAAAGTGTTACTGGAAATAATCTGCTTCGCACTGCCCCCGAAGCATTATAAAGGTCATTTGGCTATCAAAAACCATTAGGTGCTCATTAGGATCAGTAATGTTGTGGTATCTCATAGTTGGAACCTTGACATGAGATGGAATTGTTGCTAACATGATTTCATCAATGAAGGGAGCTACTCGATCAATGACATTCACTTGCTTGTCTTAATTTCTTTTCCCTTAAGAATTTAGCATGTCTTTAACAGCTTTCCCTGCCAAGTCCTTCAAATAAGATTCAGTATTATGATAGCTTTTCCGATTTGGATTATATTCCTTTAGGGTTGAGATTCCAGATTGCTCCGAAGATTTATCTTCCATTCTACCCTGGTGATTAGCTTTAGTTGCATAACGTTCCATCTTCTTTGATGATGTTAAGTTAATCTTAATCTTGCCCTCGAATGTGTAATCCTTTTAAATTCCTACTTGGGGAGACCACTTCATGTCACGTTTGTTGGTTTAGCAGCTTTAGGTGATTTCTAAGCAAAGGCTGCTTCCAGGAGTTCTTGCATTTCCACTAGTCATTGCTCCAAATGTCTTATCTTAGATACATTGTCACCAGGTTGTGCTAGAGTTGATGGTTGTCCTAGCACAACACCTCCTAAGTTAAAGGTTGGAGTAATATTTTCCTCCAGAACTATTGTCTGTACTGCTTCCTTATCCAATCGACCGAGTCTTTTTTATTTCATTTTCCCATGACAAATCAAACTTTAAATAATTAGTCAATAAGGAAAGAACTAGGTCGAAGGTTCAAGTCATCCTTCTAGCGCCAAAAATGTTAACGATATAATCATTAACATCCAAAGGTGCATTGGCTTGAAAGTGGATCAAGAAGAAGATCCCTTTTGAAGGACTTCAAAAGAGGCTTGTATTGTCAAAAACGTGATCCAAATTTTCAATCCTATTTTTCCATCCCATTCGAAGTGATCAAATGGGGTTAAGAACCCACTTTGAATGGAACCTTTCAAAGGTGTTGATACAGCTGTCATGGGGTAGACTCCTTCGAAAGCAAAGAAATGTTCGAGAGTATTCAAACGCCTTTCGAAGAAGTCCTCGCGAAGGGTTTGATTCAATGGCTATAAAAAGAACACCTTCGAAGGTCTAGTTCCCTTCATAAGGGTATGAAACTCAATGTGAATATATTTAAGTAAAAAGTGGATCCAATATGCTATACTGCCTTATTTTTGGTAAATATCATAAGTCCAATGGACTCGACAATAATGAAGTGTCATCACTATGTTACTTTAGTGCCACATAGGCTTTGGACGTGATGAAAATATGCTATAAAGTTGAGATATGCAAATAAGCTCTATAGCATAGCATATGCTAATAAAGAGTTAATAAGATAAGTGTGTATCATGTACAATTGATCATTAGACAAGTTAATGGCCGAGATGATCATTCTCATATTAGAAATCAATATCAGATCCATGCATCCTCTCTATTTATTTCTCACAAATGGATTACAAGTAATAGAATTTATTCCAAATTTGATTTACATTTCCAAGAACTTGATTTGGCAAGAAAATGTATAAAATGAAAATTTGGTCCCGAACTTAGACTCCTAAGGTCATATTTATATGCGGGTTGGACTATTCTACTTCCATCCTTCCAAAGCTGTCGAAAGGTCACTTTAGCAACCTTTTGGACTTATCCCTCCGCCTTCGACCTTCCTCTTTCATGGTCTCAAAGTTGTGGGTGGGTATTCGGGTCTTCTAGCATGCTTGAATTAGCCTTTTCATCTCTATCGAAAGTATGCTATTGATGGATATTGATCTAATATTCATCAATATTGCTTTCGAATACTTATGGAACCTTTGAACACCATCAAAGTTGTGCTTCTATTAGTAGCAAATGAATCAAGGTACTTCATTGTGCTGTTTGAGTATAAGCGGAAGCATTTTTGACCTCTTCTCCACCTTTGAAACCTAGGATCAGAGTTATGGTGCATCACTTGGATGTATACAGAAGAGTGTTTGAATTAGAAAGGTTGTAATATAGTTGAAGGCTTCCTGGACCTCTTCATTGTTGTTACGATCTGGTGCTAATATGGTAGGTTGCTACTTGAATGAGTGAAGAAGGGCATTTGGATGTGCTCGAAAGGATTTAATGGTGGCGGAAGTATCATTGTGAAAGGTCACTTATAATGGAGGAGGCTTCTTAGCGAGAAGATGATGTTGCGGAAGGTAGCTTTCGAAAGTAATCCCCTTGATCAATGCGGAAGCCCGTCTTTTGATGTATGCGGAAACGATATCAACATACGCAAAGCCTTTCTTATTCTTGTGAAAGGGTCTAACCGATTCGAAAGGCTAATCTTTGTAAGGCCTGTGTTTGATTAGGAAGCGCTGCTAGCGTCTTCTTCTTCGAAAGGTAGATAGTGGCGGAACCAATCGTTTCAAAAAGGTTTTATATATATGAAAGGGGTAATGTAAAAGGAAGCCCTTATTTTTATCTCTTGTGGAAGTATCCAATGCTTACAGCACTAATTCAATCCCTTCGAAAGCTACTTTAATGCCTTTGAAACTCAGTTTTTGAACCATGGTAGAACCCTTCTTTCCAACTCTTGTGAAGCCACTACAATGCTTTCGTAGACCTTCTTTTAAAACTTACGAAACCGTTACTTTGATGCCTTCGAAAGCCTTCTTTCATACCTACATTCTTGAGTGAGCTTTATGGTTAACAGTAATGTTTAAGGGTTAATTAATTATTCTGATAATAATGTTTTAAAGTTAATTGATCTTTTTAAAATAGATTTGTTTTGAAGCAATAGATCAAAATTAAAGTTAATTGATTACTTTAAATAAAGTTGTTTTGAAATAATAAATCGGTGATCATTTTAAATAGTGATATTGAACTAATAAATTTGGGTTTTGAAGTTAATAAATCACTTATATGGAAAGGATTTAATCATACTTTTACACTAAACGCCGAGGCATGGACTTGTTTCAGTCTTGAAGGTTAAGAATGTTGTCAAGGCAAAGCCTAGGGGCAACACTGCCTTAACTTGCCCGCTTAATTTTCAACTAAAGGAGAGCACTTGTTTAGATTCGATGAGTAGTAGTACGAATATGAAATTTAATTTCCATATATGATCATTTTTAATAATCCTCGATAATTGATTTATCAACTATCAGATTCTGCTTTCTTCATAGTGTATCATCACCTTAAAAATGATTTGTTGCTCCTTTGAGATTTGTTATCCTTTGTTGGAAGACTAAACCCAAAGTGCGAGTGCAGTTCAATCTCTGTGAGTTTGCTTCCATTAAGGAATTTTCACATACACTATAGATTGAATTCGTTGTTGCGCATTGAGATGTGAAATACTCGGATACTCGGTAATAGTTAGCAGGGCCTGGCTTGGAGGTTTTCGAGAGCCATCGGAGTTCTCAAGTATGTTTCTAGAGGTATACTTTCGGTAAAGGGGCTCACCCTCCTAGTCGTTTGCTGGAAAATTTCCCTATTCTTTCCTTTGATTCAAAGTTTTCAAATTAACTTCTTTCTTAATTTCGTAGTGGAGTGTTGAGAGCACTTCATGATGTTTCATTATCTGCATCTATGGTTCAGATTAGTTATTGTTATTTTGAAAGGTAACTATTCCGTAGTTGGCGGCATGTTCCCACGAATATTATGGGAAATCTCCTTCCCTTTTTATTATTCAAATCATTGAATTGTTTTCTTAATTGCACCAAGAAGTGACTAAGATTTTTCTCGATGTTTAATTATTTGTGTTCATTCTTTAAATTTGGATTTATACCTTGTCTTTGCTCATTTATTCTTGTTTGGATTATTGTTCTGATATGTTTCCCATTTTCTTCATCTATGAATGTTGATCTTGTGAGGTAAAATCCCGTTCCACATTAGCGACATGGTCTCACAGAATTATTAAATGTTCACCCCATTACTTGGGTTTTCTCACGCTGGTATTACTAGACTGATTTGGGAAAAAATTTATTTTAATGCTTGGGTCAGACCGAGCATATTTTACAGAGTAGCTTCAAATGCTTTGGAGTTCATGAGATGTGCTGGATGCCCAAGATGTATCTACATAATTCTTTATTTTTCCACTGTATTAATTGTTGTATTTATCAGCATTTGTAGGGCGGGCTATTATAATTGTCCAGGCTGATAATAGGATAGTGTACCCTAATGATTGTTTATAATAAAGTTCTTTTTTTCTAAAGACTTGATCTATATATCATCTGTCACTCGTCGTATTTTTGTGAAGTTCTATTCAGTCTTTTTCTTTATTCACACCAAATGACCTGTCTTTCGGACGCTTAAATATTCGGCACACGAGTACCGATGATGTATTAAGTGTCGTCTTTAGGTGTAAGAAAAGGGGATTGTTATAGAGTGACTCATTATGATCCACGGACCAATAAGGAATCCTGAGGGAGTCACTTGATATAATCAATGAGAAGCGCGACGAAGCTGACTTGAGGATAGCCGCACACAAGAACCGAGTCACCCGATACTACAACACTAATGTCAAAGCTCAAACGTTTGAGATTGGCAATCTCATTCCTAAACAAATCTTCCTAGCCCTAGGAACTTAGGTCTGAGTTGGGAAGCTCTGTTAGCCATAAAGTCCACTCGATAGCAGAGGTATGAAAGAAGGTTAACAAGATTGAAGTTTCGATGAAGAAGCAGGCCTAGTTTTCATAAAGAACATAAAAGGTTGTTTCGAGTGCATTGAGCAGGTATCGAACGAGTTGAAAGCACCAATTACACGTATAGTGCAAAGGGTTTCGACCTAGATGGAAACAGGTATACTCATCCACCACTTCCAACCTTTTGACATAGATCAACAAGCAAAGACAACTTCAGAACGCCTTTCGAAAGCAGCAGATGATGCTCTTTCACTTACATTCCAAAACTTTCGACACAGATCATTTATATCATTAGCTAGATTAATGATAAATTGAACATGATTCTAACCTACTCACATGATTTCATTTTGTCTATGCTAAGTATAAGACTGACTTGGGCATTTCCAATCGATACACATCATCACCAGAACCTACACTGAACTCTAAGGTCAAAGTAATGATGGCGTGTCGATCATGTTTAGCTCATGAAACTTGGGAATACCTAGATCAATCTTATACAAGTTGAATGAAGTAGATTGTTGGCAATAATTAGCTAGGATGTTTCGTAAGGGAAAAACCCCTCTCGACCTGATCGAAAGGGGTATTTTCAAAAGGAATAGTAGTTTATAATTAGCTAATAATTATAGTAGAACTCATTCAAAGGGGATCAACTTCAAAACATACCAGTGACCCTTTCGAAGGGTACCCATAGCAAGAATAATGAAACCATGAAGTCGAAAGCAGCTGGATCATGACAATGAAGTATGCAACCCTTTCGACATAATCGGATGGTCCCTGTTACTTTTTGCGATGATCGAAAGGAGTTTAGGACATGGATGATTAGCTGTATTCAATCCACTTAGACGATAAGACTCAATTCGGATGTTGTTCTCAAAACTGCATCCAAAGCTAACTCCTTTAGGCCTTTTGACTAAAGCCAACCCAGTCTAAAGGCAGGAATAGTTTATTTAACTCTTTCGACTAAGCCAACCTGGTCGAAAGGTGGGGATAGCTTTATCATGTCAACTAAATTGAGTGGTAGAACAAACACTTCAAACGCTTTTGACTATGTCGATCTAGTCGAGAGGCGTGATTCCGAAGGGGTGGATCCTCTCAATAATTTTGTATTGTTTGAATTGGATTACCTAGTGAATAACATTTGGGATAATGACAAGTTTTCTTATTAACATTTTTGGCGCTAGAAGAAGGGCTCAAACCTCCAACCATGTTACTATATACGGACTAACTGTGGTTCATTTCTATTGTGTAGGAAAAATGAGGTCAACGCGTTTGAGTGGAATTGTGGAAGGAGCGATACACACCACCACTTTGGAGGAAAATATAGCTCTATCTTTTAACTTGGATGGGACCATTCAGGGGCAAACTTCATCGCCCGCACAACAAGATGAAAACACAAAAAAATCAAGTACCTAGAACAACAGTTGCAAGAAATGCAGGAGCTGGTAAAGATGGCCTTGTCTTAAAAATCTTCAAAGGCTCCGAGAGAGACTCAAGGAGAAGAGGTGGTCTCTCCTAGAAGAGATTTAAAGACTAAATCCAAACAGTGCAAAGACAAAGTGGACCTGGCCTCTTTAAAAAAGAGATAACTTCACCAAACAAGTGCCAATCATCATGGAAGAGTTCTCAACAAATCATTGGAACAGTCTAGTAGTTCAACGTCTAAAGATTATTGCCCAAAGCAGAAGGATTCCGGCAATGTCGAAGCTTTTCTGAAAGATTCTACTAAGAAGGCTATCAAAGATGCCATGAATTCCAAGGGAAAAAACTATGGATGAAAACATCAATGACAATGAGAGGGTGCCACCTTTCACCAATGAGATCATAGCTACATTAATACCTCCGTATGTCAAAATTCCGTCCATGAAATATCATAGAGTTGCAGACCCCGATGATCGTCTTATGGCTTTTGAGAGCCAGATGGATTTGTATAATGCTTCTGGGGTGGTCATATGTCGACTGTTCCTTGTTACTCTCTAAGAAGAAGTAGCTAAATGGTATAGGCAATACAGAGAAAAGACCATCTACATTTGGAAGCAATTTTCTTATGAGTTCTCAGCACAATTCTACATCTGCAATCGATTATACAGTCTTAGCAAATATAAAGCAAAGGCAGGGAGAGTCTTTGGAGTACTACTTGAGAGGGTTCAACGCTGAAGCTTTAAAGGCCAAGGATATGACTGATCATGATATGCTCATAGCTGTCTATTCTAGCATGACTGAGAATACCTCTTTCTAGAAATAGCTCTTTGTCAATGGCTACAAAGATCTGTAGGACTTCCACTTTCAATCTAACAAGTTCATCCAGATGGATGAGCTTTACTACACCAAGAAGAAAACAATTACCAGAAAGGAAAGGAGAAGATTTGGCTTTGAACATGGCCACAAAAGGACCATATGGGAAGAACCAGTTGCTAATACAGTTGCTTTAAACAAGCCACTGTCTTACATATATGCTATAGAAAAGGAAAGGGTCAATTTTCCTACCTCCTTCAATTCCAAGAATAATCCAAAATAGAAAAAAGGAGGGGACTACTGTGCTTACCGTAAAGCTAACGGCCAAAAAACTGATGAGTCTAGAGTTCTGGTCGGAAAAATCCAAAAGCTTATCCGGGAAGGCCATCTAAAAGAATTTGTTCAAGACCAGCATAAAGCCTAGCGAACAGAGAATGCTCCACAAAAGCACCCAGGCAACGCTATGAATGTGCTAGAAGATGAGGACCCCCTAAGCTTAAGCCGGCCAAGCAGCAGGATAGATGTGATCCATGGTGGGACACATCCAGTAGGAAGTAGTATGAGGACCCGAAGCAGATATATCAAAGAGCCCGAAGAGGGGATTCATTCTGTTCAAGAAGAGCCCCCAACGAAAAACCCATGCCTAAACATCCAAATGCCTAATCTGGTGGTCACTCCGTAAGAGCTACGCAAAGGTATCCATCATCCTCATAATGACCCCCTCATGATTACTACACAAATTGGGGTATCTATTGTCTCCAAGATTCTAGTCGACACAGGCAGTGTGGTCTGTTTAATCTTCAAGCATGCCTTCGATTAGATGAACATCCCTAAGCACAAATTAGAGCCGAGCACAGAGCCAATATTTGGGTTCAACAACAAAGAGTCAACTACAATAGGGAGGATAAATCTACTTGTACAAATGGGAATGCCACCAACTTTTTGAACATTTGAAACTATTTTTGTGATTATTGATCAACCTTCCTACTACAACGCCTTCTTTGGAAGACCGGCTCTGGATGAGATCGATGCTTTTGTCTCCCCAAAGTACCTCATGGTAAAATTTATGACAAAGCGAGGCTGGGGAACTGTACGGCGGGAATAATTTAGCTCCCAAGAAAGGTACTTTGCTACACTTGACCAATACAAAAAAGGGTATTTTGCTTACTTTGATTCTTCTACTATTTTACAACCTTCGGATGATGAATTTTCACATTCAACATTCGAAGCAAAGATTAATATTAAAAAGTCTAACAAGCATATGTATCAAAGGTACATCCCTACAGGAAGTAAGAGAAAGAGAATTGACGCTAACTCAATAGAGGACGGTCCTATAGTAACAGATTTCGACTGCCGAGGTGAAACAGAGAGGATAAACCCATAGAAGACCTTGAAGAAGCCCACATAGATTCAAATGATGTTTCTAAAATAGTTTAAGGTGGGAAAGGATCTTGATAGTGAGTTAAAGAAAGACTTGATTCAGTTCCTTAGGGTCAACAAGGATGTGTTTGCCTGGTCACATTCTGATATGGTGGGAATTGATCCAACTGTCATGTGCCATGCCCTTAAAATCAATTCATGAGTGACCCCTATGAGGTAGAAAAAGATACAGTTTGACAAAGTATGATCAGATGCTCTAAAAGAAGAGGTGTATAGACTCCTTGAGAATAGATTAATATGGGAGATATATTATTCTAAATGGTTAGCCAATCCAGTTTTGGTAAAGAAGTCAAATGAGGAATGGAGAACATGCATTGACTACACAGACTTAAATAAAGCATGTCCAAAGGATTGCTTCCTGCTATAACGGATAGATAAGTTAGTGGATGTGACGAGCGGACATAAATTTATCACTCATGGATGCTTATTCAGGGTACAACCAGATACCGATGTTCAAAGCGGATAAGGATCATACCAACTTCACAACTGAATGAGGAATTTACTGCTTCAGGGCAATGCAATTTGGTTTAAAGAATGTAGGGGCCACCTATCAAAGATTGGTCAATCGAATGTTTAAGGAACAAATCGGTAGAAACATGGAGGTTTATGTTAATGATATGCTGGTAAAGTCTAGCGAGCCTGAGAGCCACCTTAAGGATCTAGAGGAAATGTTCAGAGTATTGCGGAAGTATCAAATGAAATTAAACCCACAAAAGTGCTCTTTGGGCATCCACTCTATAAATTTCTTAGGCTACCTAGTAATTGCTCAAGGAATCGAAGCAAGTCCTGACCAAATTCAATCCATAAAGGACATGGCCAAACCTAAAACCAGCAAAGAAGTAATGAGCTTAAACGGAAAGGTGGCTGCCATAAGTAGGTTTATCTCAAAAGCCATTGATAAGTGTATACCTTTCTTCGATGTAATTAGGAAAAAGAAGAACTTCGAATGGGAAGAGGATAGCAGGAAAGCTTTCTGGGAATTAAAAAGCCATTTGGAAAAACCACTGATATTCTCAAGTCTCGAGAGCAGGGAAATATTGTACCATGGAAATATCAGAACATGCAGTCAGCTCGGTACTCATTAGAGAAGAAAATGGGCACAGGTTCTGGTATACTATGTAAGTAGGCGATTAAAGGATGCAGAGGTTCAATACCCAATTATAGAAAAATTAGCCCATTGCTTGATTCTCATAGCTCGAAAGCTAAAAGCATACTTTTAGGCAACTCGATCAGGGTATTGACCAACTTTCCTCTTAAGCAAGTTTTTAGTAAGCCAGAAACTTCTAGAAGATTGGTAAAGTGGGGTATTGAGCTCAGTCAATCAAAGGGCAGGCACTGGAAGACTTTGTTAATGAGTGCACTAGCTTTATTGACGAACAATCGAAAAAAAGGAACAGAAGCCTATGTGGCAATAATATGTGGATGGAACATCAAATGAACAAGGGGCTAGAGAGGGATATATAATCATAACCTCAGATGGACATCGATTATATTATGCCATAAAACTGGGATTTCTTGCAACTAATAATGTGGCAGAATATGAATCAATGGTATCAGGATTAACCTTGGCACTAGAACTGAAAATCCCAAGAAAACAGATCTTTAGCGACTCTCAACTAATGGTGAATCAAGTAAAGCAGATATATCAGACAAAGGGCCCCCAAACTATCCTTATATGTGAAGAAGATATTACAAATGCTTGCTTTGCTTGAGGAATTTTCGATAAATCAAGTTCCAAGAGCTGAAAATGCATAAGCATACTCCTTAGCAAAATTAGCCAGCTCAAGGGGAGCCCGTGAGACATGAATTGTCCCAATCGGGTAACAGGAAAAAGCTAAGTATTGAAAAGAAAACAACTGAACAAGGGAAGGAATTCCTAGTTATGACGAGATCCCAAGCCATGTCTCAAGGGGGAGAGGAAAAGGAAAGTGGAAAGAATTAACAGATGAAAGGGTGGACCAATCAAGGTCAAGTAGCACATATGATGGTACATGGATGTCACCTATCGTTGAGTATCTAGTTAAAGGGATACTACCATCCGGCAAAGGTGAAGTGAAAAAAATCAAGAGAAAAGCTCCAACTTTCATTATAATTGACAAAATCCTTTATAAAAAGGGATATGCTCTTCCCTATCTTAGATGTGTAAGCATGAATCACGGGATAAAATTAATAACTGAAGCACGCGAAGGGTTTTGTGGAGACCATACAAATGGGACAAAGTTGGCAAAGAAAATAATGTGATAGGGATTTCACTAGCCCCATATGGTAAGCCAAGCCATAGACTATGTGAAAAGATGCGAAAAGTGTCAGAAATATTCAAAGATACCCATATTTCCCCCAAGTCAATTAACTCCAATTACAAGTCCATCGCCTTTGATGTACGAAGAATAGATTTAATCGGCCCATTGCGAATTTCAAAGGGAGGGGCAAAGTATGCCATAGTGGCCATTGACTTTTTACAAATGGGTTGAAGAAGAACTGCTTTCGAAAATTACTTCTAGGAAAGTATTGAAATTTGTTATCAAGAGTATCATAACCAGATTCAGAATTCCCTAGAAAATAATTTCTGACAACGAAACTCAATTTGAAAGTGAAGAATTCTTCCGCTTCTACCATAAGAATGGGATTATTAAAAGTTTTTCATTTGTCACACATCCAAAATCTAAAGGAGCAGTTGAGCCTGCAAGTAAAACCATAAAGACAATTCTGAATAAGCGACTAAACAAGGCAAAAGGAAATTGAATAGAAGAGCTGCCACTTGTGCTATGGGCCTATTAGATGTCCACTAAGATAGCAACAGGACATACCCCTTACTCTTTAACATATGGGTGTGAGGCGATGTTACCAATTGAGATTGAGATACCCTCGCACCGAAGGATTGCCTATGCATTTGATAAAAATCAAGATCAGAAAAGAGAATCATTGGATTTAATACATGAGCTAAGAGATGAAGTAGCGGTAAGAACCATTTGTTTATCAAAGAAGAATCTCAAAGTATTACAATTCAAGAGTAAGAGCTCAATCATTTCACGGGGGGATTTGGTACTCTATAGTGTAATGACCAATGCTAAGAATCCTACAGATGGACCCCTGGGACCAAATTGGGAGGGGCCGTTAATTGTGTGTAAAGTAATTCCCCCGGGGCTTAAAATTGTGCCGCCCAAATGGCAATATGGTGCCTTGAACATGGAATTCTGAGCATTTAAAGCCATATTTTCCGAAGATAAATTAATTGTAAGAGATTCTTTTATAAAGAGAAAGTCTACATGGTGGGAGTGAAATGCTCCTTATATTTGGATACTACCTAAGATGGTAGTCTACCTAAGATAGTAGAAAAGCCTCTGTCCACGCCGAGATGGCTAGTGCAGAGCACCTCCTGAAGGGAGGGCGGGTAAGTTTTTAGCAGCACCATGAGATGGCCAGGTTAAAGCATTGGACAAGCCCTTGGTCGCGCCTTTGGTCAGGTCAAGGCACCTCCTAGAGGGAGGACGGATTAAGTCTTTATCCTTGCCATAAGATAGCCAGGTTAAAGCACTAAACAAGCCCTTATCCACGCCACAATATGACCAGGGTAAGGCACCTTCTAGAGGGAGGACAGAGTAAGCCTTTATCCTTGCCATAAGATGGCTAGGGTAAAGCATCGAACAAGCCCCTGTCTATGCCGCAAAAGGGTCAGGGCAGAGCGCCTCCTGAAGGGAGGTTGGGTAAGTCCTTGGTTCCAGCCTCTAAGATGATCTAACCAAGAGCACCAGACAACAGTGGATTAAGACGTCCAGAACCAAGAAGAGGCCCATCAAACAATGGACTAAGATGTCCAAGCCCAAGAGGAGGCACATTCATTAATGAACTAAGATGTCAAAGCCCAAGAAGTGGCTCATCGAATCATGAACCGAGATGTTCAAGCTCGACAAAAGGCATATCCAATCATGGACAAAGTTGTCCAAGCTCAAGAGGTAGTTAACCAGATTATTTCTATATATTCAAGACCTGAAGGTTTCATATGTGTCAAAGAGGATAGGAACAAAGGAGTGGAATAGAGCTCCGCTTATTATTACCCAAATCTGGGTTTCGGGACTTTTATTTCATAACATCATCTATTAATACCCGAATTTGGGTTTCGGGTCTCTCACGTTTGAATTTCATCAATTAATACCCGAATCTGAGTTTTAGGACATTCATTTCGAGATTACATCTATTAATACCCAAATCTAGGTTTTGAGTCTTTACCTACAAGAGACTTTATTATAACCAAATCTAGGTATCAAGACTACTACTGTTTTAAACCCTAATCTAGGTTTAAAATTTCAACAACGGATTTCTATCGCAAATATCCGAATCTGGGATTTGAGTCATTATCAATGGCTAATTTTATTATACCTGAATTTGGGTAGGGGAACATTATTGATCATTACAATTTTTATACTCAAACTTAGATTTCAGGATCATTATCTGATTTTTTCCTAATCAGGATTCGTGACTACTATTACAAAGATAATTTCCATGGCCAACTCAGGGCAAAGGATTTCTATTTTAACAAACAACTACTATGGATGCCTGCTTACAAAATATACGCCCAAATCTGGGCTGAAGGTTCTTTTACAAAGATAATTGTCCGACCTATGCCACAATATGGGCACAAAATTTGATATGAAGACAATATCTATTAATTTCTGTCTACATTACTCAAAAAAAACTAAATCTGGGTTCAGAAATGACACACAGAAGACTATATTTCGAATATTGCTATTTGGATTCTAGATGTCACGTTATCAACTTCCAAACTTCACAAGTTAATACCCTAATTTGGGTTGAATTTCAGGTTTTCTAATATTTATCAAATCTTAAACTGGGGATTGATATAATTGAGTCTATTGCAGACAACTGAAAGTTTCAAGCTGGTCTTCTTAATGCCAAAATTAAAGTCGGTGTTTATTAATTCCAAATGAAGCTCACTAACATGCTTGAAGGTATGATAATAGGCAAACAACAACGAATATCACTAACTTTGAATTTGGTAGGAAAAATAAAGTTATGAAGAGTAAGAAAGTTATGAAATCTTTGTCCTAAAGAAAAAAAGTTCTTTTATACAAGGGGGCAAAATGTTAGCCATAAATCCACTCAAGAGTAGAGGTATGAAAGTAGTTTAACAAGATTGAAGTTTCGATGAAGAAGCAGGCCTAGTTTTCATAAGAACATAAAAGGTTGTTTAAAAAGCATTGAGAAGGTATCGAAGGAGTCGAAAGCACCCATTACACGTACAGTGCCAAGGCTTTCGACCTAGATGGAAACAGGTATACCCTTCTGCTAGTTCCAACCTTTCGACACAAATAAACAAGCAAAGACAACTTCAGAACCTTTTTTGAAAGCAGTAGATGATGCTCTCTCACTTACCTACCAAACCTTTTGAAGTCAAAGGTTTTGCCCCTGTCACAACCTTTTCGAACGCATATACAAGCCATTCAAACCGGTCGAGGACTATAATTTTAAGAGGAGGTTACGCCTTAGTTCTTAGGCATGCATTCAAGGATCGCTCAACGTCTTCATAACCATCAACACTTAAATCTATTCAAAACCGATGACTTATCGACAGAGTTAGAGGGTTTAAGCTCACATCCAATAAGTGCGAGAAAAGGGAAGCGAATTTAGGAAACCTTTCGAAAGTGCCGAAAGGTTCTGAAGAGAAAAGAAGTACTCAGGAGATCAACGAAGGTGAAAGGATGATAAAAGCCTCTTTCGATTCAGTCGAAAGGTCTGGGAAAGATAAAGGAAGCAAAAGGGTAAACCAAGAAGCGCAAAAGAATACCGTTCGACAACATTGAAACGGTCATGGCCTTTCGACCACGTCGAAATGCTTGAGGCGGCATATAAAAAAGGGTCCTTTCGACCCATTCGAAAGTAAAGGCTTGAAAGGGGGTCGACATGCACCTATAAATAAGAACCAAGGGGTCCAGTTTTGGGGACCGAATTTTGGAATTCTAAATTCATTTTCTTTACTCTACTTTCTTAGTGTAAATTGTATTCTCAAGAAACCCTAAATCAAATAAGGGAAAAGCTCTATATCTTGTAACTCATTTTAGCTTATGAATAAAAAAAGGAAGATGGCTTATTCATTAAGGATATTGAGGACGAGGAAGATCATTTAGATTATTAGCTAGACTAATGATCAATTGCACATGATTTTAACCTATTCACGTGATTTCTTTTTGACTTTGCTAAGTATAAGACTGACTTGGGCATTTCCAATCGAAACATATCATCATCGGAACCTGCACTGAACTCTAAAGGTCAAAGTGATGATGGGGTGTCGATCATGTTTAGCTCATGAAACTTAGGAATACCTTAGATCAATCTTATACAAGGAGAATGAAGTGGATTGTTGGCAATAATAAGCTAGGACTATTCTGTAAGGGAAAAACCCCTCTCGACCTGATTGAAAGGGGTATTTTCGAAAGGAATAGTAGCTTATAATTGGTTAACAATTGTAGTGGAACTCATTCGAATGGGATCAACTTCAAAACACACCAGTGACTCTTTCGAAGGGTATCCATAGCAAGAATAATGAAAACATGAAGTTGAAAGCAGCTGGGTCATGCCAATGAAGTATGCAACCCTTTCGACATAATCGGATGGTACTTGTAACTTTTCGCTATGATCAAAAGGAGTTTAGAACATGGATGATCAGCTGTATTCGATCCACCTGGAGGATAAGACTCAATTTAGATGTTGTTCACAAAACTACATCGATTAAAACCAATGTAACAACCCCTATGTAGAGGCCCAAAACTAAACGCTACAGGTACTGCGATCATCTATTGTATTAGCTTCCAGTGATTAAACACGACTATGTTAATGGTATCTATAATATCAGAAGCACTTGAATATGAAAAAAATCACAGATTCAAAACAATATTTCTTCAATAAATTTCAAAACAGATGTTCCATTTTCATACAACATAATCCCAATACGTTCCCAGGCACAGATAAAATATACTTATTACAAAATACGCCAAGAGCGGTGTATGAAGATACCCCCTTGGATCATCAGAGTCATATAGTCATAATAAACTTAATGCAAACACAGTGGAAATAACAACAAAACAAAGAACTGCAACTCATAAATAGCTATTCGTTAGCCTTCTGCTTGCCTCCGGTAGCCTTATTCGCCATCCTACTAAAACCTGAAAGGACCTTAACCCCTCAGCCTACTCAAATCAATTTCGAGCACCCGAGAGTCTAAGAGGAAAACATAAACTTCGAGTCGGACAAAAAGCCTGGTGTGAATAAGACTATATATCCCGGTTAAATATGTTAAGCGAGACCATGCCGCTTAGCGGAATGGGTTTCCCCTCACTAACATCCTTTTAAAACATATCTTTTGCAAATTATTTCCTGGAACCAAAACTGGTTAAAAACTGTAAGCATCATTATGTAAACATACATAAAAGCAGGTAATAAATTAATTATCTGTTCAACACATAAGTTTTGTTTGGTTAACTTTTAACCTTTGGCTGACTCGGGCCTACCAGACAATATAAACAAAATTATTCTAACAACAATTAGACTCTCCTCTTCTAGACGGTTTTTCCTTAACTATCTATTAAATACTTCTCTTCAGGACGGTCTGTCCCTAGCTTAATCGTCTCCCAGGTCTACCTGATCCTAACGATTTTCGAGCTCACCAATAACCTAACTGTATACAAACATATATTTCTTTCAGTTTGTAATCATAATTTTAGTCTTACCTATGACTAAGCTCTACACACTAGAATTTTGGACAACAATTGGTTGGGGGCAATAGCTAATGTATAGGGCGCGACCCTATACCAGTCCTATATGGTATTCTAATACTGAGTCATTTTCGCTTAGGGATCCCTTCCCATGATTTTCCTTGAAAACCTTTTCGAAATGATTTAAACCTTTAAATCAAACTCACACAAGGAAAACATATAATCTCTATTTTTTTACTCAAAATCACTTTGCCATCTTATACACACACACACATACACACACTTTACTCAATTCTTAGTTGATGAAAACATTTAAACATTTGAAAGTAACCCTTTCAATTCCATTGAAAGTACCCCTTTCTAACTCTATGAAGGCGTCTCTTTCGATACCACATAAAACCCCTTTATTTATTTTGGCCGTAAGGCCAAAGCTTTTACTTTCAAAACCATACTTCAAGCCCTTTTGAAACCTTTGAAATCCTTTCTTTTGGAAGTTATAAGACCTTAGACATCTTATCTTAAAATACTTTAAAACATTGCCTTAAAAAACCTTGGAAAAACCTTCCATTTTAATCCTTTGGAAACCATCAAAAGACAGTACCTTTTGACTCCTTCGAAACCCTTTTAGGGAACCACCCCTTTTCGAAATCATTTAAAACACCTTTCACAAGAAATAACCTTTAGGAACTTAAACCTTTCGAAAGCTCTTTGGGTTCAATTAAAGCATGTGGAAAAAACTCTTCCAAAACCATATAAGTCATCTCTTTCGAAACCTTTGGGTTGTACTTCAATTAGAATAAAAAGGGTAGAAAAATCTAAGTCAAAACCTTTCTTTCGAAGCCTTATGTATAAGCAAAGAAGCGATGGTGTGGAAACTATCCCTTCGAAAGCATGGGAGAAGTGGCTGATTTTAAAAGACAAGTTTACCTTTCGAAACCATTGACTTCGAAAGGTAGAAAGGCGGCAACTAAGGATTTCGACCACTTTGGAAGCTTTATTTAAATTAAAAGAAAGCAACTAAGTACAAACCTTAACTTTGAAAACACTTGACCCTGTCGAAAGCATCTGGGTCGAAACCAATCTCTTTCGAAAGCAAAGCAGGCGTTATCTTTGGCTTATAAAACAACCATATTCCAACACCTTCGAAACCTATGGTTTTGACCAAGTACCTCTTCGCCTTTGTCCAATACGCTACATACTAAGTAACTCGATACCATGTGCATTGGTTTCTAAACCCATGATGGCGAAAGGTCTAGGTCGGAACCCCCTATGCCGAAAGTGGCAGAACATGTTAAAATCATGTTATTTTTGTTTTTAACTTAAATTAGAGCACTTTTCAACTAACCTACCTTTGTTTGTCAAATTCTTGTTGGTTACTAAATATTTTTCAGAAAAGTGCCACCAATAATTTCAGAAATAAAGAATGATTTTGTTTTGCAAAATGCCCCTTCTCCTTAATAAAATATATAAAATATTGAATCTCATACCTTAAATAGTTTTATATGTTCATCAAAACACTTAGAAAAAATCTGGAAAAATTCCAGAAAATCTATTTTAATATGTTTTCCAACATATATAAATTTCAAACCCAAATAATTATTTATTTAGCCATAAATAAATTTTAATCCTAATAATTCATTTTCTTTACTAGAAAATTAATATAGAGTCTACATCAATTAAGAAAATTATGAAAATTGAAACCCATCTCTAAATTATCATTTCTGATCTACATTTAAACTTTCAAGGCATTTGGATGTCATTTAATAGGGTTTTCACATCAAACATATCATAAAAGCTAATATGAACATATATATAACATCAACAAGTATGTATAAACTTTTAATCATCCAAAACATGGCATAAACATGCAAAATCATTTCGGATCTCACTTAAAACCAAAAACTATAAGAAAGGTGGGATATATTAATCATTCACCTTAGATTTATGATTAAAGATGCGAGATTTGATGTTCAATAAGTTGATTTACTTCTTCTCTTGAAATCCAAGCTTTATCTTCTCTTGAGATTTAAAATTATGGCCGGTCTTAGCGTTCTTCTGTTTGAGAAAATGAATTGAACGTGTGTTTTTGTTTCCTAAGGGTTTAGGGTATAAGTCCATCATATTTCCCATTTTACCCTCCCTTATTTTCTAACACTTTTATTCATGTTATCTCGTATTGAATTACATTTTACATGGCATGGCTACCCTTGATTATAATCAAATCTCAATCTATTTATCATCATATTATTTAATTTGATTTAGCTAATTAAATATCCTAAATAATGTTATAAAAATATGGGGTGTTACAGACTCCCCTCCATAAAGATTTCGTCCTCCAAATTACGATAAGGTACACAATAACTTAATCAACAAGGTAAAACATATCATCTAACAAATCAGGATAAGCGTCTTTGATCCTGCTCTCATTCTCCCAAGTACAGTCTCTATCGTTGTCACTCCAATGGACTTTCACTAGTTTGACTATCTTGTTCCTTAGCCTCTTCCCATCTCTCGCGACTATCCGAATCGGCTTTCTAACTATGGTTAAGTCCGGATCAACTACTAAATCCTCTAATACTGTCAGAGCTATAGTAGTCTTCGGGTCTCTAATACATTTCCTAAGGTGAGAAACATGGAAAAACGTTCAGCAAAATTACTCGGTAGCTCCATCATATATGCGAGCTTCTTGATTCTCTCAATAATATGAAAAGGTCCAACGAATTTAGATGCTAACTTTACAGATTTCCTAAATCTAATCACACCATTCATCAGTGAAACCTTAATGAACACATAATCTCCATCAAAGAATTCCATGTGTTTTCTTCTTCTATCTACACAGTTTTTTTGCCTGGACTGAGATTCCTTCATTCTACCTCGAATCAACTCAATCTTCTTTGCGGCTTCTCTCACTAAATCTGGACCAAGAACCAACCTATCCGCGGTTTCCAATCAACATATGAAAGATTTGCATGTTCTTCCTACAAAGCTTCAAATGGTGCCATCCCAATGCTAGTATGATAATTGTTGTTAAATGAGAACTCAACCAAACGAAGATGGTCTTCCCATGATCCCCCAAAATCCAATACACAAGCTCTTAACAAATCCTCCAAGACTTTGTTAACTTTTCTATTTGCCCATCTGTTTGTGGATGGTAAGCAGTACTCATGTTGAGCTTGGTTCCTAATGCTTCCTGTAGACTCTTCCAAAACTCACTAGTAAACAAAGAATCACTATCACTGACAATACTACTAGGAATCTCATGCAGCCTAACCACATTCTTTATAAATAACTTCACCAAAATAGGTGTCGTCCCAGTTGACTTTACTGGAATGAAATGGGCACTCTTGGTCAATCTATCCACAATGATCCATATACTTTCATTTCCTCTACTAGATCATGGTAACCCATCTATAAAATCCAAGGAGATGGAATCCCATTTCCACATCGGAACATCCAACGGTTGAAGCAATCCACTTGGCTTCTAGTGTTCAGCTTTTGCCTGTTGGTAATTCAAGCACTGCTTACCACATAAACCAATGTTCTGTTTCATACCTTCTTAGAAGAAACTCCTCTTCATACCTTGATACATCTTCGTTCCTTCTGGATGGATAGTGAACTTCGAACGATGGCATTCCTCCAAAGCTTCCTTTCTTAAGTCTCCTATATTCGGAACACATAACCTTCCCTTCTTTCTCAACCACCCGTTTTGGTCAAGACTGAAATCCTTTAAGTCATCATTCCTCGTTCCTTCCCTTACCCTTTTGATTCGTTTGGCCAAAACTGAGTCCTCCTACTATTTAGAAGCTATCCTCTCATTCACTATCGGTAGGACTTATAAACAAGACAATGCAGCACTTCCATCACTAGTACCTGCCTCGGATCTATACTACACTCTACAAGCTGATAATGCT
Organism: Allium fistulosum; assembly: GCA_030737815.1. NCBI lineage: Eukaryota > Viridiplantae > Streptophyta > Magnoliopsida > Asparagales > Amaryllidaceae > Allium > Allium fistulosum. The sequence goes on along the minus strand of CM060905.1, from coordinate 748,601,323 downwards.
TCCAAGTATTTCCACTCAACAATCATTGCCAATACTGCATTTTGATGTTTCCTGCTAAGTGCATCTGCTACCTTATTTCCTTTTTCTGGGTATGCATTCAATTCCAAAATCAGAAGCAGCAATAAACTCTAACCATCTCTGTTGTCTCATGTTAAGCTCCTTCTAAGAGAAGAAATACTTCAATGACTTATGATCCGTATAAAGCTCAAATCGCCCTCCCAAAAGATAATGCCTCTACACCTTTAAAGAAAATATTACTGCAGCTAATTCCAAGTCATGCATTGGATATTTATATCTAACTTCATATGGTTTGAGCTGTATAGAAGTATAAGCAATCACTTTACCTTTTTGCATCAACACAGCTCCCAATCCAGTTCCACATGCATCGATATAAAAAATTAAATCCTGATTCCCCTCCGGAACCACCAACACTGGTGCATGGGTCAATAAGTGTTTCAAGCTTTGAAATACTTCCTCACACTTATCAGTCCATACACGCATAAGCTTAGTCATCGGTGTAGCTATCCGTGAAAAGTCCTTTATAAACCTTCGGTAATATCCAGCCAATCCAAGAAAGCCCTTTATCTCGGTCACCGTCTCGAGTCTCTTCCAGTTACTTACCACTTCAACCTTAGTCGGGTCTACCGATAACCCTTTCACTAAGACTACGTGACCTAGGAATTTCTCTTCCTTTTTCTAGAAATGGCACTTCGAGAACTTTGCATTCAGCCAATGCTCCCTTAGCATCTCAAGCACAACTCGAAGATGAACTTCATGCTCCTTCTCATCCTTAGAGTATATTAGAATATCTTCTATAAAGATCAACAGAAACATAACCAAGTGCTCCCAGAAAATCTGGTTCATCGGATCTACAAAGAATGCCGATGCATTAGTTAGTCCGAACGGCATAACTACCCATTCGTACGATCTATACCTCGTCCTAAATGCCGTTAAAGGAATACTATCCCCTTCCACTCTAAGCTGATGAAATCCTATCGCCCAATCTAACTGAGAGAATACCTTGGCTCCACTTAACTGATCGAAAAAATCGTCGATTCTCGGCAATGGATATCGGTTCTTTATCGTCTTCTCATTCAGCTTATGATAACCGATACATAGGCTCAACGATCCATTTGGCTTCTTAGAGAATATTACGGTAGCTCCCCAAGGTGAACTACTCGGTTGGATAAAAATCTTGCATTCTAAATCTACCAACTGCAATTCAATTCTTTCATCTCAGTAAGTGTCATTCTGCTAGCTGGTCTACTTACCGATTCTGTTCTAGGCACTAAATCAATCTGAAAATCAATGGCTCGTTTCGGTGGCAAAATCAATTACTAGCTCAAACACATCAGCAAACTCTCTGACCATAAAAACTCGAGGCAACTCATCCTCCAGCTCCACAATACCCAATAAAGCATTCATTTTGCATCTATGGTTTTCTACGGTATAAACTATCCAATCTCTACAATCAGGGTGTCTAAGTGATATTTTCCTATCGTGAAAAAATATCCTAGCATCATATTTACTTATCCAATCCATCCTAAGGATGATCCCAAACCCAAAAAAATCAAACATATGCAAACAGCAAGCAAAAGTATGACCTAGCAAGTCAAACTCTAAATGGTCACACCTCATCCCAAGTGTCACATACCCTCCTATCGGATTTGCAATCCTTAAGGAAGTAACTAAATATGAGGGTTCTAGGTTAAGCTTATCAACCAAACATTGAGAAATAAAAGAATATAATGCACTAGTATCAAACAGAACGCTAACAGACATACCGTGAATTTGTAGCGAGCTCCCAAAACAGCCCTTCTTTCTCCTGCACAATTGGCCTTGAGGTTGCGAGCTCCAATGCATACACTTGCCCCTTTCCATCTCTAGTAGAAACCTTGCATTGATTCTTATAATGGCCAACCGAATCATAATTAAAGCACTTGATATTCTTCTTTCCAATCACCTCCTTTCCTTTCCCTTTTCCGGTACAACACTCATGAGCATAGTATTCTTTCTTATCGCATTTATAACAAACCACCTTAGATTTTCCCCTCTTCTATGCTCCTCACTTATGAGCATTCTTCTTATGGAAAAACTTTCTTTTCTAGCCTTGTGTAACGACCGGGAATTTTGGCCATTTGGTTTTGAATGTTTAATTTATTTTTAAATGTTGAATTTGAAATATTAATTGATTTTGAATATGGAGATTTTGGTTGAATTAGTGAAATGGTTTAAAATTTCAATATATAGCGATTAAATAGATTTGGTGAATAGTGATTTAATATTTGAAATTGGGTAAATATGTGAATCTGGAGTTAAATGTGAATGGAAATGATTTCTAAAGGTGATTTAAACTCTATTCGGACTAGAGTGATGATAGTGGACTTTTGAATGGAATTAAAAGTCGATGAATTAAAATTTGAAATTTATATATTAATTTAATAGCGAAATTTATACTTGGAATAGTGAAGAATAATTGAATTTGTGATTTTATATGAATCGAAATGGTTTCTAATATGGATAAATTATATTTGAATTATAATTGATTTGGTAAATTTTTAATATTGGAATTTCAAGTAATTTCATCGATTTTGAAAATCGCTCGATTTAATCGACACGTTAAAATAGCCTTCTGGGGCACAGTCTCTGAATTCGACAAAACTAGTTTCATTGGATCTGTAATAGTGTATTATTGTCGGTTTTCAGATTTCGTAGCAATCGGATTAATCTTTTGCTCGTGGGAGCTGAAAATGCACAAAAATTAATTTAATGAATTTAATTTAAAATCAGTCGTTTAAAGCCGTAACTCATGTATACTTTGGAATTAGCCTTCGAACCATGTTCCATTGAGTTCAGAATATGGGTAAAACATTGTAAATGCCAGGCGACATGTTTTGTTTGGAGATGGGGAAAAATCAAGTGTGAACGGGGTCTTTAAATAGTAAATTACACGTATATATTTACGTATTCAAGCCAAACCCTAACCCTATTATATTTCCAACCGCCACTAACTTTTTCAATAGCCAAAAAACTTCGAATTTCTTCCCTTAATTTCTCGAAATCCAGCGACTTTTAGCCAAAGTTTCCAACTGGAGAAACGTGGATATAAGGTTTGGAAAACTTTGAGTGTTATGTTAGTACCAGAATAAATTTCTGATATGATATGACATAAGATTTGGACAAATGTTAATTGATAGTCAATAAATATGGATAAGTGCCATTAATAAATTGATTGTTAATTATGGAATTAGATGTATATTTGTAAATGAGTCATGTGAATATTGATAATTTAACTTGGATAGTTAAATTGAATAAAATGGAAGCTTGTTTAAGTACCATTGGAGCTATTGAGCTTGTTTTGGAATTTGAAAGGTTTCTGATTGCGTTTAACTTCAGATTTTATAATCTGAAGTAAAAAGTATATTTGGTGAATATATACAAATATTTTGTTAAGTTATTATTTATAAATGATTTGAAAACTGGTTTATAAAGAAATATTGGTCGTTTTGATTTAATTGTGAAAGAACTATTCGATATTTTAAGTGGTATTATTTATTTATGGTAATATAATTATGTGATAAATGGATAGTAAAACATCGATTACTTTATTTAAACTATATTGTTTCAGATTAATTACTTTGGTGGATTTTCAAGGGTTGTTTTGAAGTTATTATAATTTTTTTTATTGGATAATTCTTTATAAGGGTTTCAAACTATATTATTGTTTTTATAAAAAGGAATTTATCAGTGGATCATTGGGATTTGTAAAAAGGAGATATTGATGAAGGAAGTTGATTTTTAAAAGGAAAATTGGATAGGTGAAATATGGGATTATAAAAGATTAATTTTATAAATGGATTTGGAAATTTATTTAGAATCTATAAAGGTTATATAAAGTTATTTATGTTATTTATCCATTAGTGAAGTTTTAAAGGTTTAAGAAAATATTTATATTATTATTTAAAATGTTTTTAGCCATGTTTCTTTTAAATGATTAAACTAAGTATATGATGTTTTAGTTTATTTATAACTAAATAAATTGTTATAAAAGGAATTCTTTAATAAAAAGAATTTATAAAAAGGGTTTATAAATTTGGAAAGAGTATCTTTGTAAATAAATGAGAAGATTTATAAGAAGATGTTTTAAATGAAAAAAAGGGATAGTTAAAGAGAGAAAAGGTATTTCGAAATGTTTATATTCTCGGTTTAAAGGATAATTGTGTTTAACCATTTTAATATGATCTTGAGATAAGTAAATCTTCTAAATAAATGGTTAAGATACCTATACCATTTTGTAAGTATATGGAAAAGGTTCTTTAAGTTTCGAAAGGAATGGTTTGAAAATGTACATATATTCTTAAGATAAGAACTTGGTTAATTTTCTAAATATAAAAAATAATTCGTTTTTTGAATATATTATTTTCTGAGATAAGTATATGAAAGTGATTTCCAAGTATTTGAAAAGTGATTTTAAATTAATGTAGATGAAGCTCAGTAGGTTCCATGGGAAATGTAATCTATGTTTGAATGATTGTTATTTGATATTTAAATAACCGACTATCAAATCTGGCCAAATTTCATTGATCGTTTCGAAAAGACCGGGATCGGATTTATTTATTCGAAAACCACTTCGATCTGATTTGTGCATTACGAATTATGATATAGTGAAGCTAGTGAAGACGGTGATTCGGGAAAACTTGTATGGATGAATGTTATCATTGCATTGCAGCCTGGAAGGCAGTGTTAGCATTCCAAGTATGAATACTATTCTAAAGGTAAAACGTAGCCTCCAGCCTCATCAACCGGAAAATGATCGAAATAGGGCATGCAGCAGGGCTATGTAGGTTGCTCACATTAGGTTATGTCATCTTCTTTCTAGATACCCTACGTATACATATTTATGGATTGGTTGTGCATGAGATCTCAAAAAGGTCAGAAGACCAAGATGATGACATATTCGGTACTAGTAGTCAAGTGCTAGGCTGGTTCTATGTAGCAGGGTACAAGATGTTCTTGTTAGACCCGGATGCATTGATCTAGAGATGCACTCATCGGAGGTAGTTTCTTACCTGGTCATATTATGGAATCCATTCTCCAATACCCGCCGCATGGTTTTTGATTGTATACTAATTATGCCGAAACGTGAGATGCAAGCATTTCAGCTATTTTCTAATTTATTTTCTATAGACACTATTATAATATTAGATGATTTTGATATAAAATGTTTTGGTTATCGTAAGGTAAAAACCCGTCGTGTTTATGTGTGGCGTGGTCTTACGAGATACCTTTTTATTTCAAAAGATTTTCTTATAACTTTATAAATCCAATTGGGTGTGTTTTATCACACTGGTTTTCCCAGACTAACTCGGGTGTTAGTTTATTATAATGCTCGCGTCAGACCGAGTATTACAGATTTAGATTGGGTTGCTTTGGAGCTTAGGAGGTGAGTTGGAGACTGAGATGTATTCTCATACTTATTTTATTCCATTGCATTTTTTTGTTGAAATTATCAGCAATTGTGAGGACAGGCTGTTATAACTGTCCAGGCTAGTAATTATTGATTTGTGTACTCCAATTTGAGTTATGTATATTACAGTTTTGATTTGTGTAAAGAGCTATTGATATTATATATTATTCAGTCCACTATGAGATTTTGTATTTGTTTAGTTCTTCTTTCTTCTACCTTCTTTCTTCCCCCTAACAATATATCTTTCCAGCAATCGATTGTTCGGCATGTTATACAGTGAACGTATTGATGTTGATTTTCGAGGGTTGAAAAGTCGGGTCGTCACATGTGGTATCGGAGCTTAGGTTGGCGATATACCTAGGTTTTGGTGAGGATTACTCATTAGAGATAGGGTCAGTAGTACCCTAGAATGAATTTGAGTGTAATAATAGATATGAGTACATATTTGTTAGTGAATATAAATTGTTTTATATTGTGTTGGTTGATTTATTGAGTGGCTTATGAACTCTGGTCGGCACAGTCCATACAACTATATCGATGGGCCTTTCTAAACACTTGAATAGAGTAATTCGGCACAGTATTGTTTTTGTAGAGGGTAAATGTAATAATCTTTACCTAAACTATATTTTGATATAAAAGGAATAATTTTCTGAAATTATTATTATGTATATATATTTGGAGTATTTGGTTGGTATTATTGTAATCTAAATAAGATTATAAAATTTGGAATGGGTTATATAACCAATTTAAAAGCATATAAGTATGATTTATACAAATGAGTTATAACTAGAATTGGATACAAACCAGAATTTAAATCCCGGAAATTTTGGAAAATGTTTTAAATGAATTTGAACTAAGTATCTGGAGATTTTTAAATCTTAGAGATTTTGGAAACGTTTTCCCAAGTGGTTTGTGAAAAATAATGGAGTATTATTTTGGAGATATTTCTGAATAGAAATTGTTTTAAAATGGATTTTTGAAGTAAGGAAGCACTGAACTCGCTTCAGTCGTTGGAAAATAATTCTAGTGATGACGGCCGTATCATCAGTGCTCATTTTCGAGTTTCTAAGTGACAGATTGTTACCGTAGTGATTGGCTATGATTATTTGCTTTGAACTTGTTTGGTAAATAAGTTTTGTTTTAGAAATTCCAAAAGCGAATTGTTTTGTGTAAAACTAAGTTGTTTTAAAATTCCAAAAGTATGATTTGATATACAAAGGTGGATATATGTATATTTATGATTTCAAAAAGATTTGAAATAAAACCAGGCGACTGAATTCTCGGATTTCCATCTAAATGATTTGTGAAGTCAGGAGAAAATCAGTTATTGAAATTATAAATTGGAAGTTGATATAGATAAGAAGGGAAAATGTGAATTTTAATCTTGGAATTAAAATTTAACTTGAGTAAGTCAAAATGATTAATATAAGTTGAATTTAACCTAAGATAAGTTAATAAAATTGAATTGGAATTGAATTTAATTGAATATAAAGTTGAAATGTAAAATGATTATATTAATAAGTTATGATTATTGAATGGATGAACACACCTATGCTATAGAGTTATATATAACCTAGAGTTATGGTTATAAGATGTGAATGGATTCAAGTAAGCGATATGAGATTTTAAGTAAGTAAGTTCTTGAACTTATGAATATAGAAATGCAGTGGTAAAACCAAATGAAAATGGTTTAATATTATGGTAAAGGAATGGAAATTCAAAAATTTGAATTTTAAATGGAGGGTGAATTGGAATTGAGTAAATTGAATATAAACATGAATGGTGAAGTAAGTATATAACTATATGTTATATAATGTGAGTAAATTTAAGTGGGAATTCAGGGAATTGTAAATAAATAAGTTTGTATAACTTATTAAACTGAGAAAGTATGACCAAGTTAAAATGGTCAAGTATTTGATAACAAGAAATGAATTCAATTTAAGAGTAAATGAATTGAATATGATTTTGGAGTATGGATTAGATAAGATTGGGTATGAACTTAAGAGTAAAGCTGAATATGAACTTAAGTAGTGGTATGGAATGTCATAATAAACCTTAGAAAAAAATTTATGAAATGGTTTTTATATAAATTAGCATGGAATGAAATGCCCTTCACTATAAAATGAAGTGAAACTATGTGAATTAAATAAAAGTGAATGGAAAATATGTAATATAAGTTGGAAGTGAAGTTAATATGAATGCAAGTGCATGAACCTAAGCTGAATTGTTTGAGAATCAATTTACATGGAATGATTTCGAGATTAAATAAGTGGATTTGAATAAAATGAATGTAGATATGAATGAAATGCAAATGAATTGATTGTGAATCAATTTTAAATTGAATATACATTGATTGGAAATGAATAATTGAATGTTTGAACCTCATAATTGTTTACGCATTCGAAATATACAAGTTATAATATGTTGTTTTATGAAAAACATGTGTTTAAATTTGTTAAAGGAAGGGAATGTTATGGAAATTTCATAGTTATAGAACTTATGTGCTTATTTTGAGGAAGTATAGGTACATAGAAGCTATTTGGATAGATTTTGGTTACGTAATTGCATTTAAATTAAGCGAACTCGCTTAATAACGCTAATGTAAGGCACGCTTACACATTTAAAAGAGAAAATGAAATAAATATTGATATGTATTGTGTTTCCGACCGTGTGGGTCGATGTATATTATATTTATCATATTTGTGATATTGTAAAAGGCTCTTCATCCTGGGGAGACTCTGTCAAAAAATTTCAAAATTTTAAGGTGTCGGAAAAATTTTGGAAATTTTCGAAAAAAATTTGTTACCTAAATTTGATTTGAAATTATAGCTTGAAATAATGGAATTTGAAGTATAAATAGAAATAAGTGGATTTGGGTAAGGCTAAAAGACTTAGGAAAGGGTAATAACATAATTTTAATCAAATGGGTTTTAAAAAGAAATGGGTTTAGAGCATTTTCCAACCTTAGCAATTTCAGGGACGAAATTCTTTTAAGGGTGGAGGAATGTAACGACCCGGAATTTTGATCATTCGGTTTTGAACGTTTAATTTATTTTTAAATGTTCAATTTGAAATATTAATTGATTTTGAATATGGAGATTTTGGTTGAATTAGTGAAATGGTTTAAAATTTCAATATATAGTGATTAACTAAATTTGGTGAATAGTAATTTAATATTTGAAATTGGGTAAATATGTGAATCTGGAGTTAAATGTGAATGGAAATGATTTCTAAAATTGATTTAAACTCCATTTGGACTGGAGTTGTAACTACTCGCATATTTTACGATTCATATACTTAAATGTTTAATATAAATATAGCATCGTTAGTCGGATTTTAGTCCGAAAAAGTCACTATTCCTAGAAGAACGGTCGAATTAGTGAAAAGTCTACGTGGATCGTGCTATTTGGAAGCGCCTATTTGAAAACACCTTCAAACAGAAATTCAGACGTCTGAAATGGGTCGTTCAGACGTCTGAAATTGTTCGAGTCAAACCAGAAAGGAAATAGGCTAAAATTGCCATTTTCAGACATCTGAAATAAACGATTCAGACGTCTGAATATTGTTCTGGATAACTTTTGTTTTTCCAGATTCAGACATCTGAATCGTTTATTTCAGACGTCTGAATGAAGTTAGAAAACTCATATTTTTCCAGATTCTGACGTCTGGTTTGGAAATTTCAGACGTTTGAATGAGGAATGAAATTGAGAATCACCAATTTGGACTCAAGACCACTTCCATTGAGTTCAAAATGGTGTTTGCGACTTTTTTGGGTATAAGCATCGATATGTTTGGAGTAAGTTGAATTTTTCTATTTTCTAAGTGGGCTTTTGGGTTTGGGTTTCACCCAACTCATCCTATACCCTAACTCAGCCCCCTCTCCTCTCCATTCACTCATTTCATTTCTTTTTCTCTAGCTCAACTGAAAATGGGGGAAGGGAATAGGAAATAGAAATTCCAAGCCCTAGATTCAATTGCAAACTCAAATTCTTGCTCCTAAATCAAACAGAAGCTTAGGTATGTCTTCTTTTCATCTTATCCATCTGAATACCTCTTCAAATTCTCAGAAATTCCTAATATCTTAACTTAGAGAAAACTTTATCTTTGATTATAGATTGAAGTTCTTGGGGTATTGTTGAAGAGAGATTAACCTATTGCTTGTTCTAGAGCTTATCATTTGTGTTTGGGTTTAAAAGGTGAGTTTTTGAACTCACATCTACGTCTATATCTTTGATAGTGTTAGGTAGCAATTCCTAACATCTATTCCTTGTCTATTTGCTTTTGAATTGAATTGGTTTGATGAATATTCCGATTTTTGGTGTTTGAATTCAAAATCTATGAAAAATCATTATATGGATGTTTGGACATGTGGGTCAGAGAGTATTGGGGAGTCTTTAAGGTTGGGTAGTCGTTTGGCGTAAACCCCTAGCCATCGTCACTCATCCGATTGCTTTCGATATGATTTGGCCATCATTGGCCTAGGCAAAGTATTGCCTGAGCCCCAGGTTCAGACGTATGAAATATACAAGTCAGACGTCTGAATCTGCTTGTCTCAGCCCAATTTGCCTATTTTGTGTGGGATTCCAAATTTAATCGATTCGGGTTGATCCGATTTGTTGTTATCATTTATTATCTACTGTGATGACTTCTCTTTTCGGGATTTTTGAGGATATCCATTTTGATGGATTCGGTATCGATTTATTTGGATTTGATTCACGTCTTCGTATGTGAATTTTTGATGATTGATTGTTTCTACAATCATTTCTATGATCCGTTTATTATTTTCTTATTAAATAATACTCGGGTCAGACCGAGATGTTACAGGTGCTTCTACTTGACTCCTTATCTGGGATCATCTTCTGACTTTTGTCTAACTACATTAGATTGGTAGTTTTTGATGTTATACATTTGAGATAGAGACTCCTTGATGTATACATATTCTTTTGTCTAGCACTTGTATCTATTCTTTTGTGATATTGTGGATCTTATTTGACCACTACTCTGATGTACACTTTTATGTGTTATATTCATATCTGTTTCCGCCTTTGAGATATGAACATCTGTGCTGATTTATGTTATGCTTATTTCTATATTTGTTTCTGAAGGCCTTATAGCCACTGTGTGGTAACTTTGAGTTTGTATTTGATATGTCGGATTTCCTCTTGAAAGAAATGTAAGTTATATCATCTGACATATCGGTACTCGCACAAAGCAATTACACAGATGGTCGCTCCTCAACAGCCTTATTCTTCATGCTAGTCGATGGCATTACCCAGTAGTGTTCTTTGCTAGCGTGAGTATAGAGGTGGGGCGTCACAGCTTGGTATCAGAGCCAAACTTCGGAACAATGTAGAATAATCTAGCAAGGATCATTGTCCTAAGTCTTCCTTAGGGATCGTGCCATAGGATTTAATTCGAGTCTTCGAACCGTTCTATCCTATATTCTTTATGATGCCTTGTTTAATCAATCAAGTTTTTTTTATATTCATTCTGTGAATAACCTTTTCCTCTTCTTTCTTTCTTTCTTAGAAAAGAGAAATGGTTAGATCTGGCAGTCCCAGCGCCGGTCAATCCAGTATTCCTTCTCTCGATGGCGTATTTATGTCTGCCCAACAACTTTTAGATCTTGTAAAGAATCAAAGGTTTATCTGTGATTTGAGTAAGAACCCTGAAAATGTTTTACCTCTGAAATTAGAAGTGCCTTTCGATCAGCTTATAGATATCACTCTTCGACTAGAAGAGGCCGATAAAGAAATTGATGTTGAAGTTGTGGATGCCAAACAAAACTTCAACATCAACAAGAAGAGGGATATTAAGTTCAAAAGCCCTAATCCCAACAAGAAAGGGAGATATGCAATTTCGGTAGCAAAAACTCCTACCACTAATCGTGGATGATGCTACAATTGTGATTCTACGGACCACTATGCAAATAAGTGTCTAAAGCCCCTTACTTGTCGCTACTGCAAAGGTTTGGGTCATCTTTTATCTTCGTGCCCCAAACTTCCAAACAAGAAAGAGGGAAAGCTAAAGGTTGTGCAAGCCTCTACTAGCACTTCTCTTGGTCAAGGTATTTCTCATTCTATCCTTGATGACATTAATTTGTTTTTGATTATCCTATTCGAGTTCTTTTTGATAAGGGTTCATCTCCTTCTTTTATATCAAAAGAACTTATTGATTCTTTTCTTTAAATATTATGGGTTTGATGACTTTGTTGATAATTGTGAATCCCGATTGGTGGATCCGCAACACTCAATTTGCTTTGTGAAAATGTCAAGATTATTTTTATGTGATTATTCTTTCCGAGCCAATTTGCATGTTATGCGGTACTTAGGCTTCGGAATTGATTTTTTGAGAAAGGATAGGCTTAATCATTATGAAGCCCATATCCCATGTCCCGAGTGGACTATTCATCTTTGACATTCTCAATCTGTTAAGCAGATTTCTTTTGTTCTTAATGATTTTGATTTCCAGATTTGGTGATATCATTTTATTCTTTAAACCTACATGATGTGGAGAATGTTGATTCTCTCATTCAAGTAGTTTGTGAATTTTCTGGTATTTTTTAGATTTGTCTTAGGACTATCACCTAAGCAATCTATTGTGTGGTGCTAAGGTCTTTTCACCTCGACCTTGCCACCGGTTTTCATCAGCTACGAGTTGCGGAAGATAGCATTCCACTTACCTCATTCCGCACTCGTTATGATTCTTGTGAGCGGTTCGTTATGTCATTCGGTTTGACGAACCTTCTACCTTATTTCATCCATCTTATGAATCGAGTATTCTACGAATATCTCGATGAGTTTATCCTTGTATTTATTGATTATGGATGAAAACAACAATTTAAAATTTTCAAATCTTTTTAATAAGATATTTATAAGTATGATTGGATTTTGTTCTTAAAACGAGCAAAGAATATTTGTAAATTTTATAGGAGGCATTTTTATCATATAGAAGATGATTTTGTGTTGTTTTGCCCATTGAGTGCTTTAAGAATTCTGGTCGATGCGCTTGATCAACGTTATCGATAGGAATCTCCTAAATGGTATGATGAGACAGTCAAACACAGTAAATTCTTGTAAAAAGTTAATTATAATTTTGAAAGTCTTAGCTTTTCGGGAAAGAGAATCGACTAAAGGAACTATTTTCCAATGTTTTTATTCTTGCGATTCCCGAAGGGAATCAAGACTTTATTGTTTTTACCGATACTAGTCGTATTGGTTTGGGTGCCATTCTCTTGCAAAAGGAATGTGTTATCACATTTTCTTCTTGACAATTAAAGCCTGCCGAGACTAGATATGCCACTCATGATTTAGAGCTCGCGGCTATTGTTTTCACCCTTAGAATTTGGCGTCATTATCTTTTGGGAGAGAAATTTGTTCTCTACACCGATCATAAATCTTAGAAGTATTTATTTTCTCAAAAGGAACTTAACTTACGTCAAAATCGTTGGCTCGAGTTTCTTGCATCTTATGATCATGATATTCTTTATACTCCCGAAAAAGGAAATCGTGATGCCGATGCCCTTAGTCGTAAGCAACAAGCGGTCGTTTCCATGATAATATCCGAATGGAATGATCTCGCGACTTTATCCACTTGTGAGATTCGAGATCGTGAATCCAATTCATGTTCATCTCTTGTTTTATGTAGCCTTGAGGCTCATCCCTCTCTTTTAGACTGCATTCTTGAAGCTCAAAAACATGATCCCGAATTGGTTCTTCTTAGCTAAAGTTGTAGGGATAAAATTGATATCGAAGGTTTGAAAGACTTTGATATTGATGCTCGCGGCGGTATTCGAAAATTTTGTAGACTTATTGTGCCAAATATTATTGATCTTCGTAAAGACATTTTAGAAGATTCTCATCATTCTAAATTTACCATTCATCCCGGTAGTAGCAAAATGTACGTGGACATGAAGCGACTTTATTATTGGGATGGAATGAAATCTGATATTGCTTAACTTTGTTAAGCATTGCATGACTTGCCAACTTGTAAAGGCCGAGCATCAAAGGCCCGGTGGGTTATTGCAACCTTTGGAAATTCTAATATGGAAGTGGGATCAAATTTGCATGGACTTTATTGACGGTCTTCCCCGTTCTTGTTCGGGTCATGATAGCCTATGGGTGATAGTTGATAGACTTACAAAGTCCGCCCATTTTATTCCCGTTCGGTCCAATCGGACCGTACCTATTTTGGCTAAACTTTTTGTCAAGGAAATTGTTAAATTGCATGGAGTTCCTACTTCTATTGTTAGAGATCGTGATCCATTGTTTACTAGTGGATTTTGGAAAGGTCTTCAAAAAGCTTTGGGAACAAAGCTTAATTTTAGCACCGCTTATCATCCTCGGTCCGATGGACAAACCGAGCGTGTGAATCAAACTCTTGAAGATCTTCTTCGTGCATGTGTTCTTGATTTTGGTGGAAGTTGGGAAAATCATATTTCTCTTGTTGAGTTTTCCTATAACAATAGCTTCCAATCTAGTATTGGTATGGCACCTTTCGAGGTACTTTATGGAAGGCTATGCCGATCTCCTTCGTGTTGGATTTAAGCCGGTGAGAAGCTGGTTTTAGGTCAAATTTTATTCGGGACGCCACAGAAAAGATTGACCTTATTCGTCATAGAATGAAAGAAGCTCAAAGTAGACAAAAAAATCCTACGCTGATAATCGAAGAAGGAAATTAGAATTTTCTGTGGGAGATTTTGTGTTTATTCGTGTTTCACCTATGAAGGGTGTTGTGCGTTTCAGTCGATCGGGAAAATTAGCACCTCGATATATTGGGCCATTTCCCATCACCGAAGGCATTGGCTCCATGGCTTATCGCCTTTTATTACCGGCTCAATTTTCTGCTATTCATGACGTATTCCACGTCTCTCAACTACGGAAATGCCTTCGAGATTCCGATTCTATTCTTGAGCCCGGTGTTATTGAAGAAATTGAAGTTTCGCCTAGTTTGACTTATGAGAAACATCCTATTCATATTATTGCTTCGGAGGTTAAACGCCTTCGATATAAAGATGTTCCTCTTGTGAAAGTTCAATCGTCCTCTAATCCTAAGGATTGCTCTTGGGAATTCAAAGAATTCATCGAGCGAACACATCCGGACTTGCTCTCTCGTGCTCCTTAAGGTGAACTTCTTATTTTAAATTTTCTTCTCTTTGTATTGATATGCATTTATAGTTGTTACTATTTAATTTCTTCTTAATTATTGCGAGGACGCAATTTCTTTAAGGAGGGGAGTCTGTAACAACCCGCATATTTTACGATTCGTATATTTAAATGTTTAATTTAAATATAGCATCGTTAGTCGGATTTTAGTCCAAAAAGTCACTATTCGTAGAAGAACAGTCGAATTAGTGAAAAGTCTATGCGGATCGTGCTATTTGGAAGCACCTATTTGAAAACACCTTCAAATAGAAATTCAGACGTCTGAAATGGGTCGTTCAGACGTCTGAAATTGCTCCAGTCAAACCAGAAAGGAAATAGGCTAAAATTGCCATTTTCAGACGTCCGAAACGATTCAGACATCTGAATATTGTTCTGGATAAATTCTGTTTTTCCAGATTCAGACGTCTGAATCGTTCATTTCATACGTCTGAATGAAGTCAGAAAACTCATATTTTTCCAGATTCTGACGTCTTGTTTGGAAATTTCAGATGTCTGAATGAGGAATGAAATTGAGAATCACCAATTTGGACTCGAGACCACTTCCATTGAGTTCAAAATGGTGTTTGCGACTTTTTTGAGTATAAGCATGGAGTAAGTTGAATTTTGCTATTTTCTAAGTGGGCTTTTGGGTTTGGGTTTCACCCAACTCATCCTATACCCTAACTCAGCCCCCTCTCCTCTCCATTCACTCATTTCATTTCTTTTTCTCTAGCTCAACTGAAAATGGGGGAAGGGAATGGGAAATAGAAATTCCAAGCCCTAGATGCAATTGCCAACTCAAATTCTTGCTCCTAAATCAAAGAGAAGCTTAGGTAAGTCTTCTTTTCATCTTCTCCATCTCAATCCCTCTTCAAATTCTCAGAAATTCCTAATATCTTAACATAGAGAAAACTTCATCGTTGATTATAGATTGAAGTTCTTGGGGTATTGTTGAAGAGAGATTAACCTATTGCTTGTTCTAGAGCTTATCATTTGTGTTTGGGTTTAAAAGGTGAGTTTTTGAACTCACATCTACGTCAGGTAGCAATTCCTAACATCTATTCCTTGTCTATTTGCTTTTGAATTGAATTGGTTTGATGAATATTCCGATTTTTGGTGTTTGAAGTCAAAATCTATGAAAATCATTATATGGATGTTTGGACATGTTGGACGGAGTGTACTGTTGAGTCTTTAAGGTTGGGTAGTCGTTTGGCGTAAACCTCTAGCCATCGCCGCTCATCCGATCGCTTCCGATTTGATTTGGCCATCATTGGCCTTGGCAAAGTATTGCCTGAGCCCCAAGTTCAGACGTATGAAATATACAAGTCAGACGTCTAAATCTGCTTGTCTCAGCCCAATTTGACTATTTTGTGTGGGATTCCAAATTTAATCGATTCGGGTTGATCCGATTTGTTGTTATCATTTATTATCTACTCTGATGACTTCTTTTTTCGGGATTTTTGAGGATATCCATTTTGATGGATTCAGTATCGATTTCTTTGGATTTGATTCACGTCTTCGTATGTGAATTTTTTATGATTGATTGTTTCTACAATCATTTCTGTGATTTGTCACTTTAAAATACAAAGGTTTTTATACTAGTAGTAAATATTCAACTCTTTTACAAAGATGATTTCAAACTCTATTTTTAATACAAAGCTCATTTATAAAACCGTTTTCTAATCTATCAGTATATACAAACCTTTACCTCATTCGTATGAGAAATCTAATTAAACGGCTTAGTAAAACAAGTGGTATGAAACGCTTGCATTTACTTCATCGGTTAATTTTTGGACTTGTTCGATTGAAAATCTTGTGATAATTTTCGAGTGGAAATCTACAATTTGTTCGTAAATATTTAAGTTAAGCTAGTGGTTATGGGACATGAAGCTAAACTCATATATTTACTAAGTTAGTGTAATTTACACTTGTCGATCATTGATGATCATTTTGTGATTTAGACTAGCAATGTGCGATGTCTCTTTGTTTGTGTGGGGACTTATAACCCCGTTTGTGGAACTTCAATTCAATTTGGTAGGGTAGCGATCCATGGTCTTTGGACCGTTCGTGGAGCAATCGGCTCAATGAGTATGTGCATGATTCGTATCTTTTAGGGTGCGTCGATGTTCGGCTCATTTATCCGTATGGGGAACTGTACCACGACCGAATTTGTGCATGAGGCGTATCTTTTAGGGTGCGTCGATGTTAGGTTCATTTATTGGGTTAGCCACCCATGGAATAGCGTTTCGTTTGTGATACACGTGTTGGTGAGTTTTCATGCTCCCGTTTATGATAGGCCTCCCCCATTTGTGATTTATGGATTTCTAATTGATGATTTTTAGAATTTTTGTTTCACCTCTTTATGTGATTGGCAATGATATGTTTGTCAATATTTGTGGTTTGGTGAATAAAATAAAGAATATGACATTCTTTTTGGTGCTTTGAGATTCTTGAGATTTTGTATGATTTTGTTGTTGTTTAAAACATACTTGTCACAGTTTGACATTATTGTTATCATATGTTTTTGTTATATATCTACCCTAATCTCATTTTATATATGATAATTATAGCTGACTGAGCCATTTATTATTTTCTTATTAAATAATACTCGGGTCAGACCGAGATGTTACAGGTGCTTCTGCTTGACTCCTTATCTGGGATCATCTGCTGACTTTTGTCTAACTATATTAGATTGGTAGTTTTTGATGTTATACATTTGAGATAGAGACTCCTTGATGTATACATATTCTTTTGTCTAGCACTTGTATCTATTCTTTTGTGATATTATGGATCTTATTTGACCACTACTCTGATGTACACTTTTATGTGTTATTTTCATATCTGTTTCCGCCTTTGAGATATGAACATCTATGACTGATTTATGTTATGCTTATTTCTATATTTTTTTCCGAAGGCCTCATAGCCACTGTGTGGTAGCTTTGAGTTTGTATTTGATATGTCGGACTTCCTCTTGAAATGAAATGTAAGTTATATCATCTAACATATCGGTACTCGCACAAAGCAATTACACAGATGGTCGCTCCTCAACAGCCTTATTCTTCATGCTAGTCGACGGCATTATCCAGTAGTGTTCTTGGCTAGCATGAGTATAGAGGTGGGGCATCACAGGAGTGATGACAGTGGACTTTTGAATGCAACTAAAAGTCAATGAATTAAATTTGACATTTATATACTACTTTAATAGCGAAATTTAATACTTGGAATAGTGAAGAATAATTGAATTTGTGATTTATATGAATCAAAATGGTTTCTAATATGGATATAAATTCTACTTGAATTATAACTGATTTGGTAGGTTTTTAATATTGGAATTTCAAGTAATTTCATCGATTTTGAAAATCGCTCGATTTAATCGACACGTTAAAATAGCCTTCCGGGGCACAGTCTCGGAATTTGATGAAACTAGTTTCATTGGATCTGTAATAGTGTATTATTGTAGGTTTTCAAATTTCGTAGCAATCGGATTTATTTTCTGCTCGTGGGAGTTGAAAATGTGCAGAAATTAATTTAAGGAATTTAATTTAAAACCGGTCGTTTAAAGCCTAACTCACGTATACTTTGGAATTGGCCTTTGAAACATGTTCCATTAAGTTCGAAATAGGGGTAAAACATTACAAATGCAAGGCGGCACATTCCGTTTGGAGATGGGGAAAAATCAAGTGTGAACGGGATTTTTAAATAGTAAATCACACGTATATATATACGCGTTCAAACCAAACCCTAACCCTATTATATTTCCAGCCGCCACTAAATTTATCAATGGCCAAAAAATTCGAATTTCTTCCTTTAATTTCTCGAAATCCATCGAATTTTAGCCAAAGTTTCCAACTGGAGAAACGTGGAGCTCGTCGAGCTCAAGAGATCCATATGGTGGCGATCAAAAATCGAGCTTCAGAATGACCTAGATCTACTCGTTAATGCACTCGGGTGTAGGGGTTCGTGAGACTGAGTTGTGGTGTCGAGTTGGGCATGTCTCAGGTCGTGGGGGAGCAAGGTGAGGCGCGCATGGCAACATCGCCTGATCGAATTCCAGTGATGTATCGGAGGCGCGGCGATCGTTTTTGATGCGTGAGGATGGGTTGTCTTCGTTTCGTCTGTAGCTGGAGGAAGCATGGGAGAGGAGGAAGAATGTGCGTTAGATCTAGATCTAACGGCTGAGTGTTTTCTTTCAAGGTTAAATAAAAAATAATAAAAAAGGAGAATTGTAAATTTATTTCATTATAAATTATGAAATCTTATAAAACGTATATCTTTTTCATACGTTGTCGGAATTGGATGAAACAAGCGGCGATGGAATCGTAGTGATGAGTACTACGTTCTGGAACTGATTTGGAGACGATTAGAGATAGCTGAAATTTTAGGTTCAATCGAACGTCATTCGATTTGATTTAAAATTGAAAACTCAAGGTGAGTTAAACTCACTGATTTGGTTAATCAGTAATGTTTTATAGCAAATTAAATTTATTTATGCTTGCTTGGGTTGTTGAAATTGTTGATTGTTGAATTTAATTTAGGATGACAATATAGCATCTTGAAATGTTATTAAATTGGTTGAACCGGATCTAGGGTCACGATGTAGCATCTCGAATTGCTATTAAACTGTTTATGTTTATTTTTAAGCTTATTTCTGGTACTGAATCATATATGTGTGAAATTTGATAAATGGATTATTTTTTAATTACGTTGTTAATTATAACGTAAATTGAATTAGAATATATTAGTGTTATCTATTTGGCCAAATAAACACCGCCTACTATTAAATGGAAATGTGGTTTGAATGTTATGTTAGAAGTAGAGTAAATTTCTGATATGATATGATATAAGATTAGGACAAATGTTAATTGATAGTCAATCAATATGGATAACTGCCATTAACAAATTGATTGTTAATCACGGAATTAGATGTATATTTGTAAAAGAATCATGTGAATATTGATAATTTAATTTGGATAGTTAAATTAAATAAAATGGTTGCTTGTTTAAGTACCATTGGAGCTATTGAGCTTGATTTGGAATTTGAAAGGTTTCCAATTATGTTTAACTTTAGATTTTATAATCTAAAGTAAAAAGTTTATATGGTGAATATATACAAATATTTTGTTAAGTTATTATTTATGGATGATTTGAAAAGTGGTTTATAAATAAATATTGGTCGTTTTGATCTAATTGTGAAAGAACAATTCAAGATTTTAAGTGGTATTATTTATTTATGGTAATATAATTATGTGATAAATGGATAGTAAAACATTGATTACTTTATTTAAACTATATTGTTTCAGATTAATTACTTTGGTGGATTTTCAAGGGTTGTTTTGAAGTTATTATAATTTTTTTATTGGATAATTCTTTATAATGGTTTCAAACTATATTATTGTTTTTAAAAAAAGGAAATTATCAATGGATCTTTGGGATTTGTAAAAAGGAGATATTGATGAAGGAAGTTGATTTTTAAAAGGAAAATTGGATAAGTAAAATATGGGATTATAAAAGACTACTTTTATAAATGGATTTGGAAATTTATTTTGAATCTATAAAGGTTATTTAAAGTTATTTATTTTATTTATCCATTAGTGAAGTTTTAAAGGTTTAAGAATTTATTTATTTTATTATTTAAAATGTTTTTAGCCATGTTTCTTTTATATTGTTTAAAAATGATTAAACTAAGTATATGATGTTTTAGTTTATTTATAAAAAAATAAATTGTTGTAAAAGGAATTCTTTTATAAAAAGAGTTTATGAAAAAGGGTTTATAAATTTGGAAAGAGTTAAATAAATGAGAAGATTTATAAGAAGATATTTTAAATGAAAAAAAGGGATGGTTAAAGAGAGAAACGGTATTTCAGAATGTTTATATTCTCATTTTAAAGGATACTTGTATTTAACCATTTTAATATGATCTTGAGATAAGTAAAACTTCTAAATAAATGGTTAAGATACTTATACCATTTTGTAAGTATATGTAAAAGGTTCTTTAAGTTTCGAAAGGAATGGTTTTAAAATATACTTACATTCTTAAGATAAGAACTTGGTTTATTTTCTAAATATCGGAATATTTCATTTTGTGAATATACTATTTCGTGAGATAAGTATATGAAAGTGATTTCCAAGTATTTAAAAAGTGATTCTAAATTAATGAAGGTGAAGCTCAGTGGGTAACATGGGAAATGTGATCTTTGTTTGATTATTATTATTTGATAGATAAATAATTGACTGTCAAATCTGGCCAAATTCGTTGATCGTTTTGAAGTGACCGTGATCTGATTTAATTATTCGAAAACCACTTTGATCCTATTTCTGCGTTATGAATTATGATATCGTGAAGCTATTGAAGACGGAGATTTGGTTTGTGCAGACCAAGGACAACTTGTATGGATGAATTCTATCGTTTCATTGCAGCGTGGAAGGCAGTGTTAGCATTCCAAGTATGAATGATATTCTAAAGGTAAAACGTAGCCTCAAGCCTCAACAACCGAGAAATGATCGAAACAAGGCATGTTAGCATTCCAAGTATGTCATCATCTTTCTAGATATCCTACGTATACATATTTATGGATTGGTTGTGCATGAGATCTCAAAAAGGTCGAAAGACCGGGATGATGACATATTCGGTACTAGTAGTCAAGTGCTAGGCCGGTTCTGTGTGGTAGGGTACACGATGTTCTTGTCAGACCTAGGTGCATTGATCTAGAGATGCACTCATCGGAGTTAATTCCTTACCTTGTCATAGTATGGAATCCATTCTCCAATACGTGTCGTAAGGTTTTTGATTGTGTACTAATTATACTGAAACGTGAGATGCAAGCATTTTAGCTATTTTCTAGTTTAATTTCTATAGACACTATTATAATATCAGATGATTTTGATATAAAATGTTTTGGTTATCGTAAGG
The DNA here is from genome assembly GCA_030737815.1 of Allium fistulosum. NCBI lineage: Eukaryota > Viridiplantae > Streptophyta > Magnoliopsida > Asparagales > Amaryllidaceae > Allium > Allium fistulosum. Next base: position 748,579,803 of record CM060905.1, on the reverse strand, counting down.
TAAAAACCCATCGTGTTTATGTGTGGCGTGGTCTTACGAGATACCTTTTGATTTCAAAAGATTTTCTTATAACTTTATAAATCCAATTGGAGGTGTTTTCTCACGCTGGTTTTCCAGACTGACTCGGGTGTTATTTTATTATAATGCTCGGGTCAGACCGAGTATTATAGATTTAGATTGGATTGCTTTGGAGCTTAGGAGGCGAGCTAGAGACTGAGACGTATTCTAGTACTTGTTTTATTCCGCTACAGTGTTTTGTTGAAAATATCAGCAATTGTGAAGACAGGCTGTTATAACTGTCTAGGCTAGTAATTATTGATTTGTGTACTCTAATTTGAGTTATGTATGTTACAGTTTTGATTTGTGTAAAGAGCAATTGATATTATATATTATTCAATCCGCTTTGAGATTCTGTATTTTTTTAGTTCTTCTTTCTTCTACTTTCTTTCCCTTAACAATCTGTCTTTCCGGCACTCGATTGTTCGGCATACTTTATAGTGAACGTATTGATGTCGATTTTCAAGGGTTGAAAAGTTGGGTCGTCACACCTTGTCCCACTTGAACCTCCTTCTCTTTCTTCTTTTCCCAACAAGCTAATGCCCCTTCCTGCCTAAACGCCATTTCTGTAACTACATCGCATGGATTCCTTATATGCGGTAAGGTAGCCCATGCTGACTCCGGCTTCAGACCCCTTATAAACTTCTCATTTCTTTTCATCACCATATCAACCATGGTATGCTCGTACCTGGCTAACTCTTTGAATCTTCTAGCATATTCCAGAACATACATCTCCCCTTGTTCCAGTTCAGTGAACTTCCTAACCAACATCGACTATGTCATCACTAACATAAACCTTTCTTGAAACCTCCTCTTAAACTCTGCCCAAGTCATTATCTCCTCATTAACACCAGTTGTAACAGTAATTCACCAAAATAGAGCAGCTCCCTAAAGCTGTCTTGAAGCAAGTCTCCTTTTCTGCTCGTCATTCAGTCCTAAGTCAGCGAAAATCCTCTCACAATGCAACAATCGGTTTTCTACCTCAATTGCATCCTCGGTTCCAATGAACGGTTTCTCTCCAAGCCTAATATAGTCTCTGCTCGGGTTAGCATAATAGTTGAATATCGGAACTTCCTGAACTCCTCCTCCAATAGCATTACCACTTACTACTCCGACTGCAATTCCAGCTTGCATCATGTTTACGAAAAACTGATACATGGCTCCCATGTCCACTTGGGGAACCCCCAACACCAACATTTTCAGCCTGAGCTTGAGCTGTACCTCTTCTAACATTTGGTCGGGCATTTCCATTAGTGGTGGTGCTCTCTCCTCTGATATTAGCTCTGCCTCATCTTCCGTCCATACTGTATTCAAGTCTCGTGAGATAAAGATGTATAGCCTAACAAAGGTAGGAGTCTAGAGATATAGCGCGTACTTATATATAACAAATACAAGTATGTCACTATAGCATTATCCCATACCCTTATCTTAACAATATTTACTAAGGATTATGTTTTCAAAAACCATTTTCAGTTAAAGTATTTCATAAACTATGCTCGGATACCAAGCTTCCAGTACGGATGCTGCAGTCATCTATAGTATTAGCTTTCGATGACTAAACACGTCTATGTTAACGGTATCTATAATATCAGAAACACTTGAATATGAAACAAATCATAGATTTCAATACAATATTTGTTAATTAGATTTCAAAACAGATGTTCCATATTCATACAACATAATCCCAATATGTTCCCAGGCATAGATAAAATATACTTACTACAAAATACGCCAAGAGCGGTATATGAAGGTACCCCCTTGGATGATCGGAGTCATACAGTTGTAACAACCAAAAATTTGAACTATAATAATTAATTAATGAATTAATGAAATAATAAAATAAGTTTGAGAAATTTTCAGAATCGAGCTACGGGAGTTGCACCTTTGTGTCCGTGGCAATTTTCAGATCAATTTCCATATATAACTTGTCGAAATCTGAGTCAGATGGAGAAGATACGAGAGAAATACGAAATCAGAAATTAAAAAGAAAATAAAATAAAATAATTAATAGAGCTAGGTCGACCCAATCCCATGGTCAGGTCGACCCCCAAGGCCATAGATCAACCTATTGGTCGGCATGCAGGTCGACCCGCCTATGTATATGGGGGTGAAAATGTACTGGTCGAAGCCTAACGTCATATTTTGATTTTTCTTCAATCATGTTCGTTTGTGCTTCCATCCGACGGTTCCTAGTGAGCCTATGACGTGGTTGCACCAGATTTAATCTTTAAATCCAACGGTTTGAGATCCCTAATCTACACAAGAAATAGGACCCTAGGCCTAGCTATTTTTCTTATTCAGATTTTCTCCCAATTGGGTTCATTGCCTAAGGCTGGACCCTAAAAAGAAATTTTTTATTGGGAGGGTATCTTTTTAATTAAAATATTTTACACCCTAGAAGTGGATCCGAGAAGGCCAAGGACTAGAGCTAAGGACCAAAATTGAGTGTTTTGTAATTATTTTAGATTTTTAAGTAATTTAAAATGATAGAGTTCTCAATAGTTGTAGTTTTTCTACAATTTTGAGACAGTTTTTATATAAGTTATGTACAACTAGTTTTTAAAGTTCTTTTCAGTCTATTTTATTCAGCTATTTTTATTCAACTATTTTATTCAGTTATTTACAATTATTTACAGTAATTTACAATTATTTACATTTTATTTACATCTGTTTTAAGTTGGAATTTAGCATGTAAATGTTAGTTTCTTTTTATTCCTTTTTACATGAATATATTAAAAAGAATAGAATTCGCTAATATGGATTAATATAGAAAAACACTAAATTTACAAAAATTGGTTATAAAATAAGAAAGATTGTAATAAGAAGATAGACTTAAATAGGCAAATTTGAGACATTTGCAAGCATGTTTATAACTAGTGGTTATAACTAAAAAGAGAAATTAGAAGAGTAACAATTATAACTTAGGTTATAATTATAGATAACAGAAAAAGCATATTTTAAAATATAGATTAAGTTAATAAGCAAATATAGTAGAAATAACAGAAGAGGCTTATTTTAAAGTCTTACACTAAGTTAATAAGCAAAGATAGAAGCAAGGCCCGTACCAACAGCAATCCCTATTAGTCAAGAACTGATGGTCTCACAATAGTTAGGTGAGGTTGGGACATGCTTATGCTAACTAGGTTAAATAAGTGGCCAGTAGATAGAGGCTCAAATCTAGGGATCTAGGCAAGGGGCGCAAATTAGAATTTTTTTGTTAGGAGCAATACCGACAGCATTCCCTTTTAGACTAGGACTGATGGTCTCACAAACACTTAGGTGAGGCTGGGCAAGACCTTTTCAGACTAGGACTGATGGTCTCACAACAGATTAGGTGAGGCTGAGCACACTTATTCTGATTGGGGTAAATAAGAGGTCAAAATAGGGAGCGACAGTTAGTGTGTACCGGCGGTGACCGAGCGTGCGGCATCGATTGGGGTAAATAATTCGCTACTGCGTTCCAAGCGCTAAACATGTGTCTTTTGCTATGGGACCAATAGGATTGGATCAGCTCACAGTGGCACAACAGAGATAGAGGCCGATCAAAGGGTAGGATTAGGATTTTAGCCTAATCAAGTTAATAGTTGAGACAGGATTAGGGTTTCAGCCTAATCAAGTTAATAGTTGAGATAGGATTAGGGTTTCAGCCTAATCACAACAATCTAAGACAAGTGCAAACAATCACAATCAAAGCAAACAGAATCAGAAATAGTATTTTATACCAGTTTTTCTTTTCTTTATTTCCTTTTAAACTAGAACTATTGCTAAGTGTATTATCTTTAACTTGCTTAGAAATGCTAGTAATTACTTTCACTCACCAGACTTATAATCTGACCCACTCCTTTATTTCCCTCTTTTTCCCCCATTGGCCAACAGAGGCAAGGACAGTAGATTTGGATTTCTTAGAGACCCATTTTGCAGAGCTTTCCCATTCTTCATGTATTCTTCTTATTATTTTCGGTTTTCTTTTCATTTGGCTTTTGATGTACTGGTACTTATTAGAGGGATAATTATTATTTATGTACTCTGATTCTGAGACTGAGATGTATTTTTTCACGAGACATCTATATTTGGTTTTTAAGACATATTCTGTTTTCATGACTTATTTTATGAAGTAATGATAAGTATTTTAATTGTTTTCGCTATTTTTATTTATTACTCTTGTGAATCTTAGTCCCGGTGATGCTTTAGCTATACCTATAATGCACCATATCTTTTAGTGTGTCCTTTTTGGGTATACTAAGTGGTGTGGGGTGTTTCACTTGGTATCAGAGCCTAAGGTTACACGATTCCTAAAAAAACTTGTTTTAAAAGTAAAGTATTTTTCAAAGTAACATATCTTCAAACTAGAAGTATTTTTTAGAAAGAAGCTCTTATTATAGAAATGGTTTTCAAGTATAAGAGAGTTTTTATAAAATCCCCTCAAAGTCTAGTTCAACCTTCTTTCGATTCTTTCGAGCCTAAATTCTCTTTTTCTTTGCATAGTATGGCGGATGCCCCAAATCTTTTAAAGGGTGTCTAAATCCCTAGCTGGTTTCGTAGATACCTTCAAGCTACGACACCAAAGGTGCACCGGTGGGTGGAGATCCCATTAATCCACCTACAGCGGCCAATTTTTCTAAGCTATGCAAGGACTTCGCTAATCAAGGAGGCAAGACGTTTTCTGGCATGGAGGATTTCGTAAAGGCACGACAGAGAGTTTAGCTTGCATCTTAGCAGTTGAAAGGAGAAGCTTCTTACTGGTGGGAGATCATAGAAATGGAAGGTAAAGACATTGGTTGGTTTAGATTTTGAGAAAGGTTTGAGAGAAATTTCTTGTCGCAAGGTGAGGAAAGCATGTAGTTGGAAAAGTTCATTAGTCTGAAGCAAGGGGGTCTTTCGGTGAAGGAGTATATAAATCAGTTTAATGAGTTGTCACGATTCGGGATGGAGTTTGTTAATACATCGCATAAGAAAATCATCAAGTTTTCTTAGGAATTGAATCAGCCCCTCCAAGGATTGTTATTGACGCATGTACCTATGGGAGCGACGTATGAGTCACTTGTTAAGGAACGAGAGCTTAAGGAGGTTCCTAAATCAGAAAACTCTAAGAAGTAGTGGTGGAAGAATAAGAAGGATAAGGATAAGAAGAAAGGAGGAGGAACTCAAAAGGGACAGATCAAGAAAGGCGAGAAATGTCATAGTTGTGGATTGGTTGGACATTTCACAAAGGACTGTAAGAAGGACACAATGAAGGGGAGGTGTAACAACTGTGGGCAGCCTGGTCACCTTAGTAGAGCTTGTCCTCAGAAGATGGGGCAGAGAGCAGGCGCACCTACAGTGCAAGTACAGGCTTTGGATGTAACACCTTCTTGTATTGGATAGGATCAAGGTAGAAAAGTCTCTATAGAAGGTTTGATCTCTATTTTGGATTTTCCTATTCTGATTCTTTTTTACTCCAGAGCATTGCATTCTTTCAATTCTATTCCTTGGTTGATTGTTTGCACTTAGATATTTCTTTAGTAGTAGACCCTATAGTTTTTTCAAACCTCATAGCAGGATCGGCATATTTATCCATGATTTGTAGGGGTTTGAAAAATTGTATACTAGGCGTAAAGTTTGATTGTGATGCCTATGTACTGAGATTTTTGGGATATGGGATGATTTTGGGGATGGATTGGCTATCCACTTATAGAACGATATTGGACTACGAGAGGAGAGTCGTCAGATTAGAGACATGTAGTGGAAGGACTCTCGAAGTTTCTTGCGACCCATAGGGGTCAGTCATGTGAGCTTCCTTTATTCCCTTGATTCATCACTAGGAGAGTTATATTCTATTCCAGTTGTTAGAGATTTCCCAGACATTTTTGAGGAGGTTAGGGGGATACCCCCAAGAGAGAGATTGACTTTAGGATCTATTTAAATGACAATGCTAAGCCAGTGGCATTGCACGTGAGATACATGGCTCCTATGGAGAGGAAGGAGTTAAGTAAGCAGATTGGTGAGCTATTGGAGAAAGGCTTCATTTGATAGAGAATATCTTAGTGGGGAGCGCTAGTCGTCTTCGCTACTAAGGCGGATGGTTCCCTTCGACTTTGCGTAGACTATAGAGAGTTGAATAAGCTCATGAAGAAGAACCATTACCTACATCCTAGGATAGATGATCTTTTCGATCAGTTGGTTGGCCCTTCAGTATTTTCTTAGCTTGACTTAGCTACTGGATTTCATCACTATAGGATCGCTGACGATAGCATCGATAAGACAACATTTAGGACACCTGATGGATTCTTTGAGTGGTTGGTTATGCCGTTTGGGCTAACCAATGCCCCAGCCTATTTCATAGATTTGATGAGCCGTGTTTTTCGAGATGTCCTAAATAAGTTCGTTGTAGTGTTTTTGGACGACATTTTGGTGTTTTCCATGAATATGGAAGAGCATGTTATTCATCTTGAGGAGGTTCTTCGCACACTTCGTGTACATCAGTTGAAGGCAAAGTTTTCGAAGTGTCACTTTTGGCGTAAGGAGGTGCGTTTCTTGGGACATGTAGTCTCAAAAGAGGGTCTACCTGTTGATCCCTCTAAGGTAGTAGCAGTACAAGATTAGAAGGCCACCAAGAATGTTACCGAAGTTAGAAGCTTCATAGGTTGGATAGTTATTATAGGAAGTTTATCAGAGATTTCGCTAAGTTTTCAGCACCACTTACTCGCCTCACTAAGAAGAATGCAGCATTCGTGTGGAACGTGGTTGTGGATGCGTTAAGTAAGAAGAGAGCAACCTTAAGTCAAATGTTTGTGGAGTGGAAAAGCAGTTTATTTCTACCTTTGATTTTAAGCCCTCTACGAACATTACCCCTAGATTATTGGCAGCACTTGAGGTTAAGCCTACCTACATAGATTAGATTGGCTCAAGGCAGCAAGAGGATTCAGAGCTTGTGGATATTCTAGAGAGGATTAGCAAAAGAGAGGTCTCTAGACATCTCCAACGCTATTTCATAGATAGTAAAGGGTGGCTAAGGAGAGATGGAAGACTTTGTGTCCCACACACTAGTGATTTGATGAGAGCAGTTCTAGCAGAAGCACACCATTCTCGGATGACTATTCATCTGGGCACTGATAAGATGTATAGGGACATAAAGAGAGTGTTTTATTGGAGCGGCATGAAGATGGATGTGGCAGAGTTTATAGCTAAGTGTCTTGTGTGCCAAAGGGTTAAGGCAGAGCAGTAGAAGCCCATCAGATTGCTTCAACCATTGGATGTACCCGAATGGAAGTGGGATAGTGTTTCGATGGACTTCATATATAGTTTACCTTGATCTAGGAAGGGAAATACTAGTATTTGGGTGATTGTAGATCGTTTGACTAAGAATGCCTACTTCATTCCAGTCAAGAGTAAGAGAACAGCACCTTATTTGGCATCCTTATATATTCGTGAGATAGTCCAAATTCATGAAGTTCCCTTAAGCATAGTGAGCGATAGAGACCCTATCTTTAATAGCGAGTTTTGGAAGAGCTTGCAAGAGACTTTAGGTGCATAGCTTAGATTGAGTACGGCCTATCACCCTCAAACAGATGGCCAAACAGAGAGAGTTAACAGAGTTCTTGAGGATTTGTTGAGGATGTGCATTCTTGATTTTGGGGGAACTTGGGAGGAGCACCTTTCTTTAGTGGAGTTCGCATATAATAATAGTTTTTAGGCTAGCATTGGGATGGCACCTTTTGAAGCTCTTTATGGAATACCTTGCAAGTCGCATTCGTGTTGGTTGGAGTCTATAGAGAGATTGCTACTTGGTCCCGACATGATTAGAGAGATCGAAAAAGATTGATTTGAATAGAAGAAGAATGAAGACGGCCCAAGATAGGTAGAAATCCAATGTAGATAAGAGGAGAAGGGATATTGAGTTTGAGGTAGGAGACTTGGTTTTCATCAAGGTATCTCCGCTAAGAAAGGTAGTGAGATTTGAATCAACTGGGAAACTTGCTCCCAGATTCGTAGGACCATTCCCCACTGTGGAAAAGGTAGGGAAGATGGCGTATCAGATAAAGCTACCGGAGAGGCTTGTGGGAGTTCATGATGTTTTTCGTGTTTTGCACTTGACAAAGTGCTTACATGATTTAGCAGTGGTAGTGGAACCTAGCCAACTTGAAGCAGTTGAAGTGGAGAGAGAAGCATCGATTCGTTGCATTCCTACCAAGATCGTTGGGCGTGATATCAAGAAGAATAGGAATAAGGAAGTCCCTTTAGTTAAGGTGTAGTGGGGAGATAGCATAGAGGACGCTACGTAGGAGGATGAGGAGAAAATACATATCTCTTATCCGTATCTTTTCGATGGTACGTTTTGAATTTCCTATTTCCATCTTTAGTTTTGAATAGGTTCTTTCCTTTAGTATCCTTTGGGAGGGTAGATCTTAGGATTTAACCTATGGATGTTAGGACTAAATGTAAACATGTTACTTGAACATGTTATGTATGACGGACGCTAGTGGTTGCAAGTGTTTGCTAGCGGATGCTAATGGACGCATACACACACACACACATTAGGCACTATTATCTCTTAGGGATCGGCCTAACTAGGTCACTAAAGCATATGCATATGGATGTGTGCGCATTTGCATTTTTATTTTATTTCCATGGTTGTTATAATTGATGATTGTCATATGATTGTTGCATTTAGATAATGACTGTAGCACGCATATAGAACTATCAGTTATCATTAGGAAAATTGTATTCATTTGGATACATGGCACGGACCTGATTGCATAAAAGGAGGTCGACTGAATCAGTAGACTGCCTATTCATTTGCATTAGTTAGGGACATTAACACTACATTATTGCATATATCATAAATTGCATTAGAAAACTTAAGGACAATGGATGTAATGGATGGTGGTTGAACATTTGGTTGTAGAATTTGGATGAAAATATTTATTTCATTCTTCTGTCCTTGGAGATTTCGGGGACGAAATCTTTAAAGAAGGGGAGAATGTAACAACCCAAAATTTGGGCTACAATAATGAATTAACGAATTAATTAAATAATAAAATAAGTTTGTGAAATTGTCATAATCGAGCTAAGGGAGTTGCACCATTGTGTCCGTGGTGATTTTCTGATCAATTTCCATATATAACTTGTCGAAATCCAAGTTAGTATGAAGAAGATACGAGAAAAATATGAAATCAAAAATTAAAAAAAAAAAAAAAATTAATAGGGCAAGGTCGACCCAAGCCCATGGTCAGGTCAACCCTAGGGTCGACTCCCAAGGCCATAAGTTGACCTATAGGTCGACATGAAGGTCGACCCGCCTATGTATTTGGGCATGAAAATGTCCAAGTCGAAGCTTAACGTCATATTTTGATTTTTCTTCAATCATGTGCGTTCGTGCTTCCATCCGACGATTCCTAGCGAGCCTATGATGTGGTTGCACCAGATTTGCTCTTCAAATCCAGCGGTCTGAGATCCCTAAGCTACACTATAAATAGGACCCTAGACCTAGCTATTTTTCTCATTCAAATTTTCTCCCAATTAGGTTCATTGCCTGAGGCTGGCCGTAAAAAGAAATTTTTTCTTGGAAGGGGATCTTTTTAATTAAAATATTTTACACCCTAGAAGTGGATCCGGGAAGGCCAAGGACAAGATCTAAGGACAACAGATGAGTGTTTTGGATTTATTTTATATTTTTAAGTAATTTAAAATAATAAGGTTCTCAATAGTTGTAGTTTTTCCTGTAATTTTGAGACGGTTTTTTTATAAGCTATTTACAGCTAGTTTTTAAAGTTCTTTTCGGTCTATTTTATTCAGCTATTTTTATTTAGCTATTTTATTCAGTTATTTATAGTTATTTACATTTTATTTACATCTGTTTTAAGTTGGAATTTAGCCTGTAAATGTTAGTTTCTTTTTATTCCTTTTTACGTGAATATATTAAAAAGAAAAGAATTCGCTAATATGGATTAATATAGAAAAACACTAAATTTACAGAAATTAGATGTAAAATAAGAAAGACTGTAATAAAAAGAAGATAGATTGAAATAGGCAAATTTGAGACATTTGCAAGCATGTTTATAACTAGTGGTTATAACTAAAAAGGGAAATTAGAAGAGTAACAATTATAACTTAGGTTATAATTAGAGATAACAGAAGAGGCTTATTTTAAAACTTATATTAAGTTAATAAGAAAATTAGTAGAAATAACAGAAGAGGCTTATTTTAAAGACTTGCACTAAGTTAATAAGCAAAGATAGAAGTAGGGCCCGTACCAACAACGTTCCCTTTCAGTCAGGAACTGATGGTCTCACAATAGTTAGGTGAGGTTGGGACATGCTTATGCTAACTAGGTTAAATAAGTGGCCAGTAGATAGAGGCTCAAATCTAGGGATTTAGGCAAGGGGCGCAAATTAGAATTTTTTTGTTAGGACCAATACCGGCAGCATTCCCTTTTAGACTAGGACTGATGGTCTCACAAACACTTAGGTGAGGCTAGGCAGGACCCTTTCAGACTAGGACTGATGGTCTCACAATTGATTAGGTGAGGCTGGGCATGCTTATGCTGATTGGGGTAAATAAGAGGTCAAAATAGGGAGCGACAGTTAGTATGTACCGACGGTGATCGAGCATGCGACATCGATTAGGGTAAATAACTCGTTATTGCGTTCCAAGCCCTAAACAGGTGTCTTTTGATGTGGGACAAACAAGATTAGATTAGCTCACAGTGGCACAACAAAGATAGAAGGTCAATCAAAGGGTAGGATTAGGATTTCAGCCTAATCAAGTTAAAATTTGAGATAGGATTAGGGTTTCAGCCTAATCACAGCAATCTTAGACAAGTGCAAACAACCACAATCAAAGCAAACAAAAACAAAAACAGTATTTTATCCCAGTTTTATATTTTCTTTATTTCCTTTTAAACTAGAAATGTTGCTAAGTCTATTATCTTTATCTTGCTTAGAAATGCTAGTAATTACTTTCACTCGCCAGACTTATAGTCTGACCCACTCCTCTATTTCCTCCTTTTTCCCCCACAGGCCAGCAGAGGCAAGGACGGTAGATTTGGATTTCTTGGAGACCCATTTGCAGAGCTTTCCCATTCTTCATGTATTCTTCTTCTTCTTTTCGGTTTTCTTTTCATTTGGCTTTTGATGTACTGGTACTTATGAGAGGGATGATTATTATTTATGTACTCTGATTCTGAGACTGAAATATATTTTTTCACGAGACATGTGTATTTGGTTTTTAAGACATATTCTACTTTCATGACTTATTTTATGAAGTAATGATAAGTATATTAAATGTTTCCGCTGTTTTTATCAATTTCTCTTGTGAATCTTTGTCTCTGTAATGCTTTAGCTATACCTATAACGCACCATATCTTTTAGTGTGTCCTTTTGGGTATACTAAGGGGTGTGGGGTGTTTCAACGGTCATAATAGACTTAATGCAAACACAGCAGAAATAACGACAAAACAAAGAACTGCAACTCCTAAATAGCTATCCATTAGCCTCGTGCTTGCTCCGGTAGCCTTGTTCGCCATCCTACTAAAACCTAAAAAAGTCCTTAACCTCTCAGTCTACTCAAATCAATTTTGAGCATCCAAGAGTTTAAGGGGAAAACATAAACTTCGAGTCAGACATAAATCCTGGTATGAATAATACTATGTATCCTGGTTAAGTATGTTAAGTGAGACCACACCGCTTAGCGGAACGGGTTCCCCTCACTAACATCCTTTTAAAACATATCTTTTGCAAATCATTTTCTTCAACCAAAATTGGTTAAAAACTGTAAAGCATCATTATGTAAACATACATAAAATCAGGCAATATATGAGTTATCTACTCAACACATAAGTTTTGTTTTGCTAACTTTTAGCCTTTGGCTGACTCAGGCCTACCAGACAATATAAACAAAATTAATCTAACATATGTTAGACTCTCCTCTTCTAGACGGTCTGTCCTTAACTATTAGTTAAATACTTCTCTTCTGGACGATCTGTCCCTAACTTAATCATCCCCCAGGTCTACCTGATCCTAATGGTTTTTCAGGCTCACCAATAACCTTTTTGTATACAAACATATATTCCTTTCGGTGTGTAATCATAATTTTAGTCTTACCTGTGATCAAGCCCTACACACTGGAATTTTGGAAAACAATTAGCCGGGGCCAATAGCTAATGTATAGAGCGCGACCCTATACCAATCCCATTTAATATTCTAATATCTGAGTCATTTTCACTAATGGATCCCTTTCCATGATTTTCCTTGAAAACATTTTCAAAATGATTTAAAACCTTTAAATCAAACTCAAATAAGGAAAATATATAATCTATATGTTTTACTCAAAATCACTTTGCCATCTTATATACATACACACACTTTACTCAAACCTTAGTTGATGAAAACATTTAAACATTTGAAAGTGACCCTTTCGATTCCATTGAAAGTACCCATTTCTAACTCTTTGAAAGCATCTCTTTCGAAACCAAGTAAAACCCCTTTATTTTATCTAGGCCGAAAGGCCAAAGCTTTTCCTTTCAAAACCATACTTCAAGCCCTTTCGAAACCTTTGAAATCCTTTCTTTCAGAAGCAATAAAACCTTAGACATCTTATCTTAAAACATTGCCTTAGAAAACCTTGGAAAAACCTTCCATTTTAACCCTTTCTAAACCATCAGAAGATAGTACCTTTCGACTCCTTCGGAACCCTTTGGGGAACCATCCCTTTTTGAAATCATTTAAAACACCTTTCGAAAGCAATAACCTTTAGAAACTTAAACCTTTTGAAAGCTCTTTGGGTTCAATTAAAACATGTGGAAAACCTCTTCCAAAACCATATAAGTCATCTCTTTTGAAACCTTTGGGTTATACATCAATTCGAATAAAAAGGGTAAAAACATTAAGTCAAAACCTTTCTTTCGAAACCTTATTCCTAAGCAAAGAAGCGATGGTGTCGAAACTATCCCTTTGAAAGCATGGGAGAAGTGGCTGATTTTAAATGACAAGTTTAACTTTCAAAACCATTGACTTCGAAAGGTAGAAAGGCGGCAACTTGGGGTTTCGACCCCTTTGAAAGCTTTATTTAAAATTTAAGAAAGAAACCAAGTAAAAACCTAAACTTTGAAAACACTTGACCCAGTCGAAAGCATCTGGGTTGAAAGCAATCTCTTTCGAAAGCACAGTATGCGTTATCTTTGGCTTATAAAACAACCATATTCCAACCCCTTCGGAACCTATGGTTTCGACCAAGTACCCCTTCGCCTTTGTCCAATACGCTACGTACCAAGTAGCTTAATACCATGTGCATTGGTTTCAAAACCAATGATGGCAAAAGGTCTGGTCGGAACCCCCTATGCCAAAAGTGACATAACATGCTAAAATCATGTTATTTTTGTTTTAACTTAAATGGGAAAACTTTTCGACTAGTCTGCCTTTATTTGTCAAATTCTTATTGGTTCCTAAATACTTTCCAAAAAAATGCTGCCAATAATTTCAGAAATAAAATGATTTTGTTTTACAAAATGCCCCTTCTCCTTAATAAAATATATAAAACGTTTAAATCCCATACCTTAAATAATTTTATATATTCATCAAAACACTTTGGAAAAATCTATTTTAATATGTTTTCCAACATATATAAATTCAAACCCAAATAATTATTTATTTAGCCATAAATAATTTTTAACTCAATAAATCATTTTCTTTACTAGAAAATTAATATAAAATCCACATTAATTCAGAAAATTAAGAAAATTGAAAATCGTCTCTAAATTATCATTTATGATCTATATTTAAACTTTCAAGGCATTTGGATGTCTTTTAATAGGGTTTTCATACAAACATTTCATAAAATCTAATATGAACATGTATATATCATCAACAAGTATATATATACTTTAATCGTCCAACATATGGCATAAAAATGTAAAATCATTTCAGATCTAATTAGAATCGAAAAATATAAGAAAAGTGGGATGTAGTAATCATTTACCTTAGATTTGTGATTAAAGATGTTAGATTTGATGTTGAATAAGTTGATTTACTTCTTCTCTTGAAATCCTAGCTTTATCTTCTCTTGAGACTAAAAATTGTGGCCAGTCTTAGAGTTCTTCTGTTTGAGAAAATGAATTGAACATGTGTTTTTGTTTCCTAAGGGTTTGGGGTATAAGTCCATCATATTTCCCATTTTACCCTCCCTTATTTCCTAACACTTTTATTCATGTTATCTCATTTTGAATCACATTTAACATGGCATGGCTACCTTTGATTATAATCAAATCTCAATCTATTTACCATCACATTATTTTATTTAATTTATCTAATTAAATATCCTAAATAATCCTATAAAAATATGGTGTGTTATAGCCAACCCAGTCAAAAGGCAAGAATAGTTTATTCAACTCTTTCGACTAAGCCAACTTGGTCGAAAGGTGGGGATAGCTTTGTCAATCCTTTCGGTTAAATCAGCTTAATTAAGGGGTAGAACAAACACTTCAAACCCTTTCAACTGTGTCGATCTAGTCGAGAGGTGTAACATCCCCTATCTAGAGGCCCAAACCTAAGCGTTACAGATGCTGTAGTCGTCTACAGTATTAGTTTCCGGCTACTAAATACGGTTATGTTAATGGTATTTATAATATCAGAAACACTTGAATATGAAACAAAATGCAGATCTCAAAACAACATTTCTTCATTAAATTCAAAGAGACGTTCCATATTCATCTTACATAATCCCAAATACGTTCCTTGGCATAGATAAAACATACTTATTACAAAATACGCCAAGAGCAGTATATAAAGTTACCCATTTGGATGATCAGAGTCATATAGTCATAATAGAATCCAACAAACATAGTGGACATACAACAAAACATAAAACTGCAACTCCTAAATAGCTATCTGTTTGCCTCATGCATGCCTCCGGTAGCCTTATTCGTCATCCTACTAAAACCTGAAAAAGTCCTTAACCTCTCAGTCTACTCAAATCAATTTTGAGCACCCGAGAGTTTAAGAGGAAAACATAAACTTCGAGTCAGACATAAAGCTTGGTGTGAATAATACTATACATCCCGCTTTATAATGTTAAGTGAGACCACACCGCTTATCAAAACGGTTTTCCCCTCACTAACATCCTTTTAAAACAATCTTTGCAAAACCTTTTCCTGCAACCAAAACTGGTTAAATACTATAAAGCTTCATTATTTAAATATACATAAATATATCAGGTAATAAAAGAACTATCTATTCTAACACATAAGTTTTGTTTGGCTAACTTTTAACCTTTGGCTGACTCAGGCCTACTAGACAATATAAGCAAAATTAATCTAATAGGTGTTAAATACACCTCTTCTAGACGGTCTGTCCTTAACTATCTGTTAAATAATTCTTTTCTGGACGGTCTGTTCCTAACTTAATCATCTCCCAAGTCTTCCTGATCCTAATGGTTTTTCGGGCTCACCAATAACCTATCTATATACAAGCATATATTCCTTTCTATGTAATCATAATTTTAGTCTACCTATGACCAATCCCTACACACTGGAATTTTGAACAATAATTAACTGGGCTAATAACTAATGTATATGGTGTGACCTTATACTAGTCTCATCTGGTATTCCAATATCTAAGTCATTTTCACTTAGGGATTTCTTCGCACAAATTTCCTTGAAAACATTTCAAAAATGATTTAAAACCTTTAAATCGAAATTATATGAGGAAAAAATTATATATTCTCTCTATGCTTTACTCAAAATCGCCCTGCCATGTTATATATATTATTTACAAAAAAATTAGTTGATGAAAACATTTAAGCATTTGAAAGTACCCCTTCGAAACCATTGAACTCATTCCTTTCAAAAGCAATAAAACTATAGACATCTTATCTTAAAACACTTCAAAACATTATCTTAGAAAACCTTGGAAAACCTACCATTACAAACCTTTCGAAACCATTCAGTAAGTAGAACCTTTCGACCTTGTCGGATGATACCTTTCGACCCCTTCGATGGCTAACTTTTGACTTCATCGAAAGCTTTGCTTTCGACCCCTTTGAAAGCTTGGCTTTCGAATCCTTTTAGAAACAAAAATAAGGCCTTTCGAAAGCATTCAATCCTTAAAACATAAACCTTCCAAAAGCACCTTGGGGTTCAATTTAAAATATGTGGAGAATCCTCTTTTAAAACCTTTCGTCTTTGTCGAAAGCTTAGCATTCGACCCCTTCGAAAGCTTTGCTTCAAAAGCTTTAAAATATATCTTTTTAAAACAAATGGCTCCAGCTTTTAAAACACCTTCTTCGAAAGCTTGGGTTATACTTCAATTAAAGACAAGGGTAAAACATCCAAGTCGAAAGCTTCCTTTCGAAAGCATGGAGAAGCGGTTGATTTTTAGAAAACAGGTATACCTTCCGACCTTGTCGAAAGCAATGGCTTCGAAAGTTGAATGGTGGCGGTAACCTTTTGACTTCGTCGAAAGGTTTAAACATTCATTTTAAATGTTTGACCTGGTCGAAAGCAACTAAGTTGAAAGCTTCTTTTCAAAAGCAAAGCAGGCGTTACTTTTGGTTTGTAAAACAAACATACTCCAACCTCTTCGGCAACTAAGGTTTCGACCAAGTACCCTTCGACCTTGTCCAATTCATTACATACCAAGTACCCTGATACCATATGAATTGGTTTTGACCTTATCGAAAGCATGCTTTCAGCCTTGATGAAAGGTCTGGGTCGGAGGCTTTGATGCCAAAAATGGCTGAAACATGTTAAAAGTATGATTTTCCTATTTTTATCTTAAAAGATATAGCTTTTCAACTAACTTGCCTTTATTTGTCAAATTTCCATTGGTTACCAAATACATTTCAGAAAAGTGTTGTCAATATTTTCAAAAATTAAATAATGATTTTATTTTATAAAATACCCTTTCTCCTTAATTAAATATATAAAACATTTAAGTCCCATACCTTGAATAATTTTATATATTCATCAAATCACTTTGGAAAAATCTAGAAAAATTCCAGTAAATCTATTTAATATGCTTTTCAACATATAAAAATTTTAAACTCAAATAATTACCATTTTAGCGATAAATAACTTATAACCCAATAAATTATTTTCTTTACTAGAAAATTTATATAAAATCCAAATTAATTCGAAAAATTATGAAAATTGGAACCCATTTGGAAAATATCATTTCTGACCTATATTTAAATTTTCAAGGCGTTTGGATATAATTTAGTTGGGTTTTCATATCACACATATCATAAAAACTAATATGAAGATGTATAATTCATCACAAGCATATATATAATCTTAATCATCAAAACATAGCATTAACTTGCAAAAACAATTCAGATATAACTCAGAACTGGAAACTATGAGAAAATGGGATGTAGTAATTATTCACCTTAGCTTTGAGATTAAAAGATGTGAAATTTGATGTTGAATATGTTGATTAACTTCTTTCTCTTGAATCCTAACTTTATCTTCTCTTGAAAATAAAAATGGTGGCCGGCCTTGATATATATTATGTTAACGGTAAAAAATGAACGCTAACACCCGGTGTGTGTAATAGAATCGTGAAAGCACCACCCGTGTGACGGGAATAGAATTTAAGCAGTAAAAGACAACAATTTATAGTGGTTCGGCTTGAGATTAAGCCTACGTCCACTTTGAATCTCTTTATTACTGAATTCGGTTACAAATCGGTACAACTCTCTTATCAAAACAGTACAACTTGATCGAAAGAAACAATCTTGACTACTAGCTCAATCTTCGTCGATGAAATTCGATGAATTCATGTTGAATGCAGGGCTTGAAGATCGTTGTAGCGTCTTGAATGTTTGAGGATCTTTGATTGCTGGTTGAATGGAGACTTCGACGGAGTAACGACGCTTGAAGAAATGATTTGGCAAAATGTCCCCTGAATGTTGGAAGTGATGGGGTATTTATAGGAGCTGATTTCTGGGCAGGAAATTTGCCTAAGTCTTAGGTCGCGTATGACCTTAGTTGAGTCGTAGGTCGCGAGCGACCTAAGCTAGGTCGCTGTCCCCTTGTGGCTTCAGAAGTTGGCTGGTAAGGCTGTACTGGGTTTCCTTTGATCAAGTAGTAGGTCGCACGCGAGTTAAAGAGTAGCTGTGGGACCTCTAGGTCGTAGGTCGCTGAACATGTTTTAACAGTTAGGTCGCTAACCTCTTTAGGTCGTCAAGTCCCTTAGGTCGCTAACTACTTTAGGTTGTTAAGTCCTTTAGGTCGCTAGCTACCTTAGGTCGTTGAGTTCCATAGGTCGCAATCCTTTCTGTTGCAAGGTCGCAAGACTTCTGCTCTTAGGTCGCGAGCCTTTCTGGATCTTAGGTCACGAAGCTTTCTTAAGTCCTTAGGTCGCAAAGCTTCCTTACAGTTAGGTCGCGAGGTCCTCCTGGATCTTAGGTCGCGAAGCTTTCTTGAGTCCTTAGGTCGCAAACATCTCTTAAGTCCTTAGGTCGCAAAGCTTCCTTACAGTTAGGTCGCGAGGTCCTCCTGGATCTTAGGTCACAAGATCTTCTCCCAAGTCGCTAAGTTCTCTAGGTCGTGAACTCTTCTTAGGTCGCTAAGTTCTAGGTCGCTGAGATAAAAGGATTAACATTTGCCCCTCGAGGCATATGACTATGCCATAGGTCGTATGCTTCGATTCACCCCTGCTAAGTCGCAAACGACCTAGAACTTTGCGTGCCTGTTCGCCTCCTATTCTCAGCTTCATATAAATTGGCTAGGTCGCACCTTCTTCTTCACCCTACTGTCTTGAGCCTCCATCGCCATTAACAGTTTTTCGAGCTTCCAGAGACAAATTTGACCTAATCAGCCAACGATTCTTCCTCGCCGATCATAATTCGTAAGTGGATCAGCTTCTATTCATCCATAATCATCACTTGATCGCGAATCGCTGTTACCTATCCCAAGCTTAATCTTGCGCATTGTGCTTTCTGAACGGTTGTTCCAACTGACTTTCGTTCGTCATTTGATGTGTCGTGGTGATTTGCGATCATACGAAAGTTTTTACTACAGTTCTGTGGGGTTTGCTATTGATTTGCTAGTCAATCGGTGGTACATTAAGGTAGGATGAAGGGGAAGGTGAAATTTTCCTGATTTGGCGGTATTGGGTTATCGGATCCAATATGACATTGCTTGGAGAGGAAGTCACCAGCCTACCAGATTTGAACGACCTAGGAGTTAGGTCGCGTGGGGAAGCTTAGCGACTTAAGCTTTTGCGATCTGACAACATTTGCGACCTAGAGAGTTCTTAACCTTAAACAATTGTGCACGACCTAGGACTTGAGGAAAATTGCCCCACCTTAGTCCATTCAGTTGCAACGTGCGACCTACAGAAATCCTGACTCATAATAGGTCGCTGACCGACCTAATACTTAGACAATTTCTCACAGTCTTGAACTTTCAATCTGAACAACATAACATAAGAACACTGCAGCCTGTGTTAGGTCGTAAGCGACCTAACACTTAGAACTCTGAACAGCTTTTGACTGATTTTTTTTTTGAATTTGGATTCGAATTGTTTTGGACTTTGTACTTCTTTTTAGATTGCTTTCAACTTTAATGCTGATAACCTGATTAGAAGCAACATTCACAGAAAAAATGGGACGAATATACTGCTATTGATTGCCCACATCAAACAACAGATTAGTTGACAAAGAATATCAAACTTAAATGAACTTCGTGAATGAAATGCTGTGAACTAACAAATCTAAGTGAAGTATTAAAGCAAAATTGAAATGACCAACTAAAGCTGATTTATTTGCATCAACACAACACTATTCTTGGACTTAAGATATCAAGCCCTGAAACTTTATAATCGACAAGTATCAATTAGTTTAGTTTCACTTACATTTGCTTGTTATTGTATTAGTTTTGCACAACACTTCACTCTTTTTAGGAAACGTGCACCTTAATATTTGATCGTCCAGTTCCTTGTGTAGAATGGAATCTCAACAGGAAGACTTGGAAACAGCTGGAGAAGGTTTTCCAATTGCTACTCCATTAAATGATCCTCCGGAAAGGGCTCCTACCACCTTGAGTCATAAAGTCTTCCGACAATTGTGCATCCAATTTGGCATTGCCGAAGCAGATGCTTTACTTCCTGGGTCAAACGACACTGCTGACAGGCCGCCTCTTGGCTTTATTGCTGTGAACCGTCAGATGTGTTCGAGTGGAGCCATTCCCCCATTTAACGACTGTCTTCGAGAACTTCTCCTTCGGCTATCTATTTCTCCCTTTCAACTACACCCTAATGGATATTCCATCCTGCTGGGATTGTGCGTGCTTTTCAGAAGAACGTTGAACCGCTTTCCCACTTTTGCTGAAATTCGCTTCTTGTGTACATTTGCCAAGAACAAAGACCATCCCTCTATCATACTTGTGAGGGGTGCGAGGAACCGTAAACTAATCCTGGACTTGCCCGAAAGCGCTCATGGATTCTTGACTCAATTCTTTTATGTCCGCTGTCCTCCGGGATTTTATGCCATCTGGAGGGTCGAAAGTATGATTGCCTTTCTCTGATTTGTTTTTCTAGGCTTTTCAGAGTTCAAACTATCAAATGCTTAACTCCATACTTTCTTTTTGCAGCACTTCCTCCTCCACTTCGAGATATTAGTCACAAATCGATTTTAGATACTCTAAGTGCCGTTGATGTTGAAGAGAGAAGTGCCAAATTCTTACTGAAAGATGAATTTCTGCACCAGTTTGGTCTTTTACATCCTTCTAGATCGACTCAAATTCATGAAATCTCCGGTTCTGACACGGAAACGTTAGCTGCTTCAGGTTCCCAAGCAGAGGCCTCGAATGCCCCAGAAGCGCTTCTGTAGAAGAAACTGCATCAGAAGCACCCGTCGTGGAGGCTGCTTTGATAAAATGTTCCGCATCTATCGATGTTGTAGGGTCAGCCAGCAAGTCGGCCCTTGCCCCAATTATTGAGGAGGAAGAGAATCCGCGAGTTTCTGAGAAATCTATCGATACGGAAGTTGAGAAGGAGAAACCTGCTGAGTTCCAGGGTGATGGCACTTTTGATGGCTTGAGTGATATCATGATAACTTCTCAAGAGCTTTTTGGGGATAATAATCCAAAAGTGACTTCTCCTGCTGTTGAAGCAACTTCCACCCTAAAACAAACCCTGACGCCTACTACGCCAGTCGTCTCCGTTTCCATACTAAAGCGTGGTCTGTAGTTTGACGCATGTAGCTCGCACGCCGCACACACTTAGGATTTTTCAGCACTTATAAGCATTTATCCTCTTTTCCTGGAAATTTCTAAACTTCACTTCTTTTCCATTTTTTCAGATTCTCCGATGGGACGTACCAGCTCATACTACGACAACTTTCGGCGCTACGGAGGGCGTGATTCTTACGATTATGGACGTTATCTTCCCTCCCGCAAAGAATCTGACGAAGAGCATGCAGCTAGAAAAGCTCAAGAAAAGCGTGCTTATGAAGAGCAGCAAAGGAGGAGAGACGATGACTCTTATAAAAGAAAATATCACGACGACAAAGGGAAGAAGCATGCTACTGATGACCCAAGTAAACGGGTTAAACTTGACGAGAAGAACGCGTCTGAAATTTCTGAAAAAGCTGACGCTCCTATCCCTTCTGATACTCCGGCCGGCTCTCCTCCTCTAAAGAAGTCCGATATTCAAACAATCATTAACAGGCCACAATATCAAGTTAAAGACGGGCCTCCAATGCTTCAGAGCCGATT
Organism: Allium fistulosum; assembly: GCA_030737815.1. Classification (NCBI taxonomy): domain Eukaryota; kingdom Viridiplantae; phylum Streptophyta; class Magnoliopsida; order Asparagales; family Amaryllidaceae; genus Allium; species Allium fistulosum. Next base: position 748,558,055 of record CM060905.1, on the reverse strand, counting down.
TCCGAATTGGTGCCTAAAAGGAGTGCGTTTTGATTTGGATTTGGTTCCGATTGATAAGCAAGACATGCTTAAAGGTCTTGACGCAGTCAGGCTTAATATCGAGAGGATGTCGCAATGGCATAAACTTGTCGACGAACTCCAAAGGGTTAATCACATGAATCTTGAGGCGATGATGACCATGGAGAATGATAAATCAGAATGGGACAAATGGCGCAAGCAGCATGATGCGGAGATGACGAGTATCGCAGACGACAACGCAAAGCTTGCATCTGAAGTCAAGCAACTTAAAGAAGATCTCGCCTCGTCTTCTGCATCGCATACCCAAAAGGAAGAAGTCTTTCAGAAGCAAGTGCGGGACGCAGATGCTGCACAAAGGGACGCCGAAATGAAGCTTGCAGCTGAGCAGCACATTACTGAGAAATATCGCACAGAAAATACTGAGCTGCGGGGAACAATTGTGTCCCAAAATGCAGAGATTGAGGTGCTGAAAGCTAAGCTTCTTAAAGTTGAGAAGGAGCGTGATGACTCGGTCGCTGGACAAGTTGCGGCCGAAGAGTCTCACGACGCCACTAAAGCTAGCATCGATTCTACTCTATTTGACTTCTATATGCACAGCGTTTTGGGTCGTGGCAGCCTTTCTTTCTTGGGTCCCAAATATGAGATTACACTTTCTGAAGTTTGGGAGACTATACTTGACACATTTTCCAGTTATGCGGAAGTAGACCTTGTAGCGCTTTATCTAGACGATGAAGCACGTGATGCGCTTATTAGAGGCAAGGAGCAACTTGCCGAAGCTAGAGCCGGGACAGCGGTAGAAGAATATTCAGAAAAGACAACATCACTACCTGCCCCTGTCCATACTTCAACTTTGACTGATGTTGATATCATCGGTTCTAGCTCTCAATCCCCACTTGCTGCAAAAGATGCTGAAGCTAAACTCGATACTTCCGAGACTCCTCTTTCCCAAATTGAAGAGAAGAGCCAGGAAGAAACTGAGGCTGATAAATATGAAATTGAACTTGCGAAGCCAACTCCTCCAGGTAACTTTGGCGAAGTTCCGGGTCTAATGAACCAGTTATTTGATTTAACCGAGTTTGATGACCTTCTTACTTGTTACTTGAACTTTGGTGAACCGATACCTTCTCTATTTTCGGAAGATGTTGATTTTAACTTCTTTTCTTCTACAGCGGAGGCACCAAATACTGCACAAGTTTCCACTCCTTCAGTTGTCATCCCTTCATCTTTACAGGTTACTCCTCCTTCTGCTTCCCAGCCGGGATCACAAGCAGAGAAGATCGAAGCCCTTCAAGGCCTGGATGACCCGGCAGCTTCGCAGGAACAGAAGGCGGAGGACCTTGAAGACGTCGAGAAGACCCCGGAGCAGTCCCTTGATGATGACACGAAGCTTTCAACACTGCTTGCTACTCCGGGGAGCGAATCTTCTTCAAAGAGGAAGGGGAAGCGTGGCATAAGGAAGAAGAAGAGAAGTGCTTCAACTGGGGAGGAAGCAGAAGTTGATCCAGCCGCGCCTCTTTCTCCTTCTGCCCCGACCCGTCCACAACGGCTCCAAAAACTAATCATTAGGCCGGGGAAAGGATCCAAAGGTGGCGAGAAGAAGGGATAACAAGCTATATTTTTTACTCCTTACTTTTGCTTTTTGCATGTATCGACCGGGGATTGTGCATGTACCGGTCCCTGCTTTTGCTTTTTGAGATATCTGCACATGTAAAGAATTTTCATAGTACTAAATAAAACAATTATTTTACTTGTACAAACTCTTGTGTATGTGAGAATGATCTATCTTTTATTTTTAGTGTAGAACAAACGATTCTTCTTACTTGTGCAAACTTTTTGTCTGCGTTTGAGAATGCATTTATTCCACATCTATTTTCCGTGCTATTGCAACGAACTTGTGGCATGTTGCTTTTATTAATATAATTGAATTGTATAGTATTGCCCCCATGCCGTAAGTGCATTGCAATATTCCTAGCTTTTTCAAGACTAATACTCTTATTTCAGAGGACAATTATTCCGCTTTTAAGGGGAGAATTATTCTGCTTTTAATAGAGTATATCCAGTCTTTAGAAGAATTTTTATTTTCTCTTTCTGAAGAACGCTTCAACTTTCGGGGATAATCACTTTTATTTATTAAGAAGTGAATTTCCCTATGAAGTGAAATGAACTTTTCTGAAAGAATTTTGTAGCATTTCAACTTTTTTAGGAGGAACTTTTCGAGATGAACAAGTTAATCCCTCCTTTGAGAGTTGAACTGTGCTTCTGGACGATGCTTTTTGTTCGAGCATTTTATTTTGGGACATGCCTCCGGAGAGGGCTCCTCTTAAAGAGTTGTGCCTCCAAAGAGGTCTTGTGCCTTTGAAAAGGGCTTGTGCCTCCGAAGAGGGCTTGTGCCTCCAAAGAGGGCTTGCGGTGCCTTGGGAAAGGGCTTTTGCCTCCGAAGAGGTCATGTGCCTCCGAAGAGGGCTTGTGGTGCCTTGGGAAAGGGCTTTTGCCTCCGAAGAGGTCATGTGCCTCCGAAGAGGGCTTGTGGTGCCTTGGGAAAGGGCTTTTGCCTCCGAAGAGGTCATGTGCCTCCGAAGAGGGCTTTGTTGAACTTTGGGAAGGAGCGTTGGGTGGTTGGTGCGCCAGGAAGGTTGCGTCTCAGGGGCATGTAGATCCACGGGACGGACGCAAGCTGCCTGATCGGATGCATCACGATCTGTCAGCAAGGGCCATGTTCCTTCTGCTTGGGAAGGTGTCCCTTCGGTGGTTCTTACTGGCCTTTTTATTGAGAAGCATACCTCCTTTTGGCTGCTCCTTTGTTTGCTTGGCAATGTTCTCTCATCATCTGCTCATTAGCGATCTTTTGTTATTGTTTCCAAGCGCATCTTCTTTCCTTACATTGCTATGTTTGAAGAAATGGACTTCACTGTTGAACGATTTCACGGGACAAACGCAAGTTATTTAGTTGGATGTTTGTTTATATCGACAATCTCAACCAATTAACAAAGGTTTGTCACAGTGGAGTCGCCAACTTTTATGTGAAGTTCACTTTGTATAGGATTTGTATTCGGAATTTCTTGTCGCTTGGTATTTACATAACAGGTGATTTATAGAAGTCGCTTGGTTTTGTGACGAGCAAGCATTGTTTTGATGTCCTGCAATTTTGAATCGACATTTTAGCAATACATTTAAAGTATTTACATATCGAAATAAAACAGGCATTATGAAATAATAAAGAACACAAGATTTATAGTGGTTCGGCCAAGAATCGGGCCTACATCCACTTTATAGCTTTCATTCATTCTCACTGATTTACAATGTTTTACAATACAACTGATACATTCATCATTATTTCACAATTTTGAATAAAGCTTCTTCTTTCAAGTAAAATAAGAACGTAAGTGGTTGCTGTTCCAGGCTCTTGGAATTGGATCTCCTTCGACAGTTATGAGTTTGAAAGTGCCATCAAGAAGTTTACCGCCAATGGCATATGGTCCCTCCCAGTTTGGTCCAAACACACCAGTTGCCGTCATGATCCTTTTCAAAACTAAGTCCCCGACCTCAAAGCTGCGTTGGCGAACTTTAGAGTTGAAGTGCCTGGCTATCCTTTGCTGATAAGCTGAAACTCTGAGCCTAGCTTCTTCTCTTTTCTCATCAAGAAAATCAAGTGCTTCAAGTTGCAACTTTTCATTTTCAGCTTCGTTGAAATGAACTCTTCTATGTGAAGGAACTTCTACTTCCACTGGAATCATTGCCTCTGATCCGTATGCCAGTGAAAATGGAGTGTGCCCAGTTGCAGTTTTGTGAGTAGTCCTGTATGCCCATTGCTAATGGAAGCTTATCAACCCAACTACCTTTTGCTCTTTCGAGTTGCTTTTTGATGGTTGACTTGATGATTTTATTCACTGCTTCCACTTGCCCGTTTGCCTGCGGATGAGCCACTGCTGAGAAGCTTTTCCGAATTCTGAATCGTTTGCAGAAATCCTGGAACTCTTCACTTTCAAACTGAGTACCGTTGTCTGTGATTATTTTCTGTGGCACACCATATCTGCAAATGATATTTTTCGTTACAAAATTTATCATCTTTTTAGAAGTAATGGTGGCCAAAGGTTCAGCCTCAGCCCACTTGGTGAAATAATCAACGGCTACGATAGCATATTTGATTCCTGATTTGGCAACTGGTAATGGTCCGATTAAATCTATACCCCAAATGGCGAATGGCCATGGGCTGACCATCTGTGAAAGTTCGGTGGAAGGTGCTCTTGGGATTTTCGCAAATCTCTGGCTCTTGTCGCACTTTCTAGAGTAGATAGCAGCATCTCGGTTAATGTCAGGCCAGAAATACCCATATCGGAGAACTTTCTTGGCTAAAGTTTGACCAGCTGAATGATCTCCACATTCTCCTCCGTGTACCTCGGCTAGAATTGTCTTGGCTTCTTCCTTAGTTACACATCGGAGCAGAGGCATTGAAAATCCCCGTCTGTATAATCGGCCATCTTGAATTATATATCTCGATGCTTTTCTCAATAATTTTCGACGTTCCTTAGAATTTTCTGGCAGGGAACCATTGAGTAAGTATTCTTTGATCGGAGTCATCCATGATTCATGCTCTTGAGACGTAGTCATAATCCAATCAACATCCATTTCATCAATGCTTGGAGCTGACAGAACTTCTACAGGAACTAATCCCAGTAATTGAGCTTCTCCAGAACTTGAGTACTTTGCTAGAGAATCTGCTTTCATGTTCTCTACTCGAGGAATATGGCTTATCGTGTAGTGATTGAAATCTTCGAGTAGTTCACATGCCTTTGACAAATATGCGGGCAGATTTCCACCTTTAGCCTGAAACTCTTTCTTTACCTGGCAAACGATGAGTTGAGAATCGCTGAAAATTTGCAACACTTTGATGTTTAGTTCTTTGGCAATTTTTAAACCGGCGATAAGTGCTTCATATTCTGCTTCATTGTTTGTTGAAGGAAATTCCAGTCTCAATGCATAACACAATGATCGTCCTTCGAGGGTTTCAAGCACAACCCCTGCCCAGAACAGTAATCATTTCTTGATCCATCAACATACAACTTCCACTGGATTGGAATGCCGTTAGTTGTTTCGTTTTCACTATCGCCTTTGTCGGTAGATTCTGCGATGAAATCTGCTAAAGCTTGTCCGTTGATTGCTCTTCGGGGGTGATAAGTGATGTCATACTGGCTAAGTTCAATGTTCCATTTCAAAAGACGACCCGAAGTTTCAGGACGAAACAGGACTTGCTTTAGCGGTTGATCAGTAAGAACTTTGATAGGATGAGCTTGAAAATAGGGCCTCAACTTCCTGGAAGCGATTAACAAACAAAAAGCAAGCTTTTCTATCTTTGAATAATTCATCTCTGCCCCAGTGAACCATTTGCTGATGTAGTAGACTGGACGTTGTATTTTCATATCTTCTCGTACAAGTGCTGCACTTAGAGCATGGGACGAAATTGCTAAATAGATGAAGAGGTCTTCGCCATCACTAGGCTTGGAAAGAACCGGAGGTGTTTCCATGTGATGAATTAGTTCGTCGAAAGCATTCTGGCATTCTGGAGTCCACTCAAAATTTTTCTTTCCTTTCTTTAAAGCGTCAAAGAAGGGAATACATTTGTCTGTGGCCTTGGAAATGAAGCGACTCAGAGCAGCGACTTTTCCATTGAGACTTTGCATTTCTTTCTTTGTTTTAGGGGCTTTGACTTCCCTTAAAGCTGTGATTTGAGTAGGATTGGCTTCAATGCCCCTGGCGCTCACAATGAAACCTAAAAATTTCCCAGATTCTACTCCGAACGAACATTTCAATGGATTGAGCTTCATTCCGTACTTTCGAAGAATTGCGAACATTTCCTCCAAGTGTCCCATGTGATCTACAGCTTTCTTTGATTTTACCAACATATCATCGACATAAACTTCCATGGTTCTTCCAATCTGAGGCTTGAACATTGCATTGACGAGTCTTTGGTAGGTTGCCCCAGCATTTTTCAACCCGAAAGGCATAACTTTGTAGCAGTAGAGACCCACATCTGTAATAAAGCTTATGTCTTCCTGATCCGGCTCATGCATCATAATCTGATTGTATCCGGAGTAAGCATCCATAAACGATAACAACTCATGCCCAGCTGTTCCATCCACCAATTGATCAATTCTGGGCAGCGGGAAGCAATCTTTGGGGCATGCTTTGTTCAGATCTGAGAAATCTATGCATACTCTCCACTTTCCATTTGCCTTCTTGACCAATACTGGATTTGAAACCCAATTTGGATAAGTGGAGTTTCTGATAAAGCCGCTCTCCATGAGCCGATCAACTTCTTCCTTTAGTGCCGTCGATCTTTCTGGGCCTTGAGTTCTTCTCTTTTGCTTTACTGGTGTGAATTTCGGATCTATGTTCAGAGTATGCACAGCAACTTCCGGGGAGATCCCACACATATCAGCGTGACACCAAGCGAACACATCTAGATTGGCTTTTAAGAATGATATCAGTGTGTTTTGAACCGTTGTACTTAGCTGTGAACCCACATGGAGTACTTTGTTCGGGTCTCTCGAGTCTACAGATACTGGTACCGTTACCTCCACGGGTACCACTCTATTCTCCCCTGTACTGGCTTTCCTGGGATCCATTTCTTTTCTTGCATTGCTGTGTTCGCCAGTACAGGGGCCGCTCCGTAGTTTCTACAGGGTCGGTTCCTTGATGCGGAGCGGAGCTGCCGCATCTTTCCCCATTTCTTTTCTTCTGGCCTCTCGGAGTTCTACAAGATAACATTCTCGTCCTGCGTTTTGATCTCCTTTAATAACAGCAATCCCATTATCAGTAGGAAATTTCATTGTTAAGCACCAAGGAGCGAGGACGGCCCTGAAAGCAGCAAGAGTAGGCCGGCCCAAGAAAGCGTTATAGGCGGAGAATCCATCAACAATTACAAAAGTTTGCTTCCGAACCAACTTCTTGTGTCCTTCGCCCATTTCAACAAACAAGTCCACCGTTCCAATTGGCTGTTTCAGCTCCCCTGTAAACCCGGCAATCTTGTGTGAAGAAGCTTGTACATCAGTCATCGGGATTTTCATTTGGTCAAATGTCCTTTTAAAGAGAATGTTGCATGAGGCACCACTATCTACCAACACTCTTCTGACAATAGCCGGCCCAATACCGACTGAGACAACCAAAGGGTCCTCGGTAGGAGCTTCCACATTAATAGAATCCCTTGCTCTGAACATAATATCATCATGAAAAGTCTTCTGCTGCTTTAGAGGTGAAGCATCTTCCAAGATTAAGACACTTTCTTCGGTTGGTGCATACTTCAAAGCTTTTGCATACCTTTCCATTTCACCCCAACTCCTGCCAGCCGGGTGAGGTCCCCCTGTGATCACATTGATAACAGGTCTTTCCTTTCCAGCAGGCCTCTCTCCTGAATCAGATGAATTAGTTGTAGGTAACTGCCCTTGGCTGGATGAGGATGGATCCTTTCTATTCCTCTTGACGTATTGCTGCAACTTATTCTCTCTTAGCAATTCTTCAATTAGGCTTTTCAAATGGCGGCACTCATTGGTATCATGCCCTGGTTGGTTGTGAAACTTGCAAAATCTTCCGCTTTGAACAGCATTCTTCCCAACTTTCACGGCCGACGGTTTTGGAAATTCAACAGCATCTTTAGTGGCGATGAAAATATTCTCCGGAGTATCGGTCAGAGGAGTAAAGTCTGAAGGTTTGAGGAAGCGGGGCTTTTTGAAGTCTTTCTGCCTTTTCCCACTATTATTTTCCCTTTTCTGATCTACCGGTTCTTTCTTGCTTTGAACAGTAGCATTATTTTCCACCACCGTTGTCACAACTTTAGCTGGTGCGGAAAGATTCTCTAAGCGTATAAATTTGTCAGCCTTTTTATAGAATTTCTCGAGCGAATTTGGCTCCTTCATCTTCAGCCATTTTCCAAATTCGCTCGATTTGTCGATAGCACGCATCAAATAGGTCAAGATCATTCGTGGCTCTGCGTTATCGACTTCTGCCAAAGCTAAGTTGAAGCGGTTCAAGAATGATTTAATAGGCTCTCCTGGATTCTGTTCAAGACTGGACAGTGACATTATATCTTTTGCCTTTGAAGTGTATAGCCTGAATTGCTCTTTGAATTTTCGGGTCAGATCAGAAAACTGATCTACAGATCGGACAGGAAGCTTGGTAAACCAGAGAAGTGCCACTCCTTCTAAATAAACTGGGAAATATCGGCACTTTATTTCGTCGGTTGCTCTCGCACCGGTCATATGCCAGTCGTATTTATACAATAACTGATTTGGATCACTTGTTCCCCGATAAGCAGGAATGGTGGGGGGAACAAATTTTCTAGGAAATTCAGCCTTCAGAATCTTCTCGGTAAACGGAGTTCTACTTGGTGCGAATCCCCATTCGCTTTCGTCTTCATCTCTTTGCATGCTCTCTTTCATTATTTGCTTGATCATACCAGAAAGATATTCCTCATTGTTCAGAGATTTCGCAGAATAGACCTCAGCCATCTTTTCGGGGGTTTGTCCAGGTAAATGCTCATGAAGAACTGGTGATGGCCTGGATCCTTCGGCCTGGAGGGGTGCCCCTTCGGCAGCACCTGATCCCCCGTGAGGAATATTTCTTCCCTCGGAATTGGGAGCAGCATTAGCGAAGTTTCCCTCATTATTTACTGGTCTTTGACTCGTACCAAATAGAGCATTCAGCCTTTCCATCATCAGGTTATTCTGTGTTTCAATCTGCTGGTACAGTCCGGATACAGCAGCATCTAACTCCTGTCGCGTAACACCGACGCTTGGAGCTGCCTGATTTGGAGAGAGAGAAGTGGCAGTATTATCACGGTCGTCATCAGTTCTGACAGACTTTCGTTTCCTTCCAGGAGCCATTATGTCTGATAAACTTCTGGTTTTGTGGGAAATTCTTTCAGCAAACTTCTGTGAAGCAATGGTGAGTTGTAGCCTGAGTTGGTCTCTCAGTGAAAGCACCAAAATGTTAACGGTAAAAAATGAACGCTAACACCCGGTGTGTGTAATAGAATCGTGAAAGCACCACCCGCGTGACGGGAATAGAATTTAAGCAGTAAAAGACAACAATTTATAGTGGTTCGGCTTGAGATTAAGCCTACGTCGACTTTGAATCTCTTTATTACTGAATTCGGTTACAAATCGGTACAACTCTCTTATCAAAACAGTACAACTTGATCGAAAGAAACAATCTTGACTACTAGCTCAATCTTCGTCGATGAAATTCGATGAATTCATGTTGAATGCAGGGAATTATCTCTTGAAGATCGTTGTAGCGTCTTGAATGTTTGAGGATCTTTGATTGCTGGTTGAATGGATACTTCGACAGAGTAACGACGCTTGAAGAAATGATTTGGTAAAAAGTCCCCTGAATGTTGGAAGTGATGGGGTATTTATAGGAGCTGATTTCTGGGCAGGAAATTTGCCTAAGTCTTAGGTCGCGTACGACCTTAGTTGAGTCATAGGTCGCGAGCGACCTAAGCTAGGTCGCTGTCCCCTTGTGGCTTTAGAAGTTGGCTGGTAAGGCTGTACTGGGTTTCCTTTGATCAAGTAGTAGGTCGCACGCGAGTTAAAGAGTAGCTGTGGGACCTCTAGGTCGTAGGTCGCTGAACATGTTTTAACAGTTAGGTCGCTAACCTCTTTAGGTCGTCAAGTCCCTTAGGTCGCTAACTACTTTAGGTTGTTAAGTCCTTTAGGTCGCTAGCTACCTTAGGTCGTTGAGTTCCATAGGTCGCAATCCTTTCTGTTGCAAGGTCGCAAGACTTCTGCTCTTAGGTCGCGAGCCCTTCTGGATCTTAGGTCGCGAAGCTTTCTTAAGTCCTTAGGTCGCAAAGCTTCCTTACAGTTAGGTCGCGAGGTCCTCCTGGATCTTAGGTCGTGAAGCTTTCTTGAGTCCTTAGGTCGCAAACATCTCTTAAGTCCTTAGGTCGCAAAGCTTCCTTACAGTTAGGTCGCGAGGTCCTCCTGGATCTTAGGTCACAAGATCTTCTCCCAAGTCGCTAAGTTCTCTAGGTCGTGAACTCTTCTTAGGTCGCTAAGTTCTAGGTCGCTGAGATAAAAGGATTAACATATTAGTTTGATAAAATAAGAATGGAAGTGTGCTTCATTCCCTAAGGGTTTAGGGTATAAGTCCCTCCTATTTCCCATTTTCCCTTACTTATTTCCTAACACATTAGTTCATGTTGTTCCATTTGATTTACATTTAACATGGCACGACGACCCTTAAATCAAATCTTGACCCATTAATATTCACATTATTTTATTTAATTTTTGCTAATTAAATACCCTAAAAGATGTTATAAAAATATGGGTGTTACAAGGGGCATGCTTCCAAAGGTGTAGATCCTTTGAATAATTTGGTCTTGTTTGAATTGGATTACCTAGTGAACAGCATTGAGGATGTTGACAAGTTTTCTTGTTAACAAGCTCCATACGAAATTGAGCAAAAGCTTGGAGATAGCACGTTCAATCTAATAATGGTGGACGGAATCTCACTCCTATGGGCAGGAATAATGAACTTTTGCGACGCTATTTCACTTGATTGTAAATTTGTACATATTTAATCAAAACTGTGTAATTAGACAATATATATCATTTCTAGTGTTTACAAAAGAGATGACTTCCTGAGCTCATAAATTTGTCTGTGCTTGACTTAACACTGCAAACAGTGTTACATTTGAATGAACCTAGATGTACAAGGTGTTGAGGTACCTAGAGATAAGTGCCAACTAAATTTCTGCAACCTACGATCAGACACACAAAGCTCAACCACACTTGGTATCCAAAGATACATACCTAGTAACTCCTATAACCCATGACTCAGGGCCGGAGTATAAATATTCAAAAGGCTGAATGAGACAGTTTGTCTCTATAGCTCACGCCTAAAGTTTGGCAGAGCATCCACACCTTGCTCGGAGTGGGCAAGATGAAAGAGTTGTGTCCAGAGATAGGCGGGGTCTCTTACAAACTTCGATCAAAGCCCAGAGATAGGCACGGTCGAAGATAAGCATCCTGTATGAGGATGTTTAAACCACTATCTTAAGTGGTTAACTCTCAACTAATGCCCATATTTCGTTAGTCAAAGGATGCATCTCGAAGTAGCTATCAAACTACCACCAAGAGATGAATCATTTCGATTGACCCTCAAAGTTAGGCATGGTCGCACTTAAAATGTCCTCATAAGGAATGTTTGAGTTATTCTTTCAAGTGATCGGAATTTGACCAAGTCCCAAAGTCGAACATGGTCATATGCGGGCATATGCAGATAGAAGCCCTGATGATCGTTCCTTACTTACCTAAACAACAGAGTGGACTAGTAACTTAGTCCAATAATGATGATGAGAAGTGGATTGGGAAAGCAATGAACATAAAGATCACTTCTCAAACACTTAGCCAAATACACATAAGATTTGAGTGAAACAAACAGTCTTTGTTATTCATAGTCAAATTAAGACTTCGAATGAAAGTACAAGTGTTTTTGACATCTAAACTGAAAGTAAAAGCGGGTGCTGAACTTGCAGAAAATGGGCCTAAAAAAGCAAAACAGATCCTGCAACTACACAATCAAAAACATGAAGGAGACAGATGATCACTTCTTGGTCTTCCTCTTCTTCTTCTCTCTTGCATAAGATGGCACCCTGGACCCCTTTGGTTTCTTTCTTATTCTTCATCCGCATCCTTTGCCAATCAAAGGTGAGCTAAGGCAATAAAGCAGCAGATATGCTTTGAGTGCTTTCGATCATAGGTAGCATGACCAGAGCAAAAACGATCTCATCGGGCAAAGCTATCGATAGAGGAGGAAAGAAGTCGACATACTCTTGCTTAATTTCCGTAGCGGACTTAAGCTATTCTTCAAGAAGTTTGCTCACTAAAAGCCTTGGGCAAGGTCAATTAACCCAGTGATTTAAACACCATCATCTAACTGCGGACCTTGGATGCTGCCAAAACCATCTTCTGGTATAGCATGAATCATTTGCCTGCCAGGATCTGGAACATTGCTAACTAGAATACTCGGAGTCGTCCCGAAAATAGTTACGACAGTCGAATCATTCATTGTTGATTGTTGACCCGGTTGGGAGTTTTCCTTTGGGAGACAAGGGATCGCAAGCTTACCTAAAATTTGAGAAAGATGAAAGGAGATATTAGCAACATCAACCAGCATCCTGTGTGCCTTCTCATATATGGGTGAGGTCAACGATATACCTCCACCAAATTAAGGCTCCAGATGGGCGGGCATGCCATCTGAATTCCCCTCATGAATAGGAAATAGCATACTTGCTTGCTAAATCTGCGGTGCATCCGGATTATATGGAGGGACAGACGGATCGATGGATGCTGATGGAGATCCAGAGGTAAGTCCTATACCAAGATCCTGAGGAATTGTTCTAGAGCCTTCGGCTTGATCCTTCTAAATTATAGTAGCTAACCCCGAGAGCAAGATAAGCTCACCTGCTAGCCAACTCCATCTGAATGTTGTTGCTCTTCCCATATGATTTTCTCCCATGCTAGTGCTAGAGCTCGGGGATAGCCTTTACTAAGTTATGACAAATCTTTGAACTTGAGAACAATGGCATTGATTAGTTATGAGAGGCTCAAACCTATCTTTAACCCGCCTCTCCACAGCAACCACCAACTCATCCACTTTCTTGTCTTTGTCCAATGCATCGTCTCTCTGTTTACGAGTGCCAAGCATTTCTTTACAGTTTCCTTGAGCTATTTAAAGGGTTTTATCTTTCTCCTTCTTTTCTTTTTCGAGTTATGCCTTCTGTTAACCCGCTTTTTGGCAAGGCAACATACAGGCGGATTTAACCCAATCGACTGCACGGTTATCGAGGCTGGGATATTATGGGTTTGATTTAGATGAATGAATGAACAATCACTTACGGATAATAAATATAAATATGAGACCAGAAATCAGCACAATTGATGGATAAACGACGCAGGGTACTTGGAGTATGGATTTTTGGCAAAGGTCGAGTTGCTTCAGGATATCCATGAGTTTCTTCAAGTTTTCATGAGGTTTGCTTCGAGTAAGAGAAGTGTTTGCTTCGAGTCACGATAGGGTATTCTTCGAAGGGGTTGGCATTGGACCTTCTTGGATCGGCATTGTTTTACTTCGGGTCATCTCAGCATCTACTTCGAGTCGCTAGAGGGATTACTTCGGGTCAAGAAGGCATTTACTTCGGGATGGAGCATGGTTCACTTGGGGTCGGCATATTTACCTGGGTCGGCAATGACTTCGGGTCGGTGATGCACTGGGTTCGGGTCGGCATCAATTTGGCTTCGGGTCGGCATGGATTCGTCTTCCGGTCGACAAAGCTTTGTGGTCGGCATAGCATCAGGTGGGCATATGAAGGCTCTTTGGGTCAGGTCGGCACTTTCTTTGGGTCGGCATTGGATTCTAGGGTCGGCATACAATTTGGAGGGAGCGGCATATGGAGTTGAGAGGGGTTGGCATTTAACTTCGTGTCAGCACTATGCCTACTTCAGGTCAGTACAATGTTTACTCCATGTCGACATAGATTAATGAGTTGGGCTCGATGGTCACTATAGTGGGCCCATGTAAGTGAGGAAGCCCTACAACCGAAATTTCACCTATAAATACAGCAGGCGGGGCTTTAGAAAAGGGATTCTCATTTTGCTTCTCTTTATCTTTTTTTACAAAAAGCTACTTTGCCATTTTTGTTTCTAAATTTCCAAAATGTAATTGTAGTCGGATTTCAGTATAATAAAAAGGAAATTTCTGGAGTGGACGTAGGCTGGAGTTAGTCAAACCACTATAAATCTTGTCTTTTTTACTGCTTTCATTTTAATTTTGGTTATTCTTCATATTATACTCTCTACATATATTATATCTGTGATCTGTGACTGGTTATTAGTGCTTTCACTTGAAATTGGGTGTTTGTGACCAATTTTGAAGCAAACATTTTGGTGCCTTCACTGAGAAAGGATAGCACTCAAGGATTTGGAAGTTTGGATCTTGGATTTGAAATCTTAGGAACATTATTTGAGAAGCAATGGCTAGGCAATCAATGAGGAGACAAAGGGTAAGGACAAGATGAAAATAATGATGGATGTTATGCATGAAAGGATGCTAAAGAAGGAGGAGGAAATCCAGGATCAGAACCAGGAAAAAGAAGCAAGCAGGATGTTGGATGGACCTATGGATTTTGTCATGGATGAGAACTTGGATGTATGTTTGGAAGAGGATGATCTGGGATTCCCTCATGGACTCGAGCGTAGGATGAAAATGACGATCGGAGGCCATTTATGAATGCTGGAATAGTTGGAATCGGAACCCAAGGCTTGGAGCGAAAATTAGCAGGATGATGGATATGGATTGAATCAGCCGGGGGCAATCCCCAACCAAGGAGAATGGATTAGCACAACTCCCCATGGAATTGGCGGCATGGATTTGGATTTTGTGAAACAAATCCCTAACTGGAGAATTAAGGGATGGATACTTGAAGTCGGTTGGGAATTTATCGCTTTATGACCCTGTCCGGAGAGATAGGGACCGGAGTGCAGGAAGTGAGTCACTTCACCGGATAACGACAGGATCTGCTCACTTGTCGTTGTTCCCTATTCACCGGAGAGTGATTGGATCGGGGTTTGGCAAAATCCCAGAGTGGTTGTAATCGGTCTAGGACTTAGGCCATGGCATCGCTTAATGTTCAGGGATATTGAACCGGAGTACAGGGAGTGATGCCGCTTTGCCGGAGAGTGACAGGATTGGCTCGCTTGATGTTGTTTTCCCTTCACTAAGAGTGATAGGATGGGATCCAGCAAGAGCTCGGAGAGGCTATAATCAGTCTAGGAGGACCAGGACATCGCGATAGGCCCCCACCGAGGCCTGAGTGTAAGGGATAGGTTGCTTCAATAGAGCACGACAAGATCTTCCTATGCAATCGTTAAGTTTGGATCGAACTTAGCAAGGGTCCAAAGAGGCCATCAATGATCCGAAGAGATCGTAGGATTCAGTTATTGGCTTCCAAGATGTGAAATGGGCTCTGATAGTGGCTTTGAATGGCTAAGTATTTGGCTAAGGACCCGGAGTGGTCTTGGATTTGGATATGGACCCGGCGAGGTCCGAGATTTGGATTTGGACTTGGAGATGTCCCTGGGTTTAGATAGGACCGGGAGTAGTCCTGGATTTGGATAAACGATCCAGAGAGATCGTGGATTCGGTTAATGGATTTGGAATGGATTCAAAATTGGATATTGACTCGGAACAGTCATGAATTTTGCTAACGATCCAAAGAGATCAAGGAATTGGATTGGCAATGGATTAGGTTGAATGACATGGCGATCAATGGATCATGGGCTTCGGATTTTGGACTTATGGCAATACAAAACATGCTTTTTGATCGCAATGCATGTTTTGGGGGGAAAAGTGTTAACCCGCCTTTTGGCAAGGCAACATAAAGGCAGATTTAACCCAATCGACTGCACTGTTATCGAGGCTGGGATATTAAGTGTTTGATTTGGATGAATGAATAAACAATTAGTTATGGATAGTAAATATAAATATGAGACCGGGAATTAGCACAATCGATGGATAAATGACGCAGGGTACTTGGAGTATGGATTTTTGACAAAGGTCGAGTTGCTTTGGGATATCCATGGGTTACTTCGGGTTTTCATGAGGTTTGCTTTGAGTCAGAGAAGTTTTTGCTTCGAGTCATGATAGGGTATTCTTCGAAGGGGTCGGCATTGGACCATCTTGGATCGGCATTGTTTTACTTCGGGTCATCTCAGCATCAATTTCGAGTCATTGGAGGGATTACATCGGGTTAAGAAGGCATTTACTTTGGGATGGAGGATGGTTCACTTGGGGTCGGCATACTTACTTGGGATCAGCAATGACTTCGGGTAAAAAATGCACTAGCTTTGGTCTGACATTAATTTGGCTTCGGGTCGGCATGGATTCAGCTTCGGGTCGGTAAAGCTTTGGGGTCGGCATAGCATTAGGTTGGCATATGAAGGCGCTTTGAGTCGGGTCGGCACTTTCTCCAGGTCGGCAATGGATTCTGGGGTCGGCATACAATTTGGAGGGACCGGCATATGGAGTTGAGAGGGGTCGGTATTTAACTTCGGGTCAGCACTAAGCTTGCTTCGGGTCAGCACACTGGTTACTCCATATCGACATAGATTGACGAATTAGGCTCGACGGTCACTATGGTGGGCCCATGTAAGTGAGGAAGCCCTACAATCGGAATTTCACCTATAAATACAGCAGGCGGGACTTCAGAAAAGGGATTCTCATTCTGCTTCTCTTCGTCTTCTTCTACAAAAAGCTACTCTGCCATTTTTTTTAAATTCCGGATTGTAACTGTAATTAGATTTTAGTATAATAAAAAGGAAACTTCTAGAGTGGAAGTAGGCCAGAGTTAGTCGAACCATTATAAATCTTGTCTTTTTTACTACTTTCATTTTAGTTTTGGTTATTCTTTGTATTATACTCTCTACATATATTCTATCAGTGATCAGTGACTGGCTATTGGTGCTTTCACTTACAATTGGGTGTTTGTGACCAATTTTGGCACAAACATTTTGGTGCTTTCACTGAGAAAGGCTAGCACTCAAGGATTTGGAAGTTTGGATCTTGGATTTGAAATCTAAGGAACTTGGATTTGAGAAGCAATGGCTATGCAATCAACGAGGAGACAAAGGGCAAGGACAAGTTGAAAACAATGATGGATGTTATGCATGAAAGGATGCTAAAGAAGGAGGAGGAACTCTAGGATCAGAACCAGGAAAAAGAAGCAAGCAGGATGTTGGATGGAGCTATGGATTTTGGCATGTATTAGAACTTGGATGTATGCTTTGAAGAGGATGATCTAGGATTCCCTCGTGGACCCGGGCGCAGGATGAAAATAAAGATCGAAGACCATTTAAGAATGCTGGAATAGCTGGAAATTGGAACCCAGGAATTGGAGCGGAAATTAGCAGGATGATAGATATGGATTAGATCAGCCGGGGGCAGTCCCCGACCAAGGAGAATGGATTAGCACAACTCCCTATGGAACTGTGGCATGGATTTGGATACTGTGAAACAAATCCCTAACCAAAGAATTAAGAGATGGATACTGGAAGGCGGTTGGGAATTAATCGCTTTATGACCCTGTCTGGAGTGACAAGGGACTAGAGTGCAGGAAGTGAGTTGCTTCGCCGGAGAACAACAGGATCGGCTCAATTGACGTTGTTCCCTATTCACCGGAGAGTGATTGGATCGGGGTTCGGTAAAAGCCCTAAGTGGCTGTAATTGGTCTACGACTTATGGCATCACTTAATGTTCAAGGATATTGAACCGAAGTGTAGGGAGTGACGCTGCTTCGTCGGAGAGCGACAGGATCAGCTCACTTGACGTTGTTTCCCCTTCACCGAGAGTGGTAGGATGGGATCCAAGAAGAGCCTAGAGAGGCTATAATCGGTCTAGAAGGACCAGGACATCGTGACATGCCCCCATCGGGGCCGGAGTGCAAGAGATAGGTTGCTTCGTCGGAGCGTGACAAGATCTGCCTATTCAATCGTTAAGTTTGGATCGAGCTTAGCAAGGGTCCAGAGAGGCCGTCAATGATCCGAAGAGATCGTAGGGTTCGGTTACTAGCTTCCAAGATGTGAAATGGGTTCGAATAGTGGCTTTGGAATGGATTCGGAATTGGATATTGGCTCGGAACAGTCATGAATTTCGCTAACGATCCGGAGAGATCAAGGAATTGGATTGGCAATGGATTAGGTTGAATGACATGGCGATCAATGGATCATGGACTTTGAATTTTGGACTTATGGCAATATAAAACACACCTTCCGATCGCAGGGCATGTTTTAGGGGGAAAAGTGTTAACCCACCTTTTGGCAAGGCAACATACAGGCGGATTTAACCCAATCGACTGCATGGTAATCGAGGCTTGGATATTATGCGTTTGATTTGGATGAATGAATGAACAATTAGTTACGGATAGTAAGTATAAACATGAGACCGGGAATCAGCACAATCGATGGATAAACGACGCAGGGTACTTGGAGTATGGATTTTTGACAAAGGTCAAGTTACTTCGGGATATCTGGGTTACTTCGAGTTTTCTTAAGGTTTTCTTCGAGTCGAAGAAGTGTTTTCTTCGAGTCACGATAGGGTATTCTTCGAAGGGGTCGGCATTAGACCTTCTTGGATCGGCATTGTTTTACTTCGGGTCATCTCAGCACCTACTTTGAGTCGCTGAAGGGATTACTTCGGGTCAAGAAGGCATTTACTTTGGGATAGAGGATGGTTCATTTGGGGTCGGCATATTTACCTGGGATCGGCAATGACTTCGGGTCGGTGATGCACTGGCTTTGGGTCGGCATCAATTTGGCTTCGGGTCGGCATGGATTCATCTTCGGGTCAACAAAGCTTTGGGGTCAGCATAGGATCAGGTCGGCATATGAAGGAGCTATGGGTCAAGTCGGCACTTTCTCCAGGTCGGCAATGGATTCTGGGGTCGGCACACAATTTGGAGGGACTGGGATATGGAGTTGAGAGGGGTCGGTATTTAACTTCGGGTCAGAATTAAGCCTGCTTCGGGTCAGTACATCGGTTACTCTAGGTTGACATAGATTGATGAGTTGGCTCGACAGTCACTATGGTAGGCCCATGTAAGTGAGGAAGCCTTACAAGCAGAATTTCACCTATCAATACAGCAGGCGAGGCTTCAGAAAAGGGATTCTCATTCTGCTT
The DNA here is from genome assembly GCA_030737815.1 of Allium fistulosum. Classification (NCBI taxonomy): domain Eukaryota; kingdom Viridiplantae; phylum Streptophyta; class Magnoliopsida; order Asparagales; family Amaryllidaceae; genus Allium; species Allium fistulosum. The sequence goes on along the minus strand of CM060905.1, from coordinate 748,539,308 downwards.
CTCTTCATCTTCTTCTACAAAAGGCTACTCTACCATTTTTATTTCTAAAATTTCGGATTATAACTATAATCATATTTCAGTATAATAAAAAGGAAATTTCTAGAGTGGACGTAGGCTGGAGTTAGCCAAACTACTATAAATCTTATGTTTTTTACTGCTTTCATTTTAATTTTGATTATTCTTCATACTATACTCTCTACATATATTTTATCTGTGATCTGTGAATGGTTAATGGTGCTTTCACTTGCAATTGGTTTTTGTGATAAATTTTGGCGCAAACACCTTCAGCTCCTTCACCTCTACAGGTAGTTCAAAATTTTCTATAATGAACAGATTAAACTTGGTTTAAATGATGTTTTCTTTCCCACTTGAGCACCCGCATTTAAGTCCTTGCCTTTTTGATCAGTTTCAACCTTTGCCTTCTTCAACTCGGCGACCTTTACATTAAGATGAGTGATAGTCTCATCGTTTTGATTCGTCATAAGTCACAATCTACAAGCTCTCGGCATATTCAGAAATTTTCTTAGCCAACCCCCTCCAAATAAAGTAATGATCGTACATGTCACCAACGTACACTAAACCTTGATATCATGGGGAATTATTTTCAAATTGAAGACAAACTTGCAAACTTTGAAGTTGATTTTTAGGAAACTGCATTGCAATTCAATTAACCTGGGGGTCGAGAGCAACTAGCCACTTTGCTTCAATAACAGGATATTCAAAAGGATTTTCAATAAGAATTTTACCAGCTCCATGTCGAGAGGAATTAGAAGCAGCGGACTTCGACGGTCGATCAGATTGCTACAAAGTATGATGCGATGCGATATGCTTGGTAGAAAGAGATGCATGAGAGGGGTCATCATGGGGAACGTTATCGTGGCGACTAGAGTGCTTTTCAGAACCCATGGATAGGATTGACCTGGATTCGATGCCTTAATGATGAGTCATATGGCCTATAGTCTTTCTCTCTGCCTCCTTGATCATGGGTTGAACGCCGGCTAGAACCAAAATCATGAATGGTCCTACAAGGACTTGCAGTTAGTTTGTATCTTGGCTGATATGCCATTTGATGCTCAAGATCTTCTTACAAATTGCATCGTTCCATTGAACCTTCAAATGGAATGAAGATGAATCAACCTTGACAAAAAAAGAATGGAACATAAGCATAGGAAAGTGCAGTTCATGTATGTGCGAGTGCAAGTGTCCTAGTGTCCCCTCTATAGAGCGTGGGTTTTGATTTCGTTGAAAGGAGTAATCTCCTCTACTTTAGTTGAAGGCACATCTTCTTTGAAACGAATGAGTAATCAACTACCCCAATGCCAAAAGAGTTGACTACATCCAGGATTAGCCTAAAGTTTACAAAAGGATCCTCCTTATACTATACATGAGTTTCAAATGCAACTGTGATCAGTGGAGGCTGAGTCGGAGTCTTCTTTTTGGCAAGTTTAATCTTTAGACTTCCTCTTTGAAGAGGTTGTTGGTCATCATCGTTGCCTTCATCAACAGATGGATCATGGCCCACATCTGTACCAACATGGCATTCTCCTTCTCTCTTACCTACTTCTTCAACTTCATCTCTAATTTCACCCTTTCTAGTATACTCCTATATATCGCATGTTCCGACCAATGGACTTTGAACTGAGGGCACGGTTACATGATCTCCACTATCTCCAGATGAAGAACCATCTTCATCACTATCCGTGGCTTCCAAAGTAGGACCAACACTATGATCCCGGTCCAACAAGTTGTAAACTCACAAATTCTCATCATTAAGCAATGTCTTAGCCTCTCTGACTGTGAAATTTTATGAAGTTGTCGAAGGGTCTCTACCAAAGCAGCGTTGGCAGGCATATGCGGTACTTCTACAAAGCACGAAAAAGACTTTCAGTGATAACAGAACTACGAACATGGACTTGTATAAAATGAACAAGATTGAAACTGACATGCAGACAACCATTGATGTGCAAATCCAAAAGGATACTGAACAAAAAATCATCTTTGATGGCTCATATTATTCCAAGTGCCGACCATGATTTGGCAACCCCTGGACGGCTCTAAAAGATGAGGGAAGGATTTCCTTTGTGGTGCTTGAAGCTTAATAAGTATTGAATCTCTTTATTAATAGGAACTCGATCAAAACGGCGAGTGAATGTCATGAACAAACTATAAGGAATGCGTAGCTATTTGGATGTAGCTGAGCTGAAGCCGGTATGTTGGACTCATAAGATGAACTAGTTAAATGGTAGGACGCATCCTGCTAAGTATATATAATATTACAAGTTGTCTACCTATTTGGCAGATGGTGCGCTCTCTAATGGCGTGTTGGAACTAACACTTCCTCTAATAGGATGCCGCCTTTCTCCAAAATTCTACTAAGTGACCTTTCCTTATTCTTTGAAGCAACAGAATTAGCAGGATTATCTAATATAACAATAACATGAAGCATGTCAGGAGCATCTTCGATTGTTGGGCCTTCAAAATTAGCTCTATTAGAATATCTGAAGCAAGTTGTTATGCTTGTGGATTTTCCGGCTGAGCTATAGGCTGTATTGGGATCTATTCTACAGAAGGAGCTTTAATGGAGCATGACTCGATATCACATTCAGCATATCTCGATGATGATGTGCCTACACCTAAAGCGGAGAAACGTTTGGAACGTCATTGTCCCATGGCTATCAAAATTCGACACATAATTGATGTCAAATTGATTAAAAGTTGTGAACCATGCTAAAGTAAAAACCTAGTGTAGTGTTATGTCGTGTCTTACAGTGTTGATTTTCGATATTGTGCGATAGTTTTTTTGAAAATTTAGATGCTATCCGTAGTGGCTATCATTGCTAACCTTCACGATTGACTTTGTTGCATCGTCCCAATGCTATCAAAACTTGGCACATAACTGTGATTAGATTAATTAAAAGTTATGCACCATGCTAAAATAAAATCCTAGTGTGGTGTTGTGTCGTGTTGTGTAGATTTGATTTTCGATATTGTGTAATAGTTCGTTTGAAAATCTAGATGCTATCTGAAGTGGCTGTCATTGCTAACCTTCCCGATGGACTTCACGTCATTGTCCCATGGCTATCAAAACTCGACATATAATTGGTATCAGATTGATTAAAAGTTATGCATCGTGCTAAAGTAAAAACCCAGTGTAATTTTGTGCTATGTTGTGCCATGTTGATTTTCGATATTGTGCAATAGTTCGTTTGAAAATCTAGATAATATTCGACATGGCCATCATTGTTAACCTTCCTGATAGACTTCGTGTCATTGGCCATGTATTGGGGATGTCACAAAATCAAGGAATTTCATTTGGAAAACCTAGCTTTAGGTGTTCATGCAAATTTCCCCAAGTTTTATTAAGGTAGAAAACTCCACAAGGGTTGGTTCGGTACCGAACCATACCCCTTGAAGCCAATTTCCGCTTTGGTGATCTGAAACCCAATCCATAGCATGATCATCCTCATCGAAGCAATCTAGCCTCACCAATAATTCCACCACCCAGCTATGGATGTCGAAGCTTAAGATGACAGTTGATTTGGGGTTTGGTTTGAATGCAAAATGGATTGGGTTTGATCTTGGTGATTCGTCGGCATTAAGTTGAATATAAGGTGGAGGCGGAAGTTCGATAGGCAGTGGCAATTGTTCTGGTGTCGAATGGCAGTGGCTCAACTTTGGAAGCGAAGTATTTCAATGGAAGACAAGAGCTTCACTTCGAATGGTAAGAATAAAGTGAAAGAGAAAAGGAATGGACGAGTATATAAACCCCGAACCCTAAAACCAAGGATCATGATTCGCCTCATTCTAAGGCTTGGATCCATGCCCATGTATCGATACTAAACGATAGATGTTTAACTAAAAGAAAGGGATGAAGATCCATATATGCATATGCATGTATATGCAAATGATCATGCAACTGCTTGAGAATGTGCGTGTATGAAAGTGTACATGTGCATGTTCAACATTCCATAGCCTAAATCAAAAGAAAGAAGATTCAAACTTCAAAGATCTGGAAAAGCATCTAGTTCAAAATCACCTAGCTTGAAATGACAGATCATGGGAGCACACTCTAGTTTTATAGTGCCAGATTCTAGTGAAGCTTCATAATGAATAGCTAGAGAAACAACACTTTACTGAAAAGGTCTGGATGAAGGATAAAAACAATTTGAAGCATGGATTAGAGTCTGAAATGGCAATCCCAACTTATCTTGACTCAAAGTACAACGTGTTTGAAACAAGATGTACTTTGAAAGCCAAGTGTTATCCAGCCTTTTGACCAGGCAATATATAAATGGACCAGATGGCGCTAACTTGAAGGTTATCAAGGTAGGAAGCCCGAAGTGGTAGCCATAGAGCCTAAAAACCAAGTGCAACTAAGATCACAAATGAAAACAAGACCATTCCAAAAGATTCCAATGAAGGATCCATCAAAGTGATGGATCGATGCTAATCCATCCCTATGGATCGATACTAATACATCTCCATGGATAGGTACTGGTCCATATAACTCCATCAGAAATGCCCCATTTTCATCCAACTACCAAGTTATGATGCCAACACCCTATTTTAGGCTCTATTATTGATCACACATTATTTGTTTTTGAATGACTCGAGCACCTTAAATCAGCAACTCTACTTCTCCATCAATCCATCGGTTCAACTCAGAAACAAGCTTATAACAGTCCAAAAAAGATACAAATCATGAAACAAACAACAAGTCGCCACATCACAAAGTAACATAAATGATCAATATGAAGATCTTATAAACCAGTGCTGATTCATCAACTTTGCTGACCTGGCCATGTTTTCTTGAGAACAACTGCAGTTTGATAGTGAAAATCATCAAGGAAGACATAGTGGAGCATTTTCCGACAACCTACAGCTATAGATAGGAGGCTAGGGGCTCACTTTTGGGGATCTTTTTTGCTTCCGTGCAATTATTACATATTTCCTTGTAATCACCAAAGGAGTGGTATCAAACCATAAGAACTATACTTGTAAAATAGTATGATAATCAATAGAAATCTCAAGTGGACGTAGGCAACAGTTGGCCGAACCACTATAAATGTTTAGTGCCTTATTTTTACTCATTTTCCACTTTCTTTTTTCATTCTTATTCTCGGCTTAATTTGTTAGGTTTTTGTGCCACTTTTTAGTACTAACATAGCTTTTATAATCTAATTCCATTATATAATATATGCATGTATCTTATAAATTAAATCTTACTTAACTAATTTTAATTCTTATTAGTTGAATCATATTTAATTAATTTAATTTACATTTTAATTTATAGAATTTAAATATAAATTGAATTTTTCTTCACTCATCCATAACTAATTAAAGATGAACATGGACTATAACATTTCTAGTAATTATGTACACATGTCATTATACATGTATATTATTTTTAAAACCCTACTCCAGAGAGTAGAGCTAAGGAATTTGGTTAGCCCGCCATAACTGACCCCACATTTAAGCCAGCCTAATAAGAAGCATCAATCTCACAAGCTGTTTTTGCTTTTTTGAGGGATAACCACTCGAAATCTTAAGGGATACACAGCGCAGCTAGTTGAGACTCGAACCCGTAAGCTCAAGGAACTTTGTGCCATGGTTGCCAGGTGGCCATGACCAACTAAGCCATGCATGTAGACACATGTACATTATTTATTAATTAACTTTTAATTAATTTAATTAATCAAAATAACATTAATTAAATTCAAATTTTTGTCCTCATTTACCTTGAGTATTTTAAGATAAGTATACACATATCATTATATATGTTTCATTTAATAAGTTAACATTATTTATTTATTTAGTCCAATTAAATAAATAAGATAAGATAAAAGAATTTTGAAATTAATATATTAACTTTCAAAACCAACTTTGAAATTTTATAACATTTACAACTTGTCATATTTAAACTTAACCTTTAGATTTAAAATATAATTTTTTAAAATTCGAAAAATATTTTGAAAAATTAGCCCAAGGACAAAAATCAATTTGGGCATTTATATTGGAGATAACCTTTGGGCTTACTTCACTCTTCATGTTAGGCTAATAGCTAGGTAAGGTATAGAGTACTTGATTACTTAACCTAATCATTCAACACTACCTTTCTGGACAACCTATTAAATGAGTAGGCTTTAATCAGTTTCATGGCATTGCTAATTTAGACTGCATAGACTATTTGGCTATGATACTATTGATGGAACCAAGCAAGTTGAAAGAAGGTTGAATGGAAGAATTTTGAAAAAAATTAGTCAACTAATTAAACTCAATAGTAGGGTTTTATACCATCATCCCTTCTTACGCTGCTAGATAAGTTCAGGATGTGGTTGGTGCTATGTTCTTATGTGCTGCCCTCTCATTTTTAGTAAGTATAGGTTTGTTGCCTTCTTCAAACCCATTGAGAAAGAGAATATCTTCTAGCCTAATCACTTACCTACAATATATCCTTAAGGGCTAGCTAGATAGGATAGAACCGCCTGATCTTAATTAAGTCTTTGAGTTCTAAGATTTTAGAACTAATCTAAATGTTTTAAATAAAATATTCATTTTATTTAATTATTTTCAAAAGGATTTTTAATGTTTTAGCTAACAAGTATATCAAATATACTTATCTGTTTGAAGTGCACATGCTATAGATAAAATGTGCACATAGTTAATGGGAACATATATAGGTAATGAAATTTACATCGCAATGGACCCAATTCCCCCTGGCATATTCCTTTATTGTTCATAATATTTATTATATATATAATAACAATATATATGTATTAAAATCAACATTTGATAATTTTTTATGATCTGGAATCCAAATTAACATAAATGAATTAGATTTCAATTAAAGAAAGATTTGACATTAAATGTTACATTATTACACATGATCTATTTACAAAGTTTGGACAAAAAACTTTTTTCTTACATGAAGAATATTCAAAATGTTTGTAACCAAAAATAGCCATGTGATGGTAGAAATGAATTTTCAAGAATAATAAATAATTGATATATACAACTCATTTACAACTATGTATGTAAATTTTATAAAAGTATAAAATAAATCTAAATCAAATTATCTTTCAAGTTTTTTTTCCTCTAAAATTTATCAAAACAAAAGAAAAGAAATTAGACAGTAAGGCATATGTTAATCCGAGATAAGAACAAAAGTATCTAAACAATATATAAAAAAACAATAAAATAGCAAAGAAGATAAAGAATTAAAACATATTAATTTGAGATAAACATATATTATGAAGGGATAAAGAATATATGTAGATCAAAGTTAAAACAATACAATAGTCAAATATTAAATTGAGATGAGGATTTGGGTTCACATTACAAAACTATCAATTAAACGCATGACGAATCTTAACAAATCTAAGCATACAAGCGATAAAACATATAAGTTAATTAATTCTAGAGTTGCCTTGGATGCTGCCTACAAATCATACATTAAAATAATAAATTAAAAGCTTCTAGATTCAATAGAATCATTTTCCAAAATTTGCAAGAATCAAAAGATGAGAAATACCTTTTGTTTTTTTTTGAAATATTTTCTAGACAATGGAAGCAATTGTTTTCGGTTAGGATAGAAAAGAAAAGGAAAAAACATTAATTATCAAAAGAGTGTTCTAAGATGAATTAGAGAGAGCGTGTTTCAAAAGAAACATTGAAACCTATCAATTTCCTCATTTAAAACTCTCTCTATTTATTGCCCAATTAAATGCTATCGCATCCTCTCTCTTTCTTTACTATCTATAGCTAGTCATTACAGGTGTCACATGGCCCTCAAAATTTTCCAAAATCACTTGCCAGTTAATTTGTCTAAATATAATTTAAGCATTTTATCAATATCATATATCGACACATGCATTTTTAACTTGTATATATGCACTTTATTAAATACTAATGGTATTTAAAAAAAATAAAACAAAATTTAAATAATTAATATTTCACAAATATTAATTAATTTAACTAATTTAAAAGCCTGTATCCATTCTATTTAAATCCAAATAATTATTTTACAAAGGTATGCAAACAAATAAATTATATATATGCATTTATTAAATACTAATGGTATGCAAACAAATAAATTATAAATTAATAACTAATGTTTCACAAATATTAATTAATTTACATTAATTATGAATTAGTTAAGCTGTGTGGTTCGTTCGGGGTATTCTTCATTTCGATTGCGCGATTCAAAGGTGTAAATTCAGTCAGCGATTAACATCGAACAACTCAAATATTAACTTTTACATGTCACCTTAGCTAGTGTTGTGACATTTTATATGAATTTATCATTTACACATCTTTAGGTAAAATCCAATTTTTACCTATTATCAACGGTTCCTGATAGTAATGATTATTTACGTTAATTCTCTTCGATTAAAACCATATCACATTAGGACTTATGGAATTTTGTTTTGGTCAGACTAGAATATCATCCACATTGTACTTTGTAAGTCCCAAAAAATTCTAGATTAAATAACAATAATTATTATTATTCATATTACTTTAACCAAAGACTTTGGCTTTAAGTTGACAATAGTCGACCAGGGTACTATCCTCGTATAACTGAGGAGACAAATTCTGTGTTGAATAATATTTCAATTTCAGTTTTTCAACTCAGACTTGACTATATTCATTCGATGGACACCATACATGATTTAACTATATTTAAAGTGGAGTGTCAACATAGAAGTTCCATGGTATCCTTATGTCGAGGGAGCTATGTAACATCATCACTTTAATATTTTCCATTTAACCTTAGTTATATTAACAAAAAGAGAACTCTCAAGTGAGTAATTACTTGGTTATCTAATAACTTTCAATACGTTACCCTTTGGTACCTCCCAACAACCATGAGTAATACATTATCCAACATTTAAAAAGCATCATATACTCTAGTCTCAACGGATGAATTAATATCCTTTCTCTAAACATCTCGACCAGGAATATGTAAAATATATGTTATTTTTATATGCGATAATGTTCTCATGATTACAACACATTGTAATTACTATCACATAACATATCATTTAAGGATTTCACGTTTAATATACTTTGGGTTAAATATATTATAACGTAACAAGTATAAAATAGAAAGAAAACACCTTTTATTTTGAACAAGATTGGTTATCGAGTTAGATATATGTGACAGATTATATAATTGCCCTTACGGCATACCCTTATCTCTATCAATTTCTAATATTCACTACAACATTTCCAGCACTAACACCACTTTTCTTGATAGTTGTGTTGCTCTAGATCACAATGTTCATTCCCTCCTGCCTGTCAGAATCCAATCCTATTGCAAAATATGCCCATTTCTAACGTAGATATTTGATGATGTCCAATAAAATTCTTCCAAAGTAGGTGATTCCTTTCTCTTAAGCCATTTACCAAAATCATTCTATGGATGGAACCCTTCATAAGCGCCACTAACACTATCTCCTCCTTGGGTCACTCATTTCTAATACCGCAATGTTAAATCTTTTCAAAAAGCTTTACAAGGTCTCTCCGGACCACTGATGCACATTTGAGAGGGACAGGCATTCTTTTGCCGAATAGTATGAACCTGAGGCTACCTCATGATTACTTCACTAATTGATCAAATGAAAACTTGGATCTATGTTCAAGACGAACCAATCACATCATTTCCGGTCCCTATAGGAATATAGGAAAATATCTGCATCTTATAGCCATAGCATGGACACTGTCCATGTCCCATTAAAAATTTAACAGATGTTGTCTAGAATTAGTTACACTATTGTACCTTGGCATCATCTATATCATAAACTTCTTAGAATACCTAGCTTCAAGAATATCATTGCTAAGTGGGATCCTACTCACCGATGAACCCACTCGTCATCTCGTCTCGGTTGACTTTTATGCATCAACTTCTTAATCATGTTAACAATGTATACTTCACTACCTTGGCTCGTCGAACAGTGATCATCATGAACATCCACGAGTGTTTGGTCTGGAAAATGGTCTCGGTTAGTCTTATGACATTCAAATTTCTCTACCTCTAGAGGAACCATTCATCTTAAACTGTTACCCGACACCTTGGCCCAGTTACAAGATGGTGGCTGCAGAAGTTGTAATTGAACGTAAGTGGGCGTAACGTCAAGGGTTGGTCCACCTCGAGTCATAATGGCGATTACTCCTATTCGACCTTGATGAATAAGGGTCGATGAGCAATGGATGATGGGTCGGCATTAGATGATGGGGGCACCAAAAACTGTGGGTCGGCAGCTGGTATGGGATCGGTTATTCTCGGTCAGCATAAGTGGGTCGGCGATGGTGGAAGACTATGTTGGGTTCGGCTTGGATGGGATCGGCTTTGGTGGTTCGGCCTCGATGGGATCGGCCTTGGTGGTTCGGCCATATAGGGTTGGTTAACTTTGCTTGAATTTAAGAATGGAAGAGTGGACTGACACGAGCATAAGCATGAGCTACTTGGGGGCATGGTCCAGATTACTTCGAGCACGTGTGGGAGCTACTCCGAGTCAACATCCAAGGAGTCATGGATCAGCAAGAGTGGGTCGGCAATAGGTGGATCGGTTGTGAAGGATCGACATACCCGGGTCGGTCTACCTAGCTTACCAACTGTGGGCCGAACTATCTTAGTCATGGGCCTAGATATGGAAGCCAGACTGTCTTCGTCTATAAATAGAGGGGCAGGGGTCCAGTTTAGAGGATCTTTTTTCAGAAACTAGGAGAGACTCTGCCATTTCTTGTACTCATTTATTTTCCATTCTAAATTGAATTGAAGTTGTCCTTTGCGGATTGTATCTGTATTCGAGTGATTGAAAAAGCAATAAAGATTATATTCAAAGTGGACGTAGGCAGTTATGCCGAACCACTATAATTCTGGTGTTCTTGTTTTTGCTGTTGTTTTTGCATTCTACTGTGCTATTCCTCTGTTTTAATTTACTGTCTTCATTAATCTCTCTACACAAATCTAGTATAGGATGTTAGTGACTAAATCTGGTGCTAACATTTTGCTGCTCTCACTGAGAAAGTTCATTCTTAGGTTGTTAAGATCTACTTTGTTGCTACTGGATTGAGGAAATCCCCCAAAAGAGATCCAAGTTTATTCTCAGGAGTTCATAGATTCTACTGAGAGTTCCTACATATAACTCTAAGATGTCAATGCCACGCACCAAATCCGCCTCCCATAACGTCGATGCTATTGAGACCGCAAGTGTGCAGCAAGCAGGACCAAGCAATCAGCAAGCTAATGCAGGTGCAGAACCCGCCACCATCCCAAACCAAGCAGAAGCTGTCACCAGGGCAGAGTTCAATGAGCTGATGAGGGAGCTCATGGAAATCAGGAGACAGCTTAATGAATAGATTCAAGCAAATGCCAACCTGATGACCCAGATTGCTCAACATCAGCGTTAGAATACTGGAGGAAGCCCTGCTTCCTACTCGTCATTCGACAGCTCCGCTTCGTCAGATGAACACCCTAGGTATAAACGCCGCAGGATTGAAATGGCATAAACTAGAGCAATGGAACAATTAGTGACGAGACACCAAGAACAAACAAACAGAAATGATCTAGATTTCTTAACTGGAACCGTGGCTCCTCAACTACACGTGGGGAGTCGCACCCAACCTGGAGTGAGAAACTTAGGATCTGGAGCACGCATGGGAGCTGGTCAACTACCTCACCAGGATGGTGATAAAGCGGATCCTCAGGATGCACACTTAGATGATCGTCGACCGAGGAGGCGCTAGCCAGAGCAATCGTGTAGAACAGATACCGACTCGGCAACCCCCATTCAAACTCAGGATTTATCGGCTATGGTCAGGCAACCGATGAGGGAGAATCGGGAGTTGACTAATGACGATTAGGGCATATCGAGGAGTCATGCTCCTTTTACGGATAACATTCTACAATCCGAGTGCCCTAGAAAGTTTAGCATGCCTACCGTACCCTCTTACAAAGGGAAGACCGACCCTCGATAGCACATAATGAGATATGAGTGGAAGATGGACTCAGCTAGGGCAAACGATGCGACTAAGTGCAGGTGCTTCCCAATAACTCTATCCGGGATAGCTACCATGTAGTTCTCGAGACTTCCCCTGCGTTTGATATCTAGATTTGATGAGCTAGTAATGAAGTTCGTGGAGTAGTTCAGAATCCATGCTACTTGCCCAAAAGACGTGATGTCGCTATCCAGTGTGATTCAGGCTCCTGGTGAGTCGTTGAAGGACTATTTATAGAGATTCCACGTTGCTGCTACCGAAGTTAGTAATCTGAATGACCACGCCATACTTATGGCCGTGATGCGGGGAGTGGATCCGGAGTCTGAGTTTGGTAACTAGCTGGCAGGCAAACCACCGACTACCCTGGAACGCTTTTATTCGAAGGCGAGCCATTTCATGAGAAAGGAAGAGGCTAGGTGGTCAAGAAGGAGCAGTGTGCCAGGACCTAGTAAAGAAGTGGTGCAAAGCAACATTGCGGTAAAGCAATCAGGCGAGAGCTCTGGTAAGGTCCAAGTCAATGTTCAAAATAAGCCGGAGCAATCAAAAGGAACTGCACGAGGAAATTTCGGATGGAAGAGGGAAGCAGGAAAGTGGAAGCCAAGGATCCTGACCTATAATGAATACACACCCCTGAACACATCTTTGGAGAATATTTATCTATCAACTTGTAATACTTTTTAGTACAGAAAGACGCGCCCAAAGGAATCGACTGAGGAACAAAAACAGACTGGGAAGTATTGTTGGTTTCACGAGACCTATGGGCACAATACTGATGAATGTAGGCACTTCCACAATGCTATAGAAAAGTTGATTCGCCAAAAGAAGTTACAGCAGTTTGTTAAGAATCCGTATAAAGGTGGACAGGGGGCACCCAACCCCAATCGCGGGCAAGCTTCACACCGACCTGAGGAACCCGCTCGGACTGAAGGAAGACTGGTCATAAACACGATAATCAATGGGCCTCATCCTACAGACAAGAGTTGGCAAGAAATGGAACGCTATGCTAGTTCCTTGAAGCATGCGGACTTCGAGTGATGCTCAAACATAGAAGACGGGACTCCGGCAAAGCAGCAGTGGATGATGACGGATAACATGGTGTTTAGGAGTTGGGATGCCGATCAAGTAGAGGCTCCTACTATCGACCCACTGGTTATCTCAGCTTTGATTGGACCGGCACTTGTGAGGAGAATATTAGTTGATTATGGGAGTTTTGTTAATATTATCTTTAAGAAGGCTTATGACCAGATGAAGATGGAGGTGAAGGATTTGAAACCATCTAAAGCCTGTATTCATAGCTTTAATGGTGCAGCTACTGATGTAGTGGGTTTTGTCGAATTGCCAGTTGAGCTAGGAGAAGGTGAACGTAGGAGAGTACGGATCCTACCGTTCATTGTTTTGGATGTTGATTCCTCGTATAATGTTTTTCTGGGTCGACCAACTCTGGCGGAGTTTAGGGAAGCTTTGGCCCCGTGGTGTTTAACCTTGAAATTTCCGACAGACAATGGAAATGGTGTAATGCATGGCGACCAAGCGACTGGTCATGCTTATTATGTTGCTGAGTTGAGAGAGGCCCAGCGAAGAGGAAGGGAAAGGTTGTGGACAAATCCGTCCGCGTCCATGTTGCTGAAAATTGACAAGTAGCGCCTGAGCCTTGGCTTGGGCAACACAGTCGGATCCATAGAGACATAGATCTGAGAGATGATGATGAAGAACCCAAGGAACCCAAAGAGGCACCGGTTGAACTGACGATTGACATCACAATCAGCCATGATGACCTGTCATAGGTACTGAAGATAGAATCGCAGCTCAACTCTTCGATGATGAGGGATCTTACTGATTTCCTCCGAGCGAATCTCGATGTTTTTGCTTGGACCCATTCTGATATGTGTGGGATTTCTCCCACCATCACAAGTCATATGTTGAACATTGACCCAAAGTATATACCGGTGAAACAAAAGAGGAGAGGCATAGACCCGGAGAGGTCCACAGCTCTCAAAGAGGTGGTGGATAATCCCAAAGCCCATGGGTTCATCCACGACACCCTCTATCTTGAATGGATATCCAATCCCGTACTGGTGAAGAAGGCAAACCGGAAGTGGAGAACCTGTGTTAATTACTTGGACCTGAATAAGGCATGCCCTAAGGATAGTTTTCCATTGCCCAGAATTGATCAGCTGGTCGACTCGACAGCAGAGCATGAGTTGTTGTCATTTATGGATGCGATTCGGGATACATTCAAATCCCGATGCACATCCCAGATCAGGAGCACACCAGTTTGTCACAGATGTTAGACTGTACTGTTATGTAGTGATGCCTTTCGGGTTGAAGAATGCAGAGGCGACTTATCAGCAACTGGTGAATCGGATGTTTAAAGATCAGATTGGTAGAACGATGGAAGTCTATGTGGATGATATGCTCGTGAAGTCACGACAATCAAACGACCACATTCGAGACTTGGCGGAGATGTTTGATATACTTAGATTTTATGGAATGAAAATCAATCCATTGAAATGCTCCTTTAGCATTGCATCGGGGAATTTTTTGGACTTCATTATCAATGCACGAGGGATCGAAGTGAACCCGGAAAAGATCCAAGCTATTCGGGACATATAGGCACCCAGAACTATAAAGCAAGTGCAGAGCCTGAATGGGAAGGTCGCAGTGTTGAGTCGATTTATATCCAGAGCAACCGACAAATGTATTCCCTTCTTTGATTTAATATGGAAAGGGAAAAGAAATTTCGAATGGACACCGGATTGTGAAGAGGCGTTCCGAGCTCTAGTGAGACACTTGGAGAGGCTCCCTATTATGTCGAAGCCCATGGATCATGAGGAGTTGTATGTTTACTTGGCTGTATCCCAGCACGCCATCAGCATGGCTTTGATTCGTGAGGAGGACCAAATACAAAAGCTGGTGTACTATGTTAGTAAGCGTTTAACAGGTGCAGAAAGAAATTATCCCAAGATAGAAAAGTTGGCTTATTGTTTGGTAATCTCATCGAGCAAACTTCGCCCGTATTTCCAGGCACATACGGTCAGCTACTATACTGATCAACCTTTACGGCAGGTGCTCCAACGATCAAAAACTTCTGGGAGGTTACTTAAATGGAACATTGAGCTCAGTCAGTTTGAAATCACCTACTTACCTTGGAGGGCTATCCAGGGACAAGTGTTGGTAGATTTTATTGCAGAGTTCACTATGCAGGACAAATCGAATGGAAATGACACGATTCCCGCTGTACGATCGAAGTTGTATACCGATGGAGCTTCCAACGGCCGTTATTCTGGGGCTGGTGTTTTTCTTGTAACTCCGGAGAGCCGATCGATTTGTTATGCTTTGAAGATTAATTTCCCCGCTACGAACAATGAAGCCGAGTATGAAGCGTTGATCGCGGGACTGAAGCTTTCCAAAGAACTTGGAGTGAAATCGGTTGAAATCTTTTGTGACTCACAACTGGTGGGGTACTAAGTCCAGGGAAACTACCAGGCAAAGGGACAGAGGCTTGATCCATACCTCACTCGGGTCCAAGAATTATTGGTGGAACTCGAATACTACAATATTTCACACATCCCATGTGAACGAAATGGGGAAGCCGGTTCCTTGGCGAAATTTGCAAGCACTAGTGATGCGCAGCAGATGGGTTTGGTTCCCATTGAAACTCTACATGCCTCGAGCATAAATGAGATGGAGGTCGATCTTGTGGCGGAGATGGAAACTGAAAAGGAGTCATGGATGACCCCGTTCAAAGAATACTTGTTGCACGGAACCTTGCCCGTGAGAAGGAATGAGAGACGGCAAGTCGTTCGCAAGGGCTCGCGGTATATAATGCAGGATGGAATGATGTATCGAAAGGGATTCTCTGTTCCCTTACTTAGGTGCATCGCCTACGATGAGATAAAACGAGTTTTAAGAGAAGTCCATAAAGGATAATGTAGCGACCATACTGGGGGGCAGACACTAGCCAAAAAGATACTCCACTATGGATATTATTGGTCGACCGTGAATCGGGATGCCGTAGACTATGTAAGGAGATGCGACAAATGTCAGAAGTACGCAAAGATCCCGAGAGCGCCGCCGACGGAACTCACGCAAATGGTTAGTCCATGTTCATTTGCGATATGGGGGATCGATATTATCGGCTCCTTGCCAATCTCCAAAGGCGTTGCAAAATACGGAATTGTCACAGTCGATTACTTCACTAAATGGACAAAAGCGGAGCCATTAGCTATGATCACCACCAAAAAGGTCATTAATTTTGTTGTGTGGAACATTATATGTCGCTTTGGTCTCCCGCGGACTATCATTACTGACAATGGAACTCAATTTAAGAGTAAAGGATTCAAAGAGTTCTGTCGAAAATATGGCATTGAGAAAAGGTTTGTAGTAGTCGCTCAACCAAAAGCGAATGGGCAAGTTGAAGTCGTAAAGAAGATAATTAAGTCCATCCTAAAAAAATGTCTGGAGAAGGCTAGAGGAAAGTGGGTGGATGAGCTTCCAACGGCACTCTGGGCATACAGAACCACCCACAAGTCCACAACTAACCATACTCCCTTCGCCCTGGCATATGGCACCGAAGCAGTTATACCCGTGGAACTTGAAGTTTCTTCCTAACGATGACTTATTATGATCCTATAACAAACCAAGATCTTTTACTGGAGTCGTTGGACTTTGTCAACGAGAAGCGCGAAGAATCTGATTTAAGGGCGGCCGCACATCGGCACCGAGTCGCTCAATGGTATAATGAAAAGGTCCGACCAAGAGATTTTGATGTGGGCCACCTTGTTTTGAAGCGAGTTTATCCGGTCCTGTCACATATGAATCCAACATGGGAAGGTCCCTACATCATCGAACAGAGGCTGGGAGAAGGAACCTTTAAGCTAGCGACTATTGATGGCATGACACTCCCCAGAGCATGGAATAGCGAGCATTTGCGCCGTTATTATACTTAGTTTATTTCTTTTGCATTTCAGTAGCAATTGTGTACAGTATATATTTCCTTTGTTGTTCTCTGTTTCCGACATGTAATAAGACAATTCAGTTTGTCCCTATTTTCGACAATCAATAAAAGCTTGAAGTTGTTTTTTGTGAAATGTTAGTGTTTCATGTTTTATAAGTTTATGACAAGGTTAATTTGCACTAATTTGTGTGTCATATGAACGCACACACAAAACTAAAAGTTGACTAGCTATGTACATAAAATCTCTAAATCCCTAAAGTGGATTAGAGTACTCTGAGTCCCCAGAGCGCAGACTAAAGTATAAACGATTTCAAAAATCTCTAAATCCCTAAAGTGGATTAGAGTACTTTGAGTCCCTAGAGCGCGGACTAGAATATAAACGATTTCAAAAATCTCTAAATCCTTGAAGTGGATTAGAGTACTCTGAGTCCCCAGATCGCGGAGAGTATAAACGATTTCAAAAATCTCTAAATCCCTGAAGTAGATTAGAGTACTCTGAGTCCCCAGAGCGCGGACTAGAGTATAAATGATTTCAAAAATCCCTAAATTCCTGAAGAGATTAGAGTACTCTAAGTCCTCAGAGTGCGTACTAGAGTATAAATGATTTCCAAAATCTCTAAATCCCTAAAGTGGGTTAGAGTACTTTGAGTCCCTAGAGCGTGGACTAGAGTATAAACGATTTCAAAAATTTCTAAATCCCTGAAGTGGATTAGAGTACTCTGAGTCCCCAGAGCATGGACTAGAGTATAAACGATTTCAAAAATCTCTAAATCCCTAATGTGGATTAGAGTACCTTGAGTCCCTAAAGCGTGGACTAGAGTATAAACGATTTCAAAAATCCCTAAATCCTTGAAGCGGATTAGAGTACTCTGAGTCCCTAGAGCGTGGACTAGAGTATAAACGATTTCAAAAATCTCCAAATCCCTGAAGTGGGATAGAGTACTCTGAGTCCCCAGAGCGTGGACTAGAGTATAAACGATTTCAAAAATCTATAAATCCCTGAAGTGGGATAGAGTACTCTGAGTCCCCAGAGCGCAGACTAGAGTATAAACGATTTCAAAAATCCCTAAATCCCTGAAGTGGATTAGATTACTCTGAGTCCCCAAAGCGCGGACCATAGTATAAACGATTCAAAAATATTTAAGTCCATGGAGTTCATATTAAAATGCTCTGAGTCCCCGGAGCGGGGACTAGAATGTTAATGATTTCGAAAAATTCTCAAGTCTCGAAATGTGGATAGAAGTACTCTAAGTCCTTCGAAAGCGGACTGGAGTTTGAATGACTCACGAATCCTTGAATTTCAGTTGCAGATCAAATTATTAGTGATATGATGAAAATCTATAAATGCAAAGGAACAAAATTTTATTTACTTCTCAAAAATTTCCTTACAACTTCTCTGAAAGTTCGGAGGCCAAGTCCATCTATAACGACTACTGATAAAAGAAAGGAAAACAACTACATGATTCTAACGTATTTAAGCTAAGCAAGATATTGCGAGACGACGGCTATTTCTTCGGTTTTCTTTCCTTTTTCGGCTTCTCCGAAGTCTCCTCAGCTGAGCGTCTTTTCCAGGACCTTTTGTTTCCTAACGATGTGATATCCAAGGAAGAAGGAGGAACCTCTAAGGGTGTGGTCCCACCAGGGAGAATGACTTTCAGCAACCTATTTAGGGGATCGTCTAGCTCCACCACCTTGGGTTCTGTTTTTACCTTGATTTTCACTTTTTCTTCCTCCTCGAGTTTCTCCTTCATGCTAAGCTTGGAAGTGGCTCGGAAGCGCCTGTGATTACGAGATCGTCATGTTCTTTGATAGGTGAAGGGTCTTTGGGATTATCATTATCAAGTGCCCCGATTACTTGAGAGTCAGGGCCTGGCGTGTCTTTGGCTAGTGAAGCCCCAGCATCTATTTCTTCCCGCTTCATGGTAACATCGCTCCTTAGAGTCGGTTCGGGACCAGAATGACCTGTATGAATTCATGAAAAGCAGATGTTAGAGTACATCCATTACCCGCCAAAAGCGGTGACTTCCTAAACTTTAGAAGGTGAAATTACGTACCAGCTTCCAATTGACTTTTGGTGGTCTTCGGAGTATCACCCTCAGGGATTGGTGATAAAATGTGAATGCCAAGTCTGGGCTTCTCCGGGTCATAACCAGAACGCTGCTCGGGAGGTTCAAGAGACGAAGTCTTGGCCGATTGAACGGGAGGTGGAACTTGAGGCTTGGTGCCAAACGGGCTAGCAATATCTTCTTTCACTTTCGGTGTCGGGGAAGCTCCGCCAAAGAGGGCTTTTGCTGCAAACAAGTCTGAAGGCTCATTTCCTTGGAGCACTTCCTTCACGAGTGCATCCTCATCATTACTTCAATGCATAACTCTACTTTCTTGATTTTGATTAGAGTATCCCATGCTTCGGCTAGTGATTCGAGATAACCATCGCCCAAGAAAGATAAGTCGCGGTGCATGAGGACCCTTGCATTGAACTCGGCGATGAGCGGGTCAAATGAACTTTTAATCTCTTCTCTACCGGCCTCGGTCGCTGCCTCAATTTGGAAATTGGCCTTAATGAGTGCTGCCTTTTTGCCTTCTTTGTGAGCTTTATCTTTCAGCGCTTCAATTTTGGATAGTTCATCATCGAGTTTTGCCTTCAAATTCCTTGTCTCGACGATTTCATCAAAATATTTTTGTGATTCTTCATGTGCTCAACTTTCTCCTCTTTCTCTTTAGAAAGCAGCTCCTCCAACTCCTTGACTTGGCGAGCTAGAGTGTCCTTCTCTTTTTGGAGAGAATCCTTTTCCAAAGCTAGAGCGCAACTACATTGAAGTGCTTCGTTTAATTCTTTTTTTGTGGCTGGCCTCTAGCGGCTGACCGCCTCGGCTGTCTCCGTGGCATTTATCTTTGCGGTCTCGAGTTGAGCTTTATACGAAAGCAGTTCTTCATCCAAGCTCTTTATAATGTCTTTATCGTGGATGGCTTCAAGCCTAAGGCGGTCGATCTCGTGTTTGCGTTCGATGGAGACCTCCAAAAATTTCTCCACTAAGTGTACGAACGCATCGTGTTGGACATACACATCATTGGTGCAGGCGAGAGCGCCTCGTTTGAAGTTCCCAGGAATAGGATGTGTTTGCAAAAAAAAGGGCAAACAATCAAATCGTTGTTGTAGAGCTATGAATATTGTTTGTAGTATATAGCTATTGTTTGATGAAAATTAGTTGTGGAAGTTTAAGGTAGAAAATCATTAATTTGTAACAAAGAATATGTAAAGGACTTAAATGTAAAAAGATATAGAATTTATAGTGGTTCGGCCTGAATTTGCCAACATCCACTGTTCCTTTTTTATTATCCCTTTCATTTCTGGTTACAAGTACAAGCTTTGAATAGGAGTAAACAAGCTATTAGAACTAAGATTTTTCCCTCTCGAAGTTATCTGCCATTGTTGCTGAAAGCTTCGGGTCCGTTCGGTTTCATTTTGTATTTTGAGTTTTGTGTTTTCAACTTGTACTAAGAAATAGCAAGGAATAAGAAAAAAAGATTTATAATTCTTAGCCGTTGGGATGACCAACGGACAACAAAAGAGTTTGATTGTTCTCCATGCTTTTATTATCTCTCGAAACACGAAAAACAAAATAAACTTGTTTTTCAACTATGCATACAACGGACGCGTTTTCGAATAGACGAAAACGCAAAACTAAAAATGACAAGCAAAACAGGGCCTTCGCTTTTCAGCATCCCCCTTTTTTATGATGCCATGTGCTTGGTATTTATAGAATGAAGATATGAGGAGAGGAAGCTGAGTATATAGTATTTGGAATTTGGTTCAACCTTCTTTCCTCCAAGATTTGGTTCAACCGTCCTTACATGATTGTCAAGCTATTCCACTTTTGACGATCGCCATACACCTCCAAGAACCCTGGAATGCATCCTAAAGAAATCCTTGAAGTATCGTCGTGCCATGAAGAAAATTTCCAACTTTTTTTAGATCAGTTATACAAGGGTTGAGCACCAAGTAAACCTTCACCCGACTCAAAACAGCATTACTCCCAGCTGACTCCAAGTACACCCTTAAATTTCTCATGCCTGACTCCAAGCAACCACCGAACCAAAGATTTGGTTCGGTCAGCGGACGGACTCCGAGCAAAATGCATATTTTCAAATTCTGACTCCAAGCAACCGCCGAACAACTATTTTGGTTCGGTCATCGGACTGACTCCAGATTTTCAAAGCCCGGCTCCAAGCAAGCGCAAAACCAAAGTTTTGGTTAGGTCATCGCACCGACTCCAAGCAAACTCGAGATTTTCAATCCCCGACTCCAAGCGAGTGTTGAACCATAGTTTTAGTTCGGTAATCCAACCAACTTCAAGCAAACTCCATATTTTCAAGGCCCAACTCCAAGCAAGCGCCAAACCTAAGTTTTGGTTCGATCATCACGCTGACTCCAAGCAGACTCCAGATTTTCAAGCCCCAGCTCCAAGCAAGCGCCGAACCAAAGTTTTGGTTCGGTCAACGGGCCGACTCCAAGCAGACTCGAGATTTTCAAGCCATGACTCCAAGCAAGCGCCAAACCAAAGATTTGGTTCGGTAATCCAATCGACTCCAGAGTTTCAAAGCCCGACTCCAAGCAATCACCGAACCAAAGTTTGGTTCAGTCAGCGCCCCAACTCCAAGCAAACTTGAGATTTTCAAGGCCCGATTCCAAGCTGGCACCGAATCAAAGTTTTGGTTTGGTCATCGCGCTGACTCTAAGTAGACTCAAGATTTTCTAGCCTCGACTCCAAGCAAGCGCCGAACCAAAGTTTTGGTTCGATCATCGGGCCGAGGATCCTGGCTTGCTGTTGGACTGTCGACCTTGAATGGCGGTAGAGCGTCTCAGTATCGGCCCCACGAGACGGTGGTGGACAAACCTTAAGATGATCATATCTCTCAATCCGTAGCTCGGATTGAGACACGATTTCGACCTATGTTTATATCTTGATCTCGATAATACCTCCAAACTAGTTTGAGTTTGTTCCAGAACAATGACGATTTTGCCCCTGACTCCTCATATTCACCATGTCGTGGGCGAAAATGCCCACAACATTTTCCCCCCAAAGCATACTTTCGTGAATACAAAGTGTGCTTTGTTTAATCCAAGACCGTCTTCTTAGCCTTGCAATGGTTATATTGATGTCTGAATATCTATATCTCATCTTCACCTCTGATTTTTCGATGAGCCTCCTTTTGCTAGTTTGATGTGGGACTTTTTTCGTTTTGAGGAGGACTTGCCAAATTTTTGAAGCCATCTTTGATTTGTCTTCATCCGACAGGATGCTGTTTTTCTTGGACTTTCGGTTTCCTACATCGAGGCTTCATACAGTATGCCGACCAACTGATGTATACTTTGTGTTGTCGACTTCGGATCTGTGATGTGGTACTCCGGTTATGTTTATTGGTGGTTGAGTTAAGCTATCCTGACCATCTCATGTGATCGCCAAGTTTGTGTATTTCTCTGCTAATCCTTTCTCCACTCTTGTGCATGCTTTGACAAGATCAATCATTGATGAATTTGATAGAGTAAGAATCTCTGTTGAAAGGTCTTTGTATGTAGGAGATGATGTGGAGTGTTATCGAGTAAATGTCGGTTATGACTTCCCTAGCCCATGTTTTGTGTCTTCTGCCTAGACGTTTGTACAAAGGTATGTGTATTTTATATAAATTTTGGTTGGAATCCTCATACCTGATATGGTGTAATTGGTTTATGCGGCATACTATCTGGTAAAGTGATGATCAGTTTTACCAAGTTCTTCAATAGCTTGGTTTGATAATCCTCAGTGTACTTGTATAGATTAGATTGTTGGTAAGTTTTGATAGATAAGTGTTTGATTATAGAGAAGCTTGGTGAAGGAGCAAGGATAGTCGAACCACGGAATTGGGTCAGTGGAGTTTATTGGACCGAAACAATTTGGTTCGAGAGTGGAAGATGATAGCGAACCATTTGGTCTGGTACATGAAAAGAGGTCGGACCGAGGTGCAAAAAGGGGTCGGACGAAAGTGTTGGTAGGTTGCATGGTCCAAGGTTGAAACAATGATCTGATACACTGCATGTGCCAATCATAAGCTTGTGTTTGGTGTCTAGTCAATTATGACTGAGTCAAAATTCTGGTTTGGCACTAACACAAGACTATAACTGAACCAATCTTTGAGAGAGCGACATTGGCTTTTCTGTCTAGGGTTTGCAAGGAATTATCATACTAGGAGTACTTCATTATTCTCGTGCGAAGTCATGGTCGCGGCAAAATGTGAGTTATGGATGGCTCGATTGGAAAGCATACTCTGATTGTATTTAAGAGTGATTCATTATTTCTGGTTTGAGTTATGCCAAGTGTTGATGTTGGATGCCCCCAGTATGTGGTGTTTAGCTGGAATATTCTTTGGACATTGGAAACCTTGATTAGTATCGGTTTATTATTTCCTATTGATCAGGTAGAATTAATCTTTTAATTCAAATGTCCCGTTGGCTTTGGCAGTAGAGGATCATCCTATTCTGTTGTCTTTACCTGCAAGTTTAGGGTCCTTTTGGGCCTAATGTGGTCAAGGACTTTCATCCTTGCCTTAGAATTAGTTACAGACTATTAATACACTTTTATTTGGAATTTTACCATAGGTATGTGTTAGATCATCCCGCCTGTCCTCAGGATTGATTTTTAGGTAAAGGTATCAAGCTATTTGTGTTAAAATAGACTTTGATATGAATTAATTACATTCGGAAGGTTATAGATCGAATCACTTCTATTTAGAGAGGTCTGTGTCATTCGAAGTGATTCCCTATTACTACGGTTTAGAGAGTAATTTGGGGGACGTGGCAGTCCATAAATACTCATCACATCCTCCAAAGCACCCTCTAGCGACGTTGTCAAAAGTCGGCCAGGAGCGCTCATTATTTCTAGGTTTACTCCAGTATAGTGCACTTCGTTGCTTCTCAAAATATGTTGCCATGTATCATGAATAGGTTTTAAACTTGCAAACTTAAGGTCATGATATCAATGTACTATTACTAAGCTGAGTGGTAGTGTATGTGTATAATTAAAGGGTTAGGTAGTGTTATGCCCCCAAGTATTTTTTATCGAATTTAGCTTATCTTACTAAAGTCAGTCATACCTTTGCACTGAGTTTTTCTCAGGTTCCATAAGTGTGCTCAGCTTTGGGAGAATCCTTACAGTTTCTTGAGAGAATTTGGCTGGAAGGGATATTCTAATTCTTGTGGCAATGTTGGATTGATGTTCCGCTATCTCTGATAGAGTTGAGTTGATGCTCCATTTCCTTTGGTGGAGTGGAAGCGAATGGATATCCTGTTGTGGTTGGCAGAGTGGAATCATGTTTCTACTATCTTTATGTAATGCCACAAGACTAAAAGAAATTGTTAGAAGCTTCTACTTTAAATACAACGAACTATATTCTCCATCAAGAGAGTCCTTATAAACTTAAGATTCGTGGCATGTAAATTACTTGCCCTGATTGTGGATTTTGGTGACATATGGTTTGTCAGCCCAACCTATGATCCAAGGGAGTGTAACTTTTGCGACTGCCATACTTAAGGTTTAGAGATGGGATTCGTATATAGTAACTACCCGGGCCATTATGGCCTATACCATGAGTATTATTCGAGTTACTGTAGCTCGACTAGCGTGGGTGCCGATCATCAACTACAAACTATCCCTGGCTGCAGCCATACCTTAATCGTGGGATTTATTATCGGTTCGCAGCTGTCAACGAGCCGAATGCCAATGATAAACTGCCAAGGCTATAATCGTGCCTAATCTGTGGCTTATAGTCGGTTTATCATTGCTGACTGGGGGGGGTGATCATCAGAAGTGAACTACCCAGGCTATTTTCGTGCCCTTAGTCATGGTTATCTTGCTTTCACTGCTACCGGCAAGAGCTTACGATTGATCGCAATAGGAAAAATATCAAACAAACAATTGAGCAAAACATCAAATTTTACAATGGTCTAGCCAGAATATGCCTATGTCCAATGTCTTTCTTTTATTGCTTCAAGTGATACATGCTTTTTACAAGTCGAGAGAAGTAATGGCGGAGATGCTGGAGATTCCTTCCTTTCCCAAACACCTTTTCCGTCAACTTTCGATGGAATGTAAGCTCCGTTGTGGAGATCCTTATGAACAACAAATGGTCCTTCCCAAACTGGATCTAGTGCGCCTAGACGGGGAAAGACTTGCTTGAGAACAATATCTCCCTCTTGTAACTCTTGGGGCTTCATCTTAGATTTGTATTGTTTTGCCACTTTCCGTCTGTGTGTGGCAGTCTTGAGAGCGGTATTATTCCTTCTTTCTTCAATCAGGTCTAAGGACATGTTGAGAAGCTCCTCGTTTTCTTCCAGATTATAATGTGTCCTACGATGTGAAGGGACAACTATTTCGACCGGAAGCATGGCCTCATCCTCGCATGCTTAGAGCCAATAGAATATGTCATGTTGCTATTTTGTAGGAGGCTTGGTAGGCCCACAGTGCCGTGGGTAGTTCGTCAACTCACACTCCTTTGGATTTTTCTAGTTTTTCCTTAATTAGTGTTTGCAAGACTTTGTAAACAGGTTTAACCTGCCCATTGGCCTAAGGCAACTCCTGTCATGAGTCAATCCACGCTATGCTTTGAATGCATTTATTCTTTGAGTTACTCAAGCTAGATTTCTGCCCGGATGCCCGATTGGTATGTCATTTCCAGGGAAAGGGGCGGTCGTCAGCAGTGAACTGCCCAGGCTAGCGCCCTTAGTCATGGCTATCTTATTTTCACTACTGCCAACACATGCTTATGATCTGGGTTGCTAATCACAAAAGAACTAGTGGTTATAACAACAAAGGTGTTAAGTGAATATAACTACATATGTGTTAAGTGAATGCATTAGACTCTTGTCTCGGTCAGAGGGAAAGAGTAGTTTAGACCAAACTTACCGCTTCGAAAGAAGCGCAAAGTACCTGGTTGTGTAGTATGCCTGGTTTAAGATGTTCTCTTGGATAGGAAGTCTCGCTTGGTATTTTTGTAAGACTTTGTGGAACCTAGGAGCCGATGGCATTGTCCTGAAATGACAACAACCGAGTTAGACAAAAATGAAAGAAGAGGTTTATTATGGTACCTCCTTTGCAGGACCATCTATTGTCATGTGTATGACATGTTTATGCGAGCATATTGTGAGATCGGAGAGCTCCTCATAAGGATTTTCTGCAAGTACTCTATTTGACAACGGGGGTTTTACTAGGCCAAGATTCTTGTTTGGCATTTTAGTGTTGTCTCCTGGCAGTCATTTGTCTAGTCATTTTTTCAAGTTGACTTCGGCTAGTTTGGTGGACTTATAGTGAATGTCCACAGTGTGCATCCTGCTATCCTTAGTTCTTAATCAATTTGAAGTGTGTTTTTTGATTATTGGATCATGATGGAGTGGTGAAGCTAGTATCTTGATTGGTGACTGCAATGTCCTAGCGGTTTACTATATATATTGCTGATTCGTATTGAATTGTGATATGAGGAGTAGTGGTGGTGGTTCTGGATATCTCTCGCCTTTCTGCTGCGGGCCAAATATGTTAGAATTGATGGAGCTCCATCTTTCAAAGCCTTTCTATATAAATTATTATGTTATCCAAGTTCTCGAAAAATGTCATTTCCATCGTGTCCTCTTCCTTACCCTTTGAGGTAACACCATACTCAAATGGATGGCTTCTCTCTGATCATTGATCATTCGAGCTTCGGAGGCAGAGTGTTGTATCTCTTCCATTTTGCTATAGCATTTGCGCTGCAGGCTGTGCTAGCATCCCTGGGTGACCATCTATCTGAACTCCTGACAGTGATGTTTTCTCATCCTTATGTGCCTTGTTGACTCAAAGGAGAGGTCATGCTTAGTTGTAGGGGCTAGTCTGATTTTTTGTCTTTACATC
This sequence comes from Allium fistulosum, assembly GCA_030737815.1. Classification (NCBI taxonomy): domain Eukaryota; kingdom Viridiplantae; phylum Streptophyta; class Magnoliopsida; order Asparagales; family Amaryllidaceae; genus Allium; species Allium fistulosum. The sequence continues at coordinate 748,512,437 of CM060905.1, read as the reverse complement.
GTGTAGCGTGTAAGCACCCTCGGGTCGATCAGCATATGCAATGGATTTACAAATCCTTCCTTCATCTTTTTCCAAGGATGGAGATCCAAGAGTAGATGGTAGAGCCCTGCAATAGCTTAAGATTGATTAGAATGAAAGAAAAGTAATTATATAGTACCTCCTTTGTGCCCCCTGTTTATCAGCAAGTGTGGAGATCTTGGCAAGTGTTTAGGGGACTGGGTTAGCCCCTTATAAAGGTTTGTAGTGGGTACTCAAAATTTTTTGCTCTCCTGGAGGGTGGACTAGTAACTATTGGTCTTATCTCCTTCTCTTTTCATATTTATTTAACATATCCCTAAGTAAGGAGAGCTATTGACATTATTTGAATCATGTCTGGTACGCGTTAGATTGGTGATGCCTTTATGCATGATAGGAGTGACGAAGTGTCGTGCTTGTCACATCTAGACTTTGAGTATTCAACCATCATGACTTCGGTCTTCAAGTTGTGATATTTCGATCCATCAGTGGGATCCCAATTGTAGTACTCTGATTTGATGCTGGATGAATAAAGGGCTGTGCTTGGGGTTCATTTGGTTATGTGGAATGCCCCTTGTGTTCTCTAGACTAGGACTTTCCTTGTATTATGACGCTGAGGTCGAATACTTCTGTCTTCCCTAAGCATGTCAAGAGTTTATCCACCAATGCTTTATGTTAAGCAGTGAAGTGTTTACTGATTTCAATCACAACCATGTCAAATTTATGTTCGACGATTTTTAGCACCGGGAGGTTATTAGACTAGTCTTCCTGCTTTTTCATATCTGGATAGTTGTTGCATTCTTTGTAGCGGAGTTCTCTCACTTTAGGCGACATATCGGAAAGTTGTTCTCCTTCCCTTCCCAGAGAGTTTGTACTTTTCGAGCGAGATAATTCACTTTTCGGAAAGGATTGGGAGGTTTTGTCGCTTCGAAGGATTGATGGTCCAACTTTTGAAATAAAGAGAGAATCTTGAGATAGGAGGTATAGCTTCTCAATCCGAGAAATGGTGATTACAAACTTGAAAAAAGAACAAAAGAAAAACTCTAATTTCAAAGAGACGATGACTTTAGATCAAGAGAAAGGATTTCGAGTTTGGAGGGAGAAAAGGATTTTCTTAGAACTATATATATTTTACTAGGAGAATAGATTCCTCTTATACAAAAGAGGAAGATAGTTTTCTTATGTTAAAGAAGCAATGCTTCTGGATGGAAAGAGAATAAGATTTGATTTTAGATTTGAAAAATGACTAAGTGTTTCTTTTGGTCAAAATAGTTTTTATTTTATCTAAAATGAGAAAAAGAAGATAGAACGATTACAGATCTAAGAAATAAATACATGTTTCTTTTTGGGTCGAAAAACAGTGTTTGCAGATCTAAAAGGAGATATAGTGATTTCAGATCTGAGAAGTGAATACATGTTTCTTGTTGGTTAAGGAGCAACGTTTGTAGATCTGAAATAAGAGAAAAGAAAGAAAGAATTTTTTATCTTTAAGGAATAGTGTTTGCAGATCTGAAAAGAGAAATAGATTTTGCTAAAGTAACGGTTTCAGATTTGGGAGATATAGAGTATTTTAATCCAAGAAACAATGATCTCAAACTAGAAAAGTAAGAAAAAGAGAATCTCCCATGCCAAGGAGACAGTGACTTTAGATCTAAAAAGAAAAAGGTATAAATTTTATTAAAAAATGCAATTTTAGATCTCAAGACTAGAAACAAGTTTTCTTTTTTGAAAGAAAATAATGATCTAGATCTAAACAGAGGGAAAAGGGAGGTTTCTTATGCCAAGAAACCATGTTCTTGGATTCCAAATGAGAAAAGAGAGGTGGCTTGATTTTAGATCCAAAGAATGGGTACAAGTTTCTTTTTGGTCAAGGGACATGTGTTTGTGGATAGTAAAAGTAAGATCTAAAAGTTGGACCAAAGAATTTCTCTATGTAGTAAAATGGATGTACAGATCTGAAGAGAAAAGGAGGATTTTTTTGTTTTATGTAAAACAGTTAGGGTAGATCTAAAAAGAAACATAGATTTCATATCTTAGAAAAGGGGAGGGAGTTTCCTAAGAGAAGAAACGATAATCTCTAGTCAGAAGATTAGAAATGGTATGTTTCAAAATAAAAGGAAAAGTAAGAAAGGGAGAATTTCCTTTTAAAAATGGAAAGTTCAGCTCTTAATGAAAGCACCAAAATGTTTGCACAAAAAATGGGCAAACACTCAAATCGTTGTTATAGAGCTACGAATATTGTTTGTAGTATATAGCTATTGTTTGATGAAAATTAGCTGCGGATGTTTAAGGTAGAAAATCAGTAATTTGCAATAAAGAATATGTAAAGGACTTAAATGTAAAAAGACACAGAATTTATAGTGGTTCGGCCTGAATGTGCCTACATCCACTATTCCTTTTTTATTATCCCTTTCATTTCTGGTTACAAGTACAAGCTTTGAATACGAGTAAACATGCTATTACAACTAAGATTTTTCCCTCTCGAAGTTGTCTTCCATTGTTGCTGAAAGTGTCGCTTTTCAGCATTCCCTTTTTTTTATGATGCCATGTGCTTGGTATTTATAGAATGAAGATATGAGGAGAGGAAGCTGAGTATATAGTATTTGGAATTTGGTTCAACCTTCTTTCCTCTAAGATTTGGTTCAACCTTCCTTACATGATTGTCAAGCTATTCCACTTTTGACGACCGCCATACACCTCCAAGAACCCCAGAATGCGTCATGAAGAAATCCCTGAATTATCGTCGTACCATGACGAAAATTTCCAACTTCTTTTTTTAGATCAGTTATACCTGGGTTGAGTCCCAAGCAAACCTTCACCCGATTCAAAGCAGCATTACTCCCAGCTGACTCCAAGCAACCACCGAACCAAAGACTTGGTTCGATCACAGGACAGACTTCAAGCAGAATCCATATTTTCAAAGCCCGACTCCAAGCAATCGCTGAACAAAAGTTTTGGTTCGGTCATCGGACCGATTCTAGATTTCCAAAGCCCGACTCCAAGAAAGCGCCGAACCAAAATTTTGGTTCGGTCATCGCGCCGACTCCAAGCAAACTCGAGATTTTCAATCCCCGACTCCAAGCGAGCGCCGAACCAAAGTTTTTAATTCGGTAATCCAACAGACTCCAAGCAGACTCCAGATTTTCAAGGCCTGACTCCAAGCAAGCGTCGAACCAAAGTTTTGGTTCGGTCAACGGGCCGACTCCAAGCAGACTCGAGATTTTCAAGCCCCGACACTAAGCAAGCGCCGAACCAAAGTTTTGATTCAGTAATCCAACTGACTCAAAGCAGACTCCAGATTTTCAAGGCCCGACTCGAAGCAAGCGCCGAACCAAAGTTTTGGTTCGATCAACAGGCCAACTCCAAGCGGACTCGAGATTTTCAGGCCCCGACTCCAAGCAAGCGCCGAACCAAAGATTTGGTTCGGTAATCCAACCGACTCCAAGCGGACTCTAGAGTTTCAAGGCCCGACTCCAAGCAAGTGCCAAACCAAAGTTTGGTTCAGTCATCGCGCTGACTCCAAGCAAACTCGAGATTTTCAAGGCCCAACTCCAAGCAAGCGCCGAACCAAAGTTTTGGTTCGGTCATCGCACTGACTCCAAGCAGACTCAAGATTTTCAAGCCCCGACTCCAAGCAAGCGCCGAATCAAAGTTTTGGTTCGGTCATCGGGTCGAGGATCCTGGCTTGTTATTGGACTGTCAACCTTGAATGGGGTAGAGCGTCTCGGTATCGGCCCCACGAGACAGTGGTGGAGAAACCTTAAGATGATCATATCTCTCAATCCGAAGCTCGGATTGAGATACAATTTCGACCTATGTCCATATCTTGATCTCGAGAATACCTCCAAACTAGTTTGAGTCTATTCCAGAACAATGACGATTTTTCCCCTAACTCCTCATATTCACCATGTAGTGGGCGAAAATGCCCACAACAGGATGTATTGTAGGAAGGAATTTTAACCCGTCGAAGCAGATCTTTGGGAACGTAGCCTTAACCTCAGCTAATTTATCTACCATGGTCAGATACTGAGCAGGAGCTAGAGGAGTTTGTCTTGACGGGGTCAGCGATTTCTTATGAGGCTCGCGAGATTGCTTGGTGCTTGAAGAACTAGAATGTTGATGGCGAGGGACATCGAATTGGGAGCCTCACTGGGCAACTTGTCTCCACTACGCGCCGGGGGACTTGTAAGTTCATTTGGATATGAAGAATGCCCATGGGTTCTCCTTCTAGAGGATGAGGATGATTCTTTGGAATGATAATCTCTATCTTCGCCTTCATCTCTATCTCTCCGTTTACCTGATCCCAAGTCTCGACCTGAGTGATGAAAGATGGAAGATCCTCGGATACGGTCGAAGCCATGTCAGCGACCCATTTCAACTGTGCGTAAGGTTAAATGAGAATAAATTAGTAGAAGTCACATGACAAATTGAATGCAAGTGCGTGGTGGAGTGTAAGTGTAAGTGTTCGTGTGTGTCCTAGTGCATCTCCCCAACGGACCAGTAGTTTTCGCTTTACTCATTGGAGTTTTCTCTCCCTGATCATGAAGTTGTACGTCTTCACCGCTTCTCGCGGGCAAGTTAAACCCAATTGCACCAGGATTAGTGAAGTCATAATTCAATAAATCATCAGGAATGGTTAAGTGGGAGAGTCCCTTTAGCGAGCTTTCCATTTTTTGGGAAGATTATCCTTTCTCGATAGGAGTTATCCTGAACTTTGATGTTCCTCTGACTTTACTCATTTTCAGTTTATACGCTAAACTCTTTTTCTTTTTTGAAGGGGGCGGTGGTTGGTTGGTACCGGGAACGTCGGCTATTGGCGCTTGTCCGGGGCTTATATTCTCATCGACCAGCACTGGAACCTCCGCTTCTTTAATCTCACCCTCCTCGGTGGTATCGTGAGCCCCTTCGACAGGGGGCACCGAGGGACCAAATTGTTCTCTCCTCGTTTCAGCAGTTGCCCTTGCAGTCATGGTGCTGCTCGAAAGACCAAACCTTCGACCCTCTTCTAATAATCCGAACAGTGAGAGAAATTCGTCAGTAACTATCAATTTGATGTCCCACTCCTCTACTGGGGTAGCGCAGATGGCCTCAACTGCTTTGGAGTATCTAGTGCTTCGGGCCGTGGGCAAATACCTGAAAGGATTAAAAACATTCAAACTTTCGGAGAGGTGTGATTTAAGTCCTAGAATAAAGGGAATAAAGGGTGAGATCAGGATGAGACTTACGTCCTTCCAGCCATCTTCTCGCAAAGCCAAGAGGACAGTGTACGTAGAACCACTCCTGCTTGAATTAAGAGAGCTTGTTCCACATGCCTATTAGAACTTGGCATTTAGGGTACGGTTCGAGGAATATATAAGATGGGCTATCAGCACGTCTCTTAAAGCGGTAAATGTAGCAGATGTCCTCAGGGGTTAGAGGTCTGAACAGAATACTCATAAAGAGTAGGTAGGTACCGTGAATAAATGCGTGGCTATTGGGATGCAGTTGTGTAGAAGCGATCCCTATGTACTTTAACACTTCACAGATGAACGGATTGAAGGATGGAACGCATTAGGCCCAACACATAAATTTGTTGCATGCGATGTATCCGGTTAGGGGCAGATGGGTTCGATCTTGCCTTGACAGAACTAAAGTATCTTTAAAGGGGATTCCGTAAATGGAGCATAATCGATGAAGAGCGGCTTCGCGAATTTTTGAGGCTTGTGAATTGATGGGGTTATCCAGAACAACAACTTCGTCTACGACATCAGGAGCTGGATCTATAACCTCAACAAGAAGGACCGAAATGTCTGGAATGGGAGCAAACGGTAGGCTCGACGTCTCTACTACCTCTTGCTGTAGACATGGTCTAGGCTTGTCGGATATAGTGGTGGAACATGATTTCTTAGACATTTCGAGAAGACGCTTGGAGCGAATAAATACCTTTTTAAGCTATACTCGAAAGATAATCAATATTAGACATAACAGTAATATATTCCTCCGTGTTGTGTGTGAACAAGTGCGGCGATTCAAACATGAGTACGGAGAATTTATGGTTTTAAAGACAAGTGTGACGTGATGAAGTTTTGAGTTGTCGTCTTGGAGACCATCATCGCTGATCATCTTCGGCAATTTATCATATGGTTGGTGGCGGAAGTCTTGGAATCAAGCATTAGCATCATAGGTTGTGAAGGCTGTTACTCGCATTAGTTGGGCTAGATTCATGTTTATAATTACTTAAGCTGTGGATTTGTTAGTCCGAATTAAGTCCATAGGCTTGCATGTTTTGGTCCTTGTCCTTGTTCATTATTTTATGCTCACGCACGGAAGTGTATAGACATGATGTATGCGTTTATCAAATTGAGATGGTCTTGATTGCCAATGCCGACCCCAACACTTAGTACCGACCCTATGCCTAACTCCTGAAAACGATCTATGCTGACCGACCCACTCCTTTTAAAACAACCAACCCACTTCCTCTCAAGTCACCGACCCAGCCTCACATAACCTATGTCGAACGCTTGCTCACATTTCCTACCGACCCAAACCTCCCTAGACAACCTACCGAACAACTTCCTCTTAGAGTACCGACCCACTCTACTGCTAGGATCTTACCGATCCACTAACTCTACTACTAGCATCCTACCGACTCGCTCTTCCACTAGAAACCAACCGACCCCTCTCCTTTGTTTGGAATACCGAGCATGAAACTTATACTTCTGACCCTATAACACACCGACCTCCCTTCATAAAATCTCTCAAATTGGTGCAAATCCATGCCAAAAGCTCTCCACTATCTTTGCCCTATAAACTAACTTGCCATTTTTCTCTCCTCCCCCACTCATCACGAAGATCCGTATGCATACACGACTCAAGCATAGTTCAAGTTCAAAATGGCATGGCCTGATAGTTCTAAGCGAAGTATGGGTCCTTACCTATGCGGTAATTTGGAGCTGGGGCGAGTGACTCTCGGGGTTTGGAGTCGAGGATGATGGGGGAGCACATTTGGAAGATGATTGAACGGAGGGGAGTAGCAGTTCGGTGGAGAGAGGGAGCTTGGGTTTTGAGCAGAACCGAAGGAAGTAGATTATGAAGTGGAAGTGAGAAGAAGAAGATGGGGTGTGGGCATTTATATAGGGAGTGGGAGGTGAACCAGTGTTATCCTAATGACCCGGTCACCATGTTTCACGGGGTCGGCAAGTCGACATGTCGACCCAGCCCAAGTAAACCGATCGAGTGGATCGGCCTTCATATGCCAATCCCTCCCTTGTTCCTTCTTTAAAATAATAATAATAATAATAATAATAATAATAATAAATAAAAATGATATTAACATAAAATGTGTATATATATATACATACTTGTAATGATAATCGAGGATGATAGTGCAATGGAGAAATGAATGTTGTCGGATAGGTAGAGAAACATGGGTTCGGAAAACCAACTGTGATTCAGCCTTCGAAAGGTTGCATACACTCAGCTTTTTAAAAGTTAAAACAGGATTTCAAGAATCTCTTCAAGGCTGAACTAATACATTTAGACGACGCGAAGCTTCGTCGAAGGCCAATAAAAAAACAACGGTCGGTTGTCATTTTGAACGAGCTAGTCTCTAGAAATAGGGATTACTCGCTGATTCAAAGTGCATCATGTTGATTCACAAGACACGCTTTGAGGGGAAAATGTTACCCGGCACCTTGGCCCGGTTACAAGATGGTGGCTGCAGAAGTTGTAATTGAATGTACGCGGGCAAAACATCAAGGGTTGGTCCACCTTGAATCATAATGGTGATTACTCTGATTCGGCCTCGATGAATAGGGGTCGATGTGCAATGGATGATGGGTTGGCATTAGATGATGGGGGAACCAAAACTGTGGGTCAGCACTTGGTATGGGATCGGTTAGTCTCGGTCGGCATAAGTGGGTCGACGATGGTGGAAGACTATGTTGGGTTCGGCCTGGATGGGATCAACTTTGGTGGTTCATCCTGGATAGGATCGGCTTTGGTGGTTCAACCTCGATGGGATCGGCCTTGGTGGTTCGGCCATATGTGGTTGGTTAACTGGGCTTGAATTTAAGAATGGAAGAGTGGACTGACACGAGCATAAGCATGAGCTACTTAGGGGCATGGTCCAAATTTCTTCGAGCATGCGTGGGAGCTACTCCAAGTCAACATCCAGAGAGTCTTGGATCGGCAAGAGTGGGTCGGAAATAGGTGAATCGGTTGTGAAGGATCGGCATACCCGGGTTGGTCTACCTAGCTTACTATTATGGGCCAAACTATCTTAGTTATGGGCCTAGATAGGGAAGCCAGACTGTCTTCGATTATAAATAGAGGAGAAGGGGTCCAGTTTAGAGGATCATTTTTTAAAAAACTAAGGAGAGACTCTGCCATTTCTTCTACTCATTTCTTTTCCATTCTAAATTGAATTCAAGTTGTCCTTTGCAAATTGTATATATACTCGAGTGATTGAAAAAGCAATAAAGATTATATTCAAAGTGGACGTAGGCAGTTACGCCGAACCACTATAATTGTGGTGTTCTTCTTTTTTGTTGTTATTTTTGCATTCTACCGTGCTATTCCTCTGTTTTAATTTACTGTCTTTATTAATCTCTCTACACAAATCTATTCTAGGGTATTGGTGACCAAATCTGGTGCTAACATAAACCAATATGGTATCTCATCAGACTTCATCCCCTTGTATTTACTTTATCAGTAGCATCTCTATCACTAGCATCCTAAGGACCTATAGCTTGCCCTTCACTAGTGCCAACTAGTTGTAAGTCCTCCTTGCTATCACAGAGATTTAGCCACTCAACTGACCGATCGGTGCCAATAGGAAGCATCCCAAGGACCTATAGCTTGCCCTTGATTTGCATCAACTGGTTATAAGTCCTCCTCGCTGTCACATAGATTTAGCCTTTCAACTGACCGATCGGTACCGACAGGTCTTGGTAGATCGGTGCCAACTAGTCTTAACTTTGGATGAGTAGCTCCATCTTATACTATCTCCTTCTACATTGGCATAAGCCCTTTCTACATTAGTCATTTATCCGGTTTCATGTTTCACTCTAATGAAAATGATCTTTATTTCATGGAACCAGAAGATGATGATTCTCTTCTACTCTTCATTCGCTTGTTAGACTCATGTTGTCATTGGGGTTGAGCCAGCATCGTTAGCTGCTCTTGCATTCCATTCATTAAATCCATCTGAACTTTTATTGTCATATAATCTTTAAGTTTATCTCCGATATCATCTTCTCCATCTCTTACTCTATTAAAACCACTTGTTAAGATGAATATTCGGTAAGGTCGTCGGTTGATTCATTTCTTCCTTGTTGTGGTGGGACCCTTTATTATCCCCTTCACTTATAGCTCCTGATATAGTACCTTTCTCTTTCCTTAGAGCCATTACCTTTTGGATCTGCTTGTAGACTTTCTTAAAATATAAATACAACAAAAATTCTATGCCTAAGAAGCTCGTCTTTGGAGAAACAACTAAAAAATGTTTGGTCCAAATATAGGAAATCACCCTAATCAAATTACAAACGAAAATAGAGAATCAAAGACTCGATGAAAAAAGAAGAAAACCACAATTTTTAAAGTGTTTGGCTCGAATCTTAAGCCTACATCCACTATCAACTTTATTATTGATTCACTCTTGCAAATACAATCAAATCAAATCGGTTTTAAGTTTCAAATTGATGGGCTTCAAATTTGACTGAGTATCTTAGAAAAATCGGTAGAAGATCAAAAAATCACCTATTAGTTTTTTAGGCTATGTATTTATAAATGAATTCAATTTCCAAAATCATTGGAGTCGGTTTGAAAAACTAAATATCTTCAAACCTAAAGTTTCAGCATGAAGAACTAGTCAAAACACAAGAAATCCAGCATTCATCATAGTTTAAAACCGGATGGTATGGATCGGTACCGACCGATTTCTTTGACTTTAACATGTGTATTTCTTTGACCTAGCACATGTCCTCAAGCTTGAATAGTGGAGCCCTCAAAAACCCTATATGGTTCGATGTCGATCCAATGGATCAGTTTCGATACATGTCCAAGCTCTATACTTGTCTATTTCTTTCCATCTCTATGTAATGAATCTTGCCTAAGCTAGATTGGATCCACTCTTCATATAACTCAGTACCGATCCATGTGACCTTCTCCATGCTTAGCAAAATTCTTATAGTCTTCAATCCTGATATCTACCAAGCTTCTTATTGACGTTAAAAGTGGTGCAACACCCAAATTTGACAATTTATAGGATTAGATCTAGCTGAGATAACAGAAAAATGCAAAAGAAAGTAGAAAAGTAGAAAGGAACAGGATTTTTGTAGTAGTTCGGCAACATTTGGCCAACGTCCACTTTATTTTTTTTTGATTATGGATTTGAGAGCGAATTAGAGTCACTAGTGCAAGGGATTCACAAGTTCTTAAGCCAAGAACTACTAGTAGTATCTGCCTAAGTGACTATTATGAGGGAGTGATAGGAGATGAAGAAAGAGCGGAGTCTAACATCCTCCTTTGGTTGTGGTAAGGTTGATATTTAAAGATAAAAAACTATATATGTTTGAGAGCCCACTTGCATTGAAGTCTAGTAGCTAGCCCAGGTGAGCACCAATGAGCACATTGACTAAATTATTCGAAAATACCTCTTGGTACCGAGAGATTTTCTCAACTGAAAACCTTCATCTTTTCTAGTCTATCTCTTTTATCTTCGATTCATGGTTTTTCAAACTCTTTTCTATAGTCTTTGACTTGTTCTTGATTGTTTTTCGGATAACAATTGTATTATCTTGCTTTCTGTGTTTCCTTTTCATCAATCATGAGAATTGCTTGTCCAAACCCCAAGAAAAGTACATGATCATGAGTGGTTTTTGTCACATGTGAAATGCATAGGGTTTATAGTACCAAAATAGAAGGAAAAATCTCTCGTTACTTAATGGTTTACTTAGCTCCAAATGCCTTCGTTTTTCTCAAGTTTTCTTCTCTACTTCTTCCAAGTGTGTTTTCAAGTTCTTCAGTTGTTTCGTCTTTGTCTTGGCATTCTAACTTCCATTGAAAATCTGCTTGGTTTAGAATCGGTTAACACTTTCTCCCTGGAGTATGCTTTTGTAAAATATAAAGTGTGCTCTGGATTGAGACATGTCTTGATTTACTATCTTTTAGCTTTGGTTACTCGTTCAGGAACTACTTTGAAGCATTGCTTTTGTTCGGTTGATATCCCTTCAACTGTTGTGTATTGTTAGAATTCCATTCTTCATGTTAATTACAAGAACTACACTCCATAGACTGTATTTACACTTTAGGAACCATTCTATGTCTTTTCTGTGCATTCTGCACAAAGGAAATCCTCTCGATACCGAGAGGTTCCTGTTGGTACCAAGATGATTAATCTTCCCCATATGCCTATAAAAGCTGAGGACTTAGAATTTGTAATTTCACTTTATATTGTCATGCCTTTTTGATCTTCCATGCACCAAGAGATCCTACCTCCAATGTCTTCCACCTTTCATGTTCCAAGCATCGCCACTGTCTATTCTACCATCTTCAGTCACCAACGCTGTCAATATCTCGAATGCCGCCACTAAGTCGTCAAAGCTTTTGGGCTCGCAGGCTCTCAAGGTCCAAGCCCCAATTCGCTGACTCCTTGTCAGTTCTTGAGTTTCAAGCCAATCAAAGGTGGGTTTCTCATGCATGGTGATCCTGGTGATGTGGAAGAGGCTGATTACTCTTTTGAGGGGATATGGTCGAGGACAAGATTTGCTTGGTCTAGGTAGGCTCATGTTCAGCCTAGGTCGTGCAAACTCAACTTCGAAGATAAGTCTTGTTTCCCATCTTTGGCTAACTGCTGTGTGTGCACGGCCAATCTCACGCCATTTCTTGAGTTCAAATGGGATGGTTCACTTCATGAACGGTCACATTGGACAATACCATCGCATTACTTTTGCTATGGCTGCACTTTTCACGTTCCCAAAAAGGAAAGCTTCAACGTCGCTCCGAAAAATGGTTCCATTACGCTGAGTAATGCATTTTCTAGCATGAGCAAGCTATCTACATAGGATGGTCCATTCATCATATTAGGACATAGGACACTTAGTATATAGATTAATACTTTGCACTTACCCTGGTCAATGCTCAGAAAATCCAATTGGCCAACACATGTCGACATTCTTTGGACTCCGAATGTTGACTACATGGGTTAGTTACTCAAAATAAAACATACCTAACCATGCTTAACACCAAGTTTTCTATTTCAAAATGGCTCATCGATCAAGTTTCAATGCCGATGAAGACATATACGCTCATCCTGAAGATGAATCCTCTACAACTCAGGCTTGGCCTACCTTTCTTGTTGTTCTGAATCATCCTATAACACTAGAATTACAAGGCTCGATGATTCTAGTGGAGTTAGTAGCATACCAACCACCTACATTAATGAGTTTATAAGTCTGAGAATATTGGACGATCTGCCAGAGCAAGTGCCTATGACATGATGGCTAGAAGGCTCTAAAACATTTGTCCACGGAATCTCTTACGATGAGGTTCATATCCCAACGATGGCTGTGTTTCCACATAACCCTTGGTCAAGATACAGGGCATGCAACCGATACATGTACTTATGTGGTCTCGTCCTACCTTCTAACCTCTTTCTCCAAACAGTTCTATAAGAACGTGGTCTAGCTCCATCCTGAATTCACCCAAACGGATATGCTCTTCTAAGATCTCTCTACATCCTTTTCATGAATCGGTTCAACCGACTCCTACTTTCAACAAAATTTCTTATTAATTGCATACTAAGCAAAGACGGGATTCTTCTTCTTACATGATCATTGAAGCATGGTGTTGGTGCAAGGTAATCGAAAAGCTTTACAACAAACACTGGTACTCCAAAAACGAGTACTTTTTTGTACGATGCTCATATGACTTCAATTGATTCTAGCTATTTGGAAGTAGGTTTTCTTCTTTTTTGCCTCCTTCATACTTGGCTTTCAATGACTTAAGCAACTTAACATTTATTTCTTTATAGGCATTCTGGCCTAAATTAGTCGCAATGTGCACGAAACAATGCTTAAGGGGCTAAGAGAAGTTTGAGTCCATAATGCAACATCGCATTCCTTCTGACAAATGAATAGTACCTAGTAGCTCTAGAGCTTATACATGTTCTTCCATCCCCACTCACAGATCCAATGAGAATATTCTAGGGGAATTCATGGGACAATCGGGCACAATACAAACCAAAGAGCCATTTCAAAGAGATTCGAAAGTACAAACTGCTAGGGTAGCACTACATGACCAAGATGAAGGAATCAGGATGTAGCCAATTCCTGAGGAGAGTGAGAATAAAAAGAGACGAGAAGGAAAAGAGCCAATGGTTGAGGAAAATGAAGAGGGCTCAAGCGATAGCCATAACGATTGTCATGCTAGTATGGAGAGTGAGTCGTTTGGAGTGAGTCCCAATAGTAGCCCTGTACCTCCTAGCTCGCCTCATTCGAAGCACATTGCCGTCGAAAATTCAAACGGGTAAGGAGATCAAATTGTGCTACCCACCGAGAAGATAAAGCCCTAGTACCACTCTTTTAGGCAACAATTTTGTTAGTTGAGCGATATCGGTAGAATTGATATCTCGGTTCATGACGTTCTACAAAAAGCAGGCTTAGGCTTTACCTTCTCGCTTGGAGGGTTTGTAAGCGAAGGTGGTGAGACTCCATCTTTAGTTCCTTGCCAGCATAGTCTGTAGAGCACTTAGGGAGGTTATCAACACTACACATACCATTAGAATCATGAACATGCATCCTTGCATTCCTTCATTTTCTGAAGCCCCAATTCTTGTAATATCTTTTTCTTGGTTCAAGTTCCATAGGTCGTGACAGATACAAAGTTATTTAATGTTTCTAGAGATGATTGTAGAGGGAAGACACCCGACGCTTATCCGCCTCGCTCCAACTATCAGGGTCATCATGAGGCTGATGAGGAAAGGCGGAGGAGAAAAGACCGAGAGGTTGATAAAGATCATCAAGCTGACAGGAAGCGTGAAAGAGAGAGAGGGAAAGAGAGAATGCGGTGAGAAAGAGAGAGACTAAAGAAAATTATAGTCGTGACCCAGCAAAAGGCCACGGTCCTCGCATGAGCATCATGGTCCTATCTTTAATGCTCTTCCACGACATTCAAAAGCTCATACTTTTTTACAGCAACAAGTTTCTGCTTCCCATGCTCTAATTGCAACAGTTCCACATATTTCCAAGGGAGTCTTTGCTCCCTCATTTACTCTACTGATTGGTCCATCATGCCTATAGGCTGCATTCCTTAACCTCTTCTTATGCAGCGTTAAATTTGATCAGGATATCAATAACAACCCCAAGGAATTAATAGATCGAGATGTTCGAAGTATCCAAAAAAATATTGACGAAGGGTACAAATGGAAGAGGTTGTGTAAGCCACTCTTAGATGTGAATAATAACAATTATACCAACATCAAGTCCTTCGAATTAGAGATGGAGACCTATAAGAGGATCTTAAAGGAAAGGGAAGAGGACCTAACGAAGATCACCAGAGAGACGGATGCAGCCCTTTAAGCAAAGGCTAATCTGATAGCTTGAAGGAAGAAATGAAGATTGCCCAAGCCACTGTTGAGCTCATAGTGAGGAACAAGTTAAAAGCTGCCCTTGCTGAAAGTGCCAAATTCAAGAAGCAAGTAGATAAGAAGGTCCAGGCTCTCACCCAAAAAGATGAGATTGTAAAGGCCAGAGAGTAGACTATCTCAAAATAGGTAACCGAGCTCGACACGCTTCAAGAGCAAAACCAAAAGCTCCGTGAAGAGAATCAAAAGCTAGTCAATGGCGTGGAACTCCTGTCGAAACGAAAGGCTTACTTATGATATTGAGCTTGAAATTTCTCAATGCGAGCTCAAAGATATCTAGGAGGCAAAGGCTAGGGAAAGGGATGAGCTCAACGACAATCTCCAACACTTCAATGCAAGCATCATCATGTATAAGAACTTGAAGTGGTCGGGGAACGACCATCTTTCAACTCTTGATGATGCCTGGGAATGCCGAGCAGTGCATGCTGGAACACTCTAAGAAAGAGCCTATGGCAGAGTAACTTGATGTTGAGGACATTAACATGCTTGTAGTCGGAAATGACATCCTTGTTGAAGAATAGACTAATGATGCTATTGCCGCCATCGCCAAATCTTTTGCTGGCCTAAGCTCACTGGTTCTGCATGAAACATCCACTTCAAAACCCATTGAGCCAATAGCGACCATTCCTGCATCTAGGGAAGTTAGCTCCACGATAGCCCATGTGATTCTAATTTCCACAGCAATCATCTCTCATGATCCCTACATTCCTTGCCCTAAATGAGGAGCACAGAACTAAAGAAGGGGAATTTGAAGTTTGTTTTTGAGGCTGAAGCCCATGCTTGGGTATTTCTTTCATTTCACTGACCTTTGAGAGGATTCAGTTCTCACCCAAGTCTTTCACTAAACTTTACTATTCTATCTATCAACTTATAGGACAACCACACCTTCCTCCTTCATAGCCACTTACTTGGGGTTTGGATACTGAAGCCATCTTCACTGCATTGATTTCTGTTTTAACGGGGCTTGTCGCTCCAGTATTTCCTTCCCGCTCTGAGCATGGTTCCAACTCCTAGAAGATTGCGGCCTTGGAAAGCTGGAGGACATTTCTAAGTCCCAAGAAGAAGAACACGTCACCATCGTCAACGCTTCAGACCCGACTGACCCTATCATAGTGGCGGAGAGATGGAAAGATGATTTTGTTAAGATCAAGGTGAAGAAAGAGCCTTGAGTTACTGAGACTGCCTCTTCTAAGCAAATAAGTCCCAAATCCCAACTTCAAAAGCTAAAGGTCTAGCCACATAAGCAAGGACCACTCAGACCTCAGATGACCAATTTGAAGAGCCACATATTCGATCGATGAAGTGTCTACTCGTTCTAAAGGCTATACTCCTGAGGAAGGTTAACCAAACATAAGAAGAAAAAGCACAAGAATCACCCTAGAGGAGGTAGTGGAAAGGGTGGAAGAGGCGGTAAGAAGGGGAAGACTAACTAGATAGCACTAGGAGATTGCCGACTGAGAGTCGTGTATTTTGTGTTGTGGAGTCTTATCTTTTTTATTTTTGGTTTTGAACAGGCCAAGATTGTCTGGGCACGGCCCCCGCTTCATGAGGTACATAAAAGTTATGGTAATGAAATATTAACTTTTGTCCTATAATCTCTCTTATTTACATTTCTGTACTTTTATGTACTGTACTATTTGTATATGACCTGCCAATTTATGTGATACAATTGCACATACTTCAATTATATATGCATGTTTTTATGCATTGTGCTTATTTACTGCAATTCTATGCATATAAATAGTATTTTTCAATTGATTTGGTTATATCCTATTGCTTAACCCTGATTATAGTCGCCTAAATGCTTTGTTCCGCAAAATAGAATAGTTAGTTAACCAACTCTGCGGTTATTCCCATCGGTGCTTGGTCGGGTTCCCTTTAACCGGTTGTTCGCATGCTTATCCCTATTCACAGGATTCATTATTCCAAGGACCATACCTTGGGAATTTATAAGTTAAAAGTATTATGGGGTAACTTCTCTGATTGCCCTTGGTTTAAGTGTGCTTTTTTGATCTTAAACTTGGTCCGCGAAAGCTTGACGAACTCTTGTTTTATAGTTTCTTCGACTGACCTCACTTATCCTCAATAAAGCATGTCTCACTTAGTTGTTGATGCAGTTGCTAAGATTTCCATTCATATACTAGCTTCGATCTCCAAGAACCAGTGATTTTATTACTTGATTCCAAGTATTAATTTCTTAATGTTGTCTAACTCCATGCTGCATTTGAATTTTTCTACATTTTGATTTTGAAATCCAGCTGTGCACTGGATTTTATTTCCGAAAGCTATCACATTAGCAGCTCCATTATGAGAATTCCTATTTAACACTTCCTATCTTCGGTGAATGGGGTATTCCTACATGCTGGGACCAAATTATCCGATCAATCCCTAAGACAGTCGCCTGACCTTCTCTTCGTCACCTATCTTCGGGCAATAGCAAATTCCTGGTGTCGCTTATCTTCGGGCTATGCCAACTTCCCGAAGATTAGCATTTCCTCTTTTCGACATCAACTATCTCTAGGCAATGCCAGTGTTCAAAAGGTGGTGGTCGGTTTTCCCTTTTGACTTTGTGGTTGAGTTAATTTTCCCTATCAACCCAGAGGTTTAGACCTTCACGGCGTCATCTATCTCCGGACAACACCGGTTCTCAAAAGGTAAGGTCAGTTTCCCCGTTAACCTGGCTACTTGAGTTGTTTTTCCTCGTCGATCCAGTACTGGCATTGCCTATCTTCAAGAAACATCGATTCTAAAAAATTTGGGGTCTATTTTCCCCATCAACCAAGCGGTTTGAGTCAACTTTCCCTATCGACCCAGCAATTTAGAACTTCACGAAATATCCATAGTGAAGTATCTTCTTTGCCAGAGTTTATTGTCAGTTGCATCCTGGTTTATTGTCGGCCATAAATATCCATAGTGAAGTATCTTCTTTGCCAGAGTTTGCCCCGCGATGTGGCCACCACAATTGCCCTTATGGATTTCCACGAAGATCTTCCTAGCTTCATCCTTGGCTACACACTACAGTAGGGGAGTTGAGAATCCTCTTCTATATAACACCCCGTCTTGCATCATGAATCATGGCGCTTTATGAAGGAGCTTCTTCTATTTATTTCTATCTCTTGAGAGAGTTCAATTGATTAGGTAGCATTTGATTAGAGTCATCCATGAGTCCTCCTCTTCTATAGTCTCTAAAATCTAGTCAACATCCATCTGATTGATGCTTGGAGCTATTAAAACTTCCACTGGAACCAACCCCATTACCTGTGCTTCTCCAGAGCTAGCTAGCTTAGCCAGTGAATCATCCATATGTTTCCCTCTCTAGGGATATGTGTTATTGTATAATGTTCTATGTCTTAAAGAACTTTCAGTGCTTTTATCAAGTAAGGGGCAAGTCTCGAACCATTGGCCTGATATTCCCTCCTGATTTTGCAAACCACCAGTTGAGAATTGCTAAATATGTGCAGCGTATTTATCCCCAGTTCCTTTGCTATCCTCAATCCTAATATCAGTGCTTCGTACTCTAATGTGTTGTTACTCGCACATAGTTCTAGCTTTAATGCATAATAGATTGATTATCCTTCTAGCTTTTCAAACTTTACTTTTGCCCCTGAGCTAAATTTATTTGAAGCACCACTAATGAATTACATCCAATGAGAAGTTGCGACTTCAGCATCCTCTTCCTCACCATTCCATATGGTAAATTCTACGAAGAAGATCGTTAATGCCTATCCATTTATCGCTCTCCTTGGATGGTAAGTGAATTTGTACTAACTTAGCTAGATATTTCTTTTTAGTAACCTTCCAACGATCTCGAGTTGGCACAATAGTTGTTTCAAAGGTTGATTTGTTAGCACTTTGATTGGATGAGCCTGAAAATAAGGTAGTAACTTCCATGACACAATCAACAGGTAGAAGGCCAGCTTCCCCCACTTTGGGTAGTTTATTTCAGCTCCAGTGAATCGCTTGCTAATATAGTACACTGATCTTTTAATCCTTGCCTCCTGGCACTGATGCTACACTTAGTGCATAAGAAAACACTATTAGATAAACAGATAAATCTTCCCCGTTCGGTGATTTGAATAAGACCAATGGTGTTTCCATGTGTCTCAACATTTCCTTAAAGGCATTCTGATATTCCTAATTCCACTTAAAGTTTTTCTTACCTTTCTTGAGAGCATTAAAGAAAGTATGCACTTATCTATCGCCTTTGAGAGGAACTAACTCGAAGCAATGAGTTTCTATTCAAGCTCTAAAGTTGTTTCTTCGTGGTTAGGGAATTGCATTCCTCAAGGCATTAATTTGTTTCAGATTAGCCTAGATGCCTCGTGCATTGATGATAAATCCAACAAACTTTCCTACTCCGAAAGAGCATTTGAACAGATTTAACATCATTCCGTATTTCCCTAGAACTTCAAAATTTCTAAAAGGTCATCCAGATGGTTTCATAATGCTTGTGATATCACATGCATGTCGTCTATGTATACTTCAATTGTCTGCTCGATTTGATTCTTGAACATAGAATTTACCATTCGTTGGTATGTTGCTCCAGCGTTCTTCAAACCAAACGACATCACACAATAGCACGATAATCCTCAGTCCGGTTTAAGGCTTATATCCTCCTGATTGGTATATGCATCAGAATTTAGTTTTAACCTGAATAAGCATCCATAAATGAGAGTAATTCATTTCTTGTAGTTTTGTCCACCAGTTGGTCAATTCTAGGCAAAGAAAAGTTGTCTTTCGAGCATGCCTTATTCAAATCTGAATAGTCAACACACATTTACCATTTTCTGTTTGACTTCTTGACCAGCACAAGGTTGGATGTCTAATTAGGGTATAAAATGTTGTAGAGAAATTCATTCACCATTAGCTTATCCACTTCTTCCTTCAACGCAGCTAATCACTTCGGACCTAGATAGTGCTTTTATGTTCCACTGGTGGGAACTTTTGATCAATATTCAGTTCATGACACACTATCTCCAATAATATCCTGCACATATCCTAATGTTTTTATACGTATACATTAAAGTTTCCTTAGAGGAAATTCATCGGTTCCTTTCTTAAGGTCACACTAAGCTAAGATCCAATCTTGAGACCCGAGTAGGATCATCCATGTCGATCGGAACATTCATCGCCGGCTCAGCCGGTGATGGTTGCCCTTCCTCCGACTGCTTCCTAGGATCCGTAACATTATTGAATCGGCTATGATTCCTAAGCCAGGGTCTAAATTTTGATTGCTATGCTTGCGAGTCTTGAATGCGGAGAGTTCTCTCCATATTCTCGCTTTTCTCACATCTCTTCGCTTCTCTTATTTCTATAATATAGCATTCTCTTACTGTGCTTTAATCTCCTTATATTATTCCTATCCTATTCTCTATAGGAAACTTCACCATCAAACACCATAGAGCAAAAGCTATCCTAAAATTAGCTAGGGCTGATCGGCCTAAGAAAGCACTGTATGTTGAGTACTCATCAATAGTACAAATTTTTGATGTGAATCACCCTATGCTCTCCTTCAAAGTTCTATGGGTAAGTCAATTGTCCCAATTGGTTTTTTTAGCTTTACCAATAAATCCTTAAATCTTCATCTTATAGGGTGTCAAATCCTTCACACTAATTTTCATCTAGTCAAAACTTCTGAGTAGAATGTTAACTGAGCTTCCATTATGCATCAAAACTCGATGCAAAATAGCTAGTCTGATTCCTATTGTTATTAACATGGGATCGAGGGTTGGTACTTCAACTCCCTTAGAATCTCAGTTTATAAACACAATGTCGTCCGTTATTGTAACGACATAGGTTTTTTTTATTTTAAATATGAATATTTAATATATTTTTAAATAATTAATTTATGGAATATATAACTCAAATAAAACTCTTTAAATAATGATGATGAAATGGTTTTTAAATTTTGTTTTCAAAAAGATCTAGCTCAAAGAAAATCTGAAAATGTGACCGAAAATCGTTTTCTGAATTTTTTACTTTTCGTCGTCTAAAATTTTCGAAAATTTTGTGAACATTTTAGAATAAGTATGCACACACTTATATTAATAACATACATATTTTAAGGGAATATACGCAAATATTTATTTACTTAAGTAAATAAAATGGGGATGCGACCTTTTTCAAATTATTTAAAATAAAAATAAAAGAGAAAAGATAAGAAAGAAGAAATGTCACATTATATAATATCATAGTACACGGGAATGGGAAAAAATGTTGGAAAAAGTAGGGAGCTTGGGTTGTTGCGTGTGGAAGAAGTAAAGGGAAGGAGGGTGGTGATGTGGCTAAAGTTGAATAGAGTGTATGTACTTAAAAGGCATTTTGGTAATTTTCTTAATCCATTTTATATAAAAACTGTTTCTTTTTTCCTCTCTCATTTTATCATTCTTATATTCAAAACTTCAGTTGCTTTCCAAGCTTTTTAAATAAACCCTTTAATAGCATCCATGGGTTTTCAAAAGTTTAAAAATCATTCTTTTTTACATATCGAATTCTTGAAAAATTATTTAAACACCTTTTCTTCCATTCCTTCACCTGCTTCTTTTCAAAACAAAACCTAAGCTTCCTCCTCAAACCAAGGTCGAGCCTACCTCACCTAGGCAAAACCATCGAACCTCATTTATCCCTCCAAAAATCCATCCTTTGCTAAGGAAATCGAAGATCTAGGTCAAATTCAAATCGTAGTAGAAGTTCGGTTTGTTTCCTGAGCTTTTGGTGAGTAAATCTCACATTTTTTAGTAAGTTTGAAACTTCATGTTATTGCTAATAATTGTGTTGATCTTGGTTGAAAATATATTGTGTTTGATGTTGTACATATGTGAGATTATATATATTGTTTGGTTATGAACTTAGAAATGTAGTTTGGATTTTAAGTGATGATGGAAAGTAAAGATTTTTACTTTGTGTATGATAATTTGCATGTGTATAAGTGTTTGAGCTTATGTGTTAGTTATTGTATGCTAGAGTGGAGTTAGTATTTGATTGCTTTATGTGTGACATAGGCTGTCCCTTGGGTTTAAATTGTTTTACTTAGTTTGTTTTCTAACATGGTTTTATAAAGTTTCTAACTTTACTTTTAAATTTCAAAATGCTTCTACAATGTTTATAAAGTAATTTAAAATATAAAAGGGAAGGGTTAAAGGAATTTGCTATATAAAACTACTTTTATGTTTATGGCGTCCACAACGACAGTCGTTATGGTTGCAGTTTGAAAAACGGAAATTTTCATGTAAGCTAAAATAGGATTTCACTTAGATATTTTTGAAGAGCGATTAAAATTGTTTTGCAAGTATTAAAAAGTTTTAATTATTATTTAATTAATTTTTTAATAATGGATTTAATGATTATGCAATTATTAATTAAGTAAAAGGGTAACATGTACTTCAAGTATTAATTAACTAAGATAATTATAATTAATTAATTAAGCAGAGGTTAATAAGTTATTAATTATGGGTTAGTAATTTAACTAATTATAATTTAATAAGGTTTAATAATTAATTATGTGAAGTTTAATTAATTAATTAATTATTAATTAGGCAGGGTTAATAATTTAATTAATTACTTATTAAGTTAAGGTTTAATTAAGATTTAATTATTACTAAATAAAGGTTTAAAATTATTTTAGATTAATTAAATAAAGGTTTTCTTAATTACTTTATTTCCAAGGATAGGTTTTTTTAAAAAGCAGCTTTCTTTTACAAAGAATGGTCTAAATACAAGAGATCCACTTTGTTTGTGCCATTAAGTAGCCAAACAAATATGAATAAGTTATACTAAAACATTAACATGTTTTATTGAAAGTTAGTCGTCTTGCATTTAGCAATAAAAGCTGACGAGTAAAACTTTCCTCTATCTATGAGACCTAGAACTTGTGTTTTCTAGGCGAGTGATAGAGAAGCCAAAATGTCGAAAACGTGATAAATATAAGGGAGTTAATTTTGTTAAATAGGTCATGATAAATTAAGTACATAGAAGTTGGTTCATCGTATACTTAACAAAAAATTCTAAGGTATGAAAACTTATCTCTATCCCAAGAAGTAAGAATGTACATCGAGTTAAGGTTTGTTTTCTAACTTGTCCGACTTCATTGTTAATCAAGAGATAGTAGTGTTAGAAATCGCAAAGTTAGGATCCATATAGGATGTCTTATTTTTCATATGCAAATTTGCACGCATCCCTGATAGTGGAGCTATCCACTCACTACACCAGAAAAGCCATTTTGCCACGGCTTTGGACCGTCGCTAAATCATTTTGCCACGGCCCCGAGCCGTGGCAAAATGGGGAGTGGCAAAAATTTTGCCACGGCTTTGAGCCATGGTTAAATATAAATTAGCCACGGCTTAGAGCCGTGGCTAAATACTGCATTTGCATTTAAAAAAAAATCACAAAACAGCCTACATTAAACTCAAAACAAATAGGTTAAAAACGTCTCGCTTCAAACTCAAAACAGCTTACATTAAACAACACAATAGTGTCTTATCTCAAACATTAATTCAACATAGACTTAGTTAAAAATGCAACAACATCCTACACTATAATACATGAATACAAAGTTCAAACAATTCAACAATTACAATACTTGAATACATACAAAGTTCAGTACATTGAAAAAAGGATACCTTTATTTAAATAATTGTACATTGAAAAAACGAATAAGTGCTGAGACTGCCCCAATGCTGTTCCACAGCCGTGCTCAGTTCATGTTCATCATGTCGCGATTAGCAAAGCTCCTCTACTAGTCATTGTGCCTACTCAACCTTCTCCTGCACAGAATTCACATGCAGAGCGTGTGCACTTTCAAACATAGTTTACCAAATCAATAGCTTTAGGACCCCAAGTTTTCACTTCAATTCCCCATGCTCTGCCAAATAAACAAGCATGTGCTTCTCCTTCTCAATCTTCTTTGCAGGCCTCCGCTGAAATTCTTGTCCAGTTGCTTGCTGGTCAACCTGTTGTCTTTGCAGGTTCTTATGAGAAGCCAGACCCTAATCCAGTTCCTCATGCACTGCCTATGATTTTTACCCATGCAAAATCAATCTGCTCATTGTGCTTCACCTTCACAAGCTGCTGCATCTTCTCAACATGCAGTATCTCATTGCACTACAGACCTGTCACATGTTCGACTTTAACCATCCAAATTTAAAAATGCTTTTTATGAAGCATTATGAGCAACACACACTCGGTGAGGTAGTTTTCTATCTAATCTATGTATCATGTCGTATCAGTACAACGTTAATGATGATTCAACGACAGCGGTGGTGAAAAAATTACCAAAATTTCGACCAATAGTATAATGAAAACTGAAATTGGGTAAAACGAAGTCAAAAACACAGTCTGCTCAATAAATATCTTTACGACCACTTCCCATGATTATATGATCAAAAGACTCAAAAATCCAACGTAGCTCCAAAATGAAAACCCAAATAAATGCAACACATTGTTAACTTATTATGTTTTTACAACAAATTATAGTTGAATAAATCAATGAAGAAATACCTATGGCTGTATATTATCCCTAGCAGCATTATCTAGCTTTTTTGACTTCAGAGCACCAACAAATTACATCCAACCTATAAACATACATAATTGCATGTTAAAGAGGACTCATTCCAGTTTTTTAAAATATAAAATATTCAATGGCCACACAAAAAACACGAATATTAACTTCAGCAGGAGATATTTTTCTACATTAAAGTGACATCTTTCTATAAATGTTTGAAATTGTCAAAAATCCAAAGATTAACTTGATTTTTAGTGTTGCAAGCAAAATTAAGAAAACAGGAATCAAACTGAAATCAATATCCAATCTAAATGATACTAATCAAAATCTCACTGAAACAACAAGTGAAACCTAAAACGTAGGATGGTTAAAAGTTGGCACGCATGAAGTTCCTTTGCATATATAGTTACATATCTGTATCATGCCGTACATACTTTAGCATATATAGTTACATACCTGTATCATCTAACATGAAATATCAAATAGATGGTAATTAATTCAGTACAGATAGCATAAGCCTTTAGTTAAGAATTACCTCACTTAGATTCATAGTAAAATCTTCAACTTTCTGAAGCAAGTCAGTGGCTAATTCTGAAGCAGGCACTGGAGGCAATTCAGTCGATACATTGGAAATGGTTTGCAATAGAAAAACACGATCTCCAGCCCATGAAAATGAATCTGAAGCATCAGGTGCATTAAGATTTTCCTTATTTTCTCCAGCATTACTAGCTTTGTCAAGGAGCTTCCAATGATGATAAAGGAATTCCCAATCAATTGACTTGGGTATAAATAATGAAACTTCAAATAAAAGCTGCCAAGCACTAGAAGGAGCTACCCACTTTTCAATGGGCATTGAGTTTCTTAGCCATAAAGAATGTATCACTGACATTACAAAAGAAGTCAATAAAGTAATAAGAGCGGTAATAAATGAAGAAAACAAAGAAATAAAATAAACACTTCGATTTAGCAACAAAAAAGATCAAGATTTTGGTGTATTAATGCTTCTTATTATCAGAACTCACTTACAACCGATGCATCAACATTTTGCAACGACACTTATTACTTACATGTTGTGATAGGCCAGTTAATGGGACAGAACCAATGACAAACAAAAGTAGTAAATATCAAATTAAACATGATAACTGGCCTTCCATTAGCTGAAGCCTTTTAATTCAAGTCAGTGTTAGGTGCCAATTTGAAATTCAACATTTGCTACTCTATAAAATCAGTTACAAAAAACCAATTTCAGGTCCATGTAAATCAAACAGATCATTTTCGCGTTATAAAACAAAATATAATAAGACAATCAAAATGTATAAACTTCAGGCAAATTAATATTATATAAGAATTGTTTATAT
Source organism: Allium fistulosum (assembly GCA_030737815.1). Classification (NCBI taxonomy): domain Eukaryota; kingdom Viridiplantae; phylum Streptophyta; class Magnoliopsida; order Asparagales; family Amaryllidaceae; genus Allium; species Allium fistulosum. Next base: position 748,486,942 of record CM060905.1, on the reverse strand, counting down.
TCCACATTTTACAAAACTGCAATGAATTTCAAAAGCAGAGTAACAATTAAAGTCATGTCGCAATTGAAAAGTGTGAAATAGTTTTAAGACTTACAAATTAAAACAGTTCTTAAATTCTAGTAATATATAAGTAAAGTGTAACACTAGACCAGTGGTAAGATTTTACAGCATGAATCATTTATCTTTATGTTTTTTCCCCTTTCTCTTCTTCTCTTCTCTGCCTTCCTTCCTCTCTTTTTTCTTCTCTATTTTTTTTTCTGCTTTCACGGATCTAGAGGTTTTGAATTCGAAACATTTGGATATCGATTACCGATTATTATTAATATACACAATGCTCTACTTTGAGAACGTCTACTTAAATCTATCGATGAATGTCTAAAATATTCAAAATGCATTCATATCTGTATTCGAAAGACGGATAAACATTCGATATGCAGAAAAACGAATACGAATGCTGATACGTAGACATCGACATTCGAAATGTTTGTAACCTTCAAAATTACTGATAGCCTATATTCACTTCTTCCTCTCTTTTTTCTTACATTTTTTTTCATTTTTTTCCATTTTCACTAATATTGCGGCTCTTTTTATTGGTTCTAGTATTGTTTATTAACAATCTTTTTCATGGAGTCCATATAATTGGTCAAAAAGAAACCTCCAAATTCTCATTACTAACAGAAACAAAAACAAGAAAACAAATCTTAAACTCATACCATTAGCCCAGCAAAGTAAACAACAGCAAATGATAGCAGAAAGATTTTATGCCCAGGATTAATAAAGTCATGCATGCGATCGATTGTCGCAAACGTCCATAAGCCTATCAAAATCAACGGATAATACCCCCAATTATTCAGTGCCTATAGAAGTTAAAAAAGGCAGAATCAATATGATGCAAAACATATAAGAGTGAAGCAACACAACTTTTCATGACCGTACTTTGTTACAGATGCAAGCACAAACAGTTAAAATATGACCGTACTCATGATAGTGTCCTCTAACATGATTATAGCACCTGACTAAAGCAAAAAAGAGATCCTCTAACATGATTAAGGCACCTGATCAGATATATCCTCTAACATGATTAAGGCACCTGATATATCCTGCTGAAAATTAGGAATCAGTATACAAAGCTTTTGATCAATAAGTGTCCAACAAAGTGTTACACCAGCAAGTCCCATTGTCTGAAAGTGCAGACAGAAGACAAACCAAGGATTAGGACAAGTAAGATACACCTGGCATAAATGATAAAATAAATTAGTATTTAACTATCAAACTGTTGTCCTACTTGTGGATATTTGTTCAGAGAAATGCCAATGTTTTGATTGTATGAATACTTTATAAGCAACTACAGATTAAATTATCAAACAAATCAAAAACCTAAATGTATCATGGAATCGGATGCAGTAAATGTTCACTAGTTCATAGCATTGACCTTTATACTTCATCTAAAGGGCCTCAATGTAGAACTTTTAGTTAGAACAGAACCAATACACCAATCAGGTATAATAAATGAGTAAATGATGGCAGCAACAGCTCATAATTTATTCCCAAAGTGAAATTCACCTTTTTTTTACTTCAAAACATGGTGGTTAAATCTTTGCATGAAGGTAAAGAAGGAAAAAAAAAGATGGAAGTAAAAAGGTCATTCGAAGAAAAACATAAAATTTCTTTGCATGATAGATCTCTTCTTCTACATTTCTGCTCCCAATAATTGCAAACAGGCTGAAACATTTACTATTGCTGCTCCCAGCAATCGCAAAAATCATGAAATTTCTTTGCATGTATGGTCGTTGCATGTATTCAGCCATACGGAGTGAGGCTTGGTCTCATATGCAAAATTGTATATTAATATACTTTATTAAGTTTGCCGAACAGTTGATGCTATGAAATGAAATTGAAAGCAACACGTAATTAATAACCAAATTATTAAAATAGATGAACATAGAATAAACTAAACATTGCTTATACAATATATTTATACTGTTCAAAACTAACACAGTTTAATAAAATATAATCAGTGCAAAGGCATGACTTGACTTCCGTGCTTACCTATTATCAATGTACATCCACCAACGGGTAGAAAATCATTTGTCATCATTTCATACCATAGATCTTTTATCACAGTATTAAAGAAGATGTGTTATCAGGCATAAGCAACATATGTAAACATGGAGTCGGCCGTTGCTATAAAATGTATGATACGAATATTTTAAATGACAACATGGAGCAAAATTTGGTTTAGTTCAACAAAAGTACCTTATATATGGAGCAAAAAACAATTAATAGTTGAAAATACTTGTACTTCAGCAAGCACCTTCTTCTTGGAAAATAAGCATCCAATACTTTAATTATTAAAAACATAATAATTTTCATCTTTAAAATATGCAAGAACATTTATAAAATTATGGTACCTCCACTAAGTTCACTATTTAATGAAGAGTATATTATACCTAAAGCTTTTAGGCACGTTGGCGGAAAACTAAACCATCCGGCAGTATATACACAGTGAACTGGCTCATACATATCATGCATTGTAATAAATGAATACAGAAAGTTATAACGCCATTAAGTATAAGTCAACATATGACATGTATGAAGAGAAGTACATTTTCCTTACAATGAGTGGGTATGTCAGAAAATAGACATGTTAATGCCATACGGTATTGATAATTGTAACAAAAAAAAGGAGATAAAATAAAATTAAATGTTAGTAAAAAAGTAAAAGGAACTCAACGGATATTATAACAGTCTAACAAAAAATCGTCATTCCTAGTTCATTGTTATAGCATAAAGTGAAAGAGCGATCCTATATTTTACTTCATCAACACAGTAGGAATTGAAAGCATAAAGTTAATGAACTTAAACTATAGTTACAAGTTAAATAAGACGATTAGATCCAAAATTGAGTACTAGGGAGGACATACCTTTTTTTAGTAGGTACCGCAACAACAAATTGAGATCGAAATATGGAGGGTTTTCTGGTACGGGAGAAAGTAGATGGAAGATTGGGAACTGTGGTAAATCGACCGTAGAATGGAGTCGGAGTTGAAAAATTGGGGGCAAACCGAGGAGGTTGAAATTTCTACGAATTTAGGAACCTTTTCTGAGCTAGGAAAAAAATTCGAAAATTTTATAGCATTGAGGAGAACGTGGTAAGGTAATCAGTGAAGGGAGCGAGTAGGCGATAAAACTTGAAAGTCGCCAGATTAACCTATACCTAATAAAAAGTGGTCAAATTACTCAAATAAACCAAAAGCTAACCCTGAAAATCAGACTTCAAGCCTCGATTGCGGAAAATTATTACCTCTCGATTGTAATAGTTGGACGCAGCGTGCTACTGTGAGGAAGAAGTGAAGGAAGACGGAGAAGCAGATGATGCAACTGTGAGGAAGAAGAAGCACGATTGAGGAAAATTGTGAGATTAGAGTGATAAGCGATCGATTTGAGTGAGAACGGTCGATTTGTTCAGGCGTTATTTTTCAAGGATGGGTGAAATTAAGGCGCGTAATTTGGCGTTTTTTGGAAGCAGAGAGGCGCGCGAGGGTTAGTGAAATGGAACTAGGGGTGAAATTTTTTGGGAAACATTGGAACGGTTCATAGCAGTGGTAAATTTTCCACGGCCTTAGACCATGCTAATTGACTTTACCACGGCTCAAAACCGTGGTAAAATTGCCACGGCTCAAAGCCATGATAATTTTTCCGCCTTGGGGTGTGGCAAAATGGGCAGTATGGTGTAGTGACTATCGATAACTTTACCCTTTTAAAATTATCTAATGTTGGTTCGAAGAGATCGGGATCGAATATGCATGAGCTATCCAAAAACCACATCGATCCAATGAAGCATTCGAATTGGTAACATCTGAAAGATGATGGAATCGAAGACAAGGATCTTTGAAGTGCAAAGGAAATTTACTACTAATCCTAAGGGTGATTCCAAAATGAATGTAGTAGAAATAGTGCTTTCAGTTTGTTCATATCTTGGATAACTTGTATGGATGAATGCATTATCGCCAACTGGGCAGTGTTAGCATTCCAAGTGGGATTGCTAAAGGAAGGTAAATCGTAGCCTTAAGCCTCATAACCGAAAATGACTAAATAGGGATATGCTACAAAACTATATGGGTCGCTCCCATTAGTATATAATCACCAACCTATTTAGAATGATATTATAAGATTATGTATGCTACTGACCCAGGTATGGTTATTGATCACAACCGGGGTAGTGATATATTCAGTACTGTCAAGTAAGAGGTAGGCCAATCTTGTTATGTAGGGGGTCCATGTGAGGCTCTCGGTACATTTGTCTAGAGATGTATTGTGATAGGCGGTAGCCCAGTAGCATCGTCATTGATGGAACCCATTTTCCAATAAGTGCCTTCGGACTTAGTTGTATACCCATTATCTTGGAATTTAATTAATGTAACAATTTTGGCTATTATTCAATATTTACTTTAAACTCTAGACATTATCATAATATCACTGGATTTTCTATCGAGGTGTTTTTGGTTATCATAAGGTTAAAACTTACGTGTGTTTATGTGCGGTGTAGTCTTATGAGATACCTTTGTTTTAAAGGAGTTTTAAAAGCTTAATAGTTCAGTTGTTTGGAGTTTACTTACACATGATCCATGTTTGAATTGGAGTTTGATTTTCATTCCCTAAAACTCAGGGTATTCAAATTTGTATGAGTAGCTAAGTAGTCTAGGTTCTCATAGATGCATTTTGAAGGAGCATGGAGCAGGTGGCTTCGTTGACACCTAATTTCTTCTTATTTTCCATTGTGATTGTGTATGTTTTGTATCAACGTTATATGGGCAGGCAGTTATCACTATCCCTGGCTGAAGTAGTGTTGATGTAACTCTGATATTCATTTTGGTAAATGGTGTAATATACTATCTTATGTTGACTATTATATACGATTTCCTTACATCGTTAGATTCTATGATTCTTTCTTCTCGTCGTATTCTTTTCTTTTACCTTAATGCTTGTCTTTTGGACTCTTGATCAGCACATGAATACTGTGGGTGTATTAAGTGTCATCTTTGGGAGTAAGAAAGGCGAATCGTTACATATGGTATCAGAGCTTAGGTTGAGCAAACTCCTATGCTTTGTTGGGTTCGAACCAATAAAGATAGGGTCAGTAATACTCTAGAATGAGTTTAGTCTATGGGAGCGTGTATTTTTAATTTTTATTCGTATATATAAATAATCGGGTTTGTTAGATCAGCTTTGATATTTTTGATTGTTGCCATTTTTCCTTACGATTTATCTTGTATGAGTATTCTAATAGTTATCTTACTATATCCAAGTAGTAAGAATGAGTAATAGGAACAGACTAGATAGAAAATCTAGCAGTACCATGACCACAAATGGTTAAGCTTCGAATGCTAGAAAAGATCAGAGTGTTGAAGAGGCAGTTCCAGGTGAATTTTGCAAACATGTGCAAGGATGGTGCAAATCTTGGAGGAAAGCCATTCAAAAGAACAGAATCCATCATCGAAGTTCAAGCTTGGCTTCAATCTTTCAAGAAGATTTTCAAGGGTCTTGATCTTTAGATAAGCAAAAGCAATTCTTAGCATCCTGGTGTTGCAAGATGGAGCGGCAGCTTGGTGGGACTCCATTACAACTAATGTGCCAAAAGATGATTTTTCTTGGGCCAGGTTTATGGAAGTATTTGAGGATCAGTTCGTGCCCGTAGTAGGAAAGACTCGGATGTATAGGAATTTATTGGACCTTAAACATGAGATTTGTCGATGGCTGAGTATGAGATGAAGTTTAATGAGCTACCACGTTTTGGACCAAAGTTAATCGATGCACCTCTTAAGAAGAACTATTTTTTTATTGGGAACAAGAGTAGTTTTCCAGCAAAAGACGACTGCACATATTAAGGGTTCTTTTCTAGATTTAGTAGACGTGGCTTTGAGGTACGAAGTTTTGGAGAAAAACAAGACAACGACATCACCTAGTGGAAATAATAGTAATCCAAACAAAAGAAAGTTTAACCTGAACTATAACAAGCAGGAAAAAGGGAAGTCGGAAAGAGACTGGGGGAATAGGTTCAAGAATGTTGAATACTATCAATGCAAGCAGAAGGGCCATCTGGCCAGGCATTGAAAGAATTCTGAAGCTTCCAAGCAGCAAGGAGGACCTATCCCTTCAATGGTTCAAATAAAGCTTTGCTACAACTTTCAATAACTAGGGCACATGGTAAAGGATTGCCCACTTATGAAGAAGAGGCAGCATGTTAAAGTGTATGCTATTAAGGATGAGCCATCGATAGCAGATGTGAAGGGAAAGGGAGTTCTTGAAGGTACTTTAATGATTAATCAAATTTTTGTTAAAGTATTTTTTGATACCGAGGATTTCTAGAATTTCATTTCCTTAGAGTTGGTAGAAAAATTGCAACTTTTCCCATAATCTGTAGAATCCCCTATTTATGTATCAAACCCCATAGAAGGTGTAATCGATTTGTGCATGTTTTGTGAAGATACACCAATTTCTTACCTTACCCACATTTTTCCTTGTAACTTGTGTCTTTTAGATTTTAAGGGGTTCAATGTTATACTTGGTATGGATTAGCTATCGGAAAATAAAGCTGCTCTAGATTGTGTTTAAAGGTCGGTAGTATTTAAAAATAAAAGAGGGAATCATTTTAAAGCATCATGTAAAGTCCAATCAAATGTATGAGTAGTTTCCAATATGCATTAGAATCGTCCCAAGAAGAGTTACGGTCAATAGAAATTGCTAAGAATTTTCTTAATGTCTTCGAAGAGGTTAATAGTCTACATCCACATCAGGAGATTGAGTTCCGCATTGACTTAATTCTCGATTTGAGACCCATTGTTCAACCTATGTGTAAAATTGCACCGAAAGAGAGGGTGGAGCTAATAGATTAAACCAATGATTTATTGAGAAGAGGACTAATAAGACTGAGTCATTCTAGTTGAGGAGTAACTGTTGTTTTTGTCCCAAAGTCAGATGGTTCTTTTTGAGACTATGTGTGGATTATCGATAGTTAAATAAGCGGACGATTTGAAACAAGTACCCTTTACCTTGCATCAACGACTTTTTTGACCAGCTTCGTGGAGCTAGGTTATTCTCCCAGATGGACCTGGCTACCAGATTTCATCAGTTGAGAGTAGCCGAAGATAATGTATCCTTAACTACGTTTAGAGGGATGGAATTTTTCTTTGAGTGGTTGGTTATGCCTTTTGGGCTAACCAATGCACCCGCGTACTTCATAGAACTTATGAATGGCATTTAGGGATGTTCTCAATAAGTTCGTGTTAGTCTTTATAGACGATATCCTTATCCATTCTAAGAACGAGGAAGAGCATCGAGACCAATTGGAAGTGGTGTTAGAAACATTAAGTAAAAACGTTCTTAAGGCAAAAATTTCTAAGTTTCACTTTTGGCAGTCGGAAGTAAGGTACCTTGGACATATTGTGTCCGGAGATGGTATCTCAGTTGAACCAACAAAGGTAGCGGCTGTTCAAGAGTGGAAGACGCCGCAAACTCTTATTGAATTTCAAAATTCTTAGATCTGGCCGGGTAATATAGGAGTTTCATTCAGGATTACTCCAAGATCGCCTTACATTTGAATAAGTTGACAAAGAAGAATGAGAAGTTTGTTTAGACTCCAAAGTGCAAGGAAGCCTGCGTTGAGTGAAGAGGAGGTTGACCAACGTTCTAGTTTTAGGCATTTTGGATGGAAGTAGAGGACTGATGGTGTATACAGATGCTTATGAAGTAGGGTTGGGTGCAATTCTGATGTAGCACGGAAAGGTGATTGCTTATGCTAGTAGGCACTGAAGCTCCATGAGAAGAATTATACTACACATGATTTGGAATTGTTAGCAGTCTTGTTTGCTCTGAAGATGCGAAGACATTACCTAATAGGTAAGAAGTTCGAGCTATTCATGGATCACAAGTTCTTGAAGTATCTTTTCACTCAAAAGCATCTGAACTTGAGACAGCGGAGGTGGTTGGAATTTCTAGCAGCCTATTTGGATAATCTCTACACGCGAGAAAAGCAAATGTGGTGGAAGATGCTTTGAGTAGGAAAAAGGTTTTGGCTCTCTTGGAAGTTACTCCGCCTCTTTTGGAGAGCATATCGAGCAAACAAAGGGAAGATAGTTGCTTAATGGACACCATCAAGGACGTAGAGGAAGGTAATTGTTTGAGCCGTGAGATAGACTATCGAGGTGTATTACAGATGAATGGGTGGATATGTGTTCCAAATGTCAAAGGTCTTAGGCAGGAGGTTTTATGGGAATGTCAACAATCAAAGTTGATTATCCATATAGGGGTTTCAAAGATGCATCATGATATGAAACGGGTATTTTAGTGGATGGGGATGAAGAGTGATATCTCTATCAATGTGAATAGATGTGAGAACTGCCAGCAGATTAAGGGTGATCACCAAAGAACCACTGGCGTACTTCAACCATTGGAGATCCCAAGTTGGAAGTGGAAACATGTATCAATGGATTTTATTGAAAGTTTGCCTAGATTTAGGAAAGGGAATGAAGGTGTTTGGGTCATTATGGATCGGTTAACAAAGAATGCTCATTCTATTCTCGTGAAGCTGACAAGGACTGTGGCGTCACTAGTAGAGATTTATATGAGGGAGATTGTTCAACTGCATGGAGTTTCAGTTAGTATTGTGAGTGATTGTGATCCCATCTTTACTAGGCAGTTTTGGGAGGCATTACAAGTAGCTTTGGGGACAAAGGTAAGTATAAGCACTACCTACCACCCTCAAATTGATGGTCAAACTAAGAGGGTGAACTGAATCTTGGAGGATCTTTTAGGGGTTCATAATGCTTTCCATGTGTCCCATCTGAGTCCGTCGCTGATTATGGAGCCTTCTATGCAAGAGGATTTGGAGGTAGAACCAAACCTAACTGTGATTAGGCATCTAGTTCATATTTTGGATCATGATAAGATGCAATTGCATCGTAAGGTCGTAAGATTGGTTAAGGTTTAAAGGAGTGAAGAACCCAGACATTATACTTAGGAGACAGAGGATAGTATGAGGGAAGCTTGTCCTGAATTGATGTTAGGATCGATGTTTGCTTGATTGTATTGATTGTGTATGCACTGTCTGTGATATAGTTGCATAGTATGTACCTTTTTTTATATGTTTCACCTTACATAATATATGGCTTCTTGAGTTGATTTGAGTTATCTGCTTGTGTACTAATTTTGGGACAAAATTCTTTTAAAGGTGGGAGAATATAACAACCTGAAATTTAACATATTTTAAAATAATTAATTTATGGAATATATAACTCAAATAAAACCCTTTTAAATAGTAACTAATGATGTAAATGGTTTTAAAATTTTGTTTACAAAAATATTTAGCTCGAAGAAAAATAGAAAATGTGGTCATAAATCATTTTTCTAATTTTTGGTTTTTGTCATCTAAAAGTTGTCAAAAATATTACGAACACTTTAGTACATACACACATATTACATATAGTTAAGGGAATGTATGGTGAATATTTATCTACTTAAGTAAGTAAAAGGGAGGTGTGACCTTTTTTAAATTATTTAAAATAAAAATGAAAGAGAAAAGATGTGAAAAGGGAAATGTCACGTTATATAACATCATAGTACTAAGGAATGGGAAAAATGTTGGACAAAAGGGGGGAGCTTGGGTTGTTGCGTTCGAAAGAAGTATTGGGAAGAAGGGTGGTGATGTGGCCAAAGTTGAATGGAGGGTATGTCCTAAAGGCCATTTTGGTAATTTTCTTAATCCATTTCATATAAAAACAAATTCTTTTTTTTCTCTCTTATTTTATCATTTCAATTCTTATATTCAAAACTTCATTTTCCTTTCTAAGCTTTTTAAAATAACTCTTTAGTGACTTCCATGGTTTTTCAAAAGTTTAAAAATCATTCTTTTTTCCACTTTTACTTCTTAAAAAATTATTTAAACACCTTTTTTCCTTTCTACACCTCCTTCTTTTCAATATAAAGCCTAAGATTCCTCCTCTAACCGATCCTACCTTACCTAGGCGAACCATCAAACCCTCTTCAGTCCTCAAAAATCCATCCTTTACTAAGTAATGAAAGAATATGATACGCCAATATCAAATAAGGTTCGAATGGGAAAACTAGATAATGATAAATGCCTTCCATCACTATTTAGTTCTTTTTCTCTCTAGCATATAGTGGCAAAACATAGTTAGTCGAAACCACATGTAGAGCAGAAGCCTTGAAAACTTATTCTTCTCTCTTCTACAAAGATGAGTAAGTATTTTCGAAGTAACCAGGTCATTCACAATTGTAGCACTTAATATTCACGATATTAACTCTACGTTACTTCGCTATAAGTCCCTTCTTATTGCACCTCCTTTAGATAATCAATTGCTTCTTATCCTATCACCCTTGGGGTCTGTTACCCTTACGCTCACCCTCTTATTTGTGTACCCCCTTCTTACGTTCCTCTTGCTTATCCACTTTAGTCACTTATTCATCGATCAAAGTTCAATAATGTAGCTTAAACCAAACATAGCTTTAGACTCAATGTAAACTCCTTAAGCATCGAGTTCAACCCCACAGCAATTTTAGCACACCCTTCTCTAATGTATACGTCAAGTTGAATCAAAACTTCACTAACATTTAATTGATTTACGTACTCCCTAATGACAGTTCTCCTTATTTCAAGTGAATAATTCTCTCCAATAATAATCCTTTCTCCATTGCAAAGAAAATATTCTTCAAACCTCCTCTTAAAATGTTCCCAAGTGATGGTCTCCTCCTCAACCTTTGAGAAAATAATCTCCCACTAGTTAGCGTCTTCCCCTTACAAATGCTGTGAAGTCAACTTTCTTTCAATGATATTACCCAAACCCAAAAGATTGAATATCTTTTCATAGGTGCTTAGACATGCCTGTGCCATTGAGTAAGGTTCGGTTCCTACATAGAGTTTCTCACCCAAAATAGAGAAATCTCTACAAAGCTTTAGGAAATCTACTATATATGGCTAATGGAAAGGAACTAGTCTCTAGGTTGTAGGTGTAAGTTTGGTGGGGCTAACAACACTGGCCTATGTCGTTGCTTGTAGATATCTTCTAAAACATATAATGTTCACTCAAGATATATCCACAACAACAACTTTGGTGGTATTCCCAGTCTAGTATATACCCCATTAGTGTTGGTTATGTTGATCTCTGTTCCAATCTCGTCTGAATTACTCATCTTCGGTTATTTATCGATGAGATTCGTTAGCACTCCCCTAATAGACAGCGTGCTAGAATAGTAAATGTTGCGTACATATATGCTCAGCCCATTTATATATAATATAAATATACACATTTATAAAAACACAAATATGCTTTCTTAATATGTTATAGATGATTGAGTTAGGGGTATGCCTTAGGGTCAATAATGTAATTTGTTGCATAAATCTAACACTGCGACCAATCTTGTTCAAAATAAAAGTTTTTTTACTTTCTATTATATATTTGTTATATAGCAATATAAATAATTAGGTAATTAATTTAAAGTATATAGATGGAAAATTCTAAATGTTATGTGATTGTAATTACAAACTATTGTAACAATGAGAATTTTATCACATTGAAACTCACATGTTGTTTTAAATATTCCTAGTCAATATGTTTCAAGAAAGAGTATCGATTCATTCGTTGAGACTAGAGTAAGTAATGCTCTCCAAATGTTGCATAGTGTATTTCTCATGATTGTTGGAAACACTAAGTGGTTACATATCGATAATTGTAGGATAACTATGGAATGAATCACTTGAGAGTTCTCTGTTGGTTAATATAACTAAGGTTAAACGGACAATCTCGAAGTGACGATGATTACATAATTCCCTCGACTAGAGAAAAGCATTAAACTTCAATGTGGACACTTAACTTTGATTACATTTAAATCATGGCACAACGTTCATCAAACGAATATTGTTGGGTTTAAGTTGAAGCATTAGAAGTGAAACACTATTCAATAGAAAATTCATCTTCTTAGTTGTATGGGGTTAGTACCATGATCAACTGTTCTCTACTAAAAATCAAACCCTCTGGCCAGAGCAGTATGGTTGACGATAATAATTATTATTGAACCAAGGATTTTCTATTTGGAATTACAAAGTTGAACGTGGACGATGTTGGAATTATGATCAAAAGCAAATTCTGTAAATCCTAGCGAGATATAGTTTAAAAAGAATTGGTGTAAATAATCGTTACTACCAGGTACTAGTTATAATAAGTAAAATTGGATTTTACCAAAAGATGTGTAAGTGATAAATTTTGCTCAAATGTCTCATCACTAGTTCAGATGGTATGTGAACGTTAATATTTGAATTATTAGATATTAATCGCTGATTGAATTTAAACCATTGAGTGACACAACTGTAATGATGAATTCTCTGAAAAAGCACATGATTTATTAACTTATAAAATGTTATAAATTTATTAATTTAAGAAAAATATTAATTACTATTTAATTTAATTGATGTTTGAAAGTTATTTGTAATCATTTGAATGTATTTATAAAAGTTATATTTATGCGCATCGATATACTGTATCAATATAATTTTAAATGGATTTAAATAAAAAATAAAAGCATATGGTGATTTATGGAAATTTTATATCATTTGATAACATGTAATTTTAGTCATATCTTAAGAAAAGTGTGGAGTGGAGACTAAAAATAATTATGGGAATTGAAATAAAGTGGAAGTTAGGTGGTTGGTTGGCTCTTTAGTTGTAATTAATGCCCTAAGACGTTGTATTCGTTTTAAGGACAAACAAAGATTCCAAACGAGACAAAACTGCCCTTACAAAAATTGCAGTGTAATAAAATTTCTCTCAAATAAAGATGCAAGGACAAATTTGTTTCCACTGAGAAGAAACTATCTCTCCCTTCGTCAATCTCAATCTTAAAAACCTCAAATCGTGAGAACTGTAGAACAAGGAAAATGTATGGTGAGCTCGGAATGAATTATAGCTAAAATGGTGAGGTATCTTCCATCTCAGTGTCTACTCGAGCGTGTTTATAAGCTTTTCCAGATACTGGCGATGTCTTATTTGACCGTCTGTAAGGTTATAACATGTTGATTCTTCCATTAGTTTAGTTCAAATTGACTTCTTTTTCTTACGTTAGGTCAATCGTATGATTTCTTTATTTTGCTACCATAAGTGAATCAAAATTTTGATATAATCTCCTGCACCTTCATTGATTTACGACTGCATGTTTATTCAATTCGACTCCTGCACTTGATTCTTTTAGCACATGTTCGTACTTAATTCTCTCTCCTTTTCTCTTCATACCATTGGTTATAAATTTATTTGATGTACATGAGTTGCTTGTTGAAATTTCTGACTGATAGGGACTGCAGTCACCTTTTATTCAAGTTTACTTTTTTTTGGTAGAAGACCATATCATTTGCATAAGTAATGTTTATTCATGGTATGACATGAAAGCTATGAACATTACATTTTCTTACTCCTATATATTATAAAATAAAATATTCTCTTGATCCAGGTCTAATCTCACATAATTTCGCCGGCTGTAGACATTTAGCTATCTAGATTAACAAGTGATGTCTATGTCGTGTGCGTATCCCATTAAAGATTAAAAACAAAAAGTTGGATCCTTAATGGTAGTAAGTGTTGTTTGTAAAAAATCCCCTTTGGTAGGGAACCTCCAACTCTTATCCACAAGAAACTGGAAACTTTCCGGAATCAACCAAGGTTTCACGAGATAAAGGAATTTTTAGCTCATATGCTTGCAACTTGTTTTTTATATGATTTGTTGCACTCTAGTTAGTATCATCACGTTATTAGATAATACTAAAATGTTTATTATATGGATTCCAAATCAGTAAAAAAATCTCAAAGAAAACAGACATGCATATATGTTGAGCTAAAACTTTGACTTCTCCACTCGAATTTGAGTTCTTTCTCTTTATCATAGGAACCCATAGTTTAGTTATTAGAAAATACTTTGAATTACATGGACCAGAGATGATGGATTAGATCTTGTAGAAGAAACCCAATAATTTTATTTGAAAAAAAATGTTCATATGATATCAAATATGAACATGTTTAGCTTCGTAACATCGAATTTAAAGGTGAAGCTTGTGCTTTCATGGATGGATACTAGACAACAGTAGCACATAAGGTATTGTTGCTTGTCCTGATATTGCATCCGAGCCTCCAATTACGACGTGTACACCTGGGGATTCTTGGCATAAAATTTATTTTCCAAAATAAAAATTATAAAATAGTATATCATTTCAGAAAGATAACTTATATTCACAAGCTTCTAGAATCATATATTTCTAAGTTGTATTGTAAATGATAACTACATACATATTTTACATGAAAAGATAAATTCATTTATCACTTAATATAAAATGATGAAATCATTTATTTATTTTAAAAAAATGATAAATTGTCTTATCTTTTAAATAAAATATTCCAGCAATTATTTTTTTCTTTCAAAAATCCATTTTGTATCAGCTTTCCATTAAACATGTCAATTGTCTGATTTTTTTGATTTTTTTTTTCCAGAAAGGCTAAAGGAACTTATCTTTTGAATATAACACTATCAATATATTTCTATAATACACTCGAAGAAAAATAATAAAATAAAATGCCTACATGAGCTTTAAACTTTATAAAGGTTGAATGTAAAATGATAACTGCATTAATCATTTTATATCAAATTATAAATTCTGTTACCTTTCGTGTAGAATAATGATTCTTTTATCCTTTTATATAAAGTGATAATTCTATTATCTGTATGTGTAAAGTAATGAATTCTTTCATCTTTTTATATAAAATGATACCTGGGATGATGTTTCTGCTGAAACTTTTATTAACATTGATTTTTACGCTAAACCATGTTCAGCTGTCTACTAATTTCCTTAATTCATTCTTTTTATTGTAAGTTCTGGAGGAACTTAAATTTTAGTATACAAAAACTCAAAAAATTATAGAAGAGGTTAGATTTTTTGCCTGAATCCCCATTTCTTAACCAACAATCAAGATCAGCTCTATCCACCAACTTATCTAAGATCTCAACAGGTTGAATGAATTAACATAAGGAGGAAGTTTGCCACAAAGCTTGCAGAGCAAGTTGCAACCAGTATGAGGATGTCTTTATGTAATGCTAAGGTGTTGGATATGGAAATTTGCATATTATAGTCACTGACGATGCAGAGCTTCTTCAGCATCTAAAATTAAAGAAGCTATACTTATCAACCTACCCAAGTAAGGTACCTCATATACCAAGATAATCTTTGCATAAAAAGTATTTTTTTTTCGTGCTTTGAATATTTTGTTGTTTACCTCGGCATTATCCAGGGGCATTGTTCCTGGTGTTGAAGGATATATTGTGACTCAGACCAAACAGGTTGAAATAGGTTAGTATTTTATGGTTGTATCTGTATGCTGAATGGTTTGTCTTAGTTTTTCTCTTTGTTGTATTTGAAAAGTAATAAATTGTTTGATAGTAAAAAGTGTGGAGTCGATAACAATAGTAAAAGTAGGAATGCATTATCAAAAGCTACAGCGTGTTTTGGAAAAGATTGTTCACAAATTGAGAAGGAAAGAGTGACTCTATCGAGCATGTTGATTACTCAGGTCTAATTTAAAACCATCCCAGAAAATTATTAGAATACCAGGTTCATACTATAATAAATGTGGGTATCAAGATGCTCTGATTTGATACAACTATAGGGAATGAAATTCAAAGGTTAATTAAGGGATTAGCTAGAGAGTGCATCCTGTGTGTTAGACAAACATACGAACTTTAGAATACGTAGGTGAATATAACCAAAGAAGGAAAAATGATATTCCAAATCAGTATTATACACTATAAAAATTATTTGAGTTAGAGACTGTCGATTTCAGTCCTTAAGTAAATGAATCGGTCTTTAAATTATATCTAGAAACCGACTAAAGACTGATATTTCAGTCACTGAATCTAAAGTCCCAAATAATATTTGAAACTGAAATTTTAATCTTAAAGTTTAAAGACCAAAAATTCAGTTACAAATAATGTTAATAACTGAATTTTAAAGACTGAAATGTAGCTTCTGATCGGTCTCAACACACACATGCTTGTAATTTGTAAACAACATATACTGAAATAACTTGTCACTAACGACTAAAATATTGTCCAAAATGCAATTTTAGCAAAACAATCGAGTAAACTGAGACATTCAGCATTATATAACTATTTAATAATGGAATACATAAAATACAACTAAAATAATATGTTTGTGAACATAACAATACATAACATACTAGTTTAATACAATCTCAATTTCAATATTTATGCCAACATTTGGAGACCCACAAAATTAAATCACTACTACCGCATATTGAACTCAGCAACTTTTTGGACTACGACTAAATTAGGATAGAGCAATGGTGTACGATTTCCTGGGATTGAAACAATAAGAATTACAGAAGAGTTAGATTGGGCATTATAGCAAACACCTACGTGCACATGAAAGATTTTTGCAGATCAATTCCAAAGGTCATGTTCTCATCAGCCAACGCAACATCATGCTCAATTGATTTGCCATCAAATTCAAGGCTTTCAAAAATTATGTCCTCGCCACCAATATTCAGTGAGCTGGCTACTATAGGAAAAGCAGTAAAAGAAGATGCTGCAATGAGACAAAGCAATTGAAATCAGTGGTAGAACAAGACCAGAAGCAAGAAGCTCGTGAAAGTTGCCAGTGGAAGCAGGGTTTGATTTTAGGGGAATCGATTGATGATACAATAGGAACAACAACATCGGGTTTAGAGCAACATCGGGTTTAGAAGGAAGCCGCACACGCAAATTGGCAGTAGGCAAATGAGAGAGAAACAACGATGTGATCTAGTGGAAGTGATAAATGCGAGTGGGTCGGAATCTAGACTATCAGAGTAGCAGCGCTGACTTTTTTTCTTAGGCTTGAGGACGGAAAGAATGAAGGCCTTGCAACTGAATCAGCAAATCTGACTTTTCTTTCCAGAATGCAACATGAAAAGTGTACTAGTTTTCTATTTACTTCCACGTAATAGATTTATACTTGAGCATAAGTTGAGTTAATTTATGAATAGAGATAAGAATTTAAGTTGGGTTTCAGTGAAGAACGAAGAAGTTGGTTTGTAAATGAAGTGGAGAGAGAGTTATGCGGAAGTGAGAATAAGAGGAGGAAATATGGAATTTTTATGTGAGTTAATTGACTAATTATTCGAAAAACGGAAGTGAAATACGTTGCCATGGTCATCAAATTTAACCATTGGATTAAAAAATACAAAAATACTCAACCGTTAGATATTGAGAAATTATAATATAAATTACTAACTGATTCAAAGACGGGATTTTGATATCATGTCAGTTTTAAATTTTAGTGATCCCTTAGTTTTTGTATCTAATCAATGCTAATAACTTAAGACTGATTTTTTTCAGTACTTAACCAATTTTTTTATTGAGGACTGAAAATTTTCAGTTTTTAATAGCCTTTCTTTAGTTGAACTTTTATTTTATTGACGTACCTCAAAAGCCAAAATAAGACAAGCAATGATCATTAATCTGAGGATAAGCACGCCAAATCCATAAGCTAAGATCATGCGGAAAATCCTCTTTGACATGTGAGGATGTGGGTCCTCATCGGTCAACCTTTTCAAGGCCGACGAAATGCACATATACCAGCATTGTAGGATAATGCTGAACAATAGACTAGTCGTGTCCATAATCCACATGGGTCTGTGATCAGTCGTAAGACAAGGGTTTTGGACGATGGCAATGAACGGTGGAGTGGGAAGGAAACTGACGCCTAACGCGACAGATGCTAAGAACAAAAAGGTTGCATGCAATCCATGAAGAGACTTGATGCAGTTTGCACTATTCATGTTGATGGGGCACATGAATAGTGCAAACTGCATCAAGTCTCTCCATGGCTTGCATGCAACATTTTTGCTCTTAGTATCTGTCGCGTTAGACGTCAGTTTGCTTCCCACTCCACCGTCCCTTCCCATTGTCCAAAACCCCTACCTTACGACTGATCACAGACCCATGTGGATTATGGGCACGGCCAGTCTATTGTTCAGCATTATCCTACAGCGCTGGTATATGTGCATTTCGTCGGCCTTGAAAAGACCGACCGATGAGGATCCACATCCTCACATGTCAAAGAGGATTTTTCGCATGATCTTAGCTTATGGATTTGACGTGCTCATCATCGGATTCATGATTATTGCTTGCGTTATTTTGGCTTTTGAGGTACGTCAATACAAAAAAGTTCAACTAATGACTGACTATTAAAAACTGAAAATTTTCAGTCCTCAGTTAAAAACTGATTAAGTACTGAAAAGAATCAGTATTAAGTTATTAGCATTAGATACAGAAAATCAGTTTTTAATTTTAAGGGGTCACTAAAATTTAAAACTGAGATGATATCAAAATCCCGTCTTTGAATCGGTCAGTAATTTATATTATAATTTCTCAATATCTAACGGTTGAGTATTTTTGTATTTTTTTAATCCAATGGTTAAATTTGATGATCCATGCCAACGTATTTCACTTCCGTTTTTTAAATAATTAATTAATTAACCCACATAAAAATTCCATGTTTCCTCGTCTTATTCTCACTCCCGCACAACTCTCTCTCCACTTCATTTACAAACCAACTTCTTCGTTCTTCATTGAAACCCAACTAAAATTCTTATCTCTCTTCATAAATTATTATACTCAAGCATAAATCTATTACGTGAAAGTAAATAGAAAGTCGATACACTTTTCACGTTGCATTCTGAAAAGAAAAGTCAGATTTGTCGATTCAGTTGCAAGGCCTTCATCCCTTCCGTCCTCAAGCCTAAGAAGAAAAGTCAGCGCCACTACTCTGATAGTCTAGATTCCGACCCACTGGTGTTTATCTCTTCCACTAGATCACATCGTTGTTTCTCTCTTCTTTGCTGCTGCCAATTTGCGTGTGCGGCTTCCTTCTAAATCCGATGTTGTTGTATCATCGATCGATTCCCCTAAAATCAAACCTTGCTTCCACTGGCAACTTTCACGGGCTTCTTGCTTGTGGTCTTGCCCTACCATCGATTTCGATTCCTTTGTCCCATTGCAGCATCTTGTTTTATTGTTTTCCCTATAGTAGCCAGCTCATTGAATATTGGTGGTGGTGAGGACATAATCTTTGAAAGCCTTGAATTTGATAGCATAGCAATTGAGCATGATGTTGTGTTGGCTGATGAGAACATGGCATTTGGAATTTATGTGCACGTAGGTGTTTGCTATAATGTCCAATCTAACTCTCCTGTAATTCCTATTTTTTTAATCCCATGAAATCCTACACCATTACCCTAACCTAATTTGGTCGTAGTCCAAAAAGTTGCTGAGTTCAATATGCGGTAGTAGTGATTTAATTTTGTGGGTCTACAAATATTGGCATGAATATTGAAATTGAGATCGTATTAAACTAGTATGTTATGTTCACAAACATATTATTTTAGTTGTATTTCATTATTAAATAGTTATACAATGCTAAATGTCTTAGTTTTCGATTGATTTGCTGAAATTGCATTTTGGACAATATTTTAATTGCTAGTGACATTTATTTCAGTATATATTGTTTACAAATTACAAGCATGTCTGTATTGAGACCGATCAGAAACTACATTTCAGTCTTTAAAATTTAGTTATTAACATTAGTTGTAGCTGAATTTTTGGTCTTTAAACTTTAAGACTGAAATTTCAGTTTCAAATATTATTTGGGACTTTAGATTCAGTGATCGAAATATCAGTCTTTAGTCGGTTTCTAGATATAATTTAAAGACTGATTCATTTACTCAAGGACTGAAATCGATAGTCCCTAACTCAAATAATTTTTGTAGTGAATACTGATTTGGAATATCATTTTTCCTACTTTAGTTATATTCACATACGTATTCTAAAGTTTGTATGTTTGTCTAACACACATGATGCACTTTGGTTAGTTCAGCTCTTTGCCATTTAAATAGTCTCATATGGTTATGGAGCCATATTAATGTATTAACGTCATTATCAATACTCTATGCTTGTATTCTTTCACTAAGCCTTCAAATGTTCATTTTTTTCTTTCACTAAGCCTTCCTTGTGTGTTATTACTATCAACAAGCGTGATTTTTCAAAAAATGCATGGATCTTGAAAATATTCTTGTAAAAAAGCTCCTTTTCTATTAAATAATCAAAATTTTCTTGAAAATAAAGGAAATCATCATTATTTAAAAAATAATATAAATCAATTTGATCATCTTTTGAGAAGCTAGAAAACCATTTATATTATCAAATAACTCAAACTATATGCATTAATATTGTTTACAAAAGATAACTAATATTTCTTTCGTATAAAAGAAAATTGAGTTTAACTTTTGTAAAAATAATAATTGAATATACCTTTTGTTAAACAACATAATACAAAATTATATTTTCAGGAAAAGTTGATGAAGTTTTCTATTAAAATGGAATGTTTAAAAATTGTTAAAATATTGTAAACTGAAATTAAGTAAAGAACTTAAAAGAAGTTTTCATAAAACATAAAATGTTGAATTTCACTTGAAGGGTCTCTTTAGAAAAGCTTTTTGTTAAAAAGATAAGAACATTCAGGCTACGATTGGTTTATCGTTTTTAATCTTGAGATTTCGTCCGTACAAAAATGCGCATGACACATGTATATTATGAAAAACGATCAATTCAGAAAACGAAATTAACTTACAAAATAGAAGAAGAAAAAATTATTTTCGTGTTTTGAGAAATAAGAGAAACACGAGAAATAATTCATCTTTCCGCCGTCTCCTCCATCTTCCTTCCATTCTCTCCATCATTCCTCAACTCTTCTCATATTTTGTAATTAGTTTTGAAATCACAGAATAAACCAAATGGCCCTTAGCTTTTGTTAAAAAGTATAAAAAAAAACATTTAGCTTTCTATAAAAAAGATGTATGCATGAATTTTCAATAATTAGTTAAAAGATATTTCATAAGAAATTAAAACAAGTATATTTAATTAGTAAGTTTATCAAGATTAATTAAATGTATTCTGTCTTGGAGCACAAGGATAAATACATTTATGTTTTCAATAAGAAGCTGAGTGCTCTTATCTATTAGTGATACTGATGACTGATGGTCACCTTTTACCCTTATTTGTAAAAGATGAATAAACTTATCATTTTATATAATAAAGAAAAAAGAATCATTATTTTGTGTTAAAAATGATTAATTTTTTACTGATTGTATGAAATTAATTTTTATGCAGATATACTTTTTTTATTCAATTTATCTTTTATAAATTATGCTTACAAAGAAGTTTTTATTTTATTCTTAATCATTCGACATAAAGATAAATGGTTTTATCATTTCGTACAACTACGAATGAGATTATTTCAGAATGAGTTAAGCTGTATATAGCATATATGTGCAAAATGACAAATAGTTTAACCTTATTAAGATATTTTTGATATTTAATCCATAAGATGAATAATCATTTTGTATCTAGAAAATGATAGTGGTGGTCAATATACATATAAGAAAATAACTAAGTTTATCTTTATGAAAAGGCAAATACAATTTGTTGTGGATTAAAAAGATAAATGCATTTGTTCTGGAGAAATTATTTTTGCGGAAAAAGGAAAAAATTCACTCACTATAAAAAATGGTAAAATAATGAAAATGCAACAGAAAGGAAAAAAAAGGCTTAAGTGATCAAGCAATAGGAAGTGTCAGTGTAGCAACAAGTGCAAGTTCAGAGTTGCAAGAACATGTGCAACCTATGCATTTGGACCAGCAAGAAACATAGCCTGAGCAGAACTATAGGAGCATGCGCATGCAAAACAGCAAGACCATGAATCATGCAGGCTGGCGCAGTTATAACAACACGTGAAGGATGGACAGGAGTTGCAGAAACATTGCAAGAGCATGCAGGTAACAGCATACGCAATGACTATGACACATGCTAAACAAGTGAAAAATCATATATTTAGGGAATAAAAGAACAACAAACTGAAAAAAAAATCAAATTGCGTTGAACTCAAGGTGCAAAATCCTGTTTTCCGTTTCCGTTCCGGTCAATGGTAATTTTAAAATTTCCGGTTTCGTTTCGGAAATTTCAAAACTTCCGGTTTATTTTCAGTTTTCTAATTCCGGTAATTTTTTTGCTTTAATTTGCTATATACGCTAATAAATATTCAACACTGTCATAAATTTATAGTATATTTTTACATTACATATAAAATACACACTTTAATTAAATTCATTGTGTAAGATTCTGTATTGTTCATTTAAGATTTTAAAATTTTGATCAATTTTGAAAATTTTGAATTTTTTATTATAATTCGATGTAAATTAACAGAAGTACAACTTTTTTTATGAAACTACACGATTTTATCTCAATTTATTTTATTGTCCCGGTTAATTTGTTTTCTTTTTTTTAATTACTATATGTTTGTTGTATTTTTTTAATTTTTATAAGTTTTTTTCAATATTTGAAAAACAAATAAAAAATTTAGACCAGAACCGGAATTTTGACCGGATTCCGTTCCAGTTATGAGCGGAACCGGAATAGAATCACTGGAATAACCGGAATTCCGGAATTTTGAACCATGGTTGAACTAGATCGCCATGCAAGCAAAGGGATAGGAATGCAGATGGTTTGAGTAGAAAATGATTGGTGAACTTGAACATCGACAGGAAGGAGAAACTCAGTGCAGAAAACAAAGTATGGATAGCAAGCAACAACATAGCGATCAAAGGTAAAGTACAGAGGGGGGCAGCAATTGCAAACATGGTTGTGGAAATAAGCAGGAAAGTGTAGGTATATAGGGCTGTTATGGTAACGGTAAATTTACCATTACCATACCATTACCAGCCAATCGGTTACCATTTTCGAGTGAAATCGGTATACCAGTTTAATCGGTATGGTAACGGTAAATTTATCATTTTCTACGGTAAATCATCGGTAACATTTCTTCAATACCAGCGGTAGGCATTTAGAACCAAGCAAATGATTAAATTTAGTTTATTAACCAGGTGAAATAATGTTAAATACACTTCACTTCTTTCTCATTTATGTCTTTTATTAAGTAACACTATAAATTGTATAATGAAGCATCGTTATGGTGTGAATACGTGTTATGTTACTAACCTTTTTTAGACAAACGGTAATTTACCATTACCAGTGTAACGGTTACCAGATTATTGGTATACCAGTGTTCGGTATACCAGCCTATCGGTAACGTTAACGGTAAGCAATTTTCGCTTACCAGTAAAAATGGTATGGTAACGGTATTTGTGAAATGGTAACGGTAACCATTACCATAACAGCCCTAGGTATATGGTCAGTAACAGCCGAAACAAGCAGCAACAAAGGGATACAAGCTACACGGCAGGTAGCAACAATGTTAGAAACAAAGGCATGAGCCTCGACCAAGATCAGTAGCTTGGTGCAGCAATGAATAATCAGCGTGTGTCATCGTTATTGATTGAACATCGGATGCAAAAGAAAAAAGTGTATAGACACCACCCACGACTGATCGAAGACTAATAACAGCAGTTGTTTGTAGCAGCAACAGCATGCAGACATTTAAAGCAGATTGCAGTTTGTAGCAAGACAACTTTTTGAAGCAACATCAAATGCAATACTAAACAAGCTGCAGTAGTTTCTAAATGGTATACTTTCCTTTTTTTTATAATGTTTTTCAGGTGTATCATATCAAACCTCTTTATTCACAACAATAACCGTGTCTTGAATTTTTGTTAAGAGTTGATACATTATAAGGCATTATATAAGTTTGAAGGAGTATGTACTAATTTATTAGTAAATTAATTATTAAATTTAGTAAAAGTATATGCATGAGACTATGAGTTTTTATAATACCTCGGAAGCTAATGAAACTATTTTAGTAAAATTCAACTGTCTCAATTCCCGAGCAATCGCACCAAATCGACCACCCTTGAATTAGTTTGAAAGTCTAGGAACTCTCAGAGAAACAGCTGAAACCTTGTTACTAATACTATAACCTTTATTGCCTGATTTGGTGATGGTCCTAATAAGGCAGAGAACGAGCTTTCGGTGACCAGAGGTAGTGAGTCCGACATTAAAGTTTGAAGCTCTTCTGAGAACTGGAATGATTCTTCAGTTTGAGTTTGCCCATCAATGACTAAATTGTTAACTAAGTAAGTGCGAGAAAGAGGAAATTGTGCATTATAATCCTTGTATACTTCATATATACAACTCAATCATCGAGTTGGATGGATGCTTCAGTTTCAGAATTGTCTAAGACAAATTTGTAGCTATCTTAGATGTAGTAGAACAGCGACAACTGAACCTGCTTAGACTGCCTCATCATGAGGAATCATTCGTATATTGTTTGAATTCGATTAATTCAGGAATAATGCGTATGAATGGTGAGAGTTGTACGCCCAAACATAAAATGCTACATTTCATCTTCGAAATGCTAAATAATTCAATCAACCATTCATAAGCTGCATATACGGCAATTAAATCAATGTATCCTTGTTCTTAGAAGGCCTTAACATATATGTGTGTGTAATAGTTACTGTAGTTATTGTATACCAGAACCATTTTGTAGCTGCATAGATGGTTCTCATGTAAAACTGGATGGCTCACCATGATGTTTATTACAACAGATTAATTGACAGGTATCTCTCCAAAGCTCGCCGTCGCCAAGAAGAACTCTCCAAAGCTTACCGGTATCTGTCCTCCTCTCTAATATCTATAGTTTTTTGATATAAACTCTAACCATAATTTTGGTTGATTTAGGAATTTGGAGTTGATTATGATATCTTATTAGTTGATGATAATATAGTGTATTAGTTGATTTGAGTATTTAATTAAAATCCTAATTTGAAAAATTAGTTGATTATGGATTAGAAATTGATGATTATTGCGTATTAGTTGATGATAATTAAAAAGTAGATCGATTTGAGGATATTTATTAGTGATTTGATTGTTTATTTCGTAGTTAAAAATTAGGGTTAATTTAAAATCCGAAAATTAGTTCATAATTATTGATTAATATGCTTATTGTTGATTTTACATGAATGTTTGTTATGGTTTAGAATAATGTTTGTTATAGTTTACGTAAAAATTAGTGTATAATTAATGATTAATATGCTGCTAGATTAGTACGGTTAAACATAAGTAATATTTTTTTATTTAATTAGCATGTGCACATTACAAGTTTCAGTTGTTAGTATAAAATAAAATTAATTTAATTTATTACAAGCGCTAACATCTAACAGTGAATAAAATAAAATAAAGTGGATGGCTCACCATGATGTTTATTACAACAAATTAATAGACCAAATTTCGCTAGTATTTTTTCAAAAAGACGATAAAGTGTGTGTATATATATACACAAGTAATCGCAGCACTGGACAATTCAGTATTGCCATTTACTGACAACCCTTTTTTTTCTCACACAAAACTGGATGGTTCACAATTTACTCCGCAATTTATGTTTGCTAAAAAATATTGATTTTCAACATATAACATGAAGCAATGGATTAAAACGTATCAATAAAGATTTCATAAAGCTTTGATACCTTTTTAGGCTTTGATTCTCCAGACTCATTAAGCAGGGCCTTTAAGTTCTGTTCCTATATGTATTAACCTCATACTGTAAGATGGATTGTACACAACAGTAAAGCTCTTTGAATTTTACCTCAAGATACTCTTTATTCATTTCTTCCCATATGATTGTTTTCAAACGCTGCTCTTCCTCATTATGTAAATACGCATCAACCTGTGTTACGGTAATTAGTCAAATAATTGAGCTCATAACCTACTTGGTTATTTAATGTTCCTCCGAATCAGGATATCAATCCAAACTTTTGTTTGATTGTTCCCAAATGATTACAGACCAAAGAATAAAGATAAATTACTTTGATATTAATTTAATCTTTTTTCTTTTATGTTTAAACCAAATGATAACTTACAAAAGGTAAAAGAATAAAAGGGTAAAAGAGTAAAAGATTAAATAAAAATAAAAATGACAAAGATAAAAAAAAAGATCATCCGAAAGATAAAAGCTATACTGAAAGATAAAAGCTATACTAAAAGATAGAAGAATAATTATATTGCAAGGTTTTATTAATGTGTATATATGATACTTTTATATACATAAAATAATAAAGGACAAGGGATAAAAATAGAGACTGAAAGATTAACGATAAAATGATTTTATTGTTTTAAATACATTAAAAGGATAATCTTTCCGTTTTACTAAATTTTTTGTATTAAGAAAAATAATTGTGACAACCCGCTTTTCTGATTCTTAGGAACGACACTTAACACATCCTCGGTGTTCGTGTGTCGTTGTCCAAACATCGGAAAGATGAATCGTCGTGAGGTAAAATAAATAACATAATAGAAAACCTCACAACGAAACTGCTAAATAAACCATAACAGTCAACAGTACATCAGGTTACTCCTTAGTAGGGAGTTATCAGAGTAACACAAAAGTACTACAAATCAGCTTAGGCGGTTATAACATCTTACCGTTATATATGCTGGAACAAAATACGTACACAAACTAGATAAATAGTGGAATAGATAGCTAGGTAGATAAAAGCCTTTTGCTCGGACGCCGTCTTCAAAGAGCCCAACAAGACCTGCTATTCTCTAACTACTCAAATAAAATGAGTATCCAATAGTATAAGGAAAAATAAACAACTCGGATCAGACGATATGTCTGGTATGAGTAAAACTTTAAGCAATAGGGGTGTAATTAAACACAAACATGTGAGATCATGCCGTTGAATACGGAACAGGTTTACTCTCACATAAGTCAACATCCAAACGTAAAGAATGGATAAATAATTAAACTCCGCGAAGAGTGGTTGACTCTTCTAGATGCAAGTATGGAAATAAATTTGAAGGTTTGAATCACATAAGTAAGGAAAATATCCAACAAATGACTAGAAAGGTATATCCCCCTTGAAGTATACCTCTTGAAGTATACTTCTGAGAAGCTCATTTACTCTGTGACACTTTTTAGACAAGACCAAGTCGGACCCTGTCAAACCTTACCGAGAATCCAAATATTTCAATCTAATAGCGCTACCGAATCCAAATCTAGACGCTGTGCAGTTAATGCCCCACTATTACCCCGCTATAACCCTATTATATCTCATAGCGGATTTCTACCGCTACGATTTTTCAATATAGCCCCAAATATAGCCTTTCCGCTTTAAGCCCCGCTATTTCCGCTATATCTCGTTATTCCCACTATATTCCGCTATATCTTCTTTAAAAGAAATGAATTGAAAAATGGCATTCATACATTATAAAACTTATGAAATTAATTTATTTAATTGAATTTTTAACATATTTTCATAAATGAAAATACTCTAATATTCTACTAAATTCAATTATGTTATATAACAAATTTACGTTTATTTACAGTATATTCGCACATATTTTTATTTAAAATTATTTATGTATTAATTATAATTAATTTGAATGTTAATTTTTCATTGAATTACCATTTATATATTTGTAAAACATTTAAGTATGAGTTTTATATGCTATTTTAGAGTCATCCTCTATATCTCGTTATATCCTCGCTGTATCCCCGCTATGACTTTTTGCACCTCCACCGCATTGAATCTACCGAGCGCTTTAACTACACAGTCTATGTGAAAGTATCCTAATAGGAGCAACTCTACATAGCTTGCCTTCCTCTCACGCTTTGGATTCAGTCATTTCCGACAAAGGATATTAATGCTCAACGGAGCAATAAATCGTCTTAGAATGACGAAAATAAAGAAGCTGAAGTAAACGATAGCCAAAAAACCAACTATCGAGGATATAAAACGATCATATATGGAAATTAAGTCTTGTATACTTTCCACAACTCATCAAATTCAAACATGTACTATTTCTTGGTTAACAATAATACTGGAAAAGTAAATGTAGTGTTACCTCAAAGTCATGTCTCATGATTATTCTTAACTTTCGAAATAGTGACAAGTCTACTTCTTCAATGTTTAGTGCTAATTATACAAATAAATTGTTTTCATATAAGTGAATCGCTTTACGGAAATTAATTCATTTCCATAAACGAATCAAACTTTTTCTTTTATAAACCTGAATTCGTGCTTGGCTTCGTATTACAAGTATTAGCTTTAAAACACTTTATTAAAAGAGTTTACTAACTTTGAAACATCAGTAAAAAAAAGGATTTAACAACTTAAAACATCCTTATTACATTGATTAATTAACTTTAAACTTTATTAACTAAGTTAATTAATTAACTTCAATAACCTCTAAAGTAAATTACCTTTAAGCATCATTTATTCAGTTAATTAATAACATTTAAATATAATTAATTAAATTAATTTATAAATAATTAAATTTCATTATTTAAAATGATTCATTAATTATAAAAATCTTTAAAGGAAAGATTAATTAAAGTTAAATAGATTTATTAACTTCTAAAAGTCATTAATTAAAAAGATTAATTAATTTAAAAACATCATTAGTAAAGTGATTATTTAACTTTAATCCATAATTGTATAAAGATTAATCAACCTTAAACATCATTAGATAAAATGATTAATCAATATCAAAACATCAGTAACCAATTGATTAGTTAATTTTAAAACATATCGTTAATAAGTTAATTACTTAACATTAATTTTATCAATTAAATAATTAATTAAATTTAAAAATCATTATTAAAGTAATAAATCAAATTTGAAATCATTATTATTTCAAAAACTTATTTAACTTCTAAAATCAAACCCAAGCTCGATTTGAAACCAAAAGGTTTCGATAAAGCGTGAATTTTCTGAATGTACCGATATAGCGACTATAGCTATATGGGCAGTTCAGTAGACCAGTTCATGTCATTTTTCATCCATCGAGTCATCACACAACATATGATTAAGCATATAAACATGGTATGTACATTTACACAACAAGTAGGAAACAACACTTGCAAAATTTCATCTTTAGCTCACTAACTTGTCAAGTTACTAACTGTTAACTTTTCGATGCATAAGTCAAACCAACAACCACCATAACACAACATATATCCAACAAGCATTCGCCAACAATATAAATGAACTATATTTAAAGTTACAAACTTGGATTTTTGAAAGGTGAGATTTTTACTCACCGAAATGCACTAAAACAAAGTCTAACTTCCACCGAACTTGACTAAATGCTAAGCAAACTTCCTTGACTTAGGTTTATGAACTTGTGTGGGGTTGAGGGGTGCAAGGTAGCTTGGTCTAGGCTAGGAATGGGCTTGGCCTAGGTAGTTTAGTGGAGTATGGGGTCTTGTTTCTAGAGAATGGTTTTTTGGAAGTGAAATAAGGAGTTTAGCTTGATTTTTAGAAGTGTATTCACTAGTTTTTAGCTTGGGAATTTCTCTTGAAAGTCATGGAAGTATTCATGTATATGAAGAGAAATGAAATTAAGAAAGAAATGAATATGTAAAGTGGAAAATGTGTGGAGATTAGGAGTATTTATAGACAAAAGAAATGAAGAGGCGATTAAAATAGCTTAAGCATTTTAAATAATATGAAGTTATCATGAAATCAACCTAGCCTCACCCCTCCCATACCCTAGTACACACGCACCCCCTAGTCCACCTTCCACCATGCCTTAGGTCCTATCCTAGGTTGTTTAGGTGATGGTGGTGCATGAGAGGTATTTTATATTTTATTTTCTCTTTTCTATAATCATAATGTGTCTTATCATGTTTATTTTTTGTGTTAAGAAAAATAATTGTGACAACCCACCTTTCTGACCTCTAAGAACGACACTTAACATATTCTCAATGTTTGTGTATCGTTGTCCAAGCATTGGAAAGATGAATCGTCGTGGGGTAAAATAAAGAACAAAATAGAAAACCTCACAACGAAACTGCTAAATAAAACATAACAGTCAATAGTACATCAGGTTACTCCTTAACAGGAAGTTATCAGAGTAACACAAAAATACTACAAATTAGCTTAGGCAGTTATAACATCCTACCTTTACATATGCAGAAACAAAATACATGCACAAACTAGATAAAAAGCGGAACAGATAGCTAAGTAAATAAAAGCCTCCTGCTCGGACGCCGTCTTCAAGGAGCCCAACTGTTAACCCAAAAAATGGATCAACGCCCTAGTTTGAGTGTGAAAGCACCATCCCTGTTCTCACAGAGCAATAATATAGATAATAGATGTAGAAAAAAGCAATAAGAGAAAGAAGAGAAGAAGATTTTTATAGTGGTTTAGCTGTTAATGAAGCCTACGTCCACTTTGTAGTTTTATTATAGATTGATCGCTATTACAAGAAGTGTTTGATTACAAAGCTCTTGATTATCCATAGCTAGATTGAATCTCCAAAGTTAGAATCCACTGGAGAATCCTAATGAATTCATTTGAAGATTGTTGTGAGGGAGGTGTGGAGTGAAGAAAGCTTTCAGTAGAGTTTTAGCAACTAGTCCGAAGGGATCCCCTTTATGTTGCAGATAGGATGGTATTTATAGAGATATGAGAGCTATTGGGCCAAGCCTGTTCGCAAATTGCTTGCAGATGGACATAAGAGGATTCAGTAGAGCTTAACTCGCGACCTAAGCCGAAAGCATGGATCGCTAGCGATCCATAGCATTAGCTCGAGTGCGAGCTAATTCCTTAGCCTCATTTTCTTCTTCAATCTGGTTGGGGTCGCACTTATACCATGTTCACGTATGGATCGCTGGCGATCCATAGTGTATGGATCGCTGTGTATGGATCGCTAGCGATCAATACACTTAGCATGTTTTTGGACTTTGGCTTTTGAACTTTCTTCGTTGTCTTGTGGTGACGTTGTTCGTACAGTTTCGTTGCACGTTGCCTTATTTTGATGATGATTTACTTGCTACTTGTATTTAGCTACTGATTAGACTGGACGGATGCTTGCCTTTTGGTTTTGCTAACTCAGAATCTCGTCGAATTCAGTCATCACTTCAGCAATATGGATTGGATCATGATGCAAGATATTCGGTGGAACAATGCACCATCTCCATGGATCGCTAGCGATCCATGTCCTTAGCAGATTTGTCATTCTTTCACCTTGGCTCTTTTTTGCTTGTTATTCTAACTCTTTTGGTTGACTTCTGAGCTATTCTGACTCCATCATGCTGTTCCGTCTTCTCTTGGATCCTATTGGGTTAAAAACCCAAATAACACTTGCACCCCAGAGTACGTCTTCATTGAAAACAAGGCGTGCTCTGGAAGTAATCGCTTTTAGTCTTTTCTTGTTGAATTCCAAGTAATCATGTTAGAGTTTTGCGAATGTGAACTAGGTTATGTTGTTGCTTGCTTAGTTTTGATCTCGATCGCCATTGCTTGTCCTAACAGATCAAATTTTTCTCTATAGCTTCTCGGTATGTCTTTAAGTAGTGTAGGAATGTCGCTAGGTAAAATGGGAAAAAATTGCCCACAACCACATGGATTGCTAGCGATCCATGGATGATGGATCGCTAGCAACTTAATGCCTTAGAAGTTTTTTTTTGCACTTTTTATTTCCCTACATAAGTAGTCAAGCCGACCTACGCCCTCACTCCTACACGACCCAAGCCTCATTTCCTCCCTGCGATCCGAGCTTTCCAAGCGATTCGACCCATCGCCTTCAATGAGTTGACCAGATTTCCACCGATACTCCGCCATGATTCCTTCAGTGCCGCTGCTCAAGTTTCGCCGTTGTTATTCCAACGCGTCTCTGACCAAACCCTAGCTTATCCGCTGCTTCAAGTCGCCTCCGACTCATTCTCAGATCGCTGCCGACCCATTCTCTAGCTTGAATACTTCAAATCTTTGACCAACTTTGCATTTAGATCACTGATTCGAAGTGGGTTCGTTGATCACAATGTTCGTTTAATGATTTGGCGGCGAAGTTGCATTTGTGATGTTTGTCGCAGAAAGTTCGAATCGATTGTGATTTAATAAAGGGAGATAGTAAATCGAGTCTTGAGTTCTTCATGGAACGATATCCGGGCCTTGCTTTGGTGCTTGACATGTTTTGTTGTCTTCGTCCATATAATCAAAGCCGATTTCGCACAGAGTTTCATTGCCAATATAGTACGATGCATCGTGAATCGGTGTTGGCTCTTCCGTAGGACTTGGATTGATCTTATTTGCTTTTGCATGCTCGGTGTCCCTGTACTGAGAAGAACTTTCCACGTCGCTTCGGACAACAGATTCATTATCGATCGTTGGTCGATAACGGGTAAATGTAGAAGAAGTAAAAACAAAAGAGAACGATACGGAAAGTCCTTTTCCTTTTCTGCTGCGAGCAAACTATCTACATGGGATAGAGCATTTGTAGTGTTTCAGACACCGAGCTCACTCCCTATAGACAATACACTGCACTTGCTCCGGTACATACTTGAAATCCAATGTGTCAGCACGAGTCAATGTCTCTCCGAAATTAAAGTGTTGTAAGGGAAATTATTAGTTTAGAATAGAATTACCTGACTGTTTTGGATGCGAGTTCTGATGTTTAGAATGAAGTATCCATCTTCTTGTCGTAAGTCAAGTGGAGTAAGTCCGGCACTTTCGAAAGCCGGGTCATCGTTCGTCGCCCTTTCTCCCAAAAGAGAACGATACGGGAAGTCCTTTTTCCTATTCTGCTGCGAGCGAACTAACTACACGGGGCAGAGCGTTTATAGTGTTTCGAACACCGAGCTCACCCCCTATAGACAATACACTACACTTGCCCCGGTACATACTTGAAATCCGATGTGTCAGCACGAGTTAATGTCTTTCCGGAATTCAAGTGTGGTGAAATTATTAGTTTAGAATTGAATTACCTAACCGTTTTGGATGCGAGTTCTGTTGTTTAGAATGAAGTATCCATCTTCGTGCCGTAAGTCAATCGGAGGAAGTCCGGCACTTTCAGAAACCGAGTCATCGTCCGTCGCTCTTTCTCCCTCCGCCTCACAGGCTGAGTATGGCCAGTTAGTTCCGGTTGGTCCGGTCTTGGATTGAACCCCCCTAATTTTACAGTCCTTCTCAAACTTTCGGAGAGAGCTTCTTCTGTAATCTCTGCTAAGATCCTATATAATATTTGCACGCAACATGGCATACCGGAGAAAGACGTGTGCTTTCCAGAGAAGGATGACTTTGCTCACATGCCACCTCCGGAATATACCGTTTGTCATCGGTTTATGTGCCTGAACGGGGTTGTGCCCCCCTTTAACGAATTTTTGCGTGAGACCCTTTTGAATTTAGGAATCGCTCCGTTCCAGATTCATCCCAACGGATACGCCATCCTAACTTGCTTGCACGTCCTTTTCATGCGTACATTCAATCGCGCTATGAGCTTTGATGAGTTGCGGTACTTTCTTTCATTAAGAAAAGAGATGAGTGTCCGTCCTTAGTTGTAATCGAATCTCAAATGAATCAAAAAATCGTATTACGAATGCAAAGCAATCTATCCCAGTTCAAGACCCAGTATTTCTTCGTCAGATGCCCCGAGGGGTTTAACCATCTTTGGACATCGGGGGGTAAGTTCTTTTTCTTACTTATTGAGTTCCGACGTGTCGCTACAAAGTTTCTAACACGTCGAATACTTCTTGGAGTTATCCCAAGGTCGAATAGGGACTTGTCTCTCGATGGAGTTTTTCAAACCCTGAAGGCTATCGATGTTGAGGAAAGATCCATTAAAGTCTTGCTGACTGACAAAAACTTACTTCGATATGGATTATTGCATCCATGGAGATTGGCTGTTCCAGTTGAGGTCCCTCTCCTTCTCGATCCAGGATTCGCATGCGATCCACTTCCTCTTCTCACGGTTTCGAAGAAGGCACTTCTCAAGAGAGAGAGAGGGCTTGTCCGGAGAATCAGTCGAAGAGGCTCGCGATGGAAGAGATGCTGCTGCGACCGGAGCTAGTTGCCCGACCATAATGCCTTCGATTCTGGAAGAAGGAGAAGAGGAGTTCAAACAGAGGAAAGGCAAAGCCACGATGGACTTAGAAAAAGAGGAGGGGGAGATTGAGAGTAGTAGCGATGAGTCCACTTCTAGCTGTGATTTCTACGCAGAATCCGATGATGGGGATTCTAAATCATGCGACGAGACTCCGAGGATGAGTCCCATTATTCCGAGCTCACTCCTCCAAACACGAGTGGTAAAGACGATGCTCTAGAAATTGGACGATGTCAGGATTCTCCGAGTAAAGATGCTGGAGCGGAATTTGGAGATTTAAGCGATGTTTACGTCGATTTCAACGCGCTCATGGGGGAAGATTTCAAATTTGAGGAGGTGCTCCCTCGTTCGGGCCACGTTACACCCGAAGTTAGTTCGATTCCTTCCGCGGTGCCTTCCCGATCCGATTTGTGACATCGTTTTAGGCTCTCCTCCCAAATACATTACACGCTTCACTAGGGTTACACTCACTCATACACATACTTTTCATGTTTATTTTCCATTTCTAAAACCTTTTATTTATGCTTCGTGTCAGGTATGACGAGAGGACGCAGCCTCTACAATTATTTTGAAGAATTTACCGACTCCCAACGCTAGTCCAAGCGTTCTTCCGACCGTCACCAGTCCCAAGAGATGGAGGAAGAGTATAGAAGAAGAAAAGATTAAGAGGCCGAAGCTCGTCGCCGAGATGAGAGGGAGCGGAGCCGAATATACAAAGGTGGGTATGAAAAGAGGAAGACCTTCGATGAGAGAGAGGAGCCGTCGAAGAGGTCTGAATTCGATCTCGGTTCCCATTCTTCAGAATAGCAAGCTTTTATTCCTACGCTCTCTTCAGCGGGTCAGGAACTCTTAGTTACTTCTGTCCCTGTTCCGCCTTCAACTTACATTTCGTCATCTTCTGTTGCTCTTGCCCCTAGTGCTTCACGCCCCCATCGGAGACCCGCCTATGTTCTTCCGTCTGTTCCTCCCAAGCTTGAGGCGGCGCTCCCCGAGTGGTTTCTAAGGGGGGTTAAGTTTGTTCGTGATCTCCATCCGGTTCGTAGAGATTCATAAATGCCACATCTTTAGGCTATCCAGAACGATTTAGAACAAGCCGAAGAGTGGGAGAAATTATGTAAACAACTGGCAGATACGAACCGCAACAACTATTAGGAAATCCTTTCTTTTGAATCAGAGAAGGACGATTTTGAAAGAGCATTGATAGAACGTGATGCCAGGATCAAACAGCTGGAGGAGGATAAAGAAGCAGCGCTTCAAGAAAGCAAAAATAACGTCGGCTTGCTGAAGGAATTA
The DNA here is from genome assembly GCA_030737815.1 of Allium fistulosum. NCBI lineage: Eukaryota > Viridiplantae > Streptophyta > Magnoliopsida > Asparagales > Amaryllidaceae > Allium > Allium fistulosum. The sequence goes on along the minus strand of CM060905.1, from coordinate 748,451,704 downwards.
AAAGAGGCCCACAAGAGAATAGAGATCATCTGCAGGGACGAAATTATGAAGGCTCATGCAGAAGAGGCCAAATTAAAAGAGGAGGTAGCAGCTTGCAACGCGACAATTGAGGCCCAAAAGAAAACCATCTCCGATCACGACCTTATCGTAGAGGAGCATAATAAAATCATCTCTGACCAGGCCAAGACAATCGCCAGGCTATAGGATCAAGTTGCGCAGCTTAGTGCCGATAAGTCTTGCATTGAAGTTAAAAAGGCCACCGTCACAGTGGATTATCTAGAGCTTCAAAACGCTTTTGAAAGAAAGATGGACAAGATGGACGAGATCATCTTGAATTTTTATGTCCACTCTCTGCTGCATCAGGGGAGCCTCAGCTACTTAGGTCCTAAATTCCCGCACACTCTCGCTGTGGTTTGGGAGGAAATCTTGACCTGCTTTCATTACAGTTGTGACGTTTATACCGAGCAAGAGTTAGAGAATGCCTACCTCAATGAAGAATCAAAGAAGGCGTCGCTAGAGGGCCAAGAGATTTTACGGATCGAGAGAGAGAAAGAAGCTACCGATGCCGCCATGACTGCGACTGCCGAAGTGCTTACGGAGTCTTTCATTTCTGGTGTCGGCGAACCATAGGGAAGCTCCGCGATCCACCAGCAAGTCCTGGGCTTGTAGCTCCCCTTTGGATTGTGAAGCCGTCGAAGGAGGGTGAAGGCGGTGAATACGAAGTTGACACTATTGGTCATTCTTCCGGTGCAGGTAATCTACTTACCTCTCCCAAATTTGAGAATTTTCATCTCACGCCGCAGAGCAGGACGAATTTAATGCTTTTATTTTTGATCTTATAGGTTCATCCTCCTTGCTACCGATCGACCTATCTCTTCGGTGCCTAGACCTGCTGCTATCTCCACCGCTTCCGTACTTGTTTTCGTACCTACTTTGGTCACCGTGTCCGTGTCTGGCTCGCAGCCGGGGCTGGAGTCCAAGACGATCGCCACACTTCATGGCTTGGATGACCCTTCCGTATCTTTGGAAGGTGACATAACGGCGGCTGAAGTTCCAGAGCAAGAATACCAAACTGAGCGGCCACGTAGATCTCAAGAATAGTAGGTTGCCGTCAAAAAGGAGAAGGTTGAAGCAATCAAGGCCTCCAAGAGCTCCTGCAAGTCACAGAAGTGCAAAACGAAGGGCGAATCTTCTGAAAAGGTTGTAGAGCTGGAGGAGGACATTAGCGCTGAGGATATTGTTGACATTACTGGTAGCGACACCACTCCCGAGGCGAGGCAAAAACTTCGAACAAAGGGCGGAAAGGGGAGTGGTGGAAAGAAGTTCTGAGAAGTTTGGGTGGTGATTGATCTGATTTTGATTCATTTTGTGTTGTTTTGTTCAAGTGCAGGGTCTGCACTTAGTGTTTTTGTTGTGGTGTTTGTATTTTTCTTTTGTTGGCCGACATTGTGTGGGTATGGCCCCTACGTTTTGACCTTGTATAAAAGAAAGTTATAAGTAATACATTGTTGATATTTTGACTGTACTCTTACTTATCTGTTCATATGTGTTCTGTGCACTTATGCTTGTTTTGTTTACACTTATCTACTTGTGTGTGTTCTGTGCACTTACGTTTACTCTATATAATTTTACTTCACTTTATCTGATTCTGTGATTACTGCAAAAAATCTTTGTTTGGAGTAACGGAACTTGTGAAATTATTATTTTTATGTATTTTTATTTAAGTGCTGGTGCATGCCACCCAGTTCACTGGGCTGTTTACTTCAAACAATTGACAAATGACCGTAATTTATGGTTTAAATAGTTTGCATATTAACACTTGAAATTTGACTAAATCAGAGTTTGATTTTTCTTCTTTCAGAAGTTTTGTAACTGTAGCATGTAGTCCAAGTTTTTTTGCGATATACTGGTAAGTATGCAACATATGAATGTTTGAAATGTGCACACTATATAATTTAATCGTAGGCAGTTACACTTTATCAATGTTTAATGTAATAGTTAGTCATCGAGTGTCAGCGGTTGGAGTTTCCCGTAGGTTTGTAACACTCCGGTTTCGTTGGACCCACTCTCATTCGGTGGTGTCGATTCTTGTTACTCCTGTGGCAGATAAGTTTCATGGTACCGTCGGGGCAATTCCGGTACTTAAAAGTGCGCGCGGTATATGAGATGCGTATGACCCGTTGATTCGGAACGGTTCTGATGCTTCTCGGTGTTGCCTATCTTCGGGCAGCGTGAGGAGTTTATGTTTTAGGAGCGTGATTTCATAGCGATACTCCTCGGTGTTGCCTATCTTCGGGCAACGCGAGGAGTTTACGTTTTAGGAGCATGATTTCACGGCGATGTTCCTTAGTGTTGCTTTCTTCGGGCAACGTGAGGAGTTTGCGTTTTAGGAGCGTGACTTCACGGCTCCTAGAGTTAATGCGCGGCTTATGAAATGCACGGCTTTCGGGACTGATACGACCCGTCGGTCCAGAACAGTTTTAGTACTCCTCAATGTTGCCTATCTTCGGGCAACGTGAGGAGTTTATGTTGAAAAGTTGGTGCGCGGCTTATGGGGTGCGTGGCTTTTGATACTCCCTAGTGTTGCCTGTCTTCGGGCAACATAAGGGGTTTGTGTTTTGAAAGTTAGTGCGCGGCTTATTAGATGCGCGGCCTTTAGTATTCCTCGGTGTTACCTATCTTCGGGCAATGAGAGGAGTGTATGTTTTAGTCTTTCCGATGTTGCCGGGGCAACACTATTTTTTAGAAGGCAAAGATCGAGTTCCGCCGATCCAACCGTTTGAGTTGATTTGCTTCCGTCGACCCGAAGGTAATTATTATGAACACAGTTTTGTTGGTTCAGAAAGCGAATCAATTTTTATTAAGGAAAGCAGGGCATATTTTTGTCTATTTAAAATGCCTCTGGCATCCCGGGGTGGCTTATTTGCTAAAAAATAGAGAATGCATAAGGTAGTTTTCAAACGAAGTAATGGCAGAGCGAATCGCTATTCCATGCCCTAGGAATTTGGATTCCGTCGATGGTTGCTAGCTCGAAAGTTACATCCCTTAGCTTTTGATGGATGACATATGGCCCCTTCCAGTTCGACGAAGGCCCTCAGAATGGGGTATACTCACTTGAGCATGAGATCTCCCACTTCGAAGGTTTAGATTTGGTTGTGAACCCGGGAGTTAAAGTATCTTGCGACCCTTTTTGGTGGGCATCGGTTCTCAACTCGGCCTCTTCCCTTCTTTTGTCAATCATGTCTAGTGATTCGAGCAGGAGCTGCTCGTTTTGTTTTTGATTAAAGTTTTGCCTTTGGTGCGAGGGAACTTCTAATTCAATAGGAACCATTGCTTCTGAGCCATATGCCAAAGCGAACGGAGTATGGTCGGTTGTCGCTTTGTGGGTAGTTCTGTAAGCCCATAGTGTGAGTGGAAGTTCATCAACCTAGTTACCTTTTGCTTTAATTAGTCGCTTTTTGATAGTGGACTTGATGATCTTTTTTATCGCTTCCACCTGCTCGTTTGCTTGCGGATGAGCTACCACGAAAAATCTTTTCTCAATTCGGAAGCGTTTGCAGAAGTCTTTGAACTCGGTGCTTTCGAATTGAGTTCCATTGTCAGTGATGATTTTTTGTGGCACACCAAACATGCAAATAATGTTTTTAGTAACAAAATTAATGACTTTCTTCGTGGTTATGGTGGCCAGCGGTTCCTCTTTGGCCCATTTCTTGAAATTATCAACGTCAACAATAGCATATTTGGCCCCTCCTTTTGCTATTGGTAGGACGTCGATCAAATCGATTTTCCATATTGCAAATGGCCACGGGCTGACCATCTACATTAGCTCTATTGAAGGAGTTCTTTTAACTTTGCTGAATCTTTGGCAGCGATCACCTCTTCTGGCGTAGTCTGTAGCATTGCGGTTTATTATTAGCCAGAAGTATTTGCACTGGAGGACTTTCTTCGCAAGGGTCTTCCCCCAGTGTGGTCTCGACATTCGCCTTCATGCACTTCCTTTAAGATTCGTCGGGATTCGTCATCGGACACACATCTAAGAAGGGGGTTGAGAATCCTCTTCGATAAAGTATTCCGTCTTGTATCATGAATCACGGTGCCTTTCAGGGAAGCTTTTTCTGTTGATTCCGGTCAGTCGGAACGATCCCAGCAAGTAAATAGTCCTTTATCGGCGTCATCCACATCTCTGGTTCGACGGTGATCTCGAGGATCCAGTTGACATTCATTTCGTCTATGCTTGGGGTGGTTAGAGTTTCAACTGGGACTAGCCCCAATGACTGAGCTTCTCCAGAGCTTGCTAATTTAGCCCGATAGTCCACCTTGGTGTTTTGCTCCCATGGAATGTAAGTTATGGTGTAATGTTTGATGTCGCTTAGCAGCTCTTGCACTTTAGATAGGTACATGACAAGATTCTCCCCTCGAACCTAGTACTCCCCCTTTACTTGGCAGACGACTAGTTGGGAGTCACTGTAGATGTGAATGGATTTTACTTTAAGCTCTTTCAGAACTTTAAATCCTCTACCAATGCTTCATATTATGCTTTGTTATTTGTCGTAGGGAATTCCAAGCGTAAGGCATAGCAAATGGGTCACCCTTTGGGGGTTTCAAGCACTACTCCTGCCCCCGAACAAAGATTGTTGGATGCGCCATCAACAAAGAGTCTTCATTGCGTTTCCACTTCCAACGATGTTTCTTCCTCGTCGTCCTGTATAGTAAACTCGGCGATGAAATCTGCTAGCGCTTGCCCGTTGATGGCCTTCCTTAGATGGTATATGATGTTATATTGACTCAATTCGATGTTCCACTTGAGAAGTCGTTCGGAAGTTTAAGGTCAATACAACACTTGCTTCAGGAGCTTATCGGTCAATACTTTGATTGGATGTGCTTGAAAGTATGGTCGTAACTTCCTGAACGCAATCAAGAGGCAATACACTAGCTTTTCTAGCTTTGGGTAATTTTTCTCGGCTTCGAGAAATTGCTTGCTAATGTAATACACGAGTCGTTAGATCTTCGCTTCTTCACGCACAAGGGCGGCGCTCAATGCATGTGGCAAGATTGCTAAGTAAATGAATAGGTCTTCTCCATCTACAGGCTTTGATTGGATTGGCGGAGCTTCCATGTGCCACAGCAATTCTTCGAATGCTGTTTAACAAGCTTCACTCCATTCGAAGTTTTTCTTTCCTTTTTTCAGTGCATCAAAAAATGGTATACACTTGTCGGTAGCTTTCAAGATAAATCGACTTAGTGCTGCGACCTTTCCATTCAGGCTTTGCAGTTCCTTCTTATTCTTCGGAGCTTGGACTGCTCGCGGTCACGTTATTTGTTCTGGATTTGCTTCAATGCCCCTGGCACTTACGATGAATCCTACGAATTTTCTGGAGGCTACTCTGAAGTGACATTTGAGTGGATTGAGTTTCATTCCATACTTTCGGAGTATTTCGAACATTTCAGCGAGATTATCCAGGTGTTTGGCAGTTGCTCATGATTCGAACAACATGTCGTCCACATAAACCTCCATAGTTTTCCCGATTTGGCGCTTAAACATGGTATTCACCAATCTTTGGTATGTTGCCCCGGAATTCTTTAAACCGAAGGGCATTACCCTATAATAGTACAATCCTAGATCGGTGATGAAGCTGATGTTCTCCTGATCAGGCTCATGCATCAGGATCTGGTTGTAGCCCGAGTATGCATTCATGAGTGACAGCAATTAATGTCCTTCCATCCCATCCACAAGCTGATCTATTTTGGGCAGGGGGAAGCTATCTTTCGGGCAAGCTTTGTTTAGATCCGAATAATCAATACAAGTTCGCCATTTTCCAGTGGACTTTTTGACTAAGACTGGGTTGGATACCCATTCAGGATGAGTTGCATCACGGATGAAATAGTTGGCCACTAGCCTCTCAACCTCTTCTTTTAACGCCTTGGATCGTTCAGGATCCAGGCTGCGCCTCTTTTGCTTTATGGTGTGAACTTGGGGTCAATGTTGAGCGTGTGGCATGCAATTTGTGGTGACACCCTATACATATCAGAATGCGTCCATGCGAACACATCCAAGTTGGCACGAAGAAATTTAGTAAGTTCCAACCGCATCTTGTTTCCAAGGTACGATCCAATTTTCAAGACTTTGGTTGGATCGTCCATATCGACCGGGACAGACACCATTAATTCTACCGGTGTTGCCCATTTTACCCTTGAACTCTTCTTTCTAGGGTCCAAAGCCTTATCGAATCAGTTATGTTCCCCAAGCCAGGGGTGGCTCTGTAATCGCTATTCAGAAGGTTTATGGATGTGGAGAGTTCTCCCCCACATTCTTCCCCTTTTCCTTTCTTTTTGATTCACGTCATTCTACAATGTAGCATTCCCTAGCGGCGCACTGATCTCCTTTCAACATTCTGATTCCATTTGTAGTAGGGAACTTCATGGTTAGGCACCATTGGGCCAAAGCTATTCTGAATCTGCTAGTGCGGGCAGTCCCAAGAAGGCGTTATATGCGACATTTCATCCACGATTATGAAAGTCTGAATGAGGGTGACTCTTCGATCGCCCTCTCCGAGTTCCACTAGCAGGTCGTTTGTCCACACAGGTTGCTTGGGTTCGCCCATGAATCCTTGGATCTTTGTTTAGCATGTAGACACGCTTTTCATGCCGATCTTCATTTGATCAAAAGTAAGTTTGAAAAGTATATTAACAGTACTGCCACTATCGACCAACGCTCGTCAAACCACAACATGACTGATTCCCACCGTCACCACCATTGGATCGAGAGTTAGAGCTTCGATCCCTTAGATGTAACATATCCCTACTTGGAGGTCCAAAACTAACGGCTATGAATGCTGTAGTTATTCATAGTTATTAATCCTCGGTGACCAAATACAGCGGTGTTAGATTCATTGATACACAGAAACACATAATTATGGAAAAAATTTAAACTTCAAATAAAATCACATGTCATTCCAAAATATTTCCAATTCATTACATAATCCCAAATTCGCAAATCACGTTCAGAGAAAATATATTTATTACAACATACGCCAAGAGCGACATATGAAGATGCCCCCTTGGATGATCAGAGTATATATAGGCAATATAACAACTTTGCCATTACAAACAACACAGCGGAATCAAAAGAAAATAGAACTCTAAATAGCTATCATGCTTCCTGCACATCTCCAGAAGCTTATTCGTATTAAGAGGTACCTGAAAACCTCAACTCTCAAACTACTCAAATTCAATTGAGTACCCGAGAGTTTAAGGGGAAAACATAAACTTCGAGTCAGACATAAAGCCTGGTATGAGTAATAATCTACCATCTCAAATCATTTAGATATCTAGTGAGACTATGCCGCTTAGTGGAACGGGTTTTCCCCTCACTAGTATCTCAAAAAAACCTTTATAAAACCATATACTGTGCTCCTACATCCACAATGGTTAAAAAAAATTCAAAATGGTATAACATGATGATATGCAAAACAAATGAATTAATTGTGGATTATTCATCCCCATTCATTTTAGACCATCTGTCTCAGTTATAGTTTCTAGGATTAGTATTAACCTATTAGATTTCATGGGCTGACTAATAACTGGTTAACCATTTAAGGACTCCCTGTCCAATTACATAGTTTTCATGGGATTACTATAAACCTGTTGGTAACTCCAATATCTTACTCTTATCCTAGTTTTCATGGGTTGACTAGGAACCTATTGACATCTGTCAATATTTCAATCTGGATATAGTTTTCATGGGCTAACTACAAACCTACTGACCCCGCCAGTTTCAAATCATAGTTTTCATGGGCTAACTATGAACCTGTCTTTTTGACATTTTCCTTTATACATATTTTTCATGGGCTAACCATGAACCTGTCTTTCAGACATCTTGCTTTATACATAGTTTTCATGGGCTAACTACGAACCTATTGGCTCCTGCCAATATCTTTTCCTATACACAGTTTTCATGGGTTTACTGATAACCTATTGGCCCCTACCAATACCTTTCTTTTATATTTTAGCATCCTATATTCTGGTCTTACTGACCTCCTGGATGCAATTCTACTTATTCAGGAGTTTAATCAATTTTTATTCACTACTGGGTTAACCTAACTGGTTCTTGTACCCTTTATCCCCAAAATGTAGTTATGGGTCCATTATAAAGTGGATATACTCATATTTGAAGAAGCAGCATAACAACATAGCAAAACCACTCTTGTGGATTAAATACAAAATATGGTTAAGCCCTTTAACCTATTACTTTATCAAAGATAGCTTCTTCTTAAACCATTATAAAAACTCCTTTAATTTAGCCATGTGTTTTTCCTTTAAAAATAGAGTTTAGGTTATAAAACCTTTCGATACCTTTGAAACCTAGCTTTTGACTTCATAGGATGACCTCCTTCGAAAGCCTTAAAAACCTATCTTCAAAACATTAGGCTCCTGCCTTTTAATACTTTAAAACCTTCCTTTCGAAACCTTTCGATTGTAGTAAAGTATTAATATTTAACCTTTATAAGCTTAACTTCGAAACCATTTGAAAGTACCTCTTTTGATACCATTGGAAGTAACCCTTCCAAAATCATTGAAAGTACCCCCATTGAAAGTACCCCTTTCTAAAGCATTGGGTTATACTTAAAACATTATTTGGGTCAAAGTGAATATAGGCGAAAGCAACTCTTTTGAAACCATCCTTTCTCATATAAAAAATATTGGGGAAACCTTGATAGCCTCGGCACCATCTCTTTCGAAAGCATAAAACGTCTGGGTAAAATATTGGAAGGTTGGCGTCAAAACCCCTTTCGAAACCATCACCTTTGAAACCCCTAACCCCTTTCAAAAGCTATATGAAGTGGCTTAAACTTATAAAACAAAATACCCTTTCGACATGATTGATATCTTCAATACCATCGAAAGGTTAAAGAATGGCAACAGGGTTTCGACTAGGTCGGAACCCCTTCTTTCAAAACATTCTTTCATAAGTAAGGCACCCAATCGAAAGCAATCTTAAGTTAATGGCAACCCTTTCAAAACCTTTTTAAACCCACTTTTGAAACCAAACGCTTCGACTCTGTCAAAGGCCTAAAACAAAACAAAGGCAGGCGCTTTTCATTTTAAAAACAAACCAAGGTTTCGACTCCTTCGGAAGCTATGCTTTCGACACCTTACCTTCCGCCTTCCTCCAATCCACCGCCTACCATCTTTGTGATACCTTATGTATTGGTTTCGGCATAATAGGTTTCGACTAAGATGAAGGCAGAAGCTTCTATGTCGAAAGGTGCTTTCCTAAGTAAGCGGAACCAATTTTCTGAGTAAATCTGGTTTAGTTCTTCTTAAAGTAAACGTTTCTCTAACTAACCTGTCACGTGTCAACACCAGATTGGTTTCCTTAACTTTTTCAAATTCTTTTCCAAAAATAACTGTCGCTAATCTAGATCTAAACCATGGTTAAGTTAATCAATTAAGCCCTTCCATTAAGTAAAACCAATTTTTCAAAGAAGTCTCTCTTCTAAAATAATTTATTTTGCATAGCAAACCACTTTGGAAAAATCCCCAAATTTTTTAGAAATTCACTTTAATCATGTTATCTAACATATCAAAATTCCAGACCCAAATTCTCCATATATTTTCCGAAATAAATCTGTAAACCCAAATAACCATATTTTCCTTTGAAAATTCATTATAATCTTTCCATGGCTTGGAAAATTATCAAAATTCATAACAAAACCACTTTAATATATTCCAAAATAAAGCGATTTAACAACCTTAACAAAATAAAAATGGCGTCTTCGACTTTGTCGATTGCCGATTCTGATATTCGCGTTTTTTCTTCCTCCTCATTATTCCCTCCCTATCCTCTGACGCGGCTATCTCTCTCTCCTTCTCCTCCACATCTCCATGCCGAAGAAGAAAAAACTTCAAATTCCTAAATCAATCTCAGATCTAGAAATCGATGCAGCATCATTGACTCGCTCGGGCCGTCACTTCAAGAATTCTCCCCCTTTGGTCAGAGCTGAGTCCCCTCCCTTGCCTGGTATGTTGTCCTCTCCTCCAACACGTCTGCAAACTGCCACTAATGAGGAACGATCTGGTCCGATTCATAGTCCTGGAACTATCAAGTTTGCATCCAGTGCTTTTGTAGCTCCAGTACTTGTATCAGGTCAGGTAATGAGTCCTTCGGTTGTTAATCCTCTTTGTGGTCTAATTTCTGATCTTGAATCTATCCCTGCTGCTGCTAACCATGGTCTGCTATTGGATGGAACGCACGCCATATCCGATATGCTAAATGATTCCAATTGTGTTAATTGTTGGAATGAAACATCGCTTGATATATGTAATAATTATCGCAACAGTTTGATAGAGGATGATTCTCTGAAATCGAGTGGTTTGGCTTCTAATATTGTTGCTAAGCCTACTATTGTTGTATCTGGTCCTCTGTTGAATGGGAATAAGGAAGATATTCATGGTGATTCATCTCCTGTTGTTTCACCTGCGAAGCAGCTAAGCCCTATTAACTTTCAAAATGTGACAAATGTAATAAACGATAGTGGGGTTGATCACCCTAGTAAATCAGCAGAGGATAAGGTTTCTAATGAACCAAATATGGGAGTTAAGTGGTCCTCACTATTCTCTTCATTGCCAAGAAACGCGAGTGCATATGTGCCCCCTGTAGGATCGGTTTCACCCTAGAGGGGAATGAATAGGGTGATACTAATAATAATAAAAATTAATGCAGAAATAAAAATCAATAGCAGAAAATAATGCAGAAGAGATCACACATAAATTTACCTAGCTTCGGCAAAACCCTGCCTGCATGTTGTCCCTAAGGTTTCTACTAGAAATTAAGTAGTCAGACGCTTGCACACTTAAACTTGCAACACCCGCTAATGATTAACCTAACTCTACGCTTAAAACCCTACCACAACTCAGCCACTGAGTCGCAAATTCTCGAACTACACCACCGTAGTTCGTAACCTAGTTACACAACTAGAAGTTACACACTTAAAAAGAAAATTACAAAACAAAACTAAACAAAAAACGAAACCTTAATGTTTCTTTCATGATTAATCCCAAATAGAAAAATAATAAAGGCAGGCCCAAATTGATTAGAGAGAAAAAATATGCCTCCCTTTATTTTATTTCATGCTTATGTCGTTCCTTTTGCTCTTCAAAAATTGTCGTTCCTTTTGTTCTTCAAAAATAGAGTTTCGTTCGATTGAAGCTGTCGCTTGATTGTTGATCGATTGAAGTAATTAATTTTCCTTTGGTCGGCTTCGCCAATCGCTCCTAGCTGTGATTGGCTTTCGGTCGCTCCAATTGTCAAGCTCGAATGTTTAGAAATTAGCATGTGATTATATGCCCCTTTTTTTATTTAATTAAGATTGACTTGATTGCTCTGTTGATTTGTTTTGGGGTCGAACTCGAATTGCTTTCGAACCTGATTGTAGTTTTTTGGTTTTTGTTCTAAGCATGCTCTCTGGATTTTTTGCTTCGAACTCCTATGCTTTTTGCCGATGATGTTAATGGGTAATTTATAGGGATTAAAACCCTAAATTTATGGTCGTATAAATCTTTTTGAATTTGTCTCATTGCTTTGCTCGGCTATTGATTTTTGATTGGATGCTTGTGATGATTCTGACTTGTTCCATCTCTAATATATTCGAACTGCTTTTTGTTATTTCTCCTATGACTACGGCATTTGAATTTTTGAGATAAAATCTGACTTAATCATATGTTCCATTCTTTGCTGGCAATATTCAAACTGCTGTTCCATTCTCTATTTGAACCATGACTTGTTCATTCGAATCATATCTTCATGTAAATTGCTAACACTTGTTATTCGAACTGCTAAATGCTCTGATTGTTTCTTCTTGAAACATGTAAACTGCTTTTCTGTAAGTTTCTATAAAACTATAAACTGCTTTGCATATCACCGTTTCACTATTTGCTTGGTTTCTAATTTAACTGTTGTTTGCATTGTTTTTGTACATTTGTGGTCTTGTTGTATACACTGGTTTGGTTCCACTTGCTCTGACCATTCATGTGTTGCCTCTATCCTCTGTTGTATTTTTGAGTGCTGACAGTATTCAAAATTTTGAACTCTTCAATGATGTTTTATTTTGATTTAAGTTGAATTGCATTTCTTGCTGTGTGTGTGTCTGCACTTGAATTTTTTCATGCCTCTGTTTCATATGTATAGAACTGATGTTATTGCTTCGAGTTTCATATCCATTTGCTTGTATACTGCTCTAGTTTTTGTTTATGTCCACTTGTACTTGTATTGATTTGGGACTTCATGTTGCATTGTGTTGTATGTGTGTTCGAGTGGTAGCTGCAATTTCTTCGAGTCACCTGTGGATGTATGGGTTCGTGTCTTCACACTTTTATTCTCTGGTTGATGGTCTGTTGGTCTGGGTTCACTTGTGTTATTCTGGTTGCATCTCTTTTGTTCACAACTGCTTTTGTTAATATACTTGATTGTCTGGTTCCTTGTTCATTTATGTTAATCCATTGACATATAAATGTACATGTCTTTGCTTTGTTATTCTAGTTGTACTGGTCTCATTGCTCTGAGTTATAGTGCCTTGGCTCCATTGACTTGTTTTCATGAGTTCACTTGTAGTCTGGTTGAGCTACACATCCATCATTCTGCTTTGTGTTAAATTGTGGTCTGCACTTTTGAACATGTCTTGTAGTCATCCCTGAAATGCCTTGTATTCATGTTCATCTTGAAATTTGAATGTCTGGATGTAGACTGGTCTGGTTCAGCTTTGAGTTGAGTCTTGTTGTTGCATTGTAACTTGCATTCCCTGACTTGCCTGGTTCACTGGAAATCGGGTTTTCATGTTGTACTGGCCTACTGTGGACTTGAGCTGTAGCTCTTACATTTGTCTTAAACTTGATTCCATTTAACATGTATGGTGGTCTTCATGTTGCACCTGACCATTGCATTGAGTCTTGTTCCAACTGGACTCTGATTTTTTATTGCCTCTGGTTGTGATGGTATCTGGTTCACACGAGTCTGCACTTGAGTTGAATCCAACTTTGGCTTGGGTTTGACCTCGTGCTCACCTGTGCCTGTAGTTTTAACAAGCAAGTGTATATTGGTGTACACGGCCTTGTGGCATGTACAGTGATACACTGTGCATGTCATAAGTTGTTCATGTATGATGAATTCAAAAGAAAATGATGAAGAACAACCCAAATAACTGAGGCAAATAATATTTTCAAAACACACATTTTATTTTGCACTGCAAAAATATTTCTTTTTCAATTTACTGCGTTAGTGTTTATTTTGCAGATAGCTTAGATGCTGGATTCAGGCTGGAATAGAGTTGAAGATAAAAATACGAGTGTTGAGTGAATATGTAGTGAGGTGTAAAGTAAAATTTGTGTTGTAATGGAAAATATGTAAATGTATAGTGAGAGCTCAAATTTGTACTATTCGAATTTGTAATAAAATATTTGTTTGAATAAAATATTTGTTTGAATATAAATTCTGAGTTATTTATTTTATTCGACAAATATTTATTTAATTGTGGAAAAATAAAACATTACAATAACAAATACATTTAAACGAATATATATATACATGTTTATTATCATCAAACAAAAATCTTAGTGTATTGTATTCTACAATCTCCCCCTTTTGGTGATAACAAACATATTTTAAGATTTTGACTCTATTAAATGTATTTGATTTTGATGAATTCCATTTGCTCCCCCTACTTTAATGCTCCCCCTACAACAAGGCTCCCCTTTCATATATGCATGAAAAAAAATGCAAATAAAATAGAAAACAAATGCAATGAGCCTATATGAGAATATGCTTGCCAAAATCTTAACTTCTCCCCCCTTTTGTTATCAGCAAAAGAGTAATAGTGTTAGAAAATAGAGATAAAGTGAGAGACATTAATACAACATTAATACTTAATCAAGTATAAATATTAAATTTCAATAAAAAATCAAACAAAAATTATAAATACTCTATTAGGCGCATATTCCACTTTAGAGTGATATGGGTGATGTCGGCATATAAAACCATATTGTTGTGTCTATTTGTGGTTTATTTTTGGCAGGAATTGGGATACTTACTAACCATGCATAACTGTTAGGACTTTTAAATGAGATTAGTAGTATTCCCAATTTTATTTTAAAAAATGAATTTCAGGCATCTTCTAACCACGCATAACCGTGAGGCCTTTTAAATGGGGTTAGAATCAAATCGCCTAATTAATAATCAATTTTGATATGTGTTCCATGCATGCATAACCGTAAGGACTTTTAAATGAGCATGAAAGCACATAATCAAAGACTCCAAGTACTTCACCCATGCATAACCGTGAGGACTTTTAAATTGAGTGAGTACTTTTGGATAATTTTATCGCTGGTTAATTAAAAAAGGAATAATTTCCTGTTTAGATACCATATTTTGACATACTATATTGATTTTTGATGAGTGATGGTCGTTAGAAATATGATAGAAATAGAGACGGTCATGGAATTTTTACCAACAAAAGTTATTACAAATTTTGTTTAAAATTTTAAAGAAATTTACTAAATATACTATCTCAAGTCATAATGTATAATTAATATCAACACGCATCAAATTTTTTCAGTCACTATTTTCCTTTTCGATAATCTATAGGAAGTCAGATTAGTTAACATAGACATTTAAGATCAAATCCAAAAATATAAAATCAAATTTCTAAAATGCCTAAATTGAGATGCAATCGACAAGAACTATTTTCTGGAAGGGGTTTGGTAAAAATGTCTGCCAATTGAAAATCAGTTGAAATGAAAATTATGCACATATTTTCTTTGTGAAAGTGATGCAACTAATGAATGTCCCTACATAAAACACATTCCACTAGTAATTTTTCTATCAACTAGACTACCAGCATAATCTGCATCTGAATACCCCTTTAAATCAAAGTTTTCATAAGTTGGATACCATAGACTAAATTGTGGTGTGTGCAACAAATACCTTATAATCCTTTTACAGTTTTTAAAATGAGATTCTTTTGAATTTGATTGAAACTGTGTACACAAGCAAGCAGAGAACATAATGTCTAGAAGCAGTAAGATGAAGAAGTGATCAATCATACCTCAATATTTCTTTTAATCAACTACCTTACCTTTTTCATCCTTGTCAAATTTAATTGTGATGCCCAAATTTTCTCAGTTGATCACTGGCTGATTGAAATCTGATTATGGTGCAGATTTTCAACATATAATACATCGTTTGTTGTCCATTTTGACTCTGCCACCTTTGTATTTCTCTAGATTAAGGAACTTTGGTTTTTCGTCCGTCATGTGCCTGGAACAGCCAGAATCCAGTATCACTCTTGTTGTTCCTTCGCCTGCCTACACATCTACACGAGGAAAGATTTTTGTGACCTATTTATTTTTATAGGTCCATGATTGTTAGTGACAAATGACTTTGAAAAACATGTTTGCGTAGAACCAAAATAGTTTATGTTTGTTCCTTTTGGCACCCAGATTTGTTTGACTTTAAGAGATTTTACATTCATGCCTTTAGGAACCTAAATTTGTATGGTTTTCGTGTGTTTGGGTCTAAACCAGCAATTGTTTTGATTGTGTCCAATTTTTCCACAAATCGTGCACTTGGAGTTGACATGATTAGTTTCACTTCTACCCCTTTTAGATTGAGTATACCCAAGTTCTTGTCCTACAGTTTTAACAGTTTATTTCCCTAATAGCATATTTAGTGATCTTTCTCCTCTGGAGAATTTTCCTAAAGTTATAGACAATTGTTGGACTAGTGATTTGAGAGATTCATTTTCATTCAATAACAACGTGCACTTTTTGATAGAATATTCTCTCCTAGTATTTTCACTTTCTTTCAAAACCAGAATTTCATTTTAAAGCGATTTAATTCTAGTTTCTGACCTTTTTATTTCCTCTTCTAATAATGGACACTTATCACACTTATGGCATTTATTTCGATAGTTTTTAACCAATTGATCAAACTGATTATTTAGTTCGATCAAACTATCTCTTCGTGATTCAATTTTAGCATACTTCTCCCTAAGTCGTTCAAAACAGCCATTTACTTCGTGAAAATATATAAGTAATTCCGAGTGAGTATGTTTTGATACCTCTCTTGGCTCATCATCATCGCTATCACTTATTTCTCCTCGAAGACGGTTTTGATTTTTCATTTTCACTGCTAGTGCTTTCATCTTTATCTTCATCACTTTCATCCCAAGTTCTACAAAACTTCTCCTTTTCGATTTCTTTCCTTGGCTGAGTCTATTTGAGGACAATTTGGCTTGATATGACTGGGTTTATTACAGTTGTGACAAATGATCTCCTGCTCTTCTGAGTTGTCTAGGACTTTGGCTATTCCGTTCTTCAATTGTTGATTTAGAGCTAGATTTCCATACTTGTGATTCCACCTTTTGAATTTCTTTATTATCAGTGCTGGTTCTGCTGCTCCATAATCATCATCCTCATCTTCACTTTCCGTTGTTCCTTTGAGAGCTATTGATTTCTTTCGAGTATCTCCTCCTTCACATTCTTCCTTGAATTTGATTTCTAGCTCATAAGTGGTGAGATTTCCAATGAGTTCTTCAATTTTAATTTGTTTCAAATCTTTTGATTCCTTAATGGCAGTCACTTTTGCTTCAAAATTTTGTGGTAGAATTCTGAGGATTTTTGGACTATTTCTAATTCTGTGTATGGTTTTCCAAGAGCTTTTGATTTGTATACGAGATTAGAAGTCGACCATACATTTCTTTGACACTTTCATCCTTTGCCATTGTGAAGTTCTCGTACTTGGTACTAAGCATGGCAAGGCGGGATTCTTTAACCTGAGAGGTTCCTTCGTGAGTCACTTCAAGCGTATGCTAAATTTCCTGCGCAGTTAGACAATGCGAGACACGATTAAATTCAATTTGATCTAATGAACAAATAATATAATTCATAGCTTTAGCATTAGCATTTTGTAATTTATTTTCTAGATCTGTCTATTGATCCATAGGTTTTTCAACTTCTTGATTATCTACCATAATTGTTGGTGTCCTATATCCCATTTCAACAATATTCCAAGCATCAATGGTTTTCAAAAAAAATTTCATTCTATTTTTCCAATAAGCATATTCACCATTGAACATGGGTGGTCTAACTATGGACTGACCCCCAGCAAAAGCATTATTAAAAGAAGCCATTTTAGAAATTCAATTTTTTTTCAAAAAAATTGGTTTTTGTTCCTAGCTCCGATACCACTTGTAGGATCATTTTCACCCTAGAGGGGGGTGAATAGGGTGATACTAATAATAATAAAAATCGATATCAGAAAATAATGCAGAAGAGATTACACATAAATTTACCTAGCTTCGGCAAAACCCTGCCTACGTGTTGTCCCTAAGGTTTCTACTAGAAATTAAGTAGTCAGACGCTTGCACACGTAAACTTGCAACGCCCGCTAATGATTAACCTAACTCTATGCTTAAAACCCTACCACAACTCAGCCACTGAGTTGCGAATTCTCGAACTACACCACCGTAGTTCGTAACCTAGTTACACAACTAGAAGTTACACAATTAAAAAGAAAATTACAAAACAAAACTAAACAAAAAACAAAACCTTAATGTTTCTTTCATGATTAAGCCCAAATAGAAAAATAATAAAGGCCGGCCCAAACTGATTAGAGAGAAAAAATATGTCTCCCTTTATTTTATTTCGTGCTTATACCGTTCCTTTTGCTCTTCAAAAATCGTCGTTCCTTTTGTTCTTCAAAAATAGGGTTTCGTTCGATTGAAGCTGCCGCTTGATTGTTGAACGATTGAAGTAATTAATATTCCTTTGCTCTGCTTCGTCAATCACTCCTAGCTGTGATTGGTTTTCGGTCGCTCCAATTTTCGAGCTCGAATGTTTAGAAATTGGTATGTGATTATTTGCCCTTTTTTATTTTAATTAAGATTGACTTGATTGCTCTGTTGATTTGTTTTGGGGCAAACTCGAATTGCTTTCGAACTTGATTGGAGTTTTTTGGTTTTTGTTCTAAGCATGCTCTCTGGATTTTTTGCTTCGAACTCCAATGCTTTTTGCCGATGATGTTAATGGGTAATTTATAGGGATTAAAACCCTAAATTTACGGTCGTATAAATCTTTTTGAATTTGTCACATTGCTTTGCTCGGCCATTGATTTTCGATTGGATGCTTGTGATGATTCTGACTTGTTCCATCTCTGATATATTCGAACTGCTTTGTGTTATTTCTCCTATGACTATGGCATTTGAATTTTTGAGATAAAATCTGACTTAATCATATGTTCCATTCTTTGCTGGCAATATTCGAACTATTGTTCCATTCTCTTTTTGAACCATGACCTGTTCATTTGGATCACAGCTTCATGTAAATTGCTAACACTTATTTTTCAAACTGCTAAATGCTCTGATTGTTTCTTCTTGAAACATGTAAACCGCTTTTCTGTAAGTTTCTGTAAAACTGTAAATTGCTTTGCATCTCACCGTTTCACTATTTTCTTGGTTTCCAATTTAACTATTGTCTTCATTGTTTTTGTACATTTTTGGTCTTGTTGTATACACCGGTGTGGTTCCACTTGCTCTGACCATTCATGTGTTGCCTCTGTCCTCTGTTGTATTTTTTAGTGCTTATAGTATTCGAATTTTTTAACTCTGCAATGATGTTTTATTTTTATTTAAGTTGAATTTCATTTCTTGTTGTGTGTGTGTCTGCACTTGAATTTGTTCATGCCTCTGTTTCATACGTATAGAACTGATGCCATTTGCTTCGAGTTTCATATCCATTTCCTTGTATGCTGCTCTAGTTTCTGTTTATGTCCACTTGTACTTGTATTGATTTGGGATTTCATGTTGCATTGTGTTGTATGTGTGTTCGAGTGGTGGCTGCAGTTTCTTCGAGTCACCTATGCATGTGTGGGTTCATGTCTTCACACTTTTATTCTCTGGCTAATGGTCTGTTGGTCTTGGTTCACTTGTGTTATTCTGGTTGCATCACTTTTGTTCACAACTGCTTGTGTTGACATACTTGGTTGTCTGGTTCCTTGTTCATTTATGTTAATCCATTGACATATAAATGTACATGTCTTTGCTTTGTTATTCTGGTTGTACTGGTCTCATTGCTCTGATTTATAGTGCCTTGGCTCCATTAACTTGTTTTCATGAGCTCACTTGTAGTCTAGTTGAGCTACACAACCATCATGTTGTTTTGTGTTAAATTGTGGTCTGCACTTCTGAACATGTCTTGTAGTCATCCCTGAATGCCTTGTATTCATGTTCATGTTGAAATTTGAATGTCTGGATGTAGACTGGTCTGGTTTAACTTTGAGTTGAGTCTTATTGTTGCATTGTAACTTGCATTCTCTGACTTGCTTGGTTCACTAGAAATCTGGTTTTCATGTTGTACTGGCCTGCTGTGGAATTGAAATGTAGCTCTTACATTTGTCTTGTACTTGATTCCATTTAACATGTATGGTGGTCTTCATATTGCACCCGACCATTGCATTGAGTCTTTTTCTAACTGGACTCTGATTTGTTGTTGCCTCTGATTGCGAAGTATCTGGTTCATTTGAGTCTGCACTTGAGTTGAATCCAGCTTTGGCTTGGGTTTGACCTCGTGCTCACTTGTCCCTGTAGTTTTAACAGCAAGTGTACATTGGTGTGCATGACCTTGTGGCATGTACAGTGATACACTGTGCATGTCACAAGTTGTTTGTGTATGATGAATTCAAAAGAAAATGATGACGAAAAACCCAAATAACTAAGGAAAATAATATTTTCAAAACACATATTTTATTTTGCACTGCAAAATTATTTCTTTTCCAATTTTACTATGTCAGTGTTTATTTTGCAGATAGCTCGAATGTTGGATTTAGGCTGGAACAAAGTTGAAGATAAAAATACGAGTGTTGAGTGAATATGTAGTAAGGTGTAATATGTAAAGTAAAATTTGTGCTGTAATTGAAAATGTATAAATGTATAGTGTGAGCTCAAATTTGTACTATTCGAATTTGTAATAAAATATTTGTTTGAATAAAATATTTGTTTGAATATAAATTCTGAGTTATTTATTTTATTCAACAAATATTTATTTAATTATGTTTGAATATAAATTTGTACTATTCGAATTCACCTTTAAATCCAAAAATATATGATTAAAATCAAAATAGTGATGGAATTATTATTC
This sequence comes from Allium fistulosum, assembly GCA_030737815.1. Taxonomy (NCBI): domain Eukaryota; kingdom Viridiplantae; phylum Streptophyta; class Magnoliopsida; order Asparagales; family Amaryllidaceae; genus Allium; species Allium fistulosum. Next base: position 748,431,520 of record CM060905.1, on the reverse strand, counting down.
ACCTTGATCTAGATAAGGAGATTGGGTTGAGATTAATTTCCCCTAAGCTTGATTCTCTAGCTTTTAATTTGATTTCCTCTTCTTCTCTTAATGGTCGACCGTTCCTTTATCTTTTGATTTGTGTTTTCAAAATAACGTGAATGGGAAGAAAAATGGTAGGAACGAAAATATATATGGGTAAGGGTTATGGGTGGCAATTCCAATTATACCCTTATGTAATTTAATTAACCAAAAAACCATTCTAATGGCCATTAATTATTATATTAGGCTCGGCCCTAATTTAATTAATTCAAGTCTCAGTCCCCTTATCACTTACGTTTACATTATTCTATTTAATTTATCTTATTAAATCTCCTGAATAATGTTATCTAAAATTAGGGGTGTTACAGACTCCCCTCCTTAAAGAATTTTGTCCTCGAATTTCAGTAAGGACTGAATACTAGACATAACAATCATCTGTAACGACTCCTAACAACCATACTAGTCTACCTGACTAGGAATTATCTATTTAAATCTAATATAGATACAAACTCAAAACAGATCAGGATAAGTACCTCGAATCCTATCCTCCGTCTCCCAAGTACAGTCTTTCTTATTGTCGCTCCACCTGAACTTTCACCGACTTGACTGTCTTGCTCCTCAATCTTTTCTCATCTCTCGCTACAACCTAACTGGTTGTCTAACAAAAGTCAAATCAGGCTCTACTACCAAGTTCTCCAACTCTGTCTGAGGAATGGTAGCCTCTAGATCATGCACATACTTGCGATGATGAGACATATGAAATACATTATGAACACCTGCCATACTTCTTGGCAACTCAACTCTGTATGCGAGCTTTCCAATCCTCTTTAAAATCTAGAATGGACCAACATATCTCGAGGCCAACTTTCCCGACTTCCCAAACCATACCACACCCTTCATTGGTGATACCTTAATGAAAACCCTGTCTCCCACTGAGAACTCTCGGTCTTTACGCCTCTTATCTTCGTAACTCTTCTATCGGGATTAAGCTTCCTTAATCCGTTCTCAGATTAACTCAATCTTTTTTGACGCATCCCTTACCAAATCTGGACCTAAGACCAATCTGTGTCCAGTCTCCAACCAACATGCAGGGGATTTGCATGGCCTTCCATTGAAAGCTTCAAAAGGCGCCATTCCTATACTAGTTTGATAACTATTATTATAGGAAAACTCAACCAAATGTAGGTGATCCTCCCAAGATCCACAAAAATCCAACACACAAGCTCTCAACAAATCCTCGAGCACCTTATTGACTATTTCCGTCTATCCATCCGTCTATGGGTGATATGCGGTACTCATCTTGAGCTTAGTGCCTAAACATCCTGTAGACTCTTCCAGAATTCGCTAGTGAATAAACCATCTCTGTCACTGACTATGCTACTAGGAACTCCATGAAGTCTAACTATGTTCTTCATGAACAACTTCACCAAAACAGGTGTCGTCCTGGTCGACTTTACTGGAATGAAATGGGCACTCTTGGCCAATCTGTCCACAATAACCCATATACTCTCATTTCCTCTCCTTAACCTTGGCAATCCACCTATAAAATCCATGGATATCGAATCACATATCCATACTGGAATCTTTAGAGGCTGAAGTAACCCAATCGGCTTTTGATATTCGGCTTTCACTTGTTGACAATTTACACACTGCCTAACCCATACGCCAAAATCCCTCTTCATACCTTCCCAATAGAAGCTCATCTTCATGTCTTGATACATCTTGGCCCCTCTAGGATGAATCGTAAACTTGGATCGATGACATTCCCTCTTCTCAAGTTCTCCACATCTTGAACACATAACAGTCCCTTCTTTCTCAACCACCCTCTCTTGTCAAGGCAAAAATCTTTCACATCATCGATCTCAGTTCCAACCTCAAGCCTTCTAATCCTCTCGGCTAATAATGGGTTCTCCTTCTATTTAAAAGCAATTCTCTCGATCAACACTGGTCGAACTTTTAAACAGGACAACATGGTAGTACTCTGAGTAGAACTAGCAGTCGATCTTAACTGCACACCACAATTAGCCAAAGCTTCTAGATCATTCCATTCTGCCAACATAGCTAACACCAAATTCTGATGTCTTCTGCTGAGAGCATCTGCTACTTTATTACCTTTTCCTGGGGTATACTCTATACCAAGATCATAAGCAGCCAAAATTCCAGCCACCTCTGCTGTCGCATATTCAACTTCTTCTGAGGGAATAGATATCTTAAAGACTTATGGTCGATATATAACTCAAATCTCTCCCCCAAGAGATAATGCCTCCAAATCTTCAAGGAAAAAATCACTGCAGCCAACTCCAAGTCATGAGTAGGGTATCTTACTTCTTGCGGTCTAAGCTGCCTAGATGCATAGGCAATGACTTTGCCCTTCTGCATCAACACTGCTCCTAATCCAGTTCCACATGCATCAGTGTATACTACCAACCATTGGTTTCCATCTGGAACTACTAACATTGATGCATTGGTTAAAAAATGCTTTAACTTAAGGAAAACTTTACTTCTTGGTAAGCTTAGTCAAAGGTGCTGCTATCCACGAGAAATCCTTAATGAATCTTCGGTAATAGCCAACAAGTTCAAGAAAACTTCTAATCTCGGTCACTGCCTTTGGTCTCTTCCAATTGTTCACAGCTTCGATCTTATTTGGATCGACTGACAATCCTTTCTCTGAAACCACATTACCAAGAAACTTAACCTCTTTCTTCCATAAATGACACTTGGAAAACTTCGCCTCTAGCTGATTCTGCCTCAGCGTCTCTAACACAACTCTAAGATGATCCTCATGATCCCTCTCATCCTTAGAGTATACCAATATGTCATATATAAACACCAACATGAATTTATCCAAATAGTCTCGGAAGACTCGGTTCATCAAATCCACAAAGAAAGCAGGTACATTCGTCAACCCGAATGGCATCACTAACCACTCATACGAACCATATCTAGTTTGAAATGCTACCAAAGGAATATTGTCCTCCGACACTCTCAACTGATGGAACCCTGTTGCCAAATCCAACTGGGAAAACACTCTGGCTCCACTCAACTGATCAAACAGATCATCTATTCTCGTCAAAGGATAATTATTCTTTATCATCCTTTCATTTAGCTTACGATAGTGGATACATATTCTCAACGACCCATCTGGTTTCTTCACGAGTACCACGGCCGCTCCTCAAGGCGAACTACTTACTAATAAAATTCCTTCCTTCTAGATCCACTAGCTGCACCTTCAATACCTTCATCTCAGTTGGTGTCATCCTGCTAGGTGGTCTACTCATAGGTTCAGCTCCTGGCACAAGATCTATCTAAAACTCAACAGCTCGTTTCGGTGGTAATCCTGTTACTGGCTCAAAGACATCTGCAAATTCCCTTGCAATTCGGACCTGACTTAGCTCTACTCCTACTTCCATTGCACTTAACAAAGCACAACTACTCAGGTCAGAATTCTCTATTGAGAATATAATTCGGTTATGACTATTAGGGTGTCTCAAAGATATCTCCCCATCCTGGCAGAATATCCTGGCCTCATACCTTCTCAACTAATCCATACCCAAAATGATTCTGAAATCTACAAAATCGTAAACATACAAACTGCATGCAAATTTATGAACTAACAAATCAAGTTCTAACTGGTCATATCTCATCCCTAGAGTTGCATACCCAACTATTGGATTCGCAACCCTTAAGGAAGTAACAAGGTATGTGGGTTCTAAGCATAACCTCTCAGCCAAACACTGGGATATAAATGAATGTGATGCACCTATATCAAAAAATATCATGACTGGTATACTCTAAATCAAAAACGTACCTTCCATCACAATTTTCCCTTTATCAGCTGCAGTCAGCCTAGCTGATGATCCAACAGCAAAAGCTTTCCCCTTGTCCACCTTGACTGGCCCTGGACACTGGTTCTTGTAATGCCCAACTAGATCATAGTTAAAGCATTTCACATTCTTCTTATCTGCAGCCTTCTTCCCCTTGCCTGACCGGCACTCGTTCGCATAATGACTATTCTTGTCACATTTGTAGCACACCAAATTAGCCTTTGCCTTCTTGGCAGCATCCCCTTTCTGGGCTCCCTTCTTCTTAAAGAATTTCCTCTTCTCCCTTGAGGACCCTAGGATTCAACTGGCTTCTCTCTAGCAGAAATAGCAAGCATCTCTTCATGGCGAATGGCCATCTCCACCAAGCACATTACAAGGTTCTCGGCTATGGGTCATGGTCATTCTAGCAAACTCAGGTCTCAGTCCTCGAATGAACCTCTCATTCCTTCTAACGTCAGTGCCAAACATAGCATATCCATATTGAGACATCTCGTCAAACTTAGCAGCATACTCGATCACTGGCATCTCTCCTTGAACTAGATCCATAAACTTCCTCATCAATGCCGACTTAGCAACTTCAGGCAGAAACCTCTACTCAAACCTTCTCCTGAAATCAGCCAATGTCAACTTTTCCTCTGATACCCCGACGGTTACACTATTCCACCAGTGAAGTGCTACCCCTTGCAACCATCTAGAGGCTAGCTTTCTCTTTTGCCCATCATCCAAGCCTAGATCAATACATATCCTTTCACAGCTCAATAGCTAATTCTCAACTTCAACAGCATCCTTCATTCTGAAAAATGGCTTTCCACCCAGACTGGTGTAGTCTCTGCTTAGCTTAGCATAGTTATTCGTAACGGGACCCACAGGATTAGCTCCTCCAACATTACCAGCAACTCCAGCTTGCAAAAGATTGGCTAACAACTAATACACCAATCCCGCATCTACTGGTGGATTTCTAGCGCCTACATTGGCTTCAGCATTTGGATTAGCATTAGCCTTTCGACCTTGGTTCCTCCTGGTATTAGGTCGAACATTTCCGTTGGTTGTGGTGCTTCCTATACCTAGATTTCCTCTTTCCTGCTTCCATATCTTCTTTCTCATAAATCTGCATACGAGCCCTAGTAAGATACAGAAGAACGGTCTAAGTAAGAGGGGAACGTGTACTTATATATATATCAAATACAAGTACATTATTATAGCGTTAATCCAAACCCCGATCATATTTCAAATTCATTGGAATTATGTTTCAAAATCTTTTAGGATTAACTTTCTTTTGAAGTTTCATAAAACTAAGCTTTGATACCAACTTGTAACATCCCTCTACTTGGAGGCCCAAAACTAACGGTTACGGATGCTAAGTCATCTGTAGTTATTAATCCTCGGTGACCAAATACGGTGGTGTTAGATTCATTGATACACAGAAACACATGAACATGAAAAAAAGTTAAACTTCAAACAAAATCACATTTTATTCCAAAATATTTCCAATTCATTACATAATCCAAAATTCGGAAATCACATTCAAAGAAAATATATTTATTACAACATACGCCAAGAGTGACATATGAAGATGCCCTCTTGGATGATCAGAGTATATACATGCAATATAACAACTTTGCCATTACAAACAGCACAGCATAATCCAAAGAAAAAGAGAACTCTAAATAGCTATCATGCCTCCTGCACGTCTTCAGAAGCTTATTCGTCTTAAGAGGTACCTAAAAATCTCAACTCTCAAACTACTCAAATTCAATTGAGTACTCGAGAGTTTAAGGGGAAAACATAAATTTCGAGTTAGACATAAAGCCTGGTATGAATAATAATCTACCATCTCAAATCATTTAGATATCTAGTGAGACCATGCCGCTTAGCGGAACGGGTTCTCCCCTCACAAGTATCTCAAAAAAAACCTTTACAAAACCATATATTGTGCTCCTGCATCCACAATGGTTAAATCAATTCAAAACAGTATAATATGATGATATGCAAAACAAATGAATTAATTCTGGATTACCCATCCTCATTCATTTTAGACCATCTGTCTCAGTTATAGTTTCTAGGAATACTATTAGCCCATTAGTTTCCATGGGCTGACTAATAACCGGTTAACCATTTAAGGACTCCCTGTCTTATTATATAGTTTTCATGGGATCACTATGAACCTATTAGTAACTCCAATATCTTACTCTCATCCGAGTTCCATGGGTTGACTAGGAACCTATTGACATATGTCAATATTTCAATCAGGATATAGTTTTCATGGGCAAACTACAAACCTACTGGCCCCTGCCAGTATCAAATCATAGTTTTCATGGGCTTACTATGAACCAATCTTTCTGACATCTTCCTATATACATAGTTTTCATAGGCTAACTATGAACCTATTGGCCCCTGCCAATATCTTTTCCTATACATAGTTTTCATGGGTTTACTGAGAACCTATTGGTCCCTACCAATACCTTTTCCTATACATAGTTTTCATGGGTTTACTGAGAACCTATTGGCCCCTGCCGATATCCTTCTTTTATATTTTAGCATCCTATATTCTGGTCTTCCTGACCTCGTGGATGCAATTCTAATCATTCAGGAGTTTAATCAATTTATATTCACTACTGGGTTAACCTAACTGCTTCTTCTACCCTTTATCCCCAAAATGCAGTTATTAAAAGTGACTGTGCTATAGGATCGTATAATATGGATAAACTACTTATGCGAAATAATAATTAAGTAAGTAAATAATTAAAGCAGTAAAGTAAATGACACCAAAGATTTTTATACTGGTTCAAACTCCTGTTCTACGTCCAGTCCCAGACTCCTTCTGGAATTAAACTAGCAAACCTCACTTAACCCGAAGGAATGGGTTTACACCGCCTGAGCAAGCGAACATGACTTATACCGCCTAAGCAACCGAATAGGACTTCTACCGCCTGAGCAACCGAATAGGACTTCTTTGCAACTAGACAAAAGTATCTTGACTGTAGTGTGCTCTTTTAGATAGCACTGATAAGTCAATTAAGTACAATCTTCCTATAATCTTCTCCTTTATGATATATAGTGTAATGTGCTTGAAGAATGTGGAAGGTGGAGTGATCAACGATTACAGTTTGTAAGCAATTAGAGTGCAAATTGAAAATAGATTAAGAGATAAGAATTCAAGAATATTAAAATTAGTTAAGTTATTTGTTTGTTGAATTCTGAAATCTATTTATAGAGATTAAACAGTTGCAATTATTCATGAAGGATAATATTGAAAAGAAATAAGTGCAACTATTGATTTGAAGAAGTTAATCGAAGAGAAGTGACTTTTCATAAAATAGCTGTTGAAAATATCAGCCGGCTGAAATAATAATTCAGCCTTCTGAATTTGTTAAAATCGAAAACAGTAAAGAAACAGGCAAATTTTGGCCTAAAACAGCAGGTTGAAATAACTCATTCAGCCAACTGAATATTGTGAAACAATAAAATTGTTTCGGCAAACAGACGGCTGAATGAGTCCATTCAGCCGGCTGTTTTCAGCCTTTTGTGCAAGTTTGAGCATGTGTGTGTATGTTAATATATATATCATTCAGGAGAGATTTTAACATATTTCTAAATAGTATACAGACTCTAAACAAAAGACTATCAGCTTCAAAATATTCTGAATACGAATCTGCAACGAATCTCCTGCATAAGTGATTAGTACACACAAAAATTGATTTATATAGTTGTCACAATCAAAACGATTAAAATCGAGATTCTAACATTCTCCCCCTTTTTGATGATGACAACTATATAAGTATAAATAATATATTTTGATAAATACTTACATGAACACTGCTACTCCCCCTGTCAATATGCATAGTAATTTTTCCCCCCCTTTGTCATCGACAAAAAGAAGGATATAAAATAAACGTACGTAAATATTGCTGAGCAAAGATTAAAATACATACTCGAGATGTCATTATGAAAATAAGATCACAACATCCATACAACATTATGTAGACAACTAAAAGGAAACATAGAAGCTTGAAATAACATTACAAACAGGAAAATAAAGTTCAAAGATTAGAATAAAAACTAGGTAGAAGTAGAGAGTTCATCATCATCATTATCCGAACTTGAAGACGACCATTGGAAAGGAGATGGATTGTAAGCTTCGGTGGATGTAGAACCCGAACAAGAAATTTTATCCCATATCCTATTAAGAAATCCTTTGATGGAGTTGAATTTCTTCGCCATCTTCCTTTCAAGAGATTTAATTTCCCGATGAAGTTTTGATTGATTTCGTGAGAGGGTGATAATTGCTTGTTTGGAGGAAGTTTTCGGGCCAACAACTTGATGGAGTCATCGTCATCTTCTTCTTCTTCATGTTGGGTATGCGAAGAAGAGGCAATACTAGTGTCACGAGGTTGTGGAACACCTTATTGAACATTGCGAGACCATTCTTGAAAAGAAATAATTTATTGTGGAGGAGGCTGGGGAGGAAGACCCATCAATCCTAAAGTTTTTGCGCCTAACTCGCTAATGCTTGAAAACTCGGAGTCGGGCATTGGAATGCCGAAGTTGAGAAGGATACGCATAATGTAAGAGCCATAATGGATGGTCTTATATTTCCTTCGGATTGTGATGTCTTGGAATTCATCTAAATTGATTTTGCCTCAATTTACTTGTTTGTTGGAGTAGATTGAATAGAGGGCTTGAAAATCTCCTTTATAAACTTTTTCATAACTTCCCGTTCGAGGTTGTAAGGAGCGAATGAAAGCATGGTAAATAAGGCGTGCTTGTGGCCTTAAGGTGCTAGATTTTAATGCACTTAAATTGGTAAGGTGATCGGACAAGAAACGATGTGAAACTTCATCTCTATGATCCATATCAACTTCAATATCATCTATATCAACACCTTGATATGGACAATTTAAAATATTGCCTAATTTTTGTAAAGGCAAAAAGATTTTAGTGCCATAAATTGTTGACCAAACACAATCTTGTCGATTTTAAGGATTATGGTGGTCTAGATTCAGATTTGCAAGAAAAAGTTTAATCAAAAGATGATTAATTCTAACATTATTGGGAGCATATCCTATGAGATTATCAAAGTAGAATTGCTCAGTCATTTCTCTAATTAAATAAGTCGCGAAATCTGGGTACTTCATGAAAGCTCCTTCAAAAATGTTGGAATTTTTCATAGAATTAAAGCGGGAGACTACAACATCATTCCAAAGCCATCAACGAATCTGGTCTTTGGAAGGACCGGAGGCAGATTCCCTTGTGCGTTTTGATCTAGGAGCCATTAGAGTTAAAAATTTAAGAGTAGAAGTTGAGAATTTGAAGAAAAAATTGAGCTAGGGGTCTGAAATGAAGGGGTAAAAGGTGAAAAGATGAATTTATAGGCAGGTGAAAAGTAAGGGTAAAATTGGTAGTGGAGATGTAGGGCCTAGTAAAAAATGCTTCAGGAAGGATTCAGTCGGCTGTTTTACTGTAAACAGCCGTCTGAATTCCTTCCCGCAAGGAAATGGTTCATTTTTGAACTGATTCAGACGACTGTTTTCAGTGATTCAACCGTCTGAATCTGGAAAAACTTTTATTTTTAGATAATATTCAGCAGTCTGTTTCAGTGAAAACAGCCGGCTGAATTGTTTGTAAAAGTATGACTGTCTTCTTCTTTTATAAAAAATATTATTAGTAAAAGAGCAACATATACATATTTGTATAAACAAAGTAGATTACATATTAAATACTTTTAAACAGATTTTGATGAGAAGCTTGGAGTGTGATATTCATCCGACTATATTTTTGTGTTCTCTTGTAGTGGCCTAAGTGGTGACCATCTATTGCCGCGTTCCCATGAGTTCGAAGATACTAGTGGACATCGTAGTGATAGTCCCCAAGAATTACGTCGGGATGGAGAACAAACAGGAGACGGTTGATGAACCATGCTCTTGGATGAGTAATCGTAGAATTTCAAGGCAACTTGCTCCAAAAAGCTTAAACGCTTGGCGTTAACTTTTTATTCATAATAAAGCTCGCGCTGTAATTCCATCGTTTCCCTTTGGTAGTGTGAATGTCGTCTATCTTTTCTTTGGTAGATGGTGAACCGAAAAATAGAGAGCGTCTTGTTCTTTTACCGGGTGGAGTGTAACCCGTGTGAGTAGAAGGAGGAACAATCGGGACCGGTTCATAAATCGGTGTAGGAGTAGGTAAATTCACTGATCCCGAACTAGGAGAAGTATATGAAAGTGCAGAGGATTCAAAGTTGTTTTGGGAAGAAATTTTTTGATTAAGAGAGTTGAAACAAGTTTTTCTCTTTTTTTATTTGTTTGATTTGCAAAAGAAATAAAGGGAGGAGAGGTATTTATATGCAAGAAGATTATATAAATAGAAACAAGATTAGTGGTTAGGTTGTTAAGAACCAGAGAAAAAAAATAGGTTGAAAAGAAGTTAAAAAGGTAAGGTGGAAAAATAAACAATGAAAATAGAATGTAATTCAAGTTTAGTTAAAAAGTAAAGCGTAGTGTAGTGGTAGAGCACAAGATTTTCAAGTAAGAGATCTCGAGTTCAAGTCTAGGAAAATTTCAAATTTAAAAAAAAATTATTATTATAAGTTATAAATCTTTTATAGATACAATTCCTAATTCTCTTCTTAATTTTATGAAGATACATTTATTTAAAGGTTTTGTAAATATATCAGCCAGTTGATTTTCAGAGGATACAAATTCCAATCTGACTAAATTCTTTTCAATATTATCACGAAGAAAATGATGACGTATGTCAATATGTTTAGTTCGTGAGTGATTGAAAATATTTTTGGATAAGTTTATAGCACTAGTATTATCACAGTAAATATTTGATTTAGATAAATTTATACCAAAATCTTGAAGTGTTTGTTGCATATAAATGACTTGAGCACAAGCTAAGGTGGTAGAAATATATTCTGCCTTACAAGTTGAAAGTGAAACACAATTTTGTTTCTTGCTAAACCAAGAGACTAAGGATTGTCCAATCAAGTGACAAGTCCCACTAGTACTTTTTCGATGCGTCCGACATCCTCCAAAGTCAGCGTCACTATACGAAACTAACTCGAAAGGACATTCTTTCGGATAGAAAAGTCCAAAATCTTTGGTTTTGCTTAGATAACGCAATACGCGTTTTACTGCTCGCATATATGATTCTTTAGGATTTGCTTGAAATCGAGCACATAAACAAACACTCATCATTATGGCAAGTCTACTAGTAGTTAGATAAAGTAATGATCCAATTATATTTCGATATAATTTTTGGTCAACACTTTTGCCATCTTCATCTCTATCGAGATGAATCGTTGTACTCATTGGAGTTGGTTTAGCAGAAGTATTTTCCATACTAAAGCGTTTAGTTAGATTATTACAATATTTTTCTTGATTAATAAAAATTCCATTTTCTAATTGTTTAATCTGTAATCCAAGAAAATAAGATAATTCTCCCATATGTGACATTTCAAATTCTTTGGTCATTATTTTTGAGAATTCCTGACATAATTTTTCATTTGTAGAACCAAAAATAATATCATCTACATAAATTTGAATAATTAAAATATCCTTTTTAGTTCTTTTAATAAAAAGAGTTTGACTAACCTTCCCAATTTCAAAACCAGAATCTATTAGATAGCTTTTAAGACGTTCATACCAAGCACGAGATGCTTGTTTTAGACCATATAAGGCTTTCTTAAGTTTATAGACATGGTCTAGAAATTTTTCATGTGTGAATAAAGGAGGTTGTTCAACAAAAACATTTTCTTTTATATAACCATTTAAAAAGCACTTTTAACATCCATTTGATAAAGTTTGAAATTATGAAAACATGCAAAAGCCAGTAAGATACGTATTGCTTTAAGTCGTGCAACTGGAGCAAATGTTTCTTCATAGTCAATTCCTTCTTCTTGATTATATCCTTGTGCAACTAATCTAGCTTTATTCCTAGTTATATTACCTTGTTCATCCGCTTTATTTTTGAAAACTCATTTAGTACCAATGACTGTTTGATCACTTGGTCTAGGAACTAGTTCCCACACTTCGTTTCGTTCAAATTAGTTTAGCTCTTCTTGCATAGCTATAATCCAATAGTCATCAGTAGAGGCTTCTTTTGCATTTTTAGGTTTAATTTTAGAAAGAAAAGCTACATTGCCCATTTGAGTAAGTTGATTTCTAGTTCTAACATGTGAATCAATTTCTCCTATGACATTTTCTACTGGGTGATCTTGTAAAATCCGAGGAGGAGATCTTAATTCATTTTCATTATGAATAATGTTTTTGTCTTCTTTAAAATTATGAATAATGTTTTCATCTTCTTCAAAATTATTTTGAGTGACCGTATTTGTGACCGTCTTAGGTATATCTTTATTATACTCAAAAAAATTATTAAATTTGAAATTTTCGTCGAATGAACATGAAGTGTTACTTCAATTGTTTTTGTTCTTTTATTGAAAATTCAATAAGCTTTTCTTCTTTTTGAATATCCTACGAAAATTCCTTCATCGGATTTTGGATCGAATTTTCCAAGCTGATCTTTTGTGTTTAAGATAAAACATTTTGAACCAAAGGTTTTAAAATAAGAAATGTTCGGTTTTCCTTGATGAAAAAGTTCATATGGAGTGTGTTTTGTTAAAGGTCGGATGGAAACACGATTCAGAACATAACAAGCAGTTGGTACAGCTTCTGCCCAGAAATGTTTTGGTAATGTGCTTCCATTTAATAAAGTTCTTGCACATTCTTGTAACGTTCTACTTTTTCTTTCTACAACTCCATTTTGTTGTGGTGTTCTAGGAAAAGAAAAATTATGATAAATTCCCTTTTTATTACAAAAATGTTCAAAAGCTTCATTTTAAAATTCACCTCCATGATCACTTCTAATATTTTTAATTTTTAAATTTTTGAGATTTTGAATTCTTTTTGCAAAAATCTTGAAATTTTCAAAAGTATCACTTTTATTTTTCAGGAAAATAGTCCAAGTATATCTTGAGAAATCATCTACTATAACAAACACATATTTACTATGGTTTATAGATTGAACTTGAGTTGGACCAAAGAGATCCAAATGCAATAGTTCTAGTGGTTGCATAGTAGAAATATTTTTCTTTGATTTAAAGGATGATTTTGATAATTTTCCTAATTGACAAGCATCACAAATATTGTTTATTTTAAAGTTTATTTTTGGTAAACCTTTTACTAAATCATTTTTGGATAATTTATTCATAGCTTTGAAATTAATATGACAAAATCTTTTATGCCATAACCAAGGATCATTTTCTTTGGCTATTAAACACATATTGTATTGTAATTTACATTCATATTTAAAACATAAATATTTTTATCACTAAACCTTCAAAAATAAGATTTTTATTTTGATCAAAAATGCTACACTTATTTTCAGAAAAAGAAATATCGAATCCTTTGTCACACAATTCGCTGATACTAAGTAAATTATGTTTCAAATTTTTAACTAATAAAACATCTATAATAAGAGGTAATTAGATATACCGTTATTGCTCACATTGCCTTTGCCGATGACATATCCTTTGATATTAACTTTAAATGTGATAGAACCTCCATCTGAGTAGTTAATGTTTGTTAGCATCCCTTTGTTTCTTGTCATGTGTTTTAAGAAACCACTGTCTAGTATCCATTTTCCTCTCTTTTTAGGTGGTACCTGCAAAATACAGAATTAACATTGGTACCCACCATTTTATTTTGGGTCCTAAGAGTTAGGTCTTAGGAAGCCAAACCCAAGAGGGTTCAGAATTCCTTTTGAAAATAAAATCTTTGTTTTTATGAACAGTTTTTATAAAAAATTTATATACTTATTTCTAATCGAAGAATTATTTGTTTTAGGAACCCAAATTTTAATTGATTTAGTAAAATTTGAAATTTTAGAACTAGGTTTTTCAACTTTATTATACTTTTTATATGAAGAATTCTTTTTCTTTGGAATAATTTTAGAGGATTTTTATATCCTAGTCCTCTTTTATTTGAAACGGTTTGAGAATTTTCTATAATTTTGGAAAAGTTTTCTCTTCCTTTATTAAAATTAAAGATATTTTTAGTAATGTCTTCTAACTGTGTTTTAAGGCTAGAATTATCTAACTCTAAAATCTTGATATTTGCTTTAAGGTCATGATTCTCAATTAATAAAGCATCATTCTTTTCTTTTGAGTTTTTATCTCTTGACTTAGCAGAGAAAGTTGAGATGTCATATTAGAACAAGATTCTTGAGTAACTTGATGTTCTTCTTCTAAAATTTTCTTTTCATCTCTACTTCGATTTCAGTTCTATTCAATTTTTCAAGAGTTTCTTTGTACTTTCTATTTTGCCTATTAATTTATCAAGTAATTCTGAATTTATTTCCAAAAGATCATCAAAAGTTAGATCACTCACCTCGTCTTTTGTGGCCATAAAACAAATGTTGGCTTGTTCTGAATCACTGTCCGAGTAACTATCTGATGATGAAGATGACTCTGAATCGTCCCACATGACAGAGAAAGCTTTCTTCTTGAATCTATCTTTCTTGTGCTTATTTTTGTCTTTCTTTTTCTCAGGACAGTCCTACTTGATGTGGCCTTTCTTATGACATTCATAACATTCTAGAGCAGATGATGATGGTTTGTTGGTCTTATAATTGCTGCTGTAGCTGTTTTTGTTATTTCTGAATTTGTTGCTCTTTCTAAATTTTAAAAACTTTTTAAAATTTTGAGCAGTGAACGCCATATCTTCTTCATCTGAATCTGATTCATCCATTTCTTCCTGGAGTGCAATATTCTTCTTATCTTGAGCCTGTACTCATTTTGCTTGGAGATTAACTTCATAAGACATTAGATTTCTAATCAACTCCTCCGGTTTTATAGTCGAAATGTCATTAGCTTCTTTGATTGCTAAGACTTTTCGTTTCCACTCTTTCATTAGTGAGTTGAGGATTTTTGACACAATATCAAAATCTGTATAAGTTTCTCCTAATGCTATCAAAGAATGATATATATCTTGAAATCTAGAGTACATTTCATTTATAGTCTCATCTTGCTTCATTTTAAAATTCTGGAACTGATTTTTGAGCATAGAATTTTACTTTGCTTGACTTTGTTAGTACCCACATGTGTAATTTTAAGTGTACACCAAATTTCATGAGCAATTTTACACATGCTTATTCTATTAAACTCATTTTTTTCTAATGCACGATATAACATATTCATTGCTTTAGCATTTACAGTAGCATCTAATTTTTGTGTGTTAGACCATGCTGAATATTCAGTAGTAGGAATAGTATATTCAGATTGCATAATGTTCTTGGTTTCATAACTTCTTGCTTGTATATAGATTCTCATTCTAGTAGCCCAAAAGTTATAGTTCATTCCATTAAATAGAGGTGGTCGTGCAGTAGATTGACCTTCTAAAAAGGTAGTGTTAGCAACAGTGCTGGTGTTGTTTTCCATATTAAAAAATATTAGATAACTATGTTACGGTTATATGATTGCCTTGCTCTGATACCAAATGAAAGTGACTGTGCTATAGGATCATGTAATATTGATAAACTACTTGTGCGGAATAATAATTAAGTAAGTAAATAATTAAAGCAGTAAAGTAAATGACACCAGAGATTTTTATACTGGTTCGAACTCATGTTCTACGTCCAGTCCTAGACTCCTTCTGGAATTAAACTAGCAACCCTCACTTAACTCGGAGGAATAGGTTTATACCGCCTGAGCAACCGAACATGACTTCTACAGCCTAAGTAACCGAATAGGACTTCTACACCCTGAGCAACCGAACATGACTTCTTTACAACTAGAAAAAAGTATCTTGACCGTAGTGTGCTCTTTTAGATAGCATTGATAAGTCAATTAAGTACAATCTTCCTATAATCTTCTCTTTTATGATATATAGTGTAATGTGCTTGAAGAATGTGGAAGATGGAGTGATCAACGATTAGAGTTTGTAAGCAATTAGAGTGCAAATTGAAAATAGATTAAGAGATAAGAATTCAGGAATATTAAAATCAGTTAAGTTATTTGTTTGTTGAATTCTGAAATCTATTTATAGAGATTAAACAGTTGCAATTATCATGAAGGATGATATTGAAAAGAAATAGGTGCAACTGTTGATTTGAAGAAGTTTCTCTTTGATGAAGGGAAGTGACTTTTCATAAAATAGCTGTTGAAAATATTCAGCTAGCTGAAATAATAATTCAGCCTTCTGAATTTGTTAAAATCGAAAACAACAAAGAAATAGGCAAATTTTGGCCTAAAACAGCAGGCTGAAATAACTCATTCAGCCGGCTGAATATTGTGAAACAATAAAATTGTTTCAGCAAACAGACGGCTGAATGAGTCCATTCAGCCGGCTGTTTTTAGCCTTTTGTGCAAGTTTGAGCATGTGTGTGTATGTTAATATATATATATATATATCATTCAGGGGAGATTTTAACATATTTCTAAATAGTACACAGAATTTAAACAAAAGACTATCAGCTTCAAAATATTCTGAATACGAATCTGCAACGAATCTCCTGCATAAGTGATTAGTACACACAAAAATTGATTTATATAGTTGTAACAATCTAAATGATTAAAATGGAGATTCTAACAGTTATGGGTCCATTATAAAGTGTATTTGAAGAAGCAGCATAACAACATAGTAATACCACTCTGTGGGTTTAATATAAAACATGGTTAATCCCTTTAACCTATTACTTTATCAAAGATAGTTTCTTCTTAAACCATTATAAAAAATCCTTTAATTTAGCCATAGATTTTTCCTTTAAAAATATAGTTTGTGTTATAAAACCTTTCGATACCTTCGAAACCTAGCTTTCGATTTCATAGGATGACCTCCTTCGAAAGCCTTAAAAAGTTATCTTCAAAACATTAGGCGCCTGCATTTTAATACTTTAAAACCTTTCTTTCGAAACCTTTCGATTGTAGTAAAGTATTAATATTTAACCTTTAGAAGCTTAGCTTTGAAACCAGTTGAAAGTACCCCTTTTGATACCATTGGAAGTAACCCTTCTGAAATCATTGAAATTACCCCTTTCGAAAGCATTGGGTTTATACTTAAAAACATTATTTGGGTCAAAGTGAATATAGGCAAAAGCAACTCTTTCGAAACTATCCTTTTTCATATAAAAATATTGGGGAAACCTTGATAGCGTCGGCGTCATCTCTTTCGAAAGCATAAAACATCTGGGTAAAATATTGGAAGGTTGGCGTCGAAACCCCTTTCGAAACCATCACCTTCGAAACCCCTAACCCCTTTCGAAAGCTATAGGAAGTGGCTTAAACTTATAAAACAAAATACCCTTTCGACAGCATTGATATCTTCAATACCATCGAAAGGTTAAAGAATGGCAATAGGGTTTCGACTAGGTCGGAACCACTTCTTTCAAAACATTCTTTCATAAGTAAAGCACCCAGTCAAAAACAATCTTAAGTTAATAGCACCCTTTCGAAACCTTTTTAAAACCTATTTCGAAACCAAATGCTTCGACTCTGTCGAAGGCCTAAAACAAAACAAAGGCAGGCGCTTTTCATTTTAAAAACAAACCAAGGTTTCGACTCCTTTGAAAGCTATGCTTTCAACACCTTACCTTCCGCCTTCCTCCAATCCACTGCGTACCATTTTGTGATACCTTGTGTATTGGTTTCGACATATCAAGTTTCGACTAAGATGTAGGCGGAAGCTTCTTTGTGGAAAGGTGCTTTCCTAAGTAGGCGGAACCAATTTTCTGAGTAAATCTGGTTTAGTTCTTCTTAAAGTAAACTTTCCCTAACTAACCTGCCACATGTACATGTCAACACCAGATTGGTTGCCTTAACTTTTTCAAATTCTTTTCCAAAAATAACTGCCGCTAATCTAGATCTAAACCATGGTTAAGTTAATCAATTAAGCCCTTCCATTAAGCAAAACCAATTTTGCAAAGAAGTCCCTCTTCTAAATTTATTTATTTTGCATAGCAAATCACTTTGGAAAAATCCCCAAAAATTGTAGAAATTCACTTTAATCATGTTATCAAACATAAATTCCAAACCCAAATCCCCCATATATTTTCCGAATTAAATTTATAAACCCAAATAACCATATTTTCCTTTGAAAAATCATAATAATCTTTCCATGGCTTGAAAAATTATCAAAATTGATACCCAACTCCAAAATTATGTTTCTCATAACATAAAATTTTCCCATGGCATTTAATCTTCATTAAACCTCAGTTTTGACCTAAAACTGTATAAATCCTCTTTTAAACATTCTTATTTAATCCATATAAATTTTAAATCAAGCATATCATCATCCAATATATCATATAAATGAATTTACCCTTAAATCCAAAAATATATGATTCAAAACAAAATAGAGATGGAATTATTACTCACCTTGATCTAGATAAGAAGATTGGATTGAGATTGATTTCCCCTAAGCTTGATTCTCTAACTTTCAATTTGATTTCCCCTTCTTCTCTTAATGGTCGATAGTTCCTTTATCTTTTGATTTGTGTTTTCAAAATGACGTGAATGGGAAGAAAAATGGTAGGAGAAAATATATATGGGTAAGGGTTATGGGTGGAAATTCTAATTATACCCTTACGTAATTTAATTAACCAAAAACTCATTCTTAAGCCCATTAATTATTATATTAGGCTCGGCCCTAATTTAATTAATTCAAGTCACAATCCCCTTATCACTTACGTTTACGTTATTCTAATTAATTTATCTAATTATATCTTCTGAATAATGTTATCAAAAATTAAGGGTGTTATATTCGGTGTCCCGATTTCGGAACACTATACCATCACCCAAAACTTTCTACAGCTTGGGTGGAGTTTCGTCTTCTATTGCGAGACATGATTCCTTTGGAGCATGCTTTAATGAACTTGCATACCGCTCCATCTCTCTCCAACTTCTTTGCGTGGGGGTGCGGTCCCCTTGATATTGTTCCAATAATAAGCCCTTGGCCGATCCGCTTTGATTCTTCTTACTAGTTCCGGCTTGATTACTTCATTCTCTAGGGGGCTGGGGAGTCGTGGGTTAATCAGGGTTCTGTATCTTCCTCATGTACTGCTGGAGTTTGTTTTCTCGGATCAACTCTTCAATGAGAATCTTCAGATGTCGGCATTTGTTTGTGTTATGACCATGAGTCTCGTGGAAGCGGCAGAACTTTTCTGACCATTTTTGCTGCTCTGTTGCTTCCTTCCTATGGGTTTTTTTGTATTCCTTAGTCCCGTGTGTTGCGAGATAAATATTTTTCAGAGTGTCATTTAGAGGGGTATAGTCTATGGGCCTGAACCCTTTAAGCCTATTATTGTTGCCATTACCATTTCTTTTATTGGAGTTTTGGTTTTTCCTCTTTTGATTTCCATCTTTCCCTATAACTCCTTCAGCAGTCCTAGAAGAGTGCACATTTTGATTCATTGCTACGTCGCTCTGTCTGATGTTCATCGGTTGCACACTAGTAGACTTCCTTTCCAGCTCCTGCACTCCTCTAATCTTATGTATTGACTTGCTTTACGATTGAAGTCTTTCCTTGTGGTAAGTTGCTTCATCTTAATCCACTTTTCGAATTGAGTTTCCAGGGGGAATGGCACGGACTAATGCCATAAAAACCATGTCCTTGTTGGGGTTGCTTACTTCCAACATCTCGGTATTAAACCGGTTAATTAAAGATTTCAGTGATTTTTTGCGTCACTGGAACCGTCCGGATAAGGACATGACATCTTTTGGTTGTGCGGTATGGAGCCTAAACTGATCGAGGAATCTTGTTGCTAATTGGTCAAAAGTAGAGATAGATCTCGGTAGAAGCCTAGTGAACCACATAGATGCAATTCCTTCCCAAAAGATAGAAAAACACCTGCACCGAATAGCTTCAGAGGCATTAGCTCCATCCATGTACAACCTGTACTTTATAAATGGTGTTTTGGGTCCTTTGTCTCGTCGTAGGACGTAATAGTTGGCATTGTGAATTTTTCTGAATACTTCTCATTTAAGATTTCGTCGGTAAAGGGAGTCCGACTTGGTGCAGATCCCCATTCATCTTCTCTCCTATTTTTACTCTCGTCTATTAATCGTTTGACCATGTCTGTAACGACCCGATATTTTCAACCATTCGCATCCATTATAAGTGTATAGGTAGACACTCATGCCAGAATTGAATTGCTCAAAATACCGCGTTGTAAATAAAATTTGGCAAATCTCAGGATATATAGTAAATAAAATCATAGATCACAGACACAGAGTAATAATAATGCAGCGGAAGTAAAAGAAATAGTAGTTCATGAAGCTACTATATAAATATATCAGAGTTACATAAGATATAACAAAAGAAATAGAGAACAACAGAAGTCTCAATAAAATAACCAAGTACAAGTTGAGTAGGACAACGGAACTGAAGTAGATAGGAGAAGACAAGCAGATAATCTCCAGCGATTCAAATCTCCAAGTGAGTGGAAATCCAAATCTGTGAATAACTCAGGCTGACCCGAGCGTAAAGAAAAACACAGAACACTCGAGTCAGGACAATATATACTTATATAATGTAAACCAACTCAAGTGAACTGTAATAAGGTACAAGTAACTTAAAGAATGCTTGGGATCGCCCATTCTTTAAGGATCCGTTAAACTATTTACTATGTAGTAATATACGCTATATACAGTAGTGTCTAATTAGTAAAGTATAATCATATAGAAAATAGCGTTAAGGGGATGTGAACCTTAACGAGGTCGGATCTTTAAACCAAAATCGTAGTGGGCTCGATATGGTAGGTGACACGGCACACAAGGCAATGCCAGGGTAGATATACCAATTACGCATCCGGACTGGTGGTGACGCATAGCAGCCACTACCGCCCACCTCGAACAACACTCCCAAATCAAGGGTGCGCACCAAATCAATCACAAGTAATAGAATGGTATCGAAGAAGTGTGTCCGATCAGAGGTGCTACCTCCTTGGCCCGTCGATCGCTCCTGTTTTAGCCACCTTATGCCAACTCACGGGAGTTGGGTCCACGTATATACCTTAGGATCGTCGCCACCATCCTGCTTCATTTTGGAAACTCCACCGCGTACACAGTTGTCAAAGTGGTTTTCGGTATCGACAGAGAGTATGTCCATATCCGATCCCGGTCTCTTTAACAACCAATCGTTATTATAACCCGTGGTTATAAATTTAAACAGTTATATTTCAAATCAAAATACTTCAAACAAGAATATCATTTCAAATCCAAATCTTTATCAAAATAAAGATTAAATCAATTTCAAACCATTTCAATATATCAAAATATCATATCTTTCCAAAACTTCATTTCAAATCATTTTAATATATCAAAATATAATTTCAAAATATCATCTATTTAATTTAAATTTAAATACCGTTTAATCACATTTCAAAATAGCTGTATTTCCCAAATCAACTATTCCATTTAAATCATTTAAAGTCAATTCATTATATTTAATAATTAAATATTTAATTTCCAAAATTTAATCTTTTTCAAAGATCATTTATTCATTTGAATTTATTAAACAAAGAAAATTCAACTCTCGCAGCACTAGAAAATGCTACGAGAATGTTATGTTTAAAAACAGTTCATTAACTAAAGACGGCATTTAAATGCTGTAATATCTTAATTTAGTTTCAATTAAAATTTTAGTTAAATTTTACAACTATAGCACTAACAAAGTGCTATAATAACCCTTAGTTCAAATTTGCTATTTGGTTCATTTAAAACAGCTACAACATTTTCCAATGCTGTAATATCTTTAAATTACATTTCAAAAATGCTGTCAAATCAAATTCAGAGTTTTATTTACAATTTCACACATAATTAACTTTTAATATAAATCATTTTAACTTATAAAATCATATATTTTCACATTAAAAACAATCATTTAAATGCCTATATTTCTATGATTTTTTAAAGTCAAATTTCCATACAAAAATCAAATTAAATAACAATTAAATTTTCATTTCTTTAAATAAATTCTTAACTTAACAACTAAGTTTAAATTTCCAAAATATAACTTATTTCCATTTATTTTACTTAATTAATATTTCACTTTTAAACAAATTTCACAAAAATTCAATTTAAGTTATATTTCCAAATTCAGCTTAAATATTCATTTATTTCATATTTTAAGTTATACAAAATCATTTACACTTTATAAAATCATTATTTCTTAATAAAAACATTAAATTCATTTTTAAATCAAATTTGTCATATATTCTTACTTTACATAAATTCCATTTATAAAGAAACTCATAAATTCCAAAATTAACTTATATTTCAAATTCTACTTCACCATTTACTTAATTCACTTATTTAATTTGTAGAAAATCACAAATATTTTATAGAAATCATTTTAATAAAGTTTGAATCAAAATATCATAAATTTTACATTTTTAAAATATTTTAAAAATTTTAGAAAAATATATAACCACGGGTCTGTATATAATTTTCTAGCCTAGGTCAAGTGATACGGATATGTATCATTTCAATCCGCAGTTTACAAAGAAAAACCGGGTTTTATCATTTCAAACCCGCAATCCCAAGTTAAATAAAATAAATAAAAATCGCTCAGGCTTATCATTTCAGCCCATAACGATCTTTCCCTATTCTAAAGTCCGTCCGGGTATGTATCATTTCAACCCATAGTCAATCTAATCTATAGGGAACTTGCAGTGTGATAAACAGATATAAATAAACAGAATAGCATCATATAACAATAACATATAAGATGACAGGTAAATTAACAATTTAACATCATATATAAATGATCACAGGTAGTTATAACATCACATAATAGTCCTACACATTCAAATGGTGTCAATTCACATTTGTATAAGTATAAATGTCTAGTGAGATTTACTCACCTTTCGCTGCTGAAGATTCAAATCAAACAACGATATCTACCCCGAAAGAGAAGAATAGAGGGCACGATCAAAAATTGGAAGAGGAGACAAACTGGTCTCGATCTTGAAACAAGATAAATAAATCAAACTTAGTACTCGAATTGAATCACAAATCAAAACGAAATTTTAAATAAAAATTTGAACGAGATAATTTGACACATCTAAATTATATGCATGTACGTGATTCCTAGTGGGAAATTCAGGCAGTGATTTTAAAAAGGCAAGAACAGTGCACGCAACCTTTATTTTTCTTTAAGCATG
This sequence comes from Allium fistulosum, assembly GCA_030737815.1. Taxonomy (NCBI): domain Eukaryota; kingdom Viridiplantae; phylum Streptophyta; class Magnoliopsida; order Asparagales; family Amaryllidaceae; genus Allium; species Allium fistulosum. The sequence continues at coordinate 748,408,517 of CM060905.1, read as the reverse complement.
CAAAAGGTGGCACAAATTTAGGTTCAAGAGTTGACAACTCATTTCCATGCTTGGCCCATATGTGCATGCAGGTAAATCATGGCAGTGACACAAATTTTCCTTTTTTTCGTATAATAGAAGGATGGAACTACAGAAACAGAGCAAAATGAAAAGGAAACAAGAGGAGGAAGAGGCCATACCTACTGGCACACGCAACGAAGAAGAGAACAAAAGAAGTGGAAAATTGCTTGACGCGATGCTTCTTTTTTTTTCAAAGGGGATGCGTGAGTTTAGTACTGGAGGAGATGGAAGCCAAAAGAGATGAAATGGAAATGGTACGAGGCTTTAATTTATAGGATAAATATTGGTTGCTTTGCACGCAAGGAAATAAGGATATGCATAATCAAGGCATGAGAGTTATGGCCAGAAAGGAAAGAGTTTTATGGGCAAGGAATTCCGTTCATTTACAAATCAAATGCAGAAAGAAAATGGCAAGTCAAATTTGAAATTTAGCATGTTAAAAGAAATAAATGATTTTAGTGCATTATTAAAGGGTGCGTGAATTTTGGCAACTAAGCCAAATTTCATGCATGAAAACAAATTCAAAAGGGCAAACAAATCTGATTGATACGTGATACCATCTTTATGCAATCACGCATTGATTTAGATGAGAAGTTATGGGTAACATTTATTGCATTGATTGATAAAAACGGCAAGAATTATTTGCTAACAATTTTTATTCGTTTAGAAATTCTTAGGAATAGGATGCGTTGATTGGTGAAAGATAGGCAAGAAATAATTTGCACTGGTCAGCGAAATTGGCGTGAATAAAGGGTAGAGAAACGGCAAGTAATCAATTAGCTTTAAACGGAAATGGAAAATCTAGTGCGAACGTGTTTAAATGTTGATTAAGGTGAAGGACATAAATATATTTATTATTTTGAAACGTCTATGAATTAAAAATTGGCAATTATTCAGAAAAAGGAAAGTGGAAACCCCCGATGATTTTAATCTAGTTTTAAAAAAATTAACAGCTCTTTGGAAGAGTCAAAAGATTATATACATTTATAACAAATGGAAGAAATGGCAAGGCACAGTGCTTTAAACAATGAAACGTATGCCTCTTAAATTTCTCCAAGCCATATATCTGCATACATTTCTTTCTAGAAATGAAATGTAAAGTAAATGTGTACATGAATTATGAAGTGGTGTGGATGGAAAGAAAAGATTTGAACGACTAAAGATGAGTAAATGAGGAAACGGTAAAAGAAACGACTTAGGAGGTGAAACGACTTTACGTTTCAAAAGCTTTTAAAACCTTTCAAATTTCCTTAATTTATTCATATAAGTTTACCTTACTGAAAATAATAATAATTTCAGTTACAAATTCTAAAATATAACAAAATATAAAATATATATATAAATATTTATTAATTATATAAGGTTAAAATAAGAAAATAGCGCAAAATTGCAAACCTAGTCTACAAAAATGGAAAATAAACAGAATGAACTTTGGAAAATTTATATGGACTTGTAAAAATATTTATAACAAAGATAACAACATAAAAGTAAAAATGCATTCACAAATAAATATATAAATTTTAATTTTAAATAAAATTTAAATGAAGAAATTAGCAGAAGAATAGAAAACAGCCTTTTAAAAATAGGGAATAATTACAGTAAATTTTGGAAAAATCCTATTATCATTTTTGGAAATATTTGAAAGTTAAAATATTCATAAAATAACATATTGACCCAGATTAAAATGAAATATGACAATAAAATATAATTTATACAATTTAAAAATAACAAAATTGCAGAATAAACAAATTGCAGTCAATATTGAAATATACATAACTTTCACTGTTTAACTCCATTTTCAACGAAACGAAAAGCAGCATTCAAGTTATTACATCTATTTTCATAATAAAAGTTAAAATTTAAGATTTTAAAATAATTTAAGTTTGAAGTTTAAAAGTCAAAGTTTGAATGGTTTGACCAGAAATTCACTTTCAGTAAAATAACAAATTTATACTAGTTTGAAATTATAGTTCACATAATAATTAACATTTACTTTAAAAATGAAATGTTTGAAATCAAACAAGTTAAAAATAGTTTCAAAAATAAAATAAAGTCACATTTAAAATATAGGCAAAAATCTAGGGTTGTTACACTCTCCCCCACTTAAAACTTTTCGTCCCCGAAAAGGAATGAGGTACGGGAAAGCGCAAGAAAAAGATTGAGTGAAATAAGATTAAGACAAGATGATAAGAAGATTGAAACTATACCTGATAACTGTTGTTATAGGTAAGTTTAACAAGGTGGATGGCAAGCAATGCTCAGTTTAAAATAAGTACCAAAGATTATTAAAGATTATAGAAAGATTTCTAAACAGAAAGATTATAGAAAGATACCTATACCAGTCTGTAGCACGATAAGGAAAATAAGGACAACTAATAGACAGTTTGAAAACAAAATAAGATAATAAGTTTGAAAAAAAATAAGATAATAGGTTTGAAATTTCCATGGTTTCAGCTTAAATTGATAATTAATTTTACACAAGTTAATTAAATCTTAACTATCTCTAATTTCATTACCTTATCATCCAATTTTTCTTAAACTAACAATTTCAAAAATCATGGATTTGCAAAATCATTTATTATACTCATAATGTACTTAATAAATTTAATTCCTCTTTATTCCTAATTAAAATTAAATTTATCCCTCTCAATCTATTTTATCACCTATGTTAAATATACTTACACTTATTATAACTGCTTTAATTTATCCTTAATTCCCTTCACATCATTTATATTGTAAATTATTCAATTACCCTTTAAGTCTATTTACCTCTGTTAATCTTTTTATAACTAAGATTTAAGTGTATAACATTTATTATAACCACTCAAATTTTATTTATAAAAATCTTTTTATATTGTATATTATCCAATTACATTGTTAACTTCTAAAATTAAGGTAAGTTATATTGGAATGCAATTGAGAATTATACAAATAAAACTTTCTAAAATTAATATACAGTATAAAATTTCTAATTCAATCATTTCAAGCTTGAATATTTATTCAAAATTTTGATGATTTTTTTTATACTTGAAGTTATTATTTAAGATAGAATTTAAGAATAAAATTTCCAATTCCTTTCAAACCATTTAGAGATAAATAAATGTATGTACATAATTTGTCAAATCAATTTTAAGTCATATATCTATATATATAATAAATCAAATCATCTTTTAGAAATTCAAATCAATCAAATTTCCCAAAACAAAGCTGTAGCAAAACTACAGAATGGTTTCTTCTCTTCGAAACTCGAAAATGAACGTCGATGATGCTGCAGTCATCACCGAAATTATTTTCCAGCGACAAAGAGAAGAGCACTGTTTTTAAAACTTTAAAATTCTTTGGAAACAAATTTCTATTCGAAAATGCTTTAAATAATATATCCTTTTAAAACTTTAAACACAAGGTTTGAAATCATCGAAAATTAAATTCTCAAATTCTTGATTTAAATTCATTTCAGTTCCCAAATCAATTTATAAACAACTATTTATAAATTCATTTATAGAATGATAAATCAAGTATTATCATTTCAAATAATCAATTTAAATCAATTTATTAAGTTCCATAATATTTACTTATATCAAAATTTATTTCATTAACCAAAATTTTAAAATAATATAGTGTCAATTTGTTCTGTCAAAGTGTTTTAGAAATCCTATCGATAGCGTTGATCAGACGAATCAATCGGAAACCCAAATCAACATCAACAACTCAAACAACACAATATATAAAACAAAACATAGATTTACAAGTACAATTCAAAATGTTTGGAGATATTTTGGAAACAAAAACAAGATGATTAATTAACAAAATATGAATATGGATAAGCATAGATAAATCGCGGGCAACCTTAACCGGGTCAACCATGACTTAATAAATAAGATCAAATGTGGATTTTTCTAGGGTAAATCTACATTCGATCTCAAGAGATAGAGTTTGGAGTAATAAAAGGTATTAGCATCTAAACCAAGGATAGATACAAATCTCTGGTGAATCGATGCAAATTTGTAAAGGAGTTTCCCCCTTTACCAGAAAATTAGAATATTGGCGAGACAGCCAATTTACTATAAAGATCATTCGAAGTAGAGTTATGTGATACTCCAAAACCAAAAGAAGATGAATAGTGAGGGACAAGAATGAATTTTGGAACCGCAGGGAACGTTCCAAAAACTCAAAGGAAATTCGAATCAAGAGGAAAAGATTCAAACTCGAACGAAAGTGATTCTGTAAATAAATCTACTCCATATGCTGAGTTTTGCCTCAAAGCCAAAGCTCTGATACCAACTGTAACGACCCGATATTTTAAACCATTCGCATCCATTATAAGTGTATAGGTAGACACTCATGCTAGAATTGAATTGCTCAAAATACCGCGTTGTAAATAAAATTTGGCAAATCTAAGGATATACAGTAAATAAAATCACAGATCACAGACATGGAGTAATAATAATGCAGCGGAAGTAAAAGAAATAGTAGTTCATGAAGCTACTATATAAATATATCAGAGTTACATAAGATATAACAAAAGAAATAGAGAACAACAGAAGTCTCAATAAAATAACCAAGTACAAGCTGAGTAGGACAACGGAACTGAAGTAGATAGGAGAAGACAAGTAGATAATCTCCAGCGATTCAAATCTCCAAGAGAGTGGAAATCCAAATCTGTGAATAACTCAGGCTGACCCGAGCGTAAAGCAAAACACAAAACACTCGAGTCAGGACAATATATACTTATATAATGTAAACCAACTCAAGTGAACTGTAATAAGGTACAAGTAACTTAAAGAATGCTTGGGATCGCCCATTTTTTAAGGATCCGTTAAACTATTTACTATGTAGTAATATACGCTATATACAGTAGTGTCATATTAGTAAAGTATAATCATATAGAAAATAGCGTTAAGGGGATGGTGAACCTTAACGTGGTCGGATCTTTAAACCAAAATCGTAGTGGGCTCGATATGGTAGGTGACACGGCACACACGGCAATGCCAGGGTAGATATACCAATTACGCATCCGGACTGGTGGTGACGCATATCAGCCACTACCGCCCACCTCGAACAACACTCCCAAATCAAGGGTGCGCACCAAATCAATCACAAGTAATAGAATGGTATCGAAGAAGTGTGTCCGATCAGAGGTGCTACCTCCTTGGCCCGTCGATCGCTCCTGTTTTAGCCACCTTATGCCAACTCACGGGAGTTGGGTCCACGTATATACCTTAGGATCGTCGCCACCATCCTACTTCATTTTGGAAACTCCACCGCATACACAGTTGTCAAAGTGGTTTTCGGTATCGACAGAGAGTATGTCCATATCCGATCCCGGTCTCTTTAACAACCAATCGTTATTATAACCCGTGGTTATAAATTTAAACAGTTATATTTCAAATCAAAATACTTCAAACAAGAATATCATTTCAAATCCAAATCTTTATCAAAATAAAGATTAAATCAATTTCAAACCATTTCAATATATCAAAATATCATATCTTTCCAAAACTTCATTTCAAATCATTTTAATATATCAAAATATCATTTCAAAATATCATCTATTTAATTTAAATTTAAATACCGTTTAATCACATTTCAAAATAGCTGTATTTCCCAAATCAACTATTCCATTTAAATCATTTAAAGTGAATTCATTATATTTAATAATTAAATATTTAATTTCCAAAATTTAATCTTTTTCAAAGATCATTTATTCATTTGAATTTATTAAACAAAGAAAATTCAACTCTCGCAGCACTAGAAAATGCTACGAGAATGTTATATTTAAAAACAGTTCATTAACTAAAGACGGCATTTAAATGCTGTAATATCTTAATTTAGTTTCAATTAAAATTTTAGTTAAATTTTACAACTATAGCACTAACAAAGTGGTATAATAACCCTTAGTTCAAATTTTCTATTTGGTTCATTTAAAACAGCTACAGCATTTTCCAATGCTGTAATATCTTTAAATTACATTTCAAAAATGCTGTCAAATCAAATTCAGAGTTTTATTTACAATTTCACACATAATTAACTTTTAATATAAATCATTTTAACTTATAAAATCATATATTTTCACATTAAAAACAATCATTTAAATGCCTATATTTCTATGATTTTTTAAAGTCAAATTTCCATACAAAAGTCAAATTAAATAACAATTAAATTTTCATTTCTTTAAATAAATTCTTAACTTAACAACTAAGTTTAAATTTCCAAAATATAACTTATTTCCATTTATTTTACTTAATTAATATTTCACTTTTAAACAAATTTCACAAAAATTCAATTTAAGTTATATTTCCAAATTCAGCTTAAATATTCATTTATTTCATATTTTAAGTTATACAAAATCATTTACACTTTATAAAATCATTATTTCTTAATAAAATCATTAAATTCATTTTTAAATCAAATTTGTCATATATTCTTACTTTACATAAATTCCATTTATAAAGAAACTCATAAATTCCAAAATTAACTTATATTTCAAATTCTACTTCACCATTTACTTAATTCACTTATTTAATTTGTAGAAAATCACAAATATTTTATAGAAATCATTTTAATAAAGTTTGAATCAAAATATCATAAATTTTACATTTTTAAAATATTTTAAAAATTTTAGAAAAATATATAACCACGGGTCTGTATATAATTTTCTAGCCTAGGTCAAGTGATACGGATATGTATCATTTCAATCCGCAGTTTACAAAGAAAAACCGGGTTTTATCATTTCAAACCCGCAATCCCAAGTTAAATAAAATAAATAAAAATCGCTCAGGCTTATCATTTCAGCCCATAACGATCTTTCCCTATTCTAAAGTCCGTTCGGGTATGTATCATTTCAACCCATAGTGAATCTAATCTATAGGGAACTTGAAGTGTGATAAACAGATATAAATAAACAGAATAGCATCATATAACAATAACATATAAGATGACAGGTAAATTAACAATTTAACATCATATATAAATGATCACAGGCAGTTATAACATCACATAATAGTCCTACACATTCAAATGGTGTCAATTCACATTTGTATAAGTATAAATGTCTAGTGAGATTTACTCACCTTTCCCTGCTGAAGATTCAAATCAAACAACGATATCTACCCCGAAAGAGAAGAATAGAGGGCACGATAAAAAATTGGAAGAGGAGACAAACTGGTCTCGATCTTGAAACAAGATAAATAAATCAAACTTAGTACTCGAATTGAATCACAAATCAAAACAAAATTTTAAATAAAAATTTGAAAGAGATAATTTGACACATCTAAATTATATGCATGTACGTGATTCCTAGTGGGAAATTCAGGCAGTGATTTTAAAAAGGCAAGAACAGTGCACGCAACCTTTATTTTTCTTTAAGCATGCAAAAGGTGGCACAAATTTAGGTTCAAGAGTTGACAACTCATTTCCATGCTAGGCCCATATGTGCATGCAGGTAAATCATGGCAGTGACACAAATTTTCCTTTTTTTTCCGTATAATAGAAGGATGGAACTACAGAAACAAAGCAAAATGAAAAGGAAACAAGAGGAGGAAGAGGCCATACCTACTGGCACACGCAAGGAAGAAGAGAACAAAAGAAGTGGAAAATTGCTTGACGCGATGCTTCTTTTTTTTTCAAAGGGGATGCGTGAGTTTAGTACTGAAGGACATAGAGGCCAAAAGAGATGAAATGGAAATGGTACAAGGCTTTAATTTATAGGAAAAATATTGGTTGCTTTGCACGCAAGGAAATAGGGATATGCGTAATCAAGGCATGAGAGTTTTATGGCCAGAAAGGAAAGAGTTTTATGGGCAAGGAATTCCGTTCATTTACAAATCAAATGCAGAAAGAAAATGGCAAGTCAAATTTGAAATTTAGCATGTTAAAAGAAATAAATGATTTTAGTGCATTATTAAAGGGTGCGTGAATTTTGGCAACTAAGCCAAATTTCATGCATGAAAACAAATTCAAAAGGGCAAACAAATCTGATTGATACGTGATACCATCTTTATGCAATCACGCATTGATTTAGATGAGAAGTTATGGGTAACATTTATTGCATTGATTGATAAAAACGGCAAGAATTATTTGCTAACAATTTTTATTCGTTTAGAAATTCTTAGGAATAGGATGCGTTGATTGGTGAAAGATAGGCAAGAAATAATTTGCACTGGTCAGCGAAATTGGCGTGAATAAAGGGTAGAGAAACGGCAAGTAATCAATTAGCTTTAAACGGAAATGGAAAATCTAGTGCGAACGTGTTTAAATGTTGATTAAGGTGAAGGACATAAATATATTTATTATTTTGAAACGTCTATGAATTAAAAATTGGCAATTATTCAGAAAAAGGAAAGTGGAAACCCCCGATGATTTTAATCTAGTTTTAAAAAAATTAACAGCTCTTTGGAAGAGTCAAAAGATTATATACATTTATAACAAATGGAAGAAATGGCAAGGCACAGTGCTTTAAACAATGAAACGTATGCCTCTTAAATTTCTCCAAGCCATATATCTGCATACATTTCTTTCTAGAAATGAAATGTAAAGTAAATGTGTACATGAATTATGAAGTGGTGTGGATGGAAAGAAAAGATTTGAACGACTAAAGATGAGTAAATGAGGAAACGGTAAAAGAAACGACTTAGGAGGTGAAACGACTTTACGTTTCAAAAGCTTTTAAAACCTTTCAAATTTCCTTAATTTATTCATATAAGTTTACCTTACTGAAAATAATAATAATTTCAGTTACAAATTCTAAAATATAACAAAATATAAAATATATATATAAATATTTATTAATTATATAAGGTTAAAATAAGAAAATAGCGCAAAATTGCAAACCTAGTCTACAAAAATGGAAAATAAACAGAATGAACTTTGGAAAATTTATATGGACTTGTAAAAATATTTATAACAAAGATAACAACATAAAAGTAAAAATGCATTCACAAATAAATATATAAATTTTAATTTTAAATAAAATTTAAATGAAGAAATTAGCAGAAGAATAGAAAACAGCCTTTTAAAAATAGGGAATAATTACAGTAAATTTTGGAAAAATCCTATTATCATTTTTGGAAATATTTGAAAGTTAAAATATTCATAAAATAACATATTGACCCAGATTAAAATGAAATATGACAATAAAATATAATTTATACAATTTAAAAATAACAAAATTGCAGAATAAACAAATTGCAGTCAATATTGAAATATACATAACTTTCACTGTTTAACTCCATTTTCAACGAAACGAAAAGCAGCATTCAAGTTATTACATCTATTTTCATAATAAAAGTTAAAATTTAAGATTTTAAAATAATTTAAGTTTGAAGTTTAAAAGTCAAAGTTTGAATGGTTTGACCAGAAATTCACTTTCAGTAAAATAACAAATTTATACTAGTTTGAAATTATAGTTCACATAATAATTAACATTTACTTTAAAAATGAAATGTTTGAAATCAAACAAGTTAAAAATAGTTTCAAAAATAAAATAAAGTCACATTTAAAATATAGGCAAAAATCTAGGGTTGTTACAATGTCCGCTATGTATGCCTCTAATGTCCGCTAATTCTAGGAGCGGCAGTCAGTCACTACACCAAGTGTTTGGCTTTGCAAACGGTCTTGGTAAGTGGGTTGAAGTCTAGGCTCTCTTGTCTTTGGGAGAGCCACTCCCACGAGATCTAGTTGGCTCGCAGTTGGCCTAGTTGGGGCAGTTTGGACATTCCTAGCATCATCAAATGCGTTGACATTCTCTTCCAACTAGTTGTCTTGTTCTCCATTTTCTAAGTCGAAGAGGTCCATAGCTACATCTTCTTGCGGGGTTTTTTCCCCTTGATTCAGGTTCAGAGTTGGTTGCCTCGCAGCAAGCGAGGTACTCATATTTCCTTCCATGTTGAGTCCCATGGTTCCTGTTGTCACCCTTTTTTGCGACTGCTTTCCGTTTCTTCTGTTTAGACCAAAAACGGAAGAATTTTCTTGTTCTATAACAGCCGCGGGTTCATGCATAGTTTTTGGAGTAGGGTTTGACTGTAAGGTTAAGAGAGCGTTAAGCTTATCCATCAGAGCCTTCTGGCTACTTTCCATTTTTTGATTGATCTCGTCAACCGTCTTATTCAACTCATCCCTAGTTACGACTTCGTGCTGACTAGAGGATGGTGGCATCTGATTTCCTAAGTTAGCACTATTTACTTCAGTTTGTTGAGGATTAACATCTTCTCCAGCTATCACTACCCTATGGACCTTCCAAAGACAGTTCTCCTTCTTCCAAGAGCCATTGATTCCAAGCGGTAGATTTTTCAAGCAAACATTGAGAATCAAACTTCCGGACCCATCCGATCCAAAGTAGATGGCTTGACTTGAATCTTGAGTTGGGTTCTCAATGAAAGCACCAAAATGTTAACCCAAAAAATAGATCAACACCCTAGTTTGAGTGTAAAAGCACCAGCCCTATTCTCACAGAGCAATAATATAGATAATAGATATAGAAAAAAGCAGTAAGAGAAAGAAAACAAGAAGATTTTTATAGTGGTTCGGTTGTTAATGAAGCCTACATCCACTTTGTAGTTTTATCATAGAATGATTGTTGTTACTAGAAGTGTTTAATTACAGAGCTGTTGATTATCCTTAGCTGGATTGAATCTCCAAAGTTAGAATCCACTGGAGAATCATAATGAATTTCTTTGAAGATTGTTGTGAGAGAGGTAAGGAGTGAAGAAAGCTTCTAACAAAATTTTAGCAACCAGTCCGAAGGAAACCCCTTTATGTTGTAGATATGATGGTATTTATAGAGATAGGAGAGCTATTGGGCCGAGCATATTCGCCAATTGCTTGCATATGGACATAGGAGGATTCAGTAAAGCTTAGCTTGCGACCCAAGCCGAAAGCATGGATCGCTAGCAATCCATAGAATTAGCTCGAGTGCGAGCTAATTCCTTAGCCTCATTTTCTTCTTCAATCTGGTTGGGGTCGCACTTATACCACATTCACGTATGGATCGTTGGCGATCCATAGTTTATGGATTGCTAACTTAGCATGTTTTTGGACTTTGGCTTTTGAACTTTCTTCGTTGTCTTGTGTCGACGTTGTTCGGATAGTTTCATTGCATGTTGCCTTATTTTGATGACGATTTACTTGCTAGTTATATTTAGCTACTGATTGGACCGGATGGATGCTTGTCTCTTGGTTAGCTCACTCAGAATCTCGTCGAATTCAGTCATCACTTCAGCAATATGGATTGGATCACGATGCAAGAGATTTGATTGAACAATGAACCATCCCCATCCATGTCCTTAGCAGATTTCTCATTCTTTCACCTTGGCTCTTTTTTGCTTGTTATTCTAACTCTTTTGGTTGACTTCTGAGCTATTCTAACTCCATCATGTTGTTCTGTCTTCTCTTAGATCCTGCTGGGTTAAAACCCCGGATAACACCAACAAGACCTGCTATTCTCGGACTATTCACTAAAACGAGTACCTGAGAGCTTAGGGAAAAACAAATAACTTGGGTCAGACGATATGTCTGGTATGAGTAAAAATTTAAGCAATAGAGATGTAATTAAACACAAACATATGAGATCATGCCGTTGAATACAGAATGGGTTACTCTCACATAAGTCAACATCCAAACATAAAGAATGGATAAATAATTAAACTCTGCAAAGAGTGGTTGACTCTTCCCGATGCAAAAAAGGAAATAAATTTGAAGGTTCGAATCACATAAGAAAGGAAAATCTCAACAAATGACTAGGAAGGTGCACCCCTCTTGTATTATACCTCTAGTAATATACTTTTGAGAAGCTCATTTACTCTGTGACACTTCTCGGACAATACCAAGTCGGATCCCATCAAACCTTACAGAGAATCCAAATATTTCACATCTAATAGCGCTACCGAATCCAAATCTAGATGAGATGTGAAAGTATCCTAATAAGAGCAACCCTACATAGCTTGGCTTCCTCTCACGTTTTAGATTTAGTCATTTCAGACAAAGGATATCAATGCTCAATGGAGTAATAAATCGTCTTAGAATGACGAAAATAAAGAAGCTGAAGTAACCGATAGCCGAGAAACCAACTATCGAGGATATAAAACGTGCATATATGGAAATTAAGTCTTGTATATTTACCACCGCTCATCAAATTCAAACTTGTACTATTTCTTGGTTAACAACAATACCGGACAAGTCAAGGTAGTGTTACGTCAAAGTCATGTCTCACGATTATTCTTAACTTTCGAAATAGCGACAAGTCTACTTCTTCAATGTTTAGTGAAAATTATACAAATAAATCGTTTCCATATAAGTGAATCGCTTTATGAAAATTAGTTCATTTCCATAAACGGATCAAACTTTTTCTTTTATAAACCCAAATTCATGCTTGGCTTCTCTTTAGAAGTATTAGCTTTCAAACACTTTGTTAAAAGAGTTTACTAACTTTGGAACAACATTAAAAAAGGATTTAACAACTTAAAACATTCTTATTACATTGATTAATTAACTTAAAGCTTTGTTAACTAAGTTAATTAATTAACTTCAATAACCCTTAAAGTAAATTACCTTTAAACATCATTTATTCAATTAATTAATAACATTTAAATATAATTAATTAAATTAATTTATAAAGAATTAAATCATTATTTAAAAATGATTCATTAATTGTAAAAATCTTTAAAGGAAAGATAAATTAAAGTTAAACAGATTTATTAACTTCTAAAAGTCATTAATTAAAAAGATTAATTAATATAAAAACACCATCTACAAATTGATTATTTAACATTAATCCATCATTGTAAAAAGGTTAATCAACCTTAAACATCATTAGATAAAATGATTTATCAATATCAAAACATCATTAACCAATTGATTAGTTAATTTTAAAACACACCGTTAATAAGTTAATTATTTAACCTTATTCCTTATTAATTAAATAATTAATTAAATTTAAAAATCATTATTAAAATAATTAATCGAATTTGAAATCATTATTATTTCAAAACTTTATTTAACTTGTAAAAACAATCCCAAGCTCGATTTGAAACTAAAAGGTTTCGATAAAGTGTGAATTTTTCGAATGTGCCGATTTAGAGAATATCGCTATACGGACAGTTCGGTAAACTAGTTCATATCATTTTTCATCTATTGAGTCATAACACAACATAGAGTAAGCATATAAACATGTAATGTACATTTACACAACAAGTAGGAAACAACACTTGCAAAATTTCAACTTTAGCTTACTAACTTGTCAAGTTACAAACTAACTCCTAAAGTGTTAACTTTTCGATGCGTAAGTCAAGCCAACAACCACCATAACACAACATATGTCCAACAAGCATTCACCAACCATATAAATGAACTATATTTAAAGTTACAAACTTGGATTTTTGAAAGGTGAGATTTTTACTCACCGAAATGCACTAAAACAAAGTCTAACTTCCACCGAACTTGACTAAACGCTAAGAAAACTTCCTTGACTTGGGTTTATGAACTTGTGTGGGGTTGAGGGGTGTAAGTTGGTTTGGTCTAGGCTAGGAATGGGCTCGGCCTAGATAGTTTAGTGTATAGGGTCTTGTTTAGTAGAGAATGATTTTTTGGAAGTGAAGTAAGGAGTTTAGCTTTATTTTTAGATGTGTATTCACTAGTTTTTAGCTTGGGAATTTCTCTTGAAAGCCAAGGAAGTATTCATGTATATGAAGGGAAAAGAAATGAAGAAAGAAATGAATATATAAAGTGGAAAATGTGTGGAGATGAGGAGTATTTATAGGCAAAAGAAATGAAGAGGCGATTAAAATAGCTTAAGCATTTTAAATAATATAAAGTTGTCGTGAAATCAACCTAGGCTCACCCCTCCGCTGCCCTAGCACACACGCACCCCCTAGTCAACCTTCCACCATGCCTTAGGTCCTATTCTAGGTTGTTTAGGTGATGGTGGTGCATGAGAGGTATTTTTATATTTTATTTTCTCTTTTCTATAATCATAATGTCTCTTATCATGTTTATATTTAAATTAATCATGGATTATTGCTACTAACACCCTAATTAACTTACCATATGACATGTGAACATGTATGTGCATGTGTATATGGGTGATATAAACTGTGCACAATGTTTCCGACGACTTTCTTATGTCGAAAAGTCAAAATTTCGGACAACGTTTTTTGGTCACATTTTCTATTTTTATTTAAACTAATTATTTTGGTGAACAAAATTTGAAAATGATTTTAATATCATTAATTAATATTTAAAATAGTTTATTTGTTTATTAAAATCTATTATTTAAATATTTAAAAATGATTTAAATATTCAAATACATAGCGATTAATTTATGGGTCGTTACACTCTCCCCTTTAGGAGAATTTCATCCCCGAAATTAATACACAAAAAGACAATGCAAAGGTATATATTATACCAAGAAATTCATATAACAATGCAAAGCAATTATGCCATAATAGAACATTCATAATGCATTCAAACAACTAACAACTAACCTGACATTTCATCAGGGTAAGTTTCTCTAATATGATCCTTAGTCTCCCAAGTACAAACGTGGGGGTCATCGCTCCCTAAACCTTCACAAGCTTCACCCCTTGTTTCTCAATCTCCTTTTATCCTGATCTACAATATTAACTGGATGTCGGACTACCGTCAAATTTGGTTCTGTCTCTATGTCTTCTTGAGCAGATGTCACAACAATCAAAGATGGATCATGAACATGCTTTCTCAAATGAAAAACATTATGAACTTCAAACAATCTCTCAGGAAGACTCTATAGGCCAATGATCCAATTCTTTCCAGGATTCTAAATGGTCCAATGAATCTAGATGATAGCTTTACAGTTTTCCTGAATCTTATAACTCCTTTAATCGGGGAAACTTTCACAAATACTTAATCCCCAACTGCAACTTCTAAGTCCCTTCTCCATTTATCGGCATAAATTTTCCATCGATTTAGGGCTTCTTTCATCCTTTTCTTGACCATATCCACTTTCTCTTATGCTTCTAGAATCATTTACATGGTCATCGATATAAAGCTTCATAGAGCACCATGTGAATATTGGCTTGGTAACTGTTGTTATTAGAGAACTCTGCTAAATGTAGATGACCTTCCCAAGAACCTCCAAAATCCAAAATGTATGCTCTTAAGAGATCCTCCAAAATATGGTTCACCCTTTTGGTTTGTCCATCTATCTATGGGTGATAGTGTAACACCCCAGATTTTCAGTAACATTATTTTGGATATTTAGTTAGCTAAATTAAATAAAATAATCTGTTGATTAGGGGACTGAGATTTGATTTTAATTAAGGTGTAGCCATGCTATTTAATAATGAATTAAAATAAGAGTTAAATTGAAATAGAGGAGGGCTAAAATAGGAAAGAGGTCATTCCTATATCCTCCAAACCTTGGTCGTGTATTAGAATACACGTTCATTTCATTTTGAATTTTTTTTAACCAAGAGGCCGACCACCATTAACAAAGAAAAGGGAAAGAAGACTAAGAAAAGCTAAAGGAAAAGCTAATTCAAATCAAATTCATCCAAATCTCAAGCTCCTTAATCTCTAAAGCAATGGTGAATAATGTTTACATCTCCTTTTGATTGTGTCTTTGGTTTTAAGATGAATTCTGAATATTTTGCAATGAATTTTCCATGTTTTTGAATGATGGGATGAATATATATACTTGTTGATGAATTATGGTTATTCATATTGATTTTATAATATGTTTTAAGGTGAAAACCCTATTAAATGACATCCAAATGCCTTAAGAATTTTTATGAAGATCATAAATATTACTTTGGAAATGGGTTTCAATTTTCAGTTTTTTCTGAATTTTCGCGGAATTAATATGAGTTTTCTAGTAAAGAAAATGGTATTTTGGGTTATAAATTAATTATGGGTAAATAATTAATTGTTTAGGTTTGGAATTTTTATATGTTAGAAAACAAATATATAGTGATTTTTTGGAATTTTTATAGATTTTTCCTAAGTGTTTTAATGGTTATATAAAAATTATTTAAGGTATGGGACTTAAAGGTTTTATATTATTAAAGTAGGAGAAGGGGCTTTCTGAAAAATATTTAAATTGTTACATCTGGAAAGTCGGCAGCACTTTTGAAAAGAGAAACCTTGCAACCAATCAAATTTAGATAAACAAGGCAAGTTAGGTACAAAAGAATAGTTTAAAAGTACAAATAAATAGGTTTTTCACTGTTTTGTGTCTTTCGACACCAGGTTCTGCCTCCATACTATCGCCTCTGACACAGTCAAAAATAATGCATTTGGTATCAGGCAACTGGTATGTAATGAATTGGATGTGGGCAAGGTATAGGGTCGAAACTAAGGGGTTTTGAAGGAGTTGAAGCATTGTTTTGGTTTTAAAGAAAAATGTCCCCGCTTGCTTTCGACTAAGATGCTTTCGACTTAGTTGGCTTTCGACTAGGTCAAATGGTTTAAAAGAATGGTTTTGATTGGGTTGCGCCTTTGTTTTAAGATGTTTTCTTTCGATTGAGTCGAAACCATTAGCTGCCGCTTCCTACCTTTCGATCCAGATGGTTTCGAAGGGGTTCTTTTGTTTCTCTAAAATATGGCCACCTCTCCAATGCTATCGAACGGATGGTTTCGACGCCATCACTTCATACTTAGGAAATGGTTTTAAAACAGATGCTTTCGACTTAAATGTTTTTAAGACCCTTTTTCTATGTTTGAAGTAAAACCTAAATGGTTTCGAAAGAGATAGTTTTAAATGGTTTCGAAATAGATGGTTTCGACTTTAATGGGTTTCTGATCCTCTTGCTCTACTTGAAGGCTAAGTCCAAATCGTTTTGACCAAGACGATTTTCAATGGTTCCAAAGGAATGAAATTTTGAATGGTTTTGAAAGGTTTCCACATGTTTTAAATTGAACCCAAAGTTCTTTCAAAAGAATTGAGTTTTGACTGTTTCGAAAGGTTGCAATGAATGGTTTCGAAAGCGTTGGTTCCCCAGGGTTTCGAAAGAGACGAAAGGTATGGTTTTTCCTATGTTTTCGAAAGGCAATATTTAAAGGTTTTAAAGAGGGATGTCTAATGTCTGAAGCTTTCAAAGGAAAGGCTTTTAATTGTTTCAAAATGGTCACTTTCAATGGTTTCGAAGGGGTTACCTTCAGGGGTTTCGAAAGGGTTATTTAAAGGTTTTAAACAAAGGTTTCCAATGTATTGAATAGGCAATATAGCCTAAGTATTTTCAATTTAAAAATGGTTTTAACTTGTTTTGGAAGGATCACCAATCCTTATTAAAATTCATCAACATTATTTTGAGTAAAGTATATATAACATAGCAAAATGGCTTAGAGTAAAGCTAAAGATATATTTTCCTTGTATATATATGATTTGAAGGACTAAATCATTTTGAAAAGGTTTTCAAGCAAAAGTAAAAGGGTAGTTAACCCTAAGAAAATGATTCAGATGGTTAGTCCTTTTTGATTCGGACAATTAGTCTAGTTTGAATGGAGTCAGCCTAGATTTCGGACAGTTAATCAACTTTGCGGGAAGTTAGCCCAGTTATATGGACAGATAGTCCATTGTAGCATAACAGACCTTGCTATTTTGAAGTGGAAAGATAGTTCACATATTACCTATTTTACGGACAGATAGTCCATTTATTAGCATAAAGGATATTGCTATTTTGATACAATCAGTTTGATTAACCAGTTTGGTTACAGGAAAGGATTTGCAAAATATATATGTTTGGAAAAGGATATTAGTAAGGGAAACCCGTTCCGCTAAGCGGCGTGGTCTCACTTAATATCAGTAAACGTAGATGTAACATAATTATTCACATCAGGCTTTATGTCTCACTCGAGTTTTTGTTTCCCATTAAACTCTCGGGTGCTCAAAATCGATTTGAGTAGGCTGAGGATTAAGGTTATCAAGTTTTTGATATTTTGGCGAATAAAGCTTCTGAAGACGAGCAGGTGGTTGACGGATAGCTAATTAGGAATACAGATTATTCTGTTTATTTTTTCGTTGTGTATATTAAGTCAGATATGACTATATTTCTCTGATCAACTAAGAAAGCATCGTCATATGTCGCTCTTGGCATAGTTTTGTAATGATTATAACTGATCTTTACCTGGGAAACAGACATGGGATTATGTAATTTGAATATGGATTTGTTTGAAATGTAATCAGTAAAATGTTATTTTTGGAAATCTGTGATTTTGTTCATATTCAAGTGCTTGTGATATTATGAATACCATTAGCATTGCCGTATTTTGTCACCATAAGTTAATACTATAGATGACTGCAGCATCTATAGAGCTTAGCTTTTGGCCTCCAGATACGGGATGTTTCAACTTGGTATTGGAGCATAGGTTTATGAAAAACTTTAACTAAAAATGCTTTTAAAAAAATAATCCTAAAGAAGTAGAGTAAGGTTGGGGTATGGGATAACGCTATAGTAACGTACTTTTATTTCTATATATAAGTATACGATTTATCTCTAGTCTCCTATCTTTGTTAGGTTATTTTATGTATCTCATGAGGTTTGAATACATATATGGAAGGAAGAAGAGGAAGATTTAACCCAGGAGGGGAAGGTGCCGATGGGAATGCCAGGCCTAATGTGAGAAGAGGTCAAGGTCAGGCACAAGTAGATAATGTGGGTGATGGAGTCCCGCAAGTTGGAATGAAAGATATGTATCAGTTTTGCATGAATATGGTGCATGCAGATGTTGCTACTGGAGTAGTGGGAGGAGGATTTCCAAGAGCTCCAGTTGTCAACGACTATGTTAAGTTCAGTGGGGACTACATTAAGATTAGAGGGAAGCCGTTTGTTGGAATGGAGGATGCCATTAAGGTAGAGAATTGGTCGTTGCACTGCGAAAGGATTTTTGCAGTTTTTGGAGCTCAATGATGAGCAAAAGAGGAGGTTGGCATCTAGACAGCTTCAGGGAGATGCTTTTTTCTAGTGGAATAGTGTGATTGTGGCAGTGGATGAGGAGACTATGACCTGGGAAGATTTCAAGGGAAGGTTCCAGGAGAGGTTCATGAATGCAATGGCAAAGTCAGCTTTGATCGAAAAGTTTGCTGAATTAGAGCAGGGAGAGATGTCTGTTCTGGAGTATGCTAGGAGGTTCGAGGAGTTAGCCAGATATGGGTATGCTTCAGTGGATACAGTGATGAAGAGGAACGAGAAGTTTATTAGGTGGTTGAAGCCTGAGTTAGCCGAGGCTACATTACCTCATATTAGAGATCCTTTGGATTTTGTAGTTGAGATGGCCTTAAGGCATGAGGAGTTGCTTGATTCTCTAGAGAAAAGTAAGGCTAAAGAAGTCCCGATTGGGTAGGTTCAGAAGAGGAAGTTCTTTCCTAAGAATGGTGCTCAGAAAGGTGGAGCAGCTAAGAAAGGGAAGTCTGAGATTGTCTGTTTCAAGTGCGACAATAAGGGGCACTTTGCAATTGAGTGTCGTGTTGGGAAGGCAAAGGAAGTGGCTGGGAGAAAGAATGTCAGGTGCTTCAAATGTGACCAGATAGGCAACTATAAGAGCCAGTGCAAGGAGCCCGCTAAGGATGGAATGGGCAAAGTGTATGCATTGGAGCCTACTACTTCGAAGCCAGCAACTCAGGAGAAGGGAAAGGCAGTTTTGGAAGGTACGCTTTAGATTCATGGTATGTCTGTTAGCATTCTATTTGATACTAGTGCATCGCATTTCTTTTATATCTAGATGTTTGATAGATAAGCTTAACCTAGAACCCATATATTTAGTTACTTCCTTACGAGGTGCGAATCCAATAGGAGGGTATACAACTCTAGGGTTGAGATGTGAGCGGTTAGAGTTTGACTTGTTAGGTCATGCTTTTGTTTGCAGTTTGCATGTGTTTGATTTTATGGGGTTCGGAATCATTCTTGGTATGGATTGGTTGAGTGGGTGTGATGCTAGGATATTTTGCCAGGATAGGAAAATATCGCTTAGACACCAAGATTGTAGTGACAAGATTGTTTATACCGTAGAAGGTTCTTGCGGTGAAATGTATGCCTTGTTGGGTGCTATGGAGTTGGAAGATGAGTTGAGTCGAGTTTTCATGGTTAGAGAATTTGCAGATGTGTTTGAGCCCGTTGTTGGATTGCCATTTGA
Source organism: Allium fistulosum (assembly GCA_030737815.1). NCBI lineage: Eukaryota > Viridiplantae > Streptophyta > Magnoliopsida > Asparagales > Amaryllidaceae > Allium > Allium fistulosum. Next base: position 748,388,360 of record CM060905.1, on the reverse strand, counting down.
AACGATCCATTGATTTTCGAATAGATTTGGTTCTGAGAACAGAACCAGTGAGTAGACCCCCAAGCAGGATGATCACTTCAGAGATAAGGGAGTTGAAAGTGCAGTTAGTGGATTTAGAAGGCAAGAGTTTTATCAGGCCGAGTAGTTCGCCTTGAGAAGCAGCCGCAGTGTTTGCTAAGAAGACGAACGGATCGTTAAGGCTATGTATCGATTATCTTAAGTTGAATGAGAGGACGATAAAGAATCGGTATCCATTGCCAAGGATTGACGATTTGTTCGACTAGTTGAGTGGAGCCAAGGTATTTTTGCAGTTGGATTTAGCGATAGGTTTCCATCAACTCAGAGTAGCAGAGGATAGTATACCTTTGACGGCGTTTAGGACCAGGTATGGGTTGTACGAATGGTTAGTCATGCCATTCGGACTGACTAATGCACCAGATTTATTTGTGGATTTGATGAACCGGGTTTTCCAAGAGCACTTGGGTAGGTTCGTATTGGTTTTCATAGATGATATCTTGATATACTCTAAGGATGAAAGAGAGCATGAAGTTCATCTTAGAGTGGTGCTTGAGACACTAAGGCAGCATCACCTGAAAGCGAAGTTTTAGAAGTGTCAGTTCTGGAAGAAAGAAGTGATGTTTCTTGGTCATGTAGTTTGATAGGAAGGGTTGTCAGTAGATCCGACTAAGAGTGAGGCGGTAAATAGTAGGAAGAGACCCGAGACAGTAACCAAGATAAAGAGTTTTCTTGGGTTGGTTGGTTATTATCGGAGGTTCATTAAGGATTTTTCACGGATAGCGGCACCGATAACCAAGCTAATAAGAAAAAAATGTGAAGTTTGTATGGACTAATAAGTGTAAGGAAGCATTCCAGAGTTTGAAACACTTATTGACTCATGCACCTTTGTTGGTTGTTACAAAAGGGAATCAGGATTTGGTGGTTTATACTGATGCATGTGGAACATGACTAGGAGCTGTGCTGATGCAGAGAGGCAAAGCGGTTGCCTATGCTTCTAGACAGCTTAGACTGCATGAAGTCAGGTATCCGACATATGATTTAGAATTGGCTGCAGCTATTTTTGCTTTGAAGGTGTGGAGATATTACCTTTTGGGAGAAAGGTTTAAGTTATATACAGATCATAAGTTGCTGAAGTATTTTTTCTCTCAGAAGGATTTGAACATGAGATAGCAAAGGTGGTTAGAGTTTATTGCCACTTATGATTTTGGGATTGAGTATACACTGGGGAAAGGCAACAAGGTTGCAGGTGCACTTAGCTCAAAACATCAGAATGCAGTTTTGGCGATGATTGCTGAGTGGAAGGATTCGAAAGCATTAGCAGATTGCAGAGTGTAGTGGAGATCCAATGCTTGGTCTAGTGGAGATACAATTGTATTATCTTGTTTGGAAGTTCGACCGGTGTTAATCAAAAAGATTGCTTCTAAACGGATGGAGGATCCGGTGTTAGCCGAACGAACCAGGAAGCTAAGAGAAGGAACTGAGAGAAATGACTTAAAAGATTTCAGTCTTGACCAGAATGGGTGGTTGAGAAAGAAAGGAAGATTATGTGTTCCAAGTGTAGGAAACATAAGGAAAGAAGTCTTGGAGGAATGCTATCGTTCGAAGTTCACCATTCATCCAAGAGGTACTAAGATGTATCAGGATATGAAGAGGAGTTTCTTCTGGGAAGGTATGAAGCAGGATATTGGTTTGTGTGTAAAGAAGTGCTTGAATTGCCAACAGGCAAGGGCCAAACACCAGAAGCCAAGTGGGTTGCTTCAGCTGTTAGATATTTCGGTTGGAAGTGGGATTCTATATCCATGGATTTTATTGACGGGTTTCCAAGGTCAAATGGGGGAAACGATAGTATATGGGTCATAGTGGACAGATTGACCAAGAGTGCCCGTTTCATTCCAGTTAAATCAACCAGAACGGCACCTGTTTTGGCAAAGTTGTTTATGTGGAATGTGGTTGGACTGCATGGAATTCCTAGTAGCATAATAAGTGATAGAGATGCCTTATTCACTAGCGAGTTCTGGAAGAGTTTGCAGGAAGTTTTGGGAACCAAGCTTAAGATGAGTACCGCTTACCATCCGTAGACAGATAGGCAAACGAAAAGGGTTAACAAAATCTTGGAGTATTTGTTAAGAGCTTGTGTTCTAGATTACGGGGGGTCATGGGAAGACCATCTGCATTTAGTCGAGTTTTCGTATAACAATAGTTATCAGACTAGTATTGGGATGCTACCGTTTGAAGCTTTGTATGGAAGGCCATGCAAATTTCCCGTATGTTGGTTAGAGACCGAGGATAGGTGGTTCTTGGTCCAGATTTGGTCAGGGAAGCTGCAGAAAAGATTGAGATTAGGGGTGGGCACGGTCGGTTAACCGAACCGTTCGGTTAATTAACCGATTTAACCGACCAAATCTTTCGGTTCGGTTAACCGAACCGAAACTATAGATGGGCTATTCATACCGACCGAACTGCCAATTCTTAACCACGGTTAACCATAGAAATTTAGCGGTTAACCGCTTAACCTTAACCAGTTAACTAACAACCGATTAACCGTGGTTAACCGAAATTTTAACTGCATTTAGTGGTTAAAAATTAACCGATACCTAAAGCCTTTCATTCAAAACCAAAGCAGTAAATGTCACAACAATGCTTACTTCAATACATTATTGATTACACTTCAACAATTACAAAATAGTTCGGCAATTACAAAATAACTCAGATAGTTTAGTAATTTGTTACAGTTCGGCAATTACAACACATTCATATAGAGTAATTGCTCACATCAAGTTTGGGCAGTTCAACACTTAAATACAAAACATGAATAAAAAGACAGTTTGAAAGTTCATTGTTATATACACTATAAAACAATTTAGTTACACGCTTCAATTCATTGGCATGCAGCAGCAATACAAAATATAAGTACATCGTTGAAATGGAGCAGCAGTCGCCATACAGTTGAAAGCAAGACCATAGCCTCTGCAAGTTTATAAACCATCAAAACTAAAGTTTATAAATATACATGATATATTTATGATATATTTAATGATATATTTATGATATGTATGAAAACTAAAGTTCATATGTCACTGGAAGACCCCAAGTTCACTGTCACCCCCAAGATATTCATTATATATTTATGATACATTTTAAAATATATGATCTGTTAAAAGACTCAAACTGAAGGTATCATACTAAAATACATTTCAAAACATATGAACCGAGAACATATAAACTGTCAAACCTAAGTTTATAAACTGTTGAAACTTATGAACTAAGAAAATATGTTTATGAACTCTCACAGCAAGATTATGAACTATCACACCTAAGGAAGCAGGACCCAAGGCCACTTTCACAACAAGTTTATGAACTAAAATTCTGACAAATAAGCAAGTTTAAAAACTGAGATTCTTATGACTGGTTCTTCTTCTGCATTCGCACTATATTAAATCGGCATATGGTGTTTAAAAGCAAGTAAGCAAGACCTTTGTCTAATGAATCGACATATGGTGTTTAAATTCAATATATTAAATCCGTTGGAACTTCGGTATTCAAAATTGTCAAATTCAGTATATCAAAAGACTATCTGCATATTTGATTCAATTGAAGTATCTATCAGTATTTCAATTCATCTGATTTCAATTTCATTTAATTTTCAACTAGTTTGTATTTTTATAATTTTCAATTCATCTATAGTAAGTGAGGGAGGAGGAAAAAATTCGTTATGATAAACATTGTTCCACTACAAACCATGTTCACTTCATTTTATTTCAGTTATGATTATGCGCTAACGCATATATTCTACTGACATACAAGAAAGTGTGAACAAGACAGAAGAAAATATGTTTGGAATTCAAATTCCAATTTAATCACATGGGCAACTAACTGTGCATGTTAGACATAAAATTGGAAACAATATTCAATAAATAACTGTGCACTAATCACCGCTGTCAATACTCGATAGAAAGACAACACGGTATAACAAAATCAACGTATTAATCTGCTCAAATCCAAATCAATATTTTGGCTTAGATATGAAGAACAACAACACAATAGAACAATAGAAAAAACAAAATCAACAATTACTCACATGCTTTATCTTCGTTCTCGATGGCATGCTTTCTACAACAATCGAAGGCCAGCACTTAGTGGCATCGCTACTGCAAAACTACCGATCTTAGGTTTTGATGAAGTTTGAAGATGATTATTTTCAATTAGTAGATCTAGGGTTTTGAGACTCTCATTGTATTTTGTTTTCTGAATAGTCAAGAGAAAGAAAGAGAGCAGATTTTTCTAGCATGGGATATTGACGATTTGGTAGTGGATATGGGTTAATATTGAGTTGGGCTGCCAGCTTACCGTGTTATTAAAAAATTCAGGTCGGTTAACGGTTAACCGATGACCAAGTTTTCATTAACCGTAAACCGAACCGAAAATATTCGGTTAAGGTCGGTCGGTTAACCAATGACGTCGGTTAACCGTATTTATCGGTTACGTCGGTTCGGCGTATGTCGGTTGAATCGGTTAAGTCGGTTAAGTCGGTTAAATCGGTTAAATGCCCACCCCTAATTGAGATCATTCAGGCTAGAATGAAGGAGGCACAGTCTAGGCAGAAAAGTTATGCAGATAAGAGACGGAAAGATCTAGAGTTCTCAGTTGGAGATCAAGTTTTCGCCAAAGTGACAACGATGAAGGGTGTGATTAGGTTTGGAAAATTGGGGAAGTTGGCACCGAGGTTCGTTGGACCTTTTTCTATTGTTGAGAGGATCGGGAAACTCGCATATAGAGTTGTGTTACCGAGCAATTTGGCAGGATTCCACGATGTTTTCCATGTTTCTCATCTCAGAAAGTGTGTTAGAGACCCGGAGACTACTATTGCACCAACTGTGCTAGAGGACTTAGTAGTAGAACCGAATTTGACTATTGTGAGAAAGTCTATTCGTATTGTTGCGAGAGATGAGAAAAGGCTTAGAACCAAAACGGTCAGATTAGTCGAAGTCCAGTGGAGCGACGATGACAAGGACTGTAGTTAGGAGATTGAGAGTAGGATTAGAGATACTTATCCTGACTTGTTTGATGGTATGTTTTACCTTCTTTTTTGATTTATTGTGTGCCTTATCGTAATTTCGAGGATGAAATTCTTTATGGAGGGGAGTCTGTAACATCCCAGATTTTTTGTAACATTATTTAGGATATTTAATTAGCTAAATTAAATAAAATAATGTGTTGATTAGGGGATTGAGATTAGATTTTAATTAAGGTGTAATCGTGCCATTTAACAATGAATTAAAATAAGAGTTAAATTGAAATGGAGGAAGGGTGAAATAGGAAAGAGGCCATTCCTATATCCTCCAAACCTTGGCCGTGTATTAGAATACATGTTCATTTCATTTTGAAATTATTTAAAACAAGAGGCCAGCCACCATTAACAAGGAAAAGGGGAAGAAGAGTAAGAAAAGCTAAAGGAAAAGCTAATTCAAATCAAATTCATCCAAATATCAAGCTCCTTAACCTCTAAAGCTAAGGTGAATAATGTTTACATCTCATTTTGATCCTGTCTTCGATTTTAAGATGAATTGCGAATATTTTGCAATGATTTGCCATGTTTTTGAATGATGGAATGAATATATATACTTGTTGATGAATTATGGTTATTCGTATTGGTTTTATGATATGTCTTAAGGCGAAAACCATATTAAATGACATCCAAATGCCTTGTGAATTTTTATGAAGATCATAAATATTATTTTGGAGATGGGTTTCAATTTTCAGATTTTTTTTAATTTTCGTGGAATTAATATGAATTTTCTAGTAAAGAAAATGGTATTTTGGGTTATAAATTAATTACGGGTAAATAATTAACTGTTTGGGTCTGGAAGTTTTATATGTTAGAAAACATATATAATGTAATTTTCTGGAACATAATGAATTGGATGTGGGCGAAAGGTATAGGGTCGAAACTAGGAGGTTTCGAAGGGGTTGAAGTATTGTTTTGGTTTTAAAGAAAAATGCGCCTGCTTGCTTTCGACTAAGATGCTTTCGACTTAGTTGGCTTTCGACTAGGTCAAATGGTTTAAAAGAATGGTTTTGATTGGGTTGCGCCTTTGTTTTTAGATGTTTGCTTTCGACTGAGTCGAAACCTTTAGCCACTGCTTCTTACCTTCCGATCCAGATGGTTTCGAAGGGGTTCTTTTTGTTTTCTAAAATATGGCCACCTCTCCAATGCTTTCGAAGGTATGGTTTCGACACTGTCACTTCATTAATTAGGAAATGGTTTCGAAATAGATGCTTTCGACTTAAATGTTTTTAAGACCCTTTTTCTATGCTTGAAGTAAAACCCAAGTGGTTTCGAAAGAGATAGTTTTAAATGGTTTCAAAATGGATGCTTTCAAATTTAATGGGTATCTGATTCTTTTGCTCTACTTGAAAGCCGAGTCCAAAAGGTTTCGACCAACATGATTTTCAATGGTTTCGAAGGAATGAAATTTTGAATGGTTTCGAAAGGTTTCCACATGTTTTAAATTGAACCCAAAATGCTTTCGAAAGGATTGAGTTTTGACTATTTCGAAAGGTTGTAATGAATGGTTTTGAAAGGGGTGGTTCCCTTGGGTTTTGAAAGAGATGAATGAAATGGTTTTTCCTATGTTTTCGAAAGGCAATATTTAAAAGTTTTAAAGAGGGATGTCTAATGTTTGAAGCTTTCAAAGGAAAGGCTTTTAACGGTTTTGAAAGGGTTGTTTAAAGGTTTTAAACAAAGGTTTCGAATGTATTGAATATGCAATATAGCCTAAGTATTGTCAAGTTAAAAAGGGTTTTAACTTGATTTGGAAGGATAGCCAATCCTTATTAAAATTCATCAACATTATTTTGAGTAAAGTATATATAATATGGCAAAATGGCTTAGAATACAGCTAAAGATATATATTCCTTGTATATATATGATTTGAAGGACTAAACCATTTTGAAAAGGTTTTCAAGGAAAACTTAAAGGGTAGTTAACCCTAAAAGATTCGGACAGATAGTCCATTTTGATTCGGACAGTTAGTCCAGTTTGCAGGCGGTCAGCCTAGATTTTAGATAGTTAGTCCAGTTTGCGGACAGTCAGCCCAGTTATATGGACATATAGTCCATTTGTAGCATAACGGACCTTGCTATTTTGTTGTGGATAGATAGTTCACATATTACCTATTTTACGGGCATATGGTCCATTTATTAGCATTAAGGATATTGCTATTTTGATATAATTAGTTTGATTAACCAGTTTGGTTGCAGGAAAGGATTTGCAAAATATATATATGTTTTGAAAAGGATATTAGTGAGGGGAAACCCGGTCCACTAAGCGGCGTGGTCTCACTTAATATCAGTAAACCGAGATGTAACAGAATTATTCACACCAGGCTTTATGTCTGACTCAAAGTTTTTGTTTCCCTTCAAACTCTCGGGTGCTAAAAATTGATTTGAGTAGGCTGAGGGTTAAGGTTTTCAGGTTTTTGATATTTTGGAGAATAAAGCTTCCGAAGGCGAGCAGGTGGCTGAAGGATAGCTAATTAGGAATACAGATTATTCTGTTTATTTTTTCGCTGTGTATATTAAGTCAGATATGACTATATTTCTCTGATCAACCAAGGGGCATCGTCATATGTCGCTCTTGGCGTAGTTTTGTTGATTATAATTGATCTTTACTTGGGAAACGGACATGGGATTATGTATTTTGCATATGAATTTGTTTGAAATGTAATCAGTAAAATGTTATTTTTGAAAATCTGTGATTGTGTTCATATTCAAATACTTTTGAAATTTTGAATACCATTAGCATTGCCATATTTTGTCACCAGAAGTTAATACTATAAATGACTGCAATATCTATAGCGCTTATCTTTTGGCCTCCAGATACGGGATGTTACAGATAGGTTGTGCTCAAATTTAACTCTTTCCCCAAAGCGGCTTGCAATGCCTTAAAATTGACTAGTGAAGATAGGATCTCGATCAATGACTATACTTACTGGAATTCTATGACGTCGAACAGTTTCCCTCAAATAAATCCCTGCCAAAGAAGCTACAGTTCTTGTTGACTTCATCGGAATAAATGGGTGCTCTTTTTTAATTGATCTACAATTACCCAAATGCCTTCATTACCTCTTTTTCTCTGGGCAACTCATCGATAAAGTCCATGGATACTTGTTCCCACTTCCAATTTGGAATTTCGAATAGTTGAAGCAACCCAGCATTCTTTTGCTGGTCACCCTTGACCTGTTGGCAATTTGCACACTGGCTCACGAAGATCGAAATATCTCTCTTCATCCCTTTCCACCAAAAGGTCTTGTTCATATTCTAAAACATTTTGGTTACTCCTGGGTGGATAGATAACCTTAACCGATGGCACTCTCTCAGTACATCTTGTCTAATTCCATTAACATCTGGTACACATTCATTCTTAAAATTCCTCCGGTGTCAATCTGGAAACTAGAAATAATTCCATATTCAACATCTTTCTTAAGCCGAGCTAGAATAGGGTCTTCTTCTTGGAAATATGCAATTCTCTTTATTAGTGCTGGCTTAACTTCCAAATTTGCAATTGTCGCCACATTCCTAATCAACGCATCTACAACGGCATTTGCTTTCTCTAGGGTATAAAGAATCTCTAGTTCATAAGATGCAATAAACTCTGGCCATCTTTGTTGCCTCAAGTTTAAGTCCTCTTGGGTAAAAAGATACTTTAGTGACTTGTGATCCGCATATAAATCAAACGTTGCACCCAAAAGATAGTGCCCCTGCACCTTCAATGCGAAGAAAACTGACAACAACTCCAAATCGTGTGTAGCGTAATTCTTCTCATGAGGTTTCAACTGTCGACTTGCATATGCTATTACTTTTCCATTCTGCATCAAAAATGCTCCAAATCCGGTCCTACAAGCATCCATGTAAACTGTTAACCCTTCATTCCCATTTGGAATAGTCAAGACAGGAGCATTAGTCAATTTCTCCTTTAACTCATTGAATGCTTGATCGCACATGGGTGTCCAAATAAACTTAGCATCTTTATTCGTTAGCTTTGTTAGATGAGAAGCAATCTTTGAGAAATCTTTAATGAACCTTCTATAGAAACTTACCAATCCCAAGAAACTTTTGACCTCAATTGCATTTTTGGGTTTCTTCCAATCTGGAACCGCAACTACTTTAGCCGGGTCCACTGATATGCCTTCTCCCGAAACTACTGCTCTAGAAATCAAACTTCGGATTTCCAAAAATGCACTTAAAAAACTTTGCCTTTAAAACATGACTTCTTGAAGTACTTAGAACAACTTGAAGATGGTACTTATGCTCTTTCTCCATTTTAGAATAAACAAGGATGTCATCAATGAAGACAAGAACAAACTTATTAAGAAAATTCTAAAATACTCTATTCATAAAATCCACAAAATAAGTGGGTGCATTAGTCAATCCAAATGGCATAACTAACCACTCGTAAAAACTGTCAGGGGTTCGAAAAGCTGTTAAAGGTACACTCTCCTCTGCTACCCTTAATTGGTGAAAACCAATGGCAAGATCCAACTGAGAAAATATCCGAGCTCCTTGAAGCCGATCAAACATGTCATCAATCCTAGGTAAAAGACACTTATTCTTGATAATCCTCTTTTCAACTCTCGGTAATCTACACATAATCTAAGAGAACCATAAACCTTGGTAATGAACACTACTGGCGATCCCCAACTCGATGTGCTACGTCTGGTCAAACCCTTCTGCAATAAATCAAATATCTAGGAAGTTTGTGCAATAGGTTTAGTTCCTAAAATCAAATCAATGCGGAACTCTAGTTCTCAATGAGGAGGTAAACCTTGCACTTTTTCAATAATATCGTTGAAGTCCTGGACAACTGTATATTCTTATATCCCCTTTGGGTACTTCGAGGGAATATAGAAAACTACTTATCAACCAATAGGCTCTCCACAACATATATCAATGCTTCCACCTATTACATATTTTACTACGATTACCATTCTAACATGGTCTAAGACAGCTTTAAACTTTGATAATTGGTCCATTCCCAATAATACTCCAAAACCCATGAACCGGAGAACAAACAAGTAAAAAAAGAAAGGTCGACCTTAATAAGAAATAAGCACATTCAAACATATGATGTCAAGATTGGTCGGACCCTCAATTGGGTTCGACACATAAAGAGAATTGTATAAAAGAATGGGTTTGAGGTTAAACTTATCAACAAGGTCTACTGAAATGAAACTATGGGATGCACCAGTATCAAATAACACTCTAACAAGAATATAAGAAACATATAATGTACCTTGCAACACCTTCTTTCCTTTTGGGTCCGTAGAAGTAGATGGCATTTCCTTAATAGTAAAATCTTTCCCTTGAGTCACCTTCTTTAGAAATGGACACTAGTTCTTCATATGTCCATGTTTGTGAAAATTGTAGCATAATGGTATATTAGTCTCCGGGCAGCTATTTGCAAAGTGGCCCATTTTCTTGCACTTAAAACAAAGAATCTTGGTCAAGTCTAACTGCTTATTCTGAGCTAGAGCTCCACCTCCAAGCTTCTTTCCTGACCACTTCTTCTTCCCTTTGCACTTGAAAAAACGGCTTACTAGTAAATGGTATCACTAATAAAGGTTGAGAAATAACAGCTGGCAATACTCCCTTCTAAACTCTTGCTTAATATCAAGAGCTTCAAACCTCATAGCCATACTGATTAGATTGGTAAAGATATCGTTGAGACGATCGGTAATTTCCCGATGGAACTCTGGTCACATTCCTTTCACGAACATTTCATCCTTTTAGGGTGGCGTATCAATCAATCCTGGTCCAAAGCGCGACAATGCATCGAACCTATGCTCATATTACGCCACTGTCATCTCACCTTGTTTTAAATCCATGAAACTTCTGAAAAACTGAGTTCTCCCTGCCTTTGGGATAAATTGAGCTTCTAAAACCTCTTTAAACTGCGCCCAAGAGAAATCTTCTTCTGGTGTATTCATGGTGACTATAACGACCCAGAATTTCAGTCATTTTATTTGGGAATATTTAATTGACTTTAAATATTGAAAATTTAATTTTATAAGTTAAATAACTCGAATTTCAAATATAGCAATTTATTGAATAATCTAATTGTTGGATTTAATAATTGAAATTGGTTAAATAATGGAATCTTGGGTTTTAAGTTAGATAAAAATAATTTCAAAGCTTATTTAAATTCTATAAATACGAATAAAGATGATAAAAAAAATTAATTGGATTTAAAAGTGATTTAACTAATTTTTATAATAACTCATTTTAATTAACATATAAAAATAGCCTTCCGGGGCACTGTCTCGGATTTCGACGAAACTGATTTCAATGGATCCATAATAGTGAATTATAATACGCCGTCAAATTTCATGGCGATCAAATGTATCGTTTGGTTGTGAGAGATGGAAATGCGTAGAATTTAATATCAAAAATTTAATATAATTGGGTTCAAAAAGCTATCTTCTGCGTACGATCAAATTAGGACTAGCGACAAGTTCCATTGCATTCGAAATAGGGGTATAACATATAGAACGCCAAGTGGCAAGTCTCATTTAGAGATTGAGATTTTCAAACGTTTTATAGCTTGATAATGTAAATATAAAATAATATATATAGTTTAGTTTATTCAGATCATACCACCACAGTGCTCCCTATACCTCTCCATGTTCTAAACCATACCCCTTTTCTTATTTCAAAATGATTCCTTCCCTCTCATTTGAACCATTCTTAAAAACAGAAAAAGAAAAAGAAAAAGAAAAAAATTCAAACTAAATGTTTAAAAACCTTAAAAATCAAAAGCTTAATTCTTTAAGTAATAAAGAGTGTTCAAAGGTGGTTTGGGGGTTCGCGGTTACATTTGGTGGTTTGGTCAGTAAGCAACGTGAGAAGCTCAAGACTAGGGTTTGGGAAATTGGATGTTTGAGTGCTTTATTTGAGAATTGGATGTCGTTTTTTGGTTTGGAGGAACGTATAGCACCTCAGCGCGAAGTTTCGTGGTGTCCAGTCAAAGTTGGAGGGGGCCGACGGTTGCTACAGGGATAGAGGAGGACAGGTCATGTTTCACGATGGAGGTTCGGGCAGCACGATTTTGGGTTGATGGTGGAGCTCTTGTGAAGGGGAGGAGAATGGCGAGGTTCAATTGAAGAATCGGGGAGCGAGGCTCTGTATCATTGATCGCGTGCACAGTTGTAGGGAGGAGCATGCATATCCTATTTAGAGGGGAGATGTTTAGAGAAGAAGGAGTTTATAAATGTAATTTGGTTAATTGTGTAATTAGTTATTATATTATAAATTTAATTATCGATAATTTAAAAATTCAATAACTCTCTCATACGAGGTCCAACCGAGCGCGGATTTATGCATTGCACTCGTAACGACAAAAGCTCAAAATGGAACTGGTTTGGAAGAATTTGGAGACTTTTGAAATTTGGGCTAAAATCGGACGTCCGATTTTAGTTCCAAATCGGAACACCTCAGCAACGACAGAAAATTTCGGTGAGTTAATCTCACCTTTTTGGTAAACTAGTACGATATATAATTGATAAAAATTGTTTAATGATTGTTTGGATGAATTACTATATTTATTAGTTGGTTTGGATATATTCCCGCCTATTGGAGTGGATGAGACCCTATTACGTTCCCGTGTAAGAGTGGATGACCCTTTGTATACGAATCCTGCCTCGAAACAGTTGATTTATATTTTATGATTATATAATGTTTGTGATGTAGGGGGAAACAGTTTGGAGGGATCCAATGGGATTCCTCGCTATTATTGAATTATTTCAATAATATTTTATATGGATTATTGAATAATGATCATGATTGTGGACACTATGGTTATAACATCGTTATATGTTTGAAATAAAACCCAGTAGTGATAGAAAATCAATATCGATATTGGTTAAGTGTTGGGTGGCTATTCGCCTCAAATTAGTATTTTAAAAATACTGTAAATTTAGAAATATCGATTATTGATATTGGTTAAGTTGTTTCAAAGAGACTGGAATCAGGTATGTTATTCGAAAACCACTTCAATCCAACGAATGCGTTTCGAGGTGAAGACATCTGGAAGATGATGGAATTGGAGATGGAGCTCTCAAGTGTTTCGTTCAGTCCCAGAACAAACCTGTATAGATGAATGCTGGTACTGAATTGTTGCCTGGAAGGCAGTATTTGTATTCCAAGTGGGAAGTGCTATATAAAAGGTAAAAATGTATCCTCAAGCCTCTTCAACCGGGAATGACTAAAACAGGGAGATGCAGCAGGGCTAAGTGGGTCGCTCTCAAGTAGGGTATGATCATCCCTATCTAGAGTCGCTATTATCTCTCATTTATATGTTCGGGGTCCACTAATGGAGGGGTGATCATATTCGGTACTATCCAGCAAGGTGTAGGTCAGTTCTGTGTTAGTAGGGGATCCAAGTGAGGTTCTCGGTGTTATTTCATCTAGAGATGCACCGTGAAGGGCGGTACCCCAGTAGCCAAATCATTATATGGAATCCATTTCCCAATACGAGCCTTTACGGTTTTAGTTGTATTCCTAGTATGCTAGAATTTAATTAATGTAACAATTTCGGCTAAGATTAATAAGTATTTGTATCTAGACATTATTATAATATCAATGGATTTTCTATAGAAATGGTTTTGGTTATTGTAAGTTAAAACCCGTCCGTGTTTATGTGTGGCGAGGTCTTATGAGATACTTTTGATTTCAAAGAGTTTTATATAACTTAAATCTAGTTGAGTGTGTTTTCTCATGCTAGTTTTCCAAACTGATTTAGGTGCTATTTTATTATAATGCTCGGGTCAGACCGAGCATATTGCAGTTTAGTTTGAATGCTTGGAGCTTCAAGAGATGAATTGGGCGCCCAGAGACGTATTCACGTAGATGATTATTTTTCCACTGTATTCGTTGTAGTATTTATCAGCAATTGTAAGGACAGGTTGATATAACTGTCCAGGCTGAAATAGGTTAGTATACTCTGATTGATTTTTAAATATACATACATTACAGTTTATTTTGTGTAAAGATTGATGTATATTACCGATTATTCACTCCATTGTGAGATTCTATGTTGTTTATTTTTCTTCTTATCTTCTTCCATCTTTCTTTTTCCCTAACAGTCGGGTTTTCCGGCATTCGATTGCTCGGCACGCAATACAGTGGACGTATTAGTGTCGATTTTCGATGGTCAAAAACCCCGGTCGTTACATTTGGTATCAAAGCTGGCTTTGGTAGGGGTAATCATTACAGATAGGGTCATTAGCACCCTAGAATGAGTTTGAGTGTATATATATGAGTGTGTATTTGTTAGTGATATAAAAAAATTGTTTTATATTGTGTTGATTGGTCTGTTGAGTAGCATATGGATTCAGGTCAATACGAGTAATTAACGTTATTGATAGGTATCTCTAAACACTTGAACAAAGCAATTTGACATGGTATTGTTTTGGACTTGGGTAAATGAAATAATTTTACCTTTATTATATTTTATATATAAAGGAATAATTTTCAAAAATTATTATGATATATATTGTGTGCTTAGTTGTTAGAAAATGATAATGTTTGATTATTACCATTTGCTGTTTGGTGGTTGTGTTCGAATAAAATTTGTTATTCTTATAATGAAAACAAAGATAAACAATTAAGAAAATGGTTTATATAACCATAGTGAATTTTGTAAATATGATTTATAAAGCGGTATATAAATTAAAAAGCTAGGAAATTTGAGAATTTAAATCCCATTGATTTGGAAATGGTTTTTCAAAGTTTTGGAAAATAATAATAATATTATTTGGAAAATATTTTGAATACAAATATTTAAAAAGGATTTTAAAGGAAATAGAAAGCACTAAAGTTACTTTGGTCATTGGAAAATAATTTCGATGATGACTGCAGCATTATCGACGTTCATTTTTGGGTTTCCAAGAGAGGAATTGCTACCTTGGGGATTTTGTTTTGGTAAAACTAGTTTTGATTTTGAAAATTCAAATGAATGATTGATATACTATGGGGTTTTTGTGTGTGTGTGTATATATGATTTCAAAAATGATTTGAAATACTTAAGAACAAGGTGTTTAGACTTTGGGATTTTCATTTAAATGTTTTATTGAGAGTATGAGAAAATAAGTTTATAACTTATAAATTTTGAGAATTTGTAAGTGAAACAAAGCTTTAAAATTATTACATGTGAACGCTAAGGAAATTAAATTTGAAATTGAACTGTGGAATTAAACTTAAACTTAAGTTAAATAAAATGGATTATGGGAAGAAATTTAACCTAAGTTAGGTTAAACAAAATAATTTTTGGAAATGGAATTGGTGGTGTTTGAAATGAATTAATGAATGAACTAATTAAATAAATTAGTGAGTTAAATATGATTTTGGAATAGGGTTGAAATATTGAAATTGAAACAAATGGATTGAGTCAAATGGGATTGAAATTGATTTAAAATGGATATGGACTTAAGTTGTGAAGTGATAGTAAATATGAGAAGGGTTGTATAAAATGTTTATAATAAACTTAAGAAAATTTGAGGGAATAATTCTTAGGTGACATTAGTATTGAAAGAAAAATACCAAGTAATAAATGAGTGTGAATAATTGAATGTAGATAAACTAATGTAAATCAATTGAATGGAGGTAAATGGAAATAAATACGTAAGTTGTACGTATATTATTTTATTCACATAACGGTTTGATCCAGATTCGAGTACATAATTTTGAGATGATTTACATCGGTCCGATCAAGGATTTTTCACTCGATTCTCGACGGTGAACACTGGATATGGATGTTTGATTGATTCTGGAATTCTCTATCATAGTATATGGTTATGCAAGGAGAATGACGGTTTCTAATCAAGGAACTGAATCTGAGTCCGCACTAGAGTAGTCGCGTGAATGATACTAATTCGAAAGTGAAATTCTATGATCGAGCAAGCGATCAGATATGATATTGTGTATGGATGATATATATACATCGTATGGTTTTGGTAAAGAAAGTGTTGAAAATCGAAAATACAAGTAGTATGATTGGACATCATTAGTAAATAAGATGCAGGTACATAAAAGAAAGAACTAATTTGATGCTTTTGATTTCATAAGAAAAATTGGGCTGCCCAACAAAAAGGTACGTGTTTGAATTGTTGTTTGAATTTGATGATTTTATGATTAAGCCACTTGGCTTTGGTTTTCTTTTGCTGGTTTGTACCCTGAGTGGCGATCTGTAGTTGTTTCGATCAAGCCGTGCAAAGGAGATGTTGGTGAAATTTTCCGAAAATTTAAAGAGTTAGAAATTTTGAAGAAATTTTAAATAACTAAAATTTGATTTTGAGTTATAACCTGAAATGATTGAATGTGATAATATTAGTTAGAATCTAGGAATGGGTTCGGAAGCATAGTAAAAGTAATAGCAGAGTTTCAACAAATTTATTATGGGAAGTTAAAGACTCAAAACGATTTGGTAAGTTATTTCAACTAATTGGTTATAAAAATAGAAATGGGTTTTGGCATTTTTCTTACCTTACAATTTTGGGGACGAAATTCTTTTTAAAGGGGGAAGAGTGTAACAACCCAGAATTTCAGTCATTTGATTTTCGAATATTTAATTTATTTTAAATATTGAAAAGTTAATTTTATAAGTTAAATAACTCGAATTTCAAATATAGCAATTTATTGGATAATTTAATTGTTGAATTTAATAATTGAAACTGGTTAAATAATGGAATTTTGGGTTTAGATTAGATAAAAATAATTTCAAAGCTTATTTAAATTCTAATAGTAAGAATAAAGGTAATAAATTTTTTAAATTGGATTTTAAAGTGATGTAACTAATTTTTAATAATAACTCGTTTAATTAACATATAAAAATAGCCTTCCGGGGCACTGTCTCGGATTTCGACGAAACTAGTTTCATTGGATCCGTAATAGTGAATTATAATACACCGTCAAATTTCATGGCGATCAGATGTATCATTTGGTCGTGAGAGATCGAAACGCGTAGAATTTAATATCAAAAATTTAATATAATAATTGGGTTCAGAAAGTTATCTTCTACATACGATCGAATTAATACTCGAGACAAGTTCCATTTCGTTCGGAATAGGGTATAACATATAGAATGCCAGGTGCTACATCCCATTTGGAGTTCGAGATTTTCAGACGTTTTATAGCTTGATAATGTAAATATAAAATAATATATATTATTGTTTATTCAGATCACACCACCACAGTGCTGCCGATACCTCTCCACATTCTTAATCATACCCCTTTTCTTATTTCAAAATGATTCCTTCCCTCTCATTTGAACCATTCTTAAAACCATAAAAAAGAAAAAAAATTCAAACTAAATGTTTAAAAATCCTAAAAATCAAAAGCATAATTCTTTGAGTAATAAAGAGTGTTCAAAAATGGTTTGAGGGTTCGCGATTACATTTGGTGGTTTGGTCCATGAGATTGTGAGAAGCTCAAGACTAGGGTTTGGGAAATTGGATGTTTGAGTGTTTAATTTGAGAATTGGATGTCGTTTTTTGGTTTGGAGGAATGTATAGCACCTCAGCGCGAAGTTCCGTGGTGTCTAGTCGAAGTTCAAGGGGACCGACAGTTGCTACATGGGCTAGAGGAGGACAGGTCTTGCTTCACTATAGAGGTTCGGGCAGCATGATTTTGGGTTGATGGAGGACCTTTTGCGAAGAGGGGGAGAATGGCGAGGTTCAATTGAAGAATCTAGGAGCAAGGCTTCGTATCATTGATCGCGTGCACGGCTGTAGGGAGGAGCGTACATATCCTGTTTAAGGGGGAGATGTTTGGAGAAGAAGGAGTTTATAAATGCAATTTGGTTAATTGTGTAATTAGTTATTATATTATAAATTTAATTATCGATGACTTAAAAGTTCAATAACTCTCTCACGAGGTCCAAACGAGGCGCGTATTTTTCCGTTGCGCTTGTAACGACAGAAGCTTCGCAATGGAACTGGTTTGGATGAATTGTGAGACTGTTGAAATTTGGGCTAAAATTGGACGTCGTTCGATTTTAGTTCCAAATCGGAATGCCTCGACAACGACGGAAAATTTAGTGAGTTAATCTCACCTTTTTGGTAAACTAGTACGATATATAATTGATAAAAATTGTTAAATGATTGCTTGGATGAATTACTATATTTATTAGTTGGTTTTGATATATTCCCGCCTATTGGAGTGGATGAGACCCTATTACGTTCTCGTGTAAGAGCGGATGAACCTTTGTATACAAATCCCTCCTCGAAGCGGTTGATTTATAATTTATGATTAAATATCGTTTGTGATGAATGGAGAAACAGGTTGGAGGGATCCAACAGGATTCCTCGTTGTTATTGAATTGTTTCAATAATATTTCTTTTATATGATTATTGAATAATGAACATGATGGTGGATACTATGGTTAGAACATCGTTATATGTTTAAAATAAACCCAGTAGTGATAGAAAATCAATATCGATACTTTTTAAGTGTTGGGTGGCTATTGGCCTCAAATTAGAATTTTAAAAATACTATAAATTGTCGTTCAAATTGGAATTGGTTTTTGAGACAAGAAACGATTTTTAAATCCGAAATTGGGTTTTGGAAATATATTGTTTTAAGGATTATAATGTTGTTTTAAAGTTATTTTATTATAGTAATATTGTTTTAAGTGTTTAATTAAATTAATATTATTTTTAAAGCTAATTAATTATAGTAATATTATTTTAAAGTTGTTTAAATCAAAATTAATATTGTTTTAAAAGTATTTAATTATGTTAATATGGTTTTGAAGTTAATTAATTATCGTAATATTAATTTTAGGTTATATAGTTATATTGGTATTGTTTTAAAGTTAATTTTTTATAGTAATATGGATTTAAAGAGTTATCAAAATGTGAAAAGGTAAATTATTTCAAGAATAATTATGGTTTCAAATTAATAATAAGGATTACTAGTATGGTTTTTGAAAAATAAATTATTATTGTTTATAAAAATGGTAGAGATTAATTATTATTGTTCTTAAACAATATTTTGAAATTATTAATTATTATTTTTAAGATGTTTTTAAATTAGTAAATTTTATTTATTTATAATGTTAATTTAATAATTATTATTATATAATGGTGTTTTAAAGTAAAAGATTTTTAATTGTTTGTATATGTTTTAGAGACCCACGAATAGAGTTAAAAGACTTAGATTGTATAAAAGAGCTTATAAAATGGTTTGGAGATGTAAGGAAGATTATTTACAAGGTGAGGAGTTTTATAAATGGTTAGGTATTTATAAACGGACTTAAAAAACGAGTTAATAGATTTATAAAAGAAGTTTTATAAATGGTTTCGGAAGTTTTATAAAATGGGTTATAAATGGTTTTATAGAATTATAAGTAAGTTTTATAAATGATTTTTGAATCGAATAAAAATAAAATCTTTCTCAATTTTGTGGATATACTTATACCATTGAGATAAGTATATGGATATTTTCTAAGTATTGAAAATATAGGAATTGGTGAATATACCTTTTTAAAAGTATTTTTAAACAAGTAATTTACAAAGTGGTTTTATTTATAAAAATTTATAAAAGGAGGCTAGTGATTGCTTATGTGCTTAACCAATGTTGGTTTTCCCTATGAAATAAATCCCTGATTGAATGTTTGTTATTCGATAGTTAAACAACTGACTATCGAAGTTAGACCCAAACGTAACTTTGGAAATATCTAGGAGAAACACGTGAGTTATATGGCACAGTCATCTCCAATGATGATGTACTATGCATATATATCTCGTTTCATTCTCCTAAGACAATGGTAAGGAAATACGTTCACTAACGGTTAGAAGGTGATCTCTGGTCTTATCTTTGACTGTTTATTTCCTAAAGAAACGATGTTGAGTTTACCAGGAATTATCGAAAAGTTGTTTCGAAGGGATCGGAATCAGGTATGTTATCCAAAAACCACTTCGATCCAACGAATGCATTTCAAGGTGAAGACATCTGGAAGATGATGGAATTGGAGACGGAGCTCTCAAGTGTTTCGTTCAATCCCAGAACGTACTTGTATGGATGAATGCAGGTATTGCATTGTTTCCCGGAAGACAGTATTAGTATTCTAAGTGTGAAGTGTTATATAACAGGAAAAAATAGCCTCAAGCCTCATCAACCGGGAATGACTAAAACATGGGAGATGCAGCAGGGCTAAGTGGGTCGCTCCTAACACTACAAGAAAAGGTAGTTTCAACGGCAAAACATAACAGCGTGTTAAGCAAACTTGCTGTTATTTGCAGTATTAAACGTAAAAATGAAAATGAAAACGTTGTTTATTGAACGAAATATCAGGCGGGATTTTGCTATCTCGTTGCCGCCTTGCATTTCACTTTATTTCTTTTTATTTCTCACTTTTCGCACAATCTTTTAATCAATTCCAGCTTTATCCCCTTTCAATAATCCTCTCAAATTAAAAGATCATTCGAATTGGTCCTCTTATTTCCTTCAATAATCTCCGCCTCAATATTCAATTACCCAAATTATGGTTTTAGATATCGTGTAAGAGAGAGCAGAAGTAGCCCGTCGTTATTCTATAGTCGCGGGTAACTAGTTATCTACAAAATCCCTAATTTTTGCGAGTTAAATGGTAGTCCTATTCAGTCAATTGCATGGCAGTTTTCTTTCCACGGTCAATTGCATGGTAGTTAAATAATAATGATCGCAGTTTAGCCTACGATGCAAAGCATGATGATTGACGGAAAGAAGATTTGGGCATGGATCTTGGAAACATCTAGTCAAAAAGGTGCTGGCCAGTAAAGGTGGCGTATTACCAAGGAGAAATGGGTGTTGTTGTTGTCTATGATATTTTCAAGGAGGGATACTTTTGATAAATGGCCGCTAGAGCCTGCTTGTGAGTTCTGTTATTTTGTTTTTTAATCCTGACTAGCATAGTTCTTAGACATCACACATAAGTTGGTGATAATTGTTAATGTTCTTTGGTAAAAAATAGTTTGAAATTTTTAAAGGAGTAATCTTACTGTAAAATATGTGAAATTCAGGTGAAATCATATTGTGGACATGGTATTGGAGAGTTGTTTCATCCTAGTTTTAACCTGGATAAAATTCTACTTCTTAATGGTGATGTGGAACCAAAAGCTGGAAATGTGCCATGGGCACCAAGTCAGACGCATCATCAGTAGCCACCTCAACCTGTTCAAGCTTTGGAAAATGGAGAACAGAAGGCAAGTGATGGAGGCGATATGGAGTATGAGAAGTTTCTGTCGAAGTTGAAGTGATGGGTAAGACTTTGATTAGTTACTTTACACTGCTGTTTGAAATCAGGCATCGACTTCTAGTAATCGATTTGAGACATAAGTGACTCAATCTATCTCTTGCAAGGCACATTTGTTTAGCAGAATTGCAACTTCTTTGACGTAGATTATAAAACAAAAGCTTGGCTAAGACAATGACAATGTGACAGACCCATTGATTAGCAAGGTAATGGTACACCGTTTCATCGTTTTTTAACTTCTAACAAATGAAACGCTTTCAATCTCTGTAGTCAAGAACGTAGAATAAAAACACTAAACTCATTTTGTAGTTTTCCTGTAGATACCGTTACTGTAAAATATGCAAATATGGACACCGGGAAGACGAGAAAAACTTCTGACATAAATGGTTGTATTATATTTGTTATGTAAAATTATAAAATTTTAATATAATGTTTATTATAATTCCATCCACTGCATTTTCGCATTTATCATGTAGTACACATGGGAATTTTTAGATCTGTATTAAAACATCAATACAACCATCTGTATCGAAATTTTTCTAAACTAACATTAAGAAGGTATATGAAATATAGAATGGCCGTATATTTTTTACCCACCTGCAAATGCAAGTATATACTGTAAAAGCAACATGAAATACACAGTCATCAGGGTTGATGAGATTCAAGAGACCCTATTCAGCAAGCCCGGGTTTCTTAAAAGCAGTTCTCAGAGCAGTACATGTATGTGGAGAGCTACATGAAAATGTAAACATATGTTTTTGTTACTGCATGCCAATATGGATTAGTAACAAGGATACTTTCGATTATGAATTGCATTTTGAGTACACTGCACAAAGTAGGAAACTATATTGTTATACATGCAAAATACATATATTTGAAGAAGTCGTGATGCATATTAAAATGAATTTCCATTACAATAAGTAAATGATATTGTAATTTCTTATTTAAGTTTTTTAGCTAATAATACTTGCCACATCATGGAAATTCCAAGTGTTTAAAGAGGGTTAAGGGTATTATTTCCTGGAAGTAAAAATGAAACTGTTTGGAAAGTTTTCATGTGTTCTAATTTGTTTTGGAAAAATTATCATGCAAGTTTTTGAGAAATGTTGATCCTCTATGCATTATCAGCAGATTTTATCTAGTTTGTCATATGTGAAATATCTTTCCTTGGATGTAAGCATCATATATATCATTATTCGAGGAGGATGTTAGACAAGGATTTAGTATGGAACATGTTCTTTCCTTAAATGCTAGTCTTTTTTTCTGTTTCCTTTTTTTGATTAAGCTTATGTTTAGTTAGATACAGGATGTTAATCTTCAATGTTTGTATTTTGGCTCTTAATTTAAAAATAAGTCTTTTACTTAAAGAACAGTGATAGGAAGCCCTTAAAACCGAGTATTTAAAATAAAATTCCTTACTATTTTCCATTTCTTCTAAACACTTCTTTCTTAATTTTGGAAACAAAGCACTTAAGAAGATCAAAATTAGTATAATATGCTTTTAGTTAACATGCTCCATAGTTTTTGCAATTTTCTTAAACACTTCCCTTTATTGTGTGCGCGTGCGCGCGCACACACACATATATGAGAATTTTGAGACGCCGACTGATCAATGACCCCATCTTGTTACTATTCCCTAATCAGAGATTGCTCAAATAGAAGTAAAATGTTAAACTAAGTTATTTTAGAATAATCTTTTGACCGTTATGCACTTTGTTCCACTTAACAGGTTTATATAATTGATTACGGACTTGCAAAGAAATACATGGATATACAAACTCATAAGCACATACCATACAGGTGACTCCAAGCTTTTTATCCTATTTCTAAGTATTAAAAAAATTCCAGTAAATTTTGTTGCCTTATACCATTCAAATTAAAAGAATCATTTTGACCTAAATCTTTTTTCATATTGGGCCATACTATTTTTTGACCTTTATATTGTTTAAATTGAATGTTTTAGCTTTGTGCATTCAATAACTCATCTATATTCCTCAATTTTTATAGAGTATTTATTTGTTATTTTTTTCATCATTTTGCTTATGTTGGTGGTGGCAACTAGTATGTGAGAGCAAACAATGTATATCCAAGGTTCATACTTTATGTTATTGGCAGGTAATATGAAAGATAGCTCTTAGTTTTAACATGTTACTCAGTTTATGGTTAGGCATGCCTATAGGAAATGGTGCAAATGGATGAACCCTTATGGATTAAGGATATAGGCAGTAGGAAAGAGAAACTGAATTATGAGACTTACATGCATGTTTTTCCTTAATGCATTGGAACGAAGCCTGCTGAGTTTGTTTATGAGGCCATAAGGGATACGGGCACGTTGACCATTAGGTGCATGGAATTCGTCGAAATTCTTATGGATTTTGTAAGTTGAATTTGCATTTTTTTTAAGTTTATTATTTTGCATTATGTAGTTGATAGCGGACATAATCTAATTATTTCAAAAACAATGGGCTAAAATGTTTCCAAGCATGATCACAAGTGCAACAGTCATCGACATAATCACTGGTGCTATTACTGGGACTAGAGATGGTGTACTTCAAGAAAACTTTGAATTCGTTTATACACTAAAATTATTAATTATCATGTTAACTTATTCAACTATTTGCTCCATTTTTAAAGGAAAAAAAGGAATGTACACTTTGTGATTTGAGGAAGAAAATGTACGTAGAAGATAGCAATTTGATCATGCTTTTGGAGTGATAAATTAACTCCTAATTGCAGAGCTTCGTGAGAAATTTGAAACAACACAGGTGACATTGATTTTACGAGTGTTTGTCCTTACTGTGATTTTTATCACTTTCAGTTGTTTATTTTCTTGTGATATTACCACAGAAAAAGTTGGAAAACACTGAATATGCTTTGCTAGACCTGGAAGAAAAATATCAGCAGGCAAACAACATGATCAGTGAAAAAGAGTTTTTGATATCTAACCTCCTTAAATCAGGTGAATACAACACCCTTATAGTTTTTAAACTACGTACATTTACCCCACCGCTTTAAGTACAGTACCATATTCACAACCAGTATAAAGTGCAGTGCCTGTATTAACTAACGTATTTATTTTTATCACGAATTATCTGTATTAACTAATGTATTACAGGGCATCTCAACCATTTTGCAACCCTGTAATTATGATAACCATCAACAATTTGTAACATACAACTTTGAATCATATGTTATAAGTTAATATGATGGTGATACGTAAAGTTAAAATTTGTATGTGTGAAGTTCGGAAAATGTAGTATAGTGGAGAGTTTCTCAAATTAACTTAGGTCATAATTGGAAAGTTCTAAACTACAGATCTGAATGAAAAAACATAGATTATTAATCTTAATCTACTTAGATAATGATACGTATATGGATTAATTTGATGAATGACATACCTCTTGCTCAAAAACACTTAAAAACTGAGCACACTTTGTTGCTTGTTCTCCTGGATACGTCCTAACGATTTCATATACAAATGGTAATCTTGTCCAACCATTTTTACCGCTCTCTGGACCAAACATTGGGTGTATATCTGAGCGTTCTCTCAGTTAAAAAGTGAGCTATGCTCAGTTGAAAACTGAGGAAGAATGCTAAGTTGAAAATTGAGCATCTGCTCAGTTGAAAACTCTGCTCAGTTGAAAACTGAGCATGTGATCTGTTGAAAACTGAGCCCATGCTCAGTTGAAAACTGAGTGTTTGACTGAGCTATGCTCAGTTGAAAAATGAGCGAGTTTGCTCAGTTGAAAAATGAGCATATGATCAGTTGAAAACTTGTCAAGTTTGCTCAGTTAAAAACTAAGCATGTTGCTTTGAAATTATTTAAAACTCGTAAGCACACAAGACCATTTAATTATCTTACATGTTTAATGTTTTTAAAACTTGCACATTTTATGATTTTTTTCAGAGGAAAAAATTTGTGGATGAGCACAACTCTTTGACAGAGCAAATCTCCAAACTAAATGAGTTACTGCCAAGTAAAAAGCTTATGTTCAAGGTATCTTCTTCCATTCAATTCTGTGTTTTTATCGATCGGTTCATTTTATATAATGGCATTATTCATGAAATATTTGGAATTATCTTGACGGACTTACAAAATATTCAAGAAATGAATGGTTAACAATGACCATCTTGGTCATGCGTAGATTTTATATTAAGAAGGATTGCTTCTTCACTTAGTATATAGGTGATCAACTAGATCGTGAAATATAACTATGTTACTGTAGAGCAGTTTAGCTTCGTTAACTGAGCTAACCTACTAATGCGTATATTGGCTAGGTTTCGGCTTAACATACCATATAGTGATTTTTTGGCGCGGTTAAGCATTTTAGCATATGAAACTTCAAATTTTTAGATGGCGTTTACTCACTGACTTCAAATTTCTTCATTGTAGGTAATTAAAGATGGCATGACACGTTCTTCTTCCGTAGGAAGTAGCAAGCATATGAATCTTTTTAGATGCATGTTTTGTTGTTGGCATTTGGTGCGGACTAACTATATTGATATTATATTTTTGTTTAACATATAACGTGTCTTTGTTTAACAGAATTTGTGTCAACTTGGTTTATGGATGTCTTTTGTTTATTAATATTGTCTTAACTAGTTTTTGTAACTAATTAATAGTTATTAGAACATGTTATGTATACTAGTTGCTTGAATATACTCAAAATATAGTTCTGGAATATTCAAAAATAGAGTGGAATATTAGAGCTGTTATATAAATAGAAGACAGCGTCTGATTAATGCTGTCAATGAAGAAACAATAGCGTTCAATTCGTGCTGTAATTATCTTTAAATAGTCAATAACAGCGTTTAGTACATGCTGTCGAAATAGTTGATGATTCAATAACAGCGTTTATAAAAAGCTGTTGTAAATAGTTAAAGTAGAATTAAAACATTATTGACAGCTTGTACGAAACGCTGTCAAAGTGATGTTTCAACAGCGTTTATCAAAAAGCTGTTGTAAGTTCTGTATATATGACAGCATGTCGTTATACAACGTTTGAACTAACGCTGTTGTATCATATTACAGCGTTTATCAAACGCTGTTAAAAGCCTTTTGTGGTGTAGTGTAAGTAAGGTATGAACATCCCTATCTAGAGTCGCTATCATCTCTCAATTATATGTTCAGGGTCCATTAACGGAGGGGTGGTCATATTCGGTACTATCTAGCAAGGGGTAGACCGGTTCTGTGTTGGCAGGGGATCCAGGCGAGGTCCTCAGGGTTATTTTATCTAGAGATGCACCGTGATGGGAGGTACCCTGGTAGCCCAGTCATTGTATGGAATCCATTTCCCAATACGAGCCTTGACGGTTTTAGTTGTATACCTATTATGCTAGAATTTAATTAATGCAACAATTTCGGCTAAGATAAATAAACATTTGTATCTAGACATTATTATAATATCAATGGATTTTCTATAGAAATGGTTTTGGTTACATTAAGGTAAAAATCCATCCATGTTTATGTGCGGCGAGGTCTTACGAGATACTTTTGATTTCAAAGACTTTTATATAACTTAAAATCCAGTTTAGTGAGTTTTCTCACGTTGGTTTTCTAGACTAACTCAGGTGTTATTTTTATTATAATGCTCGGGTCAGACCGAGCATATTATAGATTAGTTTGAATGCCTGGAGCTTCAAGAGATGAGTTGGAGGCCCAAAGACAGATTCATGTAGATGGTTATTTTTCCACTGTATTTGTTGCTGTATTTATCAGCAATTGTAAGGACAGGCTGAAATGGGTTAGTATACTCTGATTGATGTTTTGAATATACATACATTATAGTTTGTTTTGTCTAAAGATTGATGTATATTATAGATTATTTGCTCGGCTATGACATTATATGTTGTTTAGTTTTCTTCTTATCTTCTTCCTTCTTTCCTTTTCCCTAACAGTTAGGTTTCACGACATTCGATTGCTCGACACGCGATATAGTGGACGTATTAGTGTCGATTTTCGAGGATCAAAAACCCTGATCGTTACAGTGACTGAATCCCACCAATCCATTGCTGCTTTCTTAAGCTGACGCGATGCCAAAAATCTCTTTCTAGCATCTCCTAACTAAAGATCCCCGAATATCCTTTCACAAGAGTGGAGCCATGTCTGAACTCCCAGAATGTCTTCAGCTCCATATAAAGGCTTACCACCTAAAGCAGTGTAATTCTTGCACAAGGTCGCAAAGTTTTGAGGCGGTTGAACTTGCACCACTGCTCCTTCTACTCCCAGCTCTATAATTGGCTCATTTCTAGCAGTTCTTCCATTTGTTGTCATGCTGGTTCTAGATCCTCTCCCTCTTCTTCCTCTTGTACTCGTTTTCAATAAGATGGATAAGTGACAGGTATTATTAAAATACAAAGATAGGGTCAAAGATGATAAAAGAGAAACTGCAACAAAGGATCTAAAACCAGACTTTTAGGGGAGAAAAGGAAATGCTCTCTCAAGATTAACTTATTTTAGGGCTCGACTCACCCTATCTCTATTGAGTTATACCATAATAAGCCTAAGGCATTCGCTCAACCGAAGCTCTGATACCAACTGTGACGACCTATCATTCTGACCCCTAGGAACGACACTTAACACATCCTCGGTGTTCGTGTGTCGTTGCCGAAGCATTGGAAAGATGAATCGTCATGGGGTAAAATAAAGAAAAGAACGGAAATCCTCATAACGAAACTGCTAATAAAAACATAACAGTCGATATTACATCAGGTTACTCCTTAACAGGGAGTTATCAGAGTTACACAAAAGTGCTACAAATTAGCTTAGGCGGTTATAATATCCTGTCTTTACATGCTGAAACAAAATACATACACAAACTAGATAAACACTAGAATAGATAGTTAAGTAGATAAAAGCCTCCTGCTCGGACACCATCTTCAAAGATCCCAACAAGACCTGCTATTCTTGGACACTCAAGTAAAATGAGTACCTAAAAGTTTAGGGAAAAACAAACAACTCGGGTCAGACGATATGTCTGGTATGAGTAAAACTTTAAGCAACAGGGGTGTAACTAAACACAAACATGTGAGACTACGACATTGAATACGAAATAGGTTTATTCTCACATAAATCAACATCCAAACGTAAAGAATGGATAAATAATTAAACTCCACGAAGAGTAGTTGACTCTTCCCGATGCAAATAAGGAAATAAATTTGAAGGTTCGAATCAAATAAGAAAGGAAAATATCCAATAAATGACTAGGAAGTTGCATCCTCCTTGAAGTATACCTTTAGTAATATACTTATGAGAAGCTCATTCACTCTGTGACACTTCTTGGACCCTACCAAGCTAGACCCTACCAAACCTTACCGAGAATCCGAATATTTCACATCTAATAGCGCTACCGAATCCAAGTCTAGATGAGATATGAAAGTACCCTAATGGAAGCAACCCCACATAGCTTGGCTTCCTCTTGCACTTTTGATTTACTCATTTCCGACAAAGGATATCAATGCTCAATAGAGCAATAAATCGCCTTAGAATGGCGGTAAAGAAGCTAAAGTAATCGATAGCCAAGAAACCAACTATCGAGGATATAAAACGATCATATATGGAAATTAAGTCTTGTATACTTACCACCACTCATCAAATTCAAACTTATACTATTTCTTGGTTAACAATAATACCGGACAAGTCAAGGTAATGTTACCTTAAAGTCATGTCTCACGATTATTCTTAACTTTCGTAATATCGATAAGTCTACTTCTTCGATATTTAGTGCTAATTATACAAATAAATCGTTTCCATATAAGTGAATCGCTCTACGAAAATTAATTCATTTCCATAAACGAATCAAACTTTTTCTTTTAAAATCCCAAATTCATGCTTGGCTTCACATTACAAGTGTTTGCTTTAAAACACTTTGTTAGAAGAGTTTACTAACTTTGAAACATCATTATAAAAAGGATTTAACAACTTAAAACATTTACTACATTGATTAATTAACTTTAAAACTTTGTTAACTAAGCTAATTAATCAACTTCAATAACCTTTAAAGTAAATTACCTTTAAACATCATTAATTCAATTAATTAATAAATTTTAAATATAATGAACTAAATTAATTTATAAATAATTAAATCTCATTATTGAAAAATGACTCATTAATTGTAAAAATCTTTAACGAAAAGATTAATTAAAGTTAGACAAATTTATTAACTTCTAAAAGTCATTGATTTAAAAGATTAATTAATTTAAAAACATCATTAGTAAATTTATTATTTATCTTTAGTCCATCATTATTTAAAGATTAATCAACCTTAAACATCATTAGATAAAATGATTAATCGCTTTCAAAACAACATTAACCAATTGATTAGTTAATTTTAAAACACATTGTTAATAAGTTAATTAGTTAACCTTAATACTTATTAATTAAATTTAAAATAATTATTAAAATAATTAATCAAATTTGAAATCATTATTAAAAACTTATTTAACTTGTAAAAACAAACCAAAGCTCGATTTGAAACCAAAAGGTTTCGATAAAGGGTGAATTTTCGGAAAGTGTTGATATGGCGACTATCGCTATACGGGCAGTTCAGTAAAGTAGTTCATGTCATTTTTCATCCATCGAGCCATCACACAACATATGAGTAAGCATATAAACATGGTATGTACTTTTACACCACAGGAAGGAAACAACACTTGCAAAATTTCAACTTTAGCTTACTAACTTGTCGAGTTACTAACTAACTCTTAAAGTGTTAATTTTTCAATGCATAAGTCAAGCCAACAACCACCATAACACAACATATATCTAACAAGCATTCACCAACAATATGAATGAACTATATTTAAAGTTTAGCTTCCACCGAACTTGATTAAACGCTAAGCAAACTTCCTTGACTTAGGTTTATGAACTTGTGTGGAGTTGAGGGGTACAAGGTGGCTCGACCTAGGCTAGGAATGCTCTCGGTCTAGGTAGTTTAGTGGAGTATAAGGTTTTGTTTAGTAGAATATGGTTTTTTGGAAGTGAAGTAAGGAGTTTGGCTTGATTTTTAGAAGTGTATTCTCTAGTTTCGCTTAGGAATTTCTCTTGGAAACCATGGAAGTATTCATCTATATGAAGAGTAAAGAAACGAAGAAAGAAATGAATATGCAAAGTGGAAAATGTGTGGAGATGAGGAGTATTTATTGGCAAAAGAAATGAAGAGGTGATTAAAATAGCTTAAGTATTTTAAATAATATAAAGTTGTCGTGAAATCAACCTAGCCTCACCCCTACCCTAGTACACACGCATCACCCTAGTCCACCTTCCACCATGCCTTAGGTCCTATCCTAAGGCATTGTAAAAATAAGCCTTGTAAAAGTAAAAAAAAGTCTGAAAACTTAAAATCGATTTTGATTTCAAAAAAGAAGACTATAGTTTTACACACGGAATTCCATTCCATTTTAACACTAAAGATTCTAACTTTTCTTAGCATATACCCAAAACTTTAAGATCACAACATAATCATACATGCCACATCTACAAACCTAAGCAAGGTCACATCACATAAACAAAGTTTACAACTTTCCAAACAACGCTATATTTAGACTTCAATTTCAAGTCTAATTTACAATAACCAACGTTTATAAATCAATCACATCATAAATCAAGGTTTCAACCTACAAATTATACCACACTTTAAACAACATATAGAAGTTTAAAACTTTGAATTTAAAAACTAAAAGTTTACTTACCAAAGTTTAGAAAAGTTTCTGAAAACATGAAATAACTTTGCAAACTTGACTTAAGACCTTGCATCTTGAATTAGGCTTAGCCTAAGGCATGCATGGCTCGGCCATGATAAGAACAAGGATGTTTGGGCTTGACTTGCAGAGGTGGAGTTACTTCGGATAAGGTTGAATTTACAAAATAGGACCCAAAAATTAGTCATATTTTCTTGGATTTTTGGCCATGTTACTCTCGGGATTTTGAAAAGTGCTCAAAAGAAAAGTTCTTGGAAATTCTTTTCTCTATCATTTCAAAAAATATCACTCAATTTGTGTTTTTATTGAGGGAGATATGGGTAAAAGAAGAAGAGGTATTTTTGGACTAAAAAATTTGAGTCCTAGGTCTGAAAGAAATGCAATTTTGACATAGCTAAGTTCAAAATTTGAAGAACTGGTACAAATAGAATTAGTGGTCACTGGAATTTTACACGGTTTTATAAAATAATTTCTCCATCTAAATCGAAGAACTGGAAGGTATGATAGAAAGAAGAGGAGGAAAATTTGAAGAAGTGGAGGGTTATTTATAAGCAATAGAAAAGGTAAATTAATAAACTACCCTTTGTCCTTTGCCCACCACTCATCCTTTGCCACCTCACCCAGCCTTGTCCTCCTCCTAACACTTCATGTTCCAACATGTTAAAACATGTTTGTACTTAATTGTACTCGAGTCGACAAAGTGTCAAATCATGTCTAAGTATGTTTCTTAAAGCATTTTTAATATTTACATGTATGTACTTAAGTATATAAACCTTTGTGTATACCATTATACACTAACTTATTTACATTTTGAATGTATATAAACTTATATTAGAGTTCACAACATTTCCGATAACTTTTAACTGACGAAAAGTAGAAAATTCGGAAAATGAATTCCGATCACATTTTCGATTTTCTTCGAATTAAATATTTTTGTAAACAAATTTGGAAAACTATTTCACCATCATTAATTATTATTTAAAATGGTTTTATTTTCATTATGAAACCAATTATTTTAATATTTAAAATTAATTAAATATTCGTAAATCAAAGCAGTGAAATTCCTAGTCGTTGCAATTTATAGAAAAATGACAAGTTATTCTATCTTTTCCAAAAATAAGTATAATTTTTACTTATGATAAGCTATATGTTTACTATATCACTTTAAGAATAGATCGTAAAAAGAAAATGATAAAAACAATTATTGTTTTATATTGATTGTATGCTATAAAAATATGAAAAGGATGAAAATAGTTACCTTTATAAAAGTAAATTATGTGCAAATAGTTAAGAAATCAACTAAATAAAGTATACACAACTATATCTCTATCCAAGAACGTTAAAAAAACAAGTTTGTAACTTCGGAATTTGTTCTTCCATCAAACAATGATATTTTCTATGAATGACAATGTTATTAGAACTTTCAATTTAAGATATACATTGCAGACTAATTTTCACAATATAACATTAACAGAACTTTATCAATCGGAAATTTACCATATGTCATGTTTATACTAAACATGCAAAGTGTACGTAGAAGTAATATATAAGATTACTTGCTTAATAAAAAAATACAACATTCATTGAAATTACCTTTGAAGTAGATTTTGAACTAGAGTAAAAATTATGCACCTTGATCTCGAGTTCGTGCAGAGATGATTGAAGATGTTATTTGACTTTGATAGGTGAAATTAGTTCGATCATGATACGGAATATTGTAGATTTAGTAGAAAATCGATTACCTAATTTGAGTGTTAATCTGAAGTTGATTTTAAAATGATCAACATCGAAATTAGTAAGACGGGTGTATTTTCTATGGAGAGTATCGGCTTAGTTATTGTTGTCAGTGAGATGAAGATGAGGTGTGAAAACCCTAATTTTAAGAGAGAGAGAGAGAGTGGGTGAAAGCTGATGAAGTAGAATCGTTGTTTTATTGAAATGAGGGACAACGATGTAATTTACTGAGTGCTATCCTTAAAACTTAATTAATTTGGAAGTGGACCTGGAAACTTATTCTTATAGGTGACGAAGCCCTTAAAGCTAAATACCCTTAAAATAAATCCACTAATTCATTTCCTACTAACATTCAGTTCTTCGTTCAATTTTCTCTTCTTTCCTCCTAACCTTCCATAGTTGGAAAACTGAATAAAAATTTCCAAAATTTTATCAACTCCAAATCAAATGCAAACATCAAAATTAATGAAACATAATTGGTTCATCCATCTCTTACAAGGGTTGGGTATGGATCTTGAAGATATAATGAGATATCTACATTCAAGGCGCAAATCACTGGATTCATTTTTAGACAATTCTAATTTTATGTTATTTTATATTCATCATGTTTACATGATTTTGATTCTATTCATATTATATCTCTTTTATTTTTTATGTTTCATCTTGTTATATAAACAAGATCCCTTTTTTCGTCCACCTCAATAAATTGTATTATCATCATATTAATTTAATTTAGATCTCCTTATGTTCTACATCTTCTTTGACTATATGATTATCAGAATTGA
The DNA here is from genome assembly GCA_030737815.1 of Allium fistulosum. Classification (NCBI taxonomy): domain Eukaryota; kingdom Viridiplantae; phylum Streptophyta; class Magnoliopsida; order Asparagales; family Amaryllidaceae; genus Allium; species Allium fistulosum. The sequence goes on along the minus strand of CM060905.1, from coordinate 748,354,838 downwards.
CATTTTTCAAATCATTTATCCCCTTTAACTGCCTTTCCATATTTATTGTATAGTTGGATATAAATGATCTTATAACGAATTTGTATGTACCTAAGTTGTCCGACTACTTTTGTCATTGTTTTGAAATTATTGTTTATAAAAATGTAAAACTATTTTACCATGTTATATAAAATTTTGTAACACTTTTATACATAAACACAAATAAACTATAATTGTTGATTATTTAAACTTACCTTGAAAATTAATTTATTGTGTTATATGGTTATTTTTTAGAAAATATTTCTTTCAGTTATTGTATTCATAAAAGTAAAAGTATCCTTTTGTTCTACAATTCATAAATGGTCTTTTGTGTAAAGTTTTAAACTTTTATATTTCCTACCTAAGTTAAAATATTGAATTAAATTCGCCGACATTAAATGGAAACATATAATGTCACTTGAATTACAATCTTTATATATACATATGCTATTTTAAAATTAAATCATAACCGGGAGTTATCTACACACACATGCTTTTATGTTATTTTAACTTAAATCAAAATGGACTTTCGTGTAAGATTGTAAAATTTAATTTTCAACTCTTCCTTAATTAAAAACCATGTTATAATTGTTGATTCTTGATTCGAAAACATATAATATAAGGAAACTTGTTTTATCTTGTATATATTTGAACTTATCAATTATTAGATACCCACGGATATATATATGTGTGTGTGTATTAAAGTCAAAACTTTGGACAACAAAGGCATAAATAAAGGGACAAATGGGTCCGTTGCGATGCAAATCCCAGCACCTACATACAGTCGCACTAACCATTTACGCTACTTATTTGTCGCACTTACACAATATTCACTATAGTGTATTTGGATATACTCACAATATATGTTATGTATAAATTTCTCATTAATGACATTTAATAAATCAATTAATTTAACTAAAGAGAGGTAAATGAAAAGTTTCTCTCTCTGAATAAAAAAAATCTTCCTTTAATTAAGTGCACAAGTTTTAGAGAAAGAAACGGATGGCTTTCTTCTCTAAATAAACTTTAACAAGCTATTGTCACACACATGGGCGTATTTGATACAATCATACATTTAAATTTAAATCAAATTAAAACTCCATTTTGAATAACCAAAATTAAATAAGGCTTAATTTAATAACTTTATTACATTGGATCTAATATGCCTTTACACTTCATAGACCCAAAAGATCCAAAATAGAATTTTTTTTTAAATCTACATATTTCACCTGCTTTCGACTACTTCAGTTCCATCAATGATATTGGAGCTAGATATATCCATGCAGTCTAAATTATTCATGTTATGACCAAGTAATTAAGCTTAACCATTTAGTAGGATGTATAGAAAAGTAGTGTCTATGCTGGTTTTGAGTAATCAAGTACCATGCCCTACCTACCTACTGACCTGGCCCGAAAGGTGAAGTAAGCCCTACGGTTATCCCTAATCAAAAAAGCCTAATTTGAGTTTGGGTCTTGGGGTAATTTTCAAAATCTGTTTTGAAACTAAATCAAAGTTTAAATTTAAAAGGTTAAATTTAAAATAAAAGATATATTATAAATGTTATAATATGATTTTTCAAGGTCGTTTTGCAAATATATAACTGAATTTCAAAAATTATTTATTTATTAATTAGATTAATAAATTAAATAATAATTTAGATTGTTAATTAATAAAACCATACATAACATATACTGATATGTGTTACATTATTTTAAATTGTTTAAGTTAATGTAAGTGTAACAAGCCGTAGCTTAATGGGCTTGAATTTTGACTAAATCGAAATCCAATTCCATTAGGGCATGAATCATTAGTTTTGGTAACCTGTAATAAACATTAGTATATCAGATATTCATCAATCTAAACTCACAACAGAATAGAAAATATAATAGAACAGAAATAGCGACCGAGGCTACTACCTTAAAATCAATGGTATTCCTTGGACATCTGATCGCCTTGTTAAAATCGAGCCTGAATAAAAAGGCTTCTCCTTCATCTGTTCCCATCTTGCTCCAATGACCAATTCCTATAAATCTATCATGTGGGTTGTGATAAGGAGGGGGTCAGAATAATGTTCTGGTGATTGGAAAACCGTATACTTTAGCCATAACACAAACTTATATCGATTAGTTTTCATTTAAATGTTATGTTGTTATTTACGTCTAATCCGTTCAATTCTATATGCGCGTACAATATATCTAACCTAACCTTCTCCAAAGTATAGAACACCTATTCATATATATCATAATACACACTACCCAAAACCCCGTCCACTTAATACTTCTTAAAATGGGAGGAGGCATACCTATCGGCCATTTACTGCCTTAGGTCCCCGAAGCAGGCCCCTTGCAATGTCAATGTTAGTCAGTTGTTTCTAGATACAGAGACCGATGACCCCTATATATGGTTCCAAAATATAATATATAATTAAATAGTTGTACTACTAATGTAACTCAAAGACTCATCTAGGGGTTAACTAGCCCACCCCCGATAAACAAATTTTTCATCTAATCATCACCTTGAGGACTGTGGGTCTCCCATACGGATTCTACACTAGTAGAAAGAAAAATCCATCAAAGCATAACCCAAGACTTTGCTATCGCTTACTTGAGATTGCTAGGTGTCAAAGCCTATACCAGACCTACAGCTAAATACTGGTACTAAAATACCGACATAGCTTGCCGACATTCCACGGCTGACATCCTGTTTAGACTAACTTAAGTAATTCAATGAAAATGCCCCTTTTGGTTGTTTACTGCCTCTCATTGGATACAAAGCAGACCTCATTTCCCTAAAAAGTACTAAGCCACTTAATACTTCAAATTCGAGGCGAAAACTTTATATATTTTCCCCTACCTATCCTCAATGCATATCTCTTACCTATCGGTCTTATGGTTGGAGATGTCCTAGACTCCCACATCAGTAGTAAGTGTACACAACTGCCAGTAGCATCTAGGTGAAGGGTGGACTTCTGTTGAGTAACTCTACTGACATCGCATCCCAACCTACTAAATCAAATTAATCATCCTAAGTTTAAGTTTTGGGCTAAGCCTACTACTCCTAGGTTTTATAACTAAGGATATATAATTTACAATAATTTATACTACCTTATAACATTTAATTACTACTAACGTGTTTATTCACTATTTCCATAAATGTCTATTGTCCATAATAAATAATTATTATTCTAACTAGACAATCTCTAAGACATTTATTCATTCATTCTAATTTTACCCGTTATGTCTTACTTATTTCTCCATAATTACCCTAATAATCTTCTTCATCGGTCCCACTAACCAATTTATACCCTTATTAACTTCTTGTATCTCCCTATTTATTGTCCTATTAATTTTTGAGTTATAATCTTTTCCATCTACATTTCCTATTCCTATATTTTGTACGTGATTCGTTCTAACATTTTAATTATATTTAATGCAAATATTAACGTGTATTCCACTTTATTAATTATGTTTATTTTTAAATATTGAGGGTGCTTATACATGTTTATATGTTTATTTTTAAATTTCTAGTTATTTCTCCCGAACTAAAAAATTCCATTCTAAATTTTAATCCATTAGAATTATCCTTTCAAAAAGGTTTACCGTTGTAACTTTCCATAAATTAGCCTAAAATGAGATATTCGCTTCATTTGAAGTTGCAAGGAATTATTTATTTCTTTTTACTGAAATAGACAATATAAATTACGAAAAGAATATCTGTACTTTACACATCTCTTTCCATTTTTGTGTATATTCCTTGTTAATTCAAACGCTGCATTTTCTGTGTATTTAAAAAATTAGATAATTTATGGAGGTTGCACGGATAATACTTTCAACTTCTAATAATTAGGGACTGACTTCCAGATCTGGGTGTAAATAATGTTCCTATTTAAATTTTCAAAATTACAGAATATGTAGCAATGTTCTTATGCTTTTGTTAACGAATGAATTCGTCAACATCAAAATGTGTACTAGAAGGGAATTATTTTATAGAAGAGCCTTGTCGAGGTAAGTGGGAGTCATCGAGGATGGCTGTAAAGTCATTGAGGCCATTGAGATTATATTCAAAGCTGCCATAGTCATCGAGTTTGTATGTTTACTCATGTGGAGCTTTAGCTTTGATACCGAAGTATTTGATATTATTGAGGAAGAAGTTGTTCAAAGTGAGACTGATATAGAGGTCAGTGAGGTTCTAAACAATTCCAAGTCTTGGCGAAGTTTATATTAACATGATCAATGATAGCATGGTTATAAGCTCAAATAAAGTTTGGCGTAGCATATAAATGTGTAAATCATAGCTCAAATTAAGTTAATTGGACCACCTCCTTGTTAACTGAACAAATTATTATAGATACAACACTTTCAATATTACAATGAGCAAGATCTCTAATTAGATTTAGGGTTTTAAATGAGTAAGAAGAGATAATCCAAGAATTCGGCCCCCAAAAGGACCCTCGGTCCCTATTTATAGAGTTCGGCGGGTGGTGAGCCTTGGTATCCTTAAATCTCGACGTCTTCATCGTCATCGAGCTTTAATGATGGTAGTTTTATCGGTCTCGATATTGATGGCATTGTTGCACTTCAATTTTTGTACTCTTGTTCCTCGATATTGGGCTTGATTTATTAATGCTCGGCATCATCCTTCTCTGGTAATCCTCGAAGCTAATGAAGTGCGGCTTTGATGATATTGATGAACCTCGATAACAGCAGTTGTTGACATTGCTTGAATAAGGTTGATGTTACATCACCTCTTGCTTCTCGGCGATGCTCATGACCCTAGTTATCATTGTTGTGATCTTAATCAGTGGGGACATAGAGATAGAAATTCTTAATTTTTCGGCAAGGCTAGGTGCATCGTCGTCAAGAAGAGATAGCCTTTTTCAAGGAGGTTCGACGCCATCGAATATAGACAATATTTAATAGGAGCGACATTGATTAAGCTCGACGTGGCATTAGAGAATATTTACATAGTTGAGAAGCGACATTGAGGTCTTTGATGTTGATAGGAACTTTAATGTTGACATCCATCTTCAACGTTACCTTAACATCTGGAGTTTTAAGCCTCGACATGCACCCTTGTTTCAAACCTCGACATGCACCCTCGCTTCAAAACTTGACATGAACCCTTGCTTGCTGCATCCAAGCTAACAACGACATCGCCATATCCAACAACGTCGAGGCTGAATTGTTGTAGGACTTTCTCGATAACAATATGGTAGCAACATTTGCCCCCCTAGTATGAGAAAAAGCATTGACTTTTCAAGTCAACAATCTCGACATCCCTTGTTGCTGCATATTGATCTTCCAAAGCTTAATATGTCCATCCCTTTGAATTTGATCGCACGGCTGCCATGCATCTGATTTTCCATATAAATATGCAAGCCTTCATTCTTCTTTCCAACTGTAAGTAAATAACTCAAACAAGAAATTGGGAATTCCGAAGAAAAGATTTAACATTTCAAATTCTTAATCAATCATTTCTCACTCGGTTATGGTTCCTATCGACTTAACTCAATTGCTCAATTCGATTAAATTTTTGGAATTTTACTAGGGTTTGGTTTCGGAGGTTCTATAAATTTCTTTTGATTATTGGCATGTTTCATATTACAGTTGTGTGAATTTGTTGAGTCGATTTGAGATTATAATATAAGGAAACTTATTTTTATCATCTATATATGTAAACACTACAACAAAATTACCAATTTACAGTGGAGAATTTGCAACGGTTCTACATAATGTTCTGAAAAAATCAAAGCATGAACCACCTTTTTTGATAAAAACGTTGTAATTTATTTTTCATGACAACATTTTATACATAAATGTTGTAATAAAACAAAATTCTACAACGTTGGTCCAAATAGTTGTTAAAAACCATATTTTACAACGGTTTTTTACATTATGTCATATTTGGTAGCTTCATAACATTTACGCAACGTTGTTGAATTTTAATTTCTTAAGACCTTCTTTTGATATTAAAAAATTTCTTGTATTTAATAATTTTTATGAAGCGTTGTAGCTATTTATTTAACGGCTAAAATTTTACATTGTAAAATGAATAAAAAGAGAAATCGCAACACTTGTATTATGTTTTAGTAGTTTAGAATTAAGATAGTATTCTTTTGACATTGAAAAAGATATTAGGTTTCATAACTTCTAATAAATGTGGTTAATCCTAAAGTTTTAACAATATTTTTGAAATGTTGTCAAAATATGTTAGATAATTTATTTACATTATTGTTTAAGTTTGTACTTGAAACAAAGATTTCTAAATATTAGTCTCTAAAATATCATTACAAAAAAATATTGCTTGAAGTCTGATATGCGATACATCGACGATATTATCTGATACTAGCTATGTTAGTTAGTAATAAGAAGATAGAAAAATGCATATTCGAAAAAAAAATTGACTTCAAATATAGTGAGCAAAAAGTGAAATCAGTAGAATATAATTACAGGAGGGAAAATGCGAGGAAACATATCCATAGAAAAAAAAGATAAAATACATACTATTTAAGCTTCACACGATTTTATTATGCAAGCGTACGATATAGCGAACCTCCCTAATGGTCTGCTTAATTACATTTAGATTATTCTTTTCTAAAAAATATAAAAATTTATGAAAAAGGTAGAATTTTCGAGAAAAGTAGTTGTCATATATTTTATAGTTTCTTAAATATATGTAAGTTTTATTGAATTAACTTGAATTTCGTTGAAATATTCAATTTCAACGATTTTAGTTTCTTTTTACAATTTATTTAGAAAAGTATATTGAATACATTTGACTTTAATTTTGGAGAGAGATTCTTAAAAAAACTTTACTTAACATAAAAATGTATGAAAATCTATTTCATATAAAATAGAAGAATAGTGATATATCGAATATATAAATAAATAAAGTACTATATCCACTCAATAGCATAATCAACTTCCAAGCAATGATATATCTCAATGCGTGATTGCAATGTTAGCACAAAAAATAAGTCATGTGGGCAGCTATGATTCAAGCAAAAACCAATGGATCGATTAAAAAATCTAAAACAACATGCGGTAAAAAAACACAAATAATAGTAACCACCTAAAATAATATCACCATATTGTAAATTAACATTCAAATTGAAAATCAAAAGGTGAAACATGAAGTTTAGAACAAATCATGATTTCTCTACTAGCTATCACTGCTCATTTCATTGATCTAATTACATTTTTTATAAATAAAACATACTTATCTGATAGCCAACGTTTCACATTTCCTACTCAAACTCACAGATGCAAGCACAAAATGAAGGTATCAGAGAGAAAATTACAGAAAATTATCATTTATGTTTGTTCAGTAAAATTAGGCCTGTCAAACAGGTTGGGTTAGGTCGAGTTTGACCTAACCCATTTATGGCCCATTCTTTTTGACTCATTTATGACCCAACGCATTTATTAAGCGAGTTACCCATTTAACCCATTTAAATATTTAAATTTGATTTGACTAATAAAAAAAATAGACATAAAATAATTCTGATTCTAATTTTAACGTCTTGAATTTCGACAAAAATAAAATTTTAAAATTTAAAATTCTAATTCTAATTTTCATCAAAATTCAAATATTGGGACATAGTAGCATGTTAATTTCTAAGTGCAACTATTAGTCACCATGGAGAACTACAGTGTGCGTTTAAAAGGTGAAGTATCTGAGTATTCCATATTGTCCGTAATATAGGTGGGAGTTCATCGATCAAAGTCTAGCCTGATCCCGAGTTAGTATAAAGAAGTTATTGCAATCTGAATAGAAAAAATAGCAACTTCTACCTAGGCGGAGTTCAAATATAGGGATGTTGTAACCTCTTATTTTCTAAGTAAAACTGTTAGTCACAAAGGAGAACTACATTTTGCGTTCACAAGATGAAGTATTCGGGTGTTCCATATTGTCCGTAATTTAGGTGGGAGTTCATCGGTCAAAGTCTCACCTGATTCTGAGTTAGTATGAAGAAGTTATTGCAGTCTAAACAAAAAAATAGCGGCTTCTGCCTAGGCGGAGTTCAAATATGGGGATGTAATAGTTTTTTATTTTCTAAGTACAACTGTTAGTCACCATGGAGAACTATAGTGTGCATTTAAAAGATGAAGTATCAGAGTGTTCCATATTGTCTGTAATTTAGGTGGGTGTTAAACGGTCGAAGTCTCGCCCGATTCCGAGTTAGTACAGAGAAGCTACTACAGTCCGAATAAAAAATAGCAGCTTCTGCCTAGGTGGAGTTCAAATATAAGATGTAGCCTATTTTTCTAGTAAAACTGTTAGTCACCATGGAGAACTACAGTGCACGTTTACAAGATGAAGTATCCGAGTGTTCCATATTTCTCGTAATTTAGGTGGGAGTTCATCGATAGAAGTCTCACCTGATTCCAAGTTAGCATGAAGAAGTTATCGCAGTCTGAACAAAAAAAATAGCGGCTTCTGCCTAGGCGGAGTTCAAATATGGGGATGTAGTTTGTTATTTTCTAAGTACAACTATTAACCACCATGAAGAACTACAGCGTGTGTTCAAAATTCTTATTTTCAATGTTTATATTTTCAAATTTTATGTTTTTAATAAATGGATAAATGGGTTACCTATTTATAACCCTTTTAAAAATGGATTAGCCCAACGGTCCCAACCCATAACTCATTTAATAAAATTTGTAAATGGGTTGACCCAACCCATTTATAAGTAGGGTAAATGGGTTGTGTCTTATTTTGACAGGTCTGTAAAATTGGATAAAGTTATGAAGCAAGCTTGACATTAGAATTATCTTTGTATGTAGAAATTGTTAAAATGGTTTAGTGGTTTTTTATCTCAATAATAACCGATCTTGAGATAAAGTAATTTAGTAGACATGACATGATATATCCATTAAGATATGATATTTTCAGGAAGAACACCCGAAAAGACACTAAAATTGGCAGGCTAAGAGAAAAGAAAAGGACCTCAAAACCCACATAACCTTCAACTTACAGCCAGTGCCTACATCACAATGAGATATACAAAGACTAGCATGTCCATGGGTTCCTATTGACTCTAAAACAATAGATATACAAGTTGAAATGACATATATATATATTATTTTTTTGAAAGGAAAAGGTTCTTTATTAATAAACGATAGAACCATACAATAGCAGGATTCACCTTCTTAGAAAACCTTACCAATGTGGTAAGGAAAAAGAGCACGACATCCTCTATTAACAAGAACTCTATTATAATGGATAACACAACTCAAAAAACAAGTTAAAACTTAAATAAATAAAAATTCTCGGACCCAAACTGGATTATGGACGCCAGCTGCCTATGAATACAACCAGCCCAGCCTAAAACACAAGTAACATATCACCGAAACAAACTTCGATCAGCTGCAAAAGAACTATCCAGAATCATCCAGCTCAATACCCCATCTCAAGACCTTTTCTCTTTGCACCGAGGATAACCTTCGGCATTGGAAGCGGCGAACCAATTGCAAGCGTATGTCAATCTCAAATAGCTTCATCCTTTGCTCTAGCGAACATAGCTTGTTTTTGAATCGGCGGCGAACTCTTTCAATCCATATGTGGTGAATCAACGTGGACGCATCCATATATGCTAGGTGTTGAGCGACTGATTTAAGTGGGAAGCTTTGCCTCAAAGTCAAAAAGCCTTTATTCAAAAAGGTTGCCGAGTCTTACTGAAGATCTTGATTGAGAAACAGCCTACCCCATAGATAAGTACTAAATTTACAGTGCATAAATAGATGATTATGCGATTCGTTGTAATTGTTGCAAAGTAAACATTGTTGCTCAACATTCATGCCCCACGTTGCCAATCTATCCGCTATATGGAGATGTTGGATGTATGCTAAGTACATAGTGAAAGAAAATTTTCTAGCAGTCATGTTATGCCATATTAATAAGTAATTGTCATCTCTTTCTTGATGTTGACGAATGTCGTTCCAAACCGAAGCGAAAACAAATTTCTCTTGGTTTGCAATATTCCAGTAGTCAGTAATGCCATCAGGACTTAAGTTTACTTGCATAATATGTATAGAGACTTCCCTGGTCTCTGATAGAAGCTGTGGTTGCAGTTGCCCATCACGTATGATTTGGCTCACCTTACTGTTAACTGAGTTGCTTAGATAAACTCTATTCCAACCAATCAGGTCTACTAAAGATTTATGATTAATCCACAGGTCAAACCATAACTCAGTTTGCTCTCCATTAACAATAATTTGATTCATAAGATTTGCAGCTACAACACGTTGCCATAAAATTGATTTAAAAGTGCCTAATAAATTGTTATTAACAGGCAATACCCAGAAATTTGTCTTTAACAAATATCTAGCCCTCATCCATCTCGACCAAAGGCAGTTATTGGTTAACAAATTCCATAGCAGTTTTATCCTGGCAGTAGTAGTAAGGTCGGTAAATTTTCTAAAGCCAATACCCCCTTCAATTTTTGGCCTGCATAAGGTATCCCATGATATCTTATGTAGTTTCCCTTTACAGAAGAAATCTGCACATAATTTATCAATTTTCTTCAATATTGACACTGGAAACTGATAAATTAAGATCCAGTAAATAACAATGGGTGTAATAGTACTATGAATGAGTTCTGCACGCCCAGTTGTTGTTAAACGCTTACTGTCCCAACCATCTAATCTAGTACTGATCTTCTGAAGCAGAGGAATACAATGTGCAGCATGAATATGGTCTGATGTTAAAGGAATACCAAGATATTTGATAGGCAAATTCTTCTCTGGTATATGTAATATAGCAGAAATTGCAGTTGTATTTTCATTCCCCATGCTAAAAAATGATTGAGACTTAGTTTGATTGATGTGTAAACCAATAGTATCCACTAATTTAGAGAAAATGAAATTCATATATGTCGCATTATCTATAGTAGCAGCTAAAAAAATCATGACATCGTCAGCATACAAAAGATGCATTATAACAGGCTGCATTTTGGAGATAGGCTGTAAATGTTTGTCAATCATACTCTCTTCCATAAGTAAAGTGAAATATTCCATAGCTATGCAAAATAAATAAGGAGATAACGGGTCACCCTGCCGTAAACCTCTGTTGGAAGAAATAAAACCGTGTGGTCTCTCGTCAATCATTATAGAAAAGGTAGGTGTTGATATACACTCATGAATCAGCTGTATAATAGATGTAGGGAATCCCATAGACATAAGCATATGGCAAATGAAATTACGATTCACCATATCATAAGCCTTTTGCAAGTCAATTTTTAAGCAAATTTTTGGTTTACCCCTCTTAGTAAAGTCACAAATCTACTCATGAGCAAGTAGAACATTTTCACCAATATTTCTGCCAGGTGTGAAAGATGATTGATTTTCTGCAATCAACAATGGCAGGAACCATTTAATACGATTACAAAGAATCTTAGAAATAATTTTATAGAAAACATTAGCACAGGAAATATGTCTATAATCTGAAATAGTTTGTGGCTTATCTTTTTTGGGAACTAGAGTAATGAAATTGTGATTGACTCCATGTGGCAATTTTTTGTGTGAAAAATCTCTGACATCGATTGAAAATGTTTTCATGCAGGTCATCCCAATGTAGTTTGTAAAATTTGGCTGAAAACCCATCAGACCCCGGGCTTTTGATATCGTCGATAGAAAATACTGCCACTCTGATTTCCTCTAATGTGATGATGCAGATAAGTATTCTTTTCTGGAACTATTAATTTGCATTCTAGTTGAAATAGATGGGTAGGCAATTTTTGTTTCCCCATTGAATAAATGTTGATAGTATTCAGGCTTCATCTCTAATACTGTTGTTGTCGTAGATATAATTTCCTTGCGAATCAAGTAAAGCGTGTATTTTATTTTTATGTCGTCTCATAGACATTTTGGCATAAAAATATTTACCATTATAGTCCCCTTTTTGTAACCAGCAGACTTTACTTTACTATCGCAAAAATTTTTGATGTTCACATATTTGACCATTAAGCTGTTGGCCCTGATAATACATACTATCATAAAGGAATTCATTCTCTTGTTGTTGGTCCAGTTGATAGAAAACTGAATCAAACTCAGACTGTAGTGTAGTAATAGTGTTACCAGATGCTCTTGATCTATGCCAAGCTTTTAATTCTACCTTCACTGTCTTTAATTTATGTAACAGTGTGTAAGATGGAGAACCACATGTACTAGCAGACAGCCCTTTATCTATACAGTGAGCATACCCTTCAATGTAGCACCAGTTGTTAATGTAGCGAAAAGGAACTCTTTTCTTTTGTCGAATAAGTGTGTTGAAAAATATAAGAATAAGGGTATGGTCACTTATGGAAGAGGGTGGGGCAATGGTGTTGAGTTGTGGGAACATGGACATAAATTCAAACTTTACAAGAACTTTGGCTGTGTTCGTTGCAATTCCCCGTCGTCGCCAAGTGTATTTGCATCCATGTAATGGGGATTCAACAAGACCACAATTAAAAAGACGGTTTTTAAACGAATTCAAGTAGGAAAAAGGGATAGGAAAACCTCCCTTCTTATTCTGTGGATTGAGAGCATTATTAAAATCCCTCATGGCAAGCCATGGAGACTCTATAGTAGAAGCGTCGATGCAAAGCGAATCCTAAAATTTTTTACGCTTAGAAAAAGCATTGCTCTCATATACGCTTGTACAGTAGCACTACAGACCTCCTTTGTTAGATAGTAGGTAAGTAACATGTTGTTGAGATTTAGTAAGCACGTCATAATCCGAAACTGCTATGTCAAGTAAAATTAAAATTCGGTCTTTGCTGCCAGTGTCATTGTTGTAAACAATATACCATGTAGAGAACTTGTCTTCAAATTTTTCTATACTAGCGGAAGACAGTTTAGTTTCAACTAAGCTCGGTAGGCTAAGCTTATGAGACTTTAGAAGTGTGAATACTTGATTGGCTTTGTCGTCAGTATTCATACCTCTAATATTCCATGTCATAATATTCATTTACTAACCGATGTGCTCCACGTAGATCTAAATGTTATATATATATATATAGAAATAATAGAAATTAAGTCAACTAAGATGATTATAGACTAAAGGTAAATGCAAGACAAGAGGTATACATATTATGTATCATACCTAAAATTCGACCTCTCTTAATGTAGAAAGACCTGCATTCAAAAACTGAACAAGCTTACCAATTTTGCTTCATGAAGTATGCCATGAAATTGCTCAGAGATAGCTATATAAACGTAAACTTGAATGATAAGAAATTCAAACACAAATTTTGTCCAACCTGTTTGAAGAAAAATATTCATCAACAAAAGGTGCTTTAATACAGCCAATAATGGAGAATATTCCAAATCTTTGTACAGTAAGACCATAACCAACAATGTGGCTTGTTCACTTCACTCTCTCTCATGCTTTTGGACCGGCCGAACAAGCTACGCAACCAGGTAAGGTGCAAATTAGCCACGGACCAGTTTAAAAAAACTTTGTTTATAACGGCGAAGTTTTTGCCGTTATAAATTAAATATAACGTTCTCACTTTGTAAAGGAGAAGACTTCGCCTTTATAAATTTATAACGGCGAAGTCTTTGCCTTTATAAATTTATAACGGCAAAGTCTTCACCGTTATACTTATCAGCCTCTGTTCACTTGATCAGCTCAAACTAGCCACGGAGAAGTGAACAAGCCACACCTGGTTGCTCGGTTGCTCCATGGCTTGTTTAGTAACTGAACAAGCCATTGTTGGTTGTGCCCTAAGTACACAGTGGCTAAGTAATTTTAGTTGTTTGAGGCATTTTAGAGTTGGATAAGAGCCCTTGAAAGGATCATGTACAGAATGTAAATACTTATCATTAAAATTGGAAGGAGAAAGACTCGAAAAAGAAAAAAATGTGGAAACCGTGTAAGATTGGTGAGAGTTGTCAGTAGCTAGTTGTTTAAAAAAGTGATTTTCACTGGGAAACACAGAGAAGAAGAATATAGATACTCTTACACTAAAGATAGTATGTGACTAATAATTTTTCATCCATTGAACATAATGATTTTTTAGTTTGTACTGTACTAAAAGATGACATAAGTGAGAATATTTTCATAATCTTCTTCAAGGAGAGAGAATAACATTTTTTCTATTTTATATAAATATTGATCGTAAATAAGTCATGCCCGATATTATGAAACTAAATTTTTGCCTTGGTTTAGTTTAAGTCGAAACTGAATAAATAAATATGAAGCAGTAAGATCTATAACATGCTCATCATATTTACATATTTGAAAATAGTGCAGTTTTTTTATTACTCATGGTTTAAATTAGTGCAGTTTCAAATCAAAAATTGTTTGCATTCATTGCAAAAGATTCTAAAAATAAGAACCTCGATTAAGAAATAGCTGCAATTGCAGCAGATGGAGGAGCCACATATCTTGTTTTTTCTGCAAACACACTCTCTCCTACTCTTTTTACAATCGACTCCTCTATTCTGACAATAGAGTAGTCACCTTTCCTAACATCAACCCTTGTGTATACAGATATTACATGGCACTACTCATGGCCCTATACAACATATATGAACTGTAAATGATCTTTTAAGAAAAGATGAGGCAAAAATAGTCGATTAGTAACTCATACGAACTGGAATGTCTACTTTTCATTTTAAAGAGAAGGTCCAAGGTGTGGCTACTGTAGGTCCGGCAGGGCATACTTTTATACTTGCTTAATATAAAAAGTATATGAAATTCTAATGAAATATATGTATATTCCTTTACAGAAGTTTGAAGGTTTTTTTGCATTTTTGCTTTTCATTCATATACGGTAAGGTTAGGTGTTGTTCTTGTAGTGAAAAAATCAGAGTTTTGGGCCGCGGAAGCAGAACACCTAATGATCTAGTCTATCGACAATCTCAACAATTCTAATCCAACAAAGAGAATAAAAAGAAAAATCAAAGAGCGCAAATTATAGCTAGGTGACAGAAAAGGAAAGAACACACTGATATAACCAGGTTCGGCTATGCCTACGTCCTCAGACCCAACAACCTTTGCTACTTCTTCACTTCAAGGAGGGGTACAATATAAGAAGAAAACAAATCACTCGATATAAAATTCTCACCCTACAATAGATATAGAAATAAGGATCTTATTAAAGATATTTTGGGGAGAACTCTCTTGTTCTCTTGTGATGATAAAAGATGAGCAAAAGTCTTCGTATTTATAGGAGCAAGAATGAAGATTGCCTTGGAGATAGGGATGAACTATTTCCGGATTCGCTTGATTTGATTTCAACACAAATCTAGGATATTGTGTTTGTTTCCACATATATCTTTATCCGATTGATTCACTAAATCAATTAATATCTATTATTATATTAATTGATTCTCTTTCCAATTTGTTTCCTATATTTGACGGATTACAGGAATCGATTAATATCTTCTCCTTAATAAATTTGGAATAGATTTATATCGCCCAAATTTAACACTCCACCTCGATTTAAATATATCCATCAATCAACAAAATTAGTTGTTGGATTAGCGCCCCAAGGCGCTAAATATCTCATACCACACCAATCAAGTTTGGAAAATGCTCAAACTTGTCCTTTGGAACTGACTTTGTCAACATATCAGCTGGATTTTCTTTTGTGTGTATCTTTGATAGCTTTATCTAATTTCTATCTTCTTCAAGCACGAGAAAGAAACTCCTAACATCAATGTGCTTTGTCTGTGAGCAGGAGGCTTGATTCTCAACAAGATGAATGGCGCTCTAACTATCCGAAGACAAATCCATCGTCTTCTGCATCATTGATAAATCCTTCAAAAGCTGCAACAAATATAATTCTTTCTTAGTCGCTTCCATAATAGAAATAAGCTCTGCCTCAGTGGTTGATAAAGCTACAATGGACTTTAGCTTGGATCTCCAAGAAATCGGGCCTATGCCAAGTGTATAAACATAGCCCAAAATCGATTTCCTACCATCTATATTCCCAGCATAATCTAAATCATAATAACCCCTTAAAGTTATGTCGCTACCTCCAAAAAACAAGCCAATATCAGAAGTGCCTCTCAAATATTGAAGAATTTACTTTATTGCTTGCCAATGAGTATTGCCTGGGTTAGACATGTATCTGCTAACAACACAAACCACATGAGCTAAATCAGGCCTTATCCATACCATAGCATACATAAGGCTTCCAACCGCACTAGTGTAAGGAATATTAGCCATATCCCTTTTATCTTCATCCAATGTGGGACATAAATCTCTGGATAGTTGAAATTGAGAGTCTAATGGAGTAGCCACTGGTATAGCTTTATCTATGCCAAATCGAGATAGGACTTTCTCGATATACAGAGTTTGAGGTAGCATCAAAACTCTTTGCTTTCTATCCCTCTAAATCTTCATCCTTAAAATTCTCTGTGCATTTCCCAAATCTTTCATATCAAACTCCTTGTTGAGCTCCGTCTTCAATCTGAAATCCTAGTCATGCTCTTAGAAGCTATCAACATTTCATCGACATAAAGCGACAAATAGATGATGTCTTCATTACACTTCTTAAAATAGACACATTGATTCTTAAAGCTTCTAGAGTAACCATTTGAGATCATAAACTTATCAAATTTCTTATACCACTATCTAGGAGACTATTTTAAATCATAAAGAGATTTGTAAAGCTTACAAACATGACTGGGCCCGATGCTATCAATGAACCCCTTTGGCTGTTGTAGGTAAATGTCACCATGCAAGAATGCTACCTTGATATCTAATGGTTCTAACTCCATGTCGAAGTGGGCAGCTAATGCCAAAAGAATGCATATGGAAGTATGTCTGACAACTGGAGAAAAAATATCATGGAACTCCATACCTTTCCTCAAACATAATCCTTTGCCACTAATCTTGCCTTGTACTCAAGTCACCATTGCCGCTATCTTTTACCTTATAGATCCACTTACTTCCAATTGCTCTCTTGTCAGAAGGAAGTGGCACTAAATCCCAAGTGTGATTTTTATACAAAGACTCAATTTCCTCCTCTATAGCTACTAACCAATTGGAACTATCAACTGAACTAGTGGCATCTCGATAGTCTTTGGGCTCATCATGAAATATGCTTAATTCATTGGTTGCCATGTCATCAAATTCAATGTCTTCAATGCTTAATCCCATAAAATCATCAAGCCAATTTGGTCTTTTCCTAGACGAGCTTGAATTTGAGCTCCACCTTGAGATTGATCCTTTGTCCTCTCCTCATCAACAACGGTGTCATCGGAAATACCATTTTTACTTATATGGAAGTCTGATGATCTACTTTGTATCTGGTACTCTGAATTTGTCCTCTCAACATCATCATTAAGTGAAGAAGAAGGCTCTACCTCCAACATAGCCTTTTCATCAAATGCAACATGCCTGCTAGTAATAATCTTTTGGGTATTAGGACACCATAACCTATAACCCTTAACTCCTCTCCCACAGCCAAGAAAAATACGCTTGCGCGATCTTGGATCCAACTTCCCTTTGCTCACATGCACATGAGCTGGACAACCAAACACTCTAAGAAAGGAATATGAAAGAGGCTCTCCCTTCCATACTTCTTCAAGAATCTTTATATCTATGGCGCTAGAAGGTGTATGGTTGATGAGGAAAACTACCGTAGATGATGCTTCTCCCCGAAATATCTACTTTAATCTAGCAATCAGACGTAGGCAACGTGTTCTTTCTAACAAAGTCCGATTCATCCTCTCTGTAACTCCATTTGACTGAGGGTGCCCTAATATGGTGTAGTGAATTTTGATTCCCTCGGACTCACAAAATTTGATGAATTGTTGAGAAGTGAATTCACCACCATTACCTGAATGAAGAATCTTTACTTTCTTTCCAGACTGCTTCTCAATAAGAGATTTCCAACTTTAAAACCTATTAAAAGTTTCATCCTTGGCTTCATAAAGTAAACCCATACCTTTCTAGAAAAATCATCAACAAATGAAACAAAATACTTGGCTCCTCCAAAAGATAAGCATGGTACGGGGCACCAAACATCAGTGTGAACATACTCTAAAACATCTTTAAACTTAGGCTCTGCAATGCCAAAAAAAACTTTGTCTGCTTCGCATCCTTCACAAAACCAAGTTTTGAATGATGAATACCGTCGATCAAACCTCGCTTTCTTAATACTTCCAAACCGCGCTCTCCAATGTGTCCTATATGAAAATGCCACAATCTGGTAAAATCGGAATCAATAGAATGGACAACTGAAGAAGACTTTGGAACAACAGTGATACTCTTTAGCAAATATAGATTTCCAGCTTTTACCCCTTTCATCACTATCAATGAGCCATTTGTAATTTTTAGTGAATCTTTTTCTATTACACACTTCAAGCCAAGATTGCACAATGCTCCAACAGAGATCAAACTACGCCTCAAATCAGGTACATGTCTGATATCACACAAAGTACGAACAACACCATCAAACATCCTAATTTCACCATTCCAATACCGATCATGCGACAAGTATCATTATTTCCCATGAGAACCTTCCCTCCATTAAACTGACGATAAGTGGAAAAAGAGTGTCTACCAGATGTCATATAATAGGATGCTCCAGAGTCAATAATCCACATAGTACTCTTCATAGAAGAGGCATAAATTGTAAAAATGCCAGGATCACTCTCTGAATCTGATGTTTCCACTGTAGTAGTTGAAGTCTTTTGGGTAACGGCTTTGTTTTAATCTCTAGCTTGAGGCAACTTGCAATATAATATCCAGTTCTTCTATAATAATGAAAACCTCCCTTTGGAGCTCTCCTTGATTGAGATCTTGACTTGGCTCTATATCCACCATATTTGGGTCTATTCTTACTTTTTCCCATTTGCTTAATAAAGCCTTCGGAATCACTCTCCATGTTCATGTTTGCTAACTTTCCTCCCTCAACATCTCGTTATGCAAATTTGTCCTCACATCCTCCAAGCAAATTGAAGAGCGCTGTTGGGTAGATTCTCACCACCGGTCCAAAGCTTCGCCGACCCAACCTGCTTCGCATGCAACGACCCTGCCGAACCAACTCATCCCCATGCTCTGCCGAACTAGCTCACCTCCCATGCTCTGCCGAACCAACTCACCTCCCATGCTTCGCCGAACCAGCTCACCTCCCATGCTTCGCCGAACCAACTCATACCCATGCTTCGCCGAACCAACTCACCTCTCATGCTTCGCCGAACCAACTCACCTCCCATGCTTCGCCGAACCAGCTCACCTCCCATGCTCTGCCGAACCAGCTCACCTCCCATGCTTCGCCGAACCAACTCACCTCCCATGCTTCGCCGAACCAACTCATACCCATGCTTCGCCGAACCAACTCACCTCTCATGCTTCGCCGAACCAACTCACCTCCCATGCTTCGCCGAACCAACTCATCCCCATGCTTCGCCGAACCAACTCACTGGCGAACCAACTCACCTCCCATGCTTCGCCGAACCAACTCATCCCCATGCTTCGCCGAACCAACTCACCTCCCATGCTTTGCCGAACCAACTCACCTCCTACCACCGGACCAAGACGTGCCAGGCCAGATCACATCAGCCCAGGCCCACCAGCAGCTATATACATCCAAGACCCCTGCTCCCACCCTCACTCTATAAATAGAGGGGCAGGGGTACGACAATGGGGGACAAGTTTGAGAGCTCAAGCACGGAAGGAACTTTCAAACAACTTTCTTTTACTTGTACCAAAGCTTTGTACTTGTAATCACAACAAAAGAAGAGAAATAACATATAAAGTGGACGTAGGCACATCCTGGCTGAACCACTATAAATCTGCGTGTCTTTTTACAGTTTAGCCCCTGTTTTTCATATATTTGCATAAACCTCCAAAATCACTAAGAACAACATAAGATCTACTAAATCATACAACTTTGAGGTGTTTGTCCATTTTTTGTGCAAACATTTTTGGTGCTTTCATTGAGAGCTAGAAGCTCGAAGCTTCAGCTTCATCCACTTAACAAGTTTTCCTAACAGCATCGTCCGCCACTTGGAAAACATGCCTCCCAAACAGAGAAAAGATGTTAACAAAGGAAAAAACATCGCATCCAGCAGTCTTCCAGATCCAGCTGTCACGAATCAAGTAAATCGTCCTCCTCCAGTAGTACCAAATGAAGGACAGGCTAATCCGGCCACTCCTGCCACAGAACAGCCTGCAGCAATTACTAAGGCAGATTTGGACAGAGTTGTGGTTGAAGTAACTAACCGCTTCACGTCCCAGCAGGAAGCCTTGGTGGACCATCTCATGTCACGCTTAAGGGATGCTGAAGAATCCAACCGCAACACTGGAACATTGGGCGAGTCCCAGTCTGGAGGATCTCAGAGACAACAAAGATCTTCCTTCTTCGAAGGAGCTAACGGCAGAAGTAGCCATGGTAGGAGCCGAGACCGAGCACAGCCCGAAGTTAGGCCTGAGGAAACGTTTGGTACCGAACCCAACGGGGGAGGTACCGGACGGAGGTCAACTGTAGCTGAGCCTGTCATACTGCCTAACCACGGAAACGCCGGTGAACGGGGCCGACCTAGAGTCCAACCCGAAGTTGGACCCGAGGAAGTGCTTAGATCAGAACCCAGCAGGGGAAGATCAAGGCAAGGGCCAACTGTAGCTGACCCTAGCATGCTCCCAGAAGATCAAAGGCAGCCGCTGGAAAATATGAGGAACGATAGACGATACCATCCCTACAGGTCATCTGGACGGAATCAATCCCATAGAACAGAACCAAACTCCTTTCTATCTGCTCCAAATTCTGATGAAAGGATGGCACGCTTATTCAGAGAGTGCATCCAACGGGAGCAAAGAGATCGAGGGATAGGCGCTAGGGTAACCAGCCCTTTCGCCCGCAATATCGAAATTGCCATCACCCCCCGAGAATGGAAAATGCCAATAATGGAACCTTACAAAGGAACCTCTGACCCCGTTGTACACTTACAGAGATACACACAGCATATGCTCATGAGTGGAGCGATAGAAGGAGTGCTGTGCAAATGCTTTCCACTATTCTTAGCAGATCTAGCTACCTCCTGGTTCTGCCATCTACCCCAAGGATCCATCAGCTCGTGGGAAATGTTGAAAGAAAAGTTTATCAGTCAGTCCCGCATCCATGTGGAACAACCTAAGGACGCTTATTCCTTATCCAGCGTCAAACAGAAACCTGGAGAGAAGGTGCAGCAATATTTAACCTGATTCAATGCCGCAGCGGCCGCAATCCAAGATGCCGATGAGAAGCTTATCTTAATGGCCCTCTGTAGTGGTGTGCATCCGGATACTAAATTTGCTAGAAGATTGACCAAAGAAAAACCAGCTACTTTACCCGATTTCTTCCATGAAGCTGGAAAATATATAAGACTTGAAGACGCTGCCGTTGAGAGGCAGACAGGACAATAAAATAAGGCGGCTCACAGCGACGCGCCCGCTGTAGCAAAGGACATTCGAAGAAATGATTCTAGAGACAATGCTGGGGGCAAGAAAGAAGCAAAGTGTCTATATCGTCCAGGACCGAGATTTAACGCTTACACCCTTTTAAATGAAACGATCGAAAACATCTTCCTGGCCACTCAAGACGAAGTTAAATACAAACGCCCCCCCCCCCCCCCGCACAAGAAGAAACCAGATATCCTAAACTTGAGAAGCTAGCCTATTGCCTACTAATCACATCACGGAAACTGTGTCACTATTTTCAATCTCATTCCATCAGAGTTCTGACCGATCAACCGCTAAGGCAGGTACTCCATCGTCCCGATGCTTCTGGGCCACTCCTTAAATGGTGCGTCAAACGAACAAGGCTCAGGGGCAGGTGTGGTAATAATCACTCCCAAGGGAAATAAACTACACTATGCTATAAGGTTGGGATTCGCTGCCACCAACAATGATGCAGAGTATGAAGCAGTGATAGCTGGATTAGAACTTGCCTTAGAAATCTGATACTAGTAGAATTCCAGGCTCGAGAAGAACGACTCATAGCATATTTAAAGAAGACCAAGTTGCTCCTCAATCGATTGGATCACTATTTAATCAAACACATCCCTCGGGAAGCAGAACCCCTAAATAAAGTATATTTAGCAAAGTTATTAACATCTTGATCAAAAATGTTCTATGCAGGTACGGAGTCCCATTCAAAATCACAACGGACAATGGACTTCAGTTTGACAGCGAGGAGTACGCCAACTGGTGCCGAGGGCACGAAATTCACAAAAGCTTCTCATCCGTAGCTTATCCCTAGGCAAACGGACAAGTCGAAGCCGTCAACAAAATTCTCAAAACTCTAATCAAAGAGAAACTCGAAAAGTCAAAGGGCACTTGGGTGGATGAACTTCCTACGGCACTGTGGGCCTATCGCACATCTTTCATAACATCAACGGGGCATACTCCTTTCTCTTTGGCATACGGATCGGAGGCTATGCTCCCAGTTGAAACTATAGTGCCTTCCCACCGTAGGATCCACTACAACCCAGAAGAGAATGAAGAGTTCCTCCTCATGTCTTTGGATCTAATTGAGGAAAGAAGAAATGATGCAGTCCTTAAAGCAGCAGCCCACAAACAAAAAGTGGCAGCACAGTACAACTCCGAAGTCAAGCATCGCACCTTACAAGAACGGAGCTTATATTTTGTCAATAGTGGATGGAGAGGTGTTCCAGAGGGCATGGAACATCCAACACCTCCGTCGATACTTTTCTTAACTTGTACTGCCCATATGAAGCGAATTAACAAAGAGAATCAGTGGACGTAGGCATTTTCGTGCCGAACCACTTTAAAAAACCTTGTCTCATTTTTAACTTGTTCCTTCATATCTTGGCTGCTTGTTAACTTTATCCTTTTCTGTTGAACGAAATCCTATGCAAGGCACTCCACAGTGCAACTTCACCTGGACAAGACCTAACAGGTACTATGCGAATCTATGCCCTCGCCAATGAGACACTTTCGCTCCGGCATCCCTCTGCTGCGAGTTAACTCATTGCTCGCGACGGCCCTTAAAGCCAACTGTAATGAGCCGATTATAAGCCACCGAGAAGGCCGACTATAGCCGAGGCAGCTCATTATGGCGTTCGGCTCGCCGGCAACTGTGAACCGATTATAAGCCCCAACATAAGGTGTGGCCAGCCAGGGGCAGTTCACGGTTGACGATCGGCACCCACGCTAGCCGGCCATAGTAAATCGAATAATACCCACGATTACGGGCCATAATGGCCAGGGTAGTTACTGTGCGCGATCTCGGCTCCGATGTGTCTTAAGTGCGGCTGTGGTAAAAAAGAATTAACTCCCCGTGGAGGCGTAAGATGGGTGACGAATGTCTCCAAGACCCACAGCTAGGGAAAGTGACTACAAAACCCGTTTGCCACGAACTTAAGCACACCGAAGGCCTTCCGTGATTGGAAGTTTTACTCTTTCACATATTTCAATTTTACTTGAGAAACCTTTCTCCTATCCTCTGTAACAATTCTTGAAGTACAGGACACAGAACAGGAGACACTCACTAATAGACACGGATATTCACAGCAAGATACTGGACCGCATCTCTTACTCGGTCACACAGGATATTCAAAGCTGCCATCTACAAGAAAGATATAAAGGACGGTATTTCCTCCTTTCATATGTAAACACATGACTATAATCTATTCACACCTCACGCCAACGTTGCAAGTCATAAAATTATGTTTTAAACAAGAACCTGACATCAAACACAATTTGATTAGAAGAATATGCATAGCTATACAACATGTCAAAATAGCAACAAACATTCAAGAGACGACAAAATCAGCTTAAGTTAAAGAATTACACATCAAGAATAGAGCTATTTATTACAAGTAGCAAGAATTACAACCTAAAAGTTACTCTACTGTTTTAAGACTAACATATACAGCCATGTCAAGTCCACAAAAAGAATTTTCCAGGTCTAATTAGGGAGCCGGCTGCGTCGGAGTCTTGTCCTTGCCCTGTTGCCCACCTGTCGCTAGCAAGAAATAAAAGCACGTAAGATAAAGCACTGGAGTTATAATGGAAATTATAAATAAAGTGTAGACTTACATCCAGAGGTGAAGCGCCTAAAAGAAACTGAGTCATCCCTGTCGAAGAACCACTCCTTCTTGAACATGCTGAATTTGGAATACAGGTCCAAGACCGGCTTGAAGGTTACAGCCGACTCCAAGCTGATGTATGGGGACCCCTTCTTATAGCCCCTCAGATTATATAAGTACCGGATCTCCCGGTTGGAAGGAGCACGACCACACTTCCTCTGAAAAATAACGAAGAGGCTCACTAGTATAGCATAGGAGTTGGGTTGAAGCTGGAATGGGGCCACCTTTAGATATGTGAGGAAGCTGGCTACCCAAGCGTTAAGAGGAGGAATGGCACCACACATGCAGTGGTATCTGCTGTAGGCAAGGTACCCTTCAGGAGGTTCGTACGGCATAACTTCTCTCCCTGGCAACAGCAAGTGCGCCCTATCAAAGATCGGGAAATAACATCAAGCTGCTCCTCCTTGAGGGAGCTAGGAAAGCAATCGGGCGGGGAGTTCAGAAGTTCCTGAGGGCCGTACCCATCCACTAGTTATCTCGGGGCAAGTCCGTGACGTTCTGGATTCGGCTGAGCTGGGGGCACGGCGGAGGAACCTCCTTCGCCCCCGGATTTCTTTTTGTCTGATCGAGTTTCCGCTTTACGAG
The DNA here is from genome assembly GCA_030737815.1 of Allium fistulosum. Classification (NCBI taxonomy): domain Eukaryota; kingdom Viridiplantae; phylum Streptophyta; class Magnoliopsida; order Asparagales; family Amaryllidaceae; genus Allium; species Allium fistulosum. Next base: position 748,330,199 of record CM060905.1, on the reverse strand, counting down.
ACATTATCTGCAAACACAAAGAAGAACGTCGTTAGAATAGAGGAAGTAAAGGAGCAAGTGTCTGCAGTCTGAAATTTCAAGTGAAAAAATCAAGTTTATCAAGTTCATTCGGCACCCAGAGTGAACGTTCATTCGGCACCTAGAATCAAGTTCATTCGGCATCCAGAGTGAATGTTCATTCGGCACCCAGGGTAAAGTTCATTCGGCACCCAGAGTAAATGATCATTCGGCACTTAGAGTACGTAAATTCGTTCGGCAGTATTTGATTCGGTATTTTGAAGAAATTCGTCAGAGAGCTTGATTCGGCAGAAACGTTTGGTTCGGCTATCTTGAATTGGAAGGGAATAACGAGAGTATACAGCCCCTACTTATAGGCAAATATAGGATGCCAGACCAGTTGGATCGGCGCTCAACGACCGAATAAGAGGAAACAAAGTAGGCCATACGCCAGCATATACCCCACTTTGGGGGGCAAATGTTGGGTAGATTCTCACCACCGGTCCAAAGCTTCGCCGACCCAACCTGCTTCGCATGCAACGACCCTGCCGAACCAACTCATCCCCATGCTCTGCCGAACCAGCTCACCTCCCATGCTCTGCCGAACCAACTCACCTCCCATGCTTCGCCGAACCAGCTCACCTCCCATGCTTCGCCGAACCAACTCATACCCATGCTTCGCCGAACCAACTCACCTCTCATGCTTCGCCGAACCAACTCACCTCCCATGCTTCGCCGAACCAGCTCACCTCCCATGCTCTGCCGAACCAGCTCACCTCCCATGCTTCGCCGAACCAACTCACCTCCCATGCTTCGCCGAACCAACTCATACCCATGCTTCGCCGAACCAACTCACCTCTCATGCTTCGCCGAACCAACTCACCTCCCATGCTTCGCCGAACCAACTCATCCCCATGCTTCGCCGAACCAACTCACTGGCGAACCAACTCACCTCCCATGCTTCGCCGAACCAACTCATCCCCATGCTTCGCCGAACCAACTCACCTCCCATGCTTCGCCGAACCAACTCACCTCCTACCACCGGACCAAGACGTGCCAGGCCAGATCACATCAGCCCAGGCCCACCAGCAGCTATATACATCCAAGACCCCTGCTCCCACCCTCACTCTATAAATAGAGGGGCAGGGGTACGACAATGGGGGACAAGTTTGAGAGCTCAAGCACGGAAGGACTTTCAAACAACTTTCTTTTACTTGTACCAAAGCTTTGTACTTGTAATCACAACAAAAGAAGAGAAATAACATATAAAGTGGACGTAGGCACATTCTGGCTGAACCACTATAAATCTGCGTGTCTTTTTACAGTTTAGCCCCTGTTTTTCATATATTTGCATAAACCTCCAAAATCACTAAGAACAACATAAGATCTACTAAATCATACAACTTTGAGGTGTTTGTCCATTTTTTGTGCAAACAAGCGCCTATAGATCATAGAGTTAACAAAAGTGTTACTCCGCAGGCAAATAACACAAAAGAATGACAACTTGTGCTTCATCCTCAATTTTTGTTTCAGCTGCTTGAAGATTCATAACAAGTGTGTTTAGGGCATCCATGTGAGCTAATACATCGGTTCCAGGCTTCATCTTGAACTTGTAAAATTGTTGTCATATGATGATGTAGTTGGTGAGAGACTTGTCGTAGAACTTTTTCTGAAGAGCATCCCATAATTCCTTAGCAGTTTTCACATGAGAAAACTCTCTAATTATTTCATCAGAAAGGCTAAGTTGGATGGTAGTAAGAGCATCCTCTTCCAATTCCTCAATCTCTTCAGGTGCTAATTTCTTTAATTTGTATGGATTTGAGACAACCTTAAAAGTCCTCTCTTTCTTCAATGCCGCTTCCATCTTCATTTTGCATGTGCCAAAATCTCCCTTTCCATCAAATCTAGAGACTCCGTAATTGGTAGAGCTTTTACCGGTGCTATTCTTTGTAGAATTAGACATAGTTGAAATAGTCTTCAAACAGAACAATAAGCTCTGATACACCACTGTAGTGAAAAATCAGAGTCTTGGGCAACGGAAGCAGAACACCTAATGATATAGTTTGTCAACAATCTCAACAATTCCAATCCTACATAGAGAATAAAGAGAAAAATCAAAGAGCAAAAATTATAAACAGGTGATAGAAAAGGAAAGAACACACCGATATAACCAGGTTCGGCTATGCCTACGTCCTAGGACCCAACAACCTTTATTACTTCTTCACTTCAAAGGGGAGTACAATATAAGAAGAAAACAAATCACTTAATATAAATTTCTCACCATATAATAGATACAGATATAGGGATCTTATTAAAGATATTTTGTGGAGAACTCTCTTGCTGCCTTGTGATGATAAAAGATGAGCAAAAGTCTTCGTATTTATAGAAGCAAGAATGAAGATTGCCTTGGGGATAAGGATGAATTGTTTTCAGATTCGCTTGATTTGATTTCAACACAAATCTAGCATATTTGTGTTTGTTTCCATATATATCTTTATTCGATTGATTCCTTAAATCAATTAATACATATTATCATATTAATTGATTCTCTTTCCAATTTGTTTTCCATATTTGAACGAATTACCCGAATCAATTAATATCTTCTCCTTAATAAATTTGGAATAGATTTAAATCCTCTAAATTTGATAGTTCTTTCATGTGTTAATGTTCCTTCTTCTTTGGTAAACTAATGTACCTCTAGCATCTCTACTTCCTTTTTCACTTCCTTTACTGAAGCTTTATGGGGAAGTGGCCCTACAATAATGCCAAAAGGAGTGGATATCTATGGCGTTCATTGAGAAACCAGAAGTAGGAAAATTTCCCTTCATTGAGCAGTCCATGGACTGTGGCGCCAAGGACGACTCATCTTATGTCTTAAGTCATTGCTGATGGTACTACCCATTATATGTTCCCTGTTTTTCTGCACAAATAAAAATAAATTTGAAGACTCGTCAAAAAAGATAATGGTTTGCACCAAGGCTGGCATCATATAAAAAATATTACAGTCTTTTGCAAAATTGAAGTTTAACATAATACTGAGCGAAGCTACGACACCCAACCATAAAATATTCTAGAAACTAGACATTCATCATCAAGTATGCAACCAATTTCCTTTAATATTTTCCCTTTGGTACAATTTTCTATCATTATGAACATGGTGCAGAGCTTATGGTTTGGTTTAGTATGGGTGTAGTCTAAGAAGCTCAAGCTAAAAAGATTATGGCAAGTACTCTATGACTCCATCAACTCAGATCTAACAATGCAAAGCGACAAATACAAGGGTGCTACTGGTTACTTGAAGATAAACTGCTCAAAGAGTGCCAATACAAAGACATAATGTATTATAGATTATCATAAATAGTGTAAAGATAAACAATTTGGCAATGTTCCTTGTAAGGAAACTATGCAAGTTACAAATTATCTACTCTTTTTTAAACTTTCACCGTCTTACTATAGTTAAAATCTCACATCCAACAATCTTTAATTAGCAAGAGAAATTAAACATGAATGGGAAAATCATGTCTATAACTTTTGTTTAGGACAATAAGAAAGTTTGACCACTTACCATTTCTGGTATATATTCCATAGGCCCATTAACTTTCAAATTCATAATTTTGAACTTTTGATCGGCTGGCTTCTCATCATTCTCCGGTGGCTCCATAAACTTGAAAACTGACCAAAATCAAAAGACAAGATAAAATAAGATAACATAAAGAGTGAACACAGAAAACCATAAGTGAATGATACATGTTGCTATGATAGTTTCACCAGAAGCAAGCACAGCACCAGGAGGACGCATAAAACAACTTTTTGGAGCAGTCATTTGAAAGTGAAAACAGTGATAGTTAAGCTCATAGGAATAAAATATCTATTTGTAACAATATTATACCAACAGATATATATATATATATACCTTAAAAGCTACATGAGATTTCGTAGTATTCTTTATCCTGATTGCACTCCTGACTTGCTTCCCTTGTTCATCTATAAAGAAATATATACCGAATATGTAATAGTAGAGGAAAAAATAAGTCATATACGTGTGTTAAAATGTATTGATAATGTTATATGGACCAGTGAAGTGCCATTCTAGGTGCATGGAAATAACAAGTAAGACTAAAATTAGAGAACTTTTGGCTCACATTCCTCTTTTTGAAATAAATTGGACTCACATCCCTCCATACTTTGAAATACAAATTACATGTTGCAATATTAAAAAGGGATATATTTCAGTACATTTATCATATTCAATTTCATTTTCACCATCAAATCACAAATTTTATTATTTTTCTATTAAGATCCATATATGATATGTTTTGACAATTTTTTTTTATGTTAACAGGAAAACATGTCAATACCTCAAAATGGAGTTTGAAATATAGGTGGATCCTTCGAAACCTTCTTTCAATCGAGTGAAGATTGCTTGCACTCTCCATGTACGTAAAGATAGTTAAGAACCCTTATTTAAAATCTTTCGACACAGTCAAAATGGCTATCATCTCTTCAAAAATTCCTTTCAAATTATTTGATTAGTTGCTTTGTCGAAACCACCTTTCAAAGTAGTCAGAGTGGTCTAAGGTTGGGACTTTACGGCTTTGGGAAATTGGTTGAATTGAGTGGATTTCGACCTCGTCGAAAGGACGAGCCCCTATTATATTATGGCTTTGAGCTTTAACTTTAAGAATACAAGTGTGCTAAGGATTTCGACTTAGTCGAAGAGTAGCCTTTCGATTAGAACAACGTCAGATGATGATAATTGTATGAAATAAGAGTTTCATAATAGCTTCATAATCAAGATTATCATGGTCTTATTTTTATTGAACTAAGATATACAGATTGACCAAGCTCCCCAATTCGATTCTGAAATTAGGGTTTACAAGCTTTAGAAAGAACAAGTAAGAAATCAATCAAATTGGATCCAAAAAAACAGATCCCTAAGGTCTTATTTATAAGTGCGGATCAGCACCTTTCGACCCCTTGCTTTCGACACGGTCGGAAGGTTCGCTTTCTGACTTTAGGGGTCTTTTGGTGGGTGCTTGACCTAACTCTCCCTCTAAGAGGTGGACTGGACGTTAGAGATTTTGACACTCCCTCTAGGAGGTGCTACGGAAGAACATCGTAAGCTTTTTCTAGATGTTTTGACCCTCTCTCTATGAGGTGCCTTTGGTAAGGGCTTAGGAGGATTTGACCCTTCCTCCCGGAGGTGCCTTTGGTAAGGACTTTTTTTAAAGGTTTTGACCTCCCTCTAGGAGGTGCCTTTGGTAAAGGCTTAAGAGGATTTGACCCTTCCTCCCGGAGGTGCCTTTGGTAAGGGCTTTTTTTAGAGGTTTTAACTGTCCCTCTAGGAGATGCCTTTGGTAGAGGCTAAAAATTATTTTTTTCTCGTAGTGGTAATTCCAATCTCAAATAAAAAACTAAGAGGTCATGATTCATGAGCCTACAGTTTTTTAAGCGAGTATAAGATTCCCTAATCTGAGTTTTTGTCAATGAACTCTTGAAAGATTTAAAACTTTTCTTGAAAAACTATGAATAGGCTTCTCCTCGCTTATGTTTTTAGAAAACTTTGAAATATTGAGTTTTGCTTCGTTAGAAATCCTTTGTGTGCATTCAATAATGCTATATAATATTTTTGGAAGATTGCACAAATCAATTTTTAAAATAGATGGACATTTGTCTTCCCCAGGTTACGAGGTAATTGAAAATAATTTTCTGTGAAGATACATTAGGGAAATTTCTTTCAAAATGATTTGCGAAAAATAGAGTTGGTATCCATTTAGATATATAACCATACCATGGCAGGCACTGCTTAGTAACAGAGTGGTCTATTTGTAAGTTTTCCTCAAATATTGGTGAACGATTAATAGGGGTTTGAGGTTTCATAAGAGCAAGACTTTGTATTGTATTGATTGAAGCATTTATAGTTATTTTTATATCAGGCATTTGAGTTGTGTCTATCAGGTAGCTAGAAATTTGTTGTGCCTTAAGAGTATGTTAAACGCTATGGACTAGTACTGTTTTTACCTGTAATAACACTCAAATTTTTGAATTAGTACATCGCCAATTTTCAGCAAAAATCAAAATCAGAGTACAAATCAAGTTAAAAAGTTATGAATGAAAAGAATTCATAGTTGAACTAATGCTGCAAGACTTCATGGTTTGATAGGGGTCCGCATTTTGAAGTTGCTAAGCTGCTTTCTTCAAGAGGTTTCTTTAAGTTTCTTTAATGAACTCCTTTTTGGCTCCTAACATTATTGTATTCTGAATCATTCCAGCTAATATGCGACACTCCTTGGTCTTATGTCCATTTTCTTTGTGACAATCACAATAAATTTCCCCTTTTCTGGATTATGGCTGGCTTCGCATTCTATGAGTAGTAGAAAAACTTCCATCATCTTCTGTTGCGGTGAATATGTGAGAAAGAGGTTGTTCTAAAGTTACATAGCTGGATTCTGGAATTATCTTCCAAATCCTTTCACCACATTTTGATTTTTGGTTAGAATAATTGGAAGTAGATCTTTCCTCTTCTTTGCCTTGTTGCGATCTTTTCTTGTCGTAGCACATTCCATTTAAATGGATAAATTTGTCCGCACGAGAATAAAAGTATTATAGATTTTTGCATCCATTAATACAAAGATCTTTCCAAAAAGGGGTTTGTTCGATTAACCCTAATCGAACTACCATAAGCTTTTCTCTATCGGTTGTACTCTATGCCTTTAATGCTTTTGTACTGAATCTGTTCAAGTATTTGCCAAGTAGTTCTCCTGGTTTTTGTTTAATAGTAGCTAACAAGCTAAAGTCCATAGTTGAGTCTTTGAATATATAAAATTGCATCACGAAGTCAAAAGAAAATTGTTCCCAAGAACATATGGTTTTCACTTGGTAATTCTTGTACCATTTGATAGCTGCTCCTTGAAAAGTAACTGGGAAAAGTTTACAGCAAATTGGTTCAGAAGCATTATATAAGTTCTTCCAGTTTTCAAAAGCTACAAGGTGATCTTCTGGATCAGTAGTCCCATCATATTTTAGTAGGGGGAATTTGAATGTAAGGAGGGAGACTAATTGCCATTATTTCTTCTGAAAAAGGATTCTTTTGCATAATAGCATATTTCTCAAGGTCAGGAATTCCTTTTTCCTTGAACATATCCATTCTCATTTGGTGTGGGATGTCTTCTTGGACGGCTTCGTTTTTGCGGCAACTTTTACTGTTTCTTTGGATTAGACTATTTGATTGCTCGAGGGGCCTATTAGCTTGACTTTCTTGGTTTAACTGTTCATCTTTTACCTCATTTGGAGATTGTGCTTCATCTTCTCCTTCCATAATCCTTAATGATTCTTGTGATGGAGCCCTTTTAAGAAATTCTTACATTGCTATCATCTGTTGTTGTAGATTCTGGACTTTAATCTCGTTGTTTTCCAATCTTATTAGGGTTGATGGTTGTCCAGTTTCCATATTTTCTATGTTAAAATTTGGGACTATGTTATCTTCCAAGGTTGATTGTGGCGCAGCTTCTTCATTTGGATTGTTGTTATTATTCCTTACTCTTACCATTTTCTCCTCTTTAATGAAGGACTCTATGCAATTAATCTGTAATGAAAGTTATTGGGAATCGAGGATTCGAGCCCTCCTTCTAGCACCAAATATGTTAACAAGAAAACTTGTCAACGCCTCAAAGTGGAGATTGAAGTATAGTTGGATCCTTCGAGACCTTCTTTCAATTGAGTGAAGATTGCTTGCACTCTTCAGGTAGGTAAAGATAGTTAAGAACCCTTATTTAAAACCTTTCGACACAGTCAAAAAGGCTATCCTCTCTTCAGAAATTCTTTTCGGATTATTTGATTAGTTGCTTTGTCGGAACCATCTTTCGAAGTAGTCAGAGTGGTCTAAGGTTGGGACTTTATCGCTTTGGGAAATTGGTTGAATCGAGTGGGTTTTGACCTTATCGAAAGGACGAGCCCCTATTATATTGTAGTTTTGAGCTTTAACTTTAAGAATACAAGTGTGCTGGGGGTTTTGACTTAGTCGAAGAGTAGCCTTTCGGTTAGAACGATGTCAGATAATGATAATTGTATGAAATAAGAGTTTCATGGTAGCTTCATAATCAAGATTATCATGATCTTCTTTTTATTGAACTAAGATATACAGATTGACCAAGCTCCCCAATTCGATTTTGAAATTAGGGTTTACAAGCTTTAGAAAGACCAAGTAAGAAATCAATCAAATCGGATTCAAAAAACAGACCTCTAGGATCATATTTATAGGTGTGGATCAGCATCTTTCGACCCCTTACTTTCGACATGGTCGGAAGGTTCCCTTTCCTGCTTTTGTGCTCATCTCTTGAATCATAGCTTTCAACCTAGTCGAAAGAGTTACATGGCCGACCTTTCGCTGTCGCTGAAGGCCGGGCTTCCTTCTATTTTACTTTATACCTTTCGACTTCGTCGATGGGTATAATGCTTGATTGTTTCTAACTTCATCGAAAGGCGTATAAATGCGCTCTTCACTCAGTTGTTTATATGTTATATAAGTTAGTATGGGCATTGGCGTTCGACACCATCGAAACATGTGTTTTGTGGGCTTCGAATAGGTTGAAACACAGTTGAGAAATTAACTGCAGAATAATCCATTCGAAAGTATTCTATCTGTCTAGCGTGGAACCCTATCTCCTTGTGTTTAAGGGAGTTATGCATAATTCCTATAATCTTTTCTTCCATAGGTGATGATGGCTTTTACCAATTCGAAAGGCTCATATATGCTTTCTAAAGGGTTGATTTGGCTGAATATTCTTTTGGTAGAGGTAAATAAAGATGAAACCAATCGTTCCAAAATGGCTTGGCGCACATGCAGAACGTATGCTATTCATTGCCTTCAAAAGGTACCTTTCGACCACTTCTAAAGCTGTAAACGGTTAGCCATCGCCTTCGAAAGGTACCCTTCGACCTCTTCCAAAGCTCTTTTTAATGTTTTTAGAGACCACTTCTAATGCCTTCTGATCCTAATTAATGTTCTTGCTCCTTCTTTCGTACTTTCACTCTTGAGAATATTTTATGGATAACATTTTAATTTACAAGGGCAAATATTTGCCGGCCTAGAAGGCAACCTGAACTCCCCCAGGCAACTATTCACTTTCATCCATCAATTATGAATTATTGTGTGGTTTTATCATTCGGATTGCATAGTTATAAGAATTTAGAAGACCATACTACACCTATTATTTTCAAATTATATATTTCACTTGGCTTTTATTTCAATACAATTAATCTTTCCTCCTAACCCATGAGTTTTCCTATACATTATATTTAAACACTAAATAAAACTGCACACAAATAATCATAATATTCACATGCTTCTCAAAATCTTTAGCAAATTAAATTTTTCTCTGTAATAAATAAAACAGACAACAAATTTGGGTTCAGAAGATCTAATCTTCTAAACAAATCTATTGCAACAAGTATAATATATTTCATGAATGATAGTTATATCGGACCTCATTGACCATGCTTAAATTTCAAACCACCTTACAATCAATCTTTTGACTTAATTTCAAAACATCCAACTGCTAAACTCCATACAACACTGTCATCTTATATCCTCCTTATCAACCTAACATGTATCAATCTTAACCTTTTTCATTTCAGGTACAATCACTACTGGACATGGTTTTAAGAAATTCTAGACCTTCAAATATATGAAATGCTGAATAAGTCAGATGCCCGGCAAATATTTGCCTGAATATGTCATGCAAATATGCCTTGGGGGCAAATATTTGCCCGACAAATATTTGGCCGTCAAATATTTGCCGGCCCTGTATAAAAAAAATCATCAAAACATATGACATATGGATCTTAATAGAAAGATAATATGTAACTTAATTAATGGAAACGAACTAAAATCCGATAAATCTACTGAAAGATATCACGTTTTTAATACTGCAAGTTAACTTCTCATTATATCAGATATTTTCTGGATGGACGGTGTAAATTATAAGGACTAAATTTTTAGTGCTGAATTCCAAAGGGAGAAACTTACATTAAATTTAAAAATATGGACGTGTCTCTAATTTCCACTTAAAATAAATTGCCTTAGGAGATACACATTAGAGACACGTATTTTCAAAAAAGGAAAATTACAATGCAGTTAAATAAAACATTGAATTTATTTTAGCTTATGATGATATCGACAACGTTGCTATGCATTCCGATGTAGAGAAATTATATAATTAAACAAACCCACTAAGAATTATTGAAATTAATGTTAACAATGCATTGTTTTTCCTATGATGGATGAATTGCCGACATGCTTCTCTGAACCAAATAAACTGCGACAAAAGAAAACAGCTATAAGTAGGGCTGCACACAACCCATATCCAACCCGACCCAACCCACCAACCCGACCCAACCCACATAAACCCAACCCAACCCATCCTAGTTCGGGTCGGATATGGGTTACAATTTGTAACCCATACTATATATGGGTCGGGTGTGTTATTTTGTTCAACCCAACCCTACTTTAACCCAACCCTATATTAAAAACCTAATTTAATATCAATACACTTAAAATTAGAATAGTCTAATCCTAGAATAATATTTATGTATTCTACAGTAAATATACGAAAAAGCATATTTTATGTCAACCCAAACAAGATAGAATTTGGCAAAGATATTCCAAAGGGCATTTTAATGTATTTTAAAATGAAACACTTGTTCTACTATGTAGTAAACTAATTTCATATGATGTGTTTTATAATGAAATTTTAATAAAATATATGTTATAATGAATTAGTTAGTTTAAGTGCGTTATGCTAGCTAAAATATAATATATTATGTTGAACATTTTAATGTTATTTTTTGAAAATATTCCCTTATATTCTCATTTTTTATTAGATTCATGCAACCCAACCCAACCCTACTAAACCCGACCCAACTCATACTTCGACCCAACTCATATCCAACCTCATATAAGGTCGGATACGGGTTGAGCTACCTTAAACCCATACCTATGCGGGTCGGATGAAATATTTGGTCTGACCCGACCCAACCCATACTTTGTGCAGCCCTAGCTATAAGAAACTATGCCAGTATACTAATGATTGATATATCAGATACAAAGAAAGAAACATCATATTATAGAGCTAAGTGATACTTACTAGACGAAGCTGAAAATGAAATACTGAAGTAGTAACCGTAAAAATAAGTTGCTTCCAAGCATGAAATTCCATGAAGAATGAATATAGGTATTCAAGTTGAAATAAATACCCAGAAACTGTTGTTACCTTGAGCCATCACTTGATACACGAAGCTAATTATGTCATGATATTCAATAAAGGGAAGTTGAGTACCATTAGATGCAACCGAAAGAGAGACTAGATGCTGGCAAAGTGCGTGGCTTCATTGGACGTTGAAGCTTCTTTTCATTCTTACCGCTCTGGATCGTCATTAAAGCATTAATAATTATCAATAAAATAAAATTACAGAATGTTAATAACATTAACAATTATCAAATGACCCATACATAAGAATAATCTAATTTTTTACTATGGAAATACCGAATTTTTTTTAAAGAGTAGAAAACGAGATGGATAAATATTAGTGTAGACAATTTTTCCCTTCCTCCTTTATTCGGGCTTAGGATCGGCAATGTGAAATAGACATTGGCCGAGTTAAAAAAGGGTTATAATTTAAAGATACATACATAGCTAAATATGAAACTAACAAATATTACTTAAAAAAGTGGAAAAAAAAAGTTCTTAAAACAAAAACATAATTTTTCAGACTAGATTACAAAACTTCTACACTAGGATATGTTAAAGCAAGTTTTCAGCTTCGCAACTACAAAAATATGTGCCTTCACAATCTCTTCTTTCAAAACCATCATCCTCATCCATAGCTTCATCGAGGTTCAATACAGCAAACAGTTGAGAGTTTATTTCAGTTTCCCCATCATATAACTCTAATTCATGAAATCCTTTGGGTGTTGGTTTTATGACAACATACCAATTAGATTAAGCAGACTCTCTTGAGTAAAAAACTTGTTTCGCTTGTGAAGCTAGGATGAAAGGATCATTCAAAAATTGATTCTGAAATTGGTGAAGGTTACCATTTCCAACCATAATACCACGGTTAATATTAGCCCAATCAATTTAAATATTGGAATGTGTATAAAACTATAGTCTAATACAATAATCTCACGTAGAATACCATAATAAGTTTTTGAAGATTGCACATTATTGTTTGAATCTAAATCATTCATCTTATTTGCTTCAATCGAAACACCACTATTTGGTGTGGATCTTTGAACGTCTTTGGTTTGAAACTGAAGCCCATTAATAATGCATCCGTTATATGTAAAGGCTCGTCTATGGGTTAATTCGATAACCATTTTTTATATCTAAAACTGGAATATTCATCTTGATTTGCGATTGGACTAGAAACTTGATTGTATGAGATTATTTCAACATTTTATACACAAACAATAAAAATCATATAATATATACCTTTTCTTTGAACCAATTGGAAAATTCATTAGAGTGCTTACCCCAAAGCAGTGTTTCATCCGTATTTAAATGGCTATCTAACTGCTTCAACTCATCCATATGCATTCTTGTACAAAAAACGAATAAAAAGTCATGTAGTGGTTAAGGATGCGTGCTTATAACCATAATTTATATTAAGTATTATTATATGTACCCTCATAATGATCGACTTCCCTTGTATTAAAAAGAACGTTGCGGTGCGTGGATTTCAGCATTTCGTTGGACAATGTTACATGTGTACCTTTACTAATTGGATGCCCTGCGTAAGGAGAATCATTTTGAAATTGCGTCTTATTCCTATTTCAGCAGCTTGTTCCAAGTAACCACTACAATATCTCATACACTCCTCGGTGATATACCTTTCCGCAACACACCCTACCGCCCTTGCTTGATTTTAACATATCCTTTAAGTACTTTTCAAATATAATTGTAAAATATAATTATATTGTTTAGTATTGTAAAATATCTAAGTAACCACCTCAATATCATTGTTTAGTATTGTAAAATATAATTATATTGTACGAGCTTAAAATCTAAAGTTGTAGAATTAAAAAGTGATAGTGTAGCACCTTTCAAATGGATACATCCAACGATACTTTACATGTCCATACGGATGTAATTCTCTCACTAAATGTATGGTCAAGTGTATCATGATATCAAAAAATGATGGAGGAAAATACCTCTCTAACAAGCATAATGTCTCAGCAATTTCATTCTCAAGCTGTTCAAGTTTTTTTGATTGATTACTCTTGGACATATTTCATTAAAAAATGCACAACATCAAAGTATTGCAGTCCTTGGGACTTTCGTTAAGAGTCCTCACAAAGCTACGGATAATAGTTGTTGCATCAAAACATGACAATCATGAGACTTGATACCTATTATTTTGTTCTCCTCTGGGAAACATCTTCGAATATTAGAGCTGTATCCATCTGGCACCTTCAAATTTCTAAATCGAGTATAAAAAGCACGTATTTCTTTTTTTGATAAGTTGATTATTGATGGTGGAAAGTATATTTTCCCATTCATTTCTTGTGGATGTAGCTCTCCCCTAATTCTCACATGTTGGAGGTCTTTAGGAGAATTAAGACCATCTTTGGATTTTCCTTTTATATTCAGAATGGTGTTGATTATACTCTCACATATGTTTTTCTTGATATACTTTACATCCAAGTTGTGTCGTAACACCAAATCCTAGAAGAGTCAAAACACGTTATTTTTTAATGCCAATAATAAAGTAGAGCTAAGGGATGGATATGTGCATGCTAAGTTGAACACAAAGCAAGCAATAAAATAAATGCAAATAAGTGCATTAAAAAATACTAACAAACAATAAGCAAGACAACACACATTATCAGCCAAACAAACATGTAAAACAAGGCATAAGTTGTCTACTCATCATATACAGTGAGTCAGCGTATGGTGGAATTTCTAAATACTACATAATCTAAATATTTACTATTGTGTTTAGTAAATTTTAAAGGAAATAAAAATAAATTGAGATGAAGAAACAAAATTAGATATGGTATGTGTAAATAGTGTGAAATGTTGTAATAATAGCTAAGATGGTCTTACCTTCCAATATAGAAGTTGGAAAAACATCAATCTCTTCTTTCACGTTTTATTGTTTGAAACATTTTTAGCTTTACGTTGGATTTTTTTTATATTTCTGTTCTTCCACTTTTCCTCTTTTTCATTCTTTCCCAATCAATTACAATATTACTCGTAGCATCAAACACCTCAACGCCATTCATAATTTTTGGCTTACCTCTTTTTTCATGATTACCATCAAACCAACTCTTTTTTTCCGATAAGCATGATTTGGAGAAATAAATCTTCTATGATGCATATACACACTTGTAGCTAAACGCTAACTAGTTCGACAAAATATTGGTACTACAGATGGGGCAAGCTTTCATTCCTTTTGTAGTACACCCAGCCAAATTTCCATAAGCTGAGAAATCATGGATGGTCCACATTAATATAGCATTTAATTTAAATGTGGACTTGTTAAATGCATCATATACCTCCAATCCATTTTCCCATAAATTTTTTAAATCGTTTATAAGTGGTTCTAAGTATATGTCGACATCATTACCCGGTTGCTTCGACCTGGAACCAGTAAAGACGAGATAAGATATTCTTTTTTCATGCATAACCATGGAGGAAGGTTGTATATAGTAAGCACTAGGCCAACAGCTATAGTCGAACTAAGATCAGAAAATGGATTGAATCCATCCATTGTAAGTCCAAATCTTAAATTTTGATCATTTGAAGCAAAAAGGCCATTTTTGTCAATCGTCTTCCAAGCTAATGAATCTACTAGATGTCGTATTCTTCCTAGCAAAAAAAGACACATTCTTTTAAGCGTAGGTGTAATTGAAAAGTATCGAAGTACCTTTATAGGAACCTTTTTCAAACCATCATTCCCATTACCTTTCATTTTATACCGAGAAGTTTTACATTTTGGACACATCTAAATCAGCATGTTCTTTTCTGAATAAACAACAATCATTCACACATACATGAATTTTCTCATAATTCAAACTGAATACCTTCAACAACTTTTTGGTTTCATAGTTTTCTTTTTGGAAGTAGGTTTCCATCTGGTATTATATAATCATTTATTATTTTCAAAGCTCGTTAAAACTTTTGGTTGACAATCCATTCATGGTTTTGATTTTATATAATGCTAGTGTAGTTGAAAGCTTAGTAGACTATGTACAACAGGGATACAAAGGAAGTTCGGTGTCTTTGGCACATGATCATGTTGTATTTCATTTTCTCTATTCAAAATATCATCATCAAATGCATCTACACACATCCTATGTATATCAGAAATTTCAATATTTTCATGACTACTTTCAGAAGTAAAAGATGGCTTCTCATGCAAAAACCCAATTAATGTATGTTGGATCCATACCGTTGCAAACTAAATGATCAAATACATTCTGACCTATTATGTGAACACCTAAGTTCCGAAATTTTGTATACGGACAACTAATATGGTGGAAGAGTTAATCATCCACAAAGTTTAGATTTTCGAGATTGCTCTTTCAAAGTTGTTCATTGTATTTTATAACATTGTTTAGAAATCTTAGCACTCCTTCTTGAAACTCCCTAGTGACCGTAGATAAAGAAATAGACATAAAAATAGTTCATATAAAAATTTATTTTTGATTTTGTTAAATTAAAATTAGTAGCATGGTAGATGACACTAAGCTTTATCAATGTAAATAATGATAAGCTGTTGTGTCTAGTATACCTATCAAATTCATTAAGAGAAGTTATATAACATTAAATGCAACATACAGTTAGATTGTTTAATGCATTTATGTTTCAAAATTTTAATAGGTTTATACGAGAATGCTATTAATAAGGACCACGTGCAATGGCACACTGTTTATAAGGACTAAATGTAATGTTTCAAAATATGATGACATGTTGTTGATATCAAACATTCCTACAAAATCACAAAAAAAGTGTAGCTTTATAACATCAAATGCAACATGTGTGCAATAGAAATTTATAATCTTGTATTAACAACAACATATACCTTTTAATACTTCATGATTATTGAAGGTAGAAAGAAACACAAACATGGAAATTTTAAGACAAAATAAATTAAAAATACAATATAACATATTTGTTGAAAAGAAAAGAAGACATGACCAGTAAAATTACCACTTATATGGAAAATGTGGAAAGGCTGTACACTATTGTCTAATTTCACCCAAACCGGCCTTGTATGTTAACCTTAAGTTTGGAGTGAGACAAAAAGCATGGAAATTAAACTCCTAAGATAACAAACACTCCAACAAAAGGCCACTAATAAGAAACATTAATTTATTCCTTAGTTTGTTGTTAAATAATTTGAAATACATGCCATTAATTTAAGTTGATCGTATTAATTTCTTAACGCTCTGTTAACGCTAAAAATCGAACGCTAACACCCGGTGTGTGTAATAACAATGTGAAAGCACCACCCGTTGGTACGGGAACAGAATATAAGCAGGAAATAGCAGAAAACGGTAAAGGGACAACAGATTTATAGTGGTTCGGCCCGTAATTGAGCCTACGTCCACTTTATAGTCTTTTATTGCTGATTCTGGTTACAAAATGATACAATGCTCTTCAAAATACAATATATTTCGATTCCTAAACACTTTAGACTATTAGCTCAAGCTTCAATGTTGAAGATCTCCTCGAATTCATGTTGAATGCGGTAGATTCCTCTCAAAGCTTGTTGTAATGTCTTGAGTGATTAGAGTTCTTCAAATGTTGGATGAGTTGAGAGTTCGGCAGAGTAACGACGCTTCAGAAAATGATTGGCCAAAAAGTCCTTTTCACGTTCGGGGTAGACTGGTATTTATAGGGAGGTTGACCCCTTAGGTCGTAAGTCGTGGACGAGTTAAGGTAGGTCGCGGGCGACCTAAGAGGCATAGGCTACGACTTAACAGCTTGCTCTGGATCCTTCGGTCATATTGACAAGGCATAGGTCGTGGACGACTTAGTAGGAATAGTGAGCGACCTAATTTCTGCGGCATAAGGAGCTATTCTGGTTTGTACATACTAGGCAGTAAGTCTTAGGTCGTAGGCGACCTAAGATAGGTCGTAAGTCGCGTTGCCTTTGCGCTGATAGTTAGGTTGCGAATGCTTTAGGTCGCGAAGTCCTTTACGAAGTTAGGTCGCGAAGTCCCTTAGGTCGCTAACTTTTAGGTCGTTGGAGAAGTTAAGTCGTAGATACTTTTTAAGCCGTTAAGCATGTTAGGTCGTGAAGTCCTTTAGGTCGTTAGGTCGCTAACTTTATTAGGTCATTAGGTCGCTAACTTCCTTAGGTCGTTAGGTTGCTAACTTCCTTAAGTTGTTAGGTCGCTAACTTCTTAACTTGGTAGGTCGCTAACTTCTTAACTTGGTAGGTCGTTGACTCCTTAGCTCATTAAGTCGTTCATCCACTTAGGTCGTAAAGTCCTTAAGTCGTGAAGTTTTCTAGGTCGCTTGGCTCTTTCTGTAGCTAGGTCGTTACTTCCCATAAGTCGTAGGTTGCTGCTCTTAGGTCGTTAAGGCTTATAGGCCGCTAGATCACTTTATATTTTAGGTCGCTTCGAAATAGGAGTTAACATTTGCCCCTCGAAGTACAGGCCTGTCATAGGTCGTGTGCTTCGACTTAACTTTTCTAGGTCGTGAGCGACCTAAAACACTTGCTAACTCTCGCGCCTATTCGCCTTCCCCTCTCAGTCCCATATAAATTGATTAGGTCGCCGCTTCCTCCTTACTCACCTGCTTCGATTTCCCTCTCTGCCATTGGCGAATCTTCAAGCTTCCTGAGACGAATTCACCCATTTTAGTCACCGATTCATCTTCAACACTATACTCGTAAGTGAATTCAATCTTCATCCCGCCATAATCATTGTTGAACTATGAATCCCTTTCTTCAAACCTCAGTTCAATTCCATGTGTCATGCTTCATTTCGAGTGGTTGCCGTGATCGACACTTGATCGCTGCTTAACTGACTTATGAAGACACGGTAATTAGGGAGGTTTTGAACTATTTCTGGGGTGATTCCGTGGTATAAAGGGATGGAGAACTTCTTAAAGAGGACGATGGATTTCTATTAGTAATTGATAACGGGTTATTGGGTTGAGACGGATTGCGTGGAGAGGAAGTCAGTAACTTAGCAGATCTGAGCGAGCTAGAAATTAGATCGTGAGGAAGTTCTTGCGACCTAAGACCTACGTTTTAAGGAACTTGACCAACTTAAGAATTCTTGCGACCTATGCTAAGTCGAACAACTTCCTGTGACCCGGCTTTTGGGTCGTGCTTGGAATCAAACGACCTAAGACTGGCGACTTAATTTTGCTTGAATGACAGCAGAACGACCTAAGAAATTTTCGACTTTAATTTCCTTGCGGCATAGGCTTTTAGGTCGCGACCGACTTAGGACTTGGACGAATCTGAATTGCCTGTAACCTTTTACTCTGCATGATGCGACTTAAGGAATCTCCGACCTATGCTAGGTCGCTAAACGACCTAACACTTGTAAAATCTAGGCAGAACTTGACTGAACTGTTTAAACTTGAATTGCTTGAACTGAACTGCCTAAACTTTTTTATAGGTCATCTCTAATGATAATAACCTATTAAACACAATATTTACAGAAAACTGGGACGAATATACTGCCATTGACTGCCCACATCGAATGACAGATTAGTTGACAAAGAATAATCAACTTAAATGAACTTATGTGAATGCGATGCTGTGAATTGACAAGTTCAAGTGAAGTGTAACGACCCTGAATTTTTAACAATTTAAATTGAAAATATTTAATTAATTTTAAATATTTGAACGATGATTTGACTTGAATTTCAAATTATCAGAATGAATTGGCGATTTAATTTTTGAATTTAATCTATTGAAAGTTGAATAAAATTTGAAAGCGATTTGTTCAATTTTGAAATTATTGAATTTGAAAGCGATTTGTTCAATTTTGAAATTGTATCGTTTAAATCTGATATAAAAATAACCTTCCGAGGCACAGTCTCGGAATTTGACGAAACCAGTTTCATTGGGTCCATAATATTGAATTATTACTGGATTTCAATTTTCGTATTTATCAGAATTGTTTTGTGAATATATGGCGGGTAAACGCGTAGAGAATTTAATCGAATTCAATTTGAATTTCTGTAACAACCTGAATTTTTACCCAAAATTTTGATCATCGATAAACGATCTATGTTGACAGATAATTTCTGTTGTTGTTGGAATTTTTATAACGATAGAATCTTCGTCAATTGGCGATGTAAAAATGGCTGTTAAATTTCAGTTAGAATTTTTAAATCGATTAGAATTCTTTTATTTAAATTTTTATTTGTACGAATGAATATATTCACATAGTTAGATTTTTAACAAGAAAATTAAACAAAACAAATTAAAGAAAATAATTACCAAAAACAAAATTTGATTTTTAAAGAAAAAAAATATATAAAATTAACATTACCCCCTTACCTTACCCATACCCATCCCATATCTTACACCGGCCCATACCACCCTATACCAGGCCATACCCCCCTTTCTTCTGCTAAAACCACGTCTCCCCCTCTCTCTTCATTATTCAGCAACGAAAAGAAACGAAAAAAAAACGAAGGGCGAAAGAAAAAAAATGGCGGCGAGAAAAAAAAACTAGGGCTTCGTTTTAAATCAAAGGCACCGGCTTCGTCTTCCTCTTCGCTCGTTCTTCACCGCCGCGGCATCAACTCCATCTGCTCCGATTCGTCGAGTAAAGGTGAGGAATTTTATTCTCACATCTAATTCATACCTCTAGCGTATTAGTATTTGAATCCTGTGATTTTTCGTTCGTTTCTGTTTCATGGCTGTAGTGGTTTCGATTTTGTTGTTCGATTTTCTGACTGTCCAATTTTGTTTATGTGGATTTTGTTCGAACTCTTATATTCTCGAGTAGATGGGTTTCACAGTTTAGTTTCGTGGATTTCTGGTGACTTCGGGTTTAACTTTGTTGTTGTGATAATGTGGAACTCGGCTTTAAACTTGATTTTTGACTGGAGTCGACTTCGTTGGTCATCACTGTTTGTTCGATTTCGATTTTGATTTCGTTCTTTGACTAGAACGATGATTTCTTAAAATAAAACACTGTTAATCTGTAACTGCTTGACTAATTAGATATGACTTTATATATGTGCATATATACATTTGTATGTGTGTATGCATGTATCGGCGAGTCTACACTTACAGTTTTCTTATATATTGACATTGATACTGTGGTTCCATGATTTGCTTGCTTATGTTGTTGCGGTATCATTGACTGGTTCACTTGATTTCATGGTTCGCGGTTGTGAACACTGCCTAGCTTCGGCTATCTGTTTTAGTTAAAAATCTAGTTGATAGTTGGTTTTGGCTCAACTTGATACGTGTAGTTGTTTTCACAATACATGTATAGGTTGTACCATTGTTATTCCTGGTTCATATCTGCACTTGACAATTTGAGTGCTTGCAGTAGTATTGATTTTATATGAAGTATTACTCTTGTTTAGTTTCTGGGTTTCACCATACTGTTGTTTGCATTTGTACCATGTACTTGAGTCTGGTTCTTGTTACACTTCACCTGCTATGTCTTTGTTCATGTTGGCACTGAAATTTGCTGTGGCCTTCATTGTTTTTGGTCTGGCATATGAACTGCTGCTATATCAATTTGAGTCTTGACCAATATTGAAGTAGTCTTCATTGTTGCATGTATCACTCTTCATTCACTTCAGATGCTCTCCACTGTGGTATATGTCTGCATCCATTACTTGAGTTGCCATTTCATATGCTTGCACTACTTGATGTTGTCTTCATCTATGTTGTTTTGTAGTAGCACTGTATGTCTGCAGTCTTTATTATGTCATCTGAATTGCTTTCGACTGCACTGTTGCATTGTGATTTCATGCCTGTAGTTGCATTCCAATTGTATTTGTGGTGCTCGTTTGTGGGCCTTTGTGCCTGCTGCACTTGTATTGCCCAGTTTCGCAGTTGCATCCCATATATGTGTTTTCTACCTGAACATCACTATATTGGTTTCATGTTGTATTTGGGCCTTACATCTTATTGTTCACTAGTAGTTGACTAGCTGTTTTGGGAGTTCCAGGCTCATTTTATTTTAATGTGTGGTTCATTTTTATAGTCCGACAGTTTTGGAAGCATGTGCATTGTCACTTGGCCATCTTATTTCTTTCCACTATAGTGGCCTTCACTGTTTCCTGGTTTGCAGTCTTCCATACTGCTATGTTGTTTGCATTGACTTCATTTTTCAGTCTGCATTGGTTTGTCTCAGTTGTATCTTGGTTAAGTGCATATTGCTGAGGCTTGTGGTATCATTTGCTGTCATTTTGTTATGGTCTTGTACACATTGAGCTCTGTTTGTAATTTGACATCACTGATCCTTATATCAGTGCTCGGCCTAAAATGTCCATGTAGTTTAGGTCTGCATTCACGCTGGCTTCTTTAACTTAGGTCAGGTCTGATTGAATCACTGTCTTGAAGTCTTTGTGGTCTTTACTTTAGTTCATTGTCATCTGAACTGTTGCCACTGTCTTCTTTGTAGTTGCACTGCACTTGATGGCTGATCATTTGTATACATACATTCTTGTATGTATATATATGTGTATGACCTCTGCATTTTGTAAATATTTTACCTCAGCAGTTTTGATTGCTGTTAGTATTCACTGTTGTGATGATTTTATATGCTGTGGTGGCGAGGCAGTGCACGCGTGCGTGTGCACTGCAGCCACCCAAATCGACAGTTTTGAATTGATATTTCTTTGCGTCGTGGTGCATTGATCTTTTATGTCGTATTGGCGAGGCCGTGCACGCGTGCGTGTACGGCAGCCAATAACACTGTTTATCTCTGTTGATGATTTAAATCTGCTGATTTATTGTTTAACACTGTTTAGTGTTAAAATTTTCGTTATTCGATTTCTTTGTTGAAAGAGTCGGATAGACGAGAATTATTGTGACTGTCGTCTATTTAAATTATTACTGCTTATATGCAATAATAAACTGGTTTGAATTAGACTGACCTGTGTATTATTTTCTTTTGAATATAATACTCGGGTCAGACCGAGTATTTTTACAGCTTGAAGATTTTCGAGCAGCGAAGTTAGAGAGAGAGTAAAGAATCATTTATTTCAGAAGAAAATTGTATTTTAAATATTCCGCTGTATCTGTTTAAAATTGTATAAACTCTGATGTATAAAAAAGATTTATAGTAATGAAATAAAGATTCATTTGTTTTAATTCAGTGTTATTATTCTGTGTTTCTGTGGCTGATTCTGTTTAAACCTTATAAACTAAATAACAATTCGTCTTTTTGAACGTTTCGAGTTGGTTTAATTACCGACTGGAGGCGGTCAAAAGGGGGAATGTTATAGAGTGGTATCAGAGCTTTGGTTTACACAAAGCTTAGTTTATGATGTTTAATATGAATAGTTACTAGAAACACTTTAAAAAGAGAACGTTTTTTCAAATCCAAAGAAGTATAAAATTGTTTTTGAAAATAAAGATTTTTAACTTAAGAAAAGTTAAATTAAATTGAATTAGTATTAATAAATATATGGATTTGAAATTTAACTAAAGGAAGTTAAATTAATTGAACTGGATTTGATAAATTATCGAAATGAAAATTTAAACATGAAAGATAAGTGATTATATGATATGAATCGGGAAGTTTAAATTTAAATAAGTTGTTTAACTTATAAAATGAGAAGGTTTAAGTAAAACCAGTTGTTAAATGTTTGAACAGTTTTGTTAAGTAAAACAAAATCTGAATTTTGAATAGTGATATGAATTTGACTTTAGTAAAGTTAAATAAAATAGAATTTCAAATAAATTTGAGACGAACTTAAGTTTTATGGTGAAAATAAATGCAAGTGAAGATAAATGAAACATGGCTTAAGTAATATTGAATCAAATTGAATTTGATATCAAAATGAATTGATAAAGTGAAGAATGAATATGAAATTGAGTTATATAAAGGAAATTCAACTTTAATTGTAAAAGTGAATTAGTGAATATGGTGAGTATAAATAATTTAATCTGAATTAGAATATAAACCAATTGAAATTAAGTGTGTTGAACCAAATTGAACGTAAGCAAAGTAAACAAATTTGGTTAAGTTGAATGTGCATTGGTTGCTAGTTGATTGTATAGAATTCATTAAGTGTTAATGAAATCGAATTAATGGAATTGGAAAGCTAAGTAAATTGAATTCAAATTGAAAGGTAAGTAAATCTAAATAGAACCAAATTTGATTTGAATTGAAGCAAACTAACTTGAATATAAATTAGTGAATGTGAACTAATTGAATATGAATGAATGTTAGTAAAATCCAATGTGAATGAATCAAATGCGGTTAGATTGAAAACCAAGTCGATGAATGGTTTACTAAAGAACTAGTAGATTATTTTGGAAATGGAAAACTGATAAATTTATATAATAGTTTAAATTGGAATTTTTGAATTATTATAAACGGCTTAAATTGAAGATTTGAAAAGTGTTAATAAAATATTGGAATTGTATAAGTGAAAAAAAAGTGAAATATTTAATGGATTTCATAAGTGAATGGAAATTACAGAATTAAGATTGTGAAGTTATAAAATGAATCGAAGTTGCGAAATAAAAGAATTTATAAGTAATTTACTTGTAAATTAAAATTTTGATATAAAATTGAGTTATAAAGGAATTGGTTAATAAAGCAATTTTTATAAATTGAAGTCTTTATAAATAGGAATAGAATTTATAAACGTTGTATATAAATTTGAAACTGACTTATTTTGATAAGTAAAATTCGTATAGTTGTTAAAAGATGTATATTCACAATTTTGGACCGTGAATATATTATTGAATAAAATGGACATGTTTAGGAAAGTGATATTTTAAAACGAAGTCAATTGTTTTAAAAGGATGTTTTAAAAGGCATTGAATATCGAAACCATAGATTTCAACATTCATTGTTGAAATAGACGTTTTCGAATATAAGGAAATGGTGGACTATAACACTGTTGTTATAGTAAATGATTTCCGAAAGGAAATGTTTTGTGTAGTATTGGGATTTATACATCTATCTAAATTTCGAATCCCTATACTAGTGATTTTGAGTTGTCGTAACGATGTTTTACGTAACATTCATTTTTGACTCAAATAAAAATGTATGAAAGAGAATGATTTCCTTAAAGATGAAATATGTACTTAATTTTGATTTAAGTATATGGAATATTTTCAAATGTTGAAAATAAATGGATTTGTGAATTACTTATTTTTAAATAAGTATGGAAATGTTTTTCCAAATATGAAATGTTGTGAATATATTCCGTAAGGAATAAATGATTTGAAATTCATTTTTTGAAGTCGAAGTTGAAAGGTTAAATGAGAAATTTGAACAATTAGTTCAATTTGGAATTTTTCAAAAGATTGAATCGTTAAGTTAAAAATTGAGTTTAACTTCGACATCAAAGACAATATAAGTTGAGCTTTGAATTTCAGATGATGATTTGGATTGCATGTCTAACATTGTGAATTGATGACATAGCAATTGATCTCTATTAAATATATATCTATTGGTGGCGGAGAATTTATTCTCTTAGCTTAACACCCTTCTTTGAGACGTATGAGCTCAGAGGTTATATATCGATAGACATCAATTCTGTGTTGAGAATTGACGATGTAAGCGTGAAATCCAAATCGAATGTGAAAGTCGATAATAAATGGAATTTTGAATATGAATTAGGTTTGAGATAACCTTAAATTTCCAAATCGACTTAGAGGAAAATTTTGAAATCCTCTATTTTGTTATGAATATGGATATGTAAGTTTTTAGAACTTATATATATATATATGAATGCGGTAAATTTGAAACCGTTAGTTTAGAAAGACATTGTTATGGAAATCTTATGTATGTTTACATGGATATGATATGTACGAAATGTGAAATGAAAGTACTACATATATGATATTATGTTTTCTAAACTGAGGATGTGGAAAAGTACCTTCCATTTATTATTATTGGAGAAGGTATTGGAACTCTCGATGAGTGTCCATTTGAAATTCGTAGCTACGTAGAATTTTAGTCAGAGTGACTATTTGAATCGGAAATCCATCGCGATAGTTCATCGCGATGAGATTAGATTTGATTGATGATTAGCGTAATTTGAGGGGCGAGATGCCCACAGTTACAAGCGATTCCACTGGGATAGTGGCGCAACCGCCGGGTAAACTGCAATCTAATGCCAGGCGAAATTTGAGGGGCGTGATGCCTACAGACACGAGCGATTCTACTGGGATAGTAGCGTAACCGCCGTGTGTACTGCAATCTATGGCGACAACCATGGCGAAATTTAAGAGATGAGAAATCTACAGCCACAAGCGACTCTACTGGGATAGTAGCGTAACCGCCGGGTGGAACTGTAATCCATGGGGGAACGTGCTTTCCATATCCATTTTTAAAAGAGTTTTTAAAAGTATTTTCACTGGGAATTGAAGCAAGTATATTTAGTACTTGGAGATTTTTAGACCTGCGCCTGGCCAGCGTATGTCTAATGTCTGTGAGAACGAAGATGGACTTGTTAAATTTCGAGTTAGCAAGTATTTTCAAACTGTAAATAGTGAATCAATGATTTGAAAGTAAAATTACGAAATTCCAACTTAATGAACTAAGAAAGAGGATCTTTGAAATGTTTTGAAAGTCCACAGCTTTGGAAGAGATATATTGTATAAATCTCTAATGTGAAGAATTTTAAGTTTGAATCTGAGTGTGGTAAATTAAAAATGTTGATAAAAGACTTTTGCATTTTGATTTTAGAAATCAATGATTGTAGAAATCATTGAACAAAAGAGAAGTTAAACAAAACTAATGAGATTAAACAAATGGAATGAATCTTATATTCATTTATTTGTATTGAGTTTTAAGTTAGTAAATTTTTTTACTAGAGTATAAATATCGATGAAATTTTAACAACTTTTCCTTTTCGTGGACGAAAAGTTTTTAAGGAGGGGAGTTTGTAACGACCCTGAATTTTTAACAATTTAAATTGAAAATATTTAATTAATTTTAAATATTTGAACGATGATTTGACTTGAATTTCAAATTATCAGAATGAATTGGCGATTTAATTTTTGAATTTAATCTATTGAAAGTTGAATAAAATTTGAAAGCGATTTGTTCAATTTTGAAATTATTGAATTTGAAAGCGATTTGTTCAATTTTGAAATTGTATCGTTTAAATCTGATATAAAAATAACCTTCCGAGGCACAGTCTCGGAATTTGACGAAACCAGTTTCATTGGGTCCGTAATATTGAATTATTACTGGATTTCAATTTTCGTATTTATCAGAATTGTTTTGTGAATATATGGCGGGTAAACGCGTAGAGAATTTAATCGAATTCAATTTGAATTTCTGTAACAACCTGAATTTTTACCCAAAATTTTGATCATCGATAAACGATCTATGTTGACAGATAATTTCTGTTGTTGTTGGAATTTTTATAACGATAGAATCTTCGTCAATTGGCGATGTAAAAATGGCTGTTAAATTTCAGTTAGAATTTTTAAATCGATTAGAATTCTTTTATTTAAATTTTTATTTGTACGAATGAATATATTCACATAGTTAGATTTTTAACAACGAAATTAAACAAAACAAATTAAAGAAAATAATTACCAAAAACAAAATTTGATTTTTAAAGAAAAAAAAAATATAAAATTAACATTACCCCCTTACCTTACCCATACCCATCCCATATCTTACACCGGCCCATACCACCCTATACCAGGCCATACCCCCCTTTCTTCTGCTAAAACCACGTCTCCCCCTCTCTCTTCATTATTCAGCAACGAAAAGAAACGAAAAAAAAACGAAGGGCGAAAGAAAAAAAATGGCGGCGAGAAAAAAAAAACTAGGGCTTCGTTTTAAATCAAAGGCGTCGGCTTCGTCTTCCTCTTCGCTCGTTCTTCACCGCCGCGGCATCAACTCCATCTGCTCCGATTCGTCGAGTAAAGGTGAGGAATTTTATTCTCACATCTAATTCATACCTCTAGCGTATTAGTATTTGAATCCTGTGATTTTTCGTTCGTTTCTGTTTCATGGCTGTAGTGGTTTCGATTTTGTTGTTCGATTTTCTGACTGTCCAATTTTGTTTATGTGGATTTTGTTCGAACTCTTATATTCTCGAGTAGATGGGTTTCACAGTTTAGTTTCGTGGATTTCTGGTGACTTCGGGTTTAACTTTGTTGTTGTGATAATGTGGAACTCGGCTTTAAACTTGATTTTTGACTGGAGTCGACTTCGTTGGTCATCACTGTTTGTTCGATTTCGATTTTGATTTCGTTCTTTGACTGGAACGATGATTTCTTAAAATAAAACACTGTTAATCTGTAACTGCTTGACTAATTAGATATGACTTTATATATGTGCATATATACATTTGTATGTGTGTATGCATGTATCGGCGAGTCTACACTTACAGTTTTCTTATATATTGACATTGATACTGCGGTTCCATGATTTGCTTGCTTATGTTGTTGCGGTATCATTGACTGGTTCACTTGATTTCATGGTTCGCGGTTGTGAACACTGCCTAGCTTCGGCTATCTGTTTTAGTTAAAAATCTAGTTGATAGTTGGTTTTGGCTCAACTTGATACGTGTAGTTGTTTTCACAATACATGTATAGGTTGTACCATTGTTATTCCTGGTTCATATCTGCACTTGACAATTTGAGTGCTTGCAGTAGTATTGATTTTATATGAAGTATTACTCTTGTTTAGTTTCTGGGTTTCACCATACTGTTGTTTGCATTTGTACCATGTACTTGAGTCTGGTTCTTGTTACACTTCACCTGCTATGTCTTTGTTCATGTTGGCACTGAAATTTGCTGTGGCCTTCATTGTTTTTGGTCTGGCATATGAACTGCTGCTATATCAATTTGAGTCTTGACCAATATTGAAGTAGTCTTCATTGTTGCGTGTATCACTCTTCATTCACTTCAGATGCTCTCCACTGTGGTATATGTCTGCATCCATTACTTGAGTTGCCATTTCATATGCTTACACTACTTGATGTTGTCTTCATCTATGTTGTTTTGTAGTAGCACTGTATGTCTGCAGTCTTTATTATGTCATCTGAATTGCTTTCGACTGCACTGTTGCATTGTGATTTCATGCCTGTAGTTGCATTCCAATTGTATTTGTGGTGCTCGTTTGTGGGCCTTTGTGCCTGCTGCACTTGTATTGCCCAGTTTCGCAGTTGCATCCCATATATGTGTTTTCTACCTGAACATCACTATATTGGTTTCATGTTGTATTTGGGCCTTACATCTTATTGTTCACTAGTAGTTGACTAGCTGTTTTGGGAGTTCCAGGCTCATTTTATTTTAATGTGTGGTTCATTTTTATAGTCCGACAGTTTTGGAAGCATGTGCATTGTCACTTGGCCATCTTATTTCTTTCCACTATAGTGGCCTTCACTGTTTCCTGGTTTGCAGTCTTCCATACTGCTATGTTGTTTGCATTGACTTCATTTTTCAGTCTGCATTGGTTTGTCTCAGTTGTATCTTGGTTAAGTGCATATTGCTGAGGCTTGTGGTATCATTTGCTGTCATTTTGTTATGGTCTTGTACACATTGAGCTCTGTTTGTAATTTGACATCACTGATCCTTATATCAGTGCTCGGCCTAAAATGTCCATGTAGTTTAGGTCTGCATTCACGCTGGCTTCTTTAACTTAGGTCAGGTCTGATTGAATCACTGTCTTGAAGTCTTTGTGGTCTTTACTTTAGTTCATTGTCATCTGAACTGTTGCCACTGTCTTCTTTGTAGTTGCACTGCACTTGATGGCTGATCATTTGTATACATACATTCTTGTATGTATATATATGTGTATGACCTCTGCATTTTGTAAATATTTTACCTCAGCAGTTTTGATTGCTGTTAGTATTCACTGTTGTGATGATTTTATATGCTGTGGTGGCGAGGCAGTGCACGCGTGCGTGTGCACTGCAGCCACCCAAATCGACAGTTTTGAATTGATATTTCTTTGCGTCGTGATGCATTGATCTTTTATGTCGTATTGGCGAGGCCGTGCACGCGTGCGTGTACGGCAGCCAATAACACTGTTTATCTCTGTTGATGATTTAAATCTGCTGATTTATTGTTTAACACTGTTTAGTGTTAAAATTTTCGTTATTCGATTTCTTTGTTGAAAGAGTCGGATAGACGAGAATTATTGTGACTGTCGTCTATTTAAATTATTACTGCTTATATGCAATAATAAACTGGTTTGAATTAGACTGACCTGTGTATTATTTTCTTTTGAATATAATACTCGGGTCAGACCGAGTATTTTTACAGCTTGAAGATTTTCGAGCAGCGAAGTTAGAGAGAGAGTAAAGAATCATTTATTTCAGAAGAAAATTGTATTTTAAATATTCCGCTGTATCTGTTTAAAATTGTATAAACTCTGATGTATAAAAAAGATTTATAGTAATGAAATAAAGATTCATTTGTTTTAATTCAGTGTTATTATTCTGTGTTTCTGTGGCTGATTCTGTTTAAACCTTATAAACTAAATAACAATTCGTCTTTTTGAACGTTTCGAGTTGGTTTAATTACCGACTGGAGGCGGTCAAAAGGGGGAATGTTACATGAAGTATCAAAGCAAAGCTAAAATAATCAACCAAAGCTGATTTATTTGCTATAACACTGTACTTATTCTTACAATAACAAACCTGAAACTCAATAATTGACAAGCATTAACTAATTTGATTTCAGTTATATTTGTTTGTTATTTTTTCTAGTTTTGCATAACACTTCACACTTTTAGGAAACGTGCACCTTCATATTTAAATATCCAGTTCCTTGTGTAGAATGGCATCTCATCAAGAAGATACGGGACCAGCTGGAGAAGCTTTTCCGATTGCTAACCCACTAATTGATCCTCCGGAAAGGACTCCTACCACTTTGAGCCATAAAGTTTTCAGACAATTGTGTATCCAGTTCGGCATTGCCGAAACAGATGCTTTATTTCCTGGAGCAAGCGATACTACTGACAGACCACCCCTTGGTTTTGTTGCAGTTAATCGCAAGATGTGCTTAAGCGGAGCTATTCCTCCCTTTAATGATTTTCTCCGAGAACTTTTTCTTCGACTAGCTATCTCTCCCTTCCAGCTTCACCCCAATGGTTATGCTGTTTTGATGGGACTGTGTATTTTGTTCCGTAGGACGCTCAACCGTCTTCCAAGCTTCGATGAGATTTGCTATTTGTGCACCTTTGATAAGAACAAAGATCACCCTTCAATCGTGCTTGTAAGAGGTGCCAGAAACCGGAAGTTGATTTTGGATTTACCCGATAGTGCTCACGGGTTCCTAAATCAATTCTTCCTTGTCCGATGTCCTCCGGGATTCTACTCTGTCTGGAGAGTCGGGAGTAAGATTGTCTTTCTCTGTTCATCTCATGAGCTTTTTGAAACCTGAATTATCAAATGCTTATCTTTATTCTTTTCTTTTTTCAGCACTTCCTCCCCCACTTAGAAATCCCAGTCTCAAGTCAATTTTTGAAACTTTAAATGCTATGGCTATGGAAGAGAGAAGCGCCAAATTCTTGTTGAAAGACGAACTTTTGCACCAGTTTGAACTCCTACATTCTTCTCGTTCCGTCCAGCCTCATGAAGTTCCTGATTTTCCAAAAAAGACGTTAGATGCCCCAGCCCTTGCCGAAGAACTTCCACTGAAAGATCCCACCACTGAGACTTTACTAGTGAAATGTTCCACTTCTATGGATGTTGCGGGGTTGTCCAGCAAGTTAACACTTTCTCCAGTTATTGAAGAGGAGGAAAATCCTTGCATTTCTAAAAAGACGGCTGACGTGGAAGTTGAAAAAGAGAGTTCTGCGGGGCATCGCGGCGATGATACTTTTGATAATTTGAGTGATATAATGATAACTTCTCAGGAGCTTTTTAAAGATGATATTTCAAAAGCGATATCTCCTGTTGTTGAAGCGACTTCTTCTCTACAACAAATTTCGACACCTTCTACACCAGTCGTCTTCGTTCCTCCATTAAAGCGTGGTTTGTAGTTTGACGCGCGTAGTTTGCACGCCGCACACACTTAGGATTTTTCAGCACTTATACGCACTTATCTTCTTTTTCTAGAAATTTCTAAACTTTATTTCTTTTCCATTTTCAGATTCTCCGATGGGACGCACTGGTTCATACTATGACAAGTTTCAGCGCCATGGAGGCCGCGGAACTTATGACTTTAGGCGATACCTCAATGCCCCGAGGGAGACGGATGAAGAAAGAGCTATCAGGAAAGCTCAAGAGAGGCGGGACTATGAGCAAGAGAAGCGGGACTATGA
Source organism: Allium fistulosum (assembly GCA_030737815.1). Taxonomy (NCBI): domain Eukaryota; kingdom Viridiplantae; phylum Streptophyta; class Magnoliopsida; order Asparagales; family Amaryllidaceae; genus Allium; species Allium fistulosum. The sequence continues at coordinate 748,298,773 of CM060905.1, read as the reverse complement.
GCATCAATACGGGAGGAGAGATGAGCGATACGACTCTTCCCACAGAGGCGATAGTTCTCATAAGCGAAAGTCTTATGACGATAAAGGGAAGACTCATATTGTTGATGATCCAAGCAAGCGAGTCAAGCCTAGTGACGCGTCTGCAATTTCTGAGAAGACCCCTGCTCCAATTCCTCTTGATATCCCCACTGACTCTCCTGCTCTTGAGAAGTCTGATATCCAAACAATCATCAACAGACCCCAATATCAAGTTGGACAGGGTCCGCCAATTCTTCAAAGTCGGTTCCCGCAATGGTGTTTAAAGGGGGTACGCTTCGACCTTGATTTGGTCCCGATCGATAAATCGGATATGCTGCGTAGCCTTGATGCCGTCAAACTTAATATTGAAAGGGTGTCCGGATGGCAAAAGCTTGTTGATGAGCTGCAAAGGGTCAATCGTGCGAATCTCGAAGCCATGCTGACCATGGAGAATGATAAGTCGGAATGGGATAAAATTTGCAAGCGGCACGACGCTGAAATGAAGAGCATCTCTGACGATTACAGGAGGCTCGAAGCTGAAGTTGAAAGACTAAAAAGCGAGCTTGCCACTTCTTCCCCTTCTTATTCGCAAAAGGAAGAAATGCTCCAAAAACAAGTTCGGGATGCCCATGATGCTCAGCGAGAAGCTGAAGCAAAACTCGAAGCAGAGCAGCATGTTAGTGGGAAATATCGTGATGATGCCATTCATCTTCAGGAGAAAATTAGCTCCCAAGACTTGGAAATCACCAGGCTGCAGTCTCAGTTGTTAAAGGCTGTAAGAGAGCGCGATGAAGCTATCGCTGGGAAAGTTGCAGCCGAAGAATCTCATGTGGCTACTAAAGCCAATATAAGCTCTACTCTGTTCGACTTTTATTTGCACAGCGTTCTGGGTCATGGGAGCCTCTCCTTTCTGGGCCCTGATTATGAGATTGCTCTGGCCGAAGTGTGGGAAGCCGCAGTTGATATGCTCGGCGGTGTCGGCTATGATGAGGTAGAGCTAGAGGCACGTTATCTTGGCGATGAAACTCGTGTCGCTCTTGCTAGAGGAAAGGAGCAACTTGCTAAAGCGCGAGCTGAATCGACGGGAGAAGAACACCCAAAGGAGAAAGCTCCTTTAACTGCCCCCGTTCATACTTCAACTTCGGCCGATGTTAACATTATAGACTCCGGTTCCCATTCTTCGCCTCCTTCTAAAGTTGACAAAGAAACTGTTACTACTCCCACTGAGGACGATGCCCCGGAAGATATTGAGGCTGAGAAATTCGAGATTGATCTTACAAAACCGACTTCTCTAGGTAACTTTGGCATCAACCCGGATCCAGTGAATCACTTATTCAATTTAACCGAGTTTGATGAGCTTCTTACTTGTTACTTAAGCTTTGATGAACCAATAACTTCTCTTTTCTCGGAGAATACCAATTTTAAATTCTTTTCTTCTGCAGCGGAGGCACCGAGCGCTATACACTCTTCTCCTCTTCCAGCTGTTCCTCCTCCAACTCTTCAAGTAACTCATGCTTCTCAACCAGGTTCGCAGGAAGAGCAGATAGAAGCCCTTCGAGGTTTGGAGGATCCACCCGCTTCACAAGAACAGAAGGCGGAGGACCTTGAGGACAGCGAGAAGACTCCGGAGCAGTCTCTTGATGATAACACTAAGCTTTCTGCGCTACTTATTACTCTGGGAAGTGAGTCTTCCTCGAAGAGGAAAGGGAAGCACGTCATGAAGAAGTCAAAGAAAAACATTCCCGCTGGAGAAGATGAGGCAGAAGAAGATCCAGCTGCACCCTCTCCTCCTTCTTCTCCGACCCGTCCCCGCCGGATTCTGAAGCTAATCATCAAACCGGGCAAGGATACTAAGGGTGGCAGGAAGAAGGAGTGATAGCTTGGATTCTACTTTTCTTATTTTGCTTTTTGCTTGTATCGACCGGAGATTGTGCGGGTACCGGTCCCTGCTTTTTTGAGATCTGCACATGTAAAGAATTTTCACAATATTGAATAAAATAATTCTTTTACTTGTACGAATTCTTGTATATGTAAGAATGCATCTATTTCTCATTTTAGTGTAGAATAAGCGATTCTTTCTACTTGTACAAACTTTTTGTCTGTGTTTGAGAATGCATTTATTCCACATCTTTTCCGCGTGATATTGTGATGTGCTTGCGGTATGTTGCTTGAATACTACTTTCATTGTTGTAGTTTTATTGTATTATATTGCCCCTATACCGCAAGTGCATTGCAATATCTTTTTGCTTTGGCGAGACTTGTACTCTTATTTTTGGAGAATAATTATTCCGTCTTTGAGGAAACAATTATTCTACTTAAATAGAGCGTGTCTCATTTTTGGAGAAGTTTTTGTGCTTCAACCTTCGGAGATGGTCACTTCATATTTTTGATAAGTGAATTCTCCTACGCGGTAGAGCGGGCCTCTAAAGAGGATTTTACTTAGCACTTCAATTTCTGGGGAAGAATTTTTCAAGATGAACAAGTAAATCTTCCTTGAGAGTTGAAGTGTGCCTCTGAGGAGGGCTTTTCGTTATTTATGAGGAGTAGCATTTGGACTCCGAAGAGTAGCATTATGCTTTGTGAAGTAGCGTTTTGCCCCCGGAGAGGTCTTGTGCTTCCGGAGAAGTCTTTTGTTTGTGCTTCCAGAGAAGTCTGGCGCCTCCGAAGAGGTCTTATGCCTCCGAAGAGGTCTTGTGCCTCCGGAGAGGTCTTATGCCTCTGAAGAGGTCTTGCGTGCCTTGGGGAAGGTCTTCTGCCTTCGAAGGGGGCAGTATGTGCCTTTGGGGAAGGCTTGTGCCTCGTAGGAGGGCTTGCGGTGCCTCGGGAGAGGTCTTATGCCTCCGAAGAGGTCTTGTGCCTCCGAAGAGGTCTTGTGCCTCCGAAGAGGTCTTGTGCCTCCGAAGAGGTCTTTATTTGATTGCCTGGAAGTTACTTTCTCACAGTTAAATGGATTCACAGGGCGGACGCAAGTTATTTAATTGGATGTTCATTCGCACAAACGATCGCAATTAGTTAACAAAGGCCTTGCCTCAGTGGTTCCATCAACCTTTTTGTTGAGAAGAGCATTTCCATTTATTGGCGTGCCTCCGAAGAGGGCTTGTGCCTCCGTAGAGGTCTTTATCCTCCGAAGAGTTGCGCCTTCGAAGAGGTCTTGTGCCTCCGAAGAGGGCTTGTGCCTCCGAAGAGGGCTTTTATTGATCAGCTCGCCCATGTCCCTTTGTTGTTGTCTCCGAGCCTATGTTCCTTTTCTTTGCAAGCAGCTTGTTCTATCCAATAGAGTGTACTTTTATTGTTGATTGATTCCATAGGACAGGCGCAAGTTATTCAATCAGATGTTTGTTTATACAAACGATCGTGATTAGCTAAAAAGCGTCTAGTTCTTTTTCTTTGGAAAAGTGTCTCTTTGCTGGAATCATCAAATTTTGGTGTAAAGTTCATCTTATGTTGGATTTGAATTTGGAACTTTTTGTGGCTTGAAATTTGTCTATTGAGTGATTTGTGGGGTTCACTTGGCATTGTGATGGGTAAGCTTTGTTTTAATGACCTGCAGTATTGAATCAGCATTTTAGCAATACATTTAGAGTATTTACATATCGAAATAAAACAGGCATATTATAATAATAAAGAACACAGAATTTATAGTGGTTCGGCCAAGAACTGGGCCTACATCCACTTTATAGCTCTTTTATTCATCATCACTGATTTTACAATGGTTTACAATACAATCGATACATCCATAATCATTTTACAATTTCAAGCAAAGCTTTTTTAAGTAAAATATGGGCGCAAATGATTGCTGTTCCAGGCTCTTGGGACTGGATCTCCTTCGACAGTTGTGAGTTTGAATGTGCCATCAAGAAGTTTATTGCCTATAACATATGGCCCTTCCCAATTTGGCCCAAATACTCCGACTGCTGTCATGATCCTTTTCAACACTAAGTCGCCGACTTCAAAGCTTCGTTGACGGACTTTAGAATTGAAGTGCCTTGCAATTCTTTGCTGATATGCTGCAACTCTGAGTCTAGCTTCTTCCCTTCTCTCATCAAGAAAGTCAAGTGCCTCGAGTTGCAATTTTTCATTTTCGGCCTGATTGAAATAAACCCTCCTGTGCGAAGGGACTTCTAGCTCAACTGGAATCATTGCTTCCGATCCATATGCCAATGAGAATGGAGTGTGCCCAGTCGCAGTTTTATGGGTTGTTCTGTATGCCCATAGTGCTAGTGGTAGCTTATCAACCCATCCACCTTTTGCTTTTTCAAGTTGCTTTTTGATGGTTGACTTGATAATTTTGTTTACTGCTTCCACTTGCCCGTTTGCCTGTGGATGGGCCACTGCTGAGAAACTTTTTCGGATTTTGAATTGCTTGCAGAAGTCCTGGAACTCTTCACTTTCAAATTGAGTATCGTTGTCTGTGATTATCTTTCGTGGCACACCATATCTGCAAATGATATTTTTCGTTACAAAATTTATCATCTTTTTAGAAGTAATAGTGGCCAAAGGTTCGGCTTCAGCCCATTTAGTGAAATAATCAACAGCAACAATAGCATATTTGATTCCCGACTTGGCAATTGGTAATGGTCCGATTAGATCTATCCCCCAAATGGCGAATGGCCATGGGCTGACCATCTGTGTTAGTTCAGTTGAAGGCGCTCTTGGGATTTTTGCAAATCTCTGGCATTTGTCACATTTTTTGGAGTAGATAGCAGCATCTCGATTAATATCAGGCCAGAAATACCCATACCGAAGAACTTTCTTGGCAAGTGTTTGACCGCCTAAATGATCCCCATATTCTCCTCCGTGTACCTCTGCTAAGATTGTCCTAGCTTCTTCCTTGGTTACACATCGGAGTAATGGCATTGAGAATCCCCGCCTGTATAACCGCCCGTCTTGAATTACATATCTTGATGCTTTTCTTAACAGCTTTTGGCGTTCTTTAGAATTTTCTGGTAGGGAGCCATTGAGCAGATATTCTTTGATTAGGGTCATCCATGACTCTTGTTCTTGAGATACAGCATGATCCAGTCGATATCCATATCATCAATGCTTGGAGCTGACAAAACCTCCACAGGAACCAATCCCAATAACTGAGCTTCTCCGGAGCTTGAATACTTTGCTAGAGAATCCGCTTTCATATTTTCCTCTCGAGGTATGTGGCTTATCGAATATTGATCGAAGTCATTGAGAAGTTCAGAAGCCTTCGACAAATAAGCGGGCAGATTTCCTCCTTTAGCTTGAAATTCCTTCTTTACCTGACACACAATAAGTTGAGAATCACTAAAGATTTGCAATGCTTTGATGTTCAATTCCTTTGCAATCTTTAATCCAGCAATTAGAGCTTCATATTCTGCTTCATTGTTTGTAGAAGGGAATTCCAATCTTAATGCGTAACATAACGATCGCCCTTCGGGGGTTTCAGGCATAACCCCAGCTCCGGAACAGTAATCATTTCTTGAGCCATCGACATATAACTTCCATTTGGTTGGGATGTCTACTGAAGTCTCTTCCTCTTTATCACCTTTATCTGTATACTCTGCGATAAAATCCGCTAAGGCTTGTCCATTGATCGCTCTTCGGGGATGATAAGTGATATCATATTGGCTAAGCTCAATATTCCATTTCAGAAGACGGCCCGAAGTTTCAGGGCGAAATAGGACTTGCTTTAGGGGCTGGTCGGTGAGAACTTTGATAGGGTGAGCTTGAAAATACGACCTCAACTTTCTAGAAGCAATCAGTAAACAGTAGGCGAGCTATTCTAACTTTGAATAATTCATTTCTGCCCCAGTGAGTCTTTTGCTGATATAGTAAACCGGACGTTGAACTTTTGCATCCTCTCGTACCGGTGCTGCACTCAGGGCATGGGATGAAACTGCCAAGTATATGAAAAGGTCTTCGTCGTTGTTGGGCTTGGAAAGTATTGGAGGTACTTCCATGTGATGGATTAATTCATCGAAAGCTTTCTGGCATTCAGGTGTCCATTCGAAGTTCTTCTTTCCTTTCTTTAAAGCGTCAAAGAAGGGGATGCATTTATCAGTGGCTTTGGAAATGAATCGACTTAAGGCAGCAACTTTTCCATTTAGGATCTACAGTTCCTTCTTTGTTCTAGGGGCTTTGACTTCTCTTAGAGCAGTAATTTGAGTAGGATTGGCTTCAATGCCCCTAGCGCTTACGATAAATCCCAAGAATTTCCCAGACTCTACTCTAAATGAACATTTCAAGGGGTTGAGCTTCATTCCATATCTTCGGAGGATTTCAAACATTTCTGCTAAGTGGTCCATATGGTCAACTGCTTTCTTTAATTTCACTAACATATCATCGACATAGACTTCCATAGTTTTTCCAAGCTGTGATTTGAACATTGCATTAACAAGCCTTTGATATGTTGCCCCTGCATTTTTCAAACCGAAAGGCATGAATTTGTAGCAGTATAAACCAACATCTGTGACGAAGCTCGTATCCTCCTGGTCTGACTCATGCATCATAATCTGGTTATACCTGGAGTAAGCATCCATAAAAGATAACAATTCGTGTCCAGCTGTTCCATCTACATGCTGATCAATCCTTGGTAACGGGAAGCAGTCTTTGGGACAGGCTTTGTTTAAATCTGAGAAATCAATGCACACTCTCCATTTTCCATTGGCCTTCTTAACCAGCACAGGATTTGAAACCCAATTTGGATATATGGACTCTCTGATGAAATGATTTTCCATGAGTCGGTCTACCTCTTCCTTTAGCGCTGCTGACCTTTCTGGACCTTGGGTTCTTCTCTTCTGTTTCACAGGTGTGAATTTCGGATCAATATTCAGAGTATGTACAGCAATCTCTAGAGATATTCCACACATATCAGCGTGACTCCAAGCGAATACGTCCAGATTTGCTTTCAGAAATGATATTAGCATACTTTGGACTGCCACACTGAGTTGCGAACCCACATTTAGCACTTTGTTTGGGTCTTTAAGATCAACAGGTACTGGTACCGTTACCTCCATCGGCACCACTCTATTTTCCCCTGCACTGGCTTTTCTGGGGTCCATTTCTCTCCTCGCACCACTATGCTCGCCAGTGCAGGGACCACCCTGTATTTGCTACAAGGTTGGGTTTTTGATGCGGAGGGGGGCTGCCGCATCTTTACCCATCTCTCTTTTCCTGGCCTCTCGAAGCTCTATAAGATAACATTCACGTCCAGCATTTTGATCTCCTTTGATGACACCAACGCCATTATCTGTAGGAAATTTCATAGTTAGGCACCACGGGGCCAGAATGGCTTTGAATGCAACTAGAGTTGGCCGGCCTAGGAAGGCATTGTAGGCAGAAAACCCATCGACAATTACAAAAGTTTGTTTCCGAGTTACCCTTTTCTGCCCCTCTCCAAGTTCCACAAACAAGTCGACAGTTCCGATTGGTTGCTGCGGTTCCCCAGTGAACCCAACAATCTTCTACGATGAAGCCTGAACGTCAGCCATTGGAATCTTCATTTGATCAAATGTCTTCTTGAAGAGTATATTGCAGGAAGCACCGCAATCAAGAAGAACTCGTCTTACAATAGTTGGCCCAATTCCTGCAGAAATGACCAAGGGATCTATGGTTGGAGCTTCAATACCCATAGAATCCCTGGCTTTGAACATAATATCATCATCAGAAGTTTTCTGCTGTTTCAAGGGTGCAGCGTCTTCTAGAACAAAAACATCTTCTTCTGCTGGAGTGTATTTCAAAGCACGAGCATATCGTTCCATTTCACCCCAGCTTCTGCCCGCTGGGTGTGGGCCTCTTGTAATCACATTGATAACAGGCCTTTCGGATTCATGTGCGGTAGTGCCTTTACCCAAGCCAGATGGATGAGTAGGGGGTTGCTGCCCCTGAGTGGACGAAGTTGGGTCATTCCTGTTCTTTTTAACATACTGTTGCAGCTTGTTTTCCCTCAACAATTCTTCAATTAAGCTCTTCAAATGACGACATTCGTTGGTATCATGTCCGGGTTGGTTATGGAATCAGCAGAATTTTCCATTTCGCATAGCACCTTTTCCAGGTTTTATCTCCACTGGTTTAGGATACTCCACAACATCTTTGCTGGCGAAGAAGATATTCTCCGGAGTATCGGTTAAAGGAGTGAAATCTGAGGGTTTAAAGAAGCGAGGTCCCTTTATATCCTTTTGTTTCTTCCCATCATGATTTTCCCTCTTTTGACCTCCGGAATCTTTCTTAATCGAAGCAGCAATATTATTCTCCACCTTTGTTGTCACCACTTTCATTAGTGCCGGAAGATTTTCCAAGCGTATGAATTCATCAGCTTTCTTATAGAATTTCTCGAGTGAATTTGGCACCTTCATTTTCAGCCATTTTCCAAATTCACTCGACTTGTCGATAGCACGCATCAAATAAGTCAAGACCATTCGTGGCTCTGCGTTGTCAACTTCAGCCAGAGCTATAATGAAGCGATTCAGGAATGACTTAATAGGCTCTCCCGGATTCTGCTCAAGACTAGACAATGACATTATGTCCTTCGCCTTTGAAGCGTATAGCCTGAATTGCTCTTTAAACTTTCGGGTTAGATCGGAAAACTGGTCTACAGATCGAACAGGAAGTTTCGTAAACCAAAGAAGTGCCACTCCTTCCAAGTATACCGGGAAATATCAGCACTTAATCTCATCAGTCGCTCTGGCGCCGGTCATGTGCCAGTCATATTTGTACAAGAATTGAGTCGGGTCACTTGTCCCCCGATAAGCAGGAATGGTAGGGGGAACAAATTTTCTGGGAAACTCAGCTTTTAGAATCCTCTCAGTAAACGGAGTTTTACTCGGCGTGAATCCCCATTCGCTCTCATCTTCATTTCTCTGCATGCTTTCTTTCATTATTTGCCGAATCATGCCAGAGAGATATTCCTCATTGTTTAATGACTTTGCGGAGTAAACTTCGGCCATTTTCTCGGAAGTTTGTCCGGGCAAGTGTTCGCGGAAAACTGGCGATGGCCTGGATCCTTCAGCTTGGAGGGGTGCCCCTTCAGCAGCACCTGATCCCCCTTGAGGAATATTTCTTCCTTCGGAGTTGTGAAGAGCATCAGCGATGTTTTCTTCATTATTTACCGGTCTTTGACTAGCCCCGAGCAAAGCACTTAACTTCTCCATCATTAGAGTATTCTGAGTTTCAATTTGCTGATACAACCCGGTCACTGCAGCGTCTAACTCTTCTCGCGTCACTCCAATGCTGGGAGCTGCTTGACTTGGAGAAAGAGAAGTAGCAGTGTTATCGTGAGCATCTTCAGATCTAACAGTCTTGCGTTTTCTTCCAGGAGCCATTATATCCAACAAACTTCTGGTTTTGAAAGAGACATTTTCAATGAACTTTTTTGAAGCAATGATGACAATCTTCCTGAGTTGGGTTCTCAGTGAAAGCACCAAAATGTTAACACTAAAAATCGAACGCTAACACCCGGTGTGTGTAATAACAATGTGAAAGTTCACCCGTTGGTACGGGAACAGAATATAAGCAGGAATCAGCAATAAAAGACTATAAAGTGGACGTAGGCTCAATTACGGGCCAAACCACTATAAATCTGTTGTCCCTTTACCGTTTTCTGCTATGTCCTGCTTATATTCTGTTCCCGTACCAACGGGTGGTGCTTTCACATTGTTATTACACACACCGGGTGTTAGCGTTCGATTTTTAGCGTTAACACGCTCCATAGATTTAAAATTATAATTTTGTAGTTACTTTCTCTGTAATGTTTTCATATGTAATTTTGTGGTATGTGCTCTAGCTTTTGAGCATAAAACAGTTTCACATAAGAGATGATATAGAAATAAGTTAGATCAATAAAATATTGTTTATAGTAAAATTACAATAAATTTTTATGGTTAACTAGTCTACATTATAAAGTATAAAAGTAATTTGAAAATCAATATAAAAAAATTACATCAGTACTATGAATAACAACATACAATCATTATTCAAATAATAATGCATTTGTTCAATTATTATCTCTAAAAATAATTTGCAGTCAACATATGAGAATCTATAGATTGATGAATCCTAAATTCAACAAATTTAGCTTCCATAAGTTTGACATGGATTAAGTTACACATTCAACAGATTTAGTATAGCGGAATCAATAGACTATAAAGAGTAAAAGTGCAGTAGTAAAATTAAAACGTAAACCAAAACCTGATTTAGCTTCTATAAAGTTCAACGTCTCCGAAATCTAAACATAACTATAGAACAAAATGAGTCTAAATATTAACTCGAATTCATATAAAAGAAACAACGAACCATGAAATTAGGGGGTTAATACTCCATACTGGAGTTATGCTCAAAGCCGACGAGGATTAAAGTGATTTGGGATTTTCTGTAAAAATCGGGGAAACTTAGTGAAGGAAGAAATGGTTTGCCGACTGAGAAGTTTGTTGCAAAATCATTGGAATACATATCTGGGCTAATTTTTGTAGTGTGCAGCTATCGACACCCAGGAAAATGCTTCTGGGTATCAATTAAATTTTATTACCTATTAATATTTTTCCATATGCTTATGTCCATCAAAATATGTTTTCTCATTCAATCCTAAACAACCATAGCATCTTCATCTTCCTTATAAAATCTCACGTACACTATCAAAAATATCATTAGAAGAAGAAAAATTCACTCTAAAGAAAAAAAATCTCTTTTTGTCTAAAATATGAAGCCAAATGAATATTCATGGGATGATCCTAATGTTGATGGAAAATAAAGAGCTTAGTTTACAATTTTTATTTCTGGAACTTGGTTACTTAGATGGTAGTATATTGTTACTACAAGTTTTAGGTGACATACAACATACTACATGTCAATATATATTCGAATCACGCTATGCAAGTTTCGAACTTGTGACCTCTCACACGTTAGTTTACATTTGATCTCTTAACGTTTATTTTTCTTTCATATCTGAAACTGAAATTTATCATTTAATATTTTTGTTTTATTTTTATTTCAGGATGAGTTTAATTATCCCATTGCCAACACAAATTTGGAGGATATAAAGTTTGATGATGTTGTAATCGAAAATCTCAATATAAATTATTAAGTTGCAATATTTTATTTTTCAAGGCTTATGTCTTATTTTCTATTATATTTTTTCTTTGTTTTTATTGTTGTTAGATGGTGGATGCCAGTCATAATTAATTGATAATTTAAAATTTGGATGATTTAAATATATTCCAAATTTATTAGGGAGAAGATATTAATTGATTCTCATAATCATTCAAATATGGGAAACAGATTGGAAAGAGAATCAATTAATATCATAATAGATATTAATTGATTTGAGGAATCAATCAGATAAAGATATATGTGAAAGAAACACAAATATGCTATATTTGTGTTGAAATCGAATCAAGCGAATTCGAAAACGTTTCATCCTTATCTCCAAGGTAATCTTCATTCTTTCTCCTATAAATATGAAGACTTTTGCTCATCTTTTATCATCACAAGACAACAAGAGAGTTCTCCATAAAATATCTTCAATAAGATTCCTATTTCTGTATTTATTATAGGGTGAGAAATTTATATTGAGAGATTTGTTTTCTTCTCATATTGTACTCCCTCTTGAAGTGAAGAAGTAATAAAGGTTGTTGGGTCCGAGGACGTAAGCATAGCCGAACCTCACTATATCTGTGTGTTCTTTCCTTTTTTGTCATCTATCTATAATTTGTGCTCTTTAATTTTTCTTTTTATTCTCTTTGTTGGACTAGAATTGTTGAGATTATCGACACACTAGATCATTGGGTGTTCTGCTTCCGCTGCTCAAAACTCTTTTTTTTTCCACTACAGTTTGGTATCAGAGCTTGTTGTTCTATTTAAAGACTATTTCAGCTATGTCTAATTCTATAAAGATAGCACTGGTAGAAGCTCTACCAATTATGGAGTCTCTAGGTTTGAAGGAAAGGGAGATTTTGGCACATGGAAGATGAAGATGGAAGCGGTATTGAAGAAAGAAAGGACTTTTAAGGTTTTCTCAGATTCAGACAAATTGAAGAAATTAGCACCCGAAGAGATTGAGAATTGGAATAGGATGCTTTTACTACCATCCAACTTAACCATTCTGATGAAATACTTAGAGAGTTTTCTCATGCGAAAACTACTAAGCAATTATGGGATGCTCTTCAAAAAAAGTACTACGATAAGTCTCTCACTAACCGCATCATCCTACAATAACAACTTTACTCGTTCAAGATGAAGCCTGGAACTGATGTATTAGCTCACATGGATGCCCTAAACACAGTACTACGATAAGTCTCTCACTAACTGCATCATCCTACAACAACTTTGCTCGTTCAAGATGAAGCCTGGAACTGATGTATTAGCTCACATGGATGCCCTAAACACACTTGTTATGAATCTTTGAGCAGCTGAAGTAAAAACTGAGTATGAAGCGCAAGCTGTCATTCTTTTATATTCTTTGCCTGCGAAGTATAACACTTTTGTTAACTCCATGATCTATGGGCGCTCTTCTATTTGTTTGGAGGATGTGAAGACAAATTTGCATAACGAGATGTTGAGGGGGGAAACGATCAAACATGAGCATGGAGAATGATTCCGAAGGCTTTATTACGCAAAGGGGAAGTAGTAAGAGTAGACCCAAATATGGTGGATATAGAGCCAAGTCAAGATCTCAGTCAAGGGGAGCTCCGAAGGGAGTTTGTCATTATTACAGAAGACCTGGACATTATATTACAAGTTTCCATAAGTTAGAGAATAAAAACAAAGCTGTTACCCAAAAGGTTTCAGCTACTACAGTGGAAACATCAAATTCAGAGATAGATCCTGGCATTTTTACAGCTTCTACCTCTTCTATGAAGAGTGTGATATGGATTATTGACTCTGGAGCATCCTATCATATGACACCTGATAGACAATCTTTTTCCACTTATCATCAGTTTGATGGAGGAGAGGTTCTCATGGGAAATAATGCTACTTGTCGCATGATTGGTATTGGAACGGTGAAGATCAAGATATTTGATGGTGTTGTTCGTACTTTGTGTGATGTATGGCATGTGCCTGATTTGAGGCATAGTTCGATCTTCGTTGGAGCATTGTGCAATCTTGGCTTGAAGTGTGTAATAGAAAAAGATTCACTGAAAATTACAAATGGCTCCTTGATAGTGATGAAAGGGGTAAAAGCTGGAAATCTATATTTGATGAAGGGTACCACTGTTGTTGCGGAGTCTTCTTCGGTTGTTCATTCTATTGATTCTGATTCTACCAGATTGTGGCATTTTCGTATAAGACACATTGGAGAGCGCAGTTTGGAAGTATTACGAAAGCCAGGTTTGATTGACAGTATTCATCATTCAAAACTTGGCTTCAGTGAAGGATGCGTACTTGGAAAGCAAACGAAGGTTTCTTTTGGCATTGTAAAGCATAAGTTTAAAGATGTTTAGAGTATGTTCACATTGATGTTTGGGGCATCGCACCATGCTTATCTTTTGGAGGAGCCATGTATTTTTTCATTTGTTGATGATTTTTCTAGAAAGGTATGGATTTACTTTATGAAGTCCAAGGATGAAACTTTTAATAGGTTTCAAAGTTGGAAATCTCTTATTGAGAAGCAGTTTGGAAAGAAAGTAAAGATTCTTCATTCAGATAATGGTGATGAATTCACTTCTCAACAATTCACCAAATTTTCCGGGTCTGAAGGAATCAAAAGGCACTACACCACACCAAGAGACCCTCAGTCAAATGGAGTTCCAGAGAGGATGAATCGGACTTTGTTAGAAAGAACTCGTTGCTTACGTCTGACTGCTAGATTAAAGAAGAGATTTTGGGGAGAAGCATCATCTAAGGCAGTTTTCCTCATCAACCGTACACCTTCTACCGCCATAGATATGAAGATTCCTGAAGAAGTATAGAAGAGAGAGCCTATTTCATATTCATTTCTCAAAGTATTTGGTTGTCCAGCTTATCTGCATGAGAGCAAAGGGAAGTTGGATCCAAGATCGCGCAAGTGTATTTTGTTGGCTATAGGAGAGGAGTTAAGGGTTATAAGTTGTGGTATCCTACTACCCAGAAGATTATTACTAGCAGGCATGTTACATTTGATGAAAAGGTTGCGTTAGAGGTGGAGCCTTCTTCTTCACTTAATGATGATGTTGAGAGGACAAATTTAGAGTGTCGGACACAAAGAAGATCATCAGACTTCCATACAAGTAAAAATGGTGTTTTCGATGACACCGTGGTTGATGAGGAGAGAACAGAGGATCGATCTCAAGGTGGAGCTCAAATTCAAACTCGGCCAATAAAGAGAGGAAAAGACCTAAATGGCTTGATGATTTTGTTGGATTAAGCATTAAAGACATTAACTTCGATGATATGACAGCCTACGCATTAAGCATATTTCATGATGAGCCCAGAGACTATCGAGATGCCATTGGTTCAGTTGATAGTTCCAGTTGGTTAGTAGCTATGGAGGAGGAAATTAAGTCTTTGCACAAAAATCGCACTTGGGATTTAGTGCCACTTCCTTTCTGTAAGAGAGCAAACGAATGTAAGTGAATATATAAGGTGAAAGACGGCGACGATGGTGACTTGAGGTACAAAGCAAGAATAGTGGCGTAGGGTTATGTTAAGAGGAAAGGTGTGGAGTTCCATGATATTTTTTCTCCAGTTGTCAGACACACTTCCATTCGCATTCTTTTGGCATTGATTGCCCACTTCGACATGGAGTTGGAAAAATTAGATGTCAATTCAGCATTCTTGTATGGTGACCTCAAGGAGGACATTTACCTACAGCAGCCAGAGGGGTTCATTGACAGCAGCAAGCCTAGTCATGTTTGTAAGCTTAACAAATCTCTTTATGGTTTATAACAATCTCCTATACGGTGGTATAAGAAATTTGATAAGCTTATGATCTCGCATGGTTACTCTAGAAGCTTTAAGAACCAATGTGTCTATTTTAAGAAGTGTGATGAAGACATCATTTATTTGTTGCTTTATGTTGATGATATGTTGATAGTTTTTAAGAGCATGACTAGGATTTCAGAGTTGAAGATGAAGCTCGGCAAGGAGTCTGATAAGAAAGATTTGGGAAATGCACAGAGAATTTTAGGGATGGAGATTCAAAGGGATAGAAAGCAAAATGTTTTGAGGCTAACTCAAACCCAGTATATTAAGAAAGTCCTATCTCAATTTGGCATGGAGAAAGTTTTAAATCGGTGGCTACTCCATTAGGCTTTCAATTTCAACTATCAAGAGATTTATGTCCCACATTGAATGAAGACAAAAGGGATATTGCTAATATTCCTTACTCTAGTGCAGTTGGAAGCCTTATGTATGCTATGGTATGCACAAGGCTTGATTTAGCTCATGCAGTTGGTGTGTTAGCAGATACATGTCTAACCCAGGCAAAACTCATTGGCAAGCACTAAAGTGGATTCTACGATATTTGAGAGGCACTTCTGATATTGGCTTGTTGCTTGGAGGTAGTGACATAACTCTAAGGGGTTATTATGATTCAGATTACGTCGGGGATAGAGATGGTAGGAAACGGATTTCGGGCTATGTTTATACATTTGGCATAGGCCCGATTTCTTAACCCAATCTATAGTCCATTGTAGCTCTATCAACCACTGAGACAAAGTTTATTTCTATTGTGGAAGTGACCAAGGAAGGATTGTATTTGCTGCAGCTTTTGGAGGATTTATCAACGATGAAGAAGACAGTGCAGTTGTTTTTGGATAGTCAAAGTGTTATTCATCTTGTTAAGATTAAAGCCTACAGCTCATAGACAAAGTACATTGATGTTAGGAGTTTCTTTCCCATTCTTGAAGAAGAGAAAAATAAGATAAAGCTATCAAAGATACACACAAAAGACAATCCAGCTGATATGTTGACAAAGTCGGCTTCAAAGGACAAGTTTGAGCATTGCTCAAACTTGATTAGGGTGGTACGAGATACTTAGCGCCATAAGGCATTGACCCAACAACCAATTTTGTTGATTGATGAATATATTTTATCGAGGTGGATTGTTAAATTTGGAAAATTTATTAAGGAGAAGATATTAATTGATTCTCGTAGTCAATCAAATATGGAAAACAAATTGGAAAGAAAATCAATTAATATCATAATAGATATTAATTTATTTGAGGAATCAATCAGATAAAGATATATGTGGAAACAAACACAAATACACTACATTTGTTTTGAAATCAAATCAATAATCCGGAAATATTTCATCCTTATCTCCAAGGAAAACTTCATTTTTACTCCTATAAATATGAAGACTTTTGCTCATCTTTTATCATCACGAGACAACAAGAGAGTTCTCCTAAAATATTTTCAATAAGATCTCTATTTCTATATCTATTGTATGGTGAGAAATTTATATTGAGTGATTTGTTTTCTTCTCATACTGTACTCCCTATTGAAGCGAGGAAGTAACAAAGGTTATTGGGTCTGAGGACGTAGGCATAGCCGAACCTTGTTATATCGGTGTGTTCTTTCCTTTTCTATCATCTATCTATAATTTGTGCTCTTTAAAATTTCTTTTTATTCTCTTTGTTGGATTGGAATTGTTGAGATTGTCGACACTTTGATTTTTTTCACTACAGATAATACACTTGTCATTTGGAATGAAAAAGTGTTTAATAGTTAAATTATAGAAGAAAATGGTAGATCAAATACTTCAAAAGGCATATAAGCTGATTTGGCAAATTATTTTTAACCGATCAAGTAAGTTTTTATTAAAAATATCATCATTCAAAATACGGTTGAAAAAAAATATTATTATTTAATTTTTGATTTTGTTGTATGTTATTTAATTTTTGTTGTGCTTTGAAAACAATTGAATTTAGCTTATGGAATATGAGGGGAAAATGCAGTGTTTAATATATTTGGGTGCCTGATTACTTAAAATAAAATAATAGTTAGTGTTAAGAAGCAGAAAATCAAACTATTTATGGTAGCCTTTAGTTTCAGAAGCTAGAAGCCTTTTCTTGGATACCAATAGTAGCATACATTTTGCAATACTTGACTACTAATTAAATTCATAATTTGGAACTTTGAAAATTCATAATTAAAACTTGAGAAATTGAATTTTCTGCATCTGAATTTAAAATTCGAATTTTAAACTTTTGAACTCCAAATTTGGAAACATGTATTTAAAAATTTAAAATTTAAAATTTGTTAATTCGAACTTCGAGAGTTAAAATTTTTGAAATCTTGAAACTTCAAATTTTGAACTAAAAATTTCAAGTTTGAAATTTGAAAACATAAATTTCAAAGTCTTGAATATTTAAATTTTGAAATTTAAAATTTGATAGTTCAATCTTCAAAATTTTGAAATTTTGAAGTTTGAATTTTAAATTTTAAATTTATGAATTAGAAAGTCGAATATGAAAATTTTGAATTTGTAACTTGGGGTAAAACAAATTTTGAAATTAAGAAATTTGATAATTCAAAATTCGAAATTCGAATCTTTAATAAGTTGAAATTTGAAATCCTAAATTCAAACTTTGAATTTGAAATTCTTAACTGCAAAATTTTAGATTTTGAAACTTGAAATTTTAAAAGAAAACCGAAAATTGAAGTTTAAGTTTGAAATTTTGAGTTTCAAAAATTGAATTCGGAAATTTCAATTGAATACTTGTAAATTTCGAATTTTGAGTTTGAAATTTGAAACTTCTGAAGTTTGAAATTTTGATTTCTAAAATTTTGAAATTTAAACTTAAAAGTTTTTGGTAGAAAATTTGGACTTTAATTTTTTTTTATTAAAAAAAATCTATTAGTTCCATTTTGAATTGTTAGGGACATGATTTTAGTGTTTTGATGATAATAACACACGAATTTAGTGTTGTTTTAGCTACAATAGCAGAATCTATGTTGAAAAAATTCTTCGAATGTCCTATAAATTGGTTCGAATGAGCTACGACTAAATTTATGTTACACCGTTGATGCTTACCAAGCCGTTGTAAACAATAAAATATGAATGTCTTGAAAATAAATGGTCGGTAGAATTTGCATAACAAAATGTGCTTTGCATGAATACCAGTGAAGGGAATGGTTAGCAAAATGTAAATAATTGTGGGTCGATTGTGTAAATGTAATTTTTGTATCGTATTTTTGTTTTTTATTTACAAGTTTTAGTAGTAATTTTTTCCCTCTTTCCCTCTGTTTTTCAGA
This sequence comes from Allium fistulosum, assembly GCA_030737815.1. Lineage (NCBI taxonomy): Eukaryota > Viridiplantae > Streptophyta > Magnoliopsida > Asparagales > Amaryllidaceae > Allium > Allium fistulosum. The sequence goes on along the minus strand of CM060905.1, from coordinate 748,280,617 downwards.
AGTTTAACACCACAACTCCGAAATTTTAATTTCTTTACATGTGCAGTCATATTCTGTTATATTTCTAGTTTTATTTGTGTTTTACTTTAATTTATAGTATGTGATGAAAATTGCATTTTTTAATTGTTCTAGCATTTCATGATTCATTTAGCTATATTATTTACAAATAGTTGAAACAAAATAAAGCGATAGCAAAAATAATTAATCATGACAAATCAATTAAAAATACCCCTTTAAATTGTATCTTTCGCAATACGGGAATGCATTCTCCTTTCGATAAACATTCCCCTTTCCTCCCCCTATCACATTCTCCTTTCGTGTAACAAAAGAAGGCACCATGAGTTGGTTCGGGTACAATAGCACTAATAAAGAAACTGAGTAATGATGACAACTAAAAGGTGTTCGATAGAGGCGAATATATCAAAATAAACCAAATAGAGACATCTATAATGAAGAACAAGCATTTAAGGACATCTAATAGAGTTTTCAAATGAACTAGAATACAAAAATGTTGAAGAAATACTCTAAGATGGGCAAATGAGTATAAAAGTCAAATATCTTACTTATCGAGTCATGTTATTTTAGATTTGTTAAAATCCCACAAATAATCTCCGAAACCCTCCAAAGTTTGATATATCATTCTAAGCATCATAAAATATTTTTAATTTTTTCGAGATATTTAAGTGTGAAAAGGATTAAACAAAAAAAAAACCGGAACGAAGTGTTAAAAATAATTATGTGAAAAACCAGACCATTTTTGAAAAAGATTAGAATTTCGGTTCATCTTCAACGAAGTGCTAAGCCTTCAGACCTGAAGCCGCTTCATATTCTCATCCCTAGACCAAACCTCCCCAACGACTTTAGTCGTGCTCGGACCGGAATTTTCCAAGAATTTCGAAAGTCAAATTGTTCATCCCTCTTAGGCCTAAGCCAGAGCAAGTCGTGCAACTCCTGTCTTCCCTGTGCGTGACCCGGAGCAGCTGTCGTGTTTCCCAAAAGAAAATCAAGAATTTTCCCTAACGTGGATTTCTTAAAATATAGCAACTTTTAATCATGTCTCTTTTCTTCGCTCCTCTTTCTCTTCGTCCAGAAGGTGCTTCTCATTATTTTTTTATAGATGTAACCAATCAAAGACAACCTTAGATGATATGTCACTCCAAATAAAAAGGTCCTCTCTATGCTCTACGACTCTAATAATTTTTCTCTACACATCCATTGATTACAAAATTTAGTAATCATTTAAAGTAAATTCTATAATCCTTGTCAATTACCATTTTATATAGCTAAACAAATTATAATATATATTGATAACAACAGTGGCACAACATTCAAATTTGACCTGTTGTAGAATTAGATCTAGTAGAAACATGAAAAAGGATGTATAAAAAAAGAAGAGACGCAAGATTTTTATAGTGGTTCGGTAATCTCTGGGCAAGGATCACTTTATATTTTTATTGATTATGGATTTGAACAAGATTTAGAGTCACTAACACATTGGAGTTAATGAACTAAAGCCTAGAATAGTGACCGCCATGGTTAGGAGACAGGAGATGAACAAGGAGAAGCGCCAAAGTTCTTTCTTGCATGTTATAAGGTTTATATTTATAGGGGAATTCTTCGGTAAACTTGGAGGCCCATGAAGCAGAAGGTCCAAATCCAAGTCTAAATTTGCAGAGGAGCCAAAGTCGGCCCAAGCATCAATTAAAACCTCTCGGCACCAAGAGGTCAATTGAAACCACTCGGTACTGAGATGTTTGTGTCGGCGAAAACTTCCCTTTTCTCTTATGTTTTGCCTTCCTATCTCTGATTCGTTGCTGTAACATCCTCTATTTAGAGGCTCGAAGCTAAGCACTATAGATGTTGCAGTCATCCATAGTATTAACTTCTGGTGACCAAATACAGTAATATTAATGGTATCCATAATATCATAGGCACATGAATATGAAACCAAATCACATATTTCACAATAACAACTTTTTTGATTACATTTCACAAAACATGTCTCATATTCCATTACATAATCCCATAATCGTTTCCCAACTAAAGATCAAATATAATTATTGTAAAATACACCAAGAGCGACATATGATGAGCCCCCTTGATTGACCAGAGTACTATATAGTCATACTGGCATAATACAACACAACAGAATCAAACATAATGAAACAGGAACCCCTAAATAGCTATCCATCAGCCACCTGCTCCTCTCCGAAAGCTTTATTCGCTAACCTACTATTAACCTGTAAACCTCAATCCTCAGCCTACTCAAATCAATTTTGAGCACCCGAGAGTATAAGGAGGAAAACATAAACTTCGAGTCAGACATAAAGTCTGGTGCGAATAATACTATGAATCTCGGTTATTTGATATTAAGTGAGACCATGCCACTTAGTGGAACGGGTTTCCCTCACCAATATCCTTTTAAAACATATCTTCTGCAAATCTTAATCCTGCAACCAAAATTGGTTAAAAACTGTAAAGTAATATCATGTAAACTTACTTGTCAGGTAACCAATAAACTATCTATCCGAAGACTATAGCTTTTTTTGGCTAACTACTAACCATTAGCTGACTCATGCCTACCAGATAATATAAATAAAACAATCTAACATCTGTTAGACACTTCTCTTTTTGACGGTCTGTCCCTAACTTAGCTTCTCCCAGGGTCACCTGATCCTAATGGTTTTGCGGGCTCACCAATAACCTATCTCTGTACTAATATACTCCCTTTTGTGTGTAATCATCATTTTAGTCTTACTTGTGACAAAGCCCCACGCACTGGAATTATGGACTAAATTAGTTAAGGGCTAATAGCTAATGTACAGGGCACGACTTTATACCAGTCCCATCTGGTATACAAATATCTGAGTCATTTTACTTAGGGTAATCTTCCCTTAAATTTTGCCTTGAAAACATTTTCATCTCAAATTGATTTAAAACCTTTAAATCAAACTTAAACAAGACAAATGTATACTCCGTGCTTTACTCAAAATCACCTTGCCATGTTATATATACTTTACCCAAATCTTTGTTGTTGAAGACATTTAAACCTTTGAAAGTACCACATTTGAATCCATTGAAAGTGCCCCTTTTGAAACCAAGTAGACCACTTTCTTTCACCTAGGCCAAAAGGCCAAAACAATCCTTTCGAAACCATTCATATAAACCTTTCCTTCGACAGCTATAAACCTTACACATCCTATTTTTAAAACCTTAAACATTGCCTTTCAAAACATTGGAAAACCTTTCCTTTCAAACCTTTCGAAACCTTCCTTTTAAACCTTTCGAAACCATTGGAGAACCACCCCTTCGAAACCTTCATTAAAACCTTTCGAAAGCAATAAAACATCAAACCTTTTGAAAGCCTTTGGGTTCAGGTAAAACACGTGGAAAACCTTTCGAAAGCATTTAAAACTATCTCCTTCGAAACCATTTGGGTTCTACCTTCAACTGAGCAAAAGGGTCATAAATCATTTAAGTCGAAAACACTCTATCGAAAGCATTTCCTAAGTAAAGAAGTGATGGTGTCAAAACCAACCCTTACGAAAGCATTGGAGAAGTGACTATGTTTTAAAAACAAAGTATTCCCTTCGAAACCATTGTTTTGAAAGATAAGAAAAGCGACAGCTAGGGGTTCTGACCCCTTCGAAAGCATTTACTTATAACAAAAGGCGCAACCTATTTGAAACCTTTCCATTAAAACATTTGACTTGGTCGAAAGCCAACCAAGCCGAAAGCATATCCTTTGAAAGCAAAGCATGCGCATTTTCAATTTAAAACCAAATCATGTTTCAACCACATCGAAACTTATGGTCTCGATCCAGTTCCTTCCGCCATTGTCCAATTCACTATGTACCAAGTTATTTATACAATATGCATTGGTTTCGATGGCAATGGAGGTGGAAGCTCTCAATTGAAACCCCTGTGCCAGAAGAGGCGAAACATGCCAAAAGCATGTAAAAACTGATTTTTACTTTAAAAAAGAAATTCTTTTCAACTAACCTGCCTTGTTTGTCAAAATATTATTGGTTGCTAATTTTTTTTCTAAAAGTGCTGCCAATATTTCAAAAATAAATAGTTTAATTAATTTACAAAATACCCCTTCTCTTTTTATAAATATTTAAAACATTTAAGTCCCATACCTTAAATAATTTTATATACCTATTAAAACACTTAGGAAAATTCTACAAAAATCCCAGAAAATCATCTTTAATATGTTTTCCAACATATATTAATTTCAGACTCAAAACATATATTATTTAACCGTAAATAATTTAAAACCCAATTAATCATTTTTCTCACTAGAAAATTAATATAAAATCCACATTAATTCATAAAATTATGAAAATTGAAACTCATCTCTAAAATATCATTTCCGATCTAAATCTAAAATTTCAAGACATTTAGATGTCAATAAATAGGGTGTTTACATTAAAACATATCATTAAACCTATATGAATAAGCATAAATCATCAATAAGCATATATAAACAATTAATCATTCAAAAACACGGCATATCCTTGCAAGATAAATCAGATTTAACCTTAAAATCGAAAACCATTAGAAAACATGAGATGTAATCATTATTCACCTTAGCTTTGAGATTAAGGAGTTTGAGATTTGAATAGCTTTGATTTGATTAATCTTCTTCCTTAGATTTTCTTGTTTATCTTCCTCTTTCTTACTAATGGTGGCAGGCCTCTACTTTAATTTGATTTAGTAATGAACGTGTAAATGAATTCCTAAGGGTTTATGGTATAAGAATATTCTTTTCCTAACTTCTCCCTTGCCTATTTTGATTCTTGTTAGCTCATTTTAATTTACTCATTAACATGGCACGACTACCCCTATTAATCACAAATCTCAATCCCCTGATTATAACATTATTTTATTTAATTTACCTAATTAAATATCCTAAATAATGTTACTAAAAATAAGGGGTGTTACCGTTGCATTCCAAACACTTTTCCTCCTAGGTTTAATTGTTTTTGACAATTCCCTTAATATGCTTGTCTTTCCTACTTTCTTTGCCTTATTCTCGAGAATCCTTGAAGTTGCTTGTCTATTCTTTGGGAAAAGCACTCCATGTAAATCATATGAGGTAGTAATTCAAGTGTAAGTGGTTTTGGAAGTTCAAAGTGAAGAGAAAATCTCTCGGTGCCGAGTGGTTCCTCTCGGTACCGAGTGCTCCACTTTGCCCCATTGCCTTTACAACTTGTTGAGTTACTTCATACCATCATTCTAGATAGTTCTAATCATGTTGGAGTGAGTCATGTCGGTGAAAACCATGTAAGTGAAAATCATGAGCTTCGGGTCGGGGTTGACCTGACTTGGTATCCCACCCAAGTGATTTGTGCTTTTGCTTTAGGCCCTGCTTGGAGTCGTCCAAAGGTTGGAGCGCATCGAGTCCTACCTAGGTGTTTTGTGTGTCCGAGCTAAGTTCTACTCGGTACCGATTGCTTGGAGTTTGACCCGAGAGTTTTGTGGGTCCGACCCGAGTTCTATTCGATGATGATCGCTTGGAGTCTGAACTGAGAGTTGTGGGTCCGACCAGAGTTCTACTCGGTGACGATTGCTTGGAGTCTGAACTTAGAATTTTGTGTGTCGGACCCGAGTTCTACTCAGTAACGATTGCTCAAAGTCGAACTTGAGAGTTTTGTGTGTCCGACCTGAGTTCTACTCAGTAACGATCGCTTAAAGTCCGACTTGAGAGTTTTATGTGTCCGACCTGAGAAAAACACCACTCGATTCAGAGAGGTCAATTGAAACCACTCGGTACCAAGAGCTTTATGTCTGACCCAGGCCTGTCTTGGGGTTTGACTCGGGCTTGACTCCAAGACATATCGTCTGGCCTTGCTATTTCTCAACTCAGGTTTTCCTTCATTTCTCTTAGGTTCAGCACAGGTACGACTCGGGTCCGACCTGAAGTATCGAGTTGAAAAACTCAAGTCAATGCTTTTATCTTTTTTTATATTTCCTTTTTCTTTCCTTTTATGATGTTTCCAAAGCCTTTAATCGTTTTGTCTTCATCTTGACATTCTAATTACAATGAGAACCTGCTTATCAAAATGTCGGACAATAATATATATATATTGCATAAATTTATTTTTCTTAGCATATTTATTAGTTTTTATATTTTTAATACTAAAATGTTTATAATGAATTGAAATTTTCTATTTATTTGCTTTAGATTAATTAGTTGTGAGCTGGTTGAAAAATATCTGATATACGTATATATCTGCGAATACAAATATCTAATATTCGAAAAAGAATTCTGATACAGATACAGATATGACACTTTACGAATCCATATCCGATCATTTACGAGCCTACTTATAAGTTATAACTGCCGACAATAAATACAATACACGCTTTGGTAGGTATCTCTAAAATTTGAAAATGAAATATGTAAAATAAGATATATCTTATATATAAAGCAAATACTCGATGAAGTGAAGCCTTTTTCAAAGTACCCAAAATGCCATTGCTCTGTTATGATTAAGAAATGATCGGTGCAGCAAATAGTGGATACTTTTGTCATTTATTAACTCCACCTACCACGTTCTCATCTATGTACTCCCTCTACCCATGATGGATACCTCTGCTCATTTTCTTCTTCACGATTCATTTACTTCTCGAAACCCAAACTTTATTTTTTAGCAAATGTTATTCCACCCGAAATTAACAGCCGCTTTTATACCCAAAATCATTTCAGCCATTAAATCAGTTGCGCCCCCCCCCCCCGAAATCCACCGTTCAATCCACTTTCGGGTATTTCGGGTGCCCTTTATTTCGGGCCGAGTAGCAAAGCTCTTATTTTTTGGGTGTAAAAAACTACCATGAAATTCATGGTTTCCTATTGAAAATTTTTGTTGATCGAATGTACTTTATGTTCTATGCAATTCCAAAGGTTACCTTCTTACAGATCTGTTTTTATAGCATCAAACTGATTGAGATGATGGGGAAGAATATGAGATTTAATAGTTTGTCGCCATGGAAACTTCGATGATGCGATGATAGAAAACGACTATTTTGACGATGGAATAGCGTAATCAAACATTGAGATCTAGGGTTGGAAGTTTAATTCTGTAAGCCTAAGTTTTACTGCTTACATCTCTAATTATCAATAAATGTTTCGTTATTTGTATGATGATAATTTTGTATATTTGATTTACCCATGTTTTATCAAATTATGCAAATACCATTACCATGTTAGTCATGTTCATTACCGTATTATTCTAATTACCTATCTTTTTACTACTATAGTTAAAGATATAGGATTAGATGTTATATAAATACTTTTTAGGGGCATCAACATTCTCCTGTCTATGTACTATCCCTTCCCAATCTTTATCATTATAATTGTTACTTTCTTTAAGAGAAAGAAGAAAAATATTTGGGGTTTAGACATGATAAATTTACAGTACAATTTGGAAGGGAGAAATGATTTGTTCCCGTTTATCAAATGAGCTCCATGTAAAATGATTTGGAAGGGAAATTTACACGACAATTTCCGAACTACCATCACCTTTAAAGGCAGGAGCTCACATTTGGAAAAATAATAATATCAAATTGGTTTTGCATTCAAATTTCTTTATATAGAAGGTTGATTTTTAAAATCTATTTTTTACGGACTATCCAGTGATTTTAAAAAGAATTCTGAATTGTTGATTTTTTTTCTATAGATCCTAGGCTAATAAAAAAGTGATTTTTTGCATAAAATTATCGAGTTATTTATTTTAAAATGATAATTTACTTGAGTAGATATTTGGGTTGGTTTTTGTTTTTGCTGCAACAATTTGTTGATGATTATGTGTTTGTATGATGAAAGTATGGGTTTTAGATGGTGAAGATTGGGTAGAAGAAAATGAATTATTACAACAGTGAAATTAAAGGGTTGGGGTTGTTAGCATTTCATTCTCAAATGGGAAGATGCATAGTTTAAATTTTCTAAAAAGGTGTTTGGATGAGCACTTTTTTATAGATCAACATTCTGTTCTATTGAAGAACCTAATACTTTATTACTTAATATTGCACGTGAATCATCAATGTGACATCATACTTTGACTTTGTTTTGTTGTGCACATTCATAGTTGTGTGGATTTCTAATTTTCAGTTTTTTATAACGTAAATAGAAAAGTTGTGATAGTGTAAATAAGTGCTAATTTTGGAAAAAAATTGAACGTTTTATAAAAAATTTGATGCATCTACATACAGAAAGAATATTAAACCTGTGATAATTAGTAATAAATGAGGATAAATACTCTTATTCATAGTGATAATGGTAATGATAAAGTAACATGCATGGAGAGAGATGATAAAAAAATCCAGTACCCTGTTATAATATATGTAAATAATGAAGTGAATATGCTTTTATATTGTTTTGTTTAGTCCCACATCGTAGGATAAGTTCAATCCTTAGCTCTGAAGCCTTTATATAAAGGAGGCTATGTAATGTAAATATATGACTAATCTCTGAGGCATGAATAATATTTCTTCTGCCTCCTTCTCTAATTGCTTCTGCTCCTATTTCTTTATAACATATTCTTATTTGTTTACAACACGTTATCAGCACGATCTCTACAAAAAAAATTATAGATCTACAATTGTGATAATCTATGAAATCAGATCTATTCTTTTCCAGATTCAATTATAGATTTCAAAATGGTAAGTCATTTTTATGATTTGATTGATTTAATCTTCCAAATCATTTTTTCTTTTTCTTTTTGTAGATCTCATTCCATTCTAGATCTACTTCTTTAGATCTGAATCTAGATCTTATATAGATCTAAACTTTGAGATCTCATTCTTATTTTGTTAGTAATTATATTTCAGATCTAATTTTTTTTTGTTGCTATTTTTCTGATCTTATTATATTGTAGATCTCAATATCATGCTTATTTTTATGTTTTTGAGTTCATTTATTTTGGAATACAAGTTTGAACTTGACAAAATTTTGATATTGTTGATTCAAGCAAATTTATTGAATTTGATTGTATTTAGTTTGGACATGGATTCGAGGAATCAAACATGGTTGTTGAATGGAGTTTTCATTTTGAAAACCTTTTGATTTGATTTAGATTTGAATGAAGGCTTTGAAAATTATTTTGATATATGATTTATATTTCCAGAAGAAATATTTTATTGTTTCTTAGAGAAACAAATATAAAGATAATACGTATCTAGAAGATCGTATTAAGTTTAGATCTAACATTGATTTTGATTTAGCACATCTGAAATGAATGGAAACATTAATAAAAGCTTACATGATAAGCTTAATATCTTCCAATATTTCCTTAAAAAAAAGGGAAAAGGAAATAAGAATTGAGAACCTGCAGTTTCTATAATGATAAAAGGTTGAGTTTCCATAAATCAATGAATTACAAGTTTCCTCAAAATAAAGAACCAGAAGTTCTAACTAAAAAAATAGGATCAGAAAATTTAATTGTCAAACGGAAATAGGTTTTGACAACAACCTGAAGTTGTGCAAAGAAATTATTTTAATAGAAGTTGTATAACTCAAAGTCCAATACCCGAAGTCTTGAATTATGAAAAGACTTTCTGATAAAGTTGACAAGTTCGAATTCTTATCGGTATTTTTTTAAATTTGTCAAAATGTACAAGCTAAAAAAAAGGAGAAGTTTACACAAAATTTGAGAACCTGAAGTTCATAACAAATTAATGAACTTGAAGTTCATGAATTAGAAGACCGAAGCTCTGTTGAAATTGTGTAAAATGATAAGGTTGTACTTTTTGAAGAAGTTAAAGGAAATTAATAAATCATCATATGAGATAATGATGCTACATTCAAGAGATTACAATAATCTCCAAATGAGTTATACCTTACCTTATATCTTCACATTTACATTATATTAACCAAATATCCTGAAGATATTATGTTATATATGATATTTCAAATATCACCGGATTGAAAAAGTAACTATTAATTTAGTCTTGGAAAGGGATGTTTATTATTTGGTATGAATTCAAATAACGTTTCAGTTTATATATTGTAGTCAATTTAAATTATTTTTCCTAATTATTTACTTCCAATTATGGAAATGTTTTCATGATCAATTAACAGGTTTTGCGCAATGCAAAGTCTAATTTCATTTTAATAAGTAACTGTAATTTAATTATTCTCTTTGTTGCTTTCTCATTGATAAACCTATGATAACTCAAACTTGAAGTTTGATAAGTACTATAAAATAATTAGTAGATCTGGGTTTTTTTTTCTACCATGAAAAAAGAAAATCCCGATGTTTTGACAAATTACCTCTATGTACATATGGCTAGCTATTTAGTTATAGAAATACATTTTAACATTCTCTATAATAGATAATTTATATGCCATACTATTTATATATACGGATGTGTGTGTATATTAATCTCCTAAAGAGATTCTTTAGAGATTTGTTTATATTTATATTGCAAAATCCAACATCGCAGAAGAGATGTTATAGGAATTATATTTTTGTTACATTGCATTCCTTAAAAGGAAACACTATATTCTCTAAAGGAATATCATATAAAAGTTTCGAAGTAATAACAATAATTTATCCCTAAAAAAAGGGAATTGTATACCAATATTACACTTCAGAAGTAGTGGTTTTATCTTCGCATCTTACTTTCATTTGGTGCATCTAATTTTGTTACTGTATTTAAAGTTTGATATGTCATTTCAAAGATAGTTACAACAAAAATCTCCAGTAGATGTTTTATGTTATTGTAAAGGTAGTAATTATGTAATTTCTATAAAAGAAATATTGTACATTGATATGGCAATCCAATAGTGCATATATATCTCTAGAAGAGATAAATTCACTCCAGAAGTGGTGATGATAAAATATCCCCAAAAGAGACTAATAAATTAGGAAATGATAACGTATCTCTAGAAGAGATTTGTTTATATATTTGATAATTTTATTAAACCAAATAAATGCATAAAAATTTGATTATGAAGGATCCTAGTTTAGTTTAGATTAGATCCTAAAAGTTTGAGAGCTATGCAACGTGTATCATATATTTCATTATAATTATATCAAACCTCCCAAATAGGTAAGAAATTAAATTATCTCTAGAATATATTGTTCTATGTTCAAATGTCTAATTATATCATAAAGGTCATGTTCATAGTTATTATTTCATAAGAAATATTACACGCATAATCATTTCTTGAAGAAATATCTTTAAATATTCTCCAGAAGAGATAGTCTGTATTTCATATCATAATTTTCATGCAAGCTATACATACGGTCTTGAGAAGATTTGTATCTGTAGTATTCCAAGTATCCAGAAGATACTCTTATTATTATTTTTGCTGTAATTTTTTTTTTGCAGAACTCTCAAAAGAGATGTGTAGAAATGTCTATATGCAATTATAAATTATTCTTTGATAAGTAATCATAATTAATGTTCAAAACTGATATTTGAGATATAATTGAGGAATAAAACTTAACAACTTGAAGTTGTGTGTATATTTTGTTCGAACCAGAAGTTCGATATGGTTCCAAACCAAATGTTTTGAACATTATCATGCGGGTTTGACGGATTCACATTGACATTGATTTATAAATAGAAATTAATAGTTTGGATCCTTGTGTAGTTTGTTCTAAAAAATCACTAATTCAAATGAGAAAGAGTATGAACATTTATAATATATGTGTAATACGTGGACGCATGTATACATCCATATATGTAAATATTCAGCCAACAACCTGAAGTTTGTTATAAGCTCATCTTATAGATTATGCATAGATATTATTTAGTGATTTAAAATTCAATCAACATAAATGTTGAATGATCAGAAGTCATGTATGTATTCAAATGATCTACATAATAAGTAAATTCCTCTAATTGGCTAGATCAATGAATGAGAACAAACTCTAATAAGAAATATCAATTGAATGCATTTTATCAACTGATAAAAGAATTATCCTTCTATTATTAATATGTATGGTGTATTTGCTAGTAGCAATATCATAATGGATCAAAATGAGAATCCAAATATGATTATTATTTAATGTGACAATGTTTGTCAACATTGAAGGGGAGGACAAAGGGATACAAGCTCATTTTGATCATTAGTGTTAAATATTTGTTAAAATATACAATGATGCAAAATATTAAGTAACTTGAATAAATTATCAATAATATCCCTAGTATACTTTCTCCAATATAGATTTGAATCCCTGAAGGATCAAAATGTGTAAACCACATCTGAAATGTAGTTCAAAAGTCAGTTCAAAATATTTTTAAAGTAAGTAATAAAGATGCCAAATAAAAGAGGTGGGTGTTCTTGAAGAAACACTTAAGGGTGCTCTTGAAGAGACTAATGACATGATTGTCAAATTACCCTAGAAGTGGTTTAGCTACCTAAAACATGATAATTAAAGAGATCTCAATAAATCATGTCTAGAACTGACAAGAAATAATCATCGATGATAAATTTATAAATAATAAAGCGCTTATGTTTATAAATGGATTAAAGATCCTGGATTAGAGAAAAACATGATTGGCCATCATGAAATTCTCTTAAATAAGAAATGTGAACCTATAGTTCACAAAATATAATTATATATATATAATAGAAAAACACACTGAAATTACTGAAGCACATGTAGTGCTACATCGTGTTAAATGCTCTAGGCATGATGTTTTTATAAATAATTGAATTATGAAGTAGCAAAAGTGTTTGAAACACTTAAAATACCCTGAAGGTATGAATATTGGTTAAATCATACTAAATGATGAAAATCTACTAGTTCCCGAAGAATATAAATTACTTTGCTGCTTATAAAGAATGCAAAGAATAAAGGGTGTAGATTACAAATTTCTTTTAAATATTATTGTAATGAAAATCTTGATATAATTCATGATGAGTAGATTACTTCCTATTTTTAAGTATTATTGTAATGAAACTTTTAACATCCATTGAAGTGGTAGTTGCGATATGCAAATACTTATTAAACTATACAAATTCCTGAAGAATATATATAACTTTTATAGTTATAAAGAATGCAAAAGACATGAAGTGTAGATTACAACCTTCTTCTAAGTATTGTTGTAATGAAAATCTTGATATACTTCAAGATGAGTAGATTACTTCATGCTTTTAGTAATGTTGTAATAAAAATTTTAATATTTATGAAAGATGTATATTTGCAATACGCAAAACTGATGTGAAGCGCAAAAATGAAAGCACATGAAGTGTTTTTCATAAAAGTAGCATACAAAATGCATAAAATGCAAATTATATTTGGAAGAAACAATCTTAGAAATTTGATTATGTCGAATGAAACTATTAATAAATAATATTATCAATGGGATCCATATTTATGGATCCAGAAGTATCTATAACCTATTTGAGTTATCGAAAGATGAATATGAATTCAGAGGAAAATTATAAATCAGGGGAAGCATCCATAAGTATTTTATAATGCACTCTTTTTCCTTAACTAAGATTTTTCCCACTGGGTTTTTATTAGTAAGGTTTTAATGAGACATTATCTTGATCCAGAAGTATCAACTCCCTAGTAACATTTGAAAATAAGTTATAATGTACACTTTTTCCTTATTTAAGATGTTTCCCACTGGGTTTTACTTACCAAGGTTTTAACGAGACATTATCTTGATCTAGAAGAATCAAACATCTTTTTAAGAAATAACATCTCAAATATGTTATTTAAGTTAAATTGTATTTTTATCCTTGACTAAGATTTTTCCCATAGGGTTTTTCTTAGTAAGGTTTTAATGAGGCATTAAATTGATCCAGAAGTATCAAACTCCATTTGATGTAGTAAAATATGTCATACTATATTGTACTCTTTTTCCTTCACTAAGATTTTTCCCATAGGGTTTTTCTTAGTAAGGTTTTAATGAGGAATTGTTTTGATCCTGAAGTATCAAACCTTTTTAGAAAGAAAATCATTTTTAATATGATTTTACAAGTTGCACTCTTTTCCTCATTCAAGGTTTTTCCCATTGGGTTTTCCTAACAGAGGTTTTTAATGAGGCAATTGACAGTATCTATATCGACTGAATGGATAAATGCAAGCAAGATAATAATGAGGAGGAGCAATCACATACACGTTTCAAAGGGGACAATTTCAAGTTATCAGAGCATTCAAGATTTTGAAGACGCATATTCAAGTGGGAGTGTTATAATATATGTAAATAATGAAGTGAATATGCTTTTATATTGTTTTGTTTAGTCCCACATCGTAGGATAAGTTCAATCCTTAGCTCTGAAGCCTTTATATAAAGGAGGCTATGTAATGTAAATATATGACTAATCTCTGAGGAATGAATAATATTTCTTCTGCCTCCTTCTCTAATTGCTTCTACTCTTATTTCTTTATAACATATTCTTATTTGTTTATAACATACCCATCTTAGTTGCTCTTTATGGCAAGAATAGTTATATGAAGAATCAATGGCTAATCTGTACCGTTTCATTTTTCCATAGAAATAACAATTGTTGGTAGGGACCACCTAATTATTAATACTTAACCTTTTTTGAAATTAGTAGGCAATTAATCAATGAGCAATCAGTTAATAGATAAAACAAATGTAAACACCAATGAAATGAAATTTATGTTGAAAAAACTTTTATCCAGCTTGGGCTAATTCAGATTTATTGCATAATATTATATCCTTTTCCAATCAATTGATATGCTTGAGTGGTTTATGTGGAAAACACACAACGCATGTTAGAACTCTCTAGGGCACTGCAATTTACAGTATATACAAGGAATTTGTTATGCATAGGAATGTAGTTTAATGTTTTAGCATTCAATTGATAGCGATAATTTCGAGTTTTATTACATTGGTTGTTGGGCCTGATTATGATAGAGGAATTGATACCAAAACATTAACCGTAATTGCAGTCAATGCAATATTAAAATGTTGATTTCGTAAACATAAACACGAACATTAAACGTCTACAAAAAATTTCCAATTTTCCAAATAATAAACATTAGTTTCATATCAATCATGGAAGAGTTAAGAGGAATTAATACCGAAACATTAAAAAGGATGCTTAACTTTAAGAAAACAGTATTAAGAAGTTAACTCTGATGCATTAAAGAGTTAAAGAGGAATCAATACCAAGACATTAAAGGGGAATTTGTTTTTTAAGTAGCTTCTGTTTTAGCTCCATCAGTTTTATTATGTATGAGAATCCATGTTTTATAGTTAATACCTATACTTAAAATGAGAAAGTATACATCCAAATTCATCTTTAGTTTTACAATAGGTACATATTTTGTTTAATACTTACTTCCTTTGCTAATAAGTTTTATTAGCAATGATTAAATTTTGGTATGTTGAGAGACACTACTGATGGTTGTCTAATTAATATTCCTTATCAAACTTTTGATTCTCCATTAAACCATTAGTTTAGAATCGCATATGTACCGTGTTTTTGTAATCTTAGAAGGGTATTAAAATGTGTATATAATTTGATTATATGCACAACAATTGCTTGGTAATTTTTTTCTAATGTTTTGTGCTCTCTTTGTAGCATTTTGAATTTGGTTTGATGTGATTTTTTACTATATGAAAAAATAAAAACAGAGATTAAGCACTGCTTTCTTACTCCAATTGTGCTGAAAGCTATATTGAATACAATCATCACAATTGATACTTAATTAACTCTCCTTTGTATCAAAAAAATACAGTTTGTATCATGCACACAATGAATCATCTGAAAAACTTAAGTTATAACTCATAATGTATGATATTTGCTAAAGAAATAATAAATACAATTACATGTCGAACACTACATACATGCAATATGAAACCTGAAATGTTGTAAGTATTTTGAAATTGGTTTATTCTGTTTTAATAAGCTACTACTGTTATTGAAAATTTTATTGACCTTTGCAGAATAATATTAGGATGAAGAGGTCAAGTCTCAATGTGGATAAGTGGAACTTAAAGTTGGCTTTGCTGTAAGTGTTTCTTTGCTGAGTTTGAAATTAAAAATGACAAAGTTAGTCCAAACTATCAGTGATAGGGTTTTATGGGTGGCTTATACATGTTACATATATCTCTCATTTCAGTAAATAATATGACTGTAAATCTATATATTAAACATGAATAATGTTAAGAATTTTCCGGGATCACTACACAATTAGATTTAGAAGAAAAAGTAGTGAAGAAAGCATACAAAAAAAATCCCCCCAAAACAAAACTTTTATTGATTTAACCAAGAAAATACAAAAGAGACCTAATATTGAGAAGAAATCTCAATCCCGAATACTACAAAATACACTTTTTCCACACATCTTATGAACCCTAGACATGTTTATTTATAATAGACTTGACAAAATATCTTCGTTAATAAGTTATTGAATACTTCCATAAACCTTTCCCATGTAGATGATTTGTTGCATTTTCTAATACAATGAAAGAGGCAACTAATCACTCTACCAAATACACACAATCTCTAAAATGTGCAATTAATCACACTCCAAAATCTACCAAATCTATAAAATAGGTAACGAATTTGAGTCATAACTCCACGTAGACTTAAATATCTCCAAGATCTACTTAAATATGGAATATTGTATCACTAAAATCTAACAATCTCCACCTTGATACAATATTCCATAAATGTCATCCAAGCTCCTCCTAGAAGCTCAAACTCCAAACAATCTTCAATATTACCATAGAAACAAATGTCACCATTCCAAAAATGATCAGTCTTCAAACCACCTAATTATGCATGCTCTCAATTGAGCATGCATATCATTAATAAATCAGAACTGTTTGTAATACCACAATGGCCTCCATGCGGTCTTTGTGGCTTTCCGTTGCTGACTCCACCTTGATTCAGACAGACTTGTCTCTCCAACTTCACTTGTATAAGATTTTGCGATCTTTAAGGTTTTTCCAAGCAATGAATAAATATTATTGCTTTTCTCTTTGCACGCAGTACCTCCCTGTTACCCTTCCAAACCCTAGTTACTCCACCTCGAGTCAAGAAGTTACAGCCTTTCCCTTCCAACTGTCCAACAGAGACAAGATTCCTTTTAATTTCTGGGATATGCCTAACCCCTGTAAGCATCACCAACCTTCCAGTATCCATCTTCAACATGACAGAACCTGTGCCTTGAACTTGTAGATCTCCACCATTAGCGGACTCCACCTTGCATGCTTCCTCCTTATAATCAGTGAATGCTTCCCTTTGATTGCAAATGTGGAAACATGCACCAGAATCTAGCACCCACTCTCCTCCCATACTCATATCAACACAAAGAACATCATTGCTAATGCCAAAGTTTACCTCCTCATCACGGTCTACCTCCAGCTTATTTTTGCTTCCTTCTTGAGTTTTCATCCTCTCTTTATCATCTCTTAATTTATTGCAAAATTTCAGCTGATGGCCTGGTTTTTCACAGTAATAGCAAATGAAGTCTCGGTCCGTATTTGGTTTGAATGAGCGTCTTTCTCTCTTTGCAAAGTGGACCTCTGCCAATGGATTTGTAGTTTCCTTTTCTTCAATGGCCTTTCCTTCCGATGAATTTATCCTCCGCATCTCCTCATTAAGAAGGCTGCTAACCACAGTCTCCATGGAAACAACACCACTAGAATTTGAATTGTTCAATGCGACTACTAGAGTTTCCCAACTTTCAGGCAATGAGCTCATTAATATTAAAGTTTGAGTTTCATCATCAACTTTGAAGCTTATCTCCGCCAATTGGTTCACAATTGCTTGAAAGCTGTTGAGATGTTCGCTAATCGATTCGCCTTCCTTTAGTTTTAGATTGACCAACTTTCTCATCAGGAATGCCTTATTCGTCGTAGAATTTTTTGCATAAATTCCTTCCAATTTCTTCCATATGCCAAAAGCAGAAGTTTCACAAGCAACAATATGAAACACAGAATTCTCCATAAAACACCAAATTGCTACAGCTGCCTTCCTATCCAAAATTTCCCACTTTGCCTCAGTTATTCCATTTGGCTTTTCCCCTTTGTTTTCCAAGGGTTGGTGAAGATCATTAAGATAGAGATAATCTTCCATCTTCGTCTTCCATAACCCCGGTTCCTTCCATTAAGCTTTTCAACACTTATCTTCTCCATAGCCAAGACTCTTCCAAAAATTTGTGTAGTTGGCTCTGATACCAAATGTTAAGAATTTTCCGGGATCACTACACAATTAGATTTAGAAGAAAAAGTAGTGAAGAAAGCATACAAAAAAATTTCCCCTAAAACAAAACTTTTATTGATTTAACCAAGAAAATACAAAAGAGACCTAATATTGAGAAGAAATCTCAATCCCGAATACTACAAAATACACTTTTTCCACACATCTTATGAACCCTATACATGTTTATTTATAATAGACTTGACAAAAAATCTTCGTTAATAAGTTATTGAATACTTCCATAAACCTTTCCCATGTAGATGATTTGTTGCATTTTCTAATGCAATGAAAGAGGCAACTAATCACTCTACCAAATACACACAATCTCTAAAATGTGCAATTAATCACACTCCAAAATCTACCAAATCTATAAAATAGGTAATGAATTTGAGTCATAATTCCACGTAGACTTAAATATCTCCAATATCTACTTAAATATGGAATATTGTATTACTAAAATCTAACAAATATAACAAATTATTTACCAATTATAGCTTGCCATTTTGTTTTCTTTTCAACAAAAAATCATAATATGTCTATTTCACATAAATAGATATGTTTAACGAAGATCATCTTCTTTTTAATTTTTGAAATTCAAGTTGCAAACTGGGTATGCATGAACACGTAATAATAATTCTCTTTGATTTATGCTAAAAATATGGCATTAATTTACGACTCTTTAAATTTTAAACTTTAAATAGAGAAATATCAATCTTTTATTACCCGTTTGACTTGACCACGTTGACTGTTTTAGGTAAATTCAATAACCTTCCCAGTATTCTTTTTTTTTTCCAGTTGTGATTTACCTCCTTAAGTTATATATTTTAGGTCATTTTTATTCCAAGCTAAATAATATTCATGATTTGAAGCTCATTAAAAGGTAAATGTTACGTAGTTTCGATGAATTAAGTGTAGTCGTTGTTCCTTTTGTTTCGTTTTGAAGTACCTTCTCAACATTGTTTTATTTTCTAACTATGATTTACTTTATTTATTTATTCTATATGCTTTTCTTAGTATTCAAAATTTGAAGAAAAATGTATCTATTTTCATGAACTTTAATGGCATTGTATTTAGTCATTGACAATCCTTTGTTTCCTCCAAGATTGCCCTTGAATATTTGATGTAGAGTAGATATCTACCAAATCAATTCATTTAACTTGCACTTTTCCAAAAGGTAAATCATATCGTATCTTCCCTTGGGTAAAATCACTTTTGCTTTCTGTGGCATTGATTTCTGTTTATGATAAAATTAATTTGTTTGGTTAAACATATACTTTTTCATATATTTTAATAAACCTATCGATTTGCCATAAAATGGTTAATTATCTATTGGGTGATTTGTTAATTTACCATGAACTAATTTATTTGTTGCATTGTCTATTTGTTCCACCAAAAGGAAAGTCGGTTAAAGTTATGAGATCATTTTATTTCGTTCTCTCTCACTAAAACAAGTCAGCTGTAATGACATGCTAAATGTTAAAGGATAACTTTTAACGTTTATAAGATTGCCAAAACAACCAAAAATTTATTAGTTTGGTATAAATACAAAAACACCATGTGATCGTTTGCTCTTATTTTATTTTATTAGGACTTTCCTAAATTATTGTTTTTTGTCAAATTTAAAGTTATCCTTACTGTATTATCCATTATGAAATCAAAGGTCAAATTTTGTTTTCTGTCTGTTATAGGTAACATGTTATAATTTAATGCTCAAACAAATTATCAACACCTTTACCCAAAAATTAAATGAACATAAACTATAGCCCCATCTTATTATCAGATATATGGATTATGTGTTGACTCCTTATTTCTTTACGCAGAGAAAACTTAAATTCTTTTTTAAATGTTTTGTGGCTTCATATTGCTTTCTTACATCTGTACTGCAGATTGTGATTATGGTGAATGGAGGAGGGGAAGAATTTGAATCTACTAGCAATGAACAAAATAAGTTGAACATATGTGAATATTTGTTGCTCGACGATCAGTTTGATGACTTCCACAAATAGTTGATGCTGACAATGATCGGCTGGATTTTAACAAAGCTTAAGCAATATTTTAGGAAAACTACGTTGCAATTGTATATTAGGGATCATAGTGCATCTATGACAATGGGATGTCATAGTGCATTATGTAAATATAAGCGCCTTCTATGGTATCTTAATGTATTTGTGTATGTGCACTCCCTGTGTTATCAATACAAAGTTGAAACATTTCACCAGAAGGACAAACTTTGCAGTCCAATTAGTTTCTAAGACACACATTCAAAGAAATTACTTTCAAGGCCAAAGTCAGCAGAATAATTACTTTCAAGGACAAAGTCAGTAGTCTAATTACTTTCAAGGACATAATTTCATAGATTTTTAGACCCTACAAACTAATTATTTTACGTTTTGTCCTTGAAAGTAATTATTTCAATTGTGTGTCCTAGAAACTAATTACACTTGCTAATAAAGCCCTTGTGGCTAATTTCCACTAATATTAATGTAGTGTCAATATGTTCAGTACATAAGAAAGTTCTATTGAAACCACGGTTTATCATCACATTGATGTACATAAATGTTTCCTTGACGTAGGGCCGAATGAATGTGAATTTTACTCGAGTACTGTTACTTTATTTACCCTAGTTTGGCGATTTATACTTAGTTATGTACTTATTAATAATATACTACTTCCTAGCTATGTAAATATGTTCTATGTAGTTATTGAGGTCATGTATGAATTTGGCGATAAAAAGTAGTTAGTTTGCTTCTTTTTTTTGCGCACGTCCATCAGACGTGCCTTGGTACTCGTGTGTGTGTGTATACATACATACATACATACATGAAAGTCTATTTGAACACAATTTAATGATGCAATTGATGATGCAATGGATCTCTGCCATTGAATTCCAGTTTGAATTCCACATTCCATATAAAGACAAAATGATCTGATGGTTCAGATCTTGTGTGTCTTCTTTTGTGTCACCAAATTATGTTCAAATAGCCGGTCCCACATATAATAGGGGCATTTCACCAGAAGGACAAACTTTGCAGTCCAATTAATTTCTATGACACACATTCAAAGAAATTACTTTCAAGACCAAAGTCAGTAGAATAATTATTTTCAAGGACAAAGTCAGCAGCTCAATTACTTTCAAGGACATAATTTCATAAGTTTTTAGGCCCCAAAAACTAATTATTTACGTTTTGTCCTTAAAAATAATTATTCAGTTGTGTGTCTTAAAAACTAATTCCAAATGCTAAAAAGGCCCTTGTGGCTAATTTCCACTGAAAAAATGTATTTAGTTCTCAATAATAGCTGCTAACAGCTGTACTTTCGCCACAAAAAATCTGGCTTCTCACTGCATTTCTTCTCAGTGTTGCATTGAAATCCCAGTAAAAAGTTCAGTTGGCGAGTAAAAAGTTCAAATGGCGGGTAATTTCTTTAGCGTTGAACGCTGAGAATATTATTTGCCGCCTCTCCTTGTACATTTTCATCGAAAAAACCCATTTTCCCTCTTTTCACTCCTTTCCTAAACATCGCTCCCACATCTCTCCTAAAAAATTTCATCGATTTCACTTCCTATCATCTCGGCTTATTTCTCCAATCGCAGATCTCTCGATTTTGCTGGTTGTTCGAGTTGGTTGCTACCTTAACTCACTAGTTCATATCTCAAGTACTCCTAAGGACTCCTTCACCATCGTTCAGATCTGCCAATAAGTGTGAGTAGATTTGTAATCTTTATCTAATCGAGTTATTCAGTGTGTTTGAAACTTATTTTGACATGTACAGTAGTACCATGGCTTGATTATATATTGACCAGAATGCTTAATTTGAACAATTGAGTTAATTTTGTGTTTGGAATGTTTGAATCAAGTTGAGTTAATGGCTTTGGGTTTTGGTATTGTTTAATTCTGACCTTTTGTTTAATCATTGAAATTTTCAGAATGCTTGATAATGCTACTGGCTAACCTTTAATGCTTAATATTCCAAATGCTTGATTACCGCTAATGCTTGCTTTTTTATGGAATAATGCTCACTAGACGATTAGACGGAGAGATTAAGTTCATATGCAGCAAACCCAAAAAGTTAAACAATCGAAGTAACTTGCATTATGTAATAACTTTTTTGCAAATTGAAATAGGATATGGCCTTAAATTAACACTTTTAAGGATAATTTCATTTTTGTTCGCATTTTCAGCTAAGGGACAGTTTGACACAGGTCCCTAATAAGTTTCAAAATGCACAAAAACCCCAGTAAAAAAAGTTTGTAAATTAGGTACCTAGAGTTAAAGTTATTGAATAATGGTATACACTTATACAATTATGCAGTGAATAATTACATGTATTTATGCAATTATATTAAAAAATCGCAAACATTTCCACAATTATTCATTGAAAAATTGCGGAAAATTCCGTAATTTTTTAAAAAAATTGCAGAAAATTCCGCAATTATTCACCAAAAAATTGCATAAATTTATGCAACTTTTGCATATAATTGCATAAATGTATGCAATTATTCAGTGAATAATTGCATAACTGTATGCAATTACTTAGTAACTTAATTTTAGAGACCTAATTTACATATTTTTTTACTGGGGTTTTTGTGTATTTTGAAACTTATTAAGGACCTGAGCCTAATATTCACTTCAGCTAATCCACCCAAAAAGTAGGAACTTTTGAGTTTCAAAATTACCTAAATTTTATTTAGTTTATCCATGGATTATTTTTTAGCTTCTACGTAATTATCACGTCTTCTCCATAGTTATATCTTTCAGTTTTTCACTTACTTTTTATTTTTTATTTTGGCATTATTATTATAATTCTCTAGTAAAACACTACGTCCAATTCATCATTCACACATTGAACTACTGAAGCACCCCGTTATATCATTCACAATTCAAGCATTCCACTGTATGTGATCTTTTTATGTTATCGGGTATGTCTTAATTTCCTTATATTTTAAAGAAAAATGACAATATATCGTGCCTCTTAAAAAATTTGCAGCCCTATTTGTTATAATATTCTTTTTAATTACATTAAAGTTTGAGAATAGTACTATAGATTGTGTTTTATGCACTATGATGCTAGAGTATTTGGAATTTATTAAAACTTGTTTTGAAATAATAGCTTATATTAGAAATTAAAGAGGAAATTTTAACAAAGATTTGTAATAGAATTGTTATTAAACTGAACATACATATGTTATTAGCTGCTTTTTGCATGTATGTATGTGTATGCGTCCATGTGGTCTTTTTATATGATCGTAGTGAGGTAATCTTTGATTATTTGTGCTGCAGGTTACTTTCATTCATTGTACTAATCTTGTTCTATATCAATATCTGCATACTTCACCATTCTTCCTCAACTCTTCTATGTTATCAGGCAAGTGCATATCATATTTGGCTCATGTACATGCACCTGCAGCATATGTTGGGGTACGTGCTCAAAGATCCACTTGGCTACCTGGTCTCAATCCTCCCCCTCATCTTGATGGAAGGTAATCAAATATTTGCACCTTAGCATTCATTTCCATCTTTATTACTTTATTTAAATGTAACTAATTATCTATTTTCATTGCAAATACAGTCTTGTGGGGACTTTGGATTTGATCCTTTGGGACTTGGAGAAGATTCCAAGAGTCTGAAATTGTCTGTATGGGCTGAATTGGTTCGTTCTCATTTCGCCATGGCTAGAGTCGTTGGTATTCTTTTCATTGATGTAAGTTGATATATACTATAGTTTCATAGCACGTCCTTAGTTAAAGTGCACTCAAGAATTCTATTTCTTGGTTAAACTGAAACATTTTACTTTTTATTTTGGGGAATTGTTCTAAAATTTTCCTGCAATTTGCAGCTGTTACGCTTAACAGGAATCAGTAAATTACCAGTTTGGTATGAGGTAGGTCCTACAAAGTTCAGATTTGCTAGGGCTGAGTCGCTCTTTGTTGTTTAACTCCTCCTTATAAAGTATTTTTTACATTTCTATTTGATAGTGTGTACAATCATACACCGTGCCGCTTTTTTTAATCTGGTTTTTATGATTCATGGTGATTAGATTTGTAGAAACAGAGAGGTATATGGATTTCGTGAGTCCAGGATCACAGGCTAAAGAAGGCTCCTCCTTAGGGATTGAAGCTTCTTTAGAAGGCTTAGAACCTGGGTAACTATATATACATATGACAGGTAATCATCTTACATGATACATCAATGTATATGCCTGTATCTAATAATAACGCAAATAATCAAATGTTATTTAAAACTGTTAGAAGTAAACAAATGGCGCATACATGTAGCCGTAGAGGAATGACTTGAAGATTTGATGAGAAAAAATATCTGACTTATTTACTGTAGCATTTATTAACTAATTAGTTTAATACGATCGGTTGTTTTATTCAATTTTATTTTTAATCTGGAAAAAACAAAACTTATAATGAGTTGTATTTCTTTGAGATAAGCATATTCAAAGAATTAAATTTGTGTTTTTGATATCTATCTGTTCTCCATTTAGATGTTTATTATTTCATAGAAGTATCTATTATTTAAATAGGAAAGCAGAAACCAAAGTGCTTTTGTAATGACACATGAACTCACAAATTTCTCTTTGGAGTTTTCAAAAATGAACTCTTTCGTATTGGTTAAACCTTTTTAATTGGTAAATGATGGGGGATTGTTTAATTATATCCTTTACACAAAGGAGTGTACTATTTACGCATTTACAAGAAATATTAGTCTTTATCGTCCCTTTTAGATAATCTTTAAAAAGCAATTTAATGTTTTTTTTGAAATTGTGCATGTCTGTACAAGGGTTGTCAAAGAGGCTCAAGATTTCCAACTAGATTCCGTAATTCAACTTAAAATCAAATCACAAAGACTAAAGTAGAAAACCCCTTAAAGCTATAATATATATTTTATCATATATAGCTCAACTACGCCAACTTGTAATTTTCCTTTTAGTAGGTCTTTTAGTTTTCTTCGGGTTCTTATTATTTTCAGTTCACGCTGTATATGGTAAGGAAACTCCATAGGCATCATGTTTCTTCTCCAACATGTGATTGACAATAACAAACAACACTAGATACAATAGCAACACTTGTTTTGGAAAAACATTAATTCGTTTCTAACGGTGAATTAGAGTGATAAAGGCAAAATAATCTTTGATCGCCTTGCATTTCTCATATAGAAATGTATTTTTACAGACCACGGTGAATATTTAACCCTTTATGATCAGAAGTACAACATAAAAAAATCTTTTATTGGATGGACTTCAGTATGTTCCAGCAAGTGGAGAATGTCTCCAATGCCATTTTAAAATTTACAAAATTAATAAATTTAAAATTATCAAATCTCAACATTGTACCTAATATGCTGCTTCATATACATTAAAAAAGAATATAGTAAAAACAGATCTAAAGAAACCACTTGCACAGTTCAAAAGTTTCAATGTAGAGTGAACTCTCAAACTTATACATAATTCTCGGTTTTTTCTTATTTTTAATCTGTGTAGTGAAATTACAACATTGAAATTCAGCTATACCATCCAAGAATTCACACTTCGAATTTCACGACTGACCATGTACGTAGCATGGGTCGCTCACTAGTAAAAGAAGGAAGAAAAAACCTAAAGATAGGAATGTTCTGATACAATGAAGTCTCGAACAGTTCTGAAAAGCTGTAATTTAAAACTCACTCGATAGTAGGAAAAAGCTAAAACCATTCACATCAGAATATAGTTTCCACAACAAAGAATGGATTAATTTCCTAAAGCTCGTTATCGCATCTTTGTATTCAGCGTCATATTGTTTAAATTTACAAGCATGTTTTACACACACATTATTATGCATCTTAAATTATTGATATGTGAAATTACTGGGGTCAAGAATTTTTTCATTGTTAAACACTTTTGCAATCAACAACTATTAAACCAATTTATTCAGTAGGAATGATCTATGAATAAGTTGGCATAGAACCTATTAGGTTTTTTAAAGTACGGTGGTGCATTACCGTCGGCCCAAATAGCATTATAATTTCCCATATCCATAATTTGTTATGTATCAAAATATTAAGCTATTTCATGTGTGTTGTATGAACTATGTTTTATGTGAAGACGGATGTCCACTAGATTCTTGTGTCTGGTACACGTTTCTTATTATTACGAGAATTCATGTACCTAGGACTGTCAATGGATATCCGAAAAATTCGAAATCCGTCCGCATTCGAAAAGCGGATAAATATCCGATATCCGGAAAAACGGATGCGGATACGGATACGAAAACATCCGCATTCAAAAATTATCCGTTCGGTTTTTGTCAAGATTATTGCTCAAATTATATATATTTTAGTGCAGTTAAAGATATTCGTTTATTATTTTATTGAGTTAGTAATTTATATTATATGCATTTAATATTTATTAACTGTTCGAAACTATTTTTTATCATCATATTTGTTAATTTTAACATTTTCATAATCAATGATATGAAAAAATATTTATGTTAAACTAACATTTTCATTTTATAATTCTAGATTTATCGGTGGTTAGCGGATAAGATAATTATCCGATATCCGTCCGTATCCACGGATGCGGATATCGATATCCGAAAATGATTTCGGATGCAGATGCGGATATGACACTATCCGCATCTGAAAGCATCCGTTGACAAGCCTACATGTACCTATGAATATGAATTTTCAATATTATGATGGAACTTGCAAATTGCAATGTATTTAATGGACTATATTAAAATTTATATAGCCATTTACCAAGAATTACTTCAAATATGTACCCAAAAAAAAATCTAATAGTCGTGTTATTTTCTAGTGACATGATCATGAGCTGAATCAATTTCCAATATCTAACAGTGATTACTTCTGTTTGTCCTATCTAATGTAAATTTTCTAGTATTAAGTGTAGATGACATTGCATGTTCAGTTGGATGGTTGGTTGGGAACACATTTTAAGGCAGAATAAATGGGAAAGTCAAGTTTTGGGTGACTGAATTAAAGCAAGGTTCTATGTTTGATCATATAGACTAATTATGTACAATGTAGAACCATTCAATATTTTTGTTTGGAAGCATTTCATATAACATTTATTTATTTTAGCAGTCCAACCCATAATCATAACAGACGTATCAAAGCACATTTCATAGTCAAAAAAAAAAAAAAAACAATCTCTGGAACACTGCTAAAGCTAGAGAATCCTATGATTGGTCAAAAGCATAATCAAAATGATTGGCACAGAATTCAAACGTATTTTCTCTCTCAATGCAACATAGAAATAGCAAGCAAACAGGGCTCTTTATAACCATGCGTGTTGTAATTAATATGTTGATTATTATTCATTATGCAACTTCCACTGTTTAGTATTTGTATAATATATTCATAGAAGGGTTAGAATAATCTATCTACTACCATATAGGACTCTTTTGATAGATATTCGCTCTCACAAAATGTTGTGGAGACTCACAAAATAGGACTTTTAAGTTTGTAACCTTTGTTTTATTAACCGGACATATATTTGCATGAGTGCATGTGTTTGTGTATACTTACGTACACACAAAGGCATTAACTGCAAGTTAATAATGAAATTGTCTTATGTACTTATATGCAATGTTGCATATGATAATTGCATATGATAATTGGTTTGACAAATTCTATTCATACACGATCAATTGTTTTACCTACATCATAAAATTTTTAATAAAATTTAGACAAAAACGCTTCTATTTAATAAAAATAAAAATCAATATTAAAGAGTCGCAAACTCATAGAATAATTAATGCAATTTCTTTCAAAAGTAACTGAAGTTTCTATACATCATTAATTGAATTAGGTTTAAATTCCTTTTGGCTATCAAATTCAATTTATAAAGTTTCAAGTTATATTCATTCGTAGACAATTTTAACAATTTTCACCAAAAATTAAAATTAAAAATTCAATATTGAAATTATTATGATTCATAGAGTACTAAATTCTTCTCTTACATTCACTTGAATTGAACTAATTTTGAATTTAACATCAAAATTTGAATAGTTTGACATTTTACTATCTAAATTTGATTAAATGCTATATATAAATAACTAAATAAATTTGAATTTCATTTTTGGAATTTACATAAGCGAATTTAGGAAAATTAGAAACCTTAGTTTGATTATTGCATGAAAGAGGAAAGTTAATGAAACGAGACAAGTTTTTTGTTTTATTCTAATGTGAGGGGTAGTTTCATAATACATATGGTGTATGTTAAGTAAAAAGCGATGTATTTGATTTTAGTTAATTTTTCGGTGCATGTATAGAAATTTACGGTGTATAAATAGATTTTGCTTGGTTTTTATAATGAATATTCCTGCTTTCAGACTTTTTTTACAATGACTAGAATGGTACACTACCTATACTTTTTGTTCGCCATTAACTATTGGTTTTGAATGTAAACCATTTTTATTTTGACTATTTATATTGATATAAAATGTAAACTTACTGCACCATCTATATGCAAATTCATAAATAAATAGGATCATCTCGAGACGAATTGAGGCCTAAGTGTAGAATATGCTAGTATATGATTTTTGTTTGATGATAATAAAAACACACACACACACACACACACACACACATATATATATATATATATATATTCGTTTAAATGTATTTGTTGTTGTACTATTTTATTTTTCACATAATTAAATAAATATTTGTTGAATAAAACAAATAACTCAGAATTAATATTCAAACAAATATTTTATTCAAACAAATATTTTATTACAAATTCAAATAGTACAAATTTGAGCTCTTACTACATTTACACATTTTCAATTACAACTTAATTTTCAATTTACAATTCTCACCTCACTACATATTCACTCAGCACTCATATACTTGATCTTGACTAGCTCCATCTTGTGTCCAGCCATATGTTATACCTGTTAAATAAATAACGCAGTAAACTGGAAAAAGAAACAAATTTAAATTGCAAAAGTAAAATTGAATTTAAAATTTATTTTTGCCTCAGGTATTTGGGTTGTTTCTTTTCATATTTTCTAACATGGTCCAAATATATGTGCACGAACAACTTGTAATATTCCTAGTGTATCACTGTGAATATCACAAGGCCGTTTCCCGATTCCATCTCACAAACTAGTGCAAATGCACACATGTACAAATCAAATATAAATGGATACGGCACATGCATTACACAATTACACATACATACATGCATATGTATGCACGTATATACATGAATATGTGCATGCTATTTCAAAATCAATGAGCAATTGCAGGTTCAGAGGCAACCCAAACCATACTTCACAAATAAGTTAACATGAATACAAAGGACTCAGCAAACAATGGAGCATGCAACTACAACAGAGTTCAAGTCTCGACCAAAACAACATGTCCAGATCAATGCAAGTGGAACAAGACTAAAGTACACTGAAATGCAAACCAAACCAGACTCGAGTGAACCAGAGGTAAATACAACAAAGCAAATGCAAGTTACAATGCAACAGTAAACCACTTGAATGACAAGTCAACAAGCAACCAGAATTGAGGACAGACAACAGACTTCAACATACAACAACTATGCAACACAAGCTCGAAGACTACATGAACAAGAGGACCAGACCCCAAGTACAAAGCAAAGGCTTCAAATCAAAAGAGAGGTGACTCAAAGCATGCAACATGAAAACAAGTCAATGAAGACAAGGCACTAAAACTCAACACACCAGTTCCACATGTGACAACAGACTCAACAAATCCAGAACAGAGGAGTTTGAAATGCTGAAAAAAGTTACAATGGCAGGCTTCAGACATGAACAAAGTCAACATGAATGCATACAACATACAACATGAAGTGGACTCAAGGCAGATGGATTCAGTGCATTTCAGGTATGTATACAACCAGATACAAATACAAGTGCACAAATGTACACATGAAGCCAGCAACACAAGTTCATCATAAAGCAATCAGATTGAAGGCATGAAGGAAACTCAGGCATGAACAAAAGCAAGGTACAGAGCAAGACTTCAATGATACCACACACGAATTTCAACATGTACATCAAGCCAGTGCAAATGAATCAGAGGAGACAAATATGCAACATAGGGTGACACACATGAATGAGCATAAGCACGGTGACATATATACATGCATTAATCACACATATATATACATACATATATGTATGTATATACATGGAGAAAACACATTAAAACAATGAAGCAGTTTACAAGAGAAATGATCTGTAGCAGTTCGACCAAAGTGAAGGAACAGTTTCACAAGGAAATCGAAATTTGAATGCCAGCAAAGAATAAAACGATGCCAAAGTCGAAGCAATAAAGAACGGAATGCAAATTCAAACGATGATAAGATGAACAAGTCAGAATAATCTCAATCATTAAATCGAAAATCAACGCCGAGCACAGAAACGTGGAGAATTCAAACGAAAAATATACGAACGAATTTATAGGGTTTCGAACTCTATAATTGAACCCAATTTCATCATCGTCAATCAACGAGTTTGAGTTCAAGCAATCAACAGAGAAATTAAAGTAAAAACCACATACCAATTTGTACACCACTCGAACTCGCAATTGAAGCGACCGTATGCAATCAAAGCCACTAGTCGATTGACGAAGCAAATCACTTCAGTATCTTCTCTTCAATCGATTGATTTTCAAGCGGCGTCTTCAATTGGAACAAAACCCTAATTCAGATCGCAAAAGGAAACGGCACAAATAAAGCAGGCGGCAACAAAATAAAAAGAAGGAACGCGTTCTTTTCTTTTGGGCCGAAGAGAATACACTAACAAAATAAAAAGGGAGACGGTTGTTTTTACTTGATTATATTGAGCCGTGTTTGTCTTTGTTTTGTATTGGGCTTAAAATTATAAATAGGGTTTTGTTTTAGTCTTTGTTTTTAAGTTTTATTTTATTTGTAATTTCTTTTTAAAATTTGGTGAATTTCTAGTTGTGTAACTAGGTACGAACTACGGTTTTGTAATTCGAGAATTCGCAACTCGGTGGCTGAGTTGTGGCAGGGTTTTGAGCTTAGAGTTAGGTTAGTCAAGTTAGCGGGTGTCGAAAGTTAACGTGTGTTTGTAAGTGTCCGACTACTTAATTTCTAGTAGAAACCTTGGAGGCAGCACGTAGGCAGGTTTTTGCCAAAACAGGATAAATCTGTGTGTGATTATTACTGCATTTACTTTCTGCTATTGTTTTTATTTCCGCATTAATTTTAGTATCACCCTATTCACCCCCCAGGGTGAGAACGATCCTACAAGTGGTAACAAAGTTAGGAACAAAAACCAATTTTTTTTTAAATAATTCGATTTTTTCAATGGCTTCGTTTAATAATGCTTTTGCTGAAGGTCGGTCCATAGTTAGACCACCCATGTTCAATGGTGAATATGCTTATTGGAAAAATAAAATGAATTTTTTTTTGAAAACCATAGATGCGTGGAATATTGTTGAAACGTGTTATAGGACACCAACAATAATGGTAGATAATCAAGAAGTTAAAAAATCTATGGATCAATGGACAGATCTTGAAAATAAATTGCAAAATGCTAATGCTAAAGCTATGAATTCTATTATTTGTTCATTAGATCAAATTGAATTAATCGTATCTCACATTGTCTAACTGTGTAGGGAATTTGGCACACGCTTGAAGTACTCATAAAGGAACCTCCCAAGATAAAGAATCTCGCTTTGCCATGCTTAGTAGCAAATACGAGAACTTCACAATCGCAAAGGATGAAAGTGTCAAAGAAATGTATGAACGACTTTCTAATTTTGTATACAAATCAAAATCCCTAGGAAGACCATACACAGAACTCGAAATAGTCCGAAAAATCGTCAGAATTCTTCCACTAAACTTTAAAGCAAAAGTGACTGCAATTCAAGAATCAAAGGTTCTGAAACAGGTTAAAGTTGAAGAACTCATCGGAAATCTCACCACTTATGAGCTAGAAATCAAATTCAAGGAAGAGCGTAAAGGAGGAGATACGCGTAAGAAATCAATAGCTCTCAAAGGAACAATAGAAAGTGAGGATGATGATGGAGCAGCTGAACTGGCACTGATAGTAAAGAGATTCAGAAAGTGGAATAAAAAATATGGAATTCCTGTCCTAAATCAACAAGTGAAGAACATAATCGTCAAAGTTCTAGACAACTCAGAAGAGCAGAAGATCATATGTCACAAGTGCAATAAAGTAGGTCATATCAAGTCAAGTTGTCCTCAAAATCTATTCAGCAAAGGAAAGAAATCGAAAATAATAAGTTTTGCAGCTACTAGGGATGAAAGTGATGAAGATGATGAAAGTACTGGCAGTGAGAGCGATAGAGCAAATCTGTGTCTTTGAGGAGAAACAAGTGACATCGATGATGATGAGCCAAGCGAGGTATCAAAACTTACTCACTAGCAATTACTTATATATTTTC
Organism: Allium fistulosum; assembly: GCA_030737815.1. Lineage (NCBI taxonomy): Eukaryota > Viridiplantae > Streptophyta > Magnoliopsida > Asparagales > Amaryllidaceae > Allium > Allium fistulosum. The sequence continues at coordinate 748,248,052 of CM060905.1, read as the reverse complement.
ATGAAGTAAATGGTTGTTTTGAAAGACTTAGGGAGAAGTACACTAAAATTGAATCACAAAGAGATAGTTTGATAGAACTAAATAAGTATTTTGATCAAATGGTTCAAAACTATAGAAATAAGAGTCCTAAGTGTCCACCATTAGAAGAGGAAATAAAAAAAATCAGAAATTAAAATTAAATCGCTTGAAAATGAAATTATGATTTTGAAAGAAAATGAAAATACTAGGAGAGAAAATTCTATTAAAAAGTGCACTTTATTATTGAATGAAAATGAATCTCTCAAAACACAAGTCCAATAATTGTCTACAACTTTAAGAAAATTCTCCAATGAAGAAAGATCACTAAATATGCTATTAGGGAAACAAACTGTTAATACTGTTAGACAAGGACTTGGATATACTCAATATGAAAGAGTTAGAAGTGAAACTAATCTGTAAACTCCAAGTGCATGATTTGTAGAAAAATTGGACACAATCAAAACAATTGTTGGTTTAGACCCAAACACATGATTTCTATGTCGACATCACCCCTGTCATTAACTAGACTATATGGTTTGTCTATGCCGACATCACCCGTATCACTTTAAAGTGGAATATGCGCATAAAAGAGTATTTATGATTTTTGTTTGATTTTTTATTGAAATTAATATTTATACTCGATTAGGTATTAATGTTGTATTAATGTCTATCACTTTATCTCTATTTTCTAACACTATTACCCTTTTGCTGATAACAAAAGGTGGAGAGAAGTTAAGATTTTGGCAAACATATTCTCATATAGGCTCATTGCATTTGTTTTTTATTTTATATGCATATGTGAAGGGGGAGCCTTGTTGTAAGGGGAGTATTTCAAATAGGGGGAGCTAATGGAATTCATCAAGGCCAAATAGATTTAATAGAGTCAAAATCTTAATATATATTTGTTATCATCAAAAGGGGGAGATTGTAGAATATGCTAGTATATGATTTTTGTTTGATGATAATAAACATATATATTTATATATATTCGTTTAAATGTATTTGTTGCTGTACTATTTTATTTTTCACATAATTAAATAAATATTTGTTCAATAAAATAAATAACTCAAAATTCATATTCAACAAATATTTTATTCAAACAAATATTTTATTACAAATTCAAATAGAACAAATTTGAGCTCTCACTACATTTACACATTTTCAATTACAACTTAATTTTCAATTTACAATTCTCACCTCACTACATATTCACTCAGCACTCATATACTTGATCTTGACTAGCTCCATCTTGTGTCCAGCCATCTGTTATACCTGTTAAATAAATAATGCAATAAATTGGAAAAAGAAACAAATTTAAATTGCAAAAATAAAATTGAATTTAAAATTTATTTTTGCCTCGGGTATTTGGGTTGTTTCTTTTCATATTTTCTAACATGGTCCAAATATATGTGCACGAACAAATTGTAATATTCATAGTGTATCACTGTGAATATCACAAGGCCGTTTCCCGATTCCATCTCACAAACTAGTGCAAATGCACACATGTACAAATCAAATATAAATGGATACGACACATGCATTACACAATTACACATATATACATGCATATGTATGCACGTATATACATGAATATGTGCATGCTATTTCAAAATCAATGAGCAATTGCAGGTTCAGAGGCAACCCAAACCATACTTCACAAATAAGTTAACATGAATATAAAGGGCTCAGCAAACAATGGAGCATGCAACTACAACAAAGTTCAAGTCTCGACCAAAACAACATGTCCAGAATAATGCAAGTGGAACAAGACCAAAGTACACTGAAATGCAAACCAAACCAGACTCGAGTGAACCAGAGGTAAATACAACAGAACAAATGCAAGTTACAATGCAACAGTAAACCACTTGAATGACAAGTCAACAAGCAACCAGAATTGAGGACAGACAACAGACTTCAACATACAACAACTATGCAACACAAGCTCGAAGACTACATGAACAAGAGGACCAGACCCCAAGTAAAAAGCAAAGACTTCAAATCAAAAGAGAGGTGACTCAAAGCATGCAACATGAAAACAAGTCAGTGGAGCCAAGGCACTAAAACTCAACACACCAGTTCCACATGTGACAGCAGACTCAACAAATCCAGAACAGAGGAGTTTGAAATGCAGAACAAAGTCACAATGGCATGCTTCAGACATGAACAAAGTCAACATGAATGCATACAACATACAACATGAAGTGGACTCAAGGCAGATGGATTCAGTGCATTTCAGGTATGTATACAACCAGAGACAAATACAAGTGCACAAATGTACACATGAAGCCAGCAACACAAGTTCATCATAAAGCAAGCAGAATGAAGGCATGAAGGAAACTCAGGCATGAACAAAAGCAAGGTACAGAGCAATACTACAATGAGACCACACACGAATTTCAACATGTACATTAAGCCAGTGCACATGAATCAGAGGTGACAAATATGCAACATAGTGTGACACACATGAATGAGCATAAGCACGGTGACATATGTACATGCATTAATCACACACACACATATATACATACGTATATGTATGTATATACATGGCGAAAACACATTAAAACAGTGAAGCAGTTTACAAGAGAAATGATCTGAAGCAGTTCGACCAAAGTGAAGGAACGGTTTCAAAAGGAAATCGAAAATTGAATGTCAGCAAAGAATAGAACGGTGCCACAGTCAATGCAGTATAGAACAGAATGCAAATTCTAACGATGATAAAATGAACAAGTCAGAATAATTTCAATCATTAAATCGAAAATCAACGTCGAGCACAGAAACGTGAAGAATTCAAACAAAAAATATATAAACGAATTTATAAGGTTTCGAACCCTATAAAATGAACCCAATTTCATCATCGGTAATCAACGAGTTTGAGTTCAAGCAATCAACAGAGAAATTAAAGTAAAAACCACATACCAATTTGTACACCACTCGAACTCGCAATTGAAGCGACCGGGTGCTATCAGAGCCACTAGTCGATTGATGAAGCAAATCACTTCAGTATCTTCTCTTCAACTGATTGATTTTCAAGCGGTGTCTTCAATTGGAACAAAGCCCTAATTCAAATCGCAAAAGGAAACGACACAAATGAAGCAGGCGGCAACAAAATAAAACGAAGGAACACGTTCTTCTCTTTTGGGCCGAAGAGAATACATTAACAAAATAAAAAGGGGGATGGTCGTTTTTACTTGATTATATTGGGCCCTGTTTGTCTTTGTTTTGTATGGGCTTAGAATTATAAATAGGGTTTTGTTTTAGTCTTTGTTTTTAAGTTTTATTTTATTTGTAATTTCTTTTTAAAATTTGGTGAATTCTAGTTGTGTAACTAGGTATGAACTACAGTTTTGTAATTCGAGAATTCACAACTCAGTGGCTGAGTTGTGGTAGGGTTTTGAGCTTAGAGTTAGGTTAGTCAAGTTAGCGGGTGTCGCAAGTTTACGTGTGTTTGTAAGCATCTGAGTACTTAATTTCTAGTAGAAACCTTGAAGGCAGCACGTAGGCAGGTTTTTTTCGAAGCTGGGTAAATCTGTGTTTGATTATTACTGTATTACTTTGTGCTATTGTTTTTATTTCCGCATTAATTTTAGTATCACCCTATCCACCCCCATCTAGGGTGAGAACGATCCTACACTAAGCAGTTATATTCTATGAATCTCTATTAGAGGGATATTAGCTATGAATAATTTTGCATTTAGATTATTTATTCAGGCGTTTACTCTATCCAACATTGCAAAAGCTTGGTTCACGCTTATGTTATTAGTCATAGTTGTCACTCCCTAATCATAAAGGAAGGAATAAAAGTAGATTTTTCTCCTAATATATGAATTTCATATCTTAGAGTACTTCGTAAATTTGAATGAAACATAGCTCAAACATATTTCAAATGTGGATTATTTTTTAAAATTTGGCTTTGATATACATTACTTTTATTTATTTCAAGAATTATTTGAATTTATCATAAATGTTAGTTGTATTTACATAAGTTATTCTTTTGTACCCACCATATTTATATATTTTGCATTAAAACGTTAATAGATTAATCTATTACATCAATGAATTTTTTTATACCATGAATGTAATTTGTAACCTACGAAAAAAGTTTTCACGGTAATCTATTATGAATAGATAAATTATGATATACATTTTATTTATTTATTGTGGCAAATCAGATAATAAAATTGACATATAAGGTCATGTTAGATTTCTTTCAATCTCCTTGGAAAACATGATTTTCTTTCTATTTAATTTTTTTTAATGCTTTGCTGTTACATAATGTCAATGACTTATCATGACAAAATTAATGATGGAGTTTGTCACTAGAAGTAAACTTTAATGGCAATTACTTATTAGTGGTTGAGACACTTGCCTCCTGTTAACGAGGTCACGAGTTCGATATTCGTCCGCCCTACTCCCCTCAAGGTGCTGAGGTGGATTCTCGTTAATCCTATAACATGGTTGGGAATATCAAACCTCTGTGTTGGGGCTGGCTTAAACCTTCCTAGGGTTGGCAGACTCTTTAGGCAAGGAGCTCTTCCCTTCGGGGTTGAGTTTTTTTTAAAAAAAAATCTAGAAATTAGTAGTCAGTTGTGTAACACATTAAATGTGCTGGACATAAGCTCCTTGTAATGGAAAGTACACCATTAACGTGCTTTTATAGAAGGAAAAAAAATCTTTGCTTTTGCAGAAGAAAAAAACATAAATGCATGCTAATATTTTTCTTTATTTCTTTATGTTCAAATCTATTCATGTAAGATGTTAACTCCAATGGTATTTGCATAATTTATACACATAAGAATTAATATAATCTTTCTACTACCATGTATCACTACTAAGAAAGAAATTAGCTCTTACATAATATTAGGGCTGTTACGGTTGAAACGCTCAACCGCTCAATCGCTCAATCGTACCAACCGTTCATGCGGTTACCATCTATAACGGTAACGGTTACAGTAACGGTTGAAGAATTTGAAAATCGCGGTTAACCGTACCAACCATATATTATTGTTTTATGTAATATTTAACATTAAAGTATAAAAATTAGTAATTTAAGTTAAAGGAATAGCTTGTACGTTAATAATACGTGCCTTAATAAACTAATAATATGTGTATGCATATTGGTCGTTTTATAAACAAATAGATAAATTTACAAAAAACAGTTAGAGCTATATGAATTTATCAACAATAATGCATATAATTGAAAATAAATGTACGACATACTTCAAAATTGAAAATACGACGGTTAACCATCATAGACGGCTGCGGTAACAGTTATAAAAATTTATAACCGTCAACAACGGTTATGGTTGGTGGTAATAACGACGGTTACCGTAACCGTAGCACCCCTACAAAATATTATGAAGCAGCCTAACAAAATAGGATTTCTAAGAAAAATTGGCCATTGTTAGGTTCTCTTATTTATCATATTAATGATGGTAGTTTTAAAATATGTCTTACATTTAGGTTCTCATCGGAAACTAAGGTAGCATTTGATTTAAAAAGTAGTTTTGTGTTTTGATTTTTCAACATTAATTTCAAAATATGAGAGTGGAGGGACGACGGATAAGATTGAGGGAAAATGAAGGGGACCACGGAGGGGATGGAGGAACGATGAAAGGATGGATTGTTTCTCGTGCTTCTCTTATTTCTAAAACGTGAAAAATTAAAAAAAGTTGTTTTCTATTCTGTTTGTTAACTTTGTTTTATAAATTGGTCGTTTTCTACAATATACATGTGTCGTACGCATTTTAGTATGGACGAAAATCCACAACTGAAAAAGGTAAACCTAACACTACCTAATTCTCCTTGCGTCCAAATGTCCAATACCCTAACGGTAAGCTCATTTCTCGAGAAAGTCAAAACTATAGCTCTATTAGAAGTTGGATAAATATCAGTGTCATAGGAGCATGAGAGAGAATATATTCCGTCTGTATAATCCATAATTGCTCTAACTACCTGTCTAAGTTCATTTTAGGTGTATTTTGAAACTGTAGTTTAATATGCACGTGCATTTGTACATATCTTAATGTAGAGTTATTAGAAACAACGTGTGTGTGTTTTTTGCATTTTTAGTGATAGATTGTTTAATGAAACATTAGTATCGCAATTCACTACTTATTTTCCCATTCTGATTATGTTGCCATTTCTGCATATTTCGTTTACGCTAATTAGATAGTTCTCAGTACATACGTATGCACATATAAATTTTAGTTGCACATTTTGGTTATTCTAATTAAAGTAATTTTTGTGTATTGTGTCAATGTATATCTCCATATCTTACCATCTTTCTACTTTTATGTAACATTATCTTTTATAATTAAACTTAGTGGTTACAAAATTTACTGCCAGAAACATAGTAAATTAGACATTAATGCAGTATTATCTTTCCATATGCAAAGCACGGGCCATGTACTAGTTAGATTTAGGTGCTTGATCGGGCTTCAAAAGATGTTTTGCATAAGAAGCTGCTTCAGATGAAGAGACTTGAAGTTCGGAACATGTGGATTTTGCATGCTACATGTTGCATGGGGGTGAAGTGTGTTAACTCGCCTTTTGGCAAGGCAGTACGCAGGCGGATTTAACCCAACAGACTTCACGGATATCAAGGCCGACGAATGCAGAGCGACTATTATAGGGCCCAGAAATCAGGTACAAACAGTTACACGAAGTCGAGATTGAATGGAACTGAAAGATATGCAAGTAGAATGTTCAAAGTATTGAATATAGCTTAGTGTACGGAAGGGATCGGTATAGCTTGACTCCTCGGTAGGGATCGACATACCTTGGCCTATGAAGGAGGGGTCGGCATAAGATGGATCAACAGGCTATGTCATGGAGGGGTCGACATGGCATGGTAGTACAAAGGGATCGGCATGATTAGTTAAACAAGGGATTGGCATAGTCGAAGCAAAAGGGGTGCGGCATAAGTGGAGGTGCATGGATCGACATAGTTTATTGGATCGGAAAGTCATGTTTCAACTCAGAAGATAGGGATTGGCAAAGCATATGAAGGGGATTGTCAAGGCTTGATCGTTGGCAAGGGATCGGCGCATTTGAAGCCACTAAGGAGCGATCGGCACACGTCAAAAACCAAGTGTATTCTTGCATTCAACAATCAATAACTCGAGCTCCTTTGGTCCAAATGATATGGGAATTGAAGGGCTAACGTATTTAAGCATATAGAAGCCACCATAGGGATCGCTGTCCAAAAATAAACCACTGAAGGGATCGTTATCGATCCCTCTTCATTGGGATTTAGGCCTAGCAACCCTTATGGTGGGTCCATATGGATAAGAAGGTCCTATAGCTGAAGTTTTAGAGAGATTGGTGCACGTATTCCCCTATAAATACAACAGACATGGATTCAGAAAATGGGATCTTCATTCTGCTACTCTTCATCTTCTACCTAGGCTATACTCTGCCATTTTTATTCTTGGATTTCACGAATTTCTAACTGTAATCAGAAGTATAAACTAATAAAAGGAAAATCTTTGGAGTGGACGTAGGCCGGAGTTTGCTGAACAACTATCAACCTGTGTCTATTTATTTGCTTTCTAATAGTTTTAATTTTGCTCTTCATTTATTTCTCTTCATACTTCTGTGGTCGGATTGAATATTGGTGCTTTCATATAGCTGGGTGTTGGTGGTCAATTCTGACGCAAACATTTTGGTGTTTTCACTGAGAAGACTTGCATAAGCGGATTTGGAAGCTAGGAGCTTAGATTTTGAAGCTTGGATACTTGGAGATAGGAAGCAATGGCTAGACAATCGACAAGGAGAGTGCCACCAGAAAGGTGCCACCATGGAGGGAGCCAGGAGGCTTCCTCGGGAGTTGGAGCCGATCAAGCATTTATCTACATCACTAGGGATGAAATGGAAACGATGATGGATGCTATGCAGGAGAGGATGTTGGAAAGGCAGGAGGAGATGATGCAGAATCTACTTCGATAAATTGGACAGGCTAGAGCCATAGGAGCTGCTGGAATACAAAATCAAGAAACTGGAACGATAGGAACTACTGGGCTATGGATCACGAAGTCGAGGTGGCAGGAATCGCTGGAAATCAAAACCGGGAACATGGAAATGGAGCAAATGGACGAAGGAGTGGGGCAGAGAAGTCAGGGGCAGTCCCTTGCCATCCTAAAGGCCTTCCAGAGGGAGCGGTACCGATCCCCAAAGGCTTGGGGGCATGCCCCCGGGTCTGGTTGGCCGTGATGTTGAAGGATTTGCGGTCAATCCTGTGGAGCTTGGTACGAACTGAAATTTGGATGTTCGTCCGGAGGAATACTGTAACATCCCGTATCTGGAGGCCAAAAACTAAGCGCTCTAGATGTTGCAGTCATCCACAGTATTAATTTCTGGTGACGAAATATGATAATGTTAATGTTATCCATAATATCAGAAGCACTTGAATACGAACATAAATCACAGATTTCCAAAAACCATAATTTCAGTGATTACATTTCAAATAATATCATATCTAAGTTACAAAAATCCCCAAACGTATTCTTAGGCACTGATCAAATATAAATTACAATAATACGCCAAGAGCGACATATGAAGATGCTCCCTTGGATGATCAAAGCAATACAGACATAATTGGCTTAATACATAGTGGAAACAAATTTAAAACAGAATTCCTAAATTTAGCTATCAGTCAACCACCTGCTCGTCTTCGAATGCTTATTCGTCAAAATCTGCTAAAACCTGAAAACCTAAACCCTTAGCCTACTCAAATCAATTTTGAGCACCCGAGAGTTTAATGGAAAACAAAAACTTCGAGTCAGAAATAAAGCCTAGTATGAATAATTTTTGTTACATCTCTATTTACTAATATATAGTGAGACCATGCCGCTTAGCAGAACGAGTTTCCCCTCTCTAATATCTCTTTTTAAAACATATATTTTGCAAATCCTTTCCTGCAACCAAACTGGTTAATTTACTGATTATAATAATAATATAGCAAGATCCATTATGCTAAATAATGAACTATCTGTCCATAAAACAGGTTGAAAAGGGTGGACTAACTGTCCTTAAGAAGTAGCAAGGTCTGTTATGCTAACAAATGAACTAACTGTTCATATCTGGGCTAACTGCCATTATCTGGACTAACTGTCCTCTGGACTAATTATCCTCTAGGCTGACTACCCTCAAAATGGAGTGACTGTTCGAATATAAATGAGCTAACTGCCCAAATTTTCTTAGGGTAACTGCCCTTTAAATTTTCCTTGAAAACCTTTTCAAAATGATTTAGTCCGTCTAATCATATATATACAAGGAAAATATATCTTTAGCTTTACTCTAAGCTATTTTGCCATGTTATATATATTTTACTCAAAATAATGTTGATGATGTTCAATAAGGATTATCTCTCCTTTTAAAATAAGTTAAAGTCCTTTATAATTTAAAACACTTAGACTATCTACCTAATCGTATTAATCGAATCTTTTGTTTAAAACATTTAAACAACCCTTCGAAAACAATGAAGGTAACCCCTTCAAAACCATTGATAAAACCCTTCGAAATCATTGAAGGTAACTCCTTCAAAACCATTTAAAAGGCCTTTTTTACAAGCTTTAAAAAATATGCCATCTGCCTTTAAAATCCTTTAAACCTTAGCCTTCCGAAAACATTCAAAAACCATACCTTTCGACTTTGTCGAAACGTCTCACCTTTCGATCTTGTCAAAATGTTTCTTTTCGACCTAGTCGAAAGGTTTCACCTTTTGACTTTTTCGAAAGCCTGGGGAACCACCCCTATAAAATCATTGATAAAACCTTTCGAAGACTATGGTTCAATTTAAAACAAGTGGAAACCTTTCGAAACCATTCGAAGTTGACTACATCGAAAGCTTTAATAAAACGTTTTGATTTAAAACATTTGGATTATGCGTTCAAGTAGAGCAAAAGGATCAGAAAAACATTAGAGTCGAAAGCAACTGCTTCGAAACCTTTAACAAAATCTTTCGAAATCATTCGAAAACAGTGAAGCGTTGGTGTTGTAACCAACTCTTTGAAAGCAATGGAGAGGCGACAAGTTTTAGAAAACAAAAGATTCCCTTCGAAAGCAACTGAATCGAAAGGTAGGAAGCAACAACTATGATCTTGTCGACTTAGTCAAAAGGTTTCATACCTTTCGACTTTGTCGAAAGCTTTACCTTTCGACCTTGTCGAGACCTTGTCGAAAGCTTTACCTTTCGACCTTGTCGAAAGGTTTTAATTACAACAAGAAACGCCCAATCAAAACCTTTTTCTTTTAAACCATTTGACATTGTCGAAAGCTCTTTGTCGAAAGCTAACAGGCGTATTTTCTTTAAAACCAAAACAAAGTTTCATCTCTTTCGAAAGCTCTAACCTTTCGACTCCTTCCAATTCACTACGTACCGGTTTCCTGATACCATGTGCATTGGTTATTGACCTAGTCGAAAGGTTTGATATCTTTCGACTTTGTCGGAAGGTTTGGAATAGAGGCGGACTTCTTGCCGAAAGAGTTGGAATAGTGAAAATCCTATTTATTCGTACTTTAAAATAGTTCTTTTGTACCCAACCTGCCTTATTTGTCTAAATCTGATTGGTTGCCAGATTTTTATATTCAAAAATGATGTCGACTTTCCTTATGTGGAAATTTAGACAATTTTGAAAAAACCCATTTCTCCTTTATAATTATATAAAACATTTAAGTTCCATACCTTAAATAATTTTATATAACTATTAAATCATCTTAGAAAATTCTAAAAAAATTCTAGAAAATCAATTAATATGTTCTTTTCAACATATAAGATTTTCGAATTCAAACAATAATTATTTTTCCTGTAAATAATTTTATAATCCTAAATACCATTTTCTTCCTTAGAAAATTCATAATAGTTCCACAAAAATTTAGAAAAATCTACAAATTGAAACCCATCTCTAAAATATCTTTTTAAATCATCAGAAAAATTCGCAAGGCTAACCGATGTCATTTAATAGGGTTTTCTTCTCAAAACATGTCATAAAATCTATATGAACATTCATAAATCATCAACATGTATATACAATTATTTTATCGTTCAAAATCATGGCAAATCTTTGCAAAATCATTCGGATTTAATCTTAAACCGAAACCATAAAATTTATAGAAGTAAACATTATTCACCTTTGCTTTAGAGATTAAGGAGCTTGAGATTTGAATGAGTTTGATTTGAATTTGCTTTTCCTTAAGCTTTTCCTTAGTTTCCTCTTCTTCTTTCCTTGTTAATGGTGGCCGGCCTTGATTTTGAAAATTATGAAATGGAATGAACGTGTAAAATGATACACAGCCTAAGTAAGGAGATATAGGAATGGCCTCTTTTCCATAATATCCCTCCTCTAATTCATTTTAAACCCTTCTTTTAAAGCATTTGTTTAAAAAGGCACGACTACCTTAATTAAAATCAAATCTCAATCTCCTAATCAACACATTATTTTATATAGTTTAACTAACTAAATCCCTTAAATAATGTTACCAAAAATCTAGGGTGTTACAAATACGTTCCAAAATTCCCTCGTAGACTCGGAGGGGCAGCTTGGGCATGATGATAGGAGACTACTATTGGAAGATAATGACAAGTTTGCGGAGATGATAAGGCGAAGTATGCGTGGAGGATCGGTGAACAGGGATCTGGAGGATGTAAATAGGACTCTCTTCGCTCCTAATATCAGGCAAGCTAGGAATCCACCGAAGTTCAAACTACCAACGCTTGAGACATATGATGGAAAAACGGATCCCGCTGTTCATTTGACGAGATACATGAGACACATGGAAGTATTGGGGGGCATCGGAGGAAGTCATGGCACGGTGCTTCCCCTTGTACTTAACGGATATAGCTGCACTATGGTTTAGACAGTTGGAAAGCGACTCTATTAGCACATGGATGGAATTGATCGAAAGGTTTACGAGGCAGTTTAGGGTTCACATCTCGAGACCCAAAAATGTGATGAGTTTGGCAACGTTGAAATAGAGGACCGGAGAATCCTTGAGGATTTTTCTAAAACGGTTTAATGTCGCGGCGGCATAGGTAGATCGTTCAGATCCATCCATGGTTTTGATGGCATCTGTATCTAGAATTGCTGGTGGCACGGAGTTCAAGGATTCACTGGCGCGGGATCCGCCTATAGATCTTCGGGAGTTTTATCATGAAACAGAAAAGTTCATGCGACAGGAAGACGCACGAGCGAACAAACCGGAGGTGAATGCTGTGCGAAGTGGAGGATCGTCAGAAGATGTACACAAGAACGATAAAGGCAAAAGGAAGATGAATGATGGCATTAATGTGTCGAAGAGACAATGGAGAGAACCAAAATTCTCTTCTTATACAGATTTGACCGAATTTCTGGAAAGGATTTATTTGGATACTCGAGGGCGTCTTCAGTATCGAAGGCCGACAAGGAGGAAACCCTCCGAACACGAGTAGGCATCAGGAAAGCATTGCCTATTCCATGAGCTGGATGGGCACAATAAATATGACTATAGGCATTCGAAGGATATCATTAAGGAACACGTGAGGAATGGTCAGTTACAGCAATACATAAAGACTCGGGTTGCGACGGCGGAACAGGAATAGACACCGTCCACCTCGAACGAAAATGGCACTAGATCAAGGCATCATCATCAACTTTTCATCAATTGATCTGGATGGCACGAAATAAGTAATAAACTCCGCAGTAATACATCTAAGTCACTTACACATGCACGGGATCGAGGACGATCCCTAGGCATGCTCTGAGATAACGATAAACCATTATGCTCGGGTTTGTGAAATTCATTTTATTTCTTCTTATTTTCTTCGAACTTTGGTTTATTGGTTGTACGGAATCGTATTTTATGGACTTAGGGATGCTTAAGTCTAGATTAATGTAATAAATAGCATAGGTCACGGTTATGGCCCCGACCAGAGAGACGGGGCGATAACCGCGAGTCACGAGTCCCTTTGTCGGAGAGCGACAGGATGGATTCGTACACGGATTAAGTCCTCAATTGGGGATCGAGGTCGGAAAAGGATACCTTACAAATTAAGTCTTCGCTGGGGATCGAGGCTGGAGGAGGATACCCCACAGATTAAGTCCTTGATTGGGAATCGAGGTTGGAGAAGGATACCCCACGGATTAAGCCCTCGACCAGAGAGTCGAGGCCGGAGAATAAAATCCAACAGGTCGTCGAGTATGGATTGTGCTCGGCAAGGATCCAGAGAGATCAAGGTCGTCGGGTATGGACTATGCTAGACAAGGGGTAGGCCGCTTTGCCGGAGAGCAACGAGATAGATCTACTCAGGTTGTCGAGTATGGATTGTGCTCGGCAAGGATTCAGTGAGATCAAGGATTCGGATTAGGCTAACGACCCAAAGAGGTCCATGGATTTGGATATGGACCCGGAGTAGTCCTGGATTTGGATAAAATGACCCAGAGAGGTCAATGGATTTGGATATGGACCCAGAGCTGTCTCGGATTTGGATAAAACGTTCTAGAGAGATCGTGGATTTGGTTAATGAATTTGGAATGGATTCAAAATTAGATATCGACTCAGAACAGTCATGGATTTCGCTAATGATCCAGAGAGATCAAGGAGTTGGATTGGCAACGGATTGGATTTTGGATTGGATAATGTGGCAATCAATGGATTATGGACTTCAGACTTTGGATTTATGGCGATTGAAAACACGCCTTCCTATTGCAATGCATGTTTTGGAGGGCAAAGTGTTAACCTGCATTTTGGCAAGGCAATACACATGCGGATTTAACCCAACAGACTTCACGGTTATCAAGGCCGATGAGTGCAAAGCGACGATTGTAGGATCCAAAAATCAAGTACAGACGATTACATGAAGTCGAGATTGAATGGAATTGAAAGATATGCAAGACAGAATGTTCAAAGTATGGAATATAGCTTAGTGTACGCAAGGGATCGGGATAGCTTGGCTCCTTGGTAGGGATCAGCATACTTCAGCCCATAGAAGAGGGGTCGGCATATTTGATCGGGATGGATCGGCTTGCTTCAATATCGAGGGATCGGCATACGTCAAAAACCAAGTGTATTCTTACATTTTACAATCAATGACTCAAGCTCCTTTGGTCCAAATGATATGGGAATTTAAGGGCTAACGTATTTAAGCATATAGAAGCTACCATAGGGATCACTGCCTAAAAATCAACTGATGAAGGGATCGATACCGATCCCTCTTCATTGAGATTTGGACCTAGCAATCCCTATGGTGGGCCCATATGGATAAGAAGGTCCTATAGCCGAAGTTTTAGAGAGATTGGTGTATGTCTTTCTCTATAAATACACCAGGCATAGCTTCAGAAAAGGTGATCTTCATTCTGCTCCTCTTCATTTTCTATCTAGGCTATACTCTGCCATTTTTATTCTTGAATTTCATGGATTTGTAACTGTAATCGATAGTATAAACTAATAAAAGGAAAATATTAGGAGTGGACATCGGTCGGAGTTTGCCGAACCACTATAAACCTGTGTATATATTTATTTACTTGCTAATAGTTTTAATTTTTCTCTTCATTTATTTCTCTTCATACTTCTGTGGTCGGATTGGATATTGGTGCTTTCATATAGCTGGGTGTTGGTGGTCAATTTTGATGCCAACAAAGTGTTTGCAGTTTGATCGGGATTTAATAAGTAGGTAGTAAGGGAATTAGTTGCAGTTGGAATTTGAAAGAAGTTCAGCACTAAAAGGATTTGTTTGTTGCATAATGAATGGGTATGTAGAAGTATTGGGTAGAAGTGGAGATTGGGTAATGATCGAGAGAGAGATTTGATGTTGCAAGTGGGGGAATATTGACATGTGGGGGGTTGCCTGTTTTGTTTTATTCAGGATATAAGGGTGGGGCAGCAGAAGCTTCTTGGTCCAATTAACCTGGTTTGAAACGTCAGTCTGTTCTTTGCAGTAGCAGCTGCTGCATTTGAATGAACTGACTCAGGGGCTTTCAAACCTTTTCACAATTGTGTGAAGAATGACCAAAGACTTCGCTTAGATTACAAATACCAGGGACCCAAGAATACTCAATTTGAACTTTAACAATCTCGCCTTTAGAAACTTGAACAACGATGAACTTGGGTAAATGTTCCAATGGAGTGATGTCTATCATAACTTTAACATTTGAATAGCTTTATAATAAAAAATTTGCTTCAGCTTTTATACAGTTTTGATACTCATGATTAAATTTTTGCATTACGGTAACTGATGATTTTTGGTGAAAAGGCTAGCAAGTTGTCACATTATTGAAGTGGTTGAAGCTCTTTTTGACATAGTAAGCATATGGCTTTTTTCGAGCTTTCCGCATTTTGTCATCTAGTAGTATTTGGCGAATGCTTAGTGTATACTTAGTGTATATGTATGGAACATGACTTACGGATATCATTTACCGTTGCTTTATGGATACGTTTAATCCACAAATTTGGGTACATTTAATGTATGTAAAATTGAATAACTTAATATACAAATTGTTTTAAATGATTTAAACATGTGCATATGTTCGTTCGATGATGTTGATTTAAATATTTATATATTGGATACAAAAGTTTATATATTATTTTAAATTGTGTTAATTCTCTGAGATAGTATAGTAAACAAATGTTGTAAAAATAAGAAAATAGAAGACAACATTTAAATCGTGTTGTTAAATAGTAGGCTATATATATATATATATTTAAAGTGTTTCTTAAGCGTTGTTAAATATTGCAATAGGACGATTGAGAACTACTCATAGCAAGCATATAATGCTGTAAAATATCATTTTTTATAGCGATCAATCAATGCTATATTAAATGGACAAACTTACATTGAAACTACTGACCAACAACATTTACCGAGTGCCATAAACGTAAGGTTTTACGGCATTTAAAAATTGTTGTAACTCTCGGGCTTCATAGTGTTTATTATAGCGTTAATAATGTGTTGTTAACAAATTGGTCCTATTACTAGTATGTCGTATAACATCGTTTCAAAATGTGCTGTTAAATGATATAACAGCCTTTTCTCCGTGCTGTTAAAAGTTGTTTCTGGTGTAGTGTTTGACCATAGATTTTGACTATAGCTGACCATGATGCTAACCCCATACAACTGTATTAATGAGGCGAATCATCTATTGAATAGTGCTTCTCATCCAATGATCTAACTAAGACCCAACTATAGTTGCCTAGTGGATTGTCATGGCATAATTAAACTATAATTAAAGTAGAGTATCCATATTGGAGTTCCACAATATTCTCAACGAGGTAACTGTGTAATACTGTCAGACTGAGATATCCCGTTTGACCCAGTTATTATTGACCAATAGGAAATTATCGAATGATTTATTCTATAGTTATCCAGTAACTACGAGTATGCAACTGCTTGGTGCCCCCCAACAACCATGACCGATACACTATCCTATGTTTGGAGATCGTTACGTGCTATGGTCTCAAAGGATGTATCGATATCCTTTCATGAAACATCTTGATTAGGAATATTTAAAACAAAATGTTATTTTATTTTGTGATTAATCACTCACGATTGCAACTACAATCGCATAACATAATTAATTATATTAAAATATAACAAAGTAGATAATAAAAATAAAAAACTTTCATTACGAACAAGATTGACTGCAGCATTAGATGTATGTTACAAATTACATAATCGCCCTTAGGGCTTACCACTAACTCTTTCAGGCTTTAACTAAAAATAAATATTTTAAGTTTTTTAACAGATTATTCCTACCGCGGTTGGCAAAATATCAAAAAAGAAAAAATGATTTTAAAATCAAAAGCAAAGTTGATTGTTTCCCTTATTTTGTAGGCTATATATACTTTGTAGCCTATATATACTATTTATAATCCTAGATAATTAAGGATAGTGCGTGCATAAAGCGAGTCCACATTAGTAAGGTAAAATAATAAAACTTTTCTACTTTAAAACAAAAATATTTGCTTAAGTTTCAAAATGTTTAAATAAATTGAAATAAACAATCTTCTACATTCAAAAGAATTTAAAAAAATAAAATATTTAAAATAAAATAATTAAAAAGCACATTGATGTAGCAAAATTGTCTATTTTTTAAGGGAAATTGTAGTATAAGGATTGACATTTAGATGGTCACAATTTTTCCATTAATAATTTTTTTTAGCAAATATTTAAGTTGAATCAAACATCAGTATATTTTTCCCTCAATTTGGCTCCAACATAAAGAATAAAGGAAAAATAAAATACACAGGGTTTATATTTTCCCCCTCATCGGCGGCAATGATGAAAAAACCTACCCCCTTCACCTCCATTTTCCTTTACCACTTCCCCGTTAATAACCCATAGCGCCAAAGACTCATTCTACCGCACCCACCCCTTCCAAAAGTTCAATCACCACGTCACCTCTTCACTAGTTCAAAATTCATGGCAATAATTTCTACGAGAGTTTAGCCAAATTAGAGGACCATCAACTAAATAGCTTTATTTTCCGAGTTCGATAAGTAGATTTAGGTAGATAAAAAAAATTTGAACATCCTTCCCTTTTGTCGACATTTTTCCCATCACAGTGAAGTTTCCAACTTCCAGAACTATTGAATTAGTTAGCTTTATTTTGAATATTTATTACCATATATCTATATTTTCTTATTGTAACATTCATTCTCTTAATGTTTTTACTCAGGTTGGATGATATATATATATGGAAAAGCTTCAAATTTAGTGGAGAGGCTTCAGTCTTAATGGTAAACTTATATTTTATGAAAATATTTGATGTTTGTGTCAGTTGCAAATGTACATAGGACCAGTAAGGGCATAAGCCCTTGTTGGAATTTCAAAATTGATTCACTATATACTTCTATTTTATAATGCACTTAGGTTTTTCCACTGGACAATGCAAACAGATGTACATAGCATTTATAAAACAAAATACATCCAAACTACTATTGCTTTGTCATGAAACCAATATTTTATTTTTACAGCAATAATTTGTAGAGTATAACTGATATACAAGAGTGTAGTTGTTTTATAAAATTAGATGTAGGTTGTTAGGTGTGGCATTATATTAGAGTGGGTGCGTATATTGGATTATAAGTAGTACCACATCGCAAGATATTCTAAAAGAGATTAGCATATATATGAAATTGGTAGCATGTAACAACAAGGGATTTCTATTGTTACAACAAATGTTGCCATGAAAATATATGTGTTCTAAGAGGATGTAGGGATATCCAATCGTGGCGCTGGCACCAAAAGAACTTCTTCAGTGGTCTTGCCTCTTCTACACTAAAATGAAGTGCACGCATAGCGGAAGATGCAAGGGGCTGTCGAAAATTTCAACACGGTATCAGAGCTGAGGTTTGAGGGACCATTATACGATGCGAGAGTGACCAAAGCAAGGACTTTTTTAGGCTTGGAGATCTGTTAGGTGTGGCTCGCATTTGAGAGTGCGTGGGTTGAACAATAGTCCCACATCGCAAAGAATATGGTGCATTACGTAGTATATATATAGGATTGGTGGCACGTAACATTGGGAATTCCTTTTGTTACAAACAATTGTTGCCAAGACCATGTATGTGCCCGTTCCAGAAGGCGATGAAAGGGATGTTCAATCGAGACACTGGCACATCGGAAGCTTCATTAGGTGGTGCAATTGTTAGGTGTGGTTTGCATTTGAGCTTGTGTGGGTTGAACGATAAGTCCCACATCGCAAGAAATATGGCGCATAACGTGATATATATGTGGGATTGGTGGCATGTAACATTAGGAATTCCTTTTGTTACAAGCAAGTGTTGCCAAAACCATGTATTTGCCCATTTCGGAAGGCGATGAAAGGAATGTTCAATCGGGACGCTATCACATCATAAGCTTCATTAGGTGGCGCTATTACAGAACAATAAAGTTCGTGTTTAAGGGACAGACGCGTTGGAGTGCCGAAACACAATATGGTATCAGAGTCGATGGTTCGAGGGGACCAATATGATACAGCGTTGACCTAAGTATGCTCCAATATGTGGTTTGAACTCAGGATTCTCATTAAGGTGGAGTTATAAGTTAGAACACGACCTGCTCCAACCGTGGAAAAGAGAAGTCTTTGTAAAACAGCTTGGCCCAACAGTTGAGAGGTGGTAGCGATCTAATGTAAACTGCTGGAGGTGTTAGCGACCTTATTATAACACCCTATATTTTTGATAACATTATTTAGGATATTTAATTAGCTAAATTAAATAAAATAATGTATTGATTAGGGGACCGAGATTTGATTTTTATTAAGGGGTAGTCGTGCCATTTAAACAATGAATTAAAAGAAAATTTAAAATGAAATAGAGGAGGGGTAAAATAGGAAAGAGACCATTTCTATATCTAAAAAATTGGTCGTGTATCTCATACACGTTCATTTCAATTGAGAAAATTTTAAAAGCATAAGGCCGGCCACCTTTAAAAAGAGAAAGAGGAAGAATATTAAGAAGAGTTAAGGAAGAAGCAAAATCAAATCAAATCCATTCACATCTTAATCACTTCAATCTCTAAGGCTAAGGTGAATAATGTTTACATCTCTTATTTGTTTTGTTTTTGGTTTTAAGATGAAATCCGAAATATTTTGCATTGATTTGCCATGTTTTTGAATGATGGAATGATTATATATACTTACTGATGATTTATGCATGTTCATATTGATTTTATGATATGTTTTGATATGAAAACCTTATCAAATGACATCTAAATGCCTTGCGAATTTTTATATAAATCAAAAATAATATTTTGGAGATGGGTTTCAATTTTCTGAATTTTCTGAATTTTTGTGGATTTATATGAAGTTTCTAGTGATGAAAATGTTATTTTGGATCAAAAATTATTTATGGTTAAATAATTAATGGTTTGGGTCTGAAATTTATATATGTTTGAAAACATATAAAATGTGATTTTCTGGAATTTTTGTAGATTTTTCCTAAGTGTTTTAATGGATATATAAACTATTTAAGGTATGGGTGTAGCGACCCACCATTCTGTACCCTTTGAGCTGATATTAAATCACACTTGTCCAACCCAAATTATACGAAAGGGCGAATAACTAGGGGTGAAGAAGAAGAAGAAGATAGAAGAGAATAGAAAACAACACTACACAGAATCTCACAATCGCAGCGGAACAATATATAATAGATAATAACATATCTTTATACAAAAAGAACTATAACTATTTTTATACATATCATCATCAGAGTTCAACATTCATCAAATATATTCCGGATAGTTATTATAACTTGTCCTCACCAGTGCTGACTATACAGTCTCTACACACAACGGAAAATAAATCAAGTACGCGGATACGCCTGGTCTCCTCCAGCTCGTCTCCTGAGCTTCATAGCATTCTAACCTAAATCTGTAATACTCGGTCTGACCCGAGCATTATAATAAAATAACACCCGAGTCAGTCTGGAAAACCAGCGTGAGAAAACACACTCAATTTGAATTATTACTATTTTCAAAATCCTTTGAAAAACAAAGGTATCTCGTATGACCACGCCACACATAAACACGACGGGTTTTTACCTTACGATAACTAAAACATTTTATATCAAAGTCATCTGATATTATAATAGTGTCTATAGAAAGTAAATTAGAAAATAGCTGAAATGCTTGCATCTCACGTTTCAGCATAGTTGGGCACAATCAAAACCGTACAGGATCGTAGTGGATATTGGATTTCATACAATGACTGGGCTGCCGAGGTACCGCCCGTCACAGTATACCTCTAGAAAAATGTACCGAGGACCTCGCCGGGATTCCCTGCCAACACAAGACCGGCCTACCCCTAACCTGGATAGTACCGAATATGTTATCACCCAGGGTGTTCCACCCTTATCGAGCGCTCTTATTTTCCATGCACAGCCATATCCATAATTTTTATACATCTGAGGATATCTAGAAAGGTGATAACATACCCTAATTAGGCGCGACCCACTTAGCCTTACCACATCTCCCATGTTTTAGTCATTCCCGGTTGATGAGGCTTGAGGCTACGTTTACCTTTCAGGAACAATTCCACTTAGAATGCTCATCGTCCTCCAATGACGATGTTCTGATAGCATTCATCCATACAAGTTGTCATAGGTCTGGACAAACTGAGTCACCGTCTTCACCATCTTCACGATATCACCATTCATAATGCTCAAATCGGAACGAAGTGGTTTTCGGATGATTAAATCTAATCCCGGTCTCTTCGAAACAATCAACGAATTTGGCCAAATTTGATAATCGGTTATTTAACTATCAAATAACATCCATATGCAGTCACTAGGCCTTATTTTATAAATCTTCAAACATTTATTTCAAAATATCTTTACAAAGATATATATTCAAATTCTTTCAATATTTCAATATTTGGAAACAAATTCAAATACTTAAATCCATAACAGGATATTTCCAAACCATCTCAACACTTAGAAATATTTCCAAGTTTCCATTTTAATACTTAGGAAAATATTATAAGTCTTATTTTTCCAAAATCATTTCAAATATCAACACTTAAGAGAATATTTCGTAACTTATCTCATAAGTCTTCGGAATCATTAATAAATTCCTTCTTACAATTTCTAAAACCGATTTATACTCTTTTATAAATCCAACCAACAATTTATAACTTCTTCTATAAATTCAGATTTCATTTTCGAAGTTCCCATATTCAACATTTTTGAAATTCCGTTTTCTCCAAGTCCCTTATAAAATTCCTCTTATCAAAATCATCTCCATTTTATAAACCCCCTTTACGAATCTCGAGAGAATTTATAAATAAATTTCAATCACTTCAAAACTCTATATATATAATAAGCATTTTTAAAGAATAATAATTTATTTTTAAAAACAAGTTTAAGTAATTATTGAAAATATTGAATTTTTTTAAAATAAAACATCAATAACTCAATTTCAACTCATTTTTAAATAACTAATCAATTTTCAAAGCTAAATATAAAAATTAGAATTTATTTCAAGCAGTATTAAATATTTGAAAAATCCATTTTCCGAAGTATTTCAATACTAACTAGTTTTAAATTACATATTTTAATAAATGAGATTCTCCTTTTTAAAACAAACTTAACTTTTTAATAAGAATATATTTTTAAAATCTCAATAACCAATTTCCAATTCCCTCTCGATTCACAACACATCGATTTCATTCTGATTCCCAAACCATTCTCACTTTAAAAATAGAATTCACATTCCCAATTTATCGACTGATATCTTTTCCCTTATTTATTGTAACGACCCGGATTTTTCGATGTTTAATTTTGGATATTTATATGGTTTTAAATATTGGGTTTGGAATTATAATTTTGTTAGTAAAATTTTAAAAACTGAAATTTTAAGCGATTTCGTAAAAATTGGGAATCGTCAATTTAATCGACGCGTTTTATTAACGATCCGGGGCACAGTCTCAGAATTCGACGAAACCAGTTCCATTAGATCCGTAATAATGTATCATTATCGGATTTCAAATTTCGTAGTGTTTGGAGTTATCGTTTGATCATACGGGATAGAAACACATTGAAATTAATATCAAAATTTAATATAATAATTGGCTCCAAAAAGTTATCTTCTCCATACGATCGAATTAGAACTCGAAACTTGTTCCATTGCGTTCAGAATAGGGGTATAACATTATAAATGCCTAGACCCTAGAGGCACGCCTCGATAGGGTATCAAAATTTTAAGTTACATTAAATGAGATATTTATAATTAAATAATATTATAACCTATCAAAGTCAAGACCCTGCCTTCTAAAACACGCCACCTATCACGTACAAGCCACCATTTCACCGATTATATCGTGCGTCCCAGTCCTCTTCGTTCAAATTGAATTCACTCAAATAAAAAAAAGGAGAAGGAACGAAATCAAATTCAGATAAAAGAAGAAAAAAATCAAATCGAAGTCGAATTTGATTCTTTAAAATCGAGAATCTCGAAGGCTTGATTAGGGTTCCGGTCATCATGGGATTGGGGAGGAGATGGCCTCGGGTGTGGCTGGTGTTGGGGTTGTCGTTCGAAGGCGCAATTCACGCGATGGCAAGGTGGAAGGGAAATTGGCCACGACCTGGTGGGTATTGTGGACGACGTCGACAGTGGAGTATGGCGAGGATGTAGGCGCTGGCGATGGTCGTTGGCACATGATACGACAGTGGCTACTGAGGGGGAGGCGCGTTTCTGGTGGAGGCTGGAGTGGGACGCGATTTCAAGGACAGCGGCAAGCAGAAATGAGGGGGGCTTGTAGAACAAGATTGAAATGAAGAAGTTGTATTAATGTTGTCGTCGCGTGGGTGAGCAGGAGCTGCTTCCAATAACCTTGTGCTTCGCCTGGAACAAACTTAGGCTGATGTTGTTTGTGTTGATAATTATGATGGACTCTGATTGACAACTGTGAGTGGCTGGAGTTTGATTATAGTCTATCGGAGTATGTCGGAGATTGGTCTTTCTTTGGCTTCTTAAAATCAGTGCTGAATTTGAATATGATGCTTGAGTTGTTGATGTCAATAGTGGTATAGGTGATAGTTATGCATGGTTGATGTTTTATTTTGGTAGATTGTGAAAAAAAAGAGATGATCAATTGAAAGAGGAAATTCGTTGTCGGTCTGTTGTTGTTGGTAAGATGGGTTGCAAGTATTGAGGATCAGATTTGATGATTGGATTTGGTTTGCTTAGATTGAGGTTGATGAACAAGAGAAGCTTTTGTTTGATCCGACTCAATTTGATGAAGAAGAGTTATAAAAATATATGAAGGTCACGATCGATGGAAGGAGAAGCGACAGCTTGGAGGGAAGGAGATAGTTAAGTAAAATCTTAAAACTTGATTATGTTAAGTTAATTATATTAATTTATTTAAAAAGGTTCGTTAATTTCATATCGTGCTCATACAAGGTCGAAATCGCATGAAACCAGCATTGTTGGATTCGCAAGGACGTAGGCTACAATCTCGATGTTCGGCAAATTAAAATCCAAAGTGAGTAAATCTCACTCAATTTGGTTGACTAGTTTAATTTACAAGAATTATAATTAATTATTGGATGATTGGTTGGATTGATATATTATTATCAGTTGGGATGTTATATATATATAGTAGTATATATATTAGTAGTTGGATATATACCCGCCTATTGGAGCAGATGGGACCTTATGCGTCCCGCATAATAGCGGATGACCTTATATACAGCAATATCCCCATTGAAGTGGGATTGGTATTTTTATGTTGTATTAACATCTATAGATGCAGGGAAATAGGTTGAGGGATCCAACTGGATTCCTCAAAAATGTTGATTTTAATTTCATATTTAATGATATATAATGTGTTAGTATAATTCATTATAGATCGTTGTTGTGATTTGAATTATTGGATGCTATAGTAGCACTGGCCTTAATTTTGGTATTTTAAATACCATAAATATTATTTTTGAAATTTTGAAGGAATTAAAAGGAGATTTTGAATATAAAAAATTATATAGAAATTTGGTTATTTTAAAAGAGATTGATTTGGATAAAATAAAATTTTGATTTGGAATTGGACTTAACTATTCGTAAAATGTTTTAATTAGAATTTAAGAAAATATTAATTATATAAAGGATTTTAACAGTGGAATTTTTAAGTGATATTCTGGAAAATATGAAAAAGAGTTGAAATCGATAATTTAAATAGATTTGTGAAATATATGGAAATTATTAAGAAATGGATTTATGAAAATAAGATTTTATAAACGGAATTAGTTTTATAAACAAGTAAAACCCAAAGGAGTTATAAAATTATAAACGATGTTTATAAATAAGGGAAATGATAATTGTTGATAAATTGGAATAAAAATTCATAGTGTGAATTTATACAAAGATGTGGGAATAGTTTTGGGAAAAATAGTAGAATCTATTTTTGGAAAGTGAAATGGCTAGGAAGTTGGAAAGGAAATCGATGTGTTTTGAATCGAGGGGGATTTATAAACTGGAATTGGTTATTGAGAATTAAAAAAAAAATGTATATTTTTATTCAGAAATTAAGTTTGTTTTAAAAGAGAAATTTTATTTATTTAAATATGAAATTTTAAACTAGTTAATATTGGGATATTTTAGGAAGTGGATTATACAAATATAAGTTCTTATTGAAATAAATTCTAACTTTAATAACCAGTTTTGTAAATCAATTAGTTTTAATTAAGGATGGACTGAAAAATGAGTTATTAATGTTTTATTTAAAAAGTGTTTGATGTTTCAAACAATTATTTGAACATGTTTCAAAATTAAATTATTATTCTTTAAAATACTTATTATATATATAGTCTTGAATGATTTAAATTATTTATTTATGAACTCTCTCGAGATGTGGAAACGGATATGATTTTTAGAAGTGGTAAATGGATATTCGAGATTATAAGTGAGTATAATCGACATTGGAAAAGGTAAAGGAGTTAATATAAATTCCGGAAATGTAGGAGATAGGATAAGAAAAACTCCTAAGTATATTAGAAATGATTTCGGAAAATGGATTATAATATTTTCCTAAGTGAGAAAATGACGGCTTTTGGGAAATATTTAGAGATGAAGTATTTATATCGAGATATTTTCTAAGTAGTGGATTATAAATCAAAGTTGGAAATATTTCACTAAATGTTGAAGTGAGGTACGGGTGGAAATATCCTGTTATGGAAGCAAGTATTCGGAAGTGTTTCAAATATTGATAAATTTGAAAGAGATTTGAATATATATCTTTGTAAAGATTTTTTGAAATGGATGTTTTAAGAATTATAAATAGTTTCCTAATGACTGCTTATGGATGTTATTTGATAGTTAAACAACCGACTATCAAATATTGGCCAATTTCGTTGATCGTTTCGAAGAGACCGAGATCGGATTTAATTATCCGAAAACCATTTCGATCTGGTTTGAACGTTACGAATGGATATCGTGAAGGTAGTGAAGACGATGATTCGGTTTGTCCAGACCCAGGACAACTTGTATGGACAAATGCTATCAGAACATCGTCATTAGAGGATGATGAGCATTCTAAGTGAAATTGTTCTTGAAAGGTAACGTTAGCCTCAAGCCTCATCAACCGGGAATGACTAAAACAGGGGAGATGCAGCAAGGCTAAGTGGGTCGCACCCAATTAGGGTATGTTATCACTTTTCTAGATACCCTTAGAAATATATAAATTATGGATATGGTTGTGCATGGAAAGTGAGCGCTCGAATTTTAAGGGTGGGAACACCCGGGGTGATAACATATTCGGTTCTATCCAGGTTAGGGGTACGCCGGTATTGTGTTGTAGGGGATCCCGGCGAGGTTCTTGGTACATTTTTCTAAAGGTGTACTGTAATGGGCGGTACCCCAGTAGCCCAGTCATTGTATGAGATCCATTCTCCAATACGAGCTTTTACGGTTTTGTTTGTAGAGCCTAGTATGCTGAAATTTAATTAATGTAACAATTTCGGCTATTTGAATAAGTATTTGTAATTAGACACTATTATAATATCACTGGATTTTCTATAAAATGTTTTGGTTATCGTAAGGGAAAAACCCGTCGTGTTTATGTGTGACGCGGTCCTACGAGATACCTTTGTTTTCAAAGGGTTTTGATAACTTTAATAATTCAAATTGAGTGTGTTTTCTCACGCTGGTTTTCCAGACTGACTCGGGTGTTATTTTATTATAATGCTCGGGTCATACCAAGTATTACAGATTCAGAATAGAATGCTATGGAGCTCAAGAGACGAGCTGGATGACAGAGACGTATTTCCGTACTTGATTTATATTTCCGCTGTATGAGGACACGTTATTATAACTGTCCAGATTGATGTATTGATTGTTGTACTCTGATGATTGTAAGTATAAAACAGTTATAAATTATTTTGTATAAAAATCTATTATTATATATTTTATTTTATTCCGCTTCGATTGTGAGATTATGTGTTGTCGTTTCTATTTTATTCTACCTCTTTCTTCTTCACCCCTAGCAATCGGTATTTCCAGCACTTGAATATTCGGCATGTTATACAGTGAACGTATTGATGTCGATTTTCGAGGGTCGAAAATCCCGGGCCGCTATATTTGGTATCAAAGCGAGTTTAAGTGAGAACCTTGGCTTTGGTGGGAATTTCTCATTAGAGATAGGGTCAGTAGTACCCTAAAATGAGTTTGAGTGTATTAATAGAATGAGCACGTATTTGTTAGTGAATATAAAATGTTTTATATTGTGTCGATTTATCTGTTGAGTGGCATATAAATTCTGGTCGAGTAGTGGGACGCCCCTAAATAGATAGGAGTTTCTAAATACTTGAACACGGTAACCCGAGATAGTATGGTTTTTAAGCGGGTAAATGAAATAATTTTACCCAACTATATTTTGATATGAAAGCAATAATTTTCGGGAAATTATTATAGTAAATTGGAGTGTTTGGTTGATAATGTTATAATCTAAAAAGATTATAAAATTGGAAATGGGTTATAAAAAAACAAAATTTAATTGTATAAGTTTGGGTTATACAATTGAGTTAAAACTAAAATTTTGTTAAAACCAGAATTTGGAAAAATTAAATCCCGGAGATCTTTGGAAGTATTTTCCGAAGTGTTGTGAAAATAAAATAGCATTATTTTTGGAAAAAATGTTTTAAATTGTATTTAAAAATGGATTTGAAGGTGATAAAGCACTAAACTCACTTCATTCACTGGAAAATAATTCGGGTAATGACTGCTGCATCATCAGTATTCATTTTCGAGTTTCTAGGTGACGGATTGCTACCGTAGTAATTTGTTATGGAGATTTTTGGGTGAAAACAAGTGTTGTTTTTAGAAATTCCGAAAGGAATTGTTTTGGATAGAATCAGGTTGATTTTGAAATTCCAAGGTAGTGGTTTGTTAAACCAAAAAGAGTATGTATATATATTTGATTTCCAAGTGATTTGAAATAAATACCGGGTGTTTAAAAATTCTGGAATCCTTATTTAAATGTTTTAGAAAAATGTCAGAAATAAGTTTTTAAAACTTATAAGTGGAGGATGATATTTATAAGGAAAGAAGTGTGAAGACTGAATTTTGGAGTTAAAATTTAAATTGAGAAAGTTAAAATGGAATTTAACTTAAGTTAAGTTGAAGGAATAAAAATGTTGGAAACTAAATTGATTTGTGATTTGAATGGAATTAATTAAGTAGGAATTAAAAATTTAACTTGTGCAAGTTTTTGGATTGAAGGAATTGGAATATAACTTGAGTTAAGTTAAATAAACATTGGATTAGATTAGAAATAATATCGAATTGAAGTAAATATAAATTTTAAGTTGTGAAATATTTATATAACCATAGGGTATAAATTTTGAATGAAATAAAATTTAAGTGAAATTTGGAATTGTGAATAAACAAATTTGAATAGCTTATAAAATTTGAAATTAATGGAATAAATATATATGTAAGCTATGAAGTGATGTAAATCTTGAGTTAAAAATAAAATGTGAATATACTCAAGTATAAAATTGATGGGAATGTGAAAAATAAGTTGTGTAGCTTATAAAATTGGAGAAAATGAAATAGAAAACCAAAATAAAAATGGTTTAATATTTTGGTGAAGGAATAAAAATCCGAACTTGAATTATAAAAGGAATTTGAACTCAAGTAAGTTGAATAAAGTGAATTTTGAAAGGAAAATCGGATTTTGAACTATAAAATGGAAGTGAACTAATTAGATAAATTAATTAGTTAATTGAATATAGGAATGGAACTTAACATGGTTAAGTAAATGGAATTGCGGATGAAAATTTAAATTGAATGTGGGACTTGAGTTATAAATGAAATTCAACTTAATGAGTAAGAGAATTAATTATAATTGAAATGTTGTCGAATAAAATAGAAATGAATTGAAATAGTGATGACTTAAGTTATAAATAAATTCAATTTAAGTGTAAATAAATTGAATATGGCCTTGAATATCATTTAATTGAAGTTGAGAATAAATTTGAGTATGGAATTATTATTTGAAGTGGATTAAGTGAATAAACTAATTAAATTAATTAGTAAATGGAATGGAATTTGATTGAATAAGAATCAATCTAAATTTGAAATGGGATTTGGTTGCAAGGGTAATAAACTTAAGTTATATAGTTGAATTAATTGAAAATGAACGGATTAACTTAAGTTAATTATTAGATGGAAATTTGGCCTGAATGAATTTATGAAATAATTCATAAGTAAATTAGCATGGAATGATTCCGAGCTTAATAAAATGGATTTGAATATACTGAATGTGGATATGAATGGAATGTAAATAAATTGATTGAGAATCAATTTGAAATGGTATAGAATTAAATATAAATTGATTGATTTGGAATCAATTTAAAATAGCTATAAACCGAAATGGTTATTTTATTAAATAAATATCGTCGAATTTGCATAGAAAAAAATTGTCGTTTGACGTAAACGGAAGTAAATAAAATTCTGTCAATCATGGAAAGTGAATAAATTGATTTTTAATCAATTTGGAATGGATATGAATTTGTTGGTTATAAATGTAAATTTGGTGTAAGCAAATTTGGTTGTAAATCATTCAAATTGGATAAAATGATAAGTGAATCAATGTAAGGTAATTAAATCAGTATTGGAACTTTGTGATTGCTTACAAATACATGTTTAACATGTTTAGTTGTGCAAAGTATGTGTTTAACTATTTAAACGAATGAAATGTTATTAAATTTTCATGTTTTAGTACTTACGTGTTTAAATTGAGTAAGTACAGGTACCCTGTGACGCCCCACCTCAATACCCACGCTAGCCAAGGACACTACGATGTAGTGCTGTCAACTAGCACGGAGAATAAGGCTGTTGAGGAGCGACCATCCATGTAATTGATTATCACACGGTGGCTATAAAATAATCTTCGGAAACAAGCATAGAAATAAACATAACACAAAGCAGTCACAGACATCCATATCACAAAGGCGGAAGAAGATATGAATATATAACTAACACATGAAAGTGTACATCAGAGTAGTGGTCAAAAAGTTCCACAATAATACAAAAGAATAGCAACCTGTGCTATACAAAAAGAATACAACTATGAGTCCATATCTCAAGTGTATACAACAAAAACTGCTAAACTAAATAGTCAGCCAAAAGTCAGAGTAGCAAATCCCGGAAGGAAGTCAAGCAGAAGCACCTGTAACATCTCGGTCTGACCCGAGTATTATTTAAGAAAATAATAAACGGATCAGTCTAACTATAAATATCAGATGACATGATATAGAATAAAAGATATGGCATAAACATATAATATCCATACTGACATACTACTATAAGTATGAAAATGATGATCAACAGGAGATCAACCGATGAGAAATGATCAATATCACGAGAATCTTCTCAAAGATCCAAAGAGGGCATCATACCCTAAACTTGTACTCATAACAAGTCAATGACATAAAAATCCAGAAATCAAACAAGAAATCCAGAAATCATAAAAAGAGAAAGAGGCCTATCACATGATGGTCCGAAGACCATGGGGAGCTACCCCATATGTGTGAGTCGGAATCACACTGATTGAGGCCTAGGCTAACCAAAAAGCAAAAAGGTATGTGTGAATGGAATCACACAAGTGGTGTCTAGCCTAACCTCGCAAACAAAAAGATATGTGTGAGTCGGAATCACACTACTGCGGCCTAGACTAACCTTGCGGACAAAGAGATGTGTGTGAGTCGGAATCACACTACTGCGGTCTAGTCTTACCTTGCAAACAAAGAGACATCGCACAATTGCTAGTCTAAATCATAAAATGATCATCATGATCAGCGAGAAGTGTCAATCACACCAAGCTAGTAAATATATGAGTTTAGCTTCATGTCCCATAACCACTTGCTTAACTTAAATATTTACGAACAAGCTGTAAATCTTCACTAGGAAATTGTCACGAAAAGGGTTCAATCGAACAAGTCCAAGAGCTAACCGACGAAGTGAACGCAAGCGTTTCATACCACCCGTTTTACTAAGTCGTTTAAGTCGATTTCTCGTTCGAGTGAAGTAAAGGCTTGTATATACTAGTAGATTGAAAATCGGTTTGAGAAAACGAACTTTTGATATTTAAAATAGTGTTGAAATCGCTTTGATGAAAGAGTTTTGATATTTACTATTAGTATTGAAACCTTCATATATCTTTAAAGTGACAAGTCATAAAACGATTGTAGAACAATTCAATTCACGTTCGAAGACGTGAGTAAAGTCCAAAGAAGTCAATCCCAAAACCATCAAAGTAGAAATTCTGATAAATGTTTTTCAGAAGAGATTGCCTACGCAGAGTAATACGGGGTTCGACCTGCCCGGTCAGGTCGCGGGGGTCCAGGGGGCAGCGCCCCGTCACGGTACGACTTAGTGAAGGCAAGCTGTCTCGAGAAGCCAAACCGGTCAAACGACCAAGTACTAACTCGCGAACGACCTAGGGGAAAAACAGGTCAAACGACCAAGTACTAACTCGCGAACGACTTACGACTTAAGGGATAAGGTCATACGACCTAAGTGGAGACTGCCACGCGACTTAGCAGAAGAACAGATCGAACGACCTAGGGGAAAAACAGGTCAAAACGACCAAGTGCTAACTCGCGAGCGACCTAACGAAGTGCGCGACCTAACAGTGAGGCGCGACCTAAGGATGTGCGCGACCTATCAGTGTTACGCGACTTAAGGTGATTCGCGACCTAAGGGTACGCGACCTAACGTGGTTCGCGACCTAAGACTTAGTGGGATCGAGCGACCTAAGGGATAAGGCCACACGACCTAACAGTTAAAAGGTCCTACGACCTAGAGAGAATGCGCGACCTAACTGGGTTCGCGACCTAAGATAGGCGAACGACTTAACTGGGTTCGCGACCTAAGGAGGGTGCGACCTAAGGTCTTGCGACCTAAGGTCTGCCTGGGGGTTTATAGGTCGGCAACGACCTACGACTTAAGGGCGAGCGACCTAAGGTCTTACGACCTAAGGAAAAGAAAAGTCTTACGACCTAAGAAGTTAACTCGCGAACGACCTAAAGCCTTTAACTCGTGAACGACCTAGGCCTTTAACTCGCAGACGACCTAAGCCTTTAACTCGCAGACGACCTAAGACTTTAACTCGCAGGCGACCTACGACCTATGGATGGTGCGACCTAACTCCGAACGAGCTAAAAATGGCCAGAACGACCTAGTAGCAGTTTTTTCACCAAAATCACTAAAATTTGGAATTTTTCGCCAATCCAATCCAAACCAAATGCAACAAACATGCTAAAGTGATGAGGAATCATTCCCAACAGTCCAATGACGATTATAGGCAAGATGTGAGATCAAAAATCTCACCTTTTCCACGAAATTGATGTTGGAGAGCTTAAGAACGAAGCAAGAATCAACCCCTAGCTTGAATCTATGTTCTTCACCTTGAATTCGGAGTTTGATGTTGAACTTACTAAAGATCTTGAGCTTGGAATTTTAATTTCTCTTTCCCCTCACCATTTTTGAAGAAGCTTGAAGTGTTTGATGAAGTGATGAAGAGAAGAGGGGGGTTGGGCTGAGTTAAGAAGGTGCAGTCCCAACCAAAGTCACAAGTGGGAAAAGTGACGAAAATTTCACTATCTCCAAACATATCGAAGTTTACACTCAAAAAGATCGCAAACGTCATTTTGAACTCAATGGGGGTG
Source organism: Allium fistulosum (assembly GCA_030737815.1). Classification (NCBI taxonomy): domain Eukaryota; kingdom Viridiplantae; phylum Streptophyta; class Magnoliopsida; order Asparagales; family Amaryllidaceae; genus Allium; species Allium fistulosum. Next base: position 748,215,394 of record CM060905.1, on the reverse strand, counting down.
GTCTCGAGTCCTAATTTGACCGTATGCAAAAAGTAGCTTTTCGGACTAACATCCGACTAACGATAAAATATTTAAATATAAAATCGATAGATATGCGGGTTGTTACATACCCGGAGGCTATTGGGCTAGAGTTGGTTTGCGTAATTGCATATAAAATAAGCCGCTTGCTTAAAAAAGCTAAAATAAGGTACGTTTTCGGATTAAATACCGCAAAATATAAATATTGATATATATATATATATATTTTTTGTTTTTCGATCGTGTGGGTCGATGTATATATTTTTATCTCTCTTGTCATATTGCAAAACACTCTCCGTACAAGGGAGACTATGCCAAAAAAATTCGGAAATTCAGGGTGTTAGAAAATTTTTGGAAATTTTTTTGTTAGCTTAAAAAGGTTGATTTTTGAATTGAAATTGAAAGAAAGGGTTTTGAGTTGGAAATGGAAACTAATGGTTTTAGTAGAAACTAAAAGAGATAAAAACATGTAATATCGAATTTTAACTAAGTGGGTTTCGAATAAGTTAATGAGTTTGGAGCATTCGTCCTACCTTAGCAATTTCGGGGACGAAATTCTATTAAGGGGGAGGAATGTAACGACCCGGATTTTTCAAGTATTAATTTTGGACATTTATATGGTTTTAAATATTGGATTTGGAATTATAATTTTGTTAGTAAGATTTTAAAAACTGCAATTTTAATCGATTTCGTAAAAATTGGGAATCGTCAATTTAATCGACGCGTTTTATTAACGATCCGGGGAACCGTCTCGGAATTCGACGAAACCAGTTTCATTGGATCCATAATAATGTATCATTGTCGGATTTCAAATTTCGTAGTGTTTGGAGTTATCGTTTGATTGTACGGGATAGAAACGCGTTGAAATTAATATTGAAATTTAATATAATAATTGGGTCCAAAAAGCTATCTTCTCCATACGATCGAATTAGGACTCGAAACTTATTCCATTGCGTTCGGAATAGGGGTATAACATTATAAACGCCTAGAGGCACGCCTCGATAGGGTATCAAAATTTTAAGTTACATTAAATGAGATATTTATAATTAAATAATATTATAACCTGTCAAAGTCAAGACCCTGCCTTCTAAAATACGCCACCTATCACGTACAAGCCACCATTTCACCGGTTATATCGTGCATCCCTATCCTCTTCGTTCAAATCGAATTCACTCAAATAAAAAAAGGAGAAGGAACGAAATCAAATTCAGATAAAAGAAAAAAAATCAAATCGAATTTGATTCTTTAAAATCGAGAATCGTGAAGGCTTGATTAGGGTTCCGGTCATCTTGGGATTGGGGAGGAGATGGCCTCGAGTATGGCTGGCGTTGGGGTTGTCATTCGAAGGCGCGATTCACGCGATGGCGAGGTGGAAGGGAAATCGGTCGCGACCTGGTGGGTAATATGGACGACGTCGACAGCGGAGTATGGCAAAGATGTAGGCGCTGGCGATGGTCGTTGGCACATGATACGGCAGTGGCTACTGAGGGGGAGGCACATTTCTTGTGGAGGCTGGAGTGGGACGCGATTTCAAGGACGGCGGCAAGCAAGAATGAGGGGGGCTTGTAGAACAAGATTGAAATGAAGAAGTTGTATTAATGTTGTCGTCGCGTGGGTGAACAGGAGCTGCTGCCAATAACCTTGTGCTTCGCCTGGAACAAACTTAGGCTGATGTTGTTTGTGTTGATAATTATGATGGACTCTGATTGACAACTGTGAGTGGCTGGAGTTTGATTATAGTCTATCGGAGTATGTCGGAGATTGGTATTTCTTTGGCTTCTTAAAATTAGTGCTGAATTTGAATATGATGCTTGAGTTGCTGATGTCGATAGTGGTACAGGTGATAGTTATGCATGGTTGATGTTTTACTTTGGTAGATTGTGAAAAAAAGAGATGATCCATTGAAAGAGGAAATTCGTTGTCGATCTATTGTTGTTGGTAAGATGGGTTGCAAGTATTGAAGATCAGATTTGATGATTGGATTTGGTTTTCTTAGACTGAGGTTGATGAACAAGAGAAGCTTTTGTTTGATCCGATTCGATTTGATGAAGAAGAGTTATAAAAATATATGAAGGTCACGATCGATGGAAGGAGAAGCGACAGCCTGAAGGGAAGGAGATAGTTAAGTAAAATCTTAAAACTTGATTATGTTAAGTTAATTATATTAATTTATTTAAAAAGGTTCGTTAATTTCATATCCTGCTCATACGAGGTCGAAATCGCATGAAACCGGTAGTGTTGGATTCGTAAGGACGTAGGCTACAATCTCGATGTTCGGCAAATTAAAAATCAAAGTGAGTAAATCTCACTCAATTTGGTTGACTAGTTTAATTTACAATAATTATAATTAATTATTGGATGATTGGTTGGATTGATATATTATTATCAGTAGGGATATTATATATATATATAGTAGTATATATATTAGTAGTTGGATATATACACGCTTATTGGAGCGGATGAGACCCTATGCGCCCCGCATAATAGCGGATGACCCTATATACCGCGATATCCCTCTCGAAGTGGGATTAGTATTTTTATGTTATATTAACATCTGTGGATGCAGGGAAACAGGTTGGAGGTATCCAACTGGATTCCTCAGAAATGTTGATTTTAATTTCATATTTAATGATATATGATGTGTTAGTATAATCTGTTATAGATCGTTGTTGTAATTTGAATTATTGGATGCTATAGTAGCACTGGCCTTAATTTTGGTATTTTAAATACCATAAATATTATTTTTGAAATTTTAAAGGAATTAAAAGGAGATTTTGAATATAAAAATATTATATAGAAATTTGGTTATTTTAAAAGAGATTGATTTGGATAAAATAAAATTTTGATTTGGAATTGGACTTAACTATTCGTAAAATGTTTTAATTAGAATTTAAGAAAATATTAATTATATAAAGGATTTTAACAGTGGAATGTTTAAGTGATATTCTGGAAAATATGAAAAAGAATTGAAATCGATAATTTAAATAGATTTGTGAAATATATGGAAATTATTAAGAAATGGATTTATAAAAATAAGATTTTATAAACCGAATTAGTTTTATAAACAAGTAAAACCCAAAGGAGTTATAAAATTAATAAACGATGTTGATAAATAAGGAAAATGATAATTGTTGATAAATTGGAATAAAAATTCATATTGTGAATTTATACCGAGATGTGGGAATAGTTTTGGGAAAAATAGCAGAATCTATTTTTGGAAAGTGAAATGGCTAGGAAAGTGGAAAGGAAATCGATGTGTTTTGAATCGAGAGGGATTTATAAACTCGAATTGGTTATTAAGAATTTTTTTTAAAAATATATGTATATTTTTATTCAGAAATTAAGTTTGTTTTAAAAGGGAAATTTTATTTATTTAACTATTAAATTTTAAACTAGTTAATATTGGGATATTTTAGGAAGTGGATTATACAAATATAAGTTCTTATTGAAATAAATTCTAACTTTAATAACAAGTTTTGTAGATCAATTAGTTTTAATTAAGGATGGACTGAAAAATGAGTTATTAATGTTTTTTTAAAAAAGTGTTTGACGTTTCAAACAATTATTTGAACATGTTTCAAAATTAATTTATTATTCTTTAAAATACTTATTATATATATATATATAGTCTTGAATGATTTAAATTATTTATTTATAAACACTCTCGAGATGTGGAAACGGATATGATTTTTAGAAGTGGTAAATGGATAGACGAGATTATAAGTGAGTATAATCGACATTGGAAAAGGTAAAGGAGTTAATATAAATTCCGGAAATGTCGGAGATAGGATAAGAAAAACTCCTAAGTATATTAGAAATGATTTCGGAAAATGGATTATAATATTTTCCTAAGTGAGAAAATGACGGCTTTTGGAAATATTTAGAGACGAAGGATTTGTATCGAGATATTTTCTAAGTAGTGGATTATAAATCGAAGCTGGAAATATTTCAATAAGTGTTGAAGTGAGGTACGGGTGGAAATATCCAGTTATGGAAGCAAGTATTCGGAAATGTTTCAAATATTGATAAATTTGAAAGAGATTTGAATATATATCTTTGTAAAGATATTTTGAAATGAATGTTTTAAGAATTATAAATAATTTCCTAGTGACTGCTTTTGGATGTTATTTGATAGTTAAGCAACCGACTATCAAATATTGGCCAATTTCGTTGATCGTTTCGAAGAAACCAAGATCGGATTTAATTATCCGAAAACCATTTCGATCCGGTTTGAACGTTACGAATGGATATCGTGAAGATAGTGAAGACGGTGATTTGGTTTGTCCAGACCCAGGACAACTTGTATGGACGAATGCTATCAGAACATCGTCATTGGAGGACAACGAACATGAGCAGCCTTACGTGCCTCCACACTCGCTCGCACAGACTCCAGCATGTCGCCTCGCCTTGTAGCCGCGTCGCCTCCAACATCGCGCCTCCATAGCCCATGCCTCCAGCCTCCACGCGCCGCCGAGATCCACTACCATCGCGCTTTCATCGTGACGTGTTTAACACCACCGAAGCCCCAGCACGAGTCCCCCTATGCGAGCACGAATTCAATTTCGTTTGCCATTTATTTTTTTTCTTTAATTCGAACTTGGTTTCGATTTTTTTTTTTTTTTTCTGATTTCATTTCTTAGCAGAAGTAGGATTAAGCACAATTTGAATGAGAAGGGGGAGAAAGTAGGTCTACGTGATTCAGTGCTAGGGTGGCTCGAGTACGATTATAGGGTGGCTGGATTGACCCTTGATTTGATTTATTTATATATATTATATTCAAAATATCTCGTTTGCATATCTCAAAATCCCAAACCCCAATTGAGGCGTGCCGCATGGCGTTTCTAATGTTATACTGCTATTTCGAACGCCATGGAACAAGTTTCGAGTCCTAATTCGATCGTATGCGGAAGATAGCTTTTTGAATCGACTATTTAAATCAAATCTATTTAAATTATTTCTAGGTGTTTTCAGATCGCACGACCAAATGGTAAATCCAAACGCTATGAAATTTGAAATCCGATAATAATTCACTATTGCAGATCCAATGAAACTTGTTTCGTCGAATTTCGAGACTGTGCCCCGGATGGCTATTTTAACGCGTCAATTAAATCGACGATTTCAAAAATATGCGAAATCACTTGAAATATCAGTTTTAAAACTTTACTAACTAAATTCTAACTTAAATAGAATTTTTATTAACATTAGAAATCATTCTGATTCATATTCAATTCAAATTTTAATTATTTACCAATTTCGCATTACGATAAATTGCTATAATTGAAATTTAAATCAGATTTACCAATTCAACCATAATTTTCATATTAAAAATCAATTTATATTCCAACTTCAATATCTAAAATCATTTAAATATTCAAAATCAAACAACTGAAAATCTGGGTCGTTACATTCCTTCCCTCTTAAAAGAATTTCGTCCCCGAAATTGCTAAGGTAGGATGAATGATCCAAACCCGCTACTTTTCAAAAACCTACTTAGTTAAAACTCGATACTTCACTTTCTGAATCCTTTTAGTTCTAACCAATAGTTAGTTCCCATTTCTAATTTAAAAACCTTTTATTTCAGTTACAATACAAAAATCAACTTTTCTAGTTTACAAAAATTTCCAAAAATTTTCTAACACCCTAAGTTTTCAAATTTTTTTGGCAGAGTCTCCTTTGTACGGAGAGCCTTTTGCAATATGACAGAATTGATAAAAATATATACATCGATCCACACAATCAGAAAACATAATATATATCAATATTTATTTTATTGCGGTATTTAATCCGAAAACGTACCATTATTAAACATTTTTTAGCAAGCGAGCTTAATTTAATATGCAATTTGCACGACCAAAATCTAGCCAAATGGTCTTCTTGTACCTGTACTTACTTAATTTAAACACGTAAGTACTAAAACATGAAAATTTTATAACTTCACATTCATTTACTAATATATAGATTTCATATCCAAACATGTTATAGCATGTATTTATCAATAATCACAAGGTTCCAACATTCGATTATTTCTTTCCATCAATTTATATATCATTTCATTCAATTCGAATGATTACAACCCAATTTACTTGCATTCACTTCATAAACACACACATTATATTTATATCCATTCCAAATTTTTTGTTTACTTCCGTTTACGACTAACGTAAATTTTTCCATGCAAATTCGGTGATATTCATTTAATAAAATAGTCACTTAAGCTTATAAACCATTTTACATTGATTCTAAATCAATTTATCAACTTCTATTAATTCACATTCAATTTATTTTCAAAAAAGAATCTTATTCGCTATATTTGTTTTCACCAACAATCCAATCCATGCCAATCTATTCATACATCATTTCATTTAAATGATATCCAAGTCCATATTCAATTTATTTACACTTAAATTGAATTTATTTATAACTTAAGTCATCACTATTTCAATCCAATTCCATTTTATTCGACCACATTTCCAAATATATTTAATTCGCTTATAATTAAGTCAAATTTTATTTATAACTCAAGTTCCACATTCAATTTCAATTTTAATCCAAAATCCATTTTACTTAACCTAGTTAAGTTCCATTCCTATATTCAATTAACTAATTAATTTATCTTATTAGTTCACTTCCAATTTATAATTCAATATCTGATTTTTTTAATTCAAAAATCACTTCATTTAATTTACTTGAGTTCAATTTCATTTTATAATTCAAGTTTGGATTTTTATTTCTTTACCAAAATATCAAACCATTTTTATTTTGGGTTTTCTATTCCACTTTTAAATTTTATAAGTTACACAACTTATTTTTCCCCTTTCCATCAATTTCTATACTCGAGTATATCCACATTTTATTTAACTCAAGATTGTACATCACTTTATAACTTAAATATATATTTATTCCATTAACTCCAATTTTTGTAAGCTATTTAACTTATTTATTCACAATTCCATAATTTTCACTTAATTTTTTTATTCCATTCAAAATTTATAACTTATAGATATGTATAACCATTTTACCACTCACAATTTATGTTCACTTCAACTTGATATTATTCCTAATCCAATCCAATTCAATTTAATTTAAATTTCAATTCCTTTTAACCAACATTTCAAAACCATATTTCTCTCCAAGCAATTTTTTTAAATTCAGTCAATTTTGTTTCACCATTTATTTTATTACAATCTACCAATTACAAACTGCATTTAATTCGTTTTTTCCTCTTAAGTCGAATTCTATTGTTAACTCGAGTCCATATTTAAATATTAAATTCTATTTGATATTCCTTTCAATCCATTCCAATTTTATTTAACTTAGCTGGAGTTAAATTCAAATCCCTACAATTTCCTTTTACAAATTTAATTTATTTAACTTGCATAAGTTAAATTTTAATTTCATATTGAAATTCACATTTTCCAAGTTCTATTCCAAAAACTTATTCTCTTCTGGTTTCACTTCTCATTTAATCGGAAATTCCAGAATATAACCATCCGTTTTTATTTCAAATCATTTGAAACAAAACACATATATAAATATATAACTCTTGTTTTTAACAAACCATCTCCTTGGAATTTTCCAAAAAATCACTTGGTTTCATTCAAAACAAATCTCCTTCGGACTTTTCCGAAACAACACTTGTTTTTCAACAAAAATCTCCATCTCAAATTATTTCAGTAGCAAACCGTCACTTAGAAACTCGAAAATGAATACTGATGATTCTGCAGTCTGTTCAGTTAAAGCGCTCGGCAGATTCAATGCGGCGGAGGTGCAAAAAGTCATAGCAGGGATACAGCGAGGATATAGCGGGATATAGCAGATGACTCTAAAATAGCATATAAAACTCGTACTTAATATTTTTACAAATATATAAATGGTAATTGAATGTAAAATTAACATTCAATTTAATTTTAATTAATACACAAATAATTTTAAATAAAAACATGTGCGAATATAATGTAAATAAACGTAAAACTATTATATAACATAATTGAATTTAGTATAATATTAGAGTATTTTCATTTCTGAAAATATATTAAAAATTCAATTAAACAAATTAATTTCATAATTTTTATAATGTATAAATGTCGTTTTTCAATTCATTTCTTTTAAAAAAGATATAGCGGGAATAACGAGATATAGCGGAAATAGCGGGGCTTAAAGCGGAAAGGCTATATTTCGGGCTATATGGAAAATCGTAGCGATAGAAATCTACTATGAGATATAGCAGGGTTATAGCGGGGTAATAGCGGGGCATTAACTATACAGGCTGCAGTCATCACCAGGATTATTTTCCAGCGATTACAGTGAGTTCAGTGCTTTTGTCACTTCCCAAAATCCATTTAAAACAAATTTTATTCAAAAATCCTTTCAAAAAAATGCTATTTTATTTTCACCGTAGTTCAGAAAATATTTTCCAACTTTCCGGGATTTAATTTCCAATTCCTGGTTTGAATCAAATTTTAGTTTTAACTCATTTGTATAATTCATACTTATACAATTTAATTTTGGGTTTTATAATCATGTTTTAATAACATCCAAACACATCAATTCACGATAATAATTTCAGAAAATTATTTACTTTTATACCAAAATATAGTTTGGGTAAAATTATTTCATTTACCTACTTCAAAACAATATTGTGTTGGTTTACCTGGTTCAAGTGTTTAGAAACTCCTATCGATTTAGTGGTGTCCACTACTCGACCAGAATTTATAAGTCACTCAACAGATAAATCAACACAATATAAAACAATTTATATTCACTAACAAATACGCTCTCATACCTATTCATACACTCAAACTCAATCTAGGGCACTACTCTATCTCTAATGAGTAATCTCCACCAAAGCCAAGGTTCTCGCTTAACCTGGCTCTGATTCCAACTGTAGTGACCCGTCGTTCCGTACCCTTTGAGCTGACATTTAATCACACTTGTCCAACCCAAATTGTACGAAAGGGCGAATAACTAGGGGTGAAGAAGAAGAAGATAGAAGAGAATAGAAAACAACAATACACAGAATCTCACAATCGCAGCGAAACAATATATAATAGATAATAACATATCTTTATACAAAAAGAACTATAACTGTTTTTATACATATCATCATCATAGTTCAACATTCATCAATCAATTCCGGACAGTTATTATAACTTGTCCTCACCAGTGCTGACTATACAGTCTACACACACAGCGGAAAATAAATCAAGTACGTGGATACGCCTGGTCTCCTCCAGTTCGTCTCCTGAGCTTCATAGCATTCTAACCTGAATCTGTAATACTCAGTTTGACTCGAGCATTATAATAAAATAACAATCGAGTAAGTCTGGAAAACCAGCATGAGAAAACACACTTATTTTGAATTATTACTATTTTCAAAATCCTTTGAAAAACAAAGGTATCTCGTAAGACCACGTCACACATAAACACGACGGGTTTTTACCTTATGGTAACCAAAACATTTTATATCAAAATCATCTGATATTATAATAGTGTCCATAGAAAGTAATTAGAAAATAGTTGAAATGCTTGCATCTCACGTTTCAACATAGTTGGGCACAATCAAAATCGTACAGGCTCATAGTGCATATTGGATTTCATACAATGACTGGGCTACCGGGGTATCGCCCATCACAGTATACCTTTAGAAAAATGTACCGAGGACCTCACCGGGATCCCCTGCCAACACAAGACCGACCTACCCCTAACTTGGATAGTACCTAATATGTTATCACCCCGGGTGTTCCCACCCTTACTAAGCGCTTTTCTTTTCCATGCACAACCATATCCATAATTTTTATACATCCGAGGGTATCTAGAAAGGTGATAACATACCCTAATTGGGTGCGACTCACTTAGCCTTGCTGCATCTCCCCTGTTTTTGTCATTCCCGGTTGATGAGGCTTGAGGCTATGTTTACCTTTCAAGAACAATTCCACTTAGAATGCTCATCGTCCTCCAATGACGATGTTCTGATAGCATTTTTCCATACAAGTTGTCCTAAGTCTGGACAAATCAAGTCATCGTCTTCACCATCTTCATGATATCACCATTCGTAATGCTCAAACCGAATCGAAGTGGTTTTCGGATGATTAAATCTGATCCCGATCTCTTTGAAACGATCAACGAATTTGGCCAAATTTGATAGTCGGTTATTTAACTATCAAATAACATTCATATGCAGTCACTAGGCCTTATTTTATAAATCTTCAAACATTTATTTCAAAACATCTTTACAAAGATATATATTCAAATTTCTTTTAATATTTCAATATTTGGAAACAAATTCAAATACTTAAATCCATAATAAGATATTTCCAAACCATCTCAACACATAGAAATATTTCCAAATTTCCATTTTAATACTTAGGAAAATATTATAAGTCTTATTGTAACAACCCTGGTTTTGGTGATTACCTGTGATATTAAATTATAACGGTGGTTATAATTTAATAATAGAAAAATAAAATACTTTGGAGATGGAAATTTGTTAAAATTGTTTATTTTGTATAAACAATGGGTTTTAAATATAAAATGTTGAAAATAAGGTTTTAAAAACTTTATTTTGGTTGTTTGTGATAAAAAATGAACATTATATGGTTTTAATTTGATAAAATGCAATAATTTTGGAAATTATTGACAAATGTGATTTTTTTATTAATTTTAAAGGAAGTATTTGAATTTAATATGGTTGATATTATAAATAAAAGGTGGAATTTTGTTCTAAAATTTTATTTGGTTGTAAAAGTGATGTTAAAAAGGTTTGTTACATTTAGTTGGACAAGAGAATGATTTTTGTGAAATTTTGGTTCTTAAAAATAGTGTTTTATGTAATTAAAGGTGTAAATTAAAGCATTTAATTCAAAATAAGAATTTAACGATGAAAATAATTTTAAATGGCTAAAATATATTTTATATGTTGTAAAACATTTTTGTGAACATAAAACATGTTAGGTTGGTTATATAAAGGTTGAAAACATGAGAAAATAAATTATTTTGGTTAAAAATGTAATTGTTTTAGTTTATTTAGTGTTAATTAGTGTGTTTATTAACCTAATTGTTTTCTTATTAGGTTTAGGCCCAATTACCTTCTTAACTAAGAAGAAAACATCTCCTTCTCAACTTGTACGTTCAATAGTTTTGTTTACAGCAAAACAAAAGAAAGAAACCAGTGAAACCCTTTTCCTCTTTAAAACCTAAAATCCAATTATCCAAATTCTCCAATTTTGCAAATTAATCAGTTTGAAGACATTAAATTTAGGTAATCAATCCAAAACCAAAGATGATTTCATCAATTTCAAATCTTTAAAACTTGAATTGTCTGTAACTTTAGTTTCCTTTGCTGCATGTCTGTATATTTCATCGTTACAGGTTCTTACAACTAATTTAAGGGAAAAGCTCTCACCTTCTTCAAGTTTGCTCAGATTTATTCAAGTTTGCTCAACAATTTGCTAAGGTGAGTTGCAAACTCATGAATTCTAGCTGAAACAAAACTTTGCAAGCTGAAACTGCTCAAAAATCGCTCACTGTAAACAAAATTATACTTATAGTTTACAGTAAATATTTGTTCTGGGTTGCTTCTTTGTGTGTTCATATTTTCTTATTCTTATCATGAAATCATGCCGGAGTTTTTCTGGATTGTAGTTCATGTGTTGTTGTTGGTGCAAGTCAATTTTCATAGTCTAATTCGTCTCGGAACTACCTGAAATAATCACTCAAAAACCAGAACGAACAAGGCAGAAAATGCCTGTATGCATTGCGACCAACAGGTCGACCAACATAATGCTCAAGTCGACCCTAGGATCGACCTATAGGTCGACCTATGGGTCGACCTGGGCAAGTGAAAATGCCCAGGTCGATTCCTTTGCACCATTTTGCACTTTTTTGTTTACCTGCTTGTTTTGCTGACCTTTTGCAACTTGTTTTGTGATATTTTTGGAATGTTTTTGGAGGGCTATAACCTATCAATAGGAAAGCCAATATTTTGTTGTTTTGTATCTCGGATTGACGAGTTTTTGGAGATGATTTCTTATGCCGATTTTGTGGTGTTTTTGATGGTTTCTATTGATTTCGAGCATGGGTTTTCTAAAACAATTTCAAAAGGAATTTTATAATAAAATGGCTTTCGAAATAAATATTTTATAATATTTATAAATTATTTTAAAGCTATTAAAAATTTATATATTTTCTATAATAAAGAGAAATTTCAAAAGTTGGTTTTCCAAATGATTTCAAAAATAGTTTTAAAAACCAGTTTTCTCAAAACCAATTATTTTCTATATAAAATACACGTTTTTGCACTTTTCAAGCGTATGAGAAAGAGAATTAAACGATCTGGTAAAACATATGGTATGGGACAAGTGCGTTTACTTCTTCGGTTAATTCCGGACTTGTTCGTTTGAAACTAATTTTTGCACACTCTTTGAGCGTATGAGAAAGAGAATTAAACGATTTGGTAAAACATGTGGTATGGGACGCATGCGTTTACTTTTTTGGTTAATTCCGAACTTGTTTGTTTGAAGCTATTTTTAAAGACCTTCGGGTTGATTGCCAATACTGGACCTTCGGGATGTTGTCCTTCGGGATGTTTTGTCCTTCGAGATGTTGTCCTTTGGGATGTTTTGTCCTTCGGGACGTATTTGGTGCCTTATTTTGAGATACAGTACTTGGCGGGCTTCGGCCATTTTTATTAAGCACGTGCTATCTTTTGTGATGCTTTCATGATTTCTTTGTGATTTTCCAAATGTATCGCCAATTCGAGATTATTTGGCCTTTTGAGTCGTTTGAGACATTATTATGTGGCAATTACATTTTTGGAGTTTGAACTCTTAATCGAGTTCTATATATTATGATTTGTGATTCCCATCTTTTGGCATATTTTGGAGATTTGGGATTTCCTATTATAGGATTTACTTGTGACTGCCATTTTTGGCGAATTTTGAGTCTTGTGATCTCCTATTAGGAGCTATGATTTATGAAAACCATTATATCGAATTTTGTATATGCCGATGATATGAGGCTATTAATTGAGTTTAATTGATATTGTTGTTATCTTGCCTCTTTCGAGATATTCTCTTATGATACTTAGTAGTTGATATATTATTGTGATATTATCTTACATGAAGTGTTAACATACATTAGTGTTACTTCTTATCATTCGAGAAGAAACATTATCCTTTACCCTTATATTTCATCTATCACGGACTAATCAGCTTATTTAAGCTAGACTGACCCATGTATTTTTATATACTCGGGTCAGACCGAGTTGTTTCAGGTTAGACACCTGTTGTAGATATCTACTATGTTGCTTCCGCTTTGGAATTTCCACTAGTCTCTTTTTGAGTAGTTTTGAAGTGTTTTGTAAACTCTGATATGTATGTATTCGTTTTGACTCGATGTATATATTGTGGTCCTTGTACCACCACTTTTGTATCACTATGTAGTGTACTGTGATGTATCTGTGTATATGTATATATATGTTTAACTGCTGTTCTGTGATCTTTTTTGTTCGTTGTTATATTTTGTTCTGATAGATCCGTTAGCCACTATAGTTTTGTATTAAGCATATATTGAGTATGTCGATCCACTTGAGAAAAGAAAAAAAATTAGAGCACCCAATCGATGTATTCAATACATGTTTAAGACAAAGCTATGGATGGTCGCTCCTAACCAGCCCTATTCTCCGCATTAGCAGACAATATTACTCAGTAATACTCTTTGTTAATGTGGGTCTCGGGGTGGGGCGTCACACTTATTTTTCCAAAATCATTTCAAATATCAACACTTAAGAGAATATTTCGTAACTTATTTCACAAGTCTCCGGAATCATTAATAAATTCCTTCTTACAATTTCTAAAACCGATTTATACTCTTTTATAAATCCAACCAACAATTTATAACTTCTTTTATGAATTCAGATTTCATTTTCGAAGTTCCAATATTCAACATTTTTGAAATTCCATTTTCTCCAAGTCCCTTATAAAATTCCTCTTATCAAAATCATCTCCATTTTATAAACCCCCTTTACGAATCTCAAGAGAATTTATAAATAAATTTCAATCACTTCAAAACTCTATATATATATATAAGTATTTTTAAAGAATAATAATTTATTTTTAAAAAAAGTTTAAGTAATTATTTAAAATATTGAATTTTTTTTAAATAAAACATCAATAACTCAATTTCAACTCATTTTTAAATAACTAATCAATTTTCAAAGCTGATTATAAAAGTTTGAATTTATTTTAAGTTATATTAAATATTTGAAAAATTCAATTTCCGAAGTATTTCAATACTGACTAGTTTTAAATTACATAGTTTAATAAATAAAATTTTCCTTTTTAAAACAAACTTAACTTTTTAATAAGAATATATTTTTAAAATCTCAATAACCAATTTCCATTTATAAATCCCTCTCGATTCACAACACATCGATTTCATTCCGATTCCCAAACCATTCTCACTTTCAAAATAGAATTCACTATTTTTCCCAAACCTATTTCCATATCTCGACTGTGAATTTATATTCCCACTGTGAATTTATATTCCCAATTTATCAACTGATATCTTTTCCCTTATTTATAAACATCGCTTATAAATTTTATAAACTCATTTCGGTTTCACTTGTTTATAAAAATAATCTCATTTATAAATCTCATTTTATAAATCCATTTCTTTATAAATCCCATTCATTTTTCAAATCTATTTTCAATATCGATTTCAACTTCTTTCCATATTTTCCAGAAATATCCTTTTGAAATCTATTGTTTAAAATCTTCTATATAAATTATTTTTAAATTCCTATTTAGAATATTTTTACGAATAGTTAAGTACAACCCAAAATCAATTATTGTTTATCCAAATCAATTTCTTTTAAATAATCCAATTTCGATATAAATAATTTTATATTCAAAATTCTTTTTAATTCCTTCAAATTTAAAAATAATATTTATGGTATTTAAAATACTAAAATTAAGGCCAGTGCTACCATAGCATCCAATCAATCAAACATATCACAATCCATAACAAGATATTCACACACATCATATATCAACATATATGAAACAATCAATATATTTTAGAGGAATCTGGTTGGATCCCTCCAACCTGTTTCCCTGCATCCACAGATGTTAGATAACATAAAATACCAATCCCGCTTCGAGGTGGGGTATCGCGGTAATATTTGGTAATCCGCTATTATGCGGGGCGCATAGGGTCTCATCCGCTCCAACGGCGGAAAATATATCCAACTACTAATATATATATATATATATATATATATACTATTACTACTACTACTACTACATATATATAACATCCAAACTGATAACAATTTATAAATTCAACCAGCAACCAATAACTAATTTTAATTATTATCAATTTAAACTAGCAATTCAAAAAGAGTGAGATTTACTCACCTTGATTTTCGAATTGCTAATCGTTCCGATTCCAAATTTATCCCATTGCGTAGTGTTTGTCGCTACGACCGAAAATGACTCGTGTTTGTAGTTTTGAACCTTGCACGAATAAATTTACGAATTTTATAAGTTAATAATTTGTATACTTACTAATTATACTTTTATTAAATTTAGTTAAAATTAATAACTTCTTAATGATTGTAAAATTAATCTACTAATATCTAAACATACTATTTTAGCTTATGCTAGTGATAATATTCTATGCAAGAAGTTTAATCTTATTTGGGCAGATCTAGGACAAATCTGTCTACATAAGGGAAAAATCATCGGAACGCTTGAATCTTTGCGATGGTTATTGCAATCTTTGTAAATTTTCCATCTCCTAGACCATACTAAAGATTTGTAGTAGCATTGAATCGGTTCTTCAACTGCTAATAAATGCTATCCTTTCCTGAAGTTCAGTACATCCCCGGTTGCGTATTGTCAGGTAGAAGTTCAGTACTTGGTTGTCGATGCCGTGGGTTGTAGGCTTTCCGTTGTTCATTATTAATGGAGGAGAATTTTGGAAACCAGTCAGCACCACCCCTCACTCCCCCCATCGCACCTCCTCCAACCTTCGACTATCACTCATGCCATCGCGATGCATGAACATGAGTAGCCTTACGTGCCTCCACACTCGCTTGCACAGACTTCAGCACGCCGCCTTGCCTTGTAGCCGCGTCGCCTCCAACATCGTGCCTCCACAGCCCATGCCTCCAGCCTCCACGTGCCGCCGAGATCCACTACCATCACGCTTTCATCGCGACGTGTTGAACACCACTGAAGCCCCAGCACGAGTCCCCCTACGCGAGCATGAATTCAATTTCGTTTGCCATTTAATTTTTTTATTTAATTTGAACTGGGTTTCGATTTTTTATATTTTTTTCTTTTCGATTTCATTTCTTAGCAGAAGTAGGATTGAGCGCAATTTAAACGAGAAGGGGGAGAAAGTGGGTCTGCGTGATTCAATTCTAGGGTGGCTCGAGTACGATTACAGGGTGGCTGGATTGACCCTTTATTTGATATATATATATATATTATATTCAAAATATCTCGTTTGCATATCTCGAAATCCTAAACCACTATTGAGTCATACCGCCTGGCGTCCTTAATGTTATACCCCTATTCTGTATGCCATGAAATAAGTTTCCAGTCCTAATTCGATCATATGCGAAAGATGGCTTTTTGAATCGACTATTTAAATCAAATCTAATTAAATTATTTCTAGGCGTTTTCAGATCGCACGACCAAACGGTAAATCCAAACGCTATGAAATTTGAAATCCGATAATAATTCACTATTATAGATCCAATGGAACTGGTTTCGTCGAATTCCGAGACTGTGCCCCGGATGGCTATTTTAACGCGTCAATTAAATCAACGATTTCAAAAATTTGCGAAATCACTTGAAACCTCAGTTTTAAAACTTTACTAACTAAATTCTAATTTAAATAGAATTTTTATCAACATTAGAAATTGTTCTGATTCATATTTAAATCAATTTCAATTATTTACCAATTCCGCATTACGATAAATTGCTATAATTGAAATTTAAATCAGATTTACCAATTCAACCAAAATTTTCATATTGAAAATCAATTTATATTCCAACTTCAATATTTAAAATCATTTAAATATTTAAAATCAAACGATGGAAAATCCGAGTCGTTACAATGGGACTTAAATATTTTATATCTTTATAAAAGGAGAAAGGGCCTGTCGTAAATAATTTAAATTTGTTATTTCTGGAAATTGGCAGCAGTTTTGGAAAAGTAAACTGGCAACCAATCACAATTTGACAAACAAGGCAGGTTAGGTACAAAAGAAATATTTTAAAAGGACAAATAAACATGTTTTTTCACTATTTCGATGCTTTCGGCACCGGGTTCCGCCTCCTTACCTTCACCTCTGACACGGTCGAAACCAATGCACATGGTATTAGGGAATTGGATGTACGCAAATGGTATAGGGTCGAAACCTTGGTTTCGAAGGGGTTGAGGCTTTACTTTGCTTTTAAATGAAAATGCATCAGCTTGCTTTCGAGTCAGTAGCTTTCAACTTGGTTAGCTTTCGACTAGGTCAAATGGTTTTAAAAGAAATGGTTTCAACTGGGTTGCGCCTTTGTTTTTAAATGATTGCTTTCGACTAAGTCGATACCTTTAGTTGCCGCTCTTTACCTTTCGACCTAGAGGGTTCGAAGGGGTTACTTTGTTTTCTAAAATTTGGCCACTTCTCCAATGCTTTCGAAGGGATGGTTCTGATACCATCACTTCTTTACTTATGAATGATTTTGAAACGAAGTGCTTTCGAGTTTGATGGGTTTCTAATCCTTTTGCTCTACTTGAAGGCATAATCCAAATGGTTTCGACCGAAACGGTTTTCAAATGTTTCGAAGGAGTAAATTTTTGAATGGTTTTGAAAGGTTTCCACACGTTTTAAATTGAACCCAAGTTCTTTCAAAAGGTTTGTGTTTACAAAGATTCGATGCTTTTGAAAGGTTTTAAAGTAAGGTTTTGAAAGTGTGGTTTCCCAATGGTTTCGAAGAAGTCAAAAGGAAGGTTTTTCTGATTGTTTTGAAAGGTTTCGAAAGAGAAGGTTTTTCCAACTGTTTCTAAAGGCAATGTTTAAAGGTTTTAAGAGAAAGATGTCTAAGTTTTTTTTAAAGCTTTCGAAAGGAAGGATTTCCAATGGTTTTGAAAGGAAGGTTTTGGCCTTTCGGCCTAGATTAAATAAAGGGTTTTTCTTGGTATAGAAAGAGGTACTTTCAATATTTTCGAAAGGGGTACTTTCAATAGATTCGAAAGGGGGACTTTCAAAGGTTTAAATGTTTTCATCAACTAAGATTTGGGTAAGGTATATATATATATAAAACATGGCAAGGTGATATTGAGTAAAGCATAGAGATTATATATTTTTCCCTATTTGAGTTTGATTTAAAGGTTTTAAATCATTTTGAAAAGGTTTTTCAAGGAAAATTTGGGAAGGGATCCCTAAGTAAAATAACTTAGATATTAGAATACCAGATGGGACTGGTAAAGGGTCGCACCCTATATATTTGCTATTAGCCCCAGCTAATTTTGTCCCAAATTCTGGTGTGTAGGGCTTTGTCATAGGTAAGATTAAAATTATGATTACACACAAAAAGGATATATGTTTGTATACATATAGGTTATTGGTGAGCCCATAAAACCTTTATAATCAGGTGACCCTGGAAGATGTTAAGTTAGGGACAGATCGTCCAAAAGAGAAGTATTAGACAGATAGTTAAGGACAGATCGTCCAAAAGAAGAGTGTCTAACAGATACTAGATAAATTTGGTTATATTGTCTGGTAGGAACGAGTCAGCCAAAGGTTAATAGTTAGCCAAACAAAACTATATTATTCGAACAGATAATTCATTTATTACCTGATATGTATGTTTACATAACGATGCTTTACAAATTTTGACCAGTTTTGGTTGCAAGAAATGATTTTCAAAAGATATGTTTTAAAAGGATGTTAGTGAGGGGAAACCCGTTCCTCTAAGCGACGTGGTCTCACTTAACATATAATATCCGAGATGTAACAATATTATTCATACCAGGCTTTATGTCCGACTCAAAGTTTTTATTTCCCCTTAAACTCTCAGGTGCTCAAAATTAATTTGAGTAGACTGAGGGTTAAGGTTTTCAGGTTTTAGTAATTTTGGCTAATAAAGCTTCCGGAGATAAGTAGGTGGCTGACGAATAGCTATTTAGGAGTTGCAGTTTATTCAGTTTTATTTCCGTTGTGTGTATATTAAGTCAGTTATGACTATATTGACTCTGGTCAACCAAGGGGGCATCGTTATATGTTGCTCTTGGCGTATTATTATAATGATTATATTTGATCTTTACCTGGGAAAACGTTATGGGATTATGTAACTTCGATATGAATTATTGTTTTGAAATGTAATCAGCAAAATGTTGTTTTTTGAAATCTGTGATTTTTTTCATATTCAAGTGCTTCTGATATTATGGGTACCATTAGCATTACCATATTTTGTCACCAGAAGTTGATACTATTAATGACTGCAGCATCTGTAGCGCTTAGCTTTTGGCCTCCAGATACGGGATGTTACAACTTGGTTTCAGAGCATAGGTTTATGAAAAACTTTAAACTAAAAATGGTTTTTAAAACATAATGGTAAAGAATTAGAGTAAGATCGGGGTATGAGATAATGCTTTAGTAACGTACTTGTATTTGCTATATATAAGTATACGCTTTATCTCTAGTCTCTTATCTTAGTTAGGGTTATTCTTTTATATCTCATGAGGTTTGAATGCAGATATTTATGATAGAAAAGAAAGAGTTAACCCAGGAGGAGAAGGCAGCGATGGGAATGCCAGGCCTAATACGAGGAGAACCCAAGATCAGGCACAAGCAGAGAATGTGGGTGCTGGAGTCCCGCAAATTGGAATGGAAGCTATGTATCAGATTTTCATGAATATGATGCAAGTAAGAGTTGCTGCTATAGTAATGGGAGGAGGAGTTCAGGAAGCTCCAGTTGTCAACGATTATACTAAGCCGAGTGGAGATTATGCTAAGCTCAGAGGTAAGCCATTTATTGGAACCGAGGATGTTATTGCGGTGAAAAACTGGTTGTTGCAATGTGAAAGGATTTTTGCAAACTTGAGGCTCAATGATGAGCAAAAGAGGATGTTGGCATCAAGACAGCTTCAGGGAGCTGCTTTGTTTTGGTGGAATAGTGTGACTATGGCAATGGATGAGGAGACTATGACATGGATAGATTTTAAGAGGAGGTCCCAGGAGAGGTTCATGTCGGTGATGGTGCAGTCTGTTTTGATCAGGAAGTTTGTGGAGTTATAACAGGGAGAGATGACTGTTCTGGAGTATGCTAGCAGGTTCGAAGAGTTAGCTCGATATGGTTATGCCACTATTGATACGGTGATGAAAAGGAATGAGAAGTTTATCAGAGGATTGAAGCTTGAGTAGGCCAGGGCTACCTTACCCTATATTTAGATATCCCTGTGATGTGGTTGTGGAGATGGCTCTGAGACACGAGGAGATACTCGTTTGTCGGGAGAAGAATAAAGTGAAAGAGGCCCAGATTGGGCAAGGTCAGAAGAGAAAGTTCTTTCACAAAAAGGGTGCTCAGAAGGGTGGAGCAGCCAAGAAGGGGAAGTCTGAGGTGGTTTGTTTTAAGTGTGAAAAGAAGGGGCATTTCGCCAATGAGTGTCGTACTGGAAAGGCAAAAGAGGTGACCGGGAAGAAGAACATCAGGTGCTTTAACCGCGATCGGATAAGCCACTTTAAGAATCAAGGCAAGGAGGCCGCCAAGGATGGAAAGGGCAAGGTGTATGCATTGGAGCCTGCTACTTCGAAGTCGACAGCTCGGGAGAAAGGAAAGGCGGTTTTGGGAGGTACGCTTCAGATTCATGGTATGTTTGTTATCATTCTATTCGATACTGGTGCATTGCATTCTTTTATATCTAGAAGTTTGATAGATAAACTTAACCTAGAACCCACATATTTAGTTACTTCCTTACAGATTGCGAATCCAATATGAGGGTATGCAAGGGTTAAGATGTGACCAGTTAGAGTTTGACTTGTTAAGGCATGCTTTTGTTTGCAGATTGCATGTGTTTGATTTTGTGGGGTTTGGAATTACTCTTGGGATGGATTGGTTAAGTGAGTACGATGCTACGATATTTTGCTAGGATAGGAAAATATCATTCAGACACCCTGGTTGTAGCGACATGATTGTTTATACCTTAGAAGTTTTTGGCGGTGAGGTGAATGCTTTATTGGGTGTTATGGAGTTGGAAGATGAGCTGAGTCGAGTTTTCATGGTTAGAGAATTCACGGATGTTTTTGAGCCTGTAGTAGGATTACCATCGAAATGAGCCATTGAGTTTCGAATATATTTGGTTCTGGGAGCAGAACCAGTGCGTAGCCCGCCGAGTAGGATGACCCCTACAGAGATTAGGGAGTTGAAGGTGCAGTTGGTGGATTTAGAAGGCAAGAGTTTTATCAGGCCGGGTAGTTCGCCTTAGGGAGCAGCCGTTGTGTTTGCTAAGAAGCCGGATGAATCGTTAAGGCTATGTATTGATTATCGTAAGTTGAATGAGAGGACAATATAGAATCGATATCCATTGCTGAGAATTGATGATTTGTTCGACAAGTTTAGTAGAGCCAAAGTATTTTCTCAGTTAGATTTGGCAACAGGTTCCCATCAGCTCAGAGTAGTAGAGGATAGTATACCTTTGACAGCGTTTAGGACCAGATATTGGTCGTACGAATGGTTAGTTATGTCGTTCAGGCTGACTAATGCGCCAACATTCTTTGTGGATTTGATGAACCGAGTTTTCCGAGAGCACATGGATAGGTTCGTATTGGTTTTTATAGATGATACCTTGATATACTCTAAGGATGAAAGAGAGCATGTAGTTCATCTTAGAGTGGTGCTTGAGACGCTGAGGCAGCATTAGTTAAAGGCGAAATTCTCGAAGTGTCATTTCTGGAAGAAGAAAGTGAAGTTTCTTGGTCATATAGTCTCAGAGAGAGGGTTGTCAGTGGATTCGACTAAGATTGAAGCAGTGAATAGTTGGAAGAGACCCGAAACAGTGACTGAGATAAAGAGTTTCCTTGGATTAGCTAGTTATTATCGGAGGTTCATTAAGGATTTCTCGTAGATAGCAGCACCGATGACCAAGCTAGTGAGAAAGGATGTGAAGTTTTTATGGACCGGTAAGTGTGAGGAAGTGTTCTAGAGTTTGAAACACTTATTGATCCATGCACATGTGTCGATTGTTCCAGAAGGAAACAAGATTTGGTGGTTTATATAGATGCGTGTGGAATAGGATTAGGAGCTGTGTTGATGTAGAAAGATAAAGTGATTTCCTATGCTTCTAGATAGTTTAGACCGCATGAGGTCAGATATCCGACGCATGATTTGGAATTGGCTGCGGTGATTTTTGCATTGAATGTGTGGAGACATTACCTTTTGGAAGAGAGGTTTGAGTTATATACAGATCATAAGTCGCTGAAGTATTTGTTCCCTCAGAAGGAGTTGAACATGAGACAACAAAGATGGTTAGAGTTTATTGCCGCTTATGATTTTGGGATTGAGTACACACTATTAAAGGCAACAAGGTTGCAGATGCGCTTAGCAGAAAGCATCAGAATGCAGTATTGGCGATGATTGCTGAGTGGAAAGATTTGGAAGCATTGGCAGATTGCAGAGTGCAGTGGAGGTCTGAGGCTGGGTCTAGCGGAGATACTGTAATATTATCTTGTTTGGAAGTTCGACCAGTGATGATTGAAAGGATTGCTTCTAAATAGGAGGAGGATCCAATGTTAGTAGAACGATCAAGAAGTTAAGAGATGGAACTGAGAGCGATGACTTAAAGGATTTCGGTCTTGAACAGAATGGGTGGTTGAGAAAGAAAGGAAATTTATGTGTTCCGAGTGTAGGAAACATAAGGAAAGGAGTTTTGGAGGAGTGCCATCTTTCGAAGTTCTCTATTCATCCGGGAGGAACTAAGATGTATCGAGATATGAAGAGAAGTTTCTTTTGGGATGGTATGAAGTGGGATGTTGGCTTATGGGTGAAGCAGTGTTTGAACTGTCAGCAGGTAAAAGCCGAACATTAGAAGCCGAGTAGGTTGCTTCAGCCATTAGATACTCCGGTATGGAAATGAGATTCTATTTCTATGGATTCTATTGATGGGTTGCTAAGGTCGAATAGAGAAAATGAAAGTATATGGGTCGTAGTGGACAGATTGACCAAGAGTGCCCATTTCATTCCAGTTAAGTCAACTAGGACGATGCCTGTTTTAGCGAAGTTGTTTATGAAGAATGTGGTTAGATTGCATGGAATTCCTAGTAATATAGTAAGCGATAGAGATTCCTTGTTCACTAGCGAGTTCTGGAAGAGTCTACAGGGAGTTTTGAGAACCAAACTCAAGATGAGTACCGCTTAGCATCCATAGACAGATGGGCAAACTGAAAGAGCTAACAAAATTTTGGAAGGTTTGTTAAGAGCTTGTTTTTTAGATTTTGGGGGATCATGGGAAGACCATCTGCATTTAGTCGAGTTTTCGTATAACAACATTTATCAGACTAGTGTTGGGATGGCACCGTTTGAAACTTTGTATAGAAGGCCATGTAAATCTCCCGTATGTTGGTTGGAGACAGGGGATAGGTTGGTTCTTAGTCCAAATTTAGTTAGAGAAGCTGCAGAAAAGATAGAGGTCATTCGAGCAAGAACGAAGGAGGCTCAATCTAGGCAAAAGAGTTATGCAGATAGAAGATGGAAAGATTTAGAGTTCTCGGTTGAAGATCAGGTTTTCGTCAAGGTGTCACCGATGAAGGGTGTGATCAGATTTGGGAGATCAAGGAAGTTGGCACCGAGATTTGTTGGATCGGGAAACTCATGTATAGGGTTGAGTTACCAAGCAGTTTGGCAGGAGTCCACGATGTTTTTCATGTTTCTTATCTCATAATGTGTGTTAGAGATCCGGAGACTGCTATTGCACAAAATGTGCTAGATGATTTAGTAGTAGAACCGGATTTGACTATACTTAGAAAGCTAGTTCGTATTATTGTCAGAGATGAGGAGAGGCTTAGAACCAAGACAGTCAGATTAGTTAAGGTCCAATGGAGCGACGGTGACAGAGAATGTACTTGGGAGATTGAGAGTAGGATTAGAGATGCTTATCCTGATTTGTTTGATGGTATGTTTTACATTCTTAATTGATTTGTTGTGTACCTTATCATAATTTCGAGGACGAAATTCTTTAAGGAGGGGAGTCTGTAACACCTCATATTTATGATAACATTATTTAGGATATTTAATTAGCTAAATTAAATAAAATAATGTGCTGATTAGGGGATTGAGATTTGATTTTAATTAAGGGGTAGCCGTGTCATTTAACTAATGAATTAAAAGAAGATTTAAAATGAAATAGAGAAGGGGTAATTCCTATATCTAAAAACCTTGGTCGTGTATCTCATACACATCAATTTCACTTGAGAAAATTTTAAAAGCATAAGGCCAACCACATTAACAAGAGAAAGAGGAAGAAGATTAAGAAAAGCTAAGGAAGAAGCTAAATCAAATCAAATCCATTCACATCTCAATCTCTTTAATCTCTAAAGCTAAGGTGAATAATGTTTACATATCTTATTTGTTTTGTTTTCGGTTTTAAGATGAAATCCAAAATATTTTGCATTGATTTGCCATGTTTTTGAATGATGTAATGATTATATATACTCGTTGATGATTTATGCATGTTCATATTGATTTTATGATATGTTTTGATATGAAAAGCCTATCAAATGACATCTAAATGCCTTGCAAATTTTTATATAGATCGGAAATAATATTTTGGAGATGGATTTCAATTTTCTGAATTTTCTAAATTTTTGTGGATTTTATATGAATTTTCTAGTAAAGAAAATATTATTTTGGGTCAAAAATTATTTACGGTTAAATAATTAATGGTTTTGGTCGGAAATTTATATATGTTAAAAAACATATAAAATGTGATTTTTGTTTGAATTTTTGTAGATTTTTTCTAAGTTTTTAATGGATATATAAAATTATTTAAGGTATGGGACTTAAATGTTTTATATCTTTATAAAAGGAGAAGGGGCTTTTCGTAAATAATTTGAATTTGTTATTTCTGGAAGTTGGCAGCACTTTTGAAAAAGTAAACTGGTAACCAATCACAATTTGACAAACAAGGCAGGTTAGGTACAAAAGTGTTGGAATTGGTCCAGCCCGCAGCAGCAGTGGTGGGTGTATTTCAATTTTTTTATCCTATTGAAACTTTATTGGGCCTATGAAGTCTAATTAATTTAGAACAATTCTAAATTTGTTTTAAATAAAATCATGTATTTTATTTAAATTTAAGTATTTTGTAATGTAAAGTTAATTTGAATGATTTAATTTATATATATACATGTATCATATAAATATACATGTGTGTGCATGTGTAACATAATAATCCGTGAAGGGTATAACTTGCCTGTATATAGATGTTGGGATTTACATCGCAATGGACACATTAAATCATTTCGTATGTATTGTATGTTGTCTAAATATGTGCATAAATTTATAATGCAAAGTATATTTATATAATTTTTTTAAAAACCAGGAGAATCCGGCGAGCCGGTAAACTCCGGAGGAGGGTATAGGAAAGCCGTCCGCAGATCCAAGCCCCCATACCTCCGGGTAAATTTATATAGGATAGGAAAGCGCATGGTAGAAATCGAACCTGGGTCTTTTTACTAGAACCCAAGCCTCATTTCCACTGCGCCGCACACGCGGACAATATATTTATATAAATATGTATACATATATTTTAAATATATTTTATAACTAAAAGTCTCAAAATTATATATATATATATATAATTTAAAACATTTGTATAAATATATATACATAATTAAACATATAAAATTATACATACAATATATATATAATAATTAAAATTGTGTATATATATAAGGTTAAATAAAATGTATGTATATGAATAATTAATTACATTCAAATACTTAAATATGATTATATATTTTAAAATTATTTCCAAATCGAAATTAGCATAACAAACATAAAATAATAATTTTATAATTTTATCATTATTATATATATATATAATAAATAGTTTTGATCATAATAATTAACAATATTAGTAATAAATATTAAAAAATCAAATTTTAAAATTCACCAAAATTTAGGATCATAAAATATAGGTTCAAACAAAATTTCATAATTTTTTGAAATAAAATATTATTTTTAATAAATAAAAGAAATGTTCAACCGAAGTAATTTAATTATTAAAAATAATAAATATTAACAAAAATTCTGAAAAAACATTTCATGGGTTACTTCATAGGTGTAGTAATTTTAAAAAATATAAAATCGAATTTTCAGTGCAATTATTATTTTAGATATAATAAACAATTCAAATAAACAATAAAAGATAATTTAAAATTATTTATATATATAAAAAAAATTATTTTCGAATTTGATAATTCATATTATGTATAAATAGGTGTAAAGAAAAATTCTAAGGTGTTTATCATTATAAATATACATATATGTAATTATATGTTTAAAATATACATTAGTCTATATTTAAATTATTATATAAATATACATAAAATAATTAATAATGACAAAATTTAATTTTTTTTAGCAAATTAGATTTGTTTATACATAAATTATAACACATAATAATATAACCAAGCACGTAACCAAACTAATTTGTGACAACTACATATACCTACGAAAATCTCATCTAACTAGATATACATCATTAATATATATACAGATTTGGGATTAATCAATATTAAATTATAAAATATGATATGATTACTGTAATATATAAATAAAATACCAATTGATGATGCCTTTGAGTCTACTTGAATCAATTAATTTCTTTCTCTAGTTATGCTCGATCTGTCAGA
Organism: Allium fistulosum; assembly: GCA_030737815.1. Lineage (NCBI taxonomy): Eukaryota > Viridiplantae > Streptophyta > Magnoliopsida > Asparagales > Amaryllidaceae > Allium > Allium fistulosum. Next base: position 748,188,468 of record CM060905.1, on the reverse strand, counting down.
TTGCAAGTCTAGAATCGTCGACCTTTCCTATCAAATAGCGTTTTTACTTAACTTGAATTGATTTGAGATTCTTAGAACTAATGTGGGGATTAATTTCGGCCAGCAAACTTGATAATTATGGCAGCCAAAAGTTGTTTTTGATTAAGGGTTTAGAGATCCATATATATATAGCCTGGTACAAGAGAGATATTAGGACAATCTCATTACCTATTCTCTCTTAATCTTAGCCATCCATCTCTAAGTCTAATCCTATGTTTTAGCCGCCTCCAATAACTTGTAAAAACCAAAATTTGCAGCCCTAATGATGGGCTTTGAACCCATTTAAGCCCAAGCCAAAATGTTATGCAATTTAATCTAATTTAATCGCTTATCGATATCGAATATCGATGGTACATTTATAACTATTATAAATATATAACAATTTTTATTTCTCAAACGATATTCAAATTTTTATAGTTAATATTTCATAAATATTAATTAATTTAATTTATTTATAACATTTATAAACTAATTAAATCATTCGGTCTTAAGGTAATTCATCATTTCAGTTGTGTAACTCTTGGGTGTAAATTTGGTTAGCAATTAACACTTAACTATTCGAATGTTAACGTTCACACGTCACTTAGCAATTGGTGTGACATTATGGCCAAATTTATCGCTTATTCATTTTCAGTAAAATCTTATTTAATTTAATAAGCGTTACCCGTTAGTGACATTTATATACACCGATTCTCTTCGTCAAAACTGTATCACTTTGGATTTATGGAATTTGGTAATGGTCAAAATTCCAATATTGTCCGTATTCAACTCTATAGTCCAAACACAAAATCCTTGGTTCAATAATAACAATTATTATTAACCGTACTACCCTGGCCAAAGATTTTGACTTTGGGTTGACTTGAGTTGACCATGATACTAACCTCATATAACTGAAGTGACGGATCCTCTCTTGAATAGTGTCTTCCTTCCAATATTTCCACTCGATCCAACTATAATCACTTGATGGATGTCGTTCCATGATTTGACTATAATCAAAGTAGAGGTTTTTATATTGAAGGTTGACAGTATTCTCAAGTCGAAAAAATTGTGTAAATTAGTCACATCGATATTTTCTGTTTGACCTTAGTTATATTAACCAACAGAAAACTACCGAGTGAGTTGTTCTATAGCTATCCAATAACTATCAGTACATAACCTCTAGGTACCCCCAACAGTCATGAGTAATACACTTCCCAATATTTGGAGAGCATTACGTACTCTAGTCTTAACGGATACATCGATATCCAGTGTCGATGCATCTTGACTAGGAACATTTAAAATGATGTGTTTTGTAACAATATGATCCAATATTCATGATTACAACTAATTGTAATTACTATCACAAACATGTCATTTATGGATTTTCTGTTAAATATATTTTTAATTAAACATTTAATTATTTATAACACATTATAACAAATATATATCAGAAAGAAGAAACACCTTTATTTCGAACAAGAATTGATTTCGGAGTTAATAAATTACAGAATTTCTCCTAGGGCCTACTCCTAACACTATCATCTCCCACTTGAACTTGGGGCCAATTATGGAATCTCAATCCCATCCTCTCAATCAGCTTCTCGAGAACTGGCTAAGTTAGACCTTAGTGAATGGATCTGCTATGTTGTCCTTGGTATCTACCCTTTGAATCACAACTTCTTTCTTCTCAACGAATTCTCTAATTAGCTGGAACTTTCAAACAATGTGTCACGACTTCTTATGTGCTCTTAGTTCCTTTCCGATTTGTATCGCTGCATTGTTGTCACAAAACAATGTCATTGGATTCCCGGTATCGGGAATCACTCTGAGCTCACTCAAAAACTTGTGCATCCATACTGCCTCTTTTGCTGCTTCATTGATGGCGATATACTCGGCCTCCATCGTGGAATCAGCAACTATTTCTTGCTTGGAACTTTTCCAGCTAACAACTCGACCGTTTAGTGTAAAGACATAGCCAGACACTGATTTACTATCATCTATATCACTTTGAAAGCTCGAATCCGTATACCTATTCATAAGGAGGTCTCCATTCCCAAAAATGAGGAATAGGTCCTTAGTATTTCTCAAATACTTAAGTATACATTTTACAACCATCCAATGTTTTTCTTCGGGATTAGACTGGTATCAGCTTACACATCCTAATGTGTATGCTACATCCGGTCTAGTACATAACATAGCATAACATTATGGATCCTATGGCTGAAGCATAGAGAATCCTCTTCATACGCTCTTCCTCATTATCGGTATGAGGAGCGCCCTTTTTAGAAATGACAATTCCAGATTGCGTTGAAACACTTCCACACTTGGAATTCTCCATACTAAACTGTTTTAGTATAGTGTCTATGTACAGGGATTGGGACAATCCTAACAGTCTCTTAGACCTATCTCTATAGATCTTTATACCAAGTATATAGGCTGTTTCTCCCAAATCCTTCATGTAGAAGTTTTTTGAAAGCCAAGCTTTCACTGATTGCAATAATGAAGTGTCATTGCCAATCAATAATAGATCATCAACATAAAGTACTACGAATACGATAGCATTTCTATGTTCCTTTCTACATATGCATGCTTCCTATGTGTTCTGATAAAAACCAAACTGTTTGATTACTTTATCAAAACACTTGTTCCAACTCCTTAAAGCTTGTTTGAGTCCATAAATGGACTTTAACAACTTGCAAGCTCTGCCTTCACTCCCACTAACTACAAAACCCTCTGGCTGTGACATATAAACGATTTCTTATAAATCACCATTAAGAAAAGCCGCCTTTACATCCATTTTTCATATTTCATAGTCATAGAATGTGGCAATGGCTAACATAATCCGAATAGATTTAAGCATGGCTACGGACGAAAAGGTCTCGTCATAATCAACACCTTGAATTTGACAAAATCCTTTTGCAACAAGCCTTGCCTTATAAGTCTCCACTTCTCCATCCGCATTTAGCTTTTTCTTAAAAATCCATTTGCAGCCGATGGGTTTAATCCCTTCGGGTACGCCCGACAAAGTCCAAACTTTGTTTTCGAAATGACCCTATTTATTTTACCTGATTTTTACTAGGATTTTTTTTACATTAATAAATTTCCTAGAGTCATTTAGCCTTTCTATTAAATTATCCAGGATCCTAATTTTTCTACTAATATATTTATATCAGTTCATTAATAAATATATTCACATACATGTGAAGATGTATGTGACCCTCTTGCTTGGATCAGAGTGTTGGTAAGCAAGAGTGCATCCTGATTGAATTTGAATTTCTAGTCAACCAGTACATAGCTCATTTTCCTTTGTTTTGATATTTGGGTCATGAGAGTGAATCTCATAATCATATATGATTTATGCCTAGTAATTTTGATCATTCTTTTGGTGATTGCCTGTTAGTTTAACTTAGCAAAGTGATCTTAGATTATATAGCAAGCCATCATAATTTTAGTTTAATTGATTGATATTTGATCAAAGCCAGAAAGAAAATGATATACACATTTATCATTTTCAACATGAGTGATCTTTATCACAAATTCCTTTACTTATAACCAAGCCAGTTGAGTGATTCATTCACAATTTATATAGTTGTGTTTCTCTAAATCAAATCCATTCCCTAATCCTTGAGTTACCTCAGTTTTGTACTAATTTAAGGTTGCTTTACTGGATTTAGAAAATCCAGATTTTATGGTCATTTAACAAAAGTAATATTTAAGTAATATGTGTGCATATCAGATGTATTGTGCTCTCTGGACTAAGAAAGCTACTCAAAATAAAAGTGAATTGCTCAAGTATTTGAAAATGTCTTTGTACATGCATTTGCAAAGAAAGCTTCAGATTTTACAAAGTGCATTTTCTTCCTTTAAACCCAAAAACTCTGGTCATCTTGATCAAACCAGACCTCACTCCTTTTGAGGTGGGTTAACCTTATGACTAGTTCATCAAAACATTAGTGCCTGGCTATTGCAATGTAAATTCAGATACAAGATACTTGAAAAATCCCTTAAAACATGTACACATCTTTATACAGTGCACAAAAATATATATATTGTTTCTTTTATCAAAACACTTCTGTATATAGTCACAAAATTCTTGAAATATTACTTCTAGCTAAACTCAGATTTTTTAACCTCAAAACTTAAAGCTTTTAAGTGACTCAAGATTGACTAATACACAATATATATACATATATATATATATACATATATATATACATATATATATATATATGTATCCATTTCTCAAATATAGGCATATATCATCTACAGATTTCTACCATAATACTCAAAGATATTTTCTTGCATAAGATTCAACTAAGTCTTTGGTTTTTCCCAACCTTAATACATTACCAGATTCAATTGAAACAACTAAATAAAATCCAAACATTCAAGATCATTACATAATAACAAAAGCAGAATTATAAAACTTCCAAGATTACATGCAAATAGTTCATTCTAAGCTCTTATTTAATTCTAATTTAGCATGCTTATCCAATCATTCTCATTAGCCATAGCAGCTTCCTATTTAGAACCAGCATTCCCTGAAAGAGCATTAGAGGCTGCCCCATTTTAAATGAGACACCCCAGATGCCATAAGCAAACAAGGGTCAGATACAAGATGTGGTATGAGCAATATCAAAAATTCCATGATATTAAGTAGATAAGTGAGACATAAGCATTTTGTATAGGTTGGCATAACTTCTTTAATCAATTTGCCTGACTTGTTTCTGATATATTGTGCATATATGATCAATATTAAAACTAATTATGTACACATTTTCAACTATGCAAACATACATGTCAAACAGAGATACTCAGGAACTATCATAGCTCCAATCCAACCAACCTAGGAATAACTCAAGTTCCTACTTCATCAATTTAGGGTTGCATTTACCAAATTAATTCCTAGCCTCATCTGCCATAAAGGAACCACGGGGACACATTGCAATAAAATAATTCACAATATTGCACAAAGATCTCAGGGCTTAAACAAACCATGTGCCAACTTGCATACTTTAAATATAACAAGCATTCCAGCGGTCTTCTTAGCTCACAATCCTTAGTTTATTTACTAAGTGTTCATGTTTGATCCTATCATGAGATAGCTGGGTGATTAAATCATAGTGTACATGAAACATTACATAAAACTTGCAAGCATACTTCAAAAACAAGCTAACATTCATATCCAGGGGAAATCATATTTTCAAATATTCTGGCTTAAAGAAAATACAAGAATATTTACAACTGTGAATAGAGACTAGGCATGTGGGTTATTATTGTTTCATAAGCAACCATGTTTGAACTAAATTCAAGATCTAGCTTAAACAAGATTTCTGGCTCATGGGTTTTCTATTTGATTAAGGGTTCAGCACTTTTGGGTATTTCCATTGCACCCATGAATCTTCCATTTAAGCCTCAGCACTTACACAAGTGTAATGCAACTCATATATATATATATTTTGATTTCTGTATTTTCCATGCCATGTCTAAACCAGTTACAAGTATTCTCTATTTACTTTCATGATTTCATACTTTAACATTTCTGGGTGTAACCAAACAGAGAAAAATACTCAACCATCAAAGCAATCAAAAGCATTCATAAACACCCATTAAAGCATCCATTAAAACCATAGTAATAAAATCAGAAATATGTAGAAAAGTTACATAAGCTTGGCTGCCTCATAACAGGACTTAATGCCATGGGTTTAGTGATATTACTCAAAAGAAAATGCTCCTCTTGCTTAATCCAGAAAAGAAACCCTTTGAAACTTTGCCTTTCTTCTTGCAAATATTTTTCTTCTTTGTTTTCTTAAATGTCTCGGGTAGAAAGTGATTTTTCTAGTTTAAACTTGGATTTATAAGAGAGGTTTTCTAGGGTTTTACAAATGTAAAATCTCATTCTTACCCTGGCCAGTGCTCATGCATTTTGCATTTCTCATTTGCTTATTCTCACCCTTAGTACCCCGGCCATGTAATGCTTATTCCCCTTTTTCTTTTCCAGAATATCTATTTTGTTCTCTTTCTAAATCATGACAATTGTGTGACATTGTCACTTGTTTATTTTCTAAAAATCCTCCTTTCTATTTTTTGCCTAAAGCAATTGTTTTGCTTGCAATATGTCTTTTGCTATTTTAATGTTATGCTTTCCCTTGCTTATTTCTTTTTAATACTTTCAGTACTTATAGAAATGTACATATGCATACATATGTTATCTAGGCTTACTTAACTCCTCCTTAGTTTCAGAAAGACATACACATATATGTGCATACATGTTTCAAATCCTTATCTAATTTATCCTGGGTTTAAATTAAGTAAAATCTGTTTACTGGTTCAAACAAAACTTACTTTGTCTTATTTTCTTAAATAATTCATATAATCCAGAAATCAAATATCCATATTTGGTTTAATAATTTTCATTACAAAATCATGTTTGTAAGGCTTTTCCAGTTCTTGTTTTAATTTCAGGAAATTTGGAGTTCTTCCTTGTGCCATATCAGTATGCACGTGCACACATGCACACACACTTGCACATAATTAATTCCATACATTCCTATACAAATAAATTCATATATTTTCAAAATTTAAACCAAAATAAGGTTTCATGAATTTCTGGGGCATTACAATCACCCCACCTTTTTAGGAATTGTGTCCTCACAATTTTCTCATTTTTACTTTAAACATTTCCAGATTTTTATAAAATCTATCAAACATTGCACAAGCAAACAATTCAGTCAAAACAACCATACACATTAAACTTTTTAGGAAATTAGAATTTACCTTCCACTGCAAAAAGCTTAGGGTAATCCATCTTTATCTTGTCCTCTAACTCCCATGTACAATCATTAGGGTCTAGGCTCCATTGAACCTTCACCAATTTCAGAGTTTTGCTCCTCAACTTCTTTTCCTCTTTAGTTAAAATCCCCACTGGTTCTTTCTCATAGACCAAGTCAGGATTTATTTGAACTTGAGTGGGTTTCTCCAGAATCTCCTCTTTATCATGCACCCATCTCCTAAGTTGTGATACATGAAATACATTGTGCATTGCACTCATCTCTTCTGGTAGCTCCAACTTGTTTGCTAATGAACCTACTCTTTCCAAAATCTTGTAAGGTCCAACATATCTTGGGGTAAGTTTTCCCTGCTTGCCAAACCTCAACACCTTCTTCATAGGTGAAACTTTGATGAAAACATAGTCACCAACTTTATATTCCACCTGCTTCGTCCTTACATCTGCAAACTTCTTTTGCCTATCTTGAGCTGCTTCCATTCTTCTCCTCACAAGCTCAATTTTCTCTGTAGTCTCTTTAACATACTCAGGCCCTAAGACAGCCCTTTCTCCTGCTTCAACCCAACATATTGGTGACAAGCATGGTTTGCCATACAAGGCTTCAAATGGTGTCATGCCTATGGTGCTTTGATAACTATTGTTATATGTAAATTCAGCCAAGTGGAGGTGATCTTCCCAATTACCTCCAAAGTCCAATGCACATGCCCTCAACAAATCCTCCAAAACTTTGTTTATTACTTCAGTTTGACCATCTGATTGGGGGTGGTATGCAGTACTCAAGCATAACTCACTCCCCATGGCTTCTTGAAAGCTCTTCCAAAATCTGGATGTAAAGATTGTGTCCCTATCACTCACTATAGTTTTAGGAATTCCATGCAACCTTACTACTTCTTTCATGAATATTTGAGCTAGTTTAGGTGCATTTCTTTCTGCCTTCACTGGTATAAAGTGTGCCACTTTAGTCAATCTATCAACTACTACCCAAATGCTTGTATTTCCTCTCTTTGATCTAGGCAGACCATCTATGAAATCCATAGATATATCTTCCCACTTCCACTGTGGTATGCTTAGAGGTTGCAATAGGCCTGAGGGTCTTTGGGTTTCTGCTTTGACTTGTTGGCAAGTCATACACTTTGCAACATGTTTGGCCACATCTGATTCCATCCCTCTCCACCAATAATCCCTTTTTAGGTTTTGGTACATTTTGGTGCTGCCTGGATGTATGGAATATTTACTCCTATGGTATTCATTAAGTATCTCTTCCTTCAACCCTATATCTTCTGGAACACATATCCTACCTTTATTCCTTAAGTAACCATTCTTATCAGTGTGGTAGTTTGTTACTTCTTCTCCTTTTTCTATTAGAGTTTTCTTTTCTAATAAATCTGGATCTTCCTCTTGCATTTTCCCCACTTTCAAAATTAAATCTGATTGCAAAGTTATCAAACTTAATTTTCCTTTACTCCCTTCTTCAATCATCTCCATGTTCACCTCATTGTTTTCCTCAATTTCCAAATCAGTAAGTAGAGATAAATTTCTAAACTCTTCTATCATTAACATGGCTACTTTTGCATGTTGCCTGCTCAAAGCATCTGCAACCTTATTAGCTTTTCCTGGAGTATAAAGTATGTCTAAATCATATGCTGCTAGAAACTCAACCCATCTATGTTGCCTCATATTCAAATCTTTTTGTGAAAAGAGATATTTCAATGCTTTATGGTCAGTGTATAAAATAAACTTAGCACCTAGAAGATAATGTCTCCAGAGCTTTAGTGCATATACCACTGCTGCCAACTCAAGATCATGGGTTGCATACCTTGATTCATGTGGCTTCAATTGTCTTGATGCATAGGCTATAACTTGATCTTGCTGCATCAATACAGCTCCTAGCCCAGAACCACTTGCATCAGTATAAACAATCAAATCCTCATTTCCCTCTGGTACTCTCAACACTAGTGCATTGACTAAGGCTTCCTTGATTTTACTAAAGGCTTGCTCACATTTCTTAGTCCATATAAAGGGTTGGTTCTTTCTAGTTAGGTTGGTAAGAGGTGATGACATCTTAGAAAAATCCTTTATAAATCTTCTATAATACCCTGCCATCCCCATAAATGACCTAACTTCTCCTACTGTGCTTGGTCTTTTCCATGCTTGGATAGCCACAATTTTATTGGGGTTCATTGAAATGCCTTTGGCAGATATAACATGCCCAAGGAAATGCACGTCTTCTTTCCAAAATGCACACTTAGAAAACTTTGCTTTTAAATCTTTTTCTCTTAATCTAGACAAAACAAGGTGTAAGTGATTTTCATGTTCCTCTACTGCTTTAGAATAAATCAAAATATCATCAATAAAAATCAATACAAACTTGTCTAAATAATCCCTGAATATCCTATTCATCAAGTCTACAAAGTATGATGGGGCATTTGTCAACCCAAATGGCATGACAAGAAACTCATATAAACCATACCTAGTGTTAAAGGTTGTATACTTAACACTTGAGTCCTCAACCTTCATCTGATGGAATCCAGATGCCAAGTCTAACCTAGAAAATATTTTTGCTCCACTAAGTTGATCAAAAAGATCATCAATTCTAGGTAAGGGGTACTTGTTTTTGATAGTGACTTTGTTTAGCTCCCTGTAATCTATACACATCCTTAAAGTACCATCATGTTTTCTTACAAACACTACTGGAGCACCCCAGCATGAATTACTTGGTCTTATAAATCCTTTGCTTTCCAATTCTTCCAACTATTTCTTCACTCCTTCAACTCACTTGGCCCCATCCTAGTGGGTTTCTTAATAATTGGACTTACTCCTGGTATGAGACTAATTTGAAATTCCACTGGTCTGTGGTGTGGAACACCCTTAACTTCTCCAAACACATCCAAGTATTTGTTAATTATGGGGATTTCTTCAATAGAAGGCTCACTGGAATCCTTATCTAAGTCAATCAAATGATATAATTTCCTTTCTTTGGCTACTTCACACAAAATTGTGATTCTTTGGCCTCTAGAATTTTGTAATGATATGGTGGATGAGTCTAAATTAATTATGGCTTTGTATTGCCTTAACCAGTCTACACCCAATATAACACCTATATTTGGGTAATTTAAAACATATAAATTGGAAATAAAAACATTTCCTCCTATGTTTAATTCCACATCCACACAAATCATGTTTAAAACACTAGAACTTCCCAATGGGCTTTGCACTAACAAAGGGGTTTCAACCAGTATGCAATTTAATTTAAGCAATGCAACTAATTCATGGGAAATAAGAGAATGTGTTGCCCCTGTATCATACACTACTGATATGGGTAGGGTACAAATAAATAAGGTACCTTCCACTTGACCATGGTTTTCTGCAATAGCTTCTACTGTGGATTTGCTTTTGCTCTCCAAACTTGCTAGCTTCCCTTGCTGTTTATACTCAGGGAAATTTCTCTTGATATGTCCCTCCTTACCACATAGGTAGCACTTGATAGCTCCTCCCTTCAATTCTGGACACCTTGGTTTGATATGTCCTTCTTTTCCACAATGATGACACACTATTTTCCTCTTTGTATCAGTGGTCTTAGTATCATTGGTTTTCTTGCTTTCTGTCTCCTCCTTCTTTTTGTCATAGGGGTGATACCTTCCCTTATTTTTCTTGTTGTTGTTGTTCTTAAAACTCCTATACTTCTCCCTCTCCTTGTCATGTTGCTCAAACTTTAAGGCCAGATAAATGACTTGATCAAAGGTTTTATCTGCATATGGCAACATAGCCCTACTAAGCCCTGGGTTTAAACCCTTAATATACCTATCATTCTTTGATGCCTCATCAGCCACAAGCATAGCTCCATACTTAGACAAGCCCTCAAACCTTTGAGTATACTCAGTCACATTAAAGGTTCCCTGCCTAAGTCTGATGAATTCTTCAAGCAATAGAGTTTTGGCTGATGCTGGAACAAATCTAGCTTCCAACATCTCCTTGAATTGATTCCAAGTGATTTCATTCTCAATCCTCCCAGCTATGACTACCTCCCACCAGCTTAAAGCCACACCTTTCAGTTGTCTTGAGGCCACTTGCCTCTTCCTTTGATCATCCAGCTGCATATCATTGAAAATTCTGTCCAGTGTTCTCAACCATGCTTGAATTTCCATCACATTTTCAGTCCCTTCAAAGCTCTTGCCTCCCAAATTGGTATAAGTCTTTAATAGTTTTGAAAGTTCCTCATGTGGGTTCTCAAGTCTCTGCCCTACTCCATCCCTTAAAGCCCTCATAAAGTCTTGCATATCAAGCATTTGTGGTGCACTTGATCCTGCATTGTGATGAGATCCTCTTCCTACCATGACTGGATAACTAGGGTATGGGTAGATACGGTTAGTTTATCATGAGTATTTTTCTTTTGCTATAACTTTCTATCTGAATTATTATTTTACTCAAACAAACAAACAGTACATACATATGGTTATAGTACTTCAATTAATCAATACAATCATTCTTAGCTATGTATAGTTTCAACATAGCTCTGATACCAAATGAAATGACCCTATTTATTTTACCTAATTTTTACTAGGATTTTTTTTTACATTAATAAATTTCCTAGAGTCATTTAGCCTTTCTATTAAATTATCCAGGATCCTAATTTTTCTACTAATATATTTATATCAGTTCATTAATAAATATATTCACATACATGTGAAGATGTATGTGACCCTCTTGCTTGGATCAGAGTGTTGGTAAGCAAGAGTGCATCCTGATTGAATTTGAATTTCTAGTCAACCAGTACATAGCTCATTTTCCTTTGTTTTGATATTTGGGTCATGAGAGTGAATCTCATAATCATATATGATTTATGCCTAGTAATTTTGATCATTCTTTTGGTGATTGCCTGTTAGTTTAACTTAGAAAAGTGATCTTAGATTATATAGCAAGCCATCATAATTTTAGTTTAATTGTTTGATATTTGATCAAAGCCAGAAAGAAAATGATATACACATTTATCATTTTCAACATGAGTGATCTTTATCACAAATTCCTTTACTTATAACCAAGCCAGTTGAGTGATTCATTCACAATTTATATAGTTGTGTTTCTCTAAATCAAATCCATTCCCTAATCCCTGAGTTACCTCCGTTTTGTACTAATTTAAGGTTGCTTTACTGGATTTAGAAAATCCAGATTTTATGGTCATTTAACAAAAGTAGTATTTAAGTAATATGTGTGCATATCAGATGTATTGTGCTCTCTGGACTAAGAAAGCTACTCAAAATAAAAGTGAATTGCTCAAGTATTCTAAAATGTCTTTGTACATGCATTTGCAAAGAAAGCTTCAGATTTTACAAAGTGCATTTTCTTCCTTTAAACCCAAAAACTCTAGTCATCTTGATCAAACCAGACCTCGCTACTTTTGAGGTGGGTTAACCTTATGACTAGTTCATCAAAACATTAGTGCCTGGCTATTGCAATATAAATTCAGATACAAGATACTTGAAAAATCCCTAAAAACATGTACACATCTTTATACAGTGCACAAATATATATATATTGTTTCTTTTATCAAAACACTTCTGTATATAGTCACAAAATTCTTGAAATATTACTTCTAGCTAAACTCAGATTTTTTAACCTCAAAACTTAAAGCTTTTAAGTGACTCAAGATTGACTAATACACAATATATATATATATATATATATATATATATATATATGTATCCATTTCTCAAATATAGGCATATATCATCTACAGATTTCTACCATAATACTCAAAGATATTTTCTTGCATAAGATTCAACTAAGTCTTTGGTTTTTCCCAACCTTAATACATTACCAGATTCAATTGAAACAACTAAATAAAATCCAAACATTCAAGATCATTACATAACAACAAAAGCAGAATTATAAAACTTCCAAGATTACATGCAAATTGTTCATTCTAAGCTCTTATTTAATTCTAATTTAGCATGCTTATCCAATCATTCTCATTAGCCATAGCAACTTCCTATTTAGAACCAGCATTCCCTGAAAGAGCATTAGAGGCTGCCCCATTTTAAATGAGACACCCCAGATGCCATAAGCAAACAAGAGTCAGATACAAGATCTGGTATGAGCAATATCAAAAATTCTATGATATTAAGTAGATAAGTGAGACATAAGCATTTTGTATAGGTTGGCATAACTTCTTTAATCAATTTGCCTGACTTATTTCTGATATATTGTGCATATATGATCAGTATTAAAACTAATTATGTACACACTTTCAACTATGCAAACATACATGTCAAACAGAGATACTCAGGAACTATCATAGCTCCAATCCAACCAACCTAGGAATAACTCAAGTTCCTACTTCATCAATTTAGGGTTGCATTTACCAAATTAATTCCTAGCCTCATCTGCCATAAAGGAATCACGGGGACACATTGCAATAAAATAATTCACAATATTGCACAAAGATCTCAGGGCTTAAACAAACCATGTGCCAACTTGCATACTTTAAATATAACAAGCATTCCAGCAGTCTTCTTGGCTCACAATCCTTAGTTTATTTACTAAGTGTTCATGTTTGATCCTATCATGAGATAGCTAGGTGATTAAATCACGGTGTACATGAAACATTACATAAAACTTGCAAGCATACTTCAAAAACAAGCTAACATTCATATCCAGGGGAAATCATATTTTCAAATATTATGGCTTAAAGAAAATACAAGAATATTTACAACTGTGAATAGAGATGAGGCATGTGGGTTATTATTGTTTCATAAGCAACCATGTTTGAACTAAATTCAAGATCTAGCTTAAACAAGATTTCTGGCTCATGGGTTTTCTATTTGATCAAGGGTTCAGCACTTTTGGGTATTTCCATTGCACACATGAATCTTTCATTTGAGCCTCAGCACTTACACAAGTGTAATGCAACTCATATATATATTTTGATTTCTGTATTTTCCATGCCATGTCTAAACCAGTTACAAGTATTCTCTATTTACTTTCATGATTTCATACTTTAACATTTCTGAGTGTAACCAAACAGAGCAAAATACTCAACCATCAAAGCAATCAAAAGCATTCATAAACACCCATTAAAGCATCCATTAAAACCATAGTAATAAAATCAGAAATATGTAGAAAAATAACATAAGCTTGGTTGCCTCATAACAGGACTTAATGCCATGGGTTTAGTGAGATTACTCACAGAAAATGCTCCTCTTGCTTAATCCAGAAAAGAAACCCTTTGAAACTTTGCCTTTCTTCTTGCAAATATTTTTCTTCTTTGTTTTCTTAAATGTCTCGGGTAGAAAGTGATTTTTCTGGTTTAAACTTGGATTTATAAGAGAGGTTTTCTAGGGTTTTACAAATGTAAAATCTCATTCTTACCCTGGCCAGTGCTCATGCATTTTGCATTTCTCATTTTCTTATTCTCACCCTTAGTACCCCGGCCATGTAATGCTTATTCCCCTTTTTCTTTTCCAGAATATCTATTTTGTTCTCTTTCTAAATCATGACAATTGTGTGACATTGTCACTTGTTTATTTTCTAAAAATCATCCTTTCTATTTTCTGCCTAAAGCAATTGTTTTGCTTGAAATATGTCTTTTGCTATTTTAATGTTATGCTTTCCCTTGCTTATTTCTTTTTAATACTTTCAGTACTTATAGAAATGTACATATGCATACATATCTTATCTAGGCTTACTTAACTCCTCCTTAGTTTCAGAAAGACATACACATATATGTGCATACATGTTTCAAATCCTTATCTAATTTATCCTGGGTTTAAATTAAGTAAAATCTGTTTACTGGTTCAAACAAAACTTACTTTGTCTTATTTTCTAAAATAATTCATATAATCCAGAAATCAAATATCCATATTTGGTTTAATAATTTTCATTACAAAATCATGTTTGTAAGGCTTTTCCAGTTCTTGTTTTAATTTCAGGAAATTTGGAGTTCTTCCTTGTGCCATATCAGTGTGCACGTGCACACATGCACACACACTTGCACACAATTAATTCCATACATTCCTATACAAATAAATTCATATATTTTCAAAATTTCAACCAAAATAAGGTTTCATGAATTTCTGGGGCATTACAGTTTTCGTACATGGAGTCTATCTCGGATTTCATAACTTCAGGACAGAGTGTAGAGTCTTTACTTTCAGTGCTTGTTGGAAAGACAGAGGAGTGTCGCCATCTAAGACACAGTCCTCCTTTTCTCTATCCATGAGAAAACCATAGTATCTCTCTGGTGCGCGGGATTCCCTACTAGGCCTTCTAATAGGTTGCATGTTTTCGATACGGGTGACCTTGTTTCTCCCACTATTTCGGCTTCAGTGTTAGTTTTTCGGATCTCATCCAAGTCTACAACTTTGCTGTTAATTTATTTTAACAGAAATTCCTTTTCTAAAAAGACAGCGTGTCGAGAAACAATAACCTTTTGTTCCTCGGTATTGTAGAATATATATCCCATCGAGTTTTTTGGGATATCTTATAAACTTACATAGTACCGATCTTGCCTCTAGTTTATTTGGACCAACGTTCTTAACGTATGCCGGACAACCCCATACATTCAAATATTTGAGTTGGGGTTTCTTATCACACCACATCTCATATGGTGTTTTGGGCACAGATTTAGTGGGTAACAAGTTTAACATATGTGCTGCAGTTTCTAGCACATATCCCCAATAGGACAGAGGTAACTCAGCCTTGGAAATCCCATTATCTTTTAAGTAGTGTTGGAAATCCTGTCCAACATACTCACCTCCTCGATCTAATCAAAGAATTTTAATTTTACGGCCCGTTTGATTTTCTACTACCTTTTTGTACTCAACAAATTTCTCATAAACGTTGGATTTGTTCTTCATAAGATATACATATCCTAGTCTTGAGAAATCATCAGTGAAAGTAACAAAGTAAAAGCTATTCTCTTTGGTGAATATAGGCATTGGGCCACATACATCACTATGCACTAACCCTAAGAGTTCATTAACTCTTTCATTGCTCCTACTGAAGGGGTGTTTGGTCATTTTACCTTTAAGACATGCCTCAAAAGTTTCAAATGATTCAGAATCAATTGACGGTAGAAAACCATCGGTTTTCAATTTATGTAGTCGTTTCTCACTAATATAACCAAGCCTACAATGCCAAAGATAACTGTCATTTAATTTATTAGAAACTTCATTCACAGAACAGACATAATTAGTATTAATCACATTAATTCCATTTTCAAGGACACCTTTGCAGACTACATTTCCATCCAAACTAATGTTCATAACATTATTTGCACAATGGAAAATATATCTAGTCTTAGACAATCTAGAAACAAAGATAATTCCACAAATAAAGTCTTTTACATAATAGCAATTATTTAATACTAATATTAATCCACTTGGCAAATCTAAATGATAGTCTTCTACTGCCATTGCATCTACTACAGATCCATCAGCAACTTGGAGCTTCATTTCTCCTTTTGCCATGCGATGCCAGTTCCTAAGCCCCTGCAACAAACTACATATATGAGTACCAGATCCAGTATCTAAAACCCATGACATTTTATTGATTACAAAACATTTTTGAATCATAAATGTACCTGATGGAGCTGCAGAACCATTCTGCTTCCTTTCCTTGACAATCTTCAAGTAGTCGGGATAGTTTCTCTTCCAGTGACCTTTCTTGTATCAATGGTGACATTCACCCTTTCCATCGATCTTCTTACTTTTCTTTTTCTTACTATCTCTTTTCTGCTTCTTCGAACCTTTCGAAGATGATGCATTTTCCTACACAGCAAGTATGACACCTTGATCTTTAGATGTTGACTCGGCTGACCTCCACATATTGAGGAGCTCCACGAGATTCATATTTAATTGGTTCATGTTGTAATTCAGTATGAACAGTTCATACTGAGGAGTGAGAGAACCAAGGACCAAGTCTACTTGCATTTCGTTGTTTATCTCTATGTCTAATTGTGCAAGTCTATTAATATAGCCTTTCATCATTAGAACATAATCGTCCACTTTCTGTCCCTTGGTCATTTTGGTGTTAAATGGTTTTTTTCGAAAGCTCGTACCTTGCGGAACTGGACTGTTCACCAAAAAGAGCTTTGAGACTATTAAAAATCTCATGGACAGACATGTTCTCGTGTTGCCTTTGCAACGATTTATCTAAGGTAGACAACACGAAAACTTAGGCGATCTCTAAGTTAGATTGCCACTTTAAATAAGCAAGTCGTTCTTCAAGGTCTGCACCATCAGAGGGTTCTGTTTTGGGTTCACATGTAACAGAAGTCCAAAGGCGCTCGTAAGTCAATGCTATTTTAATTGCTCTTAGCCAGTCGGTATAGTTAGGTCCGGTGAGTTTGTCACTTTCAGAAAACAGTTTTGGAGTTGACATTTTCTGCAAGTTTAAATGATAGATTACTAGGACAAAACATAATAGATGTTCTTATAATATTTGTAAGGTTAAACACTATGTTTCATTTCACTAATAAGCTCCCAATACTCTTTTATGTTTCGCCAAACCCTAAGTCAGAAGTCTTATGACTTCACTAGTAGGTGTTAGGACTTGTCCATCTTGGAATTCTGACCTTGAGTTTGCTCAACAAGTCATAGTTCCATGAACAATGGATAACCTTTTATCGGTTGTATCACATACAACTCCTAACCCTTGGAACCTTGTCCTAATTTCATATTGACCTTGAGTTTGCTCAACAAATCAAAATGAAATTATTCACTCGTACCTACCATATCGTGATGGCCTAAGTATAGTATATGTACCTTGAGTTTACTCAACAAATACATATAGTTATCTTACCTCATCTATTCAATATATTAATAATACTACACATAACATCCTTAGCTTGAGTTTGCTCAACAACTAAGGAGTATGCAAGTAATTTATTAACATATATATGGTAGAGGACTACATTAAATTGAGTGGTATCGACTTATGAAATAATGTAATTCTTATGAACTACCCTCGTGATTCAAGTGTTGAACACATCAGAAATTACGATATACATACGATTACGTATTTGTTTATTTCTTAAGTCTATTATGGGTTTTATACATTCATATTATATAAGTTTTATTTATATAGTTTTTATATTTCACATTACTTATATAATAGTCTTGTGTATAATATTAAATTAATTAAATCATATTTAATTAATTAACATTTTAATTTAATTTATATTGATATAACGTTTATATTTATTATGTACTATAACCTTTATAGTATAACACATATATCATATACATGTGTAATTACAATTTCAATTAATTAACCTTTTAATTAAATTAATTAAATTATCTTGATTTCGAAAATCATTATTCATATGTATGCATGCAAATATATGACATCTTAAACGTTTTAAAATATCATAACATATTTCATAATATATTTACTACATGCACATACATTTTATTAATTAACTTATTAATAAAATTTATAATTTTCGAAAATTATGTTATTTTGTTTTTCAAACATTTTGAAAAATATGTTACATTATGACTATTATAATAAACATATATTTTATTTTAAATTTAACAATTAAATTTAAAATCTTTTACTTTATTTTTCAAGACAATTTTGAAAATTAGCCCAAGGCCCAAAATAATTTGGGCTTTTTCTATTAGGGGCAACCTTTGGGTTCACTTCACTTTTCAGGCCAGGCCGATAACTAGGTAAGACAGGGTACTTGATTACCCAATTCCAATCCTAGACATTACCTTTCTGGACACCGTACTGAGTGGGCAAGCTTAATAAGTTATCCCTAACATGACTAATTTAGACCGCATAGGTTATTGGGCTTTGGTACCATTGTTGGAACTAGGCTAGCCCGCAGCGGTAGTAGTGAGTGTATTTCAAAAAAAAATATCCTGTTCGATCTTTATTAGGCCTATGAAGTCTAATTCATTTAGAACAATTCTAAATTTGTTTTAAATAAAATCATGCATTTTATTTAAATTTAAGATTTTGTAATGTAAAGTTAATTTGAATGATTTAATTTATATATATATATAAATATATCATATAAATATACATATGTGTGTGCATGTGTAACATAATAATCCATGAAGGGTATAACATGCCCGTATATAGATGTTGAGATTTACATCGCAACGGACACGTTAGCTCATTTCGTATGTATTGTATGTTGTCTAAATATGTGCATAAATCTATAATGCAAAGTATATTTATATAAATACGTATACATATATTTAAAATATATTTTATAACTAAAAGTCTTAAAATTAAATATGTATATAATTTAAAACATTTGTATAAATATATATATACAAAATTAAACATATAAAATTATACATACATACATACATATATAATAATTAAAATTATATATATATATATAAGGTTAAATAAAATGTATATATATATGAAGAATTAATTACATTCAAATATTTAAAATATGAATATATATTTTTTAAAATTATTTCCAGATCGAAATTAGCATAACAAACATAAAATAATAATTTTATAATTTTATCATTATTATATATATATAACATAAATAGTTTTGATCATAATAATTAAAAATATTAGTAATAAATATTTTTAAATCAACTTTTAAAATTTAGGAAAATTTAGGATCATAAAATACAGGTACAAAAGTTTTTCATGCTTTTTTGAAATAAAATATTATTTTTAATAAATAAAAGAAATGTCCAACCGAAGTAATTTAATTATTTAAAATATTAAATATTAACAAAAATTCTAAAAAAACATTCGTGGGTTACTACATAGATGTAGTAATTTAAAAAAATATAAAATCGAATTTTCAATGCAATAATTATTTTAGATATAATAAACAATTCAAATAATCAATAAAAGATAATTTAAAATTATTTATATATATAAAAAAATTATTTTCGAATTTGATAATTCATATTATGTATAAATAGGTGTAAGGAAAAATTCTAAGCTGTTTATACATTATTAATATACATATATGTAATTATATGTTTAAAATATACATTAGTCTATATTTAAATTAATATATAAATATACATAAAATAATTAATAATGATAAAATTTAATTTTTTTCAGTAATTAGATTTTTTTATACATAAATTATAACACATAATAATATAACCATGCACATAACCAAACTAATTTGTGACAACTACATGTACCTACGAAAATCTCACATAACTAGATATACAGCATTAATATATATACAGATTTGGGATTAATTAATATTAAATCATAAAAAATGATATGATTACTGTAATATATAAATAAAATATCAATTGATGATGCCTTTGAGTCCACTCGAATCAATAAATTCCCTTCTCTAGTTATGCTCGATCCGTCAGATTGCAAGTCTGGAATCGTTGACCTTTTCTATCAAATAGTGCTTTTACTTAACTTGAATTGATTTGAGATTCTTAGAACTAATATGGGGATTAATTTTGACCAGCAAACTTGATAATTATGGCATCCAAAAGCTGTTTTTGATTAAGGGTTTAGAGATCCATATATATAGCCTTGTACAAGAGAGATATTAGGACAATCTCATTACCTATTCTCTCTTAATCTTAGCCATCCATCTTTAAGTCTAATCCTAAGTTTTAGCCGCCTCTAATAAATTTTCAAAACCGAAATTTGCAGCCCAAATGATGGGCTTTAAACCCATTTAAGCCCAATCCAAAATGCTATGCAATTTTGGTAAGTAGCTTGATCCCACTGCTAGTTATGCAGGCCACTCTTCTGCGTTGAGAACTGATGCCCCAAGATGGCTTGAGTCGAAAGTACTTGCCTTAAGGTGGAGATTTGATAATGTAATCTTGCCCAACTGCATAAGAAGTGAGAAAAAAACAGCCTGATACCAATGCAGAACTTTTTCAGCATGCTCCAAATGATGGTTAGAGGAAATGCTTGCCAATGTGGAGAATTGTTGAATGTGGCTCGCGTTTAAGAGTGCGTGTGTTGAATGATAAGTCTCACATCGCAAGAAATATGGCGCATAACGTGATATATATGTGGGATTGGTGACATGTAAAATTATGAATTTCTTTTGTTACAGACAAGTGTTGCCAAGATCATGTATGTGCCCATTCCGGAAGGCGATGAAAGGGATGTTCAATCGGGATGCTGACACATCGAAAGCTTCATTGGGTGGCGCCATTACAGAAAAGTGAAGCGCGCGTTTATGGAGACACGTTGGAGTGTCGAAACACAACAGTAGGCATAGTATAAAACTGTACCATTTTGTTGATCAATTTTATTAGATGTGGGCATTGTCAAAAACTATAACCATTTCTTAATCATATACTACTGATTTCTATAATTGACCTTATTTTATAGATGAAAATATAAGATTAATATTTGGAAACATTTTGCTAAATAAGTCTGTACAAAATATATATATTTTGAATTTTTTTTGTACCATCGGTTAGATGTACCTGATATATTGAAATGAGTATGCAGATATACAACTAGGCATATTTTATCACTTCTATAGGGGCAGTTCTATTAGTTTTAAATGAATCAATCAATATTTTTATTTCATTCGTTGTTAGTCATTCTCTTATTGGTAATGAATTGTTGTCCTTAATAATACTTGTTTGTTAATGCCAGCCTCTATCATACTGCTCGTAGGTGTACAAATATAGAGTTTAGTCAACCATTTAATTCACACACATTTAATTCCACAACCCTACATGCTATATCTAGTTTTTTGATTTCTAATTTACATTATAATGGTTTAGACGATGTCATGTCCCTTGACGCTTTAACAGATCATTGTCTGGACGTCTTTTACACTTAATGAATACAACAGCTTATTTTAGGAAACTACTACATGATTCATTTTAGAAACCAGGCATGTTCGCTGAAGTTATCACTACTTGTTGCTATTCCATCAGCTATGTTGTTATCTATTTGTTAAACTTGCTGTTAGAGCATCTCCAGTTGTTGTAATTCAGGGCTGAATATTACGATTTTGTCTCCCAGTTGTTAATTCAAAGTTGAATGTTAAGGGTAATATTCAGTTTTGAATTCAGAAAACTGAATTGGGCTTGGACGTCCATTTATTGGGCGCCCAAGCCCTGACGCCCATTTAATGGGCGCCAGGCTTCTAGCGCCCATTAAATGGGCACCAAGGCTTGGGCGCCCAAGCCCTCCCCTCGTACTTGCAACTCCGACCCCCCCCAACGGCTATAATCGACTCTTTTTTATACCCCAACGGCTATAAACAGTCAAATTTTGAATTACAACAACTATAAACGGTCATATTTTGAAATACAATGACTATAAACGGTGATATTTTGAACTACAACGGCTATAAACGGTCATATTTCCATCGATGAAGAATGTACTCCTATCCACCCATCCAGCCTGAAATAGAGCATCCAGGTACTGATCTCCAATCACCCTATGTCTACCAAACATGTCCTCACATGATAAAGGATCAGATGGTATATGACGATCACCCGTGATCTGATAAGCACATCTCTCTCCTAAATACCACATAGGCATAAATGCAGGTGTATGCAAAGCCACCCTATGTCTGGATAGTGAATACGCAACCATTAAGGGATGGTCGTCCGTCATAAGACTTGCATCTGCTAAGTGAGTCCAATGTGAGGCCCAAGGAGTCCGTATAATGTTACCCCGACTACGCATATCAAGCTGTGACCTAGCCTCCATCAAGTCATGTCGTACACCTATGGGAACATGATGTACGTACTGCATAGTATCTCATCGTCTCATCCTAGGGAAGTGCCGCTCAGCAGCCTGACTAGCCATGTCCTGGATGCGGGGATGCATGTTTGTCATGTACTCATAGTACCATAACGGCAAAATGTACCAAAAAGCATGCATCTGCTTGACATCGCCAAGCGCAAATGAATCTAGAGCGGTATAAAGGATGCTCAATATCGTTGTGCTCCAATCGATAGTATGAAGCTGGTCTAATCTGGTAAGAGATGCTAGATAGCCTAGTCGAACCGTACCTTTTTGGTTCGAAAAAAGGTCGAACCAAACAAGTACAGCAAAAATTCTCTAGTAACTGCATCCATCATATCAGCTCTATCTATATATGTGGTGATGTACTGCTATAGGTAAGTCAACTTAATAGAACCACTGGTGACGCAACTAACATCTACAAGTGGTAGAAAAACAGTAAACAGATTGGGGGACTCGTATAAATCATCAAATGGAAATGGTCGAAGGCCATGTCGTCCGATCTCAATGCTAGTGAACATGTAGAAATCAACCAGAGAAATACCAAGCTCAAAATCTAAAAAATGGAATGTATGTGTGGTGGGCCACCACCTCTCAGCTAATTCCTGAATGAGAGGTCGATCAAAGGACTGGACAGGCTTAATCGACAAAAACAGACCAAAAGGGCTAGCATGTAGCTTCTCTATAATAGGACCAGGAAGAGAGTCATAAAACTGGGTAATGCACTTTCCCCAACTACCCCGACAATGAATGTAATGGTCCTCTAGATAATTTATAAATCAATAATTTTGGATAGACTAACAGTTATTTAATATGGTTATGTGATGTACATAAAAAATAACCAAATATATTAATGTGTAAATTATACCTATATCGTGGTCAAAGCGGTTTCGGCTCTGTGCCGATAAACATCTGTAAGATCATGTTGTACACGTAAATCATCTGGTGAAACTCCTGGTGCCGACGGAACGTGTAATGGTCCAGCTTGTTCCGCTGGATGCCTATGAACCGTTCTTCTGGCGATTTTAGTTGGACGTGGCGGTATTTCGTTTAAATTTTCTATTTAAAAAAAAATAAAAATTGGAGAGAAATGGGGGAGGGAAGGGGGCGGCGGGGTTTATGAAGGGGGAGGGGGGCTGGCACCAGGAGTTTATTTTAAATAATTTAAACTTCGTTATTCGGACTGTTTCGCATCCTCTGTTCTCAAGAACTGAGCTGCCTTGGAATAGAAACAGTCCAACGACGCAGGGGGTTTTCCGGCTAACCAGTTGCCAAATTCGGAATCAAGATCGATTCCCTTAGTCAATACCATCAGAATAGAATTGTCATTATGGTTACTAATCTCAGCGCATGCAGTGTGGATCCATTCTAGGTAACGTCTGAGTGTCTCTCCGGGAGCTTGAGTGACACTGAACAAGGTATTAACATCTTTGGGCCTTGTGAGATGCATATGAACTACTCGACAAACTTTGTAGCCAACTGGTCAAAGCATGAAATAGATCGGGATGGTAGGCGAGAAAACCACATAGTCGCGATGCCCCTTAGGGAGATTGGGAAATTTCATCATTTAACCGCATCATCAGCCCGTGCGGCATTCATAAACCATTCATACTTTAAAATGTGTTGGTTAGGGTCAGAGCTCCCTTCATAAACAGGTAGAGTCGGCATTCTAAATCGCCGAGGTGGTTCAGCGTAGAGGATGTCATCGGTGAAAGGGGTATGACTCTGGGAGATTCCCCAGTCGTCATTGGTGAGGCCTTGGCTCTCACGGATCATCTGGCGGATCATTGTCGAGATGTCTGGCATTTCAAAATTTTGGGCATGCTGGGCCAAGGTGTGGTCGGGTTCCACAATGCGAGGATGGGCCGGGCGCGTTCGACGGTCCATACCTCGCCTCCTTGGCTCTAGGTCTTCGGGAACATAAGGCTCAGGAGATTAATCACGTTGGCGACGGTTCAGATCCGTTCGGTTCCGAGTGTCAGCTTCCAACTCGATGGCAGTGGCAGTGGCGCGGTTGTCAGCAGTGTGATAGGGAACTATCCCTCCTTGGGAGTAGGGTCCGGTTTGGTGGCTGGTTGACAAACCAACTCTTGCTTTTCCAATATTCAAAGTGCGTCGATGTCTGGTAGTCTATGTATAGCTTCCATCCAGCCGTGGGCGCGTGGATCTGTGATTGTAATCAGAGGAAGCTGAACATTCAGTAAATGAGTAGGAAGCCTGATCCCTTCTGAATCTCCTTCGTCTTTCTCGGTTAAGACGATTGGTTAACTCCGTGTTGGCACGGAGCTGCTGGGTAAGCTACTGGTGGCTTTGAGTCAATTCTTGCATCAGTAGCTAGAACTCCTCCCTGGTGCAGGGCCTTGTGGATATGAAGGTCCAGCAGCGTTCTGGTCTGCAGAGGGAAGTTGTGCGGGGTTCTGCCTATCCCGTCCTTCTGGATCTGCAGCGGTTGAGGTAGTCCTAGTAGCAACCATGGTGAATAGCGAAGTTCTCTCCTAGACTTGGTGCAAATATGAATAGGATGGAAGAACTTCTAGTCTTGAAATCTGTATCTTCTCCTTAGATTATTGCAATCCGATATCCGCAGTAGATCCAATGAGTAGGAGAAAAGCTGGGTTTTCTCAATGAAAGCACCAAAGTGTTTGTATCAAAATTGGGCACAACATTCTTCGGATGTGTTTGAAGAGATAAAATGAAGAAAGTAAATGTAAAATGAGGCAGATCTAACAAACACACTAATTAACAGATAGGAAAAAGTACATAAACGCACAAATTTAGAGTGGTTCAGCGTATGGCCTACGTCCACTATGAAATGATTGATGTTTATTAATTATAGCTCGTAGGTTACAAGTAGATTACAATAGTACAATCAAAGTTCAACAGCAATTTCGGCTGAGTATCGACGTAGAGAGGCCAAAAGTCCCTTTTCTGTAGGTCCAGGGTCACTATTTATAGGCGTAGGTAGCAAATATCTCGCCCAGATCTAGAAAGACTTCTTCTCTCACGTTGGTGGGCCCACGGGATCGAGTTCAGGTGATTTCGACTCGATTTGGGAGCGATACGAATTGAGTTCGTATCGATCCATAATTGGTCATTTTGGGCTGAAATCGACCCGGTACATTCTTGAGGTTGTAGACAAGCTCCTGTGAAAATTTGGTGGCATTTGGACTTGTAGATTGGGAGATATGATCGATGCAAGTTTGGATTTACAGTGTGCTGCCGAGCTTGTATTGATTTGATTCGTATCGCTTTTGTTCGTATCCATGGTTTTACACGTGTTGGCCAGATGACGTGGCGCTATATTCTAGGATCGATCCACTTTTCATGCCTAGAGACCGAGTCTTCCGCTCTTCTAGCTTTGTTCGTATCGACTTAGTGTGTTCTCTGCGTATCGATGATTATTGCTCCATCTCGTATCGATCAAACATATTCCCTTCGTATCGCTTGTTTGAGTTCGATTCGTATCGATGGCTTATACTTCCATTCGTATCGATATAGGCTCAAGTTTTTCGTATCGGTTGACGAGCGATACGAAATGTTGTCAAGTGATGGATACGAAGTGGAGTTCTTTCATGGATTCGAATTATTGTTTACTTGATGGATACGAACCGTTGTTGGTCGTGATGGATACAAAGTAGAGTGAGCTCGATGGATACGCGGCAATGCACATTCGATGGATACGAAGTAATGGCCACTTGGTGGATACGAAGGAGGGTAATGCCTGATGGGTACGAACGCGGTGTTCCCTCCATTGATACGAATTAGCTGTGATCTCCCTGACTTTGATGGATACGAAGTGATATATGCGATGGATACGAGATAGAGGAGCAAGGTGGATACGAATGGGCCTTCTTCCATGGATACGAATGTGGTTTTCTGGATGGATTCGAATGGAGTGGATACGAAGGAGGTGGTCGCTGAACTGATGGATGCAAACTCAAGGGATGCCCACCTTTCCTATGAAACTTGATCGGTTCATAACTCGGGCATACGAGCTCCGATTGACTCGAAACTTGAAACGTTGGCTTTCATAGCTTTGCTTGTCGTGTCATATCGATTGTAGCTCGATCTGGATTCGGGTAAAATTTATCAGTATCCATAGTAAACTTTGTATGTAATCGATCTTCGGGACATACTGTCCTTGGTTTCCAATCGAGTTCTTAGTGTCACGGCTTTGCCAAAAGGCAGGATAACATTTGCCCCCCCAAAGTACGTCTTGTGTGAACATGACGTGCTTTGAAAAGCTGCGACATTCTGCTTGAAAAGTCTTATCTGATTTGATGTATAGTTGTTGTCTTTACGCCAAGAGATGTACCTTTGATTGTTTCTCGGTAATATAAATACTGAATTGTTGACCGCCAACGATTGTACTATGCATTATTGTAACTGAATGTTGAGTGATAGCAAACTGTTGTTCAAGGTCGTAATTGTCGTCAGGTGAGCATTTAATTCCCGTGAATTTTGAAAATTGAATGTTAACTCGTTGCACATAAATGTATGTTAACCTGACTCTCGTTAACGTTTGTACGTTCACGAGTCGTTGTTAGTTTTCTTGTATCGAATTATGTATCGATCTTCTACTGAATCGATGTGAAATTCGAGTTGCAACAACGCTTGACGGTTGTTTTGGAGTTTCTCTTCGTATCGACCCTCTCCTGGATCGATGTGAAAAGTTGAAAAATTGTTTTCGTATCGATGTCGATTGACACGAATTTGGTTGTTGTTTTAATGTAGTTCGTATCGATGGATACGAGATCTCAGGGTCTTCGAATATAGGGATACGAAATTGGCACTTCGTATCGATGGAGTTGAGCAGTTCAAACGAGATTTCGTTGTATCTTTCGTATCGATGCACTTTTAAATGGATTCGATCGGTTCAGAAAATCCTGTGTTTTGCACTTCGTATCGGTTGCCATATGGGTTTGAACAAACGTTGCTTTGATTAGATGGCATGTTGATACGAACGGTGGCTTTCGTGTCGGTCCGAGGGAACCTGTTTTAATAGGCCAAAATGACCGGGAGACGAAGGGACACCTTTCCACTATAAATGCTTCGGCACTTAGAATTTTTTCACGTTTGCATACTTCTTTCTTTTGTTTTCGTATCGCTCCGAGTTAAAGGAGATTGGAATTGTCTTTGCCTTCGAATCGAACAATACCCCCAATTCTCCAAACCAATTGCTAAAATTAGGTAATTAAGTCTTGAATTTGTGTTGAAAACGATGAGACTTGAAATTCTTTGCCGTTCAACCTGTTTTCATGACCGGTTCTGATGAAGTGGTGGCCGGAGATGGGTCGGAGCAAGGTCAAGGATGGTTGGAGAAGACATCTGAACGGTTTTGGAGGAGGCGAAGTGTGGGGAACGAAGCGCTTATGGAAGAAAAGCTCGGCGTCGACTTTGTACCGATGGGAGTAAGAAGGAGATTACTCGTTCGTATCGATCTGGGGAGAGAATTTCGTGTCGATCTGTAACCGATGGTTACGAGAAGGGAATTCGTATCGGTCCGGAGTTATGGAGCTTCGTATCGATCCAAAGCAATCGATACGAAGTGATGGCAAAATGATCGATATGAATAAGAATTAGGTGATCGATACGAACGTGGGCTCCTGATCGATATGAAACTCATCCTTCCTCGACTGATACGAAACTGGTTTCTGGTGACGGATAACCCGAACCTTGATGGTTACGAAACTCTTGCACACTCGAACATTTGACTCCGACGAGCTTTTGCCCTGCATAATTGGACTTAACATTTTCACTGCATACTCGACTGCCTTTCGAAGCTCGTTGATGGAACCGTAACTTGACAACATTTAACGAATTTTAACTTGGATCGGTCTCCGAAGTCTGGATGGCACGGTTGTGACGGTCAGTGATGACGGTCACTGCGCTCGAATTTTGAAGTCTCGTCGTTCAAATACTTCGCTAATCCTTGTAGAATTTTCTTAAGTATCATACAGCATTGCACTGCACAACACACTCATGCACATCACTCTGGGGAAAACACGGGATTATTGTCACCTAATGATGGTTTTTACTAAGTTGATTAGCTATGGAGTCCGGAAGCTCGCAACAACAAAAGGCTCAGAGCCCACCCTTTCCAATAATAGAGATGCTGGATATTGCTATCGAAGTTATAAGTCCTGCTCCGGACGAGCTACCAAGAGCAGTTTTCATTGGGAATACTCAAGACTCGGTCCATCTAATATTTCTGAAGAAATGTTAGGAAGAATTTGCTTAAGGTACGGGCTATCGTTGAATGACGTCCTGCTACCTAGACCAAATGATAGGCCACACACTCCTCCAGAAGGGTACATCGCTTTTAACAGGTTCTCGTGCACAGCTGGGACACTTCCTCCATTCAATCAATACATCCGAGAAGTGTTATCTTACTTAGGGATTGCCCCATCACAGTTGCATCCGAACGGGTACGCTCTCCTGAACAGCCTATTCATTGTCTTCATGGAGCACATTTTTCAGCCCCCGACTCCAAAGGAAGTCAGATTCTTGTTCAATGTGAAGAGTCTAGGAGATAATCCCTCATTCACATTATTAGAGGGAGTCAGAAACTGCCAAATTGTGATTGGGACTTGGACCAAACTCGGCTACTTCAAAACCGAGTGGTTCTACGTTCGGTGCCCGCCAGGATTTGCTAGACGGTGGCTGGATAGACGTAAGTGTTTCAATTCCTCCGACGACTAATTGGTTAATCCCCATTGATACAGAGCTTAATGTTATTTCCTCTTTACAGCTTCAATTCCTCGACCCGAAGGTGCCCAATTTAGGGAAATCGTCGATATCCTTCAGGAGGTGCCATGCGAGTTTAGAGAGATCGAAGCGGTGCTTACGGATGAAAATCTAAGGGCCATTGGGCCGATTGACGAAAATCAGAGCATAGGGCTTGAAGGATCTCTCAGGGCAGCTCCAGTAAAACAAGCTAGACGAAGAGCGCTTGGAATTGTAATGGCTGAGCATGGTGGCGAAGAGGATGCACCCACCGAAGACGAACCCGTAACCGGGCCTTCGGATAGCCCACGACACCCAGAAAGGATAAGGAAAGGCAAGGCGGTTGCTCGTAAACTCCGCAAATCTACGAGACGAAAATCCGTGGTTGTGTCTCTGCCAGCTGTCGGTGTTGTAATTTCGGAGGCTCCCTCCTCACACATGGATAACCCCTTTGAAGGACCTGCGAATATTCCAATCCCGGACTTTGTGTCACTCCAACAAGATACCGGATTGGAAGGGCTCCAAAGCGCTTTAGATTTAGGCGAGTCCACTCCTTTGAGTACGACCGACATAACCGGTTGGTCGGGAGGTTAACACATTCATGCATACACTTCACGACATCACACACTCATTATTCACGAGTTGTCTAATCTCCGAAGATGACTAACTTTGCCTTTGTTTTAATTTTTCAGATCCGATGTCGAAGAAACCGTCTATGCTCGGTAGTCTCCGCACTGCACGCGAATCTTCCAGTTCTTATAGGGAATCTCGTAGGCGTGACTCTGATTATGAACTCCGCCACTCCAGTCAAGAGAGGGATTATTATGATAGGGATAGAGCCAGGGAAACGGAGAGGGAACGAGAAAGAGAAAAGGAGAGGCGAGATAGACACCGTTCCCGATCACGCTCCCCTCCACTCGGGATTCCGTTGCCACCTCCCAGTTCAGAGATACAAACCGTTGCAACTTCGCGCCAACCAACGCCTCCGGTAATTCCAAGACCCGGCGAACATCGCCGTATGACCGGGGTGGACACCTCTATTGCAGCTACTTCGGCGGTTACAGAGTCGACAGGTGAGGGAGCCGCTCGGATAGATCAACTGAAGAGAGATTTTCCGAACATATGCTTCGACGGCTTCCATTTTCCTCCAAATTTGATGGTGCTTCCAGATGGAGCAGAAAAAATTGTCCATGATCATGTTTATCACGCTTTTGGCCAATGCCGAGAGTGGAAGAAGGCCGCCGAGAAAGTTTTAGCTATGGCGTTTGAGCGGGTGAAGAAAATTGAAGAGCTCCAAGAAACCATCACCCAAAAGGATCGGATCATCACAGTGCTCACTGGAGAGAATGATACTTTAAGGAATTTTGAAACGGAGGCCCTGAAAAAGATTGACGAGGCCAATAGAGAGTTGGAGCGGATGAGGCGGGAGCATCTAAAATCAATAGATGATATGGGCTACAGGAACGCCATAGTCACTGCTGAAAAAGATAAAACACTCCAAGAGTTGGCGGAGTTTAAAGCTAAATACGACGAAATCGTTAAGGAAAAAGATAAAACTAACAAGATCGCTCAAGAGGCCTGCGACCAAACTGTGGAGGCTCGGAACGAGCGGGATGCGGTGAAGTTGAAAGCTCAAGAGGCCGAGGTTACGGTTGAGGTTGAGGCTAGGGCAGCGGAGGCCAGACTTGAGAGTGACATTGAAGATCTTTTAGTTAACTACAATGTCAACGTTCTGAGATACCATGATTTGAGTTGGCTAAGCGACTACCCAACTCACTTAGATAGTGTCTGGCGCCGTTTCTTGGTCGATGAGAGGGCAGAGCATCATACTGAATCCCTCGATGAATTTGATCTGGAAAACCGAGTGTTGAATGAGGAAGAGAGGAGAATTCTCCATGACACAACTGTAGCATTTAAGAAAGAGAAGCTCGCTACTCAACACTCGGAGGTTGGAGAGGGCTCTGGTGTTGAGCATCACGATACAAGCTCTGAGATCCCTGTGTCAACCCAGCCTGAATCCACTCCTGCAGCCGATCCTCTACCCGTGTCGGCTTATGATCCAGATCAGCCACATCTATCTCTAGCCCGCGAGCACATGTCAGGAGGAACTCCGGCCCCTGCCATGAGCCAACCTGAGGAAGGTACTCCGAACACTTCTCAAACTCATTCAAAGTCTGGAGTGCTATCCAAGGAAATTTCTAACATTTTCTCTTATCTCCATTCAGTTATAGAAGCAGCACCGACCATGCCCTCTGCAACCCAAGAACAAAATCAAGAGCAGGAGGCTATCACAATGAAGGCTACAACGACCACCACTACTGCTACGGCCGGGGAAGTTGATGTGAGCACTTTCACCTTTAACGAGCAAATGATGGATGAGCTTCTAGACACCCACAGCGATCCACTTTCTGACTTGCCATTTGTTATGAGTGGAAGTGCGTTCGCAACCAGCTCTTCGACTCCGACTGCCGGCGTTCCGCCCGATACTCAAGCAGCTCATGACGACGCAATAATGGCGGAACTGAACGTAGAGATGGTGGGCGCAACGATGGGTAACACCACAGGAGGCGGAATGGCAGGACGTGTCCCGGCCCATTTACTCTTGATCTCTCCAGGTGGCACAATTATCGTTACTAGGGTTCCCCCCATATCTTCTCACATGGAAAGTGTCCCCGTCCCTCCGACCATGCACTCTGAAAGCATCCCTATTCCGGTGAGTTCGGAGGAGGAGACCATGATACTTCCCCCAGCCGGGGACAAGCCTAGTAAAGGCAAAAGCTCGAAGCGGCATCATAGTGGCAGCTCTGATGGGTCGACTCCAAAGGAGAAGAAGCGTAAGAAGAAGAAGCCCGAGGAGCAGGAATGAATTTTGGCATCCCTTTTTCGGTAGATAGTTAGGAACTTTCTTTTCGTTTTTGTAGGCCGTGTATAGATGCGGGTTCGGCCCCTACTAATAGGATTTTTTGGCATAGATTCCTTGTATCTATTTTGCTTTTAGAGGATAAATAAAATAGAATTTCCTTTTGTTCTTTGCACAACTCCGAGTTTGTTCGTTTAAGTGTTGCATCATTCGAGTTTTCTCTCGACACACTTGCGAAGCATTAGCCTCTGAATCAGACTTGTGCTCAGTTGTTAAGTTCCAGAGTCATGGCTTCGGGTCGTAACCAAACGTCAAGTCGCTCTTCAACGTCGTACTGTCTCGATTAGTAATTGGTGCTGGAGTCATGCCTTAGTCCGGGAGATGAGTCAAAGTGGTCGAACGGTGGTTGCTTTTCACCTTCAACATTTTTGGCTTCACTCAGTTGGAACGGAGTGGTAGAGAGATGAATTCGAGTGGTTGGGTTACACTCGCTCACTTATTGACAATCGCATCCACACTCTGGGGATTGAACTCGCATGCGTGCGGTCGGTCACGCCTGCATAATGTTTAAAGTTACGCCCACACTCTGGGGATTTCAGTAGTTTTTCGGGTGGTCAGTCACACCCGTTTTTTAGTAATCAGAATTGTGTCCACACTCTAGGGACTTAGATTGAATTGTGGGCGATCAGTCACACCCAATCGAAGTTTATACTCCAGTCCACGCTCCGGGGACTTAGAGTTAGTTGTGAGTGGTCAGTCACACCCGGTTAAAGTTTATACTCCAGTCCGCGCTTTAAGGACTTAGAGTTAGTCAACAGACAGTTGGTCACATCTGTTTTGAGTTTTAGAATTTTGTTCGCACTTTGGGAACGATAGATTTATCAGGATCGTGGACGGTCGGGTCACATCCACCCTGAATTAACAAGCGAGGTCGTTAGATGGACAGATCCATCCTCCTCGAGCTTGGATTAAATACGGGCGAAGTCGTTAGGTGGACGGATCCACCCTCTTCGAGCCCACATTTGCAAGTTTATACTCACACTTTGGGAGCCGGAGTTAGTTAGAGGATTGTCATGTATTAATCCTTTTTGGCTTCAGTGTGATAGCTTGCCCCCGAGCTCGGGTTTCACTTAGCGAGTGACCGGTCATATCACAGTCACTCCCTATTTGAATAAGTCCCACCGTAGGATGGAACATAGCTCTTCGTGCATTGTGATGGTCGTATGACGCATTTTAAGAATCACTGCTCTGGCTCGAAGGGATTGCATTTTATTGCTAAAATAAGAAAGTATGGCAAAGTCAGTTGCCTTATTACAAATTCAAATTTCGAAATGCATAAACAAATTGCAAATGAAAAGCGGACTGAATGAATAAACAAAGCCTGTTATTTGTAGTAGCGACAAAGACTCTCGCTGTTCTAGGCTCTCGGCAAAGTGAGACCATCAACGGTCGACAATTTAAATGTGCCATCTCCGAGTCTTCGTTCAATAACATACAATCCCTCCCACGTTGGTTTCATATGCGAAGGGACCAGGTAAATCCCCTTGAGGACGAGATCGCCAAGTTCAAAAGTTCGGGGTCGAACTTTAGCATTGTACAATCGAGCGACTCGACTTCGGTGCGCGGCTGCCCTCAAATCAACCTCTTCACGCTTCTCATCTAATAAGTCCAGAGATTCGGCAAGTAATATAGCATTTGTCTTCGGATCATAGTAAGTCACACAATGAGAAGGTACTTCCAATTCGACTGGAATAACGGCTTCTGAGCCGTAGGAAAGTGAAAATGGAGTGTGGCCGGTCGTGGACTTGTGGGTTGTTCGATATGCCCATAAGGCCATAGGAAGTTCATCAACCCATTTGCCCCCGGCTTTTTCCAATCGTTTCTTTAGAATGGACTTTATGACTTTATTAACAGCTTTGACATGTCCATTCGCTTGAGGGTGTGCAACTGCAGAGAACTTCTTCTGAATATGGAATCGTTGACAAAAATTCTTGAACTCGACACTATTGAGCTGGGCTCCGTTATCAGTGATGATGGTATGTGGGAGACTAAATCGGCAGATAATGTTGCGTACCACAAAGTTGATCACTTTCTTCGTCGTGATAGTAGCAAGGGGCTCGACATCCGTCCATTTGGTAAAGTAATCAACTGCTATGATGGCATACTTCGCGCCACCTTTAGCTAGAGGTCGAGACCCAATAATATCGATGCCCCATATTGTGAACGGCCATGGACTGACCATTTGAGTTATTTTGGTAGGCAGGGCTCTTGGAATCCGAGCATGCTTCTGACATCTATCACATTTCCTGGCATAATCTGATGCGTCGCGATTTACAGTCGGCCAATAATAACCATATCGGAGCACTTTCTTAGCAAGAGCTTGCCCCCTGGTGTGATCGCCACATTCTCCTTCGTGCACATCATGTAATACTCGCTTAATTTCGTCATGGGCGATACACCAAAGTAAAGGAATAGAGTATCCTCTTCTATACATGACTCCATTCTGAATAGTAAATAGTGAAGCCTTCCAAAGAACTTGTCTTTTCTCACTCCTGCGCTCTGGCAGGGTCCCATGCTCGAGATAGTTCCTGAACGGAGTCATCCATGATTCCTTGTCGGGTATGACTTCATGTACCCAGTCGGTCTCCATTTGATCAATACTCGGGGAAGATTGTGTGTCAACGGGAACGAGTCCCATTTGATGTTCCTCACCGGTGCTGGCTAACTTTGCCAAGGAATCGGCCTTCTGTTTATGTTCTCGAGGTATGCAATAGATGGCATAATAATCTAAACTGATTCAATATTTCCTGGACCCGAGCAAGATAAGCGGCCAATCTCTGGTCTCTGGCCTGGTATTCCCCCCGAACTTGGCACACGACCAATTGTGTATCGCAGTAAATCTCCACAGCAATAATTTTCAAGTCTCTGGCGAGTCTAAGTCCGGCAAGTAAAGCTTCGTATTCGGCCTCATTGTCGGTCGCCTGGAAATCAAACTTCAAAGCATAGCATATAGATTGGCCTTCAGGAGTTTCGAGCACAATTCCAGCGCCTGAGCAGCGGTCATTTGATGCGCCATCAGTATGCAGCTTCCAGACATATTTGGGAGATTCATTAGCTTCGGGCAAGTCCTTTGGGATAGTGAATTCGGCGATGAAGTCCGTTAGGACTTATCCTTGAATGGCTCGCCTCGGTGTGTAAGTGATGTCGAACTGACTCAGCTCGATATTCCACATGAGTAACCTACCGAACGTCTCAGGCCGCATAAGGACCCGTCGTAATGGCTGGTCGGTGTAGATAGTGATAGGATGAGCCTGGAAATACGGGCGAAGCTTCCTCGAGGCAATGACAAGATAGTAAGCTAACTTCTCCAATTTCGGATAATTTCTCTCTGCTCTAGTCAGTCGTTTGCTGATGTAATAGACTGGCCGTTGTATCTGATCCTCCTCTCGAATCAAAGCAGCATTGATTGCGTTTTCTGACACTGCCAAGTAGATGTACAATCTCTCGTGATCAATAGGCTTTGAAAAAATAGGTGATTGGATAGGTGTTGAACCAGTGCTCGAAATGCACCTTCACATTCTTTAGTCCATTCAAAGTTCCGTTTACTTTCCTGATTAGGTCGAAGAAGGGGATGCATTTGTCGGTGGACTTTGAGATGAACCTGCTCAGCGCTGCTACCTTTCCATTGAGGCTCTGAACTTGCTTTATGGTCCTCGGAGTCTCAAGATTCCTAATTTCTCATATCTTCTCGAGATTGGCTTCGATTCCTCGAGCATTAACGATGAACCCAAGGAACTTTCCGAACGTGACCCCAAAGTGACACTTTAATGGGTTAAGCTTCATTCTATACTCTCGAAGGATGTTGAACATCGTTTCCAAGTCTCTGATACGACTGGTGGAGAATCGTGACTTTACAAGCATGTCGTCCACATATACCTCCATGGTTTTTCCGATCTGGTTAGCAAACATTCGATTACTAGCCGTTGGTAAGTTGCTCCAGCATTTTTGAGTCCAAATGGCATGACTTTGTAGCAGTAAAGTCCCAGATCGGTGACGAAGCTGGTATGCTCCTGATCGAGCAGGTGCATGGGAATCTAATTGTAGCCGGAATATGCATCCATGAAGGATAAGAGCACGTGTCCGGCTGTTGAGTCTATAAGTTGATCAATCTGAGAAAGTGGAAAACTGTCTTTGGGGCAAGCTTTATACAAGTCTGAGTAGTCAACGCATGTTCTCCATTTCCCGTTAGGTTTCCTGACAAGTACAGGGTTGGACACCCATTCTGGATATAGCGCATCCGGGATAAACCCGTTCGACTTGAGTTTATCTACCTCTTCCTTTAGGGCGGCAGATCTCTCTGGATCCATACCACGCCTTTTTTGTTTGACCGGGACATGCCGCGGGTCAATA
Organism: Allium fistulosum; assembly: GCA_030737815.1. Taxonomy (NCBI): domain Eukaryota; kingdom Viridiplantae; phylum Streptophyta; class Magnoliopsida; order Asparagales; family Amaryllidaceae; genus Allium; species Allium fistulosum. The sequence continues at coordinate 748,151,977 of CM060905.1, read as the reverse complement.
TTCATGGTGTGGCTCGCGATGTCCGGCAAGATCCCACACATGTTAGAGTGCATCCAGGCAAACACGTCGAGGTTTTCCTGGAGAAATTCAACCAATTCCTCCTTCATCCGTTAGCTTAGCTGAGATCCAATCTTTATCATTCTAGAATCGTCATCATTATAGATCGGAACATCGATCGTCAGCTCTGCCGGAGAAACCTGACTATTTTTGACTTCGTCCTCGCTTTCAGTATCTCTTGGGTCAAGATCTCTAGGGAATTGGTTGTGGTGCCCGGGCCTAGGCCCAAGCGTTAACTGTCAATTATCTGCAAAGCAAACGCAGAGAGATTCCTCTACGCCCTTTCCCTTCTCTTTTCGCTGCGCCTCCCGCAGCTCAGCAGCATAACAGGCTCGTCCAGCAGCCTGGTCTCCCTGAACAACTCCGACTCCATTATCGGTAGGGAATTTAAAAGTCAGACACAAAGGGGCGATAGCAGCCCTAAACTCGGCTAGGACCGATCGGTCCAAGAAAGTATTGTACGGTGAGTCAATATCCAGTACGATAAACTGCAACATCCGGACCCTCCGACGTTCCCCAATTCCCAACTCCACTGGTAGCTCCACCATCCCAGTGGGTATAGTCGCACTTCCATTGAAGCCATGAATACGAGATTGACAAGGCTTCAAATCTTTTGCTTCCATCTTCATTTGATCATAGGCTCGCTTAAAGAGTATGTTCACTGAACTTCCACTGTCCACTAAGATCCTCTTCATCCAAGCAGGACCTATCTGAGCTGAAATGACTAGTGGATCAATGGTAGGGGCTTCGATCCTGTCGTCATCCTTGTAACATCCCCCCTTTTGACCGTTTCAAGTTGGTTTAATTACCGACTGGAGACGGTCACGTGTGCACTGCCCCGCCAACTCGAGTCTTGATGGTTTTTGAAGTGACAATTTCAATTGTTTTAAATTGGTTTAGTCGATTGATAAATTGGTTATCTATCTCTGTTGATGATTTAAATCTGCTGATTTATTGTTTAACACTGTTTAGTGTTATATTTTCGTTATCCGATTTCTTTGTTAAAAGGATCGGATAGACGGGAATTATTATGACTGTCGTCTATTTAAATTATTACTGCCTCTATGCACTAATAACTGGTTTGAATTAGACTGACCTGTGTATTATTTTCTTTTGAATATAATACTCGGGTCAGACCGAGTATTTTTACAGCTTGAAGATTTTCGAGCAGCGAAGTTAGAGAGAGAGTAAAGAACCATTTTTAGTTTTCAAAAGAAAATTGTATTTTAAGATATTCCGCTGTATCAGTATTAAAATTGTATAAACTCTGATGTATATAAAAGATTTATAGTAATGAAATAAATTCTCATTTGTTTTAATTGATTGTTATTATCTGTGTTTCTGTGGCTGATTCTGTTTAAACCTTATAAACTAAATAACAATTCGTCTTTTTGAACGTTTCGAGTTGGGTTAATTACCGACTGGAGGCGGTCAAAAGGGGGAATGTTACAATCCTTGTCTCGGAAAATGATGTCGTCTGTCATCGTCTTCTGCTGTTTGGCCGGAGCCCCGTCTTCCAAGTTACTACAACATTCGAAGCTCGCATGTCTAATAGAGCCGGCATACGACTCCATTTCCCTCCAGCTCCGATCCGCTAGATGAGGACCACCACTAACGATGTTAATCACTAACCTCCCGCCAGTACGTGCGGGTTCCTCCGGTCTAACCTGATTTGGTATTTGATTTTGATTTGATGGGCCCGCACATCCAGCCTATGGCGCCCGAACGAACTGCTTCAACTTTCTTTCTCGGATCAACTTCTCGATAATATCCTATAGATGACAACACTCGTTCGTGGTGTGGCCATAACTATCATGAAATCTACAAAACTTCCCAGTTTGAATTTGTTTCTTTGACGATTGCTTCGGAGCAGGTTTCCTATATTGGATAGTATTACAAGTTTGCAAGCACACATTTTCCAGGGAAGTATTTAAAGAAGTATAGGTGTCAAACATGGGAGCTCTATGTCGCGGTCCGCGATTCTGATCCCGCTTCTTACCCTGATTTCCATCGCCTTTATGCTAATTCTGCTTATTCTGTATATTTAACTGCACCTTTCCGGAATTATCCCCGGTTTGTTTCACAGCGACATTGCTTTGGATTCCTTCCACACTGGGCCATGCATCATCCTTTTTCCTAGACTATTTCGCATCCTCTCTTCTCAAGAACTGAGCTGCCTTGAAATAGAAACGGTCCAACGACGCAGGGGGTTTTCCGGCCAACCAGTTGCCAAATTCGAAATCGGGATCGATTCCCTTAATCAGTGCCATCAGAATAGATTTGTCATTAGGGTTACTAATCTCAGCGCATGCAGCATGAAACCTTTCTAGGTAACGTCTGAGTGTCTCTCTGGGAGCTTGAGTGACACTGGACAAGGTATTAACATCTTTGGGCCTTGTGACATGCATACGAACTGCTCGACAAACTTTGTAGCCAACTGGTCGAAGCATGAAATAGATCGGGATGGTAGGCAAGTAAACCACATTGTTGCGATCCCCCCTAGGGAGATTGGGAAACTTCGGCATTTAACCGCATCATCAGCCCATGCGGAATTTATCAACCATTCATACTTTAAAATATGCTGGTTAGGGTCAGAGCTCCCTTCATAAACAGGTAGAGTCGGCATTCTAAATCGCTGAGGCGGTTCAGCGTAGAGGATGTCATCGGTGAAAGGAGTATGACTCCAGGAGATTCCCCGGTCGTCATTGGTGAGGCCTTGGCTCTCACGGATCATCTAGCGGATCATTGTCGAGATGTCTGGCATCTGAAAATTTTGGGCATGCTGGGCCAAGGTGTGGTCGGGTTCCACAATGCGAGGATGGGCCGGGCGCGGTCGACGGTCCATACCTCGCCTCCTTGGCACTAGGTCTTCGGGAACATAAGGCTCAGGAGTATAATCACGTTGGCGATGGTTCGGATCCGTTCGGTTCCGAGTGTCATCTTCCAACTCGATGGCAGCGGCAGTGGCGCGGTTGTCAGCAGTGTGATAGGGAAATGTCCCTCCTCGGGAGGAGGGTCCAGTCTGGTGGCTGGTTGACGGACCAACTCTCGCTTGTCCAATATTAAAAGTACGCTGATGTCCGGTAGTCTATGTATAGCTTCCATCCAGCCGTGGGCGCGTGGATCTGTGATTGTAATCAGAGGAAGCTGAACTTTCAGTAGATAAGTAGGAAGCCTGATCCCTTATGAATCTCCTTCGTCTTTCTCGGTTCAGACAGTTGGTTAACTCCGTGTTGGCACGGAGCTGCTGGGTAAGCTGCTGGCGGCTTTGAGTCAATTCTTGCATCAATAGCTGAAACTCCTCCCTGGGGACAGGGCCTTGTGGATTCGAAGGTCCAGCAGCGTCCTGGTCTGCAAAGGGAAGTTGTGCGGGGTTCTGCCTATCTCGTCCTTCTGGATCTACAGCGGTTGAGGTAGTCCTAGTAGCGACCATGGTGAATAGCGATGTTCTCTCCTAGACTTGGTGCAAATTTGAATAGGATGGAAGAACTTCTAGGCTTGAAATCTGGATCTTTTCCTTAGATTCTTGCAATCCGATATCGGCAGTAGATCCAATGAGCATGAGAAAAGCTGGGTTTTCTCAGTGAAAGCACCAAAGTGTTTGTACCAAAATTGGGCACAACTCTTCGGATGTGTTTGAAAAGATAAAATGAAGAAAGTAAATGTAAAATGAGGCAGATCTAACAAACACACCAATTAACGGATAGGAAAAAGTACATAAACGCACAAATTTAGAGTGGTTCGGCGTATGGCCTACGTCCACTATGAAATAATTGATGTTTATTGATTATAGCTCGCTGGTTACAAGTAGATTACAACAGTACAATCAAAGTTCAGCAGCGATTTCGGCAGAGTATCGACGTAGAGAGGCCAAAAGTCCCTTTTCTGTAGGTCCAAGGTCACTATTTATAGGCGTAGGCAGTAAATATCTCGTCTAGATCTCGAAAGACTTCTTCTCTCACGTGGATGGGCCCACGGGATCGAGTTCAGGTGATTTCGACTCGATCTGGGAGCGATACGAATTGAGTTCGTATCAATCCATAATTGGTCATTTTGGGCTGAAATCGACCGGGTACATCCTTAAGGTTGTAGGCAAGCTCCTGTGAAAATTTGGTGGCATTTGGACTTGTAGATTGAGTGATATGATCGATGCAAGTTTGAATTTACAGTGTGCTGCCGAGCTCATATCGATACGATTCGTATCGCTTTTGTTCGTATCCATGGTTTTTCACGTGTTGGCCAGATGATGTGGCGTTATATTCTAGGATCGATCCACTTTTCATGTTGAGAGACCGAGTCTTCCTCTCTTCTAGGCTTTGTTCGTATCGACTTAGTGTGTTCTCTGCGTATCGATGATTATTGCTCCATCTCGTATCGATCAAACATATTCCCTTCGTATCGCTTGTTTGAGTTCGATTCGTGTCGACGGCTTATACTTACATTCATATCGATATAGGCTCAAGTTTTTCGTATCGGTTGACGAGCGATACGAAATGTTGTTAAGTGATGGATACGAAGTGGAGTTCTTTCAAGGATTCGCATTATTGTTTACTTGATGGATACGAACTGTTGTTGGCCGTGATGGATACAAAGTAGGGTGAGCTCGATGGATACGCGGCAATGCGCATTCGATGGATACGAAGTAATGGCCGCTTGGTGGATACAAAGGAGGGTAATGCCTGATGGGTACAAACGTGGCGTTCCCTCCATGGATACGAATTAGTTGTGATCTCCCTGACTTTGATGGATACGAAGTGATATATGCAATGGATACGACATAGAGGAGCAAGGTGGATACGAATGGGCCTTCTTCCATGGATACGAATGTAGTTTTCTGGATGGATTCGAATGGAGTGGATACGAAGGAGGTGGTCGGTGAACTGATGGATGCGAACTCAAGGGATACCCTCCTTTGCTATGAAACTTGATCGGTTCATAACTCGGGCATACGACCTCCGATTGACTCGAAACTTGAGACGTTGGCTTTCATAGCTTTGCTTGTCGTGTCTTTTCGATTGTAGTTCGATCCGGATTCGAGCAAAATTTATCAGTATCCATAGTGAACTTTGTATGTAATCGATCATCGGGACAGACTGTCCTTGGTTTCCAATCGAGTTCATGGTGTCACGGCTTTGCCAAAAGGCGGAATAACATCAGGGACCTAATTTACATACTTTTTTTTACTGGGGTTTTTGTGTATTTTAAAACTTATTAGGGACTTGAACTTAATATTCACTTTTAAACATTTCAGAAAAAAATTGATACATATGTTTTAAGATTTACTGTCTACCCCCAATTGGGCGACTGATAATTTAATTTGTGCATATTTTTCGAACATTTACATTTCCAATACCATAATTTAGTTTGACAAGGCTGATATGCCTACATATGTGGTACAATATGATTTCAAGTTTTCAAAATGTTTACATACGTTTGTACGTCCACCTAGTAGTAAAATTTCATAGTTCAACGACCTTTTTGGCATCTTTGCTAAGGTTTTTTCTTCCACTGGTGTAATAAAAATCAAGTAATTCAACCATGTTTTTGAACATAACATACAATGGTTTGCTTGAGTTTAAACTAAACGTACTTACCACTGGTGTATTTATTTCTTTTCATTAATATCCATTAACCATGCACTCTGTTTAAATACCTTTTTTGGTCTTTCTGGTATGCACTCTTTGTGTTACATGTGTTGTTGAATTTCTGATACAATGAGTTTGCAATATTATAAATGTACTATGCTTATTTTTTCAACCAAGTAAATTTTGTTTTTCCATTGTATTTTGTTACAAAAAAATTTAGTATTAAATTGCATGTAGCTTTTTCATTTTTCGAACTTAGCGTATGTTTAAACTAATATTTTTGTTCAAAAGAAAATGTGATATACATATGAAAACAATTTGCTGCCTATTCCTAGCTGTAGACAATTTTTAATTGTAATTTTTAGTGGTAATATTCATGTTTAGTTTATAAATAAATTTCGGATCATACAAATTGATGTAGCTAAAGGTAACAATGTTGATTTACTCTCAACCGTGATATACATATAAACGATTATTTTATTTTAGAATACAACAATGGTTCGAAGCAAGCAATTAAAAAAGGTCCATTCTTCATCCATTAGAAATTCAAGACCTTACAAGGATGATATTCAAAATTTGTCTCAAATACCTCCCTTGTATCACCGATAGTAAGTGTTTTTCTCTAGTTGAATAATTGTCAGTTTGCATTCTAAATTATACTGTTAAATTTTAGAAATCTAAAAGAATGGGAAAAACACACAAGAAGATCTCAACCATCGTCTACACATGTATCTTCTCCTCCATCTCCACTACTATCTTCATCACCTACTATTTCTATGCCTCCAACTATTTCTTCAGTCGACAAGCATTATCGTTCCAGTGATTAAGTGATTCGACTTTGGTGCGAAAGATCACAAGTTCGAAACTTGCGTAGCGTGATTCGAACATTTATTGACACATGATTTGTGGTTTGTTGCCTTTAACTATTTCTTCAGACACGTTTCTGCAACCTTCACCTTTGCATCCATATGAACCTTCTTCCCTTGGAAATGATCGACTTGAAGAAGACAACACTTTTAACAACAATGAGAATCCTCCTAAACCTAAAAGAAAGAAACAAGGTATGACACAATTGAAAAGACTTGGGATACGAGATGATCCAAATGTTAAGATAGACGTAGTTTTTAATGAGAAAGAGCGCCTATGGACGATGCTTTTATTACTTTAGCATTTTTTATAGGTGCTTTAGTTCGTAATAAAATTCCAATAATTTTCAACAATTGGAGAGGAATTGACGACACTCAGATGGAGAACCTTTGGACACTTGTATTGGTAATATTGCCACTAAATATATTAGTTTTAAGTATGAAATTTGTTCGGATTTTTTATTTCAAAATACATGATCTTTTTTCAGTTAAGGTACAATCTTAATGAAACACATAAGGGTTATGTTTTTCAAAAAATGATGAACTCGTTAAAAGAGTATAGATGTCTAGTAAGTAGTGCTGTAGTAAAAGCTCTGAAGTTGGAAGAAGCCAAAAAAGCGGAGACACTTGCTAAGTTAAAGCCTAAGAACCCGACGAATAATCAATGGAGCGAATTTATAGAAAAGAGGACTTCTGTGTAATTCCAAGTAAGTTGTATTATTATCTTTAGTTTTTTTAAGTTCAATATAACAAAGATGTAAAGTTGGCAAACACAAGTTCATGATGTAAAGTATGCAAGCACATTTTCGTATTTCATCCCTTATGTTCTTTTGATGTCAAATTAAGTATACGAATATGCTACAGCTAGTATAGTGCTCTATGTTATTTCAATGACATATGCTTGTTTTTGTTTTTGCTTTTTTTTTTTTTTGAAATGTTACTTTATATATCACTGAGACAACATATCACATCTCAATAAACATTCGAATCACGCTACGCAAGTTTCGAACTTGTGACCTCTCGCACCAAAGCGGAATCACTTAACCATTTGGACAATAATGTATGTCTTGTTGTTTAACTATTATTTGCTTTAAACTTGCTACCATTAATATTTTTATATTCCTTCATGTGTCTTAGAAATCTCTATAATGTATCTTTTTAACACGGGCTAAAAGCATTCTAATGAAGCTAATACGGCAGAAGCATACTCATCCACACAAGATGAGTCGGTTAGGGTATGCAAGTTTAGAGCAAAAATGGGTAAATACTTTTTTTAGCAAATTTGCTATTATGTTATTTTTATATGGTATATTTTTTCTAAATTTCAGTCATGCAAGCATGCATGAATGTATGCATGCAGAAGAAGGAAAATCCTCATCAAAAAATAACAAGAGCAATGCTATGGACAAAGGGACATATGAATAAAAATGGAAATCCAACTAATAAAGCTTTTGAAGACTCTGTTGTAGAAATACATATATTTATTATACATTTTATGTACATTATCATTGACATATTCAACTGACATTAATTACATAATCCATTTTTTGTAAGAAAAAAATTCAACAATTCTACAAGTGATCACAATCGAAGCCGACGAAGCAGTCACTGAAAAATGATGCTCTTTCACATGTTCTAGGCTCGGATCGACCAGGTAGACTACAAGGACTTGGGTTTGGAGTTACATTGTCTAAATTGAAGACTCGGTCACATAATATTAAAGCGGTTATTTCCCTTGAAGAGAAAATTAGAGTTATGCTACTTTGAACCTCTGTTTATTCAGATGATTCATTAACCAATTTTTTGTCCTTTGCTACTTTGAACCAAAATTTCTAAGTTTTCACCAATTCTAGGTAGAGAAGTACCTTTTTCCAACGTTTGAGCTATGCTCCAAGTCAAAATGAAACTTTAATACTTCTCTATACAAGTTGCTTGAAAGATAAAACTTTGCTAATTAAGTTGTTTTATGTAAAGAACTAGTTATTAGTATAAAGCATTTTAAGCAAGGATGTTACAAGAAGTTAATTAGCCTCTTCTATACAATTTAATATATTTTACAAAGACTTGAATACAAAATTGTGTGAAGCTTGAATGAGACGTATGGCACTAATGTTTGCGGTGCTTATTGAACATTATATACCTTCTAAGATATGCTAGAAAATACTAACAACTTGAATATAATTATAACTCGACTCCACATTATTAATGCCTTTAAGCTTTGGTGTTTTATATTCCAAGCCAAACATCAATTGCCATTTGATTGAGGTTATGAAACAATTAATGAGGATTCGTGCTGACCTTTAATAACATATCACCATATAAAATAATATCCATATAATATAATAAATCAAATGATCTGTTCTACGATGTACTGCAGATTGCATTTCTAGAAGCCTGTTTTTAAGCCTGTCAACGGATACTTCCGGATGCGGATAGTGCCATATCTGCATCCGCATCCGAAATCATTTTCGGATATCGAATATTCGCATCCACGGATACGGACGGATATCGGATAATTATCATATCCGCTGACGACTAATAAATCACGAAAAATAATTGAAATTTTTTAGTTTAACATCGACATTTTTCAATCTTATTGATTATTAAAGTGTTAAAAATAAAAAAATATGATGATAAGAAATAGTTTCCGGCAGTTAATATACATTAAATGCATGTAATGTAAACTTCTAACTTAATAAAACTATAAATAAATATATTTATTTGTACTAAAATACATATAATTCGAACTATAATCTTGAAATAAACCAGACGGACAATTTTCGGTTTCGGAAGTCTTCGCATCCGCATCCGCATTCATTTTTTCCAATATCGGATATTTATCCGCTTTTCGGATGCGGATGGATTTCGAATTTTTCGAATATCCATTGACAGCCCTCTCTATTCCGAAGAGGTAAAGAACAATCTTATATTCCCTGGTAGGGTGGATCCTCCCATTCTTATCCTATGATAACTTGCCATAATAGTGAATGAAACATTACGATGACTTTGCTGTGCTGTGAAATATAAATTATAAACACTGTTTTATGTCATTTAAATCCTTATATAGCCTTATATATGAAACATAATAGTGAAACATTGTTTTAGGTTGTCAAATATAAACTTTACGATGACTGTGCAGTTATACTATGTATGGTGGCAATATTATATGTAATTATAGTTGTACAAATGTAGTTTTTATTTTCAAGCTTTGATCTATTTAAATTTTAAAAATAGAAAAAAAATGCACGGTTCCACGGTTCGACCGGTCGGACTTTTGGAACCTTGAGCCTTCCATCGTCGCGGTTCGAAGGTTCGGTCTTCATAACATTAGGTAAAATTATCATTATGTTCTTTTTCATTTTTCAGTGGGTATGGAAAGGCCTAATGTTAGTAGAATCAGCATTCAAAACCCTCAAATTGGCTTGTTTGTTAACCTGTTGAACAAGTGAACAATTTGTTTTACCTGTAAATATAATTTCCGTTTTTAAACAACCGAATTACACTAAAAAACTCGGCCAATAAAATAGAAATTCAAGCTGCAGTCCTTCGAAACACAGCCACTTTTTACCATAATTAGACATTAAAACTGCATAATCAGGTACGCATCTCCATTATCTTCTCTTTCCATGTATAAATTTCTGAAGTTTCCTTCACTCATGATTAAACCATGCATGCATTTCATATCATTCTACTCTCAACGTTTCTCCTTTTCATTTCCATACCTATTGCCACAAGTGAAATATTCCATGTACACAAAAAAACATACCAAAATCCAACAGCAGTTTTACATAGATCAAACTCTAGGCATCTCTCTAATGAACTTCTAGTAGAAGGATACAATAACTATGGCATGTACTACACCGAAATTGAAATCGGTGCCCCTAGCAAAAACTACACGGTACAAGTCGATACAGGGAGCTCTCTTATGTGGGTGTACTGCCAAAATTGCAAAGGCTGCTACAACAACAGTTATTCCCAACTAAACGAGTATGACCCTAAGGCTTCAGAAACTTCACACGTTATAGAAAAAGGAGAAGTGTACATGTGTGGAAATTACGAAAAAACCGATGAACACGAACCATGCCCTTTTGAAACTAGATACATAGACGGCACAAACGCAACTGGATATTATGTCACTGACGTAGTTGGTTACAAAAACACTAAAACGAACATGACTTTCGGGTGCATAACGAGCTTTACGGGTGATGCACGCACTAACAACGATGCAGGAGTTGAAGGGGTTCTGGGCTTTGGGGATACCGAGGAATCCTTGATATCTAACTTGGGTGCCTCGGGCAAGGTCAAAAAGGTCTTTTCGCATTGTTTGGACACTGAAAAGGGTAATGGGTTTTTCGCAATGGGGGATGTGGTGAACCCGGAAGTGAAGGATATGGTGCCTTACATCCCGAATAATATTTATTACGATTTGATGGTTGATTCGGTTGAGATTGGCGATATGGTTCTGAATTTAACGGGTTTTGTTGACGTTGTTGCAACCGCGACAGTCGATTCGGGTTCAACTTCGAGCATTCTTCCAGATCCGATATATGATGTATTATTGAAGAAGTTGGGTTTTGAAGAAGGGCACCATCGATGTTTTAGTACCAAGAAAAATGTTGATGAGTTTCCGGATATCGTATTTCGTTTTTCGACGGAGTTAAAGCTGGTGGTCCGTCCTCGAGATTACATGGTTGCATTTGATAATTTGATATGTCTTCTTTGGACGAAAGGTTCGAAGTTGCAAACTAGCAATGTTCTTTTGGGAGACAATGCGTTGTCTAAAAAGTTGGTTGTTTATGATCTTGAGAAGAAGATGATCGGTTGGGTTGATTATGATTGTTCATCGAGTATTGAAGTTGAATAGAAGTCTGTCTTATGCTTAATCTTTATTTAAGGTGATATTGTATGTATTAATCTTGATTTTCTGAATGCTCTTAGTATTAAGGCAAAAGTTTGAAAGGAATACAAAATGAAATTTCTGTAAAACAGCCTCCTTTAAATTTCAATAAATTTCAATATGCACGGCCGTAGCTTTTCAGAATCAAGTTTTTTTTCTTCTTTTTCTTACTTTATTAGTATTATTATTATCATTTGTATACACACATATATGTATATATATTTATCATTATCTTTATTTTTATTTTACTTAGTTATTATTATTATTAATTTACTTATTTGACTTTATTTTATTATTGTTATGACTTTTAAATTGACTGTCATTTAGTTTTGGGTTCCATCTCTAGTCGACCCTAACTTGTTTGGAAATAATGGCTTAGTTGTTGTCGTTGTGGCTGCTGCTTTATTTTAAGTTTCAGCATAATTCAGAAAAATTTGTAAATGTTTACAAAAGAAACCGTAGAAAAATATGCAAATAATTGCACATTTTCAAAGAAAGAAAAAAAATAGTTTTGATCATAGAAACATGCGATTAAAGTTCAAATTTAATTTTCAATAAAAACAGAAAGGAAAAGGACTGTTTACCGAAAATAAAAATAAAGGTGTAATTTATGACATGTTTTTAGAACAGTTTTTCAAGTAGAAAACTCAAAAATAAGCAGTTACAAAGTTGTATATAACATGTTCAATGAGTTTATTTACCTACGACATTATTTACCTACCATTACCTTTACATTTCTTGAAGTGGAAATGCTCTTGGCATGCATACCGATATAAAGGACACATAAATCGAGAATGACTGTTGATTTATAGGACCATGCATACCTTACATATCTAATTTTCCTATATAAGCATGGAGTTCAACTACTGTAAAAAAACACTAACACGTTATACCAACTACTATACAATGGAAACTACGTTTCTTTTGTCTGAAAAAGACATTAACAAAGAAGCTCCAGTTATACTAACATCTCCACAACATCCAAAATTTACAGAGACAGTTTTTCTGTCAAATATTGACCAAACAGTGGCATTTCCAGTAGAAACCGTATTTTTTTACGAGGCGGAAAGTACATCGGATATTATAGAGAGAGTGAAAAAGGCAGTATCTGATGAACTACTGATACATTACTATTTTATGGCAGGGAGGTTGAATCTGAATACAGAGAGTAAGAGACTGGAGCTTGTGTGTAACAATAAAGGAGTGTTGTTTGTGGGAGCGATTTCGAATATGAATCTGAAGGATCTTGGAAATCTTTCATTGCCAAATCCATCGTTTCAGCATCTCATTTTAAGGACACAGGGGTTTGACAGCCTTGCCGATACCCCTATTTTCACTGTTCAGGTTTGTTTGCACAACTGACAACGTTCGTTAAATGCACTAGATTATTTGTCAGAATACTTATTTATGATGATAACTCCTTGCAAAACATTTTACTAACAAAATACTACAAAACAATAAGAGCCTCATAAAAAGATTGCATAACATAGATGACACTCCCTTATTTGTAGAGACACTCCAAAAAACACTCACACTCGCTAACAAAAGACTCACATTCTCTATTTCTCTTGAGACATTACATGGAAAGTAAATATATATATTTATAGGCAAAATTGGCCTTTGGTTTATAACTCTAGAGCTACTGATAATGACAAATACGGCCATCTCCACGCTTCTACTTGCTTCATATAGGCTTCTTTGTTTGTTCCTAGAAGCTTCTTTCATATTATAATCTTCCTAATCTAAGTTATTCTTCATCATTAAGCGAGCACCTCTAGCTATCTTAATCTTTCTACAATGTTTTTTATGTTTGGACTTGTTTTACTTGGACTTAACCTAGCCTAAAATGATATTTTAAAAGATTCAAGCATCTAGTTGAAAAGAGAAGGATAGTGAAGAAAAACTTCTTGGGGTTAATCACCATTATACCATATATAGATAGATTTATTTGAATGCATGGTGGGATCAAACGTATCATGTTTCTCTATACTCTCTTCTTGGGGTTATGAGCTGAATTGTGTACTATATACTTCTACCTGTTTTCTTGAATTTAAGATGATGAAAGGGCGAGTTCATTTGATTCAGCATATAAAATGGCTGTTCATGTCATAATGATTCAGTGTAGCAACCAAAAAGTAAGATAAAAATGAAAATACAATAACTAAGAAAGGCATATAAATATTTCAAGGAAATATTGTCACCCCTCTCAAATCAAAGTATATGGAGCAGAAAGGCCTACTGATAATTTAAATTCAGCGAAAGTCCAAAATATTTCCTTTTTGAGTTATTTACAATTTTGCACTAATTATAAAATGTTGCGCAGAAACGCATAAGCTCTGCATTTTCATTTTTCTTTTTGAATTTTATTTCTACTGTTTTTTTTTTTTGCACTTTTTCATATGTAATATGCATATGCTAACTACAGTACAATATGTTGGAAATAATTAATATTCAGATGATTATTTATTCATGTTTTTGAAAAGTGAAAAATGTTTTACCTTTCAGATGTGTTTTCTGGTTCATTTTACATGACAAATGAACGCTTTTTTGAACGATTAGTTTTACAACTATATATTCTGCAATTTGACTTGCACAACATATAAAATTTTCAAAATAGGACTATTTTTGAATATTAATACCTGTTGTGTATAGTTTATGCAATTGCATATATTCTGCACTTTGATTTTATTTTTTGTGCGCTTTTAAAAATCGCATATTGTCAATTTTTATGATTTTTTTTTTCATATGTATGTATATGTGCACACACATGCAACATTTGTTATATTTTAGGTTTTTATTCATAATTACAATTTCTAGATTTTTTTTTCTACATTTCAATGTAGTCCATACTATCTGCATTTTTTATTTTTTTTAAATGCACATAAACTTTTATCCTTTTACAAAAATATCTAGATCTTACTTGTTTTGTAAAATTTGTTGCAAAATGGTGTATTAGAGTCATCGGCTCAATCACATTTAATCTGCAATTTTAATTTTATAGTTTAAATATGGATTTTTGAAAGTGCATATTCTTGCATTTTATTAAAGTCTTTTTTCTTGCATTTTAAATATTTTTTAACATAAAGGAGATGACATCTGTTTATACTCTAAATTTTTGTATATAATTTGCCATTTTCGGATAATTCAAAACATATGCATTTTTCCACTTTAGAATGCAAAAAATATGATGGTACCCTCCATATTCATGCACAGGTTGTTTTTTGTTATTTTCTTATAATTTATTTGATTTAAAACGCTAATTATTGAACATTTTAATGAAAAAATGGTGATCTAAAGTAAATTTGAGAAATAGCGGTTTATGGTGTATTTTGAATATGTAGGAGGGTTTGTGCTGCATTATAAATAACAATAGGGATTCAATCCCAAAGGTTACTGGGCTACAAAAAATGTACATTATTATGGGATCAGTGCAAGTTATCCTATCAATATTTTATTATAGGTTGATGATTCAAAATGAAGATTATACCATTAGATGGATTACAAAAATCATTTAGCACACATCCAGATGATGATTGATAAGTGAACATTCTATGTAATAATCATTCACTGTGAAATCAACAAGTGGTTAGTTGGTGCAAAATAACCAACAAATTAACCATAGTGGTTTGTGTTGATACATTGATTTAGTTTGCTGGTGAATAAAACAAATTAACCATAGTGGCTTGTGTTCATAAATCATTTTAGTTTGCAAGTGATAAAACATCAAAGTTTCTACTATTTTATTCTCTAACCCGTTAAACTGTGACATTTGACATGCGCAAAGAGATTATTAATTCTTTTTTCTCTATATACATGCAATGAATGAAGTGCCAACAGACAAGAGGGAAGACTTTCCCGTTTTAGCTGAAATATTTCTCAACTGAAATTTTTATCGTTGAATGATTGGTTTATGGAGTAGGAAAAAGTGATTAAACTGCCAGAGTTGTGAATGATCTTAGAGTGAAGCCAACAATTATTTTGTTCATGTATAAATTTTTTACTGAAAAAGCCAAACAAAACAATCCCATCCAACCAAAAACAGTCAAACCACTTCAAAATTAATATATATTCAAATATAATCAAAAACCAGTATCCCAAAAATACAATGGTTATGTGAGAGCTGTTGTAAAGTCGTCTTCAGTAGTTGGAATAGTTTCATAAGTGTGAGCGATTCCCACTTTTTTGGCTTCGTTAACGCTCCAGCAGTTGGAGTTGGAGCTTGGTGAGTCAAAGAAAATGAAAATCACTCCAACATTTTTTGAGCGTGAAGACATACATGGATTTTGGAAAACATGAAGACAAGATACTCTAACAAAAATTGCCTTAGAACCAGTGCAGCAACCAAAGAGATGAATGTTGGTTAGATAAGTGGACAGAACATACATACTGTATGACTTGTGTAGAGATCATTTTAAACTGAACAGACCACTACTGAATATACTTTCATACCCAAAGTCGGATTAGTGAATATGATAACATATCATTTGTATCTCATGTGATTCCTTGAAATAACTTTTAACAAATGTTATCACAACCTAATTTACCAGTCATTGAACTCCATGGCATATCTCATCTATGAAGAACTTAAAAAAAGAAGTGAATTGATTCAGGTTTATTTACTTACAGGTAACCAAATTCAAATGCGGAGGATTCTCAATAGGCTTCGTAACCAACCATAGCGTCTTGGACGGCCGTTCAGCTACAGAGATGTTCCAAAACCTCGCTTCCATATGCAAGGGCTCCGGCATGAAGACATCCAACCTCAACCTCGACAGATCCTGCATCAAATCTCGCAATCCGCCTCAAATCAAATTCCAACACTCTGAATACACAAAATCAGCATCGGATTCAACCATCACTTCCTTCACATCCCCAAACCACCCTTCCCCTCCTCAATCCCTCCTAACCCTTCCCAAATCCCACGCCTTCAAGCTCTTCCCATTCACCACCCAAATGATCGACATACTTAAGAAGAACGCAAACATGAAATGCTCCAGCTTCGAGGCGCTGGTGGCGCACATATGGAGAGCGAGGACCAAAGCGGTGTTCGAGAACCCTAACGAGGTTTCCACCGTGCTATTCGCGGTGGACATAAGGACGAAAATGAACCCGCCGCTGCCGGAGAGGTTTATGGGAAACGCAGTGATCTCGGCGTCGGCGAGCGCGCGGGTGAAGGACGTCTGTGAGATGACGTTTAAGGCTTGCGTGGAGAAGGTGAGGGAAGGGATCGAGAGGGTGGACGATGAGTACGTGAGATCAGCGATTGATTGGTTGGAGGTGAATAAGGGGATGCCGGCGTCGGGGAACGGGAATTTTTACGTGTCGGCGTGGTGGAAGTTGCCGTTTCATGAGCTGGATTTCGGGTGGGGGAGGCCGGTGTACGGAGGGCCGGTGGTGAGTGGGATGGATGAGTTTGTGCTGCTGCTGTCGGATAGGATTAATGGGGTTGGGGCTGGGATCAATGCTTGGGTTGTTTTGGAGAAGAAGAAGATGGAGAAATTTGCTTGCTATGTGTCCGAGCTGTAGTGGGAGAATTCGAGCGTTTGAATTTTTAGTGTCGTCATGATTAAGTGAAAAACGAAGGAAAATACATGTTACGTGGAAATAAACG
This sequence comes from Allium fistulosum, assembly GCA_030737815.1. Classification (NCBI taxonomy): domain Eukaryota; kingdom Viridiplantae; phylum Streptophyta; class Magnoliopsida; order Asparagales; family Amaryllidaceae; genus Allium; species Allium fistulosum. The sequence goes on along the minus strand of CM060905.1, from coordinate 748,134,961 downwards.
TGTAAGCGTTTTTAGTTTCACTTACGTGTTTACCAATTATGTACAGGAATTACTATACGAGTATTTTACTAAATATATTAAATGTCAGAAACAAATAATCTATATAACAAAACAGATCAGTTTTAACGGAAAAGACAAAGGGCGGTTCAGATTTAATATGAAGAAAGACATCGGAAGGCTTTTATTCATCCAAGTCAGCAAAAAGATAACGCCGTTTACATTGTAACCCCGTTGCATTCGCCTACTGCCCCACTTCTCTTCATCCACGATCTTTTTCAAACTTCCTCTTCCATTTTGCTTCTACAAATATCAGATCTGTCCCAGTTTTTCATATACCAAGCTTCCACAAAAAATTTCTTCTCTTCCTTCATTACTTCCTCTTTTCCGCAACCTTAATTTGGATCTGGCCGAAAAAGTTATGATACAGATGGAGGCACCCTTTCCTCTTCATTTCTCCCCTTCAATTCTCATAGGTAATTCATTTACTCAAATCCATTTTTCGGAAATTCCATTTAAAAGCTTCCTCCATTGAAACCCTTTCTTCCAGCTTTGACGTGTCTGTTATTTTACTGAAATCCTTTTTTAGTTTTCTTCAAATGATTCATATCATTACTTTTTATGCTGAATGTTAGGTGTAAAAATGTAACTTTGTTTTTGGTATTGAACCATGGGATCATTACTGTTCTTGGATGTTCATTATTAAAATAACGAATATAAAATCTTATTCGCTATTTCAGTGTTTGTTCTTCAAGTACTACTGTATTTTATTTGATTATTTGCTTTATTGTTGTAGGTTTTGTTAATCAAATTTTCCTATGAAATATGTGTAGTCATATTAGTTAACTTCTGTTATTGTTAACTTCTCACATCGTTACCTTTTATTTCCACTATCTTCCAATCCTTCTCCAAAAAAATACCCAACTTCACGTTTATCATTCTAAATTTTCTTTGTTAGCACAAGCGATTGCCTATTCATTCTCAATTTATGGTAGATTCCCACCTATTCCATGTATCTCAAATTTAAGGAATTATCCTTTTCCATTTCTTCTCTCCTAATCGATACATGTAATATTCAGTTTTTTGTTCTTCTCCTAAAACAAGATTCATTACAAATACAATTAAATTCTTGGATAAAATCCTCAGCTAGATGACGGATGTTCCATTTTATAGCACAATTTGCCTTTTCATTGGAAATTACGACCATTGAGATAGTCTTACCTCGAAAAGATGATCTATAGCAAACTCACACTAAAAAGATTTGCATTTAGTGAATTCTTACTTGGTTGTGACGGTAAACGTTATTTAGGCTTTGTTCTAATATCATTATCATCACATGAGATGCTCATATTTTCAATACCGAGGTTGACTAATGATCAATGACTTACTAAGTTCACATGATGATCTTTGGTTCTGACAAGGTGTTTATTCGATTGGATTTTATATAGTTTTCTGATCGGTTGAATATTAAATATAGCTATTGCAAGATGATTTGATGTCTGCTTGAACTTGAATTGAAAATGTGTTGTCTTTGTTTTGATAAAATAATTTACAACCTAATTCTATTTAATTGTCTATGATCTCTATTTCATGAAATTGCATAGTAAGATGACCTGCTTGAGAAGAAAATCAAAGCAATTATGTTTATATTCTAACATTTGCATTTAATGATTAGTCTTCTGTTTGTAGTAATGTTTCATATAATGATTCTGCAAATAGTTTCCATCAATGCATGTTTTTAGCATTAAATTATATGATGGTAGAATAAGAAAATTGCATGACTGAGATTATTATGAAGTCTGTAGTTAAAGGCAGTGATGAACAAACTTAATCCAAATAAATTGTTGCATTCTCATCTTTCAAACTATGATATTATATTCTAATTTTGACAATATATCATGCATGAATTGATGTTCTTACTTCTGATACATAGAATATTTGGAGGGGTTTTGGACCAACGGTCCCTATTTTCAAAGCTCATGCACAATATTTATATTCCCATCTTTTACTAATACAGTAACATAATCACTTATCCTTAATTATCCTGTTCCTAACACCGTGTCCACAAACACATAACCATCATACATACATATAGAGAGATTGATAAATTACAAAGAGAAAACATTACAAACCTTATAACTACTCCATACTTATATGCATATACACACACAAAACTTTTGATCCATAAAATAAATAACATCCAAGTTTATATACAAATTAAAATTCGCATCCGTGCCATCGGCACGGGCTCCATACTAGTACCAAACAATATTGTAAGTTGAATCGCCTCTTTATTATTTTCATTTTCAATATGTATCTCCATGGGTAAAAACAAAAACCAAAAAAGTTCAAGCATTAATATCACAAGAAATTTAAATATATATGTTGATGAAGTTTTTCGACTTCACAACACTCAGCTGGATCGAGAAGTAATCTAGATGTCGACTACTTATACGAATTTGAATCAACAGATTTAACGTGTATTAAAACTGCCTTTAGGAAGTGACTATGTTGTTGAATGTTTACATAGTCTTGTAGTCGCACTCCAACTGTTTGTTGGGATGTCGGAATGGTTTTGCAGGGGAATTCATCATTCACGATTTAATGCAATACAAACAAAGAAAGGGCAATGAAAGTAAGGGACACAGAAATTTTTACCTGGTTCGAATTATTCTTTATTCTGTGTCCACGGGTTAATCCATATATATTATTATTTGATACAAATGATTACAATTTTTCAGAAGAATTCAATATCTATTGATTTTGTTATAATGAAATTGACTCTGGAAAAATCGTCCCCTTTCTACGTCTTCTAGTGCCTCCTTTTATAGTATGAAAAAGTGCGCTGTTGATTGTCACAATCGTCCTTTATTCTTTGTTTCAATCTTCACCTTTGGACCTTGCCACATGTCAGTCATCCATAGCGCCTGTTTGTTGTGCCTGGATTGGTGACGCGTATTTGGCGGGAAGTCATGGTTTTGGCGGGAGTCCAGGAAATTGAAGTGAGAAGTCTGAAAAATTGGGCGGAAAGCTCAAGCCTGTGCGAATCGGCCTTTCTAACCTAAAGAAGCAGACGTCTTAAGAAGAGTTCTGGGGGTCGCCCTAAGGCTTTGGGATATGTATAGAGAGGTGCAGTGATAATTATTGCCTGATGTCCCGGGCATGCTGCTGTGCTAACATCTCTATTGTTCCTTACTTGACTTGTTATCATATTTGGCAGAAATAGAGTTGCACTACCCTTTTCCACTATAATAGATTTGGGGAGAATAAATCAAGAATTATACATATGTTTATCTTTACTGTTTGCTGTGTATTTGTTTGAATAGATGAATGTGTTTTGTTTTTGTATTACCTTGTATGAACCAAAACATGCTAAGTATAAACATCTGTTAAACTAGGAAGGCACTGCAAGATTATGTTTTAAAATTATGAATATGTATACAAAATTGATAAATGCTCATACCAGTGAAAACTGACCCTTTTGGTTGCCCTTGCAATCATCTGGGTGTCTCAAAAATTCTTTGGGGCAGCTAAATGATTTGCTTGTAGGAAATTGAAGTTGGCTTGATGAGTAGAGAAGGCATTGGCTGCTAGAATAAATAAGAGAGACTTGTTTTTAAAATTTGCAGATGCATTGTAATGAAATTACTAGACACATTTTATTTTCTGTAATTGAAGTTACTTTTAGGAAACTTTTTAAGTATTTTGAGTTGAAGATATGTACTTAATCAAAACCTGTTATGAGTGATCATGGATGATGGTTGGTTAACTACAAATTTATTTTATGAATGTCTGATTTGGAGAAAATAAGGAGTTAGACATGTCATATGCATATGATATGGATATATATATATATTTGAACTCTGATTTTTATTGCTTATGTTTTGCCTTATGGAAATTAAAAAGCTAAGGGGATTGATTTTTAATGAACACTCAAGATTTTAGTAGAATATTCAAGTGAGATGAATTTGTGCATGGCAGGTAAGTGATACTTGCATATGCACGAATTCTGGAAATTTGTAAGTGATTGAGTAATTAAGTTTAACCTCTGAGAAAACTTGTCAACAATTTTAGACGTCTAAGATCAAATTAGACGTCTGTCATAAAAAAAATTAGACGTCTGAGATCGAATTTAGACGTCTGTCAACAAAAATTTAGATGTCTGAATTTAGTTCAAAATGTTTTCTACTCTCTGTTTAAAATTTAGACACTCTGAGACGTCTGTCATAAAAATTTAGACGTCTGAGATCGAATTTAGACGTCTGTCAACAAAAATTTAGATGTCTGAATTTAGTTCAAAATGTTTTCTACTCTCTGTTTAAAATTTAGACACTCTGAGACGTTTGTCATAAAAATTTAGACGTCTGAACTGCTGATTTTGCCTAATTTGCCTATTTTCGAGTAAATTTCCAAGGTTTATCGATTTTTGTCAATCCAACTTATTGTTATTAATTATTATCAACTTTGATAACTATCATGAGATCAAGTAAATACTATTTTAGAGTTAAATAGAATTATCTAGGCAAGATAAATATATATAAGTGTTAGTATTTGTCAAAGTGCACCTATGGCAGTAGAACAAGACTTAGAAAAGAAATAAGTGGCTATGTCAATAGCTTGTATAGTATTTTGATTTCTATTTGATTTAAATTCCCTTTGATAAAAAAAATATAATAATAATAAAGAAACAATTGTATATCATCAAATATACAATTGACTTAGTTTGTTTGTACACTGATATGATTATATTGGTAAAACCAGGGTCTTGGGAAAAATATTTGGAAATTATATAAATATTCAAATATAAAAGAATTGGGGTTTAGTGGTGAAGGCCTCTTGTATAAAAAAAACTATGTGTTATAGAGTGAGGGTCACCACAGTTGGTATCAGAGCTATGTTTTAAATAACATAGTAAATGTTGTTGTATGCATATGGATGTTTGAATGCATTGTTTGAATTGTTGGTGTTGAATGTTTTTGCTTTATGTCAAGAAATATATGTATGTACATGTGATACATGCACAGTGTGCACAGAAATAAAAATGAACCAAGTAAAGACACCAAAAATGATAGGGGTAAATAAACTAATGTAAAAATCATATTTATAGCATTATGGTAGGACCAAGGCACCATACAGGTGCAGGATCATCACGAGAGCCACCTGTGATGAGCATGGAGGATTTTGTGAGAGCTTTAAGGGATGGAATGGCACCAAGGCAAGACAATCCTCATGAAGAACTCTCCAAACTGCTAAAGACATGTACCACTTTGGGAGGAAAGGATTTTGAAGGTACTGAAGGAGCTATAGGTGTTCAAACTTGGATAAGAACTATGGAGAGGGTCTTCACAGATATGCAAATCAATGACCAGAGGAAGAGACAGATAGCTTCAAGGAAATTGAAGGGGGTTGCACTGGATTGGTGGGAAGTTGTGACAGCAGGAAGACAAGAGGATACTATCACTTGGAATGATTTCAAGGACATGCTTGAGGCCAGATTTGTCCCAGCATCTGCCAAGGCCACACTGCTTGAAGACTTTATCAGATTAAGGCAAGGAAGCATGAGTGTGAATGAATACAGTCAGAAGTTTGAAGCATTATCCAAGTATGGACTGGTGTTAATAGGGAATGCAGAAGCAAAGAATGCAAGGTACATTCAAGGCTTGAACCCTAGTCTGTCAAGGGCAATGTTGCCATACAAAGACAAAACCTTTGATCAAGTAATTGATCTAACTCTCTCATTTAAGCAACATGACACTGCAAGAGAAAAGTTCAGGAATATGAAGCTCAATAAGAAGAAGGGTGGTCAGAACAAAGTGCAACCTTATGACAAGAGAAATGTAAGTAAAGGAGTTAAGAAAGGGGAAGGAGCAATAGCACCTGAAAGCAAGAGATTCACTCATTGTTTTAATTGTGGAAAAGCTGGACATTATAGTAACCAATGCCCTGACCCTAAAATACCTAGAGGAGGCTGTTATAATTGTGGAAAGATGGGTCATCTCAAGAAGGATTGCCCAGAAACCAATAGGGGAACGGCAAGGGTAGGAGCTTTGGCAGCAAGTAACACTGGGAATGTTGGGCAACTTGAAGGTATAATTTTTATTCATACCCAACCAATATCAGTAATATATGACATTGGTGCCTCACATTCACTAATATCTTTGGAAATTGTAAAGAAGTTAACACTTGCTTGTGTTTCTATTGATCAGCCCTTAATTGTACACAGTCCCATAGGGTGTCATTGCATGTTGGGGATGAAGTGCATGGGTCTGAAATTAATTATAGGGGGTTATGAATTTAATTCAGATCTATATACCTTAAATTATCCTGGTATTGGGATTATTTTGGGGGTAGATTGGTTAATGAGAAATAAAGCAATTTTAAATTTAGAAAACCTTACTATTTCTTTGGAAACTAATGAAGGCAAAAGAATTACCATCTTAAGTGAAATAGCAAAGAATGCATGTTTTAATAAAATTTGGAGTATTAATGAAGTTCAAAAGGAATTAAAAATAGAGGAAATCCCAGTAGTAAATGGATATATAGATGTGTTTGGAGAAGTAAAGGGAGTTCCTCAAAACAGACCAGTTGAATTTAAAATAAAATTAATGCCAGGAACAAATCCAATCATTAAGAAGCCTCATAGAATGGGTCCAAAAGAGTTGGTAGAATTAAAACATCAACTAGAAGAATTAGAAGAGAAAGGATTCATAAGATCAAGTAGTTCTAGTTGGGGTTCCCCAGTGCTTTTTGTTAAGAAACATGATGGAACAATGAGGTTGTGTGTGGACTATAGGGATTTAAACAAGGTAACTATTAAAAATAAGTACCCACTGCCTAGAATAGATGATCTATTTGATCAATTGCATGGGGCTAGAATATTTTCAAGGCTAGACTTAGCCTCTGGATTTCACCAAATGAAAATTGCAGAGGAAAGCATTGAGTACACAACCTTTAATACAAGGTATGGCCTTTATGAATTTCTAGTAATGCCATTTGGCTTGACCAATGCTCCCTCCTATTTTGTAGACTTGATGAATAGAATTTTTAGAGACTTTTTGGATAAGTTTGTCTTGGTATTTATAGATGACATATTAATTTATTCAAAGTCAGAAAATGATCATGCTATGCACCTACATTTAGTATTATCCAGACTTAGAGAACATGAATTAAAAGCCAAGTATTCAAAGTGTGCATTTTGGCAACAAGAAGTAAAGTTCTTAGGACACATAGTGTCACAGCAGGGAGTAAGTGTAGATCCAAGCAAGGTCATTGCAGTTCAATCATGGAGTAGACCCAAAACAGTGACTGAGGTGAGGTCATTCTTAGGTTTGGCAGGGTATTATAGGAGGTTCATCAAGGATTTTTCAAGAATAGCCGCACCAATGACCAAACTAACCAAGAAGAACCAACCATATGTGTGGACTGAGCAGTGTGAACAAGCTTTTGAGAAATTAAAGCAAGCATTGGTGGAAGCTCCTGTCCTACAAATCCCAGAAGAAAATGAAGGAATGGTTGTATACACTGATGCTAGTGGATCTGGGTTAGGTGCAGTGCTTATGCAACATGGCAAGGTAGTGGCATATGCATCAAGACAGCTTAAACCTAATGAAACCAAATATGCAACTCATGATCTAGAATTAGCTGCAATAGTGTTTGCACTAAAACTATGGAGGCATTATTTGCTTGGGGCAAAATTTGAATTATTCACAGATCATCAAGCATTGAAATATTTATTTTCTCAAAAAGATTTAAATATGAGGCAAGCAAGGTGGTTGGAGTTTCTAGCTGCATATGATTTAGATATATTGTACACTCCTGGAAAAGCTAATAGAGTAGCAGATGCTTTGAGCAGAAATCATGTTAGATTAGCCAGTTTGATGATTGATGAGTTTAAAAACCTTGCAGTGCTTGGGGAGGCAGATATATACATCAAGGATGCAGTGAATTTTAAAGAACATGGTGATATGGTGGAGTATGGTACACTGGGAATAATCACAGTGAAGTCTAATCTGGTGGAGAAAGTTGGTAGCATGCAAGATCAAGATCAAAGTCTAAAGGAGAAGAAAGAAATGTTATTAAATAACATTGAGTCAGAGAATTTTAAAATAGATTCCCAAGGTTATTTGAGGAAAAATGATAAGCTCTGTGTACCAAACATTGCAGAGTTGAAGGAAGAAATCATGAATGAGCATCACAAGACCAGGTACACCATACACCCTGGTGGTACTAAAATGTATCATGATTTAAAAAGAGGCTACTGGTGGGTAGGAATGAAGCAAGCAGTGGCAAGATATGTGGCAAAGTGTTCCACATGTCAACAAATTAAAGCAGACCACCAAAAGCCCTCTGGCATGTTGCAACCTTTGGAGGTACCTCAGTGGAAATGGGAAAGTATTTCCATGGATTTTGTGGATGGTTTTCCTAGAACTAAGAAAGGCAATGATAGTATATGGGTAATTGTTGATAGACTAACCAAATCAGCTCACTTTGTCCCTGTCAGGTCAGATAGAAATGCATCTAAGCTTGCACAATTGTTCATTAAAGAAGTGGTGAGGTTACATGGTATACCCAAGACTATTGTAAGTGATAGAGACACTTTGTTCACCTCAAGATTTTGGGAAAGTTTCCAAGAAGCAATGGGAACACAACTTTGTTTAAGCACTGCCTACCATCCTCAAAGTGATGGGCAAACAGAGATAGTGAATAAAATATTGGAAGATTTACTTAGAGCATGTGTGCTTGATTTTGGGGGTAATTGGGAGGATCATATCCACTTGGCAGAATTCACTTACAACAATAGCTATCAATCAACCATAGGAATGGCTCCCTTTGAAGCCTTGTATGGGAGACCTTGCATGTCTCCTGCCTGTTGGTTGGAAGCAGGAGAGGGTGTAATGTTGGGGCCAGACCATGTTAAAGAAACTTCCAACATGATTGAATTGATTAGGCATAGAATGAAGGCAGCACAATCAAGACAAAAGTCTTATGTAGATAGAAAAAGGAAGCCAATGGAGTTTGAAGTAGGAGAGCATGTTTTTCTGAAAGTATCACCAATGAAGAAAGTGTTCAGGTTTGGAAAATCTGGTAAACTATCACCAAGATTTGTAGGACCATATGAAATTATGCAGAGAATTGGTGCTATGGCCTACAGACTTAAGTTACCTGAGGAGTTGAGTGGTGTGCATCCTATATTTCATGTTTCTCAATTGAGAAAATGGGTGCATGATGAAGGAGCAATTCTGGAGTCACCTACTCAAGTTCAAGTCCAGAAGAATTTGGTTTATACAAATGAACCAGTAGGGATAGTTGCCAAGGAAGAGAAAAAGTTGAGGAACAAGGTGATCAAACTGGTGAAAATCCAATGGAGCTTGGACACTAATGATTGTACATGGGAGGTTGAAGACAAAATGAGGGCAAAATACCCCAATTTGTTTACTGGTGGAGAGGTATGTTTAAGCAGCCTAAGATAATTTTTCTAAATGTATTTATATATTGTTTGTTTCCATAAAATATGAGTATGGGGTTATGGAGTTAAAATAGGCTATGGATTAGTGCTTTTAATTGGAGAAAATAGGTGAAATTACGGGGACATAATTCCTTTAAGGGGGAAGGGTATGTAATGACCCTAAAATAAAATAAAATAAAATGATATATATTTATATTAGAAAATTCTGAGATATATATATATATATAAGTATATATATTGCATTTAAAACAGAAAAGAATTTGGCAATAAATAAAATTGCATGGGAGCTTCTATTTGATAAAATGCAAGGAATTAAGGTAATTAAGAAAGGAATTGGAACTCAAAAATAAGTATAGCTTTATGTCCAAAGAATTATGTAAATATATACAAATGGGGTGTTTTCTGTTTTATATAAAGGTAGAATAAAAATTAAATTAATGAAAAGGTTTATAAGTCTTATAGTTGTGCAAAAAAATAATTAGCATAATATATGTGATTTTTAATTTTAAATATACAAAGGAGATTTTCAGATTCTCTAAATTTAGAAAAAAAAAGAACAAGGATCACATGCATATGGCATGAGTAAAATGGAAACATGAAAATAGCATGCAGTGTTTAAAATGTTCAACTCCCGAAATAACCAATTAAAGTAACCTGATGTGTGCATTTCCCATTTAGGACCACACAGGAATGAGATGTATGCATGAACAGCTAAGGGTATTAGGAGAATTACCCATTTTCTTAAACCCTAGAATGGATTTATAAATAACTGCACATAGCCAAAAAAAAAACCATCACTCTCTCTCGGGATCAAAAACAAAATAAAATAAACAAGGAAGAAACACTAGCTTGAGGCTTTGGGGGATTTGCTGTTCTAAGAAATTAAGGCAGTAAAAGGAAAAACATTATGTGAGTATTTATCCTTTGTATGCAATGGCATTAAGTCCTATTGCAGGCAGCCTAGAATATTATGAGACATTTAAATCTCCGAATTAATTTTGTTATGGGTGATATGGATGTTTGTTTGTGCATTTTTTTTTGTTTGTTTGGAGTATTAATCTGTAAGTGGGCTTTTGGTGTTAACATGATTGGAGCATTCTTGTTCTATCTTAGTATCATTAAACGTGGATATAGATTAAACAGGGGAACATGGGGTTGAATCAGAAAAATATACAAGCAGTTATATCTTTCTGAAATATGAATGAAAGAAAAACTAAATTGGTCACTTGGGAGTTAGTCAATGATTTGCTTACTTCAGGTGGAAGCAAGTATATGCATAGTGCAACTGCACCCTGAGGCCTTTGTGTGTTGGAATAATTTAAACAACCTGGGAGTTTCCTTCACAATGCATACATAGTATTCATTTGACAAGGAGTTAAAGACCATAAAATAAATGGGGACAGGGGTTTAAAAATCTGGGTTATAAATATCCAGATATGGTGTTAATTTAATCAAGTTAAACTTGTTCATTGATTAGTTGCTGGGTGAAAATTTGGAGTATAAAACCTGAGATTATTTATCTAGATTTGAGGAGAATAAATCAAGAATTATACATATGTTTATCTTTACTGTTTGCTGTGTATTTGTTTGAATAGATGAATGTGTTTTGTTTTTGTATTACCTTGTATGAACCAAAACATGCTAAGTATAAACATCTGTTAAACTAGGAAGGCACTGCAAGATTATGTTTAAAATTATGAATATGTATACAAAATTGATAGATGCTCATACCAGTGAAAACTGACCCTTTTGGTTGCCCTTGCAATCATCTGGGTGTCTCAAAAATTCTTTGGGGCAGCTAAATGATTTGCTTGCAGGAAATTGAAGTTGGCTTGATGAGTAGAGAAGGCATTGGCTGCTAGAATAAATAAGAGAGACTTGTTTTTAAAATTTGCAGATGCATTGTAATGAAATTACTAGGCACATTTTATTTTCTGTAATTGAAGTTACTTTTAGGAAACTTTTTAAGTATTTTGAGTTGAAGATATGTACTTAATCAAAACCTGTTATGAGTGATCATGGATGATGGTTGGTTAACTACAAATTTATTTTATGAATGTCTGATTTGGAGAAAATAAGGAGTTAGACATGTCATATGCATATGATATGGATATATATATATATATTTGAACTCTGATTTTTATTGCTTATGTTTTGCCTTATGGAAATTAAAAAGCTAAGGGGATTGATTTTTAATGAACACTCAAGATTTTAGTAGAATATTCAAGTGAGATGAATTTGTGCATGGCAGGTAAGTGATACTTGCATATGCACGAATTCTGGAAATTTGTAAGTAATTGAGTAATTAAGTTTAACCTCTGAGAAAACTTGTCAACAATTTTAGACGTCTAAGATCAAATTAGACGTCTGTCATAAAAAAAATTAGACGTCTGAGATCGAATTTAGACGTCTGTCAACAAAAATTTAGATGTCTGAATTTAGTTCAAAATGTTTTCTACTCTCTGTTTAAAATGTAGACACTCTGAGACGTCTGTCATAAAAATTTAGACGTCTGAGATCGAATTTAGACGTCTGTCAATAAAAATTTAGATGTCTGAATTTAGTTCAAAATGTTTTCTACTCTCTGTTTAAAATTTAGACACTCTGAGACGTCTGTCATAAAAATTTAGACGTCTGAGATCGAATCTAGACGTCTGTCATAAAAATTTAGACGTCTAAACTGCTGATTTTGCCTAATTTGCCTATTTTCGAGTAAATTTCCAAGGTTTATCGATTTTTGTCAATCCAACTTATTGTTATTAATTATTATCAACTTTGATAACTATCATGAGATCAAGTAAATACTATTTTAGAGTTAAATAGAATTATCTAGGCAAGATAAATATATATAAGTGTTAGTATTTGTCAAAGTGCACCTATGGCAGTAGAAAAAGACTTAGAAAATAAATAAGTGGCTATGTCAATAGCTTGTATGGTATTTTGATTTCTATTTGATTTAAATTCCCTCTGATAAAAAAAATATAATAATAATAAAGAAACAATTGTATATCATCAAATATACAATTGACTTAGTTTGTTTGTACACTGATATGATTATATTGGTAAAACCAGGGTCTTGGGAAAAATATTTGGAAATTATATAAATATTCAAATATAAAAGAATTGGGGTTTAGTGGTGAAGGCCTCTTGTATAAAAAAAAACTATGTGTTATAGAGTGAGGGTCACCACAGGAATTGTGTATGATTCATATTTTAAGATATCATTGGAACGGGATCCGCCGATGGATCTCGGAGAGTTTTATCACGAAGCGAAAAGGTTTTTATGACAGGAAGATGCGAAGGCTGAAAGAGATGTGAGAGAGGCTGAAGTTTATGCGGTAAAAGGTGGAGGTCCGCCTAGGGAGGATTCAAACAAGGACGATAGAGGCAAAAGGAAAATGAACGACAATGGTAGCACATTGAAAAGGCAACGGAGGGAATCTAAATTCTCTTCTTACATGGATTTAACTGAAACTCTAGAAAGGATTTACTTGCATACTCGAGGGCGCCTCCAGTATCGAAGGCCGACAAAAATGGAACCCTCTGAATATGAACGAGCAACGAGAAAGCATTGCCTATTCCATGACCTGGATGGGCACGGCACGAACGACTGCAGGCATTTGAAATATATCGTTGAGGAGCATGTAAGGAATGGTTATCTACAACAGTACGTAAGGAATCGAGCTGTGGTAGTGGGACAAGAGCAGCCACTGCCCACCTCAGACGAAGATGGCACTGGATCTAGGCATCGTCAGCTTATTATCAGCTGAATGGATTTATGGCTTGAATAAGTAATAACCCCGAAGTGATGCGGCTAAGTCACTTACACATGTACGGGATCGAGGACGGTCCCTAGGCATGCTCTGAGATGATGATAAACCGTGATGCTCGGGTTTATGAAATCTCATTTTCTTTCTGTTTTCTGTGAACTCTGGTTTCTTTCCTAGTACTATGGACATTTGATTTTCTTGGTTGTACGAGCTTTTACTTTGTCAATTGGACTTTGTGTTGATTGGATTTGGATTGATGTAATAAATAATATAGGTCACGCAATTACGGTCCCGACCAGAGAGACGGGGCAGTAATCGCAAGTAACGAGTCGCTTCGTCGGAGAGTGATGGTATGGACTCGAACGCAATATAAAAGTCCTCAACCGGAGAGTCGAGGCCGGAGAATATAAAAGTCCTCGACCGGAGAGTCGAGGCCGGAGAATATAAAATTCCTTCACTGGAGAGTTGAGGCCGAAGAATATAAAATCCCCTGACAGGAAAGTCGAGGCCGGAGTAGGATAAAATGACCCAGTAAGGTCTACGGATTTGGATTTGGACCCGGAGAGGTTCCGGCTTTGGATTTGGACCCGACGAGGTCCCGGACTTGGATAAAGTGACCCGGAGGGGTCATGGATTTGGTTATTAGATTCTAGATATGAATGGATTAAAACTCAGTTGACGGGTTCAGATGGATATGGAATTGGCTAAGGATTTGATTACTGGATTCGGAATCGGATATCGACTCGGAGCAGTCGCAGGGTTTGGACAAGGATATGGCTATGGCGCTTGGATATAATGGCTTGGTAATGGATTGGATTATGGATTAGATGGTATGGCTATGTATGGAATATGGATTTCAGATGATGAATTTAAAGCTATTCAAAATACGCCTTCCTATCGCAAGGCATGTTTTGGGGGGAAAATGTTACCCCGCCATTTAGACAAGGCAGGGATATCAACAAATTGGCTAAAAAGGATGGATATCAGGATTAGAGATCGATTAGACCAAGCTCCAATCAAGGTAGGATCGATAGGGAATGATAAACAAGGTTCGATGAGGCTACACTTCAAATTTCAGGTCAATCGGGGTTCGTATGCTCGAGCTATGGATGGATCAATATTGGAGAGGAATGATTTTGTATCGATACTTTTGTATCGATCAAAATGGACTTGGACTTTGGATCGATGCTTTCACATTGATGCTTTCGTATCGATGTAGATGGATATGACTATGGATAACACACACTTTCTTTTGTACATTTGCTCTGGACCGATGTAGTTCGTATTGATACGCATGTATCGAATGGATGGCGAAGTAAGTCAGTGCACTTCGTATCGATCAAGACTGGGATCGATATGAAGAGTGAAACAGTAGTCACAAGGATTTAGATGAGAATTTTGTATCGATCAATGATTGATCGATATGAAAGACACTTAGGATCGATACGAAGATAGGTGCAAGGGATGGATACGAGGCAATGGTTACAGGGAAAAGCATTTCGTATCGATCACTCATTGAACGATGCGAAGGACACATTTAGGGATAGATACAAAGAAGGGAGTGGTTGATCGATACGAAGAAGGAAGCGGCTGATGGATACGAAGAAGGCAGTAGGTGTTCACGGATGGATGCAAAATGTATGAATATGAGGGCAACTGCACTAAGGACTATGCTTCGTATCGATCATGTTTGTATCGATCGATACGAAAGGAGCGGTCAAAGTGGAGCGTAAAGCATGGATCACGTGGATGGTAATCTATGGATACGAAAGCTATGAATTGATGGATACGAAATGATGGAGGCAAATTGATGGATACGGGTTCTTCATGGATACAAAATGCTCAGCCTACACTGGCAATCTCAAACTTGGATTGATCATATCTCATAAACTACACACTGGAATTTCATGAAATTTGGAGAGTAAGGACTTTGCACTATCGTCTTTCACCATAATCGATCCAAGCCCTATCAGAGCGATTCCTGATCGATAGGAAATCGATACGGATCGATCACGGATCGATCCCAAACCGCCTTGGATCGATCATGTGGGCCCACCTACGCATGAGAAGAGGTATTCCAGGTTTTGGGGCGGATATTTTCAGATCTGCACCTATAAATAGCAGCTCTATGGCAACTAAAAAGGGATCTTCTTCTGCTTTTCTAGGTGAAACTCTGCCATTTTGTTTACTGATTTCAAAGGCTTGTAACTGTAATCTCAATATAAAAGGAATAAAAGGGTCATTTCAAAGTGGACGTAGGCCGGAGATAGCCGAACCACTATAAATCTCGTGTCTTTTCCCATTTTCTTTCATTTTAATTTGGTTATTTCTTTATTTTTATTCTCTACATTATCTAGATATGAGATCTGTGTTAAGATACTGAGGATTTGTATGTAAACACTGGTGCTTTCACTGTTTCTGGGGTTTATGACCAATTTTTGCGCAAACAACAGATTTAAGCCCTCTTCTTCGAATGAATCTGGGGGGTATAGGTTACTTGCAGTAGATTTTTGGTAATTATTATTCTTGTGATTTTAATCTCGCTGCTCATTTTCCTTTGTTGGTACAATGGATGCTAAAACTACTGCTACCCGTGAGGCTATGAAGAAAACTAGGCCTCAAAGAGGCCATATGGGGGATCTGGTGGTTCTTCCCCTACTCCCAAAAGATTACCAACCCCTCCCTTCCTCCCCTGCTTTGGATGTTCCACCTCTTCTTGCTAAGGCCATTTCTTCCCCACCTATCTCTACCCCCTCTATGCAAATTTCTTCTTCTTCACAGAATGATTCTACACATGGTGTGGGCTACCTAACCATGCTTGAAGAAACTATATTTGCTTTTATAAAGAGCGCAGGGAGAGCTACAAGGCAAACTTTGCCACATTTTGTCTTCTCTTCCTCTCCTTCCTTCCGATTCTGAATCTTGAAGTGTCTTCTTTCGAATTCTAATATGAACTAGAGAAACTCTGGTCTTACGTGAGTGATCTTGTTTTTCTCCTTCTCTTCTTTTAGTTACTTGTTTGCTACTTACATCTTTCTGAATTTACTTTATATAGCTTGCGGCCTTGATATGCACATGAGAGAGAGAGAGAGCACACAAGCCTTACCTCTTAATCGGGTGGCTAAACTTAAGGCTGATCTTGCTGCCTCTAATACCAAGAAGGTTGTACTGTCCTTTGCTAAGTTCAAGGCTGAAGAAGATGCTAGGAGGTCCCAAGAGAGGGCTGATAGGGAGGCCAAGGCTGCAGAGGATACGCGGTCATCAAAAAAGTGTGAGCTGGGAAGAAAAATAAGGCGATGGCCAATGTTGCAAAGGAGTTGGAAGTTGTGACAGAGAAACTGACACAATTCGAAAAGGAGGTGGATAACGTACTTCTGAAGTGACTTATGGTTTTTATGCTTTGGCCAAGCATGACTTTGGGATAAAGGTTAAGCTTTACTTCCTAGGGGACGAGTCTTTAGTTGCCCCAATCTATGAGTATTGTTGTGATAGGTGGAACGAGAAAGACGTCATGATGTAAAAGGTTGTTCTTGACCATTCTGAGCATTCCACTGGGAGGGTGATGGTTGAAATTGACACTTGAAACCTACAATTTGAGGAAAGACAAAACATCCGCACATAAGGTTAATCCAAATTCTCTAATAGATATCGATGTTTAATCTCAGATTTTCTTTCTCTCTTTTTGTATGAAGATTCTGAAACCTGTTTTAATATGTGTAATGAAACATGATTTTTTTTCTGTTATCTTGTAAATGATAGTGTTTTTCTTGTTGTTTTCTTTAGTATTCTAGGGAGAATGTGTTCGCAAAAGCGTTGAGGGAGACCGAGGCTAGGCTCGAAAAACAAATCGTAGATCGTCTTGGTTTAAGCACTGCGGCTATAGGCAGGCGCAAAAAAGAGTAAGACATGTCTTATGCAGAGTTTAAGTGTAAGACTCAGGAATTATTGTCTAGGATAGATCATGTAGTTTAAAGGAGATCCTTAATGATTTCGTGTTGCGCCGATTGCGATACACACTAGAAATGGTTCGTTCCCACCTGATAGTCCCCACTTAGAGTGGCTTAGGCTTAAGCTTAGAACTTTGATTAATGAATGAGCTCTCCCTATCCTTGTTATTGATTCTTGATCTTTAAGTACATGGACAAGTAGATATAATGTAATAAATGGTGGATATCCAACGCTAAAACTTTATCTGTTATGTCTTGATTATGTAACCAAGTTTTACTTTACTATTGATTAAGTTGTTTCTACCTAAGTTTTGTTCAATTCTAACTATGTCCATCGTTAGGATGCTTCTGTCTCCACTATCATTCCTAACCTTAAAGGTTCTGATGCGAATGAGGTAGAGGACGCTCCTGAAGATGAGGTAGCCCAACTTAGGGACGAGAATGAGAGACTTGAAAGGGAATTGAAGTTTTCCCAAAAGGTGCTAAAAAATGTTAAAGATGCGCTTGAGCGTTAGTGTGATTGCAATAGAATGTTGTACGCATGGTTGGGGGTGTTGCGGGATAAATTTGCCCTTAAAGTAGGGTGTAGAGCTCTATGTATTGTTCGTAGAAGTGAGATCGCACAATACAAGAAACAGGTAGAGGAGATGACTACAGAAATTGCCAGACTACTTAGTGAAAAAGAGACTGTCGAGTATAGGAGGACAAATATGGTGTCCTGGACACTATTCTTATCCTTTTTATAGGTTATGGGCCTTCTCGTCTTCGTAACGATGGATGGAAAACTGTTGCCTATAGGCTATTTGGTGACTTTACAAGGCAAACTAGAAAGAAGAGATTTCAACTAATTGCTGCTCTAGATGACACAAGGAGAAAAGCTATGTTAATGGTATGCAAACTTGAGGAGTTATTACAAGTTGCTTGGGGCAGGATTGCCTCTTACTCGAAAAACTTAAGCAATAGGCAACCAAGAATAAGAGGATGGAGGCATTGCTGCAATGATCCCGAGTTGTCTTAGAATTCTTTTAGCCCATGCTAGACAACAATTTTCTGAACAACAGAGAGGACTTCGAAGTGACAGCTGAACATCCTATGAATCACTAGGCAGGAGCATGCTATGACCCTCATTGGACCTTTCTTGCTAGCGTAGCCCCACCTTTTCCTAATATTCCTTAGACATCATTTTTAGTGTTTATTTGCCAAGACCTTTGGATAAGGGGTGTTTCCTTTTTTTTTACTTGAGCATGATTTTGAAGTTTGTTTACTAATTACATGTCTTTGTGAGATTTGCGAGCTTCTAGTATTATTTTCTAGCTTATTTATATTATTATGGACTTTTTTTGGTCGACTCCTCTCGATTAGGATTCGGAGGTTGCTGCACTCAAAGCGAAGTTAGATTCTACCCTAGCCAGAGTAGCAGAATTGGAGGACATATTAAAGAATGCTAAGAGCATATATGAGGCAGTATATGGAGATGGATCAAAAATTAAGGCAAATGATTATGGAAATGGACAAAGAGATTGCACTATATATGAGTGCAGAAGACGATCCTCCGAGGACTCTAGCTACACATGCCTCCCTCGGTTGGATGCAATTCCCGTGCCTTCATCCAGGGCCGACCTAGACGAGGTTCTCAAGTGGAAGAATGACGTGAAAAGTTATTATGAGGCTAAGATTAGAAAGTTGGAGGATTATTATAAGGGAGAGCTAGGGACACAAACTACTTGGGTTTCACCCTTCTATTTTACCGAGAATGAGCTCTTTAGCCCCTTTTCAAGGAATACCGAAAAAATAAGGGAGCACCTCTTGGGTGAGATAAAAAAAAACTAGAACGGTGGCTATACGGTGAGTGAACGCCTTAGACGAACTTGGAATGCAAGGCCTGATTAGATTCCATTATGGTTTCCCAAGGTGGGGTAGGGCATCTCTGTTAGAAGAGCTTCAGAAAGAGAAGGTGAAAAAGACACTAGCAATGATTAGCCAGCAATGTGCCACTGATTTTTTTAGATGATTTTGGCCTGGAGTTAATTTGTCCTTCTTGTATAACTATGCCAATTATAAGTATAGGTCTTAAGATTTTGAGAACGTCTGAGCCGGCGCCAATTATGATCGTTGCGTTGCTTACTGCAGTTATACTCATGATAGTTCCACTCATGCTCCATCAGTAGTTGTTATTACTAAGCTGGACGATCAATCCCTTACACCTCAATTGGCAAGAGACTCATCTCAGCCTTCGGTATCATGTTCCCGTAGGTCATAGCGACACGAAGTGATCATAACTAACTCATCTTCTGATTCCGAGTCAGATTCTTAGCATAGCCTTTACTATAAGGTGTCACCTTATGATGTGACCCGGGCCGTAATCTTTTGTACATTATGTATAAATATTTAAGATAGACAATTGCCTTTTGGTAGGCATGTAAGGAGCTAACTAAGTATTGCTACCTCAGTTTTTTGATATATACCTGACAAGCTTTGAGTAGTGTCTAGATTTGTACCTGATCGATAATTTGTGGTACGTTTCATGTATTGTGTTTTCTTGCCATGTTTAAAATAGGCTCCTAAAGTAGCTTATGCCCCTTTGTCTTGACCCGTAGGACGTAGTCTTTTACCGCATATTTGATACGATCTGATCCCTTATCTGGGTGTGGTATCCTATGTTGGCTTGGCCGTATGCTTTGTAGAGCTTCCCCTTGTTTGGGGCGTACTATTATACGCACACTTGACTGTATCATTGTCTAGCATCACCGTTCTCATTTCTGAAACTGCCATTGTCATTTGTATATTGCATCGCAATTGTAGAATGAAGGGGTTGAGCTGTGAGAAAGTTGTTCATGCGCTTGGCACCGTCTTCCTCGCAGTTTGGGGGAGGACTATAACTCTAGTTGTAGCACCATCGTTCCTATTTGAGGGACTGCCGTAGTCGTTCATGTCCTACACAGTATGTGTAGTTTTCTGAACGATGGCGGTGAGGCTGTGAAGCTATTTTCGTACGCTTGGCATGGCCCGCTCCGCTGTTTGGGTGTAGACTTGTATGTTTGTATTTGACTGAGAAGTCAGGTCGTACATATAACCCTTGCATGCGCATGATTTTTTGTACTGGTTTTGGCTGTCCAACATCCGTATGTCCAGCGTGCTATGTTAAATTAGTTACTATAGAGGAGTTTTTTATACTGGTTCAGACAATCCAATATCCCTATGACCAGTTTAGCTATGATATGATTGTTATAATAGGAATATTTATATTGGGCAGGGCAGTCTAATATCCATATGCCAAATGCAATAATTTGGCTGAAGAGCCATATTGCGTTAATGCAATTCCAAGTGTTCGAGTCTAGTTTCACTATTCTCAATGTTGCGAGTGCCTTTTTTATATATCAACCTTACATTTTGCTTGATCAGTGACAATTGGCAGTGAACTGTGAATGTGCATGGTAAGATCATTTATCCTTGCTACAAAGAGATAATACAGAGATTTTTATACTGGTTCGGGCTATCTAGTATCCCTACGACCAATTTAATACATTGGAACACATATATATTTTTTTACAATGTTTATTACATGAATGGCGCAGAATGTTCGGATCTCAGTCTGGGCTCTTCAGTGCAATATTGAATGCTTGTCTTTTGCAGTCATAGTCGACGCTTCAACTTAGCTTCTCCCCAGATTTTGAATCCATCATGCTCCCGATCTCGGGTGTCTATTTAACATGACTTCTCCCTTAGGTTAGGGAGAGAAGCATCAAAAATCCCTATGTGAACAGTTGGATTTGGTTCCAGTGGAGGGGCAGTAGTTAATCTTTTAAATTGGTGTGCATCTAAATCACTTCAGCTTGCTGCAAGTCGAAGTGATTGAGATGAGTGCCTAGGGGCACGATATTGGATGACCTGGTTCCCAGCGGGGCATGGAATCTTCTTGACGTTGTAATCAGAGTTCCTGGATTCTGGTTTTGGATTCCCTGCCATGATCGAAATCACTGTCCAAATCGATAAATACGTGTGTGTCTTCGTCCAACTTTTAGTCATTGATTGACAAAGGGGCGAAGAGTAGCTGGTAAAAGCTGTTGAACTTGATTTCATGCACCACCAATTGTTGAGTCTTTCTATCAAGTAGTTTGTGGCTGACCTCCCCTTTCTCAATTTTTAGAGTGTCGTTATCACTCACCCATTGTGGTACCATTCTTGAGTGACCATTTTTGAGTGAAGGGTTCGAAACTATCACCGAGTTTCATAATTGATAGGGGGAATGTAGGTTGAGTATGATGGAATTTAGGAAGCCAAAGATTGAAAAGGGAATGGAGGTTTAGGCCCTTCTTCCTGTGCCAGAAATGTTGGTAAAGTTTTTCGGCTTCACAACACTCAACTAGATCGAGAAGTAATCTAGATATCGACTACTTCTACGAATTTGAATCAACATATTTAACGTATATTAAAACTGCCTTTAGGAAGTGATTATGTTGCCAAATGCTTACATAGCTTTGTAGTCACACTCCAATAGTTTGTTGGAATGTCGAAATGGTTGTTTTACAGGGGAATTCACCATTTATGATTTAATGCAATACAAACAAAGAAAGAGCAATGAAAGTAAAAGGATGCGGAAATTTTTACATGGTTCAGATTATTCTTAATCTTTTTTCCATAGGTTAATCTGCTATCTATTGTTGCTTGATACAAATGGTTACAATTTTTCAGAAGAATACAATGTTTCTTGATTTTGTTATAATGAATTTTTGACTTTGGAAAAAATCATCCCCCTTCTACATCTTCTAGTGCCTCCTTTTATAGTATGGAAAAGTGCACTGTTGATTGTCACAAACGTCCTTTATTCTTTGCTTCAATCTTCACCGTTGGATCTTGCCACCTGTCAGTCATTCATAGCGCCTGTTTGTTGTGCCTGGATTGGTGACACGTATTTGGCGGGAAGTAATGGTTTTGGCGGGAGTCCAGGAAATTGAAGCGGGATGCCTAAAAAATTGGACGGGAAGCTCAAGCATGTACAGGTTGGCCTTCTGCTGGCCCGAAGAGGTATTCATCTTATTAAGAGTTCTAGGGGCCACCCTGAGGCTTTATGGTACATATGTAGAGAGGCATGGTGATGATTATTACCCGATTTCCGGGGCATACTGCTATGCTGACATCTCTACTGTTCTTTGCTAGACATGCTATCATATTTGGCAGAAATAGAGTTGCACTGCCCTGTTTCACTCCTATAGTTGGTTTGACATATTGTTGGAATGTATTTGGGGATGGCCATGATCTGAGCTGATTGTATTTAATTTACCCCCGTTGCCAGTATGGTCGGGATGCTGATGAGAGAAAAGAGGAGCTCCATATCTTTGTCGTTTACCTGTAAGTATGGTTCCGTGTTGAAGCGTATCCTGAGTGGCCTTGTATGCAACCCTTTAGAGTGCTTGTGACCCTTTGCAGTACTGCCTAGGTTGTCCCTAGTATGTTCTGGTGCAGACATATTCTTGTAGGTGTTGACAAGGTATGGGCTTTGGAGATGCGGTCAGCTCTCTTCAGCTTTTATTGCCTCTTAGGCTTTGGCGCAGTGTTCTTGTTCTGCTTTGATCTTATATATTGTCGTTATGACCTACCCCCGTTTCCTTACGGGCATGGTATTTGTCTTTTGTCGCGATTCCCTTGATTGTCGGGTTCGGGTCGGGTTAGGTATTGTAGCCTTAGGATGGCTTCCTATGCAGTATGAGTTTGATTGCTTTACTTCCTTATTCCTTTACATTTAATTCTTCTCGATATGAGGGCAGTCTTTCAGATCACGCCTTGCCCCATCTTCCTTCAAGGCAGTTTGGGGGTAAGAATGGGTGTAACAATTTATATGTATATATATATATACACACGTATGTATGTATATATAACATTGTTATTTCATAATCATCCTAGCTCTCAACCCACCTAATAAGTAGACTAGAAGAAAAACATAAATTTTTGCTTTTGATTATTCTTAACCCACCCAAATATAAACTTCCAAGCTTTAATTCACAGGACGGATGGGTCTGCAAATCATTAAAAAAAAATAAGCATTACATCTAAAATAAGGATGTTTCAAAACTTGAATGCTTCGTAATGTAACTCCAAAACAAGCCTATAGTCACTTTTAATCATGAATAGTATCATCATAAATAAATTTCTATGATAAAGTACTTACAAGATAGCCTCTTAAAAGTTCTAAACTTTGATCCTGGCAATTTTCGAGTTCAATGTTAGACTATAAATAGTAGGATCTCATCTTTATAAATATGATCGTTAACATAAATATAAAGTTTATATCATTCTTTACAAATATGATCATTTACAAATAGGAATATGGTAGTCTACCATTTATCCTAGAGACACCACGTTCAAAATGTTCTTTTCCCATAATCTTGAAGGTAGACCTTTGCATTTTCCAATACGTGCTAGCCTTTTGAAAGTAAACATAGGATTAAAAGAGAGGTCTTCTAATTTTTTGGTTCGTGATAATGCAACAAATGTTAAGCCTTTTCTCGTTCGCCAATATTGATGACTATAGGATCAAGTGTTAGTCCTTTACTTTTTTGTATTATTATTACCCAAAGAAGAACTAAAGGTATTTGAGTTCTCAAATGTGATGTGCTAGAAGATGTTTCTATTTTATCGTCTGTGGAGTTATTGGATTATGTTAGTTTCCTCATAAAATCAAGCACCGCAATAGTTGTTAAAATTTACCATTACTGCTAATGGTAGATCATTAGGAGAGCTTGATGATGGTGAGTATACAATATCCACAATAGTACCCATTGCTCCATTAACCAACCTATTATGCTCTAGAATATTCGACCGCAACATCACTCGAGCACCTACTGAAAGATAAACATATTTTTCTAAACCTTTTACATCATCAGAAGAAGCATTGGAAGTCGTTTCACAATTATTAAGAGAAGGAATGCATGCAATGGTTTTTCAAGCTGAATCAAACAATTTTTATTATGTTCATTAGCGGCCATCCTTGTTGGAAAAATATAAAGAGCATATTTAAAAGTTAAGGTTCCTTCACTTCATCTGATAATTGACCAATCTATGCTTTTGAAAAGTTTCCAATCATCTAAAGTAAGCGCACCTCTACTTAATCTTTCCAGTGCTTCTCGAAAAGGTGCTTGCTCATCTCCTGTTCGGCGAAATATATATGATATTCTTACAACCTTCTCAAAACTTGCGTATGCAAGTCCTCTATACTGTTGTAAGAGGTTTCCACCTTTTATATATAACGAACTATCACACACAGGAGATAATTGTCGCATATCACCTGCCAAGACAACCGAAACACTACTGAATAAGTCATTTATTGAAAAGTAATAACTACAACATAAATTAACATTTGTAATCATTGTTCTTCCAAGCATATTATTTTCATCAATTATGATCAACTTCACATCTTTAAAATCTTCTTTCATACGCGATATTGTTCTACTGAAATTTCTTTATCAGTAGACTTTCTCTCAATAGAAATTGAAAGTTCATGATGGATGGTGCTTCCACCAACATTAAAGGCAACCACTCAATTGGAGCCATAATGTGAACTACTTTACTGGTTCCAAAGTGAGCAACAATTATTCGAACGATAGCGTTAGTAAGAGTTGATTTTCCCGTACCAGCTCCACAACATATAATCATTCTGATTGACCTTCCTTCCACTAAGGTTTTATACACCATTTTATGTGCAACTCATTGATTGTTAGGCAAACTTTCTAAAGAAATAGCAACATAATTATTTATAATCTTATTTGAAGATTCCGTTATGGAATGTAAATTACTATATATAAATTTACCCTCAATATCTATATTAGGATATCGTTGAATTGTGTGAAGTGTCAAAATCTCTTAAACTCATTTCTACATCCTCTCCCTAAACAAATAAAGGTCCCACCGATGCTGT
Organism: Allium fistulosum; assembly: GCA_030737815.1. Lineage (NCBI taxonomy): Eukaryota > Viridiplantae > Streptophyta > Magnoliopsida > Asparagales > Amaryllidaceae > Allium > Allium fistulosum. The sequence continues at coordinate 748,109,869 of CM060905.1, read as the reverse complement.
CGTCATCCATTCTCACATTGATTTTCTTTTGTACCAATGTTTATATCATCATCAGCTTCAAACTTATCTTTTATAAGATTTGGAAGTGACCGAGCTTGAGTCAACCCAAAACCAATATATCTTTCAGACCAAGTATCAAATTTTCCTTTTGCTTCATTTAGATTTCAATAATGAAGATTTATGGTACTTGTATTCGTAAACAAAATAAGAATTATGATGTGTGAAAACCACAACTCATTATTGCCAAAATAATGACTAACAACTATTAAATTTTGCATCCATGTCATATGTAAAGTTTGGACTAAATTTCTAAAGGAATATTATTTCAACATTTGGGGTTAAAACAAATTATCCAAGAGTATTTGAGATAAAAAATTATTTAAAAGTGGAAGTATGTGATATTAAGTTGATATTCATTAGTGATTATCTATTGTTCATAGAATAGTTTCCATTTTTCATGAAGTGGAGGAATATTGCTACTTAGATCGGTATTATTCATACAATAGCCTCTATTTGAAACTTCGCCAAGTCCTTTTATGACAGCTAAACTTTTCTGACATATCAAGTAGCGAAATTTTCATGTTCGCTTGGCTTATTCATATACCTGACACTAATGATTCGACCATATCATCATTTGATGCAGTATGCCAATGTCATATAATTGTTGGCAACATGCTTTTATCACTTACGGTAAGTTGTACCATGTCCTAGATGAACATGCAAGAGGTTAGGACGTCAAAATATAACATACCTCTTGAAGAAATATCTCGTTTAGATATAGTCTTAAGAAGAAGCTTCTTAATAGCGGATCTAGACATTTGGCACGGTCTATGAATGTCATCAACTATTGCTCTAAATGTATCTCTGAAATTCTTTGACACCGGCTTAGATTTTGTTGCGCATTTTCCAATATAGTTTAGCACATCATGCATCGATAACACTGGAGACCAATCAATATTAGCATGCTAAGTTTGAAGTACTTTTCTATTATGTGAGCACACCAAAGGATCATTACGTTGTGAGAGAAACTGAATTTTTTTTACCATTTGAAGGTTATTTGGAAATTTTAGATTGTGAAAGCATGTCAACTGGGTACTTAAAGTGCCATGCCATTTGTTTTGGTTTTTCTATGTAATTTCAGACAATAACTATCGCATCTAGAATGACGCATAACCCAACTCATCATATTTTCATAATCATCATCATCGATATCTATATTTACTTAAGGTGGGAAAGCACATGCACAAGAATGTTCTTGTTCATTTGATGGTTCACACATATTTGGGTTCATCAAACGATATGATCAAAATATTCAATAATTGTAACATTTTCGGTTAAATTTTCACTAACAAAAGATATGTTTGGTGCACCATACATCAAGCACAGAAAGCCATGAATTTGTCCACTTCCATTATTTTTTCATTCAAATCAATAATAATAATCTTTAACAGAAAATTCGGGTGTTAAGAAAACTTTTAGGAATATATTACCCTAGCTTGGAAAACCAAGCAACAACAAGTTGATTTTCATTTAGTAATTATGCCTTTCTTTTCCTTTGTTCATTGGTATTTGGATTTTGCAAATCATTTATTGGGTCAAACACTCTATAAAGTTCTAGCAATTGCATATCTACTGAACATAATATGAAAAATATTGTTGGTGCCTTTACCGCAACTGTAAACTCTTTAATCTTGCATACCAATAAGAACAACTTCCTTGAATGCTTTTAGTGAAGTAAGAAATGCGTTGAGCCGATTATCTATCTTTGGATTTCTACATTTCTCGAATATCTTGAATTATTAAGTTTCTATCATTAGAATATTTTATAGGTAAATATTACTAATATCTTATGCATGCCACATACTAATCAAATTATAAGAAAAATAACGAAATCTTAAATACTCTGCAAATCTTTGATCATGATATTTCATCAAATGCTGAAAGTATTCTAGGGGTGTTTGCGCCAAAATTGGTCACAAACCCTAGAAGTAGTGAAAGCACCAGCGTTTACACACAAATCCTCGATATCCAAACACAGATCTCAGATCCAGATGATGTAGAGAGTAAAAATGAAGAAATAACAAAATTAAAATAAAAGAAAGTGAGAAAAGACATGAGATTTATAGTGGTTCGGCTATCTCCGGCCTACATCCACTTTGAATTGATCCTTTTATTCTTTTTTACTGATTACAATTACAATCCTTTGAATATCAATAACCAAAATGGCAGAGTTTAGCCCCAAAAGAGAAGAAGAAGATCCCTCTTTAGCCGACATGGAGATGTTATTTATACGAGTAGATCTAGAAATATCTGCCCCAAAACTCGGAATACCCTTTCTCATGCGTAGGTGGGCCCACCAGATCGATCTGGGGTTGTTTGGGATCGGTCCTCGATCGATCCAAGTTGTTTTTGTATCGATCAAGATTGAGAGTTATGATCGATCCAAGAATTAGTTGGTTAGTGAAGGCTGATGATTTCGTATCCATCCAGAGCTTCGTATCCATCATATCCATATCCATCAGCCCGCATCCATCATCTTCCATTGCCTCATATCCATCAGTATCCATGCCGTTCATATTGATCCAAGTTTTGTGTTCCATCTTGACCGCGTCGTATCGATTGATACGAACTTGATCGATACGAAATGTGTCTCCAAATCCATCCAATGTCGTTACCCTTCGTGTGTGCCCTTCGTATCGACCAATAAGTGATCGATACAAAATGCTTCTCCAAACCCCTGTAACCATTGCTTCATATCCACCAGTTTGCTTCATTCCTCATATCGATCCAACCCGTATCCCTCGGTTGCTTTGTTCCTCGTATCGATCCAGCCTTGATCGATACGAAACACACCAACATGTTCTACTGCATCCATCCAACCGATACGTATGTATCGATACGAAATCCACATCCATCAACATGTATCCTTCCTAGAGCTACCTGATCGATACAAATTTGATCGATACAAAATGTATCGATACGAATGTCGATCGATCCAAACCAAACATCACAACGATCGATACGAAGGCATCGATTCAAAACCATTTCTCACCAATATTGATCCATCCATAACTTGAGCGTACGAACTCCAATTGACCTAAAATTTGAAAGGTAACCTCACCTAGCGTTGTTTACCATTCCCAATCGATCCAACCTTGATTGGAGCTTGTCCAATTTTGACGGTATCGACCACAGCCTTGTTTCCAATCGATCTCTAGTCCTATTAACAATCCTTTTTAGCCAATTTGTTGATATCCCGGCCTTGACCAAAAGGCGGGGTGACATTTGCCCCCCAAAACATGCCTTGCAATAGGAAGGCGTGTTTTGAATGGCTTCAAACCCCACATCCAAAGTCTGTATTCCATCCACAGCCATATCATCTGATCCATAATCCAATCCATTACCAATCCATTCTATCCAAGTGCCATAGCCATATCCTTATCCAAATCCGCGACTGCTCTGAGTCGATATCCGATTCTGAATCCAGTAACCAAATCCTTGGCCAATCTCATATCCATCCGAACCCGACAACCGAGTTCTAATCCATCCATATCCAGTAACCAATAACCAAATCCATGACCTCTCCGGGTCGATATCCAAATCTGGGACCGCTCCGGTCCCTTAGCCAAATCCGGGACCACTTTGGGTTCATGCCCAAATCCTTAGCTGTTCATAGCCAATTTTCGAATTCATGACCTCTTCAGATTCTTACCAAGTGTAATCCACACTCGATGACCTGTATTAAGCAATGCCTTGGCATAAGTCCTAGATCGACGGTGATCCTAGTTCAGTGTCCCTGAATGCTGAGTAATGTCGTGGCTTAAGTCCTAAGCCGAATCCTAGTCTCTCCGGACCCTTGTCGAGCATAGTCCATACTCGACGACTTGAAATAATAAATGTTAGATAACATGGGGCCTAAGTCCTTGGTTGAATCCTGGTCTCTCCGGACCCTTGCCGAGCATAGTCCATACTCGACACCCTTTTTACCAAAAACCAGATAAAAATCCAATCAAAATCCAATCCGAAATCCAGATCAAATCAGAAAACCAGAAATCCATATTAAAAATCCAAACCAAAAAACAAGCGTTCAAACCAAAATCCAAATCAGAAAGTCAACAAAACCAAGAGTCCAAACCGAACTCCAAAACCAAACCAGAAAAAAGCAAATACCCAAACCAGAAAGAAAGAGCAAATTTCAAAAACTAGAGCATCATGGTTTATCATCATCTCAGAGCATGCCTAGGGGCTATCTTCGTCCACATACATGAGTAAGTGACTTAGCCATCTGCCCAGAGTTTGCTTCTTATTCCATACCATCCCGATTAGTCGATAACCAACCGACCATCATTTCTAGGCCTCGCGCCGTTGTCGTTTGAGGTAGACGGTGGCTACTCCTGTTCCACCGCCGCATTCCAATTCCCGACATATTACTGTAACTGACCATTCCTTACGTGCTCCTCGATTATATGCTTTAGATGCCTGCAGCTATTAGTATCATGCTCGTCCAAGTCATGAAAGAGACAGTACCTTCTTGATGCCCTCTCGCGTTCCGAGGGTTCCCTCCTTGTCGGCCTTCGATAAGGAAGGCGATCTCGAGTTTCCATGTATATCCGCTCCAATGTCTCATTCAGTCCTGTGTAAGTGGAGAATTTTAGTTCTCCCCAACACTTCCTTTCCCTACCAGAGTCGTCATCCAACTTCCTCTTCCCTTTATCCTTATCCTTACCCGAGCTTTCACCGGATGGTCCTCCATCCTTAGCCACGCTTACTTCCTTTGATTTCACATCCAAGCTTGCATCCTCTTGCCAAAGAAATCTTTCGGCTTCATAAAAGAATTCCCCGAGATCCATTGGTGGATCCCGTATCAATGATATTTACAAATTTAAGTTGTCTCTGACTCCTGACACTGCCGCCATTAAAACCACTGATGGATCTGGCCGATCCACCGAAGCAACTGCTGCATTAAACCGGGTTAAGAAAGTCCTGGGCGACTCTCCTGTCCTCTGTTTCACCGACGTTAGTGTCATCACATTTTTAGGCCTCTTGATATGAACCCGAAACTACTTCAAAAACCTGTCCACCAATTATGTCCATATCATAATAGATCCATTTTCCAACTGCCTAAACCACATAGCAGCTATATTCGTCAAGTACAGAGGGAAACATTGGGCCATAACCTCCTCCGATGCCCCCAGCACTTCCATGTGTCTTGTATACCTCATCAAATGATCGGTAGGATCCGTCCTACCGTTGTATACTTCCAGAGTAGGCAGCTTGAACTCTGGTGGATTCCTAGCCATCCTAATGTTACGAGTAAATGGACTCCTGTCTATTCCTTCCAGATCTCTGTTTGTCAGACCTCCACACATAGTTCACCTGATAATTTAAGCCAATCTAGAGTTGTTCACTAAGGTTTGCCCCCCGTCTTCATTTTCTAACTGCCCCTCCCCCCCGAGTCCTCGAGGGAATTCCGGTATGTACTCCTTGTCACGCACTCTTGTATTCCTGCCGACACCATGTTGTGCAGCGCCACCTGGTATTCCTCCATGAATTAGTCCAGCATTACACAATGGTGTGCCCACGAGTCTAGATTCGTCCAGATTGATAGTTGTTTGTTGATTGCCTGTTGAGTCCCTCTGGTCCAGCTCCATGGATCTGTGCTTCAATAGCTCCTGCCTGTACGAACTGCCTGAGAAGGTTCTGCACCATCTCCTCCTGCCTTTTTATCAACTGCTCCTGCATGCAATCCATCATAGTCTGCATCTCATCCCTCGTGATGTAGATGGGTGCCTGGTCTGCTCCAACTCCGGAGGAAGCCTCTTGACCTCCCTCTTGATGGGTCCTTTCCATGACCTGTCTCCTTGTCGATTTACTAACCATGGTTCCTCCTAGATCTGATCCTTTAGCTTTCCAAATCTGAACTCCAAATCCGATGTAGCGAGTGCTGGTTTTCTCAATGAAAGCACTAAAGTGTTTGCGCCAAAATTGGTCATAAACCCCAGAAGTAGTGAAAGCACCAATGTTTACATACAAATCCTCAATATACAAACACAGATCTAAGATCCAAATGATGTAGAGAGTAAAAATGAAGAAATAACAAAATTAAAATGAAAGAAAGTGAGAAAAGACACGAGATTTATAGTGATTCGGCTATCTTCGGCCTACGTCCACTTTGAATTGATCCTTTTATTCCTTTTTTACCGACTACAATTACAATCCTTTGAATATCAATAACCAAAATGGCAGAGTTTAGCCCTAAAAGAGAAGAAGAACATCCCCCTTTAACCGCCATGGAGATGCTATTTATAGGAGTAGATCTGAAAATATCTGCCCCAAAACTTGGAATACCCTTTCTCACGCATAGGTAGGCCCACCAAATCGATCTGGGGTTGTTTGGGATCGATCCCCGTTCGATCCATGCTGTTTTCGTATCGATCAAGATTGCCTCCAATCGAGCTGCGATCGATCAGGCGAGCTCTTGAGTTGATATGAAAGCTCCTGTGAAAATTTCATGGTGTTTCGACTTGTAGTTTGACAGTTATGATCGGTCCAAGATTGAGTTGGTTAGTGAAGGCTGATGATTTCGTATCCATCCAGAGCTTCATATCCATCATATCTGTATCCATCAGCCCACATCCATCATCTTCCATTGCCTTGTATCCATTAGTATCCATGCCGTTCATATCGATCCAAGTTTTCATTCCATCTTGACGGCTTCGTATCGATCGATATGAACTCGATCGATACGAAATGTGTCTCTGAATCCATCTAATGTCGTTACCCTTCATGTGTGCCCTTCATATCGATCAATAAGTGATCGATATGAAATGCTTCTCCAAACCCTTGTAACCATTGCTTCATATCCATCAGTTTGCTTCATTCCTTATATTTATCCAACCCGTATCCCTTGGTTGCTTTGTTCCTCGTATCGCTCCAAATCGATACGAAACGCACCAACATGTTCTGTCACATCCATCCAACCGATACGTATGTATCGATATGAAATCCACATTCATCAACCTGTATCCTTCCTAGAGCTGCCTGATCGATACGAATCGATACGAAATGTATTGATATGAATGTCGATTGATCCAAACCAAACATCACAACGATCGATACAAAGGTATCGATTCAAAACCATTTCTCACCAATATTGATCCATCCATAACTTGAGCGTACGAACTCCGATTGACCTGAAATTCGAAAGGAATCTCACCTAGCCTTGTTTACCATTCCCAATCAATCCCACCTTGATTGGAGCTTGGTCCAATTTTGACGGTATCGACCATAGCCTTGTTTCCAACCGATCTCTAGTCCTGATAACCATCCTTTTTAGCCAATTTGTTGATATCCCGGCCTTGACCAAAAGGCGGGGTAACAAGGAGTCTTATTTTTCTTGGTTTTCCTTGTCTCAAACTGGTATTTCCTAATGGAAATAATGTAGGGAATGCTATTGAGACATACTGTAACACTCCCTTATTTCAAGACCCCGTAACCATACAATGTAGCCCTAAAACGGTGAGTCGTTGGAAGATAATCATATGATATGCATAGAGAGCATAAGATAAAACTATATTAACTAAACCGACCGATAGCTTTTAGAGTCTCAAACGAATGGGCACACAAAATATCATATTACACAAATACATATGTTTAATTACATATCTGATACCATAACCTATGTCTTTAAAAATCCAAATCCAAGCAATACCACACATTGTCACATCTTTTCTTTTGTTATAAATTATTTATACAACACTTATGTACAATATTTAAAATATATAAAAATCTTGTCTCTAGGTCCATCACATCTCCAAAATCCATCAACCTGAATAACATCGATAAAAATAATGTAGGAGTGGGTCAGACATATGTCTTAGTCACTGCTATGATAGTGATACGACATGGTTTAAGTCTAAGTTAATATCTTCTGGACCCTCCTGTGCCGCGCTACAGAACAATGTTATACTATCGAAATAACCGTAAATGTAATCCGGTCTTGCCCCTTGCGGTAAAGGAATACACATCTACGACTATTCAGTCTCACCTCTTATGGTAATGGATAATCACATGTTGGACTTATGTCTGGTCCGCCACGTGCACTATAGGTCGACTGTTGTCCACATTAAAACCCTCATGGACCAGTCTCGATGCTCTATAGGAGAATGCCACGTTAATACCATGAAATAAGGACCTGCCGTGTGTGCTACAAGATTCAAGTATTCACTCCTCGCCAAAACTATATACACTTCATTCGTTTATTGTCCAAAGCCATATACACTACGCTCGTTCATCATTAATACCATCAAACCATGTACCCAAACAACAGCTATGTACATCAAGATATCACTATAGAGTCATGAAAGAACACTACACAAAGGACCAAAGCATCGCACGTGTGACAACTCGCACCTCTTAACACACAGATCCAAAGCCTAAGGTGACTTTTGGGACTCGTGTCGGTGCCATAAAGTACGAGCTATCAGGTTTTTAAACATTACAAAGGCTAAGAACATAAGGGTCAAATCTAAGGCATTCTATACTTTCAGATCTCATGGCAGAAGGAATAAAAATATTAATACAGAAAAATAGTCATCTCAAAAAATCCAAATACAGTCTCAAAACAGTACATAGCCAAATCCACAGTATACAGAAATACATCAAATAGTCTGATAAAATACTAGATATGGTAAATAGTACATGAGGAGTAGTAGGAAATAAAAAGAAACTCTGATGCTATGCTTACCTCTCCAAGTACTGTCGCTTGGTTTATCACCTACTGCCATGTCCTCCTGTGGTGAGGAAAAAGAAAGGAAAATGGGTGGGTTAAACAAAAGTTTGGTGAATGAGTACATTATTAATATATGATGATCACATGCAATAGACTTAAGTGATACTCTATTTGACCTAGGATGCCTTAGGAGTGCCTGTGAATTACTTGTTTCTTAATTAAAGGGATTTAGCTCAATACACACATAGACTAGCGACTTATGTAGGCTAATACTTAGGGTCGAACAACTAATCAAACTTCAAGACAACTAATGGTCGACTAATAGCTACTAGAACTATTCCACATAGGTTTTCCTATGATTTCCAACCATGGAACTACGTTTTCCACAACTACGACTATGCGTAATTAATCCAACATAGGTTTTCCTATAATTTCCACCATGAGACCATATTCCCACAACTACAGCTACATGAATCCTGCTTACGCGTTGAGGGGGAGCCCGCAATGCCGATACGTCGAAGTATCTCATCGTTACTAGTTTGCTACATCCATGTCCACCTCTCAATGGTAACGTAACGCCTCTTATCGCACCGCGTTGGGATCCATCAACAACACAACATCACATCGCGTCCCTACGAATATCAAGTAATGCCCGTTGGTGTCGGGCTGCACACTACATCGGGTATTATCATAAGTGTTGCCTGTCCACCATAGAACCTTTTGCAAGTGCAATTTGCGATAGAATCACCCAAGTCGAATATCGACCCTTGTTGGACAAATATCATTTATCCAGTCCCACAACGTCCTAGTGTCACCACATAGTGAACTTGCTTCCCTACCTATACTAACATCTATATATATAATATAGACTATTATCTTTATTTCTAACTTGAGCTTTAGGCCGAGGTTCATACTGCGCTCAGAAATGCTTACCGACCGCTTGCTTCTGGAGTGGTCGGCAGGCTCCAATGAACGATCGACCGGTCGGAGTGAAATCTTTATGTTAATTTAATCGTCTTCTTTGATTTTCATTAATTATTGGTTAATCATGTTCTTTCCTAAATCTGAATGGTAAGCCTAGAGTTTTCATGAATCCCAAATTTGTGAAATTTAAGTTGTATTTGTCCAAACTCATATTCAATTTACAGTAACCGGTTTAACCTAGGTTCAACATCAACAAATTATATAAATACATATTTGATTAGAATAGGATATAACTTGGATAAATTCTTATTTAGCAGGTTTACATCAATTTATATTTACTGCCAAATCTCAGTTCTAAACAAACTGGTTCTCAATTTAATTTTTTAAATAATCTTAATTAGATAGGGTATACTAAAATTAACTACGTATAAATCATCTAATTAACATTGTACCCACTCACCTGAAGTTGTTCCCCCCATAATCCACTTCCTCCCATATGTTATAGGTCTCCACTTGATTTAATCTTCTTCCATCTCTCCACTTTTATTTTAAGTTAGATTTTTAAAGAAAGTTTGATTTGAGAAGGAAGGGAAATTTGGATAGAATTTAGACGTACTATAATGAAATTAGGGTTTTGACAATTAACTTAGAGTTGTATTTATAGGGGTTGCATTTCATCTCAAGCGTTGGATTAGTTACTATCAAATCTCGACCATTCGACTGCTCAAAACCATTGTCCAGAATCGATGATCGGTCGTCCGCTTGACCTTAAGCGATCGAGATTATTAAATTCAAATTTTATTTATTATTAATTATAATCTTTATTTAAGTTATACACCAAAATTTTGGGCATTACACGTATCGTGAAGTGGTACTAAACTCATCATTAGATTTTGATGACATTCGTATTTGAACTACCATTTCATCGTTCTCTTGATTTTCTAAAGCAGATAATATAAAGGCAGTTTGTTTGGTTGTACCAAAACTATGACTACAGCCGATATCTCAAATTCATCAATGTTAGTTATACCACACTCTAACTTAGGAGGACCTTGAAAGTCATCATCAACACTTTGAGTTGTTATGTAAATAATCTTGAACATGTGGAAGGTTGGTGGGTATACCATCCTCTGGTAACTCATAGAGAGAAACTTCATTAATATGCACATCCTCATAGAAAATATTATGGGTTTTAAGCTAAAGCTGTGTTTTTTACATGTTCACATCTTACTCTAAACTCTTTATTCCCATGTATTCCACTTCTATTGACAACTAATACTACTAACAAATTTTCTAGCTTAAATGGAAGTGAACATGTTATTGCATTAATGTCTAGAGGAAAATTAATAATATTTTCACTATATTTGTATCATTGTCCTCTAAAACAATAAACCGACGTCACCAGGTGGATGCGCACAATGAGTATTTGCTCTAAGCTTGTAAGACAATATAATTTAGGTGGAATAGATCCAAGTTCCATTAGATTTTGAGCACTAAAATTGTAAGAAAAGTCATGTGTTTCTCACCATGACAGTCTGAGCATGAAGTTGAAGAAATATTTAAATCAGGAAAAAATCGAGCGCAAGCTTGACAATTTATTCAATGGAAGTCTTGGCATGAGTTTCTAAATATGTGGACATTACTAATTTTAGAACTTGGGATACCAATGTTGGACTATAAATTGATAAATTGCTTTCACTTGAGTTCTTACAACGAGCTGTCAATTCTCTAGGTCGTGCGACATCAATTGTTTTTCTATGCTCTTGTTGTTGATTAGTTTCTTTTAGACGTCTAGCTCGTTGAGCAGATACATATAAGGGAAATTACGTAATTTATTACATATATCTAACTCAACCAATCGTATTTGAAATAAAATATATTTTCTTTTTATTATATACTTGATATAATGTGTTATATATATTAATGAATTAATTTAATTAAAATTATACTTAATAGAAAATCCATAAATGATATGTTTTGTAATAATAGTTACAAAGTGTTATAATCATAAGTAATTTATCACAATGAAAATAAATATAATATTTTAAAAGTTCCTAGCCAAGATGCATCGAGACAGGATATCGATGTATTCGTTGAGACTATAGTACATAACGCTCTTCAAATATTGGATAGTGTATTACTCATGACTGCTAGGGGCATCTAGCTGATAGTTATTGGATAACTATGAATGACTCATTCAATAGTTTTCTGTTGGTTAATATAAATAAGGTCAAAAAGAAAATATCGATGTGACTGACTTACATAGTTCTCTCAACTTGAGAATACGGTTGATCTTTAATATGAAAGCTCCGCTTTGATTATTGTCAAATCATAGCACGACATCCATCGAGTGACTATAGTTAGGTCGAGTGAAAGTATTGAAAGTGAAGCACTATTAAAGAAAAGGTTTTCTTCTCAGTTATATGAGGTTAGTTACACGGTCAACTAAAGCCAACTCAAAATCAAAGTTTCTTGCCGGAGCATTTCAGTTAATAATAATTGTTATTATTGAACTAAAGACTTTGTGTTTGGACTTTAGAGTTGAATATGGATGATATTGGAATTTTGACCATTAACAAATTCCATAAGTCCAAAGGTATATAGTTTTGACGAAGAGAATTGGTGGAAATAAAAGTCACAACTGGGTAACGCTTGATAAAGTAAAATTGGATTTAACCGAAACCAAGTATGCGATAAATTTGGCCAAAATGTCACACCAATTGCTAAGTTTGACATGTGAACATTAATATTCGAATAGTTTGATATTGATCGCTAACCAAATTTACACCTAACGAGTTATACAACCGAAACGATGAATACTCCTTTGACCGAACGATTTAAATAATTTGTAATTTTTATAAATAAATTAAATTAATTAATATTTATGAAATATTAATTATAAATTTTGATTTTGATTTAATAAACAAATATTAAATGTATTTATAGAAGTTATAATTATATTAATCGATATACGATATCGGTAAGCGTTTTAAATTAGATTTAAAATGGAAAATATTTGTTCGGACCATAGATGAGTTCATGGCCCAATAGAGGGGATGGTTTGTGCAGCCATAATAGGGGCTATAGGCGGTTCAAATATAGATGGGTTAGCATGATTTTGGATAGCTTAGATTAAAGGAGATTGAGTAAGAGATAAGATTCAAAATTCTCTTCTTTCCTTTCTCTATATAAGTATCTCTTCCTCCATTTGATATCGATCCTTTTTAGAACCTCCATCCCCAAACATTTGCTGGCCAAAATCCTCCTTGTGATCTCTCCAATTTCTCAAGTTCAAATCAAGTCAATTCAACTGCTATTTGATAGTTGGTGGTCAATGATTTAAGGATTAACACTCTTTTGGATCGAAAATTATTTCAAGGAGCACACATCATCATTTCATTGTGTAATTCAAGGCATTGGAAGTAAGGTACATTTCTGATCAAATATAACTATCATGTTTAGATATAATGTTATATAATATATATATATATGTTATATTGTTAGTTAGGTCATGATATGTAAATAGTATTGTCACGAATTGTTTTGGTTGTATTTATTGTTAGTCCATGAGATGATGAGATGATGGTTTTGATGACAACAACTTTAGAATATATTATAAAATATAAATACTAACATTACAAGTTTAGATATATATGCATATGCAGGATCTAACCATGCAGGTATCAAGAGTGAAGACTGTACAGTATAGAGATTCAAGATATAGAGATAGAAGACTCATGAGTATCAAGAATTTCAAGAGTTCAAGTTTCCAAGATAAGTTATATAGTTAGGAATATTGTTAAAACTCATAGAAAGGCACTGACATCTTAAAATCTATTTTATTCGTGGAATGGAATCCACTTCGTGCTCGTTAAAGGGATGGAACCCTAAGTAGGATGGAACCTACGAAAAATCTAGTGGAACATCTTTTTGTATCCACTTACTTTTATTTCAAAATGATTTTCAAAATATATATAGCTTGTTTTTCAAAATGAATTTAAATATTCCTGTTTAAAAACCGAAATCATTTGTCCTGGTTTTTTAATATAATTTTAGCCTCAAAACATCTTTATTTTCAGAGTCAAAATTTCTCCTGATTTTAAACTATCTTTTCAGATAATATATTTAACTTTTAAATTATTTATACTTTGATTTAAATTATAGTTAAATAATATATATATATATATATATTTTTCTTTATATTTACTTATGAATTTCAACTATATTCAAGTATATTTATAAAGTTTTTATATAAGATAAATATTATTTTTATAGAAATTCAAAACATCAATTTTGGCTGAGGGATGTCGACATGCCCATAGGCACTATGTCGACATGGTGACAGTTGAGTTCAAAATTTAAATTTCAAAAGAAGTGTCTATTCGCCATAACTTTTCACGAATGGACATGACTATTGTTCTTCTATAAATAGGGGTCAGTTTCAACGAATTTTTAATCGCTTTTCTCTGATTTAACTTCTCTTCTTCTTCTCCACTTTCTTATTTAAAAATTACACCATTACTCTGCCGAAATCAATATCGAATCTAACTAGATAATTTCTGGTTTTGATTCTCTCCACTATCTCTACAAGATCCAAGTGCTAATCTGAGTTATAGACTTTTTGTAATCAATCGAGCGAGAGAAGGTGTGATTGTAGCCCTGGAAATCAATTGGGTGAACTTGTTGCCTCGGAAATCAAGTATCTATACCCAGAGGATTGTCATTCTGGAGGGTGTACCTCGTAGCCTTGAAACCGAGGGTTGTAATTGTTGAATTGAGTTTGAAAGAAAATCTGCACTTAGTTGTGCGGGACTGGATGTAGGGTAACTCCGAACCAGTATAAAATCCGGTGTGTTCTTTCCTTTACTGCTTTTACTTTATATTTGCATATGTGTTTTGATTCTGTGTTCATATCTGTGTCTAATTAGTGTATACATTGTTAACAAATTAAGATAAACTCAAAAAGATTAACAAATTTCTTAAAACACTATTCACCCCCCCCTCTAGTGTTAATTCTAGCCTTAAGATCCTTAATCCACATTTCTCACATTTATGTATATACTTATAAATATAAAATAAAATAAAAAAATTGTTATGTTCATACCTATAATGGCATGACTTAGAGTTTAGAAATACATTTTTTGTTTATTTTAATAATATATAAATATATATTTTAATTAAAGTTTATATGTATATATGAAGTATTTTTATACATGTAAACAAAAGTATATATATACACCTACATTTAGACAATATATTTACATATTGGATGAACTAACATGTCCATTGCGATGTAAATCCTAACATATATACATGTCTATGTTATACCTTAAACGAATTGATATATTACGTACGCATACACCTAAATATATATGTGTGTATAGAATACATATGTGTGTGTGTGTGTATATCATATCATTAATTAAATAAAACTATATCTGTTTGAAAATTTGTATAAAATAAAAGATTTTATTTAAATATAATTTATAAATATTCTAAATGATTTAGACTTTATAGGCTTAATAAAGATCTAGTAGGGCAAAAAAATTTAGAATTCACTCATAACTTTTGCTACGGGCTGGCCCAGTTGCAACATATACATGGTTGCTATTGTATCTAGCAACATTTTTAGCATGCTTTCTCAGCATAGGTAAATCTCTGTTTATACAATGATTATCGAATATAAGCAAACTGGAATACACACACATGTATACATATATGTACAAAATGATGCTATATTATGATCTAGTCTTACTTACTCTGTGAAAAACAAGATGCATCAGATTGACCAAATATACTAAGAGAACCATAAAAAAGATCAGATGCATTGGATAGACTTGGTGCATTAAAATGAATATCAAAAGGATTGGGACCATCACATAAAGGATCAATAATAGGCAATGGCTCTCCTACAATCATAAGGTTATCCGTTACTTCATGTTGCATGTAACAACGCGCACCCCAGTGGACTCGAATTTTCGCTAAATCAAAAGCCCAAGTCCACCAAAGTATGGATCATTGGTGTTGGTATCCTATAAATGAACAAAAGTACATCAAACCACTAACGATAAAACTCACAGCAAAGCAACAAAGTATAATAAAGTATATAATTACTGACTAAGCTAATACCTATGGTATCTAGTACCCTTGCTAGTATCGATCATGCATAAAAATATATCCTTCCACCGTTCCCTCCTTGTACCAGTACCTATCCCTCCAAGTCTATCATGTGTGTTGTAATGAGGAGGGGGTCAAAACAACGTTCTGGTGAC
Source organism: Allium fistulosum (assembly GCA_030737815.1). Classification (NCBI taxonomy): domain Eukaryota; kingdom Viridiplantae; phylum Streptophyta; class Magnoliopsida; order Asparagales; family Amaryllidaceae; genus Allium; species Allium fistulosum. Next base: position 748,093,942 of record CM060905.1, on the reverse strand, counting down.
TAATTACATACGTTATACATAACACTTGTTTATACTGATTGCTTTCTGGTGTTATGTCTACATTTTAAACTTAGTCGTATTGACTTCATATACGCCCACGATATGCCCCGCCTACTTGATGTATTCAATAACTACATGCGTGTGTATATATAAGTACCACGGTACCCTTTGGCCCAGGATACTTCCGTCGCTAGTATTTGTAACTCTGCACCTCATCAGGATCCATTGTCAACATAGTAACACATCCTCGCCACCGTGCATACCAAGGAACTCTCGTAGTGCCTAATAACGACATTACAACTATTTAGCCATAATCTACCTCGTTTTGAAAGGCCCGTATTAAAAGGTTATCTAGCCTTGCCTCTTAAAAACAAACAAACTAACAAACAATTATGAGGTGGTGCATGTCCTAAACGTGGTATATACTGGTAGGAGACGTAGCCCATTTAGGTGTAATCCTTGTCTTTTCGCTGACCGCTCAGGACCGATGACGATCTTGACCTATGTAAATAGCTCATACTTCTCACATATATGGTACCAACCTCACTGTCATAGCACCGAGCCTACATTCACCATCCTATTTAGATTGCCTAATGCAAGTAAGGAAAATGCCCACTTGGTTACTTAACGTGCATCCTCTTAAAGGTTAAAGCAGACTCTACTTGCCCTTTGACGATTCGACGAGGGAAAACCATTTTACTTTGGCATATTCCTTTCCTCTATATATGAACATGTAATTTCACAGGTCCTACAATTGAATATGTCCCACATCAGTATAATGTATACACAACTGCTAATGACCTCTTGTGGTAGGCAGACTTCCATTATGTAACACTACCAACCTCACATTCCTACCCATATTAGTGACTATGTCATATTTACTTACTCTAAGTTATTGACTAAATTCGGTAATTCACACCTATCATAAATACATACTCGAGGGTACATAAATTTATTTAGTTACTACGCCTTCTATGTTCAACTGTTGATATTTAGTTATTTTACCTAACTTGCTTCTTGTTTTATTTACTCCAATTCAATGTCTTTTACCGCTTACTTTTAATTTAATAGATTAAATACCTTTTTTTGTTTGACTTCCATTTGATACTATTAGGTATATCCTACTGTTCCTTTTGAACTATTACTATCTTTCTTTGATTACTATAAATCTCTTAATTACTCACTTCTTTTTTACATACATTTCATCACTTATTGTTATTTTCTAACTTATTGCATATATTAGATTTATAATTGAATTATTTGTATTATCTCTACTACAATACTTTGGTTTATACTTAGGGATTCTGCATTTTTAATGCATTGGAATTACATCTTTCCAAAAGGAAATGTTAATACTATAACTTTCCATAAATTATCTAAAAGAAAACATGTGTTATATTTGAAATTACAAGGAATTATCTTTTCTATTATAATTGAAGTAGACAATACAAAGTATGGTAAACATCCATTTTCTTTTCATCTCTTTCTTTTAGGTGTATTCCTTGTTATTTCAAACAACACACTTTTATACATAATTATAAAACTGGATAATTTATAGAAATTTACATTGCAGCGCACTTTATTTTGATGAATTAAAATACTACTTAAATCCCAATCCAAATTATAATAACTTCCAATTTATATTTACTAAAATATATCATTCAACCGACAAATCAGGAATTATTATACAATATTATAAGTTTAAGGACTACTTTCACCCTTACTTTCCAGATTCAATTATATGTAATATTGAATCAAAATTAACAATTCATAGAATACATAGGCATGGTTTTTAAATTCATTACATCTATATATTTAAGCCTACAATTCAAAAATTATATTCAGGTATATAAGGAACATATTTACAATGATATAAATCCAATTTTATATAAAAATACATAATTTCTCACTCACCTTTAAGCTTTCAAATCTCCGGATCTAAATCATGTTATTCTTGTTTGACTCCATTTTTCTCCGTATCAAAATATTTACCGCAAGCATATACATATTTATTAGAAATTTAGATCGAAGAAGAGATCTGAATTTGATTTAGATTTGGATTTGGATTTATAATTTACCCTGGCTGGCGATATGATTTGATATTAATCTTCTTCTCCTATTCTCCATTTAAATATCTAAATTATAGTTTATATCGATTTTAGGATTTTAGAAGGAGAGAAAATGGCGGACGTTAGATTTAATTATATTAAATTCGGGTCATTTGGCCCAGATTCAATTTACAGCCACCACCTTTCACCGGTCGACCACTATAATGCCATCGGTCAACCGCTAGCGGTTGACGGTCCCAATAAAGGGGTCGACCAGTCGCATATTTATGTTAATTAATTTATGTGTTTTGTTTAATTGCTTTTAAAACTTATTTTGTCCAATTCCGATCGATATGGTTTAACTTTAGTTTTGCTTACACAATAAATATCCATTAATGTTAATTAACGTTAGTTTACTATAATTATTTCCATAATTACATATATAATTATTTCCGATCTGATATCCTTAAACGTCAATAATTTTTTTGTTTGAAATCCGATCAAAAAACTTTATATATGAAAATTGATCAGAAAATCGCCATGAGCACAATGGTGCAAGTTTCGTAGTCAAATTCTGACATTTGTAAAATTTTCATATTCGGATTTATTATTTTTTATTAAATTTCTTTTTTATTACTTTTCGTTCAATTTACGGGGTCTTACATGGCATCTAGTAAAAGTTTACATTTGACAATTGAAATATTTGTCAAAATGATAATTTGTCATACAAAACAAAGACTTAGTTAAAATATTATTTTTAATATTTATACGACAAATTCTTGTTTGTATAATTTAAAATAAAACTAAGTGACAAAAATTTATGATTTGAAAAATAGTAACCTTATGAATAACTTGCGATATTGACAAACATTTCACTTAATCGACACCATCTTAAAATTTTGGCTCATCATTATTAATTATCAAGTAAAGATGATGCATTCAGATCAATACAATACATAACATCTACACATGTAATAAATATAATTCTTTATTATTTTCTAAAATATTAGAATGGAGAAGGAAACAACAATAATTTTGTTAACATCAAAGATCTAATACATAGAATAAATTTATGATAAATATTGTTGGAACAATCACCTTGACCTTTAGCTTGTTCTTTTTTGAACAACTTTAAAATGTGAAGCATTGATAGAGGATATTGGCACATAATCATTGCAGTCATCAAATGGCTCATTGTGGTATGTTGAAGGTAATGCATTGAAATCAAAATTACATACAGCTACATGTTTGATTCATGGAAGATAGTATATTTTTCAATCAATATCATAAATATTTAAAATATAATGAGTCAAGATAAAGACACCTTGATTATTAAACTCAATAAATGGAATATTTATGATAAACATTATTGAAACAATTACCTTAATCTTTTTCTTATGCTTTTTTTTAACACCTTCAAATAGTGAAGCTTTTATTGAGGATATTGGCATATGAGTACTACAACCTTGAAATGATTGTGCATCACTCTTAGTCAAAGGTAATACGTTCAAATCAAAATTACGCATAATAGATGCACGTTTGATGTATAGAGAATGTTATATTTTCTCAATAATATTATAAAATTTTAGAGATAAAATAAAGTGGAAATTAGGAAGGCATCCCTATCATACTTTCATATTGTAAAGCGGGTCCCTATCAAAGTTTCATTGTAAAGCGGGTCCCTGTTTTCTGGAAACGAAGAAAAATTATTGCTGAAATGTTAGCAACTTTTATAAATAAGTGCTGATATTTCAGCAACTATCTGTGTCAAAGTTTTATTGTAAAAGCAAAGAAAAATTATTGCTGAAATGTCAGCAACTTTTATAAATAAGTGCTGATATTTCAGCAACTATCTGTGTCAAAGTTTTATTGTAAAAACAAAGAAAAATTATTGCTGAAATGTCAGCAACTTTTATAAATAAGTGCTGATATTTCAGCAACTTTCATAAACTATGTTCACAGTGTACATAAATGTTGCTGAAATATCAGCAACTTTTATAAATAAGTGTTGATATTTCAGCAACTTTCATACACTATGTTTACAGTGTACAGAAATGTTGCGAAAATGTAAGCAACTTTTATGAAATGTTGCATCATGCTCTACAATAATCGTGAATAAAAAACAGGGACCTAATTTACACTGAAATTTAGTGAAGGACTTTTCGTGAATTTTGAAACTTAATAAGGACCCGTGACAAAAGTACCCTAAAATAAAATTATGGTTAAGAAGAAGACACCTTCTTTATTAGACTGTGTTTTTTATTCAGCCTCTTTACATAATGATGCATTTATGAAAGATATTGACTCTTCTTCGGCAACAGGTGCCTTCATTATTTTACATGAAACCTAAATATCTTTACAAGGGAAAAATCATTAAAAATATATATTAAATGGATAAAATTCAAACTATCTAATCATTATTTGTAGCATTTATGATCTGGTTATTATGTTAATATATTTTTAATACAGTATGTATAAGCATTTGAAAATAAAATGAGAACATTTAGGTTACAATGCATGCCTTTTAAAGACAATAACAACGATAAAGAAGACAAAATAAAGGCAGAAATACCTCATTGATCAATTGCCGCATACTTTAGAAAATTGATGAGATTAAACAAAACGACAACATCAAAAAAAAATTCTTATAATTATCTAGAGCAATTTTAAGGACTAGTGTTAACATAACCGGTAAACATACATACATCCACAACTAATCAGATGCTAAATTAATTATTAACTAAAAATAAACTAAATTGATTATTGACTAAAATAAACTAATCAGAGAAATTTGGCACTATGGCTTATATATAACTGCTAGCTAACTATGTTATACTACACCATGTATTTCATGTTTCTTAGGTTGAGAAAAACAATGAGACATAAGTTGTGCTTCAACAACATCTTCACATAACGATTAAATCATTAATGAATCAAACAGAATATTGGGCATCTGAATTGCCAAAATTTAAACACTAACACCACTCAAGCACTTGCCAAATTAGAACAAAAAAATAGGAAGAGACAACATGCAGATAGTTATTAGAAATTGGTGGTCAGAATTCTAACATTTAACTTGAGACAAAGTCACAATTTGAGAATGGAATGTTTCTTTACGCAACAAGTGCCCAGCAGACTATGCAATCCCTAGAGAAACTAGTTCTCGCTTTACATATGATCTAACCAGAATTGTTTATTTCCACATACCTAATAATTTTACATCATCCTTAATTATGATAACTGTAATTGTGGTTTGAACTTTAAACTATCAAATCATGTTCATGAATTCCACTTTAAGTCTATATTGCATTGTGTTTTACAGTGATATTCACAAATACATTAATAAATGATGATAAAATGTTTTCATTATCATAAAAAGGGGCATTCTTCATTATTTATAACTTCAAATTAATAAATTAAAGCTTAATATGTTATATGGTAACTTTTTTGCATATGACATTTAAACCATAAAATAATGTAACTCTATGGTTAAACCATAAAATAATGTTATTCTGTGGCATGGAAGAAAGTAGAAAAAATGCAGCTTCCAACTATCTATGTTATATTAAAGGCCGAGTTAGGTTAGGCGACCAAAGTCACTCCTCCTTGAATAGTGCTAAATAACACTTAAATATTATAGTTTTTATTATTATATTTTTTTGCTACAAATTATTATTATAACGATCCGCATTTTGGACCGTTCAAGTCGACAAAACATACACACATGCCGACTCAAGCAATCCAAAATACAGATAGTTATTGGGGTTAAATAAGAAAGAAAAGAAAGAACAGAAACAAACTCAGAATCTCGCAGCGGAAGGGACAAGATATAATAATAAAATAACAGTTCATGAAGCTGTTAAATAAATAAATTTGATTATTATTATACATCATAAATCAGAGTTACATACATATCAGAGATAAAACAACAATGCAGCGGAAAAATAATACAGTAGTAGAATACAAATGATGTAATACCAAACTTCGTCTTCGTCCTCCAGAATATACCTTCAACCTAATCTGAAATGCTCAGGCTGACCCGAGCGTAATGAAAAGACAAAACACTCGAGTTAGGACTAAAATATCTCATGTAAGTTAAATCGAATAAGTAAATATGAGTGTGACGACGTCGGAAATGTTTACGGGTTTTAGACACCTCCTATCCCGTGTTTAATGTGCGTGCGTTAACTTAAGAGATGTTCGGGATTTCCATCTCCTAAGGATCCGTTAAACTATCTACTATATAATAGAATACGCTATATACAATAATGTCTATCATAAAGTAAAATATCAAACTAGCGTTAAGCCATGGCCCATTCCACCCTTAACACATTTTTATTCCCAAGAGCATATACAAGACCGTAGTTTCCCCAAAACCGGAAGTCACCAGAGGGCAATCCATATACTAAAGGTACAAACCAAAACGTAGTGGTCGCGAATAGGATAATCAGTATGACAAGGTACATGAGGCGATACCAACTAGGATACTAGTAGTTGCCTGATCCGGACTGATGTTGGGCATAGCAGCTACTATCCCAACACCGCGAAACAACACTCCCATAATCGAGGGGTGCACCCAAATCGAATCACAAAAGTAATAGACATGGTAACGAAGGAGTGTGTCCGCTAGAGATGGCGATCCTCAATGGCCCGGCGCGGCTCCTGTTTTAGTCATGTCAGGGGTCATCCAAAATCGTTCTCTTTCTTCAGTCAACGCGTTCATCAAAACCATCCACTTCGTTCTGGATCAACACTCCGCGTATATTAGTTATCAAAGTGGTTTTCGGTATCGACAGAGAGTATGTCCATATCCGATCCCGGTCTCTTTAATAACTACGTTATATTTTTCACACCGGTTGGATCTTTTACATTTTCAAAATCAATTCATAATTGATTATCAAAAATATCATATTCGCTTCACAAAAATCAAATCCATTTCAAAATCATCATATCTACTCAAAATATACAATTTCATTTCAAAATCATTTTCGCCTCAAATTCCACAAAACGATTCACATAAACTCGAATTCCAAGATTTAAAATTTAATCAAATCTCAAATCATCAATTTCAACTCGATTCAGCTTCTCAATAAACCATTTCAAATTATCAATTTCAAATACATATTTGAACCACAAAATAAGCCATTTCAATTTCCGTATATCTCAAAGCTTTAAATATTCACATTTCAAAACTAAATTTGATAATTCCATTTATATCTCAATTTAAATTCATTACATTTTGTTTCTGAGATATTTCTTTAATCATTTCAATACATCTAAATACGACTTCAATTTAAAAATTTAAATAAACAAAATATCCCATTTAAATTTATATAAGTTTGAAATATTCATTTAAGTCACTTTTAATCACATTCAAGTTATAAAACACATCTTTAAATTTTCAAATTTAATAATTTCAAATTAACCTTGTTTAAGAAAAATTCTTAAATAAATATAATTTCAATCAATTTTATCTTCAAATTTAATTCAATAGTTTCAATTTAGTTCAATTCAAAAATTTATTTAAATTTCAATTCAATTCCAAATTAATTAAATCTCAATTTCAAATTAATTTTCAATTCCAAACTCAAACTTGAAATATCGTTTCATATAAATTTTCTTAGAAATATTCAGAGTTCGATTAAAAGTCCAATCTTTTAAACAAATCAACTTCCGAAAATTTACGCCTTATTTCAAATTTTTTTCTTAAAAATCTAAACTTCGAATAATTAAACAATTTCATTTACCAAGTTTAAATTCCAACATCTCGAGGTTCAATTCAAAATAATTCAATTTCCATAAATTGGATTTTATTCTTAAAATCAATTCATTTAAATAATTTCAAAACAACTTTTAAAATCATTTAATTTAACCAACCCGGTGTCCGTATATAATTTTCTAACCTATGGCCAAGTGGATAATTATTTCAATTTTAATTTCAAGGATGGATATATATCATTTCAATCCAAATAGATGTCATAGGTATATCATTTCAACCTATTTCTTAATTTATTCGAAATGATTCAGTTTACAGTTTATATGCAATAAACAATATACATGATGATAGCATGATATATCAAAATAAATAAACAACCAATATCGACCAATAGCATCCATCACAACCAATCAACCATAAAGCCAATAGCATTCACAACAATTTTATAATTATCAATATCGAGTAATATACTACCAATTTAAATTTAAATTTATTTTAATGGTCAATTTAAATTCTATCAATTAATTCATATATCAATACAGATGATAATTAAACCTACCAAACAACAGCCAATAAATTTCATATCACTTCAGAATATAAATTTAACTAACAAAAGTTATCTTAGTCGATTGTGAGCGTATAAACACTCACCTTTTGAATTACCGATGATTTAAAATCCAAATAAAGGTCCAAATTTGAACAGTCTCGGAATGCAGCCAAACCCGCTCCATGACGTCCGGAATTTCGATACGAACGCAACGGAGAAAACCGCGCGTCGATCCGATCTCGTATGCAATAGATATGCTAATTAGAAGTTACACGATATATATTGTTATGAAATAATTAAATAATAATAAAAAAAAATACGTTACTTTCTTCTTCACGTTCGTAACCAAGAGGAGGCCGAACCCATCCTCACACAGAAAACTTCCATACGCACGCAACCAATCAAGACCAGAGGTTGATCGGTGACCACCACTACGTGCGCCACCTTGAGAGCCACCTACGCGCCAAGTTTCACATCACCAATCGCCGCCGTTTGCACGCAATCCAAGAAAATACGTACATGCTTCCAAGTCAGATCTGGGCGAATCCATGGCGTAAAAGCATAGATCAACCGTATGGATTTGAAGAGCTCGCCGAGATCTACAACTTTGCTTTTGGAATTTTTTGATTTCGTTGAACGGATTGAGAGATATTAAGGAAAGAAGTTCGAGCAATTCTGGCCATTGAATAGGTGGCGGCCATGAGATAGAATTAGGGTTTCTGGATTAAAATGACAATAAAACTGTTTCGGTTCGCATGCGTAATTATATAGGTAGGTCCAAAGTCATCCGAACTCCAATCGAGACGTGCCGCCAGGCATTTATAAGGTTTTACCCCCGTTCCGGACGCAATGGAACTAGTCCCAAGGCCTAATTCAATCGTATGCAGAAGATAGCTTTTGAAGTCGATTATTTTAATTAAATTCGACGTTAAATTTCTACGCGTTTCAAGCTCGCACGGCCAAACGACAAGTCAGATTGCTACGAAAATTGAAACCTTACAATAATTCACTGTTACGGATCCGATGAAACTGGTTTCGTCGAAATCCGAGACAGTTGTAAAAATGGCTATTTCTACCGTTTAATTTCAATATAAAATTCCCAATTTTAAATTATTAACTTTCAAATCAAATTTCAATTGTTCACAAATTTCATTTTTAATTTCACAGTAATTAACAATCTTTTACAATGCAGTTTTCCATTATAAATCCAGTATAAAAGATTATATTAGATTCAGCGTTCAATTATATTGTAATTTAAATTCAAGTCATTTAATTCCAATTGAATTCTTTTATTTCGATTTACACTTTCATTATTGAATCAACCATTTACTTATATATTATTATCAATAGTTTATAATTCATTTACTTTCATTTTCTTCAGCTATCATCTTATTTAAATTCACAGTAATATTAAATTACATTCATTTACGTTGATTTCAATATTATGACTTCAATATTAAATGTAACATTTTATTTATTTCGTTGTTTACAATCAAATTCAATTCGTTTCAATTACTTGTTACACTCAAATTTAAATCTTTACTTACGTTCAATTACAAGTTACCATCTTTATCAAATTACAGTTTCAGTTATTATCTGATTTCAATCGACTGTAATATTAAGTTACATTTATTTGTATTAGTTTCAATAACATAAACTTCCACTATTAAATCTACCATTTTATTTATTCTTTGTTTACAATCATAACCAATTTGGTTTACAATCAAATTCAATTCATTATTTACATTCAATACAAGTTAACATCCATATTTAATTTACAAATAAGTTATTTCAGAATTCAGTTTTGTATTTTAACTTGTAATTCACATTTAACAACACAAAATTTTATTTCCTTCGGATTTTTATCAATTTTTTTTATTTTAATTCGTATTTTTAAAGTGTTATAAATACGGGTCGTTACATTCTCCCCCACTTAAAACTTTTCGTCCTCGAAAAGGAACGGAGAAGGGAAAACCATCATTTAGATATAATTCATTCAAAATATTCGACTTATTTGCAAAATTTAGTTGTAGGATTTTTAAAATCTCAAAATTTTCTAACTCCTGGATTTTTGAAAAATTTCGGCAGCACCTCCTTTGCGCGGCTAGAACCGAAAAATTTCACAGTGGTAATAATTGCATGATATACATCTCATTACAAGAATGAGGCATCCCAAAACATGGGGAACACAATAATATACCACAACATAAACCGTAATCCGAGAACGTACCTTTTATTAAGCGTTTATTAGCATTTTAACTTACATTTTGCATTTAGCGCAGAAGCGAGCTCCACAAACGAAGCGCAACCCCTTTGCTACCTACTAAAATGCTCAATAACCAAGTTAAAACCATGCATATAAAGATAGATCGATATACTTAGCATAAACAACATACATATAAAATGTTTAGCTTCAAAACTGAAATTTCAATTCCAGGACAGCAAACGAATCTCAGTTTTTGGTCACCTAAACGTTAAAATTTGGCAATGGAATCTAAACAAAAGTTGTTGCATTCGTTTCAGGCTTTCCGGAATGTCCAAAATCATCAAATTCGGACTATCCGTTCAAAAGTTACGGCCGTTTTACTAAATGGATACGCCTCAGCCTGGGCAATGAATTGCGCAGGTCAGCGACGTTCACTCCCCTTTTCGACCATCTAAATGACAGCAAAACACAAAACACTTAAAGAAAAAGTTTTAACTTAAGTTCTTAGCTTTCCAGAAAGTTTAAGATCGTCAAAATCCGATAAACCAGTAAAAAGTTATGGCGAGAATACTAAGGTGTTTCAGATTTCTACTTCGCACAGGCCAGCGACTAATATTGGTGTTTTAAGCCTAGTGGATGAAGGTATTTATCAAAACATTCTAAACAAAAGATGTAGCACAGTTTCTAGGCTTTCTGAAAAGTCTAAGATCGTCTAATTTCGTCCAGCCATTTAAAAGTTATGGTTGTTTTCGTTTCAGCATATATTGAACAATTTTTGGATTTTTCAAAATTTGCTTTTATTATTTCAAAGTACAAACCATCAAACTTCAAATTTTCTAAGAAACAATCACAAACACAAATTCGTTTATTTTCTTATTTATCCATGAAATAAGTTTACATTCGATTTGTTTCCGATTTATTCAAGTTTGTTTCATTCATAATTTAAATTCAAGTCAATTTGCTTCAATTTAATTTCACTTTGCTTCAAATTTGAATTTAATTATTTAAATTTTTTATTCCGTTTATTCAATTCCATTTACACTAATGAATTATATTTAATCAATTACCTTCCATCTAACAACCAATACATATCAAACATTAACATCCATCCAAAATCTACACTAAATCAATTATACATTTCCAAGTCAAAATTTTAATTTCATACACTTCCAAGTTTATTGACATTTAGTTTTATACAAATTTAATCAGTTTCCATTTACTAATTTTATATTTAATTAATTTTAAATTCAATTCATTTTACAACTTAAATTTCCTTTATATTTACAACTATCAATAGATCTTCACATTTTATTATTCGCAATCACACTTGTATATTATTCATTTACTTATCCTTATTAGCATTTTAAACTTTTTAAGTATTTGGTAAGTTATAGCTATGCAAATAGAATATAGTTAAACAATATACAACTTCTTTTCATTCAATTTGAGTATTATACCTATTAAATAAATTTCCAATTTATTATTTTCCAAATTAAGGGTTACTCCTACAAATTTAAATTTAATTAATTTTTTTTTTCACTTAAATTCAATTTCACCTTTTCAATTCATAAGTTTCTAACAATTCAAGATTTACTTTAGTTTAATAATTAAAATCATTCCTTATTAGAGAACTTAAGAATTTCAACACCAGATTCGATTTAAACCATTTTTTTAAATATATATATATATATATACTAATATCTTTATATCTCAAATCATACTTTTTAGAAGAATTTTAATCAGCATTGAAATATATATATATATAAGTATATATATATATATAAGTATATATATATACTTATTTTCATTTCATACTTTAGAAAATTTCAATTCAATTTCTATTTAATCCAAAAGAGTACAGTTTCTAGTTTATTTCAAATTTATACTCCTTTATTCTAAGGGTTTCCTACTTCAATCTATTTTCACTTAACACTTAGGTTCATCCCTTATTTTTCAATTCAGAAGTTCCTTAATGATTCAAGTATTTGTTTATTTCAATAGTTTAAAGTCATTAAATATTAAAGAACTTAAGAATTTCAACTCCAGTTTCATTTCAAATCAAGTTTGAAATAATATATACTTATATTACTATATATCAAGTCATACTATAGAGAATACAAAATAAAATTCAATTTTAATCAAAACAGGGTTTAGAAAAAGCTATTAAGTGATCTCCCCCACTTGGACTCTCGAAAATAAACGTCGATGATGCGTGCACTCATCACCGAAATCATTCTCTAGTGTCAAGTGGGGAGTATAACACTTACTTCATTTGAAAATCCTTTGAAAACAATTTCTAATCGAATATACTATCATATAATACTTTTATTATACATTTCAAATTTTTGTTAATAAATTTTCAAAACACCAGAATTTAAATTCTCCATCTTAATTTAAATTCATTTTTATTTTATTTTATTTACCATTTATATTCATTGTCAATCATATTTACAAGTTTATTTTCTTAAAATTATCCAATAGTCAATAGTTAGAAATATTGACTAATCAACAATAAACGATGATAATCTAATATTATCATCTCCTAACAACCAACACAATCAAAATTTATAAATTTTCAAGATAATTCTTTTGTATATAAAATATAATCCAAAATAATATTATGTCAATCTGTCCTATTCGAGTGTTTAGAAATTCCTATCGATGCCTTGGTGTCCCAAGTACCAACCAGAATTCATAAATACTCAACGGAACAAATTAACACAATATAAAATCATTTTTATATCAAAATTACAAATATGCTCTCTCATATACACTCAAACTCATTCATAAGGTTTTAACCCTATTTCAATGAGTTATTCCCCACTAGAGCCAAGGTAATCTAAACCAAAGCTCTGATACCAACTATAACGACCCGCATTTTGGACCGTTCAAGTCGACAAAACATACACACATGCCGACTCAAGCAATCCAACATACAGATAGTTATTGGGGTTAAATAAGAAAGAAAAGAAAGAGCAGAAACAAACTCAGAATCTCGCAGCGGAAGGGACAAGATATAATAATAAAATAACAGTTCATGAAGCTGTTAAATAAATAAATTTGATTATTATTATACATCATAAATCAGAGTTACATACATATCAGAGATAAAACAACAATGCAGCGGAAAAATAATACAGTAGTAGAATACAAATGATGTAATACCAAACTTCGTCCTCCAGAATATACCTTCAACCTAATCTGAAATGCTCAGGCTGACCCGAGCGTAATGAAAAGACAAAACACTCGAGTCAGGACTAAAATATCTCATGTAAGTTAAATCGAATAAGTAAATATGAGTGTGACGGCGTCGGAAATGTTTACGGGTTTTAGACACCTCCTATCCCGTGTTTAATGTGCGTGCGTTAACTTAAGAGATGTTCGGGATTTCCATCTCCTAAGGATCCGTTAAACTATCTACTATATAATAGAATACGCTATATACAATAATGTCTATCATAAAGTAAAATATCAAACTAGCGTTAAGCCATGGCCCATTCCACCCTTAACACATTTTTATTCCCAAGAGCATATACAAGACCGTAGTTTCCCCAAAACCGGAAGTCACCAGAGGGCAATCCATATACTAAAGGTACAAACCAAAACGTAGTGGTCGCGAATAGGATAATCAGTATGACAAGGTACATGAGGCGATACCAACTAGGATACTAGTAGTTGCCTGATCCGGACTGATGTTGGGCATAGCAGCTACTATCCCAACACCGCGAAACAACACTCCCATAATCGAGGGGTGCACCCAAATCGAATCACAAAAGTAATAGACATGGTAACGAAGGAGTGTGTCCGCTAGAGATGGCGATCCTCAATGGCCCGGCGCGGCTCCTGTTTTAGTCATGTCAGGGGTCATCCAAAATCGTTCTCTTTCTTCAGTCAACGCGTTCATCAAAACCATCCACTTCGTTCTGGATCAACACTCCGCGTATATTAGTTATCAAAGTGGTTTTCGGTATCGACAAAGAGTATGTCCATATCCGATCCCGGTCTCTTTAATAACTACGTTATATTTTTCACACCGGTTGGATCTTTTACATTTTCAAAATCAATTCATAATTGATTATCAAAAATATCATATTTGCTTCACAAAAATCAAATCCATTTCAAAATCATCATATCTACTCAAAATATACAATTTCATTTCAAAATCATTTTCGCCTCAAATTCCACAAAACGATTCACATAAACTCGAATTCCAAGATTTAAAATTTAATCAAATCTCAAATCATCAATTTCAACTCGATTCAGCTTCTCAATAAACCATTTCAAATTATCAATTTCAAATACATATTTGAACCACAAAATAAGCCATTTCAATTTCCGTATATCTCAAAGCTTTAAATATTCACATTTCAAAACTAAATTTGATAATTCCATTTATATCTCAATTTAATTTCATTACATTTTGTTTCTGAGATATTTCTTTAATCATTTCAATACATCTAAATACGACTTCAATTTAAAAATTTAAATAAACAAAATATCCCATTTAAATTTATATAAGTTTGAAATATTCATTTAAGTCACTTTTAATCACATTCAAGTTATAAAACACATCTTTAAATTTTCAAATTTAATAATTTCAAATTAACCTTGTTTAAGAAAAATTCTTAAATAAATATAATTTCAATCAATTTTATCTTCAAATTTAATTCAATAGTTTCAATTTAGTTCAATTCACAAATTTATTTAAATTTCAATTCAATTCCAAATTAATTAAATCTCAATTTCAAATTAATTTTCAATTCCAAACTCAAACTTGAAATATCATTTCATATAAATTTTCTTAGAAATATTCAGAGTTCGATTAAAAGTCCAATCTTTTAAACAAATCAACTTCCGAAAATTTACGCCTTATTTCAAAAAAATTTCTTAAAAATCTAAACTTCGAATAATTAAACAATTTCATTTACCAAGTTTAAATTCCAACATCTCGAGGTTCAATTCAAAATAATTCAATTTCCATAAATTGGATTTTATTCTTAAAATCAATTCATTTAAATAATTTCAAAACAACTTTTAAAATCATTTAATTTAACCAACCCGGTGTCCGTATATAATTTTCTAACCTATGGCCAAGTGGATAATTATTTCAATTTTAATTTCAATGATGGATATATATCATTTCAATCCAAATAGATGTCATAGGTATATCATTTCAACCTATTTCTTAATTTATTCGAAATGATTCAGTTTACAGTTTATATGCAATAAACAATATACATGATGATAGCATGATATATCAAAATAAATAAACAACCAATATCGACCAATAGCATCCATCACAACCAATCAACCATAAAGCCAATAGCATTCACAACAATTTTATAATTATCAATATCGAGTAATATACTGCCAATTTAAATTTAAATTTATTTTAACGGTCAATTTAAATTCTATCAATTAATTCATATATCAATACAGATGATAATTAAACCTACCAAACAACAGCCAATAAATTTCATATCACTTCAGAATATAAATTTAACTAACAAAAGTTATCTTAGTCAATTGTGAGCGTATAAACACTCACCTTTTGAATTACCGATGATTTAAAATCCAAATAAAGGTCCAAATTTGAACAGTCTCGGAATGCAGCCAAACCCGCTCCATAACGTCCGGAATTTCGATACGAACGCAACGGAGAAAACCGCGCGTCGATCCGATCTCGTATGCAAAAGATATGCTAATTAGAAGTTACACGATATATATTGTTATGAAATAATTAAATAATAATAAAAAAAAAATACGTTACTTTCTTCTTCACGTTCGTAACCAAGAGGAGGCCGAACCCATCCTCACACAGAAAACTTCCATACGCACGCAACCAATCATGACCAGAGGTTGATCGGTGACCACCACTACGTGCGCCACCTTGAGAGCCACCTACGCGCCAAGTTTCACATCACCAATCGCCGCCGTTTGCACGCAATCCAAGAAAATATGTACACGCTTCCAAGTCAGATCTGGGCGAATCCATGGCGTAAAAGCATAGATCAACCGTATGGATTTGAAGAGCTCGCCGAGATCTACAACTTTGCTTTTGGAATTTTTTGATTTCGTTGAACGGATTGAGAGATATTAAGGAAAGAAGTTCGAGCAATTCTGGCCATTGAATAGGTGGCGGCCATGAGATAGAATTAGGGTTTCTGGATTAAAATGACAATAAAACTGTTTCGGTTCGCATGCGTAATTATATAGGTAGGTCCAAAGTCATCCGAACTCCAATCGAGACGTGCCGCCAGGCATTTATAAGGTTTTACCCCCGTTCCGGACGCAATGGAACTAGTCCCAAGGCCTAATTCAATCGTATGCAGAAGATAGCTTTTGAAGTCGATTATTTTAATTAAATTCGACGTTAAATTTCTACGCGTTTCAAGCTCGCACGGCCAAACGACAAGTCTGATTGCTACGAAAATTGAAACCTTACAATAATTCACTGTTACGGATCCGATGAAACTGGTTTCGTCGAAATCCGAGATAGTTGTAAAAATGGCTATTTCTACCGTTTAATTTCAATATAAAATTCCCAATTTTAAATTATTAACTTCCAAATCAAATTTCAATTGTTCACAAATTTCAATTTTAATTTCACAGTAATTAACAATCTTTTACAATGCAGTTTTCCATTATAAATCCAGTATAAAAGATTATATTAGATTCAGCATTCAATTATATTGTAATTTAAATTCAAGTTATTTAATTCCAATTGAATTCTTTTATTTCGATTTACATTTTCATTATTGAATCAACCATTTACTTATATATTATTATCAATAGTTTATAATTCATTTACTTTCATTTTCTTCAGCTATCATCTTATTTAAATTCATAGTAATATTAAATTACATTCATTTACGTTGATTTCAATATTATGACTTCAATATTAAATGTAACATTTTATTTATTTCGTTGTTTACAATCAAATTCAATTCGTTTCAATTACTTGTTACACTCAAATTTAAATCTTTACTTACGTTCAATTACAAGTTACCATCTTTATCAAATTACAGTTTCAATTATTATCTGATTTCAATCGACTGTAATATTAAGTTACATTTATTTATATTAGTTTCAATAACATAAACTTCCACTATTAAATCTACCATTTTATTTATTCTTTGTTTACAATCATAACCAATTTGGTTTACAATCAAATTCAATTCATTATTTACATTCAATACAAGTTAACATCCATATTTAATTTACAATAAGTTATTTCAGAATTCAGTTTTGTATTTTAACTTGTAATTCACATTTAACAACACAAAATTTTATTTCCTTCGGATTTTTATCAAAAATTTTTATTTTAATTCGTATTTTTAAAGTGTTAAAAATACGGGTCGTTACAATTATTATCTAAATCTCTCCCATTTTTAATTATACAAATTCAACTTGATTTTTTATATTTGTATTGGTTAATATTTTGTAAAATAATTTTCCTAAAGTTAACTAACTATTTACTTGTTATAACCAAATTTTTCGTAGTCTTCGAACGGACTTAAACGAGTAGATTGGACGAAAAAACGATGAAGAAATGACCCAAGGACTTTGAAAACATTAAAAAAGGCAAGAAAATGGGAATATAAAAAAATGGTCAAAAAATTTGAAAATTTGGAAAGTCACGTTTTTGGTTAGGGTCCTTAGGTCGGCATCGGGTAGAACTCAGGTCAGATACATAAAAATCTTAGGTCAAACTCCCAGCGAGCAGAGGAAAACTCAAAGCTCAACAACCCTAGGAAAACCCAATTCATGACTCAAAACAAACATATAAAACACTTGGATCAGACACCAAGTCAGGTTGGTACCAACCTGGAACTCATGATTTTCACCAACATGATTCACTCTAAAATGATGATAACTATCTAGAATGGTGATATGAGGAAACTCAGAAGGTCTGACGGAATTCTAAAGAGCAAAATCAAGTTGGTACCAACATGATTCAGGCTAGTACTAACAGCTTTTGATGACCACTAACATGAAATGAAGATTTGATTTGACAAGAGGTCGATGAGAAGAGCTAAGACATTGAGAAAAACTTGAAGAATGATGGAAAAATCAAATTGGTACCGACTAGAAGTGTTTGGTATCGAGTTGATTTTCTATTTGGAGATCATGCAAGATGACTCAGTCTTCATGTTTGGATTTGCGGGTCTTGAAGACTTGGACGAATTACGGCCCAATTATGAGACTTAAGGAGGTAATTACCTATAAATAGCAACCTAACTTCAACTAGAAGGGGACTTTATTTTATGGACTTTGGGAGGGACATTTTCAGATCTAAGTGTTATCTCCTTCTTATTTAACTACTGAAATTCCATTGTAAATCCGAGATCCACTAGATTGTGGTCGGATCTTATTTAATTTATTATAATCCAAAGAGGAAATAATCAATAACAAAGATTAAAGTGGATGTAGGTCAGAGTATTAGCCAAACCACTATAAAAAGTGTTATTTCTTATTGTTTTCTTCTTTTTTGCTTGTTTGATTTGAATTTGTCTACTTTGAGGTGTTATGACATTTTTTTGTACAACATTTTTGGTGCTTTCACTGAGAACGAGCTAGATTTGAAGACTCAAAGCTTGGATCTAAAGTTTGGAAGAGATGAAGAGGCCCACTACTAGAGTTACTACTGGAGGAAGTCAACTACAGCATGGGGGTGGCCATGAGGTGTCCTCATGTTCAAATCCATCGATCTATGTGACAAGAGAAGAGATGGAGAGGATAATGAAAGCGACGCAAGACAGAACAATGCCTCGACAATAGGAAACGCTAGATGGATTTTTCAAAAGGATGGATCAACAAAGGACAGCCTAAGAAGCTAGAATTCAGAACCAAAGACCAAAAATCAATGAAGGAGCATCAAGAGTTGGAGTAGAGGAAACTGGAATGGTGCCCCAATGACTAGGACAGGTTAGCACCTACCTAATCAGGTTGATATCAAGATGAATTTACTCAAAGGCAATGTCGATTTAGGCTTAGGGCAAGATGGGATGCCGAGAGCAGATGATGCTGGAGCTAGAAACGCAAATCGTGACGTGAAGGGACATCAACTAGAGGAGTATGCGCCATAGTTTCCCTATAGGAATGGGGGCAGAATGAAGTTAGAGCCGTATATCAGAATGAAAATGTGCAGCCAGAGGAGTATGTTCCGGAGTTTCCCCGTAGAACGGGGGAAAAATATAGCTATGGATCAAAGATTACCATTAGACAATAACGACGGAATAATTGAGATAATCAGAAGAATAATATGAAGTGGACTCTCAGACCAGAGTTTAGGGACGAGAATAGGAATCCATTTACCTATAACATCGGATATGCGAGGAATCCTCCCGATTTCAAGCTATCAATGCTGGAACTATACAATGGAATGTTAGATCCGACCATTCATTTGATGAGATACATTCAACATATGGAGTGCTGGGTACGTTTGAAGAGGTACTGGGATGATGCTTCCTATTATACTTAATAGAGTTGGCTGCTATGTGGTTCAGACAGTTAAAGAATGGGTCCATAAGCATGTGGGTCGGACTGGAAGGTAGATTTTTAATATGGTTCGAAGTTCATATCTCTTAACCAAAGAATATGATGACGCTTTCAAGTGTAAAGTAAAGTATCGGAGAGACCTTGGAAAGTTATCTGACATGATTTAATGCAGCAGCCGCTACAATCGATATGCCAAATTCATCTATAGTTCCGGTGGCAGTAATGGCTGGAGTCATGAGCAAGATCGACTTTATAGTTGCATTAGAAAGGGATCCACCGATGGATCTTGTGGAGTTTTATCATGAAGCTAAGAGATATTTGCATCAGGAGGACACTGAAGCTGATAGTGCTTAGGTTAACGCTGTAGGTGATGGAGGACCGTCCGGAGCAGGATATGGTAAAGACTAAGGAAAGCGAAAAGCCGATGATGGCTTCAGAGGACCAGAGCAACAAAGGAGGGAACAAAAATTCTCTTCTTATATCGATCTAAATGAAACCCCAAAGTGGATATACCTAGGAACTAGGGCCGGATCACCTACTGGAAGCTGGCTAAGAGGGAATCCACATATCAGGAGAAAAGGTTTGGAAGGTTTTGCATTTTCCATGAGATGGATGGGCATGGAATGAATGAATGCAGACACCTTAGTGATTTGATAGAAAAGCTAGTTCGGAGTAATCAACTACTACAATATGTAAGAAACCAAACTGTAGCGGTGTAGTCGGAATAGCCATCATCTACAACGAACATCAAGACATGATTGATGACCCTAGTTGAGATTGGAAATCCCACGATCGAGATGGATGGGAGTTAGGATTGATTCCCATGTTTTGCCTTTTGTTTTGGAGAAATACAACAATAATGACCTTGGGCCGCTTACACATATACTGGACCTCGATTGGTCTCTAAGCATGCTCTGAGTTGGATGTTTGATATGAATGTTTAGGATATTTTTTGATGCTTTGATTTGGATATTTGATTTTTGAAAACCACTTGAACGTGATGACTGATATTGATTGAACATGGTAGTCCTATTCGGAGAGACGTCATGATGACCTTAAGGCACAATCCCATTGTCGAAGAGCAAGTGGATTGGACTTGTATGAAAGTAAGTCCCCTCACTGAAGAGTGAGTGAATGGACTGGCTTGAACGTTGAGTCCCCTCGACGAAGAGCGAGCGGATTGGTCTCAACAAGGATCTGTAGAGATCGAACCCTAGATTGGATGTTAAATGATCCAAAGAGGTTGAACCCAAGATTGAATGTTAAATGGTCGGGAGAGATCGAACCCTAGATTGGATGTTAAATGATCTGAAGAGATCGAACCATAGATTGGATGTTAAATAATCTTAAGAGGTCGAACCCTAGATTGGATGTTAAATGATCCTGAGAGACTGGACCTTAGATTGGACGTTAAATGATTCGGAGAGATCTGACCCTAGAATGGATGTTCACTTGACCTTAGGATTTGAATGCCTTGCAATTAGACTAGAATAGACAAATCATGGACGAACAAGGAACGATTTCAATATATGATATGATAACTCTAGATGAAAACAGTCTAATTATGATTTATGAATAGCACTTAAGCAAGGACGAGAATCCTTAGCTATAATGGTTTAGAAGATCTTTGATTTCTAGTGAATCCGAAGGAACCAAATGATTCACCACAACTTGAATTGATAGATAGCCAGAGAGATCGACGCCAGTGATTGATCACTACTGCTGAAGCATGTTCTTAAGCAAAGCACACCTTACTTTCATTAGGCGTACTTTGGAGGGCAAGTATTATAACCAAATTTTCAACAGTCTTCGAACGGACTTAAATGAGCGAATTGGACAAACAAATAATGAAGAAATGACCCAAGGACTTTGGAAACATCATAAAAAGGCAAGAAAAAGGAGATACAAAAAACGGTCGAAAAAAAGTTGAAAAATTAGAAAGTCGCATTTTTGGTCGGGATCCTTAGGTCGGTACCGAGTAAAACTCAGGTCGGACACACAAAAATCTTAGGCCAAACTCCAAGTGATCAGAGGAAAACTTGAAGCTCGGCAACCCCAGGAAAATCTAAGTCATGACTTGAAGCAAACACGCAAAACACTCAGGTCGGACACCAAGCCAGGTCAGTACTGACCTGCAACTCATGATTTTCACCAACATGATTTTCACCGATATGAATTACTCCAAAACTATGCAGTTAAAGCGCTTAGTGGCTCCATAGTGGTGGAGGTGCAAAAAGTTATAGTGGGGATAAAGCAGGGATATAGCGGAAAATAGCGGAGGTGCAAAAGGCTTCATTATATATAAAACCAAATACTTAAAGTTAATTTATTCTCAATCTCACATCATTTGTGTAGGAAATAAGAAATATGGTTTAATCTTATATAATAATCGAAGAGTATCTTGATTTATGCAGACTAGATTTGGTGATACATTAGATGTCTAACTTATATTAAGCACTTATTCCTTAAATTTAGGTCTTTACACTAACTTCGTTATTTGGTATAAAGGGAACTGGTCAAATCAACCTTTATATATTAATGTTGCTATAGCGGGTGATAAAAAGCGTTGACATAGTGAAATTAGCGAGGCCTAAAGCGAATCTACTGTTTAATAGCGCTAAACTGAAATAACGTAGAGGTCGAAGAGTGTTATGCGCTATAGGGGGGATTTTGCGGGGCTTTAACAGGGCTTTAACTGTACAGCTCCAAAATGATGATAACTATCTAAAATGGTGATATAAGGAAACTCAAAAGGTTTGATAGAACTCTGAAGAGCAAAATCAGGATGGTACTGACCGCTTTTGATGACCACCGACCTAAAACAAAGACTTGATTTGGCAAGAGGTTGATGAGGAGAGATAAGACATGGAAAAAAACTTAGAGAATGATGGGAAAATCAGATCTGGACCCACTAGAAGTGGTCGGTACCGAGTTAATTTTCTATTTGGAGATCGTATTGGATAACTCGGTCTAAAGTCACACCTACTATCCCTTATTATAGGGTAACTACCCAACACACCCAGGGAAATAGGAACTCTAAGTCTCATCTAAGGTCTTGACTTATGTCTCATATATACAATGTATTATTCTAAACCTTGCTTTGATACCACAACTTTAATACCCCACCTCTATACCACTACTATCCAAGGGTATTACTAAGTAATACTGTTAGATAATATAGAGAATGAGGCGATATAGGGTATACATGTAAATATTTTCCTGGACTAGCAATGGCACCTGTCTTATATCATATAATACTCACCATAAATGTACACGACCTCAATACAAAGCAATAAACATGTATGCCTTCTGGATAAAACAATACACAATATATAATAAATATCAGAGAGAACATCGAGTCAAGGAATGTAACGATAATATATAACACTGAATATACATAGTATGTCCAATATACATCACATGAATATACATAAGAGACTATATAATACTCGGATGATATACATTAATACAAATTTACTAATCTCTGCTATGTCCTGGTAACACAAGCTGGTCTCATCATCCCAATACCTAAAATGTCTCGGACTGACCCAAGTATTATGCAAATAACACACGGGTCAAACTATGTCTAAGTCAA
This sequence comes from Allium fistulosum, assembly GCA_030737815.1. NCBI lineage: Eukaryota > Viridiplantae > Streptophyta > Magnoliopsida > Asparagales > Amaryllidaceae > Allium > Allium fistulosum. Next base: position 748,070,329 of record CM060905.1, on the reverse strand, counting down.
GTGTTAATATACATATATACTCAGTATATGCAGGGTATAGTATAATGATAACACCAACAGAATAACTCAGGTCAACATCCATATATATATATAGTATATAATTATAAAATCATGAAAAATCCTTAAAGTATCACATACATCAAACATCATAAGCTATGCATAAAGATATCATCACCCATATAAAAGCACATCAAATCAGAAATCAAGGAATTAATATCAAATGGATGAATCATCCATATCCAAAATCATATTCAAAATCCATAAATCATCAATAACAAGGCTAGCACATAGCAAAGTCCAGGTACATCTCTTAATCTTAATAATAAGAATATCATCATCAATGTATAGGATATATTCAAATGAAATAGGCAAACACAACCAATTAATGATATAGTTGGCAACATAAGCCTATGATAATATAAGAGACAACACATGCTTATAAAAATATAAGTGGCGACACACGCCAAAGAAGGATAATCAACGACACACGTCTAAGAGATATACTTGACAACACACGGCAATGAATGGTAACTGGCGACACACATCAATGAAAGATAATATGGTACATACACCAAAGAAGGATAATGGGCAACACATTCCAAAGAAGGGTAATAGGCGACACACGCCAAAGAAGGATATTAGGCGACACATGCCAAAAAAGGATATTAGGCAACACATGCCAAAGAAGGATACGGGGATTGATCATACACTGGACAAAATCTCAGGTATAATCATAGCTCTCAAGTAAGAAGTATAAACAATATATGTTTATCTGTCACACACACCAGAACTAGACAGGAGACTAACATACACACTTCGTGAACACAACACACGTGTTCTTCCAACATGTCTCCTGCAATCTTAGTTACCTCGACGGCCATCGTGACTCATACCCATCAATGTGCTCATATATGTGAGGACTCAGTCGACCCTACACAAGCCCCCGAATGGTAATAGACCACTGCCTAGGAGACACTGGGGGCGATACATTGCCGACACGTGGCTCTATACACTGCCAACAATGGCTATAAGAATATGTTCTCATAGACCCGGTGTGCGACCACCGTGATCAGACTTCTAGGATGGATACTAACCAATCTGGTTCACTCTCCCATACCATAAAGGGAGTTAGATAGTGATAGAAAAACACATGCGATATATGTATATATAGATATTGACCAATACACGGCCAAATACATATATCAACACTTGGCATTATACATATGCTAACATGCAGGTAACAACATACGTCGACACAGTGCAACATAAAATTGCCAATACACGACTAAATATGTGACTCACAGCAACGAGCCCCATCATACATAACAAATCCTCATTCATGACCAAAGAACAATCGAATAAATAACACAACATCATCACATACCACTGTGTGTTACTAGTCCGTTATTCAAAGCTTATATATCACACTCGCAACTCCATATTATTCTATATAACGAGTCCAAATAATAACTGGAGAAATATTGATGAATGTCCTATACTATACAGTATTATAACTTTGTTTATTTAAATTCCTCGTTACACAGAATTAAAAACATCATAAGCAAAATTTCACAAAAATAGCAATATCATGAATCCTTACAGAAGGATGTCATCACTGTGTCATATCAACAAACTAATCTAATCAATATCAACGGTGAATCATTCATATGATTCAATTCAATAAATAAAAGAAAGGAGAAATCATAAAAGAAAAATAATAATTAGATTAATCAAATATATAGAATAATAATTAAATTAATATTTGGAAATAAACCGTTCACAATGTTCAAGATCAATATAACAGATACGAGAACATTAAAAACACATAATAAGCATTCTAGAACTAAATTGACAATTTAAATAAACTTTAAATTAGTAAATACACATTTTCTTTAATCAAATATAAGTATATCATAACATACTTCTAACTAAACTTATTAACAATGAAATTCACTTTAAACCGCTTAAAATGTTAATTAGATAATATTTCTTATTTTTTTTTAGAATTATACAAATCTTTAAATAATTATTTTAAACCCAAATCGAATTTTTCTTTCAATAAATCAATGATTTAAACAAATCTATATGCTAAAATTTTACATAAAACTTTTCACATAAAATTACATTTACTTTATTTAATTTTCATATTTATTTTCAATGAAAATATATACTACCAAAATACACACTTGCAAAAATAGGATAACACGGGACTCAAACCCTAGTGGGTTGGCTAAAAGGCACGAGCCTTTACCACCAAGCCGTACTTGCTTTTGTGCAAGTAGTAGACAACCGGTCGACATGTAGTGGTTGACCGATTAGAGCTTGGGGGTCGACCGCTTGACCCACCCACTGTGTGCATTCCAACGATCGTTCGATCGATTTTCGGCATCTCCTCCTCCTTCTATTGTTTCTTCTCCAATTTGATGCACACATATTTTATTCGACCGAACATCAATCCAAACATAATATAAACCAAGATTAAAATGATCTAAACATAAAAACCTAAGTGTGTACACTTACCTAAAGCTATCTTCCTCTTCTCATTCTCTGTTCGCAGGCTCCTAGAGCCTAACGCAGCAACGAAACTCGAATTCCTTCCCGCCATAAGTGCATATGAGTGTCAAGATGTCATATATCCAAATTTGGCAAATTATAATAATTTATATAATTTGTTTCATAATTTAAAAGATGAGGATTTTTTGGTTTCCGGAAGAAGCTAAACGATAAGGAAGAGGTATGCCTAAGTATGCGTGAAAAGTACACTAAGGAGATGAAAATTCTTGAATTAAAAATGTCTGGAAAGTGGGTTTGGGCTTAAGATGTTGGGCTTAGGATTTAAGTCAATAAAAATATATTTGTTTTCTTTTCCCTTTTTTCCTTTATAAACTATTTTCTATTTAAAACAAATCACAAAAAAATTTCAGATAAAATTTATTATTACAATACTTAATTATTTTACCAACAATATAAAAAAATTCTAGAATTTATTTCTATATTTTTAATTTGTTTTAAATATAAATATCCAATATTCACGTTTTGAGCCCATTATTAATTAATTTCCAAATTGATTTATTTCACAACTTTTAAAGCAAATAATTATTCCTAAAACCATTTAATTTCATCACTACTTACCTTATTATAAATTATCGATATTCCTTATTAAATCCAAAATTCTTTTAATTTAATTTATAAAATTTGTTTTAGGCGGTTAAATAATTATTATCAACTTTTATTAATTGCCTCTAAATTCTGGGTTGTTACAGACATAATTAGGTAACTCAATTAACGGTAATGAATATTTAAACATAAATACAACATTAAATTATAGATAATATGTAGTATCTTTTCTTCAAAAAGAGACAACATAATGAATAAACAAAGCCAGAGTCATAGAATTTGTGGTTGGAGGAGGAAGTGCATGCGGTTTAGTGCTGGTGGCAAGTTTGAACATTGATAATTATTGGTGGTGGCTATGATCGAATGTTGGAGCTTATTTCAAATATGAGATTTGGGCTTTTTTACGAGTAAGGTATTTTTTCAAGTATCATTGTTTGGGCAAATGAAGTATAAATTTGGGTTAATCTATGACATGCCTCGCCACCAGAGTCAAGCGGAGAAGCCATCGATGATCATTAAGCTAGCTGTTTAAAGATAAACTTGAGTGTTTAGAGTATAAGTCATTTGATTGAACTTGTTGTATGCATTAGCTGTAATGGGCTAGGTATATGTATGTGTTGTTTAGGCCTACTTGTGTTGAGTGTGTATATGTATCGCTGATATACTAATACTTCAAAAGAATGAAATAATAGAAACATTTACCATTTGGATCACTTCTTCTTCTTCATAATTTCCTCCAAATCTCTAACTCTTCTTCCCTTCTTTGATCTTCTCTTTCATAGTTTACATTGCTACGACTAAAACTAAGAAATCTGATGCACTACTGTCATAAGTAGTATTAGAGCAGACCACCATCAATAGAAGTTCGAGCCATGAGAGGGGCGAGCCATAGGCTAGATTAAAATAGTGATAAGCGAGTGAAGTGGTCCAAAGAGAAAAGGGCTACCGTCGGGTCAGTGTCAATAGAGTGGGCCGACGTGGACGTTAGACTTTCGAAATATGATGGAACATTATGTCCTACATCGCCTAGTATAGGATATGTGATGCGTATAAACCCTATTAGGCACACTCCCATTATAAGCTAGCGTTTTGGAGTGGGTTATACCTAGTGGGTTCGTTACATAATCTCTAATCATATTTATACATATGGAGATGGTAGGAGGAGATGAGAAAATATTTGGGGAAAGCGTAGGAAATGGGATAAAGACGAGAAATTTGAGGAGGAGAGGAGAAAGTATTTGGGGAAATCACATGAACCGAGGTAAAGATTGAGAAATTTTATATTTGACCTATTTGTAGATGAAGGGGTATGAGAAAATACAGAAGTGATGAAAATTATGATTTACGTTGGCTTTTGAGAATGCCATTTGGCAATACTGTTAGTCCATAGGATAGTGGTTTTGATGACAACAACTATAGAAGTGTTATAAAATATATATGTGCAGGAAATCTATATGCAGGTATCAACAAAAGAAGACTGTACAGTAAAGAAAACAAAATTGATAAAGACAAAGATCAAGAGTTCAAGATTGAAGACTCATGAGATTCAAGATATTCAAGAGTTCAAGACAAATAATATAGTTAGGTTAGATATTTGTTAAAACTCCTTGAAAGCACTATCATTCTTTTTTATCCAATTTACTCGTGGAATGGAATCCACTTCGTTCTTGTTAAAGGGATGGAACCCTAGTGAGATGGAACTCACGAAATATCTAGTGGAACGGATAGTAGCCCTATTTTGTTATCCACTAATTTTGATTCAAAATGATTTTCAAAATTATCTCTTGTTTTATAAAATGATTTTCAAATATTCCTTTTCAAAAGAAAAACCTTCGTTCACATTTCCAAAAATGTTTTAGCCTCAAAATTATATTTATCATTTTGTTATATTTTGATTTCAAAATTGTCCTTGATATTTTAGCCTCAAAATCTATTTTAATATTATATTTACTTTAGTTTATTTACTTTGATTTTAAATATATTTTAGTATATATACATATATACATTCATAAGTATTTCTACTTCTAAATACCTTCTACAAATACATAGAGTCCATTTGAATAAAGTTGCATATGTTTTAAATCATTATTTTCAAAAGCAAATCATCACTTTTTACTAGACCATGTCGACATCCTATTTACTTGTCATGTCGACATGCTTCCCGTTACAGCAAAGGTTGTTTTCAAAAGAAGTGTCTATTCGTTTAAACCTCTTCGAATGGACACATCCATTCATTCTCTATAAATAGAGACTGTTATGGACGTTTTCCAGTAACTACTTCTTTATTTTTCTCTCCTCTTTACTCTCTTATCTTATTTTCTAATCATCCTATCCATATTCTGCCGAAATCTTAAGTGAATCAAATCAGAATATCTCTAGTTTGATTCTCTGCCACTCTCTTCAAAGAATCTCAGTGCTTATCAGAGTTATAGATACATTTGTACTCAAAGAAACTTGTGTGGGGTTATAAAGGTGTGATCGTGTCCTTGGAAATCGATCGGGTGAACTTGTGTCCTGTGAATCTAGTGGTTCTACCCAGAGACCTGAGAATCTGGAGGGTGTACCTCGTTGCCTTGGAATCGAGGGATTGTAATCTAGATTATTATTGAATAGAAAGCCGTACGGGTTGTGCGGGACTGGATGTAGGGTAACACCGAACCAGTATAAAATTCCTGGTGTGTTCTTTCCTTTACTTGCTTTTTATTTATATTTGCATTTGTTTGTGATTCTGTGATTTGATCTGTGATTGTGTATTTGCATTAAGTTAGTTAATTCAATTTAAATCAAAGAAGTTTTAAAGAAATTCTTAAAACACTATTCACCCCCCCCCTCTAGTGTTAAATAGCCTTAAGATCATCTTCCGCGTCCCTTTCAAATACTATTATAAGGCAAACCTCTCAACAATCGGTTTGATAAGCATTCAACTTTAAACCATTATTTAGTAAGTGTTCAATTTTGGGAGCTTATAAATAAATATTTGGACTTAAGTGTTCAATTTTGTGCTTGTATACCCCATTCCCAGCAACAACTTATTCACAAATTCTTCATTTTCAAAACAACTACACACAAAAATTCACTTGTCATTTCTGAAGCACAACATGTTTCCTTTATACCAATCTCAAAACCAAGCCCTCAATTTCACTAGTTTCGTATTTGATGATCATTTACCTAAGGAGAATCCATCATCTGCTAAGCGTTATACCACTACAACATGACTTAACGATAATGACTTTACCTTGCGCGTTGCAGGCTCACTATTACAAAGAGTTGATTCCTAGTAAAGACCCAATTTCAAAGGTTTTTTGGTTGAGATTTCAATTTTTTTACAAGAAGCATCCGATGAGAATGTTCACACTTTCAGCATTAAGTGGACGGCTCAGAAAGGTAAGCCGGCAAACGATTTTCTACAAATTTCAAATATACAAAATCAAGCTAGCTAATTCAAGTACGATAGGAGAAGAGATGAGCTTGGCATGTTTCTTAAGGTTAAAGTATTTTTAACATTTTACATTATTGAATTGGTATTCTTATGTATGAAGCATGATGGAACTTATATTAAATTCTTTAAGATATTTCTACACGAGAATCATCATCTTTTTTATTGCTGCCAATATTGAAATTGCTACTTTGCTCACTTAGCATCCAAAATGGAGTTATGATAACACGGTTGTTCAGGGACTGCCAAGGCCCGACAAAATCTCCGCTATAGCGCATAACGCTCTTCGATCGCTACGCTATTTTAATTTAGCACTACTAAATAGTAGATTCGCTTTAAGCCCCGATATTTTCCACTATGCCTGCTAAATCAAGGCTTTTTCCCCCGCTTTAGCAACATTGATACGCAAAGGTTGATTTTACCAGTTCTCTTTTAAACTAAGTCAACAAAGTTATGGTAAAGACCTAATTTTAAGCATAAGTGCTCAATATAAGTTAGAAATCTATTACAGTCATCAAATCTCATCTGCATAAATCACGATATTCTATTGTTTTATTATAAAAGATTAAACAATATTTCATTTTCCTATATAAATGATGTGAGAATGAGAATAAATTAACTTTAAATATTTGGTTTTATATCTAATGAGGCTATTTGCATCTATTTTCTTCTATATCCCTGTTATAACTTTTTGCACCTCTACCGCTATAGAACCGCTGAGCGCTTTAACTGCATAGTAACATGGTACAGCCCATCCAATCAAAAATAAAAAGGAAAAAAAACAAAGCATAGAAATCAAAATTTAATTATAGTCTTGATGTAACATCTCTCATTCTGAAATCCAAAGATAAAACCCCAGTGTGCTACAATCATCTCGGAATCATCATTCAGCGATAGAGATGAGATTAGTTATAATCATGGTTGTAAAAATCAGTAGGTGGATGCTGGGTGGTAAGTATGGACTAGGGATTAATCGCCTAGGTGGGGATTAATCGAGGATTAATCGGAGCTAGACGTTTTTGATAAATTCATGCATTTTGGATAAAATTTTAGTATTTTGTTTAGTTAACTGGTTCACAATGGGATATTATGATTTGGATGGGTTTGAAAGCAACCATAGGGACAAAATCACTTGAAACAAATATTTTGATGCTTATTAGAGGCATCAATCCTAAATTGTTGCATACATGATGCCTATAAACCTATTTTTATGCTTAGATAATGCTTTATGTCTCATCTAGATGGACTAGGCAAATACCAAGGCGGTAAGGCTAGTCTAGCGTCTAGGCGGGAGCCTAGAAGGATTTGTTTACAACAAAGGTTATAATATACAGTATTAAATAAACAAAGCAGAAATATGTAATAAAACATATCTTTACATATTTACTTAACAGTTATTTTTACATCCTCGAGTCACGCCCACATGAGGTCAAAAATATAATACATAGCATAGTTATTGATGTCCCCCATATGATGATGTAGACACTAATTCTAGATGCAACAGACATAAAAGTAGATATAACACTGTAACACCCCTATTTTTGGTAACATTATTTATTTAATTGGTTAAATTAAATAAAATAATGTGAGGATTAATAGGTTAAGATTTGATTAAGCCAAGGGTAGTCATGCCAAGTTAATTATAAATCAAATTAAACAACTTGAATTAATGTGTTAGGGAATGAGTAAGGGCAATATGGGAAATAGGAGGGACCTATACCCTAAACCTTAGGAAAAGAAACACACGTTCATTCTCGTTTTATCAAACTAAAAACATAAGGCCGACCACCATTTTCATTCTCAAGGAAGATAAAGCTAGGATTCAAGAGAAGAAGATAATCAATTTATTCAACATCAAATCCCACATCTTTTAATCTAAAGCTAAGGTGAATAATTACTACATCCCATTTTCTTGTGGTTTTCGGTTTCAAGATAGATCCGAAATGTTTTTGCAAGTTTGTGCCATGTTTTGATGATTGAAGTTATCTATATATGCTTGTTGATGAATTATACATGTTTATGCTAGTTTTTATGATAAGTTTGACATGAAAACCCTATTAGATGACATCCAAATGCCTTGAAAATTTAAATATAGGAAAGATATGATATTATGGAGATGATTTTCAATTTTCATAATTTTCTATATTTATGTGGATTTTATATAAATTTTCTAGTGAAGAAAATGATTTATTGGGTTATCAATTATTTACGGCTAAATAAATAATTATTTGGGGTTGAAATTTTGATATGTTGGAAAACATATTAAAATAGATTTTTGGGATTTTTCCTAAGTGTTTTGATGAATATATAAAATTATTTAAGGTATGGGACTTAAATGTTTTATATATTTAATTAAGGAGAAGGTGCATTTTATAAAATAAAATTATTATTTAATTTTAAAATTAGTGGCAACATTTTTTTGAAAAGTAATTGTTAACCAATGAGGATTTGATAAACAGAGGCAGGTTAGTTGAAAAGTTATCTTTTTTAAGTTAAAAACAAGAAAATCATGCTTTTAGCATGTTTCAGCCATTTAAGGCATAACACCTTCCGACCCAAACCTTCTGACTAAGTGAAAGGTTATACCTTTCGACAATGTCAAAACCAATGCATGGGGTATTAAGCACTTCGGTATGTAACGAATTGGACAGAGTCGAAAGGTTGATGGCCAAAGAGGTTGGCATATGTTGTTTTAAAATTTAAGTTTTCACATGCATTACTTTCGAATTAGAGCTTTCGACTTAGTTGCTCTGGACCAGGTCAAATGTTTAAAAATAAAGGTTTTAAACCTTTCAACAAAGACGAAAGGTTACTGCCACTTATTATTGTTTTGTTTTGAACCTTCCAACATAGTCGAAAGGTTATAGCCGCTTTTTTCAACCTTTCGAAGTCGTTGTTTTCGACAAAGTTGAAAGGTTTACTTGTTTTAAAACCAGTCGCTTCTCCATGCTTTTGAAAGGTATCAAAGCTTTCGACTTGGATGATTTACCCTTTTTTTATAATTGAAGTATAATCCAAAGCTTTCGAAGGAGTTGTTTTAAAGGCAGAGGCCTATTGTTTTAAATGATATGTTTTAAAGCTTTCGACGAAGTCGAAAGGTTTTTAAAAGAAGTTTTCCACATGTTTTGAATTAAACCCAAAGAGCTTTCGAAAGGCTTATGTTTTAAAGGTTTAATACTTTCGAAAGGTATTAGTTACTGAATGATTTCGAAGGGGTCGAAAGCCAAGCTTTCGAAGGGGTCAAAATCAAAGCTTGCGATAGATTCGAAAGGTAGATTTCGAATGGGTCGAAAGGTATCTTCCGACAAGGTCGAAAGGTCTTATTTTCTAATGATTTCGAAAGGTTTAAACTGGAAGGTTTTCTAAGGCAATGTTTTAAAGTGTTTTGAAGTAGGATGTCTAATGTTTTAATGCTTTCAAAAGGAAAGATTTCAATGGTTTCGAAAGGTTGAAGTATGGTTTCGAAAGGAAAGGTTTTGTCCTCTAGGCTTAGATAATTAAGGGGTTCTACTTGGTTTCGAAAGAGATGCTTTCAAAAGATTCAGAAAGGGGTACTTTCAAATGTTTAAATGTTTTCATCAACTAAAGTTTGGGTAAATTATATATAAATACAACATGGCAAGGTATTTTTTGAGTAAAGCATAAAGATTTATATTTTTCTTGTATAAGTTTGATTTAAAAGTTTTAAATCGTATTGAAAAGGTTTCACGAAAAATTATGGGAGGGGACTCTAAGTAAAAATGACTCAGATATTGGAAATACCAGATGGGACAGGTATAGAGTCGCACCCTATACATTAGCTATTAGCCCCAGCTAATTGTTGTCCAAAATTTCAGTGTGTAGGCCTTGGTCAGATAGACTAAAAAAAATTATGATTACACACAGAAAGGAATATATGTTTGTATACAGATAGGTTATTGTTGAGCCCGCAAAACCATTAGGAACAGGAAGACCTGGAAGATGATTAAGCTAGGGACAGACCGTCCAGAAGTGAAGTATTTAATAGACAGTTGAGGACGGATAGTCCAAAATTGGTGTATCTAAAAGATGTTAGATTATTTTGATATGTTGTCTGGTAGACCCGAGTCAGTCAAAGGTTAAAAGTTATCTAAACAAAATTTTTGTGTTTGAACAGATAGTTCATTTATTACCTGATATTTATGTATGTTTACATAATGATGCTTTACACTATTTAACCAGTTTTGGTTGCATGAAAAGGTTTTGCAAAGATATGTTTTAAAAGAATGTAAGTGAGGGGAAACCTATTCCCTAAGCGGCGTGGTCTCACTTAACATATTTAACCGGGATGTATAGTATTATTCACACTAGTTTTATGTTTGACTCGAAGTTTATGTCTTCCCCTTAAACTCCCGGGTGCTCAAAACTGATTTGAGTAGGCTGAGAGGTTAAGGTCTTTTCAGGTTTTAGTAGGATGATGAATAAGGTTATCGGAGGCATGCAGGAGGCAAACGGATAGCTAATTAGGAGTTACAATTTTATGCTTTGTTATATTTCCGTTGTGTTTGTATTAAGTCTATCATGACTATATGGCTCTGATCATCCAATGGGGTATCTTCATATACCGCTCTTGGCGTATTTGTAATAATTATATTTTATCTGTGCTTGGGAATGATTTGGGATTATGTGTTGGAAATGTGAAACAATTGGTTTTGAAATGTAATAAAGTAAATGTTGTTTTTTTAATCTGTGTTTTGTTTCATATTCAACTGCTGATATTATGGATACCATTAGCATTACCGTATTTCGTCACCAGAAGTTAATACTGTGGCTGACTGTAGCATCCATAGCGCTTAGCATTTTGCATCTAGATATGGGATGTTACAAACACCCATACCTCATGTTTCATCTTCAGTTTTCATTATTTGGTTATCCCCAAAAGCAACCTGCCTAAACCCACAAAATGAGCCTATAAGAATAAGTACTCGCGAATTTATAAGGAAAATAAAAATAAAAACACGGGTTCAGACATAAAGTCTGGTATGAATAACATATTGCCCTAAAGCATACAAAATAGCGAAACCATGTTGCCCACATAAGGAATTGGTTATCCCCTCGCTTTATAAAGCAATAATGCCAGAATGCATAAGGAGTTTAAATTGTAAGATCATTACCAAGTGTAAACACTATTGCGATACTGTAACCGAAAGCATCCCTTGGTTTATGTCATAGAGACAACTATAATATTTCATTATACCAAAGTCCCATTTCCTTGTTTACTCCTAGGGCTTTTATGTATTTTTGTGATAGATATGTATATCATTACTTACATACTTTATCATTCGGGTGTCGCCCAGGCATTACGCCATTATGTACTATATATTATATACATTTGCATTGTTAATCAACTACCACTAACGCCTCATCCCAACAATCTCAATCTTTGGATGCCATACTGGCCTTACTCCTTCGCTTTCTTTGTATGGTTGCCATGAAGGCCTTACACTAACGTTTTCATATTTCAGATGCCACACAAGCTTTACTCCTACTTTTCTTTGGTGCAAAGACTTCCCTCTTGACCTCACATCTTACACCATTCCTTTAGTTGCCACTAAGGCCTTACACCAATCTCTTTCATTATCTGAACAACCGCCCACTTGGCCTTACGCTTACTTTTTCGGTTGCGGATGCCACACAGGCCTTACTCCTTCATTTTCAATTTTGGATGTCACACAGGCCTTACTCCTTTGTTTTCAGTTTCGAATGCCACACGGGCCTTACTTACACCGTGTAACAACCTGAAATTTTATCGCTTTGATTTGTAAATACTTAATTTAATTTAAACATTCAATTAAGGGTTTTAATAATTTTATGACCCATAATTTAATCACTTTAATTATGAATATTTAATGTATTTAAAATAATTAATTAATGGATTTTATAGCTCAAATAAACCTCTTTTAATATTAACTAGTAATGGTGAAGTTGTTTTAAAAATTTGGTTTACAAAATATATCAGTTCAAAGAAAAATTGAAAATGTGATCGAAAATCGTTTTTCAGATTTTCGACTTTTCATCGTCTGAAAGTTATCGAAAAACATAATGCACACAAGGATAGATATACACACACTTATCCAAAATAATATATATTATGGTCAAAACTAAAATGTATTAAAATATTTACTCAAGTAAAAAGTTTAAACGGTTTGACTTCTCTTTTAATTTGAATTTTGAAAAAAATATGTATAAAAAGGTATTGTCATATCATAATAATTCATCATAGTACTAAGAAGAAGTGATGGAATGTCTATAAGGGGTGATACTTGCATGTGGAGAAAGGTAGGGGTGATTTGGCAAAGTTTTGTGGAGGGTAAGGGACCAAAGGGAAAAAGGGTAAACTCCTATCTTCATTTTTTATAAAATTATTTCTCCTTTTTCCTAATTTTCATTTTACTTTCACTTCTTCATTTCAACTTTTATTTACTCTTTCTAAAGCTTCATTTTTTTTTCATTTTAATGGCTTCCAAACTCTTCTAGTTAAATGATACTTCCTTTTCCATTTAAATCCTTAAAAAAATTATTTAAAACCCTTGCTCTTCCTTTATACACCAAACCCTCCCATCAAATCCTAGGCCAAGCCCACCTAACCAAGACATAACCCATATTTCACCTTCCAAGTTATAAAAATCAAATTTTAAAAAGAAAAGGCTATGTTTTGGGTAATGGTGGGAAAGTGGTTGTAGTTTAACTTGGATTTGGTAGGCTTGGTGAGTAAAGCTCACACTTTTAGGAAAAATTTTAACTTTATTTTGGTTCTTAACTTGGTTGCAAATTTTTTGGTACTGGGTGAAAAGTGATGTTGATTGAATGTACATATAGTGCTTATTTTTAATGGTTGCACTAGACTTGGAAAATGAAGTAAAAATTTAAGCTTTAGTTGCAAGTTATGATTTTTACTTATGTATGTTGCTTATTGCATGTGTTTTGAATGTAAGAGCTTATGTTTGGATGTTGTTGGTTAACGGAAAGTTAGCACTTGATTTGTGTTTGTGGTGACATGGAAATCCCATTGATTTAACTTTTTTTACTTATTTTAATTTCTATAAAAGTTCATAAAGTTTCAAACTTTACTTTCTAGCTTCCAAAATTATTTAATTTTGGGGTTACTCGGGTTATACACACACACACATATAGTTAAAATATACAGTATCATTCTAAAAAGGATTGTTTGAAATAAAATTGAGCATTTAGTTTCCAAGTAAAATTCAAAATAAAAAGGTTTGAATCAGATAGTGGTATATAATCTCAGAATTTAAGTGGGGTTTTATTCAAGTTTGTGAAATTAAGTTGGCTTTTGTGAAAATGTTTTCATAAATAGTTATGGGAAGTGAAATGATTAAGTTTTTATGTTAACTGGTTTCCTTCTTTGTTTGTTTGAGATGAAATTTCAGGGTTGAAATCCTTTTAATTGGGGAAGAATATAACAACCCGAATTTTATCGCTTTGATTTGTGAATATGTAATTTAATTTAAATATTCAATTAAGGGTTTTAATAATTTTAACGACTCATAATTAGTCACTTTAACTATGAATATTTAATATATTTTTAAAATAATTAATTAATGGATTTTATAGCTCAAACAAACCTCTTTTAATAATAACTAGTGATGGTGAAGTTGTTTTAAAATTTTGGTTTACAAAATATATTAGTTCAAATAAAAATCGAAAATGTGATCAAAAATCGTTTTTCGAATTTTTGACTTTTCATCGTCTAATAGTTGTCGGAAAATGTTGTGTACACAGCGATAAATATACACACACTTATACAAACAATATACGTTATGGTTAAAGTGTGTTAAAATATTTTCTTAACTAAAAAGTTAATTAAAATGGTTTGACTTTTCTTTTAATTTGGATTTTGAAAAAATATATATAAAAAGGTATCGTCATATCATAACAACTCATCATAGTATTAAGAAGAAGTGATGGAATGTATGTGAGAAGTGATACTTGCATGTGGAGCAAGGTAGGGGGTGATGTGGTAGAGTTTTGTGGAGGGTAAGGGACCAAAGGGCAAAAGAATAAACTACTATCTTAATTTTATGTAAAACTATTTCTTTTTTTTCTAATTTACTTTTTACTTTGACTTCTTCATTTCAACTTTTATTTCCTTTTTCTAGAGCTTCACTTTTTTCATTTTAATGGCTTCCAAATTTTTCCAAGTTAAAAGATCCTTCATTTTCCATTTAAATTCTTAAAAAAGTTATTTAAAACCCTTACACTTCCTTTATACACATCCTCTCATCCAAAAGTAAGCCAAAACCATCCCCTCAAGCCCTAGGCCACGCCCACCTGACCAAGGCCGAACCCATATTTCACCTTCCTAGTTTTGAAAATCAAGTTTTGAAAAGAAAAGGCTAAGTTTTGGGTGACAGTGGGAAAGTGGTAGTAGTTTGACTTGGATTTGATTGGTTTGGTGAGTAAAACTCACACTTTTAGAAAAGTTTTTAACTTTATTTTATTGCTTAACTTGGTTACAAATTTGTTGGTTGTTGGGTGAAAAATGATGTTGATTGAATGAACATATATGTGCTTATTTGTAATGGTTGTATTAGACTTGAAAAATGAAGTAAAAAGTCAAGCTTTGGTTGCAAGTTATGATTTTTACTTGTGTATGTTGCTTATGACATGTGTTTTGAATATGAGAGCTTATGTTTGGATGTTGTAGGCTAAAGGGAAATTAGCACTTGATTTGTGTTTGTGGTGACATGGAAATGTCTTGGATTTAACTTGTTTATTTATCTTAATTTCTAGAAAAGTTTATTAAGTTTCAAACTTTACTTTCTAGCTTCCAAATCATTATACAAAATTTATAAAGGAATTAAAATTGTAAAAGGTAAGGGTATTAAATGGGCATTTTGTATATAAAGCTAGTTTTGAAGTTATGGTATTCATAGCGATAGTCGCAATAGATGCAGTTCGTAAACCAAACATTTTTTGAAAACTAAAAGTATTTTTCACTCTAAATATTTTGAAAAGTTTCAAAAACATATTATAAATATAAAATGGTAATTATCACTTATTAATTAAGTAAAGGGTTTAATGATTATTTAATTTACTAATTAAGTAAAGATAATCAGTACTTAATCACTAATTAAGTGAATGTAATTAGAACTTAATTATTAATTAAGTAAGGTAATTATAATTATTTAGTTAAGTAAGGGTTAATTAATTATTTAATTAGTTATTATTTAAGTAAGGTTTAATTATTAATTAACTGTTAATTAATCTAGGTTTAATTATTAATCGGGCATGGTTAATTATTAATTACTTATTAATTAAGTTAAGGTTTAATTAAGATTTAATTAGGATTTAATTAAGACTTAATTATTATTAAATAAAGGTTGTATTTTTAATTATTTTATTTTCAAGGATCAGTTTATTTAAAAAGCAGCTTTCTTTTTCAAAGAATGGTTTAAATACAAGGGATTCTATTTGTTTGTGCCATTAAGTAGCCAAATAGATATGAATAACTTATACTAAAAAATTGACACATTTTAATGAAAGTAAGTCATTTGGATTTAGCACTAAAAGCCGATAAGTAAAGTTTCATCTATCTATGAGATGTAGAACTTTTTTCTAGGCAAGGGATAGAGAAGTCGGAATGTCGGAAACATGATAAATATAACAGAGTTAATTTCGATAAACAGGTCATGATAAATTAAGTATATGGATGATACTTCATTGTATACTTAACACCATTCGGTTAATGGAATAGATTATTGATGACATCTATTTAGCAGAACAAATCTCTGTTCTGCTATAATTAAATCGGATAGATTATTGATGACATTTGTTTAGCAGAATAAATCTTCGTTCTGTTATTCTTTTTATTTGGACATTTACTCATATGCCAGTTAATTAATATTGGAAAAAGTGATGTGTTAAATATTGATGGTTAATTATTGATTTTATTTACATATATGTATGCTCTTGTAAATACCAGTTATGTGACTTGAAAGGTCAAATTGAATTAAAATGGTAACTTGATTTAGTACCGTTGTAGTCGCTAAACCTCTTTTCGAATTTGTAAAGTAATGGATTTAAAATAACTTAAATTTTATAATAATTTGAGGTAAAGTGTTTATAAATGATGTTTTAAAGTAAGTTAGTTAATTATTTATTAATGACAATTTAAAGTTAATTAATTATTTAATTATGATGTTTAAAGGAAATCAATTAATTAAATAAAGGTATTTATAAATAATAATCTGTTTATAAAAGGGATTTTACTTAATAAAAGGATTTATTTTAAAGATATTTTCAAATGATATTTTATAAAGGAAATTTATAAAGGATTTATAAAGGAAGGTTTATAAAAGAGATTTATAAATAGAAAGGGATTTTAGAAATCATTTTAGAGATTTATAAATAGAATGGGATTTTAGAAATCGTTTAAGAGATTTATAAAATAAGTTTTGTAAATTAATTTTGAGATTTATAAAATTATTTGTAAATATGAAATTGGCTTATAGAAAAGGAATTTTATAAAGGAATGAAATTTGTTTTTATAATTAATCCTTCTTAATTATGATGGTATGGAAACATTCTTTTCATACTTAACACTGTAGGATAATGGTTTGGTTTATATTAAGTAATGTTTTAAATGATATTTGTTCTGGCCTATTTAAATATAAATTTGGAGAAGAGGAAATCTTCCTTAATTTTTGTAAGTATACTTATACCGTTGAGATAAGCATATGGATATATTTTCTAAGAATTGAAAGTATAATGTCTACAATATACTTATACTAGTGAGATACGTATATGAATGTTTTTTCCCAGTATTGAAAAGAGTATAAGGGGTTTGTGAAAAACATATTTTGCGAAGGTATTTTGATTTAATTATTTTAAAGAGATTTAATTAATAAAAGATTAATTAATAGAGACTTAGTGGATCCCACATGGAATTAAATCTATGTTTGATTGTTTGTTTATTTGATAGTTAAATAACCGACTATCAAATCTGAACCAATTTTTAACTCTGGAAATATCTAGGAGAAAACACGAGAATTATATGGTACAGTATCCTCGGGGATGCTATACTGTGCGTATAAAACTCGTGTGTACTTCTAGGACAAATGATAAGGAAATCCATCCAATTAAATGGTTAGGAGGTGATCTCTACTCCTACATATTATCTGTATATTTTCAAAAGAACCAGAGTTGAGATTACTGGAAACTATCGAATGTCGGTTCAAAGAGACCGGGATCGAATAAGTATGAATTATTCGAAAACCACTTTGAACCAACTTAAGTGTTCGAATTGAAGACATCTTGAAGATGATGAAATCAAAGATAGAGCTCTATGAAGTGCAAGGGCTAGTTGCTACTAATTCTGAGTGTGATTCCAAATGATGTAGTAGAAGTAGTGCCTTCATTTTGTTCATATCCTGAACAACTTGTACGGACGAATGCTGGCATTGCAATGTTTCTTGGAGGGTTGTGTTAGCATTCTAAGTAGGATTACTATATGAAAAGGTAAAACGTAACCTCAAGCCTCATTAACCGGGAATGACTAATACAAGGAATATGCAACAGGGCTATGTGGGTCGCACCCATTAGGGGATTGTCATCACCCTTCTATATATATATATATATATATATATATATATATATATATATCGATTTGGTTATGCATGAGAGCTCTCGGGATAAGGTTGCAAAGCAACCAGGGTGATGAAATATTCGCTACTATCCAGTAAGCGATAGCCGGGTCCTATATTGGCGAGGGTCTATGTGAAGCCTTTGGTATATTTTTCAAGAGATGTACTATGGTAGGTGGTACCCCAGTAGCTTGTCATTGTATGAAATTCATTTTTCAATAAGCGTCGTGCGAACTTAGTTGTGCCCGACTATGTTGGAACGTGAATGCAAGCATTCCAGCTATATTCGTAATTTATTTTAAACCCTAGCATTATTATAATATCACTGGATCTTTATAAAATGATTGGTTATCATAAGGGAAAAGCCCGTCTGTGTTCATGTGCAGCGCGGTCTTACGAGATACCTTTATTTTCTGAAGGATTTCTATAACATTAAGTAATCCATTTGATTGTGTTTCTCACACTGGTTTTACCAGACTAATCTGGGCGTTTATTTTCTTACAATGTTCGGGTCAGCCCGAGCATATTTTCCAGATTTAGATGGACACATGGAGCTACAGGAGACGAGTTAGATCCTCCAAGATTTAATGCTGTATTTTATCTTCCACTGATCGTTTTGTCTGTATTTTTCAGTATTTGTAAGGACAGGTTGTTATAACTGTCCAGGCTGATGATAGTTTAGACTCTGATGTTGTTCGATATTAAAGGTTTTCTTTTGTAAAGATAATTTACGATATTATATATTATTTAGTACGTTGTGAGATTTTAGTTCTGTCGTTTTCTTTTCTTTTTCCCCAACAATCGATCTTTCTGGCACTTAGATGTTCGACACGAGAATACCATGAACGTATTAGTGTCGACTTCTAAGGATCAAAAAGGCGGGTCGTTATACACAGCACCCAACCCCTTAACCTTTAATTATTAGGTTTTCTACTTAGCTATGCATTAAGCTATCTTTCAATGCAACTTCATCCGATTAGCATCATTATTTATTTCATTGCCTTCAACGTTTGAAGTACTAGTTTGGTGCCTTAAGCCTTAGCACACATCTCTATCTCCAAAATTTACTAGTTCTGATTTTGACATTTTGCTGAAAGCTTCACTACCTTCTGCAATCATTACCTTTGTTTCTTTTGGGAAAGCCTATCTAAGTTTATCTTTATTGACTTGTGGAATTTAAATCTTTAAATTTTCGATCTCTCTTCCTCTTCCCAAAGTTCCTCATTAACCACCGACCGCCTTTGACTCTCGCTTAATACATTCGGTTCACTGACCTTAGCTTTCTGCTTAAGTTATCTTAAGTTTGATTTATCCTTCACTCCCAGTTCGATTCGTCCTTCGGCAAAGTCATTTAGCACACATTAGGAATCGCCCCTATACTTCTGACACTAGCTTTTAACATGCCATCATCTGATTCGTTTAACCTACTCATTTATGATCATTATTTAGTACTTTGCTGACACGTTCAACACTAAAAGTGGATCCGGTCTACAATCCATTTACAAAAATATTCTTTAATTAAATGACATCCCAGTTAACACTTCCCTATTGTAACTCTTCGTCCTAGCTTAGTATTCTCCCAAAAGTTGCTTACTTTTTCTAAGAACTCATAAAAACAACATTCATGGTTTATATTTGTACAATTTCCCAAGTTCCCTACTTCTACCATTTTTCTTATTACACGACACTCAAATTAATATTAATTCATTCTCTTTGGAAAGCCTTCCCCTTAAGGTCTTTCGACCCCAAACCCGATTTCTAAAGGTTTTCATATTTCCCTATTATGAACTTAGTTCATTTGAATCACTGGAACTGTTTAATCCTATTGTATATATTTCTGCATCTAAGCATAAACGAGATTAGGGATATGTTTGTCACCTTTACTTTTAGCCAATAAAGTCTCTAGTTCACTTTACTTCTTCTTGTTGTTGTTGTGTCGTCAATGCCATTAAGGAGCTTATGCTTTTTTTTAAGTTTTGAATGTAAAAAATAATGAAAAGAAAGAGTAGTTATCTTTACTTCAATAAGGAATAATTTGGGCCGCTATACCACTAGCTCATCTTCTTATAATTTGTAAGCTCTAACTGTTTCTTTTAGTTCTTATTAATTTGGATATTCAACTAGGATTTTTCTTAGTGTCACTTGAGCATAAAGAGTAATTAAAGCGGTTTACCCATGTTTCATAATCTCTCCTTCTTAACTTCAAAACTAATTTCTTAATTAATTATTTATTAATTTTTAGTGATGTTACACCTGACGAGCCATTTAGTAGCTATTTGAAGGATTTTTAGGACAATTAAGAAATTGAAAATGACGTAGAGCCTAGTCATAAACAAGCTAGGTTGCCCGGTGTGTAAAGCATAAAAATGAAGAGTTTGATAACAGCAGCTTTGGATGCCCATTTGTTCGCTTCGTAATACAGTTTTAAGTAGAAAAATGAAGGGATAATAATAACGTCCAAGAAGATGGCAGAAGCTATGGTCCAACTTGCGACATTAAGTAATGAAAGAAAGCGGTTGAGAAGAGGAAGTAGGGAATGAAGATCATGAGAGTGGATACTAACAATATGGACAAAGATACTATAGCATACTTAGATGGATTTGAACGTTTAAGTAATAAGGAGTAGGAATTGTTATCTATAGGTATTTGATATGTAACATGCTCTATCTTTTTATTTTCTTATTTAAACTTATGTAATGATATATCGTATTACAACTTATCAATTTACATATCTTTGCTTGGTGTCATTTGAATGTGTTATCATGTTAAGTTGAACAAATGTGAATAATTGTTGATAGTTGTAGATCATTTGATAATCAAATATAAACCAATAGGTGATGTTCTTAGGAAATGAGAAATAATACATCTGTGTAAACTGATTTTATTGAATCTCGACTGCTAGTGGTCATCATAAACTTTCTATATATGATTAGTGAGGTCTCGTTGCAACCGTTCATAAAGAGCTTCATTGTGGTTTTCAATTATGATCTATGTGAACCCTAAAATCTACATAGATAAGTAGTCTATCTTCTTAGAACACTTCCATCATTTGTTGTGAACGATCATAATCCATTCTATTGCAAAAGTAAGTTTTCGACACTTATCTGTTTCATGTCCATTGTTCCAACAATAGAGGTAGTAAATTTCACTTCTCTGACTACCTTTTGGAGGAGGGTAATTCGGACAGGATAGCTTACCTCCAGTGTTTTATAAAATTTTGAATAATGTATCATCAAGAGGAGTGAATGTCTTCTCCTTTTTCAATTTCTTCTGAGGTTCTCCACTTGAGTTTTTAGATTAGATATTTTGATATTGTTGGTTCTTTGGTCCTGACCTTCGTATGCCACAAACTTAATACTCAATTCTCTTATCTCTTTGTTTATTTCTTTGACCATTTTCCTTAGCTAAGCACTTTCCTGTAGTGATTTTTTGAAGTATCCCAAAAGTTATCTTATCTACAAAGCTTAAAGCTCATAAACATGGTTGTATACTTCATTCTTAGCTCCTGTTGAGAGTATGGTTGCTAAGCGATTGTCACTATCTTCATTTATGAGTTGAATCTGTAGGTTGAGAGGCAATTATAAATAAGAATTTTTGTTGTCAACTTCGTCATTGAAGCCACCCATGATAAATTGGTAAGGTCGGTATTCTTGACGAGGGATCAGAGATAGCCTTTCTTCTAGCATCAAAATGTTGCTTTGATTTTTCATAACACCCAATAACTCAAGAATCAAAGACTTAGCTTCAATTTTTCAAAATAGTATTAGGAACTTCGGTAGGCATTAAGTAGCCACTGGGGTTGAATAAAATCTTATGAGTTAATGTCGAAGGCGGGTGTTATTAGTCAAGTCGAAAACAAAAGTAGCAAAGTAGTATATAGTGGCGCCAAAAATAGCACCAACACCCAAATATCATATGAAAGCACCAATTCTAATAAAATAAAGGTAAAGGCAAAAAAGAAGACATAATTTTTATAGTGGTTCGGTGAATTCTCCAACCTACGCCCACTTTAATCTTTGTTATTAGTCGTTTTCTCTTTGGATTACAACTAATTTTATCATATTCCACAGTCTAGTGAATTTCAGATTTACAAAGGAATTTCTAGAATATATTTAGGAGAGAGATAAGAGTGAAGAAGATGCAGAGCGTGAATCCCATTTTCAGTTGATGTAAGGCTGATATTTTATAGAGAAACTCGCCAGTAGACTCAGGAGCCCATGTTGATTGAAGTCCAGATGCAATTCTAAGTGTACAGGAGGAAGCATGCCAGCTTAGTCTCCAATAGAAACCTCTTGGTATCAGATGATTTTTTTTGATGAAAATCCTTTAACTTGTTTGTCTTGCCTTTCTATCTCCAATTCGATATATTCCAAATTCTTTTTCATGAAGATAAAGTTCCTTCTGATGATTTTCTTGATATCGCTTGTCTTTTCCTACTTTTTTTGCTTTCTTCTCTGAAATCCTTAGTGTTGCTTGTCTATCTTCTGGAAAAAGTACTTGACCACAATAGCTTGAGGTAGTACTCGTAGTACAAGAGTCTCAGGAGATCAAAGAAGGAGAAAAAACATCTGTGTACTGAGAGGTTCCACTTGATACCGAGTGGTCTACATAGCTTAATTTTGCTTCAAAGTTTTTGAATATGATTCTTTTGTCCTTCTAAGCATGATTTCAGGTTCGTAACTCATCTCTTCTTTATTTTGGCCTTTTGGTTCTGGTTGAAATCCGCTTGGTTGAAAAGTGGGTTAACACTTGCTCCAGGAGACCATCATAGATAATGACTCCATTCCTTGCTTAAGTGTTAGTTATAAATCATAATCAGTCCGGTTTCATTTGGAGTTATCATATAGTATATCAAGATCGTTCTATGTTCGTCTAATATTTATCTATTTTAGTCTGATTACAAGGCATTCAAATCCTAAGGTCAAGTCAACGTCCATTCTAGGTTCTTATCCCTTCGGATCGTCTAACATCCAATCTAGGGTTCCATCCAACCTAGAGTCTCATCCAGTCTAGGGTCCCATCCAATCTAGGGTGTGATCTCTCTGGATCGTTCTACATCTAATATGGGGTTTGATTACTCTAGATCATTCGTCATCCAATCTAGGTTTGATCTCTCTAGATCATTTGTCATCCAATCTAGGGTTCGGTCTCTCAGAATCGTTTGTCATCCAATCTAAGGTTCGGTCTCTTCGAATTACTTGTCATCCAATCTAGGGTTTGGTATCTCCAGATACTTGCTGAGCCCAATCCACTTGCTCTCCAATGAGGGGAATCAATGACCAAGCAAGCCCATCCACTCACTCTCTAGTGAAGGGACTTACTTTTGATCTCTCTGAATCCTTGCTGAGCCCAATCACTTCCCTCTCCGATGTGGGGACTCAACGACAAGCATATCCATCCACTTACTCTTCAGTAAGGGGACTTACTTCTTGTGGTCACCCCCCGTCTCTCCAGAAGGGACTATCATGATCAATATCAGTCATCACATTCAAGTGGCTTATAAAATCCTAATCAATTTCAGGGGGTCATCAATCTTCATTGGTGTTTCCTAATCGATATTGGTCATCACTCATGAAGCCAAAGTCAGTGCATCTAGCTGACATCAAACCATCTAATCCTATTAAGGATCACCTTCAGACTTCCAACTCAAAGTGTGTCTAGGGACCGATCAGGATTTCATACACGTTTAAGTGGCCTGATAGTGATATTACATCATTTATTTCAAATAAAAGGCGAGATAATGGAATCGAACTGACTCCAATCTATCCTGATTATGAGGTTACCATCCAATGGAAGTCACTGATCCATCATTTCATTCTGCCCCATGTTCCTACAGTGAGCTTCTGTTTCTAGCTTATGTTGTTGTACATTCACATACCGATCTGCCTCTTTGGCTCTAGCATCACCCGTTCTAGGCATTAGAGCTCATCCTAGATCCAAATTGACTGTGACCCCGAATAAATTTCTCTCGGTACTGAGAGGATTATGGTTGGTACCGATTGGTTATGGTCGTAGGGGCATTGTTCCTATTTTTTCCGCTCCAACTCCAGATGCTCTTGCATTGGTTTTTGGTCTTTGTTTCTAAATTTCAGCTGCTCTGACTGTTCTTTGTTGTCTCATCCTTTGGAAAAATCCATCAAGCATCTCCTGTTGTCGAGCCATTATTCCATCTTGCATTTCTTTCATCATTCTCACTATCTCATCTTTGGTCACATAGATGGATTGATTAGAATTTGAGAGCACCTTCTGACTGTCCCCATGTTATGTTTAACCTCTCCAATCCTAGATCTAGTGTTAGACCTCTTCATCTTCTCCAAACTTCAGATCCAACTTTTAGGTTGTGAAATCTAGCTCTTTCTCACTGAAAGTACCAAAATGTTGGTGCTAAAAATGGCACCAACATCAAAATATCAGATGAAAGCACTAGTTCTAATAAAATAAAGGTAAAAGCAGAAATGGAGACATAATTTTCATAGTGGTTCGGCAAATTCTCCGGCCTACGTCCACTTTAATCCTTGTTATTAGTCATTTTCTCTCTAGATTACAACTAATTTTATTGGATCTTACCACAGGTGGATCTCAAATTTACAATGGAGTTTCTAGAATATATTTGGGAGAGGAGATAAGAGTAAAGAATATGCAGAGTGTAAATCCCCTTTTTAGTTGCTACAAAGTTGATATTTATAAAGAAGCTCGCCGGTAGACTCAAGAGCCCACGTTGATTGAAGTCCAGATGCAAGTCCAAGTGTACAGGTGGGAACCCACTAGCTAGCCTAATCTCCAATAAAAATCTCTTGATACCAAGAGGTTCCTCTCGGTACCGTGTTTTTTTTGGATGAAAATCTTCATCTTATTTGTCTTGCCTTTCAATATCTAATTCGCACATTCTAAACTCATTTTCATGAAGATCAAGTTCCTTTTGATGATTTGCTTGATATCGCTTGTCTTTTCCTGCTTTCTTTGGTTTCCTCTCCAAAATCCTTAGTGTTCCTTGTCTATCTTCTAGAAAAGTACTTGACCACGATAGCTTGAGGTAGTACTTGTAGTACAAGAGCCGCAGGAGATCAAAGAAGGAGAATAAACCTCTTTGTACCGAGAGGTTCATCTCAGTACCGATTGGTCTCGTAGCTTAATTTTGCTTCAAAGTTTTTGAGTATGATTATTTTGTCCTTCTAAACATGATTTCAGGTTTGTAACTCGTCTCTTCTTCATTTTAGCCTTTTGGTTCTGGTAGAAATCCACTTGGTTAAAAAGCGGGTTAATATATATGAAGAAAATATACGATTTATAGTGATTTGCGTTGAAGCCCTACATCCACTTTGTACTTTCCTTCTTTAGAGTCTATACCGAAGCCGAAAGGCTTTTGTAATGATAACCTAGCACATTTCACTATTATTGAGTTTTACAAAAGACTATAATATTGGAAAGTACGATAATTTATCACTTAATATTTGAATTCTCTTTTTGTATGCATTGGGATCGGTGCCTATTTATAACAATTTGAAGAGGGTGCAGATTGGTGACGTGACATGCATATCTAGGTTGAGATGTTAAACTACTGATATTTGTCATTGATTTGGCTTGCTTTAAGCATTGCTTGTAGATTACTGACATGTACTTTAAGGATGTCTTTCCTTTAGCTATATCTAAAACCTACACATGGATGGTAGGGATATCATAGCACTATATTGGTGCACATTCTTTTAGGTTGATCTTGTACCTAAAGTTTTCATCTTTTGAAATATTGTATCTCTCAGAATCTTATTCCTACCTATTGTACTCATAGACAACGAAGCATGATATTATGTTGTATTACTTTTCGGTTTTAGTCCTTTGAATAATAATAAGCACGGATTAAATATTGAAAGCTTTCCTTAATATATTAATTCCTTCATACATAACCCTTTGAGTTTTATACCTCCAGTTCTAGATTTCATAGTTTATTCATGATTATCCTAGGCATTGGGGAATTAGTTATGCCACTTCTTTTGGGTTTTTCATTTTCTTTTAGGATTGAGCTACCTATAGACCCTTTGGCCTTAGATATATAGCTGAAAGTTATTCGAAAAACTATGGTATAACATCTATAATACCAATACAACAACCCATACACTATCACACTTAAAGTCAGATATCGATATATCCAATATATATACAAGTATCATTTCTGTCATGTTCACCTTCAATATCACTTGCACCCGACATACTTTACATTCTATCAACCTATCAGATGCAAAGATATGTGTGGACAGGGATCAATATATGTTTGAGTGAGCGAAACAAATCAATATCACATATACTATAAAAATACTTGTTTAGCATCATTAATGTCTAATACATAGGTAAACATACCATAACCTGTGTCACCAGCATCCACAAAGTCAGGCCAACACACTATATACATGGTTGACTACTTAATTAAGGTCACGTTACATTCAACTACACAATATATAACATTTACTTGGTAAATGGTGTTCTACACTCACTATTTGTTTAACTTATGGAAATAGTCACAAGTACATTCGCCAAAGGTTGTATAAGCTTGCATATGGACATATTCACTCTCTCACCATCCACATACTAGATATGTTTGACTCATGATGTGATAATCCATAGGAGCAACTAACGTTAAGAAATTATCCAATATAACCAATGCACACACAAATGTCCATACATCCAACAATACACACACGTCTCACCATATCAAGGTCATACTAGTCTAGTCCTCCTTGAAATAGACCGAGTAAAACACATGACTCAACCCAATACCCTTGTCCAATTTAATTTGGCCCTATTCAGATCCAAGTTCATACTAGCCCAGACTGACCTAAGTGGTCGACCATTTAGAGGGTTAGTGGTACACTGCTTACTATGTATTATCAAAACATATTAGCAGTCCATGTTTTAAATTTTCATTTTGATTTATTTTCTTCTTTATATTCTTCGATTTAATCTCTTGTACTCCATTACTATATGTTACTACACCCTTATATTGTCATTCAACATCGTATTATTTATTAAATCATCTACATTATCAAATGTTGTCTATATTCAAGTTTATTTTCATTTATTCAATTTATTCTTGAACCTTTAAATTACCATCATTTTAATTTTTGTTAACCTCTGTTAATTTATGGAATCACTACAAAAAAACCCATATACATTATATCGTCATTCCCAAAACTCTTCATTTTGTATTATACTTCTAATATAATAGTTATATATACTCAATTTCCTAACCATTGGCGATATTTTTCATCAACCTCGGAGTTATGATAATGCATTATGAAGAGCAAATGTTATCTGCTAATCACTATGCCTAATGATGAAAATTGATGGGCAAAGAGCATTTAAAGGTAAATGACACAAGAGGTGAAGTGGTTCGATGAAGCTGCCTATGTTCAGTGTGAAGTTATCTTACTATATAGTTCTCTTACAATTACAAGAGAATAATAAGAAAAAGTGATGTGACTAAGACTAATGAAGATGATAATTTTATGGAACTACTATCAGGAGATTTTAGTAGCAGATTATGGGTTTCAACCCTTAGGGTCCTAACAAATGGGTCCCAACCAGGTCCTAACAAGGTAATCAACCTTTGAGTCCCAACTTATTTGAAGTGGTCATGCATGGGATACTTATATTAGTTGAACTAATGTTTAGACGGCTAAGATCGTGCTGCAAAACAGGCATGAAGCGGGCCTGACCCTTAATCTGGCCGAATGGACTTGTTGAGAGACAACTGACAAAAGAAAGGAATACGTGGCTGAGATGGTTGCAGGAGAATTGTACCAGAGGCATGCTCTGCCATGCTTTACATTAAATGCGCTTGTACCTATAGTATGCTGGTAGAATAAGGAACACACATCTTGTCAAAAGTAGGGTATGCCTAGCTAAACCTCTTATCGCCTTGCTCCCACATGCCTAGGTGAAATGATGGGCTAAGTTGTGCTGAGACCATAGGAGGATGAGGAACTGGAGAGAGCCGAGGGCACGTCAAGTTAGGTGAGATGAGACAGACTATAGGTCATAGGTGGCAGTATCAAAGCTATAACAATAACAAGCCACCGATAATAAAGTCTCAAGCTATGTTAGTTGAGAAATAGCTGAGCAAGAGAAGCTTGAGCAAGCAGGCTGACCCGGAGCCAGGTGAGACGAGACAGACTACATATCATAGTTGGTGGTATTGAAGATAGATCAATGATAGGCCACCCTTGAGACAATCTCAAGTTATGCTAGTCCGGAGACAACTGAAGGAGAGATGCTTAAGCAAGCGGGTTATCGTAGAGAATGGTTGTAAGCAGGCCGAGGAGAGAGTCGGTTGGCTAATTAGAGACAGGACGAGCTGGGGCTTGCATCTTATCTTGATGAGCTAGCTAGTCACTGCGGCTGCTGCATGGGAAGGCTCGGCCAGTGGAAGGCTTGACAATCAATTTAGCGTAAGAGGCGATCTAGGCCTAGGTTGGATTTGGGTATATCGTCATACATAGGAAACCCAGTCGACCTGCCTCCGGTCATGATTGGCTTATAAGCTGATTTGGACTCAATCTGCTTGGACCTGACATGGCCAGGCTAAGATACCTCGATTAGTCTACCTTGTGCTTATAAAAAATTAAGTAAAATTTTGTCCTTCCCCAAGTTCATGCCCGTGAGTGGGCACAGACTTGTAAAATCATGAAGACTCCAACGATTGATGGATTTGCCATGTAATTAAGACACTATCCACATAACATTGTACCATTGGCTATGATAGTTGTGCTTCTCATGATATGGTAGTGATGTGTCACTCGCCCATGCACATGCTGTGACACAACACTTAACACTCTTGAACGGTTGAGATCCTTTTTGGCTTTTTGATCATAACAGTTGCAATTAAAGAGAGATGTATACTAATACCTCCCTCTTATTCCCCTTTGAACTTTTGAAGCTTTTTCCATGCAATTTCTTTAGCAAATTCGAACTCTGCACAGTTTTCTATTGGTAATAACAGTTAACTTCACCTTCCTCTTCCTTTCCTATCGCTCTTGAGTGCTTGGGTTTTTATCAAATTTAGTTGGGATTAAAAGAAAGGAGGCAGCGATTCAGGTGTCGAACCATGTTTATCTATTGTAGTTCAAACCTCTGCTTAGATTTCTACTTCTTGTTATAACCTTGCCTTTGGATTAGGCATGTCCCCTTTAGCCAATGTTTTGGCGGCGATTGAATATAGGTCTCAGACTAATAATCTAGGTGAAGCTGGGGGGCTTCCTTGCTTTGATGCTCTGACACTCCCAACCTTAGGTCGGTTTGGGAGCTCAACTTCTCTGTTGGAAAGAGTAGTTGGTATTGCCTCTACCTTTGATGTCATGGCTAAATATTTGCCTACTCCTTCGCAAGGTTGTCTACAAGCTTTTTAGGATCTCTTACGAGATTCAATGTGGAAGGATTCGAATATGGTAGCACGCCCCCTTTTCTTTAGCAAGTTCTTAATCAATTAAAGGGCTTGTGGTGCTTCGATCAGCATAGTAAGGTGCATTCTGGGCGGTGATAAGAGCGCAGGCCGGCATGCCTTGCAAGTACGTTGTTAGCCTGCTTCATTTTCTCTTTCTCTTTTTTTCTTTTCGACTAGTTAGAAATTAAAAATCTTCATAAGCCTAGAGGGATGGGCATTATATCCCTACATTCTTTTGAACTGAATAAGTATAGATCTTTGTGCTGTAAACTTGTTGTCTATGAAACTAGTTGTTATCTTTGATTGTATTCCTACAACTGCTGAGGTAGCATATCTTAGATAGCTAGAAAAGTCCCTTGCATTGGGTTGACTAATTTATTTTAGCTGATAAGCCAAGCCATTCAATGGACTCGGAAGTTAGCATTGACTGATAAAAATAGTTGTCCGTCAAATGTCGAGACCGAAAAATGACAGTTGAGCTTCACTATGCAGCTTTCTTGATAGGCGGTCCCGACACGAACCTAAGCGCTACGTGGCTTAATGGTTCTCTAGGGCAACACCTAGCTAGGAGAAGTTCCTATATTATTTTTAGAATTATTTTCATGTTTATGACATGCTAAGTAGAATATTATCATGCGATGGGCCGAACTCGAGAATTGATAAGAGCTAAGTATCGATCAAGTACTAAGTGGTGGGTGGCATTATTGCTCAGTGGGAGTAAATGTTAGTCAATGGGTTCTCCTATCAGACAGTCATGTGTAGAGTTGATTGCTCAGTGGAAGTAAATGTTAGTCAATGAGTACATGGAATATCAAAGGTTCTCCTTGGTGACATGTCAGCTTATCATTAGATGATTGCTTGTCCCGACTTAAATCGGGGTGCAAGGCTAGCTCGAGCACTCGTGTATAATGGTGAGAGAAGTGGTATGCGCCATCATTTACAAGAATTTAGCAGATGGAAACTATAAAAAAGTGAACTATCCCGTGCATCGCTCTACTTTTGGACGGTCCTGGCACGAACCTAAGTGCCGAGGGACTTAAAGGTTCTCCAGGGTGATACACTGCAATAAGGAACTACAGGGTGCCTCGACTCGAACCTTAGCACTAAGGGGCTTGAAGGTTCTCTAGGTTGACACGGTGCAATAAGGAGCTACAAACGGTCTTGGATCGAACCTTAGCGCTAAAGGACTAGAAGGTTCTCTAGGGTTATATGCTACAATAAGGAGTAACAGGCGGTCCCAGCTTGAACCTAAGTGCTGACGGGCTTGAAGGTTCTCTAGGATGACATGTTGCAATAAAGAGCTATATGTGGTCCTGGCTCGAACCTAAGTGCCGATAGGCTTGAAGGTTCTCTAGGGTGATACGTTGCAATAAGGAGTGACAAACAGTCCCGGCTCGAACCTAAGTGTTGATGGGCTTAAAGGCTCTTTAGGGTGACACACTGCAATGAGGAGTTAGGCTTGGCTTATTTCTATATAGGCACACTACATATGCTGGACTTCAACATCACTCAGGGTAATAATGTCGGTCTTGACAATAGTTTCCATCTTATATGGAGGATGATTGGCATCATAGGTAAGGGGCATGGACGGTTGCTAGCACGTATTCGATCGCCTATGCGTCCCGATACGAAAAGAAGAGACGTCTCACCCAAACTCATAGGGCAGTCGGTAGTCCCCGAGCAAGGAATTAAATGCATGGTGATTCAAACCTTGCTAGATAGTCAGGCAACCTATGACAAGGAAATGAATTCTCGATAATTCATCCATGCAAATTGTCGGTCGAATAAAAAAGAAGTGAAGACTCGTGCAATCCTGGGCAGCAAAAGTCGACAGTCCTCAAACAAGGTAATGAGCACATGATAACTCATCCTCATTGGATAGCCTTGGTGAAGGTGTTGAATGATCCAGCTTTGCGTTCTTTGATGCATTCTTCGTAAGTGGTTACATGCCCGAGAGTAAGCTTGAGAAAGGCATTGGTGGTGAAGTATGGGCATCTAAAGACTTGCGAGAGGGCACTTGGACGTTTTCAAACATCGTTCAAGACGAAGACGAATGAGTGATCCAGTTGGCGACCCGTAAGGGGGCTGCTCTAGACATTGATACTAGTGCTTGGTCTCTAGGATTTCTATGCAGGAGTGCTCGGCGAGTGGCCCAGATTGCTAGGTGGTACACTACCCCCGGGTTTTTCCATAAAGCAAGTGGGCTAGGATGTCGTTTTGGAGGTAGATCTCTAAGTTGTTGGGCGCAACCCTCTCATAGGATGAATGTATGGTTGTCATAATTTGGTTGATAATAGCAGCAATATGAGGAGACGAGCGAGCGTGCATATCAACTATGTACGACACAAAGCCAAATCGAGACAGTTGGGGAATCTTTTTGGTGACTGGAGGAGGTGGTGGAACATTGTCCACCATTTCCACTGTAGATGCTTAAGGTACCGAGCATGGAAAGAGCTTACAATGGAGGCCGCTAACCAAAAGATCAGAGGTTTGCCGGCCTTCTAGCACTAGAATGTTGATGATATTTTTCGTCAACCTCAGAGTTATGATAATGCATTGTGAAGAGAAATGGTTACATGCTAATCACTTGACTTAATGACAGAATAACAAGGAAAAAAGAGCATTTAAAGGTAAATAATAGAAGAGGTGAAGTGGTTCAACGAAGCTGCCCACGTCCTGTAACACTCCTGATTTTTTATAACATTATTCAGGAGATTTAATTAGATAAAT
The DNA here is from genome assembly GCA_030737815.1 of Allium fistulosum. Classification (NCBI taxonomy): domain Eukaryota; kingdom Viridiplantae; phylum Streptophyta; class Magnoliopsida; order Asparagales; family Amaryllidaceae; genus Allium; species Allium fistulosum. Next base: position 748,037,991 of record CM060905.1, on the reverse strand, counting down.
TAAATGGATAATGTAAATGTTAAATGATAAGGGGGTTGAGATTTAAATAAACTTAATTAAGGCCGTGCTTAATAAAATAATTAAATGGGCTTAAGAATGGGTTATAAGCTAATTAATCTACATAAGGGTATATTGGGTATTTGCCGTACATAACCCTTAATCCTTATATATTCTCATTTCTACCATCTCATTCCCATTCACGTCATTTTGAAAACGCAAACCAAAAACATAAAGAGGAGTTGGCCATTAAGAAAAAAGGAATTCAATTAAAAGCTAGAGATTGAAGCTTAGGGGAAATCAACCTCAATCCAATCTCCTTATCTAAATCAAGGTGAATAATAATTGCATCTTTATTTTGTTTTGTAAACATATGTTTTCGAATTTAAGGGTAAATTCAATTTTATGGTGAATTTGATGATGATATGCTTGAATATAAATTTGTTTAATTTAAACAAGATTGTTTAAATGGGAATATTCATGGTTTTAGGGAGAAACCGATTTATGTTAATGCTTAAATGCCATGGAAAAATTTTATGTTATGTAAAGCATGATTTTGGAGTTGGATTTTAATTTTGATAATTTTTCAAGCTAGGGAAAAATTGTTATGAATTTTCAAAGGAAAATATAGTTATTTGGGTTTATAAATTTATTTCGGAAAATATATTAAGAATTTGGGTCTAAAATTTAATGTGTTAGATAACATAATTAAAGTGAATTTTGGAAATTTTTGGGGATTTTTCCAAAGTGATTTGCTATGCAGATTAAATTATCTTAAAAGAGAGACTTCTTTGCAATATTGGTTTTACTTAATGGAAGGGCTTATTTGATTAACTTAACCATGGTTTAGATCTAAAATTAGCGACGGTTATCTTAGTAAAGAATTTGAAAAGTTAAGGAAACTAATCTGGTGTTTACACGTGGCAGGTTAGTTAGAAAAAGGTTTACTTTAATTAGTATTAAACCAGGTTTTCCCAGTAAAGTTGGTTTCGCCTACTTTAGGTGTACCCTTCGACTTAGAGCTTTCGCCTTCAACCCAGTCGAAACACATGGATATGGAAAAAATTTAAATTTTCAAAATAACTTTCACATTCCATTTCAACATTCTTTACATAATCCCACAACGTTAACCACGTCAAGAAAAATATAATTGTTACAATATACTCCAAGAGCGACGTATGAAGATGCCCCCTTGGTGATCAGAGTGTATAATAGGCAATAACCAATTTTGCCTTAACAAAACAACACATCGGAATCACATAAGAAAGAACTTAAATAACTACATGCCTCCTGCACGACTCCGGAAGCTTTTTCGTCTTAAGAGGTACCTAAAAACCTCAAATCTCAAAATTCTCAAAATCAATTGAGTACTCGAGAGTTTAAGGGGAAAACATGAATTTCGAGTCAGACGTAAAGCTTAGTATGAATGATAATATACCATTTCAAATCATATAGATATCTAGTGAGACCACGCCACTTAGCGGAACGGATTTCCCCTCACTAGTATCTTAAAACCTTTATAAACCATTTTTTGTGCCCCTACATCCACAATGGTTAATTCAATTCAAACATTATTATGTGATGATATGCAAAACAATTGAATCAATTCTGAATTACCCATCCCCAATTCATTTTGACTATCTGTCATAATTATAGTTTCTAGGAAAACTATTAACCTAATAGTTTTCATGGGCTTACTGATAACCGGTTAAACTTTTAAGGACTCCATGTCCAATTATATAGTTTTCATGGGATTACTATGAACCTATTGGTAACTCCAATATCATTTCTTTTATCCTAGTTTTCATCGGCTGACTAGGAGCCTACTGACTAACAGTCAATATCTTTCTTTTACCCTAGTTTTCATGGGCTAACTAGGAACCTATTAACTATCTGTCAATACTTCATTTTCTTATCTGGGTATAGTTTTCATGGGCTAACTATAAACCTGTCTAACTGACATCTTTAATTATACATAGTTTTCATGGGATAGCTATGAACCTGTTGGCCCCTGCCAATATCTTTTCCCTTACACAGTTTTCATGGGCTTACTGCGAATCTATTGGCACCTGCTAATACCTTTAATTTATATTCACTACTGGGTCAACCTAACTGGTTATTCGGCCCTTTCCCACGATACCATTTTGGGTTCATTACAATGTGAATATATACATATATGAAGAAGCAAACAATATAACTTGGTTAATTTCTTTAACCCATTTAAACTTCTTCATAAGTTCCATTTCAAATACTTTGTTTATTAATAAGCCATGGTTTTGTTTTCAAATAAGATTGAGTTATTTGTTTTGAAAACTATACTTTCGAAACCTTCAAAACCTTGCTTTCGACCTTACTAGATAGCCTCCTTCGAAAGCTTATATCTCTTTTCAGAACATTGGGCTGCTGCCTTTAAAAACACTTTAAAAACCTTCTTTTGAAACCTTTCAAATATAATAAAGTGTTACTTATTAATTTTTAGAAGCATAGCTTCGAAACCATTGGAAGTATCTCTTCCTAAGCATTGAAAGTACCCCTTTCGACATCATTGGGTTTATCTTTTAAAATATTATTTGGGTCAAATCAAATATAAATGAAAGTATCTCTTTCGAAACCATTCTCTACTATATATAAAAATATTATGGAAATTATGATGGCGTCGAAACCATCTCTTTCGACTGATTCGAAAGCATACATTTAAAATATTGAAGGATAGCTTTGAAACCCCTTTCGAAACCATTGCCTTCGAAACCCATAATCCTTTCGAAAGCATTTAGAAAATGGCTTAATATAGCTTTAAAACAAACAATACCTTTCGACAGTTATGATGACTTCAATGCACTCGAAAGGCACAAGAATCAGCGGTAGGGCTTCTACTAGGTCGAAACCCCTTCTTTTGAAAGCATTGATGTATAATTAAAGGAACTCCTTCAAAACCTCTTTTCTTTTAAAACAAACATGGCAACCCCTTCGAAAGCCATTATAAACTTCTTTCAAAAACATTCATATCGACTAAGTCGAAAGCTTAGTATAACAAAGGCAGACGCTTATCTTTTCAAAAAAAAACTGAGGTAATGACCCCATCGGAAGCTATACTTTCGACACCATACCTTTCGCCTTTCTCCAATCCACTATATATCACCTAGATGATACCCTGTGTATTGAATTTAGCTTAATAGGGTTTCGACATAGTCGAAGGCGAAAGGTAAGGGGTGAAAGGTACTCTGAATAGAGTCGAAACCTGTTTTTCTATGTTAAATACTAAATTAAGTAACTTATATAAACTAACCTGCCTACATGTAAATTTCTTATTGGTTGCCTTTACTTTTCCCATGCTTTTCAAACAAACCGTCTTTTTATTTTGGATAAGTATCAAACTTAAACCTTTGCAAATAAAACCTTCCTCTTTATTTATACGTAAATAATTTTGATCCTCCTCTCAAAAAATTTATTTTGTACATCAAATCACTTAAGAAAAATCCCCAAAAATCACAAAAATTTACTTTGATCATGTCATCTAACATATCAAAATTTCAAACCCAAATTCTTAGTATATTTTCTAAAATAAATTTATAAATCCAACGTGCTATAATTTTGTTCAAAAATTCATAATAATCTTTCCAAAGCTTAGAAAATTATCAAACTAAAAACCCAACCCTAAAATCATGTTTTTCATAACATATAATTTTTCCATGGCATTTAAACATCAATATCACACAGTTTTGATCTAAAACCGTATGAACCATTATTTAAACAATCTTGTTTAAATTTAAATAAACCACAATTCAAGCATATCATCATCAAACATCATATATACAAATTTAAACTTAAATCCAAAACATACATTTAACAAATAAAGATGGAAATTATCATTCACCTTAATCTTTGATAAGGAAAATCGATTGAGATGAGTTTGATTTCCCCTTTTTACTTTCTATACTTTTTCTTTGAATTTCTTCTTCTTTTTCTTTTCTTATTAATGGCTGGCCTGATCCTCTTTACTTACACCTTTTATTTTTGTGAGAAGAATGAATATGAGTGCGAATGGCTTATGGGTAAACATATACATATATATAAGGGTAAAGTTATATGTAGCTAAATTCCATTATACCATTACATAACTTAATTAATCTTTAAACCATTCTTTAGCCCAATTAAATTAATAAGCACGACCACTTAAATTTTATTAAAATCTCAATCCCCTTATCACTTAACATTTTTATTATTCTATTTAATTTATCTAATTGAATATCCTAAATAATGTTATTCAAAGTTAGGGGTGTTACAAGACAGGTTCATAGTGCACCCATGAAAACTATGATTAGGAAGTTATTAGAGTTACCAATAGGTTCATAGTGATCCAATGAAAACTATGTTATAAAGAGTGGTTGGTAGGGGCCAATTGGTTTGTAGTGCACCTATGAAAACTATATCTGGATTAAGTTATTGACAGTTGTCAATAGGTTCCTAGCCAACCCATGAAACTAGGATAAGAGAGAAGTTATTGGAATCACCAATAGGTTCAGGGGAACCCATGAATTAATTAAGTTAATTAGCAGGAGCCAATAGGTTCATAGTGCACCTATGAAAACTATGAAATAGGATAGGGAGTCCATATATTATATAAAGGTTATTCGTAAACCCATGAAAACTAATAGATTAATAGTGACCCTAGAAACTATAAATATGACAGGGAGTCAATTAAACAAAGGATGAGAAATCCAGTATGTTTTAACTTGTTTGCATATCATCATAATAATTTGAAATGACTATGTTTTAACCATTGTGGATGCAGGAGCACAATATATGGTTTTATAAAGTTTGGAGATACTAGTGAGAGGAAAACCTGTTATGCCAAGCGTGGTCTTACTAGATATCTAAATGATTTAAGATGGTACATTATTATTCATATCAGGTTTTATGTTCGACTCGAAGTTTATGTTTTCCCCTTAAACTCTTGGGTACTCAATTGATTTTGAGTAGTTTGAGAGTTGAGGTTTTCAAGTACCTCATTAGATGAATAGAGCTTTCAGAGATGTGAAGGAGGCATGATAGCTATATAGAGTGTTCTTTTATTTGATTCCGATGTGTGGTTTGTAATGGAAAAGTTGTTAAATTTCATGTATATACTCTGATCATCTAAGGGGGCATCTTCATATGTCGCTCTTAGAGTATGTTATAATAAATATATTTTGTCTGAACTTGGTTGATGATTATGGGATTATGTTATGAATTGGAAATGTTTTGAAATGAAATGTGAATTTGTTTGATGTTTTAAATTCTTTTCCATATTCATGTGTTTTGAATCTAACACCGCCGTATTTGGTCGTTGAGTATTAATAACTATGGATGACTGCAGCATCTGTAGCCGTTAGTTTTAAGCCTCCAAGTAGGGGGATGTTACACGTCCACTGTGAAGTTCTCTTACTATATAGCTGTCTTATGATTACAAGAAATTATAAGAGAACAATAATAAAATAGGGATACACCTAAGACCAATGAAGGTGCTAATCTTAGAGAGCTGTTGTATCAGGAGATTTGAGTGGCGGATTATTTATGGGTTCCACCCCTTAGGGTCCCAACTAACTGGTCCTTACTAGGTCCTTACTAGGTCCCAACAAGGTAACAAACCTCCTGGTCTTAACCCCTTCAAAGTAACCATGCATGAGGTTCTTATAGTAGTTGAACCGATATTTGGACAACCGAGATCATGTTGCAAGATAGGCGTGAAGTGTGCCTAGCCATTGCTCTGCTCGAATGGACTTGATGAGAGATGGCTGGCGAATGAAAGGAATGCATGGCTGAGATGAAGGTCAACAGAAGAATTATAGTAGAGGCATGATATGCCTTGCTTTGCATTAAATGCACTTGTAAAAACATTATGCTGGTGGAAAAAGGAACATGTTTCTTGTCAAAAGTAGGTAAGCCTAGTTGTACCTTTTGTCTCTCTGCTCTAGCATGCCGAGGTGGTGGACGAGCTGAGCTGGTCTGTTAAGACCATAAGGAGGATATGGAACTGTCGAGAGTCGAGGGCACACCTGGAGCTATGGAAGCTGGCGGTATGGAAGCTGGATCAATGACAGTCCATCTTGAGAAAGTCTTAAGCTATGCCGATCAGAAGATAGCTGTGGGAGAGATGCTTGAGCAAGTGGGCTTGCCAGGATCTTTGTGAGATGAGATAAACTATAAGTCGTAGATGGCAATATCGATGTTGGATCAATGGTAGGCAAACCTTGAGACAATCTCAAGCTACATTGGTCGGGAGATAATTAAGGGAGAAATGCTTGAGCAAGACGGCTAGCCTGCAGCCCGGTTGTAAGCAGGCCAGAGCCAGAGTCGATTGGCTAATGAGAGACGAGCCGGGCTAGTCTTGCACCTTGTCATGATGGGTGAGCAGGTCGCCGGGGCCGTTGACGGGAAGGCTCGACCAGTAGAAGTGTCATGTACGGGAATTTTCGACTTTCGAAAATTCGACATCGATACTCACTTTATCGACTGCCGAGAAATCGACTGCCGGAAACTCCAATAGTGAGGGTTTTAGAAAGAAGAAGTAGAAGAAAAGATAGAGAGAAGAAGAAGAAAGCAGAAAAGGAAAGAAAAACAACAGAACAACACATCAGAACAGAAACAGAAAACAATATCAGAATCTCACATATCGCAGCGGAACAATATATAATAGATAAATGAATAATCTTTAAAACAAAGAACTATATCATTTTATACATACACCAATCATCAGAGTCAATATACAACTCAGTACAACAATGGACAGTTTTATACTTGTCCTCATACAGAATACACAGCGGAATAAATATATCAGATACAAATACTACGTCTCGCCATCCAGCTTATCTCCAAAGCTCCAGAATATCCTGATAACATAACTCTAGACTGCCCGTGTGGAAATTGGTGGGCACCCAGAGTTTAGAAGGGAAACAATAAACTCCGAGTCAGTCATGGTGACTGGTGTGAGATCGTAAAACAGTTATCTTTAAAACAACAAGGAAACTTTAATGTCAATTCGCAATGCTTTTGGAAAATGAAACTACCATAAGACCTCCCGCCACACACACAATGCAAACGCAGAATTGGAGGAGATTTCTTCTTATGATAGTCAAAGATGCTTACTACGCAAAATCAAATCATTTTTGATATTATTATTAGTGCATAGTGTAGAAAACATTTTGAAAGTATAATATTAATCTTAGCCAGCATAGGCATTCCGCACTTATGCCTACTATAGCTACTATGTTCAATAGCAGGTTACCGCCACATTCCATAGCAGGTAATACAACTAAAACCGTACACGTCACGTATTGTTTCTTTGGATTTCCAACAAATGGTCAGGCTAAGGAACTTCCTATCCACGATGGGTACGTCCCTGGAATAGACGACCCGAGAACCTAACCGGATCTCTGCCAACACAAGGCCGGGTTACCTCTGCAAAAATAGGTAACTACTGACACGCGTATGCCATCCCCCGATCGTAACCGATCTTCCCGAGGATCCCCGATTTCCAACAAACCACATAGATAATAATGCAGCAACCACATAGGTTAAGTATCTGGGCTCCATACCATGATACCATCTCTATCCAGAAGGAATGACATACACTAAGGGGCGCTACTCCCTAGAACCTTGCCGCATCCTTCCTGTTTTGACCATTTCCGGGGTGTGAGGCTCGATGAAGTCTCGTCCACAAAGCTACGCTTTCTACAAAGCCCTGCTTCGGGTCAAACAAAAATGATCAACCTATGATCACAAAGATATAAGATCAAACAAATGATCATATCACAAATGATCAAACACTGATCATTTCACAGCAACACTCAGTATGCCACGTTACCAAATTGGGATATATCGCTGATAAATTTCAACTACATAACCTCTGAGCTCGTACGTCTCAGAGAAGGGTGTTAAGCTAAGAGAATAAATTCTCCGCCACCAACAGAAATGTATTTGAAAGAAATCAGCTTTATATCTCAAATTGTAACGTCAGACACACAATCCATACAAGTCTGTTCCGGGATCGAACAGAACCGAAGGCACTTCTCACGAAGCCCTTGCACATCCGGATAAATTTCTAATCACGTCCGGACTTCCCGTCACTAAGGGTGATAAAACCTCTAAATCGGAGATCAGCCGATGTAGAGTAACTCGACGGTAATCCTTCCGTTTTCAAAAATATCCGGTCTTCAACACCGGTCTTCGAATGCAATTCATAACGACGTATCACATATTCGGAATGGGTTATACGACCCCATGGTCCTTTCCCGGCTAACCCGAATAGTGAGCGTTTATTTAAAAACAAGTGTGGCATTCAAATTCATCCAATTCACAACAAATACCTATCTACAGGTAATTATCGATAGTCGGTTATTTAACTATCAATAAAGATGCGCAACATCATCAGATTCCAAATAATTTTCCCAAATTATTTATCTTTCAAAATATCTTTTATTAGATATAAATTTTTTATAGATTCCATAGTGAATTTATATTTTCAAATATCTACTGATATTCGATTTCCAAATCGATTTCAAACATTCACTTTCAGTTTATCTTTAAGAAGATAAAATCTCAAAACGTTTCATTTCATTTTGGAAAACATTCCCATACTTATTTAATAATAAGTAATTCACAAATCATTTATTTTCAACATTTGAAAATATTCGTTATACTTAAATCAAAATTAAGTATACATTTCATTCTTTAAGGAAATCATTCTCTTAAGCACATTTATTTGAGTCAAAACGAATGTTGCGTAAAACATCGTTACGACGACTCGAAATCACTAGTATAGGGATTCGGATTTTAAGATAGATATATGTAAATCCCAATACTACATAAAAACATTTTCTTTCGAAAATCATTTACTATAACAACAGTGTTATAGTCCATCATTTCCTTAAATTTCTCGAAAACGTCTATTTCAACAATGAATGTTGAAATCTATGCTTTCGATTCATAATACATTTTAAAACATCTTTAAAATGTTTAACTTCATTTTTAATATCACTTCTTCAAAAATAAATCCATTTTATTTAATAATATATTCACCTGTCCAAAATCGTGAATATAATTCACTTAACCAAATTTCAACATTTTCTACACATTTATTTCAAGAATTATCCACTGTCCAAAATCGTGGATAAAATTCCCTTAATAATCTCTATATTTAAAATCAAACAAATTTGATTTATTTTCGAATTTATAAAAACAACGTTTATAAATTCTATTCCCATTTTATAACAACTTCGATTTATACATCTTCTTTAATGACCCATTCAATTTATAAGTTAATATAACTTATAATTCATTTATTTTAAAAGAAATCGTTCTTTTAAACTTCACAAAATTTAAAACTTTCAGATTTCATTAACTTATGAAATCCCATTTACACTTCATTTTAACACTTATAGACACTTGTCTTATAATCTCAATATTTCAAATTCATAAATATCCAATTTTATACATCTTTTAAATAAACCATTTATAATACTTTAGAAATCCCAATTTAAACCATTTCATAAATTTCTTAACTTTTATTTCAAAAATCACACTTTGATTTTATTTCACAAAAATCTTAACTTTTATAACTTTAAAATTTTAGACGTTTATTTATTTGAAATAAACCAATTCAAAAATTCAATGAAACGTCTACTTTCAAAAATCACTTTAAAAACCCTTTTTAAAGTAAAAGATGTATATTTTAAAACTTCAAAACTGAATCCGATGATGCAACGCATCAATTAGTCCATCACAACAACAACATCATATATCAACATATGATAACAGAATATACATCAATATCTGTAAATAAATAACTACTGGTGAGGAATCCAGTTGGATCCCTCCAACCTGTTTCCCTGCATCCAAAAATGTTAGCACAATACCAATTCCGCTCCAGTACGGAATTATCGCGGTATATGGGTTTTATAAAAATAATCCGCTTACTAACGGCGCAATAGGGTCTCATCCGCTATACGAGGCGGGAAATCAATCAATCCAATATATACATATGCCAATATGTATATATTGCTATATATAGATATATCCTATCATATCTAATATCACATCCAAACAGTCAATCGTCAATCAATAACTGTAAAAGAAAATCCACTTTCATTTGAGTGAGAAGATCTCACCGTGATTTTCCGATAGCAATTTGTAGCGTTTTATTTCGAATGAAATTAAACGGACGTTTAATCTCACTCAAAATTTTCACTGACTCTGATCACTTCCAATCCAGTTCCATAGCGTAGTACGTGTTTCTACGATTCCGGTGCTACCAAATTTGTTGAATTCTGATAATATATGACGAAGTTATGGTAATTCAAACTTTATACAATTTTAAAACAACTTAAATTTACATTTTTATTTAATTTCTTAGCCCTAACCAAATCAGAGCCACACGATCTGCTGCCCTAGAATCTCAGCCGTTGGTGGCGTCTTCTCACGCGAACACCCCAGTTAGAATCGCGTAACAACCGAACCCACTGCCGCCGTTTAACCCTAACGACGTGATCAACTACGAGCCCCTCCACCTTGATCAAGATACACCACTTCGAAGCCCTTGTCAAGAGCCACCTTCGACATGAACGATGGCCAGCTCGGTCGCGTGTTTGCGTGGGAAAGCGTGCGTGAACGGTGGAGCTTTGCACGAGAATTCCCATCGATCCACTTCGCCAAACAACATCTTAACCGTTGGATATCTTCGTATCGACGAGGTCTATAATTTACTAGTTGGAGATTTTTCGATTCGATAAATGGATATGAAGAAAAGAGGAGGAGAAGGTCGTTGTTTTTCTGGCCATTGGTTAAAGAAGTGGTGGCCGGCCATTACTAGGGTTTTAATTTTATTTTTATTTTAATTTTTGAGAAAAATGGGCTATTTATAGAGAATTTCTCAATCACTATCCATTCTGGTTTTCCGGACTCCGTTTTACGTGTCGAAACTGGCGTTTCTAGGGTTTACCCCGCATTTCGGACACAATGGAATAGGTTTCGGAAGCTAATTCGATCGTATGTGTGAGATATGACAATAAACGATCAATTTAAATTAAACCGATTTAAATCGATTTCGAGGCGTTTTGGCTTGCCCCGGACAAATGGTAAATCCAAAAATTACGAAATTTGAAATATTACAATAATATCACATTACGGATCCGATGAAACTGGTTTTGTCGAAATCCGAGACTTTTTGAAAAATGACTATTTTAACTCGCCGAATTAAAATTAAAACGATATCGATGCGTTTCGAGCTGCCACGGTCAAACGACAACTCCGATTGATACGAAAATTGAAATTCGATAATAACTAACTATTACGGATCCAATGGAACTAGTTTCGTTCAATTATGAGACTGTTCGAAAATTGACTATTTTTACAGTCGATAATTAAATATTAAAATATTAAATCTTCACAGATTAACTCCAAATTCAATTTTAAAAGTTCTATAACCTTTCTATAACTCCAGTATGATTAAATAAAATTTTACAAATTAATTTCAATCATATTAAACTCGATTTTTAATTATCTCTGGAATTTCACTATTTAATTTATCGATTTAATTATCAAATAAAACCCAATATTCGAAAAATAAATCATTCGACTTCTAAATTCCATTTATTAATATTTAAAATTAATTAAATATTCAAATTTTAATTATCAAAAATTCTGGGTCGTTACAAGAAGTGTAACACTTCGTGATTTTTATGATAATTAATTTTTAAAAAATTAATTAATAAATAGTAAACTTCGAAAGGAAGAATTTTTACAAATGTTAGAATTTGGCTACGAAACTTGCACCATTGAGTTCGTGGCGATTTATTGATCAATTTGCATATATAATGTTTTCGATCGAAATTCAAATGAAAAAGTTATTGACGTTTGAAATTTTAGAATCAAAAATATGTAATTAAAGAAATAAATATTAACTAATTAACGTTAACTAAAAGCAGTTAAGTTTAACTGTAGCTTAGGCGTTAAGAAAGTGATTAACAAAAACAAATTATAACGATTAACTAATATACGGAAATAAAAAGACAAAATCGCTTAAAATAGGAATATAATAAACAAAATCATCACGCTGTGGAATTACCAATAAATACACAACATATGTTGACCAGAGAAGCACTCAGGTCGACCGGTAGCGATCGACCTGTGTCATGTATATTTTGACTACGAGCAGTGGCCTAAACGGCCCGAATTTAAATAGTTTGATCCAACGGCTTGCACTGATATGAACCCCTTTAAATATAGGCCTAAACCCCACTTCCAAACTCATATTTTCTAATGGATGCGGAACCTCTATCACTTTCTCTTCTCTAAAAATTTCAAAATTCTTAAATTAGTTCTAGTTATGTGAATATACAATTAGAGAATTATAGAAGATGATAGAGAATGGGAATATGGTCAAATCAAATCGTCAAAGCTGAGGTAAAACTATAAATCTGGATTTAATTTATAAATTAATCCAAATCTCTCACTCCTAATCTAGTTTTCTAATAGATCTGTATATTCTTACGACATATACCAGAATAAAATAAAAAAGGGAGTCAAATGGGAATAACAGGGATTAGATCCGGAGATTTGGAATGCTTAAAATAGTGAGTGGGAATATTATATGCTTTTATATAATATTAGATTATATCATTGCAAATCTATTCCGATACGCCTAAAATGTTAAATTTGAGTTGTGGACTAAATCTATAAATATAAGAATGAAATTGGAAACCCTGCCTACATATTATGTATGTGTTCACTTGTTATATTTATATGTTATATGAATGTAAACTTGGAAATTGTTTAGGATATTAGTAGTTCCTAAGTTTATTATTGAGAATTACGAAACCATGAATTTGTATGAGATATGACAGTAATAGATTGGTATTTGAATGAATAATAAGAATGTAAAATAAAGAAATTGTAATATGAGTTCAAGGGTTTAAGTGATTTATTAATCTGTTTATTTATTAATCCGTTGGAATTTAGAATGTTGCAAGGTGAATTCCTATACATTATCAAGTTTTTAACAAATGAAAATGTGTTGTTTGAAATGACAAGGAATACACCTAAAAAGAAAGAGATGTACAAAATATGGATATTTACCATATTTTTGTATTGTCTATTTCAAAAAAATGAAAAGATAATTCTTTGTAATTCCAAACAACCCACAAATCTTCCTTTTGGATCAAATATAGAAATTTAAAGTGTTAACATTTTTATGATAGAAACGTAGTTCCAACGCATTAAAAGGTAGAGAATCCCAAATCATTAAATAGAGGGATATAAACGCGATAAGAACATTCTAAAACGAAAAGAAACACGATACTAATAAAAATGGGAATTAAATTAAAAAAATTGAAGAATGTGTAAGAGTAAATAAAAGGATAAAAAGGGAATGTAGATAGAAAATGGGAAATAAGGGTAAAAAGAATGGTAAATGACATTATGTGTCTATTAAAAAGGAAAGCAGTAAATAATTTTAAAGCAAGAAAAGTATAAACGCATAATAAAGTAAGACTAAGGGTCAACAGTAAGCTGTAGTGGCAAGGTAATTAAGTAAGAATGAATAAATACATATTTATATATATATAAGATATATACACATACACACATAGACGTAGCCTATGACGGGTGTGAACTATCAAAGTCAATAGATAATTGTATGAATAGAATGACAGTAGTCATTAGAGTAGGTTGGAATGCAAGGTCGGTAGTGTTACACAACCGAAGTCTACCCACCTCAAGGGACTACCAGTAGTTGTGTAGCATTATACTTATCTGGGACATATCCAACAATTGGACCCGTAGAGAGTTTGCATATAAATGAAGGAATACTCGTAATAGAGAGATGAGTCTGCTTCAGAAATAGAAAAGAGTTATTGCCTTGATTGCAATAGACAATCTAAATGGAATGGTGAGCAGGATTGGACACTATGCAGCATGTGTTGGTACCGAATCAGGGTAGGGCTGTCAAAGGGCGAGGACATCATCGGTCCTTAGAAGTCAACGGGAAAGATAGGGTTACACCTAACTGGTCTTCGCCTCCAACCAGGGTAAGCCAAGTTAGGTAATGTACCGCCATAATTGTTTACTAGTTAGTTTGTTATGGCAAGGCTAGTTGACCTATAAAGAGATCTTTCAAATGGATGGGGTGGTCTGTAGAGCCGAGTCCATAATAGGAAGGAGATAAAATAATAAATCCTTAAAGCAATATAGAGTACGACAAAATATTTGAAAAGCCATCATTAGGCACCACAGGAGTCCCTCGATATGCACAGCGATGAGATCATGATATCACGAAGGAAATGGATCCAGGCGGGGTGTTGATAGAGAAATGCTTTTGGGGATAGTATATAGGTCCAATAGTGGACTATGGTATTTATATTTATATGTATATGCATAGTTATACCCTACAACGGGTAGATGGGATGTATCGTACGCAACGTGGAGTCAAGATGACTAATTAAATATTAAAAGACATAACAGTTGATAGAGAACAATCGGCATAAACCGGTGTTATGCATAAAGTGAATAATTTTTCCAATCATCAGAATCTTGTTCTGACCCCCTTTTCATTACAAACCACATGATATCTAGACGGATAGGTACTGGTACTGGGCATATATGGTGCTGACAAGAACATTAGACCTTGGAAGTGTCAAATCTTGGTCAGTAGCTATGTGACTTATTATATTTTATTTATTTCATTGTGACTTGTATCATAGTGCTCTGATATGCATTCGTTATTTTATTTGCAGGATACCAAACCAACTATTTGTATTTTGGTAGACTTGGGTTTTTGAGTTAGCAAAAATTCAGACTCACTAGAGTATGGGTTGTTACATTTGGTATCAGAGCTAAGGCTAGTCGATCTAGAAAAATTAGGAAACATTGAGTGAACGTATTTGTATTTTTCCTATAACTATAAATATAATATATGCTTAATTTTAATAATTCCAACTATAGCGTGGGTGCATATGCAAAGCCATTGAAGTTGGATACTACATGACTCCCTAGTCGGGCTCGGATAGCCCAATGGTTATATATCCTCATATGATTGTCGATTTATGGTGTACGGTAGGTCTAGATAAGAGGAAGGTAAGAATCCATATGTTGTAGATATTTGTAAGGTGTTGGTTTTTCAAAGGAAGGTGTGAAGTAGTCACTCCAAGTTAATAGTTGGATTTCTAATATTGGAAAGTAGGTAAGTCAGTAAGTTGAAGCGTAGAAGTTCCAGAGAAAGAAAATAGAAATCCACTTTGAGTCCAACCCAATAGAAAGTAATATTAAAAGTTGAGAAAAATATATAATTAATATGCTGAAAAAGTAAGAAAATATTGGATTTTAAAATGTATATATGAATATAAGTATTTTGTTAAATTGAATTTTTTTCGTAAATAGGTTTTACAAAAGCCAATGGTTGAAAAATTATATAGCGTATGTAGCTCGCTGGTGTCTTTATAAAGAAAGATAAGTGTAAATATAAAGTTCTAGTAGAAATTAAAACTTGTTAAAATCCAAAATTTCAGTAAAGGGAATTTTGTAAAAAGTTATTTCTTTGAAAATAAATGGTAGAGCAATATAGCTCATGGATTTTATGTAATGGAAAATTTTAAGCTATAAAAACATTTTTGGGGATGGATAATATGCTGAAATTTGTGTTTTTTATATATATATGTATGTGTCTTGCTTATGTTATGTTTGGAATTATTCCCACTTGGTAGCGGAGGCATGTGACGCTTTGATTTGCAAGGGACCTTATTATATACTTTGGTATATGAACTCAAATGGCACATAAGGACTAGACAGGGGACAAACTAAAGTAAATGGAAGTCGAAATGTTTTCGAAGCAAATAGATCGCTACAGAAGCACTTTGAAATATAGAAATCTCGTAGAGGGATCCTAAATGATTCCTTGCCATTGTTGATTTTAATTTCGTTCATATACTTGTTGTATAAATTATTGAACGCCAAGAGCCTGATAGCTCTGATATGTTGTATGTTAAACATGATATGTTTTAAAGGTTGAACCATTTCTTTAAGGGAAAAGTAGTAACATATGTTAAGTGCTAATGTAGCCCCAAAGCCTTTTTATGACTTTTTGAAATTTCTATGGTGATTTACGACTTTGATTTCCCGTTGAAATACTTTTTGCTACTTGGATTTGCAAGAATGTTTTAAATGCGACATTTGATTTATATCCTCTTTTAAGCGACTTTGTCATTTGATTTCTAAAGGGGTTTTTGAAATGTTTTTTCGAACTTGACTTTTGGGTTTTTTTCCAAACCTATTTGCAAAAGTATTAAAGTGGTTTAAAAATATAGAAAGAAATGTGGTTTAAAAGCTATGTGATTTATGAAACAAAGTTTTAAAAGTTACGGTCCATATAGCGATAGTCGCTATGCATGCACTTTTAAAATCTATGATTTTAGTGAAGTATAGAAGGTTATCTACTTCATATATTTTATAAATTCTTTTCAAACGTGTTTGTATAAAAGTTGTATAAGTATTTTAAAAGGAGTTTGAATATTTACATTATTTTTAAGAATTTTTTGAGTTATTTAAACAAGAAGCTTAAATTTTATAAAGAAGACTCCTTTGTTTTCAAAATTAAGTTTTGTTTAAAAGCAACCATCTTTAAAGGGATGCTTTAAATACAAGTTTCAAACTATGTTTTAAATAGTTTTTAAAAGTATTTTTAAAGGAGAACGAAATCATGGATACAACATTATTGTTGGAATAAATGTTTTCGAGAAAAGGAAAGAGATCATAGACTATAACATTCTTGTTATAGTAAATGGTTTCGGGAAAAGTGGAAAGAATTTAGGTTTATAACAATCTGTTTTAAAAGAAAAGTATACAGAATTTATGAACTCTTATACTTAACATTAAACTTTGAGGTAGGTAAACTTCTAGCTATCCTGAAAGAGAATAATGTTGTCGAGTCAAGGTTTGAGAGGTAATAACACCTTAACGTGAACAGCTTCATTGTTAACCAAAGGATAGTTTAAGTTTGAAATCGAAGAGTGACATTAAGTATATAAAGTATTATTTCCGTATACAAATTTGGTTACTTATGGAAATTAATTAGTCCTATACTTGGAACTAAAAATCGATGAGTAGATTGATACTCTATTTATGAGACCTTGAATCAAAGTGTTTAACTAAGGTAAGGCTAGGAGCAATCAGTACCTTGACTTTCTTGGCTTCGTTTCTGGGCGAGGGATAGAGTAAGTCGGAATATCAAAAACGTGACAGGTATAAGAGATTAGATTTCTAAAAAATACCTTTATAATTTATGGTTGTATGGAAAGCATTCTTTTAATACTAAACACCAAGTTTCGAGGTAGGGAAACTCATCTCTGTCTTTAATAGTTTAAGAATGTACCAGTTCTGGTAGTGGTAGTAAGTATATTTGGTCTTTAATATCATTTATGATTTCTAAAAATGAGGATGAGACTTCCCCCTCACACACTTGATTTTGACTTTTTCCTCACAGTCAACCCAAGTGAAAGGAGAAAACAAAATAAAAATAAAAATATGACCTATATTTACATGAAAATGAAATGGTTATTATTTACACGACATCAGAAAATATACCGTTAAAGAGTAAATGAAACGGTCTTTCAAAGGCCAATTCATTTGTCTCGTCAAGAATGAGAGACATAGCTTAATCATAGAAAACCAAACCATAAAAGATTTCAAAGTTGAATGTTGATTTGGAAAAACGAATGTCGTTTTATTAAAAATTGTATGAGTTGTTTTATTTTCAATGATTTTTGTAGTAGATAGAACAATTGGTTGAAGTTCAAGTTTATTTTCACCAAATTGAAATTCAAACTTATCATTGGCAAACTCTTCAAAATTATTGATTTTAAAATCAAAATGGTGATTTAAATCTACCCCTTCAGAATTCAACAACTCATCTTCGAAAAGTCCAAAAAATTTGTGTTCACTAAATTCATCTTCCTTTGTTTAATTATTCACAACTTCATCATTTTCAATGTGTAAAGTTGTTGTTTGAAATTCGTTTTGGTCATAAAAAGGAAGATCGAATTTAAAATCGAGTTTCTCACCCTCCAAAAGAATTTAAATCCAAATCAACTACCGCACTTTCAACAACTTCATTAAGATTGTCGTTTCAATTTCAGAAACTGTTATTTGAAAATCGTCATTTTTGGTAAAAGATGGATTATCACATGACTAATCACACGTTGGGAGTTGATTTTGTTTCTCACGTTGTTTCATGTATGTTTTCAAACAACAAATCCCTGTGATTTTTTTGAATTTCTTCCATTTGCTCAACAAAATCAAATTTATAATTATTAATTGAGAATTTGAAATTTGAAATTGCTAAGAGTAAAAAAAATCACCATCATTGAAACTATTCCCATGGCCAAAATCATTTAAACAATTGTTTCCATTTTTATTATGATATTGAACTTCATTTTGGAGTTCGAAATTGAATTGGCATGGGTTATAATCAAAATCATTTGAATTTTGAAGTGAATTCATATTTTGATATTTTGAAATCCTTGACTTGAGTTATTGCAAAAATTACTCAAATTATTTATCATTTGATTTTGTTGTTCATGCAAAGACCAAATCGTTTCAATACTATTTTCAAGAGTTGAGAGTTGGTCATCATTTTGAAAACTTTGTGGTGCAAAATTCGAATTGTTTGTACAATAGTTGTTATTAAAATATTCATAAGAGTTTGATGTGAAACTATATGGATTATATTGATTTTCACAACTATTGTAAACTTCTTGCGACTAGGGAAATTCAGACATTTTCAAATATGCTTTTTTTAGATTTTTTGTTTTCTAAAAAAAATATTTTTTGAATTTTTGATTTTGTTTGAAATTTTTTTTTAATATTTTTTCTTTTGGATAAAAAACTAAGTTAAGTAAAATGTACAATTTTTTTAGTTTTGGATTTTGATTTTTTTCTTTTAAAAAAAATATGCGTGAACTAATGCAATTAAATGAATGCAAGGACTTAATTACAAATTTTATGTCCTTAGTAGCTCCTAACTCAAAGTTGTATAATCACACTTTGTCTTAATTCAACAAAATAGTTCTTAGCCAGGTAAGGGGTAGGATTTATCGGTGCACCACGAATCAATGTAGCAATGTAACCTAAGTTTAAGTACCTTTAGAGAAACAATCACTATAATATTTACGAATCACCGTAATATTTATAAAAGATTATTGCTCTACCGTAGCCTAGACACCAAGAAAATAAATTGTCGAAAGAGGACAACTTGTCAAGATACAATTAAGCCCTAAGTGAGCTCGTGAATCCCTTAAGTCAAAGGTGTAACCGTTATTATTAGTTAATTCTATAATGAAATGTAATTTGTGGGCCAAGGAAGGGGTGATGAAATCCCCCACCCTATGTGGATTGGGGTGGCGCCCTTAGAAAAAAGGCGATATGAATGCAAAATAGAATTAAACGTGTATTAACGATGCAACTACGAATGAAATTTGTTTTTGTTTTTTTTAAATGCAAGCAACCAACAATGCAAAGCAAATAAAAACAATAGATAAGAGCACGATACCAGAGCATGCAGAATTATTAGCAATTTATTTTAAAGTGGCAATTTTTTTATATAAGCAAGCAAGCAGAGCAATCATTTTTAGCAAGCACTTCTTCTCTAATTTTCTGCTTCTACAACCTGAAAACATGAACAAGATATATATATATATATATACACACACAGTGTATTTATTCTATTTTTTATATATCAAGGAAGAAACTAAGAAAAATATGAAACCAAAACAATTTGTTTTTTTAGTAAGAAACTAAAAACAAATGAATCTAAACCAATTCACCAAACCATCATAAACTAAAACAAACAAAACCAAAATGACTTTTTTGTCTTTTTTTCTTTATAAAAGAAGAAGAAGATTTAACATAAGAAAATTTACAAGGCACCTAACCCACAAGCCCTAACTTAACCTAATTAAACAATTACCTTACCTTCCCGTCTCTCATCAAAAAAAATTGAAATCAAAGAAAACAATATAGGCGAATTTCAGGAAGAAAGAAAAAAATGAAATCGCCAAATCAAAATCGCGATTTAATAGCAAAATCGAGAGTTTTCAGAGTTCGCATGGTGGTTCAGGTGAGTTCGCGTGGTGGTTGAGGATTTTCATTTGGTTGATGATGGAGAATTTGATGGTCAGTGGAAAGATTGCAGTTTATTGTTGATGGTAGAGGTGGAAGTTATAGTTGATATGGGGTGGTAGTGATGTGTTGTTGGTGAGTTCGTGGGATGCATTGGTAGGAGATTTTGGTTTCAGTTTGGGTAGTCGAGGCTTGATTGAGGCGATTGAAGGGATTGAAGGGGAGTCTGAGTGAAGTTTGTGATGGTGTGGTGATTTGGAAATTTCATGATGAAGCATTGTGTTTTGGGTTTTGGTATTTGATGTAGAAGTTGAAGGAGTTTGGGGAAAGAAGGTGGTTGCGGTTCAGGGCGAGTTTGCTTAAGGCAGTGGTTAGTTGGCTGTGAGATGGTGGTAGTTTGTAGAAGTATGTAGCTGGCAGGGGGAGCAGTTGATAGAGTTGTTAACAATTGGTGGAGGGTCAGGGCAGTGGGATGTATGAATGATGTCAAAGGATGATGGTTAGTGAATGAAGGAATGTAGTTGTGTGCTTGTTGTACAGGGGTAATGATAGGGAGGTTTTGGTGGAAATGCTTGTTATAGAGAGGTGATGGATATGTTTTGGTCAGTGGGGGTAAGTGGTGGTTTGAGTTGAAGAAGTTTGGGTGAAGGCAGTTGTAGTGGTTGTTGTAGTAAAAGGAGGTGAAGTTTCTGGTTGATGGGTTTGTGGATGATTTGATTTTGGGTGTTGGAGTGTGCAAGCAGTAGGTTGTGTTGGAGTACAAGGTAGGTTGAAGTGCAATATAATAGTGGTGGGTGATGTTTGTGTGGAGGTGCAGTAAATAGATGGTTTATTTTTGGTGATGAGATGGTAGTTTGTGTTTGTGCAGGCAGGGTAATGAGTTGGAGGTCTTTGATGAAGTGCAGATGGTTGTATGTGGAGGCAGGTTTGTAAAGCGGAAGCATCGTAGGTTACGGTAAGGCAGATGGTTAGAGAAGGGTAGTTTGATATGTGAATGTGTTTTCTATTGGCAGAGGTAGAGGCAGTTGATAGAAAGTTGTGATATGCAAGGAGTGATGTTGTATAGTGATGACTGTGGTAAAGCAGTGGAGTGGTGATGGTTGTTGTATGATGGCAAGTGGAGTGGAGTGCAGGCAGGGTGACATATGTAGTACCAGGGTGAATACAGTTGGAGGAGGAAACAAGTGAGTGTAGGAAATGCGGATTACGGATCTTAAGGCTGGATTAACACTAGAGGGGAGGTGAATAGTGTTTAATGGATTTTATGGAATTTTTGAAATCTTTTCAAATTAAATGCATACAGATGCAATTTCACAAACACAGAGACAATCACAGAATCAGACACAGATGCAAATATTAAATGAAAATAGAAAAGTAAAGAACACACCAGAATTTTGTACTGATTCGGAGTTACCCTACATCCAGTCCTACACAATTTCTTGTGCAGATTTCTTTACAAATATAATGTCGATATTACAACCTCGATTTCAAGGCCATGAGATACACCCTCCTGTCTCCGAGTCCAGGGCAAACTCTCTTGGTTTAACCAGGCTACAATCACACCCAATTGATTTACGCGCTACAATTACACCCAATTGATTTACGGGCCACAATCACACCGTTTCCAATCACACTTTGATAGAGAGAGACTCGATACACTTTGATCTTTCGATCTTTGATTACAAATGATCTTATAACTCTGAATAGCACTGAGATCTTTAAGAGAGAATGGCAAAGAATCAAACTAGAGATGATCGAGTTTGATTCACTTAGAATTTTGGCAGAATTTTGTTAAATCATTTGAAATATAAGAGAATATTTGAGTGGAGAAAAAGGAGTGAGGAAATAAAGAAAAACTAATTTAAAATTCATTGAAAACAACTTGTATTTATAGAAGAACAACGGTCGTGTCCATTCGCGAAAGGTTATGACGAATAGACACTTCTTTTGAAAATTTGAAAATTGAATTCTACGGCTACCATATCGACATAGGGGGATGAGGGATGTCGACATGCCTATGTTATTTTTGAAAATATATTTTGCTTTAAAATGATTTCTATTCTAAAACTTGTCAAAACAATTTCTAAACTTTGTAAACAATTTTGAATATAGTTTAAACTTATAAAAGAGTTTTAGAAAGTAATCTTAAAATATATAATCTATAATATAAAAGTAATATTCAAAACTAAGTATAGATTTCTTTAAAATACATTAAAGCTAAAATATTAAAACCAAGAGATAGTTTTTAAAAACAAGAGATGGTTTTGAAATTAATATGATTAAAAATAGTTTTTGAATTAAGGCTAAAATATTTAAATTGACAGAGATGACTTTAAAAAGATAATTTTGAAAAAATAAATCATTTTGAAAATTTCGTGGATTCCATTCCACTAAAGAAGGTCGTGGGTTCCATCCCACTAAAGAGGTCGTGGGTTCCATCCCACTATTAAAGCGAGAAAGTGGATTTCATTCCACAATTAAAATTCGAATAAACATTTTAGTGCTATTATGAAGTTTTAACATAAATCTAGACTTTATTACTTATCTTGAACTCTTGATACTCATGAGTCTTCAGTCTTGATTTCTTCAATCTTGAATTCGTCAGTCTTGAATCTCTATACTCGGTCTTGAATCTTTATACTGTACAGTCTTCATTCTCAGTACCTGCATATATATCCTGCACATACATATATATCTAGACAAAAATATTAGTATTTATATTTTATAACAAGTCCTAAGGTTGTTGTCATCAAAACCATCATCTCAGAAACTAACAGTGAGCAATTGTTTGTTGCAGAAAGATTATACGGAGCTGATGTTTTCTAGTGTGGGTGATGAAGTATATTCTATGGAAAAAAGTTTGAAGAAGGCAGTGATGTTTGAAGTGGCAAAGGGAATGTTGCTGTAGAGGGTTTGGAAGTAGAGGTGGACGATGGTATATGATGTGTATGTAGTGGTGCAGCAGGTTGGGTAATGTTGTTGTGAGAATGTTCAGTGAAGTGGATGACAGTTTGATGTGAGAATGTTCAATGAAGTGGATGTTGGAGGTGAAGTGGTTGATGTTGTTAACAGTGGGTTGCAAGATGGTTTGGATGTAGCTGCTATGAGGTTGATAGTGGAGATGGAAGGCAGAGACTGTTGTGGCACAGAGAAGTGTTGATGCATAGGGTAGTGTTTGAACATGGAAGAGGCGGTGACAATAATATATGCACAGAGGCAAGGAGGTGATATATTGTATGGGTGTCGGTTGTATGTGCACAAGGAAGATGTGCACGGTGAAGGAAGTGGACAGCAACAGGGGGTTTGAAGTTATGCAGGGTGGTTGTGGCAAAAGCAACAGTTTTATAAAAAAATGTAAATGTAAATGCAAATGCAACTGTAAATTTGTAAAATTAAAACAGAAAATTTAAATGTAATGCCAATAATAAAATATTTTTGTTTCGAAATTGTGTGAGTTTTTTTAAAACTAGAAATGCAAAAGCAACTAGAAAAGCAACAAGCACACAATCAAAATGAAAAAAAATTACACACAAACACACAACAATAAAATTATTTTTTTTAATTGCAACTCAACACTCAAAATGAAAACGCACTAAAATCAAACAAAACTAATTCGAAGGATAGAATTAAAATAAAATTGCAGTTCCCCGGCAATGGCACCAAAACTTATTTGACGATGAATTTTCTATCGGTTAGAAAATAGCCGAAAAATATTGTGATAAAAATAACCGCAAGCGCACGACGTACAATTTTAGTACGTGGCGAGTACGGGTCGATCCACAGGAAATTGAATTGATTTAAAATTCTACTCAATCAAATTAACCCAAGAATTTGAAATTGTTTTAAGCTGAGAAAAATGTAAAAACTAACTAAAAAATTGAATAAAAATATGAGAGTAGAAGGCAATTTAGAGCCTTCTCATGATCACACAAATCAATACAATGAAATTATAATCTCTTTTTTATCATTTGTGAATTTAGTTGATGTGTTTATAATAAGTATGGTCTATTTGCTCTATTAATTAGCCCAACAAAAACCATCAAACTTTAACATATCATCCAAACCACTTGTCAAATTTCATGAAAATGATAATGAAATTAAAAATAAAATTTATTCTAAGCATGATCTATTTACTATTGATTAGTAACATAGAGACCATCAAATTTTAATTCTAAAATCCACTTTATTACCAAAATCATATATAGATGAAGAGGTAATTTGTGTTTATATTTGTTTAAGCATAGCCTATTTGGTGTGAACAACATAGGCATCAAATTCAATGTTAAACAACAAAATTTTACCACATCAAAAATTTCCATTAAGCATAAAAGGAGATCAAATGAAATCACTGTGTTAATTTTGTGCGATTCATAAGAGTTTTATCACCCCTAAATTGAAGGGGCTTAGCTTCTCATATTTGAATTCATCATAACATAAAGTGATTTCAACATGAAAAAAGTGAGCCAATTGAAATAAACTAAAAGCTAATTTACTTGCATAAAAGAAAGAGATCTAAACTACTAACATAAGAAGAAATAAAAAAGAAAAGAACATGAATTAAAAGTGCATGAATTAAAATTACATGTAAATAAATTACATAAGAGTAGGCTCAGAAGCCATTAAAAAGAAAGAAAGTTATGTTTACATTTTTGGCTACAAGTAATAAATAGAAGGTGGTAAGAGCTTCTACATGAGACATAAGGGGGTATTTATACATGCCTAAAACCCTAACCCATATTTTAGGGGACTACCCAAATTACCCTTGAGGAAGTGTGGCCTCCAAATTATCATTGACATGTAATTAATCCACACTAATATGCCTTTAACCCTTCATGAACATGTGCTTGTGCTTTTAATCTCCATTAGCTTTTAATTGTGGCCAATGGGTTAGTGGGTAGGTGGGCTCCTCCATGATTACATGAATTCTTTTATTTCTTCATCTCTTTGGCTTTCAACTCTTGTGCATGCATATTTCCATGAAGCCTCTTCCATTTTCCATCCAAATTCCTACAAATAAAAATAAAATGTGCAACTAAATATTCTCAAAATTAATACATCCACAAAATGACCATTTTGCCCTTATACGAAGATGAATAAATGATGATTTGAAAATAATTTAAATTTTGATTTAAACATGTAAAATACCCTGATATGATCATTTATTAAATAAAAGTAGATTAAATATGGAAGTAAAAATATGCACTTTTACATGCACATCAAATAGTTTAAAAATGTACGTCGAGGCAATGATAGTACGCTAACTTGTCCGACTACATTGTTAATCGAGGATGGTATAAGTTTGAAATTGAAAAGTGGGAGTAAGTATATTTGGTCTAAATTCTACATGATCCATTTAATTACACCAAAAGTATTTTGGGTTTATTGTTATCAATGTTTTAAATGACATTTATTTTAACCCGATTAAGTATGGTTTTGGAAATGAAATCTTTCTTAAGATTTTATGAATTTACTTATACTGGTTAGATAAGTATATAAGTACTTTTCTATGTATTAAAAGCGAAATGGTTTGCAAATATAATTATACCGTTATGATAAGTGTATAAATACTTTTCCAAGTATTAAAAGGAGTAGAGAAGGTTTGTGAATATATCTTTTGTAAAATGTATTTGAATGCAAGTATTTACAAAGTGGTTTTAATTAGTAAAAGCATTAACTAAGAGGCTTAGTATTTGCTTATGTGCTTAATCATGCTTGGTTTCTATATGAAATTAATCTCTGGTTGAATCTTTTGCTTATTTGGTAGTTAAATAACCGACTATACAATCTTGGCCAGTTTTATCCAAAACCATGTGTTATCCAAAACCACTTCGAACTAGCATAAGCGTTCGATTTGGAGACATCTTGAAGATGATGAAAATCAAAGATGGAGTTCTTTGAAGTGCAATGGCTACTTGCTACTAATTCCGAGGGTGATTCCAAAAAGGGTGCAGTATAATTAGTTCCTTCAGTTTGTTCGATCCCAAAACAACTTGTATAAATGAATGTTGGCATTGCATTGGTTTCCTAGAGAGCAGTGTTAGCATTCCAAGAGGGATTTTCTAAAAGGTAAAATGTAGCCTCTAACCTTACACTCAGAAATGACTAAAACAGGGGAGATGCGGCATGGCTATGTGGTTCACGACCATTAAGGTATGATCATCTTGTAGCTTGATTGATATTTACGGATCACGTATGTTGTGGCTCCAGAAATGGTTTGTCAAGTTGGTAGCCAGGGTGATAATCATATTCGACACTATTCAGAAACGAGTATGTCGATTCTTTGTTTGTAGAGGTGTAATGTTTGTAGCCTCGGTACATTTTATCTGGAGGTGTACTATACGGAAGGTAGTCCCTTACCTTACCATTGTATGAAATACATTTTCCAATACATGTCTTATAGACTTAGTTGTATATTAAATATGCTATTGAATGTAATTAATATAACCATTTCGGCTATGTTATATATTTATTTCAAACCCTAGATATTATTATTATATCATAAGATTTCTTATAAGATGGTTTGGTTATCGTAAAGTAAAAACCCATCTATAGTGTGGTCTTACGAGATACCTTTATTTTTGAAGGGTTTAAAAAACTATAATAATCCACGTGTTTGAGTTTCTCATGCCGGTTTACCAAAATGATCCAGGTGTTATTTTCCTATAATGCTTAGGTCATATCCGAGTATATTCCCAGATTTAGCGATGGATGCTTGGAGCTTCATGAGATGAGTTGGATGCCTCCAAGACCAATTCATATATATTATTTTCCACTGCATTGCTTGTTTGTATTCATCAGCGTTTGTAAGGACATACCGTTATAACTATCCAGGCTAATGACATGTTAGTTTACTCTGATGATTGTATGTGTAATAAAGTCTTCTTTGTAAAGATCATTTGGATATTACATATTATTCGTCACATTGTGAGATTTTGTTCTATTATTTATTTTATTTCACCCCAACAATCTGTCTTTTTGACACTCTGACGCTCTACACGTGAATACCGTGGATGTATTAGTGTCGACTTTTAAGAGTCGAAAAAGTGGGTCGTTACAGTGTTATCAAAGTTGAAGGTTATGAAATAACCTTGGCTTTGGTGGGGTAAACTTAGTTGAGATAGGGTAAGTGACACCCTAGAATGAGTTTGAGTTGTGTATGTGGCGCGTGCGTGTATATTTGTTAGTGCTATAAAAATTGTTTTTATATTGTGTTGATTGGTCTGTTAAGTGGTTTATGAATTCTAATCGAGACGTGGGATGTCATGGTGTTGATATGGGTTTCTAAACACTTGGACAAGGCATACTAACACGGTATTATTTTTGAAAATTTGTAAATGAAATAATTTTACGTAGGATTATATTATATATATAAAAGAATAGTTTTCATAAATAAATAGATAAAGTTATTTTTGTTGTGTTTGGTTGTTAAGAAATGGTGATATTTAGTTATTGTCATTGTTGATTGATTATTTATGCTCGGCCAGTTTATGAGCATTTATTTGTTTGATTTAGATTGAATATGAACACCTTGTGAGTTGAGATTCACAATTTGACTATAAGGTGTCTAGTAGTAATGTTGTTATAAAGTTTATTTGATGCAAGAAGGATTGATTTTATATAAAGACGATTTTGTAAATTGGGTTTATAAGTTGTGTTCTATAAGTCTATAACTGAAAAGGATTTTTGAGAAATCCCATTGTCTTTGAAAAAGATTTCAAATGACTTTTGAGAAAAGTAGTAATAGTATTACTTGGAAGTATTTAAAGTATAAATATTTTCAAAGAAAATTTTAAGTAAGATACATTTTATTTGGATAGTTTGGGAATGAGTATCGATTAGTTTTATGGTAATCTAAATAATCTTCTAAGTGACAATCACATATTTGCTTAGGCGAGCGTTGCGGTGCACTTCGTAAATTATTCCCCTTATCTTTGTACGATCGAAACGAGTTCGAATGGTAATAGATATTTTGTCAAAACTATTTATTTGGAAATATATACAGTATTGTTTCAAAATGGTATTAGAAAAAGAAGAAGTATTTTTATGTTAATTAGTTCGAGTGGCTCGGAAATGACTAAAAATGGGCAAGAGATGTGTTCGGATTATCAGCATTTCTCTTAGGTATTACCCTTCTTGGTAAGAGGATGTATGCTACTATTTGGTAGGACCCAATTTAGTGGTATCATTTTGGTATTACTCGGTCTATATGTATATTTTCTATTGCCTAAAATATTGTATCATTTCAAAAGGATTTTGAAATAAAAACCAGGTATTCACTTCTTAAGTTTCCTTAAAGAGAATGGATTTTGTTGAACCATAAATTTAGCTCAACACCCATAATATTATACAACCATAATTTTGGCTCAATACCCATAATATTATACAACCATATTTTTTGTTCAATGCCCATAATATTATACAGCCATAATTTTGGCTCAACACCCATAATATTATACAAGGTGGTATTATTTGCAAATACCCATTGGTTTCAATATAACCATGAAGTTGTTCAAAATTTCAAGTCACATGTTCGAGGGTAAAATAGGCGAGTCGCGTAAATTTGCAATAGTCCCTTGTTCATATGTCAATGGCAAAATAGGCAATATGTAAGGAAGCTTTTAATTTGAAAAAAGGTTTAAGTGGCTTTGAATAAATTTAATAATATGCAAGTCCTAATTAATTAGTGTTCAAGTCTAAGACAAAGATAAATTCATATGCATGTTCATTATTCAATAATAGTCAAGTATTTACATTCGAGGGAAATATGCTATGCAAAGTTAAATGTTCAAGCCCTTATGTGCCAAAAATTCAAGGGTTACAGTTGGCTCTAAAATCCCAAAATTGATTTAGGGTTACAACGTATAATTGGAAAAAAGAAAGAATGCTTCACCCCTTTCTAAGTACCGATGGAGGTCTATTTATAGAGGTGTCAATCATGCAAAATGATTGGCACGTGTCATGACTTGGAATCCAAGGGTTTTGATGACACCATCCTGATGAAATTTCGGCATTCCTTTTTAGATATTCGATACCACTTGCTTATAGAAGTTCGATAACACAATCTTCCTAGCAGAAACTTGACAACCTTCTTGTCTTTAGGGTTTCGGCACCTTTTGTTGTTTGTAAAATTTTGGTAACACTTCTTTATGTAGAAATTCGGTATCGTTTGTAGAAGCTCGGCAATATAGTTTTATTTGTAGAGAGTCGGCAGCCTTCCTTTGTAGTTATATGTTTGACATCATCTAGGGGTATGGCATCCCTTCTTACATCTTTGCCAACCTTTTTATCTTTAGGCTTAATAGCCTTGGTGTTGTAGAAACTCGATATCCCTTGTTCTTCTAGGTTTGTTGTAGTTTGATATCTCTTAGCATTCACTGGTTCGACGTCTCTATCACCTTGTAGAAACTTGATACCTTTTCTTTATGGTTAAACTCTCAATATCACCTTCTAGTTGTAGATGCTCGAAAATACTTACCGTTATTGAGGTTTGATAACAGTTGCTGGAGCAAAGGCTCGTCATCCCTATATACTTGATATCCTCCTTTATTTTTTGTTTTGGCTTGCTAACTGTTTGGATGCTCGACATCCCTATTGTTATAAAGGTTCGACATCCTCTTCTCCTTTAAATGTTGGACAACCCTTACGATTGTAGAGGTTCTTACCCCTTAAGGACTCAGCATCTCTTCATTGCTTGTTAATCGCTTGAAGTTCAACATTCTTAGAGATTTGGCAAATCTTCTACGCCTGTTAACTACTTGAACATTCGACATACTCTTTTAGTTTAAAGGCTCGACAGTCCTTTGCCATTAGATGTTCGATACCTTCTTGTTATTGATAGAGGCTAGTTATCCTTTTCTAAATGTTGAATGCTTGATAACTTTACTTTCTTCAGGTTCGACATCCCTTGTTTCCAAGCTTGACATGTTCTCTCTAGGTGTTCGATACTCATATTTGTAGTAACATTTACCACTGGAAGAAACATATTATACTTTAGTATAATCGCACTCTCCATATTGATGCCCATTTATATTCTAGAGTTTTGAATCTCATCCATTCATTCAAATAAGGATCAAAGCTTCTTATTGTTTTCCTCTTCTTCTATAGATACTTGCCTTCCTTCTTCAAAAAGCTTTACCTACAACTCAAAACTCAAATTGCAATTTTTTTTTCAATCTTGCAATTTCAAAAGGAAGCTTTCGATTCCTACCGTATTCAAACTTGATTCATGGTGTGATTTCTTTTTCAATCAATTTAAATATAGAAAAGGGGTTTTTCATTTTAGAATTAGGGTTTCAACAATCAGGTGTTTATGAATCATTTGGGTATGAGTAGCGATTGGATTCAAACACTTTTCATAGATTTTGGAATTTTTGTGTTTAGATTCGAATGTTGTTTGCAATACGTATCCCTAATGATTAATAAAACCTAGCAATTCATGGATTTTTGATAATTATAATAAACTCGATAACTTTCTAAAGACTCGGCACTCAATTGGGGTTCTGATAGTTGTAAAAGACTCGACATCTACTTAGAGACTCGATAGCCCGCTAGAGGCTTGTAAACTAATTATAGGCTTGACAAATAATTGTAAACTCAACAATTAGCTAGAGACTCGACAACTAGTTAGAGATTCGATAACTAGTTATGAACCCGACTAACGCTTAGAGAACCATTAACTAGTTACAAACTTGATAATCATTTAAAGATTTGTTAACTATTTATGGGTTCGATAACTATTTAAAGAGTTGTTAACTATTTACTAGTTCGACAACTATTTAAAGAGTTGTTAACTATTTACAAGTTCGACAACTATTAAAGAGTTGTCATCTAGTTACAAATTCGATAACTATTTTATAGGATTGTTAGCTAGTTTTGAACTCGATAACTTTTATAAACTCGACATTTGTTTTTGAATTCGATGACAAATTAAAGAATCTTCAACTAGCTATGAACTCGCTAACTATTTATGAGTTCGATATCTAGTCATAAACTCAATAATTAGTTATGAGTTCGACATCTTGTTATGAACTTGACAACTAATTAAGGAATCTTTATCTTGTTATGAACTCACTAATTATTTGTGAGTTCGGCATCTGATTATGAACTCGATAACATGTTGTAGGTTCGATATCTTTTTATGAACTCGATAACCATTTAGAGAATCGTCAACTAGTTACGAACTCGATAACTATATATGAGTTCGACATCTAGTTGTCCATTTTTCCTTAACGTTTTCTTAATCATTTTAAACTTTCATAAAGTACATGATACTTCCCTAACTTTGCATTATATTATCCGACAGATAAATGGCTGGCAAGAAAGATCTAAACCCTCTTCTTCTTAGGCGCGCTTGAAATCTCCTACTTCAGAGAAAGGAAATTATAGACTTACCCAATCTTCCATAACTTCTGAAAATGAAGTAGATACCATCCTTCAATAGCTTGGCATTATCAACATGGAGCTAGGGTGGCTAGCCCATCTGAAAGGATAGACAATCCCTCATAAGGGTAGGTCGTTACAACTTCAAAGCCTTAATTTGATTCTGTATGATTCGTGGTCTTTGATTAAGCATATATTTGTTTGCTCTCCGTTTCCTTGAAGAATGCTTTAGACGGGCTTTTTACACTTTCCATCTTTTACTTCTCTTTAAATCACTTTTTTTATAAGGTAAATGGTGATGATTTCCATAATTTTAAAAAATTATTTCTTTCTCAAATTGACCATTTTATGGTAAATGCCAAAGAAATTTGTGAAAAAGTTTTCCTATTGAACTTTGAAAATTTGATAGCTTAGTTTTGACAACCACATTTGGAATGATTATTGAATCAGCGGAATTTTAAATAAACCTTTCAAATGTGGATCAATTTGCCTTCTTATTCTTCTAGGAAAAATAACTTCATAGTCGAATCTTTGTTGCTTAAATATTACCACCCTAGTTATTTTTTCAGAGTAAACTTCTTTCCCTTAGTCGTGGTTTCTTGGATGATTACTCAGTGACTTTTATTTACCATATGAGATTATATGAGCATGAAAAATTACCTAACCTTTCCTTTGAAGGTTTGCTTTAACTTTTCCTTGGGACAAGATCAGTCATGTTTGATTGCTCTTCCTCTAGAAGATTGTTTTGGCCTATCTTTAACATGGAATTAAACTCATATAATTGACTTCTTTATATAAGGTTGCCCCTTCTATACCTTTTTAGGTAAGGTTCTAGGCTTGTCGGTACTTTGGCCAGACCATCTTAGGCAGGACCAAAGTCCAACCCGTCCTCTCCCTAGGAGGCGCTCCAGATAGGCCTTATTAGGGAGACCACAGGTTATTGGTCAATGCTTTGACCAAACCATCTTAGATGGGACCAAAGGCATACTCCATCCTCCTTCTAGGAGGCGCTCCAAATAGGCCTTATAGGCAGGACCAAAGGCTGGTCAGTGCTTTCGCCAGGCCATCTTAGGTGGGATCAAAGGCTTACTACGTCCCCTCTAGGAGGCGCTAGCTCCAGCCAGGCTACGTTGGCGGAATCGAAGGCTCGCGGTGCTCTAGCCATGCCTTATAGGCGGGACCAGAGATTTACTTTAACCTTCCTCTAGGTTGTGCTACGGTCAGGCCTTATAGGCGATACCAAAGGCTTTTGGTGCTTTAACCAGGCCCTTATGGTGGGATCAAAGATCGTTCGTTTATTTTCATAGATCATTTTCATGAAGCGCTTATCTTTGTTAAGCACTTCTCTAAAGTCTCAGTAGTGATTGGTATTATGTATGTTCATTCAGTGGTAATGACAATAGGCTTTTTTGAGATTTCTTTCATTTCCTTTTAGCTTCTTCTTTGATTGCCGATAGTCCAACCTTTCTTTGGTTAGGAGATAGATAACCTCATAGGAGGTAGTAAGGGAAAGGGATCTAGCGGTTCGGGGGTTACTAAGAGTAATGTTTTTGGTCCCTATGGGCAGGTTCATTGGTTTTAACAACAAGCTTTCTCTTTGAAAACTCTTAAGTCCAGATTGGTGTGGAGGAGTGATCAATTACCCCTACCACTTTTGAGTAAACTTATTAAAGTCCTTTGTTATTTCATCTACAATGAAGGTTCCTTTAGCTTGGAGCTGTATAGACTTTCTTATCTCTACGAATAGGTCACTCCTTTTGTTCTCTCTACTCAAAGTAGGATAATATGTGAAGATTAGGGTGGATCCTATATGAAATGGATTTATGCTCCAATTATCCGGATCATAAGGAATCACCCGCCTCTTTTATGCTAGAGTTTTTAGTGCCAATTTCCTTAATTTCAGTACTTGTTCCTTAAGGAATTGAATGTTATGAGTGACATGATAAGCTGATTTGGTAAAATGAGGCTCGAAGGATCCTTGCTCGGAGATATTCATTATGCAGTTTAGTATATTATTTGAGATATGGAAAGTCGTCTGTAAGAATATGCTGGATATAGGAAGTCCTCTGTAGGGATATGTTGGAAAATGGAGAGTTCTGAAACAAAGTTTTACTTAACTAATCTCAAGGTAAAGAAATGACGAGATGGAGGTTCGAGCCCTCATTCTAGTGCCAAAATGTTGAACCATAATTTTGGCTCAACATCCATAATATTATACAAGGTGGTATTATTTGAAAATGTTGCAATAATACCTTATTGGTTTCAATATAACCACAAAGTTGATCAAAAGTTCAAGTCACATGTTCAGGGTAAAATAGATGAATCGCGTAAATATGCAATAGTCCCTTATTTATATGTCAATAGGCAAAACAGGCAATATGTAAGGTAGCTTTCAATTTAAACAAGGCTTAAGTGGCCTTGAACCAATTTAATAATATGCAAGTCCAAATCCATTAGTGTTCAATTCCAAGTCCAAAGATAAAGTCATATGCATGTTCATTATTCAATAATAGTCAACTATTAACATTCGAGAAAATATGCCATGCAAAGTTAAATGTCTAAGTCCTTATGTGCAAAAAGTTCAAGGGTTACAGTCAACTCTAAAATCACCAAATTTATGTAGGGTTTACAACATACAATTGAGAAAACGAGAAAGAATGATTCGCCCCTTCTAAGTAGTGGTGGGGGTTTATTTATTGGGGGTGTCAATCATGTCGAACGATTGACACTTGTCACAACTTGGATCCAAAGGTTCCGATGACACCATCCTGATGAAACTCAGCATTTCTTTATGGAGAATTGATATCACTTTCTTATAGAAGTTCGATAACACAATCTTCCTTGCATAAACTCGACAACCTTCACATCTTTAGGGTTTCAGCGTCTTTTGCTATTCATGAAAACTTGGTAACACTTCTTTGCAGAAACTCAGTATCATTTGTGAAAGCTCGACAATATAGTTTTATTTGCAAAGATTCGACAGCCTTCCTTTGTAGTTATATGCTTGACATCATCTAAGGATGTGGCATCTCTTCTTACATCTTTGCCAACCTTGTTATCTTTAGGCTTAGCAAACTTTATGCCGTAGAAGCTCGATATCCCATGTTCTTCCTAGTCTGCTGTAGGTCGATATCTCTATCACCTTATAAAAATTCGATACCTTCTCTTTATAGTTAAATGCTCGATGTTGCCTTCTACTTGTAGATGCTCGACAACACTTACTATTATTGAGGCTTGATAACAGTTATTGTAGCAAAGGCTCGGCATCCCTATATACTTGATATCCTCCTTTTTTTGGGGCTTGCTAACTGTTTAGATGCTTGACATCCCTATTGTTGTAAATGTTCAACATCCTCCTCTGCTTTAGATGATCGACAACCTTTACGGTTGTATAGGTCCAATACCCCTTAAGGACTCGACACCTCTTTACTGCTTGTTAACCGCTTGAATTCAACATCTTTAGAGATTCGACACCTCTTCTATGCCTGTAAACAACTTGAACATTCGACATACTTTTTTTTATAGAGGTTCGATGGCCCTTTGTTATTAGATGTTCGATACCTTCTTGTTATTGCTAGAGGCTCATTATCTTTTTCTAAATATTGAATGCTTGATAACTTTACACTCTTCAGGGTCGACATCCCTTGCTGTTTGCAAGCTCGACATGTTCTCTCTAGGTTTTTGATACTTATATTTATAGTAACATATTCAAATAAAAAGATATTTTGATAAAAGAGCGTGTTGATAAATGAAAATTTTAATATGGGTTTGTATCACTCTTGGTTAAAGAAGAAATAATTCAACATAAGTTTTAATAAGTTGAATTTAATAAGAAGGTTTTAGTAAGCTTTGTTTTATTAAACCATATCTTTTGTTTTAACATCTAAGTTGTATAAACTATTTGGTGTTAATAAACATCTTTACCTTTGAGGCGTCTAAGGAAAAGTAGACTCTAGGACTGAGTTTGGATACCAACATCCTACTCTTCTTAGCTAATTACGAGACTCGATGGGTAAAGAGGTCGAAGAGGTTGACATAGTTTTAAGACCCAGATTTATTTTGGGCATGTATCTGAAGTTAAAAAAAGAAAAAAAGATTAAATCGGTTAGTTGTATATACTCTCAGGATGTAGTAGGGTACTATATAAGTCTAAAACATAAGTTATGTTATTATGAAATGTTTTCATAAATAATTTTGGGAAGTAAAAAGAATTAGAATAGTACAAAGTTATCCTAAAGGGATAAAACCATAAGTTGGACTTGGATCATTTTATTCACATGACATTTCTTGATCTAGAGTTCGGTCACATGATTTCCAGGTGTCATATACCGGTCCGAACTAGGCATATTTCATTCGATTTCTCGACGAAAAAAACTTGGGATGATG
Organism: Allium fistulosum; assembly: GCA_030737815.1. Taxonomy (NCBI): domain Eukaryota; kingdom Viridiplantae; phylum Streptophyta; class Magnoliopsida; order Asparagales; family Amaryllidaceae; genus Allium; species Allium fistulosum. The sequence goes on along the minus strand of CM060905.1, from coordinate 748,002,090 downwards.
TGAGTGTTTTTTATTATAGTTTAGAACTATGCAAGGAAAACATAATTATCAAATTAAGGAACCAGAACAGAATTCCACAATGGAGAAGCTAAGTGATATATACTAGTTTGGATGAGAAATTATGTATCCGTGCAAGTGATCTAGTCGGATATTGCATATGTATGATTCATGCACATTATAGAGGCTTAAGTAAAAATGTTAAGTATCAGTATGGTTTGTTCTTGGTTGCTTGTCTGTGATGTAATTTCGAGGTCGAAATTCTTTTAACCGGGGAAGGATATAATGACCCACCATATCATCACTTTGATTATGGATATTTAATTAATTTTAAATATTCAAATAATTGATTTTAAAAGCTTAAATAACTCATTTGCGTTATTTAATAATGATAGTAAACTCATTTTGAATATTTATTTACAAAAATAAATAGTTCGGAGAAAAATTGAAAATGTTACCGAAAATCGGTTTTCGGATTTTCGACTTTTCACCAAACAAAAGTTGTGGAAATATTGTTTGGTATTTGTGCACACGTATAGAAAATAGCAATTCATTTAATCACCAACAAATTAAATAGCCTAAATATCATTAAAAGTTTCTAGAAGCAATTGGTGATGTGATTAAAAAAGAAGACTTTTGTGTAATGTGATGGAAGGTGCATTAATCACATGGTCTAGCACATTGAGGGGCGTGGGGGTGGTAAGGCTAAGGTGGGGGGGTTAGGGTAGGGCTAAAGAACACATCCTTGAATTCTATAAAAGGGCAAGCTTGGTTCTTATTTTTACTTTGCATTTTCCATTGCTAAAAAGAGCTAGCTCTCATTTTCTTATTCTTCCATCAAATTTCTTAAGTTCCAAAAAAAAGCAAAACTTCTATCTTTTCTTCTCTAACTTCTTGCATAAGCTTATATACATTTAGTACACACTACCACCATCTCAAAGATGCATACCGTAGTGCCAAAAGCCCAAAGATCTCTCATGGTTGTGCACAAAGGAGGGAGGTTGGGCCTTGGTGTGAGCTTCTAAGGAAGAGGAGGAGGCTTAGACGTGAAGTGGAAGGGTGATGGTAGGAGGTTTGGAGTAGCAACGAGTCATGGCCCTTTTGTAGAGTTTGGTCGAGATCAAAACTCAGAAACTAAACGTAAAAAGTTATATGTTATTATTGTGAAAATTGTGTAATAGTTATTACATATATTGCTGTGTATATGTGTATGTGTCTTGCTTATGTTATGTATGGAATTTATTCCCGCTCGATGGTGGAGGCATGTGATGCTTTTATTTGTAGGGGACCTTATTATGCACTTTGGTTTATGAACTCAAATGACATATAAGGACTAGACAGGGGATTAACAAAAGTCGAAGTGTTTTCAAAGCAAATAGATCGTTGCGGTAGCACTTTGAAAAATAGGAATCTTGTAGAGGGATCTTAAAGGATTCCTTGCCATTGTTGATTTTAATTCCTTTTATATACTTGTTGTACAAATTTTTGAATGCCAAAAGCTTGGTAGCTTGGCTATATTTTATGTAAAACATGATATATTTTAAAGGTTGAATCTTTTCTTTAAGGAAAGAAATAGTAGCATGTGTTAAGTGCTAATGTAGCCCCGAAGCCTCTTTACGGCTTTTTGAAATTGCTATGGTGATTTGTGACTTTGATTTCCCATTGAAATACTTTTTGCTACTTGGATTTTCAAGGATTTTTTAAATGCGACATTTGTTTCATCCTCTTTTATGTGACTTGTCGTTTGATTTCTAAAGTGTTTTTGAAATGTTTTTTCGATCTTGAATTTTGGGTTTTTCAAACCTATTTGCGAAGGTATTAAAATGGTTTAAAATATAGAAAGTAATGTGTTTTAAAAGCTATGTGATTTACAAAATAAAGTTTTAAAAGTTATGGTCCAGGTAGCGATAGTCGCTATGGATGCACTTTGAAAATATATAATTCTAGTAAAGTATAATGGGTTATCTACTCCGGATATTCTATAAATTCATTTCAAATGTGTTTTATAAAAGCTGTATAAGTATTTTAAAAGGAGTTCGAAGATTTAAATATATTTTTAAGAATTTATTTGAGTTATTTATGCAAGAGGTTTAAATTTTATAAAGGAAAACTCCTTTGTTTTCAAAAGTCGAGTTTTATTTAAAAGTGACCATCTTTAAAGGGACGTTTTAAATACAATTTTCAAACTATATTTTAAGGAGTTTTTAATAGTATTTTAAAAGAAGGAAGAAATTATGAATTACAACTCTATTGTTGTAATAAACATTTTCGAGAAAACGAAGGAGATTATGGGCTATAACATTCTTGTTATAGTAAATGGTTTCGGGAAAAGTGTTAAGAAGTTGGGTATATAACACTTTGTTTTAAAAGAAAAGTATACAAAATTTATGAAGTCTTATACTTGACATTAAACTTCGAGGTAGGTAAACTTCTACCGATCCTGAAAGATAAGAATGTTGTCGAATCAAGATTTGAGAGGTAATAATACCTCAACTTGAATGGCTTCATTGTTAACTAAAGGATGGTCTAAGTTTGAAATCGAAGAGTGACGTTAAGTATATGAAGTATTATCTCTGCATACGAATTTGGTTACTTATGGAAATTAAGTAGTCCTATACTTGGTACTAAAAACCGATGAGTTGATTGATCCTCTATTCTTAAGATCTAGAATAAAAGTGGTTAACTAAGGCAAGGCTAGAAGCAATCAGTGTTGATTCATGAGTTTTGATTCATGACACAAGCTTCAGAGATCATACGACGAATTACAAAGAGAATACTATACGAAAGCGACAAAAAGAGAATAAACGTATATTGTGCACTACAAAGGAGACAAGACTACAATCCAGAGATTAGTATGAATATTTTATTGTATTGAGTCTTAGAATATTGTTAAAATCATTCCTCAAGTAGTCACACACACACACAAATTGATTTATATTGATTTATACATAAATAAGTGTGCACTGTGCAATTGACAACAGGTCGGCTGACCGACCAGGAACCTCGGTCGACCGACTCTGTGTCAAGTGCACAGATATACACTGTTCTATGTACGGTTTTGAAACTCAGCTGACCGGCCAGTTTTCTCGGTCAACCGACCTGAACATAACGGCTAGTTTTCTGAAGAGTTGCGATCGTTCATGAAGAGGAATGTCCTTCAATCTAAGAGATACGGACACAACTTTTGATTGAAACTCTTCATGAAAGATTGTAACTATTCTACAACTATATAAACATGTTCAATTCACTTCTACAATAACCAATTCTTGTTTATAATTCTGAAATCTATTCTTGTAACGACCCGTAAATTTTCGATAATTTTATTTGTTTTATTAATATAGTTGTAACGACCCGTAAAATTTAATGGTTTTAAAAGTATATTTAACTGGAAATTTATGAAATTTTAAACAATAAAATTTGACAATAAAAATTTACTATTTGGAATACGTCTAATTTAATATAGCAACTGGTAAATTTTCATCTGATAATATTGAAGTTATTTTCTGTGAAATTTTATTTCAATTTAAAACCGGTTAATAACAGTGAATTTAAAAGTTTTCCGAAACCAAAATATGTCAACAGGAGAAAATTTATTTAGAGCATTCTGAATCGGACTGCGAAATTCGTTTTGCGAAATTTGGACTTTTATTACTCCGTTTATCTTAATTCTGACAGAATAGCAGCATTTCTGGTACCGATTATCGACTTTTGATCGGATGATCGTACCACCAATATCTGTATACCGTTTTGATCGTCTCGTCGTGCTGATCTCCACAGTATATTCAATTCTATATTTTGAGGTCCGGTACACGACGGCGACAATAAACAATTCACCGAAGCGGTACCACATTTTGACTTTACATTCTCCCTTGATTTTTCAAATCTATTGCTTGCAGCCAAACAAGAAATTTATTGCTTTAATAAATTTTCACCAAATCAAAAGGACCCGTTATCCTTTTATTCAGTCGAACCATTTGAATTTTTCTACTGATTGATTTCAATCGTCATCTGCCTTTATTACATCCAGAAATCACGTGTGTGACTTTCAACATCCTACCGTTCATTTTATTTCAGCCTTACCTTATCTCTATTGTTTGCCGAGCTTCTTCCTAATTTATCTGTTCTTCGCCCCTCATTCTACTTCTGCAAATATAAAATAAAAACGTGGCCGAAGCCTCCTTCCCAACCACCTTCATATATTTCGATTCCACCTTCCTATCTCTTCCCTACCGATCTCCAATACCTCCGCTTCCTCTCACCTCCGCCTGCCTCCGCCTGGCCAGACCCTCTCCCACCGTTCAACTTCCGCTTCCCTTCCCGAGACCTGGACCCGCAACACCTCCGCGCTCCCTCTTCTTTGCTCGCCCAAACCACCTCCGCACTTCGAACCCGACCTTGGCCAGCAACCGCCACCAACAGCCTACCCACCAACCTCTTCCTTTGCATCATCTCGTCGCGCACAGCTCCCCCTTGCCTTCCATCTCTTCACTTAGTGCCCGGCCTTCCGCTGGCATAAGGAAATTTGTAAGTGTTATCTTTTTAATGGGTTTCAACGTTTTGCATATTACATATATATTTGATGTGAGTATAGTATATGCTGTTAATAAATTTCTAAACTATCTGTTTATATATTTTAGCATACAAGATTTCTATATATATATATAAGTAAGATGACAAATTAGTTTGTAACGGTTATATATTGATTTCAAAGTATAAATTATGTAAAATATGGGTAGTATATAAGATCTGGACTATTATGTGTATAAAATCCATGCTTCAATATATACATATATATATAAGTTCAAATTATATACAGTATGTTACTTTTGGTTTATATATATAGTGTCGTGTATATTATAAGGGTAATATGTGTATTGTTTGATAAGTTTACACGAGTTTTATACATTGTTATAGTTACATGTCGGTATACATATTGTTTTGCATGTAAATTTGTTATAGTTGGTTCGCATATACTTGGTTAAATGAAGTCTGCACCCATATATATTGTATTACAAAGCTGTAGACCACTTTATCAAGTTTACTTTTAAGTATATAGTATTGTCGCATACCCACATATAACTTAGCATAAGAATTTGCATTGTTTGCATATAAAGGGTTGAAGCATTCGCATGTTATAAAATAGGTACAGTTTTATATAGTTATGTATTTTTTTTTACAGAGATATCAGTTTATAAAAGTTATATTATTTGTTAGTAAAAATATAAGGTACTGGTTGTTTTATACTTATCCATACAGTCAAGTTATATGGTTATATTATAAGTATTATGTGTTGGGGCTGTTGGGTTTGTTGTATAGGTCTATAATAGTTTTACTTATGTGCAAGGTCTGTTGGATATGAAAAAGCCTTGTTAGTTTTGTTATATATGTTATATTAATTTACATAAGTCTACCACTATTTATATATGTACGTTTGTATATAGTCCTCTTATATGTGTTTGATTTCAAAGTTACAGTCGGGTTTTCCATGTTTATGTATATGTATAGATCTTAGGATGGTTATGATATATACAATGAGTCTCAGTAGATACTATGGTTAATTTATGTGCATAAAAAAATTGTATTGGGATTCCATTTTTATGAGTAAGCTCTAATATATATATAGTTTTAAAAGTAAGAGTTTACAGTACATGTTTTATTGAAATATATGTTAATTTAATTTGGGTTTAAATTTATTTTTGATTTGAAAATAAGTATAACATATATATACACCTCTTATTCAAAATATATGTTTAAAAGAAACTTGTTTTAGAGAAAAATTATAACATATATTTGGTTTTGATTATATCAAGACGATTCTGATTCGTTTCCACCAATCCCTATCTTTCAGCTTTGCCCGTCAAATCCACTTTCAACTTACTTCGCTTTGAGATTGTTGTTGGAGTTGTTCGATTTTCTAGATTGTGACCCTATTCATAGCTCAATTCCCGTGCATATCTCCTGCCTTGAAAGGTGAGCAATCACTCACGATTAACGTTCTTTTATTATTTAAAATTTGATTTCAATTGAAATAGCAATTGAAATATGCTGCTGTAGTTATTTAAATTGTTATATATGCTATTATCTGTATATGTTCACCTGTGACATCTGACATCAGTATCTAGTTTTTATATGCCTGTTATTACTATTATCTGTATATATTCACCTATGACATCTGACACCAGTATCGGTTATTTATATTGATGATATATGCCAGTTGTTATATTTTATATTATCTGTTATCACTCTGCAAGTTCCCTGTTAGTATAGAATTCACTATGGGTTGAAATGATACATACCCGAACGGACTTTAGAATAGGAGAAAATCGTTATGGGTTGAAATGATAAACCCAAGCGATTTTCATTTGAATTAAAATTGGGATTACGGGTCGAAATGATATCTACCCGTATATATTTAAAATTCCGGATTGAAATGATAAATATCCGTATCACTTAACCATATGAAATATATATACAAACACCGTTGGTCCATATATATAAATATTTTGAAAATGAATTCTATGGTTTTTGGAAAGAAATATTTGGTTTTAATAAATGTTGAGCCTTAAATTATTTATATAAATGGGAATGATTGACTAAATACATATAATATGGTTGAGAATTTAAATTTATGTTTCAAAATAGATTTCAGTAATAACTTGAATAAGTTAAGTTTGGGAAGATAATTTGAATTTAGTTGAATTTGTATTCAATAAAGAATTTTATTTAATTAAACCGATTTGAAACTTATTGAAATTGAGATGTAAGATATGATTTATAACTTGAGTTTGAATTATAAGTAATCTAATGAATATTTCTTGTTTAAATAAAGTTTAAGGAAATATTTAGAAAAATGTAATTTAAGGCTAGTTAAATGATATTGAATTTATTAAGTGAATATTTCCTGATTAAATAATAATAAAGTTAAACCAAGAGTTATATGAAACTGTAAAATTTAACTTTGAAAATGTTGAATATTAAAGCTTTGAAATATATATTAAAAATTTAAATGATCTGTTTAGAAATGAATTAAATTGATGAATTGAGCTTTGAATAAATTTGAATTTGGAATTTGAAGTTGATTTGAATCGATTTGCTAGACTTGAGGAAATTAAATACTTTACTTTTAAATCATTTAATACATATATATATTATTTTGGAAAATGGATATATTTGAAATGAAAATGATATTTGGGTTTTGAAGTATAAATTTAATTGAAATGACCACGGTGTTAAAATGTATATTTCCACCTTGTAGATAGTTCTGAAGATCCTTAGAGGATGGTTATCCCAACATCCTTTAAGTTACTCGTATTTCAATTGATATTTCACTTGAGTTGGATTTATTTATATAAGAATGTTAATCCTGACTCGAGTGTTTTGTGTTTTGCTTTACGCTCGGGTCAGACCGAGTGATACAGCATCTGAGACTCACCTTTGGAATTTGGAGCTTCCTTTGAAGATCCAACTATCGCCTCAGCTTTCAGCTCTTCTAGTTGATTCGTTCAGAGAAGTCATCTGTTGTATTGGAGACTTCACTACATTTGAGATATTCTGTTGTATTTTATTTAACTCTGATGTTGTATATAGTAGCTTCATGAACTACTATTTTATCTATTCCGCTGCGTATTATTGTATTACTCTGTGTCTGTGATTCTGTGATTGATTTATTTACTGCATATGCTGAGTTTTGCCAAATTTTTATTACAATCTGTTATTTTGAATTATTCAAGTCAGACATGTGTGGATTTATTGTCGATTTGAATGGTCCAAAATCGCGGGTCGTTACAGTTGGTATCAGAGCTTTGGCTCTAGGCAAAATTTAGCATACATAGTAAATTTATTTATAGAATCACTTTCATTTGAGTTGGAAACTCTTCCTTTTGACTCGATTTCCTTTGAACTTTGGAACGTTCCCTACGGTTCCAAAATTCATTCTTATCTCTCTCTATTGGTATTCTTTTGATTCTGGAGTATCCCATAACTCCACTTCGAATCATCTCTATAAGAATAGGCGATCCCGCCGATCTTTGAATGATTTGTGAAGGGGTGAAACTCCTTCACAATTGGCATTGATTCACCGGAGATTTCTATATCTTTGGTTTAGATGCCGCTATCTCTTGCGATCGAATGTTGATTTTTCTTGGAATTCTGCATCGATCATATTCTTGAAGTCACGGCTGACCCGGTTAAGGTCGCCCGTGATTTATATAAGTGTATCCATCTACTGTTTTGTAATTAATTATCTCATCCTCGTTCGAGCCTATCTTCGAATCAGAATCCTAATTGATTAGAGTCCCTCTAATTTGAATGTCTATCTTTGTTTTGAAATCCATTCTTGAACCATCCTTTGAAAAATCAGGCTTGTTTATATTTTAGAAATTGTTTTATATATCGAAATTATTATATTATATATATAAAAGTGTAATGTTTCGATAAAGATTATAAACCCTTTAAAATAAGAATTTGAGGTTTCGAAAGGATTTGTAATTTTGGAAAAAAACTATATAAGAAATTTGATTTATCTAAAAATGATTTATAACTGAAGGATTTTAAAATTTGAAATTCGAGAATTGAACTCCGGTATTTTGAAATTGGTTTTAAGATTTTGAAATATATTATAATAATAATATGATTTAAAAGTATTTTTTTCGAATAAGAAATGTTTCAAATGATTTTAATGAGTTTCGAATGATTTCGAAGAAATTTCAAAAGAAGTTTGAGAAAATAGAAGTCCAGAACTCACTTATGTCGCTGGAAAATAATTTCGGTGATGAGTGCACGCATCATCGACATTGATTTTCGAGTTTCAGAGTGGGGGATAGGCCACTTTAGTATCATTGCTACACGAGTGATTTTGCGAAACCAATTTTGATTTCAAAATTTTGAAGTATGATTTGATATTCGAAAGATATATGTATATGTATTTGAAACGATTTAAAATGAGCCGGTGTTCAGTCCTCGAGTTTTGGATTGGATATAACCCTATCTATTAAAATTGATTTACTGATTTGTTGCTGATTTCCAACTCTTGAATTTGAAAATGATTTCTTCGACTATTTTGAAGTTCGAGTACTTCCAAATCAAGGTTAACTTTTCAAAGCTAAGAAATTTTGAAAAGTATTTTGATAAAGTATATAAGTTTGTTTTGAATGTTTAAGTATGAAGTAATATGATTTAAATAAGTTGAAACTGTTTGGTTAAGTAAATGAATAAGGAAATTTTAAATTTTCTAATATGAAATTTAGATTTGAAATGTTTTGAAAAGAATTTGGTCTTCAAAATATTTTGAATAAAGTTTAGTTTAAATGTTTTAACTTAATAACATCTTTATGAAACTATATATTTAACAAGTTGGAATAAATATATAAGTTGTACGTATGCTGTTTTATTCGCATAATTAATTTGATCCAAGTTTGAGTACACAAGTTCGAGGTGGATTACACCATTTCGTGTTAGGATTTTTCATTTGATTCTTGATGGCGAATATTTGATATGGATTTTGGGCTAAATTCTAGAATTCTCTATCATAGTATATGGCTATGCAAGGAGACTGATGGCTTCTAGTCGAGAAACCATATCGAAATCCTCATTAGGGAAGTCGAATGGACAATACTAGTTCGAAAGCGAACTTGTGTGATCGAGCGAGCGATCAAATGTGATTTTGCGAAATGATGACGTATGTACATCTTATATCCTAATATCATTGATATATTTTGACGCTGAAATTGAAAGCTGTCATGTTAGAATATCTTTGCTTACTAAAAGAAAATTTCCAATTTAAATTACAAAGATATAACCCATAAAAGCAAAGATATTCAATCTCATATGGCTCTCAATACAGCGAAATTTATTTATGAAAAATTTGATCCTTATATAAGATGGACCTTATGTAAATATAAGATGATTTTGAAAACATTTGATTTTGGAAATGAATGGGTTGACTTAAATTATTGATTTGGAAATTTGGATTTATTTTCAAAATCTATTATTTTGGAAACTTTGAAGCTAAAGATAATTAATTTGTGAAGAAATAATTTGGTGAAATTGTATATGATTTTGAAATTGAACTGATATTGAAACAAATTGAAATTTGAGAACCTTATGTTACTAAACACTTGATTTGGGAGTTGTCGAACTTATATAAAATTGATTTGTATGAGTATGAAATTGATTCGAAAACTATAGATTTGAAAAGGTACTCAATTTGAAAGTGAAATCTTATATAATTGAAGTTTATATAAGTATGATTTGATATACTATTGATTTTGGAGAGTATTTGATTTGAAAATTTAATCTTATATATAATGGATTTTATATAAGTACGATATTTGAAAGTGATTTGAAAAGGTACTATATGATACATATTTTCGAAGTAAAGATATGGAAAGTGCCTTCTGCTTGATATCTGATTTGTGGCCACATCTTGGATTCATTCTATCGATATTATTCTCTTTGATTTTGGTTTTCCGGATATGATACTCGAGTGTCCTTCGAATTCCATGGCGTTACCCATGGTCTTATGTTTCTCTCGTGACTGCATAGCGCAACTGCCTGGCTGAGTCTTGCCTAGGGGTACGGATTGTTTCCTGGGGGATCCAGGCGTAACCATTGTGTATCCTGCAATCTGTGTCGGTCGCGAATAGTAGCGCAAATGCTTGGCTGAGTCTTGCCTAGGGGTACGGATTGTTTCCTGGGGGATCCAGGCGTAACCATTGTGTATCCTGCATTCTACTAGTCATCATGGCGTAACTCGCAGGGCTGAGAAAGCTTACGGATATGGATTGTTTCCTGGGGGACCCAGGCGTAACCATTGTGTATCTGCGAACCATGGTTAGACAAAGGTTTTGTTCGTTTTGTTGTTTGGATTGTACTTTCCATATCTATTTTTAAAAGTTTTTCCAGTATTTTCACTGGGTGTTGAAACAGGTCTACTAAGTACCTGGAGAATTCTAGTTTTGCGCCTGATCAACGCACTACCAGAGTCTACAGGAACAAGGATAAACTTGTTGAAACATCGAGTTATAAAAGTATTTTCGAAATGAAATTTGTTTCGTTATAAAAAAAAAATTTATTATAAGAGTATTTCCAGCAAAGAAATTTTGTATCAATATTTGAAATTGAAATCCTTATGGTTTGAATTAATTATTCGTGCCTGATTCTATCCTTTTGAATCTACCTTATCCTCTCAGCTTTATTTATTCACCTATATTCTGTTTTTCCAAGTCCTCCTTCTTTTTTTCTTGTTGACTATATCCTTCTTAAATATTGTTTATTTATATACTACATGGTTTAATAGTAAATTTTGAATACTTTTGAAGTTATTTATTTAATAATACATATTTAAAGTAAATGATTATTGATTATTAATAATATTTGAAAAGTATCTTGAGATAAAAAAATTAATAAATTATGAATTATGGATTTAATGTTTTCAAACAGCTTCTTTGTAAATATAAGTAATAATGTAAATAACTGTTTTCAAATAGTTTTCATATCTTTATAAATGTGTTATTTAAACATATAAATGGTATTTATAAGGGAAGCAAGAAATTTTACAAATGGATTTTCGAAAGGTTTTAAAGTATATAAGATAATTGAATTGCAAATGAAGTTTTCAAATTTTAAGTAAAATTTATATAGTTTAAATTAATTGTTTAATCTTGACTTTCAATCTATCTTTTCTGTCTGGTTGTTTCTATTCTTCTACCTTCTTCCTTTTCGGGGACGAAAAGTTTTGAGTGGGGGAGAGTGTAACGACCCGTAAAATTTAATGGTTTTAAAAGTATATTTAACTGGAAATTTATGAAATTTTAAACAATAAAATTTGACAATAAAAATTTACTATTTGGAATACGTCTAATTTAATATAGCAACTGGTAAATTTTCATCTGATAATATTGAAGTTATTTTCTGTGAAATTTTATTTCAATTTAAAACCGGTTAATAACAGTGAATTTAAAAGTTTTCCGAAACCAAAATATGTCAACAGGAGAAAATTTATTTAGAGCATTCTGAATCGGACTGCGAAATTCGTTTTGCGAAATTTGGACTTTTATTACTCCGTTTATCTTAATTCTGACAGAATAGCAGCATTTCTGGTACCGATTATCGACTTTTGATCGGATGATCGTACCACCAATATCTGTATACCGTTTTGATCGTCTCGTCGTGCTGATCTCCACAGTATATTCAATTCTATATTTTGAGGTCCGGTACACGACGGCGACAATAAACAATTCACCGAAGCGGTACCACATTTTGACTTTACATTCTCCCTTGATTTTTCAAATCTATTGCTTGCAGCCAAACAAGAAATTTATTGCTTTAATAAATTTTCACCAAATCAAAAGGACCCGTTATCCTTTTATTCAGTCGAACCATTTGAATTTTTCTACTGATTGATTTCAATCGTCATCTGCCTTTATTACATCCAGAAATCACGTGTGTGACTTTCAACATCCTACCGTTCATTTTATTTCAGCCTTACCTTATCTCTATTGTTTGCCGAGCTTCTTCCTAATTTATCTGTTCTTCGCCCCTCATTCTACTTCTGCAAATATAAAATAAAAACGTGGCCGAAGCCTCCTTCCCAACCACCTTCATATATTTCGATTCCACCTTCCTATCTCTTCCCTACCGATCTCCAATACCTCCGCTTCCTCTCACCTCCGCCTGCCTCCGCCTGGCCAGACCCTCTCCCACCGTTCAACTTCCGCTTCCCTTCCCGAGACCTGGACCCGCAACACCTCCGCGCTCCCTCTTCTTTGCTCGCCCAAACCACCTCCGCACTTCGAACCCGACCTTGGCCAGCAACCGCCACCAACAGCCTACCCACCAACCTCTTCCTTTGCATCATCTCGTCGCGCACAGCTCCCCCTTGCCTTCCATCTCTTCACTTAGTGCCCGGCCTTCCGCTGGCATAAGGAAATTTGTAAGTGTTATCTTTTTAATGGGTTTCAACGTTTTGCATATTACATATATATTTGATGTGAGTATAGTATATGCTGTTAATAAATTTCTAAACTATCTGTTTATATATTTTAGCATACAAGATTTCTATATATATATATAAGTAAGATGACAAATTAGTTTGTAACGGTTATATATTGATTTCAAAGTATAAATTATGTAAAATATGGGTAGTATATAAGATCTGGACTATTATGTGTATAAAATCCATGCTTCAATATATACATATATATATAAGTTCAAATTATATACAGTATGTTACTTTTGGTTTATATATATAGTGTCGTGTATATTATAAGGGTAATATGTGTATTGTTTGATAAGTTTACACGAGTTTTATACATTGTTATAGTTACATGTCGGTATACATATTGTTTTGCATGTAAATTTGTTATAGTTGGTTCGCATATACTTGGTTAAATGAAGTCTGCACCCATATATATTGTATTACAAAGCTGTAGACCACTTTATCAAGTTTACTTTTAAGTATATAGTATTGTCGCATACCCACATATAACTTAGCATAATAATTTGCATTGTTTGCATATAAAGGGTTGAAGCATTCGCATGTTATAAAATAGGTACAGTTTTATATAGTTATGTATTTTTTTTTACAGAGATATCAGTTTATAAAAGTTATATTATTTGTTAGTAAAAATATAAGGTACTGGTTGTTTTATACTTATCCATACAGTCAAGTTATATGGTTATATTATAAGTATTATGTGTTGGGGCTGTTGGGTTTGTTGTATAGGTCTATAATAGTTTTACTTATGTGCAAGGTCTGTTGGATATGAAAAAGCCTTGTTAGTTTTGTTATATATGTTATATTAATTTACATAAGTCTACCACTATTTATATATGTACGTTTGTATATAGTCCTCTTATATGTGTTTGATTTCAAAGTTACAGTCGGGTTTTCCATGTTTATGTATATGTATAGATCTTAGGATGGTTATGATATATACAATGAGTCTCAGTAGATACTATGGTTAATTTATGTGCATAAAAAAATTGTATTGGGATTCCATTTTTATGAGTAAGCTCTAATATATATATAGTTTTAAAAGTAAGAGTTTACAGTACATGTTTTATTGAAATATATGTTAATTTAATTTGGGTTTAAATTTATTTTTGATTTGAAAATAAGTATAACATATATATACACCTCTTATTCAAAATATATGTTTAAAAGAAACTTGTTTTAGAGAAAAATTATAACATATATTTGGTTTTGATTATATCAAGACGATTCTGATTCGTTTCCACCAATCCCTATCTTTCAGCTTTGCCCGTCAAATCCACTTTCAACTTACTTCGCTTTGAGATTGTTGTTGGAGTTGTTCGATTTTCTAGATTGTGACCCTATTCATAGCTCAATTCCCGTGCATATCTCCTGCCTTGAAAGGTGAGCAATCACTCACGATTAACGTTCTTTTATTATTTAAAATTTGATTTCAATTGAAATAGCAATTGAAATATGCTGCTGTAGTTATTTAAATTGTTATATATGCTATTATCTGTATATGTTCACCTGTGACATCTGACATCAGTATCTAGTTTTTATATGCCTGTTATTACTATTATCTGTATATATTCACCTATGACATCTGACACCAGTATCGGTTATTTATATTGATGATATATGCCAGTTGTTATATTTTATATTATCTGTTATCACTCTGCAAGTTCCCTGTTAGTATAGAATTCACTATGGGTTGAAATGATACATACCCGAACGGACTTTAGAATAGGAGAAAATCGTTATGGGTTGAAATGATAAACCCAAGCGATTTTCATTTGAATTAAAATTGGGATTACGGGTCGAAATGATATCTACCCGTATATATTTAAAATTCCGGATTGAAATGATAAATATCCGTATCACTTAACCATATGAAATATATATACAAACACCGTTGGTCCATATATATAAATATTTTGAAAATGAATTCTATGGTTTTTGGAAAGAAATATTTGGTTTTAATAAATGTTGAGCCTTAAATTATTTATATAAATGGGAATGATTGACTAAATACATATAATATGGTTGAGAATTTAAATTTATGTTTCAAAATAGATTTCAGTAATAACTTGAATAAGTTAAGTTTGGGAAGATAATTTGAATTTAGTTGAATTTGTATTCAATAAAGAATTTTATTTAATTAAACCGATTTGAAACTTATTGAAATTGAGATGTAAGATATGATTTATAACTTGAGTTTGAATTATAAGTAATCTAATGAATATTTCTTGTTTAAATAAAGTTTAAGGAAATATTTAGAAAAATGTAATTTAAGGCTAGTTAAATGATATTGAATTTATTAAGTGAATATTTCCTGATTAAATAATAATAAAGTTAAACCAAGAGTTATATGAAACTGTAAAATTTAACTTTGAAAATGTTGAATATTAAAGCTTTGAAATATATATTAAAAATTTAAATGATCTGTTTAGAAATGAATTAAATTGATGAATTGAGCTTTGAATAAATTTGAATTTGGAATTTGAAGTTGATTTGAATCGATTTGCTAGACTTGAGGAAATTAAATACTTTACTTTTAAATCATTTAATACATATATATATTATTTTGGAAAATGGATATATTTGAAATGAAAATGATATTTGGGTTTTGAAGTATAAATTTAATTGAAATGACCACGGTGTTAAAATGTATATTTCCACCTTGTAGATAGTTCTGAAGATCCTTAGAGGATGGTTATCCCAACATCCTTTAAGTTACTCGTATTTCAATTGATATTTCACTTGAGTTGGATTTATTTATATAAGAATGTTAATCCTGACTCGAGTGTTTTGTGTTTTGCTTTACGCTCGGGTCAGACCGAGTGATACAGCATCTGAGACTCACCTTTGGAATTTGGAGCTTCCTTTGAAGATCCAACTATCGCCTCAGCTTTCAGCTCTTCTAGTTGATTCGTTCAGAGAAGTCATCTGTTGTATTGGAGACTTCACTACATTTGAGATATTCTGTTGTATTTTATTTAACTCTGATGTTGTATATAGTAGCTTCATGAACTACTATTTTATCTATTCCGCTGCGTATTATTGTATTACTCTGTGTCTGTGATTCTGTGATTGATTTATTTACTGCATATGCTGAGTTTTGCCAAATTTTTATTACAATCTGTTATTTTGAATTATTCAAGTCAGACATGTGTGGATTTATTGTCGATTTGAATGGTCCAAAATCGCGGGTCGTTACAATAGTTAATTGAAATTTTGAGAAATTTTAAACGATAAAATTTTGAAATAAAAATTTAATATTTGAAATGCATCTAGTTAAACATAGCAACCGGAAAATTTTCATCCGAAAATATGGAAGTTTATTTTTCGTGTGTAATTTTATTTCAAATTTAATCAGTTAGTAATTGATGAAATAAAACGTTTTTGAAACCTAAATATTTTTATATAGAAAAATTCTAAATCATCTTCTGAGCAAGACATCATTTTTCGTTTTTCCAAATTCGGACTTCTTTAGCTCCGTCGATCTTATTTTTTTGTGATTTTGCTGCATTTTCCGTTAGTAGAAAATTCAAATTTTTATAATTCAATCGAACCGCCGATATCCGTATACCATTTTGATCGTCTTGTTGCGCTGATATTTACGGTATATTTGTTTCTATGTTTTGAAGCCCGATACGCGGCTAAATCGGCGTAACAGTCCATCGTATCGGTACCGTACTTGTGTCATTTTGTCCTTGTGTCTTTTCAAGCTTCCACCGTATAAAACAATATGTAATCGCTTTATTTAATTCAAAAACCAACTTTTGGCCCTCCGCATTTGCATTTATTTTACATTTATTCGTGCTTTCCATTTCCTATGCGTACTGGTTCAACATTTATGTATTTGTGTCCATTCATTCACCTTCTTTCTCTGATTGGACCATTTTTTTTTACATGGGTAACCAGCTATCTACTTTTGAGTTAGTCCAACATTCATTTGCCTCTGGCTTTGCATTGAAAATGAGCTACAGGCCTTCACTTGCATTGAAAATGAGCTACAGGCCTTCACTCACAGTAATCATCTTCACCATTTTCTCAGCCACATCTCCTTCACAAACTCATTTATTCATCCCTGTAGCCATTCATTCCCAGCCTATACGTTGAGCACGGCCTCCCATCTTCCTGTTCCCCCATCGGAGATCCACCCAAGCTAGCCTCAAGCCCTCTCTTTTCCGACCCCGACCACTTGCGCCCTCCCCACGCGCCACTGCAACATCAAGCGGCCACCGCTTCCACTCGTCTCCTCCGCCGCCCAGTCAAGCGAACCGGTCCCACTCCTTCACTTCGCTCTAGCCACCTGTGCCACGTCGGCCTTGCCGCCGAAGCCAACCACTGCCGAGGCCATTATTCTCCCCTCCTACGCGCAACCTACCCGAGGAAAACTCGCTCGAACTCAACCTTCGAGCTCCACAAATTCGCTGCTCTTTTTCAGCGACCAGGAAGTAATCCCTCCTCCACTTGTACTCGCTACGTCACTGAGCAGTTTCGGTTGTGAGGCATCCATGCGTGTTCATATATGTTTCCAGCCGTACTTGGTTTGTAAGTTTTATAGATATATTACTCTATGTAGATCTGTTAGTATATTATATAGGATAGTGTATTTTATTTCAAGTTGGATATATTGGGTAATATATCTGTTGGTTTTCAAGTGTTGGTTGTGTTTAAAATAATATAGATATATTCTGTATATAAATCTAGATTAGCGTGCATGTACTGTGTTCAGAAGTATAATATGTACATATATTGAGTTTTCAATATATCCTTTGACTTGCAAGTAAATTATGATATCTAAATACGTTTATACAAGTACAAAATGTTGGTTTGCATAGGCTGTGGGGCACAGGGGTAGTCTGCATAGTTCATTAGTTATCAGTTTAGTTTATATTTTTAACTTGTCAAGGGTTTATATTATATGTAGTTATACAGGTTGTATTTTTAGTCGGTAGTCTATATCTATCAAATTTTATTTATGTACATATTTTAGTTTATATATTCAAGTTGATAAAGTTTTGTTTTGATTGTTTATAAAAAAAATGTGTATGCATTTTAATATGTTTATAGTAGACTGCCTACTTGTATATTATTTTACCTACACAAGTTTAGATATGTTTTTTTATTAGGTAGATAGGTTGTTTTTATTTTACGTGTTATTTATATAATAAATTTGAAATATATAGATAGCATATGTTTTGGATCTGTCTATACTATATTGGTAATGATTTTGGTGATGATATATATGGGTTTTGAAAGCTATTATTTTAATATTTGCCTTGAATTTCAAATTTTCAAAATATATATATTATAATAATGTGTAAAAAAAACTGATTCGGATTTGTTCTCATCGATTCCCATTTTATCAGCTTTGGATTGTCGTGCTTGTTTCTTCATTGAATCTGTGCCTATCTAGCTTTGCTTTGGATTCGTAGCTCGCTTCCTTGTCGAATCTATCTAGCCTCGAAAGGTGAGCAATCACTCACGATTAATGTTCTTTTATTTATTAAATTTGATTTCAATTGAAACAACAACTGAAATATGCTACCGTTAGTGTTTACACTGTTATATATGTTATTACCTGTATCAGTCCACCTGTGACATCTGACACCCTTATATGTTACTTATATGATGATAATCAAGTTTGGTTGATAGATGATTGATTGTTTGATATTAATATTGGACGTTAAAATTGTTAATGTAGGAAGTGATAAAAATATGAAATTGAATTTGGCGTAGGATTGTTAGCGACTTGAAATTGATATATATGTTGAATTTAATTAGACAAATTTGTATAATATGACCCCTTTAAATGTTAAAATTAATTGACACGTAGAAAAATAGTTAGTTACCCTTGAACCATTTTAATTTATGATTTTATTAATTGATGAAGTATGAAATTGAATAATTGATGTCAATTGTAGAATTGCATAGAATAATAAGTGTAATAATCTTTAATCTACATGAAATGATAGTGTAGATTCTAGAAATAATTATATTAATTTGCATAAACCACAAATGTAAATTAATACGATTATTTTGGGATTATTTGATTTGATTATTGGATTGATATTGATTGTTGTTATTGCTTGTTTATTTACTTTGACACCATCCCAGTTATCACACTGCAAGTTTCCTTTGCTATGCTTTGATTTTGAATTGAATTGGAATCGGGTTGAAATGATAAATATCCAAATGAACTTGACTTAGGATAGAGAATTAAATAAAAATCGATTGGTCAATAATGTGTTATAAAAATAAAATGAAGATTTTATTTGAATAAATAATATGGTTTTGAAACGAAGTTAGAATTTGAATTTTTAATGAAAGGAAATGTTAATATTTAATAATCTGAATCAAAATATTAACATAGTAGATGATGAATGAACGTTGTTTTAAAATTAATTATTTAATAATTAAATTTAGAATTATTAATAATTAAGTTTTGAAATTAGTTAATAATTAAGTTTTGAAATTATTTAATAATTAAATAAGATTGAATTATTTAATAATTAAATAAAATTGAATTCTTTATTAAGTAAATTTGAACTTCTTGAATAAGTGAAATTAAGTTTCTTTATTAATTGAGTTTTGAAATTGTAACTAAGTAAATTAATAAGTGAAATTGAATTTCTCTAATAAGAAATAAAATGTGTTTTATTGAAATTAATGTAAGACTTGAAATGTAAAGAGTTTGATTTGATGAATTTAATTTCATGCAATTTGTAAGTTTTGATATAATGGAGTTGAACTTAAATAATTGATTTAATGAATTGGAAGTTAAATAGAAATTGTTTTGAAGGATAAATTTACTTAACGAATATTGAATGAAATCGATAAATGAACTTAAATTGATTTGAATGTAGATTAAATCATTTTAAATGATTTCGGAATGAAACTTATATACGAATTTAAATGAATATTGGAATGGTTTTAAATAGAAATCGAAATTGTATTATAAGATTTTGAAATGGTAATTTGAAAGTTTTGAAACGTAAATTATGGAGATTGATTTAGAAAGACAAATGAAATGTTGGTTTACAAATTCTATTTGAAATTGAATTTGATTTGGTTTTGAAATAAATAAACGACCAATCGGTGTAATAATCACGAAAGTTATTAAAGAGATCGGAATCGGTTATGGATATACTCTCTGTCTAAACCGAAAACCACTTTAATAACTATACGCGGAGTGTGGTCCAGAATGAAGTGGTTGGAATGATGTACGTGATGACTGAAGAAAGAGAACGATAATGGATAGCCTTGACACTTGTGTCAAATTGGAAATGACTAAAACAGGAGCCGTGCCGGGCCAAATGGGGTTAGCCACCTCGAGCGAACACACTTCTTCGAAACTACTCATTACTTGTTATCGATTGGTGCACCCTTGATTTGGGAGTGTTGTTTCGCGGTGTTGCGATCGCTGCGGCGATGCGTTCTCACCAGTCCGGATCAGGCAAACGGTAGTTTCACTACCTTGGGTATTGCCTCATGTGCCTTGTCATACTTGTATCCCTATATACGCGACCACTACGATTTGTTTTGTGTTATACCTATGGAGCACTCCCTGATATCCCACTAGTTTACGGTGGAGTTTACAGTGCTGTATAGACTATAACGCTTATATAAAATGTGTTAAGGGGGGTAATGGTAACGTCTTAACACTATTTTGATATTTTATATTACTGATAGGCATTATCTACTTATCGTACACTACTACATAGTAGATAGTTTAACGGATCCTTAAAGGATGGTTATTCCAAACATCCTTTGAGTTACTTGTATTTCAGTTGCTATTTCACTTGAGTTGGATTTATTGATATAAGAATGTTAATCCTGACTCGAGTGTTTTGTGTTTTGCTTTACGCTCGGGTCAGACTGAGTGATACAGTATTCGAGACTCACCTTTGGAGTTGGAGCTTCGCTTGGAGATCCAGCTATCTATCCAGCTTTCAGATATCCAGTTGATTCCAGTGATTGTATTCTGATTATTGTATTTGACTATTGTATTCGAGACTTCTATTGTACCTTATTTTACTCTGATATGTATATAGTAGCTTCATGAACTACTATCTTTTGTTTCCGCTGCATTTATTACTCTGTGTCTGTGATCTGTGATTATTTATTTACTGTATATGCTCAGTATTGCCAAATATAATTAACTATTCGGTATTTTGAATTATTCAAGTCTGACATGTGTGTTTGCCTATGCACTTGGCGGGTGCAGCATGATAGGGGTTCTCGCATTTGGGTTTGGTAGCGAGTGGATGACTCTTACTCCTACATGTCCCTGCGGGGTTGGTGCAGTCGAGAGGCTGGCCGTAAAGGCAGAACACAGGTACAGCTGTATGCTACGGTGGGCGTTACCCCACTAGCGACGTCCCGTTACAATTGGTATCAGAGCTTTGGTAGCTCTAGGCAAAACTTAGCATATAGGCTAAATGTATTTACAGAATCACTTTCATTCGAGTTTGAATCTCTTCCTTTTGACTCGATTCCTTTGAATTTTGGAACGTTCCCTGTGGTTCCAAAATCCATTCGTGTCCCTCACTATTCGCCTTCTAATTCCGGAGTATCCCATAACTCCACTTTGAATGATCTTTATAACGAATCGGCGTTCTCGCCAATCTTTGAAATTTTGCAAAGGGTTAAACTCCTTTACAATGGCAGTGATTTACCGAAGATTTCTGTATCCTTGGTTTACAATGCTATCTATCTCCTGCTATGCCTAAATTATATCCATTGAGATCTGATGCCGATTTTGCCTCGAAATTCTGCATCGATCTTATTCTTGAAGTCACGGTCGACCTGGTTAAGGTTGCCCGCGATTTATATAAACTTATCAATCTTACTACTTTGTTATTTAATCATCATATCTTTGCTTCAAACTTATCTTCGAATCAAAATTCTCTTTGATTTGAGTCCATCAAATTTGAATCCCTATACTTATTTTGGAATCCATCCTTGTATTGTCGAGCGAGGTAGTGCATTTGTTATTAATATAAAAATGTTTTATTTATTGTGTTGTTTGAGTTGTTGATGTTGATTTGGGTTTTCGATCGATTCGTCTGATCAACGCTATCGATAGGATTTCCAAAACACTTGAACAGAGCAAACTGACACAATAGTATTTTCAAAATTTGGTAAATAAAATAATCTTGTATGATTATATTATATATAAGTGTAAATTTTCTGAAATTGAATTGTTAACTGAATTGGTTGTCAGAAAGGTAATATTTGATTTTCACTATTTGTTTTATAAATCATTGATTATTCCAACATAAAAATAAATGGAATTATAAAAGTTGGTTTATAGATTTATTTAGAAATTTAAATGAATTTAAAGTAAGAATTTGAGAATTTAATTTCCTAAAATTTCAAGCTTTGGTTTTTAAATTTTAAAAATGTATATTATTGAACGTATTTTCAAATAGAAACCGTTTTCAAAGAATTTTAAAATATTGAAATCAGTGCTCTTCTCTTTGTCGCTGGAAAATAATTTCGGTGATGACGGCCGCATCATCGACATTCATTTTCGAGTTTCGAAGTGGAGAAACCATTCTGTAGCTTTGCTACGGTTTTGTTTGGGAAATATTTTAATTTGAATTTCTTAAGTATGACTTGATTTATATATATATGGGAATATTATTTTAAAATTTAATTTGATTTAATATATATAGTATATACATAATTATCTCTAAAGGGTTTGAAATTAAATGGAAATTTAATTCTTAAAATTATGTTAAAGAATGTTTTCAATCATAAATAAAGCTAAATTTTGGATAAATATTTAAACTTGAAAAAATTGAATTAGAAAATTTTATTTGTGTAGTACTAAGTTGCATTTCAATATAACTTACCTAAATTATTCAGAAGTTAAAATGTAATTGGATAATATATGATATAAAATGATTTTATAAATAAAATTTGAGTGTCTATAATAAATGTTATACACTTAGATTTTAATTAAAAAAAATGCTAATAAAGATGATAGAATATTAAGTTAATTGAATGAGATGAATATAATAAATTTTGTTCTGAAAGAATTAACAAATTGAAATTAGATCAACTTATGGAAATACCTTGAATTTAAAATCAATTATTGAATATATATTAATTTAAATCGAAATTTATATGGTTTGAATTAATTTATATGGTTTAAATTAATTTATATGGTTTAAGTATAGGTAATAAGATATATCAAGTGGAATAAACTTAATAATAATTTGGAATAAAGAATTAAATTTGTTGAATAAAATATGAGTACAATAAATGATTATAGAAATTGATGATTTAAAAATTGTTAATTGAGGATGACTAGATAATAAGATGATGAATTTAGAAATAGATAGATTGATTTAACTTAAGTGAGCTCAAAGGGATTTAACCAAATTGTTAAATATTAATTAGTTTAAATTAAAAATTTATATATTTAAATTAATTGTTTTACTTATATTCCAATCTATTTTCTTTCTGGTTGTTTTTATCCTCCTACCTCCTTCCTTTTCGGGGACGAAAAGTTTTGAGTGGGGGAGAGTGTAATGACCCGTAAATTTTCGATAATTTTATTTGTTTTATTAATATAGTTAATTGAAATTTTGAGAAATTTTAAACGATAAAATTTTGAAATAAAAATTTAATATTTGAAATGCGTCTAGTTAAACATAGCAACTGGAAAATTTTCATCCGAAAATATGGAAGTTTATTTTTCGTGTGTAATTTTATTTCAAATTTAATCAGTTAGTAATTGATGAAATAAAACGTTTTTGAAACCTAAATATTTTTATATAGAAAAATTCTAAATCATCTTCTAAGCAAGTCGTCATTTTTCGTTTTTCCAAATTCGGACTTCTTTCGCTCCGTCGATCTTATTTTTCTGTGATTTTGCTGCATTTTCCGTTAGTAGAAAATTCAAATTTTTATAATTCAATCGAACCGCCGATATCCGTATACCGTTTTGATCGTCTTGTTGCGCTGATCTTTACGGTATATTTTTTCTGTGTTTTGAAGCCCGATACGTGGCAAAATCGGCGTAACAGTCCATCGTATCGGTACCGTACTTGTGTCATTTTGTCCTTGTGTCTTTTCAAGCTTCCACCGTATAAAACAATATGTAATCGCTTTATTTAATTCAAAAAACAAATTTTGGCCCTCCGCATTTGCATTTATTTTACATTTATTCGTGCTTGCCATTTCCTATGCGTACTGGTTCAACATTTATGTACTTGTGTCCATTCATTCACCTTCTTTCTCTGATTGGACCACATTTTCTTTTACATGGGTAACCAGCTATCTACTTTTGAGTTAGTCCAACATTCATTTGCCTCTGGCTTTGCATTGAAAACGAGCTACAGGCCTTCACTTGCATTGAAAATGAGCTACAGGCCTTCACTCATAGTAATCATCTCCACCATTTTCTCAGCCACATCTCCTTCACAAACTCATTTATTCATCCCTGTAGCCATTCATTCCCAGCCTATACGTCGAGCACGGCCTCCCATCTTCCTCTTCCCGCGTCGGAGATCCGCCCAAGCTAGCCTCAAGCCCTTCCTTTTCCGACCCCGACCACTTGCGCCCTCCCCACGCGCCACTGCAACATCAAGCGGCCACCGCTTCCACTCGTCTCCGCCGCCGCCCAGTCAAGCGAACTGGTCCCACTCCTTCACTTCGCTCTAGCCACCTGTGCCACGTCGGCCTTGCCGCCGAAGCCACCCACTGCCGAGGCCATTATTCTCCCCTCCTACGCGCAACCTACCCGAGCAAAACTCGCTCGAACTCAACCTTCGAGCTCCACAAATTCGCTGCTCTTTTTCAGCGACCAGGAAGTAATCCCTCCTCCACTTGTACTCGCCATGTCACCGAGCAGTTTCGGTTGTGAGGCATCCATGCGTGTTCATATATGTTTCCAGCCGTACTTGGTTTGTAAGTTTTATAGATATATTACTCTATGTAGATCTGTTAGTATATTATATAGGATAGATATTTTTAAGTAATATGGCAACTACACAAACTAACGATGTTAGTACTAACACTAATACTAGTTTCACAGAAGGTCAATCGACTTCACGACCTCCACTTTTTAATGGTATAAATTATAATTATTGGTCAACTAGAATGAGAATCTATATGCAATCTAGTGGATTCGATATCTGGAATATTATACAAAGAGAGTACACAACTCCTACTGAAGAATACTCAACTTGGAGTAACACACGAAAACTAGATGCTACATCAAATGCAAAGGCTATGAATATTTTATTTTGTGCATTAGATAGAAATGAATTCAATAGAGTTAGCATGTGCACTTCCGGTTATGAAATTTGGAGAACTCTTAAGGTGTCGCATGAAGGAACGAACAAAGTAAAATTAAGCAAAATCTCTATGTTGAAAAATCAATTTGAAAATTTCAAAATGAGGCCAAATGAATCTATAAATGACATGTACTCTAGATTCCAGGATATTTATCATGCTTTACTATCACTAGAACAAAAGTTTACGGATTTTGATGTTGTTACAAAAATCTTAAATTCTTTAACGGACGAATGGGAAAGAAAAGTCCTAGCTATTGAAGAAGCAACTGATTTATCAACATTAAAACCAGAAGAATTGATAGGTAATTTAATGTCCTACGAAGTAAATTTGCAGGCAAAAATAAATGGAGCACAAGAAAAGAAAAATGTGGCATTCCAAGCAGAAAAAGATGATTCCGACTCAGATAATGATGATATGGCAATGATCGCTAAAAATTTCAATTTTTTTTTTAAATTCAACAGAAAGAAATTCAAGGGAAACAAAAATAATATTAACAACAATTCCAATAACAGCAAACCATCATCTTCAGCAATGGAATGTTATGAATGTCATAAGAAAGGACACATGAAGAAGGATTGTCCAGAGCGTAAAAAGAATAATTTCAAGAAGGACAAAACCAAACGAAAAGCTTTTTCAGTCACTTGGGACAACACTGACTCATCATCCTCATTAGAGAGTGAAAGTGATAATGAACAAGCAAATGTGTGCTTCATGGCTTCGTCAGACGATGTAAGTGATCTTACTTTTGAAGATTTAACTGAAATTAATTCTGAATTAGTAGATTTAGCAAAGCAACTTAAAAAGAAAAATAAGGAGTTACAAAGAAAGTTAGATAGGACAGTCTTAGAAGTAGATATGCTGAAAGATGAGAAGAAAATATTAGAAGAAGAACTTGAAATTTCTCAACAATCGAATTCTAACTAATCTTCTCAAATTTCGTCAATATCTGAAGAACTAGAAATTCAGAAAAATAAAAATGATGTTTTAATTTTCGAAAATAATAGTTTAAACTCGAAGATTAAGGAGTTAGAGTTAGAAAAATCTAGTCTTAAAATAAAATTTGATGATATTTCTAAAAATGTATCTAATTTCAATAAAGGAAGAGAGAATCTTTCTAGAATACTTGAAAATTCTCAATTTTCTAACAATAAATCTGGACTAGGATTTAAGAAACAAAATAATTTTGCTAAAAGTAGGATTAATAATAATATTAAGAAGGATATTAAGAAAACAGTTTACCCAAACACTAAAACCATCAAGATATGGATTCCAAAAACAAATAATATTTTGATAAGAAATAAACATATCAAAATGTTTATGGAAACTATTCATAATAACAAGAATTATGTTTATAAAGGGAATTCTGAACCCGTATGGGTTTGGCTTCCTAAGATCTAACTCTTAGGACCTTAAAAAGATTGGGTACCAACTTTTTATAAAACTTTTTGCAGGTACCACATAAGAAGAGAGGAAAAAGGATTTTAGATAGCGGTTGCTCAAAACACATGACTGGAAACAAAGAAATGTTGTCAAACATTATATACTCAAATAGAGGAGCAGTCGCCTTTGGAGATAACTCAAAAGTATATATCATCGGCAAAGGCGATGTCAGTAGCAACGGTACCTCTAATTTACCTCTCATTACTGATGTTTTATTAGTTAAAAATTTAAAACACAATTTATTAAGTATTAGTCAGCTATGCGATAAAGGTTTTAATATAACTTTTTCAGAAAATAAATGTAATATTTTCAATAAAAATCATAACACTATTTTCGAAGGAAAAAAAGAGAAAAACATTTATATCTTAAATATGAATGTTAATAATGATTCAAATTTGTGTTTAGTAGCTAAAGAAAATGATTCTTGTCTTTGGCACAAAAGATTTTGTCACATCAATTTTAATACTATCAACAAACTAGCTAAAAACAAATTAGTTAAAGGATTACCCAATATAAAATTCAAAACTAATATATTTTGTGATGCATGTAAATTAGGAAAATTAACAAAATCTTCTTTTAAATCAAAAAAAGTAATATCTACAGAACAACCACTTGAACTTTTACACATGGATCTTTTTGGTCCAACTCAAGTGCAGTCTATTAATCATAATAGATATGTATTTGTTATTGTAGATGATTTTTCTAGATATACTTGGATTTTCTTTTTGAAAAATAAAAGTGATACTTTTGATAATTTTAAAGTTTTTGTTAAAAGAATCCAAAATATTAAAAGTTTGAAAATTAAAAATATAAGAAGTGATCATGGAGGAGAATTTGAAAATGAAGCTTTTGAACAATTTTGTAACAAGAAAGGTATTAACCATAATTTTTCGTTTCCTAGAACACCACAACAAAATAGAGTTGTAGAAAGGATAAATAGAACGTTACAAGAATGTGCAAGAATTTTATTAAATGGAACCACTTTATCGAAACACTTTTGGGCAGAAGCTGTAGCTACTGCTTGTTATTTATTGAATTGTGTTTCTATTCGACCATTAACTAAGAATACTCCATATGAACTTCTAAATGGAAGAAAACCAAATATTTCATATCTTAAAGTTTTTGGCTCTAAATGTTTTATTTTAAATACTAAAGATCAACTAGGCAAATTCGATCCAAAATCCGATGAAGGAATATTCATTGGATATTCAGAACGAAGCAAAGCTTATCGAATTTATAATAAAAGAACTCAAATTATTGAAGAAAGTTTACATGTTTCATTTGACGAAAATTTTAAAAATATAAATCCAAATATTACTATCGATTCTGATGATGAAACTACTCGGAATGAAAATAGTAATACAAATGAAAATTTTGATATTCATGAAATTAATGAAAATACAAACATTACTCCTAATATAATAAAACCTCCACCTAGAATTTTACAGGATCATCCTGTACAAAACATAATTGGAGAAGTAAATACGAACGTTAAAACCAGACATCAATTAAATCAAGTTGGTCATGTAGCTTTTCTCTCTAACATAGAACCTAAGAATATAAAAGAAGCCTCAACTGATGACTACTGGATTCTTGCCATGCAAGAAGAACCAAATCAATTCGAACGAAACGAAGTTTGGGAACCTGTTCCTAGACCAAATGATCAATCAGTCATTGGTACTAAATGGGTCTTCAAAAATAAAGCAGATGAACTAGGAAATATAACTAAGAATAAAGCTAGATTAGTTGCACAAGGATATAATCAAGAAGAGGGAATTGACTACGAAGAAACGTTTGCTCTAGTCGCCCGACTTGAAGCAATACGAATCTTATTAGCTTTCGCATGTTTTCATAAATTTAAACTCTATCAAATGGATGTTAAAAGTGCATTTTTAAATGGATACATAAAAGAAAATGTTTTTATTGAACAACCACCTCTTTTTAATCATGAAAAATTTCCGAATCATGTTTATAAACTCAAGAAAAGCGTTATACGGTTTAAAACAAGCACCACGTGCTTGGTATGATCGTCTTAAAAGCTATTTATTAGAATCTGGTTTTGAAATTGGTAAAGTAGATCAAACGCTTTTTATTAAGAAAACTAAGAAAGATATTTTAATAATTCAAATATATGTTGATGATATTATTTTTGGCTCGACAAATGAAAAACTATGTCAGGAATTTTCGACTATTATGACAAATGAATTTGAAATGCCCCATATGGGAGAATTGTCATATTTTCTTGGATTACAAATTAAACAAATTGAAAATGGAATTTTTATTAATCAAGAAAAATATTGTTATAATTTAATTAAACGATTCGGTTTGGAAAACACTGCTGCCAAACCAACTCCTATAAGCACAACGATTCATCTCGATAGAGAAGAGGATGGCAAAAGTGTTGATCAGAAACTATATCGTAGTATGATTGGATCTTTACTATATTTAACAGCGAGCGATCCGATATAATGATGAGTGTTTGTTTATGTGCTCGATTTCAAGCAAATCCCAAAGAATCACATATGCGAGCAGTTAAACGTTATTCATTATCTAACTAAAACCAAAGATTTCGGGCTATTTTATCCGAAAGAATGTCCTTTCGAATTAGTCTCCTATAGCGATGATGATTTTGGAGGAAGTCGGACGGATCGAAAAAGTACGAGCGGAACGTGTCATTTCATTGGATGTTCCTTAGTCTCTTGGTTCAGTAAGAAACAAAACTGTGTTTCTTTATCAACGTGTGAAGCAGAACATATATCTGCTGCTTTGGCATGTGCACAAGTCGTATACATGCAACAAACATTACAGGATTTTAATTGTCATCTTGAAAAATCTATAATTTATTGTGATAATACTAGTGCAATAAATCTTTCTAAAAATCCGGTCAATCACACACTAACAAAACACATCGATATTCATCATCACTTTCTTCGTGATTGTTTGGAAAAAGGATTAATAAATTTAGAATTTATTAATACTGAAAATCAAATTGCTGACATTTTTACTAAACCGCTAAATGAAAATATTTTTATAAAACTTAGACGTGACTTAGGAATAATGTCTTTAAAATATTTATAATTAAAAATATGCAAAAATATTGAAAAACAAAAATTGTTTTATTTCTGACCAAAGCGAAACTCGAACTCATGACCTCTTACTTGCTTGTTAGATGTTGTGTTATAGCTACTTGAGCTATGGGTGTTTCTTGTCTCAGTTTTCTTTAAAGATTGTTTTATTTATTTTGGTTTCAGAAAAAACTATTTTTAGTTCTAAAACTTATAAATCATACATTTACGAACAGCTTTATTGTTAAACTTCTATGATTATAGTTAAAACTAGTTCCTATCCACTAATTTTTCAGCAAACAGATGCTTATATATACTATGCTTATTTTTTTTCAAAACATATACTAAGAAAGTTTTTAAAATCAAAACTTGAAAATGTCTTCAAACAATGACTTCTATAATTCCGAAAACTCCCATCTATCATACACATCTCCGGACGATGATGGTTCCGACCGCATTCCTGAAAACGGCCCCTATCCTACCTTTCCCATGCCTAAACGTATCCTTGACTTCTCTTCTCCGGATAAAGACCCCCGACATGGATGGAAACCATGGGAAAACTCCCATACAGGCTATACACCGGAAAAGAAAAAAAGGCAAGAATGCAATGGTAATATCTCCATCAACTAAACAAAAAATTGATGAAATACATCACTACCAACAACAGCAAATGGATATGCAGCGGGAACTCTACTATGAACAAAAAGTCACGGCAAGACGTTTAAGTTTTCTAGAAAAGATTGCCATGAAAGTTTGTTCATCAAAGAAGGATGATGTTGCTGAACCTGCTTATAGACCTTCATCCTCTTCGAATCCGGCTCAATCTCCAATAGCTTCAAAATGGTCACCTATAGAAGATGTTCCGTCTCCAAACTCTTGGGAACGTCGATTTTAAGAACGGTGGCTAAACACTTTTTTTTATATATTTATATGTTGCTTGTTTTCAATAAGTTGTATTAAAATAGTGCAACTATAATAAAATTTATATTTATATAATTTTATTGGAAAAACAGCAAAACTGTGCATTTTTGACAGGGTCGGTCGACCGAAGGCCTGAGCCGGTCAACCGAACCCATCCCGAAAGTTTCACTTCTTTTCAGATAACCAAGTCGGTCAGCCGACACAGAAATTCGGTCGACCGAACGTGTTTTCTGCTGTTTTTTACTTAATATTTGTAACCCATCCATTCACCTTTTCAACCTACCTCTTCACTTTTACATTCCCAATTTCAGTTTTTACCCTAGGCCCCATTAAAATTTTCTCAAATTTTTATCTTTTTCTCAAAAACAATGGCTCCTAAGAAGAGAACAAAGACTACTGGTAGCTCATCTTCATCAACTCCAGTAGATACTCAAATCGCCTCATGGCTTGTCAATGATGTAGCACTTCAAAGATGGATACAACTTCAAGATGCCAAAATCTTTGAAGAATCATTTGTAAGTTACCCTGATTTCACTCCCTACGGTATTGAAAATGGCGCTATTGAGAGTGGACTTGATACATTTCTTGATCATAGGATAAATAATTTGAAAATCAATCATATTATGGTCAAGTTATTTCTAGCAAACCTTAACCTTGTCAATCCGCCGAGAAACACTGACAATTGTATTTGGACATCGGTTTGTGGGACTTCAATTTTCCTTTCCATTGATCGAATTAACCACATTTTGAATGCTCGACCGGGTGGAATTTCATTACACGATGTAGATTGTAATATATCAAGTCGTGACCGGATAAGCCATTTATTTTTCAAAGATGATGCTACGGATTTTAGACAAACATCATCACTTAGACCTAAAGATCGACCTTTTCATCGTTTCATGATGAAATCTATTGTTCCTAGAGGCGGTTCATATCATCTAGTATATCCCGAAAATTTTAAGGCATTGTATGCTATATGTAGGAAAATACGAGTTAATTGGGCACAACTTCTTATGGACGAATTTCTCTCTTTTAACCAAGGAAAGATGCTCCATATTTATTATGGAGAATACATAATTAGATTGATCAATAGCTTCGTCATCCATGCTCCGGAATCCGAAACCTCTAAAGTCCGTTCTTTTGATTCAAGGACCGTAAAACTAATGAAATTGCCTGATGCTCCACCTAGATTTATAAGATTTGACCAATGGAGTGCTACTCCGAGAGAACAACTACGCCATAGCTATTTGACACCTCAACCATCTACTCATGCTACGGAACGTCTAACCCGCCAATCCTCAATTCAACGACCAACTCCCGGAATTAGTACGGAAGCAGCCATTGATATTTTGGCTCAAAATCAACTAGCCTTGGATGCCCGGCTACGAAAAATTGATGGTCGTTTCAAGAAAATCAAGGGCTTCTTCGTGAATTTATGGGATGCCTTATCATGTACTTCCGAAGCCGGTGCCTCTTATGTTGCTCCCGGAAAAAGACACGCACCAAATTTCTCTTGGTCTACTTCAGATAACACAAGTTCCGGTACATCGGGAATTCACGTTTCTCACACTCAAAGACGTGGTAAGGAACCTGCTCCTCCGGAAGAAAATATTCGCCCAGAATTTTGGGATTCCGATGATGGTGAGGAGTGATCATATTGTTTTACAACTTGCTATTTCATAATTTCAAGTATTTATTTTATGAACAATATGTCTATTGTTAGATGTTGTGTAGTAAGTAAACATCATTAATATTCCTATTTTGTTTGAGTATGTAATATTTAAAACTCGATGTTTTCTTACTTGTGTTACATGTTTCATATTTCTTTTACATATTACATCTAGTAAGTATTCCTTTTTGTCGATGACAAAGGGGGAGAAATATATGAAAGCTAATAAATTTTTTGCAGAAAAGTCGCCATAGATTCAGGGGGAGAATTATAATATATATATATATACTACTTCATCACATAAGTATTGTCATCAATCAAAAAGGGGGAGAATGTTGGTTCATGAGTTTTGATTCATGACACAAGCTTCAGAGATCATACGACGAATTACAAAGAGAATACTATACGAAAGCGATAAAAAGAGAATAAACGTATATTGTGCACTACAAGGAGACAAGACTACAATCCAGAGATTAGTATGAATATTTTATTGTATTGAGTCTTAGAATATTGTTAAAATCATTCCTCAAGTAGTCACACACACACACAAATTGATTTATATTGATTTATACATAAATAAGTATGCATTGTGCAATTGACAACAGGTCGGCTGACCGACCAGGAACCTCGGTCGACCGACTCTGTGTCAAGTGCACAGATATACACTGTTCTATGTACGGTTTTGAAACTCAGCTGACCGGCCAGTATTCTCGGTCAACCGACCTGAACATAACGGCTAGTTTTCTGAAGAGTTGTGATCGTTCATGAAGAGGAATGTCCTTCAATCCAAGAGATACAGACACAACTTTTGATTGAAACTCTTCATGAAAGATTGTAACTATTCTACAACTATATAAACATGTTCAATTCACTTCTACAATAACCAATTCTTGTTCATAATTCTGAAATCTATTCTCTATTATTCTATGCAAATAAAAAGCATTCATTCTCATTCAATATCACTAGAATCCTTGAATTAATTCATATACTTCGATTCTACGTGATTATCTTCCTTCTAAATCTTCACACTCATATATACTCTTGAGGATTTGATTATAGGAAAGTTGTATTATCAAAAGACAATCAGTGTTATTCAGAACACATTCGTCAACAAGTTATTTGTATTAAGTTGAAGTCCTCTTCGGCTGTTGAGGCGGAAAAATTCCTGTTCGGCTGCTCAGGTGTCGTATACCTATTCCTCCGGGTTAAGTGAGGGGTTTAGTTTAAATCCAGTGGGTATTCGGGGACTGGACGTAGAACGGGAAGTTCGAACCAGTATAAAAATTCCTGGTGTGCTTACTTTAATTTTTATTTTACTGCTATTATCAGTTTCCGCATTAATATACCATATTACACGATCCTTAGTACTACACTCACACTTTCAATCAGTGCCCTGACTTACCTGGCTTCGTTTTAGGCAAGGTATAGAGTAAGTCGAAATATCAAAAACGTGAGAAATATAAGAGATCTGATTT
The DNA here is from genome assembly GCA_030737815.1 of Allium fistulosum. Classification (NCBI taxonomy): domain Eukaryota; kingdom Viridiplantae; phylum Streptophyta; class Magnoliopsida; order Asparagales; family Amaryllidaceae; genus Allium; species Allium fistulosum. Next base: position 747,968,226 of record CM060905.1, on the reverse strand, counting down.
CTATAAATGATCTTTATAATTTATGGTTGTATGGAAAGCATTTTTTTCATACTAAACACCAAATTTTGAGGTAGGGAGACTCGTCTTTGTCAATAAGAGTTTAAGAATGTTCATCGAGGCAAGAATAGTATGCTAACTTGTCCGTCTACATTTATTAATCGAGGGATGGTATAAGTTTGAAATTAGAAAGTGGTGGTAAGTATATTTGGTCAAATTTCTATACGATCCTTTTACTTAGACCAAAAGTGTTTTGGATTTATTTTTATCAATGTTTTAAATGACATTTGTTTTAACCCAATTAAGTATGGTTTTGAAAATGAAATCTTTCTTAAGATTGTGAATATACTTATACCGGTTAGATAAGTATATGAATACTTTTCTAAGTATTAAAAGTGAAATGGTTTGTGAATATACTTATACCGTTATGATAAATATATAAATAATTTTCCAATTATTAAAAAGAGTAGAGAGGGTTGTGAATATATCTTTTGTAAAAGGTATTTTAATACAAGAATTTACAAAGTAGTTTTAATTAATGAAAGGACTAATTAAAAGGCTTGGTTGTTATTTATGTACTTAACCATACTTGATTTCCATATGAAATTAAATATTTGATTGGATTGTTTGCTCATCTGATAGTTAAATAACCAATTATCAAATCTTGGTCAGTTTTGAAACTATTGTTCGTTCGTTCAAAGAGATCAAGATCGGATAAGCATGTATTATCCGAAAACCACTTCAAACTAACATATGCGTTCAATTTGGAGACATCTTGAAGATGATGGAAATCGAAAACGAAGTTCTTTGAAGTACAAGGGCTACTTGCTACTAATATTGAGGGTGATTCCAAAAAGAATGTAGTAGATGTAGTACGTTCGGTTTGTTTAGTCCCAGAACAACTTATATGGATGAATGCTGGCATTGCATTGATTATCTTAAAGACAGTGTTAGCATTCCAAAAGAGATTTGCTAAAAAATAAAATGTAGCCTCAAACCTCACATCCGGAAATGAATAAAACATGGAAGATATTACATGACTATGTGGTTCGCTGCCATTAGGGTATGATCATCACTTGCATCGAGATCGACATTTATGAATTATGCATGTTGTGCCCACAGAAATGGTTTATCAAATTGGCAGCCGGTGTGATGATCATATTCGGTACTATCCAGGAAGGGGCATGCTGGTTCTATGTTGGTAGAGGTGCGGTATTTGCAGCCTCGGTATGTTTTATCTAGATGTGTATAGTACGGAAGGTAGCCCCTTACCATGTCATTGTATGGAATTCATTTTCAAATATGTGCCTTACGGATCTACTTGTATACCAAATATGTTGTTTAACGGAATGTGTAACGACCCGCCAATCCATACAATTCAAGTTGACAATAAACCATACATGTTCAATTTAAATTGAATAGAAAGACTGATAGTTATGGGAGAGAAAGAAGAAAGAAGAAGAGAAGAGAAGAAGAAAAAAGAAATGTAAAACAACACAGAATCTCACAATCGCAGTGGAACAATTATAATATAAACTCAATAATCTTTACAAAGGAAGAACCGTTATATACATACATCCATCAGAGTACAAAAACAATCATAATCATCAGCTTGGACAGTTATAACATCTTGTCCTCACAATTTGCTGATAATTTCCATAACAAAACAACAGAAAATAAAACATATACGATCAGTCCTCCAACTCGTCTCCTGAGCTCCAATGCATCCAAAGCAATCTGTAAATATGCTCGGTCTGACCCGAGCATTTTAATAAAATAAAATCCGACTCAGTCTGGAAAACCAGCGTGAGAGAACCCACCCAACTGGATTTTAAAGTTATAGAAAACCATTTGAAAATCAAAAGTATCTCGTGAGATCACGCCACACATAAACACGGACGGGTTTTAACTTACGATAACCAAATAATTTCTTTAGAAAATCCATTTATATTATAATAATGTCTAAGATACAAATACTTATTAATCTTAGCCGAAATTGTTACACTATTAAATTCCAGCATACTAGGTTCTACAATTTAAACCGTAAAGGCACGTATTGGAGATTGGATTCCATACTATGACAAGGTAAGGAACTACCTTCAGAAGGTACATCACTAGATAAATACACCGAGGTCTGACAAGAACATCTTGTACCCCTCCCACATAAGACTGGACTACCACTTAACTAGTATATGATCACCCCGCTTGGGTCCCCAAGCATACAAGAATAGATAGTAACCGATCTAGATTTGGAATGACCATACCCTACTTGGGAGCTACCTACTTGGCCCTACCGCAAGCTCGATTTATGTTATTTCCGTTGATGAGGTCCGAGGCTACATTTTACCATTTTATAGCACTTCCCACATGGAATGCTAACACTACCCTCCAAGCAATAATGCAATACAAACATCCATCCATACAAGTTCGTTATGGAACTGAACGAAACACTTGAGAGCTTCGTCCTCCATTTCCATTATCTTCAAGATGTCTTCACTTCGAAATGGATTCGTTGGATCAAAGTGGTTTTCGGATAACATATCTGATCCCGGTCACTTCGAAACAACTTTCGTTAATTCCCGATAAACTCAACCCTGGTTCTTTAGGAAATAAATAGTCAAAGGTAAGAGCGGAGATCATCAACTAACCATAAGTGGACGGATTTCCTTATCATTGTCCTAGGAGAACGAAATAAGATTTATACGCACAGTACGTCATCATCGGAGATGACTATGCCATATAACTCATATGTTTCTTCTAGATATTTCCAAAGTTACGTTTGGGTCCAATTTCGATAGTCGGTTATTTAACCATCGAATAACAATCATTCAATCAGGGATTTAATTCCATAGGGAAAACTAACATTGGTTAAGTACCAAGCAATACTAAGCCTCTTTTAACAAATTCTTCGATTTTCTCAAATCACATTGTAAATATTTGTACAAAATACTTTTACAAAGATTCATCCACAAACACTTATATTCTCAATACTTGAAAAATATCCATATACTTATCTCAATGGTATAATTATATTCACCAACATTTGGGAAGATCCCCCATTTTACTCGATCCAAAATTATTCATAACTCCATTATAAATCCACAAAAACCATTTATAAACTCCTTTTATAAATATATAAATCCGCTTCTAAAATTCCTTTATAATATTTAAAATCCATTTATAAAAACTTTTTATTTTTTTAACTAATCTTCCTTTACGTTTTCTAAACATACTATAAGATTCCTCTTATAATCCACACCCATTTATAAAACCCATATATAAATCTTGAAAACATTTAAATAAAATTCTAACTTTTTTCTTAAAACACTATTATATAATACTAACAAAATAAATAAATAAATATTAACTTTAAAACATCTTTTAAATAATAATTAATAAATTCCAAACATTCTTAAATAAACAATGATGATTTAACTTCAACATTTTTATAAATAATAATAATTAACTTCCGAAGTCTTACTGATAAATAATTAAAATTAATTTCAGCCATATTAAATAATAAACTTTTCAAAATATTAAAATATTGATAAACCATTTTTAAATGGTATTAATATAAATAAACAAATTTTTAAAACATAATTATATTCCCTTGATAAAAATCCATACTTAACATTCCACATAATTTTTTCCATATTTATAAAAACTATATTTATAAATCTCTTTTAATTTAGAAACTTCCTTTCATAAAATTCCTTTGTTATGAACCCCATTTATAACTCCATTTCCTTTATAAATCTCACTTATTTATAAAGTCCCATTCAAAACATAATTTCAACATTTTTAACCTTTCTTCCATAAGTATAAATTTCTTTTATGAATTTCTTTCAATTTGTAAAATATCATTTAACAATCCCAATTCACCCTCACTTTCAATTTTCAAAATAGAGTCAACTATTTTCTAAAACAACATTCCATATTTTATTATTGTCACGACCCACTTTTCTATACAGTTTAAACTGACAATTTACCATACTTGTCCAGTCCAAATTGCACGGGAAGGCGGATAGTTAAGAAAAGAAAGTAGAAAGAAGATAGAAAGAAAACTAAACAACACAGAATCTCACAGCGGAACGAATAATCTATATTATATAACAAATCTTTACACAAAAGACAAAACTGTAATTTATATATATATACAGACATCAATCAGAGTACGCTAACCTATTCAGCACGGACAGTTATAACAACCTGTCCTTACAACTGCTGATAAACACAACTAAAATGCAACGGAAATATAATCATCTATGTGAATACGTCTCTGGGCCTCCAACTCCTCTCCTGAAGCTTCAAATATCCAAGTAAACCTGGAAAATATGCTCAGTCTGACCCGAGCATATAGGAAAAACCACGCCCCGGGTCAGTCTGGTAAAACCAGCATGAGAAACACAATCAGCTTGATTCTTAAATTTTAATAACCCTTTCAAAGCAAAGGTATCTCGTAAGACCTTACCGCAAATAAACATGGATGGGTTTTTACCTTACGATAACCAAAACTCCTTTATAGAAAATCATCTAATATTATAATAGTGTCTAATCGCCAAAGTAATAATAACAAGTAGCTATGATGCATGTGTTGTGTACATCACAACGATACTAGTCATAAAATCAAAATCCGATAAAGCTCGTTCGCTAATTGTGTAGGATTTCCACGGAGGTGCCCTCAGTACTTCGAGAATGGTCCTCCTGCACAAGGATCAGAGTTATCCTTCTGAGGGTCATTACCTATCTAGCCAAGGTACACAGGAAATACATAACTGGCCACCAAGGCCGAGTGCATCGCTCCCAGCATACATAAAATAAACGATAGGGACTTGCTAGAAAGAGAGACGACTATACCCTCATGGGTTAGTTAGGCCCATTGGCTATGCATCCTATCTCTGGTTTTAGTCATCTCCGCCGATGAGCCTACGTCCGGCATTCCAGCTCACGCACCGTCTACAAATAAATTATGGAATCCCACATGGACTCCCACACCTTAACAGGTCACGGAATCGCACCTGAATTCCACATTTCAATAGATCTTGGAATCTCACATAGATTCCCACACTCAAACGAGTCATGGAACCACATATGGAGTTCAACATCTCAAAATATCACACATCTCCTCCATTTACCCATATATGGTTTCGGAGTAGTTCATGGGTTCTGAGTCATCTCTTACGAGTACACACTCCATCTTCTGGGTGCTCCAAAAAAATTCGTCGATTTTTGGAATGCTCAAGACTGGTTCTTTAGGAAATAATTTGACGATACATAATATCGGGGATCACCCCCTAACCGTTTAAGTGGATGGATCTCCTTATCATTTGTCCTAGAAGATCCACAAGTTCATACGTACAATATAGCAACCGGATGGTAACCGTACCATATAATTCCCGTGTTTCCCCTATATATTTTTAGAGTTAAAATCCTTCGGTGTTAAATAGGGAATTATTCCGTACCACCAAAATTAAGAAGGATTACATATTTTGGCTAAGATTTGATAGTCGGTTATTTAACTATCAAATAAACAAACACTCAAACAAAGATTTCATTTTCTAACGAAATCACCAAGCCTCATTTAATTTAATTTAAATAAATTAAATCTCTTTATCAAAACAGTCATATACTTATCTCACTGGAATAAGTATATTCACAAATCAATCCTTTCAAAAATATTTGAAAACTTTTTAAAATAAATATGGAAAGCACCATTCGGTATCGACCATGGATCGCAGCTCGATGATTACGTCTCTATCCTAGAGAAATCCAAACTTAACTTAGGCAATCTCCGCCTCCAGATTTCTGCAATGCAATCAATCATAGATCGTAGTTTGCATAATGGTTACGTCGTCGTCCTAGCGAAAACATAACAAACTGTAGACAATCTCTGCCCCTTGAATTACGCTATGAAAATATACCATTACTTCCCAAAATAATTATCTCAAAATAATACTTATAAAGTTTCTATATAAATTTTCCAAGTTAAATTTAGGAAAATACTCTTTTATAAAAGTTTACTATATAATATATTATTTTTAAAGCAATATTAATATCTGAACAAATTATTATTTTTAAATAAAAATATTTTAATACTGATTAATTCTTAAATAATATTTAAATTATAAATCAAATCATTATAAAATAACTTTAATTAAAATATACTTTTAAACACTTTAGATAATTAAATATCTTTGAAACAATTTTCAAATACTTTGAAAATAACTTTTAAGAATCATAAAATAATTAGCTTTAATTCATTATCAAATAATTATTAATTATTTTTAAAATATCGTTAATAAATAATAATCATTTCCAAAATAACTCTGGTTCAAAAATCAACTTCCAAATTTGGAAAAGAGCTTAGTAACTCCAATGATATTTAACCAACTCACCATTTATTCCAATAACTGTCAAGTTATAATCCAAGTATTCACACAACATCACATATGTAAATTGAATTCATAATTAACAATTAATCGTTAATACAACACTTATCCAATACTAACCAATTGGTAAGTAATTAAGTGTCCACACTAATGTAATAGCAGAATAGGATATATTTCTACTAAATAATTGCTAAATTTGACTTATCCAATTAATAATAGCAGAACGATGGTTTATTCTGCTAAACATGGTCCAATTAATTTAATTAGCGGAACAGTGATTTATTTCCGCTAACAATGTCCAATTAACCACATTCAATTCAATTTAGCTCAATAGTATCTATTCGGTTACTTAATGGCACAGACAAAGATAATTGGAGTCAATATCCAATAAATATAAAAGTCAACACACATAACTTCAATCAATGATTAATAGTCAATATTAGATTCATTTATAATTCAAAACTGAACTGTTTTCAACAATTGAGTCAAGAATTTATAAAATAATTTATTTTTTAATTAATAAACAATTCATTTAATAATCAATTGATTAATTAACCTAAAATTAATCAATTAAGAATTTACTTATTCGTTTATTTCAACAAATCATTAAATTTTTATTGCAGAAAACTATGACGATAATAGTTCAAATGAAAATACTCGTCGATAGGAACTCAACACAAAAGCTTGCTCGACGATGGGATTTAAAATGAAGAAGAAATATTAGTTTAAATATTTAAAGATTTTTTTAATACAACTAATATAAATTTCACTTAAACAAAAACCGGCCCACTAAAAAAAACTCGGCCCAATCTATTTTCTTCCTTCTCCTCCCAATTTCTTCCTCCCTTTCTCCTTTCATTCCTGGGCGTTGAAATATGCACGAAGACGTGCACGTATGTGTGCACGTACCCACAGCATCCGATCATTGTTCCTTGTCGCCGACCATCCCCTTAGGTCACCTACGACCTCCATATCCCCACTGCCCACCTGAAACGCGCTCAAAAATCCACGTTCGAAAATTCGAACTTCCACCAAAGCCTGGAACAAACTCACAACCACCAACCCACCTCGCTAGGAATGGCAATGGGGCAGGTTGGGGCGGGTTTTTAGTGCCCCATACCCGACCCGGATTTTTTAGACCTTGCCCCAGACCCGCCCCGTAGACCCGGTGCGGGTCTGGAATTTTGCCCCGTACCCGAGACCCGTACGGGTCAGGGTAGACCCGACCCGCCCCAAGACCCGATGAGTCTCTATGCATTGATTCAAAATTATGTAGCAACGTGCATATATTTATTTGTTTATACTCGTTATCACCAAATATACATGAAATACAAATAATAATGTGTCTATGGGAAGTTAATAAAAATGATGTCTACAATAATAATTCAGAAAATATATACATATGTTATTGTATAATTATCAATGACGCAACTTAATACTCTATTTTTTTCTATAGATATTGACTGGGACATTTTAATATCCATTCTAGAATCACTTATATCTAAAAAGATTAATAAATCATTGTAGTAATAAAGCGGTTTCATAAGATGTTAGTAGTGCGGGTCGGGTTGGGGCGGGTCGGCCAAGCCCCGACCCGACCCTAGACCCGGAGTACTCAAGAACGGGTCACGGGTCACGGGTCTACCCGCCCCAATGACCCAATGGGGCGGGTCTTGACGGGCCAAAACAGGGGCGGGTCGACCGGGTTTGGACCCTAGACCCGCCCCATTGCCATCCCTACACCTCGCCATGTCACCTCAGACCTCCGTCCATCACCCAACTCCACCCAGAGCTTCGCCACAACCTCCTCCACCATTTCCCCCAGGTGCGCAACCACCGTTCTCCACTTTTTCTTTGCATTCGACCAAGAAACGAGACCCAAATAACAAGCTCCTAAATCCACCTCGTACTATTCGCACACCTCACTAGAAAATGTCGCATCATTTTTCCCAAATGCGCCGCCCCCTAAACCACCTCGATGCAAAACCCTTCGCCACGAAATCGATCGAGTCACCTGAATTTGACCAAAACCCCAATCCATTCAACTCCAAAATTCCCTTCCCACGCTCCACTAAAAATCACCAAACCAATTCCAAAAATCACGTTTTTCAATAACGAATTCAACCATACAATCGAATCATCAAATCTTGATATTCAAAACTCGACTGGATTTGGGTCATCTACTGTAAATGGGTTTTTCTTCTTCTATGCTTAATGAAATTTAATAAAACAAATTTTAAATTATTCTATACTCACAAAAAAATCAACTTTGGTTTTGAAATCGGGGTTTAAAACTAAATGGATATGGAGATATTGATTTTTAGAGTTAAGGCCTAGCTGTTTTTAACCAAAATATATGTACATAAAGCTTTAGTGAAAGATATACAGGGTTTTGATCATGTCAACACATTCCCTCTTATACATATACACATAACATTTACATACACAGTTGTCACAGATTCAAGATTCATTCCAAATCAAAGTCATAAGGATTTATAAATATGATATCCAGTAAACCATATTAAGTGTTTACTCACGGTTTTTGAAAAGTAGATGAACCATTGTTGCTTTTAATTCTCCTTCTTCAAGCTTTTATCACTTGACTTAAATTTGTTAGCAGATCTTTATTTTGTTTTATTTAATTATTTATATGTGAATGAACAAGTGTGGCCGCATATATATGAAAGAAGGGAAGTGTCCAGTGCAAGCAAGAAAGAGGCTAGGTAGGGTGGCCTGATATTGTACAGGCTTCTTCGTTTTTAATTTTCTTTTTCCTTTTACTTTGGTGGCTGATTTGATTTTTTTAATAGCTTGATTTGATTTATTATGTGCATGATTTGATTTTTTTAATAGCTTGATTTGATTTATTATGTGCATGATTTGATTTATGTGTGGGCTTGAGTTGATATTGTCATCATGATGTTCCTATGTATATATATATGCATTCATATGTATATAAATTTACATGTACACTATTTTGACCATATATGTATTTACATACTTACCTATACATATATATATATAGGTATATATATACATATGTATATTCTCATAAGTTTGAAAGTTGCCATCATAAATTATATATATTCATGTATTCTATTCTATAACATATACACAGAAATATATATATATACACTTATATATATTTTTAAACGTCACAAAGCTTTATATATATATATACACATACAGATATTTTTATCGTAAACTTGAAATAGTGAAGTTTACATACATACATATATATCTATTTTATTATTTCCAGAAATTAGAATTAACTAATTTTAAATATAGTCTCTAGAATTTATATATTCAGATATTACCTATATCATAAATTTAATTTATTCGACCGATAAAAATTAATATTTCAATATTTAAAATTAGTTAATTATTCTAATAACAAATGGCTTAAAATCCGGGTCATTACAATAATAAATCCATCATTTGATTTATTTCACCCATTTGTTAAATAATAATAATTTCCTTTGATTTATAACACCGTTTATAAATCCACTCTTTTATTAACAAAACATGACTTTTGCAAATCTTTCCTTCATTTGTAAAACATCGCTTTATACAAAATGATTAACAATATTTATATCTAATATTTTCTAATTTCTTTTAAAACCATATCCTTTTTATGTTAAAAGACGGACTTAATTTAAGATTTAAAAATCATTATCCACAATTCAAAATTTCTATTTAAAAATATTTTTATAAAACTATAAATTTATAATTTCTCAAAATCATACCTTTTATTTTGGAAAAAATATTTAAACATGTAAAATTTCCAAAATCATTTAAAATTCCTTTTTAAATTAAATCATTAATTTATAATATTTTAAAATACCAAAATAAGGCCAAGTGTTACTAAAGCCAAACAAAATCATATTCATGTCATCAATATGGCATCCAATAAGTCATATATCGTAATATATGTGATATAAAATCAACAGTGTGAGGAATCTCGTTGGATCTCTCCAACATGTCCCCCTGCATCACATACAACATAAAACCATAAAAATATAAATCAACCGCTTTGAGGCGGAATATGTATACAAAGGGTCATCCGCTCTTACACGAGAATGTAATAGGGTCTCATCCGCTCCAATAGGCGGGAATATATCCAATCCAACTAATAAATATAGTAAATTATCCAAACAGTCAATGACTATCAATAATAAATACCCAAACATCCAATAGACAAATTTTATCGACTAAAATATCTTTGGTTAACCAAAAAGGTGAGATTAACTCACTTTGATTTTAATAGTAGCCAAAATGTTCCGTTCTGAATTAAAATTGAACGGACGTTCAATTTTAACCCAAAATTCCAACTAGCTCCGAATCCGTTCAATCCAACTCCATATCATAGCCTTCGTCGATACGATCGCAATGCGGCTCATCGTGCTCGATTCAGACCTCGTATGAGCAAGTTATGGATTTATTAATATACGATATAATTAAATTATAATTAACTAAATAAATTTAATTTAAACTAAACCTTTTTCTTCCTTTCCCTCTCTCTGCTCACATTTCCAGCCGAGCTTCCGTTCTTTTTTCTTTTTTATATCCATCATCGAACGAACGCGCCTTGAACTGCCACCATCGCCGACCTCCACCTGTGCTGCGCCAACCTCCACCATTCGCGCCGCTACCACCAGCAGGCAACGCACGCACAGTTTCCCCCTTTTTTTCTTGTCTGGACAAACACACCACCAGCCGCACAGTTTTTGAAAAGTAGACGAACTGTTGCTATTTTTAATTCTCCTTCTTCAAGCTTTTATCACTTGCCTTAAATTTGTTAGCAGCTCTTTTTTTGTTTTATTTATTTATTTATATGTGAATGAACAAGTATGGCCGCATATATATAAGAGAAGGGAAGTGTCCAATGTAAGCAAGAAAGAGGCTAAGTAGGGTGGCCTGATATTGTACAGGCTTCTTCATTTTTAATTTTCCTTTTACTTTGGTGGTTGATTTGATTTTTTTTATAGCTTGATTTGATTTTAGGCTGATTTGATATATTATGTGCATGATTTGATTTATGTGTGGGCTTGATTTGAAATTGTCATCATGATGTTCCAACGTGTATATATATATACACACACACATTCATATATATATATATATAAATTTACATGTACACTATTTTGACCATATATGTATTTACATACTTACCTATACATACATACATATATAAATATTTATGTATATATACACGTATATATTTTCTCATAAGTTTGAAAGTTGCTGTAACGACCCGTAAATTTTAACTGTTAAATAGCGTAATTAGTTAAATTTTGTGAAATTTTAAACAGTAAAATTTTGAAATATAAATTTGATAGTTGGAATGCGTCTAATTAAACATAGCAACTGGTAAATTTTCGTCCGAAAATATGAAAATTTATTTCGCGCATAAATTTTCTTCAATTTAATCAGTTAAAATTGATGATAATAAAATGTTTTCCAAACCTAAATATTTTTACATAGAAAATTTGTAAATCATCTTCTGAGTGAGACGTCATCTTTCGTTTCGTCAAATTTGGACATCTATTGCTCCGTTTATCTTAATTTTGGCTGAATAGCAGCATTTTCGGTACAAATTATCGACTTTTGATCGGATGATCGTACCACAAATATCTGTGTACCGTTTTGATCGTCTCGTCGTGCTGATCTCTGCGGTATATTCACCTCTGCGTTTCGGTTTTCCGGTACCTGGTAAAATCCGTGAAACGATTTCTTACCGATACCGATATTTAAATCTTTGGTTCCCTGACTTTTTATTTCCTACCGTAAATTACGTTGATTTGGTCTTTCCACGTTCCTCTTTTCTTTCTGTCCTTTTGTTTCCCTTTGATCTGTTCAATATTTGATTTATAATAAGTGGCTTCTGTACCGTAGTATTTTCCTTCATCTTCTCACTTTATTTGCTAAAACCACAACCTCTTCATTTTCTTCTCCAGCAATTATCTCTTCGTTTTCCCTGAATTAAATTTTGACTTTTGTAATTCCTATCGGTACATTTATTTTATGCTGCTTCGTGCTCTAGCTTTTGGGTCACTGATTATAAAAATAAAAATAAAAGAACTGTTCATTTATATATCATATTGCATGAAGCTTCTGAACTTCTTCCCTCCACCAGATCTATTTCCACGCATGAATCCCATCACCGAGAATCTCATTTCCCTTTCATTTTGAACATTCTCCACCAGGCAATCATCGGCCTTCCTCCACGCAGCCTCTACCTCGGCAATCACTTACAGCACATCCCTTCTCGCCCCTGCTATGCCAACCTCCTACCCGTCCACGTGTGTGTCTTCCACCCAAAAACAACTCGGCCTGCCCGTGCCTCCTCTCCATGATTGTCCACACAGTCGAGATCCTCCATCGCCCACTTGTCTTCATAGCCACGCCATAACCTTCACCTCTCCGATTCAGTGCACTCGAACTTGCCTCCAACCTAAAGCCATGGCCACGCCTCCACTTGTTCTCCCCACTAGCTCCTGCCAAGCCCAGACCCAAAACACCTCGCATCATCATCTTGTTCACCTCGGCCAACAGCAGCTTAACCACCGAGCCACCATTTTCCGACCACCCACTCCATGGTAGGCCACCAAGTCATCTCCTCCATGTCTGCCTGACCGAGACAATCACCACCATCATACCCATCTCGCTTTGCGATCTCAACTGCTCACCGATTTGTCTGTTCGTATGCTTCTCAGGGTAGCAGCTTGTCTTTTGAATTGAGGTATACGTTCTATGTATATATATGGAAGTATATATGATATTAGATATTGGTTTGAAAGGGAATTTACGTACACTTATGTTTGGATTTTTTTTTTGAATACTTAAATATATGAAGAGTGTATGTTGCCTTGCTGTCTACTTTCAGTCGAAAGAAATAATATATAAGTACTACATATATTTACAATGGTATAATTATTTATAGAGACCTATATATGCTATATATATAAATCAGTTGTAGCTACACTTTCCAGGCTATGATATCTCTTTGCTTTACCTATAAAAAACGTATATAAATATATGTTTAACTGTTTATATAAAAAGATTATGTTATAACATATGGTTGAGAACTGTTTGTCCATATATAAACTTACGTGAGTATATGTTTGATTGAAAATGAATATAGTTACATAAGATTCTATATGAGCTTTGAGTTTATTTATATATTATAGTGACACGTTTATATATATGTATGTTTTCAAAATCTTATTGTTTGTTAGTGTATAAAAATCTAGTTCACAATCTGTTTATATATATTAGTGTGTACAAGTTAGATGTGAGTTAGTTTATAATATATATGTCCAGCCTGTTGTTTTATAAAAGAAGGTTGTATATATTCTGTTGTGTATATATATAAGATTTATATGTTAGTTCTTATATGACAGTTCTATATATATTGTTTATGAAAGTTTTATCAAGGCAGTTTATATATAAGCAAATATGGATTTTGGTTTTTATGTATATGGGTAAGTTGATTTTAGAAGGTTAGTAAATATATATAATTCGGTGTATATATATTAGGATATATATATGATATGACAATTCTATTATATCATATATGTTGTTTATACTATTCCTGTAATTTTGAATTGCGCGTGTACATATATACGTTTTATATATATATGGTTTATATAAGATTTTTGTTTATGTTATATATACATTAATATTTTGACCTTAAAATACATATAGACTTTAAAATATATATATCTTGATTTTTGATGGTTTGAGAAATAGTAATTTTGAATTATACGTATATATATTTTATTTTGTATTTGTCTTGAATTAAATTTTTGATCTTATTAATATAATAATAATACATATCTTGTTCGCTTATATCAAGTTAATTCTGATTCGTTCTCATCGATTCCTATCTTTCAGCTTTGTCTATCAAAATCCGCACTCAGCTTACTTTGCTTTGGGCTGTTGTTTGGATGGTTCGATTTTCTAGATCGTGATTCAAATGCGTAGCTGGTTGTGTTTCAAACTTCTCTAACCTCGAAAGGTGAGCAATCACTCACGATTAATGTTTTTATATTTATTAAATTTGATTTCAATTGAAATGTCAATTGAAATATGCTGATGTTAGTTGTTTACATTGTTATATATGTCATCTTCTATATCTGTTCACCTGTGACATCTGACACCATTATCTGTTATTTATTATTGTCGATATATGCCTGTTACTGTTGTTATTTTATTTTCATACCTGTTATCACTCTGCAAGTTCCCTGTTAGCATAGAATCACTATGGGTTGAAATGATACATACCCGAACGATCTGTAGAATAGGAGAAAATCGTTATGGGTTGAAATGATAAACCCAAGCGATTTTCATTGAATTGAATTTGGGATTTCGGGTTGAAAAGATATATACCCGAATATGTTAAATTGCGGATTGAAATGATAAATATCCGTATCACTTGACCATAGGATAGAAAATTATATACAGGCACCGTTGGTCTATATATAAACGTTTTGAAAATGATTTCTATGGTTTTGAAGAGAAAAATATGGTTTTGATAAATATTGATTTTAAAGATTTATTAAAGTTGATTTAATAAAGTTGATAAATAATATGTTTAAGTATTTATTTAATATCTATATTTTCAAATATAGAATTTTTAATGATTTGAAATTGATTGAAATTATGCTTATTTAAGAATTATACTTAAATAAGTTCGATTTGAAATGTATTGAATTTGAAATTTAAAGAAGTGATTTACAACTTGAAATTTGAAAAGGTGACTTAAATGGATATTTCAAACGTATAAATATTTGAATGAGATGTTTTGTTTATTTAAATTGTAAATTGAAATTGAATTTGAATGTTATGGAAATGATTAAGTTAATATTTCAAAACTAAATAATTGTAAAGGGAATCTGATATGTATATAAATTTATCGAATTTAGTTTTGAAATGATGAATATTTAAAGCTTTGAAATATATTAAAAATTGAAATGACTTATTTTATGGTTCGGATATGTATTTGAAATCGATAAATTGAAATGGTTTATTTAGAAGCTAAATCGAGTTGAAACTGATAATGTGAGATTTGATTTAATTAAATTTTTGGAATTCGAGTTAATTTGAATCGATTTGTGAAATTTGAGGTAACTAATTTATTTTATAACGAAATTCTAATATCTAAACTGTTAAAAGGAAATGTTACGATTGCCAAAATACTGTGATTTCCAGACTATGATTTCGAAAGCATTATAACTTTGGAAAGTAATATGATTTTGAAAATGGATATTTGAAGTGAAATGATATCGTATTAAATTGAGTTTTTGAAATGATAATGATTTTGGTTTAAAGTATAAACTATTTTGAAACGACCACGGTGTTATAATAACGATTGGTTGGCAAAGAGACCGGGATCGGATATGGACATACTCTCTGTCGATACCGAAAACCACTTTGACAACCGTGTACGCGGTGGAGATTCCAGAATGAAGTAGGATGGTGGCGACGTCCTTAAGGTATTACGTGGACCCAACTCCCGTGAGTTGGCATAAGGTGGCTAAAACAGGAGCGATCTCGAACCAGTGAGGTAGCACCTCTTCTCGGACACATTTCTTCGATATTATACCCTTACTGTTTTGACTAGATGGCCATCCTCCGATTGGGAATGTTGTTCGAGGTGGAACGGTAGTGGCTGCTATGCGTATCCATCAGTCCGTGTGCGTAATTGGTATATCTACCCTGGCATTGCCTAGTTGTGCCGTGTCACCTACCATACCGAGCTTTACTACGATTATGATTTTAAGATCCGACCGCGTTAAGGTTCTCCATCCCCTTAACGCTATTTTCCGATATGATTATACTTTACTTATTTAGACACTACTGTATATAGCGTATATTACTACATAGTAAATAGTTTAACGGATCCTTAGAGGATGGTTATCCCAAACATCCTTTAAGTTACTCGTATTTCAGTTGATATTTCACTTGAGTTGGATTTATTAATATAAGAATGTTAATCCTGACTCGAGTGTTTTGTGTTTTGCTTTACGCTCGGGTCAGACTGAGTGATACAGCATTTGGAGACTCACCTTTGGAGTTGGAGCTTCGCTTGGAGATCCAGCTATCTATCGATCCTGCTTTCAGTTATTCCGTTGATTCCAGTGATGTATTCAGATCTGGTATTTAATTATTGTATTGAGACATCTATTGTATTCGAGACCACTGTTGTATCTTGTTTAACTCTGTTATATATATATAGTAGCTTCATGAACTACTATCCCTTGTTTCCGCTGCATTATTGTTATATTACTCTGTGTCTGTGATCTGTAATTATTTTATTTACTGTATATGTTGAATTTTGCCAAATTTTATTTACAACGCAGTATTTTGAGCAATTCAACTCCGGCATGAGTGTTTACCTATACACTTATAATGGATGCGAATGGTTGAAAATACTGGGTCGTTACATGTGGTATCAGAGCTCTGGTTTTAGGCAAAACTCAGCATATGTAGTAAATTAAATTACAGAATCACTTTTGTTCGAGCTTGAATTCCTTCTTCTTTGACTCGGTTCCTTTGAATTTTGGGACGTTCACTTCGGTTCCAAGGTCCATTCGTGTCTTCCCGTTCGTGTCTTTTGATTCTGGAATATCCCATAACTTCACTTCGAATGATCTCTATAATAAATCGGCGGTCTCGCCAATCTTCGAATAATTTGTACTGGGGTGAAACTCCTTTACAATCGGTATTGATTCACCGGAGATTTCTATATCCTCGGTTTACGATGCTGCTATCTTATGCTATACCCGAATTCTACCTCTGGTAATCGAATGTCGATTTGTTTCAGAATCCTACATCGATCTTGTCTATGAAGTCACGGTTGACCCGGTTAAGGTTGCCCGCGATTTATACAACTTTATCCATCTTCCTGTTTGAAAGGCAATCATCTAACCTTCGTTTCGAGCCTATCTATTTTAGATTAGAATTCTCTTTGATTTGAGTCCCTCTATATTTGGATCTCTATCCTTGTGTTGGAATCCAATTCTGGAATCATCGTGTGAGGGAGTGTATTTGTAATTAATATAAAATAGTTTATGTTTATAGTGTGTTGTTTGAGTTGTTGATGTTGATTTGGATTTTCGATCGATTCGTCTGATCAACGCTATCGATAGGATTTCCAAAACACTTGAACAGAGCAAACTGACACAATATAATTTTTAAATCTGATAAACGAAATAAATTTGTATGATTATATTATAAATATATAAGAAAATTTTCTGGAATTAAAAGTTAAATAATTTGGTTGTTGAAAATGATAATATTTGATTTTTATGTTATTATTTTGTAAGTCATTGACTATTGCAAAATGACTATTGGTTATAAATTTATTTGGAATTGAAATGAATTTAAATCGAAGATTTAAGAATTAAATTTCTGGTGATTTCAAACTTTGTTTAAAGCCTTGAAATGTATGTTATTTAAAGTGTTTTCGAATAAAATGGTTTTCGAAGAATTTTAAATGTTTAAATCAGTGCTCTTCTCTTTGTCGCTGGAAAATAATTTCGGTGATGACGGCCGCATCATCGACATTCATTTTCGAGTTTCGAAGAGGAGAAACCATTCTGTAGCTTTGCTACGGTTTTGTTTTAAAAAAAAAAACATATTCGATTTGAATTTCTTCAATATAATTTGATTTATATATATATAGGTATCTTATTTTAAAATTTAATTTGATTTGATATAAAAATATTATATATATCTCTAAATTGTTTGAAGTAAATCGGAGATTTAAATTCTTAAATTTTTGATTAAAAATGATTTCAATTATAAACTAAAGTCAAATTCTTGGATAAATAGTTAACTGGGAATAACTGAATTTGTAAAATCTTATTTGTATAATACTCAACTACATCTTAGCATAACTTACCTAAAAAAAAAAAAATTTCAGAAGTTAAAAATGTAATTGGATAGTATACAATATAAAATGACTTTTATAAATAGAATTTGAGTGGATATAATAAAGGTTATACACTTAAATTTTAGTTATAAATATTAATCGAAATAAATAAATTAATAAGTTAATTGAATAATAAATGAGACAAATAAAATTTGTTTTGCAGGAATTAATAAATTGAAATTAGATTAACTTATGGAAATACCTAGAAAAAAAAATCAATTATTGAATATAAATTAATTTAAATTGTAAATTTATATGGTTTAAATTAATTATATGGTTTAAATTAATTTATGTGGTTTAAATATATGTGATAGGACATATTAAGTGGAATAAACTTAATAATAATTTGGAATATAAGAAGTATATTTGTTGAATAAAACGTGAGTATAATAAATGATGATACAAATTTGATGACTTAGAAATTGTTAATTTAGATGACTAGATAATAAGACAATGAATTCAGAAATAGATGAAATAATTTAACTTAAGTGAACTCAGTGGATTAAATCAAATTGTTAAATATTAATTAGTTTAATTTGAAATTATATGGTTTAAATTAATTGTCTTATCTAGTCTTTTAATCTATTTTTCTTTCTAGTTGTTTCTACTCTCCTACCTCCTTCCTTTTCGGGGACGAAAAGTTTTGAGTGGGGGAGAGTGTAACGACCCGTAAATTTTAACTGTTAAATAGCGTAATTAGTTAAATTTTGTGAAATTTTAAACAGTAAAATTTTGAAATATAAATTTGATAGTTGGAATGCGTCTAATTAAACATAGCAACTGGTAAATTTTCGTCCGAAAATATGAAAATTTATTTCGCGCATAAATTTACTTCAATTTAATCAGTTAAAATTGATGATAATAAAATGTTTTCCAAACCTAAATATTTTTACATAGAAAATTTGTAAATCATCTTCTGAGTGAGACGTCATCTTTCGTTTCGTCAAATTTGGACATCTATTGCTCCGTTTATCTTAATTTTGGCTGAATAGCAGCATTTTCGGTACAAATTATCGACTTTTGATCGGATGATCGTACCACAAATATCTGTGTACCGTTTTGATCGTCTCGTCGTGCTGATCTCTGCGGTATATTCACCTCTGCGTTTCGGTTTTCCGGTACCTGGTAAAATCCGTGAAACGATTTCTTACCGATACCGATATTTAAATCTTTGGTTCCCTGACTTTTTATTTCCTACCGTAAATTACGTTGATTTGGTCTTTCCACGTTCCTCTTTTCTTTCTGTCCTTTTGTTTCCCTTTGATCTGTTCAATATTTGATTTATAATAAGTGGCTTCTGTACCGTAGTATTTTCCTTCATCTTCTCACTTTATTTGCTAAAACCACAACCTCTTCATTTTCTTCTCCAGCAATTATCTCTTCGTTTTCCCTGAATTAAATTTTGACTTTTGTAATTCCTATCGGTACATTTATTTTATGCTGCTTCGTGCTCTAGCTTTTGGGTCACTGATTATAAAAATAAAAATAAAAGAACTGTTCATTTATATATCATATTGCATGAAGCTTCTGAACTTCTTCCCTCCACCAGATCTATTTCCACGCATGAATCCCATCACCGAGAATCTCATTTCCCTTTCATTTTGAACATTCTCCACCAGGCAATCATCGGCCTTCCTCCACGAAGCCTCTACCTCGGCAATCACTTACAGCACATCCCTTCTCGCCCCTGCTATGCCAACCTCCTACCCGTCCACGTGTGTGTCTTCCACCCAAAAACAACTCGGCCTGCCCGTGCCTCCTCTCCATGATTGTCCACACAGTCGAGATCCTCCATCTCCCACTTGTCTTCATAGCCACGCCATAACCTTCACCTCTCCGATTCAGTGCACTCGAACTTGCCTCCAACCTAAAGCCATGGCCACGCCTCCACTTGTTCTCCCCACTAGCTCCTGCCAAGCCCAGACCCGAAACACCTCGCATCATCATCTTGTTCACCTCGGCCAACAGCAGCTTAACCACCGAGCCACCATTTTCCGACCACCCACTCCATGGTAGGCCACCAAGTCATCTCCTCCATGTCTGCCTGACCGAGACAATCACCACCATCATACCCATCTCGCTTTGCGATCTCAACTGCTCACCGATTTGTCTGTTCGTATGCTTCTCAGGGTAGCAGCTTGTCTTTTGAATTGAGGTATACGTTCTATGTATATATATGGAAGTATATATGATATTAGATATTGGTTTGAAAGGGAATTTACGTACACTTATGTTTGGATTTTTTTTTTGAATACTTAAATATATGAAGAGTGTATGTTGCCTTGCTGTCTACTTTCAGTCGAAAGAAATAATATATAAGTACTACATATATTTACAATGGTATAATTATTTATAGAGACCTATATATGCTATATATATAAATCAGTTGTAGCTACACTTTCCAGGCTATGATATCTCTTTGCTTGACCTATAAAAAACGTATATAAATATATGTTTAACTGTTTATATAAAAAGATTATGTTATAACATATGGTTGAGAACTGTTTGTCCATATATAAACTTACGTGAGTATATGTTTGATTGAAAATGAATATAGTTACATAAGATTCTATATGAGCTTTGAGTTTATTTATATATTATAGTGACACGTTTATATATATGTATGTTTTCAAAATCTTATTGTTTGTTAGTGTATAAAAATCTAGTTCACAATCTGTTTATATATATTAGTGTGTACAAGTTAGATGTGAGTTAGTTTATAATATATATGTCCAGCCTGTTGTTTTATAAAAGAAGGTTGTATATATTCTGTTGTGTATATATATAAGATTTATATGTTAGTTCTTATATGACAGTTCTATATATATTGTTTATGAAAGTTTTATCAAGGCAGTTTATATATAAGCAAATATGGATTTTGGTTTTTATGTATATGGGTAAGTTGATTTTAGAAGGTTAGTAAATATATATAATTCGGTGTATATATATTAGGATATATATATGATATGACAATTCTATTATATCATATATGTTGTTTATACTATTCCTGTAATTTTGAATTGCGCGTGTACATATATACGTTTTATATATATATGGTTTATATAAGATTTTTGTTTATGTTATATATACATTAATATTTTGACCTTAAAATACATATAGACTTTAAAATATATATATCTTGATTTTTGATGGTTTGAGAAATAGTAATTTTGAATTATACGTATATATATTTTATTTTGTATTTGTCTTGAATTAAATTTTTGATCTTATTAATATAATAAT
Source organism: Allium fistulosum (assembly GCA_030737815.1). NCBI lineage: Eukaryota > Viridiplantae > Streptophyta > Magnoliopsida > Asparagales > Amaryllidaceae > Allium > Allium fistulosum. Next base: position 747,946,659 of record CM060905.1, on the reverse strand, counting down.
AATACATATCTTGTTCGCTTATATCAAGTTAATTCTGATTCGTTCTCATCGATTCCTATCTTTCAGCTTTGTCTATCAAAATCCGCACTCAGCTTACTTTGCTTTGGGCTGTTGTTTGGATGGTTCGATTTTCTAGATCGTGATTCAAATGCGTAGCTGGTTGTGTTTCAAACTTCTCTAACCTCGAAAGGTGAGCAATCACTCACGATTAATGTTTTTATATTTATTAAATTTGATTTCAATTGAAATGTCAATTGAAATATGCTGATGTTAGTTGTTTACATTGTTATATATGTCATCTTCTATATCTGTTCACCTGTGACATCTGACACCATTATCTGTTATTTATTATTGTCGATATATGCCTGTTACTGTTGTTATTTTATTTTCATACCTGTTATCACTCTGCAAGTTCCCTGTTAGCATAGAATCACTATGGGTTGAAATGATACATACCCGAACGATCTGTAGAATAGGAGAAAATCGTTATGGGTTGAAATGATAAACCCAAGCGATTTTCATTGAATTGAATTTGGGATTTCGGGTTGAAAAGATATATACCCGAATATGTTAAATTGTGGATTGAAATGATAAATATCCGTATCACTTGACCATAGGATAGAAAATTATATACAGGCACCGTTGGTCTATATATAAACGTTTTGAAAATGATTTCTATGGTTTTGAAGAGAAAAATATGGTTTTGATAAATATTGATTTTAAAGATTTATTAAAGTTGATTTAATAAAGTTGATAAATAATATGTTTAAGTATTTATTTAATATCTATATTTTCAAATATAGAATTTTTAATGATTTGAAATTGATTGAAATTATGCTTATTTAAGAATTATACTTAAATAAGTTCGATTTGAAATGTATTGAATTTGAAATTTAAAGAAGTGATTTACAACTTGAAATTTGAAAAGGTGACTTAAATGGATATTTCAAACGTATAAATATTTGAATGAGATGTTTTGTTTATTTAAATTGTAAATTGAAATTGAATTTGAATGTTATGGAAATGATTAAGTTAATATTTCAAAACTAAATAATTGTAAAGGGAATCTGATATGTATATAAATTTATCAAATTTAGTTTTGAAATGATGAATATTTAAAGCTTTGAAATATATTAAAAATTGAAATGACTTATTTTATGGTTCGGATATGTATTTGAAATCGATAAATTGAAATGGTTTATTTAGAAGCTAAATCGAGTTGAAACTGATAATGTGAGATTTGATTTAATTAAATTTTTGGAATTCGAGTTAATTTGAATCGATTTGTGAAATTTGAGGTAACTAATTTATTTTATAACGAAATTCTAATATCTAAACTGTTAAAAGGAAATGTTACGATTGCCAAAATACTGTGATTTCCAAACTATGATTTCGAAAGCATTATAACTTTGGAAAGTAATATGATTTTGAAAATGGATATTTGAAGTGAAATGATATCGTATTAAATTGAGTTTTTGAAATGATAATGATTTTGGTTTAAAGTATAAACTATTTTGAAACGACCACGGTGTTATAATAACGATTGGTTGGCAAAGAAACCGGGATCGGATATGGACATACTCTCTGTCGATACCGAAAACCACTTTGACAACCGTGTACGCGGTGGAGATTCCAGAATGAAGTAGGATGGTGGCGACGTCCTTAAGGTATTACGTGGACCCAACTCCCGTGAGTTGGCATAAGGTGGCTAAAACAGGAGCGATCTCGGACCAGTGAGGTAGCACCTCTTCTCGGACACATTTCTTCGATATTATACCCTTACTGTTTTGACTAGATGGCCATCCTCCGATTGGGAATGTTGTTCGAGGTGGAACGGTAGTGGCTGCTATGCGTATCCATCAGTCCGTGTGCGTAATTGGTATATCTACCCTGGCATTGCCTAGTTGTGCCGTGTCACCTACCATACCGAGCTTTACTACGATTATGATTTTAAGATCCGACCGCGTTAAGGTTCTCCATCCCCTTAACGCTATTTTCCGATATGATTATACTTTACTTATTTAGACACTACTGTATATAGCGTATATTACTACATAGTAAATAGTTTAACGGATCCTTAGAGGATGGTTATCCCAAACATCCTTTAAGTTACTCGTATTTCAGTTGATATTTCACTTGAGTTGGATTTATTAATATAAGAATGTTAATCCTGACTCGAGTGTTTTGTGTTTTGCTTTACGCTCGGGTCAGACTGAGTGATACAGCATTTGGAGACTCACCTTTGGAGTTGGAGCTTCGCTTGGAGATCCAGCTATCTATCGATCCTGCTTTCAGTTATTCCGTTGATTCCAGTGATGTATTCAGATCTGGTATTTAATTATTGTATTGAGACATCTATTGTATTCGAGACCACTGTTGTATCTTGTTTAACTCTGTTATATATATATAGTAGCTTCATGAACTACTATCCCTTGTTTCCGCTGCATTATTGTTATATTATTCTGTGTCTGTGATCTGTAATTATTTTATTTACTGTATATGTTGAATTTTGCCAAATTTTATTTACAACGCAGTATTTTGAGCAATTCAACTCCGGCATGAGTGTTTACCTATACACTTATAATGGATGCGAATGGTTGAAAATACTGGGTCGTTACAGTTGCCATCATAAATTATATATATATATATATTCATGTATTCTATTCTTATAACATATACACACATATACACACACTTATATATATTTTTAAACATCACAAAGCTTTGTGTATATATACATATAGATATTTTTACCATAAATTTGAAATAGTGATGTTTACATACATACATATATATCTATTTTATTATTTACAGAAATTAGAATTAACTAATTTTAAATATAGTCCCCAGAATTTATATATTCAGATATTACCTATATCATAAATTTAATTTATTCGACTTATAAAAATTAATATTTCAATATTTAAAATTAGTTAATTATTCTAATAATAGATGGCTAAAAATCCGAGTCATTACATTCCTCCCCCCTTAAAAGAATTTCATCCCCGAAATTCTAGCATAAGAACACTCAATACTGTTCATAAGCCCGCATGATGTCCACAAATCATTTATATACAGAATCTGATTCGATCACTACTCGAATAAATGACTCCACTTCCAAACCGGTATCGTTCACCCGATTCTCTAGTGCGGACTCGGATCAGGTTCCTTGATTAGGAACCTCTGCTCTCCTTGCTAAGCTGTAGCTATGATAGAAAACCTTGGTTCCATATCAAGAACCCTTGTCAAATGCTCGCCGTCAAAAATCGAGTAATTGATCTTGTTTGAGTAAAAAACTGGACGAATCTCCTTATCATTTGTCCTAGAAGATCCATAAGCTCATACGTCCAGTATAGCAACCCGATGGTAACTGGCCACCAAGACATAGGAAATCAATCATGTTCCAAACTGTTCCGAATAAGGATCAATTACTCGATTTTTTACGGCGAGCATTTGACAAGGGTTCTTAATATGGAACCAAGGTTTTCTATCATAGCTACAGCTTTGCAAGGAGAGCAGAGGTTCCTAATCAAGGAGCCTGATCAGAGTCCGCACTAGAGAATCGGGTGAATGATACCGGTTTGGAAGTGGAGTCATGTATTCGAGTAGGGATCAAATCAGATTCTTTATATGAATGATTTGTGGACATCATGCGGGCTTATGAACAGTATTGAGTGTTCTTATGCTAGAATTTCGAGGATGAAATTTGTTTAAGGGGGGAGGAATGTAACGACTTGGATTTTTAGCCATCTGTTATTAGAATAATTAACTAATTTTAAATATTGAAATATTAATTTTTATCAGTAAATTTATGATATATGTAATATCTAAATATATAAATTCTGGGGACTATATTTAAAATTAGTTAATTCTAATTTCTGGAAATAATAAAATAGATATATATATGTATGTAAACATCATTATTTCAAATTTATGATAAAAATATCTATATGTATATATACACAAAGCTTTGTGATGTTTAAAAATATATATAAGTGTGTGTATATGTGTGTATATGTTATAAGAATAGAATACATGAATATATATATATATATAATTTATGATGACAACTTTCAAACTTATAAGAAAATATATATATGTATATATACATATATATATATATGTATGTATAGGTAAGTATGTAAATACATATATGGTCAAAATAGTGTACATGTAAATTTATATATATATATATATATATATATGAATGTGTGTGTGTGTATACACATAGGAACATCATGATGACAATTTCAAATCAAGCCCACACATAAATCAAATCATGCACATAATAAATCAAATCAGCCTAAAATCAAATCAAGCTATAAAAAAAATCAAATCAGCCACCAAAGTAAAAAGAAAAGGAAAATTGAAAATGAAGAAGCCTGTACAATATCAGGCCACCCTACCTAGCCTCTTTCTTGCTTGCATTAGACACTTCCCATCTCTTATATATATGCGGCCATACTTGTTCATTCACATATAAATAAATAAATAAAACAAAAAAAGATCTTCTAACAAATTTAAGGCAAGTGATAAAAGCTTGAAGAAGGAGAATTAAAAACAGCAACAATTCGTCTACTTTTCAAAAACTGGACGGATCTCCTTATCATTTGTCCTAGAAGATCCATAAGCTCATACGTCCAATATAGCAACCCGATGGTAACCATACCATATAATTCCCGTGTTTTCCCTAGATATTTTTAGAGTTAAAATCCTTCGGTGTTAAGTAGGGAATAATTCTGTACCACCAAAATTAAGAAGGATTACATATTTTGGCTAAGATTTGATAGTCGGTTATTTAACTATCAAATAAACAAACATTCAAACAAAGATTTCATTTTCTAATGAAATCACCAAGCCTCATTTAATTTAATTTAAATAAATTAAATCTCTTTATCAAAACAGTCATATACTTATCTCACTGGAATAAGTATATTCACAAATCATTCCTTTCAAAAATATTTGAAAACATTTTAAAATAATATGGAAAGCACCATTCGGTATCGACCATGGATCGCAGCTCGATGATTACGTATCTATCCCAGAGAAATCCAAACTTAACTTAGGCAATCTCCGCCTCCAGATTTCTGCCATGCAATCAATCATAGATCGCAGTTTGCACAATGGTTACCTCGCCGTCCTAGAAAAAACAAAACAAACTGTAGGCGATCTCTACCCCTCGAATTACGCTATGAAAATGTGATGATCCACATTTCGGAAGGTTTAAATCTACAATAATCCACACATGTCTGACTTAAACAATCCGGAACATAGATAATCAATGGGGCTAATAATAAAAATAAGAAAAGAAGAAGAAAACAAACACAGAATCTCGCAGCGAAACGATAAAATATAATAATCAAATAAACAGTCCATAAAGCTGTTTACTATACATTTGATTATAGTTTATGCAACATTTATCAGAGTTATACATATACATCAGAATAAAATACAATGTAGCGGACAACATGACGCATGAATAATAATAGTAATAATATACCAAATTTTCGTCTTCATCCCCCAGAATAAATCTTCAATAAGCTGAAAAACTAAGGGCTGACCCAAGCGTAATGAAAAGACAAAACAAGAGTCGGGACTAAGATATTCTTATGTGAGTCAAATCGATAACATAAAACATGAGTGTCGTGGCATCAGAGATGTTTATGGGTTTTCACATCTCCTATCCAGTGTATAACGTGCGTGCAATAACTCGAGAGATGTTACGGGATTTTCCATCTCCTAAGGATCTGTCAAAATATTTATATGTAGTAGAATACGCTACATATATAATGTCTAATCAATAAAATAAATATTTTTCTTAGCGTTAAGGCTTTACATTTATCCCCCTTAACGCGTTTTTAAGCATTGTCTTACAGTTTGCATTTGACACCACCAGTAGCACGTCGGTAGTCAGGGATGTGCCATGATATGACAACACTAAACCAAAATCGTATAGGTCTCGTATAGGGATAAAAGTATGACAAGGCTCGTAAGGCAATGCCCAAGGTAGGATACTACTAGTTTGGAGGGCTGGTGTAACGCATCATAGCCATGACCGCCCACCGCGTCCATCCATCCCATATCGAATCAAAGGGAGGCTATCCCAAATCGAGGTGCACCAATCGAAACCAACAACAAGAGTAATAATATGGACCGAGTCCAAGAAAATCGAAAAACGAAAGTCCGCTTGAGGTAATTAGCCCACTTGGCTCTGTCAAGCCGTCTTGTTTTAGACATTTCAAATTGGCACAAGTGTCGGGGTCTATCCATCATCATTCTCTTTCTTCAAATCCAACAAACAATGCCAAATCAAACAATTTTGTTCTGTACCATCACTCCACGTACACAGTTGTTAAAGTGGTTCCAATATTGATAGAGAGTATGCCAATAAGAGGCCCTGGTCTCTTTAACAACCAAACGCCGTTTTACACACCGGTGGTACTTTTATATTTTGAAAACAATTCGTACTTGATATCAAAATATCATATTTGCTTCAAAATCAAATCCATTTCGAAATCATCATATTTGCTCAAAATATACCATTTCACTTCAAAAATCATTTTCGCCTTGATATCTCGATTCCAGTTCCAATTCAACATTGCTCCGAATTTTCATTTGGGTTATAACTTCAATTTAACCCAATTCGCATTTAAATCCATGATTTAAATATAATAATCCCTTCTTTGACCAATTTGAATTTTTTGAAAATAGTTTAAACAGTTTTAAAATAGTTAAAATAGTTTGATAGAAAATAGTTTGAGTATTAAAATGGTTTATATAGTAAAATAATTTGGAAAATCAAAATAATTTGAATATTTAAAGAATATAGGTTTTAAATAGTTTATACTAAAATAATTTTTTTGAAAATAGTTTCAAAGTCAAACTGATTAAATTTCCAAATCTTCTCAATTCAAATCGATTCAATTTCTATTTTCATTTATATTGGTTCAATTCCGATTTCAATTCGAATCAACTTCGATTCCAGTTAATATTCAAATCAAATTCAGTTTCGATTCCAAATTAATTCCATTTCGATCTCAATTCAATTCCAGTTTGAATTAATTTCAATTTAATTCTCAATTTTAAACCTTTCGACTTATATAAATTCAGATTCGATTTTCAAAAATATCGATTAAAAACACTTAAATTAATTTAACTTCAATATCCAATTTTAAAATCTAAATCTTTAAATATAGTTTAATTCTGAGCTCAATTTCGAATTATCGTTTTATATCACTTTTATTTAGCAATATTCAAAGTTCGAATGAAATTTCAAATCTTTTTAAAATAAATCAATTTTCGAAATTCAAATCATATTTCGATTATAACTTCAAAATCTCAAATTTGATTATTTAAACAATTTCGATTACCAAATTAAAATTTCAACATTCCGAGCTCAAGTTCGAAAATAATTTGATTTCTATAAATTTGATTTTTATTTCTTTTAACCAAAATCATTTAAATAAATTTCAAATCAAAAATTTTAAAACCATTTAATTTAACAAATCCGGTGTCCGTATATAATTCTCTATCCTATGGCCAAGTGATCAGTTATTCCAATTTAATTTCAGGGATGGATATATATCATTTCAATCCAAATCACAGTGTCATAGGTATATATCATTTCAACCTATTTCTTAATTTATTCGAAATAATTCAATTTACAGTTTTATATACTGTAAATAATATACAGGGTAATAACAGGATGTATAAAATAAATAAACATCCAATCATTCAAAATATCAACCAATAGCATCCACCGTAATCAATCATCCAAATAGTCAATTATAATTCACAACAATTTCATAGTTATTGATATTGGTGTTTTACTAGCAATTAAATTCCTATTTCAAATTTAACCATCAATTTTAATTTTTAACCGTTAATTCAATGACAATTTAGATGGCAATTAAATTTATCAAACAACAATCAATAAATTTATATCACTTCACAATTTCGAATTTAACTAGCATAAAAATATTCTAGTACGTTGTGAGCGTTATAAAACACTCACCTTTTTTTTACTGTTGTCGCTTTCGCGTTTTGGTTTCGATTAAATTCGAACGCGTTCAAATTTAACTGAAAATTCCAGAAGCTCCAAATCTGCCCAAATAATTCCTTTGCATCGCATTCGTCGATACGAACGCAACCCAATAAACCGCATCTCGATTGGACCTAAAACGAACGAGATATGAATTTTGTCAGAATTGGTATTTTAATTAACAATTTATATCACTAAATTTAATTCCAATTTTACACTACCCATAAGCAAAGAGGCCCGGCCCAAGAAAGCTTCTTCCCCAAATTCCTTTTCTCATGCCTGCACACGATATGGAACCTATGGCCATGCACGTTTAAACCATGACACAACGCACCCCTCGACGAAACCCAAAACCAAGAGCTCCGATGAACTCCTCTCCGAAAACCGCATCTATACGAACCAAAATCTTCGAGCTCGACCTTCACCCTGGCAATCGTGACATTGCCATCCTCCTCCTTAGTCGTGGTAAAGTCGCATCCCCCCCACACGATCGCACGTCACCAATTTTTAGCCCTAGGTGCTAATCTCCACCACGAATTCAAATACGATGAACAAATTACGAATCGAAGCCTAAAATCTCCACAATCGCTAACCCTAGCTATTAAAGCCATTCGCCCATCACTGTCGCGTACTCCAATGACCACCGCACCCTACACGAATCCACCAGATCGAAGCTCTAGATGAAAAAGGATTTTTAAAATTGGTTTCGTGATTTTTAGGCGAGTAGAATTGGAGTTAGGAATTTTTGAAGTTTCATTGCTTTTTTTTTCTTTCTCACTGTAATTTGCGTGCTGTTTTAAAAAGAAGAGGGAGGCTTTTTGAAGAATAGACAGGTACCAGGGTGGATGAAAGGAAAGGAAATGGCCTGAAGTGATATGTTGGAGGCTATGGTCAAAATCAACATATAAATTATTATTATTTTAATTTCAAATACCTAGATATTTATTTCGAACTCCTATCGAGGTGTGCCGCTAGGCGTTTGTAATGTTATACCCCTATTTTGAACGCAATGGAACAAGTTTCAAGTCCTAATTCGACTGTATGGAGAAGATAGCTTTTTGGACCCAATTATTATAATGAATTTTCGATATTAAATTCAACGTGTTTCTATTTCGTATGGCCAAACGATAACTCCAAACGCTATGAAATTTGAAATCCGATAATACTACACTATTATGGATCCAATGGAACTAGTTTCGTCGAAATCCGAAACTGTGCCCCGGATCGCTATTTTAACTTCTCGATTATAATATAAAATTTCCAATTTCTAAGTATTCACTTTTAAATCCAATTTTAAATGTTAACCATCTACGTTGTTGTTTAAATAAAATTTACATCAACTTCCAATATCATTTTCAATCATATTAAATTCAGAATTCAATTATTCAAATAATCTCCAATAATAAATTTAAATAATTTAATTGTTCAATATTCCACAAATTTCAATATTAGATTTTAAATAAATTTTAGTTATCAATCAATTACTTTATTTACATCCAATGAATTCAACATTTATTATTTAATCCAACTAGTGCTTGTAAACACATTCAATACATAACATTGCCTTTCAATATTTGTTATTACTTAAATATTCGAAATTAATTAGTTTATTTCAAAATTTTATTCAAGTTCATATCCAATAACTTACATTAAAAATCATTAAATTTTATTTTTGACCATTCTTATATAATAATTTCACTAAATTTAATAATTTAAAATAGTTAAAAATACGGGTAGTTACAGAAAATATACCACTACTTCCCGAAATAATTATCTCAAAATAATACTTATAAAGTTTCTATGTAAATTTTTCCAAGTTAAATTTAGGAAAATACTCTTTTATAAAAGTTTACTATATAATATATTATTTTTAAAACAATATTAATATTTGAACAAATTATTTTTTTGAATAAAAATATTTTAATACTAATTAATTCTTAAATAATAATTAAATTTTAAATCGAATCAGTATAAAATAACTTTAATTAAAATATACTTTTAAACATTTTAGATAATTAAATATCTTTGAAACAATAATCAAATACTTTGAAAATAACTTTTAAGAATCATAAAATAATTAACTTTAATTTATTATCAGATAATTATTAATTATTTTTAAAATATCATTAGTAAATAATAATCATTCCTAAAATAACTCTGGTTCAAAATCAACTTCCAAATTTGGAAAAGGGCTTAGTAACTCCAATGGTATTTAACCAACTTACCATTTATTCCAATAACTATCAAGTTATAATCCAAGTATTCACACAACATCACATATGTAAATTGAATTCATAATTAACAATTAATCGTTAATACAACACTTATCTAATACTAACCAATTGGTAAGTAATTAAGTGTCCACACTAATGTAATAGCAGAATAGGATTTATTTCTGCTAAATAAATGCTAAATTTGACTTATCCAATTAATAACAGCAGAACGATGGTTTATTCTGCTAAACATGGTCCAATTAATTTAATTAGCAGAACAGTGATTTATTTCCGCTAATAATGTCCAATTACCATATTCAATTCAATTTAACTCAATAGTATCTATTCGGTTACTTAATGGCACAAACAAAGATAATTGGAGTCAATCTCCGATAAAATTAAAAGTCAACTCATATAACTTCAATCAATGATTAATAGTCAATATTAAATTCATTTATAATTCAATGACTGTTTTCAACAATTGAGTCAAGAAGTTATAAAATAATTTATTTTTTAATTAATATACAATTCATTTAATAATTAATTAATTAATTAATTAACCTAAAATTAATCAATTAAGAATTTACTTATTCGTTTATTTCAACAAATCATTAAATTTTTATTGCAGAAAACTATGACGATAATAGTTCAAATGAAAATACTCGTCGATAGGAACTCGACACAAAAGCTTGCTCGACGATGGGATTTAAAATGAAGAAGAAATATTAGTTTAAATCTTTAAAGATTTTTTTAATACAACTAATATAAATTTCACTTAAACAAAAACCGGCCCACTAAAAAAAACCGGCCCAATCTATTTTCTTCCTTCTCCTCCCAATTTCTTCCTCCCTTTCTCCTTTCATTCATGGGTGTTGAAACATGCACGAAGACGTGCATGTATGTGTGCACGTACCCACAGCATCCGATCATTGTTCCTTACCGCCGACCATCCCCTTAGGTCACCTACGACCTCCGTATCCCCACTGCCCACCTGAAACGCGCTAAAAAATCCACGTTCGAAAATTCGAACTTCCACCAAAGCCTGGAACAAACTCACAACCACCAACCCACCTCGCCACGTCACCTCAGACCTCCGTCCATCACCCAACTCCACCCAGAGCTTCGCCACAACCTCCTCCACCATTTCCCCCAAGTGTGCAACCACCGTTCTCCCCTTTTTCTTCGCATTCGACGAAGAAACGAGACCCAGATAACAAGCTCCTAAAACCCTAAATCAACCTCGTACTATTCGCACACCTCACTAGAAAATGTCGCATCATTTTTCCCAGATGCGCCGCCCCCTAAACCACCTCCATGCAAAACCCTTTGCCACGAAATCGATCGAGTCACCTGAATTTGACCAAAACCCCAATCCGTTCAACTCCAAAATTCCCTTCCCACGCTCCACTAAAAATCACCAAACCAATTCCAAAAATCACGTTTTTCAATAACGAATTCAACCATACAATCGAATCATCAAATCTTGATATTCAAAACTCGACTGGATTTGGGTCATCTACTGTAAATGGGTTTTTCTTCTTCTATGCTTAATGAAATTTAATGAAACAAATTTTAAATTATTCTATACTCACAAAAAAATCAACTTTGGTTTTGGAATCGGGGTTTAAAACTAAATGGATATGGAGATATTGATTTTTAGAGTTAAGGCCTAGCTGTTTTTAACCAAAATATATGTACAAAAAGCTTTAGTGAAAGATATACAGGGTTTTGATCATGTCAACACATTCACTCTTATACATATACACATAACATTTACATACACAGTTGTCACAGATTCAAGATTCATTCCAAATCAAAGTCATAAGGATTTATAAATATGATATCCAGTAAACCATATCAAGTGTTTACTCATGGTTTTTGAAAAGTAGATGAACTGTTGTTGTTTTTAATTCTCCTTCTTCAAGCTTTTATCACTTGCCTTAAATTTGTTAGCAGATCATTGTTTTGTTTTTTTATTTATTTATATGTGAATGAACAAGTGTGGCCGCATATATATAAAAGAAGGGAAGTGTCCAGTGCAAGCAAGAAAGAGGCTAGGTAGGGTGGCCTGATATTGTACAGGCTTCTTCATTTTTAATTTTCTTTTTCTTTTTACTTTGGTGGCTGATTTGATTTTTTTTAATAGCTTGATTTGATTTTAGGCTGATTTGATTTATTATGTGCATGATTTGATTTGTGTGTGGGCTTGAGTTGATATTGTCATCATGATGTTCCTATGTATATATATATATATATATATGCATTCATATGTATATAAATTTACATGTACACTATTTTGACCATATATGTATTTACATACTTACATATACATATATATATATATATAGGTATATATATATACATATGTATTTTCTCATAAGTTTGAAAGTTGCCATCATAAATTATATATATATATATATTCATGTATTCTATTCTTATAACATACACACACACACATATATATACACTTATATATATTTTTAAACGTCACAAAGCTTTGTGTATATATATATATATACATACACACACATACAGATATTTTTATCATAAACTTGAAATAGTGAAGTTTACATACATACATATATATCTATTTTATTATTTCTAGAAGTTAGAATTAACTAATTTTAAATACAATCTCCAGAATTTATATATTCAAATATTACCTATATCATAAATTTAATTTATTCGACCGATAAAAATTAATATTTCAATATTTAAAATTAGTTAATTATTCTAATAACATATGGCTTAAAATCCGGGTCGTTACAATAATAAATCCATCATTTGATTTATTTCACCGATTTGTTAAATAATAATAATTTCCTTTGATTTATAACACCATTTATAAATCCACTCTTTTATCAACAAAACATGACTTTTGCAAATCTTTACTTCATTTGTAAAACATCGCTTTATACAAAATGATTAACAATATTTATATATAATATTTTCTAATTTCTTTTAAAACCATATCCTTTTTATTTTAAAAGACAGACTTAATTTAAGATTTAAAAATCATTATCCACAATTCAAAATTTCTATTTAAAAATATTTTTATAAAACTATAAATTTATAATTTCTCAAAATCATACCTTTTATTTTGGAAAAAATATTTAAACATGTAAAATTTCCAAAATCACTTAAAATTCCTTTTTAAATTAAATCATTTGTTTATAATATTTTAAAATACCAAAATAAAGCCAAGTGTTACTAAAGCCAAACAAAATCATATTCATGTCATCAATATGGCATCCAATAAGTCATATATCATAATATATGTGATATAAAATCAACAGTGTGAGGAATCCCGTTGGATCTCTCCAACATGTCCCCGTGCATCACATACAACATAAAACCATAAAAATATAAATCAACCGCTTTGAGGCGGAATTCGTATACAAAGGGTCATCCGCTCTTACACGAGAATATAATAGGGTCTCGTCCGCTCCAATAGGCGGGAATATATCCAATCCAACTAATAAATATAGTAAATTATCCAAACAGTCAATGACTATCAATAATAAATACCCAAACATCCAATAGACAATTTTTATCGACTAAAATATTTTTGGTTAACCAAAAAGGTGAGATTAACTCACTCTGATTTTAATAGTAGCCAAAATGTTCCGTTCTGAATTAAAATTGAACGGACGTTCAATTTTAACCCAAAATTCCAACTAGCTCCGAATCCGTTCAATCTAACTCCATATCATAGTCTTCGTCGATACGATCGCAATGCGGCTCATCGCGCTCGATTCGGACCTCGTATGAGCAAGTTATATATTTATTAATATACGATATAATTAAATTATAATTAACTAAATAAATTTAATTTAAACTAAACCTTTTTCTTCCTTTCCCTCTCTCTGCTCACATTTCCAGCCAAGCTTCCGTTCTTTTTTCTTTTTTATATCCATCATCGAACGAACGCGCCTTGAACTGCCACCATCGCCGACCTCCACCTGTGTTGCGCCAACCTCCACCATTCGCGTCGCTACCACCAACAGCCAACGCGTGCACAGTTTCCCCCTTTTTTTCTTGTACGGACAAACACACCACCAACCGCCTGTCATCGCCTTGACCGCGCGCCCCCCCAACGAGCCGCCTCGCCCAGCCAAACCCTCCTCCGCGCGCGCGTACACGTGAAACACCTCACCGAACCCATGAAAATTGCTTCAAACGCGGGCGAAATTCCATCACCGTCATCGACCATTCGACGATCTAACAACAGTTAAGCTTGTATCGATGTCCTCTACATTTTCCTAGTTTAAGTCGAAGGCTAATTCGGCCTCTAGTGGCACCGATCAATCACGGTCATTGGATAGAGGGTTTTAATGGCGGCTGGAAATTAGAAGTTAGGATTTTGTTGCAAATGAAAGGAATTGATGGCCTTATATAGAAATATTTCGCGGCACTATTCATCCGTGAAAATTTCGAACTCCAAACGAAGCGTGCCGCCTGGCGTTCTATATGTTATACCTCTATTCTGAACAGAATGAAATATGTATCGGAAGCCAATTCCATCATATACAGAAGATAACTTTTCAAAGTCAAATTATATTCAAATAAATTTCTTTAATTAATTTCTACACGTTTCGATCTCGCATGTCCAAACGATAGTCCGATTGCTACAAAATTCGATGACATATAATAATTCATTATTATAGATCCGATGAAACTAGTTTCGTCGAAATCCGAGACCGTACCCCACGTAATTTAAAACGAGCAATTTCCAAAATTAGTTAAATCACTTCTAAATCTAAATTTAAAAGTTCACTATCTTTCATCTTATTCAGATAGAATTTAAATCAATTTTTGAAATCATGTTAATTAATATCAATTCCAGATTCAGTTATTTAAACAATTCCTATATTAAATTCAATAAATTAAATATCAAATAAATCGTTATATTTGGAAATCCAAGTTCTTAAATTTATAAAATTAACCTTTTCCATATTTAAACTCAATTAAATATTCCAAATTTTAAATGACCGAAATTCTAGGCCGTTACATAATTAATGTAATTATTCTGACTATGTTATATATTTATTTTAAACCCTATACATTATTATAATATCACAAGATTTCTTATAAGATGTTTTGATTATCATAAGGTAAAGACCTATCCGTGTTTATGTACGGCATGGTCTTAATAGATACCTTTATTTTCGAAGGGTTTTAAAAAAATATATAACAATCCATATGATTTGAGTTTCTCATGCTGGTTTAATTGACTAATCTGGGTGTTATTTTTCTATGTTGTTTGGATCAGACCCGAGTATATTTCCACATTTAGCGATGGATGCTTGGAGCTTCACGAGACGAGCTAGATGCCTCCAAGACCTATTTGCGTATTTTATTTTCTACTTCATTACTTATTTGTATTTATTAGCATTTATGAGGATAGACTGTTATAACTGTCCATGATGATGATAAGTTTGTTTACTGTCGTGATTGTATGTATAATAAAGTTTATTTTTGTAAAGATCGTTTGAATATTATATATTACTCGTCACAATGTGAGATTTTGTTCTGTCTTTTTCTTTCACCCCAACAATCTGTCTTTTCAGCACTCGGATACTCGGCATGTAATACCATAGATGCATTAGTGTCGACTTTTGAGGGTCGAAAAGGCAGATCATTGCACTTATTATATTTTATTTATCTAGTTGTGACTTGTATTGTTGGTGCTCTAATATGCATTCATTATTTTATTTGTGGGATACTAAACCAACGATCTGTATTTTGGTGGACTTGGGTTTTCGATTTAGCAGAAATTTAGGTCCATTGGGGTGCGGGTTGTTACAAGAAGGCTTGACGTGCAATTGAGCAGAAGAGTCGATGTAGGACTAGGCTTGGTTTGTGTTACTGTCATACATTGGAAACCCAATCGACCTACCCCCAATCATGGCTAGCATGCGAGCTAACCTGGACCCAATTGGCTTGGACCGGATTGGACCAAACTAAGATACATCGATTAGTATGTCCTTTTACTTACAAAAATATTGAGTGATACTAACCACTGATTAAAATCAATCAAATAATGATTTAATATCATTACATTCGGAATTATCCTTAAAGTTAGACAAAAACCACATTATAAAAATATGACTACATGAAATGTAGAAGAAATGGATTCCATCCACTTAGCAATGATCAAAATCCTAGATTTGATAGTAATGCTCTCAATTCCTACGCTGGCATGAAGTAGATGACCCCTGAGTCTCTTCAATTCGAACTGAGATTGATATCCACCTATAGCCTTCGCCTTGCTTGTCGTTTTGATATAAATTTTATGTAATTCGATGAAGAAATGAGAGAGCTAAAAGATTTGATGCTTACCGTAGAGAGAGGGGGCAACGTGGAAGAAGATAAGAGATTCGAAAATGAGAAATGAAATGAGTGTATGTGCGTTTTCTCTTATTTAAAAGTGAAGTGTGAACATCCACTCAAAACTCAAATTCAAATTGCTGGGCTTTGGAACCATTTCAACCCACAATGAGCCGATAACTCAAAACGCTTGCATCTCCTTTATACAAACTTCGAAAACGACTTTCTCATAGTCAAAATCGATCGAACAAATCCAATTTATGGAATGACACAACTCAGATTCTACCGTTTGTAAAATTACAATTTTACCTATATTAAAGAAAATTACCTAAATTCTCCTTAAACATGGTTGTCGAAATTTATAGGGTATCATAGTGGTTTCCTACTAGCCTTCTCTAATCTCCCTACCTTTATCTCTTAATAAAGCAGCATTTTTAATTGACTTTTGTGAAGCTAAGTTTTAATGGAGGTTAGAAATATTTATTGGAATGAGAATAATGACTTATGGTGGCTGAGAAACCAAGGTTTTGTCTCTTAATCCCGAATGGGTATATGGGCCTTAATTAATTATCCACTATTCACTGCTAATGTACATTAGAAACACTAAATGACCCTATTATAAACTCTTGGTTCAAATCGCTATCATGACCACTCTATGAAAGTGATCTCGATGTGTATACACAGCTGAAAACGAAAGAGATTCTAATTTGACTTCTATCAAAAGTTACGACCAAAACAGATTTTCATTTACAGAATGGTCTAAAATTTTCAAAATAGTTGTCATATTAAAACTTAATTTTAGTGCAATTATTTCCATAAATTCATGTTGTTTCAGTTTATTCTACTAGTAAAAAGCGTGGACCATTACATTCTTTCCTTTTAGGAATTTGGGCACTGAAATCCGTATCCCAAGGTAAATCAGAGAATTAACACCCCAACCAAGCATACATGATATGACAAAGAACCGACCATGTTAACGATCTAACATGCATCAACAAAATACCACAAAACAAGCAACAAAACATATGATAAAACAAGCAAGAACTAAAGTTTACGGTGGTTATAATACCTTGGCAAAGTTCTAGATGAAATCAAAGGATTCTCTAATCGGTTTCCCAAGTACTACCACTCTCAATTTTATTCCATTAAGCCTTTACCAACCTCATGGTCTTCCTCCTAAGCCGCATCGTGCTATGCTCCAATATACAAGTTAGCTTTCTAGATCTTACCGTATCTATATCAACTTCCAAGTTTTATAGTTCATTTGTTCTAATCGCCACATTCTAGTAGTGCAAACGCTTTTTAAGATATAAAAAGTGGAAGACGTTACATACACCCGTCATCCTCAATAATAAGTTGACTCCATATGCAGAAACAAAAATAACATAATGAACGCTTTTGTGTTGTATCAAATTTGTTTACGAAAAACAAAAATTTAAAAAGGAGCGCATAATAAATTACGCCGTCAATTCCTTTGTCCTCAAAGCTGATGTACCTCTATCTACTTTGAAATCCAACCGTTTATTTTGGACAGGAATCCACTTTTTTATTTGTTAAATTATGATGTGTATGCGGTTTGCTGACAGAGTAATTGAACTCTCAAATTGCCAAAATGCTGCGTTATTTCCATTGGTTACGCAATTTCTTGTTTTCATGGCGAGGGATGAATCCCGCTTAATCCTCCAATCTCCCGGATCCGGGTAAAATAGTGTTTTCCCCCAGTCAAGAAAAAGGCCCCAACAAATTTCCCAAATAAAATGCCACAGTCCAATCCTAATGTATTTTTCAACACGGAATAAACTCAAAGAATGAAGATCTCAATTCCTTATTTTTTCTTCGTTCTTTGTCTTTTAATTGTTCCCTCTCTCTCCATTTATTGTGACGAAGATGACTGCTACGATCTCCTTGGGTACTCATTTTACATTAATTTTCCATTAATTAACTTTTGTTTTTCTTGAATTTTTCTTGAATTTTCACTACTACTTTGTAACTTCTTCCGATTGTATTAGGGTTACACAGAGTGCGAATGCTTCTGAGATCAAGAAGGCTTACTACAAGCTCTCCCTTAAATAGTAAATCCTTTTTAAGTTTGTTGTTATAGATGTACACTGTAATATTGATTTCCCTCATTTTTGATTTTTGGTTGTTTTTCGTAGTCATCCGGACAAAAGTACTGATCCTGAGTCAAAAAAGCTGTTCGTCAAAATTGCTAATGCTTACGAGGTTTGAAGTTATTCTCATTACAATCGTTTTCTTTTAGGAATTTATTATACCGAGTAGTAAGCCACAAAGAAAATTAAACTAATGTAATTTCGGTAAACGTTTTATGGAAGATTGGAAGACACACATTCAAAATATAGCAGCCTAAGAGTACCTCATTTCTTCATTGCTTATCCTAGTAATGTTATTTATTCCTATAAGTTTGTTTCATGAGCTAGAATTACCTTAGTAAATTTTTTGTTTTATTTTTTATTTGTTTAGTAATATTGCTTTCAAAGCATTAGGCTTGGTAGGACAGAAGAAAAACAACTAATTATTATTTTCTTTATTAAGACATGTCATTATTTTCCTTCAGATTTTAAAGGACGATGAGACAAGGGCACAATATGATTATGCAATTGAACATCCAGAGGAGGTATCTCATCAACCATTATAATGGTTTTACACTATTGAAGTATAAATATGCTTTTGATCGTATAGTTTAATGTGTGAAAACTGGATTTCGAGGCACTCCTCTTTTGAACTTATGTGAAGTAGCAGTCAAATTTCGGTCATCGATATCCTTTTTATATAGCAGTCAAAATGTCATTAGAGTGGCACTCCTTTAGATTTGATTGTATACTTTAGAAACTCATCATTCAAATTGAGAAGCAAATGTTACGCTGTCAACAGCATTTAATGTTTTCATCGTCAATTTATAGTGGCGAAATCGTATGGACTATGGCCACTTTTGTAAAATTGTTGCTTTAGGATATGTATGTCAACTTGAACGTTTGCAATTAAAAAAGCTATCCAAATATTGTTTGTTAATGAATCCTTGAAGTGCCACTCCTTATTCTGCTTCCTCCATTTATGTTCTCTAACTGATGTTCATTTGCTTTGTTTTGGCACCATAAATAGGGAAAGACCGTAATAATTGTTCCAAATTTTTTGGCACCATCGATATGGATACTACTGTTGACCATAGTACTTGTGAAAGATATGATTAGCTGACTAATTACTGCTTTTCTATTTCTAGCCTTTTTTGTTACTTGCTTGCTGTTTAATGCTGTATTTACTGGCATTGGCTGTATCCTTGTGTATATGCCAAGAATTAAAATGTATTTTGCAGTTATATACATTAAAAATAAGTTCATTAACAGTATTTTGATGGCTTTTTTATTTTCAGGTGTTTTACAATACAGCGCAGTATTATCGGGCCTATTATGGACATAAAACAGTAAGTACACTGTTATATAATAACCTTTTCCTTTCCATTTCAGTTTTACTTCATTTTATGTTTAAGATACAACACTATGAAAGCTACATGTATGCATATGCTTGATGCTAGAAACATTCTATATTTTATGTCAGGATCCTCGTTTAGTTTTGATTGGTCTTCTCTTGCTTGTTTCGGCAATGCAATATCTCAACCAGTGGTCACGATATAATCAGGTTTCATGACTCTGACTGTTTTATAAATTATTATTTGCTCTACTAGCTTATATAGTTGCAATATTCATATATATTTTTATCACCTGGTGCAGGCTATAAACATGGTTAAAAAGACGCCAGCCTTCAAAAACAAGTTAAAAGCTTTGGAACTCGAGCGCAATGGGGGTCTACCAAATAAGAAGAAGGGTCATAAACATATGGACAAGTAATATAGTTTTGGCAGTAGTTATTAAAGTATTTTATATGATTTCAAATTTGAGAGGTTATAAGTAGCTAATTTCTTCAATCACGTTAACTTATAGTCCATATTAATTTCTTTAAATATAGGATTAGTTACTTGCAATGGCAACCATCAATATGAAGTCAAAAATGTTTTCATATATAATTTTTATTTACTGCTTAATAATGCAGGAAGGTAGAAGAAGATCTTAGCAATGAATTAGAGTTACAAATCCAAGGAGCTGAGAAACCATCTGTGTGGAACCTTTTTGCTGTTCAGTTCATACTTCTGCCTTATACTTTGTGCAAGGTAAAATTTCATTTCAAGTATTTGACCGTATAGCTAAATTCCTTGATGTATGTTTGGTGTATTTTATATTCTTAATGTTGTATTGTATGTCAGCTTCTGTTCTGGAGATCATGTTGGTTCTGGAGATATCAAATTAAAAAAGCTTCGTATACATGGGATGATGCTTGTTACTTGACAAGGACTTCCCTCAAAGTGCCCTTAGAATCATGGTTAAGCATAGGTAAGTAAATTTACCTGTTATCTGCAAGAATATTGTGCTCTAATGCTTCTATTTTGACAAAAATAGACTTTCCTTTACTGCATTAGTGGCCATTTTCTCATTTAAAATTGTAGCTATATTTTCATATCACTATTTGCATGCATTTAAGTATGTCTCTAGCAATCACTTTGCACCAAAATAGATACTACAGGCCATCTGGGGTTCGGTTGACATTGGGCTTACTCCAAACATCTCGACTATGACCATAGATTGTTATCATGTTTTAGCAGCTGATATTACGAATTTTATGTACCTAACGTGTGATTTCAAATTGGCTATCATTGTTATCCATCAAAACTTATTTTTATTTTGAATACCTTATTCCGAAAATCCTGTCACATTTGAAGTAATCGTTTTAGACCCATATTTATTACATCTGTTTGACTTTCTAGATTTGTTTTGCTGTAGTTTACCTAATTCACCCTAATTCAAGCTAAACGAGATTATGTAAACAAAAAGGAAAAAATTAAGTGGAGCATTTGTGTGAAAATATAACCCATTTTCAGTTGTTAAAATTCTATTTTGTAGGTAGTGTATTAATATTAATTGAATAGAAAAACATCTTAAAATAAAGATATGAATTATAAATATGTTAGGTGGTAGTATGCAAGGATGGATTAAAAGTTTTTTTTGTGTGTGTGGTGGGGGGTGGTGGTGTGTGGTTCAAGCGACCATCATAACAACAACATCAAACAGCACAGTGTATCTTTTTTTAAACATTTAAACATATAGTTTTAAAAAATAAAAGATAATAATCCTAATGGGTAACTGTAACAAACAAGAATCATGTATGTGTCTGTTTATATATACATGGGCAGTTTGCTAAAGATGACATTTACTGGAGTACTAATCATCCAATGATTAGTATAATAATGACTTTGGATGTGAAGCCCAAATTGGTTAGACAATAATTTTTTTAAATGCATCTTTTACTTTGAACCAAAGGTGTTACGGTTGTGGTAACCGTCGTTATTCCCTTCAACCATCACTACTGTTGGTGATTATAAAAATTTATAACCGCATAACCGTTTATGATGGTTAACCGTCGTATAGCACAATTTAATTTTTTTATACATACATTATACATTATTGTTGGAAAAACTATAATTCTTACTTATTTCACGACTAACAATGCATGCACGTGTTATTAGTGCACGAAGACCATATATCAATGCTTTACATGTAATTTCTCAAATTATATTGACATATACGGTTGGTATGATTTACCACGATTACCAAATCTTCAACCGTTATTGTAACCACTACCATGACAGATGGTAACCTTATGAATGGTTGAGTACGGTTGAGCGGTTGATGGTTTAACCGTAACAACCTTATTTTAAATGTATCTCCACTATCTCTGCTGCTGTAAAAAGGAATTGATTGCATAGGATTCATCAATGTTTGTCATTTTAACTATCACCAAAGTTACATAAATATTTTATTGTGTCTTTATCTCACGTGCATGTTGTGCACATCATGTGTGTCATACACTAGTTGTTGCCAAAGGGAACTCATTTCACAAGATTTAATGGTGTCTTTTTTAGACGATAAATTATACTTTTTAGCTTTCATTGCCCCATCTCAATAACTAATGCTTGGAATTTCAACATTTCAATGAGTCATTTACACTCCACTCATTATTATTCAAAAACTTTTTTTTTGGATTAATCCTATAATTTTAAGTAAAAGTTGTAAATGTCAACAATAAGTAAATATTTATGATAGTTAAAATGATATAGAATGCGTGTATATATTTTGTTGGTGTTTTTTGATTCTAAACGTTATCTTTCAATATAAAATTGAATAAATTTAATTTAAATGACATACAACAATTGATGCATAAACACGGTTTGTGCACGTCTAATTACTTGTACAAGTAATGCTGACAAACAAAGTGGAAAACAATGAACATCTGCTTTCTACACAAGTATGTTTTGCTCCATTGATGATTCGTTAACTCTCCTTGTGGACCAAGCTAAATCAGGATATGTGAATACCCTGGCATTTCTAAATTGTGTTAGGGTCGAGCCGAACCAAGTCAGGTCTAACTCTTCCCATGGGAAAGTTAGTTGATTAAGGATTGAGCTCATCTGGGTCTAAATAATTTCCATCCATATTGAACAATACGCACACGTTATCTTTAAACTCCAAAACAACTATTTGAACTATTAACTAATTGTTTTTTCTACTTTGACTTCCTTTTCTTCATACTGTTACGTCTACACAGTTAAAACTGTAATGTACAACATATGTCTACACATTTTGAGTCATATCCTCCAAAATTTGTATGTTTATCCTAATACACATATGGGAAAATCTATTGGAACATAAAATGTAGACACAATTAGTATACAATGGATCCTCACCATTGGATTGTCCTCTGATTTTCACCTCCCATATAAGGACAAAAGGATCCAACGGTCCAGATCTTTTGTGTCACTAATTATATCTTATTTTGTGTCCAAATAGCATGTCCATATATGTGTGTGCGTGTGTGTATAATAGTTGTAATACGTTTGTGAATTGTGATTTTCCGAAAATTTACCTAATATATAAAAGAATGAAGTTATGAGTTCGAATGCTTGCAATGACGGAACCTATACATATATTATCAATTGAAATTTGATATACAAATTAAGTCATGAGCTCTAATCTTAGTAATATTCTTCTCCTTTACATTTTCCAATTTATGTCTATCAAACTGCACATAAAATTGAAATTTAATGGTTTTAAATTATTATATCTTTTTTCAGGGATATTTTATACACACATGCATCACACATGCTAAAAAGCTTGTATTAACAACAACTATAATATATTTGGTATCACGTTTTTTATATCTTTATGTTTAAACACATGCGCACGCCTGTGTATACGTATACATACACACACACATATGTATGTACACACACACATATGTATGTACACACACATATGTATGTACATACACACACACATATGTATGTACATACACACACACATATGTATGTACATACACACACACATGTATGTACATAGTACATACATAAATACATGCATGCATGAGCTAGGATCAATAACCCATTTATTTAACATCATTTCGTAGCTCTTTGATATCAGCCACAAGTTTCTATTTAAATATTTGTTTTTTCTCTTTTCTGTCACATGGATCAAATATTTAAATAAAAATTTGTGTCTGATACTAGGGGCTACAAATGGTGCTAAATAAAGGGGCCGTTGATCCTATCTCTCTCTATACACACAGAGAGCCTACGTACCCACCTATATCATGAAGAGATTTAAACCCACATAGTTCTTTTCTAAACTACCACTGTCATTCCCGACCCCGCTTTCATGTTAAAGTGAGAGCGAGTTATGCCTA
The DNA here is from genome assembly GCA_030737815.1 of Allium fistulosum. NCBI lineage: Eukaryota > Viridiplantae > Streptophyta > Magnoliopsida > Asparagales > Amaryllidaceae > Allium > Allium fistulosum. The sequence continues at coordinate 747,922,269 of CM060905.1, read as the reverse complement.
AATGCATTGAATCCAAACTCCTAGCTTCCACCTGCATCTAGCACATAAACTATTTTTTAGCTAACCATAAACGCACAAGCATAATGCAAAGTATTACATAATATCAAGCAAACCAAAAGAAGTTATCATGCTAGAGAGCTTGTCTTTGATAATAGCTATAATATCTTCGGTACCATGTTTTTTTATACATAATTTTCAAAATGCCTTTATGCTTTTTAATTAGAATGCACATACATATACATACATACATGTACAATATATATGCACATGTACATGTATATGCATACGCACAGATGTACATATATATACACGTGTGTGTATGTATATATGTACACGTGTATATATTCATGTGTGTGTGTGTATAAACATGTACATGTGTGTTTGTGTGTGTGTATATGAGGTCGCGTGTTAGAATCTTTATCTTGGCAAAATATCTCTTTGTTTTTTGTTAGAAAATTTGATATATAAATAAGTCTATCAGTTCAATTTTGAATTGACAAGAATTTTACTATTTTCTAATTTCTATACATTTTTACTTCACCCATGTTTTATGTATTCTCAATATCATTCGATATTTCTTCTAAAATGTTTATTTTTCACAGTTCAATTTTTCAATAATGCATGCACTATTCAATTGATCTAATTGTCAATATCATGAAGAGATTTAAGCCCACATAGTTCTTTTCTGAACTACCACTGTCATTCCCAACCCCACTTTTCTTGTCAAAGTGAGAGCGAGTTATTCCTAAATGCATTCAGCCCGAACTTCTAGCCTCCACCTGCATCTAGCAAACAAACAATTTTTTAGCTAACCATAAATGCACAAGCATAATGCAAAATATTACACAATATCAAGCAAACCAAAAGCATGTATCATGCTAGAGAGCCTGTCTTTAATGATAGCTATAATATCTTCGGTACCACGTTTTTTCGTACACAATTTTCAAAATGCCTTTATCCTTTTTAATCAGAATACATATACATACACACACACACACACACACACACACATATATATATATATATATATATGCACATGTACACACACATACATATCTTTAATAATATTTGTAATATTTTTGATGTCAAATTTTTTTAGTGTCAGCGTGAACTATCAAGAATGCTTCTGTAGAAATATGAGCAAATCTAATATCACTTAAAAATAGTATCTAATAAATAAACATCCTTTACAAATTCAAAACGCCCCTATACAGATATTACCAAATCTTAATGTCACTTAAAAATACTAACAAATAAACTTTTTTCTACAAATACGTTCTTTATTAATTAACAATAGAAATAAAAAGTGAAAATAAGGGTCACATCCCTAAAACCAAACGTAATTCACAAAAACTCCTTCCGTTCGAAACTTTATAAATCCGGTCCCTATTTTTGTTTCGGCTTAATTCTTTTCCATAAATACCCTCGTTTATACCGTGCTCCATTTTTTCTATCTGTGATTATTTGGTTTATATTGAACGATAAAATTATCTTTGCTTAATGATTTATCTGTTTGCAATAAAAGATTTTTACTGAAATACCGTGTAAGTTCGTTTTCTGCAACTATTTGCAATAATTGCAGAAATGTCTGCAACTATATGCAATAGTTGCAGACATTTCTGCAACTATACCAAATAGTTGCAGAAATGTCTGCAATTATTTGGTATAGTTGCAGAAATGTCTGCAACTATTGCATATAGTTGCAGACATTTCTGCAACTATTTGCAATAGTTGCATCTGCAACTATTTGCATTTCTGCAACTATATGCAATAGTTGCAGAAATGTCTGCAACTATATGCAATAGTTGCAGACATTTCTGCAACTATTTGCAATAGTTGCATCTGCAACTATTTGCAATAGTTGCATCTGCAACTATTTGCATTTCTGCAACTATATGCAATAGTTGCAGAAATGTCTGCAACTATATGCAAGCATTTCTGCAACTATTTGCAATAGTTGCATTTGCAACTATTTGCATTTCTGCAACTATATGCAATAGTTGCAGAAATGTCTGCAACTATATGCAATAGTTGCAGACATTTCTGCAACTATTTGCAATAGTTGCATCTGCAACTATTTGCATTTCTGCAACTATATGCAATAGTTGCAGAAATGTCTGCAACTATATGAAATAGTTGCAGACATTTCTGCAACTATTTGCAATAGTTGCATTTCTGCAACTATATGCAATAGTTGCAGACATTTCTGCAACTATATCATATAGTTGCAGAAATATCTGCAATTTTTTGCAATTTTTATATATTTGAAAAAAAATCGAAAATGTTCAATATTTGCTGAATTGTCTGCAAATATTTGAAATAATTGCAGATTTAATACAAATTTAAATTTTTGGTATCAACAATGGATCTCATTTTAAAGATCATAAAATTTGCGATTTTTTGGTGAAAACGTTATGTTGATCCGGGTTTTGTAAATAAAGTTATACACGTTTGAAAAGTTAAAAACATAAAGGGTATTTCGGTCTTTTTGCGTGCGTGAATTTGAAAACAGTGAGCGGAAACGTAAATGTTGGTTGGGAAGGATGTTTTTTCTATTTTAAAACTTGTTAGGGATGTGAGCCAAACTTACCCAAATAAAAATCAAATAACAAAAAATTAGGTATTACAACTCAGAAATAAAAATTCAAGTCAACTCCAAATTAACCACCTGATTTCAACACAAAAATATGGCCAAATGTTTGTGCAAATCATTTTCATTTGAATGTGTTAAACATATACAATTTGTAGAAAAACAACTCACGTGCGAACTGCGAAGGGCATGCCATAGCGCTCGTATGCACACATGTATATATACACATGTACACACACATGTATGTATATATGTACATGTGTGTGTATGAGGTCGCGTGTTAGTATCTTTATCTTGAGAAAATATCTCTTTGTTTTTTGTTAGAGAATTTGATATATAAATAAGTCTTATCAGTTCAATTCTGAATTGATAAGAATTTTACTTTTTTCTAATTTCTATACATTTTTACTTCACCCCATGTTTTATGTATTCTCAATACCATTTGATATTTCTTCCAATATTTTTCGCAGTTCAATTTTTCAATAATACATGCACTATTCAATTTATTTAATTGTCAATCTTCATAAACAATATTTTTCTTATTAAAAACTATTTCTAAGTTTACTTTGATTATATATTATGTTTTTGTATGGATGAAAATAATCAGTACTGTATGCAAAGTTAGGATGTTAAATGCTTCGTTCAAAATATTTTTGTGCACATGGGCATTGCTCATGCCAAAGCACTCTTTATGTGTGTGTCTATATATATATATATATATATATATATATAATGTATGTATATATATATATATAATGTGTGTGTGTATATATATATATATATAATGTATGTATATATATATATATAATGTATGTATGTACGTATTTATTGCACGACATTTATAAAATAAATATTTATAATAACTTATTCGTGAGAAATCCTCTTATAGCGGGTAGTGGAATAGAAGCACATCTTGGTCCAACCAGGAATTTCCCGAAATACCCTTATATGCAACTTGAGAGGTCAGTAGTTCTAACCTGCTTAGAGAAAACAATCAACATCTGCATTCAAGCGGGAATTTTGATAAGTGAATAAAGTAATAAGTTTGAATCTCATTCTCAGCTAAATGTTGATATAGTTTTTCTTTATATGTTTCAGTATGTGAATGATTGTCAAAACTATATATTAATAACTTTATATGCATGTGCATCGAACATTCATGTGTGCGTGTGCATGCCTTTCTTTATTGAATTATGGATGCATACATGATAGAATTATTTCTGTTAGAACAGTCATACAACAGAGGTGGAAGAAGATAGATAGGCATAAGAGAAAATTAAATAGACGTACAAAACTTTTTGATACAAGAATTGTTATATAATGCACTCGGATGGTATTGAGATAAATGAAAGAGTTGTGTAAACTTACAACTGTTCCTTATTTGGAATGGGGATACGATGAAATTGGTAGATATGATGGACTTGATTGGATAGAGCCCTTAGTATGGAAGCCTACCAATTGAAAACTTTCAACTTTGGTGATAACCTAGAACTAAAAATGGACAATCCCGAATCAAATCTTTATTTTTTTGAAAAACTTATGGTTTAAAAAAAATGCAAAGACTCAATGGATGCTATTCTGACGAATGAAGTTGACTTTGTTACTTAAATTCTTCAATAACAAAATGATTAATCTGATGTGAATAAATAGAGGTCCTTTTATACCAATAACCATGAAATTTATAGTAAGCGGAAAATCCACCAATTTTAGAAATCACAAGGGTTCTAGTCCCACTATCCCAAGTAAAAGTCCATTTGACTTCTTTACTATATTCTCCTTTTTCTACAATGTTCGATTAAGATACAGTATCCTTTACTTCATTTGCTCTTTCACCAGTGGATGCAAAGTGAAATTCACATCCCCTATTTGATAGTCTAGAATAGTGCTGTTATGGTAACGGTAAATTTACCATTACCATACCATTATCAGTCAATCGGTTACCATTTTTGAGTGAAATCGGTACACCAGTTTAATCGGTATAGTAACGGTAAATTTACTGTTTTCAACGGTAAATCATCGGTAATATTTTTTCAAAACCAGCGGTAATAGTAATTTTACCAGTCAATTTATAACACATGAATATTCATGTAATATGCTTTATTATAGACATTACCGAGCAAATGATTAAATTTAGTTAAGTAATTTAAATTAAATAATGTTAACTACACTTATTTTGTTTCTTCTTGATATCTTTTATTAAGGAACACTGTAAATTGTACAATGAATCATCATTATAGTGCAAAAAACATGTCAAGTTACTGAATTTTAAGAAAGCGGTAATTTACTATTATCAGTGTAACAGTTACCGGTTTATTGGTAAACCAGCAAATTAGTAACGATAACGGTAAACAATTTTAGCTTATTAGTAAAAACGGTACAGTAACGGTATTTGTATAATGGTAATGGTAACTATTACCATAACAGCTTCAGTCTAAAATTATTTTCATTTTTCTTAGCTCTCAAAGCGATTTATTCTGACATGAGGGATTTTCCTTGTATATAACCTGCCTTAGGACCTATCTCCACAATTTTCAAATCAACTACCGTTGATGAATTTTAAACGGAGGAGAAAACCATCAAAATATATACTTAAGCCTGTAAACATATACTTTCGGACATGGATAGTACCATGTTCGCATCCGCATCCATAATCATTTTCGGATTTCGGATATTTGCATCAGCGGATACGAACGGATATTGTATGATTATCATATCCGCTAACTATCTATGAATCGAGAAATATAAATAGAAAATTTGGTTTAGTATAAACTTTTTTCAATTCCATTGATTATAAAAGTGTGAAAAATAAACAAATGAATGATAATAAATTGTTTGAGCAATTAATATGCATTAAATTCATATGATACAAACTGTTAGCTTAATAAAAATATAAACATATGTCTATCGTTGTACTAAAATACACAATATTAACTATAATCTTGACAAAAACCAGATGGATAATTTTCATACCGTATCCGCTTTTTCGAATATCGGATATTTAACATTTTTTCGAATACGAATGCAGATGAATTTCGGATATTTCCTGTATCCACTGACATGCCTAAATCTACTATTCCCATTCTTTTATAGTTGTGACTGCTAAAGATGTCATTACGGTAACTATGAAAGTTGGTCGAGTAGGTCAAATACCTCTACACAATTCGCAAAGCGTTTACTTGTTGAACGCAATTGATTTGTCCTGAAATATGCTTAGTAGTTGGAATGTTCTTTCTCAGTGTGGCCTTTTTTGCATTTTCAGCGTTCTTATTACTACTTTTATTTTCGGCTAATTTACTATTTTCATATCAATTTTGCTCTTTTATCCGCAAGCAGATGAGCATACAAAGAACGACCTTGTCCTTAAACGTTTATGGGAAAAAGACAACATGGAGAAATACCTAGCAGAAATGAGAAAAGAGTCGAAGCGTAGAAGATAACATGATTCATTCATTTTGTATTTGTTGTATGTCTAGCTTGCTTAACCATTTTGCCAGGTTGCTTTGCAGGTTAGAAGTAAACTGAGGCTGATTTTCAATCCAATTATAGGGTCATATATCTTCTTATTCATATATATGTACTACAAAAACCTTATGATGATGATGATGATAGAAATGTAAAACAGGATATTTGTTATTTACTAATCAATACTGAGATGGAGTCAATTTTTTTTCTTCTTTTTTCCGTAGTATTAGGGTGATTAGTGTGATAATGCCTAGTGGCAAGCCTTTATTAATTTGCCCAAGTTTTGTTCTTCATATTGATTGTGTTTATTTAATTTTCAATGTGGTTTACCTTCAGTGAAATAAATACAGCTTGTCCAGAACAGGTTATTTGGTATAGAAATGTACTGAAATGTACAGGAATATCATTCTTTGAATATCAATACATGAATAATACACTATGTACACTATGTACATTATAATAGTATTATTAATACTATTATATACACTATGTACAGTTGTGCAAACCAATAATATTGAATATGTTTATCTCCCATGCACTGCAACTATGAGTCCTAAGAGAAGAATTTGTAAGAACTAGCTGTATCGATGATATTTTTCAAGCCTCCTATGGGCGATAAAAGCATCAACAAAACTCCCAAAATGATAGAAATCTGAAACAAAAGTTCACAAAATATATATTCAGTTCCAAAATAAAATTGTTAAAATTAAGCGTAGGTGTGGTGTAAGTACATCGTAAAAAATGCTTATAATAAACACTAAAATTTGTATGTTTTTTAATATAAAGTCATTTTACATCGTCATTAACCACCGATCAAAATCGATTTACACGGCAAACAACCATCCACCAACATAATTTTTCATAGCAATCAATTACCGAATTGGTGTAGTCACAATTGGTGGGCAGTTATTTGCTGTGCAAAATAAGTCGAAATTGATGCATTTCGTAATCCTTTAAAAAGTCTGGCATTAGAAAGAGTATAGAGTAAAATTGTCTGATATTTTTTAATAATAGTATTACTAAACATTTTTGGCTTTGCACTTAGCCACACCCTACAATCAAAGGTTATACAAATTCAAATTTTACCCAGCATGCTATCCAGTGAAAGCTAAACATTTTTGGCTTATAAAGGACTAGCCACATGATACATGGGACCTGAAACAAATTAACAAACGTCAATTTTCAAATCTTTTAAATCTTTTAGAAAGAAAAGTGAATCATGTGATAAGATACTTACAAAATAGGAAGTTGGTGCAAAAAATAATCCTCCAGCAAATCCAAGTAAACCACCAAAAAATGGAACACAAATTCCCACTAAAATAGTGAAACCTGTAATTCACATTCCATAATCATATTTTATTTCATGCATGTAACGTTAAATATATGCAAATATTAGATAGAAATTACTCACAAACATAAGAAGTTCGCGCTATGATACGAAGCGGCAACCCTGGCTTATACTTCATTTTCAGCACCAGTAATGATTCGATCATGTCGAATATCGGCATTGCAAATACCTATATATATTGAAATAAATATAATAACTTAAAAACAACCGAACAACTCAAAAGATAAAAGAAGAATGGTTAGTAAATGGAAATTTGAATTCTCCGTTATTTTTAAATTTGATACATGAAAAACCATTTTTAAAAACATGTTCTAAATTACACCACTAAAACTATTTTTTCTGTTTTCTTTTTTGAAATAAAATCTACACTTAAATCGCAAACTTATATAAAAAAAAGTAATTGATTTTTTTTTTCTTTCAAAACCGATTATATTTGCGGTAAAACCAAAGTTCGATACTTTGATCGAAACACCGAGATTTCGATTGTTTCGCTTTTGTTTCAGTGGGGACTGAAACGGAACCAAACTGAACCTCCGATTCAATAAAAAAAAAGTTATCGAACCTCAAATTATACAAAAGAAATTCAAAACAGAAATTAGTTAAGTTTCAAATATATAAAAATTTAGGATTTTAAATTTAACTTAGTAAACATAAAAATCACTAAATCCATGAATGTTTTGTGTAACTATATTTATGAATAATCAATTTTTTAATATTATAAATATTTATAATTAATCGGTATTTTTCGTTTATATCTTAATTTTCAATTAAAAGTAAATTACACATTTTGTTTCAATAAATTATATAAATATGTGCGTAACTATATTAAAATTAACTAATGAAATTCGAATTTGAAAACGAAATCTTTGAAATTTTAGAATTAGATTAAAATTTTGAAATTATAAAAAATCAGAACCAAGATCTCAAAACTTTGTTAAAAACTACAAATAAACTGTAAATATTTGCTACTTAAATATGACGTTTTTTTATAACAAGTTTTAAAAAAACGAACAGAAAAATAGGCACAGAGAAGAAGTTGTAAAAAAGTTTAGTCTCAGTGACAAGTTTGCTTTTTAGTCTGAAGACCTTTTAGTGTAAACAGAAAATGATAGTTACAATTATCATTATGTGATTTACAATAAAAAGTGTCATTCACTCTAAAATACAAACTTTTTGTCCCTAAAATTAAGGCTACGTTTGGTTTGTCGTTTTTAGTTTTGTGTTTTCGTCAATACAAAAGCGCGTCCGTTGTATGTATTGTTGAAAAACAAACAATTTTAAAAAATGAAATTAACATGTAAAATAGAAAAAAAAAGTTTATTTTGTTTTTCCTGTTTCGAGAGAAAACAAAAGCGCGGAAACAATCCAACTCCTTCGTTGTCCGTTGGTGGTCGCAATGACTAAGAATTATAAATCTTCTTCTCTTATTTTTTGCTATTTCTTAGTACAGGTTGAAAACACAAAACTCAAAATACAAAATGAAACCAAATGGACCCTAAATTTTTCTTCTATTTTTTACTTGAACCTAAAAACCCCTTTTAAGAAGGTCTTGCTGTTTACTTTGAAACTTAAATATGTTTTTTTACAAAACTTTACAAAAAGTAATAAGAAGATCGGAACCTGGTAGCTTCCAATAACATGAAGGAACACCATGAAGTTAGCAGTAGCAATCATCCACTTTGGGTTCTCCAACGAAATAAGAATATCATCCTGGACCTTATTACCAAAAGCCCAATAACCCGATATGGAAACACTGAAATAACAAAGCGCCACTATAATATATGCAACCACACAACCTTGCCACATAGGTTTAAAAGACTTCTTTTCAGCAGTAGAAGGTATGGTGGCTTGAATCTCAAGAGCCACACTATGCCCTGCAAATGCAAATCCGATCGTGCCCAAGGCGTTGAATACATCGAAAGTTATGTCTGAATCTGTAGTCGAGCGAAGACTGTACGATGTATCCGCCTGCCTTCCTTTTATTACCGATGCTATGCATGACATTGCTGAGTAACTTGAAACATTCAAACACATTAGTACAAAATAAGAGGTAAAAAGCCTAATCATTGTAACAAAGAGAAGGTGAAAAGAGAGAAGATACTTTTTGAAGCAGTAATGTCCCGTCTCTATACTCATACTATCAAAGAGTATTACTAAAGTAATCTTGTTTGATAATACGAAGAATGAGACTATGATGTGCGCTCCGTCGTCATATTCCTTTGTATCAACATGGATACATGCTAAATGCCATAAAATAATCACAAGCACGTATCTCATTTCAGTTTTATCGAATATTAAGAAGAACAAGTTGTCTTTCATCTACTATGTTAAAATTAATTTCACAGTTTACTGTTTTTCAACCTTTTCCATTTTCCATGCATTTTTACATACATGATTGAGTTGAAAACGTAAAATACAAAATTCATTTCAGAACAAAACGGACTTTGACTTACCAGAAAGACATCAAGGCCGCGACGGATGAAACGCTCTTCAGAGCGTTGAAATTGGGCGTTTGAGCAAGGAAGATCTGAATGACTCCGAAGGCGGAAATGAAATACACCAACCTCCAGCTTCCGATAGAAGGAGCGACCAGTAAGAAGAACTTCTGAAGCGATTTGCCTCCGGTGACCCCATAAACTATATCGGTGGAGATTTGAACCAGCAACTGTTGAGGAACTATCAACCACAACCCACGTTTAGGTCCGAAAATGTGCTGACCGAGCTCGTGGTATCGGTCGAACCGCTTTCCCGGTGCGCATTCGTGAAGCGTCACGAGTTGCCATATCGTGTAGAACGTTATTATCCATGATACTACCAAGCATGCTACTCCCCAACCCCTGTTCCAAAAAAAAAAACAATTTTTTTTTATCACACAATTATTCACATATTATTGCTCATGCATGCATGCATGATATCTCCATCAAAAGTTTAATAAAACTCTCCTATTGCTAACATGTGTTAAGTGGCTCAAATCCTCTATACCTTTTCTCTGTCCTCATGTGCCACATATATCTCAGTCCTTCAATTTTTATCGTTAACCATTCATACAAAATGGTGAATTCTACTAATACATAAATTTGTTGTGATAAATGACTGTGATTCTTTATGGCAGCAGAACATGCAATAAGATCAGGAAAGAGGAATTGAAGTCATATGCTTGTATTCTCAATATGAAATGGTTATGCAAATGAAATATATTACCAGCCAAGTTGAGAAAGTGCAAAGGGGAGGCCGAGAACACCTGCACCAACCATAGCAGTGACATTGTGAAAGGCTGAATAATACCATTTGGCTTTACGCGAAGCTGTAACAGGAAGCCAGTTATCTATCTTCTTCTGTGCATCAATGGCTTTGTCTGCTTCACTCTTATTTTTGTCCTAAGTATTTATACAGTTCAGTATAACATATCAAAAAAGAAGAAGAAATAAGTTATGAAAGAAATGCTTGAAAGGAAGCCATACCGATTTCTCAATGGCCATTGAAACTTCTGTTGTTTTCTTGAAATTCAAAAGATGAAACTGTGTATATTGTCTGGGAAGAAGAGAGATAATGATAATAGAAGAGAATGGGAATATGCAATTAACATACAAATAAGAAGGGAGTGCAACAAACTTATATTGAATTTGCTATTTTAAGAGTAAAAGTATAATTACAGTGGATTTTAGTAGGGAATCTGACATTTGTTTTTGCATTGTATGGTTGAAGTTTGTCTGATCCTAGAAGTAAGGAGAAATCGTAGAAAAGTCTCCTAGAATTGACATGGACGGATTTTTAAGTATCTGTGTTGCGAAGCTAAATATAGAAATTTCAACCTCAGTCGTATCATCCTAAAGATGTTACTCAGGTCCCTCAAATCCCTATTATTGGGAAAATGTTCAAAATAGCTCAAATTGTTTTTTCAAATAAATTGTTTTCATCGTTCATAAATAAAAAATATCGTACACTCTGTTTCATCTTTCATAAATAAAAAATACATCTTAGTAAATAAAAAATAACGTTCAAAAGAGCAAATTTTGAGCAATAAATTAAAGAACTTTTTTTTAAAAGACAGATTATTGTAATAAATTAAGCAAAATGATATGCTTTTTTTTTTCCTTTTCTACAAGGACAAACCCATAGCCCATTACAAAATAAATCGTTCTTCTTGCCTTCCTATTTCATTCTATTTGACAATCTCATTCAATTTCAAACTCACACTTTGATTCGCTCTCAAAACTCATAATTACTATAACAATGACGTCTCAAATCAGAAACAAATCAGTATCACCAATAGAACCGCAAACTTCAATACATTATGAACAACCATCAAAAGTTCAACAGCAACGCTCAATTCGAGAAACCGAAAAACCTAGCTCAAAACGACTCAAAGCCACAAACGACGAAAGTGAAAGCTAGAAAGCTAAAATTACAAAAATCGTCAATTGAACAAGAAGCATAACAAATGTTAGAGAAAAGAACAAAGAGAAGAAACGAACAACCTGCAGAGAATGAAAATCAAGCCAAAACATAAGAAAACACATTGCAAAAGGTAACTGATGACATAAAATCAAGTGCAACAAAGTTAATATAGTTGTATTGTAACAACATTAAATTTTTTGATGGAACAACGAAGAAAATACGCAACAAAAAACAGCTGCTGAGAAAGAAAACAGCTGCAAAAATTAGAAAGACAAACAAAGAAAAATAATTGAAAAAATAACCAGCACCATTGTTTTAGAGGTTAGGCGCTTTGACTTTGGTGCACGAGGTCACATGCTCGAAACTTGCGTAGCGTGATTCGAAGATATATTGCATTATACTATCTAAGATGTTGAATTTTGATGACACTATATGGAAAATTGAAGTGGTCGGAAGTCGCTTGGTGATGGAGAAGACGGTTTGTAAATTGAAGCTCGGAGGAGTAAGATATGACAAAGAAGGTGGAGTGCCGCTGGAGCAACATATGACAAATGTCTGTGGGAAAGTGACAGACGTCTGAGCTCAAGGTTTTGGTAACCCAAGATTTGTGACAGACGTCTGTCATCTTGTGACAGACGTCTGAGAGCAGAGAAACTTGTTTCCCGGATCTTCTGACAAACGTTTGTCATCTTAGGACAGACGTCTGAGCCGACGTGTGCTGCATATTTTGCCTAGGTCGATTGGAATGATTTGTGAAGGCTTCAAGGAGCATTTTGGGTATTTGCCAAGTAAAGATCTCTCCCTATATAAGCTATTTTCAGAATTCAAAGGAAAGTGGCTTGATGATCTAAGAGATTTAAGGATTAATCCTCCATTAACAGGGTTTAACAAAAACTTAGTTTTCTTCAATTTCCTTCTCCATAATCTATTCAATTTGAATATTGATCATTGTAATTAATCTCTTGTACTCTTCTCATTAGTATTAATAAAGGCTCTCTCAAAGGGGATGTACACTAACAAAACGTTAGTGAAACCACTATAAATTGGTGTGTGATTTATTTTATCATTATTGCTTTGTTTTTCTGTTGCTTGTTTAGTAGATTGCGATTGGTTTTGAATTGGATTGGGACATTGATTGATTTTTTTGGATTTCTTACCACGATCTCGTTTTCGATGTGCTTTGGGATTTTGATTTGAGTGGTCTTGAGTTAGAATTCCCATAACATTTGGTATCAAAGCTTTGGTATTGATAGGTGGTTGTAGAAATCCAAAATCGGATAATACCTCGGGTAGTCCCTCAATGGTTAGTCCAGGTAGTGTAGCGCCATATGTACATGGATCCTATGTGGCTCCAAGATCACAATTGGTTATAGATAAGTGGAAGGTGATAATGATTTCAAAAAGTGGCAATGGAAGATGGAAGCATTTCTTAGGCGGAACCGAGTGCATCATGTAGTGTTTGATACACATTTGTTGCCAATGGACATCTCAGATGTTGAGAGAGAGGAAATGGAAGAGTGGGCATTCACTACACTTCAACTTGCCATGGGGGAGAATTTTATCTTCGAAATTAGTGGTGAGACTACCGCTAAAGGTATATGAGACAAGTTGGAGGAGTTGTATATGAAGAAGTTACTTACTAATTGTTTGATCTTATTGCGAACGTTCTTCACCTATAAGATGAAGGAGGGTACTTCGCTAAAGGTGCACTTGAACGTCTTTGATGACCTGCTAATTAAGATGAAGGTGACAGATTTAAAGATTGAGGAAGAGCAAAGGCGATGATATTATTGTGTTCGTTGCCGGACCGTTATATGGAATTCTCAAATAGTTTGATCTATAAGCGGGATACATTGACTCTTGATGTCAAAACGGGTCTTCTTAGTGAAAAGTTGCACGATCAAATGAAGAAGTTGGGTGATGGAAGTAGTGGTGCTAGTAGTGGTCACAGTTTATTTGTGGAGAAGGAGAGATATGAGAAGAAAGGGAAGCGTGGGCGTTCTAAATTAAGAAAGCCCGGTTGGAGTGGAAAGTCGAGGGAATGAAATAGCAAGTTCTTTATTTGTAAGAAGCTCGGTCGTTGGAAGGATGAGTGTCTGGACAAGGATACGACGAAGAAGTAAGTAGCATCTTCATCCGTAGCAGTGGAGAGTGGAGTTGGTGAAGGAGACGTAGATGTTTTGACGGCGGTAGAATTGAATGTTTCGGGTGGTGAATGGGTGCTTGATTCGGGTGCGCCTTATCATATGACGCCGAATAAGAATTGTTTTTCTTTTTATGTCGACAAAGAAGGAAATTCAATTGTTGTAGGCAATAGTGCCATTTGTAAGTCGAAGGGCATTGGTTCCGCGCAAATTCAGATGTTTGACGGAGTGGTTCGCTAATGTACGCTACGTTTTGGGACTTCAGAAGTCTCTTATCTCTTTGGGGCACCTGGATTCTTTAGATTGTAAGATCACTATTGAGAGTGATAACTTGCGGATTTTGAAGGGTGCGCTTGTGGTGATGAAGGGTGCTAGGACTCATGGAGTTTATTTGCTTCAAGGTGCGACTATAGAAGTTGAAACTTGTGTAGGTGTTGATATTTCTCATGGCTTGGATGCGACTAGGTTGTGTCATTTGAGGTTAGGTCATTTCTCGGAGAGGATTTGGAGATTCTTCGGAAGAGGGAGATGATCGATGGAGAGAGTTTCAACAAACTAGAGTTTTGCAAAGAATGTGTCATGGGCAAGCAAACAAAAGTTTCATTTAGTGAAGGAAAACATGATTCGAGAGAGGTTCTTGAGTGCATAAACCGGCACCGGTAGCTTCTTCGGGAGGAGCAAGGTATTATATTTCTTTCATTGATGATTTTTCTCGAAAGGTATGTGTGTATGTAATGAAGGCCAAGTCGGAGGTAATTGCAAAGTTCAAAGCATGGAAGGCTCTTGTTGAGAATGAAAGTGGCAAGTCTTTGAAGGTTCTAAGGTCCGACAATGGTGGAGAGTATGTTTTCAGAGATTTCTTGGAGTTTTTCAAGCATCATGATATTCAGAGGCATTTTACTACACCAGGAGATCCGCAGTAAAATGGAGTTGCGGAGAGGATGAACCGTACTCTACTAGAGAAAGCTCGATGCTGGAGATTGACATTGGGTTTGTCTAAGGAATCTTGGGCCAAAGTGTTGTTAACCGTGGTGCATATTGTAAATCGAATTCTGTGCTCGGCTATTGGTAACAAAATTCCAGAGGAAGCGTGAAAGGGAAAGAGCATTGACTTGAGTTATCTTCGTGCGTTTGGTAGTGTGATTTATGTGCATGATTCGGGAAATGATAAGCTTGAGCCTAGAGCTTTCAAGGGGATTTTGCTTGGTTATACGGATGGAGTAAAAGGGTGAATCCGAAAATGGAGAAGTTGTGAATTCTTGTCATGTTACTTCTGATGAGTCGGGTTTGTTCAAGGAGAATAAGAGTTCATCAGATGTTCCGGATTTGGTTCATGGTGAATTAAAGGAGAAGGAAGTTATTCCCATCTTCGTCCAAGGAGTAGAGTAGTTGGATATGCTTGCGAGGAGGAAGCGGTTGATGTAACATCACATAGTCCACATGGTTCCTCTAGTAATATTGGTGATGTTCACGATTCTAGAGAGGATTCGGTTCAAGGTGGAGCTGAAAGGAGTTTGGTGATGGTTTTGCTACTCGGGTGGGTCGTCGTGCTATAAAGCCACCTGATAGATATGGTGATTGGAACTATCTTAGCTTTTGTGATAATTTGGACTATCTCCTCATGTAGTTCAAGATGAGCCGATGGACCTTGACGACATTATGTATTCGAGTGATAGCACGAAGTGGATTTGTGCTATGGAGGAAGAGATGCAATCATTGATGAAGAATCAAACTTGAGATTTGGTTCCACTTCCTAAAGGAAACTGTGCTGTTGGGTGCAAATGGATATACAAAGTGAATGACGATGGGAGATACAAAGCTAGATTGGTGGCTAAGGGGTTTGTACAAAGGAAGGGGAAGGAGTATGATGAGATATTCACATCGGTTGTGCGCCATACTTCAATCCAGATATTACTTGCTATAGTTACTATTCATGACTTGGAGTTAGAGCAACTTGATGTGAAAACTGCCTTCTTGCATGGTGACTTGGATGAAGACATCTACATGGAGCAACCAGAAGGTTTTGTTGTAGATGGTAAGTCAAATTTGGTTTGGAAGTACAAGAGATTTGATCATTTATTTCTTGAAAATGGTTTTGATAGAAGCATCAAGGATGCTTGTGTATATTTCAAGAGGTTGGAAAATGATTATTGGGTGTATTTACTCTTGTACGTTGATGACATGCTCATTGCTTCTAAGGATAAGAATGAATTCAACAAGTTAAAACTGAGTTTGAAATCAGAGTTCGAAATGAAGGACCTTGGAGAAGCAAGGAGGATATTGGGCATGGAAATAGAAAAGGATCGAAAGCGTTTTGAGTTAAAATTGGCTCAAAAGGAATACATAAAGAAAGTGCTTTGCCGGTTTAGCTTGGAGGATGCAAAGGCGTCAAATACACTTTTACATTTGCATATGAAGCTTTTGAGCAAGAGATAACCTATCTTTGAGAAAGACAATGCTTATATGGCAAAGGTGCCATATGCTAGTGTTGTTGGAAGTTTGATGTATGCCATGGTGTGTACGAGGTCTGACATTGCAAATGCCATCAGGATGGTTAGTCGGTATACGGCTAACCGGGGAAATCGCATTGGAAAGCTGTGAGGCTTATATTGAGATACCTTAGAGGTACATCATCACATGGTCTTGTTTTTGGCGGTAGTGAGGGGGTGAATTGCAAGTTGGTTGGTTATTGTGATTCAGACTACGCCGGTGATAGGGATCTGAGAAAATCAACTTCCGGATATGTCTTCACACTTGGTGGTATGGCCATAATTTGAAAATCGAGATTGCAGACCATAGTTGCTTTATCCACTATGGAGGCGAAGTTGATAGCCATGGTGGAGGCGGCAAAGGAGGCACTTTATTTGAGGCGATTGTTTTGTGACGTGAGATTTAAACATGATAGCATCAATGTTCAATGTGATAGCCATAGTGCTATTCACTCAGCGGAGAATTTGGCGTTTAGCTCACGGACTGAGCATATTGAAGTGAGAGAGTCATTTTTAGTAGCCATGGATGAAGATAACTTCAAAAAGTGCATACAATGGATATGTTCACTAAGGCATTGCCAGTTGGGAAGTTCGAGCATTACTCGAACTTGATTCTCTTAAGGAAGTGCTAGGTGCTACAGGGGGGCACGGTTGAGGGAGGAGCTTGGTTATAAATGAGGAAGATTAACAGTGAGGGATTATGGTTCTATCTTCTTGGTGAGTACTAGTTTACACTCCTTAGCGCTTTTGTCTTTTGGTGAGACGGTTTTGGATTTGGATGCTTTCAACACTTCATTAGCAGGTGGTGACTGTCGGAGCTCATTGATGGAGTGTAATGGACAGTGGCTTTGTCGGAGCTTATTGTGAAAAGCATTCAAGTTTGTTTGGTTGAAGGTAGAAGTGGTGATAGTTTGGCACCATCGGTTCTTGGTGATGGAGATGGATATAGCATTGAGGTGGAGTGTTGAATTTTGGTGACACTATATGGAGAATTGAAGTCGTTGGAAGTAGTCTAGTGACAGAGAAGACGATTCACAAATCAGAGTTCAGAGGTGGAAGATATGGTGAAGAAGGTGGAGTGCTACTAGAGCAACAAGTGACAGACGTCTGTGGGAAAGTGACAGACGTATGAGCTCAGGATTTTGGTAACTCGAGATTTGTGATAGATGTTAGTCATCTTGTGACAGACACCTAAGAGCAGGGAAACTTGTTTCCCGGATCTTCTAACAGATGTCTGTCATCTTTGGACAGACATTTGAGCCGACGTGTGCTGCATATTTTGCCTATGCCGATTGGAATGATTTGTGAAGGCTTCAAAGGGCATTTCGGTATTTGCCAAGAAAAGATATCTCTCTATATAAGTTATTTTCAGAATTCAAAGGATAGTGACTTGATGATACAAGAGACTAAGGGTTAATCCTCCATTAAAAGGGTTTAACAAAAACCTAGTTTTCTTCAATTCTCTTCTCCACAAATCTATTCTATTTGAGTATTGATCATTGTAATCAATCTCTTGTACCCTTCTCATTGGTATTAATAAAGGCTCTCTTAAAGTGGATGTACACTAACAAGACGTTAGTGGAACCATTATAAATCGGTGTGTGATTTATTTTATCCTTATTGCTTTGTTTTTATATTGCTTGTTTAGAAGATTGTGATTGGTTTTGGATTGGATTGTGATTTGGATTGAGATATTGATTAGTTGTTTTTGCACTTCTTACCACGATATCGTTTTATGCTGTGCTTTGGGGTTTTGATTTGAGTGGTCTTGAGTTAAAATTCTCATAACATAAGACTTGTAGTACTAATATGTACTACCATCTAAGTACCCAATCAAAAAAAATGAAAAAAGAATTCAGAAGGAAAATCAAATAGAAACTCAAAAGACAGTTCAACAAGTAAATGATATTATAAAATTATAAAACTGATACCACTAGTATCATATTATTAAATATATTCTAATAGTATAAAAAATTTTAAACATGAAAAAGCAGAAAAAGAAAAGGGAAAAAATGCAAATGAAGAATCTGAAGAGGGACAAATAAATTCGGTAAAGTTACAAACAGTATCACTTTATAACATATTATTTATTACAAAAATGATACTTACAGTCTATTTGTTTAAAGTTAATGCTTTGTAGTTTTAGAAATTGTTTTCATTGTCATTTGTTACAAAACTAATACAATATATTGGAAAAGTGTTACCCACTATCTATTTGATTGATGTTGGTGCTTTATAATTTTATAAATTATTTTCATTGTCATATATAACAAAACCGATACCAATATATTGCAAAAATTAACCTACTGTCTGTTTGAGTGGAGTTGATGCCTTGTAATTTTAGAAAATAATTTCCATCTCGTTTGTAGAAAAACAGATACCAATATCTTACAAAAATGATACCGACTGTCTGTTTGTTTGAAGTTGATACTTTGTAATTTTAGAAATTGTTTTCAGTGTAATTGGTAATAAAACCGATGCCAATATAAACAAAAAATGACACCCACAGTCTGTTTGTTCGAAGTTAATGTTTGCAATTTTAGAACTTATTTTCACTGTAATTTATAACAAAAATGATATCAATATATACCAAAAATGATAACTGCAGTCTGTTTGTTTGAAGTAATCGTGTCGCATTTTGGTGCACGATAGCAATGACCCAGAATTTCACTACTTTGATTTGCGAATATTTAACTAATTTTAAATATAATGAAATAACAATCTTTTGAATAATAATTAATGATGGTGAAATAGTTTTCCAAAATTGTTTACAAAAAATTTAGTTCGAAGAAAAGATTGAAAATGTGATCGGAATTCATTTTCCTAATTTTCGACTTTTCATCAGCTAAAAGTTATCGGAAACATTGTGAATTCTAGTATAAGTTTATGCACATTCAAAATGTAAATAAGTTAGTGTATAATTGTAATACAAAGTATATATACTTAAGTACGTACATGTAAATATTTAAAAATGCTTTAAGAAACATACTTAGACATGATTTGACACTTTGGCAACTCGGGTACGAGTCATTATTTCATGTTGGCATGGAAAGAAGTGAGGGGGACATAAGGGAGGCGTTAGTTCATGATGATATGGAAGACTAAGTGAGGTGGAGAAAATATTATGGAGGAGCTTGAAGTAGGAGGCTTCATTGACGACTAGTATTATCTTATTTCCGCTGTATTGTATGATTTATATATCGGTTAGGTAGGGACAGGCTGTTATAACTATCATAGGGTAGAATTTGTATCAGTATCACTCTGACGTATCATGAAATGACTTTGTAAAGAATTATGTTGATTAATATATGTTATTCCATTGCGTTGTGAGATTCTGTGATTGTTTAGTTTCTTCTTATATCTTCTATCTTCTTTCTTTCCCCTAACGATCGGTTTTTCCGGCACTTGAATGCTCGGCATGCAATACAGTGGACGTATTAGTATCGATTTTCGAGGGTCGAATGGCCCGTTCGTTACAACGATCGTATTTTTATTTATGTCGTTTGCGGTTTGTACGTAGACGAAATATTGTGTAGCGGAGTATCACAAATATTTCTTTTCATAAATTTTTTAAAAATCAAAATAAAATTCAAAATTTTTAACAAGCCATGGATGTTGACTTGATTTTGATAAGATGGGTTGCTTGAATTTTTGGTTTTGTTTAACTTGAAATAGAAGTAAAGTAAATTGGTTATTTATAAAATCAAGTTAATTCATATGTTTTCCTCATTTTTCCACTTCTCATTTTTCCTCTGCTCTGCCTTTCATTCTTCATTTCTAGTTAGAGAAAAAAATGGCGGAGACTTCAAAATTTAAAATCAAAACCTTTTCTGAATGAAAAAATTTAAAATAAGGAACTTTGGATCCCTATTGAAGAGATCTACAAACATGGGTAGTTTGGTTGGGTTCGGTCGAAGTTTGGGTAGATCGACAGTTTTTCGTTTAGGATTGGTGAACTAAGATTTTGTATAGTCGAAGGGTAGATTAGGGTTTTCCGTGTCGAAGAGCAGCTTCCCACTTAATTTCGTGGTGTTTGATCTTTCCTAGGGGACTGCGACTTTTCCGCATGGAGGTGGGCCGATCCCTAGGTCACGATCCATATAATGGAGTTGGGGTCGACGTTGTTGGCATGGAAAAGTCGAGTTGGCGAAGAGGAGACTAACGGCGAAGTCCGTTTGTCGTTTAGCGGAGCATAGCTCTGTGTTGGTAGGAATTGGTGCACGACATTTATTTCCTATACGTGTGCATATCCGTGAAGAGGCAGGGGTAATTTTCAATTTGAGGAAGATGTAATAATAGTGGTAATTAGTTTATTAATTAAAGTGATTAGTAATTAATTGATTTAATTAACTCGAAACCTTATAAATTTAATATCTGACCTCATACGAGGTTGAATTTGGATGCAGTTAGTTGCGTTGAACTTGTAGAAACGTTAGCTATGCGTTGGAACTAGTTTCGTCGAATTTGGGAATGTTACCAAACTGGAACGTAAAAGCGTCAACTGGAATTTCGGTGAGTTTACTCACCTTTAAACAAACTATATGATATCTGTATTGTTATAAATTATTTTTAAATGCTTGGATGATAGTTTATATTGTTGTTTGGTTGTTTATTTGGATTTAATTCCTGCTTAAAAAGGTGGATGTCGTAAATAGCCATTGTATTGCAGGGGACATAAATAAAAGGAAAGTCAAAGTGTATGTAGCGAATAGGTTGCTACAAAACACTTCGAAATACACATACATGTGTGATTTACATGGGACTTTTGTAGAGAGACCCTAAGAAGTTTCTCGTCAATATTAATTCACTTATATTCTTATGTCCCTTATATTATTATTTGGTTGAAAATATTTATGAGATACTGTTTGATTGTGTAAGTGTCGTTACAACGATTATCGCCATATCGTCACTTATGAAATATCATCCCCTTAAACCCTTGTTGTGTGTTGAACTTGAGCTTGTATTTTGACAAAATAAATTTGGTTGCGTTTTTGCACTTTGAAAATTGTTTATACTATATTTTCAAATACTTTGGGAATCTTAAAAATAAAGGATAAGTGTTGATTAAATTTTTATAAAAGGAGTTATAAATTTAATTAATTATCTTTCGGGATAGTTAATGCTGTGTTAAATTTGCAAAGAAATTAAATTTGATTAATTATCCTTCGAGATAATTAAGGTCATTTTAAATTTATAAAAGATTATAAATTGGATTTAATTATCTTTCGGGGTAATTAATGTTATTATAAACTTATAAGGATAATTACCCTAAATATTTTGTAAATCCTTTCAAATGTGTTTGTAAGTATTGTATAAGTATTTGAAAGGAATTGGAGGTTTAAATATGTTCTCAATTATTAATTAACTATAATAAAGTTAATTAATGAATTTATTAATGTTTTTTAAAGCTAATTAACTGATTTGATAAAAGTGTTTTAAAGTTGATTAACCGATTTAATAAAAGTGTTTTAAAGTTGTTTAACTGATTTAATAAAAGTGTTTTACAGTTAATTAACCGATTTCATAAAAAAGATTAAAGTCAATTAACTTATTTAATAAAGAGGTTTAAAGTTATTTAATCATTTTAGATAATAAGGTTTAAGGTTAATTAATCATTTTAATAATGATGTTTTAAAGTTAATTAATTATTTTTAATAATGATGTGTCAGATTAGATAATCATTTTAATAAATGATATTTAAAGTTAATTTATTGGCTTAAATAAAGGTGTTAAAATTAAATATCTGATTTAATAAAGGTTTTTGAAGATAATTGGTTTATTTATTAAAGGAGTTATAAAGTTGATTAATTCCCTTTTGAGATAATTAACGTGGTTTTTAATGTATAAAAGTATTTTAACTAATTTATTAACTTCCGGGATAATAAATGTTGTTTGACCTTTATAAATGAGAAAATCTTTAAAAAGGAATATTTTTAAAGTGTTTTACAAATATCTGTGATGTGAAAACCAAGCACAAGTTTGGTTTTATACGTTTAAAGGTTTGATTCGGTTATGGAAAGAAATTTAATTTCCGTAAACAATATCATTTATATGTAAAGGATTTAGTCATACCCTTGGCACTAAATGTCGAGATGCAGAAACTCGTTCTATCTCGAAGATTAAAAGTGTCGTCAAGGCAATGCCCAGAAGTAACACTATCTTAACTTGCACGGCTTCATTTTTAACCGAGGGATAGTACAAGTTTGAAATCGACGAGTAGTGGTAAGGGTATGAGATTTAATTTCGATATATGATTATTTTGACAATTCCCGATAGTTGATTTATTGACTATCTATTCAGCTTTCTTCTTTGTGTATCGTCAATTGAAGATGATTTGTTGCTCATTTGAGCGTTGATGTCCTTTGTCGAAAATGACTAAAACCAAAGCGCGAGTGGGGGCCAAGCTATATGGTGTTACTCCCATTAGGGTATTTTCACATCAACTCTAGAATGGTTTTGGTGGTATGCGAGCAGAGATGTGAAATACTCGGATTCTCGGTAAGGTTAGCAGGGTCTGGCTTGGAGATTCCCAAGAGCCATCGGAGTTCTCAAGTATATCTCTAGACATATATTTTCGGTAAAGGGGGTGCACGCTCCTAGTCATTGTTGGAAAATTTTCTTTTCCTTGTTATTAATTCAAATCTTTGAATTGTTTTTTTAATTGCATCAAGAAGGGACTGAAACTCTTATCGATGTTTAATTATTTGTATCCATCATTTAAGTTCGGATTTTGATCTTCTTTATACCCATTCTTTTAAGTTGGGTTTTAATCTAATTGTTTCCACTCTTTCATATATGGATATTGTTTTTGTGGGGTAAAAACCCATTTTGCGTTTAATAGCGTGGTCTCATAGAATTATTATATGTTCATCATATTACTTGAGTTTTCTCAAGCTGGTATTTCCAAACTGATCCGGGAGTTATTTTATTATAGTTCTTGGGTCAGACCGAGTATTTTTCTAAGTTGTCGTTGGTGTGTCATGGAGCTCATGGAGTAGAGCTGGATGTTCACTGCCCATCAACAATTGTAAGGTCAGGAAGCTATAATTTTCCAGGCTGATGAGGTTTGTTTTTCACTCTGATATACTATGTATTTTTGAGTGACAGTTTTTACTATCTTTGTTATATTATATGTTGTTGTTCCACTGTAATATTATGTAGCTCCTGTTTATTTTCTTTTCGTTTTACACTACAAGAAAAAACCCCATTGACAACAGCAATTATCAATGTTTGTGCCTTGAGTGTGGTGGACAAAAATCTTGGAGGGAAACTTTTACGTTTGAACGCTGAGAAAATGTAAATAATATTACTTTTCTGCCTCATTTTTTTACTTCCCCGAATTACTTTTCTTAGCCTTTCATCTCGTTAACACCTTCCCCACCTAAAACTGAATTAAATCTCTCTTCCAATCACCGAAATTTTCTTTCATCATCCCCGCTCTATCGTTCAGACAACTCCCTTCACCATTCTTTCGATTTCGAATCCGAATCATCACCACTAGTTGCTCCCTCTACAGGTACTTATTTTCAGCGATTCGTCGATTTTATTTAGGTTTAAAATGGGTTCTTCGATTAGTTTAATCAACATCAATTTCGATTTTATTATTTCAGTATGTGTTTCTTTATTCATACATCAATTTTGATTTTGTTATTTAGGTTTAAAATGTACTTTTATATGCGATCTAGTTACTATGATTAGTCGTGCTTGGTCAAGTACTATACTGGAAAATATGAGTAATATAATCATAATTAACTTGAGTTATTTTAGATGTGAGTGTACAAGAACATGCAAAGAAATATATTGGAACGTTCTTAGTGTTAGAATTTCGTATTAAATCAAGATTATCAGTGAAAAACGGGTTTATAGAACTTCATAAAGTGTGGTGGGTTAGCTGTCATAAGACAACGAAGACGAAGCCACACCCCCTAAACATTCTGCAGTCTATATTGAAGAACAATGATTTGACACTCATTTGAATTCATCTTTAGACAAGAATAAATTGAAAAACAACTATCGGATGTCCTCAGTACATATACTTAACCTAACTTTATCATTTTTGTTGCACGTACAGAGTTTCTTAATTGATTATTATGCAGAATTCTATCTAATCTTAGTTTGTGATTTAAATGAACTAGATCACACTAAACTTTGTTGACCATGAATTGAAGCTAAAACTTATCTAACCATGTAAACATAAGCATTATGTGCTTTGTTTACCTTTTTTAAAATTATAATCACCAAAAATTTGGTAGCTATGTTTTACACCTTGCATATCAGTACATGTATATTTCATTCAAATACATTTGTAACAAAAATTTGCCTATTTTAATTTCCTTATGGATATCCTCATTATAGCATACATTTGTAATTTCAAAACTCACTTATTTAATTAATTATTGTATACTAATAGAATATATGAAAAGAGGAGAGCCAAATCGAATTTCGCTTTGGATTGATTTTTTTTATAAAAGAGGAGAGAACGAGTTTGGTTTTGTGAAATTTTCAATTGGATTACCAGTCTTGAGAATATACGAAAAGGAATTTTAATATAAATGGTTTGGGCTTCTAGTGGGCTTGTTTAATCTTGGTTAAGCTCTTTCCTTTTTTCTTTTTCTTCTTTTGTTTTTTCTTTCTACTTACAAAGAAGAAGAAAACTTTTCAAAAAGATTTTGTTGTTGTTGTGTCTGTCTTTGTTTTCTTCTTTAATATATCTAAATAAATATAAATCTTGTTAACACTTTTCCAGGTTGCAAAAGCAGAAAAAAAGAAGGCATGCTTGCTAAAAAAGTGCTTTGCTTGCTTGTATGAAAAAAAGTTTTGCTACTTTAAAATAAATTGCTAAATAATTCTGCACGCTCTGGTATCGTGCTCTTATCTCTTGTTTTTATTTTCTTTGCATTGTTGGTTGCTTGCACTTTTAAAAAAAATTGAAAAACAAAAACAAAATAAAATTTCATTCGTAGGTACATTGTTAATTCACGTTTAATTTTTGTTTTGGATTCATACCATCTTATTTTCTTTTTTAAGGGTAATACCCAAATCCACATAGGGTGGGGGATTTCATCACCCGTTTCTTGGCCCACAAATTGCATTTCATCGTAGAATTTGCTAATAATAATGGTTAGACATTTGACTTAAGGGTGTCACGAGCTCACTTATGGCTTAATTGTATCTTGACAGTTGTCTTCTTTGAACAATTTTATTTCTTGATGTTTAGGCTACAGCAGAGCAATAATCAGTTATATATATTACGGTGATTCGTAAATATTATACTGATTGTTTCTCTGAAGGTACTTAAACCTTCGGTTGCATTGCTACGGTGATTCGTGATGCGCCGATAAATCCTGTCCGTTACCCGGCCAAGAAATATTTTGTTGGATTAAGACAAAGTGTGAATATACAATTTTAGGTTAGGAGCTACTTAGGACAGAAAATTTGTAATTAAGTCCTTGCATTCATTTAGTTGCATTAGTTCATACATATTTAAAAAAAAATTCAAAATCCTAGAAATAAATTGTAAATTTTCCTTAACTTAGTTTTTTTAAATCCTTTCCTTTGAAATTTCTCGGTTAAAACGAAAAATCCAAAAAAAAATTAAGTTTATTTTTTAGAAAGAAAAATCCAAAAAAAATATATAATCTTTTTAAAAATGAAAAAAACAAAAAAAAAATTTGAAAATCCAAGAAGAAAACTAAACAAAATTCAAATCTCCCTTTTAAAAAAAATAAATTCTCCTTGGTAAATACTTTTCCTTAAAAAAAACATTCTTGAAAATGTCCGAATTTTCTTGCCCACAAGAATTTTACAATAGTTGTGAAAATCAATATAATCCATATAGTTTCACATCAAACTCTTATGGATATTTTAATGACAACTATTATACAAACAATTCGAATTTTGAACCACAAAATTTTCGAAATGATGACCAACCCTCAACTCTTGAAAATAGTATTGAAAGGATTTGGTCTTTACATGAACAACAAAATCAAATGATAAATAATTTGAGTAATCTGTGCAATAACTCAAGTCAAGGATTTCAAAATAATCAAAATTTGAATTCACTTCAAAATTCAAATTATTTCTATTATAACTCATGCCAATACAACTTCGGACTCCAAAATGAATTTCGAAGTCAAAATAGAAATATGAATCACTGTTTAAATGATTTTGGCAATGAGGATAATTTCAATTATGGTGCAATTGACAACTTTCATTCTCAACAAGTTCAAATTGAAAATTCTCAAATTAATAATTATAAATTTGATTTTGTTGAGCAAATGGACGAAATTCACAAAAATCACACGGATTTGTTGTTTGAAACCTACATGAAACAACGTGAGCAACAAAATCAAATCCCAATGTGTGATGAGTCAAATAATAATCCACCTTTTACCAAAATTAACGGTTTTTAAATAACAACTTTAGAAATTGAAAACGACAATCTTAATAAAGTTGTTGAAAATGCAGTACTTGAGTTGGATTTCAATTCTTTTGAGAGTGTGGAACCAAATTTAAAATTCGATCTTCCTTTTTACAATTTTGAAAATTTGAATACAACAACTTTGGATTTTGAACATGATACATGCAATGAAGTTGTGAATAATCCAACAAAGGAAGAAGAATTTAGTGAACACGGATTTTATGGACTTTTCGAAGACGAGTTGATGAATTCTGAAGGGATAGACTTAAATCACCATTTTGATTTTGAAATCAATAATTTTGAAGAAGTTTTCAATGATAAGCTTGACTTTCAAATTGGTGAAAATAAACTTGAATTTCAACCAATTGTTCTATCTATCCCAAAAATCATCGGAAATAAAACACTCATACGATTTTTAATAAAACGACATTCGTTTTTCCAAATCAACATTCAACTTTGAAATCGTTTATGGTTTGGATTTCTGTGCTTAAGCTATGTCTCTCATACTTGACGGGACAAATAAATTGGTCTTTAACACTATATTCTGATGTCGTGTAAATAATAAGTGTTTCGTTTTCATGTAAATATAGGTCATATTTTCATTTTTATTTTATTTTTCTCTTTTCACTTGGGTTGACTCTGGGGACACAGTCAAAATCAAGTGTGGGGGGGGCTCATCTCCATTTTTGTTCTTTTAGGGTTTATTTTTTGCATTTTTCTTTCCAAAATTCAAAACAAAAAAAATCCCAAAACAAATTTTCTTTTTAGCATATTAATTTACTTTTGAAGAACACTATAGGATAAGTATATGTTTTGGTTATTAAGTTGAATTTTTTTGAAAATCTATTTGTCTCAACAAAAATAAAAATAAAGTTTGATTACAAGTAACAATGGTTTAACTAGTATATAAGAAGATTCATGGGTGATAATTATGAAGTATATCCTAATTGAAAATCTTTGTTTAAAAAAGTGGTGGATTTAAAGTAAAGGATATAACATTTTTAATCTTCTAAGTTAAATGGTGCTAAGATGATGTTGCAAAACCCTCTCTTCTAAAATAAAAAATATATATATAAAACATAAAAAAAGGTTTTTGTGAAAATAAAAAACACCTAGAGTCAGGTGTCTACACGTAAGTGTGTACACTCGCCATGCTCTGTATCCTTCTCATGTAAGACCGAAAAGCAATGCATGAACGGTATATCTGTCCTCAATATATCCGAGTTAGGTGTATGTATATAAAAATTCTTTTATTACTAATGCCTATAGTCGATAGGTGTACACACTTATGTGTTCACTCGCCATGCTCTATACCCCTCTCATGTAAGCCCGAAAGGCAGTGCATGAGTGGTATATCTAGCCTCAATTTTTCGAGTTAGGTGTATGTAAATAATGTTAATATCAATAACCTTTTCAAATAATAAGAGAAAGCAAGCAAATTAAACTCAAGCACTATCTTGACTTTACTGATTTGATTTGTTATACGAAAAGAAATAAAGATGCCACTGTGCAAACTGTGACAATCAATTACAGAATTTGTTTCATAATTGCACTATGTTTTCATCCAAAACAACTAGCCAAAGTAGAGTTGAATGTAATGATAACTTAGCTTTTGTTGGACGTTTTGATTAGTAAAGGACTGAAATTTTCGATCGAGATAATGACCAAAACTTATATTTAACTCATTAGTGTCAATTTAAAAGTAAATTCTTTATTTGTAAATATTTTTAAAAACTTGCATTCATACCTTTGTAAATAAATCTTGCATTTAGAAATTTTTCATATTGCATTTTGGATTTTGTGGGTAGTATTCGCTGAAAACCCTCACGAGACAACACTCGTCCTACTAAGGACACCTAGAGGTTTAACGGCTTGTTGCATACGCTCAATGCAATCGTGTTTCCTATGAAAACGGATTTATCTTAGTTTTAGTTTATTTGGGGACGAATAAAAAGATAAGTGTGGGGGTATTTGATATGCACGTAAATGTGCATATTTATACTTCCATATTTAATATAATTTAATTAAATCAATGAGCATATATAGTATTTTACATGTCTAAACCAAAATTTAAATTGTTTTCAAATCATCATTTATCCATCTTCATTTAGGGGCAAAATGCTTATTTTTGTGTATGATTTAATTTGTGAAAATTCACTTGCACATTTTATTTTTATTTGTAGGAATTTGGATGAAAAATAGAAGAGGCTTCATGTATTCATGCATGCACAAGTGAAGGAAGACAAATGAATATGGAAATAAATCAATTCATGCATCGTGGAGGACCCCACCTACCCACTTACCATGATCTACAATTAGGAGCTAATGCACATGTTAGTGGAGATTAAAAGCACATGCACGCTTAATGTAGAATTAATTACTTGCTAATGATAACTTGGTGGCCATACTACATCAAGGGAAATTTGGGTAGTCCTTTAAAAATATGCATTAGGGTTTTAGGCATGTATAAATACCTCTTATGTTTCATGTAATGAGGCTCTTACCACCTTCTAATTAGTTTAGTGGTAGCCACAAATTGTAACATAAAATCTCTTTTTCTCTTTCATGGCTTCTTAGCCTATTTACTCTTGTGTAATTTTCTTATGCAATTTAATTTTGTACTCTTTTAATCATTGTTCTTTACTTTATGCAATTAGTGTAGTTTTATTTTATGCAAGTAGATTAGATTTATTTACATGCAATTTAGTTAGTTCTCTTTTTCCTTTTGTTTTTGTTCTATGTTGCAATCTACATTTGTTGAAATGATAAAAAAATATGAGAAGCTAAAACCCTTCAATTTGGGGTTAATGAAGCTCTCTTAATAATGTAGATTAAACATATTTGATAATTTATGATCTCTTTTTGTGCTTAATGGAAATGTTTGAATGGGTAAAATTTTTTTTGTTTAACTTTGAATTTGATAGCCTATGTTGTTGACACAAAATAGGCAATGCTTAAACAAACATAAACACAAATTACCTCTTCATCTACATATGATTTTTGTAATGAAGTGAATTTTAGAATCAAAATTTGATGGTCTATATTACTAATCAATAGTAAATAGATCATGCTTAGAATAGATTTTATTTTTAATTTCATTATCATTTTCATGAGAGTTAACATGTGGCTTGGTTGGTGTGTTAAAGTTTGATGGTTTATTTGGGCTAATTAATAACACAAATAGACCATAATTAGGATAAACACATCAAATAAATTCACACATGACCAAAATGAGAGATCGTGATTTCATTATGTTGATTTATGAGATCATGAGAAGGAAATTGCCTCTAAATTGTCTTCTAATCTCATATTTTTATTCACTTTTTTATTAGCTTTTTTTTTTACATTTTTTAGCTTAAACACTTCAAATCTTGGTTTAATTTGATTGAGTAGAATTTTAAATCAATTCAATTCCCCGCGGATCGACTCGTACTCACCACGTACTAAAATTGTACGCCGTGCGCTTGCGGTTATTTTTATTACAATCTTTCGGTGATTTTCTAACCGATAGAAAATTATCCGTTAAACACAAACCTATATAGTTTACCACAAAATTTTAACTAATGGTGCATACATGAGGTAAGAACAACATATCCAAATTTTAGATTTTTTTAATTTTTCTACAATTAATTATGATATTTCTACGAACCTGTGTTTTCTGCCCTGATTTCACCAAAAAATAGCTTGTTAAAATGACCATCTTTAACCCATCAAAACTCAATGAAATTATATGAAATTTGGAACAAAGATGCTGGAACATGGAAGCAACAACGTATCCAAATTTGAAAATTTTCAGTAATTTATTTGAATTGATTTGATTTTTGAAAGAGGTTAGGGTTTGTGAACTTGGGGAAGAAGAAGGTTCACTGTCTTTCTTAGTTGAAAACAAAAGTGAGAATATGAGGAAAAGAACGTACATGAGATAGTTTCTATCAAATTTCTTAAATGGGCAAAGTGTGGATTTAATCCAACAAGAGATAATACAACACCATTTCTTCCAAGCATAAATAACTACAACACTAAAACCAATGTTTTAACCCATAACTTGATTACATAAACTATACTAGTTTATACCATCAATCTTAGACCACTAATTACATTTTTATTTGCAAAAATAAGAAATGAATTCAAAATCCATCTTTTCATTAATATATAAAATTACACTTCCAATTTGAAACCGAATTTGGATAAAATAGTCTTTTATATTATAATTCACTATTTTAACATCAAAACTTGACTAGTCAATACTAACTCCATTTTCATGTTTCAAAGGTGATAAAATAATTCATATAATTAAACTTGGAAACAAAATAATCCCATATTTCATAATTAAATTTTCCCCATTTTTTCTATTATAACAGAAAAGAATTAAATCACTTAGAAATATTATTATTACGCTAAAATCCTTCAAACATTCATTTTCCACTAGAAAATCATTTATATGTGCTCCTTCCATATTATTCCAAATTCCACTTTAAATTTGAAATAAAAATCCCCTAATCTCTTAATTATTAAATTATCAATGTATTAAGTTATATTTTAACATAATTTCAGGTATTCAAAAGCCAGAGTTGTTATAGACTCTCCCCCTTACGAAAATTGCATCCCAGCAATTTCTATTATAGAGAAGGGTCTGTAATTTACACATTTATTTCCATATTACACTTATCCTAAAATCATTTCTTTATCTTGAGAATCTTAATATTATAAACTCAACTTAATACAACATTCGTTTAACCATCCACTAAGACAACAGCGACCAATCAGAAAGGTAATGCCTCAAAATCATTACCATTCAATGAAAATACTTTATTAAAGTTAGGAATACTTTACCCTTTATAAATTACCTCATTTCAAACCTTAAAATCTTTTGTTTAATTACTTAATAAAAAAATTCTCAATTTTTTTTCTAACTTTCAAAGTTTTGGGAAAAATTCGGCATAGTCTCCTTTGTACAGAGTGTCTTAAGAGCAATTATAATATAATAAATTAGATATATATCGACCAAAACATAGTCGAAAACAATTTATATATCAAAATTTGCCACACGGCGTATGACCAACAATAAATATAACACTTAAGTAAAATCTTAACTTATTTTAACATTTTTCTTGTTTCTTTTTAAGAAATTTACTAACTTCTTATGCGAGTGAGAGCAAGCTAAAAGTTGCAGCATAGTTCAACTAGCCTTTAAAAGCACCTATTCTCAACTCAAAGGTCATATATTAGCCATATGTAAAGAAGTTACAAGAATATGCCTTCATAAATAAAATATAGAAACAACATCACTATTGTATTTTAACCACTTTCTAACTAAATTCTAAGGGTCTAAACGACTAAATCAAGGAATGGTTTCAAAGAATAAATGTTTACATAATGTATTAACTTACCAAAACATCTCTCGGATTACAAGAACATTAAGTACAACTCAACTTATTGAGGATTTTATAAAGGTACCAACTCGAATTTTCGAATATAAAAGAAGGTCTGATCATAAAATGCATGTTTTTGACTTAGTAAACCTAAATTTTTTGCAGAACACTTACAACAAAAGCTATAGCTTATACTCTTAGCTTTTTGAAATGGGAAAAATTACTAAAATCAGATTTACTGTTCAAAAGTTATGATCAAAACAAGACGAGGTTTTAACCGAGAAATTGTGTAACGTGCCATAATTTATGGTTACGTTTGAAACATTGTTTAGCTCATTAAAACGATAGAATTTGAGAAAATGATCTAAACAAAAGTTCTTCATTACTGAAACATCTTTCAAATTCAAAAATATTCAATACAATCGGACAAAAGAGTCAAAAGATATGGTCGTTCTACTACAACCATTTTGAAAACAAAATTTCCGCAACCTAGTCATTTGAAAATTTTCATCCTTTACCAAAATTTTACATCAAGACAACAATTTTCTCTAAAATCCTTTAAACAAAGTTTTAGGATAAATAATTTTTCCCAGAAAGCTAAGAGTTGTTAATCATGAATTATCATTAGCTAACAAGTACATAAATATGAAAATACTTTTCGTATTTTTTTGACTTACTAAATAGATTTTTAAAGAGTAAAACTTAATTATTATTAATTATATTTTAAGACTTAATTTAGACTTAACCTGTCTATACTTTTCCTTTAAATTTACTATTGAAAAGAAAAATAATCAATTTGGGGAGACCATTAGTTTAAATTAACACTTTTCTTTTATTGTTACCAATCAACTATTAGCTTCAAATCTTGAACATAAACCAAAACAATAATAACAACAACATTATTATTCTTTCTATAAAACCTTTCACCAAGAAATCTTTCTCAAGATTGAGAAAAATGACTTTCTCCAGTGATTAACTTCTCTTTGAAGAGTTAGAATAATGTATATAATTCAACCTTCTGATAAAAAGGTAAATATAAAGCTAGCTAAATTACTTAAAATTTCCACAAAGTTCAAAATACACTATAAGTTATAATTATCACATTTTGAGTCCTACAAGAAAACCAAATTCTTCTTGGTAAGGCGGGTTAGAGTGGCAGAGATTTTAATGAAGTCCTTAATGAACTTCCTATAGTAGCACGCCCTATGGAAACTCCTCACTTTCGTGGCATTCTTTAGCACCTGCCAATCCTGAAATGTAGCAACTTTACTAGGATTGACCGTCATCCCACTTTTCGAGACAACGTGACCCAAAAGCGTACCTCCTCGCATCAAAAGTAACATTTGGAAAACTTTGCCTTTAATTTATTATCACGGAGTGTATTGAGCACTTCTCCTAAATGCAACATGTTCTCCTGCTCACTTTTCGAATAGACTAATATGTCATCCATAAATATCACCACAAACTTATTAAGCAACTCTGTAAAACTCGACTCATCAGATCGACAAAGTAGGAGAGTGCATTGGTCAGTCCGAAGGGCATGACTAACCACTCATTTAGTCCGTCGGGTGTATGAAAAGCATTCTTCTGAATACTAATCCTGAACCATACACAATTGAAGGAATTCGGTAGCCAAGTCAACTGAAGAGAACACCTTCGCTCCAACCTACTGACCAAATGGATCATCTATGCAGGGCAACGGGTAACGATTCTTCTTAGTCAACTTATTCAACTCTTGATAATCGATGCAAAGCTTCAGAGAACCATCCTCCTAGGTAGTAAAGACAACTGGTGGTCCACATTCTGAAATACTTCTCCTAATGAAGCCATACTCCAACAGCTCATTCACTTGCTTATTCAGCTTACGTATCTCCTTAGGAGCCATATGCCTCAAAGGTAAGGCAACATGTATGGCATTCTCCACAAGATAAATCTAGACCTCGATCTCTCTATGGGGTGGAAGATCGGCAACCTTGGAAAAGACATCTGGATAATCTCTAACTATAGGCACTGAATCTAACTCATTATGTGATAGCTCTAATAACTATAGGTAACTCAACATAACTGAACCTTTGGGATCACAATAAACCTATATATTAAGTCCACCACAAGTACCCAACCAAACTATAACACCCCTAATTTTAGTGACATTATTCAAGAGATTTAATTAGAATAAATTTAATAGAATAATGTAGATAAGGAGAGTGAGGTTGACTAATAAAAATATAGTGGCCGTGCTTATTAAACTTAATGAACTTAAAAATGGTTAGGTACTTAAATATAAGGGCATAAGAATAATTTCCACCCATATTTCCCACCCTTATACTATTCCCCTAACCATACAAGTTCATTATTATTCTCAAACAAAAACTATAAATGTAAGAAGCAACAAGGTTGACCATAGGAAGATAAAAGAGAAGAAGAAAATTTAAAAAAAGCTTAGGATTCAAGCTAGAGGAAATCAATCTCAAACAATCTCTAATCTCCCTATCTCAAGTAAGGTGAATAATAATTTCTACATCTCTGTTTTGATTTTTACATCATATGGTTTTGGATTTGATGATAAATCTGGTTTTATGATATGTAGAATGATGATATGCTTGATTTTCATTTTTGTATGTTTAAACAAGGTTGTCTAATAAGGGATATACACGGTTGTAGGGTAAAACCGAGAGGAAATGATTTTAAATGCTATGGGAAAATTATATGTTGTAGAAAACATGATTTTGGAGTTGGGTTTCAATTTTTATAATTTTCCAAGCCGTGGAGAATTTATTATGAAATTTCAAAGGAAAATAAGGTTATTTGGGTTTATAAATTATTTTGGAGAAAATACTAAGAATTTGGGTCTAAATTTTTAATATGTTAGATAACATAAATAAAGTGAATTTCTGGTATTTTTAGGGATTTTTACTAAGTGATTTATTATGGAAATTAAATTATTTTGAAAGGAGGACCTAAATGATTTAATTGTTTAATAAGAGGAAGGGCTTATTTGCTAAATGTTAAATTGGTTTAGATCTGAGAAAATTGAGGCAAATATTATCCAAAATATTCAAAAAGTTATGAAATCCAATCAAACGTTTACAAGCAGGCAAGTTAGTTGCAAAAAGTTTACTTATTTTGGAAAAATCAGCTTTTACCCGGAAAAAATTGGTTCCACCTTCTTTGGTGAACCTTTCGTATCAGACCTCTCGAACAAGACCTTTTGACTTCAATGACCAACAAGGTTGAAAGCAATGCACATGATATCATTCAGGTGGTATGTAGTAAATTGATCTAAGTCGAAAGGTATGGTGTCGAAAGGTTGCTTCCAAAGGAGATGGATCCTTAGTTTATTTTTATTTAAAAAGAGAAATCACTTGCCTGTCTTCTAAAGACCTTTCAACATGGTCGAAAGGTTTGGTTTTCAAAAGGTTGTTTTAAAAGACCTTTCGACAAGGTCGAATGGTATGGATTTTATAAGTTGTTTTATATGACCTTTCGTCTTAATCGAAAGGTTAGGTTTTGAAAGGATTTATAAGACCTTTCGACATAGTCGAATGGTTTGATTTCGAAAGGTTGTTTCAAAGGGATTTTTGAAAAGAACTACCGCCTTTATTTTATTCAACCTTCCAAAGGGGTTGAAAGCAGTTCAACTTAGTTGAAAGGTTTACTGGTTTATAAATACAAGCCGCTTCCCAACCTTCCGAAGGGGTCGAAAGCAGGAGCTCTCGACACAGTCGAAATGTTTAAATGTTTTCCCAATTGTTTTATAAAGTAGAGGGTGGTTTTGAAAACTTTCACCTATGACCCAAAGTAATATCTTTAAGTGTAAACCCAATGCTTTCGAAAGGATGAACTTTCAATGGTTTCGAAGGGTAGCCTTCATTAGTTTCGAAAGGTTCTGAAAGAAGTGTTTTAAAAGGATTAAAAAGGCTGGTACCTATTATTTTTAAATATAAGTTTTATGCTTTCGAAGGGGGTCGGAAGCAAAGCTTTCGAGGGGGTCGAAAGAAAAGCTTTCGGAGGGGTCGAAAGTAAAGGTTTCGACGTTGTCGAAAGGTTTTAAAACTCAAACTCAAATTTTTGAAGGAAAAACCCACGACATAAATAAAGGAGTTTTGTAATGAATATAAGTATGTAATTTTTAATAAGTATTTCCTTGATAAAATATAAGTTAAAGGAGTTAACTATGTTTTATATGAATTGCATTTCAAGGACCTTAAACCCATAGGAGTGGTATTGTTAATTGTTATGTTGCTTCGTCAAATATGAATATATTCACTATATAATGGACCCATAACTGTATTTTAGGGATAAAGGGTAGAAGAACTAGCTAGGTTAACCCACTAGTGAATGTAAATTGTTTAAACTCCAGAATGAATAGAATTGCATCCAGGAGGTCAGGAAGACCAGAATATTGGATGCTAAAATATAAAGGAAGGATATTGGCAGGGGCCAATAGGTTCACAGTAAATCAATGAAAACTGTATGATATTGGCAGGGGCCAATAGGTTCATAGTTAGCCCATGAAAACTAGGTGTAAAGGAAGATGTCAGATAGACAGGTTCATAGTAAGCTTAGGAAAACTATGATTGAATACCTTCCGAAGTGGTCGAAAGCAGGAGCTCTCGACACAATCGAAAGGTTTTAATGTTTCCCCTAATGTTTTATAAAGTAGAGGGTGGTTTTGAAAACTTTCACTTATGACCCAAAGTAATATCTTTAAGTGTAAACCCAATGCTTTCGAAAGGATGAACTTTCAATGGTTTCGAAGGGTAGCCTTCATTGGTTTCGAAAGGTTTAGAAAGAAGTGTTTTAAAAGGATTAAAAAGGCTAGTGCCTAATGTTTTTAAATATAAGTTTTATGCTTTTGAAGGGGGTCGAAAGCAATGCTTTTGAAGGGGTCGAAAGCAAAGGTTTCGATGTTGTCGAAAGGTTTTAAAACCTAAACTCAAATTTTTGAAAGAAAAACTCATGACATAAAGAAATAGGTTTTGTAATGACTATAAGTATGTAATTTTGAAGAAGTATTTTCTTGATAAAATATAAGTTAAAGGAGTAACTATGTTTTATATGAATTGTATTTCAAGGACCTTAAACCCATAGGAGTGGTATTGTTAATCGTTATGTTGCTTCTTCAAATATGAATATATTCACTGTATAATGGACCCATAACTGTATTTTGGGGATAAAGGGTAGAAGAACCAGCTAGGTTAACCCAGTAGTGAATGTAAATTGATTAAACTCCAGAATGAATAGAATTTCATCCGGGAAGTTAGGAAGACCAGAATATAAGATGCTAAAATATAAAGGAAGGATATTGGCAGGGGCCAATAGGTTCACAATAAACCCATGAAAACTGTATGATATTCGTAGGGGCAAATAGGTTCATAGTTAGCCCATGAAAACTAGGTGTAAAGGAAGATGTTAGATGGACAGGTTCATAATAAGCTTAGGAAAACTATGATTGAATACTGGCAGAGGCTAGTAGGTTTGTAGTTAGCCCATAAATACTATATTCGGATGTAATATTGACAGATGTCAATAGGTTCCTAGTCAACCCATGAAAACTAGGATAAGAAAGAAGTTAATTGAATAACCAATAGGTTCAGAAAGAACCCATGAAATGATTAAGTTAATTGGCAGGGGCCAATAGGTCATTAGTAATCCCATGAAAACTATGAAACCGGACAAGGAATCCGTAAGTTAAAAATAGGTTAATAGTTAGCCCATGAAAACTATGAAACTGGACAGGGAGTCCACAAAAATTAAACGGGTTATTGGTAAACCCATGAAAACTAATAGGTTAATAGTGACCCTAAAACTATGATTATGATAGGGTGTCAGATTAAAGTGGGGATGGGTAATCCAAATTGTTTTAAGTATGAATATCATCATAATATTTTGAAAATGTATGTTTTAACCATTGTGGATGCAGGAGCACAGAATATGGTTTTATAAAGGTTTTAGGATACTAGAGAGGAAAACCCGTTCCGCTAAGCCGCGTGGTCTCACTAGATATCTAAAAATATTGAGATGTTAGATTATTATTCATACTAGGCTTTATGTCTAACTCGAAGTTTTTGTTTTCCCCTTAAACTCTCGGGTACTCAATTAATTTTGAGTAGTTTGAGATTTAAGGTTCTCAGGTTTTCGTCTCTGACGAATAAAGCTTTCGGAGGCGTGCAGGAGGCAGATAGTTATTAAGAGTTTTAATTTCCGCCGTGTATTTTGTTGTAAAGGCAGATTTATTAGCCTTACTATATCCTCTGATCAACCAAGGGGCATCTTCATATGTCGCTCTTAACTTAATTTTTATAATTTTATTTTGCTGAACGTGGGTAACGTAATTTGGGTTATGTATTGAACATGCAAAGTTTTTGTGGAAATATGTTTTTAAATTGTTAATTTTTTTCCATATTTCTTTGATCTATGAATCAATGTATCTAACACCACCATATTTGGTCACCAAAGATTAATAACTTTGGATGTTGTAGCATCTGTAGCCTTTAGTTTTGGGCCTCCAAGTAGGGCGATGTTACAAGTTGGTATTAGAGCATATGTTTATGAAACTTTAAAAGAAAGGATAAACTTAAAAGCTTTTTCTAACATAATCCGATGAATTTGAAAATATGATCGGGGTTTTGGGTTAACGCTGTAGTAACGTATTTGTATTTGATATATAGGTATATATCTAAGTACGTATTCTCCTCTCTTTTAGACTATTCTTCTGTATCCTACTAAGGCTCATATGAAGATATATGAGAAAGAAGACATGGAGGCAGGAAACGGAAGAAAAAATCTGGGTGGAGGAAGCACCACTACCAATGGAAATGCTCGACCTAATACTCGGAGAAACCCAGGTCGACGGGCCAATGCTAATCAAAATGCTGAGGCTAATGTAGGTGGTGAAAATCCGTAATAGATCTGGGGATGGTGTATCAGTTGTTGGCTAATCTTTTGCAAGCAGGGGCTGTTGGGAATGTTGGTGGAGCTAATCCTGTAGTTCCAGCTGGTTATAACTATGCTAAGCTGAGTAGAGACTATGTCAGTCTGGGAGGAAAGCCATTTGTTGGAACGGAAGATGTTGTGGAAGTTGAAAACTGGCTATTGAACTGTGAAAGGATCTTTACAAATTTAGGCTTGAATGATCGAGAGAAGAGAAGGCTAGCCTCTAGACAACTGCAAGGGTTAGCGCTGCATTGGTGGAACAGTGTGACGGCTGGATTGCTTGAGGAAGAGTTGATGTGGGCTAATTTCAGAAGGAGATTTGAGCAGAGGTTCTTGTCTGAGGTTGCCAAGTAGGCGTTGATAAGGAAGTTTATGGATCTTGTCCAAGGACAGATGTCCATGATCGAATACGCTGCTAAGTTTTATGAGCTATCTCGATATGGAAATGCTTTGGTTGACACAGATGTCAGGAGGAATGAGAGATTCATTAGGGGTTTAAGGCTAGAGTTAGGAAGGATGGCTATGACTCATGTCAAAGAACTTTATCATGTGATGGTGGAGATGATTGTCCGACATAAGGAGATGCTTGATATTTCGGCTCGAGAAAAGCCAGTTGAGTCCCAGGGTTCTCAAGGAAGGAAAAGGAAGTTCTTTAAGAAGAAGGGAGCCCAGAAAGAGATGCCGCTAAGAAGGCAAAGGTCGAGTTGGTGTGTTACAAGTATGATAAGAAGGGCCATTATGTCAACGAGTGTAGAACCAAGTTGGGCATTATAAGAACCAGTGTCAGGAGCCAGTCATGGCGGACAGAGGGAAGGTGTTTGCAGTTGGACCACCATCTTCTTCTAGACCTACTGCAGCAGAGAAAGGTAAAACTATGATGGAAAGTATGCTTTTGATTCAGAGTATATCAGTTAGGGTACTTTTTGATACCGGTGCATCACACTCATTTATATCACATTATTTGGTTGATAGGTTATGTATAGAACTCACATACCTTGTTACTTCGTTAAAGGTTGCGAATCCAATAGGAGGGTATGAAACTCTTGGTATGAGATGTGACCAGATAGAACTTGATTTGTTAGGTCATAAGTTTGCATGCAGCTTGTATGTTCTTGATTTCGTAGATTTCAGGATCATCTTAGATATGGATTGGTTGGGTAAGTATGAGGCTATGATATTTTGCTAGGATCGGGAAATATCATTGAGGCAGCCAAATAGTCATAACCGAATCAT
Source organism: Allium fistulosum (assembly GCA_030737815.1). Taxonomy (NCBI): domain Eukaryota; kingdom Viridiplantae; phylum Streptophyta; class Magnoliopsida; order Asparagales; family Amaryllidaceae; genus Allium; species Allium fistulosum. The sequence goes on along the minus strand of CM060905.1, from coordinate 747,881,877 downwards.
TTTCTCAATGGAGAATTCCAGTAAGAGTGTTTATCCTTTGTTGAGTGCCATGGAAGCTGGAGAAGGGCTTAGTCAGGTTCGTGTAGCTAGAGAGTTTGCAGATGTCTTTGAGATGGTTACTGGATTACCACCGAAACGAGCTGTTGAGTTTTAGAAAGACCTTGTACCGGGAGATGAACCCGTCAGTAGACCACCTAGCAAGATGACACCAACGAAGATGAAGGAATTGAAGGTGCAGCTAGTGGATATTGAGGGAAGGGATTTTATTAGACCAAGCAATTCGCCTTGGGGAGCGGCCGCGGTGTTTGTAAAGTAACCATATGGATCGTTAAGGATGTGCATCGACTATCGTAAGTTAAACGAAAGGACGATCAAGAGTAGGTACCCTCTACCAATGATAGATGATCTGTTTGATCAGTTGAGTGGAGCCAGAGTATTTTCCCAATTGGATTTGGCAATGGGGTTCCATCAGTTGAGAGTGGCGGAGGATAGCATTCCTTTGATGGCATTCCGAACTAGGTATGGTTTGTATGAGTGGTTGGTGATGCCCTTTGGATTGACGAATGCGCCTGCTTTCTTCGTTGATTTGAAGAATCGGGTTTTCAGAAAGCACTTGGATAGGTTTGTTTTGGCGTTCATAGATGACATTTTGGTGTACTCTAATGATGAAAGAGAGCATGAGGTTCATCTTAGAGTGGTGTTGGAGACGCTGAGGCAGAATGAGCCAAAGGCGAAGTTTTTCTAGTGTCATTTCTGGAAGAGAGAAGTTAAGTTTTTTGGTCACATGGTTTTAGAGGAAGGATTGTCAGTTGATCCAGTTAAGATCAAGGCAGTCAATAATTGGAAGAGACCAGAGACGGTAACCGAGATCAGGAGTTTTTTTGGACTTGCTAGCTATTACCGGAGGTTCATCAAGGATTTCAGCACCTTTGACTAAGTTGACCAGGAAGGAAGTAAAGTTTGTTTGGTCCGACAAATGTGAGGAAGCATTCCTTAAGCTAAAGCATTTGTTAACCAATGCTCCATTGTTAGTAGTTCCAGATGGTAACCAAGGGTTGATAGTATACATTGATGCGTGTGGCACTGGATTGGGAGCAGTATTGATGCAGGAGGGCAAAGTTATTGCTTATTCATCTAGGCAACTTAGATCGCACAAAGTCAGATATCCTACTCATGACTTAGAGTTGGCTGCAGTGATCTTTGCCTTGAAGATCTAGAGGCCTTATCTGTTGGGAGAGAGATTTGAGTTGTATACTGATCATAAGTCGTTAAAGTATTTATTCTCTCAGAAGGAGTTGAATATGATACAGCAGAGATGGATGGACTTTTTGGTCGCTTATGATTTTTGTATAGAGTATACTCCTGGGAAAGGAAATAAGGTAGCAGATGCCCTCAGTAGAAAACATCAGAATTTGGTGTTAGCGATGTTGGCAAAATGGAAGGATCTAGAAGCTTTAGCCAGTTGTGGTATGCAGTCGAGATCTACTGCTAGTTCTAGTCAGGGTGTTGCCATGTTGTCTTGTTTAGAAGTTCGACCAGTGCTGATCAAGAGGATAACTTCTAAGTGGAGAGAAGATCCAGTTTTAGCCGAGAAGATTAGAAGGCTTGAGGGAGGATCGGTGGTTGATGACCCAAAGGATTTTAGTCTTGACCAAAGAGGATGATTGAGAAAGAAGGGACGATTATGTGTTCTAAATGTAGAGAACTTAAGGAGGGAAGTTCTAGAGGAATGTCATCGATCGAAGTTTACGATTCATCCTGAAGGAACCAAGATGTATCAAGATATGAAGAGGAGCTTTTATTGGGAAGGCATGAAGAAGGATGTTGGCTTGTGGGTTAGACAGTGTATTAACTGTCAACAAGTGAAGGCCGAACATCAGAAGCCGAGTGGGTTACTTCAGCCTTTAGATATTCTAGTTTGGATATGAGATTCGATATCGATGGATTTTATAGATGGCCGGTTGCCAAGGTCAAGTAGAGGAAATGAAAGTATATGGGTTATAGTGGACAGGTTGACCAAGAGTGCCCATTTCATTTCGGTAAAGTCAACCAGGACGGCACCTGTTTTGGCTAAGTTGTTCATGAAGAACATAGTTAGACTTCATGGGATTCCTAGTAGCACAGCAGCGACAGAGATTCATTATTCACTAGCGAATTTTGGAGGAGTCTACAAGAGGTATTAGGCACCAAGCTCAAGATGAGTACAACTTATCACCCATAGACGGATGGGCAGATAGAGAGAGTCAACAAGGTACTTGAGGATTTATTGAGAGTTTATGTGTTAGACTTTGGTGGATCTTGGGAAGATCACCTACATCTGATTGAGTTTTCCTATAATAATACTTATCATACTAGTATAAGAATGGCGCCTTTTGATACTTTGTATGGAAGACCATGCAAATCGCCAGCGTGTTGGTTAGAGACTGGAGACAGATTGGTCTTAGGTCCAGATTTGGTTAGAGAGGTGTCGGAAAAGATTGAGTTAATCCGAGGACGGATGAAGGAAGCTCAATCCAGGTAGAAGACTTACGCAGATAAAAGGCGTAAAGCCTTAGAGTTCTCAACGGGAGACAGAGTTTTCATTAAAGTATCACTGATGAAGGGTGTGGTACGATTTGGAAAGTCGGGAAAGTTAGCCCCGAGGTATGTTGGTCCATTTCAGATTATAAGATGGATTGGAAAGCTCACATACAGAGTAGAATTGCCGAGCAGTTTGGCAGGTGTCCATATGTGTTCCATGTGTCTCATCTTTGTAAGTATGTGCATGATCCAGAGTCTACTATTCCTCAGACAGAGTTGGAGGACTTAGTAGTGGAGCCTGATTTGACTTTTGTTAGACAACCAGTTCGGGTTGTAACGAGAGATGAGAAGAGATTGAGGACCAAGACAGTCAAGTTAGTGAAAGTTCAATGTAGCAATAATGAGAAAGACTGTACTTGGGAGACAGATGACAGGATTCGAGAGGCTTATCCTGATCTTCTTTGGTGGTATGTCTATATCAAATTTATATAGATTGGTTGCTAGTCAGATAGGCTAATATAGATGTTAGGAGATGTTACATATGATTGCTATGGTTGCTAGTTAGTCCTTACTGAATTTCGAGGACGAAATTCTTTAAGGAGGGGAGCCTGTAACACCTCTAATTTTAGTGACATTATTCAGGAGATTTAATTAAAACAAATTAAATAGAATAATGTAGATAAGGAGAGTGAGGTTGATTAATAAAAATATAGTGGCCATGCTTATTAAACTTAATGAACTTAAAAATGGTTAAGTACTTAAATATAAAGGCATAAGAGTAATTTCCACCCATATTTCCCACTCTTATACTATTCCCCTAACCATACAAGTTCATTATTATTCTCAAACAAAAACTATAAATGTAAGAAGCAACAAGGCCGGCCATAAAAAGATAAAAGAGAAGAAGAAAATTTAAAAAAAGCTTAGGATTCAAGCTAGAGGAAAATCAATCTCAAACAATCTCTAATCTCCTTATCTCAAGCAAGGTGAATAATAATTTCTACATCTCTATTTTGATTCTTACATCATATGGTTTCAGATTTAATGATAAATCTGGTTTTATGATATGTAGATTGATGATATGCTTGATTTTTATTTATGCATGTTTAAACAAGGTTGTTTAATAAGGGATATACACGGTTATAGGGTAAAACCGAGAGGAAATGATTTTAAATGCCATGAGAAAATTATATGTTGTAGAAAATATGATTTTGGAGTTGGGTTTCAATTTTTATAATTTTCCAAGTCGTGGAGAATTTATTATGAATTTTCAAAGGAAAATAAGGTTATTTGGGTTTATAAATTATTTTGGAGAATATATTAAGAATTTGGGTCTAAATTTTTAATATGTTAGATAACATAATTAAAGCGAAATTCTGGAATTTTTATGGATTTTAAGTAAGTGATTTAGTATGGAAATTAAATTGTTTTGAAAGAAGGACCTAAATGATTTAATTGTTTTATAAGAGGAAGGGCTTATTTGCTAAATGTTAAATTAGTTTAGATTTGAGAAAATTGTAGAAAATATTATCCAAAATATTTAAAAAGTTATGAAAGCCAATCAAACGTTTACAAGTAGGAAAGTTAGTTGCAAAAAGTTTACTTATTTTGGAAAAGTCGGCTTTTACCCAGAAAAAGTTGGTTTCGCCTTCTTTGGTGAACCTTTCGTATCAGACCTCTCGAACAAGACCTTTCGACTTCAATGACCAACAAGGTTGAAAGCAATGCACATGATATCATTCAGGTGGTATGTAGTGAATTGATCTAAGTCGAAAGGTATGGTGTCGAAGGGTTGCTTTCGAAGGGTTGCTTCCGAAGGAGATGGATCCTTAGTTTATTTTTATTTGAAAAGAGAAATCACATGCTTGTCTTCTAAAGACCTTTCGACACAGTCGAAAGGTTTGGTTTTCAAAAGGTTGGTTTAAAAGACCTTTCGACAAGGTCGAAAGGTATTGTTTTTATAAGTTGTTTTATAAGACCATTCGTCTTAACCGAAAGGTTAGGTTTTGAAAGGATTTAAGAGACCTTTCGACATAGTCGAAAGGTTGTTTCAAAGAGATTTTTGAAAAGCACTGCCGCCTTTATTTTATTCAACCTTCCGAAGGGGTCAAAACCAGGTTCTTTCGACTTAGTCGAAAGGTTTACTGGTTTTATAAATACAAGCCGCTTCCCAACCTTCCGAAGGGGTCGAAAGCAGGAGCTCTCGACACAGTCGAAATGTTTAAATATTTTCCCCATTGTTTTATAAAGTAGAGGGTGGTTTTGAAAACTTTCACCTATGACCCAAAGTAATATCTTTAAGTGTAAACCCAATGCTTTCGAAAGGATGAACTTTCAATGGTTTCGAAGGGTAGCCTTCATTAGTTTCGAAAGGTTCCGAAAGAAGTGTTTTAAAAGGATTAAAAAGGCTGGTACCTATTATTTTTAAATATAAGTTTTATGCTTTCGAAGGGGGTCGGAAGCAAAGCTTTCGAGGGGGTCGAAAGAAAAGCTTTCGGAGGGGTCGAAAGTAAAGGTTTCGACGTTGTCGAAAGGTTTTAAAACTCAAACTCAAATTTTTGAAGGAAAAACCCACAACATAAATAAAGGAGTTTTGTAATGAATATAAGTATGTAATTTTTAATAAGTGTTTCCTTGATAAAATATAAGTTAAAGGAGTTAACTATGTTTTATATGAATTGCATTTCAAGGACCTTAAACCCATATGAGTGGTATTGTTAATTGTTATGTTGCTTCGTCAAATATGAATATATTCACTATATAATGGACCCATAACTGTATTTTAGGGATAAATGGTAGAAGAACTAGCTAGGTTAACCCACTAGTGAATGTAAATTGTTTAAACTCCAGAATGAATAGAATTGCATCCAGGAGGTCAGGAAGACCAGAATATTGGATGCTAAAATATAAAGGAAGGATATTGGCATGGGCCAATAGGTTCACAGTAAATCCATGAAAACTTTATGATATTGGCAGGAGCCAATAGGTTCATAGTTAGCCCATGAAAACTAGGTGTAAAGGAAGATGTCAGATAGACAGGTTCATAGTAAGCTTAGGAAAACTATGATTGAATACTGGTAGGGGCCAGTAGGTTTGTAGTTAGCCCATGAAAACTATATCCGGATGTAATATTGACAGATGTAAATAGGTTCCTAGTCAACCCATGAAAACTAGGATAAGAAAGAAGTTATTGGAATAACCAATAGGTTTAGAGAGAACCCATGAAATGATTAAGTTAATTGGCAGGGGCCAATAGGTTCTTAGTGATCCCATGAAAACTATGAAACCAGACAGGGAATTCATAAGTTAAAAATATGTTAATAGTTAGCCCATGAAAACTATGAAACTGGACAGGGAGTCCACAAACATTAAACATGTTATTAGTAAAGTAAACCCATGAAAACTAATAGGTTAATAATGACCCTAAAACTATGATTATGACAGGGCGTCAGATTAAAGTGGGGATGGGTAATCCTAATTGTTTTAAGTATGCATATCATCATAATATTTTGAAAATGTATGTTTTAACCATTGTGGATGCAGGAGCACAGAATATGGTTTTATAAAGGTTTTAGGATACTAGTGAGGGGAAAAGTCGTTTCGCTAAGCGGTGTGGTCTCACTAGATATCTAAAAGGATTGAGATGTTAGATTATTATTCATACCAGGTTTTATGCCTGACTCGAAGTTTTTGTTTTCCCCTTAAACTCTCGGGTACTCAATTAATTTTGGGTAGTTTGAGATTTAAGGTGCTTAGGTTTTCTTCTCTGATGAATAAAGCTTCTGGAGGCATGCAGGAGGCAGATAGTTATTAAGAGTTTTACTTTCCGCTATGTATTTTATTGTAAAGGTAGATTTATTAGCCTTACTATATACCCTGATCAACCAAGGGTGGCATCTTCATATGTCGCTCTTGGCGTTATTGTAATAATTATATTTTACCGAACGTGGGTAACGTAATTTGAGATTATGAAATTAACAGGCAAGGTTTTTGTGGAAATATGTTTTTGAATTGTTAATTTTTTTTCCATATTTCTGTGATCAGTGTATCAATGTATCTAGCACCGCCGTATTTGGTCGCCGAAGATTAATAACTATGGATGATTGCAGAATCTTTAGCCGTTACTTTTGGGCCTTCAAGTAGGGGGATGTTATAGTGACAACCGTCCTAACACAATCTAGGATTGCCCCATACATCGTCATCGAGTACATGCTCAGAATCAACCCAAACCTAGAAAATCCTAAGATAAAAACATCACCATCATTTAGATTTTATTCGGAGTTGTTACCTCATATATCAAAATTATTCTGTGTTCATTCGGGATATACATCATTATCATTCCGATTACATTTGGAGTTATTACATCACATATCAAAATCGTCCCGTGTTCATTCGAGATTTATCTTTTTTCTTCTAATTACAAGGTGTTCAAATCCTTTTATTAAATCTGCATACGTTCTATGGTTGGATCTCTTCGGATCATTTTATATTCAATTAATGTGCGATCTATTCGCATCATTTTATATTCAGTTTAATCTACGATCTCTCAGATCATTTAATGCTTAAGTTAAGGGGACGATCTCTTCGGATCATTTATTGCCCAATCTAAGGTTTAGATCTCTTCGGATCCTTGTTGAGTCCGCTTGCTCTCTAGCAAAGGAACTCAATGACCAAGCAAGCCCATCCGCACACTCTCTGATGAGGGGACTTGCTTTTCATACAAGGACATTCACTTACTCTCCGGCAGGGGAGCCTACACCTTGCACCCCGGTCCCGTCTCTCTGGATGCGACTCTAAGGCGACCAATATCATACAAGCCCATCCGCTCACTCTCCGATGAGGGAATTTGCACCTTACACTCTAGTTCTGTCTCTCCGAATGGAATTAAAAGTGATCAATTTCAATCATCACATTCAATGTGGATTTTTCAAAAATCGAATATTCACATCAAAGGAAAGCAATTAAGCAGAAATCCTAAGCGTTCTTCATGAACATCTGACTCAGAGCATGCCTATGGACCAATCTAAGTCTCGTAAACGTGTAAACGGTCTGAGGTTATTATCGTCCTAAGTAGTCATCCCAGGCATTCGACTCAGAGCGTACCTTGGAACCGTTCGGGATCCCATACACGTGTAAGCGGCCTGAGGTTATACTGTATCATTTATTTAAAGTTAGGGTAAAGGATTCGAACCTGACCCCAATCCATCCCGATCATGGGGTTGTCATCCAATGGAAGACTTTTTATCCATAACTTCATTCTGCCCCCATTCCAACGGTGAGCTTCTGGTTCCAGCTCCTACTGTCATGCATTCGTATTTCGATTTGCCACTCTGGCTCCAGCATCGCCCATTCCAGGCATTAAAGCTCATCCTAAATCTGAATCCATCATGCCCCCGAGTCGTAGGGGCATTATTTCAGTTTGCTTCGCTACAATTCCAGATGCTCCTGCACTGGTTTTCGATCCTTGGATCTGAAAGCATTTCTATCTATTCCTTATTATCCCATCCTTTGAAAAAATCCTTCAAGCATTTCTTGTTGTCTAATTATCACACCATCATGCATCTCCTTCATAATTCTCTCCATCTCTTCTCTGGTCAGGTAGATGGATTGATGAGAATTTGAGGACACCTCTAGGTTGCCCCAGGCTCTGGTTGACTTCCTCCAATCTTAGATTTTATGTTAGGTCTTTTCATCTTCTCCAAATTTTAGATTCAAGCTTCAAGTCCTCGGATCTCTTTCAAGTCTCTCAGTGAAAGCACCAATATATTAACCTAAAAAATGGATCAACACCGAGAAATTAGATGAAAGTGCCAATTCAGATTAAATAAAAGCAAAAGGAGTAAAAGAAGGCATAATTTTTATAGTGGTTCAGCGTAATCTTCGGTCTACGTCCACTTCACTCTATTTTATTAGTTATTCTTTTCTGTATTACAACAAATTAACTCAAATCTAACCACAATCTAGTAGATCTAAGATTTACAATTGAATTTCTAGGTTGTTTATGAGTCACTAGTGCTAGGAATTTGATGATCTATGTCCTCAAACAGTAAATAGTTGTTTCCTAGGTGACTTTAATAGAGGAGAGGTTAGAGGTGAAGAAGTAGCAGATTCTCTACGGTCAGAGAATCTAGTTCCTATTTTGGTTGCTCTATGGTTTGTATTTATACAGGTAACAGTCATATTGGGTCAGCAGTCGAGTTGGAGCTGAGTCAAGATGTCAGCCCAAAGGAGTACGAAAAAGGTGGGGGCTTGCGAGTTAAGGTGATAACTCGGTACCGAGTTACCCCCATAACTCGGTATCGATTTATCCGCTTAAGGAAAAACTTGCCCAACTCACTTGAATCGTGTTTTTTGCTTCATTATGGAGTCTCACTGTGTTTTCGTAGGACGGTGACTTGTTTTAATGATTATTCCTTCATAACTTGGCTTGTTCTACAGTTCACAGCAATCAGCCCTTTAATTCTTAAGATAATTCATTTGAAACTCTACGAAATCACTTGGGAATGCATGGAAGAGCTAAAGGATGGCTTGTATGAAGTTTGAGATTATGGTGGTGAAATACCATAACGCGGGTTCGAGTTATAGAGATAACTCCATGCCGAGTTATGTACTTAGTGTATTTTTAGCCTAATTTTTTCGGAGCTATTTTCTCTGTCCATATAAGCATGCTTGCTAATTTTCAAGTTGTTTCCTCTACGTTTGGATCTTCTAAGTCTAGTTGAAATCCACTTTGCTAAAAAGCGGGTTAATACTTGCCCTTAAAAGTATGCCTTTCGAATGTAAAGTGTGCTTTGCTCAAGAACAAGTTCCAATAATCAGTCTTCAATAGTTGAGCTCTCCAGCTACTTAAATCTTGGTGAATCGTCCAGTTCCTTCGGATCCTCTTATCAATTATGGGTCGTTCCAAACTTGTTATAGCCTAAGACTCTAGACTCTGCTTAAATGTACTTTATACATCATTATCATTCAGATTTCATTCGGATATATTACGTCACATATAAAAAATCATCCCATGTTCATCCGGGATATACATCGTTATTATTCTGATTTCATTCAGAGTTATTACATCAATATCAAAATCGTCCCGTGTTCATCCCGGATTTATCTGTTTTGTTCTAATTACAAGGCATTCAAATCCTTTTATTAAATCTGTATCCATTCTAGGGTTGGATCTATTTAGATCGTTGTATATTCAATTTAATGTGCGATCTATTCGAATTGTTTTATATTCAGTTTAATGTGCGATCTCTCCGGATTGTTTAATGTTTAAGTTAACGGGACGATCTTTCCGGATCATTTATCGCCCAATCTAGGGTTTAGATCTCTCTGGATCCTTGTTGAGTCTGCTTTCTCTCCGTCAAAGGAACTTAATGACTAAGCAAGCCCATCCGCACACTCTCTATTGAGGGGACTTGCTTTTTATACAAGCTCATTCGCTCACTCTCCGGCAAGGGATCCTACACCCTGCACTCCAGTTCCATCTCTCCGGATGGGACTCTAAGGCGACCAATATCATATGAGCCCATCCCCTCGCTTTCCGACGAGGGGACTTGTACTTTGCACTCCAGTTCTGTCTCTATGGACGGAATTAAAAGTAATCAATTTCAATCATCACATTCAATGTGGATTTTTCAAAAATCGAATATTCAAATCAATGGAAAGTAAACAAGAAAAAATCCTAAGAGTTCATCTTGGACATCTGACTCAGAGCGTGCCTAGTGACCAATCTAGGTCCCATACATGTAAGTGGTTTGTGGTTATTATTGTCCTAAGTAGTCATCTAAGGCATCCGACTTGTGCCTATGGACCGTTCGGGATCTCATACACGTGTAAGCGGCCTGAGGTTATACTGCATCATTTATTTAAAGTCGGGGTAAAGGAATCGAACCTGACCCCAATCCATCCCGATCATGGGGAATGGAAGTCTCTGATCCATAACTTCATTCCGCCCCCCGTTCCAACGGTGAGCTTCTGGTTCCAGCTTCTGCTGTCATGCATTCGTATTCCGATTTGCCACTCTGGCTACATAATCGTCTGTTCCAGGCATTAAAGCTCATCCTAAATCCAAATCGACCGTGCCTCCGAGTTGTAGGAGCATTATTTCATTTTGCTTTGCTACAATTCCAGATACTCCTGAACTGGTTTCCGATCCTTGGATCTGAATTCCAACAGTTCTAGCTATTCCTTATTATCTCATCCTTTGGAAAAATCCTTCAACCATTTCTTGATTTCTAATTACCACATCATCATGCATCTCCTTCATCATTCTCTCCATCTCTTCTCTGGTCGCGTAGATGTATTAATGAGGATTTGAAGACACTCTTGGTACCCCAGGCTTTGGTTGACTTCCTCCAATATTAGATCTGATGTTAGGCCTCTTCATCATCTCTAAATTTCAGATTCAAGCTTCACGTCTTCAGATCTCGTTCAAGTCTCTCGGTGAAAGCACCAAATCAACACCCAAAAATCTGATGAAAGAACCAGTTCAGATTAAATAAAAGCAAAAGTAGTAAAAGAAGATAGAATTTTTATAGTGGTTCGGCGTAATCTCCGGCCTACGTCCACTTCAATCTATTTTATTAATTGTTCTCTCTCTGGATTACAACTAATTAACTGTGATCTGACCATAATCTAGTGTATCTCAAATTTACAATAGAATTTCTAGGTTGTTTGTGAGTCACTCATACTAAGAATTTGCTGATCTAAGTCCTGGAAAAGAGAATAGTTGTTTCCTAGGTGACTTTAATAGAGGAGAGGTTAGATGTGAAGAAGTACAGAGTCTCAACGGTCAAAGAATCCATATCCTGTCTTGGTTGATCTATGGTTTGTATTTATAGGGGTAGCAATTATATTGGGTCAGAAGTTGAGTTGGAGCAGAGTCAAGATGTCGGCCCAAAGGAGTATGAAAAAGTTAGGTGGCTCACGAGTTAAGGTGATAACTCAGTGCCGAGTTATCCCCATAACTCGGTGTCGAGTTATCCCCATAACTCGGTGTCGAGTTATCCCCTTAACGGGAAACTTGCCCAACTCTCTTGCATCGTGTTTCTTGCTTCATTATGGAGTCTCCCTTGTGCTTTCGTACATTGGTGACTTGTTTTAATGATCATTCCTTCATAACTTGGTCTGTTCTATAGTTCACAGCAATCAACTCTTCAATTCTTGAGATAAGTTGTTTGGAACTCTACGAAATCACTTGGGCATGCGTGGAAGATCTAGAGGATAGCTTGTATGAATTTTGATATTATGGTAGTGGAGCACCATAACTCGATACCGAGTTATAGGGAGTTCGGTATCGAGTTAGGTACTTAGCGTATTTGTGGCCTAATTTTTCTCGAGCTATTTTCTTTTTCCATCTAAGCGTGCCTACCAATTTTCAAGCCGTTTCGTCTTCGTTTGGATCATCTAAGTCTAGTTGAAATCTGCTTTGCTAAAAAGCAGGTTAACACTTGCCCCTCAAAGCACACCTTTTGAATGTAAGGTGTGCTTTGCTCAAGAAAAAGTTCCAATAATCAGTCTTCGATAGTTGAGCTCTCCAGCTGCTTCAATCTTGGTGAATCGTCCAGTTCCTTCAGATTCTCTTGTCGATTATGGGTCATTCCAAAACTGCTGTAGCCCAAGACTCTAGACTCTGCTTAAGTGTAGTCTATACATCACCAACATTCTGATTTCATTGAAATTATTACATCACATATCAAAATCATCCTATGTTCATCCAGGATTTACATCATTATCATTCTGATTTCATTCGAGGTTTTTAAGTAACATATCAAAATCGTCTCGTGTTCATCCTTTTAAAAGGCGTTCAAATCCTTTTATTAAATCTACTTCATTTCTACGGTTGGATCTCTCCGGATCATTTTATACTCAGTTTAATATGCGATTACTTCGTATTGTTTTATATTTAGTTTAATGTGCGATTTCTCTAGATTGTTTAATTTAAGGGAGTGATCTCTTCAGATCGTTTATCGCTCAGTTTAGGGTTTCAATCTCTTCGGACCCTTGCTGAGTCGGCTTGACCTCCAGTAAAGGAACTCAACGACCAAGAAAGCATATTTGCTTACTCTTCGGTGAGGGGACATGCTTTTCATACAAGCTTATCCACTCGCTCTCCAGCAAGGGAGCCTGCACCCTGCACTCCGGTCCTATCTCATTAGACGGGACTTTAAGGCAGCCAATATCTTACAAGCCCATTCACTCGCTCTCCGACGAGGGGACTTGCACTTTGCACTCTAGTTCTGTCTCTTTGGACGGAATTAAAAGCAATCAATTTCAATCATCACGTTCAATGTGGATTTTTCAAAAACCGAATATTCAAATCAAAGGAAAGCAAACAAGCAAAAATCCTAAGCGTTCATCCCGGACATCCAACTCAGAGCATACATAGGGATGAATCTAGGTCCCGTACACGTGTAAGCGGTCCAAGGTTATTATCGTCCTAAGTAGTCATCTCAGGCATTCGACTCAGAGCGTGCCTAGGGACCGTTTGGGATCTCGTACACGTGTAAGTGGCCTTAGGTTATACTGCATCATTTATTTAAAGTCAGGGTAAAGGAATCCAACCTGACCACAATCCATCCCGACCATGGGGTTGTCATCCAATGGAAGTCTCTAGTCCATAACTTCATTCTGTCCCCATTCCAATAGTGAGCTTCTGATTCCAGCTCCTGCTATCATGCATTCGTATTTTGACTTGCCACTCTGGCTCTAGCATCACCCGTTCTAGGCATTAAAGCTCATCCTAAATCTAATCGATCGTGCCCTTGAGTCGTGCATCCATTATTTCAATTTTCTTCGCTACAATTCAAGATGCTCCTACATTGGTTTTCGGTCCTTGGATCTGAATTCCAGTAGCTCTAGTTATTCCTTGTTACCCCATCCTTTGGAAAATTCCATCAAGCATTTCTTGTTATCTAATTGTCACTCCATCCTGCATCCCCTTCATCATTCACTCTATCTCTTCTCTAGATGCATGGATGGATTGATGAGAATTTTAGGACACCTCCTAGTTGCCCCGAGGCTCTGGTTGACTTCCTCCAATCTTAGATCTGGTGTTAAGCCTCTTCATCTTCACCAAATTTCAAATTCAAGCTTCAAGTCTTCAGATCTCGTTCAAGTCTCTCGATGAAAACACCAAAATATTAACCTAAAAAATGGATTAACACCCAAAAATAAGATGAAAGCACCTGTTCAGATTAAATAAAAGCAAAAGCAGTAAAAGAAGATAGAACTTTTATAGTGGTTCGATGTAATCTCCGGCCTACGTCCACTTCAATCTATTTTATTGGTTGTTCTCTCTCTAGATTACAACTAATTAACTCAGATCTGAGCACAATCTAGTGGATCTCAAATTTACAGTAGAATTTTTATGTTATTTGTAAGTCACTCATACTAAGAATTTGCTAATCTAAGTCCTAGAATAGCAAATAGTTGTTTTCTAGGTGACTTTAATGGAGGAGAGGTTAGAGGTAAAGAAGTAGCAGAGTCTCCATGGTCAGAGAATCGATATCCTACTTTGGTTTCTCTATTATTTGTATTTATAGGGGCAACAGTCATATTGGGTCAGAAGTCGAGTTGGAGCATAGTCAAGCTGTCGGCCCAAAGGAGTATGAAAAAGTTGAGGGGCTCATGAGTTAAGGTGATAACTCGGTGTCGAGTTATCCCTATAACTCGGTGTCGAGTTATCCCCTTAAGGGGAAACTTGCCCAACTCTCTTGCAACGTGTTTCTTGCTTCATTATAGAGTCTCCCGTGTGTTTTTCGTAGGTTGGCGAATTATTTTGATGATTATTCCTTCATAACTTGGCTTGTTCTACAGTTCACAACAATCAACTCTTTAATTCTTAAGAAAAGTCGTCCGGAACTTTATGAAATCACTTGGGCATGCATGGAAGATGATAGCTTGTATGTAGTTTTAGATTATGGTGGTGAAGCACCATAATCGGGTACCTAGTTATAGTGATAACTCTATGCCGAGTTATGTACTTAGCATATTTATGGCCCAATTTTTCCCAAGCTATTTTCTTTTTCCATCTAAGCGTGCCTACCAATTTTCAAGCCATTTCTTCTTTGTTTGTATCTTCTAAGTCCAGCTGAAACCTGCTTTTCTAAAAAGCGGGTTAACACTTGCTCCTCAAAGTAAACCTTTCGAATGTAAGTGTGCTTTGCTCAAGAACAAGTTCCAATAATCAGTCTTTGATAGTTAACACTGTCACCGGGAAGGTCATTTCATCAAAAATTGTCCCGAGCTCAAGGAAAAGAGGTAGCCTAAACCCTTTGTTATCATCAGAGAACCATCTACTTTAGTAGCAGCAAAGGGAAAAGGAGTTGTGGAAGGATCAGTTTAGCACTGGAAAGATAGAGATTAGTATTAGGAATAGTATCCTAAGTTATGCCTTGTTAGTATCTTTTGTTGTATATATCTTTGAAGTGTACCTCCCATATGATGGAGTCACTTGGCATGTATCTAGAATTGTGTGTTACTTGAATGATATTCGATATCTATGTATCGTTTCTTTTATTGTTCTTGATGGATATTAGTTCCTATCATAGTTTTATCTCTCCTACCCTTGTAGATAGACTAGGACTAGAGATAATAAGATTCATGACTTTATGTTGTGTTAACTCAGTGGGTAAGGGTTGACCCATCATGAGGTATTTTAGCTAGAGGATAGATTAATAAATGAAGTTAAATTTGAATTATATATATAAGAAGATTTAAATAAACTTTATTTTATTAAATAATACTTTTGGGTTAGGATTGTGACAAATTTCGAGATGAAATTCTTTTAAGGGGGAAAGAGTGTAGCGACCCAGAATTTTATCGCTTTAAAAATTAGCCATTTAAAATATATTTTAATAATTTATTTAATGGATTTTTATTTTCAAATAAACCTATTTAAATTATTTACTAATGACGGTAAAACATTTTTCAAATTTTGTTTACCATATTATATAGTTTATAGAAAAATAGGAAATGTAACCGAAACTCATTTTTCGAAATTTCGATTTTTCATTGGTTAAAAGTTATTTAAAGTGTTAAAACACTATTTTTTGGCAAAGCCAGCGGGGTTAAAAGGTCTCCTACATTTTATTTATAACATGTAATAAAGTATTTCAAGCATAAATAGAGAGTTACATGAGAAACAAGATAAAAGAACGACCAATAAAACACAACACAGAAAAACAAAACAGAACCCGAAGCAGTAGCACACAAAACACCAAGCAGCACATAGCAAGCCACCAAGCAAGACCATATCCTATCCAGAGAACCAAAAAACAACAAGAGACTACATGAGGGACTCGAGGCAACAAACAAAGGACACCTAGCAGCACACAAGAAGACACCAAGCACACCACAATGCATAGGGCAAAAAGCATCCACTACAATTACAGAGATCTGACTAAGGCAAGAAAGAGACTGTGTTTAGAGGAGCATATTCCTGAAAACACCTTAGAATTTCTTTCAGCCCAAATCAGCTGAATAGTTAAAACACTATTGTAAACACATATATGCATATTTAAACTATTTTGCCATGAGAATATATACATGTACACATATTTTCGCTTAAGCTTATATATGTTTAAAGATAAGTAAGATTTTTATATAAAAATGTATATATTTCAACATATAAATATACTTAACCTCAAAAACAAAAGAGAAGAGTGCATGGCACGAATAGTTTGCATGGTAGGGGGTACATGTGATGGGCGGAAGTTATGGGGAGGGTGTGGGAGCGCATGCAAGTGTAGATTATTAAATTCAAGTTACTTTATATATTTAAAGATTTTCCTAAGCTTATAAATATGCCTTACCTTTTATAATTCTCACTTTACAAATTTTCTTCTTCATTTTCAATTTCCTAAAGCTTGAGAAAATTCCATGGCTTCTCTTCATAAACTCTAACTTGAGAAAAATCACCTCTTTCTACCTTAAAACCTTTTTTACAGTTCACTAAAGCACTTTTACATATACTACAACACTTCTCTTCCAAGCTACAAGTCCATGCCCTCCACAAACATCACGACCGAGCCTAATTTTTCCAAGGCCGAGTCCATTTTGGGTGTGTAGGCGTCCAACGACTTCATTTTAGCAAAGTTCTAGCTTGTATCCAAGTTCTAGTAAAAGTTCGCCTTGAATCTGTAAGCTTCGGTGAGTAAAAATCTCATTTTTGGAAAAGAAATCAACTTGATTATAATGAACTATATGTTGTAAAAATATATTGCTTGGTGCGTTGAATTATCATGTTGTTTGGATGATATATGATTACAAGTTAGCGGTTTGGTGTAGAATTGTAGTTTGGATGATATGTTGAGATGTTTGGATATGGATATGTGATGTTTGGCTTGTGATCTGATAGTAGTAGCTTTGTAAAAAAATCAAATGTATGTGGTTTAATGGTTATAAAGTTAGCGCCTTTACAAGTCGCAAAGGGCTTGAGATACGATTTGAAAAGAAAATTCTTGTTTTCTAGTTTTGGATTTGAAAAATGTTTTCCAAGTTTATACATTTTGTTTAAGTTTTCAAAACCTTTCATTTAGGTTTTCAAATATGTCATGACAAGAGTTAAAGTGAGATTTTTACCTAGAAATCAATTCTAGCGAACCGCGTTCACAGCGATAGTCGCTATGGATGTAGTTCGAGAAAATTTCACGATTTTAACTTTTAAAGTGTTTTCTTTTGAATTGTTCTTGAAAGCTCTTTTCAAACTCATTAAGTAAGTAAAAATGTTAACTTTTGTTATTTAATAATTTATTTATTTAATTTATTAATTATGGATAATTATTAATTTATTAAGTAATTAGGTTAAATAATTAGAATTTAAGAATTTATTGATGAAGTTAATCATTTTTAATTAAGGAAGTTTTAAGTAAGGATTAATTAAGATAAAAGGTAAATTTTTACTTAATGAAGTTTAGTTATTTTAATTAATTATTAAATTAGAGTTGATTATTTAATTAAAAGTTAATTATTCAGTTGATTATTACTTAATTTGGGTTTAATTATAAATGAATGTTTATTTAATTAAAGTTTAATGATTAATTTTTTTATTTTTTTATTAAGGTTTAATTATTGATTAATTAAGACTTAACCAAGCTTAACTAAGATTTAATTTTTTGTTAAATAAATTAAGAGTTAAATAAGCTAAATTAGGGTTTAATTATGATTTAATTTTAATTTAATTAAGATTTATTAAGGTTTTATTAAGTTTTAAGTTATGATTTAATTAAGGTTTATTCATTTTAAAAGTTCTTTAAAACTCTATCGGTTATTTATTTTAAACCAGTTTTCTCATCTAGGTGAATTGTTATTAAATCGAAGGATCTTTTGTCTATGCCTTAAGTGCCCCTTTATGACTAGGAAACCAAATGACATCTATTGGTAGAACAAAACACCAATCTGCTATTATAAATACTGAGACATTTACCCGTATAATAGATTGATTGATTATGATTGAATGATCCACTTTACTTACTGCTTGCTCACGCAAATATCCATGTTAACTTGTTAAGTAGAGCCAAACTAAAAGATCCCATGTGGTCTTTAAGCCTCTATTGAATTTTGTGAAGTTAAATGTTTTCATTTTCCATTTTGATAATGATTTCAAAGTTATTCCATTTTGGATAAGACATTTCAAGGATGATTTGGCAACAGTTTTAGTTAAGATATTTAAATAATGGATGAGTTTATCAAAAGGAACTTTTTGGATAAGGTTTTATTAGTTTAAATGTGAAAGGCTTATAAAGGAATTTTATAAATGATTTTGGGGTTTCGTAAGGAAGTTTTAGAAATGTTTTGAATATTCATAAAAGAAGTTTTTAGAAAGGGTTTGAATGTTTATCAAAGAAGTTTATAAAATGTTTGGTTATTTATAAAAGAGTTATAAATGGCTTTGAATATTTATAAAAGAGCTTTATAAATGAATTTGGAAGTTCTATAAAGTGTTTCTGTAAATTGATTTGGGTCTATATGAAAAGGAGGTTTCATGAATAAAATGAATTGTTTTAAAAGGGTTTGGGAAAGTAAATTTTAAAAAGAATTTGAGATTGGGGTTTCTCGAGACCGACCTTTTAAAAAAATGGTGGTATGGAACTTCCGTTCCACACTTAACACCGAAGGAATAATGTTTAGAGTTATCCTTACCTCCAATTTGAATAACAATGTTAGAATCTTTTGAAACATGATTTGGAAATAAGAAATCTTCATAAATGTTTTTGTGAATATACTTATGTTAGTGAGATAAGTGTATGAATGTTTTGGAAAGAGATTTGATAAATTAAAGTTGTGTTTTAAGGCTTAGTGGTTGCTTTGGATAATTAAATCTCTAGATTTCTATTGTTTGTATATTTGATAGTTAAATAACCGACTATCAAATCTGGCCAGTTTTGACTTAGGAAGTACAATTGTAAATTCGAGTTCCCAAATTAGGACTCGAATACTTACTTCCAAAAGAACCGAAAATGAGTCAACCGAAAGTTTGAAGAGACCGGAATCAGATATGTTTTTCGAAAACCACTTCGAACCAACACATGCATTCGAGTGGAAGACATCTTGACGATGATTGAAGATGGAGTTCTTGAAGTGCAAGAGCTACTTGCTACTAATACTGAGGGTGATTCCAAAATGGATGTAGTGGAAGTAGTACTTTCATTCAGACCCAGAACGAAATTGTATGGATGAATGAGGGCATTGCATTTCTTCCTAAAGGGCAATGTTAGCATTACAAGATGGTCTGCTAAGAGAAAGAAGGTAAAGACGTGACCTCACGAACCTCACAAACCGGGAAATGGCAAAAACAGGGTATGCAGCAGAACTATGTGGTCAGCTACTATTAGGAGCCGCCATCCCATTCTAGATTGTCCATTTTCGAGTTGTTTTGCGCGCAAACACCGTGATAGTATAAGGCCTCGGTGTCAAAAAGGGATGCGGTAATCCGGTTTACCGTGTTAAAGGGGCAGCCGGCTCTGTGTAGCAGGGCTATAAGAAGTTATTGTCAGACTCCAGGTGCATTTTCTAAGGGTGTACCATCGGAAGGTGGTTCTTTATCTTGCTATAGTATGAAATCCAATCTCCAATACGTGCCTTTACAATTTTGATTTTAGAGCCTAGTATGTTGGGATTTGATATGTTAACAATTTCAACTATTTTGATATGTATTTGAATCCTTAGACACTATCATAATATCGCTAGATTTTATATACAAGGGTTTTGGTTATCGTAAGGTAAGACCCGTCCGTGTTTATGTGCGACGTGGTCTTACGCCGTGCAGTTAAAGCGCTGGGCAGATTCAAAGCGGTGGAGGTGCAAAAAGTCATAGCGGGGATACAACGAGGATATAACGGGATATAGCGGATGGCTCTAAAATAGCATATAAAACTCGTACTTAATGTTTTTACAAATATATAAATGGTAATTAAATTAAAAATTATCATTCAATTGAATTATAATTAATACATAAATAATTTTAAATAAAAACATGTGCGAATATACTTTAAATAAACGTAGAACTGTTATATAACATAATTGAATTTAGTAGAATATTAAAGTATTTTCATTTTTGAAAATATATTAAAAATTAAATCAAATAAATTAGTTTCATAATTTTTATAATGTATAAATACAATTTTTCAATTCATTTTATTAAAGAAGATATAGCGGAAATAGCGGAATATAGCGGAAATAACATGATATATCGGAAATAGCGAGCTTAAAGCGAAAAGGCTATATTTTGGGGCTATATGGAAATATCGTAGCGGTAGAAATCCGCTATGAAATATAGCGGGGTTATAGCGGGGCATTAACTACACAGGTCTTACGAGATACCTTTGATTTCGAAAGAGTTTTTAAAGTAATAATTAAGTTGTTTGAGTTTATTCACACCGGACCCATCTCTGACCCGAGTTTATTTTCTTTTCCTAAACTCTTGAGTGCTCAAATTTGAATGGGCAGCCAAGTAGTTCAGGTTTCTCTACAGATTCATTAGGAGGAGCTTGGAGCAGGTGGCTTCATCGATACCTAGTTATTTTTCTTGTTTCCGCTGTATTATATGTATATTGTATTCAGTTAGGTATGGATAGACTGTTATAACTATCCCAGGGTAATTATTTGTATTAGTATGACTCTGATATAACATTTTTGAAACAACTTTGTAATATATTATGTTGAGTAATATATACCTTTCCGTTGCGTTGTGAGATTCTATGTTGTTTAGTTCTTCTCTTCTATCTTTTCTTTCTTTCACCCGTTATGATGTTTTTTTTGCACTTAAATCTTCAGAACGCAATATAGTGGGTGTATTAGTGTCAATTTTCAAGGGTCGAAAATCTCTGTTGTTACAGATAGTTATAACTGTCAAGGCTGATAGTAGTATTTAGGCTTTGTAACTTTAAGATTATCATGTATGTAGGAGTAACCCTTTGTACCACACTTTTGAGATATTACTTATTATCGTTCTGCATGTGAAATTCTGATATTGTGTTATTCTTTCTTGTTCTGTTCTTTTTTTTTATTTTACTCTAACCATCTGTCTTTTCAGCACTCGAGTGTTCGGCATGTGAATACCATGAGTGTATCAGTGTCAACATTCGAATGTCAACATTCGAAGGTCGAAAAGACCGATTGTTACATTTATTCATATTTTACATGTATATGAATTATTTAATATTTTTACGAATGTACATTATATAATGGTATGAGTTTGATGTAGCAAGTGCAATTTGATTTGTGTTGGACATTATGTGTTTTAAACATGTTTGTAGCTGTATTTTTTGCACATTGCATTGATGTGCATTATATTATATGTGTTTATTATGTTTATGTCTATTATTACCTTTTAGAGATGATATATATTAGTAGTATTGCATGTTTGGCACAATCAGTTAAGTCGTTAAGTTTATATGCTATTCTATTGTGATTTATGATAGATGATGCAAGCTACAACAATGCAAAATTTTGCTTCAGGTGAGCGTAGGGAAGACAAGGAAAATCCCTTTTTTGAAATTTGAAAAATAAAAACATACAAAGACGTAGAGAATAAGGCGAAGGTAAGACGTAGGCAAATGTGTAGACCAAAAAACATATCCATCAAAAAAAACATAGGGATGACATAGGTAATACAGGGTATATGAAAAGCACAGAAAAATACGATGTGGGGATGATACAAGGGATATGTATAACTATGGCGTAGAGAACTATATGGAAAATTTTGCAATCCATTGTTTTTCAACACCGGCTTTGACGAGTGGATGGTGCAGAGAGAAGTTTTCCCTGCACCGTGCCTAAACCATGGTGATGTAGGGTAAACCAAATTAAAACACTGACCACTAGACCATAATTCATTATTAAACATGTTATATTTAGATTTTGTATCAACACACATAACAGAACAAAGAAAAAAAACTCCAGTCCAAGTGAGTTTCTCCAGATCAACCCTGATCGGATAAAACTTCAAAATAATGTCCAATTGTAGCATATATGACATTACCGTAAGAGAAACATGTCATGAAATTCTACCATTATGTGTTCTTAGGAACAAGGTCTTCTTGTTCTTTGTTGATCCGATAAAGAAGCACAATCAGAGAAACAATGAAAGCATAATCGACATGTGGGTACACTGTAACCTTATACACATCATTTCCCAGCAAAAAACTCTTTGCTGAATTATGCTCCGACATCTGCATTAGGACAAATGAATCATAAGTATTGGTTCAAAATCAAGCAATTTCTACAAACATGATTAATTAGTTACTCTTGCCTGAGCTATAATGGTCTTAGTTTTTCCGAGATAAATGGTGCAAGTTCCATTACTGTAGCTTCCTTTTACTCTGAAATCAGGAACAGACTCCTTGCTGTTTCCAGCTAAAAATACGTCTAATTTCGTTTTAATTTGGAAGAAAGAAGAAAGTTTAATGTTGTATAGCATCTTTTTTGCTTTTGTGCTTTTTCCTTGGAACACTTGCCATCTACTATGCATGGATATAACCTGGAGAAATAGATATCAAATTAAGGGACATAAAATGCCAATGAAAATGTGTTTACCGGAAGTTAAGTACGAATTAAAACAGTTAAAATCGAAATAAAGTTTAAAAAATTTGCTCGGGCCGGTGAAATTTGAATTCTTAACCTCTTTAATAAGCTAAAATTTCAAAATAGATAGCAATGTATACTTTTGCTGGTCTCCCACTTGATGAACTTCTGGAAAGTACATGGTTCGATTAAAAAGTTATGTTGACATTTTACTAATAGTATCGCTGCTGCCGCCGCCGCCGCCGTCGCTTCAGCAAGACAGCAGCAAAATGCAAACACTGATTTACAAATTTAGTTATCGTTTAAGCATTTATTTTGATTCATGCATTTAACTTTTGTTTTATAATTACAGACTTGTATAAAATTTATTTTAAGAAATTCCATGAATAGAAGATATATTTTATCATAGATGGAGTGTACAACTACAAATAAATGCATATGGGCGAAAACTGAATATAAAAAATATTTATGTAAAGTGTAAATATGCAGTTGGCAGGATGAAATTTAAATATTAGTTGCAGATATCATAGATAGCAACATATCAGTTGAACATAGAATAAAAAATTGTTGTTATTTCAGTAGCTATTAATATAATTTTTCTTAACATGTAAAAAATATTTCAATTACTAGTTCAAACCCCTGGGCATGCATAGCAGCCAATATTCAAAGGAAAAAATATTAAAATTAACCACAAGAAAAAATGGTTTTTTTCACCTTTTTTTTCAATAAGAATGGATATTTATTTTGATCTAATCTTGAATTAACTTTTTTTTGTATAAATGGGGTACCTTTTGCTGCATAGTGAGAAGAACATTACCAGCAGAGTCCCTCAAGCTACATCGACCACGAATGCTAAAAAGTTTTCCCTTCACTTTGAACACAATCTTGCGATTTGCATCTGTAATTTCGAAATATGATGTAGTTAAACTTTGAGGTTTGCTCGTAACCAGTAAATCAACGGCATGTGGCAAGCAAAACTGTGGCCCTGTTACAGCAACTGCAGCTGGTGTTGTCGAAGATGAGGTTGCCATGCGTGATGAAGGTCTTTTGATTGATGGTAGCTTGTTTCATTTTATAATAAGAAATATGGACAAATGACTTAGTTGACATAAAGTAGTTTCCAGGAAGATGCTTGTAATGCGAACCAAAGATATAAAATTAATGTACAAACAGGAAAGTACCAAGTTGTTTAAGAGTTGATTGTTTGAATGTACAAAGAATTCAACTCAGTTACACGTATTAGTTCTGTGCTTTCTTGCCCATGAATACAAGGCATGCTATGAGTTGATAAAAGTAGTATGTAATATATATATATATGTGTGTGTGTGCGCGCGCGCGCGCGCAGAGAGAGACACACAAAAAGGGAGATCCCCTCTTATTTATTTTATCAACAATATTAAAGTACATCAAAGCTTTTGTGAAAACATTTCCAGTAACAAAATAACTTGATATCAAATGTAGTATAATTATTTCTGGATAACTAAACTTAAAAATTAGCCATCTAAAGTAATGCTACGTGATGCACTACCAAAACCAATCCCAACGCCTAATTAAACTGTAATCCTAGGTTACATTTGTTGTTGAGAATTCTGATATTGGAGCATGGTTAAGCCCATGCTAACCAGAGAACCATTGAAGTGACAGAACAATAAGAAATTTTCGATTTTTACACTGTTAAATGGTTCACAACAATGTAGTTGCTGATCAGAATATTCCTTGGGAAATCTGTTTAAGGCAAGTCCAAATAACAAAATTTGTTAAAAAAAGTATAGAGTGAAATGTTTGACCAAGAAATAGTTTCAAAATAATTCTCTATTTGTCTTAACAAACATAAAAATGAAGTTTGATTACAAATAAAAATGGTTTAACTAGTATATAGGAAGATTCATATGTGATAATTATGAAATATATCATAATTGAAAATCTTTGTTTTAAAAAGTGGTTGATTTAAAGTAAAGGATAAAACATTTTTTTTGTCTTCTAAGTTAAATGATGCTAAGATGATTTTGCGAAACTCTCATGTTTCATTCCTTATACAACTGTGACTCTTGAAATTAGTCAAAAGCATTGCCAAAATATCAAGGATATCATCATGTAAATAATTAAAAATAGAGTAGTGAATATATTAACAACCCAGTTTAACAAAATCTCATATATTAGAAGAAATATAACTTATTAGCTTAAAAGTCGTAACTGAAGCAATAAAATCAATACCTTTCCATATTTTTGTTCAGGCTTTACTACCATCAAGATGCTTCTTCCTTCAAATCACAGTAAAATTAAATACGAAGTCAAACCTTTCTAATGGTCGGTTTGATTATTTTTAGACCAATGAACTTGTGGAATACAACGATGTAGGTATTTAAAAGATATTGGTTTAACACGTACTTTTGTGGGGTATTGCAAAAGTATGGATTAATTGCAGGAGGCATATATCGTGTAAGCTGTAAACAAATGTACTGCAAACAAAGTTTCACTGAAAAAGGGTTTATTACTCCCCTGCATAGGGATTAAAACATCACTTTTTTAACAACTGACTGATTCTGCAACAAATATACAAAATATTACCTTGCCAAAAGGCCCCACAACAAACTGATTCTACTTGAAGCTTCCAAATTGGTTTCCATGCTTCTACTATTTAACAATTGACAATCATAGAGATATAAAGATAAACATAAGGACATAACAAAAACAGTGGGTACGACTACTTACCCAGTTCGGCTTGAAGACCATCCCTCACTGCCCCAGTATAATGTGTTTATTAAGTAGCAATAGACTACAGGCACTACTTGTTTCAGCATCATAGAGAAACGATCTCTAAAAAAAACAAAAAACAAAAAGATAGTGTCAAGAAGATGTGAAATAATAATGACAAGATCAATGGATTTGTTTTGGATTCTCAACTCCTCCATAGTTCTCGGGAGACACGGACCCACCATCAAAGGGAATCTCAATCAAAGCCCCGAGCCCTGAATACCAAGGCGTAAGGCACATGTTCGGAAAACGTGACATGTCAAGAAAGGTGGAACCATCGTGTAGAAGGATCATTAACATTGGTAGCCTTTTTTGAGACGATGTGTCATACTTTAAAAAACGAAAAACGGTGAGATGTAGGGCTCGGTTTGTCTTCTGGAGGAGCGGCGCGAATTTGAACAAAGCACGTGCATCCGAATACCAGTATATTAATTGGGGGGTTTGAATAGTCTATTCTTTGAAGGAGAGTAAAACGCCCAAGGATAACGTGAGGAGGTCGCTCACCAATAATAGGAGCCATCGTCTTCTTACTAAGATAAGCAGCTATCATTAAATTAAGGCATCAGGCTTTACTAGGGATCCTAATTAATAGGTAACTTTCATTCCCAGTAGAAGTCCTCGGTAATCTCTTTGATAATTGCTTTTGCAGGAGTATAAGCTTCATAATATTTACCGAATAATTTGAGGAACTTTACGCATGGATCCATTAAGCGCATGAGTATAAAAACAGAGTACAGAAGTTACAATATGCTTAAGAATCATATTATGCATATGCAGATGCATATGTATGTGGTGTGTGTGTGTATGCTGATTAATTTGGCTGGAAGGTATATAATAATGCAGTGGGCTACAAAATCATAAATACATATCCTGGAAAGGTCTGCCAGTGTAAATGTACCACTGCCAGTATTTCCATTAGAGTCTCCAATCTCCAGGATCTAAATCCCTGCAAGTGACAAAATCGCTGCAATAGAAATGAAGTACGTCACACTTTTAGAAACTGTCATGAGATACTTCTTGTAGCCTTAATAGTGTTTTTGTCTGCACTTCTATTATCAAACTCTGTCAGAGATAAAACTCTGTCAAAACTATTATCAAAATTTGAATAGTGCCATCTCATTATTATTAATATCGTAAATTGTTGATTTAATTCAACTAGACATCACCTGCACTTCTATATAATTTGCTGTTTGCAAATGCTACATAAACAGATGAAGACAGTAAACTTCTAACTATTGTGTGTTCCCCTACACACACTCTCTTTGATACATGCATCTCGATCCATAAACTACTCTGTCTGATCAAGTTCTGGATGAACAAATTAAAATTTTAAGATGTGTGTGTGTGTGCGTGTGTGTACATACATACAACTAAAAATCTAAGATACTGCTGGTAGGTAATAAGTTAAAACGCTGGACTACATAACTAAGTTGGATTATCTTAATTCAAATGCCACTGCTTAGTCTACTTAACCAAAGTGATATATCTGAGCAAGCAATAATTTCTGTGTTGTCATCTTCCATGAACAAGAAAATTGCAAACCAGACAAGATAGTGAACAAGTTGAAGATAAATGGTGTCCAATTGACATGTTGTGCTGACCAGGAGCACCAAAAATAATAGTAAAGCAATCATTGGAAAAAATAAGAAGGGGGTTTTGTGTGTGTGTGGGGGGGGGTGGGGGTGGGGAGTGTGAAGGTTAGGTGGCGGCGTTGTTTGTTGTGCTGTAATCATGGGTAAGCACTACCAGTTAATTTACTGGTAAAATGTTGTCTGCGTAGGTATAGAAATCTATGCTCTCTTTCCAAAATTACCTTTTTTTTTCCTACAACTGTTAATAATTGTTTCAACAACTGATTCTACTCGAACCTTCCAACTTAGTTTACATGCCTCTATCATTTAACAATCGACAAAGATGAACATATGAACAGAAGAAAAACATTGGTGGATATGACTAACTACTTAGTTCAGCTTGAAGACCATCCCTCACTGTGTGACGGTATGGATGTGTTTCCATGCCTCTATCATTTAACAACCGACAAAGATGAACATATTGACACAACAAAAATATAGGTGGATATGACTACCTACTTATTTCAGCTTGAAGGCCATCCTTCACTGTGTGCCGCTCAGAAGTGGCACAACATCATGTCAACATCCACGTTAATATGCTCTCCACTTATTTTTTGTGCTCCAAACCACTAAATATTCAATGAAAATATAGATAGAATAGGTAAGTGATAGGATCTTAATGTGAACAAAAGAAAAAGAAAGAAAATAGGTTGTAATACAGCAATATATAGATCTTTGATTTATAGCATTCATCAACCAAGCACCAAAATTTAAGTCATGTTCATGCCTTGCCTTTCTATAATGACTTACTTCATGGTATAAGCTTAGATTCACACACATATACACTCTTGTGCTCAACAAAAACTTCACTAAAAATTTCTTTACATTTAAGAATGTAGCTTATGATCAACGGTGGGAGTTGAGGACTTGTAGGCATGTCCAAGCATCTTTACTAATATGGATTACTTGGAGAAAGTTAAGTTTCGTTTGGCTTAGATTTTGAGTTTTGTGTTTTCAACTTGTACTTCAAAAGGCATAAGAGGAGAAGTGGGGTTGTAAAAATTATAGTCATTACAACAAAGAAGAAGAGTGAAAGAGGGGAGATAGTTTGCCATGTTTTCAAATATATACCAAAAGATGGAAACAATAAAAAGTCGTTTTCAATTAAATATGTCGAAAACATTTTTAAATTGACCGTTTTTAGAAAGGTTTTCCAAATAGCCCAACCGACCAATCGAAAATCCAAAACCGAAAATTGTAAACCAAAGATGACCTTAATTTAAGGGAAATTTTGACATACATCCTTATGACTTTAGGTAATTTTATTAATCTTAACATGTGCTCTTAGGATATATATCCGTAACTCATAACCGCCGTAATATACGTCGAAGCAGCTGCTTTTAAATTTGAAAATGAGAGAAGTAAAAAAAAAATCAAAAAAAGAGGATGTAGAAAATAGTTTCTAAAAGGTAACGATGTAAAACAAATAAGTTTAGAAAAGAGAGATGTGTCCTTAATTTCCACTTAATTAAATACTCCAAAATAGAGTACTGCATCGAATGTTTCAGCACCCCAAAATGACATTGACAACCTTTCATCTCAAAAAGAAATCAGTATGTAAATGCCGTAGCGACTGCTCCTTGACACATGCTCTACCCATGCATGCATATCTTCACTCAACAGAGATATAGTACAATGGAAAACAAATTAATTCAATTGTTTTGACTTGTATTTATCATAAAGATGTTTGGACTTAATAATGGTCATATCATATGTTATGTTGACATGCCAAAGCAAAAGTTCAAAAAAAAAAACTTAAATCAGTGGATTTTGAATAGGGTTATCAATATTGAAGACATATTTAATTATGTTGGCAGAAATCAAGCTGTTCATCCTTTTCTTTTCTTATCTCCCTTTTCTGAATAGGACCAGTAATTGATGTTAACCATTGTTTTTTTTTAATGGACCAAACAATTCAGAAAGGAATTTAAATATAAAAACAACAAACTAAACTGATCCATAAATTTTTCAGAAAATGAAGTTCCATGGGTACATAAAAATTTAAAAGAAAGCCAAGCTGATGAACAAGAATGGATGTGTGGGTTTGACTATTATAGGCAGAGTCGGCAGAAGTGAACATAAAAAGCAATAGCTTTGACATTCATAGATTTTTCCAATTCAATTTCAATGCGAAAATGGTATATCCAACTGCATCACCAATCCAAAAACGACATTGCTTTGTATTAAAAACATAATCTGATTCATATCATTATAAACTGTAACTTATAAAACCACAGCAATCCACGCGTTCTTAAGCTGAGTAAGTATGGGTAGTTCAAGTTTATATTTTCTTTTGCTATTACCATATCGATGCAGCAAAACTTTGTATTTTTATGAGAATATAATTTTCTAATATTATAACTTATTTGCTATCACCATATAAGCTCTGATGTGAATGTCAATTCTATCTATATTTTTTAATTTTATATTTATTTTTTCTATTGCATATGTAAGTAAATATGATTTTCTATTTTTCCTCTGCTATTCACAGTGTGTGTGTGATAAAATGAACTTATAATGTATAACATAGCCCACTTTCAACTATCAGTTCCATGAAAGAATTCATAAATACGGTCCTTGAAAGTTATCAATATTGACATGGCGCTTAAGCACATCCATATCTGCCTAAGTCAGCTAGTTTGTCAAAAAGAGGAGCCCATAACTATGTGAAATAGTCGTAGGTTTTGGTTTGGTTAGTGTTTTTATACCATGCACATAACATGTATATCATAATATTTTCAGCAGAGGTACCACATGGCCATGACTCTAGACAACATACATTTTTTGATAAATCAAGCACAATGTAGGTATGCATGCATATAAAAGAACATATAAAGAAATACTGGTTCTTAACATTTTGATTGGAAATTAGAACAATAATTTAAAGGGAAATTTACAAGGCAATATAGAAAGTTCGTATTTCTTTACCTTAGTTTCCTTAATTTTTTTCACAACTAAGACGATATTATTATAAAAATTCCAAAAAAACGGTCTTTTAAATGTTCATAGACAAGTTTTGTAGTAAGGTTTTGATTGTATACATTTTACCTCAAAATAATACTAATAAAAAAATGTGTAAGTTTGACACCTTTTACGTGATGGGGATGAAGGAGCATTTTTACCGCAAGGATCTTGTTTCAGCATACTAAGGTGATTTTGCATGAGAATAAGAACGGCATCCATTGTCGGCAAACTCATACCATGTTCCTGATGTAAATCAACAAAGATCTGAAGAACTACTTTCTCTTCAAACTTTTGAACAGTCTTGCATGCAATTCGAAAATAACATCACAAGCTTAAAATATTATAGATTTTTTTTGGTGGGGGTTTTAGGGGGGGATGTGGGTGGGTTGGAGGGTGATTTGGGGACCTGTGCATGCGCGTTTGTTCAATTTGAATACGCACGTGGTAATTTAAGGTTTAAGTAAGTGCATATGCTGTGTGGATAATAAATATCATCCACGTCTGGATATATGAAGGTAGGACTATTGCTTACATATAAGAAACCTGCAAGAATTATAAATCCCCATAAATACTATTTTTGACCTATTTTTTATTACAAGTAATGAACAAAAATTTAACTTACCAAAGAACAAGCCCTCATATTTGGCCATCTCCGTGATAAAGTCCATTTCAACATAAAGTCTTCAAAGTTAGTTCCGGAACTCGGATTCATTTAAGAATGAGAGACTCGAACTAATATAATGGGGTTTAGCTGTCCGCATTTCAGATTGGGAATGTAATCATAACCCAGTATATTAATTAAGAGTTTTCTTACTCATCCATGTCTTTCTTGCCCCCTCTCTAAAAATAAAAGAAATTGTTACATGTCCGTTTCGTTATTACAACCTTCTTTCATCTGGACAGAATATTGTTGCCGAAGAGTCGTCCCTCGTATTTGGCCACCTCATATTATAGAACTGATTTAATTTTCAATTCTATGCTTTATATTTTATATTGTTACCCTGATGGTGCGAGCTAATTAGATGTCTGCCAATTGATATACGTTCTGGGATTTGAATTCTGCACATTATATTAGTATAATGTCAAGAAGCAAGTGCACTGACACAACTTCTTGCACCCAAAGAGTATTGCGCTCAACACCAACCACAAAGAGCACCCTGAAACCTTACTATTTTAAGGTGAGACATCGCCAAATTTGGTTGGTTACATCTCCCATTAAGTAAAGTATTTCATCTCATGACCAAAAAAACAAAAAACGTTACAGTATTAATGAAAAATAAAAGTGCTACGTAAATCCTATTAGAGGTCATGCACATTTTCTTCAAAAATATAATTTGTGTACTCCAAGGATATAAAAAGCATTTGTATGACATCCACGCAAGAATGTTAACTCGGTGATGAGAACAACTAACACAATTAATGATTTGGAAAACAGTGTAGAACCTATCTAAAAGAGTTTTAAAGTCAAAAAGCAAAAGCCAGTACTTAACTACATGGATTACATAGCAAGAAACCTTTCTGCGCTCGTTGAACCTCACTGTAGTTCAAATGCTGATGCATGTAGAACGCTTGAAAGAAAATATATGGCTCTTGAGACTACTGCAAGATTCGGTTATCACACCCTGCAAGATTGTGTACTGAGAATGAATATCTTGTAAATAATAGTGATACCAATACTTGTATTGCACTATTGCTGTTTATAATCCTGTTACGTATACATTATCATCATCACACCTGATTTATCAGGAGCAAAGTATATATTGCAAGGTCTACTCCGTAACCCGTAGGGAATTACTCACACAAACAATGCAACACCAGCATCTACCTGTGTACCTTTGTGATTTAAATTTTAAAATATCTGTGTGCAGACAAAAATCAGTGATATAATACCACGAAACTTGGTATTTTAGACCATTAGGATCATGAGAATAGGCATTGTAATATGTCCAAGAAACACAGATATACTAAAGAAACCACCAACAAAATAGCCATTGGAAAAAGGTTGTAAAATTGTATCAATTTTGATCTGGTGTGAAGACTAACCTTATCGGCAGCAATAACTTGCTTTTGAAGTTCATTTGGACATATTTCAGGACAGTGTGTAAATTCAGAATATAGCAGCGTTCATTCCCTTATAAAGTGTTTTTCTGAAACGGATTTTCCACCATAATTAATGAGATTTAATGAACTCCTTTCCACATCATATGATTATCATATCGATATTTTTAATAAGCCTTTAAAGTCGCAAAATTCTCAAAATAATCAATGTCAAAATTTTGAAAATAATCAAAATTACAACTTTTATACAAATTTTGATAAGTTTGATTACGAGACTAATCTACGCCAAAATAATTTTCAACCTCAAAACAATTTTTATTGAAATCAATATGGGTATGGAATTGTTTTGAAAACAATTTTGGCATTAGAAATTAAATTGATTATAATTTGAATGATATTCAAAATGAACAAAATTTTGATAATCATCCTGCTTCAGCATACAACAAGGTTATTTGAATATCATCATAAGGTTAGTTGCATACTTTTTTGTGATGGGGAATGATTCGACTACAAAGATCTTGCTTCAGCATACAATAAGGTTATTTGCATGAGAATAAGAATGATATACATGATCGGAAAATTCATACCATGTTCGTATTACAAATCGACCAACATTTGAAGAACTTCACTCTCTTCAAATTTTTGAATAGCCCTGCATATACTTGCAAAAAATAACAATAGAAGCTTAACATATAATTATAGGTGGTGACATGTTTAAATTAGACGCACGCACATGTGCGCGTGCACACACATGATAATTTGAATATGCATATGGTAATTCAAAGTTTATGCAAGTGCATATACTGCATTGACATTGAGTATCATCCATGTCTGGATATATGAAAGTAGGAATATTACTTAACATATAAGAAACCTGCAAGAACCATTAATTCCTACAGTACTATTTTTTGATATATTTTTTGTTAGAAGTAATGAACAAAAATTTAACTTACTAATGAACAGGCCCTCATATTTGGCCATCTTTGTGATGGAAACACATATGAATAGTACAAAATATCCATACCAAAATTAAAATTATGCATAATTACCACAATGGTATATATGATTGCAACTTCTTGCAATAATTACCATGTAAACGCAAAATATAGACAATATTGCACTTTTGCATAATACAAACGATCACATAAATTTTATGTTCAATTGTTGAAATCAATATATCATACAATAAGTAAATGAAAACTGTGTCTTTTGTATAGAGTAATGACAGATTTTATGCCCAAGAAGCACTAAATTAATTTGATAAGAGAGGAAGATAAGCAAATTTATGCTTACATGAAGAACATAGAACATATTCAAGATAATATATGAGAATGGCACAGGAAATCATGATGGAAAACATAATTGTAAACATATGAAGAACTTCTAAGCTGTGTTAATGTGTTTGGAACGGATAATTGACCAACTTAGTTAGAAAATGTTACCATTTCTTTATGTTCAGCGTAAAAACCTATAACCCATGGCACCACTAAAGATATCAGTTTCAGCAATCAATTTTCAGCCAATCTGAGGCAAACAAATTGTTTTATACACGTCATCACAAAACTATATTAAGTAAATTTATGAAATTTCTTATACACATGGTGCCTAAATGATCAGCATAAAAAACTAACTTGTTGAAAATGTACAATGCAGTCTGGCTTCAATTATTAAAAATGTTTTTCCATCTAAACTTGTTTGATATTAGCTAACTAAACATAAAACAATAAAATATCAACTATAATCTAAAATATCAGCATCGAAAACTATATTTACATGAGTTTAAAACTGCAAAACAAAAAAGTTCACATCACTAGTAATTTTATAAATTGATGCCATTAGGATCATGCAGTGCTAGACAGCAGATTTAGAAACTTTGTTGTCAAAATTTATAACTCTTACTATTTATTCCACGTGTAATTTGCTGAGAGGTAAAAATACATGGCAATGCTGGAAGAAAAAAAATGCTAGAAAATGTCATCTTGCTTGAACACGAATGAAATTCCACAAAAGAGAGAAAAAATGTATTAAACTTACTAAAACACATGGATTCAATGAACCATGTATAAACAGTGGCTACCACAAAATGTCAGATAATTAGAAGGAAAACATGCAAGTCCACAGATTACCTGACATCATCACAGTAACTTCATAGCCAACAATAAATTTTTGAAGCTAATGATATCGGTGACATGCGACGACGGAGACAGCAACATCGATTTACTAATGAACTATATCCATTTTCATGCACAGAAAACTTGGGAAGGACAACTAAAATTGAAACAGAGAACAAGTTAATATTATTTAGAAGTTATTTCCATATTCACAAAATTTCAATGTTTTTTCAAGCTAAATAATAACTAAAGACGTTACATTAAAACTGAATAAAATCAGAGAGTTCAAATAGGTATGGATGGCCATCATCGGTGTAACACGTTGAATTAGGAACATGCTCCGAAAATTCACTGCAGCTGCCACTAAAGACATTAGACTGATCTGGCTCTTCTGCCGCCAAATGTGTAACAATCTGCGGATCATTCATATCACCATCTGAAGAATCACTTCCCTTAAACAAGTTCTCAACTGAAAATTCATCATTATGTTCATGACAGCCTGCTTCTTCTGTAGCCATTTGCATATCATTCATATCAATAAATGAAGATTCAAATCCCTTAAGCAACTCCTCAAATCCAGTAAAATTAGGAAGATCACCATGTCCATTACAATATGCAGACTCTTCTGTAGAGTGATCTGACTCTTCTGCCACCAAATGTGTGACAATCTGCGGGTCATTCGTATCACCACCTGAAGAATCACTTCCCTTAAACAAGTTCTCGACTGAAAATTCATCATTATGTTCATGACAGCCTGCTTCTTCTGTAGCCATTTGCATATCATTCATATCAATAAATGAAGATTCAAATCCCTTAAGCAACTCCTCAAATCCAGTCAAATTAGGAAGATCGCCATGTCCATTACAATGTGCAGACTCTTCTGTGGCCATCTCCACCTCCTCACATTCCTTTTCTCCATTCAACTTCCCAACATCAACACCATTTTCCACCTCTTCTTCAAAAGCAAAATCTTGCATATTAGACTGCAACAATATTCTCCCTTGGACTTCCAACAACATTGAATCCAAAAACTTGACTGTTGCACTTACCATGTTCTCATTTTCCATCCTTAACTGATTCAAT
The DNA here is from genome assembly GCA_030737815.1 of Allium fistulosum. Taxonomy (NCBI): domain Eukaryota; kingdom Viridiplantae; phylum Streptophyta; class Magnoliopsida; order Asparagales; family Amaryllidaceae; genus Allium; species Allium fistulosum. The sequence goes on along the minus strand of CM060905.1, from coordinate 747,846,734 downwards.
TCAAGCTGCTTCTTCAATATCTGTGACTGAATCACGCTTTCTGAATTCTGCTTGTACTTTTCCCCAACTTTATTGCTAACTGAATTGTATTTCTTCAAAATAGCACACACTTCATCTTTGTTTTCAGGGAAAGTTTCAACCTTGCCATCCAAGTCAACTGAAATTACCAGCGATGGAACATCACAAAGTTTGGAAATTTCATAAGCCTTTTTCTTCAAGCCAGCAAGTCGCTTCCTGTAAACAGATTTCCGCGAACTTCCATTTTCTATCAACCTCAGTTGAACTTTACCTCGACCCATATTCTTTTACCTAATTAGATGGTTTATGATCTAAACAATTATTGAAATACAAATCAGTTTTGGCAGAATTTGAACAAACATGCATCGCTAAAATAAATAACCTAGACGACAAAGCAATATTAAAATTCAGTACTCTTTATCTATGAAAAGTAAAAACAACTCCACATTCAGAACGCCATCGACCAAAGATAATTAAACTGAAAGAATTTGGGAAAACTAGACGGACCTCCACACAATTATCCAATCAATACTGCGAATGCCTCAAAATAAGCGAGGAAGTTGATCTCAAAAACACCAACGGAGCAGGGAACAGTAATTGATTTTTGTTATTTTAGCAAAACCTAATCACCGATCAACTGTGCTCGGTAAACATCTCAGAACTTCGTATATAAAGTGAACGCGTTTTGGCGGGATCGAAGGGGATTGGCTCAACTTAGGATGCTCGTCTGGTTCTGAACGTCGGAGATGCTTTTAATCCGACCGCCGCTGTTAAGTTAATTAATCAATTCGGATTATTAATGTTTTGTATTATGATATATACGCGCGTTTATTTGTATAATTATTTGTAAAGTGCTTTCGCATGTTTCATGGAGGGCCGGATTATTAGCTTGAGCTTGGGGCCCTAGCACAAAGGTCTGCTACCATATTTGATGGCGAATGAAGCCAAAAAGTATTACCATTCAAGCTCTGTTTTAAAATCGGTATAATATTCAGAATTATTTAACTTCAAATTTATTTAATTTCACTGTTTTAAAATTTGAAAAACCAAAACTAATGTTAACAAATTTCAGAATGAGAGAAAATAAATAAATCATATTATTAAAAACAAACAAAATAATACATAATACTAAAATTTTGAAAACATGTTTTGAAAACCTTAAAACTAAAAAGATCAATTAACCACAGATATTTTGATAAAAGTATTATTAGTTGAAGATAAAGAGTTATATAAGTAAAATGTTAAATATATATTTGTAAAGCAAAGTCGTGAAGAATATATTTTAAAAGATTATTTTGTGTTAATATATAATATTAAAGGAATAGATTGTAATTAACTTATGGGAAAAAATAGTTTTTTAAGAGTTGGAACTCCAACTCATCGTCTTAAAATAAGATGTGCTTTTGTTAAGAGCAGAATTCTAACTCAAGACCTCGTAGAAATAAAAATAAACATTTTTTCAATAGTGAGATTCGAACTTGTGACCTTCTTTGTATCAACTCAAAATTTCTTCACGTTATACCAAAAGAGCATGACAAAGGTATTACACCTATTGTTAAACATGCTTCCACCATACACATATTTGCTTTTCGATGTAAAATCTATCGGAACTGAACCAGTTCGCAGCTGAAGAAATGATTACATTTTAAAAAGAATTACCATTTTTGATTTTTATTGAACATATGAAGTCTAATTTATTTAGAACATTTCTAAATTGCTGTTAAATAAAATAATTATTTAATTAAATTTATAACATTGTTTTATATTATGCAATTAATATATTATACATTTATGTGTGTGCATGTGTAACATTGTAATCTTTGCAAGGTTTAACATGTCAATGCATAAGTGCTCAGATTTACACTGCAACGGACATATTAGTTCATCTAGTATTATATTTTCCAAATGTATGCTTATATTCTTTGATTTGTGTATACAACATATTACCAATATATCTACACACGCGCACGCGCGCACACACACATAGATATATATATATATATATATATATATATATAACTATATTACATATATATATATATATAACTATATTACATATATAAACTATATTTTATTTATACACTATATATGTATGGAATTAAAAAATTGTATATATATAATTATATCAGTATATTTTAAAACATTTATAATTATATTGAAACTTAATTATCTATTTAGCTACAAAACAAAAATTATATATATATATATATATTAATAAATGCATATAATAAATATATATACATATGTATTTTAATAATATATATACATACTTAAATAATAACATACAAAATATATACATAATAAATATATATACACACCTCATAATGCTCACGGCAAAGAAATGCTTTTTTTAGATTTAAATATACATATATGTATATATTAAACTTAAATTTCGATACGGAAATTAGTGAAATAAATACTCAAAAATTATTTTAAATAAAAATAATCACCTGGGCTTGCGCATGACTCTGAAATAAATTTTTAAATTTTTTTAAATATTATTTACTTTATTTCATATGGTTTGAATTTAAATTATGACTATAAAATAATTTCGAACCTTGATTTTGAAATTTAAATTTCCAGTAAATTTCTGAATGGTATTTGTACCTAAAAAATTAATTTTATGATTTTATTATTTAAAAATAATCTATAATTAATTACTGAGTTTCGGCTGTTATTTAAAATATTTAAATAGTAAAAAATTATTGTTTTTAATTTTTCTACCAAGCAGGTGTCATGTGATAATCTTATTTTATAAAATACGAAACATAATTTATATAATATATATATATATTAATATATTTAATTTATATAATTAAATTATTTAAATAATAATTAATATATATAATATATTTTATTACTATCGAATATAATATATGTATAATACATTATATATATAATAATTTATATAACATATTTATATATATTATGATGAACTGATTAAATTATAAAATACCGGTATAAACTGCATGTACGTGCATCTAGTAGCTACAAATATTTACTTTTTATTTAACTTATAAAAAAAAAGTGGATAGATGTGCATTGTAAGTGCAAATATTTTGATAATCACAATACTTTTATTTCAAGTTGTATTGTTGGTGGTGTTGGCGGTAAATTGATAGTAAAATTCTGTTGATGGGTAGTCGGGAAGGAGTGGTGGTGGAAGTTGTATACCGACGGTAGGATTTCGTTGGTGGATGGGGGTATTTTCGGAATTTCAAAAAGACACCGTGCAAATCTTATTTATTGAATTCTCTTTATTAGTAGTAGAGATATATGTGCATGTGTGTATTTATAAAATATATATTATTAAAAAAATTAAAAAAATGTTTTATTTATTTTTGAGTCGTGCCTTTATAGCTATGAACATAACAATAAAAAATTATATAAGTATATGAATCCATACAACCAAAACAATTTTGTGATTCTATAACTTGCATATCAGAATCGTCACCCAAATATATATGTGTGTGTGTGTGTGCGTGCATACACATACATACATATATATAGAGGGGTGTGTGTAAGATAAAACATTATATCTAATCATTTATAATTATATTTAGATCAGAAATATACCTTACTTTCAATGCTTTGAAGTACACCTTCAAATGATGATATATGCTCCTTGAAACACTTTCTGATCCAAAAGAGTGCTCCTTCTTGAACCGTCGATCAAAAATTATTGAATAGCAGTTGAATTAAGTAGATTTGAGCATGATAAAATGGGGAGATCGAAGAGGAAGTTTGACCAACAACGTCAAGGGATATGGGCTCCGAAAGATCAATATCAAATGCAGAGAGAGATGCTTAAATAGAGGAAGGAAAGGAGAGAATTTAGGATCTCATCTTTTACTCGATCTCCTTTAATCTAAGTCATCCTTCATCAAACCCCTCTAGTCCATATTCTAGCCACCCATAGCCCTATTTTCCAACCAAAATAATCAGCCCCTATCATGGGCTTTAAACCGATTTAAAGCCTGAACAAAATAGTTTGCAATTAAATTAAATTTAATGCGTATTGATATTGTATAAGGATTAACATATTTATAACTATTATAAATATATTTAATAATATTTTTTCATCAAATCAAAATAAAATTTTATAATTAATATTTCATAAATATTAATTAATTTATAACAATTACAAATTAATTAAATCATTTGGTCAAAGGAGAATTCATCATTTCGGTTGTGTAACTCATCAATTTATATTTGGTCAGCGATTAATATCGAACGGTTCGAATATTAAGGTTCACACATCACTTAGCAGGTGGTATGATATTTTGGCCAAATTTATCGCTTATTTGGTTTTAGTAAAATCCAATTTTACTTTGCTAATCTTTACCCGGCTGTGACTTTTATTTACACTAATTTTCTTCGTCGAAACTATATCACTTTGGACATACGAAATTTTGTAATGGACAAAATTCCAATATCATCCATATTCAAATCTATAGTCCAAATACAAACTCTTTGGTTCAATAATAACAATTATTAACAAGCGAACTACTCTAGCCAAACATTTTAACTTTGAGTTGATCGAGATACTAACCCCATATAACTAAGGAGACGAATCCTCTCTTGAGTAGTGTTTCACTTCCAATACTTCCGCTCGACCAACTATATACATACATATATACATGGTGATCATTAATATTTTTACATATAATACACACACACGCATAACATATACATACATATATATTATTTTACATAGTTTTTAATATTTATACAAATAACAGGTTTGCATACATACATATATTTGGATAGTATTCAATACATATATGATGAGCTGATATGTCCGTTGTGATGTAAATCCCAACATTTATATATTGACATGTTATACCTTCCACGGATTATTATGTTACACATGCACGCACATACATACATACATACATACATATATGATACATATGTGCGATACTATATTTAATTGAATATAAATTAAATAAAATTCTATTTATAAATTATAAATTTAAATGAAATAAGAGATTTTATTTAAATTAAATTTAAAAATGTTCTAAATAAATTTGACTTCATAGGCTCAATATAGATCCAATATGGGAATTTTTTTGAAGTTCACTCATTTTTTCCGCTGTGGACTGGCTCGGTTCCAACAATGGTATTAGAGCCCAATTACCTATATGGTCTAAATTAGTCATGTTAGGATTAACTATTAAGCCCACAACCCAAAGGTTCTTCCTAATATAAAAGGCTCAAATTTGAGTTGGGCCTTAGGCTAATTTTCAAAATTATTTGAAAATTGTAACAACCCGAAATTTAACCCATAATAATTAATTCGTTAATTAATTAAATAATAAAATAACTTTATGAAATTATCAGTATTGAGCCACGGGAGTTGTACCGTTGTGTCCGTTGTAACTTTCCGGTCAATTTCCATATATAGAGCGTCAGAATTCGAGTTAATATGAGCAAGGAACAAAATAATCAAAGAAACGAATATATATATAGGGCAAGTCGACCGGTCGGTCGATCTGGGCACAAGGGCGGTCGACCGCCCGGTCGACCCGCCTGCCTATTTTCGTGAACGAACGTTCGTTCGTTCGTTTGAAAGTTGAACACGTAATTTGCATTTTTTAAACTGATCTGGTCCTTCTATTCTTGCATCAGATGGCTCCTATTCAGCATATGACGTGGTTGCATCCCATTCAATCCCCAAATCCAACGGTCTGATATCCACTTCTACCCCTATAAATAGAACCCTAGGCCTAACACTTTTTCTCATTCTAAGATTTTCTCCAATTGGGTTCACCTATTCAGGAAGGACCCTAAGCGGAATAATTTTCCAAGGAGGAAATTGTTATAAATAAAAATATTTAACAACCCCAAGTGGATCCGTGAAGGCCTAAAGGAAAGAGCTAAGGACCAGAGGTGAGTGATTGTAATTATTTTAAATTTCTTTAAGTAATTTAAAATAATAGGGTTTCCAATAGTTGTAGTTTAACTACGATTTTTTTGAGTACCCTTTTTAGTAATTTATTTACAGTTTTTAGAATTATTTTCATCCTATCCCTTCTAGCTATTCTTTTCAATTAATTTTGGTTTATTAATTATAGCTTTTTCCATTTATTTACAATTTATTTACAGTATTTTAATTTATTTACTGTTATTTATGCGTTATTTACATCTTCTTCCTACGCCTTGAATTTCCTTCTATTTTCAGTTTTCTTTTATTTCTCCTTTTTTTTCTTCGCGTATGGATTAGAATAGAATTAACGCGAAACTGGGTTAAATTATAAGAAATCTGAAATAATGAAATATGAGATGTAAATCACAAAGACTGTAATATAATTGTAATAGGACTGAAATTATGCCTAATTATGATATTAATTGGACCGAATTAAGAAGATTGGACTAGTTATCACTACACCAAACAGGCTATTTTGTAACACTTTTTTCGTTTTAGTTTGTAACAGTTATAACGTTTGTTAACGTTAAAATATGAACGATAACACCCAGTGTGTAGTAAGATCGTGAAAGCACCACCCGTGTGACGGGAACAGAAATTAAGCAGGAAAAATAGCAGAAATGCAGTAAATGAACAACAGATTTATAGTGGTTCGGCCCGTAATTGAGCCTACGTCCACTTTATAGTCTCTTATTGCTGATTCGGTTACAATTCGATACAAATCTCTTCAGGAAACAATACAATTCGATCACAAGAAACAATCTAGACTACTAGCTCAATCTTCGACGGTGAAACTCAATGAATCCATGTCGGATGTGAGGAATTTCTCTCGAAGCTTGTTGTAGTGTCGCGAATGCTTGAAGGATCCTTGATTACTGAATGAATGAAGAGTTCGACGGAGTAACGGCGCTGTAGAAATGATTTGTCCAAAAGTCCCCTTCATGTTGGAAGTGATGTCCTATTTATAGAAGCTGATTTCTGGGTAGGAAATTTGCCTAAGTCTTAGGTCGCGGACGACCTTAGTTAGGTCGTAGGTCACGAGCGACCTAAGCTAGGTCGCTATCCCCTTGCGGCTTCAGGAGTTAGCTAGTAAAACTGTACTTGGCTTCATTTGATCAAGTAATAGGTCGCACGCGAGTTACAGAATAGCTGTGGGAGCTCTAGGTCGTTGGGCGCTTGACCTGCTTTAATAGTTAGGTCGCTAACCTCTTTAGGTCGTCAAGTCCCTTAGGTCGCTAACTACCTTAGGTTGTTAAGTCCGTTAGGTCGCTAGCTACCTTAGGTCGTTGAGTTCCATAGGTCGCAATCCTTTCTGCTGCAAGGTCGCAAGGCCTTCTGGATCTTAGATCGCGAAGCTTTCTTGTTGCCTTAGGTCGCAAGGTCTTCTGCAGCCTTAGGTCGCAAACCCTTCTGGACCTTAGGTCGCGAAGAAGTTAGGTCGCTAACTTCTTATCTTGATAAGTCGTGGACTTTCTCAGTTAGATCGCTATGTAGTTAGGTCGTAGGTTTTTCTTAGGTCGCAAGCTCCTTTAGGTCGCAGAGCCTCTTAAGTCGTAGCCTTTCCTTAGGTCGCAACATTCTTAGGTTGCAGCTTTCTTAGGTCGTAGAGTTTTAGGTCGTTGAAATAAAAGGAGTTAACATTTGCCCCTCGAAGTATATGACTATACTTTAGGTCGTATGCTTCGACTCAACTTTGCTAGGTCGCGAATCGACTTAAAACTTGCACGCCTGTTCACCTCCCTCCTTCAGTCCCATATAAATTAGTTAGGTCGCACCTTCTTCCTTACCCTACTGTCTTGAGCCTCCATCGCCATTAACAGTTTTTTCGAGCTTCCAGAGACAAATTTGACTCAATCAGCCAACGATTCTTCCTCGTCGATCATAATTCGTAAGTGGATCAGCTTATACTTGCCCATAGTCACTGCTTTGATCACGAATCGTTGTCGCTCGTCCTAAGCCCAATTCCATGCATCATGCTTTTTTGTACGGTAGTCTCTATCGACTTTCGTTCGTCATTTGACGTGTCGGGGTGATTTGCGATCATACGAAAGCTTTTGCTACGGATCTGTAGGGTTTGCCATTGATTCACTAGTTAATCGGTGGTACGTTGAGGTAGGATGAAGGGGATGATGAATCCTTTTTTGAACTGGTGGTATTGGGTTATTGGACCCGATATGATGTTGCTTGGAGAGGAAGTCAACAACCTATCAGATTTGAACGTCCTTAGAGTTAGGTCGCGTGGGAACGCTTAACGACCTTAGCCTTTGCGACCTGACGACATTTGCAACCTAGAGAATCTCCAACCTAAAAACAATTGTGCACGACCTAGGACTTAAAGAAAATTGCCCCACCTTAATCCATTCAGTTGCAACATGCGACCTACAGAAATCCTGACTCATGATAGGTCGCTGAACGACCTAATACTTAGACAATTTTTCACAGTCTTGAACTTTCAATCTGGACAACATAGCATAAGAACACTACAACCTGTGTTAGGTCGTAAGTGACCTAACACTTAGAACTTTGAACAGCTTTTGACTGATTTTCTGAACTTGAATTATTTTGGGTTTTGCACTTCTTCTCGGATTGCCTCAACTTTAATGCTAATAACCTGTTTAGAAGCAACATTCACAGAAAAATGGGACGAATATACTGCTATTGATTGCCCACATCAAACAACAGATTAGTTGTCAAAAAAAAAATCAAACTTAAATGAACTTCGTGAATGAAATGCTGTGAACTAACAAATCTAAGTGAAGTATTAAAGCAAAATTGAAGTGATCAACTAAAGCTGATTTATTTGCATTAACGCAACACTATTCCTGGACTTAAAATATTAAGCCCTGAAACTTTATAATTGACAAGTATCAATTAGTTTAGTTTCATTTACATTTGTTCGTTATTGTATTAGTTTTGCACAACACTTCACTCTTTTTAGGAAACGTGCACCTTAATATTTGACCGTCCAGTTCCTTGTGTAGAATGGAATCTCAACAGGAAGACTTGGAAATAGCCGGAGAAGCTTTTCCAATTGCTACTCCACTAAACGATCCTCCGGAAAGGACTTCTACTACTCTAAGTCATAAAGTCTTCCGACAACTGTGCATCCAATTTGGCATTGCCGAAGCAGATGCTTTACTTCCTGGGCCAAGCGACACTGCTGACAGGCCGCCTCTTGGCTTCGTTGCTGTGAACCGGCAGATGTGTTCAAGTGGAGCCATTCCTCCATTTAACGACTGTCTTCGGGAACTCCTCCTTCGGCTAACTATTTCTCCCTTTCAACTACACCCTAACGGATACTCCATCCTGCTGGGATTGTGTGTGCTTTTCAGGAGAACGTTGAACCGTTTTCCCTCTTTTGATGAAATTCGCTTCTTGTGCACATTTGCAAAGAACAAGGACCATCCTTCTATATCGACTCAGATTCATGAAATTTCTAGTTCTGATGCGGAAACGTTAGTTGCTTCAGATTCCCAAGCAGAGGCCTCGAATGCCCCAGCTTCTGTAGAAGAAACTGCATCAGAAGCACCCGTCATGGAGGCTGCTTTGGTAAAATGTTCTGCATCCATCGATGTCGTAGGGTTAGTCAGCAAGTCGGCGCTTACCCCAATTACTGAGGAGGAAGAGAATCCTCGAGTTCCTGAGAAATCCATTGATACAGAGGTTGAAAAGGAGAAGTCTGCTGAACTCCTGGGTGATGACACCTTTGATGGCTTGAGCGATATCATGATAACTTCTCAAGAGCTTTTTGGGGATAACAATCCGAAAGCAACTTCTCCCGTTGTCGAGGCGACTTCCACCTTTAAACAAACCCGGACGCCTACTACGCCAGTCGTCTCTGTTTCCACACTAAAGCGTGGTCTGTAGTTTGACGCATGTAACTTGCACGCCACACACACTTAGGATTTTTCAGCACTTATAAACATTTATCCTCTTTCTCCTGGAAATTTCTAAATTTTACTCCTTTTTTGCTTTCAGGTTCTCCAATGGGACGTACAGGTTCATATTATGACTCATTTAAGTACCGTGGAGGCCGCGGCACTTATGACTTTAGGAAGTACCTTGATACCCCAAAAGAAACAGATGAAGAGAGGGCTCGAAGGAAAGCCCAGGAGAAGCAGGATTACGATCAGTGGCAAAGAAGGAAAGATGCCGAGCGATATGACTCTTCGCATAGGAGTGACTACTCTCATAAGCGGAAGTCTTACGATGATAAGGGAAAAACTCAGGTTGCCGATGAACCGAGCAAACGATCTAAATCGATTGACGCGTCTGAAATTTCTGAAAAGACTGACGCTCCCATTCCTTCCGATATTCTGGCCAGCTCTCCTCCTCTGAAGAAATCTGACATTCAGACTATCATTAACAGACCGCAGTATCAAGTCAAGGACGGCCCCCCAACACTTCAGAGCCGTTTTCCGAATTGGTGCCTAAAAGGGGTGCGCTTTGACTTGGACCTAGTTCCGATTGATAAGCCAGACATGCTTAGCAGTCTTGACGCAGTCAGGCTTAATATCGAGAGGATGTCGCAGTGGCAGAAGCTTGTCGATGAACTCCAAAGGGTTAACCGTGCAAACCTTGAGGCAATGCTGACTATGGAAAACGACAAGGTGGAGTGAGACAAAATTTGCAAACAGCATAATCTCGAGATGACAAATATTGCTGATGGCTATGCAAAACTTGAGTCCGAGGTTAAAAAACTTAAGGAAGATCTTGCCTCTTCTTCTGCATCTCATACTCAAAAAGAAGAAGTCTTTCAAAAACAAGTGCGGGATGCACATGCTGCACAGAGAGATGTTGAAATGAAGCTTGCCGCTGAACAGCATATTACTGAGAAATACCGCACAGAAAACACCGATTTGCGGGAAAAAATCACCTCTCAGAACGTAGAGATTGAGTTACTAAAGTCTCGACTTGCTAAAGTTGAGGCAGAGCGTGATGAGGCTACCGCTGGTCGGGTTGCTGCCGTTGCCGAAAAGGAAGCGGCTGAGCAATCACATGAGGCGACGAAAGCAGACATCAGCTCTACCTTATTCGACTTTTATTTACACAGCGTTCTGGGTCGTGGGAGCCTCTCTTTTCTTGGTCCCGATTATGAAATTACATTGGCTGAAGTGTGGGAAGTCGCAATGGATATGCTTGGCGGGGCCGGCTATAATGAGTTGGAACTTGAGGAGCGCTATCTCAATGATGAGGATCGTGCCGCTCTTGTTAAGGGGAGGGAGCAACTTGCCAAAGTACGAGCTGAAACGACGGGAGAAGAGCCTCCAAAAGAAGAAGCTCCTTTAACTGCCCCCGTTCATACTTCCACTTCAGCCGACGTTAATATTATGGATTCCAGCTCTCATTCTTTACATCTAGCTAAAATTGCCCAAGAAACTGCAACTACTCCTACTGAAGATGAGGCACTGGATGATATTGAAGCCGAGAAGTTTGAGGTGGATCTTGCAAATCCAACTCCTCCAGGTACTTTTGGCGTCGTCTCGGGTCTAATGAACCAGTCATTTGACTTAGCCGAATTCGATGACCTTCTTACTTGTTACTTAAACTTTGGTGAACCGATGCCTTCTTTATTTTCGGGGGATGTTGATTTTAACTTCTTTTCTTCTACAGCGGAGGCACCAAGCACTACACAAGCTTTCACTCCTTCGGTTGCCGTTCCTCCATCTTCCCAAATTACTCCTCCTTCTGCTTCTCAACCGGGATCACAGGCAGAGAAAATCGAAGCTCTTCAAGGCTTGGATGATCCGGCTGCTTCTCAGGAACAGAAGGCGGAGGATTTGGAAGACATTGAGAAGACCCCGGAGCGGTCTCTTGATGACGACACGAAGCTTTCAACACTGCTTGCTACTCCGGGGAGCGAGTCTTCTTCAAAGAGGAAGGGGAAGCGTGTTGTAAGGAAGAAGAAGAAGACTTCCACTGAAGAGGAAGCAGTAGTTGATCTGGCCGTACCGCTTTCTCCTTCTGCCCCTACCCGTTCACAACGACTTCAAAAGCTAATCATTAGGCCGGGAAAGAGCTCCAAGGGTGGTGAGAAGAAGGAATAATCAAGCTGGATTTTCTACTTATTATTTTTGCTCTTTGCATGTATTGACCGGGGATTGTGCGGGTACCGGTTCCCGCTTTTGCTTTTTGAGATATCTGCACATGTAAAGAATTTTCATAGTACTAAATAAAACAATTATTTTACTTGTACAAACTCTTGTGTATGTGAGAATGATCTATCTTTTATTTTTAGTGTAGAACAAACGATTCTTCTTACTTGTGCAAACTTTTTGTCTGCGTTTGAGAATGCATTTATTCCACATCTGTTTTCCATGATATTGCAACGAACTTGTGGCATGTTGCTTTTATTAATATAATTGAATTGTATAGTATTGCCCCCATGCCGTAAGTGCATTGCAATATTCCTAGCTTTTTTAAGACTAATACTCTTACTTCAGAGGACAATTATTCCGCTTTTAAGGGGAGAATTATTCTGCTCTTAATAGAGTATATCCAGTCTTTAGAAGAATTTTTATTTTCTCTTTCTGAAGAACGCTTCAACTTTCGGGGATAATCACTTTTATTTATTAAGAAGTGAATTTCCCTATGAAGTGAAATGAACTTTTCTGAAAGAATTTTGTAGCATTTTTCAACTTTTTTAGGAGGAACTTCTCGAGATGAACAAGTTAATCCTTCCTTTAAGAGTTGAACTGTGCTTCTGGACGATGCTTTTTGTTCAAGCATTTTATTTTGGGACATGCCTCCGAAGAGGGCTCCTCTTAAAGAGTTGTGCCTCCAAAGAGGTCTTGTGCCTTTGAAAAGGGCTTGTGCCTCCGAGGAGGGCTTGTGGTGCCTTGGGAAAGGGCTTTTGCCTCCGAAGAGGTCATGTGCCTCCGAAGAGGGCTTGTGGTGCCTTGGGAAAGGGCTTTTGCCTCCGAAGAGGTCATGTGCCTCCGAAGAGGGCTTGTGGTGCCTCCGAAAAGGGCTTTTGAGTGCCTGGAAGTTACTTTCTCATGGTCGGATGGGTCCGCGGGGCAGGCGTAAGTTGCTTGATTGGATGTTTGTTTGCACAAATGACCGTAATCAATTAACAAGATGCCCCTTTGATGGTCCCACCGATCTTTTTGATTGAGGAAAGCACCCCCATTTATTGGCATGCCTCGTTAGAGGGCTTTGGTTGGTTGGTTAGTGTGCCGGGTAGGTTGCGTCTCAGGGGCGAGTGAATCCACGGGACGGACGTAAGCTATCTGATCGGATGCATCACGATCAGTTAGCGAGGGTCCTGTTACTTCTGCTTGGGAAGGTGTCCCTTTAGTGGATCTTCTGGCCTTCCTGTTGAGATGCATACCTCCTTTTGTCTGCTCCTTTGTTTGCTTGGCAACTTTCTCTCATCATCTGCCTGTTAGTGATCTCTTACTATCGTTCCCAAGCACATCTTCTTCTTTTCCTCTTACAAGTAAATTGCTTTATCCGTGGGAGTGGACTTCACTGTTGAATGACTCCACGAGACAAACGCAAGTTATCTAGTTGGATGTCTGTTCATAGCGACAATCTCGACTAGTGAACGAAGGTTTGTCACAATGGAGTCGCCAACTTTTTATGTGAAGTTTTCCTTGCTTGGGATTTGAGTTTGGAAAAAAAATTTGTGGCTTGGTTTTTGTGTAATAGCTGATTTATGGAGGTCGCTTAGCTTTGTGATGAGCAAGCCTTGTTATAATGTCCTGCAATTTTGAATCGATATTTTAGCGATACATTTAAAGTATTTACATATCGAAATAAAACAGGCATTATGAAATAGTAAAGAACACAAGATTTATAGTGGTTCGACCAAGAATCGGGCCTACGTCCACTTTATAGCTTTCATTCATTTACACTGATTTACAATGTTTCACAATACAACTGATACACTCATCATCATTTTACAATTTTGAGCAGAGCTCTTTTCAAGTAAAGTAAGGACGCAAGTGGTTGCTGTTCCAGGCCCTTGGAATTGGATCTCCTTCAACAGTTATGAGTTTGAAAGTGTCATCAAGAAGTTTAGTGCCTATGACATATGGCCCTTCCCAGTTTGGCCCAAACACACCAGTTGCTGTCATGATCCTTTTCAAAACCAAGTCTCCGATTTCAAAGCTACGTTGGCGAACTTTGGAATTGAAATGCCTGGCTATTCTCTGTTGATGAGCTGAAACTCTGAGCCTAGCTTCCTCTCTTTTCTCATCAAGAAAATCAAGCGCTTCAAGTTGCAGTTTTTCATTTTCGGTTTCATTGAAATGAACTCTTCTATGTGAAGGAACCTCTACTTCTACTGGAATCATTGCCTCAGATCCGTATGCCAGTGAAAACGGAGTGTGCCCAGTCGCAGTTTTGTGAGTAGTTCTGTACGCCCATAGTGCTAATGGAAGCTTATCAACCCAACCACCTTTTGCTTTTTCAAGTTGCTTTTTGATAGTTGACTTGATGATCTTGTTAACTGCTTCCACTTGCCCATTTGCCTGCGGATGAGCCACTGCTGAGAAGCTTTTTCGAATTCTGAACCGTTTGCAAAAATCCTGGAATTCTTCACTTTCAAATTGAGTGCCATTGTCGGTGATTATCTTCTGTGGCACACCATATCTGCAAATGATATTCTTCGTTACAAAATTTATCATCTTTTTAGAAGTGATGGTGGCCAAAGGTTCAGCTTCAGCCCACTTGGTGAAATAATCAACGGCAACAATAGCATATTTAATTCCTGATTTGGCGATCGGTAATGGTCCAATTAGGTCTATCCCCCAAATGGCAAATGGCCATGGACTGACCATTTGTGTGAGTTCAGTGGAGGGTGCTCTTGGGATTTTTGCAAATCGTTGGCATTTGTCACATTTCCTGGAAAAAGTTGCAGCATCTCGATTGATATCTGGCCAGAAGTATCCATATCGGAGAATTTTCTTTGCAAGTGTTTGACCTCCTGAATGGTCTCCACATTCTCCTCCGTGCACCTCTGTTAAGATTGTCTTGGCTTCTTCCTTAGTTACACATCAGAGTAGTGGGGTTGAAAATCCCCGCCTGTATAATCGGCCATCTTGAATTATATACCTCGATGCTTTTCTTAATAATTTTCGTCGTTCCTTAGAACTATCTGGCAGGGAACCACTGAGTAAGTATTCTTTGATTGGAGTCATCCATGATTCATGCTCTTGAGACGTAGTCATAATCCAATCAACATCCATTTCATCAATGCTTGGAGCTGACAGAACTTCTACAGGAACTAATCCTAGTAATTGAGCTTCTCCGGAACTTGAGTACTTTGCTAAAGAATCCGCCTTCATATTTTCCTCTCGGGGTATGTGGCTTATTGAGTAGTGATCTAAATCATTGAGGAGTTCGGAAGTTTTTGTCAAATATGCAGGCAAATTTCCTCCTTTGGCTTGAAATTCTTTCTTCACCTGGCAAACAATAAGCTGAGAATCGCTGAAAATTTGTATCACTTTGATATTTAATTCCTTGGCGATTTTCAATCTGGCAATAAGGGCTTCATATTCTGCTTCATTGTTCATCGAAGGAAATTCCAGTCTCAATGCATAACATAGTGATCGTCCTTCGGGAGTTTCGAGCACAACTCCTGCCCCAGAACAATAATCATTTCTCGAGCCATCAACATACAACTTCCACTGTATCGGAATGCAGTCAGTGGTTTCTTCCTTACTGTCACCTTTGTCAGTGGATTCTGCAATGAAATCTTCTAAAGCTTGTCCGTTAATTGCTCTTTGGGGATGGTAAGTGATGTCATATTGGCTGAGTTCTATGTTCCACTTCAAGAGTCGACCCGAAGTTTCAGGACGATACAGGACTTGCTTCAAAGGCTGATCAGTCAGGACCTTGATAGGATGAGATTGAAAATAGGGCCTCAACTTTCTGGAAGCGATTAGTAGACAATAAGCAAGTTTTTCTATCTTTGAATAATTCATTTCAGTCCCAGCGAACCGTTTGCTGATGTAGTAAACCGGACGTTGTATTTTCATATCTTCTCATACGAGTGCTGCACTTAAAGCATGGGATGAAATTGCCAAATAGATGAAGAGGTCTTCACCATCACTAGGCTTGGAGAGGACCGGAGGAGTTCTCATATGATGAATCAGTTGATCGAAAGCATTCTGACATTCAGGAGTCCATTCGAAATTTTTCTTTCCTTTCTTTAGAGCATCAAAGAAGGGAATGCATTTGTCTGTGGCCTTGGAAATGAAGCGACTAAGAGCGGCAACCTTTCCATTGAGACTTTGTAGTTCTTTCTTTGTTCTAGGGGCTTTAACTTCTCTTAGAGCTGTGATTTGAGCAGGATTGGCCTCGATGCCCCTAGCGCTTACGATGAAACCCAGGAATTTTCCAGACTCTACTCCGAATGAACATTTCAATGGATTGAGCTTCATTCCGTACTTCCGAAGAATTGAGAACATTTCTGCCAGGTGATCCATGTGGTCTACTGCTTTCTTTGACTTTACTAACATATCATCAACGTAGACTTCCATCGTTTTGCCAATCTGAGGCTTGAACATAGCGTTGACAAGTCTTTGGTATGTTGCCCCAGCATTTTTTAACCCGAATGGCATGACTTTGTAACAGTAGAGTCCCACATCTGTAATAAGGCTTGTGTCCTCTTGATCTAGTTCATTCATCATAATCTGATTGTATCCAGAATAGGCATCCATAAAAGATAACAACTCATGTCCAGCCGTCCCATCTACTAGTTGATCGATTCTAGGCAACGGGAAGCAGTCTTTGGGGCAAGCCTTGTTCAGATCTGAGAAATCAATGCATACTCTCCACTTTCCATTTGCCTTCTTAACCAGTACTGGATTTGAAACCCAATTTGGATAAGTGGATTCTTTGATGAAATTATTCTCTAAGAGACGATCTACCTCTTCTTTTAAAGCTGCTGACCTTTCTGGACCTTGAGTTCTTCTTTTCTGTTTTACTGGTGTGAATTTCGGATCGACATTCAGGGTGTGAACAGCAATTGTTGGAGAGATTCCGCACATATCAGCATGACACCAAGCGAACACATCTAGATTGGCTTTCAAGAATGATATCAGTGTGTTTTGAACTGTTATACTTAGCTGTGAACCCACACTGAGTACTTTATTTGGGTCTTTCGGGTCTACAGATACTGGTACCGTTACCTCCACGGGTACCACTCTATTCTCCCCTGTACTGGCTTTCCTGGGATCCATTTCTTTTCTTGCATTGCTGTGTTCACCAGTACAGGGGCCGCTCCGTAGTTGCTACAGGGTCGGTTCCTTGATGCGGAGCGGAGCTGCTGCATCTTTCCCCATTTCTTTTCTCCTGGCCTCCCGGAGTTCTACAAGATAACATTCTCGTCCTGCGTTTTGATCTCCTTTAATAACAGCAATCCCATTATCAGTAGGAAACTTCATTGTTAAGCACCAAGGAGCGAGGACGGCCCTGAAAGCAGCAAGAGTAGGCCGGCCCAAGAAAGCGTTATAGGCGGAGAATCCATCCACAATTACAAAAGTTTGCTTCCGAACCAATTTCTTGTGTCCTTCGCCCATTTCAACAAACAAGTCCACTGTTCCAATCGGCTGTTTCAGCTCTCCTATAAATCCGGCAATCTTGTGTGAAGAAGCATGTACATTAGTCATTGGAATTTTCATTTGGTCAAATGTCCTTTTAAAGAGGATGTTGCATGAGGCACCACTATCAACTAACACTCTTCTGACAATAGCTGGCCCAATACCGACAGAGACAACCAAAGGGTCCTCAGTAGGAGCTTCCACATTAACAGAATCCCTGGCTCTGAACATAATATCATCATGGAAAGTCTTTTGCTGCTTTAGAGGTGAAGCATCTTCCAGGATTAAGACACTTTCTTCGGTTGGTGCATACTTCAAAGCTTTTGCATACCTTTCCATTTCACCCCAACTCCTGCCAGCCGGGTGAGGTCCCCCTGTGATCACATTAATAACAGGTCTTTCCTTTCCAGCAGGCCTCTCTCCTGAATCAGATGAATTAGTTGGAGGTAACTGCCCTTGGCTGGATGAAGATGGGTCCTTTCTATTCCTCTTGACGTATTGCTGCAACTTATTCTCTCTTAGCAATTCTTCAATCAGACTTTTCAAATGGCGGCACTCATTGGTATCATGCCCTGGTTGGTTGTGAAACTTGCAAAATCTTCCGCTTTGAACAGCATTCTTCCCAACTTTCACGGCCGGTGGTTTTGGAAATTCAACAGCATCCTTAGTGGCGATGAAGGTATTTTCCGGGGTATCGGTCAGAGGAGTAAAGTCTGATGGTTTAAGGAAGCGGGGCTTTTTGAAGTCTTTCTGCCTTTTCCCACCATTACTTTCCCTTTTCTGATCTGCCGGTTCTTTCTTGCTTTGAGTAGTAGCATTATTTTCCGTCACCGTTGTCACAACTTTAGCTGGTGCGGAAAGATTCTTTAAGCGTATAAATTCGTCAGCCTTTTTGTAGAATTTCTCGAGAGAATTTGGTTCCTTCATTTTCAGCCATTTTCCAAATTCGCTCGATTTGTCAATAGCACGCATCAAATAGGTCAAGATCATTCGTGGCTCTGCATTATCGACTTCTGCCAGAGCTAAGTTGAAGCGGTTCAAGAATGACTTAATAGGCTCTCCCAGATTCTGTTCAATACTGGACAGTGACATTATATCTTTTGCCTTTGAAGCGTATAGCCTGAATTGCTCCTTGAATTTTCGGGTGAGATCGGAAAACTGATCTACAGACCGGACTGGAAGCTTGGTAAACCAGAGAAGCGCCACTCCTTCTAAATAAACTGGGAAATATCGGCACTTTATCTCGTCGGTTGCTCTTGCGCCGGTCATATGCCAATCGTATTTATACAAGAACTGATTTGGATCACTTGTCCCCCGATAAGCAGGAATAGTGGGGGGAACAAACTTTCTAGGAAATTCAGCTTTCAGAATCTTCTCGGTAAATGGAGTTCTACTTGGTGCGAATCCCCATTCGCTTTCGTCTTCATCTCTTTGCATGCTCTCTTTCATTATTTGCTTGATCATACCAGAGAGATATTCCTCATTGTTCAGAGATTTCGCAGAGTAGACCTCAGCCATCTTTTCGGGAGTTTGTCCAGGTAAATGCTCATGAAGAACTGGTGACGGCCTAGATCCTTCGGCCTGGAGGGGTGCCCCTTCGGCAGCACCTGATCCCCCGTGAGGAATATTTCTTCCCTCGGAATTGGGAGCAGCATTAGCAAAGTTTCCCTCATTATTTACTGGTCTTTGACTCGTACCAAATAGAGCATTCAGCCTTTCCATCATCAGGTTATTCTGAGTTTCAATCTGCTGGTACAGTCCGGATACAGCAGCATCTAACTCCTGTCGCGTAACACCGACGCTTGGAGCTGCCTGATTTGGAGAGAGAGAGGTGGCAGTATTGTCACGGTCATCGTCAGTTCTGACAGACCTTCGTTTCCTTCCAGGAGCCATTATGTTTGATAAACTTCTGGTTTTGTGGGAAATTCTTTCAGCAAACTTCTGAGAAGCAATGGTGAGTGGTAGCCTGAGTTGGGTTCTTAGTGAAAGCACCAAAATGTTAACGTTAAAATATGAACGATAACACCCGGTGTGTAGTAAGATCGTGAAAGCACCACCCGTGTGACGGGAACAGAAATTAAGCAGGAAAAATAGCAGAAATGCAGTAAATGAACAACAGATTTATAGTGGTTCGGCCCGTAATTGAGCCTACGTCCACTTTATAGTCTCTTATTGCTGATTCGGTTACAATTCGATACAAATCTCTTCAGGAAACAATACAATTCGATCACAAGAAACAATCTAGACTACTAGCTCAATCTTCGACGGTGAAACTCAATGAATCCATGTCGGATGTGAGGAATTTCTCTCGAAGCTTGTTGTAGTGTCGCGAATGCTTGAAGGATCCTTGATTACTGAATGAATGAAGAGTTCGACGGAGTAACGGCGCTGTAGAAATGATTTGTCCAAAAGTCCCCTTCATGTTGGAAGTGATGTCCTATTTATAGAAGCTGATTTCTGGGCAGGAAATTTGCCTAAGTCTTAGGTCGCGCACGACCTTAGTTAGGTCGTAGGTCGCGAGCGACCTAAGCTAGGTCGCTATCCCCTTGCGGCTTCAGGAGTTAGCTAGTAAAACTGTACTTGGCTTCATTTGATCAAGTAATAGGTCGCACGCGAGTTACAGAATAGCTGTGGGAGCTCTAGGTCGTTGGGCGCTTGACCTGCTTTAATAGTTAGGTCGCTAACCTCTTTAGGTCGTCAAGTCCCTTAGGTCGCTAACTACCTTAGGTTGTTAAGTCCGTTAGGTCGCTAGCTACCTTAGGTCGTTGAGTTCCATAGGTCGCAATCCTTTCTGCTGCAAGGTCGCAAGGCCTTCTGGATCTTAGGTCGCGAAGCTTTCTTGTTGCCTTAGGTCGCAAGGTCTTCTGCAGCCTTAGGTCGCAAACCCTTCTGGACCTTAGGTCGCGAAGAAGTTAGGTCGCTAACTTCTTATCTTGATAAGTCGTGGACTTTCTCAGTTAGATCGCTATGTAGTTAGGTCGTAGGTTTTTCTTAGGTCGCAAGCTCCTTTAGGTCGCAGAGCCTCTTAAGTCGTAGCCTTTCCTTAGGTCGCAACATTCTTAGGTTGCAGCTTTCTTAGGTCGTAGAGTTTTAGGTCGCTGAAATAAAAGGAGTTAACAACGTTACAAATTTCTAATGGATATTTCCATTGCAAGCGTTTATTACAGTTATTTCCGTTATAAAAACCTGGTAATTTCGTAAATAGTTAAAAGCAATATGGATAGGATTGTCACTTTTTCTATTATTATTTCTCATCTCATTCCTCACGCTTCTTAGTCTGTTTTCTGCATTTACTGTAAAATAAAATTTCATTCTAGGGCTTTCGCCCCCTCCAGCAAAATCGGCCTATGTCGAAGTCAAATCAACAAACAACAACGGGATGAATGTAGCAGGAAGCAAAGATTATTGAAGGCTATTTCAGGTCAGGGTTTTAATTTTTAAAATTTGAGAATTTCAATTAGCAGTAATTTTGATTTCAATTTGGCAGTTTCTCAATTTGGAAGATGGGAATCTGTAGTAATTCTTAATTGATTTAGTATTATTACCCGACGCAACTCATATTGGGTCACACTATCTTAATGCTAGCGAAATATCCTTCTTCATGCCTAAATGATAAGTCGTTGTTGGAACTTCCTCTGAAGGAGCAGTTGTGGGAACTTCATCTGAAGGAGGCTCAAAGAATGTTAACGTTGATGGTTCAAGAAGGTTGGCACTGAAGCATATCGAAACTTTTGTATTCACATTCACAGCTCCACAAGATGTTAGTGCTGCTGCGTCCTCTTCAAAACCTGCTTCTTTAACATTAGTGACTGAAGCTGGACGTATACAAGAAGCAAGACAACTCAGATGCAGGTACTTCTTCTCCTCAAATGATTTTTTTCTTGAATTTTGTTGTGATAATTAGTAACACTACGCCATAACTGACCTTCTGCAACATTTTTTGCAAGGTGTTGCCAGCTAAAATGTTGCGACAGCTATAAAATTTTGGTCCTACTGCAACGTTGTATTTTTGGTGTTACCTTAGCCATAAAAATGTGTTGCTCTAGCTAAACAAGTGTAACACGATGCAACATTTTTATATAGTGTTGCCATAGATATATTCTAATTAAAAAAATTAAAAACAAAATTACACCTCAGCGATCCACACCACCATTTAAAACAAAATCTCAACCGTCGATTCACACCATCGATCCACACCTTACCAATTTCCATTTCCCGCTTTACTTTTCACTCACCCGCTTTCGTTTCTCACCCCCAATTTTCCAATCCCTAATTTTTATTCCGCCGACTTTAAAAAAAATGACGCCTCTCCTCCTTGTTTCTTCGATCTGGAGAATAACTGGCTTTGCTTTTATCCCCTGTCGGCCATATCAATTTCCGTTATTTTCTTTCGCCTCGCGTCAGTTTTCCTCACTACTTCCGGATTTGCGATTTTGTTCAGGTTTTTGGCGATTCTGGTGATTCGAGGTAAGGTTGTGGGATTGCAATGGTTCGGGGAGTTGCTGATTTGGTCGCAATTTCGTGGTTGGGGCCTGATGTCAGAGTGGTAGGGGGTAGTCGAATTGGTTTCGGTGAAAACTAGGGCACGCGATTCTAGTTGCTTTGATGCTCTGATTGATCGAATCTAGTGTGAGAAACGTTTCTGGTAGCTTGCTCCTTCGTTCGCCTTGATTGATTGCTCGAATTGCTTTGACTTCGTCGTCGGGTGCGATGTGATATTATTTGGTATGTTTTCTGCCTTCTGGTTTACTTGAATATTCTCGATTTTGGTTATACTCGCACGCTTTTGCCGATGATGAATTAGGATTTATTTATAGGCTTTATTTCCTATAATCTCGAGTTTAATCTTTCTGTTGGACTTTGAGAAATCTGGTATGTTGGATTGCGATGATGAATTGGTATGTTGAATTTTGGTTCACTGGCTTGATTTTGCTTTGCCGATGATGAATTGCGATGTGATATTATTTGGTATGTTGGATTTTGGTTCACTGGCTTGTTTTTGATTTTTGATCTGAGCTTGTTAGCTCCTTTCTGCTGCATTTGTTAAACCAGAACTTGAACCTTTGTTAAACTTGTTCACATACCTTTGTACCTTGTTGCATTTGTTAAACCAGAACTTGAAGTATTTGTATTCTGCTGTCCTCTTGAAAACTGCTTCACTTGAAAACTTCTGCATTTTTGAAAATCAGAACTTTGAAAGTGATCTTTGGTTTTCTAAAACTGTTGACTAATCTGAACATTGAGTTTTGATTTCCACGATATATACAAACATATGTGTGTTGAGCTTTGTTGGTTTTGCTTGGTCTGGACTGAACTGGTACCATGCTAACCTTGTTCTTTAACATGAACTGATGCTCCAAGTCCTCTATATATCATATTACTGCCTATCTTTCTCTTGTACATGCCTGATGCATTCACTGTTTTTGCTTGATGGGCTGCCTATGTGTACTGCTATGTTTCTTGCACTGGCTTGTCTATATTTTCATTTTCTGTTCGAGTTAAATATTATTTTCCAGATTACTGCTTTTGAATTATATGTGACAGGTATTGAAGACTGGACAGCTGGATACAAGCTTGAAGATAGAGTCAAATCAAATGTGCATGAGCTTGAAGACAGGTTTCAAAGAAGGCTCGATCTTCCAAAATCGGATGAATCGGGCGGTGCCCACTTGTTCAACCTAACCGGTTAGGTCGATCCCCGCCGGGACTGCGGGGCCCCGGACCCCCGCCGGCGCTGCGCCCGGACCCGCTACTCGGCTCGCCTTCGGCTCGACACTTGGCTCGTCATATATTTATCAGTGTCGGTGTCTGTATAAATTGAAACTGCATATGTAATGAGTGAACTGAGTGATGTAGTGAGGAATATCTATATATGTGAATATCAGTGTTATATATCATTGAATTGTAAAATAGTGGAGTCAGGAATTTGTACTATTTTAAATGTTGAAATAAAATATTTATTTAAATAAATTACTGTTTGAATATCAAATTCTATGAAAATAGCATTTTATTAAATAAATATTTATTTCTATTAAAAAATCAAATATGCTCTATATTGTGGGCCCCACAAATTCAGAAAATCAATATCTATAGCAACATTTTTGAATGTTGCTACAGGCACCTATGGGTGTTGCCATAGACCCAAATAGGGTTCTATTGCAACAATATTACTTATGTTGCCTTAGATAGTCAAAATGTTGCCATTGAGGTCTAAGGCAACGGCAAAAATTGCATCACCCTAAAAGTGTTGCCATAGACCTATGGCAATATTTTTCGGGCCTGAGCCAACATTTTTTTGTGTTGCAGAAGGCCATTTATGGCGTAGTGTAACTCCATGACAGTCATATTTCTAGAGCCTTTTTATGTGGCCTCTTTCGTGTTCTAATTTAAGACTCTTTGTAGTTTACATTCTTTTTATGCATACTAGTAAACAAACATGCACGATGTGCTTGAGTTACATTTGTTTACGAATGTGATTCCAATTTGCACTTACATCATATTAAAAAGCAAGCAATAATCAACAGAACACATTGGGAGGTTGAATTAACAGCAAAATTGGTAGATTATATGTTTCAAAAGAGTAATTTTAGCATTTCAAAAAGGCTGCGATGAACCTTTTATACAACTTTTTGCCTTTATTAATAGTAGAGATATGTTTCCATTTTTAGCATGTTATTTGTCTTACCATCGTATGAACTCTGTCATCTATACAATGTTAAATCAAACTAAATTTAAAGATATGACTCGAGATACAAAATTACGGAAAATGAAAATTCATGTAGTCGGCTCCTATCATTTAGGTATAAGGAAAAGATGATAATGGTGGTGATGATACAACATTAACTTTATAATTTTCATAATAAATTAGTAAATATTGTCCTTGGTACCCTACTCTGTCTTAAATAAGTATTCTTCCATAATAATTTTGGATTATTTTAAATACCCTACTCTGTCTTCTGTTACCAAATTTTCACTTGTAAATAAGTATTAAGCCTATTCTACTGTCATATGTATGCATGCAAATGAAGACAAGCCGCTGGTGCACTGTGGAACATATCTTTTGATGATAGAAATCGAGAATCCATTGCTTCTTGTGGTGGAGTTGAAGCATTGGTTGGCCTTTAGATCATTGTTGTTATTTTTTTCCATTAATATGCTTCTGATTTAACATTTATATTTTCACATTTTGTTTTGATGCTGTTGCTCTTGCCATAGGCTGTTCTTTTTACAACATAATTTATCTTCTGAACTTAGTTAATACTTAATAGTTAATATGATAAAACCATTAAATTTAGGATTTTTAAAAATAAATCATTTTAGCTCAGTTTCTGAAACATATAACAAATGTATATCTAGTTCAAAATATATCAGAGATATAGGTCAGTTTTTGCCATGATGGCACTGATTCAACAATTTGTATCAGCTCATTATGAGATAGTGCCAATATATTTTGTTCAATTTCTTTTACCTTGATGCATTCTTAAAGTGCACCAATACAAATTCTTCAAAGACATGAAAATGCATTGGTGCAATCTCAAAGTGAGTCAATACAAAACACTGAAGCAGTGTCAACTGGCAAAAACAGATCTATATCTTTCAAGAGTATGTTTTGAATGAATCTAAATTAGTTGTATGTTTTGAAAAGTTAGCTAAATCGACGGAAAAATGTTTAGGAGATCCACTGCATGCTAATAATGATTTATTATCCAAAAAAATGAAAATCACTGTGACCAATGAATAAAGCATAATAGCCCAAAGTTTTGTATTCTGTTTACCATTTCCCGTCTTTTCACAATTCTCAGATTGCTTTATTTTCTTCTAGATTTTAGCTGATTGTTCTGCTGTGAATTTTGATTATGAGAGTGTTTTTTCTTCTTCTTCTATTCCAGAAATTTGTCCAGTTTGGTAATCTCATTCTTATGTTACATTCAAATCGCTCTTGCTAGAGTATGTTCAAATGCTTCTGCCGGCCTTCAAGAGAGAGCGGCTGGTGCATTGTGGGGTTTGTCTGTGTCTGAAGCTAATAGGTAATATTATTTTATCCTTACCCTTTGATAGAATTTGTAATCATACCACACACACCTCTCCTCTTGGACTGACAAATAATTTGTTGCTAGAAATTTTGTAACTATAGTTATTGAACTCATATGAGCTTACAAACTTATGATGACATCCTTAGATTAAAGTGGAGGCCATTAATTATTTCCTAGAGGTTAGGGGATGCAAAGAAACTACTTAGAAGTGTAATTTAGTAGTAAGTTACATCCATATAATGTTTATCTTTCTTAAAATGGTGATATTATGTTCCAAAAGGTATATTTAGCTTTTTAAACATAAATAATACATAAAAGTAGCACGGTAGTGGATCCTTAATTACTAAAATGAGTACGGCTAATGAATTTGATACAATAAATTTACAGATCATTGAATGTTAGCAAGAATATGTTATTTTTTTAAAAGTCAACACAGTTGAAGGCCCTCAAAAAATAAGAATTGACTGTTGCTTTTAACACATATGTCAAAACTACATCCCCAGTCATGCTGCCTTACGTAGTGTATTTTCCCCAATCTTTACCATTTTATTCACATTTTTAAGGTTATATTTCTGAATGTTTTTCATTTACCATTTATGGTGGAATATTGGTTTTTAAAGAGAGAAGTTTCGTAATATCTCTTCCCATTTTATTTTCAGAATACCGTAGCTTTGCGTTGCCGTTTCCCCTAGTTATAAAAGTGAAATGATGTTTTCCAAGGTCGACTTGTTGGAGTTTAATTTCCTCTCAGAAACCATTTTGTATACACTTGGTATAAAATAAATTTGCAAGTGCAATCTAGGCGGTAACTATATCTTATCACCTCCATAATTTTCTCTTTTGCTACTAGCTTTTTCATTGCATATATCGGTATATAATGATTCTTTCTCATTCGTGCATTTTTTATATGTCTTTTTAGCATTGCGATTGGACGAGAAGGTGGGATTACACCTCTAATTGCACTGGCACATTCCAACACTGTGGTAAGCTCCCTTGTTGTCTTATTCGATATACTGATATGTCCCACATTGTAAAATATGTGATACATTGGCTTGTATATAACCCATTAGGCACCCTCCCCTTACAAGCTAGCTTTTAGGGGTGATTTCTACCTAATGCGGTCGTATCAATTGGTGCTTTCACTGAGAACCACCGACGAAAGTTCGAGCCACGAGAGGGGCGACCTATAGGCTAGATTAAAATACTGATAGGTGAGTGAAGCCGTCCAAAAGAGAAAAGGAAGCTTTTAGGGGTGAGTTCTACCTAATGCGGTCGTATCATATACCATGGCCAATTAATTCACCTCCTTTCTGAAAACTAAAAAAATATAATTTGCCACATAATAAGCTTGTATACTATGTGATTATTACGAATATCAAATAATGTGCCACATAATTTCTATACTTAGGCTCACAATTGAGAGGAATATTTGTTGATATCACTTGACTGTCATTTCCTCAAAGGGTAATTGATGTATAGTAGAAGATCTAATCATAAAGGAAACTGGATAATGGAGAGAGTATCACTATATCATTAAGCATATCTTCCGTACACACATATAATGAGAATTTCATCACATCCTGATATATTAGGATGTTCACGAGACTACTGCTGGAGCATTGTGGAATCTCTCGTTTAATTCGAGTAACGCTCTCCGTATAGCAGAAGATGGGGGTGTTCCTGCTCTTGTTCATGTATGTTCATCATCTCGCTCAAAAATGGCTCGGTTCATGGCTGCATTGGCACTTTCTTACATGTTTGATGGAAGGTAATGTATAAGTATATTAAAACACAAATTTTCCTGTGGTCAGTAAGTAATATGTGCAACTCTCCATTCACATGATTTGTAAGTGTTAATTGTAGCATGCAAGTGCTGGCAACTGCAATGGAGGTTTGTTTCTTTGGAGTTAAATAGATAAAACATGAAAATATACTCATTATTTAGTATTATTGCCCGACACAACTCATATTGGATCACATTATCTCAATGCTAGCGAAATATCTTTCTTCATGCCTACATGATAAGTCGTCAAGTGGCACTTAAATTTTTGTTTGTTAACCTCTGATCTCAAGTGATCAAATTACTTCATTTTTTTTCCATGTAGAATGGATGAGGTAGCGGTTGTGGGAACTTCATCTGAAGGAGGCACAAAGAATGTTAACGTTGATGGTTCAAGAAGGTTGGCAATGAAGCATACTGAAACTTTTGTGTTCACATTCACAGATCCACAAGGTGTGAGTGTTGCTGCGTCCTCTTCAGCACCTGCTTCTTTAACAACAGTAACTGAAGCTGCACATATACAAGAAGCAAGACAACTCATATGCAGGTACTTCTTCTTCTCCTCAAATGATTTTTTGCTTGAATTTTGTTGTGATAATTTGTAACTCCATGACAGTTATATTTCTAATTTAAGAATCTTTGTAGTTTACATTCTTTTTATGCATACTAGTAAACAGACATGCACGATGTGCTTAAGTTACATTGTTTACAAATGTGATTCCAATTTGCATCACTTACATCATGTTAAAAAGCAAGTAATAATCAGCAGAACACATTGGAAGGTTGAATTAACAGCAAAATTGGTAGAGCATATGTTTCAAAAAGAGTAATTTTAGCATTTCAAAAAGACACCGATGAACCTTTAAAACAACTTGTTGCCTTTATTAATAGTCATGTTTCCAATTTCAGCACGTTATTTGTCTTACCATCATATGAACTCTGTCCTCCATATAATGTTAAATCAAACTAAATTTAAAGATATGACTCAAGATACAAAATTACGGAAGATGAGAATTCATGCAGTCGACTCCTGTCATTCGGGTATAAGGCAAAGATGATGATGGTGGTGATGATTCAACGTTAACTTTATAATTTTCATAGTAAATTAGTAAACATTGTCCTTGGTATGGTAAAAAGGAAAATGAAAATTTGAAAGGCACGATGATTCTTCATCGGAGGAAATTAGCGTGGCCTGCAGATTTTATATAAAAAAGCATGCACTTTCCACTATAATCATTGGTTCAAACTTTCAATTATCTATGCATACTTGTTGATTTTGCTCTTTTCTCTAATTGTAGAAATAATATCCTTAATGTCATGCGGAACTGGTTGCATTACTATGTGATTTTGTTTTATATGCTTGCCTCTTTCATTGATGTTAGAAAAAATAATTGTTCCTGCTTACTTATGTTGCTTTTTATTTATTGCTTATTAGGACATTGAACTGAACAAATGTTATGTACAAAAAAAACTCTAAATACTAATGTCAATTTACTAATCAATTTATTTTCAAAAGAAAACCTGAATGTAAAAGCCAATTTATTAATTCTTCAGGCAGGATGCATAGACATCAGTTTGAACCCATGTAATGTTGAAGAAACAAATACAAATTGAAAAGCATAAGTGATTGAAAAATTCAATCGTGAAATTGAAAGAAGGGTAAGACATAAAGTCCAGAAAATTTCATCAATGTAAACTTTTCAAAAAGGTCAGAGGTATAGCATTATTTATGAAAATAAACGACAATGATTAAAATAAACAAAGTTAACTTAAATTTGGAATGCAAAATCTAAGCTGTTCAATAGCAGTACAATTCAGTTTCAAAGTGGTGAACAAATGCAGCAACTGGATGAAATAATATCCAAATTAGAAAGCAAGTCAGTCAGTGGAGGGTAAACAGGTGAGAAACCATGCCCGAGCTTGTATATACATGGCAACCTATTCATGTTAGATGGTCCTGTACTATATTCTGTTTTGTTTTGTAGTTTATACTAGTTGTGCATCGAATGTTTATTTTCTTCTAACTTTGCAGATTTTACGAGCTTTCTCAAGAATGTTTGGGAACTTTAGCAGTAAATTTTGTATTCTTCCTTTAACAGTAAAATTTAAACATGGTCTCAGGATGTGTTACATGGATACAAAATTCGATCAATTTAATACTTTTGTACATAAAATTTAAAATTGTACGATCTTTGATCAGTTCGTGGTACATTATAAAAGAAAAACGTTTTTATTTAGAAAAATAGAGAATAATATCAAATTTCATCACAATAATAACATATAACATATAATTGTCAGATTCCTAATTTGTTATCTTGCGTCCCTGTTTCCAACGTTTTTTTAGCTCGAGACTTCTGATTAATAAAATTACATGTGCCAATTTGCCTTAATAAGAAAATTGCATCTTCTGATGTGCCTGCTGCTATCTAGCTCCATCGTCGCTTGTCACATCGAGAAAATTTCGTTGATGGATATGAGGTTACCGCGACGATATAGGTACCATTTACAAATTTACTTATTTTCTTTCCTCCTTACGAATCTATATCTTACGAATAATATAAACCCTAAGATATAGAATTACATGATTATCACATATGTAATGAATTAATAAAACATACCTCCAGACAACTTGTATACGAATCAGCAATGGTTGTTGTCGAAGGCTGTATCAATGGATAAAGGAGAATGGTTTCTCTCTCTTTTCCTATATTTTCTTTATGTGTTTTCTTATTTCCTTTGTGATGGGCAAAGGTTAATATTTATAGGCAGAGAGAGAACCAAATTTCCAGATTTGTAGACTTAATCTTGATCGTCCATCAAGATCAAGATGAGAGAAATTAACGCTCTAGATTATAACCGTTTTATTTATTAGCATATTAATAGGAAAACCCTTTAGATTCTATTGACCACATAATGAGGAAGGAAACGTTTGAGGAAGGAAACGGTCCATTAATGTACCACATAACGAAGAAGGAAATATTTCGAATTAATTTCCTTACAAAACGGTCAAATTTCCTTACAGTCTCCCACTTGGTCAATAGTAAAATCCATTAATGTTTTCGTATTAAGGTCATAAGGCATGCATGATATGCTAAACTTTTCTTTAGTCAGTTATCATAAGTGTCTTGGCTAATCTAGTGGTCAATGGAAGTCATGACGTGTACACGTTATTTTGCAACATGCTTACTTCCATGTACTATGACATTGACCACTTTCATAACTAGACCGTAAATGAGCATAACTTAATGGTCACATAATGTCTTGAAGAAAAAGACTGTTTCTGTTATCATTTATCTAAATGTAAATGTATACACATTATAAAATAGAAATAAAAGATGTCTAAATTATTAAGAGCTCAATAATTGTTATGTCTAGATAAGTACAAAATAAATGGCATAATAAGAAGATAATTAGGAACTATCTGCAAGACCCATGCTATCAGTATGTCTCTGAAAGGTCTTTAGAGGTAGTCCTTTCGTGAATATGTCTGTCACTTGTAAGTCTGTACTTATCGATTCAACAATAATTTTCTTTAGTTTAACATCTTGCTTCAGTAGTAGGTATTTAAGGTCCATGTGTTTGGAACCTTTGGTTATCCTATCATGCTTGGAGAAAAAGGTTGCAGTTTCATTGTCGCAATAGACAGTTAGTGGCTTAGAGATAAAACTTAAAGTGCCAAATTGTGAGACAAAATTACGCAGCCATGTTCCCTGAATTGAAGCCTCATAACATGCTACGTATTCAGCCATCATGGTGGATCCGAAAAGCATCTTAGATTTCTGGCTTCTCCATGATATTGCACCTCCACATAAGAGGTACACATAGCCAAGAGTGCAGATCCTAGTGTCAGGACATCCAGCAAGGTCTGAATCAGAATAACCAGTTACCTGTAGGTAACTTGATTTTCTATAGGTGAGCATGTAATTCCTTGTTCCCTTTAGGTATCTCAGTACCTTCTTTGCAGCTTTCCAATGAGCGATTCCTGGGTTACTTTGAAATCTACCCAGCATACCAACTACATGACTGATATCAGGTCTTGTACAGACCTGTGAATACATCAAGCTCCCTACAAGAGATGCATAAGGATATTTGGTCATTTCTTCTCGTTTCATAGGAGTCTTTGGGCACAGCTCAAAAACAAGTTTGTCTCCTTTCTGCAGTGGGACAGGACTAGAGGAACAATTCGTCATGCCAAATCTCTCAAGAATTTTATCAATATATGCTTTTTGAGACAATCCTAGAATTCCTTGTGATCTATCACGGAATATTTCTATTCCTATCACATAGGAAGCCTCACCCATATCTTTCATTTCAAAGTTCGTTGAGAGATAATCCTTAGTTTCACGTAATAAACCAAGGTCGCTGCTAGCTAAAAATATGTCATCAACATACAGAATCAAAATTATAAACTTGCTCCCACTGAACTTGAGGTATATACAAGGGTCAACTATGTTTTCTGTGAAATTGAAAGCGGTAATGATTTCATGAAACTTTAGATACCATTGTCTAGAAGCTTGTTTCAGTCCATATATTGATTTCTTAAGTTTGCATACCATGTCTTCCTGTCCTTCAATTATGAAGCCTTCAGGTTGATGCATATAGACTTCTTCTTCCAAGTCTCCGTTTAGAAAGGCTGTTTTCACATCCATTTGATGTAACTCGAGATCATAATGAGCTACTAATGCCATGATAATTCTAAGAGAATCTTTCCTGGAAACAGGAGCAAAAGTTTCATTATAGTCAATGCCTTCTTTCTGATTAAAACCTTTGAAAACAAGTCTAGCTTTATATCGTTCAATTTTACCATTGCAGTCACGTTTGGTCTTGAAGACCCACTTACAACCGATTGCTTTATGTCCTTGCGGCAATTGAACGATTTCCCAAACTTGATTATTATCCATAGATTTCAGTTCAACTTTCATGGCATCAATCCATTTAATAGAATTAACATCATTAATGGCTTGTGAATAAGAAATTGGGTCCGTAGTTCCTTCAGATTCTATTAGATGAAGCATATAATCATTAGGAATAGATGATCTTCTTTGTCTTTGAGATCTTCTTAATGCTAGTTCCTGTGGTACTTCATCAACGTTATGATTGGTGATAATTTCATTATGGATTTGTTGATCATTTATTGGGTTTTCCTCATTGTGAACAGGTTCAACAATGGGATGATTCCCAATATCTTTCGAAATAATGGGTACCCTTATTTCATGAATGACCACTTCTTGTTGTTTTGTACTCCCACTGATTTCACCATTCTCATAGAATTTGGCATTGCCGGTTTCAAAAAATCTTGTACTATGGTTAGGACAATAAAATCTATATCCTTTAGATTTTTCTGGGTAACCTATAAAGTAACCACTGACTGTCTTAAAATCCAATTTCTTTTCATTTGGATTGTACAGTCTAGCTTCAGCTGGGCAACCCCAAATTTGGAGATGTCTTAAACTAGGTTTCCATCCTTTCCAAAGTTCAAAAGGAGTCTTTGGAATGGTCTTACTTGGAACTCTATTTAAGATGTAGACAGCTGTTCGTAATGCATCCATCCATAATGATGTAAGTAAATTTGCATGACTCATCATGGATCTAACCATTTCCATGTATGTACGATTTCGCCTTTCAGCTACACCATTCTGCCATGGAGATCTAGGCGTTGTGTATTGTGCAACAATTCCAAGTTTTTGAAGAAGTCTAGCAAAAGGTCCAGGATGTTGTCCCGTTTCATCATACCTTCCATAGAATTCACCACCCCTATCTGACCTAATGATTTTCACTTTTCTTTCTAATTGCCTTTCGACTTCAGTAATGAACACTTGTACATCATCCATTGACTGAGATTTTTCTTGCAACAGATAAAGATAGCAATAACGTGAAAAATCATCGATAAAAGTGATGAAGTATTTCTCTCCTCCAAAAGTTGGAACATCAAAAGGTCCACAAATATCTGTATGTATTATTTCAAGAAATTGTGTACTTCTTGTGGCTCCTTTCTTTGTGTTTTTTGTTGTTTTTCCTTTAATACAATCAACACATGTTGTAATGTTAGCGAAGTCTAGGTCCGGTAGGACACCATCTTTCACTAACCTCTTGATTCTTTCACTGGATATATGACCCAGTTTTTTATGCCACAAGAAGTAAGAGTCATTCTTGGATGACTTTCTTTTAGTTTCTTTTCCATGCAGGGTGAGTTGGATTTCAACATTTTGTTTAAGATGAAGTTTATAAAGTCCATCAATTAATATTCCAGAACCAATAAGACTAGAATTTTTAAATAAACTAAAATTTCCATTTCCAACTTCAAAAGAATATCCAAATTTATCAAGTACACTTACAGAAATCAAATTACGGGAAATAGACGGAACATAAAGAGTTTGACATAAATCTAACTGATAACCGCTATCTAAAATAAGACGAAAAGTTCCAATAGCTTTAACTCGAGCTTTATCTTTATTCCCCATGAAAATGAAAGTCTCACTTGGGTTTGTGGTTTGGATCGTAATGAATCCCTGCATAGAATTCGAAACATGAACGTTAGCAGCAGTATCAATCCACCAAGTAGAAGAAGGTACATTAGTAAGATTTGATTCGAAATGACTTACGAAACCCATTGGGTTACCTTTCTTTTCGAACCATGCTTTGTGCTTAATGCAATCTGCCTGGAAGTGTCCAGGTTTCTTGCAGAATTTGCAGACGTCATCCTTCTTTTTCTTCTTGGATGGTTGAGTGGCATCATCAGATTTGGGTGGTGCTCTTTTATGCTGTGAGTTATTCATTTTGCCAGCTTGTTTTCCAACCCCTTCAGTGAAATAAGAAACTTTAATGCCTTGCGAGCCTTGCCTAGACTCCTCTTGAACCAGTTTGTTAGTCAATTCATTTAGACTCCACTTTTCCGTAATAGTGTTGTAATGAATTTTGAATGGTTCATACTGAGGAGGTAAGCTAGTGAGAATGAATTGGACGAGAAAAGCATCATCCATAACCAATTCCAAGTTCTTAAGTTTGGCAGCAAGGTTAATCATTTCAATGACATGAGCGCTCATTGAGCGAGAACCATCAAACATCATGGTTACAAGATCTGCCATAAGTTTCCCAACAAGGGATTTGTCTGCAGTCTTGAATCGATTTTCAATGAATTGCAAATATTCTTTTGCGCTTTCAGTTTTCGGTAGAGAGGTTTTAATGTTGGTATCAATCACCATTCGCATAAACATCATGCTGAGCCTATTAGATCGTTCACAATCATCATGGAGTTTGTTTTCCTCAAGCGTACTTGTGTCAGTAAGTGGGGCTGGCTTTTCCTTAAGGAGAGCCATGTCCAGTTCAAGTACGCCTAAAGAAAACTCAACTTGCTCTTTCCATTCTGAGTAGTTGGTTCCATTGAGTTTGACGATAGACGTAGCGTATGAATTAAGGTTTGAGGGCATTGCAACTGCAGATATAAAAGAAATGCAGGCTTCTTTATTAGAATAAAACACAACATGTCATAATAAGAGGTTAGGTTTAGCGCCTCCTGTGGGTAGGCAGTAGAACCATACCCATGAAAGAATAATAAACATTAATGTTTCATGCGTTATTGTGCAAGCAGCAGCCGCCAGTGGATGGGACTGCATGCATCAGACCAGAGGAAACAAGGAAATTAAGTGCGGAAGCGAAAACTAAAACAATAGAGAAAAGAGTTAAACATTAATGGTTTTTTTTTTGCATAAACTTTTGTCATTCTTTCAAGTAATCCACAGCAAGGATAATAAATGTCTAGTAACTCCAAGTAAATTCCATATATGGATTTAACATATAAATAATTATTTTGCAAATCATATATAGACAATTATCTTGCAAGTTCCAGGTCATGAATTTAATGTCAAACTAGAAAATAATTGTTTTCAATATGTATACTTTCTGAAAAGTATTCGCATACAATAAGTTGTTCCATATTATACAGTAGGTCAAATATTAAAGTAGAAAATTAACTTTTGCGGAAATATGAACTTTCCGGATCCAGATCTAAGAATACAGTAAATATAACAATATTGATAATCATGATTACTGTAGGAACTTAAATAATATGAATATTAAACTTGAATCATATTAATATTAATAATCATTATCATTATCATAGTAAAATTACAAACATCATATCATAGATCTATGGTAGTTTTGTTTTATATATTGATGGATAATCATGAATTCTAAAATAGGCTCCGATACCACATGTAATCTATATCTTGCGAATAATATAAACCCTAAGATCTAGAATTACATGATTATCACATATGTAATGAATTAAT
Source organism: Allium fistulosum (assembly GCA_030737815.1). Lineage (NCBI taxonomy): Eukaryota > Viridiplantae > Streptophyta > Magnoliopsida > Asparagales > Amaryllidaceae > Allium > Allium fistulosum. The sequence goes on along the minus strand of CM060905.1, from coordinate 747,811,134 downwards.
AAAACATACCTCCAGACATCTTGTATACGAATCAGCAATGGTTGTTGTCGAAGGCTGTATCAATAGATAAAGGAGAATAGTTTCTCACTCTTTTCCTATATTTTCTTTATGTGTTTTCTTATTTCCTTTGTGATGGGCAAAGGTTAATATTTATAGGCAGAGAGAGGACCAAATTTGCAGATTTGTAGACTTAATCTTGATCGTCCATCAAGATCAAGATGAGAGAAATTAACGCTCTAGATTATAACCGTTTTATTTATTAGCATATTAATAGAAAAACCCTTTAGATTCTATTGACCACATAATGAGGAAGGAAACGTTTGAGGAAGGAAACAGTCCATTAATGTACCACAAAATGAAGAAGGAAACGTTTCGCATTAATTTCCTTACAAAACAGTCAAATTTCCTTACAGCTACCATCTGGGTCCAATGAATTTCTGTAGATTACATGACCAATTCCCGAGCGCAGACCTAATAGTTATCGGACTACCATTGCAATAGTTGTTTTCTAATGGAGCTTAAGAGTAGACGCCACCATAAACCCCCACTGCAACAATCCATATGTCTTTTTCAGGTTTGTATCTGTTTATCATTTAGATTTGTAAGTAGAGAACTTAAAGTTTATGCAAAGTAAATACAAACTATTTTCAATTATATCTATCATAAAATTTTAGACACTGATGTAATGAGTTTGAAGTTGAAGTTATAGTGATATTCTAAAACTTTTTTAAGTAAAATTTTTGTTTGCATGATAAAACTGAATCATTATTTAAAACATGTGTGAAACAATTTTTTTCCATGGAGCAACTACAAAAAATTTAGTTCTCAGTGACAAGCTCAAATAAATGTATTGATTTGGTTAGATGTTAGGCTCACAGAAGCAATACAGACAAATTGAATGACATCTTAGGTGTTGTAATATACTAATATATTACTTTGCTTTTTTGTCCAAGCATTCTTCAAGAAATATGTAAGTCTCCATACTTTTTGAATATTTTGTATCATATGCACATCATAGAAATGGTCTTTTCCCACGTAAATTCCATCCTAAAGGCTAAAGGTATCATCAAAGATAAATCTTTTTTGAAAAATGTTCTTAAACCCTTTACCATATCACAAACTTAACTGTGATTCTAATAATGAACCGACATGTATAGACAACATCCAACATGAAATTTTAGATTCTAATGGAGAGATAAATTAATATGGAGAAGCTAGTGGATGTCTTATCAAAATACTATTTTTATTCCTACAAATACGAGAGATGTATAAAAATTCGTTTGTGCTTCATTTCCCCCGGTATTGATAATAAAGAGATACTTTATGTGGAAAGGTAGGTTACTGCAAGGCTATTTGCATCGCTGCTGCTCATTTGAAGTCTGACCTTATGCCTCCAGAAGTCCAAAAAGCATTTTGGGGTTCTCGTAAGGCTACTTCAAAAGGTATTGGTTCATACATATCATTAGGTTTGTAATTTGTGTTATGTAAGCATTAAATAGCATCAATTTCTTGAACTTCTTGAAAATTGTGCTACACCAAAGTATTTGTTTGTAACTTTGTGTTAAGTCATTTTTCGATGCGTACATATACATGTCCATATAGTTTGGTAAGTTCAGTTATGTCTGTATACTTTAAAGTTCAAAATAGAGACATATAAGTTTTGGTGTTCAATTCATATTCCTTAATTAAACAATTATCCACCTATGTTTAAGGGCTTTGCACAGAAGGTCTCTATTTTTGATATTGTTACAAGAAAAGTTTCTATAGCAATGAATATATAAATTAGGTCTTTATTTTTCCTAAATAAAAAAACGCAAAGTAACTTGCAGTTTCCTGATAAAAAGTGCAAGTTAAATTGCGCTTTCAAAAAATTTCAAAATAAATTTCAAAAACTGTTTTACAACTTCTAAAACTGCTAAAACTCATTTATTATGACAAAAAATCGTTTTGCAACTTCTAAAACTGCTGGCGACTCATTTATGGGATATATGCATTCAATAAATGTTAAGTTGATTCTTTAATTGATCATCATCTATTTGTTTCTTTATTTTCAAATTAGTTGTCCTTTATCGGTTTCTGTTATGAATATAAGATAATGCAAAATACATTATTTTATAAATTGGATCATGTCATTGTCCGACAATAGTGCAAGCATGCTAACTATTAAGATAACTATTTATGGTTAGGACTAACCATGTAGTCTTGTTCGTATTTAATGTTTTTCATTTTTGAAAATCTGTAAATTTTCACAACAAAATATTTTTTTCTCCTAATTTATTTCAGCTCGGTTAAAAATGGAGCATAAGATCGGTTAAAAACCGGGTAAAAAACCGAGCATAAGCTCTGTTAAAAACTGGGTTAGAAACTTAGAGATTGCTCAGTTAAAACTAAGAGTGTATAATCTATGAGTGCCTAACATTTTTCACATATCTCAAAACAAAAATATATGACGCCGTGTTCCTATTATAGTTCAAAAAGTTTACTACTCCTCATATTTACAAAACTGAGAAAGCTAATAATTATCAGAACTTAACAGCTAGAAAATTACTGCATAAGGAACAATGTCATGGATAGAAAGGCCAAAAAGGCTACAAACCTGTGACAAATGCTTTCTGCAATTGTCCACTTAGACCCGTTCGCCAAGGCATGACAGTATACACTGCTTTTTTGTTCGCCAACAAATGAAATAGACACCAACCACTAATACAATGAAGCCCACACCAATTGCCCATGACAATATAATTATCAAATTTATACTTTTCTTGTTGCTCGATGGTGATTTTTTGGATTTGAGATTAGAATTGGCTTCTTTAAGAAATCTTAGGATGCTTGCACTTTTTTTCCTGTTTTGTAGAAAGTTTGCACTTTTTAAAGAAATTTTAATGGTAATGCATAATTTACAAATGAATTCACATATATATATATATATATATATATACATGCATGTAGGAAGCGGAGAATCCGGAATGCAAGCCTACATGAGAATTCGGACGAGCCACTTTTTGATGCACCTCAAAATGGTCATTATACATTTTCCGAGTTGGTTGATGGTGGTTTTGTAGTTTGGCCAAAGTGTCGTATTCATTATTTGTAAGCTTCTAGATATGTTGTAGTAGTGAAATTTGAAGTTGTCACAATAAACTTTGTAGAATTTGATATGTTCTATTTTGTACGTTTGATGATTTTTAATGATTTGATGATATGTTAGTTTTGAAATTTAGTCTTGTGTTTAATATTGTTATAAATTCGTATAGATATAGTTGAATGAAATACTATTAGAAGCTGAATAAGGTATGGTTCAGCTATATCAAATTTGTAACACTTATAAGTATTGGTAATTTTGCTATTTACTTATACAAGGAATTCCCAATGGTTATAACCGTTGGAAATTAAAATATTCCCAACGGTTATAACCATTGGGAACGTGAAGTAATTCACAACGGTTATAACAGTTGGGAATTACCAAGATCCCAACGGTTATAACCGTTAGGAATTACGGTTTTTCCCAATGGTTATAACCGTTGGGAAGTACCAAAATTTCCAATGGTAATAACCGTTGGGAATGACCAAAATTCCCAATGGTTATAACCGTTGCAAAATATGTAAAAAAATTATAGCGTACCTGCTCTCAACGGTTATAACTGTTGGGAATTTGATTACCAACGGTTATAACCGTTACAAAATGACAATTCTGGTGTTGTGTATAACTTAGAATTATAACTAAAAAGAATAAAAGAAGAAAGAAGCTTATTTTCACACTTAGACCTTGGGTTAAGTAATAAGCATGATTATAACGTAAGTTATAAATTGATAAACTATGGAAACTATGGTAAACTATGGAAACTATGGCGCTTATTTTAAGACTTAGGATAAATTAATAAGCAATAATAGTAATTGATAAAAATAAAGGCTTATTTAAATAATTTATCTAAGTTAATAAACAAAGATAAGAGTAGGACCTGTACCAAATAGCATTCCTCTAATATTTCTATGGTTACGGCGTTTCACATAATCCGGAAGTGAGACGAGGTGCTTCACATAATCCAGAAATGAGGCAAGAGGTATGCTTATGCTTATAATAGGAAACAGTCAATCTATGGTAGTTCAAATCAAGGGGGTTTGAATAAGGGGCACAACTAGATTATTGTTTCATAGGGACCAGTACCAATAGCATTTCCCCTATTTTACTATGGACATGGTGTTTCACATAACCCTGAAGTGAGACGAGGTGCTTCACATAATCCTGAAGTGAGGCGAGGGGCATGCTTGTGCTGGCTTGGGTAAATAAAAGGTCAAAAGAGGGAGCAATAGGTAGCATGGGAATGGTGGCAGTTATGCGTGCGACTTCCATTTCGGTGCTCAGTAATCGCTATGAGTTCCAAATGCTTAGCAAGTGTGTCTTTCATAGACACCAAAGTCTACTGTGTAGGAAAATGTCCGGTCCATAGTAGATTCTATGGAGTACCAGGCCGATCAAAGGGTAGAATTAGGAATTCAGCCTAATCAAAGCAGCTATTAAGGACAAGTGCAAACAATCAAAGTTAACCTATCTTATTAATTGAGTACTAGTTGATTCGTATTTATTTCCAGCTTTATCCCTCCTATTTCCTTTGTTTCCTTTTATATATACTAGAACTATTGAAGAGTCTATTACTTTTACTTTGCTTAAAGATTCTAGTAGTTACTATCATTCACCAGACTTTTAGTCTGACCAACTCCTCTCTTTTCCCCTTTTCCTGCCATAGGCAATCAAGGGAGAGGGCAGTAGATTGCAGTTGCTCGGAGGTTTCTTGGAGAAGATTCTGCTATGTATTTCCCTACTTTTATTTCCGTTTTTCTTTCTTTGTACTGGCACTTGAGAGGGATATTTATGCTCTGATTTTTGTTGAGACTACGAGTTTTTATTTCATGAGACATATTGGGTTTTGAGACATATATGCTGTATTTGGTATTTGACTTTTGAAGTAATTATGAAGTTTTTGTTTTGAATAAGTTATTATTTTAGTTTTCGCTGTTTTTACGTATTTTTGTCTTGTGAATCTTAGTATCTGTTAGTTTCAGTTATACCTACAACGCACCATGCCTTTTAATGTGTCCTTTTAGGTATATTAAGGGGTGTGAGGTTTTTCACTTGGTATCAGAGCCTCAGGTTATAGTATCCCTAAAAGTTTATTTTTAAAAGTAAAGTAGTTTCCGAAATATCTTGTTTTAAAAAGTATTTTTTAGAAAAGAACTCTTAGAAATGTTTTTAAGCATAAAAGAGATTTATAAAAATCCCCTTATAAGTTCCAGTTCAATCTCCCTTTGACTCTTTCCTAAACCATCCTTTTCTTTTTGTAGAATGGCTGATGCCCCGAACCTTCCCGAGGGCATTCCAGTCCCAGCCTAATTTTGTAGGTACTTACAAGCCACGACTCCAAAGGTGCACGGGCCAATGCCCAACCCTGCACCAGCGGATGGGAACCCCGTCAACCCACCTACTGCCATCAAATTCCCTAAGAATTGTAAGGATTTTGCGAGTTTGGGTAGAAATAATTTTTTCTGGCAAGGAGACTTTTGTGGAGGCGAGAGCTTGGCTTAGGGACACCCAGAGGATATTTGGCTTATTGGGATTGGAGGACCAGCAGCGGGTTCAGCTAGCCTCTTGGCAGTTGAAAGAGGAGGCTTCTTATTAGTGGAAGGTTGTTGAGTTGGAAGGAAGAGAAGTCTGTTGGAATGGGTTTAGGCAGAGGTTTGAGAGGAAGTTTCTATCTCAAGCGGAAGAGAGTGTTCAGCTGGAGAGGTTTATCAATTTGAAGGAAGGGAGTTTGTCTGTTAAGGAATACATCAATCAATTCAATGAATTTTCACGATTTGGTATGGAGTTGGTGAATACGCCGCACAAGAAAGCTACGAAGTTTACGAAGGGATTGAATCAACCCCTTCAGGAATTATTGTTGACTCACGTACTGATGGGAGCTACTTATGAGTCTTTGGTTGAGATGGCGCTTATGTCAGATGCAGTCAAGGAAGGAGAATTTAAAGAAGTGGTTAAGTCAGAAGGTTCAAAGAAGAAGTGGTGGAAAAACAATAAGGAGAAGGAGAAAGGTAACGGCCCTCAGAAGCAGATTAAGAAAGGTTTGAAATGCGATAATTGTGGCATTGTTGGATGTTAGTCCTTGAAAAGAGTGGTTTTTATGACAACAACCTTAGGACTTGTTATAAAATATAAATACTAACATTATAGTTTAGATATATATATATATATATATGTATATGCAGGATATAAACATGCAGGTGCTAAGAATGAAGACTGTACAATATAGAGACTCAAGATTGGAGACATCAAGATTAAAGACTCATGAGTATCGAGATTATCAAGAGTTCAAGATTTCAATAGTACAAGACAAGTATCGAGTCTAGAATTATGTAAAACTCCTAGAAAAGCACTGACATCTTAAAATCCATTTTATTCGTGGAGTGGAATCCACTTCGAGCCTGTTAAAGGGATGAAACCCTAAGTAGGATGGAACCTACGAAAAATGTAATGGAACATCGTTTTGTATCCACTAACTTTTATTCAAATGTTTTACAAAATTATATCTTGTTTTCAAAATGGTTTCAAAATCTTCCTTTTAAAATAAAAAACATCTATCCTCGTTTTTAAATATTTTAGCCTCAAAATAATCTTTATTTTCAATATCACATTATCCTTGATTTTAAACTATCTTTTAACTATTATATATTTAACTTTTAATATTTATACTTAGATTTAAATATGAAATTATAGTAAAATTTTATATATATCAAAATATTATTCTCTATACTTATTTATGTATTTTAACTATAGTAAAGTATATTTATAAAGTTTAAAATAGTGTTAATACAAGATAAAAGTTATTTTCAAAGAAAAACAAATTATCAAAAATTCCTTAGGCATGTCGACAACCCCTAGGGACCCTTGTCGACATGTTGTTAGTTAACTTCAAAAGTTTGAATTTCAAAAGAAGAGTCTATTCGTCATATCCTTTCCCAAATGGACATGGCTGTTGTTCTACTATAAATAGGGGATGTTTTAAACGAATTTATATTCATAATTTTCTGATTTCACTTCTCTTCTTCTTCCACATTTCTTTATATACATTTTTACTATTACTCTGCTGAAATCTCCATTGAATCTATCTAGATCATCTCTGGTTTGATTCTCTATCACTATCTCAATAAGATCCCAGTGCTATTCAGAGTTATAGATTTCTTTGTAATCAATCGAGCGAGAAAAGGTGTGATTATAGCCTGGAAAATCAATCAAGTGAGAGAAGGTGTGATTGTAGCCTAGGAATCAATTGGGTGAACTTGTTGCCCGTAAAATCAAGTATCTCTACCCAGAGGATTGTGAATCTGGAGTGGTGTACCTCATGGCCTTGAAATCGAGGGTGTAATTATAAGAATTGATTTTGAAAGGAAATCCATACTTGTGTTGCGGGACTGGATGTAGGGTAACTCCGAACCAGTATAAAATCCGGTGTGCTCTTTCCTTTATTGCTTTTACTTTATAGTTGCATATGTGTTTGATTATGTGATCATATCTGTGTCTGAATATTGCATACATTTGTGTTCAAATTAATATAACCTCAAAAAGAATTAGTAATTCCTTAAAACACTATTCACCCCCCTCTAGTGTTAATTCTAGCCTTAAGATCCGTAATCCGCATTTCTCACATTTGGTATCAGAGCAAGGTTTTCAAAGTTTCATAATATGAATTTTGAAAATTTCTTTAAAATGGCTATGTTTGAAAAACTTGTTAATACTAGTTTAGAAACATTCAAATCATCATTGCATCATGAGGCTGCATATAATCTATATACAAATTCAAGTTGTCTACAAAATTTTTATGATGTGCGGGAAACATGTTTTATGGGTGTTGAGGAATCAATCCACAATGGACAAATTGTGCAGATCAAAAAGAATAAATGGATACTCGATAGTAGATGCTCTAGACACATGACTGGTAATCCAGATATGCTGAATGATATAATATACAAAGACGGAGGACGGGTTAACTTTGGAGATAACTCAAAAAGATATGTGATTGGCTTCGGCAATGTCGGTAACTTTGAAACTCCTATTATTACTAATGTTCTTCTAGTTAAGAATCTGAAACATAATATGCTAAGTATTAGTCAACTTTGCGATAAAGGATATAAAATCAAATTTGAAAAAGATAAGTGTCACATTGAAGATAATAATTCAACCATAATATTTGAGGGAATTAGGAAAAAGATAATTTATATTCTTAGTATGAAAGTTTCAAATGATAACCTGTGCCTTTTGGCAAATACAAGTGACCCTTGGATTTGACATAAGAGATTTGGGCATTTGAATTTCAAACTCTTATCTAGACTGTCAAAACATGATCTAGTAAGAGGTCTCCCTAAAATGAATTTTAAAGTAGATAGTTTATGTGATGCATGTCAATTAGGAAAACTTAGAAAAAGTTCCTTTAAATTAAAAGATATGATTTCAACTTCAAAACCTCTTGAATTACTTCATCTTGATTTATTTGGTCCATCTCAAATTTAGTCAATAAATCACAGTAAATATGTTTTTGTAATTGTAGATGATTATTCTAGATTTACATGGACAATATTTTTGAAACATAAAAGTGATACTTTTGAAAGTTTTAAGAACTTTACAAAAAGGATTCAAAATCAACTTTCTGTAAAAATTATAACCATCCGTAGTGATCACGGTGGTGAATTTGAAAATGAAAAGTTTGAGGAATTTTGCAATAAAAAGGGAATAACTCACAATTTTTCATTTCCAAGAACTCCACAACAAAACAGAGTAGTAAAACGTAAAAATAGGACGATTCAAGAGTGTGCAAGAACTATGCTTTTAGATAGTAAATTACCAAAACATTTTTGGGCAGAAGCAGTTGCTACTGCCTGTTATATTTTAAATAGAATTTTAATTAGACCTTTAACTGATAAGACATCTTATGAACTTTTTCACAGAAAGAAACCTAAGGTATCTTATTTTAGAATTTTTGGAAGTAAATGTTTTATTTTAAATACAAAAGATAACTTAGATAAATTTGATCCTAAATCCGACAAAGGTTTCTTTATCGGATATTCTAATAGAAGTAAAGTATACAAAGTGTTTAATTTAAGAATTAACACCATCGAAGAAACAATGCATGTTTCATTCGATGAAAATCTCAAAAATTTTGAAGATACAAATGATGAAGAGGATTTAATTACTCAAAATCAGGAGTCAACTGAAACTAATAATGAAATTAATCATCCTAATAAAAAGATTAAACTTTTAAAATATCGTCCTATAGAAAATATACTAGGAGATATGCAATCTGTTGTTACAACTAGAAATCAACTAAGTAAAATGAGCAATGTAGCCTTTATATCAACTATTGAACCCAAAAATCCAAAAGAAGCATCAACTAATGATTCATGGATTTTGGCTATGCAAGAAGAACTAAATCAATTCACTAGAAATGATGTTTGGAAACTTGTTCCTAGACCTGAAAATAAAACTATAATTGGAACTAAATGGGTTTATAAAAATAAAATGAATGAACAAGGTGAGGTCATTAGAAATAAAGCCCGGTTAGTCGCTCAAGGTTATTGTCAAGAAGAAGGAATAGATTGTGATGAAACCTTTGCTCCCATAGCAAGATTAGAAGCCATTAGGATTCTACTTGCTTTCGCAAATCATAATAATTTCAAATTATTTCAAATGGATGTTAGAAGTGCCTTTTTAAATGGATTTGTAAAAGAGGAAGTATATGTTGAACAACCACTACTTTTTGAAGATGAAAAATTACCAAATCATGTTTACAAACTTAAGAAAGCTCTATATGGTCTAAAACAAGCTCCTAGAGCCTGGTATGATAGACTAAGATCTTACTTGTTACAATCAAACTTTGAAATTGGTAAAGTAGATAATAATCTTTTTATTAAAAGAAATAAGAATGATATTCAACTAGTACAAGTTTACATAGATGATATCATTTTCGGATCAACTAATTTTGAAATGAATAAAGAATTTTCCAAAATAATGACAAAAGAGTTTGAGATGAGTCATATGGATGAATTAAACTTCTTTCTAGGATTGCAAATAAAACACTTAGATAATGGTATCTTTATTGGTCAAGAAAAATATGCTAAAGACCTAGTTAGTAAATTTGGTTTGACTACTGCAAGTGGAAAACCCACTCCCATGGCAACCAACGAGTACCTAAGTAAAGAAGATCTCTCGAAAGATGTAGATCAAAAATTATATAGAGGAATGATTGGATCACTACTCTATATCACTGCTAGTAGACTTGATATCATGCATAGTGTTTGTCTCTGTGCAAGATATCAATCCCAACCTAAAGAAACCCACTTAAAAGCTGTAAAACGTATCATAAGATATGTTAAACACACCTTTGATTATGGCTTATTTTATCCTAAAAATGATTCTTTTGAATTAATATCTTACTGTGATGCTGACTATGCTGGTTGTAAATCAGACCGAAAAAGTACAAGTGGAACTTGTCACTTTTTAGGGCATTCTCTGGTTTCCTGGTTTAGTAAAAAGCAAAACACAGTTTCTTTATCAACAACCGAAGCAGAGTATATTTCTGCTGCTTTGGCTTGTTCTCAAATAATATATATGAAGCAAACTTTAAAAAATTTTGGTTTAAATATCTCAAAATCATCAATTTATTGTGATAATACTAGTGCAATAAATTTATCCAAAAATCCTACTCATCATGCACGAACTAAACATATTGATATCAGACATCATTTTCTCATAGATAATATAAGTAAAGAAGTAATTTCTCTCGATTATATTAGTTCCGAGAATCAAATTGCTGATATCTTAACAAAACCCTTAAATGAATCTATATTTACTAAATTAAGAAGAGAATCAGGTATTTGTTCAATAACTGAAATATAAAATATAAATAAATAACAACAAAAATTAAAATCAAATAAGCAAAACTACTAGTACCCTGCCGACATCCCCCCTACACCCCTGTCGACATACAACGTTTTTTTAATTTAAGTTTTTTTCCCACCAAAATTCAAAATGAATGGTTATATATTCTTCCTATTTCGAAATTTTGTTCATTCCTTCTGTTCTTTCTCTGATTCTAACTTCTGAAAAATTAAAACAATGGCCTCCTCCTCCAAATCAAACAAAAATTCAACCTTTTCGTTCCCTTCTCCTTCAACCAGACCATTTCAATGTACTACGCTTGCATGGGTGATGAAAATGGAAGATTCCTTGAAGGATGCACTGCAACTTATGACTGAAATTCAAGTGGTGCAAATCAGAATGGCCAAAGAACAAGAACGGCAAGGCAAAATCCTTAGAAACTTGCAAAAGTTTCTAATGGACAATCACGCCAATCCCGTCTTGATCGATGAAGAATCTTCAGGTGTTCAAGTGCAAGAGGATAGCGAGGAAGAAGAAGAAGAAGCACCCATGGACGAAGAGCACACTGAAGATGACGATAAAGTTTTTTGCGTTGGCGAAGTATGCTTTGACAAGGATGGAAATCTAGTCGAACAAAATGGAAATTTCTGTTTCCATTACCCAAATTGCTCGATTCATAGATCTCCAATTGTCAAGAATACACATTAGTTTCTTTTCGTTCTTTCTTATTTGTATATAATCTTACTTATGTTTTCTACACAAATGTAAATATAACATTATATAATTAAATGATTTGTGTTTATCACACTATCATATATGGATTCTTAGTTAGGAGAGTTAGTTATTAATGGCTAAGTTTTAGATTCAGAATTAAGTATTGATTATTTATGATAACACTATCATTATAATCACATATAATACAGTATTAGATTAAGGGGGAGTTCTATAGTTTGTTTTTGTTGATGACAAAGGGGGAGAAGTATAAAATAGGATAGTTAGGCATAGATTAAGGGGGAGTTATTAGTTTTAGGGGGAGTTATTAGAGAGTTATTAGGATAGAAGTAATATTTTATAAACAAAGGTTGTCATCATCAAAAAGGGGGAGATTGTTAGTCTTTGAAAAGAATGGTTTTGATGACAACAACCTTAGGACTTGTTATAAAATATAAATACTAACATTATAGTTTAGATATATATGTGTATGCAGGATATAAACATGCAGGTACGGAGAATGATGACTGTACAATATAGAGACTTAAGATTGAAGACATCAAGATTCAAGACTCATGAGTATCAAGATTATCAAGATTTCAAGATTTCAATAGTACAAGACAAGTATCGAGTCTAGAATTATGTTAAAACTCCTAGAAAAGCACTGACATCTTAAAATCCATTTTATTCGTGGAATGGAATCCACTTCGAGCCTGTTAAAGGGATGGAACCCTAAGTAGGATGGAACCTACGAAAAATCTAGTGGAACATCGTTTTGTATCCACTAACTTTTATTCAAATGTTTTACAAAATTATATCTTGTTTTCAAAATGATTTCAAAATCTTCCTTTTAAAATCAAAAACATCTATCCTGGTTTTTAAATATTTTAGCCTCAAAATAATCTTTATTTTCAATATCAAATTATCCATGATTTTAAGCTATCTTTTAACTATTATATATTTAACTTTTAATATTTATACTTAGATTTAAATATGAAATTATAGTAAAATTTTATATATATCAAAATATTATTCTCTATACTTATTTATGTATTTTAACTATAGTAAAGTATATTTATAAAGTTTAAAATAGTGTTAATACAAGATAAAAGTTATTTTCAAAGAAAAACAAATTATCAAAAATTCCTTAAGCATGTCGACAACCCCTAGGGACCCTTGTCGACATGGTGTCAGTTAACTTCAAAAGTTTGAATTTCAAAAGAAGTGTCTATTCATCATATCCTTTCCCGAATGGACATGGCTGTTGTTCTACTATAAATAGGGGATGTTTTAAACGAATTTATATTCATAATTTTCTGATTTCACTTCTCTTCTTCTTCCACATTTATTTATATACATTTTTACTATTACTCTACCGAAATCTCCATTGAATCTAACTAGATCATCTCTGGTTTGATTCTCTATCACTATCTCAACAAGATCCCAGTGCTATTCAGAGTTATAGATTTCTTTGTAATCAATCGAGCGAGAAAAGGTATGATTGTAGCTTGAAATATCAATCAAGTGAGAGAAGGTGTGATTGTAGCCTAGGAAATCAATTGGGTGAACTTGTTGCCCGTAAAATCAAGTATCTCTACCCAGAGGATTGTGAATTTGGAGTGGTGTACCTCATGGCCTTGAAATCGAGGGTGTAATTGTAAGAATTGATTTTGAAAGGAAATCTGTACTTGTGTTGCGGGACTGGATGTAGGGTAACTCCGAACCAGTATAAAATCTGGTGTGTTCTTTCCTTTATTGCTTTTACTTTATATTTGCATCTGTGTTTGATTCGGTGATCATATCTGTGTTTGAATATTACATACATTCGTGTTCAAATTAATATAAACTCAAAAAGAATTAGTAATTCCTTAAAACACTATTCACCCTCCTCTAGTGTTAATTCTAGCCTTAAGATCCGTAATCCGCATTTATCATATTGGACATGTCGCCAAGGATTGCAGAAGGGATAAGATGAAGGGAAAGTGCTTCAATTGCTGACAACCCGGTCACTTGAGTAGGAATTGTCCCTAGAGAGCAGGGCAGGGGACTAGTGCACTAGTCGCGCAGATCCAGGCATTAGACGCAGCACCTTCGGGCAACATTCCAAATAGAGGTAGGAAAGTCACAGTTGAAGGTTTGATTTCTATATCTGATTTTCCCATTCGGACTTTATTCGATTCTGGAGCATCACACTCTTTTATCTCTAGTTCTCTTGTGGATTGTTTGCACTTAGACATTTCTTTAGTAGTGGACCCTATCATTGTTTCAAACCCCATAGGGAGATTGACACACTTGTTTATGGTTTGTAGGGGTTTGAAAATTTATATCCTAGGCGTAAAATTTGATTGCGACACCTATGTTTTGGGATTCTCGGGGTATGGGATGATCTTGGGTATGGATTGGCTATCCACATATGGAGCTATTTTAGACTGCGAGAGGAGAGTCATTAGACTAGAAACATGTAGTGGTAGGACTCTAGAGGTATCTTGCCGCAAGGGTCAGTCATGTAGAGGTTTCTCTATTCCCTTAATTCATCTTCGGTAGAGCTTGATTCGGTTCCTATCGTAAGAGATTTTTCGGACGTCTTTAAGGAGGTTAGGAGACTACCATCTAAGAGAGAGATTAACCTTAGGATTTATTTGACTGAGAATGCTAAGCCAGTAGCATTACCAATGATGCACATGGAACCTAGGGAGAGGAAGGAATTGAGCAAGCAAATTCGTGAGCTTTTGAAAAAGGGATTCATAAGAAGGAGCATGTCAAAATGGGGAGCACCAGTCGTCTTCGCTACTGAGGTGGATAGTTCTCTTCGACTTTGCGTTGATTATAGAGAATTAAATAAGCTTAGAAAGAAGAACCGATATCCATCCCCTAGAATTGATGATCTTTTTGACCAGTTAATTGGCTCTTCGGTTTTCTCCTAGCTTGATTTAGCCATGGGATTCCATTAGCTTAAGGTCGCCGACGACAGCATAGATAAGACTGCGTTTAGGACTCCAGATGGACTTTATGAGTGGTTGGTTATGCCTTTTGGGCTAACTAATTCCCCAGACTACTTTGTTGATTTGATGAGTCGCGTCTTTAGAGAAGTCCTAAATAAGTTCGTGGTGGTATTTGTGGATGACATTTTGGTATTTTCCAAGAATATGGAGGAGCATGCTGTTCATTTAGAGGAGGTTCTTCGCACACTTCGTAGTCATCATTTGAGAGCTAAGTTTTCAAAGTGTCACTTTTGGAGAAAGGAGGTACGTTTCTTGAGGCATGTGGTCTCGAAGGAAGGTTTGGCTGCTGACCCCGCTAAGGTGATTTCTATACAAGATTGGAAGGCCCCCAAGAACGTCACTGAAGTTAGGAGCTTCCTAGGATTGACTGGCTACTATAGGAAGTTCATTAGAGACTTTGCTAAGATTTTGGCACCAGTCAAATGCCTTACTAAGAAGAATAAAGCTTTTGTATGGGACGTGGATTGTGAGGATTCTTGCACAAAGCTTAAGAGAGCCCTTACCAATGCACCAGTGTTAGTACTACCCAATGGAGCTAAGATTTTACCGTATACACTGATGCATGTGGGATGGGCCTAGGAGCGGTGTTGATGCAAGAAGGGAGGGTTGTATGGTATGGTAGTAGGCACTTGAGGACACATGAGAGGAACTACCCTACCCACGATTTGGAGTTGGCTGCCATAGTTTTTGCATTCAAGTCTTGGAGGCACTATTTGCTTGGAGAGAGATTCGAGCCTTTCACCGACCACAAGTCACTGAAGTACCTATTCTCGCAGAAGGACTTGAACTTGAGGCAATAGAGGTGGATAGAGTTTTTAGCCTCGTATGATTTTGAGATTGCTTATACCCCTGGCAAGGATAATGTGGTTACAAATGCATTGAGTAGAAAGAAAGCAACCCTTAGTCCTTTGTTCATAGACTAGAGGAGCTTGGAGTTTATTTCTACTTTTGATTTGAAGCCCTCTACGGACATTACTCCCGAATTGTTGGTGACATTAGAGGTGAGGCCTACCTTTATGGATCAGATTGGCCGAGGCAGCAAGAAGATTCGGAGCTCATGGGCATTATGGATAGGATTAGCCGAGGAGGGGTCTCTAGACATCTCTAAAATTATTCCATTGATATCAAAGGGTGGCTTAGGAGAGATGGGAGGCTTTGTGTTCCCAGTTCCAGTGATTTGTTGAGAGCGGTTTTGGAGGAGGCACACCATTTCTGTATGACTATTCATCCGGGTGATGACAAAATGTATCGGGATATGAAGAGGATGTTCTATTGGAATGGCATGAAGAAGGATGTGGCGGAGTTCATAGCTAAATGCCTCATTTTCCAAAGGGTAAAAGCAGAGTAGCAAAAGCCCGGTGAATTACTTCAGCCCTTAGATGTGCCAGAATGGAAGTGGGACAATATTTCTATGGATTTTATAGATGGTTTACCCCGTTCTAGGAAGGGGAATACTAGCATTTGGGTGATTGTTGATCGATTGACCAAGAGTGCCCACTTCATCCCAGTTAAGAGTAAGCGCATGACACAACTAAGTCCATAAGGCACTTATTGGATGTTGGGTTCCATCAACGACAAGGTTACTAGGGTACCACCTGTCATGGTATACCTCTAGATAAAATGTACCGAGATCAAAAAACTTCCAACCCCTAAAAGTCAAACCGGCCAACCCCTTACTAGATAGTACCGAATATGATCATCTCTTTGTTATGATCAACAACTATACTGGGCTCTGAACCATACTTAAATAAGAATAATATCGATTTAGATCAGGGATGATCACATCCTAATGGTAAAGAATCACATAGCCTTGAAGCATATCCCTTATTTTAGTCATTTCCGGTTGTATGACTTGAGTACCTTTTATACAACAATCCCACTTGGAATGCTAACACCGCCCTCCAAGCGATAATGCAATGCTAGCATACATCCATTCAAGTTGTTCAAGATAAGAACAAACCGAAGCTCTACTTCTACTACATCTATTTTGGAAGCAACCCCGGGGTTAATAACAAGTAGCCCTTACACTACAAAGGTCTTCACCTTTGATTCCATCATCTTCCAGATGTTTCTAATTCGTATGCTTACATTGGTTCGAAGTGGCTTTCGGATAATTCATGTCATCCGAACCCAGTCTCTTTGGACCAATATTCGATAATTTTAAAAGGGTTAAGTTATCAATAGTAGACAATTCCACTAAGGGTGTGTATAGATTTGCATATGAAAAATAAGACATCCTATACTTATCCCAACTTTCCAATTTCAAAATGTACTATTCCTTGATTAATAATGAATTCGAACAGGTTAGAAAACTAACCTTGACTCGATGTACATTCTTACTTCTTGGGATAGAGACGAGTTTCCATACCTCGGAATTTGGTGTTGAGTATGCGATGAAATAACTTCCATATATTTAATTTACCATGACCCATTTATTGAAAATAACTCCCTTTTATTTATCTCTTTTTCAACATTTTGACTTCTCTATCCCTTGCTTAGAAACAAGTTCTAGATCTTACAGATAGAGGAAAACCTACTCATTGGCTTTTAGTGTTAAATACAAGACGACTTACTTTCAATAAAATGTATCAACGTTTTAATATAACTTATTTATATTTGTTTGGCTACTTAATGGCACAGACAAAGAAAATCCTTTGTATTTAAACCATTCTTTGTAAAATAAAGCTGCTTTTTAAACAAATCGATCATTGGAAATAAAATACCTAAAAATAAAACCTTTATTTAATAATAATTAAATCTTAACTTAAATCTTAATTAATAATTAAAAAATAATTTAACCTTGCCTGATTGATAATTAAATAATAATTAAACCATCTTAATTAAAATATAATTAATAATTAAACCTTACTTAAATAATAAATAATTAAATAATTTCCCTTTACTTGATTAATAGATAATTAAATCTTTGTTAATTAACTAATGATAATTATCTTATTTAATTTATACTTAAGCAGAGGCTTCTGCGTATCTAGTTATATCTGTTTCTCACTGTACTAGTATTTATGTCTGCGTTTTGGTTTGTAATGTATAGGCAGGTCACCACAACTGTCACATATGATGTGTATGAAACTTACGACTCCGATGTGCTGTATTAGTGACTTTGTGATAATATATGTGATGTAATTATTTCGTTCCGCTGTGAGATTTTGTGATTGTTTCTAGTTCATTCTTTTTGTCTATTCTTTTCTACCTATTTCTTTCTATTTTCACGGCATGCTCTTCAATGGAATTGAAGAGCAGGTCATCACAATTTTATTTCTTTAAATCCAAATCATTTTAATAATTTCAATCAAAAATTTAAAATCATTTAATTTAACCAATCCGTTGTCCGTATATAATTTTATATCCTATGGCCAAGTGATCAGTTATTTCAATTTAATTTCAGATATGGATATATATCATTTCCATCCAAAATAAATGTCATAGGTATATATCATTTCAACCTATTTCTTAATTAATTCAAAATAATTCAATTTACAGTTTATATACTGTAAATAATATACAGGATGATAATAGGATATATCAGAATAAATAAACATCCAAATCACCCAAAATATTAACCACCAGCATCCATCGCAACCAATCATCCAAACAGTCAATATAATTCACAACAATTTCATAGTTATTAAAATTGGGTGTTTTACTGGCAAATCAATCCCAATTTCAAATCTAACTGGCAATTTTAATTTTTAACAGTTAATTCAAATGACAATTAAATTTATCAAACAACGACCAATAAATTCATATCACTTCATAATTTCAAATTTAACTAGCATAAAAATATTCTAGTACTTGTGAGCACTATAAAACACTCACCTTGATTTTCAATTTAAATCAAATCAAATGAAATTCGATTTAACCTAAGAATTAACTAGCTTCAATCGACTCCAAATCAGTTCCATGATGTAGTGCTCATCGCCACGATCTCGTCGCCGCTTGTCTCGTCCGATTTCGACCTCGCATAAGAAAGTTATGATATTTACAAGTTTATACGTTTTATAAGTTTGAATACAATTTATATAAACAAATTTCTTTTTTTATTTTTTATTTTACCAAACTAAATCACGGCCGTTGATATCAAACAGAGCAGATCTAACCGCCGTTCTTTTCTTCTTCATGTGCCTTCGTTCCAGGAATAAGTCGCGACCATGAACCCATCAACGACGTCGACTTCTACTTGCCGCGGCCACCACTAACGACCAGAGTTCGATTGGAGACTACCAGACAAGAGCTTGTTCCACCACGCACCACCGCCCTGAGCATGGTCGAGCTCGGCCTTCTCCCCTCCTCGATAAACGCACACGAACGTGCAACGTTCGAACAAGAATCGCCACTGCCGTGGACCTCCTTACTCAATCTCGACCGTTGGATATGGCAAGCTCGACGAGCTCTACGATTTCCTAGTTGGAAGTTTCTTCAAATAATCGATGGATTGAGAGAGATCTGAGGTAGAAGACCATAAATTTCAGCCATAGAAATGTTTTGGAGGCTCTACTGAATATTTAGGGTTAGGGTTAATGTAGACGTATATATACGTGCAATATATATTATTTTAATATTATTCTTACGAACTCCAAACGAAGCATGTCGCTTGGCGTTTATAATGTTTTACCCCTATTCCGAACATAATGGAACAAGTTTCGAGGTCTAATTCGATCGTATGCGGAAAATAGCCTTTTGAATCGAATTAAAACATCAAATTTTCCATATTAAATCCAATGCGTTTCTATTCCATACGACCAAACAATAACTCCAAATGCTACGAAATTTGAAATCCGATAATAATACATTATTACGGATCCAATGAAACTGGTTTCATCGAATTCCAAGACTGTGCCCCGGAAGATAATTTTTAACGTCTCGATTATAATATAAAATTTCCAATTTCTAATTACTCATTTTTAAATCTAATTTTAAATGTTAACAGTCTTCACTGTTATTTAAATAAAATTTACATCAACTTTCGATATCATTTTCAATCATATTAAATCCAGAATCCAATTATTCAAATAAAACTTCAATATTAAATTTAAACAATTTTGATTATTTAATATATCACTATCTTTTGAAATATAAGTTAATGAACTTATAAGATTTAACTTTTAAAACGAATTCAAATTATAGAACAACTATTTCCATTTTATAGTCATTCAATTTCCATTATTCAATTTCACTATTGATTTTAAACATGGTCAATATGTAGAATTTATTTCAATACCCGTTATCGCAAAACCTTCGAAATTAACTATTCTAAAATTTTATTCAAGTTCATATCCAATAACTTACCTTCAAAATCATTAATTTTTTTATTTTTAACCATTTTTATTTAATAATTATATCAAATTCCATAATTTAAAGTGGTTAAGAATACGGGTCGTTACAATCTCCCCCACTCAAAACTTTTCATTCCCGAAAAGGCGTTAAGTAAAGAATTTAACATTTTATATATTTTATTCAAAATAATCAACTTATAAAACAAAAAAAATTCATTTATAAAACCATTACTATGTTTCTACAATGCTACTCCGATCGGCTTACTGAATTTACAAGTTAATTATCAAAACAAGTTATAAAAATTTTAAAACTGCAAAAATTTTCTAACACCCGAATTTACAAAAAATTTCGGCAGAGTTTCCTTTGCACGGCTAGATCCGAACAACTACAAAATGCCACTACGGGCCACAAACCAACAAAAGAAAACAAAAGCCATGTGGCTCCATCATAAACCATCAAATCAAATGACAAAATAAACACGTACCTTTTTGTCGGGCCATCAAATTTTTCTTGATTTTAGATACCTACATCTTATTTACCAATGATATCCAATCGTACAATTTAAAATCATTTTATATTTTGCATTAGCAATTTCCAATATTAGTTTTACTTAAGCCGTCTAATGTACATATATCATCCATACGCAATATCAAATCTGATCGCTCACTCGATCACATAATTTCACTTCTGAACTAGTATTGTTCACACGACTCTCTAGTGCGGACTCAAATTTGGTTCCTTGATCAGAAACCGTCATTCTCCTTGCATAGCCATATACTATGATAGAAAATTCTAGAATCAAATAAAAAATCCATATCCAGGGTTCACCGTCGAGAATCGAATGAAAAATCCTAACTCAGATCGATATAAATTATCTCAAAATTCTATGCTCGAATCTGGATCAAATCGTTATGCGAATAAAATAATATACGTACCTTACGTATTGCCTTTCAATAGATTCTTAGCTATATCAATTTCTTTTCATTCACATTCATTTTCATAATTTCTTTTAATAACAAATTTATTTGTGAAACATTTTATTAATCATCACTTTAGTTTATAATCATTCTGAAGATTCCGACTTCTTATATGTGGCGTTATTTAAGTTTATAGTTATCTCAAAAGTTACAAATTCAATTTCACAATTTCTTTGCAATTTATATTTAATTCTATAACCAATATGCAAGGATATTATTTGATTCCTTTGTCTACTTCCTTAAGCTCACTTACTTATTCCATTTAGTCATTAATCATTTCATAATATACTAATTAACTATATAGCATTTACTATTACAACTAAATTTCCATTTATATACATTTTAATTACTTTTAGGTTTTGTTTACTTGTATAATAACCCATTACATATCCAAATCATCATTTTAACTTTTAATATTTGGCAAGTCTTATTATATGTCATTAGAATGCAATTTGGTATTATGCAAATTAATCTGATTCATTTTACTCAATTAGAATGTTCACTATCATAGCTTGTTTAAATTTTCTTTACTTTCAATTTAACTCTAAAGTTTCTTACACATTTAGCTTAGATTTCTAAATTTTCTTATTTTATAAGTTCTAGTTATTCAGATATCTCATTTCATTCAAATAATTTGAAGATTATTAATTAACAGAACTTAAAATCTCAAACACCAGGCACATTTCAAATCATTTGGAATAAGTATATATACTTATCACGTTTATATATCAAATCATACTTTTAGAGTTTAAACCAAAATATGTTTGTCAAAACAATTTCATTGCAAAGCTTCTCAAAAGACCCCCCCACTTTGAGACTCGAAAATGAACGTCGTTGATGCTGCGCAGTCATCACCGAAATTATTTTCCAACGACAGAAGAGAGGATTACTAAATTTGTTCCTTTTAAAATTTATTAGAAAACAATTTGTATTTGTATATACTTTTAAACAATACTAATATTATTTTCTTGACCTTGAAAATCTTTTTTAGAAACACCAAAATTAAAATTTCTCAAATTCTCAACTTTATATTCATTTTACTTGCAATTTATATTTTATAAATCACATTTATACAATTTCATTTTCATATAATCACATAATAGTTAATAGTTTAGGAATATTGACTATGCAAACAATAACTGATAATGATCAATATTATCATTTCTATCAACCAATTTACACTATATATACCATAATAATTTCTCAAAAATTATTTCTTTATATATAAAATATAATCACGGTAAAATTATTTCATTTACCCAATTTCAAAACAATACCGTGTCGGTTTACCTTGTTTAAGAGTTTAGAAACCCTTATCGATACGGTTGTACTTCATGTACCGACCATAATTCATAAACACTCAACCAATAAGTCAACACAATATAAAATTTTCATATTCACTAAAAAATATGAGCTCATATCTATTAATACACTCAAACTCATTCTAGGGTTCTACTGACCCTATCTCTAATTAGTTACCCCATAAAGCTAAGGTTATCGCTAACCAAACCTCTGATACCAACTGTAAAGTCCCGTATCTTTGTTCCCTTTGAGTAGACAATAAATCACATGTGTCCAACTCAAATTGAACGGAAATATTAATCTTTAGGGGTTAATCAAGAAAAATAAGGAAAGAAGAAGAAACAAACATAGAATCTCGCAGCGGAACGATGAAATATAATAATCAAATAAACAGTTCATGAAGCTATTTACTATATTTTTGATTATAATTTATACAACATTTATCAGAGTTAAACATATACAATAGAACAAATAAAATAATGAAGCAGATAGCATGATGCAGGGATAATAATAGTAATAGTATACCAAATCTTCGTCTTTGCCCTCCAGAATAAATCTTCAATAAGCTGAAAAACTCAGGACTAACCCGAGCGTAATGAAAAGACAAAACACTCGAGTCAGGACTAAAATATCCTTATGTAAGTCAAATCGATATCGCATATAACATAAGTGTAAAGGCGTCAGAGATGTTTACGGGTTTTCGCATCTCCTATCCAGTGTATAACGTGCATGCAATAACTCAAGAGATGTTACGAGATTTTCCATCTCTTAAGGATCCGTCAAAATATTTATATGTAGTAGAATACGCTATATATATAATGTCTAGTCAGTAAAATAATTATTTTTCTTAGCGTTAAGGCTTTAAATTGATCCCCCTTAACGCGTTTTTAAGCATTGTCATACAGTGTGTATTTGACACCACCAGTAGAACGTGGTAGTCAGGGATGCATCGTGATACGACAACACTAAACCAAAATCACATGGGTCTCGTTTAGGGATAAAAGTATGACAAGGCACATGAGACAATGCCCAAGGTAGAATACTACCAGTTTATCCTTCCCGGCTGGTGGTACGCATCATAGCCATGATCGCCCACTGAGTCTAACACTCCCATAAAAATCGGAGGGTGTGCACCAATCAATCACAATGTAAATGATGGCAATACGAAGAAGTGCGTCCGCTCGAGGTAGCTAGCCCACTTGGCCGGTACAGCTCCTGTTTTAGTCATTTCAAATTGGCATAAGTGCTAGGCTAATCCATCATCGTTCTCTTTCTTCAAATCTAGCAAACGATACCAAATCCAATCACTTCGTTCTGGATCATCACTCCACGTACATAGTTGTTAAAGTGGTTCCGGTACCGACAAAGAGTATGCCCATATCCGGCCCCGGTCTCTTTAATAACCAAACGTCATTTTACACACCGGTTGGTACATTTACATTTCAAAAACAAATCATACCTGATATCAAAATATCATATTTTCTTCAAAATCAAATCCATTTTGAAATCATCACATTTACTCAAAATATACCATTTTAATTCGAAATCATGTTCGTCTTAATATTTCAATTTCGCTTCCAAAATTATTTCGAAGTTTAATTTAGGTTATAACTTCATTTTAACCCAATACGTATTTAAATCCAGGATTTAAATATAAACCCTCCTTTGACCAATTTGAATTTTTAGAAAATAGTTTAAATAATTTTAAAAATAGTTTAAATAATTAAAATAGTTAAAAATAGTTTAAAAGGTTAAAATGGTTTTATATAAAATAGTTTAAGTATTAAAATGGTTTACATAGCAAAATCGTTTGGAAAATCAAAATAATTTGTATATTTAAGAAGATAGATTTTAAACTATTTATAATAAAATAATTTTATTGAAAATACCTTCAAAGTCAAACTGATTCAATTCCAACTTTCCAATTCGAATCAATTCCAATTTCCATTTAATCGATTCATTTTCGATTTCAATTCAAATCAATTTCAACTTCGGTTTTCAATAATTCAATTCGATTTCAATTCTAATTAATTTCAATTCAATTCAATTCGAAACCATTTCGATTTACATCAATTCCAAGTTCGATTTCCAAAATATCGATTTAAACACTTAATCAAATTCACCTTCAATATTCAATTTAAAATACAATTTTCAAATATAATTCAATTCCGAGCTCAATTTTGAAATATCGTTTTATATCACTTTTACTTAGCAATATTCAAAGTTCGAAATAAAACTCCAATCTTTTAAATCAATCCTATTTCTAAACTTTAAATCTTATTTCGATTATAACTTCAAAATGTTTTACTCCTATTACGAACACAATGGAACAAGTTTCGAGGCCTAATTCGATCGTATGCGGAAGATAGCTTTTTGAATCAAATTAAAACATCAAATTTTTTATATTAAATCCAACGCATTTCTATTCCGTACGACCAAACGATAACTCTAAACGCTAGTAAATTTGAAATCCGATAATAATTCATTATTATAGATCCAATGAAACTAGTTTCGTTGAATTCCGAGACTGTGCCGGAAGGCTATTTTTAACGTCACGATTATAATACAAAATTTTCAATTTCTAACTACTCATTTTAAAATCAAATTTTAAATGTTAACAATCTCCATTGTTATTTAAATAAAATTTACATCAACTTTTGATTTCATTTTCAATCATATTAAATCCGGAATCAAATTATTCAAATAAATCTTCAATGTTAAATTTAAACAATTTTGATTATTTAATATATCACTATCTTTTGAAATATAATTTAATGAACTTATAAGATTTAACTTTTAATATGAATTCAAATTATAGAACAACTATTTCCATTTTACAGTCATTCAATTCCCGTTATTCAATTTCACTATTGATTTTAAACATGGTCAATACGTAGAATTTATTTCAACAGCCGTTATGAAAAATCTTCGAAATTAACTATTCCAAAAATTTCATTCAAGTTCATATCCAATGACTTACCTTCAAAATCTTTAATTTTTTTATTTTAACCATTTTTATTTAATAATCATATCAAATTCCATAATTTAAAGTGGTTAAAAATACGGGTCGTTACAACTCACTTGATGGTTTTCTGTTAGTTAATATAACTAAGGTCAAACAGAAAATATCGATATGACTGATTTACACAGTTCTCTCGACTTGAGAATACTGTGGATATTCAATATGAAAGCTCTGCTTTGATTATAACCAAATCATGGCATGGCATGGCATTCATCGAGTGACTATAGTTGGGTCGAGTGGAAGTATTGGAAGTGAAACACTATTCAATAGAGGATTCGTCTCCTTGGTTATATGCGGTTAGTATCACAGTCAACTCAAAGTCAAAGTCTCTGGCTAGAGCATTTCAGTTAATAACAATTGTTATTATTGAACCAAGGATTTTGTATTTAGACTATAAAGTTGATTGTGGATGAGGTTAGAATTTTGACCATTACCAAATTCCATAAGTCCAAAGTGATATAGTTTTGACGAAGAGAATTGGTGTAAACAAATGTCACAACCGGGTAACACTTATTAAACTAAAATTGGATTTTACCGAAAATGAGTAAGCGATAAATTTGGCCATAATGTCATACCACCTACTAAGTGACGTGTGAACGTTAACATTAGAATAGTTCGATGTTAATCGTTGAACAAATTTACACCCAAGAGTTACGCAGCCGAAATGATGAATTGTCTTAAGACCGAACGATTTAATTGGTTTATAATTGTTATAAATTAAATAAATTAATTATTATTTATGAAATATTAATTATAAAATTTGTATGATTTGAGAAATAAATAATGTTATATATATTTATAATAGTTATAAATATATCGATCAATATACAATATTGACAAGCGATTAAATTAGATTTAATTGCATAGTATTTTGGCTTGGGCTTAGATGAGTTTAAGGCCCATCATTAGGGCTACAAAATTTAGGTTTTGGGAAGGTCTAGGGGTGGCTAAAACATAGGGAATTGGCTTAGAGATAATGTGTTGAGATAAAGTGAGAATGGGTAAAAATGTTTTCCTCGTTTCTCTGTAATACAACCCTCTCTGTGTGTGTGTGTGTGTGTGTGTGTGTGTGTGTGTGTCTAAAAACAATTACTAACCTTTTTTATTGCCATTACCTTCTACATTGCTGGTTAAAACATAGCTCTCAATCCATTCCAAAATTCTCTAATATATTTCAAACTAAAATAATACTATTCGATAGTTAGAGGTCGGCAATTCCTGACTTGCAATCTGACGAATCAAGAAAAGTTAAAGGAAGGGAAGTCATTGCTTCAACATGGATTCAAAGGCATCATTAAATTGGTAATTTTAATTCATATTACAGTAACTAAATTATATTCTATAATCCTATAATGATCAATTTCATATCTATTTAAATATATTGCTACTATATGTTTAGTTAGGTGAGATTTTGTAAGTAGATGCGGTTATCATAAATCAGTTTGGTTATGTGCATAATTTGTTTATTATACTATTTGATTTATGTATAGACAAATGTTGTTTACTGTACAAAATCAATTTTTGTCATTAATAATTGTTTTATATATATTTATTAATAAATTCATATATATATATGAGTATTTTGGCACGTGCGTGTAAGGAAATTTGACCGTTTGTAAGGAAATTAATACGAAAACATTAATGGATTTTCCTTCCTTATTTTGTAAGGAAATTTGAACGTTTCCTTCCTCATTTTGTGGTCAATAGAATATAAAGGGTTTTCCTATTAATATGCTAATCAATAAAACGGTTATAATCTAGAGCGTTAATTTCCCTCATCTTGATCTTGATGGACGACCAAGACTAAGTCTACAAATCTGGAAATTTGGTCCTCTCTCTACCTATAAATATTAACCTTTGCCCATCACAAAGGATATACAAAAACACATAAAGAAAGATATAGGAAAAGAGAGAGAAACCATTTCCTTTCCCTATTGAAATGCTTTTGACAACCACCATTGCTGATTCATATACAAGATGTCTGGAGGTATGTTTTATTGATTCATTACATATGTGATAATCATGTAATTCTAGATCTTAGGGTTTATGTTATTTGCAAAATATAGATTACATGTGGTATCAGAGCAAGGTTTTAGAATTCATGATTATCCATCAATATATATAAAACGAAACTAGCATAGATCTATGATATGATGTTTGTAATTTTACTATAATAATGATGATGACTATTAGTGCTAATATGATTCAAGTTTAATATTCATATTATTTAAGTTGCTATAGTAATCATGATCATCAATATTATTCTATTTACTGTATGCTTAGATCTGGATCTGGAAAGTTTATATTTCCACAAAAGTTAATTTTTCTACCTTAATGTTTGACCTACTGTGTAACAGCCCTAGATTTTTTTATATATTTTATTTGACTTTATTATATTTTGAAAACTATTTTAAACTTGTTTTATTTCAAACATTTTATTTTTAAATATAAATGTTGATTATTATGTGAATTTTAATTTCAAACTGGTATAAATTGAACATTTTCCTGAAAAAGGGATTTCTGGTCAAACTGGTCAAACTTTGACTTTTAAAACTTCAAATTTAAATTGTTTAAAATCTTAAATTTTATCTTTTATTATGAAAATAGACTTAATAACATGAATACTGCTTTTTGTTTCATTGAAAATGTAATTAAATTGTAAAAGTTATGTACATTTCAATTTTGAGTGCAATTTGTTTCATTTTGCAATTTTGTTATTTTAAATTGTATAAATTATATTTTCTTTGTCATATTTTATTTTAATATGTATTAATATGTTATTTTATGTGTATTTTTGTCTTTTAATATTTTTAAAGTGATAATATAATTTTTCTAAAGTTCATTTGAATTTATTTCCAATTTTTAAAGCCCAGTTTGCATTTTAAAGCTATTTTCTTATTTTAAATTCTATTTAATTAAAATTTAATTATTTATTCACTTTGAAAATGTTTTAAAAGTAATTTTTATTTCAAATTTTGTTTTAGAATATTTTTAAAATGAAGTTAATAATTTTCCAAGACTAGTAGTGATTTATTTGTAGTTTTTGGACACCGTTTTGTATTTTTGAAGCAATTTCTTTTATTTTTTTCTAATTTCTTTAAATTTTATTATTTATTTTCATATTATTTCACTTGGTTTCGGTTTTTAAAAGTATTTGCTGAAGTTATTTTGTTTCTATATAATTGAAAAGAAAAAGAAATATGAAGAGTTTAGAATTGCTTTTGAAACCGAAGCCTTTTCACCTTCAAAACTCTTCATCTTCACAACTCCTCATTTATTTGCATTTTGGCTGTACATTACTTTTTCTTAGCCGTGTATTCCTTTTACTTTTCATGTGAAAACTACTTCAGTTCTTCATTTCTCATGGCTTCATCTAAGGATTGGTAATAGCCTCCACCATTTTTTCTACTTTTCTTCCTATTTCTATGCAAATTTTGCCTTGTTTTCTCTTGTTTTGGATAGGCCTCTCCTCCACATCCACGGCCACAAACTCCTACATCTCTTCCCTGCCATCAACACCAACTGCTCCTCTGGTCTTGACCAAGGCCGATCCACCATGATGCCAAAACTCCATAAAAATTGCAAAACAAGCCATAAAAACATGATTGTTTACCACTATTGCTTCACCACTCCATTTTCCACCACCACCACCACCTTAGGCCGCCTCCACCACCTCTGGCCAGACCACCACACACCTTTCCTTCCAATGACCTGATCCATACCGCTCTGACCTGACCACACAAGCCCATGGCTGAGCCATTTTTGTGAACAAAACCCATCTATTTTGCCTTAAACTCTTCATATTCCTTTGTATAAACTTCCTCCTCATATTCTACTACCTAGGCCATGCATACACATGACCAAACCAGAGCCAAACTTGTTCAAACCAAAGCCAAAACCATCCCTAGGCCATGACAAAAGAATAGAGAAAGCAAGGCAAAAGATTTGGCATTCGTATCTCTTTTTATTTAAAAGTTATTTCATTTCTAGTGTATTAAAATTTATGGTTTGCTTTGATTTTTGTTTGGGTTGTTACACAAGATCTATATCATTGGATTTGCTCTCCACACTCAAATTGTATTAGAGTTGTCGTGCCTTCGTAATCTTTGTGTTGCATGCTTTATTGGCAAATCTCCAGCTTAACAGGTGAGTTATTCTCACCAGACAATCTGTACCTATATAACTGATAAACCGACACCACTTGAATCTGTAAATGTATCGCATCCTGTTATAACTGCTATGTTATGATTATATGATGTTCACCCATGCTTAAACACCTGTTATATCATATGTTACTATTATATTATGTTGTTCTTTTATTTTTATCAGTTTATCACACTGCAAGTTCCCTTTAGATTAGAATCACTATGGGTTGAAATGATACATACCCGAACGGACTTTAGAATAGGAGAAAATCGTTATGGGCTGAAATGATATGCCTGAATGATTTTCAATTATTTTTCATTTACTTGGGATTGCGGGTTTGAAATGATCAAACCCGGGTATCTTTGTAAATTACGGGTTGAAATGATAAATTACCCGTATCACTTTACCTAGGCTAGAAAATGAAATACAGACCCGTTGCTAAAATATGTTTTATAAATTTTCTTAAAATATTTTAGAAATGTAAATATTATAATATTTTGTTTTAAACTAAATAAAAATGATTTTTGTAAAGCATTATTGATTTTCTGAAAATTTATAAGTGAAATAAATTAATGGTAAAATTAGAAAATTTGAAATGTAAGTTATTTTGGGAAATTTTAATTTGGTGATAATTGGAATTTAAATTAAATATGAAATGTGATAAATTCATGATAATTTGGATTAAAGTGAATTTAAATGATTTTTATATTATATTAATGATTTTGAATAAAGTTAAAATGTGAAATGAATGAATACTTAAGTTGAAATTTTGAAATATAACTAAAATTGGAAATTTGTGAATTTGGCTTAAAAGTGAATTTTAAGTTAAGTAAATAAAAATGGAATTAAGTTATATTTGAAAATTTAAACTTAAGTGTTAAGTTAATTTAATTTAATGAATTTATAATTTAATATTGGAATTTAATAAGTGAATTATTATTAAATTTTGATTTTTGAATGGAGGTTTAACTTTATAAAATCATGAATATAAGGGTATTTGAATGATTGTTTTAAAAGTGGAATTATATGATTTTATAAGTTAAAAATGATTTATATAAAAATATAATTGTTTGTGAAATTATACTGAATATTTGAAGTTAATTAACTGCATATCTGAAATGCTATTAATTCTAATGTAAATGATAATACAACATTTGTAAATGCTGTAGTTGATAATAATGAACCAAATGGCTAAATTTAATTAAAGGCTATCATAGCATTTTTGTAAATGTTATAATGGTTGAATTTAACTAAGTTTATTTGAAACTAATGTAACCCTATTACAGCATTTTAAATGCTGTCTTTTGTTAAATTGAACTGTTTTAACTATGACTTTCCGTAGCATTTTCTAAATGCTGCGAAAGTTGAATTTTCATTGTTTTAATTAATTTAAGTGAACGAATGAACTTTGAAAGATTAAAATTTTGGAAATTTAATAATTTAATTATTAAATATAATAACTTCATTTTTATGATTTAAAATAAAGTAATTTGTTTCGAAATATAAACTATTTTGAAATATGATATTTTGATATTTTGAAATGGATTTTTGAAGGATATTGAATTTTGAAATGATATTTGATTTCAAAGTATAAAATACCATTTTGAAATTTTAACCACGGGATGTATTTAATTTATAGTTTAACTGATCCTTAAAGGATGGGCGATCCCAAGCATCCTTTGAGTTATTGTGCATTTCTACTACAGTTCACTTGAGTTGGTTTACATTATATAAGTATATATTGTCCTGACTCGAGTGTTTGTGTTTTACTTTACGCTCGGGTCAGCCTGAATATTTACAGCTTAGCTTTGGATTTCTTTCTGGTGCTAGGAATCGCTGGAGATTCTGCTTGTCTAGTTATTTGTTCCTTTCAGTTCAGTTGTTCTATTTCAGTTCTGGTATTCATAAACTTCTATTTATTTGAGATGTCTATTGTATATGTTTTCAAGCAGATATTATGTATTATGTTTTGAGAGTTTGTTATAGTAGCTTCATGAACTACTATGGTTTTTATATTCTGCTGCGAGTTATTCTGATATGTTCTGTGTCTGTGATTCTGTGTATTTGATTTCATTTGCTCCAAATTTATTTACAATCTGTTATTTTGAATTATTCAAGTCAGACATGTGTGGATTATTGTCGATTTGAATGGTCCAAAATAGTGGGTCGTTACAGTTGGTATCAGAGCTTTGGTTTTTGGCAAACCTTAGCCTACGGAGCAAAAACTCATTAGAGATAGGGTAGAAATACCCTAGAATGAGTGAAATCAATCTCAGAACCATTCCCTTGTGAGAGAACGTATTTTCGAAGTATAAGATGATTTTCAAAGGATTTTTAAAGATTATTTTGATATAAAATTTTCTTGTTTTGAAAGAAAATTTTCTAGACTTTGTCCCTTTCGTATCCACCTTGTTAGTAATTTCTTTGATAGGATTTCCTTAAAATTCTGAACTTCTAGCTTGGTTAGGGCTCCTTTGAATTTTGGGATGCTCCCACTGTTCTGAAATCCATTCCTGTCTCTCCTACCTATATTCTTTTGATTATGGAGCATGGCATAACCCACTTTGAATGACCCTTTTAAGGTGGCGACTCCGCTAATCTTTGAATGATTTGTAAAAGGGTGAAAACTCCCTTATGATTGGCATTGATTCACCGGAGATTTCTGTATCCTCAGTTTACGATGTTTTCTATCTTCTGCTAAGTTTAGATTCTATCTCAGGCGATCGAAGGTCGATTTGCCTTAGATTTCGCATCGAATATATTCCTGAAGTTACGGTTGACCGGTTAAGGTCGCCCGCGATTCATATAGGCTTGTCCATCTTCTATTTGGTAATTTAATTATCTTATCTTCGTTTGAGCCAATCTTTGAATTAGAATTCTATTTGATTTGAGTCCTTCTAAATTTGAATCTCTATTTTGCTTTGAAATCCATCCTTGAATCGTCCCTTGGAAAGTTTGTGGTTGATTGTCTTTTGAAAATTGTGTATTCATCATAGTTTTTATTAAGGATGATCATATTTTTATATAAAGATGAAATGTTTTTGATAAGGATTATGTACCTTCTAAAAAAATGAGAATTTGAAGTTTTGAAAGGATTTGAAATTGTGAAAATTTTATAAGAAATGGTTTCATATAAAATGATTTATAACTGAAGGTTTTGAATCTGAATTTAAGTGATTGAACTCCGGCATTTTGGAATTGGTTTTAAGATTTTGAAATAATAAATAATATGATTTGAAATTATTTTTCCGAATAATTAATGTTTCAAATGTATTCGAATGAATTTTAATGATTTCGAAGGAATTTCAAAGAAGTTTTTCAAAGCTAATTGAAGTCCAGAACTCACTTGTGTCGCTGGAAAATAATTTCGGTGATGAGTGCATGCATCATCGACATTGATTTTCGAGTTTTTGAGTGAGGGAGAGGCCACTTCGGTAGCTTTGCTATGCGATTGATTTGTGAAACCAATTTTGATTTCAAATTCCGAAGTGTGATGTGATATTCGAAAGATATATGTATATATATTTGAAAATTTTGAAATGAGCCGGGGTTAAGTCCTTGAGTTTTGGATTTGATTTGATATAACCCTATTTTTGGAATTGATTTACTGATTTAATTGTGATTTCCAACTCTTGGATTGAAATATGATTTCTTCGACTATTTTGAAGGTTCGAGCACTTCCAAATCAAGGTTAACTTTTCAAAGCTAAGTAATTTTGAAAAGTATAAAGTATATAAGTTTGGTATGTATGTTTAAAGTATGTAGTAATATGATTTAAATAGGTTGAAACTGTTTTGTTAAGTAAATGAATAAGGCTATTTTGAATTTTTTTCTAATTTGAAATTTAGATTTGAAATGTTTTGAGAAGAATTTAGTCTTCAAAATATTTTGAATAAAATTTAGTTTAAATGTTTAACTTAGTAACATCTTTATGAAACTATATATTTAAAAAGTTGGAATAGATACATAAGTTGTACGTATGCTGTTTTATTCGCATAATTAAATTGATCCAAGTTTGAGTACACAAGTTCAAGGTGAATTACACCATTTCGTGTTAGGATTTTTCATTTGATTCTTGATGGCAAATATTTGATATGGATTTTGGGCTTGATTCTAGAATTCTCTATCATAGTATATGGCTATGCAAGGAGACTGATGGTTTCTAGTCGAGAAACCATATCGAAATCCGCAGTAGGGAAGTCGAATGGACAATACTAGTTCGAAAGCGAACTTGTGTGATCGAGCGAGCGATCGAATGTGATTTTGCGAAATGATGACATATGTACATCTTATATTCTTATGTCATTGATATACTTGCTGCTGAAATTGGAAGTTGTTGGGTTGGATATCTTTGTAATATAATTGGAATTCTTTCCTTTATGAAAAACTACTATCAATTTAAAACCATTTTTCAAAACTATTTTTCTTTTATTCTTCTTAAACTAACTATTTTATTCTATTTTTCATACAAACTATTTTATATACAAAACTATTCTTAATTAAAAATCTTTTAGTAAGCAAAAATGTTCAATCCCATATGGCTTTTCATGCAACGAAATTTATTTTTGAAAATTTTGATCCTTATATAAGACAAAATTTATGTAAGTATAAGATGATTTTGATAAATGAATAATTGAAGCTTATATAGTATGAAAGGATATTTGGTTTACCTGTAATTTGAGTTTATTTAAAAATAATGGTTTTATGAAATAAATATTTCAACACTAAGTAATAATGAAGTAAAATATGAGATATATGAAATAAAAAAATTAATTAGTTTTGAAATATGGTATATTTAAGCCTTGAAACATATTTAAGA
Organism: Allium fistulosum; assembly: GCA_030737815.1. Classification (NCBI taxonomy): domain Eukaryota; kingdom Viridiplantae; phylum Streptophyta; class Magnoliopsida; order Asparagales; family Amaryllidaceae; genus Allium; species Allium fistulosum. The sequence goes on along the minus strand of CM060905.1, from coordinate 747,776,936 downwards.
CTTAATAGTTTATTTTGTAAATCAAATCTATATTTGAAATTTGATAATATTTGAAATGGTTTTGTTGGAAAACTAAATTGAATTGAAACTGATGGTTTGAATTGAATTAAAATTGGAAATTTTAGATTTTGGTTTAATTGAATAAATTTGTGAAATGTAAAGAATTAAGGGAATGTTTTATGATTTCAAATGTATGATTTCAAATTGTTACGATTTTCAAAGTGAAATGATTTCAAGTATTTGGTTTCACAAGATTTACAACTTTGAAAGTATTATGATTTTGAAGTGAATATATGTTTGAAATGGAAATGAATTTGTTTGACCTAAATTTTGTTGATTTGAAAATTTGGATTATTTTCTAAATCTATTGTTTAAGAAACTTTGAAACTAAATTTATGTAATTTGGAAGAAATGATTTGGTGAAATCATATATGATTTTGAAGCTGAATTGATATTGAAATGGTTTGAAATTGAGAACTTTGTTTATTTAAATACTTTGATTTGGGAGTTATCGAACTTATATAAAAATTTGGTTTATATAAGTATGATGTTGATTCGAAAACTATGGATTTGAAAGGGTACTCAATTTGAAAAGTGAAATCTTATATAATTGAAGTCTATATAAGTGTGATTTGATATACTGTTAATTTTGGAAAGTATTTGATTTGAAAATAAAATCTTATATATAATGGACTTTATACAAGTATGATATTTGAAAGTGATTTGAAAGGGTACTATATGATACATATTTTCGAAGTAAAGATATGGAAAGTGCCTTCTGCTTGATATCCGCTTTGTGGCCACATTGTGGATTCATTCTATCGATATTTCTCTTATTTTTGGTTTTTCGGATATGATACTCGAGTTTCCATCGAATTCCATGGCGTTACCCATGGTCTTACGAGTGCGACTGCATAGCGCAACAGCCTGGCTGAGATAGCCTAGGGGTACGGATTGTTTCCTGGGGGATCCAGGCGTAATCATTGTGTATCCTACACTCTATGTAGGTCGCATTAGTAGCGAAACCGCCTGGCTGAGATAGCCTAGGGGTACGGATTGTTTCCTGGGGGATCCAGGCGTAACCATTGTGTATCCTGCATTCTACTAGTCATCATGGCGTAACTCGCAGGGCTGAGAAAGCTTACGGATATGGATTGTTTCCTGGGGGATCTAGGCGTAACCATTGTGTATCTGCGAACCATGGTTAGACAAAGGTTTTGTTTGTTTTTGTTTGGATTGTACTTTCCATATCTGTTTTAAAAAGGTTTTCCAGTATTTTCACTGGGTGTTGAAACAAGTCTACTAAGTACCTGGAGAATTCTAGCTTTGCGCCTGATCAACGCACTGCCAGAGTCTGCAGGAATGAGGATAAACTTGTTAAGACATCGAGTTATAAAAGTATTTTGATAAAATATTATATAAATGATACTTTGATCAGTTATTTCCTTTTTAAAGGATTTTAAAGTGTTTTAAATATTTTACCTATTTAACCAACAATTTTAAATAATGGTTCATCCTTCTCTTTCAACCTGCTTTCCCTCCTAGCTACTTTTCTTCCCTACCTTCTTTCGGGATGTCTTCCAACCTATTGTTCTTTCTAGTTGTTTCTCTGCTCCCTTCCTTTTCGAGGACGAAAAGATTTGAGTGGGGGAGAGTGTAACAGCCCTAGATTTTTTTATATATTTTATTTGACTTTATTATATTTTGAAAACTATTTTAATCTTGTTTTATTTCAAACATTTCATTTTTAAATATAAATGTTGATTATTATGTGAATTTTAATTTCAAACTGGTATAAATTGAACATTTTCCTGAAAAAGGGATTTCTGGTCAAACTGGTCAAACTTTGACTTTTAAAACTTCAAATTTAATTTTTTTAAAATCTTAAATTTTATCTTTTATTATGAAAATAGACTTAATAACATGAATACTGCTTTTTGTTTCATTGAAAATGGAATTAAATTGTAAAAGTTATGTACATTTCAATTTTGAGTGCAATTTGTTTCATTCTGCAATTTTGTTATTTTAAATTGTATAAATTATATTTTCTTTGTCATATTTTATTTTAATATGTATTAATATGTTATTTTATGTGTATTTTTGTCTTTTAATATTTTTAAAGTGATAATATAATTTTTCTAAAGTTCATTTGAATTTATTTCCAATTTTTAAAGCCCAGTTTGCATTTTAAAGCTATTTTCTTATTTTAAATTCTATTTAATTAAAATTTAATTATTTATTCACTTTGAAAATGTTTTAAAAGTAATTTTTATTTCAAATTTTGTTTTAGAATATTTTTAAAATGAAGTTAATAATTTTCCAAGACTAGTAGTGATTTATTTGTAGTTTTTGGACACCGTTTTGTATTTTTGAAGCAATTTCTTTTATTTTTTCTAATTTCTTTAAATTTTATTATTTATTTTCATATTATTTCACTTGGTTTCGGTTTTTAAAAGTATTTGCTGAAGTTATTTTGTTTCTATATAATTGAAAAGAAAAAGAAATATGAAGAGTTTAGAATTGCTTTTGAAACCGAAGCCTTTTCACCTTCAAAACTCTTCATCTTCACAACTCCTCATTTATTTGCATTTTGGCTGTACATTACTTTTTCTTAGCCGTGTATTCCTTTTACTTTTCATGTGAAAACTACTTCAGTTCTTCATTTCTCATGGCTTCATCTAAGGATTGGTAATAGCCTCCACCATTTTTTCTACTTTTCTTCCTATTTCTATGCAAATTTTGCCTTGTTTTCTCTTGTTTTGGATAGGCCTCTCCTCCACATCCACGGCCACAAACTCCTACATCTCTTCCCTGCCATCAACACCAACTACTCCTCTGGTCTTGACCAAGGCCGAGCCACCATGATGCCAAAACTCCATAAAAATTGCAAAACAAGCCATAAAAACATGATTGTTTACCACTATTGCTTCACCACTCCATTTTCCACCACCACCACCACCTTAGGCCGCCTCCACCACCTCTGGCCAGACCACCACACACCTTTCCTTCCAATGACCTGATCCATACCACTCTGACCTGACCACACAAGCCCATGGCTGAGCCATTTTTGTGAACAAAACCCACCTATTTTGCCTTAAACTCTTCATATTCCTTTGTATAAACTTCCTCCTCATATTCTACTACCTAGGCCATGCATACACATGACCAAACCTGAGCCAAACTTGTTCAAACCAAAGCCAAAACCATCCCTAGGCCATGACAAAAGAATAGAGAAAGCAAGGCAAAAGATTTTGCATTCGTATCTCTTTTTATTTAAAAGTTATTTCATTTCTAGTGTATTAAAATTTATGGTTTGCATTGATTTTTGTTTGGGTTGTAACACAAGATCTATATCATTGGATTTGCTCTCCACACTCAAATTGTATTAGAGTTGTCATGCCTTCGTAATCTTTGTGTTGCGTGCTTTGTTGGCAAATCTCCAGCTTAACAGGTGAGTTATTCTCACCAGACAATCTGTACCTATATAACTGATAAACCGACACCACTTGAATCTGTAAATGTATCGCATCCTGTTATAACTGCTATGTTATGATTATATGATGTTCACCCATGCTTAAACACCTGTTATATCATATGTTACTATTATATTATGTTGTTCTTTTATTTTTATCAGTTTATCACACTGCAAGTTCCCTTTAGATTAGAATCACTATGGGTTGAAATGATACATACCCGAACGGACTTTAGAATAGGAGAAAATCGTTATGTGCTGAAATGATATGCCTGAATGATTTTCAATTATTTTTCATTTACTTGGGATTGCGGGTTTGAAATGATCAAACCCGGGTATCTTTGTAAATTACGGGTTGAAATGATAAATTACCCGTATCACTTTACCTAGGCTAGAAAATGAAATACAGACCCGTTGCTAAAATATGTTTTATAAATTTTCTTAAAATATTTTAGAAATGTAAATATTATAATATTTTGTTTTAAACTAAATAAAAATGATTTTTGTAAAGCATTATTGATTTTCTGAAAATTTATAAGTGAAATAAATTAATGGTAAAATTAGAAAATTTGAAATGTAAGTTATTTTGGGAAATTTTAATTTGGTGATAATTGGAATTTAAATTAAATATGAAATGTGATAAATTCATGATAATTTGGATTAAAGTGAATTTAAATGATTTTTATATTATATTAATGATTTTGAATAAAGTTAAAATGTGAAATGAATGAATATTTAAGTTGAAATTTTGAAATATAACTAAAATTGGAAATTTGTGAATTTGGCTTAAAAGTGAATTTTAAGTTAAGTAAATAAAAATGGAATTAAGTTATATTTGAAAATTTAAACTTAAGTGTTAAGTTAATTTAATTTAATGAATTTATAATTTAATATTGGAATTTAATAAGTGAATTATTATTAAATTTTGATTTTTGAATGGAGGTTTAACTTTATAAAATCATGAATATAAGGGTATTTGAATGATTGTTTTAAAAGTGGAATTATATGATTTTATAAGTTAAAAATGATTTATATAAAAATATAATTGTTTGTGAAATTATATTGAATATTTGAAGTTAATTAACTGCATATTTGAAATGCTATTAATTCTAATGTAAATGATAATACAACATTTGTAAATGCTGTAGTTGATAATAATGAACCAAATGGCTAAATTTAATTAAAGGCTATCATAATATTTTTGTAAATGTTATAATGGTTTAATTTAACTAAGTTTATTTGAAACTAATGTAACCCTATTACAGCATTTTAAATGCTGTCTTTTATTAAATTGAACTGTTTTAACTATGACTTTCCGTAGCATTTTCTAAATGCTGCGAAAGTTGAATTTTCATTGTTTTAATTAATTTAAGTGAACGAATGAACTTTGAAAGATTAAAATTTTGGAAATTTAATAATTTAATTATTAAATATAATAACTTCATTTTTATGATTTAAAATAAAGTAATTTGTTTCGAAATATAAACTATTTTGAAATATGATATTTTGATATTTTGAAATGGATTTTTGAAGGATATTGAATTTTGAAATGATATTTGATTTCAAAGTATAAAATACCATTTTGAAATTTTAACCACGGGATGTATTTAATTTATAGTTTAACTGATCCTTAAAGGATGGGCGATCCCAAGCATCCTTTGAGTTATTGTGCATTTCTACTACAGTTCACTTGAGTTGGTTTACATTATATAAGTATATATTGTCCTAACTCGAGTGTTTGTGTTTTACTTTACGCTCGGGTCAGCCTGAATATTTACAGCTTAGCTTTGGATTTCTTTCTGGAGCTAGGAATCGTTGGAGATTCTGCTTGTCAAGTTATCTGTTCCTTTCAGTTCAGTTGTTCTATTTCAGTTCTGGTATTCATAAACTTCTATTTATTTGAGATGTCTATTGTATATGTTTTCAAGCAGATATTATGTATTATGTTTTGAGAGTTTGTTATAGTAGCTTCATGAACTACTATGGTTTTTATATTCCGCTGCGAGTTATTCTGATATGTTCTATGTCTGTGATTCTGTGTATTTGATTTCATTTGCTCGAAATTTATTTACAATCTGTTATTTTGAATTATTCAAGTCAGACATGTGTGGATTATTGTCGATTTGAATGGTCCAAAATAGTGGGTCGTTACATACAGTATAATATGGAACAACTTATTGTATGCGAATACTTTTCAGAAAGTATACATATTGAAAACAATTGTTTCCTAGTTTGACATTAAATTCATGATCTGGAACTTGCAAGATAATTGTTTATATATGATTTGCAAAATAATTGTTTATATGTTAAATTCATGTATGGAATTTACTTGGAGTTACTAGACTTTTATTATCCTTGCTGTGGATTACTTGAAAGAATGGCAAATGTTTATGCGGAAAAAAACAAAAAACAAAAAATAAAAAAACAAAGGAGGTGATCACCTGGTTCGATCTGGTTTCCCTCTTTTCTCTCTTGTTTTAATTTTCGCTTCCGCACTTAATTTCCTTGCTTTCTATGGTATGATGCATGCAGTCTCGTCCACAGGCGGTTGCTGCTTGCACAATAACGCATGAAACATTAACGTTTATTATTCTTCCATGAGTATGGTTCTACTGCCTACCCATAGGAGGCACTAAACCTAACCTCTTATTATGACATGTGTTTTATTCTAATAAAGAAGCCTACATTTTTTTTATATCCGCAGTTGCAATGCCCTCAAACCTTAATTCGCATGCTACGTCTATCATCAGACTCAATGGAACCAACTACTCAGAATGGAGAGAGCAAGTTGAGTTTTCTTTGGGCGTACTTGAACTGGACATGGCTTTCCTTAAGGAAAAACCAGCCCCACTTACTGACACAAGTACGCCTGAGGAAAACAAACTCCATAATGATTGGGAACGATCTAATAGGCTCTGCATGATGTTTATGCGAATGGTGATTGATACCAACATCAAAACCTCCCTACCCAAAACTGAAAGCGTAAAGAATATTTGCAATCCATTGAAAATCGGTTCAAGACTGCAGACAAATCCCCAGCTGGGAAACTTATGGCAGATCTTGTAACCATGAAGTTTGATGGTTCTCGCTCAATGAGCGCTCATGTCATTGAAATGATTAACCTTGCTGCCAAACTTAAGAACTTTGGATTGGTTATGGACAATGCTTTTCTCATCTAATTCATTCTCACTAGCTTACCTCTTCAGTATGAACCATTCAAAATTCATTACAACACTATTATGGAAAAGTGGAGTATAAATGAATTGACTAACAAACTGGTTCAAGAGGAGTCTAGGCAAGGCTTGCAAGGCATTAAAGTTGCTTATTTCACTCAAGGGGTTGGAAAACAAGCTGGAAAAAGGAACAACTCACAGCATAAAAGAGCACCACCCAAATCTGATGACGCCACTCAACCATCCAAGAAGAAAAAGAAGGATGATGTCTGCAAATTCTACAAGAAACCTGGACACTTCCAAGCAGATTGCATTAAGCGCAAAGCATGGTTCGAAAAGAAAGGTAACCCAATGGGTTTCGTAAGTCATTTCGAATCAAATCTTACTAATGTACCTTCTTCTACTTGGTGGATTGATACTGCTGCTAACGTTCATGTTTCGAATTCTATGCAGGGATTCATTACGATCCAAACCACAAACCCAAGTGAGAATTTCATTTTCATGGGGAATAAACATAAAGCTCCAGTTGAAGCTATTGGAACTTTTCGTCTTATTTTAGAAAGCGGTTATCAGTTAGATTTATGTCAAACTCTTTATGTTCCGTCTATTTCCCGTAATTTGATTTCTGTAAGTGTACTTGATAAATTTGGATATTCTTTTGAAGTTGGAAGTGGAAATTTTAGTTTATTTAAAAATTCTAGTCTTATTGGTTCTGGAATATTAATTGATGGACTTTATAAAGTTCATCTTAAACAAAATGCTGAAATCCAACTCACCCTACATGGAAAAGAAACTAAAGGAAAGTCATCCAAGAATGATTCTTACTTCTTGTGGCATAAAAATCTGGGTCATATATCCAGTGAAAGAATCAAGAGGTTAGTGAAAAATGGTGTCCTATCGGACCTAGACTTCGCTAACATTACAGCATGTGTTGATTGTATTAAAGGAAAAACAACAAAAAACACGAAGAAAGGAGCCACAAGAAGTACACAACTTCTTGAAATAATACATACAAATATTTGTGTACCTTTTGATGTTCCAACATTTGGAGGAGAGAAATATTTCATCACTTTTATCGATGATTTTTCACATTATTGCTATCTTTATCTGTTGCATGAAAAATCTCAGTCAGTGGATGTTGTACAAGTGTTCATTACTGAAGTCGAAAGGCAATTAGAAAGAAAAGTGAAAATCATTAGGCCAGATAGGGGTGGTGAATTCTATGGAAGGTAAGATGAAACGGGACAACCCCTGGACCTTTTGCTAGACTTCTTCAAAAACTTGGAATTGTTGCACAATACACAACGCCTGGATCTCCATGGCAGAATGGTGTAGCTGAAAGGCGAAATCGTACATACATGGAAATGGTTAGATCCATGGTGAGTCATGCAAATTTACCTATATCATTATGGATGGATGCATTACGAACAACTGTCTACATCTTAAATAGAGTTCCAAGTAATGTCATTTCAAAGACTCCTTTTGAACTTTGGATAGGATGGAAACCTAGTTTAAGACATCTCAAAATTTGGGGTTGCCCAGCTGAAGCTAGACTGTAAAATCCAAATGAAAAGAAATTGGATTTTAAGACAGTCAGTGGTTACTTTATAGGTTACCCAGAAAAATCTAACGGATGTAGATTTTATTGTCCTAACCATAGTACAAGAATTGTTGAAACCGGCAATGCCAAATTCTATGAAAATGGTGAAATCAGTGGGAGTACAAAACAACAAGAAGTGGTCATTCATGAAATAAGGGTACCCATTATCTTACCCTCTATTTCGAAAGATATTGGGAATCATCCCATTGTTGAAACTGTTCACAATGAGGAAAACCCAATAAATGATCAACAACTCCATAATGAAATTATCACCAATCATAATGTTGATGAAGTACCACAGGAACTAGTATTAAGAAGATCTCAAAGACAAGGAAGATCATCTATTCCTGATGATTATATGCTTTATCTAATAGAATCTGAAGGAACTACAGACCCAATTTTTTATTCACAAGCCATTAAGGATGTTAATTCTCTTAAATGGATTGATGCCATGAAAGATGAGCTGAAATCTATGGATAATAATCAAGTTTGGGAAATCGTTCAATTGTCGCAAGGACATAAAGCAGTCGGTTGTAAGTGGGTCTTCAAGACCAAACGTGACTGCAATGGTAAAATTGAACGATATAAAGCCAGACTTGTTTTCAAAGGTTTTAATCAGAAAGAAGGCATTGACTATAATGAAACTTTTGCTCCTGTTTCCAGGAAAGATTCTCTTAGAATTATCATGGCATTAGTAGCTCATTATGATCTCGAGTTACATCAAATGGATGTGAAAACAGCCTTTCTAAATGGAGACTTGGAAGAAGAAGTCTACATGCGTCAACCTGAAGGCTTCATAATTGAAGGACAGGAAGACATGGTCTACAAACTTAAGAAATCAATATATGGACTGAAACAAGCTTCTAGACAATGGTATCTAAAGTTTCATGAAATCATTACCACTTTCGATTTCATAGAAAACATAGTTGACCCTTGTATATACCTCAAGTTCAGTGGGAGCAAGTTCATATTTTTGATTCTGTATGTTGATGACATATTATTAGCTAGCAGTGACCTTGGTTTATTACGTGAAACTAAGGATTATCTCTCAACGAATTTTGAAATAAAAGATATGGGTGAGGCTTCCTATGTGATAGGAATAGAAATATTCTGTGATAGATCACAAGGAATTCTAGGATTGTCTCAAAAAGCTTATATTGACAAAATTCTTGAGAGATTTGGCATGACGAATTGTTCCTCTAGTCCAGTCCCACTATAGAAAGGAGACAAACTTGTTCTTGAGCAATGCCCAAAGACTCCTATGGAACGTGAAGAAATGACCAAATATCCTTATGCATCTCTTGTAGAGAGTTTGATGTATTCATAGGTCTGCACAAGACCTGATATCAGTCATGCAGTTGGTATGCTAGGTAAATTTCAAAGTAACCCAGGAATCGCTCATTGGAAAGCTGCAAAGAAGGTACTGAGATACCTAAAGGGAACAAGGAATTACATGCTCACCTATAGAAAATCAAGTTACCTACAGGTAACTTGTTATTCTGATTCAGACCTTGCTGGATGTCCTGACACTAGGATCTGCACTCTTGGCTATGTGTACCTTTTATGTGGAGGTGCAATATCATGGAGAAGCCAGAAATCTGAGATGCTTTTCGGATCCAACACGATGGCTGAATACGTAGCATGTTATAAGGCTTCAATTCAAGGAACATAGCTGCGTAATTTTGTCTCACAATTTGGCACTTCGAGTTTTATCTCTAAGCCACTAACTGTATACTGCGACAATGAAGCTGCAACCTTTTTCTCCAAGCATGATAGGACAACCAAAGGTTCCAAACACATGGACCTGAAATACCTACTATTGAAGCAAGATGTTAAACTAAAGAAAATTGTTGTTGAATCGATAAGTACAGACTTACAAGTGGCAGACATATTCATGAAATGACTACCTCCAAAGACCTTTCAGAGACATACTGATAGCATGGGTCTTGCAGATAGTTCCTAATTATCTCCTTATTATGCCATCTATTTTGTACTTAGCCAGACATAACAATTATTGAGCTCTTAATAATTTGGACATCTTTTATTTCTATTTTATAATGTGTACACATTTATATTTAGATAAATGATAACAGAAACAGTCTTTTGCTTTAAGACATTATGTGACCATTAAGTTATGCTCATCTACGATCTAGTTATGAAAGTTGTCAATGTCATAGTACGTGGAAGTAAGCATGTTGCAAAATAACATGTACACGTCATGACTTCCATTGACCACTGGATTAGCCAAGACACTTATGATAACTGATTAAAGAAAAGTTTAGCATATCATGCGCGCCTTATGACCTTAATACGAAAACATTAATGGATTTTACTATTGACCAAGTGGGAGACTGTAAGGAAATTTGACCGTTTTGTAAGGAAATTAATACGAAAACATTAATGGATTTTCCTTCCTTATTTTGTAAGGAAATTTGAACGTTTCCTTCCTCATTTTGTGGTCAATAGAATCTAAAGGGTTTTCCTATTAATATGCTAATCAATAAAACGGTTATAATCTAGAGCGTTAATTTCCCTCATCTTGATCTTGATGGATGACCAAGACTAAGTCTACAAATCTGGAAATTTGGTCCTCTCTCTACCTATAAATATTAACCTTTGCCCATCACAAAGGATATACAAAAACACATAAAGAAAGATATAGGAAAAGAGAGAGAAACCATTTCCTTTCTCCATTGAAATGCTTTTGACAACCACCATTGCTGATTCATATACAAGATGTCTGGAGGTATGTTTTATTGATTCATTACATATGTGATAATCATGTAATTCTAGATCTTAGGGTTTATGTTATTTGCAAGATATAGATTACAGTGCGATGCATGTGCGCAGGAGGAACTGGTATTAAAAAATGCTGTTTGTAAGGTATTTACAATTTTATAAAATGACTTTGACATGTACGTAGTGTTGCATTTTTTGGATACTAACTTTTTGTACACATCCACATTTGATGGACGTCCACGTCCGATAGATGCGTGTATGAAATTATTGTATCAAATATGGAAACAAGCTTAAATTAAACCGACCTTACTCAGCGAAAAAGACTTTGACATGTACGTAGTGTTTTATTTTTTGGATGCTAACTTTCAATATAGATTCATGTTTGGTGGACATCCACGTCCGATAGACGCGTGTATGAAATGATTGTATCAAATATGGAAATAAGCTTAAATTAGACCGACCTTACTTAGCGAAAAAGACTTTGACATGTACGTAGTGTTGCATTTTTTGGATACTAACTTTCGGTACACATCCACGTTTGATGGAAGTCCACGTTCGATGGATGCGTGTATGAAATGATTGTATCAAACATGAAAATAAGCTTAAATTAGACCAACCTTACTTTGCCAAAAAGAATTTGTATACATTTACTTGGTTTAAAACAGAAAGGGACAGAGCTACTAATAGCAAAACCATGCACTTGCAAATTGAATAGAAAACACTGTAATAGTGTAAGCGTACACATTAACAGCAAGCATATTCAAATGCAATATTAGATGCTAATGGTACAAAATAACAAAGTTAGTAATGATAAGATAAATAAAGTGACATAAACTCCACATTCGACAAATAGTAATTTTCCTACGTGAAATGAACAATTTTTTAATAAATTGAGCATACAAAGTATGTATAGGGTAGCTCAATGTATTTAACAGAAATGAAATAGCACTCAGCCTGGGTTTATGGTATTACAATCAAGACAAAATATCTTTGAAAATAAATTTCACATAATCTTGCAACACAATCTTCTTTTGTTTAAAATTCAAACGGAACTTATAATTTTGAGCATATTGGCATCCAAAATGGAGAATGGTTTGAACATATTCACATAACAACTGAGAAATTTTTGAACACGTCGACATTTATAATGGACCAAATATGAAACACGTCTAACATAAATATTATTATACGTACAAATATGAAACAAATAACTTATGAATTTCTACTGGAATTCAATCATAGCAGGAACTCTAGACCAAGATGTTGTAACATGTACCTATAGTATATATGAGCCATCTATCTTTTCTTGATTGCAACATTGTTTGGTGGCACTTGCTTACATTTCTATCGTCCAAAACATTTTCTAAACTTGCCAATTCTTGATAAATATGTAACTATAATCATTCATACAAAGAAATTTGATGTTGCAGCAGATTAATAAACCTGTTCATGTTGCCATATCCTAGTTTACCTTCTACTATATAGAAAAAACAAAGAGTTATTACTAATCACTAAAAGAAACCTATCACATTTATATTGGAAGAAAGTACATAACTCCACTATTACCACCATCACCATGCATTAAAATGCAATGTCTCTGCATTTATAATGTGCATGATTGTGATACCTAGTTGTCAAAATTTTGAGCACAATGGAAATACATATAAAATGCATGATATTTGTGAAAAAATGTGATTAAATATGTATCATGATGACTGTACTGGTATGGTAAGGCGTAATTAACAAAGAAGTCACACAAAATAATAGAAGAAACTTCTATGTATGGGAAAAAACGCAAAGTTCCAAAGAAGCCTGGAATCTTGATTTTGTTTATGTAGGTGTTCTTATTTGACTACTTAGAAAAAGATTTGTACGCCGTGAATTAGAGCGGTACTTTGTTTCTATAATAAAAAAGTAGGGAATAAACTAAATGTTTAAAATGACAGTCGGCAAAAAAATAGACAAAAAACTCAAACTTCAATAATTAATAGAACACAGCTTAAATTGAATGTATTAATCAACAATTTGTTTTTCTTATTTTTATAATTAGGATTCAAACATGTTGTTCTTTTCTTTGGGTTACTATAGCACACATCATTATTTCCTAAATCTAGAATCTGTCAAGTTATAAGTTGCATTAAAAGAATAATAAATTTCGTAAATTGAATTGAAAAAAATATATGATCATGCATCAAAAAGTCTGAACATGGACTATGCATCTGCCATAATTTTTCATTAAAAATCTCAACCAGGCTTCATCATAGAACAAAAATGTACAACTTTTTGAATCAAGCTTAATTACCAAAGAGTTCCTATTCACGATGTACAATTTCTCCTTCCACATTATAAAAAGGGAGAATTAATTTAAAGGACAAAAATTTGTATATTTTTTGCCTCAAGGACACAACCTCAATATTTTTACCACAAGGACAAACATTCTCCTAAAAATTATTCACAAGGACAAACATTTTTCAAAATTATTCATAAGGACAACAAAACTACTACCAAACTAAAAACTGATACCTAAAAACTGCTACCGGTAACTACAAACCGATACCTAAAAACTGCTATCAATGACTAAAAACTGATACCTAAAGAAAGTTGTCCTTCAGGATAAAATATTGAAGGTCTGTCCTTGAGGCAAAAATGCTGAGAAATTTTGTCCTTGATAAAAATTTCCTGTTATAAAAAATTATAAATAAAACCTATTATAAATGCAAAAGAATATTGATGATGAATCTTAGGGGTAAGGGAGAATATCCTTTGAATGATTTTGGTACTACGTAGCCAGTAGCTATAAACCAAACCCGCGACCTAACAACTTAGCACCCATGCGACCTACGACTTAGCAAACTCGCGACCTAACACACACGCGACCTAACCATCTTAGGTCGCCTACGACCTAACTCAACACAGATCTAACGACCTAACTACGCTAACACTTAGGTCGGTCAATCCCATAGGTCGCTAACTCTTATAGGTCGCAAACTGCTTATCCCCTAAGTCGTTAACTCTACTAGGTCGCTCACAACATTTCCTTAAGTCTCCTATCTTAGGTCGTCTACAACAACATAAGTCGGTCACTTCCTTAGGTTGTCTATCCTTTAACTCGGCAAAGACTTACAACCTACTAACCTAGCCCAGCTACGACTTATTTCCTTAAGTCGCCAAACCCTGGGTCACTCCTATCTCCTAAGTCGTATACGACTCACGACTTATGCTAAGTCGTGAACGACTTAGGACTTAGGCAAAATTTGCCTAAAAGCTGAAATGGCTCAAAATGCTAAAACTCCAGATTTGACGAACTTTTCGATCCGTGAAAATACGGGTCGTTACATTCTCTCCCCCTTAGGAATTTCGCCCCCGAAATCCCAAACAATCATAGCAATCAGAACTATTCTGTACGCCTACCATCCATAACAATCAGCAAACCATGTATCCAATTCTAGCTTAGCGTACAGAATTCTAAAATTAGAACAAGTTACAATATCGCGAGATGACACGACACCTTAGGGCCATACCTTGAAGAGTTCAGGATGAGCTGCTTTCATCCTCTCTTCCACCTCCCACGTACAGTCGTTATCATCATCACTCCATTGTATCTTGAGCAACTTAACTACCTTCCTCCTAAGCTGTTTCGTGTCGGTTTCCACAACACGAAGTGGCTTACGAGGTCTCCTATCGACTAGATCAACTTCTAAGTCTTCACAGCTACCAGCAGAAACTACCGTACTCGAGTCGTGCACATACTTCCGTAGATATGATACATGAAAAACATTGTGCACACTCGACATCTTCTCTGGTAACTCCAATCTGTAAGCGAGCTTTCCAATTCGCTCGATAATCGGGAATGGTCCAACAAATCTCGGAGTCAATTTTCCTTTCTTCCCGAATCGAATAACATTCTTCAGTGGAGAAATCTTCACAAAAACCATATCTCCAATGTCGAATTCTAAATCCTTACGACGCTTATCGGCATAACTCTTCTGACGGTCTTGGGCTGCCTTCATTCGTTGCCGAATGATTTCCAAACAATCCGAAGTCTGCCGAATCATCTCTGGCCCAAGTATCAACTTTTCTCCAGTTTCCAACCAACATGTCGGAGAGTTACACGGTCTTCCATACAATGCCTCATACGGTGCCATACCAATGCTTGACTGGTAACTGTTGTTGTACGCAAACTCCACCAAATGAAGGTGATCTTCCCATGATCCTCCGAAATCCAAAACACAAGCTCTGAGGAGATCTTCCAAAACTCGGTTGACTCTCTCAGTCTGACCATCTGTTTGAGGGTGATAAGCTGTACTCAAACACAACTCGGTTCCCAAAACTTCCTGGAAGCTCTTCCAAAATCCACTAGTGAACAATGGATCTCGATCGCTCACTATACTCTTCGGAATACCATGGAATCGGACTATCCACTTAACATACAACTCAGCCAACTTTGATGCAGTCCTAGTCGATCGAACAGGAATGAATCGTGCACTCTTAGTCAGACGATCTACAATGACCCAAATCCCTTCATTTCCCGTTCTGGTTCTAGGCAATCCATCGATAAAATCCATCGACACTTGTTCCCACTTCCATGTAGGAACTTCTAATGGCTGAAGCAATCCACTTGGCTTCTTCTGTTCGGCTTTAACCAACTGGCAGTTCATACACTTGGAAATAAAATTTCCAACATCCTTCTTCATACCTTCCCAGTAGTAGGTTCTCTTCATATCCCGATACATCTTATTTCCACCTGGATGAATTGTCAGTTTCGAGTGATGACTTTCCTTCAGGACTTCACTCCTTAATTCATCTATATCGGGAACAACTAGTCGTCCTTGCTTCCGAAGCCAACCCCTCGATCGACCTTGAATCCTTTATCCTTTTCTGGATCCAATCCAGATTCCAATTCACGGATAATATTGACAAGCTTATCATCTCGCTTTTGGCCCTCGCCAATCCTTTCCACAAGAGTGGGTCTTATCGATAAGTTTGCCAACATCTCAGGTTCCAATTCGCATCTAGGCCTGAAGTCAAATCCAGCTAAATACTCGAGACTCTTCCATTCTGAAAACATGGCTCCCAATCCTGCATGTCTTCGACTTAACGCATCTGCCACTGCGTTACCTTTTCCCGGAGTATAAGCTATACCAAAATCATATGATGCTAAAAACTCTAGCCAACGTTGCTGCCGAAGATTCAAATCCTTTTGGGAGAAAAGATACTTCAGCGACTTATGATCCGTAAACAACTCGAATCGAACTCCCAATAGATAATGTCTCCACATCTTCAGAGCAAATACAATCGCCGCTAACTCCAAATCATGAGTTGGGTAATTCCTTTCATGCGGCTTCAGTTGTCGACTTGCATACGCAACAACTTTATTCTTCTGCATCAGCACTGCTCCAAGTCCAGTACCACATGCGTCGGTGTAAACCACCATCTCATCATTCCTACTTGGAATAGTCAAAACAGGAGCACTCGTCAGTCTCTCTTTCAGGATTCCGAAGGCTTGCTCACACTTAGCATTCCAACTGAACACTTGGTTCTTCTTCGTCAATCCTATTAACGGTGCAGCTATCTTGGAGAAGTCTTTGATAAACCGTCGATAATATCCTGCTAATCCAAGAAAACTTCTCACATCTGATGCATTCTTAGGTCTAACCCAATCCTGGATTGCTGCCACCTTAGCGGGATCAACCGCTATTCCATTTCCAGAAATCACATGGCCTAAGAACCTCACTTCACTCTTCCAGAAGTGACACTTCGAAAACTTAGCCTTCAGCTGATGTTTCCGCAAGATTTCCAAAACAATACGCAAGTGCGTCTTGTGCTCTTCTTCAGTTCTGGAATAAATCAGAATATCATCCACGAACACAAGTACGAACTTGTTCAACTGATCTCTGAACACTCTATTCATAAGATCCACAAAATATGCTGGCGCGTTAGTCAATCCAAACGGCATTACCAGCCACTCAAAGAAACCGGATGGTGTCCTAAAAGCAGTCTTCGGCACACTATCCTTAGCTACTCTCAACTGGTGAAATCCCGTTGCCAAATCCATCTGAGAAAACACCTTTGCTTCGTGAAGCTGATCAAACAAGTCATCTATTCTCGGCAATTGATACTTGTTCTTCTTAGTCACCTTATTCAGCTCACGATAATCCACACACAATCTCAACGACCCATCTGCCTTGGTTGCAAACACAACTGGTGCACCCCACTCGGACACACTACGCCGAATGAATCCTTTCTGTAAAAGGTCATCAACTTGCACCCTCAACTCTTGCTGTTCCCTAGGCGCCATCCGCCTTAGAGGCATCACAACAGGTCTGGCTCCTTCAACTAGATCTATACGAAACTCGATCTCTCTATGCGGCGGCAACCCTTTGACTTCGTCAAAGACATCCTCGAATCCATTTGCGATTGGCACTAAAGACAGTCCATCCCGTGGAACAACTAGCGAATACATGAAGCTCATGAAGACGCCTTCCTCATGCTTACATCGTATCACAATCTTTTGCCCTTCCACATTCTCGACTGTCACCTCCAGCCTCTCATAATCAACCTTAGCCGCATACTTCCTAAGCCAGTCCATACCCAAAATAATTCCGAACCCCGCAAAGTTCAGAACAAAACAATCACAAACAAAAGAGCAACCATGACTCGATACAACTAGACCACAGCATAACATACACAAACAAGACGAACCCCCAACTGGATTAGTCACAACCAATGGCCTATCAACAATATCTGGTTCCAAACCTAACCGGTCTACGAGTTCACTACAAACAAACGAATGCGACGCTCCAGTATCAAACAGAACTCTAACTGGAACACCACCTAGGAAAAGAGTACCTTGAACAACCACACTCTTTCCCTTCTCTTCAGTAGTAGGAGCTTTCGAAGACGACGGAACAGCTCCTAAAGCATAGGCTTGCACAATCTGCCTGTCCTTCCTCGGTTCTGGACAATTCTTCCTGATGTGCCCTGGCTTGTCACAGTTGTGACACTTCATTGGCACCTTTGGATTCTTACAATCCTTAGAGAAATGGCCCTTCTGCTGACAATTGTAGCAAGTCACCTCGCCTTTCGGCTTCTTCTGGCCATCCTTACCCTTCTGCTGCTGCTGCTTCCTCTTCTGGTTTCCACCCTGCTGTGGTTTAGATTCTCCCTTGGTAACAGCAACAACAGGTCCTTCCTTAGGAAACAGACTCTCATGCCTGAGAGCTTTCTCCACAAGCTTCTCAAATGAGTCGTCCAAATGATCCACCAACTGTCTCCCAAGATAATTATCCAAGCCGGTCACAAACTTCTCATTCTTCTGATAAGCAGATTCAATATATGACCGGGCATACTTGGACAAAGCTTCAAACTCAGAAACATACTCAAGAACAGATCTTCCACCCTGCTTGAGCTCTACAAACTTCTTGAACAGAACAAACTTCTGAGCTGTAGAAATGAACTTAGCTTCAAATCTGACTTGGAATTGCTCCCAAGTAATCTCTTCTTCCGGAGTAGTGATGGTAATAGAGTTCCACCAATCAGAAGCTCTCCCTTGAAGCTGCCTTGATGCCAACTTCCTCTTAGTTGCATCATCAATTCCCAAATCACCAAAGATCCTTCTACAAGCATCTATCCACCTCTGGACTTCAATGGTAGATTCTGTTCCCAAGAAAACCTTCCCTCCAAGGGCAGTATAATCCTTGCACAGCTTAGCAAAATCCACTGGTTTCGGAGTTTGGACTTGAACTCCAACATCAACTGCTGCCCCCGGAACTGGTATCCTTCTCATGATCGAAGTCATCATAGCTTCGAACATGGCTGCATAATCAGCAGTCTCTTCAGTAGCACGGCCTTCCCTAGCAGCTGGTCTCCCTCTTCGACTCATTCTCAATATCTATAAAAAGGAATGATTAGAACATCTAGAGAAACAACTGCATAAAGGACTCAACTCTACTAAACTACTATATTATCTATAGTATTCATCCATCAAAATACAATTACGTCTCTCATACGTAGTTACGACGGCGAGCGTTGGGTAAAATCGATTAACCAATGCTCTGATACCAAATGTGACGACCGCCCATGACCCCTGCACCGAATCTAAAGATAGAGCGCTGTAAAGTGTGCCAGGCGACCATGGACGATTGTCAAGGTAAGATTTAAAACAACAGAATCTATCGTATTACTCACAGCGCATGGACAAAATACAATAGAACATATGTATAGTGAAGCTTTACAGAACAAAATGACATCATATAAAACTCCATAATAGTTGAATACAAGCATCCACATAGTCAATACATCTAGCCTCGCTACATATCTCTCAGAGAATACAAAACAGCGGAATATCCAGTACATATAATAAGAAGATAATATGCAACCCTCCAGCTCGTCTTCGATATCAGCATCGTGAGAAGAGAACAGCACCTGTCACCTGCTACCTAGTCTGCCCGTCCCAAAATGGACGAACAGCCCAAGGCAATAAGAATTAAAACATAAAGCCTTGAGTCAGACAACAGTCTTAGTGAGCAGTAAATTAACTAACAACATACCAACAGAGCATAAGGAAAAAGGAATAGGAATACAACCCTCCCACTCCAACCTCATTCTACAGTGATAGCCCCAGACACACACTAGGCAGAAGCAAACATAGCAGAGCATACAATTTAAAGTAAAACTACTATCACTCTAGTCAAGGGCGATGTTTTCCAAGTACCAAGGCCTAAATCAGATAAGCACCCAGAAAATACCGCTCTTGAGTCCGAATGATGATGCAACCAAACATCCATGACTCTGGCTATCACTGTTATCATTGCTTCGATATCACCGTTAATTGAATGACCGGCACATTCTTTCAGCCGTCCGTCAAGGGCTAATGGAAACCCCGGTTCTAGACATAACTCCCGCACGTCGTCGCAGCCCGTGCCTAGGACTATCGAATCTGCCCAGAGTACTCGACCATCAACGGTTGGCCGTTGGGACTATCGAATCTGCCCAAACGTACTCTTGCTTAGAGCATGCTAGAACCTTCAACAACGATGCTATCCAAGCCTCCTAGTCATCCTCCTCGACGACTATTCTCATATCCATTCATTATCCTCAACTCGAATCATATCACCGAGTTATCAACATGCTTGGAATGATCCCGTCTGGATTAGACCAAGTCTTCATCATATGATTGCCTCGCTTCATTACATCCTCGCAAAGCCTCATCTCAACATCACATCATCAAATCTATGCATAAGAGCTTCATCATCCCGCTACATATGCCACGAGCAGCTTTTCCAATTCAAGAGCCTTTCCCTTAGCTTTTGAATCACCTTTGATCTAAATCTAATCATCAATCATCTAGTTCATAACAATCAATCAAATCAAACATCAATCCAAGCAATCAAGCATTCAAAAATGATCTAAGTAGACAATTATAACAATAATGGCATTTTCGTAATTAAAGAGTTGAAAGTCCAATAAGCATGAAAACATGGATTATATCTCTACAAACTTGATTAATGAACTTGCATAGGTTAACATATGATAAAATGGATGTAACATCATCATGAACAATGGATCTATATGGATCTACACATAGGATGAAGAAAATGCATGGAAATCTCTATTTTAACACCAAATCGAGCCAACAATCCGATATACTCCTTTGGATCCGTGTGAGAGATAATCACCACTCACCAAATCACCTAAACAACCTCAAATCAACACGCTTCAGATCTGTACAGCGAAGGATCAAGCTTGATCTATCACGAATCCGCTTCAAACGATGAAATCTCTCTTGAAAAGATGAAGATCTTCAACTTAAGCTCTTGAATCTTCAATCTTGATCTTTGATTTGGATGGAAGGAAGCACTAGATTAGAGTGGAGAAAAGAAGTGAAGAAGTGTAGAAGTCGAGCTCTCAAAATGGCAGCACTTCGTCGCTTCAAAAATCCGAATCCCAAAAAGTGAGAACAACCCCTCCTATTTATAGCTGAAATTACTTAAGTCGAAATCTGGCTATCTCCCTAAGTCGCTTCCGACTTACGACCTAAGCCTCTCCGACCTAACCCTTCTGCGCATCCAAACACCCAACGACCTACGACCTAACGCAACGCGTGCCTTAACACACAGGCTACGACTCAACTCCTCAGCGACCTAACACATCGCGACTTAACAACCATAGAAGTCCACGACCTAACTTAGGTCGTTGCCGACCTAACACTTAACTGCCTTGCCGACCTACGACATAACGAGGTTACGACTTAATACCTTAGACTCCCACGCGACCTAACACTTAAGCCAACCCGCGACCTAACAACTTACTAAGCTACGACCTAAGACTTACAAAACCCTGCGACCTAACAACTTAGCACCCATGCGACCTACGACTTAGCAAACTCGCGACCTAACACACACGCGACCTAACCATCTTAGGTCGCCTACGACCTAACTCAACACAGATCTAACGACCTAACTACGCTAACACTTAGGTCGGTCAATCCCGTAGGTCGCTAACTCTTATAGGTCGCAAACTGCTTATCCCCTAAGTCGTTAACTCTACTAGGTCGCTCACAACATTTCCTTAAGTCTCCTATCTTAGGTCGTCTACAACAACATAAGTCGGTCACTTCCTTAGGTTTTCTATCCTTTAACTCGGCAACGACTTACAACCTACTAACCTAGCCCAGCTACGACTTATTTCCTTAAGTCGCCAAACCCTGGGTCACTCCTATCTCCTAAGTCGTATACGACTCACGACTTATGCTAAGTCGTGAACGACTTAGGACTTAGGCAAAATTTGCCTAAAAGCTGAAATGGCTCAAAATGCTAAAACTCCAGATTTGACGAACTTTTCGATCCGTGAAAATACGGGTCGTTACATTCTCTCCCCCTTAGGAATTTCGCCCCCGAAATCCCAAACAATCATAGCAATCAGAACTATTATGTACGCCTACCATCCATAACAATCAGCAAACCATGCATCCAATTCTAGCTTAGCATACAGAATTCTAAAATTAGAACAAGTTACAATATCGCGAGATGACACGACACCTTAGGGCCATACCTTGAAGAGTTCAGGATGAGCTGCTTTCATCCTCTCTTCCACCTCCCACGTATAGTCGTTATCATCATCACTCCATTGTATCTTGAGCAACTTAACTACCTTCCTCCTAAGCTGTTTCGTGTCGGTTTCCACAACACGAAGTGGCTTACGAGGTCTCCTATCGACTAGATCAACTTCTAAGTCTTCACAGCTACCAGCAGAAACTACTGTACTCGAGTCGTGCACATACTTCCGTAGATATGATACATGAAAAACATTGTGCACACTCGACATCTTCTCTGGTAACTCCAATCTGTAAGCGAGCTTTCCAATTCGCTCGATAATCGGGAATGGTCCAACAAATCTCGGAGTCAATTTTCCTTTCTTCCCGAATCGAATAACATTCTTCAGTGGAGAAATCTTCACAAAAACCATATCTCCAATGTCGAATTCTAAATCCTTACGACGCTTATCGGCATAACTCTTCTGACGGTCTTGGGCTGCCTTCATTCGTTGCCGAATGATTTCCAAACAATCCGAAGTCTGCCGAATCATCTCTGGCCCAAGTATCAACTTTTCTCCAGTTTCCAACCAACATGTCGGAGAGTTACACGGTCTTCCATACAATGCCTCATACGGTGCCATACCAATGCTTGACTGGTAACTGTTGTTGTACGCAAACTCCACCAAATGAAGGTGATCTTCCCATGATCCTCCGAAATCCAAAACACAAGCTCTGAGGAGATCTTCCAAAACTCGGTTGACTCTCTTAGTCTGACCATCTGTTTGAGGGTGATAAGCTGTACTCAAACACAACTCGGTTCCCAAAACTTCCTGGAAGCTCTTCCAAAATCCACTAGTGAACAATGGATCTCGATCGCTCACTATACTCTTCGGAATACCATGGAATCGGACTATCCACTTAACATACAACTCAGCCAACTTTGATGCAGTCCTAGTCGATCGAACAGGAATGAATCGTGCACTCTTAGTCAGACGATCTACAATGACCCAAATCCCTTCATTTCCCGTTCTGGTTCTAGGCAATCCATCGATAAAATCCATCGACACTTGTTCCCACTTCCATGTAGGAACTTCTAATGGCTGAAGCAATCCACTTGGCTTCTTCTGTTCGGCTTTAACCAACTGGCAGTTCATACACTTGGAAATAAAATTTCCAACATCCTTCTTCATACCTTCCCAGTAGTAGGTTCTCTTCATATCCCGATACATCTTATTTCCACCTGGATGAATTGTCAGTTTCGAGTGATGACTTTCCTTCAGGACTTCACTCCTCAATTCATCTATATCGGGAACAACTAGTCGTCCTTGATTCCGAAGCCAACCCCCTCGATCGACCTTGAATCCTTTATCCTTTTCTGGATCCAATCCAGATTCCAATTCACGGATAATCTTGACAAGCTTATCATCTCGCTTTTGGCCCTCGCCAATCCTTTCCACAAGAGTGGGTCTTATCGATAAGTTTGCCAACATCTCAGGTTCCAATTCGCATCTAGGCCTGAAGTCAAATCCAGCTAAATACTCGAGACTCTTCCATTCTGAAAACATGGCTCCCAATCCTGCATGTCTTCGACTTAACGCATCTGCCACTGCGTTACCTTTTCCCGGAGTATAAGCTATACCAAAATCATATGATGCTAAAAACTCTAGCCAACGTTGCTGCCGAAGATTCAAATCCTTTTGGGAGAAAAGATACTTCAGCGACTTATGATCCGTAAACAACTCGAATCGAACTCCCAATAGATAATGTCTCCACAT
Source organism: Allium fistulosum (assembly GCA_030737815.1). Classification (NCBI taxonomy): domain Eukaryota; kingdom Viridiplantae; phylum Streptophyta; class Magnoliopsida; order Asparagales; family Amaryllidaceae; genus Allium; species Allium fistulosum. The sequence goes on along the minus strand of CM060905.1, from coordinate 747,753,142 downwards.
CTTCAGAGCAAATACAATCGCCGCTAACTCCAAATCATGAGTTGGGTAATTCCTTTCATGCGGCTTCAGTTGTCGACTTGCATACGCAACAACTTTATTCTTCTGCATCAGCACTGCTCCAAGTCCAGTACCACATGCGTCGGTGTAAACCACCATCTCATCATTCCCACTTGGAATAGTCAAAACAGGAGCACTCGTCAGTCTCTCTTTCAGGATTCCGAAGGCTTGCTCACACTTAGCATTCCAACTGAACACTTGGTTCTTCTTCGTCAATCCTGTTAACGGTGCAGCTATCTTGGAGAAGTCTTTGATAAACCGTCGATAATATCCTGCTAATCCAAGAAAACTTCTCACATTTGATGCATTCTTAGGTCTAACCCAATCCTGGATTGCTGCCACCTTAGCGGGATCAACCGCTATTCCATTTCCAGAAATCACATGGCCTAAGAACCTCACTTCACTCTTCCAGAAGTGACACTTCGAAAACTTAGCCTTCAGCTGATGTTTCCGCAAGATTTCCAAAACAATACGCAAGTGCGTCTTGTGCTCTTCTTCAGTTCTGGAATAAATCAGAATATCATCCACGAACACAAGTACGAACTTGTTCAACTGATCTCTGAACACTCTATTCATAAGATCCACAAAATATGCTGGCGCGTTAGTCAATCCAAACGGCATTACCAGCCACTCAAAGAAACCGGATGGTGTCCTAAAAGCAGTCTTCGGCACACTATCCTTAGCTACTCTCAACTGGTGAAATCCCGTTGCCAAATCCATCTGAGAAAACACCTTTGCTTCGTGAAGCTGATCAAACAAGTCATCTATTCTCGGCAATGGATACTTGTTCTTCTTAGTCACCTTATTCAGCTCACGATAATCCACACACAATCTCAACGACCCATCTGCCTTGGTTGCAAACACAACTGGTGCACCCCACTCGGACACACTACGCCGAATGAATCCTTTCTGTAAAAGGTCATCAACTTGCACCCTCAACTCTTGCTGTTCCCTAGGCGCCATCCGCCTTAGAGGCATCACAACAGGTCTGGCTCCTTCAACTAGATCTATACGAAACTCGATCTCTCTATGCGGCGGCAACCCTTTGACTTCGTCAAAGACATCCTCGAATCCATTTGCGATTGGCACTAAAGACAGTCCATCCCGTGGAACAACTAGCGAATACATGAAGCTCATGAAGACGCCTTCCTCATGCTTACATCGTATCACAATCTTTTGCCCTTCCACATTCTCGACTGTCACCTCCAGCCTCTCATAATCAACCTTAGCCGCATACTTCCTAAGCCAGTCCATACCCAAAATAATTCCGAACCCCGCAAAGTTCAGAACAAAACAATCACAAACAAAAGAGCAACCATGACTCGATACAACTAGACCACAGCATAACATACACAAACAAGACGAACCCCCAACTGGATTAGTCACAACCAATGGCCTATCAACAATATCTGGTTCCAAACCTAACCGGTCTACGAGTTCACTACAAACAAACGAATGCGACGCTCCAGTATCAAACAGAACTCTAACTGGAACACCACCTAGGAAAAGAGTACCTTGAACAACCACACTCTTTCCCTTCTCTTCAGCAGTAGGAGCTTTCGAAGACGACGGAACAGCTCCTAAAGCATAGGCTTGCACAATCTGCCTGTCCTTCCTCGGTTCTGGACAATTCTTCCTGATGTGCCCTGGCTTGTCACAGTTGTGACACTTCATTGGCACCTTCGGATTCTTACAATCCTTAGAGAAATGGCCCTTCTGCTGACAATTGTAGCAAGTCACCTCGCCTTTCGGCTTCTTCTGGCCATCCTTACCCTTCTGCTGCTGCTGCTTCCTCTTCTGGTTTCCACCCTGCTGTGGTTTAGATTCTCCCTTGGTAACAGCAACAACAGGTCCTTCCTTAGGAAACAGACTCTCATGCCTGAGAGCTTTCTCCACAAGCTTCTCAAATGAGTCGTCCAAATGATCCACCAACTGTCTCCCAAGATAATTATCCAAGCCGGTCACAAACTTCTCATTCTTCTGATAAGCAGATTCAATATATGACCGGGCATACTTGGACAAAGCTTCAAACTCAGAAACATACTCAAGAACAGATCTTCCACCCTGCTTGAGCTCTACAAACTTCTTGAACAGAATAGACTTCTGAGCTGTAGAAATGAACTTAGCTTCAAATCTGACTTGGAATTGCTCCCAAGTAATCTCTTCTTCCGGAGTAGTGATGGTAATAGAGTTCCACCAATCAGAAGCTCTCCCTTGAAGCTGCCTTGATGCCAACTTCCTCTTAGTTGCATCATCAATTCCCAAATCACCAAAGATCCTTCTACAAGCATCTATCCACCTCTAGACTTCAATGGTAGATTCTGTTCCCAAGAAAACCTTCCCTCCAAGAGCAGTATAATCCTTGCACAGCTTAGCAAAATCCACTGGTTTCGGAGTTTGGACTTGAACTCCAACATCAACTGCTGCCCCCGGAACTGGTATCCTTCTCATGATCGAAGTCATCATAGCTTCGAACATGGCTGCATAATCAGCAGTCTCTTCAGTAGCACGGCCTTCCCTAGCAGCTGGTCTCCCTCTTCGACTCATTCTCAATATCTATAAAAAGGAATGATTAGAACATCTAGAGAAACAACTGCATAAAGGACTCAACTCTACTAAACTACTATATTATCTATAGTATTCATCCATCAAAATACAATTACGTCTCTCATACGTAGTTACGACGGCGAGCGTTGGGTAAAATCGATTAACCAATGCTCTGATACCAAATGTGACGACCGCCCATGACCCCTGCACCGAATCTAAAGATAGAGCGCTGTAAAGTGTGCCAGGCGACCATGGACGATTGTCAAGGTAAGATTTAAAACAACAGAATCTATCGTATTACTCACAGTGCATGGACAAAATACAATAGAACATATGTATAGTGAAGCTTTACAGAACAAAATGACATCATATAAAACTCCATAATAGTTGAATACAAGCATCCACATAGTCAATACATCTAGCCTCGCTACATATCTCTCAGAGAATACAAAACAGCAGAATATCCAGTACATATAATAAGAAGATAATATGCAACCCTCCAGCTCGTCTTCGATATCAGCATCGTGAGAAGAGAACAGCACCTGTCACCTGCTACCTAGTCTGCCCGTCCCAAAATGAACGAACAGCCCAAGGCAATAAGAATTAAAACATAAAGCCTTGAGTCAGACAACAGTCTAAGTGAGCAGTAAATTAACTAACAACATACCAACAGAGCATAAAGGAAAAAGGAATAGGAATACAACCCTCCCACTCCAACCTCATTCTACAGTGATAGCCCCCAGACACACACTAGGCAGAAGCAAACATAGCAGAGCATACAATTTAAAGTAAAACTACTATCACTCTAGTCAAGGGCGATGTTTTCCAAGTACCAAGGCCTAAATCAGATAAGCACCCAGAAAATACCGCTCTTGAGTCCGAATGACGATGCAACCAAACATCCATGACTCTGGCTATCACTGTTATCATTGCTTCGATATCACCGTTAATTGAATGACCGGCACATTCTTTCAGCCGTCCGTCAAGGGCTAATGGAAACCCCGGTTCTAGACATAACTCCCGCACGTCGTCGCAGCCCGTGCCTAGGACTATCGAATCTGCCCAGAGTACTCGACCATCAACGGTTGGCCGTTGGGACTATCGAATCTGCCTAAACGTACTCTTGCTTAGAGCATGCTAGAACCTTCAACAACGATGCTATCCAAGCCTCCTAGTCATCCTCCTCGACGACTATTCTCATATCCATTCATTATCCTCAACTCGAATCATATCACCGAGTTATCAACATGCTTGGAATGATCCCGTCTGGATTAGACCAAGTCTTCATCATATGATTGCCTCGCTTCATTACATCCTCGCAAAGCCTCATCTCAACATCACATCATCAAATCTATGCATAAGAGCTTCATCATCCCGCTACATATGCCACGAGCAGCTTTTCCAATTCAAGAGCCTTTCCCTTAGCTTTTGAATCACCTTTGATCTAAATCTAATCATCAATCATCTAGTTCATAACAATCAATCAAATCAAACATCAATCCAAGCAATCAAGCATTCAAAAATGATCTAAGTAGACAATTATAACAATAATGGCATTTTCGTAATTAAAGAGTTGAAAGTCCAATAAGCATGAAAACATGGATTATATCTCTACAAACTTGATTAATGAACTTGCATAGGTTAACATATGATAAAATGGATGTAACATCATCATGAACAATGGATCTATATGGATCTACACATAGGATGAAGAAAATGCATGGAAATCTCTATTTTAACACCAAATCGAGCCAACAATCCGATATACTCCTTTGGATCCGTGTGAGAGATAATCACCACTCACCAAATCACCTAAACAACCTCAAATCAACACGCTTCAGATCTGGACAGCGAAGGATCAAGCTTGATCTATCACGAATCCGCTTCAAACGATGAAATCTCTCTTGAAAAGATGAAGATCTTCAACTTAAGCTCTTGAATCTTCAATCTTGATCTTTGATTTGGATGGAAGGAAGCACTAGATTAGAGTGGAGAAAAGAAGTGAAGAAGTGTAGAAGTCGAGCTCTCAAAATGGCAGCACTTCGTCGCTTCAAAAATCGGATCACAAAAAGTGAGAACAACCCCTCCTATTTATAGCTGAAATTCCTTAAGTCGAAATCTGGCTTTCTCCCTAAGTCGCTTCCGACTTACGACCTAAGCCTCTCCGACCTAACCCTTCTGCGCATCCAAACACCTAACGACCTACGACCTAACGCAACGCGCGCCTTAACACACAGGCTACGACTCAACTCCTCAGCGACCTAACACATCGCGACTTAACAACCATAGAAGTCCACGACCTAACTTAGGTCGTTGCCGACCTAACACTTAACTGCCTTGCCGACCTACGACATAATGAGGTTACGACTTAATACCTTAGACTCCCACGCGACCTAACACTTAAGCCAACCCGCGACCTAACAACTTACTAAGCTACGACCTAAGACTTACAAAACCCTGCGACCTAACAACTTAGCACCCATGCGACCTACGACTTAGCAAACTCGCGACCTAACACACACGCGAACTAACCATCTTAGGTCGCCTACGACCTAACTCAACACAGATCTAACGACCTAACTACGCTAACACTTAGGTCGGTCAATCCCATAGGTCGCTAACTCTTATAGGTCGCAAACTGCTTATCCCCTAAGTCGTTAACTCTACTAGGTCGCTCACAACATTTCCTTAAGTCTCCTATCTTAGGTCGTCTACAACAACATAAGTCGGTCACTTCCTTAGGTTTTCTATCCTTTAACTCGGCAACGACTTACAACCTACTAACCTAGCCCAGCTACGACTTATTTCCTTAAGTCGCCAAACCCTGGGTCACTCCTATCTCCTAAGTCGTATACGACTCACGACTTATGCTAAGTCGTGAACGACTTAGGACTTAGGCAAAATTTGCCTAAAAGCTGAAATGGCTCAAAATGCTAAAACACCAGATTTGACGAACTTTTCGATCCGTGAAAATACGGGTCGTTACATAATGAAACGTTTAACGGTAACCATCTATGTGTAACTGTATACCACATGCATTTTGAAGTTTTTATAACAAAACAAAATGTTTAAAATGAAATGTTAATGCATGGACACAGAAATAGCTTTTGAGGACTAAGCTCATATTCTTTCAAGGATACATTCTCATTAGGCTTCTACACAAAAGAATCATCAGATATGGGTAGGAGGGTGCTCATGTGCTAAGCAATCCTAAGAATGATGTTGACCCCACATGGTAATTCAAAAGCCCCCTATCAGCCAAATCTAAGTTTCTAATATATATACTATCGATAATTTTGCATCCAAGCAACAAATCAAACAAATACAATTTCGACCACTAATATTCCAGCATACAACTCCATTCTCAAGTCCAAAACCATCAGGAATCATCGTCTGACGGCACATAAAATTGAACAAAATGCGAAGATCCACAACGGACTAAGATATGAGGATTGATTTTCTTTTTATTTGTTTTTTCAACGGCAATTTGATTGAATAGCTAAAATTTGTAAATAAATTTTGCAAACATTATGCAAAATGTTTCTAGTTTTAGAATAAACCATTTCATCATTGAAATTTTTTTACACCTTACATAGGAACTACAAAATTGGGGCTTACTGTTGAATTATACTACTTCTCTAACTGCAGAGAAATCATCCACATGTATTTTCTATAGATCTGTATCAATGGTAATTGTTTAAGACAAAGCCGCAGACTTATTAGCAAAGCCAATTCATGGTTTAAAAAAAAGAATTAACAATATAATGGAACTTTAGCACAAGAGGTCAAAAACTTGATGCACTTGCTACTGAAATAAGCAAAAGAAATTAAAATCATTGCACAAAAAACCTGAGCTAAGGTTGGCATAATGACTGAACTGCATAACACTGTTGATTCTCTCTAATATCCGGTTATAACTATCATTGATTTCTGAGAAGCAATGAGTTTGAGGAGTTCCAACTGCAAATAAAAGCAAAGTTATCAGGCAACTTCGCATATTTCAACAGACAGTAAGTAATGACATGGTTATTTGCTTATACCATGATAGAAGCTTGCATGATTTGATTAATGTTACCGATTGCATTTTTTTTCAAAATAATAAGCATTTGGGCATGTTATAATAATAAGAAAAATCTTGGAAATTGTTCTTTTAAGTTTTAACGTTAATCTTCTCTCTTTGACTAAAACTTCATAACTTTACTGTTCATACTCCAAACATGAGTGAAACTATTAAAATTTAATGAAAAATTATTACAGTAAGGGATAGAGAAAGAAAATATTCATTATTCTACACATTTACGACTATTCGCAACCATATTTTTATGTAGGGCATTAATCAATATGCTTAATTTATTGTTTATTAGTGATAATAGTAACATAAATAAGATAAGGAAATTGATAATTATGTTGGTCAATACTATAGCACCTTATTCTGTGATCTTTCAGTTATTTATCCTCTCTCTTTTCCTTTATGAAGGAGCCAAACACCCAAGGTGAGTAAAGCTACGAAACCTACATACTCCATTAAGTGGTACATGGATCCACGAAGACAGACATAATATCTTTTCCTATAAGTACATATTCAATCAACGATAATATGGATTTACATCGATTGAACTCAAAAGGGATACTAATCCATAAGTTACCTATAATCAAACTCATCCATAAGTTATCATTATTTATGTTATAATAATAAGAAAAATCATGGAAATTTGCATGAGAAGGCTATATATACCATATGAACTAGAGCTTACTGAATAAAAGAAACATAAATGGGTATTTAAAAGCAAAATCAAACCTGGTGATATCATAAAGTAAAAGAGCACCAACTGCCCCTCTGTAGTAATATCTAGTGGTGGATCTAAAGGATTCTTGTCCTGCTGGCATAATATGAAAAATAATCAACACTAAATCATCAGGTCATTTTAAAATATCAAGGTATGGCATATTTTAAATATTTTATTATTGCTTGCTACATGATTAGTGTCAATGTGTTTGCTTGGTTGTTGTATTTTCACTTGGTCGTTGTTAGGAACATGGACCTAGTTATGTGACATGATCCCACAAAGTGCATATACGTCAAATGCTACAGTAGTAATTTTTTTCTACTTATATCTGCGTTAAAAACTCAAAATCAAAGCGATCAAAATCAAATAAACATGAACTATATATATACTTTATATTCTGGTTCTGTGATTCTAAAGTTGATAAAATTACATGTCCACTGTTGTAGGTTGCTTATCACTTTTTATTAACATCCAAGTGAAAAACCATTATCAACATGCCCCACCTTTTCCTATAAAAGACCGTTTAATCTGAACATCAATATGATAAAGAGAATGATGACCTCAAATAGCCTAATTTGACTTTATGCCGTATAATTCATAATTATTTAACTACAAATGTGTTTTGAAGTTATTGAAAAATTTAAGTAGAATTGATATTGAAAGAATGAAGTATAAGAAACATTCTCATTTCCTAAATAAAGAATATACTGTGAGAAAACAATCAGTAAATTCATCAAAGTACTTTGTACATAATGATATAATTTACTCACCCAATCGCTTCTTTCTTCCACCACAAATTCACCAAATCACCAGATGACTTCATCCTCAACAAATGCTTCCATGTCCAAATCTATGCCACCGGCCCATCATAAGTTCTGTAGAGACGGAAAAAAATTTAGAAGTATCAAAAACATCTCCATGGGATCTGTTCAGATTCAATTCAGATTCAGTTTTACTTACAATTCACATCCAAATGATGCGCAGCGAGATCGAAAACGTCGATCTTCGCAGCAGCCTCTGCCATAATAATCTTAGGGTTCTTAGATTCCTTATATTTGACTTTCTTCACTGCTGCAGCGTCAATGCCTCCGTTCTCCTTGACATCATCACCGTTGTCGTCATCAGATCTAGGAACCGCACTTGATTCGTCTACATCCATTGCCGCAGCCATATCTACCGCGGCTTCAAGCTTTGGACAACGATCGTTGGCTTGAGATCGAAATTGTCGAAGTTGTGGAGTCGCCAATGGCGAAGGTGAAGATTGGCTGTGGGTGGTAGAAGATAACAACAATAGGTGAAGAACGTAGGGAAAGCACATAAGCCTGGGTGCATCGCCTCCTTCTGCCATGATTAAAGGGAAAAAAGAGTTTAATGTGATGAAAGAGATAAATTACTTGGAAAAAACTTTGATTTGATGAAAGTTATGGTGGCACTCATCCTACTTTCTATTGTGGTCGAAGAGGGTGAGGCTATTAGGGTGATGGGTATTGGATATACTGTGAGAGGATAAAGAACTGCAGTTAAGGAATGGACGTGTGGAAGAAACATGTGATAAAAGAGTTGGAAACGTAGAGCATAATGTGGATGGAAACCCGTTTACGTTAGAAAAGACAACTGTGTCCCTATTTTCTATTTAAAATCAAAAAATAGTTTATAAGGTAGTTTGGGCAATCCGAAAAAGGCTTCACCTCCTCAAGTATTTGCATTATATATAAGATATATATATATATATATATATATATATATTAGTGTATATTTCTCTCTCATAATAGCATATATGCATATATAAGATATATATATGATTTAAAACTTTTAGTGCACTTATTTATATATAAAATGAATTTAAAAATTCAAAAATTAATTATCATACATATATTCATATTGTTAAATTAACATTTATTGAATTTTTGAATTGTTTATTATATATAAAATAAGTATTACATTAAAAATTCAATTTTATATTTTTATAAAATATTATGTCATTTCTGAAAATATAGAAAAAATTTAGGAATTTGTAATAAATTTTATTATTTTTAATAATCAATATTATTTCGAAAAAACTATTTATGATTTATTAAAAATAATAATTTAACTGAAAAATTCTTCAAAAATTTTCATGACCTTTCATTCATGATCCTAAAATTTCTAAAATTTTAAATTTTGAATTTTTTAATAATATATTATTTTATATTAAATAATTATTGCCGAAATAAATGTATTTGCTTTTAAAAATAATAATTCAACTTTGAAAATTCTCCAGATTTTTCCTAAATTCTATTTTATAATCCTAGATTTTCGAAAATTGTAAAATTTGAATTTTCATCAATAGATTATTTTATGTTAATTATTTATGGATGAAAACATTATTTTATTCATAATATATACAAATTAAAATATTAAAATTATTATGTTTGCAAAAATAAGTTAATTTTGAATTATAAATAATTTTTAATAATTGTTCTCTCTCTTTCTATATATATATATATATATTTATATAAATGTTTTATGTTCATATATTATATATAATATATTTATACATACATGTGTGTGTGTTATGTAATACATATACATGCACATATTTGGACAACATACATGCCATACAAAATGAGCTAATATGTCTTTTGCGATATAAATCCCAACATCTACATATGGGCATATTATATCTTTCATGGATTATTACGTTACACATGCACTCACACATATATGTATATGATACATTTATGTATAAGCTAAATCAAATAAAATTAATTTAATATCTTAGTATATTTGAATTTAAATAAAATAAATGATTTTATTTAAATGAAATTTAGAAATGTTCTAATTTAGTTAGACTTCATAGGCCCAATAAAAGATCCAATAGGGTAAATTTTTTGAAATTCACCCATAACTTCCGATGCGGGCTAGTCCAATTCCAGCAGAAGCAATCTCAATGCTGACTCGAAGTGACATGTATGCCGACCCCTTGAAGCGATGACCTCCCCCATATGCCGACACCACGTTGCATGCCGACCCAAAGTCATAGCACTACCGACCTGAAGTACTATGCTGGTCCCACAGTTGTATGTCGACCTGAGGTATTTCCAACACTGACCCGAAGTTGATGTTGATCTGATCCGAGGAAAGAGCAATGCAGACCTGAAGAAGCTCCGATGCCGACCCCTTCGAAGAACATCCTACTATGACCCGAAGCAAACCACATGGTGACACGGAGCAAACCCTTGGATGACCCGAAGCAACTCCTTGGATGACTTGAAGCAACTCGACCTTTACCAAAATCCATACTTCGAGTACCCTGCACCGTTTATCCATCAACCATGCTCAATCCCGGCTTCATATTCATATTTATTATCTGTAATCGATTGTCCATCCATTCATCTGAACAAAGTTCATGACATTTCAGCTTTGATAATCATGAAATCTTTTGAGTTAAATCTGCATGTATACTGCCTTGCCAAAGGGCGGGTTAACACTTGGTCTAATAAAATTCTTTCCTTCCAAATCCACCAACTGCACCTTTAGCTCCTTCATCTCAGTAGGTGTCATTATGCTTGGCGGTCTACTCACTGGTTCTGCTTCTGGTAATAAATCTATCCGAAACTTAGTGGCTCATTTCGGTGGTAATCCTACTACAGGTTCAAAGACATCTACGAATTCTCTAACAATGAAAACTCGATTCAACTCGTCTTCTGCCTCTACAACGCCCAACAAAGCATTAACCTCAAAACTAGGGTTTTCTATGGAGTATACAATCCGATCACTACAGTCAGGGTGTCTAAGCGATATTTTCCTATATAGCAAAATATACTAGCATCGTATTTAGTTAACCAATCCATACCCAAAATAATTCTGAACTCTACGAAATCAAACACATGCAAACTACAAACAAAGTATGACCTAACAATCCAAACTCTAAGTGGTCACATATCATCCCAAGAGTTGCATATCAACCTATCAGATTTGCTGCCCTTAAGGAAGTAAATAGGTATGAGGGTTCTAGGTTAAGCTTATCTACCAAACAATGAGATATAAAAGAATGTGATGCACTAATATCAAATAGAACTATAATTGACACACCATGAATCAAAAGCATACCTCCTAACATAGCCTTCCCTTTTCCTCAGCTATTGGTCTTGAGGTAGCGGGTTCCAATGCAAACACCTTGCCTTTTCCTTTCTTAACTGGCTCCTTGTGCTGATTCTTATAGTTACCAATCTAATCGTAGTTGAAACATCTCACACCTTTCTTTTTAGTTGCTTTCTTCCCTTTGCCTGTCTAGCACTCATGAGCAATGCCCCTTCTTATCACACTTATAACAGACAACTTCTGCCTTTCCTTTCTTAGTAACTCCACCCTTCTGAACTCCTTTCTTGTGGAAAAACTTACGCTTCTAATTCTGGCCTCCTTGAGCTTCCTTGGCCTCGTTTCCTTCAAAAAAAGCTAGCATCTCTTCCTTCCTCAAAGCCATCTCAACAACAACATCGCATAGATCTCTAATATGCGGTAATGTGGCCTTAGCAAGTTCAGGCTTCAACCCATGAATGAACTTCTCATTCCTCTTAATAACAGTATAAACTGTAGCATAACCGTAGCTTGCCAAGTCCTTAAATCTGGTTGCATACTCAAGTACTGTCATATCTCCCTGCTCTAACTCAACAAACTTCCTCTCACAGTGAAGTAACCAATTCTCCACTTCAATTATGTCCTTAGTCCTAATAAACAGCTTTCCTCCCAGCCGAGCATAATCTCTACTCAAAATAGCATAGCTATTGACCACCAAAGCTTCCTGATTTCCTCTTTCAGCATCCATATCTTACGTTTGTAAAACTTACACTCGAGCCTTTGTAAGATAAAGAAGAATAGCCTAAGATAGATGAGAGAATAGAGATAAAGCGTATACTTATATATGAAAAAACAAGTACGCTACTATAGCGTTATCCCATACCTCAATCTTTTCTCTAATTCCTTAGGATTATGTTTTTAAAATCATTTTAAATTTGAAATTTCAATTAAGTTTTTCATAAACCTATGCTCTGATACCAAGTTGTAACATCTCTTATTTTAAGGTCAAAAGCTAAGTGCTACAAACGCTGCAGTAATCTATAGTATTAACTTCTGGTGATAAAATACAGTAATATTAAAGGTATCTATAATATTAGAGTCACATGAATATGAAACAAAATCACAGATTTTGAAAACAACAATTTTTCACATTACTTTTCAAATCCATGTTTCATATTCCATTACTTGATCCCATAATCGATTCCTAGGTTTTGATCAAATATAATTATTACAATATACGCCAATAGCGACATATGAAGATGCCCCCTAGATGATCATAGTACTAAATAGACATATAGGTCTTAATACAATACAACGGAAATAAAACTAAAACAACTTCTAAATATAGCTAGCATTGCATCATGCATGTCTTCGGAAGCTTTATTTGTCCACCTACTAAACCTATAAAACCTCAATTCTCAATCTATTCAAATTAATTTGAGCACTCGAGAGTTTAACGGGAAAACATCAACTTCGAGTCAGACATAAAGCCTGGTGTGAATAATACTATATATCTTGAAGTTCAAATATTAAGTGAGACCATGCCGCTTAGCAAAACAGGATTCCCGCAATAATATCCCTTTTCAAAACATATCTTTTGCAAATCAAAATCCTGCAGTCAAAATGATTAAAGCAGTAATAGTAATGCTATATATGCATATAAATCAGGTAATAAATGGACCATCTATCCGAACAAATATAGTTTTGTTTGGCTAACTACTAACTTTGGCTGACTTGGGCCTATCAGACACAATCAATTATCTAACACCTGTTAGACATACTTCTAGGCTGACTGCCCTTTGCTATTCACTTCTAGGATCACCTGATCCTAATGGTTATGCGGGCTCACCAATAACCTATTCTCCATCTATATATATATATATATATATATATATATATATTCCTTTCGGTGTATAACATCATTTAAGTCTTACCTGTGACTAGCCCTACACTCTGGAATTTTGGACTAAATTAGCTAGGGGCTGTAGCTAATGTATGAGGCGCGACCCTAAACCAGTCCCATCTGGACTTCTAATATATGATTCATTTAATTAGGGTTAACTACCCATCAAAATTTTCCGTGAAAACATTTCTTGCAAAATGATTTAACCCTTTAAATCATACTTAAACAAGGAAAACATACTATTTGCTTTACTTAAATCTCTTTGCCATGATATATGCTTTACTCAAAACATTGTTGATGAAAACATTTGAAACCTTTTTTGAAAACCTTTAAACAATCTCTTTCGAAACCTTTGAAAGTACCCTTTTTGAAACCATTGGAAGTAACCCTTTCGATACAAGTTAACTATTTTACTTTATAATATTAGTTTCGTAAAGGCCAAAACATACGTTTCGAAACCAATGAAAGTATCCCTTTTGATACCTTTATAAAACCATAAACATCCTCTTTTAAAATACTTTAGACTTGCCTTTCGAAACCATTGGAAACCTTCCATTCAATTACTAAAGGTAAGCCTTTTGAAAACATTGGGGAAGCACCCCTTCGAAACCTTTATCATATACCTTTCGAAAATACTGGAAAAAATCCCCTTCGAAACCTTTATTTGCTACCTTTTGAAAGCATTAAAGTCCTTTACTTAAAACAAACCTTTCAAAAGCATTAGGTTTAAGTAAAAATGTATGGAACATAGTTTCAAAACCTTTAAAACCATTTCTTTCGAAATCTTTTGGTTTAACTTTCAGAATGTTAAAAGGGTCTTAGAAGAACTAAGTCGAATACAACTCTTTCGAAAGAAAGTTCCCAAGTAAAGAAGTGGATGGTTTCGAAAACAACACTTTACAAAGCATTGGAGAAGCAGCGCTAATTTTAAAACAAAGGAACCCTTTTGAAAGCACTACTTCGAAAGGTAGAATGCGACAGTAGGGGTTTCGACCCCTTCAAAAGCTTCTTTATAAAACAAGGCGGCAACCTCTTTCGAAACCTTTCTTTAAAACAATTGACCAAGTCGAATGTTATCTCATTCAAAAGCATTCTTTTCGAAAGCAAAGCTAGAGCATTTCCTTTGAAAGCAAAACAAGGTCTCGACCCCTTCGAAAGCCTTGTTTCGACTCTATACCTTTCACCTATCTTCAATCCACTACGTACCAAGTCCTTGATACCATGTGTGTTGGTTTCGATAATATGGAAGTAGAAGTAAGGTGTCGAATGGTAGCTGCCGAATGTGGCAAAATAGCAAAACCTTATAAAAACTGATTTCTAACTTTATGAAGTAATTTCTTTTCAATTAACTTGCTTATTTGTCATCATACAATTGGTTGCCAGTTTCTTTTCCAAAATCTTTTATAAAAGTGCTACCGAATTTCAGAGATTAACAATTTAAAACATTAACAATTGCCCCTTCTCCTTTTATCAGCATATAAAACATTTAAGTCCTATACCTTGAATAATTTTATATACTCATTAAAACACTTAGGAAAATTCTTTAAAAATTCCCATAAATCACTTATAATATGTTTTCTAACATATATAAATCTCTGACCCAAAGCTAAAATAAAATAGCCGTAATTAATTTTAAACCCAATTTAACCATTTTATTCACTAGAAACTTCATAATAAATCCACATTAATTTATAAAATTATGAAACTTGAAACCCATCTCTAAAATATTATTTCCGACTGTATCTCAAAATCGTATGTCATTTGGATGTCATTTGATAGGTTTTTGAAATTAAAACTTGTCGTAAAAATGTATATTAACAAACATAATTCATCAACAAGCATATATATCTACTTATCATTCAAAACGTGGCATACAACTTTGCAAAATAGGTTCGGATCTTGTCTAAAAATCAAAATCATCAAAAATGAGATGTAATCTATTATTCACCTTGGGTCAATGGTTAAGAAGGTTGAAATTTGCTCTTGAGTTAATTTGATTAAGTTTCTTCCTTGAAACCTTGCTTATCTTCCCCTTTATCTTATTCTTATGGTGACCGTCCTCTTCTTAAATTTAGTTTTTATTTATGAACGTATAAAATGAAAGCGCATGAAGGTTTAGGGTATAAGAATATAGCTTATTCCTATTTTTCCCTTATCTATTTCATTTTATTTTCCTCTTAGTTTATTAGTTCATTAGGCACGACTACCCTAATACAAATCTTAATCCCTTAACCATTTACATTATTTCATTTAATTTAACTTATTAAATGTCCTAAATAATTTTAATCAAAATTAGGATCCTTACAATTACCCTTTGTATTTGACATGGGTTGGTTAGAAAACATTTGCAGGCAAACACTTTGTGATTTATTTCACGACTTAACTGAAATGTGTTTAGCAAAAACATTGGTTCACTTCAATTTAATGAATTGTTTTGAAAGTTGGTTTTAAGAAAATGTTATGATCCTTTAATAGAAATAATTAAAAACAAATGCTTAAAAAGTGATTTCATATAAAAATGTTTTATATAAATATATTTATAAAATGTGATTTATAAATTTTGAGAACTTAAATCCCAGTGGTTTAAAATAGATTTTGAAAAGATTTTGGGAAAATAAATAATACTGCATGTGAAAGTATTTGTGATTATTACTACATAGTGATTTGTCACTTTATGAAACAAAATGATTTGTTATGTTACCGATGATTCGGGTAACCCATCACTAAAAAGTGGGTTGAAGGGTTCGTGTAACTGTGGTATAGTCCCTTCTTTGTATTGAGGGATATACTTATTTATTTTGGATGGGCTGGGACCCATTTTACTTGTTTATGGGAGAAACCTACCAATCTTGTTGCATATATTTTGATATGCTTTTATAGTAAAGTATTTTAGGATTTCCAAATAAATATATCAAAATACGCCACTGTATTATTATACAGATTAATTGATACCATTTTATAGTGATTTGTTTTATATCCCAAAGGAAAGTATGATTTGTTATAATAGAATTATATTATTATTTCAGAAGGATTTGAATGACACCAGGAATTTAGTTTGAAGAGATTATTTTCTAAAAAGATTATATTTTGAAAATAATAAAGTTAATCAGAAAATCTAAATGTGAAGATTAAGCCTAATGGGTAGTTTGGGAATTGCATATTTATTTGTTGCATCGTAGGCTCCTTTAGTCCTATTTGATGTTGGCTTGATCCTGTATCGAACTAAGTACCCAGTTTGATACGGGTACATAGGTAGTCACAAGTGGTAGTGATGCATTCCCAATAAAAATATATCTTTTTATTGTTTATTATTTGCTATTTATCTTGTGATGTTGTATCTTTCCTGACCATTTTATTCCACATTAACATGTTTATTGAGTTTGCAGGAATGATTATTGTTGTCTCTCTCATCAGAGTTGTGCAACTGTAGATTTATTGTATATGAGTTTCTTTCTATTAAGGCACAATCTATAAAATAATTGATTACTCTGATAAGTTGTATCCTAAACATTTAGTGTTGTTGTATATTTATCAAATGGTATTGTGAACTAAATCGGTAGTATTCATTAGTAGTTTCAGAATGGATGGGTTTTCGACGATTTTCACTGGTTTAAAAATCTTAGTCGTTACAGATATGATAGAATGTCTAGAGTGTAGCACATAAATCATATCAAATTGATGTTGTATGAATGCCACAACAAAAATAGATATACAATTAATACCGCTAAGGCACGTTCGCATAATGGATTTTCTATGGAGATCTCTTTGGGGAAGCTGAATCCAAACTTCATGGCAAGGATCAGGAACTACCTTCTGAGCAATGTATATCTCTAGATAGGATATACTCTAAGGTAAACATAACTGGTCAACCCTCAGTGTGTGATTCGAGCCATATCAACTCCCGCTAGAAACAATCGATAAGCATCTCTAGAGATGGAGTTAATATACCCTTGAGGTTGCTGAACCCCCTAGCCATGCCCTTTCTCCATTTTCTATCATTTTTCCGATGTCAAGGCACGTTTAGCATCTCTCACATGAGTCTTCATCACTCGAATAGAACATGAATCCCCAAATAGATTCCTTCATCTCTAGCAGATCACAAATCACTACATGGATTCAAGCATCTTGAACAGATCTCGAACCTCCACATAGGTTCCTCGCATAAGTCCTCCGATGAATGCTAACGCTGCCCTCTCTCTCCTGGGATACTCCTGAAGATAGAAAGTCACTTACGAAAGCATCGTTCAAAATGTTATTGCTGACCTTTCCTTGGACTTAACCTTAGGATAGACAATTCAACTTCATAACATTTCACTTCACAACTACTTCCAAAACATAGATCGCATATATAGTTTTGAAGTAGTTTTGGGATCGAGTCATTTCACATAAGTACACCCTTCCTAGTTACCAGACTCTCCAAAACTAATCGATGAATTTTCGGTAAACTCAACTCCGGTTCTTTCAGAAATAAACAAACAATACATAAAAATGGAGATTACCTCCTAACCATTTAGGTAGACGGATTTCCTTATCATTTATCTTATAAGAGCAAGACGAATTTATACGTACAATATAGCATCTCTAAAGATAACTATACCATATAACACTCGTGTTTCTTCTAGATATTCCAAAGTTATATTTGGACAATTTCGATAGTTGACTAATCGACTATCTGTTACAAGATAGATGTTTGTAAATGGAAACCAAGTCTAATATACTTTCCACAAACAAATGAACATACAAAACACTATCAAGTCATACAAAGCACGATCAAGTCACACGAAGTTTGGTTAAGCTACTTAAGCAACTCATGATCCCTTTTATTTAATTAATCCTTTTTTAATTAAAAAATCCTTTATTAGTAAACTTCTTTTACCTAATAGATTTCTATCTTTTTTCAAAAGATTTCATACTTATATTTTCCTTCAAAATATCCATTTTAAGGATCTAATTACTTTCGTCATGTGCATGTAAATGTGCATATTTTTACTTTCATATTTAATCTACTTTTATTTTAAATAAATGTCATAATTGGGTGTTTTTACATGTTTAAAACAAATTTCAAAAATGTTTTCAAGTCATCATTCATGCATCTACATGGGGGTAAAATGGTAATTTTATGTATAATTTAATTTGAGAAAATTTATTTGCACATTTTATTTTTATTTGTAGGAATTTGGATGGAAAATGGAAGAGGCTTCATATATGTATACATGCACAAAGGGTGGAAGACAAAGGAATGAAGAAATAAAAGAATTCATGTAATTATAGAGGACCCCACCTACCGACTAACCATGAACTACAATTAGGAGCTAACACACATGTTAGTGGAGATTAAAGCCACATGCACATTTAATGGAGGATTGAGCTCATGCCAATGATTACTTGGAGATTACATTTCCTAAAGGGCATTTTGGGTAGCTCCCTAAAATATGGATTAGAGTTCAAGGCATGTATAAATAACTCTCTTATGCTCATGTAATGGAGTTTTGAGTTTTAAATTATCTTATCATACATGCAAGTTGTAGCCACAAACTAATGAGAAATAAAATGGCTTTCTAAGCCTTTTTTTCTTCCTTGATCCTTTATGCGTTCATTATATTTTATTCCCATTTTTATGTACATGCTTTCTTCATTTTCATGTTAGTAGATTAGCTTTCTTTTCATTGCAATTAGTTTTATTTAATATATGCAATTATTTTAGTTCCCATTTCTTAGCTCTTACTTTCCTTGCTTTTTAATATTGCAATCTACGTGCGTTGAAATGATAACAAAAATGAGTAGCCAAACCCCTTCAATTTAGGGGTAATGAAGCTCTCTAATTCATGTAGATTCAACATATTTTATGATTTATGATCTCTTTATGCTTCATGAAAAGTTGGATTTTGATGTAAGCTTATTAGGGAATTTGATAGCCTATGTTGTGTTTCAAATTATAAATGAGCTATGCTTAATCCAACATAAACATACTTTATCATCTCACTTATTGATTTTGATCATGGAATTAGAATAGAATCAAAATTTGATGATCTATGTTACTAATCAAAAATAGTAAATAGATCATGCTTAAAATAGATTTTGTTTTAGTTTTATATTCGTTTTCATGACAAATAATAAGTGGGTTCAGTTGTTGTATTAAAGTTTGATGGTTTAAGTTATGTTAATCAATAATATAAATATGCCATACTTACGACAAATATATCACTAATTCTATTTAGATTAAAATGAGAGATCATAGATAAAAATGTTGATTTATGTGAAAGTATGAGAGTGGACTTGCCTGTAAATTGTTTTTTATTCTCATATTTCCATTCACTTTATTCTATTTAGTTTTGCATTTTTAGTTTAAAACAACTTAAAACTTTAGTTTAATTTGATTAGGTAGGATTAATGATTAATTCATTTCCCTGCGGATCGACCCGTACTCGCCACATACTAAAATTGTACACGTGTGCTTGTAGTTATTACATTTTTTGGTGATTTTCTAACTGATAGAAAACTCATAGTCTAACGTTTTGCAAATCCGTTTAAAAGGTTTAAGACTAATGTTACTTATATATTGTCACCACAAACCCAAAAACCATTTTACTTATGTTTATCATTATTCTTTTAAAGATCTATTTATATCTATACGTATAATAAAAAAGGGTTAAAGATGAATGCTACTAACACATTGTCACAACAAACCCAAAATCATTCCATACTTGTACTATCTTTAAAAAATTTGTTTTAAAGATCCAAATTCATATTCGGTCAAGGTCAGCATTTGAAAAATTAACTATCAAGGCTAAAAATGATTGCTTATAGAAATCATAATTCGTACGCTTAACTCATTTCCACATTCTAACTTAAACATTCCTCGTTCAAGAGTGAAGCTAGGTAAGTTAGACCACTAGTTACATCAAAGCCTTGCCTATACTCTTCATTCTTAAATCTCACAAATGGATAAGTCTACCTCAATGGCTTTAGTGTTAAATATAGCATTAATGGTTTCAATAAATAATAAGAAGTCAACGCAATTAACACGTTTTTGACATTTTCCAACTTACTACTCCTTGGTCAAGAGGGAAGCATGGTAGATTAGAGCTCTATTGCTCTGTCTCTACTCGACATCAATCTTAACTCTCACAAATAGATAGCCTTATTTCATCGGCTTTAGTGTTAAGCATAGTTGATTACTTTTCAAATAAGTAATTAAATAATTTAACCATTTGGCTATTAAGCAATTAGTAACCCCTTTCTAAACCTTTATTTTATAATTTAAAACTGGTTACTTAATACAGCAATTTAAAAGGTAAGATATTTGCATAATAAATTTTTATAAGATATTTTCCAAGATATTTATATACGATATTTTCACAAGATAAGATATTTTTCAAGATAAGATATTTTCACAAGATAAGATATTTTCCAAGGTATTTACACAAGATATTTTCCAAGATATTTATAGAAGATATTTTTCAAGATATTTATATAAGATATATATACTTCAAAATACTTATAACATATTTTAAAACATTCCTTTAAATTATTACTTGAAGATAATAAGTTTCAAAAATCATTAAAAACTTGAAAATGACATATTTTCTAGATATTTTAACAACATATCTCTTCTTTAAAAATTCACAATTAATTCTCAAAAACTTATAAAGATCTCAAACCACTTTAAAAATACTCTAAAACTAGTTTGTAACCAGTTTCAAAAAGAATGAAACAAAATACTTAAATCTAAAATCTTTTCAAACTTTGTAAGTCCAAAAATTAAGTCTAAAGGGAGCAGTTTTGCACTAGTGATGTTTTGGCCACTTTTCGAGATATTACTTAACATTTTACTATACATGCTTTTAATAGTAATGAACACAAACACACACACACACACATATATATATATATATATGACATTATTAATATGGCAAGAAACTCCTAAGAATCTCTCTACAAAGTTCCATAGCATTAGCCAAAACTAAAGCAAACCCAAACTGCTTCTATAGCGAATATCGCTATAACTGCACTTTCAAATCCGAATCCAATCTAAACCAAAGTCCATCTATAACCTATGTTCTCTGTTCATGGTCTTTTCATAAATCAAACAATTCCATTCAAGTCTATTTCAAATTTGTTCAAGTCCATATACGTGGATTACATATGTCATTTACTTTTAAAATAAGAATCCAAATCAATGTTTTAACATAAGTTAACAACAATTCAATCAACATAAACACAATCATATATCAACATATGTATGTTATATTTTTCACTCAAAGTGAGGCGTTAATTCACCTTTAACCACACAAACAACCAAGATCCAAGAACCTAAGCATAATCCCACTTACAACCACCTCCTTTTTTCCTTGCTTCACTTTGCTCCTAGCCCTCCCTCTACCTCATGTTGCTCATGGCCATCACCATAGAGGTTGCATGGCTTTGCTTCTTCATGTTTCGACTTGGTGGAAGGGTTTCTAATATTGTACTAAGCCTTGTGGAAAATTTGAAGCGATTTGGAGTTAATTTGCAACTATTTTATTTTAAATTTTAAGAGAGTAATAAGACGAATATGCCATTGATTTTGAATTCTAAGCTTTGTAAATATTTGTGATTAGTTCCTAAGGGTGCACCCCTCCTTATATAGTCTTAGGAATGTGATGGGAAAGGAGCAAAAACCCCTCAAAACCTTCCTAACATTAATTAGAAACATCACTTCTCCTTCATAATATGCTTAACACTTAAGCATTTCTATATTTGTTCATTTCCTAAATATCTTTGATGACATCACCCATGAAATCTCCTATAAAGTTTATTTCAACAAATGGAATTTTTTTATTTCATACTATTAATTTCCTAAGAAAATAAGTGTGTAAAAAATCTGAACAACTTCTGAGGATTAAAAAGCTATTTATCGGTAAAACGGTTTTCGATCACATTATCGATAATTTTTCAAAGTATTTATTTTTGTAAACATTTTTCCGAATCAAGTTTATCATCGTTACTTATGATTAAAAAAGTGGGTTAAAAAGCTCACTAAATCATTTTAATAACATTTAATCCAAGATTCAAATATTTAAATAATACATATATTTAAAAACAAAGCGTATGAAATTCCAAGATGATACATTTACTTGGCATTAATCATCTTTTAATTATACATATAAATTAATATTAAATGTAGTATTACATTACTATCTTATAAATTTTCTAGTATGTTCAAAATTAATTATCTTATTATAAGTTTATTAATTGCCATTTAACCTTACCCCTGACTATAAATACACGCTATTTTTGCATTTTATAAATCATTTCACCTCAAACGATTTCCTATTTCCCTTACCGTACGCTAATGCGCAATGCACGTACATGGGTAAAAAAGGAAATACCATTGATTTTTTGTGAAGCAATTGAAATGAAATGATTTATAAAATGAAAAAAAATCATTGTGTTGGTAGCTCGTCCAATATTGGGTCATATCCAGCAAGTATTTATCAGATGAGTACATTTTGCAATAAAAACGAACATTTGTACAACGATCATTTGTGGTACTTCTCAGATGGGGCCAAACATTTTTCCATGGGAAAATCTGCGTAGTTATCATATACTAATAAATTAAACACATATAGCTAGACATCATTCCATATTGTCATGATACTAAATATTCTTAATAAGTTTTAAAAGTGACATGCAACCAAATTTGTAAACATTTTCCACTTTAGTTATAGAGTAGCACTCATAATGCTCAATTTATTCCAGAATACTTATTATGAGATCCCCACCTCTAGCCATTGTGGAAATCATGTTCGCATTATCGACTAATATCGCCACTATTGAAATTAACTAATCCATTATCTAATAAATTATCAAATAAAATTAAAATAAAATTAATAATACATAGAAATGGAGTGTAACGACCTAAAATTTTATCATTTTGACTTTTGAGATAATTTAATTAATTTTTAATATTCGATTTAAGGCTTTTAAATAAAAAAGAAAATCAATTTGGTAATAAAATGAATTTATAGGATTCTTCCATAATTTTAAATTTGAAAAATATTTAAAATTGACATTTGACGTATTTTTCAATAAACATTGGTATTTTGATATTTTTATAGTATTTAATAACCAGTGTATTTGATAAATGTTTTGTGATCGGGTCGTATTTGTCATGCATGATCATATTTTTATTTTTGTCATTCGCGGTTCGTACGCGAACGTGGTAATATGTAGCAGGGTACCGCAATTTCTTCTTTTCAAAAACTTTTTTCTTCAAACCAAATTTAAATTCAAATTTTGAAACTAGTTTTAATGATGATGTGATTTGAGTGTTGGCTTAAAGGTGATGGGCAGCTTAAATTTTTAGGTTAACTTGTTGATTTTGGTTAACTTATAGATAAAGTAAATTAATGGGTTGTGTACTTGTGGACCTAAAGCTTCACCCATTTCATCTTCACTTTGCATTTGAGTTCTTTTCCTTCTTCTTGACTTCATTTTTAGCTCTCTCTGTATATTTAAAAATGAAGGAAACAACTCCTCCTTCCAATCTTCTAAATTCAACATCTCCAAATATATTTACTTTTAGAAAAATGTTCAAATATGAAAAGTGTTTATTTGGACCTCTAATATTTTATAAAAATGGTAGCTTGACATTTTGTCGAGTATGTTGGTGGAAAATGCCCAAAAAACTATGATTGTCAAATAACGACAGTTTTTCAAAGATCACAAGTTGTACACCAGAGGATATGGTCATGTTCATCTCGACGAACTAGGATTTTTAGAGGTGATTACGGCATTTTTAGTAGTGTAGATCGTCATCGGGGCGGAGATAAGTGTTTTCCATTCATATAGCGATTTCCAATAATGGAGGCGTCAAAGGGAGGAGCACTGGTGGCTGAAGCAAGCTTGGGTCATGGTGGTGGTGCTAGAAGAGGAGGGGGGTTCTCGAGTGATCAGAGTTGCCGCATCGAGGTCAAACTAGGGCTTTCTGAGTTTGGGTTCTTACATGTGGAAATTAGTGTGGTGGGAGTGATATGGCGCATCAGAGTTAGTGAGGTGAGTGCTGGAAGGTGACATCAGAGGGTGGTGGAGCTCCTGGAGGTGATGGCGACGACTGGATGTGGCCGAGGCGGTGTTGCGAGCTCCTTGTGTTGAAGGGTGTTCAAATCTGGATGCATTTTTTGACTTCGGACGGATGGTCGGATTTTTTCTAGGCGGTGGCTGGTGATAGCGAGAGTGGTTTTGAGTCGAGCGTGGCTAGGAGGGTTCGTGGGAGGAGTTGGATCATCTTCAGGTGGTCAGAGTGGCGCGTGCACATGCATGGTGTGCACGGTTGTTTTGGGTCCAGGCATTTCAATTTGGGAAATTTGAATTGAAGGAAGGAGATTGATACTATAGTTGTTTAGGTATAGGGAAGCAAGCATGACTTGGGCTTAATGGGTTTTGGGTGTGAAACCTTTTTATTTCTTTGTTTAAAAATATAAACTAAGTATGTTTGAAATTGAATATCTGATACCTTGTTCATATTGAATCCTCTTAACTCGTAGATTTTTGTGTTAGACTGGTATTGACAAGTACAAGATTTTGGTAAAGTTGTGGATAGTTTTAATGAAGTATAAATTATGGATAAAATAATAGTGGTTGGATTCGATTACGTTATTTTAAATAATAACATGGTTAAATTAATTATACTTCATCGGTGATAACTATTTGGTCAAATAAAACACTTCTTGGTTAATCTAAGTTGAAAAAATTATTTTGGACATCTATTTAGCAGAATAAACCTCCATTCTGCTATATTTAGATTGACTATATTATTTTGGATATCTATTTAAGCAGAACAAATTTCTGTTCTGTTATTATATGAAATTGGACATCTAATTTTATGCCATTTGTTTATATCGGGTAAATGACACATTAACTATGGATGGTTAATTATGGATTTGATTTACATATATGTTGCTTAAGTAAGAACCAGTGTTGACTTGGAAAGTTGAACTAAAATAAATGATAGCTTGACTAAGTACCATTGGCGTTGTTAAGGGGTTTTTCGAATTTGAAAAGCTTTGGATTTAAATTAACTTCCATTTTATAACAATTTTAGGATAAGTGTTATATAATTATTAAGATATTTATTTATATTATTAATGTTGTTTAAAATATTTAATTATATTTTAAGCTATTTAATTATATTATTAATGATATTGAATTATATTATTAATAATATTTTAAGCTATTTAATTATATTACTAATGATATTTTAAGTTATTAACTATATAATTAATGATATTTTAGGTTATTTAATTATATTATTAACGTTGTTTTAAATTAGTTAATTGGATTTTTGATGTTTAAAGTTAATTGCTTATTTATTAATGATGTTTTAAAGTTAACATTATGATGTTTAAAGCCAATAAATTAGTTCATTAATGATGTTTAAAGTTAATTACTTATATTATTAATAATGTTTTAAAGTTAATTATTTATTTATGATGTTTAAAAGTAATTAATTGATTTAATAAAGGTGTCTATAAATAAAAAACTGTTTTATAAAAGGGATTTTTACCTAAATAAAAGATTTATTTAAATGAGATTTAAAAATTATATTTTGTAAAGTGGATTTATAAACGATATTATGTAAGGAGTTTTATAAGTGATAGTTGTAAAACAGACATATAAATGGTATTTTATAAAATAAAGGGAGATTTATAAATCATAAATTATAAATAAAAGAAGGAATTTATAAGTGATATTTTGATAATAATAAATATTTGTGTTAATACTACAAGATTTATGAAAATTAGTTAAAGGATTTTGCAAAGGGAGTTTTATAAAAGGGTTTTAGAAATAAACCATTTTTATAAATAGAAACCAGTTTTATAAATAAAAAAGACTTGTATAAATGGAAAGGAATTTTATAAATCATTTTAGAGATTTACAAAAGAAGTTTTATAAGTTAATTTGGAGATTTATAAAAGAATTTGTAAATATGAAATGGGCTTATAAAAAGGGGATTTTATAAAAGGAACGAGATTTGATTTGATAAATAATCCTTCTTAATTATGATCGTATGGAAACGTTCTTTCCATACTTAACACCAAAGGATAGTGGTTTGGTTTATAATAAGTAATGTTTTAAATGATATTTGTTTTGGCCATCAAGCTTTCATTTTATTTTATGCTCATTTTTATTTACATGGTTTCTTCATTTTCATGTTAGTAGATTAGCTTTTTTTTCATTGCAATCATTTTTATTTAATTTATGCAATTAGTTTATTTCTCTTTTCTTAGCTCTTACTTTCCTTGCTTTTTAATGTTGCAATCTACATATGCTGAAATGATAACAAAAATGAGTAGCTAAACCTCTTCAATTTAGGGGTAATGAAGACTCTCTAATTCATGTAGATTCAACATATTTTATGATTTATGATCTCTTTTATGATTCAAGAAAAGTTGGATTTTGATGTAAGTTTATGAGAGATTTGATAGCCTATGTTGTGTTTCTAATCATAAATGGGCTATGCTTATTCCAACATAAACATAATTTACATCATCATCTTACTTATTGATTTTGATCATGGAATTAAAATAGAATCAAAATTTGATGATCTATGTTACTAATAAAAAATAGTAAATAGATAATGCTTAAAATATATTTTGTTTTAGTTTCATATTCATTTTCATGACAATTAATAAGTGGGTTTAGTTGTTGTATTAAAGTTTGATGGTTTAAGTTATGTTAATCAATAACATTAATAGACCTGTGACGACCCAGAATTTTGGATATTTGTAATGAGAATATTTAATTGATTTTAAATATTCAAAAGGGTAATTTTAACTTGAATTTCAAATATCACTATTTATTGGGTAATTTAATTATTAAATTAAATAATTTGAAGTTGGATAAAATATTGAATCTGGAGTTTTAAGCCAGCTAAAAAATAATTTGAAGGCTTGTAAAATTTATATTTATGATACTGAAGATAATAGAAGTATTAAAATTGAATTTTAATACTTCTATTATCAGTTTTAAAAATATATAGTTTAAAATGAATTTAAAAATAGTCTTCCGGGGCATAGTCTCGGAATTCGACGAAACCAGTTCCATTGGATCTGTAATATTGTATTATTATCGGATTTCAATTTTCGTAGTGTTTGGAGTTGTCGAGTGATCGTACAATATATAAACGCGTTGGAATTTATATCGAAAATTCAAATATAATATATTTTGACCAGTCAAATTTCCTTCAACCGAAATTCTCTCCCACCAGCCTATTTTCTTTCTCCATCAACGCTTTTTGCCTTCTCTGTAGCCAGCAACCCTATACGCTAATATTTTTAACGTAGAAATCAAATCACTATCGCTCATCTTCCCCAACACGCCATTTTCTCAGCTATAACTCGTGACCTTATCCCTTTCCTCAATTCAAACATTTCGAATGAAAATATAATAATAACGATAATAAAAACAGTAGCCGAGTTTTTTCGAAAATCTACTGCCCTCCTTTCTTTCTTCAGATTCAAAAAAAAGAGAAGGGGTGATTGACTGATATCGGCCTCCATTCAAATTCAATCAAATAGCGTTCCCCTCCCAGTTCTTTTCTATCGAGTTGGAAGCAGTTCGATGATTGGGGCGCGATTTTTCCTTCGCCTTCGTTTGAAATTGAGATTGATTTCTAGCGCGGTTGGTCTCGATTTGTTCTCAAGCTCGAGAAAGGAGGTTGTCACGTCGACTGGAAGCAGAGAGATCCGGCGAGGTTGGAAATCGAGGAGGCAATCTCGATCTAGAAGTCGGCGACTTTGACGTTGGCGTGGATGGGGTCGTTCGTTCGAGGCGGGGCTTATGCCAGTGGTGGAGGCAAAGTCGCATCAAGCAAGTCGATGGGGCGGAGACGTTCGGCAGTTCGTAGGCAGTGAGGTATACCATCTCTTTTAATCTAACTTAATAAAAAATATACTCTCATATAGATTTGAAAAATATATATAGTTAGGTTTGAATTTTAATTTCCGATTATAACTTGATATAATATGTTTTTACTGATTGAAAATATATAAAGTTAGTTTTGGCTTTTGTTTTTAATTTTTCAAGTAAATTAAATTTAAAAATATGTTGCAACAAAGTATAAACATTTCCATTTTAGTTTAATACATAAATATTTGAAGGAAAAAATTATATAGCTCAGCACATGATTTTTTGCAGTTAGACAAATCTGATAATTATCTTTCAGTTTAAAGATTTTACCTATATATACACACCTACCTTGATTTAAATATAATACATCATAAGTAAAATAAATACGTAGTAAGGTGCTTAACTTATGTAATCTATTCTAGTTACTAAAAGATTTTTTAAGGGAAGATTATCTAACTAAAATTCTTAGTTAATTGAATTTATTAAAGAAGATAATTGATTTGTTCGATTTATTAAAAAATGTTTATACAAGGTCTAAAAATCATGGAACAAGCCAGTTTGGAATGGATCGCAAACAACAAAATAAAAAGGTGAGTTAATCTCACTCTTTTGGGTTTTAATTTAAATTTAAATAGTTAAATTTAAATGTTTTGTTGAATGATTAAATTGATTGGATATAGTATATATGGTATATACATATATATATATATATTGGAGTGATTGATATTCCCGCATTATATAGCGGATGAGACCCTATGCGCCGCATAATAGCGGATGATATTATATTAATCCCATATACCGCGATATTCCACCTCGAAGTGGAATTGGTATTGTGCTAACATCTGTGGATGCAGGGAAAACAGGTTGGAGGGATCCAACTGGATTCCTCAAATTTATTTAGAATATTTTTATATTCTGTGTTATGATTTTTGATATTCTGTGATGAATTATATTGGTAATTGGAATATTGAATGCTATGGTTTGTTTGAATATATTTCGGTGCACTGAGTTACCAAAATATATAGAATTGGATTTTTGAAAAAGAAAATGAAGGAGTAAATTTTTAAGTAAAATAATTATAGAGAATTTGAATAAATTAAAGAATGATTTGGAAAAGAATAAAAGTGATTCTAAATTTTTAATAAATAAATTCCGAGTATGGGAAAGGGAATTTTTAATAAACAAAGAAATATTAAAATTTTAACTTAAGTGATATTATATCAAGAGACAAAGAATTTATTTTTAATTCAAGGTTTGAATTTATTGTTAAGGAAGGAGTAAAGGATGGAACTTGAAATAAATACAAGATTTGTAGTTTCAGGTTAAATAAGACTTTAAAACCTAATTAAGAAGTTAAGTCTAGAATTAATAAAAGTAACAGATATTAAAATAAAATTTGATAAGTAAAGGAATTTATTTAAATGGAGTAAATTTTGAAAATCAATTTGAGAATTGATTAAGTACTTGAAACTAGGATTTTAAAAGGAGGTTGAGACTATGAAATTTATAAACAGGGTTTATAAAGTGAAGTAATATATTAGTGGATATTTGGAAGTATAAATTCAGGGTGGAAATTTATTAAAGGAATGGATAAATTTGGTTAAAAATAAATAGTGATTTATTTTTAAAGAATGTGAAAGAGAAGTATATTTCCTTGGAAAGCCAAGTACGTTTTCCAAAGAAAACATTTAAGTATAAGTTAAAGTTTAAGTTGTTTAAAGGAATGTTTTAAGAAATAATTATTAAGTTGTTAAATTTTTAAAGGTAAAGATTTATTAAGTTAGTTTTAGTGGTAATTATTTTAAAAAGGGTAAATGGGTATTACGTTTTAAAAAGATAATTATAAATATCTATATTTTATAAATAGTTTTATTTTAAAGATGGTTTAGTTAAAGTTTTATTTGAAAACTTGTATAGAATTTCATAACTCTTATTTTAAAATTTAGTGTGACTTAACTTTTATTTCAAATTTAGTTTTATATTTTATAAAGTAGTTTTACTTTAAATATTTTTAGAATACATATTTTTTTAATAAGTGTTTAAGTAGTTTAATTTAAAAGTTTAAAAGTATATTTTAGAATAAAGTGATTTAAATTATTTTAAAAATCTAAAATGTTTGGACTTGGTTATTTTCAGTGGAAAAACAATATTTGGGAAATTTATTCCGTAAAGGAAGATGGTTTGAAAAACTGTTTCAAGAGTGAAATTGGGAATATATCTTGTGAAGATATCTTGAGATTAATAAATAATTTGGGTAATTATTTATTGTTTGATGGATGCTTGTGGATGTTAATTGATAGTTAAATCACCGACTATCAATATTTGGCCAATGCGCTGATCGTTTCGAAGAGACCGGGATCGAGATTAAATTTCTCGAAAACCACTTCGATCCGATTTGTACGTTTCGTGGGGAAACGAGTTTGAATCGAAGATGGTACAGTGAAGTGCAAGGGCTAGTCGCTACTAATCCTGAGGGTGATTCCAAAATGGATGTAGTAGGAATAGTGCCTTCGGTTCCGTTCGAACCCCGGACAGACTTGTATGGATGAACGCTTTCGGAACATCGTCAGGTGGACGATGGGAATTCTAAGTGAAACGTTCTAAAAAGGTAACGCTTAGCCTCAAGCCTCATCAACCGGGAATGACTGAAAATTAGGGGTTATGCAGCAAGGCTATGTGGGTAGCGCCCATTAGGGTGAGGTCATCCCTGTCTAGATGTCCCCTTTTATAATCGGCTTAGTGGTGCGGTTGCTGATCCCAACCGTGGGGTGATCTTAATCGGAATTACCCTTAGGTAGTTCCGGTCTTGTGTTGCAGGGGATCGGGCGTGGTCCTCGGTACGCTGATCTAGACCAGGTACTGTGACAGGTGGTACCACAGTGCCTAGTTATTCGTTGGAAATCCATTCTCCCTACGTGCCTGTACGGTTTTGATTATGCCCAACTATTGCTGAAACGTGAGATGCAAGCATTTCAACTAGATTCTATTTTACTTTCTATAGACACTATTATAATATCAGGCGGATTTGATAAAAAGTGTTTTGGCTATCGTAAGATAAAAATCCGACATGTTTATTTATTGCGTGGTCTTACGAGATGCTTTTGATTTCGAAGGGTTTTGGAAAACTTTAATAATCCAATTGAGTGTGTTTTCTCACGCTGGTTTTCCAGACTGACTCGGGTGTTATTTTATTATAATGCTCGGGTCAGACCGAGTATTACAGATACAGGATAGGATGTTGTGGAGCTTAGGGGACGAGCTGGATGGCGAAGCGTATTTCCGTAGATTTGTATATTTCGCTGTGTAAGGACAGTTTACTATAACTATCCAGATTTGGTTGTGATGATTGTGTACTCTGATGAGTGTAAGTAATATACAGTTATAGATTCTTTTGTGTAAAAATCTGTTGTTATATATATATTTTGTTCCACTGCGTTTGTGAGATTCTGATGTTGTTTCTATTTGCTTCTTCTACCTCTTTCTTCTTCTAATCCTGATGGTTCGATTTTTCGGCTCTGAAAAATCTGGACGTCACAGTTGGTATCAAAGCCGATTGGCGATAACCTTGGCTCTGGTGGGGATTACTCATTAAAACAGAGTCAGTAGTACTCTAGAATGAGTTCGAGTGTAATAATAAATATGAGCACGTATTTGTTAGTGGATATAAAATGGTTTTATATTGTGTTGATTGGTTTATTGAGTTGTTTATGGATTCTGTTCAATACGAGTAATTAACGTTATTGATAAGGATCTCTAAACACTTGAATAGAACAATTCGACACAGTATTGTTTTAAAATAGGGTGAATGAAATAATTTTACCCAAATTAATTTTGTATATAAAAGAAATAATTTTCATAAATTATTATAGATATATATATGGTTGCTTGGTTGGTAGGAAATGATAATATTAAATTATTATCATTGTTGTGTAAAATTGAATAAGAAATTGAAAATTTTAACCAAAATTAAGGAATTAATTTATATAACAAATGGGATTTATGAATTTGAATTATAAATGTGAATTATAATTGAAATGGGGTAAAATCCAGAGTAATATTTGAATATGAATTGAAAGGGATTTGAAATTTGGAATTTTGGGAAGTTTAAATTCCTTTGAGCTTGAAAATAGTTTTCAAAGGTTTTGGAGAAATAACGGTGATATTATTTCGGAAATATTTTTGGAAATTGGATTGAAACCTGGAGAGGTTTGGAATTTAAAAATATTTGAGGGATTTTTAAGAGATAAAAGCATTTAACTCTCTTCCAGTCGCTGGAAAATGACTTCGGTGATGACTGCAGCATCATCGACGTTCATTTTCGAGTTTCCTGAAGAGGAATTGCTGCCAAATTGTTTTGTATTTTGGGAAATGAAAGAAATCCAAACTGGAATTACAAAATAAAAATTGAACTCGGGAAGATTTAATGAAGTAATTTTTGAAATGAAATCGAATACTGATTTAAAAGTTAGAAGTAAGCTAAGTAGCTAAATAAATTATTTGATAGAGTATGTTAATAAAATTTAACTTGGTTAAATAAAATGGATTATAAGTTAATAATGAAGTTTGGAAATAAACTCAAATTATAAATAGAATTTGACTGGGATTGATAATGAACTGAAAATAAGTGGAGATGTTGTAAAAATAAAATGGAATCGGATTAAAGTGGTAATGGTTTGTGTTGCAAATAAAATTTCAAGTGAGTAGAAATAAATTGGAAATGACCTTGTTATTAATAAAATAAATGCGGGATTAATTGAGTATGGAAATTAAAATTCATAATAGATTGAGTAAATAAACTAATTGTATTGAATAAATAAATGAATGGAATTTGATTAAATAAAAATCAAATGAAAGATGGAAATAGAACTTGTTGCAAAATGTTGCAAAAAGAAATGGAGGTTGGTTAACTGAATGAACATATGCTATAATGTTAAATATGGAATAGTTTTAGTCGCAACAAGTTAAGAAGAAATGAAATTGTTAAGGAGTTGAAATAACTTAAAGAAAATAAGAGATATGGAATGTTTTCAGGCTTAATAGAATAGTTTCAAATGAAATGAATGCGGATAAGCAATGAAACACAAATGAATGGATTGTGAATAAAATTGAAAAGGAATAAAATTGAAATGGAATGTGACGAGCTAAATAAAATGGTTATAAGCTCAAGGAAATGTTTATTCACATGAATATCATCGAATTTGAATAAAAATAGTTGTCGTTTGACGTAAACGAAGGTAAATAAATTCTATGAATTAATAGAAGCAAATACAATTGATTTTTGGAATCAATTGAAATAAATGTGAGATGTTTGGTTAAAAATGAATTGAATGTAAGCAACTGAGTTGTAAACCATTTAAATTGAATGAAGTTGTATATGAATTGGATGTAAACAATTAAAATTAATGTCGGAACCCTATAAGTTTCTTATAAATATTGTTTAACCCGCATTGCTTATAGAAACCCGCATGTTTGCTAGTTAAATATGTAAAATGTTGTTAAGTTACATGGTTTTGGCACTTACATGTTTAAATTGAGTAAGTACAGGTACCGGGAAGCCATTTGGCTGGATTTGGACGCGCGAAATGCTAAATAAATAAGCCGCTTGCTTAAAAATGCTAAATAAGGTACGCCTACGCAATAAAAATAGGAAATATGAACTGTTTTTGTTTTTCCGACCGTGTGGGTCGATGTATATATATTTATATCTCTTGTCAAATTGCAAAATCTCCTCCGTACAAAGGAGACTCTGCCAAAATTTTGGGAGTTAGAAAATTTTTGAAATATTTGGAAATTTTCACTAACGACAAATGATTTAAAATTGGAATTTGAGATAAAGGTAAATAAAATTCAATATTCAGAGGTTGAAGATGAATTGAATTTAAGTAAAATTGAAAAAGAAAATCTGAATGAAAATTTGGGAAAAAGTATTTTGATTTGAAATAATTTGTAAATTGAGGCAAATTGAATTCAAATGGAATTGTGAAGGCAAAGTGAATAGGAATGGATATAAACTTCAATAGTGAAGTAAAAATAACTTTAAGAAGTATATGAAATATTTATATTGAACTTAAGAAATGAAGAATGAAGTTCTTAAGTAAATTGGTATTGGGAATATACTAAGTAATTTTGGAATGGAGAAATATACTAAGTGAATAATATATAGAATGAAGATTAAAACTGAAAGTTGTGAAATGGGGTAATTGTGGATAAGTGAATAACAATCGAAATGAATGTGAATAAAAAAAGAGAATTGATATAGTTAAAAAAATCAATTAGGGCTAATTACGTACGATGTTCGTATATTATTTTATTCGCAGAACGGTTTGATCCAGAATTCGAGCACAGAATTTCAAGATAATTTTATCGATCCGAGTTAGGATTTTTCACTCGATTTTCGACGGCGAACCCTGGATATAGAATTTTGATTGATTCTGGAAATTCTTTATCATAGTTTATGGCTATGCAAGGAGGATGATGGTTTCTGATCAAGAAACCAGATCTGATTCTGCACTAGGAAGTCGGGTGGACGATACTAGCACTACACCAGAAAAGACTTTTGGTAGCGTTGAAAAAACGCTACCATAACTTATGGTAGCGTTTTAGAGAACGCTGCTATACGACATGCAACTAAAAGTCTCAAACTTTTTGTTGCGTTGTAGTAAACGCTACCAAAAGTCACTTTTAAATGCAACTATAGGTATTTTCTGTAGGATTAAAAAACGCTACCAAAAGTCACTTTTAAATGCAGCTATAGGTTTTTTCTGTAGGGTTAAAAAAACGCTACCATAAGTCTTCATTTTTTGGTTGCAATTTTTGTTTATTTCGCATAATTTTCATATATTCAAACAAACAATTAAATCACATAATTAGCATATACAAACAATCAATCATATGATCATCATATTCAAATAATTGCAAAAACATGCTAATCTCACAATCAAATATAATATCCATAATCAATTCGATAGTAGTTTTTCAACAAAATAAGTCACATACTACAAGCATTCACAGACAAGTTTCCACAAATGGTACTAACAAAATACGACAACATATATAACAATTAAATTCATGTTCGTTGCTTGATTACCAATAGTTCTTTGTTGTCGACAGTCTTCGCTTCGAAATAGCTAATTACCTGCAAACGAGTTTAACAATCAACAATATATATATATATATGTATATATATATATATATATGTATATATATATGTATATATATATGTATGTATGTATATATATATATATGTATTACCTGCAAACGCTAGCCTGGAAGACATTAGACGCCATTAGCGGCCCAACCACTGTTGTGGTGGTAGCAGCCTTCTGTTCCATTAACAAGGTAAAGTATTCTATTACAATTATATCTTGTACTGATTCATATTACGTCTTCTGTTCCATTAACAAGGTAAAGTATTCTATTACAATTGTAAAGAAAAGGCAATAGGGGGTCTTCTTGTCGAAGTCCTTTAGTACTCTGAAAGAAGCCTCAAGGACTGCCATGGTGCATAATCGAAAAACCAGGGCAAAAGATCTTTCTCAGATTATTTTTATCCATTTATTTGTAAAATTCATTTCTTTTAATATGTGAATGACAAATTCTCTGTTGATCGAGTAATAAACCTTTCTAAATTCTATTTTAATGCACGTGTTTATTATGTGTTCATGTGCCATTGAAATATCATCACCTATTGACCGTTCCTATTGACAGTTCCTGGATAAAAGCACACTGATCATGTGAGATGAGATTTGCCATGAACCATTTTAATATAGTGAATTCAGGAGATGTCTTGCTCTTTGGGATGAGATGAATGAATGTGTGGTTGCGTTATTTGATTATTTTACCCTTATCAAATGAGTCGTTTACAGCTTTTGCAATTAATTCTTTCATTTATTGCTGGTGATTCCTATATAATTTTGCATTCATGCCATCTGGTCGGAGCTGAGCTGTCTTTGTGCTAAAGATGGCTTCCCTACCTTCTTCTTGATCAATTTTATCATTCATGTAATTCTGTCCATATTTTGATGTGATGCTTTTGTAGACAATTTTTGGCATGATGCTCTTTTAGTTCTGATTGAAAAGTTGTATATAGTAGTTTATAGCTTGGTACATAAATTCTTGTTGAGTATTGCTTAATTCGCCTTCCACGGTTATGTTATTTCCCCATCTGATTATTTGTGTTCAATCATATTATCAGCAAACCAATCTTACACTAACTGTAAATTTTAATTTATGTAACTTGTCATTAATGAAATAAAGTGAAACTAAGCAGAAGATGATGTGAACCCTAAATTGTACCATTTAAGTCATTAGAGTAGGCTAACACTATACATCACACAGTGAATAATATGGCCTAGAAACACCATGTGTATAAACTATATATCACTGATTTGAGTGTATATATCAAATACTTACAGATAACATAAGTCCGTGGCCCATACTGATAAACTCTATACCAAGAAAAGTAGTCAGGCAAATGAAAAGGTTAAATCGACTTTGAAAAAATGATAAGCTTTCTCATATTCGATAAGGCCTATCATTGGCCACTATGACAATAGCTGATAAAGCAACCAGTGGAGTGTATTGAAAAATAGTGCTAAGAATAGGAGAGCCAGCATCACTAAGAATAGGAGAACAAGAATTCAACTCATGAACTTTTCAATTTGAAAATCTTACCAGTTGTTAAATAGCAAGAAGTGAGAACCAGAAATATTCATGAGAGCATAAGCTATCATCTCTTTATTTCATCAACTTGATCATTTGCCTGTGCCAAACTTCGACCAACTGCTATACCTTCTTACATAATCAGATCAAAGTGATACATGTATAATTACTGCATCGGTAAAATCCAATTATCATACTAAAACATGCACACAAATAAATAAATTAATAAATAATCCATTAATACTGCTAGTGCAATAAATCTTACAATTATTTCTGCTTGAAATGCGAGACCGATTTGAATCGCAGTTGTCCTAAAGATTTGGATTCGGCCTTTTCTTCAAATCACCCACCTATATATTTTATAAATAAAATCTATATAAAGGTTACCAATATAAATTTAATTCTCAAAATAAAACAAAAAATCTTATTGAAAAACAATATAGGAATTGCTGCATCAGATGCACCTCCCTGAACCACCTGCTGCATCTAAGCTGGATTCAGCACAGGCTTCTGTCCAACAGTTGCTACTTTCTGTCTGCATGTTTCGAGTGCTGCCTAGCTAAGTCTTCATGTCCTAGAGGAACTAACTCTGAGTGGAAATCATTTCCAGAACGACTTGTGTGCTACTTCCAGATTAGCACAATTTCATCTCTCTTATCTTGGGAAGCCGGATCAGAGTTCAAAAACAACAGTTTTGCAAGCCAAAAGCCCTCTAAAATATATTGTTGCTGCAATATAAAGTAGAATGAAGATTAATGGGAAAATAAAGAAATAGGATACTTGGTCATACTGTATTTATACATGTAGCTTCTAAAATATCCAAGGGAAAAAAGTAGGCATAGTTTGAGAGATTATTCATCATCAATATTATAATAAAACTTTTAAACAAAGAATTTCATCAAGGTTTCGACATACATTTTACTATGCATGAAATTAGTCTAGGCATACTTCATGTTAAAATTTAAAGGAAAATCACAATAAAAATAATTAAGAATAATTGATCTATTAACACATAAAATACCTGAGGGAATTGATAGTTTCTTAATTTTGAAACATCAGCTATGCGCTTAACAGTGCAACTACCCATGTCAGATGAGAACTCCTGAAAAATAAAAATTAAGATACAAAATTATAGTAACAAACATTCAAGTGCTCTAATTAATGTCACATGCGAATAAGAATTTAACCTGGTCTCTAAAGATAGTAAGACCTGCTTTAAGACTATGCTAGAACCAATCCCGACAAGTTACTCTGTGTTATTACAAACAAGTAGCTTCATTAACAATCTAATATGCATATAAATTTTAATGTTGATTAGAGAGAAAATAATACTGAAGTTGAGGAAATACAACTATAAAACTAAAGCTGAAGCTAGAAAGGCAAAAACCTTATGGAGGTATCATGACCTTGCAACACACTTTCAAGTTGCTCCATGAATATCTAGAAATATAAAACAGTTAATCAAAAAAAGACAAGTTTCCTCCACATAGAAGAAGAGAATCAAAGTACGAATTGCAAAATAAAATGAAGTTCTCAACCTACCATCTTCGGTTGGTGTTAGAAAATTCATTAGCGACAGACAAAATGCACATGGGCCTGTTAGCTGTTTGTCTCCTCAGCAACCAAATTCATCCTCTCTTGCAATAAGCACACATTAATCAAGAAAAACAGGCGTTACTGTTAATAAGCACACTTCTCTCATGTTATAATGTAATTAAACTAAAGATAATAAACTCCATTCAGTTAATTATTTTACCAAATGTCTAAGAAGTCTTGAACCAAATGTGGTACAATTATGCTCATAACCTGTAGTAAAGATCCTTCTACAACACCATTAATGTTCTTCAAATTTTGAGAGAAAAGAAAGAACAAAATTTAAGATGAAAGAATATTCAATGAATAAGTTGAACAAATTTTGTTAACATTTAATGTCATAATTGTAATTATATCATGAGGTAACTAATCAATTTAGAGATAATACTATAGTTGACATCTTTAGTTTTGGAAGGAAAATATATAGATGAAGCAAGGATAACACTACACATGGGTTTATGCAGCTCTTTAATGAGCAATATTTATGTGTAGAGATAAAATATGCTTAGCATAGGGGCACAAACATCAACATCTTGTATTTGACCAACGGTATTTGTTATCCCGCCTTTTGGCAAGGCCGTGATACCAAGGACTTAACTGGAAAACAGTAGCAGATCGTCTTGGAAGTCGGTTACACGTTAGGATCGCTACGGATATCGACGAAATTTGTCCGAGTCCGGATCGGGCTGCAATTGATAAGATATGCTAAGCAAGGCCAGAGGAAATGGCGTTCCAAGTTTCGGGTCAATCCGGGTTCGTGTGCTCAAGATATCGTCGACAAAAGATGGAGTAAGCCACCCTTGGTTCGAATCGATTAGCCAGGGATCAGTTCGAATCCATCGAACTTCCATCTGCTTCGACTCCATCAGCTTCCCATTGCTTCGACTCCATCAAGCAGAATCAGTAGCTTCGAATCGATTGAGGCAGTCATTACGTTCGACTACATCAAGCGAGCCTTCATGTAACTTGAGTTCGAATCCACCCTCGACTACATCATAGTTCGAATCCATCGAAGGAAGGGACCTTCGAATCCATGCATTCGAATCCCCAGAGACAAACTTCGAACCGGTCCATAGCTACGAGCCTAAGTCGATTCGAACGAGCATTGGTCTCATCGATTCGAAGGAAGAGGTCCTTCGAATCCATTCCCTCGACTCCACCATCTTCGAATCCAAGTCGTGATTTCGACCCAGTCAAAGCGGAGTGCAAAGCGGACCGATTCGAAGAAAGCGCACCACGTCACCATCTTCACAAGCAGGAAGATCGATTCGAACGAATCGATTCAAGCATATCGATTCGAACGACTCCAGAATACGAAAAACGCCAACTTGAATCGATCATAACTCGAGTTCTACAAGTCCAAATCCTATGAAATTTTCACAGAAGCTCAAACACATGATGAAGAATGTGCACACCAAATTTCAGCTCAATTGGACGATTTCTTGATCGATTCGAACCGAGGGTCGAATCGATCCCAAAGTGGGCCCAGGTCTCCAGATTTCGGCCATGTGGGCCCCCTGACGTACCAGAACTGGTCTCCCCACATTTTGGGCGAAATACCAGCCTCCTACACCTATAAATAGACCCCCTGGTCATTCAGAAAGAGGGTCGGAGAATTCTAAGTACTGAAGAGCGTCCAGATTCTGCCAGATTTACTCCAGAACACCGCCGCTGCTTTAGATTGACACTTAGCGTTTGAATTCAGTTGTATTACATTATCAACTACTGTAATCTTCAAGTGATCGAGCAATAAAATCATCAAACTTCATAGTGGACGTAGGCAAAACGCCGAACCACTCTAAATCGCTTGTCTTTGTAATTTACTTTCTGTTGTTTGGAGTTTTTGTTAGATAATCCACAGTTTTAATTTTCATTCTTCACTTTTATCTCTTCAAAAACTTCCGAAGAGTGTTGTGCCCATTTTTGGTACAAACACTTTGGTGCTTTCACTGAGAAAAAACCAGCTTTTTTCTCCCGCTCCTTGGATCTACCATCGATACCGGATTGCACAAATCCAAGAGGAAGATCCAGATCTTCGATTCACAGTCCTTCCATTCTACTCAGATTTGCATAAAATCTAGGAAAAGGATTCATCGTTCAAAATGGTTAGCACGAGAACCAC
The DNA here is from genome assembly GCA_030737815.1 of Allium fistulosum. NCBI lineage: Eukaryota > Viridiplantae > Streptophyta > Magnoliopsida > Asparagales > Amaryllidaceae > Allium > Allium fistulosum. The sequence goes on along the minus strand of CM060905.1, from coordinate 747,712,521 downwards.
TTCTGCAGCTCCAGGACAAGAAGGTAGGGATGGACAAAATCCTGCTCAGCAGCAGCCACCCAACCAAGACAACACTGCCCACTCGGATCCGTCTGGGGCAGTCACTAGACAAGAATTTCAGATGTTACTCCAAGAGTTGACTCAGAGTCGGCAACAGTTAGCCGAACAGTTGCGAGCTAATATTGAGTTGACAAATCAACTGAATCGCCAGGGCCGTAGGAGGTCAAGGAGGGATGATGATTCCCGCTCACCCACTGAAAGTTCTGCCTCGTCTGACTATCATCGTAGATCTACCCGTCCCCGATTAGACGGAGATTATGCTCAGACTACGGGATATCAGCCCGCCCTGACTGTCGGGCAATTGAGGGTAGGACCATCAACCAGCTTCCAGGCTGGGCCATCAGCATGGGATGGCCGCACTTCACAATATACTACGGACAATCATGTCACAGCTGCAACAGCGGAAACAAGGGTCGATACCCGATATCTTCCAGATTCGGGTAATCAACAGCAAGGACGTACTTCTGAACCATACGTCCAGGAAGACGCTGAGCCAAGGAGGCGAAACTTGGACCGTCGACAGCGCCCGGTCCAAACTCGCATTGTGGAACCCGACCACACCTTAGCTCAGCAGGCTCAAAATGTGGCAATGCCAGACATCTCGACTATGATACGTCAAATGATCCGTGAAAGCCAAGGACTTACCAATGACGATTGGGGAATTTCTCGAAGCCATACTCCTTTCACGGACGAAATACTATACGCTGAACCTCCTCGGCGATTCAGAATGCCAACTCTCCCTATGTACGAAGGAAGTTCTGATCCCAATCAGCACATACTGAAATACGAATGGTCAATGAGCGCCGCGAGGGCCGATGATGCAGTAAAATGCCGCAGCTTCCCCATTTCACTGGGAGGAATTGCGACAATGTGGTTTACAAGACTACCTCCAAGATCTATTTCGTCCTTCGACCAGTTGGCTAAGAGATTTGTTGAACAGTTCCGTATGCATGTTGCCAGACCCAAAGATGTTAACACCCTGTCCAATGTTACCCAGGCTCGTGGGGAAACATTACGGCGTTACTTGGAGAGATTCCATGCGGCATGCGTAGAAATTAGTAATCCCAACGACAACTCAATTCTAATGGCATTGACAAAGGGAATTGATCCCGATTCTGAATTTGGAAACTGGTTAGCCGGAAAACCCCCCGCATCGTTGGACCGTTTCTACTCCAAAGCCGCTCAATTCTTACGGCAAGAGGACGCGAAACAGTCTAGGAAGCAGGACGATGCGAAACCCGGAAGCGAGGGAATACAAAGCAATGTCGCAGTTAAACAATCTGGTGATAATTCCGGAAAAGTCCAGTTAAACATACAGAACAAACAAGCTCAGCCAAGAGGTGGCAATGGTCAGAATAAGAAGAGAGACCCGAATCCGGGCCCACGGCGAAGGGCTCCGATGTTTGAAAGTTATACACCGTTAAACACATCACTGGAAAATGTGTATTTGCAAACTTGCAACACAGAACAGTATAAGAAACCCGCTCCGAAGCGGTCGTCAGAAAGGCAGATTCAGACGGGAAAGTTTTGTAGGTTTCATGAGAGCTATGGCCACAATACTAATGACTGTCGCCATTTGCAAGATCTGATAGAAAAGTTGATCAGGGAGAGGAAGTTAGATCAATTCGTGCGGGCGCCGCAATCTGGTGGTGCGGGCCCATCAAATCCAAACCGTGCGCAAGATCAGGAAAGACAAGAGGAACCCGCTCGTACAGGCGGGAGGCTAGTTATCAATACCATAAGTGGTGGTCCTCATCCAGCGGACAGGAGCTGGAGGGAAATGGAGTCGTATGCTAGCTCTATCCGGCATGCGAGCTTCGAATGTTGCAGTAATTGTGAGGATGGAGCCCCGGCTAAACAACAAAAAACGATGTCTGACGATATCATATTCAGAAGCAGAGATGCTGACAAAATCGAAGCTCCAACGATTGATCCACTGGTCATATCTGCCCAGGTCGGTCCTGCTTGGATGAAGAGGATCCTGGTTGACAGTGGAAGTTCTGTAAACATTCTATTCAAGCGAGCTTATGATTTAATGAAGATGGAAGCAAAGGACCTAAAACCCTGCCAATCCCGGGTTCATGGCTTCAATGGCAGTGCAACGATACCTACTGGGATAGTAGAACTACCAGTGGAACTGGGGATCGGAGAGCGCAGTAGGGTCCGACTACTGCAATTTGTTGTTCTTGACATTGCTTCACCGTACAATGCATTCCTGGGTCGACCTGCTCTTGCTGAATTCAGGGCAGCCATTGCCCCGTGGTGTTTGACTTTAAAATTCCCAACCGATCATGGTATAGGAATCGTTCAAGGAGATCAGGCAGCAGGTAGAGCCTGTTATGTTGCTGAATTACGAGAAGCACAGAAGAAGGAGAAAGGAAAGGGCGTAGAGGAATCTCTCTGCGTCCGTTTTTCTGATAATTGACAGCTAACGCCTGGGCCCCGGCCCGGGCACCACTACCAATTCCTTAGAGATCTTGACCCTAGAGATAGCGAAGATAAAGATGAAGTAGAAGAGAATCAAGCGTCTCCAGCCGAACTGACTGTGGACGTCCCGGTCAGTGAGGATGACGACTCGAAAGTACTGAAAGTTGGATCTCAACTGGGGGAACAGATACAACAGGAATTGGTCGAATTTCTTCAGGCGAATCTTGATGTCTTTGCCTGGACGCACTCCGACATGTGCGGAATCTCACCGAACATTGCAAGTCACTCTTTAAATATTGATCCGCGACATGTTCCGGTCAAGCAAAAGAGGCATGGTATGGATCCAGAGAGATCTGCCGCCCTTAAAGAAGAAATTGACAAATTACATTCGAATGGTTTCATCCGAGATGCTCTATACCCAGAGTGGGTGTCAAATCCGGTAATGGTTCGGAAACCGAACGGAAAATGGAGAACTTGTGTCGATTACTCTGATTTAAACAAAGCCTGTCCAAAAGATAGTTTTCCACTTCCCCGAATTGACCAACTCGTTGACTCAACTGCAGGTCACGAATTGTTATCCTTTATGGATGCTTATTCAGGTTATAATCAGATACCCATGCATCTACCCGATCAAGAACATACTAGTTTCGTAACCGATCTGGGACTCTACTGCTACAGAGTCATGCCCTTTGGTTTAAAGAATGCCGGAGCAACTTACCAACGCTTGGTTAATCGAATGTTCGCTGATCAGATCGGGAAGACCATGGAAGTCTATGTGGATGACATGTTAGTTAAGTCCCGATTTTCCACAGATCACGTCAAGGATTTAAATTCAATGTTCTGTATCTTGCGTGAGTATGGAATGAAGCTTAACCCGCTGAAATGCCACTTCGGCGTCGCATCCGGAAAGTTTCTAGGGTTCATTGTTAACGCTCGTGGGATAGAGGCAAACCCCGAGAAGATCTAGGCAATAAGGAATTTGCAAACCCCGAAGACCATCAAGCAAGTCCAGAGTCTCAACGGGAAGGTAGCAGCGCTAAGCAGGTTCATCTCGAAATCCACTGATAAATGTATTCCTTTCTTTGATCTAATCCGGAAAGGGAAACGAAACTTTGAATGGACCACGGAATGTGAAGGCGCATTCCGATCGCTGGTTCAGCATCTCTCTACGCCACCGATTTTGTCGAAACCAATTGATCACGAACAATTATACCTTTACCTGGCGGTATCAGAGCATGCGATCAGTGCTGCTTTGGTCCGGGAGGAAGATCGAGTGCAGAAACCGGTCTATTATGTCAGTAAACGATTGACCGGAGCTGAGAGAAATTACCCCAGGTTGGAGAAACTGGCTTACTGCTTGGTCATTGCCTCGAGAAAGCTTCGTCCTTATTTTCAAGCACATCCGCTTACTGTGTATACCGATCAGCCGTTACGACAGGTCCTCACGCGGCCTGAGACGTCTGGAAGGTTACTCAAGTGGAATATTGAACTGAGCCAATTTGACATTACTTATGCTCCGCGGAGAGCCATTCAAGGGCAAGTCCTAGCTGACTTCATAGCTGAATTTACTGTTCCTGACGAATTACCTGAAACCAGCGAGTCTCCTGAATATGTATGGAAACTATATACAGATGGTGCATCAAACGATCGATGTTCGGGCGCCGGAGTTGTACTAGAAACCCCCGAAGGTCGATCCATATGCTATGCTCTGAAGTTCGATTTTCACGCAACCAACAACGAGGCCGAGTATGAAGCCCTGTTGGCTGGGTTAAAGCTTGCCAGAGATCTGAAAATTATCGCTATAGAAGTTTATTGTGATTCGCAGTTGGTTGTGTGTCAAGTACGAGGAGAATATCAAGCGAGAGATCGAAGGTTAGCTGCTTATCTAGCCCGAGTTCAGGAAGCGCTGGATCAGTTTGATTATTATGCTATTTACTACATACCACGAGATCGCAATCAAAAGGCCGATTCATTGGCGAAGTTGGCCAGCACAGGTGAAGCACAGCAAATGGGACTCGTCCCGGTCGAAACTTTGCCTTCCCCGAGCATCGATCAAATCAAAACAACTGATGTGTTAGAGACCTTTCCCAGCAGAGAATCATGGATGACTCCGTATCGAAATTATATTGAGAATGGAATATTGCCTGAACACCGAAATGAGAAAAGGCAAATTCTACGAAAAGCTTCGCGGTTTATCATTCAGGACGGGATCATGTATAGAAAAGGTTATTCTGTTCCACTCCTCCGGTGTATCGCTCACGACGAAGTCAAACGAGTGTTACATGATGTACATGAGGGAGAATGCGGCGATCACACCGGTGGACAAGCGCTTGCTAAGAAGATACTCAGATATGGATATTACTGGCCGACCGTAAATCGAGATGCTGCCAATTACGCCAGGAAGTGCGACAAGTGCCAAAAACACGCTCGAATTCCAAGAGCCCCGCCTACCGAGTTAACTCAAATGGTCAGTCCCTGGCCGTTCGCTATGTGGGGTATCGATATCATTGGCGCTTTGCCTCTGGCAAAAGGTGGTGCGAAGTATGCCATCGTTGCAGTTGATTACTTCACGAAATGGGCTGAAGCCGAAGCTCTCGCAACGATTACGTCAAAGAAAGTGATAAACTTTGTGGTCCGCAATATCATTTGCCGATTTGGACTCCCGCACACCATCATCACCGATAACGGGACCCAATTCGAAAGTTCAGAGTTCAAGAGTTTCTGCCAACGATTTCATATTCATAAAAAGTTCTCTGCAGTCGCACATCCACAAGCAAATGGTCAGGTCGAAGCTGTTAACAAAGTTATCAAATCCATCTTAAAGAAGCGACTGGAAAAGGCTGGGGGCAAATGGGTCGATGAACTTCCTATGGCGTTATGGGCTTATCGAACGACTCACAAGACCGCAACTGGACACACCCCATTTTCCTTATCCTATGGCTCGGAGGCCGTCATTCCAGTGGAGACAGAAGTATTTTCTCACCGCGTAACTTATTACGATCCGAAAACAAACGCTATATTACTCGCTGAGTCTTTGGATCTGTTGGACGAGAAACGAGAAGAAGCTGATTTAAGAGCGGCCGCATACCGAAGTCGAGTCGCCCGATTATATAACACCAAGGTTCGCCCCCGAACCTTTGATCTCGGTGATCTGGTCCTCAAGAGAGTATACCCGGTTCCTTCACACATGAAACCAAACTGGGAGGGACCGTACGTGATTACGCAACGACTTGGAGATGGCACATTCAAACTATCAACCGTGGACGGTCTAGTTTTACCAAGAGCCTGGAACAGCGAGAGTCTCCGTCGCTATTACATATGACAGGCTTTATTTATTTCATTATGTCTTTTATTCAGCAATTTACTTTTGCATTTCGAAATTAGAATTTGTAATAAGGCAACTGATTTGCCATATTTTTCTTATTTCAGCAATAAAATGCCATCTCTTCGAGCCAGAGCTGTGATTCATTAAATACAATGTACAACATCACGATGCACGAAGAGCTAAGTTCCATCACACAGTGGAATTTATTCAAATAGGGAGTGGCTATGAAGCAATCAACCACTCGCTAAATGAAACCCAAGCTCGGGGGCAAGCCATCCCACCAGGCCACGAAATGGGTTGATACACGACAACCCTTCATTCAACTCCGTACTCCCAGAGTGCGAGGCGGAGTATAAACATTTTACTAAACTCCGTACTCCCAGAGTGCGAGGCGGAGTATAAACATTCTTTGAACTCCGTACTCCCAGAGTGCGAGGCGGAGTATAAACATTCTTTGAACTCCGTACTCCCAGAGTGCGAGGCGGAGTATAAACATTCTTTCAACTCCGTACTCCCGGAGTGCGAGGCGGAGTATAAACATTTTTCCTAAGCCCCAGAGTACTCCGAGAGCGCGAGCTGGATACAAGCTTTTTACTTAACTCCGTACTCCCAGAGTGCGAGGCGGAGTATAAACATTCCTCTAACTCCGTACTCCCAGAGTGCGAGGCGGAGTATAAACATTCTTCTAACTCCGTACTCCCAGAGCGCGAGGCGGAGTATAAATATTCTCCTAACAAACTCCAGCTTCCGAGAGCGCGAACTGGAGTATAAACATTAACGAACTCCAGCTTCCGAGAACGCGAACTGGAGTGTAAACATTAACTAACTCCGTGCTTCCGGTACGCAAGGCAGAGTATAAACATACGTCAACTCCACACTTCTCCCCAATACAGGGGGCAGAACCATAACACATAACAAGTTGAAGACAGAAAGAGAATATATTTTCATTTCCATTATCAACAAAAAGAATCTGATTACAAAGTGTTTATGAAAAATTCTGCTAGTGGGAGCCGAATCCACATCTATACACGGCTATAGAAAAATCGACAAAATGCTACCCTACGCAACAAAGATTTAGGGAAAGAAGTTCATTCTTTCTTCTTCCTTATCTTCTTCTTTGGAGTAGCTCCACCTGATCCGCTGCCCGACTTCTTCCTCAATCGCTTGCTCTTTTCAGGCTTGCCCTCCGGCAGCGATATGATGTCGACATCTTCTTCAGAGCTGGAGGCGACGGAAGTTCTTCTAGGAGGACGAGCCGGGGGCATAGGAGTAGTAGCAGGAGGGGGGACAGGAGCGGTCTCGATCAATACAGTACCGCCCGGCGAAATCACCATTAACGGGGCGGGCCCGGGCGGACTAGAACCAACATTCCCTGCTGTCATCTCGGCAGCAATCTCAGCTAAAACGTCGTCCTCACGAGATGCTTGGGCCGCATCAGATGTGCCAATGGCTGGCATAGATAAACTAGCGGCCGGAGCAGCCTCATTCACAACATCGGACGGGTTGGCAGAGGGATCGATGGGTTCATTGAGAAGCTCCTCAATCATCTGAGCGCTGAAAGAAAACATATTTGCATCTCCCTCCTCGCCAATCAAAGTAGAAGTCGTGATGGCTTCAGAAAAAACTACCCCTTGTGTTTGCTGAGGAACTGATAAAGCAAGGGGCGCAGAAACTATAACTTCGGTCACTGAAATACGACAAAACGAAGATTGTTAGCCAAGTGTGTTGCTTAAGGTTCTTCACAACAAAACTACGAGAAGCGTTCAAATACCTTCCTTAGTCTGGACCGAAACATGGGTAGAATCATCGGCGGAAGATAATAACGGTTGATCAGGATTATATGCAGGAACAGATTGGGGGTCTACCGCACCAGTAGTCTCGGGCAATGTTGAGATTACGGCTCCAACACTTGCCTCGTGATGCGCGGTCCCCGAACCTTCGCCTGTCTCTGATGATTGGACGCCGAGTCTTTCTTTCGCCATAGAAATTACCACCTCATGAAGGGTCTTCCTCTCATCCTCAGTAAGCAGGCGCATCTCCAGTTCAAAGTCGTCAAGTGCTCCATCTGGATGCGCCGCTCTTTTCTCATTCACCAGCCGGGTCCAGGCATTATACAAGATCATGGAGTCATCTCCCAGCCACGCTAGATTTCTGTGTTCCAGCACATTAGCGTTATACGTGACTAAGAGATCGTCAAACTCAGCATCCAGCCTGGACCTCTCCTCCAAGATTTTTTCCTGAATCTCCGCTTCCACAGACTTAACCTTGACCGCCGCCGCAGCAAGTTCGGCCCTAAGGGATACTGCTTGGTCGCAAGCCTCTTGAGCAGTAGCGTTCGCATCGTCTTTCTCCTTCACCATTTCAGCGAATTTGGCCTTGAGCTCGTTCAGCTCTTTAACGGCTAAGTCTCGCTCAGCTGCAACGGTGGTATTGCGATGGCCCATCTCTTCCACTGTGGCACAGTGTTCTTGCTGCATCCTTGCTAGTTTGGCCACGACACCCTCGTGTTTCTTAAGAGTTTCAAGCTCTGACTTTCGGGACGTCTCCACTTCGGATTGAAGAACTTGGATAATGCGTTTCTGCTTCGCAATGTCGACATCACGTTCAGCAATGACTTTCGCCCTGTCGAAAGCTACTCTAGAAGCCTTCACGGCTGCCATATACCACTCCTTGTACTGAGCATAGAAGTCGTGAATGTAATTATGAGCAGTGGTCTCAGCTTCCGGAGGAATTCTTTTAAAGTTAGGAGGGAAGATGTAGCCATCCATGCAAATCTCCGGGTAGTCGTTTTTCATTTGGGCGAGTTTGGCAGCTCCCTCGCTTGTCAGCTCGGCCGGAGCTTGTTCAATTATAGCAGCTGCCGTTGGTTCCACTCTTGGCCGTTGAGCATCAGGCCGAGAAGACTGAGAAGGCAACTGTTGCTGATGAGATGGCCCTGGGAGGTCTACTGGAGCCCTGGGAGGCGGAGGAGAGCGAGATCGGGGTCGGTGTTGGTATCCCCGATCTCTGTCAAAGTAATCATAGCCAGAACGGTTACGCGAGTAATCTCTGTCTCTATCGTAACGTTCTTGACTCGAGTAGCCTCGCCCATGGTCCCTATCCGTCTCTCTCCTACGGGAATCATAAAATGGAGAAGATTGGCGCACATTCCTAAGCCTATCTAGAGTGGAGCCACGTCCTGACATCTCACCTGCGATAAGAAAGAATTACGGATTAAAATCCCATGAAGCAATGTTTACTATGCAGAAGTCATGAAGTGCCGTGGAAGTGTGTGTAAATGTGTAAACCCCCAAACCGACCGGAAGTGTTGACCGCACTTAAAGGAAAGGGCTCGTTCATATTAAAGACATCTTGTAATTCCTCCAACCCAGGATTATGAGAGATTGATATATAATCTGGGATAGGAATATCGTCAAGCCCTTTGAGAGAATCTCTCGAATGAGAAGGGGCGGCCTCAGAAATCATAACTCCGGAAGCGGGAAGAAACACATCTACAGATTTTCCCCCTTTTGACTTAAGTTTTTTGGAAACGGCGGCCTTGCCTTTCCGTTTTTCTCCCAATTCCTCCAAGTTTCCCGAAAGGTCAGCCATCGGCTCTGAATCCGTCTGAGTTCTTTCTTCGTCACTCGCCCCGATTATTCTGATCCCGAGTGACCTCTTCGCTTTTCTCTTCTTGGATTTCTTATTATTTTCCTTCTTGGAGACGGACTTTGAAAATCCCTCAACAACTATGCTTTGATTAATGTCAATCAAACCCAGAACTCTTAAGTTGTAGTCGTTCAGCACCGAGTCAATATGCCTCAGCTCGCTTGGGACTTCTTGAAGACTCCGGACAGTGCCCTTGAAACGCCCTCCATCGGGCCTAGAGATAATAGCTGTAAAAGGAATGAAATGTCAATTTTTATACCGAAGGGATATTGGTCAAAGAAGCAGGTTAAGGCGCTTACGTCTAGACAACCATCGCCTAGCGAAACCCGGAGGGCATCGAACGTAGAACCATTCGTTTTTGAAATAGCTCAGGCGCGTCCAAGCTCCAACTACAACTTGGCAATTTCTAACTGCCTCCAGGAATGTAAACGATGGGCTATCACCCCTGCTCTTGAAGTTAAATATGTGTCTGATCTCGAAGGGCCTAGGCGGGCGGAAGAGACAGTCCATAAATATTACGAAGACACTATTCAGCAGCGCGTGCCCGTTGGGATGAAGTTGTGAAGGAGCGATCCCTAAATATGATAACATCCTTCGGATATATTGATTGAAGGGAGGGAGAGTTCCAGCCGCACAAGCGTGACGGTAGAATGCTGTATATCCTTCAGGCGGATTGTGCGGTCTATCGGTGGCGCTGGGCAATAATACGTCACCCAGAGATATGTTGTGCTTTAAGCATATTCGTCCCAACAAGGATTCAGATATGTTGGACTGAACCGAATCAACAGGGTCCTCAATAAATATCGCATCCGGCAATTCATCTGGAGCCGGATCGATTACGTCGGCAGGGATGTCAGGAATCTCAAGCACAGGAGGAGTCGAGCTCTGCACCTCTTGTTGTTGGGAGCTCGAAGATTCCATAATTAGCTAACTCATCAGAAAGCAACGTTAAGTTCATAACCAGCCCGTGCATGCCCCAGTGTAGTGTGTGTGTGGACGTGTCGTGCAGTGCAAGTAATATGCATCACTTAAGCAAATTTAACAGAATGAAACAAGATGTTCGTACAACATATCTTGGGAATTTGAGAATGAAAATGACCGTCATCGCTGACCGTCACTTCCGCAACATCCAAACGCTACGAACCAACCTCGTGTATAAGTCAGTTGTGTTGTTGGTTAAGTCACAGTTCCATCGACGAGCTTCACAAAGGAGGTCAAATCTTTCGGTCAAGTTCGACTATGCAAGGCCGAAGCTCGTCGGAGTCAAGTATGCTAAAGTTCATTATGTTCGTCGAAATTCAACGTGAAACTGGTCGTAGTTCAGATGTTGGAATAAATCAGAAGAGCAGAAGTTTCAAAAGTCAGGACGTTCGAATCGATTGACTCGAATCGATATGAGTCGAATCAATGAAGTTCGAATCCACTGGCTCGAATCGATGTGAATCGATTCGATAAAGCTCAAGTCCAAATACTTCGAATCCGTATGGTACGACTCGATGAAAACTGGAGAAGGAAAGATGCTTCGAATCCATGAGCATGACACAGCTTCGAATCGGTCAGAATTTATGTCTTCGAATCGATCAGGGCAACATTGCTTTGAATCGATCGTTTTGATCTATTTTTTCTTCCATGATCATCGATTCGAAGCCTGACACTTAAGACTGATTCGAATTGCATGTTCCCGGATCGATGCAGAGCAGTAAAGAGGAACGAAGTCCATCCATAACAGGTTCCTTTCCCTGGATTCATCGATTCGACCCATCCTAGATCTACTGATCCTTCATGCTTTTCAGAAGAAAAAATGGAATCGCTGTCAAGTTTTCCAAGTTTTAATGTTCTACACTCGAATCGGTTCCATGTTTACCTGATTGTATTCGACTATAGTCAAAGGCTTGGGAAAATTTGATCAATTCGTATGAAGACACGAAGGTTTCCTGCTCTGAAGGATCGAGTCGAAGAAGAAGCTCTCGTAACAGTAAAAAGTGAAAAGTGAGAAGTGAATAGGAGCCCGGTATATATAGGGGAGATGTGGCGATTCGCCTCCCGGTATATCTGACCGGCTTCTATAGGTGGGATAATCGACTCGAATCGATTCGTTGTGACATCTTCGAATCCATCACAACGCAGCGTCGTTCCACCAGTTCGAATCCCTCCTTTAGTTCGAATCCAACCGGTTTCGAATCCTTTGCCACATCGAATCCATTCCGGCAGCATCGAAACAAAGCAACATTGATCCGAACACTCACAACTTCTACTCCATCTACTCTTCGAATCCATCAAAGCGACATTTCCACGAGGCTCATCGATACGAAGCTGCACCGATTCGAACTTCTATCGATACGAAGGAGTTAGCAAAAACAGAATTGAAACCGTCATGTACCTATCGATTCGGAGTGCCAACCTCGTATCCCTCGACTCGCAGCGGTTCGAAGGTCATCGATTCGAATGGGCACTTCGAATCCATCAAAACCATCTGTAAAAATGAACACATCGCTTCGGCATGAAAAGATTACTGGATTACCTTTTTACCTCGATTCAGGAGAGGATCGATACAAGAAGATAATCATAGGCAATCATAAAAGCAATATTTTAGCTCGAATCTCAAATCTGTCCAGGAGAGGACCGATGCAGGTTTCGATAGTGAACCGAACTGACAACGACTTGTGATCACGCAACGTTAATCAAAGTCAGGATAATACACATATGCACGTATTTCTGACTAATGTTTGATCTTTATCTTTATCATTTACAGGGATATTCGTGTTCATCTTGTCATGACTCAAAAAAAACCGGCAGCCAGTCATTATTGTACGACGGTCGATTACAGCGATACAGATTGCAACTTTCGGTAAAGCATGTCATAGCTGTCCAGTGAGAGACTGCAACTTTTCAAAGCACGTCATGTTTGCACAAGACGTACTTTGGGGGGCAAATGTTATCCCGCCTTTTGGCAAGGCCGTGATACCAAGGACTTAACTGGAAAACAGTAGCAGATCGTCTTGGAAGTCGGTTACACGTTAGGATCGCTACGGATATCGACGAAATTTGTCCGAGTCCGGATCGGGCTGCAATTGATAAGATATGCTAAGCAAGGCCAGAGGAAATGGCGTTCCAAGTTTCGGGTCAATCCGGGTTCGTGTGCTCAAGATATCGTCGACAAAAGATGGAGTAAGCCACCCTTGGTTCGAATCGATTAGCCAGGGATCAGTTCGAATCCATCGAACTTCCATCTGCTTCGACTCCATCAGCTTCCCATTGCTTCGACTCCATCAAGCAGAATCAGTAGCTTCGAATCGATTGAGGCAGTCATTACGTTCGACTACATCAAGCGAGCCTTCATGTAACTTGAGTTCGAATCCACCCTCGACTACATCATAGTTCGAATCCATCGAAGGAAGGGACCTTCGAATCCATGCATTCGAATCCCCAGAGACAAACTTCGAACCGGTCCATAGCTACGAGCCTAAGTCGATTCGAACGAGCATTGGTCTCATCGATTCGAAGGAAGAGGTCCTTCGAATCCATTCCCTCGACTCCACCATCTTCGAATCCAAGTCGTGATTTCGACCCAGTCAAAGCGGAGTGCAAAGCGGACCGATTCGAAGAAAGCGCACCACGTCACCATCTTCACAAGCAGGAAGATCGATTCGAACGAATCGATTCAAGCATATCGATTCGAACGACTCCAGAATACGAAAAACGCCAACTTGAATCGATCATAACTCGAGTTCTACAAGTCCAAATCCTATGAAATTTTCACAGAAGCTCAAACACATGATGACGAATGTGCACACCAAATTTCAGCTCAATTGGACGATTTCTTGATCGATTCGAACCGAGGGTCGAATCGATCCCAAAGTGGGCCCAGGTCTCCAGATTTCGGCCATGTGGGCCCCCTGACGTACCAGAACTGGTCTCCCCACATTTTGGGCGAAATACCAGCCTCCTACACCTATAAATAGACCTCCTGGTCATTCAGAAAGAGGGTCGGAGAATTCTAAGTACTGAAGAGCGTCCAGATTCTGCCAGATTTACTCCAGAACACCGCCGCTGCTTTAGATTGACACTTAGCGTTTGAATTCAGTTGTATTACATTATCAACTACTGTAATCTTCAAGTGATCGAGCAATAAAATCATCAAACTTCATAGTGGACGTAGGCAAAACGCCGAACCACTCTAAATCGCTTGTCTTTGTAATTTACTTTCTGTTGTTTGGAGTTTTTGTTAGATAATCCACAGTTTTAATTTTCATTCTTCACTTTTATCTCTTCAAAAACTTCCGAAGAGTGTTGTGCCCATTTTTGGTACAAACAGTATTTATGTGAAAATATATAACCAATACATACCATGATTGACCAGCATAATTCATCCAATACAATTTATTACTTTACTTGGACTCATCTTTATGAACACTAATCAGACCAAGCTAGGCTCATTTTTTAAACATAAACAAAAGCACATAGACAAATATTTAATAATACAACGCAACTCAACTAGCAGACTGGCATAAAAATCACAAGCAGGGTGCTCCTCATCGACTCTCAACATTCAAATCCATCAGACAAAAACAATAATGTACCACGAAGCCTTAAAAAAAACGCAGGTTCTTACACATTCCTCAAATCAATCAGCACACATACCAATATAGTGCCTCATACCTAAGTTAATCACCTCGTGTACATAACGGCATAAAAATTATTCCATCTACCGAAACACTCAATATTCAGTTACTATACACAGATGATAACACCTAAAAGATCCAATCGCTATCAAATTCGTATTAAAGGAAAAAACTCATAAATAAGAAACGAAAAGGCATAAGTGTAAGTTTGAAATTAGGGTTAAGAAAATGTTATGACGCAGAGATTGAGTAATGGAGCTCCGCTCTGGATCGCCACAGTAGAAAAGACTGACAAGGGCAAGGGTTTTGAGAAAAGTCTGATTAATTTTGGAGAGGAACGTATTTGATTTAGGGTTGCTTATTTTGGGGGAAATAGTTGAATTTTTCTTAGCAGCAGAGGAATAACAAGGCGAAACCTTTTGCCTACGTTTATTTGGGTAAACGCGGAATCTTTTAATAAAGGCGGGAAGTGAAATATTTTTTGTTACCTTTATATAATTAGGTGAAATATTATTAGTTGCATTTACATTCAAACGCTACCAATTTTTGCAACCAAAAGCTAATTTTCTTGTAGTGTAGTTCGGAAGTGAAATTGTGTGATCGAGTAAGCGATCGGATTTGGTATTGCGTACGGATGATATATGTACATCGTATGGGTCTGAATGAAATGGATATTGAAAATTTTGTAAAGAAATGAATGAAATGATTTTGGGATTTTGAGATTGGATATTATGGTTAAGTAGGATATACAGGTATTCAAAAGCAAAAGGGAATTGATTTTTGATTTCAGAAGATAAAATTTAATGGCCCGACAAAAAGGTATGTATTTAAATTCCTATATGAAATTTGATGATTTTCGTGTCTAGCCACTTGGCTTTTTGTTTCCTTTTGGAATCTGGGGGGCCGTAGAGGCATTTTGTAGAAGTACCGAGCTAGCCGCGCGAAGGAGACGCTAGTAAAAAATTTCGGAAATTTAAGGAGTTAGAAAATTTTGATAATTTAAAATTTGGTTTCAAATTTAAATTTGAATTGTTAAGTAATATTGTTTGTGACTTTTGGATAAGTTGGAAAGTTAGGAAGAGGGTTAGTGTGTCTTTGATAAAAAGATTTATTTTGGCAAGTTGTTAAAAACTATTTGGGTTGAGGATATAGTTAATGGATTATGGATCATTCTTCCTAACAAGTAATTTCGGGGACGAAATTCTTTTAAGGGGGAGGAATGTGACGACCCGAAATTTTGGATATTTGTAATGAGAATATTTAATTGATTTTAAATATTCAAAAGGGTAATTTTAACTTGAATTTCAAATATCACTATTTATTGGGTAATTTAATTATTAAATTAAATAATTTGAAGTTGGATAAAATATTGAATCTGGGGTTTTAAGCCAGTTAAAAAATAATTTGAAGGCTTGTAAAATTTATATTTATGATACTGAAGATAATAGAAGTATTAAAATTGAATTTTAAGGTGATTTAATCAGTTTTAAAAATATATAGTTTAAATTGAATTTAAAAATAGCCTTCCGATGCACAGTCTCGGAATTCGACGAAACCAGTTCCATTGGATCCGTAATATTGTATTATTATCGGATTTCAATTTTCGTAGTGTTTGGAGTTGTCGTGTGATCATACGATATATAAACGCGCTGGAATTTATATCGAAAATTCAAATATAATATATTTTGACCGGTCAAATTTCCTTCAGCCGAAATTCTCTCCCACCAGCCTGTTTTCTTTCTCCATCAATGCTTTTTGCCTTCTCTGTAGCCAGCAACCCTATACGCTAATATTTTTAACGCAGAAATCAAATAACAGTCGCTCATCTTCCCCAACACGCCATTTTCTCAGCTATAACTCGCGACCTTATCCCTTTCCTCAATTCAAACATTTTGATCGAAAATATAATAACAACGATAATAAAAACGGTAGCCGAGTTTTTTCGAAAATCTACTGCCCTCCTTTCTTTCTTCAGATTCAAAAAAAAAGAAGGGGCGATTGACTGATATCGGCCTCCATTCAAATTCAATCAAATAGCGTTCCCCTCCCAGTTCTTTTCTATCGAGTTGGAAGCAGCTCGATGATAGGGGCGCGATTTTTCCTTCGGCTTCATTTGAAATCGAGATTGATTTCTAGCACGGTTGGTCTCGATTTGTTCTCGAGCTCGGGAAAGGAGGCTGTCACGTCGACTGGAAGCGGAGAGATCCAGCGAGGTTGGAAATAGAGGAGGCAATCTCGATCTGGAAGTCGGCGACTTCGACGTCGGCGTGGATGGGGTCGTTCGTTCGAGGCGGGGCCTATGCCAGTGGTGGAGGCGAAGTCGCATCGAGCAGGTCGATGGGGCGGAGACGTTCGGAAATTCGTAGGCAGTGAGGTATACCATCTCTTTTAATCTAACTTAATAAAAAATATACTCTCATATAGATTTGAAAAAGGGACAGTTTGGCACAGGTCCCTAATAAGTTTCAAAATACACAAAAACCCCAGTAAAAAAAAGTTTGTAAATTAGGTCCCCAGAATTAAGTTATCGAATAATGGCATATGCACTTATGCAATTATTCAATGAATAATTGCAGACATTTATGCAATTATATCAAAAAACTACAGACACTTCCACAATTATTCACTGAAAAATTGCGGAAATTGAAAAAATTGCGGAAAATTCTGCAATTATTCACCAAAAAATTGCGGAAATTTTCGTAATTTTTTAAAAAATTTGCGGAATATTCTGCAATTATTCACCAAAAAAATTGCAGAAATTTCCGCAATTATTCACCGGAAAAATTGCACAAATTTATGTAACTTTTGGATATAATTGCATAAATGTCTGCAATTATTCAGTGAATAATTGCATAACTATATGCAATTACTTAGTAACTTAATTCTAGGGACCTAATTTACATACTTTTTTTTACTGGGGTTTTTGTGTATTTTGAAACTTATTAGGGACCTGAGCCTAATATTCACTTTGAAAAATATATATACAGTTAGGTTTGAATTTTAATTTCCGATTATAACTTGATATAATATGTTTTTACTGATTGAAAATATATAAAGTTAGCTTTGGCTTTTGTTTTTAATTTTTCAAGTAAATTAAATTTAAAAATATGTTGCAACAAAGTATAAACATTTCCATTTTAGTTTAATACATAAAGATTTGAAGGAAAAAATTATATAGTTCCGCACATGATTTTTTGCAGTCAGACAAATCTGATAATTATCTTTCAGTTTAAAGATTTTACCTATATATACACACCTACCTTGATTTAAATATAATACATCGTAAGTAAAATAAATACGTAGTAAGGTGCTTAACTTATGTAATCTATTCTAGTTACTAAAAGATTTTTTTAAGGGAAAATTATCTAATTAAAATTCTTAGTTAATTGAATTTATTAAAGAAGATAATTGATTTGTTCGATTTATTTAAAAATGTTTATACAAGGTCTAAAAATCATGGAACAAGCCAGTTTGGAATGGATTGCAAACAACAAAATAAAAAGGTGAGTTAATCTCACTCTTCTAGATATTAATTTAAATTTAAATAGTTAAATTTAAATGTTTGGTTGAATGATTAAATTGATTGGATATAGTATATATAGTATATATATATATATATTGGAGTGATTGATATTCCCGCATTATATAGCGGAAGAGACCCTATACGCCGCATAATAGCGGATGATATTATATTAATCCCATATACCACGATATTCCACCTCGAAGTGGAATTGGTATTGTGCTAACATTTGTGGATGCAGGGAAAACAGGTTGGAGGGATCCAACTGGATTCCTCAAATTTATTTAGAATAATTTTATATTCAGTGTTATGATTTTTGATATTCTATGATGAATTATATTGGTAATTGGAATATTGAATGTTATGGTTTGTTTGAATATATTTCGGTGCACTGAGTTAACAAAATATATAGAATTGGATTTTTGAAAAAGAAAATGAAGGAGTAAATTTTTAAGTAAAATAATTATAGAGAATTTGAATAAATTAAAGAATGAATTGGAAAAGAATAAAAGTGATTCTAAATTTTTAATAAATAAATTTTGAGTATGGGAAAGGAAATTTTTAATAAACAAAGAAATATTAAATTTTTAACTTAAGTGATATTATATCAAGAGATAAAGAATTTATTTTTAATTCAAGGTTTGAATTTATTGTTAAGGAAGGAGTAAAGGAAGGAACTTGAAATAAATACGAGATTTGTAGTTTCAGGTTAAATAAGACATTAAAACCTAATTAAGTAGTTAAGTCTGGAATTAATAAAAGTAACATATTTTAAAATAAAATTTGATAAGTAAAGGAATTTATTTAAATGGAGTAAATTTTGAAAATCAATTTGAGAATTGATTAAGTACTTGAAACTGGGATTTTAAAAGGAAGTTGAGACTATAAAATTTATAAACGGGGTTTATAAAGTGAAGTAATATATCAGTGGATATTTGGAAGTATAAATTCAGGGTGGAAATTTATTAAAGGAATGGATAAATTTGGTTAAAAATAAATAGTGATTTATTTTTAAAGAATGTGAAAGAGAAGTATATTTCCCTGGAAAGCCAAGTACGTTTTCCAAAGCAAACTTTTAAGTATAAGTTGTTTAAAGGAATGTTTTAAGAAATAATTATTAAGTTGTTAAATTTTTAAAGGTAAAGATTTATTAAGTTAGTTTTAGTGGTAATTATTTTAAAAAGGGTAAATGGGTATTACGTTTTAAAAAGATAATTATAAATATCTATATTTTATAAATAGTTTTATTTTAAAGATGGTTTAGTTAAAGTTTTATTTGAAAACTTGTATAGAATTTCATAACTCTTATTTTAAAATTTAGTGTGACTTAACTTTTATTTCAAATTTAGTTTTATATTTTATAAAGTAGTTTTACTTTAAATATTTTTAGAATACATATTTTTTTAATAAGTGTTTAAGTAGTTTAATTTAAAAGTTTAAAAGTATATTTTAGAATAAAGTGATTTAAATTATTTTAAAAATCTAAAATGTTTGGACTTGGTTATTTTCAGTGGAAAAACAATATTTGGGAAATTTATTCCGTAAAGGAAGATGGTTTGAAAAACTGTTTCAAGGGTGAAATTGGGAATATATCTTGTGAAGATATCTTGAGATTAATAAATAATTTAGGTAATTATTTATTGTTTGATGGATGCTTGTGGATGTTAATTGATAGTTAAATCACCGACTATCAATATTTGGCCAATGCGCTGATCGTTTCGAAGAGACTGGGATCAAGATTAAATTTCTCGAAAACCACTTCGTTCCGATTTGTATGTTTCGTGGGGAAACGAGTTTGAATCGAAGATGGTACAGTGAAGTGCAAGGGCTAGTCGCTACTAATCCTGAGGGTGATTCCAAAATGGATGTAGTAGGAATAGTGCCTTCGGTTCCGTTCGAACCCCGGACAGACTTGTATGGATGAATGCTTTCGGAACATCGTCAGGTGGATGATGGGAATTCTAAGTGAAACGTTCTAAAAAGGTAATGCTTAGCCTCAAGCCCCATCAACCGGGAATGACTGAAAATCAGGGGTTATGCAGCAAGGCTATGTGGGTAGCGCCCATTAGGGTGAGGTCATCCCTGTCTAGATGTCCCCTTTTATAATCGGCTTAGTGGTGCGGTTGCTGATCCCAACCATGGGGTGATCTTACTCGGAATTACCCTTAGGTAGTTCCGGTCTTGTGTTGTAGGGGATCGGGCATGGTCCTCGGTACGCTGATCTAGACCAGGTACTGTGACAGGTGGTACCACAGTGCCTAGTTATTCGTTGGAAATCCATTCTCCATACGTGCCTGTACGGTTTTGATTGTGCCCAACTATTGCTGAAACGTGAGATGCAAGCATTTCAGCTAGATTCTATTTTACTTTCTATAGACACTATTATAATATCAGACGGTTTTGATAAAAAGTGTTTTGGCTATCGTAAGGTAAAAACCCGACATGTTTATTTGTGGCGTGGTCTTACGAGATGCTTTTGATTTCAAAGGGTTTTGGAAAACTTTAATAATCCAATTAAGTGTGTTTTCTCACGCTGGTTTTCCAGACTGACTCGGGTGTATTTTATTATAATGCTCGGGTCAGACCGAGTATTACAGATACATGATAGGATGCTGTGGAGATCAGGAGACGAGCTGGACGGCGAAGCGTATTTCCGTAGATTTGTATATTCCGCTGTGTAAGGACAGGTTACTATAACTGTCCAGATTTGGTTGTGATGATTGTGTACTCTGATGATTGTAATTAATATACAGTTACAGATTCTTTTGTGTAAAAATCTGTTGTTATATATTATATTTTGTTCCGCTGCGTTTGTGAGATTCTGATGTTGTTTCTATTTCCTTCTTCTACCTCTTTCTTCTTCTAATCTTGATGGTTCGATTTTTCGGCTCTGAAAAATCTTGACGTCACAAGACCATACTTATGATAAATACATCACTAATTCTATCTAGATTAAAATGGGAGATCATAGATAAAATTTTGAGTTGATTTATGTGAAAGTATAAGAGTGGATTTGCCTCTAAATTGTCTTTTAATCTCATATTTCCATTCACTTTGTTCTAGTTAGTTTTACCTTTTTAGCTTAGAACAGCTTCAAACTTTGGTTTAATTTGATTGAGTAGGATTAAAAATTAATTCACTTCCCTATGGATCAACCCGTACTCACCACGAACTAAAATTGTACGTTGTGCGCTTGTTGTTATTTTTATTACATTTTTTTAGCAATTTTATAACCGATAGAAAACTCGTCATCTAACAAGTTTTTGGCACCATTGCTGGGGAATAGATTTGATTTTAGTTTTACTCTTTGAATTATTTTTTTATTTGATTTTATTGTATGTTAATTTTGTGCGTTGAATTGTATATTAAAAAAATAATTTGTGTTGTGTGTTTGTGTGATTTTTTGCTTTCATTTGATTTGTGGGCATTTTGTTTTTTATTTGCTTTTGTACTTCTAAAAAAACATTGCATTACAAAACAAAACAAAATTTATTTTATTTTCATTTACAATTTGCATTTCATTTTTTATAATTTACAGTCTGTTTTACAATAAACCGCCCTACACATACTAACCAAAACTGTGACGACCCGGAATTTTTGAGCATTTGAAATTGGAATATTTAATTAATTTTAAATATTCAGAGATAAATTATCAACTTAAATTTCAAATATCGTTGTTTATTTGGTGATTAAATTATTAAATTTAATTTATTTGAAGTTGGATAAAATAGTAAATCTGGCATTCTAAGCTAATTAAAAATATTTTTGAAGGCTTATAAAATTCATATTGATAATACTGAAGGTAATAGAATTTGTAAATTGAAATTTGTAGTGGTTTGTTCGGTTTTAAAATTTGTACCGTTTAAATTGAATTTAAAAATAGCCGTCCGAGGGACAGTCTCGGAATTCGACGAAACCAGTTCCGTTGGGTCCGTAATATTGAATTATTATCGGATTTCAATTTTCGTAGTGTTTGGAGTTGTGGTGTGAACGTACGTTAGATAAACGCGTTGGAAATTTAATTGATAATAACCGGTTCAGAATTTAAATATAATGTATACTGTTGCTCAGTCAAAAGATTTTCCTTCACATCAAAACTGTACCCTTCTTTTCAGAAATACTGTAGCCTAGCTTCTCTAATACACCATCTTCTATTTATCTATTCAAGCACACAATCTTTGCCTGAAAATCTTCGAACGCAAGAAATAAATTAACGAGAGAAAAAAAAAAGAGAACGAAGCTTCCCCAGTTAAAACCCATTTCTTCCCCTTCTGCTTTTTATACGAAATCATCTTCAAGAAAAGAAAAGACGAAATCCCTTTCTTCCTTTAACCACGAACCTATTGTCTTCCTTCCTTCTTCCTTCGTCCAGTTCGAAAGAAAATAATATTAAGAGGGACGAACGGAAGCAAATCGAAATGGGGTGTCGAGTGTTGATCATCTCGAACCCTTTCAAGTCGCGATATTTGTTGGAGGGCGTCACGAGTAGGGTTTCGATTGGGTCTTGGGCCGATCTGGGTTCGCGTGTGTGGAGGCGTTTAGGGGGATGTCGTGACTTCGATGGGGTTTCGATCGTCAGGTAGCCGCGAACTGGAGCTAGGGCACGAAGCGGAGAGACTCGTGATGGTCGCGATTGGTCTGGCGATGTGGGGAGGCTGCGAAGTGGGCGTTGAGCGAGCGTATGAATGTGAGGTCGACGAAATCGGCGAAGCAGTTTGATGAGGGTCGCGACTTGGTTCGGCGGGACAGCTACATCGATGGTAGAGGTTCGGGTCTGGGTTCGAGTTGAAAGAGAGGTATGCAGTTCCTTTTATCCATCTTGTCCAATTCGAATTTGATAATACGTGAACACATTTATAGTAAAGGCAGTTTTTAAATACAGAAAAGAAAATAAGATAATTTATTTAAAGGATTTAGTTTAGAATCAATTTATCAGTTTAAACCAAATGATTAGTTCAAATTAAATTGTTAGTTGATTAAAGGGAAATTAATTGTCTAATTATTAAAAATATTAATAAGCTGTAAATTTATTTATATAAGGTCATGATCGTGGAAAAATAGCTGTAATGGAATTGGATTGCGAACGGAAATTTAAGGTGAGTTAATCTCACTCAGTTTAATTTTAAATTTAATTGGTTAAATTTAAATAGGGATGAATGATTGAATTGATTGATTTGATTGATATGGTATATAGTAGTATATAGCAATATATACATATTGGCATATGTATATATTTGAGTTGTTGATATTTCCGCATTTATATAGCGGATGAGACCCTATGCGCCGCATAATAGCGGATGATATTTTATGAAACCCATATACCGCGATATTCCACTTTGAAGTGAAATTGGTATTGTGCTAACATCTGTGGATGCAGGGAAACAGGTTGGAGGGATCCAACTAGATTCCTCAAAATATTTAAATTTGTTAAATATTCTATGATATGATTTTTGATATCCTGTGATGAATTATATGGATAATTGGATGTTATGGTTTGGTTGGACCAATTTGGATGTGCTGAATTATCAAAATCTCTAGAATGGAATTTTTGAAAAGAAATAAAAGAGTAAATTTTTAAGTAAAATAATTATAAGAGTTTGGATTAAATTTGAGAATGAATCTGATTAAGAATAAAAGTGATTTCCAAAATTCTAATAAATATGGAAAAGAGGAATTTTGAATAAACCGAGAAATATTGAATTTAAAAACTTATGTGATATTATTTAAAGGAATAAATAATTTATTTTTATTCAATGTTTAAATGTAATTAAAAAGAAAGAAGGAATTTGGTAAAATTTGAAACTTGTGTTCAGTTTAAAGATTTTAAATCATAATGAGAAATAAAATCTGGAAGTTAATGAATTTGGAAATAAATGGATTAAGTAAGGAAATTTATTTCAAAGTAAAATAAATTGGGAAATCAATTATAAATTTGATTTAAATACTTTGGGATTTGGAATTTAAAAGAGAAGTGAGATTTTGAAATTTATAAACTTGGTTTATAAAGTGAAATAAAATATCAGGGGATATTTGAGAATATAAATTCAAGGTGGGAATTTATAAAAGAATATAAATTGGTTTAAAAATAAGTGTTGATTTATTTTTAAAGGATGTGAAGAGAAGTGTATTTCTCTGGATAGCCAAGTACGTTTTCAAAAGAAATTTTTAATATAAGTTAAAAGTTCTAATTTGTTTAAAAAGGCATGTTTTAGGAAATTGATTTTTTTTTCTAAAGGTTAATTTCCAAAGTAGTATTTTCAAAAATCTATTATTGTAGTAATTATATAAAAGTGATTTGGTATTATGTTTTTAAAAGAGAAATTTAGTTTATATTTGAAAAGTGGTTTCATTTTAAATATTCCTTAAGTATATATTTTGTTAAGGTATTAAAGTAGTTTTTAAATTTCAATATTATAAAGTATATTTATAGTAAAGTGTTTTAAAATTATTTTAAAATCTAAAAGTATTTTGTACTTGGTGATTCAGTGGAAATAATTATTTGGGAAATGTATTCCGTAAGCGGAATTTGTTTTCCAATGAGCTTTGAAAATTTGGAAATATATCTTGGAAAGATATTTGGGCAAATAAATAATGTGGGAAATTATTTATTGTGTGATGGTTGCTTGTGGATGTTAATTGATAGTTAAATGACCGACTATCAATATTGGCCAAATGCGCTGATCGTTTCGAAGAGACCGGGATCGAGTTTCCGTATACCGGGATTCTAGGTCTGGAGACTCGAATACCACTTCGATCCGGTTTGTACGTTTCGTGTAACGTGTTCGGAGTCGAAGATGGAGCAGTGAAGTGCAAGGGCTAGTCGCTACTAATCTTGAGGATATTTCCAAAATGGATGTAGTAGGAATAGTGCCTTCGGTTCCGTTCGAACCCGAGACGGACTTGTATGGACGAATGCTTGCGAAACATCGTCAGGTGGACGATGGGCATTCTAAGGGATATGTTCTGAAAAGGTATCGTTTAGCCTCGAGCCTCATCAACCGGGAATGACTGAAAATCAAGGGTTATGCAGCAAGGCTTCGTGGGTAGCCCCCACTTGAGAGTAAAGTCATCCCTGTCTAGATGTCCCTTTAATTCGACTTAGTGGTGCGGTTGCTGATCCCAACCGTGGGGTGATTTTATTTGGAATTATCCAGTAAGGGATGATTCCGGCCTTGTGTTGCAGGGGAGCGGGCGTACTCCTCGGTACTGTGATCTAGGCCACGTACTGTGATAGGTGGTACCCCAGTGCCTAGTCATTCGTTGGAAATCCATTCTCCCTACGTGCCTTGTACGATATTTGTTTGTATACCTAGTATGCTGGAATTTAATCATGTAACAATTTCAGCTATTTTAATAAGTATTTGTAAATACACTATTATAATATCAGAGGATTTTATAAAAAGTGTTTTAGCTATCATAAGGTAAAAACCCGACATGTTTATTTGTGGCGTGGTCTTACGAGATGCTTTTATTTTCAAGAGGATTTTTGAAACTTTAATAATCAATTGAGTGTGATTTTCTCACGCTGGTATTCCAGACTGACTCGGGTATTGTTTTATATGATGCTCGGGTCAGACCGTGTATTATAGGTTACAGGATATGATGCTGTGGAGCTCAGGAGATGAGCTGGATGGCGAGACGTATCACCCGTACTTGTTTATATATATATTCCGCTGTGTGGATTGTTGTACTCTGTTGTATTGAGGACATGATATGGTTATTGTCCAGTTGTATGTTATGTGTTCTCTGATGTATACTCTGATGCTATATTATATAAAACTGATATAGTTTTGATTTGTGTAAAGATCTGTTAATATATATTATATTTTATTCCGCTGCGATGGTTAGATTCTGATTTTGTTTTTCTAATTTTTTCTTCTTCTACCTCTTCTTCTTAACTAAAATGGTTCGATTTTCCAGGTCTGGGAAGTCGGGTCGTTACAGTGGTATCAGAGCTTAGGCTAGCGATAACCTTGGCTCTGGTGGGAATTACTCTTAAATAAAGTCGATAGTACTCTAGAATGAGTTTGAGAGTATTAATAGATATGAGCGCGTATTTGTTAGTGAATATAAAATGGTTTTATATTGTGTTGGTTGGTTTATTGAGTAGTTTATGGATTCTGATCAATACGAGTAATTAACGTTATTGATAGGGATCTCTAAACACTTAAATAGAACAATTCGACACAATATTGTTTTAAAATGGGTAGATGAAATAATTTTACCCAAATTATTTTTGTATATGAAAGAAATAATTTTTATAAATTATTATAGTTATATTTGGATGTTTGGTTGTTAGATGATGATAATAAATTATTATCATTAGGAGGAAATTGAATAAGAAATTGAAAACTTATAACCAAAGTTCAAGAATAAATTTATATAACAAATGGAATTTGAGCACATAAATTATAAATGTAATTTATAAGTTGAAATAAAACTTCATATACAAAGGTGATTATAATTTTGAAATAGAATTCCATAGAAACATTTGAAATTGAAATGAGCTAAATTCCAGGGAATGTTTGAATGTAGATTTAAAGGAATTGCAATTTGGGATTTTCGGGAAAAGTTTAAATTCCTGGGATTTGGAAATGGTTTTCAAAGATTTTGGAGAAATAATAAGTAGTACTATTTCAGAAATATTTTGGGGTGGAATTGAAATCTGGTGAGGTTTGGGGATTTAAAAATATTTGAAATGTTTTAAAGAGATAAAAGCATTTAATTCTCTTTCGGTCGCTGGAAAATAATTTCGATGATGACTACAGCATCATCGATGTCTATTTTCGAGTTTCCAAAGAGAAATTGCTACCAAACTGTTTTAAATTGGGAATGATTGTGAACTGGGTTGGTTTTGAAAATTCAAAGGGAAAATTGTTTGGTAAAAGCAGATTGTTTTGGAAATTGGGATTTGAGGTGATATACTAGATATGTATGAGTTATTTATGGATTCAAAATGGTTTTGAAATAAAACCGGGCAATTGGATTCTGGGAATTCTATTTAAAATATAAACGTGGAAATTTAAATGAATCAACAATATAAAGTATAGAATGAAGTTGATTGAAATAAGAAGGGAATGAAAGTTTAATTCTGGGATTATAATTATGAGATGAAAATAACTTAATGAGTAATATAAGTTGGTAGATAAAAGAGTTAGAGAACTTGAAGGTGAACGAATTGTAAAACTTGTATAAAATTGTATCCTAGAAATTAAAATTTAATTCGAGTATATGAAGGTGAATAAAATATATTTGAATTTAACTTAAGATAAGTTAAATAAAAATTGAGATTTGGAATTGAATTAAATGTAAGTAAGTTGAAGTTGAATTGAATTGGATATAAAGGTAATGTAAAATGCTTATAATTGTGTAAAGAAATTCATATTCTTAAGTTCTTAAGTGTAATAATTTGAGATCTGATTGTAAAGATGAAAATGGACTTAAATGAATAGTCCCAGGTCTTCAGCAAGTAAGTTAAAACTTATGAATAGAGATGAAATTGTAAGTCATAAATGGGAATTCATTTCTTTGAACCATTAAGAGTTATAATTTGAAATTGTAATTATCAAATGGAAACGACTAAGATGAGCAATCTTAATTTTTAAATAAATCCAAACTTGAATTATAAAATAAATTGAACTTAAGATGATTAAGTGAAGTGATATTTGGGATTTAAAAAGCAAGTATTTAATTTTAACCAGCGGAGGAACTAATTTGATAATAAATTAGTTAATGAAATTTAATTGTGAGTTAATGAAATTGGATTAAAATAGTGATGGTTTGAATTGCGAATGAAATCCAAATAAGTGAAAATAAATTGGAAATGGCCTGGTTATTAATAAAATAATTCCAGATGAATTGAGTATGGAAAATAAAATTCATAATGATTGAGTGAATAAACCAATTATATTAAATAAATAAATGGATGGAATTTGATTAAATAAGAATCAAATGAAAGATGGAAATAAAACTTTAAAGGGTTGGTTAAATGGAAAATAAACTTAAGTTATTGACTTAAGTAAATGTTGAATGGAAACTGAACTCAACAGAGGAGTGGTTTAAATAAGTTGAGAAATAGTTATTGAATGAATTAACTTGGATTGTTTTCGAGCTAAATAAAATTCAATTTTTGGAAGTTGGAGATGAATTGAATTTAAGGAAAAAAAAATTGGAAACGAAGTAGTAAATTGAAGTAAGTTGGCATTCATATGAAATGGGAGTTCAATTTGAATATATACACTTCAATGGTGAAGTAGTAAATAAATATAAGAAAATTTTTATATTGAACTTAAGAATTGAAGAATGAAATTCTTAAGAAAATTTGTATTGGAAATATACTTAGTAATTTTGGAAAAAAAAAATATACTAAGTGAATAGTTGAATGAAGACTAAAACTGAAGTTGTGAAATGGGATAGTTGTGAATAAGGGGGTAACAATCAAAAAGGAATGTGAATAAAAGAGAATTGATATAACTGATAATCAATTGGGCTAATTACGTAAGATGTACGTATATTATTTTATTCGCATAGCTATTTGGTCCAGATGTCGAACACAGAATTTCGAGATAGTTTTATCGATCCGAATTGGGATTTTTCACTCGATTTTCAACGGCGAGCCTGGATATGGATTGTTGATGGATTCTGGATATTCTCTATCATAGTTGGTGGCTATGCAAGGAGAATGACGGTTTCTGATCAAGAAACCAGATCTGGAGTCCGCACTAGGAAGTCGGGTGGACGATACTAGTTCGGAGGTGAAATTGTGTGATCGATTGAGCGATCGAATGTGATATTGCGTACGGATGATATATGTGCATCGTACGGGCTTAAGTAAAACAAATATTGAAAATTTGTAAAGGAAAGTATAAAATGACTTTGGAAATTGTGATTGAATATTATTGCTTAGTAGGATATACAGGTGTATAAAAGCAATGGATAAATTGGGATTTTTGATTTTTGAAGATAAAATTTAATGCCCCGACAAAAAGGTATGTATTTGAATTTCTATATGAAATTTGATTGGGTTTTTGATCCAGCCACTTGGCTTTTTGTTTTCTTTTTTGAGATTGGGAGGCTGTAGAGCCATTTTGTAGTTGTACCGAGCTAGCCGTGCAAAGGAGACGCTGGCAAAAATTTTCGGAAATTTAGGGAGTTAGAAAATTTTTGATAATTCAAAATTTGAATTCAAATTTAAATTTGTATGGATAAGTAGGTGGTATGGTTGAACTTATGAATAAGTTTGGGAAGTTAAAAGATGATTAGAGTATCATTAATAGAAGATTGTTTGGGTATTGTTAAAACTATTTGAATTTGGGAAATAGTTAACGGGGATTGAATCATTCTTCCTAACTAGTAATTTCGGGGACGAAATTCTTTTAAAGGGGGAGGAATGTGACGACCCGGAATTTTTGAGCATTTGAAATTGGAATATTTAATTAATTTTAAATATTCAGAGATAAATTATCAACTTAAATTTCAAATATCGTTGTTTATTTGGTGATTAAATTATTAAATTTAATTTATTTGAAGTTGGATAAAATAGTAAATCTGGCATTCTAAGCTAATTAAAAATATTTTTGAAGGCTTATAAAATTCATATTGATAATACTGAAGGTAATAGAATTTGTAAATTGAAATTTGTAGTGGTTTGTTCGGTTTTAAAATTTGTACCGTTTAAATTGAATTTAAAAATAGCCGTCCGAGGGACAGTCTCGGAATTCGACGAAACCAGTTCCGTTGGGTCCGTAATATTGAATTATTATCGGATTTCAATTTTCGTAGTGTTTGGAGTTGTGGTGTGAACGTACGTTAGATAAACGCGTTGGAAATTTAATTGATAATAACCGGTTCAGAATTTAAATATAATGTATACTGTTGCTCAGTCAAAAGATTTTCCTTCACATCAAAACTGTACCCTTCTTTTCAGAAATACTGTAGCCTAGCTTCTCTAATACACCATCTTCTATTTATCTATTCAAGCACACAATCTTTGCCTGAAAATCTTCGAACGCAAGAAATAAATTAACG
Source organism: Allium fistulosum (assembly GCA_030737815.1). Taxonomy (NCBI): domain Eukaryota; kingdom Viridiplantae; phylum Streptophyta; class Magnoliopsida; order Asparagales; family Amaryllidaceae; genus Allium; species Allium fistulosum. The sequence continues at coordinate 747,682,892 of CM060905.1, read as the reverse complement.
AGAGAAAAAAAAAAGAGAACGAAGCTTCCCCAGTTAAAACCCATTTCTTCCCCTTCTGCTTTTTATACGAAATCATCTTCAAGAAAAGAAAAGACGAAATCCCTTTCTTCCTTTAACCACGAACCTATTGTCTTCCTTCCTTCTTCCTTCGTCCAGTTCGAAAGAAAATAATATTAAGAGGGACGAACGGAAGCAAATCGAAATGGGGTGTCGAGTGTTGATCATCTCGAACCCTTTCAAGTCGCGATATTTGTTGGAGGGCGTCACGAGTAGGGTTTCGATTGGGTCTTGGGCCGATCTGGGTTCGCGTGTGTGGAGGCGTTTAGGGGGATGTCGTGACTTCGATGGGGTTTCGATCGTCAGGTAGCCGCGAACTGGAGCTAGGGCACGAAGCGGAGAGACTCGTGATGGTCGCGATTGGTCTGGCGATGTGGGGAGGCTGCGAAGTGGGCGTTGAGCGAGCGTATGAATGTGAGGTCGACGAAATCGGCGAAGCAGTTTGATGAGGGTCGCGACTTGGTTCGGCGGGACAGCTACATCGATGGCAGAGGTTCGGGTCTGGGTTCGAGTTGAAAGAGAGGTATGCAGTTCCTTTTATCCATCTTGTCCAATTCGAATTTGATAATACGTGAATACATTTATAATAAAGGCAGTTTTTAAATACAGAAAAGAAAATAAGATAATTTATTTAAAGGATTTAGTTTAGAATCAATTTATCAGTTTAAACCAAATGATTAGTTCAAATTAAATTGTTAGTTGATTAAAGGGAAATTAATTGTCTAATTATTAAAAATATTAATAAGCTGTAAATTTATTTATACAAGGTCATGATCGTGGAAAAATAGCTGTAATGGAATTGGATTGCGAACGGAAATTTAAGGTGAGTTAATCTCACTCAGTTTAATTTTAAATTTAATTGGTTAAATTTAAATAGGGATGAATGATTGAATTGATTGATTTGATTGATATGGTATATAGTAGTATATAGCAATATATACATATTGGCATATGTATATATTTGAGTTGTTGATATTTCCGCATTTATATAGCGGATGAGACCCTATGCGCCGCATAATAGCGGATGATATTTTATAAAACCCATATACCGCGATATTCCACTTTGAAGTGAAATTGGTATTGTGCTAACATCTGTGGATGCAGGGAAACAGGTTGGAGGGATCCAACTGGATTCCTCAAAATATTTAAATTTGTTAAATATTCTATGATATGATTTTTGATATCCTGTGATGAATTATATGGATAATTGGATGTTATGGTTTGGTTGGACCAATTTGGATGTGCTGAATTATCAAAATCTCTAGAATGGAATTTTGAAAAGAAATAAAAGAGTAAATTTTTAAGTAAAATAATTATAAGAGTTTGGATTAAATTTGAGAATGAATCTGATTAAGAATAAAAGCGATTTCCAAAATTCTAATAAATATGGAAAAGAGGAATTTTGAATAAACCGAGAAATATTGAATTTAAAAACTTATGTGATATTATTTAAAGGAATAAATAATTTATTTTTATTCAATGTTTAAATGTAATTAAAAAGAAAGAAGGAATTTGGTAAAATTTGAAACTTGTGTTCAGTTTAAAGATTTTAAATCATAATGAGAAATAAAATCTGGAAGTTAATGAATTTGGAAATAAATGGATTAAGTAAGGAAATTTATTTCAAAGTAAAATAAATTGGGAAATCAATTATAAATTTGATTTAAATACTTTGGGATTTGGAATTTAAAAGAGAAGTGAGATTTTGAAATTTATAAACTGGGTTTATAAAGTGAAATAAAATATCAGGGGATATTTGAGAATATAAATTCAAGGTGGGAATTTATAAAAGAATATAAATTGGTTTAAAAATAAGTGTTGATTTATTTTTAAAGGATGTGAAGAGAAGTGTATTTCTCTGGATAGCCAAGTACGTTTTCAAAAGAAATTTTTAATATAAGTTAAAAGTTCTAATTTGTTTAAAAAGGCATGTTTTAGGAAATTGATTTTTTTTTCTAAAGGTTAATTTCCAAAGTAGTATTTTCAAAAATCTATTATTGTAGTAATTATATAAAAGTGATTTGGTATTATGTTTTAAAAAGAGAAATTTAGTTTATATTTGAAAAGTGGTTTCATTTTAAATATTCCTTAAGTATATATTTTGTTAAGGTATTAAAGTAGTTTTTAAATTTCAATATTATAAAGTATATTTATAGTAAAGTGTTTTAAAATTATTTTAAAATCTAAAAGTATTTTGTACTTGGTGATTCAGTGGAAATAATTATTTGGGAAATGTATTCCGTAAGCGGAATTTGTTTTCCAATGAGCTTTGAAAATTTGGAAATATATCTTGGAAAGATATTTGGGCAAATAAATAATGTGGGAAATTATTTATTGTGTGATGGTTGCTTGTGGATGTTAATTGATAGTTAAATAACCGACTATCAATATTGGCCAAATGCGCTGATCGTTTCGAAGAGACCGGGATCGAGTTTCCGTATACCGGGATTCTAGGTCTGGAGACTCGAATACCACTTCGATCCGGTTTGTACGTTTCGTGTAACGTGTTCGGAGTCGAAGATGGAGCAGTGAAGTGCAAGGGCTAGTCGCTACTAATCTTGAGGATATTTCCAAAATGGATGTAGTAGGAATAGTGCCTTCGGTTCCGTTCGAACCCGGGACGGACTTGTATGGACGAATGCTTGCGAAACATCGTCAGGTGGACGATGGGCATTCTAAGGGATATGTTCTGAAAAGGTATCGTTTAGCCTCGAGCCTCATCAACCGGGAATGACTGAAAATCAGGGGTTATGCAGCAAGGCTTCGTGGGTAGCCCCCACTTGAGAGTAAAGTCATCCCTGTCTAGATGTCTCTTTAATTCGGCTTAGTGGTGCGGTTGCTGATCCCAACCGTGGGGTGATTTTATTTGGAATTATCCAGTAAGGGATGATTCCGGCCTTGTGTTGCAGGGGAGCGGGCGTACTCCTCGGTACTGTGATCTAGGCCACGTACTGTGACAAGTGGTACCCCAGTGCCTAGTCATTCGTTGGAAATCCATTCTCCCTACGTGCCTTGTACGATATTTGTTTGTATAACTAGTATGCTGGAATTTAATCATGTAACAATTTCAGCTATTTTAATAAGTATTTGTAAATAGACACTATTATAATATCAGAGGATTTTATAAAAAGTGTTTTAGCTATCGTAAGGTAAAAACCTGACATGTTTATTTGTGGCGTGGTCTTACGAGATGCTTTTATTTTCAAGAGGATTTTTGAAACTTTAATAATCAATTGAGTGTGATTTTCTCACGCTGGTATTCCAGACTGACTCGGGTATTGTTTTATATGATGCTCGGGTCAGACCGAGTATTATAGGTTACAGGATATGATGCTGTGGAGCTCAAGATTTGAGCTGGATGGCTAGACGTATCACCCGTACTTGTTTATATATATATTCCGCTGTGTGGATTGTTGTACTCTATTGTATTGAGGACATGATATGGTTATTGTCCAGTTGTATGTTATGTGTTCTCTGATGTATACTCTAATGCTATATTATATAAAACTGATATAGTTTTGATTTGTGTAAAGATCTGTTAATATATATTATATTTTATTCCGCTGCGATGGTTAGATTCTGAATTTGTTTTTCTAATTTTTTTCTTCTTCTACCTCTTCTTCTAAACTAAAATGGTTCGATTTTCCGGGTCTGGGAAGTCGGGTCGTTACAGCTGTGCATTTCGTTAACTATACATTCACTTCCATCGCATATAAATACACTGCCTTCCTCATTACCCATATACCACACTACCGCAACTTCAACATTTTCAACGGTTCCACCATCTACCATCCTACTGAACTCCTCACTACAAAGCCAACAACCTCCTCTACAACCATTTCCTCCTTCACTATATCAAACTGCACATTCATCATCTTGCCATAATTCCTGTGCATGTGCACATAACCAACACCACCGTTTCACTCCACTGGTTTGCATATCAATCATCTCCCTACCACTGTCAACATCCCTACATAACCACTACAATTCAAAACACTTCAGTAAACAAGTGCACATCATCACCATCAATCCTCTACCTAATTTCCAACCACCAACAACTACCAGTCACCTCCCTCTGCACTTAAGACTTACTGCCTGCAACCATACTCAACTCCACTGTCACTTCCCAATTACACTTCATCAATTGCCCAAATCCAATTGCACTTCATCAATTTCCTGGTCTCCTCCTTACTACAATAACCTCACCTCAACAAAGCCACATTCTCCCATCCACAACTCTGCCAACTACATACTCCTCTACACCATCACCACTCAACTACATCAATAACCGCCATCACACTCACAAACTTCCTCTTGCCAAACAACTCAACTTCCATCATAGTAAATCATTCACCCAACAAAGCAACACCCACCAACCATCAACATTCACTGCCCTCTACATTACAACCTACTAATAACTCCAAACAAAACATACTTCACTCCTTTGTTATACTCCACTGCCTCTAAAAACAATCTGCATCAACCCCTTCTCTGTGCACACACCCCATCACTCCTCTCTGCAACTCAAAACTTTTGCACATCTCCTCGCCCAAATACCTAAAACCATAGCGACAACCCTTCCGACAGCAACTTCCTCCCCAAAATCGCCTCGGCCACCAGCAATCGTCGACTCCATCACGCAACTCAACCACTTCACTCCAACACCTTCAACCCGTATCGATTTGCGACCAAGTCACCTCCTTCACCAACAACACAAATCCTCAATCTGCATTGAACACCAAAGCAATCACCACACAACCTCACCACCTATCGAATACCCACGACCAATCTCCAAAAGAAGCCTTCGTTGAATCCCTAATCGCTTGTAATCAATCGCAATCGAAACAAGCAACTAAAACCATTTACAAGTGTAATTATTGATCTGGGTATTCTTTGATTTATGGATTTGGGAATTTTTTTTTGAAATAAGAATTATGTGTGTAATTGTGTAAAGGCACATTTGTTTTAAGTTGGGTTGGGCCATGGATAATTATTTGAATTTAACAAATTTTTTTTCATAGTTCTTTTACAAGTGCGTTGGAATTATTTTTGATTTAATTATTCTTGTTTAATATATATATATATATATATATTTCACTTGCTCTTAAACAATATATATTCGTTGATTGCACCTTTTCAGGTTACAAAAGCAGAAGGAGACAAATTGCCCTGCCCTGCTTGCTTGCTTATAAAAAAATGCTGCTTTTAAAATAAATTGCTTATAATTCTGCATGCTTTGATATCGTGCTCTCATCTCTTGTCCTTATTTGCTTTGTAATTTTGGTTGCTTATATTTTAAAAAATTTCAAAAACAAAATCAAAATCCATTCGTAGTTGCATTGTTAAATCACGTTTATTTTCTGTTTTGCATTCATATCATCTTATTTTCTTTTTTTAAGGGCAATACCCTAATTCACATAAGGTGAGGGATTTCATCACCCCTTCCTTGGCCCGCAAATTGGATTTCATCTTAGAATTTGACTAATAATAATGGTTAGACTTCATACTTAAGAGAGTTACGAGATCACCTAGGGTTAACTGTAGCTTGACAGGTTTTCCACTTTCGACAATTTATTTTCTTGGTGTCTAGGCTACGTAAGAGCAGTAATCATTTATAAATATTACGATGATACGTAAATATTATTGTGATTTTTTCTCTGAAGGTGCTTAAACCTTTGGTTGCATTGCTATTGTGGTGCACCGATAACTCCTGTCCATTACCTGGCTAAAAAATATTTTGTTGGACTAAGACAAAGTGTGATTTTACAATTTTGGGTTAGCAGCCACTAAGGACAGAAAATTTATAATTAAGTTCTTGCATTAATTTAGTTGCATTAGTTCATGCATACTTAAAAAAACAACAAAATCCAAAAAATATATAAATTTTACTTAACTTAGTTTTTTTAATCTACAAGAAAAAAAATCTTTTTAAACCTTTTTCTTTGAAAAAAAGAAAGAAAAATTTTCAAACAAAATCAAAAATCCAAAAACAATTTTTCTTTAGAAAAACAAAAATCCAGAAAAATATAATCTTTTCAAAAACAAAAACTAAAAAAACAAAAACATATAAAAAAATATATTTTTTTAAAATCCAAAAATCAAATCTCCCTTTTGAAATTTAAATTTCTTTTGGTAAATATTTTTCCTTAAAAAATATATAAAAACAATTTTTCACTTCATTTCACCTTATATACCTTGCTTCTTTCTCTTAAATTCAATACTCACTTCTTTCTCTTCTCGACTTTTTCTTGTGCATGAGCCTTGGACTCATGACACGATAACAAATCGTTGGACTCGCGACTCAACAACTAATCTTTAACCCAAACAAACGATCCTTCTATAATGCAAAACGAAAATGCCTCTTGAACTCTCATGTATAGAATCTTTCCCAATAGATTTTCCACTCTTTGTATCACGCTACACGCCCCGCCCCAACGGGTAACCATTTCGAAATTCACACCAACCATATCGCCACTCTTTTGAAATTTGGCAATTTTGAACATGATGACCCATACATTTTCTTAACGAAATTCGAACAAGTTTGCGCAACCATTAAACTCCAACAACTTTCTGATGATGGAATCAAACTTTGATTAATTCCATTTGCTCTTACTGATTACGCTGAAAAATGGTTGTATAGCCTATTATCTGACTCAATCAAAACTTGGGAAGAATTCGTTAAAGTTTTATTAAAAAGTTCTACCCTTTGGAAAAAACAACTAAAATCCGAAACGAAATCGTAAATTTTCATCAATTCAGGAGAGAACCATTCAAAAAATATTTTAAAAGATTTAAAGAGCTTTAGATAAAATATCCATACCATAATTTCGAAAAATGGACCCTTTGCCAAATCTTATATGATGGACTTGAAAACAGCTCATGAACCATGCTTGAATCAATATGCCAAGGCAACTTTCTCGCCAAACATCACGATGATGCTTGGCAATTTCTTGAAAACCTAGCCGAAAAATCATCCCAATGTAAGCTAAAATCGACGCAATGATTAATAAATTCGACAAAATTTTCTCATACAACCAAATGAACCAAGCTTCCCAACACATGTGTTATAAGTGTAACGATTTGAATCATGTAGCCGATCAATGCCCTAATTCGGTCGAGCAACTCTATGCTTTCAATAAGGTTAAAAATGACCCGTTTTCTCCAACGTACAATCCTGGTTGGAGAAATCACCCGAATTTTTTTTGGAACCAAAACAATTCCAACACGAATTTGGTTCGTCCCAATTTTCAAGCATTCCTGAATAATGCTTTGAATCCTCCTTTCTAGCCTAATCATTTTCAACAAAACTTTACGGGTCTATCTCAGAATCAACCTCAACAATCTTTTGCTTCCTAAGATGATAAAAGATTAAGTTCACTTGAGAAAAGTCTTGAAATGTTGGCTAAAGCAACTACTCAAAGCCTCTAATCAAATAAAAATTTACAAAAGTTATAACTTTGTACATGTAGAATACGAGTCAGTCGATTACAAAATTTGAAATGCAAATGAGTCAATTAGCCACGCCCAAAAGTGAACGTGAATGAGGCACATTCCCAAGTCAGCCAGTTCCAAATCCCAAAAATTAGAGCACGAATTCAAATCAAGCCCATGTTTTTCAAGATAGCAACATAACTTAAATGAATGCTATCACAACTTTGCGTTTCGGTAAACAAATCGGTAGTCAAGTTGTTAATCCAAATGATTTACCTGAAACCCCTCTCAACACTTCTAAAACAACAAATGATTCTGAACAAAACATGGAGCCAAACATCGAATCAAACTCCAATCCAAATTCTTCTTCTACTCAAGTAGACCCACCTACCGAGTATCGTGTTCCATTTCCACATCGTCTTCGACACAATAAACACTCTGACCAAATGGAAAATGTAATATCCCCCTACTTGGAGGCCCAAAACTAACAGTTACGGATGCTGCAATCATCTATAGTTATTAATCCTCGACGACCAAATACGGTAATGTTAGAGTCATTGATACACATAAACACATGAATATTGGAAAATTTTAAAACATCAAACAAATTCCATATTCCATTTCAAAACATTTGAAATTCATTACATAATCCCATAATCGTTAACCATGTCCAGAGAAAATATGTTTATTACAACAGACGCCAAGAGCGATATATGAAGATACCCACTTAGTTGATCAGGGTATATATATAGGCAATATAACAACTTTTCCATTACAACCATCACAACGGAATCAAATAAAAGAGAACTCTAGATAGCTATCATGCCTCCTGCATGTCTCCGGAAGCTTATTCGTCTAAAGAGGTACCTGAAAACCTCAACTCTCAAACTACTCAAAATCAATTGTGTACCCGAGAGTTTAAGAGGAAAACATAAACTTCGAGTCAGACATAAGCCTAGTATGAATAATAATCTACCATCTCAAACCATTTAGATATCTAGTGAGACCACGCCGCCTAGCAAAATGGGTTTTCTTCTCACTAGTATCCTAAAACCTTTTAAAAACCATATACTGTGCTACTGCAACCACAATGGTTAAAATAATTCAAAACAATATTATATGATGATATGCAAAATAAATGAATCAATTCTGGATTACCATCCCCATTCATTTTGACTATCTACCTCAGTTATAGTTTCTAGGATTACTATTAACATAATAGTTTTCATGGGCTGACTAATAATCGATAAAATGATCAAGGACTCCTTTTCCAATTACATAGTTTTCATGGGATCACTATGAATCTATTGTTAAATCCAACATCTTTACTCTTATCATAGTTTACATGGGTTGACTAGGAACCTATTTGTAACTCCAATATCTTTTCTTCTTATTCTAGTTTTCATGGGTTGACTAGGAACCTATTGACATCTATCAATATCTTAATCCGGATATAGTTTTCATGGATTCGTTATAAACCTATTAGCTCTTGCCAATATCAAATCATAGTTTACATGGGCTAACTATGAACCTGTCTTTTTGACATCTTCATTTATACATAGTTTTCATTGGCTAACTATGAACCTATTGGCTCCTGCCAATACCTTTTCCTATACACAATTTTCATGGGTTTACTGACAACCTATTGACCCCTACAAATATCTTTTCCCTTTTAGAATCCTATATTCTGGTCTTCCTGACCTCCTGGATACAATTCTACTCATTCAGGGGTTAACTTAATTTATATTCACTACTGGGTAAACCTAGCTGGTTATTCTGCCCTTCCCCAAAATTCAGTTATGTGTCCATTGCAATGTGAATATATATACATATATGAAGAAGCATACATAATAACTTGGTTAATCCCTTTAACTTTTAATCAAAGAAAAATTATACAAAAACTCCTTTTTAAAAGCATTATATATTTGTGCCATGGTTATCTTTCAAAAAATGAAATTGGGTTATTTGCTTTGAAAACTAAGGCTGTCATAACCTTCAAAACTTGGCTTTCGACTTCACTGGATAACCTCCTTCGAAAGCATATAAATTTCTTTTCAAAACATTAGGCCCCTCCCTTTCAAAACACTTTAAAACTTCTCTTTCGAAACCTTTCAAATGTATTAAAGTATTACTTATTATCTTTCAGAAGCATAGCTTCGAAACCATTGGAAGTATCCCTTTCGAAACCGTTGAAAGTCCCCCTTTCGAAACCATTGGGTACATACTTAAAATATTATTTGGGTCAAAGTGAACATAAACGATGGTATCTCTTTTGAAACCATCCTTTATCAAATAAAAATATTGGGGAAGCATGATGGCATCAACACCATCTCTTTCGAAAGCTTCTGATCATTTAAACAAAACATTGAAGGATAGCATTGAAACCCCTTTCGAAGCCATTGCCTTCGAAACCCTTGAACCTGTTAGAAATCATTTAGGAAATGGCTTAAAACATCTTTAAAAACAAGTACTACCTTTCGAAAACATTGATGACTTCAATAGACTTGATAGGTTAAAAACGGCAGCAAGGTTTCGACTAGGTCGAAACCCCTTCTTTCGAAAACATTTTTTTGTAAGTAAAGAAACCCATTCGAAGAACCCATTTGAAAGCAAACATAACTAGATGGTGACCCTTATGAAAGCATTTAGAAAACCTCTTTCGAAACCATATGCTTTGACTCCTTCGAAGGCTTTAATTAAAATAAAGGTAGGCGCTTTTCTTTTAAAACAAACAAAAACGTACCGACCCCATCGGAAGCTACACTTTCGATGCCAAACCTTCCGCCATTCTCCAATCCACTACGTACCATCTATGTGATACCTTATGTATTGGTTTCGGTTGGGTTTCGACTTGGTTGAAGGCGGAAGCTCTGAGTCGAAAGGTACTTCTAAAGAAGACGGAACCAACTTTTCTGGGTAAATCAGATTTAATATTAATTAAAGCAAGCTCTTTCTAACTAACCTTCCATGTGTAAACACAAGATTGGTTGCCTTAACTTTTCAAATGCTTTACTAAAACAACTATCGCTAATTATAGATCTGAACCACGGTTAAGTTAGCAAATAAACCCTTCCATTAAGCAAAACCACTATTGCAAATAAGTCCCTCTTCTAAATAATTTAATTTGCATAGAAAATCACTTAGGAAAAATCCCCAAAATTCCAGAAATTCACTTTAATCGTGTTATTTAACATATCAAAATTTCATACCTAAATTCTTAATATAATTTCTGAAATAAAATTATAAACCCAATTAACAATATTTTCCTTTGAAAATTCATAGTAATCTTTCCATAGCTTGGAAAATTATCAAAATTAAAACCCAACTCCAAAATCATGTTTTACACAACATAAAATTTTTCCATGGTAATTAGACATCAATATAATCAGTTTTACCATAAAACTGTATATACTCCTATTTAAACATTCTTGTTTAAATCAAATAAATTGTAATTCAAGCATATCATCATCCAAATCATCATAAAAACGAATTTAATCTTAAATCCGAAAACATATACAAAATAGAGATGAGATTATTATTCACCTTGATTAGGATAAGAAGATTTGATTGAGATTAACTGCCCCTAAGCTTGAATCCCTAGCTTTACTTTGATTTCTCTTTTCTTTGATTATGGCCGCTCCTCTTTATGTTTTTATTTGCATTTTCAAATGACGTGAATGGGAAATGAAATGGTAGGAACGAGAATATATAAGCGTAAGGGTTATGTGCGGCGTATTCCTAATATACCCTTACGTAGATTAATTAACCTAAAACCATTCTTAAGCCCATTTAATTATTTAATTGAGCTCGGCCTTAATTATATTTATTCAAATCTCAACCCCTTTATCACTTAACATTTACATTATTATATTTAATTTATCTAATTAAATCTTCTGAGTAATGTTATCAAAAATTAGGGTTGTTATAGGGGCTCCTCCTTAAAGAATTCCATCCTCGAAATTCAGTAAGGACTAAATACTAATCATTGCAATCATCTGTAATGACTCCTAACAACCATATTTGTCTACCTGACTAGGAATTATCTATATAAACCTAATATAGACATACCCTCAAAGTAGATCAGGATAAATATCTCGAATCATGTTCTTTGTCTTCCAAGTACAGTCCTTCTCGTTGTCGCTCCATTGAACTTTCATCTACTTGACTGTCTCGTTCCACAATCTCTTCTCATCTCTCACTACAACCCGAACTGGTTGTTTAACAAAAGTCAAATCAGGCACTACTACTAAGTCTTCCGACCTTGTCGGAGGAACAGTAGTCTCTGGATCATGCACAAACTTGCGAAAATGAGACACATGAAATACATTATGGACACCTACCATACTGCTTGGCAACTCTACTCTATATGCGAGCTTTCCACTCCTCCCTATAATCTGGAATGGACCAACATATATCGGTGCCAGTTTCGCTGACTTTCCGATCCATACCACACCCTTCATCGGTGATACCTTAATGAAAAATCTATCTCCAACTGAGAACTCTAGGGCTTTACGCCTCTTATCTGCGTAACTCTTCTGTCTGGATTGAGCTTCCTTCATCCTTTCTCAGATCAACTCAATCTTCTCTGATGCCTCCCTAACCAAATCTGGACCTAAGACCAATCTGTCTCCAATCTCTAACCAACATACTGGTGATTTGCATGGCTTACCATACAAAGCTTCAAAAGGCGCCATTCCTATACTAGTTTGATAACTATTATTATAGGAAAACTTAACCAAATATAGGTGATCCTCCCAAGATCCACCAAAGTCCAATACACAAGTTCTCAACAAATCCTCGAGTACCTTATTGACTCTCTCTATCTGCCCATCCGTCTGAGGGTGATACGCAGTACTCATCTTGAGCTTAGTGCCTAAAAATTATGTAAACTCTTCCAGAATTCGCTAGTGAACAAAGCAACTCTGTCACTGACTATGCTACTAGGAATCCTATGTATTCTAACTATGTTCTTTATGAACAACTTAGCTAAAACATGTGTCATCCTGGTTGACTTTACTGGAATGAAATGGGCACTTTGGTCAATCTGTCCATGGTGACCCATATACTTTTATTTCCTCTGTTTGACCTTGGCAACCTATCTATAAAATCCACGGATATCAAATCCCATTTTCAAACTGGAATCTCTAAAGGCTGAAGTAACCCACTCGGCTTTTGATGTTCGGCTTTCACGTCTTGACGGTTTGTGCACTGTTTAACCTACAAGCCAACATCCCTCTTCATACATTCCCAATAGAAGCTCCTCTTTATATCTTGATACATCTTGGTTCCTCCAGGATGAATCGTCATAAACTTAGATCGATGACATTCCCCAAAAACTTCTTTCCTTAGGTCCTCAATATTTGGACACACAACCGTCCCTTTTTTCCCAACCATCCTCTCTGGTCAAGACAAAAATCTCTCAAATCATCGATCTCAGTTCCAACCTCAAGCCTTCTGATATTCTTGTCTAGTAATGGATCCACCTTCTGCTTAGAAGCAATTCTCTCGATCTTGCTTAGAAGCAATTCTCTCGATCAACACTGGTCGAACTTCTAAACAAGACAACGTAGCAGTACTCTGACTAGAACTAGCACTCGATCTTAATTGAACACCACTGGCAAAAGCTTCTGGATCCTTCCACTCTGCCAACATAGCAAACACTACATTCTGGTGTCTTCTACTAAGAGCATCCACTACTTTATTACCTTTCCCTGGGGTATATTCTATACCAAAATCATAAGTAGCCAAAAACTCCAGCCACCTTTGTTGTCTCATATTCAACTCTTCTTGAGAGAATAAGTATCTTAAAGACTTATGATCTGTGTATAGCTCAAATCTCTCCCCTAAGAGATAATGCCTTCAAATCTTCAATGCGAAGATCGTCGCAGCCAACTCCAAATCATGAGTAGGGTATCTCACTTCATGCAGTCTAAGTTGTCGTGAAGCGTAGGCAATCACTTTATCATTCTGCATCAATACAGCTTCCAATCTAGTCCCACATGCATCATTATACACCACCAACCTTTGATTTCCATCTGGAACTACTAATATCGGTGCATTGGTCAACAAATTCTTTAACTTAAAGAATGCTTCCTCACATTTGTCGAACCAAACAAACTTCACCTCCTTCCTGTAAGCTTAGTCAAAGGCGCTGTTATCCACAAGAAGTCCCTAATAAATCTCTGCTAATAACCAGCTGTCCAAGAAAACTTCTAATCTCAGTCACCGTCTCTGGTCTATTCCAATTATCAACAGCGTCGATCTCATATGGATCGATTGACAAGCCCTTCTCTAAAACCACATGACTAAGAAACTTAACCTCTTTCTTCCAAAAATGACACTTGGAGAACTTTGCCTTTAGCTGATTCTACCTCAGCGTCTCAAGCACAACTCTAAGATAATCTTCATGCTCTCTTTCATCCTTAGAGTACACCAAAATATCATCTATAAACACCAATACGAATCTATCCAAATACCCTCGGAAGACTCGATTCATCAAATCCACAATGAAAGCAGGTGCATTCATTAACCCAAATGGCATTACTAACCACTCATATGAACTATATTTAGTATGAAATGTTTGTCAAAGGAATGTTGTCCTCTGCCACTCTTAACTGGTGGAAACCTATCGCCAAATCCAACTGGGAAAACACTTTGGCTTTACACAACTGATCGAATAGATCATCAAGTCTTGGCAAAGGATACTTATTCTTGATCTCCTTTCGTTCAACTTACGATAGTCGATACACATCCTCAACGACCCATCTGGTTTCTTCACGAATACCGCAGCCACTCCCCAAGGCGAACTACTTGGTCTAATAAGATCTCTTCCTTCTAGATCCACTATCTTTACCTTCAATTCCTTCATCTCAGTCGATGTCATCATGCTAGGTGGTCTACTCACAAGTTCAGCTTCTTGCATAAGATCTATCCAAAACTCAATAGCTCGTTTCGGTGGTAGTCCTGTGACTGGCTCAAAGACATCTGTAAATTCTTTTGCTACTCGAACCTGACTTAGCTCTTCTCCCACTTTCATTACACTTAACAAAGCACAACCACTCCGGTCAGAATTCTCTATTGAGAATATAATTCGGTTATGACTATCAGGATGTCTTAGTGATATCTCCCCATCCTAGCGAAATATCCTAGCATCATACCTTCTTAACTAATCCATACCCAAAATGATTCCAAAGTCTATGAAATCAAAAACATACAAACTGCATGCAAACTTATGACCTAACAAAGCAAGTTCTAATTTGTCACATCTCATCCCTAGAGTTGCATACCCTCATATTGGATCCGCAACCCTTAAGGAAGTAATAAGGTATGTAGGTTCTAAGTATAACCTATCAACCAAAAACTGGGATATAAATGAATGTGATGCACCAGTATCAAATAGTATCCTAACTGGTATACTCTGAATCAAAAACGTTCCTTCCATCATAGTCTTTCCTTTATCAACTACAGTTAGCTTAGCAGATGATCCAATGACAAAAACCTTTCCCTTGTTTGCCCTGACTGGCTCTGGACACTGGTTCTTATAATGCCCAACTTGATCACTGTTAAAGCACTTCACATTCTTCTTATCTGCAGCCTTCTTCCCCTTGTCTGACCGGAACTCATTTGCATAATGGCCCTTCTTGTCACACTTGTAGCAAACTAAATCAGTCTTTGCCTTCTTTGCAACCTCTCCCTTCCGGGCTCCCTTCTTCTTAAAGAACTTTCTTTTCTTCCCCTGAGAACCCTAGGTTTCAGGTGGCTTCTCTCTAGCAAAAACAGCAAGCATCTCCTCATTGCGAATTTCCATCTCCACAACCACATTACAAGGATCACATATATGTGTCATGGTTGCTCTAGCAAGCTCAGGTCTCAAACCCCGAATAAACCTCTCATTCCTTCTGATGTTAGTATCAATAATAGCATACCCATATTAAGACAGCTCATCAAACCTAGTGGCATACTCAATAACCGACATCTCTCCCTAAACTAGATCCATAAACTTTCTCATCAATGCTGACTTAGCAACCTCAGATAAAACCCTCTATTCAAATCTTCTTCTAAATTCAGCCCAAGTCAACTCTTCCTCTGAAACTCCAGCTGTGACACTATTCCACCAATGAAATGCTGACCCCTGCAACTGTTTAGAGGCCAACCTTGTCTTCTGCTCATCCTCTAAACCTAGATCAACAAAGATACGCTCACAATGCAACAACCAATTTTCTACTTCTATGGCCTCCTCCATTCCCATAAACGGTTTTCCACCCAGACTGGTGTAATCTCTGCTCAACTTAGCATAGTTATTCCCAACTAGAACGACAGGGTTAGCTCCTCCAACATTTCCAGTAACACTTGCAGCAACTCCTACTTGCATCATACTGATGAAGAACTGATACATCGCCCCTATATCTACTGGTGGATTTCCAGCACCCAACTGGCATCAGTATTTTGGTTAGCATCATCCTGTCGACCTTGGTTCTTCCTGGTATTAGGTCGAGCATTTCCATTAGTTATGGTGCTTCCTCAACCGAGATTTCCTCTTCCGTTTCCTGCTTCCATACCTTCTTTCTTGTAAATATGCATACGAGCCTTAGTAAGATACAGAAGAACGGTCAAAGAGAGAGGGTAGTACGTACTTAAATATCTATATATCAAATACAAATACGTTGCTATAGCATTATCCCAAACCCCGACCATATTTTGGATTCATTGGATTATGTTTCAAAAATCTTTCAGGTTTAATTTCTTTTGAAGTTTCATAAACCTATGCTCTGGTACCAACTAGTAACATCCCGCTACTTGGAGGCCCTAAAGTAACGGCTACGGATGCTGTAGTCATCCATAGTTGTTAATCCTCGGCGACCAAATACGACAATGTTAGATTCATTGATACATAGAAACACATGAATGTGGGAAAATTTTAAAACATCAAACAAATTCCATATTCCATTTCAAAACATTTGAAATTCATTACATAATCCCACAATCGTTAACTACGTTCAGAGAAAATATATTTATTACAACATACGCTAAGAGCGACATATGAAGATGCCCACTTTGGTTGATCAGAGTATATACAAGCAATATAACAACTTTTCCATTACAACCAATACGGTGGAATCAAATAAAAGAGAACTCCAGATAGCTATCATGCCCCCTGCACGTCTCCGGAAGCTTATTCATCTAAAGAGGTACCTGAAAACCTCAACTCTTAAACACTCAAAATCAATTGAGTACTTGAGAGTTTAAGGGGAAAACATAAACTTCGAGTCAGACATCAAGTCTGGTATGAATAATAATCTACCATCTCAAACCATTTAGATATCTATAAAGACCACACCGCCTAGTGGAACTGGCTTTCCTTCACTAGTATCCTAAAACCTTTTTAAAACCATATAGTGTGCTCTTGCAACCACAATGGTTAAAACAGTTCAAAACAATATTATACGATGATATGCAAAACAAATTAATCAATTCAAGATTACCCATCCCCATTCATTTTGACTATCTGTCTCGGTTATAGTTTTTAGGATTACTATTAATCTAATAGTTTTCATGGGCTGACTAATACCGATAAAATGATTTAAGGACTACTTGTTCAATTACATAGTTTTCATGGGATCACTATGAACATGTTGGTAACTCCAATATCTTTACTCTTTTCCTAGTTTTCATGGGTTGACTAGGAACCTATTGGTAACTCCAATATATTTTCTTCTTATCCTAGTTTTCATGGGTTGACTAGGAACCTAATGACATCTTTCAGTATCTTAATCTGGATATAGTTTTCATGGATTCACTATAAACCTATTGGACCCTGCCAATATCAAATCATAGTTTTCATGGGCTAACTATGAACCTGTCTTTCTGACATCTTCATTTATACATAGTTTTCATGGGCTAACTATGAACCTATTGGCCCTTGCTAATATCTTTTCCTATACACAGTTTTCATAGATTTACTGAGAATCTATTGGCCTCTACCAATATCTTTTCCCTTTTGGGATCCTATATTTTGGTCTTTCGGACCTCCTGGATGCAATTCTACTCATTTAGGGGTTAACTTAATTTATATTCACTACTGCGTCAACCGAGCTGGTTATTCAGCCCTTCCCCAAAATTCAGTTATGGGTCCATTACAATGTGAATATATATACACACACACATGCACACATATATGAAGAAGCATACATAATAACTTGGTTAATCCCTTTAACCTTTTAATCAAAGAAAACTTCTTTAAAATCTCCTTTTCAAAACACATTATATATTTGTGCCATGGTTTTCTTTCAAAAAATGAAATTGGGTTATTTGCTTTGAAAACTAAGGCTGCCATAACCTTCAAAATTTTGCTTTCGACTTTATTGGATAACCTCCTTCGAAAGCATATAAATTTCTTTTCAAAACATTAGGCCCCTGCCTTTCGAAACACTTTAAAACTTCTCTTTCAAAACCTTTCGAATGCATTAAAGTATTACTTATTATCTTTTGGAAGCATAGCATCGAAACCTTTGAAAGTTCTCCCTTTCGAAACCATTGAAAGTATCCCTTCCGAAACCTTTGAAAGTCTCCCTTTCAAAACCATTGGGTTTATACTTAAAATATTATTTGGGTCAAACTGATAAATGAAAGTATCTCTTTCAAACCATCCTTTATCAAATAAAAATATTGGGGAAACATGATGGCGTGGGCACCATCTCTTTCGAAAGCTTCTGATCATTTAAACAAAACATTGAAGGATAACGTCGAAACCCCTTTCGAAGCCATTGCCTTCGAAACCCTCGGAATCTTTAGAAAGAATTTAGGAAATGGCTTTAAACATCTTTAAAAACAAGTACTACCTTTTGAAAGCATTGATGAATTCAATACACTCGATGGGTTAAAAACGGCAGCAAGGTTTCGAATAGGTCAGAACCCCTTCTTTCGAAAACATTATTTTATTAGTAAAGGAACCCATTTGAAAGAAAACATAAGTTGATGGCAACCCTTTTGAAAGCATTTAAAAAAAATTATTTCAAAACCATATGCTTCGACTCCTTTGAAGGATTTAATTAAAACAAAGACAGATGCTTTTCTTTTAAAACAAACAAAAAGGTATCGACCCCATCGAAAGCTACGCTTTCGACGCCTAACCTTCCGCCTTTCTCCAATCCATTACGTACCATCTAAGTGATACCTTGTGTATTGGTTTCAGTATAGTGGGTTTCGATTTGGTTGAAGGTGGAAGCTTTGAGTCGAAAGGTATTTCTAAAGAAGGCGGAATCAACTTTTCTGGGTAAATCAGATTTAATACTAATTAAAACAAGCTCTTTCTAACTAACCTGCCATGTGTAAACACAAGATTGGTTTCCTTAATTTTTCAAATTCTTTACTAAAACAACTGCCACTAATTTTAGATCTAAACAATGGTTAAGTTAGCAAATAAGCCCTTTCATTAAACAAAACCAATATTGCAAAGAAGTCCCTTTTCTAAAGTAATTTAATTTGCATAGCAAATCAGTTAGGAAAATCCTCAAAAATTACAGAAATTCACTTTAGTCATTTTATCTAACATACCAAAATTTCAGATCCAAATTCTTAATATAATTTCTGAAATAAAATTATAAACCCAGTTAACCATATTTTTCTTTGAAAATTCATTTTAATATTTCCATAGCTTGGAAAATTATCAAAATTAAAACCCAACTCCAAAATCATGTTTTACATAAATAAAATTTTTCCATGGCAATTAGACATCAATATAAATCGGTTTTACCCAAAAACCGTATATAATCTTATTTAAACATTCTTGTTTAAATCAAATAAATTATAATTCAAGCATATCATCACCTAAATCATCATAAAAACAAATTTAATTTTAAATCCGAAAACATATACAAAATAGAGATGGGATTATTATTAACCTTAATTAGGATAAGGAGATTGGTTTGAGATTAATTTCCCCTAAGCTTGAATCCCAAGCTTTACTTTGATTTCTCTTCTCTTTGATTATGGTTGGCTCCTCTTTACGTTTTTATTTGCGTTTTCAAATGATGTGAATGGGAAATGAAATGATAGGAAGAGAATATATAAGGGTAAGGGTTATGTGCGGCGAATTCCCAATATACCCTTATGTAGATTAATTAACCTAAAACCATTCTTAAGCCCATTTAATTATTTAATTCAGCTCTTCCTTAATTATATTTATTCAAATCTCAACCCCTTATCAATTAACATTTACATTATTCAATTTAATTTATCTAATTAAATCTCATAAATAATGTTATAAAAAATTATGGGTATTACAGAAAAGATGTTGGAAATTTTTAAACAAGTGAAAGTTAATATCCCGCTTCTTGATATCGTTCAGCAAGTCCCAACTTACGCTAAGTTTCTCAAGGACTTGTGTACCTAAAAATGACACACTCACGTATCCAAGAAAATTTTCTAAGCTGCCAGACTCGGCGAATACTTGTCCTAATCAATTCCCATTAAATACGAAGATCCTAGATGTCTGACGATTTCATGCACGATAGGAGACGAAATGATTAACAAATGCTTACTCGATTTGGGTGCGAGTATCAATTTGATTCCTTACTCGGTTTACCAACAACTTGGCTTGGGTGAACTTAAACTGACGAATGTAACTCTTCAATTTGTCGATCGTTCAATAAAGAAACCCATGGGAGAAATCGAGGACGTACTCATTAAAATCGGTAAATTCATATTCCCTATCGATTTCATCATTCTGGAGACTTAACCTATGAATAATCTAATGGATCAAATTCCATTGATTTTAGGCCGACCTTTCTTGACTACTTCAAATGTTCTCATCAATTGTTAAACAGTTCTATGAAAATTTCTTTTGAAAACATAACTTTAGATCTTAACATCTTCAATCTTGAAAATCAATCGAGTGAACCACATGACCAAACGCTGGAAATTAGCTTTATTCAAGAAAATTTCGATAACGAAACAGTTGACTTAAACCATGAATATGAGAATGAATATGAATAACTGTTTGAAGATGAGCCTAACAACATTGAAAATGCACTTCCGTTTGAACCCCTTACTGTTGAATCATAACTTCCACCTAATTCTTCGATTGAGCAAACCCTTCGGTGTTGGACCTTAAACCACTTCCCGATCACCTTAAGTACGCATACTTAAGTGATAACGAAATGTTTCCTATCATAATCTCTTTAACTCTCTCTTTTGATCAAGAAACTTCCTTACTTTCAATTATGTCAAAAAATAAAGAAGCAATTGGATGGTCGATCACTGATATAAATGAAATTAGTCCCGCTCTTGTTCAACATCACATCCATTTAATTGACGATTGTTAACAAAATTTCTTTTCAACGCCCCAAAATTGTGTTAAGAAGGGTGGATTTCTTCTTTGGAGAACAAAGGGCGTGATTCCTTTAAGGATTTCCTTTCAATTTAACCTTATTAGTTGATAAGTTCAGTATTAGACCCTTCAACATCGTCGAAAGGTTTAGAACATAGGATCAGTGTCCTTTCGGCTTTGATGAGCTTATATGAGGTCTCCTATAAAGGTTTTCTTTTTCAACTAGGTTGAAATTCCCTTAATTTGTCCTTAAAAAAGTTGACTTTTATCTGGCCGAGGGGTTAAGGAGTTAACCTTCCTCAGGTTCAAGCAGGGTATGATATACTTTGGTGGATATGGAGTGGGTATCGACCCTATCGAAAGGTTAGACCACTAGTTGATTGGTTTTGGAAGGTTATAGGTGTTGAACCAATTGAGTTTTCGACCTTGTTAAAGGGTTCAGATTGTAGAGTTAAAGGCTTCGAAGGGTTGCAGTGATTACTTATAGCAGAAGTATTATCGTTCTTGTTGACGAGGACCTTCTGATGGGGTTGAACCTGGAAATATGAGTTAAGTTAGCAAAGGTTTAAGCAAATAGTAAAGTAATTAACAAAGCTAAGGACTTCCCTTTGTATCTAAGAAAAAATTTCATTCTATTAAATTTCCCTAAATCGCACTCAATTAGGGTTACGATACTGCGATTAAGAAGTTACAAGAATAGAATAAAAGAAATTTGATCCCTAGAACATGACCCCTCGGGTCCTATTTATAGACAAACGACTCCCCTTTCGACTCTATGCTCTCGACCGGATCGAAAGATTTCCCTATTATATGCAACTACAAACCTTTCATTTTTGTCGAAAGGTTTGCCCCTTATATGCCATAATGAACCTTTCAACGCTGTCGGAAGGTTTGTCTTTCTGATGCCTTCATGAACCTTTCGGTTTTGACGAAAGGTTGCTTTTCCTGATGTCTTCATGAACCTTTCGACTCTGTCGGAAGGTTACCTTTCTGAAGCTTTCATGAACCTTTCGATGTTGTCGAAAGGCTCGCCTTGTTCCTACTGTTGTGTTCCCTTCGATCTTGTCGGAAGGTAGCTCTCCTCCTAATTGATGTGAACCTTTTGACGTTGTCGAAAGGTTTCTCTTTACGTGCTTGTTATGAACCTTTCGATCTTGTTAGAAGGTTGCTCTTACTTGATTGTTGTCGAGTGTTGTGTTTCCCTTCAATGTTTTCGAATGGTTTTCTATCCTTCTTTGCTAACTTTTGAGCATTACTTTCTTCATAAAAACCTTTCGAACTAGTCGAAAGGTATTCAAAATGTGTTCCAACCGGTTCGAAAGGCTTGCTATGCTTTCGAAAAGGTCGTTATGGAGTTGCACCTGCTTACTTTGATTTCTCCATCTTCTTTGAAAGGTAAGAACCCCTCAATGGAACCTTTCGACTACTTTGGAAGGTTTGAAGCTATTAAATCCTGATGGTTGCATCCTCTTGACTCCTTCGAAAGGTTTGGTTTGAGCTTCTTCTTCTTTATCTTTGTTGAAAGACCTCTCGTCCTAGTTGAAAGGTGGATTCTTGGAGCATCATCCTACCTATGGACTTTGAAAGATAGCCTTGGACTTCGCCGGAAGCTCCTTGTCGGAAGGTATGATTACCCAGAACATCTTGTTGCTTTCTGATTTTTCCTCATGCTCTCGTGACCCTTCTTTCATACCTTCATTCTTCTGAATATTTTATGGTTAACACGATGCCAAGCCTGTTCGTGATGTGCAACGAAGGCTTAAGCCAAAAATGAAGGATACGGTTCATGACAAAATTATTAAACTTCTCGATAACGGAATCTTATACCCAATCTCTGATATTTTGTGGGTTAGCCCAATTCATGTTTTGCCCAAAAAGTCTAGACTTACCGTTATCAAGAACGATTCTAACGAACTCATTCCAACTTATACTCAAACGGGTTGGCATGTTTGCACTGATTATCGAAAATTAAATGTTGCAACACGTAAAGATCACTTTCCTCTTCCTTTCATCGACAAAATGCTTGAACATTTAGCCAGCCATGAATTATATTGCTTTCTTGATGATTATTCTGGCTATAACCAAATTCCAATAGCTGCCAAAGATCAAGAGAAAACAATTTCATATGCCCCTTTGGCACTTTTGCGTATCGACGTATACCATTTGGCCTTTGCAATGCTCCTGCTACTTTCCAAAGATGTATGGTCAGCATTTTTCTGATATGATTGAATGCTTTCTTAAAGTATTTATGGAAGATTTTCCATCTTTGGAAACTCCTTTTCTGAGTGCATACGTCATCTTGAGTTGGTTCTTAAACGATGCAAGGATAAACACTTAATGCTAAATTGGGAAAAATGCCACTTTATGGTCACTCAAGGCATAGTACTTGGACATGTCATTTAAAATAAAGGCATTGAGGTTGACAAGGCAAAAATCAATGTCATTGCAAATCTACCCATTCCTAAATCAATTAAAGACATTCGCTCGTTCCTCGGACATGCCGATTTTTATAGACGCTTTGTAAAGACTTCAGTAAAATTGCTCAACCTCTTATGACTCTTCTTGGAAAAGACATTCCTTTCGATTTTAACTCTGATTGTGTCTCTTCTTTCAAACGTCGTAAAAAAATTTATTTCTGCTCCTGTAATTTGCTCACCAAATTGGGATCTTCCATTTGAAATAATGTATGATGCTTCAAACTTTGCAGTTGGTGCTGTCTTAGGACAGCGCATCAATATAAAATCTTTCACGTTATCTACTACGCTAATATAACTCTAAACGATGCTCAACTTAATTACATGACCACTGAAAAAGAGCTTCTAGCGGTAGTTTTTGCTCTCGAAAAATTCCGACAATATTTGATAGGCTCATATATTACTATTTACACAGACTATTCCACTCTTAGGTACCTTTTTACTAAAAAGGATGCTAAGTCTTGTCTGATCCATTGGATCCTTTTACTCTAAGTATTTGACCTTATAATCAAAGACAAACAAGGATCCGATAATGTCATAGCTGATAACATGTCTCGTCTTCCCAATACACCATCACCTTTACCAGTCAACGAGAACTTTTCTGATAAACAACTCCTTTTTGTTTTCATAGATCCATGGTATGCTGACATAGTGAACTATTTAGTCACTAAGGAAACCCCTTCACTTTGGTCGAAACAAGATAAATATAAATTTCTTTCCCAAGTCAAGTACTTCTATTGGGATTATCCGTACTTGTTTAAATACCGTTCCGACCAAATCATTCGACATTGCATTCCAGATTGTGAAAGCAAAAGTGTTCTTTCGTTTTGTCATGACCAAGCTTGTGGTGGTCACTTTGGTCTTATGAAAACTACAGAAAAGGTACTTCAATGTGGTTTTTACTGGTCCACTCTTTTCAAAGACTCATTCGAATTTTGTAAAACTTGCAGTCGTTGCCAAATGTTAGGAAAAATCTCTTGATGAAATATGATGCCTTTGAACCACATTCTTACGATCGAAATCTTTGATGTTTGGGGTATTGACTTTATGGGACCATTTCCCAACTCTTTCAAAAATTAATACATTCTTCTTACTATTGATTATGTCTCAAAATGGGTTGAAGCCATTCCTTGTAAAACAAATGATCGTAAAATTGTTGTGAAATTCATAAAAGAAAACATCTTTTCGAGGTTTGGAGCATCTCGCAGCATAATAATAAGCGATAATGGAGCCTATTTTTGCAATCGTTCATTTGAAACACTAATGAAGAAATACTTGATAACTCACAAGTTATCCACTTCGTATCATTCTCAAACTTGTGGTCAAGTTGAATTTTCAAATCGTCAAATCAAACAAATCTTGGAGAAACCCGTTAATAAAAATCGTAAAGATTGGTCTAAAAAATTAACGGATGCGCTTTGGGCTTACTGTACCACTTTTAAAACTAAGCTTAGGATGTCCCTATTTCGTTTAGCTTACGGGAAAGTGTGCCATTTACCTGTTGAAATTGAATACAAAGCATTGTAGGCATTGAAGAACATAAAATCGATAGGTGTACACTTGTGTAACATTTTGTGTACCATTTTACCCCCATGTAGATGCATGAATGATGACTTGAAAGAATTTTTGAAATTTGGTTTTAAACATGTAAAAACACCCAATTATGACATTTATTTAAAATAAAAGTAGATTAAATATGGAAGTAAAAATATGCACATTTCTGTGCACATCGGGCCATTTAAGTATAGATTTGGAAAAGAGGAAATCTTCCTTAAGTTTTGTAAATATACTTATACCGGTGAGATAAGTATATGGATATATTTACAAAGTATTGAAAGTATAATATTTTTTTAATATACTTATACCAGTGAGATAAGAATGTTTTTCCAAGTATTGGAAGGAGTATAAGGGGTTTGTGAATCTTTTATGAAGGTACTTTAAATTAAATAATCGAAAAGAGATTTAATTAATGGAAGATTAATTAATAAAAGGCTTAGTGAATCCCACATGGAATTAAATCTATGTTTAATTGTATATTTATTTGATAGTTAAATAACTGACTGTTAAATCTGGACTATAACATAACTTTAGAAATATCTAGGAGAAACACGGAGGTTATATGGCACAGTTATCTTTGATTAAGCTATATTGTGCATATAAATCTCATTTTATTCTTAGGACAAATGATAAGGAAATTCATTCACTTAAACGGTTAGGAGGTGATCTCTGCTCTTACATGTTATTTGATTATTTTCAAAAGAACTGAAGTTGAGTTTAAATGAACTATCGATTTGGTATTAGAGCGGCCGGTAAGCGGGGGAGTGTACTTATATGAGATGACTCGAAACCGTAATCCTTCAAAACTTATATGCATGTTCTACGCTTTGAAAGAGGTTCAAGACTGGTTTAAGATGATCTAAGATGGAGTTCTTTGAAGTGCAAAGGTTACTTGTTACTAATCCTGAGGGTGATTTCAAAATAGATGTAGTAGAAGTAGTGTATTCGGTGTGCCCGTATCCTAAACAACTTGAATGGATGAACGTTAGCATTGCATTTTGGCCTAGAAGGCAGTGTTAGCATTCCAGGTGGGATTTGCTAAGAAAGGAAAAAGGTAATCGTGGCCTCACAAGCCTCACAACTCAGTAATAACTAAAACAGGGGATATGCAACAGATCTATGTAGTTTGCTGCCATTAGGAGCATCATTCCTCAATCTAGATTCGATATTTATGGATTTGGTAAGTGTGCGCATGAGAAGAATGGGGCCAGGTGCAAATGTTTTGCAGCCTTAGTGCCCCGAGGGATGATGTAATCTAGTATGCCATTTTAAAGGGGCAACCAGCTATGTGTTGGCAGAGGTGCAAGACGTTCTTATTGACCTCGATACATTTTGTCTAGAGGTATAATGTGATGGATGGTATCCTAGTAGCCCAGTCATTGATGGAAATTCGATCTCCAATATATGGTCTTACGGATTTAGTTATATACCTATTATGCTGGAATGCAATTAATGTAACCATATCTGCTATGATTAATATTTATTTTACACCTTAGACATTATTATAATATCGTAAGATTTTCTATATAATGGTTTAGTTATCGTAAGGTAAAAATATATCTGTGTTTATATACGGCGTAGTCTTATGAGATACCTTTATTTTAAAAGGTTTTATAATATTAAGAATCCATTTGATTGTGTTTCTCATGCCGGTTTCCAGACTGATCCGGGCGTTATTTTCTTATAATGCTCAGTCAGCCCGAGCATATTTTCTATATTCAGCTGGACACTTTGGTGCTTCAGGAGACGAGTTGGATCCTCCATGACATATTCCCGTATTTTACGTTTCGCTATTTGTCCTTATTTGTATTTATCAGCAATTGTAAGGACATGTTGTTATAACTGTCTAGGTTGATGATAGGTTAGTTACTTCGATTTTATGTATGTTTATTAAAGTTCAGTTTTGATTTGTAAAGATCATTGGTATATTATATATTACTCGTCATGTTATGAGATTCTATTTTATCTTTTCTTTCTTTCACCATAATGATCTGTCTTTCTGGCACTTGGATGTTTGGCACATGAATACCGTGATTGTATTAATGTCGACTTCTGAGGACCGAAAAGACGGATTGTTAAATGAAGGGACAAGGTGTTGGAAGGAAATGCTACTACAGTAGGAGGTGTTGCAGGTGCCTGAGGTGCTAGAGATTTCAGGATGAGGTGTTGGTGGTGTTATTAGCGAATGGTTGATAAGGGTGCTTGAAATAGGGAGGAGCGGTTAGTGGTGATGCTCAATCGATGAAGGGAGAAGGCACTGATGCTATTAATGGATGCTCAATGGATGGTGGAGGTGGTGGCAATTTTTCTATTTATGATTTTAAAATTATAAGGAGAAAGTGAGGGAGTGCCGGTTGGGATAGGACATATGAGAAGCAACAAACGCATCCGAAATGGGTAGGTATTCCCAACGACTTTTTGGAAAAACATAGTTTATATTCATAAATTTAAAACAATCGAAATGGTATGGGAAATTTCTAGGTATTCCCAACCTCATTTCGACAAATTTATTTCTATATTACTTTATTAAATATTATTAAATTCTTTATTAATTAGTATATTTAATATGGGTGTACAATTTTGTTAATATTACTACATATTAATAGTTTAAACAACATTAAAAATAATATTAAGTTATAAATTTATTATTGTTTTATTTTACTATTAAATATTATTTAAATTTTAAAATAGTGTATAGCTTATCATGATGTTAATTTTGTTTCCAAATAATGTTATTAATAGTTTTCTATATTATATAACACACAAAAATTTAACTTTAATTTTAGTATGATTTTAGTATTTAAACTTTACAACTGTAAATTATTTGTTATAATTAATTTTTTCAAGTAAAATATTGGTACTTTACTCAAACGGAGCACTTATTTTGATGTTTCACGGATTTGAACCCATGATCTTTAGAATTTAAATCTAGAATGTCATAAATTACTTAATGACCTTTGACTTGGTATGGACAATTTTAATTTATTATTTTAGTAAATATTACTAATTAATCGATGTTAATAAAAAAAATGACCTTATATCCTATATTCCAGTATTTGGGATAACATTAATGATTTTAGAGGATAAGATTATGAGAATTCTGATGTATGCAGAACCGCCAGTTCATGTTTATCATTTTTTATCCTTAAAATTCTATCGAAAACATTAGCTAGTTTGAACCAACAACCGATATTACATTAGAAGCTTAAAATCAATATATGATATTGAAAATTATTAAAAATAGATAATATAAAATTAATAAAATCATTATTTGATTTCATATTACATATAAATACACACACACACACATAATATATAAATATATACACACATGTATGTGTGTTTGTGTGGGTGTATGTCTTACAATTAACAATATTATTTAATAGTAGTGGTTAGAAAGAAAATAATATTTACAATCATTTCATACGATAAAATTAATAACATTTTATTTATTAGTATTTAAATTTATTTAATTTATTTTAATAGTATAAACTAGTATATATATAATTTATTTCAAATAATTTATAATGTGTGTGTGTGTATACATACACACGTATACGTATATGTACATGTATAGTTCATGTTGGCCTGAGAAATGGCCTAATATCCTAAATATCGATATTCAGAAGAACCCAAGTCATGGATATGTTTTCGGACTCGCATTCTTATGGATCTGTAATTTTTCACTAGCATAAAACAATGAATATCTATCATTTTTTCTACCAGATCCATGATATATTATTGATGAATAACTACGAAAAAGCAATATACATTGATTTCACAACCAATCACACAAAGTAGAGAACATAAAATAGCAAAAAAGTGAAGAACAATAAATTAATTATATGGTTTCGAAACTCTTTGATATATATCCACTCTATAACTTTGTTATTGGATTTCTTATAATTACAAAGTTTTTTATTTTATTCAGATTAGACTAGAGAAGATAAGAAGGAATTTGTAGTTTTTTAACCAAATAATGACCTCCATAAGAGATGGAGATCAATCCCTTTCTTCAATGATTGATGTGTTATTTTTAGTTGTAAATAGATGAATTCAGAGGAGTTAATCCCCAAATTACACACAGAATCAACCTATATTATAAGGTCACACAAAATAAGGAGGTAGAATAGGGCAAAGTTTGACTTGGTTTTATAGGTCACTTCTTATGGATCAGTATCTATCCATGCTATAAGGATCAACATTACCTACAAGGATTGGTACCGATCTCTACTGCAAGGATCATCATTTTCTATAGGGATCAGTATCTACTATCGGGATTGGTATTTGCTATAGGGTTTGTCATTTTCTACAATATTCGTACCAACATTATAGATCAGTATTAGCTAGCTACAAGAATTGGTATTGATTCGTCACATAACCAAATTTACGATATCTTTTGTGTATGTGGACAACCTTTAGTCCATCTTTAATTATTTGCATCCTCTTTGTTTTTAGTCAGATTGTTTGAAGAGTTGAACCATTCATCATGTACAATTGAGTAGAACATTCCAGATCATTTGAGGTACTTATCCATCATGGCGTACTTATTGTTAGGATTTGATATAGAAGAACAATCTAGAAAGAAAGATGATGATCGATTAATAACTTATTCATATTAGATCGGATTCGCACATGGTTTGAGCTGCTTATATTGCATCATCATATACAACATCTCGGCACACTCTATTGACTTATTTTTTGATATCTAAAAGGCTTCTCCAAAGTGAGACTAATTGAAAAGAATAGATGACCCATCATCAAACTGCGATATTTTGGTCACACTAACTCAGATTTAAATGGGATTTTGATCGACGTTCATCATTTTTTACTATGGACATCTTACTATTAGTTTTAGTCAATTCCAAAACTATTGAATATTTTGTCGATAACAGTTCACAATTGATACATAATTTGATACTTTATGGTGCGAATGTTAGGGCCAAACATAATATGTATTGTCCCACAAGAATGCATTTGCAAGAGTGGGGCATCCAACAAATACATATGGAATATAGTTGCCATTTTCTATTTAGTGGATCATTGAAAAAGATGAATATCTAATCCCTGGCAACTTCACTTTAGCAGCTCACATTATTTGCGGAGGCATACAATAATCTCTATCAAAAGGAATAACTTTGAGGGATCGAAAAGTGTCACCGTGAAGGTCCAGAAGAGGGCTGGGTAAGGCCGGACCCTCCTAGATCCATAACCTACAATTAGAAAAACAAATAAACTTCAGTAGTGTGGAATATTCATTCATCTTATTATGGTTCATTGATTTCTGTCATTATAATTTTCTAGTCCAAATTTACAGTAATTACATTCTTCGAAAAGAACTACAAAAACAATAAAATTTAATTTGAAAAGAAGAAAGAAAGAATTTTTATAATTTCAAAAAAGTTATAAATTTTGGCCAGTTTTATAACTTATTACAAAAATAGGTCACTTTGTGCCACATCAGCCTTACACGTATTAGCGGCATTTCAAATGCCGTCAATACATTTAAAAAAATAGTTTGCGGCATTTGAGATGCCGCTAGTGTGTGGCATTTCAAATACCACCATAATTTTGAAATTATTATTAACATGCCCCTCTTCTTTCTCCTCTCATTCTCTCTTTCTCTACACCCGAACCCAAAAACCCCTTTATCCCCATAACACTATTTTCACTCAAAATCTTGATCAATTAGCCTAGAAATTAAAGAATGGCTTCCTCATCATCTCAAAGGCCTCTTATAGGTTTGTATCTTCAGTTTATATCTCCTATTTTGAAATTTTGATTTATAGGGTTTGGAGAAAAGTCAGATTTTTAAGTAGAAATCTTTGTATATAGAGTTAACAGAAGTAGCTTGTGCAATTATCACATTCATTCGATCGTGTTTTGATTGTATAGACGCCAAGTTTAGGTTATATTTGATTTGGTTATATTCTTTTGGTAGAATATGAAGAAATGGAACACGAACTGGTTGATCAAAGCGTTCTTTACTTATAAGAACAACACTATGCTAGTAATAATGATTTGATGGAGGTAGATTTTGATTTACTTTATCGTCAAATGTCATAATATATTAGTAAATGTGAGTGCTTCTATAATATTTTTATAATTTTCAACAGTCGGTTGAGTCAAAAGGGACCATTGACCATTCTTCGACACTAAAGTTAGTCACATCCTCACATCCTGGTGTTTTGGAACTTTCAGACAGAGCTGGATTTAGCCTTATTCATATGATGAGATATACACAGCTGGATCGTAATCTTATTATGGCTTTGATCGTTAGGTGAAGATCGGAGACTTCTACATTTCATCTCAAATTAGGTGAGTTGGCTATCACTTTAAAAGATATAGCTGTGTTGCTTGGTTTGCCGATAAACGGGGATCCCATTCTGGAATTTGATTACCCAAGAAATTATATGGATTTATCTCAGTCCTTGCTCGGTATGTCTCCTCTAGAGGAAGAAATATGAGGAATGAGTCGATAATGGCCACCTGGTTTAGGGAGCAGTTGGTCGATGATATTCCCCAACGTGCCTCTTCATTGTAGATTGTGCAACGTGCTATTATTTTGCACATCACCGCCCATAGTTTTTTTTGTGATAGATCAAAGACTCGAGTGGCCCTTCAGTGGCTCCCTTTGTTAGAAGAGTTCGATTCTTTTTGACAATCATGGGGCAGTGTGGTGCTATCTTTCACTTATTCAGAGCTTACTAGAGTGGCATTGGTACAACAATGGCCTGCCAGTAGTTGTTTGACTCTAGTTCAGGTATGGTCATAGTTTTTGAGTAATTCATAATTAATACACGTCATAAACAAAAATGAAATGCAACATATAATACTCATGCAGCTATGGTCTTGGACTTATCTTATAGTTGGTCGTATAACCATGAGGAGACCGACAATCAATAACTTAAAACCGTATGGGTCGAGGTAACTTAGTGTTGGTTATATGGTTTCATAAACTTATACAATTCGCACACTTTATATAAATTTATGTAATTTCAGATGGATTGGACCTAAGAATACTAAATTGTCTTCTAGATGGAATTTGGCGTTCTATTGGAACAAGCTCTATGTCCTGGACTATAAGGCTATTACATGGACTCCTTACAGTGTGGAAGGCCTTGATCCACGTTTGGCATTGTGCACTGATTCTAGACAGTTATGGAGGGCAAGACTGATGGTGTTTTGTTTTGACGATGCTGCATACCATCTTCTCGATAGAGTAGTGAGGCAGTTGTGTCTTCGCCAGCACTTACCCTATCCTGCTCTCTATTATACTCTTCCAATTGGTGGAAATGGGTTTGAAACTATGATAGAGTTATGGAATAATCATTTTATTGCTACAAAAGATGAGCATGAGATCACGTTGACTGATGAGGAGTACAACAGTTGGTATTGGAATATCACGCGTTAATATGTCTTAAGAAGACGAGAGGAAGTTCTTGAACAAAATGTTGTGTCATACACTCTAAGAGCTCCACTTGAAAGAAATATGGTATGTGTTAAAAATTAGTAGTTTATGTCAATTGTAAAATCAATAATAGTATATGTTAATTGTAGGCGGATGGTATGTGCCATATGCTGGACATAGTTGATGAGCTTGAGAAGAAAGTTCCTAAACAAAGTAAGGTAAAATGCTTCTCCCTCAAACAAATTTTGCCATCATGTTTGATGAAGAACAAGAAGGCAAGACAAATCCCTCCTCCTCTTGTAGTGCCATCCCTTATTAAGGACGTTCCATCCATCCCACCGGCTCAAGAACCGAAGAGAAAGTATCAAAGGCGAAAAAAAGACAAGGGCGAACCCTCCGGTGGATTAACATACCAACATAAGTATATGGTTGGTCCATCTTAACCCTCATTGGAAGGAACTCAAGAAGAGGACATTAAAGAAGAAGATGAGGACTAAGAAGTTTCGCCGGGGGAGGAGGAATTCATTCTAAAGCCAAGGAAAGCGAAAAAAATCTTTATATGTTGAAAATTTTGAGATAGACATTGACATTGGTGTTGTTTGGATTTGAATTTAGTTTTTATTGGTGTTGTTTGGATTGTAATGTACAGTTGATTGGAATGTAGTTTGTTTGATTAAACTTAGTGTTGAATTTAATGTAAGTTGGATTCTAATCTAATGTTGTTTGGATAGTAATGTAGTTTGGATTGAATTTAGTTTTGATTTGAATGTTGTTTGAATGTTGAATTGGGTTACTACTGCAATGCAGTTAGCACTTAACAACGCGGCATTTGAAACGCAACCTTTGTGCGGCATTTCCAATTCCTTCTTCATATTTTTTTTAAAAAATATGAAGGTGTCATTCGAAATTCTGCCTTTGTGCGACATTTTAGATAATGCCTTCATATATTTTAAAAAAAATATGAAGGTGGCATTTGAAATGCCATACAATGGCAGCATTTCAAATGCCACCTCATATTTCTTGCTTTGTTATAAGAGCTGCCCTCTCCTACCTACCTCACTTTCACTTTACCAAAACTCCTCCAACAAGAAACCTAATTTTCTAATTTCTCTCAAGTTATCATTCCACTTGAATTAAACTTGCTTACTTGTTGTAGATCGGCAAGGATTATATAAGGTACATATCACATCTTTGAATCTATTTTGTAATTATGTATTAGTTTGGTTTAATTTTCTTTGGGTTAGTTTACTCATTATTTGGATTTTCGGTTAGTTTGGGTTAGTTTACTCATTCTTCATAATTAATAGACGTGTACCATTTTTTGTAGTTGAAGATGAAAAATTGGGAGATCGATGATGAAACAATGACAAAGATTTATGACAAGTTTGAACAACAAAGTGGTATTGGGATGGAGAGTGGAAGCAACTTTAAAGTGGATTTTGTTCCCGAGACACAAGTTGGTGAAATGTTGCGGGATTCGAATCGTGGAACATCAAGAGTAGATGTAGTGAATGAAAGACAGGGGAAACAATTAGTAGATGCTAGACTTTTAGACATATTTTCTCATCAAAATCCTAGTCGTGCTAGTTCAAGCAGGAAACCTTCGTGTGTAGTTTGTTATTGTGGAGATGAATGTGATGTAGTTATTTGTAGGAATCAAAGGAATGTAGGACATCGTTTTTACCGCTGTAGTGGATTTAACGATCACAAGATACAGCCTCATGTTGTTAAATGTTGTAAATTTGTTAAGCGACTAGATCTTGAAATTTGTCCAAAGGGGTTGAATACGCCCTAGAGGTGCAAGCAGAAAATAGTCTTTTGGAGAAGTTGAATCTTGAACTACGGAATGAATTGTTATGTTATTGCTACGAGTATTCGGCGTTATGGCCATGTAGGTCATTGAAGGAAAAGTGAATTATATTTATATAGTAGGTATTATGTCTATGTATTATTTAGATTTCTAACGAATTGTTATGTAAAACCTTGTACTATTTTTTATTCAAATTTACGTACGATTTGAATTTATGTATTAAGTTTTCGAATTTACAAACTATTGTATTCTATTATTTGTTTGTACTGCATTCACAACACTTCTTCGCATCTAACCACCAAATACACAACATTTAATCACACAAATAATTCAATAAATAATACAACTACAAATTTAACATGTTTATCACATAAACATTTATCGTCGAATATATTCGATTACAATTATTCTACAAAGGCAATCAAAATCAAAAGTAAACATGAATATGCCGAAGTGCAACGATTTTTCTTATGATCTAGAACACCACATTTGCTATATCTATTTCCTTTAGGAGTCTACATCTCGTCCATGGTACCTTTAATTCTAGTGGAGCATGGACGTCCTGGTTGCCTTTTGCCTATAGGAGTTAGGACCAACTGATTATCACTTAAACTCCAATAGCGTTTATCGCGAATGGGATGAAACTCAGGTATGTAGGCGGCCAAGTAGTTCTCAACTAAATACCATGTTAAAGTGAAGCCATGGTGAGCTCTGTTAGCTCCGTTTGAAACTATTCACCAAGTGGCTGGAACATGCGTACATGGTAAGTGCTTTAGTAGCGTTATGTTGCACATACATGAGAAAGTGTTACCACTGGTTATTACTTTGAATTCATCACTAAAATAGTGCACAACTTGCCATTCAACCCGACTAAGATGAACTACCCTTGTACGCCTTGGTTCATTGGTTCTATCCGCAATCTTTGTTTCCCACTTTGAAGTAAGATGGGTTGTAAGTTTTCCTGCTGCTTCCCTTCTTTTATAAAAATAATCCATCGACCAAAAAAATAGTAAGTGCAACCAAAGATTTAATAGGTAATGATCGAGCACCTTTAAGTACACCTTAAAACTTTTTGAAGCGTTAGTGGTCATGACATGAAATCGACCGCCATCGTTTTCATAAAATGCCCAATTTTCGTCTTTCCCACCCAAACTCATTTCTATCCAGTTTTGTACCCTACTAGTGTGGTTTTAATTTCTTCTTCGATCTTGTTGTACTCGGCTTCCTCTGAAGCATAAACTGCAATATAAAAGAGACCTGTCAATCATTTTTTCTTTAGAACTGGGAGCTTGAAAATTTGCCTTAAGATGTCTAGCATAGAAATGGTGCTTATGAGGCAACCACCACTATGTTTCCAATGTAGTTGATATTTCATTCATTCTATTAGAAATGAAAGTAATTCGTCGATTATTAAAACTATGAATGAACCGGCACATGCAAGCAAAAAACCAACCCCAACTATCAGCAGATTCTGACTCTACAAATGTATAAGCTAAAGGATATAGATGGTCATCCCCATCAATGGTAGTGGCTACAAGTAATGTCCCTTTGTATTTCCTATACAATTGTGTGTCTTCAATACAAAGCAATGGACGACAATGTGCAAAACCTTCAATACAAGGGCCAAAAGCCCAAAATGCTCAATCGAACACACCACACATCCTTAGTAACATGTTCAACACTCCCCAGGTTCGTTTTAGCAATTTCAACAACATATTGTTTTAGATTATAATAGGATTTTGCCCAATTCCTGTAAATCCTTTCCACTGCCTTGCCGAAAGCTCTCCAAGCCTTCATATAACTAACTTTCACGAACAATTGTTCTTCCATTAATACTTGCACGGTACCGGCTGTTATATCCAAATTGGATTTTACGAAAGGTAAGATCTTTGAAACCAGAAAAGTGGAAGTTGCTTGCTTGTGATTGGAGTTGACTGTTGGGTTAACACATTTGTGCTTGCTTGGATATTTCTTTACAATCCACCAACTCTGTTAGGATTTTTTTTTGAAACAATAGCATGAATTCTCCAAGGACAGTCGGCATCTATATTGCAAATGGTGGTGTACTTGGTTTTATTTGATTTTATAGGTTTAAAAGACACGACATGTAGAATTACCAATTCGTTCAACTTTTATAAGAACTTTGCTTTCACCTCGAAATCTTATCAACTTTATAGCCACTTTGAATGCTGACAGTTGAAAATAACTCATTGTTGAATTGAAGATTTACAATAATTGACCTAGCCATTATATGTGGATTGCATAGATAATCATCCAAAGGTACATCCATTTCCACTTCATCACTATCTTTAGGAATATTGTCTTCAATCGCAAAATCATAGTCTAGGGCATCATTGTTCACTTCCATACCATCGATCCAAGACATGTCATTCTCCGACATATTCAATACATTCATACTATTAACAAGGCGATCACATGTACATCTTCAACTGCATCTGTGTCTATTTCCATATCAACATGTGCTTGTTTGCTGTTACGTCCACATGATCTACTTCTACATTAAATTGTGTAGCAATATCACGTGCGGGAAATCTGTAAATCACAAATAAGTTTGATTGTAATCTACAAATCAAAATTAAGAACTAAAAAATTCAAAATATACTAAACAGATACCTCTGACTTATATGGTATAACTCGGATGGAGTAGGATACATAGAAGGAGACATGAAAACTTAATGGTCCAGCACTATTTAACGGTGTTGGTCGATGTGGAATAGAACTGCATATAGAACAACACAACTTACAACTAATGCATAACACACATTAAAAAAACAATATAAAAATTTTAAAATATGTTTCATGTGACGACTCGCAAATCCTTCCCGTTCAGAGCCGACAATAATCACACATGTCCAGCCCCAAACTGAATGGAAATAAGAGTAATCATGAGAAAGAAAGAAAGAAAGAAGAGAGAAGAATAGAGAAGAGAAGAGAAGAAAGAAAGAAAAGAAAAGGAAGAAAGAGAAAGAGAAAACAGAAGAAATTAAAACAATTACAGAATCTCAAAATCGCAGCGCAAAAACTTGTAATATCATATCAATGATCTTTACAAAACAGAAACTGTAATGTAATATACATACATCCATCAATCAGTACAACAATCAATCACTAATCATTAACTTAGATAGTTATAATAACCTGTCTTCTGTGCAGTTAAAGCGCCCTGCCGCTCCATAGCATTTGAGGTGCGAAAAGTTGTAGCGGAGATATATCGGGGATATAGGAGGATATAGCGGACGACTTTAAAAAGAGGAATGATGAACATTCTACATTAAAAAGAGGAATAAGTATTACTTATTATTTCCCACCAAGCAAAACAAGTTATAATAAAGTAAAGATAAACAAAGTTGACACTTAAAAAGTTAGAACAAGTTATAATAACCAACAGCATATATCATTATTATATCAACTTTGAAGGTACCATAAAACTTAAAAGCAAGACACAAAGCAAAATGCTTATTTGTTGGAAATGGGGATATAGCGGGGCAACAAAATCGGGGATATAGTGGATTATTGCCGCAATATCGGGGATAATAGTTGATCCGCTATATTGGGCCGCTTTATAGGAATATCGTTGCCTCAAAAGTCCGCTATAGGATATATCAGGGATATATCGGGGCAATATCGAGGAATTGACTGCACAACCTGTCTTTACAATTGCTAATAATTTAAATAACAAAGCAATAGAAAAATAAAAATATACGTGGAATACGACTAGAAGACTTCCAGCTCTCCGGCTGAAGCTTCAAAGCATCCAAATCTACATCCGTAAATATACTCGGTCTGACCCAAGCATTGAAAGGGAAGAATGCCTGGATCAGTCTGGTAAACCAGCGTAAGAAAACACATCTCAATTGAATTTATTTTAAAGTTATAAAAACGTTCTTTTATCAAAAGAAAGGTAACTCGTAAGACACACCCACACATAAACATGGACGATTTTTTACTTTACGATAACCAAAACATTTCATATCAAATCATGTTAAATTATTACTTGTGTCTATTATACAAATAATAATTAAAATAGCCAAAATTGTTACATTGATTAAATTCGAGCAATACTAACCATAAACACGGGTTCTATAAATAAAATGGCAGGCACGTGGTGGAGAATGGATTTCCATACAAATGACAAGGTGAAGGGACTGCCATCCGATGGGTACACCTCTAGATGGATGTCCCGAGGGCCACACATAGGCACCTTTACCAACACAAGACCGGCCTATCTCCCTAAGATAGTACCGAACATGTCATCCCCCGGTTGTTAACGACCTTTATCCGAGGGCCCTCATAGCACACATCCATAATAATTTACATCTCGAACGTCATAGCGGGAAGAAACATATCTAGAAGGGGATGATCATACCCTAATGGTTGTGAACCACACAGCCTTACCACATCTAACCCTATTCCGGTCATTTTTCGGTTGATGAGGCTTAAGGTAACGATTACCTTTACACATATCACATTTCTGAATGCCACACTGCCATTCCTTCGATCACTTATTGGCTTTCATAAACATATAACCTCCGAGCTCGTACGTCTCAGAGAGATAAGGGTGTTAAGCCAAGAGAAGTTGCCTTCTCCACCACCAAACAGATGTACGTTTATAAAAGTCAACAATGCAATCTCAAAATGAATGTCAGACATCCATCCATACAAGTTGTCCAGGAAAAGGACAAACCGAAGGCACTCTCCTACCACATCCTGTCGGGAATTACCCCTAGGATTAGTTGTGAATAGTCCTTGCATCGGATATTTCGTAATAAAAAGACTACTACTACTATATATATATATACATTGGGAGTTTATTCCCAAACGATCAACAAGCAATCCTTCACTATGAAAATCCCAAATATCAATATCTTCCAAACCTGCACATCGAATGAATGTACGTTGGTCCAAAGTGGTTCTTGGATTAAATCCGACCCCGGTCTCTCCATACCAACAAAGACAAATAGGCCAAATTTATTTGATAGTTGGATATTTAACTATCAAGCAAATAAACAATATCTAGCACCATAAGCAATCACTAGGCCCTTTTAATTAATCTTTTATTCATTAAATCACTTTCCAAACATTTACTTCAAACTATCTTTTAAAAAGATATACTCTCAAAACCATTTTCAATCTTACTATATTGGAAAACATTTCCATTTATTTATATCAACAATATAAACATATTCACAAATCTCTATCGTTTTAATACTTGGAAAATATTTTCATATACTTATATTCACAGTATAAGCATATTTACAAATCATTGTAGGGAAGCTTTATATTTTTCAAAACACGCTTTATTGGATCAAAACGAACGTTGTGTAAAACATCGTTACGACAAACCCAAAATCATTAGTATAGGGATTCGGTAAATAAATAGATATATAAATCTCATATACTATACAGAACATTTCCTTTTGGAAATCATTTACTATAACAACAATGTTATAGTCCATGCCTTCCTTACTTCTCGAAAACGTCTATTTCAACAATGATTGTTGAAATCTATGTTCCCGTCCTATATCACATTTTAAAACATCTTCAAAACCATTTAAATCCATTTAAAATATCATTTCCAAAACCTGCCCTTTTAAAAAGATAGACTTACTTTTAAAACATTTAACTTCATCATAATACTTTTTTCAAAACTCCTTTTATTAAAAATCCATATTTAAACTTCAACATAAATCGTTTCCATATTTATAAAACCATTTTACAAATCTCCTTTCTATTTTATAAAATTCCTTTATTCACAAAATTCTATTTATAAATCCATTCTTTTATAAAATCTAATTTCACCATCAAAATCCATTTATAAATCAATTTCTTTATAAATGAAACTTATTTATAAAAATCCATTTACAATTCCATTTACAAAACAACTCCTTATATTTACAAATATCATCTTTATAAACCTTTTATATAAACTTATTCAAAAATTTATTTTCAAAGTATTTCTCAAAACTATATTTTAAAACATCAAAAATCACGTCTTTATTTATTTAAAATAAATTTCTTCTCTTTTAAATAATTCAAAAATCATTAAAACATATATACTTCCAAAATTCACTTCGAAACCCTTTTCATTCAAAACCATTAATTTCAATATTTCCAAAATGTCAAAAACAAGGCTCAGTGC
This sequence comes from Allium fistulosum, assembly GCA_030737815.1. Classification (NCBI taxonomy): domain Eukaryota; kingdom Viridiplantae; phylum Streptophyta; class Magnoliopsida; order Asparagales; family Amaryllidaceae; genus Allium; species Allium fistulosum. Next base: position 747,642,665 of record CM060905.1, on the reverse strand, counting down.
TACCATAGCAGTAAATAAGTTAATTCATATCCAAATCATCATCATGACATCCATAACATTATATATCATCATATATATGAAAATAAATCAACAGTGGTGAATAATCCTGTTGGATTCCTCGAACCTGTAACCTGCAACAAATATGCATATGAGAATAGGTACAATGTCTGCTTCGAGGAAGACGCATGTATCAAGGGTCATTTGCTCATACACGAGAACGTATAGGGTCTCATCGGCTAAAATATGCAGGAATATATCCAAACCAGCTAATATACATAATATATCATATATCATCCAAACAAGCATCACTCGTCATAAATAAATTTATTCTCACTTATATAAAAATATAAGTGAGACAGAGAGAGTGAGTTTTACTCACTTTGGTTGCATTCGTCATTGTAGCGTTTATTTCGATCAAAATTAAATAAGCTTTTAGTTTTAACCAAAATTCCTACATACTTCAAATCAGTCCAATCCAACTCCATCACGTACTATTCGACAATACGAATCCAACGCCGCTTGTTTCGTGCGAAACGGACCTTGTATGAACAAGTTATGGATTTATAACATTACACGAATTATAATATAATTAATATTTAAACTAATTACAGTCATTAAGGCTAATCATCATGCTTATCCCCTAATCCTTCTCCCTCCTCACGTACGTTTGCTACCAGCTTAAAGAAACCCATCATCATCTCTTTTAATCGATTGCCACACCCTCCACGTCGCGCTAGAAGACGATCCAACGCCGCCGCCACGTACGCCGAGCTCCACTCCACTCCGTGCCAAGTGTGGCCCCACCTCGGCCACATCAGCCTGAAAATAGGCCCGAATAGCAATGAAAACATGGCTAAAAATTACCACCTCTCGTCGACTAGAGCATGATTCAACCTTTGGATACGTAGAGCTCGTCGTGCTCTACATTTTCTTAGTTGAAGCCAAGAGCTAAGAGTGAGTGGATTGAGAGGAATGGAGGAAGAAAGGGGAGTGAATTTTGTCCATTGGAATTAAAATGGCGGCTGGCCCTAATTTCCTAGGGTTTTGGGGCACATGAAAACATATGGGGCCTTATATACACAATTTTGTGACACTATTCACACGCCAAATTTTCGAACTCCAAACGAAGCGTGCCGCCTGGCGTTCCTAATGTTTTACCCCTATTCCAAATACAATGGAATATATATCGAAGGCCAATTCCATCATATACAGAAGATAAGTTTTCGAAATCGAATTATTTTAATTAAATTTCCTTTAATTAATTTCTATGCATTTCGAACTCGCACGCTCAAACGGTGAGTCCAATCGACACGAAATTCAACAGCATACTATAATTCACTATTATGGATCCAATGAAAATGGTTTCGTCGAAATCCGAGACAGTGTCAAAAATGACCATTTTTACACGTTAATTAAAATATAAAATTTTCAAATTCTATTAATTCACTTTTAAATCAAATTTAAAAGTTTACTAACTCCATTTTAATTCAAATAGAATTTAAATCAACTTTATAAGTCATTTTCATTCAAATTAAATTCAAATCTCAATTATTTAAACAATTTCAAATATTAAATTAAACAGTTTAATTATCAAATAAATCATTATATTTGAAATATAAGTTATTCAACTTATAAAATTTACTTTTGAATATTTAAAATCAATTAAATATTCTAATTTCGAATGACTAAAATTCTGGGTCGTTGCATTCTCCCATTCTTAAAAGAATTTCGTCCCCGAAATTGCCAAGTAAGAAAAAACCACAAAATCCCATTAACTTTTCAAAAACAATTCATCCAAACTAGATTACCAAATTCATTCAACCCTTTTAACTTTTCCAAAACTGATTAGTTAAACCTCTTATAAAAACTTTTCTAAGTTTTCAAATCCATTCATAGTTATCTTTTCAAAACCAACTAACATCATTTAATTCATAGTTATGAGCTAATACTCTTCCAAAAATTAACTAATATAATTTCAATTTGAAACTCAAAATCAAATTTTTAGTTATCAAAATTTTTCTTAAAATTCTCAAAATTTTCTAACATCTTAAATTTACAAAAAATTTCACCAGCATCTCTTTTGTGCGGTTCGATCGTAGTAAAATCACAATATATATATATATATATATATATATATATATATCACAAATATACATCTCATCTTCAAGGATGAGGTAGGGAAAAAACATAAAAGTACGATAAGTAATCCGAGATATGTATCTTTTATTTTATTAGCGAGCATATACAACAAAGCGAGCTCCAAATGCAAAGCATACGCCATCCGCACCTACTAAACACTCAACAACCAATGAGAACATGTATGTAGAAAGTAATATCAATATATAACATACTATACAATAATCATATGAAAATGAAACACATGCAACATAAGCAATCATCAAACAACTATCCAACAAACCAATTCATTTGTTTACTATTTAGTTTCATCCAACTAATTCACATTCAAGTTAACTAACAATTATTTCATGACATTCATTCTCATTTTACTTTCATTTGATTCTCATCAAATTATTTTGCATTCATTCCTTCATATTTAATTAGTTCACATTCTACTAATTTACATTCATTCCAACTCATTTATTAACATACATTTTCTAATGTCAACATTTAATTTTATTAAACCCCGTACGGTATACATATATCATCCGTACGCAAAACCATATCTGATCACTCGCTCAATCATACAAATCCACTTCCTAACTAGTATCGTTCACACGACCACTCTAGTGCGGACTCAGACCTGGTTCAATGATTAGAAAACCATCATCCTCCTTGCATAGCCATATACTATGATAGAGAACATCAGAATCAATCAAAAATCCACATCCAGGGTTCGTTGTCAAGAAATCGAGTGAAAAATCCTAACTCAGATCGGTGTAAACCACCTCGAAATCATGTACTCGAATCTAGATCAAACAGTTATGCGAATAAAACAATATACGTACAACTTACGTATTAATTACAAGTTCAATTCTTATTCCCAATTATTTTATTTACTTTCAATTCCTTTTACATTCATTTAATCCGCATTCACTTTAAAATCAAATTCAATTATTCACATTAATTTCACTTACATTCAATTCATTAAAATTCACTCATTAATCTTCACTTCAAATTTAATTTATGTTTAACAACATTTCATCCCATATACAGTTTACTTACTATATCTTCATTTTTATTAACAACACTTAATAAATCAATCCATAAAGTTATTTACTTAAGTTTATAAACATTTTATACAACACTTCTTATGTTTATTATTACTTCACAATTTACTTAAGTAAACTACCATTTCTTAGTTCAATTACCAAATTTACCTTTCTTAACATCCATATTCATTTTCTATCAAACAACATTCTAAAGCATATTCACTTCTTTGTACAACTCCAAGTTGAAGTGCATTTATAACTTATGTTCATCCTCAATTAGAAATTCAAATTCTAAATCATTTAACTTGTTTCATTAATTCATTACAAGTTCAATTTTCTTTCATCCGCTTTACTTAACTTTAAGTTAAATTTCATTATTTATAATTCAAATTCAAATTAGATTTCTTTTCTTCTTAATATTCTCATTCAACAAATTATACATTTGTTTTTATCTTACATTATTCAAGTCCATAAGTTATACAAATTTATTTACTTAAAATTTCATGAATATTTATTTGACTTAAGTTTATTCACATACTATATTTATAATTCAGAGTTATATAATAACTTTATAACTTAAGTGTATATTCATTCCATTATTCATCTAATTCATTTCAACTTGAACTTAATTCACTTTCATTTAACTTTTCTTAAGTCAAACTTCATTTCATCTAACTTCATTTCATTAACTCGATTTTTTTTACTTCAGTTATTTAACTTTGCTCAAGTTAATTCTTTTGTTATTGCATATATCTCAAAGTCAAATTTGCTTTTACTTGCTAAATCAAAATGTTCAACCATTTTAAAATTTAGTTTCACTTATCCAATTCAAATTCATAAGTTGTAAACTTATTTATTATTTATACTATTTCCAATTCATAAGTTCAAAAACTTATTTCTCATATTTATCAAATCATAATTGGAATTTTACTTTCAAAATCAAAACTTTTTTATCAAAAAAAACTTATTTTATCAAAACATAACTTCGATAGAAAATCATTAATTGTAACAATTTATCACTTAAAGACTCGAAAATGATACTGATGATGCTGCAGTCATCACCCACATTATTTCCCAACGAATAAAGTGAGTTTAATGCTATTTATTTCTTTTAAAAATCCTTTTTTATTTATAAATCACATTTATAAACTTATATATAATTCACTTTTCACTTTGGTTATATAAAACCATTTCTTATTTGCTTTTGTTTGTTTATATTTATAATAATAACAACTTTTATTAAATCACAAACAACAGATGATAAAAATCAAGTATTACCATCCACTAGCAACCAAACATCCATATATAGTTATAATATTTTTGAAAAATTATCACTTCATATATAAAATATAATTTAGGTAAAATTATTTCATTTACCCACTTTAAAACAATATTATGTCGACTTGCCTTGTTTAAGTGTTTAGAAACCCCTATCGATCACATGGTGTCCCACGCATCAACCAGAATTCATAAACAACTCAACGGATAAGTAAACACAACATAAAACATTTTTATAGTCACTAACAAATACGCGCTCATATATATAATACGCTCAAACTCAATCTAGGGTGCTACTGACCCTATCTATAATGAGTACCCATCAAAGCCTAGGTATTAGCAAATCCTAAGCTCTGATACCAGCTATGATGACCCACAAATCCGTCCCGTTTAGAGCCGACAATAACCACGCATGTCCATCCCTAAACTGAATGGAATTACGAGTAATCATGAGAAAGAAAGAAAGAAAGAAAGAAGAGAGAAGAAGAGAGAAAAGAAGAGAAGAAAGAAAGAAAAGAAGAAGAAGAAAGAGAAAGACAAAATAGAAGAAATTAAAAAAATTGCAGAATCTCACAATCATAACGGAAAAACATATAATATCATATCAATGATCTTTACAAAATAGAAACTGTAATGTAATATACATATATCCATCAATCAGAGTACAACAATCAATCACTAATCATCAGCTTAGATAGTTATAACAATCTGTCCTTACAATTGTTGATAATTTAAATAACAAAGCAACGAAAAAATAAACATGTAGGTGGAATACGAGCAGAAGACTTCTAGCCCTCCTGCTGAAGCTCCATAGCATCCAAATTTACATTTGTAAATATACTCGGTCTGACCCAAGCATTGAACTGGAAGAACGCCCAGATCAGTCTGGTAAACCAGCGTGAGAAAATACATCTCAACTGAATTTATTTTAAAGTTATAAAAACATTCTTTTATCAAAAGAAAGGTTTCTTGTAAGACACGCCCACACATAAACACGGACGGGTTTATACCTTACGATAACCAAAGCATTTCATATAAATCATGTTATATTATTACTAGTGTCTATTATACAAATAATAATTAAAATAGCCGAAATTGTTACGTTGATTAAATTCCAACAATACTAACTGCAAACACAGGTTCTACAAATAAAATGGCAGGCACGTAGTGGAGAATGGATTTCCATACAAATGACCAGGTGAAGGGACTACCTTCCGATGGGTACACCTCTAGATGGATGTCCCGAGGGCCATAAATAGGCACCTTTACCAACACAAGACCGACCTATCTCCCTAAGATGGTACCGAATATGTCATCCCCCAGTCGTTACCGACCTTTATCCAAGGGCCCTCATAGCATACATCCACAATAATTTACATCTCGAATGTCATAGTGGAAAGAAACGTATCTAGAAGGGGATGATCATACCGTAATGGTTGCGAACCATATAGCCTTGCTACATCTAACCCTGTTTCAATCATTTTTCGGTTGATGAGACTTAAGGTAACGATTACCTTTACACATATCATATATCACATCTCTAAATGCCACACTGCCATTCCTTCGATCACTTATTGGCTTTCATAAACATATAACCTCCGAGCTCGTACGTCTTAGAGAAAGGTGTTAAGCTAAGAGAAGTTGCCTTCTCCGCCACCAAACAGATGTACATTTATAAAATTCAACAGTGCAATCTCAAAATGATTGTCAAACATCCATCCATACAAGTTGTCCAGGAATAGGACAAACCGAAAGCACTCTCCTACCACATCCTGTCGGGAATTATCCCTAGGATTAGTAGCGAATAGTCCTTGCATTGGATATTTCATAATGAAAAGACTACTACTACTATATGTATATTGGGAGTTTATCCCCAAACGACCAACAAGCAGTCCTTCACTATGCAAATCCCAAATATCAATATCTTCCAAACCTGCACATTGAATGCATATACGTTGGTCTGATGTGGTTCTCGAAATAAATCCGACCCCGGTCTCTCCAGACCAACAACGACAAATAGGCCAAATTTATTTGTTAGTCGGTTATTTAACTATCAAAGCAAACAAACAATATCTAGCACCATAAGCAATCACTAGACCCTTTTAATTAATCTTTTATTCATTAAACCACTTTCCAAACATTTACTTCAAACTATCTTTTAAAAAGATATACTCTCAAAACCACTTCAAATCTTACTATATTGGAAAACATTTCCATATATTTATATCAATAGTATAAACATATTCACAAATTTATATCGTTTCAATACTTGGAAAATATTTTCATATACTTATATTCACAGTATAAGCATATTTACAAATCATTGTAGCAAAGCTTTATATTTTTCAAAATACGCTTTATTGGGTCAAAACGAATGTTGTGTAAAACATCGTTACGACAAACCCAAAATCATTAGTATAGGGATTCGATAAATAAATAGATATATAAATCCCATATACTATACAAAACATTTCCTTTCGGAAATTATTTACTATAACAATAGTGTTATAGTCCATGCCTTCCTTACTTCTCGAAAACGTCTATTTCAACAATGATTGTTGAAATCTATGTTTCCGTCCCATATCACATTTTAAAACATCTTCAAAACCATTTAACTCCATTTAAAATAACATTTCCAAAACCTGCCATTTTAAAAAGATACACTTACTTTTAAAACATTTAACTTCATCATAATACTTTTTTCAAAACTCCTTTTATTAAAACTCCATATTTAAGCTTCAACATAAATCGCTTCCATATTTATAAAACCATTTTACAAATCTCCTTTATAAAACTTCTATTTTACAAAATTTCTTTGTTCACAAAATTCTATTTATAAATCCATTCTTTTATAAAAACTAATTTCACCATCAAAATCCATTTATAAATCAATTTCTTTATAAATCAAACTTATTTATAAAAATCCATATATAATTCCATTTACAAAACAACTTCCTTATATATACAAATATAATCTTTATAAACCTTTTATATAAACTTATTCAAAAATTTATTTTCAAAATATTTCTCAAACTATATTTTAAAACATCAAAAATCACATATTTATTTATTTAAAATAAATTTCTTCTCTTTTAAATAATTCAAAAATCATTAAAACATATATACTTCCAAAATTCACTTCGAAACCCTTTTCAACTCAAAACCATCAATTTCAATACTTCCAAAATGTCGAAAACAAGGCCAGTGCTACCATAGCAGTAAATAAGTCAAATCATATCCAAAACATCATCATGACATCCATAACATTATATATCATCATATATATGAAAATAAATCAATAGTGGTGAGGAATCCTGTTGGATTCCTCCAACCTGTAACCTACAACAAATATGCATATGAGAATATGTATAATGTCTTCAAGGCAGACGTGTGTACCAAGGGTTATCCGCTCATACACGGGAACATATAGGGTCTCATCCGCTAAAATATGCGGGAATATATCCAAACCAGCTAATATATATAATATATCAAATATCATCCAAACAAGCATCAATCATCATAAACAAATTTATTCTCACTTATATAAAAATATAAGCAAGACAGTATATAAAAATATAAGCAAGACAGAGAGAGTGAGTTTTACTCACTTTGGTTGCATTCGTCGTTGCAGCGTTTATTTCGATCAAAATTAAATGAGCTTTTAGTTTTGACCAAATTTCCTACATCCTGCAAATCAGTCCAATCCAACTCCATCGTGTAGTATCGACAATACGAATCCAACGCCGCTTGTTTCGAGCGAAACGGACCTCGTATGAACAAGTTATGGATTTATAAACATTACACGAATTATAATATAATTAATATTTAAACTAATTACAGTCATTAAGGCTAATCACCGTGCTTATCCCCTAATCCTTCTCCCTCCTCACGTACATTTGCTACCAACTTAAAGAAACCCATCATCATCTCCTTTAATCGATTGTCACTCCCTCCACGTTGCAATAGAAGATCCAACACCGCTGCCGCGTACGCCGAGCTCTACTCCACCTCCGCGCCAAGTGCGGCCCCTCCGCCTCAGCCACGTCAGTTTGAATATGCCCGAACAACAGTGAAAATGTGGCTAAAAATTTCCACCTCTAGGCGACTAGAACACGATCCAACCTTTGGATACGTAGAGCTCGTCGTGCTCTACATTTTCTTAGTTGAAGCCGAGAGCTAAAAGTTAGTGGATTGAGAGGAATCAAGGAAGAAAGGGGAGTGAATTTTGGCCATTGGAATTAAAATGGAGGCTGGCCCTAATTTCCTAGGGTTTTGGGGCAAATGAAAACAAATGGGGTCTTTATATACATAATTTTGTGACACTATTCACGCGCCAAATTTCCGAACTTCAAACGAAGCGTGTTGCCTGACGTTCCTAATGTTTTACCCCTATTCCAAGCACAATGGAATATGCATCGGAGACCAATTCCATCATATACAGAAGATATGTTTTCGAAATCGAATTATTTTAATTAAATTTCCTTTAATTTATTTCTATGCGTTTCAGATTCGCACGATCAAACGGTAAGTCCAATCGACCCGAAATTCGACAGTATACTATAATTCACAATAATAGATCCAATGAAACTGGTTTCGCCGAAATCCGAGACAGTGTCAAAAATGACCATTTTTATACGTTAATTAAAACTTAAAATTTCCAAATTCTATTAATTCACTTTTAAATCAAATTTAAAAGTTTACTAATTCTATTCTAATTCAAATAGAATTTCAATCAACTTTATAATTCATTTTCATTCAAATTAAATTCAAATCTCAAATAATTAAACAATTTAATTATCAAATAAATCATTATATTTGAAATATAAGTTATTCAACTTATAAAATTTACATTTGAATATTTAAAATCAATTAAATATTCCAACTTCGAATGACTAAAATTCTGGGTCGTTACATTTCACCTTCGAAGCATATGTGTAAAGCTTCTTTGACTTGGATAAGGATAGTTATAATGAACTAAGGGTGAGCACAGTCGGTTAACCAAACCGATCGGTTAATTTGGATGGTTAATTGGTGAAAAATAATGGTTAAGTTAACCGTTTATCGGTTAGAATCGATCGACCATACCAATCGAACTAGTTAAATTTAACCACGGTTAACTCGTTAACTTTAACGGTTCGGTTAATCGTTTAAACCAAATGGTTAACCGCTGCATGGTTAACCATTTAAGCTCAATGGTTAACCGTTGCATAGTTAGCCAATGGTTATCTGTATATATTTCAACATACATAAACTGAAATGCTATTTGTAGCGTAGCAAAGAGCAGAGCACAATACATAAATTAATTAACTAAGTTCATATTAGTCCACCATACAGTTACATATATAAACTAAGTTCACAACTAAACTAAATTAAGTTCACAATAAACAGCAAAATACAATTACATTCATAGTTTGATAATGTATTAATATAAATGGTTTGGATATGGAGCCTAAGCAGCTGAGCTAGTGAGCTCCAAGTCCATCCATTTTCCACTGCAAAATGCAAATTTGTAGAACTATATTAGTATATTACTATAAATAAACATGAACTGAGCCAGTGGCTCACTAGCTGCATTGTTTTAATCTGAATGCAACTATAATTGAAAGTAAACTTAAAAAATACTAAAATTTAAGTAAGTCCTTGTATTACATATGCTGATACTAGGTTATATGATACACTTCACTTGATTTTCCATTACTTCCTAACAACTACTAAGCCAAGCATACATACACTTGATATCGTACAATAATTTAAACAAAATCCCACTAGTTAACATATAAATCCAGTCAAGCTCATGGTAGTAACATTATTATTTGATTAACCAATTTAGAATAAACTAAACATAATTACATTTATCCACTCTTGCAATCAACATCCAACCAACCAAAAACAATATCGCCTTATTTTCCATAGCAATCAACTCCATGTTTGCAATTTGATGACATAATACAATTATAATATTTAGTATTTTGTACATTTTAATATCTTGATTGGGTCTATCTATCCATTTACACACACTACTTGAAGAGATAACATTAACCATTAATAATAAATTAGAAATTTAATGATAACGTAAAGGATACATGATATGCATATCTTTCGTTTAAATATATATTATAAGACAAACTTGATATATTGAACCAAGCTAGTGGCTCACTACCTTCAAGTCCATCTATTTTAGCATGTATAATGAAACTAAACTATATACAAGCAAAGTGTAAACCATGCAACAGTATATATGAACCGAGCTAGTGACCATTATGAATTGTTGCTCGAATAATGCTATATAGATAAGATTTATAATATAGTCACTATAACTTTATAGTGTGAACCATGCAAATATAAACTGTAAACTTTACTATAAACGAAACTAAACTATAAACAACAAGTAAAGTGCGAACCATGTAACAGTATATATGAGATTTATAGTTTAAGCTAATTCCAAACTATAAACAAGTAAACTATAACCAGGTGTAAAACTAAACTAAACTAAGCTAAGCTAGTAGCATGTATATGAAATTAGCATATATATTAAATTTTAACAAAATCAAGTTCATGCAAGTGTGATGGGTGGCAGCATTATTAGAATGTGTGGGGATATGCAAGGTAAGTGCAAAAGCAGAGTAGTGGCATCATGAGTAGACTTATCAAGTGCAACATCAAAAGTATGATTGAACTAAACATGTAATTTTTCTTTTGGAAACTTGGGTCTGTTGGAAATACTAGGTTCGCTATGTAGCTTAGCATAGTTGCATGATGTGAAAACTACTCTAATTTGCTCAGGGAAGGAGCTCGATCTTAAAGCAATTACTTTCATAGTTTCTAAGCACACAAAGTGAACCTTGGTAAAAGGTTTTATTAACGACCGCTGAGTTAAATCCAAATCAAGTGGTGTGATTTTGTACTATGAAATTATTCTATTCGTGGGTCCTAGATAATTTTGGGGCTTAATAATATTAGAGCTTCAGCTTACTAATAAACTAGGATGGATGCAGTCCTTGTTATTTTAAATTTTTAATGCAAGTAAATTACACTATAAACTTTAACTGTAAATTATATATGATATAGCTGAACCTGAGTGATATGAATAACTGTAAATTAAACTGTATATATGGAAGAAATTACACTATAAAATTTAACTGTAAAGTGTAAACCACTGTAACACTGTTAAATAGACCGTAAATAGACTGTAAATTAGACTGCAAATTATATATGTAAATTAAATTGTAAATATAATTATATTCTCTCATACCTGAACCTGAGTACAACAACAACAATGATAATTCTGAATTATAGGTCATTATTCATATAACATCCACCTATCACCTAAAATCAAACAATCACGTAAATTATAGGTCACTGCTACATATTCTAAATTAGAAATATACTAGTTCTATTTGTTAGGACTTACCTCTTTTCTAGCTATGATGCTTAGACAGTTGTTTTTAAGATCAATTACATGTCAAATATACTATACTGTTATTAAACATATTATATTGTTATATTTAATTTAATATAACAGTATTTGATTTAATGTTTATGTTATGATGCTTAAATAGTATAAATTACATATCACATTAATATACGGTTATAAATTACATTTTGATTACAGCTATACATTAATATACAGTTTAATTACAACTATAATTTAGTAGCAGCTATATATTAAATGCATATTAATGTACATGCAAATTGTACGCATATATATACAGTTTTAACAGCTTTACATTAACAGCCATGGGCAAATTGTATACATTCACTATGTATATTAATATTTAACAGCTATGTATAGGCAAATTCAAAGTGTTGTATGCATTTAAATGTATATTGATAGTAACAGCTATGGGAAAACTGTATAGGTGGCAAATTGTATACATGTAACAGCTTTACATTAATATGATATGCATGATTAAACTGTAATTAATAACAGCTACAGTAAACATTTAAATAAATCTAATAACTAAACACATAATAATTAAATAAAACAGGTAAAAGTAAAAACAAACTCACATTGTTCCTCTTTCGGCTAGTATTAGCTATATCTCAAAGCCTCAATGCCAAATTAATGGGAATCGCAAGCTTGCAGTACAACATAAATATTGATTTCGCGAAATCGATAGTGGATGTATTCGCTATGTATTGATCGAAATCGATAGTGGATATGTATTGATGAAAATCTATATGATATGTACTGATCGAAATCAAGATTTTGATTTTGCAGATCTAGGGTTTTTTAATCAAACGAGAGGAAATATGAAATGAAAGAAAGCATCGTTTGTATGTTTTACTTTAGGGTTTTAACTTTTAGGTAGGAAACGTGATGGCCCGTTTACGATATTGGTAATAATACGGATCCGATGATTGTTTGCTATAAAACTTGTTTGGTTAAACGGTTAACCAATGTGTTAACCGTTGACTGAACCGAATTTTATTGGTTAAGGTCGGTCGGTTAATCGAAAGGTCGGTTAATCGATAAAATCGGTTAAAACGGTTCGATCGACGTCGATTAGGTCAGTTAAGTCAATTAAATGCCCATCCCTGTAATGAACACCTTGGACAAAACTCATACATGACGAATATCCAAAATACAATTGTTTTTGACCATAATTTGTTGTCATGGGTGGATTACTGAAACTTGGAGATGCAATTCCATGACCAATGCTTACTGTCTCAACCATTCTAGAATAGTCTTCAGTTTCGTGGTTAACTACTTCTGATGGTACGAGTTCTTCTACTTGCATCCGTTTACTTTTTCCAACAAACAACTCTATGAATTTTGATGTCGCTGAAAACATTAGCTTCACATCGTCGTCACCAACTATTTTAATGGCTTTCGATCCTCAATCCGTAGGTCAATTACACACTAAATCTACATCAAATTCATCGAATTTTATCTTAGTCACTTATAAATTGATTCTTTCAATTGCGCCAAATTATAATCTTTAACAACTTTCGCCGATTTATACGATCCTCCAACATATTTGCCATAAATTTGTTCGTCGATAATAAATTGACCGTCAAAATAACAAATTGTTGATACACACTTAGGAGCCATCCTACATTTCAATTAACCAACAATTTTACTGATTTGACAAATGACCAAATGACATATGCTCATACAAATGACCAAATGACAAAAAAATAAATTAGGGTTAACAAAAACATACCTTAATAGTTTAAGAGGAAGTAGCAGTTGTTGCTCCTCAAGTACATCTACTTTCGATCAAATTTTGAACTTGAATTTAAAGTCTAAAATCTACGGTTCAGGTAGAAATTTGAGATTGGGGTATTTGTATTTTTTTGATTTTAAGTTTGTATAAGACAAAGTGAGAAATGAAAGAGGATGGGCAAGCCAATAACAATTTAAAAAATTCTTGATGGGATTTGAAATGCAATCAGTACGCGTGGTGGTTAATATGACACAAAATGATGTTTTTGTAATAAGTTATAAAACCGATCAAGATTTATAATTAATTTTTAAAATTGACCTAAATTAAAAAAACATCCGAAGGAAGATAAAAGTTTGCAGTTTCATTTGACATATATAGAAGAGTAAAGACCTAACGCGCAACCGGGGGAGGCACGGTAGCATTGAGGGGTAGGCCTATCAACGATGCTTTCGGATGTAGATGGTGCCATATCCGCATGCGTATCCGAAATCATTTTTGAATATCAGATATCCGCATTCGCGGATGCGGACAAATATCGAATTATTATCTTATTCGCTAACGACCGATAAATCAAGAATTATAAGAAGAAAATTTTAGTTCAACGTAAATGTTTTTCAATCTCATTGATTATAAAAGTGTCAAAAATTAAAAAATATGATGATAATAAATAGTTTCGAGCAGTTAATAAGCAACTAACTTAAATAAATGGATTTTTCGAATTTCCATTGATGGGTCACAAAAGCTCGGAATCCCAAAACCCAGAAAAAAATGCGTCGTTCGTTCTGCTCTAGGTATTTCGACTGAAACCCTAGCGCAACTCAGAAGCTCTGCCAACTGAAATTGATTCATCTGAAAGTCGAACTTCTCCACCTGAGTCGAGTTTTGTGGCCTGCCATTTGAAAGCCGAGCTTCTCCACCTGAGCCGAGCTTCTCCACCCGAGGCGAGTTTTGTGGCCTGCCATTTGAAAGTCGAGCTTCTACACCTGAGTCGAGCTTCTCCACCTTTGCTGCTTCGCTGCTTCCTGTGCCTTTGTCCATCCCCTCAATTCAATATGTGTAAGCCTAATTAATTTATTCAGTTTTTTTCCATTCATTTGATGAAGTTATAGGTTGATCAATACTGATTTATTCTTTAAGTTTGAACCACTAACATGTTAAAATATTGTAAGCATATTTCTTCTTGTGCCTTTGCTGCTTTGCTGTGTTTATTTTTTAGTAATAGGGTATTGTTTGTTTGTTGGATTGAAGCTACTGCCCAGCAAATAAAATGAACAATTTTAATGAATATTGTTTTGTTTAAAAAGATCAATAATTGATATTCTTTGTAATGGATTACTATTATATCAGTCACTATGTTTGGTTTTTTGATGATTTATTTATAAGTTCTTTTACGTTATTTAAATAACTGTAAAACAAATACAATTACTTTGCTTGCTATTAATATAGGATTTTACAAATTCAGGGAATCTCAGAAACTCCGTAAAATGTCTACAGGCCATGCATTCGATGTACATTCTTTTAGCTATCTTTTGGTTAGGAATTATCCTGATATCCGATCCACCATCCATTTCAAATACAAAGAAGTCATGCATGGTCACAGATCATTAACCACTCTTTATGATGGCCTTGACAAGTATACTCTTCAGTCTTATATTGTGTGTCCTGTATGTGCACGTTTCTTCTATTTTGACGAGGCCGACCGACGAAAATCCACGCCCTCGGATATCCAAAGGAGTTTGCATTGTGACTGCGACTTACTCGGTTGGTGTGTTCGTCTCCGGAGCAATAATCATTGCTTGCTACTTACTAGGTTTCAAGGTAAACAATGTTTCACCCTTTAACTATTTCATATGCGTTTTTCTGTAGTTTAGTACTATTAGCGGTGTTCTATGGGTTAGCATAGTGCAATATAGTTGGTATACAATTAACATAGTTGGTTATACAATAAGAAATAACAACTTTTTAGAATCCATTGGGTTCGCATCAGGATTCATTTCAGGTCGGTTTGGTTCGGATCTACAGGTCCCGGTACTAAGCCAGCCCTAGACAATTTGCTTGCGTGGATAGATTTATGTTTAAATTATGGTTTTTTTGTTTTGTTTTACAGATTGAGGTGGGAAAGATTGGATGCCTATCTACTGTAATGCAGGTCATTCTATTCGGTCTACCTGCTGTGTTTGGCCTAACAGTCATATGCTTGTTGTATTATGTGTACAGAGGTGTGAATAAATAAAATTAAAATGTATTCATTTTGATTTTATTGTTAAATTCTAACTAGTTTTGTATTTCAGAGCTTTTAGCTTGTGTGACGCCGCTAGCGTCCGCTCCGGCATCCGCAGCCTCACCCGCGGAACAGATGGCGGCTCCCAAGACGGGAGAGTCGACGAAGACGGCCACGACCACTCCGCCGATAACACTGCCTGTGATGACCACATCTGTGAGGCGAGATGCACCGGATACGTATGATATCGTATGATACAACCGCCTCACTGTTTGCTTTATAGTTAGAGATTAGAATTGGGATGTTTAGGATGGCTGATGAGCATGTAAGATGTATGTTTTGCTATATTTTTGCATTTAGGAAACTATGTGCTTTTATTTCTTTGTTCCTTTTCTTTTGTTCGAGAGATGACTCTGTTGTGTGCAAGTATGTATATATCTGTGCATGATTTTAGTCAGATGGTTGATTTTCAGTGGTGATATAAACGTGGCTGTTATGATTTTGATCAGTAATTGAGATCTATCATTGGAGCAGTAACAGTATTGTGTGCAAGATATGAGTAACAAAGACCTCATCAAATGTCATATAATTGAAACTAGTTTAAAAGTCATACATGCAAACTGTGGCAGAAATGCATGCCCCAAATTATTATTATCATTGTAATAAAATATGTAAAATAAAAAAACTGTGCACATCAACATTTGCAAAGATACAGTACAGTAAATTATATTGCAAATCACTCAGTAATAAGAACAATATTACATTAAAACAACTACCAGAACAAATATATTCTATGTTACAAAGAAAAAAGAAAATAATGTACGTACTGTATGCAATAAAAAGTGTTATATGATACAGAATAAAATGGATAAGGGATTGTTATCTTAATCCATGAACTTCAGAAAAGTGACTTATATGACCAAGCAAGAGATTGTGTAGCCAGGGCCGGCCCAAAGGTATTTGATGCCCTAGACGAACAATTCTTTTTTCAAATTTGTTGCCCACTTTTAAAAAGAAATAGCAATACACATATTGTATAGAATGTCAAAACCAAATGCAAATTCATATTTCATATATGTGTGTGATAATTTTTTGGAATTAAAATACCATAATTCTCTTTTATTCTCAATCTTTTTTATTATTTTCTTATACGACATACAATTCTCTTGATACTTCCCTGTGAATAGTAATGACAGTATGTCTAGTGATCTATATAGCTACTGACAAATCTTACATGTGAAAAGGCCCATGATAAATCATATATGTTGCATAATAATATATATGTTGCATGTGTATCTATAAATAATTCATGACTTGATTGTTATCTTGGTAAAAGAGGAGAAAGGCCAGACAAAGGAACAAATAACAGAGGTATAGAGCAGTATTGTAATCAGGTCTCCAAAATTACTTTTTTTTCTTTGCAACTGATATGTATATTATTTGAATGCATACATACATTATGCAAAATTTCTTTTCTACATTTATGTTAAACATCAACTTACTTGTGCAGAAATTATATAAATTTTTGTACATTTCATGTATATATACATATAAATTATTAGTCATATTATTCTTTTTCGCATATCAGAAACATCAGTATGGACTTATTTGATCTTGATTTATCCATGAATGAAATTCCACTAAGTTGAATTTCCACTTAATTCATTCACGGAATATATGACAACAATTTAAACCATTCATAAAATATGTGAAAATAGTATAAAACATTCATAAACATTTTAATTTGCTATTTTAGGGTTTTTTTTAAATCATTCACTGCTACAGATAGAGATAATTTGTTTTCAGTTAGCACTAAATTCTAAATCAAAAAACATGACTTAAAATAAGCAGTAAAATTTGTTCTATTTTTTATACCATCGTTTTGAATCTTGCTTAAAGAGGGTATCTAAACACGAAGAGTTTAGTTAAAACTAAATCATTAAACCATTTAAATTCTTAAACTAAAAACTTACTTTCTTATGTCAGTCAGCACTTCAGTCTTCAATCAACAATTTAGGAGCAAATTGGTGGTGAAATTAAAATAAGGACAATGGAGGGAATGAAGCAATCAGATTAATAGATGCAGTAGTTTGTTGGTGGGGCTTGAGGTGGTGATGGAAGCCGCGACACAGGTGGAAGTGATGCTCCGACGTCTGGCGTCCGATGGATGGCGCGATTAAGGGGAGATAGTAGATAGTGGCATGCGGTGATGTGGGTAATGGAGGATTGAAGTTAATTTCATTTTTTCAAAGAGTAGAAGATAACAGTAGCGTAAGAAATTTGCTGCCCCATGGCGTCTTGATGCCCTAGGCAAATGTCTTGCATGCCTTGGGCTTGGGCCAGGCCTGTGTGTAGCTTGCATCTTTTCTGGATTGTATATGCTACCAGAGATTTTTGATGAAACCAATATCTAAGCATTGGTCTTCCAAGATTCCATAAATGAAAGTTAATTCCTGGTTGAAAAAAAAATGGATATATCGTAAAAATTGATATTCAAATCGAAAAGTACAAAAATATATATGATTAACTTGCCTTTTATCTAAATACTTATCATTTTCACGAATTAGACAGCGGAAAAGGTAGCAAATTTACCAACAGGTAAATTCGTTGTTGAAATTCATAAAGTCGTCATCTAGAGGTTCAAAAGTTTGGTAGTGAAATGTAGAATCGTTGCAGCAGCAGACTTTGCTAGCAGTTGCTTAGTGATCAAAAATGCTATTTCACTTACACTACTAGGAAAAGATTGTTTTGGTGATGCACGTTTTGTAACAGCAAATATCCGTAGTAGATTTACAATGGATATGATATGCTACGGATTTGAGACAGTTTTAACTTATATTTTACAAAAGAAATACAAATATTTGTGACGAAGGAATATTCCAGCGTTTAAATTATGGTAAACCAATTACGAATCAAGGTGACAGAATGATTGAAATGTAGCAAAAGCTGTAGCAAAAGATGTTAGAAATTGTGCGATCACTGCTAGAAACACAGCAAAGTAGGACGTCCATTTTCGACGGCCGCGTCATTTACCCAAGATGTAGCAAAAGAAGTTTTGATAAATCATAATTTTGAGACCACGTCATTTACCCAAGTGTTGCTAGTTCTTCAGTTTCTGTTGTACCAGAAACAAATGCAACAATGCTCCAAAAAAAACAGTCGGGTATTGTAATGGGAAAACGAGGTCCAGATCTCACAAATAGTGCCGGCCCTTGGACTGGGCAACCTAAGCGGCAGCCTAGGGCCCAATATCCAACCGGGGCACTTTTTTTTAAGGTATATAATCTGTTTCCGTACTGAAAGCCCGGCCTGAAAACCCAACCATGAAACCCTAAAAATCCATTTCCAAAACTAATATCTACAACTCACATACAGATTGCAGCAAACAAGACAGAAGTCGAAACAATCAAAACAGAAGCCGAAGCGCTTAAATCACGATTTCCAAACATAGTTTTTGGATTTTCAGTAGCAAACGTTCTTATCCAACTTAATTTCTCTCGTTAAATCGGATTTCACTGCTTTTCCATGTTTATCAGTCGGTCGGTCATAATCCACATAACCCTAAAATTTTATATCAATAATTTTGCTCTACCTCTATATTCAAATCAGATTCGGATTTTATTCCCTTTGGATTTCAGAATTCAATTATGAATTTGCAAGGTATGCTTCTAAATCTGATTAGATTAGACTATAATTACATTACTATTCAAAACCTATCAAACGGAGAAACTCATGATAGACCTAATCTAATGCTAAGCTAATCATAAATTGGTTATGTGTTGTGTATACTTTGTTCTATTATCCTCGCCCTAATTTTCATGTTACTAGCCAGAGGCTTGTATTTTTAGGATTCTATGTGTTATTTTACTATGGTCTTTTTAATCTTTTTGAGATGCTTAACACATGCTCGTTAAATTTTCTCAAATAAACCTTATGTTATCATCCTCATTCTATGATTTATTACGTCATACCTATATGCTTTGATTTGAGTTGGTTCATGTAGTTTTGTTTTGTGACCTTGTAGTCGTTTACACCAGATATTCACACTCCCCCATCACACTATCTTAGTACCGATATGAATTTGATTGAGTACAATGGTTAACAACATTAAGCCCATCAACTAAATCATTTAACACATTCGCAGTTCTCTCTTCAAAATCTACATGTTTTCCATATTTTTTCAGCAAAATGCACCCATGACCACGAAGCTTTATGGCATCTAATAGCTTTTTAGGGAACTTTTGTAAAGCACCCTCTTTATTTTTTAAATTACACAACCGTCCCGTTTGAAAAACATGTTTTAGAAAACATCCCTATTTTTTGTTTTTGACTGCAGATATTTTCACTTTTGTAAAAAAAATTCAGAATTCTTTTAAAAGTTTGGTGATAGAAACCTGTGATTAAGTATAAATTTGACTTCTGAAAAAAAAATGAAAAAAAAAGTTTGTTGAAAATAATAATAGGGCGTAATTTAAAAAAATGTTTTTAGGAAGTTTTTCATGTATTAAGTTTGAAAATAAGGACGGATCATCATTTCCTTCCACTTTAAAGTTCATCTTTACCATCCATTTTTGTATTTCAGGTTCATTGCAGTGTCGTGCTACATTTTCATTCCATTATCGGCCCATTATATTAATAATGCATTGTTATTAAGCCTTACAATTGATCATCAAACATTTTGATCGGAGGCTAGTTTTATTCACAACTATAAATGAGAAAGTCATATGCTAACCAGCTTTAAACTAACCATCTTTCTAGATGCTAACAGTAATACCAAAACTGCAAATACCCAACACTGCATCTTTTTTTTCCTTTTTGTTTCCTTGTTATTGTTGTTCTACTGTATACATTTTCACATAAGCTTTAAACTATCAACTCACCCACAGTGCACTTATTGTTCAATTTTCATATAACCTTATACTACATAAATCAGATAGTAGTTTAATTTGTAGGGAATTTTTGTAAAATTCCCCTTTTAAGTTTCAAAATATTCAACTATCTCGCCTCAAAAAGTTGATATAAAAAACACCCCTGCTTTTAGTTTCAGCAAGACTGTAAATTATGTGCAGTGTTGAAAAAAAAATCGTAGAAACATGCGATTAAGTGTAGATTTGATTTTCCAAAAAAAAAACACATTGAAATTTTTTTTAGTGGTGCAATTTAAGACGTGATTTTGATAATGGTTTTTTTGCAGGTACCTAACATTGGACGAGGCAGACAGACTAGTAGACTTAGGCTTCGAAGACGACATCCGGGAAGTCGAAAGAGAAAGAAAGCACAGAAGATTTTATGCGAAACAAATTATCTTCCAACAGTGCCCAAACCCTAACCCCAGCATCAATGGAGGCCGAAACATGTACCGCCGCTGCACCCACAAACACCGACGACGAAGAAGAGTACATCCCAGTACACAAGCGTCGCAAAATGGAAGCCGAAAAACTCCTCCGTCGCAGATCGCGTCCCGCCTCAACCACCGACGGAGCCTCAACGGCCACCGCAGAAGATCTCCCTCCACCGCAGGAATCCAATAAACCCAGTCTTCTAATAAAAGCTTCGCAGCTCAAACGCGATCTACCTGAAATCAGCCCTGCTGAACAACTCGTCCAGCAGGAAAAAGAGATGATCGACCACTTATCAGATCGGAAAACTCTCATGTCAGTCCGAGAACTCGCCAAAGGAATCACCTACACCGACCCTATGCCAACCGGTTGGAAGCCGCCTTTGGCTATTCGACACCTTTCATCAAAACGATGCGAGGCAATCAGGAAGCAGTATCATATTCTGATAGAAGGGGATAATGTGCCACCACCGATTAAGAATTTTAAAGATATGAGGTTTCCGGAACCGATTCTGAGGAAGTTGAAGGAGAAGGGAATTGTGCAGCCTACGCCAATTCAGGTGCAGGGGATGCCTGTGATTTTGTCTGGGAGGGACATGATTGGAATTGCGTTTACGGGTTCTGGTAAGACACTAGTGTTTGTGGTGCCATTGATAATGGTGGCGATTCAAGAAGAAATTATGATGCCGATTGTGGCGGGTGAGGGTCCATTTGGGTTGGTGGTGTGTCCTTCACGTGAGTTGGCTAACCAAACTTTTCAAGTGGTGGAGGAGTTCTTGGCGGAGCTAAGGAAGAGTGGATATCCAGAGATAAGGGCAATGTTGTGTATTGGTGGAGTGGAGATGAAGAACCAGTTAGATATGATTAAGAGAGGGGTGCATATTGTAGTTGCTACACCTGGGAGGTTGAAGGATTTACTTGCCAAGAAGAAGATGAACCTTGATAATTGCAGGTATGGTTGTTATGTTATTACAATTGCTAAATTGATGTTTTCGATGTATGTGTGCATGCATGTGCATGTATATGCCCACGTGCGCGTGCTACATGCAAAAGATCATAATAAGGATTGTGAGTGGAAGAAAAAAAGAATCATATGTTAATTTATTTGATCATATACTACTATTTTTCATGTCAACTAATTTAAGTGACATGTAGATAAGTAAGGTGGATACAAGTGTTTGGTAATTGTTTTGCTTATATGTTATTTGATATAGTTGATACTGCCAAGTTAGTAAATTTGGAACTTGATTTATCGGAATGTTATGCATGCAAGACTTATTTGCATGAATAACAAAACGGAAAATTATGAATATATAAAAGAAAGCGAATGTAACATACAATATGCAGGGTTGAGGAATCGTTTGTTAATAGCTTTAGCTTCTTGACCTACCCTTCAATTACCCGAATACCTATCTAAGTGTTAAACCCGTAAAGCAAGGTTTTAAAACCAGATTCAAATCGTGAATCGTAAAGTTAAAATTTTAAATTGATACATGATTTAAATCGTAAATATAAATTCAAATGGTCTATAATCGTAGATCCGTACATAGTTCGAAATTCTACATTTAAACCTAAAACTCATTTTTTCTCTTGTTAGAAAACATTAGGATTGGAATTGCGAATTCAAATAAGTGTATTAAACATACAACATATATTGAATAATTTTTTGTAACCGCGGTTTTAACTGGGTTTGAATCTGAATGTAAATTAAATCGTAAAAAGAGAGATTCGATCTATTATGTGATATAGATTGCAGAATTTTCATATTTTTGGCAACAATACCGTAAAGTAGTGTTTTGCATCTTATTGGTTTCGTTAAGCTTTCTATTTCATAGACATTCAATCATATAATGATCGCTTTGATTCTCCGTTACAACACTTCGATTCTATAATCATAGGATCCTCATATTATTAATGGTTGTTCACAACTGCAACAAAAACAACAATTACATGCCATTTGTGTTATATCTAATTTGCTAATTCTCAATCGGTTAGTATTTCGATTTTGTTTTCATTTGTCCAACTCAGACTGTCATTTGTCCAACTCAGACTGTCATGTAGACTTATCAACTACTATTTTTGCTTACACATCCAAATTATTTCTTTGAAATGCAGCTATTTCCCAAATATGATATTTTGCTTTTAAAATACTCAAACGTTATTATTATCTATGTCGAAAATAATAATAATTTAACTCTAATATTTCTGAAAACCTCTTTTTATTTTACTCTTAATATCTCTTATTACTAGTACAACCATACAACAGTGGAAAAGTCGACCGTTCGATCGTGTAATTTCGAAAATATGAAATGAAATTTTTTTAGTTTCAGTTAAACACATAATGATAATATGTTGAACAAAATCATTTACACATACGAAAATACATTTAAAAACAATAACAATCAAGTGTTGACACTACCAAATTTTTCGACGATCATAAATTCTCCACTAGCTTAAATGAGTATATCAAATAACCTTAGAAAAACTCCGAACGCATGTGAGGAAAATTAAGTATTGTTCCTTTTTAGTCATACCCCTAATAATATTTAGAGGCAAATAAAACCCTTAAAATGCTCATTATTGCATATGCCACGTAGGACAAACAAACTCAAATTGTCATTGGTATGTGTCAATATTATGAACATAGTTTAAAGATACTTATACTATAAATACTGTTAAACACATTATTTAATGGGAATACTATAAATTAGAATATAGTAGTGTAACAAAATATACAAATGACATTATTAGCAAATACATAAGTATTACAAAATACACACAATTTTAAAGATTATATAATCAAATACTATAGCAAAATATTCAGATTCAAAACATTTAATGATTGGCCACAAGGTTCTTTGTTAATTACATCAAAATACATATCAAAGTCATATGCTTTTTTTGAAATATCAACAATGGCATCAACAAACCCAAGCAATACATCAAACAAATAGACGATGACGCTTCATTATATTCAACAAGCCACTGCATTAACAAAAAATGCAAATAAGCATGCACTTGTGAATATCCAATTCAAACTGTAATACACTAATAAATTTTAAAATTTATTAAATGAAAATCATTTCATATATATGCGCATACATTTTGTGGTATACATCTCAAATAAAACTGCGAAAGCAACACGTACATAATTGTAAATAAGTTCGAATTAGCAAGAAAAAGACAATTACATATTATCGAATTTTTAGAAGCTCAAATTCTTTTGGATGCCAAGAAGATCAACATTTGATCAAGTAAAATCTACAATAAAAGATATTCAAACTCTTGTGACATAGTAGCAATTCCAGTATTTGCAGTCAGCATTGTGGGTTAGAAGATGAGAAAGTTACTTATGAACAAAGCTGTTCAGTTTGAGGTTTCAATTTCAGAATCTTTTTACTAGCAGAATTAATATTGTCCAACAAACTAGTGTGTAACTCATGCGTTGAACACGATAATAAAATATAGTATATGTACTTTTAATGTTAAAATTAGAACTTTAGTATGCAGCGTATGATAAACTCATTGAAATAAATGAACTAAAGTTAAATCAGTTATTATTTTTCATGTAATAATTTATGTTGTATAGTTTATATATATATACCTTTTTTGCGTAAAAAATAATATTTACATTTTAATTTGAACGTGGTCTACACACTGAAGTTGACATATTTTAATGATTTATTAGATTAGATGTATTAACAATATTGTTTAATCGAATTTGTTTAAATATGTTAATTTAAAATTATGTAATTGTTTTTATATATGTGTACTTATATAAGTAAATGGCAGGAAAGAATTGAGAAAAGTTTTATGAAAAATTGTAGAAATGTTAAAGCCGAATTGCTTGAAGCAAGGTTTGAGGTTTAGATCGAAATATCAAGATTACAGTCGTTCCATTCAGGTTTCAATAGGGATCAAAACGAAACTGAAACTTCAGTTTAATCATAAAATTTATCGAACTTCAAATTTTACAGAAGAAACTAATTTTTTTTGAATTTCAAATATATGAATATTCAAAATTTGAAAATTTAACTTCGAAAACATATAAGTTCACAAAATATATATAAATAGCATAACTAAAAAAAGTTGAAAACGAAATAACGAACAAGGTTTTAAATCTCGGATATCGGTCACGTTTCGTCTCGACGATTTTAGTGACTCGGTATCGTATCGGAGGAGATCTCGGACGAGACGAGTGCATCTCGGATGCCAATATCGGATTTACATATCGGACCTTAAAGTTCATCTCGGGACCATATCGGCGTATATTTCAATGTTTCAAATCAGTTCATACAATACTAAAATATGATAAACAATATTAAAGAACCATATCCATGAAGTTTACACGACACTAAAAGTTTAAAATAAGTAAACAACACGTACATATCTAATTAAACATTACAAAAATATTGAATGAACACCACTTACATAATTAAAGTTCTAAACTGACATGAACCATTGTTATGTGAATACCAACATAAAAGCAGGAAACACTACCCATCATGCTTGCATTACTTCCTACCACATAAACAAGGAAATTCTACCCTTCATACTTGCATTATTTCCTGCTGCAGAGCATTCACAGCGCCACCAATATTCACAAAATAAATATTTGAATAAACATATAATGTTTAAGCAAAGAAAGTAGTAGTTTAACCATGAAATTATACTTGCAAATTAAATCTATTTGCAAATCTACTTTAAATTATACTGTAAATTCAATTTTTGAATTTCATTAAAATAGAAAAAACCCTAATTTACATACATGTAAGAAGTAGAGAGATTGATCGAAGACGAAGTTGCAGACTGTCAAAAGCGATCGAGCAGTCGGAAATTGGAAGCAATCTCGAGGCGTCGGAAGTTGGAAGAGGGTGTTCGATTTTTTTAAGCAGAGGGTGTTCGATTTTTTTAAGCAGAGGGTGTTCGATCTTTTCTCTGGAGAAGAGGAAGTTCGATATTTTTGATGAGCAATGTGATGTTTAAGAAGTTCAATCGGATAATGAAGAAAAGCGCTGTCTGTTTTTTGAATTTGGGCTGAGATGGGTCTATATCTTTAAAAAAAACAATATATCAGGGAGATCGCGGAATATCGTTTCGCTCTAAATATCGGCCGATATTTGTAAATTTCAGCCGATATATTCGAAACGAGATATCAACCGATATCTCATGTTTCGTTTCGTCCATGCCTTTAACCGAGATCTCGATCGAGATATCCGAGATTTAAAACAGTGATAACGAATAAAAAAAATTTAGTGTTACAAATATTTATAATGAATCAGCATTGTTGTTTTATATCTTATTTTACGATTATACGTTTTGTTTTAATAAATTAAATAAATATATGTGTAATTATATGAAAAATAAATAACAAGATCCGTGACCGAAACTGGAATCGAAATTCATAAATGTTACGAATTAGATCAAAATATCGAAATCAAAACCGAGATGTCACACCTTGGTTTGAAGTTAAAAATAGATTTTTTTTAAATATAGTTCATGATAAAATTTTGAGATAAATGAATTATAATTGTTTTACAAATTAAAATTTTAATTATAGTTTATATACATAATTTATATTGGGATTTATATCTATATATCTTCATAGTTGAATGAAAAAATAATTTTACCATTTTTGTTAATATGACACACACACATAATGAAAATGCATATATTTCTAATTTTATTAAAAGAACAGACTAACTATCAATTGAGTTTAATTTAATAGTTTAAATTTGACATTTCTTAATTAGTTTAAATATAAAATATTAGAAAAAACTTTAAGAGGTTTTTAAATAATTGTAGAAAATTTGAAATGTAGGAATTTAAAGCTAAATTTTACAATGCAATGTATGATAAATTTATCGAGATAAATGAGTTATATATTAAATTTGATAATATTGTTCATGTGTATTATTTATGTTATGTGATTTATATATCATTATATTTGAATGATTTAATGTGAATATGCATTGAAACCATCATATAGGATTTCTTAGAGGATTTAATAAATATTTGTTACTTGAATTTAGTAAAATAGTCTACTTTAAGAGTAAATAATAAAGTTAAATATATTTACGTAAAAATAAAATATTAGATGATATTAAGCAAGGTTTGTTAATTAACTGTAGAAAATTTAAAATATAAGTCGTTGAAGTTAATATTTTACAATGCAGTACATTATAAAGATATTGGTTTAAATGAACTAGAAATTAATTTTATTTATATTATTTATATATAAAATTAAATTCCGTGTTTTGTTTATTCATACGTTTGAATGAATACCTTTTTACTTTTTTTTAATCTGAATTTGTGAATACTGAAATTTTTATATTTCTATGGCTTATCTAACGAATCAATGAATAATAGGGTATTAAATTTGTTTAAATAATTACACTCTCACACACACACACACGTGTGTGTGTGTGTATTAAAAAAGACATTTTTAGGATTCATGAGAACAAATTAACTATTAATCGAGTTTATCTAAATAGTTCAAATTTGATATTTTAGTTTAAATATATAGAGTTAAGTATAAAATATCAAGAAAGAACCGATGAGCTTTTGTAAATAATTGTAGAAAATTAAAATCGTAGGTATTTGAAGCTAGATTCGGAATTTTATGATGCACCGTATGATAAATTTGTTGGGATAACTTAATTATAGTTAAATTTGTTAATATTGTTCATGGTATTAATTATAATATGTGACACACACACACCCGTACATTGAAACCATCATGTCTTAGGATTTATTAGATGAATTAACGAATACTTGTTAATTGAGTTTATTCGAATAATCTAAATTAAAGGTTACATAATTAATTTTAATATACACTTAAAATAAAGCATAATATTTGATGATATCGCGGAGGGTATTGTAAAGATTTATAGAAATTCTAAAATGTTTGAATTAAAAAAAGATTTTTACAATGCACCCATCAACTAAATCATTTAACACATTCGCAGATCTCTCTTCAAAATCTACATGTTTTCCATATTTTTCAGCAAAATGCACCCATGACCACGAAGCACTTTATGGCATCTAATAGCTTTTTAGGGAACTTTTGTAAAGCACCCTCTTTAATTTTTAAATTACACAACCGTCCCGTCTGAAAAACATGTTTTAGAAAACATCCCTATTTTTTGTTTCTGACTGCAGATATTTTCACTTTTGTAAAAAAAATTCAGAATTCTTTTAAAAGTTTGGTGATAGAAACCTGTGATTAAGTATAAATTTGACTTATGAAAAAAAAAATGGAAAAAAAAAAGTTTGTTGAAAATAATTATAGGGCGTAATTTAAAAAAATGTTTTAAGGAAGTTTTTCATGTATTAAGTTTGAAAATAAGGACGGATCACCATTTCTTTCCACTTTAAAGTTCATCTTTACCACCCATTTTTGTATTTCAGGTTCATTGCAGTGTCGTGCTACATTTTCATTCCATTATAGGCCCATTATATTAATAATGCATTGTTATTAAGCCTTACAATTGATCATCAAACATTTTGATCGGAGGCTAGTTTTATTCACAGCTATAAATGAGAAAGTCATATGCTAACCAGCTTTAAACTAACCATCTTTCCAGATGCTAACAGTAATACCAAAACTGCAAATACCCAACACTGCATCTTTTTTTTTCCTTTTTGTTTCCTTTGTTATTGTTGTTCTACTGTATACATTTTCACATAAGCTTTAAACTATCAACTCAACCACAGTGCACTTATTGTTCAATTTTCATATAACCTTATACTACATAAATCAGATAGTAGTTTAATTTTTTGGGAATTTTTGTAAAATTCCCCTTTTAAGTTTCAAAATATTCAACTATCTCGCCTCAAAAAGTTGATATAAAAAACGCCCCTGCTTTTAGTTTCAGCAAGACTGTAAATTATGTGCAGTGTCGAAAAAAAAAATCGTAGAAACATGCGATTAAGTGTAGATTTGATTTTCCAAAAAAAAAAACACATTGAAATTTTTTTTAGTGGTGCAATTTAAGACGTGATTTTGATAATGGTTTTTTTGCAGGTACCTAACATTGGACGAGGCAGACAGACTAGTAGACTTAGGCTTCGAAGACGACATCCGGGAAGTCTTCGACCACTTCAAATCCCAGCGCCAAACCCTGCTCTTCTCCGCCACCATGCCTAAGAAGATCCAAAACTTCGCGCGCAACGCCCTCGTGCAGCCCGTGACCGTCAACGTTGGCCGTGCGGGTGCGGCCAACCTCGACGTGATCCAAGAAGTCGAGTACGTCAAACAAGAAGCCAAGATTGTGTACCTCCTCGAATGCCTCCAGAAGACCCCCCCTCCCGTCCTCATCTTCTGCGAGAACAAATCGGATGTGGACGACATCCACGAATACCTCCTCCTGAAAGGGGTGGAGGCTGTCGCCATCCACGGTGGGAAGGACCAGGAGGAGCGGGAACACGCCATCTCCTCCTTCAAAGCCGGCCTCAAAGACGTGCTCGTTGCCACCGACGTCGCCTCCAAAGGGCTCGACTTCCCCGACATCCAGCACGTCATCAACTATGACATGCCGGCCGAAATAGAGAACTATGTCCATAGGATTGGTAGGACCGGAAGGTGCGGAAAGACCGGGATCGCCACCACGTTCATCAACAAGAATCAGAGCGAGACCACCTTGCTTGATTTGAAGCATTTGCTGCAGGAAGCGAAGCAGAGAATACCGCCTGTGCTTGGGGAGCTGAATGATCCTATGGAGGAGGAAGGGGCGCTGGTTGATGTCAGTGGGGTTAAGGGATGCGCGTATTGCGGTGGGTTGGGGCATAGGATTAAGGACTGCCCTAAGCTCGAGCATCAGAAGACTATGGCCATTGCTGGGTCCAGAAGGGATTATTTTGGGTCTGGGGGCTACCGTGGAGAAGTTTGATGATGAACTTGGGGGAGCCTAAAACTAAAGCCACAATTAGATTCCAAGCAAGTCAGAGAGGCATGTATAATTGCCTTGGGAGTAATACTATTTTTAGTATGTTTGTCGACTGATCTTTAAGAGAGCTGAACTTAGGATCATGCGTCTAGTTGCAATAACATGTTTTTAGCATGTTTGTCGAATGATCAGAACATCGTCAAGGTACTAAATTGTTTTGAAGGCTTTTTTAGTTCTGTAAAGCTTCTAATTTGTGACTAGAGGTAATGTGTGCTTGTATTCCTATAAATTTGTGATGGTTTTAAGGTGTAAACGTGTTTTGGTATTTTGAAATTTCTGGTATTATGCTATGTTTGTGATTTTGACAAGTAGTTAATGTTACTGCCTATTCGGTGCTGGTATGAAGTTTTGATTGTACGATTTTTTGTTTTGATCTTTTGTAGGCAGTGTATATATTTTGCAATTTCTGTAATTTTGGAAATTAATTCAGGTTTGTGTTTATTCAATACAGATAATTTTTTGATTTTGCGGTTTTGGTTTCTTTGATGCTGCATGTATCATGCACTTCCTATGATTTTGTAGTAAGTTTTTATTGCTTTATCGGGTATTGTGGTTTGATTATGCACTTCAGATTATGACTTTTTGATTGATGATGTGAATCATATGTACTTAGCTAATTCATGTTTCTGTTTATTCTGTGTAGTTAATTCAAGAAAATGACTACGCTGTTAAAATTTATATTTGCTTTCATAGATCTAGGAGCGTGGTACACCACGCGCTTCGCACGTGATAATAGGAGCGTTACGCCACGCGTTTCGCACGTGATTATCACGTCTGCTTTGCACGTGAATTATTTGTCTACAAATTATATATGTTTAACACATTTACAGAAAACTAATTTTATAAATATTTAATATGTTTTTGCGCCAAAATCATTAATTTAATTTTTTATTTCTAAGTTGTAACATCTATTTTTTTTGCAGGAAATTATTGTCAAGGACAAAATTTCCCAGTATTTTAGCCTCAAGGACAGACCTTCAGTATTTTAGCCTGAAGGACAACTTTCTTTAGATATCAGTTTT
This sequence comes from Allium fistulosum, assembly GCA_030737815.1. NCBI lineage: Eukaryota > Viridiplantae > Streptophyta > Magnoliopsida > Asparagales > Amaryllidaceae > Allium > Allium fistulosum. The sequence continues at coordinate 747,611,518 of CM060905.1, read as the reverse complement.
TAAGTATTTAGGTATCAGTTTGTAGTTATCGGTAGCAGTTTTTAGGTATCAGTTTTTAGTTCGGTAGCAGTTTTGGAAAAATGTTTGTCCTTATGAAAAATTTTTAGAAGAATGTTTGTCCTTATGAATAAAATATTGAGGTCGTGTCCTTGAGGCTAAAAATATACAATTTTTTTTCCTTTGAATTAATTTCCCCTTTTTTTTGTTAGTTTGAAATTTTATTTATATTATTAATTAATAAACAACAATTTATAAAAGATGTTAATTTGTTAGATCATAAAAATGCGACACCACAGCTATTACAACTATTATTTAGATCGGATAAATCATTAATTAATAAACAACAAATTTTAATGAATCCTACGTCTGCAAATCAATCGATCCTTTTCTTTTGTATTTTGTGTAAGTACGAACATTGAATTCTATGACAGAATTGTCAATAATAATTCTCTAGTTTTTGAGGATTGGTGTTAGTACCTTAGGTATTGGTTTTGATGATAACAACTATATGACAGTATATAAAATATAGATACTGATGTTTTATCAATATATATATATATATATATATATATACACACACACACACACGAGCGTTACGGCACGTGCTTCGCACGTGATGATGATGCAAACTTTGTGCGTAAATTGTTTTTTTACAAATTGTATATGTTTAACCTGTTCGAAAAAATATGATTTGCATAACAAATATTTAGTCATTTTTGCATTGAAATGATATGCAGTTAGTTTTAACTTTTCTTTCTAAATTGCAACATCTAATTTTTTGTTATTTTAAATTTTCATTTTTATTTAATTAATAAAGAATGAATTTAATTTTTTATTAGTTTGTATTTTTATTTTTGTTATTAATTGATAAAAATGGACTTCGAAAAAAAAATTATTTGTTAGATCTTATTTTTAAGTGATATTAAGATTTCAATAATATCCATAGAGGGGCGTTTTGAATTGCTCAAGGAAACTCATTTGTTAGATCCTATTTTTAAGTGATGATATTAATATTTGTAGAGGGGTATTTTTGGTAGTTCATGTTGATACAAACAAAATGTGACACCAAAGGTATTACAACTATTATTAAATATATATATATATATATATATATATATATATATATAGTGCAGAATATTAGATATGTGTTGACTAAGAAGACTGTAAAGTATCAAGAGTAGATTCAAGATGCTGATATAGAGTTTCAAGAGTTGGAGAATGAAAACTCAAAGTATTGAAGAGTTCAAGGTCTCAAGGTATTCCATATAAGTTATAGAGTCATAGAATTTATGTTAAAACGCTGATAACACTTTCCTGATCTCTCCCGCATTCTCTAAATTTTGTTTTAAATTGTTTTTCAAATATTCCGATTTTCAAATAATCTTTTCAAAATATCTCCCAAATGATTTTCAATAAAGATACCATTTTAATGTTTTTAAGTTTATATATATATATATATATGTATGTATGTATGTATGTATGTATGTGTATATATATATGTTGAATTTTTGTTTATATTTTAATAAGTTATAATTATATTGATTTTTATATATTATTGAATATTCTTATTAAAAAATTATTTATAAAGTTTTATTGAGTTATATTTTGATTAAAATGTGTATAAACTATATTTAAATGATTATACAAAGTATCAAAATATTTTACAAAACAATGAATTTTCGAAATAGTATTTTTAAAGTGTTTTTCAAAATACAAAAGGATATGTCGACATATCCTATCTATGTATGTCAACACAGTGGCCGTAAAATTCAAAATTCAAATTTGATTGGAAGTGTCTTTTCGTCATATCTCTTCGTGAATAGACATGACAATTGTTTTTCTATGTATACCAGACTTTTTAACAAATTTTCATTAACTACTTTCTTATTTTTCTCTCCTCTTTTCACTCTCTTGATTTCTAAATCAAATTTTACCAAAATTCTACCGAAATTCAACCAGAATCAAATTCAATTATTACTAATTTGATTCTCCTTTATCTACCCTCCGATTTCTCACATCTCTCCCAAGATCAAAGTGCTATTCAAGAGTTATAGGATCAATTGTAATTGAGATCAAAGACCCGAGTTAGTAAACTTTATCAAATCATACTCTTATACTCTATTGTGTGCTTGGTATCCCTGAAATCCAAGTAGGTGTGATTGTAGCCTGTTAAAACCAATTGGGCGTGCTTAGTAGCCCGTAAATCTAATGGGTATGCTTGTAGCCAGAAATCAAGTGACCCTACCTAGAGGTTAGGATTCTAGAGGGCGTGTCTCGTAGCCTTGAAATCGAGATTGTATTTGCATTACTAGTTGAAAAGAAATCCGTATAAGGAATCATGCGGGAATGGATATAGGATAAGTCCGAATCACTATAAAATCCTGGTGTGTTTTTTCATTTTTACTTTTACTACATTTATTTTTTATTTGCATTTTGATTCTGTGATTTTTAATTACATCTTTCTAAGTAAAACCTTAAAGAATTTAAAAAATATTCATATAATCTATTAAACACACTATTCACCCCCTATCTAGTGTTAATTTAGCCCTTAGATCCATATTCCACTGACTCACATTTGGTATCAGAGCATTGGTTTTCAAAGTATTCATAGTCAGAGCATTTGCAAAATCATCATAATGTTATGTAATAAATTTGTATCTATTCATTATAAAAATCACGCGATCTTTTGAAAAGGTAAGAATTGTAGGAACAGATGTGTTACATGGCTTTTGATGAATAGACATCTGATGATCACACTCTATACATCAAAAGGACAAATGAATAGTGGATACTGGATGCTCAAGACACATGACTGGAAATCTAGAGATTTTGAAAAATATATTTTACAAAGATAGTGAATTAGTAAATTTTGGAGACAACTCAAAAGGATATGTTTCATCGGCAATGTCGGTAACTCTAAACTCTTACTAATTCTAATGTTTTACTCGTCGGGAATTTAAAACATAAAATGCTTAATATTAGTCAATTATATGATAAGGATTTTAAAATTAATTTTGAAAACGATAATTACTATATCGAAGGTAATGAGTCAAACATTATCTTTGAAGGTATTAGAAAATGGAACTTTTATATATTACTTCAAGTAGAAAGACATTTTAGTTATTCTTCTATGTTCCGAATAACCAAACGGTTTAAATAAGTAGAAACAATTTTCCCTTTAAAAGAAAGTAATGGATATTTTTAAATTGAAAAGACACTTTAATTTTTGAAATATCTTATGATATTATCTATAGAATATCTAAACTATTTATCTATTAAAAAAATTGATTATATTTTTATTATAATTAATATTATGTACTAAAAGTTTAGAAAATGATTTCAAAGAAAAATATTAAATTTAGATTTTGTAAAACTTTTACAAAATTAACTATACACTTTGAAAATAGGACTGAAAATACTAAATATAATAGTATGTTTTAAATCTTAGAGATTATAAATTAATAATGAAATTTCTTACATAAATATAAGATTGATATACTTGATATAATTCAAATTTTGGAGCCAAAATTCGAATTATAACTATTTTATTATTTTTGAATGAATAAACACTTAGTAAGTTACAACTGCTATATGTTTCGGAGCCAAAATTTGAATTTTTATGATCTTTTAAATTAAATAATTTTTTAATAAAGAAAATATATTCCAGATAAATAATAGTATATATAGCTACATAAAATAAATAAATAAATAATAAATGTGAGTAATTTAAATTAATGAAACATATTTCCTTTTGTTTTAGTAAAATTCAGTCGACGCTTCAACTGTCAAGTTGTGCTTTTAATTTTTTAATTTTTAAAGAAACGGTCTTCCTCTTCTTGACTAGTTATATCTTTTCCCTAATGGCTTTTGTAAAGTGTTTCCTTTCTAATGACATCTCACTAATCATTTATCATGAATATACTAAATAGAAAAGAATACTTTCATTTGTGATTTCAACTTTTATAAATGTTAATTTGACTTCTTTCACTCTTTTTTTACTAACTTTATGATGATATGGCTTTATGAAATTAATTGAATGAATTTAGAAGATCCCTTCTACTAAAAAGAACGTGCCACATCATATGACACTTGCCACATTAATAAATAGTAACACACATGCAAAATGACATCACTACACTTGTCATTTAGATACATGCATGATGCCAAGTGTCTTTACACATGTAATTCATTAGTATACTTATAATTTAAAACAATGAATGTAATAAAATGCATTATGTCATATTATATTACATATAATAATATCATGAATGAATTTTAGAACTTTAATTGTGTTTAAAAATATAAAGTTTAGTAGAGTATCTCTTTTTTTTTAATTATTATGTTTTGCATTATTTTTCTTTATGGTTTTTAAGTAATCTAAGTATACCAACTACTGGAGAAAAATGGGATCAAAAATCAATTGTTTAGGCATCAAAAACTAGCCACAAAATTGGTGCAAAATCATGGTAAAAACAGGCAAAGATCTTTAGATAACATTTCTGAAAGGCTATCTCTTCTTCTAAACACTTTTTGCCTGTTGCGAGTTGTTTAGATTTTATTTCTGTGGAAACATTGTAAGGTGTTTCAGAGACGTTTTCTAGAACTTGATAAAAGCTATAGTTCCTACTTTATAACCTTTTGAATACATTTTGCAACAAATTTTTTTTACAGCATTTATTAAACGCTGTCTTTTCTATTTGAAACTTTAAATTGTTTAAAAATGATATTTAAATTAAGAATTTTCCTCTAATCCTTTTAGAGTTGTTTTCGAACCTATATTAGAATGTTTTAAAATTGATTTCATGTTTAAATACAGTTTTAATAATTAATTATAAAATTTTAAAGTAAAAAGGCTTTTAATACAAAACATGCTTATTTTTTAGTTTTTCAATCTTTTTTTAAATATTATATTATGATATAATTTTAAGTAAGTTAAAAGTTTTTTAACATAGTTATAAGTATTTTTTTAAAGAAGGTTGTAACGACCCGTAAATTTTCAATAATTAAAGTTGTCAATTTAATAAGATTTTGGTAAATAAATTTGGAAGAAATAAAAACTTTTTTAATTTAATGATGAAATGAATGCCAAAATGAAGTGTAACAATGTATTTAAAAACTAATTATTAACAATTGAAATGAAATTACAATTTATTGAAGTAATGTAAATTGTTATACTTGGCTATAAATTTATGTAAGATAACAAATGCAAACATTAAAATTTATAAATGATTTAGTATGAAATAAATGACCATTGGATAAAGATTAGATATATAAGAATGGTAACATATGTTTGTGAACAATGAATTCAAAAAAGGTGATTAAAAGTTATAGTAACGGTTGTAAGTTACTATTTAATTGGTCTATTAATTAAATTGTAAATGTTAGATTTGGAGTATAAAACTGAATATAAGTGAATAAATGTAAGTGTGGTATGAATAAATGAATTTGTATATAGTTTATGGTAATTGGATGAATTAAACATTTTGTAAGCAATTATGATAATTAGTGGACATAATAAAATTGAATGTAATATAAAGATAATGATAACATTTATTGCAAGTTACATTCTATTTAGGCTATAAAATGAATTGGAAATTTATTACATTTAAATGTAAGTAAATGTTCATTAACTTGGGATAGGACGGTAAATTGTAAAATGTGAATGTAATGAAATAAATGGAAATGCATGTTTTATTCATAAGGTAATATAAAAGAATGAAACCTATCTGAATGAATTAATGGAGTATTCAATCATAATAAATGTATACATTTAACAAATTCAATATAATTGAGAACAACTGTTAATCCAAAGGAAAGATGGATATTTGTATATATATTAATGTAATGAAATTTGTAGAGGGGTATAGACTTAATAAATGGATTAGAATTGAATCAAATCAGTTTATTTGAAAGTTATTTATAACTTATGGGAATTCAATTTCATAACAAATAGATTTATGGTAAGAGAATGAAATTAATTACTATGTAAACTGAAATTTGAATGAATTGGAAGTTATTAATGTATTAGTATCTAAACCAATGTTAATATGGATTTTTTTTTGGGAATTTAAACTTATACTTTTAATTTAGATAAAAATACAGTGTTTGCACACAATGACTTTCTATATTTTATTTCTCTATGTTTGTTTCTCTAATTTTTATTTTCTATTTTATTTGTATAAACTTTGAATATATTCATTTGTTCTTTGATTGATTTTTTCTTTGAATAATAGCTTAGGAATTTCAAGAGATATAGGTTACCTGTTTTGTACATTTATTGCATTTTCATTGCATGCAAACAAAGGAAAAATTTCACAATATTCTTCCTCCTTAATTTGTGCCTTTTTAATTTCTGGCCTTTTTTTTACCTACCCTCTTTATTTCAAACCTTAGCAAATTACTTCCCACATCTCTAGCCGTGCATAACTCCATCTATTAGCCATGAGAAACATCTCATTTCCATATCTCTTCATTCTTATTCACGGCTAAGAAAAGGAAATTTAATTAAATCCATTAAGCTATTTGATTAAATAGGGAATAAATCCCCTCATTTACTAGCCTCTTTAATTCTTGCCATTCTTTTGGCCATTCATCTTCATAACCCTAGCCGCCATATCATATTTGCAATTCACGTACAAAGCTTTCCTACATCTCATTCTCACGTTCATTTCTATTTTGAGAAAAAAATTCCATGGCTTCTCCTCCTTCTCTCTTTCCTTTTTTTTTTCTTTCTTTTGTTTTCTATTTTGTTCAAGTAATGGCTTCCTTCTTCCTTCTTTTTTTTTCATTTTGTTTTCTTTGTCTTCCTCCAAGCTAGGCTCAGCCTCCATCTTCTCCTAGCACACCTCTAACCATCATGACCAAGCAACGCAAGATGATGGTTGAACCCATATGTGGTGTAGCCAAGCCATTGATTGATTAAGGCAAGTTATGCCACTTTGATTCATTTATTTTTCCATTGTTTTAACCTCTATTCTTTTGTATTGTATTCATATTTATATCTTGCTTTGTTTATTTTGTGAATACAAGATTTACATCTTGGCTCTCTCTCCATCCAAATCTAGTCGTGCTTTCGTGCTTTCCGGATTTTTGTTTGTGTGTTTGTTTTGCAAACTTCAGCGTAAAAAGGTGAGTAATCACCCTGACATTCATACTTATATAACTGTGAATTGATAGCAAGTGAAAGTGTAAAAATAATTATATTATGTTATACATGCCTGTGATATATTTATATGATATTAAATACTGTTTATATGCCTGTTACATCATCTGTTATATTTTATTTTATTTTACTGTTTATTTATATTCTGTTCTCACACTGCAAGTTCCCTGTAGAATAGAATCACTATGGGTTGAAATGATACATACCCGAACGGACTTTAGAATAGGGAAAGATCGTTATGGGCTGAAATGATAAGCCTAAGCGATTTTTATTTATTTTATTTAACTTGGGATTGCGGGTTTGAAATGATAGAACCCGGATTTTTCTTTGTAAATTACGGATTGAAATGATATATTATCCGTATCACTTGACCTAGGTTAGAAAATATTATACAGACCCGTGGTTATTTTATATATTTTTCTGGAAGTTTCAAGTATTTTGAAATGTAAATTTTGATATTTTAATTTAAATTTAGTTTTTAAAATGATTTAATAAAGTGAAAAATGATTTCCTATGTATTAAAAATGTTAAATAAATGAATGGAAATTTGTGATTGGAAATATAACCTAATTTGGAAATATGTGATATTGATTAAGATAATAAATGCTCTTTATTGTGAAAATAAAATGTAAGTTAAAAATATACATTTGACATGTAATTTTAATTAATGGGATATTGATTAAGACAATAAATGCTCTTTATTGTGGAAATAAAATGTAAGTTAAAAATGAACATTTGACATGAAATTTTAATTAATGGAATTTAAAGAGTCTTATTTATGATAAATAACTTAATAATTAAGTTTGATTTAATTTGGAATCTTAAATATAACCTAGTAATTGTAATAAAGGTTGTTTCCTGGGATGGACATATTTTGTATAATAACTAATGTATTTTTGAATAAATAAAATGAAATACATTTTTTATGGGACATCTTGTAATAAGTTTGGAATCATAGTGGAATTGATGTCTAAAGGAATAAATTTGTAACGAATTTGATTGTTATATTAACTATGATAAAGTATTCTTTTGTGAAATGTTATGTTTTATAAGATAAATAGTTATGACTTTAAAATGGAAAAATGTAAGTTAAACACACGTGTGAGATGTAAGTTTAATTAATATTTTAATTGATTAATATAATAAATGTTCTTTACTGTAATAACAAAAATGAAAGAATATGAAAAGTTTTAATTCATGAAAGAAACATGTAAAGTTCTAATTAATGAAAGAATAAGTAAAGTTTTAATTTATGAAAGAAACATGTAAAGTTCTAATTAATGAAAGAATAAGTAAAGTTTTAATTTATGAACGAAACATGTAAAGTTCTAATTTATGAAAGAACATGTAAAGTCTTAATTAATGAAAGAAACATGTAAGTCTTAATTAGTGTAATATTGATTAAAATAATAAATGCCCTTTTTGTAATAAAACGTAAATTAAACGTACATTTCATAATGTAAGTTTAATTAGTGTAATATTGATTAAATGATAAATGCTCTTTACTGTAATAGAAATGTAAGTTAAAAAGTACATTTAATATGTAAGTTTTAATTAATGTAAATGACATATTTTAATGACTAAAATAATAAAGTTTCTTTATTGTAATGATAATGTAAGTTAATAAGGTACTTTTAACTTAACATAAGAATTTCAGCATTAAATTGGATATTACAGTAACAAAGTTTATTTAACTATAAGGCTATGATAAAGGACCATGATAAAAATTTGTAAGTATATAAATACTTTGATTATATAAAATGTTAAATTGGAAAGTATTACATTCCAAAAATGCTATGATTCCTTAAGATTACATTACCAAAATGCTATTATAATTTAAAGGAAGATTTCAAGTTTAATATATTAAAGGAAATATTCAGTGATTTTGAAATTTGGGTTTTATTGAAATGATATATTATTGAATTGGTTTTGAAATGGAAATGATATATTTTTGAATTGGTTTTGAATGGATATGTTTTGGGTTTGAAAGTATGTATTATTTTGAAATAAATGATATGATTTTGAAATGGTTTAAAGGATGTATTTTGATTTGAAACATAAACTATTTTGAAATTTATAACCACGGGTTATAATAATGGTTGGTTGTTAAAGAGACCAGGATCGGATATGGACATACTCTCTGTCGATACCGAAAACCACTTTGACAACTGTGTACGCGGTGGAGTTTCCAGAATGAAGTAGGATAGTGGCGACGATCCTAAGGTATATACGTGGACCCAACTCCCGTGAGTTGGCATAAGGTGGCTAAAACAGGAGCGATTGACGGACCAAGGAGGTAGCACCTCTGATCGGACACACTTCTTCGATACCATTATATTACTTGTGATTGATTTGGTGGCCACCCTTGATTTGGGAGTGTTGTTCGAGGTGGGCGGTAGTGGCTGCTATGCGTCACCACCAGTCCGGATGAGTAATTGGTATATCTACCCTGGCATTGCCTTGTGTGCCGTGTCACCTACCATATCGAACCCACTACGATTTTGGTTTAAAGATCCGACCGTGTTAAGGTTCACCATCCCCTTAACGCTATTTTCTATACGATTATACTTTAATGATTAGACACTACTGTATATAGCGTATATTACTACATAGTAAATAGTTTAACGGATCCTTAAAGAATGGGCGATCCCAAGCATTCTTTAAGTTACTGTACCCTTTATTACATGGCTTACATTATATAAGTATTTATGTCCTAACTCGAGTGTTTTGTGTTTTGCTTTACGCTCGGGTCAGACTGAGTGATACAACATTAGAGACTCACCTTTGGAGCTGGAGTTTTGCTTTGAAGATCCAGATATCTATTCATTTTGTTATCCAGTTGATTCTAGTTGTATTCCGAGTTGTATCTGATTATCATACTGTTTCTCCTGTTGTATGTTGGTACTTCTACTGTATCTTACTTAACTCTGATGTATTTATGTAGTAGCTTCATGAACTACTATTTCTTTACTTCCGCTGCATTATATTACTCTGTGTCTGTGATCTATGATTATTTATTTACTATATATGATGAGTTTGCCAAATTTTTATTTACAACACGGTATCTTGAGCAATTCAAGCCGACGTATGCGGATGCGAATGGTCTAAAATATCGGGACGTTACATGTGGTATCAGAGCTCTGGTTTTAGGAAAACTCAGCATATAGAGTAAATTTAATTACAGAATCGCTTTTGTTCGAGCTTGAATTCCTTCATCTTCGATTCGGTTTCCTTTGAATTTTGGAATGTTCCCTTCAGTTCCAAAGTCCATTCTTGTCCTCCCCTATTCGTGTCTTCTTGATTCTGGAGTGTCCCATAACTCCACTCCGAATAATCTTTCTAATGAATTGGCGGTCCCGCCAATATTCTAATTTCTTTTAAAGGGGTGAAACTTCTTTACAAAAAGCATTGATTCACCGAAGACTTCTGTATCCTTGGTTTACGATGCTACTATCTTTTGCTATGCTTGAATTCTATCTCTTGAGATCGAATGTAGATTTACCCCAGAAAATCCACATCGATCTTATTCATTAAGTCACGGTTGACCTAGTTAAGGTTGCCCGCGATATGTATAGGCTTACCCATCTTCCTATTCTGTTATTTAATGGTCTTATCTTTGTCTCCAATTTGTCTAAAAAAAATTCCTCTTTAATTTGAGTCCATCAATTTGATTCCCTACCCTTATTTTGAAAAATTAATCTTGTATTTGAAATTTTTATATTTTAAAGATGTTTTATATATTGTGTTGTTTGAGTTGTTGATGTTGATTTGGGTTTCCGATTGGTTCGTTTGATAAACGCTATCGATAGGATCTCCAAAACACTTGAACAAAGTAAACTGACACAATATGGTTTTAAATTTAGTAGATGGATAAATTTTGTATAATTATAATATGTATAAGGTTAATTTTCTAAATTTTTGATAATTAATGGAATTAGGTGTTAAGAAATAATATTTAACTTTGCACGTATTTTATAATCATTGGCTTTAGTTTCATATATAAATAATTAAACATGGTTATAAATTAATTTGGAAATTTAAATGGATTTAAATCAGGAATGTGAGAATTTAATTTCCGATGATTTTGAACTTTATTTTGAATGTTTTAAAAGGATATATTATTTAAAAGTATTTCTAGTAGAAATTGTTTCAAAGAAATTGTTTTGAATGTAAATCAGTGCTCTTTTTTTTGTCGTTGGAAAATAATTTCGGTGATGACTGCAGCATCATCGACGTTCATTTTCGAGTTTCGAAGCGAAGAGACCATCTTGTAGCCTTGCTATAGTTTTGTTTTGGAAAATTAAATTGATTTGGCTTTCTAATTATGACTTGATTTATAATATATGTGATTTAAGAGTTGATTTGATATATATTGTGTATATTTAATTATATCTAAAATAGTTTGAAGTTAATCGGAAATCTAATTCTTAAATTTTATCTTAAAGGATAATTTCAATTATAAAAGGAAATCAAAATTTGAATAAATATTGAAGCTTGGATAATTGAGTTAAGAAATTTTTATTTGTGTAATATTCTCTTGCATTCCAATATAATTTACCTAAATTATTAAAAGTTAAATATGTAATTGGAGAACACACAATATAATGGAGATTTTATAAATAAAATTTGAGTGGTCATAATAAATGTTATACACTTAAATTTTAGTTATAAAGGATCAATAGAGGTAAATAGAGAAAAAGGGTTAATTGAATAATTTAAAATATAATGATATTTAAAAGAAATTATAAATAAATTGAAATAGTTATAATAAGTGAAATAAACTGAATATATATAGGATTTGATATATTAAGTGGAATAAATTTAAGAATAAATTGGAATAAATAAGAATGAAATTTAATGAATAAAGATGGATATAATAAATGATTGTTAAAATTCATGACTTTATAAATTGTTGATTTGATGATGAGATAATGAGATTTATAAATAATTAAGATTTATTTAACTTAAGAAAGAAAATCAAATGGATGACATTAATTATTAATGTAAGTTGAAATTTCGATGGTTTTAGATTTATTATCTTCTTTGCTTTCCAATCTCTTTTCTTTCAGGTTGTTTCTTTTCTCCTATCTTCTTCCTTTTCGGGGACGAAAAGTTTTGAGTGGGGGAGAGTGTAACGACCCGTAAATTTTCAATAATTAAAGTTGTCAATTTAATAAGATTTTGGTAAATAAATTTGGAAGAAATAAAAACTTTGTAATTTAATGATGAAATGAATGCCAAAATGAAATGTAACAATGTATTTAAAAACTAATTATTAACAATTGAAATGAAATTACAATTTATTGAAGTAATGTAAATTGTTATACTTGGCTATAAATTTATGTAAGATAACAAATGCAAACATTAAAATTTATAAATGATTTAGTATGAAATAAATGACCACTGGATAAAGATTAGATATATAAGAATGGTAACATATGTTTGTGAACAATGAATTCAAAAAGGGTGATTAAAAGTTATAGTAACGGTTGTAAGTTACTATTTAATTGGTCTATTAATTAAATTGTAAATGTTAGATTTGGGGTATAAAACTGAATATAAGTGAATAAATGTAAGTGTGGTATGAATAAATGAATTTGTATATAGTTTATGGTAATTGGATGAATTAAACATTTTGTAAGCAATTATGATAATTAGTGGACATAATAAAATTGAATGTAATATAAAGATAATGATAACATTTATTGCAAGTTACATTCTATTTAGGCTATAAAATGAATTGGAAATTTATTACATTTAAATGTAAGTAAATGTTCATTAACTTGGGATAGGACAGTAAATTGTAAAATGTGAATGTAATGAAATAAATGGAAATGCATGTTTTATTCATAAGGTAATATAAAAGAATGAAACCTATCTGAATGAATTAATGGAGTATTCAATCATAATAAATGTATACATTTAACAAATTCAATATAATTGAGAACAACTGTTAATCCAAAGGAAAGATGGATATTTGTATATATATTAATGTAATGAAATTTGTAGAGGGGTATAGACTTAATAAATGGATTAGAATTGAATCAAATCAGTTTATTTGAAAGTTATTTATAACTTATGGGAATTCAATTTCATAACAAATAGATTTATGGTAAGAGAATGAAATTAATTACTATGTAAACTGAAATTTGAATGAATTGGAAGTTATTAATGTATTAGTATCTAAACCAATGTTAATATGGATTTTTTTTTTAGGAATTTAAACTTATACTTTTAATTTAGATAAAAATACAGTGTTTGAACACAATGACTTTCTATATTTTATTTCCCTATGTTTGTTTCTCTAATTTTTATTTTCTATTTTATTTGTATAAACTTTGAATATATTCATTTGTTCTTTGATTGATTTTTCTTTGAATAATAGCTTAGGAATTTCAAGAGATATAGGTTACCTGTTTTGTACATTTATTGCATTTTCATTGCATGCAAACAAAGGAAAAATTTCACAATATTCTTCCTCCTTAATTTGTGCCTTTTTAATTTCTGGCCTTTTTTTTACCTACCCTCTTTATTTCAAACCTTAGCAAATTACTTCCCACATCTCTACCCGTGCATAACTCCATCTATTAGCCATGAGAAACATCTCATTTCCATATCTCTTCATTCTTATTCACGGCTAAGAAAAGGAAATTTAATTAAATCCATTAAGCTATTTGATTAAATAGGGAATAAATCCCCTCATTTACTAGCCTCTTTAATTCTTGCCATTCTTTTGGCCATTCATCTTCATAACCCTAGCCGCCATATCATATTTGCAATTCACGTACAAAGCTTTCCTACATCTCATTCTCACGTTCATTTCTATTTTGAGAAAAAAATTCCATGGCTTCTCCTCCTTCTCTCTTCCCTTTTTTTTTCTTTCTTTTGTTCTCTATTTTGTTCAAGTAATGGCTTCCTTCTTCCTTTTTTTTTCATTTTGTTTTCTTTGTCTTCCTCCAAGCTAGGCTCAGCCTCCATCTTCTTCTAGCACACCTCTAACCATCATGACCAAGCAACGCAAGATGATGGTTGAACCCATATGTGGTGTAGCCAAGCCATTGATTGATTAAGGCAAGTTATGCCACTTTGATTCATTTATTTTTCCATTGTTTTAACCTCTATTCTTTTGTATTGTATTCATATTTATATCTTGCTTTGTTTATTTTGTGAATACAAGATTTACATCTTGGCTCTCTCTCCATCCAAATCTAGTCGTGCTTTCGTGCTTTCTGGATTTTTGTTTGTGTGTTTGCTTTGCAAACTTCAGCGTAAAAATGTGAGTAATCACCCTGACATTCATACTTATATAACTGTGAATTGATAGCAAGTGAAAGTGTAAAAATAATTATATTATGTTATACATGCCTGTGATATATTTATATGATATTAAATACTGTTTATATGCCTGTTACATCATCTGTTATATTTTATTTTATTTTACTGTTTATTTATATTCTGTTCTCACACTGCAAGTTCCCTGTAGAATAGAATCACTATGGGTTGAAATGATACATACCCGAACGGACTTTAGAATAGGGAAAGATCGTTATGGGCTGAAATGATAAGCCTAAGCGATTTTTATTTATTTTATTTAACTTGGGATTGCGGGTTTGAAATGATAGAACCCGGATTTTTCTTTGTAAATTACGGATTGAAATGATATATTATCCGTATCACTTGACCTAGGTTAGAAAATATTATACAGACCCGTGGTTATTTTATATATTTTTCTGGAAGTTTTAAGTATTTTGAAATGTAACTTTTGATATTTTAATTTAAATTTAGTTTTTAAAATGATTTAATAAAGTGAAAAATGATTTCCAATGTATTAAAAATGCTAAATAAATGAATGGAAATTTGTGATTGGAAATATAACCTAATTTGGAAATATGTGATATTGATTAAGATAATAAATGCTCTTTATTGTGAAAATAAAATGTAAGTTAAAAATATACATTTGACATGTAATTTTAATTAATGGGATATTGATTAAGACAATAAATGCTCTTTATTGTGAAAATAAAATGTAAGTTAAAAATGAACATTTGACATGAAATTTTAATTAATGGAATTTAAAGAGTCTTATTCATGATAAATAACTTAATAATTAAGTTTGATTTAATTTGGAATCTTAAATATAACCTAGTAATTGTAATAAAGGTTGTTTCCTGGGATGGACATATTTTGTATAATAACTAATTTATTTTTGAATAAATAAAATGAAATACATTTTTTATGGGACATCTTGTAATAAGTTTGGAATCATAGTGGAATTTAGTAAAATAGTCTACTTTAAGAGTAAATAATAAATTTAAATATATTTACGTAAAAATAAAATATTAGATGATATTAAGCAAGGTTTGTTAATTAACTGTAGAAAATTTAAAATATAAGTCGTTGAAGTTAATTTTTTACAATGCAGTACATTATAAAGATATTGGTTTAAATGAACTAGAAATTAATTTTATTTATATTATTTATATATAAAATTAAATTCCGTGTTTTGTTTATTCATACGTTTGAATGAATACCTTTTTACTTTTTTTTAATCTGAATTTGTGAATACTGAAATTTTTATATTTCTATGGCTTATCTAACGAATCAATGAATAATAGGGTATTAAATTTGTTTAAATAATTACACTCTCACACACACACACACGTGTGTGTGTGTGTATTAAAAAAGACATTTTTAGGATTCGTGAGAACAAATTAACTATTAATCGAGTTTATCTAAATAGTTCAAATTTGAGATTTTAGTTTAAATATATAGAATTAAGTATAAAATATTAAGAAAGAACCGATGAGCTTTTGTAAATAATTGTAGAAAATTAAAATTGTAGGTATTTGAAGCTAGATTCGGAATTTTATGATGCATCGTATGATAAATTTGTTGGGATAACTTAATTATAGTTAAATTTGTTAATATTGTTCATGGTATTAATTATAATATGTGACACACACACACCCGTACATTGAAACCATCATGTCTTAGGATTTATTAGATGAATTAACGAATACTTGTTAATTGAGTTTATTCGAATAATCTAAATTAAAGGTTACATAATTAATTTTAATATACACTTAAAATAAAGCATAATATTTTATGATATCGCGGAGGGTATTGTAAAGATTTATAGAAATTCTAAAATGTTTGAATTAAAAAAAGATTTTTACAATGCAATACATGATAAATATATTGATATATGCATTAAATTAAATTTATTATAATTGTTTATTTGATTTATGCATTACCTTTTGTTATGAGATTTATGTATTTATACATTTGGACTATTATTTTACCATTTTTGTTAATTTATGCTATAAATATTGAAATTTTAATATTTATATTATTTATTTGATGAATCAGTGAATAATGGCTATTGGATTTATTTAAATAGTTTTAGGATTACGTAATTAACTCTAGTATATGGGCTTAGGTATAAAATATTAAAAAGAAAGTGAGGGGGTTTGTAAATGGTTGTAGAAACTTTAAAATGTAGGTATTTGAAGTAAAAAAAAATAGAATTTGCAATGTGTATGATATATTTATTAAGATAAATTTATTAAGATAAATGAATTATAAATTGAATTTTTTATTATTGTTTATGTATATCATGTACATATTGAAATTTACCATTTTTGTTTATATGTATATCATGTACATATTAAAATTCATATTTTCGTAACTTAATAGACGAATTAACGAATATCAGTTAACCTAATTTATCTAGTTAGTTTAAATTTAAGGTTGCATGATTAACTAAAGTATATGCGCTGAAATGTAAACTATTAGAAGAAAAGTGTTGGGTTTTGTAAATGATTGTGGTAATTTTAAATGTAGATATTTTTTGAAGTTAAAAGTAGAATTTAAAATTTAATGTACGATAAATTTATTGAGATTAATGAATTACAAATTAATTTTATTATTACCGTTTATACAATTTACATATATTTATAGTTGAATGAAAAGCTAATTTTTACTATTTTGGTTGGTACAGTAGGAGTATACATAATGAAATTGTCGCTTTTTAGTATTTCTATGAAATACTAATAAATATTAGTTAACTTAATTTATTTATTTAAATAGTTTAAATTTTAATTATGTAATTGACCAAAATATATGAACTTGAATATAAAATATTAAGAGATAATAGATGAAATATTTGTAAATAAATGTATAATCTTTAATGTCATACTAGATTATAAAATAACAGGAGAGAATTTGAAAATTAAATGTAACTAAAGGGATGTGAAAATAAAATATCAACAGAGAGAATTAAGGAGATGAGAGAAATCTTCTAGAATTAATAAGAGAGCTAGAAATTCTTCTGCTTTACTATTATTTAATATATTAAATGAATTAAAGAATATTAGTTCATTGAATTTATTTAAATAGTACAAATTTAAAATTACATAATCAATTAAATATATGTATTTGTATATTAAATATTAGGAGAGAATTGAGAAGGGTCAATAAGTAATTGTACAAATTTCAAAATATAGGTATTTTAAGTTAAAAATGGATCTTTTCAATGTAATGCATGATAACTTCATTAAAATAAACGATCATAAAATAAATTAGTTATCATTGTTAATCTTTGTATGTGAATGAATGATTAATTTTACCAATTTGTTAATGTGGCCATGACAAACATATTGCAATTGTCATCTTTAATGATTTATTTGATGGATTAAATGTTAGTTAACTGGATTTATCAAACTGTTTAAATTTTGGATTATGTAATTAATTTACATGTATGAACTTGAATCTAAAATATTAGAAGAGAATTGAGAAGAGATTTATAGATGATTGTAAATTTCTTTTACATGTATTTGAATGGAAAATTGTGTGAGACTTAGTAGAATAACTATAGGAAGTGATAATTATAAAAACTTGAAAATAAAACATCTAGATAGAATTAAGGAGAGTGGAGGAAACTCGTAGAATTAAGATAATGAAATGACCCTCCTCTTTCTACCTTAATTTCATAAGGATTTTTTTTTCATCAAAGGGAATTTAAATCAAATATAAATCAAAATGCCATACAAGCTATTGACATAGCCACTTATTTCTTTTCTAAGTCTTGTTCTACTGCCATAGGTGCACTTTGACAAATACTAACACATATATATATTTATCTTGCCTTGATAATTCTATTTAACTCTAAAATAGTGTTTACTTGATCTTATGATAGTTATCAAAGTTGATATTAATTAATAACAATAAGTTGAGTTGACAAAAATTGATAAACCTTGGGAATTTACTCGAAAATAGGCAAATTAGGCAAAATCAGCAGTTCAGACGTCTAGATTTCTATGACAGACGTCTAGATTCAATCTTAGACGACTAAATTTTTGTTGACAGACGTCTCAGAGTGTCTAATTTTTAAACAGAGTGTAGAAAACATTTTGAACTAAATTCAGACATCTAAATTTTTATTGACAGACGTCTAAATTAGGTCTTAGACGTCTAAATTATTATGACAGACGTCTCAGAGTGTCTAAATATAAACAGAGAGTAGAAAACATTTTGAACTAAATTCAGACATCTAAATTTTTATTGACAGACGTCTAAATTAGATCTTAGACGTCTAAATTATTATGACAGACGTCTAAGTTTAATCTCAGACGTCTAAATTATTAAGACTGCCGTCTAAATTTGATCTCTATGTACATGCATATTCCCATTCAATTTATATGTGTCTGGATGTCCACCTACGTTCATTTACACTTTTTAAGTTTGATTTAAACTTCCTTTGAACTATCAGAGTCATTTTCTTTTCAAACAATTCAACCAGGATTCAAACATATTACCAATATGAATATATCAGTGCATCCTAATATACACATACATATGAGGATGTAAGTGTTTATCTTGTTTAAATTCAGAGTATATATATTTTTGTTAAACAAGTGTATCCTGCTTGATTTGGATTCTAGCAATTCTGACTAAGGTTAATTACTATATTCTTTTGAATATTTGTAACAAGTCAGTAAATCCTATACATATCTAATTTATATGAACTTAAAAATATCCACAAGAATAATTCCAGGTTTTTATAGCTAGACTCAGATTTTTAACCTTCAAACTTGAGGTTTTAAGTAACTTGAAATTATCTAATACAATGTATGTACATACACATTTCTATTTCTCAAATACAGGCATATACCATTTACAGATTTTCATCACAATACCCAAATATATATATTTTCTTGCAAAAATTCAACCAAGTCTTTAGATTAATCCCAAGTTTAATACATCACTAGATTCATTTAGAACAACTAATAAATCCAAACCTTTAAGATCATTACATACCAACCAAAACAGATCTATAAAAACTTCCCAGATTACATGCAAATATTTCATTCTAAGTTCTTATTTAATTCTAATTTAGCATGCTTATATAATCACTCTCATTAGCCACAGCAGCTTCCTATTTAGATCCAGCATTCCCTGAAAGAACATTAGAGGCTGCCCCATTTTAGATGAGACACCCCAGATGCCATAAGCAAACAAGGGTCAGATACAAGATCTGGTATGAGTAAAATAAAAAATTCCATGATATTAGGTAAATGAGTGAGACATAAATATTTTGTTCAAGTGGGCATATCATCTTCGATCAATTTGCCTGACTTGTTTATGACTAATCATATACACATATTTAACCATGCAAACATAGGTTTCAAACAGAAATACTCAGGAACTATCATAGTTCCAGTCCAACCATCTTAGGAATAACTCAAGTTCCTACTTCATCAATTTAAGGTTGCATTTACCAAATTAATTCCTAGCCTCATCTGCCATAAAGGAATCACGGGGACACATTGCAATAAAATAATTCACAATATTGCACAAAGATCTCAGGGCTTAAACAAACCATGTGCCAACTTGCATACTTCAAATATGACAAGCATTCCAGCAGTCTTCTTGGCTCACAATCCTTAGTTTATTTACTAAGTGTTCATGTTTTAATCCTATCGTGAGATAGCTAGGTGACTAAATCCCAGTATACATGAAACATTACATAGAGTTTACAAGCATAACTCAAGAACAATCTAACATTCATGTCCAGGGAAAATCATATTTTCAAGTGTTTTGGCTTAAAGAAAATACAAGAATAATTACAACTGGGAATAAAGACTAGGCATGTGGGTTATTATTGTTTCATAAGCAACCATGTTTGAACTAAATTCAAGATCTAGCTTAAACAAGATTTCTGGCTCATGGATTTTCTATTTGATCAAGGGTTCAACACTTTTGGATATTTCCATTGCAACCTTGAATCTTTCATTTGAGCCTCAGCACTTACACAAGTGTAATGCAACTCATATACATTTTGGTTTCTATGTTTTCCATGCCATATCTAAACCAGTTACAAGTATTCTCTATTTACTTTCATGATTTTATACTTTACCTTTCTGGGTGTAACCAAACAGAGCAAAACATTCAATCATCAAATCAATCAAAACATCCAGAAACACCCATTAAAACATTCATTGAAGCATCCACTAAAACCATAGTAATGGAATCAAAAACATGTAGAAAAATAACATAAATCTGGCTGCCTCATAACAGGACTTAATGCCATGGGTTTAGTGAGATTACTCACAGAAAAATGCTTCTCTTGCTAACTCAGAAAAGAATCCTTTTCAAAACTTGTTTTTCTGCTTGTAAGTATTTTCTCCTTTGTTTTCTTAAATGTTTTTGGGTAGCAAATGATTTTTTTCTGGTTTATACTTGGGTTTATAAGAGAGGTTTTTCTAGGGTTTTATCATTGTAAAATCTCATTTCTACCCTGGCCAAAACTCATGCATTTTGCATTTCAAATTTGTTTATTTTTCACCTTTAATATCCCGGCCATATGTGAGACATGCCTCCCCCTTTTACTTTTCCAGAATATATATATTATATTCTTACCAAGTCATGATAATTGTGTGACACTGTTCACTTGTTTATTTTCTAAAATCCTCCTTTCTATTTTCTGCCTAAAGCAATTATTTTGCTTGCAATTCATCTTTTGCCATTTTAGTGTTATAGTTTCACTTGCTTATGTATACCTTACAGTGCTTGAAAATGTATATTTGTATACATATCTTATCTAGGCTTATTTAATTCCTCTTAATTTCAGAAACATATGCACCTATATGTATACAGGTTTTCAAATCCTTATAACATATATGTGTATATTTTTTTTTCTCTGGATTTTAAATAAAATCTGTTTATTGATTTAAAATAAAACTTACTTTTCTTATTTTCTGGGATGATCCATATAATTCCAAAAATCAAATATCCATGTTGCAAAATCATGTTTGTATTGCTTTTTAATTCTTGTTTTAAATTCAAGAAATCTGGAGTTCTTCCTTGTGCCATATCAGTGTGCACGTGCACACATGCACACATACTTGCACACAATTAACTCCATATATTCCTATACAAATAATTTCAAATATTTTCAAAATTCAACTAAAACAAGATTCCATGAATTTCTGGGGCATTACAGATAAGAGTTAGAATTTTTTTTTTGCTTTACTATTATTTAATAGATGTACAAATTCACGAGTTCTAAAGCGAAAAATGAAAAACACCCAAAATTGTATAGTGGGTTAGGCATCATAATAGATGTACAAATCCACGAGTTCTAAAGCGAAAAATGAAAAATACCCAAAATTGTATAGTGGGTTAGGCATCATCATATGTTATCATTTCACATTACCTAATCTCAACCTAATGACCAAAATTCACAATCATGTTGCTAAACATTTTATATTTATTTATCAAAACGAGAATGACAAAAGTTTGTAAGAAAGGTACAAAAATTAGTTAACTGGCTTCCGTAGTTGAAGTAAACATGACTTGCAGTAGTAATTAGTGAGTACAATAAATTGTCCGCTGGTGCGGCGCAGTGGAAATGAGGCTTGAGTTTTGGTAAAAAGACCCAGGTTCAATTCCTACCATGCGCTTCTCTATCCTATATAAATTTACTCGGGGGTATGGGGGCTTGGATCAGCGGATGACTTTACTATACCCTGCTCAGGAGTTTACCGGCCCGCCGGGTTCTCCTGGGTTTTCAAAAAAAATAATAGTGAGTACAATAAATAGATTGACATAGTTTAATGATGATTGAATCCTAATATAATCCTCACTTTGCACGTACAAACTTTTGACGAAATAGTTGCAATTTTGCGTCAATTTTACTAGACTTGGATTATCTTTACCTTTGAAATTGATAACCATGAATAAACCGCAAGCTCGCGAACTTCTAGAACATGTACCATAAAATGGGAGAATGAAATCAATGGAAAACAATTGTTAGGTTATAGTACATACGCCATAGAAAAACAGTCTCCTCGTATATGTTAACGATCCTGTTATGTGAACTCATTCATTTTTTAGCTACCAATTACTTCTTCTAAGCAAAAGATAATGTTGTTAACCAGTCATTGAAAGTGAGTATCTTTCTATTGAAAGGTGATTATATCTCTAAAACCATGGACAGAAAATCATGGTTCATCAATTAAACAAATGCATTAGAGCACCATGAAATTATTACACTAACCTCATAATTAACATAAGTATAAAAATTAAATAATGCAAATAAAATCAATATAAATGTAAAAAAAGTGAGAAATATTAAAAAGGAGTTAAAATATCATATGTACAATCCTTCCGTGGTATCACTAAATGAAGGTGGAACCATCTAATTGTTCTTGTACTACTCTTACATTGTCTTTCAGTATTTCCCTTCTTATATGTATAAAATTTCTCGAAAATCTTTTCCCTTACCTTCTTCAAATGAAGTGATCCTCAATGTGCATAAATATTTTATTTTATAAAAGTGCAAATTGAGATTCAATTAGAATAACTATATAGTTTCACCTTTGTTCATTAAAACCCTTTAAGTTTCTAGATGTACTTCTACCTTTTTTCGGAACGTGTGGTAAGTTGTTAAAAGTAACTATTACATGCAAGCTCCGTCTAAAAGATATATAGACAAACAACTCATGGAAATAAATAAAAAAACATTTTCAGAACATGGGCAAAGTATAATTTCTTGTTATAACCTTTGATATTTGCATATTTTTGATGATGGCTTAGAACTAAGTATAACGAATAATTTATGCATCTTCCTTAACTAATAGTACTAAGATGATAAAACTTGCATGTTGAACATGTGTGTTACTAAACAAATATCGCTCTTTCTATATAGAAATACCATTTAATCCAACATGTTAACCATGAATATGATAAAACTAGCATCAAATATTACCAAACGTGTAAATAGGCGCGCAAAAAAAACAACAACGTCAAAGCGTGAATGTAGAATGGGAGGTGGAGATTTGAATACAAAATGAATAACTTAAGATAATACAAAATCAATAACAAAGGAATAACTTAAAATAATCTAAAGCTGATACCGAGCACATAAATAAGCAAAAAGCAACTGTATATATTCAAAAGCATTAAAAAATGAGAATTTGATCAATCAAAAGTTATGTTTAAAAACACTTTTCAATTACCTAAAATCCCATTCAACACAAGCATAAGGTTCAATGTAAAGGTTATCATAAAGACCAACACGTTGCACAAAATTTATGTACTTAACCAAGTTATATCTATTCTCAAAATAATACTACATAAGTAAACACCATCAATGTGAATCAATCATGTAAAAAAGTTGCATAAAAAAGTGTAAATAATACCTGAACTTGAACATGTTCTACCCCTTCCAAACCATTCCGAAATACACATCTTAATAACATTCAAGCCTCCATATTTGGCCTTCCTGATCAAATCAGACCATATCTGAAGTAGATCCGGATGCACAAATTAGTCAAAAAATAAGCAAGCAATCGAAAATAGTTTTGTAAAATTTGCTACAACTAGCTCTAAAGCTAAATGGTTAAATTGAAAAATTGTATATTAATTGCATATAATGAACATGACAAAGCTAAAGCTAAAAAAATCCATATCATGAACCAATTTATATATTTAATTACCGTAATCATAAGCAACCTAATATAATAATACAAAAGTCGTTGAAATTAGACTTAATCTTGAACCAAATTATCAAAACTAACAATGATTTTCATTACCTTGTCAATCAAAAATGAATGAAAATATAGTTTGAAAATATAGTACATGAAACTTGATTGCAAGTGGTGGTGGTGGTGAGTAGGGTTGATGTGACGACCCGCATTTTCGACCGTTCAAGTCGACAAAACATACACACATGCCGACTCAAACAATCCAAAATACAGATAGTTATTGGGGTTAAATAAGAAAAGAAAAGAAAGAACATAAACAAACTCAGAATCTCGCAGCGGAAGGAACAAGATATAATAATAAAATAACAGTTCATGAAGCTGTTAAATAAATAAATTTGATTATTATTATACATCATAAATCAGAGTTACATACATATCAGAGATAATACAACAATGCAGCGGAAAAATAATACAGTAGTAGAATACAAATGATGTAATACCAAACTCCGTCTTCGTCCTCCAGAATAGATCTTCAACCTTATCTGAAATGCTCAGGCTGACCCGAGCGTAATGAAAAGACAAAACACTCGAGTCAGGACTAAAATATCTCATGTAAGTTAAATCGAATAAGTAAAAATGAGTGTGACGGCATCGGAGATGTTTATGGGTTTTAGACACCTCCTATCCAGTGTTTAACGTGTGTGCATTAACTTAAGAGATGTTCGGGATTTCCATCTCCTAAGGATCCGTTAAACTATCTACTATATAATAGAATACGTTATATACAATAATGTCTATCATAAAGTAAAATATCAAACTAGCGTTAAGCCATGGCCCATTCCACCCTTAACACATTTTTATTCCCAAGAGCATATACAAGACCGTAGTTTCCCCAAAACCGGAAGTCACCATAGGGCAATCCATATACTAAAGGTACAAACCAAAACGTAGTGGTCGCGAATAGGATAATCAGTATGACAAGGTACATGAGGCGATACCAACTAGGATACTAGTAGTTGCCTGATCCGGACTGATGTTGGGCATAGCAGCTACTACCCCAACACCGCGAAACAACACTCCCAAAATCGAGGGGTGCACCCAAATCGAATCACAAAAGTAATAGGCATGGTAACGAAGGAGTGTGTCCGCTAGAGATGGCGATCCTCAATGGCCCGGCGCGGCTCCTGTTTTAGTCATGTCAAGGGTCATCCAAAATCGTTCTCTTTCTTCAGTCAACGCGTTCATCAAACCATCCACTTCATTCTGGATCAACACTCCGCGTATACTAGTTATTAAAGTGGTTTTCGGTATCGACAGAGAGTATGTCCATATCTGATCCCGGTCTCTTTAATAACTACGTTATATTTTTCACACCGGTTCGATCTTTTACATTTTCAAATCGATTCATAATTGATATCAAAATATCATATTCGCTTCAAAATCAAATCCATTTCAAATATCATCATATCTATTCAAGATGTAAGATTCCGTTTCAAAATCATTTTTCGCCTCAATATCTCATTTCGATTTCAAAATCATTTTCCGCCTCAATATCTCATTTCGATTTCAAAATCATTTTCGCCTCAATATCTCATTTCGATTTCAAAATCATTTTTCGCCTCAATTTCCACAAAACGATTCACATAAACTCGAATTCCAAAATTTAAAATTTAATCCAATTTCAAATCATCAATTTCAACTCGATTCAGCTTTTCAATAAACCATTTCAAATTATCAATTTCAAATACATATTTGAACCATAAAATAAACAATTTCACTTTCAATATATTTCGAAACTTTAAATATTTCACATTTCAAAACAGCTCATATATTTATATAAGAATATAAGATTCGCTTTAAAACCATTTTGTATTCAAATTAGAATATACTTCAAATTAAACATCCGTATTAAGTAGTTTACTTAATTTCTGGAACAATTCCAATTCAATAAACTTAGATTAACATTCGGATTTCAAGAATTCATTTAAGTATTACATTCCAAATCAATTTCAGTTCAAATCCTATTCAGATCAATTTTATCTTCAAATTTAATTCAATAGTTTCGATTTAGTCCAATTCACAAATTTCTTTGAATTTCAATTAAATTCCAAATTAATTAAATCTCAATTTCAAATTAATTTTCAATTCCAAACTCAAACTTGAAATATCATTTCATACAAATTTTCTTAGAAATATTCAGAGTTCGATTAAAAGTCCAATCTTTTAAAACAAATCAACTTTCGAAAATTTACGCCGTACTTCAAATTTTTTCTTAAAAATCTAAACTTCGAATAATTAAACAATTTCATTTACCAAGTTTAAATTCCAACATCTCGATCTTCAATTCAAAATAATTCAATTTCCATAAATTGGATTTTATTCTTAAAATCAATTCATTTAAATAATTTCAAAACAACTTTTAAAATCATTTAATTTAACCAACCCGGTATCCGTATATAATTTTCTAACCTACGACCAAGTGATTATTTATTTCAATTAAAGGTCAAGGATGAATATATATCACTTAAACCAAATCACAGTGTCATATGTATGTATAACAGGATATATATAAGCAAATAAACATCCAAACACCTAAATATCAACCAATAGCATCCATCGAAATACATCATCCAATAGACAATACAATTCACGACAATTTCATAGTTATCAATGTCAGGTAATTTAATCGCAATTCAATTTTAATTTCAATTTGACTGTCAATTTAATTTTCAACGGTGAATTTAAATGACAATCTATAAGACAATTAAATTTTATCAAACAACGACAAATAAATTCATATCACTTCATAATGTCATATTTAACTATCATAAATTATTTTAGTCAATTATGAGCGTATAAACACTCACCTTGAGTTTCGATTTTTAAATCAAATCGAACAACGTTCGATTTAACCTAAAATTTTAACGAGCTCCAAATGTCTTCGGATCTAAACTGCAGCGTAGCTCTCGTCGCTGCGATTCCAATGTCGCCAGATGTTTCGCTCGAAGCGGACCTCGTATGCAAAAGTTACGCTTAAATTAATATAACGGTATAATTTAAAACATGATTAGCCATATAATAAAAATTAATTAACCGTTTAACCTTCTTCTTCTTCACGCGTAGAAACCCACTCACGCACGCCTCTTTCTTCCATACGCGCGCAACTAGGAGCGACCGGACGTTGATCAGGGGATGCCATCGCGTGCGCCTCTCCTTGCTCCACCTCCGCGCTAAGTTTCGCCACCCCATTCGCCACCGTTTGCACGCAAACCAAGAAAATACGCACGACTTCAAATCCAGATCTGGACCAATCCGTGAGGAATTAGCATGAATCAACCGTATGGATTTGAAGAGCTCGCCGAGATCTACACTTTTGCTTTTGGAATTTTTCGATTTCGTTGAACGGATTGAGAGATATTAAAGAAAGAAGTTCGAGCAATTTCAGCCATGGAATAGGTGGCGGTCATGGTTTGAAATTAGGGTTTCTGAAATGAAAAATGATAAAACTGTCTCGGTTTTGAGTGCGTATTTATAAAGTTAGGTCCAAAATCGTCCGAACTCCAAACGAGACGTGCCGCCAGGCGTTTATAAGGTTTTACCCCCGTTCCGGACGCAATGGAACTAGTCTCAAGGCCTAATTCAATCGTATGTGGAAGATAGCTTTTTGAAGTCGATTATTTTAATTAACGACGTTAAATTTCTACACGTTTCAAGCTCGCACGACCAAACGATAAGTCCGATTGCTACGAAAATTGAAACCTTACAATAATTCACTGTTACGGATCCAATGAAACTGGTTTCGTTCAATTCTGAGACTGTTCGAAAAATGTCTATTTTTCAATCGATAATTAAATATTAAAAATATTCAATTTTCACAAATTAACTTTAAATTCAATTTTTAAAAGTTCTATAACATTACTATAACTCCAATATGATAAGATAAAATTTTACAAATCATTTTCAATCATATTCAACTCGATTTTCAATTATTTCTGAAATTTAACTTATTAAATTATCGATTTAATTGTCTAATTAAATCCAATATTCGAAAAATAAATTATTCGACTGTTTAATTTCAATATAAAATTCCCAATTTTAAATTATTAACTTTTAAATCAAATTTCAATTGTTCACAAATCCCATTTTTAATTTCACAGTAATTAACAATCTTTTACAATGCAGTTTCCATTATAAATCCAATATAAAAGATTATATTAGATTCAGCGTTCAATTATATTGTAATTCAAAATTCAAGTTATTTAATTCCAAATAAATCCTTTTATTTCGATTTACACTTTCATTATCGAATCAACCATTTACTTATACATTATTATCAATAGTTTATAATTCATTTACTTTCATTTTCTTCAGCTATCCTCTTATTTAAATTCACAGTAATATTAAATTACATTCATTTACGTTGATTTCCATATTATAACTTCAATATTAAATGTAACATTTTATTTATTTCGTTGTTTACAATCAAATTCAATTCAATTCAATTACTTGTTACATTCAAATTTAAATCTTTACTTACGTTCAATTACAAGTTAACATCTTTATCGAATTACAGTTTCAGTTATTATCTGCTTTCAATCAACTGTAATATTAAGTTACATTTATTTATATTAGTTTCAATAACATAAACTTCCATTATTAAATCTACCATTTTATTTATTCTTTGTTTACAATCATAACCAATTTGGTTTACAATCAAATTCAATTCATTATTTACATTCACTACAAGTTAACATCCATATTTAATTTACAAATAAGTTATTTCAGAATTCAGTTTTGTATTTTAACTTGTAATTCACATTTAACAACACAAAATTTTATTTCCTTCGGATTTTTATCCAAAATTTTCATTTTAATTCGTATTTTTAAAGTGTTAAAAATACAGGTCGTTACAGTTAATATGGTAATGGTAACCGTTACTGATACGATAAAACTGTTACCGTATCGATACAATTGGTAAGTCAAAAATGACTATCGATATTGTACCGTTACCCCTGGCAAAATATTCATTGATATACCAATAAACTGGTAAATCGTTGTCTAGTAATGATAAATTTACCGATACGTAAATCTATTAAAATTTATTACATTAAAATTTTGATAATATTGAAAAGTATATATTTTGTTACTAATTTCAATTCCATTAATGCTTATATAAACATTTTGACTTATTTTAGTTGACAGAATTATTTTTTGGTTCATCATAAGTTATTTACAATAATATGAAATAATAATTTTGTTAATCTTAAACTTTGAAGTCAATAAAGTTAAAAGGAATTATCGTCATAAATAACACTACAAACATCTGCTTAAATATGATAAATTGTCAAAAAAAATTGCGGTTAGAATTAGTTAAAATAGCAAGTTGTTTTAATATAATTGGTAAATTAACCATTACCTTTGATTTTGATGTTTCTTTACTGCTACATTTACCGCTATAATGATAAATTTACTATTACCATACCAATATCAATGATATGCCAATGTAGCTCAATATTGGTTACCAATCGTGTGACACTTGTCTTTTACTCTCCTTAATCACTCAACACATGTATTCACAAGCCTTTATAATTAAACACTTGTAATAATACATTTTTATATTATTTTTAAAAGATTTTAAAAGCTTTTATATTTAATTCTCCTAATTAATAAATACCTTTCTAAATAAATAAATAAATGCTTTTCTTAATTTATAAAAATAAAACCTTTAAAAGAAAATAAAATAAAAACCAATCATATCTTAAATAAAATTATACATAGTGTATTTAATCCATTTTTAAAGGTAAATTTAAAACTTTTGTATTTATTTTATTATTAAATACTTTTCCAAATTTATATAAATAAAATTGTTTTAAAGAAAATAATATAAAACAATCTTATTTTAAATAAAAACTTATCCAAATTTTATATCCAAAATATTTTTAAGATATGTATCCTTTAAATTCAAATTTTAAATCCAAATTCAAATTCAATTTAAAATCCAATTTAAAATCAATTCAAATAAATATAGATATCAATTTTAAACAAACACAAATTCAATTTGAAAATAATAATGCTATTTAAAGTCTATTTATATCTATATATGAAAACAACACATTATTATTATTGTTTGAAAACAACAATTTTACCAATTTTTAATAATTAATTAAGAGATTATCACATTTAAATTCCTTGAAATTCTGGGATATCACAAATCGCTTGGTATTGGTATGGTATTTTACCATTACCATAACAGTTCTAGTGGTGAGTTTGGTCGTGGCATTAATTGCAGGGAGGTGGGCCTGTTTGCAGCATGAGTTGCTAGGGAGGCAGGTTGTCGGTCTGGTGGTGGGAGGATTAGGATGGGATCACGACGTTGATTTAGAGGTTGGTTAGGTTGGGTTTTGGATGTAGAAGTTTATATTCGATCCTTTTGATTTGGGGTTTGATGAGAATTAATATGAATTTGGAATTTGAACATGAGAAGAAAAAGGAGGTATATGTAGCATTAAAGGATGAAAATAATGTTTTTTCGGAAATAGCGGTGAGACAGGTTTGCTAGAAATTTTGGCTTCGAAGTATTTTATTTTGATCGATGACAGTAAGCAAACATTGCTAACAGTCGGTTTGATTATTTACTTCAAACATGATAATATCATTTTTCAAAAAACTCTTAAAAGAAGTCATATTGTTAAAGGTGGAACCTAGTGCACGAGACTTCCGCACGATAGCGGACTCTGAAGACGTCGGTAATGTACGTAACATTTCCCTCGCACTACAAAGAGGCTGTTTTCGGATTCGAACCTGAACGTCAAGATTACCATGCGGGTGACCTGACTCTTGCGTCAAAGCTCCACCTTAAAAGAAGTCGTGTTATTATTTGTCAAAAATAGCAATTCATTTAAATTTTCGAAAAGCTTAAAAAATAGTAATTCATTTAAATTTTCGAAAAGCTTAATATTACTATTTGTTTCAAACAATGTCAATATGTCGTCAAATTCTCTTATATTTAAATATTACAAGTAACGCAAAAATAATAACAGTTTATCAAAAATCACAATATCATATTATTATTTATTAAATTCCACCTTTCTTTGTAAAAAATAATAGCTTTCTCAAATTTGCTTTAAAATGGATCTTTTCATTATTATTTATGAATTTTTCAAAAAATTCATAAATAATAGCCTTACACAAATTTATGCAGTAGTTTTTCAATTGCGGCTATTAATAAATATCACCCCAAAGTTTAGAAATAATCTTATTTACTCGTGCTTAGCTAGGGGACCAAGTCAGGATTTCCATGAGTTTATGGTGTTATGATGCCTTTGAATCTCTGTTAATAACCTGAACTCTCTTGAGTGCATAAGCGGATGTGAAAATATAAGATAACAATATTTAGATCTGTTTTCCTCCTAATCTATTCTTTTATAAGGTGGAACCCACTGCACGAGGCTTCCGCACGATAGCGGGCTCTAGGGAGGTCGATAACGGACGCAGCCTTTCCCTCACATTGCGGAGAGACTGTTTCTGGACTCGAACCTGGGCTCCCAGATCACCATGTGGATTTCCTAACCGTTGCGCCAAGACTCCATCTCAATCTATTTCTTTTATCTGGTAGGAAAATACGTTTTAAGTATTAATATGCTTGGCGTAAAAAGTTTATTTCTTGTTTATGCTTACTACTACTATCCTCATTCTAAAGCTTTATGGTATTAACCAGATGTTCATATTTGGGATTGTGTGTAATTTTTACCAGTGTCTTTGTAGTCTCTTCTTATGAATGGTTATCCTATGGTTTATTATATTACTCATATGCTGATTTAAGTAGGTATGTAATTTTGTTTAGCAAGTTCGTAGTCGGTTTATATTTATGCATATCAGGTGTTCATGCATATATGAATTGGATGTTGTACAATAGTTAACCAAACTAAGCACGTTAGCTATATCATCAAACACATTCTTAGATATATCATCGAAATCTATGCGCTTTCCATATTTTATCAGCTAAAAATTTACCGACTAAGCTTTATGTTTCAAAGGCATCTATTGCCTATTTTATTTGTTTAATCTCTATCACCCCTTTTTATATACTATGTTCATTGCAGTATCTTTCTACATTTTTTATTCCTATGCCAGTCCTATAAATTGATGCAATGTTATTAGTCCTTATAATCGTGTTTTGAATTGTCTCATTAATTAAATATAAAATTGGATGCTAGTTTTAATCGACTATGATTGAAGAATTCATAGGTTAACAAAGTTCTAAGTATTTATCCAGATGCTAAAAAATATGCTTATGCCGTACATATATGGCTCTATGAAGCTTAAATAAAATTGCTGAGCATGGTATATGAATTGTTATACATACTTTTTTGTTTGTTATTTTCAGAAGACATGCTTGATGGTCCTTTAGTTGGTTTGTGTCACGTTAAAACATACTAATATGTCTCACTGGTTGTGTAATGTTGAGTTATGGCCTCTTCGAATAATATGTTCTGGTAGGAGTTTGATTGTCCTTGTTGACCCGAGCTCCATTATAAAGTAGGAATTTTTTCTACACCGAGTTCCACACTTGTATGTGATTGTTTTTAACTAATTAACGGTTATTCCAGTGTTTATTAGCAATTTTCTATCAACTGTATAAAAAACTGTATTAAGTATGTAAATTCCGTTGACAATTCTTTTGTTAATCTATGTTATGCTGTTACAGTATAAATTGTAATATCACTATGAGGAGAATGGCTAGATGATGATCTGTCACAAGCCACCCCACATTGTGTACGCTTTTTTTATTTTATGATAAGGATATGGATCCTGAGCTTGTCAAACCCAATCTGTTTCAAAACTTTGTGCTCTGTTTCATTATATATTGTTAAGCTATAAACCATATAATGAATAATTTGTTTTATAGAAGCAAAAACGCATTCCTCGTCATTAATATGTTTGCCGCGTTAATTATTATAGTGAAAAATTATCGCTTTAAAGGCTACTTTTAAACTGCATTTCTAAGCAATTATTTTCCACCTGAAGTACCATCCAATCATAATAAGCAAACTGTAGGTTCCCAAGAGAGTAAAATTTTCAAAATTCAGCCACTACTTAGTAAGCTTATTCTTAGCTAGGGAGTAGGTCAAGTCAGATTTTTTATTAGTTAATGTTGTTGGGAATCACTTTGAAACTCTGTTGATAGAATAACAACGTGAACTCTCTAGATAACAAAAACAGATGCAGAACTCCTGAGATAACCATATTTAGATCTATTTTCCTCCTAATCTATTTCTTCAATTTGGTTGGAGAATAAAAAGAAGTTGAATGAATAGAAGTAGATTACTGCTTCAAGCAGTGTATATGCCTAATGTATAAAAGTTGAACTATCGCGTCAAATCGTTGTGCTTCCTTAAGTAGGCGTTTTTTTTTATAAAAAAAAACTTTGAGGTTATGTTATAACAGTATTGGTTGTTAAAGGTTATTGCTGTTTTCCTTCCACCAGCAAAGCCACATACTACAGGCGTTACATTTGAATCAGAAACCAGTAGCATATAAGTGTTACCTAACACACACACATCCAA
Source organism: Allium fistulosum (assembly GCA_030737815.1). Classification (NCBI taxonomy): domain Eukaryota; kingdom Viridiplantae; phylum Streptophyta; class Magnoliopsida; order Asparagales; family Amaryllidaceae; genus Allium; species Allium fistulosum. The sequence goes on along the minus strand of CM060905.1, from coordinate 747,577,802 downwards.
ATTCACCTTTCTCTTTAAGATATGCGGTTTTTGATTCTTAACAACGTATTATCAACCCATCCGTTTTAAATCTCGTATTATCAGTTATTACATACTGACTACGCTAGTCGTTTTATACCACCAATTTCCTCATTGGTTGTATGTAGTAGGCAAACTAAATAATCAAAAAGGTTCCATGAGCGGTTCTCCATAGATCAAACATGTGATGAATATTAACACAGAGGATCAGGAAGAGTGGGAACAACGTGTATAATTTTTTTACAGATGCATAATGACAGCCGTTGCATTAGGTAGTTATTTCAAGTCTTTTTAGTTGTTTAAATATAGTTGTGTTATGCTCGGTCTACAAGTAAACATGCAAAGCTAACTTCAACTGGACATGAAGTTTCATACTATTACTAACCTTAATGCAAAGAAGTAGGATCCGTAAACAACAATCATAAATGTTCATTAGGTTGACATATTCAGGAACTACAAAATCATCTATAATGAACGGTAACATGTACAATGTTTAGAGGGCTAGAACGTAAGGTTGAACTAAATAAATTTGAAAAGGTTTTCATGATTTTTTTTTATAAAGTACATATTACGTTTGTAACAAAAATGTTCAGTAACTTTAATTTCTGTAGATCGAAATACTATTTGTGAAACATGTGAAAAATGGTGAAACATGTGAAGATTATCAACCTGAACATAAATTCTGATAGATAACCTCATGTTAATTTTGCATATAGATGCGTTATTACTGTAGTTAGTTTTGTTAAATGTTAATTATTATTTTAATTAATCAGTTTTAAATTCAATGGCTACTACTCCAAGCTAAAGCACAGATACCAAAGTTGTAGCAGGGTAGCTGACCAAGTAAAAATACAAATTTCCAAAAATTTTCGACGAATAGAAAAGAAAAAACTGATTGGATTAGTAGAGGAGTGGTGAAGCATGGTTTCCAATAACCATCTATCAATTTGTCAAAGAGTCATAACCAATAATCTCAAATTGCAGTCCCTATTGTAGATAGTTCTCTATGAAATCAGCAAAAAGAATTAACAAACTCAACAATTTAGAATTTCAGGGATAAAAGATGTTTACTACAAATTGAGGAGAGAGTACAGTATACTAATTATGAGCTATACATGCATATTACTACAAGAAAAACACCATTTTACAATGCAAACATTACAACGGTTCTACAAAACGTTGCAAAAATATTGGATCTTTAACAACTTATGTTAAAGAGAACGTTGTAAAAAGATTTTCATGACAACTTGTTTTGAACAAATAGTGTAAAAAACGTTATTTAACAACATATTTTTTGTATTATTTTTCATTTGTTTTTTTCATAACATTTATTCGATGTCGTTGACTTTTAAAATGTAACAACTTCCTTTTGACATTGTAAATTTATTATATTCAACAATATTTACTAAGTGTTATAATTCTTGATTCAATGATAAAATATTAACATTGTAAAATATGTTAAAAAAGAATTCGCAACAGTTATATAATGTTTTAACAACTTACAATTAAGACAATATTTTTTTAATGTTGTTAAATATATTATGTTTAGCAATGTTCCGTGAACGTTCTTAATTCTTATGATTTAACATAAATTTTCTTTATGGTCTACAGACCATTGTAAGATTGCAAATCATCACACAACGTAATGAAGAGGAAAAAGTCAACTATAGTTAAGGAAATGAAGGGGTTTAGGTTATATAAAGAGAGAGAAAGGGTCCATTTAAGCCAGATGAGTCGGACATCGTCAAACGTGTCCGACGTGTATCCAGATATCTTGTTACTTCCGAACAGAAATGTTCAAGCTCCATCCCCAGTCATATTTCTGACGTGTCCAATGTATTGGACATGCCTGTGGGGTTGAAAACGACTGCGAATGCACCTTATAAATAAAGCTACGATGTTATTATAATTTAGAATCAAAATGAATTTGTCATAATATTTACAAGATCTAATTTGATATTAGATTAGTAAAATCATAAAAAAAAATCGTGAAAAGTTATGAAATTGTCATAAAAAATTCTTTGATTTGTTTTATGAATATTGTGTCGAATTTTGAAGAAGTCAATTAGAGAAGAGTATACTAGGCTCCTATATTTAACAATAAAATATGTAATTACTTTGATAGAATTGAAAATTTGTTCTTATGTCTGAACTGTAATATCAGATACTGTCTTTAATGTGTCTTGTTTACGAGGTTTATCTCTAAATATCTTCTTTATTATTTCAAACTCGATTTTCGACGTTATTTGACTAATTGATAAATTTGAAATGCTAATACCTATAGTACAATTTATTATTATTACTTTGGAAATGATAAAAAAATCCAATAATACGTTTTTCTAGAATACTCATTCATTTAACTAGAAAATCCATCTTTTTGGAAAACAGTAAATATTTCTCATCAGATATAAAATACTTTTAAATATCTCTATCTTTTAAGTAATTCAAAATGTGTTGAATGGTTCGTTTTTTGGAAAAAAGATCAAATATTTATAAAAAAAATCAAAGAAAAATAAGGTGAAATGATAATATTTCTCTATGCTAAAACAAAAATATTTGATTAAGTTTTAAAATCTTTTAGAAAACGGAAAGAAACAATCATCTATATTCGAAATAATTAAAAAAATTGAAAATTCTAAAATAATAAATTTAAACAAAAATATATAAAATTTCACTATAATGCTAATTTAACTAGTATTATATTCAGTCTAGACCGAAGGATATCAAATTTTATTTTTAGATTAAAGGACAGATGTTAGTTACAACTAACATCATATTCAATTTTTACACTATAATGCTAGTTTTAACTAGTATTATATTCAGTTTTACACTATACAGAATGCTAATTTTAACTAACATCATATTCAGTTTTTACACTATACAGAATGCTGTTTATAATTAGTATTTTCCTCTAGCTCAAAAAAAAAATTTGTTGTCCTTCAGTCCAAATTTATTTTAAAGTTTGTCATTATGCTTATTTTTTTGATCTTCTTTCTAAAATGTATATTAATAATTTTGGTTTAATAACTTACAAGGAGCTTGGTATAACAATTTTACAGAAAAAAAATCTTTTGATGCCCTAAATTACCCTTATGTTATTTTTCTAATTAACTTAACATTGTACTTAAAAAAGGCATATTATATTAATTATCATATATACCGTTTCTAAATTTGGTTTCACCCCAGAAACTTGGTGTAACAAAATAGTGCATTATATTTTTTAATGTACACTCACGTCGACTTTGTTATAAATTTAAATTTTTACCTAAATATAAATTTTTATACAACGTTTACGGCTTTGCTGTCAGGCTAGAGGCCTGGTATAACAATTTTTTTGGTTTAATGTCTTGTGCTATTTTCTACAAATATTATTAAGTTTAAAACAAGGCAACTTAACTATAGAGGCTAGTACTTGACTATATCTATATGGATTACAATGCAAGAAACTCATTCTGCGTTCGTTGTACCTCACTGTAGTTTAAAGGCAGGTGCTTACAGAGTGCTCAAAAAGAAAATGCTCTTGAGATTATTGCAAGTTTTGGTTCTCACAGCCTGCAAGATTGTGTACTGAAAACGAACCCTGTAAATAATAATGATATCAATACTTGTATTGCACTATTGCTGTTGCATAATCTTGTATACATTATCATCATCACACCTGATTTATCAGGCGCAAAGTCTTGTGAGGTCTACCACTTCATTTACTGGTAAAATGTTGTTTGCGTAGGTATAAAAATCTATGCTATCTTTCCAAAATTACCTTCCATGCTTCTATCTTTTAACAGCTGACAAAGATGAACATATGGACAGAGCAAAAATAGTGGATATGACTACCTATACTTAGTTCAGCTTGAAGACCATCCCTCACTGTGTGCCAGTATGTAGCTTGTTTCAGCATCATAGAGAAATAATCTCTGCAAAAAAAAAGTGTCAAGGAGATGTGAAATAATGCTGACTAAGTCAATACATTTGTTTTGGATACTCGGTTATCTCTTTGATAATTGCTTTTGCAAGAGTATCAGTATCATAATATTAAACCAAATAATTTGATGAACTTCATGTTTGGATTCATTAAGTACCTGAGCATAAATACAGAACACAGAAATAGGTTACAACAAGTGTGAACACAGAACGTTTTTGGATTAATGTTTTCAGTGTAATTTAATTTCATGTCATAAAGTTTTTCTTTTATAAAAACTGTAGTTTTTTGCACCTCGTATTTTTTTATGCGAAATATTTTCTTAAATGTTAATTTGAAGGTGTTGTTACAGATTAAAAGGAAAGAATTCATCACTCACTTCACAAATGTTTCCAAACTGTCAAAATTTTGTTGAATTGACTTGAATTTTTTTATCACTTGTTCTAATCATCAGGTTTTTTGCTGCCAAATACTGGTCTGATAATAATTACAACCATGATACATGTGTTATTTTCTGTGATAATATGGTAAACATGAATTAATCCATGTGATGCTCATATGAAGCAAGATTAATGCATAAAAAATTACTACCAATTGGTTTCAACGTTTATACAATGAAGATACTGTACCATATTATTTTGATTGGTCTTCAACATATATTTTAGGTTAGAATTCAGAGAAAAGTGTCCAACAATATAATTAGAGTTGTGCTAAATGCACTCCAAACGTGTATCAAAATTAACCCCAAAAAAAAGGAAAAAGGAAAAGAAAAATCATTCAACAAATTCCCCAGGTCGGAGAACTGGGTAGATTGAGAGAAAAAACCCTGTTCAGCCAGCATCGTACTGCCATCCGACAATACAATGTTAAAATAATGTGTGGCGAATTGGAATTTTGTCTAAATTTAATAGAACCAATAGGCATGATGTCCATCATAAAAAAAGTTGGATCATTCAAAGAACTTATGATTAAGCCTACTATGCTTTTCCTTCCTTTCAACGTCCGCATTAATTTGCTGCATATAGCAGATTCAGAAGCTGAAAATTTAGTTTCTATTATCTAAAAAGAGATGCATTTAGAAGTAAAAAAGATGGAAAAGTTTGACATACCCTTCCCATGATGGGACTGAAGGAGCTTATTTATTACATGGATCCTGCTTCAGCATATAATAAGGTGATTTTGCATGAGAATAAGAATGATATACATGGTCGGCAAATTCATACCATATTCCTGGTATAAATCAACAAACATTCGAAAAACTTCGTTCTCTTCAAATTTTTGATCAGTCCTGTGTATAATTTGAAAATAACACTACAAAATATAACATAGATGGTGGAGTGGGGGTGGGGGGTGTTTTTGTGTATTCGTTTGTTCATATTTGAATATGCACAGGGTAATTTAAGGTTTAAGCAAGTGCATATACTGTGTTGATAATAAGTATCATCCATGTCTGGATATATGAAAGCAGGAATATTACTTATATATAAGAAACCTGCAAGAACAATCAATTCCCATACATACTATTTTTGACATATTTTTTATTAGAAGTAACGAACAAGAATTTAACTTACCAAAGAACAAGCCTTCATATTTGGCCATCGCTGTGATATAATCCGTTTTCCAATGTACAGTCTTCAAAGTTACTCCGGACAGAATATTGTTACCAAAGAACCGTCCCTCATATTTGGCCACCTTGTATTATAGAGTTGATTTAATTTTTAGTTCCATGCTTTATATTTCATATTGTTACCTTGATGGTGCAAGCTAATTAGATATCTACCAATTGATATACATTCTGGTATTTGAATTCTGCACATTATATTAGTATAATGTCGAGGAGCATATACAATTGCACAACTTATTGCACCTGAAGAGCATTGCGCTCAACACCTATGACCTACCACAAAGAGCACCCTGAAACATTGCTATTTTAAGGTGAGACGTCGCCAACATTTGGTTGCATCTCCCATCGAGTAAGGTATTTCATCTCGTGACCACACAAAACAAAAACAAAAAAATAAAAGTAAAAAATAAAAAATAAAAAAATTAGAAAAAAAACCATAAAACAAATTTAAAGTGTTGATGAAATATAAAAGTGCTAAGTAAATCCTCTTAAAAGTCTTCCATATTTTCTTCAAAAATATAATCTGTGTACTCCAAGGATATAAAAGCATTTATATAACATCCATGATGGAATGTAACTCAGTGATGGGAACAACTAATATAATTAATGATCTGGAAAGTAGAACCTATCTAAAAGAGTTCTAAAGTCAAAAAGCGAAAGCCAGTACTTGTCAATATGGATTACATAGCAGGAAACCTTTCTGCGCTCGTTGAACCTCACTGTAGTTCAAAGGATGGTGCATATAGAATGCTTGAAAGAAAATATATGGCTCTTGAGACTATTGCAAGATTTGGTTACCACACCCTGCAAGATTGTGTACTGAGAATGAATATCTTGTAAATAATAGTGATACCAATACTTGTATTGCACTATTGCTGTTTATAATCCTGTTACGTATACATTATCATCATCACACCTGATATATCAGGAGCAAAGTATTGCAAGGTCTACTCCATAACCCGTAGGGAATTACTTACACAAACAATGCAACATCAACATGTACCAGTGTACCTTTGTGATTTAAATTTCAAAATAACTGTGTGCAGACAAAAATCAGTGATATAATACCTCGAAACTTGGTATTTTAGACCATTAGGATCATGAGAATAGGCATTGTAATATGTCCAAGAAACACAGATACACTAAAGAAACCACCAACAAAATAGCCATTGGAAAAAGGTTGTAAAATTGTATCAATTTTGATCTGGTGTGAAGACTAACCTTATCGGCAGCAATAGCTTGCTTTTGAAGTTCATTTGGACATATTTCAGGACAGTGTGTAAATTCAGAATATAGCAGCGTTCATTCCCTTATAAAGTGTTTTTCTGAAACGGATTTTCCGCCGTAATTAATGAGATTCAATGGGCCTACTTGACAAAGTTTTAAGGCCAATGAGGAAAAAGTAACTGAGTTATTGATGAAAGAATAGTAAATGAGCATGCTTAAGAACTTCATACAACATGTTTGCAATCAAAATATCATACATTGATGCTACATAAGATATAAACTAGGTAAGTGCACAATGTAACGTTTTATTCAAAACAACAAATTGGTATATGCTTAAGTTTTCCGTTACCTACTCCACACACCATAATCAAATTCATTTTCATTATTTGGGGATGTAACCAAGTGGTAAAACTTTAGCAATAATTAGCAGATCGAATACTTTGCTACCAACTTCCAATGAAACAAGCAGCAGATTGTCATTGGAGCTCGTTGCTCGTAGTGGAAAAACACAAAACATTAGGCAATTTCACATTCTAGTGATCAAGCATCGTAAAACTTTTCTCGTAAGTGGTGGATTTATCAGTCGGTTTTTCTAACTGTTTCAAAGAGACAAAAATGCCAAAGCTTTTTGTATGTGTGCAAATAAGTGTTTCAAATTGTTTCGTAGCTCATATACACCAAGTTTTGACAGTTTTGAAAATCTCTATGATGAACTCCTTTCCACATCATAAGATTATCATATCGATATCTTTAATAAGCCTTTAAAGTCGCAAAATTAAAATAATCAATGTCAAAATTTTGAAAATAATCAAAATTACAACTTTTATACAAATTTTGATAAATTTGATTACGAGACTAATCAATGCCAAAATAATTTTCAACCTCAAAACAATTTTTTTTGAAATCAATATGGGTATGGAATTGTTTTGAAAACAATTTTGGCATTAGAAATGAAATTGATTATAATTTGAATGATATTCAAAATGAACAAAATTTTGATAATCATCCTGCTTCAGCATACAACAAGGTTATTTGAATATCATCATAAGGTTAGTTGCATACTTTTTTGTGATGGGGAATGATTCGACTACAAAGATCTTGCTTCAGCATACAATAAGGTTATTTGCATGAGAATAAGAATGATATACATGATCGGAAAATTCATACCATGCTCGTATTACAAATCGACCAACATTTGAAGAACTTCACTCTCTTCAAATTTTTGAATAGCCCTGCATATACTTGCAAAAAATAACAATAGAAGCTTAACATATAATTATAGGTGGTGACATGTTTAAATTAGACGCACGCACATGTGCGCGTGCACACACATGATAATTTGAATATGCATATGGTAATTTAAAGTTTATGCAAGTGCATATACTGCATTGACATTGAGTATCATCCATGTCTGGATATATGAAAGTAGGAATATTACTTAACATATAAGAAACCTGCAAGAACCATTAATTCCTACAGTACTATTTTTTGATATATTTTTTGTTAGAAGTAATGAACAAAAATTTAACTTACTAATGAACAGGCCCTCATATTTGGCCATCTTTGTGATGGAAACACATATGAATAGTACAAAATAACATCCATACCAAAATTAAAATTATGCATAATTACCACAATGGTATATATGATTGCAACTTCTTGCAATAATTACCATGTAAACACAAAATATAGACAATATTGCACTTTTGCATAATACAAACGATCACATAAATTTTATGTTCAATTGTTGAAATCAATATATTATACAATAAGTAAATGAAAACTGTGTCTTTTGTATAGAGTAATGACAGATTTTATGCCCAAGAAGCACTAAATTAATTTGATAAGAGAGGAAGATAAGCAAATTTATGCTTACATGAAGAACATAGAACATATTCAAGATAATATATGAGAATGGCACAGGAAATCATGATGGAAAACATAATTGTAAACATATGAAGAACTTCTAAGCTGTGTTAATGTGTTTGGAACGGATAATTGACCAACTTAGTTAGAAAATGTTACCATTTCTTTATGTTCAGCGTAAAAACCTATAACCCATGGCACCACTAAAGATATCAGTTTCAGCAATCAATTTTCAGCCAATCTGAGGCAAACAAATTGTTTTATACACGTCATCACAAAACTATATTAAGTAAATTTATGAAATTTCTTATACACATGGTGCCTAAATGATCAGCATAAAAAACTAACTTGTTGAAAATGTACAATGCAGTCTGGCTTCAATTATTAAAAATGTTTTTCCATCTAAACTTGTTTGATATTAGCTAACTAAACATAAAACAATAAAATATCAACTATAATCTAAAATATCAGCATCGAAAACTATATTTACATGAGTTTAAAACTGCAAAACAAAAAAGTTCACATCACTAGTAATTTTATAAATTGATGCCATTAGGATCATGCAGTGCTAGACAGCAGATTTAGAAACTTTGTTGTCAAAATTTATAACTCTTACTATTTATTCCACGTGTAATTTGCTGAGAGGTAAAAATACATGGCAATGCTGGAAGAAAAAAAATGCTAGAAAATGTCATCTTGCTTGAACACGAATGAAATTCCACAAAAGAGAGAAAAAATGTATTAAACTTACTAAAACACATGGATTCAATGAACCATGTATAAACAGTGGCTACCACAAAATGTCAGATAATTAGAAGGAAAACATGCAAGTCCACAGATTACCTGACATCATCACAGTAACTTCATAGCCAACAATAAATTTTTGAAGCTAATGATATCGGTGACATGCGACGACGGAGACAGCAACATCGATTTACTAATGAACTATATCCATTTTCATGCACAGAAAACTTGGGAAGGACAACTAAAATTGAAACAGAGAACAAGTTAATATTATTTAGAAGTTATTTCCATATTCACAAAATTTCAATGTTTTTTCAAGCTAAATAATAACTAAAGACGTTACATTAAAACTGAATAAAATCAGAGAGTTCAAATAGGTATGGATGGCCATCATCGGTGTAACACGTTGAATTAGGAACATGCTCCGAAAATTCACTGCAGCTGCCACTAAAGACATTAGACTGATCTGGCTCTTCTGCCGCCAAATGTGTAACAATCTGCGGATCATTCATATCACCATCTGAAGAATCACTTCCCTTAAACAAGTTCTCAACTGAAAATTCATCATTATGTTCATGACAGCCTGCTTCTTCTGTAGCCATTTGCATATCATTCATATCAATAAATGAAGATTCAAATCCCTTAAGCAACTCCTCAAATCCAGTAAAATTAGGAAGATCACCATGTCCATTACAATATGCAGACTCTTCTGTAGAGTGATCTGACTCTTCTGCCACCAAATGTGTGACAATCTGCGGGTCATTCGTATCACCACCTGAAGAATCACTTCCCTTAAACAAGTTCTCGACTGAAAATTCATCATTATGTTCATGACAGCCTGCTTCTTCTGTAGCCATTTGCATATCATTCATATCAATAAATGAAGATTCAAATCCCTTAAGCAACTCCTCAAATCCAGTCAAATTAGGAAGATCGCCATGTCCATTACAATGTGCAGACTCTTCTGTGGCCATCTCCACCTCCTCACATTCCTTTTCTCCATTCAACTTCCCAACATCAACACCATTTTCCACCTCTTCTTCAAAAGCAAAATCTTGCATATTAGACTGCAACAATATTCTCCCTTGGACTTCCAACAACATTGAATCCAAAAACTTGACTGTTGCACTTACCATGTTCTCATTTTCCATCCTTAACTGATTCAATTCAAGCTGCTTCTTCAATATCTGTGACTGAATCACGCTTTCTGAATTCTGCTTGTACTTTTCCCCAACTTTATTGCTAACTGAATTGTATTTCTTCAAAATAGCACACACTTCATCTTTGTTTTCAGGGAAAGTTTCAACCTTGCCATCCAAGTCAACTGAAATTACCAGCGATGGAACATCACAAAGTTTGGAAATTTCATAAGCCTTTTTCTTCAAGCCAGCAAGTCGCTTCCTGTAAACAGATTTCCGCGAACTTCCATTTTCTATCAACCTCAGTTGAACTTTACCTCGACCCATATTCTTTTACCTAATTAGATGGTTTATGATCTAAACAATTATTGAAATACAAATCAGTTTTGGCAGAATTTAAACAAACATGCATCGCTAAAATAAATAACCTAGACGACAAAGCAATATTAAAATTCAGTACTCTTTATCTATGAAAAGTAAAAACAACTCCACATTCAGAACGCCATCGACCAAAGATAATTAAACTGAAAGAATTTGGGAAAACTAGACGGACCTCCACACAATTATCCAATCAATACTGCGAATGCCTCAAAATAAGCGAGGAAGTTGATCTCAAAAACACCAACGGAGCAGGGAACAGTAATTGATTTTTGTTATTTTAGCAAAACCTAATCACCGATCAACTGTGCTCGGTAAACATCTCAGAACTTCGTATATAAAGTGAACGCGTTTTGGCGGGAACGAAGGGAATTGGCTCAACTTAGGATGCTCGTCTGGTTCTGAACGTCGGAGATGCTTTTAATCCGACCGCCGCTGTTAAGTTAATTAATCAATTCGGATTATTAATGTTTTGTATTATGATATATACGCGCGTTTATTTGTATAATTATTTGTAAAGTGCTTTCGCACATTTCATGCAGTGCCGGTGTAGCTTAAGCTTGGGCCCTAGCCCAAAGGTTCTATTATTATTCCAGCTCAATGTTTTAAAATCGGTATAATATTCAAAAATATTTAACTTCAAATTTATTTAATTTCAATGTTTTAAAATTTTAAAAACCAAAACTAATGTTAACAAATTTCAGAATGAGGAAGAAAAATAAATAAATCCTATTATTAAAAACAAAAGAAAGAATACATAATACTAAAATTCTGAAAACATTGCAAAATGCTATTCAGCCTTTTGACTGGGAAGTATTCGGACTAACTAGATGAATCGAACTTCGAGTTATCAAAGCAAGAAACCCAAAGAGATAGCCCAACAGTCCAAAAAACAAGCACAGACAAAGTCACAAGGCTAATGACGTACCAACTCAAGCCAAAAGGACCCAGAAACCCTCAAAGTTAGGGTCGGTACCGACCCCATTCTATGGGTTGGTACCGAATCCTATTTCCACCCCCAGGTGGACCCCGTCTTCTGCATGTGACCTCTTGTTGATGCCAATAGCCTATTTCCAATGTCATTTCATTGATCTGATGCAGTTCTTCATCAATTTCCATGAACACATGAAGCTGCAACTCTGTTCTTCCACAACTTCATCATTTGAATTTGGAAACAAGCTAATATTGGTATAAACAACTAGGGAAGCACGAAGCTAACAACAAGATGAGTCAAGATGAAGACTTGGAGACAACCAATGTGGTTATCTTCGAGATCGGTACCAACCCTATCTATGGATCGGTACCGATCCCTACTTCCTGATGATGTGGCACCTACTTTTATGAGAGAATTGGTCTAAATCGTGTGCAACATCTTGAAGACATTTTATGCGAAATATTAGGCTCCATACCTCTATAAATAGGAAGGTATGGCTCGTTTTTCAGAATCTTTTGACTCTAGTTCTTCCCTACTCAACATTCTTGTAATTCTGAAAATTTAAGTGTCGGAGTTGTACCGATCCCTAAGAACTTCTGCCTCCAAGTCAGATAAAAGCAATAAAATCTTAAATTAGATGCAAACCTTGCTTTGCCGAACCACTATAAATGATTATTTCTTATGTATTTCTCATTTTCATTTACATTTCTTCATATTTTATTCTCTACATGAACTTCCGGGTGTTTGTGCCCTTTTGGGTTCAAACATTTTGATGCTTTCATTGAGAACTGAACTCAGGCTATTTGGATCCATCGTCTACTATTAGATTTCCACAAAAGATAGATCCAATTTCTCCACTTTTTAATTCTACAACTCAGATTTACAAATATCCACTAGAAGCTTTCTGACGTGGCCCCATTAAGAAGAGACCGTTCCACCAATTCCAGAGCTACTACTAAAGCTAAAAATCAGAATCCTCGGCATGGAGATGGAGTTTTCCAACCAACTCAACCCTAGATCTAGACTCTAATTAATGTCGTAACCAGAATGAAGATGGATATGATGAAGAAGCAGAAGGAAGATAGATTCCAGGCTAGTCAAAATGAGATGAATCAAACGATGCAGCAGAGCCTGAGATTGCTGAATGAGCTAACTCAAAACAGCCGTAGAAGGAGTAGAGTTCTAGTTCTTCATTTGAAAGTCCCTCATCATCCGAGCAGAGACGGAGGGACAAGAAGTAGAAGAGGACTCCAGATGTTGCCAAAACAACGTACTAGGGAGGAAGACGAACCCCAGGCTCAAGTTTGGGGATCGGTACCAACCCAAGATTAGGGGTCGGTACCGACCCCTCCAATGGTGGGCCCAGAACCAATCCTTTGGAAGGCAGTGTGGAATTGGCTTCAGGATGCACCGTTGGTAGTCAGAATCTAGAGAATCGTGTTGCTGTTGATGATATTGCCCATGCAAATCAAACAGAGGGGGCTGCTGGACAAACGGATCTCCCAAAGGCTGGAGAGAATTAAACATATTCCTTTTCTTTACCATCATTTCTACAAAGGAAAAAAGAAGTCTGTCAACTTTAAGCATTAAAAAGCACAAGTCGAGCATAATGCAATATTGAGGGGTGCAAGTGCGTGCAAGTGTCCTTGTGTTACTCTTCAACAAACCAGGTGCAGAAGCTTTGCTCAATGGAGTAACTTCTCCTCTAGAAGTTGGAATCTCAATGCCAGTTCTGGTGGGAGATTCCAACCCCTCGATGCTTACATCAATAAAATGAAAAGCATCAAGGTCATGCGGAATTGGTAGACCAGACAAAGAACCAAGTCGTTGACTTGAAGGCTCTGACAGTTGCGAAGATGATTTTTCTTGAACAATTTTAGGAGCCATCGACGACTTGAATTGATCAGAAAGACGACTCTTTGGAAGTGTATGAACAATGTTTTCTTTTTCCTCCTATCGGGAACCGAGAGTTGTGAGGTCTACGAGGATCTGACCTCAACTCCAAGGCCAGATTCATCATCATTGTGACTGGGCATATCGCCTTTATCTCCTTCGGCATCAATACTAGTGAATTATTAAGTACCATGGTTGGAAGCACGATGGGATCATTCGATTGTCCTTTTTCCTGACTGCAACCCATGGTTTTATCCTGCAGTTTGAGTGACTTTAGTTAGCCCTATACTGAGGCCCTCTTCTATCAAAAAAAGTAACAAGACGTTCCTTCATAAACAGATACTCAATATTCCAGTCTTCAGGCGATGCATTTTTCAGAGTTGTGACTACCTCCTCATAAAGATTATTGCTGGGCCGAGTGATGGTGACTGTAAAAGGAGTTACGTAGTCCGAAATAAGACCTGAATATTGGTTTTCCATACTAATATAAAGATAGTGGATAACACTTACGTCTTTTAAGCCATTGTCGAGCAAAACCGGGTGGATAGCGAATGAAAAACCACTTTCTTTTAAAGGCGCTTAATTTGTTCCATGCGCTAGTCAGAATCTGGTAGCTCTTCGCTGACTCAAGGAATGTAAACGAAAGACTCCTTATCCATCGCTTGAAAGATAATATGAACCGAATTTCATCGATGGTCGAAGGACGATGCAAGAACTCCATAAATACCATATAAGTACAATTGAGAAGAGCATAGCCGTTTGGATAAAGTTGCGCTGGAGCTATCCTTAAATAATGAAGAATTTTCCGGATGTATAAGTTAAGTTGCGGCATGCATTCGGCTCAGCACATGAACTTGTTACATGCTATATATCCTTGTAGGGGTCTATGAGCCCTATCATCCCATAATGGAATCAACATATCGTCAAAAGGAATTCTGTGCCTTACGCAGATTCAACAAAGAGCATCTTCATTAACTTTAGAGGCTACATAATCAGTAGGGTTCTTCAGAATAACTGCATCCTCTAGAATATCGAGAGCAAGATCGACAACTTCTGGTGGAAGAATGGGAACTGCATTAGAGAGATCAAATTGAGGGCCTGGGTTTTCCGGTTGCTCCAAATAATGACTAGAGGACGGACTATCAGACTCGGTTCTAGAACTTGATTCTACGTCAGAATTATCCTGTTGAGAAGATGATCCAACTGGCATAGCTACAAGACGCCTAGAACATCTAGAACCCATTGCTATTAAACTTAGAAAAAATCATAACTAGATAAAGTAACCTTGCCCCTCGGTGCGTAGTGCGTGCTAGTGTGGTGTGGTAAAGTGCTATGTAATATGTAATAAGTTATATGAAACTAAAGATGGAAAAGACAACGAGACTTCGAGGTTCGATCGGAGAGACCGTCATTTCTAACCGTCTCGGCTTTTTCTCTATGTCATTAAAGGGCGACGCAGTTTAAGTTTCACGATCGTTCGTCAGCAAGTAAAAGTTCAATTTTTATATTCAGATTATGGATGAGCTTTAGGAGAGTGGTCAAAGGCATTAGTTTATGTCAAAGTTTCGATGACATATATTGTAGAATATGCAGTTCAAATCCAATATAAGTCAAAAGCATTCACTTAAATATGCAAGGTTGAAGCTCATCTTTAAACTCTAGTTCATTTGTTTGGATTCCATTTTTGAACTTTGGTAGCTGACTATCGAACGTTCAACCTAGTCAAACATGCCGATCATTCGCCCTATTCATTTCATCTGATCATTCATCCATTACATTCTTGTCAATCGTTCCTAAACTCAGTCACTACCTATCGTTCAAAGTTGTCCATGTTTACCGATCGTGCTCCATAACCTTCTATACCGATCGTTATCTCCATGCCACCAACCAATTGCACCACTTTACCCACCAACCAATTGTACCACTTTACCCTTTCTACCTCAAAAACCTCCAACTCCAAAACATTGCCTATCATTCATAGATGATCGTTAAACACCCAAACTTCAATGTTACTCCATAATGATCGGTACATCGTCACCATCATACACTCCAGAGTCATCTAAGTCCAATGGTTTGCTAATCGTCCAAGGACGATCGTAGTGCATCGATTTGTATCATTTCGTTCACTCTATGATTTCTTCTTTCACAATTCACATCCTCTCCAACTTGATTCAGATCGAACGACTTCCACAGCTAAACTAACCTATGCGAGATTCTCAACACTAAACGTCTCATCCTCAAATTACAAAATTATGTGGATTAATCTACCTAAATTGAAGTCAAGAGAAGAGAGATGGATTCAAATTCGAAGTAGAATGGGACCTGGAGGAAGTAGAATGATGGTGATTCATGAGGAGGAGTCGATCTAGAAACTCCAATCGTTCTTGGATCGGTAAGAAAAGAAGATGGAGCGGTTCGTGTTTTTCTCTTTTATTCCCAGATGGAAATAACGCGAAGTGAATGAAGGAAGCAAAAGAAAATGACTAAGTTTAGGGGCTTATATATGAAGAGCATATGTCGATCGTTACCTGCCAGTTTGAAGCAACGATCGGTTAAATTGCATGCTTTATACTGATCGTTCCACTCAGGCTCAATGTCGATCGTTTTGAAATGAAGCCTACGAACGATCGGATAAACACAAAAAAAGGGAATAACGACGGGTAAAGAGCAGTTTTCATAGAAACGTTTATATAAATAAAAATAACGATCGGCGGAGATTGTTTATGAAAATTTCAAAACTTGACAACGACCCGTGAATGTGCAACCGTGATCGGGAGTTAGGTACAAACATGTATATGTGCTGTATATGCTTCAAAATTCAATGCTTTGAAATCAACAAAAATTGAATGTTCACCTAAAATCGGCCGAAGGAAAATTAAAACCAAGTCGTTGAAGCGTAGAAATTGCCAAAAACAAAACAAGATGATCATCAACAAGTTGTGATCCCGTATTTATATTATTGGAAATCGACCAATCATCACGGCGAATAAAGGAATTACGGCCCTCGACAAGAAAAAAATTCAATGAAAGGGTGACGACTATTTGATAAACCAGATAAATTTCTTTTCGATGATTCTTGCTTACGACGATTCAAAGCACGTCATGTTTGCAACAAGATGTACTTTAGGAGCAAGTGTTTTCCCATCTTTTGGCAAAGCCGTGATATCATCGACTTGGCTAGAAACAGATGGTTATCAGCCTTAGGAATCAATTATGCACAACACTGTGGACAACGGTCGGGCAAATCCGGACCGCGTCCCAATCGAGGTGCAATCAGTATGGAGTAACTGACATAGTCCCATGAAGTTACAATTCAAATTTCAAGATGATCCGAGTTCATACGCTCAAATTATGGACAAAGCAAAGATTTATATGGATTGATCGCGAACGATCCATAAAACAACTCAAATCAGCGAAGATCGATCGATATCTCAAAATCCACAAGGCCAATCCATTTGAAACTTTCATAGCATCAATATATTGAAGAGTGAAGCCCACAAAAACGACCGCAGGTCAAAACCTTGAGATCCAAGTAGGTCGATCTTTTTAGGCCAATCGTTTTTGTTGATCCTTCATAACGATCTGTGTAGCTCCGTGAACATTTCAAATGTGACAAGGGTTGATCCATATCTCACAATCTACAACTTGTAATGACTTCATATTTTAGACGAAAGTTCATGAGGCACACGGGACCCCCAAAAACGGTCGCACATCATTTGGAGACAAAAGTAACGATCGGCATAAATGTAGCCGATCGTTCTTAAACATCGAGTTAGGGCCACCGATCGTTATGGTGGGCCTCATGGACCTAGAGAGCCTTCTACCAAAATCTTTGTGAAATATCTCATCATCTCTCCCTATAAATATTGGCCTTTTGGTTCATTTTCAGGATCTTTACGCTGCTTGTTACTCTAGAATACGTTGTAATCAAGCACTTGCTATTTCTAACTACTATAATCAGAGTTATAAGTGAGCAGTAAAGGATAATCTTCAAAGTGGACGTAGGCACACAACGCCGAACTACTAAAAATTTCCGTGTCTGTAATTATAGTCAATTCTCTATTGCTTGTTAATTCATTTACTCAGTTTAATTTTTTTTCTTCTTCACTTACTTCTCTACAAAAACTATTCTTTGGTGTTCGTGACTAATTTAGTTATAAATACTAAGGAACTGGGTCCTACCAAGTAGTATCATACATCCTTTTACCAAGAAGGGTAATACTGAAGAGAAATGCTTACCATCCAAACACATCTCTTACCCTTTTTTAGTCATTTTCCAACCACTCGAACTAGTTAACATAAAAATACTTGTTCTTTTTCGAATCTCATTTTGAAAATACTTATACTGATGAGTACTTTCAAGTAATATTATTATTTTTCTCAAAAATCATTTGAAATCCTTTTTTCAATGACATCGGGATTTAAATTCTTAAAACCCTTTTTATTTATAAAACACATTTATATAAACCAAATTTATAAACTCATCTTATATAAAATCATTCCTTCTTGCATCAAAATAAATTTATAATAACATTACTACCGAACACCTTATAGTCAAATTGTGAAACTTAATTCACAAAGTGTTCGTATTTAATTTAACCAACACCATAAATGCTCACAAATAGCTAAGCATAACTAATCAATTAACAAGCAATAGTCAATGCTCCTAAACTGAACGAGCATGACTAATCAAATAATAAATGATAATAATTGCATATTATCATTTCCTAACAAACAAACACATCATGAATGATTATACCAATTTTTTTTAAATTATTCCTTTATATATAAAATATAATCTTGGGTAAAATTATTTCATTTACTAATTTCCAAAAATAATACTGTGTCGGTATGTCTTGTTCAAGTATTTAGAGATCCTTATCAATCCGTTATCTACTTGTGTTGACCAGAATCCATAAACCACTGAACGGACCAATCAACACAATATAAAATATTTTTATAAAAATAACAAATATGCGTACGCACACACACATATATATACTCAAACTCATTCTAAGGTGTTACTAACCCCATATCTAATGAGTTTACCCCGCCAAGGCCTAGGCGTTCGCTTAACCTAAGCTCAAATACCAATGTATTGACTCACCTTTTCGACCTTCAAAAATCGAAACTAATATATCTACAGTATTCACGTGCTGAGCATCCGAGTGCTGGAAAGATAGATTGTTGGGGGTGAATGAAAAGAAAAGACAAAACATAATCTCATATCATAACGAGTAATATATAATATCCAAATGATCTTTACAGAAGAAAACTTTAATATGCATACAATTATCAAAGTAAATTAACCTATCACCAGCCTAGACGGTTATAGCAGCATGTCCTCACAAATGCTAGTAAATGCAAAACAAGAAATTTAGCGAAAATAAAAGATATGTGAATACGTATTTTAGGCATCCAACTCGTCTCCTGAGGCTTCAAAGCATCCGTAACTAAATCTGGAAATATACACAGATCTTACTTGAGTATTACAAGAGAAGAACACGCAGTCAGTCTGGTAAACTAGTGTGAGAAACTCAAATCATACAAATTTTTATATTTATAAAACCCTTTAAAAATATAAAGGTATCTCATAAGACCATGCCGCACACAAACACGGATGGGATTTCATCTTAAGACAACTAAACCATTTTTATTAGAAAATCTTATGATGTTATAATAATGTATAGGGTTTAAAATAAATGTATAACATAGCTTGCATCTTAGATTCCAGCATATTTGGTATACAACTAAGTCTGTATGTCACGTATTGAAAATGGATTCTATCAATGACAGGGCTACTAGATATCATATGTCGTAGTACACCTCTAGATAAAATGTGCCAAGGTTACAAAGCTTGCAAACCCTGCATGGCAACAACGGCCTACCCCTCTACAGGATAGTACCGAATATAATCATCGCCCCGGCTTCCAACTTGACAAACCATTTCTATGGCCACATGCATACATAATCCATAAATATTGATCTAGATACAAGTGATGATCATACCCTAATGGTAGCGAACCACATAGCTTTACAGCGTATCCACATAACCTTACAGCGTATCCCTATTTTGGTCATTACCAGGTATGAGGCTTGAGGCTACATTTTACATTTTTAGCATATCCCAATTGGAATGCTAACACTGCCCTCTAGGAAACAACCAATGTCAGCATTGATCCATACAAGTTGTTCAGGATATGAACAAACTGAAGGCACTACTTCTACTACCTACTTTTTGGGAATCACCCTCAGGACTTGTAGCAAGTAGCCCTTGCACTTCAAAAAACTCCGTCTTTAATTCCATAGTCTTCAAGATTTCCCCAGTTTGAATGCTTATGTCGGTTCGAAGTGATTTTCGGATAACTCATTCTTATCCAATCCCGGTCTCTCCAAATCAATGATGGATAGTTTCAAAATTGGCCAAGATTTGATTGCCGGTAATTTAACTATCAAATAAGGAAACAATTAAATCAGAGATTTAATTTCATAAGGAAACCAAACATGATTAAGTGCATAAGAAACCACTAAGCCTCTTTAATTAATCCATTCATTAATTAAAATCACTTGGTAAATACTTGTATTAAAATACCTTTACAAAAGATATACATATGTATACTACTCATTCACTATTCATTTATACACTTTCAATGCTTGGAATAATATTCATATACTTATTTCATCGGTATAATATATTCATAAAACACTACACTTTCAGTACTTAGAAAATGTATCCATATACTTATCTCAACGCTATAAGTATATTCACGAAACATTAAGAAAGATTCTCCCTTTTTCGAAATCATATTTAAATAGTTCAAAACAAATGTCATTTAAAACATTGTTTACTATAAACCCAAAACACTTTTGTTTTGGTGTAAGTAAACGATCGTACGGAAATTAGACCAAATATACTTTCCACCACTTTCTGATTTCAAACTTGTACTATCCCTCGATTAATAATATAGTCGGAAAAGTTAGTGTACTATCCTTGCCTCGACGTACATTCTTAAACTCTTATAGATAGAGACGATTTTACCTACCTCAGAATTTGGTCTTAGGTATGAAAAGAATACTTTCCATACCACCATAGGTTATAAAGATCATTTATAGAAATCAAATCTCCTACACTTGTCACATTTATGATATTTTGACTTAATCTCTCCCTCACCTAGAAACAAAGCCAGGTAAGTTAGGGCACTGATTGCTCCTTGCCTTTCATTAGTTAAAACACTCTGATTCTATATCTCATGAATAGAGGACCAATCTACTCATCGGCTTTTAGTGCCAAGTATAGGACTACTTAGTTTTCATAAGTATCGTGTATGGAATAATACTTCATGTACTTAACGTCACTCTTCGATTCCAAACTTAAACTATCCTTTGGTTAACAATGAAGTCGTTCAAGTTTGGGTATTATTAAGTCTCAAAGCATGATTCGACAACATTCTTATCTATCAGGATAGGTTGAAGTTTACCTACTTCGAAGTTTAATGTCAAGTATAAGACCTCATAATCCTGTATACTATTTATAATAAACAAAACATTATAAACAAACTCCTTTCTATAAAAGCACACTAGCTTTATTATATAAAATAATTCTATAAATCATTTATATATATTTCTAATCACCTTTAAACACTTTAAACAAATTTTAAACTCTTATTCAAATCATAACTTGAAACCATACCTTTAAAAAGAATACGACTTTGAAAAGTAAAATAGGTTTCCGTCATATAAGCCACTTGATTAAATATCTCAAAATAAATATTTTAAATCTCAAATCTCTTTTAAAACTTACTACTTTTCAAAAGTAAAATTTTAAAATACTTAAATTAAAATTTAAAATTCTTATACATAGAATTACTTGATGATCTTTAAATAAAACCCAACTTTGATTTGAAAAGATAAGATTTTCCCTTTACAAAATTTGAACCTCTTATTTAAATAACTAATATAATTTCTTAGAAATATATATAAAACTTCAAACCCCTTTTTAAATACTTATACAACTTATATAAACATGTTTTAAAAGACTTTTCAAAATATCTAAAGTCGATAACCTTTACACTTTACTAAAATCGTAGATTTCCAAAGTTTATCCATAGCGACTATCACTATGTGGACCATAACTTTTTAAACTTTGTTTTATAAACCTTTATACTGCTATAAGTATAAAAACATTTACCTTAAAATATCCTTAAGTAATAACTCTTCAAATAATGCAAAGAGGCTTAGCAACTACTCTAGCACATCATCAAGTGCAAATTACTTTTTCATCAAAAAGAAGTCAACTTTCCGAATCATAGCTAAGTTTACAAGCAATATGGCCACACTATCAATCTTTCAACATACAATAATTTCATATACAAAAATAATGTAAAATCCGCAGTTTCGAGGAATTCCTTGGGATCCCTCTACAAAATCAAATCTTTCGAAGTGCTCCTGTAGCAACATATTCGCTACAAAACACTTCGAATTCTATTCCTTGCTTTTGTCCCTTATAGAACAAATGTTGTTTATGTCATCGCTTCCAAGCGAAAATCAAATCCAAACAAGAAATATACATAAGCAAGTCACATACACATGTAATATATCCGCCATATATATAATTAATATTTTACATCCAAATATATATTTAAAGGTGATATTCAAAGTTAAAAATCTCACATTCACTCGACTAAACTCCAGCAAGAAGCTACCATCCTCCAACCTCAACCTAAACCAACACAAAGCCACCCTTTTTTCCATGCCTTACTTGCACCTACCCCCTCCCTAGCTCACATCCATGGCTCCCTCTCTACCCTAATTGCGCATGGCCATGTAGGGTATTGGTTATTTATGCTCCAAAGCATCAACCTTTAGTAAGAGGGTGGTGTGTACTAAATGTATACAAGCTTATGAAAAAAGTAAGAGGAGAAAAGAGAGGAGTTTGAAGTGGTTTGGTTAAATAATAGAGAAGAAAAGAGCTCAAACTTAGAAAATGAAAAAAAAGATGAAGTTAACAGTTTTGCCTCCTCTTTTATAGACACTTAAAAAAAGGGGAAACGACCTCACTTACCCCTCATCAAACTACCTAACTACCCCTCCACTACTTTTCCATAATAAATTTCCTCCATATGCCAATGTACGTGTCATAATAACATGTACTACCTATCATATAGAAAGCCTTCTCTTTACTTGATTACTAAATGATTTCATTATCCACTAATTAATTCTCTAACTGTACTTTAGTGCTAACCACTTCTTATTTGTAAAATGTATGTGTGCACAATATTTATGCATATGTAACAACTTTCGTTCGCTAAAAAGTTAAAAATCCGAAAAACAAATTTCCGTCACATTTCCAGTCTTTCACCGAACTATTTATTTATGTAAATAAATATTCGAATATTAACGTTCACATTTAAATTGGTAAGTAGTTTGAAATTATGGCTAAATTTACCACTTACCCAATATCGATAAAATCCAATTTTACTACATTAAGCTTTACCCGGTAGTGATATTATATATACCAATTCTCTTTATCAAAACTATATCAGTTAGGATTTACGGGATTTGGTAATGATCAAAATTCCAATATCATCCATATTCAATTCTATGGTCCGAATACAAAGTCCTTTGTTTAATAATAATAATTATTATTATTAATGGAACTACTCTGATCAAAGATTTTGACTTTGAGTTGACTTCTGCTAACTATGATACTAACCCTATATAATTGGTGAGACAAATCCTCTCATAAATAGTGTTGCACTTCTAATACTCTCACTCGACCCTACTATAGTTTATCGATGGTCATC
The DNA here is from genome assembly GCA_030737815.1 of Allium fistulosum. Classification (NCBI taxonomy): domain Eukaryota; kingdom Viridiplantae; phylum Streptophyta; class Magnoliopsida; order Asparagales; family Amaryllidaceae; genus Allium; species Allium fistulosum. The sequence goes on along the minus strand of CM060905.1, from coordinate 747,554,257 downwards.
ATGCCATGATTTAAATATAATTAAGACGGAGCTTTCGTATTGAAGTTCAACGGTATTGCAAGTCAAGAGAACATATAGAGTTAGGGGTATGCCCTTGGCGAAATTATGAGATTTGTTACATATATCTAATTCGATAACCAATCTTGTTCAAAATAAAAGTTGTTTTCTTTCATTTATATACTACATATAATGTGTTATATTAATTAATAAATTTAATTAAAATTATATTTAATAGGAAATCCATAAATTATATGTTTTGTGACAGTACAAAGTGTTATATCTGTGAGTAATTTATCATAATGAAAAAAGTATACCATTTTAAATGTTCCTTGTTAAGAAGCATCAAGACTAAATATCGATGTATCCGTTGAGACTAGAGTACGTAATGCTCTCCAGATGTTGAGCTGTGTATTACTCATGACTGCTGAAGCAACAAAGGGTTACATACTAATAGTTATTAGATAACTATGGAACGACTCACTTGATAGTTTTCTATTGGTTAATATAACTAGGGTCAAATAGAAAATATCTATGTGACTGATTTACAAAGTTCTCTATACTTAAGAATATTGCCAATCTTCAATATGAAAGCCCTGCTTTAATTATAGTCAAATCATAGCATGATGTCCATCGAGTGACTATATTTGGGTTGCGTGGAAGTATTGGAAGTGAAACACTATTCAAGAGAGGATTGGTTTCTTAAGTTATATGGGGTTAGTATCACGGTTAACTCAAGTCAACTTAAAGTCAAAGTCTATAACTAGAGCATTTTGGTTAATAATAATAGTTATTATTGAAGCAAGGACTTTGTATTTGGACTACTGAGTTGAATGCGGAGGATATTTAAATTTTCCCATTACCAAATTTCATAAGTCCAAAGCTATATAGTTTTGACGAAGAGAATAATGTAAATGAAAGTCACGATCAGGTGATGCTTAATAAAGTAAAATTGGATTATACAAAACTAAGTTATAAATTTTGCTAAAATATCACATCACATGCTAAGTCACGTTTGAACGTTAATATTTGAATAGTTCAATATTAATCGCTTATCGAATTTATACCTGACGAGTCACACAACCAAAACGATGAGTTTTCCTTTGACCAAACTATTTAATTAATTTATAATTGTTATACATTAATTAATATTTATGAAATATTAATTGTAAAATTTGATTGTGATTTGATGAGTAAATATTATTAGATGTATTTATAACAGTTATAAATGTATCAATTGATAAACAATATCGATAAGCGATTAAATTAGATTTAATTGTATAACATTTTATTTAGGCTTAAATGGGCTTAAGTTCCATCATAAGGCTTGATAGTTTCAACAGCAAACATAGGTATAGGCAGCTAAAATTAGATTAGAAAGGGCTTGATTTTTAAAGGCTCGGATTAAAAGAGAATTAGTATAAGATGAGATCCACACTGCTCTCCTTTCTATCCACTATATAAGAAATTATATCCTAATTAGATTTAGATATTTTAGTGCCTCCTCTACGGTGCTTGTAGGCTAAAATTTCTACTGCTGTCCCTCTATATCATCAAGTTCAAATCAAGTTAATTCAGTCGTTATCCGATAGCTTGTGGTCAATGGTTGAAAGTCTAGCTATCTACTGAATCAGAAATAGTTTCAAGGGGTAGAAATCATCTTTTCAAGGTGTACTTCAAGGCATTGGGATTAAGGTATGTTTTTAATGAAAATATAGTTATTAATTCTTAATTGTAATGTTTTATTATATATGTATATATTATAAATATTGTTAGTTAGGTAACGATTCTGATATGTAAGTAATGTCGTCATAAAATTATTTGATTGTATACATGTGTGTGTGTGTATTTAAAATAAAAATTATTTTTTACAAATATACATCAGATCTATACAGATCCGAATAAAAAATATTTTTTTTCTTTATTTTATTATATTATTTAATTAAATATACATAGTTTATAATTAATCACATCATCAAATTTTAATAAAAAATAGTCATATAATTTTACATGTAAAGAATTAAAGCTATGATTATTTTTGACAATGTGAAAATATATTTTTTATTAATATTTTATTTTTATTTAATATTATTTAAATCAATTTATTACATAAATAAATCGTATTAATTCAAATTTATTATAAAATTTATATTTTGTATTTTATAAAATAATATTAATAGTAAAGCAGTTCTTCGAAAAAAATTAAAAAAAAACATTTTTATTTTCAAACTAATTATTTAATTTTGGCCAAAAAAGAAAATCTTACAATCATATTAAACCAAATAAATTATGGAAAAAATTTCAAAGCATAAAATATAATTTAGGATTTTTTGGAAATATAAAATTTGAAATAAAGTTTTAAAATTAATTTTTAATTAATATTCTATTAGATTTTGAATGGATATTTAGTTAAATTTATTTAAAATTTAAAAGCTTATTCCTAATAGATATGGTCCAATTTGAATTGGTCCTTGGACAAGTTTCAAAATTATTTTGAAATTAGAAATAAAAAATTTAAATTTAAAAGTTAAATTTAAATTAAGAAAAATATCTTAAATGTTAAAATATAATTTTTCAAATTGTTTTAAAAACTGAAAATTTGAAATTTTTAAATTTAAAAGGTAAAGTTAAAATATAATATATACATATTATAAATGTTATAATATGATGAAAATTTTCAAAATGTTTGAAAATTAATATAAATTAATTTTGAAATTTATAAAGTTTGTTAATATGATTAATTAAATGTATTAATTAACTAAGTTAATTAATTAATAAATATATACATGTGTTGTATATTATGATATATGTTATGTTGTTTTAAAATGTTAAATTAGCATTAGCATACATGTATGTATATAAATAAATTTCAAAATTAATATAAATAAATAAAAAATAATAATTAAATAATACACACATAGAGAGATATATATACATATGAAACATGTGTGATACTATAAAGGTTGTAATATATAACAAATATTTAATATAAATATTATATTAAATTAATATAAAATTAATTAAAATGTTAATTAATTAAAATTAATTAAATAAGATTTAATTAATATAATATTATACATAAGATTATTATATAAGCAATACGAAGTATAAAATTATATAATAATAAAACCTATATAATATGAATGTATAAATTAAAGTTGGAACATTAAAAACCCTAAATAGACTTAAGGAATAAATACATGCGTAAAAGTACATATACTGTGATTTTCGATATGTCTGACACTTGAATCACGAGGGTCTTCATAAGAAGTGCATTATTCCATAAGTCAATATCACTCAATGTAATATATTGAAGATTGTGAGTCTCCAATATTGTTAATCTACTTTTTAGCCAAGTTGATTTTAGTTGGACTTAGAAGGCCAAAGTGAAGACAAGAAGAGTCACAAACTTGGAAACATGCTTAGAAAGGCTAAAAGATTGGACTCGGGAAGTTTAATGGAAATTGGGGCCAAGTAGACTACTCGGTATCGAGAGGAACCTCTCAGTCTCCACTTGGCACCCCCCAATCTCCTTATACTCCAAGTACTTCTTCAAGCAACCATGATAACGTGATTTTTCCAGAAGATAGATGAGCAACACTAAGGATTTTGGAGAAGAAATCAAAGAAAGTAGGAAAAGACAAGCGATATCAGATAAATCTTTAGAAGGAACTAGATCTTCAGGGAAGAGAGTTTGGAATGCATCGAATTGGAGATGGAAAGGAAAGAAAAATATGAAAAGAATGATTTTTACACTAATGAAACCATCTCGTACCGAGAGGAACCTCACAGTACCGAGAGGTTTTTGTTGAAGATTAGGAAGGAATGTTCACTCCTGTACACTTGAACTCAACTTGGACTCCTAAGTCTACTGGTGAATTTCTTTGTAAATACCTGCCCTATAGCAACTGAAGAGGGGATTCACACTCTGCATCTTCTTTACTCCTATCTCCTTCCCCAAATACACTCTACAAACTCCATTATCAAATAGAGATCCTCTAGATTATGGTCAGATCTGATAAAATTAGTTGTAATCCAAAGAGAAAAATGACTAATAACAAAGATTAAAGTGGACGTAGGCCGGAGAATTTGCCGAACCACTATAGAAAGTGATTGTGTGTTCTTATTTTTCTTCTTGGTTTTGATTATTTTATTAGAGTTGGTACTTTCATCTGATATTTGGGTATTGGTGCCATTTTTGACATCAACATTTTAGCACTTTTACTAAGAGCAGGCTAGATTTCACAAGCTAAAGCTTGGATCTAAAGTTTGGAAAAAATAAAGAGACCTAACACTAGATCTAAGATTGTAGGAAGTCAACCAAAAACATGGGGGCAGCTAGGAGGTGTCCTTGAATTCCAATCAATCTATTTATGTGACCAGAGAAGAAATGGAGAAAATGATGAAGGAGATGCAAGATGGATTAATGAATCGACAATAGGAAATGATGGAGTGATTTTTCCAAAGTATGGGACAACAAGGAATAGCTAGAGCTGCTAGATTTCAAAAACCAAGGCAAAAAAACCAATGCAGGAGCATCTGAAGTTGGAGCAGAGAAAAATGGAACAATGCCCCCACGACTAGAACCGATCTGTACAGACCACGATCCTCTCGGTATCGATAGGAATTTACTTAGGGGCACGGTCGAGTTGGATCTATGATGAGCTCTAATGGTTGGAACGGGAGAGCTTGAGCTAGTGAGGCAGATCGAAATGCGAATGCAACAACATGAGCAGGAAACAGAAGCTCACCGTAGGAACGGTGGTCAGAATGAAGTGATGGATTAGAGACTTCCATTGGATGATAACCCCATAATCAGGATGGACCGGAGTCGGGTTCAATTCCCTTATCTCGCCTTATATTTGAAATAAATGATGTAATATCACTATCAGACCGCTTACATGTGTACGAAATCCAGATTGGTCCCTAGGCATGCTCTGAGTTAGAAGTTTGAAGGTGATCCTTGATAGGATTATATGTTTGATGTTTGCTAGATGCCCTGACTAAGGCTTCATAAGTGATGACCCATACAGATTAGGAAACACCAACGGAGATCGATAACCCCATGAAATTGATTAAGATTTTATAAACCACTTGAATGTGATGACTGATATTGATCGTGGTAGTCCCGTCTTGAGAGATAGGGCGGTGACTACAAGAAGTATGTCCCCTCATGGAAGAGTGGGCGGATGGGCGCGCCTGTCGTTGAGTCTCCTCGTCATAAAATGAGGAAATTGGACCCAGCAAGGATCCGGAGAGATCAAAAGTAAGTTCCCTCATTGAAGAGATAGCAGTTGGACTTGCTTGTCATTGAGTCCTCTCATCGAAGGGCGAGCGAATTGGGTCAGTAAGGATCGGAGAGATCAAACCCTAGATTGGATGTTAAACGATCCGGAGAGATAGAACCTTAGATTATATGATTAAATGGTGTGAAGAGATCAAACCCTGGATTGGACGTTAGCAATTCGAAGAGATCGAACCCTATATCGGATGAGACTATAGATTGAATAAGACGCTAGATTGGACGTTAGATGATCCGGAGAGATCGGACCCTCAAATAGATGTTGACTTGACCTTAGGATTTGAATGCCTCATGCTTAGACTAGAATATATAAATCCTAGATGAATACGGGACAATTTCGATATATGTTATGACAACTCCAGATGAAAACGGACTGATTATGATTCATGGCTAACACTTAACCAAGGACTAGAGTCCTTAGATATAATGGTCTAGAATGGCCTTTTATTTGCAGATGAATTTGAAGGAACCAGATGATTCACCAAGATCGAGGTCAATGGATGGCCAGAGAACTCAATTATTGAAGATTGACTATTGCTGAAATTTGTTCTTGAACAAAGCACACACAACCTTCAAAAGGCGTAAGTTGGGGGGCAAGTGTTAATCCACTTTTTATCTAAGTCAATTTCAACTGGATTTAGAAGCTAAAGTGAAGATGAGAAGATTCACGAACTTGGAAACATGCTTAGAAAGCTAAAAGATTGGACTAAAGAAGTTTGACGGAAATTGGGGCTAAGTAGACCACTCAGTACCGAAAGGAACCTCTCGATACTGAGAGGTTTTTTCTTCCATTTAGAACCTCCCATTCTCCTTGTACTCCAAGTGATTCTTCAAGCAACCGTGATAAAGTGCTTTTTCTAGAAGATAGATAAGAAACACTAAGCATTTCAGAGAAGAAAGCAAAGAAAGTAGAAAAAGACAAAAAATATCCGGTGAATCGTCAGAAAGAACTAGATCTCCAGGGAAGAGAGTTTAGAATGCATCGAATTGAAGATAGAAAGGCAAGACAAATAAGATAAAGGATTTTCATCCAGAAAAAACCACCTGATACTAAGAGTAACCTCTTGGTACCAAAAGGTTTTTATCCGAGATTTGGTCGGCATGTTTACTCCTATACACTTGGACTTGCATTTGCACTTTATTCAACATGGCTTCTTGAGTCTACTGGCGAGTTTCTCTATAGATACCAACCCTATAACAACTGAAGAGGGGATTCACACTCTGCATCTTCTTCACTTTTATCTTCTTCCCCAAATAAGCTCTAGAAACTCCACTGTAATTTTGAGATCCACTAGATCATGGTCAAATATGATAATTAGTTGTAATCCAGAGAGAAAACGACTAATAACAAAGATTAATGTGGACGTATGTTGGGGAATTTGTCGAACCACTATAAAAAGTGCTTGTGTATTCTTATTTTTCTTCTTGCTTTTTCTTATTTTATTACAGTTGGTGCTTTCATCTGATATTCAGGTGTTAGTGCGATTTTCAGCATCAACAAATATAATGGTATCCTCTACCATACATATATTAATAAATTACTTACATACTCCTTAGTTTTTGTGCAAACTCAAGCTAGGGATAACTATATGTATTTGTTGAGCAAACTCAAGGTACATATATTATACTTAGGTCGTCGCGATATGCTAGGTACGAATGAACAATTTCATTTCAATTTATTGAGAAAACTCAAGGTCGAAAAGAAATTAGGACAAAGCACAAAGGGTTAGGAATTGTATGCAATACAACCGGTAGGGAGTTATCCATCGTCAGTGGTGCTATGGCTTGTTGAGCAAACTAAAGGTCAGAATTCCAAGACGGACGAGTCCTAGCACACATTAGTGAAGTCGAAAGACTTCTATATTTTAAATTAGGATTTTTTGAAACATAAAAGACTAGTGGAAGCATTATTATAAAAAATGAAATGATAATATTTAACCTTTCTAATATTGGAAGAACACATGTTATACAATGTTACAATAATCTACATTAATAAATTTGTGCATTTAATACGATTGATAAAATGTTTATCGATTAAAATATACACATGAATTGAATTGAAGATTGACGAATATAAATATATTATATACTTACTATTAAATACTTCTTGCATGTTAATTATTTATATCCATGCAAGTATCTAATTTTACAACTACTTAATGCATTCGTAATTTGGTCGCTTATGTATTTATTTGGTCAAGACCACATATTGGATTCTATAAGGTCTGAACTCAAAAACAAGACAATACTATTGATATTTGATCCATATAAAATTGCATATAATATATAGTGAACGGTCATGGTTTGTAATGTACAGTATATCGATGAAATTAGTTCATTCGAAAAACCAAATAAACCATAGTGCGAGATCGAGCATTCAATTTGGTTAATTACAATAAAGATCACATCATATTAAATGTAACAAAAGACCAAAACTACAATATAAATTTGAGGACTCGATCGCTGATATGTTAGTTTGATCAGTTTACGTAAAGTGCAACATATTTGATGTCTTTAAATGTTAAGGATGTTCGAGTGCACTTTTGCTATGATTTCATTATGATATTGTAGTAAGGATATTCCTTTGAATGGTTTGACCATTTAGAAAGAATAATGAATGTACAAGAGTAGATGTAATTTACGGTATAGTTGGAATGAAGAGAGTGAATAGACACTTCTGCTTCATAAAGAAACATTGAAAACGAGAATTTTAAAATAATAATTGATACTTAATATTAAAGTAAGATATATGATTTATATTTCGAAATATATTTTCGTATAGAAAATTGTTTCTATGAGATCTATTTCTTTGAGTTTAAGTTATTTGATCAAAGAACTCTTAGCTGTAAACTAGTTGTAGTATATGATATAAATAATTTATACTAAGTGCATGATGGACCTTCGAATTCAGTATGCTATTATAGTAGTGGGGGAAATAGTTGGAGCATTCCATATAGCATTTATTTGTTGCATCAAGTTACAAATTTTCGTAAAACATACCGAACATTATTTATGAAATAATGTCTATTTCTCGATGTCCACTAAAAAATAGATATAGTTGAATTTCAATATGAATATTATGAATATTCAATATTAAATAAAACTATAATGTGGTATTTGTTTTCACAATAAAAGTCATGCATTGAAAAATACTAAAGTATTTAAAGTTATTACAATTATTTTGAAATTATAGACTAAGTTGTAGTTTTGAGAAATAATTTTTGTTATATGATTATGAATTGTATAATTATATCTCAAACAGTTAAGGGCTATTCACCCATTTTGTAGGAGCGTCATAAGAGTTGATGAACTCTTTGGATTGATATATATTGATGTATGCAATCGCAAGTCTATTAATACCAAAACAGTTCCACGTACTTTGGTATATTCACTGATGAGTTATCACCAACATGGACATGTGTATTTGATACAAATGTAATATTTTTATGGTAAACTCATTGAATATAAAACCAAAGTAAAATATATCATGCAACATAAATGATTCGATATGATCGAATAGTAAGTATATTGGAAAGAGTTCCATATGTACCTAATATGAATAAAGACTCGGCCTCAAAGGTACTCCTCCCTATAATACATAATGTTGTATTGATAAGGAGTAATCAGACTATGTTGGATAAAGCACGATTAACGATGAGTGGATTTGATTTAAACTCTTTATACAACGTGTGTACTTAAGAGTAGTACACATGGTTAAAAATAGTTTGCAAAACCATACGAGATAAGGGTTTATAAGAAATTTCCACATATCCTAGGCTAAGGAGTTGGCAGGTTGTTGGCAGGTTGTTGGCAGGTTGTCCGAGTCGTAGGACTACATGTAATAATTGTACGTAAGGGATCATTTATGAATCATTCCTAGAGAATTTTGGAAATGATATTCATTAGATGACTAATTTATGTTGTGAACATAAATATATTATAAACTAATGCAAAATTGTAACGACCACCTTTCTTGCACCGATGAGCCATTAAGGGTAAAAGAAAAGGAAAGATAAGAAGAAACTACACAATCACAGAATCCCACCATGAATCAGAACAATATATAATAGATAACATAGGATATTGCAGTCATTTCCATAATATTTTATACATTAGAGTTCATTACATTACAACTTCAACTGGATAGTTATGACTACTTGCCCATACAAAATACATAGGTCATACACAAAATACAACGGAATAAGATAATAATTAGCTAACGGTGAAGCCACCTGCTCCAGCTCCTTCAAGATACTTCCGTAAGAAACCTGGATCAGTTGGCTACTCATAAAATTTAAGTACCCAAGAGCTTTAGGAAAAGAAAATAAAACTTCGAGTTAGACATGGGTCTGGGGTGAGTAAACTCAAACAACTTAATTCTTACTTTTATAAAACATTTTGAAAATGAAAGGTATCTTGTAAGACCATGCCGCATAAAAACACGGGCGGGTTTTTACCTTACGATAACCCAAACACTTTATATAGAAATCCAGTGATATTATCATAGTTTCTAGGGTTTTCAAGTAAATAATTCACATAGCCAAAATTGTTACATTAATTAAATTCCAGCATAATAAATATATAACTAAGACCGAAGGCACTTATTGGAAATGGATTCCATACATGACCAGGTAAGGAACTACCTTCCGAAGGTGCACCTCTAGATAAAATACACCTGGGGTCTGAAGAACATCTTGTAACCTTGCTACACAGAACTAGCCTACCACTTGACTAAAAGTACCGAATACATCACCACCACAGTTGGGATCAGCAACCGTACCGAAGCATACAAAAATCGGCCAAATAATCAATTCTTGATATGGTGATGACATACCCTCATGAGAGCGACCTACATAGCCCTGCTGCATACCCTATTTTTTCCATTACCAGTTGATGAGGCCTGAGGCTACATTTACCTTTATTATCGTATTGTCGCTTGGAATGCTAACATTACCTTCCATATGTTGACACAATGTCAGCACTCATCCATACAAGTTGTTCAGGAGATGAACGAACCGAAGACACTATTTCCACTACACCTGTTAGCACCAAAGTTGGTCACTAACACCCGTAGAATTTCATGGACATCAGAGAATTAATGGAATCTAGAGAACAAAGCATAAAAGTAAATTAACACAAAGATTTTATAGTGGTTCGGCAATCCTGGCCTACGTCCACTTCAAATTTCATTCATTCTTCATTTGATTACAATTACATGAGTTGTTCGATTGGCTAGAATCCATTTATACAAGTTTATAAGAAAAATAGCCATGGCAGAGTAGTTGGAGTAGGAAGAAGAAGATGATGAAGTCCCCCCCAAAAGAGAGAGAGAGCCCTCCTAAAAATGGCCCCTACCCCTGTATTTATAGACGAAGGTAGCCTTCAGCCTAACTGACATCTTCAAGCCTGGACCCCTTTGGCCACTTGGGCCCACCATAAGAAAAGCTTAACCCAACACACTATGTTGACCTCACTTATACACTCTTCAACTTATCAAACATCTATGCCGACACCTATTCCACCAAGCTAACCTTCATCATTCTGACATCATGTATCACCTATCTGTTGATCTTATTTACCCTGGGCTGGATATAACTGTTCGGATATCATGCTTTGGTCATATTATTGTCGTCTCATGGCCATCTTTCTCATCAATAGTCAGGTCTGGTCCCCGTAATCATCTTTGTGTAGCCGGGCCAAAACGCCGGATAACATTTGCCCCCCCCCAAAGTACGTCTTGTTGCGTACATGACGTGCTTTGAATCGAAGCAAGTTAGAGTCTCTAGAAAGAAATCTATCATATTTTCTGAATAGTCATTATTCTTCAATTTTATCCTCCTAAAGTGTCGTATCCTTCTTTGGTCGTCATAATGCTTGGTCGATTCCCAATAGTATAAATTCAGGATTGTAGTTCATCAGTGGCCATCTGTGTCCGGTTCTTTAGGGCTAGTAAACTTCGGCTATCTAATCCAGTCTTTTCTTAATAACCCTAAGTGAAAATCCAATTTCTATTGATTTCAAGAAGTCGAATTTTATGAATATAAACGTGCACGTTCATGTACATGTTCTTGCCATTGGCTCCCAGATGCGTTTTATATGTTCGTGAGTCATCACCAATTCCTTCTAGTTTAATTGAAATTCGATTGCAATTCCTTGTTTATATTTTTTTGTGAAATATTGGTTGTAATCAGCCACTCGATAAGAGGGGACTTCAAGTTCTACGTAGATGATGGCCTCGGAGCCGTAAGTAAGGGCGAATGGAGTATGGCCAGTCGCGAACTCTCGGGTAGTTCTGCAATCCCATAATGATATTGGGAGCTCATTCACCCATTTATCTCTAGCCTTTTCCAAACCTCTCTTCAGAATAGACTTTATGATTTTGTTCACAGCTTTAACCTGTCCATTTGCTTGAGGGCGAGAAAATACCGCAAATCTCTTTTCAATATGATGCCGACGGTAGAAGTTTTCAAATTTAGCGTTATTGAATTGAGCTTCTTTACCAGTTATAACAGTTTGTGGAAGGTCATAATGACAGATGACGTATTGGACAGTGAAGTTGATTATTTTCTAAGTCTTGGTATTGGTTAAAAGTTCTGCATCTGCCCATTTGGTGAAGTAATCAACTGCTACGATGACGTATTTCGCACCACCTTTAGGATCGGCAAGAAGATGATGATGTCAATGCCTCCAAGTGCCAAATGGCTATGGATTAGCCATTTGAGTAATTTCCATCAGTGGGGCTCTTGAAATTTTTGCAAACATCTTGCACTCGTCGCATTGTCTAGCATGATCAGTTGCAAACATCTTGCACTCGTTGCATCTCGATTGGAAGTTGGCCAATAATACCCATAACGGAGTATTTTCTTTGTCAGGGTTTGCCCTTGGGTGTGATCGCTGCATTTTTCTTCATGAACTTCTCTGAAGACTTGTTTGATTTCATAATGGGTGATACATCGAGGCATAGGAATGGATAAACTCCTTTCTACACATGACTTCTTCTTGGATGATTTGGAGTGAAGCTTTGAGGAGGATCTGTCGTTTTCCATTCCTCCGTTTAGTAAAAACTCCTCATTGTAGATAGTCTTTGATAGGAGTCAACTGTGACCCCTTTTCTGCTCCTGTCTCCAAGATCTAGCCGATCTCCATCCGTCAATGCTTGGAATATTAAGTATTTCAACCGGAACAAAGTATGTCTGTTGCGCGTCCCTGAAACCGGCCAACCTGGCTAGTGACTTGACTCTTTTCATTTCGTTTGCTGAGGATGTGTGTAATGATGTAATATGTGAAGTTGGCTAGTAGCTCTTGGAACTGGCCGAGATATGGAGCAAGACAATGCCCCCTGGCAAGATTAACTTCCTAACTTTGCATGCTATCAATCAGGAATCACAAAAGATCTGTAAAGTTTCCACTCCAAGTTCTCTAGCAAGTTTTAGGCTAGCGGTCGAGGCTTTATACTAAGCATCATTGTTTGTTATATGGGAATCGAGTTTCAGGACGTAGCAGATCGATCGTTCCTCAAGAGTCATTAACACGACTCTTGTGCCATATCACTGATTCATTGGATGCTCCATCCGCGTACATTTTCCATCTGTTGGTTGGTTCTCCACTTGTAACGTCCCGCTATTTTAACCATTCGCATCTGCACATGTCGGACTTGAATTGCTCAAAATATCAGATTGTTAATTTAAATTTGGCAAAACTCAGCATATACAGTAAATAAATAAATCACAGAATCACAGACACAGAGTAATATAACAATAATGCAGCGAAATAGATAAATAGTAGTTCATGAAGCTACTATATAAACATCAGAGTTAGAAATAAAATACAGCAGAATATCTCAAATACAGTGAAGTCTCCAGTACAAATAGATGACCTCTCTGAACAAATCAATTGGAAAGCTGAAGGCTGAATCGATAGTTGGATCTCCAAGCGAAGCTCCAAACTCCAAAGGTGAGTCTCAAATGCTGAATTTCTTGGTCTGACCCGAGCGTAAAACAAAACACAAAACACTCGAGTCAAGATTAACATTCTTATATCAATAAATCCAACTCAAGTGAAATATCAACTGAAATATAATTAACTTAAAGGATGTTTGGGATAACCATCCTCTAAAGATCCGTGGAACTATCTACAATGTAGAAATATACACTATAACACCGTGGGCATTTCAAATTTATTCATACTTCAACCAAAATATCATTTCATTTCAAATATATCTATATCCCAAAATAGTGTATATATATTAAATAATTTATAAAATAAAGTATTTATAATTTCCTCAAACTTCACAAATCGTTTCAAATCACTCGACTTCCAAATTCAACTTAATTCAATCTTAATTCATAAATTTCAACTCAATTCAATTTCTCAATAAATAATTTCCAATTATATCGATTTCAAATACAGATTTGAAACATAATAAACCATTAAATTTCAATATATTCCAAAGCTTTAAATATTCCAAATTTCCAAAACTAACTTTGATAATTCAATTTATATCTCAATTTAATTTCATTACATTTAGTTTCTGAAATATTTATTTAATCATTTCCATAACATCTAAATACAACTTCAATTTACAAATTTAAATAAACAAAATATCCCATTTAAATTTATATAAGTTTGAAATATTCATTTAAGTCACTTTTAATCAAATTCAAGTTATAAAACATATCTTAAAATTTCAAATTTAATAAATTACAAATCAAACTTATTTAAGTATAATTCTTAAATAATTAAAATTCAAATCAAATTCAAATTTATCTTTCACCCTGAATCATTATAAACTCTATATATATTCGAAAATATAAATTTTTACATAAATACTAAAACATATTTTATATTGATTTAATCAACTTTATTAAATCAACTTTGTTAACTCTTTAAAATCAATATTTATTAAAACCATGTATTTTCTGTTCGAAACCATAGAAATCATTTCAAAATATTTATATATAGACCAACGGTGTCTGTATATAATTTTCTATCCTATGGTCAAGTGATACGGATATTTATCATTTCAATCCGCAATTTAAATAAATATATATATATATATACGGGTATATATCCTTTCAACCCAAATTCAATTCAAATGAAAATCGCTTGGGTTTATCATTTCAACCCATAACGATTTTCTCCTGTTCTACAGATCGTTCGAGTATGTATCATTTCAACCCATAGTGAATTCTATACTAACAGGGAACTTGTAGAGTGATAATAGATATTATAATAATATAACAGGCATATATCATCGATATAAATAACAGATAATGGTGTCAGATGTCACAGGTGAACAGATACAGATAATGGCATATAAATAGCAATGTAAATAACTAACAACAGCATATTTCAATTGTCGTTTCAATTGAAATTAAATTTAATAAATATAAGAACATTAATCGTGAGTGATTGCTCACCTTTCGAGGCTATAGATATTCGACAAACGAGTTACGAACCCCAAAGCAAAGCTAGATGAAAACGATTCGATGAAGAACAGGCACGGCGGACAAAGCTGATAGATGTGAATCGATGAGAATCAAATCAGTTTGATAGAACCGGAAAATATCTATATATTATTATCAATATTAAATTTAAAACAAATACTAAAATAATACTTGCATATAATTAAATTCACTGCTTTAATTAAGCACATATATTAAAATATGGTTCATATGTATATAGATACAACATAAACAAATTTTATATAAACTATATATATATATATACACACACACTTATAACACAGTAGAATATATACATACATTGTATATAAAATCAGTACTTAAGTAACGGATAGATATATAGGCTAGTATATAAACATACATATACAACAACCATAGGTAGGCTAGTATAACATATATACTTTAATATCTATTACAGAATATATTATAAAATATTTATATAGTGAATAGGTCATAACTTTATAAACTTTCGTAACTATATATATCTAAAATACTGTCATACCAATATATAACATAGGTATAAGCCTAAGTAAATCTTAATATATATAAACACCACTACCAAGACTTGCGTAACCAGGCTTATACATATTGATTAGAGAGCTGATCATTTTACAACCTGTATACTTTGAAAAAAATCAAATAGTGTGTATATATATAATTCCAGCATACTTACACGTAACATCTTTATACAAATATAACTCATAACTAAAATTTTATAATTAACAGATATAAATACACTAACTCATATATTAAAATATATATTACAATATATATATATATACAGTTATAAACAGTTATACCATTAAGCTTATATTATACGATAAATAAGAACAGATAAAACTACTAGTAAAACTTATATTATACAGTAAAACATATATTATATATCTTTTATAACCTTTATATTTATTCGAACTAACAAAGTATAAACATATATACCTCACCGAAAGAAATGCTCGGCTAGTGCAATGAGCACGCTGCCAAAAAACAAAGAGGAGCAGCGGTCGAGTAAAGCTTCGGCATAGATCTAGAAGGAGGCGCTGACAAGGCTCTGGGTATGTGGAAAACGCAGGGACAGGCGAGGGAGTGAAAGCGACGAGCCGGGCTGCTACGGACGTGGGTTGAAGGCGACAGGGGTGGCTGCTGTGTAGGTGACGTGGAAGGCGGAACCCGGTGGAAGAAGCGGGCTGCTCGGTGTTGCTATGTCGCGTGGAGGGTGGTTCATCGGTTTGGAGATGGCGATGGGATGCGTGGCTGTCAGGATATGAACGATGGTGGAGGTTTTCTCGGTGGTGAAGAGGTATGGGTGGAGGAAAGGCTAGCTGATGTTGGAGGGGATGGGCAATTATATTTCGGCCATGAGGAGAATAATGTGACAGAGGAGGAAAGATGAAATAGGAATTGAAACTGATGATGGCCAAAAATTTAGTATATGTATAAATTCCTAAGGAAATCAACAGGATGGAATGGGAAAAACAACGGCTGAGTTTTGGGCATTTGAAAAAGCAAAAAGGCAGAAGGGGAATGTGACTGCAAAACAATGAACGTATATGAATAAATGGAACGACCAACTATAAATAAATTGAAGTGAGGTAACGTATCAGAAAATGTTGGAACCAGTGTGGAAAGCAAAGGTCAAAACTGAAAATAATGAATTGTTAGTGGCCGTTTGAAATTTGAATGGGCACAACAATGAAAAGGCTGAAATTTCGCGACCGGTACGGCTGTCTGTTCGCGGTTTTCGTCGCGTAACGGACACCGAAATACAGGTATGAATATACCACAGAGATCAGCACGACGAGACGATCAAAATGGTATACAGATATCAATGGTACGATTATCCTATCAAAAGTCGATAATCGGTACCGATATACGTTGCTATTCCGTACGGAAAAATCCAAACGGAGCTAGAAACGTCTGAATTTCACGAAACGAATTTCACAGTCTGATTCAGAGTGTTCTAAATAAATTTTCTCATGTTGACATCTTTAGGTTTAGGAATATTTTTAAATTCAACTGTTATTCACCGATTTAAATTGAAATAGAAATACACAATAAAATAAACTTTCATATTATCTGATGAAAATTTACCAGTTGCTATGTTTAATTAGACGTATTCTAAATATTAAATTTTTATTTCAAAATTCAATTATTCAAAATTTCACAAAATTCAGTTAAATACGTTATTAAAACCAATCAAAATTTATGGGTCGTTACACCACTACTCTTCGGGTAGTCGTCTGATGCAGTGAATTCAGATATGAGGTTTGATAATTTCCATCTTTAGATAGCTCTTCGAGGGAAATTAGCGATATCGAATTGGCTTAGTTCGATATTCTATTCAAGTAGTCTTTCAGATGTCTCAGGTCATTGTATGATGCTAGCTTTTGTAGCTTCGGGTCGATATTCAATGCATGGCTCGTGATAGTCGGTGAAATCACACATGCATGTTAGAATGGGTCCAAAGGAACATATCATCATTTATTCAGAGAAATCCAACTAATTCTTTTATCATCATTGCTCTGAGCTGTGATCCAATCTTCAGCACCCGTGAAGGGTCGCCATGGCTAACTGTAATGTCGACTGTCAGTTTAGCCAGTGCAATCTTGGATTCTTTGAGTTTAGATGTAACTATTTTGCGTAACATTCAATGTGAAATATGGTTGGGATAGTCAATGTTGATGGTTACTCCGGTCGAATCCTAGAGTCTTGTAATGAGTTATTAAGTCTGACAGTGAAGGGATCTGAATGCTCTGATCGATTATCTGCAAATGGCCAAAGATCAGGCTTAGAAATACGTTGAAGAAAATGTCGAGTAGGGGTCAGCCTTAAGTTGCGTGAAGTCGCATAGCTGGATTTTGCTTTGAGTTTGAATTTGCTTGTGTATACGAGTAATGTGCTTTCCATTCAATGCATTCATGATCCTTCACCCGTCATCGGGTTGGAGTGATAGTCAGTTGCCTACGAGCTTAGGCATCGATTTAATGATTCTATCTCTTGGCATTCTTTCGGTCGTAGCCTTGAGTAGTTGTAAACACTATATATAAGCTTCAATATTGAGCTATCGCAGCCAGTCTTTAGATGATCACACTTCTGCTCCCAGTCTCGGGTTGATAAATGTACTGCGTAGACGGTTGAGTCTCGTCCTAGCTATGTTTATACCCCCACCTAAACTCCAAAGACATAGGGTTGATCGATGAATAGTCGGTTCACATTCATCCTGCTTCTCGCTCGTGCCCCCAAGTCTGGGGCATATACCGATAAGTAGGAAGGCCAGCCATGCCCACTTTAGCTTTACTCTCTTTCCCGTTGAATTGTGGGATCAGGTAATTTGATGGGAGGCTGAGTCTCGCCTATCCTGGATTGTATTGTGGTATTCATTCCAAGGGGAATACTCCGATGCCTCGTCGGTTTAAGGGCGTAAGTTGGATACTGGACGGCCAGCTACGTCCACTTTGGTTCATGTTCTGTAATCAGGTCTCGGGGTAAAGTTGGCTCAAGTGCAGTCGGGTCATGCTCATCCAGTTTCATATTCCTCTTGACAGATCGAAGGAGGGTGATGGAGAATTAATGACCAAGTCTTCATGGTTTACTCTCCTTTCCACACTCTGGTGGTCATAGTTTTTCAAGGGACATTTGGGTCACATTTGTATGTGCTTGGTGCGGATCAATATTGACCCTCGATCAGAGGTATGATATAGTCGGTCGTTCGTAGCTTTGGATGTTGTTCCGATTGGTTCTATATTGAGGCCTCCTTGTAGTCATTGCCTTAAGTTGTAAAGAACGCCAAGCTAGAGCTATAATGAGCTGTCATATTCAGCTTTTAGTGATTTGTACTCCTGCTTCCAACATTGATTTGGCAAGGCCACAAGTCGGATGGTCGAACTCCATCCTTAGCGAGTTAATACTCCTCCCGTCGATTTCAGGCCGAAGTTTGCGGAATAGAGAATGGTCGGAATCTACTCATCTATTTATCGATGTTTATATACCACTCTGCATTCTGGTGACTTAGAGTTATTCTTCCCCCGGTCGACTCGCGCCCAATTTGTGTTCATGCTTCAGTCCATGCTCCGAGGACTTAGAGATTTGTCGAACGGTTTATGCTCTAGTCCACAGTTAGGGACGTAGAGATTTTCGTCTAGTCGTTTATACTCCAGTCTGCGCTCTGGGGACTCAGAGTACTCTAGTCCCTTCAGGGACTTGTAGATTTTTCTCAAATTGTTTATACTCTAGTCCACGCTCCGGGGACTCAGAGTGCTCTAGTCCGCTTCAGGAACTTAGAGATTTTTCTCAAGTCGTTTATACTCTAATCCGCATTCTGGGGACTCAGAGTGCTCTAGTTCGCTTCAAGGACTTAGAGATTTTTCTCAAGTCATTTATACTCTAGTCCGCGTTCGGGGGACTCAGAGTGCTCTAGTCCGCTTCAGGGACTTAGAGATTTTTCTCAAGTCGTTTATACTCTAGTCCACGCTCTGGGGACTCAGAGTACTCTAGTCCGCTTCAGGGACTTAGAGATTTTTCTCAAGTCGTTTATACTCTAGTCCGCACTCTGGGGACTCAGAGTACTTTAGTCCACTTCAGGGACTTAGAGATTTTTCTCAAGTCGTTTATACTCTAGTCTACGCTTTGGGGACTCAGAGTACTCTAGTCTGCTTCAGGGACTTAGAGATTTTTCTTAAGTCGTTTATACTCTAGTCCATGCTCTGGGACTTAGAGTACTTTAGTCCGCTTCAGAGACTTAGAGATTTTCCTCAAGTCGTTTATACTCCAGTCCGCGCTCTGGGGACTGAGAGTACTCTAGTCCGCTTCAAGGACTTAGAGATTTTTCTCAAGTCATTTACACTATAGTTCGCGCTCTGGGGACTCAGAGTACTCTAGTCCGCTTCAGGGACTTAGAGATTTTTCTCAAGTCGTTTACACTCTAGTCCGCGCTCTGGGGACTCAAAGTACTCTAGTTCGCTTCAGGGACTTAGAGATTTTTCTCAAGTCATTAATACTCTAGTCCGCGCTCTGGGGACTCAGAGTACTCTATTCCGCTTCAGGGACTTAGAGATTTTTCTCAAGTCGTTTATACTCTAGTCCGTGCTCTAGGGACTCAGAGTACTCTAGTCTGCTTCAGGGACTTAGAGATTTTTATCAAGTCATTTATACTCTAGTCCGTGCTCTGGGGACTCAGAGTACTCTAGTCCGCTTCAGGGACTTAGAGATTTTTCTCAAGTCGTTTATACTCTAGTCCGCACTCTAGAGACTCGGAGAACTCTAGTCCGTTTTAGGGACTTAGAGATTTTTCTTAAGTCGTTTATACTCTAGTCCACACTCTGGGGAGTTAGAGTACTCTAGTCCGCTTCAGGGACTTAGAGATTTTTCTCAAGTCGTTTATACTCTAGTCCGCGCTCTGGGGCTCAGTGTACTCTAGTCCGCTTTAGGGACTTAGAGATTTTTCTCAAATCTTTTATACTCTAGTCCATGCTACGGGGACTCAAAGTACTCTAGTCCGCTTTAGGGACTTAGAGATTTCATCAAGCTATTTATACTCTAGTCCACACTCTGGGGACTCAGAGTACTGTAGTTCACTTTAGGGACTTAGAGATTTTTGTTGAGAGCAGTCGTATTACCACCCGTTTGATTTGTATTTCATTTACTATATCGAGGTTAATATTGTCGAATGAATGGTCAAACCGCATTTTCTCATGGAATTGGACACTACCCCCAGCATCAAGGATGAAACTTGAAAAATGGACGGTCGATTCTCGTCCACTTGGTGATTGTAGCTCTTCCAATCAAGTCAAGGAAGGAGGTATATTATAGATGGTTGGATCACATTCATCCTTGGGTTGGATAATCAAGTCTCGCATGATTTTCTTCGTATCTCTTTCTAGAAAACGAGGATAATGGATCACTGAGTAGACAAACTAAGTTGCATATGTTCCAAGGTGCAGTCGTGTCCATGTATTGGGAGCGATGGTTGACGAGTAGGCAGTCCATCACAACTACTTCAAGTCGGGCTTTCGAAGTACCTCTTGTATTCCGGGTAGGAGTTGATGTGTAGATGATCAAATCACATCCGCTCTAGTTAGATCCCGGCATCACTGAGCTTCAGGAGAGGCATATGTATTTTATCGAACTTTACTTTATGACATGAAGAATGGATGATCGGGCCACATTCATTCCAAGCCTTGCTTAGCCACCAAATCAAATATGGAGGTCTATGAATGGACGGTCAATTATGAACGCTTTGTATAAGGCTCTGACCATGACGAGCTTTTCCATCTCTAATCCATGGCCTCAAATCAAAGGCATATGGTTGATGATGAGCGGTCGAATCATGGTCGTCTTGATGAAACTCCATAGGTCCGATCACGGTCTGTGTGGATTGGTTGGTGGCCAACTCTGAGTACTTGGTCACCTGCATTGTTTTGAAAGTAGTTTAGTTCAAGTTGGTTGTAGTTCATAGAACAATTGAAATTGAAATAGAAATTATTTAAAGAAGATTGGAATAAATCTTATAGATCAGTGAAGCAGCATCGTGTGCTCGCTATTCAACTTTGGCCCTAGCTCCCTTCAAAGGGTTGTCGGCCGTTAGTAGTCCAATTGATAATCTTAGTTCTTTATTGATAGGAATCGGATGTTCGCTACCCGCCATGCCGCAGGACGTGCACATACTGTTAAAGCTTTCCTTTCCAGATCAACTTTTCGATCACACCTCGGAGGTGTTTATAATCGCCAATGTTAGGATCAGTGAGCCTATTGGAATATACAACATTCCCCTGATTTTCTCTGGGCTTCGGTGGACTTTCTCGAGGTTGGTTTTCAGTACCACTCTGAGTCGCAAGTCTCCAAGTAGAGGCTATCGATTGAATCTTTCAAAGAGCATATAAGTCAAATTTTGAGCTCTTGGTTCGTCTACTGGAATCTGAGTCCTTAGCCAACGATCCCGTATTTTTTTTCCTAGTCTGCCCACTCCACCTCACTTTGGTTTTGACTCATTTTGTAACAGAAACGATCCATGGTCATAGGAGGCTCTCCAGCTAACTAGCTGCTAAAATATATCTGGAGGTCGACTCCCCTCAAACGCGATCAGTATGGTATCCTTATTAGCATTTGGAACAAATTTCTTGGAGTCCAACGTTGGTTTGATTGGAGTCACTAAATTCGAAGTGTTGGGTCAGTGAAGAATGGTGCTTGGAGTCATTTTGGCATTTGGTTGGATAAAATATTGGTTTTACTCGAGTCTGGTTTTGGTCCAAAGTTTCCTGCATTTGCCTAGAGTCATTTCATTTACATTCTCCAACCTTTGGGAGTATCGTTTGAGTAGCGGTTGCTTGTTTGTTCCCTTGTTGCCGATCAGAGGTTGCCGCTTGATCCTATATGCCCTGGTCGGTCATAGGATGTAAGGGAAGTGGATAGAATCTTCCTTCACTAAGTTGAGTTTTGAATTCACTATGCGGAGGCACTACATTGCATTTTACAGCCTTTTTCTTAATTTGGATCGTACCCGAAAAAGTTTTGTTTTTGAAAATAGGGGTTAAGAGACCGGTGTAACTTAAGTTTGGATCGGCCTATGCACATGGTTTGGTATATTTGATACTGGGTCGGCATGCTTGTAAAGAACAAAAATAGAAGGTGGTTCGGTGTTGGAGTGTAGGCATGGTGGATCGGCCAAGAGTGGCTCGGTCGAGGCGGTTCGATATTGGAGTGTAGGCATGGTGGATCGGCCAAGAGTGGCTCGGCCAAGGTGGTTCGGTGTTGGAGTGTAGGCATGGTGGATTAGCCAAGAGTGGCTCGGCCAAGGCGGTTTGATGTTGGAGTGTAGGCATGCTGGATCGGTCTAGAGTGGCTCGGCCAAGGCGGTTCGGTATTGGAGTGTAGACATGGTGGATGGGCTAAGAGTGGCTCGGCCAAGGCGGTTCGGTGTTGGAGTGTAGGCATGGTGGATCGGCCTAGAGTGGCTCGGCCAAGGCGGTTCGGTATTGGAGGGTAGACATGGTGGATCGGCCAAGAGTGGCTCGGCCAAGGCGGTTCGGCCAAGGCGGATTGGCCAAGAGTGGCTCGGCCAAGGCGATTCGGCCAAGGTGGATCAGCTTGGGTGATTCGACGCGTACAGTTCGGTAGCTTGAGTCTATTCTCGTTGGCTCGGTCCGGATTGTTCCTAGTATATCGCTCGGTCATGGAGAGAAGGCTAAGGTGGGTCGGTCATTCATCGTTCGTTCGAGGACGTTAGCAGATTACCAATAGGGCAACATGGTTGACTTTCCTTCACTTCGGGTTACATCTCTAGCTGCTCCGAGTTATAGGAGATTTCGCTTCGAGTCATGCACGTGGGATTCATGGTTCGGATAGGCTGGCTCGGTGACCACTGGTTTGGTCACAGGGGGTCGATATACACGGGTCGGAATTTGCTCAGTATATATGCTAGAGCGATCGGCTGTCTGCTTTTGAGTGGGGGATCGGCTATCTGCATTAACTGAGGGGTCGGCTATCTACATTGAGTGAGGGCTCGGCCTTTATATAACTCCAGTGCAAACTTCAACATTCAATCCCAAAAACTTGCATACATCAGTGAATCCAATCCCATGGCTAATAGCTTCCTTTAGATCTCTTTCAAATATGTGTAGAGTAGGAAGTTTGCTAGTAAACAACTGGATCTATCTCACGAATATGGAAATCCACTAGTAGACGATGAGATCCAATCAAGTTGAAAATTCAACTCTCAGTGAAAGCACCAAAATTGGTCACTAACACCCGTAGAATTTCATGGACATCAGAGAATTAATGGAATCTAGAGAACAAAGCATAAAAGTAAATTGACACAAAGATTTTATAGTGGTTCGGTAATCCCGGCCTACGTCCATTTCAAATTTCATTCATTCTTCATTTGATTACAATTACATGAGTTGTTCGATTGGCTAGAATCCATTGATACAAGTTTATAAGAAAAATAGCCATGGTAGAGTATTTGGAGTAGAAAGAAGAAGATGATGAAGTCCCCCCCCCAAAAAAAAGAGAGAGAGCCCTCCCAAAAATGGCCCCCTACCCCTGTATTTATAGACGAAGGTAGCCTTCAGCCTAACTGACATCTTCAAGCTTGGACCCCTTTGGCCACTTGGGCCCACCATAAGAAAAGCTCAACCCAACACACTATGCCGACCTCACTTATACACTCTTCAACTTATCAAACATCTATGTCGACACCTATTCCACCAAGCTAACCTTCATCATTCTGACATCCTGTATCACATATCCGTTGATCTTATTTACCCTGGGCTGGATATAACTGTTCGGATATCATGTTCTGGTCGTATTATTGTCGTCTCATGGACATCTTTCTCATCAATAGTCAGGTCTGGTCCTCGTAATCACCTTTGTGTAGCCGGGCCAAAAGGCCGGATAACAACACCCATTTTGGAATCAACCTTAAGGTTAGTAGTAAATAGCCCTTGCACTTCAAAGTCTTTATCTTGGACCTTGCCTTTACTATTTCCAATTCGAACATTTACGTTGGTTCAAAGTGGTTTTTGGGACAAGAATTAATATCCGATCCTGGTCTCTCCAAACCAACGTTCGATAATTTTAAAAGGTTAAGTTGTTTATAGTTGACTATCCTACTATCCTGGTCTTAATTTTAAAAGAGTGCTTTCTCATGAGATCTCTCGATAATGGTATCGAGGGGCGTGCTATGAAAATGGGACACCTTTTTCTTTACATCTTTAATCACTTCGGTTGACTTAACCAAGAGAACCTTCTTCCTTTTTAGCTTTTTCTCGAGGGATGCATTATCTACCATAAGCCTAGCTTCTTTCATTTCAGCATCCTTAAGTGCTAGCTCTAAAGCCATTATTCTATCGTTGGAGATTTGCTTATCACTCCTTTCTTTAAGGAGTAGAGTTCCTGTTTCCTTTAAAGAAATAGCTAGCTTTTCTTTTTCTGTGATTAAGTCAATAACATAGTTGTTGAGCGAGGAGTTCTCTTTCTTAAGCTTAGATATCTTGCTAGATGAACTAGAAGTTTCTTCTTGGAGTTAAAACAATTGTTTAGCAACCTGGAATGAGTAACAAAGCTTAGGTTAAGAAGTTATGTGCGAAAAAGATTCAAATCCCAAAATAGTTAATTAAGAAGAGCACATAACGTTAACTATTGTTTGGGAAGAGCAAAACAGTGGTCTTGGGTATAAGAAGAAAACTATAGTCGCTTGAGTGCAGCAAAGGAAGAGGATTGGATGACCAGTTGGAGGAGATCATCAAACTTGCAGGCAGAAGTTGAAGATTGGGACCTGGAAGAAAGGGAGTCCTTCAAAGTAAAAGAGAACCCAAGCACCTTGCAAGTACGATTCAGGGTTTCATAGGAGCTTGGGACATTAATACAGTGCATTAGGTCCTGAGAATGCTCTGTTTCAACTGCTAATTGAGCCTCATATCCAACAGAATCAAGATTAGGGGACTTAAGATTTGCATCGACACCGATTAGCTCTTCCTCTTCAATATCAAATGAAGCTTGTACATCCCCAATTTTAGGCTTCTTACTGGAGGTGGGAGCAGCAGTAGAGCTATCACGTAGCTTCCTTTTAGCAAAAGTTAATGAACTAGAAATGGCATCCTTGAGAGATTGAGGTATAGGAGCTTGAACTGAAGCAGAAGTGTCATCTTTCTCCAACTTATCTTTGGAAGTGTCAACGGTGACTTCCAAAACCGACAAGGGTAACAATCAAAGTAGAGGAACCTGAGTCAAAGGAATATTTATGTGATGATATTATGATAGATTTTGAATCAGCATAATTATATCTTACCAGATGTTCTGGGCTGAACGGGGGAGCTAGATGTAAAGCATTCGGGCTTGCCCATTACCAACGATCCCTTGCCCTAAGGATTGCGCTTTATCATCGGGGTTTCCTTTAGAACTTTATGGTTGTCCAAAATGATAGAATGTTGGCAAAGAGCGGCTAGGGTTAACAATCTAAGCATATTCCCTATTTTCTTTGCTACTTGAGTAAGCAACAACAAAAGTTTTTGGTCCTCGTAATTTAACTTTTTCGGGGTAGGATCTGAAGAAGAGATACTAATTAGCAAAGAATAATAAGCCAACATGAATAAACAAGGAGAAGAAAACTACTAGCAATAGAGAATTTTACTCTAATATCGGAGAAACATTTGACAAAGAAAAAATTGATTTCCCATGTCCCTATTTTGTTAACACATTTGGAAATCAAGCTCTTTGGATGTGGACGAATCTAGTATAGTTGATGACCTGGTTGTTCCTTCCACTTTAGCGGGACCATCTATGTGATGAAGAATGTTGGGACTAAGAGACACGATCCCAGGTTCTCGAGCTAAGACTTCTAAACATGTCAAATTTGTATAAGAACTCGGT
Organism: Allium fistulosum; assembly: GCA_030737815.1. NCBI lineage: Eukaryota > Viridiplantae > Streptophyta > Magnoliopsida > Asparagales > Amaryllidaceae > Allium > Allium fistulosum. The sequence continues at coordinate 747,528,133 of CM060905.1, read as the reverse complement.
AAGAACTAGATCGGTGTAATGTTCAGATGCTTAAGATATCTCAGAAGAAATCCGAGAAAAGGAAGATATCCAATGTGCCAGATATGTATAGAGGAGGAAGCGAAATATCCCTCCGGTGGATTATAGATGTTGTCCGAGGAGCCTGCAGGAATAACTTCAATCCTGGTGATTCCAAATTGACTGACAATTGAATCTACCTCGGCTTGGAAAGTGATGTATGATGGACTAGAAATAATGTCTCCTTACTTGCCGACTGATGGTGAGGTTTGGTCTAGTTGCTAGCTTATTTAGAAGACTTCTTACTTGATTGTTGGCCTTCCATTTTCCTATAAAGTGATATTACTTCTAACTTAAGAAATTTCCATGATTTATAAAAACTTTTATACATGCTAATACCGAATCTAAAATTTTGCTTAAATAGTCTATTATTTGTGACAATGTATGTATTAATCATGAAAAAATGACATTTAAATAACATATAATAAGTGTGTTAGAAGACTTGAACTTCGATCTTGGTAAGGAACCTTACGAAAGGACTGTAAAACAAAAGTTAACATGTGATATTGATGAGTTTGTGAGTTAAACAATTTGCAACCTATTAGAGTAGTAATGTCATGAATAGTAGTATAGTAGAAAACTCCATTTGTATTAAAACCGATAACAAATGAGCCCTATAACTATGCTTAATGACGAAGCAATGAGGGTGTCGACATTGATAAATATTGAAAATATGAATTATTAACATAATAATTGGTTAAACGATTTTTAACATGCCAAAATCAATGGAATCGAGAGTGTTGATGTCATACGGAGTCCCACTTGCAATGATAAAAGTGATTATGAAGAAAAACAGTGGTACTTATAAACAAATGTCAAAAGAATTTTGTTGATAAGATTACTAATGAGAATGTCGATGAGGTAAATCAATACGCCTAATGTAGTTGATGACCTCTATGCTCTCAACAAAGGGTCGCTGCACTTTAACTTAGTAATTGACATGGGAGATGATTTCGACGTAGTTGATATTAATTAACCAATAAAAAGTGCTATTGGTATCAATTATCATGAAAATAGTGTCGAACTAGTTGGTGTCATGCTTAGTCAATTTAGATGCCTTAATAACAACAACATTTATGACTTTGAGTATGTCGATGAGCTTTATTATGACTACTTACAATATGAAAACTTTTAGCTAGTAAGGTAACACAATAACATAAGGCTTTATTAAATACGATAAACATAATGTCATCGAGAATGGTCAATGTTAACATGATGGAAATTGATGTTGAGGTCGCTTTTTTATTAACACATCATCTATAATACAAAAGCTTCATGCTAAAAACATTCACTAATGAACTAACAAGATAGTAAGGGATATTATCTTCGCTCGTCATAATATGCCATGAGATTCATTGAGGTTATTCAATAAAGGGTTTCGGGTCTATAAAATAACTTCCTCACCAACTAACCTAGAATGTGGTTGGCGAAATGCCTACTCCAATTAATAATGAAAAATATGCTATTGGTGAACATTAAAGCTTTAATATTTAATTCAAATTTCAATCTGGGGTTGATAAGATTCGGATTGAACCAATAAAAATAGCAAAATCCCCAAATCAAAGCCTAATAATAACCCTAAAGCCTAATTATTCGAATCGGCGCCTTAATTGAACCAATTTGACATGAAAGTCTTATCTAAATGAAGATTGATAGCTTGATAATTATAGAAGATTTAAATTTTCTAAAAAAAAATTGATTCCTTTTAATTGAATTATTGGTTGCAGGTAAAAGGATAAAGAGAAAAAGGTCCGCGTATTTATAGATGAGAACGGGCAAGTGATAGCTACTGGATCAATTTTATATAAACGGTTAGGATTAGCACAAGAAAATCAAAAGGTGGGAAATGGATGACTCCAACACTATTGACTTGAAAAGTCAATGGCTCCTCTACATTGGAGGGGCAAATGTTACCATTATAATTCTTGTCAAAGGAGTTCGACATACCATGACTTTGCTCTAATGATCAGCTTCGAAGACATGTAGCCAGTGGGACACTTATGAATCGGTGTCGAGGAGATAGGATATTGCACTTAAGTCATAATAGAGTGCACATAATGTCGCATGCAACCAAGTAAGTGAAGAGGCCAAGTGCAACTCACTTTGTAAGCCATCAAATGGTGCCAAAGTGACTATAACATGTTCCGTTGATGCAAAGCCATATCAGTATTGCACCTTACGAGCACTTCGAAGATGATGTTCCATAGTGATGCTAAAGATTGTTCTACAATGATGTCAAAGGAACACAAACCTATGCCACACTTTGGTAGTGAGCACTTCGCACACCATTGATATATAGCACACCGAAGACATCGTGCATCTATACAAGCGGTGTTGATGGTGAACACCATTGATATCCACGAAGACCTTGATGCTGCTTTATGATTACCATCGTTAAGGTCATCACCCATTCCTAAAGGACGTCAACTGTCATGATGAAGGCTACCATTGCCACAATTCGTAGTTACTGCATCTCTACTAAAAGGGTAAAGCGAAGACCTAGCACATAGCTTCATCAAGGTTGTTGAAGTCATTGTTGACTGCATTGCTGAAGCCAATCATAGAGCATGCCGAAGCCGATACTGGAACACGTCGAAGGCACTCCAATATAACACTTCCTAGTGATGATAATACCCCTCACCAATATTTGATGCCGCATTCCATTGAGGATGTTCAACAAAGAGGATAGAGCCAAGCATTACCGAAGTTGATCCAACCGAAGACATAAGAGATGGAGTAGGGGCTGCTCACCTCTATAAATACGACCCTAGGGGTACCATTTTAGGGACAAATTTTTTCATCTCATTTATTGCCTTTTCCACTTTATCAACCCTAAATTGATTTGGAGATTTTAGAGCCTATTGTGCTAGTGGAACCTTGTACACATAAGGATTTGTAAACTAAACAAGTCCATTGCATATCATATTGGCTCAATATGAACTTGTGAATTGAATAATTTTTTTGACATTGCATACTGATTGTTTAGATTTGTGACTTGCATAGCATATCTCACTTCAAACTTGTTCCAGTATAACATACCTAACTTCAAACTTATTCTAGCATAGCATACTTGACTTCAAACTTGTACTGGCCTAGCATACTTAACTCTGAACTGGTAATTGTAGAGTGTACTTGACTTCGAACTTGAACTTTAATATCATATTTGACTTCTACTTCAAACATGAATAAGTTCACTTCGACTTTGATGACTACACCAAGGAATGCTATGGGAACTCACTACGACTTGATGACTTTGACTAGCCTCAACAGATCCTTTCTTTGAATTTACACTATTTACTATACTTTTGGGGCTAACGAATTTATTCGTTAACAATTATATATTTATGTGACTTTCTTATTTTATCCTTGAATATGTGACCTGAACATTTGAATAACTTCGTGATTGTATTAAAACCAAGGGGTACTATTGGAACATTTTCAAATAATATCACCCTGTATGACATCTTGGTTGTTGAGCCAACTTTCGGTTTAACATTTTGGCGGTAGAAGGGCTCGAACCTTCGACTTGTCATTCCGTTACTTTGAAACTAACTAAGTAAACTTTGTTTTGGAAAAATGGTGAGGACTAAGAAAGTTAGTGTTCTGAATGAAGAAGTTGTACAATAGACAGCCTTAGTGGATAATGCCACTCCGAACTTCAATTTGGAGAATACAAAGATTGGACAAACTTTAATCCTAGCAAAGCCCATAGGCAGTGAAGCTAAAATTCAAGACTTAGCACACCAACTTACAGTTATGCAAGACCTTCTTGAGAAAGTTATTTCTCAAAAATCTTTTAAGACAATAAAGCCTACCGAAGAAGGAGAAGAAGTGGAGTCTCCAGGGAGAAACCTAGACATCTTAATGCTCAAAAGTAAAGATAAGTGCAAAAGTACCATAGGCCTGCAAAGAAAGAGAGAAACCTAAGATGAAGGACCAGTAATGAATTCTCCAAGATCATAAGTAAAAGAAGATAATAAGGCTATGATAAACCATCGGAAGGAGAACTAAGAAAGGCTAGCAAGAAGGTCTCCCAAGCAATTAGATAGCTTGTCTCGTACAAAGAATATAAGCCCTATAGAAGGGAATATTATGATGACGAGACCTACCTAAGGGACATGTCCAACAAAATGGTGAAGGATATGCTGGACCTTAAGGGGAAGAGAACACATGACCCATGGGTTAATAATAATTTTTGGGAAGCTCCTTTTATAGAGAAGATAATGTCTATCAAAATTCCGTCCCACATTAAGATCCCTTCGTCGAAGTATGATGAAACCAATGCTCCTGACGGTCATCATTTGGCTTTAGAAAGCCAGATGGACTTGCACAGCGCTTCTAGGGCAGTTCGTTGTAGGCTCTTCCTTATAGCTTTATATAGAGCAACTGCCAAGTGGTATAGGCTCTACGAAGAAAAGGCCATATACTCCTGGGAGCTATTTTCTTATGATTTTTTGGCATAGTTTTGCATATGCAAAGGCAATACCATAGATTCTAGTATGCTAGCTAATGTCAAGCAAAAACCAGTGGAATTTTTTGGCGAATATCTAAGGAGATTCAACATAGAAGCATTAAAAGCGGAAAATATGACCGATAAGAAAAAGCTGATGGAAGTGCGCTTAGGGATAACTGAGTAGACTCCTTTCTGGAAAGAGCTCTATGTGAGATCTACAGGACTTCTATTTCCAAGTTGATAAATTCATCCACATGGACAAAATTCACCATGCTTGGAAGAAGTTTCAACCAATGAAAGAAGGAGGAAAGTTCAATTTCGATCACCCCAAAAAAAGTCAAAATGGGATAAAAGTATAAGTGGAAGATGGGAGGAGATCCCCAAATCCAGTTATGTAGACTTGAACAAATGCATCTCCTACATTTTTATGGTAGCCAAAAATGGCAAAAACTTCCCTACTTTCTACAAAACAAGAAACCATCCTGAACCTAAGGGGGAGATTATTATGCCTATCATAATGCAAACGGGCATAGGGCCAACGAATGCTGTTTCTTAGCAAGTATAATTTGGAATATGATCAATCAGGATCTTTGAAGGAGTTCGTTTAGGAAACTCAGAAATTTTCCCACTTAGAGGGGAAAGTCAGAGGCCTTCGAGCAACACTTCTAACTTTATAGAGAATCCTAACAAGACTTTATTCTTCCAATTAATTGCATAGATGTCATTCACGGAGGTCCCTATATCGTCGGAAGTAGCAAGGAAGCTAAGAGCAGATATGTAAGGAAAGCAAAGGATGGAATCTTCTCCATCTAGGAAGAGCCACCATCCAAGAATCATAGATCTCAACTCCAAAAGCCTAACTTGATAGTAACTCAACAAGAATTAAGGAGATTCTATCACCCACATAACGACCCCCTAATGATAACTACTCAAATTGGGCTCTCTGTGGCAACGAAGGTCTTGGTAGACACTAGAAGTGTAGTAAATGTCACTTTCAAATACACATTTGACCATATGAATATTCCAAAGGGGAAGTTGGAACCAAGCCTTGAGCCCATCTTTGGGTTCAATAATAAAAGATATACTCCAGTGGGCAAATAAAACTCTTTGTGCAAGTGGGAATTCCCCCATGCTCCAAAACCTTTGAAATTCTTTTCATAATAATGGATCATCCCTCCTATTATAATGCTTTATTTAGGAGGCCTGCTCTAGACGAAGTGGATGCATTTGTCTCACCTAAACATCTATGGTGAAGTTCTTAACTAAAAATGGCTGGAGAAGATAAAGGGAGAGCAGTTTAGCTCCTGAGAACTATATTTTGCTATGCTTGGGCAATTTAATAAAGATGGCACTTCTTGTTATAACTCGAAGAATAGTAAATTGAACAAAACTAAAATTGAGAAGCCTTGAGTGGTAAATTTTCAAGCCTGCTATCCAAGGCAAATAAACAAGCAAAAGTAGTTGAAAAGCCTATGAAAAAAGCAAAAAGATGCAAATCAGATGACCAATGAAATAGATGATGAAGAAGTCATTATCGAATTAGATTTCAGAAATAGCTAGAAAGATTGAAATCTATCGAAGATCTAGAAGAGGTAATCTTAGATTATCTTGATCCAACCAAGACAGCAAAAATTGGAAAAGAACTAGGCGACAATCTCATAAGAGAGCTTATCTTATTCCTCCAATCTAGAAAAGATGTATTTGCCTGGACTCACTCAGATATGGTCGAGATAGACCCGGTAGTTATGAGCCACGCTCTAAATATTGATCCAAATATCATTCATGTTCGATAAAAGAAAAGGTAGTTTGATAAAATTTGAGTTAATGCATTAAAGGAAAAAGTTAAAATATTACTTAAGAATGAGTTCATTAGAGAAGTCTCTACCCCAAATGGTTGGAAAATCCTATACTAGTTCAAAAGTCCAATGGAAAATAGAGAACGTGCATCGATTATACCAATCTGAATAAGACATGCCCGAATGACTGTTATCCTTTGCTTAACATAGATCGATTGGTTAATGCCACAAGTGGACATATGCTACTATCTTTTATGGATGCATACTTAGGATATAATCAAATCCCCATATTCAAACCAGATGAGGAAAACATAAGTTTTATAATGGATTGGGGGACTTACTACTACATAGTTATGCCTTTTGGGCTGAAGAATGCAGGGATTATATATCAAAGGTTAGTAAACAGAATGTTTAGGGAACAAATCGGGTGAAACATGGAAGTCTATATGGATGATATGCTAGTTAAGTCCCAAGAAGAATTTAACCACTTGAAAGATCTTGATGAAATGTTTGGAGTACTAAGAAAGTACAAAATGAAACAGAATTAGCAAAAATGTTCTTTTGGAACACAATCTGGGAAATATTTATGATATATCATCAGTGCTCGAAGAATTGAGGCCAATCCTGACCAAATCAAAGCGATTAAGGACATTCAGAGCCAAAAACAATTAAAGATGTGATGAGCTTAAATGAAAAGGTTGCAGCTTAAACGGATTTATCTCTAAAGCCATTGATAAATGCATCCCTTTCTTTAATGTGATTAAGAAAAAGAACATTAAGTGGGAAGAAGACTACCGAAAAGCCTTTAAAGAATTAAAAGACCATCTTGAAAAACATTCAGTATTATCTAGTCCTATAGAAGGATAGAATCTATACGTTTACATGGCGCAAACATGCAGTCAGTTAAGTTCTAGTAAGAGAAGAAAGAAAAACTCAGCTTCCAGTGTACTATACTAGTAAAGGCTTAAAGATGAAAAAGTTAGATATCCTGTTATAGAGAAGTAACTGTCTAATTCTCACTGCTCAAAAACTGAGAGCCTACTTTCAAATGTATCCAATCAAGGTCTTAACTAATTTTCCACCTAAGCAAATCTTCAGTAAATCCAAAACATCGGGAAGGCTAGTAAAATGGGAAATAGAACCGAATCGGTATGAGATTGAATTCTAGCCCCAAGTGGTATTCAAAATGCAAGCTCTGGCCGATTTCATTAATGAATGTGCATGGCTTATTAAAGAACGATCAGAAAAGGAAAAAGATTTGAAGTCTAAATGGCAATTGTTTGTTGATGGAGCCTCGAATGAGCACTGGGTTGGTGCAGGATATGTAATCATTACTCTTGAAGAACACCATTTACACTACGCAATGAATTTTGGTTTTTCTGCTACCAATGACGTAATTGAATATGAATTAATGGTAACAAGACTTACCTTAGCTATTTAGTTAAAAATCCCAAGGATTGAAATTTTCAGTGATTCCTAATTAATGGTTAAACACTTGAATCAAACTTATCAAACAAAGGATGCAAGGTTGATCCTTTTCGTCAAGAAGATATTAAAAATGTTAACCCAGTTTAAAGATTTTTCAATATACCAAGTACCTAGAGGGAGGAATTCTCAAGCCAATTCTTTGGCCAAGTTAGCTAGCTCATGAGGAGCCCTAGAAACTTGAATTGTGTCGGTAGGCTTCCAACAAAATCCCAGTATTGAGGAAAAAGCACCTGAACCAAAAAATGAAACTATGGTGTTGCATAGATCCTAAGCTCTTATACAAGTGGAGAAGAAAATGAACTTGGAGGCAGTAATAGTGGAAACAAGGAAAGAAACATTCATACAGAAATAAATAGTCGATATGAGAATAGTTGGATGACGCCCATAGTTGAATACTTGGTGGAATTAAGACTACCAAGAGATAAAAGAGAAGCTAGTAGGGTAAGGCCCCATGCTCCAACTTTTACTATGTTGGATGGAATACTATATAAAAAAGGGTATTCGCTCACTTATTTAAGGTGTGTTAGTCTGGAGAATAGCTTAAAATTGTTATAAAAAACCCATGAGGGATTCTGCGGGGATCATTCCAATGGAATGAAGTTAGCCAAAAATGTCATGAGACAAGGTTTTTATCAGTCACATATGAATAATGATGCTGTGAATTATGTAAAGAGATGCAAAAAGTGTTAGAGATTTTTAACAATCTTATGAATACCACCAAATCAGTTAATCCCAATCTCAAATCCATGACCCTTTGAGTATGGGAAATTGACTTAATAGAAGCATTGCCAATATCAAATGGCGGAGCCAAGTTTGCAGTAGTAGTCATCGACTACTTTACCAAATGGGTAGAGATAGAACCGTTGCCATATATAACATCATGAAAAGTGCTGAAGTTCGTGATCAAGAACATAGTCACCCGATATGGAATACCAAATAAGATAATATCTGATAATGGGACCTAATTTGAAAGTGAAGAGTTCACAAGATTTTGCAATAAGGATAGGATAATCAAAGGTTTTTCATCGGTAGCTCATCCCAAGGCTAATGGAGCCATCGAAGCCGCCAACAAAACCATTAAGACTATCCTCAAGAAACGGCTAGAAAGGAAATTGGATTGAAGAACTACCACTTGTTCTTTGGGCATATCAAACTTCTACTAAGACTGCAATAGGACATACTCCGTTTTCTTTGACATATGGATGTGAAGCAATACTTCCAATCGAATTTGAAATACCATCCCATCGAGGGATTGCGTATGTTTTTAATCCTAATCAAAAGCTAAAAAAGAATCTCTAGATTTGATAAATGAACTGAGAGATGAAGCAACCCTACGAATGGCCGAATATCAACAATGGATATCAAAATACTACAACTCCAAAGTTAAAGGAAGATCATTTCAAAAAGGAGATTTGGTGCTCTGAAAAGTCATTGCAAACACCAAAAATCTAGCAGATGGACCACTTGGACCAAACTGGGAGGGACCCCTTGTTATTCATGAAGTAATCCTACCAGAAAATTATCGACTAAGCTGACCTGACGGTAATGTAATAGCAAGAACTTGAAATGCCGAGCATTTGAGATCTTATTTTCCTATAATGGATATATGAAAAAATTGAGATGAGTATATCTACAAAATTGATAATCAATAAATAGGAAGGAACTCATAAAAAAAGGAAAACCCTTTGATCCGCCACAAGGGACTGATCAAAGCATTATAAGCCTTTGGTCTCGTTTATAAGGCCTGACTGTAGAACCTATTAGAGTGACGTTGTAGTAAGCCTCTAGTCCCACCTATAAAGCCTAACCAGAGCACTGCGGGCCTCCGGTGCCGCCTACGAGGCCAGGCCAGAGCGCCTCCTAGAGGGAGGACGGAGTAAGCCTCTAATCCTGCCTATAAGGCCTGGCTAGAGCACTGACCAGCCTTCAATCTCACCTATAAGGCCTGTCCAAAGCACATCCTAGAGGGAGGATGAGTTAGACTTTGGTCCCGTCTAAGATGGCCTAGCTAGAGCATCGATCAACAACCTTCGGTCATGCCTATAAGGCCTATCCAGAGTGCCTCCTAGAGAAAGGACGGCCTAGACTTTGGTCCCACCTAAGATGATCTGGGCAGAGCATTGACCAACAACCTTTGGTCCTGCCTATAAGGCATGTCTGGAGCACCTCCTAGAGGGAGGATGGGTTAGACCTTTGTCCCACCTAAGATGGCCTAGCCAGAGCACCAACCAGCTTTCAGCCTTGCCTAATAGGTATAGACGGGGAAATCTTATATAAAGAAGTCAACCTGACAAGCCTAATTCCATCTCAAGATTGGGCCAAAGAAATCTTTCTAGAGGAAGTGCAATCAAACATGATCAATCTTGCCTCAAGGTAAAGTTAAAGCACCCTTTAAAGGAAAGGCCAAATAGATTTTTGCGCACATATAATCTCATTCGACAAAGAAAAATCATCAAGTTATCATCCAAGGAATCCTAATCAAGGGAAAGATATTTACTCTGAAAATCCAGCCAAGGTAATGATATTTAAGCAATAATGATTCATATATGGAGCCATTTAACCAAGAAAGATAAGAAGGTAAATTGATCCACATCTTTACCAAATTCGAAAGGACTTGTCTAAAGTTCTGCTGATTCAATAATTATTCCAAAAATAAATTTCAAAACCAAGTTTTCAAAGTTTCAAAGATCGACAAGAATTTTTTTTCATAAATTTCTTTGGCATTTACTAAACAAAATGATCAATTTAAGAAAGAAATAATTTCTTGAAATTATGGATGCCATCATCATTTACTTTAAATTTTTAAAATGAAAAGGATTTAAAGAAAAAGTCTTATAAGAAGTAAAATCTAAAAAGGCAAGAAGATACTTGGCTTTACACTAAAGTGTAAAAGGTCTCTTTTATATAAGGAGGGGGGGCTAGAAGAGTCATCAAGGGAAAAGAGGCAACTAGGCCAATAGGAAGATATAGAAGCATTTAAAGGAAAATAGTTATCAAGCCTCTAGCAATGTCGTATCAAAGAAGTATTGAGCCTATAATTTTAACAACATCGAGCCTCTAATATAAAGATAATTGTCAAGCTTCTGCTCGAGAGTAGAATAGCTTAAATGAATCAGTGAATGCTTGGAGTTATCGAGCTATAAGAGTTGTCAAGCTTGAAGACAGTATGGTTGTCAAGCCTTTACAACCACAGGAGGTGGTGTCGTGCCTCTATAGCCATAGGAATGTCGAACACTAAAGCAATTAGCAAGCCTCTACAAAGAATGTAAAGGTGTCGAGTCTTTAAGGGATAGCATGCCTCTACAACAGTAAGTGTTGTCGAGCATCAACAAGTAGAAGGTGATGTCGAGCATCCAACAATAAAGAAAACATGTCGAGTCTGTAAGGTGATGGAGATGTCAAACTAGTAAATTCTTGGAGTTATCAAGCTACTACAAACCTGAAGGAACAAGAGATATCAAGCTTCTATAACACAAAATTTGTTGAGCCTAAAGATAGCATTGTCAAAGATGTAAAAAGGGATGTCGAGCCTTTACAACACAAGGTGTTGTTGAGCATATTACAAAGAAAGGATGTCGTGGCACTAGAAGATGTCGAGGATATAACTACAAGGGAAGGTTGTCGAGTTTCTGTAAGGAAGATTGTATAGTTGACCTTATATGAGTAAGTGATGTTGAGTCTCTACAAATGAAGTATTACCGATATTTTACCAAGATGGAGCAAGCGAAGCCCTCGGATTCTAAGCTAGGACACGTGTCAACCATCTGCGTGATCGACACCGCTATAAATAGGACCCATACTCACTTTGAAGAGGCAGATCATTCTTCCTTCTCTATTTCTCAATTAGATATTGTAAATCTAAAATCAATTTGGGATTTCTAGAGCCAATTATAACTCTTGGACTTTTGAAAATAAGAACTTGGACATTTAACTTCGCATAGCATATCTCCTTTGTACTTGCCTAGTTAGCTATTTGCATCGATGGACATGCATATGACTTTATCTTCAAACTTGGACTTGCATACTATTAATTTGCACAAGGCCACTTAAGCCCTTGTTCAAATTAAACTATAATTTACCTTGCATATCGACTATTATGCCAATTAACATATGAACAAAGGATTATTATGTATTTATGTGACTTGCCTATTTATCCTTAAATGTGTAACTTGAATTTTTGAACAACTTCGTGATTGTATTGAAACCAAGGGGTACTATTGGAACATTTTCAAATAATATCACCCTAAATGACATCTTGGGTGTTGAGCCAACTTTCGGTTTAACATGGATGATATTGAAATTTTGACCAATCCAAAGTAATATAATTTTGACGAAAATAATTGATGCAAATAAAAGTCACTACCGGGTAACACTTAATGAAGTAAAATTGGATTTTACCGAAACCAAGTAAGTGATAAATTTAGCCAAAATGTCACACCACCTGCTAAGTGACGTGTGAAGGTTAATATTCAAGTAGTTCGATATTAATCGCTTATTGAATTTACACCTGACGAGTTACACAACCGAAATAATGAATTCTCCTTTAACCAAACGATTTAATTAATTTATAACTGTTGTAAATTAATTAATATTTATGAAATATTAATTGTAAAATTTGATTATGATTTGATGAGTATATATTATTAGATATATTTATAATAGTTATAAATGTGTCAATCGATATACGATATCGATAAACAATTAAATTGGATTAAATTGTATAATATTTTATTTGGCCTTAAATGGGTTTAATGCCCATTAAAAGGCTTTATATTTTCTACAGCAAGCATAGGTATATGCGGCTCAAATTAGATTAGAAAGGGCTTGATTTTGGATGGCTCAACTTAAAGGAGAATTAATATGAGATGAGATCCATACTTCTCTCTTCTTCTATTCGCTATATAAGCAACTCTAGCCTAATTAGATTCAGATCTTTTGATGCCTCCTCCTCAGTGCTTGCTGGCTAAAATTCCCATTGCTCTCCCTCCATTTCACTAAGTTCAAATCAAGTTAATTCGGTCATTATCCGATAGCCGATGGTCAATGGTTCAAGGACTGTTTATCTGTTGAATCAAAAACAGTTTCAATGGTAGAAATCATCTTCTCAAGATGTAATTCAAGGAAATGAGATTAAGGTGCATTTCTAATCAAAATACAGTTATTAATTCTCAATTATAACGTTTTAGTACATATGTATATATTATATATATTGTTAGTTAAGTGACGATTCTAATATGCAAGTAATGCTGCCGCAAAATTATTTGGTTGTATACCTATATGTATGTATGTATGTATGTATATATATATATATTTAAAATAAATGGATATTTTTTATCAAAAATACATCAATTCAATACAGCTTTGAATAAAAATATTTTTTATTTTTATTTTATTAAAATAATATAAAATATTTAATTACATATATGTAGTTTATAATTAATTACAACATCAAACTTTAATCAAAAATAGTCATATAATTTTATATGTAAGGAATTAAAGCTATTATAATTTTTTCTATAGAAAACTTTTTTTAATAATATTTTACTAATATTTAATATTATTTAATCAATTTATTACATAAAAAAAATTATATTAATTCAAATATATTATGAAAATTATATTTTATATTTTATAAAACAAGAATAATAATAATTAAGCTCTTGGAAAAAAATTATAAATTTTTTTATTTTTAAATTAATTACTTAATTTCAATGAGAAAAGAGGAAAATCATTTTAAAATTATTTTAAATAGAAAAAAATGTGGAAATTTTTTTCAAGGCATAAAATATCATTTAGGATTTTCTGGAAATTTAAAATTTGAAATAAATTTTTAGTTAATATTTTATCATTTTTTGAGTGGACATTTAATTAAATGTATTTTAAAATTAGAAAAAATTATTTTCTGAGTTATAGTGCGTAAGACCTAGACTTTTATATTTTAAAATAACAAAAAATTATTTTAGGCATTTTATTTATATATGTATGTATGTATGTATGTATGTATGTATATTATAGATATGTGTGTGTGTATTTAAAATTAAAAATTAATTAATGTGTATATATATGTACATATTTATTATTCATGGTTTTTTTAAATAATTTTATATTTATAAATAATTTATTTACATTTAAATAAAAATTTTATAATAATACAAGTATATATGCACGCCTAGGTGGGCCTGCATTTAATCACAATCTACATACATATATGGTTGCACCCCTTGAAGTAGATTTGACTAATTCACAACTCATAAATCTAAACAAATAAATAGAAAATTTGATTCATTATAAATCCATTTCAGTACTAAAAATATAAGAAATAATAAATATACTGAGAGATATAATTTTAAGCAGCCAATATTGATTTTTTTTATACATATTAATTATTTTTACTAGATAAAATGATAAATGATGATCATTTTATGTACTAAAATACACACAAAAAATTACTATAATGTTGATAAACACTAGACGGATAATTATTCGATGCAGATACGGCCCATATCTATTTTTCGGATATCGGATAATTTTTCATATTTATTATATGAATACAGACGGATTTCTAATTTTTCGGATACTCATTGACACCCTCTTTAACCATGCAAATCAACGGTACTGCTTTTATGTGCATCTAATCAGATGTATATATGAACGTCCAGATAGGCCTACATCTAATCATAATGTGCATGCATTAATTCAACAATACGTTCCAAATCATGTATAATTTTTTGTTTATAGATGTAGTATGCATTTCCTTGATTCATGTCATAGTGCCTATAAAGTACTAAGTGAGATTCATTGCCTAAAAATGATGAGTCACAAATATAGGCAATAAAATCAAAAGATATAAGCACACCGTAAAAATATATATGATACAACCAGAATCAAAATATATACAGTTCAGCAACAATTGAATGTTTGAAGCTGTAACAATCGCTTTGCATCCGATTTGGATAATGTGCAATTATCATAAAATAGAACAGAAAGATCCTGCCTGCAGCACAGTGGGTAACATTTGGTTTCTATTTTGAGAAACCAATAATTTGTAATGAAAATGATACGTATATATCATAGAAACTATGGATACTAATATAATATGTGTAATCAAACACGACAATAATCCAAAACATGTATGTAAATCTTTTCAACACAAATATTTTATACCAATAACATCATAATCCAATAGGAGAATATCGTAATGTCGTGATAAATAGCAACAATAAAATAGTACAAAAAGCATCTCTCTCAATGTCGACTATGAAATGTCCTTATTTCACCATCAATTGCAAATGCTTTTATCCATTTTAGCTCTCCTGGAGCATATATAGACTTTGAAAGACCGATAGAAGGAAAACATTAATACTGCATTATTCCCTACACCAAGCATTGTAAGTTCAATTTGATTGGTGTAGTCATTCATAAGCCTTTCCAATTAAAGACCAAGATTTCCATGCAAGTCTTTTCTCTTTATAAAACCTTCCAAAATACTAGAATTCTGTTGCATTTGTCTTTACAGAATTGCTTCAACACCACAGGAAAAAAATATTATCAACAAAATATCATGATAAATTAAATCCACATACAAATATCAACCAAAAATGTTATGGGCTTCAAAATATTCACTTGTTTGATATATTGAGTCCACTGCCCAGATTTAAAGAAAACTGAAATATGTATCTTTTAAAACGAAGCCACATAAGAGACCAAACTTGAAAATTATTTTTAGTAAAAAGGAAAAAGAAAAAGGATAACAATAAACTAAGAAATCATACAACTAAAAGGTGTTACATATCAGGCTAAATGATATCATCTGAATTCGTCGGAAATAATGGGATTAAGTGTATGTGATCAATCTTGAAATCATCAAAAACTTTTTATCACTTGTTACAAAGTTTGGATAGTGGTTACATAGTATGGTAAGAACACCATTATATACCATGCAATTAGTAAGTTGAAATAGTATGTTACCAAGGCCTTATGAAAAATATCATTATTTCTGCATATGACATGGATGACTATTATGCTAGCTATCACTTGATGTCCAACTAGGTCCGAGTGAATGATTAGTAAGCCCATACATGAGCGGGTTCATTTGGGGTGTCCAAGTAAAAATTTGCGGACATTTATCTATTGAGGGGTTGGATAAGTTGTACTTGGGTACAATCAAGAATGATAAAGATTCCACGATTTTTTTATAATATGGGTACAACAATTGCCGCCTTTATAGTAATTTGGTGTGCAGTTAAACTCAAAATATTGTAATATTTATTATTTCACTCACTTTTATAGTTATATTCTTTTCAATGTATGACATAATAAATTCTCATTGAAATTCATTTGAAATAAACCATAAGATTAAACAAATATTAAATTTGAAAATGATGTCATAAACCGGTATGCATAACTGCTTTGTGCTAGTAGGAATAAAAGTAAGTGAATTCACATATCTCACTTGCTTATGCATAAAAGAGTGATGATGGAAATGAAATGTATGGTAGTATAAGTTAGAAAAAAATAGTAAATATCACATGTCATATCATTAAGCAATTGATTTGTAGCATCCATTAAAGTATGATTCCTATTAAACAAAAAACAGTAAATTTTAGTTTAAATTTGAACAGGTCCACTGAGGTTGTTGTTAGCAAGATTCGACCATTTTAATTTTGGCTATACAGTACAAAATTCTAGAATCCCTACGGTAATGTAAGATTAAAATACACATAGTTGATTCAGATCGAAGATTTCTGTAGTGAAATTGAGAGAGATGTCAACTCTAAAGTCTGGAAATGTTACCACAGTCTATAATACAATATCTGGAGGACATTTGTAGATTAAAAGTGTTTTGTTAAAAAAGGTCAATAAAATTAATTTTCAGCTAAGTTTTAATGCTTCTGTTAGTTTACTTATGCTCTTTCTCGCATTGCGAAGAGGCTATTTCCAGGCTCGAACCTGAGCGCTCGGATCACCATGCGGGTGCTTAGATCGAACCTATACCATGCGTTAATAAGTCGCAAATTTTGCTAAAGCCAGTTACATAGGTAAGAAAATTAGTGGAACAATATTCGGAGTATGCTTTCATCTACAGGGAACTACAGTGTACTCAATTGTAGTACAGGCGAATTCGGAGTAAACAGAAAAAATATTCCACCCACAAAGTTGTAAATGCAGTGCATAGGTTTGTGTATTAAAAAATATCAAAACATTAAAAAAATTCACGGCAGGCTTATAATTTCTGATTACCTGATTTCTCAGTTCATATGATAAACTAATTAAAATTTAATAAGCGGTCATTCGTTAATGGTTTGAAATCGAAAACACTCATGGTAGGCATATGACTCATAACTTTGTAATTAACATATACTTGTAACTTTCCGGTCATTAAAAAAATGAACGTAGCACTGGTTCAACAACATAAAAAAAATCTGTTAGCTTCAATGTAAAAAGGTTTAAAAAAATCTATACTCTACGAAGCATAATCATCCTTTTTTTAAGACACCGGCATTCTTTTGATGACATATCGTGAAGAACGTCATATTTTCGTTGTAGATGTACAGTATTCAATTCATAGTTCATCGGAAATCATAAAAGGGAACGTTACATTTCACAAAAGTGTTTTATTTTAGCAAACATACATTAGTGTCAAAGTATTTGCAAGAAGATCCAAATTGAAAACCATATTCTGATGTTTTATTATGTAATCAGAACCATTTACTTACGTATAACACATTATTGCAGTCATCTTAACCACAGCAGGTATATCATGAACAAATCAGTGGAAGTGCCTAGACTATGTTGCATACTGTGGTAACAAATATGATAAGAACTGCAGACCTACTAACATAACATTTAGACATTGAATGTGACAAAAAATTCAAACGATTAAATCTGAAACATTTAAACATATGTTGGCATGTAGCACAACACATACGTTAAGATCCAGCTTGTTAAAGTAAGTTAATGCAGTGAAAATTCAATATTTAGTAGTTCACAAACGGAAATGAATTACATCCAAAAAAAAACTTATAGGAAAGTACCTTTGCTTTCCTAGGTATCAACCACACCATAATTCGTTACTTGAGAAAAATTGTAGAAAACTTCACCTACTTAACCATAGAGAAGTTGACTACATAGTACATAGTAAAGAGAGTATGTGTCTAAGGTGCACATCTCCATCAGACATACGTACACTGAACAGTAAAAATGACAAAGATTGAAAAAAAAAATACATCAGGCTTACTCTTGATTTGACGTTTACTTTACAGTTCGTGTTAGCAGACAAACAATGATCAGTACAAATTTCTGTTTTTACAAAATAATGAAATAAATTTTATTTTGGGACTAAGTTTAACAAAGTCAAATTTACCCTGTGTTTATCTTTGAGACACATTTAATTTACTGTCATTTGTATTACACAATGGTAAGTTACTGATTTTGCTATAGCCAGTTACATAGTTAAGTAAATCAGTGGAGCAAAGTTCAGAGTATGCCTGCATCCGCAAGGAACCACAATGAAAAACTATCATACTCAACTGTAATACAGGCAAACTCGGAGTAAACTGAAAAAATATTCCACCCATGCAGTTGTAATGCAATATATAGGTTGTGTACTAAAATATTAAAACTTAAAAAAAAAACCACAGCAGGCTAATAAGTTATGTTAACCTAATTTTATAGTTCATATGATAAACTAAATAAATTTAACAGGCGGTTAGTCATTAATGCTTTGATATCGAAAACATCCAAAATATTCACAGGAGATTTTAACTTATAACCTATTGAGTCGATCAAAATATGAACTTAGCACAAGTTAAACAGCATAGAAAGATTTCTTTGCTGCCGTGTGCTGAGAAAAGTTTAAGAAATCTATACTGTACAAAGCATGTTCGCCCTTTTTTTAATAATGACACCGGCATTTTTTGGACGACATACTGTGAAGAACATCATATTTTCATTGTAGATGCATGATATTCAATTTGTAGTTTGTCAAAAAATTAGAAAAGGAACGTCACATATCACCAAAGTGTTTTATTTTAGCAAGCGTGCATGAGTGTCGAAGTCGGTAAATGTGTGTAAAGCATCTGAAATTTTTATTGATATGTTAAAAGAAGTTTTAAACATCCCGACTATTGCAAAAGAGTTCTTCCATAGTGCACTGTAGCATAGTATTTACTCCATTGGTACATCATCATAGTTAAGCAAAGCTAAAATAGATCGGAGTATATATTTTGGGATCCTTGTCATCCCAGGGAAGCTGCTAATCTCATTATTGCCAACAAACTTGCCTATGGAGATGCCAAATATATCTCTCCTATCAATCTCCGTACACTTAGAAACTTATGTAATTCTAAATTCTAAATGTTGTTGAATCAAATTCTAAATTCGAAATGCTAAATTCTGATTAATGTGAATAAAAGGAGGAACAACATTCTAAATTCCAATTGCTGCTAAGTCAAATTAAGCATAGGAAACATGTCATAAACAAAGAATATTCAATCGATAATCAGCAATCGTTAATCGAAGTTAAAATCATGGTTCAGTGGACTGACATTAGGCTATCAATGATCGTTAAAAATCATTGATCAATAATTGATCGCCGACGACCAATAAATGAGGATCGTAAGTCAAAGGCGGAGAAGACATTGGATCTGGAATCTTTGATCGATCGTAAATTGAACTCGGAGAACATGTCGGATTTGGAATTGTCTTGGATTTGAAGCAGTAGACCAAGGAAATGGTTATTTCAATCAAATACACACACGATAAAAAATGAAAAAGTGAATTAGTTAAAAGAAACGACTGCTGCACCATGCAATAAAATTCAAAACCATATCCAAATTAAACAAATATTCTCTCTTATACTTCCAATAAGCTTGAATTACAGCTTTAATTTCTTGATATACTTTGTTTTTTGCTTTGCTTAACATTCATAAGTCACCTTTTGACTAAAATTAATTAATTTATACATTATTCATCTCAATATATGCTCAATTTAACTCATTACTGAATATGTGATATGGCACGTGCATAAAAACGTTTCGTAGTGGTTGGATATGACAATATATGGAGCTTATAAAAGTATAAAAGCAATTCTTTCATGTAAATGAATTGAGTAAAATTAGGTTGACTTACCAAATAATAATCCTTACCTTTTCTTTTGACTAAACAAATATATGCTTCTTCCTCACAAATAGGCGGCTGTAGTTTCTTTGTCAATTGCGGTAGTTTTGCCCAAACGAAGCACACGACACTTTGGCCGCGACAACTTTTTAATTAGCGGCAAGTTTCAGATGGTGTTGGATCTTGTCTCTGTCAACTTCGGCAGCATCACCTGCAGCTATCAGCGGTAGTTGCACAAATTTCCAATTTGACGTTCAAGCTTCTAGGCTGTAGCATTACTCCACTCGGCGTCGACAATCACCTAATGACAAACCCTAGATCTCATCGCGGTAAGCTTCATGACAGCATCTCCAAATAGCAAAGCCTACAGTGGCGACGTAATTTTTAGGCGATAATGAATTAAATTGGTGGTGGAAGCGTCCTTATTTGCTACGGAATATTTTTTTGGTGAAGTAGATTTTGATTGGGTCGACTTGTGAGGAAGAAGCGTATAAGGGGAATTGATTTGGCTATTAGAGGAGTCGGTGATGGGATCTGGACGTATTGGGGGAGAGATCACATTTTGGGTCATACAAATCAAGAATAGAAACAGGAGGTGCAGAAGGAAATAAAAATGGCAATTTGGAAAGTTCAAAAAGACACCATGTAGCTTAGTTCATAGAATTCTCTTTATTAGTAGTAAAAATAAAGATGTATGTAATATTAATCTTTATTCATATGAGATACGAATATATGTGCATATATATTAATATACTTGTATAAAATTATTTAAACAAAACTTTATATATATAATACTTATATATTAATAATAGTGTGTGTGTCTATATATATATATATATATATATATATATATATATATATTTGGACAATATATACTTGCATATTGGATAAGCAAACATGTTCGTTGCGATATAAATCTCAGCATTTATACACGAGCATATTATACTTTGTACGGATTGATATGTTGCATGGGCACCCACACACACATAGACATAAATTAAATAATATATATAATTTATAAATTTAAATAAAATAAAATAGTTTATTTAAATAAAATTTAGAAATATTGTAAATAAATTAGATTTCATAGGTCCAATAAATATCTAATTGTGCCTCGTGATTTGGTCCAGAATTGACATATTCTTTCTACTACTATTTCAGATCTTGTCGACTAACGAATTTTAACTCGATCTAGCAAATTTGAAGAAAAAATTCAACTATAAATAGCAATCTTCTTCAATTGGTAAAAGGCTTTTGGCAATTCCATTAACTTTTGGCATTTCTATCAGCTTTGCTAGGGGAAAGACTGCATAACTTATTTTATAATATTTTACTAAACCACGATTATCCGTTCGGTGGTAAATTACGGAACAAGTGCATATAACTTCATTTGACAATTTTTGTTGTAGTTCTGTCAACGGATACTTTCGGATGCGGATAGTGTCATATCTGCATCCGCATCCGAAATCATTTTCGAATATCGGATATCCGCATCCACAGATACAGACGGATATCGGATAATTATTTTATCCGCTAACAACCGATAAATCAAGAAATATAAATGGAAAATTTTAGTTTAACATAAACTTTTTTCAATTCCACTAATTATAAAAGCGTTAAAAATAAACAAATATAATGATAATAAATAGTTTTGAGCAGTTAATATGCATTTAGTGTGTATAATATAAACTTCTAAATTAATAAAACCATAAATAAATATTTTTCACTGTACTAAAATACACATAATTTAAACTATAATCTTGAAAAATATCGGACGGATAATTTTCGGATGCGGATGTTTTCATATCTGTATCCGTTTTTTCGGATATAGATATTTATCCGCTTTTTGGATGTGGATGCGGATGGATTTTGGATTTTTTGGGTATCCACTGACAGTCCTAGTTTGTCGTAGAAATGGTATTTTGAAGCATAAATTCCTAGTAGACTTAATAATAGGAGGTAAAGAAGGTGCGTTTAACACAATAGTGAATTTTTTTCAAATAGTTCTTTATCGTATATACGAAATACTTACTTAATACGAATTTCTTTTTATATGAAAAGGTTTAGCGATAGAACAAATCAGTCGGATCGGATCGGTCTGGACAGAGGGTTGTTTAGCTTTTGTCCCATAAGAAATTCAGACAACATGTACTGGATGAGGTTTTAACTCGACCACCTTTCAAACAAGTTGGACAATGGATAAACAATAGAGAAATCACCGGACGACTCGAGCGATCACAATTTCATATATTTTCTTTTGTTCTAATTCGCGTCTTAAATGAAAATCGAACAGACATGGATGTATATTTTTCGTTTTCGGATTCAAATGGAAATTAGACGTTCGTACAAAATTTACAGCTACGAGAAAATGAAAGATCGAAGCAGTGGGAGATGTTATCTCCTCCCTAATGTATATTGAAAATTTATGAAACTTTATTAAACTAATTTATAAAACAAAATATATCGAATGATTTACGCTTGTTTAAGCCACAAAGCCCAATGACTAAAAAAAACTAAAATTTAATGTGTTCAATTCTAGTATGTAATCTAAAATTTAACACGTTCAATCCTAGTATGTAACCTAAAATTTAAAATGTTTAATCGAGTTAGATGATCAAATTATAGTGTATTAATGTAAATTACATTAGAAAATTTTGTTTAAATTTGTGCTACTTTGTTAATACTGTAAATATCCTTTATAATAACATAAAAACTTCCGGAGCATCACTCCAGATACAATGTATGATATCTTTAACCTAATTTTAATTTGTTACATACTTTTCAAACAAAGGTAAAGGTTCAAAATTCATTTCCGTCCCGTTCAATAAAAAAAACTTCACAAAACACCCCTTTTAAGTTTTGTAACAAAAATACGCAGTGTAAACATCATATATTTGCAAAAAGAACGACAAATATTTGTATTCTAAACTGCAAAATTTGTAGTTTTAACTGCGTATTTTTGTAGCATAAAAAATTTACAGTCCACACTGAAAAATGTGCATTTTACAGTTTAAATATTTGCAGTTCAAATTGTAAAATTTTATTTTACAAAAATATACATCTAGAACTATAAATATTTGTATTTTAAACTACAAATACTTGTAAGTATAGCTGCAAATGTATACAGTTTAAAATGTATATTATTGCTAGAAGCTTCTACAGAAGTGCTTCGTGAAACTTATTTTTAAGAAAGGTTTTTCCAGGTGTCAAGATGAAAATAAAGGACGGCACTGGT
This sequence comes from Allium fistulosum, assembly GCA_030737815.1. Taxonomy (NCBI): domain Eukaryota; kingdom Viridiplantae; phylum Streptophyta; class Magnoliopsida; order Asparagales; family Amaryllidaceae; genus Allium; species Allium fistulosum. Next base: position 747,504,987 of record CM060905.1, on the reverse strand, counting down.
TTTCACTTTTATTTAGCTATGTTGGGTGCTTTCGCCGACAAATTAGATTAAATTTTAAAGGGCATTGGTTGTGACTTTTGTGGATAAAATTTAATTAAAGTTTGTTTATAAGTTGGATAGGAAGTAACGGGCAATATACTATATTTACTTTTTATTTACAATATTAATTAGTTAATTATTATTAATTAATCTATAAATTTGGATATGAAATATTACTAATTAAAATATTGCTAATTATTTATAAAATACTCAAAAAAGTTTGAAAATACTCAAAAATTAAAATTTTAGGAATCACATATAATTTATCTTCTGATAATTCTACCCGACTGTTAACTTTTTATTAATAAATTAAAATGCTTTCTGCTAAAACGTGGATGTAATAGTTCCGTTCGACTTATCTGAATTAAATCGGCTTTCTCATACATATTGCATTTTCTATCAAAAAAATGAAAGGCACTTTGCGTTTTCTACTTTTTAAAAAAAGAAACCAAATTTATATATTTATTTTTGCAAGAACTTTTCTTATAACAATATCATAAATAGATACATGTGACTCTTTTCTTGTTCCGTGGTGTCTTTCCTAGCATTCTTAACGCCACCATTACTATTGTTCGTCTACATGCAACAATAAGTGTAATTTTAATTTAACTTGAATTTGAAATTTGAACTTGAACAAACTGGATTTCCAAATCCAAAAGATACGCATTCATGTTATGTGCTCATGTTGAATTCCTACTTTAGTAAATCACCAAACTTACAAAATTGCATTGAATTCTGCAACAAAGTCGTTTTCAGCATAAATTCTATCATAGACTAAGACATCATCAACTTGCACATGATCATTCAAGCAAATTATGTTCGTTTCCATATCTTGTATTAACGTAACCAACTTATTATTCGTTTCTATAATAATCATCATAATGTATTTTACGTAAAATATTTAGTGAAAATTTGGTTCTGCCATCTAATTTTAGATATCTGAAAAAATGTTTCAAAAAACATGTTTTACGTTACGTCTTATTTTTAATTTTGTTAAAAACAAAAGATTTCTGATTTAGTAGTCATTTCTGTGATCAAAATAGTTTATTATTATTTTTTTGAAAAATGCAAATTTATATAGAAAATCCTTTGTAGATATTTGAAGAAAAATCTTTTGGCCCAAAGCCTACAGCCCGAATCTATACGAAGTTGGGTGAGAAGAGACTCATTTACACATCCGCATACTAAACACTCAACCTTAGCCGCAACTACGTAATATTACCATCTCTCGAAAAAAGGAAGAAAAACAAAACAGAAGTCTAAATCGAAGCATCTTCTTGAGTGATTTGAATGAAGGCAAAATCTTCGGTTTCGAAAGGTTTGGCACGCATGTGAGTAGTTGTTATTTAATGCCTTCGAAATGTATTCCTCCACTTATTCGAAACGTTTTCATGCAGGCGAAAACATATGTTTCGAAAGGAAGCAATTGAAGCAAAGGGGTGCTTTCAACCCTTTCGACCTATTCGAAAGCTTATAACATATCTGACTGTTGGTCTAACATCTCTTCGATTCCGTCGAAAGGCTTTGTTGGTGCTATCATCTCTTGTACTTCCTTCTCTTCTATTAATCTTGGTTTCGACAAGGTTGAAGTGAGAATTGATGGTAACAATTTGTTTTTTTCTATTGATTGTGGATTGCGTCTAAATATAAGCTAACACACATGTTAATGTATGTCACTCGATAGCTATCACAAGACCTTTAGATAAACAATCTAGAGACATATCCGTGTCTCATGGGGGATTCCTATCATCATCATCGTCGTTACATTGACATAGATATTGATATTTTTCTTCCTTGAGCTTCTCCCCTTTCACTTTAAATTACCTAATAAAATAAATGTTTTCCAACGCACATAACTTATCCGTGTCTAATAGTTGTAATATTTTTCTTCCCTACCAAATCTTAATATCACTTGAAAATAGGAGCTAACAATTAAATTTCTTTCACAAATTCAAAACGTCTGTCTACAAATGTTATTTAATCTTAATATCACCTAAAAATGGATTTAACTAATAAAATTATTTTACAAATTTAAAACATCCATCTACAAATACTATTAAATTTTAATATCGCTTAAAAATATGATCTAACAAATAAATTATTAACGAATAATATAAATAAAAATTCAAAAAGATGTTGCAATTATAAATAAAATTTAAACTAACAAACATGATTTCAACGTAAAAAAGATGGCTCAATATATATAATTTGCAGAAAAACAATTCACGCGAAAAGCACTTTGGTGTTATTACGCCCGAAGCGCGTGCCGTAATGCTCGTTTTATAATAATTTACTGAACGCACGGTTGTCCGTTCAGTGGTAAATTATGGAACGAGTGCATATGACTTCATTTGACAAGGTTTATCGTAGAATATTTTGAAGCATAAATTCCTAGTAGACTTAATAAATAGGAGGGAAAGAAGGTGCGTTTGACACAATGGTGAACTTTTTTCAAACAGTTCTTTATCGTATATATGAAATACTTGCTTCGAATTTCTTTTATATGAAAAGGTTTAGTGATAGAACAAATCAGTCGGACCGATTCGGTCTGGACAGAGGGGTGTTTAGCTTTTGTCCCATAAGAAATTCAGACAACATGAACCGGACGAGGTTTTAACTCGACAACCTTTCGAACAAGTTGGCCAATGGATAAACAATAGAGAAATCACCGGACGACTCGAGCGATCACAATTTCTTACATTTTCTTTTGTTCTAATTCGTGTCTTAAATGAAAATCGAGTAGACACGAATGTATACTTTTCGTTTTTGGATTCTAATGGACACTAGACGTTCGTACAAAATTTACAGCCCCGGGACAATGAAAGATCGAAGCAGTGGGAGATGTTATCTTCTCCCTAGTGTATATTGAAAATTTACGAAACTTTATTAAACTAATTTATAAAACAAAATATATCAAATGATTTACAGTTGTTTAAACCATAAAGCCCAATGACCCAAAACGACGCTAAATAATTATCTCAAACTTGCGTTAACTTTTATTCAAACTTTCTCCAACCCAACTAATACTTTAGGCCCATTTCAAATTCAGTGCTCTCTCCACTTTATTTATTTTACTATTTAATTCGTATAATTCGTATAATACTGAATAAACCGTAGACAGACCCGGCCCAAAGTGCAGGCTGCCAAAGGAATCTGTCCAGAAACAAAATATTTACGAAACACTACTGTATTTACGAAACACACTGTTAAATTTTCCAAAAAAATATACATTTTAGACTACATGTATTTAATGTCGAAACTGCAAATATTTGCACCGTATACTGCTAATATTTGCAGTACTAACGTTATAGTTTTGTAAAATGAAAAATTTATCGTCCAACGCTGCAAGAATGTATGTATGTAATGCATAAATATTTGCATTCCACACCCTAATTTTCATTTTACAAAATTTACGTTAGAACTGCTAATATTTGCATTTTAAACTGCAAATATTCACGGTTTTGACTGTAAATATACGTAGATTAAAATACATACTTTTGCTGAAAACTTTGATATATTTATTTCGTAACTTACTTTTGAGAAAAGGTTTTAGGATGTTAAATTTGAAAATTCTGGAGAGATTATTTTTCCTATTTGGAACAGTAAATATCATTTTCACGAAATGAGACTATCCTATCACACTATTGTAGTATTCGTTGGTGGCTCAAGCTACCTACCCAAATTTGGCACCGAGAATGCCCCTCGAGTGGCGTGTGTATTATGTTGTTTCTTTCTTGAACACTTTAGTAACAGAGGGAATTAGGCAAAAGGACAAACTTTGAAAAAAATTTAGGCTGAAGGACACAAAGTTTCATTTTTGGGCCGAAGGACAAACTTTGAAAGAAAATTAGGCTGAAGGAAAATGCTAAATATAGTTAGCATTTTGTACAGTGCAAACATTGTACAAAATGCTAATTATAACTAGCATTATATCCAGTTTTACATTGTACAAAATGCTAGTTGTATTAGCATTGTCCTGCAGCCTAATTATTTTCCAAAGTTTGTCCTTCAGCCTAAAAATAAAACTTGTTGTCCTTCAGCCAAAAATTTTATGAAAATTTGTCCTTGTGCCTATTTTCCATTTAGTAATATTTCAAGAATTAAATTATAGTAAATTATAGAGTACACATGAATATTATAAGGCAAAAGAAGATGACTAAAAAAAGATAAAATTTAACTTGTTCGATCCTAATATGTAATCTAAAATTTAATATGTTCAATCCTAGTATGTAATCTAAAATTTAACATGTTTAATCTAAGTTAGATGATTTTTAATATGTTATCTAATGCTCATAACTGCGTATTATTGTAACATAAAAAATTTACAATCCATGCTGAAAAATGTGTATTTTACCGTTTAAATATTTGCAATCTACAACGTAAAATTTTATTTTACAAAAATATACGGCTAGACCTATAAATGTTTGTATTTTAAACTACAAATATTTGTAAGTTTAGCGGCAAATATATGCAGTTTAAAATGTAAATTTTGACTGAAAATTTATACAAGAGTGTTTCGTGAACCTTATTTTTAAGAATGGTTTTTTCAGGTGTCAAGATGAAAATAAAGGACAACCCTAGATGTATTTACTTTTTATTTACAATATTAATTAATTAATTATTATTAATTAATGTATACATTTGGATTTGAAATATTAGAAAATACTCAAATTTAAAATTTTAGGAATCACGTCTAATTTATCTTTTGATAATTCTACCAACCGCTAACTTTTAAAAAAAAAATTAAAATGCTATCTGCTAAAACGTGGACGTAATATTTACGTTCGACTTATCTGAGTTAAATCTGTTTTTCCATGCACTTTAGATTTTCTATCAGAAAGTGAAAGACACTTTGCGTTTTATATTTTTCAAAGATAGAAATCAAATTTATATATTTATTTTTGCAAAGTATTTTCTTATGACAACATCAGAAATAGATATCTGTGACTCTTTTCTTGTTCGCGTAATGTCTATCCTCGCATCATTGACGCCATCATTACTGTTGTTCATCTACAGCCAACAATACGTGTAATTTTAATTGAAATTTGAACTTGTACAAACTGGATTTCCAAATCCAAAAGATACGCATTCATGTTATGTGCTCATGTTGAATTCCTACTTTAGTAAATCACCAAACTTACAAAATTGCATTGAATTCTGCATCAAAGTCGTTTTCAGCATAAATTCTATCAAAGACCAAGCCATCATCAACTTGCACATGATCATTCAAGCAAACTATGTTCGTTTCCATATCTTGTATTAACGTAACCAACTTATTATTCGTTTCTACAATAATCATCATAATGTATTTTAGGTAAAATAATTAGTGAAAATTTGGTTCTGCCTTTCAGTTTTAGATATCTGAAAAAAAGTTTCAAAAAACATGTTTTAGATTTCATCTAATTTTTAGTTTTGTTAAAAAAAAAAGATTTCTGATTTAATAGTAGTCATTTATGTGATCAAAATAGTTTATTTTATTTTTTTTTGAAAAATGCAAATGTATATAGAAAATTCTTCAACGTGGATAATATTTATACAAATATTTGAAGTTTCCACGTTGAAAATATTTGCAGATTTTTTATATACTTCTACAAATATTCTGAAAGTTGAAAATATGAGTCCTTTATAATATTATTTTGAAAGGGGACTGCGGTGTATTTTAACTTCTTATTAAAAAAAATTTGAAATGGTAAAATTTTTTGGCCCAAGGCCTACAACCCGAATCTATACGAAGTTGGGTGAGGAGACTATTTACACATCCGCGTACTAAACACTCAATCTTAGCCGCAACTACATAATATTACTATCTCTCGGAAAAAAGAAAAAACCACAACAGAACTCTAAATCAAAGCATCTTCTTGAGTGATTTGAACGAAGACGAAACCTTCTGTTTCAAAAGGTTTGGCACGCATGTGAGTGATTGTTATTTACTGTCTTCGAAAGGTATTTCTCCACTTAGTCGAAACGTCTTCATGCAGACAAAAACATCTGTTTCTAAAATAAGCAATTGAAGCAAAAGGTTGCTTTCGACCCTTCGATCTCTTCGAAAGCTTATAACATATCTGATTTTTGGTTGCAGCATCCCTTCGACTCTTTCGAAAGGCTTTGTTGATGCTATGATCTCTTGTACTTCCTTCTCTTCTATTCATCTTCGTTTCGTTCCTTCTTTTCTATTCATTTTGGTTTCGACAAAGTTGAAGTGAGAATTAGCGGTAACAATTTGCTTTTTTCTATTAATTGGGTATTGTGTCTAAATGTAAGCTAACACACATGTTAATGTATGTCACTGGATAGCAATCACAAGATCTTTAGATAAACAATCTAGAGACATATCCGTGTCTAATGGGGGATTCCTATCATCATCATCATTATGTTGACATAGATATTGATATTTATCTTCATGGATTTCTATTAATTACAGAACAAGTGCATATTACTTCATTTGACAACGTTTGTCGTAGAAATGGTATTTTGAAGCATAAATTCCTAGTAGACTTAATAATAGGAGGGAAAGAAGGTGCGTTTAACACAATGGTGAATTTTTTTCAAATAGTTCTTGATCATATCTATGAAATACTTACTTAATACGACTTTCTTTTTATATGAAATGGTTTAGTGGTAGAAAAAATCAATCGGACCGGATCGATCTGAACAGAGGGGTGTTCAGCTTTTGTTCCATAAAAAATTCAGACAAAATGAACCGGACGAGATTTTAACTCGACCACCTTTAGAACAAGTTGGACAATGGATAGACGAGAAATCACCGGACGACTCGAGCGATCACAATTTCTTACATTTTCTCTTCTTAAATAGAAACACTTATACCTTTCGTTTTTGGATTCGAATGGACATTAGACGGTCGTACAAAATTTACTGACCCAAGACAACGAAAGATCGAAACAGTAGGAGATGTTATCTTCTCCCTAGTGTATATTGAAAATTTACAAAACATTACTAAACTAGTTAAAAAAACAAAATATATCAAATAATTTACACTTGTTTAAACCACAAAGCCCAATGACCCAAAACAATGCTAAACTTGCGTTAACTTTAATTCAAACTCTTCTCCAACTCCAACAAATACTTTAGGCCCATTTCAAACTTAGTACTCTCTCCACTGTAGTTATTTTATTATTTCATGATGCGTATAATAATGAATAAACTATGGAATGTTCTTAAAAGGCTTAAAACGTGAAGCATAAAATCCTCTTATTTCGTTCTATTAACAAAATTAATTAGTACCTTCTTTGAAATTTAAACCTGAATGCTGAAACTGGTTTGAAAATTATTTAAATTGTTTGAACTTTTGTAGAGCTCTAAAATGGTCAGCGTGTCGATGATGTTGTAAAGCCAAAAGAACAACTCTTTAGCCGTTACATGTGCACGTGTATGCTGTGCAACATGCAACAAACCACAAAACCACGATTAGTTTTGAGACATTTTTTCAATATCTAACCAAAATTTCAAATTTCACTTTTTCCCCCTTCCAATTTTTTTCCAACAAATACCATAATCAAACGTGAGAAAGGATAAATTTTGAAAAAAAATTAGACTGAAGGGACATCAAATTTGATTTTTAGACCGAAGGACAAACATTGAAAAAAAATTAGATCGAAGGACAATAGTAAATATAGTTAGCATTTTATACAGTATAAAACTGAATAAAATGCTAGTTATAAATAGCATTTTGTACAATATAAAAACTGAATATAATATTAGTTATAACTAGTATTGTCCTTTAGTCTATTTTTCTTTCAAAGTTTGTCCTTCAGTCAAAAAATGAAACTTGGTGTACTTTGGCTTAATTTTTTTTAAAAGTTTGTGCCTAATTCCCTTTAATCAAATTTTCCAGCAAAAACATGCAATTTAAATCGCATATAATGGTATCCTATATTGTAAATATTTGCAGTACTAACTTCAATGTTTTGCAAAATGAAAAATTTACGGTCTGCACTGTAAAGATGTGCATTATTCATTAATATTTGCATTTTACACTGTAAATTTTCATTTATGTACGATTAAAATAGCAAATATTTACATTATAAAGTGCAAATATTTATAGTTCTAGCTTCAGTTTGAAATGCATATTTTTGTTGAAAAGTTTGATACTTGTTTTTGACAAGGTTTTTTTCAGATGTTAAATTACCTATCAAATTTGGCAACGAAAATGACCCTTGAGTGGCGTGTGTTTTATGTAATTTCTTTCTTGGACACTTTAGTAATATTTCTAAAATTAAATTATAGTGTACATATGAATACTGTAAGGGAAAAGACGATGACTAAAAAAAGATAAAAATTAACATGTCTAATCCTAGTATGTAAACTACAATTTAATATGTTCACTCCTAGCATGTAGTCTAAAATTTAACATGTTTAATCGAGTTAGATGATCAAATCAGAGTGTATGCATGTAAATTACAGTAGAAAACTTTGTTTAAATTTGTTATATTTCTGTAATGCTGTAAATATCCTTTATGATTGCACAAAATATTCAAGAACATCACTCCAAATACAAATTATAACCATATTTTATTTATATCTTTAACAGCTTTGGTGTCACGTTTTTTTGATATCAACGTGAACTATCAAAAATACCCTTCTATATATTATTCAATATATCATTTAAAAATATGATCTAATATTAAATTTCTTCTACAAATTCAAATGGCCCTAAAAGTATGATCTAATAATTAAACATGCTTTGCAAATTCGATAAAAACAGGATCTAAAATTAAACTTTTTTTACAAATTCAAAATACTTCTTACAAATATACAAATCTTAATATCACTTGAAAATAAAAAATTATTTTTTTAACTAATTTAAACATATATAATTTATAAGCCATTACACTCGTATCTAAAATGCATTTGTGAACAAATTGGATTATACGTTAGAGGTCAGAAGTAAGATGTTGCGACGTTTGTGGACAAAAGTTTTTTAGACATGGGATAGAAAGGAATGTCTTCTCTATTAAAACGGTTACACTTGAAAATAAAAAATTAGAAATATCAAAAATTCAAAAAATAGAAATCACATCTACTTATAACGGTTACATCTGATGTGTTCTCTATTAAAACGTTGACGTAATAGTTACGTCCGACTTATCTGGATTATAACTTTTAAGTTAACTTGAATTTGAAATTTGAACTTGTACAAACTGGATTTCCAAATCCAAAAGATACGCATTCATGTTATGTGCTCATGTTGAATTCCTACTTTAGTAAAGCACCTAACTTACAAAATCGCATTGAATTCTGCATCAAAGTCGTTTTCAGCATAAATTCTATCAAAGACTAAGACATCATCAACTTGCACATGATCATTCAAGCAAATTATGTTCGTTTCCATATCTTGTATTAACGTAACCAACTTATTATTTGTTACTGTAATAAATATCTTACAGTATTTTTTGGAAAATAATTAGTGCTTATTTTCAAAATTGATGCATGAAAACCTGTGTCTAAAAACATATTTTAAATTAGTGGAAAATAGGCACAAGGACAAATTTTCATAAAATTTTTGGCTGAAGGACAACAAGTTTTATTTTTAGGCTGAAGGACAAACTTTGAAAGATAATTAGGCTGAAGTACAATGCTAATACAACTAGCATTTTGTACAATGTAAAACTGGATATAATGCTAGTTATAATTAGCATTTTGTACAATGTTTGCACTGTACAAAATGCTAGTTGTATTAGCATTGTCCTTCAGTCTAATTTTCTTTCAAAGTTTGTCCTTCAACCCAAAAATAAAACTTTGTGTCCTTCAGCCTAAATTTTTTTCAAAGTTTGTCCTTGTGACTAATTCCCTCTTTTAAATTATACCTATACCTTTTATTTCAGCAATTTTTTTTCCTTTCGTTGAACATTAAATTTTAATTATAATCGCATGTTTTTACGACAAAACAAAATATTTTTTGCTTTTTTTGAAAAGGTTGCAAATATTCGTAGAGAATTTTACGATAGTCTAGAATTCGCTTCAAATATTTATAGAAAACTTTGCAAATATTTATAATGTGTAAACTTCAAATATTTGTAAATTTTTCAATAAATATTTGCAGATTTCTCCATGGATATTCTTAAATTTGAAAATAAAGGTCTTTTATGATATGTTTTTGAAAGAGGGTAACTGTGTATTTTGAAACTTAAAACTCGTATTTTACAAATCTTCCCAAATAATTAATGGTTCTCGATGGACTATTCTTCCTTAAGCTACCAAATATAAATACTTTAGTTATTTGCTTGCTCCGAGTGCACGGTTATGAAGGATAGCAGCTGCATTGAAGCTTGTCGCTCGATGGAAAACTCGAAGCGCGCTTCGGGTCATTCGGCAACTTTCCCAAAGCAAGCCCGAGGAAGTCCCTGCTTCGAGCCGAGGACATGAAAACTGCTAGCGTGCTTCGGGTCATGCGGCTACATACCCGAAGCTCGCCCTAGACGACATTGCTCTGAGAAAACTCGAAACCTGCTTTGGCTTCGAACATTCTAGTGAATATTAGACTCATGTTCCAAAAAAGTTTCAAAATACGCAAAAACGCCAGCGAATTTTTTTAATGTAAATTAGGTTCCTAGAATTAACTTACCAAGTAATTGCATACAGTTATGCAATTATTCAGTGAATAATTGCAAACATTTAAGCAATGATATCAAAAAATTACATAAATTTCCGTAATTTTTTTAGTGAATAATTGCTGAAATTTCTGCAATATTTTTGCCGAATAATTGCGGAAATTTTCACAGTTTTGCCGAATAACTCTTCCTAAATTCTATCTAGGCAGATAACTTTTTTCTTAAATTGAAACGTTAAACAAACGTGGTAGGGAGTAAAATAGGAGAGACAAAATATTACCATGCGTAAATATCTCAACCCAAACAGTATACACATATTCATGTGTTAGCCAGCACTCAAAAACTCAACGAAGGAATTGATATTTAAAGCGACACACACAAAAAGCCAAGCGAAGTCATTTTCTACCATTCCTACAATCTTTTAAAAAATCTCTGATATCTAGCGAATTTAAACAGTTGGACCACGTCCAGTTTGATTTAAATAATGGCTTCCACCACCGAATCACGATCCAATAAAGGAAAGTTTAGCAGGCCGAAACGGGCAAAATGTTGAATTATGAGTTGTGGGTTGATGGTGACGCCAGGTACAGTTTTGGGTAATTTACTGTGCGTGTTCACCAGCATGGCAGTAATGCGGTCAAGTTGTTAGCTTACGCATGTCCACGTGGATTGATAAAAGTAAAAAGTAATTAAAATAGCTAATTTAATAATTAATATGTTAAACTAGTAAACAAGGGATTAAAAGAATTTGTTTAAACTTTCATTTGTGGATGGTGGGCAGTATTCAAATTTAGTTCAATGTCCAAGACCTTCTGAAGACACCTCCGAAATGTCTTGCTTCCGACTCGAACCAATACGGTCCATAAGTGGATGCTGAATATCTAAAGCTGCTAATAGCCCCGGCGTATGGTCTGATGAAGGTCGGAAATCAAATGTAGAAATGAACTCCAAATGCTTTCATTCCAAAAACATAAGGCTTAGCATCATATGCTTCCTGCTTAAGGCAACGACTGCAACATTGTCTTTGCCCGGAGGGCATGAGATATTGAAATTTTTTTTGTGGTAAAGCGTGTCAACGGTGTAAATTTTTTTGCAGCATCCTTAACGAACTTCATATAATAGCCAGCCAAAGTATGAAAAATTCTCACCTTCATAGCAATTTTGGTACGTTTCATCCCCGTACTGCAGCAACTTCACTAGGATTGACCGATAGTCCATGCTCAAAAACAACATGTACTGGAAAGCGAACTTCCTTGCACCAAAAGTGATATTTGGAAAATTTCACCTTCAGTTTATATCTATTAAGAGTGTTGAGCACTTCTCCTAATACAACTTGACCTCTTCCTCGCTTTCCAAACAGACTAATATATGATCAACAAATATAACCACAAACTTATTCAGCAACTTTTTAAGGGCTCGACACATGAGGTTGACAAAATATGCTGGTGTATTGGTTAGTCCAAATGGCATGACTAACCACTCATAATGTCCGTCAAGTATACGAAAAGTGATTTTATGAATATTATCCTCGGCCACATGCACCTGTTGGAATCCGGTAGCTAAGGCAAGCTAAGAGAATACCTTTGCTCCAATAACTGATCAAAGAGGACATCTATATATGGCAGTGGGTAACAATTCTTCTTTGTCAACTTATTCAATTCACGGTAATCGATGTAAAGACTTAAAGAGCCCCCTGCTTTAGTAACAAAGACAATAGGTGATCCCCATTCCAAAATACTTATCCAGATAAAACTTTTCTCCAACAACTATTCCATATGTTTATTCAGCTCACGCCTATCTCTAGGAGTCATACACCTAAGAGATAAGGCAATAGGTCTAGCATTTTATTCTAAATAAATTCGAAATTCGATCTCCTAATGGGAGGAAGACCAAAAAATTTAGTAAAGACATCTGGGAAATCATGAACTATAGGTATTGTAACTAACTCATCACGCGACAAGTCTATAGAATATAGGTAATCCAACATAACTAAACTTTTGGAATTGTAGTAAACTTCAAGGGTGCAACCACTACAGGTGCCCCAAATGAAGCACCTTCTTATCATAATCCAGTACGAATCTATACATAGTCATCCAGTCCATACTAGAATTAAACCAAACACGGAAATCCCAATACAAAAGCATCACAATAAAATTTGACATCCAAAACGTATAATTTTGAACCCTTACAACTCATGGATAAATTGGTCAATCCACTAAAATGGTTTGATATGTAACAGGGTCTGTAATTATAGCATTCTCTAAGTGAAATAAATGAGTGTGATGCTCTAATGTCAAATAAAATGTGAATATATAAATCAAAGAGAGTTAACATGCCTTCTATGAGGGCTTTCTTTCCCTTTTCAACAGCTGCAGCTGGGCTTGAGCTAGGAACAACATCAAGTGCATAAGCTGGAACCATTTGGGTAAAGTCTTAGATAGGGTCGGACACTCTCACTTCAAGTGACCCAGCTGGTTGTAGTTGTAGCACATGATATTTGCTAGATTCTTTTTGCAATTCTTAGACAAATGCCCTCTAAAACTACACTTCCTACACTTGATCACTTGCTTCTTTATCTTGCCTTAAGCCCACATTCCACTCATGCGTTGATTCTACTAAATCGGTTTCCCTTCTACCTTCTTAGTCCACCCTTAGCAATTTAATTCAGCAGTTCCATATCAACCAAGCTCTCAAAAGTAGTTCCAATTGGTACATAACTCAATGCAATATCCCTCAGAGTTGGACTTAATCTATTAGCAAAATTTGTCGCCTTTTTCACTAGTGTATTGATAAAGTCTAGGCCATACTTTGCTAGTTGATTAAATTCATTGATATACTTCTCAACATTGCGGTCTCCTTGCTAATGAATGAACTTGTCTAGCACCACTTCTCATCTGACCTTCGATATAAACTTAGTCTCAAAGCACCTCTTAAAATTACTCCAAGTAATTCTTGTCTCATCAATGAAAATTTCCCACCAGTTCAAGGCCTTTCCATGCGAATGCCATTAAGCCAATTGTCTCATATTGCATCCTCTACACCCGTCGTAGAAAATATCTGATCATAATTCCTCATCCATATAGTTGTAGCATTTGATTTTTGCTAGATTTTTTTGCAATTCTTAGCCGAATGCCCCTTAAAGTTGTACTTCCTACACCTTGGGTCTTGCTTCTTTTATCTTGCCTTAAGCCCACATTCCACCTTTGGGTTGATTCTGTTGAATTAGTTTCCCTTTTACGAATTAGTTTCCCTTTTACCTTCTAAAGTCCATCCTTAGAAATTGAATTCAGCGGTGCCATCTCAAATTAGCTTGCAAAAGTAGCTTCAATGGGTACATAACTCAAAGCAGCATCCCTTAAAGCTAGACTTAATTCCTTAGCATAAATTGTTGCCTTTTTCACCGATGTATTGATAAGGTCTAGGCCATAATTTGCTAGTTGATTAAACTCATTGACATACTCCTTAACACTGTGGTCGCCTTACTCCAAATGAATGAACTTCTTTAGCTCTACTCCTTATTCGGCCTTCAATGTAAACTTAATCTCAAAGTGCCTCTTAAATTAGTCCAAGCAAATATTAGTCTCATCCATCTCAGCATTGACAATTTCCCACCAATTCAAGGTCTCTCCTTGCAAATACTATGAAGCCAATTGTCTCTTCATTGCATCCTCCATACTATTATAGAAAATATTCGATCATAATTTCCCAACCATGCATGCGTCTCAACAAATGATTCAGTCCTAAAGTAATTCTTTCCATCTAAACTATGGAAATCCTGACATAACTTAGGAAAGTCCAAAGTAGGCGAAGGAGCTAGGGCTGCCTCATGTACTAGTGCTGTGGGTCCTCCACTGGGGTTAAGTTCAGTCTGGTGTCTTGCTTGGAGATACATGCAGAATTATATCAAAATGTTCTTGCCCAGACCTCAGCTGCCTCACCAGAACCACTTCATGTTTGATTGCTCATTCTACTTATCTATAAATAGAATATTAACAACATTCCTCAGATAGTATTTAACATTATTGGAATATATGAGTGTGTTCGTGTTATACTTATATATATATAATTCATGGAAATATAAATGTACGTTCTCTCAATATGTGCCTAATCTCTAAGGAGTCATGAACCTAAGCTCTGATATCAATGTAATAACCTGTACCTTCGGATATACCGATCTAAAGCCTGCGACGATGTTTGAACCCACGTCATCCCAAGAAATATGAATCGATAAGTTTTTATGGTTACATGATATAGAGATAAATACTATTTTAAAACATTCTACACTATTAGTTCTCATAACAGATAGATATAAAATATAAGTATTCGAAATAAATCCAAATCAACACAGTCTCAGAATAGGTCAATGATTGTGTTCAGCCTTAGCTAAAAATTAGAGAGAAAAAATACGTACATTTCACTTTGGTTTTAAGGAGTTAGGCTTAAACCCACTAGATTTTTATATTCTGACTAAATAGATGTTAGCTATGGGCATTGTCTAAATTTAGAGAACCGTATATGTTGTTAACTAACCGACACTTAAGGAACACAATAGAGGTTGCAAGACCTTTTATTTTGTGGGATGGGTAAGCTTTCTTATTACCAACACCGACTCTAATATCATTATGAATATATAGAATCGTCAATCAACCTTGATATGAAATACAACAAAGGTAAGCCTATTATGACCTTTTATATGATGTTTTAGACAACCAATACAGCTATAAGTAAGACTAATGCACTCCATATCATTGGGAGGTATGAATTTTGTTTATTAAAAATTAATTAGTCTTTTACTATGTTGTCAATATCATCGTTAGGCCACATGATCCTAGCTGCATCCGCTATTTGGATTTTCGAGTACGTAGTATATGTAATACTTTCGAATCCCATAGCAATTATCTACTATCTTCATTGCTTAAAATTTTGGATGAAAGTAGACAAAGCTCCAATCAAAGGAACAATTTACTTTATATTCATCATTACAGAGAATGAATGAGGCTTCAAATGAGCATGCATTGGATTTTTTATGTTAGTGCATCGAATAACGAGGGAAAAAAGGACAATTCCAAAAAAATCATTTATTCATTATCCATTGCTTATAATAGCTGAATATAATTACATCAAGTTTAAACTTTAGAGAAGTAATAACATTAAATATGAAAACTAGTATCGTAGTACATGACCTATTCACTACAAAAGAAAATTTTAAATATAAAAAGTTACCCCACTACCAAAACCCCTTCATCATGATCAGGTGCATAATTTGCATTTAAATCAACTTCTTTTTCTTGTAGACTTACGCCAATGGACACAATTGGCTTCTCATCAAATTGATTATACTCTTCTTCATCTACCACATCTTTAATTCCAACAATGCATATTTTACTGGAAAGAACAATTGACCGCTTATGATTAGCTGGGTCAGTAACGTAGAAAACCTATTTTGCTTGAGATGCCAAGATGAAAAAAATTCTTATGACTCACTCAATCAAAGTCAACAAGTGTGAATACATATTCATCAACTCGTACAACTCGATGTTTGTCATCCCATTTACATCAAAATAGAGGGATTGTGAAGTCCTTATACTCAAACTCCCAAATATACCCAATTACCCTGTAATATGACATGTCACATTTATTAGCATGTTATCTTTAGCACTAGCAAATTCTCTTGAAGATGCCATGACACTAATTCCGTTATTTTGCAGTTTGTTCTTCTCATCATTGCGCTTCGTATAAAAGACATACCTACTCATGTCAAATCCTGCATAAGAGTTAACTTGAAATTGCGGCCCATATGCTAACCATTTTATTGTATCATAAGTATCATGTGCTATTTGAGGCAGTTGAGGCATTACCCTATCTTTAAACCATGTTACGAAGGAGCATTCATGTTTATTTGTCAACCACCTTTTTCTTTTTAGAGGATTCTTAGACTTTAGAATTGCCTTGTGCTCTTTTAAGTAAGGATAAACCTCATTGAGGTGCTGCAAAACAAGAAGGTCGGATTTGTGAATCAATTCATCACCGATTCAAATCACTTAAATCTACTTGTGCCCTGACCTTCAAGTCGCCCTTCATGTTGATATTTGACAATTCAAATAGGTTCAAGTTAAGTATTGTGACAAATTAAATATCCCCCTCAACTAAAGTACCTTCTATGACACCAGCTTCAGGTCTATGCCTATTATTCATTTTCCTTTTAAAAGTTCCCATGTGCATTTCGAAGGGAACATGTATCTCAAAAACAAAGGGCCATAAATCTTGATTTCCCTCACCAAATGAACAACAAATGCACCATAATGTCAAAAATTGAAAGAGTGAAATACATCTTTGATTGGCATAATGTAATAATAACATCAGCTTGCAGATCATCCAATATATTAGGGTCAACCATCTTGCTACAAATTGCATTAAAAAGGAAATAAAATTTTATAATGATATGTTTCACATGTTTTTGTAATATGCCTAGAATTGAATGAGTAAAAAATGTTGCATCAACACATGATAGTGATGAGGCTTCATGCCAGTCAACTTCAAATCAGTCATTAATAAATGATTGCTAATATTTAAAGAATATCCTACTGGAACCTTGACATTACGAAGACATTGACATAAACCAGTTTTCTCTTTTTTGGACAAAGTATAACATGTAGGAGGCAAATAAGTATGTTTTCCTCTTGCCACTAGTGCTAACTCCTTCCGTATACACATTTTTTGCATACCTTCCTAGCTTTGTCACCATGCTTTATCTTACCAGGTATATTCAAGAGTTTCCTAATGATACTGTCATAAACATTTTTTATATATTGATTACATCTAGACATTGCTTAACTTGTAATTATCCATAATATGTTAAGTTCCCAAAATATAGATATCTTCTTCCATGAGCCTCCTAGAAAAGAAAAGGATTTTCCAAAGAGATTTTCAATATATTTAACTAGCTTATAAACATCATTCCCTAATGATGACAAATGAGCTATTCCAGTCTCTATCTCCTTATTGAAAGGCTTCTTCTTTTATAATAAGGGTGACTGAGAGGGAAAAATTTACGATGATGCATATACACATATTTCTTGCAAAATGCAAGCACACATCAACCATATTGTCTTTACAAATTGGGCATGCTTTGGAACCTTTTACACTGTAGCTGGACTAGCTATCATATGCTGGAAAATCATTATGGTACAAAAATTCATGGCGTGCAATGTGAAATTATTTTTGACATATGCATTAAACAATGTAATGCCTTTGTCCTACAAATTTTTTTGGATCTTTAATAAGAGGAACTAGGTAATGTCATTGCATGGTTTTCTTGGTCCCGATAATAGAAGAGGCGACATGATGTACTTGTGCTTCATAATGAAGTGAGATTGAAGGTTGTAAATCACCAAAAGAACTGGCCAAATGCTATGTTAACTACTAAGATTTCCAAATGGGTTTATGCCATCTGGGCAAAGACCAAGTCTTAGATTCCTAATTTCTTCATTGAAATTAGGATACATTGTATAAACGTTTCCCTATTGCGGAGAATCTGCTATATGCTATAGTAACCCATCATTCATCTTCTCTTATGTATGCCATCTCAAGTTTTTTTTGCATTTTATTTATTTGCAAATAAGCATTTATATCTTGGTATAATGGGAAAATATCATAACAACTTTGCCGGAGTTCGTTTCTTATCTGAGTTATCGACATCCCATTATGACTTATAACGGGACAACCCAGACTTTGGTCACTCATGCAAATTTTTATGTACATTTCAATACAATATACAATCATTTGGCCATGCATGTACCTTTTTGCACCCTATACCAATTGGGCACATCATTTTTGTTGCCTCAAAGGTAGAAGCATGACGCTCATTATCTTCCAGAAGCATGTCATTCAAAAGTTGTAGCAATGTAAACCTTTTATCACTCCATATGTGCTTTGCTTTTGGATTGAATAGCTTGAGCAAAGTAGACAACTTTGTGAACTTAGCACAACCAGGAAATAAAGGTTTCTCAACATCGATTAATATTCTATCATAACACTTTGGTTCTTCCATTAAATATTCTTCAGCATCATAAAATATCTCATTAACATAATCATTCTCATCATTGGTACCAAGCTGTGATGCCCTACCCCAGACCCACATTAACAAAGAGTATTACTGAGTAATACTGTCTGTTAATGCGGAGAATAGGGTTGATTAGGAGCGACCATCTATAGCCTTGTCTTAAATATCTATTAAACATGTCGATAAATGCTCTAATTTTTTTTCTCAACTCAAATGTATTGACATATCTAATAAATACTTAATACAAAACTATAGGTGGCTAACGGATCTATCAGAACAAAATACAACAACTCAAATGCATAACACATCACAGAACAACAGATAAGTAAACACACACACACAAACATACACAGAGACATCGCCATAGTAATACAAAATGATACATAGCATGTGGTATGATGACCACAATATACACACGAATCAAAATAATATGCATCAGAGTAGCCAAGGAAACAACAACATCAAAAAGGCTACACAAAATAGCGATAGCAAAATATGTCCATGTGGAAGCAGATAAGCTAAGTCCAAAAGGGTACCTAACCTGAAACACCTCGATTTAACCCGAGTATAAAATACACGGGCCAGTCTAGCCAAACAAATCAGTTTATAAGGATAAGCGATATCATAAGCATAAAGATCATGGTGATATTCTACTTAAGTGAGTAGGAAAAATTCAAATGCATATGGTTACTTCAAGTGACATAGCCAAGTATGAATGGATACTTCATGTGGTATAGTGGTATCACTAACATGTATACAATCTCAAAGGAGATAAACTCCATAATAAATCTCTAAACAAAAGCACGCCTCATATCACCGGCATATCATCAAATTATCAAATATGGTTTAGGGAAAATCATAACTCCAAAGAGGATAAATTCTAAACCCGCCATATCGGCAAACTCAAAACAATATCAAAGAAATCACCATCTCAAAATACGCCATAAGGCAATCAAATATAAATCTCCAACATAGGAGAATATAATCCCAAATGAATGCCAAAAGGCAAATCTCATATAATAACACCAATAGGAAAATCTCAAATAATAACGCCAAAGGCAAATCTCATATAATAACGCCAATAGGCAACTCAAATTCCCATAAGGTAACCGACATATATATATATATATAAAACGGCTCGAATGGCCAACCATGAAAAAGGAGATACACTCGGGAAATCACAACAATCAAAGAAATCATCTCAAAAGTTTTGCACGTGCGTTTATCTTATCGGTTAATTCCTGACTTGTCCGTTTGATCGTTTTGACCTTCGGGTCGAGTTTACCGATGAGATAAGGTTAACTTTTTACTGTTTTGAGTGTGAAATTTACTTGCGGTTAGTAAACCGTTTAGTGCGAACGTGTGGTATGGGACGCATGCTAACACTGTTCGGGTTCCTATCCGAGAGTTTGTGACACATTTGCATTGCGACGTATTGCCAATACTGGACCTTTGGGTCATTGCCATTGCAGCGTTTGCCATTGCGGCGTATTTGTCTTCGAGACGTTTGCCATTGCGACGTTTGCCATTGTGGCATATTTGCCATTGTGGCGTATTTGCCATTGTGACGTATTTTCCTTCGGGCGAGGTACCTATTTTGAGAGATCAGTACTTGGCAGGCTTCAATGTAACAGCCCGCACCTCACTTAACGCAGATATTGTCCCCCCTTAGAGCCCAATGCCCTCGTTGGCTCATGAACACAACACCACCCAGGCATCGTGGCTGTAATATGTAAAGACCACAATTCCGGCTGGGTATGGCTCTGATACCATTTGCAAAAAGTCTGAACTCATTCGGAGTTATAAATATCAAGTTATTGCTGTTTTAGCACAACATTTTTTCAAATAAAATTTCAGCTTTTAAAATCAATTTGAAATTTGAAATTTCCAAACCGTTCTATTTCCAAATCACATTTTCCAATCTTTATGCTAACTATTTATTATTACATGAAAAAATTTTCTTTCACAAATTAAAATGATTATATTATATCAATTGTTCATTTATCAAAAACAATTCAAATTCAATTCCTCGTTATCTCCTGGGTCATTCTCGCTGTCCATGAGGTTATTCTATGCACCACTCTCATGATTACTACACAACAGGTATACTTTCACCATGCCATATCCGCCGCGTATAATTTAGCCTAAGCCCATGACAAATTATGTGGTCCTTAGTCTGATCTATATTACAAAACCTCCTTTTATTCTTCTTGTGTCTACAAGGAAAAAATAAAGTTTTTTCCCTTGTTCTCAATTGATCATTTAGCACAAATTCAGTGAACTATTAAATTTTTGTAAGGAACTTATCATCATTGCATTTCATGTTGTACATCCAACTTTGATCCATGTGAAAATGCTAGAGACACACTACAAAACCCACAAAATAATATTTGAAGCGATCCATTTTTGCTAGCAAAAAATAAAGATATATGTTGAAAGACTAACAGTACTAGAAGTAACTTCATGCAAATGAACTGCCTCCACATACAAGGTTGACAAAAATGTGGCTATCTTTGTACTGCTAACCGGAATAAAATGAGTGCACTTGGTTAGTCAATTGATGATGACCCAAACGCTCTTATTCCCTCTTATCCTCCTTGGTAGTCCATCAACAAAATCCATGGAGATGCCCTCTTATTTTCACTGTGGAATATCCAAATGCTATAATAATCCATCAAGCCTCTTTTGCTTTGCCTTTACTCTTTGATAAGTCATGCACTTAGAAACAAACTATGCTAGATGACTTATGTTAACAGGTAAACTTGTCAACATCCCCAATGCTATTTGTAAGGTTATTAGATTCACGCGAAACCAAATTGTTGAAAGGATAAACTCCTTCAGAAGCATGCCCTTCAACTAGATTGACACAGTTGAAAGGGTTTAAGGTGGTAGCTTCACCTTTTGACCAAGGTGACTCAATCGAAAGGGTTAACAAAGCCATCCCTACCTTTCGACCAGGTTGGCTTAGTCAAAGGGCTTCAAGGAATTAGATTTGGGATACAGATTTAAAGAGCAACATCTGATCGAGTCCTCTCTTTTGAGTGAATCAAAAGTAGTTGATCATCCTTGCCCTTCATTCCTTTCGACCATGTCGAAAGGTAGCATTCTGGACCTTCCGATCATGTCAAAAGGGATGTTTAGTATGACATAGTTGCTTTCGACCCTATGGGTTCATTACTCTCTGTGGAACTCCTTCGAAAGGTTCTCTGATGCCTCTAAGGATCAATCCCCTTCAAATGAGTTCCCTTATATTCAATTGTTAGTCAATTATAAAATAGGATTCCTCTCGGAAATACCCCTTTTGATCAAGTCAATAGGGGTTCCTCCCTTTCAAAATGGTCCTAGCTTATCACTGCCTACAATCTACTTTTTTTTCCTTGCATAAGATTGATCTGGGTATCCCCAAGTATCTTGAGCTTAACATGGTCGAAACCCCATCATCACTCTGGCTTTTAATATTAAGCCCAAGTTTTAACGATGATGTATTTCAATCGCATTTATTCAGGTCAACCCTATGCATTGCATAGACTAAAAGAAATCATGAGAAAAGGTTAGAATCATGTGCAATGGATCATTAGTCTAGCTAATGATCTAAATGATCTTCCTTGTTGCTAATATCGTTAATGAATAGCCATCTTCCTTTTTTATTTGTAATCCAAAATGAGTTACAAGATACAGAGCTTTTTCCCTAATTAGACTTAGGGTTTCTTGAGAATACAATTGTAACTAAGAAAGTAGAGTGAAGGAAATGAATTCAGGATTCTAGAATCCGGTCCCCAAAACTGGACCCCTTGGGTCTTATTTATAGATGCAGGTCAGCCCCCTTCCACGCCTTTGCTTTCGACTGGGTCGGAAGGACCCCTTTTTATATGCCGCCTCAAGCCTTTCGACTTTGTTGAAAGGCCATGACCCCTTTCGATGTTGTTGAAAGGCATCCTTTGGTTCTTCTTGGTTTACTCTTTCGACTCCTTTATCCTTTCCAAGACCTTTCGACTGAGTCGAAAGGGGCGTTTATTATCCTTTCACCTTTGTTGATTTTTGAATACTGCTTTCTCCACAGCACCTTCCAACTCTGTCGAAAGGTTTCCTGAATGCACCTTCCTTTCTTGTGGTTATTGGAAATAAGTTTAAAGCTTTCGACACTGTCGATAGGTCATTCATATTGGTTTCGAAGATATTCAAGTGTCAATGGTTTCGATGAGGCTGTGTAGCCTTTGAATGCATGCTTATGACTGGGGAGAAACCTTCTCTTAAAATTATGGGCCTCGACCGGTTCAAAAGGCTTGTATATGCTTTGGAAAAGGTTGTGTTAGGGGAAAAACTTTTGACTTCGAAAGGTTTGGCACGTAAGCGAGAAAACATCATCTATTTCCTTCGGAAGGGGTTTTGAAGCTATCCTTACTTGTTTATCTTTTTTGAAAGGTTGAAAGTAGTTGAAAGTAGTAGAAAGGTATATCTGTTTCCATCTAGGTCAAAAGCCTTTGCACTGTATGAGTAGTTGGTGCTTTCGACTCCTTCGATACCTGCTTAATGCCTTCGAAACATCCTCTTACGACCTTTATGAAGTCTAGGCCTGTTTCTTCATCGAAACCTCAATCTTACTAACCTTCTTTCATACTTCTGCTCTTAAGTAGATTTTATGGCTAACACCTTATCATACTTGGTCAGTAAAACACTCTCTTCATACCATTGAACCAGAATTTTGGCTCAACACCCAGGATGTTACACAAAGTGGTATTATTCAAAAATGTTCCAATAATACCCATTGGTTTCAATATAATCACGAAGTTGTCCAAAAGTTCAAGTCGCATGTTCAAGGATGAAATAGGCGAGTCACATAAATATGCAATAAGCCTTCATTCACATGTTAATGGGAAAAATAGGCATTTCACATAAATATATAATAGTCCCTTGTTCATATGTCAACGAGCATGATAGGCAATATGCAAGGTAAACTTCAATTTAAACAAGGGCTTAAGTGGCCGTATACAAATTAATAATATGCAAGTCCAAGTTCAAGTCTAAGTCCAAAGATTAAGTCATATGCATGTCCATTATTCAATAATTGTCAGGTATACACTTTTGAGGGAATATGCTATGCAATATTAAATGTCCAAGTCCTTATGTGCAAAAAGATCAAAAGTTACAATCGGCTTTAAAAATCCCCAAATTGTTTAGGGTTTCCAACTTTAAATTGAGAAATGAGGAAATAAATGATTTTCCCTTTTGTGGATGATGGTAAGGATCTATTTATAGCGATATCAATCATGTGGAATGATTGACATGTGTCTTGTTTTTGAATCAAAGGGCTCCGATTGCACCATCCTAATGAAATCTCGGAATTCCTTTGTAGAGGTTCGACGTCTTATTTTTGTAGAAGCTCCACAACACAGCTTTCCTAATAGAAATATGACAGCCTTCCCTTGTAGTTAAATACTAGGAGAGCGACATCCCTTCTTTTGTCTTGTTATTTTTAGGTTTAATAGCCTTTATGCTATAGACACTCGATATCCCTTGCTACGTCTTTGACATCCTTACTATCTTTGGGCTTGATAGCTTTGCATTATAGAAGCTCGATATCACATGTTCTTCCAAGTCCATTGTAACTACATATCTCTAAGCTTTTACTGGTTCGATATCTCCATCACCTTTTAGAAACTTGATACCTTCTGTTTATTGCTAAATGCTCGATATCACCTTCTACATATAGATGCTCGATAATGTTTACTATTGTTGAGGCTCGCTATTACTTAGAGACTCGACACCTTTTTATTCTTTGTTGGGACTTGCTAACTTATTGGATGCTCAACATCCCAATTATCATAAAGGTTCGACATTATCTTCTGCTTTAGATTCTCGACAACCCTTATGGTTGTTGAGGCTCGACATAATATCCTGCGGTTGTTTAAACTCGATAACCTTGTTGTTTCCATGCTCAATAACTATTGTAGCTTAATGACTTCAAGCATCGTCGATTCCTTTAAGCTATTCAACTCTTGAGTAGAAGCTCAACACTTGCCTTTATATTAGAAACTCGATACTATTAGAACTATAGACTTAACAACTTTCACTGTTTCTAAGTCCGGCATGTTTTCTTTAAACGCTCGATACCCTTATCTATAGAGCACTGCTAAAGGTTCGATATATCATTGTCTTGTAAGCTTCATGAATTATCATGAATTTATTTATTCTTCATATCATCACACATTTTCAGGCTCGATACCCATTCTTCCCAATGCTTCTAAATCCTCATATTGACTTAGTTGCTTCTTTTTCCCTTGATAACTTTTCCTAGCATAGTGATCGAAAAATATGTGGATGATAGTTGCTCCCTTCCTTGTATAAAAGAAGCCTTTTACACTTTAGTGTAAAACCAAGTTCAACGCCCAAAATGGATTGAATCAATAGGAGTGGTTGTTGATATTTTCGACTAAGGAGTCATATCAATTTCCATGTTGGGGACGGTGAGCTTGGATTGCAAGAGTCAATCTTCTAATAATAAAGAAACCAGAAATCCAAAGAAAATTTATTGCCATGTAAAGGAGAATCTAAATTCCTGCCTTGAGATTGGGAACTTGGCAATAAAAGCAAGAGTTCAACAAACTCCACTTTAAGGACAAGGTTCATAATCTAGAACTAGTTGATAAGAAGACCAGAAATCCTTTTAGTGAGAAGGCCTAAAATCCATTTGGTAAGAAAACAAAAAACCTAATGATAAGACTAGAAATCTAACTGATAAGAAGGCCATAAATCCATCTGGTAGGAATACCGGAAATCTATTTGATAAGAAAACAAAAAACTTTTATTTTAATGGCAAAATTCACATTCTAGCTAATAGAAGACCGAAAATCTGACCAATAATGAAGATTTTTGTTATTTGATAGGAAATTTGGATTCCAATCCAAAAATAAAAGATTGAGAGTTAATTTACTTCAAAGAATAAAGCCTTAGACTCTAATAATAATTTACGGCTTAATAGGAAAAATCCAGAATTCCTTTTGTGACCATTGTCTTTAAAAATATTCCATTGCAATAGCGGCTTGGCCTTTCCTTTGAAGGTTGCTTTAACTTTGCCTTAGGGCAAGATTGCTCATGTTTGATTGCTCTTCCTCTGGAAGATTTCTTTGGCCCATCTCTAAGATGGAGTTAGACTTCTTTGATTTTTTATATATAAGGTTGACCCTTCTATACATTTTAAGTAAGGATTTAGGCTGGTCGGTGCCTTAGCCAGGCCATCTTAGGCGGGACCAAATTCTAACTCGTCCTCCCTCTAAGAGGCGCTCCGGACAGGCCTTATAGGCGGAACTGAAGGCTGTTGGTCGGTTATTTGGCCAAGCCATCTTAGGCGGGACCAAAGGCTTACTCTGTCCTCCCTCAAAAAGGCACTTCGGAAAGGCCTTATAGGCGGGATCGAAGGCTAGTCGGCGCTTTGGCAAAGCCATCTTAAGTAGGGCCAAAGGCTTGCTCCGTCCTGCCTCTAAGAGGCGCTCCGGCTAGGCTACGTAGGCATGATTGAAGGTATGCGGTGCTCTAGTCAGGCCTTATCGGCGGGACCAGAGGCTTACTCTAATCTCCCTCTAGGAGGTGCTACGGTCAGGCCTTATAGGCATGACCGAAATCTTTAATGCTTTGACCAGGCCTTGTGGCAGGATCAAAGGCTTTTCCTTTAATTTATGAGTTTCTTTCTTTCCATTGATTATCGACTCCGTACATATACTTATGTCAATCTCTTTATTTATCCCTTATAGAGAAATAATGCCTCAGATGCTCGACATTCCACGTTCTTGCTATTACATTACCATCAGATCGGCTTAGTCGATAAGAACCTGGTGGGATTACTTCAGGGATAATAATGGGTCCTTCCTAGTTTGGTCCAAATGATCCAACTACCGAATTATTGGTGTTTGCCATGAGTTTTCGGAGCACTAAATCTTCTTTTTGAAATGACCTTCCTTTGACTTTGGAATTATAGTATCTTAATATCCTTTGTGGATATTCGGCCTTTCGTATGGTTGCCTCATCTCTTAGCTCATTGATCAAATCTAAGGATTCTTTTCTTAGCTCTTGATTGGGGTCAAAAGCATATGCAATCCTTCGATGGGATGGTATCTCAACTTCGACTGGAAGCATTGCTTCACATCCATATGTCAAAGAAAATGGAGTATATCCTATTGCAGTCTTAGTAGAAGTTTGATATGCCCAGAGCATAAGTTGCAGTTCTTCTACCTAATTTCCTTTTACTTTGTCTAGCCATTTATTGAGGATAGTCTTAATGGTTTTGTTGGCGGCTTTAACAGCATCATTAGCCTTGGGATGAGCTACTGATGAATTTTTTTTGATTATACCATTCCTATCGTAGAATCTTGTGAATTCTTCACTTTCAAGTCGGATCCCATTGTCGGAGATTATCTTATTCGGTATTCCAAACCGGGTGACTATGTTCTTGATCACAAACTTTAGCACTTTTCCTGAAGTTATATTTGGCAATGGTTCTGCCTCTACCTATTTGGTAAAGTAGTTGATGACTACTGCTACAAACTTGGATCCGCCTTCTGATACAGGCAACGATCTTATTAAGTCGATTCCCCACACATCAAAGGGCCATGGACTTGAGATCGGGGCTCACTCATTTGGTGGTATATGTGGGATTATTGAAAACCACTGACATTTTTTTGCATCTCTTTACATAATTTACAGCGTCGTTATTCATATGGGCCAATAAAATCCTTGTCTCATGACCTTTTTGGCCAACTTCATGCTATTAGAATGATCCCTGCAGAACCCTTCATGAGCTTCTCTTAACAGCTTTAAGCCAATTTCTGGACTACCAAACCTTAAGTAAGGGAGCAAATATCATTTTTTGTAAAGTGTTTTATCGAATATAGTAAAAGTTGGAGCTTAGTGCCTTATCCTTCTAGCTTCTCTTTTATCTCTTGGTAGTCTTCCTTCCACCAAGTATTCAACAATGGGTGTCATCCAATTGTTCTCATATTGATTATTTATTTCTATATGCATGTTTGCTTCCTAATTTTCATCATTGTTCCTTCTCGATTCATTTCTTTTTCCACATGTATAAGAGCTTGCGATCTAATCAATATCATGGTCTCATATTTTGGTTTAAGGGCCTTTTTCTTAATACAGGGATTTTGTTGGAAGCATACTAGCACAATTCGAGTTTCTAGGACTCCTTGCGAGCTAGGTAATTTAGACAGAGAGTCGACTTGAGAATTCCTCCATCTGGGTACTTGGTGTATCAAAAAATCCTCAAACTTGGCTAACATTTTCAACATCTTCTTGACATGAAGGATCAATTTTGCATCCATCATTTGGTAAGTTTGTTTCAACCGATTAACCATTAATCGAGAATCACTAAAAATTTCAATCCTTGGGATTTTTAATTGAAGATCTAAGGTTAGTCCTGCTATCATTGATTCAGCCATGTTATTGGTAGTGGAGAAACCTAACTTCATTTTATAATGTAATCGGTGTCTATTAGGGGTAATGATTACATATCCCACACCCGCCCCTTGCTCGTTTGAAGCTCCATCAACGAATAGTTGTCATTTATGTTTTAGATAATTTTCCTTTCTCGATTGTTCTTTAAAAGTCCTGTATGCCACAACTTGTCCTTTGATTGCCACTTGGGGCTGAAACTCGATCTCACACAGACTCGGCTTTATTCCTTATTTTACTAGCCCTCTTGACGTTTCAGGTTTACTAAAGATTTGCTTAAGTGGGAAACTAGTTAAGACATTGATTGGATGCGCCTAAAAGTAGGCACTTAATTTTCGAGTAGTGAGAATTAGATAGTATGCCAACTTCTCTATAACAGATATTTAACTTCTTCCTCTTTAAGCCTTTTACCAATATAGTACATTGGAAGTTGAGCTTTATTTTCTTCTCTTAGTAGAACCGAACTTACCGCTTATTCAGAGACTACCATGTAAAGGTACAAATTCTCCCCTTCTATTGGACTGATAAGATTGGAGGTTTTTCAAGCTGGTTTTACAATTTTTTAAAGGCTTTTTGGCAATCTTCTCCCCACTCAATGTTCTTCTTTTCCTTAACTACATCAAAGAAAGGGATGCACTTATTAGTAGCTTTAGAGATAAATCTGTTTAAAGCTTCCACCCTTCTATTTAGGCTCATTACACGTTTACTTGTTTTTGGCTCTGCTATGTCATTAATTGCTTTTATTTGGTCAGGATTGGCCTCAATTCCTCGAGCACTGATGAAATATCCTAGAAATTTCTTAGATTATGTTCCAGAAGAGCATTTTTGCAGATTCAACATTATTTTGTACTTCCTTATTACTCTAAAAATTTCCCCAAGATATTTCAAGTGGTTAATTTCCTCTTGGGACTTAAATAGCATATCATCCATGTAAACTTTCATGTTTCGTCCGATTTTCTCCTTAAATATTTTATTTACTAACCTTTGATACATAGCCCCCTGCATTCTTTAGCCCAAAAGGCATAACCTTGTAGCAATAAGTCCCCCAATCCGTTATATAACTTGTGTTTTCTTCATCTAGTTTGAACATGGAGATTTGGTTATATCCCTAGTATGCATCCATAAATGATAAAAAATTATGTCCACTTGTGGCATCAACTAATTGATTTATTCTAGCCAAAGAATAGCAATCTTTGGGGCATGCCCTATTCAGTATAATCGATGTACGTTCTCCATTTTCCGTTGGACTTTTTAACAAGTGCAGGATTAGCCAACAATTTGGTGTAGAGAACTTCTCTGATAAACCCATTCTAAAGTAATCTTTTAACTTCTTCCATTAATGTATTAGCTCGAATTTGATCAAACTACCTTTTCTTTTGTCGAACGAGAATGATTTTTGGATATATGTTTTGAGTGTGGCTCATAATTACTGGATCAATCCCAACCATGTCCGAGTGAGTCCTGGAAAACACATCTTTGCTAGATTGGAGGAATCAGATAAGCTCTCTTCAAAGATTGTCGCATAGTTCTTTTCCAATTTTTATTGTTTTGGTTGGGTCAAGCAAATCTAGACTTACCTCTTCTAGTTCTTCGACAGATTTCATTCTCTCTTGCTCATTTTTGTAATCCATTTCGGTAATAATTTCCTCACCCTCTATTTCATTAGTCATTTGGTTTACTTGTCTTCGCTTTATTTTTCTCTTAGAGAAGTTGAATCTTTTCTGCACATTCATAGGCTTTTCACCTACCTCTGCTTGTTTATTTGCCTTAAATAGTAGGCTCGAAAAGCTTCCATTCAAGGGCTTTTTAATTTACTTTTCTCTAAGTCATGACAAGAAGTGCCATCTTTTTTGAATTGCTTGAGCGTAGCAAAATAAAGTTCTCGGGAGCTAAACTGCTCCCCCTTATGGTTCCCCATCCATTCTTAGTTTAGAACTATACCATTAGATGTTTAGGTGAAACAAATGCATCCACTTCGACTAGAGCAGGCCTCCCAAAGAAAGCATTATAATAGGAGGGTTGCTCCATAACCACGAAAAGAGTTTCAAAGGCTTTGGAGTATGGTGGAATTTCCACTTGCACAAAAAGCTTTATCTGCCCATTGGAGTAGATCCTTTATTATTGAATCCAAAGATGGGCTTAAGGCTTGGTTCTAACTTCCCCTCCGGAATATTCACCTAGTCAAATGTGTGTTTGAAAATGATATTTACTGCACTTCCAATGTTTACCAAAAACTTCGTCACCACAGAGAGACCAATTTGAGTAGTTATTATTAGCAGGTCGTCATGTGGGTAATAGACTCCTTTTAGTTCTTATTGAGTTACTATCGAGTTAGGCATTTGGAGTTGAGACCTGCAATTCTTAAATGGTGGCTCTTTCTGAATGGAGAAAATTCCTTCCTTTGCTTCCCTTACATATCTGCTCTTAGCTCCTTTGCTACTGTTTGCTCAAAAGTTGGACAAACACCTCTAAATTTGATTTTTAGTTAAGTCTCGTTTGATTTGGGGTTTTTAAATGTTCCAACACGTAATGGAATGAATTTCAGCAAGTGTAGAGATAGTTCACAAGTTCAAAGTTCAGAAAGTAGATAAGGAAAGTAAATAACATAGAGTTTTATAGTGGTTCAGCCTGAATGTGTCTATATCCACTTTCCATCTTATTATTCTCTCTTTGATTTGGTTACAAGTACAAGATTATTCGAAAAGAGTAAAAACTTTAAGTAGCGGAAGTGATGGATTTTCAACAGAGTTTTCTCTCTTTTTTTCTCCAAAAATCTGTCCCCATTGTTGTTGAGAAGCTCTAGTATTTATAGAGTGGAGTTGTGAAGTGTGGAGGAGAAGTTATAGCATCCTGAGTTTGGTTCGGCATTTGAGTCAGGGACAGTTGGTTCGACATTTAGGTTAGGAAGTTTGTCTGGTTTGGTGGTCCTTTTTTGCTTTGGTTTGGTGATCCTTCCTTGGAGTACCTTACTTGCCGATCCAAACATTTGATTCGGCATGTTTGTCATACCGGACCAAATGTTTGGTCCGGCAGTTGATGCGTTGTGCCGGACCAAATACTTGGTCCGACATATCACAAAATGCCGGACCAAATGTTTGGTCCGACATCTCTAAGGATACCGGACCAGATACTAGGTTCGGTATACCATAGGATGCCGGACAAAATATCTGGTCCGGCATGTCGGTCCATATGTTTGGTTCAGCATTTTTGCAAATGCCGAACCAAGAATCTGGTCCGGTAATTCTGTTTTCTATACCCCTGCTTGCCTTTTCCTCCTTCTTCCTTCGCTTGCCAGAAAACCGAGCCAACACTTGCCCCCTAAAGTATGTTGTGTAATTGCACAACATGCTTTGTTTTTGGTTCGGCGTTGAGCTTCCACCACCGATTGAGACTGGTGACCGTTTGTCTTCCCCTCTTTTTCCTTTAAATACGCCTTCTTCCCTTCACTCCTTTACTTTCACTTTCTCTTAATCAAATTTCTTCGACTCTACTAGGTCGAGTGCAACTGATTTAAGCTCGTTTTATTCTTGTTCGAATTCGACTTTTCTCGTGCCAGCATAGCTTGAGGTAAGTCTGTTTTAATTCGATTACCTACTATCAAAGTTCTAGGGTTTTGATGTAGGAGAGTTTTAGAGCAGGGATGGGTGACTTCGGTTTTGAATTGGTGAGGAGGTACTTCATTTGAATGAGCGCCCGAATGATTATAGCATTTTGATGGTCATGAGGAATGGTAGATTGAGAGATGTTATTTGGTTGATAGAACGTGAGAGGTTGTGACCGATTTCATGTAGGGCCATTTTCCCATCAGGTGTTCGATAGCTTGTTTGACCGACTATTGGTTATTACTTGGGTGTTGAAAGCATAGGTTGGTTATATCAGTCTCATTTGCAGTTCGAACCAGTATTGTGTATTGTATGTTAAAAATGAGAATAGGTAAGGCCGTAGGAGGAGTATGCCTTGGGTCAGCAGTTGAGGATTTTGGTTCGGCATTCGTCATAGGATATTACCGAACCATATTTGCCGAGCCAAAAGCAAGTCTTCCCACGAGATGGTTAGGCTAGGGTATGGATTCAATTGGGCTAGACGATAGGAGATTTCCATGCATGTTTTAACTTCTGTTTATGATTTGGACCTCCGCTTGACTTTCATTTTCTTACATAGGAAATATGTCTTCTTGACGTGAGCTTCGTTCAAAATTTGCTGCTTCACAGCCTGCCGGGGCTGGTCCTTCTTCTTCCGACGCTCTAGTCAATCCTCCCAGGCAATGCAGTTCTGCTTACTCTTTAGTCGAAGGCTACACTCTAGGTGGATATATGGCCTATAGCAAGTACATTCGGGATAGATCGTCGAACTCCATAGCCACTACATTCGGGATAAAACGTCGGGTCATGATATTACTCGGCCCGGATGATAAAGCTTGCTTTCCCCTAGGTGGATATATGGCCTATAGCAAGTATCATTATATGTGTGGCGTGATTCCTCCACTTACCAATTGGATTGCCAGCTTCGTGATATACTTAAAGGTCGCTCCCATGCAACTTCAACCGAATTCTTATGCTATCCTAACATGTTTATATTTGATATTCATGAAGCGGTATCGGAGACCTCCTGCCCATAGAGAGATCAGATATCTGTATAACATGAGGAGTTATCGAAAGGGGAGTCCTTTTATCAGCATAGAGTCTGCCCATAAGTTCAAGCCTATCCTGGATCTATATTCCAAGTTTAGCATGTTCAAGTGGGAATATTTCTTTATACGTGACGATACCGTGGCTCAACATGCTTTTACTTCTGGTTGTAAGTTATCGTATTATCTTTTCTGAGCTTTCTGTCGACTTGGCTTCTTATTGCTTCATAACTTTCAGGTTCTATGAAGGCGGCGAAGGATGACGGCTTAAAAAAGATGGCCAAGGAAATATTGGCTATCCTGGAGGCCGAGCGAGAAGATTCATTCCTACTCCATGATGCAACCCTCCGATTCTACAACTTTATTGGCCCCAGACAGTCCGTGTACAAGATTAGGCCAAGTTTTGCTGAGAGAGCAGTGGGAGCCGAAGGAGACGGGGGTGATGGAGACAAAGGCAAGGGTCCAGATGAGGAGGAAAATGTGGCCGAAGCCCCAAAGAGGCCGAGGCACAAGAAGAGTGCGGTTCGTCCTCCCCGCTCGGGGAAATATCCGCGTATTCGGGACGATCCTTCCCCTGGCGATGAGGGAGGTTCACATTTGGAAGGAGAGAGTGAAGAGGAGGAGGGATTAGAGAGCGACTTTGAAGCAACATAAGTGGAGGTTCATGTATCTCCAGACGTGGATATTATAAGCAACGAGGGATTAGGCGTGGATCCTTTAAAGAATCAGGCTGTGTGAGAGTGGCCCGAGCAGTTGGAAGGATCCGAGCCGGTCCCAAGGTCGACTCTTGCTGCTGATCTTTCCTAGGAGAACATGGCTTCGAGTGATTTGGGTGGAATACCTCCTCTCCCAGTACACAGTGGAGTGGGAATTAGTGAGGAGTTCGAGCTTACTCCAAGTACTTTAGACTACTGTATGGATTTTGAGATACTTCTTGAAAACTTTTTATTTTTCGACGGGTCCCAGCCTCCTCCTACTCCTCAATCCAATGAAGTTCGGTCACCGTGTGTTCTCCTTCCTTAGAGTGGAGTCCCGTCCTAGTGTATTCCTTACTTAAGTGAGACCCCGCCCCGGCCATATGATCTAGTCTACCCTAAGGGTTTGTAGTAGCTTGTAGTGTCCTAGTGTCTTGAGCGTTTCATTTTTTTTGCTTTCTCGCTTTCTTGGATCTAATGTTGTTGCTCGTATTCCAGGGAAAAGGAGAAATCCAAGGAGGAATGAAGTGTCCATGCGGCTTGAGCAGTTCAAACGGATGAAAATGGCTTCCGTTTCTTCCAAGACGACTTTTCAGGAGGAAAAAAACTGTGCAAGAGAATATTAGGGAGATCCCGTCAGGCCTGGATAAGGGAGAGAGCCATGAGTCGTCCCAAAAACATGCGAGGTCCCCGGATAAGGAAGCCACCTCCCTTGGTTCCCAAACTTCCTCCCACCGTCGCCATCACTATCAGATGGGTTCTTAAGTGCACGATGTGCCAGATGAGTTGGGAGAGGGCAATGTTGATCCTTTTTTCTCGGATTATCAACAACCGATGCGGAATCCCTTTGAGAGTCATCCTGATATAAATCTCGACTATGCGGGTCGCTGTGCGGTAGATCCTGACACCGAGTTCCTTTTACCTCGAGATCCCTTGGTCCGGATCCTAGATGAGGCGAAGACTCTTGATTTTGCTAACTTGACAACGAGGATGGTTCGGATTACAGATGAGACCAGAAACATTGTTGATTATCAGTCCCGTTTGGCCAAAGCTAGTGAAGAAGTTAGGAGCGCCAATGTGCGGTTGCATCTAGAGATGGAGGATCTTCGCAAGTGCTCAGGGAGAAAGCAGCTAAGTTAGAGGAAGTCAAAGCATCCCACGCCTCAGAGATAATGAAGGCCAAGGAAGAGGCAAGGAAAGAGGCTGCCGACCTATGCAAGACACAGATTGACATGGCTATCGGTTCGGTGGATGAGTCTCGACAGAAGGATCTGAAGAGAATCCGCTCCGTTAAGGGCAAAGTGAAGAAATTGGAAGAGGCCTTAGCTGAGCTAAAGGAGTCTCGGGGCAAGTGGCAAAAGGAGAAGGACTCATATCAGGCTGAGATCGACAGGTTGAAGGTAGAGCGTGCTCAGTTGAGGAGAGATAAGGAGCAGTACATGAATAAGGTGGTGGCCTTCCAGACCGAAGTCGATAAATCCAGCGATTTTTGTGACACATTCAACCAGATGCTAAAGGATATTTATTATATGTTCTGGAAATAATGGAACCTTCAGTGGATGGATGACTACCCTCAGGTGATGGCAGGAATCCATGCTCGGCTTATTGAGGAGACTAAGGCCGTAGTCGCACAGGAAGAAGGGGCTGTGTACGACGTTGGGATGGTGAACAGCCAGTTTACAGTGGAGGAGACAAAAGCCATTGCCAAGGGGTATGAGCTGCTGGCCGAGGACGAGGATGATGAGGACGGCTCGGATCTCAAGGGGCATGGTGATCCACGTCACATCACTGTAGGTATCTCGTTTTTTACTTTAGCTCCGCCATTACCTATTCTGGATTGCAAAACTTATGATTATTTATACTTGCATTGTGCAGGGATGTCTTCGGGGCAAGTTGGGCTTCGCGAAAGGAAGGTGAGTCTCTTGAGCAATCTGAGTTCTTGAAGGACATGGCTGGAGGGAGAGGGCCGAGTGGCAAGGATGTCCTCCCTTCTTAGTCGAGGAGATTTCCTTTTCCCTTTTTGCATGTATTTTTGGAGGATGTATGGACGCTTTGCATATGTATATAAATATAAGCAATAAGCTTTGGATGAGAAAATTTTACCGTTGTACTGTTCAAGTTCTGTTTTTTGTATGTTTATCTGGGACGACTTTTGTGATGCATGATTGTTATAGTCTACTCTGTCTATTTATGAACTGTTTACGACTTAGTTAATCGTTATAGTGTTCAGAGACGCAGAGAACCATAAAAGCACTGTTATATTCAAGGCCGATCGTGAACGATAACTACTCGGGCTAATGCCTATGTCGTGAGTATTATTCGATTTATCGTTGCCGGCGTGTGTAATGCTGATCGTCAAGTTCGAACTACCCTTGGCTGCAGCCACATCTATATCATGAGGTTTATAATCGTTTTGCAGTTGCCGGCAAGCCAAATGCCAATGATGAACTGCCTAGGCTATAAATTGTGCCTAATTCGTGGCTTATGATCGGTTCATCATTGCCGGCTTGGGAGTGCCAATCGTCAGTTGTGAATTGCCAAAGCTTGTTTCGTGCCCTTTATCATGGCTATCTTACTTTCACTACTACCAGCGAGTGTCTGCGATTGCTCGCAGTAGGAATAGTCATCAGATAAAATAATTAAATGAAAGGACATTTAAATAAGATAAGTAATGCGAGACACCAGATTTTTATAGTGGTTCAGCCGAAATATGCCTACGTCCACTGTCTTTCTTTTATTGTTTTAATACATGTTTCTTTACAACTCAAGAGAAGTAGTAGCGGAGATGTTGGAGATTCCATGCTTTCCCAAACACCTCTCCATCTACCGTTGACAAGATGTAAGCTCCATTGTAAAGATCCTTATAAATAACAAACGACCCCTCCCAAATTGGATCTAGTGCTCTGGGTCGTGAGAAGACTCGTTTGAGTACCAAGTCTCCTTCTTGCAGTGTTCGAGGCTTCACCTTAGAGTTATACTGCCTTGCCACCTTTTGCCTATGGGCGGCGGCTTTGAGGGCGGCGTCGTTTCTTTTTTCCTCGATCAGGTCAAGTGACATGTTCAAGAGCTCCTCATTTTCTTCTGGATTGTAATGTATCCTGTGGTGCAAGGGGACGACATCTTTGATGGGGAGCATGGCCTCGGTTTTGTATGCCAATGCGAATGGCGTGTGCCTTGTCGCGGTCTTATAAGAAGTTTGGTAGGCCTATAAAGCAGTAGGCGGTTCGTCGACCCATGCCCCCTTGGACTTTTCTAGCTTCTTCTTGATTAGTGTTTTCAACACCTTGTTCACTGCTTCGACTTGTCCATTTGCCTGGGGGTATGCTACAACTGAAAAGCTTCGGGCAATCCCATGTTTATGGCACCAATTGGAGAATTCTTTACTGTCGAATTGAAGTCCGTTATCCGATATGATTTTCTACGACACCCCAAACCTGCACAGGATGTTACGTATTAGGAAGTTTATCACTTTGGTAGATGAAATTTTATTTAAAGGCTCCGCTTCCACCCATTTGGTGATATAATCCACTGCCACTATAGCGTATTTTGCTCCTCCTCGACCCATGGGGAGTTCCCCGATCGATTAAGTCCCCAGATGGCAAAGGGCCTGGGGCTGACCATCTGGATTAAACCAGTAGGTGGCAATCTCAGGATTTTTGCAAATCTTTGGCATTTGTCACATTTCCTAGCAAACTCGGCCGCATCCTTGTTCAGTGTGGGCCAAAAGTATCCATAACGCAGGATCTTTTTAGCTAGAGTTTGCCCTCCGGTGTGGTCGCCACAACTTCCTTGATGTATGTTGTTAAGGATATCTTTTGCTTTGTTCCTGGCATCACACCTTAGTAGCAGATTGGAAAAGCCGCGATGGCACAACATGCCATTCTGGATGGTGTAGCGGGATGCCTTCCTCAAGATTCTCCCGACTTCGTTTCGATCTACTGGTAAGGTTCCTTCTTGTAAGTACCTGACGATGGGGATCATCATGTCTCCTCCTTGTCTGTGATCGCTGTGATTTGCAAACACTCGAAACTCGGTGCGGATTGTCTCATGACGGGGGTTGCCCCCGGCATTGGTTCAGTTCTTATGCTATCCCCTTTGGCGAGGGCATCCGCCTCTTGATTTTACCATTGTGGGATGGGTTTTATTACATAGTAGTCTAGCTCATCAAGGAGGGTTTTGGCCTTTCTGAGGTAGGATGCAAGCTTTTGCCCGCGAGTCTGGAATTCTCTAAGGATCCGGTTAACAATTAGTTGTGAATCACTGTGCACACATATTGATTTAACTCCTATTTCTTTAATGATTTCTAAGCCGGCTATTATTGCCTCATATTCAGCTTCGTTATTAGTTGCAGCGAACTCTAGTCTCAATGCATAGCTTAATTTCCTTCCTCAGGGTATGTCTATTATGACACCTGCCCCTGAGCCGAGCTCGTTTGATGCTCCATCAACGAACATATTCCATTTGACAGTTTCCTCAGTCCTTGCCGCAGCCTCCTCATTTTGCATTGTGAACTCAGTTATGAAATCAGCCAAGGCTTATCCCTTAATTGCGGTGCGCAGGTGGTTGGTAATGTCGTACTGGCTTAACTCAATGCACCATTTTAACAGCTGCCCTAACGTGTCCGGTTTATGTAGGACTTGCCTCAAAGGTTGATCCATTAGAACTCTAGTGGAGTGAGATTGAAAGTAGTGTCATAATCTCCTGGATGCTATCAGCAGATAGTAAGCCAATTTTTCGATCTTTGGGTATCTAGCTTCTGCCCCTATGAATCTTTTGCTAATGAAGTATACCGGTCTTTGGATACGATCATCTTCTCGTACTAATGCGGCACTTAGTGCGTGGGAGGATACAACTAGGTATAGGTAGAGGCTTTCTCCATTTATTGGAGTGGAGAGTACTGGAGGCTTCTGTAGGTGTTCTAGCAGACTCCGAAAGGCTGAGTAGCATTCATCGGTCTATTCAAATTTTCCTTTGTCCTTTTTGAGGGCTTCAAAGAACGGGACACACTTGTCCGTGGCCTTGAATATAAACCTGCTCAGAGCAGCTACCTTCCCGTTTAGGCTCTGCATTTCCCTCCACGTGGCTGGAATTTTGACGTCTTTCAAAGCTTGTACCTTTTCAGGATTCACCTCTATTCCTCTAGCATGCACAATGAAACCTAAGAATTTACCCGAAGATACCCCAAATGAGCATTTCAGAGGATTCAGCTTCATTTGGTATTTGTGTAATATTTGGAACATCTCGTCTAGGTGGCTCAAATGATCCGTTGCTCTTCTTGATTTGACAAGCATGTCGTCGACATAAACTTCCATGGAGTGACCAATTTGCTGCTCAAACATCTTATTAACTAGACGTTGATAGGTAGCGCTAGCGTTTGTAATCCCGAATGACATGACCTTGTAGCAATATAGGCCTAGATCCGTAATGAAGTTAGTATGTTCTTGATCCGACACATGCATAAGGATCTGGTTGTGTCTTGAATATGCGTCCATGAATAACAATAACTCATGTCCTGCGGTTCCGTCTACCAGTCGGTCGATTCGAGGCAAAGGAAACCAGTCTTTTAGGCAAGCATCATTGAGGTTGGAGAAGTCAGTGCAGGTCTGCCATTTCCCATTAGGCTTTTTCACTAAAACCGGTTTGGAGTTCACTTCGGGTAAATGGCTTTGTGGATAAAACCATTGGCGAGCAGGTTCTTTACCTCTTCGTTAAGAGTGGTCGACCATTCTATCCCCATGCTTCTTTTCTTTTGTTTGATCGGGATCTTGGCTCAATATTGAGGGAATGGCAAGCTACCTCTGGGGATATTCCCACCATGTCTTCGTGGGTCCATGCGAATACATTCAAATTCTTATGTAGAAATCCTATCAGCTAGATGTTTAGATTCTTGTTCAACTGAGACCCTATCTTTAAAAGCCTTGTTTTGTCATGTTCATCTACCATCACATGTTCCATAGCCTCCATGGGCTCGGCCTTGACCTCCTCCTCTCTATCTCTAGGGGCCAACTCATTAAAAGGGTCACTAGTATATTCGAGAGGAGGAGCCTTCTTTAATTGCTATGCTTTTGCAGTTTTGGCTCAGAGGGCGACCCCTATGCTCTTACCATTTTCCTTCCTTTTGTTTTGGCGGAGTTCTATCACGTAGCAATCTCGAGCTGCGTCTTGGTCGCCTTCTACCTCTCCTATTCCGTTATCAGTTAGGAATTTCATCTTCAGGCACCATGGGGCCAAGACTATCTAGATATCTGACAACGCAGGCCTCCTTAAAAGTGCGTTGTAAGTAGAGTGTCCATCTACCAACACGAATGTTTGCTTTAGGATGACAGATCGGGGGTGACTTACCAGCTCAACAAACAAGTCTAACTATCCAAGTGGCATCGTGGCCTCCCCCGTGAACACGTGTAAGGGCTTATTGCACGGGGATACATCTTTCATTGATAACTTCATTTTGTTGAAGGCATGTTCGAACAAAATATTCACTGAGCTTCCTGTATCAACTAAGATGCAGAACACCTCTGCCGAGCCGATTCAGGCAGAGATAACCATGGGATTGGTATGCAGATACTACTTTCCAACCAATTCTTCATTGCTGAAGGTTATGTTGATCCTTTCTCTCCATTTTCCGATGCGTCCTTCAGTAATGGAATGAACATATCCTTCCCTATCTTTCGAAGACTTTCCGTACCTCTCCATCTCGGCCCAACTTCCATCGGCCACATGCGGGCCTCCAAATATGGTATGGACAACTATCTTCTCCTGGTTGGAGAGGCTTGTTCCTGCTCCTTCTTTGTTGTTTCCTTGCGGGTGCCGCCCAGGTCCCTCGTGGACTGGAGCGGGAGAGTTGTGTCATTGCTGCACGTACCGTTCCAGTTTCTTTTTTTGGATGTATTCCTCAATGAGATCCTGCAAATGTTGACATTCTTCGTTGTTATGCCCGTGAGACTCATGGAAGCGACAATATTTTCCTGTTCTAATTGCGGCTTCTGACTCTTTTTTATACGGAGGGCATTTGTATTTTAATTCATGTTGAGTAGCCAGGTAAATGTTCTCCATAGTGCCATTCAAAGGAGTGTATGAATCGAATCTCGGTCCAGGTCTGTATCGTCGCTTATTGCCCTTTTCAGTTCTCGAGTTGCCTTGATGGTTACTTTTTCCTTCGTTGTTTGGCTTACTCCCCTCTCCTCGGGGTAGGGCACTCATGTTTCCTTGGATGCTAGAACCCCCTCTGGGTTGCTCGCTATGTCGGTGAGTCGCCATGTCTTCTAGTCTCTTGTATTTTCCGGCTTCATGAAAGAATTTTTACAGAGTCAATGGCTTTTCCTTCGTCAACCTTCTTGCAAGCTTTGAATCGGGGTGGGCGCCTCCACATAGCGCCATCAGTGTAAGCCTTTCATCCGTGTTTTGTACTGCTGCTGCTGCAGTATTGAAACAGGTAAGATATTGCCATAGCGGTT
Source organism: Allium fistulosum (assembly GCA_030737815.1). Classification (NCBI taxonomy): domain Eukaryota; kingdom Viridiplantae; phylum Streptophyta; class Magnoliopsida; order Asparagales; family Amaryllidaceae; genus Allium; species Allium fistulosum. Next base: position 747,464,089 of record CM060905.1, on the reverse strand, counting down.
CTCCAGCTTTCTGTTTTACGTCTAACAAGGAATAAGAATCTCTGTGCTATTCCACATGGATTCGGAATTGACATATGATTTTTTCCTTCAACATTTCCCAAGAGCTAATGGAGCCATGAGGCAGGTGACAAAACCATGTGGTTGCTAAGTCTGACAGGAACAGGGGAAAACATTTACACAACACACCCTCTTTTGCTCCATTCATGAGCATGTGCTGGGTGTAGCACTACAAGTGGATGATTGGGTCGGATGTGCCTTTGTAGGGATCCACAGTGGGCATCTTCCATTCTCGAGGAGTGGCTGTCTCTTCTATGTCCCAGGTGAAGGGGCTGGACACCCTTGCCCCTATCCCTCTTTCGAGTTGTTTGCATCTGAGATATTCCCTGAAGAGGCATGTCATACTCTCCTCGGATTCTGGGGTAGCCCTAAGAGAAGTGGGGGCTTCCCTTTGATGGCGTCTGGAACCTTGGTTGAGGCTGGATTGGCGATAATTGGCTCGAAGCATGACAGGTAGAGCCACAGTCGGTCCTTGCCTGTGCCTCCTTGACTGGGCCCAGCTTTGGATGCTCTTTTAGGATCGGCTTCGGGCTGAGTCCTGGCTCGGCTTCGAGTTCTTGTATCTTCTTGATTGAGTTCTTCATTTGTAGGGTATTTGTTCCGTATACGCGACTCTCCGGATTGAGACTCACCTCGAGATTCAGTGTTGTGAGTGGATTCCTTCGTGCCTCTCAAGCGTGTCATGAGTTGGTCCACTAAAGCTTTTTGCTGGGCAGCGAAGCGGTCAATCATCTCATTCACAATCCTATCTAAATCTTCTCGGGTGACAGCTGAGTTTGGAGGTTGAGAGTGGGTAGCCGGGTTTTCTTGATCTTCTTGGATGGGGTTGAGTGTATTAGTAATGGCCGTGCTCTTACCCTTATCGGTGTTGCGCCTAGAGGGAGCCTTGTTCTAACGTGAGTTAAGGTTTGGAAGGATGGTGGACAGAAGAGTTCGACTCTCCATGCAGCTCGCTCTCAATGAAAGCACCAAAAATGTTTGCTCAAAAGTTGGACAAACACCACTAAATTTTATTTTCAGTTAAGTCTCGTTTGATTTGGGGTTTTTAAATGTTCATACACGTAATGGAATGAATTTCAGCAAGTGCAGAGACAGTTCACAATTTCTAAGTTCGGAAAGCAGATAACGAAAGTAAATAACACAGAGTTTTATAGTGGTTCAGCCTGAATGTGCCTACATCCACTTTCCATCTTATTATTCTCTCTTTGATTTGGTTACAAGTACAAGATTATTCGAAAAGAGTAAAAACTTTAAGTAGCGGAAGTGATGGATTTTAAACAGAGTTTTCTCTCTTTTTTCTCCAAAAATCTGTCCCCATTGTTGTTGAGAAGCTCTAGTATTTATAGAGTGGAGTTGTGAAGTGTGGAGGAGAAGTTATAGCATCCTGAGTTTGGTTCGGCATTTGAGTCAGGGACAGTTGGATCGGCATTTAGGTTAGGAAGTTTGCCTGGTTTGGTGGTCCTTTTTTGCTTTGGTTCGGTGATCCTGCCTTGGAGTACCTTACTTGCCGATCCAAACATTTGATTCGGCATGTTTGTCATACCGGACCAAATGTTTGGTCCGGCAGTTGATGTGTTGTGCCGGACCAAATACTTGGTCCGACATATCAGAGAATGCTGGACCAAATGTTTGGTCCGACATCTCTAAGGATACCGGACCAGATACTTGGTTCGGTATACCATAGGATGCCGGACCAAATATCTGGTCCGGCATGTCGGTCCATATGTTTGGTTCAACATTTTTGCAAATGCCGAACCAAGCATTTGGTCTGGTAATTCTGTTTCCTATACCCCTGCTTGCCTTTGCCTCCTTCTTCCTTCGCTTGCCAGAAAACCGAGCCAACAGCTACTTCCAGCAATGCGGGGACCTCCGTGATTGACATCAGTGTGGTTAACTGGAGGAATAAAGTCTTTTTAGGAATCATTCTCTACAAAGTTAGCAGTGTTGCTCGGAGGCCTTTGACTATTCTTCTTGAAATGGAAAGATTGCTGAGTTTCCTTAACGAGCTCCTTTAGAGATTCTGATTTGATCATATATTGAATTATACCTACCAAGACACGGCATTCGTCAGTATTATGCCCATTTATTTTTTGGTAGGCACAATAATTTCCACCTCTTAGGCTCAGGATGGTTTTTAGCTCTGTAGGAAGTGGGGAAATTTTCACCATATTTGGCTATAGCATAAATGTAGGAAATGGTTTTATTCAAGTCTACATAATTGGATTTAGGGATTTCCTCCCATCCTCTTCTACTTTTATCCCATTTTGGCTTTTTGTTGGGGTGATCGAAACTGAACTTTCCTCCCTGTTTCTTTGGCTAAGACTTCTTCGTAGCATGGTGCATTTCGTCTATGCAGATGAATAAGTCAGCTTGGAGATGGATGTCTTGCAGATCTCCACACCCATTAACATAGAGCTCTTTCCAAAAAGGAGTATGCTCAATTAACCTCGAATGTACTGCCATCGGCTTCTCCATATCGGTCATATTTTCTTCTTTTAGTGCTTCTGCATTGAATCTCCTTAGATATTCGCCAAGAAATTTCCCTGGCCTTTGCTTGACATTAGCTAGCATACTGGAATCTATGGTAGGGTCTTTGCATATGCAAAATTGTGTTGAAAATTCATAAGGAAATTGTTCCCAGGAGTGGATGGTCTTTTCTCGGTAATGCCTATACCATTTGGCAGCTGCTCCATGGAAAGTTGTAGGGAAGGGCCTGCAACAAACTACCCCAGAAGCATTATGCAAGTCCATTTGACTTTCGAAAGCTAAAAGTTGATCATCAAGATCAGTGGTTCCATCATACTTCAGCGAAGGTATTTTAATATGGGATGAGATTCTGACAGTCATTATCTTCTCTATAAAAGGAGCTTCTCGAAAATTATTATTAACCCTTGGTTAATGGGTTCTCTTCCCCTTAAGGTCAAGCATATCCTTCACTATTTTTTGGGCCACGTCCCTAAAGTAGGCTTCGTCATCACGATAGTCCCCTTTATGGGGCTTATATTCTTTATATGAGATTGAGCTATCTGATTGCTCGGGTTCTATTAGCCTTTCTTGATTCTCTTTTCGATGGTTCATTTTAGCATTATTGTCTTCTTTTGCTTACGATCTTAGAGAATACATTACTGGTCCTTTATCTTAGGTTTCTTTCTTCCTTTGTGGGCCCATGATACTTTTTCCCTTATCTTTTCTTTTGAGTATTGAGATGTCTAGGTTTCTTCCTGGAGACTCCACTTCTTCTCCACCTTCAGTAAACTTTGTCTTAGAATATTTCTAAGAGAGAACTTTCTCAAGAAACTCTTGCATAACTGTAAGTCGTTGTGTTAAATCTTGAATTTTAGCTTCACTGCCTATGGGCTTTACTAGGATTGAAGGTTGTCCAATCTCTGTATTCTCCGAATTGAAGTTTGAAGTTACATTATCCTCCAAGGTTGTCTGTTGAACAACTTCTTTATTGACTTTTTTAGTCCTCACCATTTTCCAGGATTAAAATTTTACTTAATTAGTTTCAAAGCAAAGAAACAACAACATGGAGGTTCAAGCCCTCCTTCTAGTGCCAAAATGTTGAGCCAGAATTTTGGCTTAATACCCAGGATGTTATACAGGGTGGTATTATTCGAAAATGTTCCAATAATACCCATTGATTTTAATATAATCACGAAGTTGTCCAAAAGTTCAAGTCACATGTTCAAGGGTGAAATAGGCGAGTCATATAAATATGCAATAAACCTTCATTCGCATATCAATGGGAAAAATAAACATTTCACGTAAATATATAATAGCCCTTGTTCATATGTCAATTTGAATGATAGGCAATATGATAGAGTTAAGGATATGCCATGGGGCAATTATGTAATTTGTTACATATATCTAACTCGATAACCAATCTTGTTTGAAATAAAAGGTGTTTTCTTTCTATTATATACTTGATATAATGTATTATATTAATTAATTAATTTAATTAAAAGTATATTTAATATACATTTTATGATGGTAGTTACAAAGTGTTTTAACCGAGAGTAATTTATCACAATGAAAATAAATATACGATTTAAAATGTTCCTAGTTAAGATGCATCGAGACTGGATATCGATATATCCGTTGAGACTAGAGTGCACAATGCTCTCCATATGTTAGGCATTGTATTACTCATGTCTACTAGGGGCACCTAGAGGTTACGTACCGATAGTTATTGGATAATTATGGAACAATTTACTCGATAGTTTTATGTTGGTTAATATAACTAAGGTCAAACAGAAAATTTTGATGTGATTGATTTACACAGTTCTCTCAACTTAAGAACCCCGAGGATCTTCAACATGAAAGCTACACTTTAATTATAGTCAAATCATGGCATTGCGTTCCATCGAGTGACTATAGCTGGGTTGAGTAGAAGTATTGGAAGTGAAGCACTATTCAACCGAGGATTCATCTCCTCAGTTATATGCGGTTGATATCACAATCAACTTAAGTCAACTCAAATTCTCTGGTCAGAGCATTTCAGTTAATAATAATTGTCATTATTGAACCAAGGACTTTGTGTTTGGACTATGGAGTTCAATATGGATGATATTGGAGTTTTGACCATTACCAAATTCCATAAGTCCAAAGTGATATAGTTTGACGAAGAGAATTTGTGTAAAATAAATGTCACAACCGGGTAACGCTTAATATAGTGAAATTTAATTTTACTAAAACTAAGCAAGCGATAAATTTGGCCAAAATGTCACACCACCTGTTAAGTGATGTGTGAACGTTAACATTCGAATAGTTCGATGTTAATCGCTGAATGAATTTACACCTGTGGGTCACACAACCGAAATGATGATGTCTCTTTAGACCAAACAATTTAATTAGTTTATAATTGTTATAAATTAATTAATATTTATAAAATATTAATTATAAAATTTAAATATGATTAGGGAATAAATATTATTGTAATATTTATAATAGTTATAAATTATCGATCGATATGAGATATTCATAAGGAATTAATTTGGATTTAATTAAATATATTTGCTTGGGCTTAAATGTGCTATTTCCCATAGAGTTGGAGGCAAAATTTCTACAGAAAACATCAATTATTGAGGGCGGCAAAATAGGGTAAAGAGGGTTTGCGATGGATGGTAGAGATTTAGTGAGAAAAGGTATGTGATGTGGTCCACTTTTCTCTCTAATTAAACCATTATAAAAGGAACACTAACCCTAACTTTAGAAGGACTTTTTTGTTGCCTCCTATCTTCTTCATCTTGGTTGCGTTACACCTTCCTAAAGCTCCGATAAAACTCAAATCAATCAATTCAAATTAATAGCTATTTGATAGCAAAAGGATTTGCGGTTCAAGGACTAGCAATCTGTAGAATTGAGAAGGTTTCAAAATAGGAGAACTCATCATTACAAGGTGGACTTAAGGGCATTAGTTTTAGGTAAGTATTTAGTTATGTATATATGATGCATAACCGTATATTGTTCATATATATATTGTGATTAATGTATTGCTAGTTAGGTGAGATTCCTACAAGTATTGATGTTGTCACATATTGATTGGTTATGTGTATTTGTTTATAAAATAAAATGAAAATAAATTTTCATTAAGGATTTGATACATACAGCCGAAATCATTATATTTTATTAATTAATATATACATATATTAATTAATTTGTTTATATGATTTGTATTAAACTACATAACTATATCACATAAGTAACTAAACTAATATTTTTCAATTGTATATTTAAATTGATTATGGTTTTTAATGATAGAAAATATTTTTTTAGTAATTATTTAATAATTTTATTATTATTTAATCAGTATACGAATTAATAAATTGATATAAAATAAATTATGTTTCAAAAATTAAAATTAAAATTTTCTAAAATTAATTTATCATCATAGAAGCTCTCGCTCTTTTTTATATTTTAAAAAGTCATTTTTAAATTCAACTAAAAGTATTTAATTAATAAAGAATAAAATTTTTACCTTGAAAAAATTGAAATTTTTTCATAAGCTATAAAATATCATGTCTAATTTTCTGAAATTTTAAAATTCAAAATATTTATTATTAAAAAATTTTCTATCATTTATTTATTGTTGTTTAACCAATTAATTCATCATATATATATATTAATATAATAAAATTATAATTAAATTTGGAGCTGTTCGATCTGTTGTTAAAAATTAATTTTAAGTTTTGTAATTTTTATATTTATATATAAAATATTCTAACTTATATTTACATTAATTATTATATTATATTTATTTATATACATATTGTTATATATATATATATATATATATATGAAATTATGTTACTTTAATACACACACACACATATATAAATATATATACGTATTTAAAAAAAATTATTAATTAAAAAGAATTAAATTAAACTTATATCTTATATATATAAGTTTATTTAATTTTTAACACTATAATATTTTGCATATGAATACATTTATAATATTTTCTCACAATATACATATATAAATACATACATACATACATACATACATACATACATACATACATATATATATACACACACACACACACTTGAGTTTTTATATATAATAAGTATAAATGTATACACATATTTAGACAACATACAATATATATAGGATGAGCTAACATGAGCGTTGCTATGTAAATCTCAACATCTATATACAGACATGTTATACCTTGCACGGAATATCATGTTACACATGCAAGCCATACACGTGTGTGTGTGTATGATACATATGTATACTTATATAATTGACAATAAATTTCTATCAATAATTTATGAATTTAAATGAAATATATGATTTTATTTAAATTAAATTTAGAAATGTTCTAAATAAGTTATACTTCATAGGCCTAATAAAGATTCAATAGGGTAATGTTTTTTGAAATTCACTCATATCTTCTGCTGTGGGTTGGCACAGTTCCAACACATTATGCAAGTTAAACTTCAATTTAAACAAAGACTTAAGTGGCCTTGTACAAATTAATAATATGCATGTCCAAGTTCAAGTCCAAGTCCAAAAATAAAGTAATATGCATGTCCATTATTCAATAATAGTCAAGTATACAAGGGAAAAATTAAATATCCAAGTCGTTATGTGCAAAAAGTTCAAAAGTTACAATGGGCTCTAAAAATCGCCAAAATCAATTTAGGGTTTCCAACTTTAAATTGAGAAATGAGTAAAGAAATGATTTGCCTTTTCCTGATGACGGCGAGGATCTATTTATAATGGTATCAATCATGCGGGATGATTGACACATGTCCAAGCATTGAATCTAAGGGCTCCGCTTGCACCATCCTGATGAGATCTTTGAATTCCTTTGTAAAGATTCGATATCGCGTATTTGTAGAAGCTTAATAACACAGCTTTCCTTGTAAAAATATAGCAGCCTTCCTGTAACATCCTCTATCTTGAAGCCCAAAGCTAAGTACTACATATGCTGATATCATCTATAGTACTCACTTTCGGCGACCAAATACGGTAATGTTAATGGTGTCCATAATATCAGAAGCACATGAATATGAAACAAAATCACAGATTTCAAAAACAACATTTCTGATTACATTTCACAAAACATATTTCATATCCAATTACATAATCCAAATCGCTTTCCAAGTTCAGATCAAATATAATTATTACATAAATATGCCAAGAGCGATAAATGAAGATGCCACCTTGGTTGACCAGAGTTCTAAATAGTCATATCAGACTTAATACAACACAACGAAATAAAACAAAATGACTCCTAAATATAGCTGGCATCAGCCTCCTGCTCATCTTCGGAAGCTTTATTCGTCGACCTACTAAAACATGTAAACCTCAACTCTCAACCTACTCAAATCAATTTTGAGCACCCGAGAGTTTAAGGGGAAAACATAAACTTCGAGTCAGACATAAAGCCCGGTGTGAATAATACTATACATCTCGGTTATCTGATATTAAGTAAGGCCACGACGCTTAACGGAACGGGTTTCCCCTCACTAATATCCTTTTAAAAACATATCTTTCGCAAATCAAAATCTTGCAACCAAACTGGTTAAAACAATAATATCAATATCATATAAGCATACAAATTAGGTAATAAATGGACTATCTATATGAACACTATAGTTTTGTTTGGCTAACTAATAACCTTTGGCTGACTCGGGTCTACCAGAAAAATAAAAAAATAGTCTAACTTCTGTTAGATACTCTTCTGGACAGTCTGTCCCTAACTTACTTCTCCCAAGGTCAACTGACCCTAATGGTTTTTCAGGCTCACAGATAACCTATCTCTACTATGTATATTCCTTTCTGTGTGTAACATCATTTTAGTCTTACCTATGACAAAGCCCTACACACTGGAATTTTGGACTTATATTAGCTAGGAGCTGCTAGCTAAAGTATAGGGCGCGACCCCATACCAGTCCCATCTGGTATTCTAATATCTGAGTCATTTTACTTAGAGTCATCTACCCTTAAAATTTTCCTTGAAAACATTTCTTTCAACTTGATTTAACCTTTTAAATCATTCTTAAACAAGGAAAATATATTCTATGCTTTACTCAAATCACTTTGCCATGTTATATATACTTTACACAAAACATTTGTTAATGAAAACATTCGAAACCTTTGAAAGTATCCCTTTCGAAACAATTGAAAGTACCCCTTTTGAAACCATTTACATTAAACTTTTCGAAAACATTGAAATCATCTCTTTCGAAAGCTTTATAAAACCTTAGACATCCTCTTTTCAAAACACTTTAAACATGCCTTTCGAAACTGTTGGAAACCTTCCGTTTAAAACCTTTCGAAAACATTGAGGAACCATCCCTTCGAAACCTTTAACTTAAACCTTTCGAAAGCATTAAGTTCTTTACATAAATCAAACCTTTCGAAAGATTTTGGGTTCAAGTAAAACATGTGGAACAACCTTTCGAAACCATTTAAAACTATTCCTTTCGAAACCTTTGGGTTTAACTTTCAATAGAACAAAAGGCTCCTAAAACAACTAAGTCAAAAGCACTCTTTAGAAAGTAATTTCCTAAGTAAAGAAGTGGATGGTGTCGAAATCAATCCCTTTGAAAGCATTGGAGAAGCGGATTAGGTTTTAAAGCAAATAAACCCTTTCGAAGGCATTGCTTCGAAAGGTAAGATGCGGCTGCTAGTGGTTTCGACCCCTTCGAAAGCTTCTTTATAAAACGAAGGCGCAACCTCTTTCGAGACCATTCTTTAAAACCATTTGACCAAGTCGAAAGCTATCTAAGTTGAAAGCATTCTTTTCGAAAGCAAAGCAGGTGCATTCCCTTTTAAAAGCAAAACAAGGCTTCGACCCCTTCAGAACCCTTTGTTTCGACTCAATACCTTTCGCCTATTTCCAATTTACTATGTACCAAGTCTTTGGTACCGTGCACATTGGTTTAGATGGAGATGGAGGAGGAAGTACCTAGTCGAAAGGTAGGAGCTAAAAGTGGCGAAACAAGAAAAACATGGTAAAACTGATTTTTAACTTTAAAAAGTAATTCTTTCCAACTAACCTGCTTTGTTTGTCAACATATGATTAGTTGCTAAATTCTTTTCCAAATACTTTCCTAACAATGCTGCCGAAATTTCAGGAGTAAATAATTTAAAATGTTTACAAAATGCCCCTTCTCTTTTTATAAATATATATAAAACATTTAAGTCTCATACCTTAAATAATTTTATATACTTATTAAAACACTTAGGAAAATTCTACAAAAATTCCCATAAATCACTTTTAATATGTTTTCTAACATATATTAATTTCTGACCCAAAAACAATATAATTTAGCCGTAATTAAATTTAAACCCAATTAATCATTTTCTTCACTAGAAAATTAATAATAAATCCATATTAATTTAGAAAATTATGAAATTTGAAACCCATCTCTAAAATATCATTTTTGACCTTATCTCAAAATCGCAAGGCATTTGGATGTCATATAATAGGGGTTTCACATTAAAAATTATCATAAAATCCATATGAAATAGCATAAATCAAACAAGCATATATATCCATTTTAACAATAAAAAACATGGCAATATACCTTGCAAAAATATTCGAGTCTGATCTAGAGACCTAAAACATCAAAAATATGAGATGTAACCTATTATTCACCTTTAGCTTGTGATTAAGGTGTTTAGATTTGATCTTGGATTAAGTTGCTTAAGCTTCTTCCTCTTATCTTCTTCTTGTTTTCCCTTAATGGTGGCCGACCTCGCTTACATTTTTTTTAACGTGTAAACTGAATGGTCATGAAGGGTTTAGGGCATTAGAACATATCTTATTCCTACTTTGGCCCTTATCTATTTGCCTTACCTATTTCATTTTAGTTTCCCTTAGTTCATTGTTTAAGTTTGCACGGCTACCTCTATTAACACAAATCTCAATCCCTTATCCATTTCATTATTTCATTTAATTTAAATAATTAAATGTCCTAAATAATGTTAATCAAAATTAGGGTCGTTATAGACTCCCCTCCTTAAAGAATTCGCCCTCGAAATTACGATAAGGTACACACAAATCAATCATAAAGGTAAAACATACCATGAAACAAATCAGGATAAGCGTCTCTAATCCTGCTCTCAGTCTCCCAAGTATAGTCTCTCTCATCGTCGCTCCACTGAACCTTAACTAATCTGACTGTCTTGTTCCTTATCCTATTCTCATCTCTCGTGACTATACGAACTGACTTCCTAACTATAGTCAAATTTGGTTCCACTACTAAGTCCTCTAACATAGTCGGTGCTATAGTAGTCTCCGGATCTTGAATACACTTTCACGGATGAGAAACATGAAAACCATTGTGGACTCCTACTAAACTCTTTGGTAACTCTACTCTATATGCGAGTTCCCCGATCCTCTCTATAATAGGAAATGGTCCAACAAATCTCGGTGCTAGTTTCCCTGATTTCCTTAATCGAATTTCACCTTTCATTGGTGATACCTTGATGAAACCATGATCTCTTACTGAGAACTCTAAGTCCTTCCGTCTTCTATCAGCATAACCCTTCTGCCTAGACCGAGCCTCCTTCATTCTAGCTTGAATCAACTCAATCTTCTCTGCAGCTTCTCTAACTAAATCCGAACCAAGAACTAACTTATCCCCGGTCTCTAACCAACAAACGGGTGATTTGCATGGCCTTCCATACAAAGCTTCAAGCGGTGCCATCACTATACTAGCCTGATAACTGTTGTTATACAAAAACTCGGTTAAGTGTAGATGGTCTTCCCATGATCCTCCAAAATTTAGCACACAAGCTCGTAACAAATCTTCTAAGACTTTGTTAATTCTTTTCGTTTGCCCATCTGTCTGTGGATGGTAAGTGGTACTCATCTTGAGTTTTATACCTAAAGTATCCTGTAGACTCTTCTAGAACTCACTATAAAATAAGGAATCTCTATCACTTATTACACTACTAGGAATTCCATGCAGTCTAACTATATTCTTCATAAATAACTTAGCTAAAACAAGTGCCGTCCTGGTTGACTTAACAGGAATGAAATGGGCACTCTTGTTTAACCTGCCCACTATGACCCATATGCTTTCATTTCCTCTATTAGATCTAGGCAACCCATCTATAAAATCCATTGAGATCGAATCCCACTTCCATACAGGAATATCTAAAGGATAAATTAACCCACTCGGTTTCTGATGTTTGGCTTTTACTTGTTGAAGTTCAGACATTACTTCACCTATAAGCCTACATCCCTCTTCATACCATCCTAGAAGAAATTTCTCTTCATGTCCTGATACATCTTAGTTCCTCCTAGATGAGCAGTGAATTTTGAATAATGGCATTCTTCCAAAACTTCCTTCCTAATGCTTCCTACGTTTGGAACATACAACCTTCCTTTCTTCCTCAACCACCCATTCGGGTCAAGACTAAAATCCTTCAAGTCATCGCTCTCTATTCCATCCCTTAACTTTTTGATCCGTTCAACTAATAATGGATCCTCCATTTTCTTAGAAGCAATCTTTTCAATCATCACCGGTCAAACTTCTAAACATGACAACATAACTATTTCCTTATTAGATCTAGCTTCACATCTCTATGGTACTCTGCATGTTGTCAACGCTTCTAAATCTTTCCACTCAGCTATCATTGCCAACACTATATTCTGATGTTTTCTGCTAAGTTCATCTGCAACCTTATTCACTTTCCTTGGTGTGTACTCAATACCAAAGTCATAAGCGGCTAAAAACTCTAACCATCTCTACTATCTCATATTCAACTCCTTCTGAGAGAATAAATACTTCAGCGATCTATGGTACATATACAGCTCAAATCTCTCTCCCAAAAGGTAATGTCTCTACACCTTCAATGCAAAAATTACCGTAGTTAATTCCAAATCGTTAGTCCAGTACCTAATCTCATGCGGTCTAAGCTGTCGAGAAGCATAGGCAATCACTTTGCCCCTCTCCATTAACAAAACTTCTAATCTTGTTCCACATGCATATGTATACACTACTAAATCCTGATTCCCTTATGGAATAACTAACACAGGTGCATTAGTCAATAAGTGTTTCAGCATCTGGAATGCACTTTCACACTTATCGGTCCAAACGAACTTCACATCCTTTCGCGTTAGCTTGGTCATCGGTGCTGCTATCTGTGAAAATTCCTTTAGGAATCTCTGGTTATACCCCGTTAATCCAAGAAAATTCTTTATCTCAGTCACTGTCTCGGGTCTCTTCTAATTGTTCACCGATTTGATCTTAGTTGAATCTACAGACAACCCTTTCTCTCAGACTACATGACCAAGAAACTTCACTTCCTTCTTCCAAAAATGACACTTCGAAAACTTTGTCTTCAGTTGATGCTGCCTCAACGTCTCAAGTACCACTCTGAGATGACTTCATGCTCTCTTTCATCCTTGGAGTATATCAAAATATCATCTATGAAAACCAACACGAACATTTCCAAGTGCTCTTGGAAAAATCGGTCATCAAATCTACAAAGAATGCCGGCACATTGGTTAGTCCGATCGGCATTACTAACCATTTATATGATCCATATCTAGTTCTAAACGCCGCCAAAGGAATACTATACTCTTCCACACTATGCTGATGGAAACTTGTCGCCAAATTCAACTGGGAAAATACTCTGGCTCCACTCAACTGATCGAACAAATCACAATTCTAGGCAATGGATATTGATTCTTTATCGTTTTCTCATTCAACTTATGATAATCAATACATAACCTTAACGATCTGTTCGACTTCTTGGCAAACACTGCGGCCGCTCTCCAAGACGAACTGCTTGGCCTGATAAAATTCTTGCCTTCCAAATCCACCAACTGCACCTTTAACTCCCTCATCTCGGTAGGTGTCAATCTGCTTGGCGGTCTACTCACCGGTTCTGCTCCTGGCACTAAATCTGTCCGAAATTCAATAGCTCATTTCGGTGGCAATCCCACTACAGTTTCAAAGACATTTGTGAATTCTCTAACAATGAAAACTCGAATCAACTCGTCCTCTACCTCCACAACACCCAACAAAGCATTAACCTCACAACTAGGGTTTTCTATGGAGTATTATATTCGATCACTACAATCAGGGTGTCTAAGCGATATTTTCCTATCATGGCAAAATATCTTAGCATCGTATTTACTTAACCAATCCATACACAAAATAATTCCGAACCCTATGAAATCAAACACATGAAAACTACAAACAAAGGTATGACCTAACAATTCAAACTCTAAGTGTTCACATCTCATCCCAAGTGTCGCATACCCTCTATCGGATTTGCAACCCTTAAGGAAATAACTAGGTATGAGGGTTCTAGGTTAAGCTTATCTACCAAACAATGAGATACAAAAGAATGTGATGCACCGGTATCAAATAGAATGCTAACTAACATACCACGAATCATAAGCGTACCTCCCAACACAACCTTTACCTTTTCCTCTGCTGTTGGCCTCGAGGTAGCTGGCTCCAATGCAAATACTTTGCCATTTCCATCTTTGACTGGCTCCTTGCACTGGTTCTTATAATGTCCAATTTGATCGAAGTTGAAGCATCTAATATTCTTCTTCTCGATCACCTTCTTTCCATCTCCTGAGTGACATTCATTTGCTAAACGCCCTTTCTTATTACATTTATAACAGACCACTTCTGCCTTTCGCTTCTTAGTTCATAGCAGCTCCGCCCTTTTGTGCTCCCTTCTTATGGAAAAACTTCCTCTTCCGACTCTGCCCCACTTGGACTTCCTTTTCCTTGTTCCTTTCCAAAAAAGCAAGCATTTCCTCAATTTTCAAAACCATTTCCACTACAACATCACATAGATCCCTGGTATGCGGTAATTTGGCCTTAGCATGCTCAGGCTTCAACCCCCGAATGAAATTTTCATTCCTCTTAATCACAGTATCAACAGTAGCATAGCCATATCTTGTTAGCTTCTCAAACCTCATTGCATACTCAAGCACAGTCATGTCTCCCTGCTCTAACTCAGCAAACTTCCTGAGCATAATAGATTTAGCGATCTTCGATATAAATTTCTCCTCAAATCTCCTTTTAAACTCAACCCATGTCATTGTCTCCTCATTAACTCCAGTAGTAACACTATTCCACCAATACATTGTAGCTCCTTGTAGTTGTCTCGAAGCGAGTCTCCTCTTTTGCTCATCATTGAGCCCTAGATCAACGAAAATCCTATCATAATGAAGTAACCAATTCTCCACTTGAATTGCATCTTCGGTACTGATAATGTAACGACCACCCCATCCTCCTCGATTTGAACGAAAATCAAAAACGAGCTTTGAGCTCGAAAACTGGAAACAATGTCGAACGGAAATTCGCTTCAAACTCCAAAATCCGATCACCAGTACTCACGCCGACCAACCCTAAGCCACGCCACGCCACTACGAAACATTTCCCCCATACGCGATTGATTCCGATCATCCATAGCCAACGCCATCAACTCGCAACATCCTCGACTAGAACACAGAGCAGAACCCTAATTTGACTCCGACACATCGCCCCGATCATCAGAAAAGTCCTCATTCATTTTTCCTGTGATCCTCCACTCACCGGCCACCTCCATTCCAAGCCTCGCCGCACACCATATCGTCGATCGATGGTAAATGATAAAAGTCCCAAAATTGATCATCTCGAGTTTCCTCGACAACCTCATGACTAAAAATCCAGATATTTATACCGAAATTCAAGATTTCCTACCCTGAATCCATTCATGCAATTCAATCATGAAATTGTATTCATAAAATTTTGACCAATTTCTGATTTCCACAGTATTTGCTTATTTCTGAAATAATTATTAAACTAAAATCCTTGAAACCATTTTTAGAGTTGATATCATGTTGTTATAATCATATTTCATTCAAAGATCCAAGTTTAAGATTGCTTATATTTGGAGATATGGATTTTTAGAAGTAATTCAAGAAACTGTGAAAACAACAAAGACCAAAATTATATATACGGACATATCCACACTATACATATCAATTCAAGTTTATATTCATGCTAAAACATCCATGCAATCCAACATTATCTCACACATTTCACATGTATCCAAGTTATATCTCAAATTTAAACTGTTTTTTTTAAAATAAAATAGGTTTACTCACTTGATAAATAACAGAGAACTGAGGAAATATATATATTCAGCCATTTCACATATATCAACATCCATTCTTATATGCAAACATAATTTACTTCAAACATTCATCATATGCAGTAAAACTTATAACCATATTTAAGTTTTCAAAAGTGTTACTCACCTGAAACAAAGAAGATGAACAGAGCACATTTTGAAAAGCTTTTGAAAACTTGAATTGTTTTAATACTGGAAATTTGCATTGCCATTTCTTTTAAAACTTTAAACTTGAATTTACAGATGAATTTCTACTTGCTTCTGTCTGCATCTCAGGTTGGAAAGAATTGCATGCAAGCTGAAATGATTTTGCCTTTTTAAAACAGAGAAGAAATTGCTTTGATGATCTCTGCTTTTGAAAATCCAGGTTTGAAGAAGAGGCAGGCTAATGGTTTTTGATTTTGGAAAATGATTACAGGTTTTGATTTGAATTTTTTTCTTGGTTTTGAGGAGTGTTACTCACAGATTTTGTTTTGAGAAGAGTTTGTTATAGCTGAAGTTTCTTAAGTTTGAAGAGAATAGAAAAAGAATAGAATGGAAAAGGATTTGTTTATATAAAGGCTGAAATTATATGTAAATAAAAATAAAAGAAAACTAAAATTAAATGACACTTGTCTCATTGCTTAATTCATGACTTAACACATGTTACTTTAAGCTTTAATATGATGACATTTGTATTTTACTTATTTTCATTTATTTTAAAAGTGAATAAAAGACCTTTTTCTTTATTTATTTAAATACTTATCTATATATAAATTATGTTAAAGAAACAAAACTAATTATAAAAGCTTATTCAAATATTTTTTTTAAAATGTTTATCCTTTTAATTTCTATTATAAATCCAAATTCATATTTAATTTAAAAAGAATCCAAATAAAAATCAAGTTATATATATATGCATATAATAACACATTAAATTTTGAAAACAACAATTCTATTTCCTTAAAAATCTATTTATGTTTATAAAAACAAAGTATTATAATTATTATTTGAAAATTTCAAATTTAACTATTTTAAATAATTTATAAAAGAGATTATAAATTACTTCTATTATTAAATGAATTAATACCATATGTAAATTGTATTTAAACTTCTATTTTTAAATCATATATATCAAGTAATATTCTAAAAAGAAAATAAAACAAACTCTTCATTTAAATTTGAACTTAAGCTAAAAATCTATTTTAACAATTAAACATTAATAATATGTATTTTAAACTATATAGTTATTTATTAAATATCTTTGAAAAACTCAAAATTGTTTTAAATCAAAATTTCCAAAATAAAATTTAGAAAACAAGATTTATTTATTTATTATATTTCAAACCAAAGCTCATCTATTTACAACATATACAATTATATATATATTATAAATAGAAAATATTTTATTAGTGAATTTTAATTAAAGGTTAATTACTAAAAGTGGTTAAGGATAATTAATTTAAATAATTAATTAAAGATAAATTACTTGGATGTAATTAAAAGATAATTAATCAAAGATGATTAATTAAAATGAATTATTAGAGGATAATTTATTAATTAATTGTAATTAATTAATGGTTAAGTAAGAAGGATTTATAAAATAAAGTAATTAATTTAATTCACTTTAAATTAATTAGAGATGATATAAATCATTACTTATGAATGGGTGTTAGTATTGAATACTTGGCATTGATTGATATCTCTGATGAGATATATGCTGTATGATATGGATGTTAGTTGAATTGTATGGATTATCTGATAATGTTGATTATCTGTTGTGAATTATCTTTCTTTGTGTATAAAGATAATGAATTGAATTTGTTTTAACCTTTAAAACAACTTGGCCTTAAAAGATACGCTTTGGATTTCGATGAGACCGGGATCGGGTTTCCGTATACCGGATTTCCAGGTCTGGAGACCCGAATACCACATCGATCCAAATTAACGATAGGTCGTGAATCAAGTGAAGATGAAGATTCAGAGTGCAAGGGTTATTATCGTTAACTCTGAGGGTGATTCCAAAACGAGTGTAACGAGATAATGCCTTCGGTTTCGTTCGAACCCGGAACGAATTTATATGGATTGAATGCTTTCAGCACATCGTCAGGTGGACGATGAGCATTCTAAGATAGATGTGTTCTATTTAAAGGTAATCGTGACCTCAAGCCTCACAAACCGGGAATGGCTAAAACAGGGGAGGTGCAGCAAGGTTAGTGGGTAGCACCCAAGTAGGACAAGATTACCTCTGTCTAGAAGTCCCTTCTTATTTCGGCTTAGTGTGTGCGGTTGCTGATCCCAACCGTTAGGTATCTTGTGCGGGAATTATCCAGTAAGGGATGTTCCGGCCTTGTGTTGCAGGGGATTGGGAGTGATCCTCGGTACGGTGATCTAGGCCACGTACTGTGACGGGCGGTACCCCGGTAGCCCTGCCATTGTATGGAATCCAAACTCCAATAAGTGCCGTACGTATTAGTTGTGCCCAACTATGTTGAAATGTGAGATGTAAGCATTTCAGCTATTTCGGTATTTTACTTGAAAACCCTAGACCCTATTATAATACAATCGAATTTCCTATCAAATGTTTTGGTTAGCGTAAGGTAAAAACTTACCCATGTTTATTTGTGGGAAGTCTTACGTGATACCTTTTCTTTCAAAAGGTTTTGAAGTTAAACAAATTTAACCTGTTACTCACACCAGACCCATGTCTGACCCAAGTTGTTTATTTCTGTTCTATAAACTCTTGGGTACTCAAATTTTTACGAGTAGCCAAGGGATTCAGGTTAGCCTTGACGAATTGTGGAGGAGCAATGGAGCAGGAGGCTTCGGCGTTGTAGATAGATAGTAGTTTTCGCTGTGTTGATTTTGTATTGATCTCTGTATTGTATTGAGATGTAATAACTAGACAGATGTTTATAACTGTCTAGTATATGATATGTAATCTATGTAACTCTGATAAGTGTTGTATATGATACTATGTAATATTTATGTGATATAATATATTTTGTTCGTTTCCGCTGTGAGTATTTGTGTTTGTTTTCTTTCTCTTCTTTTCTTTTCTACTTCTCACCCCTTTCTTTCTTATTAGCGATACGACTTTCTATGGAGAGAAAGTCCTGGTCGTTACAGATAAACAGCTTTCCTCCTAGTCGAGCATAATCTCTACTCAAAACAGCATAGTTACTCACCACCGGAGCTTCTTGATTTCCTTGTCCAACTACTCTAGCAACAACTCTTGCTTGCATCATGTTTACAAAGAACTGATACATTGCTCCCATGTCTACTTGCGGGACTCTAGCACCCACATTTTCAGCTTGTGCCTGACCTTGATTCCTCCTCGTTTTTGGTCTGGCATTTCCATTAGTTATGGTGCTTCCCCCACCTAGGTTTTCCACTTATAGCATCCATATCTGCATTCGAGTCTTCGTAAGATATGGAAGAATAACCTAAGAGAGATAGGAGAATAGAGATATAACGTTTACTCATATATAGAAATACAAGTACGTTACTATAGCATTATCCCATACCCTGATCCTGCTCTAATTCCTTAGGATTATGTTTTCAAATCATTTTAGTTTAAATTTTTTTCATAAACCTATGCTCTGATACAAAGTTGAAACATCCCCTATCTTGAGGCCCAAAGCTAAGTGCTACAGATGCTGCAGCCATCTATAGTATTAATTTCCGGTGACAAAATACGGTAATGTTAATGGTATCCATAATATCTGAAGCATATGAATATGAAACAAAATCATAGATTTCAAAAGCAACATTTCTGATTACATTTTAGAAAACATGTTTCATATCCAATTACAGAATCCCAATCGCTTCCCAGGTTAAGATCAAATATAATTATTACATAAATACGCCTAGAGCAACATATGAAGATGCCCCCTTGGTTGACTAGAGTACTAAATATTCATATCAGACTTAATACAACACAGCGGAAATAAAACAAAACAACTCCTAAATATAGCTAGCATCAGCCTCCTGCTCATCTCCAGAAGCTTTATTCGTCCACGTACTAAAACCTATCAACCTCAACTCTCAACCTACTCAAATAAATTTTAAGCACCCGAGAGTTTAAGGGGAAAGAAATAACTTCGAGTCAAACATAAAGCCTGGTGTGAATAATACTATACATCTCAGTTATCTGATATTAAGTGAGACCACGCCGCTTAACGAAACGGGTTTCCCCTCACTAATATCCTTTAAAAAACATATCTTTTGCAAATCAAAATCTTGCAACCAAACTGGTTAAAACAATAAAATCAATATCATATAAGCATACAAATCAGGTAATAAATGGACTATCTATCCAAACACTATAGTTTTGTTTGGCTAACTAATAATCTTTGGCTGACTCGGGCCTACCAGGCAAAATAAACAAATAGTCTAACTTTTATTAGATACTCTTTTGGACGGTCTATCCCTAACTTACTTCTCCTAGGTTCAATTGATCCTTATCTATTTCCTTATCTATTTGGCCCTTATCTATTTGCCTTACCTATTTTACTTTAGTTTCCCTTTGTTCATTGTTTAAATTGGCATGACTATCTCTATTAAAACAAATCTCAATCCCTTAACCATTTCATTATTTCATTTAATTTAACTAATTAAATGTACTAAGTAATGTTAATCAAAATTAGGGTCATTACACTTCCCTTGAAGTTAAATACTAGGGGTGCGACATCCCTTCTTTCATCTTGTTATTTTTAGGTTTAACAGCCTTTATGCTTTAGACACTCGATATCCCTTGTTTCGTCTTTGACATCCTTACTATCTTTGGGCTTGATAGCTTTTGTGTTATAGAAGCTCGTTATCCCCTATTCTTCCATGTCCGTTGTAGCTTGGTATCTCTAAGCTTTTACTGGTTCGACATCACCATTACACCGTTTAGAAACTCGATCCCTTCTCTTTATTGCTAAATGCTCGATCTCACCTTCAACTTATAGATGCTTGACAATGCTTACAATTGTTGAGGCTTGCTATTCCATATAGTCTCGATACCTCTTTATTCTTTTTTGGGACTTGCTAACTTATTGGATGCTCGATATCTCGATTATCGTAAAGGTTAGACATTATCTTCTTCTTTAGATGGTCGACAACCCTTATGGTTGTTGAGGCTCGACACCATCTCCTGCAATTGTTTAAAATCGATAACCTTGCTGTTTCCAAGCTCAACAACTCTTGTAGCTTGATTACTTTAAGCGTCACTAATTCCTTTAAGCTATTCAACTCTTGAGTAGAAGCTTGACACTTGCCTTTATATTAGAAACTAGATACTATTAGAACTATAGACTTGACGACTTTTACCATTTCCAAGTTCGATATGTTTTCTTTATGTGCTTGGTACCCTTATTGATAGAGCACTACTAAAGGTTTAATATACCACTATCTTGGAAGCTTTATGAATTATCATGAATTTATTGATTCGTCATATCATCACGCATTTTCAAGCTCGATACCCTTTCTTCCCAATGCTTCCATATCCTCCTATTGACTTAGTTGCTTCTTTTTCCCTGATAACTTTTCCTAGCACAATGACCGAAAAATACGTGGATAACACATACCATGATACATTTTGTCATCATTGGGATGAATAGTCATCCTAAAATGATGGGACTCTCCTAGTATAATGTCACCAACTCCTTAGTAAGAGGAACACACAACCTACCATCTCTTCATAACCATCCTTTTGAATCAATAATGGTCAAAATGACCCGAATACTCTTCTCTGTCAACCTTCTCAAAAATACCTAATAACTCCATGTATTGCTTCTGAATCGAATCAATATGGTCCATAAGCAAAGGTTGAATATCTAAAGCTGCAAACAACCATGGTGTAAGGTCCGATGACAGTCGGTAATCGAATGTAGAATGAACTTCAAATGATTCCATTCAAAAACATAGAGCTTCGCATCACATGCTTTCTGCTTAAGGCAATGACTACAATATTGCCTTTGCTTGGAGGATATGGGATACTGAAATCATATGAGGCCAAGAACTCTATCTACCTTTGCTGCGTCAAATTCAGATCATTTCAGGAGAAAAATTACCTTAGGGATTTATGATACTTGAATAACTCAAATTGCTCCCCCAAAAGATTTAAATGGAAAAAACAATAGCCGCTGTTAACCATTAAACTTACTTAAGGATAAAGGCATAAAAGAAGGCCCATAAAGTGATGAAAGAGCTTCGTAAGAATTGGAAATAAGAGATTCACCATGATTCAAAAGCAGTGTTTCCAGGGTGTGGAAGTAGCTTTTGAAAGGGTTAGGTTGGTACTGCAAACACCTAATGCATATACAGAGTGAAACAAGATCTTTCGAAGGAGTAGAAAGGGAAGCAAGGCTACCCTTCCACCTCAATCAATCCTTTCGACATAGTTGATTCTTCATACATGAATTGGTCTTTATGAGTTTGAAACACTTTTCGAAGGTATTAAATAACAAGCTTGCGCACAAGAACCAAATCCTTCAAAATATTTGGTTCACCACCGTTAATCTTCCATAAAGAAACATTTCACCAATAGGCACCTTTAGAAAGTAAAAATAAGCCTTTTGAAATGGTTGGACCCTTCCGTAAGCATAAAGAAAGTTCCACATGAGGCCAAATGACCTTGCGCAATGATCCAATCATCACCTACTAATCCTTTCAAAACCATTCGAAAGCACTTCCTTACTCACATAAATAAGTACTCATCATGGTTAACACTAGACCAAAGCGACCAAGGGAGGTTTTGAAGGTGAAGAAGGAGTTAGTGGTGCTTCCGCTTACATCCAAATAACGTGATAGGGAACCTTAACCCTTTCCCTACTAAAAGAACCCTACCTTTCGAAGGTGTCGAAAGGCTCCAGAAGTGCATGAAAGTAGTATTTAAGAATGTGGGAACAATATTCATTGATAGTGCATTTTTAAAAGGCAAAAGTGCTAATCCAAGCATAATAAGAGACCCAAACATCCGCCTTTGAAGCTATGGAAGCGGTAGGGTAAAGGAGGAAGGATGGATGCAAAAGGCTGGGAAGAAAGGCTTTTCGACCACTACGAAAGGATGGATGTGATAGGGTTCAACCTGCATCTATAAATACGACCTTAGAAATCCAAGTTGGGGATGAAATTTTGTAATCCTGAAATTTCTTTCTTATTACAAAAATCAAATTCTTGTAACCCTAGAATTTGGGGAAAATTCTCTTACTTGTAATCCAATTTTGATAAATAAAAAAGAGTGACTGCATGGATCAAATATCAATTTCAAATATGAGGAAGATCATTTTGGCCATTAGCTCGACTAATGACCAATTGCACATGATGCTCACTTATTTTTTTACCCTATTTGACTTATGTAATGCCATGGAGTCTACTTGAATATTTTGATTTTAAATTATATTATAACACGTCCTATGATATGAAATATAAAATTGACATGATAATGATAATCCAATATTATCAAGTCAATTGAATTTGTATCACTCATCCAAGATAAGATTCCATTGCATAATGAGTTTAGATCTTATTTGTTGTACATTAAGTCCTTTCGAGAGAATAAAGATCCTTTCAATTCGGTCGAAAAAGATTTTGAAGGGACTTAATGTATGATTATAGAAGTTATATTTTCTAGGAGGACTCCTTCGAAAGGCACTTGGATACTCCAAAATGTATAACCCCTTTTAAAGCAATTTCAACCATGATGGTAGGATCTATGCTTTCGAAAGCAGTTCTACTTTAAAGGTGCAATGACCCTTTCGACTTACTCGAAAGTAGTTTCGAATGCATTGGTTCTTTCTTAATCTTTGCTTCAAAGTGTTGATTAGTTTTCTTGTCAACAATTAACACTATCGAAAGAGCACCTTGCAAAGACATGTAGTCCCTATTGTCTCCTTCGAAAGGGCTTTCAAAGGGACTGATTATTCTTTAAATCTGGCTTTGGGGTGTCAACAAAATTTCTTGTCAATATTTTTGGCGCTAGAAGGAAGGCTCGAACCTCCAACTTTGTTGTTTCCTTATAGATTAATTATGGAACTTTTGATTTGTTATAGGAAAATGAAATCAAAAAGGGTTAGTCGAACGGACGAGGAAGCAGTGCATTCAACAAATTTGGAGGAAAATATCACTCCAACTTTCAACTTGGAGGGAGTCGTACAAGGACAACCATCAACCCTAGCACATCCAGACGATAATACAGTCAAGATAAGGCATTTGGAGCAATAATTACTGGAAATGCAAGAGCTCATAAAAGCAACTCTATCTCAGAAATCTTCCAAAACTACAAAACCAACAACCGGGGATGAGGTGATCTCCCCAAGAAGAAACTTGAAGGTTTATACCAATGAAGGAAATAGCAAGGTAGATCTAACACCGTCAAAGAAAAAAGAATGTTAAACCATTAAAGTCGATCATCAAGGAACAATACATGATAAATCCCTCGAACGATTTGGAAGCTCGACTTCAAAGGAATACAGCCTAAATCAAAAAAGCTATCATGACACTAAAGCTTATTTGAAAGATATAGTGGAGAAGGCCGTCAAAGATATGCTAAATGCAAAAGGGAAAAGAACTCTGAATGAGCGAGTAAATGACAATGAACAAGTAGCTCCATTCATGGATGAAATCATGTCAGCAGTCATTCCATCTCATGTCAAGATCCCAACCGTGAAATATCATGGCACTACCACTCCCGATGATTACTTGATCACTTTTGATAGCCAAATGGATCTATTTAATGCCGCAGGAGCAGTGCGTTGTAGGCTATTCCAAGTTACCCTTCAAGGAGCTGCCGTAAAGTGGTACCGTCAATATCGAGGGAAGACCATTTGCTCGTGGAAATAATTTTCCTATGAATTCTCCGCTCAATTCTACATATGTAAAGATCCCATGGTTGATTATACTATTCTAGCAAACATCAAACAAAGGCAGGGGGAATCGCTGGTTGACTACCTAAGAAGGTTCAATGTAGAGGCACTGAAAGCCAAGGATATGAATGATAAGGATAAGCTGATTGCAATGCATTCAGGACTAATAGAAAATACACTATTTTGGAAAGAGCTCTTTGTTCATGGATGTAAAGATTTACAAGACTTCCACTTCCAAGCTGATAAATTCATTCGAACAGATGAATTGTACTATGCCAAGAAGAAAGCTAACCCCAAGAAGAAGAGTATGAGATTTGGGTTTGACCGTGGACACAAAAGGCCGAGGTGGGAGGATTCCAATACTAATTCAATCACTTTGAACAAGCCGTTGTCTTATATCCATGCTACAGCAAAAGAGAAAGTTAAATTCTCAACTTCATTTAAGGCTAGAAATTACCCCGAGCAAAGGAATGGGGATGATTATTGTGCTTACCACAAAGAAAATGGCCATAAAGCTGATGAATGCCGAGTGCTAGCTGGAATCATTCAAAAGTTAATTCGTGAAGGGCACTTGAAAGAATTCATCTAGGATCAACAAAAAGTGCCTCGGACCAGCGATAGACCGTGAAAATTCCCTAATACTACTGTGAATAACTTAGAAGATGAGGATCCATTAAATCTGAGTCTACCCTTGAATAGAATCAGTGTGATTCATGGGGGACCACATCCACCAGGAACTAGTTGGGAAGCCAAAAATAGATACATCAAGGATGCTAAAGAAGGAGTATTTCTATCTAAGAAGAGCCCCTACTTAAAAATCCACGACTGGACATCCATATACCGAACCTTGTCATCACACCCCAACACTATAAGAAAAACAACATTTGATAGCATAGTAACATAGCGATCAACTTGAAGTGCTATTAAAAATTATTTTATACTAAAAAAACCATTAGAAAAACGCTATTTGAACTGTACCCGGAATGGTAACCGCTATGTCTCTGTAACTAAGGCGGTAAAATTTCAAGCTCCCGCTGAGGACTAAAACCTAATCAAACAAAACGTCCCTAAAATTTTATTTCCCGGCCATTTCAGAATTTCCATCCTAGTAAAAAAATTTCACTAAATTTCATTCCACAAAAACCTAATTATAAAATTTTCGTTCCCTGTAACTAAAATTAGTTTGCCGCCTTCCCTCGTCATCGTTTCTTCATCTCTGCTTGCACTGCTTTGCCTTTCCCTAGAAAGATTGTTGAGTCAACACAAACCACGTGACTTGAAGCGAAACGCTATTTGTAAGTTGTGTTTTTTATCACAATTTTAATAAGTTTTCGATTCATTGCAAATTCCTATTTATATCCATTTTATTTGCTGATTCCTATTACTGTTGATTCGATAAAATGATTTGGTTATTTTCTCTACTGCACTAAGTTTTAGATGCTTAGGTGATGATCCATAATCAGTTTAGTTTAGCAGCTTCTGCTAACAATCCCATTATCAGTAGATTTGTATGTATTGATTTTAGTTTTCAACTGTATGTTCAAATTATTGTTTTTGTAACATTTCTTAGGTAATGTGTTTTTTATTTTGGCAGAATGTATCTATTTTCACATAACTTGATTTCATTTTTCAATAAAATTAATCAATTATATTTTCTTCACTATATTTATACTCATATTGTGATAATATAAAGTTTATTCTTATTATTCTAAACTCTTATATTTCATTAAGGTAATGCTCCAGCATTACATTATTAACTAGTTATTTTACTTTGAGATATGCTGCACATCTGAGATTTGAAAATGTTGTTTTTAATGATTTTTCTGATCATTTTGGTGTTTTGTGAGATTTATTTGAATGATCTTTACATGTAGTTTGAAGTTAAATATGTAGGTAACCTTAGCAGGTTTGGATTCATAAATTCATTTAGTAGGATTTATATGTATAGCACATAATTATTTCATTTAAATTAAAGCCAATTCAGCTTGGTTTATTCATAATCTACACAAACATAAGCTTCGGATTATTGCATTTCTTATGCAACTTTATAGGGAAAACTATCAAACTATCTCTATAATGACCTTATATGTAGCAGGATTTTTTGGGATGATGGACAGGTCAGATATGAGCTTGAGGGATGCAGGGATTCAGTTGCTAGTGCAGGTCAATGTGTTGAAGTTTTCTGTTGATTTGGATGATGTGTTGAAGCTAAAGGCGAGGAGTGTTTGTGAAAGGGAGAAGTGTACTTTGGAGAAGCTATTTCTACTTAGTAAGGTAGTCTTTGATGAATCTGGGGTAAGTGTTCTTGGTTTGGGCATTTATTTTTTTGTATTCACCTGGATTTTTATTATTTCTTGTAGGCTTATAAATTTTTTCTAAGAAAAACCCTGGTTAATCATGATATTAATATAAACTAAATTTATTCAAGAATGATATTATAATCGAAATATATGAGGCATGAGGTGGCTAAATGCTAGAAGTGAATCATCTAAGCATATGCATTTGGATGTACACCTTTCGAAACTATTGTTCTTTGATGTTTTGGTTATATATGGAAATTTTGCATTTTAATGAATTTGCATCTGTAGTTAATAGCAGGAAAAATCACTTGAACTATTTACAAACACTTGGAATTGAAAAAATCATTACAGCCACCTGTTTTGAGATTAATAGAAGAGCATTCAAGGCCACAAGCACAATTTTATAGAAGTTAACGTGACATAAAACGCAGTATTATATAACAGATTTTTATTCAATGTCCTTTTATTAAAATAGTATAAAAATCAGTATCCAGGGGATAGAACCCAAAGTTTTATGTTAAGAAACATGATGACCATTTCATCCAAAATGGAGTGAATAATACATTTCTATCAACTGCAGTTTTGTTGAATTCAGAAAAGGAAATGATGTTAACTATAAATGTGTGCATCATATGGTGTCTGCCTACACAAATTTTATTGAAGATTTTGAATACCACCAGTCCCTATGGCGTTTGTTGGACACCATAAACTCTAAACTTTGCTAAGCTAAACTTTGTCGGGGTGTAAGAGAAATGAAGTACAAGCTTCGATTGATGATTTGCCTGTGATTATGTAAAGATTTTCAAGAAATTTTAAAGGTCTCTTTCTTAAAGAATATAATTTCTTTATCTCTTTACCTTGTGAAAGTGGAATAATGAAATTATGATGAGGGGGACAGCGTAGAGTAATTATGCATCTAGTCCTTAGGAAAATTTGCAAATTTCAATTTATGGTAGTATGTAAAATATTCATTTACATTTTATAAATGGTTTACTAAACTATACTTGTACAAAAACATTTTCATCCTTAACCACATGCTTACGCATAATAGTGCTTGCATTCTCTAACCTATTGTCATAAATATTTTCAAAACGTTCGTTCAGATTTTCTATGATATGAATTAAAGCGGCTAGGTGGGATGTTGTATCTGTAATGTACTAGTCATATAGATGCATACATGTCTAGTGGCTACATACTTTGCATGATAAAACAATTAGCAATAGGAATAAAAGGCAATAAAGTAATATGTCCTACTGCTCTCAATCTACATGCATTATATTGGTTAGTCTTATGCCAGCAGAAGTGGAGCTAAGTGACTTTAAGTCACCCAGACTTGGCATGGGCTCGAACAATTTTGGTCACTCGATCAGATAAAGCCATCTGATGCCTCTTAGTCACTCAACTGGAGCTCAACTTTGGGTGACTTTTGCATTGAGAATGGAGGGACTCCAGGCGAATAAGTTAGCACAAAGTGATGAGCTTCAAGTGTTTTCATCACCTTAAAGACAAAGTTACCTGAATGACTTTAGTCCCCCAGGGCAGAGTGAAGTCACCATGGGTGTAGGTGGAGATGATAGCTGGTCTCCTTGTGTCCATGATGAATACTTAGTTCCACTCATGCCCTACAAATTTACACTGCATTCATGCTCGATTTACCCTTCTTCATCATGTCTTGACATATACAGAGCTCAAATGCAATTGTGAAGTACATTCCAGGTACCCGTATTGTTATGTTGGACATTAAGCTAAATAATACAAACAATAATCATGCAGTACATTAAATTTTAATATTATGAATGATAAATTGTTTGGAACATGTGCATAAAATATTTTTACTGTTTTCTATGGAGCTTAGGTTTTATTTTATCTTTTGGTAACAACACTCAGATGAACCTAAAGTTTTTTTCCTCACATAACAGGATAAGTATTTGTACGGTAGTGTTTATTTTAGTTAAGTTACTAATATATGACTTGGATAGAAAGACCATGAAAAAGCAGAGTGAATTTTCAGTCAAATTTTGATTTTAATCTAGTTATTTGTTTTATTTGTTTCAAGTTGACACTGCCCGTTTTGTTAGTATTTGCTTAATGTAAGTATTCTGGTGCCTTATTTGCCTAATGTTAGTATTTGCATAATGTTGGTACTCATTATGCTCATCCAAATTGTATATATGTGTCATAGTTTGTTAACTTATTAATTCTAAACAAATATCAAAGAGATATTCTAGCATAAGAATTTAAGAATTGATATTCATACATTCTGCCACATCACAAATTTTGAGTCACTGATGTTTATATCAATTTTATAATCCTTGCAAGATATAATAAAGTATTACTTACTTTTTGTATCAAGATATAATAAAGTATTACTTACTTTTTGTAATCCGGAGCACAGTTCCAAATGTGCCCATGCTAACTGACAGTCCGCCACTACCTTATGCTGCTCCAGTTATCAGTCACCCTGTTGATCCCCCACTTACCACTGATTCCCCTAGTCCTCCTTTGACCACCGGAGGGAGCAAATGATGGACGTAGCCTTATAAGCAAGACAAAGTAAGCACTATATATGTTCTAGGTTTACAATAATAATGCATTTCCAGTACTGTTGTACTTCTCTTTTCACTTGCATTGTGTGTCCATGTAACTATGGGATATTAGTATCTGTGTGTTCAGATATGTATGCCTGTTTCAGTTAATCACTACTCTATGATTCAAGTGATATCATATTATGTTTCTACTATTATCATTCATATCTTGGGGTTTATGAATACTGGTGAATGATAGGGTCGGTGAGACAGAAAATAAAAGTAGCATATCAAAGGACTAATATCATTGCAACATTAATTAACTGAACAAAAGTTTTACATGATTCCTTAAACCATCAAATGTCTGTATACCTTTTATGATCTACATGACTGAATTGTCTTACTATGTACTCCTACAGGAATACAAACAAGCGAAACAAAACAGTGAAAAGAATGACTTAATTCACTTGATAACATCAATTGCATAACTTTACATTTTCACCTTTTTGAACCAAACTATACTACAAAGAAAACATTCCACCAATCTGTCTACTTCCATCAGGCGGATTAATAGTAACCCAAAGCAAAGAAATGGTTTGCATAAAATACCTTTTATATTTTCAATTTAGTTTATGTATTATAAATAATAAATAAATTTATAAAAATTAACTAAGTTAATTAAGATTTAAAATAAATAGATAAATTTATAAAAATTAACTAAGCTAACTAAAATTATAAAAAATAAATAATTTAACCAAGTTTTATGAAAAATTAATTAATTTGACTAAGTTTTAAAAAAATATAGTTCGTACTTCCTTGATTCAAAGAGATATAC
Source organism: Allium fistulosum (assembly GCA_030737815.1). NCBI lineage: Eukaryota > Viridiplantae > Streptophyta > Magnoliopsida > Asparagales > Amaryllidaceae > Allium > Allium fistulosum. The sequence continues at coordinate 747,433,920 of CM060905.1, read as the reverse complement.
AGTGACCTATTAAAATAAATTCAGAAGTAAAAACAAAATTTACTAGGTTATGCACCACTGTTGAAGTATGGAGTCATAAAATGGAATATATGTTGAAATGTGATCATGTACTGATTGTCCCAATCTTTTGAAATCTGTGCAAAGTTTCATCATTATCTTTAATATTTGCAGATGGTGGTCCGGTGATCAGTTCATTTAAGGCCTGGTCCAAGTGTTTAAGATTTATTTCTTGTGGATTCACATCTCATGGATATTCCTGGCTCGAAGGTGTGTACATGTATGTAGAACATTTATATTTTAGACTTTTGTATACATTATGCAACTGTCCAATTCTTTTGTTTTTTTCCTCTGTAGTATGATGAAAATACAAATGTATGCAAATTATATAGAGAATCGGAAACACCAAACATGGGCGCATCTCTTTATATAACATGGCTGCTTGAAATCCTTGATCATAAAAAGAACTGCTACAAGACTGCATACCTGGACCTCAGCCCCCAAGATGCTTTGAGCTCTTTGCAAAGGAACTGACAAGTGGTTAGACTTCATGGGGCAATGAACCACTCCATTTTCAGGACGCTAATTACTTTATAAGGCGGAGTACAAGGGAGTCAAGTTGATGAAGTTATCTTGCCCCAAAAGGGGTTTGATATGTGAATTTAGCATGCATGATCTTCTCCACTGTCTCAGTTACAAAACCTTGTAAGTTATCTATTTATTGAATTTGAACTATACTTAGGTACTATACAAGAACGCTTGGCATTTCTTATTAAATGATCATGAATGTTGAACTCTAAAGGTAGTTTAAAAAAAAGGGGTTAACTATGATTAGTTGAATACAGAGCTGATGTATCCTTAGTTTATCTTCAATGATTTTTGGTTAGACTTTTTAATGCTTCAACTACACTTTTTTTTCCTTTCAAAAATTGATAATTGATGTACATGATTTCTGTCCTAATGTGATATGCTGTTTGGTCATGATTTCTGGTGGTGAGGTTGGTTTTGGTTGCAGTAGTGGTTGCAGTAGGCAAAGGTGACGGACAGGGGTACGTAAGCTGATGGTGGAGTTTGAGTTGTATGGGAAGTAGAAGTGTGTGTTGATTGGCAGTGAGACGTATGTATGTATGGCAGTTTGTTTATATTGTGGAAGTGCAGTGCAGACGTGTGGAAGATGGTTCTGGTAGTGGATGGTGTATGGCAGTTTGGAGATGGGATGCAGTGTTGTGGCAGTTGGGTAATGAGAAATGGGTGGTTTGTGGTAGAGGATAGTGAAGTGCAGGATGATTGTATGTGTTGCTGGAAGGTAGTATGCGGAGGTGGTTGAAATGAAGTTAGACAATAATAATGATAGATTTTTATATTAGGCCTCCAAGTCATTTACTCCATTGCCTACAGGTCATTGTCTACTTTGTCATTTATTGTCTACAAATTTAGTATATTCAACCTGGATCTGTCATTGTCTACTTTGTCATTTAATGCAGGAACTTGGTTAACACTGAAGCAACCTAGAGCAATGTTTAGATCCTTGCAAGAATCTTCTATAGCAGCCATTTCCGTATCATCATCTCCATAACTGAGTATTTGTGTCCATTTGTTAGACTATTTTGAGCTATTATCATGTGACCATGTCTTGTAGTATTTGTGTTCATTTGTTAGACTATTTTGAACTATTATCATGCGACCATGTCTTGTAGTATTTGAAATATTAGCAGAATTAATTGAAACTTTTCCACTGGTTTGATTGTGTGTTTCCAAATTAGAATTCACTGCAACGTTATCATTGTTACATATAGTTGTTGTCATCTTCTCGATTTGTTATTTTTGGGATCCACATTTTAATATATATATATATATATATATATATATATATATGTAATGTGTATACATATATCTATCTGTGTGCATGTGTGTGTATGTGTATATATATATATATAAAATAAAAAGAAAATTGAAACAAATGCTGAAAATTAATATTATATAGAATAGCGTTTGAAAAATGCTATTGATTCATCAAACGCTATCGCAACTCTATATGGGATGTAAGATTTATGCATAAAAAACACTATAATAGAACAAAAAACACTATAGTAGAAAATAAAAACGCTATAAAGCATGACAAGAAATGCTATCGAAAAACATTGTAACGCTATAACATGGTTTGATGAAACGCTATAAAATGTGCTCGAAAACGCTATAGAAGTTAAATGAAGGATTATATTTCCTATAGCGTTTAAGTTTAATAACAGAGAAAAAACGCTATGGTAGGTTGCAAACGCTATGCCCTTTTGTAAACGCTATTAGCTATGATAGCATTTTCCTTCCTGCTATGTAATGATGCCGGCCTACCATAGCTTGTGGTTCCATGGCGTTCTCTGAAACGCTATGGTAGCCTGTTATAGCGTTTTTCAAACGCTATGAAACCCATAAACTGTTGTAGTGCAAGAACTCAAAAAGGGAATCTATCACCCCCACACTGATCCTCTTATGATCACCGCTCAAATCAGGCTCTCTATAGTGTCTAAGATTTTGGTTGACACTAGAAGCGCAGTCAAGTCATCTTCAAGCATTTCTTTGATTAAATGGGCATTCCTGGAGATAAACTAGAGCCTAGTCTTGAACCTATTTTTGGGTTTAAGAACAAAGGGTCAACTCCGATGGGGCAAGTAAAGCTGTTAGTGCAAATGGGAGTACCACCATGCTACATAATTTTTGATACTCTTTTTATGATCATCAATCAGCCATCATACTATAATGCATTCTTTGGTTGCCCTGCATTAGACGAGGTTGATGCATTTGTCTTTCCAAAGTATCTGCCAATGAAATTCTTGACCAAAAAAGGTTGGGGTATCATTCAGGGAGAACAATTTAGCTCCTGCAAAATGTATTTTGCTACTTTAGATAAATATAAAAGGGAGTACTCTTTTTATTATGATTCCTCTACTATTTTTTAGCCTTTAGATGATGGATTTTTACATCCAATATTTGCAGTAAAAATAAAATCTAATAAAATAAATAAATGTGTGTTTGGAAGGTACATCTCATCTGGGAGCAAAAGGAAGAGGACCTATGCCAACTTAATAGAGGAAAGCGATATCACTACATAGTTAGATTGTCAAGGAGAAACGAAGAGGATAAAACCTACAGAAGATCTCAAGGAGATATGTATAGATCCAACTGGTTTGACCAAGGTCGTTAAAGTGGGAAAGGAATTGAAGGACAACTTAAAAACGGATTTAATTCAATTCCTCAAGGCTAACAAAGATGTATTTGTGTGGACTCATTCGAATATGACTGGAATTGATCCATCAGTTATGTGCCATGCATTAAATATTAATCCAAATGTGACCGCCGTTCGACAAAAGAAGAGGCAATTTGATGAGCTACGATCTGATGCTTCGAAGGAGGAAGTTAAAAGGCTGCTTGAGAATGAATTCATTTGAGAAGTTTTTTTTATCCAAAATGGCTAGCAAATCTAGTGTTCGTGAAAAAGGCAAATGGAAAATGGAGAACATATGTCGATTATACGGTTCTGAACAAAGCATGCCCGAAAGACTGCTATTCTTTACCTAGAATAGATCTGTTAGTTGATGCAACTAGTGGTCATAAGCTATTGTCCCTCATGGATGCTTATTTAGGATATAACTAAATACCCATGTTTAAAACGAACGAAGAGCATAGTAGCTTCATTACCGATTGGGGAATTTTCTATTATAAAGCAACACCTTTCGGGCTGAAGAATGTGGGAGTTACTTATCAGAGATTAGTCAACAGAATGTTCAAGGAGCAGATTGGACGAAATATGGAAGTTTATGTGAATGACATGCTGGTAAACTCTCATGAAGCTAAGAATCATCTTAAGGATCTTGAAGAACTGTTCAAAGTATTATGAAGGTATCAAATGAGACTGAATCCTTAGAAATGTTCTTTTAGAGTTCATTTTGAAAAATTCTTAGGTTACATCGTTAGTGCATAAGGAATTGAAGCTCATCCTGACCAGATTAAGGCTATCAAAGACATGGCAGAACCTATAACCATCAAAGATTTAATGAGCTTGAATTGTATAATTGCAGCCCCAATCAGATTTATCTCTAAGGCAACCGATAAATGCATCCCCTTCTTCAACGTGATTAAGAAAAGAAAGAATTTTGAATGGGGAGAGGATTGTAAGAAATCCTTCCAAGAATTAAAAATCATTTAGAAAGTCCCTCTATATTATCCAACCTATGGATGGAGAAAGCATATATTTGTATATGGTGGTTTCAGAACATGCGGTTAGTTCAGTGCTGATTAAAGAGGAGAATGGAACTCAACTTCCCATTTATTATGTAAGAAACAATTGAAAGATGCCGAGGTTCGGTGTCCGGTCATAGAAAAGTTAGCTTACTGTTTGATACTGACGGAACATAAACTCAAAGCATACTTTCAAGCACATCCAATCAGAGTATTGACAAACTTCCACTCAAACAAGTTTTCAGAAAACCTGAGACTTCAGGGAGGCTGGTAAAATGGGGAATTGAACTTAGTCAGTATGACATTGAATTTCAGCCACGAGCAGCAATTAAAGGGTAGGTTTTAGAAGACTTTATCAATGAATGTACAAGCTTTGTTAAGGAACAATCAGAGAAAGAAAAGGTTCAAAAACCCATACGACAACTATTTGTGGATGGGGCATTAAATGAGCAGGGAGCTGGAGCAGGGTACTTCATAATCACACCTGATGGGCATCGCTTACATTATGCAATGAAGCTAGGGTTTGCATCATCAAATACTGTAGCATAATATGAATCGATGGTGGTAGGATTGACTTTGGCCTTGCAAATTTAAATCCCACGGATTCAATTCTTTAGCAACTTTCAACTAATGGTGAATCAGATAAAACATATATGTCAAACTAAAGATGCCCAACTAACCCTATATGTTAAGAAGGTGCTAAAAATGCTTGCCTTATTCGAAGATTTTTCTACACATCAAGTTCCAAGGGAAGATAACTGTCAAGCGGATTCATTAGCAAAATAGGCTAGATCAAGAGGAGCTCTAGTAACCCAGAGTGTACCAGTAGGATATCAATCAAATCACATCATTGAAGAGGAAACGCCTAAACCAAGGAAGGAACTACTAGTTTTAACTAGATCCCAAGCCAGGACGCAAGAGGGAAAAGGAAGAGAAATTAGCGAAGAAATTCCATATGAGAAGACCAATCATCCAAAGACCAATAATTGTTATGAAAACACTTCGATGACACCTATTATAGAATATCTTACTAGTGGGATATTACTATCTGACAAAATGGAAGCTAGGAAAATCAGGCGATAGGCTATGACTTTCATAATGATGGATTGAATTCTTTATAAGAAAGGATATGCCTTACCTTACTTAAAATGTATGAGTTTAGAGGATGGGATGAAATTATTGGTAGAAGCACATGAAGGATTTTGCGAAGACCATTCCAACGGGGTAAAGTTGGCAAAGAAAATAATAAGACAAGGTTTCTATTGGCCTCAAATGGTAGATCAAGCTATTAAGTATGTAAAGAAATGTGAAAGATGCCATAAATACTCAAAGATTCCTCGTTTACCACCAAGTCAATTAACTCTGATCTCTAGTCCATGGCTTTTCGATATATAGGGAATCGACTTAATCGGGCCATTGCCAATTTCCAAAGGAGGAGCAAAATATACTGTAGTGGCCATTGAGTACTTTACTAAGTGGGTAGAAGCAGAACTACTCCCTAAAATCACTTCTGGGAAAGTGGTTAGATTCATCATTAAAAACATTATTACCAGATTCGGGATCCCTTATAAGATTATATCTGATAATGGAACACAATTTGAAGTGATGAGTTCACTCGATTTTTCCATAAGAATGGGATTATCAAAAGCTTTTCTTCCGAGGCACATCCAAAGGCTAATGGAACCGTTGAGGTGGCAAATAAAACTATTGAGACTGTCTTAAAAAAAGCGGTTGAATAAAGCCAAAGGAAATTGGGTAGAAGAATTGCCACTTGTACTCTAGACCTATTGTACATCCACTAGAACTGCAACGGGTCATACCCCCTATTCTCTAATATATGGGTGTAAAGCAATGTTCCCAATTCAAATTGAGGTACCCTCACATCGAAGAATCACATATGCATTTGATCCATACCAAGAATTGAAGAAAGAATCAATGGATTTATTACACAAGCTAAGAGATGAAGCAGTTATTCGGATAATATAATATCAGAGGAGAATCTCGAAATACTACAACTCAAAAGTAAAACCAAGATCATTTCAAGAGGGAGAATTGGTACTCCATAAGCAAACACAAGAAATCCTGCGGATGGACCGCTAGGGACAAACTGGGAAGGTCCCCTAATCGTATGCAAAGTAATTCCTCCTAGAGCTTACAAGTTATGCCGACCAAATGGCAATATGTTTCCTAGAACGTGGAATGCAGAACACTTGTGACCATATTTTTTCACAATGAACGAATAAAGCACCTCTCCCTTCAGAAAAGTCTACATGGTTGGGAGTAAAATTCTCCTTCAATTTGGAAACTACCTTAAATGGTCAAAAGCCTTTGTCCACGCCAAGATGGCCAGGTCAAAGCGCCTCTTGAAGGGAGGTTAGAGTAAGCCTTTATTCGTGCTATGCTATAGCTAGTTTAAAGCATCAGCAATCCCTTGATCGTGCCACGCTATGGCCAGATCAAGGCATCCCTGGAGGGGGGACGGAGTAAGCCCTTGGTCCCGCCACCTATGGCCTGGCCAAGGCACCGAACAAGCCTTCAGTCCGCCATGCTATGGCCTGGCTGGAGCACCTCTTGGAGGGAGGACGGAGTAAGCCCTTGGTCTCGCCACGCTATTGCCTGGTAAGGCACCAAACAAGCCTTCGGTCCCGCCTATAAGGCCTGGTTGGAGCGCCTCCTGGAGGGAGGTTGGGTAAGTCCTTGGCTCCTGCTTGTTGATAAGCTAACCAAGTGCACCAGACAACAACGGACTAGGACGTCCAAGCCCGAGAAGTGGCACACCAAACAATGACAACATATGGAGCCTAAAAGATGGCACATGACAAAAGAGTCAAAACCCAAGGTGATACAAACTAGAAGTCTCAAATGCAAATCTACAGCCTTCAACTAATTTCCAAAAGAGGATTTCTAGGCTTCATTTATTAATACCAAAATCTAGGTTTTGAGTCTTTTACTATGGATTCCTAGTTTATACTTATATTCGAATTCTGGTTTCGAGTCTCTTACCATCGATTTATGGACTTCATCAAAGCCTAAATCTAGGCTTCTAGACCTCTATTATTAAAGACCTTTATTGTGGATTTCTGGTCTTCTATTCATTCTTGAGTCAGTCTTACTAATACACGAATTTAGGTTTCAGATCTTCTACTATTTCCAAATAAAAATTTCTGGATTCAAATCATTAATTCCCAAAGGAGAATTTCTAGTCTTCTATGACTTATTCCAGACAATGATATCTGGACTCTTATTATTAAACAATTGTTCTTGGTCTTCTATCGGTTATTTATAGAAGAGGATTTATAAGCTTCTATTATTTATCTCCAAATGAGGATTCTTGGTTTTCTATGACTTATTTTCAAATGATGATTTCTAGACTTCTATCACCACACAATTCTTCGAAAGAAGGATTCAGAATTTCAATTATTAATGCAAGAATTTCTAGACTTCTTTCGTTTTTACCAAAGTTGGATGTTGGGACTTCTATTATAATGCCAAACAAGAATTTTTGATCTTCAATCATTCTCAACCGTGGATTTCTTACCACTTGTTAACTCCAGATGATGGTCTATAAATTGCCATTTTTATAATTCAAGAGCTGTGTTATTAAAAATACTAATATTGTCTTCAATCATATTACAAATAAACCATTGAACATATTTTTACACAAATTTTGAACTAACAATAGGAAATCTTACTTACTTTGTACTTTGCAGGGAAATAAGGTCATTAAGGATGGAATAGAGCAAAAAGGAAAGTAATTAGATTGTTGTCCTAAAGAACAAAAGCTTCTTTCATACGGGGGGGGGGGGCAAAATGTTAACAATAAAACTCACTTAAGGATAAAGGCATAAAAGAAGGCCTATAAAGTGTTGAAAGAGCTTCGCAAGAATTGGAAATAAAGGATTCACCACAATTCAAAAGTAGTGTTTCAAGGGCATGGAAGTAGTTTTTTGGGGTTAGGTTGGTACCGCAAACACCTACTGCATATATAGAGTGAAACAAGAGCTTCCGAAAGAGTCGAAAGGAAAGCAAGGCTACCCTTCTACTTCAGTCAATCCTTTCGAAACAGTTGATTATGCATACATGAACGCGTCTTATATGAGTTCGAAACACCTTTCGAAGGTTTCGCCGCTGTTAATCTTCCACAAAGAAACATTTCACCATCAGGCACCTTTTGAAAGGAAAAATAAGTCTTTCAAAACGGTTGGACCCTTTCGCAAGCATAAAGAAAGCACCACTTGAGGCCAAGTGACCTTGCGCAATGATCTAGTCGTCACCTACTAATCCTTTTGAAACCATTTGAAAGCACTTCCTCACGCATACAAATAATTACTCATCATGGTTAACACTAGACCAAAGCGATCAAGGGAGATTCCAAAGGAGAAGAAGGAGTTGGGGATGCTTCTTCTTACATCCAAATAACGCGATAGGGAACCTTAACCCTTTCGTTACTAAAAGAGACCTACCTTTCGAAGGTGTCGAGAGGCTCTTGAAGTACACGAAAGTAGTATTTAAGAATGTGGGAACAATATACATTGATAGTGCATTATTAATGAAGGAAAAAGTGCTAATCCAGGCATAATAAGAGACCCAAACATCCGCCTTTGAAGTTATGGAAGCGAAAGGGTAAAGGCGAAAGGATGGGTGGGAAAAGCGGGAGGAAAGGCCTTTTGACCACTTCGAAAGGATGGATGCGAAAGGGGGTCAACCTGCATCTATAAATACAACCCTAGGGGTCCAAGTTGGGGAAGGAATTTTGTAATCTTGATATTTCTTTCTTACCTCATTACAAAAATTAGATTCTTGCAACCCTAGAATTTGGGGAAAATTCTCTTACTTGTAATCCAATTTCGACAAATAAAAAAAGTGACTATGTGGATGCAATATCGATTTCCAATACGAGGAAGATCAACTCGGCCATTTGCTCGACTAATGACAAATTGCACAGGATGCTCACTTATTTTCTTAACCCCTATTTGACTTATGCAATGCTATGGAGTCTACTTAGGTATTTTGATTTCCAATTATGTCTAAAATATAAAATTGACGTGATAACGATAATCTAATATTATCAAGTCAACTGAATATGTATTACTCATTCAAGATAAGATTCCATTGCATATTGAGTTTAGATCTTATTTGTTGTACATCAAGTCCCTTCAAATAAAGATCCTCTTGATTCGGTCGAAAGAGGTTTTGAAGGGACTTAATGTATGATTATAAAAGTTATATTCATTGGGAGTACTCCTTCGAAAGGCGCTTGGATACTTCAAAATGTATAACCCCTTTCGAATGAATTTCAACCATGACAGTAGATTCTTTGCTTTCAAAGGGGTTCTCCTTTAAAGGTGCAATGACCCTTTCGAATCACTCGAAAGGGGTTTCGAATACATTTGTTCTTTCTTAATCTTTGCTTCAAAGTGTTGATTAGTTTTCTTGTCAACAATTAACATCATCGAAAGAGCACCTTTCGGAAACATGCAGTCCCTATTGTCTCCTTCGAAATGACTTTCGAAGGGATTAATTATTCTTTAAATCTGGCTTTGGGGTGTTAACAAAATTTCTTATTAACAGCCGCCAACTCAAGATCATGAGTTAGATAGTTTCTCTCATGCACTTTCAACTGCCGACTAGCATAACAAATAACTCTACCCTCCTGCATCAAAGTAGAGCCCAGTCTTGTACCTTAAGCATCAATATATACTCCAAACTCTTTTGAACCATCAGGAATACTAAAACAGGTGCATTAGTCAACAACTCATTTAGGTTAATAAAAGCATGCTCACACTCCGAGTTCTATGAGAAAACTATGTTTTTGGTAACAGTGCTGAAAATTTTGCAACATCCTTAAAGAACAACAGTCAGCCAAATCAACAAAAAATTTCACGTTTATAGCATTTTTCGGTATGTGCTAATCCCGTACCGCAACAACTTTACTACGATTGACTGATAGTCCATGACTGAAACCAACATGTATTAGAAAGCAAACCTCTTTGCACCAAAAGTGATATTTGAAAATTTTCATCTTCAGCTTACGTCTACGGAGGGTGTTGAGCACTTCTCCTAGATACAACTCATGCTCTTCCTCACTTTTCGAATAGACTAATATATCATCAATAAATACCACCATAAACTTATTCACCAACTCTCTAAAGACTCGATTCACATAAGGTTGACAAAATATGCTGGTGCATTAGTCAGTTCAATTGGCATGCCTAACCACTCATAAAGTCCATAAAGTGTACGAAAATCGGTTTTGTGAATATTATCCTCGACCACACACAACTTTTGGAATCCGATAGCTAAGTCAAGTTAAGATAATACCTTTGCTCCAAATAACTAATCAATGAGGTCATCTATACGTGGCAGTATGCAATGATTCTTCTTTGTTAGCTTATTCAATTGATGGTAATCAATGTAAAGCCTTAAAGAGCCACTTGCTTTAGTGGAAAAGATAATAGGTGCTCCCCATTCCAAAATACTTCTTTATATAAAACCTTTCTCCAAAAACCCATCCATTTGTTTATTAAACTCACGCCTTTATCAAGGAGTCATATACTGAAGGGGTAAGCAATAGATCTAGCATTCTATTATAAATAAATTCAAAATTCGATCTCGCAACGAGGAGGAAGACCAAAAATTTTAGTAAAGACATTTAGGAAATCATGAACTATAGGTACAGAAACTAACCCATCACCGATAAGAGTCTTTAGAATATAGGTAATTAGCATAACTGAACTTTTGGGATCGTACTAAACCTTAAGGCTGTGCCCACTACAGGTGCCCAAAAGAAGCACCTTTTTATCACAATCAAATATTACTCCATACATAGTCATCGAGTCCATCCCTAGAATTAAAGCAAACACAAAAAATCCCAATACAAAAGCATTGCAATCAAATTCGACATCCAAAATATATAATTTCAAACCCTTATGAATCATGGATAAATGGGTCGATCTTCCAATAGGGTTTGATACTATAACAGGGTCTGCAATTATGCTAGTCTTTAAGTGAACTCATTCACTAGCTTACTCAAAATAAATGAATGTGATGCTCTAATGTCAAATAAAGTGTAAATATATAAATCTAAGAGAGTTAACACATCTTCTATGACAATTTTCTTTCCCTTTATAACAGCCGGAGATATGTTTGAGCTAGGAAAAATATCAAGTGAATAAGCTGGAACCATATGGATAAAGTCTTACACGTTAGACACTCTCACTTTATGTGGCCTAGCTAGTTAGAGTTGTAGCATTTGATATTTGCTAGATTCGTTTTGTAGTTCTTAGACAAATGCCTCCAAACTACACTTCCTACACTTGATCACTTGTTTCTTTATCTTTCCTTAATCCCACATTCCACCCTTGTTTCCTTCTACCTTCTTGGGTCCATCCTTAGTAAATGAATTTACTAGTGCCTTCTTAATCGAGCTCACAAATGTAGTTCCAATGAGCACATAACTCAAAGCAATATCCTCAAAGCTGGACTTAATCTTTTGGCAAACTTTGTCACCTTTTTCATTGGTGTATCATAAGGTCTAGGCCATACTTTTCTAGTGGATTAAACTCATCGATATACTCCTTAACACTGTGGTCTACTTGCTCCAAACAAATGAACTTCTCTAGCACTACTCCCCATCCGGCCTTAGATATAAACTTAGTTTCAGAGTGCCTCTTAAAATTTTTCCAAGAAATTCTAGTCTCATCGGTCATAGCAATGATAATTTCCCACCAGCTCAAGGCCTCTTCATGCAAATGCCATGAATCCAATTATCTCTTCATTGCATCCTCCTCACTCATCACAACAAATATCCGATCATAATTCCTCATCCATGTAGTTGTAGCATTTGATCTTTGCAAAATTCATTTTTCCGTTCTTTGCCAAATGCCCCCTAAAGTTGCTCTTCCTACATCTTGGCTCTTACTTCTTTTATCTTGACTTAAGCCCATATTCCACATTTGCGTTAATTCTGTTGAATTGGCTTCCCTTCTACCTTCTAAGGTCCAACCTTAGAAACTGAATTCAGCAGTGTCATCTCAACTAAGCTTTGAAAAGCAGCTCCAATGGGTACATGACTCAAAGCTGCATCCCTCAAATCTAGACTTAATTCTTTAGCAAACATTATCACCTTTTTCGCTGGTGTATTGATAATATCTAGGCAATACTTTGCTAGTTAATTAAACTCATTGACATATTCCTTAACACGGCAGTCGGCTAGCTCCAAATGAATGAACTTCTTTTGCTGCACTCCCCATTCGACCTCCGATATAAACTTAGTCTCAAAGCACAATTTAAAATTAGTCCAAGCAATACTAATCTCATCTATCTCCACAATGATAATTTTCCACCAGTTCAAGGCCTCTTCATGCAAATGCTACGAAGCCAATTGTCACTTTATTGCATCCTCCATATCTTTTATAGCAAATATTCGATCATAATTCCATATCCATGCCCGCGTCTCAACAAATGATTTAGCCCCAAAGTAATTCTTTCTGCCCAAACTATGGAAATCCTGACGTAACTTGGGAAAGTCCAAAGCAGGCGGAGGAGCTAGGGCTGCCTCATGTACTGGTGCTATGGGTCCTCCACTGGGGTTAAGTTCAGTCTGGCGTCTTACTTGCAGATACTAGAGGAACTATGTCGAAACTTTCCCACCCGAATCTCGGCCGCCTCAACAGATCCTCTTCAAGTTTGATTGCTCATTTTACTTACCTGTAAATATAAATTATTAGCGACATTCCTCAAATTGTATTTAACACTGCTGGAATATATGGGTGTGTTTGTGTTATACTTGTATATATATAAAATAATTTATGAAAATATAAAAGTACATTTTCTCAATATGTGACTAAGCTCTAAGGAGTCATGGACCTAAGCTCTGATACCGATGTAATAAACTGCACCTTCGGACACATCGATCCTAAGCCCGCGATAGCGTTTGATTTCATGTCATGCCAAGCAGTACAAATCGATAGGTTTCTATGGTTTACATGATATAGAAACAAATAAGATTTCAAAACATTCCACACTATTAGTTTTCATAACGTAAGGATATAAAATATAAGTATTCTAATAAACCCAAATTAACACAGTCTCAAAATAGTTATAGTCCATACAATTGTTGATAAAATAGTTTCTCTAAACGACAATATAACATAAGTCTGTACGATAAAATAAGGTACATAGAAGAAATACTTTATTTTATGTATATTTTTTTTAAATTGTACATAATTGATTTTTGTTATTAGAGTTTCAATTACATGATCTACCACAAACCTTTATCTACGATTATTCATCGAAATAAAAAAAACCATATTCAAATTTAAAAACATAATAAATATAATAGTTTTCTACCATTATTTAGATAAAACAAAGTTAGTTAAAAATTAGAGAAAACAACACACACCTTTCACTTTGGTTTTGAGGAGTTAGGCTTAACCTTACTAGATTTTTTATATTCTGACTAAATAGATGTTGCCTGTGTGATTGTCTAAATTTAGAGAACTATATATGTTGTTAAATAACTGGCACTTAAGAACACAAATGAGGTTGCATGACCATCTATTTTTTGGGATAGGAAAGCTTTCTTATTACCAACATTGACTCTAATATCACTGTGGATATACAAAAGCGTCGATCAGCCATGTTATGAAATAAAACAAAGGTAAGCCCATTACGACCTTTTGTATGACGTTTTAGGCAACCCATACAGCTATAAGTAAGACTAACGCAATCCAGATCATTGGAAGGTATGAATTTTGTTTACTTGAAATGAGTCTTTTACTATGTTATTAATATCATCGTTAAACCACATGATCCTAGCTGCATCTTCCATTTAGATTTTCGAGTGCGTAGTATATGTAATACTTTCAAATTCCATAGCAATTATCTACTTTCTTCATTGCATAAAATTTTGTATGAAAACAAAAAAATCTCCAATCAAAGAAATACTTAACTTTATATTCATCATTACAAAGAATGAATGAGGTTTCAAATGAGCATGAGTTTGATTTGTTATGTTAGTGCATCAAACAATAAGAGAAAAAAGGTCAATTCCAAAAAAAATTATTTACACATTATCCATTACTGATAATAGCTTAATATAATTACTTATAATAACTCTAAAAATTCATGAAAGTTTAAACTTTGGAGAAGTAATAGCATTAAATACGAAAATAGGTACCTTAGTACATGACTTATTCACTACAAAGGAAAATTGAAATAAAAAAAGTTAACCCACTATCAAGACCCCTTCATCGTGATCAGAAGCATAATTTGCATTTAAATCAACTTCCTTTTCTTATAGACTTACATCGATGGACAAAGTTGGGTTCTTAGCAAATTAATTATACTCTTCTTCATCTACCACATTACCAATTCCAACAATTCATCTTTTGCCAGGAAGAACAACTGACCGCTTATGATTAGTGGGGTCAGTAACGTAGAAAACCTATTTTGCTTGAGATGCCAGGATGAGTGGACCATTCTCATAACTCACTCAATCGAAGTCAACACGTGTGAATCCATGTTCATTAACTTGTACGTCACTATGGTTTTCATACCATTAACATCGAAATAGAGGGTTTTGAAGTTCTTATATTCAAACTCCCAAATATCTTCAATTGCCCCATAATATGACATTGTCGTATTTATTGGCATGCTATCTTTAGCACTAGAAAATTCTATTAAAGATGCCACGACACTAACTCCGCTATTTTGCATTTTACTCTTCTCATCATTTCGCTTCGTATAAATGAGATACCTATTCATGTCAAATCCAGCATAAGAGTTGGCTTGAAATTGCAGACCATATGATAACCATTTTATCGTATTATAAATATCATGTGGTGTTTGGGGCAGTTGAGACATTACCCTATCTTTAAACCATGTGACGAAAGATCCATCATGTTCATTTGTCAACCATATTTTGTTTTCTAAAGGATTATTAGACTTTAGAAGTTCCCATGTGCTCCTGTAAGTAAGGATAAATCTCACCGAGGTTCTACAAAACAAGAAGGTGGGTTTCATCAATCATTTCATCACCAATTTAAATCACTTTAAACCTACTTGTGCCTTAACCTTTAAGTCGCCCTTTATGTCGAGACTCTCAAAGTCCAATAGGTTCAACACTAGTTAAGTATTGTGACAAATTCAGTAACCTCCTCAACTACAGTACCTTCTATGATATCATCTTCAGGTATATGTTTATCATTCATTTTTCTTTTAAAAGTTCTAGTGTGCATTTCGAAGGGATACTTGTATCTAAAAAAAATAAGGCTACAAATCTTGATTTCTCTCACCAAACGAACAACTAAATGCACCATAATGTCAAAAAAAGAGAGGGAAAATACATCTCCAATTGACATAAGGTAATAATAACATCAGTTGTAGATCATCCAGTATATTACGGTAACCTATCTTGCTACAAATTGCATTAAAAAAGAAACAAAATTTTGTAATCATATGTATCACATGTTTTGGCAATATGACTCGAATTGCAATGAGTAAAAATTGTTGCATCAACATATGACAGTGATGAGGCTTTATGCCAGTCAATTTTAAATCAGTCACCGATACACGATTGCTAATATTTCAAGAATATCCTATTCGAACCTTGACACCACGAACACACTCACATAAACCAGTTTTCTCTTTTTAGGACAAAGTATAACATGTAGGAGGCAAATAGGTATGTTTTCCTTTCTCCACTCGTGCTAACTCCTTCCGTATACACATTTTCATAATATCTTCCTAGCTTTGTCACTATCCTTAGCCTTACCAGGTATACTCAATAGTTTCCCAACGATACTACCATAAACATTTTTTCTATATCAATTACATCTGAACGATGCCTTACATGTAATTGTCTCTAATATGGAAGTTCCCAAAAGATATAGATATCTTCTTCCACAAGCCTCCTAGAAGAGAAGTCTTTTCCAAAGAGATTTTCAATATCTTTGACCATCTCATAAACATCATTCCCTAATGATGACAAACGAGGTACTCCAGTCTTTACCTTCCCATTGAAAGGCTTCTTCTTTGATGATAAGGGTGATTGAGAGGGAAAATGCATATACACATTTTTCTTGCAAAAATGCAAGTGCACATCAACCATATTGTCTTTACAAATTGGGCATGCTTTGGAACCTTTTACAATATATCTGGACAAGTTACCATATGTCAGAAAATCATTTACATACCAAAATTCATAGCGTGCAATGTGAAATTATTTTTACTATATGCATCAATCACCTCAATGCCTTTTCCCCACAAAAGTTTTAGATCTTTAATAAGAGGAACTAGGTAAACATTGATGTTATTTCATGGTTATCTTGGTCCAAAGATTAGAAGAGACAACATGATGTACTTGCACTTCATACTCAAGTGAGACCGAAGATTATAAATCACCAAAAGAACCGGCCAGGTGCTATGTTGACTACTAAGGTTGCCAAATAGCTTTATGCATTCTAGGCAAAGATCAAGTCAAAAATTCCCACTTTCTTCATTGAAAGTGGGATACATTGTATAAACATTTCTCCATTGTGGAGAATCGGCCGAATGCCTTAGTAACCTATCATTCTTCCTCTCTTATGCATGTTGTCTCAAGTTTTTTACATTTTCTTTTTTTGTAAACAAGCATTTAAACCTTGGTAATGGCCAAACCCATAACCACTTTGCCAAACTCTGACCTCTATCTTCATTCTCAAGGTTATCATCACCATTATCATCATCATCATCATTGCCGCCTTCCTCTGCGACAATTTCATTATCCTCATCACCTTCTTCCTGGTCGGAGTCGGAATCATCTTCTATAAGAGGAGCATCAAAAGATAAGAGTTTAGCAGCATCAATTTCCTCTTTCTCTCTCTCTAGAACCTCGATCCTTTGCTCCATCTCTTTTATCTTATCCATAAATCTTTTGACTAGGGCAGGATCGAGTGAGGGGAATCTCAAGTCAGGTCACTTTTCGATGTTGTCAGAATAAGCAAGCATAAAAGCATCCTTGTAAGAGTTCACGATGATGTCATTGTGGGAAGTACTCAAATATTGCATCACCTTTTGATTTTCTTCAGAAATGGTATTAATGGCCATGGTTAAAGAATTTTTCCTCTTCCCCAGCTTCTTCTTGAGAGAAGATTATGCAGCAACCATACAAGCCTTCTCATCCTCGTACTCTTTTAAAGCCATTTTTAAAGAAAAATTCTCATTAGCTAAGAGTTGCCTTGCCTTCCTCTCCTTGGAGATAGTAGATTCCGCTCGAGCAAGAGAGGCTCCCAACTTTTCTTGTTTCTTCACTGCATTATTTTTGGCAGCAAAAAGGGAGGTAATCTGGCTGTTCAAAGTTGAGATCTCTTCTTAAAGCTTAGACATATCAACGGATCCTGAAGAGAGTACCAACTTTTAGAAATCTGAAAGGAAAGGTATGACATGAGTTAGAATTAAATTAGAAGTAAGCAATAAGGTGGGCGAGTAATATGAAACGTACCAGAAGTTGTTGCTCAATTAGAGAGCGGCAATGTCCTATTGGGTTAGGAATAGAAGAAGGTGGATGAATGGAAGTAAATGAGGGAGAATTAAAAATTGATTGTACCATCATCTCAAAATCATTTGGGGAAACCGGTGATGGGGGTATAGAGAGGTTCAACTCCTGAGGGGGAGTTGAAGTGCCTAAATCCCTTTGCATCTGCTCGATGACATTAGGAGAATCAGAAACGAAAATGCGAGACATGAGGTCATCCTTTGAAAGAGTTGTTTTTGGTTTGGTCAGTAGAAGCTTCAAAATAGGGCCTCTAGAGTTTTGCTCACATCAACAGTTTCGCCCTCTTTTTAAAGAGGTGAAGATCGAGCATCAACAGTTTCACCCTCTTTTGGGGGAAGAGAAGACCGGACATCAACAATTTTAGCTTTCTTGAGAGAAGGGCCCGCTGTAGCCATCTCGCTCAATTTTCTTTTGGCAATCATCCCTGACCTACCAATGGCTTGAGTTAAAGATGATGTGCTAGATGTTAAAGTTGGGAGGACTGGATCACTTACAATCAATTCAACCGGAGGAGTAGTTGCTAAAAATTCAAAAAGTATAAATTAGTAAAGCAATCTAGGGAGTAATACGGTGGTAAATTACAAATGCTACCCTTAAGCTTACTAGGATGATCCAGACAAACTAGAGGCATATGAGAAATTTTTTGGGATCATCTAGAGACATGAAGCATTTTCTTTTAGAAGTATGTTGAAAAGAGGGGGTGGTCCAAGAATTCTCTAACCTGCGGGAAGAAGGGAATTTTTTGAAGGTTGCTTGGTGTCAATAGAGTAAGCCTATTCTCAATACTACTCGAAGTAGTGGTCAGCAACTTCACAATTCTCTTCCCCTCATCGTTGAGATCTTGGGAGCATGACCTAATAAGAAGACACGATTCAACAAAAGAAAGTAATTTTGTAAAGATGAAGATTATGGTTAACTTATGAGGAGAGGAGAAGACTCCACTAATGTTTGGAAAACATTTGATGTAAAAGAACAGTGTCTCCCAGTTTATGAACTAATTTACTCCCTTTGAAATTAGTTTCTTATGGGGGTTAGCCCTAAATTTTTTGCAATTAAGATTGATAAGCTTGACTATGCGCACTAAGTAATTGAGAATGTCAGCGCTTAGAGAAGGGATGCCTAATTCCAAGGCCATGAGCTCTAGGGAGATACGATAAGTATATACATTCGGGGATAGTTGAATTGGTGCTATACTGAGGTCATTTAGGAATCTAGATAAGAAATCTAGTAACAGAATAAACCCCCATGCCATATTTGAATGGAAGTATAAGCAAAGTATCCTTCGGGAGGATTCTAGATAGTATCGCTATCGCCGAGAGGAATGGCTTCCACTCCTGTGATTCCAAGGTTGTTAAGAATAGCAGCAACTTCATCTTGAGAAGATATCAGAGAATGTTTTGAGACGGCTTCCACCTTTTTTGGTGAAGATTCTGCTTCTGGAGCTATATCCTTTTCAGGTTTCTTGGAAATCCTTTTCAAACTCATGATCCTATTAGGTGAAACCATTTCATTAAAAGTTATAATTTGTTTCATTATTAACACCTTTCGAAAATGTCGAAAACCTATTGAAATAATTCAATATCCACCAAAGAATATAATTCCATATCTTTGAAAGAATGTTAAAGTTAATTTGGGTCATGAAGTTCATTGAGCTTTTTACGTTATCGAAGGGGTAGATGGAATAGAAACACCTAAACACACTCTTCGATAATGTCAAAAGCTCGGAAATTTTTTACTATTAATAGGAATAACTAACCCTGCAATACTAGTTTTAATATATATATATATATATATATATATATTAACAACTTTCTACAATCAAGCCAAATGAACCTTTCGACAATGTAAAAACCTACAAATTTTATTTTACTCAAAGAATATCAATATTGCTAAAACACTATGCTCTCATTAAGTCGAAAGATTTGGATCCAAGTGATACAAACGAAAGGGCCTTGGAATGTTTCCATGGTGTTTATATTGAAAAAATGATAGTTATACTGTTAACTATAATGGGTTTCGAATAAGTTGAAAGGGGAGGAGGGGTAAAGTTTCGAAAGTATACAAACAACTAAGCTTGTCTCAATTTTGGAGGTTTCGATCAAGTGAAAGGCTCGGTAAGGTTTCAACTTCAACAAAAATGCACTATATTTAATCCAGCTGATGACAAGAAGTATAAACTTCTAACTTTTAACAACTTCAAGAGCAAGTCAAAATTGAGCATGATTTACTTCAAATAAAGTGACCAATTAAATCCACTTTTATATACAATAAATTTTAAATCCTTGTTTATTAAAAAAATTGGGTTTTCGAAAATATTTGTTGTGTAGCAATTAAATTAAACCCTTTAAGGTGACTTCTTCGAATGGTGTTAGAATACATCGAAACATATTTTTGCTTTTAGAGAAGTCCATCTCTTGCCAATCACGTTAACCCCTTCGAAAGGGTTCACTTAAAAGTAGATGCTTGACTTCCTTTCGACCCCTTCGAAATAGGTTGAAAAGGTAGAGCGGATTTAACCGCCTTAACCCCTTCGAAAGGGTTGAAAAGTCAAATTACAATATTGAGTTTTAATTTATACGGCTTAACCTTCTCTTTAAAGCCACTAGAAAAGAGTATTCTCCTATTCAATTTTTAACCCAATGCTTCTAGAGGCTAACAATTAAATTGGTTTGAGCATGAATTTACATTCGACAACAATGAAAACCCAAATTCAAGATCGAAGCATAATTAAAAAAACAAGTTTGAATTGAGTGCAATAGAGTTCGAGCTTGGGTCCGTACATAACAATGGCAAATAACCCAAAATCTGACAAATTCAAATTCAAATCCAAAATCGATATCATAGATTGAGCAAAATTAGCATAAAAAGTGAATTTAAAGATAATTTTATACGAATGAAAAACTTGGGTCATTCTCTAAAATTAAAGCAGTAATGCAAACTCAAAAACCTAAATTGAGAGTTACTCATGGACAGTAGATGCATACCTTGGATTTGAATTCGCATCTATTAAGATTATGAATTTAGTAAGAAATAGAAAATTTTGATTCTTTCTTTGAGTTTCTTAATTGTAAATGAAAAAGAGGAGAAGGAAGCGTGATTTATAACAGAAACAGATGCATGGAAAACCATCTGATCAAATTTATATGAATGGTTAAGATCCGCTTAGGAATATCAAAAGGCGAGAAATTTAATGCTAAAATGAAGATGGGTTTCAAAATAGTTGACTTGGAAAGTTAGGAGCATCCCTTCACTAGGTCGGGGGCAAGTGTTACCATTAGTCTTAACTTCAACCTTGTTGAAACCATGAAGAATTCAAAAGAGGGATTCACAGGGAATGATAGCATTAAAAAAACCTTTCGAAAAAGAGGAAGGGATGCTTCAGCAAAAATTTAGATGAGCTGAGCACTTTCGAAGGGGTCAAAAGGTGATAGAGCCACCCTTTCGCTTCAATGAACTCCTTTTAAAACAGTAGCTTCCACATGCGTGAAGATGTTTCAATTGAGTTGAGGAACAACTTTCAAAGGCAACAGATTACAAGCTTTCATGTGCGTGCCAAACCTTTCGAAATAGTGGGATTTGCTTTCATTCACATTCCATAGAAGAACACTTGGCCAGAGCTACCCCTTCGAAAGAAGAAATTAGCCTTTCGAACCGGTTGAGTCCATTCACAATTATAAAGGAAAGCTTACTTAAGAGGATGGGGATCCGCATCAATCAACAAGTATGCCTTCGAAAGCTACCTTTCACATTTAAACCTTCTATGTCTCAACTCCTTCAAAGCCCTAAAGATTCACCTATCGATAGAGTCGAAAGCCCATGTCCATTCCTATTTGCAACATCACATCAACAACAAAGTGGAGAGTGCATCTACACCTTTCGACCAGCTTGAAAGCACTAAAGTCCAATTTAAAAGCAAAGTAAAAGAACTCCCTGATGTTAACAACAATGAAAGGTCTCCAAGGCCACCTTTCGACCAAGTCGGGAGGACCGATTCGAAAGGTGCCAACCCACGCCTATAAATAAGACCTTAGGGGTTTGGTTTTGTGACCGATTTCATTCATTCTATACTTGCCTTTTCTTTAATTTGTAAACCCTAATTTTAAAATTGAATTGGGTATTTGACTTCACTGTATTACTTAAGCTTTTAGTAATAAAGGAAAATATAATCAAAGCAAGTTTATGGCATTTTTGGATATGGTAGCTGATTTAATGTTCCTATGTGATTCTATTTATGATCTGCTTCTGTCAACATGATCGAAAGGTTACCTTTCAAGGAAATCATAACCTTTTAATTCAAATAATATCCTTAGATCCTTAGGTCCGAACCTCGAGTCATCTTGACCTCTTCGAAAGGAGGTTTCGATTGGATCCTAAAGTAGTTCAACTAATTCGAAAGGTATTTTCAAAAGGGATTCAAGTGTTTCGACTACATCAAAAGGTTGTTTAGAAGGAGTCGCAATTACCGCAACCTTTTCCAAAGGTAAACTTAGAGGAGATCTAAATCAACTAGATTGTTGGATAAAGGGGTTCGAAATGTTTGAACTAACTCCATCTGTTCGAAAGGTGGTTTCGAAGGGATCACTAACATTTTAAAATTTTCTTTGCGGTGTCGACAAGTTTTCTTGTTAACACCCACGGTTATGCATGGGTGAATAGCTTTAATCTCTATATATGTGCTTCCATTATCATTCAAAATTCCTCATGGTTATGCATGGATGGAACTTGTGTATAAGCGAGGGATAAATATTCAAGTAGTTTCTAACCTCATTTAAAAGTCCTCATGGTAATGCATGGTTAGAAAATGGTTAACATTCCTTTTCAAGTAACTACTAATCTTATTTAAAAGTCCTAACGGCTATGTATGGTTAGAATGTGCTTAACATTTTTTGTATACTATTTAAAAGAGTAATTTACAAAAAATTTCCTTTATTAAAAATACCATACTACTGTCACTGTATAAATTTTCCCTAAACCATAATCCGATCGCCACTTTAAAGTGGAATTTGTATATAATAAATAAAATATTATAATTTTGGTTTAATTGACTGGAATTTGCAATATATATTCCTCTCTATATGATTTATGGTTTTACTCAAAATTCATCACTTTTTCAATTATTATTATTATTTTGATGATAACAAAAGTTGTAGGGTGGTTAAGATTTAACCTTACTAATATTTAAGAGTTGGTTTTTGGTGTTACTTAAAAATTTTGTGTTTCAAATAAAAAATTATATTTCAAAGTTGTTTTAGGCTTTCATTTTTTTGGCGTTTATAATTATTTTTAATAACACACATCAGTGTTGGGGGAGTCTAGTTGTAGGAAGAGTATATAAATAGAGGGAGATTAATCATATCACATCAAAATTTTAGTTACAAAATCTCAATATATGTTTGTTATCATAAAAAGAGGGAGATTATAGAATATAACAGTTTATGATTTTTGTTTAATGATAACATATATATATATATATATATATATATATATATATATATATATATTTAAATGTGTTTATTACAGTATCACAGAATAAAATAAACATATCAAAATTGTATTACAACAACCATTTTATTTCAATACAAAATCAGCATACAGCTCAAGGAAGAAACCCAGGAAAGCAAAATCATATAGCAATTTACATATGCATGCACAAACCAGCAAGGAATGCACAACGTCGAAAGTGTACAATAATTCAATGTCAGGTGAAACTAAACACAGTGCACACAAGGCAAAATGAAGTATAACAGGTACATGTAGCAAGAAAACGAAACGGAATTTTTGGTTTGAGTAAACCTAGTGCAATAAAAGGATGCATGTACCAGTATACAAAAGTGCAACCATGCACAATTATAAAGTGCAATCCAGTCATGCATATAAGGATGAACACACAAGATGATGCACATAGGGATGAACACGCAAGAGTTGTAGCCATGCATAATTATGAAGTGCACTCAGACATGAATTACATTATTGATATAGAACTATTCATATAAGCTTTCCATTATTGATTCCATGGTTCACAAACTCCATCATCAAGCACTTATATCAACATATCTGATCGTTACAGCTCACAACCATCAACATCTCATCAAGAAACATATGAAACATAATCGGAACTTGATAACAATCATCTTGCACATAACCAAAAGAACATGGACAATATACCAATATATCATCTCATATTCAGGCAAACACAACAGAGTATCGAATAACATTAACTCATGCTGCTCTGAAGCATTTTTCAGTAACACACATATTCACCAACTTTGAACCATAAACAATATTAGAAAAAATGCATCGGAGAATCACTCGCAAATCAAACCCAATAGCAAGGCAAGAAGCATGTGCAGACATACACGCACAAAACGTATAAAGCAGCAAAGCAAGGAACCAAGGGACATGCACACATTGACAAGCCACACACAGGTGTAGACACACAAATGAACAAGTCAGCATTTCGAACAAGTCAAGCATGTCAAAGCAGGAATACATGCAATAATTTGAAATGAACAAGTCTTAAAATTAAGGTTAAGTTCGAAGAGTTTAAACCAGTAAAACTTTCGAAATCATTGGAATATATCAAGGCAAAAATATATGCATTCAATCAGAAAATCAAAAGGCAAAAGAAAGCATCTGAAAAATTCAAATTGAAATACTCAAAACCAATATATAGGGAATTATGTGAATTTAATCCCTATAAATACCACCCAAATCATCATTGGCAATTTGTACAGTCGAGTTCGAACAAACAAAAGAAGGAAACTTAAATATGCATATCAAATCGACAATAACCAACTCGACGATGAAGCAGCCAAGAGCAATGAGTGCTAGAAATCGATTGACAAGGCAGTCAAGGAAAATATAGTTCTTCAATCAATTGACTAGAGGAATCAGTGGTTTCAAATCAAATACCCTAATTTCAGATCGCAAGAGCAAAGAGAGGATCGCTTGAAGGAAGAAAACAAATTGAAAAAATAAAAGGATACGGACTTCACATTTTTTACTCTGTCTATATTGTTTTTGTTGGACCATACCATATATTTAAATTATTGATCAACTAAGGTTGCTTTATTTTATTTTATTGTAATTTACCTTTTAATTATAAACTCTAGTTTGTAAACAGGAAACCTAGTTCGAAAAATTCTCAACTCGGGGATATAGTTGAGGCAGGGTTTTGAGCGTAGGGTTGGAACAATCAGGTTAGCGATAGTCGCAAATTTACAGGGTCTGTAAGCTGTTGATTGTTTAATTCCAGTAGAAACCTTGGGGACAACGGTATGAAGGTTTTAGCCGAAGCTGGGTAAAATTGTGCATTGCTTTTATTTTCACATTTACTGTGTTATTATGTATGCTGCAATTTTTATTATTTTATGAATTTATTATAAATCCTATTCACCCCGCCTCCAAGGTTAATTCGATCCTACATACGCAAATTCAACCCAATCACACACACACAATTTTTTTTGAAGAGAACACACATAATATATATATATATATATATATATATATATATATATGACTCAAACTCTACCACTAACAAAATCATATTTCCAATTATATATTCAGCAAATTTATTAATTTCATATTAAGAATAGTCAATCCTAAAAAACTATTAAAGAGAAGTGAGCTTTAATTTCCATCACTAAGCAGCAATAAGAGATTTGCATATTGGGTTTTGATTCAGTTATAAATGAGAATTTTGATTGGTTATTAGGTTTTTGTTATGACTCGCCTTTTCGACCCCTAAATGTCGACACTAATACAACTATGGTATTCACTTTCCAAGCACCCAAGTGTCGGAAAGATAGATTGCTAAGGTAAAAATAAAAAGTGAAGAACAGAACAAGAAAGAAAGGACACATCATCAGAATCTCACAAGCGAAACAATAATATATAATATCCAAAATGACAGTACAAAGGGTTACTCCAAGATACAAAGTAAATTCAGAGTTACAAAACCTAAGTACTATCATCAGCTTGGACAATTGTAACTTCCTGTCCTCACAGTGTGATACATACATAATAATACTGCAATGGAAATACAAATAGGTAAATAGATGGAAGCCTCCTACTCATCCACTAAAGCTTTGAAGCATCCATAGCCAATTCTGCTTCACTCAGCCTACGCGATAGCATACCCGAGGAATTGCGGAAAAAATAAAACCACGATTCAAACATAAGTCCGGTATGACACCTAAGAAACATGCGTCCATATGACAGTAACTTTTGAGACCGTTCGAATTACTGTAATGGTTTTTCTCTCAAAAGAACCAAACCATTTGATAAGTAAAATAGTGATATAATAGATAGTGTCTAGGGTGTTGAGTAAAAATAAAAATAATAACATTGCTGCTTGCATGCCATAATACAACAGTATTAGAAGTACAACTTAAACCTCTAAGGTAGGCATGCATATGGATTTTTGTTAGAGGTGCCTTCAGCACATCGAGGATGGGCCTTCTGACAAGGGTCAGAATATACTTTCCGAGGGACATATATCTCTAGATAAAATATACCATAAAGGTAAACATAACTGTTCCACGCCCGAACATGTAAAACTGAATATCATCAACTCCTGCTAGCAACATCGATAAGCATCTCTACATATGGAGTTGATATATCCTTAGGTTAGCTATGCTCCTACTCTATTTTCTATCATTTCTGGTGGTGAAGTCATGTTCCGCATCTCTCGAGTCTTTGTTGGTCGAACATTTCACGTATCTCTCCATGGATTCTAGCATAAGTCATCCGATGGATGCTAACACAACCTCTTCCTTGGACTTAACCTTACGATAGGAAGTTCAACTCTATAACATTTGTCTGAAATGTTAATGTTGACCTTTCCCTTGGACTTAACCTTAGGATAGATAGTTCAACTCTATAACATTCCACTCCATAACCGTTTTTAAAACATATAACTCGTATATTAGTTTTGAAGTGGTTTTCGGTAAGTAATAAATAGTATACTTGTCCTATCCCGGACTCTTTGAAACTAAATCAGTGAATTTTCGATTAACTCAATTTCGGTTCTTTCAGAAGTAAATGAATGATATAAAGGAGTCCTATCCATGGGATCCCGTATATATACATTCCTAAAGCAAGACGTTCCACACAAATGAGTCTTCCCTTAGGATCTCAACCTGTATAAAGTTGTGAAGCTTTTATATACTTCTTAAGTTAATATGGTCAAGTTCGATAGTCGACTAATCGACTATCTAATATGAAATGAAAATGATCATATATGGAAATCAAGTCTCATATACTTATCACTCTTTCCGGCCTTCTTAACTTATGTTATCCCTTGGTCAAGAGTGAAGCCAGGTAGATTTGAGCACTGATTGCATCAAATCCCTAACTTGACACCTCATTCTTAACTCTTGCAGATGGAACAAGTCTACTTTGTCAGCTTTTAGTACTAGAATATGAGTAAATACTTTCCACAAACAAATAAACACAAAAACACGATCAAATAACATAAGCGACTTACAAACCCATTTTTCAAATAATAACACTTTTCAAATACTTGTATATAATTTAAATGCATTTAAAATGACATATGTGTGTGTGTGTGTGTATATATATCTGTACTTATTTATTAATAAAGCTAATATACTTAATAAAAATTTAAAATAATTTAAAGGACAAGAATCTTACACAAAGCTTTTTATATTTTAATAAAATATTTAACTAATTTTCTAAAATTATATGACATAAAATTACTTTTAAAATACGTATAAATATGTTTTAAATATTCATATAAGATATTGCTTAAAAATAAATAATTTCAAATCTATTAAAAAATAATAAAAACATATTTTACATATAATAAACTATTTCCTTCAAAATTTCATATATAATTATTAAAAATTAATTTAAACTTCAAACCATTTTTAAAACATTCTAATATATGCTATTAAACAATTTCAAAAAGATTTGAGAAAAATACTTTATTTCAATGTCATTTTTAAACCCTTTAAAGTCTCAAATAGCATATAAAAACATATAGCATAAGTGTCGTCAAAAATTCAGAAATAGCCAGGAAGTGTTGTAGTTGGAAAATGTTGTAGTCATGTTTTGGCCTAGAAAACTAGTTTGAAATGCCTTTAAGTTTGATCAGTTTTCAAAACTACCGATCGATTTAAAGTCCAATTCTTTTACAATTGTTAACGTACTAATTGTAAATCATAACTATGCCAAGAAATCCCAAAGGATGTATTTACAAAATTCTATAAAAATTCACCAAAATAAGGAATTTCAAAGTGTTTTTATAGCACCCTTTCGTTATATAAACCATTCCACATTCAATCCAAAGCCAAACACAATCCAACCAACCACATATATACAATGCAAGGCCACATCACATGTTATAAAAGGTCATAGAAGTGATGATATGCATTATAAAGTTCTCGTTTGCTTTTAAAGGCAAGTATGGTCTAAATATATAACTTTAATTAGTTAATCACTTTACTATAGCTTAGCAAGCATATTATACAAATTTATATACTATCAAATAGTGAGTTAACTCACTCTTTTCCAAGCTTACAACCATGTACAAGCCTCTACCTGAATACCACTTCCTACCTCAACCAAAACAAGCTCCAAAATCCAACCTTGCTTTACAAATGCTCGCGGCCTAGGCAAGAAATGCCTATATTTGCTAACAACCAAGGGGTGTTTGAGGTTATGTGCTCTAATTCTTCAAGATATGAGTTCTTATTCTTTGTTGTTATGTTGTGTTAGGCCTATACCTTGAGTTTGGTGAAGTTCCTTTATGCTTATAAATTGTTTATGTAAAGAGAGAAGAAGATGAAGACTATAGTTTTCTATGTTAATAAATTTGCAAACCTATTCCCTTAAAACTTAAGGAGTTTAAATAGATTTTTCCAAGAGGTTACTATCCACCTTCCACCCTCTATGGAAGATCACCAAGCACTCTCCCCTTTATGTGCTTTGCTTCACACCTCATGCCTTCATAAATATCTTCCAATAATTATCTCTTTCAAAATATCTCCATTGTAAATCACCCATGACATCATCAAAGTGGTTAATTTGTCATAATCCACCAAAATATTTCTAATTTCTAATTAATTATGAATTAATATTCTAAGCAAGCCAAAAAAGTTCGAACAACTTATATCAAGTAACAAGCCGTTTATCGATAAAATGATTTTCGATCACATTATTGATATTTGTTCAAAGTATTATTTTTGTAAAAAAATTCAAAAATAAGTTTTCCATCATGTTACATTAATTAAAAGGAGTAAACAAGTTTCCCATCATGTTATATTAATTAAAAGGAGTTTAATAAGATTATTCAATAAATCTTATAAAACTTAACCATGCTTCAAATGTTCAGATATTCAAAGACGAAGTGTCTAAAATTATGGGCTGCTACATTTTTGATTCAGAGAGCAAGAATTATGATTTGGGGTTGCATAATTATGATTATTGGCAGGTGATTTGGGCGTCGTTGGTTTTTAGGATCTTCCAAGTATTTTGGGCCATTTGCTTCGGTTACAAGAAGATTGAAGCAAAACATATATTTGTGTCTACTTATTTCCTTCGATTACGTGGTAGACTGCATCAAAAAGTCAATTGGTCCTGCGCATTTTCTTAGGTTGTAAGCACCGACTGAATCAAATTGCATTAATATATTTTCTTTTATGTTGCATGTGTTAATTGCTTTAGTTGTTAACGAAGGACCGAAGAAAATATTTGCATCGGTAAATGTCACAATTGAAGCAATAAGGCGAGACATCCAGATGTTCTGCACCATTGAACATGTTGTATCACATTTTCCTTATGCATTTGATACATAAACCAAGTATCAAATATAAATTAAGATCACTAAATTATACTTTAGAGTATTCTTGAGTATTTACGAAATACTAAAGATTGTTCATAGGACAACGAACTCCTTATGAAGGAGTATTCGAACACAAATGTCATAAGTGATATCAAATCTAGTACATCAATATTAAGTTCATGATCAATATTAGTTAAGAAGCTTTAAGTTTGAAATGATCCAAACAAGTGGTTGTAGCAAATTCAATAATTAGTCTGTGTCCATTGCCTTGAATAAGCATAACAATAAAAGAAATGTATATTTATAAATAAATGCACAAATTTAGAACTGAGCTCAGGATGATTCTAAATGCTTAGAATTCCATGACATTGACATATGATAAAATTGCCGTGATAGTGACGCGAATGAACCTAGAGCTCACTAGAAGTTGAAAAATATACTCCAAAATGTTTCACATGACAAAGGTAGTTTATTAGCATTGGAGAGAGTTCATAGATAGACTGAATAAATAAAACAACAAAGCATATCCATTCACTAAATGATTAGCTCGATCGGTTTTGAGAAAACTGATCAAAGGAAAAGGATTCCTACATTGAACCCAAGTGTAGGTGGAAGATTGTAAGAGTTAGGGGTATGCTCAATGGGGAATTATGGAATGTGTTACATATATCTAACTCTATGACCAATCTTGTTCATAATAGAGGTATTTGATTCTAAAATATACCTTATTATATAGTGATATAACTAATTACATAAATAAATTTAAAGTATATCAAAATAGAAATTATTTAAATGGTATGTTATGCAATAATAATTTCAAGGAGTCGTAATCATGAGAAAATTATTACAATATAAAATAGTGTGTTATTTTAAATATTCATGGTCAAGATGTTTTGAGAAAGTAGATCGATACATCCGTTGAGACTAGGGTACGAACGCTCTCTAAATGTTTGGTAGTGTATTACACATGGCTACTTGGGGCACTAAGGGATTACATACTGATAGTTAGTATATTTGAGAGTTTCATGTTGGTTAATATTAAGGTCAAACAGAAAATGTAACAACCCGCATACTTTTACGATAATATATTTAAATGATTTATTTAAATATAGCATCGTTAGTTGAATTTAAAGTCCGAAATGTGACTTTCTATAAACAGTCGAATCCGGACTCGAGACCACTTCCATTGAGTTCAAAATGACGTTTACAACTTTTTTGAGTATAAACATCGATATGTTTGGAGTTGAGTAGAATTTTGCTATTTTTCTATTGGGCTTTGGGTTTGGGGTTTCAGCCCACTAACCCAACAAAATACCCTACCACTCCACCCCCTCTTCATTCATTCATTCTATTTTCCTAACACTCTCAAGCTAAAGGAAAATGGGGGAAAGAAAGGGAAATTAAAATTCCTAAACCCTAGTTTACTAGGAAATTCAAATTCAAGTTCTAGAAATAAAAGAGAAGCTTAGGTAAGCATCCTCTTCGTCTTCTCCATCTCAATCTCTCTTCAATTTTCAGAAATTCCTACACCCTAACTTAGGAAATATTTGCTTATGAGCTTAGATTGGAGCTTCTTGAGTTGAAGTTGAAGAGTGGTTGATCTTTCCTTTGTTTTAGAGCTTCTCAATTCTTGTTCTTGGGTTTAAGGATGAGTTCTTGAACTCACATCTACGTCTATAGCTTTCACTGTTGTTAGGTATGAATTCCTAAAATCTATTTCATGTTCATATGCTTTTGATTTGAATTGATTTGGTTAATTTTCAAAATTTTGGTGTTTTGAAGTCAAAATCTTTAAAAATCCTATCATGGATGTTTGGATATGCTGTTTGGGGTGTATCGAAGAGCCTATAAGGCTGGGTTGTCGCTTGGCATAATTCCCTAGCCTCCATCGCTCGTTCGATCACCTCCGGTTTGGATTTTTTCCCTTTTTGGGCTAGGCTGATTTTTGCCTAGCAGGAAAATCCAGACGTTTGGAAGAAAATCCAGATGTCTGGATGGAAATCCAGACATCTGGTTGAAAAATCCAAACGTCTGGAAGGGGTCCCTGGAAAAAGAAAAAAGGCAGAGACAAAATCCAGACGTCTGGAAGAAAATCCTGACGTTTGGAAGGAAATCTAGATGTCTGGTTGAAAAATCCAGACGTTTGGAAAGGGTCCCTTGAAAAAGAAAAAAAGGCAGAGACAAAATACAGACGTCTGGTTCCCTAACCAGGCGTTTGGTTCTGTGTAGTTTTGCCTATTTTGGCTATTTTTGAGTGGATTCCCAATTTTAATCGATTTTTGTTGATTCGATTAGTTGTTATCATTTATTATCGACTTTGATGACTTTTTTTCTCGATTTTTGGGAATATCCATTTGATGGATTTGACATCGATTTTTATGATTTTAATTCACGTCGTCGAATGTGGATTTTGGTGATAGATTGTTTTTACAATCATTTCTGTGTTTTATCACTTTAAAATACAAAAGGTTTCTATACTAGTAGTAAATACTCAAACTCTTTTACATAAACGATTTCAACACTACTTTTAAATATAAACCTCGTTTTAAAATCCGTTTTCCAATCTATTAGTATATACAAACCTTTACCTCATTCGTATGAGAAATCTAATTAAACGGCTTGGTAAAACAAGTGGTATGAATCGCTTGCGTTTACTTCATCGGTTAATTGTTTGACTTGTTCGATTGAAATCTTGTGACAATTTTCGAGTGGAAATCTACAATTTGTTCGCAAATATTTAAGTTAAGCCAGTGGTTATGGGACATGAAGCTAAACTCATTTATTTACTAGCTTAGTGTAACTCACACTTCTTGTTGATCAATGATGATCATTTTATGGTTTAGATTAGCGATATGCGATGTCTCTTTGTCCGTGTGGGGGACTATACCCCGTTTTGTGGAGCTTCGTCTCATTTTATGGGCTAACAACCCAGGGTCTTTTGACCGTTCGTGGAGCAATCGACTCGATAAGTCGGTGCATGGGGGCGTACCTTTTATGTGCGTCGATGTTCGACTGTGCATGGGGCGTATCTTTTTAGGTGCGTCGATGTTCGTTTGTGCATGGGGCGTATCTTTTTAGGTGCGTCGATGTTCGTTTGTGCATGGGGCGTACCTTTTTAGGTGCGTCGATGTTCGTTTGTGCATGGGGCATATCTTTTTAGGTGCGTCGATGTTCGTTTGTGCATGGGGCGTATCTTTTTAGGTGCGTCGATGTTCGACTGTGCATGGGGCGTATCTTTTTGGTGCGTCAATGTTCAGCTCATTTTATGGGTTAGCGACCAACGGGATAACATCCCGTTTATGTTAGGCTTCCCCCTTCTTTGTGTTTTCTGGATTTTCTATTATGGATTTCTGGAATTTTTGTTTCACCGATTTTTGCGATTGGCATTGATATGTTTTGTCAATATTTGAGGTTTGGTGAATAAGCTAAAGAATGTAATATTCTTTTTGGATATTCGAGATGATTTGAGATATTGTATGATTTTTGTTGTTATCAAATGTATGCTTGTCAAAGTATGGAATTATTGTTGTCATATATTTTTATTGTATCTCTTATCCTATCTCATCTTATATGATATTTATAGCTAGACTGATCCGTTTATTATTTTTCTTCTTAAATAATACTCGGGTCAGACCGAGGTGTTACAGGTGCTTCCACTTGACTTCTTAGCAGGGGCTAGCTTCTGACTTTTGGCTAACTACTTTAGCTTAGTAGTTTTTGCTTTTATACATTTGAGATAGACTCCTTGATGTATACATATTCCTTTGCTTAGCACTTGTACCTATTCTTTTGTGATGTAGTGGATCTTGTATGACCACTATTTTGATGTACACTTTTATGTGTTATGTGTTATATTCATATCTGTTTTTGCCTTTGTGATATGAATATCTGTGACTGATTTGTGTTATGCTTATTTCTATATTTGTTTCCGAAACCCACATAGCCACTGTGTAGTAGCTTTGAGTTTGTATTTGATATGTCGGATTTCTTCTTGAAATGAAATGCAAGTTATATTATCTGACATATCGGTACTCGCACAAAGCAATTACACAGATGGTTACTCCTCAACAACCTTATTCTTCATTCTAGTCGATGGCATTACCCCGTAGTGTCCTTGGCTAGTGTGAGTATAGAGGTGGGACGTCGCAGCTTGGTATCAGAGCCAAACTTCGGAACAATGTAGAATAATCTAGCAAGGATCATTGTCCTAAGTCTCTCTTAGGAATCGTGCCTTAGGATTTAATTCGAGTCATAGGACCCATTTTATCCTATTTTCTTTTATGATGCCTTGTTTTATCAATCCAGTTTGTTTGATATTCATTCCGAGAATAACCTTTTTCCTCTTCTTTCTTTCTTTCTTAAAGAAGAAAAATAGTTAGACCTGGCCGTCCCAGCGTTGGTCAATCCAGTGCTACTCCTCAGGATGGCATATTCATGTTTGTCCTTGATGCCATTATTTTGTTTCATGATTATCCTATTCGAATTCTTTTAATACGGGTGCATCTCATTCTTTTATATCAAAAGAACTTGTTGATACTCTTTCTTTAATATTATGGGTTTGATGACTTCACTGAGAATTGCGAATCCGTTTGGTGGATCTGCAACACTCAGTTTACTTTGTAAAAATGTCGAGATTATTTTATGTGGTTATGCTTTTCGAGCCGATTTGCATGTTATGCGCTACTTAGGTTTCAGAAATGATTTTAGCAACAGATTGGCTTAATCGATATTAAGTCCACATCCTATGTCCCAAGAGGACTATCCATCTTTGACATTCTCAATCTGTTAAGCAGATTTCTATTGTTCTTAATGACTTTGATTCCAATTCGGTGGCATCATTTTACCTAAACCCACTTGATGAGGAAGATGTTATTTCCCTCATTCAAGTAGTGAATTTCCCGGTATCTTTGAGTTTGTCTTAGGATTACCACCTAAGCGATCTATTGAGTGGTGCTAAGGTCTTTTCAGCTCGACCTTACCACCAGTTTTCATTAGCTTCGTATTGCAAAGGATAGCATTCCATTGACATCATTCCGTACTCGTTACGGATCTGATGAATGGCTCGTTATGTCATTCGGTTTGACGAACCCTCCAGATTATTTCATCCATCTTATGAATCGAGTATTCTATGAATATCTCGATGAGTCCATCCTTGTATTCATTGATTATGGGTGAAATGGCAACTTAAAATTGCAAATCTTTTTAATTAGATATTTATAAGTATAATTGGATTATGTTCTTAAATGAGCAAAGAATATTCGTAAAATTTTAAGAGACATGTTTATCAAATAGAAGATGATTTTGTGTTTTATTGCCCATTGAGTGCTTTAAGAATTCTGGTCAATGCGTCCGATCAACGTTATCGATAGGAATCTCCTAAACACTATGATGAGACAGTCAGGCACAATAAATTGACTTGTAATAAGTAATTTTTTCTAAAAAGAAGATTACATAAAGTTCATTATAATTTTGAATGTCTTAGCTTTTCGGAAAGAGGATCATTTAAAAGAACTCCTTTCCGATGCTCCTATTCTTGTGATTCCCGAAGTGAACCAAGACTTTATTGTTTATACCGATGCTAGTCGTATTGGTTTGGGTGCCATTCTCTTGCAAAGGGAATGTGTTATCATATATGCTTCTTGACAATTAAAGCCTGCCGAGACTAGATATGCCAGTCATGATCTAGAGCTCGTGGCCATTGTTTTCGCTCTTTGAATTTGGTGTCATTATCTTTTGGGAGAGAAATTTGTTCTCTACACCGATCATAAATCTTTGAAGTATTTGTTCTCTCAAAAGGAACTTAATTTGCGTCAACAACGTTGGCTCGAATTCCTTGCATCTTATGATCTTGATATTCTCTATACTCCCGAAAAGGGAAATCGTGTTGCCGATGCCCTTAGTCGTAAGCAACAAACGGTTGTTTCTATGATGATATCCGAATGGAATGATCTCGAGACTTTGTCCACTTGTGAGGTTCGAAATCGTGAATCCGATTCATGTTCATCTCTTGTTTTATGTAGCCTTGAGGCTCATCCTTCTCTTTTAGACCACATCCTTGAAGCTCAAAAGCAAGATCCTAAATTGGCTCTTCTTAGCCAAAGTTGTAGGGATCAAAATAAAGTTGATGGTCTGAAATGACTTTATTATTGGGATGGAACGAAATATGATATTGCTAATTTTATTAAGCGTTGCATGACTTGCCAACTCATAAAGGCCAAGCATCAAAGGCCCGGTGGGTTATTGCAACCTTTAGACATTCCCGTTTGGAAGTGGGATCAAGTCTCTATGGAATTTATTGACGGTCTTTCCTGTTCTCGTTCGGGTCATAACAGTCTATGGGTGATTGTAGATAGACTTACAAAATCCGCCCATTTTATTCTCGTTCGGTCCAATCAGACCGTACCTCTTTTGGCCAAACTCTATGTTAAAGAAATTGTTAAACTGCATGGAGTTCCTACTTCTATTGTTAGCAATCGTGATCCATTATTTACTAGTGGATTTTGGAAAGGTCTTCAAAAAGCTTTGGGAACGAAGCTTAATTTTAGCACCGCTTATCGTCCTCAGTCCAATGGACAAACAGAGCGGGTGAATCAAACACTTGAAGATCTCCTTCGTGCATGTGTTCTTGATTTTGGTGGAAGTTGGGAAGATCATATTTCTCTTGTTGAGTTTTCCTATAATAATAGCTTCCAATCTAGTATTGGTATGGGACCTTTCGAGGCACTCTACGGAAGGCCGTGCCGATCTCCTTCGTGTTCGCTTGAAGCCGGTGAGAAGCTGGTTTTAGGTCCAGATTTTATTCGTGATGCCATAAAAAGATTGACCATATTCGTTATGGGATGAAAAAAGCTCAAAGTAGACAAAAATTCTATGCCGATAAATGAAGTAGGAATTTGGAATTTTCTGTGGGAGATTTGGTATTCATTCGTGTTTCACCTATGAAGGGTGTTGTGCGTTTCAGTCGATCGGGAAAATTAGCACCTCGATATATTGGCCCATTTCCCATCACCGAACGCATCGGTTCGTGGCTTATCGCCTTTTTTTACCGGCTCAATATTCTGCTATTCATGATGTATTCCACGTTTCTCAACTACAGAAATGCCTTAGAGATTCCGATTCTATTATTGAGTCCGGTGTTATTGAAGAAATTGAAGTTTCGCCTAATTTGACTTATGAGCAACATCCTATTCGTATCATTGCTACAGAGGTTAAACGCCTTCGAAATAAAGATGTTCCTCTTGTGAAGGTTCAATGGTCCTCAAATCCTAAGGATTGCTCTTGGGAATCCATAGAATTCATCGAGTGAACACATCCGGACTTACTTTCTCATGCTCCTTAAGGTGAACTTCTTAATTCAAATTTCTTCTTTTGTGTTGTTATGCCTTAGTATGGTTGTTACGTTATATTTTCTTCTTAAGTATTGCGAGGACGCAATTTCTTTATGGAGGGGAGTCTGTAATAACCCGCATATTTTTACGATAATATATTTAAATGATTTATTTAAATATAGCATCGTTAGTTGAATTTAAAGTCCAAAATGTGACTTTCTGTAAACAGTCGAATCTGGACTCGAGACCACTTCCATTGAGTTCAAAACGACGTTTACAACTTTTTTGAGTATAAACATCGATATGTTTGGAGTTGAGTAGAATTTTGCTATTTTTCTATTGGGCTTTGGGTTTGGGGTTTCAGCCCACTAACCCAACAAAATACCCTAACACTCCATCCCCTCTTCATTCATTCATTCTATTTCCCTAACACTCTCAAGCTAAAAGAAAATGGGGGAAAGAAAGGGAAATTAAAATTTCTAAACCCTAGTTTACTAGGAAATTCAAATTCAAGTTCTAGAAATCAAAGAGAAGCTTAGGTAAGCATTCTCTTCATCTTCTCCATCTCAATCTCTCTTCAATTTTCAGAAATTCCTAAACCCTAACTTAGGAAATATTTGCTTATGAGCTTAGATTGGAGCTTCTTGAGTTGAAGTTGAAGAGTGGTTGATCTTTCCTTTCTTTTAGAGCTTCTCAATTCTTGTTCTTGGGTTTAAAGGTGAGTTCTTGAACTCACATCTATGTCTATAGCTTTCATTGTTGTTAGGTATGAATTCCTAACATCTATTTCATGTTCATTTGCTTTTGATTTGAATTGATTTGGTTAATTTACCAAATTTTGGTGTTTTGAAGTCAAAATCTTTAGAAATCCTATCTTGGATGTTTGGACATGTTGTTTGGGGTGTATCGAAGAGCCTATAAGGCTGGGTTGTCGCTTGGCATAATTCCCTAGCCTCCATCGCTCGTTCGATCGCCTCCGGTTTGGATTTTTTCTATTTTTGGCCTAGGCTGATTTTTTCCTAGTAGGATAATCCAGACGTCTGGAAGAAAATCCAGATGTTTGGAAGGAAATCCAGACGTCTGGTAGAAAAACCCAGAAGTTTGGAAGGGGTCCCTGGAAAAAGAAAAAAGGCAGAGACAAAATCCAGACGTCTGGTTGAAAAATGCAGAAGTCTTGAAAGGGTCCCTGGAAAAAGAAAAAAAGGCAGAGACAAAATCCAGACGTCTGGTTCCCCAACCAGACGTCTAGTTCTGTGTAGTTTTTCCTATTTTGCCTGTTTTTTAGTGGATTTCCAATTTTAATCGATTTTTGTTGATTCAATTAGTTGTTGTCATTTTTTATCGACTTTGATGACTTTTTTCTGGATTTTTGGGAATATCCATTTTATGGATTTGATATCGATTTTTATGATTTTAATTCACGTGGTCGAATGTGGATTTTTGCGATAGATTATTTTTACAATCATTTCTGTGTTTTGTCACTTTAAAATACAAAGGTTTCTATACTATTAGAAAATACACAAACTCTTTTACATAAACGATTTCAACACTACTTTTAAATATAAAGCTCGTTTTTAAATCCATTTTCCAATCTATTAGTATATACAAACCTTTACCTCATTCGTATTTGAAATCTAATTAAACGGCTTGGCAAAACAAGTGGTATGAAACGCTTGCGTTTACTTCATCGGTTAATTGTTGGACTTGTTTGATTGAAATCTTGTGACAATTTTCGAGTGGAAATATACAATTTGTTCGCAAATATTTAAGTTAAGCCAGTGGTTTTGGGACATGAAGCTAAACTCATTTATTTACTAGCTTAGTGTAACTCACACTTCTTGTTGATCAATGATGATCATTTTATGGTTTAGATTAGCGATATGCGTTGCTTCTTTGTCCGCGTGGGGGACTATACCCCGTTTTGTGGAGCTTCGTCTCATTTTATGGGCTAACAACCCAGCATCTTTTGACCGTTCGTGGAGCAATCGGCTTGATAAGTTGGTGCATGGAGGCGTACCTTTTAGGTGCGTCGATGTTCGACTGTGCATGGGGCGTATCTTTTTAGGTGCGTCGATGTTCGTTTGTGCATGGGGCGTATCTTTTTAGGTGCGTCGACGTTTGTTTGTGCATGTGGCGTATCTTTTTAGGTGCGTCGATGTTCGTTTGTGCATGGGGCGTATCTTTTTAGGTGCGTCGATGTTCATTGTGCATGGGGCGTATCTTTTTAGTTGCGTCGATGTTCGGCTGTGCATGGGGCGTATCTTTTTGGGTGCGTCGATGTTCAGCTCATTTTATGGGTTAGCGACCCATGGGATAACATCTCGTTTATGTTAGGCTTCCCCCTTCTTTGTTTTTTCTGGATTTTCTATTATGGATTTCTGGAATTTGTGTTTCACCGATTTTTGCGATTGGCATTGATATGTTTTGTCAATATTTGAGGTTTGGTGAATAAGCTAAAGAATGTGATATTCTTTTTGGATATTCGAGATGATTTGAGATATTGTATGATTTTTGTTGTTATCAAATGTATGCTTGTCAAAGTATGGCATTATTGTTACTATATATTTTTATTGTATCTCTTATCCTATCTTATCTTATATGATATTTATAGCTAGACTAATTCGTTTATTATTTTTCTTCTTAAATAATACTCGTGTCAGAACGAGATGTTATAGGTACTTCCACTTGACTTCTTAGCAGGGGCTAGCTTCTGACTTTTGGCTAACTACTTTAGCTTAGTAATTTTTGCTTTTATACATTTGAGATAGAGACTCCTTGATGTATACATATTCCTTTTCCTAGCACTTGTACCTATTCTTTTGTGATGTAGTGGATCTTGTATGACCACAATTTTGATGTACACTTTTATGTGTTATATTCATATCTGTTTCCGCCTTTGTGATATGAATATCTGTGACTGATTGTGTTATGCTTATTTCTATGTTTGTTTCCGAAGCCCACATAGTCACTGTGTAGTAGATTTGAGTTTGTATTTGATATGTCGGATTTCCACTTGAAATGAAATGCAAGTCATATTATCTGACATATCGGTACTCGCACAAAGCAATTACATAGATGGTCGCTCCTCAACAGCCTTATTCTTCGTGCTAGTCGACGGCATTACCCCGTAGTGTCCTTGGCTAGTGTGAGTATAGAGGTGGGGCGTCACAGCTTGGTATCAGCGCCAAACTTCAGAACAATGTAGAATAATCTAGTAAGGATTATTGTCCTAAGTCTCTTAGGAATCGTGCCTTAGGATTTAATTCGAGTCATAGGACCCATTTTATCCTATTTTCTTTTATGATGCCTTGTTTTATCAATCCAGTTTGATATTCATTCTGAGAATAACCTTTTTCCTCTTCTTTCTTTCTTTCTTAAATAAAAGAAATGGTTAACCTCGCCGTCCCATTGCCGGTCAATCCAGTGCTACTCCTCAGGATGGCGTATTCATGTCTGCCCTTGATGCCATTGTTTTGTTTTTTGATTATCCTATTCGAATTCTTTTAATATGGGTGCATCTCATTCTTTTATATCAAAAGAACTTGTTGATACTTTTTCTTCAATAACTTTGGTTTGATGACTTCACTGAGAATTGCGAATTCAGTTGGTGGATCTGCAACACTCAGTTTACTTTGTAAAAATGTCAAGATTATTTTATGTGGTTATGCTTTCCGAGCCGATTTGCATGTTATGTGCCACTTAAGTTTCGAAAATGATTTAAGCAACAGATTGGCTTAATCGATATTAAATCCACATCCTATGTCCTAAGAGGACTATCCATCTTTGACATTCTCAATCTGTTAAGCAGATTTCTATTGTTCTTAATGATTTTGATTCCGATTCGGTGGCATCATTTTGCCTAAACCCACTTGATGAGGAAGATGTTATTTCCCTCACTCAAGTAGTTCGTGAATTTCCCAGTATCTTTGAGCTTGTCTTAGGATTACCACCTAAGCGATCTATTGAGTGGTGCTAAGGTCTTTTCAGCTCGACCTTACCACCGGTTTTCATCAGCTTCGTATTACAAAGGATAACATTCCTTTGACATCATTCCGTACTCGTTACGGATATGATGAATAACTCGTTATGTCATTTGGTTTGACGAACCCTACAGCTTATTTCATCCATCTTATGAATCGAGTATTCTATGAATATCTCGATGAGTCCATCCTTGTATTCATTGATTATGTGTGAAAACGGCAACTTAAAATTGCAAATCTTTTTAATGAGATATTTATAAGTATAATTGGATTCTGTTCTTAAACGAGCAAAGAATATTCGTAAAATTTTAAGAGACATGTTTATCAAATAGAAGATGATTTTGTGTTGTATTGCCCATTGAGTGCTTTAAGAACTCTGGTCAATGCGCCCGATCAACGTTATCGATAGGAATCTCCTAAACGCTATGATGAGATAGTCAAGCACAATAAATTGACTTGTAATAAGTAAATTTTTATAAAAATATGATGACATAAAGTTCATTATAATTTTGATTGTCTTAGCTTTTCGAAAAGAGGATCATTTGAAAAAACTCCTTTCTGATGCTCCTATTCTTGTGATTCCCGAAGGGAACCAAGACTTTATTGTTTATACCGATGCTAGTCGTATTTGTTTGGGTGCCATTCTTTTGCAAAGGGAATGTGTTATCACATATGCTTCTTGACAATTAAAGCCTGCCGAGACTAGATATGCCACTCATGATCTAGAGCTCGCGACCATTGTTTTCGCTCTTAGAATTTGGTGTCATTATCTTTTGAGAGAGAAATTTGTTCTCTACACTGATCATAAATCTTGAAGTATTTGTTCTCTCAAAAGGAACTTAATTTGCGTCAACAACGTTGGCTCGAATTCCTTGCATCTTATGATCTTGATATTCTCTATACTCCCGAAAAGGGAAATCGTGTTGCCGATGCCTTTAGTCATAAGTAATAAGTGGTTGTTTCTATGATGATATCCGAATGGAATGATTTCGAGACTTTGTCCACTTGTGAGATTCAAGATCGTGAATTCAATTCATGTTCATCTCTTGTTTTATGTAGCCTTGAGGCTCATACTTCTCTTTTAGACCGCATCCTTGAAGCTCAAAATCAAGATCCCAAATTGGCTCTTCTTAGCCAAAGTTGTAGGGATCAAAATAAAGTTGATGGTTTGAAACAACTTTATTATTGGGATGGAATGAAATATGATATTGCTAATTTTATTAAGCGTTACATGACTTTCCAACTCATAAAGGCCGAGCATCAAAGGCCCGGTGTGTTATTGCAACCTTTAGACATTCCCGTTTGGAAGTGGGATCAAGTCTCTATGGACTTTACTGACGGTCTTCCCCGTTCTCGTTTGGGTCATGACAATCTATGGGTGATTGTAGATAGACTTACAAAATCCGCCCATTTTATTCCCGTTCGGTCCAATAAGACCGTACCTCTTTTGGCCAAACTCTATGTTAAAGAAATTGTTAAACTGCATGGAGTTCCTACTTCTATTGTTAGCAATCGTGATCCATTATTTACTAGTGGATTTTGGAAAGGTCTTCAAAAAGCTTTGGGAACGAAGCTTAATTTTAGCACCGCTTATCGTCCTCAGTCCGATGATAAATAGAGCGGGTGAATCAAACTCTTGAAGTTCTCCTTCATGCATGTGTTCTTGATTTTGGTGGAAGTTGGGAAGATCATATTTCTCTTGTTGAGTTTTCCTATAATAATAGCTTCCAATCTAGTATTGGTACGGCACCTTTCGAGGCACTCTACGGAAGGCCATGCCAATCTCCTTCGTGTTGGCTTGAAGCCGGTGAGAAGCTGGTTTTAGGTCCAGATTTTATTCGTGATG
Source organism: Allium fistulosum (assembly GCA_030737815.1). NCBI lineage: Eukaryota > Viridiplantae > Streptophyta > Magnoliopsida > Asparagales > Amaryllidaceae > Allium > Allium fistulosum. The sequence continues at coordinate 747,391,193 of CM060905.1, read as the reverse complement.
CCACATAAAGATTGACCTTATTCGTCATAGGATGAAAGAAGCTCAAAGTAGACAATAATCCTATGCTGATAACCGAAGAAGAAATTTTGAATTTTCTATGGGAGATTTGGTATTCATTCATGTTTCACCTATGAAGGGTGTTGTGCGTTTCAGTCGATCGGGAAAATTAGCACCTCGATATATTGGCCCATTTCCCATCACCGAACGTATTGGTTCTGTGGGTTATCGCCTTTTATTACCGGCTCAATATTCTGCTATTCATGACGTATTCCACGTTTCTCAACTACGGAAATGCCTTAGAGATTCCGATTCTATTTTTGAGTCCGGTGTTATTGAAGAAATTGAAGTTTCGCCTAATTTGACTTATGATCAACATCCCATTCGTATCATTGCTACGGAGGTTAAACGCCTTCGAAATAAAGATGTTCCTCTTGTGAAGGTTCAATGGTCCTCAAATCCTAAGGATTGCTCTTGGGAATCCAGAGAATTCATCGAGTGAACACATCCGGACTTACTTTCTCGTGCTCCTTAAGGTGAACTTCTCATTTCAAAATTTCTTCTTTTGTGTTGTTATGCCTTAGTATGGTTGTTACATTTTATTTTCTTCTTAAGTATTGCGAGGACGTAATTACTTTAAGGAGGGGAGTCTGTAATAACCAGCATATTTTTACGATAATATATTTAAATGATTTATTTAAATATAGCATCATTAGTTGAATTTAAAGTCCAAAATGTGACTTTCTCTAAACAGTCAAATCTGAACTCAGGACCACTTCCATTTAGTTCAAAACGACGTTTACAACTTTTTTGAGTATAAACATCGATATGTTCGGAGTTGAGTAGAATTTTGCTATTTTTCTATTGGGCTTTGGGTTTGGGATTTCAGCCCACTAACCCAACAAAATACCCTAACACTCCACCCCCTCTTCATTCATTCATTCTATTTCCCTAACACTCTCAAGCTAAAGGAAAATGGGGGAAAGAAAGGGAAATTAAAATTCCTAAACCCTAGTTTACTAGGAAATTCAAATTCAAGTTCTAGAAATCAAAGAGAAGCTTAGGTAAGCATCCTCTTCATCTTCTCCAACACAATCTCTCTTCAATTTTCAGAAATTCCTAAACCCTAACTTATGAAATATTTTCTTATAAGCTTAGATTGGGGCTTCTTGAGTTGAAGTTGAAGAGTGGTTGATCTTTCCTTTGTTTTAGAGCTTCTCAATTCTTGTTCTTGGGTTTAAAGGTGAGTTCTTGAACTCACATCTATGTCTATAGCTTTTATTGTTGTTCGGTATGAATTCCTAACATCCATTTCATGTTCATTTGCTTTTGATTTGAATTGATTTGGTTAATTTTCCAAATTTTGGTGTTTTGAAGTCAAAATCATTAAATATCCTATCTTGGATGTTTGGACATGTTGTTTGGGGTGTATCAAAGAGCCTATAAGGCTGGGTTGTCGCTTGGCATAATTCCCTAGCCTCCATCGTTCTTTCGATCGACTCCGATTTGGATTTTTGCCCTTTTTGGGCTAGGCTGATTTTTGCCTAGCAGGAAAATCCAAACGTCTGGAAGAAAATCCAGACGTCCAGAAGGAAATCTAGACGTCTGGTTGAAAAACCCAGACGTCTGGAAGGGGTCCCTGGAAAAAGAAAAAAGGCAGAGACAAAATACAGACGTCTGGTTGAAAAATGCAAACGCTTGGAATGGGTCCCTGGAAAAAGGAAAAAAGGCAGAGACAAAATCCAGATGTCTAGTTCTGTGCTATTTTGCCTATTTTGGCTGTTTTTGAGTGGATTTCCAATTTTAATCGATTTTTGTTGATTCGGTTAGTTGTTGTCATTTTTTATCGACTTTGATGACTTTTTTCTTGATTTTAGGAATATCCATTTGATGGATTTGATATCGATTTTTATGATTTTAATTCACTTGGTCGAATGTGGATTTTGGTGATAGATTGTTTTTACAATCATTTTTGTGTTTTGTCACTTTAAAATACAAAGGTTTCTATACTAGTAGTAAATACTCAAACTCTTTTACATAAACGATTTCAACACTACTTTTAAATATAAAGCTCATTTTTAAATCCATTTTCCAATCTATTAGTATATACAAACCTTTACCTCATTCGTATGAGAAATCTAATTAAATGGCTTGGCAAAACAAGTGGTATGAAATGTTTGCGTTTACTTCATCGGTTAATTGTTGGACTTGTTCGATTGAAATCTTGTGACAATTTTCGAGTGGAAATCTACAATTTGTTCGCTAATATTTAAGTTAAGCTAGTGATTTTGGGACATGAAGCTAAACTCATTTATTTACTAGCTTAGTGTAACTCACACTTCTTTTTGATCAATAATGATCATTTTATGGTTTAGACTAGCGATATTCTATGTCTCTTTGTCCGCGTGGGGGATTATACCCCGTTTTGTGGTGCTTCGTCTCATTTTATTGGCTAACAACCCAGGGTCTTTTGACCGTTCGTAGAGCAATCGGCTTGATAAGTCGGTGCATGGGGCGTATCTTTTAGGTGCGTCGATGTTCGACTATGCATGGGGCATATCTTTTTAGGTGCGTCGATGTTCGTTTGTGCATGGGGCGTATCTTTTTAGGTGCATCGATGTTCGTTTGTGCATGGGGCGTATCTTTTTAGGTGCGTCGATGTTCGTTTGTGCATGGGGTGTATCTTTTTAGGTGCGTCGATGTTCGTTTGTGCATGGGGCGTATCTTTTTAGGTGCGTCGATGTTCGTTTGTGCATGGGGCGTATCTTTTTAGGTGCGTCGATGTTCGTTTATGCATGGGGGGTATCTTTTTAGGTGCGTCAATGTTCGTTTGTGCATGGGACATATCTTTTTAGGTGCATCGATGTTCGACTGTGCATGGGGCCTATCTTTTTAGGTGCGTCGATGTTCAGCACATTTTATGGGTTAGCGACCCATGGGATAACATCCCATTTATGTTAGGCCTCCCCCTTCTTTGTGTTTTCTGGATTTTCTATTATGTATTTATGGAATTTGTGTTTCACCGATTTTTGCGATTGGCATTGATATGTTTTGTCAATATTTGAGGTTTGGTGAATAAGCTAAAGAATGTGATATTCTTTTTTGATATTCGAGATGATTTGAGATACTGTATGATTTTTGTTGTTATCATATGTATGCTTGTCAAAGTATGGCATTATTGTTACCATATATTTTTATTGTATCTCTTATCCTATCTCATCTTATATGATATTTATAGCTAGACTGATCCGTTTATTATTTTTCTTCTTAAATAATACTCAGGTCAGACCGAGGTGTTACAGGTGCTTCCACTTGACTTCTTAGCAGGGGCTAGCTTCTGACTTTTGGCTAACTACTTTAGCTTAGTAGTTTTTGCTTTTATACATTTGAGATAGAAACTCCTTGATGTATACATATTCCTTTGCTTAGCACTTGTACCTATTCTTTTATGATGTAGGGGATCTTGTATGTCCACTATTTTGATGTACACTTTTATGAGTTATATTCATATCTGTTTCCGCCTTTGTGATATGAATATCTGTGACTGATTTGTGTTATGCTTATTTCTATATTTGTTTCCGAAGCCCACATAGCCACTGTGTAGTAGCTTTGAGTTTGTATTTGATATGTCGGATTTCCTCTTGAAATGAAATGCAAGTTATATTATCTGACATATCGGTACTCGCACAAAGCAATTACACAGATGGTCGCTCCTCAACAACCATATTCTTCATGCTAGTCGACGGCATTACCCTATAGTGTCCTTGGCTAGTGTGAATATAGAGGTGGGGTGTCACCGAAAATCTCAATGTGATGATATTACACAGCTCTTTAGACTTGAGAATACTGTTGAAATTATATATGTGTACTCCACATTAATTATAATTAAATTATTGCATGAAGTCCATCGAATGAATATATTTGGATTTGAGTTGAAGTATTGGAAGTGAAACACTAATCGATAGGGAATTCTTCTTCTCGCTTATACGAGGTTAGTATAATGGTGAACCATAATCAACTAAAAGTTAAAGTTGTTAGTTCCTGAGAAGATGGTTTTGATGACAACAACCTTAGGACTTGTTATAAAATATAAATACTAATATCTTTGTCTAGATATATATATATGTATATGCAAGATATATATATATGCAGGTACTGAGAATGAAGACTATACAATATAGAGATTCAAGACTAACGAATTCAAGATTGTAGAAATCAAGACGAGACTCATGAGTATCAATATTATCAAGAGTTCAAGAGTTCAAGATAAGTAATAGAGTCTAGATTTATGTTAAAAATTCATACTACCACTAAAATCTTTATTCTGGTTTTAGTTGTGGAATGGAATCCACATTCTCGCTTTAATAGTGGGATGGAACCCACGACCTCTTTAGTAGGATGGAACCCACGACCATCTCTAGTGGAATGGAATCCACAAAATTTTCAAAATGACTTATTTTAGATTTTTTCAAACCTATCTTTTTAAAAAAGACATCTCTCTCTCGGTTTAAATATTTTATCCTTAATTTAAAAACTATTTTTAATCATATTAATTTTGAAAATCATTTCTTCTTTTAAACTATCTCGTGGTTTTAATGTTTTATCTTTAATCTCAAAATATTTATATTTATTACTTTTATATTTCATAAGATCACTTTCCAAAGGTTTTTATAATCATAAAGTATATTCAAAATAGTTTACAAAGTTCTAAGATTGTTTCGACAAACTTTAGAAAGAAAATCTCTTTTAAAACAAAAATTAATTTTCAAAAAATACTAGGCGATGTCGACTTGCCTATACCCCCCATGTCGACATGGTAGCCGTAGATTTTAAAGTTCGAATTTTCAAAAGAAGTGTCTATTCGTCATAACCTTTCACGAATGGACATGACCGTTATTCTCCTATATATACCAGCAGTTTTCAATGAATTTTTACTTAAGATTTCTTTATTTTCTCTCCTCTTTTTCTTCCCTTCTTATTTTCAAACATTCTTAACAAAACTCTACTGAAATCCTAAGTGAATCAAACTCGATCGTCTCTAGTTTGATTCTCTGCCATTCTCTCTCAAAGATATCAGTGCTATTCAGAGTTATAGGATCATTTGCAATTAAAGATTGAAAGATCAAAGTGTATCGGTTCTCTCTCTATCAAAGTGTGATTGGAAACAATGTGATTATGGCCCGTAAATCAATTGGGTGTGATTGTAGCCCGTAAATCAATTAGGTGATCTTGTAGCCTGGTTAAATCAAGTGAGTTTGCCCTGGACTCGGTGACAGGAGGGTGTATATCGTGGCCTTGAAATCGAGTTTGTAATATCGACACTATATTTAAAAAGAAATCTGAACAAGAAATTGTGTGGGACTGGATGTAGGGTAACTCCAAACAAGTATAAAATTCCGGTGTGTTCTTTCCTTTACAACCTTTATTTACAATTTGCATCTGTATCTGGTTCTGTGATTGTCTCTGTGTTTGTGAATTGCATCTGTTTGGGTTTAATTTGAAAAGATTTCAAAATGATTCATAAAATTAATTAAACACTGTTCACCCCCCTTTGGTGTTAATTCTGCCTTAAGATCCGTAATCTACATTTCCTACATTCGGTATTAGAGCATTGGTTTTCAAAGTTATCATAATCTGAATTTTGAAATAGTATAAAACGGCAATTTTTGGAGATTCTGTTAACACTAGTTCAAAACTGTCCAAATCATCATTGTCTCATAAGTCTGCATATTGTTATTATAAAAAATCAAGTTATCTACCGAATTGGTGTGTTGTGCAGGAATGGATGTGTTATATGACTTTTGAAGAATCAACACTCAATGGACAAATGGTGCAAATCAAGAAAAACAAATGGATACTTGATAGTGGATGTTCAAGACACATGACTGGTAATTTGGAGATACTGAATGACATAATTTATGAAATGGAGGATTGGTCAACTTTGGAGACAATTTAAAAGGATATGTGATTGGCATCGGCAATGTCGGTAACTCTGAAACTCCTACTATTTCTGATGTTCTGTTAGTTAGGAATCTAAAACACAACTTACTTAGCATAAGTCAACTATGTGTAAAGGGCTACAAAATTAAATTTGAAAAAGGATAAGCGTTACATCGAAGATAATAAATCAAATATTATCTTTGAAGGAATTAGGAAGAAAAATATTTATATTCTCAGTATGAAAATCTCAAATGATAACCTATGTCTTTTAGCTAATACAAGTGACCCTTGGATTTGGCATAAAAGATTTGGGCATTTGAATTTCAAACTCTTATCTAGATTTTCAAAACTTGATCTAGTAAGAGGTCTTCCTCAAATGGATTTTAAAGTAGATAGTATATGTGATGCTTGTCAATTAGGAAAACTTAGGAAGAGTTCATTCAAATTGAAAGATATGATTTCAACTTCAAAACCTCTTGAGTTACTTCATTTAGATATGTTTGTTTCATCTCAAATTCAGTCAATAAATCACAGTAAATATGTTTTTGTTATTGTAGATGATTATTCTAGATTTACATGGACAATTTTTATAAAACATAAAAGTGATGCTTTTGATTTATTTACAACTTTTGCAAAAAGAATTCAAAATAAACTTTCTTTAAAAATCAAAACTATTCGTAGTGATCACGGTGGAGAATTTGAAAATGAAAATTTTGAGAATTTCTTTAATAAAAAAGGAATAACTTATAATTTTTATTTTCCAAGAACTCCACAACAAAATAGAGTGGTGGAGCGTAAAAATAGGACGATTCAAGAGTGTGCAAGAACTATGCTTTTAGATAGTAAATTACCAAGAAATTTTTGGGCTAAAGTAGTCGCTACAGCTTGTTACATTTTGAATAGGATTTTAGTTAGACCTCTAACCAATAAAACACCATATGAACTTCTTTTCAATAAGAAACCAAAGGTATCTTATTTTAAAGTTTTTGGAAGTAAATGCTTTGTTCTAAACAAAAAGGACAATTTGGATAAATTTGATCCAAAATCCGACAAAGGAATCTTTATCGGATATTCTAATAGAAGTAAAGCGTACAGAGTTTTCAATTTTGAAACTAACACCATTGAAGAAATAGTGCATGTACCTTTTGATGAAAATTTCAAAGATTTTGTTCAAATAAATGATGAAGATGATTTTGTTACTTTAAATAATGAATCAAATGAAACAAATTGTGAAATTGTTCATCCTAATAAAAGGATAAGGTTTTTAAAAGATCATCCTATAAAAAATATACTAGGAAATATTCAATCTGTTGTTAGAACTAGAAATCAACTAAACAAGATGAGTAATGTAGCTTTTATATCAAATATTGAACCCAAAATGCAAAGGAAGTATCATCTGATGATTTATGGATTCTTGCTATGCAAGAAGAACTGAATCAATTCACTAGAAATGATGTATGGGAACTTGTTCCTAGACCTGAGGACAAAACTATAATAGGAACTAAATGGGTTTATAAAAATAAAATGAATGAACAAGGTAAGGTCGTTAGTAATAAAGCTCGGTTAATCGTGCAAGGTTATTATTAAGAAGAAGGAATAAACTTTGATGAAACCTTTGCACCCGTAGCAAGATTAGAAGCCATTAGAATTCTACTTACTTTCGCAAACCACAACAATTTCAATTATTTCAAATGGATGTCAAAAGTGCCTTTTTAAATAGTTTTTTAAAGAGGATGTTTATGCTGAACAACCTCCACTTTTTAAAGAAGAAAAGGTTTCAAATCATGTTTACAAATTAATGAATGCTTTATATGGTATGAAACAAGCTCCTAGAGCTTGGTATGGCAAACTAAGATCTTACCTATTACAATCAAAATTTGAAATTGGTAGAGTAGATAATACTCTTTTTATTCAAAGAAACAAAAATGATATCCAATTAGTACAAATTTATGTAGATGATATCATTTTTGGATCAACAAATAATGAAATGAACAAAGAGTTTTCTGAAATAATGACAAAAGAGTTTGAGATGAGTCATATAGGTGCACTTACTTTCTTTTTTTGGATTGCAAATAAAACAATTAGATAGTGGTATTTTCATTAGTCAAGAAAAGTATGCTAGGGATCTAGTTAGTAAGTTTGGTATGACCACTACGAGTGGAAAACCCACTCCTATGGCAACCAATGAAGCCTTGAATAAAGAAAACATGTCAAAAGATGTTGATCAAAAATTATACAGGAGAATGATTGGATCGCTACTCTATATAACTGCGAGTAAGCCTAATATCATGCATAGTGTCTGTCTCTATGCAAGGTACCAATCTCAACCTAAAGAAACCCATTTAAAAGCTGTTAAACGTATCCTAAGGTATGTTAAACACACTTTAGACTATGGCCTATTTTACCCTAAAAATGATTTATTTGATTTAATCTCATATTATGATGCTGATTATGCTGGTTGTAAATCAGACCAAAAAAGTACAAGTTTGTCACTTTTTAGGACATTCTCTGGTTTCCTGGTTTACTAAAAAGCAAAATACTGTCTCACTATCAACAACTGAAGCAGAATATATCTCTGCTGCTTTAGCTTGTTCTCGAGTTATCTATATGCAACAGACCCTAAAGGATTTTGGATTAAATATTTCAAAATTACCAATTTATTGTGACAATACTAGTGCAATAAATTTATCAAAAAATCCGACTCATCATGCCTAAACCAAACAAATTGATATCAGACATCATTTTCTCAAAGATAATATAAGTAAAGTGATTATTTCTCTTGAATTTATCAACACTAAGAATCAAATAGCTGATATTCTGACCAAACCCTTGAATCAATCAACCTTTACTAAATTAAGAAGAGAACTAGGTATTTTTTATATAACTGAGATATAGAATATAGATATAGTAACATATATATTTAAATAAATAGAGAAAAACAAAATTGTCAAAATTTTCAAAGGGATGTCGACATGCCCCTACCCCCATGTCGACATACAACGACCAGATTTGAAATTTTGATTTTCCCTCTAAAATCAGTTTGGTGGTTATATAACCACAATATTTCGAATTCATCTATCTTCTCACTTCATTTTCTCTGTAATAAACTTCTGAAAATACAAAGTAACGGCCTCCTCTTCTAAATTAAACCAAAATGCAACCATTTGCTTCCCTTCTCCTAATTCTGGTCCATTCCAACATACTACATTGGCTCGAGTAATGAAGATCAAGGAAATTATGAAGGATTCTCTGCAAACGCTGACTGAATTACAAGTCACGCAAATAAGGATGGCAAAGGAACAAGAGAAATAAGGCAAGATACTTAGAAATTTGCAAAAATTTCTAATGGATAATCATGCAGACCCTATTGTGATTGAAGATGATTCCTCTAACATACGTATTCATAATCCATTAGCGGAGGACAAAGAAGAAGAAGAAGAAGAAGAGGAAGAAGTGCAAATGGACGAGGACGATAATGTTGTTTGCATTGGAGAAGTCTGTTTTGATAAAAATGGTAATTTAGTCAAACAACATGGAAACTTTTGTCTCCATTACCCTAATTGTTCGATTCACAAGTCACTAATTGTCAAGGACTCTCGTTAGATTGTTATTATATTAATGTTTTTATATTTTATGTACTTGTATATATTTGTGTCTATGTTTCATATATGTGTAATGTAACATCATATATAATAAAATTAGATTTATGTTTCGCTTATTATACTTCGTTATTAGCCTTTAGTTCCATAGTATTAGTTTAATGGGGAGTTATGTAGTTTAGGCTTAGTTTTTGTTGATGACAAAGGGGGAGAATTATAAAATAGGATAGTTAGGCTGTTAGTTAGGCTTATATTAACGGGGAGTTAGTAGATTAAAGGGGAGTTTTGTTGGAATAAGGGGGAGTCGGAGTAGAATCAGAGTTTGGTGGAGTATATTTTATAAACATAGGTTGTCGTCATCAAAATGGGGGAGATTGTTAGTTCCTGAGATGATGGTTTTGATGACAGCAACCTTAGGACTTGTTATAAAATATAAATACTAATATCTTTGTCTAGATATATATGTATATGCAGGATATATATATCCAGGTACTGAGAATGAAGACTATACAGTATAGAGATTCAAGACTGACGAATTCAAGATTGTAGAAATCAAGACCGAAGACCCATGAGTATCAAGATTATCAAGAGTTCAAGATATCAAGATAAGTAATAGAGTCTAGATTTATGTTAAAACTTCATAATAGCACTAAAATCTTTATTCTGATTTTAATTGTGGAATGGAATCCACCTTCTTGCTTTAATAATTGGTTGGAACCCACGACCTCTTTAGTGGGATGGAACCCACGACCTTCTCTAGTGGAATGGAATCCACGAAATTTTTAAAAAGACTTGTTTTTAGATTTTTTCAAAACTATCTTTTTAAAAAAGACATCTCTCTCTCGGTTTAAATATTTTAGCCTTAATTCAGAAACTATTTTTAATCATATTAATTTCAAAATCATTTCTTGTTTTTAAACTATCTCCTGGTTTTAATATTTTAGCTTTAATATCAAAATATTTATATACTTAGTTTTTATTACTTTTATATTTCGTAAGATCACTTTCCAAAGGTTTTTATAATCATAAAGTATATTTAAAATAGTTTACAAAGTTCTAAGATTCTTTTGACAAACTTTAGGAAGAAAATCTCTTTTAAAACAAAAATCAATTTTCAAAAAATACCAGAGGATGTCGACATGCCTATACCCACCTTTTCAATATGGTAGCCGTAGATTTTAAAATTCGAATTTTCAAAAGAAGTGTCTTTTCGTCATAACCTTTCACGAATGGACATGACCATTATTCTCCTATATATACTAGTAGTTTTAAACGAATTTTTACTTAAGATTTCTTTGTTTTCTTTCCTCTTTCTCTTCCATTCTTATTTTCAAACATTCTTAACAAAACTCTGCCGAAATCCTAAGTGAATCAAACTCGATCGTCTCTAGTTTGATTCTCTACCACTCCCTCTCAAAGATCTCAGTGCTATTCAGAGTTATAGGATCATTTGAAATCAAAGATCGAAAGATCGAAGTGTATCGAGTCTTTCTCTATCAAAGTGTGATTGGAAACTGTGTGATTGTGGCCCGTAAATAAATTGGGTGTGATTATAGCCCGTAAATCAATTAGGTGATCTTATAGCCTGGTTAAATCAAGAGAGTTCGCCCTGGACTCAAAGACAGGAGGGTGTATCTCATGGACTTGAAATCGAGGTTGTAATATCAACATTATATTTGGAAAGAAATCTGCATAAGAAATTGTGTGGGACTGGATATAGGGTAACTCCGAACCAGTATAAAATTCCGGTGTGTTCTTTCCTTTACTGCTTTTATTTACTATTTACATCTGTGTCTATTTCTGTGATTGTCTATGTGTTTGTGAATTGCATCTATTTGGGTTTAATTTGAAAAGATTTCAAAAAGATTCATAAAATTAATTAAACACTATTCATCCCCTCTAGTGTTAATTCTGCCTTAATATCCATAATCCGCTTTTCCTACAAAAGTCTCTGGTCAAAGCAGTACATTTAATAATATATGTTATTATTGAACTAAGGACTTTGTTTATGGACCAACCAAGTTGAATGTGAACGATATTGGAATTTTGACCAAATCCAAATTCCATAGGTCCTATTAAGTTGTATAGTGTTGATGTAGAGAATTGGCGTAAATGATCGTTACTAAAAGGTACTGCTTAAGTTGTAAAATTGGATTTCACCGATGAAGATTTGTAAGCAATAAATTCAACGAAACTATCACACATTATCTATGGTGATGTGTGAACGTTAATTTTTGAATTTTTCGATGTTAATCGTTGACTGAATTTACATTTGCGAGTCGCACAACCACTTTCTTAGTTTCTTCGAGAAACCACACGATTTAATTAATTAATAATTATTTTAAACTATTTAAATTAATTAATATGTATAAAATATTATTTATCAATTTATTTGATGTATTAGGTGTTATTAATATTTTCTATGTGTCAGTAGTAATTAATTGGATGCGTATATAAAAGTTATACATTTACATATCAATATATGATATCGATACACATTTAAATTCGATTTAGATGATCTTAATTACTTAACTAGTGTTTGGACGTTTTTTTGGCCTAAAGAGCCCAAGGAATGGCTGATCATAACACGGTAGGGAGAAGATATATTTTGCTTTCAAATTCTAGATCTAGTTCTTAGAATTCGTAAAGGGAGATATAGTAAAAAGATGAGTATTTGTCTCCTCCTCCTCCTCTATATAAATCAAATAATCCACTCACTTTTCTCTAGTTGGAAAACCTACACACCCTTGGTTGCCATACCTTACCCCGATAACCCATGGTCGAAAATATTATATCCAAATTGAGGTCAAATTAAATATAAATTGTGGAGCTCTAGGTTATTACAAAATTTAGAGATTGATTCAAGGACCAAGAGTTTTCTTCAACCTTAATGCATTCAACTATTTCATCTTCAAAAGGTATATTCTAATTTAAATTTTATAATCATATGATAATTATATATATATATATATATAATGATCTTATATGTGTCTATATTGTCTCACTTAATTACGTCATTAATTTCATTATTTTTAATAATTATTCACATTCATTTAAAAAACAATTTTTTTATTCGGCTGTATTAACATATTGTATATATATCCTCTGAATATTATCTACATAATATAGTGTATTACACAATTTCCTATTATGTTATAATCTATATTTGATTAATACATGTTTTAAAATACACACATACACACATACATGCATATATATAATCGAAAATAACTTGAAGATTATATATATATAATTAATCTTCAAGTTATTTTCGAAAAAAAAAAATTAATTTATTTCGGCCAAAACCTTTTTATATGCATATATAGTGTATATATATGTTTTAATTACTTTATAACAATGTTTATGTTTAATAATATATATATATATATTGTTTCAAAATAAATTTGGAAAATATATCATTTATCCTAACCGAAAAGATTTAATTATATATATATATATATATTTATTTTAGAATATAATATGCACATATTATTTGTTTATATATACATATGTTTAAACAGTTTTTAAAAAATTGTTCGAATAATTAATCAATTATATATATATATCATTTACTATAAAATTTTAAATTACTATTATTAAAATATAGTTTTAAATTTTGAAATTTTTTTACTTAGTCTATTTCATATATTTAAGTTTAATGTTTGAATTTTAATCACATTGACTTGGTCAAAATTAGTCATTGTAAATATTTATTTATTTTATGTATTTAGTTTCGAAATTTATAAATCATATATTTTAAGATGTTTTATATTAATATTAAACAATGTTTTGTGATAGTCAATGCATATATAAATGATTAATGTGTACGTTGTAGATGCGAATCCCAACATCTATATACGTAGACATTGACTATGTATACTTTGTTATATGTTCCACATGCACGACATATACACATGAGTATATTTGATATACTCATAAACTGTACAAAACTAATTTTGTTAAATCCATTAATTAAATAAATCATTAAATAAAATAAAATTAGATTTTATTTAAATAATCTATAATGAATCTAGTCCAACCCTTTAGACTTCATTGGCCCACTATATTCTAATATTTCCTTTTGAAATATACCTATTTCACTAACTTTTGACTAACACAGTTCCTATAGAAACATCGTCATCAAACACTATGCAGCAAGAGCAATTAAAAAAGCGGCAAGAGCTAGACGACATAATATAGCATTACAGGCTGAAAAGCCACCAACCTCAACAAACATTTTCAATCGCACCATCTTGCAGTCTCCTTCTCCCAACTCAACTGGCAGTTCAATGCACCCTACCATTACTTTGGCCTCTCTTGTAAACCCTTAGATGCGAGACTTACATGGCTTTAGATCCTTCTTATCAAGGCGCATCGTATCAAAAGTTTATTTGAATAAAATATTTACCAAGATCACACAGTCAATAAGGACTTGATGCACTTGCTCTAGCCTAATCGTGTCTGTAAACACCCTTGAGTTAAGCATCAGGACTAAGACCCTATCCGCATCTCTTTTTCGAAAAACGATGTCAACATCAATGGTTATTTGTGGTGTTATCGGAGCACCCTCCTCTATGCATAACACAACTCTTAAGGTGTGTGTCTCAAGGAGATTCCATAGTGCTCTATCTGCTTCTAACTCTTTTCTATAGGGTGGGAACCTCTAGAAATTGTATTGATCGCAATCTCCCTAGTAGCTCTATTGATCCCTCTACATTGGATCCAACCTAGTTCCCTTGGGTAGGTTGCTCTTGGGGTTGGTCGCACACTTGTCCACCGGCCTGCTGATTCCAAACCTATTGATGTAACTTCTTCTTTCTAATCAGATCTTCAATGACATCCCTCGTATGCTTGCATTCATTCGTATTGTGCCCATGTGTCTCATGGAAGCTACAATACTTCCCGAAATGTCTTACCTCTTCCATAGCCTCCCTCGAAGGTGGCTTCTTATAATGCTCTATAGCTTGGGTTGCAAGGCTGATATTCTTATTGCAGTCTATCAGCTTTGTGTAGTCTTCCGGTCGAGTAAATCTTGAATGCTTCATGGTGTCCTTATGATCTGTGTTCTGATTCTTTCTTTTATTATTGTTTCCCACATTCACTGCAATGTTTCCAACGCTATCATCACCCTTTTGATAGCCACATTGCTTTGTACCATAGTACTCAGTCCTCCTTAACCATCCATAACCAATCCTGTAGCAAAATATGCCTCTTCCAAGCACATAAATTGAAATGGTTTATGATAGAACTATTTCAGAGTAGACAGTTCCTTTCTCTTGAGCCACCTACCAAAATCAATCTTTGGGTGAACTCTATTCATTTGCGCCGCCAACACAATTTCCTCTTTGGGATTCCTACTCTCTATTACCGCATCACTAAATCTTTTCTGAAAACTTTTCAAGGTTTCTCTGAACCTCTGATGCACATTCGACAATAGCATGGCATCCTTCAACTAGACTGTATGAACCTAGAATTACTCTATTAATTGCATCGCCAATTGATCAAATGTTGGTACGAGCCTGGGTTCAAACCGAGTGAACTACATTGTTTTTATCCCTTCAAGAACAATGGGAAAATTCCTACATCTTATGAAAACCATTGCAAAGGCACCATCCAGTGCCATCCGTACTTCAACACATGTTGTCTTGGGTCAGTCGTGTCATTATAACTCAACATGGTTAGCATCATAAACTTCTTCGGTTACCTTACTTAAAGAATCACTTCAATGAATGGAGTCCTACTCATTGACAAACCCCACTCTCCATCACATCTCTGCTAACTCCGACTCATTAGCTTCTTAATTTTGTCAACGATGTATTCTTCCCTTCCCTTGCTAACTAATGATGATCATAATAAACGTTCTCGAGTGTTCGCCCAGTAATGGTCTTGGTTGGTTGCATGTTGTGACGACTGCCCTATACCATCTGCACCTAATATAACTAAATAGTGCGCTACTGTGGTGCCGACCGATGTAGGATGATCATAAAGGGTTGTAAAGAAATAAAACATCGCAGAACCTATCGTATATCTTATAACACATGGAATAAAATATAATATACATCACATGTTAATTCCTTTATCTCAGCGACCTAAAACTCTGCGACCTAAGAGAAGTTCGCGACCTAACAAACTCTGCGACCTAAGAGAAGTTCGCGACCTAAGGAATTCTGCGACTTAAGGAGCCTTGCGACCTAAGGGCTTAAGAGAAGCTTGCGACTTAAGGACTTAAGAGAAGCTTGCGACCTAAGGGCTTAAGGAACCTTGCGACCTAAGGACTTAAGAGAAGCTTGCGACCTAAGGACTTAAAGAACCTTTTGACCTAACTACAAGAAGAGCTTGCGACTTAAGGGACTCAACGACCTAAGGTAGCTTGCGACCTAAGGGACTTAACGACCTAAGGTAGTTAGCGACCTAAGGAACTTGATGACCTAAGGTAATCAGCGACCTAACTATTAAAGCAGCTCAGCGACCTACGACCTAAGAGGCAAACGAGCTAGGACTTCAACGACCTAGAGCTCCCACAGCTATCCCTTAATTCGCCTGCGACCTACCACTTGTTCAAATGAAGCCAAGTGCAACTTCACCAGCTAATTTCTTAAGTCGCAAGGAGACTGCGACCTAGCTTAGGTCGCTCGCGACCTACGACCTAACTAAGGTCGTACGCGACCTAAGACTTAGGCGAATTTTCTGCTCAGAAATCAGCTCCTATAAATAGGGCTCGAACTCCAACGAGGAGGGGACTTTTGGCCATTCATTTCTTCAAGCGCCGTTACTCTGTCGAAGTCTCCATTCATCCAGCAATCAAAGATCTTCAAACATTCAAGACGCTACAACAAGCTTCAAGAGAAATTCCTTACATCCAACACGGATTCATCGAATTTCATCGACGAAGATTGAGCTAGTAGTCGAGATTGTTTCTTGTGATCAAATTGTACTGTTTTGATAAGAGATTTGTATCGATTTGTAACCGGATTCAGTAATAAAGAGATTCAAAGTGGACGTAGGCTTAATTTCAAGCCGAACCACTATAAATTGCTGTCTTTTACCGCTTTTCTGCCATTTTACTGCTTAAATTCTGTTCCCGTCACACGGGTGGTGCTTTCACGATTCTATTTCACACACCGGGTGTTAGCGTTCACTTTTTAACGTTAACATTTTGGTGCTTTCACTGAGAATTGAACTCAGGAAGATTTTCACCGTTGCTTCGCAAAAAACTCATAAAAAGAACTTCTCTTAAGAACCAGAAGTTGATTTGAAATGATGGCTCCTGGAAGGAGAGGTAGACCGGTCAGATCCAGAAATGCTCATGAAGGAACTTCCGCCTCCCCAACCGCAGACCAAGCAACTCCTACCATTGGAGTCACCAGGGCTGAATTAGATGACGCAGTTTCTGGATTATACCAACAGATTGAAACCCAAAACGCTTTGATGATGGATAGATTAACTGCTCTGCTCGGGGCAAATCGTCAACCAGAAAACCATCAAACAGCCTTTCCTCAAATGCCACCTTTCCAAACTGAGGGTTCTATGCCGCAGCCAACTGATCGCGAACATGTGCCCAAGCAAGCTTCCGAGGGAAGGACTGATGCCTGCCCGGAGATGTCTTTGAACAATAAAGAGTACCTGTCCGAAATGGTTGACCGCATCATGAAAGAGAGCATGCAAAGGGAAGAGAATGAGAACGACTGGGGATTTGCACCGAGCAGAACTCCGTTTACGAAAAAGATCCTGAAAGCGGAATTTCCATGGAAATTTGCACCTCCTACTATCCAAGCCTATAGGGGAACGAGTGACCCTAATCATTTCCTATACAAGTACGATTGGCATATGACCGGTGCAAGAGCGTCAGACGAGATTAAGTGTCGATACTTTCCAGTATACTTGGAAGGTGTGGCTTTACTTTGGTTCACAAAGCTTCCAGTTCGGTCTGTAGATAAGTTCTCCGACTTAACGCAAAAGTTCAAAGAACAGTTCAGATTGTATGCTTCAAAGGCTAAGGATATAATGTCACTGTCTAACCTTGAACAAGCACCCGGAGAATCAATCAAATCTTTCTTGAGCCGTTTCAATATAGCTCTAGCCGAAGTAGAAAATGCAGAGCCATGCATGATCCTGACTTATTTGATGCGAGCCATTGATAAATCAAGCAAATTTGGAATATGGCTAAAGATGAAGGAACCGAACTCGCTTGAAATTTTTTATAAAAAGGCCGACGAGTTCATTCGCCTTGAAAGCCTTTCTACGACATCGAAAGTGGTTGTTGCCCAAGCTAATAATAACAATGTCCCATCTAATAAAAGAGAATCTGAAAGTCAGAAAAGGGAGAATGAAGGAGGAAAGAGCCAGGGAAATGAAAATAAACCTCGCCGCTTTAATCCTTCGGATTTTACTCCTTTAATTGATACACCAAGAAATATCTTTTTTGCAACAAAGGACGTTGTCAGGTATCCTAAGCCACCTGAGATGACAAGAGGTGCAAAGCGTAATGGAAAATTCTGCCAATTTCACAATCAACCTGGCCATGACACTGACCAATGTCGCCAATTAAAGAATGTGATTGAAGAATTGCTGGAGCAGGGTAAACTCCAACAATACGTTAAGAGAAGCGGAGTCGATCCAACCTCATCCACTCGGGATCAACAACGTCCTACCCATCAATCCGATTCTCTCAACAACACTGCAGTGCAAGATTCAGAAAAGCTTGTCATTAATGTTGTCACAGGAGGTCCACACCCAGCGGGCAGAAGTTGGGACGACTGCTAATTGTCCATAAAACTGCAACTGGGGCATCTTTCACTTTCTCTGGCATATAAATCCGAAGCCGCGAATCTAGTGCAAATGGAAAATCAGTCCGGAGATTCTGAAACAACAATAATTAGCATCCATTTTCTACTTAACAGCATTACTTGAATTTGTAAAAATGATAGTGGATGTGTGACTTCTGCATTGTAAACCGCTGAGAAATCAGTGTGACTGAATAATGAAAAACTATGAATTCTTTGTTTTCTATTACGAAATGCCTGTTATATTTCGATGTGTAAATACTCTAAATGTATCGCTAAAATGTCGATCTAATATTGCAGGTCATTAAAGCAAAGCTCACCCATCGCAAAGCTAAGCGAGCCTTACAAATCACTTATTAAGCAAATACCAAGCAACCAAAAATTCCATATTCAAATCCCATATAAGAAGAACTTCACATAAAAAGTTGGCAACTCCACTGAGGCAAACCTTCGTTAAGTGGTTGTGACTGTCAATACAAACAGACATCCAACTAGGTAACTTGCGTTTGTCCTGTGAAGTTGTCCAACAGTGAAGTCCACTTCTTCGGATAAGACAATTTACTTGCAAAGGAAGACGCGCTTGGAAACAATAATAAAGGGTAGCTGATTAGCAAATGATGAGGGAACATGGGCCACCAAACATAGAAGCAGCCAAAAGGAGGTATGCCACTCAATAAAAAGGGCTGGTAGAACCACCGAAGGGACACCTTCCCAAGCAGAAGGAAAAGGGCCCTTGCTAACTGATCGTGATGCATCCGATCAGGCAGCTTGCGTCCGTCCCGTGGATCTACTCGCCCCTAAGAAGCAACCTTCCTGGCACACCAACCAACTGATACTCCTTCCCAAAGGTCAACAAAGCCCTCTAACGAGGCACGCCAATAAACGAAAGTGCTTCTCTCAATAAAAAGATTGGTGGAACCACCGTAGGGGCACCTTCCAACGCTGAAGGAACAGGGCCCTTGTTAGTTAATTGCGATCGTTTGTGCAAACGAACATCCAATCAAGCAACTTGCGTCCGCCCCGTGGATCCATTCAACCATGAGAAAGTAACTTCCAGACAATCACAAGACCTCTTCAGAGGCAAAAAGCCCTTTTCGGAGGCACATTTCACCCGTGTAGAAGTGCAAAATGCTTCACTTCGGAGACCCACTTCACCAGTGATGAAATGCTAAAAAGCCCTTTTCGGAGGCACATTTCACCCGTGTAGAAGTGCAAAATGCTTCTCTTCGGAGACCCACTTCACCAGTGATGAAATGCTAAAAAGCCCTTTTCGGAGGCACATTTCACCCGTGTAGAAGTGCAAAATGCTTCTCTTCGGAGACCCACTTCACCAGAGCTGAAATGCCAAAATTGCTTCTCTTCGGAGACCAAAATTGCTTCTCTTCGGAGACCAAAACTGCTTCTCTTCGGAGACCAAAATCGCTTCTCTTCAGAGACCAAAAGACCTCTTCAGAGGCGTACTTCACCTTGCTTGAAGTACCAAAAATAAACCCTTTACTGGGGCACAAAATCAAAACCTTCTTCAGAAGCTCATTTCACTGTGCAAGGAAATTCACTTTTAAACAAATAAAAGTGATCATTCCCAAAAGTTGAAGTGTTCTTTAGGAAGAAAGAGAAAGTAAAAACTTCTCTGAAGACGAGATATACTCTATTAAAAGCAGAATGATTCTTCCCTTAAAAGTGGAGTAGTTATTCTCTGAAATAAGAGTATCAGTCTTGAAGAAGCTAGAAATGTTGCAATGCATTTGCGGTATGGGGGCAATACTATACAATTCAATTATATTAATAAACACAACATGCCACAAGTTCATTGCAATATCACGAAAAATAGACGTGGAATAAATGTATTCCCAAACACAGACAAAAAGTTTGTACAAGTAAAAGGAATCGTTTATTCTACACTAAAAAAGAGAAACAGATGCGTTCTCACATACACAAGAAGTTGTACAAGTAAAATTACTGTTTTATTTAGTACTATGAAAATTCTTTACATGTGCAGATATCTCAAAAAAGCAAAAGCAGGGACCGGTACCCGCACAATCTCCGGTCTATACATGTAAAAAGCAAAATAAGAAGTAGAAAGTCCAGCTTGTCACTCTTTCTTTCCGCCACCCTTGGAGCCTTTGCTTGGCCTAATAGTTAATTTCGGAATCCGATGTGGACGGGACGGAGAAGAAAGAGTGGTTGGGTCTTCTTCTATTTTGTCTTCCCCAGTCGAAGCACTTCTCTTCTTCTTCCTTACGGCACGCTTCCCCTTCCTCTTCGAAGAAGATTCGCTCCCCGGAGTAGCAAGCAATGTTGAAAGCTTCGGGTCATCATCTAGAGACCGCTCCGGGGTCTTCTCGACGTCTTCAAGATCCTCCGCCTTCTGCTCCTGCAAAATAGCCGGATCGTCCAGGCCTTGAAGAGCTTCGATTTTTTCTGCCTGCGATCCCGGTTGGGAAGCAGAAGGAGGAGTAATCTGTAAAGATGGAGGTACAACAACTGAAGGAGTGGAAACTTGTGCAGTGTTGGGTGCCTCCGCTGTAGAAGAAAAGAAGTTAAAATCAATATCTCCCGAAAATAGAGAAGGTATCGGTTCACCAAAGTTTAAGTAACAAGTAAGAAGGTCATCAAACTCGGTTAAATCAAATAACTGGTTCATTGGGCCCGGGACGTCGCCAAAATTACCTGGAGGAGTTGGCTTCGCAAGGTCAATCTCAAATTTCTCGGCTTCAGTATCGTCCGGTGCCTCATCCTCAGTGGGAGTGGTCGCAGTTTCTTGGGCAATTTTAGCTGGGAGTGAAGAATGGGAGCCGGAATCCATAATGTTTACATCGGCCGAAGTGGAAGTGTGAACAGGGGCAGTTAAAGGAGCTTTCTCCTTTGAAAGCTCTTCGCCCGTTGATTCAGCCCGTGCTTTAGCAAGCTGCTCCTTCCCCTTAACAAGAGCGGCACGAGCCTCATCATCAAGATAGCGCTCCTCAAGTTCCGACTCATCATAGCCAGCCCCGCCAAGCATGTCAATTGCGACTTCCCACACTTCAGCCAATGTAATTTCATAATCAGGACCCAGAAAAGCGAGACTCCCACGACCCAGAACACTGTGTAAATAAAAGTCGAATAAGGTAGAGCTGATGTTTGCTTTTGTCGCCTCATGTGATTGCTCAGCCTGTTCCTTTTTGGCAACGGCAATAACCCGACCAGCAATAGCCGCATCACGCTCTGTCTCAGCTTTAGCGAGTCGAGACTTTAGTAACTCAATCTCTACGTTCTGGGAGGTGACCTTTTCCCGCAGTTCGGTGTTTTCTGTGCGATATTTCTCAGTAATGTGCTGTTCGGCGGCAAGCTTCATTTCGACATCTCTTTGTGCAGCATGTGCATCCCGCACTTGCTTCTGAAAGACTTCTTCTTTTTGAGTATATGATGCAGAAGAAGAAGTGATATTTTCCTAAAGCTGCTTAACTTCAGATCCAAGCTTTGCGTTGTCGTCTGCAATGCTCGTCATCTCCGCATCATGCTGCTTGCGCCATTTATCCCATTCTGATTTATCATTCTCCATGGTCATCATCGCCTCAAGATTCATGTGGTTGACCCTTTGAAGTTCGTCGACAAGTTTCTGCCATTGCGACATCCTCTCGATATTAAGCCTGACCGCGTCAAGACTTTTAAGCATGTCTTGCTTATCAATCGGAACCAAATCCAAGTCAAAGCGCACTCCTTTTAGGCACCAATTTGGAAATCAGCTCTGAAGCATTGGAGGGCCGTCTTTAACTTGATATTGTGGCCTGTTAATGATTGTTTGAATATCAGATTTCTTTAGAGGAGGAGAGCCGGCCGGAGTATCAAAAGGGATAGGAGCATCAGTTTTCTCAGAAATTACAGATGCGTCACTTGGCTTGGACCGTTTGCTTGATTCATCAGTAATATGAGTCTTCCCTTTGTCATCATAAGACTTTCGCTTATGAGAATCGTAACTTCTGTAAGAAGAATCATATCGATCAGCATCTCTTCTTCTCTGCCGCTGCTCATAATCCCATTTTTCTTGAGCCTTCCTTTGGGCCCATTCCTCATCTGTCTCGCTCGGGGCATCAAGATATTTCCTAAAGTTATAAGATCCACGGCCTCCATGGCGATGAAATGAGTCATAATATGAGCCAGTACGCCCCATCGGAGAATCTGAAAACAGAAAAGAAGTAAAGTTTAGAAATTTCCAGAAAAGAAGGATAAGTGCTTATAAGTGCTGAAAAAATCCTAAGTGTGTGCGGCGTGCAAACTATATGCGTCAAACTATAGACCACGCTTTAGTGTGGAAACAGGGATGACTGGCGTAGAAGGCATCAGGGCCTGTTTAAAGGTGGAAGTCGCTTCAACGACGGGAGAAGTCGCTTTTGGAATATTATCCCTGAAAAGCTCTTGAGAAGTTATCATTATATCACTCAAGTCATCAAAGGTGTCATCACCCTGGTATTCAGCAGACTTCTCTTTTTCAACTTCCACATCAATTGATTTTTCAGAAACTCAAGGATTTTCTTCCTCTTCGATAATTGGGGCAAGTGCCAACTTGCTGACTGACCCTACAACATTAGTGGATGCGGAACACTTTATCAAAGCAGCCTCTACGACAGGTGCTTCTGATTCAATTTCTTCTACAGAAGCTGGGGCATTCGAGGCCTCTGCTCGAGAGCCCGAAACAGCTAATGTTTCCGCATCAGAACTAGAAATTTCATGAATCTGGGTCGATCTAGAAGGATGTAAAAGACCAAACTGGTGCAGAAATTCATCTTTCAGCAAGAATTTGGCACTCCTCTCTTCAACATCAACGGCACTCAAAGTATCTAAAATTAACTTATGACCGGTATCTCGAAGTGGAGGAGGAAGTGCTGCAAAAAAGAAAGAATGGAGTTAAGCATTTGACAGTTCGAGTTCTGAAAAGTCTTAAAAACAAATCGGAAAGAGGCAATCTTACTTCCGACTCTCCAGATGGCATAAAATCCCGGAGGACAGCGGACGTAAAAGAATTGAGTCAAGAACCCATGGGCACTTTCGGGAAAGTCCAGAATTAGTTTACGGTTCCTGGCACTCCTCACAAGTGTAATAGAGGGATGATCTTTGTTCTTTGCAAATGTGCACAAGAAGCGAATTTCGGCAAAACTGGGAAAACGGTCCAACGTTCTCCTGAATAGCACACACAGTCCCAGCAGGATGGAGTATCCATTAGGGTGTAGTTGAAAAGGGGAGATAGATAGCCGAAGGAGAAGTTCTCGAAGACAGTCGTTAAATGGGGGAATAGCTCCACTCGAACACATTTGACGGTTGACTGCGACAAAGCCACGGGGCGGCCTATCAGCAGTATCATTTATTCCAGGGAACAAAGCGTCAGCTTCGGCAATGCCAAATTGGATGCATAATTGACGGAAAACTTTATGACTCAGAGTAGTAGAAGTCCATTCCGGAGGGTCATTCAGTGGAGTAGCAATTGGAAAAGCTTCTCCAGCTATTTCCAAGTCTTCCTGTTGAGATGCCATTCTACACAAGGAACTGGACGATCAAATATTAAGGTGCACGTTTCCTAAAAAAGAGTGAAGTGTTGTGCAGAACTAATGCAATAACAAGCAAACATAAATGAAACTAAATTAATTGATACTTGTCGATTATGAAGTTTCAGGGCTTGATATCTTAAGTCCGAGAACAGTGTTGTATTGATACAAATAAATCAGCTTTAGTTGATCATTTAATACTTCACTTAGATTTGTTAGTTCACAGCATTTCATTCACAAAGTTCATTTAAGTTTGATATTCTTTGTCGACTAATCTGTCAATTGAAGTGGGCAATCAATGGCAGTATATTCGTCCCATTTTTCTATGAATGTTGCTTCTAAACAGGTTATCAGCGTTAAAGTTAAGGCAATCTGAAAAGAAGTACAACAAAGTCCAAAACAATTCAAATTCAAAATCTGTCAAATTCTGCTCAGAATTCTAAGTATTAGGGCGCTCACGACCTAACATAGGTTGCAGCGTTCTTAAGTCGTGCTGTTCAGATTAAAAGTTCAAGACTGTGAAAATTGTTTAAGTGCTAGGTCGTTCAGCGACCTATTATAGGTCAAGATGTCTATAGGTCGCGCATTGCAACTGGGTGGATTAAGATGATGCAATTTTCTCTAAGTCTTAGGTCGTGCACAATTGTTCTTAGGTCGAAGACTCTTTAGGTCGCAAATGTTGTCAGATCGCAAAGGCTTAAGTTGCTAAGCATTCCCACGCAACTTAACTCTTAGGTCGCCCAAATCTGGTAGGTCGTTGACTTCCTCTCCAAGCAACATCATATTGGATCCGATAACCCAACACCGCCAATTCAGAGGAATTCATCTTCCCCTTCATTCTACCTCAACATACCATCAAATGACTAGCAACTCGATTGCAAACCCCGCAGATCTATAGTGAAAGCTTCCAGATGATCACGAATCACCACAATGCGTCAAACGATGAACAAAGGACAATTGAAACCACCATTCAGAAAGCATGATGCACAAAATTAAGCTTAGAACAGGTGACAGTGATTCGCGATCGAGTAGTGATTATGGATGAATAAAGATTGATCCACTTACGAATTATGTTGGAGAGGAAAAATCGACGACAGACTGGGTCGAATTTGTCTTTGGAAGCTCGAAGAATCGTCAATGGCGATGGAGGCTCAAAACAGTAAGGTGAGGAAGAAGGAGCGACCTAACCAATTTATATGAAACTGAGAATGGGAGGCGAACAGGCATGCGAGTTCTAGGTCGTTCGCGACTTAGCAAGGTTGAGTCAAAGTATACGACCTATGGCATAGTCATATACCTCGAGGGGCAAATGTTAATTCCTTTATCTCAGCGACCTAAAACTCTGCGACCTAAGAGAAGTTCGCGACCTAACAAACTCTGCGACCTAAGAGAAGTTCGCGACCTAAGGAATTCTACGACTTAAGGAGCCTTGCGACCTAAGGGCTTAAGAGAAGCTTGCGACCTAAGGACTTAAGAGAAGCTTGCAACCTAAGGGCTTAAGGAACCTTGCGACCTAAGGACTTAAGAGAAGCTTGCGACCTAAGGACTTAAAGAACCTTGCGACCTAACTACAGGAAGAGCTTGCGACCTAAGGGACTCAACGACCTAAGGTAGCTTGCGACCTAAGGGACTTAACGACCTAAGGTAGTTAGCGACCTAAGGAACTTGATGACCTAAGGTAATCAGCGACCTACGACCTAAGAGACAAACGAGCTAGGACTTCAACAACCTAGAGCTCCCACAGCTATCCCTTAATTCGCCTGCGACCTACCACTTGTTCAAATGAAGCCAAGTGCAACTTCACCAGCTAATTTCTTAAGTCGCAAGGAGACTGCGACCTAGCTTAGGTCGCTCGCGACCTACGACCTAACTAAGGTCGTACGCGACCTAAGACTTAGGCGAATTTTCTGCTCAGAAATCAGCTCCTATAAATAGGGCTCGAACTCCAACAAGGAGGGGACTTTTGGCCATTCATTTCTTCAAGCGCCGTTACTCTGTCGAAGTCTCCATTCATCCAGCAATCAAAGATCTTCAAACATTCAAGACGCTACAACAAGCTTCAAGAGAAATTCCTTACATCCAACACGGATTCATCGAATTTCATCGACGAAGATTGAGCTAGTAGTCGAGATTGTTTCTTATGATCAAATTGTACTATTTTGATAAGAGATTTGTATCGATTTGTAACCGGATTCAGTAATAAAGAGATTCAAAGTGGACGTAGGCTTAATCTCAAGCCGAAACACTATAAATTGCTGTCTTTTACCGCTTTTCTGCCATTTTACTGCTTAAATTCTGTTCCCGTCACACGAGTGGTGCTTTCACGATTCTATTTCACACACCGGGTGTTAGCGTTCACTTTTTAACGTTAACATCACATATATAAAAACAAAGAGAAAATAATAACTAAGTGGTCCAAATATCAAAGTACAGATTCACAGAGTTATACAACAATATAATAAAGTTTATACAAAGCGAAAATAAACTTAAAAAAATGTCTCATAATAATAGCAGACACTATCAAGGCTCCATGGTGTTGCACGATGGAATAAGGATAATAATCCATAGATAATACGTGAATCTTCATACTGCTCATCCTTTGCACTGCACTATGTACACCTAGACCTGATATCTACCTACCCATTTAAGAGACCCGAGATAATAAGAAGCAAAGCATAAAAACCCAAGTTAGACAACAGTCTGGTGTGAGCGATAAATGAACCTCAAAATACTATACAAGTCGATATAGTAAGGAACAAGGGTATATGAATCATACCTGACCTATCCCTATAACCAAAGAGTTAGCACATAACGAACATAATATGCTACTCTACGAACATCATAAAGGTATACTACAAACTAAGTACAATGATGGGTATCCAGGCATCTCTATCCCCAATACTTATCTCGGGTGACATCCCTAGGGTGATAGACTATGGGAGAAAATAGTCAAAGCAAGCATTGCATCTATCAAACAGTCCTCAATATCACTTAGTGTGCTCTAGATATATGACAACTCGTATGACCTTTTCCTTTCCGAGGATTAATGGAAACCCGGTTTTCAGTGTACTCATCTTTAGCCTGAAGCTGATACTAGACCCTTTCCTTCGATCCAGAGTATACAGATCCCTTCAAATGATCTAGGATAGATTTCCAAAGTACCCATGAGTGCACTCACAATACCCTTACTTTCGAGTACATCAGAAAACACTCTGAGTATCAATGATCCCTCAGCACGCATTTCCAAGCCCTTTCCTTGCTCCTTCTAGTTTCCATTATCTTCAAGGAACCGTTCCACATTCCTACATTCCATGATAGAACCATTCAACGTTCTGTCCATTACCCATCCTATAACCCACCCTTTAAGGATAACCATTTTCATGACTCCTTCAACATTGAGCTGCCATCATTAGAACCTAACTCCATTCACCATCGAGTTGCCATCATCGAAGTCCTAAAGTTATCACCGTGCTACTTCACCACCATCAAACCCTAAACGAACAGATAAATACCTTCACCACGACCTGCAAAGCCTATGCTTCCCTCCTGGAAGTTTAACCCTGACCCACCAAAAGAAACCACACAACACTAATCAAAACCACTCGGCACTGAGTTATTTACTTATCCAAAATTTCATCCTTCTTCTTTCCTGAAGTCCTTCTATTCTAGTGCCCTATCTTCCAAGTGTTCAGACCCTGACCTCCTTCCAAAAAAGTGCTCGGTACCACTCAAAATCTCTCGGTACCGAGTCCCATACTTAGCCAAATTTTGGCATTTGGTTTCTCCCCATCAATCCTAGCCCCGACCTGTTGTTTTCCACCAACCAAAACCACTCATCACTGATACCTTTCCCTTAGCCCAAACTTGGTGCGACTTGAACTGTGAGCTTCTCTCATGCTCCAGAGCCTCTCCTTCAAGTTTCATCTAATTTTGAGCTAATTTGACTTTGTTTTCCTCGTTTCATCGACCAATTCCAAAGTAACTAAAAGCACTAGCAAACAATATTAAAGCACAACGTAAAGACATGAAATATCATTTGTACACATCCATATACATAGGAAATTCACCAAAACATGACAATCATACAAATCCTATCCTAGATCCAACTTTTACACTAGCATGTCCATATGATCAAAAGAGGTTGCAAATCCTTTAAAAAACCATTTAAAAACATTTAGATTTCGACCATAAACATATACGAAAATGTGATTAAAGTTAGAAAACATTTTAGAATCAAAATCATGTTAAAAACATCAATTTTTATTATATAAACATGAATAGGATAGTGAGAGGTCAAGAACCACTCACCAATCATCAAAAATACCAAATTTCCTTCTAGATCTCAAATGAACAGCAAAGAGAATGAATTTAAGTTAGCCAAAAGTGATCATCTCTAATTCCATTTTTTAATTACCCCATGTAATAATGATTTGGCTAAGATTAGTAAGGAAAAAATGTGATTTTTGAAGAGATTAGGGTTAATGAATGCTTAGAACTATTTTGGGGAAGATGGAAATAACTTAGAATGATCCTATCATTCCTCCTTAGGCTCTATTCTCGAAATGGGTCAATGAGCCTAAGTGTGGGTTAGTTTAATTATCCAATAATGTAGTTCAACAATGGCCAAAACTTAAAACAATCCTAACTTTCAAATGATAAGCCCCTTTCTATTATAACCACTATGTGGAGAGAAAAACCATCATCCTGAACCGATAATGTGGTTTAAGACCCTAATTGGGCTTCTATCAAAAGTTATAGTTTATACAAGATTTTCAGGGTCAAAATGGTTGCATAGAAATTCAAAAAAATTCATAGATGTGGAAAATGGCCCTAAGAGTCATTTTCCAAATTTTGAGAGTCATAAGATCTCATAGGAATAAAATAAAAATATTTTACGATCCACCGATATGTAAAATATGGGTCGTTACACATGACATTTAGGTTCTTCTGTCTTTGGAAGAACCATTCAACCTGGCCTTCTTTGGTGTCCAGCCGACTCTGTCCTCTTCTAATTGGCTCAGTAGTGGTAGTCAGAACACTACCAACCAAATAACTAGTAGCTTGTCGACTTTTCCCATTCCAACATCTTCCGGGTCGTCTTAAAAGTCATCAAAGTCAAGCTTCTCAGATCAATCGGTATTGAACCAGAGGTCGATAGGTACTAATCAATGTGGATTAAGGCACTACTCGTCTATCTCTCTTACTTTGCTTCCGCTTCATCCAAGAATCCTCCTTTTTCATCTTCTGTTTTCCCACTCTGTAATTCTTTTTCGATGAAGAAGAACTCCCTTCACATATGTCTGAAGAGGAGTGATCTCTTTTACTCTTCTTATGCCTTCAAGTCTCCTTTTGCTGGTAGGGTCGAGATAACAACTATTTCATCTCCTCTATGATGTATAACGGATTCTTCCTTATCTTCCTATTCATCTCAGCCATCATCTTATCCACCTCAGTCTTTATCACTACCTCTAGTGCACTCGAAGTCTATACATGTGTTGGTTAATTTATTTCTTCTCCATGCCGAGATCCTTCATTCTCTTCATCAACAATAACTCCAGACTTGGTGGTTGTGTAATCATTCTTTCGATCCATTTCTCCTTAGATATGATGGTAGAATTTTTACAAATCCATATAGCAACATGTATGGCCATAGATTAATCCTCTAGGGAAACACCAAAACATTTGAAAAAAAGTAGGGAAAACACCCCAATTCAAATTGAAAACGAAATTAAAAGAAATGAGAATGACAAAAAGTAAAAGAAGACAAATTTTTTAAAGTGGTTTGACCTAAATTCAATTGCCTACGTCCACTATCAGCTTTATTTAGTTGACACTTATAATAATAGCCAAAATATAAACGATTTCAGATCTTGAAAAAGACAAATCTTGAAAATTATGAAGTCTCCTTACAAACGTTTAAGAATCCAAAAGTCCTTTTCTTGTTGATGTTAGTCTCCTATTTATAGACGAATTCGAGCATAAAAATCGCTAGATCTCATCTGAACAAGCAAATATCTCCAAATTCGAAGTTCTCACATGAAATGTCAAATTGCATGAAGTCCAACATTTAACATGGTTCGGTACCGACCCATATGGATTGGAACTAACCAATCCCTTGGACCCCACCTTTGACTTTCTCTTTGGTAAGCACAAGTATATATAGATCTTCTTTCTACTCGAAATTTCTAGAATCTTTATGGGTCGGTATCGATCCATGTCATTTCATAATGGCTTCTACATATAGTTTCAGGACTTGGCACCAACATCAAGGTAGGTGGATCCCCTATTCTCTAGTTATAGTTTGGTACTGACCTATATGGGTCGGTATCGACAAATAGGACTTGAGCAATTTTGATTCTAACGTCTTAAGTCTTTCCATCTCGATACTCTAGATGTCTCCCAAGCTTCTTAACTCATTTCTTCACCTCCCCGTAGCTTAGATCCATCAAAATGTTGATTGTTCGAACACCAGATAACAGTAGTGTGGATTAAGTTTGTGATAGAATTTTAAAAGTAGAATTCCAATGATTTGAAGATCTTGGAAAAGGAGACACCATTTATTTTTTATGATGAAATAAAGTATCGAAGTTTAATTTATAGATATGTAGAAAGTGTTTTGACCTAAGTTTGTTTCAAGATTATGGGAGAATGTATATTGGTGTTATGGACTGAAGAAATTCTAGTTAAATGAGTAGTAGTTTAGAGTGTCAAGAAAAGATATTTTGGTTTGGACTTGTTAAAACATGAAGGCAGTTTTCATGGAAATGTGAGATTTATAGATTTAGATGTCATTTTAAGAAGGGAATAGGTGGATTATTTTCAATCACCACTCGGATTGAAGAGAGGCTATCTATTCAAGGAGGTTATTTTGAAACAACTTATGGGTACCTAGTTTATGTTGCATATCAGGCACACACAAAGTATCACATAGTCAATCCCTTTAACACTCTCACGATTTTAGGTTAGGTTTTCATTTAGGTTTAGCTGTTCGCTTATGGTTTGGATTTTGTTTGCTATATTTGAATGGAAGAATAGAATAGGGTTGGTTGGTTTTGATGTTTATTTGTTTGTATAATATAAACTTAATATTAGATCTGTAAATCACTCGTAAATTGAGAACATGGTATTTCAATACCCTGATTAATTGATGTACATAGAAGTGATATTGTAGGAGAAGTGATACCACTTAGAATGGATTAAGATTAAAGAAGGGGTTATGTTATGTCCACCAGGTGAAGACATCACCTGATTTTAATGTTCTTAGGTGAAATGAGGGATTGCACAATGTTCAAGTTATTGGTTATTAAGATGAGACACCATCCACTTTTGGGTTGTCTTAACCTAGCACCCAAAGATGAAGTAATGATTTTTCTACTATTATTGTATGAGCGTTTTGTATGTGTATTTTAGAGTTATGTTAGGTTGCAGTTCAGTAAGGGCATTCTTATGTAAAGATTATTAGTTATTAATTAATTCCGAGTTGCATTATTTGGATCAGTGAGATGAACTGCAGAATTCGTGTTTGTGACTCATACATATGAAAATTTTACTCCACTAGAAATTAAACAAAAAGCAGCCAAATTGACCAATTTCTTGCGTACCACTTGAAGTTTTTTGAATTTTTATAAGAAGGATCAAATGAAATTCGTTCTGATTTATCCAAATAAGATATTCAATAATTTTGTTTACTTAGAATTTACTTCGAATTGGCCTATATAGTGTGCATAATAATTGAAGTTTTTATAATTTTTATCAAAAGGAACAAATGAAATTCGTTCGGATTTATACAATTGTGATATTCACATATACAATTTACTTAGAATTTTCATATTCTATTATAAATATATGTACCTCACAGATGCTTTTATGAGGAAACACTTATGATATTAAAACTTATGCCTTATCGAGCATCATATCCCATTTTAAAATTGGTTTATTCCGTAGTAGCAAACACTAGTTATAATATATGCTTGAAACCAATTTATTCATTAATAAAGCTGAAGTCAACGGAGATCCTTTTATGAAAAAAATAAGACCGGTAATGGAATTCATTTATTTTAGGGAAAGATTGGTCTAATTAAGAGAACTTGGGAAGTCGGAGAGAGGGCCCAAGCTTTTCATTTCGACCCTTTTCTGAAATACTATTGTATTCACTTGTTTGTTGGTATAGTTAGTTTATTTAGGATTGATTATGTGTGGCTATGTATATTGATTTTTTTTCTAGTTTAGAATATGATGGACTAATTTGGTTATTTGAATTGTTTTGTTATTGAGTTTTTATTTGCTTGATTTTGATATGTTCAATATGACTTGATTGTTAGTTGCTAATATGTGCATATATGATGGTGAAATTAATTACTGTTGTTGCATACATATACAAATTATAGGTTCAGACTAAAATCCTTGCATACATAACTAATGAGTCATGTCATTCAAGTCATGCAGAAAGGCGCCAAAGGTAGATTTTTCATTCACTCTATACATTATATGTTAGATCATAACATATGATTACATGTTTTATTATATCCTATATATGCTAATTTCTACCTCTTAAGTAAATGTTATTGGTGTTAGGTAATTTGTTTGGATAATTATTTGGTTGAATGTTTGATGATTTATTTGTATTTCATTTGTATTTGTATGCGTTACCTGGTATATAATACACGGTATGACAGAATGTGATACATTCTTTGTCCCCTGTAGTTTCAGGGATAAAATTCTTTTACGGGGAAGAATGTAATACTCCATAAACTTTAATAATATAATAATAATGATTAATATTTGAATTAAAAGTGATAAGTTAATTAATTAAAATAATGAAGGGGCAAATTATCATATTTCAACCTTTGGAATTTGACGATGAAACCTGTGTCATTGCGGCCGACATGTTTTTCTGATTCACATAGTATATTAACTTGTCGATTTTGGATGTCGTGTGAAGGATTTACGAGTGAATTTTTGATTTGTTGATTTGGCGCCAAAAATTCAATTCGTATTTAAAATTTAAAAATAGCCTTTATATTTTTCCCTCCTTATATAACTATAGCCCATACTGTTTGTACATTTATTTTTCAAAATTCCACCATTTCATCTCTTTCTCCTTCTTCCCTATTCCTCTTGAAAATTTAAATAGAGATATCTCTCTCATTTCTCAAAAAATCGAGCGAGACTAGAGGAAAAATGAAACATATGGAGAATTCTACGCACTCAACCCAAATTGGAGGTGAAATTTGTAGGCTTAAAGGCACAACGGGCCCAAATAGCAAGGAAAATGTGGAAATCTCGCACACTATTTCCCACTATGAGTGCCAAACATCAAAATGGCATATCACCTTCATTTTTAACAAAATTATACGATCCAACTATTAAAACGACCATGTGGATGAGAACTACAATCTGGAAGAGGGTTTGGGGGTGAATTATGGAGATCACTAGATGCATAATGAGCAATACCAAAGGGTAATGTTGGTTTTGTTTTCTTTTGGAGATTCGTTAAGTGATGCTTCTCCAATCTATGATATAATGAAAAGTTTGATGATACAATAGTGGTGTAGGTCTTATTATATGCTAATTAATGATTAAAAATAACTTGTTTAATTAACGGAATGATTAAGGAAGGAAAATTGAAGAAATAATAAATGGAATTAGTATAAACTGGGAGAACATTTCTTTTCACAACTCCAAATGAATCTGTAATCAAATCTTATTTCATCCCAACTATAAGCTAAATTATTATCATTATATAATAATATTATAATGAATAAAAATTGAACTGGAGAAAAATGGTGCGACCCGAAGGAAGAACGGAGGAGAAACGACCTAGAATGATGTAGAAAAATAGTACGAGCCGAACATTATCAATCGAGCTTTGTACCTTTTATTTCGAGCAACGTTTGGAGTTATTCTCAAAGTGTATTTTGGTGCTACCGAGTTAAGAAGAAATATTTTGATATTTATTGTTTTATAAAGTTGGGTTTATATGTTTATGTGGTGATAGGATTCTTTGATATCAATATGTATGCGTATGAAACCCGTGGTGCAGGTATACAACCAAGGAGTTGACCCTTTAGCGCTATAGGCAGGTCCTGGGAATTACCATTCTTATAGCTCATAAGGGTGGTCTAGAGAGGAGAGGATAGTAAGTGATCTTGTAGCGCATGGGGATGGTTTCTAGGTCGTGAGTCCATTTGTTATGAGGCAGGGACGTTAAGTAGTTCTACACGTATAAGATGGGTCCATAACATGAATCAAGTTCGAAATAGTTTGACGATACGATTCTTTACCATAGACGATGGGGCCATATGTATATGATTATTTAAGTATGGAATGATTGGTAATGTGCAAGGTGAGTTCAGAATGTGTTAGACACTTGTCACATTATAACATTATCTTTGTAGTATATGTGAAGTATGCATGATTCACTCACTCGGACTTATGTCTGACCCACTCCTATTTCCCTTTTTATTTATATCACTAGGATGACAGAGATTGGTGAAGGGATGAAGCAGGAGATATGGACCTTGGTGTACATATTGTAAATAGATTATATAAATTGACTTATATAGTATGGTTGGGATTGGATTCGATGTGTATAAACCTATAGTGTGATGTAAGTTGACAAGGTATATTTATTGAATAAATGATGGTTATTTGGCATTACGTTTTATTTCCTTCTACTACAAAATCAGAAGGTTATTAGTTAGAAATGTATTTGTTTCTTGTTATCATATCCTAACAACTCATCCTTTTCATCTTTTGTGGTGATAACATCGGTTCAGGCGTCAAACTCGAGGTTCATGAAATGCGGGTTGTTACAAGATAAAATGTCCTAAAAGTTTGGTGTGCATTGTTGTCAGATGCTTCTAACTTCCCTACGCGTTGAGTCCATCTAATTCCAAGTAATTAAGAGCTTTAGTGTAACGACCCCAGATTTTATATATATTTAAATTGATAATTAAATTAATTTTTGAATAAAAATTGTAAATTTGATTATAAATGGGAGCGAGTTTCCCCGATTCAACTTGAGAAATATATAAAGTCATTAGGATTTGAAAATTTGTATATATATGTGAATATATGTGTATATATTGAATTTGAGTAATCTCAAGTAAATGGTTTAAAAATAATTTTTAAATATAAAACCTTTGACACAAGTATAAAAGTAAGTATAATAAATATATATGTTAGAAATAAAAATTTGAGTAACACTTAAATAAAAATTTTGATAACAAATTTAAAATAGAAAATAAATAAATAGATGAACCATAGAAAAAAATAAAAAAAATAAAAAAATAAAAGCAATACTTGACTAGAATCTATAAAAAAAAGCTTTAATTATAAAGTAGTATTATAAAGACAAATCACAGATATCTAAGAATAAATGAATTAGATAGATCTGATAATACAAAACAAGTAAAGGATAAATGAATTATTTGAGCTTTGGTTCATCTGGCGTACCATTGTTGCACTACGCCATTGTTCCAAATTATTCGAGTTTCTAATTTCTTGGGCATACCGCTTTTGTGCTACGCCGTTGCACCGGATCAATTTTCTACTATTCATGACGTTTTCCACGTCTTTTATTTACGGAAATGCCTTTGGGATTCCGATTTTATTCTTGAGCCTAGTGTTATTGTAGAAATTGAAGTTTCACCTAATTTGACTTTTGAGCAACATTCTACTCGCATCATTGCTTCGGAGGTTGAGCGCCTTCGAAATAAAGATGTTTTTCTTATGAAAGTTCAATGGTTCTCAAATCCCCAGGATTGCTCTTGGGAAATCTAGAGAATTCATCGAGCGAACTCGTCCGGGTTTACTCTTTCGTGCTCTTTATGGTGAGCTTCTTATTTCAAATTTTCTTTTGTGTTGATATGCTTCTATGGTTGTTACTCTTTATTTTCTTCTTAAGTATTGCGATGACGGAATTTCTTTAAGGAAGGGAGTCTGTAACAACCCGCATATTTATCGATTTTATATTTAAATATTTTATTTAAATATTTCATCGTTCGTCGGATTTTGGTCCTAAAAGCTACTTTTTGCAAACAGTCGAATTGGGACTCGAGACCACCTTCATTGAGTCCAAAATGCCGTTAGCGACCTTTTTGAGTATAAACTTTGATATGTTTGGAGCTAGTCAAAAATTTGACCATTTGCACTTTGGGTTTGGTTTTGGGTTTAGCCCCTGTGCCAACTTAGCCCCCAAATCTGAACCACTCCTCCCCATTCTCCCTCACTTCCTCCTCATTTCAGTCTCAAAGCAAAAATGGTGGGAGAGATGGGAAATTAGAATTCCCAAGCCCTAGTTTCCACTTGCAAACCAAGTTCTAGCTCCATATTCAAAGAGACCCCATTGGTAAGCTTCATCTCCTTCTTCTCCAACTCTTTCTCTTTCCAATTTCAGTTTATTTCCTAAACCTAAATTTGGGAAATGCTTGTTTTGATCTTAGTTGGAGCTTCTTGTGTTGAGAGTGAAGAGTAATTGCTCTTGACATTGCTTCAAAGCTTCTTCTTCATTTGTTTGGGTTCAAAGGTGAGATTTTTATCTCACATCTTAAACTATATTTATCTTCGATTGTTAGGTATGAATTCCTAACACTTATTCTTGTGCAATTGCTTTTGGTTTGGATTGATTTGGTGATATTCCAATTTTTAGTGTTTTGAGTTCAATTCTTTAAAAATCCAAACTTTGATCTTTGATCATGATTTTTGTGATGCATTGAAGAGCGTATATGGCCGGGTAGTCGATTGGCGTAAACCCTTAGTGCCGTTGCTCGACCGATTGCATTTCGGAAGTGTTTGGCATTCATTTGATTGGCATGGGAGTGCTGGAAACAGGCTCCGGTCGACCGACCTCAGAGTCCGGTCGACCGACCTGCTACTCTAGCATCTCCTTGCCTCTGTTTGGATGTGCAGATTACAGGCTTTGGCCGACCGACCTCAGGGTCCGGTCGACCGACCTGCTACCCGAGCACTTCTGTCTCTGGTTCGGTCAACCGACTCAGGGAGTCCGGTTGACCGACCTGCTCCTATTTGCCAGTTTTTCCTATATTGCCTATTGGTTTGAATTTCCAACTTTAATCGATTCGTGTTGTCTCCTATTTGTTGTTATCATTTCTTAAGACTTTGATGACTCCTCTTTCGGGATGGTACCTCGTTAGGTCGCTCGACCCTATCCCCCTTAGGTCGTTAGACCTCATTTTGTCTTCACTAGGTCGTACCGTTTAGACGGGGCGCTGCCCCCTGGACCCCCGTACAACTCTGCGTAAGCAATCTTATCCGAAAGCCATTTAACCGAACTTCTTACTTTGATGGTTTTGGGAATTGATTTCTTTGAACTTTACTCACGTCTCCGAACGTGAATTTTTATGATTGATTGTTTCTACAATCACTTCTATGATTTGTCACTTCAAAATATAAAGGTTTTCTATACTAGTATTAAATATCAAAACTCTTTCATCAAAACGATTTCAACTCTATTTTCAATATCAAACTCGTTTATAAAACTGTTTTTCAATCTACTAGTATATACAAACCTTTACCTCATTCGTATGAGAAAATATAATTAAACGGCTTAGCAAAACAAGTGGTATGAAACGCTTGCGTTTACTTCGTCGGTTAATTTTTGGACTTGTTCGATTGAAACTCTCTTGTGACACTTTTCTAGTGCAGATCTACAATTTGTTCGTAAATATTTGAGTTAAGCAAGTGGTTATGGGACATGAAGCTAAACTCTTATATTTACTAGCTTAGTGTAATCGACACTTCCTTATGATCATGACGATCATTCTTGTGATTTAGACTAGCAATGTGCGATGTCTCTTTAATTCGGTCCATCGGACGTTACGCTGTACGATGTCGTTGTTCCGTTTTATCGTGATTTGGTTCATCGGACGTTACGCTGTACGACGTCGTTGTTCCATCTTACTACGTATTGGTTCATCGGACGTTACGCTGTACGACGTCGTTGTTCCTTTTCTTTTTATGGTGATTTGGTTCATCGGACGTTACGCTGTACGACGTCGTTGTTCCATTTCACTACGTGTTGGTTCATCGGACGTTACGCTGTACGACGTCGTTGTTCCTTTTCTTTTTATGGTGATTTGTTTCATCGGACGTTACGCTGTACGACGTCGTTGTTCCATTTCACTACGTGTTGGTACATCGGATGTTACGCTGTACGACATCGTTGTTCCTTTTCTTTTTTATTGTGTTTTGGTTCATTGGACGTTACGCTGTACGACGTCGTTGTTCCATTTTCCTATGCTTTGGTTCACCGGATGTTTCGCTGTACGACATCGTTGTTCCTTTTATTTGTGCTTTGGTTCATCGGACGTTACACTGTACGACGTCGTTGTTCCTATTTATTTTTGTCTCTGGATCATCGGACGTTACGCTGTACGACGTCGTTGCTTCGGATTATTTGATTTCTGGATATTGATTTCTGGAATTTATGTTTCACCAGCATTTACGATGGGCATTGATATGTATGTCATTTATTGTGGCTTGGTGAATTAAATAGAGAATATGACATTCTTTTTAATATTTGAGAAGATTCTTGTGATATTGATTAATCTCTTATTGATTTTCAATCACGTACTTATCACAGTCGGTAACGACCGGGGGATGACATGACTCGTGTGTTAGGTACCTAGTTACAGCTGTACAGCGTGAGGTAGCGTCAGTGTGTTAGTTACCTAGTTACAGCTATACAGCGTGAGGTAGCGTCGGCCTTTTTTTTGCAGAGATCCGGTTAGGATCCAGGGCGTCTTTCCAGAGGCGTTTCTATTTCGGTAAGGAAGTCCCTTAGCCTGATCATTTGTTGGAAATCCAAAGAAACAATACAAACCCTGTACGGTTTTAGTTGTATTACCTGCTATGGAATGTGGCGGTAACCTGCTATTGAACGTAGTAGCTATAGTAGGCATACAATAATGGTTGTATGCTGGCTAAGATTTATATTATATTTTCGAAATGTTTTTCGACACTATGCACTAGTAATAATATTAAAGAGTTTTTCTAGTGTAGTAAACATGTTTGACTATCATAAGGAGAAATCTCCTCCAATTCTGCGATTGCATTGCGTGTGTGGCGGGAGGCCTTATGGTAGTTTCATTTTTGAAAAGCATTGCGGATTTCAATGTTTAAAAGCCTTTCGTGTTTGTTTAAAGATAAACTGTTTTTGTTGCTCACACCAGTCCCATGAATGACCCGGAGTTTATTGTTCCCTTCCTAAACTCTGGGTGCCCACTATTTTCCACACGGGCAGTCTAGAGTTGGGTTTTTCAGATATTCAGGTTTAGTAGATTATCTAGAGCTAGTTCAGTTCTTGGAGTTCATGGACTGACGTTGCTTATCTTGGAGCATTCTATTGGAGACATTCTATCCGCTGCTGGTGTTATCGTTTTCTTTTCCGCTGCTATTTCTTGTATCATATCTCTGATGTATATAGATATTCATTGTATCATCATTGTATCTGGATATTGTATCAGATGTTGTATATCTATATTCTTTTTCTTTTTCGCTGTGTTGTTTACTTAATGTTGTTATAAGCTCCGGCGACTCGGATTTGAACGGTCGAATCTACGGCATTCGAGTACGATGTAAAGTATGGATGTCGATTTTCGAACGCGAAAATTCCTATCGTTACAGTGGTATCAGAGCTAAGGTTGAACTTTAGCTCAGGAGTATAACACATTAAGTAGCTCATTAGAGATAGGGTGAAGTATACCCTAGAATGAGTATTTCTCAGATATCTGTCCGTATGCCTCAGTAAATTCTCTTGCTATCTACTGATAGTGAGTATGAGTGTAAGAAGAGGATGAGATAGGGGACAGAGAAAT
This sequence comes from Allium fistulosum, assembly GCA_030737815.1. Lineage (NCBI taxonomy): Eukaryota > Viridiplantae > Streptophyta > Magnoliopsida > Asparagales > Amaryllidaceae > Allium > Allium fistulosum. Next base: position 747,351,516 of record CM060905.1, on the reverse strand, counting down.
ACGACTATAACTGGTCAATACTCTGTAACAACAAGGAAACGATCTTTTCTCTATCAATCTCTTTTGTTCGTCATCTTTTCTTAATTCTTCGATAATTTCTGGTCGATCTAGAAAGAGATTCGATATATTAATATGGAACATAAACTCCGGATAGACCAAAATTCTTTGTTTGGATGTATTGTTTGCATTGTATGCTATGGTTGATAGGTATAATTTAGTTTCTAAACTAAAATTTTGAAATTGTATCCATATATCTTTCTATTCTTTGGGTCCCGATATGTTCTACGAGTGGTTAGTTATCCCTTTGAACTAACCGATGCCATTGTATATTTCGTAGATCTGGATAACCCGAGTATTTTGGGAAGTGTCAAATAGATTCGTTCATGTATCGGTTATTGATATTCTGATTTGGTAAGCCAGATGCAGAATAAATGTTCAGTTTGATTTGATGAAATATTCTTCATCTATCTTTGTGTCTCCCTGGCAAATTTCGAGGACGAAATTCTTTTAAGGGGGGAAGTCTGTAACGACCCCGGATTTTATATATATTTAAATTGATAATTAAATTAATTTTTGAATAAAAATTGTAAATTTGATTATAAATGGGAGCGAGTTTCCCCGATTCAACTTGAGAAATATATAAAGTCATTAGGATTTGAAAATTTGTATATATATGTGAATATATGTGTATATATTGAATTTGAGTAATCTCAAGTAAATGGTTTAAAAATAATTTTTAAATATAAAACCTTTGACACAAGTATAAAAGTAAGTATAATAAATATATATGTTAGAAATAAAAATTTGAGTAACACTTAAATAAAAATTTTGATAACAAATTTAAAATAGAAAATAAATAAATAGATGAACCACAAAAAAAAAATTAAAAAAAAAATAAAATAAAAAAATAAAAGCAATACTTGACTAGAATCTATCAAAAAAAAAGCTTTAATTATAAAGTAGTATTATAAAGACAAATCACAAATATCTAAGAATAAATGAATTAGATAGATCTGATAATACAAAACAAGTAAAGGATAAATATGAGCAAAACAAATTATATAAAGATAAGTATGCACACTTGTAATATGAAACAAAACAGCAACATACATTCATAAGTATGAACACTTGAAAACAAATAAGAAGACAGTCATACTCAAGTATGAAACAAATATAAATATGTATGTAGTAGCTTGCAAAATGAACAATGTGAACACTTGAATAAGAAGAAATAAGACAAAGCAAAAGAAGACAGTAAAGTATATTCGTGTACAAGCAAAGAAAATATAGTCAAGTAGGTATAAACTGAAATGTAAACATGTGAACCTGGAAGAGAAACAAGTAAACAAAAATATTTATTAACTTGCAAAACAAGATAAAGCAATTAATGCTTGGATCTTTAGCCACCACAACATATCACTTCAGCCACCAAAGAGCTAAAGGAAATCGGCATAATTAATGAAACAAGGAAAATATCCCTGTCTTGTGTTGTACAAACCCAACATAAAATATATCACTTGTACAAAGAAATTATCACCTGTACATTCAATTTATATGTACATCCCCTTTGTTTCATTCTCGTTCTCAAGACTAAGCAAACCAGAAGAAAAAAATAGCATATATACATTCTTCTTCAACTCTATCAGCTGCATACATTCAAGTTTGAAATCATCTGCATGCATTCTTCATATGAGTTTCAAGTGTCAAACCAAAGTTCATCAGCAATTACAGTTTCAAGTTCAAAACTGCTTTCAAAAACACTATCTCTGTTCTTCTTCCAAAAACATCCAGGTGAGCAAACTCACCCATCTATATGTTTTGATATCTGAGTCATGCTTGAAGTTATTGTGGAATGTGATTGTTTGATTGATAATTCTGTCTGCATGTTTATATATATGTCTGTGCATCTGGTATCTTGACAGGATTAAGAACAACAGATTGAAAAATATATATCTTCCTTTTTAAACAAAATTAAGCTTTGTCATTTCTAAAACATGATTTGGAAGGTGAGTAAACCTTTGATCTTATCAATCGTTTGTTGTTGTATGAATGCCTGAATGATGTTTGCACATAGACAAGTTTATGTGCTTATGTTTTCTTTTGCCTGGAATGTTAAGACTGGGATTTTCTTCCTGTTCTTCTGTTCCTTTAAACTCTCTATCTTACAGAGTAAACCATGTCAATATCCAAATCTCTCTTCCTCTCGTTGCTTTTGAAATTGATTTTTAAAACAAGTGAAAGCATTGTTAAACCTGTATTTTATTTTCAGTAATGAGTTAAAACAAGTTCATATTTTTTTTTTCTTCGGGAATCATGAAGCAAAGTCACCATTCAAATTTTCCAAGAATTCGAACTTCATGAACTTTGGTTTCAGTAATACTATTGGAATCACCATCGGAAATAATGATTTTTGAAAGTGAAATCTAAATTTTTCATGAAATTTTTACTGAGGAAAGGTGGATGATCGGAAAAATGGAATTTTTCCAAAATCAGATGATTCAAGCGATGGTGGCTCTCGAGTTTGATGTCGTTGATAGCTTGAGCCTTATAGATCACTAGAAAAATGCTAGAAAAATTCAAAGATCATTGAATCCTTGATTCGAGGTCAAAGTAGGGTTTAAAGAACCCAATTCGTTCACAACCAAAATGATGGTGTTGCCCCATCTATATGCGACCGGACTATGTGGCGGCGGTGTAGATCGATGCATCGAGTGATGGCGAAGCTAGGGTCAAAATTTGGTGGCCGATAGTGGACTGGGGAGGCGGCGCGAGGCGATTTGCTGGCGACGTTCCTGGAGATGGTTTTGGGCTGTGATGCTCGATTCGTGATTTCGAAATAAGATGGAGGTCGGGGTGTTCGTATCGTTCCGGGGGATGGAAGGTGACTTGTGGGTGGCCGCAGTACCCACCAGCGACGACGAGGGTGGCCGTGCACGCATACGTGCTCATTGCATGTCAGTGGACGAGCTTGGGAAAACAAGGGGGAAAACTCAAAGGAATGCACGGGTCGAAATTTGGGAAGACTCGAAGCAAGTGGGATAAAACCCCGGGAATGATTCGAAGAGCTCGGGGAAAGTTGACGTACCGGGCTGTGAATTGTTTACAAATAAATCTTTGATTTCTCAGATAATTCATATGAAAAAATTAAGTTTACAAGGAAATGGATAATGGTTAATAAAGATAAGAAGGCTCATCTTTGGGATTAACAAATAATTTTGTAATTTACTTAAGTAATAAATGATTTACTGAAGATAAACTATTTTAAAAAAAATTTGACTACTTAAGAATTAATTAATAGAATAATTTACATTTAATTAATTAGCAATGAAGGATTAAGTAAGGGAGTTAATTAGGAAAATAATTAATCAATCAAAATAATTAAGATCTAATTAATGAACAATTAAGAATAAATTAATCATAATCAGATATTAATTGATTCTACTTATGAATGTTTGGATTCTATTGAATGTGAATTATTTGATATCCCTGATTTGTGATGCTTTGTGATACATCCTGATTTATGTTATGATCTAAAATTTCTATTTCTGTGATATATTACTATGTGAATATGAAAACCCTTGACCCGTAAACGACATTTGAATTTCGATGCGACAGGGAGTCGGATTCTAGTTGGTTATCCGAAACCCACATCGAATTGTAATAGTGAATCTTTATGACTGATAAATTTATTTTATCTATGAATCAGTGAATGAAGATAAGCGTTATCGATTTTACCGCTTATCGATATATCTGTGATGATTGATGTTGCACTATTGTGTGAAACCCCTGGACTACACTTTTACACACACAAATATGGATTTCACGTGGAGATCGGTTAAGTCACAGATAATTTAAATTCAATGTTTTTGAAATTGAAATTTTAATTTCAATTGATTTTGAAATTAGAAATTGGGGTTTAATATGAAAAGCTTTTGAAATGGAATTTCAAAGATAAAAGTTATTTCGAATAACTTAATCGAGTTTTGAAAATTGAAATAATTTGATTTAAATTTGAATTCATGTTTGAAATTGAATCCTATGATTTGAAGCTAGGGATAAAAAGATGTTGTACAAGTTATATATGGGTTAAACCATTTTTAAAGTTATTGATTTGGGAATTTGAATGTAATTCAAGGGTTTTAACCCGTGTAAATATAACTGGATTTTTCTGAAACGAAACTATTTGTTTTCAAATAGTAAAAACTTTCACAAAAGTAATGAACTTCCAATTTGTGTTGAAAGAATTTCAAGTTTGAAATGGAATTGAAATGTTTTGAAAACTATGAAATGAGTCTTTGATTTCAAAGACCGGACGAGTTAATCCAACTTGAAATAGAATTGTTTTGAAGGACTATGAATGAATCTTTGAAAATGAGTTTTGAAAGCTATAAGTTAAATCTTGATTTAAGGATTTAACGAGTTAATTCAATTGAAATGGAAATCGATTTGAAATTCTATGAATGAATCTTTGTGAATGGGGTTAACTTTGTGAATTGAATCTTTTCGTTTAAAAGATTAAAAGTGTGGAAATTGTTTAAACCATTGAAGGTTTTTGAAATGAATCTTTTTGTTTAAAAGATTGGAAATGGTAATTTGTTTTAACCATTCGAATGAAAAGTTTTAAGCTTTAAGCTGTGATTTAACTGAGACCCCAGTATCCATATGATTTTTAATTGCGCTTATTATTCGGTTTAGCCGGGAGAGGACCTTTGTGTCATATATCCCATTCCGAATAGTGATACGACGATATGGATAGCATTTGAAGACCGGTGGTGAAGACCGGGTATTTGCGAGAGCGATAGGATGACCTATCGATTGTCTCTGCACTGAGTAGCTACGGTATAGAGATTCCCTAAGTGATGGGAAGTCCGATCAGGATTGTGAATACCCGGATTGCAAGGGCTTCTTTGGAAGTGCCTTCGGTTCTGTTCGAACCCGGAACAGACTTGTATGGATGTGTGTCTGACGTTACACTTTGAGATGTAAAGCTGGTTTCTATCAAATACATTTCTGTTGGTGGTGGAGAATTTATTCTCTTAGCTTAACACCCTTCTCTGAGACGTACGAGCTCAGAGGTTATGTAGTTAATGGTTACTAGTGATACATTCCCAATTTGGTAATGTGGCATACGAAGTGCTGCTGATCAATTGTTGATCAAAGCGTTGCTTTGTGAAAAAGCGTGGCTTTGTGAAAAAGCGTGGCTTTGTGGAAAAGCGTGGCTTTGCGAAAAAGCGTAGCTTTGTGGACGAGACTTCGTCGAGCCTCACAACCCGGTAATGGTCGAAACAGGAATGTTGCGACAAAGGTTTGTAGGGGTAGCGCCCCTAGGGTATGTCATTTCCTTCTGGATAAAAGGTGATATCATGGTATGGAGCCCAGATATTTTACCTATGTTGATTATATTTTGTGGCTGTTGCTTTGCGATTGAGGATCCTCGAATAAAGGTCGGTAACGACCGGGGGATGACATGACTCGTGTGTTAGTTACCTAGTTACAGCTGTACAGCGTGAGGTAGCGTCAGTGTGTTAGTTACCTAGTTACAGCTATACAGCGTGAGGTAGCGTCGGCATTTTGTTTGCAGAGATCCGGTTAGGATCCGGGGCGTCTTTCCAGAGGCGTTTCTATTTCGGTAAGGAAGTCCCTTAGCCTGATCATTTGTTGGAAATCCAAAGAAACAATACAAACCCTGTACGGTTTTAGTTGTATTACCTGCTATGGAATGTGGCGGTAACCTGCTATTGAACGTAGTAGCTATAGTAGGCATACAATAATGGTTGTATGCTGGCTAAGATTTATATTATATTTTTGAAATGTTTTTCGACACTATGCACTAGTAATAATATTAAAGAGTTTTTCCAGCGTAGTAAACATGTTTGACTATCATAAGGAGAAATCTCCTCTAATTCTGCGATTGCATTGTGTGTGTGGCGGGAGGCCTTATGGTAGTTTCATTTTCGAAAAGCATTGCGGATTTCAATGTTTAAAAGCCTTTCGTGTTTGTTTAAAGATAAACTGTTTTTGTTGCTCACACCAGTCCCATGACTGACCCGGAGTTTATTGTTCCCTTCCTAAACTCTGGGTGCCCACTATTTTCCACACGGGCAGTCTAGAGTTGGGTTTTTCAGATATTCAGGTTTAGTAGATTATCTGGAGCTAGTTCAGTTCTTGGAGTTCATGGACTGACGTTGCTTATCTTGGAGCATTCTATTGGAGACATTCTATCCGCTGCTGGTGTTATCGTTTTCTTTTCCGCTGCTATTTCTTGTATCATATCTATGATGTATATAGATATTCATTGTATCATCATTGTATCTGGATATTGTATTAGATGTTGTATATCTATATTCTTTTTCTTTTCCGCTGTGTTGTTTACTTAATGTTGTTATAAGCTCCGGCGACTCGGATTTGAACGGTCGAACCTACGGCATTCGAGTACGATGTAAAGTATGGATGTCGATTTTCGAACGCGAAAATTCCTATCGTTACATTTAGTCAATATGAGCTAGGCAAGGTTTTATCATTTTCCTAGTAATATGGTATTTGTCAGCGAAGATGACCTTACACAATCAATTTCTGATATTCCATAATGCTAAAAAGATTTCGATACCTATGAATTGTGATCAACACAATAACTATAATTGGTGCACAAAATCAGAACATAACACAGTTTGTTCTAAAAAGGAACATTCATTAATTGCTGTAGCAAAATTGTCTTTATTACATGACCCAAAGTGATATGTGGAAACAATGGAACAAAGACAACATAATTACGACTTGGGAAAAAATACGATGGAGATTTTGTGCATCCCTTGCCTTCCTAAATGTTTTTCCTTCACTCTTTAAGTCCTTATTTATAACATTTGGCCCTTCCCAAATTGGAAAGAGCACCCCTGCTCGAGGAAAAATTAGATTAAATACCAAGTCTCCTTCTCTAATAGGACAACATTTCATTTTCACATTATACGACCTTGCCACCTTTTGTTTTTGAGCGACATATTTCAAGGAAGCTTCAAACCATTTTTTCCTTAATCAGATCCAATGATACATTTAGCAACTTCTCATTCCAATCAGGGTCATAACATATATGTCGATGGAAGGAACTGTAGTTTCAATAAGAAATATTATCCCCAAGCCATTAGCTTAGGTGAATAGAGCATTCCCCATTGCAGTCTTGGAATAGTAAGCCTAGAATGCAAGTGATAATTCTTCGACCTATGCTATTTTAGCTTTTTGCAATCGTTTCTTGATGAGCATTTTGAGGACCATATTGGACACCTTAACTTGTGCATAAGCCTGTGGGTGTATCACAACTTAAAAACTCTTCTTTCCCACAACTTAAAAACACTTCTTTCATCCCTTATTGTTGACATAATTTAGCAAGTTCCTTGTTATCGGATTACAGTACATCATCCGATATATTTGCAAATAGGATTTCTTACCTATAAATGACATTTCGAAAAAGATTTATCTCTTGGCAGAAGATACCATGGTGAGTGGTTCTGCTTTCATCCATTCAGTAAAGTAATCCACTACCACAATTGCATACTTGGCTCTACTCATAGCTATCCAATCAAATCAATCTCCCAAAACGCAATCGACCAAGGGCTGACCATATGAGTTTATTCAGTAGTAGTAGCCTTGGAATATTTGCCAATCTCTAGCGCAAACTGTTGGAACTGGGCTAGCCTGTAGTGGAATAAAGGGCGACTCTCAATTTTTTTTTACCATTTTGGATCTTTATTGGGCATTTGAAGTCTAATTTATTTAGAACATTTCTAAACTATATATCATTATTTTATTTAAATTTACAATATAGTTTTATATTACGTAATTAATATTATATTATATATATATATATACATGTATCGTGTACACATGTATATGTATGTGCATGTGTAACATAGCAATTCATGCAAGGTATAACAAGCTCGTGTAAAAGTACCGGGATTTACATAAAAAACATGTTAGCCCATCTAATACACAAATATATCGTCCAAATGTATGATCAGAAACTTTAGTTTATGTATTCAAAATATTGCATATAATATATATGTATGTATGCATATGTACATATTTGAAATTTTAAAATTTTATTTCTTTATTTTACTGGAAATTCAAGGCATTTTTTTTATATTAAGTTAAAAGTATATATTATATGTATATATATACATATCTTATTAGTAATCTAATAATAAAATTATATATATATATATTTAAATAAACTATATATATATAAAGTATATAAAAAATATATGCCTAGTATATTGCACATGGTAAAAGTTGGTTTTTTATTTTTAAATATTTATATGTATTAATTTTCGTATGGAAATTAATATAAATTAAAAAATTATTTTCGAAAGAAAATTTCAAACTAAATTTTTTCAATAAAAATCCAAGTAATGTTTAATATTTAAATATTATATATATTTAATAATTTAAAATTAATTTTAAATTCTATTTTTCATTTTGGCAAATATTAAATATTTAAATTATACATATAATATTTTATATCTTTACACCGAAAGTATGTCATGTACTTAATTAATTTATAAAATATAAAACATATTTAATATATATATATATATATGCTAACATAGTTAATTTATGTAATTAGTTGATTTAAATCATATTTAAATATTAATAAATAAATATATAAAAATTATTTTACTTATGCCAAAAATATTTTAAGTAAGAAACTGAATATATAGAATTATAAAACCATATTTTGCACGGTATAATATGCTATATTTAAATTATAATGTTTATCCATTTTAAATAATGAATGTTAAATTAATTAAATAATAAAAGATTAATTTTTTTATTCTGTGCCATGAGCAATAATGGCTGGTGTGTATCGCAAAATATTTCTTTTACATAAATATAAATATATATATATATATAATCATTCTAAATGTGACGATATATTGATATATTAGAATCATCACCAACCAACAATATAATATATGAACTATCTTGACATTATATTAAGTATTTCAGAAATTACCTTATCCCCAAAGCATATTAGTATACCTTGAAATGATGAAATCAACTCCTTGAACTAGTTTCCAATCCATCAAGGTGCTAGTTTATGAACCGATGACCATTAGCTATCGAATAGTGTTTGTTTTTATTTGATTTGTGTTTGGAAATGGAGGAATAGATATGGATTATATTCGGCCATAGGGAATGTAGATAGAGGCTCCAAAACGTAAAAAATGGAAGCATGTTGAGATGCTTTTATTGAGGAGGAAATGGAGAGCGAAGCTAGGATCAAGATCCACATTTCTCTCTTACTCTTTCTTTCCTCTTATCCACTCAACCTTAGCCAATCTAACCATCACATGGCTGCCCCTATATTGCTCTATAATAGCCAAACCAACCAGCCCCCACATGGGCTTCAAACCTAATTCAAGCCTGAACAAAATATTTTGCATTTAAATCCAATTTAAACGAGTAACAATGTCGCGTATCGATTAATATATTTATAACTATTATAAATATATTTAATAATTTGTTCAAAAAATCAAAATAAAATTTTATAACTAATATTTCATAAATATTAATTAATTTAATTAATTTATAATGATTACAAATTAATTAAATCGTTTGGTTAATGGACTATTTATCGTTTCGGTTGTGAGACCCATTAGGTGTAAATTTGGTCAGCGATTAATATCAAACTGTTCGAGTATTAATGCTCACACGTAACTTTGCAAGTAGTGTGACATTTTGGCCAAATTTATCACTTATTTGGTTTTGGTAAAATCTAATTTTACTTTGTTAAGCGTTAACCGATTGTGCTATTATTTACACCAAATCTCTTCATCAAAATTATATCACTTTGGACTTATGGAATTTGGTAATGTTCAAAATTCCAATATCGTCCATAGTCAACTTATAGTCCAAACACAAAGTCCTTGGTTCAATAATATCAATTATTATTAACCGAACTACTCTGGTTAGAGGTTTTGACTTTGTGTTAACTTCAATTGACTATGGTAGTAACACGATATAACCGAGAAGACGAATCCTCTCTTAAATAGTGTTTCTCTTCCAATGCTTCCACTCGACCGAACTATAGTCATTCGATGGCCATCGTGCCATGATTTAACTATAGTCAAAGCGGTGTTTCCACATTGAAGCTTGACAGTATTCTCAAGTCGAGGGAATTTTGTAATATTAGCACATTGATATTTTCTGTTTGACCTTAGTTATATTAACTAACAAAAGACTATCGAGTGAATCATTCTATAGTTATCCAATAACTATTAATTTGTAACCCCTTGGTGCCCTTATCAGCCATGAGTAATTCATTGGCCAACATTTGTAGAACATTACATACTCTAGTCTCTAGGGATGTATCGATACATCTTGACTAAGAATATTTAAAATGGTATATTTATTTTTCATTGTATTAAATTACTCGCGGTTACAACACTTTGTAACTACTATCATAAAACATACCATTTATGGACTTTCTATTAAATATATTTTTAATTAAATTAATTAATTAATATAACATATCATATTAAGTATATAACAGAAAGGAAACACCTTTTATTTCGAACAGGATTGGTTATTGAGTTAGATATATGTAACAAATTATATAATTCTCCGTAGGGAATACCATAAACTCTATTAATCTCCCACTTGCACTTGGGGTCAATAGGGAATCTTATTCCAACTTCTCTAATTGGTTTCCTAAAAACAATTATGTTAGTCCCTTAGTGAATGGATATGCTATCATGTTTTAATTATCTACTATGTCAATCAATTCTCTTTGATGCAGATAAACTGCCTTTATCATATGGAATAATTCAGAGTATGTCCCTCGACTTCCTACGAGCTCTAAGTTATGTTATGAACTATATCTTAACATTGTTATCATATAACAATGTTTACATTGCTTTTGTTGCGGCATTATTTAAGGTGATGTACTTCGGCTTTTTTCATTGAATCAACCACAATCTCTCATTTGGAACATTTCCAACTTAATGATTCTTAACTTGAATTTGTTATTGACATATTATACTCAATATCACTTATAAAAGTTTGAATCTGAACACTCATTCATAAGGAGTTTGTTGTTTCTGTAAACAATTCTCTAGTATTTCATAAATACATGAGAACACCTCAAACTATCATTTAGTGATATCAATTTGGATTTAATAATTGCTTTATGTATCAAATACATAAAAAAATCATGATAGGTAACATGTATGATAATTCATATTGCCAATGCATAAGGAATCAATCTTACATGTTCTATATTAAACACAAGTACATTGTTAACAATCAGCATTGTGTTGTTTACTTATAGTTTGGAAATATTTATGTAACTTCTAAATTTCTTTCTTACTAGCACACGCTTCCTGTGCATTTTGATTGACAATCAAATTATTTGATATTTCTATTAAAACATTTGTTTAATTTTTTATGCTTGTCGAACAATGCTTTCGTATTTGTTCTTGGATCTTATCCAAAAACTCACAAACTCAATATCGCTCGGACTTACTTCAAAACACTTTGGTTATTATGTGTAAATAGTTTACACTAAATCATTATTTATAATTTTCTTGTAACACCCCATATTTTTGGTAATATTATTTATGACATTTAATAAGTTAAATTAAATAAAATAATATGTTGATTAAGGGATTGAGATTTGATTTTTATTAAGGGGTAGCAATGCTATCTAACCAATAAATTAAAATAAGAGTTAAAACGAAATAGAGGAGGGGTAAAATAGGAAAGAAACCATTCTTATACCCTAAACCCTTAGCTGTGTATCCCATATACGTTAATTTTCATTTTTCAAAATTTTAAAACATGAGGCCAACCACCATTAGCAAGGGAAATAGGAAGAAGATTAAGAAAAGGAAAGGAAGAAGCTAATTCAAATCAAATCCATTCACATCTCAATCTCCTTAATCTCTAAAGCTATGGTGAATATTGTTTACATCTCATATTTCTTTTGTTTTCGGTTTTTAGATGAAATCTGAAATATTTTGCATTGATTTGCCATGTTTTTGAATGATGAATTGACTATATATACATGTTGATGATTTATGGTTGTTCATATAGACTTTATGACATGTTTTGATATGAAAACCCTATTAAATGACATCCATATGCCTTATGAATTTTTATGTAGACAAGAAATATTATTTTGGAAATGATTTTCAATTTTCATAATTTTCTTAATTTATGTGGAATTTATACAAATTTTCTAGTGAAGAAAATGTTAGTTTAGGTTAAAAATTATATACGGTTAAATAATTAATGGTTTGGATTTGAAATTTATATATGTTAGAAAACATATAAAAAGTGATTTTTTGGAATTTTTGTAGAATTTTCGTAAGTGTTTTAATGGGTATATAAAATTATTTAAGGTATGGGACTTAAATGTTTTATATATTTATAAAAAGAGAAGCAGTTTTTCGTAAATAAATTCAAATTGTTAATTCTGGAAAGTCAGCAGTATTTTTAGAAAAGAGAAACTTCCAACCAATCACAATTTGACAAACAAGGCAGGTTAGGTACAAAGAAATAGTTTAAAAAGGACCAATCTACATGTTTTTCACTATTTCGATGCTTTCAGCACCAGGTTCCGCCTCCTTACCTTCACCTTCGACATTGTCGAAACCAATGTGCATGTTATCAGGGAATTGGTACGTAGTGAATTGGATGTAGGCGTAAGGTATAGGGTCGAAACAAGGGGTTCCAAAGGGGTTAAGGCATTACTTTTCTTTTAAAAGAAAATGCACCTGCTTGCTTTCGACCGAGTAGCTTTCGACTAGGTTGGCTTTCGACAAGGTCAAATGGTTTTAAAGGAAATGGTTTCGATCGGGTTGCACTTTTTTTAAATGACTGCTTTTGACTAAGTTGAAACCTTTTGGATCCACTTTCTACCTTTCAACTCAGATGGGTTTCGAAAGGGTTGTTTTGCTTTGTTTGCTTTTTTATACTTGACCACTTCTCCAATGCTTTCGAAAGGATGGTTTCGACACCATCACTTATTTACCGAGGAATGATTTTTAAAGGAATGCTTTTGACTTTAAAGGGTTTCTGATCCTTTTTCTCTACTTGAAGGCAAAATCCAAATGGTTTCGACCGAAACGGTTTTCAAAGGTTTCGTTGGAGTAAATTTTTGAATGGTTTCGAAAGGTTTCCACATGTTTTCAATTGAACCCAAAGGATTTCGAAAGGTTTAGTGTTTTAACGCTTTCAAAAGGGTTTTAAATGAAGGTTTCCAAGGGGTGGTTTCGAAAGGTTTTCTAATTGTTTCAAAGGAGTCGAAAGGATTTCGAAAGGTTTTCTAATTGTTTCAAAAGGTTTTCGAAAGGTTTTCTAATTGTTTCAAAGGAGTCGAAAGGGAAGGGTTTTTTTTTCTGGTTGTTTCGAAAGGATTAAAAGGAAAGGTTTTCCTAAGGTTTCGAAAGGCAATGCTTAAAGGTTTTAAAAGGAAGATGTCTAAGGTTTTTAAACTTCAAAAGGAAGGATTTTTAGTGGTTTCGAAAGGGTTTTGAGAATGGTTTCAAAATAAAGGTTTTGGCCTTTCGGCCTAGGTTAAATAAAGGGTTTTATTGGGTTTAGAAAGAGGAACTTTGAATGGTTTTGAAAGGGTACTTTCAATAGATTCGAAAGGGGGACTTCCAAAGGTTTAAATGTTTTCATCAACTAAGGTTTGAGTAAAGTATATATGTGTGTGTGTGTGTGTGTGTGTGTATATAACATGGCAAGGTGATTTTGAGTAAAGCATAGAATATATATAGATTTTCCTTGTTTGAGTTTTATTTAAAGGTTTTAAATCATTTTGAAAAGTTCTTCAAGGAAAATTATGGGAAGGGATCCCTAAGTAAAATGACTCAGATATTAGAATACCAGATGGAACCGGTATAGGATCGCGCCCTATACATTAGCTATCAGGCCCAATTAATTTTGTCCAAAATTCCAGTGTGTAGGGCTTTGTCACAGGTAAAAATAAAATTATGGTTACATACAGAAAAGAATATATGTTTGTATACAGATAGGTTATTGGTGAGCCCGCATAACCATTAGGATTAGGTGACCCGGGAAGACGTTAATTTAGGGACAGATCGTCGAGAAGAGAAGTATTTTAACAGATAGTTAAAGACAGACCATCCAAAAGAGGAATGTCTAATAGATGTTAGATAAATTTGATATATTGTCTGGTAGGCCCGAGTCAGCCAAAGGTTAATAGTTAGGCAAAAAAACTATAATGTTCGATCAGATAGTTCATTTATTACCTGATACGTATGTTTACATAATGATGCTTTACAGATTTTAACCAGTTTTGGTTGTAGGAAAAGATTTCCAAAAGATATGTTTTAAAAGGATGTTAGTGAGGGGAAACTCGTTCCGCTAAGCGGCGTGGTCTCACTTAACATAAAATAACCGAGATGTATAATATTATCCACATTAGGCTTTATGTCCGACTCGAAGTTTTTGTTTTCTCCTTAAACTCTAGGGTGCTCAAAAATTGATATGAGTAGGCTGAGGGTTGAGGTTTTTCAGGTTTTAGTAATTTTGGCGATTAAAGCTTACGAAGGCAAGCAAGTGGTTGACTAATAGCGAATAAGGAGTTACAGTTTATTCCATTTGTTTCTGCTCTATGTATTAAGTCAAATATGACTATAATGACTGGTCAACCAAGGGGGCATTGCTATATGTCGCTCTTGGTGTATTTTGTAATTGATATATTTGATCATTTCCTGGGAAATGTTAAGAGATTATGCAACTTGGATATTGTTAACAAGATTTCTTGTTAACATCCCAAAGTAATATAAATGAAGATGGATAATCTTTTGTATGAGTCGTGAGATTGAATCCTTTAGGAATTGCTTTCCAGTTTGGCTTTATTATATAATACTCCTCAAATAAGACTTTTTGACGACGTTGAAAGGTATGTTCTTTGGATGCTGTAACCTTTCGATCCAATTGAGTTAGAGTATAATTTCCATCGAAAGCCTTCCTTTCAATTAAATTGAAATTCCTTGAGTTAAATCCTTTTAAAGTAGATTTCGATTTTGTCGAAAGCTATGGGAATGACTTCCTTTGGATTAAGTCTGTAAGACTAGGTTTTAGTGTTAAGTGAATAGGTTTTGACCTTGTCGAAAGCTTTAAATCATGGAGTTGATAGTTTCGAAAGGTTATAAAAGTTGTTTGAGCCTGAAGAGGTGTTTACCTTGTCGACAGGATCCTTTCGATGGGGTTAAACCTAAAAGACAAAGGTTAATCCAACAAGAGCATTAGTAAGTAGTAAAGAGATCAACAATGTACAAGACTTCACTTTTTCCGTCCAAAGATATTTTATTTCATTAAATTCCCAAATCCACAATTTCCTAATTAGGGTTACAATGCTTTGTTAAAGAAAATACAAGTTTGGAATGAGAGAAATCAGACCCCTCAAAGCATGACCCCTTGGGTCTTATTTATTGATGCAGGCAGCCTCCCTTCCATGTTCGTTCTTTTGACAATGTCGGAAGGTCCCTCTTTTATATGTTGTTGCGAACCTTTCGACCTGGTCGATAGCTATGCCTCCTTTCGACGTTGTCGAAAGGCATTCCTTTGTATGTGTTTGGAGCTTTGGACCTGGTCAAAAGCTACTCCTCCTTTCGACGTCGTCGAAAGGTGATATATTATATCCTGTTTAAACCTTTCGACCTGGTCGGAAGCCACACCTCCTTTCAACGTTGTCGAAAGCTATGTTTCCCTTCAATGTTGTCGAAGGGTCTGCTTCCCTTTAATGTTGTCGAAGGCTATGCTTCCCTTCAATTTTGTCGAAGGCTATGTTTCCCTTCAATGTTGTCGAAGGCTATGCTTGTTATTTTGTCATGCTCTAGCAATTCTTTCATTCTCTCTTGTCCTTTTAACCTGGTCGAAAGCCATGCCTCCTTTCGACATTGTCGAAAAGCTTTTATCATTCTTTCCCCTTTGCTGGCTTCTTAGTGTTGCTTTCTTCATTGCTCCTTTCGACGTTGTCGAAAGGTGTCTTGGATTGGTCTTTGTCTCCTTGTTGCTTGTGAAAGTGAGTTTGAAGCCTTTGACATGGTCGATAAGTTGACTTCTTAGGTTTCAAAGAGATTCAACTGCCATTGGTTTCGACCGATTCGAAAGGCTTACAATAGCTTTCAAAGGGGTTGCTAATTCTTGCTTCGACTTCTTCATCATTTTCGAAAGGTCTTGAAGCTGTTGAACTTTGGAGGCAGCATTCCTTCGACTCCTTTGAAAGGCTTGGCCTGAATTCTTCTTTTCTTGGTTTTTTTTAAGGTCCTTTTGACTTAGTCGAAAGGTGGATTTTTTTGGTGTAACATTTGCCCCTCCCTTGCGAAGGGATTCTCTCGACTTTCCAAGTCGTCTTTTTCGAAACCTAGAAGTTTCCTGCCTCTTGGCCTTCCCGCATGGACCTGAGCCGTTTATTTAAATCCTATCCAACGGTTGATAATCTGGCCGACTTTTCTTACATAGTACACCTTTCTTCTTCTTCGTCTTTTGCTCTTCCTACAATCGAGATTTTCAAACATAAGTAAATTGTTCAAATTTTTTTTTTGAACTCTCAATCTACTTCCAGAAACCACATCAATCATCAAATTCAATCTGTAAGTTTAAATTTGACCCTTTCTTTGCTAATTTTTAATCGACTTCCACCTTTTCCCATTCCAAGATTGAAAATCAAGTTCGTGAAGTTCGTTTAAAAACTTTTTGAAAGTAGATCTGGTTTTATTTACTAAAAAGCTTTTCTAACTCTACTTCTGGAATTAATAGAATTTATCTTTCGTGTTTTTGATTTTGAAATTGCAAGAAGAAAATGCTTAAACCCCTCTCCTTATCGGGTTTGGGTTTTATTCCAAATTTTTTTAACCCTTGTTCTTTGTTAGTAACCTGGGTTTTTAATTTGCCGATTATCTTTATGCCTTTGGAATTGTGATAATTTGATTTTTTTGAGTTTGTTTTATTAACAGATTTGATTTGCTTTTTCTTCAAGAATATTTTGAAATATGGATTTACAATCGGGTTTAGGGTTAATTAAACCTGATTCAATTACCTTGAACTTTCTCGTGTACAAATGATAAATTTGTTGGCACAAAATGACCTTTCTACCCCTTCGAAAGAGATCGAGGCGGCAATATTGGATTTGCCTTCTTAGCACCTTTCGATGGGGTCGAAAGGTGTTGTGATGCCAATTTGATCAACATTGTCGAAAGGATAGGTAGCTAAGTTGAGTGGATCTACCCCTTCAATAGTCAAACATTTCGACCTAATCGAACCCTTCAACCCCTTCAACAAAAACCTTTCGACATGGTCGAAGCCCTTTAAATCTTTCGACTACAATGGGTAGGATAGGTTTTGACAACATTGACCAGTCCCTTCGACAACGTCATCAACACTGACCAGACCCTTCGACAATGTCGACAACATTAAAAATTTTACTAAGTAATTTTAAGTTATTGGTTTCAACAATGTTGAATGGTCTTATTGCTTAGCTTTATATTACACTTGTAGCATACCCAGGCTCTCTTAGAGCTTTTGACATTGTCGAATGGGGTTGTACGAATTAATGTTATGTCTCATCCTTCTGACCTTGTCAATAGCTCAAGAAAAATACATTATTGTCGATTTATTCTTTAGTTTTCCGACAATGTTAAGATACACTGGTTCAATGTTGATGCTATTATCCTTTCGACTTTGTCGAAAGCTCAAGATATTGCCCTTTCGACATTGTCGAAAGCTCGGGCTGTTGGCCTTTTGACATTATCAAAAGCTCAAGCTGTTGTCCTTTCGACATTGTTGAAAGCTTAAGCTAAGCTATTTGGTTTCTGACTCAAACTGTTTGCATAATTTTAAAACTTTATGTCTGTTTTCGTGTTTAAATTATCTAAGTATATTACTTTGTTTAATTTTCAAATGCATTTTAAATTCATAAATAATCAAAGATTTAAACTAAAACATTTTCACTTGGTATGATCATGAGTTCTCCCAAGAAGGCTGAAGCCACTTCTAAGCACTGTGCCATTATATCTCAAGATGAAGTCAATGCCATCCTTAGGGATTTCGGCATTGCTGGAATTGAAGCCATCCTTCCTAAGAAAACTGATACTATAGACAACCCTCTCGAAGGGTATTTTGATTACTCTGCCATTCATATATGGCATGGTGGATTCCTACCTTTCCCGGAGTTTTTATCTTCATATCTTTCTTATGTTGGAATTGCTCTGATCCAACTATCTCCCAATGTCTACAATAATCTCCTGTCTCCAGAGATGTTGGCACTGGAATCTGGGCTCCCTTCTCTCAACACTAAAGTGTTGCATTTCTCAAACAGATTGGCAAGGCTGAAAAATCTCAATAATCAAATATACAGAGTCAACCCCTTCAAGAAATTAATTTCAGATGGGGTCAACAAATTCAGGGATTGGGAGAACTAGTTATTCTTTGTCAAGTGTTTTGTTAACATTCGCGGGATTTTTGACTCTCCTCGTAAGTTTAGTCTTGTGTTGTCTTTCCCTTACTTTATGTTTTTTGTTAACTAATCTCTTGCCTTTTCAGATGTCTCTTCTAAGAAGCTTAATAAGGTAAACATGAGGACTGTTGATTCTCTGATCGTGCTTCAAAACAAATCAGGAGCAAATTGATGCTTCCAAGCCCTTCGAACTTAAGAAAACACTCATTGCTGCCAATAAGCCAGAGGATTTTAGGAACTCCTCCTTCTGTCCTGAACACTTCACATGGCAAGCGCTTTCGTTCCTTGGGGGATGCTGAACACTTCTCCCCCATGTTACCCATCTGTGCTGACCCTTCAGGTATATTATTAGTTTAGTATTTTCTTCTTTGTCCTTGGCATTCTTTGAATCATTTTGTTTGAGTTTACATCTGCTTGAATTTGTTTCAGTTTCATCTCAAGTTATTGTGTCTTCTAGCGGCGCTGCTCCACCTCCATCAACTTCTGGGGTAACATCTATCATGGCAGCCTTTGCAAAATCCAAGAAGACTTTCAAAAGAAGGCTGATGGAGTCCCTTGAAGAAGTACCCTGGAGAGAAGAGCTAAAATCATTGACATGGAGGAAAAGAAGGAGCACCAATCTCCTGACCAAGTCTCAAAGAGCCCCATTGTCGAAGCCCCCAAGGACAAACTAGAACAAACTCTGCCTATTCCCAATCCTTTTTCCCGCATCTTAATTTCTGATTCCCCAATTGCACTTGAGCAAATGTAGCTAGCTCTATTGACATCTCCCTCTTTAAAACAAGTCCCTCCGAAGCCATCATCTTCTACTCCTCCTTCTATAAATTTTGAAGAGATGATTGAGCTCATTATACATTCTAAATCTTTCACTTCTTCTTGTCCGCACTCTTTCACTCTAGACTTGGCGGAAAATTATTGCTCTTTGATGGAGCAAAAAATTTTGATAAGCTCCTACTAATTTGACCTTATCATTGTTGGTCTTCTCTAATCGCTAACTCATGTTACACTTCTCACTCTAGATTTCTAGGAGTTGGATAGCTTTTAATGACCACGTTTCAAAGTCTTCAACCGGATCCTCCAAGCCACAGGAGGAAAATCCAAGCATAAAAACCAAGTATCTTCCTTGACTGCTGCCAAAAACGACGCTTCCGCAGAGTTAGAGCGAGTAAAAGCTTCCCTTTCTTGGGTCGAGGCTGATTTAGAAGCAGAGAAGCATGCCCATCAACTTACTACTGATGAAAAACTTGCCATAAAGCTCACTCTGAAAGATACAGAAGATAAAAAGGCTCCCTTGGTTGTTAAGAACACTTCTTTGAATGACAAATTCAAGAAGACCAAAGCTTCACTCAACCTTGCTGTTCGTACCCTCTTTGATATTAAGCAGCAAGTGTTAACCATAAAATATGAATGAAGATAAAGAAGGCCTTTTAGAAACCTTTCGCACAAATAAAGAACATCAGGAGAAATCACCTTACGACAATATTAAAAGGAATGTACAATGCTAACAAAGAAGAGCACATGGGAACTTAAAAATGAAGCTTTTGCAAGCATGAAGGAAAGAACTACTAAAGTACAACGAAGCAGTTAGATACAAAACCGCTAAGCACCTCCCGAATGAAAAAGGAAAATGGCTCCGTAACCATTTGCCATAAAACAAAGACTAAAGAAAAGAAGTTCATGCTAAACCCTTAGAAGGAGTCGAAAGAATGCGGATTAACAGCTTGTATCAATACCAAACCTTTCGAAGGAAACAAAGGGTTTCGTCTCTCGACATTTAAATAGTCCTTACCTTCCGAAAAAGATGGAGAAGTCAAAGCAAGGGTATGCAACTCTATAACGACCTTTTCGAAAGCATAATAAGCATTTCAGACCGGTTGGAATACATACTTAGTACCTTTCGACAGTGTCGAAAGGTTTATGATAAGGGCGACATTCATAGGTCAACAAAGAATGAAAGGTAACCTTCCGACAACATTCAAGAAAAACACGGCTTTCGGCAGCAATCAAGCAGAGGAGGAACCTCGAAGGGTTCATAATACCATATAAAAGACGGTCCCTTCAGGAAAGACGAAAGGTTCATGAATACTTTGGAAATGCAGACCCTTCGACAACATTCAAAGGTCCATGATGATGTATAGTAGATAAACCTTTCGACAAGGTCGAAATGTTTACAACTTCATATAAGAGGCGACCTTTCGTCCCAGTCGAAGGCATGGAGCCGAGGGGAGGTCCACCTGCATCTATAAATAGGACCCAAGGGGTCCAGTTTTGGGATTCGATTTTCTTCTCATTCTGCTTTCACTCAACTACTATTGCTTCCGCTCACTGCTTTGTAACCCTAGTTTAGAAATCAAATTAGGGATTAGTTTCCTAAATTTTGTATCAAACTTCATCATGAAGAAATAAAGAGAATTGTGGCTTGTGATCAACTTGGAATTTGGGGATGATCATGATTAGGCTTTAATTCAATATTAATGGTTGATCATATATGGTTTATTTCTTATCTTCTTTGTTTATTTCGAGTATATGCCATGGAACTGTCATTAGACATTTTCATGAGTGTTATCCCCTTTTCTTGGCTCCGGCCATAAAAAGGGAGATACTACTTGTAAATTAATACCTAAATAGTTCCTTGGCACATTAAATCATGTCTGACTTTTACCTGAGCATGTTTGGATGATGCATTCTTTTCGAATGGTTTTCAAGAGTAGAATGTCAACCTAGGAGGCCGAAAGAATTAGAAAAATGTAAAACGGTGTAACATCTCCTTTCGACAACGTTAAAAGGTCTATTACCTTCCGACAAGATCGAATGGAGATGAAAATCATTGATCGGCTGCTCTCGATTTCTAGGGGAGATGGAATACAATGAAATGACAAGGTCGAAAGCTATATAATCATAGCAACCTAAACAAAAGGTTTAGATAACCTTTAAACCTTCCGACCAGGGCAGAAGGTTTAATAATTCTATCATTCCAACCAAACCAAAAGGTTTAAACAGAACCTCAACCTTTCGACATGGTTAATGAGTTAGTTAATTTTCTACTCAATTTCATAGAAGGGGTAAAAAATTTCTCCAAACCTTTCAATATTTCCTATCTCAGGCTAAGGTTAAAACTAAGGCTTTAAACCCTTCCGACTTAATCATTTTATTCAAAAGATGTGAATTCACTCAACCACAAAGTTGAGCCCATGTGAAACAATCTTATGCAAAGCATTTGGGATGTTAACAAGAAATCTTGTTAACATTTTTGATGCTAGAAGGAGGGCTCGAACCTCCGACCTTACTATACTAGTATAATTAATTGCGGAAATTTGGTTTGTTGTAGGAAAATGAAATCAAAACGGCTTTCTACCATCAGCGAAAGGAACAAACATGTAACTTCACTGGAGGAAGATGTCTCACCATCTTTTAACCCTAGGAATAGGGGACAACAGTAGTCTTCTGCCCCAGCTCAACCAGCTCAGATTCAACTGTCTCCACAACTGGCTCCAACTCAAAATCTTCAGCCAGAGGACCACAGTGCTAAAATCACATATTTAGAGCGGAAAATGGAAGAGATGAAGGATATCCTAAATGAAGTACTATCTCACCAGTCATTTATGAAAGCTGCTACGGCAGGAGAGGAAGTTGTCTCTCCTAGAAGAAATTTGAAAATCAATATGGATGCCACGAAGAGTAAAGCTAATATTTCCTTGTCTAAAAGGAAGGATTGCCTTCCACTAAAGGCAAACTATCAAGGAAGTTTCCAATAGGAAGATAAGGATTGTTCCGCAAGCTCTACTTCAGATGGCTACAAACTAGATAAAAGGAACTACTTGAACAATAAGGCTTACCTCAAAGACGTAGCGGAGAAGGCTGTGAAGGATCTATTGAATGTCAAGTGTAAGAGAATAGAGGATGAGAGAGAAAATGACAACGAGAGGGTTGCCCCTTTCATTGATGAAATCATGTCAGCGCTTATTCCACCTCACATAAAGGTCCCTATAATGAAATATCATGGAACATCCGATCCAGACGACCATTTGATGGCACTTGGCAGTCAAATGGATTTGTACAATGCTTCTGGCACTGTCAGATATCGGCATTTTCCAGTCGCACTACAAGGAGCTTCTGCTAAATTGTACCGACAGTATCATGAGAACATGATTTATTCTTGGAAGCAATTCTCCTATAAATTCTCTGCTCACTTTTGCATCTACAAGGACACCTATATCAACTATACAGTACTCGCTAATATCAGACATAACCATGGTGAGTCATTAGGAGATTACTTGAAGAGGTTCAACACTAAAGCTTTGAAAGCTAAAGGAATGAATGATAGATACAAGCTTATTGCTGTTCACTCAGGTCTCATAGTCAATTCTCCCTTCTGGAAGGAGTTGTTTATTCATGGATGATGGGATTTACAAGACTTCCATTTTCAAGCTGACAAATTCATTCGGATGGATGAATTGTACTATTCAAAGAAAAAATTTAATCAAAAGAAGGATAGTGGTGAATTCGCCCTAGAAAGGATTCCTAAAAGAGCCAGATGGGAGGATGGTAATACTAACGCGGTGGCGTTAAACCGACCTGTATCTTGCATCTATGCAATGAATCAAGCAAGGTCAATTTTCTGACCTCGTTCAAAGCCCGAAATTACCCAGAATAGAAGAAAGGAGATAAATATTGTGCTTACCACAAGGCGAATGGTCACTGAACCAACGAGTGTAAGGTATTGGATGGAATAATTCAAAAATTAATTCAAGAAGGACAGTTGAAGGAGTTTGTGAAGAATCTGCAACAGACTTTCCTGCCAGAGGCTATAGCAAGAAAACCTTTTGGTAATGCTGTGAATATGATCGAAGACGAAGACCCATTAAGCCTGAGTCCACCCCAAAATAGAATTGATGTCATATACAGTGGACCCCATCCCGTGGGTAGAAGTCAAAATTCTCGGAATAAATACATTCGTGAAGCTAGGAAGGGTGTATTTTCTGTGCAAGAAGAACCACCACTCAAGAACCCAAAATACAACATCAACATGCACACTCTAGTGATCAGTCCCCAAGAATTGAGAATAGGAATCCATCATCCCCACAACAATCCATTAATGATCACAGCTCAGATAGGATCCTCGGTGGTCACAAAAATCTTGGTTGATACTTGAAGTGCTATAAATGTGATATTTTGACATGCATTTGATCAAATGGGAATCTCCAAGGAAAAACTTGAGCCTAGCCCCGAACCTATCTTTGGGTTCAACAATAAAGGAACAACTCCACTTGGGCAAGTGAAGCTTTTGGTTCAGTTGGGACTCCCTTTGTGCTCCCGTGTTTTTGGAACAACCTTTGTGATCATAGATCAGCCATAATTCTACAACGCTTTCTTTGGATGTCTAGCATTAGACAAAGCGGACGCGTTTGTCTTGCCAAAATATCTGATGCTCAAATTCCTTACTAAGAGCGGCTAGGGAACTATCTGAGGCGAGCAATTTGCATCAAGAAAAATGTATTTTGCAACCTTGGAGCAATATAACAGGGATTTCACTTGTTACTTTGATTCTTCGATTACATTACAGCCTTCAGACGATGGATTTCTACATCCATTATTTGAAGCAAAGAAAAAATCCGATAAACTAACAAACGTATTGCCGCAAGATGTTTTGCAGTTTACGGGAAGAGGAAGAGAATGAATTCCAACTCGGTAAAGGAAAGTGAAATTGTTACAGAGCTAGATTGTCGGGGGGAGGTTGAAAGAGTTAAGCCGGTTGAAGAAACCGAAGAAATTCAAATAGATTCTATCGATTCTACCAAAATAATTAGAGTAGGAAAGGATCTTGAGGAGCACTTAATGTCAGGATTAACAGAATCCTTAAAGGCCAATAAGGATGTTTTTTCCTGGACCCACTCTGACATGGTTGGAATTAGCCCTACGGTCATGAGTCACGCCTTGAATATCAATCTGGATATCCCTCCGGTCAAGCAAAAGAAAAGGCAATTCGATAAGGTGAGGGTCGATGCCTTAAAGGAAGAAGTCAAGAAATTGCAGCAAAATGGGTTTATTCAAGAAGTCTTTTACCCTAAATGGTTGGAAAATCTGGTTCTGGTAAGGAAATCTAACGGGAAGTGGCGGACTTGCGTGGATTATACAGATTTAAACAAAGCATGTCCAAAGGACTGTTACCCTCTACGAAGAATAGATCAATTGGTCGACTCCACCAGTGGACATAAGCTGCTCTCCCTAATGGATGCATATTTCGGATACAATCAAATCCCTATCTTTAAACCCGATGAGGAACATACCAGCTTCATTACAGATGAGGGTACCTATTGTTATAAAGTAATGCCGTTCGGATTGAAAAATGCTAGGGCAACTTACCAAAGGTTGGTTAATCGTGTTCAAAGAACAAATTGGGAAAAATATGGAAGTTTATGTAGACGACATGTTGGTAAAATCTCAAGAGGCGAAAGATCATCTTGAAGATTTGGATGAAATGTTCAATGTGCTCCGCAAATATCAAATGAAACTCAACCCCCAAAAATTCAACTTTGGAGTCCATTTTGGAAAATTTATGGGCTATATTGTAAGTGGACAAGGAATTGAGGTTAGCTCTGAGCAGATCGAGGCCATTAAGGATATGGCGGAGCCTAAGACGAGTAAAGATGTCATGAGTTTGAACGGGAAAGTGGCAGCGCTAAGCAGGTTTATATCAAAGGCCACTGATAAGTGCATACCATTCTTTGAGGTAATAAAGAAAAAGAATTTTTTTGAATGGAATGAGGATTGCAAAAAGGCATTTCAAGAGTTGAAGCTACATTTGGAAAAACCTCCGATCTTATCCAGCCCCGAAGAGGGAGAGGATCTATTCTTGTATATGGAAATTTCTGAACACGCAGTAAGCTCAGTATTGATCAGAAGTGACAAGGGATTGCAACTACCAGTTTATTATGTGAGCAGAGGGTTAAAAGATGCTGAAATCCGATACCCAGTCATTGAGAAACTGGCATACTATTTAATTTTGACAGCTTGGAAATTAAGGCCTTACTTCCAGGCGCACCCGATGAAGGTGTTGAACAACATTCCTTTGAAACAAGTCTTTGGTAAGCCCGAAACTTCTGGAAGATTGATTAAGTGGGGCATTGAACTAAGTCAGTATGATATAGCATATCAGCCCAGGACGACTATAAAAGGGCAAGCTTTAGCTGATTTCATTAACGAGTACATAGGATTCATTTTAGAACAATCTGAAAAGGAAAAGGATGTAAAAACCAAATGGAAGTTATTTGTGGATGGCACCTCAAACGAGCAAGAGGCCGGAGCAGGATATGTGATAATTACCCCAGATGAACACAAACTTCATTATGCTATAAAATTGGGGTTCTCGGCTACTAACAATGTAGTAGAATATGAATCCATGGTTGCAGGATTAACCCTCACTATATAACTCAAGATCCCGAGGATTCAAGTATTCAGTGATTCTCAATTGATGGTCAACTAAATCGAACAAGTATATCAAACCAAAGATCCCAAACTTAGTCAGTATGTGAAGAAAGTTTTAAATTGCTCGAACTTTTCGATGATTTCTCTGTACACCAAATACCAAGTGGAGATAATTCTTAAGCATATTCGCTGGCTAAGTTGGCAAGTTTGAGAGGAGCCTCAAAGACTCGAATTTTGCGTATGGGATTTCAGGCCAATCCCAGCATTGAGGAAAACAAACAAGAGGAAACCAATGAGCTATTAGTATTAACCTGATCACAAGTATTAGCACAAGAATCGTAAGAAATAGATCAAGAAATACTGAATGAAGAACCTATAGCCCCAATAGCGGAAGAACATTACGAAAAACACTTGGATGGCTCCGATTATGAGTTATATTGTCAATAGGACACTACCTGCAGATAAAATAGAAGCATGAAAGATGAAAATACAAGCCCAAAATTTTACCATTATGGATGGAATTCTGTACAAGAAGGATATGCCCTTCCCTATTTGTGATGTGTAAAACCCAAGAGCGGATTGAGGATATTAAAGGAAATAAACGAAGGATTTTGTGGAGATAACTCTAATGGGATCAAACTGGCCATAAAGATAATGAGGCAAGGATTTAATTAGCCACATTTGACCAACCAAGCAATTGAGTATGTTAAAAGGTGTGAAAAGTGTCAATGTTATTAAAAGATACCACGTATTCCTCCGAGTCAACTAACCCCCATTACCAGTCCATGGCCATTTGATGTTTGGGGAATCGATTTAATCAGGCCACTTCCAATTTCCAAAGGAGGAGCGAGATATGCTGTAGTGGCAATTGATTACTTCACAAAATGGGTCGAAGCAGAACCACTTCCAAAAATCATCTCTGAAAAAGTGCTAAGATTTGGCATTAAAAACATTATCACGAGGTTTGGGATACCTTACAAAATAATATCCGACAATGGAACCCAAATTGAAAGTGAAGAATTTTCATGATTTTGCCATAAGTATGGAATCATAAAAAGCTTCTCTTCTGTCGCTCACCCAAAGGCCAATGGAGCCATCGAAGCTGCTAACAAAACAATAAAGGCAATCTTGAAAAAGAGACTAAATAAGGCAAAAGGGAATTAGGTCGAGGAATTAACCATAGTTTTATGGGCTTGTAGAACTTCCACTAGAACTGCAATGGGTCATACCCCGTATTCACTAACATACGGATGTGAAGCAATGCTACCGGTAGAAATTGAAGTACCTTCTCATCGAAGGATTGCCTACTCCTTTAATCCAAACCAAGAGTTGAGAAAGGATTCACTTGACTTAATTCATGAATTAAGAGATGAAGCAGCCTTAAAAACGGCTGAATACCAAAGGAGAATATCGAAGTACTACAACTCAAAGGTAAAAACAAGGTCATTCAAACAAGGTGATTTGGTACTTAGAAGAGTAATGACCAATACGAGAAACCCATCAGATGGGTCATTGGGACCAAATTGGGAAGGTCCACTAATAATTTTCAAAGAAATCCCCAGGGGCCTACAAGCTATGCCTCCTGATGGTAATGTGGTACCAAGAACCTAGAACGTAGAACATTTGAAACCGTATTTTCCGACTCTGAATGAATAAAGCATTTTTAGGAATGTCTCTACTATGATTCATTAAGAAATGTTTACATGGTCGGAAGTAAAATTCTCCTCAAAATTGGACTACCTAAGATGATAGGCTACCAATAGTGGTAGAAAAGCCCTTAGTCGCGCCAAGCTGGCTAGGTCAAGGCACCTCCTGGAGGGAGGGTGTAAGCCTTTAGCCGCGCCAAAGTCAGAAATGGCCAGATTAAAGTAGCACAAGCCCTTATCC
Organism: Allium fistulosum; assembly: GCA_030737815.1. Taxonomy (NCBI): domain Eukaryota; kingdom Viridiplantae; phylum Streptophyta; class Magnoliopsida; order Asparagales; family Amaryllidaceae; genus Allium; species Allium fistulosum. The sequence goes on along the minus strand of CM060905.1, from coordinate 747,323,720 downwards.
GTGTCATGCTATGGCCATGATAAGGTACCTCCTAGAGGGAGGACGGGTAATCCCTTCGTCCCACCCCGCTATGGCCTGGCCAAGGTACCGAACAAGCCCTTAGCCACGTCACGCTATGGCCAGGTTAAGGCACCTCTTGGAGGGAGGTCGGGTAAGTCCTCGGGCCCTGCTTCAGAATAAGCTAGCCGAGTGCACCGGAAACCCGGATAAAATGTCCGGCGGACTAAGAAAAGTCCTTGCCTGAAATGGGCACCGCTAGAAATTGGCACCGCCTGAAATGGCAACTGCCAGAAATTGGCAACATCTAAAATGACAATAGCCTGAAATGGGCCCTTCTTGAAATAAGCATGATAATTGGACAAAAGAGTCCTTGCCTGTAACGACCCGAAATTTTCGGTCACGAAAATTCCAGATAGTTAGGGAAAGAAGAAAGAGATAGAAGAAGAAGGAACGGAGACACAACACTGATTCTCACAAATCGCAGCGGATCAAATATAATATCAAATAATATCAGTTTACAAAGAATACTCTATCAGTCAAATTACACTTTAATACATCAGAGTTACAACATATTCTCAAACACTGGACATATAAAATCAACATGTCCAAATATACAACAATATATCATAGCGGAAACACTCCATACGTTCCTGCCATCCAGCTCGTCTCTTGAGCTACAGAACGTCCTTACCTGGAAATTTGTAATACTCGGTCTGACCCGAGCATTACATCAAAGTAACACCCGGATCAGGTTGGAACCAGCGTGAGTAAACCCATATAATTTGAAATACTAAGTTATAAAACTCATTTGAAAACCAGGGTAACTCGTACCTCACAACGAGTTCTTATCTTGTTATAGTCAAACACTTATTTCACAAAATAATATCTAAGTACCATTACTTAGTTTCAATGGTCCATTTTACTCAATTTATTCCTTCCCATCCTATTCAATTTACAAATCAAATCTATAAAGAATTATGGATTACTAATCGAAGTGGTTCCGGATATCGCTGATATCCGATCCCGGTCTCTTCGAGTTCAATGTCATCTTTAAACCAAGTTGTTTAAGTTAAATAATTCGATTAAACTTCAGAACAACATATTCCCACAACAATTCATCACAGATAGATAACTTACATTATCACAGAACATCACAATTTACCAGACTAGGGACATTAATCCAATAAATAAAATTTAATCATCCATAAGCAAGATTTATTTGTCACCCAATCTAATTAATTTAATTAACACAAATAAATTAACTACTTTTAAATCCTGATTAATTAACCTTAATTAATTCATTTAATTAATTTTTGAAATTAATTAATTATTCTTTAATCATTTAATCATCACATTAATTAATTAACATTTAATTACGTCTATTAATTAATTAACCCTAAATTAGTTATCCTTTAGTTAATTAATTAACCCTTAATTAATTACATAAATTAATTATCCATTAATCATAAATTAATTAACCTTAATTTATTAATTATCCTTTAATTACTTACATTAAGTAATTAACCTTTAATTACTTAAGTTAATTAATTAATCTTTAATTACTTAAGACCTTAATAAATTAAAAGATAAACCATTTATTTTAATTAACTACTTAATTACCATTTAGATCTTATTAAATTAAAGCTTGAAATTAGTTTATACAAATCATTTTAGATCTTCTTGATTAATTTAAAATTTAATATACTTTTTAAAAAAAAATTTAGCTTTTAAACTTTATTTCCCTTTGTATTTGAAAACTTAATCTCACACCTTCATTTATTTTCAAATTTAAAATCTGAAAAACCATTTTCTTTTCAAATTGAAATTCTGGAATCAATTTTTAATAATTTCAAAATCACCCAAGCCAAATCGTCTTTTACCCGAACCCAGCCCTGGGTTAACTCCACCCGCTCTAGCCTTCGAGTCAGACCCCCAACAAACCCGATATTGTCCCGAACAAAAATGCTTCTTCTCAAATCAAAACCAAACCAGACACTTAACGATACATGGTGCACGTGTACACCCGATCGGATCGTCGCCGACCATCTCCAAGACCTCCGGCACGTCATCGTCGACCCACTGAACTTCCCCGACCACCTAATTCTGACGAAATCAACCAGAATCAAAATCGAGTCGATCAAATCGTTTCCTGGAACCAACACCCTCGGCCAAATCGCCTCGCCGACGACAACCCATCCACGATGATCCACACTGACTTGACCAAAACTTTGCCAACCTCCCCTGCTTTGATTTCCCAAGGTCCGTTCAACTCGATCCCCTGATGACGACAAACTTCCACTTCCAACCTCGTCAAGCAAAACTATGTCTAAAACCCTACAAATCCATCATGCTATCACCACAGCAATTTATAAATCTCATCTCCATTTTTCCCAGAAGTCCCGACCCTCCAGCCTCCTCTAGCTTCAATCCCGACGATCCTACCTTCTCCGATCATCGGAATTTGCCTAAAAACTGAGTCCCGTTCATCTTGAGATATCTTGACAACCCGATGCTTAAAAATCACGAAATGACCATCAAAAATCCTTATTTCTTAATACGAAAACGATTATGTAATCAAATCATGATTTTGTGGATATTGATTTTCTGGTTTGAACAGTTTTTCACTGTAATTTTCCATTTTCAGAATATTTACTAAATGCTTTAATCTGGAACTACTTTTAGAAATGAAATTACATTATTCCAAGCAATTTCTCTTTAATGACCGAAGCCTAATTCTGTTTAGAAAAAAAGATAGGTAATTTTCAATATGTTGTTCTTAGGTCTGGAAATACAACAGAGACCTGTACATGTTTATATACAAACATGCACACCCATAATTATCTACCTATTCAAACATACAGGCATATTAAACAAACATTTCCATAACATACTTCAATCATCTATCTCAATATCAAAGGATATAGGCAGATACTAGTGAGTTTGCTCACCTGTAGAAGATAGCAGAGCAAAGTTTTGAATTCCTGAAACTACTTTTTTTTTGAAACTGGAAATTTAGCTTTTCTTGTTGATTATGATTTTCTTACTGATCTGAGTTGTTGAATTTTGAATCTTGCTGAGTTGATCTTGCTCTTGAATCAAATATGTTTGCTCAAGTTAAAGGTTGAAACAGATTTTGATTTTTATTTGATTTGTAAATTCTTAATGGCAGCTTGGTTGTACTCCTCCCTGAATCTCTGACCTCCTTTGCTTGTTTTTAATGAAAGAAAGTGAACAAAAGAAGAGGTACAGAGGTATACATAAGAGAAAGTATACAGCTGCTCCCTGTCGTACCCAGCAAGCTTCTATTTTTCTTTCTTTGCCTCTTATTTGTTCAGAGATATTTTCCTTCTTATGGAGGCTGAGATGATTTGTTTAGTGCTTGAGGTGATATCATTTAATGCTTTGTACCTTATGTGCTTACTTAATGCTTCATATACCCATACGATTTATCTTATATACTTATTTATTTCTATTCTGGACATACATGCTTATTTTATTTCTATTTTAGCTTAAACTACCAAGCACTTCATTACAATTATATTATTTTTGTACTTATGTCAATATCATAGTTTTCTTATGTTTATATATATTGACACTTAGGTTTATAACCATATATTTGTTTTATATTTATGCTTAATATATGAATAAGATTTATTTTATGCTTAAGCATTATTACCAAAATTACATCAATATATATATATATATATATATCAAAAGTTGAATAGTAGAACTTTATTTTACTTTAAGGTGAACAAGCTAGATTTTATTTTGAATTTTTTTTTAAAACTCTATATTTTAAATTTCAATCATAGTTTCTACCAAATAGATATACATATTTTTGTTTTTAAAATAATAGGTTTGTATTTCAATTTCTTAGATTAAATTCTTATTAAAATATATTGCCAAAATCCCGGTTGTCACAAATATTTACTTATTTATTTACTATAAGATTTTCCCTCACTAGAGATTTTAAAAATTCAAATATAATAGGGCCTTTAAATTAACTCATATGTCCTGATATTTTAGATATCAGAAATTTATTTGTTTGATATATCAATATCCAAATAATTTAAATCAGTTAGTTGTCCAATTATCGGACGTCAAAAACCCAGGTCGTCACATTGCCTGAAATAAGCCAAAACAAATAGACAAAGAAAACCCGAGCCAGAGAAAGCAAAAGCATGTAAGACATCCTCAAAACCTGAAGATGGAAAATCCGACAAACAGAATCATAAAGAATTCTTTAACTTTTCTTCATAAACATCTACCAGATGGGTATTCTGGTCTTCTATTATTAATTGCCAAAAATGATATTCTGGTCTTCTACTATTAATTACCAGAAATGGTATTCTGGTCTTCTATTATTCATTGCCAGAAATGATATTCTGGTCTTCTATTATTAATTGCCAGAAATGATATTCTTGTCTTCCACTATTAATTACCAGAAATGGTATTCTGCTCTTTTATTAGTAACTAAGAGAAATGGTACTCTGGGACTTATATTATTAATTATCAGAAATTATATTCTGAAAGTGGCATACTGGACTTCATTCATTAGTTATCTAAAATGATGTTTTTCACTTCTACTATTAAGTATCAGGAAGGGATATTCTGGTCATCTATTACTCATTAACAGAAACAGATTTCTGGATTTCCATTATCGATGCCAAATTGGATTTCTGGTCTTCTATTACTCATTATCAGATGTGCATTTTTGTTCTTCTACTGCTTATCACCAGAAATAGCCTTATGATTTTCTATTATTGAATGACAAAACAAGTCATCTGAACCTTTAACGTTTACAACCAAAAATAACCATCTAGACCTTTATATCAGAACGGATGATCAGATTGGCATTCTGGTCCTCTCTCATTATTACCGAATTAATATGGAATTGTAGCCTTTTATTATGATGATCAAGATGATTCTGGTTTCACTATTATTATTTAATATGGAGTTTTCACCCTTTAATGACGCAAGACACGAATTTCTAAATTATCCATTCATGGTTTTCTAACATTCTATTGCTAAGAAACTTCCATCATTTATGACAAAATAGGAAGTAATTACTATTTGGTTCTGAATGTTCAAAGGATGAATCTCCCGCCAAAATAAAATCAGAGTTAAAGGTCAACCAAACTGAAAAGATACTTGTAGTATGAACTAACCATGCGAATATTATTAGATGTATTGCAGGAATGCAGGGACAATTTGGTAATCGTGAAATTTCTGTCCTAAAGAAGAAAAGCCTTCCTTATACAAGGGGGGGCTAAATGTTAACCATAAAATATGAATGAAGATAAAGTAGGCCTTTCGGAAACTTTCCGCATAAATAAAGAACATCAAGAGAAATCCCCTTACGACAATATCGAAAGGATTGTACAACGCTAACAAAGAAGAGTACATGGGAACTTAAGAATGAAGCTTTCGCAAGCATGAAGGAAAGACTACTAAAGTACAACGAAGCAGCTAGATACAAAAACGCTAAGCAGCTTCCGAATTAAAAAGGAAAATGGCTCTGTAACCATTTGCCATAAAACAAAGACTAAAGAAAACAAGTTCATTCTAAACCCTTCGAAGGAGTCAAAAGAATGTGGATTAACAGCTTGTGGCAATCCCAAACCTTTCGAAGGAAACAAAGGGTTTCATCTCTCGACATTCAAATAGTTCTTACCTTCCAAAAAAGATGGAGAAGTCAAAGCAAGGGTATGCTACTTTATAATGACCTTTTCGAAAGCATAATAAGCCTTTCGTACCGGTTGGAATACATACTTAGTAACTTTTGACAGTGTTGAAAGGTTTATGATAAGGGCGGCATTCATAGGTCAACAAAAATGAAAGACAACCTTCCGACAACATTCAAGAAAAACATGGCTTTCGACAGAAATCAAGCAGAGGAGGAACTTCGAAGGGTTCATAATACCATATAAAAGACAGTCCCTTCAGAAAAGACGAAAGGTTCATGAATACTTTGGAAATGCAGACCCTTCGACAACATTCAAAATTCCAAGATGATGTATAGTAAAAAAAACCTTTCGACAAGGTCGAAATGTTTACAAGTTCATATAAGAGGTGACCTTTCATTCCAGTCGAAGGCATGGAGCCGAGGGGAGGGCCGCCTGCATCTATAAATTGGACCCAAGGGGTCCAGTTTTGGGATCGATTTTCTTCTCATTCTGCTTTCACTCAACTACTATTGCTTCCACTCACTACTTTGTAACCCTAGTTTAGAAATCAAATTGGGGATTAGTTTCTTAAATTTTGTATCAAAATTCATCATGAAGAAATAAAGAGAATTGTGGCTTGTGATCAACTTGGAATTTGGGGATGGTCATGATTAGGCGTTAATTCAATATTAAAAGCTGATCATATATGATTTATTTCTTATCTTCTTTGTTTATTTCAAGTATATTCCATGGAACTGTCATTTGACATTTTCACGAGTCTTGTCCCCTTTTCTTGGCTCCGGCCATAAAAACAGAGATGCTACTTGTAAATTAATCTCTAATATGGTTCCTTGGACGTTAAATCAGTTCTTATTTTTGCCTGAGCTTGTTTGGATGATGCATCCTTTTCGAAAGGTTTTCACGAGAAGAATATCAACCTAGGAGGTCGAAAACATCAAAAAAATGTAAAACAGAGTAACATCTCCTTTCGACAACGTCAAAAGGTCTACTACCTTCCGACAAGATCGAAAGGAGATGAAAATCATTAATCGACTGCTCTCGGTTTCTAGGGGAGATGGAATACAGTGAAATGACAAGGTCAAAAGCTATATAATCATAGCAACCTAGTTGAAAGGTTTAGATAATCTTCAAACCTTCCAGCCAGGGAAAAAGATTTAATAATTCTACTATTCCGACCAAACCAAAAGGTTTAAACAGAACCTCAACCTTTCAACATGGTTAATGAGTAAGTTAATTTTCTACTCAATTTCGTAGAAGGGGTAAATAATTTCTCAAAACCTTTTGATATTGTCCATCTCGGGCTAAGGTTAAAACAAAGGCTTTAAATCTTTCCGACTTAATCATTTTATTCGAAAGATGTGAATTCACTCAACCACAAAGTTAAGCCCATTTGAAACAATCTTATGCAAAGTATTGGGGATGTTAACAAGAAATCTTGTGAACATCAAGTGTCTCAATTTATCGATGTCACACTTGGGCCAATGATGCTAAAGAACTATGAAGATGCCCTCATGCTTGCATAAATCAACAATTTCAAGAATTTCCCTAACTTTGTCTTTCCTTCACTTGATCCTGCCCTGGCCGAAAGAATGATGGGCAAAATCAATCAGATGAAGCAGGTTATTGAACCCAAGGGCAAGGAGGAAGTTAATGCAGTTGAAATCCTTTCTCTTGGTATCCCCTTCTTCGAAATTGTATCAGATTCTAAGGAGGAGGATGATGAGGGTGACGCCGTTGTGGACAAAGATGATGATGGGGGTGAAGGCAGTGACAATGATGACGATGACAACGACAATGATGATGATCCTTCTGGAGGCCAAGGCCTTGGTGGAGATAAAGGGGGACCTTTTGAAGCTTGGGAAAACGATGGTGGTGATCAAGCTGAATTTCCTGAGATAGAGTCATCCCCTCAAAAGGACATTCTACCTGCATCCCCTAGGCCTTCCGCTACTCCAGTGGTTGAGCCTGCTCTAGCCCAAACTGAGGATCCGAAAGAAAAAGAGCAGGCTTCCCAGGCTTCTATTCCAGTTTCCCAGGTATGGAATTCCCTTTTTAAATATCTTTCTCTTTGAAGACAATAATTAGTGTAAAATCATTCATTTTAGATAAGGAGGAAGTCTCAATCTCCCAATAAAACAAAACTTGAAAGGAAACAAGTGGAAATTTACAAGTTATATAGGAAGTTAGACAGATAGATAAAGGAGTATAACATCCTCTTTGAAAAGTATCATAGTCTTGACCAGAGTGCCTCTGTCCTAGCATCTTTTAAGAATCAGAGGGCTGCCCTGTTATTAAAGAGAGCGTGTCTCCGATACGACGCTCTCATAAAGGAGAATAGGGAGTTGCTTACCTTATTTTGGATGATGATTGAAGAAATGGATGTTTTACTTAACTTTTTGTATAAGCTTTATTATATACATTCTATTATAGACTTTTCGTACTTAGGCGAATTCAACAGGGGTTTACTCAGAGGTTTCCATAAATGATACTTTGATGAGTTCGAATCTGACCCGCATCCCGGAGCTTGCTAGAACTTACCGCGGGTCAGGTCAATTCCTCAAGATCTCCCCCTGAAAAGCTTAAGTACTATAAAAATAAATTTGTTTCTGATTTTTTCTCTAAGTCTATTTTGTATAAACCATACGAATGATTGAATATGTAACCATTAATTGATTTATGAATATATGTTTTAGTTTTGCTTTTCTATGCTTAGCTTCTCTTTACTATACTATTATAGAATGACCGTTCTCTAGGTCGACTCTTCCTTAGAGACCACTTAAGCCAATATGTTAAATTGAGAAGGTTTTATTCTTAAAATGCATCAATTTTAAAGACTTCGAATTAGAGAGATATTGATTTCTTCGAGATTTACAAAAAAATTACTTGGAATACCCTCGCCTCTGTTTCTCGGTGATGAGAAGGAAACTTTCCTTAAAGAGATCGGAACATTCCACTCTAAACTAATTTATGGTCGTGATAATCCTCTAGTTGGAAAATGGGACTATAGAAAATGCCCACCAGTCATAACCCAAGAAGAAGTTACTATGCCTTTTGATGCGACAGTTATGCTTTCAGTTAACTCTTTAGATAATGTTAGAAAAGTAGTTTCCTAGCTTTAAATGTAATCAAGTGGTTTATTATATCTTTTAACTTTGTTTCTATTTTAGTTGTAATTCGTTGCTATAATAATAAAGATATCTTTTATCTCCATCTTAATTTTTATTTCATTTATTTTGTTTAAATAGGAGCTTTGGTTATCTGTGACTTGGCTTCCTCATAATTTATCATCACGCGTTGATGCTATTAGAGAGAAGTTATTGCAAAGTAGTGGAGGGATTTTGGCTAGCGATGGCATCTTATTAGAATGCTTTGGTGGTAATATTGAGGCGGCGAGATGGCATAAAGGATATGTTATTAAGAAAACCATCACCAGCGGCCAAAAAGATCATATTGCTTATCTCGAGGTGGAAACTAAAAGAAAAGATGAGACGATTACTGCTCTTAAGTGACAAATAAAGAATTTTTCCTCAATTGACTTTGATCGGAAAATGTCAGAACTTATTCAACAGATAAGTGACTTAGAGCTAAAATTAAAAGATAGCCAGGCACAATGTGCCTCTCTGGAGTTTATTATGGGGGACAAAATTTCAAGTATTGACTTACCGATCCCTCACTCCACTCCTACGGTCACTAAACCCAACAGGTTAGAGCTTCTCGCATCCGAAAATTTTCCTACTATGCTTAACCCTCCCTCGGGTTTAGATGAGAATGTTGTGGGCAACTGGTGCAGGAGAGTCAAGTTTGAGATAGCCAAATATTTCGATGAGCAACAGGAAACCAAATTCTCTCAGACTATTAATGATTATGCCGCCAAGAATCAAAAGCTCGAGCATGATATTTATTTTTTTCAAAAGTGCATTGTGGAATTAGAAAGGGATAACAAGACCCTTAGGGCTGCAAATAGAGCTTTTCACCGCGCCCTGGAGACCAACATTGATGCGATTGATGACGAAAACAACATAAAAAGAAAGGAAAAGAAACTTAGGGAAGTCCTCTGTGCCGCAATTCATCATGTTGTAGATCCTTCAGTTGCAGAATCTCTTGATAAAGCCACTCAAGATTTGTAATTCATTTACATGTTCGAATTATGTACATTTATCTTGTATATATGTAAATAATTTTTAGTCTTGTAAGCAATTTCATAATTTATGTAAACCACATAAACTTTGTAAATATCATCTGATTTGTAATCCTTTTCTGCACTATTACTTTTGAAACGTCTTTGAATTCCTCACTAATTGATTTTTGGACTTGCCAAATATTTTGCTATTCCTTGCTGTTTTGATTTTCTTGAAAAACATGTAGCAAAAAATATTCTAATTAAGATTAACAAATCATCCTGTTAATTTAATGGAAAATAGTTTATATTAAATGTTAAAATCTCCTCTTTAACCATGATGAGAGATGATCAAGAATGTAACTCCTTCTACTTGGATGGAAAATTTGAAATTTGCTGATAGAAAATTCCACTTTATCATAGAGGTATAAATATTAGAATGTAACCTTTATTTAATAAAGAACTTGATTTGGAAATCAGTGTTTGAAATTTTGAAGTAGTAACTCTTCGACCCATTCCTCAACATTAATGGGATTTAAAAGTTAGAAAATCGAAGTTCCCACTCGGAAAATCTTAACAATGATCCTTATGATGATATTCTTTGGCCCAGATTCGGGCATTTTGGATGAGTAGAAATCTAATGATCTTGCACCCAGATTAAGGTTTACTTAAGCAGTAGTCTTGATACATAGATTTGGGTATAATAAGTCAGCGATTGATAAAGACCCGAAGCCTAGACTCGGGTGTTAGATAATGGAATTCATTTATGAAAGACCCAAAACCCTCATTCGGGTATTTAATAGCTGATGTTTAGAAATGGGAGTCCCGAAACCCAGATTCAGGTAATAATACGCGAAGTTCTTTCCCACTCCTTTGGTTCTGTTCTCCTTGACATGCATGAACACTTTAGGTTTTGAATATATACAGATATAATCTGATTGGCTGCCTCTTGAGCTAGGAGGTCTTAGTCCATGATCTGATATTCTTTTTCTCGAGCTTGAACATCTTAGTTCATGATTTAGTGAGCCTCTTCTCGGGCTTGGACATCTCAGTCCTTTATTGAATGAGCCTTTCCTTGGGCTTGGACGTCTTAGCCCATTGTTGAATGAGCCTCCTCTTGGACTTGGACATCTTAGTCCATTATTTGATGGGCCTCTTCTTGGGCCTGGACGTCTTAGTCAATTGTTGTCCGGTGCTCTTTGTTAGCTCATCCTAGAGTTGGAACCAAGGACTTACCCGACCTTCTTCCAGGAGGTGCCCTGCCCTGGCCCTTTTGCGGCGCAGACAGTGGATTGTTCGGTGCTTTACCTTGGCCATCTTATGGTGCGGATAAAGGCTTACTCCGTCCTCCCTCCAGAAGGTGCCTTACCCTGGCCCATTTGCGGTGCGGATAAGGGCTTGTTCGGTGTTTTACCCTGGCCATCTTATGGCACCGATAAAGACTTACTCCGTCCTTCCTCTAGGAGGTGCCTTGACCTGACCAGAGGCGCGACCAAGGGCTTGTCCGTTGCTTTAACCTGGCCATCTTATGGCACAGCTAAAGGCTTACCCGCCTTTCCTTCAGGAGGTGCTTTGCCCTGGCCATCTCGGTGCGGATAGAGGCTTTCTACCATCATAGGTAGACTACCATCTTAGGTAGTATCCAAATACAAGGAGCATTTCACTCCCGACGATGTAGATTTCTCTTAGAAAAGTATCACTTTATTTAATTTCTCTTTAAATTTTCTTTAAAATTCTCGGATCTTTCCTTGTCGGAAGAAATTTTATAATCATCCCCTCTAGAGCTCTGCAATGATTGGTTTCATGGCCATTCATCATATGGTAGTGACAGTAGGATCCTCCTAAATTTCTTTCATGTTTCGGTTTCTTTTTTTGTGATGGCCAATAGTTGAGCTCATCCTTTAGAAGAAAGTAGACGTTCTCAATTGATGTTGTTATGTTGCACTCCTTTGGAAGTCTAGACTTGAAGCTTGATTCTTGCGGACGGCTTTTTGACTTTTTGTTCCTTGCTCCTGTGTTTTCATATTCTTCAATTATTTTTCTTTTTGCTACCCTTTGTATTTCTCGAGTTGGAAGTGCTTTTATTGTAGTTGTTTGACATTTGTGTGCAAAGGCATTGTAATAAGCCATTATTTCTTTCTCAAAGATTGTGTCTTTTGAATAATGTTGAATAGTTCTTCTCATTTGATTAAAGACATTGTCACTTCCATTTGTCCTCTTTCCGAGCGCAAAGATAGGAGTAGGACCAACATGAAAAGGATTTAGACTCCATTTCTTAGGATTATAAAATTCTGCTTTCTTCTATTTTATAATTCTTAGGGCTTCAAGCCTTAATCTCTGTTCTTCATCTTGATTGGAATCCTTTATGATTACTTGGGAGAACCTTATTAAATGTGGTTTAGAAGACTCTTGTTAAAATCGTTTAATTCTTCTACCCATGATTTTCCAAAGCAGATAAACTTGATGTAGGATTGATCCATGCGGGGTTAGAGAATAGTAGTGTTAGGGGTTTATCCAAGTCGGAGGTTTGAGCCCTCCATCTAGCGCCAAAACCGTTAACAAGATTTCTTATTAAAACCCCAAAGTAATATCAATGAAGATGGATAATCTTTTATATGAGTGGTGAGAGTGAATCCTTTAGAAATTGCTTTCCAATTTTGCTTTATTATTTAATACTCCTCAAGTCAGACCTTTCGATGACGTCGTAAGGTATGTTCTTTGGATGCAGTAACCTTTCGATCCAATTGAGTTAGAGTGTGATTTCCATCGAAAGCCTTCCTTTCAATTAAATTGAAATTCGTTGAGTTAAATCCATTTAAAGTAGATTTCGATCTTGTTGAAAGCTCTGGGAATGACTTCCTTTGGATTAAGTATGTAAGACTAGGTTTTAGTGTTAAGTGAATAGGTTTCGACCTTGTCGAAAGCTTTAAATCATAGAGTTGATAGTTTCAAAAGATTACAAAAGTTGTTTGAGCCTGAAGAGGTGTTGACCTTGTCGACAGGATCCTTTCAATGGGGTTAAACCTGAAACACAAAGTTAATCCAATAAGAGCATTAGTAAGTAGTAAAGAGATCAACAATGTGCATGTTTGCACCAAAATTGGTCACAAACCCCAAATATCATGAAAGCACCAGTGTACGAACATAGATCAACAGTATATGATCACAAATCACAGATCTAAATGATGTAGAGGATACAAATTGAAGAATAATAAACTTAAAACGGAAAGAAACGGACAGAGACACAGGATTAATAGTGGTTCGGCTATCTCCGGCCTACGTCCACTCCAAAAGTTAATCTTTTATTGATGTTCTTTGCTGATTGCCGCGGATTACAGCAGTAATTTTCGAGTACAATCAATAAAGTTGAGTTCAATCTTGATTTTGACAGAGTCTGGGCGTTGTTGGATCCAAAAGTCCCTTTTCTATAGGCTCTAGGGTGCTATTTATAGGCGCTCCATGCAAATATCTCGCTCAAACTTCGAGTGACTCCTTCTAGCATGTGAGTGGGCCCACGTGATCGAGCCCACGAAGTTTCGGCTTGATCCGTGATCGATACGAACGAATTTCGTATCGATCAAGATTTCGTCCAATGGAGTCGAAACTTGGTGTGAACATTCTTTATCTTGTACGTAAGCTCCTATGAAAATATCATAGCAGTTGGACATGTGGATTGTGAGATATGATCGATGCAAGATTGCATTTTTATGAAGGCCGAAGCATTCGCATCGATCTGTTCGAATCGATTAATTCATATCGATGACCATGCACGTGACCGGATGACGTGGCGCTAAATTCTTGGGTTGATCCACTTTACATGCCAAACGACCAAGTTTTATTCGTATCGAATACCGAAGCATTGTTCGTATCGATGTTAGTACTTTTGTTCTGTTCGTATCGATCATGTCGTATTGCCTGTTCGTATCGATCGCCGCGACTCTGTTCGCATCGATTGTGGGATATTGTTCGTATTGACCGGAGTCGTCCCAACTCGATCGATACGAACGAATGACGATGCGATGGATATGAACAGTGGTCGCATGATGGATACGAATAAAGCCTTCACTTAATCAATTCGAACAGTGCAATTCTAGAGAATCGGTGCGATGACTCTCTGGATGGATTCGAACATATGGACACGAACATGACATCTCTGGATGAATTCGAACATATGGACACAAACATGACATCTCTGGTTGGATTCGAACAGCGTGACCGTGGATCGATTCGAGCGTGATCGATTCAAAATTATACGTTCCTGATGTATACGAACAACGTATCTTTCTCAACTTGCATCGATCATACCTCGATCATATGAACTCCGATTGACATGAAATTTGAAACGTCATCTTTCATGGCTTTGCTTGTCATGTCTTGTCAATTATAGCTCGATCTGGACTCGGACAAAATTCATCGACATCCATAGTGAACCTGCGATGCATAATTAATATTCGGAACGAGTAATCATTGATTCTCAATTAATTTCTTGATATCTCAGCCTTGCCAAAAGGTGGGATAACACTTTGCCCTTCAAAACATGCCTTTTGGTAAAAGGTGTGTTTTGAATAGCTTCAAATCGAATGTTGTGAGTTCATGTTTTGTTCATAGCTATAGTATTGTTAATCAAGTTTGTGGCTGATCGAAGCCGAATCAGTATCCATTTCCATTTGTGAAAGTCAGTGATCAAAGTCTACAGCCCCTCCGGACTATCGATGGTCACTCCAAACCCTTGCTAAGTTCATTCCAAACCTAGCGATCGAATAGAACGATCCTGTTGCACCCCGGCATTGCTTTTTATCCCTTGCACTCTGGCCCCAGTGAGGGCATATAGCGATGCCTTGATCTTTCTGGACCGATTATAGCCTCTCCGGGCTCTTGTTGGATCCCATCCTGTCACTCTCCGGTGAAAGGGAAACAACGTCGAGTGAGCCGATCCTGTCACTCTCCGGTGAAGCGGCAACACCCCCTACACTCCGGTTTACTGTCTCTGAACATTAAGCGATGTCTTGGCCTAAATCCTAGGCCGATCACAGCCACTCTGGGCTCTTATCGAACCCCGATCCAATCACTCTCCGGTGAATGGGGAATGACGTTAAGTGAGTCGATCATGTCGCTCTCCGGCGAAGCAACTCACTTCCTGCACTCCAGACCCCGCCTCTCCGGGTAGGGTCATAAAGCGATCATTTTCAAACTAGTTTTCAATATTCATCCCTTAACTCTCTAGTCAAAGGTTTATTTCGAGAAATTCAAGTTCATTTATTAAATTCAAGTTCCAGTGTTCAATCATAAACAAAGGAAAAATCTAAATATTGCCTCTTCGGGAAGAGCGGTCTATTACCGTCTTAGAGCATGCCTGGGGATCGCTCCGGTTCCCGTACATGTGTAAGTGGAATAGCCGTTTTATTTTGAAATCAAATCTAAGAAATTTAATCGACCAAAGTTCAAATCCTGAACTTGGCCCTTTCCATCACGATCAATTGATGACGAGTCGTGATCCCGATCCAGGATTAGCTCTGTTAGGTGGAGGCAGTAGTTGCTCAGGTCCTACGGCCGCTATCCGATCTCTGGTGTATTGTGGCAATCTACCACTTCTGATATGCTCTTCTACCTCATCCTTCAGATGGCGGCATTCATCGGTAGTATGCCCTTTTAGCTCATGAAATAGGCAGTACTTTCCACTTCTACGTTCTCGTTCTGTGGGATCTCTCTTGGGTGGTTTTCGATAGGGGAGCTGCCCCCTAGTCACCATGTAAATCCGTTCCAGGTTCGTCGTCAAGTCTGTGTACTGTCTGAATCTGGATTCTCGGAATTTCTTCCGTTTATCAGGACCATCGTATCTATCGTCCTGCTTTCGCTTCCCTTTGTCTACTTCAGACTATTCTTTGGAGGTTCCTTCGCCTTGCACAGCATTTGCTTCTCGCCTCTTGGCGCGTGAATTTTCTAGCCGAATGAATCTTTCAGCCTTATGATAGAATTCTCCAAGATCTTGTGGTGGATCCCTTGCCAAAGAATCCTTAAACTCTGTGCCTTCAGCAACTCCGGCTACCGCCGCCATCAAAATCATCGATGGATCCGGGTGATCCACTGAAGCCACCGTCGCATTGAATCATAGTAAAAAATCTCTTATGGACTCTCCGGTCCTTTGCTTTATCGAAGCTAAGGTCATCACACTCTTGGGTCGCGTCATGTGGACCCTAAACTATCTCATGAAGCATTCTACTAGCTTACCCCATGTTTTGATAAATCCGTTCTCTAGCTGTCTAAACCAAAGCGCAGCCAAATCTGATAAGAATAAAGGGAAACATCGTGCCATCACTTCCTCGGATGCTCCCAGCACTTCCATATGTCTGATATATCTGGTAATATGCATGGTCGGGTCCAACTTTCCATCATAAGGTTCCAGCATGGGCAGCTTGAATTTTGGAGGATTTCTTGCATTTCTGATATTCGAAGTGATCCGACTCCGACTAACTTCCTCTAAGCCTCTGCTTGACAATCCTCCCCTCATTATCCGTCGCACTAATCCAGCCATTCTTTCGTCTCCATCCTGGGGTCGTCCCCTCGGCATGCTTCTATCTTGCCCCCCAGGTCTCGAAGGGTATTCCGGGTAATATTCCTCGTGTGGCTCATTCATGTTGGAGTTGGCTCTAGCCTGCTGAGCTCCATCTGTGGGTCTTCCAATGTCAGATCCTGAGGATCTACCCCCAGGTCCTTGTTGATTGCCTTCAGGTTCCTCATTCTAATCTTCGATCTGACCTTCATTGGTCTCTAGGGCTCTAGCTCCTTGTCCTACATTCGCAGTCACCGTAGTCGGTCCAAAGTTATGTGTTCCGGCTGTTCTCATCTGATCAAAGAAGTTTTGCATCATTTCTTGTTGACTCTTCAACAACCTTTCATGAATTGAATCCGCCATAGCCTCCATTTCATCCCTGGTAATGTAGATCGAAGTTGGTCCTTCTCCAGCTCCAAAGGATGCCTCTTGGCTTTCCCCTCGTTGGCTTCTCTCGGCTTTTTGTCTTCTACTCGTCTGTCGCGTCATTGTCTTTCAAATCTGAATTCCTCAAGCTTTCAAATCTGGTACAGCGGGTGCTGGTTCTTCTCAGTGAAAGCACCAAAGTGTTTGCACCAAAATTGGTCACAAACCCCAAATATCATGAAAGCACCAGTGTACGAACACATATCAACAGTATATGATCAGAAATCACAGATCTAAATGATGTAGGGAATAAAAATCGAAGAATAATAAACTTAAAACGGAAAGAAACAGACAGAGACACAGGATTTATAGTGGTTCGGCTATCTCCGGCCTACGTCCACTCCAAAAGTTAATCTTTTATTGATGTTCTTTGCTGATTGAAGCGGATTACAGCAGTAATTTTCGAGTACAAACAATAAAGTTGAGTTCAATCTTGATTTTGACAGAGTCTGGGCGTTGTTGGATCCAAAAGTTACTTTTCTATAGGCTCTAGGGTGCTATTTATAGGCGCTCCATGCAAATATCTTGCTCAAACTTCAGGAGACTCCTTCTGGCATGTGAGTGGGCCCACACGATCGAGCCCACGAAGTTTCGGCTTGATTCGTGATCGATACGAACGAATTTCGTATCGATCAAGATTTCGTCCAATGGAGTCGAAACTTGGTGTGAACATTCTTTATCTTGTATGTAAGCTCCTGTGAAAATTTCATAGCAGTTGGACATGTGGATTGTGAGATATGATCGATGCAAGATTGCGTTTTTACGAAGGCCGAAGCATTCACATCGATCTGTTCGAATCGATTAATTCGTATCGATGACCATGCACGTGACCAGATGACGTGGCACTAAATTCTTGGGTCAATCCACTTTACATGCCAAACGACCAAGTCTATTCATATCGAATACCGAAGCATTGTTCATATCGATGTTAGTACTTCTGTTCTGTTCGTATCGATCATGTCGTATTGCCTGTTCGTATCGATCGCCGCGACTCTGTTCACATCGATTGTGGGGTATTGTTCGTATCGATCGGAGTCATCCCAACTCGATCGATATGAATGACTGATGATGTGATGGATACGAACAGTGGTCGCATGATGGATACGAATAAAGCCTTCACTTAATCGATTTGAACAGTGCAATTCTGGAGAATCGGTGCGATGACTCTCTGGATGGATTCGAACATATGGACACGAACAAGACATCTCTGGATGGATTCGAACATATGGACACGAACAGGACATCTCTGGATGGATTCGAACATATGGACACGAACAGGACATCTCTGGATGGATTCGAACATATGGACACGAATAGGACATCTCTGGATGGATTCGAACAGCGTGACCATGGATCGATTCGAACGTGATCGATTCGAAATTATACGTTCCTGATGGATACGAACAACGTATCTTTCTCAACTTGCATCGATCATACCTCGATCATATGAACTCCGATTGACATGAAATTTGAAATGTCATCTTTCATGGCTTTTCTTGTCATGTCTTGTCAATTGTAGCTCGATCTGGACTCGGACAAAATTCATCGACAACCATAGTGAACCTGCGATGCATAATTAATATTTGGAACGAGTAATCATTGATTCTCAATTAATTTCTTGATATCTCGGCCTTGCCAAAAGGTGGGATAACAGTACAAGACTTCCCTTTTTCCATCCAAAGAGATTTTATTTCATTAGATTCCCAAATCCACAATTTCCTAATTAGGGTTACAATGCTTTGTTAAAGAAAATACAAGTTTGGAATGAGAGAAATCGGACCGCCCAAAGCGTGACCCCTTGGGTCTTATTTATTGATGCCGGCGGCCTCCCTTCCGCGTTCGTGCTTTCGACAATGTCGGAAGGTCCCCCTTTTATATATTGTTGTGAACCTTTCGACCTGGTCGAAATCTATGCCTCCTTTCGACGTTGACGAAAGGCATTCCTTTGTATGCTGTTTGGAGCTTTCGACCTGGTCGAAAACTCGTCCTCCTTTCGACGCCGTCGAAAGGTGCTTTATTATATCTTGTTTAAACCTTTCGACCTAGTCGAAAGCCACACCTCCTTTCAGCATTGTCGAAAGCTATGTTTCCCTTCAATGTTGTCGAAGGCTATGCTTCCCTTCAATTTTGTCGAAGGCTATGCTTCCCTTCAATTTTGTCGAAGGCTATGTTTCACTTCAATGTTGTTGAAGGCTATGCTTGTTATTTTGTCATGCTCTAGCAATTCTTTCATTCTCTCTTGTCCATTTGACTTGGTTGAAAGCCATGCCTCCTTTCGACATTGTCAAAAAGCTTTTATCATTCTTTCCCCTTTGATGGCTTCTGAGTGTTGCTTTCTTCATAGCTCCTTTCGACGTTGTCGAAAGGTGTCCTGGATTAGTCTTTTTCTCCTTGTTGCTTATGAAAGTGAGTTTGAAGCCTTCGACAAGGTCGATAAGTTGACTTCTTTGGTTTCAAAGAGATTCAACTTTTATTGGTTTCAACCAATTCGAAAGGCTTACTATAGCTTTCGAAGGGGTTGCTAATTCTTGCTTTGACTTTTCATCTTTTTCGAAAGGTCTTAAAGCTGTTGAACTTTGAAGGCAGCATCTCTTTGACTCCTTCGAAAGGCTTGGCCTGAACTCTTCTTTTCTTGTTCTTTGTTTAAGGTCCTTTCGACTTAGTCGAAAGGTGCATTTTTTTGGTGTAACAAATATGAATTATTGTTTTGAAATGTAATCAGTAAAATGTTTTTTTTTTGAAATCTGTGATTTGTTCATATTTAAGTGCTTTTGATATTATGGATACCATTAGCATTACCGCATTTTGTCACTAGAAGTTCATACCATAGATGACTGCAGCATTTGTAGCGCCTAGCTTTTGGCCTCCAGATACGGGATATTACAACTTGGTATCAGAGCATGGGTTTATGAATAACTTTAAACTAAAATTTATATTTTTTGAAAACATAATCCTTAGGAATTAGAATAGGATTGGGGTATGGGATAATGCTATAGTAATGTACTTGTATTTGCTATATATAAGTATACGCTTTATCTCTAGTCTCCTATCTTTGTTAGTTTGTTTGTCTTTATCTCATGAGGTTTGAATACAGATATGAATGGTAGAAGAGGATAACCCTTTTGGGGAGGGCACTGATGGGAACGCTAGACCTAATGCGAGGAGGACCCAAGGTCAGGCACAAGTAGAGAATGTGGGTGCTGGAGTCTCGCAAGTTGGAATGGAAGCTATGTATCAGTTTTTCATGAATATAATGCAAGCGGGTGTTGCTGCTGGAGTAATGGGAGGAGGAGTTCAGGAAGCTCCAATTGTCAACGATTATGCTAAGTTGAGCGGAGATTATACTAAGCTTGGAGGGAAGCCATTTATTAGGACTAAGGATGCTATCGAGGTGGAAAATTGGTTCGTGCACTGGGAGAGAATATTTATAGACTTGAGGCTCGGTGATGAGCAGAAGAGGAGGTTGGCAGGACAGCTTAAGGAAGCTGCTTTATTTTGGTGGAATAGTGTGACTGTGGTAGTGGATCAGGAGACCATGACATGGGCAGAGTTTAAAAGGAGGTTCTAGGAGAGGTTCATGTTAGTAATGGCACAGTCTGTTTTGATCTGAAAGTTTGCTGAGCTAAAACAGGAAGAGATGACTGTTCTAGAGTATGCTAGTAAGTTTGAAGAGTTAGCTAGATATGGTTATGCTGCTGTGGACACAGTGTTGATGAGGAACGAGAAGTTTATCAAGGGATTGAAGCCTGAGTTGGCCGGAGCTACCTTACCACATATTAGAGATCCCTGTGATGTGTTAGTGGAGATGGCACTGAGACATGAAGAGATGCTCGCTTGTCAAGAGAAGAATAAGGTGAAAGAATTCCAGGTTGGGCAAGGTCAGAAGAGGAATTTCATTCACAAGATGGGTGCTTAGAAGGGTGGAGCAGCCAAGAAGGGGAAGTCTGAGGTGGTATGTTTCAAGTGCGACAAGAAGGGTCATTTCACCAATGAGTGTCGTACTGGGAAGGCTAAAAATGATCGGGAAGAAGAACATCTAGTGCTTCAACTACAATCAGATAGGCCACTATAAGAATCAATGCAAGGATCCCGCTAAGGATGGAAAGGGCAAGGTGTATGCATTGGAGCCTGCTACTTCAAAGCTGACAAACAAGGAGAAAGGAAAGGCAATTTTGAGAGGTATGCTTCAGATTTGTGGTATGTCTATTAGCGTTCTATTTGATACTGGTGCATCGCATTCTTTTATTTCTAGATGTTTGATAGATAAGCTTAACCTAGAACCCACATTTTTAGTTACTTCCTTACGGGTTGTGAATCTAATAGGAGGGTATGCAACTCGGGTTGAGATTTGACCAGTTAGAGTTTAACTTGTTAGGTCATGCTTTTGTTTGCAGTTTGCATGCGTTTGATTTTGTTGGGTCCGGGATTATTCTTGGGATGGATTGGTTAAGTGAGTACGATTCTAAGATATTTTGCCATGATAGGAAAATATCGCTTAGGCACCTTGATTGTAGCGACAGGATTGTTTAAACCATAGAAGTTTCTAGCGGTGAGGTGAATGCTTTGTTGGGTGTTATGAAGTGGGATGATGAGCTAAATTGAGTTTTCGTGGTTAGAGAATTCGCAGATGTTTTTGAGTCTGTAGTAGGATTGCCACCGAAACGAGCCATCGAGTTTTGGATAGATTTGGTTATAAGAGAAGAACCAGTGAGTAGTTCACCAAGCAGGATGACCCCTGCAGAGATGAGGGAGTTGAAGGTGTAGTTGGTGGATTTAGAAGGCGAGAGTTTTATCAAGCCGAGTAGTTCACCTTGAGGGGCAGCCATAGTGTTTGCTACGAAGCCGGACGAATCGTTGAGGCTCTATATCGATTATCGTAAATTGAACGAGAGAACGATAAAGAATCGATATCCATTGCCTAGAATTGACGATTTGTTTGACTAGTTGAGTGGTGCCAAGATATTTTCTCAATTAGATTTGGCAACGTGTTTCCATTAGCTCAGAGTAGCAGAGGATAGTATACCTTTGACAGTGTTTAGGACAAGGTAGGGATCGTACAAATGTTTAGTTATGCCGTTCGGACTAACAAATGCACTGACTTTCTTTGTGGATTTGATGAAACGGATTTTTCGAGAGGACTTGGATAGGTTTGTATTGGTTTTCATAGATGATATCTTGATATACTCTAAGGATGAGAAGGGGCATGAAGTTCATCTTAAAGTGGTGCTTGAGACACTGAGGCAACGTCAGCTAAAGGCGAAGTTTTCAAAGTGTCATTTCTGGAAGAAGGAAGTGAAGTTCCCTGGTTATGTAGTCTCAGAGATAGGGTTGTCAGTAGATCCAACTAAGATTGAAGCGGTGAATAGTTGGAACAGACCCGAGACACTGACTGAGATAAAATGTTTCCTTGGATTAGCTGGTTATTATCGGAGGTTCATTAATTATTTTTCGTGGATAGCAGCATCGATGACCAAGTTAACGAGAAAGGATGTAAAGTTTGTGTGGATCGATAAGTGTGTGGAAGCATTCTGAAGTTTGAAACACTTATTGACCCACGCACCGGTGTTGGTTGTTCCAAAAGGGAATAATGCTTTAGTGGTTTATTCAGATGTGTGTGGAATGGGATTAGGAGCTATGCTGATGTAGAGAGGTAAAGTGATCGCTTATGCTTCTCGATAGCTTAGACCACATGATGTCAGATATCCGACGCATGATTTGGAATTGGCTGCAGTTATTTTTTCTTTGAAGGTGTGAAGACATTACTTTTTGGGACAGAGGTTAGAGTTATATACAGACCGTAAGTCATTGAAGTATTTGCTCTCAAAAGGAGCCGAACTTGAGACAACAGAAGTGGTTAGAGTTTATCACTGCTTATGATTTTGGGATTGATTACACACCATAAAAAGGCAACAAGGTTGCAGATGCACTTAGCAGGAAACAATAGAATGCATTGTTTTCAATGAATGCTAAGTGGAAAGATTTGGAAGCATTAGAAAATTGCAGAGTGCAATGGAGATCTGAGGTTGGGTATAACGGAGAAATCGTAGTGTTATCTTGTTTGGAAGTTTGACCAGTGATGATAAAAAAGATTACTTCTAAATAGGAAGAAGATCCGGTATTAGCTGAACGGATTAGGAAGTTAAGAGATGGAACCGAGAGCGATGACCTGAAAGATTTCAGTCTTGACCAAAATGGGTGGTTGAGAAAGAAAGGAAGATTATGTGTTTTGAGTGTAGGAAACATAAGGAAAGAAGTTTTGGAGGAATGCCATCGTTCGAAGTTCTCTATTCATCCAGGAGGAACTAAGATGTATGAGGATATAAAGAGAAGTTTTTTCTGGGAAGGGATGAAGCGGGATATTGGTTTATGGGTGATGCAGTGCTTGGATTGCCAACAGGCAAAGGCTGAACACTAGAAGCCAAGTAGATTGCTTCAGCCATTAGATATTCCTGTTTGGAAATGAGATTCTATTTCCATGGATTTTATTGATGGGTTGTTAAAATCGAAAAGAGGAAATAAAAGTAATGGGTTATAGTGGATAGATTGATCAAGTGTGCCAATTTCATTCTAGTTAAGTCAACTAGAACGACACCAGTATTAGCGAAGTTGTTTATGAAGAATGTGGTTAGGCTGCATGGAATTCCTAGTAGCATAGTTAGTGATAGAGATTCCTTATTCACTAGCAAGTTTTGGAAGAGTCTACAGGAAGTTTTGGGAACCAAGCTCAAGATGAGTACCGCTTACCTTCCACATATAGATGGGCAAATGGAAAGAGTTAACAAAATCTTGGAAGTTTGTTAAGAGCTTGTGTACTAGATTTCAAGGGATCATGGGAAGACCATCTGCATTTAGTCGAGTTTTCGTATAACAATAGTTATTGGACTAGTATTGGGATGGAACCGTTTGAAGCTTTGTATGGAAGGCCATGCAAATCTCCCATATATTAGTTAGAGACCGGGGATAGGTTGGTTCTTGATCCAGATTTGGTTAGAGAAGCTGCTGAAAAGATTGAGGTTATTCAAGCTAGAATGAAGGAGGATCAGTCTAGGCAGAAGAGTTATGCAGATAGAAGACGGAAAGATTTAGAGTTCTCAGTGGGATATCAGGTTTTCAAAAAGGTATCGCCGATGTAGGGTGTAATTAGATTCGGAAAGTTAGGAAAGTTGGCACCGATATTTGTTGGTCCTTTTCGTATTGTTGAGAGGATCGGGAAACTCGCATATAGAGTACAGTTACCGATCAGTTTGGTAGGAGTCCACTGTAACGACCCCGGATTTTATATATATTTAAATTGATAATTAATTTAGTTTTTGAATTAAAATTGTAAAATTAATCGATAAATTGATGCGAGTTTCCCCGAGTTCAAATAAATTCTATGTTAAATCATTTAACATTTAAATATTGTATATATATGTATATGGGCATATATGAGTAAATTTGAATTTATATACACACACACACACACATTGAATTTGAATTTAAATCTTAAATAAATGGGTTAGAAATAAATATAAGATAAATTATAATAAAAATAGAAAGTAGAACATTTGCTAAAATTTTTAACAACAAATTAAAATCTAGAAATTCATCTATATTACCAAATAAATATATATAGTTTTATATAATATAATATATATATATATATATCTTAATATCATAATACAAATAGAATGAAACAAACAAAGTGTGTAAACAAAATACATTCAAGTATGAACGGCTTGCTAAAGAAGAAACAAAATAAAATATATATTTGTACAAAGCTAATAAATGCAGCCACCATGCAAACATCCATCAGCCCCCAAAGCAGAGAAATATCCCTGCTAAACATTGTACAAACCCGTATATCACCCTGTACAAATATTATCACCAGTGAACTCAATTTCTATCCATCATCTTCATTTCATTCTCGTCCATTCCAAGCTGAGAAAAGAAAAATCTGAAAATGAATATCATTTCAAAACTTTAAACAACAACACAATCAGTACAAACAAGAAGATTTCAACTAGAAGTTCAAAGCTTGGTTCAAAAGAAAATCAACTTCTTCATTTCACTTCGTTTCCTCAAAGCTGAGAAAAGATCAGAAGTAAACAATAACATCTTAAACAAACTTCAATCTAAACCAACTGAAATCAGATCAGAGAATCAAAGAAAGGAGCTCCAGCTTGCAAGTTTCAATCTGTGACAAAGAAGCTCTGTTCTTCTTCCAAAAATACAAGTGAGTAAACTAACACACTTAAGATTGAATTTGTTAATATGTCTTGATATTTTAGGATTAATACTTGTAGTTATTGTGGAAAATGTTGTATGAATGTGAATATATCAGTGCATGTCTGTTATATAGGCATATATACCTGTTCTTGTGATTACAGGGTAGAAACAAAATCATAAATCAAAATCTCTTCCATCATTCTCTTATAAGCATTGATATTTAAATGAAAAATGCTTGAATAAACTAGATCCTAATTGTAAAAATATTTTTAATAATAGTTTGTATAAGTTTTTCTGGAAAATTTAAAATATACAGAGGAAAACTTAAAATATTGTAAATTTTGAGTATCACAGTTTCGAATGTCACTTACATTACCTAACTCGATTCCAAAAACCATGAATTTTAAGAACAAAATCAAGATTTTTAGTGCGATTTTGGGTGAGAAATTGCGAGATGAACGGATTTGGTTATTTGGCCAAACTACAGTGGTCGGCGACTTTGTTCGACTCGTGAATGGAACCGTAGCTAGCTGAGAGGTCGTAGAGTCTAGGAAAAATACTCGCTAAATTTTCAGATCACTGTAGTGGGTGATCGGAGTAGAATTAGGGTTTAAGCCCAATGATTGTCAAGATCAGGAAACCTCGTCAGTACTACCACGTCAATGCATTGGAATCCAAAGGATCGGTGGGGATAGTGGCACGTGATCAAGGCGAAGCTTCAGCTAGAATTTTGTGGCCTATGATGGCCAGAGGTGAAGTGATGAGATGGTTCTTTGGTGATTGGTTTGTTCCAGGATGGGTCAGCTGGCCCTTTTCCAAATTCATCGCTGTTTCGTTCTTCTGAGTGATCGTGGTGCTCGAGTGAGTTGACGTTGACGTGGGGAAGGCGGTGGCGATGGCCAGAACGCCGGAGAAGTTTCGTGCACGTACACCCATGTATGTGTGTATCAGCTGCTATTCGAAGTTTGGGGAAGAAAGTTGGAACTCGGAGCCAAGCACGGGGAATTGGTTATTTTTCTCGAAGCACGGTGAAGTAGGGGTTTGCTCGGGTTCAAACTCGAGTAAACGATTGTTTTTCTTGGGTAAATGTTTACCCAGATTTTTGAAACAGAACCTGTTCTGTTTTGAGATTTTAAAGTAAATGTTGAACTGAGTTATAAATTAAAGTTTAATTATAAATTCAGTTCAGTTTGGAAATTTAGTTTGGGAAATAATGTTTTAAAATTTAAATTGTTTTAATACTTAAAATTGTTATGTATTGAAAAGGAAAATTTAGAATTTAAAATGGAATTTAAATTGTAAAGGAAAGATTGTAAACAAAGTTAAAATCAAAGAAATTTGAAACCTGAATTTTAAGTCTGACTTTGAATTCCAGATTTTGAGATAAATGAAAATTTGAAATGAATGGTTTCAACCATATTTATAAGTGATAATTAAATCATAATAAAAATATGAGTTTATCTTAAGTAAATGAAGATTTAATGAATTGTAATTCATTTATTTATTAAGTTAATTAATCATGATAATTAATGATTTGTATTAATTTAATTAGTGATTATAAGTTTTAAATTTATTAATTAAGGTTTAAGTTAATAAATGATTGGAAATTAATTAATTTGTAATCAAGAACTAATTAATTTACAATTAACATTTAATTAATTAAATAATTTGAATTAATGAGTTCTTAATGGTTAATCAAATTATAATCAATAATGATCAATATAAGAAATTTCTTTAGAAAAGTGATTAAAGAAATTTTAATTATTAATGAAGGCCATTAGCTAGGATTATTTAAATAATTAATTAATGTGATTAATTGTAACAATCAATTGGATTAAATTAATTAATGATAATCATTTATGAAATTGTGTAAGTGTAATTACTTCATGAAAGTAATTAAGAAATTAATTAAGAATAATTAATTAAGGATTAATTATTAATTAAGGGTTAATTTATTAATTAAAGGTTAATTATTTAATAATTAAAGGTTGATGAATTATAATTAAAGGTTAATTATTGTAATTGGTTAAGAATAATTAATTTGTGTAATTAATTAAGGATAATTACTTAATGTAATTAGAGTGTAATTAATCATTGCTTAAAGATAATTAATGAAAGTAATTATGTGGTTGATAAATTTAAAACCACACGATTTATTCATCTTAATTGAAGATGGTTGATTGTTATTGAATGATGTGTGATGGATTGATATATCTGATATGTGATGTGATGCTATGTAATATGAAATGCATTGTGCTGAGCTGTTATATCTGTGATGAATATACTGTTGTATGAATATGAAACCCCTTTGAACCCGTAAAACGACATTTGAATTTCGATGCGATAGGGAGTCGGATTCTAGTTTGTTATCCGAAACCCACATCGAATCGTAATGATGAATCTTTGTGATCGATAAATTTACTTCATC
Source organism: Allium fistulosum (assembly GCA_030737815.1). Lineage (NCBI taxonomy): Eukaryota > Viridiplantae > Streptophyta > Magnoliopsida > Asparagales > Amaryllidaceae > Allium > Allium fistulosum. The sequence goes on along the minus strand of CM060905.1, from coordinate 747,296,304 downwards.
TGCGAATCTGTGAATGAAGATAAGCGTTTTAAATCATACCGCTTATCGATATTGATATGATTGAATCTGTGATGATTGAATGATGTTGCACTATTGTGTAAAACCTCTGGACTACACTCTTACACACACAAATATGGATTTCACGAGGAAATCGGTTAAGTCACAGATGATTTAAATTTAAATTGAAATTTTAATTTCAATTGATTTTGGGAATGGATTTGGGTTAAATGTTAAAGCTTTGGAAAGGAGTTTTAAGATAAAAGTTATTTTGAATGACTTGGTAAAGATTTTCAATTTAAATAATTTAATTTGAATTTGAATTCAAGATTTGGAATTGAATTCCATGTTTGGAAATTATGGTTAAGATGTTATAAATGTGTTTATATGAATTTAAACCATTTTAAAAGTATGGTTTTGAGAATTTGAATTTAACCTAAGGACTTTAACTCGTATAAATGAATCAGATTTTCCGAAATGAAAACTATTTGTTTTCAAATAATAGAAGCTTTTATATAAGGAATGAATTTCCAATTTGTGTCAAAAGAATTTCAAGTTTGAAATGAAAATAGTTTTTCGAGCTATGAATAAATCTTTGTGAAAGATTGTTGAACTTTGTTTTGAAATTGGAAAGGTGTACCTTTTGTATAAAAAGTCGAAATGGAATTGTTTTGAAAGCTATCCGTTAAATCTTTGTTTTAAAGATTTAATGAGTTAATCCAATTGAAATGGAAATTGATTTGAAAAATCTATGAATAGATCTTTGTGAAACTGGGTGAACTTTGTGAGATGAATCTTTTTGTATAAAAGATTAAAATGGTAATGTGTTTAAACCATTTGAAGAAAGGTTTTGGGTAATAAGTTGTGACTTAACTGAAATCCCAATATCCATATGTTTTAAAATATTGCGCTCATTATTTGGTTTAGCCGGGAGAGGACTTTGTGTCATATAACCCATTCTGAATAGTGATACGACGTGAATGGATAGCATTTGAAGACCGGTGTTGAAGACCGGGTGTTTGCGAGAACGATAGGATAACCTATCGACTGTCTCTGCACTGAGTGGCCCCGGTATAGAGATTCCCTAAGTGATGGGAAGTCCAATCGGGATTGTGAATACCCGGATTGCAAGGGCTTCTTTAGAAGTGCCTTCGGTTCTGTTCGAACCCGGAACAGACTTGTATGGTTGTATGTCCGACATTACACTTTGAGATATAAAGCTGATTTCTTTTAAATACATTTCTGTTTGGTGGCGGAGAATTTATTCTCTTAGCTTAACACCCTTCTCTGAGACGTACGAGCTCAGAGGTTATGTAGTTGAAGGTTATCAGTGATATACTCCCAATTTGGTAGTGTGGCATGCTAAGTGTTGCTGTGTGTTGCTGATCATTTGTTGATCAAAGCATGGCTTTCGTGCAAAGCGTAGCTTTGTGGATGAGACTGCATCAAGACCTCACACCCCGGAAATGTTCGAAACAGGAAAGATGCGGCAAGGTTTCAGGGGTAGCTCCCCTAGGGTATGTCCATTCCTTCTGGAAAAAGGTGGTATCATGGTATGGAGCCCAGATATTTACCTGTGTGGTTGCTCCAATCTCATTTACTGTGTGATTGTTGCTGTGTGATCGAGGTCTCGGATAAAGGTCGCAAACGACCGGGGGTGGCATATCTCAGGTTTACTACCTGGGAAGGGGTTAACCGGGCTTGTGTTGGTAGAGAGCAGTTGTCTCTCGGGGCGTCCCTCCAGAGGCGTTCCCATGTGGCATAGGAAGTTCCTTAGCCTGACCATTTGTTGGAAAATCCAAAGAAATAATACGAGCCTTGTACGGTTTTAGTTGTATAACCTCCTATGGAATGTGGCGGTAACCTGCTATTGAATATAGTAGCTATAGTAGGCATACAATAATGGTTGTATGCTGGCTAAGATTGATATTGTATTTTCGAAATGCTTTCACACTATGCACTAGTGATAATATCAAAGAGTTTTCTCGTATTGAGCATATTTGACTATCTTAAGGAGAAATCTCCTCCAATTCTGCGTTTGCATTGTGTGTGTGGCGGGAGGCCATATGGTAGTTTCATTTTCCAAAAAGCATTACGGATTTCAATGTTTAAAATTTTTTTATGGTTTGTTTTAAAAATAAACTGTTTTGTTTACTCATACCAGTCCCATGACTGACCCGGAGTTTATTGTTCCCTTCCTAAACTCTGGGTGCCCATAATTTTCCACACGGGCAGTCTAGAGTTGGGTTTTTCAGATAGTCAGATTTAGTAGATTAGCGGGAGCTAGTTCTGTTTTTGGAGTTCATGACTAACCTTGCTTATCTTTGTGAAATGCGATGGTGGTTCGAGCTTGATGTTGGAGTTGGTGGATTCATTCTCTTTTTCAGATCATTTGGAGTTATCAGTTCTGTGGTTTCCGCTGTAACATTATTAATTGTCTCTGATATTCTTGTATCATATAGATATCATTGTTGTATATCATATTCTGGATATTGTATCATTTGTGATGTATATGATATCATTCATTTCTTTCTTCCGCTGTGTTGTTATTCTTACTGTGTTATAAGCTCCGGCACGAGTCGAATTTCAACGATTGAATCTGCGGCATACGAGTACAAGTGAAGTACGGATGTCGATTTTCGAATGATGAAATTTGGATCGTGACATCTTGGTATCAGAGCTAAGGTTGAACTTTAGCTCAGGAGTATAACACATTAAGTAGCTCATTAGAGATAGGGTGAAGTATACCCTAGAATGAGTATCCCTAAGATATATGTCCGTATGCCTCAGTAAATTCTCTTACTATCCACTGATAGTAAGTATGAGTGCAAGAAGAGGATGAGATAGGGGACAGGGGAATACGACTATAAATGGTCAATACCCTGTAACAACAAGGAAACAATCTTTTCTCTATCAATCTTTTTTTTTCAACATCACTTCTTAATTCTTTGATAGTTCTAGGAAGAAGATTTGATATATTTGCATGGGACATAAACTCCAAATAGGTCAGAATTGTTTGTTTGGATGAATTGGTTGCTTTGGTTGCTATGGTTGATAGGTATACTTTAGTTTCTAAATTAAAAAGTTTTGGAATTGTATCCTTATATCTATCTATTTTTGGGTCCCAATATATTCTACGAATGGTTAGTTATCCCTTCAGACTAACCAATGCCACTGCACATTTCGTAGATCTGGATAACCCGAGTATCTTCTGAAAACTTAAAAAGATTCGTTCTCGTATCTATTATTGATATTCTGATTTGGTAAGCCAAATGCAGAATAGATGTTCAGTTAATTTGATGAAATATTCTTCATCTATCTTTGTGTCTCCCTGGCAAATTTCGAGGACGAAATTTTTTAAGGAGGGAAGGTTGTAACGACCCCGAATTTTATATATATTTAAATTGATAATTAATTTAGTTTTTGAATTAAAATTGTAAAATTAATCGATAAATTGATGCGAGTTTCCCCCAGTTCAAATAAATTCTATGTTAAATCATTTAACATTTAAATATTGTATATATATGTATATATATGTATATGGGCATATATGAGTAAATTTGAATTTATATATATATATATACATTGAATTTGAATTTAAATCTTAAATAAATGGGTTAGAAATAAATATAAGATAAATTATAATAAAAATAGAAAGTAGAACATTTGCTAAAAATTTTAACAACAAATTAAAATCTAGAAATTCATCTATATTACCAAATAAATATATATAGTTTTATATAATATAAAATTTATATATATCTTAATATCATAATACAAATAGAATGAAACAAACAAAGTATGTAAACAAAATACATTCAAGTATGAACGGCTTGCTAAAGAAGAAACAAAATAAAATATATATTTGTACAAAGCTAATAAATGCAGCCACCATGCAAACATCCATCAGCCCCCAAAGCAAAGAAATATCCCTGCTAAACATTGTACAAACCCGTATATCACCCTGTACAAATATTATCACCAGTGAACAAAATTTCTATCCATCATCTTCATTTCATTCTCGTCCATTCCAGGCTGAGAAAAGAAAAATCTGAAAATGAATATCATTTCAAAACTTAAAACAACAACACAATCAGTACAAACAAGAAGATTTCAACTGGAAGTTCAAAGCTTGGTTCAAAAGAAAATCAACTTCTTCATTTCACTTCGTTTCCTCAAAGCTGAGAAAAGATCAGAAGTAAACAATAACATCTTAAACAAACTTCAATCTAAACCAACTGAAATCAGATCAGAGAATCAAAGAAAGGAGCTTCAACTTGCAAGTTTCAATCTATGACAAAGAAGCTCTGTTCTTCTTCCAAAAATACAAGTGAGTAAACTAACACACTTAAGCTTGAATTTGTTAATATATCTTGATATTTTAGGATTAATACTTGTAGTTATTGTGGAAAATGTTGTATGAATGTGAATATATCAGTGCATGTCTGTTATATAGGCATATATATCTGTTCTTGTGATTACAGGCTAGAAACAGAATCATAAATCAAAATCTCTTCCATCATTCTCTTATAGGCACTGATATTTAAATGAAAAATGCTTGAATAAACTAGATCCTAATTGTAAAAATATTTTTAATGATAGTTAGTTTAAGTTTTTCTAGAAAATTTAAAATATACAGAGGAAAACTTAAAATCTTGTCAATTTCGAGTATCACGGTTTCGAATGTCAGTTACATTACCTAACTCGATTCCAAAAACCATGAATTTAAGAACAAAATCAAGATTTTTAGTGCGATTTTGGGTGAGAAATTGTGAGATGAACGGATTTGGTTATTTGGCCAAACTACGGTGGTCGGCGACTTGGTTCGACTCGTGATTGGAACTGTAGCAAGCTGAGAGGTCATAGAGTCTAGGAAAAATACTCGCTAAATTTTCAGATCACTGTAGTTGGTGATCAGAGTAGAATTAGGGTTTAAGCCCAATGATTGTCAAGATCAGGAAACCTCGTCAGTACTACCACGTCAATGCATCGGAATCTAAAGGATCGGTAATGATAGCGGCACGTGATCAAGGCGAAGCTTCAGCTAGATTTTTGTGGCCTCTAATGGCCAGAGGTGAAGTGATGAGATGGTTCTTTGGTGATTGGTTTGTTCCAGGATGGGTCAGCTGGCCCTTTTCCAAATTCATCGCTGTTTCGTTCTACTGAGTGATTGTGGTGCTCGAGTGAGTTGACGTTGACGTGGGGAAGGCGGTGGCGATGGCCAGAACGCCGGCGAAGTTTCGTGCACGTACACCCATGTATGTGTGTATCATCTGCTATTCGAAGTTTGGGGAAGAAAGGTGGAACTCGGAGCCAAGCACGGGGAATTGGTTATTTTTCTCGAAGCACGGTGAAGTAGGGGTTTGCTCGGGTTCAAACTCGAGTAAACGAGTGTTTTTCTTGGGTAAATGTTTACCCAGATTTTTGAAACAGAACCTGTTCTGTTTTGAGATTTTAAAGTAAATGTTGAACTGAGTTATAAATTAAAGTTTAATTATAAATTCAGTTCAGTTTGGAAATTTAGTTTGGGAAATAAAGTTTTAAAATTTAAATTGTTTTAATACTTAAAATTGTTAAGTATTGAAAAGTAAAATTTTAAATTTAAAATGGAATTTAAATTGTAAAGGAAAGATTGTAAACAAAGTTAAAATCAAAGAAATTTGAAACCTGAATTTTAAGTCTGACTTTGAATTCCAGATTTTGAGATAAATAAAAATTTGAAATGAATGGTTTCAACCATATTTATAAGTGATAATTAAATCATAAATAAAAAGATGAGTTTATCTTAAGTAAATGAAGATTTAATGAATTGTAATTCATTTATTTATTAAGTTAATTAATCATGATAATTAATGATTTGTATTAATTTAATTAGTGATTATAAGTTTTAAATTTATTAATTAAGGTTTAAGTTAATAAATGATTGGAAATTAATTAATTTGTAATCAAGAACTAATTAATTTACAATTAACATTTAATTAATTAAATAATTTGAATTAATGAGTTCTTAATGGTTAATCAAATTATAATCAATAATGATCAATATAAGAAATTTCTTTAGAAAAGTGATTAAAGAAATTTTAATTGTTAATGAAGGTCATTAACTAGGATTATTTAAATAATTAATTAATGTGATTAATTGTAACAATCAATTGGATTAAATTACTTCATGGAAGTAATTAAGAAATTAATTGTTCATTGAAATTAATTAAGAATAATTAATTAAGGATTAATTATTAATTAAGGGTTAATTTATTAATTAAAGATAATTAATTAAATGGTGAATTAAATAATTAAAGGTTAATTATTTAATAATTAAAGGTTGATGAATTATAATTAAAGGTTAATTATTGTAATTGGTTAAGAATAATTAATTTGTGTAATTAATTAAGGATAATTACTTAATGTAATTAGAGTGTAATTAATCATTGCTTAAAGATAATTAATGAAAGTAATTATGTGGTTGATAAATTTAAAATCATACGATTTATTCATCTTAATTGAAGATGGTTTATTGTTATTGAATGTTGTGTGATGGATTGATATATCTGATATGTGATGTGATGCTATGTAATATGAAATGCTTTGTGCTGAGCTGTTATATCTATGATGAATATACTGTTGTATGAATATGAAACCCCTTTGGACCCATAAAACGGCATTTGAATTTCGATGCGACAGGAAGTCGGATTCCAATTTGTTATCTGAAACCCACATCGAATCGTAATGATGAATCTTTGTGATCGATAGATTTACTTTATCTGTGAATCTGTGAATGAAGATAAGCGTTTTAAATCATACCGCTTATCGATATTGATATGATTGTGTAACAACCCGCAAATTCGTAGCAATTAATTATCGACACTAGGTGATTAAATCGTTCGCTAATTCTTATTGGAATTTTATCGAGTTGAAATCCTTTTGAAAAATGGTTGAGAAATTGTTAGTGGGCTTTAAAAATCATATTGGCCCACGTTTCCTTTGTTGATTCTGTGACAACCCGCATTTATACGATAATATATTTAAATATTTTATTTAAATATGACATCGTCTATTCGTATTTAAAATCCTAAATATGAATTTTTATCGTGTTCGAATCCGTTGTTCTAATGGATTCAAATTGTGTTTTAAATATCACCTAAGCGTTTAATTATCATGGTTTGCTATTTATAAATTCAACGGGCTTTATAAATTTTAAAATCTTGGCCCAAGTCTATGGTAATGTGATAATTATCAAAGACCATAACCGTTCCTCTCTATTTTCATTGTTTTCACGGGGGCTAACCCTAAAGAAAACAAAAGAACGATAATGGCGGCTCGCTACTCCTCCCTTTTGCCTGCAAGTTAGGGCTTCTAATTGGAAGTGGCATCCATGATTTCTTTTCTTCGTTCGCTCGTCTCTGTGATGCTTGGCCGCTTCCACTGAGTCGTTCTCGTCGCTGCTTCGAAGCAAGGTGAGTGAAAGCTCACATCTAATTCACTCGACCCTGTTGGTTTTCGTTCGTTTCTAGATAGCTTCGATTTGTTAGTTTTCGTTCGACTTTATCTGATGTTGGGTGGTTTCGACGTTGACCAATTTAAATGGAATTGCCGAAGTATCGAGTTGTTTTTGTTGTTCCTTCGGCTTTAAATGATTTCGTGGTTGCCATGGTTTTGATGTTTTAATTGCTCGATTCTTTACTCTGAAATTGCCATGACTTTGACATTGTTGCTCCTCTCTGAGTTTTAGCTTTACTGTTGGTAATGAATACCTAACGTTGGCTTCACTGTTTCTCTTGTACGCTGATATGCTATTCATTGTTTTCCTGTCTGTTGCATATTCATGTAGTCTAGTCCCATCACTTGACATTGTTAGAATTCATTTGTGCATATTTTCCTTTCTGTTGCATTTGCACTTGATACCATTCATGTATGGTCTTTGAGCAGTCTGGTATCACTTGTGACTTGAGATCATTGGACCTTTAAATATTGTGTGCTGTGGTGCCATATCTATGGTGCCCTCACCATCATACTGCTCAGTTCGTTACAGTTTCATTTGCATGTGTTCGTGTCCCTTGTTCATGTGGCTGTTGGTCTTCACTGCACTTGAATGTGTAGTCTTGTTCACTGGTCGAGTTCAATTGAGCCTTGTTGCAGTTCGTGTCTGCACTCTTTTATTGATAGTTGGTTGGTTTGTTAGTTTCACTTTTGGTTTCACTGAATTGAGTGGCACCAGTCTTCGTTCATGTATTTGCCTTTGAGCATTCCACTGTGGCTATGGTTCTTCTTCGGTGATGACTGTCTGAAATTGCAGTTTTGCATCGACTTGTAGCATTCTTTGAGACAGTTGGCATTACTTTGTATTCGAGTCAGATGTTTTTGGTGCCGTGTACTGACCTGTTTCATTTAGTTGTACTGCCCTAGGTTGTCACTTGATCTTGCTGTGACATTGTGACTTGTTGTCCTTCCTCCATAAAGAAATATTGTTGCATTTGCATCATTTGTTGCCAGTTGCCTGCCTTCGCCTATTAATCTTGTACATGTTCATAAGTCTGACTTTGATCTTGAGTCACTTGAACTTGACCTTGACATAACAACATGCTGCCTTGCCTTTGTTGTCTCTGTTTATTGGGATTTTGAATTTGTAGTTCGGTCGACACTCGAGTTTTGTTTGTTCATCAACATGTACACTACGTCGATAACATTTGGGGTCTGGTCATTCATGTAACCAGTCTGCACTTATATTACTTCAAGGTGGGATTGCCACTGCCTATTTCAAATTGCATTTTGTTGTTCACTGCAACTTTGGTTTTGCATATTTAGTATGCAGCCTTTGTAGTTCTCTGTGTTCACTTGCTTGAGTACTGGGTTTTAGTCACCTTGGTATTAGTTGTTTTTGAGCTTGAGCTCACTGTGTTGTTTCGACCAGTCCACTTCTGATCTCACTGCATATGATTTGAGTCACTGTTGCATACTTGTCCATGTGCAGTCTTCTCATGTGCAGTTGCTCATTTGAGCTGAACTGTTTCGGGATGCACTTACTCTTCCACTGTTCACTTCGAGTATGTGTTGCTCTGTCCAGTTTTATGCATTCATGTATAAGTCTGGGGTTGAGTCACTGTTCTCCGTAGCATCTCGGTATCACTTGCCTATTGTTGGTCGAAAACTGATCATTCATTTGTATCATTGGTAGCTGTATGATTAACTGTCGTTGAGTTGTATCCATGTGTTTAATATGAGCCTGCTGCAGTGTTCAATTGTGTCGTATTTGCCTATTCGTTCTTGCATCTCGATTCATGTATATTGTCACTAAATTCATTGTGTCGGGATTTGTATTCTTTATTGCCCTTATGTGCTGTTGGCATGTGCATTTGTCCTTGAGGCCTGCTCTTGCACTGTCTCTGAACTGTTGGCACTTATGTAGCATGTTAAACTGGTCCGAGCTTCTGTACTTCACTTGCATTTGATATCACTTGATTTTGATCGTGATAATAGTTTTCATGGGAATGACTGTCACTTCCTATTTAATTCTTACACTTGTATATCCTAAATTGTCACGGCCTAATTCAATTTGCACATGGAGTTTGAGTTGTAGCCTAGTCCCTGTCCACTGTTTCATTATGGTGCCCCTGTAGTTGTTGGTGTCTCTGTACATTGCCTGAGTCACTTGTACCTGCTGCATACTTGTAGCTTGTAGTTGCATTCTTTTGTTGTTGCAGTTGTACATTTGACTTCCCTGTTTACTTTGTTGACATTGCAACTGTGTAGTCGAACAAATTGGGTCCTTCATTCCAGTCTTCATGTTGCTCTGTGCATACTTGTCTTGTACACTTGAAGGTTGCTGTGTACATGCGTTGATTTTGACTAGTTCTATTTCACTGGTCATTACGTGTTATATACATGCTGTATTTCCTTTTTCTTGGAATTTGGCAGTTTCTATTTTAGTGGTACCTGAGTATACACTACATATTCATGTGTCATTCTTCACTTGCATCTGTTCATCCCTGAGCACTTGCTGACCTGCTGCACTGCCTTGTTCTCGAATCTGATACATTGCATTGATGCCTTGTATCATTTGCATTTTTGTCATTTTGCTTCACTGATGACCTTATCTTCTAATGAGGCTGATTTGCGTCTTTTCTGTTGAGTGTTGTAGTGCCATATCTTTGGTGCTCTCGCCTGCAGTTTGCTATTTCCCTGTGCCTTGCTTTGCGACATGTTGAACTTGTTTCACTTGTTGTCTCTTTCACCGGGTACACTGTTTCATTTCACTGATGCAGCCTTGCCCTTAAATACAAGTGGTGGCTGCATTTTCGTAGCAGTTTTACCCTCGTCCCTTGTGGTGACTTTATATTCTGTTGTGGCAAGACGGTGCACGCGTGCGTGCACTGCAGCCACACTGAATTGACAGATTTTAATCGATATTTCTTTTGTTCTTGATTCACCGACCTGTTGCGAAATTCGTAGGCTGTATTGGCGAGGCAGTACACGTTAGCGTGTACTGCAGCCAATTAGCATTGATGTTTTAAATTGACATTTCAATTGTTTAAACTGCTTTGGATTTCTGTTTCGTGGATTAACACTGTTTAGGGATATATCTGCCATTATCCGGTTCTCTTATCGAGAAGTTGGATATACGAGATTTCTGTGACTGTCATCTATATTGAGATTGATTATTATTGCTTCTATGCTCTAATAACTGATTTTGAATTAGACTGATCCGAGTATTATTTTCTTTTGAATGTAATACTCGGGTCAGACCGAGTATTTACAGGTTGTAGATTTTTAGCTTTGGGTTGCTGCTAGAGCTATGAAGACTTTTTTATATCATTTGAAGTGGTCTTCGTCCAGTTGTAGTAGTCAGTGTGTCTGTTTTAAGATGATAATGTATTCATGTATATTAGTCGATAATGTACTTGTATATATAACTTCTTGAGTCGACAGTTGTAGTTGTATCATTTGTATTGTGTCAAATGTATTGTAACTGATATCAGTTATTGTATATATGAGACTTTTCGTTCCATCTGTATTCCGCATTTATGTTATCTGTGTTATTTTTATATCTATTGTCCTAAACTATTATAGCCACTGTGTAGTAGCTTTGAGTTTGTATCGGTATGTCGGATTTCCTCCTGAAATGAAATGCATGTTTTACTATCTGACATATCGGTGCTCGCACAAAGCAATTACATGGATGGTCGCTCCTCAACAGCCTTATTCTCCGTGCTAGTTGACAGCACTACACCGTAGTGTTCTTGGCTAGCGTGGGTATAGAGGTGGGGCGTCACAGCTTGGTATCAGAGCCTGGGGTTTAGGACAATTATAAAACATAATTTAGATGGAGCATGTGTTACAACTATTTGTCGATGTTTTATCTCTCATCTTTACATATGATTATTTTTGACTGTTATGTATGAATTCCTAACGCTTATTCTTGTGTTTTCGGCTTTGAATTGATTTAGCCGATGTTGATTTTGTTTTAATTTGGCAAATTAAAGCCATTTTGACTTTTGGACTTTGTTCCACTTTTGTTCTATGCTATGAGTGTCATTGTGTACCTGTTACACTGTGATGAAAAATAGCTGGACCAGTTGCAAATTGAGTGATTTTGATTTCTCATTCACATCTAGTTTGAATCTCAGCGATTTTGAACTTGATATTTTGTGTTTTCCTCATCTTGAATTCCATTCGACTTCGGTCACTTTGTTTTTGAGAAATTGCTAATTTCTTGATTTTCAAGACTCTGATTTTGTTTGCCGTTGGTTTCCTAATTTAATCGATTCTTGATCATTTCCCCGATTTGTTGCTATCATTTATTAGCAACTTTGATGACATTTTCTTCGGGATTTTTGTGAACATTCTTTCTGATGGATTCAGTATCGATTTCTTTGGATTCCATTCACATCTTAGTATGTGAATTCTTGTGATTGATTGTTTCTACAATCATTTTTGTGATTTGTCACTTTAAAAATATAAAGGTTTTCTATACTAGTAGTAAATATTAAAATCCTTTTCTCCGAACAGTTTCAAAACTATTTTACTACAAAACTCTTTTTCTTAAACGGGTTTCCAATCTATTAGTATATACAAGCCTTTACTTCACTCGAATGAGAAATCGACTTAAACGACTTAGTAAAACGAGTGGTATGAAACGCTTGCATTCACTTCGTCGGTTAGCTCTTGGACTTGTTCGATTGAACCCTTTTTGTGAAAATTCTCTAGTGAAGATTACAATCTGTTCGTAAATATTTGAGTTAAGCAAGTGGTTATGGGACATGAAGCTAAACTCTTATATTTACTAGCTTAGTGTAATTGAAACTTTCTTTATGATCATGACGATCATTTTTATGATTTAGACTGGACCTCATCGGTGTGATTTCGTCTCACACATATCTCTTGGGCTTTGAGGATTGTCTAGACACCAGTGTGTGATTTCGTCTCACACATATTGCACGGTTAGACTAGGCCTCATCGGTGTGATTTCGTCTCACACATATCTCTTGGGCTTTGAGGGTTGTCTGGATACTCTTTGTGTGATTTCGTCTCACACATATTTCTTTGTCTGCGGGGAGACTATACCCCGTTTATGTGATGTTTCGCCATCACATATCTAGGGTAGCACCCTACGGTCTTCGGGCCATTCCTGTGTTAAAATTTAATGGATAGCTTCCATGAGATAGCTTCTCATTCATGTGTTTACGCGTAGGTGAGTTTTCATGCTCCCATTCATGTGTTAGGCCTTTTCCCCTTTTTTATAATTTAGACTAGCGATTGTGCGAAGTCTCTTTGTCTGCGTGGGAGACTATACCCCGTTTATGTGACGTTTCGCCATCACATATGTAGGGTAGCACCCTACGGTCTTCGGGCCATTCCTGTGTGATACGCGTAGGTGAGTTTTCATGCTCCCATTCATGTGTTAGTCCTCCCCCCTTATTTATGTGTTTTCTGGATTTCTTGTGATGATTTCTGGAATTTTGTGCTTCACCAATTTTCGTGATTTCTATTGATATGTTTATCAATTTTTGTGCATTGGTGAATTCATGTGTTATTGACTTGTTATGAATACAAGTTTAGGGTATGATATCCCTTTCTATCTTTGAGAAGATTTTTGTGACATTTTGATGAATGAAAATTCATTGGTATTATAATTTGATGCCAGTTATTTTAATGAAATTTTGACGTGTTAACTTCAGTAACCGTCAATTTTAAAATGGATTTACAAGCGGTTCTCCCGCAACACTGATATTGCTAATTTAATCACGTATTTTCAAAATTCGTTATTTTTAAAAGTTGTTTCAAAATATAAATTAAAATTGTTTTCAAAATTCTTACAGTTTGCATTTTCAAAAGAATGAGGAAGCGATTTAAACGTTTCAGCAAAATCGAGGACTATGACCCCTTTCTTTTACTGATTCGCTTAATTCCGGACTTGTCCGTTTGAGAATGTGAAATATTATTTTTAAAAACACACAATCCTGCACTTTCAAGGAAACGATAAAGAGATTTAAACGATTTAGCAAAAGTACGGAGTATGGAACCATACTTTTACTACTTCGGTTAATTCCGGACTCGTTAATTGAATATTTGTGATTTCTGATTATCGTTTTTGATAATCAGATATTTGTGAAATTTTATTATCGTTTGAGATAATTAAATATTTTTCGATTTGATTAATCGAATATTTGTATTTCTGATTATCGTTTTTGATAATCAGATATTTGTGAAATTTGATTATCCTTTGAGATAATTAAATATTTTTCGATTTGATTAATCGAATATTTGTGATTTCTGATTATCATTTTTGATAATCAGATATTTGTGAAATTTGATTATCGTTTGAGATAATTAAATATTTTTCGATTTGATTAATCGAATATTTGTATTTCTGATTATCGTTTTTGATAATCAGATATTTGTGAAATTTGATTATCGTTTGAGATAATTAAATATTTTTCGATTTGATTAATCGAATATTTGTGTTTCTGATTATCGTTTTTGATAATCAGATATTTGTGAAATTTGATTATCGTTTGAGATAATTAAATATTTTTCGATTTGATTAATCGAATATTTGTGTTTCTGATTATCGTTTTTGATAATCAGATATTTGTGAAATTTGAATATCGTTTGAGATAATTAAATATTTTTCGATTTGATTAATCGAATATTTGTGTTTCTGATTATCGTTTTTGATAATCAGATATTTGTGAAATTTGACTATCGTTTGAGATAATCAGATATTTGATTTGTTTTCTGACTATCGTCTGAGAACAGTAAATATTTGCGATTTGAAAATTCAATTATCGTTATTGATGATTGAATATTTGCGATTTTTGAGATTTGAGCTTCGTCTTTTTCTCTGACGATTCAGGTGAGTAATTTGATTTACTCACATTCAATTCGTGCAGTACGCGATTTCTGCTCTGTTTTTCTTTTTCTTTTAAATGCTGGAACTCGATTGATTCTTGCTTTTGATAGTTGTCTGATTTTGATTCCTTGATCCCCACGATTGTTGATTCTTTTGACTTGAAGCAGTCGAACCTTTTGATTTCATATCTAATACTTTCCCTGCTGACATTTGCTTTGCTTATGCATTCGACATTGTTATGCTCTTATGGTTGTTACCTTTTATCCATTTATTCCCTATAATTGCGTGGACGCAATTTCTTTAAGGAGGGGAGTCTATAACAACCCGCAAATTCATAGCAATTAATTATCGACACTAGGTGATTAAATCGTTCGCTAATTCTTATTGGAATTTTATCGAGTTGAAATCCTTTTGAAAAATGGTTGAGAAATTGTTAGTCGGCTTTAAAAATCATATTGGCCCACGTTTCCTTTGTTGATTCTGTGACAACCCGCATTTATACGATAATATATTTAAATATTTTATTTAAATATGACATCGTCTATTCGTATTTAAAATCCTAAATATGAATTTTTATCGTGTTCGAATCTGTTGTTCTAATGGATTCAAATTGTGTTTTAAATATCACCTAAGCGTTTAATTATCATGGTTTGCTATTTATAAATTCAACGGGCTTTATAAATTTTAAAATCTTGGCCCAAGTCTATGGTAATGTGATAATTATCAAAGACCATAACCGTTCCTCTCTATTTTCATTGTTTTCATGGGGGCTAACCCTAAAGAAAACAAAAGAACGATAATGGCGGCTCGCTACTCCTCCCTTTTGCCTGCAAGTTAGGGCTTCTAATTGGAAGTGGCGTCCACGATTTCTTTTCTTTGTTCGCTCGTCTCTGTGATGCTTGGCCGCTTCCATTGAGTCGTTCTCGTCGCCGCTTCGAAGCAAGGTGAGTGAAAGCTCACATCTAATTCACTCGACCCTGTTGGTTTTCGTTCGTTTCTAGATAGCTTCGATTTGTTAGTTTTCGTTCGACTTTATCTGATGTTGGGTGGTTTCGACGTTGACCAATTTAAATGGAATTGCTGAAGTATCGAGTTGTTTTTGTTGTTCCTTCGGCTTTAAATGATTTCGTGGTTGCCATGGTTTTGATGTTTTAATTGCTCGATTCTTTACTCTGAAATTGCCATGACTTTGACATTGTTGCTCCTCTCTGAGTTTTAGCTTTACTGTTGGTAATGAATACCTAACGTTGGCTTCACTGTTTCTCTTGTACGCTGATATGCTATTCATTGTTTTCCTGTCTGTTGCATATTCATGTAGTCTAGTCCCATCACTTGACATTGTTAGAATTCATTTGTGCATTTTTTCCTTTCTGTTGCATTTGCACTTGATACCATTCATGTATGGTCTTTGAGCAGTCTGGTATCACTTGTGACTTGAGATCATTGGACCTTTAAATATTGTGTGCTGTGGTGCCATATCTATGGTGCCCTCACCATCATACTGCTCAGTTCGTTACAGTTTCATTTGCATGTTTTCGTGTCCCTTGTTCATGTGGTTGTTGGTCTTCACTGCACTTGAATGTGTAGTCTTGTTCACTGGTCGAGTTCAATTGAGCCTTGTTGCAGTTCGTGTCTGCACTCTTTTATTGATAGTTGGTTGGTTTGTTAGTTTCACTTTTGGTTTCACTGAATTGAGTGGCACCAGTCTTCGTTCATGTATTTGCCTTTGAGCATTCCACTGTGGCTATGGTTCTTCTTCGGTCATGACTGTCTGAAATTGCAGTTTTGCATCGACTTGTAGCATTCTTTGAGACAGTTGGCATTACTTTGTATTCGAGTCAGATGTTTTTGGAGCCGTGTACTGACCTGTTTCATTTAGTTGTACTGCCCTAGGTTGTCACTTGATCTTGCTGTGACATTGTGACTTGTTGTCCTTCCTCCATAAAGAAATATTGTTGCATTTGCATCATTTGTTGCCAGTTGCCTGCCTTCGCCTATTGATCTTGTACATGTTCATAAGTCTAACTTTGATCTTGAGTCACTTGAACTTGACCTTGACATAACAACATGCTGCCTTGCCTTTGTTGTCTCTGTTTATTGGGATTTTGAATTTGTAGTTCGGTCGACACTCGAATTTTGTTTGTTCATCAACATGTACACTACGTCGATAACATTTGGGGTCTGGTCATTCATGTAACCAGTCTGCACTTATATTACTTCAAGGTGGGATTGCCACTGCCTATTTCAAATTGCATTTTGTTGTTCACTGCAACTTTGGTTTTGCATATTTAGTATGCAGCCTTTGTAGTTCTCTGTGTTCACTTGCTTGAGTACTGGGTTTTAGTCACCTTGGTATTAGTTGTTTTTGAGCTTGAGCTCACTGTGTTGTTTCGACCAGTCCACTTCTGATCTCACTGCATATGATTTGAGTCACTGTTGCATACTTGTCCATGTGCAGTCTTCTCATGTGCAGTTGCTCATTTGAGCTGAACTGTTTCGGGATGCACTTACTCTTCCACTGTTCACTTCGAGTATGTGTTGCTCTGTCCAGTTTTATGCATTCATGTATAAGTCTGGGGTTGAGTCACTGTTCTCCGTAGCATCTCGGTATCACTTGCCTATTGTTGGTCGAAAACTGATCATTCATTTGTATCATTGGTAGCTGTATGATTAACTGTCGTTGAGTTGTATCCATGTGTTTAATATGAGCCTGCTGCAGTGTTCAATTGTGTCGTATTTGCCTATTCGTTCTTGCATCTCGATTCATGTATATTGTCACTAAATTCATTGTGTCGGGATTTGTATTCTTTATTGCCCTTATGTGCTGTTGGCATGTGCATTTGTCCTTGAGGCCTGCTCTTGCACTGTCTCTGAACTGTTGGCACTTATGTAGCATGTTAAACTGGTCCGAGCTTCTGTACTTCACTTGCATTTGATATCACTTGATTTTGATCGTGATAATAGTTTTCATGGGCATGACTGTCACTTCCTATTTAATTCTTACACTTGTATATCCTCAATTGTCACGGCCTAATTCAATTTGCACATGGAGTTTGAGTTGTAGCCTAGTCCCTGTCCACTGTTTCATTATGGTGCCCCTGTAGTTGTTGGTGTCTCTGTACATTGCCTGAGTCACTTGTACCTGCTGCATACTTGTAGCTTGTAGTTGCATTCTTTTGTTGTTGTAGTTGTACATTTGACTTCCCTGTTTACTTTGTTGACATTGCAACTGTGTAGTCGAACAAATTGGGTCCTTCATTCCAGTCTTCATGTTGCTCTGTGCATACTTGTCTTGTACACTTGAAGGTTGCTGTGTACATGCGTTGATTTTGACTAGTTCTATTTCACTGGTCATTACATGTTATATACATGCTGTATTTCCTTTTTCTTGGAATTTGGCAGTTTCTATTTTAGTGGTACCTGGGTATACACTACATATTCATGTGTCATTCTTCACTTGCATCTGTTCATCCTTGAGCACTTGCTGACCTGCTGCACTGCCTTGTTCTCGAATCTGATACATTGCATTGATGCCTTGTATCATTTGCATTTTTGTCATTTTGCTTCACTGATGACCTTATCTTCTAATGAGGCTGATTTGCGTCTTTTCTGTTGAGTGTTGTAGTGCCATATCTTTGGTGCTCTCGCCTGCAGTTTGCTATTTCCCTGTGCCTTGCTTTGCGACATGTTGAACTTGTTTCACTTGTTGTCTCTTTCACCGGGTACACTGTTTCATTTCACTGATGCAGCCTTGCCCTTAAATACAAGTGGTGGCTGCATTTTCGTAGCAGTTTTACCCTCGTCCCTTGTGGTGACTTTATATTCTGTTGTGGCGAGACGGTGCACGCGTGCGTGCACTGCAGCCACATTGAATTGACAGATTTTAATCGATATTTCTTTTGTTCTTGATTCACCGACCTGTTGCGAAATTCGTAGGCTATATTGGCGAGGCAGTACACGTTAGCATGTACTGCAGCCAATTAGCATTGATGTTTTAAATTGACATTTCAATTGTTTAAACTGCTTTGGATTTCTGTTTCGTGGATTAACACTGTTTAGGGATATATCTGCCGTTATTCGGTTCTCTTATCGAGAAGTTGGATATACGAGATTTCTGTGACTGTCATCTATATTGAGATTGATTATTATTGCTTCTATGCTCTAATAACTGATTTTGAATTAGACTGATCCGAATATTATTTTCTTTTGAATGTAATACTCGGGTCAGACCGAGTATTTACAGGTTGTAGATTTTTAGCTTTGGGTTGCTGCTAGAGCTATGAAGACTTTTTTATATCATTTGAAGTGGTCTTCGTCCAGTTGTAGTAGTCAGTGTGTCTGTTTTAAGATGATAATGTATTCATGTATATTAGTCGATAATGTACTTGTATATATAACTTCTTGAGTCGACAGTTGTAGTTGTATCATTTGTATTGTGTCAAATGTATTGTAACTGATATCAGTTATTGTATATATGAGACTTTTCGTTCCATCTGTATTCCGCATTTATGTTATCTGTGTTATTTTTATATCTATTGTCCTAAACTATTATAGCCACTGTGTAGTAGCTTTGAGTTTGTATCGGTATGTCGGATTTCCTCCTGAAATGAAATGCATGTTTTACTATCTGACATATCGGTGCTCGCACAAAGCAATTACATGGATGGTCGCTCCTCAACAGCCTTATTCTCCGTGCTAGTTGACAGCACTACACCGTAGTGTTCTTGGCTAGCGTGGGTATAGAGGTGGGGCGTCACAGATTGAATCTATGATGATTGAATGATGTTGCACTATTGTGTAAAACCTCTGGACTACACTCTTACACACACAAATATGGATTTCACGAGGAAATCAGTTAAGTCACAGATGATTTAAATTTAAATTGAAATATTAATTTCAATTCATTTTGGGAATGGATTTGGGTTAAATCTTAAAGCTTTGGAAAGGCGTTTTAATATAAAAGTTATTTTGAATGACTTGGTAAAATTTTTCAATTTAAATAATTTAATTTAATTTGAATTCAAGATTTGGAATTGAATTCCATGTTTGGAAATTATGGTTAAGATGTTATAAATGTGTTTATATGAATTTAAACCATTTTAAAAGTATGGTTTTGAGAATTTGAATTTAACCCAAGGACTTTAACTCGTATAAATGAATCAAATTTTCCGAAATGAAAACTATTTGTTTTCAAATAATATAAGCTTTCATATAACGAATGAATTTCCAATTTGTGTCAAAAGAATTTCAAGTTTGAAATGAAAATGGTTTTTCGAGTTATGAATAAATCTTTGTGAAAGATTGTTGAACTTTGTTTTGAAATTGGAAAGGTGTACCTTTTGTATAAAAGGTCGAAATGGAATTGTTTTGAAAGCTATCCGTTAAATCTTTGTTTTAAAGATTTAATGAGTTAATCCAATTGAAATGGAAATTGATCTGAAAAATCTATGAATAGATCTTTGTGAAACTGGGTGAACTTTGTGAGATGAATCTTTTTGTATAAAAGATTAAAATGGTAATGTGTTTAAACCATTTGAAGAAAGGTTTTGGGTAATAAGTTGTGACTTAACTGAAATCCCAATATCCATATGTTTTAAAATATTACGCTCATTATTTGGTTTAGCCGGGAGAGGACTTTGTGTCATATAACCCATTCTGAATAGTGATACGACGTGAATGGATAGCATTTGAAGACCGGTGTTGAAGACCGGGTGTTTGCGAGAACGATAGGATAACCTATCGATTGTCTCTGCACTGAGTGGCCCCGGTATAGAGATTCCCTAAGTGATGGGAAGTCCGATCGGGATTGTGAATACCCGGATTGCAAGGGCTTCTTTAGAAGTGCCTTCGGTTCAGTTCGAACCCGGAACAGACTTGTATGGTTGTATGTCTGACATTACACTTTGAGATATAAAGCTGATTTCTTTCAAATACATTTCTGTTTGGTGGCGGAGAATTTATTCTCTTAGCTTAACACCCTTCTCTGAGACGTACGAGCTCAGAGGTTATGTAGTTGAAGGTTATCAGTGATATACTCCCAATTTGGTAGTGTGGCATGCTAAGTGTTGCTGTGTGTTGCTGATCATTTGTTGATCAAAGCATGGCTTTCGTGCAAAGCGTAGCTTTGTGGATGAGACTGCATCAAGACCTCACACCCCGGAAATGGTCGAAACAGGAAAGATGCGGCAAGGTTTCAGGGGTAGCTCCCCTAGGGTATGTCCATTCCTTCTGGAAAAAGGTGGTATCATGGTATGAAGCCCAAATATTTACCTGTGTGGTTGCTCCAATCTCATTTACTGTGTGATTGTTGTTGTGTGATCGAGGACTCGGATAAAGGTCGCAAACGATCGGGGGTGGCATATCTCAGGTTTACTACCCGGGAAGGGGGTAATCGGGCTTGTGTTGGCAGAGAGCAGTTCTCTCTCGGGGCGTCCCTCTAGAGGCGTTCCCATGTGGCATAGGAAGTTCCTTAGCCTGACCATTTGTTGGAAAATCCAAAGAAACAATACGAGCCTTGTACGGTTTTAGTTGTATAACCTCCTATGGAATGTGGCGGTAACCTGCTATTGAACATAGTAGCTATAGTAGGCATACAATAATGCTTGTATGCTGGCTAAGATTGATATTGTATTTTCGAAATGCTTTCACACTATGCACTAGTGATAATATCAAAGAGTTTTCTCGTATTGAGCATATTTGACTATCATAAGGAGAAATCTCCTCCAATTCTGCATTTGCATTGTGTGTGTGGCGGGAGGCCTTATGGTAGTTTCATTTTCCAAAAAGCATTGCGGATTTCAATGTTTAAAATTCTTTTGTGGTTTGTTTTAAAAATAAACTTTTTTGTTTACTCATACCAGTCCCATGACTGACCCGGAGTTTATTGTTCCCTTCCTAAACTCTGGGTGCCCATAATTTTCCACACGGGAAATCTAGAGTTGGGTTTTTCAGATAGTCAGATTTAGTAGATTAGCGGGAGCTAGTTCAGTTTTTGGAGTTCATGACTAACCTTGCTTATCTTTGTGAAATGTGATGGTGGTTCGAGCTTGATGTTGGAGTTGGTGGATTCATTCTCTTTTTCAGATCATTTGGAGTTATCAGTTTTGTGGTTTCCGCTGTAACATTATTATTTGTCTCTGATATTCTTGTATCATATAGATATCATTGTTGTATATCATATTCAAGATATTATATCATTTGTGATGTATATGATATCATTCATTTCTTTCTTCCGCTATGTTGTTATACTTACTGTGTTATAAGCTCCGACACGAGTCGAATTTCAACGATTGAATCTGCGGCATACGAGTACAAGTGAAGTATGGATGTCGATTTTCGAACGTTGAAATTTGGATCGTGACATCCATGATGTTTTCCATGTTTCTCATCTTAGAAAATGTGTTAGAGACCCGTAGACTACTATTGCACCAACTGTGCTAGATAACTTAGTGGTATAACCCGACTTGACTATAGTGAGAAAAACGATTCACATTGTTGCGAGAGATGAGAAGAGGCTTAGGAACAAGACAATCAAACTAGTGAAAGTCTAGTGTAGTGACGATTAGGGAGACTGTACTTGGGAGAATGAAAGCGGGATTAGAGATACTTATCCTGACTTGTTTGATGGTATGTTTTACCTCTTTGATTTATGTGTTGTGTACCTTATCGTAAGTTCGAGGACGAAATTCTTTTAGGAGGGGGGTTTGTAACACCCCATATTTTTGGTAACATTATTTAGGACATTTAATTAGTTAGTTAAATAAAATAATGTGTTGATTAAGGGATTGAGACTAGATTTTTATTAAGGGGTAGCCGTGCCATCA
Source organism: Allium fistulosum (assembly GCA_030737815.1). NCBI lineage: Eukaryota > Viridiplantae > Streptophyta > Magnoliopsida > Asparagales > Amaryllidaceae > Allium > Allium fistulosum. The sequence goes on along the minus strand of CM060905.1, from coordinate 747,274,137 downwards.
AACTAATGAATTAAAAAAGAGTTAAAATGAAATAGAGGAGGGGTAAAATAGGAAAGATGCCATTCTTATGCCCTAAACCCTTGGCCGTGTATCCCATACATGATCATTTTCATTTGTCAAAATCTTAAAACTTGAGGCCGACCACCATTAACAAGAGAAAGAGGAAGAGGATTAAGAAAAGCTAAGAAAGAAACTAACTCAAATCAAATCCATTCACATGTCAATCTCTTTAATCTCTAAAGCTAAGGTGAATAGTGTTTTCATCTCTTATTTCTTTTGTTTTCAGATTTAAGATGAAATCCAAAATATTTTGCATTGATTTGCCATGTTTTTGAATGATGGAATGATTATATATACTTGTTGATGATTTATGGTTGTTCATATAGACTTTATGACATGGTTTGATATGAAAACCCTATTAAATGACATCCAAATGCCTTGCGAAGTTTTATATAGAACAAAAATATTATTTTGGAAATGGTTTTCAATTTTCATAATTTTATGAATTTATGTGGAATTTTTATAAATTTTCTAGTGAAGAAAATGTTATTTTAAGTTAAAAATTATTTAATGTTAAATAATTAATGGTTTGGGTTTGAAATTTGTATATGTTAGATAACATATAAAAAGTGATTTTCTAGAATTTTTATAGGATTTTCCTAAGTGTTTTAATGGGTATATAAAATTATTTAGGGTATGGGACTTAAATATTTTATATATTTATAAAAGGAGAAGGGGCTTTTTGTAAATAAATTCAGGTTGTTAATTCTGGAAAGTCGACAGTAATTTTAGAAACGAGAAACTTGTAACCAATCACAATTTGACAAACAAGGCAGGTTAGGTACAAAGAAATTGTGACGACCCGAAATTTTGGACATCTGAACTGGGAATATTTAATTGATTTTAAATATTCAAAAGGGTAATTTTAACTTGAATTTCAAATATCACTATTTATTGGGTAATTTAATTATCAAATCAAATAAGTGAAAATGGGAAAAAAATTTGAATCTTGATTTTTAAGCCTGTTAAAAATAGTTTAAAGGTTCAGAAAATTTATATTGTTAATATTGAAGGTGATGAAGCTTTTAAAATTTGATTTGGAAGTGATTTGTTCAGTTTTGAAATTTTATTGTTTAAATTGAATTTAAAAATAGCCATCCGGGGCACAGTCTCGGAATTCGACGAAACCAGTTCCATTGGGTCCGTAATATTGAATTATTACCGGATTACAAATTTCATAGCTTTCGGAATTAATGTGTGACCGTACGAAGTATAAACGCCTAGACGATAATTATCGATCTAACTTAAATATCTTTATTCGAAGGAAAATCAAATCACAGCCGACTTCCTTTCATATCCGTGTTTCTCTTTTTTATAACAACACATTAATATCTTCTTCTGTTCCCCACCCTTTCTTTTCAAATACAGATAGCTTCCAAGCAAAGAAAGAACGAGAACCCACTTTCGGAAAAAATTAATATAGTAAATCAACCTTAAACCCAAATCAAGTCCGCTTCCTCCCTTTAATGTCTGAGCAAATTCAAAAGTTAATATTCGAAATCGAAGGAGTAGACTCAAGTGGTGGCGGCTTCGTAGGGGCGTGTGTCATCTCGATCGAAGTTCTAGGGCTCGTAGCGGTGGAGCGGTCAAAGGGGTAGCGGCGGGTTGCACTCGATCTAGGGTTGTGGTCGCGTTCTGTGATGGTATTAGGGTTGGTCGGTGATGAAATCGATGCCGAGGGAGGTTGCTTGTTCGAAGTGGAGACGCGCGACAGTGGCGGTAGGGTCTGCGATAGTAGGCCAGAAGCAGCGATTTGGGGACGGCTAGCCGACGTTCGATCGTCGAAGTTTGGTTGCGATTTTGGTTAAGGTTGGGTATCATGGATCCGCTTTGGTCTGGTAGCAGTCAGGTATAGCCTGTTTATTTAGTTTATTTATTTAAAATTTACTAAATATGAATATTCAGGCTTGGAAAGAAATACGTATAGTTTAAAAACAGTTTATATAAATATAAAAATGAAAAGTTTTACAGTTAAGAAATTTTAAAATAATGTATTATTGGAGATTAATTTGTTTAACTAACTTATGTAATTATTTTAGAAACTGTTAAATGGAAATTAGTTTAAAACAAAAACTATTTGTCTGTTAAATTTCAAAATAGAAAATAAATTGTTCGATTAGTCCAGATACTAATAAAATCATTAGTTAAAAAATTAAACATTTATTAGCTTGAATCAAATTTATTAACTGGGAAATTGATTGATTCGATTAATTCTAATATTTATAAACCATATAAATATTTTTTACAAGGTCTGAAATCTTGGAAAATCAAGCCGGTTTGGTATGGATTGCAACAATGAACTCAAAGGTGAGTTAATCTCACTCATCTGGCTTTATTTTAAATTTAAACAGTAAAATTTAAATATTTGAGTGAATGTTTGCATTGATTGGATATGCTATATTATATATAGTAGTATATACCAATATATATATATTGGCATATGTATATATTGGAATTGATATTCCCGCATTATATAGCGGATGAGACCCTATGCGCCGCACAATAGCGGATGATAATATTTAAATCCCATATACCGCGATATTCCACCTCGAAGTGGAATTGGTATTGTGCTAACGTCTGTGGATGCAGGGAAAACAGGTTGGAGGCATCCAATAGGATTCCTCAAAATTATTTAGAATTGTTTGATATTCTGTGTTATGGATATTTGATATTCTGTGACGAATATTATTGTTAATTGGAAATATCGATTGTTATGAATTGCTTGAATATATTTCGAAGCACTGAGTTATCGGAAAATATAGAATGGGATTTTGAAAGGAAAATAATAAAATGAATTTTAAGTAAAATGATTATAGTGAATTCAAATAAATTAAGGATGAATTAAAAGAATGGAAATGAAATTAAAATACTAATAAATAATTTCGAGTATGGAAGATAAAGGATTTGAATAAGTAGAAATTAACAAATAGTAAACTTAAGTGATATCAAGTAAAGGGATAAAGAATTATTTCAAGTTTAAACTTTTAAATTTACATTAAAGGATTAAGAAGTAAATTTGAGGAATCTAAATTTGAATTTTTAATTAAAGGTATTTTTAAATCATAATCTGAAATTAAAGGATTTTGGAATAAATGAAGTAAAATGGAAATCAATTTGGAAATTGATTTAAGTGTTTGAAATTGGATATTTGGAAGAATAAATTCAAAGTGGAATTTATTTAAGAATGGGAAAATTTGTTTAAAAATAAATAGTGATTTATTTTTAAAAAGAAGGTGAAGAGAAGTATATTTCCCTGGATAGCCAAGTAAGTTTTCAAAGTAAAATTTAAAATATAAGACAAAAGTTTAATTTGGTTTTAAAAAAACATATTTTAGAAAATTTATTATTTTTTATGAATGTTTAAAATTCTAAAGTAAATGTTTATTTTCAAATCTAATATTGTAGTAAATATATACAAGTAACTTGGTATTATATTTTAAAAAGGGAAGTTTGTTTATATTTTCAAAATGGTTTTATTTTAAATATTTTTAAATATATATTTTAATAGAGTATTAAAGAAGTTTTAATTTCAATATTATCAAGTATATTTGTAATAAAGTGTTTTTAAAAATTATTTAAAAAAATCTAAAATGGCTTTTGTACTTGGTGTTTCAGTGGAAATAATTATTTGGGAAATTATTCCGTGGGAGGAATATGTTTGAAACTGTTTTCAAAAGGGGTTTGAAAATAGAAATATATCTTGTGAAGATATTTTAGAAAAGATGAATAATTTGGAGAAATTATTTATTGATTGATGGTTGTTTTTGTATGTTAATTGATAGTTAAATAACCGACTATCAATATTGGCCAAATGCGCTGATCGTTTCGAAGAGGCCGGGATCGAGATTTATTTCTCGAAAACCACTTCGATCCGGTTTGTACGTTTCGTGGGGAAACGAGTTGATATCGAAGATGGGATAGTGTTTTCAGTTCTGTTCGGACCGGGGATGGACTTGTATGGATGAATGCTTTCGAAAACATCGTTAGGGGACGATGGGCATTCTAAGTGAAACGTTCTATAAAGGTAACGTTTAGCCTCAAGCCTCATCAACCGGGAATGACTGAAAATCAGGGGTTATGCAGCAAGGCTTCGTGGGTAGCGCCCACTGGAGAGTATGGTCATCCCTGTCTAGAGGTCCCTTTTATTTCGGCTTAGTGGTGCGGTTGCTGATCCCAACCGTGGGGTGATCATATTTGGAATTTCCCATAGGTGATTTTGGTCTTGTGTTGCATGGGGTCAGGTGCGATCCTCGGTACTGTGATCTAGGCCACGTACTGTGACAGGTGGTACCCTAGTGCCTAGTCATTCGTTTGAAATCCATTCTCCCTACGTGCCTTGTACGGTATTTGTTTGTATACCTAGTATGCTGAAATTTAATCATGTAAAAATTTCAACTATTTGAATAAGTATTTGTATATAGACACTATTATAATATCAGAGGATTTTATAAAAAGTGTTTTAGCTATCGTAAGGTAAAAACCCGACATGTTTATTTGTGGCGTGGTCTTACGAGATGCTTTTGATTTCAAAGGATTTTGAAACTTTAATAATCAATTTGAGTGTGATTTTCTCACGCTGGTAATCCAGACTGACTCGGGTATTGTTTTATATGATGCTCGGGTCAGACCGAGATAAACATGTTCAGGTTATAGCTGTGGAGCTCAGGCGATGAGTTGGATGGCGAGACGTATCTCCCGTATTTGTCATATATATATTCCGCTGTGTTGATTTTTGTACTCTGATGTATTGAGGACATGATATGATTATTGTCCAGTTGTATGTAAGTGTACTCTGATGTATACTCTGATGATGTATATAAACAGATATAGTTTTGTTTAGTGAAAAACTGTTATTATATATTATATTTTATTCCACTGCGATGTGAGATTCTGATGTTGTTTTCTCTTTTCTTCTTCTACCTCTTCTTCTTTAACACTAATGGTTCGATTTTCCAGGGCTGGAAAGTCGGGTCGTTTCATTTGGTATTAGAGCGAAGGTGGCGATAACCTTGGCTCTGGTGGGAATTTTGAGAGTATTAATAGATATGAGCGCGTATTTTTTAGTGGATATAAAATGGTTTTATATTGTGTTGGTTGGTTTATTGAGTAGTTTATGGATTCTGGTCAATACGAGTAATTAACGTTATTGATAGGGATCTCTAAACACTTGAATAGAACAATTCGACACGATATTGTTTTAAAATGGGTGAATGAAATAATTTTACCCAAATTATTTTGTATATAAAGGAATAATTTCTCGTAAATTATTATAATTATATATTTGGATGCTTGGTTGTTAGAGAATGATAATTATTCTCATTTCTGTGTAGAAATTGAACAAGAAATTGGAAATTTATAACCAAAGTTGAAGAATGAATTTATATAACAAATGAAATTTGAAATATAGATTATAAATGCAATTTATAATTTGGAATAAACTACATTTACAAATGAGATTTGTAAATGCAGACGGTGAAAGTGATTGTAATTTTGGAATAAAATTCTAGAGGAATATTTGGAAATAAATTGAGATGAAAATCCCAGAGTAATGTTGATATAAAATAGGATGGATTTCGAATTTTGAAGTTTTGGGAAAATTTAAATTCCTTTGGATTTGAAAGTGGTTTTCAAACGTTTAGAGAAATAATTTCAAAAATGTTTTGGGTTGAATTTGAAATCTGGGAAGATTTGAAAGTTAAAATATTTGAAATGTTTTAAAAAGATAAAAGCATTTAATTCTCTTTCGGTCACTTGAAAATAACTTCGGTGATGACTGCAGCATCATCGATGTTTATTTTCGAGTTTCTAGGAGAGGAATTGCTACCAAATTGTTTTGAAATGGGAAGTGTTTGTGAACTGAGTTTGGATTTGAAATTCAAAGGGAATTTGAATTGCCAGAAAATTTTGGAATTGTTTTACACTCTGGAATCTTATTTAAATGTTTATGGAATGATGAGAAAAAAAAAATATAAAATCCAAATTTGAGATATAGAATAAAATTGAATTCAAGTAAACTAAATGAAGTGGTTTTGAGATAAAATCAAATATTGGCTTAAAAATTAAAAGTAAGCTATTTTTCTAAATAAGATATTTGATAGAGTATGTTAATGAAACTTAACTCGATGAAATAAAATGGATTATAAGTTAATAATAAGCCTGGAAATAAATCTGAATTATGGATAGAATTTGACTAGAATTGATAATGGAATTCTGGTTAGTTAATAAAATTTGAATTGTAAGTTAACAATGGATTTTGTGGAGTTAAACTTGAGTAATAAATAAATAAAATCCAACTTGGAAGTAAAATTTAATATTGAAACCGAATATGGAAATTTAATTTAAATTGTGTATGTGAAGTAAAGTGAAAATTGAAGAATTTGTTCAGAAAACTAAAAGATGTAAAAGTTTGCATATAAAGTTTCATTTGAAATTTAAAAATAAATTAGTAGGTAGAACTAATTTAAAGAGTGACTAATTAAATTAAATGGGTCATGAATGAATTGAATTCGGAGATTAAAATTTATAATGTATGAAACAAAAGAACTAATCAAATAAATTTGTAGAGTGAAATGAGATTTGATTGAAATAGAATCAAGTTAAATAGAGTTGGATTGAATAACTATGGTCTGAGTTGAAAATAAAATCCAAGTGGGAAGAAATAAATTGAAATGGATTGAATGAGTACTAATTGGATTAAATTAGTAAAATAAAATGGAATTGATTGATAGAAGTGAAATAAAATTGGTTTTTGAATCAATTGTAATGATATGAGTTCGTTTGGATTAAAATGAATTGGATGTAAGCAATAAAGTGTAAACCATTTAAGTGGGACGAAATAAAATGAATTGAGTGAGATGGTGTGTAAATGGATTGAAAGCATTTAAATTTGCATTGGAACCTTATAAACTTACTTATGGAAGTGTTTAGTGGATATTGCTTATGTTATTCAAATGTTAGCTATTGGATTTTAGTAAGATGTTAATAAACTTTGAATATTTGTCACTAACCTGTTTAAGTTGAGTTAGTACAGGTACCGGGAAGCCGTTTGGCTGGATTTGATTGCGAAATTTACTAAAATAAATAGCTGCTTGCTTAAAAATGCTAAAATAAGGTACGCTTAGGCGAAAAATTCAAAATAGGAAATATGAACTGCATATATTGATATATATATATATATATTGTGATTTCCGGCCTGAGGCCGATGTATTTATATATTTGTGAATCCTGCGATATCGTAGAAGTCCCTCCGTAAAAAGGAGACTCTGCCAAAATTTTCTGGAAATTCTGGGAGTTAGAAATTTTTTGAAATTTTTGGAAATTTTCATTAACAACAATTGATTTAAATTGGTTAAACAAATAAAGTTGAAATTGAACATTTAAATCTATTTTAAATATGAATGTAAAGTAAGTAAAATTGAAGGAACTAAAGAAAGAAAAGTTCACAAATAAATTTTTAATTGAGATTTAAATTAATTAGTAAGTGTAACTGATTAAATATTCAAAGTGGAAGATGAATTAAATTCAAGTGAAACTGTAAGGCAAAAGTGAATAGAAATGGATATGAACTTCAATAGTGGAGTGAAAATAAGTATAAGCAGTATGTAAAATATTTATATGGAACTTTAGAAGTATGGTGAGATTCTTAAGTAATTTGGTATTGAGGAAAATTATTCTAGATGAATAATTGAATGACGATTAAAATTTGAAGTTGTGAAATGAGAAAATTGTGGATAAGTGAATGAAATCAAACTGAATGTGAATAAAAAGGAAATTGATATAATTGATAATCAATTGGAATTTATACGTAGGATGTACGTATATTATTTTATTCGCATAGCTATTTGATCCAGATTTGAGCGCAGAATTTCGAGATAGTTATATCGGTCCGAGTTAGGATTTTTCACTCGATTTTCGGCGGCGAACCTGGATATGGATTGTTGATTGGTTCTGTAAATTCTCTATCATAGTTGGTGGCTATGCAAGGAGAATGACGGTTTCTGATCAAGAAACCAGATCTGAGTCCGCACTAGGAAATTGGGTGGACGATACTATTAATTCGGAAGTGGAATTGTGTGATTGAGTGAGTGATCGATTTGATATTGCGTACGAATGATATATGTGTATCGTACGGACTTAAGAAAAGCAAATATTGAAAATTTGTAAAGGAAATGTATAAAATAAATTGAAATGTTGTGGGTGGATATTATTGCAGAATTGTATACAGGTAATTTAAAGGCAAAAGAAGTTGGGATTTTGATTTCAAAGATAAATAAAATTTCTCAACAAAAGGTATGTATTTAAATTTCTGTATGAAATTTGATTGGGTTTTGATGCAGCCACTTGGCATTTTGTTTCCTTTTTGGATTTGGGAGGCCGTAGAGCCGTTTTGTAGTTGTACCGAGCTAGCCGCGCAAAGGAGACGCTGGCAAAATTTTTTGGAAATTTAGTGAGTTAGAAAAATTTTGAGGAATTTTGATAATTTAAAATTTGAATTCAAATCTAAATTTGAACTGATAAGTAAGTAATATTGTTTGAAACTTATAGATAAGTTTGGAATGTAATAATTAGGACAGTGTGTCTTTGATAAAAAGATTTGTTTGGAAAGTTGTTAAAAACTATTTGGGTAAGGAAATAGTTAATGGGTTATAGATCATTCCTCTTAACTAGTAATTTCGGGGACGAAATTCTTTTAAAGGGGGAGGAATGTGACGACCCGAAATTTTGGACATTTGAACTGGGGATATTTAATTGATTTTAAATATTCAAAAGGGTAATTTTAACTTGAATTTCAAATATCACTATTTATTGGGTAATTTAATTATCAAATCAAATAAGTGAAAATGGGAAAAAATTTTGAATCTTGATTTTTAAGCCTGTTAAAAATAGTTTAAAGGTTCAAAAAATTTATATTGTTAATATTGAAGGTGATGAATCTTTTAAAATTTGATTTGGAAGTGATCTGTTCAGTTTTGAAATTTTATTATTTAAATTAAATTTAAAAATAGCCGTCCGGGGCACAGTCTCGGAATTCGGCGAAACTAGTTCCATTGGGTCCGTAATATTGAATTATTACCGGATTACAAATTTCATAGCTTTCGGAATTAATGTGTGACCGTACGAAGTATAAACGCCTAGACGATAATTATCGATCTAACTTAAATATCTTTATTCGAAGGAAAATCAAATCACAGCCGACTTCCTTTCATATCCATGTTTCTCTTTTTTATAACAACACGTTAATATCTTCTTCGGTTCCCCTCCCTTTCTTTTCAAATACAGATAGCTTCCAAGCAAAGAAAGAACGAGAACCCACTTTCGAAAAAAAATTAATATAGTAAATCAACCTTAAACCCAAATCAAGTCCGCTTCTTCCATTTAATGTCTGAGCAAATTCAAAAGTTAATATTCGAAATCGAAGGAGTAGACTCGAGTGGTGGCGGCTTCGTAGGGGCGTGTGTCATCTTGATCGAAGTTCTAGGGCTCGTAGCGGTGGAGCGGTCGAAGGGGTAGCGACGGGTTGCACTCGATCTAGGGTTGTGGTCGCGTTCTGTGATGGTATTAGGGTTGGTCGGTGATGAAATCGATGCCGAGGGAAGTTGCTTGTTCGACGAGGAGACGCGTGACAATGGCGGTAGGGTCTGCGATGGTAGGCCAGAAGTAGCGATTTGGGGACGGCTAGCCGACGTTCGATCGTCGAAGTTTGGTTGCAATTTTGTTAAAGGTTGGGTATCATGGATCCGCGTTGGTCTGGTAGCAGTCAGGTATAGCCTGTTTATTTAGTTTATTTATTTAAAATTTACTAAATATGAATATTCAGGCTTGGAAAGAAATACGTATAGTTTAAAAATAGTTTATATAAATATAAAAATGAAAAGTTTTACAGTTAAGAAATTTTATAATAATGTATTATTGGAGATTAATTTGTTTAACTAACTTATGTAATTATTTTAGAAATTGTTAAAGGGAAATTAGTTTAAAACAAAAACTAATTGTCAGTTAAATTTCAAAATAGAAAATAAATTGTTCGATTAGTCCAGATACTAATAAAATCATTAGTTAAAAAATTAAACATTTATTAGCTTGAATCAAATTTATTAACTGGGAAATTGATTGATTCGATTAATTCTAATATTTATAAACCATATAAATATTTTTTACAAGGTCTGAAATCTTGGAAATTCAAGCCGGTTTGGTATGGATTGCAACAATGAACTCAAAGGTGAGTTAATCTCACTCATTTGGCTTTATTTTAAATTTAAACAGTAAAATTTAAATATTTGAGTGAATGTTTGCATTGATTGGATATGCTATATTATATATAGTAGTATATACCAATATATATATTGGCATATGTATATATTGGAATTGATATTCCCGCATTATATAGCGGATGAGACCCTATGCGCCGCACAATAGCGGATGACAATATTTAAATCCCATATACTGCGATATTCCACCTCGAAGTGGAATTGGTATTGTGCTAACGTCTGTGGATGCAGGGAAAACAGGTTGGAGGGATCCAATAGGATTCCTCAAAATTATTTAGAATTGTTTGATATTCTGTGTTATGGATATTTGATATTCTGTGATGAATATTATTGTTAATTGGAAATATTGATTGTTATGAATTGCTTGAATATATTTCGAAGCACTGAGTTATCAGAAAATATAGAATGGGATTTTGAAAGGAAAATAATAAAATGAATTTTAAGTAAAATGATTATAGTGAATTCAAATAAATTAAGGATGAATTAAAAGAATGGAAATGAAATTAAAATACTAATAAATAATTTCGAGTATGGAAGATAAAGGATTTGAATAAGTAGAAATTAACAAATAGTAAACTTAAGTGATATCAAGTAAAGGGATAAAGAATTATTTCAAGTTTAAACTTTTAAATTTACATTAAAGGATTAAGAAGTAAATTTGAGGAATCTAAAATTTGAATTTTTAATTAAAGGTATTTTTAAATCCTAATCTGAAATTAAAGGATTTTGGAATAAATGAAGTAAAATGGAAATCAATTTGGAAATTGATTTAAGTGTTTGAAATTGGATATTTGGAAGAATAAATTCAAAGTGGAATTTATTTAAGAATGGGAAAATTTGTTTAAAAATAAATAGTGATTTATTTTTAAAAAGAAGGTGAAGAGAAGTATATTTCCCTGGATAGCCAAGTAAGTTTTCAAAGTAAAATTTAAAATATAAGACAAAAGTTTAATTTGGTTTAAAAAAACATATTTTAGAAAATTTATTATTTTTATGAATGTTTAAAATTCTAAGGTAAATGTTTATTTTCAAATCTAATATTGTAGTAAATATACACAAGTAACTTGGTATTATATCTTAAAAAGGGAAGTTTGTTTATATTTTCAAAATGGTTTTATTTTAAATATTTTTAAATATATATTTTAATAGAGTATTAAAGAAGTTTTAATTTCAATATTATCAAGTATATTTGTAATAAAGTGTTTTTAAAAATTATTTTAAAAAAATCTAAAATGGCTTTTGTACTTGTTGTTTCAGTGGAAATAATTATTTGGGAAATTATTCCGTGGGAGGAATATGTTTGAAACTGTTTTAGGGGTTTGAAAATAGAAATATATCTTGTGAAGATATTTTAGAAAAGATGAATAATTTGGAGAAATTATTTATTGATTGATGGTTGTTTTTGAATGTTAATTGATAGTTAAATAACCGACTATCAATATTGGCCAAATGCGCTGATCGTTTCGAAGAGGCCAGGATCGAGATTTATTTCTCGAAAATCACTTCGATCCAGTTTGTACGTTTCGTGGGGAAACGAGTTGATATCGAAGATGGGATAGTGTTTTCAGTTTCGTTCGGACCCGGGACGGACTTGTATGGATGAATGCTTTCGAAAACATCGTCAGGGGACGATGGGCATTCTAAGTGAAATGTTCTATAAAGGTAACGTTTAGCCTCAAGCCTCATCAACCGGGAATGACTGAAAATCAGGGGTTATGCAGCAAGGCTTCATGGGTAGCGCCCACTGGAGAGTATGGTCATCCCTGTCTAGAGGTCCCTTTTATTTCGGCTTAGTGGTGCGGTTGCTGATCCCAACCGTGGGGTGATCATATTTGGAATTGCCCATAGGTGATTCTGGTCTTGTGTTGCAGGGGGTCAGGTGCGATCCTCGGTACTGTGATCTAAGCCACGTACTGTGACAGGTGATACCCTAGTGCCTAGTCATTCATTGGAAATCCATTCTCCCTACGTGCCTTGTACGGTATTTGTTTGTATACCTAGTATGCTGAAATTTAATCATGTAACAATTTCAGCTATTTGAATAAGTATTTGTATATAGACACTATTATAATATCAGAGGATTTTATAAAAAGTGTTTTAGCTATCGTAAGGTAAAAACCCGACATGTTTATTTGTGGCGTGGTCTTACGATATGCTTTTGATTTCAAAGGATTTTGAAACTTTAATAATCAATTTGAGTGTGATTTTCTCACGCTGGTAATCCAGACTGACTCGGGTATTATTTGATATGATGCTTGGGTCAGACCGAGATAAACAAGTTCAGGTTATAGCTGTGGAGCTCAGGCGATGAGTTGGACGGCGAGACGTATCTCCCGTATTTGTCATATATATATTCCGCCGTGTTGATTTCTGTACTCTGATGTTTTGAGGACATGATATGATTATTGTCCAGTTGTATGTAAGTGTACTTTGATGTATACCCTGATGATGTATTATATAAACAGATATAGTTTTGTTTAGTGTAAAGCTCTGTTATTATATATTATATTTTATTCCACTGCGATGTGAGATTCTGATGTTGTTTTCTCTTTTCTTCTTCTACCTCTTCTTCTTTAACACTAATGGTTCGATTTTCCGGGGCTGGAAAGTCGGGTCGTTTCAGAAATAGTTTAAAAAGGACTAATCTACATGTTTTTCACTGTTTCGATGCTTTCAGCACCAGGTTTCGCCTCCTTACTTTCGCCTTCGACACTTTCGAAACCAATGGGCATGGTATCAGGGAACTGGTACATAGTGAATTCGATGTAGGCGTAAGGTATATGGTCGAAACAAGGGGTTCTGAAGGGGTTGAGGCATTACTTTGCTTTTAAAAGAAAATGCACCTGTTTTCTTTCGACTAAGTAGCTTTCGACTAGGTTGGCTTTCGACCAGGTCAAATGGTTTTAAAGAAAATGGTTTTGATTGGGTTGTGCTTTTGTTTTGAATGACTGCATTTGACTAAGTCAAAACCTTTTAGCTGCCACTTTCTACCTTTCGACTCAGATGGGTTTCGAAAGGGTTGTTTTGCTTTGTTTTCTTTTTTAAACTTGACCACTTCTCCAATTCTTTCGAAGGGATGGTTTCGACACCATCACTTCTTTACTTAGGAATGATTTCGAAAGGAATGCCTTCTACTTTAAAGGGTTTCTGATCCTTTTGCTCTACTTGAAGGCATAATCAAAATGGTTTCGACCAATACGGTTTTCAAAGGATTCGAAGGAGTAAATTTTTGAATGGTTTCGAAAGGTTTCCACATGTTTTAAATTGAACCCAAAGACTTTTGAAAGGTTTAGTGTTTTAACGCTTTTGAAAGGGTTATAAATGAAGGTTTCAAAGGGGTGGTTCCCCAATGATTTCAAAAGATTTTGAAGATAGGTTTTCCAATTGTTTCGAAGGAGTCGAAAGGGAAGGTTTTTTTTCTGGTTGTTTCAAAAGGATTAAAAGGAAAGGTTTCGAAAGGCAATGCTTAAAGGTTTTAAAAGGAAGATGTCTATGGTTTTTAAAGCTTTCGAAAGAAAGGTTTTTCAGTGGTTTCGAAAGGGTTTTGTGAATGGTTTCGCAAGGAAGGTTTTGACCTTTCGGCCTAGGTTAAATAAAGGGTTTTATTCGGTTTAGAAAGAGGCACCTTAAATGGTTTCGAAAGGGGTACTTTCAATAGATTCGAAAGGGGGACGTTTAAAGGTTTAAATGTTTTCATCAACTAAGATTTGAGTAAATTATATATATATATATATATATATATATATATAAAATGGCAAGGTGATTTTGAGTAAAGCATAGAATATATATAGATTTTCCTTGTTTGATTTTGATTTAAAGGTTTTAAATCATTTTGAAAAGGTTTTCAAGGACAATTATGGGAAGGGATCCCTAAGTAAAATGACTAAAATATTAGAATACTAGATGGGACTGGTATAGGGTCGTGCCCTATACATTAGCTATTAGCCCCAGCTAATTTTGTCCAAAATTCCAATGTGTAGGACTTTGTCACAGGTAAGACTGAAATTATGATTGCACACAGAAAGGAATATATGTTTGCATACCGATAGGTTATTGGTGATTCCGCACAACCATCAGGATCAGGTGACCCAGGGAGATGTTAATTTACGGACAGATTGTCCAGAAGAGAAGTATTTTAACAGATAGTTAAGGACAGACCGTCAAGAAGAAAAGTGTATAACAAATGTTAGATAAATTTTGATATATTATCTGGTAGGCCCGAGTCAGCCAAAGGTTAATAGTTAGCCAAACAAAACTATAATGTTCAAACAGATAGTTCATTTATTACTTGATATGTATGTTGACATAATGATGCTTTACAGATTTTAATCAGTTTTGGTTGCAGGAAAAAATTTGCAAAATATGTGTTTTAAAAGGATGTTAGTGAGGGGAAACCTGTTCTGCTAAGCGGTGTGGTCTCACTTAATATAAAATAACCAAGATGTATAGTATTATTCACACCAGGCTTTATGTCTGACTCAAAGTTTTTGGTTTCCCTTTATATTCTCGGGTGCTCAAAAATTGATTTGAGTAGGCTGAGGGTTGAGGTTTTTCAAGCTTTAGTAATTTTGGCAATTGAAGCTTTCGAAGACAAGCATGTGGCTAACGAATAGCTAATAAGGAGTTATAGTTTATTCTGTTTCTTTCTACTATGTGTATTAAGTCAAATATGACTATATTGACTCTGGTCAACCAAGGGGACATCGCCAAATGTTGCTCTTGGTATATTTTGTAATTAATATATTTGATCATTGCCTGAGAAACGTTAAGGGATTATGTAACTTGGATATGAATTATTGTTTTGAAATGTAATAAGTAAAATGTTGTTTTTGAAATCTGTGATTTCTTCATATTCAAGTGCTTCTGATATTATGAATACCATTAGCATTAATGTATATTGTCACCAGAAGTTAATACTATAGATGACTGCGGCATCTGTAGCGCTTAGCTTTTGGTCTTCAGGTATGGGATGTTACATTTCTGTTTCAACATATATGTACCAAAACATAAAGTCATACCATGCGGTAATTTTGTGAGTAAAATGCGAACCAAAACTTGAGTATATCGAATGAAAAATAAGTTCTGTTAATTTCAACAATTGAAATTCAAGGTATTATTCTTATTGATGTGGCTCACTATATTCCGTATGCATTTGTCTTTCTCTTAAAAGCACATTTGCGGCTAATGGATCATATCCCTTTGGATACAATTATCAAAATCATATTTTAATAATTTATTTGGAATCTATTTCAAATTCGCACATTATAGGATTTCATAGAGTCAATATTCTTAATGGTTTAATTAAACAACTGAGGATTATTTATTCTGGACATTGACAAGAAACTCACTGTTTCTTTTTATTGTACAAGAATACTCGTTAGAAGTTCCAATGTATTTGTGTTCATTAGCTTAATTTCATTTCATCTCTTATAATCAATTTTATCATTGTATCATATCCAAATTCATTTTATACCAATAATTTCATAAAGAAATTTCTTCACTACGAAGTTGGTATATCTTGACACAATAGTTGTTTCACAATGCAACGGAACTACGATTCATAACCATTTTATGAATTGCCTTATATAGAACTAATTTTGCATTAGTTCGCAATATATTTATGTTCACAACTAAATTAGTCATCTGATGACCATCTTTTCCAAAATTCTCTTAGGACAATTCATACAAGATCCCTTATGTACAATTATTACGTGCAGCCTCTCAACTCGAACAACATACCAACTCCTTGACCCAGGATATGTAGGGGTTTCTTATAAACCATTATTTCGTATGGTTTTGTAGTCTATTCTTTGGATGATATTAATTTTAACGCTGTGTACTACTCTTAAGTACACACCTTATAGAAAGAGTTTGACTCAACTTCACTCACCATTAATCGTGTTTTGTCTAACAAAGTTCGATTACTTCTTATCAATACATTATTATGTATTATTTGGAGGAGTGACCTTTCATACCAAATCTTTATTTGTATTAGGTACATAGGAATTCTTTCTAATAACTCACTCATTCAATCAAATCGAATCATTTATGTTGGATGTTATTTTATTTACTTTCATTTTATGTTCTATGTGCTTATTATAGACTTATACATGCGTATCAAATACACATGTTCATGTCCGTGATAACTCATCGATGAATAGGACGAAGTGCATGGAATCGTTTTGATATTAATAGACCTATGATTACATACATCTATATGTATTAATCTGAAGAGTTTATCAACTCTTATGCCGCTCCCACTAAATATATAGGTGAATAGCCCTTAATTGTTTGATATATAATTAACCAATATCATATGATTCACAATCATATAATAAAAATTATTTCTCAAAACCGTGGCTTAGTCTATAACTCCAAAAAAATGTAAATAATTTTAGATGCTTATGTATTTCCCAATGCATTAGATACTATAGTTTTATTTTACAACAAATATTCATAATATTCTCATTGAAATAAAGTTATGTCTATTCTTTAGTCATCATCGAAGAACAAATATCATTTCATAAATAATGCACGGTACATTTTACGAAAACAATTTTCGTAACTAGATGTAATTCATAACTGTTATATGGCATGCTCCCACTATTTCTGCTATTACTATAGCAGTGTATCGAATATGGAGGTTCATCATCCACTTAATATAAACTATTTATTTCATATACGACAACTAGTTTACAGCGGAGAGTTCTTTGATCAAATATCCTGAACTCAAAGAAATAAATATAAATGGAAACAATTTTCTATACGAAAACATATTTTGAAATAGAAACCATATTTCTTGTTTCAATGTTAAGTATCAATCATTGTTATTACAGTTCTCGTTTTCGATGTTTCTTTATAAAGTAGAAGTGACCATTCACTCTTTTCATCCAAACTTCTCCTTAAATCACATCCACTTTTGTACATCTGTTTTTCTTTCTAAATGGTCAGACCATTCAAATGAGATCTCTTACCACAATATCATAACGAACTCTTTATTAAATGCATTTGAGCATCCTTAACATTTAAGGATATCAAATATGATGCACCATATGTAAACTGATCAAACTTACATTTCAGTGATGAGTTCTTAGCTTTTATTGTAGTTTTGGTCTTGTGTTACATTTAATACAATAAGATCTTTATTGTAATCAATCAAATCAAACATCTGATCTCGCACTATGGTTTATTTGCTTATTCTGAGTGAACTAATTTCATCGAAATATTGTATATTACAAACTGTGACCATTCACCATACAATATTTATATGTGATTATATATGGATCAGATATCCATAGTGTTATGTTACTTTTGAGTTTGGAACTTATAGAATGCAATACAAGGTCACAGCCAAATAAACACGTAAGTAACTGAATTACGAACGTATCTATTAGTTGTAAAATTAAGTGCTTGCATGAGTGTTGAAACATTAACATGCAATAAGAATATATGAGTAAGTATAGTTATATTTCTATTTGTCAATCTTCAGTTCAGTTCAATTGTATATGTTAATTGATAAACATTTTATCAATCTTAATATGTGCACAAATTTTTCAATGTAGATTATTATAACATTATATAGAAAATCTTCTTAAAATATTAGAAAGGTCAAATGTTATTATTTCATTTTTCTAATAAGGCTCCCACAAGTCTTTCATGTTTCACCAAACCTGTAACGACCTTTAAATTTATCGATTTGAATTTGAATATTTAAATCATTTTAAAATATTTAAATAATAGATTTTTATAACCAAATAAAAATATTCTAAATATTCATTAATGATATTAAAATCATTTTCAAATTTTGTTTACCAATATATTTAGTTTAAACAAAAACAGAAAATGTGACCAAAAAGCGTTTTTCGAAATTTCGACTTTTCGACATCAATAAGTTGTTGGAAAATGTTATGCACACTTGTGTACATGTACACACATATAAATTCATGTCATATGATTAGGTTAAGAGTGAATTAGGATTTTAAAGTAGGATTTAGTTAATTAAGTAATGATGTAACATTAAATAATCAAGTATGGTGCAATAAGTGTTAAATAGTGACCTAAGGACCTAAGTATGTAAACATACTTACCCTAACCACCCTAGGTTTGTACATGGAAGCATGGTGGGGTGGTGTACATGTAGGTGATGTGGGAAGAAAGGTATGGAAAGAGGTATGGTGTAGCATGACATGTTTATATTATTTTATATAAGGTTAGTTTACTAATTTCTAGATTTTTATTCCTATAAATACCTCCCACCTTCCTCACATTCCCCTTTACTTCATTTACTTTCTTTTCTCCATTTCTAGCTTCTTTCCATACTACATTTGTGTCCATGGCTTCCGTCTCCTTTTGCTAAGAGAAAAGTTAGTGTGTACACTTTGAAACCAAGTCTAAAATCACCTACGTCCACTTACATACCACTTCTCCACCAAAACAATCCCTTACATCCCTTAAATAGTGTTGGTCGACCCCATTCCTAGCCTAGGCTGAGCAACTTTACACCCCTTAAGCCCACACAAGTTCAAAATTCCAAGTTAAAGAAGTTTGCTTAGTGTTTAGTCAAGTTCGGTGGAACTCAAACCTTGTTTTATTGCATTTCGGTAAGTAAAAATCTCACCTTTCAAACTAATCTTTTAAACTTTTTGCATGTTCCATATTGTTGGTATAAACTGCTTATTGGATGTGTAACTGAATGATGTTTGATATTGAATTGGTTTGTGATTCAAAAAGTTGACAAATTTGGGTAGTTAGTTAGTAACCTTCGAGTTAGTAAGCGACAGTTACATATGCTAAGTTATGCTCTCTACATATGTTGTAATAGTTAAGTATCATGTATAAATGCTCGTATGCTTGCTATGCGATGTTTAGTTGTATTGATAATGACATGAATTTGTTTTCTGAACTGCTCGTATAGTGATAGTCGCTACATCGGCACTTTCGGAAAATCATTTTTTATCGAAACTGGTTGGTTTCATTATTTTCTTGGATTAGTTTTACAAGTTAAGAAACTTTGAAATGATAATGATTACAAATTTAACTAATTATTTTAATAAGGATTATTTAATTTAATTAATTATTTAATTAATTCGATTAAGGTTAATTAATTGACTAGTTAATGATGTGTTTAAATTTAACTAATTACTTAGTTAATGAAGTTTTAGACATTAATTAATTATTTTATCTAATGTTGTTTAAAGATAATTAAACATTTAACAATGATGGATTAAATTTAAATAATCAATTCATTAATGATGTTTTTAAATTAATTAAATTTTTTATTTAATGACTTTCGAAGGAAATCAACTTGTTTTAATTTTAATCAATCTTTCCTTTAATGATGTTTTAAATTGATTAATCATTTTAAATACTGATGTTTAATTAATTATTAAATAATATCATTAATTAATTGAATTAATGATGTTTTAAAGGTGATTTACCCTTTTTAATCAAAGGCATTGAAGTTATTTAATCAACTTAATTAATTAAGTTTTAAAGTGGATTTATCAAAGTAACAAGGATGTTTTAAGTTATTAAATCCTTTTTTATAATGATGTTTCAAAGTTAGTAAACTCTATTAACAAAGTGTTTTAAAGCTAATACTTGTAATGTGAAGCCAAGCAATAATTCCTTTTTTAAAAGAAAAAGTTTGATTCATTTATGGAAATGAATTAATTTCCGTAAAGCGATATCATTTATATGGAAATGATTTATTTGTATTCTTAACACTAAACATCGAAGATGTAGACTTATCACTATTCCGATGGTTAAGAAGGGTCGTGAGACATGACTTTGAGGTAACACTACCTTGACTTGTCCGGCATTATTGTTAACCTAGGTATAGTATAATTTTGAATTTAATGAGTGGTGATGGGTATACAAGACTTAATTTTCATATACGATCATTTTATATCCTCGATAGTTGATTTTCCGACTATCGATTACTTCAGCTTATTTTTCGTCACTCTAAGACGATGTATTGCTCTTTTGAGCTTTGTTATCCTTTGTAGGAAATGACTAAATCCAAAGAGCTTATGGGTATCTAGCTATGTGGGGTTGCTCCCATTAAAAGGGTACTTCACGTCTCATCTCGGTTGGATTCCATTGCGCATTAAGATGTGAATATTCGGATACACGAGAAGGTTTGGCGGGGTCTTGCTGGTACTTTTCCTGAGGAGGTCGCTGAGTATATGACCTTCTCGAAAGTATATTACTAGAGGTATACTTCAAGGGGGCCGCACCCTCCTAGTCATTGTTGAAAATTTTCCTTTCCTTGTTTGATTCGAACCTTCGAGTTTTTTTCTTTAATTACAATGGGAAGAGCCTACCACTTTTCGCGATGTTCAATTATTTTCCTTCCATTCTTTAACTTTGGTTGTTGTTCATGTGGAAGAAAACCTATTCCGCATTAGCGGTGTGGTCCGACATGTTATTGTTAAAATACACCCCCTTTAATTCCTGAATTTTATTCATACCAGACATAATGTCTGACCGGAGTTGTGTGTTTTTGCCTAAACTCTCGAATACTCATTTTATTTGAGTAGTCTGAGAGTAGCAGGTTTTCATTGGGCTCTTTTGAAGACGACGTCTGAGTAGGAGACTTTTATCTACTTAGCTATCTATTCCGCTGTTTATCTAGTTCGTGTATGTATTTTGTTTAGCATATGTATATGGCAGGCTGTTATAACTGCTTAAGCTGATTTTAGTACTTTTGTGTAACTCAGATAACTCCATGTTAAGGAGTAACCTCATGCAATATTATACTGTTATGATCTTATTAGTAGTTTCGTTATGAGGTTTTCTATTATGTTCTTTATTTTACCCTATGACGATTCATCTTCCCTTGTCTTGGTCAACGGCACACGAATACCGAGGATGTATTAAGTGTCGTTCCTAGGGGTCAGAAAGGTGGGTCGCCACAATTGATATCAGAACTTCAGTTGAGCAAACACCTTAGCCTGATTGGGGTACAACTCATTAGAGATAAGGTGAGTAGAGCCCTAGAAGGAGTTAGTCTTGAGAGAGTGTTTCCTTTTCTCTCTTAAAATTCTGGTTTCAGATCCTTTGTTGTAGTTTCCCTTTTATCCTCTTTGACCCTATCTTTGTATTCTAATAATACTTATCACTTATCCTATTATTGAAAATGAGTACAAGAGGAAGAAGATGGAGAGGATCTGGAACTAGCATGGCTACAAATGGAAGAACTCCTAGAAATGAGCCAAGTATAGAGCTGGTAGAAAAGCAGTGATGCAAGTTCAGCTGCCTCAGAACTTTCCAACCTTGTACCAGAATTACACTGTTTTAGGTGGAAAGCCTTTCTATGGAACTGAAGACATTCTGGGAGTTCATACATGGCTCTGCTCTTGTGAAAGGATATTCGGGGATCTTTAGTCGGAGGATGCAAGGAGGCGATTGTTGGCATTACGTCAGCTTCAGAAGGCCGCAATGGATTGGTGGGATTTGGTCACAATAAATACAGCATAAGAAGTTTTCTCTTGGGCATAGTTTAAGAAAGTCTTTGAAGCTTAGTTTATTCCAAAGTCGGGAAGGACTCAGTTTTTTAGGAGTTTTATGGATTTGAAACAGGGTGAGATGACAGTGGCGTAGTATGAACATAGGTTTAATGCATTATCCCGCATTGGACCATGATTGGTTGATATGCCACTAAAATAGAATGAAGTGTTTATGAAAGGAATGTGAACAGAGTTCCATCGAGAAATGACCAACCATCTCAACGGTACCTTGACCAATATGATCAGTGTGGCTTTAAGGGTTGGGGCTCTTAATATTGAACAAGGAGTTCAGAAAGGAGTAGTGCGAGTAGTTAATGCCCAACCTTTATTAGTTATCCCAGTTGCAAGTAAGCCATTTTTCAAGCGCAAAGGAAAGTAGAAGTGGGCAGGAAAGAAACCCGGGGTTGGAGTTCAGGGCAGAACATGCAGTTAGACTTCTCTAAGATTCTTTGCTTCAAGTACAACAAGATGAGGCACTTCGCAAATCATTGCACAGATACCGATGGTGAGCTAGTCTGTTTTAATTGTCACAAACCAGGACACTTTGCAAATCAATGTTGGGATACTAGTTTACCAACATGTTTCAACTTTAATAAGAAGGGGCATAAGAAGAACGAATGCCCATTCCCAAAGAAGGGATCTCAGGGACAAGCTTTCACTATTAAGGAAATACCATCTAATTATACGGATCCTAAAGGGAAACAAGTGTTGAAAGGTACATTATCCATTTCTGATATTGCTGTTAAAGTATTATTCAACACTGGTGCATCCCATAGTTTTATCTCGTATGACCTAATAAACCAGTTAAACCTTAGATATGTTATTCTCTACAATTCTCTTTATGTGTCGAACCAAATTGGGGGTCCTACCAATCTTAATACCATATGTTTGAATGTGCCAATTTATTATTTAGATCGGCCTTTCTCTTCTGACTTATTTGTCCTTGGGTTCATGGTTTTTAGGGTATTGTTAGGAATGGATTGGTTATCTAAGTTTGAAGTGATCATAGATTATGATTGAAGGATGTTAGAGATGTTAGAAATATTGGTGTGTAAATTTATCGTGGAGAATCTAAGGGGCTGACGAGCAGTTTTCTTTAATTCACTCGAAGTACCCAAAGAGGAGATAAGGAATATACCAATTGATCGGGACTTCAAGGATATTTTTTGAAGAAGTTCAAGGTTTACCTCCTCATCGAGAAGTGGAATTCCGCATTGATTTGATTCGAGGAGCCAGACCGATTGTACAATCTCCTCCAAGGTTGACTCCAAAGGAAAGAAGAGAACTAGAGAAGCAGACGTTTGATTTATTGCAGAAGGGTTTGATCAGACATAACACATCAAGTTGGGGATCGTCAGTAGTTTTTGTTACCAAGGAAAATGGTTCTCTTAGATTATGTGTAGATTATCGAGAGATAAATAAGAGGACTATCAAGAATAATTATCCTTTACCTAGGATTGACGACATGTTTGACCAGCTCCACGAAGGCTCGGATATTTTTTCAACTAGATCTTGCCACTGGTTTTCACCAATTAAGGGTAGCAGAGGAGAGTGTACCATTAAAAGCTTTTCGCACCCTAATAGTTTTTACGAGTGATTAGTTATGCCATTTAGACTGACTAACGTACCCGATTATTTTATAGATTTGACAAATAGAGTGTTTTAGGACTTTCTTAACAAGTGTGTCCCAGTCTTTATTGATGATATTCTCATTTATTCTTAGTTAAAGGAAGAGCACAAGTATCATCTCCGAGTGGTTCTTACTACTTAAAGAAGTCATGTTTTAAAGGCAAAGTTTTCTAAGTGCCATTTCTGGAAATCCAAAGTTAAATTTCAAAGGCACGTAGTTTTGGGAGAAGGCATACTAGTGGACTTGGCTAAAGTAGTTGTAGTTCAAGATTGGAAGAAACCCAAAAATGCGACTGAGGTCAGGAGTTTCTTGGGATTGGCAAGTTCCTATTGAAGATTATCAAGATTTCTCGAAGATTGTTTCTTATTAACGAAGTTGACGAAGAAAGTTGCTAAGTTTGTACCGACACCCAAGTGCATTCAAGCATTCAATGAGTTAAAGAAGAAATTGACCATTGCTCCTTGTATTAACTATTCCAAATGGGAGCGAATGATTAACAGTTTACACGGATGCATGTAGGAATGGAAGTGGGAGCCAGTATCCATGGACTTTGTTGATGGGTTGCCCAGAATAAGGAAAGGTGATGAACGTGTTTGGGTAATAGTAGATCGACTAACGAAGAGTGCTCACTTTATTCCAGTGAAGTCAAGAGGAAATGCAACTTCTTTGGCAAGGATTTATTTGAGAGACATTGTTCAACTACATGGAATTCCAGTAAGTATAGTCAATGATCGAGATCCCATCTTTACCAGTCGTTTTTGGGGAGCATTACAAGCCGCTTTAGGGACAAAGTTGATTTGATCCCAACCTATCACCTACACACAAAGGGGCAAACTAAAAGGGTGAACGAATTTTAGAGG
Source organism: Allium fistulosum (assembly GCA_030737815.1). Classification (NCBI taxonomy): domain Eukaryota; kingdom Viridiplantae; phylum Streptophyta; class Magnoliopsida; order Asparagales; family Amaryllidaceae; genus Allium; species Allium fistulosum. The sequence goes on along the minus strand of CM060905.1, from coordinate 747,249,809 downwards.
ATCTCTTGAGAGCATGCATTATGGATTTTGTAGGTTTTCTGGAAGATCATCTACATTTGGTAGAGTTCTCTTATAACAACAGTTACCAAGCCAGTATTGGCATGCTATGAAGCTTTGTATAGATAGCTATGTAAATCACCTTCATGTTGGGTTGAGACTGGAGATCAGTCAATTTTTGGACCAGTGATGATTCGAAAAGCATCAAAGAAAGTGGTTATGGTCAAGGAAAGGATGAAAGAAGCCCAAGGTCAATAGAAATGTTATGCCAATCAAAGGAGAAGGACTTAGAGTTTGTGGTCGGGGATTTGGTATTTGGGTAAGTTCCCCGATTAAAGGAGTTGTAAGATTCAGAAAAATAAAAAAGCTAGCACCCAGTTCATTGGACCATTCAAAATCCTAGAGAGAATTAGATCATTGGCCTATAGAGTAGATTTTCCTGAGAGATTGTCTGAAGTTCATAATGTTTTCATGTATCTCATCTGAGAAAGCATTTTCATGATCCGTCGCTGATCGTAGAGACATCTGTTCAGGATGATTTGGAGATAGAACTAAACTTGACAGTAATCCGACATCAAGTTCATATTGTAGATCGAGATGAAAGGAGATTGAGAAACAAGGTGCTGAAGCTTGTAAATGTTCAATGGAGTGATTATCCCCGCGATTGTACTTAGGAGACGGAGGATCATATTAGAGAAACTTACCCGGATGTAATATCAGGTTAGTTGTTGTTTGAATGCATCATGTGTGTTCTATTATGGCATAGTTGCTTTGCATTGTTATATGGATTTCTCGATATAATATATATCTTTTGAATTGTCTCCATGTGTATTAATTTTGGGGATGAAATTCTGCTAGGGGGGAGAATGTAACGACCCGTAAATTTATCACTTTTAATTTGAATATTTAAATCATTTTTAATATTTAAATAATGGATTTTTGTAACCAAATAAACATATTTTAAATATTAATTAATGATATTAAAATCATTTCCAAATTTTGTTTACAATATAATTAGTTTAAACAAAAACAAAAAATGTGACCGAAGAACATTTTTTGAAATTTCGACTTTTCGGCATTGAAAAGTTGTCGGAAAATGTTATGCACACTAGTGTAGAAACTACACATATACATTCATATCATATGATTAGGTTATGAGTAAATTAAGATTTTAAATTAGGATTTAGTTAATTAAGTAATGATGTGACATTAAATAATCAAGTATGGTGCAAATAGTGTTAAATAATGACCCGAGGACCTAAGTATGTACACATACATACCCTAAACACCCAAGATTAGTATTTTGAAGTATGGTGGGGGTGTCCATGTTGGTGACACATGGAGGGAGGTGTGTGTAGCATGACATGTTTATATTATTTTATATAAGGTTAGTTTAGTAGTTTCTAGTTTTCTACTCCTATAAATACCTCCCACCTTCCTCACTTTTTCCTTTGCTTCATTTACTTTATCTTCTCTATTTATAGCATCTTTCCAAACTACATTCTTGTCCATGACTTCCAACTCCTTTTCCTAAGAGAAAAGTTAGTGTATACACTCTAAAACCAAGTCTAAAAACACCTACATCCACTTACATACCTCTTCTCCACCAAAACAAGCCCTTTCCTCCCCTATATAATGTTGGCCGAGCCCATTCCTAGCCTAGGTTGAGCCACCTTGGACCCCTCAAGCCCACACAAGTTCATAAATCAAAGTCAAGGAAGTTTGCTTAGCGTTTAGTATAGTTTGATGGAAGTTAATGAAAGTCTATAGTAGGGTGGATCGATTATGCAAATGACAAGTATGTGACTAATTTAAACTATATTGTAACAATATTAGAGTATGTAAACTAGAATAATCACACCAGAGATTTTATACTGGTTCGGACCTCTCGTCCTACGTCTAGTCCCGAAGCTCCTCTTCGGAATTTCCTTTTACCGAATAATCCTCACTTCACCCGGAGGAACTGGTTTACAATAGCAGAGTTTCTTTGTCAACTGTGTGTTCTCTATTACACGGATTTTGACTATATACTGCAAGTGCTTCCAATATATATATCTAGAGATTGTTGTCTATGAGGAACTGTGTATTCAGAAGAGTAGAGTATAAGTATAGATTGCTAGAGATCAAGAATATATCAGAGTATAAGAGTAGAAAGCGCAAGTAAGTCAGGTAGGTCCTTCTCTTGAATTCCTGATGTTATTTATAGTGGTAGAGAGATCCTTTGTGTAGTTGCATCTGTTAGTAAGTGCTCTAAGGTCGCTTCTAATGGTGATGAAGAGTTGCAGTGAAGAGGAGCGAATGTGTCTTTTCAATTGTGACAGTTGTACTTTGAATATACACAGCCGAGTTCAAAATCAGATGTCTGGAAAATGTTTCAAACATCTGGCTCTCATATTTTTTTTGCATATGGTTGCTTTTCAAACGTCTGAGTATATTAACCAGACGTCTGATTCTGTCTGATTTGCGAACCATAGAATTCAATTAGATGTCTGGTTAGTGCACTCAGACGTCTGGATTTGTGCATGTTGCTTTTCCTGTGCCTGTATCATTCTTCTTCGGATTCTCTTGACTTGTAGCCACTTGATACTTCTTTTAATTCTTGTTCTTGTCTCTTTGGTGATGTTACTTTATCAATTACCTGTAAATATAGATATATATGCATATTCGATTTCCATTGTATAGTTGTTATCATCGAAACCATAGAATTGATTTCGTAACAGTTAAACCTTGTTTTAGTGCATTTCGGTGAGTAAAAATCTCACCTTTAAAACCTATCTTTTAAACTTTTTGCATGCTTCATATTGTTGGTATAAATTGCTTATTGGATGTGTAATTGAATGATGTTGGATATTGACTTGGTTTGTGATTCAAAAAGTTGACAAATTTGGGTAGTTAGTTAGTAACTTCGAGTCAGTAAGCGAAAGTTACATATGCTAAGTTATGCTCTATACATACGTTGTAATAGTTAAATATCATGTATAATGCTAATCTGCTTGCTATGTGATGCTTAGTTGTATCGATAATGATATGAACTTGTTTTCCAAACTGCTCGTATATCGATATATGCTATATCGGCACTTTCGAAAAATCAGTTTTTATCGAAACCATTTGGTTTCATTATCGTGCTTGGGATAGTTTACCAAGTCAAGAAAGTTTTGAAGTAATAATGATTTCAAATTTAAATAATTATTCTAATAACGATTATTTAATTTAATTAATTATTTAATTAATTATTTAATTAACAAGGATTAAGGTTAATAAACTGACTAGTTAATGATGTGTTTAAATTTAACTAATTACTTAGTTAACGATGTTTTTGAAATTAATTAATTATTATATCTAATGATGTTTAAAGATAATTAAACATTTAATAATAATGGATTAAAGTTGATCAATGAATTAATTAATGGCGTTTTTAAATTAATTAATCTTTTTAATTAATGACTTTTAAAGGAAATCAACTTATTTTAACTTTAATTTATCCTTCCTTTAACGACGTTTTAAATTGATTAATCATTTTAAATAATGATACTAAATTATTTATTAAATAATTTAACTAATTATTAAATAATATTATTAATTAATTTAATTAATTATTAAATAATATTATTAATTAATTTAATTAATGATGTTCTAGAGGTAATTTATCCTTTAAAATTAAAGGCATTGAAGTGAATTTATCAACTTAATCAATAAAGTTTTGAAGTGGATTAATCAAAGTTACAAGGATGTTTTAAGTTATTAAATCCTTTTTATAATGATGTTTCAAAATTAGTAAACTCTTTCAATAAAGTGTTTTAAAGCTAATACTTTTAATGTGAAGCCAAGCATGGATTTGGTTTTCAAAAGAAAAAAGTTTGATTCACTTATGGAAATGAATTAATTTCCATAAAGCGATATCGATTCGATGGAAATGATTTATTTGTATGCTTAACACTAAATGTCGAAGACGTAAACTTGTCACTATTCTGAAAGTTAAGAAGGGTCATGAGACATGACTTTGAGGTAACACTACCTGGACTTGTAGCATTATTGTTAACCCATGAATATCATAATTTTGAATCCAACGAGTGGTGATGGGTATACAAGACTTAATTTCCATATACGATCATTTTACATCCTCGATAGATGGTTTTCTGGCTATCGATTACTTCAGCTTCTTTAGTTTTCATCACTCAAAGATGATATGTTGCTCTTTTGAGCTTTGTTATCCTTTGTTTAAAATGACTAAATCCAAAGAGCTTATAGGCATCTAGCTATGTGGGGTTGTTCCAATTAAAATGGTATTTCACATCTGATCTAGGTTCGATTCGATTGTGCATTAAGATGTGAAATATTCGAACACTCGGGAAGGTTTGGCGGGATCCGGCTGCCAGAGGAGGTCACCGAGTATATGACCTTCTCAAAAGCATATTGATAGAGGTATACTTCAAGAGGGGCTGCACCCTCTTAGTCATTGTTGGAAATTTTCCTTTCCTTGTTTGATTCGAAACTTCAAGTTTGTTTTCTTTAATTGCAACGGGAAGAGTCTACCACTCTTTGCGATGTTTAATCATTTTCATTCCATTCTTTAACTTGTGGTTGTTGTTTATATGGGAGAAAACTTGTTCCCCGTTAGTGGCATGGTCCCACATCTTATTCTTTAAATACACCCCTTATGTTTTAGAATTTTACTCATACCAGACATATTGTTTGAACCGAGTTGTTTATTCTTCCCTAAACTCTCAAGTACTAATTTTATTTGAGTAGTCTGAGAGTAGCAGGTTTCTCTTTGGGCTCTTTTGAAGACGGCATCCAAGCATGAGGCTTTTATCTACTTAGCTACCTATTCCGCTATTTATCTAGTTCGTGTATGTATTTTGATCAGCATATGTATATGGCAGGCTATTACAACTGCTTAAGCTGATTTTAGTACTTTTGTGTAACTCTGATAACTCCATGTTAAGGAGTAACCTGATGTACTATTATACTGTTATGATCTTATTAGAAGTTTCATTGTGAGGTTTTCTATTATGTTCTTTATTTTACACCACGACGATTCATCTTCCTGAGTCTTGGTCAACAACACATGAATATCGAGGATGTATCAACTGTCATTCCCTGGGGTTAGAAAGGTGGGTCGTCACAAAACCCTAAGTCGAAACATATAAGTCTTTCAACTACACTATTGGGTGTTAGGACTCATCCGTCTTGGAATTCTGACCTTGAGGTTACTTAATAAGTCATAGCTCCATAGACGATGGATAACACATTATCGGTTGTATCAAATACAACTCCTAACCCTTGGTATCTTATCCTAATTTGACTTCGACCTTGAGTTTGCCCAATAAATCCAAACGAAATTATTCACTCGTACCTACCATATCACGATGGCCTAAGTATAGTATACATACCTTGAGTTAGCTCAATAAATACATGTAGTTATCATACCTCGTTTATTAAATGTATTAATACACACAACATCCCTAGCTAGAGTTTGCTCAACAACTAAGGAGTATGCAAGTAATTTATTAATATATATAGTAGTTGACAATATTATATTGAAGATTCATAACCTTCAATATATTATATTGAGTGATATCGACTTATGTAATAATGTATTTCTTATGAAATACCCTAGTGATTCAGGTATTGGATATATCGAAAATCATAGTATACATACATTTACGTATGTATTCATTCCTTAAGTCTATTTAGGGTTTCTTAATATTGGACATTTAATGTATACATTCATCGTATATAAGTTTTAATATTATATAACTTTTATATTTCATATTACTTATATAATAGTTTTGTGTATAATATTATATTAATTAAATCTTATTTAATTAATTTTAATCAATTAATATTTTAATTAATTATATATTTTCTTAATATAACATTTATATTAAATATTTATTACATACTATAACCTTTATAGTATAATACATATATCATATATGTGCATATAATTTAATTAATTAACCTTTTAATTAATTTATTTAATTAAATGATTTTAATTAAATTTATATTAATTTCTAAATTCATTTATATACATACATGTGTACTTATGTTAATTTAATATTTTAAAACAACATAACATATATCACAATATATAATAGATGTATATATTTATTAATTAATTAACTTATTTAATTAATATATTTTATTAACCTCATTAATAAATTTTAGAAATTTAGAAATTAATTTATATTAATTTTCAAACATCTTGAAATTTTTTATTATATTATATCATTTATAATATGTATATAGTTTATTTTAAATTTAACTATTAAATTTAAAATCTTATATTTTTAACTTCACAATTTTGAAAATTAGCCCAAGCCAAAATTCAAATGGGGCATTTCTATCAGGGACAACCTTTGGGCTCACGTATCTGTTCGGGCCAGGCAAGTAGGCACACCTTTGCCGCTTCTCGTAGGTGAGTTAAGCCCTTTGACGTCAAGGTTGGTGAAGTTGTAGTTTAATAGATCATCCAGGGTCGAAATATCAAAAAGTCCCTTCAACACGCTCTCCATCTATTGAGAAGACAATCCTTTTTCGACCGGAATTATGAAAAATTTAGGGGTTGCCCCGGTCTTCCTCTTTCGAATCTTGTACGCCAAACTTTTTTGCCTTCTCAGGGGAGGTTGCGATTGGCTAGTGTGTGGTGCTTCAACTGCCGATGTTTTTCTAAGGCCTGCGTCTTCGTTTCTTGGCCCTACATCTTCTGTTTCCTTTATTTCTCCCACTTCGATGCCTTCTTGAATTCCCTCAACAAGGGGCACTATGGTATCGTTTGTTTCTTCCCTTCTCTCAGCGACAACCTTCGAAATCGCTCTGCTTCTAGGGAGGCCAATCCTACGGCCGTCCTCTAATAGCCTAAATAAAGAGAGCAATTTATCGGTGACGAGGAGTTTGATGTCCCGGTCCTCCACTGGAGTAGCGCGGATGGCTGCGACAGCCCTGGAATATCCGACGCCTTTAGGACGAAGGCAAATCCTGAAAGAATTGAAGGAATTAGTACGGTTGAGAAAGTAACTGTAATTTGAATCTTTGGGTTAAAGGAAAAGGCCGAAGTAGTACTAGCCGTCTTCTTGCAAAGCCAGGAGGACACCGTACGTAGAACCATTCGTGTTTGAATAAGGAGAGCTTATTCCACGCGCCCGTTAAGACTTTGCATTTGGGCATAGGTTCGAGGAAAACATATGAAGGACTATCGGCCCGTCTTTTGAAATTATAAATGTATCAGATGTCCTTGGGAGTAGGCGGGCGAAATAGGACGTTCATGAAGAGGAGAAAGTTGCCATTAACAAAGGTACAACCGTTAAGGTGTAGCTGAGTAGGAGCGATTCCCATAAATCTAAGAACTTCCAGAATGAAAGAGTTAAACGGTGGCACGCATCTATCCTAGCGCATGAATTTGTTGCATATAGTATATCCGGATGGAGGCAAGCGAGGTCTGTCTTGCCTGGACGGGACGAGAACGTCTTCAAAAGGAATCCCGTGGATAGAACATAGTCCGCGGAGAGCAGCCTCACTAAATCTGGATGCCTGTGAGTCAACCAGATTGTCTAGAATAATGGCACCTTCCACGACATCAGAAGCTGGATCAATAACTTCTGTAGGAAAAACTGGGGTGTTGGAAAGAAGATTTTATTATGAATCGGATGTCTCTACTTTTTCTCTTTGCTGACTTGGTGCAGGCTTGTCAGACAAGGTAGCAGAGCTTGATTTCATAACTGATTCAGAAGACATTATGGTTGGACACTTCGTCTAACTTGGGATCTGTGTCAGCTATACTCATTAGACAATCAATATTAAAAATAATAACCTATCCCCCCATGATGAGTGTGAACAAGTGCAATACAATATGAAATGAATGTAAGCAGTTTGAAATTAGAAAAGCAAAAGTAAAACGTCGAAGCTTAGAGATTTCATCTAGAAAGGCCGTCATCGTTGACCATCTCAAACGACGTAAAAGATGATCGTCGACCAAAGCATTAGGATCAAATGTTGACGTTCTGGATTGTGAAGTCGAGTATGTTGGGCCAATTTTATACTTAGTTCGTGTTGAGTAGATTGGGAATTTTTTCGTTCAAATTTAAGTTCATTGATTTGTATATGCTAGTCGTGCTGTTACCAGTCACTTTATGCTTGAATGAGGCAGTGTACAGTCATATATTCAAATAACTCGAGTTAAGATGGTTTTAATTGGTCAACACCGACCCTAGCTATGTATGCCGATCCTACGTCCTAATCCCATAGTCAATCCCTATACTTAGATTCGCATAAAAATATCGACCCCAATCTACAGCTAATTGTCGATCCCTTCCTATTAGCCTACATACCAATCCCTCCAAATATCCTTACATACACCGACCCCTACGTCACTAACACCAAATCCATGCCCAACAACATACCGAACCCTCAGGTTTGCATGTTCCCTAACGACCCTTCCTATCCTTAATGCCGATCCCTCCATTGACTACCTTACACCGACCCCTCGCTTCATACTAAGCCCTTCTCGTTCGTCCCTTTTTTTCCTTCCATTCTTCTTATCCTTCTTTTTCCTCCTTCTCCAGCTCCTTCGCCTTCTCTAACTTGATTGCATAACATAATCGACCTCATTAATAATACAACTAATAGACACCTAAACACATCCGAGCTCGAAGATTCATGTCTTAAGCACATAAATGAAAAAGAGATTATACCTAGTCGACTTGGATTGCAAGGCTGAAAACTTGAGTTAGGAATGACTGGATAGTAGTGGAGATTAGGGATGAGGTCTCGCACTCGAGTATGGGTTTGAAAGGGAGGTTTGTTCTTTTTTAGGGCGTTCGACTACCATGAACGAGAAAGTGAAAAAAAGTTTAAGTGTTGAAAATATGAAGTGAAAGGAGAGGGGAAGGGGATGCAAGTTTCTTATATAAGAGAAAGAGGGGGAAGAAGAACTGGTCACGCCTTAGTGACCCGGTCATAAAAATAAGAGGGATCGACCTTAGGGTATGCCGAACCCTATCCATTCAGATCCACCAAGGGATCGGCATACCAAATGCCGACCCCTCCAACATTTTTTTTGAAAAAAGAAAAATGAAAGAGAAAATGAAAGAAGAAAAAATGATGGACGAATGAGAAATAGGGACCATGAAGGTTCGACAGTAGACGTGAACATACAAAATAGGCAACGACCTATGAACATTAAAACATGTCCGGGAGCCAACGACAGAAACATGTGTGTAAATATACGCATGAATGATTTTAAAGTTCAATCTTCTTAAAATCAACAGGAGTTGCAATTAAACCTGAGACCTTCAAGTTCGAGGCCGGATCATATAATAAAAACTTTATAAGTTTCGCATGACCGGATTTGTATATACTGATGGAATACGACATTGGACTTATGTTATTTAGAGTCGACGAAGCATCATAGAAATTAGTGGAAGATTCAGTGTTTTGGAAAACGATTGGACAAAGGAATAACAATCAATTGGGAAGCTAGTTGGACTTCTTTGGGACAATTCATATTTGTTCGATTCAAAGCATGTCATTAACTCACAAGACGTACTTTGGGGGGCAAGTGTTACCAGTGTCCTGACCCGGCTATATTGGACCGATTACGTAAGATAGATTCGAATATTGTCAAGAAGGATGGCCACAGAGCAATGGCTATGGGACCCGAAAGTTGAGTTTGGACGGTCATACGAAGCCAGGATTGAACGAAGTTGGCATATAGACAATGCAGGATGCTAGAGATATGACGATTAGTTTGGATAGCCAAGGGATCGGTGTTGCTAGGTAGTATTATAGGGGTCGACATGATCAGTTGGATAGAGAGTGGACATGGATGAAATAATGGAAGTATCGGCATAGCCTTATGGATGATAATGGATCGGCATGGTATGGGTCCGATTGTCATGGTATAGGTTAAATCGGCATGGTTGGTGGGATCGGCATAGTATGTGGTATGGTAGGATCGGCATAGTATGTGGTATTGTAGGATCGGTATAGGATATGGAAACAATGGGGTCGGTATACCAAGAAGGGTCAGCATGATGATATTTACAGGTATGATGATAAGGATCAGCATAGTGAGTTGGGCTCGGTACAATATGGATGGAGCATGGAAGGGTCGGCATAGCGTCCTTATAGGTTATGGATCAGCCTGACATTTCTCGAGGAGAAGGAGTTGGTATTTCCCTGATTAGTTTATAACTCGAACAAAAGCACTATCAGAATCATAGCTTCACGTGTGCAAACGTCGTAATGCTTGAAGTACCATCATGTTGTGCCACAAGAGGGCCATCATAGGAGTTGCTAGCCCTAAACTCATACTATGAAGGGGTCGGTGCCGACCCTAATCCATACAAGAGTTGGGCTTAGCTCTCCCTATGATGGGCCCAAATGGTCAAGGGGGTCCAGGTCTCGAGATGTTAGTCAGGTTGGAGGCTGCCTTCGTCTATAAATATAAGGGTAGGGGACCATTTTTTAGGACTTCTCATTTTGGATGACAAGTGAAACTCTTCCATTTTTGTAATCAGTTTCCTTTTGTTCTAACTTGTTCCCAAGCTATTTCTAGTTGATTGTAACCGTAATCAATTGAGTTGTAAAGCAATAAAGAAAGTATTCAGAGTGGACGTAGGCAATCAGTGCCGAACCACTATAAACCTTGTTGTTTTTGCTTTTTGCAATAATTTCCTTAATATCTTGCATTATTCCTTAGTTTTCATTTATTTTCTTCGTTTATTCCATTACTTAAATCTATTCTCGGGTGTCTATGACCAATTTGATTGCAAACATTATATAATTTATATTATATTATATATATGTGTGTATCATATATATATATATATCTGTGTGTGTGCATGCGTGTGTAACATAAGAATCCATACAAAGTACAACATGCCCATGTATAAGTAATGGGATTTACACCGCAATAGACATGTTAGCTCATTTAGTATACAAATATATCATCCAAATGTATGATTATAGTTTATGTATTCAGAATATTGCAAATATATGTATATATAAATCTATATTTTATTTTGCAATTATATATATATATATATATAATGTTTATATATATAATATTTATAGTATATGTATGTATGTACTTTTACATATTTGAAACTATTTAAAATTATATTAAAATATATTTATTTTACCAGAAATTTGAAATCAAAAATAATTTATTATTATTAAATTAAACTTAAATATATTATGATTAATTTGATAAATAAAATTATATATATATATAAATATGTATAAATAAACTATATATGTAAAGTTTATAACTTAAATGTATGCCTGATGACAAGAAATATAGCCAATACCTCAAAGAAAAGTTTAAGAAGGAAACAATCCCTTCGGACCCCTTTCGAGTGAGTCGAAAGGGTCTTTATACCTTTAAAGGGGAACCCTTTCGAAGGCATAGATTCTACCGTCATGGAGATGGTTCCTTCAGAAGGATTTATATGTTTCTAAGTATTTGAGCACCTTTCGAAGGAGTCCTCTCAAAGAATATGACTTTAATGATCACATAGTAGATCCCTTTGAAACCCCTTTCGATAGGAATCGAGAGGGTCTTTATACATTCGAAGAGACTCAGAACACAACATACATAACAAATCAAAAGTAGATTCAATTTGCTATGGAATCTTATCTTGGATAAATGATTCCAGTCCCATTGACTTGAAAATGTTGGATTATCATGGTCACATAAATTTAATATTATATGGGCTTTAGATGTGATAATAATATGCTTCGAAATCAAAATATGAAAGTAAACTCCATAGCACTGCATATGCTAAATGAGGGTTAGGTAGATAAGTGAGTATCATGTGCAATTGGTCATTAGCCAAGCTAGTGGCTGAAATAATCTTTCTCATATTTGAAATCAATATTGGATCCATGCACCCTCTCATTTTATTTCTCAAAACTGGATTACAAGTAAGAGAATTTTCTCTAAATTGATCTAGGGATACACGAATTTGGTTTTGCTAAGAAGTGAGAAGGAAATTCAAGAATCGAAAACTGGCAACGAGCTTGGACCCCTAGGGTCATATTTATAGATGCAGGTTGGCCCTTTCCACCCCCATGCTTTCGAAGCTGTCGAAAGGTCTCTTTTCCACCATTCAAACCCATCCTTTCGCCTACATTCTCCCGTCTTCGTCGAAAACATGCTAGTGGAAAATATTAATCCTTTGTTTACTATCATTGCTTTCGGGGTACTTCTAGAACCTTTCGACGTCATCGAAAGGTTCACTTTCACTAGTGGCGAATGAGTCATGGAACATCTTTGTGCTGCTTGAATGTAAGCGAAAGAACTTTTAACTTCTTCATCTCCTTCGAAACCTCTCCATTGTTGTTAAGATCTGGTACTATCATGATAAGTTGTCGCTTAAATGGGTGAAGTAGGGTATTTAGATGGTTTCGAATGGGTTTAATGGTGATGAAAGGATCCGTTCGAAAGATTATTTGTGATTGAGTAAGCTTTTGGGTAGTTAAATGATAGTTGCTAAACGTGGCTTTCGAAAGCATCTCCTTGGTTAGTGAAAGCACATCATTTGATGTCCGCAGAGGCAATATTGGTTATGTGTGAGACCTCCCTAATACTTATGGAAGGATTCAACCGTTTTGAAAGGCTAGTTCTTTGCTTTCGCAAGGGTTATTTTAGCAGTATCTTCTCTAACGGTTTTAAAGGATCCATCATATGTGTGGAATCTTGTTATTTGACACCTTCGAAAAGAATTCTTAACACATTCAAAACTGCTTTATGCATGGGAACCCAATTGCTTCAAAAGGATCAACTGAGTCGAAAGGATAGCTTTGCCCTCCCTTTCGACTCCTTCGAAAGCCCATATTTCACTTAATACTTGTAGGAGCATTAGGTGCTTGCGACATCAATCCAACTTTTTCGAAAGATACTTCTATGCCTTCGAAATGCTGCTTTTTGAATCATGGTGAAACCCTTCTTTTCCATTCTAGTGAAGCCTCTTCAACACTTTCATGAGCCTTTTTTCATACCTTTGTTCTGAAGTGAATTTTATGATTAACGTCTTGCCTCCCCTTGTATGAAAGAAGCTTTTGTTCTTTAGGACAAAAATTTAATAATTTTCCTTTTGCACTATTCCATCCTTAATGACCTTATTTCCCTGAAAAGTACAATGAATGTAACATTCTTTATTGATAGTTCAAAATTTATGCAAGAATATGTTCAATGGTTTTTTCGTAATATTATTGAAGATACTATTAGCATTTCTAATAACAAATTCTTAATTCGAAATCTGGAAATAATGGAAGTTAATAGATCATCATCTGGAGTTAATAAGCGATAAGAAATCCATAGTTGGGAATGACTGAAGATCAAACTTCTCGTCTGGCAATAGTAATAGAAGTCCCAACATCCAACTTTGGAAATAATGAAAGAAGTCCAAAAATCAAACCCTTATTATATTAATAGAAACCAGGCATCTAGTTTAGATCTAGCATTAATAATCGAAGTTTAGAAGCCATATTCGGATAATAACAATTGTTTGGTAATAAAAGTTTAGAAATTACCATATGGAAATAAGTCCTAGAAAACAAGGAATCCCCTCTTGGGGATAAATAATAGAAGTTTAGAAATCCTTGTCAAAAAATAATAGTAGCCTTGAAACCTAGATTCGGGTGTTGACAAGCGCGTTCCAAAAGTTAGTAGTAGAAGACCAGTGACCCTGATTCGGGTAATAGTGAGATTGAAATAGAAGTTAATAGAAGACTAGAAGTCCGTAATAGAGGTCTCAATAAAAATAGTCCCAAAACCCAGATTTAGGCATTAATGAGTGAAGTCCAAAAATTAATAGCAAAACAAAAACCAGATTTAGGTATTGATAAGTGAAGACCAAAAATTAATAGTGCAAGACCTGAAACCTAGATTCAGGCATTAATTAGTGAAGTTCAGAAATCATCCTTTGGAAATTGTCCAACAACTGTAAATGCTTATCCGAGCTTCTTGTCCTACACAATATTTTGGAATTCAATTATTTGAATGTTTTGTGTCGAGTTACCTCTTTTGGTTCACGACAAGTGCCACCTTTTAGGCTTTGTATGTTGTTATTATTTGGTGTGCCATTTCTCGGGCTTGGATGTCTTAGTTCGTTGTTGACCGATTTGCTTGGTTAGCTTATCGACAAGCAGGACCCAAGGACTTACCTGACCTCCCTCCAGGAGGCGCTCCAGCCAGGCCATATAAATGGGACTAAAGGCTTATTCGATGTCTTGACAAGACCATAGCGTGGTGGGATCAAGGGCTTACTCCGTCCTCCCTCTAGGAGGTGCTCCAGCCAGGCCATATAGGCGGGACTGAAGGCTGGTCGGTGCCTTGACCCGGCCATAGCGTAGCGCGTTCAAGGGCTTACTTCGTCCCACCTCTAAGGGGCGCCTTGACCTGGCCATAACATTGCGTGATCAAGGGCTTGTAGATACTTTACCCTGGCTATAGCATGGCACAGATAAAGGATCACTCTATCCTCCCTCCAGGAGGTGCTTTGACCTGGGCATCTTAGCGCAGATAAAGGATTTGTCCATTTATGGTAGTTTCCAAGTTTAAGGAGAATTCTACTCCCGACCATCTAGACTTTTCTTAGGAATGAGGTGCTTTATTCGTTTATTGTGGGAAAATATGGTCACAAATGTTCCACATTCCATGTTCTAGGAACCATATTGCCATCTGGTCGACATAATTTATAAGTTCCAGGAGGAATTACTTTGCATACGATTAGGGGACCCTCCCAGTTTGGTCCTAGCAGCCCATACGTAGGATTTCTTTTGTTTTCCATCACCCTTAAATCTCCATCTTCAAATGACCTTGTTTTTACTTTTGAATTTTAATATTTCGAGATTCTCATTTGATATTTTGCAGTCCGAATAGCTGCTTCATCTCTTAGCTCATGTATTAAATCCAATGATTCTTTCTTCAATTCTTGGTTTTGATTTAATGCATATGCGATTCTTCAATGTGATGGTACCTTAATTTCAACTGTTAACATTTCTTCACACCTATATGTTAGAGAGTAAGGGGTATGACCCATTGTAGTTCTAGTAGATGTATGATAGTCCCAGAGTATAAGTGGCAATTCTTCTACCCAATTTCCTTTGGCTTTATTCAACCTTTTTTCAGGATAATCTTAATAGTCTTATTTGCTGCCTCAATGGCTCCATTAGCCTTTGGATGTGCCACCGAAGAAAAGCTTTTGATAATCGCATTCTTATGGAAAAATCGAGAAAACTCTTCACTTTCAAATTGTGTTCCATTGTCAGATATAATCTTGTAAGGGATCCCGAATCTAGTACTGATGTTTTTGATGACGAATCTAAGCACTTTTCCAGAAGTGATTTTAGGGAGTGGCTCCATTTCTACCCACTTAGTAAAGTAATCAAAGGCCACTACATCATATTTTGCTCCTTTTTTGGAAATCGACAATGGTCCAATTAAATCGATTCCCCATACATTGAAGGGCCACAGATTAGAAATCGAAGTTAAATGGCTTGGTGGTAAATGGGGAATCTTCGAGTATTTCTAGCATCTTTCACCTTTCTTTACATACTCTATAGCTTGACCTGCCATTTAAGGCCAATAGAAAGCTTGTCTCATTATTTCTTAGCCAACTTTATCCCATTAGAATGGTCTCCGCAAAATTCTTTATGCGCTTCCCCCAATATTTTCATCCCATCCTCCGAACTCACACATCTTAAGTAAGGAAGGGCATATCCTTTCTTATAAAGAATTTTATCCATCATTGTGAAGATCGGAGCCTGTCGTCTAATTCTCCTAGCTTCTATTTTGTCGGATGGTAATATCCCATTAGTAAGATATTCTACAGTAGGTACCATCCAAGTGTTACTGTAACAATTATCCGCCTTTGGATGATTGGGCTGCTCATATGGAATTTCTTCTTTAATTTTATTTTTTTCTTTCTTGTGTCATGGGTTAGGATCTATTAAAACCAGTAGTTCCTTCCCCGGTTCAGACACTTCCACTTCGATGCTGGGATTTGCTTGATACCCTCCCGGTACGATACAGATTTCTGGAGCTCTTCTTGAGCTAGCCAATTTGCTAATGAATCTGCTTGAGATTATCTTCCCTTAGGACTTGGTGTATAGAAAAATCTTCAAATAAGGCAAGCATTTTTAGCACCTTCTTAACATATTGGGCCAGCTTGGCATATTTAGTCTAATACGTCTTTTTCATCTGATTCACCATTAGTTGAGAGTTGCTAAAGATAATCCGTAGGATTTTAAGTTGCAAGGCTAGAGTTAATCCTGCAACCATCGATTCATATTCCGCTACATTATTTGTTGGACCAAACCCTAGCTTCATTGCATAGTGTAAGCGATGCCCATCGGGTGTGATTATGACATACCCTGCTACGGCTCCCTGCTCATTAGATGCCCCATCCATAAATACTTGCCATATGGGTTTTTGATCTTTCTCTTTCTATGACTGTTCCTTAATGAAGCTTGTACACTCATTGATAAAGTTTGCTAACACCTGCCCTTTAATTGTTGTTCGTGGCTAAAATTCAATGTCATATTGGCTAAGTTCAATCCCCCATTTTACTAGCCTCCCTGAAGTCTCATGTTTACTGGAAACTAGTTTGAGTGGAAAGTTAGTAAATACTTGGATTGGATGTGCTTGAAAGTACTCTCTGAGTTTCCATATTGTCTGTATCAAACTGTAAGCTAACTTTTCTATGACCCGATATCGAACCTCGGCATCCTTCAATCGTCCGCTTACATAATAAATGGGAAGTTGAGTTCATTCTCCTCTTTAATCAGCACTAAACTAACCACGTGATCTGAAACTGCCATATACAGGGCTGGATACTATTAGTGGACTTTCTAAATGATTTTTTAGTTCTTGGAAGGTTTTCCTACCATCTTCTCCCCATTCAAAATTCTTTCTTTTCTTAATCACTTTGAAGAAGTGGATGCATTTATCGGTTGCCTTGGAGATGAATCTGCTTAGGGCTGCAATTTTACCACTCAAGCTCATTACATCTTTGCTGGTTTTGGGCTCTGCCATTTCTTTGATAGCCTGGAACTGGTTGGGACATGCTTGGATTCCTTTTTCACTAATGACGTAACCTAAGAATTTTCCAGAATGAACTCCAAAAGAACATTTCTAAGGATTCAGTCTCATTTGATACCTTCATAATACTTCAAACATTTATTCAAGATCCTTAAGGTGATTCTCAGCTTCATGAGACTTTACTAGCATGTCATCCACATAAACTTCCATATTTCATCCAATCTGTTCCTCGAACATTCTGTCGACCGATCTTTGATAAGTAGCTCCCGCATTCTTCAACCCAAAAGGCATTAATTTATAACAGAAAGTTCCTCAATTAGTAATGAAGCTTGTATGCTCTTCATCAGGTTTGTACATGGGTATTTGGATATTCCCTGAATAAGCATCCATAAGGGACAATAGCTTATGACCACTAGTTGCATCAACTAACCGATCTATTCCAGGCAATGGATAACAGTCTTTCGGCATGCTTTATTCAGATCAGTGTAATCAACACATGTTCTCCATTTACCATTTGCCTATTTTACCAACACTGGATTTGCTAGTCATTTTGGATAAAAATTCTCGAATGAATCCATTTTCAAGTAGACTTTTAACCTCTTCTTTCAAGCAGTCAAATAGAACCTTATCAAATTGCTTCTTCTTTTGTCGAATGGGGGTCACATTTGGATCAATATTTAGTGCATGGCGCATAATTGATGGATCAATCCCGATCTTATCTGAATGAGTCCACGCAATTACGTCTTTTTTAGCTTTAAGAAATTGAATTAAATCCACTTTCAAGTTATCCTTCAATTTCTTTCCCAATTTAACAATCTTGGCCGAATCAGCTGGATCTATACATACCTCCATGAGATCCTCTATAGGCTTTATCTATTTCACTTCCCCTCGGCAATCTTGTTCTGTAATGATCTCATTTTCATCCATAGAGTTGGCATCAATCCTCTTCCTCTTTCTCCCAAGTGAGATGTACCTTCCAACTACACATTTATTTATTTTATTAGATCTTTTTTTGCTTCACATATTGGATGTAAAAATCCCTCAACTAAAGGATGAAAAATAGTAGAGGAATCATAATAAGAAGAGTACTCCATTTTATATTGGTAAAGAGTGGCAAAATACATTTCGCGGGAGCTAAACTATTCTCCCTAAGTGGTACCCCAACCTCTTTTAGTTAAGAATTTCACCATCAAATACTTCGATAAGACAAATGCATCCACCTCATCCAATGCAAGGCGGACAAAAAATGCATTATAATATGATGATTGATTGATGATCACATAAAGAGTCTCAAAAATTCAGCAGCATGATGGTACTCCCATTTGTACTAGCAGCTTTACTTGCCCCACTAGAGTTGACCATTTGTTATTGATCCCAAAAATAGGTTCAAGACTAGGGTCTAGCTTATCTTCAGGAATGCCCATTTAATCCAAGGCATGTTTAAAGATGACTTTGACTGCGCTTCCAATGTCAATCAGAATCTTAGAAAATATAGAAAGCCCGATTTGAGCAGTGATTAAAAGGGGTTCATTATGAGGGTGATGAATTCCCTTTTTAAGCTCTTATGGAGTGATGACAAGATTCAGCATCTGTATATTAAGCCATGGATTTTTATGTGGGGACATTTCCTGGATAGAAAATACTCCTTCCTTAGCTTCCATGATATATCTGTTTCTGGCTCCTTTACTAGTTCCCGCTGGATGCAGTCCCCCATGAACCACATAAATTCTATTCAAGGGTGGACTCAGGTTTAATGGATCTTCACCTTCTAAGTTATTCACAACATTATTAGCAAACTTTCGCGGTCCATTTGCTGGTCCAGGGTGCCTTCTGTTGGTCCTAGGTGAATTCTTTCAAGTATCCTTCACGAATTAGCTTTTGAATAATTCCAGCCAGTACTCAGCACTCATCAGTTTATTGCCATTATCTTTATGATAAGCACAATAATCATCACCCTTTCTTTGCTCAGAGTAGTTTCTAGCTTTGAATGAAGTTGGAAAGTTAACTTTTTTTTGTTGTTGTGGCATAGATATAAGACAATGGTTTGTTCAAAGCAATTGAATTAGCATTGGAAGTCTCCCAACTAAGCCTTTTTCATCCTCGTTCAAACCCAAATCTTCTACTCTCCTTCTTTGGTTTAGCTTTCTTCTTGGCATAGTACAATTCATCCATTCGAATGAATTTATCACCTTGGAAGTGAAATTCTTGTAAATCTTTACATCCATGAACAAAGATCTCTTTCCAAAATGGTGTATTTTCTATCAGTCCCGATGCACTGCAATTAGCTTATCCCTATCATTCATGTCTTTGGCTTTCAGTGCCTCTGTATTGGACCTTCTAAGGTAGTCACCCAGTGATTCTCCCTTTCTTTGTTTGATGTTTGCTAAAACAATATACTCAATTGCGTGCCTTTGCATATGTAGAATTGAGTAGAGAATTTATAGGAAAATTGTTTCCACGAGTAAATAGTCTTCTCTCGATGCCGACGGTATCATTTTACGGCAGCTCCCTGAAGGGTTACTGGGAATAGCCTACACCGTACTGCCGTAGAAGCATTATATAGATCCATTTGGCTGTCGAAAGCCATCAAGTGATCATCGGGATCGGTGGTGCCATGATATTTGATGTTCGAAATCTTAACATGAGATGGAATCACCGGACATGATTTCATCAGTAAACGGAGCTACTCGCTAATTGTTATTTACTCGCTCATCTAGAGTTCTTTTCCCTTTTCCATTTAACATGTCTTTGATAGCCTTCACTGCTACATCTTTCAAATAAGCTTCTGCCTCATGATTGCCTTTTCGAATTGGGTTGTATTCCTTTGAAGTTGAGCTTCCTGATTGCTCTAGAGATTTATCTTGTTTTCTACCTTGATGATCGACTTTAGTTGCATGACATTCTTTCTTCTATAATGATGCTAAGTCGACCTTGCTTTTACCTTCATACGTATGAGCTTTCAAGTTTCTCCTTAGGGAGACCACCTCATCTCCCGTTGTTGGTTTAGCAATTTTGAAAGATTTATGAGATAGAGCCGCTTTCAGGAGCTCTTGCATTTCTATAGTTGTGGCTCTAAATGCCTTATCATGACTGCATTATCATTCAGTTGTGCTGGTGGCACCACCCCTTCCAAGTTGAAAGTTGGAAGAATATTTTCTTCCAAAACTATTGTGTGTATTGCCTCCTCATCCATTAGACTAAGTCTTTTCGATTTCATTTTCCTACAACATGTCAAACGCTCTATAATTAGTCTATAAGGAAACCATGAAGACAGAGGTTCGAGCCCTCCTTCTAGCACCAAAAATATTGATAAGAAATATAGTCAACACCTCAAAGCAAAGTTTAAGAAGGAAAGAATCCCTTCGAAACCCCTTTCGAGTGAGTCGAAAGACTCTTTATACCTTTAAAGAGGAACCCTCTCGAAGGCATATATTCTACCGTCATAGAGATGGTTCCTTCAAAAGGATTTATATGTTTCGAAGTATTTGAGCACCTTTCGAAGGAGTCCTCTCAAAGGATATGACTTTAATGATCACTTAGTAGATCCCTTTGAAACCCCTTTCGATAGGAATTGAGAGGGTCTTTATACTTTCGAAGAGACTCAGAACACAACATACATAACAAATCAAAAGTAGATTCAATTTGCTATGGAATCTTATCTTGGATAAATGATTCCAGTCCCATTGACTTGAAAATGTTGGATTGATCACATCAATTTAATATTATATGGGCTTTAGATGTGATAATAATATGCTTCGAAATCAAAATATGAAAGTAAACTCCATAGCATTGCATATGCTAAATGAGGGTTAGGTAGATAAGTGAGTATCATGTGCAATTGGTCATTAGCCAAGCTAATGGCTGAAATAATCTTTCTCATATTTGAAATCAATATTGGATCCATGCGCCCTCTCATTTTATTTCCCAAAATTGGATTACAAGTAAGAGAATTTTCCCCAAATTGATTTAGGGATACATGAATTTGGTTTTGCTAAGAAGTGAGAAGGAAATTCAAAAATCCAAAAACAAGCCATGAACTTGGACCCCTAGGGATGTATTTATAGATGCAGGTTGGTCCCTTCTGCCTCCATCCTTTCGAAGCTGTAGAAAGGTCTCCTTTCCACCTTTCGAATCCATCCTTTTGCCTTCATTCTCACGTCTTTGTCGAAAGCATGCTAGTGGAAAATATTGATCCGTTGTTTACCAATATTGCTTTCGGGTACTTCCAGAAACTTTCGACATCGTCGAAAGGTACACTTTCACTAGTGGCAAATGAGTCATAGTACATCTTTGTGTTGCTTAAATGTTAGCGAAAGAACTTTTAACTTCTTCATCTCCTTCGTAACCTCTTCATTGTTGTTAAGATCTGGTACTATCATGATAAGTTGCTGCTTAAATGAGTGAAGCAAGGTATTTAGATGGTTTCAAATGGGTTTAATGGTGACGAAAGGACTCGTTTGAAAGGTACTTGTAATGGAGGAAGCTTTTTGGTAGTCAAATGATAGTTGCGAAAGGTGGATTTTGAAAGCATCTTCTTGGTTAGTGTAAAAGCTCATCATTTGATGTCTACGGAGGCAATATTGGTTAAGTGCGAGACCTCCCCGATACATGTGGAAGAATTCAACCGTTTCGAAAGACTAGTTCTTTGCTTTCAAATGGGTTGTTTTAACAGAGTCTTCTCCTACCATTTTGAAGGATCCATTGTATGTGCCGAAGCTTGTTATTCGACACCTTCGAAAGACATTCTTAACACATTCAAAACTCCTTTATGCGTGGGAACCCAGTTGCTTCGAAAGGATCAACTGAGTCGAAAGGGTAGCTTTGCCCTCCGTTTCGACTCCTTTGAAAGCCCTTATTTCACTTAATACTTGTAGGAGCATCAGGTACTTGCGGCATCAATCCACCTCTTCGAAAGTTACTTCTATGCCTCCGAAACGCTGGTTTTTGAATCATGGTGAAATCCTTCCTTTTAAGTCTTGCGAAGCCTCTTCAACACTTTAATGAGCCTTTTTTCATACCTTTGTTAGTAAGTGGGTTTTATGGTTAACAATGCCTATATATTGCACATGATAGAAGTTAGTTTTTTTAATTTTTAAATATTTATATATATTAGTTAAAATAAATTAAATAAATTATTTTCGAAAGAAAATTTCAAACTTAAAATTTTTCTATAAAAATCCTATTAATATTTAATATTTAAATATTATATATATTTTTTATAATTTAAAATCAATTTTAAATTTTGACTAATATTAAATATTTAAATTATATATATATATATATAAAAAAAAAATTTTATATCTTTATGCCGAAAGTATATCATGTACTAAATGAATTTTATAAAATATAAAACAGATTTTAAATAATGTGTGTGTGTGTGTACACACACATATATATGTTGATATTAATTTCAAACTATTCAAATATTAACGTTCACACGTCACTTAGAAGGTGATGTGACATTTTAGCCAAATTTATCGCTTACTTAGTTTCGGTAAAATCTAATTTTACTTTGTTAAGCATTACCCGATTGTGACTACTATTTACACAAATTCTCTTCATCAAAACTATATCACTTTAGACTTATGGAATTTTGTAATGGTTAAAATTCCAATATCCAACTCTATAGTCCAAACACAAAGTCCTTGGTTCAATAATAACAATTATTATTAACTGAAATGCTCTGCTCAAAGATTTTGACTTTGAGTTGACTTTAGTTGACCGTGATACTAACCTCATATCAATGAGGAGATGAATCCTCTCTTGAATAGCATTTCACTTCCAATGCTTCCACTTGACCCAACTATAGTCGTTCGATAGACATTGTGGCATGATTTCACTATAATCAAAGTGGAGTTTCCACATTAAAGCTTAACAGTATTCTCCAGTCGAGGGAATTGTGTAATATTGTCACATCGATATTTTCTGTTTGACCTTAGTTATATTAACCAACAGAAAACTATCGAGTGAGTCATTCCATAATTATTCAATAACTATTAGTACGTAACCCTTTGGAGTCCCTAACTGCCATGAGTAATTCACTACCCAACATTTAGAGAGACGTGCTCTAGTCTTGATAGATATTTCGATATCCAGTCTCGATACATCTTGATTGGTAATATTTAAAATGGTATATTTATTTTTCATTGTGATAAATTACTCACAGTCACAACACTTTGTAACTACTATCATAAAACATACAATTTATTCATTTTATATTAAATATACTATTAATTAAATTAATTAATTAATATAACACATTATATCAAGTATATAGCAGAAAGAAAACACCTTTTATTTCGAACAAGATTGATTACCGAGTTAGATATATGTAACAAATTACATTATTTCCCCTAGGGCATACCCCTAATTCTATCACTTATCACATTTCTTTGCATTTGTGTCATCATTAACAGTTGGCTAGAATCTCTATTTATATTTTCTTGATTTACCTTCTAGCCACACATCTCAACAAATGATTAGGGAACCCTCTCTTATATAAGGTGAAGTTTTGTAGCATGAATCTCATAACTTTCCATAATATTTTCCTTGCCTCATTCATATTTAGGGATAAAGCCACTTTGTTATATACTCGATGATGTGAGCCATCTGAGCTTCCTTGTCATCGATCGTTGCTATGATGGAGACTTCCTTAAATCTTGGAGTTAGTACTGATATTACGACAATCGCCCTGTGGAATGGTCCATTTCCACACAAGCCAGCTTTGTCAGGTCACCCGCGTCCTGATTTTTCTTTTCTAGGAAATGTTGGTACTAAATTTAGTTCAACTTAAATTGCTTACTTTCAAAAGGTTCTTAAGTAAGATAATGCTCTTAGTCAAGTGTGCTAGTTATGGGTTTATAGGAAATCATTGTGCAAAATGTTAATTGTTCAAGCCCTTCGATATAGAGTCAAAAAACCAAATTTAATCACTTGGCCATTAATGATCCCTAATAAAGATTTTTTATTTATGCCAAAATAAAATGAAAATAAAGAATAAGATACATCCGAAAATTTTCCCCTTCCAAGAGGGGTAAATGTCTATTTATAGAAAACTTCAGCCTTTAGATTCGTGCCATGTGCCATCTGGTTTGGATGAGTAGGGGCGATTTAGACAAGAAGCTTGGGGTTTATAACATGATGGTAAGTGTCAACTTACTATGTGATGGCTTGATTTTTGGCCCTTTTAGCGAGTTGTCTCATGATAGCTCTACTTCTTTATCTTTTTTTTATCTTCAAAGCCATTTCACAACAGTTTTAGCCATAACTATGGAAGTTATTATGCGAAGGCTATATACATGAGGGCCTTTAGACAACATCTCACGATGGTATCAAGGTTCATATCATGATAGCTTTAGCCCTTTATTTCATAATAACTTTGGAAATTACTTCTAGCTCTAGGAATCTTCTCACGACGACTATTTGAATCATCACATGAAGGATTTATTCATTATCTCACGATGGATGTTTTAATAACTTATTTCATGATGACTTCCATGTCTCTTTTCATGATGACTCTAAGGATGATCCATGATGCCTTTTATATCTTACTTCAAGATGGCTCCAATGCCTTATTTCACGATGGCTCCAATACTCCATGATGGCTTTGATATCTTACTTCGATGGATCCAATATTCCACGATGGCTTTGATGAATGATTCTCGATGGTTTTGATGAATGATTCATAATGACTTTGATTAATGCTATCATTCAATCATCTTAGTAAGTTAACCCACTGTAGCTCTTTTTCTTCATCTTTAGATGAGCTTCCAAAGTCATTTTACAACTATATAAAGGCTTTAATTCATCATCTCACGATGGCTTAAGGTTCTACGTTATAACAACTTTTAGAAATCGCTTCATAATGACCATGGAAGTTGCTATACGATGGCCTTGGTGACTTCAAGGTTTCTTACATTATGGCTTTTATACACAAAGGCTATTATTCGTCATTTTATAATAGGTTTATAAATCCATTCACGATGGTTTTCATATGTTGTTTCATGATAGCTTAGTCCCTTTATTCTCGATTGTTTTATGCAATTATTCATGATAGTTCATGTATATCAATCCATAGTGGCAATGATAACCCTTACATGATGGCTTCATTATATCAACTCACGATGGCTATTAGAGTCACTGCACGAGAGCTTCCTCACATCACTTCATAATACCATGACAACTTAGGTGCTCCACCTTTTGGCTATGCTTTCTCTAATATTTTCTTCCTTTTCTTTGAGAATTCTTGGGGTATGACGTTTTCCCTCCTCCTTTTTTGAAAAGTTCTCTTAAGCTTTAGCTTAAGCGATTTCTTTCTGCCCTGTTAAATGTGTTTTAAGAGTTACAACTCCTATTGGAGCTTTCCTTGACCTTCGTTATTTTTGGATAGTTCATTTTTCGGGTACCATCTTCAGTGGCTCTGTTTGTTACACATATTATAGTTAATTTTTGAAAACACTTGCATTCTTTTCCCTTTCTTGGTAGGTGTTCTAATAAGAGGCTTCTTTTGCTCATCTTGGTAAGGCCCGTTGAGGGGATCAAAGACTTAATCGATGGCTACCCTTTTGATGGTTGTTTTTTGCCAGGGCTGGTCGTGAGTTTGAAGGTTCTATCGTCCATCTTCCCAAGTGCTTTGACCAGGTACGGCAGCGGAATTAAAGCCCTAATTCCATCACTCCTTGGCTAGTTGTTTTACCCAGGCCTTATTGTGGTACTAAATGATTTCTCGTCTATCTCCCAAGAATAGGTACTTTGACTAGGCCCGACTGCGATATCAAAAGCTGGATTAACCACCGCTCTTTGGATGGTTACTTTGCCAGGCCTTATGGCGGGACAAACGGCTTTCTTGTCCATCTCCATTGGATGAGGGCGTTAACCAGGCCTGGTGGCGGGATCGAAGGCTTAATTAACTACCGCTCTTTTGGATGGTTGCTTTAACTACGCCTTACGTTGGGACCAAAGGCTTTTCTATCCATCTCCATTTGATGGATGCTTTTACCAGGCCTAACGGTGTGCTTGAAGGCTTAATTGACCATTGCTACTTAGATGGTTGCTTTGGCCAAGCCTTATGGCAGGATAAAAGGTTTTCTCGTCCATCACCTTTGGATGAGTGCTTTGACCAGAACCGATAGTTGGATCAGAGGCTTAATTAACCACCATTCTTTGGATGGTTGCTTTAGCCATGCCTTATGTTGGGATCAAAGGCTTTCCTGTTCATCAACCTTAGATGGTTACTTTGACTAGGCCTGAAGGTGGAATCAAAGGCTTAATTGACCACCGCTCTTTGAACGGTTGCTTTGGCCAGGCCTTAGGTTGCGACCAAAGGCTTTCTCATCCATCTCCCTTGGATGAGTGATTTGACCAGGCCCAACGGTGGGATCAAAGGCTTTATTGACCGCCGCTCTTTAGATGGTTGCTTTTGCCAGGACATACGGTGGGACCAAATGCTTTTTCATTCATCTTCTTTGGATGAGTGCTTTGACCAGGCCCGATGGTGGGACCAAAGGCTTAATTGACCACTGCTCTTTGGGTGGTTGCTTTAACTGGACCTTATGGTGGGTTTAAAAGCTTCTGTCCCTTTCCGAGTTTGAGGGGTGCTTCTGCTCAACTAATCTTATCAGCCTTGTCAGATTTTAAGCCAAATTAAACATAATGCATCTCAATCTAAGGTCTAATATTTAAGCATAACTTCTTTGATAATCCACTTTATTCATCCAATATCATAAAGTATTGCCTTAAATTCTTAGCATTCCATGTTCTTGAGATTACATTCCCATCAAGTATACTTAATCAATAGGTTCCTGGAGGAATAACTTTATGAATGACTATGGTCCTTCCTAGTTTGGTTCCAATGGGCCGTTTATGGGGTCCTTCATGTTTGCCATTACTCTTCTTAATATTAGGTCTCTATTTTTGGTCACATTAACCATAAAATCCACCTAAGAAAAATGTATGAAATAAGGTTAATGAAAATGCCAAGCTCTACTGAAATAACAGCCTCGGGTTTCGACAAGGATAACGAAAGAACGTTTCGAATGCATTGAGAAGGCTTTTGAAGGAGTCGCAAGCACAAGGCACCCACATAAGAGATAAACAATCCAAAAGCTTTTGAAAATGACGAAAAAGAAAGTAGGGCTACCTTATCGCCTCATTCATGCCTTTTGATGCAGATGGGTTCGTGTATATAGAAAAAGCAAGGACGAGCTCGGAACCCCTTTCGAAGGCAATGAATAATAACCTTTTATATGCGCACCAAACCTTTCGAAACCAAAGGTTTCACCTTTATTCAAATTACCTAAGACAACCCATTTGAAAGCATCGCCAAGCCTTTCGAACTAGTCGAACCCAATAACATCAGGGGAAGGTTCTGCATCAATCCACAAGCATGCATTCAGAAGCTACTTACCACATCAAAACCAACGATACTTCAACACTCTCGAGACCCTAGTGAACAACCTATCGATAGAGTCAGAAGCTCTTATCTGTACCTCTTATGACAATAAAGCAACACGAAGAGAAAAGTGCATCTGTGGCCCTTTCAACGATGTTGACAGCAGTTCAAGGAAAAGCAGAGAGAAGGAACACTTAAAAATTAACAACAACAAAAGGTGGACAAAGGACCTATTCGACAAGGTCGAAAGGTCTAAAATAAGATGATGAGAAGCGCAAGGGTTAGTTAGAAAACTCGAAAGGAGAACCTTTCGATGGCATCGAAGGCAGGCGAGGCCTTTCGACTATGTCGAAAGGAATGATGCGGGAGATAAAGAGACCTTTCGACTGGGTCGAAAGCATTGGTGCGAAAGGAGGCCAACCTTCATCTATAAATAAGATCCTAGGGGTCCGAATTTGGGGATCGGATTTTGGAATCCAAAGCTCATTTCTTTTACTTCTACTTCTTTGCAACAATAAAATCTTTGTAATCCTAAATAAATTTGGGGAAAAGCTTTCAAAATTGTAACTCATTTGGATTAATAACAAGGGAGAAATGTGTGGATTCATTAAGGATTTCTATTATGAGGAAGATTATTATGATCATTAGCTAGACTAATGATCAATTTCACATGATGCTATTTTATTCTCTTAACGTTTTTTTGTCTATGAAAATCAATAGGATCGACTTGGATAACATACGGGTGAAACACATTATCATCGTGACAAACACCATATAATGACAAGTAAGGATGGTGATGATGTTTCGACACTGATGAGTTCATAGAACTTATAAATATCCAAGACGATCATATATCGAGTATACTGAATGAAGCTTGAGCAATTGCAAATTAGATCTATTTCAAAACGATAAAATCTCTTTCGACCTAGTCAGAAGGGATGTCACGAGGAATCTGGTTGTTAATTGGCAAGCAATCGTGAAAGGAGGAGTTCATTCAAAATGATCCTACAAGCAATTACATCAGCAACCCTTTCGAAGGGGTTCTTCTATAGAAGAAACGAGACCAATGAAGTCGTAAGCAGATATTTCTTTTTGAAAGGCCGAACATACCTTCTAACATGGTCGAAAGGTATAAAATGGACCATTCAACATAGTCAAAAGGGGTGGGTATTCAACATGAGTAGCTGTTTTTAACTCATACAAAAGTGGGTTTCGAATAAGATGCTTCCTCCTTTACCTTCTTCTTGATGAGGCCAATTTGATCAATGATTCACTCGCAATACATAAGTTGTCCTCCAAAAGTGATTAGACCAAGTCAACTTGATCAAAAGAGGGGTTTTGAAGGAAGTAATATCTTTCAATCTTCTCTCAATAGTCCTATTTCATTACACAAATAATCCTATTTGCCATGGCTTTGGGGATGTTGACAAGTTTTCTTATAACATTTTTAGCGCTAGAAGGAGGGCCTGAACGTTCGACCTTGTTACTATCTTATAGACTGATTATGGATCGTTTGACTTGACATAGGAAAATGAAATCTAAGAGACTCAGCAGAATGAATGAAGAGGCCACCCACAGTACAACCCTCAAAGAGAACATAACTCCAACCTCCAACTTGGATGGGGTTGCTCAAGGGCAACCTTCAGCATTAGCTTAGATGGACGATAACACCGCTAAAATCAAGCACTTAGAGTAGTAACTAAAGGAAATATAGGAACTTCTCAAAATGGTGTTATCTCTAAAGTCCTCAAAAATAGTGAGGCCAACGTAAGGGGGATGAGGTGGTTTCACCAAGAAGAAACTTGAAGGCTTATTCAAACGAAAACAAGAGGAAGATTGATCTTACATCTTCAAAAAAGGAATGTACTCAAACTAAAGCCGATCATCAAGGAAGGGTGCTGGATAAATTACTTGAGCAGTCTGGTAGCCCAACGTAAAAAGAATATTGTCCAAATGAGAAAAACAATAATGATGTCGAAGCCTTACTAAAGGATGCGGCGGAGAAAGTGATTAAAAATGTGCTGAATGCAAAGGGGAAGAGGAATATGGACGAGAACATGAATGACAACGAACGGGTGCCACCCTTTGCAGATGACATTATGGCAACGACTATCCCATCTTATGTTAAGATTCCAACTATGAAGTATCATGGAATCACAGATCTAGATGACCATTAGATGGCTTTCGATAGCCAGATGGATCTATATAATGCATAAGGAGCTGTTCGATGCAGATTATTTCCGGTAACTCTCCCAGGGGCCGCTGCCAAATGGTATAGGCGATACCGAGAGAAAACCATTTACTCATGGAAGCAATTATCTTACGAATTCTCTGCTCAATTTTGCATATGTAAAGATCTAACCATTGACTACATAGTTCTGGCCAACATAAAACAGAGGCACGGGGAATCTTTGGGAAATTATCTTAAAAGATTTAACATTAAAGCATTGAAAGCTAAGGACATGAATAACCGTGATAAGCTCATCGCGGTACATTCTGGCTTAATAGAGAGCACCCCATTCTGGAAGCAACTCTTTGTTAATGGGTGTAAAGATCTGCATGATATCCACTTCCAAGCTGACAAGTTCATTTGAATGGATGAGCTGTATCATGCCAAAAGAAAATCAATTCCTAAAAAGGAAGAAGGAAGATTTGGACTAGATCGAGGGCATAAAGAGCAAAATGAGAAGAACCTATTACTAATTCAATTGCTTTGAACAAGCCATTTTCTTAGGTCTATGCTATGTGAAGGAAAGAGTAAATTTCCCAACTTCTTTCAAGGCAAAGAACCACCCAAAACGAAGAAAAGGAGAAGACTACTGTGCGTACCACAAAGCAATTGGTCACAAGACCGACGAGTGCGGAGTCTTAGTAGAGATCATTCAAAAGCTTATTCACAAGGGTCATTTAAAAGAGTTCATTCAGGACATGCAGAAACACCCACGAACAAGAGATGATCAGCAAAAGCTCCTTAATAATGCTGTTAATAATTTGGAAGAAGAAGACCCTTTGAGCTTAATCCCATCGCTGAACAGAATCAACGTAATTCATGGTGGGCCGCATCCGATGGGGAACAATAAAGATGCACGAAACATATATATCAAGGGGGCTAAAGAGGGTGTGTTCTCTGTCCAAGAAGAGCCCTCATTGAAGAATCCATGACTCAATATTCCAATGCCAAATCTTGTCATCACCCCTCTGGAGTTGAAAAAGGGAGTTCATCATCCACACAACGATCCCTTCATGAACACAACTCAAATTAGACTCTCCATCGTGTCCAAAATTCTTGTAGATACAGGTAGTGCAGTCAATGTTATCTTTAAACATACCTTCGATCAGATGAACATCCCTGAAGATAAGCTGGAGCCCAGCATGGAACCAATTTTCATATTCAATAAGAAGGGGTCAACTCCACTAGGGCAAGTAAAATTGTTGGTGCAAATGGAGGTGCCACTGTTTTATAGAACTTTCGAGACTCTCTTTGTGATTATCAACCAGCCATCTTATTACAATGCTTTCTTTGGTGGGTCTGATGGGATATATGCGTTTGTCTCACCGAAGTACCTGATGGTGAAGTTCTTGACAAAGAGAGGCTGGGGCAAAGTTCGAGGAGAACAGTTCAACTCCCGAGAAATGTATTTGGCTACAATCGATCAATATAAAAGGGAGTATTCTGCTTACTTGTATTCTTCCACTATTTTTTAGCCTTCGGATGATGGATTTTTACATCAAATATTCGAAGAAAAAATTAAAATTAATAAGTCTAACAAGCGCATGTATGAAAGGTACATCCCTCCTGGAGGCAAAAGAATGAGGGTTGATGCTAATTCCACTTAAGAAAGCCCAGTCGTCACTGAGTTTGATTCCCGAGGGGAAACAGAAAGAATAAAACCCATAGAAGACCTTGAGGTGCCATGCATTGATTCAGATGATACTACAATGGTAGTCAAAGTGGGAAAGGAATTGGATAGAAACTTAAAGTAAGGTTTAATCCAATTTCTGAAGATCAATAAGGATGCATTTGCCTGGTCTTATTCAGATATGGTGGGGATTAATCCGACGATCATGTGTCAGGTGCTTAACATCAATCTAGAAGTAACTCCCATAAGACAGAAGAAAGAGACAATTAGATAGAGTACATTCTGATGCATTGAAAGAACATGTTAAGAGACTCCTTGAAAATGGGTATATTTGGGAAATATACTACCCAAAATGGCTAGCAAACCCAGTTTTGGCGAAGAAATCGAATGGAAAATGGAGGACTTGCATTGATCATACTGACTTGAATAAGGCTTGTACGAAAGACAATTTCCTACTACCGTGAATTGATCAGTTTGTTAATGCAACTAGTGGGCACAAATTATTATCTCTCACGGATGCACATTCAGGATACAATCAAATACCCATGTTCAAGCCGGATGAGGAACACACTAGCTTCATTACTGAATGGGGAATCTACTGTTGCAAAGCAATGCCTTTTAGGCTAAAGAATGCAGGGGATACTTATTAAAGGTTAGTCAACAGAATGTTCAAAGAACAGATTGGCCGAAATATGGAGGTTTACGTGGATGACATGCTAGTGAAGTCTGGTGAGGCTAAGAATCATCTTGATGATCTAGAAGAGATGTTCAAAATACTATGGAAATATTAAATGTAATTGAACCCACATAAATGCTCCTTTAGAGTCCATTCGAGGAAGTTTTTAGGCTACCTCGTGAGTGCCCAAGGGATAGAACTAGTCCTGACCAAATTCAAGCCATTAAGGACTTGAATGAACACAAACCAGTAAAGGACATTCAAGCCATTCGATGCAGATGGGTTCATGTATATATAAAAAGTTAGGACAGGCACGGAACCCCTTTCGAAGGCAATGAATAATAACTTCTCATATGTGCGCCAAACCTTTCGAAATCAAAGGTTTCACCTTTATTCAAATTACCTAAGACAACCCATTTGAAAGCATAGCCGAGCCTTTCGAACTGGTCGAACCCAATAACATCAGGGGAAGGTTCCGCATCAATCCACAAGCATGAATTCAGAAGCTACCTACCGCATCGAAACCATTGATACTTCAACACTCTCGAAACCCTAGTGAACAACCAATCGACAGAGTCAGAAGCTCTTATATGTACCTCTTATGACAACAAAGCAACACGAAGAGAAAAGTGCATTTGTGACCCTTTCAAAGATGTTGACAACAGTTCAAGGAAAAGCAGAGAGACGGAACACTTAAAACTTAACAACAATGAAAGGTGGACAAATGACCCTTTCGACAAGGTCGAAAGTTCAAAAATAAGAAGATTTTGGGGACCAGATTTTGGAATCCAAAGCTCATTTCTTTTACTTCTACTTTTTTGCAACAACAAAATCTTTGTAACCCTAAATCAATTTGGGGAAAAGTTCTCAAAATTGTAACTTATTTTGGATTAATAATAAGGGAGAAATGCGCAGATTCATTAAGGATTTCGATTATGAGGAAGAATGTTACGATCATTAGCTAGACTAATGATCAATTGCACATAATGTTACCTTATTCTCTTAACTTCTTTTTGTCTATGCAAATCAATATGATCGACTTGGATAACATACAGGTGAAACACATCATCATTGTAACAAACACCATATAATGAAAAATAAGGATGGTGATGATGTTTCAACACTGATGATTTTATAGAAGTTATAAATATCCTACACGAACTTATATTGAGTATACTGAATGATGCTTGAGCAATTGCAAATTAGATCTTTTTCGAAAGGACAAAATCCCTTTCGACCTGGTCGGAAGGGATGTTACGAGGAATCTAGTTTGTAATTGGCAAGCAATCATGAATGGAGGAGTTCATTCGAACTAAACATACACCCAATTACATCAGCAACCCTTGCGAAGGGGTTCTTCCATAGAAGAAATGAGACCAATGAAGTTGAAAGGAGTTATTTCTTTTTAAAAGGCCAAACATACCTTTCAACATGGTCGAACGGAATAAAATGGATCTTTCGACATAGTCGAAGGGATGGGTATTCACCATGAATAGTTGTATTTAACATACTAAAGTGGGTTTTGAATAAGATGCTTCCTCCTTTACCTTCATCACGACGAGGTCAATTTGATCAATGATTTACTAGCAATATATCAATTGTCCTCCGAAAGTGATTCAACCAAATCAACTTGATCGAAAGAGAGGTTTTGAAGGAAGTAATCTCTTTCAATCTTCTCTCAATAGTTTTATTTCATTACACAAATAATCCTATTTGCCATGGCTTTGGGGATGTTGACAAGTTTTCTTGTTACAGATCACTCATTCTTTTACTTTAGAATTATAGTATATAGAGGTTCTCTATTGATATTCGGCGATTCGTATATCTACTTGATCTCTTAATTCATTGAGTGGACTGAGTGATACTTTCTTCATCTCTTGATTTGTTTCATAAGCGTAAGCGATTCTTCGGCATGACGGGACTTCGATTTCGACTTGTAGAAATACCTTAAATCCATATGTCAAGGAGTATGGGGTATGCCTAGTAGCTATTCTCGTGGAAGTTCGATAGAACCATAGGACAAGAGGAAGTTCTTCTACCTAGTTCCTCTTGTCTTTTCCTAATTGCGTTTTCAAGATGTTTTTAGTGATCTTATTTGCTGCTTATGGCTCCATTGTCTTTTGGATGTGCTACTGATGTAAAGGTATTTATTATTCCATTATTTTCACAAAAAAGAGTAAACTCTTCGCTTTCGAATTGAGTCTCGTTATCGAAGATTATTTTATTTGGAAGCCTAAGCCTAGTGACTATATTTGTTATAAAAAACTTCAACACTTTTCCAACATTTATATTTCGTAGTGGCTCGGTCTCTACGCACTTAATAAAGTAATTAATGTCTACCACAACAAATTTTGCTCCCCCGTTTGAGATAGGAAGTGGCCCAATCGAGTCAGCTCCCCATACATTAAAGGGCCAAGGGCTAGCTATAGTAGTTAAATTTCTTAGGGGAAGTCATGGAATTCTAAAAGAAATTCTAACATTTGTTTCACCCCTTCACGTAATTCATGGCTTCTTTTGTCATTTGCAGCCAACAATATCCTTGCCTCATGACCATCTTTGCTAGCTTAATCCTATTAGAGTGTGTAACTTCCCTCATTCTAAGATCCAAAATAAGCGCTACTGATGCTGCAGTAATCAATAGTATATTTCTCCGGTGACAAAATGAGGTCAGTTAACAGTATTAACATCAAAAGCATAGGAATATGAAATTTTTTCAAAACACATATTTCAATTTTAAATTCCATATTCATTACATAATCCCAAACATTGCCCAAGTTTAGATAAAATATAATTATTACATAATACACCAAGAGTGACAAATGAAGATGCACCCTTGGTTGATCAGAGTTTACTACTAGAAAGATACAACTTCTGCCATTACATACATTTAAACAAAATGATAACACAGTGGATGATAATAATAGACTCCGATATAGCTAGCTGTTCCTCTTGCACATCTTCAGAAGTTTTATTCATCAAACCTAAAAACTAGAAACCTTATTTTCGAATTACTCAAATGAGTACACGAGAGTTAAAGGGGGAAAACAAAAACTTCGGGTTAGACAAAAAGTCCGGTGTGAAGGGTAGGCCCCGAGTGTCGAGTCCGTCGCCCCAAAAGCAGAGGACGTAGATACGCGTAGAGGGAAAGCCCTGTGTAAGGCGCAGAGTGAACATATCACCCCCCTTTGGTTGAGCGGGGTAGGGGGGTGTTCTTCCCTGGTTAGGAGAGTGGAGGAGGTTCGTAATAATATGCTATCACAATAAAAAATATCTAGTGAGACCACGCCACTGAGTGGAACAGGTTTCCCCCTCACTAATATCCATTAATAATATGTCTATCACAATCATGCTCCTGCAATCACAATGGTTGAATAAACACAAGATAATTAAATGCAAGCATGCTATAGGAGTAATCCTGACTGTTCTGTCTCAAATAAATGATTGTCTATCTCTACATCGTAGTTTTCCTAGGGTTACTACAAACCTATACGGCTGACTCGAGCCTACCAGATATACCAAAATTCTCTAGCTCAATGTTAGAAAGTGTTAGTACCAAAAATGGCAGAAACACCCAATATATTATGTAAAGAATAAAAAGTGATGAAAGGTAAATGAAAATAAAGGAAAAAAACAGAACAACACACATTTATAGTGGTTCAACTAATCGTTGCCTACATCCATTTGAAATTTTATTGATAATATCTTCATTTTACAACTGCTGTTCTTATCGTTTGATACCACTTGTAGCTAATTACAAGAAATATATGTAAAGTTGCTAGAGAACTAAAAGGTACCCAAAATGAAGCCCCTTCGTATCTATTTATAGCTGTAGGTCAGCAGGTAAGGCTTCCAACACGTTCATCCCCACTTTCTCCATGATCTCCCGGTAGTTGCTCAAAAGAAGACGTGGCTAGCTCTGCAATATGGATGGATCGGTACCAATCCATAAAACTTGGTCATAGATCGTTTTGACCACCTTGGGATGGTTCAATGTGTCGACAGCTTGATGATTTCTTGAATTTTTTGCATTACTTTGGGATTGTTTCATAGTCAATCTGATGGATCAGTGGAGGAGATGACTTGTTGATTTCTGGTATTTGAAGTACTTAATAGCATATGGCATGCGAACGATCTACGGGGTTATGAATGCGATTTTGACATCAATACTTGATTGTAGGAAGAAAATGAGGTTGTTTGGGTATAACTTTATCGTTCGGTATCGATCCATGGTTATGGATTGGTACCGATCTGTAGACTTAGTGGAATCAGGCTTTGAAACTTTTGTGTTGGCTTTATCTCTGTCTTGTGATATCGGTTGCACTTTGTTTTCTAGAATTTACGGCTATCTCTTTGGGCCTTCTATCTCAATGGCTTTCAAGTTCTACTCGTTAAGTCAGTACAAATAATGTCTGGTCAAAAGGCTGGATAACACTTACCCCCCAAAGTGTAGCTTGTTGCAAACATGATGTACTTTGAATCAAGACAACTTGGGGTTTCCATATCGGATTCCAATCCATGCGTTGAATAGTTGCTATCCATTCTCGGGCCTTTTCAGTAAAGTATTGCATCTGTAACCATTCATTATGATGCTTCACCAACATCTAAAACTGTAAAACTAGAGTGTGCTCTCATGATCTGTCATTCTGAAATTGATGATTTTGAATTGATTCCTTTTGTGGATCTTTCAGGTTTGAATCTGCTTTTATTTGGTTCTTGTTGTTGAATGTTAAGCTTTCACATACAAGTGCTTCAACTTTCGATTGTGCATTAGTTCCATGAGCATTTTGATTCCTGTGCAATACTAGACATGTACACACATATGTATATGTATGTACATATATGTTCATTTTTTATGTCAATCGTTCAGTACCGATCCATAAGGATGAATCAGTACTTATCAATAGCCTTAGAATATGGCTATTTCTTAGCCTATTCTCTGGGTTTGTGGGTAATCTGTACCCTAGCCTCTTCATTTCTTCTTTACTTTCCTATTGCTTCTGATATGAAGCTTAGTTTTGGCATTAAAAAGTTCTTACCCTTGAGTTGAACCATCATCGGAACTACCGTCACCGCCGTTCCCATCTCCAAGTCGAACTCCACATTGTTCTCTCCAGCCTCTTTATAAATCCATGCTTAATTCGATTCTCAAACTCAAAATAACAACCCAAATGGATCACCTTTGACTTGTGTTTTCATATTTGAGCATATTTATGTGGGTGAAGGCATTGGAGATGAACGCCGGTGAGAACGAAGTGCTTTGGGGAAGAGTGGCCATGCTTAGGGATTGGGCTTGAACTTGACAAGGCTAGAATTTTTCCCAAGGGCTACCGTTCGGTACCGAACCAGCCCTTGGGATTTTTTGCCTTGGTCAATTTTAAGAAGTACAAGCACATCCACTTGGAATTGATACTCTGGGATGAAATCTCTTGTGTTCGCAACATCTTAAACGCATGGACAATGACCCGGAGCCCATTAGGATGGTCAGCAATGACGGTCAATTCAGATGGACTTCAGATTTTCTTAATAAACTATTTAACAATATCGAAAATTGGCATTGCACAACACTGAATAACACTACATTAGGTTTTCACTTTGGCATAGAGCATGACTTTTGATCAATATGATATCAATTATACGTTGAGTTTTGATAGCTATGGCTCATAGATGTTTCGAGTGTCTCTTTGCTCAAGTTGTAGGTCCATCAACTCTCAAATACGCAGTCATATATTGAGTCAAGTTGAACCATGGCTCATTCTATACAGCAAACTCTGGTGCAACCAACACCTCAATTCGAAAATCCATAAGTAGAACAACAAGTTCTAGAAGTTAAAATGGAGCTCATAGAGGGTGTAAAAGTTGAACCAACCATTGATACTCTTGACGATGCAGTCATACTAGACAATCTTGTCAATTATCCTACTTCCAAAATCGAAGAAGGGTCACTTAGAAGAATCTGTGAGAAGCACGGAATTCCATTTGAGGACATATTAGTTCTGACATGCCATCAGAGGGCATACCATCCACGTGATGGATACATAGCATGCTATAGGTATATGTGCTTGGTAGGATGTGTCCCGCCACTTAATCAGTACATTCGACGAGTTCTACATTTCATGAGATTGGCTCTGACCGAATTCCATCCTAACACTTATGATTTCCTCTACAGTATGTTCATTATATTCGCTTGCCACTTTGTTCGAGTTCCTAGCAACAAAGAGATCTAACATTTGTTCAACTTCAATCGTCGTAAGGGAAGTCCTTCCCTCCTCTCTAGAGCCTTCCAGAGGTTGTCGGATCATAGTCGGTACTTGGAATAAATAGAGCTATTTCAAGGAGGAGTTCTTTATTGTTTGTTGTCCTCCCGGGTTTGCTCAGTGATGGATATCTCCATGTAAGCTCTATTTTGCCTTTATCATGCGGTTCCACATCCATAACTTTATGACTTTTGATTGTCTTTTTCATACTTTACAGATGTACCATGCATGCCTTCCAATACAACTTTAAAAGAACCGTCGGACCATTCCATCTAATCCCGGTGGAAGAGAAGAGGCCAAGATGTTGCTCAATGATGAAACTCTACGTTCTTATAACTTTTTGGTATTCAATCGTAGTGTTGGTGCTGCTCCAAAAGAGGGTCACGGTGGCAAGGACGATTCTTTGTCAAAAGGTGTTGTAAATCACTTGTCGGTGCCCCTAGTTCAAAGTTCGTTGAATGAGCCTGACCGTGTACAAGATCGTATTGAAGTGGGTGAAATCAAGGATGATGGTAAAGGAGCATCAGAACATGGCAAAGAAAGTGAAGGCGACGATGATCATCAATCTCTTCAGAGGAAAAGCCTTAAAATTAAGTTTCCTAAAAGGAGGACTCTAACCTTGCCTCTGCTAGCTAAATCTGAATTTGAAACTTCTGTACAGAATTCAGAAAACCCTTTCGCTGGTCTCGGGCCAATCCCAGGTAAAATTGACTATTTTAGCTTTGTTAATATGAGTAGTAGGGATGTTGGGTCCCCCATTCATTTTCAAGAAGACATACCTTCTACCAAAGGAGGGGAGATTACCCATGTCAGCAAAATTCAAACCCATGGTCCATCGGGAGAACACTAGGACACTTGTATGCACGCACACAAGCACTGCACTATGCATAGCTCATGTAGTGCTCTTGTCTTGTCAATGCTTGTTATCGCTAATATTGACTTCGAAGATATGCAATATGGGATATGAATATGACATCGCCTTTCATGATTGGAGAACTGCCCTTGATCATGTCGTATGTCATCATTACTCTTGAAGACAAGTGACTAGCGGTACACTTGTAACGCCAAAAATTAATATCGGGGATATGAAGGTGGATTAGTGTCGAAAGGATACTATACTGTGCTTCATCAAAGTAGAAACATATATAATGCTGCAAGTAACTAAAAGAACAATACCGTGAGAAAAGTCACTTCGTACTTCATTGGTGTTGAATCCCATCTATGCCGCTTGAAGACAACACCACTCATTATCTATGCTAACCATCATTCATATAGCTGAGGATTGACACCGCACTTACTCAATATTTACCCTATTCAAAGTCACTGCTCTTCGACATTGCCACTTATGTAACATCCCATATCAGCAAAGCTAAGGTCGATAACACATTCAATAAACGTCTCCACTAATCATAGTCTCTCCTTATGAATACCACTATCATATGCTCCTACTCATCCATATCTATTGTTGTCGCACTTCATCAGCCAATGAATATTGATGCCGAGAATCATTGGTGCCGATATTATACTAAAGCAAGTCATTCTTTCCCAACATTCATGCCGCTCATCATTAATGTTCAATGCTGCTTCCAAATGTTGCTGCTAAGCAATGAAAACTCCATTCATTACTGATGTTGCCAATGGTCTTAACCGTGCATCTATGCAAGCGATGTTGATGGTGGACGCCGTCAATATCCTCAAAACTACTAATGCCTCCTTTTCTTGGAATTACTTCATACTTGCATCAAATCAAATTGGTATCAACACCTACTCTTAATGGACGTCGACTGTCATGACAGAAACCATCAACATTTATGCCGCTCATCATTAATGTTCAATGCCGCTTCCAAATGATGCCGCTATGCAACGACAGCTCCATTAATTATCGACGTTGCCAATGGTAAACATTCGACTTCGTCTTTTGTAACGATCCCGAATTTTAAATTTAATTTAAATTAATAATTAATGGTATTTTTGAATAAAAATAGTAAATTAATTGATAAAGTAAGCGAGTTTCCCTGAATCCAAATTAAAATATGTTAAATCACTTAAACTTTAAAATATTGAATATATATATATATATGTATATATATATATGTTGGATTTGAAATAGAATTGTAAATAAATGGTTTAATAAATAAATATATGGAGAAATACAATATAATTGGTATTTAGTAAAAAGCAAAAAAACAAATATAAAAATCAGTTTGAATCAAAGCTGGCAGAAGAAAAATAAATTAAAGGAGATAGGCATTAGCTTATGAAACATAATAAATGTAGCCACCATGTTAAAGCAAAGCAAAGAAATAAAAATATAAGTATGGAATGAAGTAAGGCAATTAATGCCATTATCTTTAGTACGCAATATAATACATCTCAGCCGAAATGCAAGGCAAGAAACCAGGTGTTTATGTACAAAAATAAAATAAACAAAAGAAAGCAATTAATGCAAGCATATGCAACCATGCTATTGTACAAATAAACCACTCAGCCATGCCTATGTTAAAAAATATATAACCTGTACAACTCTTTCTATATATCACCATCTTCAAGCTTCATCTCAGTTTTGTTCATTCGAAACTGAGGGAAACATCATTTTGAAAACTAAAAGATAAATCTAATGAAGATGGAATGCAAAGGTTCAAATTGGAAAAATAAAAAATGGAAGCTTGCATTTCTCAAACTTGTTCAAATTTAAAGGCTCTGTTTATTTATTCATAACAGGTGAGTAACTTCATTTATAAAAACCTGAGTATCTGGTTGTTTAACCAAGTATGAAATAAATATGAAATGTGTTTATATATCTGAGTGTTCTGTAACTTTTGAAGATACTGTGGGTTTCCTGTTGTAGTTACAGAGTTAAGAAGTTAATCAAAACATACAAAACATCATTTGCCAATCATTTATAGACTTACATTTTTAACAAAATAGGTTGTTAAACATAAATTAAAGCTTTTAAAATTTGTTTTAAACTTGTTGGGGAGGTATCATCACTGGAAACTCTGTTCTACAGGCAATATGTCTTATTATGATAAAATTCGAACGTGATGAATTGTTGATTCGATTACATAATCGGAATCTACATTCAAAAAAATGATTTTTCAAACAAAAGTGGAAGCTTTTCATTAAGCATGCTTCGAGCAGTTCAAAGATGAACTTAGATGGTATTTTTATCATTTTCTGTTAATCGCGTAATCGTAAAATCTTGGGATTGTTTCTGGAGGAAGATGGTGGTCTGGGGATTCATGGAAAAATACAAATCTAATTTATAAATGATCATAGCATTAGGACGATGATGTTTTAGGGTTTTAAAAGCTAGTTTGCTAGTCTGTTTTTAAAGTGGAACTGCATCGTCGCCTTGGGACCGGAGGGGATCGGACCGGGGGGAAAGGGGTCGTAGGTCATCGGAGCAGCTAGGGTTGTGGTCGCATGGCGTCTGGAGGTTTGTGGTGGTGGTGCGGGGTACTTTCTGGTGGTTAGTCAAAGCCGTGTTGGGTTACAGGAACGAAGAAAATTGGCTCGAATTTGCTCGATTCTGATTTAGGCGAATTTATGCGTATCGGGTTGTTCGAATGGATTTGGGTGATCGCCGATGACGCGTAGGGGGCTGCGACGTTGGCCGGAGTTGGCTGTGAAGGTCGTGCACGTGTACGCGTTTATGTGTGCATTTGGTTGAAGAGGGTTGTGGAAGAAGATGGTTCATGAGCTTGTTCGCGAGTGTCCCGAGTGATGCTCGAAGAAATTTGCGCTTGTCTCGAGGTGTTTCAGTGGGAAAACTCGAGTGTTGTTTTGGCTCGCGTATGAGTTGCTAGGGTTATAAAAGAAGCAGATTTTGTCTCTGGAAATTTTAAAATTGTATTTAAATTTAAAAGCAAAATTTAAATTGGAATTTAAAATCAAATGTAACTGTAATCCAACTTTCATTTGAAAGCTTAACTTTGAAATAAGTTTATTAAGTTTTAATAAATACTTAACGATGTTTTAAAATATAATTAGTGCTTTAACTAACTAATAAATTTAAAATAAGTGTTAAAGTTAATTAACATTAAGACTTTTTATAACTATAATAAGTTGGTTTAAAAAAAATATAAGGAAGTTAAGAAAATGGTGTTTCAATAGGATTTAAGCATTTGAATTTAATAAATGTTTAACAACTTGAGAAGTTTTAAAATTTCTTAATTTATGCTTAACAATGTTATAAACACTTAATTATTATTCTAAATTAAATAAATACGTTAAGTTAAGTATAAAATTTATTCACATTAAAGTTTTGGAGTTAATAATAATTTGATTTTTAAAAATTTAAAGAAGAGCTTTAAATTGTTAGTTAAGAAGAATAATTAATATAAATTAATTGTTTTAGAAGGAAACTAAGAATAATTACATTATAATTGTAATTTGAGATTAAAGAATAATTAATCAATTTCTTAATTGATGATTAAAGAATAATTAATCAATTTCTTAATTGATGATAAAAGGGTAATTAATTACTTAAAGATAATTATTTGATTAAGAGTGATAAATTAATAAATAGAAGTGATTAAAGAATGATAATTAATTGAGGAATAATTAATTGAAGTAATTAATTAAAGATAATTAATTAAATGGTGAATTAAATAATTAAAGGTTAATTATTTAATAATTAAAGATTGATGAATTATAAGTAAATGTTAATTAATTTATAATTAAAGGTTAATTAATAAATGATTAAAGGTTAATTTATTAAGATGGTTTATAATTAATTAATGATTAATTAACCAAAATTTGTAGATTATTCATAAGTAATTAATCTGGTATAAATTAATTATAATCAGGTATTAACTGATCTTACTTATGAATGTTTTCATTCTATTGTTTGATATCCCTGATTTGTGAAGCTTTGTGATACATCCTGACTTATGTTGTGATATGTAATTTACTTATCTGTGATACATATATCTGTGATCTGTGAATGAACGATAAGCGTTATAGTTATATCGCTTATCAATTATATTTCTGTATTCTGATCTGTGATGATTGAATGATATTGCACTATTGTGTGTGAAATCCCTGGACTACACCTTTACACACACAAATATGGATTTCACGTGGAAATCGGTTAAGTCACAGATAATTTAAATTTGATGTTTTTGAAATTGAAATTTTAATTTCAATTGATTTTGAAATTGGAAATTTGGGTTCAAAGTGAAAAGCTTTTGAAATGGAATTTCAAAGATAAAAGTTATTTTGAATAACTTCATCGAGTTTTGAAAATTTAAATAATTTGATTTAAATTTGAATTCAAGTTTGAAATCGAATCCTATGATTTGAAACTAGGGATTAAAGATGATATAAATGTGTTTGTATGAATTTAAACCATTTTAAAAGTATA
This sequence comes from Allium fistulosum, assembly GCA_030737815.1. Classification (NCBI taxonomy): domain Eukaryota; kingdom Viridiplantae; phylum Streptophyta; class Magnoliopsida; order Asparagales; family Amaryllidaceae; genus Allium; species Allium fistulosum. The sequence continues at coordinate 747,206,214 of CM060905.1, read as the reverse complement.
ATTTTGAGAATTTGGATTTAACCCAAGAACCTTAACTCGTATAAATGAATCAGATTTCCAAAATGAAAACCTTTTGTTTTAAAAGAATAAAAGCTTTCAGATAAGAAATGAAATTCCAGTTTAATTAAAGGAATTTCAAGATTGAATTGAAAAATGGTTTTCCAAGTTATGAATGAATTGTTTTTGAAAGCTATGAATTGAATCTGTTTATTTTTAACAGATTTAAAATGATGATTTGTTTAAACCATTCGAAATGAAATTGTTTTGAAAGCTATAAGTTGAATCTTTGTTTTAAAGATTTAACGAGTTAATCCAATTGAAACGGAAATTGTTTTGAAATCTGTGAATGGATTTTTGTGAAACTGGGTGAACTTTGTGAAATAAATCTTTTTGTTTAAAAGATTTGAAATGGTAATCGATTAAAACCATTTAAAAAAAAGTTGAATTATTAAGTTGTGGCTTAATTGAAATCACATATCCATATGTTTTTAAATATTGCGCTCACTATTCGGGTTAGCCGGGAAAAGACCTTTGTGTCATATAACCCATTCCGAATAGTGATACGTCGTATATGGATGACATTTGAAGACCGATGGTGAAGACCAGATATTTTCGAAAATGAAAGCACAACCTGTCGAATGTCTCTGCACCGAGTTGCTCCGGTATAGAGATTTATATCACTCTTTTTGTGATGGGAAGTCCGGACGTAATTAGAAAATTATCCGGATTGCAAGGGCTTCGTAAGAAGTGCCTTCGGTTCTGTTCGAACCCGGAACAGACTTGTATGGTTACATGTCTGACATTACACTTTGAGATATAAAGCCGATTTCTTTCAAATACATTTCTGTTTTGTGGCGGAGAATTTATTCTCTTAGCTTAACACCCTTCTTTGAGACGTTCGAGCTCATAGGTTATGTAGTTGAAATTTACCAGCGATATATCCCAATTTGGTAATGTGACATGCTGAGTGTTGCTGTGTGATGATCAGTGTTCGATCATTTGTGATATGATCATTTGTTTGATTATTTATCTTTGTGATCATTGGTTGATCATCTGTTGACCCAAAGCGTGGCTTTGTGAAAAAGCGTAGCTTTGTGGACGAGACTTCGTCAGAGCCTCACAACCTAGAAATGGTCGAAACAGGAAAGATGCGGCAAGGTTTCAGGGGTAGCTTCCCTAGGGTATGACCATTCCTTCTGGAAAAGGGTAGTATCATGGTATGGAGCCCAGATACTTACTCATGTGGACACACTTTATTTATTATGTGTGATGTTGGTGACGAGCGCTCGTTTAAAGGTCCCAAAGGACCGGGGGTGGCATATCTGAGGTTTTGTATATTCCCCGGGAAGGGGGGTAGCCGGCCTTGTTTGGCAGAGAGCAGTTTGTCTCTCAGAGCGTCCAGCCAGAGGCATTCTTTCATGGCATAGGAAGTTCCTTAGCCTGACCATTTGTTGGAAATCCAAACAAAACAATACGAGCCCTGTACGGTTTTAGTTGTATTACCTGCCATGGAATGTGGCGGTAACCTGCTATTGAACATGGTAGCTATAGTAGGCATACGATAATGGTCGTATGTTGGCTAAGATTGATATTCTATTTTCGAAATACTTTTTCCACTATGCACTAATAATAATATCCAATGATTTGTTTCGCGTAGTAAGCATATTTGACTATCATAAGGAGAAATCTTCTCCAATTCTGCGTTTGCATTGTGTGTGTGGCGGGAGGCCTTATGGTAATCTCATTTTCAAAAAGCATTGCGAATTGACTTTAAAAATTCTCTTGTTGTTCGTTTTTAAAGATAAACTGTTTTTGTTGCTCACACCAGTCCCATGACTGATCCGGAGTTTACTGTTTCTTTCCTAAACTCTGGATGCTCAAAATTTTTCTACACGGGAAGTCTAGAGTTGGGTTTTTCAGATAGTCAGATTAGTAGATTTTTTGGAGCTAGTTCAGTCTTTGGATTTGGACTGCACTTGCTTATCTTTGTGCATCATTATTGGGAGTTCAAGCTATTTCTGGATTGGTGCTTTGAAGATGGAGATTATCCGCTGCTGGTGTTATCTATTTTCTTTTCCGCTGCTATTTCTTGTATCATATATATGATGTATATAGATATTCATTGTATCATCATTGTATCTGGATATTGTATCAGATGTTGTATATCTATATTCTATTTCTTTTCCGCTGTGTTGTTTACTTAATGTTGTTATAAGCTCCGGCGACTCGGATTTGAATGGTCGAATCTATGGCATTCAAGTACGATGAAAAGTATGGATGTCGATTTTCGAGCGTGAAAAATCCGTATCGTTACATTTGGTATCAGAGCTAAGGTAAAACTTTAGCTCAGGAGTATAGCACATTAAGTAGCTCGTTAGAGATAGGGTGAAGTATCCCTAGAATGAGTAATCTCTAAGCTATCCGTTCGAATGCCTTAGTAAATTCTCTTGCTATCCACTGATAGTGAGTATGAGTGCAAGAAGAGGACGAGATAGGGGACACGGGAATACGACTATAAATGGTCGATACCCTACAATAGTGGAAACAATCTTTCTTATCAATTTCTTTTGATTCATTTCCAAATTCTTTTGATTTCTTCGTACCAGCTACAAGAAGAAGTTTCGATATGATGATGGTTCTACGAATCGTTGTAGAAAATCCTTACTTCGTATTTTCATCGGTTTCTTATCAGCTTTTTGATTTAAACCTTAATGAATTTGAGATTGGAAATTTTAAATTGAGTTAAATTGATTAAAAGAATATGAAGCTAAAATTGAATTGTATCGATAAAACGATATCGTTTGAAACCAAATTTTGAAATTCCATTGTAATTTCTTTTGAATACCAAAGTCCGAAGAGGGACAAATTGGTATGTATTCTGAGATATTCCGACTTGGGTTTGGAATTCATATCTTAAGTTTAAGGAATTATAGGAAATCGAATCTGTCTATCTCTGTGTTATTTTTCGTGCCTGCGAATTTCGAGGATGAAATTCTTTTAAGGGGGGAAGTTTGTAACGATCCCGAATTTTAAATTTAATTTAAATTAATAATTAATGGTATTTTTGAATAAAAATAGTAAATTAATTGATAAAGTAAGCGAGTTTCCCCGAATCCAAATTAAAATATGTTAAATCACTTAAACTTTAAAATATTGAATATATATATATATGTATATATATATATATATGTTGGATTTGAAATAGAATTGTAAATAAATGGTTTAATAAATAAATATATAGAGAAATACAATATAATTGGTATTTAGTAAAAAGCAAAAAAACAAATATAAAAATCAGTTTGAATCAAAACTGGCAGAAGAAAAATAAATTAAAGGAGATAGGCATTAGCTTATGAAACATAATAAATGTAGCCACCATGTTAAAGCAAAGGAAAGAAATAAAAATATAAGTATGGAATGAAGTAAGGCAATTAATGCCATTATCCTTAGTACGCAATATAATACATCTCAGCCGAAATGCAAGGCAAGAAACCAGGTGTTTATGTACAAAAATAAAATAAACAAAAGAAAGCAATTAATGCAAGCATATGCAACCATGCTATTGTACAAACAAACCACTCAGCCATGCCTATGTTAAAAACAATATAACCTGTACAACTCTTTCTATATATCACCATCTTCAAGCTTCATCTCAGTTTTGTTCATTCGAAACTGAGGGAAACATCATTTTGAAAACTAAAAGATAAATCTAATGAAGATGGAATGCAAAGGTTCAAATTGGAAAAATCAAAAATGGAAGCTTGCATTTCTCAAACTTGTTCAAATTTAAAGGCTCTGTTTATTTCTTCATAACAGGTGAGTAACTTCATTTATAAAAACCTGAGTATCTGGTTGTTTAACCAAGTATGAAATAAATATGAAATGTGTTTATATATCTGAGTGTTCTGTAACTTTTGAAGATATTGTGTGTTTGCACAAAAAATGGACAAACACCTCAAAGTTGTATGATTTAGTAGATCTTATGTTGTTCTTAGTGATTTGAACGATTTATGCAAATATATGAAAAGCAGGGGCTAAACTGTAAAAAGACACGCAAATTTATAGTGGTTCAGCCAGAATGTGCCTACGTCCACTTTATATGTTATTTCTCTTCTCTTGTTTTGATTACAAGTACAAAGCTTTGATACAAGTAAAAGAAAGTTGTTTGAAAGTTCTCTCCGTGCTTGAGCTCTCAAACTTGTCCCCCCTGGTTGTACCCCTGCCCCTCTATTTATAGAGTGAGGCTGGGGGTAGGGGTCATGGATGTATATAACAGCTGGTGGGCCTGGGCTAACGCGACCTGGCCTGGTATTGTTGGTCCGGAAGGAGCATGGTTCGGAACGTCTCGGTCCGGTGGCAGCTGGTTCGGTAGGATGGAGTTGAAGTGAGTTGGTCCGGTATTGCTGTTGGTCCGGTAGGAGCATGGTGGAAGTGAGTTTGGTTCGGTGGCAGCTAGGAGATGGTTGGTTCGGTAGTGGTAGGATGAGCTTGGTCCGGCAGTGGTAGGAGGAGCTTGGTTCGGTAGTAGTAGGAGAAGGTTCATCCGATAGTAGTAGGAGGAGCTTGGTCCGGTGGTAGGGACGAAGATTGGTTCGACAGTCATAGGAGGAAGGTTGGTTCGGCAGTTGCTTGAGACTGCCGAATGGGTTCTGTGAGACATGGATGCCGAATGAGTTCCTGTCGAATGGGCTCTGGAGAACGAGAGTGCCGGATGAGTTTAGGCAAGCCTGGATGGATGAATCAAGCTTCTTGGCCTCGAGGTCTTCTGGGTGAGAACACGCCCAACATTTGCCCCCAGAAGTGGGGCATATGCCGGCATGTGCCGCGCTTTGTTTTAAAACTAATGACGTTAGCTTGGATGCTTTCGCCGAATCAGCCGGTCCGGTCGTCTATAGTTGCCTATAAGTAAGGGCCTAGGGCCTCTATTACCTTCTACCGAACGAAATAGCCGAACCAAGTCAGTCACACAGCCGAATCAGATTCTAATCTTCTGCCGAACCATTTCAGGTATTTGACTTCCATTCGCCGAATGAACTTAAGTGAATGCCGAATGGGCTTGCGTACTTGAATGCCGAATGAACTTGAGTGATGTGAATGCCGAATGAAATTTTACATTCAGTTTACCGAATGATAACGGGAGTTTGAGCATTTAGATTTTATGAGTGGAATTTCATATTACACACATACTTGTTTACATCCTCTGTTCTAACAATGTGTTTTTCCAGTGTTGCAGATAATGTCTCGTAAAGTGGAAACTCGATCAGACAAAAAGAAATCTGGGGGCGAAGGAGGTTCCTCTGCCTTGCCCCCAGCTCAGCCGAATCCAGAACGTCACGGATCTGCCCCGAGATCACTAGTGGATGGGTACGGCCCTCAGGAGCTTCTGAACTTCCCGCCCGATTGCTTTCCTAGCTCCCTTAAGGAGGAGCAGCTTGATGTCATCTCCCGTTCTTTCGGAATTGATAGGGCGCATTTGCTGTTGCCAGGGAGAGAAGTTATGCCATACGACCCTCCAGAAGGGTACTTTGCCTACAGCAGATACCACTGTATGTGTGGTGCCATTCCTCCTCTTAACGCTTGGGTAGCCAGCTTCCTCACATATCTAAAGGTGGCCCCATTCCAGCTCCAACCCAACTCCTAGGCTATACTGGTGAGCACCTTCTTCCCCGCAATCCCATGGTACGGGTGCTCGATGAGGCTAAGTCTTTAGATCTCGATTTACTTACTACTCGGATAGTTACCATGGGAGACGAGGCCAAGGCTAATATTGATCGGGTGGCGGAGGAGACTAGGAAGCTGATGGGGCATCATGCCCGGCTGGTTAAGGCTGGAGAGGAAATTGGGAGCGCCAACATCCGATTACGGTTGATGGTTTCGGACCAGGCGAAACAGCTTGCTGATCAAGCTATTCAGATTTCCCAACATGAGGCTGCCTCCGGGCGGCTGAGGAAGGCTATGGAGGAGGTTAGTAAGGAGGAGCTGCGGAAGATGGAGGCTGTCTGTAAGGAGCAGATAAATATGGCCATCTCGACAGTGGATGAGGTTCGGAGGGCGGATCTTGAGCGGGTAGAGGAGATGTCGGGGAAGCTTGAAGCCGTAGAGCTTGCTCAAGTTAGGCTGAAGGAGGAGATGGAGGCGATGCGGAGGTCCCTTCAGGCTGACTGCTCGAGATTCCGATTGGAGAGAGATGCCGCCGTTGAAAGGTTGTCGGCTTCCGAGGCCCGGATGAGGGAGTTTGAGGAGAATGAGGGGATGATGGACGAAATGCTCCAGGACATGTACTTCCGAACCTGGAAGCAGGGCAACCTATCCTGGATGGATGATTATCCTAGGGTCATGGCCAAGATCTATCTTCGGGCTTTGGAGGAGGCTAAGGCTGATGCAGATAGAGATGATGGTGTGGCTTTCAGCATGGATGTAGTCACTGCCCAGTTTGTCAAGGAGGAGAAGATGGCGGTGAAGGAGGGTATGCGGTTGCTTGCTGCTGAGGAGGCAGGTGTGCAAGTTGAGGATGACGACCAGGATAGTCAAGAAGCAGGTGCTGGTAAGTCTTCCTTTTTAGTCTCTCCATTAACTTTGGTTGCTTATCACTAATGAATACTTTCTCTGACTGGACAGGTGGTCAACAAGACAAGGATAAAACTCCAATGCAGCCGGCCCCTTGATCAGACCTGGAAAATTCTTTTTGTAGACTTGATATGGCCGTATACGTTAGTCTTAAAATAGTAGAGTAACTTTTAAGTTGTAATTATTTTGCTACTTGTAATAAATAGCTCTATTCTTGATGTGTAATTCTTTAACTTAAGCTGATTTTGTCGTCTTCCGAATGTTTGTTGCTATTTTGACATGTCGTATGAGAAATATAGCTATGCATATTCTTGTAATTGAATTGTGTTTGATGTCAGGTTCTGGTTTTAAAACATAATTTCATGACTTGTAATATTAGCGTGTGGTGTGAACAAATTATAGTCATGTATTTGTACACAAAAGAAGAAAATACCGCCCTTCATGTTTTAATCGTAGATGGCAGTTTTGAATATCTTGTATGACCGAGCATGGAATGCAGTCGAGTGCCCTGCCATCCAATCGTGAGTCCCTACACCCATTGGCTAGTGTCTCCTACTCTGCATCCTGTACTTGAGGGACCGTTATAGAGGATAGGAGAAAAGCTTTTTAAGTAAAATTGAAATAAGTGAAAAAGTAAAACTTCCAATCACGGAAGGCCTTCGATGTGCTTAAGTTCGTGGCAAACGGGTTTTGTAGTCACTTTCCCTAGCTGTGGGTCTTGGAGACATTTGTCACCCATCTTACGCCTCCGCGGGGAGTTAATTCTTTTTTACCACAGCCGCACTTAAGACACATCGGAGCCGAGATCGCGCACAGTAACTACCCGAGCCATTATGGCCCGTAATCGTGGGTATTATTCGATTTACTGTGGCCGGCTAGCGTGGGTGCCGATCGTCAACTGTGAACTGCCCCTGGCTGGCCACACCTTATATTGGGGCTTATAACGGTTCACAGTTGCCGGCGAGCCGAACGCCGTAATGAGCTGCCTTGGCTATAGTCGGCCTTCTCGGTGGCTTATAATCGGCTCATTACAGTTGGCTTTAAGGGCCGTCGCGGGCAATGAGTTAACTCGCAGCAGAGGGATGCCGGAGCGAAAGTGTCTCATTGGCGAGGGCATAGATTCGCATAGTACCTGTTAGGTCTTGTCCAGGTGAAGTTGCACTGTGGAGTGCCTTGCATAGGATTTCGTTCAACAGAAAAGGATAAAGTTAACAAGCAGCCAAGATATGAAGGAACAAGTTAAAAAAGAGACAAGGTTTTTTAAAGTGGTTTGGCACGAAAATGCCTACGTCCACTGATTCTCTTTGTTAATTCGCTTCATATGGGCAGTACAAGTTAAGAAAAGTATCGACGGAGGTGTTGGATGTTCCATGCCCTCTGGAACACCTCTCCGTCCATTGTTGACAAAATATAAGCTCTGTTGTGGAGATCTTTATATGGTCCATCCCGGATTGGATCTAGTGCTCCAGGGTGAGGGAAGATTCGCTTGAGGACAAGATCCCCTTATTGTAAGGTGTGATGCTTGACTTCGGAGTTGTATTGTGCTGCCACTTTTTGCTTGTGGGCTGCTGCTTCGAGGACGGAATCATTTCTTCTCTACTCAATTAGATCCAAAGACATGTGAGGGAGTTCTTCGTTCTCTTCTGGGTTATAGTGGATCCTACGGTGGGAAGGCACGATGGTCGCAACTGGGAGCATAGCCTCCGATCCGTATGCCCAAGAGAAAGGAGTATGCCCTGTTGATGTTCTGAAAGGTGTGCGATAGGCCCATAGTGCCATAGGGAGTTCATCCACCCAAGCGCCCTTTGACTTTTCGAGCTTCTTTTTGACCAGAGTTTTCAGAATTTTGTTGACGGCTTCGACTTGTCTGTTTCCCTGGGGACACGCTACGGATGAGAATCTTTTGTGAATTCCATGCTCTTGACACCAGTTGGCGAATTCCTCGTTGTCCAATTGAAGTCCATTGTCTGATATGATTTTGAACGGGACTCCGTACCTGCACAGAACATTTTTTGATCAAGAAATTAATAACTTTTGCTGAAGATACTTTATTCAAAGGTTCCGCTTCCACCCATTTGGTGAAATAGTTGACTGCCACTATAGCACATTTGGCCCCGCCTCGGCCCATTGGTAGTTCGCCGATTAAGTCAATTCCCCATACAGCCAAGGGCCACGGGCTGGTCATTTGAGTAATCTCAGTTGTTGGTAGTGAATTTGGTGATGAAATCGGCCATGGCCTGCCCCTTGATGGCGGTGCGAGGATGGTAGGTAATATCATATTGACTTAGTTCAATGCACTATTTACATAGCGTTCCAGTCTTCTTCTTCTGATGTGTTCTTCAATCAAGTCCCGGAGATGATGGCATTCATTGGTATCATGCCCATGGGATTCGTGGAAGCGACAGAATTTTCAAGACTTAACTGCGTTATCTGATTTCTTCTTGTGCGGGGGGCGTTTGTATTCAACTTCGTCTTGAGTGGCCAGGAAGATATTTTTGATCGTTTTATTTAGAGGGGTGTAAGCGTCAAATCTTGGTCCTGGCCGATATGGACGCTTTTCTCCCTTTTTGCCCCCAGCATTATCCCTAGAGTCAAATCTTCGAACGTCCTTTGCTACAGCGGGCGTGTTGCCGTGAACTGCCCTATTTTGTTGTCCCGACTGCCCTTCAGTGACGGCGTCTTCAAGTCTCATATATTTCCCAGCTTCACGGAAGAAATCGGGTAAAGTAGCTGGTTTTTCTTTTGTCAGCCTTCTAGCAAATTTAGTATCCGGATGCACACCACTACAGAGGGCCATTAAGATAAGCTTCCCGTCGGCATCTTGTACTGCGGCAGCTGCGGCATTGAATTGGGTTAGGTATTGTTGCAGTTTTTCTCCGGGTTTCTGTTTAATGCTGGATAAGGAATAAGCGTCCTTAGGTTGTTCCATATGAATGCGGAACTGACTGATAAACTTTTCTTTCAACATTTCCCACGAGCTGATGGATCCCTGGGGTAAATGACAGAACCAGGAGGTAGCGAGATCTGCTAAGAATAGTGGAAAGCATTTGCACAGTACTCCTTCTGTTGCTCCACTCATGAGCATGTGCTGGGTGTATCTTTGTAAGTGTATGATGGGATCGGAGGTTCCCTTGTAAGGTTCCATTGTTGGCATCTTCCATTCTCGAGGGGTGATAGCAATTTCGATGTTGCGGGCGAAAGGGTTGGTCACCCTAGCGCCTATCCCTCGATCTCTTTGCTCCCGTTGGACGCACTCTCTGAATAAGCGCGCCATCCTTTCATCAGAATTTGGAGCAGATAGAAACGAGTTTGGCTCTGTTCTGTGGGATTGATTCCGTCCAGATGACCTGTAGGGATGGTATCGTCTATCATTCCTCATATTTTCCAGTGGCTGCCTTTGATCTTCTGGGAGCATGCTAGGGTCAGCTACAGTTGGCCCTTGCCTTGATCTCCCCTTGCTGGGTTCTGATCTAAGCACTTCCTCGGGTCCAACTTCGGGCTGGACTCTAGCTCGGCCTCGTTCACCGGCGTCTCCGTGGTTAGGCAGTATAACAGGCTCAGCTACAGTTGACCTCCGTCCGGTACCTCCCCCGTTGGGTTCGGTACCAAACGTTTCCTCAGGCCTAACTTCGGGCTGTGCTCGGTCTTGGCTCCTACCATGGCTACTTCTGCCGTTAGCTCCTTCGAAGAAGGAAGATCTTTGTTGTCTCTGAGATCCTCCAGACTGGGACTCGCCCCATGTTTCAGTGTTGCGGTTGGATTCTTCAGCGTCCCTTAAGCGTGACATGAGATGGTCCACCAAGGCTTCCTGCTGGGATGTGAAGCGGTTAGTTACTTCAACCACAACCCTGTCTAAATCTGCCCTAGTAATTGTTGTGGGCTGTTCTGTGGCAGTAGTGGTTGGATCAGCCTGTCCTTCATTTGTTACTGCTGCTGGAGGAGGACGATTTACTTGATTCGTGACAGCTGGATCTGGAAGACTGCTGGATGCGATGTTTTTTCCTTTGTTAATATCTTTTCTCTGTTTGGGAGGCATGTTTTCCAAGTGGAGAACGATGTTGTTAGGAAAACTGTTAAGTGGATGAAGCTGAAGCTTCGAGCTTCTAGTTCTCAGTGAAAGCACCAAAAATGTTTGCACAAAAAATGGACAAACACCTCAAAGTTGTATGATTTAGTAGATCTTATGTTGTTCTTAGTGATTTGAACGATTTATGCAAATATATAAAAAGCAGGGGCTAAACTGTAAAAAGACATGCAAATTTATAGTGGTTCAGCCAGAATGTGCCTACGTCCACTTTATATGTTATTTCTCTTCTCTTGTTTTGATTACAAGTACAAATCTTTGATACAAGTAAAAGAAAGTTGTTTGAAAGTTCTCTCCGTGCTTGAGCTCTCAAACTTGTCCCCCCTGGTTGTACCCCTGCCCCTCTATTTATAGAGTGAGGCTGGGGGTAGGGGTCATGGATGTATATAACAGCTGGTGGGCCTGGGCTGACGCGACCTGGCCTGACGCGACCTGGCCTGGTATTGTTGGTCCGGAAGGAGCATAGTTCGGAACGTCTCGGTCCGGTGGCAGCTGGTTCGGTAGGATGGAGTTGAAGTGAGTTGGTCCGGTATTGCTGTTGGTCCGGTAGGAGCATGGTGGAAGTGAGTTTGGTTCGGTGGCAGCTAGGAGACGGTTGGTTCGGTAGTGGTAGGATGAGCTTGGTCCGGCAGTGGTAGGAGGAGCTTGGTTCGGTAGTAGTAGGAGAAGGTTCATCCGGTAGTAGTAGGAGGAGCTTGGTCCGGTGGTAGGGACGAAGATTAGTTCGACAGTCATAGGAGGAAGGTTGGTTCGGCAGTTGCTTGAGACTGCCGAATGGGTTCTGTGAGACATGGATGCCGAATGAGTTCCTGCCGAATGGGCTCTGGAGAACGAGAGTGCCGGATGAGTTTAGGCAAGCCTGGATGGATGAATCAAGCTTCTTGGCCTCGAGGTCTTCTGGGTGAGAACACGCCCAACACTGTGGGTTTCCTGTTGTAGTTACAGAGCTAAGAAGTTAATCAAAACATACAAAACATCATTTGCCAATCATTTATAGACTTACATTTTTAACAAAATAGGTTGTTAAACATAAATTAAAGCTTTTAAAATTTGTTTTAAACTTGTTGGGGAGGTATCATCACTGGAAACTCTATTCTACAGGCAATATGTCTTATTATGATAAAATTCAAACGTGATGAATTGTTGATTCGATTACATAATCGAAATCTACATTCGAAAATATGATTTTTCAAACAAAAGTGGAAGATTTTCGTTAAGCATGCTTCGAGCAGTTCAAAGATGAACTGAGATGGTATTTTTATCAATTTCTGTTGATCGCGTAATCGTAAAATCTTGGGTTTGTTTCTGGAGAAAGATGGTGGTCTGGGGATTCATGGAAAAATACAAATCTAATTTATAAATGATCATAGCATTGGGACGATGATGTTTTAGGGTTTTAAAAGCTAGTTTGCTAGTCTGTTTTTAAAGTGGAACTGCATCGTCGCCTTGGGACTGGAGGGGATCGGACCGGGGGGAAAGCGGTCGTAGGTCATTGGAGCAATTAGGGTTGTGGTCGCATGGCGTCCGGAGGTTTGTGGTGGTGGTGCGGGGTACTTTCTGTTGGTTATTCAAAGCCGTGTTGGGTTACAGGAATGAAGAAAATTGGCTCGAATTCGCACGATTCTGATTTAGGCGAATTTATTCGTATCGGGTTGTTCGAATGGATTTGGGTGATCGCCGATGACCCGTAGGGGGCTGCGATGTTGGCCGGAGTTGGCAATGACGGTCGTGCACGTGTACGCGTTTATGTGTGCATTTGGTTGAAGAGGGTTATGGAAGAAGATGGTTCAGGAGCTTGTTCACGAGTGTCCTGAGTGATGCTCGAAGAAATTTGCGTTTGTCTCGAGGCGTTTCAGTGGGAAAACTCGAGTGTTGTTTTGGCTCGCGTATGAGTTGCCAGGGTTATAACAGAAGCAGATTTTGTCTCTAGAAATTTTAAAACTATATTTAAATTTAAAAGCAAAATTTAAATTGGAATTTAAAATCAAATGTAACAGTAATCCAACTTTCATTTGAAAGCTTAACTTTGAAATAAGTTTATTAAGTTTAAATAAATACTTAACGATGTTTTAAAATATAATTAGTGCTTTAACTAACTAATAAATTTAAAATAAGTGTTAAAGTTAATTAACATTAAGACTTTTTATAACTATAATAAATTGGTTTAAAAAAATATAAGGAAGTTAAGAAAATGGTGTTTCAATAGGATTTAAGCATTTGAATTTAATAAATATTTAACAACTTGAGAAGTTTTAAAATTTCTTAATTTATGCTTAACAATGTTATAAACACTTAATTATTATTCTAAATTAAATAAATACTTTAAGTTAAGTATAAAATTTATTGACATTAAAGTTTTGGAGTTAATAATAATTTGATTTTTAAAAATTTAAAGAAGAGCTTTAAATTGTTAGTTAAGAAGAATAATTAATATAAATTAATTGTTTTGGAATTAATCAATTTCTTAATTGATGATTAAAGAATAATTAATCAATTTCTTAATTGATGATAAAAGGGTAATTAATTACTTAAAGATAATTATTTGATTAAGAGTGATAAATTAATAAATGGAAGTGATTAAAGAATGATAATTAATTGAGGAATAATTAATTGAAGTAATTAATTAAAGATAATTAATTAAATGGTGAATTAAATAATTAAAGGTTAATTATTTAATAATTAAAGATTGAAGAATTATAAGTAAATGTTAATTAATTTATAATTAAAGGTTAATTAATAAATGATTAAAGGTTAATTTATTAAGATGGTTTATAATTAATTAATGATTAATTAACCAAAATTTGTAGATTATTCATAAGTAATTAATCTGGTATAAATTAATTATAATCAGATATTAACTGATCTTACTTATGAATGTTTGAATTCTATTGTTTGATATCCCTGATTTGTGATGCTTTGTGATACATCCTGACTTATGTTGTGATATGTAATTTACTTATCTGTGATACATATATCTGTGATCTGTGAATGAACGATAAGCGTTATAGTTATATCGCTTATCAATTATATTTCTGTATTCTGATCTGTGATGATTGAATGATATTGCACTATTGTGTGTGAAACCCCTGGACTACACCTTTACACACACAAATATGGATTTCACGTGGAAATCGGTTAAGTCACAGATAATTTAAATTTGATGTTTTTGAAATTGAAATTTTAATTTCAGTTGATTTTGAAATTGGAAATTTGGGTTTAAAGTGAAAAGCTTTTAAAATGGAATTTCAAAGATAAAAGTTATTTTGAATAACTTAATCGAGTTTTGAAAATTTAAATAATTTGATTTAAATTTGAATTCAAGTTTGAAATTGAATCCTATGATTTGAAACTAGGGATTAAAGATGATATAAATGTGTTTGTATGAATTTGAACCATTTTAAAAGTATAATTTTGAGAATTTGGATTTAACCCAAGAACCTTAACTCGTATAAATGAATCAGATTTCCAAAATGAAAACTATTTGTTTTAAAAGAATAAAAGCTTTCAGATAAGAAATGAAATTCCAGTTTAATTAAAGGAATTTCAAGATTGAATTGAAAAATGGTTTTCCAAGTTATGAATGAATTATTTTTGAAAGCTATGAATTGAATCTGTTTATTTTTAACTGATTTAAAATGATGATTTGTTTAAACCATTCGAAATGAAATTGTTTTGAAAGCTATAAGTTGAATCTTTGTTTTAAAGATTTAACGAGTTAATCCAATTGAAACGGAAATTGTTTTGAAATCTGTGAATGGATTTTTGTGAAACTGGGTGAACTTTGTGAAATAAATCTTTTTGTTTAAAAGATTTGAAATGGTAATCGATTGAAACCATTTAAAAAGAAGTTGAATTATTAAGTTGTGACTTAATTGAAATCACATATCCATATGTTTTTAAATATTGCGCTCACTGTTCGGGTTAGCCGGGAAAAGACCTTTGTGTCATATAACCCATTCCGAATAGTGATACATCGTATATGGATGGCATTTGAAGACCGGCTGTGAAGACTGGATATTTTCGAAAATGAAAGGACAACCTGTCGAATGTCTCTGCACCGAGTTGCTCCGGTATAGAGATTTATATCACTCTTTTTATAATGGGAAGTCCGGACGTGATTAGAAAATTTTCCGGATTGCAAGGGCTTCGTAAGAAGTGCCTTCGGTTCCGTTCGAACACGGAACAGACTTGTATGGTTACATGTCTGACATTACACTTTGAGATATAAAGCCGATTTCTTTCAAATACATTTCTGTTTGGTGGTGGAGAATTTATTCTCTTAGCTTAACACCATTCTCTGAGACGTACGAGCTCAGAGGTTATGTAGCTGAAATTTATCAGCGATATATCCCAATTTGGTAATGTGACATGCTGAGTGTTGCTGTGTGATGATCAGTGTTTGATCATTTGTGATATGATCATTTGTTTGATCATTTATCTTTGTGATCATTGGTTGATCATCTGTTGACCCAAAGCGTGGCTTTGTGAAAAAGCGTAGCTTTGTGGACGAGACTTCGTCAGAGCCTCACAACCCGGAAATGGTCGAAACAGGAAAGATGCGGCAAGGTTTCAGGGGTAGCTTCCCTAGGGTATGACCATTCCTTCTGGAAAAGGGTAGTATCATGGTATGGAGCCCAGATACTTACTCATGTGGACACACTTTATTTATTATGTGTGATGTTGGTGACGAGCGCTCGTTTAATGGTCCTAAAGGACCGGGGGTCGCATATCTGAGGTTTTGTATATTCCCCGGGAAGGGGGGTAGCCGGCCTTGTTTGGCAGAGAGCAGTTTGTCTCTCGGAGCGTCCAACAAGAGGCGTTCTTTCGTGGCATAGGAAGTTCCTTAGCCTGACCATTTGTTGGAAATCCAAACAAAACAATACGAGCCCTTTACGGTTTTAGTTGTATTACCTGCCATGGAATGTGGTGGTAACATGCTATTGAACATGGTAGCTATAGTAGGCATACGATAATGGTCGTATGTTGGCTAAGATTGATATTCTATTTTCGAAATACTTTTTCCACTATGCACTAATAATAATATCCAATGATTTGTTTCGCGTAGTAAGCATATTTGACTATCATAAGGAGAAATCTTCTCCAATTCTGCGTTTGCATTGTGTGTGTGGCGGGAGGCCTTATTGTAGTCTCATTTTCCAAAAGCATTGTGAATTGACTTTAAAAATTCTCTTGTTGTTCGTTTTTAAAGATAAACTGTTTTTGTTGCTCACACCAGTCCCATGACTGATCCGTAGTTTATTGTTTCTTTCCTAAACTCTGGATGCTCAAAATTTTTCTACACGGGCTGTCTAGAGTTGGGTTTTTTAGATAGTCAGATTAGTAGATTTTCTGGAGCTAGTTCAGTGTTTGGATATGGACTGCACTTGCTTATCTTTGTGCATCGTTATTGGGAGTTCAAGCTATTTCTGGATTGGTGCTTTGAAGATGGAGATTATCCGCTGCTGGTGTTATCTATTTTCTTTTCCGCTGCTATTTCTTGTATCATATCTCTGATGTACATAGATATTCATTGTATCATCATTGTATCTGGATATTGTATCAGATGTTGTATATCTATATTCCTTTTCTTTTCCGCTGTGTTGTTTACTTAATGTTGTTATAAGCTCCGGCGACTCGGATTTGAACGGTCGAATCTATGGCATTCGAGTACGATGAAAAGTATGGATGTCGATTTTCGAGCGCGAAAAATCCGTATCGTTACATCTTTCTTGCAGTGCATTTCATCAACATTTAGGGGACGCCATGCCTCTATGCAAGCGATGTTGATGGTGGATGATGTCAATATCCTCAAAACTACTAATGTTGCCTTTTGTTGGAATTGCTTCATACTTGCATCAACTCAAATTGGTATCAACACCTACTCTTAAAGGACGTTGACTATTATGACATAAACCATCAATGCCACAAATCATTAAGGTCGTGTGACTTTACTTATGAAACAATAACCATGCGACGACGAAGCCAATTCCATTGTTGTTGCTGTCAAAGTCAAGCTTGTCGAAGATAATAGAGGTGGGATGGAGCTAAATGCCGAAGCCGCTCTACCCCTATAAATATGAACCAAGGGGCTTGCAAATGGGGGCGAATTCATTCTTTCTAAATTTCTTACATTTTTCACTTTGTAACCCTGAATCAATTTGGGGTTTTTTGGCTGATTGTAACACTTGAACCTTGTACACATAAGGGATTGGATATTAAAAAATTGCATAGTATACTGACTTTATTTGAAATCGTGACTTGCGTATCAATTTAACTTGGAATTATTACTTGGACATTGACTTGCAAATTGACTTGCAAATTGACTTATATATTGACATTCTTATTGACCTACATGAATCATATATGATGTTTGACATGACTTTGGGGAGTATATCAAGATTTATTATGGACGCATACTTCATCCTAGAAACTTCATCTAGCCTCGACAAGGCCTCTTTTTGATTGACCTACTTCTCACACTTTCGGGGTTAATGAATTTATTCGTTAAAATTTTGGCACTAGAATGATGGCTCGAACCTCTGACTTTGTTAAACCGTAAGCAAAACTACCGTAGCCTGCATATATAGGGCTTAAAGGACTAGCCTAACTAAGCATATCCCATTCCAAGCTAACCAACCTTACGTCTTGATGTTATGTCAATTAACCGTGTTAAGATTTTTGAACATGGATCCTCCAATCGTTGAATGACTAGGCCCATTTACCTAGTCACTAATTATCCCCAGCTTTAAGAAGACATAGTATTAAGAGTCAAAGTACTACAAATCATGGAAAAAGAGAATACAAGTAGCATTTCACAACCCCGAAAAATGGAGCTTGAATCCGTTCCATCTAGGGCCATCATCGATCTTTTCCCTAGGAAGATAGTACAAGAACGATGATTTCTTCTTGAAAATGAGAAAAGAGATTCAAGTCGAAGCCTAGAGGACCATTTTCGGAAGAGAAAGAACCAAGTATTTTGATCAATTCACTAGGAGGTGGGAAAATATTCTTAACCATTCTCAAGGATTAAATGAAATTCGAGACTCTTTAAAAAAAGCTTGTTATGGAAGATAAGGAGCCTGTCATGCATAAGAGAGCCAAAAGGAATTCTGAAGGATCAACTTCCAAAAGCTCACGGCTTTCTAAGAACTATATCCTACCACTTCCTATGAGAACATTTATCTCTTAACTAAGGATGAACTCAACTACTGGCCTTCGCAAAAGAAACGTCTGAAGAATGAAAGGAATCTCGGAGGTTCCTATTGCTATTATCTTCAGGCTAACGGGCATAATACAAACCAATGTCGAAGCTTGGAGGGCTTGATTAACAACTTCCTAGGGTAAGGAAAGCTAAATGAATTTATACAAAGATTTTAAATCAATCATTAATAAAGACGGATCTTCTAAGTGTATCTACATGGTTGAGGATTAAAACTCTCCTAAAATAATGGAAAGCCTAAACCACCGCCTAAGATGGTAGTAAGGAGCTAAAGTCTTTGTCCCCTACTAAGATGGCCTGGACAAGGCACCTCCTAGAGAGAGGATGGAGTAAGCCTTTAGTGCCACCATCAAAGGCCTCACTAAAGCACCAAACAAGCCTTCAGTGATATCATCAAAGCCCTCAGTGAAGCGCCTCCTAGAGGAAGGACGGAGTAAGCCTTTAGTGCCGCCATCAAAGGCCTCACTAAAGCACTGAACAAGCCTTTAGTGACATCATCAATGGCCTCACTAAAGCACCTCCTACAGGGGGATGGAGTAAGCCTTTATTGTCATCATCAAAGGTCTCACTAAAGCACCAAACTAGCCTTCAGTGTCGTCATCAAAGGCCACACTGAAGGGCCTCCTAGAAGGAGGACGGGTAAACCTTTGGCCTGTCCAAAGCATCGAACCAGACTTTTGTGCCGTCATTAAAGGCCTCACTAAAGCGCCTCCTAGAGGGAGTTTGGATAAATTTTGGTCCTGCTCAAGATGGCTAACCAAACGCACTAGATAGTAGACCTAAATTATAACCTAAGATGACGATAAGGCGTCCGAGCCAAGTAGCGCTACAAGTCAATCAATTTTCTAGAGGTAGATCTATCAAAATCCGAGCCAAGTAGCGCTTCAAATCAATCAAATATTCTAGAGGAAGGTTCATCAAATGTGAGTTTTTATGCTCCCCAACAGAAGCAATTTTCAACTACCAGATAAGGTTTTCCAGTCTTCTGTTATTATTGCTGGATAAGGATTTCTGGTCTTCTATTATTATTAATAGAGAAGGATTTCTGGTCTTCTATTATTATTGCAAGTATAGGATTTCCGGTCTTCTTCTATTATTGCCGGATATGGATTTCTGGTCTACTATTATTATTACCAGAAATGGATTTCTGGTCTTCTTCTATTGTCAGATAAGGAATTTATGGTCTTCTTTTATGATTATCAGATACAGTTTTCTTATCTTCATTTATTGCTGGATGGGTGTTCTGGTCTTCTATTACAATGCAAGCATAGTGTCTCTTTGAAATTCTATATAAATTATACATAGAATGATTTTCTGGTGGCAGGGCATCGCTAAATCAATCCTCGATTCAGATTTGAATTCATTTAATGAGAATCTCCATTACCAGACAAATTGTTGAATATCTACTAATGGAAACACTTATTTCTATATATCAAGTTATACATCAAAAGCTCAAAATGCAGAAAAAGCGAGATATTTATCATCGAGTAGTTTCAAATAAGAATCGGTATCCGATTCAAAATCACAACCAAGGTAATATTCATTCAAATACAAATTTATTTACAATCTAATATATCATGTACAATGTTACAGTTATAGAATTTAGATCAAAGAAAAAAATATTTAGAGAAAATCATTGCTAAGGCTCAAGGCTGCATGCTATTTTCTCCAAATCCTTGGCAAGTAAAGGATCAGTAATGTGGCGAATGACCACATCAAGAAGTTCTTTGATTTTCTTTTCCTTCCTCTGAACGATATTTGTATCATCAACTAAATCAATTTGAATCATCAAAGCATGATGTAGTGTCGTGTTGGCTCCTCTTGAAGTTTGAACCATGCTCTTTAACTCTTTAATATATTGTTTGAGAACGTATTTCTCACGCTCAAGTTTTTCAATTTTTCTTTCATAATTATTGAGATGCTGGAATTATTTTTCATTCCACTTCTTGTCGAAGTATTGCACTCATTCAAATTTAACTCAACTACTTCAGTTGAAGATTGTTTCATTGTTCAAAACTAGAGGTGGGTTCGATAAAGTAGTAAATTCTTAGCAAATAAGAGATTTAGATTTTGTCCTCCGTCTCGAAGTAGGAGTAAGAAGGATAGAATCACATCCACTCGCAGTAAGTTCTAGAGATTGACAAGATACTTGACTTTTTGTCTGTTCCAATTCAAGATCGTTTATTCGTTGATATAATTTGGCCATTTCATCATCAATCTCAATTGAGGGTTTAGAAATTAAATCCATGTCTATCTTTTCTCTCAATGTTTGAGATTCTTTGACCTTCTTGTCAATTCGATACTTTAAGCTTGAGGTTACTTCTTTTTGCTTTTTAAATGTCGACCTTAATTGATAATATTTCCTATGCCACTCCTACGCCTCTAGATTATTTGGAAATCACAAAGCTGAAGCATCTTGAGAAGACTTTCTCTTTTTGACATTAACTATTAATCTATCTCTAATTTCAATCACTTGTGAGATAACGTCTGGGTGGTCAGATGTACGCAATAATTGAGTTTCCTACTAAGAACAAGTGAAATAGGAATTAATACCTAAAAAGCAAGTTCTTTTATTTAATAACAATAAAAGTTTACAAACAACAAACAATTCCGTTTTCAAACATTTAATTAGCTTTTAAAGCTTCAAAACAGCAGTTTTAGCCTTTTCAATGACTTAGCCGATAAGGTTAGGGTAGAATCCAAACAAGCTTTAATTCCTTCCAAAGTATAAACTAGAGTAAATCGATGATAGTCTCATTCCCCTACTGGAGAGCTAGTGTGACCATATATTAGTTGAGGATGATAAATTCGGATTTCTGTCAATAATCTATCCTTTTCATCCCTAAGAAACCATAGCGAAAGTGAGGAAACCTCATGTAAACTTCTTAAAAGTCTCTAAGAAAGCAGTGTCTTGCTGGCTGTGATGTCTTGAGAATTAGGGATTTCTCTTTAAAATCCTTCTTTAATTTGATAAAATTATTCAACAATTCCATAGAAACAGGACTACTCGATTTTCCTTAGTCTATGCAAAACATGAAAATTAGACTAAACAAAAGAAAACAAAGGGAGAAAAGTTTATAAGCTACTTGAATAACATATAATAATTATATAATTATTTAGGTTCATACAAGTTTGATTTCTTATACATTTCAGAAATAAATCTCTGCCTATTATACTTAAGTTTTTCATGGGGAAGAGAGTGAGATGAAAGAGGAATGGAAGTGACTCTTGGAAGATTCCAACACACCCTGAGATGAGGATCAAACTCATGCTCATCCAGGTATCTACGATGAAAATGTCTTAGCAAACCCCCGCAATTATCACCGAGGTAGGAAAAGTCAACAAATATACCCCTAGTGTAAACCTTTAGAGAAACTCCTCCAATGCGCTCCTATCATCAATCAACATCCAAAAGAGAGTCGTCGATTCTACATTTTTCGCTAAGTTTTTGTCGTGGTAAAGGCATGCCCTCTTCATCTGGGAAGCAACTTCCCTCTCTTTAAAATACCATAGTTTTGATGTGCTTGTTGCAAGTTTCTTATATTTTTAAGACAACTCATTATATTCTTTCAATTGTCTATTCGACTCTCTGTTCAACCCATCTATTTCCATTTGCTTCTTTTCAAGCATAATGACGTAATGATATTTCAGTTTTCTCTTTAGTTAAAGTAATCAATGTATAATTAAGAATTATTTGATAACTTAAAGTGTTTGAATAAAGAGATCCATACCAGCAAAAGTGGAATTAAAGACGATGAAATCTTTTCCTTTTCTATGGATTTTTGGCCCTGAGAAGTACTACCTTTCTTGGAAGAATCATTCTTTGAAGGATCAGATATGTTTGCAGTTTCTGTATCCTAGACATTTAAATCTAATTTAGCATCATCAGACTCATCCTTATCATCTAGTTGTGCAGAAGGACGTACTCCATCGCGTCCACCATCGACATCATTGTCGTCGCCACCATCATCCTGGTTATCATCGCGATCATCATTGTCATCACGATCATCATTGTTGTCATCAGCATCATCATCATATTCTTCTCTATTAGGTTTTGTTTCTTTATCTATTGGAGCGTTGCCGAAGGATAGCCATTTTTCAACATCAACTTCCTCTTCAACGACAAATTCTTCTTCCAAAGTCTTCTCGTCCTTTTTCATCCTAAGGCTGAACTTCCTCTTGAACTTCTCATTCAGGGCCGGTGGAGATGATAAGTTCAAATCTGGGCATTTTCGAATATTGTTAGCGTACGCCACGTACGAAGCATCTTCGTAACACTTTTCGGTGGTTTTAGGAAGAGCGAACTCGAGAAAGGATGTAACTTTTTTATTAGCCTCAATGATAATGTTAATAGAATAATCTAAGATACTAGACTTCCTTTGCAGCTGGTCTTTTAGCAATTTGTTCTTCTCAACTAGCTCAGAATTTTCTTTGACTATCTTCTCAAAATCTACTTTTAATTTTTAGCTAGCTCAAGTTCAGATTCTAAGCTCTTTGTTTTCTCTTCCAACAACTTCCTGGCTTTCTTTTCCTCACCAAGAGAGGAACCAAGTTTGTCCTTCTCAAGAATAGCATATTCTCTCGCCATGGCGATGTCGATCATACTATTATTAAGCGAAGAGATCTTTTCTTTAAGCTTGACCACTTCATTGGAAGGCCCTTGGGAAGCATCTCGAAGAATAAACATGTGCTTTCCTACCTAGAATAAATAACCTGTCGAGGTTAGGACGGAATCCATAAAGTTATGGTTAACCAAATGAATAGAAAAACATACCAATAAAAGCTATTTAAGAATAAGGAAAAGGTGATCATCAGAATAAGCTGGAGGTTGCGATGATCCAAGAGAAGTGATGTAGGGAGATTAAATTTCCAATTGAGTAAGTTCCTCAAAATTCATCGCTGAGGACTAAGTTTGAGTCTTCGATGGAAGATGATCAGTTGGAGAAGAAACTAACATAGATCAGCACATATGCAGCTGATGGATGTTGGGGAAGTAGGAAAAGTAATATTTAGGAGGGGATTTGGAGTTTGAGCCTCCTTGGTCTTCTCCGAAGCTTTATCTAAATTTACTACCTTGGTACATGGATCAACGTTTACATGCCTATCCTTATCCACAAAACGGGGGTGAACTCATCCACAAGTTTGGACCTTTTACCTTGGTGTAAGAAGGTGTTTCAGTAAGAGCATCATTACCCATTTCTTCTTCATCTAACTTTTCGATGGCCTTAGCAATAGAGTCTTTAAAAGAAACATGTATGATTGACTAAGGCGGAGCCAAATTCATCTTTATTGTTCCTCTTTTCAGAAACTCTACTTTTGACCCTTGTTTCCTCTGGAGCAACAAGGAGGGCAGATGAGAGTAAAGAAAAAATAAAAGTTAGTAAACTGATAGCATTAGGAATTCCATTTCCGACTGTATGAAAATATACCAGTAGAATCAGGCTAAACCAGGGAGTTAGAAGTGAACGATTCTGATTGGCCCATCACCAACAAGCTCTTTCTATGAGAACTGTATTTGACCATTAGTGGTTCTCCCATGATCTTGTGGTGATTTAATATGATAGAATACTAGAAAAGCTTTGATGGAGCTAGAAGTGTGAGCCTATTTCTTCTATTCTCGGCTATTTGGATTAGGGAGTCACAATCTTTTGGTCGTGAAGGTTTAGATTTTTGGAAGTAGAATCTGAAAGAGAATACCTATCAGTAAAGGATAATAAACAAACAAGGTTAATCAAGGATGAGAAATTTACTGGTAGTAGAAAATGTTCCTCTAATTTTGGAGTAGCACTTGACGAAGAAGAATTGCGTCTCTCATCCTCTCGTTTTATTAATAGTCTCATAAATCATACTTTTTAGGTGGGGATGAATTTGTTATAGATGATGAACTTGTTGTTTACTAATTTTGGTAGGACAAGCCATTGAGTGAAGGATTTCAGCACTAAGAGAAAGAAGTCCAGCTTCCCTGGCCAAGACTTCCAAGCAAGTCAGGTATGTATAAGTATTTGGTGAGAACTGAATAGGAGCATAGTCCAAACATTCGAGATATCTCAGGAGAAAACCGAGAAAAGGAAGATATCATGTGTGCAAAATGTGTATCATGGTAAAAGAAAAATATCATTCTGGTGAGTTGAAAATGTTATCTATAGGGCCAGCAGGAATAGCCTCATCCCAGTAATTCTGAACCGCTCAAGGATGGAATTTACTTCTTCCTGGGTCGTTATATACGAACGATGTGAAAGATTATCTTTTTTTACTAGCCGAGGGAGAAGGTTTAGGCCCCTTGCTGTACTTCTTGGTGGACTTATTATTAATCTATTGACCTTTCATCTTCCTGCTAGATGACATTATTCCAAATTTAGGAAAAGAATAATGCTTATATTATCTAAAAGATTTACCACATGATAAGTTAAAAATTATTATCCAAGTAATATATCTGCTGTCAAAATAACAAAGTTTATGCTACTCACAAGATAACAATTCTTAAATGACATTAATTTCAATTCCAGTAAGAGAGTCCCATGTAGAAGTTATATAAAAATTAAGAAAAAATGGTTATGCAACGTTAATAAACATATGTCATTGGCTATGATAATGATAAATGTCATAAAGCCTTAGTGAACATCGCTACTATAACTGATATTGAAGTAAGGAAGATTGTCGATGTTAATAAAAAAAAGAGTTGATAATGTGCTAGTTAGAAAATAAATGATATCAAAATGAATTTTAACTTATAATACTAAAGAAAGCTACAAAACAATGGTAGCAAACAATAAGACTATCGGTATTAAGTTGAATGTCGATGATGAAAGTAGATAACATCATTTATAATTGAGTAAGGTAGCATTTAACAATAAAAGGTTAACGCACCTCATCTCAATCGCTACAATATGGAGCTTTGCATTATTAAGGTGACAGATTAAGAACCTTATCAACGTGGAATATCACACCGCTTATCTCATAAAGTATTTGTAAATATCACTACTGTGGCTAATGCTAAAGCGATGAGAATCGTCGCCATCGTTGAATGACAATGATGTGGGTCGACATGCATCGGTTAAACAACTTGTAATGTGTAAAATAATAATATTGTAAGCAATAATATCAAAAAAGTTGTGACAAACAGTAAGATCATCAATATCAAATTAAAGCTTTATAAACAAGCAATGAAAGCAAACGACGTCCGTAATGATTGGATGACATCGCATCTAATTGATGTACACTTTCTTTTGACAATGAAAGGTTGCTGAATCTCATTTTAATCGTCAAAAATAAAAAGATGTTGAGTTATCGAGATAATGGGTTAATAAAGGGCTTTATTGACACCGTGAGTCATGCTCGTGTCAAAGCATTGACGTTAATTAGTACCAAGATTATTGATGTCACATTTAATCGATTTAACCGTCTTAATAACAACGATGTTTGTAACTCTGAGAGGATCACCGTGTTTCAATCTTGTTATTTGTAACATAAAACCTTTGTATTAAAAATGTTAGCTAATAAAATAACAAGATAACAAACATTTTCGAGTATCACAGCAATGTCGAAGACAATCGGTACTGATTATCATAACAACATTGTGAGTGTCGATAATTAGTCATGGATTTAGGGCCTAGTAGATCGACTTATTCATCAATTAACCTAGAACATATCAGATATAATACCTATATTGATTGACATCAAAGCCCATACATGTAGAATAAAATCTATTGCTATTTTAATATAGATCAATTATCACCAAGATTAATAAACATCAAAACTTCATGGTTAAACTCTAATGCAAATATGATATTGGGGAAAACCTAATCGAACCCTAATAGCAACCTCAATACTAATTTATTCGAATCAACTTGTTAATTGGATCAGTGTGAAAATCATACCTAAACGATAAGTCATTTGCTTGAAAATTAGAAAGTTATAGTTTCCTTGAAATGTCTGATTTCTTGTTAGAAGTTTTTGATTGCAGGTAAGAAAAGAGAGAGAGAGAAACTTGGCTATATATAGAAGGAAGGATGCACAGATACCATTGGATTGAATTTAAATGGATGGTTCGGATCTTTTTGGGAGACTAATAGGAGGCAAATATAGTGTCAGCAATATTGACTTGAAAAGTCAATGACTCCTCACCGGGGGAGGCAAATGTTATCGCCAATATTGACTTCGAAGATATGCAATATGGGATATGAATATGACATTGCCTTCCGTGATTGGAGAACTGCTCTTTGATCATGTCATCTGTCATCATTACCCTCTAAGACAAGTGAGTAGAAATACACTTGTAACACCAATAATTAACATCGGGCATAAGAAGGTCGATAAGCGTTGAAAGGATATGATACCGTTCATCATCAAAGTAGAAACATATACAATACTGCAAGTAACTAAAAGAGCAACACTGTGAGTAAAGTCACTTCGCACTTCATCGGTGTCGCATCCCAACTATGCCGCTTGAAGATAACACTGCCTGTTATCTGTGTCAACCATCGTTAATATAGTTGAGGATTAATACCGCACTTACTCAATATCGCCCCTATTCAAAGTCATCGCTCTTCGACATCACCACTCAAGTAACATCCCGTATCAGGAAAGCTAAGGTCAATAACACATTCAATCAACGTTACCACTAATCAGAGTCGCTCTATATTAATACCACTATCACATATTGCTACTCATCCGTATCTATTGTTGTCGGACATCATCAGCCACTGAATATTGAAGCCGAGAATCATTAGTGCCAATATTATACAAAAGCAAGTTATTCTTTCTCCACATTTACGTCACTCATCATTAATGTTCAATGCCGCTTCCAAATGATGCCGCTAAGCAACTACAGCTCCATTCATTATCGACTTTTCCAATGGTAAACAATGGACTTCGTCTTTCATGCAGTGCATTTAATCAACATTTGGGGGACGCCATGCATCTATGCAAGCAATGTTGATGGTGGATGCCGTCAATATCCTCAAAACTACCAATGCTGCCTTTTGTTGGAATTGCTTCATACTTGCATCAACTCAAATTGGTATCAACACCTACTCTTAAAAGACGTTGACTATTATGATAGAAACCATCAATGCCACAAATCATTGAGATTGTGTGACTTTACTTTGAAACAACAACCATTCGACGACGAAGTCAAGCATGTCGAAGATAATAGAGGTGGGATGAAGCTAAATGCCGAAGACGCCCTACCCCTATAAGTACGAACTTAAGGGCTTGCAAATGGGGGTGAATTCATTCTTTCTAAACTTCTTACATTTTCACTTTATAACCCTGAATCAATTTAGGGTTTTTGGCCGATTGTATCACTTGAACCTTGTACACATAAGGGATTGGATATTAAACAATTGCATAGTATATTGACTTGATTTGAACTCGTGACTTGCATATCAATTTAACTTGGAATTATGACTTGAACGTTGACTTGCCAATTGACTTATATATTAACATGCATACTGACTTACATGAACCATATATGATGTTTGACATGACTTTGGTGACCGTATAAGGATTTATAATGGATGCATACTTCATCCTAGCAACTTCATTTAGCCTCGATAAGGCCTCACTTTGATTGACCTACTTCTCACACTTTTGGGGTTAACGAATTTATTCTTTAACAAAACTGATTTGTCTTTGTTTTACTCGTAGGTTCCATGTAGAGACGTGGTACGACGATTTTTAGGATCAAATGGCATATTAGTCGAGGCGCAAAACAACTGCATGACCTCACAAGCCCAGTCATGAATCCGATTCCAACCGGTATTCAAGCCATGATCGTGGGGGTAGAGTGATAGACTCACTACAAGAAAATGTTGTATTAATAGCAAGTGAGGATTGCATGAAAACTTGGCTTGCTATGGTTAAGGAGTTGGTGTTAATTTAGGTTAAAAGGATAACTTGTTCTGATGTAATTATTAACCTAAAAGATTAAATCGGCGTTTCCAAATGCATTTCCCTCCTGATTATTTCTATGCCGCCAAATTTTCCTTTTCGCGTTCACTTCCTTCTCCACTCACGATTCTCCTCTTCACCCTCTTCAATAACGACTCCCTCTTTAATCGAAAAGCTCTGCAACCCTCTCTTTATCAAGGCTTGATTCTGATCGATTCTCCAAGGCAACTCTGCAATGATGACCGAGCATGATTGTTCAAGGCAGCTGATGCGGTTTCGCCTACCAAGCCCGAGTGATTCCAATCGATTCTTCGCTTAACAACAATTCCGCATTGACCAAGCTCGATTTCGTGATTCTTCAAGGCAGCTGAATTGAGTTTCCCCAATCAAGCTCAATTTTAACTTCGCGATTCGTCAACCAAGATAAAGAGCGATTCTTTAAGATAGATGTAGCGTGATTTAATCTTCACGAACTTGTGTTTAGGTATATTTTTGAATCTTAAGCATAATTATACAAAATTTAAAGTAGGCTTTCTACAGGATTTAGTATTTGATAGGATACGATACTCAATTTGATCTGCATAATGATTTTCTTATAACAACACCTCAATTTTATCTTTAATTTTTTTACTAAAAAGTAGTTCAGAAAATTTTCAAATTGTAAAATAAATGAATAAAATATGTTCATAAGCTAAAACAAATTAAATAAACATGATCACAATGTCAAGATAAATCGAATTTTCCAAAAATATTTAGAGGTTCATTGAAAACAGTGATGGAAATAAAGCAGAATTAATAATAGAAAATATTTAAATTCAAACATGTTTATAGTAGTTTTTTCTAAAGCTTTCAGATCCAAATTATTAAGTCTAAGATACAGTAACGAAAGCAAATTTTCAAAATATATGTAACTGTTGGGTTATCAAAAATAAGTAATGAGAAAGTTAAGAAAATATTTAGATAAATGAAATAAAAACCTTAAAAAAGGAAAAAGAAGAAAAAAGGAAATAAATACTATGTAATTACAAATTTCAAAATTTTTATTATAAAAATATTGGCTTTTAAAGAAATCAAAATGTGGATGGGAAATCAATTTGCTTGATGAAAAACATAGTTTTTTAAATGGTCAAAAACAATACATGCGTGCACATGTGTGTGACTATATATATGAACGTATGTATGCATGCATGCATGCATGTATTTATTATTTACATAGAAATCAATTGTAAAGACCCGTACTTTTGACTACTGTAAGTTATTAAATTTAATGTAATTATTGGATAAATATGGGTAGAAATAAAAATTTAATGATTTATTAATATTAGTTTATTGAATAATTAAAATTTTAAATTTAATATTGGAAATTATTTGAATAGTTAAATTCTGGATTTAATACGATTGAAAATGATATTGGAATTTGATTTAAATTTTATTTAAACAAGAACGAAGATTGTTAACATTTAAAATTGGATTTAAAAGTGAATAAGTAGAAATTGGAATTTTATATTATACTTGACGAGTAAAAATAGCCATTTTGGCTATTGTCTCGAATTTCGACGAAACTGGTTTCATTAGATCCGTAATAGTGAATTATTGTAGGAATTCAAGTTTCGTAGCGATCGGACTTGTCATTTGGCCGTGCGAGCTTGAAATGCATAGAATTTATTTTCAGAATTTAATTAAAATAATTCGATTTGAACAGCTATCTTCTGAATATGATCGAATTAGGCCTTGATACTAGTTCCATTGTGTTCGGAATAGGGGTAAATCATTATAAATGCCATGCAGCATGCTTCATTTGGAGCTCGAGAAATTTCGGACGTCATAGGCCAGATGTTTTCTAATTTAATAATAATATATATAAATCAAATGCTCCTATTCAAAACCACGTTCCTCTTTCTAGCCATATCTCACTCCCTCTCCCCTCTTATTCAAACACAGCCTTCAAACGAAAAAAATATCTCGATTGAGAGTAAAAAAAATTGCACGATCAAATCACGATGTTGGCCTGGGGAATGGAGGCGCTGTACGCGTGGGCGAGCTGAGGTGCAATGGTGGAGCTCGCGATCGATCGCCTTCTAAGGTTGGGTCGCGCATCGAGGCGGAGGCGACAACGACAGTTTGTGCTCGAGTTTAGGGTCGGCGAGGTGATGTGGGTTAGCCATGTTGAATTTAAAAAAATAAATAACAACGAAGAAGACGAAGTCGTTGTTGTTCGTCTGGGAGGAAAAGATGCTGTGCGCGTGCAAAGATGGGGAGGGTGAGTTAAGTTTGTTTTTATTATTATTAATTTAGTTATTTTAGTTTTAATCATCGTTATATTAATAAAACCGTATCTGTTGCGTATGAGACCCGTTTCGGACGAAACAATGTGCGCTGCAATCGTATCGACGACGTCTACAGCAAGGAATCGAAGTGATATTTATTTGAAGCTGAAAATATTTTTAGTTTCAAATAAAAGGTGAGTGTTTTATACACTTGCAATTGACTAAATAAATTTTTGTGTTAGTTAAATTAATGTCGTGAAGTAATTTAAATTACATTGGCCGATGTTTGGTAATTAATTGACATTAGATTGATATAAGGATTGAATTGATAAGGATTTAAATTGACGGTTAAATTTGAAAATGTAATTTATTTGCCAGTAAAATACCCAATATTGATAACGATGTAATTGTTGTAAATTATTGGCAGATTTGGATGTTGATTGAAATTGAATACTATTGGTTGATATATTGGATGGTAGGATGTTTATTTATTTTATATATATCCCGTTATCACCCTGAATATCATTTGGCAGTATATAATTGTTATTTGAATTATTTCGAATAAATTAAAAAATGGGTTGAAATGATATATATCTATGACATTTATTTTAGGTAGAAATGATATATATCCATCCCTGAATTAAAATTGAAATAACTGATTCACTTGGCCACAAGATAGAGAATTATATACAAACACCAGATTTGGTTAAATCAAATGATTTTGAAA
The DNA here is from genome assembly GCA_030737815.1 of Allium fistulosum. Classification (NCBI taxonomy): domain Eukaryota; kingdom Viridiplantae; phylum Streptophyta; class Magnoliopsida; order Asparagales; family Amaryllidaceae; genus Allium; species Allium fistulosum. The sequence goes on along the minus strand of CM060905.1, from coordinate 747,175,459 downwards.
ATTTTCGATTTGAAATTATTTAAAATGATTTGATTTAAGAAGTAAAAAAATCAAATTTATGGAAATCGAATTATTTTTCGAACTTGAGCTCGGAATGTTAAATTTAAATTTGGAAATAGGAATTGTTGAATTAATCGAAGTTGAGATTTTGAAAATACAATCGAAATATGATTTGAATTTCAGAAATTGATTTGTTTTAAAAGATTAGACTTTTATTCGAACTTTGAATATTGATAAGTAAAAGTAATATAAAACGATATTTCAAAATTGAGCTTGGAATTGAATTATATTTGAAGATTTGGATTTTAAATTGAATATTGAAAGTTAATTTGATTTAAGTGATTTGAATCGATATTTAAAAAAAATCGAACGCAAAATTGATATAAATCGAAATGGTTTAAATTTTAGAATTGAGTTGATATTAAATCATTGAATCGGGTAGTTGAAATTGAAATTGAAATTAAATTGGAATTGAAAGCGAAACTGAATTAATTCGAAATCGAATTTATTGGAATTGAAATTGGAATCGAAGTAAAATTCGACTTGAAACCGGAATTGAAGTGATTGAACCAAAATGGAAATTAAAATTGATTTGAATTGGAAAATTTGGAATTGAATCAGTTTGACTTTGAAACAATTTTCAAATAAATTATTATAGTATAAACTATTTAAAATCTATCTTCTTAAATATTCAAATTATTTTGATTTTTCAAACTATTTTACTATATAAACCATTTTCAATACTCAAACTATGTTCTATTAAACTATTTTGACTATTTAAGCTATTTTAAAACTATTCAAACTATTTTCTTAAAGTTCAAACTGGTCAAGGGTGGAATGTTTATATTTAAATTTTGGATTTAAGTGCGAAATGGGTTAAAGTGAAGTTATAACCTAAATTGTAATTCAAACCAATTTTGAAGTGAAATGATATATCGAACTGAATTGACATTTTGAAGCAAAAATATGATTTTTGAAGCGAATATGGTAATTTTGAAATGGATTTGATTTTGAAGCGAATATGATATTTTGATATCAAGTACGATTTGTTTTCAAAATATAACATTACAAACCGATGTGTAAACAACGTTTGGTTTATAAAGAGACCGGGGCCTCTTATTGGCATACTCTTTGTCAATATTGGAACCACTTTGACTACCGTGTACGGGGTGGATGATATCTAGGATGTAGTGGTTGAATTGGCGAACGTTTACTGGAAAGAAGTAAGAGAACGATGATGGATAGCCTTGACACTTGTGTCACAATTAAAATGACTAAAACAAGAGCCTATGTCTGGCGAATGAGGTTAGCTACCTCTAGCGACGTTGATCCCTCGAATTACTATTGTGATTTTTTACTCGATGGGTGCAGATTGTTGTTTGGATTGTTGGTCGCGGTCGGTGTTAACCCTCTTTTGATTCGCGACTTAAGATGTGGAACGACCTAAGGAAGTTAACGACCTAACTACAGAGCCGACTTAACGACCTAAGGAAGTTAACGACCTAACTACAGAACCGACTTAAGGAGCATAGCGACTTAAGGCAGACACCGACTAAAGATGTGGACCGACTTAAGAAGTCTAACGACCTAACGACTTAACAGGTTACGACCTACCGACCTAAGGAGCTAACGACCTAAAGGAATCACGACTCAATGACTTAAGGCAGTAACCACCTAACTACGGAAAGGATGGAACGACTTAGCAACTACGTTTAAGTCGTGACCGACTTACGACCTATGATAGGTCGCTCACGATCTAAACAAACAAACTCAATGCCGCATTATGTTACATCGTGGCCCTCTTAACTCGTCTACGACCTGGGACTTGTAATATATTCCCAAACAAATAGGCGCATCCCTGGGAAGCGGCGCATCAAGCCTAATGGGTCGGCCACGACCCACGGCCTATCCTAGGTCGGTCATGACCTACGACCCAGCCTGGAATTTCACTATAAATACAGCATGAGTTTGAACTTAGCGGGGACTTTTGGTCGATCATTCTCTGAAGCGCCATTACTCTGCAGAATTCTTAACTCATCCAACACTTGAAGAACTCCAAGCATTCAAGACACTACAACGAGCTTTGAGAGAGATCTTGCATATCCAACATGGATTCAGCAAATCTTATCATCGAAGTTTGAGCTACTAGTCTAGAGTGTTTTTATGATCAAAGTGTATCGTATATTGAAGTGCATTGTATCAACTTGTAACTAAAATCAACAATAAAGGAATTCAAAGTGGACGTAGGCTTGATCTTAGGCCGAACCACTGTAAAATCGTTGTCTTTTACTGTTTTCCTACTGTTTTACTGCTTATTTCTTATTCCCGTATCACGGGTGGTGCTTTCACAACATTACTACATACACCGGGGTGTTAGCGTTCAACTTTTAGCGTTAACATTTTGGTGCTTTCACTGAGAAATTGAACTCAGGGATACATTCACCATTGCTTCATGAAAGTTCGTTGAGAAAGTTTCTTTCAAGACCAGAAGTCTGTTGGATATAATGGCTCCTGGAAGAAAACGCAAGTCTATTAGATCTGAAGATGCTCACGATAATATTGCCACTTCTCATTCTCCAAGACAGGCAGCTCCAAGAGTTGGAGTGACGCAAGAAGAGTTAGATGCTGTAGTGTCCGGGCAGTATCAGCAAATTGAAACTCAGAATACTCTAATGATGGAGAAGTTAAACACTTTGCTCGGGGCTAGTCGAAGGCCAGTGAATGATGAAGAAAATATCGCTGATGCTCTTCACAACTCCGAAGGAATAAATATTCCTCAAGGGGGATCAGGTGCCGCTGAAGGAGCACCTCTCCAAGCTGAAGGATCCAGGCCATCGCCAGTTTTCCGCGAACATTTGCCCGGACAAAATTCTGAGAAAATGGCCGAAGTCTACTCTGCAAAGTCACTAAACAATGAGGAATATCTCTCCGGCATGATTCGGCAAATAATGAAAGAAAGCATGCAGAGAAGTGAAGATGAGAGTGAATGGGGATTTGCTTCAAGTAAAACTCCGTTTACTGAGAGGATTCTAAAAGCCGAGTTTCCTAGAAAATTTGTTCCCCTTACCATTCCTGCTTATAGGGGGACGAGTGACCCGAATCAATTCTTGTACAAATATGACTGGCACATGACCGGCGCCAGAGCGACTGATGAGATTAAGTGCTGGTATTTCCCGGTATACTTGGAAGGAGTGGCACTTCTTTGGTTTACCAAACTTCCCATTCGATCTGTAGACCAGTTTTCCAATTTAACCCGGAAGTTTAAAGAGCAATTCAGACTATACGCTTCAAAGGCGAAAGACATAATGTCATTGTCTAGTCTTGAGAAGAATCCTGGAGAGTCTATTAAGTCATTCCTGAATCGCTTCAATATAGCTCTGGCTGAAGTCGACAACGCGGAACCACGAATGGTTTTGACTTATCTAATGCGGGCTATCGATAAGTCAAGTGAATTTGGGAAATGGCTGAAAATGAAGGAGCCAAATTCACTCGAGAAATTTTATAAGAAAGCTGATGAGTTCGTACGCTTGGAAAACCTTTTGGCACTAATGAAAGTGGTGGCGACAAGAGTGGAGAATAACATTCCTGCTTCAACTAAGAAAGATTCCGGAGGTCAGAAAAGGGAAAATAATGATGGGAAGAAACAAAAGGATATAAAGAAACCTCGCTTCTTTAAACCCTCAGATTTCACTCCTTTAACCGACACTCCGGAGAATATCTTCTTTACCACCAAAGATGCTGTGGAGTATCCTAAACCAGCTGAGATAAAGCCTGGAAAGAGTGCTATGCAAAATGGAAAATTCTGTCGATTTCATAACCAACCCGGCCATGATACCAACGAATGTCGTCATTTGAAGAGCTTAATTGAAGAATTGTTAAGGGAAAACAAGCTGCAACAGTATGTTAAGAGGAACCGAACTGACCAAACTACGTCTGCTCAGGGGCAGCAACCCTCTACTCATCCATCTGGCTCGGGTGAGGGCACTACCGCACATAAATCTGAAAGGCCTATTATCAATGTGGTTACAGGAGGCCCACACCCAGCGGGCAGAAGCTGGGGTGAAATGGAACGATATGCTCGTGCTTTGAAATATACCCTAGTAGAAGAAGATGTTTTTGTTTTAGAAGACGCTGCACCCTTGAAACAACAGAAAACTTCTAATGATGATATTGTGTTCAAAGGCAGGGATTCAATGGGTATTGAAGCTCCAACCATAGATCCCTTGGTTATTTCTGCAGGAATTGGGCCAGCTATTGTAAGACGAGTGCTTATTGATTGCGGTGCTTCCTGCAATATACTCTTCAAGAAGACATTTGATCAAATGAAGATTCCAATGGCTGACGTTCAGGCTTCGTCGTAGAAGATTGTCAGGTTCACTGGGGAACCGCAGCAACCAATTGGAACTGTCAACTTGTTTGTGGAACTTGGAGAGGGACAGAAAAAGGTAGTTCGGAAACAGACTTTTGTGATTGTTGATGGATTTTCTGCATACAATGCCTTCCTGGGCCAGCCAATTTAGCTGCATTCAAAGCCATTCTCGCCCCGTATTGCCTAACTATGAAATTTCCCACAGATAATGGTGTTGGTGTCATTAAAGGAGATCAAAATGCTGGGCGGGAATGTTATCTTATAGAGCTTCGAGAAGCCAGGAAGAGAGAGATGGGAAAAGATGCGGCAGCCCCCCTCCGCATCAAAAATCCAACCTTGTAGCAAATACAGGGTGGTCCCTGCACTGGCGAGCATAGTGGTGCAAGGAGAGAAATGGACCCCAGAAAGGCCAGTGCAGAGGAAAATAGAGTGGTGTCGATGGAAGTAACGGTACCAGTACCTGTTGATCTTAAAGACCCAAACAAAGTGCTAAATGTGGGTTCGCAACTTAGTGCAGCAGTCCAAAATATGCTAATATCATTTTTGAAAGCAAATCTGGACGTATTCGCTTGGAGCCACGCCGATATGTGTGGAATATCTCCAGAGATTGTTGTGCATACTCTGAATATCGACCCGAAATTCACACCTGTAAAACAGAAAAGGAGAACCCAGGGTCCAGAAAGGTCAGCAGTGCTAAAGGAAGAAGTAGATCGACTCATGGAGAATGGTTTCATTAAAGAGTCCACCTATCCAAATTGGGTTTCAAATCCAGTACTGGTTAAGAAAGCAAATGGAAAATGGAGAGTATGCATCGACTTCTCAGATTTAAACAAAGCTTGTCCCAAAGACTGCTTCCCGTTGCCAAGGATTGATCAGCTGGTAGATGGAACAGCCGGGCACGAATTGTTGTCTTTTATGGATGCTTACTCCGGGTATAATCAGATTATGATGCATGAGTCGGATCAAGAGGATACGAGCTTTGTCACAGATGTTGGTCTTTACTGCTACAAAGTTATGCCCTTCGGACTGAAGAATGCAGGGGCAACATATCAAAGGCTTGTTAATGCAATGTTCAAATCACAACTTGGGAAAACTATGGAAGTCTATGTCGATGATATGTTAGTAAAATCAAAGAAAGCAATTGACCATATGGATCACTTAGTAGAAATGTTCGCAATCCTCCGAAAATATGGGATGAAGCTCAACCCTTTGAAATGTTCATTCGGCGTAGAGTCTGGGAAATTCTTGGGATTTATCGTGAGCGCTAGGGGCATTGAAGCTAATCCTGCTCAAATTACTGCTCTGAGAGAAGTCAAAGCCCCTAGGACAAAGAAGGAACTGCAAAGCCTAAATGGGAAAGTTGCTGCTTTAAGTCGGTTCATTTCCAAAGCCACTGATAAATGCATCCCCTTCTTTGACGCTTTAAAGAAAGGAAAGAAAAATTTCGAATGGACTCCTGAATGCCAGAAAGCTTTCGATGAATTAATCTGTCACATGGAAGCGCCTCCAATACTTTCCAAGCCCAACAACGGCGAAGACCTTTTCATATACTTGGCAGTTTCATCTCATGCCCTGAGTGCAGCACTAGTGCGGGAGGATGCAAAAGTTCAGCGCCCGATCTACTATATCAGTAAAAGACTCACTGGGGCATAAATGAATTATTCAAAGCTAGAAAAGCTCGCCTACTGTTTACTGATTGCTTCCAGAAAGTTGAGGCCGTATTTTCAAGCTCATCCTATCAAAGTTCTCACTGATCAACCCCTAAAGCAAGTCCTATTTCGCCCTGAAACTTCGGGCCGTCTTCTGAAGTGGAATATTGAACTTAGCCAATATGATATCACTTATCATCCCCAAAGAGCGATCAACGGACAAGCTTTAGCAGATTTCATCGCAGAGTACACAAATAAGGGCGACAGTGAGAAAGAGATTACAGTTGACATCCCAACCAAATGGAAGTTATATGTTGATGGCTCAAGAAATGATTACTGTTCCGGAGCTGGGGTTGTGCTTGAAACCCCCGAAGGGCGATCATTATGTTACGCATTAAGACTGGAATTTCCTTCTACAAATAATGAAGCATAATATGAAGCTCTAATTGCTGGATTAAAGATTGCAAAAGAACTAAATATCAAAGCATTACAGATCTTCAGTGATTCTCAGCTTATTGTATGTCAAGTCAAGAAGGAGTTTCAAGCTAAAGGAGGAAATCTGCCTGCTTACTTGTCAAAGGCTTGTGAGCTCCTTGACGATTTCGATCACTATTCGATAAGCCACATACCTCGAGAGGAAAATATGAAGGCGGATTCTCTCGCAAAGTATTCAAGTTCCGGAGAAGCTCAGTTATTGGGATTGGTTCCTGTGGAGGTTTTGTCAGCGCCAATCACTGATGAAATGGATATCGACTGGATCATGACTGTATCTCAAGAACAAGAGTCATGGATGACCCCGATCAGAGAATATCTACTCAACAGTTCCCTGCCGGAAAATTCTAAAGAACGCCGAAAGCTATTAAGAAAAACATCGAGATATGTAATTCAAGACGGTCGGTTATACAGGCGGGGATTCTCAATGCTATTACTTCGATGTGTAACCAAGGAAGAAGCTAAGACAATTTTAGCAGAGGTACACGGAGGATAATATGGGGACCATTCAGGTGGCCAAACTCTTGCCAAGAAAGTACTCCGGTATGGGTATTTTTGGCCAGATATTAATCGAGATGCTGCTACCTATTCCCGAAAATGCGACAAGTGCCAGAGATTTGCAAAAATCCCAAGAGCACGTTCCACCGAACTAATGCAGATGGTCAGTCCATGGCCATTCGCCATTTGGGGGATAGACCTAATCGGACCTTTACAATTTGCTAAGTATGGAATCAAATATGCTATTGTTGTTGTTGATTATTTCACTAAATGGGCTGAAGCAGAACCTTTGGCTACTATTACCTCTAAAAAGATGATAAATTTTGTGACTAAAAATATCATTTGTAGGTATGGTGTGCCACAAAAGATAATCACAGACAACGGTACTCAATTTGAGAGTGAGGAGTTCCAGGACTTCTGCAAACGATTCAAAATCCGAAAGAGTTTCTCAGCAGTGGCTCATCCGCAGGCAAACGGGCAAGTGGAGGCAGTAAACAAAATTATCAAGTCAACCATCAAAAAGCAGCTTGAAAAAGCAAAAGGTGGATGGGTTGATAAGCTACCACTAGCACTATGGGCATACAGAATGACTCATAAAACTGCAACTGGGCACACTCCATTCTCATTGGCATACGGATCAGAAGCAATGGTTCCAGTAGAACGAGAAGTTCCTTCACGCAGGAGAATTCATTTCAACCAGGCGAAAAATGAAAAATTGCAACTCGAAGCACTTGACTTCCTTGATGAAAGAAGGGAAGAAGCTAGGCTCAGAGTTGCAGCCCATCAACAAAGGATAGCAAGGCACTTCAATTCTAAAGTCCGTCAGCGAAGCTTTGAAATCGGGGACTTAGTCTTGAAGAGGATCATGACAGCAACTGGAGTGTTTGGACCAAATTGGGAAGGGCCGTATGTCATAGGCAATAAACTTCTTAATGGCACATTCAAACTCACAACTGTCGAAGGAGATCCAATCCCAAGAGCCTGGAATAGCAATCATTTGCGTCCATATTTTACTTAAAAAACTTTGCTTGAAATTGTAAAATGATTATAGATGTATCAATTGTATTGTAAACCATTGTAAAATCAGTGATGATCAATAAAAGAGCTATAAAGTGGATGTAGGCCCAATTCTTGGCCGAACCACTATAAATCATGTGTTCTTTATTATTAGAAAATGCCTGTTTCATTTCGATATGTAAATACTCTAAATGTATTGCTAAAATATCGATTTAATAATTGCAGGTCATTAAAACAAAGCTCACCCATCGCAAGGCCAAGAGAGCCCTGTAAATCACTTGATAAATGAATTTCAAGCCACAAGAAAGTTCCAAATTTGAATCCAACATAAGATGAACTTCACACAAAAGGTTGATGATCCCACCAAAGGGGCACTTTTCAAAAGAAAAAGAACCAGACGCTTGTTAACTAGTTAGGATCGTCTGTACAAACGGACATCTGATTAGACAACCCGCGCCTGCCCCGTGGAATCACTTAACAGTGAAGTTCACTTCTTCAGATGAAGCAAACTGCTCGCAAAAAGAAGGGAACATGGGCTCGGAGACGATAACAGGGGACCACTAATGAGCAAACAACGAAGAGACATGGGCAAGCTAGTCAACAAAAGCCCTCTCCGGAGGCACAAGACCTCTTCGGAGGCGCAACTCTTCGGAGGATAAAGACCTCTTTGGAGGCACGCCAAAAAATGGAAACGCTCTTCTCAACAAAAAGGTTGAAGGAACCACTGAGGCACAAGGCCTTTGTTAACTAATTGCGATCGTTTGTGCGAACGAACATCCAATTAAATAACTTGCGTCCGCCTTGTGGATCCATTTAACTGTGAGAAAGTAACTTCCAGGCAATCAAATAAAGACCTCTCCGGAGGCACAAGACCTCTTCAGAGGCACAAGACCTCTCCCAAGGCCCCACAAGCCCTCTTACGAGGCACAAGCCTTCCCCAAAGGCACACACTGCCCTCTTCGGAGGCAGAAGACCTTCCCCAAGGCACACAAGACTTCTTCGGAAGCACAAGACTTCTCCGGAAGCACAAGACTTTTCCGGAAGCACAAGACTTCTCCAGAAGCGCAAGACCTCTCCGGAGGCACAACGCTACTCTTTGGAGTCCATGCTACTCCACAGAGTCCAAATACTAATCTTCAGAGGCCCGCTTTTACTCTCAATAGTGAAGTGCTAAACAAGGCCCTTTAACAAGGCACATCCAAAAACATCGTTGCTGGAACCACTAAAGGGGCATCATCAGCTGAATACTTATGATTATTTGTACAAACAAGTATCCGGTAAAACAGCTGACGTCTATCCCGTGGATCTACTCAACGATGTAATATAACTCTCTTTAAGAAGATCAAAACATTCTTTAGGAGTTTGCTTCACTGCGTAGGGGAATCCACTTTTCAACACATAAAAGTGATCATCCCCGAAAGAAGAAGTGTTCTTTTAAAAGAAAGAGAAAGAGAAACTTCTCCGATACAAAGCGTATTCTATTAAAAGCAGAATAATATTTTCTCAAAACGGAAGAATTATTCTCTAAAAAATAAGAATATAAGTCTTTTCAGAATATTGCAATAAGCCATGGTATGGGGGCAAATAGCTATATTAATAAAAATAACGCTCAAACATCATACCACGAGCTCACTGCAATATCGTATAGGGTAAATAAAGAAACTAGTACAAAAATAAGGAATAAATGCGTTCGCACATATACTAACAAGAAATTGTATGAGCAAAAAGAACCATTTTATTCCATACTATGAAATTTTTGTGCATATGCAGGTTTCAATAAGAGGAGGCCGGTATCCGCACAATCTCTGGTCAATACATGCAAAAAAGCAAAAAGCAAAATAAGAAAAGTAGAGTCCAGCTTATCACTCCTTCTTCCTGCCACCTTTAGTACCCTTGCCCGGTTTGATGATTAGTTTCGGAATCCGATGCGGGCGGGTCGGAGAAGTAGGAGAAGAAGGTGTAGCTGGATCTTCCTCTGCTTTACCCTCTCCAGCTGAAATGCTTTTCTTCTTCTTCCTTATGGCACGCTTCCCTTTTCTCTTCGAAGAAGACTCACTTCCCGGAGTAGTAAGCAGTGTGGAAAGTTTCGTGTTATCATCAAGAGACTGCTCTGGAGTTTTCTCACTGTCCTTAAAATCTTTCGCCTTCTGCTCTTGTGAAGCAGGTGGATCCTCCAAGCCTTGAAGGGCTTCTATTTGCTCTTCCTGTGAACCCGGCTGAGAAGCAGGAGTGACTTGAAGGGTTGGAGGAGGAATGGCTGGAAGAGGAGAAGTGTGTACAGCACTCGGTGCCTCCGCTACAGAAGAAAAGAAGTTAAAATCAGTATTCTCTGAAAAAAGATAAGATAGTGGCTCATCAGGGCTTAAGTAGTAAGTAAGAAGTTCATCGATCTCAGTCAAATCAAATGAGCAACCTACTTGACTTGGGTCGACATCAAAGTTACCTGGAGAAGTCGGCTTTGCAAGATCAATCTCGAATTTCTGAGCCTCAATATCTTCCAGGGCCTCTTCCTCGGTGGGAGTGGTCACAATTTCTTTGTCGACTTTAGCAGGAGGCGAAGAGTGTGAACTGGAGCCAATAATATCGACATCAGCTGAAACCGAAGTACAAACAGGGGCAGTAGGAAGTACTTCTTTTTCGGAATGCTTCTCTCCCGTCGCTTCGGCTCGCGCTTAGGCAAGTTTCTCCTTTCCCTTAACAAGTGCAGCACGGGCATTTTCATCTAAATAAGTTGCTTCAAGATCTACTTCGGCATAACCGGCACCACCAAACATATCGATTATCGCCTCCCATACTTCATCCAAGGTGACTTCATATTCCGGCCCCAAAAACGAGAGACTTCCGTGCCCCAAAACGCTATGGATATAAAAGTCAAATAAAGTAGAGCTGACTTTGGCCTTCGTCGCCTCGTGCGACTGCTCAGCCGCTTCTTTTTCAGCCATGGCTGCAGCTTGGCCGGCAACTGCCTCATCACGCTCTTTTTCAGTTTTCAATAACTGAGCTTACAGCCTTGCAATTTCCAAATCTTGAGAGTTGACTTTTTCCTGCAGGTGGACAGTGTCATTGCGGTATTTTGCAACAATATGCTGCTCCGCTTCAAGTTTGGCTTCAGCATCTCTTTGAGCAGCATGTGCATCTCGCACTTGTTTTTGAAAGACCTCTTCTTTTTGGGAATGCGAAGTGGAAGAAGTGGCAAGATCTTCCTTGAGTTTCTTAACTTCCGACTCAAGTCTCTCATTATCGTCAGCGATGCTCTACATTTCTGCATCATGTTGCTTAAGAATTTTCTTCCACTCCAAATGATCATTCTCCATAGTCAACATGGCCTCGAGATTCATATGGTTAACTCTCTGAAGCTCATCAACCAGTTTCTGCCATTCAGACATTCTCTCAATGTCAAGCTTAACAGCATCGAGATTCTTCAGCATGGCCTGCTTATCGATGGGAACCAAGTCTAAGTCAAAGCGAACCCCTTTTAAGCACCAATTTGGGAATCGACTTTGGAGTTTAGGAGGACCATCTCCGACTTGATATTGAGGTCTGTTGATGATTGTCTGAATGTCAGATTTCTTGAGAGCTGGAGAGTCAGATGGAATTTCTGCAGAGGAAGGAGCATCAGACTTTTCAGAAATAGCAGGCGCGTCACCAAGCTTGGCCCGTTTGCTTGGATCTCCAGTAATGTGACTCTTCTCCTTATCATCATGGGATTTCCTCTTATGAGAGTCATCGCTTCTGTGAGAAGAATCGTGTCAATCATTCCTTCTTCTTTGCTGCTCCTCATAAGTTCGCCTTTCATGAGCTTTTCTAGCAACTCTTTCTTCATCTGTTTCCCTCGAGGCAGGGAGATAGCGCCTAAAATCATAAGTTTCGCGGCTTCCATGGCGCTGGAATTTATCGTAGTATGAACCACTTCGCCCCATCGGAGAACCTGAAATTGAAGAAAAGTTAAGTCTTAGAAATATTTAAAGTAGAAGAGTTAAGTGAATAAAAGTGCTAAGCAGCCTAAGTGTGTGTGGCGTGCAAACTACACGGGTCAGACTACAAACCACTCTTTGGTGTGGGAATGGTGATGACTTGTGTAACAGGCATTGTAATTTGTTGTAAAGAGGAAGTCACCTCGACAACAGGAGAAATAGCTTTTGAAGTGTCATCTTTGAATAGCTCCTGTGAAGTTATCATCAAATCACTCAACCCTTCAAAGATATCATCGCCATTGTGCCCGGCGGCACTTTCCCTTTCGATTCCCACAACAGCCGCCTTTCCGGAATGCTGAGAAGGCTCCTCTTCTTCAATGACTGGGGAAAGTGCTAGCTTGCTTGACGAACCCGCAATGTCAATAGAAGTAGAACACTTCACCAGTGAGATCTCAGTGGTAGGTTTTTTCGGTGTAAATTCTTCAGCAGGAGCTGGGGCATCTGATGTCTTTGCCGGAGAATCAGGGACTTCATGAGGCTGAATAGAACGGGAAGAATGTAGAAGTCCGAATTGATGTAAGAACTCGTCTTTCAACAGAAATTGGATGCTCCTCTCCTCAACTGGCACGGCCATAAGCCTCTCAAAAGTTGGTTTGTGAGTAGGATCCCTAGAAGGAGGAGGAAGCGCTGAAAAATGAAAAGCGAAGTTAACACTTGACAACTCGGGCTTCAAAAAGTTCAGAAATATAAGAAACGAGGATAAATGATCTTACTTCCTACTCTCCAGATAGCGTAAAATCCCGGAGGACAGCGAACAAAGAAGAACTGACTTAGAAACCCGTGAACACTATTCGAAAGGCCAATGATCAGTTTGCGGTTTCTAGCGCTTCGCACGACAGTGATGGAAGGATGATCTTTATTTTTGGCGAAAGAGCATAAGTAACAAATCTCATCGAAGCTCGGAAGACGATCCAGCGTCCTCCTAAATAGCACACATAGTCCCATCAGGATGGCGTAGCCATTGGGATGTAACTGAAAGGGAGAGATAGACAGTCGAAGAAAAAGCTGCTGAAAGAAATCGTTAAAAGGAGGAATGGCTCCATTCATACACATTTGGCGATTAACGGCAACGAAACCGTGAGGTGGTATGTCAGTAGTGTCATTTTTCTCAGGAAATATGGCATCAGCTTCAGCAATCCCGAGCTGAGTGCACAGTTGGCGGAAAACTTTATATGATAGTGTGGTCGAGATTCTTTCTGGAGGATTAGCCAATGGAGCAGGAATAGGAATAGCCTCTCCAGCTTGAACTATTACTTCTTCTTGTTGAGAAGTCATTCTACATAAGCAACTGGATGTTCAAATGTGAAGGTGCACGTTTCCTAAAAAGTGTGAAGTGTTGTGTAGAACTAATAAAAATAACAAGCAAACATAACTGAAATTAAGCCAGTTGACAATTGGTCGATTACGAGATTTCAGAATTTGTTAATTTAAAACTCAAGTGCAGTGTTAATGCAAACAAATCGGCTTTAGTTAACCACTATAGTTTTGTTTTAATACTTCAGTTGAATCGGTTAGTTTACAGCATTTCGTTCACACGGTTCATTTAAGTTGATTTTTCTTTATCGACTAATCTGTCATTCGATGTGGGCAGTCAATGGCAGTATATTCGTCCTAGTTTTCTGCAAATGTTGTGTTTAACAGGTTATTAGCATTAGAGATAATCTGCAAAGAGGTTCAAACAGTTCAAAAATTAGGCGGTTTATTCCAGCAGTTCAAATCAGGAATTCATGTCGAAATTATGCTTCAAGTTGGGAATTCAAGTTTAGGTAGTTCACTCAAGTATTAGCTCGTCCACGACTTAAAGGATGAGCTACGAGATAAGTTAAGTCGTCGACCTCTTAAGTCGCACTGCATATGAAGGAAAAGGTCTCAATTCAGAACGGCACGAATTTCTCTAAGTCCTAGCTCGGCCACGACCTAAGGTCTATGCGGCAAGCAAATTAAGTCGCAGGGGAGTTAGGTCGCAGGAAAAATTGGGTCGTTCGAACAGTTAGGTCGCGAGAGTTCTTGGACCGGACAAGTTGTTAGATCGTGAATGTCTTAGGTCGTCTCCGATGGAATCTCGAGCTATCTCCTGCTCGAACCAAAACCTCACCTCCTTTCGCCAATCACCTTCCTCTCCACTGAGAAGTTCAGTAACTCATCAACCAGCTAACTCGAGATTCATAAACCCAATAACCCGTTAACAATTCTCTCATCTCCTCTAAAGTCACAAATCAATTAACCTAGAAACGCCGTAACCCAACGCCTTGTTCTCACAAACTGTCTGAAGCCAGGATAATCCACCTTGAATCCATTCGCAATCGATGGAAACAATGATCGTGATGAAGCGCGGCATAAAAAGTGGGTCGGAGATGAAAAGTGGGATTCACGATTTAGTGACAATCGAGGATTGAACAGAAAACAGGCTCACTTACGCAATATAATGCTAAGGTTAACTGATGATCGAGTAATGAAATTCGTCTTCGAGAGCTCGAGTACTTGTTAATGGCTGAGCGGAATGATAGAACAGGTGAAGCTAAGGAAGTGCGACCTAAGCTATTTATACCCCGGGGTAGTGAAATGTGAATCGACGCGTACGACCTACGACTCATCTTAAGTCGTTCACGACCTAGCAAGCTCATCATAGGGCAAGCTAAGAAAGTCGAAGCACACGACCTACGACCTAGGCGTGTACTTTGAGGGGCAAATGTTAACCCTCTTTTGATTCGCGACTTAAGATGTGGACCGACCTAAAGAAGTTAACGACCTAACTACAGAGCCGACTTAACGACCTAAGGAAGTTAACGACCTAACTACAGAACCGACTTAAGGAGCATAGCGACTTAAGGCAGACACCGACTGAAGATGTGGACCGACTTAAGAAGTCTAATGACCTAACGACTTAACAGGTTAAGACCTACCGACCTAAGGAGCTAACGACCTAAAGGAATCACGACTCAACGACTTAAGGCAGTAACCACCTAACTACGAAAAGGATTGAACGACTTAGCAACTACGTTTAAGTCGTGACCGACTTACGACCTATGATAGGTCGCTCACGATCTAAAAAAACAAACTCAATGCCGCATTATGTTACATCGTGGCCCTCTTAACTCGTCTACGACCTGGGACTTGTAATATATTCCCAAACAAATAGGCGCATCCCTGGGAAGCGGCGCATCAAGCCTAATGGGTCGGCCATGACCCACGACCTATCCTAGGTCGGTCACGACCTACGACCCAGCCTGGAATTTCACTATAAATACAGCATGAGTTCGAACTTAGCGGGGACTTTTGGTCGATCATTCTCTGAAGCGCCATTACTCTGTAGAATTCTTAACTCATCCAACACTTGAAGAACTCCAAGCATTCAAGACACTACAACGAGCTTTGAGAGAGATCTTGCATATCCAACATGGATTCAGCAAATCTTATCATCGAAGTTTGAGCTACTAGTCTAGAGTGTTTTTGTGATCAAAGTGTATCATATATTGAAGTGCATTGTATCAACTTGTAACTAAAATCAGCAATAAAGGAATTCAAAGTGGACGTAGGCTTGATCTTAGGCCGAACCACTGTAAAATCGCTGTCTTTTGCTGTTTTCCTACAGTTTTACTGCTTATTTCTTATTCCCGTATCACGGGTGGTGCTTTCACAACATTACTACATACACCGGGGTGTTAGCGTTCAACTTTTAGCGTTAACAGTCGGCCATGGATAGGTTACGACTAGCTAGAAAGTGTAAACTGGTAGAATCCTACCTTGGGCATTGCCTTACGTGCCTTGTCATACTTATCCTTATACGAGCCCATTACGACTTTGGTTTAGTATTTTACCTATAGCGGACTCACTGGCTACCGACATTACTGGTTGTGTTACAGGACCTGCTTAGACTACATGCTATAAAATGTGTTAAGGTGGATCAATGTAAAGCCTTAACGCTATTTTGATATTTATTTTACTGATAGACATTACCTATTATAGCGTATACTATTATATATGAATTGTTTAACGGATCCTTAAGAGATGGAAAATACCATAACATCTCCTAAGTTATTGCACGCACGTTATACACTGGATAGGGGATGTAAAATCCCGTAAACATCTATGACGCTATTACACTCATATTTCGTGATATTGATTTGACTAACGTAAGAGTATTTTAGTCCCGATTCGAGTGATTTGTCATTTCATTACGCTCGGGTTATCCTTTATTTTTTCAGTGCTTTGGAGATCATTTTTTGGAGGACGAAGATGAAGTTTTGGTATATTGTTACTATTATTATCCTCTGCATCATGCTGTTCTGCTATATTATTTATTTATCCCTGATGTGAATATATATAACTCTGATAAATGTTGTATAGATTATAATCAGATGTATAATATAAACAGCTTTATGAACTGTTTATTTGATTATTATGTTCCGCTGTGAGATTCTGTGTTGGTTTTCTATTTCTTTCCTTATTTTTCTTAATTTTCCCTATTGATTATCTACATTTCGGATTGTTTAAGTTGGATATGTGTGGATTATTGTTGATTTAAACCTTTCAAAATGTGGGTCGTCACAGTTGGTATTAGAGCTTTGGCTTAGCGATAACCTTAGCTTTGTGGAGTTTGACTCATTAGAGATAGGGTAGTAATACCCTAGAATGAGTCTGGTTGAGTGAATATATAAGAGAGAGAGGTACTTGTTAATGTTATAAAATGTTTAATATTGTGTTTATTATCCGTTGAGCAGTTTATGAATTCTGTTCGATGCGTGGGACGTCGTGTTATCGATAGGGGTTTTAAACACTTAAACAAGGCAAGTCGACATAATTTTTTTTAAATAGGGTAAACGAAATAATTTTACCTAAATTATATTTTATGTGTATAAAACTATATTTTTTAAAGAATGATAATTGTTAGAAGATGATAATATTTAGTTATCATCGATTATTGGTTGAATTAAAATAAAACGAATACTTTGTGAATTTTATTTTATGAAGCATTTGATAATTTAATTAAATTAAAATCTAATTAAAATAAAATTTATTTGGAATAACAAAGATGTAAATTAATGAAATATTTTCATGGTAAAGAAATGGAATTGTATAAGCTATATTATAAATAAAAGGATTTAAAAATTGAGAATTTTAGAATTTAAAACCCTTTGTTTTTCAAAATTTGTTTTCAAAGCCTTCAAAATTAATAGTAATATTATTTGAAAGTGTTTTGACTAGAAATATATTTTGAAAAGATTTTGGAAAGAAATAAAGCATTGAACTCGCTTTGGTCGTTGGGAAATAATTCTGAGGATGACTGTAGTATCGCCAGTATTCATTTTTTAGTTTTTGAGTGAGAATTGCTACCAAAGGAATCTATTTTTGACTAAAAAAAGTTTTGTTGTAAAAAATATTCTAAGTATGATTTGATAAATATATGAAAATAGTTTTGAACTTATAATTGAAAATAGTATAGAAAAAAATAAGTTATAATTTATAGATTTGAATAGGAAAGTAAAATTAAATTTTAAAACCGTTGAATATTTTTGGTTAAGCAAACAAAAGAAGATTCGAATTTAAGATATAAGAAAAAATAATTAACTTAAGAAATATTAATTAAATGGAGTTAGTGAAATTAAGTAAATAAAATGAAGTCTAACTCAAGAAAGCTTAAATAAAATGAAATGTATTTGAAATGAATTAGATAAAATAATTAAATGAAATTTTAAATGAATAAATTGTATAACTTATAGATTTGAGAATTATTAAGCTAAAAACAAATTTAAATTTTTTGAATGTGAATGATAAGAGAAGAAAAAGTTTAACTTAAATAAAATTTAAATTAAGTTGTTATAAGAAAATGTATAAACTTAGTTAATGTTCTAAGAAAGTAAAAAATGATAAATAAATTCATATCTTTGTAAATTGATTGAAAACCAAAAGTAAATTTACAAAAAGGTGTTTGAAATATAATTGTAACTTTATGAAATGATTATTAATGGAAATAAAACAAACTTAAGGAAATAAGTTAATAAGATGAGTATATGAATGAAAGTTAACTTAAGAAAAGTCAAATGAAATTGATTTTGAAATAAAATGAACTTGGGTTATGAAACAAATTTTTTAACTTAAGTTAAAAGAAATGAATACATGAAATGGGTTAAATAAAGTCGAATTTAATTTGGAATAAAGAAGAACTTAAGTTGTGAGATGAATTGAAGGTAAGTAAGAATAAATGGATGTAACTGAACTAAAGTAGAAATGATATAAATTGTGATTTAAATTAATAATGAACTTGAGATATAAATTTTTATTATTATTAATGATTGAAAAAAAGAATTAATTGAATGAACCGATGAAGTAATTCAGTAAATTGAATATGGCTTGAAATGTTGTTGATGAATTAAAAATAAACTTAAGTTATGAAGTAATAATAAAAATGAGCTGTATAGCATAAATTGCTTATATTAAACTTAAGTAAAATTTTGGAATGGTTGCTTGAGTAAATTGTATTGAATGTAATATGCTAAGCAAATAAATTTGAATAAATGAATACAAATGAATGGGATGAAAATTCATTGGATGATAAATAAAATGAGTGTCATTAAAATAAATATTAATCAATTTAAAGTAAATCGATTGAATGTATATACATTGAATTGTAATCAATCAAATGTGAATGTAATAAATATTGGTTGATTGAATAAAAATGTATTGAAACCAAATTAGTTGAATGTAAATCAATTAAAAGTGAATGAATGGAATATAAATCCATTGTATGATTAACGAAATGAATATTAATAGGTGAATGTTAATCAAATAAGAAGTAAATAAAGTGAATGCAAATAAATTGGATGTGAATGTAAACTAATTGAAACTGAGTCAATTAAAATGTTAATGAAATGAATGTTAATAGAAATAGAAGTGTATGAATGGAAATGTTGACATTGAATAATAGTATGGTTATGAATAAAACTTGCGTGAATATGGTTGTTTGGATGTTTCTTTTATTGCATGGCCATGTTTGCTTATATAGTTGTTGTATGGTTATGTTATATATTGATTTCTCTTTTATATACATATTCTCATCTATTATTGAGTGTTTAGTAGGTACAGAAGGGCGTATGCTAGCTGTTGGAGCTCGCTTGCGTGTATTTTGCTTTTGCTTGCTTAATACGAGCGAACTCGCTCGTATTATTAACAATAAGGTACGTATCTCGGATTACATACTGCGCTTTTATATTTTTTCCCTACGAGATGCCTTATCATTGAGATGAGATGTATATTTGATATATATTGGATATATTTGTGTTATATATTCTATTGTAAAAAAATTTCGACCGAGCTGCGCAAAGGAGACTTTGCCGAAATGTTCCATAAAATCCAGGTGTTTCAAAATGTTATATAACTTGTTTTATATATAAGTTGCAATTTACGTAAAACCAATATCGAAGTGCCATAGCGAGAGCGTAGTAATGGTTTTGTAAATAAGATTTTAATGTTTTACAAGTCAATTGTTTTGAATAAAATATATCAAGTGTTAAATTCTGTACTTAGTCTCTTTTTGAGGACGAAAAGCTTTGGGTGGGGAAGAATGTAACGACCCGTACTTTTGACTATTATAAGTTTTAAAATTTAATGTAATTATTGGATAAATATGGGTACAAATAAAAATTTAATGATTTATTAATATTGATTTATTGGATAATTAAATTTTTAAATTTAATATTGGAAATTATTTGAATAATTTAATTCTGGATTTAATATGATTGAAAATGATATCGAAAATTGATTTAAATTTTATTTAGACAAGAATGAAGATTGTTAACATTTCCAATTGGATTTAAAAGTGAATAATTAGAAATTGGAAATTTTATATTATACTTAACGAGAAAAAATAGCCATTTTGGCCACGGTCTCGGATTTCGACGAGACTAGTTTCATCGGATCCGTAATAGTGAATTATTGTAGGATTTCAAGTTTCGTAACGATCGGACTTGTCATTTGGCCGTGCGAGCTTGAAAAGCATAGAATTTATTTTTTTCAGAATTTAATTGAAATAATTCGATTTGAAAAGCTATCTTCTGAATTTGATCGAATTAGGCCTTGAGACTAGTTCCATTGTGTTCGGAATGAGGGTAAATCATTATAAATGCCATGCGGCACGCTTCATTTGGAGTTCAAGAAATTTTGGATGTCTTAGGCTAGATATTTTCTAATTTAAATAATAATATACATAAATCAAATGCTCATATTCAAACCCACGTTTGTAACGACCCCGAATTTTAATTAAATTTAAATTGATAATTTATTGAATATTTGAATTAAATTTGTGAAATAAATCAATAAAGTGATGCGAGTTTCCCCGATATCCATATATATATTTTGTGTAAATCATTTAAATTTAAAAATATTGTAAATATTGTATATATATGTTTATATATGTATTTGAGCATATATGAGTAAAAATTGAATATATATGTATATATTTGATTTGAATTTAAATCTTAAAATAAATGGTTTAATAATAATAATTGATAATAATAATAATTAGAATTGATGGTTAATAATGGTTCGAGTTTATAAAATGATATAAGCAAATGCACTTATAAAATAAATAAGAAAAATATATATATATATATATAGAAACATACAAAATTATAAATCTTTGAGTTAGAGATTGAAATAAAAATATATACATGAATTAGCTTATAAAATAAAATAAAATATAGGATGTCATTTATATTACAAAGCAAAGGAAAAGAAAGTATAAATATACTCAAGTATAAAACAAGAACCAAAGTATATATGTGCATGAAGTATAAAAACAAGCATGGCAAAAGAAAAGGAAGAAAAGAAAGACAAAGTACAAGACATAAGAAAAGAAATAACATATATACATATGAGCTAACTTATAAAGCAAGAGAAAGCAATTAATGCTTGGATCCTTAGCCACCAAATTATAGGAACCATCAGCCGAAATGAAGGAGGGAATAATATCTTTATAGATGTACAAATGAGAAAAATAAGTAAATTTGTACAAAGGCAATTAATGCCATAATCTATCAGCCACCATTTGAAAAAAAATCCGTGCTAAAACTTGTACTAGAAAAGAAAAATTATACATTACCCTGTACAGTGTAATATCATCACTTGTAACCAACACTTTCATATATACATCATCTTCCTTTTTCATTTCAGTTCGACCATTCCAAAAAGAAAAAAAAAATCTGAAGTAAACACCATATCAAAAACTTAAACAAAATTTAAGTTCAAATGGCAATACAAATCAAAAAATTAAAAGGCCAAAAAGGTTTCAGCTTGCAACCTGTTCAAAGAAGCTCTGTTTTCTTTCTCTGGAAAAAACAACTTTGAGTAACATCACAATTTAAATAGTTAAATACATAATTATGTTGCCTGATCATCTATGAAACAAATATGTTTGTGAATGAATTTATCTGCTTAGCTTTGTATATGAGATATTGTTGTGTATATATCTGCATTCTTCTCTGATTCTAGTCCAGGCTTAAATTTCAAATCAAAATCTCTAGCTTTTGATCTAATCTTGTTAGGACTTAAGTATTGAATAAAAATTTGTTTGTTGAATCATAGTTGTAAGTCTAAAGATATGTGTGAGTATATTTTTAAATATATCGTGTTAGGCATAAATATACTGTAAGCAACTCTGGGTATCTCTTTGTTTGATTCCAGGCTTGAATAATCCTTAAAATTCATCTACTCTTAATCCAAGCCTTGATTAGTCTTAAGTTATGAAAATAAAATGGTTGTTATAACCTAGACTTCAGTTTAAAAATTTGTTTAAAAAGAAAACAACTTGCATTGATTATGGAAATATAAAGAAACAGTGAAAACTTAAATAAGCAAAAATTCGAACTTCACCATTTATGAATTCAGGTATATAAATGGGATTATCATACTTAAACATGATTTCTAATGCAAAAATTAAAATTTTTAGTTGTGTGGTTTAAGAGCAGATCGGGGATGATCGAAATTGGCATTTTGGCCAATTTCCGGCAACGAGTGGAACTGGAGGGTTCGGGGTTGCTGGTGGGGATAGAGGAGCCTGCTACGGTGGTGGAAAAAATAGCCGAAGGTGGCATTGTCCATGGTGGCGTCGGCGGCGATCAATCTAAATTTTTAAACCTAATTTTAGTAGACTGAGATTTTCGCTTCGTTCGTTGTCCTCGCTCGATCGAGTGGCACGTGGCTTGGGCAGATGATGGTATGGGATCTGATGACGTCGTAGCCGGAGTTGTTCTGCCTCCGGTGGTCGGAGAAGTGGGGACGAGACGATCTTGGTGGCCTGATTTCGTTGAAGTCTGGGTCTTGGAGCTCGATTTCGACTATGGACGAGTGGGGGTTCTTGAGTGAGTTAGATTCGATGATGATGGGTTGCTCGACATGTGGGAGGCGATGGGGTTGGTCGGAGTTCACCAGAAAGGCTGTGCACGTGCACGGCGATGGCGATGACGTTGCTTGTCTGAGTTTTTGAATCGAGATTGACTCGAAGCGATTCTCGAGTAGGTGGTCGATTGGCTCGAGTTAGAACTCGAGTTTGCGTGAGTTTCATCGTGGCAGTTTATTAAAACTTAGAAAATAAACTTAGTTAAAGGATTGTAGAAGAAGAGAGAAGGAACTGGAGACAGAGACGAGTAAATACTAAGTTGCCTCAAAGCAGTTTCGAGCAAAGCGCGGGTAGGACCCGAAGTATTCTCCAAACCCAGTTTTAAAGAGTTTTTAAATCAAAGTTTTAAATTTAAATGAATTTAGTTTAAGACTTTTCTTAAAGTAGAATTCAATTGTGAATGAATTCCTTAAACATTTGATTTAATAAGTTATGTAATTTAGTTAACTTAAATTTGTTAAGCTAAAAATTTATTTTATGATAATTTAAACTTAATTTAGTAATATAATTAAATATAAATCAAGGTAAGATGTTAAATCTAGTTGATACTGAAAATTTAGGAATTAATGGGATAAGTATTTGACCTTAAAGTAATTTAGTTTAAATGATTTAAGATTTAATTAATCAATTAATAAGATAATTAAGGAATGCTTTATTTGTCAACTTTATAAATTAATGATTTAGATTAATTAATTAAGATAATCAATTTTAAATTGTTAATTACTTAATGAAAGTAATTAAGGGATTAATTACTTATTGTAATTAATGTTGGATATTCTAATAAATTAAAGTTAATAAATAATCACTTGTTGTAATTAATTAAGAATGATTACTTAAAGGGTGATTAATTAAGGGTTGATTAATTTATTAATGAATTAATTAAAGGAAATTAATTAAAGGACAATCGAATAATTAAAGGTTAATTAATTTAATAAATAAATGATTAAAGGTTAATCAATCAAATGATTTGAAATTAATTTATGTTAATTAACCACGATTGATGACTTATCTGATTTAAATTAATCAGATAATTAATTGAGCTTACTTATGGATGTTTAAATTCTATTGATAGTCGAATTGTTTGATATTTCTGGTACATGATACTTTGTGACATATCCTGATTTTATGTTGTGATCTGTAGTATAATTGATTATATGTGCTGTAATTTATTATCTGTGATATGTATATATCTGTGATCTGTATATGAAAAATAAGCGATATAGTTTATACCGCTTATCAACTATATTTCTGTATTCTGATCTGTGATGATTGAATGATGTTGCACTATTGTGTTAAACCCCTGGACCACACTTTTACACACACAAATATGGATTTCACGTGGAAATCGGTTAAGTCACAGATAATTTAAATTTGATGTTTTTGAAATTGAAATTTAAATTTCAATTGATTTTGAAATTATAAATTTGGGTTTAAAGTGAAAGACTTTTGAAATGGAATTTCAAAGATAAAAGTTATTTTGAATAACTTAATCGAGTTTTGAAAATTTAAATAATTTGATTTAAATTTGAATTCAAGTTTGAAATTGAATCCTATGATTTGAAACTAGGGGTTAAAGATGATATAAATGTGTTTGTATGAATCTAAACCATTTAAAAGTAAAATTTTGAGAATTTGGATTTAACCCAAAGACTTTAACTTGTATTAATGAATCAGATTTCCAAAATGAAAACTGTTTGTTTTAAAGGAATAAAAGCTTTCATATAAGAAATGAAATTCCAGTTTAATTAAAGGAATTTCAAGATTGAATTGAAAATAAGGTTTTCCAAGTTATGAATGAATTCTTTTTGAAAGCTATGAGTTGAATCTGTTATTTTTAACAGATTTAAAATGATTATTTGTTTAAACCATTCGAAATGAAATTGTTTTGAAAGCTATAAGTTGAATCTTTGTTTTAAAGATTTAACGAATTAATCAAATTGAAATGGAAATTGATTTGGAAAATCTGTGAACGGATTTTTGTGAAACCGGGTGAACTTTGTGAAATAAATCTTTTTGTTTAAAAGATTTAAAATGGTAATCGATTGAAACCATTTAAAAAGAAAGTTGGGTTTAAGTTGTGACTTAATTGAAATCCCAATATCCATATGATTTTAAAATATTACGCTCACTATTCGGTTTAGCGGGGAGAGGACCTTTGTGTCATATAACCCATTCCGAATAAGTAATACGTCGTATATGGATGGCATTTGAAGACAGGTGTTGAAGACCGGATATTTTCGAAAATGATAGGACAACCTGTCGAATGTCTCTGCACCGAGTTGCTTCGGTATAGAGATTTATATCACTCTTTTTGTGATGGGAAGTCCGGACGTGATTAGAAAATTATCTGGATTTGCAAGGGCTTCTTCGGAAGTGCCTTCGGTTCTGTTCGAACCCGTAACAGACTTGTATGGTTACATGTCTGACATTACACTTTGAGATATAAAGTAGATTTCTTTCAAATACATTTCTGTTGGTGGCGGAGAATTTATTCTCTTAGCTTAACACCCTTCTCTAAGACGTACGAGCTCAGAGGTTATGTAGTTGAAGGTTATCAGCAATATACTCCGAATTTGGTAATGTGACATGCTGAGTGTTGCTGTGTGATGATCATTGTTTGATCATTTGTGTTATGATCATTTGTTTGATCATTTATCTTTGTGATCATTACTTTGATCATCTGTTGACCCAAAGCATGGCTTTGTGACAAAGCGTAGCTTTATGGACGAGACTTCGTCAGACCTCACTCCCCGGAAATGGTCGAAACAGGAATATGCGGCAAGGTTATGAGGGTCGCGCCCTTTAGGGTATGTCATTTTCTTCTGGAAAAGGGTAGTATCATGGTATGGAGCCCAGATACTTACTCTTGTGGACACACTTTATTTATTATGTGTGATGTTGGTTACCGAGGCCTC
Source organism: Allium fistulosum (assembly GCA_030737815.1). NCBI lineage: Eukaryota > Viridiplantae > Streptophyta > Magnoliopsida > Asparagales > Amaryllidaceae > Allium > Allium fistulosum. Next base: position 747,150,152 of record CM060905.1, on the reverse strand, counting down.
GGATAAAGGTCCCAAAGGATCGGGAGGTGGCATATTCGTGAGTTACCTGTTATAGGGGTAACCCGGCCTTGTGTTGGCAGAGAACAGTTTGTCTCTCGGGACGTCCAGCCAGAGGCGATCCCATTCGGCAGGAGGAAAGGAAGTTCCTTAGCCTGATCATTTGTTGGAAATCCATCTTCCAATACGAATCTTGTACGGTATTAGTTGTAGAACCTGCCATTTACTTATGGTGGTCATGCTATAGTAGGCCTAGTTCGGAATGTCTATATTGGCTAAGATTAATATTATACTTTCGAAATGTTTTCTGCACTATGCACTAGTAATAATATCCAATGATTTGTTTTGCGTAGTAAGCATCTTTGACTATCATAAGGAGAAATCTCCTCTGATTCTGCGTTTGCATTGTGTGTGTGTGCGGGAGGCCTTATGGTAGTTTCATTTTCCAAAAGCATTGCGGGTTTCAATGTTTAAATTTCTTTTGTGTTGTTTAAAGATAAACTGTTTTTGTTGCTCACACCAGTCCCACGACTGGCTCGAAGTTTATTGTTCCCTTCCTAAACTCTGAGTGCCCACCATTTTCCACACGGGCAATCTAGAGTTGGGGTTTCTTTTCAGATAGTCAGGTTTAGTAGATTATCTGGAGCTAGTTCAGTTTTAGAGATCATGACGGACATTGCTTATCATTGTGCATTCTTATGGTGGTTCGAGCTAGATGTTGGAGTTGTTGGAGTCATTCTCTTTTGTAGATCATTTGGAGTAATCTCTTCCATTGTTGTTGTTTTCCGCTGCTATTTCTTGTATCTCTGATATTGTTGTATCATATTGATATCATTGTTGTATATCATTCTGGATATTGTATTCATTGGAGTTGTATATGATATCATTGATTTCTTTATTCCGCTGTGTTGTTATACTTAATGGTGTTATAAGCTCCGGCGAATCGGATTTGAACGGTCGAATCTACGGCATTCTAGTACGGATGTCGATTTTCGAACGCGAAAAATTTGACTCGTTACAACGTTCCTCTTTCTAGCCGTATCTCACTCCCTCTCTCCTCTTATTTGAATCGCAGCCTTCAAACGAAAAAAAATCTCGATCGAGAGTAAAAAAAATTTGCATGATCAAATCGCGATGTTAGCCTGGGGAATGGAGGCGCTATACGCATGGGCGAGCGGAGGTGCAATGGTGGAGCTCGCGATCGATCGCTTCTAGGGTTGGGTCGCATATCGAGGCGGAGGCGATGGTGACAGTTCATGCTCGAGTTTAGGGTCGGCGACGTGATGTGGGTTGGCAGCGTTCAATTTAAAAAAAATAAAAATTAAATAACAACAAAGAAGACGAAGTCTATGTTGTTCATCTGGGAGAAAGAGATGCCGTACGCGTGCAAAGATGGGGAGCGTGACTAAGGTTTGTTTTTATTATTATTATTAATTTATTTTATTCTTTTTTATCATCGTTATATTAATAAAACCGTATCTTTTGCATATGAGACCCATTTCGGATGAAACAAAGTGCACTGGAATCATATCAACAATGTCTACAGCAAGGAATCGAAGTGGTATTTATTTGAAGCTGAAAATATTTTCAGTTTCAAATAAAAGGTGAGTGTTTTATACACTCGCAATTGACTAAATAAATTTTTATGTTAGTTAAATTAATGTCATGAAGTAATTTAAATTGCATTGGCTGATGTTTGGTAATTAATTGACATTAGATTGATATAAGGATTGAATTGATAAGGATTTAAATTGACAGTTAAATTTGAAAATGTAATTTTTTGCCTGTAAAATACCCAATATTGATAACGATGTAATTGTTGTAAATTATTGGCTAATTTGGATGTTGATTGAAATTGAATGCTATTGGTTGATATATTGGATGGTTGGATGTTTATTTATTTTATATATATATCCCGTTATCACCCTGAATATCATTTAGCAGTATATAATTGTTATTTGAATTATTTCGAATAAATTAAAAAATAGGTTGAAATGATATATATCTATGACATTTATTTTGGGTTCAAATTATATATATCCATCCCTGAATTAAAATTGAAATAACCGATTCACTTGGCCATAAGATAGAGAATTATATACAGACAATGGATTTAGTTAAATTAAATGATTTTGAATATTTTTGATTTGAAATTATTTAAAATGATTTGATTTAAGAAGTAAAAAAAATCGAATTTACGGAAATCGATTATTTTTCGAACTTAAGCTCGGAATGTTAAATTTAAATTTGGAAACAGGAATTGTTGAAATAATCAAAGTTGAGATTTTGAAATTATAATCGAAATATGATTTGAATTTCAGAAATTGATTTGTTTTAAAAGATTGGACTTTTATTCGAACTTTGAATATTGCTAAGTAAAAGAAGTATAAAGCGATATTTCAAATGGAGCTCGGAATTGAATTATATTTGAAGGGTTGGATTTTAAATTGAATATTGAAAGTTAATTTGATTTAAGTAATTTGAATTGCTATTTTAAAAAAAATATCGAATGCGAAATTGATATATTTCGAAATGGTTTAAATTTGAGAATTAAGTTGAAATTAAATCAATGAATCGGATAGTTGAAATTGAAATTAAAATGGGATTGAAAGCGAAATTGAATAAATTCAAAATCGAAATTGAAATCGAATTTATTTGAATTGAAATTGGAATCGAAGTAAAATTCGACTAGAAACCGGAATTGAAGATCAAAATGGAAATTGAAATTGATTTGAATTGGAAAATTTGGAATTGAATCAGTTTGACTTTGAAACTATTTTCAAATAAATTATTGTAGTATAAACTATTTAAAATCTATCTTCTTAAATATTCAAATTATTTTGATTTTCCAAACTATTTTACTATATAAACCATTCAATACTCAAACTATGTTCTATTAAACTATTTTAACTATTTGAGCTATTTTAAAACAATTCAAACTATTTTCTTAAAGTTCAAACTGGTCAAGGGTGGAATGTTTATATTTAAATCTTGGATTTAAGTGCGAAATGGGTTAAAGTGAAGTTACAACCTAAATTACAATTCAAATAAAATTTTGAAATGAATCGATATATCGAACTGAAATGACATTTTGAAGTAAAAATATGATTTTTGAAGCGAATATTGTAATTTCGAAATGGATTTGATTTTGAAGTGAATATGATATTTTGATATGAAGTACGAATTGTTTTTGAAATATAAAAGTACTAACCGGTGTGTAAACAACATTTGGTTGTTAAAGAGACCGGGGCCTCTTATTGGCATACTCTCTGTCAGTATTGGAACCACTTTGACAACCGTGTACGTGGTGGATGATATCTAGGATGTAGTAGTTGAATTGGCGAACGTTTACTGGAATGAAGTAAGAGAACGATGATGGATAGCCTTGACACTTGTGTCATAATTAAAATGACTAAAATAGGAGCCTATGTCTGGCCAATGAGGTTAGCTACCTCTAGCGACGTTGATCCCTCGTATTACTATTGTGATTTTTGACTCGATGGGTACACCTTTTGTTTGGATTGTTGGTCGCGATCGTCCACGGATGGGTTACGACCAGCCAGAAAGTGTAAACTGGTAGAATCCTACCTTGGACATTGCCTCACGTGCGTTGTCATACTTATCCTTATACGAGCCCATTACGACTTTGGTTTAGTATTGTACCTATAGGGGACTCACTAGCTACCGACGTTACTGGTTGTGTTACAGGACCTACATAGACTACATGCTATAAAAATGTGTTAAGGTGGATCAATGTAAAGCCTTAACACAATTTTGATATTTATTTTACTGATAGACATTACCTATTATCGCGTATACTGTTATATATAAATTATTTAATGGATCCTCAGGAAATGGAATATCCCGTAACATCTCCTTAGTTATTGCACGCACGTTATACACTGGATAGGAGATGTAAAATCCTGTAAACATCTCTGATGCTGTTACACTCATATTTCATGATATTGATTTGACTTACGTAAGAGTATTTTAGTCCTGACTCGAGTTTTTGCCTTTTCACTACGCTCGGGTCAGCCCAGAGTTTTTCAGTGCATCGAAGATCATTTTCTGGAGGATGGAGATGAAGTTTTGGTATATTATTACTATTATTATCCCCTGCATCATGATGTTCTACTGCATTATTTATTTATCCCTGATGTATATATATAACTCTGATAAATGTTGTAAAGATTATAATCAGATGTATAATATAAACAGCTTTATGAACTATTTATTTAATTATTATATTTTGTTGTTCCACTGCGAGATTCTATGTTTGTTTTCTACTTCTTTCCTTATTTTTCTTAATTTTCCCCATAGATTATCTACGTTCCGGATTGTTTAAGTTGGACATGTGTGGATTATTGTCAATTTAAACATTTCGAAATGTGGGTTGTCACATCAATCATTTTATTTGGTTTAAAATAAGTTATCAAAGATATTTCTAGAAGTTAATATCTTTATATGGACATGAAACATGACTTTCACCTCTCGCTTAATAGATGATTCCGCATCACTAGCATTAAAATAGATGAGCACCAAAATAACTGAAAATTTACATACCCAGTAAATGCACCTATGAACAAAATTTGTGATACATCAAAAGTAGCAAGTATCTATATTATATCGTGGTAGACAGTCATTTCCTTACCATGAAAAACCATGCAATTGATCATGTATCTTCTTCCATGAAAAGATACAGGTAAGAATGTCAAATATGATAAAAAATAACGTTTTCAACTTACAGTACAGGCAAATAGTAACTTGACGGAAATATCATATAAAGTATTTTAAATCTGATAAATGGATATTTCACTGTACTAAAATACTTAAAGTATAACTAATTAGTTAAATAAACGGATGAAGATGCTGATCGAGATAGTGAAAAATATACTTACAAAAACAAGTTTAATATGAATACCCTAAAAAAAGTAGCTTGCCTTTAAATCAATTTAATGTCTCAGCTCCCTACCAGGATACACCTACAAACTAAATTGTGTATCTCTTTAATCTATTTCCTCAAAGTCCGCAACACAAGCACAAACCGACTTCTGCTTCAAAGCTAAACGCTTCTGCATTCCATTCGTCTACAAAATCAAATGATGAAATGGTCAAAAACCATACGAACATACATGTATGTATGTATGTATGTACATTCGTGCATGTATGTATTATTTATATAGAAATCAATCATTTCATGGATTAAAATAATATATACAAGCAAGTATCGATGGATTTGAAAATGTATTCTCATGTATAAATACAGAAGTTGCATTGTGAAACAAGGGCGAGCGAACGCTTGTAGTAATCACTACACAATTGAGAGTAGAGAAAACAATAATAGATTATAATGTCGGTAGTACTGTAAGTTAGGCTTGGTAAGTTTTTTTTGTTATACTGGCTAATATCATAGTCACATCAATTTCATAATACATCAAGAATTCAATATAGTTACATCAATTGCAAAAAAATCAGATTCATATTTATATCAGTCATCATCGTCTTCTGATTCAGATTCGGTCTCATTTTCTATGATATTTTCCTCTGCACTGTCAAACGCTTCTACCAAAACATTTGATTCATCGATCAAAGGACCAAAATCTGTATGATCGTCTGTAATTATTATTTCGTTATTTTACTCAAGATCTGCCTGATAAGCTTGTTCGTCCGGAATATTCTTCCCATCGAATGTGAATCTGGCCTTTGTTTTAAAAACTGTAGACCAATCTGCTTTATCTCTTTTTAGAGATGGAGAAGGAGCATAATAAACTTGCAATGCTTTTTTGGCTAGTACAAAAGGATCATACTTGTGATAGTGCGATGTATGCTTTATTTCGATAAGATTATAATCCTTGTGCACATTAATTCCAAAACCTGGAACATTGCTAAACCAATTGCATCTAAATAGAAACACCTCCTCGCGGGTCATGAGAAATATGTCAGTTGCAAAATTTGTGTTAGAACGCCATAAAAATCATTTAAGTGATTTTCTGGATCGTCACTACCTTTAACAAATACACCAGTATTATTTGTTAATTTTTCTGCACTGTATTCTTTGGTGTTAAATTTATATCCATTGACGAAATATATTGGATATGTCTTGACCACTCTTTTTGGTCCCATCGCAAGATGTTTCAACCCTTCGTCAACAACACAATTTCTCGGCTCATAAATGTAATTTGAAAACCAACCGGAAAATTCTTTACTGAGATCTCCGTTCGGATGTTCACGTTCATAAACACTGTATATATAAACAAATTATTACATTAGGTTGTACACACGCATGCATTATAGAAAAGAATAAAACACAAATTATTATTTCAGATTACCTAACAAACGGTGCAACCTCGGCACAATTTAGAAGAATATAAGTGTGTGCTACATGAAGATCTCTAACATCTAGCCATATTTCTACACATTTTCCAGAAGGCCGACCATGTTATCTAAAAATAGATAACACTGCTTGAGAGGACTCTTGTTCGTCGCCTTCGTCATTACGAGGAACACTTTCAAATGAAATATTCACATGGTCACTGAAATAGTGAGAGAAAAAGAACGAAGCTTCTTCTTCGATGTAAGATTTACATATCGAACCATGAACTCGTGTTTTTTGCCTCACTTTTTTCTTCAGATGATTCAAATATCTATGCAAAATTAATTTATATTAACTTCATCTTTCAAATGCAATTAAATTACGTGATAACATATTACATACCTCTCAAATGGATACATCCATCCATATTGGACAGGACCTCGAAGTCGTGCTTCAAATGGGAGATGAACAGGTAAATGTTCCATTACATTAAAAAACCTTGCGGGAATATTTTTTCTAATTTGCAACGCAATATAGGAATATCCACTTCAAGTTTACGTAAACATTGCACTTTTAAAGTAGTCGAACAAAGCTCTTTGTAAAACATACTAAGCTCCATTACTACCTTCCAAACTTTTAACGGCAGTAGTTCTTTGAACATAACGGGAAATAAATTTTCCATCATTATGTGACAGTCGTGACTTTTCATTCTGCTCAATCTACCATTTTTAAAGTCAACACATCTACGAAGATTTGATGATATCCCATCAGGAAATCTTAACCCTTCCATCCATTTTAACACAGCTTTAACTTGATTATTATCTAATTCGTAACATGCTTTGGGTTTTTTACTGTCATCTAGTTTCATATGAAGCTCAGGACGTTTGCATAATTCTTCTATATCACGTCTTGATTTCAAATCATCCTTCGTCTTCCCTTTCACATTCAGAATTGTGTTAAAAAATTTATCAAATATATTTTTCTCATTGTGCATCACATCTATATTATGATGAAGCAAAAGATGTTTCCAATACGGCAACTCCCAAAAAATAGTTTGTTTGCACCAGTTATGAACAACTGATTTGCCTTCAATTTCTGTTTGCTCTCCAGTTTCATATATCTTTGGATAGTCCCTAACAAGTTCATATATGTCTTCGCTTTACCATATCGTCGGTGGTTGTCTGGTTTCTACTCTATTAGCAAAAAAGTTTTTCTTGTCTCCTCTGAAGGGATGATTTACATGGAGAAAATATCAATGACAGTCAAACCATGAAATTTTCTTACCATGAGGTAAAGAAAACGCTCGTGTTTCATCCATGCAATATGGACATGCTAGACGACTGGCAGTACTCCATCCTGAAAGCATTGCATAGGCAGGAAAATCACTTATAGTCCACAATAATGAAGCAAACATACAAAAAAAATTCTTCTTGGACACATTGTATGTTTCTACTCCTTCGTCCCACAGTATTTTTAACTCCTCAATCACCGGTTGTAAATATACATTGATTCCTTATGTCGGATCGTTGGGGCCAGGAACGATAATAGTAAGAAACATATATTGCGTTTTCATACACATCCATGGAGGTAAATTATACGGTGTGACGATAATGGGCCAGGATGAATATTTAGAACCAAATTGAGAAAATGGAGAAAAACCGTCCGTACATAATCCTAATCTAACATTTTGACTCTCCGCTGCAAAATTTGGATACGTTTTATCGAAATTCTTCCATGCTTCTCCATCGGTCGGATGTGTCAACGTACCCTCTTCCTCCGTTCTCACACTATGCCATCTCATATTAGATGTAGTTACAGAAGATGCATATAATCTTTGAAGCCTTGGAGTTATGGGTAAGTAATGCATACGCTTGTACGAAACTTCCTTCCCCTTCTTTTTTTTGGTTTGTATCTCTCTTTATTACAAATTTTACAATTTCTAAGATTTGCGACTTCTTTCCAAAACAACATGCATCCTTTTAAACATGTATCTATTTTCTGATAAGGTAAACCAAAAGCCGACATAAGTTTTTTAACTTCATAGTGATTTTCACACAATAGATTATCAGGCGGCATATGTCTTTTGGCAGCTTGAACAACAGCCGTAAACCCAGTTTCAGTGATGTTGTATTTTGACTTCATCGCAATGTATTCTGCGATTACTGACAGCTGAGTGCCGCTCTCACAACCATCCCAAATAGGTTTCTTAGCAGCATCTAGTAAATCATAAATTTTTTTTGCTTCAATATTTGGTTCTTCAACATTTCCATCGTCGTCGTCAACTTCAACCATAGGAAACATTGATCGTGCTGCATCTTCGAACATATTTTCTATACGGGTCGTCGTAATTATTTCGTTAACGACACTTTCAAACTCTACAGAAGTATTTACTACAACTTCTCCATGCCGATCCCAAACATAATACTCGGGTACGAAACCGTTTTGGCACAAATGAACTTTTATAATATCTGGTAACAAATACTTCAAATGTCTACACCTACTACACGGACAAATAATTTCTGGATCGTTTCATTTATTACTTAAAGCGAATTCAACAAATACGTTTATACCATTATAAAAATCTTCTTTTATTGAGCCCCTCAGTCCTTTTCTTTGGTACATCTATCTCCTCCGATCAACAAAATAATCAATCATTTTTCCTATTTGAGAAAATGAGAAGTTCAAAATTTAATATTTATTTTCAAGAATACAAATTCGAAAAAGATTATTTTCATGGTCGTATAATATTTGAATTTAAAGAACTACTTCATAAATTTTAAAATATTTTCAAATAGGGCACCTTTTATTTTTTAACGTATCGATACAAAAAATTGTACAAAAATATTTTTTTCCATGGTCAGGCATCATACTTCCCATTACAAACATAGTAAGCATTTACATTTCGTATATTACTTCATCTCAAACGATTCAACAAAATTTCGGCAGCATTTCCCATTTGTTCGCTGCATTGTACACAATGTGTGTACGCAGGAAACAAAAAAGAAAAGTTAGGCCGAAATTTTATGAACCGTTTGAGACGAAGTAGTATACAAAATGTAAATGCTTACTGTGTTCATAACTTGTCCAATACAGGGACAAATCCAACAAACATTGTACCAGATGAATATAAATGGTCGTTTTTCGTAAAAAATGACTATTTATACAACGATCATGTACAATACTCGTCAGACGGGGCCAAAAACTCTCTAAGGGACATTTGTCAATTAGATGTGCGCAGCTTACGAAAAAATTTAGTTTTACTAAGTGTTCACATTTACAAAAATATATTTTAATTTAACACATTTATTCGACGTATTACATCAACTTAAGGCTCGTTCGACGCATTTTTTTTGTTGCATAAGTCAATATGTGCACAATATAATATTCCTAGCTCGTGCATTCATTTTATCTTATTCCAACTAACACAATACAATGATAGCAGCGCTACACACATATACAATCGTAGAATCAAGGCATACACAAAGATTTACATATACACAAACAACCACAAATTATACATGTTTTTCATAATTTCACGATAAAAGATGAAATAGGAATACCATGGAATGCTAGAAACTATTATAACACTATTGGAAACAATTTCAATCACCAATTAGCCCTAATTTAACAACTTATGCAAATCTGGATTTAGGGTAAAAATCAGATTTTTGACGAAAATAAGAGATTATACCTGAGCTAGAGATTTGTGGATTTGTGGATTTTGGAGAAGAGATTATAACACTATCTGAAAGCTCGAAATTGATGATTGGAAGCTTGGGGAAGAGATTTGTGGATTTTGGGTTAAAAAATCTCGTATGTAAATGAGGAAGAAGAAGGCTAGGCTGAGCACTGTAAATCGCGATTTTCCGACGGCTTTCGACGGCCGCCGACGGCCCGTCAGAAGCCGTTGGAAATTGGCCGTCGGAAGCTGTCACTTGATGCTGTCGGAATAATTTCCTTTTCTAGTAGTGAACACACGTAAACTCACGACACCCGCTAACTCGATTAACCTAACTCTAAGCTCAAAACCCTACCACAACTCAGCCATTGAGTTGCGAATTCTCAAACTACGCCCCGTAGTTTGTACCTAGTTGCACAACTATAAAGTTACACAATTTAAAAAGGAAATTACAAATAAAATAAAAACTAAACACAACCCTATTTATAAAATTTAAGCCCAACACAAATAAAACAAACAAAACTGGCCAAAAAGGAATTAATAGAAAACTGTCTCCCTCCTTTTATTTTTGCGGCCATCTTTTGTTGCTCTTCACAAGTTAGGATTTTGATTTCCTTGAAGCCACCGTTTGGATTTCAAATCGATTGCCTTTCGTTCCTCAGTTAGCTTCGATGCTTCATCATTCTGTGCTCTTTAATTTGCTTGCGGTCGCTTCACTTTAGTCGAGATCGAATGATGCTTTGAACTGGTAGATGATTTTTGCCCTTTTAAATATGTAGTGCTCTCGACTTTGATTCGAGTTATAAATTGGTTCACGATTTATTTCAAGGCATGCTCTGGTATTTTCTTGAACTCGAATAATTGTATGCCAATGATGATAATGGGTTAAATAGGGATAAATTCCCTATATTTACGTTCTTATATTTTTATTTGATTTCTTCAAATGTTTTACTCGACCATTAGATTATTGCTTAAACGATGGTGATAATTCTGACTTGTTCTTAGTTGATATATTCGAATTGCTTTGAGTCGGTTCCTATGACTTTGCATTTGAATATACTTGACTTTTTCATTTGAAATCCCCTGCGACATTAAACCATTTTCTAAATTTATGTTTGAACTCTTCAACACAATTTTACATTGACCATTACTTTTTAAAACTCCTCTTGACTTGTTCGAACTGCTACTTGCAACTGTTTGTTTCTTTTTGAAACATGTAAACTGCTTTTCTGTAAAACTATAAATTGCTTCAAGTCATTAGATTTTGAACTACCATGTTCACTTGTGTGTGTTGCTTATGTCTTCTTAGCCATGCTTGCTTTGAGTCATACTTGCTGTTTGTTGTTGATGTTGAAACTGATCATTTGCTTTTTTAGTTTCATTGTCCATGGTTTGTTGCACTACTTTGTTGTATTGTCATGTTCACTTATGTTTGTGCATATGGTTGAATCTCGAGTTAAACTGCCCAGTTGCTTCGAGTCTGGTTGCATGTGTGGATTTGCATTCATATTGATCTTCGTGTATGCTGATGTCTTCACTTTTGAAGTCTGATCTGAGTTGCATCCCTTTGTGTTCATTCGAGTCTGGTTTGCATTCATGTTGTCTTGTTCTTGCCTCGAGTGTGAATGGTCCTGCTACCCTTGCATTTGACTGGAATTGAACTTGTACTCGACCATTTGGTTGAGGATTCATGAGTTTACACTATGACTGGCTCCATTTGAATACTTGTGTACTCCATGTACTTGTGCCATTGGTTGGATTTGAAGTCTGCATGTTGCTTGATATATTGCTCCTGACCATTTGCATTAGACTTGTACATTTTATGATCTGGTTTCATGAACAAATTGCTGTCCGGTGCACTGTTCGGGTCTGCACTATTTTTATTGAGGCTATTTTCATGTTCATCCGGTTGCATATGTATCAGCGCATTGTGGTCTAGTTCTGGTTGCTTTGCACTCATGTACAATATGCACTGAAGTATGTTAGCCCATTTGCATTCATGTTGAATGTTATGCATTTGTGTCTGGTTTTACATGTTAATTTAAGACTTCATGTTGTAGTCTGGTTATATTTGTTTGTATGTTGGTTGAATCTGATTTCGTATGAACTTGTGTTTATGCATGTAGAACTGCTTGCATATCCATATGAACTGACATTTGAACTTGAAGTCGTTTGGAGTATGGTCTTGTTTCACTTGCATTTTGCTCACCACTGTCTGGTTGTCATTGCATATTTGTACATTTCTACACATGCATGCTGGTCTGGATCATCTTGAAGTCTAGTTCTTGCTTTTGTGTTCACCACCGTTTGTCTTTTGCATTTTGGAGTCCGCATTTTGAAGTTGTTCATGCCTCTGTTCTTGCAGGTGGCACCTTCATGTATATACATACATATATGTATGTATATATGTGTGTGCTTTATTTTGCCTTTGTATATTACATTCAAGTTGACCGGTCTGAATGTATGTCTTAAGTCATGTGCACATTTGAGCATGTTGTTTTCATTTGCACCTGAGTTGAATCCAGCATTGGCTCGGGTTTGACCTTGTGCTCACATGTCCCTGTAGTTTTAACAAGCAAGTGTATATCGATGTGCACGACCTTGTGGCATGTACAGTGATACACTATGCATGTCACAAGTTATTCATGTATGAATTAAAAGAAATGATGACGAACAACACAAATAACTGAGACAAATAATATTTTCAAAAACACACATTTTATTGTACACTACAAATAATTTCTTTTTCAATTTTACCGCGATAGTGTCTATTTTGCAGATAGTTCAGATGATGGATACAGGCTGAAACAGAGTTGAAGATCAAATACGAGTATTGAGTGAATTTGTAGTGAGGTGTAATATGTAAATTGAAAATTGTGTTGTAATTGAAATTTTATTGTAATTGAAAATGTGTAAATGTAGTGAGAGCTCAAATTTGAATCAAATTTGTACTATTCAAATTTGTTATAAAATATTTGTTTGAATAAAATATTTGTTTGAATATGAATTCTGAGTTATTTATCTTATTCAACAAATATTTATTTAATTATGTGAAGAATAAAATATTACAACAACATATACATTTAAACGAATATATATATATATATATATATGTTTATTAGCATCAAACAAAAATCATATACTAGCATATTCTCCAATCTCCCCCTTTTGATGATAACAAACATATATTAAGATTTTGACTCTATTAAATGTATTTTGTGACGCCCCACCTCTATAGTCACGTTAGCCAAGAACACCACTGGGTAATGCTGTCGACTAGCGCAAAGAATAAGGCTGTTGAGGAGCGACCATCTGTGCAATTGCCTTGTGCGAGTACCGATATGTTAGATTGTATAACATGCATTTCGTTTCAAGAGGAAATCCGACATACCGATGCTAACTCAAAGCTACCACACAGTGGCTAAGTGGGCTTCGGAAACAAATATAGAAATAAACATAACATAAATCAGTCACAGACATTCATATCACAAAGGCGGAAACAGATATGAATATATAACACAAAAAGGTGATCATCAGAGTAGTGGTCAAATAAGATCCACAATATCACAAAAGAATAGATACAAGTGCTAGACAAAAGAATATGTATACATCATAGAGTCTATATCTCGAATGTATAACAACAAAAACTACAAATATTCTGTAGTTAAACAAAAGTCAAAAGATGATCCAAATAAGGAGTCAAGCTGAAGCACCTGTAACATCTCAGTCTGACCCGAGTATTATTTAATAAGAAAATAATAAACAGATCAGTCTAGCTATAAATATCAGGTAGAGGAATGAGATATAAGCAGAGATGATATTAGAACGTATGATAACAATAATTTCATACTAGAACAAATATGATTTAATCAACAACAAAACCATATAATATCTCAAAGCACCAAAAAGAATATCATATTATTTATTTTATTCACCAACTACAAATATTGACAAACATATTAATGCCAATCACAAAAGTTAGAGAAACACAAATTCTAGAAATCATCAATCAGAAATCCAGAAATCACAAAAGGGGGAGGCCTATCATAAACGGGAGCATGAAAACTCACCAACACGTGTATCACAAATGGAACGCTATTCCATGGTCGCTAACCATTAAAAATTGAGCCGAAGCTCCACAAACGGTCCGAAGACCACGGGTCGCTACCCCGCCAAATTGAACCGAAGTTCCACAGAAACGGAGTTTAGTCTCCCTCGCAGACAAATAGACATCGCACATCGCTAGTCTAAATCACAAAATGATCATCATCGATCCATAAAAAGTGTGAATCACACTAAGCCAGTAAATATATGAGTTTAGCTTCATGTCCCATAACCACTAGCTTAACTTAAATATTTACGAACAAATTGTAGATTTCCACTCGAAAATTGTCACAAGATTTTCAATCGAACAAGTCCAAAAATTAACCGACGAAGTAAATGCAAGCGTTTCATACCACTTGTTTTGCTAAGCCGTTAATTATATTTTCTCATACGAATGAGGTAAAGGTTTGTGTATACTAATAGATTAGAAAACGGTTTTGAAAACAAGCTTTTATATTCAAAATAGAGTTGAAATCATCTTTGTAAAAGAGTTTGAATATTTACTACTATTATAGAAAACCTTTATATTTTAAAGTGACAAATCACAGAAATGATTGTAGAAACAATCAATCACCAAAATCCACGTTCGAAGATGTGAATCAAATCCAAAGAAATCGATACCGAATCTATCAAAATAGATATTCTCAAAAGTCCCGAAAAAGATGTCATCAACGTCAATAATAGATGATAAAAACAAATGGGAATCAACACGAATCGATAAAATTTGGAAATCAAGCAAAACAGGAAAAAATAGACATAATAGGCAAAATAGGAGCAGGTCGGTCGACTGGCCCACTGAGTTCGGTTGACCGAACTCAGAAAGGAAAAATCCTCGAGATGTTGGTCAGTCGACCGGACTCAGTATGCCTGTCGACTGGACCAGAACCAGAGATGTGTTCTGGTAGCAGGTCGGTCGGCCGGACCAGAGCTTCGGTCGACCGGAACCTATTTCTAGCACTTTCAAACCTATCTAAGAGAAGAGCAAAACTCTTCCCAATTGCAACCGAACGAGCAACGGCGCTAAGGGTTTATGCCAATCGGCAACCCAGCCCTATAGGCTCTTCGGTGCACCACAAAAAGCATGATCAAACATCAAAGTTATGATTTTTAAAGATTTGGCTTCAAAACACCAAAAATTGAAATGTTCACCAAATCAATTCAAACCAAAAGCAAATGATCATGAACAAGTGTTAGGAATTCATACCTAACATCAAAGATAGTTATAGACAAAGATGTGAGATAAAAATCTCACCTTTGAACCCAAAAACAATGAATGAGAAGCTTGAAGACAAGGGAAGATCAACCACACTTCAATCTCAACACAAGAAGCTTGAATCTAAGCTTAAAAGAGAAAACACTTCCCAAATTAGGTCTAGGAATTTTCTGAAATAAAAAAGAGAATGAGTTGAAGAAGAAGGAGATGATGCTTACCAATGCTTCTCTTTGAATTTGGAACTAAACTTGGATTTGCAAATGAAAACTTGGGCTTGGGATTTCTAATTTCTCATTCCTCTCCCCATTTTCAGTTTTGAGCTTGAGAAAAAGAAATGAAATGAATAAGTGGAGAGGAGAGGGGAGGGCTGAACTAGGTCATAGAGATAGTTGGGGTGAAACCCAAACCCAAAGCCCAATAGAGAATAGCAAAATTCGACTTACTCCAAATATATCGATGTTTATACTTAAAAGAGTCGCAAATGCCATTTTGGACTCAATGGAAGTGGTCTCAAGTCCCAATTCGACTGTTTGCAAAAAGTAGCTTTTCGAACTTTAATCCGATTAACGATTTTATATTTAAATAAAATATTTAAATATTAAATTCGTAAATTATGCGGGTTGTTACATATTTGGTCTTGATGAATTACATGAGCTCCCCCTATTTGATTACTTCCTTTACAACAAGGCTCCCCCTTCACATATGCATGAAAAAATATGAAAATAAAATAAAAACAAATGCAATGAGCCTATATGAGAATATGCTTGCCAAAATCTTAACTGCTCTCCCACTTTTGTTATCAGCAAAAGAGTAATAGTGTTAGAAAAATAGAGATAAAGTGATAGACATTAATACAACATTAATATCTAAACGAGTATAAATATTAAATTTCAATAAAATATCAAACAAAAATCATAAATACTCTATTAGGCGCATATTCCATTTTAGAGTAATAGGGGTGATGTCAGTATAGAAAACCATATAGTTGTGTCTATTTATGGTATATTTTTGATAGGAATTTGAATACTTACAAACCATGCATAACCGTTAGGACTTTTAAATGAGATTAGTAGTATTCCCAATTTTTATTAAAAAATGAATTTCAAGCATCTTCTAACCACTCATAACCATGAGGACTTTTAGATGGGGTTAGAATCAACTCACCTATCTTATCCAATTTTGATATGTGTTCCATACATGCATAACCATGAGGACTTTTAAATGAGCATGAAAGCACATAATCAAAGATTCCAAGTACTTCACCCATGCATAACCATGAGGACTTTTAAATGAGAGTGAGTACTTTTGGACGATTTTATTTCTAATTAATTAAAAAAAAAGAATAATTTCCTGTTTAAACAGCACATTTTGACATATTATATTGGATTTTGATGAATGATGGTCGTTAGAAATGTGATAGAAATGGAGATGATCATGGAATTTTTACCAACCAAAGTTATTACAAATTTTGTTTAAATTTTTATAGAAATTTACTTAATATACTATCTCAAGTCATAATATATGATTAATATCAACACTCTTTACTTTTTCAGACATTATTTATCTTTCTAATATCAATAGGGAGTCAGATTAGTTAATGTAGTCATTTAAGATCAAATCCAAAAATATAAAATCAAATTTCTAAAATGCCTAATCTGAGACGAAGTTGACAAAAACTATTTTCTCGAAGGGGTTTTGTAAAAATGTCTGCCAATTGAAAATTAGTTGAAATGAAATTTATTGCAGATATTTTCTTTGAAAGCATGATGCAACTAAACGAATGTCTCATCATAAAACACGTTCCACTAGTACTATTTCTATCAACTAAACTGTTAGCATAATCTGCATCTAAATACCCTTTTAACTCAAAGTTATCATTAGTTGGATACCATAGACCAAACCGTGGAGTGTGCAACAAATACATTATAATCCTTTCTACAGCTTTTAAATGAAATTCCTTTGGATTTGATTGAAACCATGCACATAAACAAACAGCGAACATAATGTCAGGTCTATAAGCAGTAAGATATAGAAATATACTCATGTGTATCTATAGTAATCATCAACCACTACAAAGTAATATCTCTTACCACCTAAAACTTGCAATATCGTTAGTCCAAACAAATCCATATGAACTAGTTCAAGGACTCCAGAGGTACTTACAGTGTTCTTGGTATGAAAAGATGATTGGTCAACAATTTTGCATAAATCAGAATCAAATACAACATTCATTTCCTTATCATATAGCTGGTTGATTAAAATCGGATTATGGTGCAGATTTTCAACATAGATAAATGCACCGTTACCTATTTTACCTTTACCGATAATTTTTCATTTATCGTTGTTGCCCATTGTGACTCTGCCACCATTTTTCTTCTCTAGGCTAAGGAACTTTGATTTTTCGCCTGTCATGTGCCTGGAACAGCCCGAATCTTGGTACCACTCTTGATGTTCCTTAGCCTGCCAACACACCTACCCGAAGAAGGAATTTTCTAACCTATTTTTTTTATAGGTCCATGATTGTTAGTGACAAACAATTTTGAAAAACAAGTTTGTGTAGAACCAAAACAATCTATGTTTGTTCCTTTTGGCACCCAGATTTTTTTGACTTTAAGGAATTTTACATTCGTGCCTTTAGGAGCCCAAATTTGTATGGTTTTCATGTGTTTGGATCTATACCAGCAATAGTTTTGATTATGTCCAATTTTTCCACAAATCTTGCACTTGGAGTTGACATGATTAGTTTTACTTTTAACTCTTTCAGATTGAGTATACACAAATCCTTGTCTAACAGTATTAACAGTTTGTTTCTCTAATAGCATATCTAGTAATCTTTCTCCTTTGGAGAATTTTCCTAAAGTTGTAAACAATTGTTGGACTTGTGACTTGAGTGATTCATTTTCATTCAATAACAAAGTGCACATTTCAATAGAATTTTCTCTCCTAGTATTTTCACTTTCTTTCAAAATCAGAATTTCATTTTCAAGCGATTTAATTCTAGTTTTTGATTTTTTATTTCCTCTTCAAATGATGGACATTTATCACACTTAGAGCTCTTTTTTCTATAGTTTTGAACCAATTAATCAAGCTGCTTATTTACTTCTATCAAACTATCTCTTTGTGATTCAATTTTAGCATACTTCTCCCTAAGTCTTTTAAAACAGCCATTTACTTCATGAAAATATATAAGTAATTGAGAGTGAGTAAGTTTTGATACCTTTCTTGGCTCGTCATCATCGATGTCACTCGTTTCTCCTGAAAAGCACAGATTTGCTTTTTCATTTTCACTGCCTGTGCTTTCATTATTATCTTCATCGTACTCGCTACTATGCATGGCAAGGCGAGATTCTTTGACTTGGGAGGTTCCTTTATGAGTCACGTTAAGCATGTGCCAAATTTCCTGTGCAGTTAAACAATGTGAGACACGGTTAAATTCAATTTGACCTAATGAGCAAAAAATAGAATCATGGCTTTAGCGTTAGCAGTTTGCAGTTTATTTTCAAGATCTGTCCATTGATCCATAGGTTTTTCAACTTCTTGATTATATACCATTACTGTTGGTGTCCTATATCCTGTTTCAATAATATTCCATGAATCTATGGTTTTCAGAAAAATTTTCATTCTATTTTTCCAATAAGCATATTCACCATTGAACATGGGTGGTCTAACCATGGACTGACCTTCAACAAAAACATTATTAAAAGAAGCTATTTTTTTTTAAAAAAGGTCAAATTTTTAACAACAAAAAATGGTTTTTGTTCCTAGCTCTGACACCACTTGTAGGATCGTTTTCACCCTAGAGGGGGGGGGTGAATAGGGTGATACTAAAAATTAATGTGGAATAAAATTAATAATAGAAAGCAAAGCAGAAAAGATCATACATAGTTTTAACTAGCTTCGGCAATAACCTGCCTACGTGCTGCCCTCAAGGTTTCTACTAGAAATTAGGTAATCAGACGCTTACAAACACATGTAAACTCGCAACACCCGCTGACTCGATTAACCTAACTCTATGCTCAAAACCCTGCCACAATTCAGCCATCGAGTTGCGAATTCTCAAACTACGCCCCGTAGTTTGTACCTAGTTACACAACTAGAAAGTTACACAATTTAAAAAGGAAATTACAAATAAAATAAAAACTAAACAAAACCCTATTTAAAAAATTTAAGCCGAATACAAATAAAACAAACAAGACCGGCCTAATAAGAAATATTAGAAGACTGTCTCCCTCAATTATTTTTGCGACCGCCTTTTGTTGCTCTTCACAAGTTAGGTTTTGATTTCCTTGAAGCCGCCGCATGGAGTTCAAATCGATTGCCTTTTATTCTTCGGTTAGCTTCGTTGCTTCTCCATTCTGTGCTCTTTAATTTACTTACGGTCGCTTCACTTTAGTCGAGATCGAATGATGCTTTGAACTGGTAAGTGATTTTTGCCCTTTTAAATATGTAGTGTTCTCGACTTTGATTCGAGTTATAAATTGGTTCGTGATTTATTTCAAGGCTTGCTCTGGTATTTTCTTGAACTCGAAAAATTGTATGCCGATGATGATAATGGGTTAAATAGGGATAAATTCCCAATATTTACGTTCATATATTTTTATTTGATTTCTTCAAATGTTTTCCTCGACCATTAGATTTTTGCTTAAACGATGGTAATAATTCTGACTTGCTCTTAGTTGATATATTCGAATTGCTTTGAGTCGGTTCCTATGACTTCGACATTTGAATATACTTGATTTGTTCATTTGAAATCCCCTGTGACATTAAACCATTTTCTATATTTATGTGTGAACACATCAACACAGTTTTACGTTGACCATTACTTTTTGAAACTCCTCTTGACTTGTTAGAACTGCTACTTGCAACAGTTTGTTTCTTTTTGAAACATGTAAACTGTTTTTCTGTAAAACTGTGAGCTGCTTCGAGTCATTTTATTTTGAAATGCCATGTTCACTTGTGTGTGTTGCTTATGTCTTGTTAGCCTTGCTTGCTTCGAGTCATACTTGCTATTTGTTGTTGATGTTGAAACTGATCATTTGCTTTTCTGGTTTCCTTGTCCATGGTTTGTTGCACTAATTTGTTGTATTGTCATGTTCACTTATGTCTGTGCATATGGTTGAATCTCGAGTTAAACTGTGCAGTTGCTTCGAGTCTGGTTGCATGTGTGGATTTGCATTCATATTGATATTCATGTATGTTGATGTCTTCTCTATTGAAGTCTAATCTAAGTTGCATCTCTTTGTGTTCATTAAAGTTTGGTTTGCATTCATGTTGTCTTGTTCTTGCCTCAAGTTTGAATGGTCTTGTTACTGTTGCATTTGACTAGAACTGAACTTGTACCATTTGGTTGAAGCTTCATGAGTCTGCACTGTGACTGTTTCCATTTAAATACTTGTGTACTCCATGTACTTGTGCCATTGGTTGGATTTGAAATCTGCATGTAGCTTGATATATTGCTCATGACCTTATGCATCATTTTATGATCTAGTTTCATGAACAAATTATTGTCCAGTCACTGTTCTGGTCTGCACTATTTTGATTGAGGCTGTTGTCATGTTCATCTGGTTGCATATGTATCAGTACATTATGGTCTAGTTCAGGTTGCTTTGCACTCATGTACATATGCACTGAAGTATGTTAGCCCATTTGCATTCATGACGAATGCTATGCATTTATGTTTGGTTTCACATGTTAATTTAAGTCTTCATGTTGTAGTCTGGTTATATTTTTTTATATGTTGGTTGGACCTGATTCCGTATGAACTTGTGTTTATGCATGTAGAACTGCTTGCATATCCATATGAACTGACATTTGAACTTGAAGTCATTTGGAGTCTGGTCTAGTTTCACTTGCATTATGTTCACCACTGTCTGGTTGTCACTGCATAGTTGTACATGTCTACACACGCATGCTGGTCTGGATCATCTTGAAGTTTAGTTCTTGCATTTGTTTTCACCACTGTTTGTCTTTTGCATTTTGGAGTCTACATTTTGAAGTTGTTCATGCCTCTGTTCTTGTAGGTGGAATCTCCATGTATATGAATACATATATGTATGTATATATGTGTGTGCTTCATTTTGCCTTTGTATATTACATTCAAGTTGTCTGGTTTGAATGCATGTCTTGAGTCATGTGCACATTTGAGCATGTTGTTTTCATTTGCACCTGAGTTGAATCCAGCCTTGGCTCGGGTTTGACCTTGTGCTCACATGTCCCTGCAATTTTAACAAGCAAGTGTATATCGGTGTGCACGACGTTGTGGCATGTACAGTGGTACACTATGCATGTCACAAGTTGTTCGTGTTAGATGAATTAAAAGAAATGATGATGAACAACCCAAATAACTAAGGCAAATAATATTTTCAAAAGCACAAATTTTATTGTACACTGCAAAATAATTTCTTTTTCAATATTACTGCGTTAGTGTTTATTTTGCAAATAGTTCAGATGCTGGATACAGGCTGAAACAGAGTTGAAGATCAAATATGAGTGTTGAGTGAATATGTAGTGAGGTGTAATATGTAAATTGAAAATTGTGTTGTAATTGAAATTTTATTGTAATTGAAAATGTGTAAATGTAGTGAGAGCTCAAATTTGTACTATTCGAATTTGTAATAAAATAATTTTTTTTTGAAAAAAGGGTTTCAAACTTACTATTAGAAACCAAGGT
Source organism: Allium fistulosum (assembly GCA_030737815.1). Lineage (NCBI taxonomy): Eukaryota > Viridiplantae > Streptophyta > Magnoliopsida > Asparagales > Amaryllidaceae > Allium > Allium fistulosum. The sequence continues at coordinate 747,128,176 of CM060905.1, read as the reverse complement.
AACAAAGAATGTACAAAGTCCAGAAGGAAACAAACATAGCCTTATACATACTAACCAGGCCTAATCAAACACGATAAACAAAACATGGCCCAAGTACTTTAATTAAATGAACAAGGTAATACACCCGAAACCCACTAGAAACTTCGAGACATCTCGGAAGGTTAAACAAGGCAAAGCAACACTTGACTCCTACTTCATTTACTCCTCTCAAACAAAAGAGAAAATAATGGCAGCGAGGAAGAATAAAAGACGTAGCTCTCGTCAGTCTCCTCTACTTGGCCAAAACTTAATCAAGCAGCAAACCATACACCTACTAATCCTTGTTTGATTGAAGATAAATGTCGTACAGAATGTTCCAGATCCACCACGACAACGAGCAATTACCGGTAAAGCTTAAAACCCGGAAAGATTAAAACTTTTTAGCTTTATGAAAAATCTAATAGCTAATCTCTTTGTTTCTGACCCTAGATCTAACAGATCTGAGCCGGAGAAGACACTATCTTCCATAAAGATGAAAACTTTCTACTTCGATAGCCAGAAAAGTCACTGTCTTCCGTTTGTATACTTCGGTAGGCAAAGAAGTCACTGTCTTCCAAAAGCTAAAGTCTTTATACTCAATGGAGCTCAAAGATGAAATCACAATCATACAGATCCTCCTACAGCTATAGCCAGTCCTCGTAAGCTAAGTCTCTAACTCCCCAATGAAATTTTATTATAATCGTTGTTCAGAAACTAACTCGACTGTAATGAAATAGGTCAAGACAGTGAGGTAACGGAAGACAACAATCTGTTATTAAACCTGCAATCTTATTACTTACAATCAAGATCAAATAAGACTGTTATTTGTAAATTAAAATGAAAGTTAAAAGAGAGGCAGTGAGGTAAATGTAAAGATAATACAGGGTACAGAAAAACCTGAATCGAGACACAAAGAAAACAGGCAGGAAGCTAAAAAGAAGGAACAGTACATATGATCCAGCCGATAAATCCCCAGGTCAACTTAGGGAGGTAAAACCCCACTTCTTTGCTATTGAATTTGTCATGCCATTGATGTTCTTATAATGCTCAGATTTTACCATTCTGATATTCATAGTCTGATATATTTTTGAGCATATCTGTGAAGTATCATTAAATCTACTATGGAAAATCCTGTCATTTCTTTCTTTCCATAAGTGCCAAATACAAACTGAGAGGGAAAGTTGGAACAAGTCTGAGTTTAGGTTTTTAAATTTAGATAAAGAAACAATTTTTTGCAAATCTTCCTTCAAAGTAAATGAGAACAAACTTTTCGGCGAGTTGAAATTTTTTTTACAATTCCAGAACCAAACTTTTCCTGTGTAATTACATTGAAAAAATAGGTGGTCTATATTTTCAATGTGATTATTACAAAAAATACATAAGGGGTCCACAAGAATCTGTTTCTGAATTAATCTTTCTTTAGTAAGAAGATAGTCGTTAATGGCTTTGAAGATACCGCCATTTTTGGTACGTGAATTTTATTCCAAACCATTGACGACCAATTTTTTTATTTCAAAACTAGATCTAATCGAGTTCCAGACTTGTTTAAACTGGTATTGACCATCTTTAGAGCATTTCCATATCCAATAGTCTAGCTCCCTATCTTTATGAATCTTAACACCTTCAATTTCCGCATGAATTTGAAAAAGAAAACTAAACTCATCCCACTTCCACTCGCCATTTTTAACAATCCTATTTAACGTCAAAAATTCCGTACCAGTTCTAAAAGCTGTATCAAATCCAATTCGTTCCATGATTGAGCTACCATTCAACCAAGGGTCGTACCAAAGAGAAGTAGTTTTACCATCGATAATATTAAGAGAAAGGCATTTCAAAGCTTCCTGTCTGTTTTTCAAAATAAATTTCCACACTCCCGAATCGTCCGATCTCGTATTGATTTCCCAAAAGCTTTTATTACCAATGTATTTACAATGAATAAGATCTACCCAAACTCCTTCTACATTAAGGATTTTCCATATCAATTTAATGTATAACGCTTGATTCATCTCTTCTAAATTTCGAAGACCCATCCCTCCTTCTTCTTTTTGCTTACACAAAATATCCCAGGGAATCTTACTGCTACGGCTTTTCCAAAGGAAATTAAGAATCAGATGTTTTATTTTAAGAACCGTTGCTTTTGGGAGACAAAAGCATTGCATCCAGAATTGAATGATAGGGTAAATGGTAGATTTGATTAGTTCTAGTCTCCCAGCTAGGCTGAGCATTCTAGTTTCCCATCTTGCAAATCTTTTCTTGATCTTCTCTATCAACTGAGCGCAATCCCTATCTCTCAAATTAGTACTGGACAAGGGAATACCCAGATACCTTATAAGAAGATCCAATTGCTGGATATTAAGTATAGAACTAATATCAGTGAAGTTGATTACCCCTTTGCCAAAGAAAACATTAGATTTCTCACAACTTAGTTCCAATCCTGTAACTCTCTTCATATTTTGGAAAACATCATTAATGGCAGAAGCATTTTGTACACTAGCTTTAGTAAAAATTATAATATCATCGGCGTAAATGATATGAGTTGGCTTGTTGTTAAAGTCTGTGATAGGAGAAATAAGACCATCTCTAACTTTTCCGTCCATCAGTAACGTAAAATATTCCATAACCAAAGAAAATAATATAGGGGAAAGAGGGTCACCTTGTCTAAGGCCATTTGAACTCTTGAAATAACCGTGCGATTCCTCGTTTGCAATAATGGAAAACATAGGAGTGGTTATGATATTTTCAATAATTTTCACCCATTTGTCTGGAAAACCCAAGCTTATTAACATATGTATAACAAAACCTCGATTAATCGAATCATAGGCCTTTTTCAAATCTACTTTGATGCACATGAATTTGTTATTCTTTCTTCCAAGACCCCTAATAATTTCATGAGCGAACAAAATTCCGTCCCCTATTGACCTCCCTTTTATAAACGCCGTCTGATTTGGGGACACCAACTTATCCATAAACGGAGCCAGTCTGTTACAAAGAGTCTTAGTGAAAACCTTATATAAAGTGTTGCAACAGGCAATTGGTCTGTAGTCTTGAATTCTAGTGGAATGATCTTTTTTAGGAATCAAGTGCAAGAAGGTGTGGTTCCACTCTTTTAATATCGAACCCTTATGGAAAATGTCATTCAAAGCTTTGAAAATTATGTCTTTCGAAAGATTCCAATGAGTTTTAAAAAACTTTGAGTTAAATCCGTTTGGGCCAGGAGAAGTAGTATCTTTAATATTCCACAAGGCAAATTTAATTTCTTCTAATGAAAGACCATCATTCAGGAAGTTCGCCCCATATTCTGAAATTATCGATTTGCAAGTAACTTCTGGGAACTGGTCCGTTAAAGGAAGATTGAACACTTGTTTATAGAATTTGATAGCCGATTCTACAAATATTTCTTCCGAAATCTCCTTGTCATCAGTTGTAGAATTGGTCAAACAATTTCTACTTCTTCTGCTTGACATTTTAGATTAAAAGAAAGCAGAAGCCTCGTCACCCATCGTCAACCAATCACATTTAGCCTTTTGTTTGGTGTCCAGGAATTCTTTGTTGAGTGACATCTCTAATTTAATTTTGGCATTATGAAATTCCATAACTAGATTGTGATCTTCAGACGTTTCCAAAATCTTTTGAAGTCTAGAACAATTTTCTCTCTGAACATTAACCTCTTCTTTGGTGTTCCGTAGTTTAGCACTCCAAATCTTAAGCTCTTTCTTAATGTTCTTGAGAATATATAAGATTTGAAATAGAGGTCGGTCTTTCTGATCTGCTGACCATAATTTCTCAACCAATGGAAAGTATTGTTCACACAGGGGCCAGTGATTCATGAATCTAAAAGGTCTATTTTTTACTCTAGGCTTGGAAAAAAGAGAGACTAGGACAGTATTGTGATCGCTCACCGAAGGAGGTAGATATTCGACCGAAAAATCTTGATGACTATTGATCCAGTCTAGATTTGCGAAAACTCTGTCGATTTTGGAGAATATGTTTCGACTAGGACCAGACCACCAAGAAAATTCTTAGCCTTTAATATTGATCTCTTTAAGGCCTGTGTCATTTGAAATTTCATCTAGTTCAAATAGGTTTCCAAATGGCACTGGGTTACCTCCCTTTCTTTCTGATGGACATCGAATACAATTGAAATCCCCAAGAACCAACCAAGGTCTATAGTTATTAATCGCATCTTCCTGTAAATTCTTCCACAATCTTTTCCTAAGATGAACAAAATTTTGAGCATAAACAAAAGTTAAATTGCATTTAAAATTCAATTTGTTGATCAATTCAATAGAAATATGTTGGTCACTCATGCTAATATAATTGAAATCCCAAGAGTTCCCGTCAATAAGGACAAAAATTCTGCATTTATAATAGCATGAAACATTACTGATAATTTTCCATCCAACCGCCAAAGCTCTTTCTAATTCTATCAGTTATGAATACAAAAGTTTATTTTCCAAAACACCAAAACAACTTATTTTGAACTTATCTATAAGTCTTCTCACTTCATTCATTCTATTGGGGTTATGAAACCCTCTAACATTCCAACATGCAATTGACATTAACAAGTCTTGTTGTTTCGAGTCCTCTGCAACCTACTGCTTGAGGGCTCACCTTTATCTTCCACTGAGATGCCTAACATCTGCACCCATTTGGGATTCTTACGAACAAGTTTGTCCTTCTGAATGTTCTCAAATTCAGTAACCTAGGACTTGATAATTACCTGCTCCTCCTGGACTTGATCAACCTTGTCATATGTACTTTGTTCCCCTACCGCTTCTGTCGTTCCTGTGTCCAGATCCAAACCTTCCTGTACCTGCACATCAAAACATTGATCAGTGCCTCTCCTAAAATTAACATTATTAATAATACAATCATCAATTCTATTATCATTAGAAGGTAAATTTATAGGAATTGGTTGAGAGTCCGCTGTAGATGAAGGATGCTTGAGAATTGTTATTGGAGTCGAAGGAAATGGGCTCAATTCTCTAGCTCCCGGGGTCGACTTTTCTCCATTTTCAGAGAGGACCTCTTGCTCCAACAAGTTAGAAGCTATCTGATTTGTATTCTGAGGACCGTCATTACAGGAGCGGACTTCCTTTTCTTGAGTCTCTCGTGGAAGAACTTCTCCGCATATAGCCTCCTCTATAGTGTTTATAGAATTTTCTCGAGGAAAGCCCTCAGTTGGAATGTTTCCACAAGACGCTTGATGAGTAGGAATATTAGAAATGCCATCCCCGCCTTCCTCCCGATCTGTTTCCAAACAACCATCAGGAGTTGGTTCAGCAGTACCTTCCTTCTCAGAATTAGCTACTTGATTCTGTTTAGGAACCCAAGACTTAGTCATAGGGCATTCGTCTGTAACATGCCCGAAACACACACATTTTCCACATATGGGAGGAGGGTTTTCGTATTCCACTGACTGAACAAAACTCCTCCCGTTTTCATCCATGCCTTCAATGATATTAGGCATTCCGTAGGTAGCATTAACCTCTATCAGAACTCTAGCGTAGGCAAGCCTTGATTTGGATTTCGTGGCCTCATCCATCTTTATAGGGAGTCCTATAGTGCTTGTTAATGCACTGATTGCCTTGTTGCCCCACAGTTTAAAACTTAAACCAGGAAGTTTAACCCACATAGGCAGAGAAGTAAGAAGATCCCTATCCGTATTCATGTCTGGGGACAGTCGTTTCATAATAATCAGGTTCCGGTCCATAAACCAGGGACCAGATTTCAAAATCTTATTGCAATCCTCCTCTGAACCAAATCTTACCACGAAGAAACCGTTATTCCTTGATTGAACAGAGAACGGCTTCTGAGTAGACCATACTCTGTTGGCATACCCTTCGAAAGTTTTAAGCCAAGGTTTATAACCAACAACATACAGTAATATGCATAAGTCCCATCCACCCTCTGCTTCTTTGATAGCTTCAGATGAAAGAGAACCTATCCTTTTACCGTCAGTTATTTTAGGTTCAATAAATTCAAGATCTAAGTTACCAAGGTCACCAACAGCTCCTATCTTAACAGCTTCACTATAAGAAATTTTTTTAGCGTTATCCGAAACTGTGAATTTAATTTTTGAGGTATTTCCTGATAGGTTTGCTTTCTGCTTTGTAGATTTCGAAAATCTGGATGAAAACCGCCCTACGATAGCCTCCTGAGCACTTCCCCCCTGATTGCGAACCAAACCCGCTCCAGTTTTGCCTCGATTCCGATCTGAAATTCCTCCTGATTTGTTATTTCTGAAGCCTCCCAGATTCAACCTAGCTTCAGGACCTGACGGCTGAAGAGCCTTGCCCCTTTTCCTTCTCACCTCCTCCCAGCCTTCTTCATCCCGTAGAGAGCTCATAGTATGGCAGATTTGAGGAGAAAGAATTGAAGAAAAAGTATGATTAGAAGAAAAACAGAAGAAAAAACTAGGGGAAACCCTAATCTCCAGATCTAGATCTAGGCGCCATTGTTGATTTTTGTAATAAAATATTTGTTTGAATAAAATATTTGTTTGAATATGAATTCTGAGTTATTTATTTTATTCAAACAAATATTTATTTAATTATGTGAAAAATAAAATAGTACAACAACAAATACATTTAAACAAATATATATATATATATATGTTTATTATCATCAAACAAAAATCATATACTAGCATATTCTACAGATGGCACTGTAATGCAACTTGCTATATTTGATTATTTTTAAATTATTCACAAATAAAAATTGCACATTATCATTCTATCGTATAACCTACGGGCCTAAAATAAAAGGATAAAAGGAATGGAGTTCAATTTTTTTCTCCTGCTCATATATCCCATTCCAGCGTTAAGCACGAAACCCCTTTTCTATCATCTCCACTTCCAAATCCCTAACATTCATCTCCCAAAATCACCACTCTTAGCTAATACCTTTTAAATTGCTACCCTGAAAGCCTAAAGTCAGCGTTCATTTTCTCCTACTCTAACGTTTAATGCTGAAAATCCTCTCTTCATAATCTTTACTTGAAAATCCCTAGTTTCCTCATTTCTTTTCTAATTCAACCTCGAATTATCGCTCTGAACTCCTTCTTTGGAAGATAGCTAGTATGTATGCAAACATAAGGGGGGAAGCCCTTCATCTTGCACACCTTCGGGTTGCTTGTTCGAAACAGGTATTGTTCATTGAAATTCTTTGCTGCTCTCTTTGCCCTTCTCTTTTCTATTGTATTGTTATTGATTATGGCATACAGTGTTGCAATTTTTAGCAATCAACTTGATGGAGACTAAAATACCAGTTTATACATATATCAACATCTCATGGATAATGGTATTTTTGTCATAAGGGTTCTAAAATTCAATAGAAAAAATTTCTAAGAAACAAAAGAAAATAAAAGCGTTGAGAAGAGGAACATTAGATTCTCTATTTTTATATGTTTATTTATTTATCTTTTTAAATGATTAGGATGTGTTTCTTTAGAGTAAGAAGTCTAATTGTTGAATGTTTGAATAGTTTAACTGTTTTTATTCACAGTAACAATTGTGCTTCTTTATTGTTTTTATGATATAGAAAACATCAAGCGTTCAACTAACATTAAAAGTCGGTTAATGCCTATTTAATAACATTGACCACTTTTTGGAATGAATGAACAAATGGAACATAAGCTGCTTGTTATTGGTAGCTACTACTAATACTTCTAGTAGGGTATTAGCCTAAGGCATGACATCCCTTTTTTATAATTTACCATTGAACATTTTGCTTTTCCACTTATATGGTTTATTTCTTTCTTTATTATGTATTCCTTGTATTTTTTCAGTTAAATATTGATCATAATGTGAGTTTTGCAATTATTAATGTATCTCATCGAAAGCATTTTCCCGAATTTGTTCTTATATATATTACTTAGAATATTAAAAATCCAAGAAAAACTTGATATTTTAAAACTTTGATATTCAGATTTGGTAGGATTTCCTAATGGGGAGTAATAACCTAGCAATAGAACTAAGTGAAAAGTGGCATATGTAGAACTTGCGTATGAATTCAGCTCAATTCAAGCTAGAGATGCAATTTACCGTAAGAGGTCTATTTTTTTGCTTTCATGTTTTAGCCTCTATTATGGCATTGGCTGTCACCTAATCTTCACATCTAGTCACAAAACTTTTTCCTCTCATTAACTTAAACCATATAGTTTGAAAGCAGTTGGATGGTAGGATTGTGAAGGATGCTTGCACTTATGTAACATAAAATAGCAGTTCCAGGAAATTGATTGAAGTTGAACAAAAAAAGTAGTAAAATATGTGATTAATTTTATACTGCATAAAAAAGTAGTAAAATAGCTGTTCCAGGAAATTGGACTTGAATTACTTATGCATTTTATACTGCATAAATTTTTCTATGATTAATTGTATTGGATAGTGAATGTACAAATGGGTAATATGTTGTATACAATATAACATTTGACCTCCTTAATGAACAAAACTTATATAAGTAAAATTTCAGGGTTGCCTCCAGGAAAGCTCTTATTTTGTTTCAGAATAATTATCCTGAATTGGTTGCCAAGCAGGTATATAATTCATTTAATTTTTTAGTTTCAACATTTATAGTTATTTTTTATTTTTTTCATTTGTTTGTTAAATTGAAGGTTAGGTAGAATGTATTCCTATAGAATAAGTTGGCTATTGTAATGTGAAAAACCATAAATCAGAATCTCTGGATATCTTGATATGTTCAGTGTACTTAAGGAACACATGATGATGATTTTTTGTTTGATTTCATTTATGTGTTATAAGTTGGAGTATTATCGGAAACAAATAGAGGTCTTTAAGGAACTTAAATCTGAAGATATGTTAGTTCATATGCATTTATATTGTGCTTATGTTAAATGTACACAAATTGAGAATAGTGATGATCTAGCATCTTGATTTAGCCACTTTATCATAACATGGCTGGTTCTATTTCCAGTAAAAGAAAAATCTACTTCAAAGATTCAGGTATTCGATTAATTTTTCTTTAAATATGACACAAACATCTCTATAACTTGTACTTAACCATCAATTTCCATAATAGTATCAACAGTCCATGTTTAATAAACTCGTTTAGTTTTTATAAAATAAGTTAACGTAGCTATTTTTTGTAAAATTTAATTATACTTTTGTTTGGATGTATCTTTGTCTCATTTTTATTTTTTAGAGACATGCAGGATTGCACCATCATTTAATATGGAAGAATTGTTGAAACAAGATGGACCTTAAATTTAAAGACCTTCACAAGATAACACCTACACCGATGTAAATATTATTAAAGAAAACCTCATGCATGCATCTTTAACTTTCATATGACGAGCCATAAAAAATTAGTTGTTTAATTATTTAGAGTAATTTTGAGTCCGGTCTGAGGTATTGTTTGTTGTTTATCACTAGTCAAAGTGATGATTCAGTGCCTTAAGTGGTTATAGCTTTGCTTCGTAATTGAAATAACTTCAACCATTTGCATTCTTATTAAATATTTTCTCCTTAAATCTACTATAACATGATTTTGTATTTCTTATTCTTTTCAATAAGATTTGATTATATTACAACATTATATAATTGATTAAGTCAATTATGTTCCCTACACATTATCTATTTAGTTTGCATGCAGATGCGACAAATGCTCTTAGTCAGGCAACAAACCATTTTTTGGATATTGGTGGATTAAATATGGCTACCAGATACTGATGTAGATAGGACTAAAATGTCAGGTTATATCAAATATAAATTACATAAAAAATAGAACAGTAATAACTATTGAGTAACTTGATTATATGAAATTGTTCATAATATGGGTTGAAACATTGATCTAATGGAATATGGAACCCATAGAAGATAGAAAAGCCATCAAATATTTAATTGAGAAGTTAAAATTACGGAATTCAAAATTTAAAATGAATTAAACTTTAATTTATCTGAAATAATGAGTAACATTCCTACATTATTCAAACACCAATATTTTTTCATATGTAAATCCTTTAAATTTTTGGCTATATATCCAAGTTTCAACTATAATAAAGCAAATAAGAAGTACACAGTATCTAAAAGACACAGTGAACAAAATGCATAGCCACTTGTCTTTGGGATCCGGCTTGGAAACCCATATTCTTAAAAAATCAGTACGAGCAGACGATGTCAAATATCTACTGAATAAACTACTACCCTCCTTTTCCTCGCCCTAATTTGGTCATAGATATGGTAGTCTACACTGACATGTCCCTTTTTCCAAATGAAGCAATAGTTTCTTTGAGCTAGTTATTTGAAAAGCACAACCATCAGTTACTTTGAAGTTAATGTCTAGAAAAGTTCACTATCTTATAAATAAACTACAAAGTATTACCTTCAATATTTGTTTCTTCAACGTCTTTGAATTACTTTTATGGATGTTTTAAGGGAAAATGATGGTTGTATTTGGCGAGCTATGGACGTGATGAATACTCATTGGTGGAAGCTCTAAAGGAAGGAAAAGTTAAAAAACCACTTGTTGCTTAGGTTGGTTGGACATGTGCATGACTTTTCAAGTCAGAAGGTCGGTTCGATCATGCCGTAAGTTCTTGAGTTTTATTTTTTTTATCTTCTTCTTTCATTTTCATTGATTCAAGTCATAAATTATGTCATGCAAATTCATGAAATGACACATGCACATAAGTGCAGAATCTACGAGCACCTATGTGCACAGATGCATACATGCCTATGAGTAAATAGTCTATGGATGCATGTGTACTGATGCCACAAGCCTGCTATGTTAAGCAAGTTTTATAAAAATTAAGTACATATATAAAAAGTAAACACATTTATAAAACTAAGTAAGCTATGTTAACTAAGTTTTATAAAGAAATAACTATGTTTATAAAAATAATTAAGTTTTATACAATTTTAACTAAGTTGGCTGAAAGTTATTAAAATTAACTATTTTAACCAAGTTTATAAAAATTAACTAAGTTAACCAAGTTTTATAAAAGTTAAATAATTTTCTAAATATTAACAAAGTTTTTAAAACTTTAATAAATATATACAAATTAACTAAGTTGTATAAAAATTTAACTACATCAACCTAGTTTTATGAAACATAAATAATTTTCTAAATTTAAAAAAAATTATAAAAATTAACCAAACTTAGGAAGCTTAACCTAATTTATAAAAATTAACTAAATTTTGTAAAAGTTAACTAAGTTTTATAAATATTAGATAAGTTTATAAAAGTAATTAAGTTTATAAAAATCAATTAAGTTTTTAAAAAAAAGGTAATTATGTAAAAACAACTAGGTTAATAAAGTTTAACTAATTTTGATAAAAGTTGACCAAGTTTTATAAACGTTTGACTAAATCAATCAATTTAACTATCATTATTCGAATTATAGTTTAATTACCTTATAACTTTATTCATCATTCTTTATTCAAACAATAATAACTATAGGTTACGAAATCGTTATGCTATATTTGTTTTATCTTAGCCTTATCTAAGCATACTATAACTTTAGTAATTACATATGTTCTATAAATTTTAAACTTAAGTAACTAAATTAAACCAAGTTCAAAAAAATTGATTAAGTTTTTATTAAAATTTAAGTAAGTTGACTAAGTTTATAAAACTTAACAATTCTTTATAAATTTTATTAAGTTAACCAAAATAAATTCGTTTTTCCTTCTATCGATCCTCTTTCCAAATATCTTGACTATGGTGTAATAGTGGTGGTTTGAGAATTGTATGCATTATGGTTTATGGTCATAATGGTGTAGAACTGAGGAAAAATTTATGGGAATGATGATGTAATACTCGAGTTGGAGAAGACATCGGTATCAAAGTTGCATGGCCGGAATCAAAAGTATTTATCGAAACAATTAACACTGCATCATCAAATAATCATACGAGTAATGTTGGAGTTATCGAGAAGGTAGGTATCAAACTTATTTTGTTTGATTCAATTATTTTTTCATCGTACAAATTATTGAATCACATAATAAAATAACCTCTTTATTTAATTGATAGAGTACAAATTCTATTGAAAAAGTAAATGCAAGCTGATCGATTGGTAGGGAAAGAGAGAAATAGTTGCATTAGGCTGCGTGTCTTCAACCGATCCAACTTCAACGATTCATTGTGTTCCTTTGGGGAAAATGCAATTAAAGCTTGGGTAGATATTGTAAAAATTCCAAAAGCACGTCTATGGAGAACAACATCCGATTTAGAAGTCATTGAAGATGCTCTTAGTACTATGATAGCTTGGCCAGCTGCGAGCATTATAATGGAATCAATTTCTAGTAAGTAAAATTCAAACTTTGTTTAGAAATGAGACTTTTTTGATTTGGTTGAATACTATCTATTTCTTATTCGCTTTTCGAAAATGCTTGTGTGATATGATCATTATGATTGGGCCTAATATCCCAACGCTAGCGTTAGGTATGATTATTAAGTATGATTATTAAGTAGGATAAATGTATTGGAGTGAAATAGCTAAAAATGTACAGAATTCCATACAAATGAATAATTTCTTAATAAAAGATTATATAAATATCCATAATAGATTACTGTGTAATTTGTTTGCATAACAAATAGATTTTTCTAAATTTATACAAAGAAATAAATTCAAATTACCGTTATAGTCACCAGTCGTATGAAGAAGCTAAAATAATCAAATTACCGTTACAGTCACCTGTCCCTAATTACCAAGAAAATGTATGTAAAAAGGCTGTCAACATTCATAATTCACAATTCCTAATTGATAATTCACAACTGTATTTCAAGTACAGTTTACGAATTAGTTTCAAAATATGAAATTAAATACAATAGGAATAAATCAGCAAGCCTGTTAATGTAAAATTTGAACTATAGATCAAGTAGAACTAAAAGATCTTGAAATAAAAACTATAAATGAGGAAGACTTGTTTCTAGTGGCCATTATCGTGAATTCATACTAGAACCTATGCATAGGAAAATGAGTGTAGGTGTAATGGGTCATCACTTAGTCTTGCAAATTTTGTTGTTTTATGTAGCTTTGATCTTATGTTTTAAGCGTAGATATTAAGAAGCTAATACCAAAAAATGTGTTCTAACACTTAAAAGATATGATGACAAATGAGTATTAAATTTATTTATGTACACATACATTCTATATACTGTATTTGGAGATAAAAATGAATGGGTAGCTAGTAACTGTGTGGCTTAAAATTGAGTTGCAGAGTAAGAAAAGAAGGAACTAAGGTTTTTGGATTAAGCTATTGTGGGAAAGGAATTACCTACGTAACTAGTTAACATGATTTGAAAAACAGTCATCTGCATCTCCTATGGTTAGGTAAAAACTAGGGAGAAGGTGGACAAAAATTCAAAGGTCCAATTCCAATAACAACTATGAACTATTTTGCTAGTAATGGTACATTTTCAAAAGCTTTTGGATAGTTGTTTGATTTAGCTGCCTGAATATTATAGAAAAATGAGCAAATAATATATTCTAGTCATGGTCGAGATAAAAAGAATACGGTTCAAACATAATGCACAATACTTTACTGAGGACCTTTGTGGCAAATGAAGTGGTTTCAAAAGATCAGATATGTATGTTTGGCTAACAAACAAGGCCATTTTACCATCTTATCATTATATTCATAAATAGTGCTATTTATTTCCATAAGAGCAACATGTAGAAACACACTGATAAAATACATGTTTTTGTAGAATTGTGATATGCCCGTTGTCCGAGAACATCCGAGCTGTTAGACTATAATTCAATATAAGAAGTTTTATACCATTTTCAGTTAGACAGTATTTCAAATTAAAATATGTTTTTACTTCCCAAACTTGTCATACCCCGCTCATAATCAAATTCAAATAATTTCCGTCAATTGAAAATTCAAATCACGAATATGATCTCTTTTAATAAATAACCAAAGTAATCCTTCTACAACTAGAAGGGTTATGCATTAATATTCATATAGTTTTTGTAACACGTGAGGTAATTGTAGAATGCATGCACTCTTAAACACCTTTACTCTAAATTAAATATTCATGTTACATGTAGATCACAACACATATATGATTTGCCTATGATAAAAAAATCCTATTAAAATGTGTATTCTAAATTATTTATTCCAACAGTTTCATTGTGCAAAGGTAATATATGTAAGCCACTCATATCTATCTTTAGATCAAAACATTATGTTATAATAGGATGAAGAAAGCCACACAAGTAATTGAACAAAATCTTACATGTATATATACTCACTACAATCCATGATTAGCATATCGGATATATGAATTTATCCATGTAAATCTCAACTTAAAAAGACTTTTTTGGTAGTTTGACTGTCATATAAATAATAACTAGCATGTAGTATCAATGTTAATGTTATCCGCCTTTTGGCAAGGCCGTGACACCAAGAACTTGACAAGAGATCAAAGACAGTTCGTCTAGAAAATCGGTTATGTGCAGGTTCACTATGGATATCGATGAATTTTGTCCGAGTCCGGATCAAGCCAAAATTAATATGACACGACAAGCAAAGCTATGAGAGTCAATGTTCCAACTTTCAGGTCAATCCGAGTTTGTATGCTCAAGTTACAACCGATGCAAAATTGGTTAAAGATAGCCTACTTCGACTCCCTCAAGAAAGCCCACTTCAACTCGCTCCTCGTTGAGCCATTCTTCGACTCGCTCCGTTCACGACCATCAGAAGCGACACCTTCGACTCGCTCCCTTCGACTCGCTTCGCAACCATCAACAGCGACTTCTTCGACTTGCTTCGCAACACTCAGAAGCGACTACTTCGACTCGCCCCGCTTCGCCTCCACCAGATGCATTCTTTGACTCGCTCAACCAACACACACTTCGACTCGCTCGATCAGTGCTCACTTCGACTCGCTCTGCCTCAAGCCATACTTCGACTCGCTCCACTTCGTCGACTTCGCATCCATCTGAAGGCGTCTACTTCGAGTCCATCGATGGAGAGCAAAGCACAGCACTCAATACAGGTTAGCGCCACATCACCGAGTCATGCAGAACCGAGTCGAACAGAGCGGGTCGAAACAGAAGCGAGTCGAACCAAACAGCCAACCGAGAATCCTCATTTCATATCGATCGTATCTCCTAATCTACAAGTCCAAATGCTATGAAATTTTCATAGAAGACTATGTGCATGCTGTTAACACCTGTTTTTCAACGACCTAGCACACAGCGGTCTACGACTTACCGATCTAAAGGACTCAAGCGACTTAAACAACTCAGGGCTTCAGCGACCTAATGAGTTAGCGAGCTAAGAGACCTATCAGCTCAACGATCTACAAGCTAGCGACCTAACGAGTTAGCGACCTAGCGACCTAACGAGTTAGCGACCTAGCGACCTAACGAGTTAGCGGCCTAGCGACCTAACGAGTTAGTGACTTAGCGACCTAGCAATTCAGGAGAAGGGAGCGACTTAACATGCTCCAGAGTAAAGCCACACGACCTGCCTCTTCTATTAGGTCGCTCACGACCTAATCCGACCGAGAGAACTTCTGTATTTACAACATTAGGTCGCTCACACCCAGTATCTCACCCAGAATGGCTCCACTAAGTCGCCAACGACTTAAGTTAACTTGGGATGAACCTACGACCTACGACCTACGACCTACGACCTAACCTCCAGATTTTCCCTATAAATACCCCGCCTACTCCACATTCAAAGGGGACTTTTTTCCAGACTTTGAAGCGCCGAAACTCTGCTGCATTCACGACTTCTACAACACCTCTACTACCAAAAACATTCCAAACTACCTAAAGAGAAGATCGACTACATTCAAGATGGACTACAGAATCTCTTTTGCATTGTAGTGCCAATTACTTGTATCGATTGTTGAGTAATCGAAGGAATTCTTGTAAAGCTTGTAATCGAACTTGTGATAAAGAAGATAAAGTGGACGTAGGCTTAATTTTGAGCCGAACCACTATAAAACTGCTATCTCTTTACTTTTCTGCTATTCTCTGCTTGTTTTTAGTTCCCGTACCAACGGGTGGTGCTTTCACTTTACTAATACTCACACCGGGGTGTTAGCGTTCGATTTTTACGTTAACATTTTTGGTGCTTTCACTGAGAAGATCGAACTCAGGTGTGTTCTCACCATTGCTTTGCAAAGATTTGTTGAAAGAATCTCCTTAAAAACCAGAAGTCTATCTGAAATCATGGCTCCTGGAAGAAAGAGTAGATCTACGAGATCCGAAAATGCTTATGATAGGACTGCCACCTCTCTAGCGCCAAATCAGCCGACTCCTACTATTGGAGTCACAAGGGCCGAACTTGATGATGTTGTGTCTGGGTTATACCAACAAATGGAAATGCTTTGATGATGGATAGGTTAAACGCTCTGCTTGGGGCTAACCAACAGCCAGAAAATAATGAACCAACCTTTGCTGAAGATGCTCATGACTCCCAAGAGAAAAGTATTCCTCCAAGGGCAGCTGGCACCGCCAAAGGGGCACCTCCCCAAGTTGGAGGTTCAAGGCCGCAGCCACCTCTTCGTGAACGTTTGTTCAGGCAAACTTCCGAAAAAGTGGCTGACGTCTGCCCGGCAAGGCCTTTGAACAATGAGGAATACTTATCAGGAATGGTTCGCCAAATTATGAAAGAAAGTATGCAAAGGGATGAAGATGAAAATGACTGGGGATTTGCTCCAAGCAAGACTCCGTTTACCGAAAGAATTCTAAAAGCTGAATTTCCAAAGAAATTTGTTCCCCCTACTATCCCAGCCTATCGGGGGACAAGCGACCCAAATCAGTTCTTGTACAAATACGACTGGCATATGACAGGTGCCAGGGCAACAGATGAGATTAAATGCAGATATTTTCCTGTCTATTTGGAGGGGGTGGCTCTACTTTGGTTTACAAAGCTACCAGTCCGATCTGTGGATCAATTCTCTGACTTAACTCGTAAATTCAAGGATCAATTCAGATTGTATGCTTCAAAAGATAAGGACATAATGTCATTGTCCAGCCTTGAACAAGCTCCTGGGGAATCTATCAAATCATTCTTGAACCGCTTCAATATAGCTTTGGCTGAAGTGGATAATGCTGAGCCTCGAATGATTCTAACTTACTTGATGCGAGCCATCGATAAAACAAGTGAGTTCGGAAAATGGTTGAAGATGAAGGAACCAAATTCACTTGAGAAATTTTATAAGAAGGCTGACGAATTTATGCGTCTAGAGAATCTTCCTGCACCAGCAAAAGTGGTTGTGGCTGAAATTCAAAACAACAATGTGGCTGAAGCTTCTAATAAGAAAGAATCCGGTGGTCAGAAGAGGGAAAATAACAGTAGAAAAGGACAAAAAGATGTGAAGAAACCTCGTTACTTTAAGCCTTCAGACTTTACTCCTCTAACTGATACTCCAGAAAACATCTTCTTCGCAACCAAGGATGCCATCGAGTACCTTGAGCCACCTAAGATTAAGCTCGGGAAAAATTTTGTGCCTAATGGAAGGTTCTGTCGATTCCACAACCAACCTGGCCATGACACCAACGAATGTCGCCATCTAAAGAACTTGATTGAAGAACTTTAGAGAGAGAATAAACTGTAACAGTATGTCAAGAGAAACAGAGGTGATCCGGCCTCATCCACTCAGAAACAGCAACTTCCTGCTCGTCAATCTGGCTCAGGAGAAAAGGCTATAGGGCAGGAATCCGAAAGGCCTGTTATTAATGTAATCACAGGGGGTCCTCACCCAGCAGGCAGAAGTTGGGGAGAGATGGAGAGGTATGCTCATGCTCTGAGACATGCCCCGAAAGAAGAAACTGTTTTTGTCTTGGGAGATGCTGTGCCTTCGAAACAACAAAGAACTTTTCACGATGACATCATATTCAGAGCTAGAGATTCTGTGGGAATTGAGGCTCCCACCATGGATTCTTTGGTAATATCCACCGGTATCGGACCAGCTATTGTGAGAAGAGTGCTTGTTGATTGCGGCGCTTCTTGTAACATCCTCTTCAAAAAGATATTTGATCAAATGAAAATTCTGATGGCTGATGTTCAAGCTTCTTCGCAAAAAATTGTTGGGTTCACTGGAGAACTAAAACAACCCATCGGAACTGTCGACTTATTTGTAGAACTTGGTGAAGGGGAGAGAAAAGTGGTCCGTAAGCAAACTTTTGTTATTGTTGATGAATTTTCTACTTATAACGCCTTCTTGGGACGACCAACTCTTGCGGCATTCAAAGCTATTCTCGCCCCGTGGTGCCTAACTATGAAATTCCCCACTGATAACGGCGTTGGTGTTTTGAAGGGGGGCCAAAATGCTGGGCGGGAATGTTATCTCACAGAGTTGCGGGAGGCGAAAAAGAGAGAGATGGGAAGGGTGCGGCAGCTCTGCTCCGCATCAAAGAACCCATCTTGTAGCAAGTACGGGGTGGACCCTACACTGGTGAGCATAGTGGTGCGCGAAAAGAAATTGATCCCAGAAAGACCAGTGTAGGGGAGAATAGAGTGGTGCCGGTAGAAGTAACAGTGCCAATACCTGTTGACCAGAAGGATCCAAACAAGGTGCTAAATGTGGGTTCACAACTTGGTGTGACAGTTCAGAGTATGCTAATATCATTCTTGAAAGCAAATCTAGATGTATTCGCTTGGAGTCATGCTGACATGTGTGGAATATCTCCAGAAATCGCAGTGCACGCCTTAAATATTGATCCAAAATTCACACCTGTAAAGCAGAAAAGGAGAACCTAGGGTCCTGAAAGGTCAACAACATTGAAAGAAGAAGTAGATCGGCTCATGGAGAATGGCTTCATCAGAGAATCCACTTATCCAAATTGGGTTTCTAATCCGGTGTTGGTTAAAAAAGCAAATGGAAAGTGGAGAGTATGCATCGATTTTTCAGACTTGAACAAAGCATGCCCCAAGGATTGTTTCCCGTTACCCAGGATTGACCAGTTGGTGGATGGAACAGCCGGGCACGAATTATTGTCTTTCATGGATGCTTACTCAGGATACAATCAAATCATGATGCATGAGCTGGATCAGGAGGACACGAGCTTCATCACTGATGTTGGTCTTTACTGCTACAAAGTCATGCCCTTCGGACTAAAGAACGCGGGGGCAACTTATCAGAGACTCGTTAATGCCATGTTCAAGCCTCAAATTGGCAAGACTATGGAGGTGTACGTTGATGATATGTTAGTGAAATCAAAGAAGGCAGTAGACCACATGGACCATCTGGCAGAAATGTTCACGATCCTCTGAAAGTATGGGATGAAGCTGAATCCTCTAAAATGTTCATTCGGGGTTGAGTCCGGAAAATTCTTAGGTTTCATTGTAAGTGCTAGGGGCATTGAAGCTAATCCTGCTCAGATCACTGCCTTAAGGGAAGTCAAACCCCCTAGAAAAAAGAAGGAATTGCAAAGCCTCAACGGGAAAGTCGCTGCTTTGAGTCGATTTATTTCCAAGGCCACAGATAAATGCATTCCCTTCTTTGATGCTCTGAAGAAAGGAAAGAAGAATTTTGAATGGACTCCTGAGTGTCAAAAATCTTTTGATGAGTTGATTCATCATATGGAAACGCCTCTAGTACTTTCTAAGCCCAACAATGGTGAAGATCTATTCATATACTTAGCAGTTTCATCTCATGCTCTCAGTGCAGCGTTGGTACGAGAAGATGCAAAAGTTCAGCGTCTGGTTTATTACATCAGCAAAAGATTCACCGGGGCAGAGATGAATTATTCAAAGTTAGAAAAGATCGCCTATTTTCTATTGATCGCGTCTAGAAAGTTAAGGCCATACTTCCAGGCTCATCCTATTAAAGTCCTCACTGATCAACCTCTAAAGCAAGTCCTATTCCGCCCTGAAACTTCGGGTCGTCTTCTGAAGTGGAATATTGAACCCAGTCAATACGATATCACCTACCATCCCCGAAGAGCAATCAATGGACAAGTTTTAGCAGATTTCATTGCAGAATGCACAGATAAAGGTGGCAGTGAGGAAGAGGTAACTGAAGACATTCCGATCCGATGGAAATTATATGTTGATGGTGCAAGAAATGACTACTGTTCCAGAGCTGGGGTTGTGCTTGAAACCCCCGAAGGGCGGTCATTGTGTTATGCATTGAGATTAGAATTTCCTTCGACAAATAATGAAGCCGAATACGAAGCTCTTATTGTCGGTCTGAGGATTGCTAAAGAACTGAGCATCAAAGTATTGCAGATCTTCAGTGATTCCCAACTAATTGTATGCCAAGTCAGGAAAGAGTTTCAAACTAAAGGAGGAAATCTGCCTGCTTACTTATCAAAAGCCTGTGAGCTTCTCGATGATTTTGATCATTATACAATAAACCATATCCCCCGGGAAGAGAACATGAAGGCAGATTCTCTCGCGAAATACTCAAGCTCTGGCGAAGCTCAATTATTGGGATTGGTCCCTGTAGAAGTCTTGACAGCTCCAAGTATTGATGAGATGAATATTGACTGGATCATGGCTGTATCTCAAGAACATGAGTCATGGATGACCCCGATCAAGGAATATCTACTCAACGGCTCCTTGCCAGAAAACTCAAAAGAACGCCAAAAGCTATTAAGAAAAGCCCCGAGATATGTAATTCAAAGCGACCATTTGTACAGACAAGGATTCTCGATGCCATTACTCCGATGTGTAACCAAAGAAGAGGCTAAGACAATTTTGGCTGAGGTGCACGGAGGAGAGTGTGGGGATCATTCAGGTGGCCAAACTCTTGCAAAGAAAATTCTCCGCTATGGGTATTTTTGGCCGGATATTAATCGAGATGCTGCTAGTTATTCCCGAAAGTGTGACAGATGCCAGAGATTTGCAAAAATCCCAAGAACACCTTCCACCGTGCTAACGTAGATGGTCAGTCCATGGCCATTCGCCATTTTGGGAATAGATCTCATTGGGCCTATGCCGATTGCCAGATCCGGAATCAAATATGCCATTGTTGGTGTTGATTTTTTTCACTAAATGGGCTGAAGTTGAACCATTGGCTACTATTACCTCTAAAAAGATGATAAATTTTGTGACTAAAAATATCATTTGCAGGTATGGAGTGCCTCAGAAGATAATAACAGACAATGGTACCCAATTCGAAAGCGAATAATTCCAGGAATTTTGCAGGCGATTCAAGATCCGAAAAAGCTTCTCGGCAGTGGCTCATCTGCAGGCAAATGGGCAAGTGGAAGCAGTGAACAAAATCATCAAATCAACCATCAAAAAGCAACTAGAAAAAGCAAAAGGTGGTTGGGTCGATAAGCTTCCACTAGCACTATGGGCATATAGGACTACCCACAAAACTGCGACTGGGCACACTCCATTCTCATTGGCATATGGATCAGAAGCAATGATTCCAGTGGAAATAGAGGTCCCCTCCCACAGGAGAATTCACTTCAACCAAGCTGAAAATGAAAAGCTGCAACTTGAAACACTTGACTTACTTGATGAAAGAAGGAAAGAAGCTGAACTCAGAGTTGTAGCTCAACAGCAAAGGATAGCCAGGCACTTCAATTCTAAAGTTCGTCAGCGCAGCTTTGAAATTGGGGATCTAGTCTTGAAAAGGATCATGACAGCAACAGGAGTGTTTGGGCCAAACTTGGAAGGGTCGTATGTCATAGGCAAAAAACTTCTTGATGGAACTTTCAAACTCACAACTGTCGAAGGGGATCCAATCCCGAGAGCCTGGAACAGCAACCATTTGCGTCCATATTTTACTTAAAAAGCTATGCTTAAATTTGTAAAATAATGCTGGATGTATCATTCTTGTATTGTAAGCCATTGTAAAATCAGTGTGACTCAGCAATAAGAACTATAAAGTGGACGTAGGCCCAATTCTTGGCCGAACCACTATAAATCTTGTGTTTTTTATTCCTATATAATGCCTGTCTCATTTCGATGTGCAAATATTTTAAATATGTTGCTAAAATATCGATTTAATATTGCAGGCAATCAAAGCAAAGCTTACCTATTCAACACGTCACAAACCCAAGCGATTCCATAAATCACTCAACAAACAAATGTCAAGCCACAAAAATTCCAGATTCAATTCCAACATAAGAAGTACTTCTCACAAACGGTTGGTGATTCCACCGAAGGGGCACCTTCCAAAAGTGAAGGTTCCAGGCCCTTGCTAACTGATCAAGATCGTTTGTGCAAACAAACATCCGATTAAGTAGTTTGCGTCTGCCCCATGGATTCACTTAACAAAGAAGTGCGCTTCTCTGGAAGAATCAAACAACCCGCAAAAGGAAGTAACATGTATTCAAAAGTGATAACAAGGGATCGCTGAGGAACAGATGATGAAAAGATATTGGCAAGCAGACAAAAAAAAACAGCCAAAACGGAATCTTGTCTCTCAACCAAAAAGGTTGGTGGAACCACCGGAGGGGCACCTTCCCAAAGTGAAGGCACCGGGCCCTTGTTGCTTAATTGTGATCGTTTGTGCAAACAAACATCCAGTTAGGTGGCTTGCGTCCGCCCCGTGGAACCACTTAACTGTGAGACACAACCTTCCTGGCAAACAACTCAAAGCCCTCTCCGGAGGCACAATTTAAAGCCCTCCAACGAGGCACGCTGTAAAATGAAATGTTTTTCTCAACCAATAAGGTTAATGGAACCACCGGAGGGGCACCTTCCCAAAGGAAGGCACCGGGCCCTTGCTAGTTAATTGCGATCGTTTGTGTACGAACATCCAATTAAGCAGCTTGCGTCCGCCCCGTGGATCCATTTAACTGTGAGAAATAACTTTCAGGCAAACAAATAAAGCCCTCTTCGGAGGCACTCTTCTACTCTCATGGGAACGATCTTCCCCAAAAAAGTTGAAGTGCAAAATAAAGCCCTCCAATGAGGCACAATGTAAAATGAAAATGTTTTTCTCAACCAAAAAGGTTGGTGGTACCACCGAAGGGGCACCTTCCCAAAGTGAAGGCACCGGGCCCTTGCTGCTTAATTATGATTGTCTGTGCAAACAAACATCCAATTGAGCGGCTTGCGTCCGCCCCGTGGATCCATTTAACTATGAGAAATAACTTTCAGGCAAAACCAAAAGCCCTCTTCGGAGGCACAAGCCCTCTTCGGAGGCACAACTCTTCGGAGGAGTCCTCTTCGGAGGCAAAAGACCTCTAACGAGGCAAAAGCCCTCTTCGGAGGCACAAGCCCTCTTCGGAGGCACAACTTTTCGGAGAAGCCCTCTTCGAAGGCAAAAGCCCTCTCCCGAGGCACAACAGAAAAGCCCTTTCCCGAGGCACAACAAAAAAGCCCTCTTCGGAGGCACAAGCCCTCTTCAGAGGCACATTCCTACCCTCAACGGTGAAGTGCTAAACAAAGCCCTCTAAAGAGGCACGCCCAAAAAATAAAAGTTTTCTTCAGAAACCCGCTTCACTACAAAGAGTAATCCACTTCTCAGAAAATTAAAGTGGCCATCTCCGAAGGTTGAAGTGTGTTAACTCTTTCTAAAAAGAAAAGAAAAAAGAAGAAAACTTCTCCAATACAAGGCACACTCCACAATAACAGAATAATATTTCCTCAAAATGGAAGAATTATTCTCTAGAATAAGAGTACAAGTCTTTTCAGAATATTGCAATGAGCCGTGGTATGGGGGCATATAGCTATATTAATAGAAACAACGCTCAAACAGCATACCACGAGCTCACTGCAGTATCATACAAAGAAAGCAGAGAAATTTGTGCAAAAACGAGGAATAAATGCATTCACAAATACCGACAAGAGATTGTACAAGTAAAAAGAGTCATTTTTATTCCATACTATCAAATTTTTGTACATGTACAGGTTTCAAAAAGCGGGGGCCGATACCCGCACAATCTCCGGTCGATACAAGCCTTTAGACAAAAGGCAAAATAGCAAAACAAGAAAGATGGAACCAAACTCATTTCTTCTTCCACCCGCCGCCTTTGGAGCCTTCACCTGGTTTAATGACTAACTTCGCAGGCCGGCTTGGACGAGTCGCGGAAGAAGGAGAAAGAGGTGCAACTGGGTCTTCTTCTGCTTTCTCATCATCAGTAGGAGTGTCTTTCTTTTTCTTTGAAATGCCACGTTTTCCCCTCTTTTTCGAAGAAGATTCGCTGCCCGGAGTAATAAGTTCAGATAGCTTTGTGTCGTCAGCATAAAATTTCTCTGGGGACCTCTCGCCCTCCTCAAGTTCTTCTGCCTTCTGCTCTTGCGAGGCGGTCGGATCATCCAAGTCTTGGAGAGCTTCTATTTTTTCTTCTTGCGACCCCGGTTGAGAAGCAGAAGGAGGAGTAACTTGAAGAGGTAGAGGAGCAGCAGTTGAGGGAGGCGAAGCTGGTACAGCACTTGTTGTTTTTGCTATAGAATTAGAAGAAAAGTTAAAAACATCAGTATTTCCCACAAAGAGAGGAGATGGTGACACATCAAGGCTTAAGTAATAGGAAAAAAGTTCATCAAGCTCAGGTGAAGCAAATGAGCAGTCCACTTGAGCCAGATCGGAATTGAAGTTACCTGGAGAGCTTGGTTTGATCACTTCGATTTCATAATCCTAGGCTTCAGTACTTTCTTGGGCCTCTTCTTCAGTGTGAGCAGTTTTAGTTTGGATTTCGGCTTTTACAGGAGGTGGAAATGAGAGCTAGAGCCAATGGTATCAGGGTCGACCGAAGCCGAAGGACGAGTGGGGTCGGCTAAACGCGCCTTCTCCAGATGCTCTCCTCCTGCTGCTTCGACTCGCTCCCTGGCAAGATGTTCTTTCCCTCTAGCAAGGGCAGCACGACCCTCATCGTCCAAATAACAAGCCTCCAGGTCCTCCTCCACATAGCCAACATCTTTACACATTTCAAT
Source organism: Allium fistulosum (assembly GCA_030737815.1). Lineage (NCBI taxonomy): Eukaryota > Viridiplantae > Streptophyta > Magnoliopsida > Asparagales > Amaryllidaceae > Allium > Allium fistulosum. Next base: position 747,103,394 of record CM060905.1, on the reverse strand, counting down.
TACTGCCTCCCACACTTCGGCCAGAGTAATTTCATATTTTGGGCCCAAGAAAGAGAGGCTGCCTTTCCCTAAGACACTAAGAACGTAAAACTCAAAAAGAGTGGAGCTAATGGTGGCCTTGGTGGTTTCATGCGATTCCTCAGCAGCCGCTTTTCCAGCCATGGCATCATCTCGCTCCTTTTCTACTTTTGAAAGTTGAGCTTTTAACGTTGCAATCTCCAGGTCTTGGGAGTTAACCTTTTCCCGCAGCTGAACGGTATCCTTGCGGTATTTTTCAATAACATGCCGCTCTGCCTCAAGTTTTGTCTCGGCATCTCTCTGGGTAGCATGTGCATCTCTCACTTGCTTTTGAAAAACCTCTTCCTTTTGAGAATGAGAAGCGGAAGAGGTAGCAAGGTCTTCTTTGAGTTTCTTGACTTCTGCCTCAAGCTCTTCATTGAAGGCAGTGATGCTTTTCATTTCCGCATCATGTTGCTCAAGAACTTTCTTCCACTCCGATTTTTCGTTTTCCATCATTAGCATAGCTTCAAGATTTAAGCGATTTATTCTTTGAAGTTCATCGACCAATTTTTACCAGCTGGACATTCTTTCGATATCGAGCTTTACAGCATCAAGATTTCTCAACATGGCTTGTTTGTCGATCGATACCAAATCCAAATCAAACGCACTCCTTTCAAGCACCAGTTCGGAAACCGGCTTTGGAGTGCAGTCGGAGGCTTCTCGATCTGATAAGGAGGCCTGTTGATAATTGACTGAATATTAGTTCTTTTGAGCGCAGGAGAGCAGGAAGGAATATCTAAAGAGACAAAAGCAGCGGGCAGTTCAGATGAAGATTTGTCGTCAAGTTTGGCCCGCTTGCTTGGATCCTCGGTTATGTGACTCTTTCCCCTGTCATCGTGAGATTTTCTTTTATGAGAATCGTCATCTCTTTGAGAGGAGTCATGGCGGTCATCTTTTCTTCCATATTGCTCCTCGTAAGCCTGCCTCTCACGAGCTTTCCTAGCCGCTCATTCCTCATCAGTTTCCCTGGGGGCAGAGAGATAGCGCCGAGAATCATAAAAGTCACGCTTTCCGTAGCGCATAAAATCATCATAATACGAGCTGCTTCATCCCATTGGAGAATCTGAAAATGAAAAAGAAATAGAATTTAGAAATCTCCAGAAAAAGGAAGTTAAGTGCAAGTAACTGCTAAAAAATCCTAAGTGTGTGTGGCGTGCAAACTACGCGCGTCAAGCTACAAACCACTCTTCAGCCTAGGAGTGATGTCGGCTTTTACAATAGGGGTCAACCCTTGGGTTGACGGAAGTGATCGCAAGATAGATGTTGCTTCAACCGATGGAGAGACAAGCTTAGGAGCGGTGATATCGTCTTTAAAAAGCTCTTGAGAAGTCACCATAAAATCGCTTAACTCCCCGAAGATGCCGTCACCGTTATGCCCAGTCGAGTGAGTCACACCAGCAGTTCCTTCTTCGGCATTTTCAGCACTTTTTGTGGTAGAACTTTCCTTCTCCGTCCCTTCATCAACTTCTGTGGCAGCCTTCCCGGGACATTGAGGGAGTTCCTCTTCTTCGATAACTGAAAGAAGTTTAGACTTGCCGGAAAAATCTGCGCCCTCAGCAGAACTGGAGCATTTTATCAATGAAGCTTCTGCAACAAGCTCTTTCGACGCAAGTTCTTTTGCGGGGGCTGGGGCATCAGACATTTCCAATTGAGAAGCAGGGGCATCGCGAAGCTGAAGGGATCAGGAAGGGTGTAAAAGGCCAAATTGATAAAGAAATTCATCTTTCAAAATATATTTGATTCTACTCTCTTCGGCGGCAACAGCGCTTAGCCTTTCAAAAGTTGGCTTGTGGCTGGAGTCTTTAGAAAGAAGAGGAAGTGCTGTAAAATTAAAGGATGAAGTTAGTACTTAACAACTTGGATTTTGAAAAGCTCAAGAACGGAAAGTACAGAGATAGGCAAGCTTACTTCCTACTCTCCAAATGGCGTAGAATACCGGGGGACAGCGAACAAAGAAAAATTGATTCAAAAACCTATGGACGCTTTAAGGAAGATCAGCAATTAGTTTACGGTTCATGGCGCTCCTCACAAGTACAATAGAAGGATGATCTTTATTCTTCGCAAACGTGTACAAATAGCAAATCTCTTCAAAGCTCGGAAGACGGTCGAGTGTCCTCCTAAATAGTACACACAGTCCCATCAAGATGGCATAGCCATTAGGATGCAACTGGAATGGAGAGATAGTTAATCGGAGAAGGAGCTGTCAAGAAAATCATTAAAGGGAGGAATAACTCCACTTGAGCACATTTGACGATTAACTGCGATAAAACCAAGAGGTGGCCTGTCAGGAGTATCGTTTACCCCAGGAAGCAAAGCGTCCGCTTCAGCAATACCAAACTGAACACATAATTGACTGAACACTCGTTGATTCAGAGTGGTTGAAGTTCTTTCCGAGGGATTATCCAAGAGATTAGCTATTGGGAAGACCTCTCCAGCTTTCCCTACTATCTCTTCTTGTTGAGAAGTCATTCTACACAAGGAACTGGACATTCAAATATGAAGGTGCATGTTTCCTAAAAGCGTGTGAAGTGTTGTGCAAAGCTACTGAAATAACAAGTAGATAAAATAAAACTTGAAATAGTACTGATTGATACACGTCAATTCAGGAAGTTTCAAGGCTTATTATTAGATCAAAGTTAAGTGTAGTATCAATGCAGATAACATTTAGCAATAAGCAGTTATAACTATATACATTTTGCATTGATACTTCATTTAAATAAGTCGATTCAGATCACTTCATCTTTAATCAGATTCATACTGTTTTATTTAAGTAAAATATCGTTTCTTTGATCTAATCCATCACTCGATGTGGACAGTCGATGATGAGTATTATCGTCCCATTCGTCTGCATATGTTATGGTTTACAGGTTGATTAGCATTAAAGTTAATATAATCTGTAAAGAAATGCAACAAGTTCAAGCAGGTTATCTTGGCAGTTCAAGTTGAAAATTCAAGTTAAGTGCTGTAAATTTTTGCAAGAAGTCAAGTTCAAGCGACTTAGCATAGGTCGAAGCTTCCTTAAGTCGCACTGTTTAAGTCAGAAAGTTCAGCAATGTCACATTCCTACGAGTTAAAAAGTACCTAAGTCAAAGAGTTCAAGGCATGAAACTTCAGGTCAAGGCAGTGCAAATTTGTCTAAGTAATAGCTCGTTCAGGTATAACCGCGACCTAAACTTTATGTCGCAAAGAGTTAAGTCGCTGAAAAGAGTTAGGTCGCTAATTTGAGTTAGGTTGCTGATTTGAGTTAGGTCGCTGATTTGTTAAGTCGCTCGGCTTCCCTTAAGTCACGAGGGTTCTTAGGTCGTTCGATCTACTAGGTCGCTCCTGAAGTAGCTCAGCGATATCAAACTATCTCCCATTAGAAAAACCTAAGTCCTATTCTCCAATCACATTTTTCCACGCATCCACCACCCTTTGCATCACTCAAAGTACCACGGCGTAACCCGCTATCCACTTACCCGTTAACCTCACATCTCCTCGTCTTCTCCAAACACCTAAAACCCCATCATCTCCTCCAAATTTCCAGAAAACGTTACTAACTCCACAAATTCAAATATAACTATGTGAAACCATAAGCTGATTCATTCTCAAAGCAATCACCAACGATTCGACGAGAATCAGAGGGTGAATCAAAGTATAATCTTACGACATGGTAACGAAAATTGTATGGAGCTGAATATGGAGGAATCGATGGTAAACGCGGCGAATAGATGATTGGAATTACCTAAATTCACTGTTGGAATCGACGATTAGAGATGAAAAAGTGAAGATTTCGTGTTAATCTTTGAGCTCGAATGCAGCAATGGCAGAAGGGTGTAAGCAATAGAGTGAATAGGATGAAGCGAGTTAAATAACTTATAGGCGGGAAAAATGGAATTCGAATCGGCCTAAAACGACCTAACAACTCAAGCGACTCACGACCTAACAACTCCAGCGACTCACGACCTAGCAACTCAGATGGCACGAATTAAAAAGTGTCGAAGCACACGGCCTAGTCCCTAGGCATATACTTCGAGGGGCAAGTGTTAACACCTGTTTTTCAACAACCTAGCACTCAGCGGTCTACGACTTACCGATCTAAAGGACTCAAGCGACTTAAACAACTCAGGGCTTCAGCGACCTAACGAGTTAGCGAGCTAAGAGACCCATCGGCTCAACGATCTACAAGCTAGCGACCTAACGAGTTAGCGACCTAGCGACCTAGCAATTCAGGAGAAGGGAGCGACTTAACATGCTCCAGAGTAAAGCCACACGACCTGCCTCTTCTATTAGGTCGCTCACGACCTAATCCGACCGAGAGAACTTCTGTATTTACAACATTAGGTCGCTCACACCCAGTATCTTACCTAGAATGGCTCCACTAAGTCGCCAACGACTTAAGTTAACTTGGGATGAACCTATGACCTAACCTCCAGATTTTCCCTATAAATACCCCGCCCACTCCACATTCAAAGGGGACTTTTTCCTAGACTTTGAAGCGCTGAAACTCTACTGCATTCACGACTTCTACAACACCTCTACTACCAAAAACATTCCAAACTACCTAAAGAGAAGATCAACTACATTCAAGATGGACTCTAGAATCTCTTTTGCATTGTAGTGCCAATTACTTGTATCGATTGTTGAGTAATCGAAGGAATTCTTGTAAATCTTGTAATCGAACTTGTGATAAAGAAGATAAAGTGGATGTAGGCTTAATTTTGAGCCGAACCACTATAAAACTGCTGTCTCTTTACTTTTCTACTATTCTCTACTTATTTTTAGTTCCCGTACCAACGGGTGGTGCTTTCACTTTACTAATACTCAACCGGGGTGTTAGCGTTCGATTTTTACGTTAACACATGATAAAGAATGTCCACGCCAAATTTCGACTCCATTGGATGAAATCTTGACCGAGTCGAAATCTGTTCGTGTCGATCACGGATCGGACCGAAACTTCACGGGCTTGGGCGTGGGGGCCTGGTCACGTGCCAAAGAGGGTCTCCCGAGATCTGAGCGAAATATCAGCCTCCTACACCTACAAATAGATCCCCAAAGCCAACAGAAAAGGGGTTCTTCTTCTTCTTTGAGATCTCCAACGTCCAGACTTTGCCAGATCCAGATCCAAACTCCAGTGCTGCTGCTACCAACGAATTCCACTACTGCAAATCATAATTATCTGCTATAATTCATTAAATCCACTTGTAAACATCGAAGAAAGATCAATAAAGTAAACTACTTCAGAGTGGACGTAGGCAAGGTCGCCGAACCACTATAGGTCTTGTGTCTCTGTCTACTTCTTTCTGTTTTAAGTTTATTATTCTTCATTTTTATCCTCTACAATACTTAGATTTGAGATCTGTGATTACATATTGCGGATTTGTGTTCATACATTGGTTCTTTCACAATATTTGGGGTTTGTGACCATTTTTGGCGCAAACAGTTAAGTAGAACAAAAGTCATGTACCTATAATTTATAATTGAGCACCTGAGACAAGTTATTTTGCTGGCCTATAGAACTAAAGCTTCTAGTATAGCATAAACTAAAGCTAAAGTAAATTTATGTAAACTAGTATTGCTGGCAGCTGAGACAAGTAGAACATGGTTATGCCCCAGGTATATGAAATTGAAGCACACTTGAGACAAGTCATGTTCAACATAGTAAACTAAGACGGTGAGCATGCTCAACTAGCCTGTAGGTGAGCGAAATAGAGCGACCAAAATGCTGAGATGCTAAGCAACATGCACTGTTTCTAAAGTACATAAGTGGATTTCTTCAACCTTTTTATATGTTGTAATGAAACATTGACAGTTGCAATCCCAATGTTATAACAGTGCTGTAATAGAAGTGTAATATATATGCTGAGGGTTGAGATGTGTCACACTTGATTTAGATGCATGATGATCTGATATGCAAATCTGAAAGTTATGGACTGCCACACTTTGAGTTAGCCTTTGTGGATGTTTCCTAGTTATTTTGAGCGATCAATTCATAAAGTTTCTATTTGAAACCATGTTGTTTAGTACTTATACATATCTACATTTATGACTAACATACGCACGTATATGCTTCTTTTTGACATGTGCTATATGATGCTTTTGAGGTTGCTACATGGTGTCGCACTCTTTCTCCTTCAAATCGATCATGGTTGCATTAATGTATTGTCTATCGACGTTCATACATCTTTACTTTTAGTATGTATCGTTTTGGTTAGCTATAGTTGTATGTATTGTTACTTTTTGTCATAAATATTTATATGCTTAATACTCCGTGTATGAAATATTATGTATATATATATTTTGTGGTTTGGCTTATGACTCCATTTGATTACGTACATTACAATGTGACAAGGGTGGTTCTTTGAATTACTATAATATATTAGTTTGAAATAAGATTAGTAGATTTGAAAATAGTAAGCTTGAATGTATTTGGCAATAAAAAAATTCAATGGAATTTTTTTTAGAGCGTTTTAACTATGCTAAGAAAATAAAAATTGTTACAGCTTTGTTATACTATAACAATATGCTAGTGCTATACAAAATATTTTGTAAGGATTAAACGGTTTTCATAGCAAAAAATAACGTTACAATAAGTAGTGCTGAATTTTCTATAGCGTTTCAATGCATAATAAAAGATTGACATAATATTTCCATAGCGTTTTTAGACGCTATAATAATATGGCATGTCAACATATTATAGCAATTAAATGATGTCACAATTGTTAGTATCATAAAACACAACTTTGTGTAAATGTTCTATAGCAAGCTTCAAAACGCTATAGAAAAGTTCTATAGCAAGCTTCAAAATGCTATAGAAAAGTAGTTGTACCAATACGGCCTGTAAGATGGCAACAAAAACGCTGCTAAAAGTCCATTTTCCATTGCAATTTTGAAACTCTAGTGTATCTATTAGACTTGTTACAACTTGTTGATATATGGCGTTTATAGAAATGCTATAGAATGCTTTAATAGCGGTTTTTAAATGCTATAAAAAGGTCTGTTTGTTGCAGTGACTATGGGCCACATAATTCATCGTCTAGGCATCATTCTAGAACCCAATCTCCCTCATCCATGGTTTTAGAGTGGCATTCTAGTCATCAAGACGATGACCTACACGATGATACGTATCACGCTTCTCTCTTAACCAAACAGCCAACACCATCCCATACTTCTCAGCAGTCTCAGCATCCATCAGAATCTATTCATCCGATTCTTCTCGATGCAGACACGCTAAAGCGCTTGTCCAGAAACAGGTTGAGTAGCCTTTCATTAGATAGGAACGACGGATCGTTTCAAATCCTCAGATTGTCAAATTACAACGTCATTCCCTAAAGATTAATTTCAAAGCCTGCAAATTTGTTCTCAATCTGAAGGATGTCTCGTACTAAGGTTAAGGGTCGTACAGTAGCATACGTTGGGGATGCGTAAGATTGTACTTCATTGGGAGGAGGCTAACTGAGGTAATTTCAGAACACTCGGAGAATCTAGAGGCCGAGATCGCGAGAACGAAACTTACAATGAATCAGAATGATGAGATCATCGTCCATTTCGATAAAGAAGTTGTTGAATTAAATAAATTCAAAGAGGATGTTGATTAAAAGGTTAGGGATTTGAAGGCTATGATTGAGCAAGAATGAAAGAATCACATGATCAAAGTGGAGCCTGTTCAGTACTGGAATCATGATTTGGCTGAAGAAGTAAGAGCACTAAAATCACAGATTGAAGGTGAGTGGAAAGAGAAAGACGAGGCTCTTCGGAACGCTCAAACTTACTATAAATAATAGCTTGGTGCTCACAATGAGAGAGACAATGCACATAAGGAAAGACACGACGTGCTAGACAAGGCATAAAGAGTGGATGGGTTGGTGGCTTCCATAGAAAGACGGATTGAGGATAGGTTTGATCCACTCATCCCAACTACAATGCTAATGTTCTTAAATTCCAAGACTTAGTGTGGCTCGGTAAAGCTTATCCTTACACATTGGCATTGGCATAGGAGAAAATCGTGCGGGATGAGCATGAACATTCTGAAGGGGATGAAATAGACTTGGTGGAGCTGGAGAAGTAGATATTAAGCGCAGGGGAGATCAAGATGCTCAGAGAAGGTGAACTTATCTTGCATCCAGAGTTGGCTGCTACACTTTATAAAGATCAAGCTAAAGGCTCCAGCACCATACCTTAGAATGTCACGACATGCCTTACTCCCGGGCCTCTAGCTGATTTTCTCAGTACAGCGGACTCTGGGTTTAAGCTGGATGCGCCGCAACTTCTCAAGCAAGCATGCTATCTCCAATCTTGGAGGGAAACTTAGATGGTACGCCTACCCATTTGTAATCTCTATCTGGTGGAGGTGTATTGCCGACCTCACCCATATTTGAAAGGCATACTTAACATCGGTCGATGTCGCTAATCTCTCCTTTCATCTATCTCAAATTATTGGTCAACCTGCGACTCCAACTCTTCCCAAAGCAAGTTCCCAACCAAGGCCAACTACAATAATGATCGATTCAACGGTTGTGACTATCATTGGAGCAACTTCAACCATTTCGGTCGGCGATACTCCATGTCCTAGTGCATAGAAGATCCATGCTCTAGATGAAGAAGGGACTGATGAGTTTCAAGAGATTTAGATTAATGAGGATGTTTTAATGATGGTGACCTCCTAGCCTATTATAACGCCTACTATACAGGATATCCACGATGAACAAGTCTTGGACACCATCAAAATTAAGCAAGAACCCACGGACTTCATTTCCCTACCATTGTCCATCGCTTCACCTGGCGATCCCATTTTCATCCTAGTCATGCTAGCTATGGACGAAAGCAATCAGAGCGTGCCATCACTTTATCACAAAGCACTTCGTTGAAGGGCCAATGAAGTGGGGGCGAGAAGGTAAGAGAAAGAAGGAAGGATCGAGTAGGCAGTCGTTCAATGATGGGAAGAAAGGAAAAAAGCACAAACCAAAGAAACAATCGTCCACCTCCTTTGTGTTTTTTTGTTGCATATAAGTACTTAGGCACTTTTAGTTTTTTGCTTTTTAGCCTAGTGTTGTGCGGACTTGGCCTCCACTTTTGCTTCTTAGCTGAAATGTCAATAACCCTTGTACTTATTCTGGATATGAATAAAAAGACCTTTTGTTTTGTTCAAGTCTTGTGTGAATTTTCCTAGGTGTTTAAGAAGTACGTTCTACATTCAATATTTTTGTGATCCACTTCTCATTGTCTTCAGTGGACTAAGTCTACAGTCCGTTTCATTGCTTGTGAGTTAAGAATAATCTTCGTAATGTCTATTTGCATACGACCATGTTCAGCTCCGAAACTTAATCAAATTCCAATTAGTTAAAAGGTTGTCTTAACATCCCTTTCAAGGATGTTTCGCATGTGATGGCACCTCTCTCTGGGTGTTAATCGTAGTAATTCACCTTCAGGTGTCCCTTTGGACATCCTTCTTTAAAATGCACGTGCTGACCAACTCTGGCGTCAGTCGGAGTTAACCACTTAATTATAATTGTTTAAACATCCTCATCCAAGACGTTTGCCTTTGATTGTGTGAACTACGTGCATTAATCGAATCTTGCGAATAAGACCTGCCTATCTTTGGGAATAGGCCTTTTATCTTGCCTACTCCGGGTAAAATGTGGATGCTTTACCAAACTTTGGGCATGAGCAATAAAGGCAAACTATCTCGTTCATCCATTGAGAATTTATACTCCTGCCACCAAGTCCTGGGTTAAAGAGTTGCGTGGCTTCTATTTCTAGACATCAAATGTGGTTGAACTTCATGCATCTGATCATGGATTACGGAAGTCTAGTCGGCACCTACCTCTAGGTACCTGCATACCTACATTTTGTACATGCAAGTTTGTTTTAAACATAAAACCATTCATAATTTAAAATCGAGTATAAACAGATTTATGAGCTCCGAAAGTCATTCCTTTTGTAAAACATCAAGAATGAAAGATTATGCCTGGTTACATAGAAAATATGCAAAATTTACATTCAAGTGGAATAGCGTCGCAAGTGTCTGCTATTCCATGCCCGTGGGAGTGGGATCCTGTTCACTGTTGCTAGCTTGAACGTGCCAACTCCAAGTTTTTGCTCGATCACATATGGACCTTCCCAAGTCAGGCCCTTGTTCCCAGGGCCAGGGAAGATTCGTTTAAGGACAAAGTCATCGATTTCAAGGGTTTGAGTCATGATCATGGTATTGTAATATTGGGCGACCGGGTTTTGTTATGCAGCTGCTCTCAACTCGGTTTTGTCGTGCTTCCCATCAATCATATCGAGAGACTCCAATAGAAGTTCCTTATTTTTCAGTTGATTATAGTGAGTCATCTGCTGAGAAGGTAATTCAAGCTCAACCAAGATTATAGGATTTGATCTGTAAGCTAGGGCAAAATGGAGAGTGGCCAATCACTGACTTATGGGTCGTTCAATAAGCCCAAAGTGCTAACGGTAATTCATCGACCAACTTGCCCTTAGGCTTCTCCAACCGCCTTTTCAAAATGGATTTGATAATCTTGTCCACGGCTTCAACCTATCCATTCGCTTGAGGGTGTGCCATCGTAGCAAACCTCTTCTCGATACCGTGCCTGCGGTAGAAGTCTTTGAACTCAGTACTGTCGAACTGGGTCCCGTTATCGGAAATGATCGTTCTTGGAATCCCAAAATGACAAATGATGTTTTTGACTACGAAGTTGATTGCTTTCTTTGTGGTGGTTGTAGCTAACGGCTCCGCCTCAGCCCATTTGGTGAAGTAACCAACTGCGACGATGGTGTACTTTGCGTCGCCTTTATATATTGGCAATACACCAATGATATCGATTTCCCAGACCGCAAACGCCATGGGATGACCATTTGAGTATCTTGGTGAATTCTTGGAAAATGTCACACTTTTTGGTATAATCAGCTGCGTCTCGGTTGACATTGGCCAAAACTACCCATACCGAACGATCTTCATCACTAGGGTTTTCCCCCAGTGTGGTCTCTGCATGCCCCTTCATGAAATTTCTTCAGGACTTGCTTGGTCTTACCGTTGGCGACATACTGAAGCATAGGGACAAAGAATCCTTTCCTATAAAGTACCCCTTCTTGCATGATAAATCTCATAGTTTTACGAAGGAGTTGACGTCTTTTGTTTTTCCTCTCCAAAAGGATTCCTCTTTGTAGATGGTTATTTATCAGAGTCATTCATGACTCTTTCTCAGGCTCAGCCTCCAAGATCCAGTCGACATCTATATAGTCGATGCTTAGAGCTCATAGTACTTCCACCGAAACCAGGCCTATGAGCTGCTCATCTTTGGAACTGGCTTACTTAGTTAATGAGTCACCCTTCGTATTTTCCTCTCTGGGAATATGCGTTATCGTTTGATATTCAATATCGCTAAGCAACTCAAGGTCTTAGTTTAGATAAGAAGCTAGTCTTGCTCCTTTTTCTTGGAACTCCTCGCCCACTTGATATACCACCAGCTAGGAATAAAAAATAATATGCGAAGTTTTAACTTGCAGTTCCTTGGCAATCTTGAATCCTTTAAAAACTGCTTCGTTGTTAGTTGCGAGATAGTCGAGTTTTAGAGCATAACAAATCGGGTGTTCCTCAAAAGTCACTACTAGTACAACTTCGGCGTCAAAACAACATTCATTAGATGCACCATCCATATACATTTTCTACCTAGCATTGTGTTCTCCATTGCTCTTTGGAGTATCATCTTGCGCAGTGTATTTAGCAATGAAGTCTGCCGAAGCTTGACCTTTGATTGCTCTTTGAGGGTGATAGGTAATGTCATATTGGCTCAATTCAATGTTCCATTTCAATAGCCTTCCAGAGTCTCGGGTCTTTGCAAGACCTATCTCAAAGGCTAATCGATCGAAACTTTGATTGGATGAGCCAAAAAATAGGGATGGTGCTTCCTCAATGCGATCAACAGACATTATGCAAGCTTTTCCAACTTTGTATAGTTTCTTTCAGCCCCTATCAACCGCTTACTAACATAGTATACTTGTCGCTTGATTCGAGACTCCTCGTGCATGAGTGCGATGCTCATAGCGTGCACTAATACTACCAGATAGATAAACAAGTCCACATTATCCAATGGTTCTGATAGAAAGGGAGGTCTCTCTAAGTGGTCCACCAGAGCCTAGAATGCATCTATACATTCTTGCAACCTCATGAAATTCCTTTTCCCTTTCTTGATCACATTGAAGAAAGGTATGCATTTGGCAGTGGCTCTGGAAATGAATCGACTAAGGGCGATGACCTTCCCATTCAAGCTTTGGACGTCTTTGATCATCTCTAGGGCTTGGATGTTCCTCAGTGCTTCGATCTTCTCCGGATTAGCTTCGGTCCGATGGGAGTTCACGATGAAGCCTAAGAATTTCCCTAATGTAATGCCAAATGAGCATTTCAAGGGATTGAGCTTCATCCCGTATTTCCGTAGAACATTAAACATCTCATCCAAGTCATCAATGTGATTCCCCAATCGTCATGACTTCACGAGCATATCCTCAACATATACCTCCATCGAGTGTCTGATCCAGTCTTTAAACATCATGTTCACCAGCCGTTGGTAAGTCGCTTCGGTGTTCTTTAATCCAAAAGGCATAACAAGATAGTAGTACAGTCCCAGATCGGATATGAACTTGGTGTGCTCCTAGTCTTGTACATGCATCGGGACCTGATTGTATCTAGAGTATTTATCCATGAACGATAGCAACTCGTGTCCAACTGTTGAATCCACCAACTATTCTGTTCTCAAGAGCGGGAAGTTGTACTTCGGGCATGCCTTATTCTAGTTAGAATAGTCGACGCATGTCCTCCACTTCCCATTTGACTTTTTCACCAGAATTGGATTCGATATCCATTCCGGATATAGTGCATCACGGATGAAGTCGTTATCCTTCAAATTCTCTAGTTATTCTTTAAGTGCAGCGAATCTCTCTAGACCCAGGCTGCGGTGTTTCTTTTTCATAGAAATGCACTTCGGATTTATATTTAATGCAAGGCTCGCTATCTCTAGCGATATTCCATAAATTTCTAAGTGTGTTCAGGCAAACACATCCAGGTTCACCCGAAAAAAAGTAACTAATTCTTTCATCATCCTCATGCTAAGCTACGATCTGACCTTAAAGACCCGTATAGGATCGGGATGTTGATCGTTAACTCGGTTGGAGCTGCCCTTCCATCCAACGGCTCTTTCCTCAGATCCATATCCTTATGGAACTGAATGTTTTACCCGAGCCAGGGCTCGGGTGGTGGTTGCTATGCATCCAGAGCCTTGATGCAGAGAGTTCTCTCTGCACCCTTTCCTTTCTTTCTTCTCCTCGCCTCTTTCAATTCAGCAAAGTAGCACTCGCGACTAAGCCTAGATCCTCTTGAACTACCCCTACACTTTTTAGTACCTTCTTAGTCGACTCCTTGTTGAATTCGGAGATGGCTTCCTAAGCCTAGATTTTTTCTCCTTCTTAGTCGACTCCTTCGGAGATGGCTTCCTATACTTTTTAGTACCTTTAGTTGCCAAGTAGATATTTTCAATTGAGTTATTCAGCTCGGTATAGATATCATACTTAGGAATGCTGGGACGATTCCTATTATCTGGTTTTTGTTTCTTGGCTCTATTATCACTACACTTCTGATCGTCATTCTTATCGCCGACATTTATATATACATTCTCAGAACTCCTTCCAGACAGTTTTACTACAATATCGCTCTGTATCACTTCAGCTGAATGCCCATTATCATCCCTACGAGGAAAATTACGTGCCCCTTCCAGGCGTAAGAACTGATTGGCCTTTCTATAAGAGATATCCATTACCGATGGGGGTTTTTATTTCCAATCATCTTCTGAATTCAGCATCGAGATGAATTCCTCTGACCGGCACCATTATGTAATGTCCTCCTTAGCATTGCTTTGTTCCGATATTGTAGTATGAAATCTATGAAAAAAGTCTTTCAAAGACTCTTCCACTCCCTGAAATTGGTTATAAAGTGACATCATGTCTTTCAAGCATTTTATGTGCATGCAGAATTGCTCTATGAACTTTCACGCCGATTAATCAAAGGACGACATGGATCTTGGCGGTAGCGAGTGAACCACATCGTCGCTACCCCCTCCAGGATTATCGGGAAACAACGACATCTAACGGCACCAATAGCCCTGGCCGAATCCATATGCCAATCATACTTCATCAAATGTTGCCTCGGGTCTGTCTTTCCATTATATGATGGTATTATTAGCATTACAAATCTCCATGAGTATTCTTCACACAAGATATCTTCCGTGAAAGGATTCTTGCTCGAGGAAGAACCCCTTCATCACTCGTCCGGTGTTGATTCTCACTTATCAGTATCCAGACCATTTCAGTCAAATATGGTTCATGTGGATCTACTGAACGTTGGTGAACATAATCTACCCCGAATGTTTGGGTCAGCAAACGCTCCCAGTTAGTCTCATGATACTTAGGTTCCCCTGACTCTGGAGGAACCATTCGTTTAGTAATTCCTTGCGCATAGTCTCTCCATGGCAGATCTGCAGCACCTGCTTGTGTTCCAACATTTCGACCGTTGATAGCACACCCAGAAGCTAAACCAGTAGCGTCGCCCAGTGGTCGAGCACCAGAACCCATGTTCAATGGTTCGGTACCGATCCCTATTGATGGATCAGTACAGATCCATAGGCCTTGGCCATGGCTCGGTCCTACCTTCTGTTTCGACTTCTCGATTTCCTTCCTTAGTATCTTTTGCTTTCTATCCCTCTGTTTTTGCTTCGACGACGAGGAACTATTAGATTTCGAATCAGAAAATGCCATATCTCTCCTGCTCCTCCTGCGACTACTGGTTAGTTGATTCAACAAGTCCAAGCTTTACTTCATCTGTGCATTCAACTCATTCCATATTTCCTGGTGCTTGTCCTCCTTCGGTTTCATCATGCAGTCCATCTCAACTCTAGTGACCACATCAGCTAGTTTTTAAACATCTGTGGAGGTTGGCTACGCAAACTCATCAACCTGCTAGAGGTCGATCTCTTCAGCATCTTCGGTAGCACGTGATGTGGTAGAACAGTCTCTTCCAGGGTCTACTGTAGATAGCTCTTGTGTAGATTATTGAAAATCTTAGTAGTTAGAAAATCCATAAAACAAAGGAAATTGGATCTGCCTCTTGGATTTAGACAATCCAATAGTAGATGATGGATCCAAATTATGTTTGACAATTGGTTTCACAGTGAAAAAACCAAAATGTTAGTACCAAAAATGGCACAAATACCCAATAGATTATGTAGAGAATAAAAAGTGATTAAAAGTAAATGAGAATGAAGGAAAATAGAACAACACAAGTTTATAGTTGTTCGGCTAATTGTTGCCTATATCCACATGAACTTCTATTGAAAATATCTCCGTTTTATAGTTGATGTTGTTATCGTTCGGAATCACTCAGTATCCAATTATAAGAAATATATGTAAAGTTGCTAGGGAACTAAAAGATCTCGAAAATGAAGCCCATCCATATCTATTTATAGTTGTAGGTCGGCGGGAAAGGTTCCAGCACATTCATCCCTACTTTCTCTACGATCTCCCGGTAGTTGCTTAAGAGAAGACGTGGCCAGCTCAGCAATATGGATGGATCGGTACCGATCCATGGCTATGGATTCGTATCGATCCATAAAACTTGGTTATGGATGTTTTTGACCACCTTGGGATGGATCAATGTGTCGATAGCTTGATGTTTTCTAGATTTGTTTGCATTACTTTAGGCTTGTTTCTAAGTCAATATGGTGGATCGATGGAGGAGCTGACTTGTTGATTTCTGGTATTTGAGGTACTTGATAGCATATGGCATGCGAATGTTCTATGGAGATATAAATGGGCTTTTGACATTAATACTTGGTTGAAGGAAGAAAATGAAGTTGTGTGGGTACAACTTTATCATTTAGTACCTATCCATGGCTATGTATCAGTATCGATTCATAGACTTAATGGAATCGGGCTTTGAAACTTTTGTGTTGACTTTATCTCTGTATTGTGATATTAGTTGTACTTTGTTTTTTGGACTTTACAGTTATGTCTTTGGGCCTTTTATCTCGATAGCTTTCAAGTTCTATTCGTCAAGCCAGTACAAATACTGTTTGGTCAAAAGGTTAGATAACAGAAAGAAACTAGACTATCCGTCCAAACAAAATTATCTTAGTGTTAACTCAACTGTTTGTCAATCCCATAGTTTTGCTAGGCTTACTATGAACCTAATTGTTTTGCAGGACAACCGATAACCTACCTAAGTTATATTCCTCTCTGTGCGTAAAACTGCTTTTAGTTTTACCATTAACAAAGCCCTATGCACAAGAATTATGGACTAATATCAACTAGGCGCTAACAGTTAAAGTTTAGGGCACTACCCTAGACCAGTCCCATTATCTAGATCTTTATTCTCTAATACTTGAGTCATTTTATCCTATCAATTTATCTAATGGTGATAAGAACAATAATTTTTACTAGTAAAATTCTAGGCTAAATAACCTCTTTATATTCTTGAAAACATAATTCTTTATTAATGATTTAACTCTTGAAATCATACATAAAAACAAGGAAATTATAGCCCTTCACTTTATATAAAATATTATGTCAAGGTATATATGCTTTTATAAAATAGGTTTCATTAACTTTAAAACAACTTAGAGGTTATCGCATCTCTAAAACCCTTAGGCTATAAAGCCATATAATAAAAGCATTAAAGCTATTAAAGTGCAGCATTAATATCGCTGACATGGGTTATCGCACCCCTTCTATATCGAAATCATGTTAAAGCATCTAATTTTATAAAGTATAAAGCCATGGAGCCAAAATCATTTATGTTGCATAACATAAACATATAGGTTGCTGAATATAAGTGGTATAGTCTTTGATTTGTATAGTATAAAGCTTTAAAACTTGAAAATATAGGAATGCTAACTTTAACAACCATCGACAGCAATATCTGCTTTACACCATCAGCATCAAAAGTAATGTACATATGCGGCATTGCTACTTGAAAGTAATAATGTCAAAATTAAGCTATGTGGCATCAATGCCGCTTTGTATAGTAATGAAGATATGCGGCATCATTGCTGCTATAAATGTTAATGTCGGCATAGACAAATGCGGCATCATATTATAAGGAGTTGATATTGAAAACATGCGGCATTGTTTAAAACCATTGTGAAAACTTATGGCATTACTAAAGCCGATATAAATATGCGGCATTGCTGCCATAATACCTTTACCTTTATAGAAATAATAGCTGCATCACTATAGCCGATATAAAATATGTAGCATTGATAGCTGCGGCATATATAGACGTTGGCATTGATTAATAACGACGTGGCAATCTCGTAATTAGCATAAAAACTGTTTTATTTCTTTAAAAATCAATTTCTTTCCACCAACTCACATCCTTTGTCAAATTGCTATTGGATAATAAAATTCTTTATCAAATCCTTTTAAGAAATACTTCTATGAATAAGATTATATTCCCCAAAATAATTTTTCTAACCAATAATTTATATTATTATTTTAATCTAAGCATTAAACTTTTCTAGCCTAATAAATTCATAATAATTCATAAACACTTGGAAAAAATCCCAAAAAAATCATAATAAATCAGAATTAACATATTTTTTAACATAGAAAAATTTCAAGACCAAAAAAATGTTTAATTATTTTTAATATTTAAACCTCGAAATAAATAATTTTTCTCACTTAGGAAATTCACAAAATATTCATACTTGCTTGGAAAATTAAGAAATTTAAAACCCACTTCTATAATAATGTTATGAACATCATAACCAAATTTCAAGTCAGTTGGATGTTGTAAGCTAGGTTTTCACTCTTAAAACCTATTAAATAATTCCATAATATATCCAATAAATTATAATAAGTATATAATCATCATTCATTCACAACATTGCATAATAACAATCATAAGATTTGGGTTTAACCATAAAACTGAAAATAAAAAAGCATACTTGAGATGGGTAATCATTATTCACTTTGATTTGATAAAGAGAGTTGAGATTTGAGTTGATTAAATTCCTACTTAGCTTGTTCCTTAGATTTCCCTAGCTTTCTTCTCTTGGTTTCTCCTAGCAATGGTTAGCCTGGTCTTTGCTTTAGTTTGTATAATTGAAATGTGAATGAGGATAATGGAAGAGAAGGGTTTATGTTAGGAAATAAGGCTTATTCCTATTTTTCCCCTCACGTATTCCTCTTTCTTATTTAAGTTATAATCAATCCTATTAACTTATTAATTAAGCCATGACCCATTTTAATTATCAAATCTCATTCTCCTAATCACCATACATTATTTTATTTAATCTATCTAATTAAATATCCTAAATAATGTTAATCAAAATTAGCGACGTTATAGAATGATCTCTACAAAATCCTTTATGGGCTTCTCTTAACAATTTGTTCCTATTCCTTGTGTAATGCACTACACGTAAGGCATTGAATACTTTTTCATGTACAATATCCCATCAATTATGGTAAATGAAGGATCTTGATACCTTAGGTTTCATGCCCCTCTTTTATCTTTTGGTAACGACCCCTTCTTGAGATATTCGACCAAGGGTGTCATCCAGCTATTCTTGAATTGGTTCTCATAGGCATTTGTTTTTCAATGGCTACACCGTCAATATTGTTTCCTTGAAAACTTCCTTTGCTGTTTAATGGTTGGTGCTGCTGTGATCTAGTCAAAACTAAAACTGCATTTCTCAACTCTCTTTTTCCTTCTTTAATGTTAGGGTTCTTCTAAAATTCAACTGGGATGATTTTGACCTCCGATGCTCCCTGAGAGCTTGCTAATTTTTCCAAAGAGTCCACTTGTGTATTCCTTTCTCTTGGTATTTGAAATAAGGAAAAATCTTCAAACTGGACTAGCATCTCGTGTATTCTTTTAACGTATCGGGCTAGGCGAGCATCTTTTGTTTGGAATGTTTTATTTAGCTTATTTACCATTAGCTATGAGTTGCTGAATATTTCAATCCTTGGGATTTTAAGTTGTTGAGCTAGAGTTAATCCTACAACCAAGGACTCATATTCGACCATGTTGTTGGTTGCTGAGAAACTCAATTCTTGGCATGATGTAGTTTGTGTCCATTCGAGGTAATCACAATATAGCCTTCTCCTGCACCATGTCAATTTGATGCCCTATCCATATACAGCTTCCTTTTTGGTTCGACTTTCTTTTCCTTTTCTCGTTGCTCTTCAATAAACCCTATGCACTCCATAATGAAATTTGGTAAGGCTGGCCCTTTCATCGACGTCCTTGGTAAGTACTTATTGTTGTATTGACTAAGCTCCATTCTCCATTTTACAATTCTTCCAGATAACTCGGGTTTGCTAAGGACCTGCCTTAATAGGTAATTGTCAAAATCTTTATCGGATGCACTTGAAAATACAACCTTAGCTTTCGTGCCATCAACAGTAGGCAATATGCTAGCTTCTCTATAACTAAGTACATGGTTTAAGCATCTTTTAACCTTTTACTTATGTACTAAACCAGGAATTGAGTTCCATTTTATTCTCTCATCAAGAACGAGCTGATTGCGCGCTTTGAAACGACACTATACAAGAATAAGTTTTCCCCTTCCACAGGTCTTCAAAGTATCGATAGCTTCTCTATATGATCTTTTAATTCCTGAAAATCTTTTTGGCATTCCTATATCCATTCAGAGTTTTCTTTTTCCTGATTACACCAAAGAAAGGAATACACTTGTCCATTGCCTTGGATATAAATCGATTGAGGGTTGCAATCCATTTGTTTAGTCTCATTACCTCCTTACAAGTCTTTGGTCACTCCATATTACTAATGGCCTTTATTTGGTCAGGAATAGCTTCGATTCCTCTTACGCTCACAATGTACCCCAAAAATTTACTAGACTGAATTCCAAAAGAGCATTTCTATGGGTTCAATTTCATCCTGTACATTCTTAATATGTCAAACATCTCCCCTAAATCTTCTACGTGACCACTTTCCTCTTTGAATTTTACCAACATGTCATCCATATAGACTTCCATGTTTCTCCCAATTTGATCACTGAACACTCCATTCACAAGCCATTGATATGTTGCCCATGCATTCTTCAATCCAAATGGCATCACTCCGTAGCAATACATTCCTCGGTCCATTATGAATCTAGTATGCTCCTCGTCGGGCTTAAACATTAGAATATGTTTGTAGCCTAAATAGCCATCCATAAAAGATAGCAATTTATGACCACTAGTTGCATCAACTAATTGATCAATTCTAGGAAGTGGATAACAATCCTTCGGACATGCCTGATTTAGGTCTGTATAGTCAACACATATTTTCTGTTTTCCTTTATAATTTCTAACTAACACTAGATTTTCCAACCACTTTGGTTAAAAGACTACCCTATTGAATCCATTCTCTAGTAACCTCTTTGCCTTCTCCTTCAATACTGTAGTTCGAGTTTTGTCAAATAGCCTATTCTTCTGTCTCATGGGAACAACTTTAGGATCAATGTGAGTGCATGACACATTAATGCTGGGTCAATCCCCTCCATGTCAGCATGAGTCCATGCGAATACATATGTGCTTGATTGTAAAAGTGAAATCAATTTCCCTCTTGTTTCTTTGTTCACCCCCCTACCGATTTTCACGACCTTGATAGAATCTTGAGAATCTATCTTTTTCTCTTTTAAGTCCTCCATGGATTGTGCATTCTCTCGTCTATCCCTAGAGTCCATGTACGATACTATTTCCTTTGATATTTCATTTTTGTCTTAAACAACTTGGTTTAATTCTTCACGATTTCTTTTCCTTTTCTAAATATTGTCTCCTTGTTGGTCATCCAATTTTTCTTAGGTTGAAGTGGTGACCTATTTGCCATGGATATCAGTTCCTAAGGACTTATATGCAAGACCTTTTTATTTTGGTTATAGTTATTTAACTCAGGTTCGTAGCAAGATTCTCCCACTTTATTATAATGTTCAAGTGTTACGAAATACATTTTGCATGAGCTAAACTGCTCGCCACGAACAGTTCACCATCCAGATTTACAAAGTAATTTAACCAACAGATAATTTAGTGAAATAAAGGCATCAATTTCATTCAGTGATGGTCTCCTGAAGAATGGATTATAATATGAAGGTTGGTCCATGATTACAAATAGTGTTTTAAACATCCTTGAGCACGTCAGAGTGCCAATTTGAACGAACGGCTTGATTTGGCCAACAAGAGTAGAACCTTAATTGTAGAACCAAAAATTGGTTCTAGGCTTGGCTCGAGCTTCTCTTCTGGAATCACCATTTTTCAAAGGAATTCTTAAAAATTACATTTATCATACTACTAGTGTCTACCAGAATCTTGGGCACGAGTAAAATCCCAATTAGAGCTATTATCATGAGTGGATCATTATAGAGGTGCTCAACTCCTCTTAGCTCTTTCGAGCTTATCACCAAGTTCATCCTTAGGGTGGAGCCCTTGAAAGATTTCAAGGGAGGCTCTTCACTTATCGAGTATATGCCCATTCTGGTCTCTTCCACAAACCTAATCCTTGACCCATTACTCAAGCCTACAATGTGTGGTCCTCCATGGATAACATCAATATGATTGGTCGGTTGCAAAAGATCTTGAGGGATCTCATTTTCTAGGATATTAGTGTTGTTATTTGGTGGTTCTAATTGCATGGGGGTTTTGGGTCAGGACAAACTCTTTTATAACTCCATTCTTGATCATGTTTGGATATTCCCAGCTAAACTACACATCCATCGATTTTATGCCCATTCACTTTGTGGAAAGCACAGTTGCCTCCCCCAATTGTTTGGTTCTGGGTTTGTTCTTGCCTTGAAGACACTGATAATCTATTTCATCGTCGGTCATTTACAACATATATATAAGAAAATGGATGGGATCTCGCTTTGATAAATTCATACCACTTTCATTTCTTGTTTGGAACCGCAAAGTGTCTTTTTTCCCTTTGATTCCTCTTGTTAAGAAATATCTCATCCATCCCCACAAACTTGTTTGCTTCAAAGTGAAATTCCTATAGTCTTTGCATCCATGGATATACAACTCTATCCAAAACGGTGCGTTTTCTATTAATCCACACTTCATCGCCATCAGCCTTTTCCTATCACTTACTCTCTCAGCCTTGTTAACTTCCACAATAAACCACTTAAGGTAATCCCTTAACATTCCCCAGGTATACGCTTGATGTGAGCCAATACACTTACATCGATTGTTGGTTCTTTTGAAGTGGAAATTGTGCCGAAAATTCGTATGCAAATCGCTTCCATGAATAAATCATTTTTCCAATAAAACCGTTACCATTTCACTGCAGCTCCAAAGAACGTGCACGAGAGCAATCTGCATCGCACCACCCTTGTAGCATCATACAAGTCCCTTTAGATTTCAAATGCCATTAGATGATTATCCAAATTAGTCATGCCGTCTTACCTGATAGATGGAAATTTAACATAAGATGGAAAGGATACAATCATGATTTTCTCTTTGAACTGTTCTCCCCTAAAGTTGTTGTTAACCTTAGGATTCATCGTCCTTTTCCCTTTAGATTGGCTATATCTTTTGTCATCTTGCTAGCTAGATCACTCAAATATGCTTCAACATCTTCATACTTTTCCCATTTTGGCTTACACTGCTTGTATGAAGCAGAGCTTGTGGGCTGTTGAAATGGCGACCTCGAACTCCAGTTTGGTCTTTGTGTAAAGCAGTTTTCCTCCATTCCCTATGGCCCCAAACACTTTTTCCAACATTTTTGCTTTTCAAGTTCGATTCTTTGCTCTCCTTCTTGGAAACTCAACTTCTTACTCCCCCACTTCTCTTGTCCTTTTTGATATTTTTGAAGATTTCTCGAAGACTAACATTTCGATAAGTTCGTGCATAGTTTCCAACTTCTTTTCATAACTTGAAGTTCATTTCTTCCTTGGGTGTTTCCGTTGGAGAGGTTTCTTGTTCCACTTCCACGTTCTATATATTAAATTAGGGAGTTATATTGTCTTCAAGATTGACATGATGTATTTCCTCCTCTTAATTTGAACATTCGCTTTCTTGGATGATTTTCCCATCGTGTTCGAATGATTGCAAGTTCACAAATAGTTTCTGAATTTGTCGCTTAATGAAAGTACCACTTAGTGTTGGTACTAAATCTGGTTCAACTTAAATTGCTTGCTTTCAAAAGGTTTTCGAGTAAGATAATGCTCTTAGTCAAGTGCGCTGGTTATGGGTTCATAGGAAATCATTGTGCAAATTGGTATTTGTTCAATCCTTTGGTTTAAGTCATGAAATCAAATTTTTTCATTCGACCATTAATGGTCCCCCAATCAACCTTTTTATTTATGATAAAATAAAATGAAAATGAAGAAGAAGAAGATACATTCAAAATGTTGCCCCTTCCTAGAAGGGTACATGTTATTTATAGAAAACTCTAGCCTTTTAGATTTGTGCCATGTGTCACATAGTATGGATGGGTGATGGTGATTTAGCTTCGTTTAAGGAGTTTTGGTTTATAACACAATGGTAGGTATCGGCTTACTATGTAATGGCTTGGTTTTCAATTATATTAGTGAGTTGTCCTACAATAACTCCATTTCTTTATATTTTAATTAAACTTTGAAGCCATTTCATAACAGTTTTAGCCATAACTATAGAAGTTATTACATGAAGGTTTTATACACAATGGCCTTTAGAAAACATCTCACTATGGTCTCAAGTTTCATATCACGATGGCTTTAATCCTCTATTTCATGATAGCTTTGGAAATTACTTCTAGCCCTAGCAATCTCCTCATGATGAATATAGGAATCATCACGCGGAAGCTTTATTGAGTATCTCACGATACCTATTTTAATAACTTATTTCATAATGACTTACATATCTCTTTTCATGATGACTCTAAGGAATGCTCTATAATGGCTTTGATGACTTACTTCATGATGGCTCTAATGCCTTATTTCACTATGACTCCAATGTTCCATAATAGTTTTGATATCTTGCTTCACAATGCCTTATTTCACGATGGCACCAATATTCCACGATGGCTTTGATGAATGATTCTCGATCGCTTTGATGAATGCTATATTTCAATCATCTTAGTGAGTTAAACCATGATAGCTTTATTTCTTCATCTTTCAACGAGCTTTCGAAGTCATTATATAACCACATAAAGGCTTTTATTTGTCATCTAATGAGGGCTTCAAGGGTCCACTTTAAATAGCTTTATTATCTCATGATGGCTTCAAGGGTCCACTTTATAATAGCTTTTAGAAATTTGTTCATGATGACATGGAAGTTTCTATATAACGGCCTTGGTGGCTTCAAGGTTTGTTTCACGATGGCTTTTATACACGAAGGCTCTTATTCATAATTTTACAATAGCTCTAGAAATCTCTTCACGATGGTTTTCATATGTTGTTTCACAATAGCTTGGTCTCTTTATCTCTCAATAGTTTTTGGAAATTATTCACGATAGCACACGTATATCAACCCATAGTAGCCATGAGAACCCTTACATGATGGCTTCTTCATATCAACTCATGATGGCTGTTCGAGTCACTGCACGAGAGCTTCCTTACATCACTTCATAATAATATGACAACTTAGGTGATCCACATTTTTGCCATGCTTTCTCTAATCTTTTCTTCCTTTTCTTTGATAATTCCTGGGGTATAACAGGATGTGTTTTATCGCTTGATACTCAAAATCAGTCGGCAATGCCTTTGCCGTTTTAAAGTAAGATGCAAGTCATTCTCTTTTAACCCGAAATTCCCCCGGCACCTAGTTCACTACTAGTTGGGAATCATCATGTGTGTATAAAAATCTAATCGATAATTGTAACAAACCCCTTTTGCTATCCCTTTGATCTTATGTCCCAATCGACAATCAGACCCTCGGGGTAGTAAATGGAAGATCGTTAAAGTAAAATAAAGTACAACAATACACAGAGCCATCTATTTACATCTACACTTTCAGAATTCACAATGGAAGGAAATAAAGTACAGTAGAAACGTAGCAAAAATATCTGAAGTGATCCATAAATCCCATGGGTCATTACAACTATCTATTAAACATAATACTTCATATTACATAGTTTAATTAAACATAATAAGTAGATAAATAGATAACTCTTGGATAAAAGTCTTATTCACCATCAACAGTCTCCGTCGCCTCCAATTCACGTATTACTTCCGCTAGCCCTATCAACTTATTATAGAATAATAGAGGAATATAGAGGGGGTTAGACATAAGCCAAGTAAGTGAATATATATCTCTAAATATGTGACATTAACTCGCTAACAAAACATCTTTATAAACTTCTCTTACATTTGAGTCTAAGGGATAAATTTATTGTTGTTCTTTTTAGTCTGTTTATCATAGCATTTTGACTGTATCATTTTAGTGACTAAACCACTATCTAAATCCATATAAACTAATATGCATGAAATATTAGCATACCTTGATTCTACTACGTGTATTATTTCAACATGTTTCGCAACCAAATTATTCCTACTATGTGTCCCATTTCAGCAAGCTGTATATATATCATTCCCGTTATGTGCCTTGTTTTAACTCGTTGCAGACATATCATTTCTGATATGTGTCTCATTTCAACACGTTGCAGACATACCACTACTGTTGATTGCCTCGTCTCAATACGATAAGACATACCATTTCGAAATAATTAATAGTGCACTATAATACATACATTATATAAGTGTATACAAATCATTATGCTTCATCGCATTCTTAAACAAACAATATTGAGTTCCTATAACAATTCGTATTGGCGCTCTTGGGTCTTTGTTTACCTTGTGTCGGAATCAGCTATTCATACGTTTGATAAACTATTCAGATGTCTGGTTTGTTGTACAAAATTTCAACTACAGGTAGTCAGACGTGGCCTCATATTCAGACGTCAAACTTTAATTTGTAATGATTACATATAAACTCAAATGTTCGAATCATGTTAGATTTCAATGCTTCTCATACGATTTGCTACTATAAATTTTCAGTCATCTGACCCACTAATTCAAATGCCTGATTGATTGTAGATTTATGTTTTTGGGTGTTTTAATGGGTTTTCACCATCTCTTAGCCTTAGGTTGGCTCTAGACTAGAAATAGTCAATCTTTATAATATATTTTTTATTGTTTAGTACGCCTATCATATTTTCATAGCATCCTTTTTCATTACATAGTCATAGTTATATTATTGATTAGTTTTTGTTTAACAATCATTTCTTCACAATGCTAACTTACCTATAAAAATAACTATCCTAGATAGTTTTATGTGTGTGTGTGTGTCTAAACACATAGTTAGTATACTTTAGTTCATAGTGGTATTTTTACAAGGTAATTGGTTATTATTAACAATCGAATTGTCATTTCAACTCTAAACAACCAACAATCAATCTAATTAATAACTTATTTATTTTGTCTCAATTTTCAGTTTATATCAATGTCGTACATTCAAGATTTTTAGGTGTAACTGAATAAGATTATGATTTGTTCTTAAAAAGCAAAGTATCATTTCAACTCTAAACATTTCTTCATTGACCCATTACAATTAGAGATATCGTTTCAACCTACATAGTTAATGAATAAATTTAAATTCAATTATTAATTTGATATTGTAACTCAACCTATATTTATTCCATTTACTCTAATAGAGGCATAGAAATGAGATAAGAGCATATAAAGATTCATATAGAAAGAAGGTAAATTCGCACTCACATATTAGTTCCCTTTAGCCTTGAAAATCCTCCTTATGGGTCTCTTCATTAGATCTCTATCCTTTTGATTTGTTATTGTTCTTCGTCTTTATATGCTAACATGAAAATATCAGCCCATATGTGCAATATTAACAAATGAAATACATCCTTTAGGAAACATCATACAAAACTTGTCCTAAGCTAAATTATTTGCATGCAAGTAATCATAATAACTTACTTAAATATTACTAGTAAAGAGCTTTGGATGGTTAGCTCAGATTCTCTCCTCGGGCTCCTAAGTACTCCCTGCTGGATCTGTTTCCATTGCACAAGGACCGATTGTACTTCTTTTTTTCGAAGCCTCTACACTCCATGCTCTACTACGCATGTAAGTCCATGGGCTGTAATAGACTTTAGTTCTACCTCCACATTTCTAATTGGTCTTGCTGCACTACAATCCTTGAATCATGAATGTACTTTCATAGGTATGATACATGAAAGACATTATGAACTCCCTTCAACTTTTCTAGAAGTTTAATTCTATAGGCTAACTTTCCCACTCTTTCCAATATCGGAAAAGGCCCAACGAATCGAGGCACCAACTTTCCCATTTACCAAATCTCATAATGTGCTTAAGCGGTGATACCTTCACAAACACCATGTTACCTACTACAAACTATAGATATGTATGCCTCCTATCTTCATATGATTTCTGTCTATCCTGAGCAGTCTTCATCCTCTTATGTACTTAATTATTTCAGAATTGTCTTTCATCATGTCAGGTCCAAGTGTAATTCTGTCAGTCGTCTCCTTCCAACAAGGTGATTTACATGGTCATCCTTACAAGGCTTTGAACGGTGCCATGCCTATGCTCTGCTGATAGTTGTTGTTGTAAGTAAACTCCACTAGTGGTAAATGGCCTTCCTAAGCTATACCAAAATCCAAAATACAAGCTCCAATAAGTCCTCAAATACCTTATTTCGCCCTTTCAGTTTGTTCAACCATCTGGGGGTTATATGCAGTGCTAAGGTTTAGCTCATTCCCTAAAGCATCCTAAAGACTCCTCCAAAACTTGTTGATGTAAAGTGGATCTTTATCCCTAGCTATGTTGACTGGAATCCCATGTAACTTGATTACTTTCTAAGCGTACAAGGTAGCTAATGTCACTACTATCCACTTACTTTTTACTAGAATGAAATGAATGCACTTGGCCAATCGATCAATGATAACCCAACTACTCTCATTTCCTCTTTTACTTTTAGGTAAGCCATTAATAGAGTCCATTGATATATGCTCCTACTTCCACTGTGGTCCTCTCATGGGCCTTCCACTACCTACTTTCATATGCCACTACCCTTCCTTTTTGCATCAATATCGCCCCAAACCCTGTACTACAAGCATATGAATATATAGTAAAAGGCTTAATGCCATCTGGAATGTCGATGCAGGTGCACTGGTCAACATCTCATTCAACTTAATAAATGCATGTTTGCACGCCACGTTCCCTAAGAACATTAGATTCTTCTTCGTGAGCTTAGTAAATGACGCTGATATTTTAGCAAAGTCCTTGATGAACTTTCTATAATAATCTACTCCACCAAGGAAACCTCAGATTTCTATAGCATTCTATGGAGTGCACCAACCATGGACCACCTGTAACAACCCTAATTTTGATTAACATTATTTAGGATATTTAATTAGTTAAATTATATAAAATAATGTGATGATTAAGGATTGAGATTTGTGTTAATAGAAAGGTAGCCGTACCATATAACAAATGAACTAAAGGGGGACTAAAATAAAATAGGTAAGGCAAATAGATGTGGGGTAAAATAGGAATAAATATATTCTTTTACCCTAAACCCTTAGGACATTCATTCTACACGTTCATTTGCAATAAACATAAAAGGCCGGTCACCATTAAGGAAGAACAAGAAGAAGATAAAGAAATCAAAGGAAGGAAGCTTAATCAATTCAAAACAATTCTTAAATCTCAACTCCTTAAACACAAAGCTAAGGTGAATAATGACTACATCTCATATTTTTGATTGTTTTCGGTTTTAGATTAAACCAGAACTATTTTGCAAGGTTTTTTCATGTTTTTGATAGCTAAATTGGATATATATGCTGGTTGATGATTTATGCTAATTCATATGAATTTAATGATAAGTTTTAATGTGAAAACCCTATTAAATAACATCCAAATGCCTTGCGATTTTAGAATAAGGTCAGAAATTATATTTTAGAGATAGCTTTCAATTTTCATAATTTTCTGAATTAAATGTTTTATATATTTATAAAAGGAGAAGGGACATTTTGTAAATTATTTAATTTGTTCATTTCAGAAATTTTTGTAGTACTTTTAGAAAAGAAATTAGCAACCAATCATATTTTGACAAACAAGGTAGGTTAGTCGAAAAGGATTGCTTTAAAAAGTTAAAAACTAGTTTATACATGCTTTTTACATGTTTTTCCACTTTCGGCACCTAGCCTTCGACACCTTACTTCCGCCTCCATTTCCATCGAAATCAAAGCACAAACTATCAAAGACTTGGTTCGTATTGAATTAGACATATGCGAAAAGTACTGGGTCGAAACAAGGGGTTCCAAAGGGGTCGAAGCCTTACTTTGTTCTTAAACGAAAATGTGCCTGCTTTGCTTTCGAAAGGAATGCTTTCAACTTGGTTAGCTTCCGACTGGGTCAAAATATTTTAAAGGAATGATTTCCAAAGAGTTTGCGCCTTTTTGTTTTAAGTAAATGCTTTCAAAGGTGATCAAAACCCCCTGTCACCAATTTCTACCTTTCGAAGCAAATGGCTTCAAAAGGGTTACTTTGTTTTTAAAACTTAGCCACTTCTCCAATGCTTTCGAAGGGTTGGTTGCGACACCATCACTTATTTACTTAGGAAATAGCTTTCGTAAGAGAACTTTCGACTTAGTTGTTTTATGACCCTTTTGTTCTATTGAAAGTGAAACCCAGAAGGTTTTGAAAGGAATAGTTTATAATGGTTTCGAAAGGTTATTCCGCATGTTTTACTTGAAGCCAAATGCTTTCGAAAGTTTTTATTTGATGAAAAGGATTTAGTGCTTTCAAAAGGTTTGAGATAAAGGTTTCAAAGGGGTGTTTCCCTAATGGTTTCGAAGGTTTTAAATGGATGGTTTCAATGATTATGAAAGGCAATGTTTATAGTGTTTTGATAAGAGGATGTCTAAGGTTTTAAAGCTTTCGATAGAAAGGTTTTTCAATGTTTTTGAAAGGTTTATTAAGAATGGTTTCGAAAGGTATGTTTCGGCCTTTCGGCCTAAGTTTATAAAGCAATGCAGTTACTTGGTTTCAAAAGGGGCACTTTCAATGGTTTCGAAAGGGGTACTTTCAAAGGTTTAAACATCAACAAAGTTTTGTGTAAAGTATATATAACATGGCAAGGTGATTTGAGTAAAGCATATAGTATATTTTCCTTGTTTAAAGTACGATTTAAAGGTTTAAATCAATTTGAGAGGAAATGTGTTCAAGGAAAATTTTATGGGTAGATGACCCATAGTAAAATGACTCAGATATTAGAATACCAAATTGGAATGGTATGGGGTCGCGCCATATACTTTAGTTAGTAGCCCCTAGCTAATATAGTTCTGAAATTCTAGTGTGTAGGGCTTTTTCACAGATAAGACTAAACTGATGTTAGACACAGAAAGGAATCCATAAAGGAGAGATAGGTTATTGGTGAGATCGCAAAACCATTAGGATCAGTTGACCTTGGGAGAACTAAGTTAGGGACAGACCATCCAGAAGAGGAGTATCTAACAGAAGTTATATTATTTGTTTATTTTTTCTGGTAGGCCCGAGTCAGCCAAAGGTTAGTTATTAACCAAACAAAACTATATTGTTCGGATAGATAGTCCATTGATTACCTTATTTATATGCATACATGATATTGCTAAAATTGTTTTAACCAGTTTGGTTGCAAGATTTTGGTTTGCAAAAGATATGTTCTAAAAGGATATCAGTGTGCGGAAACCCGTTTCGCTAAGCGGCATGGTCTCACTTAATATCATATAACCGAGATGTATGGTATTATTCACACCAGGATTTATGTCTGACTCGAAGTTTATGTTTTCCCCTTAAACTCTCAGGTGCTCAAAATTGATTTGAGTGGGCTGAGGGTTAAGGATTTTCAGGTTTTAGTAGGTGGACGAATAAAGCTTCTGGAGATGAGCAGGAGGCTGGTGTTAGCTATTTAGGAGTTGCTATGTTTTTATGTTTACTATGTTGTATTAAGTCTGTTATGACCATTTAGTACTCAAATCATCCAAGTGGACTTCTTCATATGTCGCTCTTGGCGTATTTATGTAATAATTATATTTGATCTAAACCTTGGAAACATTTGGGATTATGTAACTTGGATATGAAATGTTGTTTTGAATGTAATCAAAAAAGCGTTTGAATCTGTAATGATTTTATTTCATATTCAAATGCTTCTGATATTATGGATACCATTAACATTACCGTATTTGGTCATCAGAAATTAATATTATGGATGACTACAACATCTATAACGCTTAGCTTCGGGTCTCCAGATAGGGGATGTTACAACTTGGTATCAGATCATAGGTTTTAAAAACTTTAAACTAAATTGATTTTTGAAAACATAATCCTAAGGAATTAGAGATAAAATTGATGTATGGGATAACGCTATAGTAATGTATTTGTATTTGCTATATATAAATATGCGCTATATCTCTATTCTCTTATCTTTCATAGGCTATTCTTCTGTATCTTACGAGGCTTGAATATAGATATGGATGCTAGAAGTGAAAGTGCAAACCTTAGAGGGGGAAGTACCACTACAAATGGAAATTCCAGACCAAATATGAAAAGGAACCAAGGTCAAGCACAAGCTAGAAATGTGGATGCTAGAGCCCCGCAAGTTGACATGGGAGCAATGTATTAGTTCTTTGTTGAAATGATGCAGGCGGGAGTCGCTGCTGGAGTAGTTGAAGGAAATGATGGAGGAGTTCAGGGAGCTCTAATAGTCAACAATTATGTTGTTTTAAGTAGGGATTATGCTCGGTTGGGACGAAAGCCATTCATCAGAACTGATGACGCCATTGAAGTAGAGAATTGGTTAGCACACTGTGAGAGAATCTTTGAGATTTGGGGCTCAATGATAAGCAGAAGAGAAGGATTTCTTCTAAATAGTTTAAGGGAGCAGCGTTTCATTGGTGGACTAGTGTGATGATTGGAGTAAATGAAGAGACGATGACATGGGCTGAGTTTAAGAGGAGGTTTGAGGAGAGGTTTATGTTGGAGGTTGCGAAGTCCACTCTACTCAGAAAGTTTGCTGAGCTAGAGCTGAGGGAGATGACTATGCTGGAGTATGCTACAAAGTTTGAGGAGTTGGCGAGGTATGGGTATGCTACTGTTGATCCAGTGATTAAGAGAAATGAGAATTCCATTAGGGGGTTGAAATCTGAATTGGCTAGGGCTACATTACCTCATATCAGGGATCCTTGTGATGTTGTAGTAGATATGGCCTTTAGACATGAGGAGATGCTTGCTTTTCTAGAGAGAAATAAGGCAAAGGAAGTCCAGGTGGGGCAGAGTCAGAAAAGAAAGTTCTTCCATAAGAAAGGAGCTCAGAAGGCTGGAGCTGCAAAGAAGGGAAAGTCAGAGGTTGTCTGCTTTAAGTGTGATAAGAAAGGGCATTCTGCAAATGAATGTCGCTTAGGTGATGGAAAGAAGGTGATCGGGAAAAAGAATATTAGATGCTTCAATTGCGATCAAATTGGACATTATAAGAACCAGTGCAAGGAGCCAACCAAGGATGGAAGAGGCAGAGTGTTTCCATTGGAGCCGGCTACCTCGAAGCCAACAACAAAGGAAAACGGAAAAGCTGTGTTCGGAGGTACGCTTCTGATTCATGGTATGTCATTTAGCATTCTGTTTGATATCAGTGCATCGCGTACTTTTATATCTCGTTTTTTGGTAGATAAGCTTAACCTAGAACCCTCATACTTAGTTACTTCGTTAATGGTTGCAAACCCGATAGAAGGGTTTGCAACACTTGGGATGAAGTGTGACCACCTAGAGTTTGATTTGTTAGGTCATACCTTTGTTTGCAGTTTGCATGTGTTTGATTTCGTAGAGTTCGGAATTATTTTGGGTATGGATTGGTTAAGTAAGTACAATGCTAGGATATTTTACCATAATATGAAAATATTGCTTAGACACCCTGACTGTAGTGATCGGGTTGTATATATCGTAGAAAGCCCTAGCTGTGAGGTGAATGCTTTGTTGGGCATTGTGGAGGTAGAAGACAAGTTAAATCGAGTTTTCGTGGTTAGAGAATTCGTGGATATTGTTGAACCCGTAGTAGGATTGCCACTGTAACGAGTCATTGAGTTTCAGATAGATTTGGTGCCAGGAGCAGAACCAGTGAGTAGACCACCAAGTAGGATGACACCTACCGAGATGAGGGAGTTGAAGGTGCAGTTGGTGGATTTGGAAGGGAAGAATTTTATTGGGCCAAGCAGTTCGCCTTGGGGAGCAGCCGTAGTGTTTGATGAGAAACCAGACGGATCGTTAAGGTTATGTACTGATTATCATAAGTTGAATGAGAAGACGATAAAGAATCGATATATGTTTCCTAGAATTGACGATTTGTTCGACCAGTTGAGTGGAGCCAAGGTATTTTATCAGTTGGATTTAGCAATAGGCTTTCATCAGCTTAGTGTAGCGGAGGATAGTATTCCTTTGAAAGCGTTTAGAACTAGATAGGAATCGTACGAATGGTTAGTGATGTCGTTCGGACTAACTAATGCGCCAGCATTCTTTGTGGATTTGATGAACCGAGTTTTCCGAGAGCATTTGGATAGGTTTGTGTTGGTACTTATAAATGATATTTTGATATACTCTAAGGATGAAAGGGAGCATGAAGTTCATCTTAGAGTGATGTTGGAAACATTGAGGTAGCATCAGCTAAAGGAAAAGTTTTCGAAGTGTCATTTCTGAAAGAAGGAAGTGAAGTTTCTTGGTCATGTAGTCTCAAAGAAAGGGTTGTCTATAAATCCGACTAAGATTGAAGCGGTGAATAATTAGAAGAGACTCGGGACAATGACTGAGCTAAAGAGTTTTCTTGGATAAGCTAGGTATTATCAAAGGTTCATAAAGGATTTCTCACGAATAGCAGCACCGATGACTAAACTAACGCGAAATGATGTGAAGTTTGTGTGGACCGATAAGTGTGAGGAAGCATTCTAGAGCTTGAAACACTTATTGACTAATGCAACTATGTTAGTTGTTCCAAAAGGGAATCAGGATTTAGTAGTAAATATAGATGCTTATGGAACTAGGTTAGGAGCTGTGTTAATGCAAAGAGGTAAAGTGATTGCCTATGCTTCTCGACAGCTTAGACCTCATGAGTTGAGATACTCGACGCATGATTTGGAATTGACTGCGGTGATTTTGCGCTAAATGTGTAGAGGCATACCATTTGGGAGAAAGATTTGAGTTATATACGGATCATAAGTCATTAAAGTATTTATTTTCTTAGAATGAGCTAAATACGATACAGTAGAGGTGGTTGGAGTTTATAGCTGCTTATGATTTTGGAATTGTGTACACACCAGGAAAAGGCAATAAGGTTGCAGATGCACTTAGTAGAAAACATCAGAATGCAGTGTTGGCAATGATAGCTGAGTGGAGAGATTTGGAAGCATAGACGACATATAGAGTACAGTGGAGATCTAAAGCTCGATCTAGTGGAGGTACTGTAGTGTTATCATATTTAGAAGTTCGATTAACGATGATCCAAAAGATTGCTTCGAAACAGATGGAGGACCTAGTATTAGTTGAATGGACCAAGAAGTTAATAGATGGAACTAAGAGCGAAGACCTGAAGGATTTTAGTCTTGACCAAAATGGGTGGCTGAGAAAGAAAGGAAGATTGTGTGTTCCGAATGTGGGAGACATTAGGAAGGAAGTTTTGGAGGAATGTCATCGTTCGAAGTTCACTATTCATCCAGGAGGAACTAAGATGTATCAGGACATGAAGAGGAGTTTCTTCTAGGAAGGAATGAAGAGGGATGTGGGCTTATGGGCAAAGCAGTGTCTGAACTGCCAACAGGTAAAGGCCAAACATCAGAAGCCAAGTGGGCTACTTCTGCAATTAGATATCCCATTATGGTAGTGGGATTCTATTTCTATGGATTTTATAGAAGGGTTGCCAAGATCTAATAAAGGAAATGAAAGTATATAGGTCATAGTGGATAGGTTAACCAAAATTGCCCATTTCATTCCAGTAAAGTTAACCAGGGTGGCACCTGTTTTAGATAAGTTATTCATGAAGAATGTAGTTAGACTTCATGGATTCCTAGGAATATCGTAAGTGATAGAGATTCCTTGTTCACTATCGAGTTTTGGAAGAGTCTACAGGATACTTTAGGTACCAAGCTCAAGATGAGTACAGCTTACATCCACAGACTGACGGGCAAACGGAAAGAATTAACAAAGTGTTGGAAGATTTGTTAAGAGCTTGTGTGCTAGATTTCAGGGCATCATTGGAAGACCATCTGCATTTAGTTGAGTTTTCGTATAACAACAATTTTCAGGCTAGTATGAGGATGACACCGTTTGAAGCTTTGTACAGAAGGTTGGTACTTGGTCTGGATTTAGTTAGAGAAGCTGTAGAGAAGAATGAGTTGATTCGGGCTAGAATGAAGGAAACTCGGTCTAGGCAAAAGAGTTATGCTGATAGAAGATGGAAATATTTAGAGTTCTCTGTTGGAGATCATGTTTTCATTAAGGTATCACCGATGAAAGGTGTAATTCGATTCGGGT
Organism: Allium fistulosum; assembly: GCA_030737815.1. Taxonomy (NCBI): domain Eukaryota; kingdom Viridiplantae; phylum Streptophyta; class Magnoliopsida; order Asparagales; family Amaryllidaceae; genus Allium; species Allium fistulosum. Next base: position 747,067,803 of record CM060905.1, on the reverse strand, counting down.
AGTCAGGGAAATTGGCACCGAGATTTGTTGGACCATTTCCTATTATAGAAAGGATCGGGAAACTCGCATATAGAGTAGAATTACCAAAACAGTTTGGCAGGAGTCCACGATATTTATCATATTTCTCATCTGATGTTGACTCCTCTTTTTGAGCGACCTAAAACTCTGTAATCTAACATTCACGACCTAGCGACCTAACTTCTCCAACGACCTAGCGACCTAAATACTCAAGCGACCTAACGACCTAAATACTCAAGCGACCTAACGATCTAAAGCTATCAGCGACCTAACGACCTAGAGCTATCAGCGACCTAATGACCTAAAGCTATCAGCGACCTAACGACCTAGAGCTATCAGCGACTTAACGACCTAAAGCTATCAGCGACCTAACTGTCAGCATAAAGACAACGCGACCTACAACTTATCCTAGGTCGTCCACGACCTAAAACTTACTACCTAGTTCGTGCAAGCCGAAATAACTCCCTATGCCGCTTTTCCCTAAGTCGCTCACCATTTTCACTAGGTCGCCAACGACCTACAACCTTAACTCGCTCACAACCTACTGGTTCAGACAAGACTCAGTGCAGTTGAGATAAATTAGCTCAATCTTTTAGGTCGTTTGCGACCTAGGACTTGTTATCCACTAACCCGCTGCTACCTTCATAACTGAAGCCACGACTCATAGGTCATTAAAGACCCACGACCTATCTTAGGTCACTCACGACCTACGACCTAACTTAGGTCATACACGACCTAAGACTTGGAGATCGAATCTTGCCCAGAATCTCCCCTATAAATACAGCCCTAACTCCAACTAGCAAAGGACTTTTTTGCTGATCTTCTGAAGAGTTGTTACTCTGCTGAATTCTAACCTCATCCAACACATTAAGCCTTCCAAACATTGAAGACACTACAACAAGCTTCGAAAAAGATCAAGCACATCCAACATGGATTCAAAGAGCCTTATCACATCAAAGTTTGAGCTACTAGTCTGAAGTGTTTTTGTGATCAAAGTGAATTGTATTTGAAGTGTTTTTGTGATCAAAGTGAATTGTATTTGAAGTGCATTGTATCAAATTGTAACCAGATCAGCAATAAAAGAATATAAAGTGGACGTAGGCTTAATTACGAGCCGAACCACTATAAAATCGTTGTCTCTTTACCTTTTCTGCTATTTTTCAGCTTATATTCTGTTCCCGTATCACGGGTGGTGCTTTCACATTACTACTACACACACCAGGGTGTTAGCGTTCAATTTTCAGCGTTAACATTTTGGTGCTTTCACTGAGAACCCAACTCAGGAATATTGTCACCATTGCTTCGCAAAAGTTTGTTGAAAGAATCTCTCTAAAAACTAGAAGTCTATCTGAAATCATGGCTCCTGGAAGAAAGAGTAGATCTACTAGATCCGGAAATGCTCATGAAGGGACCTCCGCTTCCCCAATAGCAAACCAGGCAACTCGTACCGTTGGAGTCACAAGGGCTGAATTAGACGATGCAGTGTCGGGATTATACCAACAAATTGAAGCTCAAAACGCCTTGATGATGGATAGATTAAACGCTCTACTTGGGGCAAATCAACAACCAGAGAACAATGAAACAACCTTTGCCGACCACACCCATAATCCCCAAGAGAGAGGTATTCCTCAAAGAGCAACTAGCACCGCCGAAATGCAATCTTTCCAAGCTGAAGGTTTACGGTCGCAGCCAACCTTTTGCGAACATCTGCCCAGGCAAACTTCTGAAAGGAGAGATGACGTCTGCCCGACAATGCCTTTGAACAATGAGGAGTACCTATCAGGGATGGTTCGTCGAATCACGAAAGAGAGCATGCAGAGGGAAGAAAATGAGAGCGACTGGGGATTTGCTCCAAGCAAGACTCCATTTACTGAAAGGATCCTGAAAGCAGAATTTCCAAGGAAATTTGTACCTCCTACTATCTCGGCTTATAGGGGAACAAGTGACCCTAATCATTTCCTATATAAGTACGACTGGCATATGACTAGTGCAAGAGCATCAGATGAAATTAAGTGCCGATACTTTCCAGTGTACTTGGAGGGAGTGGCTCTACTTTGGTTCACAAAGCTACCAGTTCGGTCCGTAGATCAATTCTCCGAATTAATGCAAAAGTTCAGAGATCAGTTCAGGTTGTATGCTTCAAAGGCTAAGGATATGATGTCACTGTCTAGTCTTGAACAAGTTCCCCGAGAATCTATCAGATCTTTCTTGAATCATTTCAATATAGCCCTAGCCGAAGTGGATAATGCAGAACCCCGTATGGTCCTGACTTACCTGATGCGAGCCATCAACAAATCCAGTGAATTCGGAAGATGGTTAAAAATGAAAGAGCCAAACTCACTTGAGAAATTCTATAGGAAGGCCGACGAATTCATGCGTCTAAAGAGTCTTTCTGCACCAGCAAAAGTGTTTGTTGCCGAGGTCAAAAATAATGATCTTGCTTCTCACAGAAGAGAATCTGGAAACCAGAAAAGGGAAAATGACAGAGAAAAGAAGCAGGGGAATGAGAAAAAACCTCGCCACTTTAATCCTTCAGATTTTACTCCCTTAACCGACACACCGGAAAATATCTTTTTCATGACAAAAGATGTTGTCAAGTATCCCAAACCAACTGAGATGAGGGGAAGTGCAGTGAATAATGGGAAATTCTGCCGATTCCACAATCAACCTGGCCATGACACTGACCAATGTCGCCAGTTGAAGAATGTGATTGAAGAGTTGCTGAAATAGGGTAAATTGCAACAATATGTGGAGAAAAACAGAATCGACCCAACCTCATCCACTCAGGGGCAACAACATCCTGCCCATCAATCAGGCTCTGGCAACAACACTGCAGTGCAAGAATCTGAAAAGCTTGTCATTAATGTTGTCACAGGAGGTCCTCACACAACAGGCAGGAATTGGAACGACTGCTGACAACCCACAAGACTGCAGCTGGGGCATCTTCCAATCTCTCTGGCATATAAATCCAAAACTACGAGTCCAGTGGAAATGGAAATTCAATCCAGAGATTCTGGAACAACAATCACTTGCATCCATTTTTTACTTAACAGCATTGCTTAATTTTGTAAAATGATGGTGGATGTGTAACTTTTGTATTGTAAACCACTGAGAAATCAGTGTGAATCAATAATAAAGAACTATAAATCTTGTGTTCTCTAATGCTATAAAATGCCTGTCTCATTTTGATATGCAAGTATCTTTAAAATATTGCTAAAATATCGATTTAATATTGCAGGCAATCAAAGCAAAGCTTACCCATCACAAGGCCAAGTGATCCCCGTAAATCACTCGATAAATGAATTTCAAGCCACAAAAGGTTCCAGACTCAAATCCAATATAAGATGAACTTCACGCAAAAAAGCTGATGATTCTGCCAAAGGGGTACTTTTCCAAAGAAAAGGAACCAGGCACTTGTTAACTAATTATAATCGTCTGTACAAATAGACATCTGATTAGATAGCTCGCGCATGCCCCGTGGAATCATTTAACAGTGAAGTTCGCTTCTTCGGATGGAGCAAACTACTTACAAAAAAGGAACACGGGCTCAAAGATGATAACAAGGGACCGCTAAAGAGCAAACGATGGAGAGACATGGGCAAGCCAGTCAATAAAAGCCCTCTTCGGAGGCGCAAGACCTCTTCGGAGGCGCAAGACCTCTTCGGAGGCGCAACTATTCGGAGGATAAAGACCTCTACGGAGGCACAAGCCCTCTTCGAAGGCACGCCAAAAAATGGATGTGCTCTTCTCAACAAAAAGGTTGGTGGAACCAGAGGGCGCAGGACCTTTGTTAACGAGTTGCGATCGTTTGTGCGAACAAACATCCAATTAAGTAACTTGCATTCGCCCCATGGATCCATTTAACTGTGAGAAAGTAACTTCCAGGCAATCAAATAAAGACCTCTTCGGAGGCACAAGACCTCTCCGGAGGCACAAGACCTCTCCGGAGGCACAAGACCTCTTCGGAGGCACAAGATCTCTCCGGAGGCATAAGACCTCTCCCGAGGCACCACAAGCCCTCTTTAGAGGCACAAGCCTTCACCAAAGGCACATAATGCCCTCTTCGGAGGCAGAAGACCTTCCCTAAGGCACATAAGACCTCTCCGGAGGCACAAGACCTCTCCGGAGGCACAAAGCCCTCTAACGAGGCACAAGCCCTCTTCGGAGGCACAACTCTTCGAAGGCACATTTCACCGGAGTTGAAGTGCAAAATGCTCCTCTTCAGAGGCCCACTTCACCAGAGCTGAAATGCCAAAAAAGCTTCTCTTCGGAGACCAAAATGCTCCTCTAACAAAACACAAAGCCTTCTTCAGAAGCACTAAACAGATAAAGCCCTCTAATGAGGCACATCCAAAAACTTCATTAATGGAACCACTAAAGGGGCACCTTCTCAAGAAAGAAGGTTCTAGGCCACAGCTGAATACTTACAATCATTTATACAAACAAGTATCCAGTAAAACAGCTAACGCCAGTCCCGTGGGCCCATTCAACGATGAAATACAACTTTCTGACAAAAAGATCAAAACATTCTTCAGAATCCCGCTTCACTGCGTAGGAGAATCCACTTTTCAACAAGTAAAAGTGATTATCCCCAAAAAGTTGAAGTGTTCTTTAGAAAGAGAGAGAAAGAAAAAACTTCTCCAATACAAGGCATACTCTATTAAAAGTAGAATAATATTTCCTCAAAATGGAAGAATTATTCTCTAAAATAAGAGTACAAGTCTTTTCAGAATACTGCAGTAAGCAGTGGTATGGGGGTACATAGCTATATTAATAATGCTCAAACATCATACCATAAGCTCACTACAGTATCACATAAAGTAAATAAAGAAACTTATGCAAAAACAAAGAATAAATGCATTCATACATATACTGACAAGAAATTGTACAAGTAAAAAGAACCATTTTATTCCATACTATAAAGTTCTTGTACATGTGCAGGTTTCAACAAGCGGAGGCCGGTATCCGCACAATCTTCGGTCAATACATGCAAAAAGCAAAAAGCAAAACAAGAAGCATAAAGTCCAGCTTATCATTCCATCTTCCCGCCACCCTTAGAGCCCTTTCCCAGCTTGATAACTAGTTTTGGAAGCCGCTGTGGACGGATCGGGGGGGGGGAGAGAGAGGAGTAGTCGGATCTTCTTCTACTTTATCTTCTCCAGCTGAAGTGCTTTTCTTCTTCTTCCTCATTGCGCGTTTCCCTTTCCTCTTTGAAGAAGACTCACTCCCCGGAGTAAGCAACGCAGAAAGTTTGGTATCATCATCATAAGACTGCTCCGGGGTCTTCTCACTATCCTCAAATTCTTCCGCCTTCTGCTCTTGCGAAGCGGGTGGATCCTCCAAGCCTTGAAGGGCTTCTATTTGCTCTTCCTGCGAACCCGGCTGAGAAGCAGGAGTGACTTGAAGGGATGGAGGGGGAACAGCTGGGAGAGGAGAAGTGTGCGCAGCATTCAGTGTTTCTGCTACAGAAGAAAAGAAGTTAAAATCAATATTCTCCGAAAAAAGAGAAGATATTGGATCATCAGGACTCAAGTAATAAGCAAAAAATTCATCAAAATCAGGTGAAGCGAGCAAGTAGTCCGCTTGACTTGGATCAACATTGAAGTTACCTGGAGAAGTCGGTTTAATCACTTCGATTTCAAAGTTTTCGGCTTCAGTGTCGTCCTGGGTCTTCTCCTCGACCTGAACAGTGGAAGGCTCAGTAGTCGCGATTTTGACTACGGCTTTTGCAGGAGGTGGAGAATAAGAACTAGAGTCGATGGTATCAGGGTCGACCGAAGCCGGAGGACGAGCGGGGTCAGTTAAAGTCGCTTTCTCTAAACGCTCTCCTCCTGCTGCTTCGGCTCGCTCCCTAGCAAGCTGCTCTTTTCCCCTGGTAAGGGCGGCACGTGCTTCATCATCCAGATAAGTCGCCTCAAGATCCACCTCTGCATAACCAGCGCCTCCGAACATGTCAATTATCGCTTCCCACACTTCAGCCAAAGTAATTTCATATGTCGGTCCCAGAAACGAAAGACTCCCACACCCCAAGACGCTATGGATATAAAAGTCAAATAAAGTAGAGCTGATTTTTGCCTTCGTCGCCTCGTGCGACTGCTCAGCCGCTTCTTTTTCGGCAATGGCTGCAACTTGGCCAGCAACTGCCTCATCGCGCTCTTTTCGGTTTTCAATAACTGAGCTTGCAGCCTTGCAATTTCCAAATCTTGAGAGCTGACTTTTTCCTGCAGCTGGACGGTGTCTTTGCGGTATTTTTCAACAATATGCTGTTCCGCTTCAAGTTTGGCTTCAGCATCTCGCTGAGCAGCATGAGCATCTCGAACTTGCTTCTGGAGCATCTCTTCCTTTTTTGTATAGGAAGTAGAAGAAGTGGCAAGTTCATTCTATAGATTCTCAACTTCGGCCTCAAGTCTCCCGTAGTCATCGACAATGCTCTTCATTTTAGCGTCGTGCTGTTTAAGAATTTTTTGCCATTCAGACTTGTCATTTTCCATAGTCAACATGGCTTCGATGTTGGCGCGATTTACTCTTTGAAGTTTATCAACAAGCTTTTGCCATCCCGACATTCTCTCGATATCAAGTTTAACGGCATCAAAATTCCGTAACATAGCTTGTTTATCAATGGGAACAAGATCGAGGTCAAAACGAACTCCCTTTAAACACCAGTGCGGAAACCGGCCTTGGAGAGTTGCAAGGCCTTGTTCAACCTGATATCGGGGCCTACTAATGATTGTCTGAATATCAGCTTTCTTAAGAGCAGGAGAACCAGATGGAATTTCTATAGAGATTGGAGCATCGGTCTTTTCAGAAGTTGCAGATGCTGATTGATCGCTAAGTTTGACCCGTTTGCTCGGATCGTCAGTAATGCGACTCTTCCCTTTATCATCATAGGATTTTCTTTTATGGGAGTCATCATCCCTTCTTCGTTGCCACTCCTCATAAGTTTGCCTTTCGTGAGCTTTTCTAGCAGCTCTTTCTTCATCTGTTTCCCTCGGGGCAGTGAGATAGTGCCTAAAATCATAAGTTTCGTGGCTTCCATGGCGCTGGAATTTGTCGTAGTACGAGCCACTTCGCCCCATCGGAGAATCTGAAAGTGAAAAAAGACAAGTCTTAGAAATTTCCAGGAGAAAGAAGTTAAGTGCGTATAAGTGCCAAAAAGATTCTAGGTGTGTGTGGCGTGTGAACTATGCGCATCGAGCTACAAATCACTCTTCGGCTTTGGGGTAATGTCAACTTTTGCAGCTGGAGTTAACTCTTGGGTTGATGGAGTTTGCTGCAAGGCGGATGTCGCCTCAATTGCTGAAGAAATAACTTTAGTAGAAATAGAGTCATCCTTAAAAAGTTCTTGCGAAGTTATCATTAAATCTCTTAGATCATCAAAAGTGTCGTCACCGTCAAACTTAGCGGGACTCTTTCTCTCAACTTCCTTATCATTAGCATTCCCGGAGTGTTTAGAAGTTTCTTCTTCTTCGATTACTGGGGAGAGTGTAAACTTGCCAGATGAACCCGCAACATCGGCAGAGGTGGAACATTTCACCAGTGCAGTCTCTACAGTAGGTTCCTTCGGAGCAATCTCTTCTGCAGAAGCTGGGGCATCTGATGTCTTTACTGGAGAATCAGGGACTTCATGAGGCTGAATAGAACGGGAAGAATGTAGGAGTCTGAATTGATGAAAAAACTCATCTTTCAACAGAAATTGGGTACTCCTCTCCTCAACTGGCACAGCCATGAGCCTCTCAAAAGTCGGTTTGTGACCAGGATCCCTAGAAGGAGGAGGAAGTGCTGAAAAAGTAAAGGGCGAAGTTAACACTTGACAATTCGGGCTTCGAAAAGTTCAGAAAACATAAGGAAAGAAAAAAGATAAATGATCATACTTCCCACTCTCCATATAGCATAAAATCCCGGAGGACAACGAACGTAGAAAAACTGACTCAGAAACCCGTGAACACTATCAGGAAGATCAATGATCAGTTTGCGGTTCCTAGCACTTTTCACAAGTGTGATGGAAGGATGGTCTTTATTTTTGGCAAACGAGCACAGATAACAAACTTCGTCAAAACTCGGAAGACGGTCCAGCGTCCTCCTAAATAGCACACATAGTCCCATCAGGATGGCGTAGCCATTGGGATGTAACTGAAAGGGAGAGATAGACAGTCGAAGAAGAAGCTGCTGAAGGAAATCGTTAAAAGGAGGAATGGCTTCGTTCATGCACATTTGGCGATTAACGGCAACGAAACCATGGGGTGGTATGTTAGCGGTGTCGTTTTTCTTAGGAAGTATGGCATCTGCTTCAGCAATCCCGAACTGAGTGCACAGTTGGCGGAAAACTTTATATGATAGTGTGGTCGAGATTCTTTCTGGAGGATTAGCTAATGGAGCAGGAATAGGAATAGCCTCTCCAGCTTGAACTGTTACTTCTTCTTGTTGGGAAGTCATTCTACACAATCAACTGGATGTTCAAATATGAAGGTGCACGTTTCCTAAAAAGTGTGAAGTGTTGTGCAGAACTAATAAAAATAGAAAGCAAACATAACTGGAATTAAACTAGTTGACAATTGGTCGATTACAAGATTTCAGGAGTTGTTAATTTAAAACTCAAGTGCAATGTTAATGCAAACAAATCAGCTTTAGTTGACTATTTTAGTTTTGCTTTAATACTTCACTTGAATTGGTTGGTTTACAGCATTTCATTCACAAAGCTCATTGGAGTTAATTATTCTTTATCGACTAATTTGTCATTCGATGTGGGCAGTCAATGGCAGTATATTCGTCCCAGTTTTCTGCAAATGTTATGCTTAAACAGGTTGTTAGATTAAAAGTTAATATAATCTATAAAAAAGTTCAAGCAGTTCAAAGTTCAAAGTTCAGTCAAGTCCAAACAGTTCAAGTCTTAGGTCGTCCAGCGACCTAGCATAGGTCGGAAACTCCTTAGGTCGCACTGTGCAAGTCAAAAGGTTCAAGGAAATGCAAATTTCTCAAAGTCCTAACTCGGGCGCGACCTAAAGCCTATGCCGCGTAAAGATTAAGTCGTTGATATGTTAGGTCGCTCAACTGTCTCAATGCGGTTAGCTCGCTAGAAGGTTATGTTGTGCAAGTCATGTCCAAGCTGCTAAGTCATAGGTCGTTCGATGTTTAGCGCGACCTAAAAGTTCTCTTATGTCGTTCAGCTTTCCTTAGGTCGCAAGGGTTCTTAGGTCGCGAGTTATATTGTGTCGCTCGAGTTCACTAAGTCGCTAACTTCTTCTCCACGCAATAACTCACCAAACCCGATAACCCATTATCGCCAATACAACAAAATCCATCATCCCCTTCGTAAAATTCATCATCATTTCATACCATTAAATCATTCGAAAACCGATTCAAGATATCTCCGATCTATCATAGACCCAACTCACTGCTGTGCGTTCGTGAATCACAACAACAACAGTTGCCAATAACGATCAAAAGTCAATCACAACACGACTCAGAGTGAAGCACGGCGTACAAAATTGGTTTGGGTATCGGAGATTAGAATTTGTGGTTCGATGGTGATTGTGGCATGGATAAAGATCGAGTATACTTACGTAATACGATAATGAGGATGGATCGCTGAATGATTAACTCAAATTCGCCTTTGAAATCACAGAATTCTGTTAATGGCAGAGCAGGAAAATCAGAGCAGTTAAGTGAGGAAGGAGTGGCGACCTAACAAATTTATATGGGGCTGAGAGAAGAAGGCGAATAGGCACGCGAGTTAGCACAGTTTTAGGTCGCTAACGACCTAGCAGAGTTAAATCGAAGCACACGACTTACGACATAGGCCTGTACTTCGAGGGGCAAATGTTAACTCCTTTTTTTGAGCGACCTAAAACTCTGTAATCTAACATTCACGACCTAGCGACCTAACTTCTCCAACGACCTAGCGACCTAAATACTCAAGCGACCTAACGACCTAAATACTCAAGCGACCTAATGACCTAAATACTCAAGCGACCTAACGACCTAAAGCTATCAGCGACCTAACAACCTAGAGCTATCAGCGACCTAACGACCTAAAGCTATCAGCGACCTAACGACCTAGAGCTATCAGCGACTTAACGACCTAAAGCTATCAGCGACCTAACTGTCAGCATAAAGACAACGCGACCTACAACTTATCCTAGGTCGTCCACGACCTAAAACTTACTACCCAGTTCGTGCAAGCCGAAATAACTCCCTATACCGCTTTTCCATAAGTCGCTCACCATTTTCACTAGGTCACCAACGACCTACAACCTTAACTCGCTCACAACCTACTGGTTCAGACAAGACTCAGTGCAGTTGAGATAAATTAGCTCAATCTTTTAGGTCGTTTGCGACCTAGGACTTGTTATCCACTAACCCGCTGCTACCTTCATAACTGAAGCCACGACTCCTAGGTCATTAAAGACCCATGACCTATCTTAGGTCACTCGCGACCTACGACCTAACTTAGGTTGTACACGACCTAAGACTTGGAGATCGAATCTTGCCCAGAATCTCCCCTATAAATACAGCCCTAACTCCAACTAGCAAAGGACTTTTTTGCTGATCTTCTGAAGGGCTGTTACTCTGCTGAATTCTGACCTCATCCAACACATTAAGCCTTCCAAACATTGAAGACACTACAACAAGTGAATTGTATTTGAAGTGTTTTTGTGATCAAAGTGAATTGTATTTGAAGTGCATTGTATCAAATTGTAACCAGATCAGCAATAAAAGAATATAAAGTGGACGTAGGCTTAATTACGAGCCGAACCACTATAAAATCGTTGTCTCTTTACCTTTTCTGCTATTTTTCAGCTTATATTCTATTCCCGTATCACGGGTGGTGCTTTCACATTACTACTACACACACCAGGGTGTTAGCGCTCAATTTTCAGCGTTAACATCTGAGAAAGTGTGTTTGAGATCCGGAGACTGCTATAGCACCAACTGTCTTAGAGGACTTAGTATTAGAGCCGAATTTGAGTATAGTTAGGTAGCCAATTCATATAGTCGCAAGAGGAGAAAAGGTTAAGGAACACAACAGTTGGATTAGTTAAGATCCAGTGGAGCGACAATGAGAGAGACTGTACTTGGAAAACTGAGAACAGGATTGGAGACGCTTATCCTGATTTGTTTTATGGTATGTTTTACCTTTATGATTGATTTGTTAAGCACCTTATCGTAATTTCGAGAACGAAATTCTTTAAGGTGGGGAGTCTGTAATAACCCTAATTTTGATAAAAAAAATTTAGGATATTTAATTAGTTAAATTAAATAAAATAATGTGGTGATTAGGGGATTGAGATTTGTGTTAATAGAAAGGTAGTCGTTTCATATAACAAATCAATAAAGGGGGACTAAAATAAAATAGGTAAGGAAAATAAATGACGGGTAAAACAGGAATAAGTATATTCTTATACCATAAACCCTTAGGCCATTCATTCTACACATTCATTTACAAAAATTGAACATAAGGGGCTGGTCACCATTAAGGAAGAATAAGAAGAAGATAAAGCAATCAAAGGAAGGAAGCTTAATCAATTCAAAACCATTCTTAAATCTCAACTCCTTAATCACAAAGCTAAGGTGAATAATGAATACATCTCATGTTTTTGATTGTTTTCAGTTTTAGATTAAATCCTAACTATTTTGCAAGGTTTTGCTATGTTTTTTATTGTTAAATTAGATATATATGCTTGTTGATGATTTATGCTAATTCATATGAATTTTATGATATGTTTTAATGCGAAAACCTTATTATATGACATCTGAATGCCTTGCGATTTTAGAATAAGGTCAGAAATGATATTTTAGAGATCAGTTTCAATTTTCATAATTTTCGGAATTAAAGTGGATTTTATGTTAATTTTCTAGTGAAAAAATGATTATTTGGGTTTAAAATTAATTACGGCTAATATATGTATGTTTTGGATCGGAAATTAATATATGTTAGAAAACATATTAAAAATGATGGGAATTTTTATAGATTTTGCCTAAGTGTTTTAATAAGTTTATAAAATTATTTAAGGTATGGCACTTAAATGTTTTATATATTTATAAAAGGAGAAGTGGCGTTTTGAAAATAATTTAATTTGTTTATTTCAGAAATTTCAGCAATACTTTTAGAAAATAAATTTGCAACCAATCATGTTTTAACAAACAAGGCAGGTTAGTTGAAAAGAAGTTCTTTAAAAAGTTAAAAATCAGTTTATACATGCTTTTTACATGTTTCGCCACTTTCGACACCTAGCCTTCGACACCTTACTTCCACCTCCATCTCCATCGAAACCAAAGCACGGGGTATCAAAGACTTGGCACATAGTGAATTGGTCATAGGCGAAAGGTACTGGGTCGAAACAAGGGGTTCCGAACGGGTCGAAGCCTCACTTTGTTCTTAAATGAAAATGCACCTACTTTGCTTTCAAAAGGAATGCTTTCGACTGGGTCAAATTGTTTTAAAGCAAAGGTTTCGAAAGAGCTTGCACCTTTTTGTTTTAAGTAAATTCTTTCGAAGAGGTCAAAACCCCTTGTTGCCGCTTTCCACCTTTCGAAGCAAATGGTTTCGAAAGGGTTACTTCGTTTTTAAAACTTAGCCACTTCTCCAATGCTTTCGAAGGGTTGGTTCCGACTCCATCACTTCTTTACTTAGGAAAAAGCTTTCGTAAGAGCGCTTTTGACTTAGTTGCTTTATGACCCTTTTGTTCTATTGAAAGTTAAACCCAAAAGGTTTTGAAAGGAATAGTTTCTAATGGTTTCGAAAGGTGATTTCACATGTTTTACTTGAACCCAAATGCTTTCAAAAGGTTTGATTTTATGAAAAGGATTTAGTGCTTTTGAAATGTTTAGGATAAAGGTTTCGAAGGGGTGTTCCCTAATGGTTTCGAAGGATTTAAATTTAAGGTTCCAATGTTTTCAAAAGGCAATGTTTATAGTGTTTTGATAAAAGGATGTCTAAGGTTTTAAAGTTTTCGAAAGAAAGGTTTTTTAATGTTTTCAAAAGGTTTATTAAGAATTTTTTTGAAAGGTATGTTTTGGCCTTTCGGCCTAAGGTTATAAAGCAAAGTAGTTACTTGGATTTGAAAGGGGTACTTTTAATGGTTTCGAAAGGGGTACTTTCAAAGTTTTGAATGTTTTAATCAACAAAGTTTTGTAAAGTATATATAACATGGCAAGGTGATTTGAGTAAAGCATAGATTATATTTTCCTTGTTTAAAGTACAATTTAATGGTTTAAATCAATTTGATAGAAAATGTTTTCAAGGAAAATTTTATGGGTAGATGACCTTAAGTAACATGACTCAGATATTAGAATACCAGATGGGACTGGTATGGGGTCGCACCCTATACTTTAGTTAGTAGCCCCTAGGTAATATAAGTCCAAATTCCAGTGTGTAGGGCTTTGTCACAGGTAAGACTAAAAGGATGTTACAGAAAGGAATCTATAGAGGAGAGATAGGTTATTGGTGAGCCCGCAAAACCATTAGGATCAGTTGACCTTGAGAGAACTAAGTTAGGGATAGACCGTCCAGAAGAGGAGTCTCTAACATAAGTTAGATTATTTGTTTATTTTGTCTAGTAGGCCCGGAGTTAGCCAAAGGTTAGTAGTTAGCCAAAAAAACTATAGTGTTCGGACAGATAGTCCATCGATTACCTGATTTATATTCATACATGATATTGCTAATATTGTTTTAACCAGTTTGGTTGCAGGATTTTGATTTGCAAAAGATATGTTTAAAAAGGATATCAATGAGCAGAAACCCGTTTCGCTAAGCGGCGGGGTCCCACTTAATATCATATAACCGAGATGTATAGTATTATTCACACCAAGATTTATTTCTGACTCGAAGTTTATGTTTTTCCCCTTAAACTCTCGGGTGCTCAAAATTGATTTAAGTAGGTTGAGGGTTGAGGATTTTCAGGTTTTAGTAGGTAGATGAATAAAGCTTCCGGAGACGAGCATGAGGCTGGTGTTAGCTATTTAGTTGTTCTATGTTTTCATTTCCGCTGTGTTGTATTAAGTCTGTCATGACTATTTAGAACTCTGATCATCCAAGGGGGCATCTTCATATGTCGCTCTTGGCGTATTTATGTAATAATTATATTTGATCTTAACTTGGGAAACATTTGGGACTATGTAACTTGGATATGAAATGTTGTTTTGAAATGTGATACGAAAAGTGTTTTAATCTGTAATGATTTCATTTCATATTCAAGTGCTTCTGATATTATGGATACCATTAATATTACCGTATTTGATCACCGGAAGTTAATACTATAGATGACTGCAATATCTATATTGTTTAGCTTTGGGTCTCCAAATAGGGGATGTTACACCACCGCTACTTTACTCGGATCCATAGATAATCCATGCTCAGAAACCACACGGCTTAAAAGAGAACTTCTCTCCTCCAGAAATGACACTTGGAGAAATTTTCCTCTAATTGATGCATCCTTAACTAATTAAGGACAATCCTAAAATGTTTCCCATGCTCTACTTTTCTTTCTGATTGAACAAGTATATCATTAATAAGTACTACAATGGACTTATTTAATTGCTCCCTAAAAACTCTACTCATCAAATTGACAAAATAAGCTAGAGCATTGGTCGTTTCAAAGGGCATGACTAACCACTCAAATAGTCTGTCTGGTGTATGAAAACATTCTTAGCAATAGTATCACATGCCACCCTCAATTGATGAAAACTAGTGGCCAAGTCAAGTTGAGAAAAAAATTTCACTCCTACTAATTGATCAAATAGATCGTCTATGAGGAAATAGGTAGCAATTTTTCATTGTTGGCTTGTTTAACTCACGATAGTCGATGCATAACCTCAACAAACCATCTATCTTAGTGGAGAACAGTACTGATGCAACCCAATCGAAAATACTCCTACAAATAAAGTGCTTCTGTAATAGCTCAGAAATTTTCTTTTTCGACTCCGTTCATTCTTTCAGAGCCACATGTCTTTGCGGCATAACAATAGTCCTTATGTCCTTCTCGAGTTCAATCCTAACTTTAGTTTCCCTTTAGTGTGGTAAACCTAAAACTTATGCAAATACGTTTGGCAAAACATGAACCATTGGGACAAATACTAACTCGTCATGTGATAGGTCCAATATAGGTAACTCAACATTATTGAGCTCTCAAACTCACATCTAACTCTCACCCTCCACTGTTCCTCATCCTAACCACCCTACTATCACAATCTAACACTGTCATGTAACCTGACATCTAGCCATTCCCAAAAACAGTCCATACCTCGAGAAACCAAGTATATATGCATCACAAAGGTGTTCCACACCACATATAGCTAATTTTAGGTTTTGACAAATCATAGATAAATAAGTTGATCCCCCAATAAGATTCAACGCTACTATAGAGTTATGCACAATGTGAGGATCTAATTGCAATTCATATACTAATATACTAGATATGAAAGTATTTGATGCTCTCGTATTAAAAAGAGTATGAACAAGAAAATCAAAAATAAGTAACGTACCTTCCATGATGACCATCTTCCACTTGTTAGTTCCTACTGGCAGTCTACAAGAACATGGGACCGTTTCTAGTGCACAAGATTGCACGACCGGTCCACTTTGGCCTAAATCTGGGTACTAAAGCTTTATGTTTCCAAATTGGTTATAGTGATGGCACATAATATTTCCTATACCCGTCCTTCAATACCTTCCTATGTGTCCTCTCTTGTTGCACTACTTACATGTCTTCTTTTGCTTCTTGAACTTCCATTGTTCTCCTTTAACTCCAAACTATTTCTGCTTCTCTTGTTGACTCTCTCCTTCACTTTCCTTCTTCGGTTCACCCTTTACTTTTTATTTAGAAACGGTATTTAGCAAATCTGTTTCGACTAAATTCTCATAAATAGCTCCCATAGGAATGTAGCTAAGGGCCAAATCTTGAAGTGTTTCTTCATCCCTTTAGTGAACTTCAAGGTCATTTAATATGAAGTATTTGTCAAATCAAATCCAATTCTAGCCATCTCATTAAATTGATTCACATAATCGCCTGACATGTCTTCTTATTGTAGATGTATGTATGTTCAACTGCACTCCCTGCTTGGTCATAGACATAAACTTAGCTTTAAAATGCTATCTAAAGTCTCCCTAAGCTATTTCTTCTTCATTGATTTCTTTTACAATAATATCCCACCAATTTAGAAGCAAGCTGCCTTCAAACATCATCATCCAGACCAAACATAAAAAAGTCCTCTCACATATGGACAACCATGCTTTTCTATCAACAAAAGACTCGGTCCCTACATAAGGCTTTCCACCCAAGCTCAAAAGGTATCTACACAGTTTGGAAAAGTCTATAATAGTTGGACTACCAGGAAAACAACTTGTTGTTGTGGCATAACCCTTCTCGAGTTAATATTAGCTTATGCTCTAGCCTAGAGGTACCAGCAGATCCAAAATAGAACGTTTGCACCCAAAACATCCTTCGCTGCATCTCCTATACCTGCTCAAGTGTCATTGTCCATCTCTGTTATCTGTAAGTAGGGTTTATTAACAACTGCCTATCAAACATGATACTTTAGATTACATAGTTTAATCAAACACAATAACTAAAGAAATTGATAACAAATGGATAAAAGTCTTGTTCACCACCAATGGTCCCTGTCGCCTCCACTTTACATACAACTTCTACTAACCCTACCAACCTATTATATACAATAATAGAGTAACATGGAGGGGGTCACACATAAACCCAGTGATGAGCATATATCTCTAAATACATGATACGAACATGCTAATAAAACATCTTTATAGACAACTCCTATGGTGTCAGTTTAAGGGATAAATTTATAGTTGTTCTTTTTAGTCTATTTATGATGGCATTTTAATTGTATCATTTTTAGTGACTAAATCAATATCTAAACATCCATCCAAACTGATATGCATGAAATATTATCATACCCTAATTTTGCTACGTGTACTATTTCAACATATTTCACAGCCATATCATTCCTGCTATGTTTCATGTTTCAACATGTTGTAAACATGTCATTCATGTTATGTACCATGTTTCTACATGATGCGGATATATCATTCCTATTATGTGTCTCATTTCAATATGTTGCGGACGTACCATTACTTCCGTTTGTCTCGTCTCAACAAGATGTATACATAGCACTCCCATACAGTAAATAGTGCATTATAATACATATATTATATAAGTGTATGCACATCATTCTACTTCATCACATTCTTAAGAAATCAACATGGAATTCCTCTAACCATTTGTATTCGCCCCTATGGGTCAAGTTTCAACTTGTGTATGTGTCAGTTATTCAGATGTCCAATAAACTATTCAAACGTCCAGTTTGTTATATAAAATTTTAGCTATAGGTAATCATATTTCTGAACTCATATTCAAACATCCGACTTCGATTCCAGATATTTGAATATAAACTCAGATGTCTGAATCATGCCAGATTTCAAATTATTTCTTTCGGTTTTCCATTGTAAAATTTTCAAACGTCTTACCTACTAGTGTACGCATTTGATTGACTATAGATTTGTGATTTTGAGTGTTTTAATGAGTTTTTCACTGTCTTTTAGCCTTGGGTTCGCTCTATACATCAAATTGCCTAATTTATCTCATTTTTTATCATTTACTATGCCTATTAAATTTTCACGGCATCCTTTTTCATTTCAAAGGCATAGTTATATTATTGATTATTTTTTGTTTAACAATAATCATATTCATTTTCTACACTATACTAACTTACCCATAAAAATATCTATGCTATATAGTTCTATATATGTGTGTGTATACATATATATATATATATATATAAGCACTTAGGTGGTCTACGTTAGTTAAGAACTGTATTTTTACAAAATAATTAACTGCTATTAATAATCAGAGTGTCATTTCAACTCTAAACAACTAAAAATCAATTCAACTAAACCTATTCATTTTGTATAATTTTCAAGTTATATCAATTGTGCTCATTCTAGATTTTAAGGTGTAACTTAATAAGATTATGACTTATTCTTAAAAAAGGGAGTATTGTTTCAAATTGAAACATTTCATCACTGATCCAATTACAATTATAGATGCCTTTTCAACTTCCATGGTCTATGAATAAATTCAAATTCAATTATTAATTCGATATTGTAATTCAACCTATATTTCTTCAATTAAGTCTAATTTAGGCGATAAAAATGAGTAAGACATATATAGATTCATATAGAAAAAGATAAATTCCCACTCACTTATTAGGTTTCCTTTTCCCTTTAGCCTTAAAAGTGCTCCTTATGGGTCACTTCTCTAGATCTATATCCTTTTGATTTGTTGCTCTTCTTCCTCTTTCTCTTTAATTTTTTTGATTTGATCTAGAAATTTTAGAGGTGGTTAAGAGAAAGATGTTTAGATCTAGGATTTCTAAAACATAAATGGTGGCTAGGGTTTCTAATGAAAGCTTAGGCTTTACCAACTTATTATTGGTGAGAAATTAGATATTTTAGGTTTGGGCCACAAAATGCGTATATTAAATTGTTATTGATTCAAATCTTCATAGTTTTTAGCCCCCTTTTGCCAAATTTTACAAGTCTGATATTTTTTCTAAATGTAAACCACATTCCATACGCAATGGAATAGGTCCCATGGCCTAATAACAATGTTTAGAAAAACTTGTTATTTTTTTCATTTTATGTAAAATTACCATTATACCCTTTTTATCATTTTAGTTCATTATTTAAATTTTCCGAGGTGTTACACTAACTCCTCCACAATCTCTAGTCCTGGTACAATTGCTTCATACTTGACTTCGTTATTCATGGCTTCAAATCCCAACCATAATGCATATCATAGTTACCTTCGGGCTTGACTAAAATTACTCCAGCACTTGAGTCGTGCTTAATAGTTGCTATATCCATGAACATCAACCATTTTAGTACCTTTGGGCATGACTAAAATTACTCCAGCACTTGAGTCGTGCTTAATAGGTACTCCATCCATGAATGGCAAAGATTTAAGTTCTTTGTCCTTGATAGCTTCCAATTCATCATCTCCAGTGGTCAATTCCTCAATAAAGATGCTAAGGCTTATCCCTTAATTGTCATTTGAGGGTAGTACGTTACTTCATATTGGCTCAGCTCAGTACTCCATTTTAGTAGCATCCCCATGGCGTCAGGGTGATGAAGGACTTGCCAAAGTGGTTGGTAGATTAAAATCTAGATTGGGTGAGACTGAAAATAATGCCTCGGCTTCCTAGATGTGATTAATAAATAGTAAGCCAGTTTTCCAACTTTGCATATCTTGATTTGGACCCCGTAAAACACTTGATGACATAATACACAAGTTCTTGCATCTTAGCATCCTCATGTACTAGTAATGCACTCAAAGCATGAGTGAACACCACCAGGTACATGTGATGCCCCACCTCTATACTCACGCTAGCCAAGGACACTACGGGGTAATGCCGTCGACTAGCACGAAGAATAACGCTGTTGAGGAGCGACCACCTATGTAATTGCTTTGTGCGAGGAACGATATGTCAGATCATATAACTTACATTTCAATTCAAGAGGAAATCCGACATACCGATTCAAACTCAAAGCTACCACACAATGGCTATGTGGACCTCGGAAACAAATATAGAAGTAAACATAACACAAATCAATCACAGACATTCATATCACAAAGGCGGAAACAGATATGAATATAACACATAATAGTGTACATCAAAGTAGTGGTCAAACAAGATCCACTATATCACAAAAGAATAGATTCAAGTGCTAGACAAAAGAATAAGTATACATCAAGGAGTCTCTATCTCGAATGTACACTAGCAAAAACTACTATGCTAAAGTAGTTAGCCAAAAGTCAGGTGAAGGACCCTGATAAGAAGTCAAACAGGAGCACCTGAAATATCTCGGTCTGACCCGAGTATTATTTAAGAAGAAAATAATAAACGGATCAGTCTAGCTATAATTATCAGATAAAATGAGATAGGATAAGAGATATGACCAAAAACGTATGATAACAAAATGCCATACTGTGTCAAGTATACATCAAATAACAACAAAAACCTTACAATATCTCAAATCATCTCAAAACACCAAAATGAATCACATTCTTTAATTATTCACCAAAACACAAATATTGATAGAGCTTATCGATGCAAACCACGAAAATTGGTGAAACACAAGTTCTAGAAATCATTAGCTAGAAATCCAGAGATCACAAAAGGGGGAAGGCCTATCACAAACGGGAGTATGAAAACTCACCAACACGTGTAACACAAATGAGACACAATCCCATAAGCCAAACATCGACGCACCCTAAAACATACGCCTCATGCACCGACTCAGTCATGGTACAGTCCCCCACGTAGAAGAATGAGCCGAACATTGACGTACCCTAAAAGATACGCCTCATGCACTGACTCGGTCGTGGTACAGTCCCCAACGCGGACGAATGAGCCGAACATCGACGTACCCTAAAAGATATGCCTCATGCACAGACTCGATCATGGTACAGTCCCCCACACAGACGAATGAGCCGAATGCTCCACGAACGGTCAAAAGACCATAGGTCGCTACCCCACCAAATTGAACCGAAGTTCCACAAACGGGGTTTTTAGTCCCCACACAAACAAATAGACATCGCATATCGCTAGTCTAAATCACAAAATGATCATCATCGATCAATAAAAAGTGTCGATTACACTAAGCTAGTAAATATAAGAGTTTAGCTTCATGTCCCATAACCACTAGCTTAACTTAAATATTTACGAACAGATTGTAGATTTCCACTCGAAAATTGTCACAAGAGTTCAATCGGACAAGTCCAAGAATTAACCGACGAAGTAAACGCAAGCGTTTCATACCACTTGTTTTACTAAGCCTTTTAATTATATTTCTCATACGAATGAGGTAAAAGTTTATATATACTAATAGATTGGAAAACGGTTTTATAAACGAGCTTTGTATTTAAACGTAGTGTTGAAATCGTTTTGATGAAAGAGTTTGAGTATTTACTTCTAGTATAGAAACCTTTGTATTTAGAAGTGAAAAATCACAAAAATGATTGTAGAAACAATCAATCACCAAAGATTCACATTCGAAGACGAGAATCAAAACCATAGAAATCGATATCAAATCCATCAAATGGATATTCCCAAAAATCCAAAGAAAGAAGTCATCAAAATCGTAGGTGATGACAACTATCCGGATCAACAACAATCGATTAAAAATAGGAAATGCACACAAAACAGCCTAAATAGGGAAAAATGAACGTTTCCAGATGTCTGGTTCGGAATCCAGACGTCTGGATTTGTTTCCTGGAAAATAGTTCAGAAAACCACCAAGACGTCTGGAATATCAAAATAGACGTCTGAGCCATGACCAGACGTCTGGTTTTTGAATCCAGACGTCTGGTATTGTTCTTTGGAAATAATATAGAGAACCCCCAGACGTCTGAAGCTTCAAGTCAAACGTCTGAGACTCATCCAGACGTCTGATCTTGAAATTCAGATGTCTGGAATTAGTCTCTGGCTTTTTTTTATATATTTTGCGTGCATACTTTTTTGCTCCAGGTCCAAACCAAACGTCTGGACTTGATCACCAGACGTCTGGTCACCTGGTCTGGGCAACAATTTGCCTAGGCCAAAGTGGCCAAAATGTATCGGAAGCGAACGGACGAACAACAACGACTAAGGATTTACGCCAAGTGACAATCCAGCCTTAAAGGCTCTTCGATACACCCCAAATATCAATGTCCAAACATCCATAGTAGGATTTTCATAAAATTGGACCAAAACACCAAAATTTGGAAAATTTACCAAATAAATTCAAATCAAAAGCAAATGAATATGCACAAATGTTAGGAATTCATACCTAACAACAATGAGAGTTATAGACGTAGATGTGAGTTAAAGAACTCACCTTTAACTCAAAAACTCAAGCGAGAAGCTCTAAAACAAGCTAAGATCAATTCCTCTTCAACAACAACTCAAGAAGCTTCAATCTAAGCTCATAAGAAGAATATTTCCTAAGTTAGGTTATAGGAAATTCTGAAATTGAAGTGAGATAGAGATGGAGAAGATGAAGAGGATGCTTACCTACGCTTCTCTTTGATTTTGGAGCTAGAACGTGAATTTGCAAAGGAAACTATGGCTTAGGATTTTAGTTTCCAATCTCTTTCCCCATTTTTGCTAAAGGTTGAAGTGTTAGGAAAATAATAGAATGAAATGAGAAGAGGGGCTGAGTTAGGGTATTAAGATGGGTTATTGGGCTGAAACCCAAACCCAAAGCCCAAGTAGAAAAATAGCAAATTCTACTCAACTCCAAACATATCGATGTTTATACTCAAAAAACTTGTAAACGCCATTTTGGACTCAATGGAAGTGGTCTCGAGTCCCAATTCGACAGTTTACAAAAAGTAACATTTTGGACTTTAATCCGATTAACGATGCTATATTTAAATAAAACATTTAAATATACAATCGTAAAATATGCGGGTTGTTACAGACTCCCCTCCTTAAAGAAATTGCGTCCTCGTAATAATTAAGAGGAAAATAAAGAGTAACAACCATAAAAGCATATCAACACAGAGGAAAATTTTGAAATAAGAAGTTCACCATAAAAGAGCACGAAAGAGTAAGTCCCGATGTGTTTGCTCGATGAATTCTCAAGATTTCCAAGAGCAATCCTTAGGATTTGAGGACCATTGAACTTTCACAAGAAGAACATCTTTATTTCGAAGGCGTTTAACCTTCGAAGTAATGATACGAATAGAATGTTGCTCATAAGTCAAATTTAGTGAAACTTCAATTTCTTCAATTACACCGGGCTCAAGAATAAAATCGGAATCCCTAAGGTATTTCCGTAGTTGAAAGACGTGGAGAACGTCCTGAATAGTAGAAAACTGAGCCGGTAATAAAAGGTGATAAGCCGCGGAACCATTACGTTCGGTGATGGTTAAGGGACCAACATATCGAGGTGCTAACTTTCCCGATCAACTGAAACTCACAACAACCATCATAGGTGAAACACAAAAATAACACCAATAAAATCTAGACCTAAAACCAGTTTCTCACCGGATTCAAGCCAACACGAAGGAAATCAGCATGGCCTTCCGTAGAGTGCCTCGAAAGGTTCCATACCAATACAAGATTGGAAGCTATTATAGGAAGAAAACTCAATAAGAGGAATATGATCTTCCCAACTTCCACCAAAATCAAGAACACATGCACGAAAGAGATCTTCAAGAGTTTGATTCACACGCTCTATTTGTCAATCGGATTGAGGACGATAAGCGGTGCTAGAATTAAGCTTTGTTCCCAAAGCTTTTGAAGACCTTACAAAAATCCACTAGTAAAATAATGGATCACGATCGCTAACAATAGAAGTAGGACCTCTATGCAATTTAACAATTTCTTTGACATAAAGTTTGGCCAAAGGAGGTACGGTCCAAAAGAGAAGGACGAGCCTCATGGCTACACAAAACAAGAGATGAACATAAATTGGATTCACGATCTCGAATCTCACAAGTGGATAAAGTCTCGAGACCATTCCATTCGAATATCATCCTTGAAACAACTGCTTGTTGCTTTCGGCTAAGGGCATCGGCAACATGATCTCCCTTTCCGGGAGTATAAAGAATATCAAGATCATAAGATGTAAGGAGCTCAAGCCAACGTTGTTGACGCAAATTAAGTTCCTTTTGAGAAAATAAATACTTCAAACATTTATGATCGGTGTAGAGAAAAAATTTCTCTCCCAAAAGATAACGACGCCAAATTACAAGAGCGAAAACAATAGTCGCGAGCTCTAGATCATGAATGGCATATCTAGTCTCGACAAGCTTTAATTGTCAAGAAGCATATGTGATAACACATTCCCTTAGCAAGAGAATGGCACCCAAACCAATACGACTAGTATCGGTACAAACAATAAAGTCTTGGTTCCCTTCGGGAATCGCAAGAATAAAAGCATCGAAAAAGAGTTCTTTTAATCGATCCTCTTTCCCGAAAAACTAAGACCTTCAAAAATTATAATTAACTTTATATATTCATCTTTTTAGAAAAAATTTACTTATTACAAGAATTTACTGTGTTTGACTATCTCATCATAGCGTTTAGGAGATTCCTATCAACAACGTTGATCAAGCGCATCGACCAGAATTCTTAAAGCACTCAATGGGCAAAATAAAACAAAATCATCTTATTAAAAAGATTTGCAAATTTTAAATTATTGTTTTCATGCATAATCAATAAATACAAGGATAAACTCATCGAGATATTGGTAGAATACTCGATTCATAAGATGGACGAAATAAGGTAGAAGGTTCGTCAAACCGAATGACATAACGAACCACTCATAAGAATCATAACGAGTGCGGAATGCGGTAAGTGTAAAACTACCCTTCGCAACTCGTAGCTGATGAAATCTGGTGGCAAGGTCGAGCTGAAAAGACCTTAGCACCACTCAATAGATTGCTTAGGTGATAATCCTAAGACAAGCTCAAATTTATTTCGGAAAATTCACAAATTACTTGAATGAGAAAAATAACATCTTCTTCATCAAGTGGGTTTAAAGAATAAAAAGTTTCCACCAAATTTGGAAATCAAAATCTTTAAAAACAATAGAAATCTGCTTAACAGATTGAGAATTTCGAAGATATATAGTCCGCTCAGGACATAGGATGTGGGCTTCATAATGATTAAGCCAATCCTTCCCCAAAAATCAATTTCGTAGCCTAAGTAACGCATAACATGCAAATCGGCTCGAAAAAGAATAATCACATAAAATAATCTCGACATCTTTACGAAACAAACTGAGTGTTGCGGATCCACCAACCGGATTCGCAATTTTCAGTGAAGTCATCAAGCCCATAATATTTAAAGAAAAGAATCAGCAAGTTCTTTTGATATAAAATAACGAGATGAACCAAAATCAAAAAGAACTCGAATAGGATAATCACAAAACAAGTTAATGTCATCAAGGAAAGAAGGTGAATTACCTTGACCACGAGAAGTGTTACTAGGGGCTTGCACAACATTCAACTTTCCCTCTTTCTTACTTTGAATTATGGGACATGAAGATATAGGATGACCAAAACTTTTGCAATAACGACAAGTAAGGGACTTCAGACACTTAATTGCATAGTGGTCCTTAGATCCACAATTGTAGCATTCTCCACGATTAGAGGTAGGAGTATTTCTTTCCAAAGTTGCTTTCTTCCCTTTCTTGTAAGGATTAGGTTTGAACTTAATATTGGGATGCCTCTTCTTATTGATGTTAAAGTTCTGTTTGGCACTCACAACTTCAACATCACTTTCTCTATCCGCCTCTTCAAGTCGAAGAGTGATATCTACAAGCTGATCGAAAGAAACTTCTAGTTTCAGAAGTAAAGGCTTTTTGAGGTTCTTATTCAACCTATAGACAAATCTCTGATTTTTCTTCAATGGGGTATTAATATATTCGATCCCATATTTAGAGAGAGATTCAAAAGATGCGACATAATCTGCCACAGAAGATTCACCTTGAACAAGGTCAATAAAGCGTCGGGCTAAAGTTACTTTTTCAGCCTCCAGCACAAACTTCAATTCGAATCTTTCCCGGAATTGCTTCCAAGTAAGATCCGCTTCAATAATTTCCGAAATCAAAAGCTCATACCAATCTAATGCTCTTTCTTGGAGCATACTAGAAGCCACTTGGACTCGAAGTGAATCAATAGGATCCATGCGGGAAAAGATGTGATCGCATGATCTAAGCCAAGCTTGAATTTCTATAACGTTTTCGGAACCCTTGAATGGCCTTCCACCCAAAGCTGTATAATCTCTACACAAGCGTGCAAACCCAGATTTAGGGTGAGTAGGCGCTGGAACGGGTCCGGCAGCTTGGGCATTGTTCACCAGATCTAAAAGTTGTTGAGCAGACATAAATACTCCCTCCTCAGGAGTAGCACTGGATTGACCGGTGCTGGGACGGCCTGGTCTAACCATTTCTCTTCTTTAAGAAAGAATGAAGAGGAAAAAGGTTATTCACAAAATGAATATCAAACAAACTTGATTGATAAAAAAAGGCATCAGAAAAAGAAATAGGATAGAACGATACGAAGACTCGAATTAAATCCTATGGCACGATTCCTAAGAAAGACTTAGGACAATGATCCTTGCTAGATTACTCTACATTGTTCCGAAGTTTGGCTCTGATACCAAGCTGTGACGCCCCACCTCTATACTCACGCTAGCCAAGGACACTACGGGGTAATGCCATCGACTAGCATGAAGAATAAGGCTGTTGAGGAGCGACCATCTGTGTAATTGCCTTGTGCGAGGACCGATATGTCAGATAATAAAACTTACATTTCAATTCAAGAGGAAATCCGACATACCCATTCAAACTCAAAGCTACCACACAGTGGCTATGTGGACCTCGGAAACAAATATAGAAGTAAACATAACACAAATCAGTCACAGACATTCATATCACAAAGGCGAAAACAGATATGAATATAACACATAATAGTGTACATCAAAGTAGTAGTCAAACAAGATCCACTATATCACAAAAGAATAGATACAAGTGCTAGACAAAAGAATAAGTATACATCAAGGAGTCTCTATCTCGAATGTACACTAACAAAAACTACTATGCTAAAGTAGTTAGCCAAAAGTCAAGTGAAGGACCCTGATAAGAAGTCAAATAGGAGCACCTGAAATATCTCGGTTTGACCCGAGTATTATTTAAGAAGAAAATAATAAACAAATCAGTCTAGCTATAATTATCAGATAAAATGAGATAGGATAAGAGATATGACCAAAAACGTATGATAACAAAATGCCATATTGTGTCAAGTATACACCAAATAACAACAAAAATCATACAATATCTCAAATCATCTCAAAACACCAAAAAGAATCACATTCTTTAATTATTCACCAAAACACAAATATTGATAGAGCTTATCAATGCAAACCACGAAATTGGTGAAACACAAATTCTAGAAATCATCAACTAGAAATCCAGAAATCACAAAAGGGGGAAGGCCTATCACAAACGGGAGTATGAAAACTCACCAACACGTGTAACACAAATGAGACTCTATCCCATAAGCCGAACATCGACGCACCCTAAAAGATACGCCTCATGCACCGACTCGGTCGTGGTACAGTCCCCTACACGGACGAATGAGCCAAACATCGACGTACCCTAAAAGATACGCCTCATGCACAGACTCGGTCGTGGTACAGTCCCCCACGCGGACGAATGAGCCGAACATCGACGTACCCTAAAAGATACGCCACATGCACAGACTCGGTCGTGGTACAATCCCCCACGTGGACGAATGAGTCGAATGTTCCACGAACGGTCAAAAGACCATGGGTCGCTACCCCACCAAATTGAATTGAAGTTCCACAAACGGAGTTTTTAGACCCCACACAAACAAATAGACATCGCACATCGCTAGTCTAAATCACAAAATGATCATCATCGATCAATAAAAAGTGTCGATTACACTAAGCTTGTAAATATAAGAGTTTAGCTTCGTGTCCCATAACCACTAGCTTAACTTAAATATTTACGAACAAATTGTAGATTTCCACTCGAAAATTGTCACAAGTGTTCAATCGGACAAGTCCAAGAATTAACCGACGAAGTAAATGCAAGCGTTTCATACCACTTGTTTTACTAAGCCTTTTAATTAGATTTCCCATACGAATGAGGTAAAGGTTTGTATATACTAATAGATTGGAAAACGGTTTTTTAAACGAACTTTGTATTTAAAAATAGTGTTGAAATCGTTTTGATGAAAGAGTTTGAGTATTTACTACTAGTATAGAAACCTTTGTTTTTAGAAGTGACAAATCACAAAAATGATTATAGAAACAATCAATCACCAAAGATTCACATTCGAATACGTGAATCAAAACCATAGAAATTGATATCAAATCCATCAAATGGATATTCCCAAAAATCCAAAGAAAGAAGTCATCAAAATCGTAAGTGATGACAACTATCCGGATCAACAACAATCGATTAAAAATAGGAAATGCACACAAAACAGTCTAAATAGGCAAAAATGAATGTTTCCATACGTCTGGATTCGTTTCCTGGAAAATAGTTCAGAAAACCACCCTAACGTCTGGAAACAGACGTCTGAGCCTTGACCAGACGTCTGGGTTTAGAATCCAGACGTCTGGTTTTGTTCTTTGGAAATAATCTAGAGAACCCCCAGACGTCTGAAGCTTCAAGTCAGACGTTTGAGACTCATCCAGACGTCTGATCTTGAATTTCAGACGTCTGGAATTAGTCCTTGGCTTTTTTTATATATTTTGTGTGCATACATTTTTGCTCCAGGTTCAAACCAGACGTCTGGACTTGATCACCAGACGTCTGGTCACCTAGTCTGGGTAACAATTTGCCTAGGCCAAAGTTGCCAAAACGTATCGGAAGTGATCGGACGAGCAACAACAACTACGGATTTACACCAAGCGACAACCCAACCTTAAAGGCTCTTCGATACACTCCAAATATCAATATCCAAACATCCATAGTAGGATTTTCATAAAATTGGACCAAAACACCAAAATTTGGAAAATTCATCAAATCAATTCATATCAAAAGCAAATGAATATGCACAAATGTTAGGAATTCATACCTAACAACAATGATAGTTATAGACGTAGATGTGAGTTAAAGAACTCACCTTTAACTCAAAAACTCAAGCGAGAAGCTCTAAAACAAGCTAAGATCAATTCCTCTTCAACAACGACTCAAGAAGCTTCAATCTAAGCTCATAAGAAGAATATTTCCTAAGTTAGGTTATAGGAAATTCTGAAATTGAAGAGAGATAGAGATGGAGAAGATGAAGAGGATGCTTACCTAAGCTTCTCTTTGATTTTGGAGCTAGAACTTGAATTTGCAAAGGAAACTAGGGATTAGGATTTTTGTTTCCAATCTCTTCCCCCATTTTTGCTAAAGCTTGAAGTGTTAGGAAAATAATAGAATGAAATGAGAAGAGGGGCTGAGTTAGGGTATTAAGATGGGTTAGTGGGCTGAAACACAAACCCAAAGCCCAAGTAGAAAAATAACAAATTCTACTCAACTCCAAACATATCGATGTTTATACTCAAAAAAGTTGTAAATGCCATTTTGGACTCAATGGAAGTGGTCTCAAGTCCCAATTCGACAGTTTACAAAAAGTAACATTTTGGACTTTAATCCGATTAACGATGCTATATTAAATAAAACATTTAAATATACAATCGTAAAATATGCGGGTTGTTACAGTACAAGTGTAGGTCTTCTCCCATTATGGTTATGGACAAAATTGAGGGTTTCTGTAAGTGTTCCAAAAGCTTTAAGAAGACAACTTGGCATTCTACAATCAATTTAAACTTCCTTCTGAGTGTCCAAGAATAGAATGCACCTATTTATTCCTTTGAAATAAATTGACTCGGTGCAATCACTTTCCCATTTAAGCTCTTTATCTCCTTTGGAATTTCTTAAATCTTTATGTTCTTTAGTTTGATTTTTTTTAAATTCACCGCTATTCCCCTTGCGTGCATGATTAATCCAAGGAATATTTTAAAAGAAACCCTAAATAAGAATTTCAAAGGGTTCAACTTTATCCCATATTTCCTAAGTACTTGGAACATTTTGCCCAGATAGTCAATGATCCTTCACCTCCTAAATTTTACAAGCATATCGTCCATGTAGACATCCATAACTTGTTCAATTTGGTTCGAATACATTTTGAAAACTGACCACTAATATTTTGATCCTACATTCTTCGTACTGTATAACAATATAATCCAAGATCAATGATTAATATATGTGATCTTGATTAGGGATATACATTGTTATTTGTTCATAGCCAGAATAAGAATCCATGAAAGAGAACTGCTCATGCCCTGCAGTTTTGTCTATCATCTAGTCGATTCCCAAAAGGTGAGAAACAATTCTAAGGGCAAGCATTATTCATATTTGAGAAGTTGATTCAAGTCTTTCATTTTTCATTCGGCTTCTTGTCCAAGACTAGGTTAGTAATCTACTAGGATTTTAAAACTCTCCTATAAAACCATTAGCTACCAAAGTTTTCATTTACTCATTCAGGGATGATGACCAATACGAGCCCATACTCATTTTCCTCTACTTGACATGGAAACCCTCGAACTAACGTTCAATGCTTGGCATGCAATGTTGAAGAAGATTCTGCACACATCGACATGAGATCATGCAAACACATGATGGTTGCTCCTTAAGAACCCCATTAGCTATCTCTTCATATCTTTGTCTATCGGGAACCAATCTTCATAAATCTCACTGAACTATTTTCAAAAACAACTACAAACTCCATGGTTTCCATATGCCAAATTATTGCCCCCTTTTCTCCATCCCTTGGGTCTAATTCTTTAAAGGGTTGATTATCGACCCAAGTAGGGGCACCTTCTGTAGTTACTATGGTTTTGAGTTTTTTATATAGAGAGTCTATAAGGGAACACATAAATTAGAAGTTCTAGTAGGGAAGTTTGTGTGCTAAGAGATACTTGGGTTTCCCATTGGTGATGAGAAAGAGGATTTCATTATCCATGACAATGATCCCCTCACATACCAACAAGCCTTAGATAGTAAAGACTTTGCTATATGGCTTGATGCGATTAACCCTGAAATGGATTCCATATACAAGAACAAAGTTTGGATTGTCAAAAATGTACCCAAAGGGGTAAACCCATCGACTAGAAATGGATCTTAAAGAAAAAGATCGGTGCAGATTGAAAAGTCGAGACCTATAAAGAAAGGTTGATGATGAGATGTTTCCATCAAATCTAAGTTATTAATTATGATAAAAAGTTTTCTTCGGTCATCGTGCTTATATCAATTCAAATTTTGCTTGTAGTTGCTTCTTATTGTGACCACGAAATATGGAAAACAGATGTTCAAACAAACTTTCTAAATAATGATTTAGAAGAGTATGTTCTTATGTTGCAGCCATAGGGTTTAGAAGTGTAACACCCCGTAATTTTACAAAATTAATTAATAAAATTAAAATCGTAAAATCTTAATTTTAAAATAAATCGGAAAATTATAAATTTCTATAGGATTTGGATTAAGGCTTTGATACATATTCCATCGCCTTTGAAATGTTGTTTACAGTCAGAAAACATATATAACTTGTTGATTTAGGTTAATGGGCTAGAAATTAGAAGAAGTCAAACCTAATGGCATTTTCATAATATATTGGTTTCGAAAATATAGCCTAGATATTATTGGTTTCAGTATATGAATATATCATTAACCCCATTTATTTTATAAATCTTGCCTCCACTTATAAAACCTTAATTATGAAATCAATTCCAAATCCACCATATCAAATCTAAAATAAATAAATAACATATGGAACCGATCACCGCGAAGAGAGCTACACAAATAAACCGAAGCTAGCGAGAAATTTGACGTTTTCAAGGTAAGGAATTTCTGAATAATGAAGAAGGAGAAGGATTCGCCTTGGATCAAAGAAGAATCAGGGCTAATCATTAGGTGAGACTTACCATATTTGTGTACACATTAGTAAGATATAGTAATTCATCTCCTATGGTCGTAAATTACGTTATAAATGGTGTAACTGAAATTTACAAAGTGGTATTTTTAAATATATAAAAAATTATGGGTAGTACGCTAGGGCTAGATGGTTGAATATATAACTTTTAATCAATTTTTATTAGCAAATGTTAATCTCCTTCTAATTAAAAAGTGCAAAATAAAAATGTTCCAAATCGAACATATTATATATCAAAATTGTAGTTCTCAACGATATAAATCCACTAGTGGTTTTCGATCGTCGATCGGTTGTATGGTTGATCAAAAAATGCATTCGAAGTTCAATAAATGTGAACCTTTTGTTTTGATCCAATGATGAAACGACGACGATATTACGATCGAAAGACATGGATATGACAAAGAGGTCGAGTGGATTGTCTTAGGAGTGTCTGAATGGTCATTAGCGATATGAGTATGCCATAATCGATGGATGTATAACTGGCAGTGGTTATCAAATATAGGTGGCAGGAGATCTCATGGAGGTGAACAGATTGTGGCACATGAGGAGGGGAGCATGTGGATATGGTCGAATTTGGCGCTGGAGGCCAAAGGCGTGCGCGGTGTTAGTGTGAATCTACGGTTGGGTGGAGCTTTGAAGATAGATTGGATTTGTAAGGGAATTGTAATGATATGGGAAAGAAGTAAAATAATAATAATAATAATAAAATTATAAATCAAGTAATTACTAAATTGCCCTCATCTTTAAATACTTGTATCTCTCGCATACAGACTCTGTTTCACGCATGTTTTAGGGCATTGCGATCGTGTCGACAAAAGGAATGCTTAAGTATGTTGTTTTCTATGTTTTGAGACACTTTAGAAAACTATCCTGGTTGGGTAGGTTCATTACGCATCGTTATACTGACGATTACGAGGGTAGACATTATGGTACATTTTAAAAGAAAATGAGTTCTTTGTTGTAACTGGTGACATCTAGCAATGGCGATTTCAAGTGCAAGCATGGCGGTACATTTTTTCGACGAAATGAGTTCTTCAGTGTAACCGTCGATGTCTAACTATAGCATTGTGGTGCATGCTTCAAAGGAACTGAGTTCTTACTGTATAGTTTAACAATGATGGGTATGGTATGCCTTTCAGAGGAAATGAGTTCTTCGGTCTAACTGGCGAGCTCTAACAATGACAATTTTGTTAGCTAGACGTTATGGTACATTTTTCCAAAGGAAATGCATTCTTCAGTGTAACCAGTGGGATGACGATTATGAGGATAGGCATTATGGTACATTTTTCAATGGAAATGAGTTTTTCAGTTTTGCCAATGACGACTACCAATGATGATTACAAGGAAGGCATTATGGTATATTTTTTAGGTTAGATGAGTTCTTTAATGTAGCCGGTAACGTCTAACGACAACGACCTGGTACATTTAGAGGAATCAGGTTCTTGTGTATGATTTGATTATAGCGAACAAAGATACATAGTTCCTTAGTATCTAGTCGCATACATTTTTGGCATGCGAGTTGGGAGTTTAGGGCCAATCATGTGCATATGGTTAGGCATAAGATAGATATTAGTGATGACCTTTGCATATGATGTCACTATAGTATTATATTGTGGTTTGAAGACTTATTAGGTGCATGTGACATAGGCTAAGGTATGGTTTCAAGTATATGTCTTGTTTTACTAGCTTATCAGCACTATATATGTATATGATGTGTTTCACTCACAAGACGTATGTCTAACCCCCTATATCAGTTTCTTCTTTTTAGTTATACTTTGATAGGTTGATAGAGAGGACTGGTGGTGACTTGGAGGCGTGGTGGTATGATGGAGACACATGTTTATTTGCCTATTAGCTATTTGTTATTTTTCTTAGTTATTGCCAAACATTAGGCTGCTTTCTTTACTAGTATAGATAAATGTTATACGTGAAGTATATTTGATACTGTACTATTTTATTTGTTTAGGATTATTATACTATTGATTACAATTATATTTTATTCCTTCCACTGTGAGTTTCAGAAAGTGTAGAATACTGTTATAGCTCTGTGATCTGTTTTATGTATTTTACCTCAAAATGATCCGCTGTCTACAAAGTCCACGGTGTCCGCATCATTTTATGTGTGAATCGGGGTGTCGTGGATGTCAGGTTATTACATGTTGTATCGGAGCTTAGGTTAGGCGATTCCTATTTATTTAGGACATATGAGAGAGAGTATCTGTAATTTTCTATTATTTATATTATATGTCTATATACCATTCATACGCCACACCCCATATATTTTGACTCATAGAGGTAGTTGTTGGCTTATCCATTATAGTAGTAAATAATTACGAGTTAAATAAATATTAATATTTAAAATAGTTTTAGGCTGAAAAATAATACATTACATCTACCCCATAAGGAATTGCTAGTAGAGGATCATATACCAATTAGCAACTGAGAAAATTGTAGGATTATGGATGAATAAGAAGAGAACCGCCTTTAAGTCCATATAATATAGTTGATGAGGTGTAATGAAGGTACTTAAGCATTTTTTAAGTTGTGGTTGTGCTTGTTCAAGTTATGATCTACTCCAATTAAAGTAATTAAATAAATTTAAATGTTTTGCCTAAAAAATAAAGATTTCTGGGAAAATTATAGGAGTTGAAATTTGTTTAATATATTAAAATAATAACCTCTTAATTAGGTTTGAACTTAAGAAATTTTAATAAGAAGTAATTTTCGAAAAATATTTGAAGGTTTTGTTTTTGTAAAAAGCTCAACAATAATATTTTAAGCACATTTTTACACTTATATTTTGATGTGTACTTTGCTTTCGACAAAAGAAACTTTTGAAAGGCAAATAAAAAGTAAAAAGATGCATTTTTTGAACATTTTTCATTTTATAAATATTTTATCACACTTTGAGAAATTGATTAAAATATTGCACTTTCTTTACACTTTTGTAAAATTTTCTCTTTTATAAAGTTTAAAAAGGTGTGATTTATAAGTTTATTTTTCTATGTCAAATTTGAACAATTTTGGATAGAATCTGAACTGAAAAAATAAAATAAAATAATATAATTATTTTAAACTTGTGGAATATTTCAAATATGATATGTGTGTATTTTTGAATGCAAATTGAAAGGTTTGTGATAGAATCTTTTGAAAACATGCATTAATAAATGATTTAAAGATTTTGGAAATTAGTTTTGAATTCTATATACATATAGTTAGTAGCCAAAAGTGAATTTCAAATATTTTTGATGTGTATACATGATGTATTATTTAAATGTGTAGGAAATTAACTAATTAAAAAATGATATATATTTATGTATATGATAAAACGGTTATAAATTATATGAAATAATGTTGTAAATATGAAGTGTGAGTATTTTAGAAAATAATAGAAGTTATTTTAAATCTTATTTTATTTTGAGTAATTAATATTGAATTCAATACAGCTATAAAGAATTGAATTTTGGAAGTAAAATATTTTTAAGAATGGATATTTTAAGAATTATTGAGAAGAAATTAGTTTTGGAAATTGAAAGTCTAATAATTGTTTATTTGAGGACATATGAATAGATACAAAAATATTAAATTGAAATAAGAGTTTTTTATGATTTTGTATGATTTTGTATGATTTAATATGAAACGTATAAAGTAAAAACATTTTGAAAATTTGTTTAAGTAGAATTTAAATAACCTATTTGGAAAAAATACGCGGTGATCAAAATTAAATGTTGGTTAAAGTTAATGGTGAAGTTTATTGTTATCAAATCTTACTAGTTTTGTGAAGAATAAGATTCGAGATCAACGATTTTGATTTAAAAACCAAATTGAAATGTTGTTGATATTTTCTAAAATTTGATTGGGCTAGAAAATAATTACACAACCAGTAGAATTTGAATCGAATATGTTGAATGGGCTAGGATAATCAATATGCCAGTGTGCTTAGGACTAGCTAGAAGTGAACGTTATGGATTTGAATCATAGGGATTTGTGCTGAAAATTAATGATGGTATTATTTATGAATTTTGAAATTTTTTAAATCTTTTTTGAATCAAGAATTTAATATTATTTATAAAGTATGGTGGAATTTAAATAAGTAGCAATTTGATTTTGGAAGACTATCTAGATTTTGAGCAATTAATAATACAACCGTTTTATGGAGTTTATGAAAAAATATTATTATTTAAGTAATAAAAATAAGAGGTATTTCCAGAATAATAATTATAATAAAGGGATATTTTTTATGAAATTTGTTGGAATAAATTATTACTATTTTAATGTATATAACACTAAAAAGGAACTTTGAGGTTTAATAAAAAGGTTGTTTTTGAATAAGATAATAATAAAGTGGTTGTGGAAAAAGCAATTTATATAAATGCTATTATTTTGTAAAGTGATAACAATAATGTTGTTGTGAAGGAAATTGGATGAAAATTATTATTTTAGGATTGAATAATGGTGTTTGAAATATTTGGTGCGATATGATGAAAAAAAGCATCTGATGTATATTATCGATTTGGAGAAAGAAAATCCTATTTTGATATAGTATAGAAAAGGTAAATAAACAACAATGAAGCGATTTATACCTAAGAGTAAATAAAGGTTTAAATTTATTATTTTGAATTATTGAGGCATATGTTATTAAATGTTATTAGAAATTAACATATATTTTTATGTTAAGGACTAGGATATGCTTATATAAGATGTTAGAAACATGAGAGCATAGTTAAGCAAAAAGTTCCCTAAATAGTTGAATAATTGAAGATTGGTTGTATGAGTTAGTCAACAATAAAAGATAATTAGTCTTATCCATCTAAAATGTTTTAGGAATACAACATTGTACATTAGGGTATACTCTAGCTATCTGTTAATTTATGGGACTTCACAAGCATGTAGAATTAATATTATTTTTGAAGTATCTAGTTTTTTATGATTTCAAGACATGGAGTAAATGTCTTGACTTGCACGTACTGTTAGTCCTTGAGATGATGGTTTTGATGACAACAACCTTAGAATAAGATTATAAAATATAAATACTAACATTATAGTTTAGATATATATGTATATGCATGATTTAACCATGCAGGTACCAAGAATGAAGACTGTACAGTATAGAGATTCAAGATATCAAGATTGAAGACTCATGAGTATCAAGAATATCAAGATTATATTATCAAGAGTTCAAGATTTCAAGATAAGTATTGAGTCTAGAATTATGTTAAAACTTCATAATAGCACTGAAATCTTCACTCCAATTTTCTTTTGGGATGGAACCCATTTCTACCTTTTTAGTGGCTTACAAACCCACGACAAGTACCTTAGAAACCTACGACAAGTGGCTTACAAACCCACGAACATCCTGGTTTTGTACAAGTTCTCGAGTCCTGATATGATGAGATATTCTGCAGGAAGAAGCTTGCAAAACTACTTCAAAATGATTTTCAAAACTACTTCAGAATGATTTTCAAAAACGCTTTTTAAAATGTTTTATCCTTAAAAATTATCTTTTCAAATGATTTTCAAAAAGATGTTTTAGCCTAAAAATATTCTTTGTTTTTGTTTTTAATAAACTCTTGTTTTAAACTTTGTTTGTTTTAAACTATCTTTTAATTATAATATATTTATACTTAGATTTAAATATAAAATTATAGTAAATTTTTTTATATATTATTCTCTATATTTATATATGTAGTTTATCTATAGTCAAGTATATTTATAAAGTTTAAATAATTTTTAATATAAGATAAATGTTATTTTCAAAGAAAATCAAATCTTCAAAAAATTCTTTGGGATGTCGACATGCCCTAGTACCCCATGTTGACATAGTAACAATTAGATTCAAAAATTTGAATTTCAAAAGAAGTGTCTATTCGCCATAACCTTTCACGAATGGACATGGCTGTTGTTCTTCTATAAATAGGGGTTAGTTTCAACGAATTTGAGTATAGATTTTCTGGTTTTTCACTTCTCTTCTTCCTCCACATTTTCTTATTCAAAATCCTATCATCACTCTACCGAAATCAACATTGAATCTAACTAGATCATCTCTGGTTTGATTCTCTATCACTATCTCAACAAGATCCCAGTGCTATTCAGAATTATAGGCTTCTTTGTAATCTATCTAGCGAGAAAAGGTGTGATTGTAGCCTTGGAAATCAATCAAGTGAGAAAAGGTGTGATTGTAGCCTTGAGAAATCAATTGGGTGAACTTGTTGCCCGGAAATCAAGTATCTCTACCCAGAGGATTGTGATTCTGGAGAGTGTACCTCATGGCCTTGAAATCGAGGGTTGTAATTGTTGAATTGCTTTTGAAAGGAAATCCGTACTTAGTTGTGCGGGACTGGATGTAGGGTAACTCCGAACCAGTATAAAATCCGGTGTGTTCTTTCCTTTACTGCATTTACTTTATTTCTGCATCTGTGTT
This sequence comes from Allium fistulosum, assembly GCA_030737815.1. Classification (NCBI taxonomy): domain Eukaryota; kingdom Viridiplantae; phylum Streptophyta; class Magnoliopsida; order Asparagales; family Amaryllidaceae; genus Allium; species Allium fistulosum. The sequence goes on along the minus strand of CM060905.1, from coordinate 747,029,844 downwards.
TGATTCTATGATTATATCTATGTCTGAATATTGCATACATTTATGTACAAATCAACAATAACTCAAAAAGATTTAGTAATTTCTTATAAACACTATTCACCCCCCCCCCTTCTAGTGTTCATTCTAGCCTAAAGATCCATATGCCGCATTCCTCACATTTGGTATCAGAGCAAGGTTTTCAAAAGTTTCATAATCTGAATTTTGAAAAGTTTTCTAAATGGCTACCAACACTTGTACTGTTTCTAACACTAGTTCATTTATAGAAGGTCAGTCTACTGTCTGACCACCACTTTTTAATGGCAGTAACTATGCATATTGGGCATGTCGGATGAAAATATATTTACAATCTGTAGGATTAGACACTTGGAATATCACACAGAATGAATATTCTGAACCCACAACTGACTTTGCACAGTGGACCAATGAGCAAAAGGTTGTTGCACAAAATAATTCTAAAGCAATGAATATTCTGTTTTGTTCACTTGACAGGAATGAATTTAATAGAGTGTCAGTTTGTAAGTCTGCATATGAAATCTAGAAAACTTTGCAAGTTACTCATGAAGGAACAAGCAAAGTTAAACAGACCAAAATTTCCATGCTCACAAATCAGTTTCAGTTATTTAAAATGAATACTAATGAGTCTATTTCTGATATGTATAGTCGATTTCAGGATATTGTGCATTCTTTAATATCCTTGGGAAAGGAATTTTCAGAAGAAGATCAAGTCAGAAATTTTTTAAATTCTCTCACTCCAAAATGGGATCAAAAGACACTTGCAATTGAAGAGGCAAATGACATCAGTACCTTAAAGATAGAAGAATTGATTGGAAATCTAATGTCGTTTGAAGTCCAAATGATCGGGAGAAGAAAAAGCAAAGCATCTGAAAAGAAATCAATGACATTCAATGCATTAACCGACGGATCAGACTCAAACAGTGATAATGATGAAGATATAGCATTTATGACCAGGAATTTTCGGAAATTCCTGAAATATAGAAAGATGAATAATCTCAAGAGAAACAACTATAAGAATTCTAGAAATCATTATGCAGTGCCAAACAATGTCAAAAGTTTCAACTGTGATGAACCAGACCATATGAAAAGAGACTGTCTGTATCCAAATAGGAAGAATCCTCCTATAAACAATGATTCAGTAAAGAAACGGAAGCGTGCATTTACTGCTACTCTAGATGACTCAGACTCGTCCTCAAGCGATGATGATCAGAAGACAGATAATTCAAATTTGTGTTTCACGGCATTTCACAACTTCAACGAATTCAAGGAAACGTACTCAGAAAAAGGTACACATTTACAATACAATTGATTGAAATTGCATTCTTAGAATTAGATGATTGATTGCTTGATTGATTGATTTTGAATTGGTGTGTTGATTGAATTTTAAATTTATTTTTTATTATTATTATAATTTTAGTATTATTTTATTTTTATTATTTTTTAATAATATAATAATATTTTCTGGAATATACTATAATTCTAATAATATTCCAGATATATATATATAGACATTAAAATAATAAGTATATATATATATTAGAATACTTAGGAAAAATAAATCATAGAAATTCACAGGCATTGTCGACATGGTCCCTACCCTGATGTAGACATAGGTACCATAATTTGAAATTCAAAATTTGAATTCAAATGGTTGAATTTCTCTCCACCTTTTCACTTCATTCAATACTCTGAAAAGGCATCTTTTGGATCAGAGAACATGTCTTTCAAAAATCTATTTATTCACTATCTTTTATTACAACTTTTCACTTTCATTTTCAAATTCAAACTCTCTCTTCAAAACTTCAAGCTCTCTACTCTCTACTTTAATGGCTTCTTCAAGCAACCCCTCCACCACGAGACTTTCCAGAAACTTGAAAGAGCAACTCCTCAGTAATCCGGAGGCCATAAAAGCATACATAAATTATGCTAATTATGGAAAAGTCCATCCCGGAAAATTTTCTATTTTTCAAGATTTTGCTTCTTATGAAATTGATACTCTTTTTGCCAATAATCAAATTCTTAGTCTTGTTGATTCTTCTCAAAATGATTTTGTTTGTTACCCAAATCGTGTTAAAATTTTCTATGCAAATCTCAATCGAGAATTTTATGAAGGAAATGATAATGAAATTTGGAGTAGTGTCAAAGGCACTAAAATTGTTTTGAATTGTGATCTTTTGGTTACCATTCTCAATTGCAAAAGCACGGGAATGGATCTTTTTAGTTTTCAAATCGATGAACATGATCGTGAGACATTTCATCATATTTTTAAAGGAAATAAAAACTTTGAATTTAAAAACCGAAACTTTCGTCCAAAAGCAAGAATTGTTAACCTTCTTTTACAACATACTTTGACCCCAAGATCGGGGAATTTTAACAATCCTACCTCAAAAGTTTGCTAAGCTCTTTTTGCTATTTTCGGAAATTATGATATCAATTGGGCGCAAGTTATTTTGGATGAACTTCGTCCTAAAAATTTTGAAATGGAAGAAAACACTTTATATCATGGAATTTACCTTACTCGGATTTTCAACTATTTTGGAGTAAATTTCAAAGGAGAAGAATTTATTTCAAGAAAAGTTTTTAATATCTCAAACATTTCTCTCATGAAGATCCCATATATTTTTCAACCTTATGAGAGTCTTGCCGAAAAAGAAGAGCGTTTGGCTCATGAAGAAATGGAAGAGGAAGAGGAAGAAGAAGAAGAAGGGGATGAAATGGAATAGAAGAAGAAGAAGAAGGTGAGACATCCCTAGAAAGTATTGATTATCCCTCCAATCTTACTAACAAAACCCTTCTCAAAAACCAAAAGATTATTGTTGAGAATCAACGGGTTCTTAAAAGATCCGTTAGTAAGAAGTTGGACAAAATATCATCCAAGATGAACAAGTTTTTCTCCAAAGTCAGCAAGAAACTTGGATTATCTTCATCTTCATCATCCTCTAACTAGTTCTATATTTTCATATCATGTCGAATTAGTTTAAGTTTGTTTTAATTTGAGTGTTTATGTAGTTGTTTATGATTAATCATTGTATCACTCTTCTATGCAATGAAATTGAATTTCTTTTCTGTTATCTAGCTTATCTTATCTCTTGAATAAATGTTAGTATATTATATAAATATATATATACACAATTATTCACAAAATCAAAATTACCATCAAATTTCACTGCCTCATGTCGACATACCCTCTATGACCATGTCGACATGTACTGGTCAGAAATGACACTCATTTTGAATTTGAAATTTGAATAACTACCATATGTCTATTCATTTCAAACGTATTTCTACACCTATATATACCCATTTCTTCCAGAATTCATTACTGAATATTATTTCTTATCTATTTTATCTCTCATTCGTCTCACAATTTCAAAAATGGCTAATCCAATTCATAACTTATCCGAGAATCTTGAAGAAACTCTTAATTCATTTAAGAATATTCTCTCGTTCATTCTTCGTAACCAACAACACTTAGAATTGAGTCAAATGCAGATGATCAAGGAGCAAGAAAGGCATTTCGAGGCAATTCGATGGATGATTTCTTCACTGCACAAGGATGATAACGAAGCACATCCTCCTGTCTCTCTCACAAATGACAATGAAAATTGGGATGCCATCAAAGCAGACCCTATTTTTGGAGAAGAAGGATGGGTGGAAGTTCCTCGTAACGTTTAATTTGATTGCTTTATTTAATTTGATTACTTTGTTTGAATTGATTGCTTTGATTGAAATTGTTTTTTTATTGATTTGATTGACACTTGGTGTGGATTGATGAATGTATAAATATACATTGATATATTTATAATTGTTGATTGAATATCATGTCTATAAGTATAGTTATTACTTAATATACTCTATTATATAGTTTATTAATGCAGGTACTTGAGTACAAGAATGAGGGGGAGTTATATAGTTTAGAGTTTGTTTATTTTTGTTGATGACAAAGGGGGAGAAATATAAAATAGGGTAGTTAGGCATAGATTAAGGGGGAGTTATTAGATTTAGGGGGAGTTATTAGGATAGAAGTAATATTTTATAAACAAAGGTTGTCATCATCAAAAAGGGGGAGATTGTTAGTCCTTGAGATGATGGTTTTAATGACAACAACCTTAGAATAAGATTATAAAATATAAATACTAACATTATAGTTTAGATATATATGTATATGCAGGACTTAACCATGCAGGTACCAAGAATGAAGACTAATATAGAGATTCAAGATATCAAGATTGAAGACTCATGAGTATCAAGAATATCCAGATTAGATTATCAAGAGTTCAAGATTTCAAGATAAGTATTGAGTCTAGAATTATGTTAAAACTTCATAATAGCACTGAAATCTTCACTCCATTTTTATTTTGGGATGGAACCCATTTCTACCTTTTTAGTGGCTTACAAACCCACGACAAGTAGCTTACAAACCTACGACAAGTGGCTTACAAACCCACGAACATCCTGGTTTTGTACAGGTTCTCGAGTCCTGATATGATGAGATATTTTGCAGGAAGAAGCTTGCAAAACTACTTCAAAATGATTTTCAAAACTACTTCAGAACGATTTTCAAAACCGCTTTTCAAAATATTTTAGCCTTAAAAATTATCTTTTCAAATGATTTTCAAAAAGATGTTTCAGCCTTAAAATATTCTTTGTTTTTGTTTTTAATAAACTCTTGGTTTAAACTTCGTTTGTTTTAAACTATCTTTTAATTATAATATATTTATACTTAGATTTAAATATAAAATTATATATATTATTCTCTATATTTATCTATGTATTTTATCTATAGTCAAGTATATTTATAAAGTTTAAATAGTTTTTAATATAAGATAAAGGTTATTTTCAAAGAAAATCAAATCTTTAAAAAATGCTTTAGGATGTCGACATGCCCTAGTACCCCATGTCGACATAGTAACATTTAGATTCAAAAATTTGAATTTCAAAAGAAGTGTCTATTTGCCATAACCTTTCATGAATGGACATGACTGTTGTTCTTCTATAAATAGGGGTTAGTTTCAACGAATTTGAATATAGATTTTCTGGTTTTTCACTTCTCTTCTTCTTCCACATTTTCTTATTCAAAATCCTATCATCACTCTACCGGAATCAACATTGAATCTAACTAGATCATCTCTGGTTTGATTCTCTATCACTATCTCAACAAGATCCCAGTGCTATTCAGAGTTATAGGCTTCTTTGTAATCTATCTAGCAAGAAAAGGTGTGATTGTAGCCTTGGAAATCAATCAAGTGAGAAAAGGTGTGATTGTAGCCTTGAGAAATCAATTGGGTGAACTTGTTGCCCGGAAATTAAGTATCTCTACCCAGAGGATTGTGATTCTGGAGGGTGTACCTCGTGGCCTTGAAATCGAGGGTCGTAATTGTTGAATTTCTTTTGAAAGGAAATCCGTACTTAGTTGTGCGGGACTGGATGTAGGGTAACTTCGAACCAGTATAAAATCTGGTGTGTTCTTTCCTTTACTAGATTTACTTTATATCTGCATCTGTGTTTGATTCTGTGATTATATCTGTGTCTGAATATTGCATACATTTGTGTAAAAATCAACAATAACTCAAAAAGATTTAGTAATTTCTTATAAACACTATTCACCCCCCTCTAGTGTTCATTCTAGCCTTAAGATCCATATTCCGCATTCCTCACACGTACTAATGTACGAATGAGATTTTAAGGAAGGTGAGAATTGGCAATTTTGAAGAAAATTGATTAAAAGGAAAGATTAGTCATTTTTAGTCATCCCTTGGATTGAAAGAACATATTAACTCAATTTTCAAAAAATGTAACCGTTTACGCATAACTTATTTCCATTGTCCGATGCACATGAAAATAAGTGAAAAGTGTACAACCTAGTCTATGAGTTCATTATAGTTATATTATGTTCACCAAAATAATGAACCGTCCACTTGTGATATCCATAAATTAATCGGTGTTGGATTATGGGGTTTGCCTAAGAATCCAAACTGCTAGTCCACTTAAAGGGAAGACACTGTTCCTTATCATGTTGTCGTGCCCATGGACTTAAAGAAAGAATTTAGAGAGGTATGCAAAGGATATGAAGATGATTTTCTATTGGGTGAGGATGAAGAAGTAAGTGGTGATGTATGCTACAAAAGGTACTTGACAATGGAGATATGCCAATGGTGCACTTTTTTTAAGTCTAATCTACAAGTGGATATTATATGATTAAAGACACCTTAATGATACACTAGGGGATGGAAACGGCATAGGATAGGCAACCATAGAGAGTTCACAGTGGGTAGCTTGGTAGGTGAAGGACTAGCTATTGAGATATGTTACGTGGGAAAGCTAATGCCATAAGTTGTTGGGCCTTTCTCGATTTTGTAGAGCGCAGGAAAATCAACACGTTTGAGTGGGCTTCTTGAAAAGTTGGTGGATTTTCACACGTTTTATGTTTATCCCATCCGTGAACACACATTGATAATTTTGCAGCTATGGTAGAAACTAGTCTACTTACATGTTGAACATTGAGACTGAGTCTAGAATACTCTGTATGTGTATTCACATCTTAGGACTTGATGTGATATGACATAAAAATGAGGAAATGAAGTTGGTCCAAGTACGATGAAGAAAAGGTTAAGACAAGAGCGCATGTGGAACTTGAGGAAAGAATCTAAGTTCCCCTTCATGAGCACTCTTCCAATATGTTCTTTTAACTAGTTTGCTAGTTAGGTTGTTTGTATGTTTTCATAGTTGTTGTAGCTAGCTAGTTAAAATATACATTGATGTGTGGATGCTAGGATTGGTTGTATGCACATCCTTATGACATGTTTTGGTCGTTATGGTTGCTTTGTTTGGATTATACTAGTTTGGTTTATGCCATGTTGGCTTGTATGTATATACATTCCAACCTAGGATAGACACCCATAGTTAGGTTTGTTTATGCTAGATAATTACACACACACACACACACACTAGTTATTGTTCCTTTATATAATTGTTTACTGATTGTAATTATGGATGTGATTGTTTACTTGCACTTTGATATGGATGTTGCATATGGATGTATGGATGCATACACACACACACACATACATATGCATACATATTGGTTGCACTGTATTTGCGTTCGTATAGGAGGCCGATTTAGTTGCATTTGCACTTATCTCATTTCATGGCATCATATCTTATCAATCATATGAATATTACTCTCATGGTTGTGCTTTTTCTTTTGTTGTATAATGAATGCCAAATGGATGTAGCTATGTCTGTTTTGTACATTTGTACGACATAAAGCGAGTTGCATTATCCATCCTTTGGAATTTCAGGGATGAAATCATTATAGGGGGATGTAACACTCCGTAATAAACAATTAAATTAAAAGGGTAAAATCATAATTTTGACATAAATGGCAAAACAGTAAATTTCTATATAAGTTGAAATTAGGCTTTGGGATCGATTGCATTGCGTTCGAAATGTCATTTTAGTCATATATACAAAAATTTAAATTCGGGTTAACAGGCTAGAAATTAGAAGAATTTAAACCCACTGATATTTTTGTAATATATTGATTTGAAAACCATAGCCCAGATATTATTATTTTTAGCCTATAAATATATCATTAATTCCATTTCTTTTGCTTTATAAATCTTGCCTCCACTTATAAAACCCTATTTACTAAATCAATTCCAAATCCACCAAATCAAATAAAAATTAAATGAAATAATATATGGAACCAATCACCATGGAGAGAGCTACACAAATAAATCGAAGCTATCGAGAAATTTAATGTTTTTAAGGCAAGGAATTTCTAGATAATGAAGAAGGAGGAGGACTCACCTCAAGTCTAAGAAGATGCATGGCTAATCGATGAGTGAGACTTATCATATTTATGTATATATTAGTAAGTACAATAATTCATCCCTTAAGGTCGTAAATCATATTACAAATGAGGTAATTGAAATTTAAAAATTGGTTTTGTAATATAAACATGATTATGGGTAGTATGCCAAAGCGAGATTGTTAAAAATATAATTTTTAATCGATTGTAAATAGCAAAAGTTAATCTTCTTTTACTTAAAAAGTGCAAAATACAAAAATATTCCAAATCAAACATATTATATATCAAAATTGTAGTTCTCAATGATATGGATCCACTGGAGATGTTCATTCGTCCATTGGTTGTACGGATTAATCAGTAAACGTGTCATAAATTTGCTAAACGTGGATCGTCCGCTTTGATCCAATGGTGAAATGACAACGGTACGATGATCGAAATACATGGATATGAAGAAGAGGTCGAGGGTATGATCTTAGAGGTGTTTGAATTGTCATTGGTGATAAGAGTATATCAGAATCAGAAAAGTATAGCTGGCGATGGTTGCCGAGTACAGGTGGCCGGAGACCTCGTGGAGGTGACCAGAGGGTGGCGCATGAGGAGAAGAGCTCATAAATGTGGTCAGATTTGGTGCTAGAGGCCAGAGGCATGCGCAGTGGTGGTGTGAATCAACGGGTGGTTGGAGCATTGAAGAGAGATCAGGTTTGTAAGGGAACTGCAGCAATACGGGAAAGAAGGTAAATAATAATAATAATAAAATTATAAATTAAGTAATTACTAAATTGCCTTCATCTTTAAATGCTTGTATCTCTCACATACAGACTCCATTTCATGTGCGGTTCATGGCATTGCGATCGTGGCGAGACGTGGTACATTCTGGTATGTTTTTTGCTGTATTTTAAGACATCTTAGATAAGTGTCCTAGTTGGGTGGGTTCATTATGCATTGTTCGACTGATAATTACGAGGGTAGATTTTATGGTATATTTTATAAAGGAAATGAATTTTTCGGTGTAACCGATGACGTTTAGTGATGGCAATTTCAAGTATAGGTATGGTACCACATTTTTTAGAGGAAATGAGTTCTTCGGTGTAACCATCGACATCTAATGACAGGTTGCGGTGCATTTTTAAGTGGAACCGAGTTCTTGATGCAGGGTTTAACAATGATGGGTATGATACAATTTTAAGAGAAAATGAGTTCTTCAGTGTGATTGTGACCTCTGATGGCGACAGTTTCGATAGCATAGGCATTCGGTACATTTTTAGAGGAAATGAGTTCTTCGCTATAACCGATGAAGTCTAGCGATGACAGTTAGAGGATAGGCATTACAGTACATTTTCATAGGAAATGAGTTATTCATTATGGTCGATAACGTCTAACTATGATAATTACAAAGATAGGCGTTACGGTGTATTTTTAGAGGAAATGGGTTCTTCGGTATAGCCAGTAATGTCTAACGACAGCGACACGATACATTCAGAGGAGTTGAGTCCTTAGTGTATAATTTGGTGATAGTGGACTAAGACATATAGTTCTTTCATTGCAATTCGCATATGTTTTCTGCACACGATTTGGAACTTTTTGCCTAATCATGTGGATATGGTTAGGCATAGGATAGATTTTACTGATGACCTTAGCATATGATGTCGCTATAGTATTATGTTGTGTTTAGTTAACTTGTTAGGTGCTGGTGACACATGTTAAGATATGGTTTTCGAGTATAAGTGTCGTTCTACTAGCTTATTTGCATTATAAACTTATATGACGTGTTTCACTCACCAGAAAAATGTCTAACCCCCTATTGGTGACTTGGAGGCGTGATGGTATAAAGGACACACACATTTATTTGCCTATTAGTTATCTACCATATTATCTCAGTTATTCCTAGTCATTTGGTTGTTTTTTTAATAGTGTAGAGAAATGTTGTAAGTGAAGTATATTTGATGTTGTACTATTTTATTCGTCCTGGATTATTTAACTATTGATTACTATTATAATTTATTCCTTCCACTGTGAGTTTCAGATAGTGTAGAATATTGTTGATAGCTTCATGATCCGTTTTATATATTTTACCTCAAAAAATCCGACTTCTACGTAGTCAACAGTGTCTGCATTACTTTATGCATGAATCAGGGCGTAATAAATGTCGGGTTGTTACAAAAAGTTGGTAGGAGCAGCGACAAGGCTTGTTGCCCTCAAGATCAATTTATGGTGTTCAACAAGCATCAATCAGTTGGAATAAATATTTTGACAAGGCAATCAAATAGGTTGGTCGAAACATAAAGGAGTTGTTTATATACAGAAAAGAACAAAACTGTGATGCTACATTTTTAGTTTTTATACATTGGCGATTTACTACTGATTGGCAGCGACATACTAATGTTACAATCAATGAAAGCATGATTGTCTAATAATTTTTTGATTAAGGATTTGGGATAAGCATCCTTCATACTAGGTAAAATGATATAAAGAGGTAGATCTAGAAAGTTATTGGGATAACCCTACTGATATACATAGTTTTGATATTAATAAGATTTAGTATGGAAAAATCCAAGTGTGAAAATTTTCCATGCAGCATGGAATTGTTCTTCTTAAGAAAGAATCTCCATCTACGGATAGACAAAGTTAGGGGTGTTCTTATAATTTACTGTAAATTATTAACTTTGTAATAAAATCTCGTTCAAAATAAAAGGTGTTTTTCTTTCTATTATACACTTGATATAATGTGTTATATTAATTATCTATTTAATTTAAGTATATTTAATATAAAACCAATAAATGATATGTTTTGTGATAGTAAATACAATGCGTTGTAGCCATAAGAAATTTATCATAATGAAAACAAACATATTGTTTTTAATATTCCTAGTCAAGTTGTATCGAGACTAGATATCGATACATCCGCTAAGACTAGAGTATGTAACGCTCTCCAAATGTCAGGTATTATATTACTTATGGAAGCTGAAGGCACCAAGGGGTAAGGTACTGATAGTTATTGGATTATGGAATGACTCGCTCGATGGTTTCTGTTGGTTAATTTAACTATGGTCAAACAATGAATATCGAAGTGATAAATTACACAGTTCTTAACTAGAGAATACCGCTGAATATCGATGTGGACACTCCACTTTGATTATAGTTAAATCATGGGATGACATCCATCGAAGACTATAGTCGGGTTTGAGTTGAAGAATTGGAAGTGAAACACTATTCAATAGAGAATTTGTCTCCTCGGTTATACAAGGTTATTATCATTGTCAACTGTAGTCAACTTAAAGTTGAAGTCTCTTACTAGATTAATTCGGTTAATGATAATTGTTACTATTGAATCGAGGACTTTGATGTTTGGATTATATAAGTCGAATGCGGACGATATTGGGATTTTGACAAATAGCAAATTCCATAAGTCCTAACGTGATATAATTTTGATAAAGAGAATTGGTGCAAATAATCGTTAATACCAAGGACCGCTTAAATTGTAAAATTAGATTTCACCGACATAATGTAAGCGATAAATTCGGCCTTACCATCGCACCACTAGGTATGGTGACGTGTGAATGTTAGTATTCGAATTATTCGGTATTAATCGCTGACTGAATTTACGCCAATGAGTCACACTACCGAAATGTTAAATACTCTAATATACCACATGATTTAATTAAATTATAATTATTATAAATTAATTGAATTAATTAATATTTATGAAATATTTAATTATTTGATTTTATTTGATTTATATAATACTAGTATTTAATAAAATGCGTATATAAAAGTTATATATGTACATATCATTGTACGATATCGACAAACGTTTAAATTGGATTTAAATTATATTAATACTAATTAAGGTTAGGAAATTTTAATGGCCTATATAGCGCTATGATTTGGCTGTCCATAAGGTGGTAAAATGGTGGTAGTTTTAATTGCAAATAAGGTTTTGAATTAGTCAAAAGGAGGAGGCAAACTATGAGATTCAGATCTCCACTTTTCCCTCCTCTCTATTACCTATTTAAACATCACTTACCCCTCACTTGGACTAATCCTTTGGATCCTCCTCTACTTATATTTCTTGCCCAAAATTATATGAGCATTACTCCTCATTTCCTAGAAATTAAACTAAACAAAATCTAGCTTTAAATGAGGTGATTACTTCTAGTATGTTAGATATTCTAGAGGTAATTAGATCTAATCTACATAGAGTTTGATTCAACATTCAAGATGCTTTATCAAGGCAACAGTTAGGTAACATCAAATTATTTATTTATTTATCTATATGTTTATTAATATAATTTTATGTGGGTATACTAGAATTTACAATATCATGAATTTATATATCTATTTTCCATTAATTCTATATGTATATTTGTGTAGAGTAAGCAAAAATCATTATAATTTTTATATATTTTTTATTCTCAACCAAGATAATTAAAATAATAATTTTTTTGAAGTGAAGATATTTTAAAATAATTTTTTACACTCAATTTAAATTTTAAATTAGTAATATATTCATTATAAATACATATCTATAATTTACTTAAATTTTTGCCCGTATATATGTTTTCAATATGCATATATAATTAAAACTGAAAACAATATATACAGATTTATATATATAAATATATTTCTGTATCTTAATTTTAGTTATAACATATTAACTTATATAATAAATTATATGTATATATATGATATAAATAACTTTCAAAATTTTAAAAATAATAAATTTGATGATACTTTTGTATGAAAATGAATTTGAAAATAAAAAAATTATTTAAAAGTCGTGCGAAATTTAATAAAAAAATTAAATTTGGTCTTGTAGTTTAAAATACATAATTTTATATTTACAAATTTTAGTTTATAAAATCCAAAATATATAAATTAGAATATGCTATATGCATTTTCAGAATAAAAAAAATTATTATATTTCATTTTATATATATATAATAATAATTTTAATATATAAATATTTAAATCTGAATTGAATTTAAAATAAGATATTGTTTTGACTTTAGAAATGATTTCAAATTTCGATTATTTCTTTAACTATTTTAATATTTTATTTCGAATTGGTATTGTTTTTAAAATATATTTATACCTAACTATATATATATATATGTATGTATGTTTATATATGTATGTATGTGTATATTAAATGTGTTTATGTATGTATATTTTAAACTATTTAATTTAAACTCATATATATATAGGAGTTAACCTATTTGTTGCGATGTAAATTCCGCACTTATATATGGACATGTTATACCTTGTACACATTATATGGTGAACGTATACGTATAGGTAAATGTGTATTTGATACACATGACACATTATAAGTTACTTATATAAACAAATTAAATCTTTATATTAATCAATTAAATATAATAAAAATTTTAAATAAAAATTTCTTTATATTGGATCTAAATTAATTTAGACTTCATAGACCCAATAAGATCTAAAATGGTAAATTTTTTGAAATTCACTCGTTTAATCCGCCATATGCTATCCTACTTCTAGCAATGTTGTCGATACCTAATAGCCTATGCTGTCTAGATTGACAGTATTAGGGCCGACTTTTTGAGCTCACCCATTTAGTAGGTTGTTTAGAGAAGTAGTTTCTAGGTTGGGTTTGGGTAATCAAGTACCCTGCACTTTATGATTATCAACCACCCGAAAGGTGAAGTAAGTCCAAAGGATATCCCCAATATAAAGGCCCAATTTGAATTTGGGCCTTAGGCTAATTTTTTAAAATCTTCTTTGAAATTAAATAAAATTTAAATTTTAAAAGGTTAAATTTACAATAAATAATTTTTTTATAAATGTTGTAAAAAATTTCAAAACCGTTTTTAAAATTTAATAATAATTTTCAAAATTTATTTAAAATTAATTTTATTAATAAATTAAATAATTAATTAAATAGTTCATAAATTAAATCAAATAATATATATATATATATTGATATATGTTGCATTATATTAGAATGTTTAAAGTAACATAAATATATATATTTCAAAAAAATTATAATTAATTAAAATTGTTAACTAAATAAATTAATAAAATGTTAATTAATAAACAATATAAAACATACATATATATATAAGATATGTGTATAACTATAAATGCTATTGTGCACATATTCAGTTTAAAATGTTTAAAATAAATAAAATAAAATTAATTAAAATATTAATAAGTTAGTTAATTAAATTAGTTAATTAATTAAATTAATTAAATAATATTTAATTACTAAAACTAATATAAGAATATACATAAGATTATTATGTTAGTTAGTTTTTTTTTGAATACGGGTTCAATCTTTCTATTACTATAAACAAAACAAAAGTCATAATACAAGACCAATACAAAGTTAAGCCAACTTTTAAACAAACAAAAACAGGCCCGAGCTAAACAAATCTACCAGCCCAAAGCCCACTAAACAAGAAACAAATGCCAGAAGCTTCGAGACATTTCTCAGAGCAAATAAGGCAAACCGACACTTCTACTACTTCATTTACTTCATATCTCATCTCGAAAGAAATAAAAATAAAAAAAGAAAAAACAATGGCGGCGAGCAAGGAAGTAACAAAACATCCTATGCTACTTCCAGATCGTAGCTTCTTCCTTTGAGACCGAGGAGATGAACAGCAGCAACAACTTGAAGGACATCAGCTAACAAGGTCTTCAATCCAACCAAAACGGAACAAGACAGGTATTAGATCTGAAAAACCATTTAAGAAAAAAACTCAAAGCTTCATACTAAACTACTTTCGTGAACCAGGACGTGAATGCGAGAACTCTAAGCAGCAATTGCTCGAAACCTCGTCTTCAACTTCCAGATCTAAGATGCAACCAGCACTTCCTCATGGAGAACAGAGAAGAAACTTAACAAGATAAGTCACTAATAACCAAAAAGAAAATTCTTTTATCTCTATGTGAATTAATTCTATGAAACTTCTTCCAGATAACTAGAAGTATCAAGACAGAGATTCTCGAGACTCAAGCTGAAAATTCTTAAGTGTCCAGGACGAGGCTACAAAACTCGGATCAACCTGCAAATCTGCATCCTTAAAAACTAATTCAATAATTATTGTTACTTGTAAATTATAATGTAATTAAGTGAGAGGAGGATAGAAACACTGTAATTAATACAGGTTCATGAAAACCTGGAGCCAAGGAACATTGCAACAGGAAGAAGGTAGAGGAATAATACTTATGATAAAGCAGAAAATGCCCCAATTCAGCGTTGGGAGGTATATCCCCATTTCAATGCTATTGCTTCATTCAAGTCATTGATGTTCTTAAAATGTTTTGATTTAGCCATTCTAATATTCATAGTCTGGAAAATATTGGTACAAATCTGCGACCTATCAGTGAAACGATTCTGAAAAATCCTGTCGTTCCTTTCTTTCCAAATATGCCAAACACAAATAGAAAGAGAAAGTTGAAACAAGTCTGAATTGAGACTTTTTGAGCTAGATAAAGAAACAATTTTCTGTAAATCATCTTTCAAAGAAAAAGAAAAAAGACTTTTCGGCGATTGGAAAAAAAATTTACAGCTCCAAAGCCAAACATTTTCTGTAAAATTACGTTGAAAAAATAGATGGTCTATATTTTCAATGTGATTATTACAAAAGACGCAGTTTTGGTCCACGACTATCTGTTTCTGTAGTAATCTTTCTTTTGTTAAAAGATAGTCATTAATGGCTTTAAAAAGGCATACCGCCATCTTAGGAACGTGAATTTTGTTCCAGACCAAAGACGCCCATTTCTTAATTTCAAAACTAGATCGAACCGAATTCCAAACTTTTTTAAACTGATACAAACCATCCTTAGAACACTTCCAAGACCAGAAATCCCTCTCCCTATTCTTGTGAATCTTGACGCCTTCAATTTCTACGTGAATTTGGAATAAGAAACTATACGAATCCCACTTCCACTTACCATTACTTAAGATCTTACTGAGAGACAAATTTTCCGTACCAGTTATGAAAGCTGTGTCTCTCCCAATACGTTCCATAATAGAGCTACCTTTTAACCATGGATCAAACCAAAGAGAAGTAGTTTTACCGTCTACAATGTTAAGGGAAAGACAATTCAAAGCTTCGAGTCTGTTCTTCAATATGAATTTCCACACTCTCGAATCGTCCGATCGCTGGTTAATTTCCCAAAATCTTTTAAGACTAATATATTTACAATGCATTAGATCCGCCCAAATACCTTCTGAATTGATTACTTTCCATATCAGTTTGATATATAGAGCTTTGTTCATCTCTTCTAAATTTCTCAATCCCATTCCTCCTTCTTCTTTTTGCCTACACAAAACCTCCCAAGGGATCTTGCTGCTACGACTTTTCCAAAGAAAGTTCAGAATCAAGTGTTTAATTTTTTGAACTGTAGAAACTGGGAGGCAAAAGCATTGCATCCAGAATTGTATAATGGGGTAAATGGTAGATTTAATAAGTTCAAGTCTCCCAGCTAAGCTCAACATTCTTGTTTCCCATCTATCAATCCTAACATTGATCTTCTCTATTAAAGGAGAACAATCCTTATCCCTCAGATTAGCACTAGACAGAGGAATACCCAGATACCTTATTGGGAGATCCGATTGCTGAATATTGAGGATCATACTAATATCATTACAGCAATCCACCCCTTTCCCAAAGAAAACGTTAGATTTCTCAAAGCTTAGCTCCAAGCCAGTAACCCTCTTCATGGTCTTAAAAACATCACTAATATCAATTGCATTTTAGCATTGGCTTTAGTAAAAACAATAATGTCGTCGGCTAAATAAGGTGGGTCAATTTATTGTCAAAATCTGTAATTGGGGAAATAAGACCAGTCCTGACTTTTTCATCCATCAGTAGCGTAAAATATTCCATGACCAGGGTAAACAGAATAAGGGAAACGGGTCGCCTTGTCTAAGCCCATTGGAACTCTTGAAATAACCGTGCGCTTCTCCATTTGCAATAATAGAAAACCCGGGAGTCTTAATTAAATTTTCAATAATTTTCACCCATTTATCTAGGAAACCCAAGCTTAGTAGCATATGTATGACAAAAGATCAATTTATCAAATCATATGCTTTCTTTAAATCAACTTTAATACACATATATTTGTTATCCTTTCTTCCAAGACCCCTGATAATTTCATGAGCAAACAAAATACCATCCCCTATTGATCTGCCTTTAATAAAAGCCGTCTGATTTGTGGACACCAACTTATCCATAAAAATACCCAGTCTATTACACAGGATTTTGGTGAAAACCTTATATAAGGTATTACAACAGGCAATGGGTCTAAAATCTTGGATACATGTGGAATGGTCTTTTTTAGGAATCAAGTGTATGAACGTATGATTCCACTCGTTCATAATAAGACCCTTTTGAAAAATATCATTCAAAGCTTTGAAAATTAAGTCTTTCGAAAGATTCCAGTGAGTTTTAAAAAACAGCGAGTTAAAACCGTCCGGACCTGGAGAGGTAGAATCTTTAAAATCCCACAAAGCAAATTTAATTTCTTCCAAAGATATACCATCGTTCAAAAAATTAGCTCCGTAATCAGTAATAATCGATTTACAGATAACCTCAGGGAACTGATTGCATAAAGGAAGGTTAAAAATTCGTTTGTAGAAATCACTAGCCGATTCTACAAACTTATCTTCCGAAATCACCTTCCCATCGACACCAATGTTGGTCAAACGCTTTCTACTTCTTTTACTAGACATTTTAGCATAGAAAAAAGAAGAAGCCTCATCACCCATCATCAACCATTCACATTTAGCCTTTTGTTTGGCATCCAGGGATTCTTTCTTGAGTGCTATTTCCAGATTTATCTTGGCATTTTGAAATTCCATAGCTAAAAAGTGATCATAAGTTTTTTCCAGAAGTTTCTGAAGTCTTGAACAATTCTCTCTCTGCACAATAACCTCTTGTTTGGTATTACATGATTTAGCGCTCCAACTCTTAAGCTCTCTCTTGATATTCTTAAGAATACTAATGATTTGATACAAAGGTCTATCTGTATGATTAGAAATCCAATGTTTCTCAATCAGAGGAAAGTATTGATCACATAAAGACCAATGGTTCATATATCCGAACGGTCTATTCTTGACCCTTGGCTTAGCAGAAAGCGAGACAAGGACTACATTATGATCGCTCACAGAAGGAGGCAAATATTCAGCTGATAAGTCTGTGAATAAGTTGATCCAGTCTAGGTTTGCAAAAACCCTGTCAATTTTAGAAAATATGTTTCGACTCGGACCAGACCACCATGAAAATTCATAACCTTTAATATTAATCTCATTAAGACCAGTAAGATTAGACATATCATCTAATTCAAACAAGTTACCAAAAGAAACTGGGTTACCTCCCTTTCTATCCGAGGGACTGCGAATACAATTAAAGTCCCCAAGAACAAGCCATGGTCTATAAATATTGATAGCATCCTCCTATAAATTCTTCCATAATCTACTTCTTAATGCAACAAAATTATGAGCGTAGACAAAGTTAAGATTACATTTGAATTTCGAGGTATTAATCAATTCAATGGTAATGTGTTGATCACTCATACTAATATAGTTGAAATCCCAAGAATCTCCGTCAATGAGGACCATAATCCTGCACTTAAAATAACAAAAGACATTACTAATTATTTTCCATCTGTCATCCAACGCTTTTTCCAGCTTCAAAATATCTGGAAACAACAGCTTATTTTCCAAAACACCGAAACAACTAATTTCATGCTTATCAATAAGTTTTCTCACTTCTCCCATTCTGTTGGGGTTATGAAACCCTCTTACATTCCAACAAGCTAAGACATTATATAACCTTGTTATTGCGGGTCCTCAACGACCTACTACTGGAGGATTCCTCTTTGTCTTCCGTAGGAATACCTAGCATCTGAACCCACTAGGGGTTCTTACGAACAAGCTTATCCTTCTGAATGTTCTCAAACTCTATACCTTGAGGATTAGGAATAGGATGCTCAACAAATACCTCCTGAGTTGGGTCTGCATTATCATAAGTATTTTGTTCCTCTACGCTTTCTGTCATTCATGAACCCTGATCCAGATTATTCTGCACCTGTAAATCAATACAAGTTTCAGTGCCTCGCCTAAAATTAACATTATTAATTATACAATCTTTAATAAATATATCGTTAGAAAATAAAGATTTAGGAACAGAAGGAGACTCCGATGATGACGAAGGGCGTTTGGGAATAGTTATGTGGGTCGAAGGTGACTTCGGAGAGGATGAACTCGGATCTCTGGCTCCCGGGGTAGTTGGAGATGCAGGAATGAATGGCTCAATGTTCCTTGATCAGGAGGGACTTCCGACCTGGCTAGCGGAACAATGTAGCAATCTTCACTAACTCCTACTTCGGTACGAGTAACAGGTTTTGGCTCTGGTACTTCTGAGGTTGCCCCCTCACCGCGCTCTTCTGAGGATGCAGCTCTTTCTAAATCCTAATCCGAGGGAATAACATCTGTTTGGTTTTGTTCAGAAAAGGACTTTCCTCTAATTTCTGTCTCCGTCCCATTAGAAGCTATCTGGTGCCTATCCCGAGACCCATCCATAGGTGGGCAGTCAACATTTAGATTTTGGTTTTCTTTAAATACTACTGACTGTAAAGTTTCAGTCAAGCCCTCACCATTTGAGACCACCTCCACAAAATTCCTACTAATTTCATTAAGAGAATCAGTGGGACATCCACCATTCAACTGCTTTTCGAGGTCAATAGAAATCTCATTTCCGCCCTCCTCCCTTACAACTTCCGCACGACCAACCAGACTCTGTTCCACAGGGCTAACCTTATCAGAGTTGGAATCTTGAGATAGTTTGGGAACCCAAGACTTGGTCATTGTGCATCCATCAGTTACATGTCCGAAACACACGCACTTACCACAAATGGGAGGTGGGTTCTCATATTCCACTTCCTGAGTGAAACTCCTCCCATTGTCATCCATACCTTCTATGATGTTGGGCATACCATAAGTAGCATTAACCTCAACCAAAACTCTGGCGTAGGCTCATCTAGATTTATTTTTCATGGCCTCGTCCATCTTTATGGGAATTCCAATGGTACTTGTTAGAGCGCTAATAGCCTTATTGCCCCATAATTTAAAACTTAAATCCGGAAGTCTGACCCACATAGGCAAGGATGTAAGTAGATCTCTATCTTTTCTCATGTCTGGGGACAATCGCTTCATAATGATCAAGTTCCGGTCCATGAACCAAGGACCTAATTTCAAAATCTTGTTGCAATCCTCCTCAGAGCCAAATCTCACTACAAAGAATCCATTATTCCTTGAATAAACAGAAAACGTTTTCTTTGTAGCCCAAACCCTGTTGGCATAACCCTCAAAAGTTCTCAGCCATGGTTTATACCCTACCACATACAATAATATGCATAACTCCCAGCCTCCCTCCGCTTCTTTGATAGCACCAGAGGAAAGGGTACCAATCCTTTTACCACCCGCTACTTTAGGGTCAATAAACTCAAGATCTAGATTACCTAAATCTCCTACCGCTCCTGCTTTCACTGCCTCACTGTACGAAAAAATTTTAGCGTTCTCTGAGACAGTGAATTTGATTTTTGGGTTGCTACCAGGCAGCAAAACTTTCTGCTTCGTTGATTTCGAAGTCCGCCCTACGTGGCCGCCTGCACCTTCCTCCCCGTGTTCCGATCTGGAAAAGGTCCAGATCTGCTAGGTCATTGCCCTCCCAGATTGAGCCTTTGTTCAGGACCCAAAGACGCTGGAGCCTTGCCCCTTTTCCTTCTCACCTCCTCCCAACCTTCATCATCTCGCAAAGATCCCATGGTTTAAATACGACGTCCAGTTTAAGGAGATAGAAGTGAAGACAGAAAAAAGAAAAACAACAGAGAAAAGCACGAAAACTTGGAAATCTAGGATTTATGTTAATTAGTTAAAATATAAAATGTTTTACAGGAATTAAACTTATATAATACGAGCACATATGCACGCCCATGTGGGCCTGCATTCAATCACAACGTGCATGCATTTTTAGTTATAACTGTGGAAGTAGAATTGATAGTAGCATCCTCATATTTGAACTCCGCCTAGGTAGAAGACGCTATTTTTTTGTTCAGACTACAATAACTTTTTCATACTAACTCGGAATTAGGCGAGACTTCGATCGATGGACTCCCATCTAAATTACAGACAATAAGCAACACTCGGATACTTCATCCAGTGAACGTATACCATAGTTCTCCATGGTGAATAATAGTTGTATTTAGAAAATAACAGGCAACATCGCCGTATTTGAACTCTGCTTAGGCAGAAGCCGCTATTTTTTTGTTCATAATGCAATAACTTCTTCATACTAACTCGGAATCGGGCAAAACTACGACCGATGAACTCCCACCTAAATTACATACAATATAGAACACTCAGATACTTCAGCTTATGAACATTTATTGTAGTTCTCCATGGTGATTAACAGTTATACTTAGAAAAATAACAGGCTATATCCACACTTCAACGCTCACTATAGTTCTCCATGGTGACTAATAGTTGTACTTAGAAAATAACAGGCTATATCCTCATATTTGAACTCCGCCTATGTAGAAGCCTCTATTTTTTTTGTTCAGACTGCAATAACTTCTTCATACTAACTCAGAATCATGCAAAACTTCGACCCATGAACTCCCACCTAAATTACGGACAATATGGTACACTCAGATACTTCATCTTGGGAACGCACACCGTACTTCTCCATGAGGACTGACAGTTTACTTGGAAAATAACATGCTACCACATCCCCATATTTAAACTCCGCCAGTGCAGAAGCCGCTATTTTTTTTGTTCAGACTGCAATAACTTCTTCATACTAATTCGAACTCCGGCGAGACTTCGACCGATTAACTCCCACCTAAATTGCAAACATTATGGAACACTCGGATACTTCATCTTGTGAACGCACACTATAGTTCTCCATGGGGGAATGGCAGTTGTACTTAGAAAATAACAGGCTGCCACATCCCCATATTTGAACTCCGCCTAGTGCAGAAACCGCTATTTTTTTTGTTCAGACTGCAATAACTTCTTCATACTAATTTGGAATCCGGCGAGACTTCGACCGATTAACTCCTACCAATATTACGGATAATATGGCACACTCGGATACTTCATCTTGTGAATGCACACTAGTTCTTCAAGGGGACTGATAGTTGTACTTGGAAAATAACAGGCTACCACATTCCCATATTTGAACTCCGCCTAGTGCAGAAGCCGATATTTTTTTTGTTCAAACTACAATAAATTCTTTATACTAACTCGGAATTAGGCAATACTTCGACCGATGAACTCCCACCTAAATTACAGACAATATGGTATACTCGGATACTTCATCTTGTGAACGCACACTATAGTTCTCCATGGGGAATGGCAGTTGTACTTAGAAAATAACAGGCTGCCACATCCCCATATTTGAACTCCGCCTAATGCAGAAACCGCTATTTTTTTTTGTTCAGACTGCAATAACTTCTTCGTACTAATTTGGAATCCGGCGAGACTTCGACCGATTAACTCCTACCAATATTACGGACAATATGGCACACTCGGATACTTCATCTTGTGAATGCACACTATAGTTCTTCAAGGGGACTGATAGTTGTACTTGGAAAATAACAGGCTACCACATTCCCATATTTGAACTCCGCCTAGTGTAGAAGCCGCTATTTTTTTGTTCAAACTGCAATAACTTCTTCATACTAACTCGCAATTAGGCGATACTTCGACCGATGAAATCCCACCTAAATTACGGACAATACGTTACAGTCGGATACTTCATCTTTTGAACACACACTATAGTTCTCCATGGTGACTAATAGTTGTACTTAAAAAATAACAGGCTATATCCCCACTTCAACGTTCATTGTAGTTCTCCATGGTGGCTAATAGTTGTACTTAGAAAATAGCATGTTACATCCTCATACTTGAACTCCGCCTAGGCAGAAGCCGCTTTTTTTTCTTCAGACTACAATAACTTCTTCATACTAACTCGAAATCAAGCAAAACTTCGACCGATGAACTCCCATCTAAATTACGGACAATATGGTACACTCAGATACTTCATCTTGTGAACGCGCATTGTAGTTCTCCATGGGGACTGACAATTTACTTAGAAAATAACATGCTACCACATCCCCATATCTGAACTCCGCCTAGTACAGAAGCCGCTATTTTTTTGTTCAGACTGCAATTACTTCTTCATACTAATTCGGAATCCGGCGAGACTCCGACTGATTAAATCCACCTAAATTACGGACAATATGAAACACTTGGATACTTCATCTTTGAACGCACACTATAGTTCTCCAAGG
The DNA here is from genome assembly GCA_030737815.1 of Allium fistulosum. Lineage (NCBI taxonomy): Eukaryota > Viridiplantae > Streptophyta > Magnoliopsida > Asparagales > Amaryllidaceae > Allium > Allium fistulosum. The sequence goes on along the minus strand of CM060905.1, from coordinate 747,006,677 downwards.
GGACTGACAGTTGTACTTAGAAAATAACAGGCTACCACATCCCCATATTTGAACTCCGCCTAGTGAAGAAGCCGCTATTTTTTTGTTCAGACTGCAATAACTTCTTCATACTAATTCGAAATACGGCGAGACTTCGATCGATTAACTCCTACCTAAATTACGGACAATATGACACACTCAGATACTTCATCTTGTGAACGCACACCGTAGTACTCCATAGGGACTAACAGTTGTACTTAGAAAATAACAGGCTACCACATCCCATATATGAACTCCACCTAGTGCAGAAGCCGCTATTTTTTTTGTTCAGATTGCAATAATTTCTCCATACTAATTTGGAATCCGGTGAGACTTCGACCGACTAACTCCCACCTAAATTACAGACAATATGGAACACTCGGATACTTCATCTTGTGAACGCACACTGTAGTTCTCCAAGAGGACTGACAGTTGTACTTAGAAAATAACAGGCTACCACATCCCTATATTTGAACTCCGCCTAGTGTAGAAGCCGCTATTTTTTTTTCAGACTGCAATAACTTCTTCATACTAACTCGGAATCGGGCAAAATTTCGATCGATGAACTCCCACCTAAATTACGGAAAATATGGTACACTCGGATACTTCATCTTGTGAACGCACACTGTAGTTCTCCAAGGGGACTGACAGTTTACTAAGAAAATAACATGCTACCACATCTCCATATTTGAACTCCACCTAGTGTAGAAGCCGCTGTTTTTTTTGTTCACACTGCAATATTTTCTTCATACTAACTTGGAATCCGGCGAGACTTCGACCGATTAATTCTCACCTAAATTTTGGACAATATGGAACACTCAGATACTTCATCTTGTGAACGCACACTGTAGTTCTCCATGGGGACTGGCAGTTGTACTTAGAAAATAACAGGCTAACACATACCAATATTTGAACTCCGCCATAGTGCAGAAGCCACTATTTTTTTTTCATACTGCAATAACTTCTTCATACTAATTCGGAATCCGGTGAGACTTCGACTGATGAACTCTCACCTATATTACGGACAATATGAAACACTTGGATACTTCATCTTGTAAACGCACACTGTATTTCTCCAAGGGAACTGATAGTTGTACTTAGAAAATAACAGGCTACCACAGCCCTATATTTGAACTCCGCCTAGTGCAGAAGCCGCTAGTTTTTTTTGTTCAGACTGCAATAACTTCTTCATACTAACTTGGAATTAGGTGATACTTCGACCGATGAACTCCCACCTAAATTACGGACAATATAGTACACTCTGATACTTCATCTTGTGAATGCACACCGTAGTTCTCCATAGGGACTGACAGTTTACTTAGAAAATAACATGGTACCATATCCCCATATTTGAACTCCGCCTAGTGCAGAAGCCGCTATTTTTTTGGTCAAACTACAATAACTTCTTCATACTAATTCGGAATCCGGCGAGACTTCGACCGATTAACTCCCACCTAAATTACGGACAATATGGAACACTCGGATACTTCATCTTGTAAATGCACAATGTACTTGTCCATGGTGATTGACAGTTGTACTTAGAAAATAACAGGCTACCACATCCCCATATTTGAACTCCGCCTAGTGCAGAAGCCGCTATTTTTTTTGTTCAAACTGCAATAACTTCTTCATGCTAACTCGAAATTAGGCGATACTTCGACCGATGAAATCCCATCTAAATTACGGACAATACAGTACAGTCGGATACTTCATCTTGTGAACGCACACTGTAGTTCTCCATGGGGACTGACAGTTTACTTAGAAAATAACATGCTACCACATCCTCATATTTGAACTCCGCCTAGTGTAGAAGTCTCTATATTTTTGTTCAGACTGTAATAACTTCTTCATCCTAATTCGAAATCCGGCGAGACTTCAACTGATTAACTTCCACCTAAATTACGGACAATATGGAACACTCCGATACTTCATCTTGTAAACGCTCACTGTAGTTATCCATGGAGACTGACAATTGTACTTAGAAAATAATAGGCTAACACATCCCCATATTCGAAATCCGCCTAGTGCAAAAGCCGCTATTTTTTTTGTTCAGACTGCAATAACATCTTCAAACTAATTCGGAATCCGGCGAGACTTCGACCGATTAACTCCTACCTAAATTACGGACAATATGGCTCACACGGATACTCCATCTTTTGAACGCACACTGTAGTTCTCCAAGGGGACTGATAGTTGTACTTAGAGAATAACAGGCTACCACATCCCCATATTTGAACTCCGCCTAGTGCAGAAGCCGCTATTTTTTTGTTCAGACTGTAATAACTTCTTCATACTAATTTGGAATCCGATGAGACTTCGACCAATTAACACCCACCTAAGTTACGGACAATATGGAACACTCGGATACTTTATCTTGTGAACGCACACTGTAGTTCTCCAAGGGGACAGACAGTTGTACTTAAAAAATAACAGGTTGCCACATCTCCATATTTGAACTCCGCCTAGTGCAGAAGCCGCTATTTTTTTTGTTCAGACTGCAATAACTTCTTCATAGTAACTCGAAATCAGACAAAACTTCGACCGATGAACTCCCACCTAAATTACGGACAATATGGTACACTCAGATACTTCATCTTGTGAACGCACACTTGAGTTCTCCGAGGGGACTGACAGTTTACTTAGAAAACATCATGCTACCACATCCTCATATTTGAACTCCGCCTAGTGGAGAAGCCACTATTTTTTTATTCAGACTGCAATATTTTCTTCATACTAACTCGAAATTCGGCGAGACTTTGACCGATTAACTACCACCTAAATTACGGACAATATGAAACACTCGGTTACTTCATCTTGTGAACGCACACTGTAGTTCTCCATGAGGACTGACAGTTGTACTTAGAAAATAACAGGCTGCCACATCCCAATATTTGAACCCCGCCTAGTGCAGAAGCCGCTATTTTTTTTGTTCAGACTGCAATAACTTCTTCATACTAACTTGGCATCTGGCAAAACTTCGACCGATGAACTCCCACCTAAATTACGGACAATATGGTACATTCGGATACTTCATTTTGTAAACGCACACTGTAGTTCTCCATGCTGACTAACAGTTGTACTTAGAAATTAATAGGCTATATCCCCATATTTCAATACAATTTCTCTATGAGATGCAAAAGGGTATATTTGGAATTTCAAAAAGACACCGAGTAAATCTATTCAATGAATTCTCTTTATTAGTAGTAAAGATAAAGGTATAATAAAAGGTGGAACAGTAAGAAACCTAATTAGATTTAAGGAATAAATGCATGCATATAATACATATACCAGGATTTCATATGTGCCTGATGCTTGAATCATAAAGGTTTTCATACGAAATACATTATTTCCTAAGTCGATATCACTTAGTTAAATATATTAAAGAGTATGAATCTATAATATAAGTGTTATCCTTTACCGTATATATATATATTAATGAATTACTTATGTACTCTTTAGTGTTGAGCTTTCCTCAAGCTAGAGATGTTATGTGTAATATTATTAATATATAGAATAGACGAAGTAAGATACATGCACATATTTTTTTGTGATTTCCTCAAGTATGTGCATTATACTCAGGCCATCGCGAAATATTAAGTATGATAAATAGTCTCACTTTATTTTTGGAGCTTCACTCAAGGTAAAGATGTGATTATGACAAAGAACATGAGTTAAGAGTTGTATATGATACAACTAAAAAGGCATTATCCACTACATACAGGCCTATGACTCATTGAGCATTCCTCCAGGTTAGAATCATAAGGCATGAGAGTCCTAACATCCACTAGAGAAATCTAAAGATTTCTATGTTTCCTCTTTGGGTTTTGGAAAACATAAAATTCAAGTGGACTCTTATTAGTAAAATGAAATATATAAATATTTAACCTTACTAATAGTATAAGAATATCTATTATGTACAAATTAAAGAAATCTACATTGAAAAATTTATACAATTAATATAATTGATAAATTGTTTAACAACTAAAATATAATACTAAACTTAATTAATATTAACTAATAGAAATATAAAATATACTTACCAATAAATTTTGCACGTTGTAAATTCAAGCCCTATGCAAGCGCCTAATTATACAACTATATACGTTCGTAATTTGGTCACTTATGTGTTTATTCACCAAAGGTTGTGTATTGTCTTCTATGAATGGTGAACTCCACAAACAATACATGGTAATGAATATTTGATCAATATCCAATCATAAACAACTGTTATATGGTGAACAGTCGCAACTCGTAATGTACAAACCTTAATTAAACTAGTTCTTTTGAAATAAGGAGATAAAAAGTTTTGCAAGATCGTGTATTCAATATGATTGATTACAATAATGATCTTATTGTGTTAAATGTAACATTAGACAAAAAGCTACAAGATAGATCTAAGAATTTGACCACTAAAATGTCATCTTGATCAGTTTATATAAAGTGCAACTTATTTGATATCCTTAAATATTAAGGATGACCAAATGCACTTGTGTAAAGAGTTCATTATGATGTTGTAGTTAGGGTTTCCTCTTCAATGGTTCAATCATTTAGAAAAGAAAGCAAATGTACTAGACCGAATGTAACTTAAGGAATGGTTGGGATAAAGAGAATGAATAGTCACTTCTACTTCATGAAGAGAAATTAGAACCGAGAATTGTATAAAATTATAATAAATACTTAACAAGGAATACAAAAATATAATATCTATTGCAAATATATTTTCACATAGAAAATTGTTTTTATGAGATTTATTTCTTAAAGTTTAAGATATTTGATATAGGAACTCTCAACTGTAAACTAGGTACGGTAAATGCAATAAATAGCACTTATTAAATGGTTGAATGGAGTTTTGTATTTCATACACTATTATGGTAATGGAAAAAATAGTAGGACCATGCCATATAACACTTTTAGCGATAACATCAAGTTATAAAATTGTTTTCAAAAATATACCAAATATTGTTTATGAAATAATAACTATTTTCAGCATTGACTGAAAATATACATAGTTCTATTTTAATAAGAATATTTTGAATATCCATTATAAAATAAAACTATCATAGTGGTATTTGTTTTCATAACAAAAGTAAAGCATTGGAAAATACAAAAGTATAAGAAATTTTTGTAACTATTTTGGAATTAAGGACTGGGGTACAGTTTTGAGAAATAATTTTAATCATATGATTATGAATCATATGACACTATTGAATTATATCACAATCGATAAAGATCAAAGCACATATTCATTGGCAATGCATAAGAGTTGGCGAACTCTTGGATACGTATCGGTGTATGTAATCATAAGTATAATGACACCAAAAACGATTCCTTAGACTTCGTTAAATTCACGGATGAATTATTGCAGACATGAACATGTGTATTAGATACAAACGTAATATGCCTATGGTAAGCTCATAGAATATCAAAAAAGTAAATAACATAACATGCAAAAGAATATAAAATAATTAGATTTGATTAAACATGTAAGTATGTTGGAAAGAGTTCCAAATGTATCTTAAAATGAATAAAGATCCAATCTCAAAAATCACTCCTCCCTATGATACATAATGTATTGATAAGGAGTAAAAAGACTTTATTGAAAAAAGTACGATTGATAATGAGTGAAGCCAAATTAAGTTCTTTTTATAAGGTCATGTACTTAAGAGTAGTAGTTAAGGTTAAAATTAATTTCTTCTAATGTATAGTTTACGAAATCATAAAAGAGAGAGGTTTATAAGAAATCCCAACATATCCTAGGTTAAGGAGTTAATAGGTTGTGCGAGTCAAAAGACTATACGTAATAATTGTTTGTGAGTGATCTTGTGTGCACAACCCAAAAGGAGTTTGGGATCGGTTAATAACCAATGACCAATTTTTGTTTTGAACATAAGTTTCATAAACTAAAACCAAATCGATTTCATATATATGTAAGGAAATTCATAAAATGTATATGAATACCTATTCTATTGAAATGAGAAACATATGCTGTTTCATGAAACTCCAACTTCATGATGAAGTAATTATTTTTAGAATCATTAGTAGGGATACGATCAAAAGATAAAATTTATTACGAGGATTGAAATGAACTTAACCAAACCTAAACGGACGCAACATATTAGAATGTCAAATTATTATTCTCGAAAATCAAGGAGAAACAATTAGTTTATTTTCAATATTGAGAATAAATATTCCTTAGTTGTCGATTAAACCATTAAGAGTATTGACTCTACCATCTGGTATGATGAACAAATCTGAAATGGATTCCAAGTATGTTATCATAATATGATTTTGATAGTTGTACCCGAAGGGATATGATCCACCAACTGCAATTGTGTCTTCAAAAGAAAGACTTATACAGTTGGAATATACTGAGCAACATTGATAAAAATAACATCGTAAATTTCAATTATTGAAATTAGCCTAACAGATTCATTATTTAACTTGCTCAAGTTAATACGGATTCTAAAATTATCGCTTGGTATAACTTTGTGTTTTGGTACATATGTATTGGAACAAAAACTTCTAAATAATGATTTAGAATAGACTATTTTCACATAACAACATAGGTGTTTCGAAGTTAGGGGAGCAATATTGAGTTTGTGGGTTTTGGGATATGATCCATGAAAGGATACGGAAGTATCATCCGATAAGAATTAGAGTTGAATAAGTATTTTGACAGAAATATCGAATAGTTTTATTTTCAGTCAAAAAAAGAGGAAGCATGTGCCTATAAGAAGGAATATTAAAAAGGTACATAGATATTTCTAAACTATAAGTAAACAACATACCGTTGATTGTTAATGATGTACCTATGTTAAAATTAGTTCTAGTTTAGTTGTTTAAATTCTTAAGGTAGGATATTAAAAAAAATATAATCAATATAAAAGTATGTTGCGAATGTCCAAGATAATATGCACAGACACCATATTAAAATGTTTAATAAGGAGCATGTAAGATGGATTCCTTAAGCATTGGCAATAGGAATCATCATACTTGTTGTATTATCTACAATATCATATTTAACTAATGTATTTGATGCACGAAGCAAATATCAAATCCAAATTAAGATCACCAAATGGTAACTAAGATTATTCTCGAGTATTTGCGAAATACCAATGAATTGTTTATTGAAAGCAACGAGCTTCTTACAAAGAAGTATTCGGACTCGAACTTCATAAGTGATATCGAGTGTAATATGTCAATATTAAAACATGTTTTAACCTTATTTAAGGTGTTGTAAGATGGAAATGTTCCAAACAAAAAGGTTGTGGTTGAATCAACTAAAAGGCCAAGTACATCGTCTTGAGTAGCACCATAATAAAAGTAATGTATATAAAAATATAAATGCACAAATTTATAACTGAGCTAGGGGTGTTTCTAATTATTGAGAATACCATATTGTTATATTATGACAATGTCATAACACATGTTATGAAAAAAACTTAGAGCTCACTAGAACTCGAGAAACATACTCCGAAAAGTTCTACATGATAAAGCCAGTTTATCAATATCGAAGACAGTTGATTGGTAGAGTAGATAATTAAAAAAACAAAGTAGATCCATTCATGAAGGGACTAGCTAAATTAGTTCTCATCAAACTGATTGAAGGGATGAGATAAAAATTCCATAATTAGCCCCAAATGGAAGTGAGAGATTGATATAGTTAAGGGTATGTCCTTGGGGCAATTATGTAATAACTGTAATTATTAACTTTGTAATAAAATCTCATTCAAAATAAAAGGTTTTCTCTTTCTATTATATACTTGATATAATGTGTTATATTAAATATCTATTTAATTTAAGCATATTTAATAGAAAATCGATAAATGATATGTTTTGTGATAGTAATTATAATGTGTTATAATCATGAGAAAATTATCACAATGAAAATAAGCATATAATTTTAAATATTCCTTGTCAAGATTTATCAAAACTGGATACTGAAACATCCGTTGAGTCTACAGTATGTAATATTATCCAAATGTTGGGCAGTATATTACTTACGATTGCTGGAGGAACTAAGAGGTCATGTATTGGTAGCTAATGGATAACTAAGGAATGAATCATTTGATAGTTTTCAGTTGGTTAATATAACTAGGGTCAAACAAAGAATATCAAACTGAGCATATTACACAGTTCTCTTGACTTGAGAGTACGGTTTAACTTCAACATGGACAATACACTTTGATTATAGTTAAATCATGGGCACCACGTCCATTGAGCGACTATAGTTAGTTCTAAGTCGAAGCATTGGAAGTGAAACACTATTTAATAGAGAATTTGTCTCCTTAGTTTTATGAGGTTAGTATCACGGTCAACTATAGTCAACTCAAAGTTAAAGTCTCTGGCCAGAGCAGTTTGGTTAATAATAATTGTTATTATTGAACTAAGGACTTTGTGCTTGGATCATACAAGTCAATTGTGGATGTTGTTGGAATTTTGGCCAATACCAAATTCCATAGGTTCTAACGTGATATAGTTTTGACGAAGAGAGTTAATGTAAATAAACGTCACTATCGGGGACCGCTTAAAATAGTAAAATTGGATTTTACTAAAATTGTGCAAGTGTTAAATTCAGTCAAACTACCACAACACTGGCTAAGGTGACTTATGAATACTAATATTCGAATTGTTTGATAATAATTGTTGGCTAAATTTACACTTATGAGTCGTAGAACCGGAATGTTGAATACTCTAATATACCACATGATTTAATTAAATTAACTAATAGTTGTGAAATATTAATTATTGGGTTTTATTTTATTTATCTAAGTTAGTATTTAATAAAGTGCATATAGAAAAGTTATATATGTATGTATCATTGTACAATATCGATAAATGTTTAAATTAGATTTAACTATATTAATACTAATTGGGTTAGAAAGTTTTAAGGGCCCATCTAGCCTATGATTTGGCTGACCATAATGTGGTTTAGGGTGGGGGGGGTTTAATATTAAATGTAAAATAAGATTTTTAATTTGGCAAAAGGAAGAGGTAAACTAGGAGATTTGATCTCCACTTTTTGCTTCTTTTTATTTCCTATTTAAACATCATTTACCTCTCATTTGGACTGATCATTTTCAAACAAATTAAATAAAATAAATCTTGCTTTAGGTATAGTGATTACTTTTAGTCTGTTGCATGTTTTGGAGGCACTTAGATCCGACCTATACATGGAGTTTGATTCAACATTCAAGGTGGTTAATCAAGGCAATAATTAGGTAATATCCCATTGTTTATTTATTCATTTATATGTTAACTTATATCACTGTCTGTAGGTAGACTAAAATTTACAATATCATGAATTTATATATTTGCTTGTTTTCAATTCTATGAGTATGTTTGTATGTGCTAAATAAAAAAATTATAACATTTATATAATTTTTATTTTTGGACATTATGATTAATTTGTTTAAGTAGAGACATTTTAAAATAATTTTTTTAACTCAATTAGAATTTTAAACTAATTATATAATCATTATAAATATATATGTATAATTCTCTTAAAAAATTTCTTATACATAAGTTTCCAATATACATATAATTAAAACCAAAGGATATTTAAGTATATTTATGTATCTTAATTTAATTATAACAACTAATATAAATAATTATATGTAGATGTATTTTTATACATGATATGAATAACTTTCGAAATTGAAAATATACATAATTATAATAACATTTTAATACAAAAATAAATTTTAAAATAATGAAAAATGAAATTAAAAACTGTATGTAATTAAAAAAACTGATTTCGTCAAAAACCATTTTGGCTAAAAAATTGAATTTGTCTAAATCAAATTAGGTAGAAAATAAAGAAGATGAATTTTATCTTATATTTAAAATATATAATTTATATTTATAAATTTGTAATTTATAAAATTCAAAATATATAAATATTAATATGTTATACACATTTTCAAAATAAAAATTATTATATTTTATTTTGTATACACACACACTAATACTTTACATATATAAATATTTAAATCTAAATTTGAATTTCAAATAAGATTTATTTTGAATCTAGAAATGATTTTAAATTTTTAATATTTCTTTAACTATTATAATATTGTATTTTGAATTGGTATAATATTTAAAATATTTATACATAATTATTTTAGTGTGTGTGTGTGTTTATATATTCGTATGTAAGTATTAAGTGTATATATGTATGTATATTTCAAATTATATTAAATTTAGAATAATATTAGATAGCTAACACATATATAAATAAGCCAATGTATCTATTGTTGTGTAAATCTCAACATTTATATACGGGCATTTTAAACCATGTGTATAGTATATGTTGTATGTGCATGTACGCTTATATGTGTATTACAGATGTATACATTATATGTTACCTATATAAACAAATTAATTAATCAACTAAATAAAATAAAGATTTTATTTAAAATTTGTTTTGGTTCGATCTAAATCAATTTTGACTTCATAGGCCCAATAAGATCTAAAAATGGTAACTTTTTTGAAATTCACCCATTCAACACCTGTGTTCTAGCCGTGTTCCAACATAGATGAGGAGAGAATGCATATGAGTATGATTACTTATAATTTGGTAATAGGATCTATCATGTATGTTGTGCCATATGCTATGCTAGAATTGCTTTTCCACTAGGTGTAGTTAGTTGATATCAACCAAATTCGAGTAAAATCATCGGATAGCAGTTAAGATCATCCTATAGTATTAAAAAATATGAAGGATTTATTTCTAATAGATGAAGCAATGAACACTGTAACAATTTGGGATTTTTGAACCTCGAAAATCGACACTAATACATCCACTATATTGTGTGCCGAGCAATCGACTGGCGAAAAACCCGATTGTTAGGGAAAAAGAAGAAAGAAGAAGGGATAAAGAAGAGAAAAGAAAACTAGACAACAAAGAATCTCGTAATTGAACGAATAACAAAAATATACAACAAATCTTTACACAATGAAAAACTGTAATATACATACATCAATCAAAGTATACTAACTTATTTTAGCCGGAACAGTTATAACAGCCTGTTTTACAATTGCTGATAAATACAACCAACAGACAACACGTGGAACATAAAGAAATACATAGATACATCTTGGACCTCCAGCTCGTCTCCTGAGCTCCATTGCATCCAAAGCTATGCAGTTAATGCCTCGCTATTACCCCACTGTAACCCTGCTATATCTCATAGCGGATTTCTACTGCTACGATTTTTCCATATAGCCGCAAATATAGCCTTTCTGCTTTAAGCCCCTCTATTTCCGCTATATCTCGTTATTCCCGCTATATTCTACTATTTCCACTATATCTTCTTTAAAAGAAATAAATTAAAAAATGAAATTTATGCATTATATAAAATATGAAATTAATTAGTTTAATTTAGTTTTTAATATATTTTCCGAAATGAAAATACTCTAATATTCTACTAAATTCAATTATGTTATATAATAGTTTTACATTTATTTACAGTATATTCGCACATGTTTTTATTTAAAATTATTTATGTATTAATTATAATTCAATTGAATATTAAATTTTCATTTAATTACCATTTATATATTTGTAAAAATATTAAGTGGGCGTTTTATATACTATTTTAGAGTCATTCGCTATATCCCGCTATATCCTCGTTGTATCCCCACTATGACTTTTTGCACCTCCGCCGCATTGAATCTACCGAGCGCTTTAACTGCATAGATCCAAAGGAATCTGTAAATATGCTTGATCTGACCTGAGCATTATAATAAAATAACACCGAGTTGGTCTGGAAAACCAGCGTAAGAAAACACACCCAATTGGATTTTAAAGTTATAAAAACCTCTGAAATCAAAAGTATCTCGTAAGATCACGCTGCATATAAATACGAATGGGTTTTTACCTTACGAACTAGATCATTTCCTATAGAAAATCTAGTGATATTATAATAATGTCTAGAGTACAAATACTTATTAATCATAGCTGAAATGTTAAATTAATTAAATTCCAGCATAATAAGAATACAACTAAAACCTTAAAGGCACGTATTGGAAATTGGATTCCATACAATGACTAGGCTACTAAGGTACTGCCCGTCACAGTGCATCCCTAGATAAAATAACACCGAGGTTCGAACATATCGACCCCTGCCAACACAGGACGGGCCTACCACTTGACTAGTAGTACCGAATATGATCACCCTTTGTTTAATGGGCCCTGAATCATAAAATGAGCGATAATGTCGACTCTAGATAGAGAAGATCATAACCTACTTAAGAGAGACCCACTTAGCCCTGCTACATATCCCATGTTTCAGTCATTCACGGTTCATGAGGCTTGAGGCTACGTTTACCTTTTATATAGCACTTCCCACTTGGAATGCTAACAGTTCTCTCCAGGCAACAATGCAATGTCAGCATTCATCCATACAAGTTCACTCTAGGACTGAACGAAACCGAAGGCACCACTTATACTACATCCATTTAGGAATCATGCTCAGGATTTCTAACAAGCAGCCCTTGTATTCTAAAGATCTCTGTCTTCAATTCCATCATCTTCAAGATATCTTCACTTCAAAATGCATTTTGTGGGATCGAAGTGGTTTTCGGATAACATATCTGATCTCGGTCCCTTTGAAACAACATTCGATAGTTTCAGGTAAACTCAACCTCAGTTCTTTAGGAAATAAACAGTTAAAGATAAGAGCGGGGATCATCTCCTAACCATTAGTGGACGGATTTCCTTATCATTTGTCCTAGGAGAACGAAACAAGATTTATACGCACAATACTACATCATCAGAGATGAAAATGCCATATAAGTCACGTGTTTATTCTAGATATTTCCAAAGTAACGTTTTAGGTCCAAATTCGACAGTCAGTTATTTAACTATCGAATAAACAAACATTCAATTAGAGATTTAATTCCATAGGGAAAAACCAACATTGGTTAAGCACATAAACAACCACTAGCCTCCTTAATAAACCTTTCATTGATTAAAATTACTTTGTCAATTCCTTGTATAAAATACTTTTACAAAGATACATCACCAATTCCTACATCTTCAATACATGGAAAATATCAATATACTTGTCTCAATGGTATATGTACATTCACAAACGGAGGAAGATTTCCTTTTTATACAATTCAAAAATCATTTATAAACTCCTTTATAAATCCCTAGTAATCGTTTATAATCTCCTTTATAAATCTTAAAACATTTATAAACTCTTTTTACACATTTCTAAAAATCATTCATAAACGCTTTATAAGTCTCTAAAATCATTTATAAATCTCTAAAACCATTTATAAACTCTTTATAAATTATTTCCCAAGTTTTTTGTTAACTCTTTATAAATCCATAAAACTCATTATAAAACTCCTCTTATAATTCTATAAACCCATTTTTAAAATTCATTTATAAACATCTAACCATTTATAAACTCCTCTACTTTGTAAATAATATTCCTTTAAGTCTTCAAATCATTTTATAAACTGCTCTTATAAAATCCAAGTTCATTTATAAAACTCTATTTATAAGTCTCTAACATTTATAAGTAAAGTCCAATCGTTTACTTTAAAACACTATTATATACAATTAATTATTAACAATAAACATTAAAATAAATAATAATAATTAACTTCAAAATATCTTGAAAATAATATTTAATAATTTCAAACATTATTAAATAAACAATAATAATTAATCCTTACCATAATTGTTACCACTAATTCCAACTTCAACCTTGTCGAAACCAGGATGAATAGAAGAGAAGGAAGAACAATTGATGATAGTACCAATGAGGCCTTTCGAAGGAGTAGAAGGGATGCTAAAGTCAAGGGTTAGATCTGTTACAAGCTTTCGAAAGGGTCGAAAGCACCCTTGCGCTTCAATTGATTCCTTTCGAAAGTGATGCTTTCGCATGCATGAAAGTGTTTTGAATGGGTTGTGAATAGTTAAGGGTTAAGGAATACCTTTCGATGGCAGCTATTCACAACCACACACATGCGCACCAAACCTTTCGAACTAAAGGTTTCGTCTTTATTCAGTTTCTTAGAAAAAAAATTCATTGGAACAACACCTTTGAAAGCATAACTAAGCCTTTTGAACTGGTCGAAACCCTTTACAACTAAGAGGGGTTCTGTATCTATCCGTAGGCATATCTTCGAAAGCTACCTTCTGCGTCGAAACCTAGAGTATTTCAATACCTTCGAAACCCCAAGTATGTACCCATTGACAAAGTCGAAAGCTCTTGCTGCTTCCCACTAGTAACAAAGCAACCCAAGGGGAAAAGGTGCATCCACCCTTTCGACAAAGACGGAGCCATTCAAATCCATTCAAATGCAATGCAGAGGGATGCGCAAGTCTCAAAGGGGACGAAAGGTTTATAAAGCCACCTTTCGATCAGGTCGAAAGCTCTAAGTCGAAAGGTTCCAACCCGCACTTATAAATAAGACCCTAGGGGTCTGGTTTTGGGGTTCAGAATTCATTCAATCCCTTTTTATACTTTCTTAAACTTGCAAATTTGTAACCCTAATTCGGAAATTAGATTGGGGATTTGATCAAATCGTACCACTTGAGTTTAATGAAAGCAAGATTATAATACTTTTGAATATGCTACTGATTTGAAATTCTGAATGGATTTAGTAACAATCTGCTTGTGTCGACTTGGTCAAAAGGTCATTTTTTAAAAGGGCTGAATCCCTAAACCCATCCAATTTTCCTCAAGTCTCAGCACCTAATCTCCAGATACCTAAAGGTCATCTTTCGAGTAAGACGAAACCTTAAACTTAGCTTGTTTTCCTTAAATTTCAGGACGGAACCAAAGCCATTTAAAAGACCAGCTTACGACGAAGTCGAAACCTATCCAGTCAAACCATATTCTTGAATACTTAGTGCCAACCATTAGTGCTTTGCAACCGTTTCGAAAGGAGGTTTCGAAAAGATAACTAAACAACTTCAGCAAGCTCGAAGGACTTAGAAGAAGGGGATATAAGGGTATCGACTGAGTTGAAAGGTTGAATAAAGAGTTAGTTTATATCACAATGATCTATTCGAAAGGTAGATTGAAGGAAGTAATAAGATTCTAACTGCCTCAACTTAATCGAAAGTGGGTTTCGAATAAGACTTCAACACTTTAAATTCTACATTGGGTTGTTGATAAAGTTTTCTTATTAACATTTTTGGCACTAGAAGGAGGGGTTGAACCATCGACTTTGTTGAACTTCAAACTTCACTTTCCTCTAACCCAATCCTATTCCAAACCTAACTACCTTAGAATTTTCCATCATCATGTTAAACAAGATCAAAAGGTCCGAACAAGGGTCCTCAGAAGCACACTTAGTTGGATTCTCCCTAAGAACAAATAATGATTCCAAAAAACATGAAGAGCAAATGCTAAGATTGGAAGCTCTAAGGATTATGAAGAAGAAAAAAGTAGAATCATATGACCTAGAAAAATGGACTTTAAACCTTTTCCATATTGGTCCCAGGCCAATCTTTGCCTTAGGAAAAACAAAGGATACAAGTGATAATTTGTTCAACCAAATGAGGAAAACAATTCAATTCTACACCAAAGGCACAAGCTTTGAAGAAGGAATGATGGCCGATTCCAATGCCTTTGCACATAAATGGCATCAAGCAACGGGTGGGACATTGCCTATGCACGAACTTCAAAGGGTTTTGAAAAGAAAGTTGGTCGTTGAGGGTGAAGCATTACAACCAAGTAATAAAAAATCTAGAAACCGTCCTCAAAAGACAAGCTTTAAATCTAGACTCCCAAAGGAATGCAATTTGACAAAATCAATCGAGAATATTTACCTGTTAACTAAAGAAGAGCTTAACTTTTGGCCATCACAAAAGAAAAAGCCAAAATATGAAAGGAATCTGCGAGGACCCTATTGCCACTATCACATGATGAATGGACATGAGACGAATCAATGCCGAGCACTCGATGGAATGATAATCAACTTTTTTAGACAAGGCAAAATTAATGTGTTTGTAAAGAGATCCTAGATGAAGTCAATAAAGAACTACTTTACTAAAGAGGATATACATGGTTGGGAGTAAAATACTCCTTGCACTTGGACATTACCTTAAACGGTCAAAGCCTTTGTCCGCACCGAGTTGGTCAGGTCAAAGCGCCTCTTGGAGGGAGGTTAGAGTAAGCCTTTATCCGCGCCAAGCTATGGCCAGGATAAAGCATCGACAAGCCCTTGGCCGTGCCACACTATGTCCATGTCAAGGCGGCTCTTGGAGGGAGGTTAGAGTATGCCTTTATCCACACCACGCTATAGCCAGGTTAAAGCATCGACAAGCCCTTGCCCATGCCACGCTATGGCCAGGTCAAGGCGCCTCCTGGAGGGAGGTTGGGTAAGTCCTTGGGTCCTGCTTGTGGATAAGCTAACAAAGTGCACCAGACAACAATGGACAAAGACGTCCAAGCCCAAGAAGCGGCATGTCAAACAGCGGACTAAGATGTCCAAGCCCGAGAAGCTGCATATCAGACAACGAACTAAGACGTCCGAGCCCGAGAAGCGGCATATCGAATGATGAACTAAGACGTCCAAGCTCGAGAAGCAGCTAATCAAATAGCAACTACATACAAGGCCTAAAGGGTCAATACATGTCGAAAGAGACAAAACCCAAGGAGTAGAACAGAACAGAAGGTTTAAATAAGAACCTACAACCTCCAACTAATCATCAAAGAAGAATTTCCAAACTTCACTTATTTACACCCGAATCTGGGTTTCGGGTCATTTATTATTGAATTCGGGACTTCACTTATTGTTACCCGAATATGTGTTTTAGGTCATTTAATTTACGGTCTTCGTTAAACCCGAATCTGGGTTTCGGGGCTATAACTATTAATTACTGAACTTCATTCATTAATGCCCGAATCTGGGCTAAAGATCTCTATTAAGAAGATTATTATTATGGACTTCAGGTTATCATCCACAAATACCCGAATTTGGGTTTTGGATCTTCCAACTTTTAAATTTCATTAATTAATGCCCGAACCTGGGTCACTGGACTTCTATTACACGATCATTACTGATTTTCTATTAGTTATTTCCAAAAGTTGAATTTCTAAACATCTATAATTAAATCCTTGGTTGAATTTATGGATTTCTACCATCAGACTTCTAATGATCTCGCAATATAATTGAAATTGAATTTTTAGTTATCTCTCATCATTACCAGAGATGGGTTTCAAGACATTTAATCGTATTCAATTATGGGATTACTTTTCGTATGTTAACATGATGATTTGTTAATTTATACAAGTGACATGGATAGACTTCTATATAGATTTCAAGCTAACGATAAGAAATATTGTTTACTTCGTCCTTTTCAAGAAAAGGATATCAGTAAAAAGGATTGGAAGTTCCAGCAAATACAGAAATTATGGTACAAGTTATCAAATAGCTGATTCAAAAACAACATTACAAGAAAGATTACAAATCAGGTGATATTTACAAAATTTTCATAATTTACATAATTTATGAAATTATTTACAAGTATACAGAACAAATATATACATTTCATAAATATAAATTGTTCATGAATCTTGAACAGCCTTATTTAGATTCTCGGCAATTAAAGGATCCACAATTTGATGAATTGCAATACGAAGAACTTCTTTAAGCTTCTTCTCTTTTTTCATCATCTTATCTTCATCATCAATAGACTCAATGTTGGTCTTTAAAGCACAGTTAAAAGCTTTGTTTGTGCCTTTAAGAGTTTTAATTTCCCTTTCCAAATCGGCGATACACTTCTGAAGAAGATACTTCTCGCGTTCAAGTTTTTGAATCTTAGCAGCATATTCATTTATCCGCTGCGAGTACCTTATTTTATGATGTTCATCGAAATACTTCATCATCTCAAATTTGACTTTCCTGCACCATTCTCCTACTACTTTTTCGTCTAAACAAGGAGGAGGATTAGTCATAGAAGGGAACTTTTTTTATGGCAAGAGAAGTAGACCTTGTTAATTTTGCAGCAAATGGAACAAAGGAAGAAGCTGGTGAATCAATGTTTGAAGTATTATTTCCTTAATGAATTCAAGCTATTGACACTGAGCTTGACTATCTTTCAACTTAATCTCCAAATCACTTACCTGTAGGAGAAGTTCCGACATCTTACGGTCAAAGTCAATTGAAGGATTTAACTTAATTTGGCACTTCAATATGGAGATCGTTTCACTCTTACTCTTAATGTCCACCTCAAGCTTGGCAATCCGATCATTGAGGTTTCTAACGATCGTATTTTGAAGAAAATATTTTTTGTACCATTCAAGAGTTGTGGTATTGTTTTAAAAGTGAGAAGATAAAGGATCATTACCGAGTTTTCTCTTTTTAATGTTTGCTGATAGACGATCTTTGATGCTGATAAAACAAGATGGAGAATCTAACGAGAATGGCATTATAAATAGTTGTAACTCCCATTTAAACAAACAAAAGGGAAAAGGAAAATGAAGTCTAGACTAGAATAATCAATCTCTTTTTATAGCAATAAAGGGTTACATCTCAAGTAAAAATGAAACAAAAACGTACAATTATACATTTGTTTCATATCTAAAGTTGCGACACTACACTGAAACTTTACTGAGGAATTAATGGAAAGAATAATTGTTGAGTGAAAAGGAACATTAAGTCCTTCCGGGGTAATAACCGAAGGATATTTGCAATAGTCCCACTCCTCAGCAGGAGGACTATCATGTTAATTTGGTATGATATGTCCGGATTTCAATAAGAAGCTTTTCTTTTTCTTCAGCAAGAAAATTGAAATGAAGACAAGGATGTTCCCTAAGATTTCAAAATTGATGTCTTTTCTAGAAAATTATTCTTAGTTTAACATACTTTCTTAGACAATCTCCGAAGATAAAGTTGCCTAAGAGACGTTCATTCTGTGATAATGTAATAAAATACAGCTAAGTAAAAAAGAAAACTAGAGCAAAAAATTCACAAACCAATATTATTACATAATTACTAATGTTTATTCGATTCATACAAAATGGACTTTGTAAATAACTCTGAAATAAATTTGTCCTTATAATATTTGCGTTTCTCAGGAGGCAATTCTTGGGGAATCGATTTGACTCGTGGTAAGTTCCAACATGCTCCAGGATGCGGATCAAATCCAAATTCACCCAAATATCTCTTGTGTAAACGCCTAAGTAGACCCCCACTAAAATCACCTAAGTATGAGAAAACTAAAGCTGGGTGTCTACAATAAGCTTTGTATAAAAAGTCTACCAGGATGTTCCTCTCTTCAATCAACATCCAAAAGAGCATAATCAACTCCCAATTCTCTTTTAAAAGACTATCATATCGAAGGCGTCATCACCTCAGTCATAGGACAGCTTCTTTATCTTTGAAAGACGCTAACACTGCCGCACTTCTGTTAAGTCTATGATACTTATCGGAGAGAATATTGTGCTCTTTCAATTGTTTATCTAACTCTCTGTACAAGCTATTTATTTCCGCTTATTTTCTTTCAAGTTTGGTTTTATAAGGCGGAATTGGTTTCCTCCTTATCTGAAATAAAAGATTTAAACTATTATTATCTTGGAAGTGAAAATCGTTTAAACAAAGAATCCCATAACTGAGAAAAGAGAACTGATGCTTGAGGGACCTGCTTCTTCTCACTTGGTTCTTCCACGTTAATGTTAGCAGGCTCCTCTTGAGGATCAGAAGATGCAGGGGGTTTAGGTGGGCTTGTTTCAAGAATAGATGGATTAGGATTGGCCTTTTCTTAAGCCCTAGAGTTGTCATCATCATCTTATTCAGGAGCATCGGTGTTACCATCCCTGTTACCACCTGAATCCTGACCTCCATCTGCATTATCATCATTGTTGTCATCATCATCATCGTTATAATGATCATCATCATCATTACCGCCTACTTCTTCAGCGACTTAATCTTTATCGCCTTCATCTTTATAGTCGGAGTCTACTTCGAAGGAAGGGCCTTCGAAGGTAGGATTTTAGAGGCACTGATCTCCTCTCTTTTAGCAACTTCAACCCCCTGTTCTATTCTTTTAATTTTTTCCATAACTCTGTTGATGAGAGCAGGGTCAAGTGAGAAAAAGCTCAAGTTTAGGCTTTATCGATATTGTCGGCGTAAACAAGCATCATGGCATCTTCAAAAGAATTGGCAATGATGTTCTCAAGAGAAGTATCAAGGAATTGGGACACCCATTGCTTTGCATCAGAAATAACATTGATAGCCAACTTTAGAGAATCTTTATTTTTCTTCAACTTTTTCTCTAGAGAAGATTGTTTTGTTCCTAATCAAGCTTTTTCGTCCTCAGATTCTTTTAGGGCCATTTTCAAGGCCAAATTTTCGTTGGCAAGGAGTTGATGTGCTTTCCTTTCTTCAGAGATAACTGATTTTGATTGAGCAAGAGAGGCTCTCAATCTCTCTAATTGCATCATAGCTTCATTTTTATCCGCAAACAGGGAGGAGATTTAGCTATTTAAGTTCGAATTTTCTACTTGAAGCCTCGATGTGTCTACGGAAGATTTTAATACACCTTCTTATAGGGAGAGCCAACTCTTGGAAATCTGAAAGAAAAAGTATAACATAAGTCAAAAACTTAGAGAGAAACAATAACAATAAGGTTAAGTGATATTAATCATACTAGGAGTTGTTGTTCAACTAGAAAACGTCAATGATCCATTGGATCAGAAACAAACGAAGGTGGACAGATAAGAGTAAAGGATGGAGAACTAAAGATAGACTGAACCATCTTATCAAAATCACTCGGAGGCACAAGTGATGTGGATATGGGAGAGTGCAACTCCTGGGAAGTAGCCGAAGTCCCCAAGTCTTTTTGCATTTGATGAATCATACGAGTGGAGTAGGAGATGATAATGCGTGATAGGGGATCGACCTTTGTGGGAGCCTTCTTGGGTTGATCAATAGAAGCTCCATTAGTTGGACTCTCCAGAGTTTTTTCAATATCTACAAACTCCTCCTCTTCTCGTGGCGGAGAATCAGGAACTCCAAAAATCTTGGCTTTCTTAGGGGACGGTTCCGCCATGGTCATTTTACCCAACTTTCTTTTAGCAACCATCTTTGACCTAACAATGGCCTGAGACAAAGATAACGCATGGGTAGTAGAAGTAAGGAGAGCCCGATCACTCATAATTGGTTCAACCTAAGAAGCAACTACTGAAAATTCAAAAAAAAAATTACAAGTCGGAGAAGCAATTTAAAAAGTAACAAAACAACAAACTACAAGTACTACGTCTAAACGTACCGGAGTGATCGGGACAAATTGGTGACATTAGGGAGCAATTCTTCGATCACCTAAAGAAAGGTAGTGTTTGCTCTAGGTTGTGTGTTGAACTAAAGGAGGTTGACCAAGTACCCTCTGGCCTGCTGGTAGGAGGGAATGCTTTTGTATATTTGAAGGATTCAACAAAGTTAATCTATTCCCAATCTTACTTGAAGCCGCAATCAGCAACTTTGCAGTTTTCATATCTTCTTCATTCGGCTCTTTAACAAAAGCACCTGACAAGGAAGCATAGATTAGCAAAGGAAAGTAACTAAATGGAAAAATAAAGACTGTGATTAACTTACAAGGGGAAGAGAAAACCCCACTGAAGTTGGAAAAGCATTTAACGAAGAAGAACTGCATCTCCCAATCTCTGAATTTGTTTACCCTCTCGGATATTAGCTTTTTGGGGGGATTGGCTCTAAAGATTTGGTTATTTAGATTGCCGAGCTTAACCAATCGAACAAGATAGTTCAAAACTTCAGCATTAAATAATGGAATTCCAGACTCCAGTGCCATGGGTTCCAAAGATAGAAGATAGGTATATACGTTTGGCGATAGTTGATTGGGAGAAATGCCCAAGTGGATCAGGAACTTGGCCAAGAAGTTCGGAAAAGGCAAGAAACCATCATGCCAAATATGGATAGTAGTGTAGGCAAAATACCCTTTAGGTGGGCATTGGATAGTATCGCTATCACTTGGGGGAATAGCTTCCACCCTAGTTATGCCGAAGTCACTAAGAATTGCGTCTACTTTATCCTGAGTAGATATCAAGGAATGCTTAGAAGTTGCTTCAATCTTTTTAGGAGAAGATTCCGTCACCGGCATTGTGTCTTTTTCTAGTTTTTGGGAAGTCTTTTTGATGCCCATGATCCTATCAGGTGAAATCATTTCAGTTAGAAGATATGATTTGTTAATGAAATCAAAAAAAATTCAAGGACATCAAAAACCTATTACAATAATTCGAACATCAACCAGTACATGAAATTTCATGTTCTTGAAAGAATATTAGAGTTAGTTTAGAAAAATAAAATTTGTTGAGCTTTCGACAAAGTCGAAAGGAAGGATGGAAGAAGGCGTATAACAAACACACTTCAACAATGTCGAAATCTCAACGAAACCTTTGTCATTAAAAGGAGTAGGTGAATCCTATACAACCAATTTAAATATAATCGTACACCAACAACATTCAATAAACAAGACAAATGAACCTTTTGACTCCGTCAAAACCCATGAGTTTTATTTCACTAAGAGAATTTGAATTCTGTCGAAACCTTATATGCCAAAGTCGAAAGGTTTGAGTTTGAATCATATTAATAAAAATAAAAAAGACTTGGGTCGTTTCGACAATATTGGTATAAAATGGTGATCGAATCCCAATTAGTTACAAGGGGATCGAGAAAGTCGAAAGGAGTATATGGTTTGGAAAGCATGCTAAAAACCAAACTTGTTTCAAAATAGTAGGTTTTGATAAAGTCGAAAGGTTTGATTTGATTTACAACTTAAACAAAGTATGTTATTCTCAATCCAACTTACAAAAGAAAATGGATGATGAATCTCTAGCTCCACACATCCCCTAAAATAAATTGAGAGTGAGCATGTACTAAAGGTTTCAAAACATATAAAATAAAGATTTTGCTTTCGAAAGTATGTAGTAGATAATTATTTAGTAAGACATATTAGGCAACTTCTTCGAAAGGTATCAGGATACGCTAAAGTATAATTATGCATTCGAAGAAGTCCACTTCATATTAACTACATCAACCTTTCGACGAGATCAATTAAGAGAGGCACTTGACTACTATTAGCGCCAAAATTGGTCACTAAAACCCAAGTCCAGATGAAAGCACCAAATCACAGATATAGATCACATATAGAGTGTATGTAGAGAGTATAAATATGAAGAACAGTAAAAATTAAAAGAAAGCAATAATAATAGAGGATTTATAGTGGTTTAGCTGACTCTGGGCTACGTCCACTCTAGAAATTTCCTTTTTATTGATATGAGAATCAATTACGGTTACAATCTGGAGTTTTTAAAGGCAGAGTAGCCTTAATGGAGAAGAAGAAGGGAAACAGAATGAAGATCCTTTTTCTGAAGCCCTGCGTGGTGTATTTATAGGCAAAATCAGAGTTAATGGACTTCCTGAGTGGTCCGGGCCCACCAAGACCATAGCCGATCCCAAATCTATCATTATGACCTACCATGAGTTCAGAATATGCCGACCTGATATTTACTAGGTGATGACCCGAAGCATGCATATTTGCGACTCGAAAAAAATGAGGTTGGGACTCGAAGTAACTCAATGTCGATCCTTCTCCCTCGGAACACCGACCCTATCCATGTGCCGACCCAGAGTTTTGAGGATATCGACCCGATCCAATTCCTTCCTAGCACCGACCCAGGTTCCTCCTAAGGTCGACTCGAAGATTCATCACAGCCGACCCAGAGCATTCTTGCATGTGACCCGAGGTAGTTTGTTCCAGGACTCAAAGCAAGATTGTACCGACCCTACGCCTTCGTCATGCCGACCCACTTCAACATGTCGATCCACACCATCATGCCGATCCATACCATCATGCCGATCCACACAATCATGCCGATTGACACCATCATGTCGACCGATCCAGCTTCCTACCGATCTGATGCCTTCACAACACCGACCCAGGAGCTTGGTGCTGACCTGAGTAAATGTGCTTGCCGGCCCAGAGTTACACCGACCCCCAAAAATCCTATCGATCCACTATTACTCGAAGTGGCTATCCAAATGACCCGAAGCAAACTGCTTCAAAACCCGAAGCCAACCCACAAGCAACTCGAAGCGAACTCCAAACATCTTGGATCACCTCGACCTTTGTCGAAACTCATATTTCAAGTATTCTGCGACTTTTATCCATCGACTATGCCGAACCCCGGCTTTATAATCATATTCTTCATCCGTGATTTACCGACTATCCATCCAGTTGACTCAAACTCATCGTACTCCAGTCTCGACAAACGAGTAGTCGATTTCGTTAAATCTGCATGTCAATGGCCTTTCCAAAAGGCGGGTTAATATTTGCCCCCCAAAAATGCCTTGCTATTGGAAGGTGTGTTTTGAATAGTCTCAAATCCGCGATATCCGAAGTCCGTGTTCCATTCACTATCAAGCAATTCCATCCAAATCTGATAGTCTACTCCACGACTGTTCCGAGTCGTTATCCAATTCCGAATACATCCCAAATCCGTTAACCGAATCCATGATCTCTCCAGATCATTTTATCTATGTCCGAGACCTCTC
Organism: Allium fistulosum; assembly: GCA_030737815.1. Classification (NCBI taxonomy): domain Eukaryota; kingdom Viridiplantae; phylum Streptophyta; class Magnoliopsida; order Asparagales; family Amaryllidaceae; genus Allium; species Allium fistulosum. Next base: position 746,982,116 of record CM060905.1, on the reverse strand, counting down.
CGGGTCCGGTAATCCAAATCAAGGACCTTGCCGGGTCCAAACCTAGAGCAGGGACCTCGCCAGGTCCAAAAATCTATATCCGGGACCTTGCCCAGACCAAATCCAAAGCCGATAGCCGAGCTTTAATCCATCCATACTCAATAACCAATAAATAAATCCATGACCTCTCTAGGTCGTTATCCAAATCCAAGACTGCTCCGGGTCCATGCCCAAATCCTTAGCTTTTCATAGCCAATATCCAAATTTGTAACCTCACAAGGTTCTTGCTAAGCGTAATCGACACTCGTCGACCTGTGTTAATCAATGCCTTAGTGTTCTCGGTTCAGTGTCCCTGAACGCTAAGTAATGCCATGTCTTAAGTCCTAAGTCAATCCTGGTCGCTCCAGACCCTTGCCGAGCATAGTCCATACCCGACGACCTGAAATAGCAAGTGATTGATAATATGGGGCCTAAGTCCTAGGCCGAATCCCGGTCGCTCTGGACCCTTGTTGGGCATGCTCGATGACCTGAATAAGCTAACCCACCATGTTCGGACATTGCGACTTACCCCTTGCTAGGCATAATCCATACCCGACGACCTTCTAGCCAAAAACCAGAGGAAAATCCAATCAAAATCCAATCCAAAATCCAAATCGAACCAAAAAACCAGAAATCCATACTAAAAGGCAAACTCCAAACTAGAATCCAAACCAGGAAACAAGCAAAACCGGGAGTACAAATCAAACTCCAAAACCAAAGCAGAAAAAACAAGTTTCCAAGCCAAAAAGAAAAAACAGATTTCACAAACCAGAGCGTCACAGTTTATCATCATCCCAGAGCATGCCGGGGGGTTGTCTACGTCCCCATACATGAGTAAGTGACTTAGCGGTCTGCTTAGAGTTTGTTACTTATTCCAAACCATCACGATTAGTTGATGACCAACCGACCACCATTCCTGGGCCTCGCCCATCGTCGTTCAAGGTAGGTGGTGGCTGCTCCTGTTCCATCGCTGCATTCCGAGTTTCGGTGTATTGCCGCAACTGACCATTCCTTACATGCTCCTCGATTATATCCTTTAGATGCCTGCAACTATTAGTATCATGCCCGTCCAGGTCATGAAAGAGACAGTGCCTTCCGGATGCCCTTTCATGTTTCAAGGGTTCCCTCCTTGCCGGTCTTCGATAAGGAAGGCGATCCCAAGTTTCCACGAATATCCACTCCAATGTTTCATTCAATCCTGTATAAGTGGAGAATTTTGGTTCTCCCCAGTGCTTCCTTGTTCTACCAGATTCGTTATTCGACTTTCTCTTCCTGTTATCCTCATCTTTACCCAAGCTTTCACCGGATGGTTCTCCATCCTTAACCATGTTTACTTCCTTTGACTTCATATCCAAACATGCATCGTCTTATCGAAGAAATCTCTCATCTTCGTGAAAGAATTCTCTGAGATCCATTGGTGGATCCCGTATTAATGATACTTTGAAATCTGAATCATCCCTGACTCCTGACACCGCCACCATCAGAACCACTGATGGATCCGGCCGATCCATCGAAGCAACTGCTGCATTAAACCGAGTTAAGAAAGTCCTAAGCGATTCATCCACCCTCTGATTAACTGACATCAGTGTCATCACATTCTTTGGCCTTTTTATGTGAACTCAAAAATGCTTCAAGAACCTATCCACCAGTTCTGGCCATGTTCTAATAGATCCATCTTCTAGCTGTCTGAACCACATAGCAGCTATATCTTTCAAGTACAAGGGGAAACACTAGGCCATAACCTCCTCTGATGCCCCCAGCACTTCCATATGTCTTGTGTACCTCATCAAGTGGTCAGTGGGATCTGTCTTACTGTTGTATATTTCCAGTATGGGCAGCTAGAAATCAGGTGGATCCTAGCCATCCTGATGTTACGTGTAAACGAACTTTTGTTTACTCCCTCCAGATCCTTGTTTGTCAGACCTCCACGACTAGTTCGCCTGATAATGTCGGCTAATCCATTTTTACCTACCAAGGGTTTCCCCCCATCTCCATTTCATAACTGCCCTCCAAGTCCTTGAGGGAATTCTGGTACATACACCTCATCACGCACTCCTGTATTCATGTTGGCGCGAGGCTGCGCCGTGTCATCTGTTATCCCTCCATAGATTGGTCCTGCATTACCTGGCGGTATGCCCCCAAGTCTAGGTCCATCCGGGTTGATAGTTGTTTACTGATTGGGGGTTGCCCCCTGCTGAACCACTCCATCTGCCTGCCTGTTGAGTCCTTCGGATCTAGCTCCATGGATCTGAGCTCCTACAACTCCTGCTGGTCCCGCCTATCCAAATTGTCTAAGAAGGGTCTGCATCATTTCCTCTTGCCTTTTCATCAACTGCTCCTGCATAGAATCCATGATAATCTGCATCTCATCCCTAGTGATGTAGATGGATGCCTGATTTGCAACAGCTCTAGAAGAGGCCTCTTGACTTCCCTCTGGATTGCTCCTTTCTATCACTTGTCTCCTAGTCGATGGCTTAACCATTGCTTCCCAGAATCCGAGTTCCCAAGCCTTTAAATCCAAAATCTAAGCTTCAAAATCCCTGAGTGCTAGCTTTCTCATTGAAAGCACCAAAATGTTAGCGCCAAAATTGGTAACTAACACCTAAGTCCAGATGAAAGCATCAAATCATAGTTATAGATCACAGATAGAGTGTATGTAGAGAGTAGAAATATGAAGAACAGTAAAAATTAAAAAGAAAGCAATAATAATAGAGGATTTATAGAGGTTCGGCCGACACTGGGCTACGTCCACTCAAGAAATTTCCTTTTTATTGATATGAGAATCAATTAAAGTTACAGTCCGGAGTTTTTAAAATAATAATGGTAGAGTAGCCTTAATGGAGAAGAAGAAGAGAAACAGAATGAAGATTCTTTTTCTGAGCCATGCTTGGTGTATTTATAAGCAAAATCAGAGTTACTGGGCTTCCCGAGCGATCCGAGCCCATCAAGACCACAGCCAACCCCAAATCTATCATTACGACCGACCCTTAGTTCAGAATATGCCGACCTGATATTTCCTAGGTGATGACCCGAAGCATTCCTATCTGCGACTCGAAGCAAATGAGGTTGGGACTCGAAGTAACTCAATGTCGATCCTCCTCCCTCAAAACACCGACCCTATCCATGTGCCGACCCAGAGTTTTGAGGATATCGACTCAATCCAATTCCTTCCTAGCACCGACCCGGGTTCCTTCCACGGCTGACCCGAAGATTCATCACAGCCGACCCAGACCATTCCTGCATGTGACCTGTAATAGTTTGTTCGAAGACTCGAAGAAAGATTGTACCGACCCTACGCCTTCATCATGACGACCCACTTCAACATATCGATCCACACCATCATGCAGATCCACACTATTACGTCAATCCACACCATCATGCCGATCCACACCATCATGCCGACCGATCCAACTTCTTACTGATCCGATGCCATCAAAATACCGACCCAAGAGCTCGGTGCCGACCCAAGTAAATGTCCTTGCCGACCCGGAGTTACACCGACCCCCAAAAATCCTACCGATCCACTATGACTCGAAATGGCTATCCAAATGACCCGAAGCAAACTGCTTCAAAACGCGAAGCCGACCCACAAGCAACTCGAAGCAAACTCCAAACATCCCGGATCACCTCGACTTTTGTCGAAACTCAAATTTCTTGTATTCCATGACTTTTTTCCATCGACTATGCCGAACCCCAGCTTCATAATCATATTCATCATCCGTGATTGACCGTCTATCCATCTAGTTGACTCAAACTCATCGTATTCCTGTCTCGACAAACGAGTAGTCGATTTAGTTAAATCTGCATGTCTACGGCCTTGCCAAAAGGTGGGTTAACAACTACCATGCGACCCCATCGAAGAGGTTGAAGAAGCAAAACAAAAGTTGCTGCCTTAACCCCTTTCGAAGGGGTAGAAAGGTAAAATTACAGTGCCAAAACGCGATTCATACTACTAAAACTTCTCTATGAAGTAACAGGAAATCTCCTTCTTCCCTAAATTCAATTTTAACCCAGAACTTAAAAAAAATCAATAACTAAGTTGATTTTAAACGTGAATTTACAATCGATAATCTTAAAATTCCCCAAAATATGATTTCGAACCTTTTCAAAAAAAATAAAGAAAAATAAATAATAAGTAATAATTAAAAAATTGCTTTTTGGATGAATTCAAAGAATAAATTGAAGTAAGAAATGAAATAAGAGAAACCATAGAAACAAATCGAAGGGCAATTTCATGAATGAAAAACTTAAAATTATCTTTGTGAGATTTGAACAGAATTTCGAATTCAAATTAGGCGAATGTTAAAATCGAAATTTAATATGGAAAGTTAGTTTGAAAAGCAGAAATAATCAAAACTTACTTTGGATTCAAGTTTCTGTTTGTTAGAAATAGGAATTACTTAAGAAATCGAAAGCTTTCATTCTTGCTGGAAATTTTTATAATTGGGGATAAATGAAAGAGGAGAAGAAAGGAACGTGATTTATAAGAAAAGTCGGCATGGGGAGAACCGTACGATCAAATTTAAATGAACAACCAGGATTTGCTCAAGAATATGAAAAGGCGGGAAATGTTATAGGTTTTGAAAGCGTTGACTTGGAAAGTCAAGATCATCCCTTTGCGGGGGGACAAATATTACCACCAATTCCCACTTCAACCTTGTCGAAACCAAGATGAATAGAAGAGAAGGAAGAACAAGAGATGATAGTACCAATGAGGCCTTTCGAAGGAGTCGAAGGGATGCTAAAGTCAAGGGTCATATGTGTTACAAGCTTTCGAAAGGGTCGAAAGCACCCTTGTGCTTCAATTGCTTCCTTTCGAAAGAGATGCTTTCGCATGCATGAAAGTGTTTTTGAATGGGTTAAGGAATACCTTTCGAAGGTAGCTAGTCATAACCACACACATGTGCACCAAACCTTTCGAAACCAAAGGTTTCGTCTTTATTCAGGTTACTCGGAAAACTATTTCATTGGAACAAACCCTTTGAAAGCATAACTAAGCCTTTCGAACTGGTCGAAAGCATAACAAGTCTATTCAATCAATATATAATGCGAAAGCGAGCTCCAAATGTAAAGCATACGCCATGCGCACCTACTAATCACTCAACAACCAATGGGAATAGGTATAGAGAAAATATATCAATATATAACATAGACTATACAATAACCATATGCAAATGTAACAAATGTAACCAGAGGAACCATCAAACAAATAATATCTAGCCAATTAATTCATATCCATTTAATTTATTAAAGCCCGTACGATGTACATATATCATCCATATGCAATATCAAATATGATCGCTTGCTCGATCACATATTTTCACTTTCGAACTACTATCTTTCACACGACCACTCTAGTGCAGATCCAGATCCGGTTCCTTGATTAGAAACCACCAATCTTCTTACATAGCCATATACTATGATAGAGAACTCCAGAATCAATCAAAAATCCATATCCAGTGTTTGCCATCAAGAATCAAGTGAAATATCATTGTTTGGGCCGATGTAAATCATCTCGAAATTATGTGCTCCAATCTAGATCAAACAGTTATGCAAATAAAAATAATATACATACAACCTACGTATTTACTTCAATTGGTTTCTCATTATTCAGATTCTTTTATTTACGTCCACTTATTACTTAATATATTTCTTTCAATACTAATGTCACTTAAGAATCATTCCCTCAAATTTTACTTACGTTTATTATAAACATTTTATATAACACTTCTCATGTTTATTTTCACTTACAACATAAGTTCATATCTATTCCAAATCAAATTCAATTTCATTTAACCCATTTCATTAATTCACTTCATTATTCAATTTTAGCAAACAACATTCAAAACCATATACAGTTTACTAATTTATTTAATTAGTTCATTTCATTAATTCATTTCAAATCACAATCAATTTCATTTAAAAATTTATTTCATTAATTCTAACTTAGGTTAAATTTCATTTCACAGTTCAATTTCAAATTTTCTTTTCTTAACATTTATATTCAACAAATTTAAAATTTATTTTAATTTACTAATTCTCAAAATTTATAAGTTATAAAACTTATTTTCTCATATTTTCATAAAACACTCAAATGAAAAGTTTCAGAGTCTAAACACCCTATTCTTATTCCAAGTTATTTTGAAACAATACATAATATAATATATATCTCCTTTTGTATAACAAATCATATTGGGATTTAAATCAAAACTTTTTTTTACTAAAACAAAACTCCAATGTTAGCAATTCCTCTCTTGGAAACCAGAAAATGAACATCGATAATGCTACAGTCGTCATTGAAATTATTTTCCAGCGACTGAAGTGAGTTCAGTGCTTCTATTTCTTTTAAATCCTTTTAAAAATATTCCTAGATAAAATACTTTCTAAACTATATCATTATTATTCCTTCAAAAATTTGAAAAATAATTTTCAAAATCAATGGGATTTAAATTCCCAATTTCTTGTTTTAAATCTTTTTTATTTACGATCATATTTATAAATTTCCCTTATATATAATATCACTTTGGTTATATAAAACCATTTCTTAATTGTTTATCTTTGTTTATATTATAATAATAACAACTTTTATTAGAATACAACAAAAATGATAATAATCAAATATTATCATTCACTACCACCCAAACACACCATATATACTGTAATTATTTCAAAAAAATTATTCCATCATATATAAAATATAATCAAGGTAAAATTATTTCATTTACCCAATTTTAAAAAAATACCCCATCGAATTGCTCTGTTCAAGTGCTTAGAGATCCCTATCAATAACGTTAATTACTTGTATTGGCCAGAATCCATAAGCCACTCAAAAGATCAATCAACACAATATAAAACATTTTTACATCACTAACAAATACGCGCTCATATATATAAACACTTAGACTCATTCTAGGGTGTTATTGACCCTATCTCCAATGAGTAATCTCCACCAAATCCAAGGTTCTCGCTTAACCTTGCGCTTTGATACCAAGTGTAACAATTCAGGATTTTTGACCTTCAAAAATCAACACTAATACGTCCACAGCATTGTGTGCGGAGCAATCGAATGCCGAAAACCCCGATTGTTAGGGAAAAAGAAGAAAGAAGAAGCAAGAAAGAAGAGAAGAGAAAACTAAACAACACAGAATCTCACAGCGGAAAGAATAGTCTATAATATACAACAAATCTTTACCCAAAGAAAAACTGTAATATACATACATCGATCTGAGTATACTAACCTATTTCAGCCTGGACAATTATAATAGCCCGTCTTTACAATTGCTGGTAAATACGACCAACATACAACACAGCGGAACATAAAGATATATTAGATACGTCTTGGTCCTCCAGCTCGTCTCCTGAGCAAAAATGCATCCAAAGGAATCGTAGATATGCTCGGTCTAACCCAAGCATTATAATGAAATAACACCCAGGTCACTCTGGAAAACCAGCATGAGAAAACACACCCAACTGGATTTTAAAGTTATAAAAACCTTTGAAATCAAAAGTATCTCGTAAAACCACGCCGCACATAAACATGGACAGGTTTTAACCTTACGATAAGCAGAACATTTCCTATAAAAGATCCAGTGATATTATAGTAACATCTATAGTACAAATACTTATTAATTATAGCCTAAATGTTAGGTTAATTAAATTCTAGCATAATAGGTATACAACTAAAACCGTAAAGGCATGTATTGGAAAATGGATTCCATACAATGACCTGGCGATTGGAGTACCGCCCGTCATAGTGCATCTTTAGATAAAATAACACCGAAGTCGAACCTATCGACCCATGCCAACACATGGCCATCCTACCACTTGACTAATAGTACCGAATATGAGCATGCCTTGTTTAATTAGCCCCGAAGAATACAAATGAGAGATAATGTCGACTCTGGACAGGGATGATCGTACCCTACTTGGGAGCGACCCACTTAACACTGTTGCATCTCCCATGTTTTAGTCATTATCGATTCATGAGGCTTGAGGATACATTTACCTTTTATACAGCACTTCCCACTTGGAATGCTTACACTGCCCTACAGGCAACAATGCAATGCTAGCATTCATCTATAAAGATCGTTATGGGACTGAACGAAACCGAAGGCACCACTTCTACTACATCCATTTTGGAATCATTCTCAAGATTAGTAGCAAGCAGCCCTTGCATATCAAAGAGTTCCATCTTCAATTCCATCATCTTCAAGATATCTTCACTTCAAAATGCATTTCGTTGGATCGAAGTGATTTTTGTATAACATATCTGATCCCGGTATTCGAAACAACATTTGATAGTTTTCGGTAAACTCAACCTTGGTTCTTTAGGAAATAAATAGTCAAAGATAAGAGCGGAGATCATCTCCTAACCGTTAGTGGATGGATTTTCTTATCATTTGTCCTAGGAGAACGAACCAAGATATATACGCACAATACAACATCATCGGAGTGGACTACGCCATATAAGTCATGTGTTTATCCTAGATATTTCCAAAGTTACGATTTTGGTCCAAATTCGACAGTCAGTTATTTAACTATCGAATAAACAAACATTCAATCAGGGATTTAATTCCATGGGGAAAACCAACATTGGTTAAGCACATAAACAACCACTAGCCTCCTTAATAAATCTTTCATTTATTAAAATCACTTGGTCAATTACTTGTATAGAATACTTTTACAAAGATACATCACCAAACCCTATATCTTCAAAACTTAGAAAATATCCATATACTAATCTCAACGGTATAAGTATATTCGCAAACGGAGGAAGAGTTCCTTTTTGTACAATTCAAAAATCATTTATAAACTCCTTTATAAATCCCTAAAAATCATTTATAATCTCCTTTATAAATCTTAAAACATTTATAAACATTTTTTTATACATTTCTAAAAATAATTCATAAACCTTTTATAAGTCTCTAAAATCATTTATAAACTATTTATAAATATCTAAAACCATTTATAAACTCTTTATAAATTATTCCTTAGTCTTTTATAAACTCTTTATAAATCCATAGAACTCATTATAAAACTCCTCTTATAATTCTATAAACCCATTTTTAAAATTCATTTATAAACATCTAACCATTTATAAACTCCACTGCCCTGTAAATAATATTCCTTTAAGTCTTCATACCATTTTATAAACTCCTCTTATAAAAACCAAATTAGTTTATAAAAATCTTTTATAAGTCTCTAACAATTATAAGTAAAGTCCAATCGTTTACTTTAAAACGCTATTATATACAATTAATTATTAACAATAAACATTAAAATAAATAATAATAATTGGCTTCAGAATATCTTGTAAATAAAATAATTTCAAACATTATTATATAAAAAATAATAATCAATCCTTACCATTATTATAAATGGTAATATTTTATTTCTAAACAATATTAGTAATTTCAAGCCATATTTATTATTTGAATAATTAACCTTTCAAAATATTAACATATTGATAAATAACTTTAAAACAATATTAATTATAAGCAAATAACTTCGAAACAATATTAAATATAAATAAATAACTTTAAACCAATATTAACATAAATAAATAACTTTAAAACAATATTAATATAAATAAATAACTTTAAAACATTTCTAATGACATAGAAAAAGGCAAAAAATAAGGTTGGTGTAAAATAGATATTGAATCCTTTAAAACAAAATATTTCCAAACCCACTTTCAGATTTGAAATCATTTCCTATCTCAAAAACCAATTTCAACTCAAATGGCAATTTATAATATTTTCAAAATACTAATTTGAGGCCAATAGCTACCCGACGTTTAATCAGTATCGAATATTGATTTTCTATCACCATAGAGTTTAAGTTGAACATATAATAATTTCATAACCCAAAAGTGTCAAACAATCAGATTTAATATCTAATAATTCATATGACAAGAATATTATTGAAATTAAAACCAACAATGGCGAGGAATCTCATTGGATCCCTTCAACCTGTCTCCCTACATCACAACTCATATATATATATATATATCAATACACATATATATAATTCAATAGTGGTGAGAATCCTATTGGATTTCTCCAACATATTCCCCTACATCTTAAACAATATATAATTATATAATATGGATCATCTGCTACTAGGCAGGTATATAAAAGGTCATCCGCTACAAGGGCGGGAATAAATCCAAACAAATTGATGAAACAGTAAATCATCCAAACATCCAATCAACGATATTTATCAACTGTATAATATTACTAGTTAACCAAAAAGGTAAGTTTAACTCACTTTGACTCCAGTTATTGTCGAGGCATTTTGGTTTGAATTAAAATCGAACAGGCGTTCAATTTTGACTCAAATTCCCACTAGCTCCAAATTCTTCCAATCCAACTCTATATCATAGTATTTGCTAATACAAGTACAACGTGATTCGTCGTGCTCAATTCCAACCTCGTATGAGAAATTTATTGATAATATAAGATACACGAATTAAATAATTATATTATTAACTAATTGACATTCATTAACTAATAATTACCATCTTTTAAAATAATAACCTGCCTAATCCCCTTTCTCTCTTGCGCTCGAACCAAAAGCTAGTGCCACTTCACCTCACCGCCGCCGCCGCCCTAAATTGCCAGAGGCCATTGCCTCCACGCCGAAGACCGCTGCCACTGTCCCTGACCCTACTCCGCCCATGCTGTCGCTAGAAATATGGCGTTGAATGAGAATGAACCCATTTGCCGATTCTGTTCATCATCAAAATTATAACGCAACACATCATCGTTGATCGTGAAACTTCACTACAACCTTGCCCATGCCTTCCTCTACATTTTCCTTCAAAAGCCATGGTTGGAAAATGCCTTGAATCGCTACAATAACCCATAGTTGTTGTCGATGTTCAACTATGAACTACAGCCACCATGCGACGATTGACTATGATCGAACCATCCAATAGGTCAAGCTCGACGTCGACAGCATTTCTCTAGTTAGAATTGTGGCCTGGAAACGATCAGATAAGCTCCGATGATCCAAAGCCATTAGATGGAGAGGAGTTTAAATTTTAAAATTTTAAGAGAAAAATTCTCTGATTTGGTCACGCATATACAGAGGGAAAGGCATGGGCCTCAACGTGGTGGTATGGCTGAGAGTAAGGTTAGGTATGGCCTAATATATATTATTATAAATTTTAAAAAAAGTTTTAGACGTCCAAAAATCCTGAACTCCTATCGAGACGTGCCGCATGGCGTTCTATACTAAATAACCCTATTTCGAACACAATGAAGCTAGTCTCGAGATCTAATTTAATCATATATAGAAGATAGCTTTTCAAACCCAGTTATATCGTATTAATTCCAATAATTAGTTTCTACGTGTTTCGAGCTCTTACGACCAAATGATACGTCCAATCGCCACTAAATTCGATGGCATACTATAATTCACTATTACGGACTAATGAAACTGGATTCGTCAAAATCCAAGAGAATGCCCCGAAAGGCTATTTTCACACGTTAATTAAACGATTATTATAAAACAAGTTTAATCCCTTTTAAATTCAAATTCAAAAGTTTACTGTCTTCATTCTTATCCAAATTGAATTTAAACCAACTTTCAAAATCATCTTCATTCACTTAAAATTCAAGATTTACTTATTTAAACAATTCCAAATATTAAATTTAAAATTTTAATTATCAAATAAATCCCTAAATTTGAAATTCAAGTTATTTTACTTAGAAATTAACTTTTCAATATTTAAAATCAATTAAATATTCCAAATTCGAATGACTGAAATTCTGGGTCGTTACAAACTCCCTATAAATGGTACACCGACTCGAGTTTAAGTGATGTCGATCATAGAAATCAGACTTGGTTCATATTTACCCTCAATATAGGGGCCATGAATTAGAAAGATTCCAAGTAACGATTACAATATCTTTGTGCAAATTTATAAGGAATCTAGAAATGGTTCCCACCATTAATAATCCAGTAATATATTGAAATAATAATGCAATATAGATTGCAAAAGAAATCGATAGATTAGTGAGTGATCAGATATGTTTTGTGTAAGTAACACATGATAAGTAGTTTATTAGTGACAGAGAAGTATAATAGAAAAGAGTATATACCAAAGTTGACATCGCAGATCCATTCACTAAGGCCCTTTCGCGATCTAGTTTAGGTAGACCAATCGAAATTATGGGCTTGAGGCCCTATAATTGACCTCAAGTACAAGTGGGAGATCGATAGAGATAAGGGTGTACGCTAGGGGAAATATGTAATTTTATTATATAACTTAAGTCTTAGAGAGAATCTTGCTCATATGCTTTTGGTTTTACCTTTCTACTATATGTATTGTTATATTGGATATAAGTAATGTTTCATATGCATTAAATATATATAAGCAAAAAATCCTTATGAAAAGTATTTAATCAATTGTTATTGTGAATGCTTCACAACCATGAGTTTTCAATCGAATAATCAAAATAATTGTCCTTAAATGTTCCTTGTAAATATGTATTGACAAAAGGATGCTGGTGCAGCAGTTGAGAGTAGTTTACATAATGCTCTCTATACGATGGATGGTGAATTACTCTTGATCATTGGGGATGCCAAGAGAAAATCTTATGCTTGTTTGGAACAATCATAAAACAACTCAACGAGGGTCTTCTATAGTTAATATAATTAAATCAAACAAAAGATCTCATGTAATGATGTGTAGTAATCTTCAAACTTGATAGTACTATATTGGTCTTATGTAGCTAGATTGTACTTTGATTATTGTCAATCACATGACATCTTGATAACTAACTAATCATTCTTCTTGATCAACAGTTGAGACTAACGAACTTTTTTTCCTTATCTCATAGTTGATAACTATCAAATTGTTTTTGTTATTCAGTAGCTGATATAACTACTAAACCATTTTCCAATTATTACCATCAAAACATGCAATGCAAAACAGTTTGATTTAATTAACAAATTTTATTTTCTTCTTTTGATTTTCTTCATAGTTAACTTTTGATCCTCTTGTCTCTTTTCTTTTCCACTCCAATCATGTAATAGTAATTTTTTTTATAGACCTTTCAACTATTTCTATGTCTTTGGATGCCTATTCATAACATTCATATTGTAGGAGAAAATTCCAATAATCATAGTGATCAACTAATGGATTCTCAAAATGCTAATTGACTAGATGTGTTTCTTGGTGAAAGCACCGAAAGGTTTTCACAAGAATAGAGAAAACACTATATAGAGATTGAGAAGAGCTTAAGATTTTGAGTGTAATTGAAGGTGACGTTTTCTAAGTAGACTTATCTCTATTTAGTTACATAATGAATGAAAATCAATAGACAAATAAATGAATAACGTATCACCAACAATTAAAAAAATAAATGATATAAGTAAAAAGAAAGAATGTGTATGGAATTTATATAGTGGTTTGATATGAATCGGTCTACATCCATTTTATATGCCACTGTTGTTTTGATTAATAGAATTTTTTTAATTATAAGAACCAAAGTTGTATTACAATGAAGAACACTATTTTTTTATAAAATGATTTATTAATGGCAGAAATAGAGAAGGCCCTAAGAATGTTGGATGTTCCCGATATTATAATTAATGAAAGGGCTTTCAAAATCCAAAAATTCTACTTAATTTCTCAATAATATATGTATACAATACTTCGATTATCTAGATCCAAAGTTTTGAGAAGGATAGTAGGTCCTATTTGACCTATTCTTGCTTGATTGTTGGGTGGCTCAATAATTCAAGGTCGATCAAGATGTGGATCCGCTTGGGTGTATCGATGGTTGAAGTATAAATGTAGAAAAATGGAGTAAAGTGAGACTTAGGAAATTGTTCGACTTTGGGATATAAATTTTTAAGGCTTGACAATCCTAGTGTTGGCTATGCCCTAGAAGTCTGTGTTAGGTTCAAGAATCCCTACCACCGATCCAACTTTTGGGACAGATAGTACTAGTTCGGTTGCCAAACCATCTTCTAACACCTCTCTTTAAACTCTTTTTTCTTCTTTCTTTCACCACTTCTTCTCCAATCCCTTAAAAACTCGGATATGATATTCCTAAGCATACGCAATAACATCTAACATCCATAACACATCATCTTCTCTTTGTTGCTTTGAAAGAAAACAAAAAATAGATGCTTAAGTAGGATGAATCGATATTCAACTCACGATAACATACTCGTCTTAACTCAGATTTAGAAGAGACTTTGACCATCATTCACAAAATATTCTAGAGCATCTTCCATAACACTTTAAGATAAGACAATCTAGTAGTTCCTAATAATCTATACTTTATGCTTATTTTCATACAAATCGAAGACTTGATCCGAGAGTTGTCAATAAAATTTCAGGTAATATCTTCACACTTCTGTGAGTTCTTAACAATAATAATATATCATTTTGGTTTCATATCAAAATCATCTTCTTACAACAACACAATCAACAATAATAAAGCTGGTTGACTTCACATTGAAATCGGTAGATCGGGAAAATAACAAAAATTTACACTAAAATTTCTGAATATGAAATACCTAGAAAAAAAATCAAATTACTAAATAAATCTCAATATGTAAAATATCAAATAAAAAATTCAACAAATTCGGTTACACATTCAAATCTAAACTCCAAAATAATGACTCACCATCGTGTCATAAAATTTGAACATAAACAACTTAATTTATCATGAAATCGACAACAAAACATTTTATTTAACTACATCATCAAGAAAACCAACATATAGGCATTAATTAATGAAACCGACTTTTAGACATCAATTTGATTGATGATCTAATAATTAATCAACATATAGGCATTAGTATCATATCATCATATTATCTCCTAATCATCGCATCCACTAACGTAAACATAAACATCTTAATTTATCATGAAATCGACATCAAAACATTTTATTTAACTACATCATCATGAAAACCAACGTATAGGCATTAATTAATCAAACCGACTTTTAGACATCAATTTGACTGATGAACTAAATTTGCAATATCATATCTATGATGGTATAAACTCTTTTTGATTTTTGGGATGGTAGTTAGATTTGTTTAACTAATTAATTGAAATTAATCTTGATATTCCATTTAAACTATTTAAGTGTCGTTATAGCAATTTCCGCTATACCGTCATTTATTAAATATCATCTCGTAAAACCAGTGTGTTTGAACTTGAGCTTGTGTTTTCCCAAAAGTAGATGTTTAAAATTCATTATTCATTGTGATTATTGATATTTTAAATTAATTAATCATTTTAACTAATGATTTTTAAAATTAATTAATCTTTTTGATTAATGAGATTTAGATTTAATTAATCATTTTTAGTAATGATATTTGAATTTAATTAATTATTTTAATTAATGAAATTTGAAAATTAATAATCATTTTAATTAATGATATTCAATAGTAATTATTCATTTTAATTAATGATTATTTGATTTAATAAATCGTTTGATAAATAATATTTTAAGTTGGTTAATTGATTTAATAAGTGGGTTTAAAATAAATTAATTGATTTAATAAAAGTGTTTTGGAAGTAATTACCTATTTTATTAAAGAAAATTGATTTATTTATTAAAGGAGATTGTAAATTTGATTAATTATCTTTTGGGATAGTTAATATTGCTTTAGATTTATAAAAGAGATTATAAATGTGATTTATTATTTTTCAGGATAATTACTGTTATTTTAAATTTAATAAAAGAATTTAAATTTGATTTATTCTCTTTGGAAAATTTATATGATTTTAAGGTTTTAAAAAGAATAATATCATCCCCCAAGATAATTAACATTGTTTGGAATTTATAAAAGGTATTTAAATTATTTTATTATCCTTTGAGATAGTAAATATTATTTAAATTAATAAATGATGGTTTTTAATTGAGAACTTTTAAATCGAATTTTTTATAAATAAAGCTAAGTGTAAATTATTTTGGGATATTAGTAAATGTTGTTTAAAATGACATTTGTTTTGACCATTGTTTTGATACACTTAGTATTATAAATTTGTCTTTCCAAATAACATTTAAAGAGTTTTTGGAAAATTTTAATCTCGAAATTGTTTAAAATGATTTCAAAAGATTTTGAGAAAAGTAATAACGGTATTATATGGAAACATTTCTAAACTATAAATATATTGGAAAAGAAATTTTAAGTAGAATGCTTTTTCTTTAAATAATTCGAAGGAAAACATTTCGGTTAGTTTTGTGCTAATCTGAATAATCTTCTAAGTGATGATCAGATGTTGCTTAGGCGAATGTTGTGAAATACTTAGTAAATTATTCTCTTTATCATTGTGCAATCGAAATAAATTCAAATCCGAACGAACCCAAAGTGAGTTTTAATAAACAAATTGTTTGAAGTTATTTCAAAAAAAAAATGTAGTATGCTTTCAAAGATGAGTTTTGAAATTTATAATTGGGTATTTAGTCTTTAAGTTCCCTAAATGGGAATTGATTTGTGAAATAAAATGTATTTTTGGTAACAGATTGTTTTGATAAATGAATTTTTAACCTAAAATAATACACGAGGTACTTTAACACTGATTTAAACGAGTTAGATTGGGTATTAAAGTTTTGATAACGTTGTTTTATCAAAACGATAGATATTATTTAAGTACGAAGTAGTGTAAACTAATTGGTGTTATTGGGTCAGTCCATAAACATGATTCTTTATAACAGCTTAATATGGAAAGGTAAGAAGGTTTTAATAGACATTGTTTTATTAAAACGGCAGCTTTTGTTTAAAATATGTAAGTAGTATAAACTCTTTGTTATCTTGAGTCAACCCATAAACATTATCCATCTTAACATTCTATGTTAAAGAAGTCGAGAGGTTGACTCAGTTTTAAAAGACCCAAAATTTGGTTTGATCTTCACCTAAATTGTGAAAAGCAAAATAAATTTTATGTTTTGTATATACTCTTAGGATTTAGAAGGGTATTATACAAGTAAATAAAGTGGAATAAGTTTTTATTTGGTGTTTTATAAAGAAAGGACTTTATAAAATATTTTTATAATTAGATGAAAATTTATAAAATAATTCACAAACAATTTTGGTATTGCATAAAATATTAAATGCAAATTTATGCGATTTAGAAAGATTGGTGTAGTCAAGAAACCAATAATTTTATAGTATAACTTTCAATT
Organism: Allium fistulosum; assembly: GCA_030737815.1. NCBI lineage: Eukaryota > Viridiplantae > Streptophyta > Magnoliopsida > Asparagales > Amaryllidaceae > Allium > Allium fistulosum. The sequence continues at coordinate 746,964,936 of CM060905.1, read as the reverse complement.
TTGTCTGTGTAAGTTTGGAAAATCATCTAAGTAATAACCAATGGCTAATGAACAAAGAATGGTACACTTAGATAATTATCTATATTTGGGCAATCAAGAAAGTTTTGGACCTAAGTTAGGAGTTTGTTGTTAATCATTTGACATTTTAAATAATGTTGAGTGTTAGAATTTTCCTTTATGGAATTTTTGAATGATTAATAGTGTTAGTGTATTCCTTTATTGAATTTGGTTGGTTTGATTTAATTGAATTTGATTGATTTGATTTAATTAAATTTGATTGATTTGATTTAGTTAAATTTGATAGATTGTTTATTTAATTGAATTTGATTGATTAATTGTGTTGTCTTATATACCATAGTTTATAAAGTTAAAACTAGAAACAAAGTTTTTGAATTGTTGATTATGAGGACTTAAATCCTGGTGCTTTTGAGGGAAAAAAGTGATTTTGAAATTTTTTGGAAATAAATAATGATTGTTCACTCTAGTTGTTGTATTTGGAGGAACCAGAATACAACTGGATGTTTCATGTTGTTTTGTTTTTAGAGTTTTACATGTTTTGCTAGGAGGACCCCTCCTAGTCATTTTTGGCTTTGGTTTTAATACATCTCTTTTTGAAGAAATTTGAAAGTTTTTTTAATATAAGAGCCTAGGTATTTAGTTCTAAATTTATCTTTTGATATGATTGGATGCGCAGTATTTTATTTCAGGGTATTCTCTGAATTTGGTTGCATAAAGATTTATATCATACCGGTTTTTGCTGGATAAGTTACATGTGATTAATGTGTTAGTATTTCTAGGATAGTTTTTTTTCTGGGATAGGATTGTGGTAAATTTCAGAGATGAAATTCTTTTAAGGTGGGAAGAGTATAACGACCCGGAATTTCACTACATTAATTTCCGAACATTTAGTTAATTTTAAATATTCAAATAATAGGCTTATAATTAAAATAAAAACTCTTTTAAATAATAAATAATGAAGATAAAATAGTTTTCAAAATTAGTTTACAAAATTTTTTAGTTTGAATAAAATTCGAAAATGTGGTCGGAATTCTTTTTCCGAATTTTCGACTTTTCATCGGTTAAAATTTATCAAAAACTTTGTGAACTCTTTTGCATAGGTATACACATTTCTAAATAAGATATGTGTGTGTTAGTGTATGCATATATGTATTCATACCTAAGTATATAAAGTTTAAAATATAAATTTAGTAAAAAGTAGACATCACATCACATGAAACATGTTTAAACATTAGTACATGTGTAATTAAATGGATGTTTCTCATGAAGAGAGAGGAGGGGGACAATAAGGTGGCTCAAGGACATGAGGTGGAGGAGGCTAGGTGAGGTGGCAAGAGGGTAGTAGAGGATAAAGGACAAGGACATTTAGGTAATTCACTTTGTTCTCTTATTTATAAATACCACTTTCACTTCTTTAATTTCACCTCTTTTACTTCTGCCGTATCTTTCCTATAACTTCATCAAATGGAGCATTTCTTTTTTTTCAAACCGTAGAAAATTCCAGTGGTTCCAACTTTTTTTTGAACCACTTCTTCTAATTTTAAGTTTAACCATGTCCAAATCTCATTTCTGTACAGAGAATTTTTGGACCCAAAATTTCAAGTCCGAAAATGGTCTTTCTTGTTTTAACCATATCTTCTTCAAAACTATTCAAATTGTGTAATTCTTTTTTGAAATTGTAGAGAAAATAATTTTATAAAACTTTCCTCCTTACCACTTTTTCAAAATCCGAGAGTAAATAGTCGAAAAACTAGATGGAAAATGACATATTTTCAGGTTTATTTTTGAGAGTTTGATGATTATCCAAAGTCACTCCACCTTACCAAAACAAGTTTCACTTCCTTCTTCTTTCAAGGCCGAGCTTACCTAGTGCATTAAGGGTCCAAGACTCCATCTTTTGCTTAGGAATGGAAATGCTAGATCATACCCTAAGTTAGCGAGGGTTTGGATAGCTTTCAGTGAGTAAAACTACACCTTCTTAAACCAAGCTTATACTATGTTAATGTTCATGTTAATAGCCTATGAATGCTTGTTGTATATGTGAAGTGATGGTTTGGTTGTTTGTTTGTTTCATACTTTGAAAAGTGGTCGCATTTGAAAGTTAGTAAGCATGTGGTTAGCTATATGAAAAGTTAGTAGTTGAAGTTAATATAATTGTTAGTAAATACTTATTACATGTCATATCATCATTATTTACCTTGTATTGTACTTAAACCATTGCTATGTGATGTTTGGTTTTATGGTTAATGTCATAAGTTTGTTTGCCGAACTGCCCGTATAGCGATAGTCGCTATATCAGCACTTTAGGAAATCACTTTTTATCGAAACCGTTTGGTTCCATTTTCATGCTTGGAATTGTTTTACAAGTTAAGCAAGCTTTTGATTAACGATATTTTAAAAATTAATTAACCATTTTAATATTGATTATTTAATTTAATTTAATTAATCACTTAATTAATAAGGATTAAGGTTAACTAATTACTTAGTCAATGATGCGTTTTAAAATTTAACTAATTACTTGTTAATGATTGTTTAAATTAATTAATCACTTTATTTAACGATGTTTAAATTTAATCAATCATTTTATTTAATGATGTTTAAGGATAATTAATCATTCAATAATGATGAATTAAAGCTAATCACTCAATTTTCTAATGATGCTTTTAAATTAATAAATCTTTTTAATAAACGATTTTTTAAATTTATCAAATTATGTTAATTCTAAATAATCTTTCTTTATTGATGTTTATAGTTAATAAATCATTTCTAAATAAAGATAATTAATTATTTAATTAATTATATCTAAATTTATTAATTAATTGGATTAATGATGTTATAAAGGTGATTTACTCTTTTTAATTAAAGGTTATTGGAGTTAATTAATCAGCTTAATTTATGAGGTTTTAAAGTGAATTTATCAAAGTAACAAGGATGTTTTGACTTTGTTATTCATTTTAAATAATGATAGTCAATTATTTATTAATCTAATTAATTATTATTTACTAATTAATTGAATTAATGTGGTTTAAAAGTGGTTTACCCTTTTTAACATTTAAAGGCATTTGAAGTTCAAAAATCAAATTGTGTGATGAAGTTTAAAGTTAATTAATCAATGTAATAAGGATGTTTTAAGTTATTAAATCCTTTTAAAATTGATGTTCTGAATTTAGTAAACTCTTTTAACAAAGTGTTTTAAAGCTAATACTTGTAATGTGAGGCCATGCACGAATTCAGATTTTAAAAACAAAAAGTTTGATTCATTTATGGAAATGAATTAATTTTCGTAAATCGATTCACTTATATGGGAACGATTTATTTTTATACTTAGCACTAAACATCGAAGAAATATACTTTTCCTATTTCAAAAGTAAAGAGTAATCGCGAGAGCTGACTTTAAGGTAACACTACCTTGACTTGTCCGATATTCTTGTTAACCAAGAAATAGTACAAGTTGGAATTCGATGAGTTGTGATAAGTATACAAGACTTAATTTCCATATACGATCGTTTTATATCCTCGATAGTTGGTTTCTCAGCTATCAGTTACTTCAACTTCTTTATTATTATTATTCTAAGACGATGTGTTGCTTCGTTGAGCTTTGATATCCTTTGTCGGAAATGACTAAAACCAAAGAGCGAGTGGGAGCCAAGCTATGTGGGGTTGCACCAATTAGGGTATTTTCACATCCACTCTTGATTGGATTCGGTGTTGCGCATTGAGATGTGAAGTACTCGGATTATCAGTAACAGTTGGCGGGGTCCAACTTGGAGGTTTTCGATAGTTATCGGTGTTCTCAAGTATATTTCAAGAGGTATACTTTCGGTAAGGGGGACGCATCCTCCTAGTCATTGTTAGAAATTTTCTTTTCCTTATTTGATTCGAACCTTTGAATCTTTTTTCTTTAATTACAATGGGAAGAGTCAACCACTCTTCGCGGTGTTCAATTACTGGTTTTGTCCATTCTATCGAGTTTGGATAGTTATCTTCTTTAGTCCATTCTATCGAGTTTGGACTGTTGTCTTGTTTTATCCATTCTACCCAGTATGGATTTTTATTCAGATTATTTCCATTCTTTCAATTCTGAATGTTATACTAATTGTACCCATCATCTATGTTTGGATTTATTCCCTATTGTTCATTTTCATTTTATATGTTTGGTTGTTGTTTATGTGGGAGAAAACCCATTCCGCGTTTGCAGCGTAGTCCCACATATTATTGTTAAATACACTTCCTTTTGTTTCAGAGTTTTACTCATACCAAACATTTTGTCTCACCCGAGTTGTTCATTTTCCCTAAACACTCGGGTACTCAATTACATTTGGGTAGTCCGAGAATAGCAGGTTTTCTTAGGAGCTCTTTGAAGATGATGATCGAGCAGGTGGCTCCTTAGTTATCTATTTATTTCCACTATATGATTATCTTGGTATATTTGGTATCTGAAAAATGTAAAGTCAGAATGTATAGCTAAAAATCTACTAAATGTGGTACTTTAGAATAACACTGATAGCTCCATGTAAGGAGCAACCTTTTTATTATATCATTTTGTATTATATGTAACAATTCCGTTGTGAGGTATTTCTATTATGTTCATTTTGTTCTTTATTTTACCCTAAGACAGCTTATCTTTCGGATGCTTGGGAAACGACGCACGAATACCGAGAATGTATCAAGTATCGTTCGCAGGGGTAAGAAAGGTGGGTCTTCACACTAGCCGGCTTTAGAGTGGACTGTGACGCCCCAACTCTATACCCATGCTAGCCAAGAACACTACGGAGTAATGCTGTCAACTAGCACGGAGAATAAGGCTGTTGAGGAGCGACCATCCGTGTAATTTCTTTGTGCGAGCACCGATATGTCAGATAGTATAGCATGCATTTCATTTAAGGAGGAAATCCGACATACCGATACAAACTCAAAGCTATCACACAGTGGCTATATATAATCTTCGGAAACAAATATAGAAATAAACATAACACAAATCAGTCACAGACAATTCATATCACAAAGGCGGAAATAGATATGAATATAACACATGAAAGTGTACATTAGAGTAGTGGTCAATTAAGATCCACAATAACACAAAAGAATAGATACAAGTGCAAGACAATAGAATATGTATACATCAAGGAGTCTAATCTCAAATGTATACAACAAAAACTACTAAACTAGAGTAGCTAGCCAAAAGTCAGATGATGGTTCCAGATAGGAAGTCATGAAGAAGCACCTGTAAAACCCTCAGTCTGACCCGAGTATTATTTAAGAAGAAAATAATAAACGGATCAGTCTAGCTATAAATATCAGATAAAGTGATATAGAATAAGAGATATGACAAAAACGTATCATAGCCATAATACCATACTGTGATAAGTACATAATAGAAAATCAACAAGAGATTAATCAATATCACAAGAATCTTCTCAAAGATTAAAAAGAATGTCATATTCTTAATTTGATTCACCAAGCCACCAAAAATGACATACACATCAATGCCAATGGTAAAAGCTGGTAAAACATAAATTCCAGAATTCATCACTTAGAAATCCAAAAATCACAAGTAAATCGGAACAACGACGTCGTACAGCGAAACGTCCAGTGAACCGGAAACACAATAAAACGGAACAACGACGTCGTACAGTGAAACGTCCGATGAACCGGAAACACAATAAAAAGGAACAACGATGTCGTACAGCGTAACATCCGATGAACCAACACATAGGAAAATGGAACATCGATGTCGTACAGCGTAACGTCCGATGAACCAACACACGATAAAAAGGAACAACGATGTCGTACAGCGTAACATCCGATGAACCAACATGTAGTAAAATGGAACAACGACGTCATACAACGTAACGTCCGATGAACCAACATGTAGTAAAATGGAACAACGACGTCGTACAGCGTAACGTCCGATGAACCAACATGTAGTAAAATGGAACAACGACGTCGTACAGCGTAACGTCCGATGAACCAACATGTAGTAAAATGGAACAACGACGTCGTACAGCGTAACGTCCGATGAACCAACACACGATAAAAAGGAACAACGATGTCGTACAGCGTAACATCCGATGAACCAACATGTAGTAAAATGGAACAACGACGTCGTACAGCGTAACGTCCGATGAACCAACATGTAGTAAAATGGAACAACGACGTCGTACAGCGTAACGTCCGATGAACCAACACACGATAAAAAGGAACAACGATGTCGTACATCGTAACATCCGATGAACCAACATGTAGTAAAATGGAACAACGACGTCGTACAGCGTAACGTCCGATGAACCGAATCAAAGAGACATCGCACATTGCTAGTCTAAGCCATAAAATGATCATCATTGATCATCAAGAAGTGTCAATTACACTAAGCTAGTAAATATAAGAGTTTAGCTTCATGTCCCATAACCACTTGCTTAACTCAAATATTTACGAACAGATTGTAGATCTCCACTAGAAAATTGTCACAAGAGTTTCAATCGTACAAATCCATAAATTAATCGACGAAGTAAACGCAAGCGTTTCATACCACTTATTTTGCTAAGCCGTTTAATTATATTTTCTCATACGAATGAAGTAAAGGTTTGTATATACTAATAGATTGGAAAACGGTTTTGAAAACAAGCTTTATATTTAAAAATAGAGTTGAAATCGTCTTTGTAAAAGAGTTCGAATATTTACTACTAGTATAGAAAACCTTTATATTTTTAAAGTGACAAATCATAGAAGTGATTGTAGAAACAATCAATCATTAAAATTCACATTCGAAGACGTGAATAAAATCCAAAGAAAATCGATACCGAATCCATCAAAGTGGATGTTCCAAAAATCCCGAAGAAAAGGTCATCGAAAATCAATAATAAATGATAACAACAAATAGGATCATCACGAATCGTTTCAAATTGGAAATTCAATCCCAAAAGGCAAAGTGGGCTGAAACAGCAAATTCAGTTGACTAAACAGAGATTTCAGTTGACTGAACAGAGAATTTCACTTGACTGAATTCTGCCTGGAAACTTTCTGTTTCCAGGTTCAGTCGACTAAACAGAGATTTTCAGTCGACTAAATCCTGCCTGGAAACTTTCGGGCTCCAGATTCAGTCGACTGAACAGAGAATTCAGTCGACTAAATCATGCCTGGGCTATTTTTCAGCCTATACAAATGAAGAGCAAACTCTTCCAAAATGCAACCGGACGAACATTGGCTCTAAGGGTTTATGCCAATCAGCAACCCGGCCCTATATGCTCCTCGGTGCATCACCAAAAGCATGATCAAACATCCATAAAAGGATTTTTACATAAATTTGACTTCAAAAATCTAAAATTGGAATATTCACAAAACCAATCCAAATCAAGGGAAAATGCACATGAAGAAGTGTTAGGAATTCATACCCAACAACCAAAGATAATTATAAACATAGATGTGAGATAAAAATCTCACCTTTGAACCCAAACAAATGAAGAAGAAGCTTTGGAGCAATGGCAAGAGCAATTACTCTTCAATTCCAACACAACAAGCTTGAATCAAAGCTTAAAAGAAGAACATTCCCAAAGTTAGGTTTAGGAATTTCTAAAATTGGAAGGAGAAAGAGTTGGAGAAGAAGAAGGAGATGCTTACCAATGAGTTCTCTTTGATTTTGGAGCAAGAATTTGAGATTGAAAGAGGAACTAGGGCTTGGAGTTTTAATTTCCCATCTCTCCCACCATTTTTTGCTTTAGAACTGAAAAGAGGAGGAAGTGAGAGTGAATGGGGAGGGATGGTTCAGTTTGGGGTATAAGGATGACTAGTGGGCTGAACCCAAACCCAAACCCAAAGTGAAAAAGTAGCAAAATTCGACTTACTCCAAACATACCGAAGTTTATACTAAAAAATGTCGCAAATATCATTTTGAACTCAATGGGGGTGGTCTCGAGTCCCAATTCGACTGTTTTCTAAAAGTAGGTTTTCGGACTAAAATCCGATGAACGATGAAATATTTAAATAAAATATTTACATATACAATCGATAAATATGCGGGTTGTTACATGGACCGTCCATTTATATTAAGACTCATTTAGAACAGGTGCTCGGCACATGCGCCAAAACAGTTAAATAAAAAAAAGAATAGGAGCTAGGCAAAGGAACCTAGACTACTAAAATAAAGAAGAGACTACGTATCCTCCCGAGAAGAGAAGCCACTGTCATCATTGTTTGACACAGGACCAGTGACATGAGTAAAATCTGCAAAAAGAGCTACCAAGTTAGAAATAAGGTCCGCCGAATCACAAGAATATAAATATTTCTGATCCCAGGTTTCATCAGCCAAGACGATTCTATTATCGTCGCCATCCTCTCCAAGAGAAGAAAGAACAAGTTCGTCCCCCTCAACGTGTTAATATAACCTACCCTCTTCACCATCTCCGCTAACAAACATATGATAACTATAATACTTCGGGGAGTATCTCATTTCAGATTTCACATGCACCCAAGAAAACTCATAAGAACTCCACACAATCACATTATCGGCCGAAAGAACCACTTCAGGTTCAACCACAGAGCAATCGTCAAAAATTGCAGTAGAGGGTCGATAACTTGTGCCTAAAGGTGAAATATTAGAAACTATAAGCCCAAGAGGATCAAAGACCAAGGATTTAGGAACCGACTTCCTAACCGGAGGACGAGGAAGAGGGATCTTCATTGGAATTGGCAAGGGGGAATCATCTTTCACATGCTTACAAGCATCAGGAATGTGACCAAAGGAGTGACAGAAGGTGCAAATATCAGGTTTCCAACTATATGTAACATCAACCAAAACTTCCCTCCTCTTAGCAAATAAAGGTTATTAGGTATGCATATAGCTATTACGATACATATATTTATTGATTTTGATATGTAATTAATGGAAAAAATTGACTATTTCTGTGAAATATGACGGTGAATTTTAATTAATTTTTTAAATGTAAAAATAAATTCTTTACACTATAAGTGGATCTGTTTCAAATTAAGCATTGTCATAATCATCAAACTACAAAAATGTTCTTATGTATGCATATAACAATTATGATACATATATTTATTCATTTTTGATGAATAAATAACGAAAAAATTGAATTTTTTTGTGAAATATATGATAGATTTTAATTTATTATTTCAAATGTAAAAATATCTACTTAACTTAATAGTTGAATCTGTTTCAAATTAAGTGTTGCCATAATTATCAAACAATTAAAACGGTTCTTATGTATGCATATAACTATTATTATACATATATTTATCGATTTTGATGTATAACTAATAGAAAAAATTGATCTTTTTGGTGAAATATGGCGACGGATTTTATTTTATTTTTTAACATAAAAATATCTTTTAAACATAATAAGTGGATCTGTTTCCATTTTGGTGTATAATTAATGGAAAATTTTGTTTTTTTTTGTGAAATATGACGGCAGATTTTAGTTTATTTTTCAAAATGTAAAATTATCCTTTTAACATAATAGGTGGATCTGTTTCAAATTAATCATTTTCATAATCATCAAACTTTCAAAAGGGTTCTTCTGCATACATATAACTATTATGATACATATATTTATCAATTTCGATGTATAATTAATGGAACATTTCGATATTTAGTGAAATATGATAGGATTTTAATATATCTTTTTAAATGTAAAAATATTTTCTTATCGTTTCAAATTAAGGATTGTTATAATCATCAAACTATCAAAATGGTATTAAATTACTTTTATTACATAGGAAGACCTCAGTTTACAAATGCATATAACAGGACCTAAAAATTAAATAGATTATAAAATCAAGAAAAGAGTCACAGGTCCCTGTTTTTTATGTTGTTATACAAAAAGTCCCTATAGAAATAAATATGTAAATTTGGTCCCTATTTTTCAAAAATAAAAAAACGCAAAGTGTCTTGCACTTTTCTGATAGAAAATGCAAGATAACTTGCACTTTTCTAATTTTGAAATATTTTTCGAAATTTTTGAAAAATTTGAAAAGCGCAAGTTAACTTGCACTTTTTATCAGAAAAGCGCAGGCTAGTTTGCGCTTTCTAATTTTAAAATTTTTTTGAAAATTTTAAAACTTTTAAAAATTTTGAAAAGCGCAAGGTAATTTGCGCTTTCTATCAGGAAAGCGCAAGCTAGTTTGCGCTTTCTAATTTTGAAAATTTTATGAAAATTTTAAAACTTTTAAAATTTTTGAAAAGCGCAAGGTAACTTGCGCTTTCTATCAGGAAAGCGCAAGCTAGTTTGCGCTTTCTGATTTTGAAAATTTGGAAATTTTAAAAAGCGCAAGCTAACTTGCGTTTTCTTATTTAGAAAAAACAGGGACTTAATTTACATACTTATTTCTACAGGGACTTTTCTTGTAACACCACCAGAAATAGGGACCTTTCGTGCAAAGCCCCTTATAAAATTAGCCCCTTTGACCAAAAGACACTACCATTAAAAATATAGTTCATGCGACAAAATATTATAACTCTCCACTCGCTTTTCTTGCAAACTTTCGATCAACTCAGGATATGTCAGCTTCATGCAGTTTTCAGTCTCACGAGTACAATTCAAAGGGTTTTCACTCCACTATAACCTTCACCAAATGCACTTGCTTTCTCTACAACTACTTATTTGAATCAACAATGCAAATTATCCGTCTAACAAATGTTAATTCATGCTCGATTTCATGTTCTTTTCAACTCAACAATGTCTTCTTTTCTCGGCAACATTTTGTGAAATATGATTGTGCGACAACTACTCAAGTTAAATAGTTTGGGGGTGAGACAAATTAATAATAGCATAGAGAAGTACTTAAAGTATGTTATCACAATAGAAACTCTATAAAATTGTTCATGTTATCACAATAGAAACTCTATAAAATTGTTCTATCTAGAGTTATACAAAGAAACCATGTTGATATTACTTTTTACATAAGTTGTAAAGATTGGTTATAAACCATATGAATAAACATATCCCATAGTAAGAGTATAAATAGAGATGTCGTGTAAAGAAGGTTCATAATGAAGTTATATTTCCTAATTTACATCAGTCATTTGTCAATTGATATTTTCTTGAAATATTGCTAACGTTTCCACCCTACTTATCCTTGAAATTTCAACCTTGTACTCATGCTTTTTTAATAACTTCAACTCTTATATTATATAATAGGACAACTTCTCACAGAAACTTAAACTGAAACTGCCAGCTTCGTTTCCAAAAAAACTAGGGCTTTTTTTATTCCTGGGTAAGAGTACTAGCTACTTAGTAATAATATGCTTTTAGGTTTGTTATTATTAGGTTTTTGCAATTAGGCTTCATAATTTCATATTGAATATAAAAGTTAGTTATAATTTTGATCTCATGTTTTCAGTACCTTCTTGGTTCATACTACATGATGTGCTTTCTTTAATTAGTTCCTCTCTATGAAGCTAGCTAGCATTTTATGTTTTCCATTGTATGATTATTATTTTTTCTGAGGAGTTTGTCTAGATCTTGTATTATTATGGGTAAAATTTGTTAAAACAACTAGTAAGTTGTAACCTATATACTTATGCTAATCATTTTCACTGGTATTTTCTGTTAAATTTAAAGTTTCAATTAATTGTTAAGAGCTTAATCAAGATGCATATTTATTACTCTGAGAATTTTATGTTTGTGGTACAAGAAACTGAGTTTGATGATAAATAGTGTTCAACTAAAAGAAAGAAACAAGATCCATTTATGAATTAGCAAAATTTTGAGAGATCCCATTTCATTTTTTGGTTCATTATGCTTGCACAATATCTTGTATAACTATTTAGTGCTATGATGTTTATCATATGAAATATCACATACTTTAAAATTTATATAATCAACTGATTGAATGCCAAAATGTATAATGTATCAGGTCATCAAACATATTGCTGCCATGGGGAGAGGAAAGATTGAAATTAACAGGATTGAAAACACAACAAATCGCCAAGTTACTTTCTGCAAAAGGAGGAATGGATTGATGAAAAAAGCTTATGAACTTTCTGTGCTTTGTGATGCCGAAATTGCCTTAATTGTTTTTTCGAGTCGAGGCCGCCTCTATGAATACTCAAATTTGAACAGGTCAGTTTCTTAGATATTCTTGATTTAGCTTAAGTTCTTCAACTTGTCTTATATATCTTTGATCTTTCATTACATCTCCTAGATCCAGCTTGTTGTATTCTACAACTCCTTTTCTTTCTTTCTTTCTTTCTTTCTTTTCTTGAGTTTAGTTAAAGACTAACAAGATCAAGGTCGACAATTGCTATATTTTATGTTTAATTTCTGTGTATTTCCAGTAGTCTATATGTATATTGTTTGAAACCAAATAACTAAAAGAACAAAAAGTTACGTGCAGATCATGTTTGTTTCTTTTTATAAGATAGAAAAGTTTTTTTTTTCCTCTTCATATTTTAGCTATCTTTGTTTTTCAGTCTTAGACTTATGACAAGCTTCTTTTAGTATATATTTTTCTTTTTAAATAAGACTGATCGGTTCCATTTTCTTTGTTTCTTAAATTAACTGTTTTACTTGATCCCAAATTCTTTGTTTATTTATTAATTTTGAAATTTATGCATGAAATTATTATACGCCAATTTTGGTTGAACTGTTTACAGTTTTAATTAAACATAGAAATGTAGGGTTTTGTAGCAAACTTAAATTATCTCTCTACTTATCAATATTTTGTAGCAAACTATTTAATACTAGACCATGAGTACTGTGTACATTTAAGGTTTAAACAAAGTGTTAGCTTTTAAAAGATTTTATTAGAATAATATATGATGAGTAGTCTAGAAATATATATGCACTTAAAATTTCATGACTTTTCTTTTCGTTTATGAATTTTGCTGAAACATACATTTTATTTCCATTTTTCTAGATGGTAGGAAATAGAATATTTACAATAACATAATTAATTCACTAGCTATATGTACGAATTAAGAAATATATATTAAAGAATAATCTGACTACAAATTTTGGGTGATGTTGCACTGTGTGCTGTCAAGGCTTCAAACCTGTGAAAGCTAACTCAAAGATTTGTCTAAATCTATATAAGATTTGTTTTGATTTTTTGAAAGTTAAATGAATGAAAACAGTCCATCTCTTTTTGCAGACTATAATGATCTTTCCCAACATATATCTAGCTAGCATATACATGGAAACTGTCTCTTTTTACTAAGTTCATTTTTAAGTTTCTATTCTAGTGCAACTCTCTCTCCCTTTCTTTTACTAGTTATAATTTCCCATTCAAAGATTGATTATACATTGATTTTAATAAAAATTTCAAGTTCCTATGTTGTTGTGTGTACAGTACTCCATGTTGTTTTCATGACATTTAAATTACAAAACCTGTCAACAAAACTTGAAAAGAAGATTGTATAAAACAAATTGGATTCAATGTTATCAATTAATTGATTTTGCAAGAAAACATGTTAAGTTGTGGATGCTTTGTCAGGACAATTCATTTCCAAATTCATTATAATTCTCGTAATAAATGCTTATGTTAGTCTCTTGTTCCATGACCACATAAATGATTTGGATCTTGCTTGGTTTTTTGTTTGTACATAGACAACATTTTAAATAGTTGTTTGATAACAAATTATAACCACATCTAATTTAGTTACTTGATACCAGAACATAATTAAAGATCAAAATATTTTAAGATATCACGTGTTGTAGATGGATGGACTCTATTATATCTGAAGTTCCAAATTTTATATTTTGATTTTTTGTGTCATGGTTTTTGTATTATTATTTTTTGATTAAATATTTGATTCAGCATAAAATCAACTATTGAGAGATATAAGAAGGCTTGCTCAAACAATTCAGTCTCCAATGCAGTCGTCGAGGTCAATTCTCAGGTAATTTATTAGTTAAATATTAATTATACTAGCTTGTGAGATGTGTATTTTCTGATAATAAAAAGGTAAATTAAGTAATCAACAATGTATCAGATCCTTACAAGTATATGATTAAAATTATATTAAGTGTAATATGCATGAAATTGTTGCTACAGCAGTACTATGAGCAAGAAGCTGCAAAATTACGCCATCAGATTCAAATTTTAACTAACGCTAACAAGTAAGCTTAATTATGGCTAGTGTTGAAAGCATTTCATCTCAGCAAATATTTGTATTTACATACTATTTATTATATTCAAAATATAGACACTTAATGGGTGACTCACTGAGTGCTTTAAGTCTCAAAGAACTCAAACAACTCGAGAACCGACTTGAAAGGGGCATTACTAGGATACGCTCGAAGAAGGTTAGCTACAATTTTGTTAATTTTTTTTTCCATTTAAATATTTAATCAAAGTTTAACTTATCAATATTACATCATTTTGGTGTCATTCTAAATTATAAATTTTCCTATCAGCATGAGCAATTGTTAATGGAGATCGAATACATGCAGAAAAGGGTAACGGCGTGCTCAGTATGTTTTATTTATAAATAACTTACCCTGACTTCCTGTTAACGAGATGAATTTCCATTGTGCAGGAGGCAGAACTGGAAAGTCTCAATTCTTTTTACAGAGCTAAGGTATGATGGGGGAAAAAAAAATTGTATGTATTTGCATATGTCCTTTTTGGTTACTTGGCAACTTCATGCAAATATTAATTGAATAATATAATTCCTTTTTTTTTCGACTAAAATAATATAATTATATTGGCATGCATTGGTCACAATTGGGGACATAAAATCTTCCAAGGGCTAATGTTCTATAAATGTTGCAATGTAGTTTATTTGATCATTGTGCAAGAACAAATAACATGTCTTGCATATCAGCACTAGGACAATATTGTGGGAGATAACTTAAATACCTGTTTCATTGAGTATATCTTTATATGCATTTTTAAACATAACCTATATATCAAATAATGTACACGACATTAGTGTCTCGAAACATATACTCATTTTCATTCTAATGCTGCTTTGTATACTGAATGTATTTTTAACGGGTTACTCAGATTGCGGAGAATGAAAGAGCGTACCAAATGAATGAAGCTCAAACAAGCACAGAACTCAGTGCACTTCCACCATTTGATACCAGAAACTATTACCATATGAACCTGCTGGAAGCTGCATTTCCTCATCATCATGATCAAACTGCTCTTCATCTAGGATATGAAACAAAAGCTGATCCTGAAGAAGGTGCTAATTAATGGTTATATTTCCAATCTATCAAACTTCTAAGTATTAAGTAGTTGCATTAATGAATCATCAGTATTTTGCTTTTGTGTGTATGTGTATGCTTATCTTGCTCAAAACTTCAACCTTTTGCATGCTTTGTTTGATGTTAGTCCATTTTCCAAACTGAAGTCATTGCTGGTTATTATGAAATAAGTAATACATTTCTTGGTGCTGGTATATATCTTAATGGGCTTCAAACATCATGCAATTTTCATCAGCCATTACATGATCATAGGAATTGGGCAGCATTTTTCTTCTTATTATTACTTAATACACCAAAATTATAATAAAACACAATCAAACAAATTCTTTACACTTTTCATATCTTAGTAACAATCAATGTATACATACTCATCTATATATATGAGATTATAAATACTCACTCCTAGTCCTTGCCATACCCCCATAAATCCATCTCTGCACTCCTTATCTGTTGCTGCCCTACAATCTGATTCATCTGCCCATCCACGTTATTCTGTTCATTAATAATCGCCCAATCATTAGCGTTCATTTCTCTACCATCTTCTTCTCCATGTTTATGAATTTGCAGTTCACAATTATCAACAATGCTAGAAGGGTGATGATACTCATACCCATTAGGTGAAGTCCTACTATGATTGGGTAGCAAGTCTTGAACTTGAATTTGTTGAGCATTATTCAAGTAAGCGACGTCTGTACTGGCCAATTGGTTAGAGTAGTGTAGTGCTAGTTCGGGCCTGTACAAGCTTGTTATTGGTTGCGGGTGTACTAGATTTGAGTGGAAGTTTTGTGGTATGTATAGCGACCGTGAATGGTCCAGACAGTTTGATGATGTGTTCATGTACATTAGCGTGTCAGATGCACCGCCTTGGCTTGAACTTGCTTCGCTGCTTCCTGTCTTGAAGAAGCACTTTTTCTTGAATACCCGGCATACTACCCATCCATCTTCCTATAATGCCAAATTGATTGATTTCATTAAGGTTGATATGAGAAGTATTTGATTTGATTTCTTTCTTTCAAATTTTGATATACTTATATCCTATTTAGTATATACATATCAATATATGTCTAGTGGTACGAATCACGTTACACAAATTTTGAATCTATGACCACTTGAACTAAAGTCGAAGCATTTAACCATCGAGACAATGATGCTAGACTGCTCTGGATTATTAGATCCAAATTCTAATGACATTTTATTAATAATGCATATCAAACGTTGTACTTTGCTAACATGCACTATTGATGAAAGTTATTTGATACATTTGATCTAATGGTTGGTGTTCTATGCTTCCGTCTCAACGAGTAGCAAGGAAATCAAGTCTCACGCATTGAAATGCCCTTTTTATGCGTAATTGGATTGATATTGTAGGATATCTGGATTGAGATTATCTATCTACTCTGGTGGAATACCATAGCAGGAATACATTTACATTAACCACCACATGTTACAAATTAAAGTGCACAATTTTTGCCAACATATTATATGTGAATGTAGTAGTCCACATAGAGTAGGTGTATCTTTATTCACTATTCCGTTAGAGTAGGTGATCTTAATATATATTTATTAAGTTGTGCAAGTAAAGGAAACAGAGACCGCCCCATACGGGTAGTGCAGTTGGTTGAGATAGCTCGCTTCCATTTGTTAGGTCGAGAGTTCAATTCTACCAGCTACACTATACATGTGAATATACCCGAAGTACGGGCTCTAATAGCGGTACCTACTCCTTCGGTGTTTATAGGCAAAGCAATAAAAAAACACGGACTTAGTAAAAACGAATGAACTTACATTTCCACCCCCTTGATCATCATCGGACTCTTCGAGTCGATACTCATGCATGATCCAATCGGTCTTTTGACCATGAGGAGCACGACCTCGGTAGAAAACCAAAGTCTTGCGCATACCGATCTTCTTGTAGCTTGTACGAATGCATTTGTCACGACCGGTTGCCTTCCAAAATCCAGCGTTTGTGGCACGGTTGGTTCGTGAGCCGGTCGGGTACTTTCTGTCTTTGTGGCTGAAAAAGTACCATTCGTTTTGTGGTGTTGCTCCTATCCTGCATCTTTCTGCGTACACATATTCAGCATTAATGTAGTAGATTTTGTGTTAAAAAAGGGATTTAGGGTTTTGTAAATAAATGATGTATTTTAATACTGGCTAAAATCAGTACATTTTAGCAACACTGAACATATTAAATGCATTAATGTACTGATTAATCAGTTTCAATTGATCGGTTGTTTTGTTTGCTTATTGCAAGCAATCACATCAATGTTGGGCTGACACTAATTAATATAAAATGTCAACCTGGAATTAAGCTGAAATTAATATCTACTGTTTTCCTTATTTTCAGCTTTTTATTTTCTTCTTATTTTACTTCTTTAATTGAGGCTTGTAAGGTTAACCTAAAGGTATTATTTTATTTGTAGTTCTAAAACAAAGTCAACTAGGACTTCTTCACTCAGCTCTACAAAGAAATGTGAACTTAATCTACTAACCTTGCGCCTTAAGACTCATCTTTAATATAGGCTTCCAGCAAAACTTATTACAATAATAAGCTTGTTTAAAAACTTATTACAAAAATAAGCCTTGTTTCGATCGCTATAATTGTGCATCTTAAAGTTGCGTAAATACAAATTCTAACTTTGAATTTTCGCACTTTAATAGTGCGCAAATACAAAGTTGAAAACGTACTTGTGCATTTTTAAATTCAAAATTTCAAATTCGATCGACATATTTTTGTAATAAATTTCTAAGTAAGCCCATTTTTGAAAGGAGTTATCAAAGTGAAGCTAGTTTAATGATTAACTCTGCACCTTATTGTTAAGTATAGATATAGACTTGGTTGTTTGAGAAAGAAAAAAAAATCTGAAAACTATCAAATTATGATATTGACACACCCTTAGAAACCAGTAAATATTTGAAATTATATAAATTAATTTTGTAAGCAGTGAATAATGCAAAAATTTAGTAAAAATTAAGCATGTGTCCAATATCTGTATAGTTCAGACCAATTACAAACAATAAATAAATAAATAAATAAGAAAAGTCCTTTTAAATGTTATATATTAGGCAGTAAACAACATTAAATCAAGGATATGTTTGAGAAAGAATTAAGAGGAATAAAATTAAGTATTAATTATACATACGAACAAATTTTAATAGGGACCACTTTTAAATTGCTAGAAATAATGTAAGGTATGGTACGATTAAGTAGTCAATATAGTTATTAATTTTACTATAGAATGTTTAATTAGTATAGTTTTTGAATCTTCCCATACCAAGTGCAAATTTTAGTAACTGATATATCCCAGATTGACCTGCTTCTTAATTTAATCTGAATCATGTGTATATAGAATGTAGAATATTAATTAATCACTTCATTAAATGAATTTCTGTTAATACATAAATGGTAATAAAATTGTAAAGTAGAAATTAAATACGAAAATACCTTGTAAATCCCATGGCTCAATCTTATTCAAATCAACCTCTCTAATAACATCAAGATCAAACTTCTCTAAAGAAACCTTCTTTGTCAAATAATAAAGAAGCAACTCTTCATCTGTTGGATGAAATCTGAACCCAGGAGGTACTCCTCCATTCTGCGAAGAACCCGAACCAGCCATTTTTTCCTTCTAATTACTCCTTTTTATTAAGCACCTACACAACTTCAAAATTAATCAATCAACAACTGATCAATTCTTATAATGAACTTGATATAAGGTATTTAATTTTCGAAGCACATAGCTAAGTGCAGCTTATATATACACATACACGAATGATTAAAGTTGACGCCGGCAGCTACGGCATTGGGATTGGATAAAGCTGTTTAATGTACGTGAAAATTAAGTTAAGTGCATGAGACTAAGTAGAAAATTTGACGATTAATGTAGTATGAGCTGGTTATTATATTGGCTTAAACGATCCCGAGGGGAAGTTTGATTGTTCCAGAAGCTACGGGTGTTAAAAAGGGATATTTTATTATTATTTTTATTTTAGGAGTTTGGAGTAATTATAAGAGGTTGAATTTTAATTTGATGCAGTTGTGATTTTATTGGTTGACTTCAATGAGTTGTGATATTATATGATGTTGATGAATTGATCATAACGCAAACTATTGAATGGGAAGTTGAAATTAAGTTGTCGATTACAATTTGTTATGTGGATAGAAAGAAGCTCCATGCATGTTTTGAAATTAATATAACTGATGAACAATATGAACTCATATGTTGTAATGATGAATCTTTTTTGGTGTGTTGTTGTTAGTGTAGGAGAGGGATAAGATGTTGTAGAAAATTACCAAAATAAACTAGTCTTGTAACATTTTAAAGAAATAGGAATTACGATATTTGGTCGATTAAATCCTTCTTTAATTCAGTTTTTGTCCTGTTTTGAAGTTAAATTTTTGTCCGGCTATTTCTTACGAATCCAACCGTAAGGATTGGATCAACACGTTATCAAGCATCAGTGTTTCGAATTTGGTCTTGTTCCAAAGGTCGTCTAGGCTTCGAACGAAGAGTTTTTAGTGCGAATATCGATGAACGACTATAAATTTAAAATTTAAGATTAACACCCTACAAATATTTATTTTTTCATCATCTTTTGGAAATAGGTCAAATATACTTTAGATCAACGTAAGATTTAATAAATTTAATTTTCTACCGATTATTTTATTTTATATAATTTTAGCATGCTAAATATGGTTAAAACAACGTTACGTTCTCTTCATTTTCCTAGCTTCCCCCCAAATTTCATCGTGAAAAAAACCTAATCGATCGTCGTCGCCCCCCTCGAATGTCGTCGCCTCTCGTCAACTTCACTTTAGGCCACCACAACTCGTCGGAATTACCAAGTCGTTTGATTTCATCTTAATTTAGGTAAAAATTAAATCCTAATTCGGGGCTAATTTGTATGATTATGAGTTTGAAATCGATGATTATTGCATGTTAGTTGGTGCTAATAGTGTATTACATGATTTGAGGATATTAATTAGTGTTGTGATTGTTTAATTTGTAATTAAAAATTAGGTTTGATTTAAAATCCAAAAAGTGTATAATTATTGATTGATATGTATGTTGATTAGTTTACGCGATTATTTGTTATAGTTTAGAATAATTTTAGGACTAGTATGTATGGTTAAATATTGAATATGTTGAATGTAAAGCTTACGGTTAATCATAATTAATTTATTTTAATTAATTAGTGTGTGTTAAGTAAAAGTGTTAGTGGTACGTATAAAATAAAGTTATTTTAGTTTATTATAAGTCCAAACTTCAAATTTTAGTTTACAAAATAGTTAAATTAAAATTTTTAATAGTTAAATGAATTATAAAATATATTTTAAATTTTCAAATTAGTTCATAAAATATTTAAAGAATGAATTATAAAATATGGCTTAAATTTAATTTGTAGGTATTGAAATAGTAATTTGTGTAATTTTGGAAGTAGTTTAAATAATAAAATTCTTGTGAAACAAATATTTTACTAAAATCGACTTGTAAAAGTTAAGAAATGAATATAATGTTTATTTAAAAGTAAGCGTTAAATATTATTTTAACAAATACAACAACAACAAATTAAAGCCTTTAGCCCCAAAAGGCTTTAATTTATTTTAGAAAATACAACAACACACCCCTTGCATGCAAAGTTACAAGTATAAGAGAAAGAAGTGAAGTGCCCTTGAAATTAAAGCCTTTAGTCCGAAAAGACTTTAATTTGTTTTAGAAAATACAACAACAACATACCTTTTGGATGCAAAGTTATATGTACAAGAGAAAGAAGTGAAGTGTTGTCGAAAGCAAAACATTTAGTCCAAAAAGGCTTTAATTTGTTTTAGAAAGAAGTAAAGTGTTGTCGAAATTTCTAACATATATTTTTAAATTAGGAAAAATGTTCAATTATTTTCTCGACCGTACTTGGATGTATGAAGTCGGAATTAATATGAAAGGTTCGGTGAATGAACATTTCTACAATGGTGTACACGAATGTATCAGATTCGCTAAATCTAATAATGGAAATGTTGAAGAAATTCGTTGTCCTTGTAGTAATGCAAATATTTGAAGCATTGGAAACCAGATATCTTTATTAATAGTTTTGGTGTTACACTTTTTTGGTGTTAACATGAACTACCAAAAATACCCCTTTATATATTATCAAATCTCAATAAATTAAAAGCAGGATCTAATTTTAAACTTTTTTTTACAAATTCACACGCCCATAAAAGTAGGATCTAACAATTATGCATGCTTTACCAATTCAAAAAACTTCTAAAAATAGGATCTAAAATTAAACTTCCTTTATAAATTCAGAATACTTCTTTACAAATGTACAAATATTGATATCACTTGAAAATAAAAAATCATTTTTTGACTGATTTAAACATATACAATTTATAAGAAAAATAATTCACGCGCGAAGCGCATGCCGTGACACTCATAGTAATAGTACATTTATGTCAAGCTAGTTTTGTGCCAAATTATTACTTGTGGGATCGTCATGGAGAACTTGTTGCACCTACACCTAATCCTGTAGTGTCAGAGGACGAGGTAAATAATGATTATGTTATGGCGAATCCAATATAAGATATTATGGAAGATGCAGCACGATCAATGTTCCCTACCATTCAAGTTAATGATGAAGACGTAAATTTCAAAGAAGAACCGACTGTGGCAGCAAAAAGAATCCATGATTTGTTGGATGTTGTAAGAGGCCATAGTGGGATGTGAAGGAACTGGGCCAACCCACAGCGGAAGAAATGAGTGAATTTGAAATTTTTTATCATTTTCGGATCATTAATGGGCCTATGAAGTCTAAATGTAGATCTTATCTAAATTTATTTTAAATAAAATTAGTATTTTATTTAGTATCAAATTTTGTTTTATTAATTTGATTCTAAAACAATAAAGAATGAGATATAAAAATAAGGTTTGAATATATCAAATATATTCATTCCTTAATTGTGTGACATAATAGTTAAACATAACGTAAGTATGATCAATTGTTGATAATATGATGTATATAAATAAGAATAAGTTTAAAGGCAATCACAAAAGGGACAAAAGGGAAATAAATAAAAGATGACAAAGATGAATGATTCAACTTCCCCTTTTGACGTACTTGATTTATGCAGTATTCAATTAGCGATCAATGAATCATTATGACATAAGATTAGGAATAGGCAACAATAATTCAAATGCATATACTACTACCTCGTTTAAAATTGTTTGATATTAATAAAGCATTTAAACTATAAAATTTGAAATATAAACATTAAGTTTCATATGTGTGTGTGTATGTATATAATTATTTGTATATAAAGATTAATCCAAAACTTCTTAATTAATTCAAAATAAACCATATTACATTAAATTTTTTGATGTATTTATGAACTTATGTAAACTTAAATTGGTTAACAAAATATATATGTATATAATTAAATCAAGAGATTCAACCTATATGAAAAGGTTTTTTTTATAAAAGTGAAACATACTAAACTGAGCAATATATATTAACAATCCTTTGAATATTTAAAAAGTATTAGTCATGTCAAATAGGGTAACCAATTTATAAGTTTATTGTAATCAATTTATTAGTAAAACATCCTTTAACCATGTGTGGGTTTCAATTACAATAAAATGAAGATAATAAGAAAAAATAAACTTTTAAATCTAAGGAGATTCAACGTATTTGAATATTCTTTTTAAACAAAAGTGAAACACACGAAACTGAGCAATATATTAACAATCTTTTGAATACTTCAAAGAAAGATATTAGTCATGTCAAATAAGGTAACAAATTTAAAAATTAATTGTAATCAATTTATTATTAAAACATCATTTAATCATATGTAAGTTTTTATTACAGTACAAATACAAACAATAAGAACATCTAAACATTCAAATCAAAAGAATTACGTTTTGGTTTGAATGTTTAAACATTGATCTAAAATTAAAATATTGTCTAATCAAATACAAGTTTCAGTTTTGATTTATCTAAATAAAAAAAAACCAAACAATTTATATAATTAACAATTTGAAATACATAAACCCTTTTCGAATCAAATGAGACAATATTATACACATATAAATTAAGATATTCAATTTTATTCATTAAAACATTATATCAAAATTATTAGAATAAAAAGATCATACCTTAATTCCAAAGCCTTGAAGTACACCATGAAACATTGAATTTTTCCTCTAGATATGGCCAATGAATCGTACCTTGAACAATGAAACAAATCTCCTAGATTCAGAAATCAGCAACCAGATGTTGCAAGGATCAAGTGGAAAAAACCACTTTTCATAATTGATTTATTTGTATTCGATTTTAGGAATAATTGAAGCCATGTAAGATCTTATTTTTTCAGCCATTAGAGAAGGAGAGAACAAGAAAAGTTAGAGAAAGAAGAATGAAAATTGAGAAACTCAATTGTACTTACAGAATGAATTAAAGAATATGTTTTATTTGAAATAAGGAAACCTTTCCCATTCTTTTATTAAAACTTCTCTAATTAATTCTCTTAATTAGCTTTCTTTTTTCACTCCTCTTTCTTTACATACTATGGCTGAAAATTACGTGCCATCAAATGACATAAAATTCCAAAAATTAACGCATGCAATTATCTTTTATTTAAATACAATGATATCATATATCAATGTGCGCAAATATAACTTTTATAAATGCATTCAAATAAGTACAAAAAACTCCTAAACATTAAATAAAATAAATAATAATTAATATTTCTCAAATACTAATGAATTTAATTAATTTACAACTTTTTATAAATTAATTAAATCATGTGGTTTTTCAAAGAATTCATCATTATGGTTGTGCGACTCAAATGTGTAATTCAGTTAGCGATTAATATTGAACAATTCAAATATTAACGTTCACACGTCACATAGCAGGTGGTGTGACATTTTGGCTGAATTCATCGCTTACACATCTTTTGGTAAAATCCAAATTTAGTTATCATAAGCGGTACTAATAGTGACAATTATTTACACCAATTCTCTTCATCAAAACTATATCATTTTGGATTTATGGAATTTGGTAATGGTCAAAATTCCAATATCATCCATATTCAACTTTATAGTCCAAACACAAAGTTCTTGGTTCAATAATAATAATTAGTATTAACCAAAATGCTCCGGCCAGAGACTTTGACTTTGAGTTGACTTTAGTTGACCATGATACTAACTCCATATAACCGAGGAGACAAATCTTCTCTTGAATAGTGCTTCGCTTCCAATACTTCCATTCGACCCAACTATAGTCACTCGATGGAGCGCCGTGCCATGATTTGACTATAATCAAAGCGGAGCTTTCATATTGAAGATCCATAATATGCTCAAGTCGAGAGAATGGTGTAAATTAGTTACATCGATATTTTCTGTTTGACCTTAGTTATATGAACCAACATAAAACTATCGAGTGAGTCGTTCCATAGTTATCCAATAACTATCAATACGTAACCCCTAGGTACCCCTAGCAATCATGAGTAATACACTGCCCAACATTTGTAGAGCGTCACATACTCTAGTCTCAAAGGATACATCGATATCCAATCTCGATCCATCTTGACTTGGAACATTTAAAATGATATATTTGTTTTATTGTGATAAATTACTCACGGTTACAACACTTTGCAACTACTATCACAAAATATACCATTTATGGATTGTCTATTAAATATACTTTTAATTAAATTAATTAATAAATATAACCACACTATATCAGGTATATAATAGAAAGAAACACGTTTATTGTGAATAAGATTGTTCAATGAGTTAGATATATGCAACAAATTACATAATTGTCCCTAGGGCATATCCCTAACTCTATCAATCTTCCACTTGCACTTGGGTTCAATTATGGAATCTTATTCCAACTTCTCTAATCAGTTTCTCGAAACCAGTTGGGTCAGTCCCTTTGTGAACTGGTAGTCTATTATGTTTCAATTATCTACTCTTTCAATCAACTCTCTCCGACGGTGATAAACTGTTTTATCACATGGAACAATTCAGAGTATGTCTCTCGACCTTTAGTGAGCTCTAAGTTCTATTACGAACCATATGGTGACATTGTTTTCATATAATAATGTTATGATATTCTTAATATTTGGAATCGGCTCAGTTATAAATTTGTGCACTTATATTTTTATGTACATTGTTTTTATTGTGACGCTATTTAAGGCGATGTACCTAGCTTTTTTCCATTGAATCAGCCATGGTCTTTCATTTGGAACATTTTTAACTTAAAGATTTATTATTGACATATTATACTCAATACTAGTGCGAACCCGTGCTTCGCACACGGGTGTGGTGAACATATTGTAGTTACACAGTAGTATACAAATAGAAAAATGGGTATAAGAATATATAAAGCTTGATTATTAGACATGTAGATTGCATTCTTTGTACCATTTTTCAGTTCCCTTATTTTTAGTGCATTTGTTATATAACTCAAAAAGTAAGTCAACCTTTAATGCTAATCATAATTAGCTGATATAGTAAACATGTCTATTTTAGTGTAGCAATACTTGTAGATCAAAGATTTAGAACCTTACATCACCATTGTAGCCTAATCAATTCATCTTCAACTATTAGGCCATCAAAGATGTATATTAGTGTTTAAAGTTACAAAACTAACCCAAAAAAGCAGGCATGCACTGAACTATCAAGACAGAACAAACTAACAATTGGAAAAGATAACTTGAACTAAAATCTATATTAGTTACTATATCGCTGAAGAATGTTCTATTCCTAGTGAAAAAAATCATCCGTACAGAAAAATGTAAGGTCGTATTAAAAAAAAGAGAAAATGAATCACGGTTAGGTTATCTTAGATTATGTCTGATGTTAACATGGAAACAAAGGCAAAAAAACTAGTACCAACAAAATTTTGAAGTTAATTAATATTGCATCCATAGATCATGTTAAACACTGCAACTGTTGACCCTTAAACAATATATTATATAAAAGTGTGCAAAAACATAGGCCATGAGAAGTTAAAGAACGAATGTACCACTGAAGTAAAGTAAGTGGAAAAATAGTTTTACAATTTATTTTGAATAATGATGGATGGTAAAAGGCTAAAATCTTAAAATAATAACTGCCTTGCATCTTGAAAATATGAGTTGAACGACAATTGCAGGCTTTTATTTCTCCGGTAGTTGGATAGCCTGGCCAAAAGATCAAAAGCAACCTATAAAAAAGAATACTTAGAGTCAACAGTTATTACAGACTTTTTTGGAATATACAAATTATTATCAATGTGAGAGTTTAAACAGCTGAATATACAAATTAATAGGAAGTAGATTCATACGTATTAAGTAAACATCACAGGGGTATTGAAATAACTATAGTCCGCTATTAACCAACAATGAAGAAAATGTAGCTGAAATTCTATTATTTAATTCATAATCAAAATGTAGGAAACTATACTGGTTAATTGCAATGGATCCACATACTTTTAGTATCAGAATGCATTTGTTTTATGAACATCTCAGTAATAAATTATAGTCCAGATTTTTGTATAAGTTTAGTAAAAATGAGACGTACATCAATGAATTAATTAGCAATGTCCATGGGAACCTAATGTAAAAAATTACAACATGACCCTTATCCAATCTTATGCATTATGAACGCAACAAAGTTCATCTCTCAAAGCCGACAACACTGTAATTCTAAAGGACATCCCATTCATACCTGACTGCAAGCATGATGTCCAAATCCCACTTTTGCGCTTACACTTAGCGCCATAACATCCGCCCCCAAGTGCAGCTTATAATTTTCCACATCTTTCCACCAAATTAATGTGTAAGTGTAATACAATGTGTTAAAGAAAAGTGGTCTGTAATGTGATAGCTGATAAAGGAGCCTAAGCGCTGCATATCCAAAGATGTGGAGGTGACCAAGTATCCTAATTTTGAACGAAGCTTTTTTGAAACCACTATGTTGACAGCATCATTTTCTATGAATAAGATTTTGAGATGTTTTAATACTGAGATGACATGGTAGTCTCATATTTGATTATCTTCATTTCCCTAACAATCAACCATTTCAATAGCTTTCTATTGCATATATATTTGGAAAGCCATTTTATTATTCCTTGTAATACAGAAAATAGTAAGACATGGAATACTAAGATTCTCATTTGATATGTTCATCATTTGATATGCGCAGTTTCATGTGAAACTTATGCATTTTGATGTTGCTCATTTAGTGCATATCTTTTGTTAAACATTAGAGGCTTACTAATACAACTTTGAAGAAAAAGTTAAAGTGTGGTTCAAAATAATATTCTAAATAAATTTTACGTGGTACCGTGCAAGGAGAGATAATATGAGAATGAAATTCAGACAAAATACATCAGCATATCCAATAATGCTCAAATAAAATCTGCAATAATGATAAACTTAATTCGTGCTGATTAAAAATTTAAATCAAAAGTTAATTTGTATGATTTAATTAATTAGTTAAAAGTCACATATTTAAAGGAAATTTTATTAAGGTTACCTAGCACTCGTAGACCGACCTAGCTCAAAACCAACATAAGTTCAGCGTGAAACTTCTTAGAATCTCAAATTAATTGTATCAAAAAATGAAACAAAATTATAGGGGATAATATAGAAATATTACTGCAACTACATAACTAATCATACCATAGATGATTATGTTCACAATAGAAGGAGAAAATGATATAAAGATTTTAATATGTACAAGAAAGAAATAGTAACGAAAACAAACTTGATTTTTTCAAAGAAAATAAATGGTTTTATCACAATGCTTGTCAACAAATGGTTGTCTGTATTTCTATCGAAATGAGAAAGTAGAATCATAACCGAAATCTTTAGTGTTTTCAAAATTGATCTGATTTTAGGAATCCCAAATGAACTTGAACTGAAATGAAAAAGGAAATCTTTGAACTTTTCTATATACATGCAGGGAAAGTAACAAAGTGTAAATCATGCAAACGGTTCAAGACCAAATAAAAAGTAATACTCCTAACCTTTGGATACCGATGGGCAACGAAAAACAAAAGCTGAGAGTGTTCTTGAAAACTTACAGGGTCAGGGAATGAAGCAGCATATCCAAGAGTTGAAAGACCAAGGATCAGGGAATGAAGCAACATATCCAAGAGCTGAAAGACTAGAACACGACTTTGTAAAACCTTTTGAACCCTTTAGTTCAGAATCCAGGGATTTCAACATTGATGTGCCAAAGTCCTGACTGTGATGGCCCTGCAAGTCATCAATGTTTATCAAATATATATGTTTCTATAAGTCAAATGTAAAAGACAACAATCCATTATTCCCCAAGATGATGAAGAAATTGAGAAACATAGATTCTAGAACTACCTATACAGTTCAAGTTGCATCGTTACTACTATTCAAATACACGGTAAGGTATTAGTGAAGTATCTTCCCAAATTCCCTTAAATTATCATATTTTGAATGAACTGAACTAAGTTGACAACGAATAGCTATATATTTCTAGTTTATAAATAAATTTGATTTTAGCCTATAGTTTTCTTTAATAGAAACGTGATGAACTGTAGTCGTTTATTTGTTTATCTAAGAAACTGAAATATAAAACTGCAATATCTCCTCAGGGTAAGTCAGTATGAATAATTTGTTTTTACCAATAAGAAAGAGACCACGTCCACAACTAAAAACAATCACGTTAAAAAAAGTTTGTTTTGCCCTGTACTTTTAAAAAAATCATTGACCTCTGTCTTATGCAGGTCGTAGGTTAGGTGCCATTGGATGAGTATTCCATTATCAACTCAACCATCAAGGTCGGCTCAGTCATTCTTCAGTCCACTCAAAAAAGCTCTGCTAAACAGAATTTAGATTCTTAGCCTTTACTTTCAACTCATACAATGAATCAAGTAACAAATATTCATTTGAATGCCACTACTTATTTTCTGCTAGGTAAATAGTAATTTTTCACTATTTTTGTAGTACCTTCATGAATAAGAATATCCATAAATCATGTATTAAAACAATGGATGATAATATGTGGCAAAGTGTTCATGTTTTCGTATTCAAAAAAATCTTCCATCAATCCAAGCCACAGCCAGTGTAACAAAAAGTCGAAACTCAAAATTCAAATTCATTAAAGTAGTGAACAGGGATGTAAATAGTAGTCTTTATAGCCATCAAAACAATCTCATTTACCAATTGAATAATGACCAACAAAATAATGTTATACTGGTTAATTCTGAAATTGTTGTTTTCTAAGTTAGCTACAAACAACTAAACTCATTTACCTCATTTACCAAATGAATGGGTTTAAAAATGTATAAGCATTAGTAAGGGTGGTAAGATATCTAAATGTGAAATCTACGATAATCTAGGCCTTCTGGTGGAATTACTTTCTTTTCTTCTTGGCTTACATATTGGATTTAGACAGTGCAGACAGTGCGTGAACAGATATGCAAAATATGATATACTCATATCGACGAAATTTCGACAATCTAAAATGATGGAAAAACAATTAATATTACCCATGTAGATGCTTTGCTCTAGGATATATACATTGATGTAATCATCTAGTTGTAATAATAGTTAAGTATTATTGGATATAAGCTCCAAATTGGAATTTGTAACCTAAAAAAATTATGTATGCAAGGAAATCATATATGCATGCATATAGTATAATTAATAAATAAAGCACAATTAAGCATCTGCGTTCAAACTATTGAGAACTAATTTCCCAAAAAAATATTTTGGGTCTTATTCACATACAAAAAGTTGGTGTACACGCGATTAAAAGAGAAATGTCAAATTAGGAAGTATTATGTATACTCATCTTCCCTAATTTACGATTGTACTATTCCATGACATTAATAATTTATTGGGTTTTGGAACCAATCATAATAAGATATATTGAAAATACTTTCCTCGGTAGTCTTCTATAGAAGAATCTAAAATATTGTAAAATATTGCTAACAATATGAATAAGTTTACCTTTAACTCTCACCAAATATGATGTCACTTAAAATTCAGCAGCCATTTGCTATAGTTAATTGTCATGTATAATTGTGCGCTTTCTTAAATTTCACTAACATGAGCCATGCCTCTTCACTGTAGTAGACAATAATTTCTATGGTTTCCACTGCAAAAAAATCATCTATAGGAGGTGGAGACATACATGAATACAGAACTCAAATATATTCTTTATTGTAAAAAGTTTAGAGTTTTTTCCATTTCACCTTACATACGAAAATTGAAAGGAAAATTGGTAATAAATACAATGATAATTTGATAAATATGCAAGTAGTTGTATAACTAAGATTTGGAAACTGAAAGCTAATGCTAACTAAATTTTGCAGCAACTATGTTGCAGCTAGTATAAGATTAAAAAAAATTACTTTTCTTTTAAGACATACATAAGGTGCATTGATATGTAGCTTGTATACATATTTATTTTGTCCCCTAGGATATTCCATTCATTTTTTATGCTTACTCAAAACATGAAGATAATATTAATATTATAATTAAAGAATCATAATGGTGTTAATGCAGACTATGAGGCATGCCTTAAGTCAATATGCACAAATCAAGAAGTTTGTCATTTGTGAAAGCTTTTAAACCCAGAAAAATGTTTAAAAATGACTCATATCCAAGGCTCCATGTGGTTTTTAGTTTTGTGTTTCCGTCCAAAAAGATGCCCACGACACTTTTTTTTAAAAGACAACTAATTTGGTAAATGAATTTAATAATACACACAAAAAACAAAAAAATATCCCCGTGTTCTGGGAAATAATGCAAAACGGTTTAAATATTCTCAAAAGCAAACATATTACAATTATCTAGATACCTTATGTCTACCCAAAGATAGCAATGGTGTTCTTCTACTTCCCAAAAGCAAACATATTAGGATTCCTTCACGCAACCAAACCATGACACACATATAGTGAGACACGCACAAAACTGTCATAAAGTATGCATGTATTTATTTATATATAATACATAAATACATATTTATACACAAAAATGACATAAAACTAACCAACAAAGTTTAAACAACCAACAGGTTTAAAAGGATGGGGCATTTTTTTAGCGGCTTTATATTTTTGGAATCAATTTTCTCAACCATAAATAAAAATGGAACAAAATAGAAAATAGATCAATAATCCGAAGGAAAAAATGTAACTGAAAGAACCTCAAAAATAGATGAAAAATTTGCTTTATGAAGGAACCAAAAGTGGAAATGTTGTGAAACTGATAGCTATGGCCCTTAGGAAGGAATATATTCCTAACCAAGTACCAAAAAATACTCTACCTAGCATAAGTAGTATTGTATGGTCGATAACATCTTCGCACATTGCAAGTACATTAATTCACATGAGTGCTTAGCATACAATCATGTGAATACCATGTTTTAGTGGCTAACATCGTGAATACATTAATGTGATACTCGCATAATACAAAAATAGAAATCAATATTTTTAGCCAAACCGTACAGTAGGAAATATAAACTGAAAAAACTAAACAAAGTCAAAACAATTTCTATTGTAACCATTACTTTGGCTACTTCATGATAGCATTTCTCTTTTTGGGTTCAATGAAGGTTTTTGTATGAAAATAATTTTAGAGAAAACTAATGGTACATTCAAATGCTTTGATTTTTGGTATTAAAGTGACGGATGTAAGAAACACACAAGTATTGTTCTGATACCGATAGAAAACATGCCCCTATACCTAAGGCTTATATAGTAATACCAAAATTTGACAACTACTTCCTGATTTCAACTTCAAATTGAACACAATAAGATCTAACGGTCAAGATATATTGTGTCAAATTTTGTGTGTTATTTTAGATCTCAATAGCCACTCCTTCCATTTAAAGATACCAATGACAGGAAGAAAAAAAAGGATTTGGTTAGACATTTTACTGGGAATGGCATCCTAGTTGTATATTTTAATAAATATCATCCTTAATGTGAATTACAATGTCATAAAAGTTGCTATCCCTTTTTTATAAATTAAATTAAATTGCAAATTTATGGGCTGCAAGGTTAACCTGACTATCGTGC
The DNA here is from genome assembly GCA_030737815.1 of Allium fistulosum. Classification (NCBI taxonomy): domain Eukaryota; kingdom Viridiplantae; phylum Streptophyta; class Magnoliopsida; order Asparagales; family Amaryllidaceae; genus Allium; species Allium fistulosum. The sequence goes on along the minus strand of CM060905.1, from coordinate 746,932,705 downwards.
CCTGCTGCCATCTTCTCCCAGGAGTCCTCCTTTTCCCTTTTCCAAATGTCCAGCCAGTTGGAGAGAATCCAACTATCAGGTTGAACCGGTTCTAATGTTCAAATTAAAATAGCCATAAATACAATAATTTAAATTACTTATAGAAAAGTATAATTAAATAAAAAAGGATGCTCAAGCAACATCAATTATATTATTTCATAACTGAATCAACCTGGTAATTGCAAGGAATCTTTATCATGTTCACCTTTTAGGTTGTGCATGCAAATAGGTAAAAGATGTAGTCTAGCGAACTTGACTCCGTAGGTTTACCCAAAATATACACTCCCGGAAGAAACCTTAAGAATATAGGCAAGCTGCATATAGTTAGGAAACACAACTTCATTAGTGTAACAACTAACATCAAACAAAGAATAATAAATTAAGAATACCATGTTTCAGTGAGAATACCAAATATAAAAGAAGATTAATCAGTAACAATGTTTTTTTTATTATTTAAAAATAAAAAGGAAAAAAATGGTTACTTGCCTCTAGGGTTTGAGGAGGATGATACCGTGGTTAAAATTGATGAAAATAGTGGTGATAGACGCGACTGTATTTGGCGGGCGAAGTTGTTCGGAGGGGTGGACAACCGTGGCAGAGCGGAAAAGCAACAAATCAAGGAAAAGTGGAAGAGGAGAGAAGAGGAAGGGGAATCAATCGATTTCGGGGGAGGAAATTGGGAGGAGGAGAATAGGGCTGGAGAGAACATAAGGTTTAGGTGGAGGAAAAGGGGAATGATAAAAATACGGACATCGTAGAGAAAGACAAATAGGAAGACGGTTTAGTTGCCAAATTTCAAGGGGCCTGTGTGAGCTTGAAATTTAACTCACTAATAATAATATAGTATAGATTACTATGAAAGATTGAGTCTGAACATTCGTTCATAAGGAATTTATTGTTTCTGCAAACAATTCTCTAGTATTTCATAAATACGCAAGAACACTTCAACCAACCATTTAGTAATATCAATTTGGATTTGATATTTGCTTCATGTATCAAATACATAAACAAATCATGATATCGTAGACAACATAACATGTATGATAATTCCTCTTGCCGATGCCAATGAATCAATCTTACATGCTCCGTATTAAACATTCTGATAAGGCGTCCTTGCATATCATTTGGGACATTCCCGACATCTTTTATACTTACTATAAAAGACATCATTTATTAATCCAATGTTGAGTATTAAAACAACTAAGGCTGATTTTGACACAAGTACATCGTTAAAATCAACAACGTGTTGTTTACTCATAGTTTAGAAATATCAATGTACCTTTTAACGTTCTTTCTTATGAACACACGCTTCCTCTGCACTTTAATTGAAAATAAAAATATTTTATATTATCAAAGTACATATTCAATCTTGATGCTTATAAAATGAGACATTCGTATTATTTCTTGGATCATATCCAAAGACTCACAAACTCAATATCGCTCCCACTGACTTTGAGACATTTTTGGTTAATATGTGTAAACAGCTTACTCTAAATCGTTATTTAGAATTTTCTGTTTCAATACATATGTACCAAAACACTAGGACTTATCAAGCGATAATTTTGTGAGTAAATACGAATTGACTTGAACATGTTGAATATCAAATATATTATGCTAATTTCAACAATTAAAATTTGCGATATTGTTCTTATCAACATTGCTCATTTAATTCCAATTGCATTAGTCTTACTCATAAAGACATAGTCGTGGCCGGTGGATCATATCCCTTTAGTTACGACCACCAAAATCTATATTTTGATAGCGTACTTGGAATTCTTTCGGATTTGCGTATCATACCATATAGAGTCAACACTCTCAATAGTTTAATTAAACAATCTAGGATTATATATATTCGACATTAATAAGAAACTCATAGTTTCTCTTCAATGTGCAAGAATACTTATTAGACACTCTAATGCATTGTGTTCGTTTAGGTTAGTTAATTTCATTTCATCTCATATAATCAGTTCTATCTATGGATCGTATCCAATTCCATTTTACTACCAATAATTCTTCTAAGACATTTCTTCACAATGAAGTTGGTATATCTTGAAACAACAATTGTTTTTCGGTGCAATAGAATAGGTATCCATAAACGTTTTATGATTTTCTTTATTTATAAAACCGATTTGGTTTTAGTTTAAAAAAATTATGTTCAAAACATAAATATGTCATCCAATGACAGTCTTTTCAAAATCCTTTTGAGGAGATTCATACAATAGGAATTTAATAGTGGGTATTATATTTCAATTTTTCAACTTTCAATTCAGTTCGTTTGTATATGTTAGTTGATAAACATTTTATCAATCATATTAAATGCACAAATTTATCATTGTAGATAATTATAACAATATTAGCATATGTTCTTACAACATTAGAAAGGTTAAATGTTACCATTTCATTTTTCTAGTAAGGCTCGCACTAGTCTTTTATGTTTCTCCAAACCCTAAGATGAAACATAGAAGTCTTTCGACTTCACTAGTGGATGTTAGTACTTGTTTGTCTCGGTATTCTGACCTTGAGTTTGCTCAACAAATCGTAGCCCCACAAACGATGGATAACTCCTTATCGGTTGTATCACATACATCTCATAACCTATTTTTCCTTGTCCTAATCTCATTTCGACCTTGATTTTGCTCAACAAATCGAAAGAGATTATTCACTCATACCTACCACATCGCGACGGCCTAAGTATAGTATATATACCTTGAGTTTGCTCAACAAATACATATAGTTATCTTACCTCGTCTATTCAATATATTAATAATACTACACATAACATCCCTAGCTTGAGTTTGCTCAACAACTAAGGAGTATGCAAGTAATTTATTAATATATATATGGTAGATGATAATATTATAGTGAAGGTTCATAATCTTCAGTATATTATATTGAGTGATATCGACTTATGGAATAATGTATTTCTTATGAAATACCGTCATGATTCAAGTTTCAAACACATCAAAAATAACAGTATACGTGCATTTACGTATGTATTTATTCCTTAAGTCTATTTGGGTTTCTTTAATGTTCCACCTTTAGTTTATACACTCATATTATATAAGTTTCATTATTATATAACTTTTATATTTTAATTAAGTTATACAATAATCTTATGTATAACATTTTATTAATTAAATCTTATTTCATTAATTCTAATTAGTTAACTCTTTAATTAATTTTAAATTAGTATTTCAATACAACTTTTATATTGGACATATCTATTATAACTTTTATAGTGTATACTATAACCTTTATAGTATAACACATATATCTTATATATGTGTATTTTTTATTTAATTACTTAACCTTCAATTAGTTTATTTAATTAAACAATTTTAATTAAATTATATCAATTTCAAAATTTATCTTACATACATGTATACTTATATTATCTTAAAACTTTAAAATAACATAACATATATCATCATATATAACACATGCATATAAGTATTAATTAATTAATTCATTTAATTAATTTATATTATTAATGTTATTAATAAATTTTAAAATTTGAAACTAATATTTAAACAGTTCAAACATTTTGAGATTTTCATTATCTTTTCAAACATGTTTAAAATTTATGTTATATTATAACCTTTTATAATAAACATGTTTTTACTTTAAATTTAACTTTTAAATTTAAAATCTTGTCTCAATTTTCAAAACTATTTTGAAAATTAGTCCAAGGCCCAATTCAAATTGGGCCTTTTTTATCAGGAGCAACCTTTGGCACACATCACCTTTCAGGTCAGGCAGGTAACCAGGTAGGACAGGGTATTTGATTGCCCAATTCCAATCCTAGACATCACCTTTCTAGATACCGTACTAAGTGCACAAGCTTAATTAATTAGCCCTAACATGACTAATTTAGACCACATAGGATATTGGGCTCCAATACCATTGAAGGAACCGAGCTAACTCACAACGGTAAAATGGGTGAATTTAATTTTTTTTACCATTCTTGGATCATTAATGGGCCAATGAAGTCTAAATGTATTTAGATCTTATCTAAATTTCTTTTAAATAAAATCAATATTTTATTTAATACCATATTTTGTTTTATTAATTTGATTATAAAACAATAAAGAATGGGATATAAAAATAAGGTTTGAATATATCAAATATATTTATTCCTTAATTGTGTGATAGAATAGTTAAACATAAGGTATGTATGATCAATTGATAACATGATGTATATAAATAAATAAGAATAAGATTAAAGGCAATCACATAAGGGACAAAAGGTAAATAAATAAAAGATGACGAAGATGAATGATTCATCTTCCCTTTTGACATACTTGATTTATGCAGCATTCACTTATCAATCAATGAATCACTATGACATAAGATTAGGAATAGCCAACAATAATTCATATCCATATACTACTGCCTCATTTAAAATTGTTTGATATTAATAAAGCATTTAAACTATACAATTTGAAATATAAACATTAAGTTTTATATGTGTGTGTGTACATATATTTATGTATGTATATAATTATTTGTATATAAAGGTTAATCCAAAACTTCTTAATTAATTCAAAATAAACCATATTACATTTAAAAATTTTTGATGTATTTATGAACTTATATAAACTTAAATTGGTTAACAAAATATATATGTATACAATTAAATCAAGAGGTTCAACCTATATGGACAAGGTTGTTTTTTTACAAAAGTGAAACATACCAAACTGAGCAATATATTAACAATCCTTTGAATACTTAAAAAGTAAAGGAAATTTTCCTTAAGGACACGTTTTAGGGGTTTTTTTGGATGAAGGACGGCCCGCTAATATTTTTCTCCAAAGGACAAATTATCGTTTTTCCCTTTTCAGCCCAATTTCGCGCGCTTATTCTTCTTCTTTCTTTCGATCAAATTTTTCAGTCGCGATCAAATATCTTTCTCCCAATTATAATATCGATCAACTTCGTTCGTTTATTTCAATTTCATCCTTCTGAAAATTGTACTTCATCGATCATTTCTTTTCTTACGTGCGTTTTTTGATCTCGTTCTTTTCATATTTGTACCATGATCTCGTTTTTCTTAGGTATGCTTATATTATTCTGTTTTTTGTTGTTTTTCTATTCGAGGTAAAAAAATTTGTCTGTGATTTCTATTTGTGTTCATTTTTATGAATGATATGCAGTGTTGTTCTTCTCATTGTTTGTTCGTTCGTCGATGGAAAATTGTGGAAGTAGCAGAAGGTTTTTTATTATTATACTTGTTTCTTTATGCAGTGTTGTATTCTAGTTAGCTTTTTATTTAATTTATCTTGCATTTTCTTGCATTAATGTTGGGATGATTGGAAAAGTATCGTTGCTTGGGTTGTATATAAAGTTGTCATAGAGTGGAAAACTATCGTATTTTAGGTTCAGTTTATGGGTATCATTTTTATTTTTTCTTAGTATCATTTTTTTATTATCAGTAACTAGGTATCAGTTATGTATACGGTAGGTATCAGTTTTGTGAAATTGAATAATTAATATTCTAAATTGAATGTATTTTTACTAATGTTTATTTTTTATTTTTTTTGACAGTGGGGATAACAGTCTTCTTTGTCTGTTTGTGTTGAATAATAACACTTTTAGCACTCGATTGTCTATTGATTGCTCTTTGTATGATTTGAAGAATGAGATATGTCGATGTTGGTCTCAATTAACTCCTTCTTCTATTCAGATTTCTTATGTACTTGAGGACAAAGTTATTATGGTTGACACTGATTCTGATATTCAGAGTATAATTTGTTTTCAGTTATACAAGAAAAGTTCTTTCTTTGGTTTAACTGTTAAGGTTAAGGGTTCTGAATTGGAATATGTTAGTGGTGCTTCTATTTCAAGTTCATCCGTTGTTCGTGCTTCTTCATCTTCTACTATATCTGTCTGTTCAAATGTTGTTGTTAATGGTAAAAGTTATTTAAAAGATATGTTGAGGAGAGGGTCGACATTATGCATTTCTGATTTTGTTGGTTTTTATTTTGGAGGAGCTGAACATTTTAGAGAATTTTTGATGGCATATCAAATTCAAAAGGGGTATGAATTAGTATTTTTAAAGAATTGTGCTACAAGAGTTACTGTGATTTGCTCTTCATATAAGGATGGTTGTCTTCTCAAAGTCCATGGTTCCTGTGATTCTAGAGAATTGAAAAGGTTTTTATGAGAAATTTGGTTGCTGATCATTCTTGTGGGGCTGGTCTTAGAAATGTGAATAATCCACATATATCTAGTTCGTTTGTTAAATCGATGATTATTGACGAGATTCGTGATTGTCCTAGTAAAAAGCCTAAAGATATTATACTTGATTTTAGAAGAGAATACAATTTTCAGTTGTCTTACGGTTATGCTTATCATGGGAAATAACTTGCATTGATAGAGCTGCATGGTAATGATGCTTTGTCTTATAATGATTTGAGTTGGTATTTGGAAGCAATGAAGAAGTCTAATCCAGATAGTTATGTTGATATGGATGTTGATCCTTGTACTAATGAATTTGAAAGGGTGGTTATTGCTTTTGGCGCTTGTTTACTTGGTTTCAAGTATTGTCGTCCTATGATATTCTTAGATGCTACTCACTTGAAGGGACGTCCTGGTGTGTTGATGGGTGCTACTGCAAAAAATGGTGATCAAGGTATGTGTTTGTTTTCGGTTTTGATTTATTTGTATTGAGATCATATTACTTGGCATAATCATTAATATTAATTTGTTATCATATTTTGTTTTATGTTGGTATTAGTTTTAAGATATGTAGTTTACAGCTAGCAAGTTTCTAGTATCAGAATTTTCATTGTATTGAATTGTAAGTTTGTATTTGGTATCATAATTTCATACTGCTTAGCAGGAGATTAGTATCAGTTTGTGTATAATGTTAGTATCAGTTTCAAGTATGTTAATATATGGTATCATATATAGTTATGTATTATTGAAATTTCATTTGTATCATAATATATGTCAATTTTCGTTACTTTGTTGTGTTAGAATGAAGATTAATGTGCGTAATGTTGTGCTTATCAATATTTTTATAATGGTCATATCAGGTTTTCGGTATCAGTTTTTTTACTATTAGTATCAGATTTATGAATTGTTTTAGATTTATGGTCATAATTAGTTTTAGTTTTTTTTACTAATTATTTTTGCATTTGCAGGTTTCTTTCCTTTAGCTATGAGTGTAGTTTCTGTAGAAAATGTGGATAACTGGACATGGTTTTTGAACCATTTAAAACAAATGCTTCAAGAAGATTGTACTTTGGTTTTTATGTCAGATCGCCACCAAGGTTTGCTTTCAAGTGTTCGTGGTGTTTTTCCTTCAGCTTATTACAGTTATTGCTATTTGCATATGGAACAAAATCTTCTTTCAGCAGTAAAAGCCAAAAATGCAAATCTGTCTATTGTTGATCTATTCAAAATGTGTTCTAGAGCTTCTAATCTATATGAATTTGAAGGAGCACATTCTAAGTTCTGTCAAATTGGTGGTGTTGCTGGTGTGAGTTTTTTAAAGGATAAGCCATTTGATAAGTGGGTGGATTTATTTTTCCCAGGGAAACGTTATGGTGAATATAGTTCCAATTGTGAGGAATGCGGAATATGGATCTTAAGGCTAGGAATAACACTAGAGGGGGGGTGAATAGTATTTATAAGAAATTACTAATTCTTTTTGAGATTATGTTAATTTGAACACAAATGTATGTAATATTCAGACACAGATATAATCACAGAAACAAACACAAATGCAGAAATAAAGTAAATGCAGTAAAGGAAAGAACACACCGGATTTTATACTAGTTCGGAGTTACCCTACATCCTGTCCTGCACAACTAAGTACGGATTTCCATTCAAAAGAAATTCAATAGTTACAACCCTCGGTTTGAAGGCTATGAGGTACACCCTCCAGAATCACAATCCTCTGGGTAGAGATACTTGATTTCAAGGGCAACAAGTTCATCCAATAGATTTCCAAGGCTACAATCACACCTTTTGTAACGACCCGACTTTCCAGAACCGGAAAGTCGAACCATTTTAGTTAAGAAGAAGAGGTAGAAGAAGAAAATAGAAAAACAACATCAAAATCTAACCATCGCAGCGGAATAAAATATAATATATATCAACAGATCTTTACACAAATCAAAAACTATATCTGTTTATATAATACATCATCAGAATACATCATCAGAGTACATCAACATCCATAACATACAACTGAATACACAGCGGAAAAATAATAACAAGTACGGGAGTACGTATCGTCATCCAGCTCGTCTCCTGAGCTCCACAGCATCATATCTTAAACCTGTTTATCTCGGTCTGACCCGAGCATCATATAAAACAATACCCGAGTCAGTCTGGAATACTAGCGTGAGAAAATCACACTCAAATTGATTATTAAAGTTTCAAAATCCTTTGAAAATAAAAGCATCTCGTAAGACCACGCCACAAATAAACATGTCGGGTTTTTACCTTACGATAGCTAAAACACTTTTTATAAAATCCTCTGATATTATAATAGTGTCTATATACAATTACTTATTCAAATAGCCGAAATTGTTACATTCATTAAATTCCAGCATACTAGGTATACAAACAAATACCGTACAAGGCACGTAGGGAGAATGGATTTCCAACTAATGACTAGGCACTGGGGTACCACCTGTCACAGTACGTGGCCTAGATCATAGTACCGAGGACCCACCCTAAGTCCCCTGCAACACAAGGCCGGAATCACCTATGGGCAATTCCGAATATGATCACCCCACGGTTGGGATCAGCAACCGCACCACTAAGCCGAAATATAAGGGACATCTAGACAGGGATGACCATACTCTCCAGTGGGCACTACCCACGAAGCCTTGCTGCATAACCCCTGATTTTCAGTCATTCCCGGTTGATGAGGCTTGAGGCTAAACGATACCTTTTATAGAACGTTTCACTTAGAATGCCCATCGTCCACCTGACGATGTTTCGCAAGCATTCGTCCATACAAGTCCGTCCCGGGTTCGAACGGAACCAAAGGCACTATTCCTACTACATCCATTTTGGAAATATCCTCAGGATTAGTAGCGACTAGCCCTTGCACTTCACAGCTTCATCTTCGACTCCGAACACGTTACACGCAACGTACAAACCGGATCGAAGTGGTTTTCGAGAAATTAATCTCGATCCCGGTCTCTTCGAAACGATCAGCGCATTTGGCCAATATTGATAGTCGGTTATTTAACTATCAATTAACATCCACAAGCAACCATCACACAATAAATAATTTCCCACATTATTTATTAACCTCAAATATCTTTCCAAGATATATTTCTATTTTCAAACTCCTTTTGAAACAATTTCAAACAGTTTCCGCTTACGGAATACATTTCCCCAAATATTTATTTCTCTGAAACACCAAGTACAAAATACTTTAGATTTAAAAATAATTTAAAAGCACTTATCATAAATATATTTTATAATATTGAACTTAAACTACTTTAATACTTTATTAAAATATATACTTTAAAATAAAACCATTTATAAATACAAACTAAATTTCCCTCTTTAAAAACATAATACCAAATCACTTTTATATAATTACTACAATAATAGATTTTTGAAAGTACTACTTTAGACTTTAACATTTAGAAATAATCAATTTTCTAAAATATGCTTTTTAAAACATATTAAAACTTTTAACTTATATTAAAAATTTCTTTGAAAACGTACTTGGCTATCCAGAGAAATACACTTCTCATTCCCATCTTTTAAAAATAAATCAACATTTACTTTTAAACCAATTCATATTCCTTTTATAAATTCCCTCCTTGAATTTATATTTCAAATATCCTCTGAGATTCCATTTCACTTTATAAACCTAGTTTATATCTCCAAAATCTCATTTCTCTTTTAAAATTCCAATTTTAAACAACTAAATCAATTTCCAATTGATTTTCCAATTTACTTTACTTTGAGATAAATTCCTTGCTTACTTCATTTATTTCAAAATACAATAACTTTAGATTTATTCCTTTATTGTGAGTTAAAAACCTTTTAACTGAAAATACCAATTTTAAACTTCCAAAATTCCTTCTTATCCTTTTATTATATTTAATCCTCAAACTTTAAAAATAATTTCTTTATTTTTCCAATAATGTCACTTTAGTTTAAAATTTATTATTCTCATGTAAATTCAAAATCTCATTTTTCCATATTTGTTCGACTTAAGAAATTTCTTTATTTCTTTTACAATTCCTTATTTAATTTATTCGAATTCACTAGGATTATTTAACTTAAATTTTACTCTTTTATTTCTTTCCAAAAATCCAATTCAATTTCTTTTGATAACTCATTATACTGGGAAATTTAATCCAACCAGATTATCCAATATAAATCATCACAGGATATCAACAATCATATCACAGAATATTTAAACAAAATTAAATATTTTGAGGAATCCAGTTGGATCCCTCCAACCTATTTCCCTGCATCCACAGATGTTAGCACAATACCAATTCCACTTCAAGGTGGAATATCGCGGTATATGGGTTTTATAAAATATCATCCGCTATTATGCGGCGCATAGGGTCTCATCCGCTATATAATTGCGGAAAATCAAACTTTCCAAGATGTAGTATATACTATATATAGCACATCAACTAATTCAACCATTCAACCAATTATTTAAATTTAATCATTTAAATTTAAATTAAAATTCAACCGAGTGAGATTAACTCACCTTTGACTCCTTATTTGCAATCCATTCCAAACCGACTTGATTTTCCATTATTTTGACCTTGTACAATCATTATACGACTTATTAACATCTGAGAGGAACTATAAAAATTTACCATTAAATAAATTTAGTTGACCAACAATTTATCTAAACTAGCCATCTATATTTATTTATTTTTGTTCCTCAATTATCAAATAATTTTCCTTTTTCCTTGTATATATATATTAAAAATTGAAACTGCACCTATATATATACATAATTTCCTACTGAATAGATTTCCTGTCTACCTATGTATATACTTCCCTCTTTTACCTTTGTTTTACTGTATGAATCTATATATACTTCCTGTCTATATATATATATTTCTTCCTTTAAGCATATATATGTATACCTTAAAATTAAAAATGTGTATAAACATTTTATTCCTTCAGTAAAAAAAATCAAACAGAAGAATACCTCACAGATAACAAACGAACCCAGACTCGCGATTCGCGATCACCTCGCCTTCGATTCGCTAGACCAACACCTCCATCTTCGGTGCTGCGTGCCCTGCCTCAAGGCTGCCTCCACCTCACGGCAACAATCGCGCCACCACAACTAGCGGAGCTACCTACTCTCCTCTCTGCTCTCGAGACTCGAATTCGCGAGCATCTCCAGGCGCTGCTACCCTTCATCCACGCGACCTGACATTGACGTCGTACGTCGCCTCCACCCCTATCGCCATCGAACCTGTACTCGACTCCTCGTTAACTTCGCTGAAACCTAGACGAACACGCGACTGCTGATACAACTCGAAACCCCCTTCGCAACTGAGACTCGGGTTCGCGACTCCAGATCTCGCGACAAAACTCGAGGGGTTGAACTACCCTCTGACTTCGAACTCTCGTTCGATTTCACTCGCGGCCCTTCATCGTATTTGTTTTTAGCCGAGAGAATTTTGAATTGAATAGAAGAGAGGAAGAACGATTTTCGTTCTCGTTTCGATTTTGATGAGGGGGAAAGATTTCGAGCTGAAACTTGATTTAGGAATAAGGGGGAGATGGCCTACGAATTGAAATGGTGAACGAGTTTTATCAGAGGAAAAATGCGTTCGATTGATTTAAAGCTGAGGGGATCGGCCATTAATTTTCTTTGAATAGATTTGTTTTGATTTGAATGAAAGAAAAGGATACGGGGCCATGCTTTGAAACGAAGGGGTAAGCTTTGCACGATAAATTTTGTGATCTTCGGCATGATTCAAGGAGACAACGTGCTGATGTTGACAAATTTAAAAATTAAATTTTAAATTGAATTCGATTTAATTTTTCAACGCGTTTACTCATCGTGTGCTCACATAACAACTCCAAAAAATACGAAATTTGAAATTCGATAATAATTCAATATTACGGACCCAATGGAACTGGTTTCGTCGAATTCCGAGACTGTGCCTCGGAAGGCTATTTTTAAATATCGATTCAAACGATATAATTTCAAAACTGAATAAAACAGTTTGAAATTACATTCTGAAGCTTCTATTATCTTTAGTATTATCATTACGAATTTTACGAGCTTTCAAAATATTTTTAATTAGCTTAGAATGCCAGATTTACTATATTATCCAACTTCAAATAAATTTTAATTTAATTATTAAATTACTCAATAAACAGCGATATTTGAAATTTAAGTTTATAATTAACCTCTGAATATTTAAAATTAATTAAATATCCCAATTTCAAATGCTCAAAAATTCCGGGTCGTCACATTCCTCCCCCCTTAAAAGAATTTCGTCCTCGAAATTACCAGTTAGGAAGAATGATTCAATCCCCGTTTACTATTTTCTCAAATCCAAATAGTTTCAACAACCCCAAGACAATCTTTTATTAATGATACACTAATCATCTTTTAACTTTCCAAACTTATTCATAAGTTCAACCCAAAACACTTACTTATCAATTCAAATCTAAATTTGAATTCAAATTTTAAATTATCAAAATTTTCTCAAAATTTTTCTAACTTCCTAAATTTCCGAAAAATTTCGCCAGCGTCTCCTTTGCGCGGCTAGCTCGGTACAGCTACAAAATGGCTCTACGGCCTCCCAATCTCAAAAAGAAAACAAAAAGCCAAGTGGCTAGATCAAAACCCAATCAAATTTCATATAGAAATTCAAATACATACCTTTTGTCGGGCCATTAAATTTTTTCCTCTAAAATCAAAATCCCAATTTATCCATTGCTTTTATACACCTGTATATCCTACTAAGCAATAATATTCAATCACAATTCCAAAGTCATTTTATACTTTCCTTTACAAATTTCCAATATTTGTTTTAATTAAGCCCGTACGATGCACATATATCATCCGTACGCAATATCACATTCGATCGCTCACTCGATCACACAATTTCACTTCCGAACTAGTATCGTCCACCCGACTTCCTAGTGCGGACTCAGATCTGGTTTCTTGATCAGAAACCGTCATTCTCCTTGCATAGCCCCCAACTATGATAGAGATTATCCAGAATCAATCAACAATCCATATCCAGGCTCGCCGTTGAAAATCGAGTGAAAAATCCTGATTCGGATCGATAAAACTATCTCGAAATTCTGTGTTCGACATCTGGACCAAATAGCTATGCGAATAAAATAATATACGTACATCTTACGTATAAATTCCAATTGATTATCAGTTATATCAATTCTCTTTTATTCACATTCCTTTTTTGATTGTTATCCCCTTATTCACAACTATCCCATTTCACAACTTTAGTTTTAGTCTTCATTCAACTATTCACTTAGTATTTTTTTTTCCATTCCAAAAATTACTAAGTATATTTCCAATACCAATTTTCTTAAGAATTTCCTTCTTCAATTCTTAAGTTCAATATAAATTTTTCTTATATTTATTTACTACTTCACCACCGAAGTGTATATATTCAAATTGAACTCCCATTTCATATGAATTCCAACTTACTTCAATTTACTACTTCATTTCCAAATTTTTTCTTAAATTCAATTCATCTCCAACTTCCAAAAATTGAATTTTATTTAGCTCGAAAACAATCCAAGTTAATTCATTCAATAACTATTTCTCAACTTATTTAAACCACTTCTCTGTTTGAGTTCAGTTTCCATTCAACATTTACTTAAGTCAATAACTTAAGTTTATTTTCCATTTAACCAACCCTTTAAAGTTTTATTTCCATCTTTCATTTGATTCTTATTTAATCAAATTCCATCCATTTATTTATTTAATATAAGTGGTCCATTCACTCAATCATTATGAATTTTATTTTCCATACTCAATTCATCTGGAATTATTTTATTAATAACCAGGCCATTTCCAATTTATTTTCACTTATTTGGATTTCATTCGCAATCCAAACCATCACTATGTTAATCCAATTCCATTAACTCACAATTCAATTTCATTAACTAATTTATTATCTAATTAGTTCCTCCGCTGGTTAAAATTAAATACTTGCTTTTTAATTCCAAATATCACTTCACTTAATTTTCTTAAGTTCAATTTATTTTATAATTCAAGTTTGGATTTATTTAAAAATTAAGATTGCTCATCTTATCGTTTCCATTTGATAATTTCAAATTATAACTCTTAATGGTTCAAAGTAATGGATTCCCATTTATGACTTACAATTTCATTTCTATTCATAAGTTTTAACTTACTTACTTAAGATCTAGGACTATTCATTTAAGTCCATTTCATCTTTATAATCAATTTTCAAATTATTACACTTAAGAACCTAAGAATATGAATTTATTTACACAATTATGAGCATTTTACATTACCTTTATATCCAATTCAATTCGACTTCAACTTATTTACATTTAATTCAATTCCAATTCTCAATTTTATTTAACTTATCTTAAGTTAAATTCAAATATATTTTATTCACCTTCATATACTCGAATTAAATTTTAATTCCAGGATACAAATTTATACGAGTTTTACAATTCATTCACCTTCAAGTTCTCTAACTCTTTTATCTACCAACTTATATTACTCATTTAGTTATTTTCATCTCATAATTATAATCCCAGAATTAAACTTTCATTCCCTTCTTATTTCAATCAACTTCATTCTAATACTTTATATTGTTGATTCATTTAAATTCCCACATTTATATTTTTAAATAGAATTCCCAGAATTCAATTGCCCGGTTTTATTTCAAAACCATTTTGAATCCATAAATAACTCACACACCTGGTATATCACATCAAATCCCAATTTCCAAAACAATCTGCTTTTACCAAACAATTTTCCCTTTGAATTTCAAAACCAACCCAGTTCACAATCATTTCCAATTTAAAACAGTTTGATAGCAATTTCTCTTTGGAAACTCGAAAATAGACATCGATGATGCTGCAGTCATCACCGAAATTATTTTCCAGCGACCGAAAGAGAATTTAATGCTTTTATCACCTTAAAACATTTCAAACATTTTTAAATCCCAAATCCCACCAGATTTCAATCCAATTTCAAAAATATTCATGAAATAATATCACCATTATTTCCCCAAAACCTTTAAACTATTCTTAAATCCAAAGGAATTTAAGTCTTTCCCAAAACTTCAAATTCAAAATCCATTCAATTTTATATCCAAACATTACTCTGGAATTCTATCACATTTTATTTCAAGTTATAAGTCACATTTACAAATTTCATTTGTTTATGAATTTACCTCATTTGATTATAAATCACATTTGTAATTCACATTTGTATATAAAGTTTACTTCAATTTATAAATTTCATTTATAGTCTATATTTCAAATTCCATTTTGTTATATAAATTTATTCTTCAACTTAGGTTATAAGTTTTCAATTTCTACTCAATAATGAGACTAACTCATTATTGTCATTTTCTAACAACCAAGCATCCAAATATATAACCATAATAATTTTCGAATAATTATTTCTTTTATATACAAAATAATTTGGGCAAAATTATTTCATTCACCCTATTTAAAACAATACTGTGTCGAACTGTTCTATTCAAGTGTTTAGAAACCCCTTCGATACAGTTGTCCAGACTGTGCCGACGAAGGTTCATATGCCACTCAATAAATCAACCAACACAAAATAAAACCATTTTATATTCACTAACAAATACGCGCTCATATCTATTAATACTCTCAAAATTCCCACCAGAGCCAAGGTTATCGCCAACCTTCGCTCTGATACCAAGTGTAACGACCCGACTTTCCAGACCCGGAAAGTCGAACCATTTTAGTTAAGAAGAAGAGGTAGAAGAAGAAAATAGAAAAACAACATCAGAATCTAACCATCGCAGCGGAATAAAATATAATATATATCAACATATCTTTACACAAATCAAAAACTATATCTGTTTATATAATACATCATCAGAGTACATCAACATCCATAACATACAACTGAATACACAGCGGAAAAATAATAACAAGTACGGGAGTACGTATCGTCATCCAGCTCGTCTCCTGAGCTCCACAGCATCATATCCTAAACCTATTTATCTCGGTCTGACCCGAGCATCATATAAAACAATACCCGAGTCAGTCTGGAATACCAGCGTGAGAAAATCACACTCAAATTGATTATTAAAGTTTCAAAATCCTTTGAATACAAAAGCATCTCGTAAGACCACACCACAAATAAACATGTCGGGTTTTTACCTTACGATAGCTAAAACACTTTTTATAAAATCCTCTGATATTATTATAGTGTCTATATACAATTACTTATTCAAATAGCCGAAATTGTTACATTCATTAAATTCCAGCATACTAGGTATACAAACAAATACCGTACAAGGCACGTAGGGAGAATGGATTTCCAACTAATGACTAGGCACTGGGGTACCACCTGTCACAGTACGTGGCCTAGATCACAGTATCGAGGACCCACCCTAAGTCCCCTGCAACACAAGGCCGGAATCACCTATGGGCAATTCCGAATATGATCACCCCACGGTTGGGATCAGCAACCGCACCACTAAGCCGAAATATAAGGGACATCTAGACAGGGATGACCATACTCTCCAGTGGGCGCTACCCACGAAGCCTTGCTGCATAACCCCTGATTTTCAGTCATTCCCGGTTGATGAGGCTTGAGGCTAAACGATACCTTTTATAGAACGTTTCACTTAGAATGCCCATCGTCCACCTGACGATGTTTCGCAAGCATTCGTCCATACAAGTCCGTCCCGGGTTCGAACGGAACCAAAGGCACTATTCCTACTACATCCATTTTGGAAATATCCTCAGGATTAGTAGCGACTAGCCCTTGCACTTCACAGCTTCATCTTCGACTCCGAACACGTTACACGCAACATACAAACCGGATCGAAGTGGTTTTCGAGAAATTAATCTCGATCCCGGTCTCTTCGAAACGATCAGCGCATTTGGCCAATATTGATAGTCGGTTATTTAACTATCAATTAACATCCACAAGCAACCATCACACAATAAATAATTTCCCACATTATTTATTAACCTCAAATATCTTTCCAAGATATATTTCTATTTTCAAACTCCTTTTGAAACAATTTCAAACAGTTTCCGCTTACGGAATACATTTCCCCAAATATTTATTTCTCTGAAACACCAAGTACAAAATACTTTAGATTTAAAAATAATTTAAAAGCACTTATCATAAATATATTTTATAATATTGAACTTAAACTACTTTAATACTTTATTAAAATATATACTTTAAAATAAAACCATTTATAAATACAAACTAAATTTCCCTCTTTAAAAACATAATACCAAATCACTTTTATATAATTACTACAATAATAGATTTTTGAAAGTACTACTTTAGACTTTAACATTTAGAAATAATCAATTTTCTAAAATATGCTTTTTAAAACATATTAAAACTTTTAACTTATATTAAAAATTTCTTTGAAAACGTACTTGGCTATCCAGAGAAATACACTTCTCATTCCCATCTTTTAAAAATAAATCAACATTTACTTTTAAACCAATTCATATTCCTTTTATAAATTCCCTCCTTGAATTTATATTTCAAATATCCTCTGATATTCCATTTCACTTTATAAACCTAGTTTATATCTCCAAAATCTCATTTCTCTTTTAAAATTCCAATTTTAAACAACTAAATCAATTTCCAATTGATTTTCCAATTTACTTTACTTTGAGACAAATTCCTTGCTTACTTCATTTATTTCAAAATACAATAACTTTAGATTTATTCCTTTACTGTGAGTTAAAAACCTTTTAACTGAAAATACCAATTTTAAACTTCCAAAATTCCTTCTTATCCTTTTATTAAATTTAATCCTTAAACTTTAAAACTAATTTCTTTATTTTTCCAATAATGTCACTTTAGTTTAAAATTTATTATTCTCATGTAAATTCAAAATCTCATTTTTCCATATTTGTTCGACTTAAGAAATTTCTTTATTTCTTTTACAATTCCTTATTTAATTTATTCAAATTCACTAGGATTATTTAACTTAAATTTTACTCTTTTATTTCTTTCCAAAAATCCAATTCAATTTCTTTTGATAACTCATTATACTGGGAAATTCAATCCAACCAGATTATGCAATATAAATCATCACAGGATATCAACAATCATATCACAGAATATTTAAACAAAATTAAATATTTTGAGGAATCCAGTTGGATCCCTCCAACCTGTTTCCCTGCATCCACAGATGTTAGCACAATACCAATTCCACTTCAAGGTGGAATATCGCGGTATATGGGTTTTATAAAATATCATCCGCTATTATGCGGCGCATAGGGTCTCATCCGCTATATAATTGCGGAAAATCAAACTTTCCAAGATGTAGTATATACTATATATAGCACATCAACTAATTCATCCATTCAACCAATTATTTAAATTTAATCATTTAAATTTAAATTAAAATTCAACCGAGTGAGATTAACTCACCTTTGACTCCTGATTTGCAATCCATTCCAAACCGACTTGATTTTCCATTATTTTGACCTTGTACAATCATTATACGACTTATTAACATCTGAGAGGAACTATAAAAATTTACCATTAAATAAATTTAGTTGACCAACAATTTATCTGAACTAGCCATCTATATTTATTTATTTTTGTTCCTCAATTATCAAATAATTTTCCTTTTTCCTTGTATATATATATTAAAAATTGAAACTGCACCTATATATATACATAATTTCCTACTGAATAGATTTCCTGTCTACCTATGTATATACTTCCCTCTTTTACTTTTATTTTACTGTATGAATCTATATATACTTCCTGTCTATATATATATTTCTTCCTTTAAGCATATATATGTATACCTTAAAATTAAAAATGTGTATAAACATTTTATTCCTTCAGTAAAAAAAATCAAACAGAAGAATACCTCACAGATAACAAACGAACCCAGACTCGCGATTCACGATCACCTCGCCTTCGATTCGCTAGACCAACACCTCCATCTTCGGTGCTGCGTGCCCTGCCTCAAGGCTGCCTCCACCTCACGGCAACAATCGCGCCACCACAACTAGCGGAGCTACCTACTCTCCTCTCTGCTCTCGAGACTCGAATTCGCGAGCATCTCCAGGCGCTGCTACCCTTCATCCACGCGACCCGACATTGACGTCGTACGTCGCCTCCACCCCTATCGCCATCGAACCTGTACTCGACTCCTCGTTAACTTCGCTGAAACCTAGACGAACACGCGACTGCTGATACAACTCGAAACCCCCTTCGCAACTGAGACTCGGGTTCGCGACTCCAGATCTCGCGACAAAACTAGAGGGGTTGAACTACCCTCTGACTTCGAACTCTCGTTCGATTTCACTCGCGGCCCTTCATCGTATTTGTTTTTAGCCGAGAGAATTTTGAATTGAATATAAGAGAGGAAGAACGATTTTCGTTCTCGTTTCGATTTTGATGAGGGGGAAAGATTTCGAGCTGAAACTTGATTTAGGAATAAGGGGGAGATGGCCTACGAATTGAAATGGTGAACGAGTTTTATCAGAGGAAAAATGCGTTCGATTGATTTAAAGCTGAGGGGATCGGCCATTAATTTTCTTTGAATAGATTTGTTTTGATTTGAATGAAAGAAAAGGATACGGGGCCATGCTTTGAAACGAAGGGGTAAGCTTTGCACGATAAATTTTGTGATCTTCGGCATGATTCAAGGAGACAACGTGCTGATGTTGACAAATTTAAAAATTAAAATTTAAATTGAATTCGATTTAATTTTTCAACGCGTTTACTCATCGTGTGCTCACATAACAACTCCAAAAAATACGAAATTTGAAATTCGATAATAATTCAATATTACGGACCCAATGGAACTGGTTTCGTCGAATTCCGAGACTGTGCCTCGGAAGGCTATTTTTAAATATCGATTCAAACGATATAATTTCAAAACTGAATAAAATAGTTTGAAATTACATTCTGAAGCTTCTATTATCTTTAGTATTATCATTACGAATTTTACGAGCTTTCAAAATATTTTTAATTAGCTTAGAATGCCAGATTTACTATTTTATCCAACTTCAAATAAATTTTAATTTAATTATTAAATTACTCAATAAACAGCGATATTTGAAATTTAAGTTTATAATTAACCTCTGAATATTTAAAATTAATTAAATATCCCAATTTCAAATGCTCAAAAATTCCGGGTCGTCACACCTTTTCTCACTTGATTGATTTCCAAGGCTACAATAACATCTTTTCTCGCTAGATAGATTACAAAGAAGCCTATAACTCTGAATAGCACTTGGATCTTGTTGAGATAGTGATAGAGAATCAAACCAGAGATTATCTAGTTAGATTCAATGTTAATTTCGACAGAGTAATGATAGGATTTTGAATAAGAAAATGTGGAAGAAGAAGAGAAGTGAAAAACCAGAAAATCTGATATTAAATTCGTTGAAACTAACCCCTATCTATAGAAGAAAAACAGTAATGTCCATTCGTGAAAGGTTATGGCGAATAGACACTTCTTTTGAAATTCAAATTTTTGGTCCTAACTGACACTATGTCGACATGGGGTACTAGGGCATGTCGACATCCCAAAGCATTTTTTAACGATTTGATTTTCTTTGAAAATAACCTTTATCTTATATTAAACTATTTTAAACTTTATAAATATACTTGACTATAGATAAAATACATAGATAAATATGGAGAATAATATATATAAAATTTTACTATAATTTTATATTTAAATCTAAGTATAAAGATACTTTAAAACAAACGAAGTTTAAAAACACGAGTTTATTAAAAACAAAAACAAAGAATATTTTAAGGCTAAAACATCTTTTTGAAAATCATTTGAAAAGATAATTTTTAAGGCTAAAACATTTTGAAAAGCAATTTTGAAAATATTTCTGAAGTAGTTTTTGAAAATCATTTTGAAGTAGTTTTGCAAGCTTCTTCCTGCAGAATATCTCATCATATCAGGACTCGAGAACTTGTACAAAACCAGGATGTTCGTGGGTTTGTAAGCCACTTGTCGTAGGTTTGTAAGCTACTTGTCGTGGGTTTGTAAGCCGCTAAAAAGGTAGAAATGGGTTCCATCCCAAAAGAAAAATTGACTGAAGATTTCAGTGCTATTATGAAGTTTTAACATAATTCTAGACTCAATACTTATCTTGAAATCATGAACTCTTGATAATCTTGAATCTCTATACTGTATAGTCTTCATTCTTTGTACCTGCATGGTTAAATCCCGCATATACATATATATCTAAACTATAATGTTAGTATTTATATTTTATAATCTTATTCTAAGGTTGTTGTCATCAAAACCATCATCTCAAGGATTAACAATCTCACCCTTTTGATAATGACAACCTTTGTTTATAAAATATTACTTCTATCCTAATAACTCCCCCTAAATCTAATAACTAACTACCCTATTTTATATTTCTCCCCCTTTGTCATTAACAAAAACAAACACTAAACTATATAACTCTTAGTCTAATATCCTATATGATGATAGTGTTATCATCAATACTTACTTGTAAACCTAAAACTTAGTCCTCAACTACTAATTTCCTAACCAAATACCTATATAATACTTATATATAACATATATAGAAATCATATATAAAAACACACAATATTTATATATATATATATATGTTTATATTTACATTTTCATACAACGTGACAAATATACACATAATGATGAAAAATGAAAAAGAAGAAACTACTGAGTATCTTTGACAATTGGAGATCTATGGATCGAACAATTTGGATACTGGAAACAGAAATTTCCACGTTGTTTAACTAAGTTTCCGTCCTTGTCAAAACATACTTCGCCAACGCAAATGACTTTGTCGTTGTCTTCCGCAAGCTCTTCTTCCATTTGTTCTTCTTCTTCGCTTTCCTCTTATTCATGATCTCCTGAAGAATCCTCGTCAATCAAGATTGGGTTAGCATGATTATCCATAAGAAATTTTTGCAAATTCCTAAGGATTTTGCCTTGCCTCTCTTGTTCTTTGGCCATTCGAAGTTGGATCACTTGGATTTCAGTCATTAACTGAAGGGTATCCTTCAGAGAATCCTCCATTTTCGTCACACGAGCGAGCGTTGATTGTTGAAACGAACCAGAAGTAGGCGATGGGAATGAAAAAGTTGATTTTATGTTTGATTTGCAAGAGGAGGCCATTGATAAATTGATTTCAGAAGATAGAACAGAAAGAGAACATAGAGAATGAAGAAAATTTTGAAATAGGATAAATTTATAACCACTTATTTGAATTTTGGTGGGAAAAATTTTAAAACGTTATATGTCGACATGGGTCTAGGGGGGATGTCGACATGGTTCTTGAATTTTTGCCTATTTAATTTATTTTGAGTTAATTTTTAATTATATTTGTTATTTATATTTTATATTTCAGTTAATGAACAAATACCTAATTCTCTTCTTAATTTAGTAAATGTAGATTCATTTAAGGGTTTTGTTAAGATATCAGCAATTTGATTTTCAGAATTGATATAGTCGATAGTAATTACTTCTCTACTTATATTATCTCTGAGAAAATGGTGTCTGATATCAATATGTTTAGTTCGAGCATGTTGAGTAGTATTTTTGGATAAATTTATTGCACTAGTATTATCATAATAAATTGGTGATTTTGAGATATTTAAACCAAAATCTTTTAAAGTTTGTTGCATATATATTACTTAAGAACAAGCCAAAGCAGCAGAAATATACTCTGCTTCAGTTGTTGATAGAGAAACTGTGTTTTGCTTTTTACTAAACCAGGAAATCAGAGAATGCCCTAAAAAGTGACAAGTTCCACTTGTACTTTTTCAGTCTGATTTACAACTAGCATAATCAGCATCACAGTAAGATATTAAGTCAAACGAATCATTTTTAGGATAAAATAAGCCATAATC
This sequence comes from Allium fistulosum, assembly GCA_030737815.1. NCBI lineage: Eukaryota > Viridiplantae > Streptophyta > Magnoliopsida > Asparagales > Amaryllidaceae > Allium > Allium fistulosum. The sequence goes on along the minus strand of CM060905.1, from coordinate 746,909,601 downwards.
AAAGGTGTGTTTAACATATCTTATAATACGTTTTACAGCTTTTAAGTGAGTTTCTTTAGGTTGGGATTGATACCTTGCACAGAGACAGACACTATGCATGATATCAGGTCTACTCGCAGTGATATAGAGTAGCAATCCAATCATTCCTCTATATAATTTTTGATCTACATCTTTCGAGAGATCTTCTTTTACTAAGATACTCATTGGTTTCCATGGGAGTGGGTTTCCACTTGCAGTAGTCAAACCAAATTTACTAACTAGGTCTTTAGCATATTTCTCTTGACTAATAAAGCTACCATTATCTAATTGTTTTATTTGTAATCCTAAAAAGAAGTTTTAATTCACCCATATGACTCATCTCAAACTCTTTTGTCATTATTTCAGAAAATTCTTTATTTATTCAAAATTAGTTGATCCAAAAATGATATTGTAACGACCCAGAATTTTTTATAATTAAAATTCGAATATTTAATTTATTTTAAATATTAATAAATGGAATTTAGAAGTCGAATGATTTATTTTTCGAATATTGGATTTAATTTGATAATTAAATCGATAAATTAATAATTGAAATTCCAGGGATAATAAAAAATCGAGTTTAAAATGATTGAAAATGATTTGTAAAATTTTATTTAATCATACTGGAGTTATAGAAAGGTTATAGAACTTTTAAAATTGAATTTAAAGTTAATCTGTGAAAATGGAATATTTTAATATTTAATTATCGACTGAAAATTAGCCATTTTTCGAACAGTCTCAGAATTGAACGAAACCAGTTCCATTGGATCCGTAATAGTTAGTTATTATCGGATTTCAATTTTCGTATCAATCGGAGTTGTCGTTTGACCGTGGCAGCTCGAAACGCATCGATATAATTTTAATTTTAAATCGTCGAGTTAAAAATAGTCATTTTTCAAAAGGTCTCGGATTTCGACGAAACCAGTTTCATCGGATCCGTAATGTGATATTATTGCATGGTTTCAAATTTCGTAATTTTTGGAATTACCGTTTGTTCGGGGCAAGTCGAAACGCCTCGAAATCGATTTAAATCGGTTTAATTTAAATTGATCGTTTATTGCCATATCTCACGCATACGATCGAATTAGCTTCCGAAACCTATTCCATTGTGTCCGGAACGTGGGATAAACCCCAGAAACGTCAGCCGGCACGTTCGATTTGGAGTTCGTAAAATTTCGAGTGAATAGTATTTTGGAAATTTCTATAAAAGCCCATCCTTTTTCACAATTTTCAACAAACGAAAACGAGCCTAGGGTTTTAATTCAGAGCCGCCACCCTAGAAACAACGGCCAGAAAACAATCATCGTTCCCCCTCAATTTCTTCACATCCAAGCAACGATTTGCGAAAATTCCTAATGAAACTTGAAGGGCATCTCGAGGGCTTCATATTTATACGGCTATGATCACACGTAGTCGAGTGGTTCAGCGGCAATTCGATCACGAACGCGCGCCGTTCACCACCGTTTCGCGCACTGGGGGAGCAGCTGGGTGGGGCCGGTCGGGGTGTGATGGTGCGTGGCGACGAGGGCTACGAGATGATGGTCTTTGATCGTTTTCCCATGTGTTGTGGTGGTCGCGATAACAGGAAGTTGGAGGCGGCACTTGGGTTCGATTGTCACACGATCGAACTGGGATGGGAGAAGGAGGAGTTTGTGGCCCAGATTTCTCAAGGGGAAATCAACGTACGTGATAGATTAGGGTTAGAAATTGAAATAGAAATTGTAATTTAAACTATATATTAATTCGTTTGATCTTTAAAATACCGTATCTTGTTCATACACTATCAGAAAATTACGAAACAAGATGCATTGGAATCGCAGCGACGCGCTCTATGCTGCAGCGCAGATCTGGATATGTTTGGAGTCAGTGAAAATTTTGAGTGAAATTAAACGTCCGTTTAATTTCATTCGAAATAAACGCTATAAATTGCTATCGGAAAATCACGGTGAGATCTTCTCACTCAAATGAAAGTGGATTTTCTTTTACAGTTATTGATTGATGATTGACTGTTTGGATGTGATATTAGATATAGTAGGATATATCTATATAAATATAGCAATATATACATATTGGCATATGTATATATTGGATTGATTGATTTCCCGCCTCGTATAGCGGATGAGACCCTATTGCGCCGTTAGTAAGCGGATTATTTTTATAAAACCCATATACCGCGATAATTCCGTACTGGAGCGGAATTGGTATTGTGCTAACATCTTTGGATGCAGGGAAACAGGTTGGAGGGATCCAATTGGATTCCTCAACTGTATTTACTTATTTACAGATATTGATATATATTCTGTTATCATATTGATATATGATATTGACTGTTGTGATGGACTGATTGGTGTTGTTGCATCATCGGATTCAGTTTTGAAATGTAAAAATAACGACTTTTACTTTAAAAGGGTTTTTAAAGTGATTTTTGAAAATATACGTTTTATGGAATTTTTGAATCGATTTATAAATGTAAAATTTTAAAGTTATAAAAGTTATAATTTTTAGTGAAATATAACCGAAGTGTCGTTTTTGAAATAAAAGTCGATTTATTTATAAAATGGTTTAAGTTGGGATTTTTGAATAACTATAAACGATTTGTATAGAAAGATTTATAAAATTGATATTTTATAAATCAAAATATTGGACTTATAAAACGAATTTTATAAGTGTTAAAAAGAAGTATAAATGGATTTCATAAGTGAATGAAATTAATAGATTTATATTGTGAAGTTAAAAATGAATGAAGTTGTAGAATAAAGGATTTATAAGTAATTTACTTATAACTTGGATTGTTGCCTTTAAATGGAATATTGATCGAATTTGTTCATAAATGATTCTTTTAAAAGTTGAAATCGTTATAAAGTACAAATGCGATTTATAAACGTTGTTTATAAATCCGAAATCACTTATTCTTATAAGTGAATTTTAGAAGTTAATAAAATGAGATTTATAAACCGGAGTTGTTATAGAAAATAGAAAATGGAATTTATAAACGTTGTTTTATAAATTCGGAAATCAATCAATCAAATTTGATGAATTTAATATAGAAGGTTATTAAGGAAATTTTATCCACGATTTTGGATAGTGGATAATTCTTGGAATAAATGTGTAAAAAAGATTGAAATTTGGTTATTGAAGTATATTCACGATTTTGGACAGTGAATATATTATTAAATGAAATGGATATGTTTTGGGAAAGCGATATTATAAAATGAAGTAATTGTTTTAAAAGATGTTTTAAAACGTGTGAATTATCGAAATCATAGATTTCAACATTTATTGTTGAAATAGACGTTTTCGAAAAATAAGGAAATGATGGACTATAACACTGTTGTTATAGTAAATGATTTCCGAAAGGAAATGTTTTTATGTAGTATTGGGATTTATATACCTATCTTAATTTCGAATCCCTATACTAGTGATTTTGAGTCGTCGTAACGATGTTTTACGTAACATTCGTTTTGACTCAAATAAATGTGTTTAAAGAGAATGATTTCCTTAAAGAATGAATATATACTTAATATTGATTTAAGTATATCGAATATTTTCAAATGTTGAAAATAAATGATTTGTGAAATACTTATTTTTAAATAAGTATGGAAATGCTTTTCCAATATGAAATGAACTGTTTTGAGATTTTATCTTCAAAGATAAAATGAAATGTGAATATTTGAAATTTGTTTTCAAATGGTTAAAGTGTGGAAATTTTATATCTAGTAAAAGATATTTTTGAAGAATAAATAATTTGGAAAATTATTTGGAATCTGATGATGTCGCGCATCTTTATTGATAGTTAAATAACCGACTATCAATAATTACCTTTAGATAGGTATTTGTTGTGAATTGGATGAATTTGAATGCCACACTTGTTTTTAAATAAGCGCTCACTATTCGGGTTAGCCGGGAAAGGACCATGGGGTCGTATAACCCATTCCGAATATGTGATACGTCGTTATGAATTGCATTCGAAGACCGGTGTTGAAGACCGGATATTTTTGAAAACGGAAGGATTACCGTCGAGTTACTCTACATCGGCTGATCTCCGATTTAGAGGTTTTATCACCCTTAGTGACGGGAAGTCCGGACGTGATTAGAAATTTATCCGGATATGCAAGGGCTTCGTGAGAAGTGCCTTCGGTTCTGTTCGATCCCGGAACAGACTTGTATGGATTGTGTGTCTGACGTTACAATTTGAGATATAAAGCTGATTTCTTTCAAATACATTTCTGTTGGTGGCGGAGAATTTATTCTCTTAGCTTAACACCCTTCTCTGAGACGTACGAGCTCAGAGGTTATGTAGTTGAAATTTATCAGCGATATATTCCCAATTTGGTAACGTGGCATACTGAGTGTTGCTGTGAAATGATCAGTGTTTGATCATTTGTGATATGATCATTTGTTTGATCTTATATCTTTGTGATCATAGGTTGATCATTTTTGTTTGACCCGAAGCAGGGCTTTGTAGAAAGCGTAGCTTTGTGGACGAGACTTCGTCGAGCCTCACACCCCGGAAATGGTCGAAACAGGAAGGATGCAGCAAGGTTCTAGGGAGTAGCGCCCCTTAGTGTATGTCATTCCTTCTGGATAGAGGTGGTATCATGATATGGAGCCCAGATACTTAACCTATGTGGTTGCTGCATTTTTACTATGTGGTTTGTTGGAAATCGGGGATCCTCGGGAAGATCGGTTACGATCGGGGGATGACATACGCGTGTCAGTAGTTACCTATTTTTGCAGAGGTAACCCGGCCTTGTGTTGGCAGAGATCCGGTTAGGTTCTCGGGTCGTCTATTCCAGGGACGTACCCATCGTGGATAGGAAGTTCCTTAGCCTGACCATTTGTTGGAAATCCAAAGAAACAATACGTGACGTGTACGGTTTTAGTTGTATTACCTGCTATGGAATGTGGCGGTAACCTGCTATTGAACATAGTAGCTATAGTAGGCATAAGTGCGGAATGCCTATGCTGGCTAAGATTAATATTATACTTTCGAAATGTTTTCTACACTATGCACTAATAATAATATCCAAAATGATTTGATTTTGCGTAGTAAGCATCTTTGACTATCATAAGAAGAAATCTCCTCCAATTCTACGTTTGCATTGTGTGTGTGGTGGGAGGTCTTATGGTAGTTTCATTTTCCAAAAGCATTGCGAATTTGTTTTATTTTCTTTGTGAAAAATAACTGTTTTACGATCTCACACCAGTCACCATGACTGACTCAGAGTTTATTGTTCCCTTCTAAACTCTGGGTGCCCACCAATTTCCACACGGGCAGTCTAGAGTTAGGTTATCAGGATATTCTGGATATTCTGGAGCTTTGGAAGCAAGTTGGATGGCGAGACGTAGTATTTGTATCTGATGTATTTATTCCGCTGTGTATTCTGTATGAGGACAAGTTTATATAACTGTCCATTGTTGTATATTGACTCTGATTGATGTATGTATAAAAACTGATATAATTCTTTGTTTTAAAAAGGCTAGTAATTATTTATTATATATTGTTCCGCTGCGATGTGTAAGATTCTGATATTGTCTTCTGTTCTGATGTTGTTCCTTTTCTTTCTGTTCCTTCTTTCTTCTTCTTCTATCTTTTCTTCTGTTTTCTTCTTTCTAAAACCCTCACTATTGGAGTTTCCGGCACTCGATTGCTCGGCAGTCGATAAAGTGAGTATCGATGTCGAATTTTCGAAAGTCGAAAATTTCGGTACGTGACAGCGTGGTATCAGAGCATATGGTTAAGCGACAACCCTGCTCTGTTGGGTGTTACTCATTAGAGATAGACTCAGTAGTACTCTAGAATGAGTTGAGTGTAATAATAGATACGAGCGCGTATTTGTTAGTGAATATAAAATTGTTTATATTGTGATGATTGGTTTGTTGAGTGGTATATGGATTCTGGTCGGTATTGTCCGTACAACTCTATCGATTGGGATCTCTAAACACTCGAATAGAACAATTCGACACAGTATTGTTTTAAAATAGGGTAAATGAGATAATTTTGCCCAAAACAATTTTTGTATGGAAAATAAATGTTTTTCTATAAAGTACTATAGTATATGGTTGCATGGATGTTAGGAAGTAATAATAGTGAATTATCATCACTGAAATTAAATAAGAAATTGGAATCAAAACTCAAAAGTTAAGAAATAAATCCATATACTAATGAAATTTAAAGAATGTAAATTATAAATGTGAATTGTAATTTAAAACGGGTTTCCAGAGAAGTTTTTGGAAATGTTTTGAAAAGAATTTGAAAATTTTGGTGATTTGGAAAGTTTAAATTCCTTTTTGATTTGAAAATGAATTTCAAAGGTTTTGAAAAGTATTTTTGAAGGAATGAAAAGCTCTAAACTCTTTTCGGTCGCTGGAAAAATAACTTCGATGATGACCGCGGCATCACCGGTGTTCATTTTCGTGTTTCCAAAAGAGAAATTGCTGCCAAATTGTTTTAAAAGGAAGTTGTTTGAAAAATTTGGGTTTTGTTTTTGAAATTCAAAGGATAATTTGAATTGTTTTCAAAATGGCTTTGAAATGTTGGTAAACTCTGGAATGCTATATAAAAATATTTATGAAATATTATGAAGTTGATAACTTGTAAAGTTCAAAGTTTAAAGTTTAAATAAAAATCCATTGAACGAATGAAATTTTAAATATGAATTGGAAGCATAAGGAAACGAATTCATATATGAATAAAATGGTAAATATGAATTGTAAATGTGATTTATAAATGAAAATGGAATTCCAGATAGATATTGGAAAATTTAAAAATTCATTAATGAAATGAATTTGTAATATGAATATATAAGTGATTATATAAATCGAAATGAAAATAAGTTGATAACTTATAGAATATTTGAAAATCTGATTGAAATAAAAGTTCAAATTGAAATAAAAGAATTTGTGGACAAATAAATAAATTTGCAATGGCAAATGCGAGAAAATAAAATTGAATGTTAAAATTCATTTCGAATTTGTAGGCAATAAATTGAATTGAATAATTATAAATGAAAATAAATTTTGGGAATGAACGAAAGAATAAAACTGGAATTGAAACTGAATGTTGAAAACGAATTTGAATTTGTAAGTGGATTAGAATTTATGATAAATTAGTAAATGAAACTAATTTAAAATGATGCAGTTGTGAATGAAAGATAATTGATAAAATTCAATATTCAGAAGTTAAATAGAATCCAAATAAGGTTGGAATTGTGAATTAAATTCAAATGAAATTTGAAATGTGAAATTGAATGAAAATGAATATGAAACTTCAATAGGGAAGTAAAGATGATATAAGAAGTATCGAAATTTTGTAATAGGCTTTGCAAAATGGTTTGAATATGTAACTAGATATTATGGCTAGTAGGACGTACAGGTGTATAAAGGAATTGGAATTTGATTTCAAAGATAAATTTGAATTGCTCGACAAAAGGTAAGTATTTGAATTATAATATGAGTTTTTGATGACTTTCTTGTCTAGCCGCTTGGCTTTTTCTTTTCTTTTTGAAATCTGAGAGTCCGTAGGGACGTTTTGTAGTCGTACCGTATTAGCCGCGCAAAGGAGACGCTGGCGAAATTTTTCGGAAATTTCGAGTGTTAGAAAATTTTTGAGAAATTTTGAAAGTTTAAAATTTGAATTTAAACTCGAATTTGAATTGAGAAGTTAAACAATGTTGTTTGAAACTTATAATTGAAGTTGGAAAACGAGTTGAATGATAACGAATCTTTAATAGAAAGATTTGTTTTGATAAATTGATAAAACTATTAGATTGTGAAAAATAGTAGACGAGTTAAGGATCAATTTCCTTACTTGGTAATTTCGAGGACGAAATTCTTTTAAGGGGGGAAGTCTGTAACGACCCAGAATTTTTGATAATTAAAATTCGAATATTTAATTTATTTTAAATATTAATAAATGGAATTTAGAAGTCGAATGATTTATTTTTCGAATATTGGATTTAATTTGATAATTAAATCGATAAATTAATAATTGAAATTCCAGGGATAATAAAAAATCGAGTTTAAAATGATTGAAAATGATTTGTAAAATTTTATTTAATCATACTGGAGTTATAGAAAGGTTATAGAACTTTTAAAATTGAATTTAAAGTTAATCTGTGAAAATGGAATATTTTAATATTTAATTATCGACTGAAAATTAGCCATTTTTCGAACAGTCTCAGAATTGAACGAAACCAGTTCCATTAGATCCGTAATAGTTAGTTATTATCGGATTTCAATTTTTGTATCAATCGGAGTTGTCGTTTGACCGTGGCAGCTCGAAACGCATCGATATAATTTTAATTTTAAATCGTCGAGTTAAAAATAGTCATTTTTCAAAAGGTCTCGGATTTCGACGAAACCAGTTTCATCGGATCCGTAATGTGATATTATTGCATGGTTTCAAATTTCGTAATTTTTGGAATTACCGTTTGTTCGGGGCAAGTCGAAACGCCTCGAAATCGATTTAAATCGGTTTAATTTAAATTGATCGTTTATTGCCATATCTCACGCATACGATCGAATTAGCTTCCGAAACCTATTCCATTGTGTCCGGAACGTGGGATAAACCCCAAAAACGTCAGCCGGCACGTTCGATTTGGAGTTCGTAAAATTTCGAGTGAATAGTATTTTGGAAATTTCTATAAAAGCCCATCCTTTTTCACAATTTTCAACAAACGAAAACGAGCCTAGGGTTTTAATTCAGAGCCGCCACCCTAGAAACAACGGCCAGAAAACAATCATCGTTCCCCCTCAATTTCTTCACATCCAAGCAACGATTTGCGAAAATTCCTAAATGAAACTTGAAGGGCATCTCGAGGGCTTCATATTTATACGGCTATGATCACACGTAGTCGAGTGGTTCAGCGGCAATTCGATCACGAACGCGCGCCATTCACCACCGTTTCGCGCACTGGGGGAGCAGCTGGGTGGGGCCGGTCGGGGTGTGATGGTGCGTGGCGACGAGGGCTACGAGATGATGGTCTTTGATCGTTTTCCCATGCGTTGTGGTGGTCGTGATAACAGGAAGTTGGAGGCGGCACTTGGGTTCGATTGTCACACGATCGAACTGGGATGGGAGAAGGAGGAGTTCGTGGACCAGATTTCTCAAGGGGAAATCAACGTACGTGATAGATTAGGGTTAGAAATTGAAATAGAAATTGTAATTTAAACTATGTATTAATTCGTTTGATCTTTAAAATACCGTATCTTGTTCATACACTATCAGAAAATTACGAAACAAGATGCATTGGAATCGCAGCGACGCGCTCTATGCTGCAGCGTAGATCTGGATATGTTTGGAGTCAGTGAAAATTTTGAGTGAAATTAAACGTCCGTTTAATTTCATTCAAAATAAACGCTATAAATTGCTATCGGAAAATCACGGTGAGATCTTCTCACTCAAATGAAAGTGGATTTTCTTTTACAGTTATTGATTGATGATTGACTGTTTGGATGTGATATTAGATATAGTAGGATATATCTATATATATAGCAATATATACATATTGGCATATGTATATATTGGATTGATTGATTTCCCGCCTCGTATAGCGGATGAGACCCTATTGCGCCGTTAGTAAGCGGATTATTTTTATAAAACCCATATACCGCGATAATTCCGTACTGGAGCGGAATTGGTATTGTGCTAACATCTTTGGATGCAGGGAAACAGGTTGGAGGGATCCAACTGGATTCCTCAACTGTATTTACTTATTTACAGATATTGATATATATTCTGTTATCATATTGATATATGATATTGACTGTTGTGATGGACTGATTGGTGTTGTTGCATCATCGGATTCAGTTTTGAAATGTAAAAATAACGACTTTTACTTTAAAAGGGTTTTTAAAGTGATTTTTGAAAATATACGTTTTATGGAATTTTTGAATCGATTTATAAACGTAAAATTTTAAAGTTATAAAAGTTATAATTTTTAGTGAAATATAACCGAAGTGTCGTTTTTGAAATAAAAGTCGATTTATTTATAAAATGGTTTAAGTTGGGATTTTTGAATAACTATAAACGATTTGTATAGAAAGATTTATAAAATTGATATTTTATAAATCAAAATATTGGACTTATAAAACGAATTTTATAAGTGTTAAAAAGAAGTATAAATGGATTTCATAAGTGAATGAAATTAATAGATTTATATTGTGAAGTTAAAAATGAATGAAGTTGTAGAATAAAGGATTTATAAGTAATTTACTTATAACTTGGATTGTTGCCTTTAAATGGAATATTGATCGAATTTGTTCATAAATGATTCTTTTAAAAGTTGAAATCGTTATAAAGTACAAATGCGATTTATAAACGTTGTTTATAAATCCGAAATCACTTATTCTTATAAGTGAATTTTAGAAGTTAATAAAATGAGATTTATAAACCGGAGTTGTTATAGAAAATAGAAAATGGAATTTATAAACGTTGTTTTATAAATTCGGAAATCAATCAATCAAATTTGATGAATTTAATATAGAAGGTTATTAAGGAAATTTTATCCACGATTTTGGATAGTGGATAATTCTTGGAATAAATGTGTAAAAAAGATTGAAATTTGGTTATTGAAGTATATTCACGATTTTGGACAGTGAATATATTATTAAATGAAATGGATATGTTTTGGGAAAGCGATATTATAAAATGAAGTAATTGTTTTAAAAGATGTTTTAAAACGTGTGAATTATCGAAATCATAGATTTCAACATTTATTGTTGAAATAGACGTTTTCGAAAAATAAGGAAATGATGGACTATAACACTGTTGTTATAGTAAATGATTTCCGAAAGGAAATGTTTTTATGTAGTATTGGGATTTATATACCTATCTTAATTTCGAATCCCAATACTAGTGATTTTGAGTCGTCGTAACGATGTTTTACGTAACATTCGTTTTGACTCAAATAAATGTGTTTAAAGAGAATGATTTCCTTAAAGAATGAATATATACTTAATATTGATTTAAGTATATCGAATATTTTCAAATGTTGAAAATAAATGATTTGTGAAATACTTATTTTTAAATAAGTATGGAAATGCTTTTCCAATATGAAATGAACTGTTTTGAGATTTTATCTTCAAAGATAAAATGAAATGTGAATATTTGAAATTTGTTTTCAAATGGTTAAAGTGTGGAAATTTTATATCTAGTAAAAGATATTTTTGAAGAATAAATAATTTGGAAAATTATTTGGAATCTGATGATGTCGCGCATCTTTATTGATAGTTAAATAACCGACTATCAATAATTACCTTTAGATAGGTATTTGTTGTGAATTGGATGAATTTGAATGCCACACTTGTTTTTAAATAAGCGCTCACTATTCGGGTTAGCCGGGAAAGGACCATGGGGTCGTATAACCCATTCCGAATATGTGATACGTCGTTATGAATTGCATTCGAAGACCGGTGTTGAAGACCGGATATTTTTGAAAACGGAAGGATTACCGTCGAGTTACTCTACATCGGCTGATCTCCGATTTAGAGGTTTTATCACCCTTAGTGACGGGAAGTCCGGACGTGATTAGAAATTTATTCGGATATGCAAGGGCTTCGTGAGAAGTGCCTTCGGTTCTGTTCGATCCCGGAACAGACTTGTATGGATTGTGTGTCTGACGTTACAATTTGAGATATAAAGCTGATTTCTTTCAAATACATTTCTGTTGGTGGCGGAGAATTTATTCTCTTAGCTTAACACCCTTCTCTGAGACGTACGAGCTCAGAGGTTATGTAGTTGAAATTTATCAGCGATATATTCCCAATTTGGTAACGTGGCATACTGAGTGTTGCTATGAAATGATCAGTGTTTGATCATTTGTGATATGATCATTTGTTTGATCTTATATCTTTGTGATCATAGGTTGATCATTTTTGTTTGACCCGAAGCAGGGCTTTGTAGAAAGCGTAGCTTTGTGGACGAGACTTCGCCGAGCCTCACACCCCGGAAATGGTCGAAACAGGAAGGATGCAGCAAGGTTCTAGGGAGTAGCGCCCCTTAGTGTATGTCATTCCTTCTGGATAGAGGTGGTATCATGGTATGGAGCCTAGATACTTAACCTATGTGGTTGCTGCATTTTTACTATGTGGTTTGTTGGAAATCGGGGATCCTCGGGAAGATCGGTTACGATCGGGGGATGACATACGCGTGTCAGTAGTTACCTATTTTTGCAGAGGTAACCCGGCCTTGTGTTGGCAGAGATCCGGTTAGGTTCTCGGGTCGTCTATTCCAAGGACGTACCCATCGTGGATAGGAAGTTCCTTAGCCTGACCATTTGTTGGAAATCCAAAGAAACAATACGTGACGTGTACGGTTTTAGTTGTATTACCTGCTATGGAATGTGGCGGTAACCTGCTATTGAACATAGTAGCTATAGTAGGCATAAGTGCGGAATGCCTATGCTGGCTAAGATTAATATTATACTTTCGAAATGTTTTCTACACTATGCACTAATAATAATATCCAAAATGATTTGATTTTGCATAGTAAGCATCTTTGACTATCATAAGAAGAAATCTCCTCCAATTCTGCGTTTGCATTGTGTGTGTGGTGGGAGGTCTTATGGTAGTTTCATTTTCCAAAAGCATTGCGAATTTGTTTTATTTTCTTTGTGAAAAATAACTGTTTTACGATCTCACACCAGTCACCATGACTGACTCGGAGTTTATTGTTCCCTTCTAAACTCTGGGTGCCCACCAATTTCCACACGGGCAGTCTAGAGTTAGGTTATCAGGATATTCTGGAGCTTTGGAAGCAAGCTGGATGGCGAGACGTAGTATTTGTATCTGATGTATTTATTCCGCTGTGTATTCTGTATGAGGACAAGTTTATATAACTGTCCATTGTTGTATATTGACTCTGATTGATGTATGTATAAAAACTGATATAATTCTTTGTTTTAAAAAGGCTAGTAATTATTTATTATATATTGTTCCGCTGCGATGTGTAAGATTTTGATATTGTCTTCTGTTCTGATGTTGTTCTTTTTCTTTCTGTTCCTTCTTTCTTCTTCTTCTATCTTTTCTTCTGTTTTCTTCTTTCTAAAACCCTCACTATTGGAGTTTTCGGCACTCGATTGCTCGGCAGTCGATAAAGTGAGTATCGATGTCGAATTTTCGAAAGTCGAAAATTTCTTTACGTGACAGATATCATCTACGTAGACTTGTAATAGTTGAATATCATTTTTATTTCTTTTAATAAAAAGAGTATTATCTACTTTACCTATTTCAAAATTTGATTGTAACAAGTAAGATCTTAGTCTATCATACCAGGCTCTAGGAGCTTGCTTTAGACCATATAGAGCTTTTTTAAGTTTGTAAACATGATTTGGAAATTTATCATTTTCAAAAAGTGGTGGTTGTTTAACAAATACTTCTTCTTTTACAAAACCATTTAAAAATGCACTTTTAACATCCATTTGAAATAATTTGAAATTATTATGATTTGCGAAAGCAAGTAGAATCCTAATGGCTTCTAATCTTGATATGGGGGCAAAGGTTTCATCAAAATCTATTCGTTCTTCTTGACAATAACCTTGAGCGACTAACCGGGCTTTATTTCTAACAACCTCTCCTTGTTCATTCATTTTATTTTTATAAACCCATTTAGTTCCAATTATTGTTTTATTTTCAGGTCTAGGAACAAGTTCCCAAACATCATTTCTAGTAAATTGATTTAATTCTTCTTGCATAGTAAAAATCCATGAATCATCAGTTGATGCTTCTTCTGGATTTTTGGGTTCAATAGTTGATATAAAAGCTACATTACTCATTTGACTTAGTTGGTTTCTAGTTTTAACAACAGATTGCATATCTCCAAGTATATTTTCTATAGGGTGATCTTTTAAAAGTTTAATCCTTTTATTAGGATGATTTAATTCATTATTAGTTTCAGTTGACTCTTGGTTTTGAGTGATTAATTCCTCTTCATCATTTATTTCTTCAAAATTTTTGAAATTTTCATCAAATGAAACATGCATTGTTTCTTCGATGATATTAGTTCTTAAATTAAATACTCTGTATGCTTTACTTCTATTAGAGTATCCGATAAAGATACCTTTGTCGGATTTATGATCAAATTTATCTAAGTTATCTTTTGTATTTAAAATAAAACATTTACTTCCAAAAATTCTGAAATAAGATACCTTAGGTTTCTTTGAGTAAATAAGTTCATAAGATGTCTTATCAGTTAAAGGTCTAATTAAAATTCTATTTAAAATATAACAGGCGGTAGCAACTGCTTCTGCCCAAAAGTACTTTGGTAAATTACTATCAGAAATCATAGTTCTCGCACACTCTTAAATCGTCCTATTTTTACGTTCTACTACTCCGTTTTGTTGTGGAGTTCTTAGAAATGAAAAATTGTGAATTATTCCCTTTTTATTGTAGAATTCTTCAAACTTTTCATTTTCAAATTCACCACCGTGATCACTACGGATGGTTATAATTTTTGAGAAAATTGATTTTGAACCCTTTTTGAAAAATTCTTAAAATATTCAAAAGTATCACTTTTATGTTTTAAAAATATTGTCCATGTAAATCTAGAATTGAAATGACCCTCCTATTTACACACTAATTTTATTAGTGATTTTTTTTTTGATATAGGTGATATACAGATATATCATCCATTATAAATGTATTTTCCAGGGTCATTTTCTTTCTCTAATAAACAAAAATATATCCAGGATCTTTCACAATATAAAAATATTGTTTTAATTCTAAATCATTTTTAACATACATATATGAAGATATCTATGTTATATTCTACTTGAATCAGAGCATGATAATAAGTAGAAATCCTTTTTAAATTTGCAAAAATGTGATAAATTCCCTTTTTAAAAGAAAACTTATTGTATCCTGATTTTTGACTATAGTGTCCACTGGAAATATGTACATTAGGCTGTTATTATAATTAAGAAATGATCAAGCAATAATCAGTGGAAAGCAAGCTTATAATATAGATGATTGTCTTAGAGTCTGAATATTATCAAACTCAGGTTAAAAGAAAGTGGATCCTAAGTGAACACAAGCAACATCTAGGCGTAATGGAAACGCGCCTAACTTATACATTCAAGGTCACGAGTTCGAGTGCTATGCTGGTCGGTTCAAACACAATTTTTGGTTTTTCTTTTTATTTTTCTCCTGTATGGTTAGAAATCTGATACCTACCTATATTTGTACATATATATTTAATTTTTGCTTGTAACCTAACATACAAAACAATTCTTCTTACATAACTATTTTTAAAACCCATTCTTACAACTGTTTTAAGAATTTGCATTTATATTTTTGCCCAATATCAACATGTACACAGATATACATGTACATGTCAGTGTCTTTGTTCATTTTCCAGAAAACTGAGCTCAGTTGTTCCCTTGCTTCATTGATTTGAAGTGAAACATTTGGCCTGACCTATGGCCTAACCATGTGGTTACTCTGGCCATTCTTTTGTTTGCATTTTTACAACCCAGATTATACACAAAACATTGATACCTCTCCTTTTCAAAAGCATGTGTATATATTTGTATGAATCAGACACCTTGTGATCAGATATATATCATTCTTCCTAACCATACTTCTCTTTTTAAAAATACATCTTCAGGGTATAAACTCTTTTTCTTGCATTTGGACTTATGTCAATATCATAAATTGAAGATATAGCAGTTTAATTCTTTTCTGGGTTTTCCCAATATAATTTTTCTGTATATCTATATTCTTTTGAAAGAACTCAGGATTAACTGAAATCATCATAAAATGATTATGCTTATAAAATCCAGGTTTTTCCTCTAAATCAAAACAACTTTAGCAAATAGGTTTTCAAATCAGTTTAACATCAATATCCTTAGTTCATACCAAATTAGAAATAACCAGAAACAACATAGCACATGTCTCTTACAAGTTCTTCCTACTTAATACATTTAGATAGCCATATTAATCAGGGAATACATGCATGAATTAACACATTTTAGCTTTTATTTCTAATTATCTTAGCATCCTCTATTCCATATCTTTTTAATCTTGCTTACTTAGCTCCATCACAACCTGTAAAAGCATTAGTGGCTGCCCCATTATAAATGAGACACCCCCATGTGCCATGAGCAATAAGGGTCAGATCTATGATCTGGTGTGAGCATTTCTAACATATCCATGATATTAAGCTAAGGATACAGCATAAATATACTTTGCATACTTGACAGGTATTATCATGTACAATACATAAGAGCAAACATATGCAATAAAACAACTTTTATCTGGAACTACTAAGGTTGCCTTTTCTTTTTCTTATAAAATTCCTGGCCTCATCTGCTATAAGGAATCAAAGGGGCACATTGCCATGAACTAATTAACATTATGGCACAAAGATCTCAGGACTTAAACAAGCCATGTGCCAACTTGTCTACTTCAAATAGGACAAGCATTCCAGCAGCCTTCTTGGCACAAAATCCTTAGTTATATCACTAAGTGTATTTATGTTCATTCTATCAATGATAGCTAGGTGTACATACCATCTGTACTCATGAAGCATACTAGTTACCTTGCAGACATAATATTGCAAGCAAGTTAAAGGTTACTTTCTAGAGGTATAACACCCCAGTCATTCCATCTCACATTATTTAGCATATAAACACCCTATTCAAGCATATACCAGAATGTTTGCAACTGAGAATAAATGCATGGCTCTATTGGGTTTATTTTGATTTTGCAAGCAACTATGTTTAGCCAGATTTTTAATCTTGTTTAAACATAGTTTTTAGGCTTGTAAATTTCTGTTTAGTTTAGGGCTCAGCACTTATAGAGAAAGACTCCATTGCACCCTTAACCAATTATTTCAAGCCTCAGCACCATACCAATGTATATGCAGCTCATAGTTTTCTTTTTCATTCTTTGTCTTAAGCCATGATTCAGACTAGTTACAAATACTCTATTATATGTTCTTTAAGGTTTTGGTATAACATACAGAGATGAAAATAGAACAACAAAGTTACACATCCATCATAGCAGATCATATCTCATCAAGCATTCATGTAACCATCAGTAGCCAACATAGTTTGTAAATCAAAACATGCAAAATATAGCATATAAAAGTTTGGCTGCCTAATCCCAGGTCTTAATGCCATGTATATGAGTGAGGATACTCACCTAAATGCTTACACAAGCTTAAACCAGAAAACCCTTCAAATCTTTAGCCTTATCTTCCTCTTCTTCCTTAGGTTAATTAATTAGTGAGAGAGAGCAATTTTCTGATTGGGCTCTTGATTTAAATAAGGGTTCTATCTAGGGTTTTGGGTGATGCAAAATCCCTATTTTAGCCCAGACCAGAATCATGCATTTGGCATTGCATATTCCCTCCCTCCTAACCCTTAATGTCCCGGCCAATATTTTAAAACAAGGCTATATTGTGCTCATTTTCTTTTCTTTTCAGAAAGTGATTACTTTAAGTATTTTTATTATATTTACCTCAAACATGATAATGGTGTGACTTTCTATTTTCTGCCTATGTACATTTGCTTTCTTGCACTTTGGTTCTTACTGTTTTAGTGATTCCTTTATTAATTTTCTGCTCAAATAATATCTGGATATATATATATACATTTATACAACTATGGGTGTTAATTTAACTTTAACCTTTTATTTGCAGAAAACATGTGCATACTTATGTGCATTTCTACACCTATTATTCAAATAAAAATTTCACTTATTCATTATAAATCAATGTTCTCTTCTGCCTTAATTTTCAGACAAGTCATACATAGGCATGTATATAGATATATATATATATACACACATCCTCAGGAATTTTTAATATTCATGTCTAGGCCTATATTTCCTTTATTTAAAACATTTTATCTAAATGTTTTCCTTCCTTGTTTTATTATTCAGGAATTCTGGATTTTCCCTTAGTGCCATAACTAGTGTGCACGTGCACACATGCACACAACCTTGCACCACTGAAAATCCCACCTATATAATAATTCTGATTTTCCCCCAGAATTTTAATCATTTATTTAAAAGAATTTTCCTCAAAATCTTGGGGTATTACAATCACCCCTTCTTTTAGGAATTGTGCCCTCACAATTTGCAACATATTGTTTGAGTACTCCTACTTTCTTAGGAAAATTATTCAAATATGCATGAGCAATTCAAATAGTCACTGTCTATCATACATATCAAACTTTCTTAGTAATCTAAGAATTTACCTTTTAAATTTGCAAAGAGCCTAGGGTAATCCATCCTGATTTTATCCTCTAGCTCCCAAGTACAATCACTAGGATCTATACTCCATTGAATCTTTACAAGCTTCAATGTCTTGTTTCTTAATTTCTTTTCTTCCCTTGCCACAATTCCCACTGGCTCTTTCTCATAGATTAGATCTGGATTAATCTGAACTTCAGTAGGCTTTTCTAAGATTTCCTCCTTGTCATGCACCCATCTCCTTAGTTGTGACACATGAAACACATTGTGCATTGCACTCATCTTCTCTGGAAGCTCCAGCTTATAGGCTAGTGAGCCTATCCTTTCCAAAATCTTGTATGGTCCAACATATCTGGGTCTGAGTTTCCCCTGCTTGCCAAATCTCAAGACTTTCTTCATTGGTGAAACCTTAATGAAGACATAATCACCTACTTTGAATTCCACTGACTTCCTCTTTGCATCAGCATACTTCTTTTGCCTATCTTGAGCTACTGCCATCCTCTTTCTCACCAGTCCTATTTTCTCTGTGATGTCCTTGACATATTCTGGCCCTAGGATAGCTTTCTCTCCTGCCTCAGCCCAACACATAGGTGATAGACATGGCTTTCCATATAGGGCTTCAAAGGGTGCCATTCCAATTGTACTTTGGTGGCTATTATTGTATGTGAACTCAGCCAAATGGAGGTGGTCCTCCCAATTTCCTCCAAAGTCTAACACACATGCTCTAAGCAGATCCTCTAAAATCTTGTTTACCACTTCTGTTTGCCCATCTGACTGGGGGTGATAAGCAGTGCTTAGGCACAATTCACTCCCCATAGCTTCTTGGAAGCTCTTCCAGAATCTTGAAGTGAAGATTGTATCCCTATCACTCACTATAGTTTTAGGAACACCATGCAATTTTACCACTTCTCTCATAAAAGTTTGGGCTAACCTAGGTGCATTTCTGTCTGCTTTCACTGGTATGAAGTGGGCTACTTTAGTCAGCCTATCTACAATCACCCAAATACTTGTATTTCCCCTCTTGGATCTAGGAAGACCATCTATGAAATCCATAGATATGTCTTCCCACTTCCACTGTGGTATGCTAAGTGGCTGCAACAACCCTGAAGGTCTTTGGGTCTCAGCTTTTATTTGTTGACAAACCATGCACTTAGCAACATATCTAGCTACATCAGACTTCATTCCCTTCCACCAGTAGTCCCTTTTTAAGTTTTGGTACATTTTGGTGCTGCCTGGATGTATGGAATATTTGCTCCTATGGTACTCATTAAGGATTTCTTCTTTCAATTCTATGATGTTTGGGACACATATCCTTCCCTTGTACCTTAAGTATCCTTTTACATCTATGTGATAATCCTTCACTTCCTCCTTCTTTAATAGGAGAGACCTCTTTTCTGCTAAGTCTTGATCTTCTTCTTGCATTTTTGCCACCTTCAAGGCCAAATTTGATTGTAAAGTAATTAAACTTAACCTTCCTTTACTCCTTTCTTCCTCAATCATCTCCATACTTATCCCACTGCTCTCATCTATTTCCAAATCAGTGAGCATGGTCAAGTCTCTAAACTCCTCCATCATCAACATGGCCACTTTTGAATGCTGCCTACTCAATGCATCTGCCACTTTATTAGCCTTGCCTGGTGTATAAAGTATATCTAAGTCATAAGCAGCAAGAAATTCAACCCATCTGTGTTGTCTCATATTTAAATCTTTCTGTGAAAAGAGATACTTTAAGGCCTTGTGATCAGTGTATAAAATGAACTTTGCACCTAATAAGTAATGCCTCCAAAGCTTCAAGGCATAAACTACTGCTGCCAACTCAAGATCATGAGTTGCATATCTAGTTTCATGGGGTTTTAGTTGTCTAGATGCATAGGCTATGACCTGATCTTGCTGCATCAACACAGCCCCTAGCCCTGACCCACATGCATCTGTATATACAACTAATCCCTCATTGCCTTCTGGTACTCTCAACACTGGTGATTTTACCAAAGCCTCCTTGATCTGGGTGAAATCTTGTTCACACTTATCAGTCCATATAAACTTTTGGTTCTTCCTAGTCAGGTTAGTGAGTGGCATTGCTATTTTAGAAAATCCTTGTATGAACCTCCTATAGTATCCTGCCATCCCCATGAATGACCTAACTTCACTAACATTGTTAGGCTTCTTCCATGCTTGGATTGCTACTATCTTATTGAGGTTTACAGAAATTCCTCTAGCAGAGACAACATGTCCAAGAAAGTGTACTTCCTCTTGCCAGAACACACACTTAGAGAACTTTGCTTTCAAATCTTTTTCTCTTAATCTAGATAAGACCAAATGTAAGTGGTTCTCATGTTCCTCTATTGTTTTAGAGTAGATTAGAATATCATCTATAAAAATCAGAACAAACTTGTCTAAGTAATCTCTGAATATCCTATTCATTAGGTCTACAAAGTAAGAAGGGGCATTTGTTAGCCCAAATGGCATAACCAGAAACTCATACAAACCATATCTTGTGTTGAATGCTGTATATTTAATACTTGATTCCTCAACCTTCATCTGATGAAATCCAGATGCCAAGTCTAGCCTAGAAAACACTTTAGCTCCACTGAGTTGATCAAAGAGATCATCTATCCTGGGTAATGGGTATTTGTTTTTGATGGTTACTTTGTTTAATTCTCTGTAATCTATACACATTCTTAAAGTACCATCATGCTTTTTAACAAATACTACAGGAGCACCCCAGCATGAATTACTTGGCCTTATAAACCCCTTGGCTTCTAATTCTTCCAGCTGGTTCTTTAGCTCCTTTAATTCACTTGGCCCCATCCTTGTAGGCTTTTTGATAACTGGGCTAGCCCCAGGCATAAGGTTAATCTGGAATTCAACAGGTCTATGGTGTGAGACACCTTTTACTTCCCCAAATACATCCAAGTATTCTTTAACTATGGGGATTTCATTAATAGCTATTTCCTTGGGATTATTTTCTAATTCAATTAAATGATTTAGATTGTTTTCTTTGATAGGTTCACATAGAATTGTAACCCTTTGGCCTTTAGAATTTTGTAGTGAAATGGTGGATGCATCTAGGTCAATTATGGCTTTGAATTGTCTTAGCCAATCTGCCCCTAATATAACTCCTATATTTGGGAAATTTAGAACATATAAATTGGAAACAAATGTGTTTCCCCCTATGTTCAAATTCACATCCACACAAATCATATCTAATACACTAGAACTTCCTAAAGGGCTTTGTATTAACAGAGGTATTTCAGCCAAATTGCAGTTCATTTTCAACCTTTTAACTATTTCATGGGAAATGAGTGAGTGGGTTGCCCCGGTATCATATATTACAGCTAAAGGTATGGTACAAATAAATAGTGTACCTTCCACTTGACCATGGTTTTCAGCATTAGCCTCAATTATGGCCTTGCCCCTACCTTCCAGGTTTGCCACTTTCCCTTGTTGCTTGTATTCTGGGCAATTTCTTTTCATATGCCCTTCCTTCCCACATAGATAGCATTTGAAAGCTCCCCCTTTAAGCTCTGGGCATCTTGGCTTAATATGGCCTTCTTTCCCACAATGGTTGCAAACTATTTTTCTTTTGGCTTCATTGGGTTTTGCATCTACTGCCTTCTTACCATCTGCCTCTCCTTTCTTCTTATCATAAGGATGGTACTTTCCTTTGTTCTTCTTGTTGCTATTGTTTTTGAAGCTCCTAAACTTATCTCTTTCCTTGTCATCTAGTTGCATATCAGTGAAGATCCTCTCTAATGTCCTCAGCCATGCTTGAATCTCCAATACACTTTCAGTTCCTTCAAAGCTCTTGCCTCCCAAGTTGGTATAAGTCTTCACTAACTTGGAGAGCTCCTCATGTGGGTTCTCAGGTCTGTGCCCAATTCCATCTCTCAAAACTCTCACAAATTCCTGCATGTCAAGCATTTGTGGTGTGCTAGATCCTCCTTGATGATGAGACCCTCTTCCTACCATATTTCTAAAAGTATATGTATTTCATCTTATTAGTTTATAACACTTAGCTTTAATTTTAAATTGGTTGTATCTTTTCTATTTAATCATGGTGTATGTCACATGCACACACATACATACATTCAGGGAATACTTATAAACAGTCAGATATACAAACAAACCTAATATAAACATAAACATACAAACATTTTGCTATGTTAATTAAAACATAGCTCTGATACCAAATGAAATGACCCTCCTATTTACACACTAATTTTATTAGTGATTTTTTTTTGATATAGGTGATATACAGATATATCATCCATTATAAATGTATTTTCCAGGGTCATTTTCTTTCTCTAATAAACAAAAATATATCCAGGATCTTTCACAATATAAAAATATTGTTTTAATTCTAAATCATTTTTAACATACATATATGAAGATATCTATGTTATATTCTACTTGAATCAGAGCATGATAATAAGTAGAAATCCTTTTTAAATTTGCAAAAATGTGATAAATTCCCTTTTTAAAAGAAAACTTATTGTATCCTGATTTTTGACTATAGTGTCCACTGGAAATATGTACCTTAGGCTGTTATTATAATTAAGAAATGATCAAGCAATAATCAGTGGAAAGCAAGCTTATAATATAGATGATTGTCTTAGAGTCTGAATATTATCAAACTCAGGTTAAAAGAAAGTGGATCCTAAGTGAACACAAGCAACATCTAGGCGTAATGGAAACGCGCCTAACTTATACATTCAAGGTCACGAGTTCGAGTGCTATGCTGGTCGGTTCAAACACAATTTTTGGTTTTTCTTTTTATTTTTCTCCTGTATGGTTAGAAATCTGATACCTACCTATATTTGTACATATATATTTAATTTTTGCTTGTAACCTAACATACAAAACAATTCTTCTTACATAACTATTTTTAAAACCCATTCTTACAACTGTTTTAAGAATTTGCATTTATATTTTTGCCCAATATCAACATGTACACAGATATACATGTACATGTCAGTGTCTTTGTTCATTTTCCAGAAAACTGAGCTCAGTTGTTCCCTTGCTTCATTGATTTGAAGTGAAACATTTGGCCTGACCTATGGCCTAACCATGTGGTTACTCTGGCCATTCTTTTGTTTGCATTTTTACAACCCAGATTATACACAAAACATTGATACCTCTCCTTTTAAAAAGCATGTGTATATATTTGTATGAATCAGACACCTTGTGATCAGATATATATCATTCTTCCTAACCATACTTCTCTTTTTAAAAATACATCTTCAGGGTATAAACTCTTTTTCTTGCATTTGGACTTATGTCAATATCATAAATTGAAGATATAGCAGTTTAATTCTTTTCTGGGTTTTCCCAATATAATTTTTCTATATATCTATATTCTTTTGAAAGAACTCAGGATTAACTGAAATCATCATAAAATGATTATGCTTATAAAATCCAGGTTTTTCCTCTAAATCAAAACAACTTTAGCAAATAGGTTTTCAAATCAGTTTAACATCAATATCCTTAGTTCATACCAAATCAGAAATAACCAGAAACAACATAGCACATGTCTCTTACAAGTTCTTCCTACTTAATACATTTAGATAGCCATATTAATCAGGGAATACATGCATGAATTAACACATTTTAGCTTTTATTTCTAATTATCTTAGCATCCTCTATTCCATATCTTTTTAATCTTGCTTACTTAGCTCCATCACAACCTGCAAAAGCATTAGTGGCTGCCCCATTATAAATGAGACACCCCCATGTGCCATGAGCAATAAGGGTCAGATCTATGATCTGGTGTGAGCATTTATAACATATCCATGATATTAAGCTAAGGATACAGCATAAATATACTTTGCATACTTGACAGGTATTATCATGTACAATACATAAGAGCAAACATATGCAATAAAACAACTTTTATCTGGAACTACTAAGGTTGCCTTTTCTTTTTCTTATAAATTCCTGGCCTCATCTGCTATAAGGAATCAAAGGGGCACATTGCCATGAACTAATTAACATTATGGCACAAAGATCTCAGGACTTAAACAAGCCATGTGCCAACTTGTCTACTTCAAATAGGACAAGCATTCCAGCAGCCTTCTTGGCACAAAATCCTTAGTTATATCACTAAGTGTATTTATGTTCATTCTATCAATGATAGCTAGGTGTACATACCATCTGTACTCATGAAGCATACTAGTTACCTTGCAGACATAATATTGCAAGCAAGTTAAAGGTTACTTTCTAGAGGTATAACACCCCAGTCATTCCATCTCACATTATTTAGCATATAAACACCCTATTCAAGCATATACCAGAATGTTTGCAACTGAGAATAAATGCATGGCTCTATTGGGTTTATTTTGATTTTGCAAGCAACTATGTTTAGCCAGATTTTTAATCTTGTTTAAACATAGTTTTTAGGCTTGTAAATTTCTGTTTAGTTTAGGGCTCAGCACTTATAGAGAAAGACTCCATTGCACCCTTAACCAATTATTTCAAGCCTCAGCACCATACCAATGTATATGCAGCTCATAGTTTTCTTTTTCATTCTTTGTCTTAAGCCATGATTCAGACTAGTTACAAATACTCTATTATATGTTCTTTAAGGTTTTGGTATAACATACAGAGATGAAAATAGAACAACAAAGTTACACATCCATCATAGCAGATCATATCTCATCAAGCATTCATGTAACCATCAGTAGCCAACATAGTTTGTAAATCAAAACATGCAAAATATAGCATATAAAAGTTTGGCTGCCTAATCCCAGGTCTTAATGCCATGTATATGAGTGAGGATACTCACCTAAATGCTTACACAAGCTTAAACCAGAAAACCCTTCAAATCTTTAGCCTTATCTTCCTCTTCTTCCTTAGGTTAATTAATTAGTGAGAGAGAGCAATTTTCTGATTGGGCTCTTGATTTAAATAAGGGTTCTATCTAGGGTTTTGGGTGATGCAAAATCCCTATTTTAGCCCAGACCAGAATCATGCATTTGGCATTGCATATTCCCTCCCTCCTAACCCTTAATGTCCCGGCCAATATTTTAAAACAAGGCTATATTGTGCTCATTTTCTTTTCTTTTCAGAAAGTGATTACTTTAAGTATTTTTATTATATTTACCTCAAACATGATAATGGTGTGACTTTCTATTTTCTGCCTATGTACATTTGCTTTCTTGCACTTTGGTTCTTACTGTTTTAGTGATTCCTTTATTAATTTTCTGCTCAAATAATATCTGGATATATATATATACATTTATACAACTATGGGTGTTAATTTAACTTTAACCTTTTATTTGCAGAAAACATGTGCATACTTATGTGCATTTCTACACCTATTATTCAAATAAAAATTTCACTTATTCATTATAAATCAATGTTCTCTTCTGCCTTAATTTTCAGACAAGTCATACATAGGCATGTATATAGATATATATATATATACACACATCCTCAGGAATTTTTAATATTCATGTCTAGGCCTATATTTCCTTTATTTAAAACATTTTATCTAAATGTTTTCCTTCCTTGTTTTATTATTCAGGAATTCTGGATTTTCCCTTAGTGCCATAACTAGTGTGCACGTGCACACATGCACACAACCTTGCACCACTGAAAATCCCACCTATATAATAATTCTGATTTTCCCCCAGAATTTTAATCATTTATTTAAAAGAATTTTCCTCAAAATCTTGGGGTATTACAAGAATAATCATCTATAATTACAAAAACATATTTTCTGTGATTTATTGACTGAATTTTAGATGGACCAAATAAATCAAGATGAAGTAATTCAAGAGGTTTTGAAGTTGAAATCATATCTTTTAATTTAAAGGAACTTTTTCTAAGTTTTCCTAGTTGACATGCATCACATAGACTATCTACTTTAAAATTCATTTTGAGGGAGGCCTCTTACTAGATCATGTTTTGACAGTCTAGATAAGAGTTTGAAATTCAAATGCCCAAATCTCTTATGCCAAATCCAAGGGTCACTTTCATTTTCCAAAAGACACAAGTTATCATTTGAAATTTTCATACTAAGAATATAAATATTCTTTTTCCTAATTCCCTCAAATATTATGGTTGAATTATTGTCTTCAATGTGACACTTATCTTTTCAAATTTAATTTTATATCCTTTATCGCATAGTTGAATTATACTTAGCAGATTGTGTTTCAGATTCTTAACTAGCAAAACATTAGTAATAATAGGAGTTTCAGAGTTACCGACTTTGCCGATGCCGATCACATAACCTTTTGAATTGTCTCCAAAGTTAACCAGTCCTTCGTCTTCGTTTATTATATCATTCAGCATATCTGGATTCCCAGTCATGTGTCTAGAACATCCACTATCGAGTATCCATTTGTTCCTTTTGATCTGCACAGTTTGTTTGTTCTGGATTGGTTCCTCAATTCCCATAAAGCATGATTCCTGCACATCAAACAATCTTAGTAGACAACTTGTATTTGAATATTGATTATATGCAGACTCAAGAAACAATGATGATCTGAATATTTCTAAATATGCATTAATAGAATTCTTAAACATAGCCATAAAAAAACTTGTTCAAAAATCAGATTATGAAACTTTTGAAAACTGTAACGACCCGTAAATTTTAACCGTTTTAATAACGTAATTAATTGAATTTTTCGAAATTTTAAACGATAAAATTTTGAAATAAAAATTTAATATTTGGAATATGTATAATTAAACATAGCAACTAGTAAATTTTCGTTCGAAAATATGAAAATTTATTTCGCGCGTAAATTCACTTCAATTTAATCAGTTAAAAAGCGATGAAAATAAAATGTTCCGAAACCTAAATATTTTTACATAGAAAAATTCTAAACCATCTTCTGAGCAAGATGTCAGTTTGTCGCTTTTCCAAATTCGGACTTCTTTAGCTCCGTCGATCTTATTCTTCAGCGTTTTTCTTGCATTTTTCGTAGTAGAAAAATTCGAATTTTTATAATTCAATCGTACCGCTAATATCTGTATACCGTTTTGATCGTCTCGTCGTGCTGATCTCTACGGTATATTTATTTCTGTGTTTTGGGGTCCGATGCACCGCGGAAACCACGAAACGGTTAACCGGGTCGGTACCAGATTTGTGCCCGTTGGTTTTTGTGACTTTTCATTTTCAATGTACAATCCTAACAGCTATCAAGGGCTGGATATTAATTATACCTTGAGTTTAAGAACGTGACTTTTGCTTTTCTATTGGTTCACTTTTAAATTATAGTTCGGTTCCCTATCCTTGGTTCTCTGTGCAATCTTAAAAGAATAAGTAAAACTTAAAATGGAAGGTCACATTTTCTTTTGCTTGGATCCTTCTTCTTTCTTTTTTATTTTTTTGCCTGGAGACCATCAAACCCACGCCTCCTTCATCTCCCCGCCTCGGCCACAGCACTGCAACCGCCTTCCACCTCCACCTTGCTCACCCACCATCGCTTCCGCATTACATCCCTCCGACGCCGTCTGAGCTACCCAAAACCCGGGAACCCGCTTCCATCACCCAAGCGCCTGCCGCACCACGTGACAACCCACCACCCTCAACCTCTCCACCTACCCACGCACTGACCATCTCCACCTTCACAGCCGCAACCACCGTCGAGATCCACCAGCACCGGACACCACACACGCACCTTCCCCTCCGGCCTTCTTCCTTACGCCGTGCCACGTCAGCAACCTGAGCTCGTCCATCGCCAGATCCCATTGCCAATCCAGCCACATCTCCTCTTCTTTATATTTTGAAAAATTTGGTAAGCAAGTTTTTTTTTGTATATATGTTTAGCATGTAGCCTGTTTGCTGTCTACCTACTATAGTTGTTTGGCAAATTTTGGTTTTTGGTTGTTATATAAATATATATATAAAGTAGTTTGGCTGTATTGTTGTTTGCGTTTTAAAAGTTTATGAATTTAGTCAGTGTATACATATTTGTTAATATATATCTTTATTTTACCGTGTTCTGTACACTATGCTATTTCATATATAAAGATTTGTAACCGCATATATTTTTAAATCTAAATGCTGCTTTGTTTTTTTTTTGTTGTATATCTCATAGTTCACATATACGAATATAGATAAGATTTTGTATAGATTTCATTGTATAAGTGTTGTACTTTGTTGTTTCTTCTGTCGCAGATACGGGCATATATTATATGCTGTTTATATACGCATGTTGCTGTTAATATAATTTGATAATTGAGTTTATATATATATACAGTTTTAATGCTTGCTTTGAGTTGTTTTAATTGTATAGATATTTGGTTTATATTTGTAAGTGTTGTTCATATAAGAGTGATTTGGGTTACAGCTTATATATAGTTACGGAAATGGTTAAAAGTTGATGAACATAAGCATGTTGTTTTCGCATGTATATATTATTTATATTTATAATATGTCTCAAATGTTATATTTTATGAGATATATATTTTATGATAGGTGCGAGTACAAAATGTTGTATATATAGGTGTTAAACGCGTAAATTTTTAAATGTATCGATTAAAAATTTCATTTTTTTTATATATGAATTTATAATTTATTATGCAAGTTTTAGTTTAAAATGTTGATTCTAGAAACACACACATCTAGTTATTTTATGTAATGAGAATGTGATCTTGTATATATATATATACACAATTTTATATGTTTATGAGTATTGTTCCAAAGGTTTATTTTATTTTGGGATTTTGGTTAGCGGATATGTTGACAAAATAATAATAATAATATGTTAGCGTTGCTGTTCTATTAAATCTACTCTGATTTGTTTTATCGCTTCTGTTACCAGCCTTGTCCGTCGTGCCCGTTCTCCCCGTCGAATCATGTCCAATTTGCTTTGTTTCGAAGTTCGTGTTCAGTTTCGTAACTTACTTCATCTCCTGTTCTCTCTAGCCTCGAAAGGTGAGCAATCACTCACGATTAACGTTCTTTTATTTATTAGATTTGATTTCAATGGAAACGACAATTGAAATATGCTGCTGTTAGTTAATTACACTGTTATATATGCTATTGCCTGTATCAGTTCACCTGTGATATCTGACACCATTATCTGTTAATTATTTATGCAATAATAATACAATTTGGCTGATAATTGATTGATTGTTGATGTTTATATTGGACGTTAAATTGTTAATGTCAAAATGTTAAATAGTGTGGAATTGAAGTTGATATAGGATAATTAATTGTTAAATTTGATTAACTGGCATTTGTATAATATGATCCCTTTAACTGTTAAACTTATTGACACGTAGGATTTGTTTAATTACATTTTGAACCACTGAATGTATGTTGTTAAATTGATGATGGATGAAATTGTAAGTAGATGACAAGTGAAAAACCGTAATGTAATAATCTTTAATCTACATGAAATGATAGTGTAGATTCTAGAAATAATTATATTAATTCGTACAAATAACAATGCGAATTAATACGGTTATTTCGGGATTATTTGAATTGATTATTAGATTGATATTGATTGTTGTTATTGCTTGTTTATTTACTTTGACACCATCCCAGTTATCACACTACAAGTTCCCTTTGTTATGCTTTGATTTTGAATTGAATTGGAATCGGGTTGAAATGATAAATACCCAAATTGAACTTTGACCTAGGATAGGAAATTTAAATAAAACCCGATTGGTCAATGAATTTGATTTAAAATAAATAAAGGTTTTATTTGAATAAATAATATGGTTTTGAAATTAAGTTTGAAATTGAATTTAGTTTGAAATTATTAAACTTTGAAATGATTTAATAATTAAGTTTGGAATTATAATTAAGTTTTGAAATTATTAAGCTTTGAAATTATTTAATAATTAAGTTTTGGATTATTTAATAATTAAATAAGATTGAATTATTTAATTGAATTGGATTTTTAATTAATAAAAATTGAACTTTCGAATAAGTGGATTTTACTTCGTAAATAATTGAAATCGAGTTTTCTTTATTAAGTGAGTTTTGGAAAATTATTTAAGAAAGTAAATAAGTGAAATTGAATTTCTTTAACAAGAAATGAAAATGTCATATTTTTGGAATTAATGTAAGACTTGTAATTGAAAGAATTGATTTGATGAATTGAATTTAATTCAAAAGTGTAAGTGATTTAATGAAGTTGGACTTAAGAAATTGATTTAATAAATTGGAAATTTAATAGAAATTGTTTTGAATGATAAAGTAACTTAACGAATATTGAATGGAATCGATAAATGAGTTTAAATTGATTTGAATGTTAAATAGAATTTATTTAAATGATTTCGGAATGAAACTTATATACGAACTTGAATCAATATTTGAATTGTTTTAAATAGAAATTGAAATTGAATTATAAGATTTTGAAACGGAAAATTGGAAGTTTTGAAACGAAAATTTGGAAATTGTTTTAGAAAGACAAATGAAATGTTGATTTACGAATTCTATTTGAAATTGAAATTGATTTGGTTTTTGAAATATATAAACGACCAATCGGTGTAATAATTACGAAAGTTATTAAAGAGACCGGGATTGGTAATGGATATACTCTCTATCTGAACCGAAACCACTTTAATAACTATACGCGGAGTGTTGATCCAGAACGAAGTGGATGGATTTGGTGAACGCGTTGACTGAAGAAAGAGAACGATTTTGGATGACCCCTGACATGACTAAAACAGGAGCCGCGCCGGGCCATTGAGGATCGCCATCTCTAGCGGACACACTTCTTCGATACCTTATCTATTACTTATGTGATTCGATTTGGGTGCACCCCTCGATTATGGGAGTGTTGTTTCGCGGTGTTGAGGTAGTAGCTGCTATGCTCAACATCAGTCCGGATCAGGCAACTACTAGTATCCTAGTTGGTATCGCCTCATGTACCTTGTCATACTGATTATCCTATACGCGACCACTACGATTTTGATTTGTACCTTTAGTATATGGATTGCCCTCTGGTGACTTCCGGTTTTGGGGAAACTACGGTCTTGTATATGCTCTTGGGAATAAAATGTGTTAAGGGTGGAATGGGCCATGACTTAACGCTATTTTGATATCTTTTATATTACTGATAGGCATTATCTACTTATCGTACACTACTACATAGTAGATAGTTTAACGGATCCTTAAAGGATGGTTATTCCAAACATCCTTTAAGTTACTTGTATTCCAATTGCTATTTCACTTGAGTTGGATTTATTAATATAAGAATGTTAATCCTGACTCGAGTGTCTTGTGTTTTTGCTTTACGCTCGGGTCAGACTGAGTGTACCAGTATTCGAGACTCACCTTTGGAGTTGGAGCTTTGCTTGAAGATCCAGCCATCTATTCTGCTTTCAGTATTTGATGATTCCAATGATGTATTATGCTTTGTATCTGATGTATCATATTACTCTTCCATTGTATCTGGTTTAACTCTGATGTAACTTATATATTTATATAGTAGCTTCATGAACTACTATCTCTTTTATTTCCGCTGCACTTATTACTCTGTGTCTGTGATCTGTGATTATTTATTTACTGTATATGTTCAGTTTTGCCAAATTTAAATTAACAACGCGGTATTTTGAGCAATTCAACTCCGGCATGAGTGTCTACCTATACACTTATAATGGATGCGAATGGTCCAAAATGGCGGGTCGTTACAGTTGGTATCAGAGCTTTGGTAGCTCTAGGCAAAACTTAATATATAGGGTAAATGTATTCACAGAATCACTCTCATTCGAGTTTCAATCTCTTCCTTTGACTCAATTCCTTTAAATTTTGGAACGTTCTCCTCGGTTCCGAAATTCATTCATGTCTTTCACTATTCGTCTTCTTTCGATTCTGGAGCATCCCACAACTCCACTTTGAATAATCTTTATAATGAGTCGGCAATCTCGCCAATCTTCGAATAATTCGTAAAGGAGTAAACTCCTTTATAATAGGCATCGATTTACCGGAGATTTCTGTATCCTTGGTTTACGATGCTATCTATCTCCTGCTATACCTGAATTTTATTTCTCGAGATCGGATGTTGATTTACCTCGGAATTTAGCATCGATCTTATTATCTAAGTCACGGTCGATCCAGTTAAGGTTGCCCGTAAATTAAAAAGCTTATCCGTCTCCCAATTCTGTTAATATAATTATCCTATCTCTTATTCCGAACTTATCTTCGAATCAAATTTCTCTTTGATTTGAGTCCATCAAAATTTGAATCTCTATCCTTATTTTGAAAATTCATTCCTGTATCGTCGAGCAAAGAAATGTATTTGTAAATTTATATTAAAAATGTTTTATATATTGTGTTGTTTGAGTTGTTGATATGATTTGGGTTTCCGATCGATTCGTCTGATCAGCGCTATCGATAGGATCTCCAAAACACTTGAGCAGAGCAAACTGACACAACATTGTTTTCAAATTTAGTAAATAAAATAGTTTTGTATGATTATATTTTATATAAGTATAAAGTTTTCTGAAATTTAATTGTTAATGAATTTGTTGTATGAAATAATAATATTTGATTTTCATTTATTGTTTTGTAAACCATTGACTATTGCATAATATAAATAAATGAATTTATAAACTTGGTTATAAATTTATTGGAATTTGAAATGAATTTAATTCAGAAATTTGAGAATTTATTAGTTTCCGGTGATTTCGAACTTTGGTTTTAAAATTTAAAGTATATATTATTGAAAGTATTTTCGAATAGAAATCGTTTTCAAAGAATTTTTAAAATGTTGAAATCAGTGCTCTTCTCTTTGTCGCTGGAAAATAATTTCGGTGATGGCGGCCGCATCATCGACGTTCATTTTCGAGTTTCGAAGTGGAGAAACCATTCTGTAGCTTTGCTACGGTTTTGCTTTGAAAAATATATTGATTTGAATTTCTTCAGTATAATTTGATTTATATATATATATAGGTATCTTATTTTAAAATTTAATTTGATTTGATATAAATATGTTATATATATCTCTACATTGTTTAAAGTTAATCGGAAATCTAATTCTTAAACTTTGTTAAAGGATGATTTTAATTATAAACAAAACCAAAATTTGGAATAAGTATTTAAACTTGAGATAATTGAATTTGAAAATTTTATTTGTATAGTACTAAATTGCATTTCAATATAACTTACCTAAATTATTCATAAGTTAAAATGTAATTGGATAATATACAATATAAAATAATTTTATAAATAAAATTGAGTGTTTATAATAGATGTTATACACTAAATTTTGATTTTAAAGATGTTAATAGAGTTAGATAGGATAATTAGTAAACTCAGTAAATAATGAAATAAATTTGCTTTGAAAGAATTAAAAATTTTGGTTTGAAAGAATTAATAAATTGAAATTTGATCA
Organism: Allium fistulosum; assembly: GCA_030737815.1. Taxonomy (NCBI): domain Eukaryota; kingdom Viridiplantae; phylum Streptophyta; class Magnoliopsida; order Asparagales; family Amaryllidaceae; genus Allium; species Allium fistulosum. Next base: position 746,876,092 of record CM060905.1, on the reverse strand, counting down.
ACATATGAAAATACCTTGAATTTAAAAGAAATTAATAGATGTAAATTAATTTTAAATCGAACTTTTATGTTTTAAATTAATTTATATGGGTTAAATATATGTGATAAGAAATATTAAGTGAAATAAAATTTATAAAAATTTGGAATTAAAGAATTTAATCTGTTGAAAATAAAATATGATTATAATAAAAGATTATTAAAATTTATGGTTTTAGAAATCGTAAATTAAAGATAATTGGATAATAAGATAATGAATTTAGAAATAGTTGAGATTTATTTTAGTGAAATCAAAAGGATTAAATCAATTATTGAATATCAATTTATTTAAATTTGAATTTATATGGTTTAAATTAATTGTTATTTTGTATTTCAAATATGTTTTCTTTCTGGTTGTTTCTATTCTCCTACCTCGTTCCTTTTCGAGGACGAAAAGTTTTGAGTGGGGGAGAGTGTAACGACCCGTAAATTTTAACCGTTTTAATAACGTAATTAATTGAATTTTTCGAAATTTTAAACGATAAAATTTTGAAATAAAAATTTAATATTTGGAATATGTCTAATTAAACATAGCAACTGGTAAATTTTCGTCCGAAAATATGAAAATTTATTTCGCGCGTAAATTCACTTCAATTTAATCAGTTAAAAAGCGATGAAAATAAAATGTTCCGAAACCTAAATATTTTTACATAGAAAAATTCTAAACCATCTTCTGAGCAAGATGTCAGTTTGTCGCTTTTCCAAATTCGGACTTCTTTAGCTCCGTCGATCTTATTCTTCAGCGTTTTTCTTGCATTTTTCGTAGTAGAAAAATTCGAATTTTTATAATTCAATCGTACCGCTAATATCTGTATACCGTTTTGATCGTCTCGTCGTGCTGATCTCTACGGTATATTTATTTCTGTGTTTTGGGGTCCGATGCACCGCGGAAACCACGAAACGGTTAACCGGGTCGGTACCAGATTTGTGCCCGTTGGTTTTTGTGACTTTTCATTTTCAATGTACAATCCTAACAGCTATCAAGGGCTGGATATTAATTATACCTTGAGTTTAAGAACGTGACTTTTGCTTTTCTATTGGTTCACTTTTAAATTATAGTTCGGTTCCCTATCCTTGGTTCTCTGTGCAATCTTAAAAGAATAAGTAAAACTTAAAATGGAAGGTCACATTTTCTTTTGCTTGGATCCTTCTTCTTTCTTTTTTATTTTTTTGCCTGGAGACCATCAAACCCACGTCTCCTTCATCTCCCTGCCTCGGCCACAGCACTGCAACCGCCTTCCACCTCCACCTTGCTCACCCACCATCGCTTCCGCATTACATCCCTCCGACGCCGTCTGAGCTACCCAAAACCCGGGAACCCGCATCCATCACCCAAGCGCCTGCCGCACCACGTGACAACCCACCACCCTCAACCTCTCCACCTACCCACGCACTGACCATCTCCACCTTCACAGCCGCAACCACCGTCGAGATCCACCAGCACCGGACACCACACACGCGCCTTCCCCTCCGGCCTTCTTCCTGACGCCGTGCCACGTCAGCAACCTGAGCTCGTCCATCGCCAGATCCCATTGCCAATCCAGCCACATCTCCTCTTCTTTATATTTTGAAAAATTTGGTAAGCAAGTTTTTTTTTGTATATATGTTTAGCATGTAGCCTGTTTGCTGTCTACCTACTATAGTTGTTTGGCAAATTTTGGTTTTTGGTTGTTATATAAATATATATATAAAGTAGTTTGGCTGTATTGTTGTTTGCGTTTTAAAAGTTTATGAATTTAGTCAGTGTATACATATTTGTTAATATATATCTTTATTTTACCGTGTTCTGTACACTATGCTATTTCATATATAAAGATTTGTAACCGCATATATTTTTAAATCTAAATGCTGCTTTGTTTTTTTTTGTTGTATATCTCATAGTTCACATATACGAATATAGATAAGATTTTGTATAGATTTCATTGTATAAGTGTTGTACTTTGTTGTTTCTTCTGTCGCAGATACGGGCATATATTATATGCTGTTTATATACGCATGTTGCTGTTAATATAATTTGATAATTGAGTTTATATATATATACAGTTTTAATGCTTGCTTTGAGTTGTTTTAATTGTATAGATATTTGGTTTATATTTGTAAGTGTTGTTCATATAAGAGTGATTTGGGTTACAGCTTATATATAGTTACGGAAATGGTTAAAAGTTGATGAACATAAGCATGTTGTTTTCGCATGTATATATTATTTATATTTATAATATGTCTCAAATGTTATATTTTATGAGATATATATTTTATGATAGGTGCGAGTACAAAATGTTGTATATATAGGTGTTAAACGCGTAAATTTTTAAATGTATCGATTAAAAATTTCATTTTTTTTATATATGAATTTATAATTTATTATGCAAGTTTTAGTTTAAAATGTTGATTCTAGAAACACACACATCTAGTTATTTTATGTAATGAGAATGTGATCTTGTATATATATATATACACAATTTTATATGTTTATGAGTATTGTTCCAAAGGTTTATTTTATTTTGGGATTTTGGTTAGCGGATATGTTGACAAAATAATAATAATAATATGTTAGCGTTGCTGTTCTATTAAATCTACTCTGATTTGTTTTATCGCTTCTGTTACCAGCCTTGTCCGTCGTGCCTGTTCTCCCCGTCGAATCATGTCCAATTTGCTTTGTTTCGAAGTTCGTGTTCAGTTTCGTAACTTACTTCATCTCCTGTTCTCTCTAGCCTCGAAAGGTGAGCAATCACTCACGATTAACGTTCTTTTATTTATTAGATTTGATTTCAATGGAAACGACAATTGAAATATGCTGCTGTTAGTTAATTACACTGTTATATATGCTATTGCCTGTATCAGTTCACCTGTGACATCTGACACCATTATCTGTTAATTATTTATGCAATAATAATACAGTTTGGCTGATAATTGATTGATTGTTGATGTTTATATTGGACGTTAAATTGTTAATGTCAAAATGTTAAATAGTGTGGAATTGAAGTTGATATAGGATAATTAATTGTTAAATTTGATTAACTGGCATTTGTATAATATGATCCTTTTAACTGTTAAACTTATTGACACGTAGGATTTGTTTAATTACATTTTGAACCACTGAATGTATGTTGTTAAATTGATGATGGATGAAATTGTAAGTAGATGACAAGTGAAAAACCGTAATGTAATAATCTTTAATCTACATGAAATGATAGTGTAGATTCTAGAAATAATTATATTAATTCGTACAAATAACAATGCGAATTAATACGGTTATTTCGGGATTATTTGAATTGATTATTAGATTGATATTGATTGTTGTTATTGCTTGTTTATTTACTTTGACACCATCCCAGTTATCACACTGCAAGTTCCCTTTGTTATGCTTTGATTTTGAATTGAATTGGAATCGGGTTGAAATGATAAATACCCAAATTGAACTTTGACCTAGGATAGGAAATTTAAATAAAACCCGATTGGTCAAATAATTTGATTTAAAATAAATAAAGGTTTTATTTGAATAAATAATATGGTTTTGAAATTAAGTTTGAAATTGAATTTAGTTTGAAATTATTAAACTTTGAAATGATTTAATAATTAAGTTTGGAATTATAATTAAGTTTTGAAATTATTAAGCCTTGAAATTATTTAATAATTAAGTTTTGGATTATTTAATAATTAAATAAGATTGAATTATTTAATTGAATTGGATTTTTAATTAATAAAAATTGAACTTTCGAATAAGTGGATTTTACTTCGTAAATAATTGAAATCGAGTTTTCTTTATTAAGTGAGTTTTGGAAAATTATTTAAGAAAGTAAATAAGTGAAATTGAATTTCTTTAACAAGAAATGAAAATGTCATATTTTTGGAATTAATGTAAGACTTGTAATTGAAAGAATTGATTTGATGAATTGAATTTAATTCAAAAGTGTAAGTGATTTCATGAAGTTGGACTTAAGAAATTGATTTAATAAATTGGAAATTTAATAGAAATTGTTTTGAATGATAAAGTAACTTAACGAATATTGAATGGAATCGATAAATGAGTTTAAATTGATTTGAATGTTAAATAGAATTTATTTAAATGATTTCGGAATGAAACTTATATACGAACTTGAATCAATATTTGAATTGTTTTAAATAGAAATTGAAATTGAATTATAAGATTTTGAAACGGAAAATTGGAAGTTTTGAAACGAAAATTTGGAAATTGTTTTAGAAAGACAAATGAAATGTTGATTTACGAATTCTATTTGAAATTGAAATTGATTTGGTTTTTGAAATATATAAACGACCAATCGGTGTAATAATTACGAAAGTTATTAAAGAGACCAGGATCGGTAATGGATATACTCTCTATCTGAACCGAAACCACTTTAATAACTATACGCGGAGTGTTGATCCAGAATGAAGTGGATGGATTTGGTGAACGCGTTGACTGAAGAAAGAGAACGATTTTGGATGACCCCTGACATGACTAAAACAGGAGCCGCGCCGGGCCATTGAGGATCGCCATCTCTAGCGGACACACTTCTTCGATACCTTATCTATTACTTATGTGATTCGATTTGGGTGCACCCCTCGATTATGGGAGTGTTGTTTCGCGGTGTTGAGGTAGTAGCTGCTATGCTCAACATCAGTCCGGATCAGGCAACTACTAGTATCCTAGTTGGTATCGCCTCATGTACCTTGTCATACTGATTATCCTATACGCGACCACTACGATTTTGATTTGTACCTTTAGTATATGGATTGCCCTCTGGTGATTTCCGGTTTTGGGGAAACTACGGTCTTGTATATGCTCTTGGGAATAAAATGTGTTAAGGGTGGAATGGGCCATGACTTAACGCTATTTTGATATCTTTTATATTACTGATAGGCATTATCTACTTATCGTACACTACTACATAGTAGATAGTTTAACGGATCCTTAAAGGATGGTTATTCCAAACATCCTTTAAGTTACTTGTATTCCAATTGCTATTTCACTTGAGTTGGATTTATTAATATAAGAATGTTAATCCTGACTCGAGTGTCTTGTGTTTTTGCTTTACGCTCGGGTCAGACTGAGTGTACCAGTATTCGAGACTCACCTTTGGAGTTGGAGCTTTGCTTGAAGATCCAGCCATCTATTCTGCTTTCAGTATTTGATGATTCCAATGATGTATTATGCTTTGTATCTGATGTATCATATTACTCTTCCATTGTATCTGGTTTAACTCTGATGTAACTTATATATTTATATAGTAGCTTCATGAACTACTATCTCTTTTATTTCCGCTGCACTTATTACTCTGTGTCTGTGATCTATGATTATTTATTTACTGTATATGTTCAGTTTTGCCAAATTTAAATTAACAACGTGGTATTTTGAGCAATTCAACTCCGGCATGAGTGTCTACCTATACACTAATAATGGATGCGAATGGTTCAAAATGGCGGGTCGTTACAAAAACCTTGCTCTGATACCAAATATGAGGAATGCGGAATATGGATCTTAAGGCTAGGAATAACACTAGAGGGGGGGGTGAATAGTGTTTATAAGAAATTACTAAATCTTTTTGAGTTTATGTTAATTTGAACACAATTGTATGTAATATTCAGACACAGATATAATCACAGAAACAAACACAGATGTAGAAATAAAGTAAATATAGTAAAGGAAAGAACACACCGGATTTTATACTGGTTCGGAGTTACCCTACATCCAGTCCCACACAACTAAGTACGGATTTTCGTTCAAAAGCAATTCAATAATTACAACCCTCGGTTTCAAGGCTACGAGGTACACCCTCCAGAATCACAATCCTCTGGGTAGAGATACTTGATTTTCGGGGCAACAAGTTCACCCAATTGATTTCCAAGGCTACAATCACACCTTTTCTCGCTTGATTGATTTCCAAGGCTACAACCACACCTTTTCTCGCTAGATAGATTACAAAGAAGCCTATAACTCTGAATAGCACTTGTATCTTGTTGAGATAGTGATAGAGAATCAAACCAGAGATTATCTAGTTAGATTCAATGTTAATTTCGGCAGAGTAATGATAGGATTTTGAATAAGAAAATGTGGAAGAAGAAGAGAAGTGAAAAACCAGAAAATCTGATATTAAATTCGTTGAAACTAACCCCTATCTATAGAAGAACAACAGTCATGTCCATTCGTGAAAGGTTATGGCGAATAGACACTTCTTTTGAAATTCAAATTTTTGGTCCTAACTGACACTATGTCGACATGGGGTACTAGGGCATGTCGACATCCCAAAGCATTTTTTAATGATTTGATTTTCTTTGAAAATAACCTTTATCTTATATTAAACTATTTTAAACTTTATAAATATACTTGACTATAGATAAAATACATAGATAAATATAGAGAATAATATATATAAAATTTACTATAATTTTATATTTAAATCTAAGTATAAAGATAGTTTAAAACAAACGAAGTTTAAAAACACAAGTTTATTAAAAACAAAAACAAAGAATATTTTAAGGCTAAAAATCTTTTTGAAAATCATTTGAAAAGATAATTTTTAAGGCTAAAACATTTTGAAAAGCAGTTTTGAAAATCATTCTGAAGTAGTTTTTGAAAATCATTTTGAAGTAGTTTTGCAGGCTTCTTCCTGCAGAATATCTCATCATATCAGGACTCGAGAACTTGTACAAAACCAGGATGTTCGTGGGTTTGTAAGCCACTTGTCGTAGGTTTGTAAGCTACTTGTCGTGGGTTTGTAAGCCACTAAAAAGGTAGAAATGGGTTCCATCCCAAAAGAAAAATGGAGTGAAGATTTCAGTGCTATTATGAAGTTTTAACATAATTCTAGACTCAATACTTATCTTGAAATCTTGAACTCTTGATAATCTTGAATCTCTATACTGTACAGTCTTCATTCTTTGTACCTGCATGGTTAAATCCTGCATATACATATATATCTAAACTATAATGTTAGTATTTATATTTTATAATCTTATTCTAAGGTTGTTGTCATCAAAACCATCATCTCAAGGACTAACACCAATGTTGCAGAAAGTTTTAATAGTTGGATTTTAGATGAACGAGCATTGCCTATTACTTTGTGTTTAGATGGTATTCATGTTAAGATTATGGAACAAATGGCTAGAAGAAGAGAAGAGTGTCGTTTGTGGAGAACAAGTCTTTGCCCTTCTATGGAGTTACGTTTAGGTGAATTGATTGAAGAAGGATTTGGATGGGATGTATATAAATCTTCTGATTTTGCTTTTGAAGTGAAATCTCCAAACTCTCATTGTGTTGATTTGAAGGAACGGGTTTGTAGTTGCAACCAATGGAAAATTACGGGATTTCCTTGTGCTCATGCTATAAAGTGTATGAACAAGTTTAAGTATTCTGTATATGATTTTGTCGAGAATTATTTCACTGTTGATTCTTATCGATGTTCTTATGCCAATGCTATAAATCCTATTCCAAATTATGATAGGCCTATTGTTGATGGTAGCATTCAAGATGTTATCAAACCACCAAAGGAGAAACGTGGTGCTGGCAGACCATCAGTGAAGCGCAAAGGAGGATTTTCATATTTTCATAACAAGCAAAACAGATGTGGCAAGTGCAAGCAATTTGGTCATAATAAACGGAATTGTCAAGCTTCAAAGAGGATATAATTTGATTTTACATTTTTAATTTGTTCAAAGTAATAAGTGTATGTGAGACTTGTTTCAGTGGTCTATAATAATCGAACCTTTTGTTATTAATTTGTATTTAGTATAGCATATTATGAAATTGATTTTAATTTCAGCTATTTTAGTATAGATGATAGTATCGGTTATTTGTTTTTGCAGTATCAGTTCTGTTGTTTGTTTTTACAAGTTTGGGTACCAGTATCATTTTTACAGTATCATTTTTTACAGTACCAGTTTTTATAAGTTTTTACATGTATCAGTTTTTATAAGTTTTGGTATCATTTTTTACAGTTTCGATATCAGTTAGCTTGGTTGGCAATAATGTTTGGTTGATTGGATAAAAACGGCTTTATTATCAGTTTTTGTTTGTTTTTAGTATCAGTTTCGTGTATTATAATACATGCTAGAATTGACATCAGTACTACTAAATAATTAGAATGATATCCGGTGTTTGCAAAACCTGATACCTTCACTAATTGTTGTTTCATAAAGTATGTTGAGTGTAAGTTTTAACAAAAATGATACTATCAGTCATAAGAACTGATGCCCAATTACTGTTTTGTATTGAAATATTATATGAAATTTGATAATATCATTTTACAACTGATAGTTGCATCATAAAACTGATAATATTATGTGGGATCCATAGTTGGATGATAGAACATACACTAGTTAATCTTGTTATAATATAAACAATAGGAAAAGAAAAGAACATCAACCATAACATCTCATTCCAGGAGATCAGTATTGTTTTTACAAGTAAAAGCAGCATTGTTTTAATAACATAACAACATTACTTCATAAGTATGAAACTGCAACAGAACATCATTACTTCACAAGTACACATTTCAACAGAACAACATTACTTTACAGGTACCAAATTAATTGTGAAATAACGCAATGTGAATTCATTTCCTTTTTTTTCTTTGTTCTTCTAGGCTTGACATGTATTTAGACATACTCCAGCAGTGTTCATCATCTGTTAATATTGCATGTACAATCCTTGCTCTTATTGATAATATTTCTTTCTTTTCAATTTTTATTGGTATCCTGCTTTTGTTCAGCGAAATGATGAATGTAACGACCCTGGATTTTAATTAAATTTAAATTGATAATTAATTTGATTTTTGAATTAAAATTTGTGAAATTAATCGATAAATTGAAGCGAATTTCCCCAATTCAAATAGAATATATATATTAAATCGTATAAATATAAAAATATGGAAATTCATCTATATTATAAAATAAATTATATAGTTCATACAATATAAAGTAAATCTTGATATCATAAATCAATACAAAATAATACAAATAGAATAGACTACAAAATAATAAAAGAAAAATAAAATAAAGTGAATACATTAGTTAAATTTTAATATCATAATGAATATAGAACTTCATTTCTATTCCAAAGTGATAAGGCTAAAGCAAATTATTCAAGTACAAACAAAATATCTTCAAATATGAAACATGACCAAAATTTTATATAGAGACATATAAAGCAAACCAGACAAGTATGAACAAACACACACACACACACACACACACACACACACACACATATATATATATATATATATGTATGTAGGTTTAAAAGAAGAAAAAATGTAAACATTTATGAACAAATAGGATAAGTATGTAGAAGTAAAAAGATAAGTATGGTATGTAGATTGTACAATGGTAATTAATACAAGTACCTTCAGCCACCAAAGTGAACAAATCAGCTCAGTCAATAAAGATAAGGAAAAAGAGAAAAATCTCTGATCAATTTGTACAAACAAATAAAAAAATGTATCACCCTGTAACTCGTTTTGTATCAAAGCCTTTTCATCTCAGTTTTCGTTCCATTCAAAACTGAGAAAAAAATCTCTGAAGTAAATATCATTTAAAACTCAAACGATAATTCAATATAAACAACAATACAATTCAAGACAAACCAGATCAATCAAAGAATCAAGAAAGAAAGATCTCAACTACCAGTTTTTCAAAAGCCTGTTTCAACATAAAGGAAGGCTCTGTTCTTTCTTTTAATCACTGTGAGTAACGCATTTTTCTTAAATTTTAAAAGTATAAATCTGTTGTTTATATATACATGTCTCTGTGAATAAGCTTGTTTATACATACATGGATCCTCTGAATATAATTGAAAGCTGGAAGTGTTTATACAGGCTCATTGTTCTAGGACTCTAAAAACAAAATTTTGATTTCAAAAATCATTTCCATTCGATCCACTTGATGCTTGGGCTTAGATTTAAAACAAAAATTGTTTGTTCAAGCATATACCAAGTTTTAAACATTTATACAAGTTAAAACAACTTTTAATCTTCTATGGAAATCAAGAAATCAGTGCTAACTTTAAATAAGCCAAGATTCAAACTTCATAATTTATGAATTCAAGTGTATAAATGGAATTATTATACCTTAATATGATTTTTAAAGCAAGATTTATAATTTTTAGATCAAGAATCCAAGAGTAGTTTTGGTTTGTTAGAACTTCTTTGTTTTGAGGAATTCTAGTAATCACGTCGATGGGGGAGGTTGGGGTTCTCTGTGGTGATGGAAGAGTTATCGGAGGGTCGAGGAAAAATGGTGTGTTGGCGTGCGGTCGGTCGTGGTAGCGGCGGCATGTGATTTTAGTCTGGAAACATAGTTTTTGTCGAGGCTATATGTTTGATTCGTTCGACATCGGTAGTTGACCGAGTGTTACAAGGGTTTGAGAGATAGTAGAGGGGAGGACGACAAGTAGTTGGACGGAATTTCGAGTTGTCTGGTGATCGAGGTTGCGAGAACCGCGGTGGTTTCCAGGTCGATGATGGTTCCAGCTTGTTTCCAGGTTAGGCCTAAGCAGCTCGAACGTGATTTTGAGTTGAAGGTGATGTTTTGATGTTTGGATTGGGTTGCGTAGTTGATAAGTGATGTGCTAGAGGGTTTGTCATTGGCAAGAGGTGGCTGTGGCGATGGTGTACGTGTATGGCATAGTAGAGATGGGTGCCAGTGTCGTCGATGTCATGTGTCTCGAGTCGATACTTGAGTAAGCGAGGCGATTGCTTCGGGTTAGTAGTCGAGTTCGAGAGAGTTACCTGATACTTTAACTTATGTTTAAACTAAAAACTACTGGAAATAAAAAAGAAGAAAAGCGTGAGAAGAAGAAAGAGAGGGGACTTGGGAGAAATGGTGGGAAACTCAGGTGGGAACTCGAGTAAACTGAGTATTTACTCGAGTTGGGTTTTCAAAGGCTAAGTAAAAATTAAAATTTGAAGTTAATTATCTTGAACAAGCTGAGCATTAATGAATTAATTAATGTCTGAAAGTTGAAGTGTAGAATTGATTCTGAGAAATCATTAATTAAGTTAATATTTAACAATGTTATCTAAAATCTTAATTAATACTTTAATTAAGTAATTAATGTAAAATAAGTTTTAAATTAATTAACATTGAAAGTTTTTAAGGTTAGTGATAATTTGATTTCAAAGTTATTAAAGAAGATTTTAAAATGTTAATTGAGATGAATTATTATTAATTAATTGTTTTAAAAAAGGTAATTAAGAAGAGTTAATTAATTTATAATGGTAATTAATTAAGTAATTAGGGGTTTATCAATTTGCAATTTAAGATTGGTAAATTAATAATTAAGTGTCTAATTTATTTGTGATTAAGGATTGTTAATGATAATTAATTAAAAAGATGGTTAATTAAAGATTTTTGATAAGTTAGTGATTAATGAAAGGATAATTACTTATGGGTGTTTAGATAATTAAGGATAATCAATTTCAGGATTAAGGTTAATTAATTACATAATTAAGGTCAATTAAGTATTGATTAAAAATTAATTAATTAATTAAAGTTGATTAAGTGATTAGGGATAATCACTTATTGTAATTAATTAAGAATAATTAATTAAATGGTATTAGTTAATTTATTAATTGAGGCTAATTAATTTATTATTAAAGGTTAATTAATTAAAATGATTTGTAATTAGTTAACGTTAATTAACCAGGATTAGTGACTAATCTGATTTAATTTAATCAGATAAATAAATTGACCTTACCTATGGATATTTGGATCCTATTGGATGATTTGATTGTTTGATATCCCTGATATGTAATGCTTTGTGATACATCCTGATTTGTATTGTGATCTGTAATGTAATTTATTTATAATGAATTTATATTATCTATCTGTGATTCTGTGTGTATAGTTAAGCGTTATAGGATTATATCGCTTATCAATATTGTTGTGATTGTATCTGTAATGACTGATGATGTTGCACTATTGTGTAAAACCCCTAGACCACACTTTTACACACACAAATATGGATTTCACGAGGAAAGCGGTTAAGTCAAAGATGATTTAAATTTAATATTTTTGAAATTGAAATTTGAATTTCAATTGATTTTGGAAATGAATTTGGGTTAAATGTTAAGCTTTGAAAAGGAGTTTAAAAGATAAAAGTTATTTTGAAAAACTTGATAAAGTTTTCAATTTAAATAATTTAATTTGAATTTGAATTCAAAATTTGGAATTGAATTCCATGTTTTGAAATTTTGGTTAAGATGTTATAAATGTGTTTATATGAATTTAAACCATTCTAAAAGTATGGTTTTGAGAATTTGAATTTAACCCAAGGATTTTAACTCGTATAAATGAATTAGATTTCCAAAATGAAAAGTATTTGTTTCCAAACAATAATAGCTTTCATATAAGGAAAGGATTTTCAATTTGTGTTAAAAGGATTTCAAATTTGTAATGAAAATAGTTTGGAAAACTATGAATAATATATCTTTTGTATAAAAGGTCGAAATGGAATTGTTTTGAAAGCTATCAATTAAATCTTTGATTTAAAATTTAACGAGTTAATTCAATTGAAATGGAAACTGATTTGGAAAATCTATGAATGAATCTTTGTGAAACTGGATGAACTTTGTGAGATGAATATTTTTATAAAAGATTAAAATGGTAATGTGTTTAAACCATTTGAAAGATTAAAACTTTTTTGCATTCTCTAAAACGGTGAATATTATTTTAGAATTACTACCAGGCATCAATCCTTTCTGCTTTACAGTTTTCGAATGATTTGTAGATGTTCGCACAGTAAGATCCGCTTGCACCCTCCTTCCCGAGTTCCGATCTAGAATAACTCCAGATCTATTCGGTCTTTGCCCTCCCAAATTAAGTCTTTGATCAGGACCCGAAGACACAGTAGCCTTACCTCTTTTTCTTCTCACCTCCTCCCAGCCTTCATCATCCCGTAGAGATCCCATGATTTCTAGGTTTGAGGAGAAAGAATTGAAGAACAGAAAGATAAAAAAAGAGATGATTAAGAATACTAGGAGAAAAACGAAAGAAAAAGCAGAAGAATAAGGCAAAAACCCTAATCTCCCGCTCCAAATCTGGAAGCCATGACTTTTTTGTGTGAAGCTAATTGTATTAGAAACCAAGGGTTTTGAGTTAGAAATGGAAGCTAATTGTTTGGAGGAAACAAAAAGGGATAGGAAAGTGAATATAGGATTTTTACTAAGTGGGTTTTGGAAAAGTTAATGGGTTTGGGTGTATTTTTCTTACCTTAGCAAATTTCGGGAACGAAATTTTTATAAGGGGGGAGGAATGTAACGACCCGTAATTTTGGTCGTTAGTTTTGAACATTTAATTTATTTTTAAATTTTGAATTTGAATTATTAATTGATTTTGAATATGAAGAATTAGGTTGAATTAGTGAAATAGTTTATAATTTCAAATATGGAAATTTAATGGATTTGGTAAATATAAATTTAATATTTAAAATTGGGATAATATGTGAATCTGAAGTTAAATGGGAGTGGAAAATGATTTCTAAAATTTATTTAAATTCTATTTAGATTAGAATTATAATATGGACTTTGGAATGGGATAAAAAGTCGATAGGTTTAGATTTGAAATTTATATATTAATTTAATAGTGGAAATTAATATATGGAAATAATGTAAATAGTTGAAATTTTGATTTAAAATGAATCAGAATGATTTCTAAGATGAATATAAATTCTATTTGAATTATAAAGGAGTTAGTAAGTTTAACAAATTGAAAATTTAAATGATTTCGACGATTTTGAAAATCGCTCGATTTAATCGACAAGTTAAAATAGCCTTCTGGGGCACAGTCTTGGAATTCGACGAAACCAGTTTCATTAGATCCGTAATAGTTTATTATTATTGGATTTCAAATTTCGTAGCGTTTGGAGTTACTGTTTGGTCGAACGAAACAAAAACGCGTCGAAATAAATATCGAAAATTTAATATTTAAATTTGATTCAAAAAGCTATCTTCTACATACGATCGAATTAGGCCCCGAAATACATTCCATTGTGTTCGGAATAGGGGTAAAACGTTATAAATGCCTGGCGGCACGTCTCGTTTGGAGTTCGTTCGAAAAAGCACGTTAATTTTGGAAATAATATTTAAATAATATAAAAATACGTGTATATATATGTTGCCACAGTAAAACCCTAGAAGTTTGATACGCGACCGCATCCTTTACTTTTCAATGGCCGACATGCTCTCGTCTTCTTCTTCAAAATTCTCATTATCCATTCACTTTTATCAAAAAAATTCAACTAGAAAATCAATGAGGACCTTGAGATTTGGGCATCTGATGGTGGATTTTCGTTATCTTCAACGTCAGAAGGCGAATTCTGGCTGCGTTCTTTCAGCGTTTGAGCATGTATTTCGAGAGAATGGAAGTGCTTGGGGGTTGCGGTCTCTGGCCGTGGATGCGCGTGGAGATGAGCTACGATGTAGAGGCATTGGATCGTCGTCGAACTCGACGGAGGAGGCGCGACAATTGACTTTGGGATGGCGGCTATGGGTTTAACCACCTTGGTACGAACGGTTGAAAGAAGAAAAATCTTCGGTCTTGATTTCGCTATGGAAAATATACGGCCGTGATTTTTTTCTGAGTATTCTAAAAAGAAAAGTAAAATTTATTAATCTAAATTATATTTCAAAAATTTAAAATTTCATATCTTATCCATACGTTGTCAGAATCGGACGAAATTGGCGGCATTGGAATCGCAGCGACGAGCACTACATGTGGTGCAGATCTGGAGATGTTTGGAGCTAGCAAAAATTTTAGGTTAAATCGAACGGGTTCGATTTAATTTAAAATTGGAACGTTTGGCAATGTAAAACTCAAGGTGAGTTAATTTCACTCAATTTTGGACTACTGGTGATTAATTTTAAATAGTTCAAATTAATAAATGATTGATTGGTTAAATCAATGCATTTTTATTAGTTGGATGTGATATTATATATAGTAGTTTATATATATTGGAGTGATTGATATTCGCGCATTTATATAGCGGATGAGACCCTATGCGCCTCGCATATTAGCGGATGAACCTATATACCACGATATTCCACCTCAAAGTGGAATTGGTATTTTTTTATATTTTGCTAACATCTGTGGATGCAAAGAAATTGGTTGGAGGGATCCAATTGGATTCCTCAAAAATGTTGAATTTTATTGCATATATAGTGATATATGTTTTTGGTGAATAATCTGTGACAGGTTATTGTGTGACTTAAATTGATTGGATGTTATGGTAGTTTACCTAGATTTTTTGTGCTTTTAAATACCATTTAAAAATAGGGTTTGAATTTGGAAGAATTTTAAAAGGGATTTTGAAGTAAAATGTTTATAAAGAGTTTTGGGTTAATAAATTGGATAAAATAAATGGTTTTGAAATTTGTACTTAGCTAAATTGGGTTATTATGAAAAGAGATTATGGAATAAAATTTATAAAAGAATTTTTAAACAATAAATTCTTAAGTGGTACTGGTCTAAAAATAAAAGGAGGTTTTAAAATCGAGATTTTAAATATTTTGGAAGATAGAAGTGAATTTGGAAATAAGTATAAAATTGGTTATACTGGTGTCAGGTAAGGTTTCCAAATTTACGAAGTGAAGTTAAAATCGAGAATCGGGCTTGTTTTTTTTAAAAGATGAGGATTTTAATTATTAGTACAGAAGTTTTAGAAGTGTTAAAAATATTCTGGAAATTAGATGTTAAGTATTTTAAATTGTTAAAGCATATTTAATTACTAATGGTTACTTTATAATGATTTTTAAAAATTTAGTATTATTTAAGAAATGGCTAGTATCTTTGTTTTTCAAAAGATAATTATTAAATTTTAATATGGCTTTTTATAATAACTTTTAATCAAGTATATTTTTACCTAGATTAAACATGGAAATTTAATTTTTAAAAAGCTTACAAATATTATTTTGAGAAAATTATTAAATAAAGTTTTCGGAAAGTAATGGTATACTCGTGTGGCGTAAATCGAAGGCAGTGAGTGCCTGTAGTTAATTTTTGGATTTCTTTGGGATAGATACGAAACCATTGAGCTGTGATCCATGGTTTGATACCGCAGTGGTACTTTCCATATTATTTAAAGGTTTTTCAAATATTTTTTTGAAAAAAAGATACTTTGTGAATATACTGCATTCGATAAGATAAGTACATGATCTTTGATAAAGAGATTTAATTTATTTAAAATTTAAATTAAATAAGACTTGGTGTTTTTCAGTGAAAGTGAGATATTTGGTTGAGTTGATGTTTATTTGATAGTTAAATAACCGACTATCAAATCTGGACCCAAATATAACTTTGGAAATATCTAGATGAAGTACGGGAGGTTATATGGTATAGTTACCATTCGAGGTGTTATACTGTACGTGTAAACTCGTTTCGTTCTTCTAGGATGTTGATAAGGAAATCCATCCACAAAACGGTTAGGAGGTGATCTCCGATCTTATTTTCGTCTGTTTATTTCCTAAAGAACTGGGGTTTAGTTTACCGGAAATAGCGAACGTTGTTTTGAAGAGGCCGGGATCGGATTTGTTATCCGAAAACCATTTCGATCCAATGATTACGTTTTCGAAATGAAGACAAGAGCATGGAGTCGAAGATGGAGCAGTGAAGTGCAAGGGCTAATCGTTACTAATCCTGAGGTTGATTCCAAAATGGATGTAGTAGGAATAGTGCCTTTGGTTCCGTTTGGACCCGGAACAGACTTGTATGGATGAATGCTATCAGAACATTGTCATTGGAGGACAATGAGCATTCTAAGTGATATTTCCTTTAAAAGTTAATTGTAGCCTCTAAGCCTCATCAGCCGGGAATGACTGAAAATCAGGGGGGATGTAGCAAGGCTAAGTGGGTCGCACCCAAGTAGGGTATTTCTATCACCTTTCTAGATACCCTCGGATATTATTATTACTATGATTTATGGAAATAGCTCGATAAAGGGAAGGAACACCCGGGGTGATAGCATATTCGGTCTATCCAGATTAGGGATAGTCCGGTCTTGTGTGGCAGGGGATCCTGGCATGGTCCTCAGTACAGTGTTTCTAGACATGTACCGTGACATGTGGTACCCCAGTGCCTAGTCATTTAGTTGGAACCCATTCTCCAATACGTGCCTTTACAGTTTTGATTGTAGAGCCTAGTATGCTGGAATTTAATTAATGTAACAATTTCAGCTATTTGAATAAGTATTTGTACTTAGACACTATTATAATATCAGATGATTTGATATGAAATGTTTTGGTTATCGTAAGGTAAAAACCCGTCATGTTTATGTGTGGCGTGGTATTACGAGATACCTTGATTTTCAAAGGATTTTGAAAACATTAATAATTCAAATTGAGTGTGTTTTCTCACGCTGGTTTCCCAGACTGACTTTGGTGTTATTTATTATAATGCTCGGGTCAAATCGAGTATTACAGGTTCAGGTTAGGATGCTATAGAGCTCAGGAGATGAGCTGGTGACCGAGTCGTATTCTTGTATTTGTTTATTTCCGTTGCAGTGTTTTTGTTTGAAATTACCAGCAATTGTAAGGGCTGGTTGTTATAACTGTCCAGGCTGGTAATTGTTGATTTGTGTACTTTGATGTGAAATGTGTATATTACAGATTTGATTTGTGTAAAGAGCTATTCATATTATTGTTATTCAGTCCGCTGTGAGATTCTTTTTTGTTTGTTTTCTTCTTCTTCTACCTACTATCTTTTCCCTCAACAATCTGTTCTTCCAGCACTCGATCGTTCGACGTGTTATATGGTGAGTGTATTTATGTCGATTTTCGAGGATCGAAAGGGCGGGTCATGAAAGATTCAGAGCAAGTGGGAATTTTGGGTTAAGTTGAATGACCGTTCAATTTTAATTCAAACCGGAGCGCTTTGGTGATTTCTGGAATATCAATGAGTTAAATCACCTCTCTGGCCTACTTATATTTTTATATAAGTGGGAATAATTTTATTTATGTTGTTTGCTGCTTGTTTGGATGATATATTATATTTATTAGTTGTCTTGGATATATTCCCACCTATTGGAGCAGAAGACACCCCATTACGTACCCATGTATGAGCGGATGATCCGTTGTATACGAAACCCAGCTCGAAGCGATTGATTTTTATATTATTTGATTATATATTGTATGTGATGCAGGGGAACATGTGGAGAGATCCAATATGATTCCTCATACTTTAATTTTACTTTTCGTATATTTTGATATATGATGTGTTGGATGCCATATTTGATGACATGGATTGTTTTTGTTTATTTAGTGCTATAGTAGCACTGGACCATTTATCTAGCATTTCAAAATACTATAAAATACTGATGTTGAATTGAAATGATTTTTAAAGTGATTTTGGAAGTATATATGTTTTTATAATTTTTAAATTATTAAAAGGAATGAATTTATTTTTAAACAAAATAAAAAGTATGATTTTTATGTTATAAAATTATGGTTTTGTGAAATATTTTTAAAAAGAGATTTTTGAATAGTTTATATAAAGGATTTATAAAAGTGATATTTTATAAATAATGAGATAGATTAATCATCGGAATTTGTAATATTTTGTAAATGGATTTGAAATTTATTTGGTAAATAGATTTATAAATGGACTTCATAAATAAACTAGTTTATAAAAAAATGGATTTATAAATGGATTTTGACAGTAAAATGAGTTTTAATAAAGAATGATTTATAAATAGAATTTTCTAAATCAAGAGATTTTATAAAATAGTAGTTTTATAAAATAGAAAGAAGATTTATAAACATAGTTTTATAAATATGAAATGATTTATGTTGAGATTTAAATATGGATTTTTATACAAAGGAAATATATTCAAGTTTTAAAATGTTAAATAGTCTTTTAAAGGTAATGTTTTGAAAGTAATAATTTCAAATGGAGTTCAAATGGTTTTGAAAAGTGATTTAAAATGTGATATGTATCGAAACCATATATTTCAACATTTATTGTTGTAATAAACGTTTTCAAGAAAGTATAAAAGGCATAGACTTTAACACTGTTTTATGTAGTATACGGGATTTATATCTACATATAATTAATCAAATCCCTATACCAGTGTTTTTGTGTTGTCGTGACGATGTTTTACGTAACATTCTTTTTAACCCAATAAATTGTTTTTTGACCTTCCAATGTGAAATACTCGAATTGATTCTTATGATCATACTAAAGGATTGGTGGTATAGGAGCATTGCTTCTTATACATAACACCCATCCGGAGGTGTATGAACTCTAGGGTTGTACGGTTACAGAAATCTATTTGGTGTGTCTTCAAAATGGTAGTGTTATTAAATATACTTATACCGTTGATATAAGTATACGGAAATTTTTTCCCATGTCGAAGGAGTTAAATTGTTTTGAGGATATATCCTTTGAAAAGATAATTTGAAATAAATATTTGAAAATTGATTTAGTTAATAAAAGATTAATTAAATAGGCCTAGTGTCTGCTTATGTGCTAGATATTGTTTGTTGCTCTAATAGTTAAATAACCTACTATCAAATTTGGCCCATTCAGGTTCCTTGACTTGATGTGAGAACTGATTAATCGTGCACTTAGCACGAAGCCGACTGAGAATGCTTGATTATCGTTTGGATTAAAAATGCTGATTCAAGTAGTGCGGAGTGTCTTTGGTACTCCAATCTACCATGCATCCTTCCTGGCCGAAGGATAGCAGGTTAAGGGCCTCTTTATCATTGTTGGTCCGAAGAGACTGGGGTCGGATTTTTCTGAGAAACACTTCGTACCAGTGTATTCGTTTGAAAGTGCAGGTTTATGGTGATGATTTTGATGACGGAGATCTTCATGATGCAGGGCTACTTGCCACTAGACCCGCAAAGCATATTATATAGATGGTGGTAGTAGCGCTTCGTAATGAAAATCTATGATATGCAAGGACTTCTTACTACTAATCCTAGAGATAATTCCAGCTAGGATGTGGTAGGAGAGTGTTTCGGTTTGTCCTGCTCCTGGACAAATTGTATGGACGAATGTCTGACGTTGGATTTCTAATTACATTGATTGATCTCTATGAACGTATCATCTGTTTGGTGGCGGAGAAGGCAACTTCTCTTAGCTTAATACCCTTTCCTAAGACATACGAGCTCAGGAGTGGTACTATTGTAGAAATCAGTTGTGTGATTGTGGGAATAGCAATGTGGCATTCAAGGTGGAATGTGCTATGTTAAAGGTAATCGTTACCTCTAGCCTCAACATCCAAAATGACAAAAACAGGGTAGAAGCGGCAGGGCTATGTAGGTCGGTCCCGTGAGGATATGGTCATCACATTTCTGGATTACTCTCTATATGTCGAGTATGTTGTGTATGCTATGGCCACTGATAAGTCGGGAATGATCGAGGTGATGTCATATTTTGTACTATCCCGTTAAGGGTTAAGCCGGTTCTTTGTTGGTTTAGGCATTCAGTATTTGGACCCAAGATACATTTTTCTATAGGTGTACTGTTGGAAAGTAGCCTCTTACCTTGTCATTTGTATGGAATCCATTCTCCAATACGTGCCTGCCATTTTGTTTGTAGAGCTTAACTTATTCTGGAATTTAATAATGGTAATAATTTCAGCTATGATTAAATACTATTTGTATACTGGACACTAGTATAATATTAGATGATTTGATATGAAGTGTTTTAGTTATCGAAAGGTAAAAACCCGTTCGTGTTTATGTGCGGTGTTGTCTTACGAGATAATTTTGTTTTGACAAAGAAAAGTTTCGATAACTTTAAAATAATTTTGAGATCTATTTTCTCACGCTGGTTTACCAGACTGATACGGGTGTTCTTCCCTTTCAATGCTCGGGTCAGACGGAGCATATTTACAAATTTAGATTTGGTGCTTTGGAGCTTCAACAGACGAGCTATAGGTCTTCAGGTCGTATTCACGTATATGTTTTTTTCCATTGCACTATTATTGAAATTATCAGAATTTGTGAGGATGGGTCATTATAACTATCTAGGCTAATGATTGCGATTTGATGTTGTACTCTAATGGATGTATGTATATTAAAGATTACAGTTTCTCTTTTATAAAGTTCATTGATTTTATATTATATGTTGTTTCACTGTGATTGTGAGATTCTGTGTTTGTTTTAGTTTCTCTTTCTCTTCTTCTTCTTTTCTCTTCTTCTTTCTTCTTTCTTTCCCATAACGATCGGTTTTTCCGGCACTTGAATTTATGGCACGTGAATACCAAGGTTGTATTAGTGCCGATTTTGGAGGGTCGAAAATCTGATTCGTTACACATGGTATTAGAGCTTAGGATTGTGCGAACACATGGGCTTTGGTTGGGTACTCATTATAGATAGGGTTAGTAATACCCTAGAATGAGTTTGAGTATATTATATATATATAAGCGCCTATTTTTTAGTGATTACAAAAATATTATATACTGTGATAATATATTTGTTGAGTGGCTTATGAATTTTGGTCGATACATGGACGCCATGTTATCGATAGGGGTTTCTAAATGCTCGAACTAGGAAAATAAACACAATATTGTTTTAGAATTGGTAAATGAAATAATTTTACTTTGGTTATATTTTATATATATAATATTTTTTTTTGAAATTATAATAGTAATATCTGGTGTATTTGGTTATTATGAATTTGTAATATTTTTTTATTATCATTTGTTGTTTTTGTTTATGTTCTAATAAAATTTATTATTATTATAATGTAAACAAAGATAAACAATTAAGAATTGGTTTTATATAACCAAAGTGAAATTATATATAAGGGAAATTTATAAAAGTATGATTTGATATACAAAGGGATTATGTATATATATGATTTCAAAATGATTTGAAAATATAAATAAAAACTGGGTGTTCAAATTCTGAAAGTTGTTATCTAAGTATTTTGCTGAAAAACATAAGAATATAAGTTTATAACTTTAGGTTTGAGAATTAGTTAGTTAATTTTTTTTTAATTTGTTGGAAATAAATGTTAAGAAAGGTAAATTTGAAATTGAATTAGGAAAGAAATTTAACTTAAGTTAAGTTAAATAAAATGAACTTTGAAAGGGACGTTGACTTTAGCAAAGTTAAGTGAAATTGGATTTGATTTGTAATGAGTTAAATGAAATGAGCTAATTAAATAAATTAGTGAAATGGATATGAACTTGAGTTATAAAATGAAATTTAACTTATGTTGTAAAATGAATCGAATATGGTTTAGAATGTTGTTTGATAGAATCGAATATGAACACAAGTTGAAAAGTGAAAATAAACATTAGTGGTTGTATAAAACGTTTATAATGAACTTAAGTACTAGTTTTATGAAATGGTTTATAAATATATTAGTATTGAAAGAAATATACTAAGTATTAAATGAACGTGAATAATGAATGTAAATAAAAGATAGGGATATTCGTTTATGATGGAATAGCTTATATTTCAAATATAGCGATTTATTTTATAATTAAATTGTAAAATTCAATATTTGGAATTGTTTAAATAATTGAATCTTGAATTTAGTATGAACAAAAATGATTTTGTAAGTTGATTTCAATTCTATTTGAATAAGAAAGAGGATAGTAAATTTTAAATTGTAATTAAAAGTGATTAACTGATTTTGTAAAATATTCGTTTTACTTAACGTGTAAAAATAGCCTTTCGGGCACTGTGTCGGATTTCGACGAAACTAGTTTAATTGGATCCGTAATAGTGAATTGTTATGTGCCGTTGAATTTCGTGGCGATTGGAAGCGCATAGAAATTATTTAAAGGAATTTAAATTAATATAATTTTATTTTGAAAAGTTAACTTCTATTTATGATGGAATTGGCTTTCGATATATATTCTATTGTGTTCGGAATAGGTGTATAACATATCGAATGTCAAACGGCATGCTTCGTTTGGGGTCCGAAATTTTAAAGTGTGAATAGTGCTTTGGAAATTTGCAATAAAAGGCCATCCACTTCCATCATTTGCTAAAACACTTACCCTAAACTTTCAGCCGCCATTAAAACATAAACCAAATCCATTAGCCTAGAATCATCTCATCGATCGAGGCCAAATTAGAAGGAACGTTCAACATGAACGATGAAGGCATGTCCCAGGGTAGTCGATCCATGGTCGCGGATCGTCGAATGGATGATGATGGCGGCAACTATGGAAAGGAAAAGTCGGCAAATCATGTTAGCTTTTAGGCGAACAACGCGTGTGAGGCGCGCGTAATGGCAATAAGCGAGGCGGGGTGGAGCGACATGCCCGCGTAGGGGGGCGATGGCAATTCTCAGTCGCGATCGATCGTTCATGATATAAAAAAATATATACATGACCAAGTATCGAGGGAGATAGAGGAAGAAGAGAGAAGGAAGGTTTATTTTTAAAAGTTAATTGATTAAGTTAATTTTAAATTAATTATTTCAAATGTTAATTAATTCATAACTTGTTCATACGAGGTCGGTTTTGAGCGCGACGAGTTACTTTGCAATTATATATGTGAGTACTATGATTTGGAGTTAGATTGGATGGATTCGGAGCTAGTAGGAATTTTGGATTAAATTGAACGACCGTTCAATTTTAATTCAAACAGGAGCGCTTCGGCGATTTCTGGAATTTTAGTGAGTTAAATCACCTCTCTGGCCTGTTTATATTTTATATAAGTGGAAATAATTTTATTTATGCTGTTTGCTACTTGTTTGGATGATATACTATACTTATTAGTTGGTTTGGACATATTCCCACCTATTGGAGTGGATAAGACCCTATTACATTCCGGTGTATGAGCGGATGACCCTTTGTATACGAATCTCGCCTCAAAGCGGTTGATTTTATAGTATTTGATTATATATTATATGTGATGTAGGGGGACAGGTTAGAGGGATCCAATAGGATTCCTCACATTGTTGATTTTACTTTTCATATATTTTGGTATATGATATGTTGGATGCCATATTTGATGACATGGATTGTTTTTTTATTTAGTGCTATAGTAGGTCTAGGCCATAATTTTAGTATTTTAGAATACTGTAAAATCATGATTCTGAATTGAAATAATTTTCAAAGTAATTTTGGAAGTGTATATGTTTTTATAATTTTCAAATTATTAAAAGGAATGAATTTATTTTTAAACGAATAAAAAGTATGATTTTTGATTTTATAAAATTATGGTTTTGTGAAATATTTTTAAATAGAGATTTTTGAATAGTTTATATAAAGGATTTATAAAAGTGATATTTTATAAATAATGAGATAGATTTATAATCAGAATTTGTAATAATTCTGTAAATAGATTTAGAATTTATTTGGTGAATGGATTTATAAATGGATTTTATACATAAATTAGATTTACAAAGAAATGGATTTATAAATGAATTTTGACAGTAAAATGATTTTTTATAAAGAATGATTTATAAATAAAATTTTATAAATCAAAAGATTTTATAAAATAGTAGTTTTATAAAATAGAAAGGAGATTTGTAAACATAGTTTTATAAATATGGAAATGATTTATATTGAGATTTGAATATGGATTTTTATATAAAGGAAATACATTCAAGTTTTAAAAAGTTAAATAATATTTTAAAAGTAAAGCTTTGAAAGTAATAATTTCGAATGGAGTTTAAATGGTTTTTAAAAGTAAATTAGAATGTGATATATATCAAAAACATATATTTCAACATTTTTTGTTATAATTGACATTTTCGGGAAAGTATGGAAGGCATGGACTATAAAATTGTTGTTATAGTAAATGATTTTTTGAAAGGAAATGTTTAACGTAGTAAACATGATATATACATATATATATATATATATTTATATATATATATATATAATTAATCAAATCCATATAATAGTGTTTTTGGGTTGTCGTGACGATGTTTTACGTAACATTCGTTTTGACCCAATAAATTATGTTTTGACTTTCCATTGTGAAATACACGAATTGGTTCTTATGATCGTACTAAAGGTTTGGCGGTATAGGTGTATTGCTTTTTATACATAACACCCGTCCGGAGATGTATGAACTCTGGGGTTGTACGGTTATAGAATTCTATTAGGCATGTCTCCAAAATGGTAGTGTTATTAAATATATTTATACCGTTGATATAAGTATATGGAAATTTTTTCCAATATCGAAGGATTTAAATGGTTTTGAGGATGTATCTTTTGAAAAGATAATTTAAAGTAAATATTTGAAAATTGATTTAATTAATAAAAGATTAATTAAATGGGCCCAGTGACCGCTTATGTGCTAGATATTGTTTGTTGCTTTGATAATTAAATAACCTACTGTGATATCCCGGAATTTTTGGCAATATCAATTTAATAATCTGTATTGAAATTTAAATTGATTTAATAATCTTCTTTTAATAAATATTTAATTGGTGATTTTATCTTTTTAAAAGCTAATAAATTGTTTTCTATTTATAATGTGTATATATTTGTATATATTGTAAATAGAAATCTTTGGTTTGAATTTAATAAATAAATAAATCTTGTTTTCAAATTCTAATATATTTTGGTAATTTGGAAATTATGATTTAATTTAAAATATATGGTTTTAAAATATTTAAGATAAATGTTTAATTGATCAAATTGTATCTTAGCTTAAGTTTAAGATTAATTAAAAGGTTTGTTTTAAAATATTGTTTAATAAATATGATATATTAATTCATTAAATAATAATATGAATTTATAATCTCTTTTATAAATTATTTAAATTTAATAAATTATTATTTTCAAATAACATTATTAATGTATTGTTTTATATATAAATATAAATAGATTTAAAATAGAAATGAATATACAAGTTAACATTATAACAATAACTATAACAACTTTAAAGTAAACACATAAGTAAATTCTAGATATATAGTCTTTAGGAATACATATATTTGCTAGGCAAGGAAAAAATAATATAAGTACACACGAATTAGAAAAAGGGATAAGTATGCAAACTTGTAAGGACATAAGCATTAAATGCCATCATCTCTAGCACAAGAACGAAATCATATCAGCCTCCATAGAGAAAAAATCTCTGACCCATTGTTGTACCCATAAATAATCAGCCTGCATACTTGTTCTATTATCAATCTTTCTTATTTCATTTTCGTTCATTAAAAACTTAGCATACCAGAAAATCATCAAACCTGAAAGCATCAAAATATTCTCAAAGCTTCAACCAGAAATAAATCAAACCCAGCCCTGTAATCAAAGCCTGTAACCAGATTTCATCTTCAAATTGCAACCTGGAATCAAGTTTGAATCATCATCATGTTCCAGTCTTAAAGCATTCCAATTTCAAAGCTTTTTCAGTTTTTAAGTTTCAAGCAAGACAAAGTTTTCTGGAATCAAAACAACAAAAGCATGCAAATTTTCAAATCAAGTTTCAAAGAATCTGCATTTTCAAAATGGTGAGTAAACTCTTAATTTAAAAAGTTTAAGTAGATACAGGATTATTGCTTGTGAAATTCTGAAATAAGTAATGCTTGCATATGTAGATATAAATGTGCAGTATGTTTGTTTATGCTTTGAACTGTGCATGTCTGTTGTTTTTAATACCTCTGTTCTTAGTTCA
Source organism: Allium fistulosum (assembly GCA_030737815.1). Taxonomy (NCBI): domain Eukaryota; kingdom Viridiplantae; phylum Streptophyta; class Magnoliopsida; order Asparagales; family Amaryllidaceae; genus Allium; species Allium fistulosum. Next base: position 746,849,523 of record CM060905.1, on the reverse strand, counting down.
GGTTTTAAATTTTTGATCTAAATTTCAAAATCTCTTTCCCTGATCTCTGTTAGGCCGTAGTTTTTAAACAAATTCAGTTTGTTAAACCATAAACTTGAATCTAAAAATATTTCTAAACATGTTTGTTATATATGGAAATATGGAACTCAAGATTTATAGTAAAAATCTTATAAACATGTAAAATCAATCATCTTAGTTTACTATTTTAAGATTATAAATTGAATCCATTTTAAAAGTTAGGATTTTTAAGACAAAAATCATAATTTTTAGTGTTGAAATGGATGTGTAATTTGGTGATGTCTGGAATTGGGATTTTGAGTGATTTCTGATGCCTCAAGGTCTATGGTGATCGGGATCTTGGATGGAGGTAGTGGGATGATCAGGAAGTACGGCAAAAATGGCTGGTGGGGTGCCAGGTGGTCGTGGCGTCGGCTGTGAGCTGATTGAGTTTTTAAACCTAATTTGGTCGAACTGGGGAAATGGGATCACTTTTTCTTCTTTGGTGCATCAAGTTCAATAGGACTTTGGGGATGGATTCGTGGATGGTCAGAGATGTCATGGCCGAAAGTGCAGTGACTCTGGTGGTCGGAGGTGAGATGTTCGAGGAAAATTCTAGTGACGGTCTGTGTTCCAGTTTCTACTTTACTCGATTTTGATTTGAGGCCTGTGAATGTGTTTGGATGATCGGGAACCGATGTATGGGAGATGGTCGGTGTGTCGAAGCTTTAGGGCGATGGTCACCGCCATCGAAGTTGACTATGCAGGTGCACGGTGATGCTTGGGAGTATGATGTTTCAAATGGGATTTGACTCGAAGTAGATATCGGGTTTTTGGGTTTGAGACTCGAGTGGATACTCGAGTAGATTTGGGTGTTTAGCCTGTAAGTTTTTAAAACTTTAAAATTTAAATCTAAGTTTTGAAAAATGGAAGTAGGGGAAGAACTCGGGTTTAAACCCGAGTGGCATTCGGGTATGATCCGAAGTAAGTCTAAATCCAGTTTTTAAAAAGGTTTTTAAAATAAGATATTTGAAATTTAAAAACAAATTTGGTTAAAACTTTCTTTATAAAATTACTTTATAAATATCAGTTGTTTTCTTAACATTTGTTAAGAAGTTTTAAAATTTTTTTAATCTAAATTTTGTTAAGTAAAGTTAATTGTAATGATAAAATGTTTTAAAATGAAATGATAATTATGTCATTTATTAAGATGATGGTTTATCTTAAGATAATTAAAGTTTTAATGATTTGGGAATTAATTAAGTTAATTAAGGATTTAAGTATAATTTATTTAATTAATTAAGGATAAAGGATTAATTAAGTAATTAATCAAGAGATAATTAATCTTTAATTAAAGATTTATTAAGGGTTAATTAACTATTATTAAGGATTAATTAACTGATTAATTAAGGATTAATTAATTTGTTATTAAGTTTTATTAATTGATAATTAAGATTTATTAATTAATAATTAAAGGATAATTAATATATGATTAAAGATTAATTAATTTGTTTTAAAGGTAATTAAGGGATGAATTACCAATTGTAATTAATAAAATGAATGTGATTAACTTAAGTTAATTAATTTGTTAATTAATTAAAGATAATCATTTGATGGTTGATTAAGTATAAATACTTAATGAAATTGAATAGTGGAATTACTAAGTGAAGTAATTAATGTATAATTACTGGATGTAATTAATTAAAGGAAATTACTTAATGGGAAGTAATTAGAGTATAATTACTTAGTAGAAGTAATTAAAGATTAATTTCTTAGTGTAATTAATCAAAGGATTTATATAATTAATTAAGAAGTTAATTAATTAAGGTAAGTAATTACAGGATGGTAATTTCTGTTTATGATTAAGGTTGATTAATGGAAGTAATTAATTAAGGATCATTAATTAGTGTAATTAATAAAGTAATTAATGGTTAATTACTGTAAATGGTTAAGGATAATTTAATTTGTGTAATTAATTTAAGGCTAACTACTTAACGTAATTAAGAATAACTAATTAGGATGATTAATTAAGATGGATAATTAGAGAATGATCAATTAATTGATTTGAGATTAATTAATGATTAAGTAAGCAAGATTTATGTGATGAAAGTAATTAATTTAATTTATTTAAATTAATTAGAGATGGAAGTAATTAATTTAATTCACTTTAAATTAATTATAGATGGTGATTAATAAATCATTGCTTATGGATGTTGAATGATATTGATTGCCTTGAATGGTTTGAGATCTCAGATATGAGATAAGTGATGCTGTGTGATATGGATGCTTTGGTTAAAATGTGATGATAATGTGAATTATCTGTTTATGATGATAATGTGAATTATCTGTTTGTGATGATGATATAAATTATCTATCTGTGTGTATGTAGATAATAAAATTGAATTGTTTTAACTTTAAAATAACTTGGATCTAAAAGATGGCGATTTGGATTTCGATGAGACCGGGATCGGGTTTCCAGATTTGGATATCCAAAAACCACATCGATCCAAATTAACGATAGGTCGTGAATCTCAAGTGAAGATGAAGATTCAGAGTGCAAGGGTTATTGTCGTTAACTCTGAGGGTGATTCTAAAATGAGTGTAACGAGATAATGCCTTCAGTTTCGTTCGAACCCGGAACAAACTTGTATGGATTGAATGCTTTCAGAACATCGTCAGGTGGACGATGAGCATTCTAAGATAGATGTGTTCTATAAAGGTAATCGTAGCCTCAAGCCTCATCAACCGGGAATGGCTAAAACAGGGGAGGTGCAGCAAGGCTAAGTGGGTCATGCCCAAGTAGGATGAGATGAACCCCTGTCTAGAGTCCTTTTTTATTCGGCTGTGTGGGCGGTTGAATAGCTACAACCGCTGGGGTTATCTTATTCGGGACTGTCCAGTAAGGGATGGTTCTGGCTTTGTGTTGTAGGGGATTTAGGGTGGATCCTCGGTACGTTGATCTAGGCCACGTACTGTGATGGGCGGTACCCCAGTAGCCCTGCCATTGTATGGAATCCAATCTCCAATAAGCGTCGTACGATTTAGTTGTGCCCAACTATGTTGGAACGTGAGATGTAAGCATTCCAGCTATTTCTGTATATTACTTGAAAACCCTAGACCCTATTATAATATCACTGGATTTCCTATCAAATGTTTGGTTAGCGTAAGGTAAAAACTTACCCATGTTTATGTGTGGGGAGTCTTACGTGATACCTTTGTTTTCAAAAGGTTTTTAAAGTTAAGCAACTTTAACCGTTTACTCACACCAGACCCATGTCTGACTCGGAGTTTATTTCTGTTTTTCTTAAACTCTTGGGTACTCAAATTTTACGAGTAGCCAAGGGATTCAGGTTAGCTTTGACGAATTCTAGAGGAGCAATGGAGCAGGAGGCTTCAGCGTATTGATATATAGTGGTTCCGTTGTGCTAGTGTTATATCTGTATCTGTGTTGTATATTGAATTGTAATAACTAGACAGGTGTTTATAACTGTCTAGTTTGTGTTTGAATAAGTTGTGTAACTCTGATAGATGTTGTATACTATGTAATACTTATGTGATTAATATAATTTATTCATTCCGCTGTGAGTTTCTGATGTTGTTTAGTTCTTTCTTCTCTATCTTTTCTCTTTTCTATCCCTTTCTTTCTTAAAGATGATGCGACTTTCTGGTGATAGAAGGTCGAGTCGCTACAGTTGGTATCAGAGCATAGGTTGAGCGAATACCTAGGCTCTGGAGTGGTGTCTTTCTTGAGAGAGTGTATTTGTAATTTTGAATATATATATATATGTATATCTATATTTCTACCTATCTGTTGGGTTACCTGTTCGGGTTTTCCAACATAAGTTATAAAGGTAGATAAGGTAGTGGTGTGTGTAGCACGACTACCAATGGAAGAAGTCTGAGTATTGTGGTTGGAAGTGTATCTGTCGAGACTATAGACCCAATATCGTCTCGAGCGAGCTTTGCTATGGTGTAATAATTTTATTGATCTCTGAAGGAAACCTGTTAAAGTTCGGAGTTCATCCTTAAAGTGCAAGTTTGATTGCCCTCGTGTGAGCGGATTTTTGAGAGTTTGGATCTATCGGTTAGGTAGAAACAAGTGATGGTATGTTGGCAACCTCAGGAAGTAGTAGTTGCGTTGTGAGACGCAGCAACTATGGATGTTTTCGAAGATGTTTTCTTTGGAACAAGTTTGAGGGAGTGTGTCTGCATCGATGATGAGACCGAGTTTTAGCTGGATGTTGTGTTTGGTTTGAGGTCCGAGTTTCTCAAAGGAGTTTTGGATTAGGAAGTTTTGGCATCCGTGGCAGCAGTGCAGCTGGGAGATGTTTTGTGCCAGCAGGAAGATCTTTTGGCTTAATAGTACCCTAGTGGTGGAATTCAGAAGCAGCAGAATGGATCCAGTTCTTCGGTGGATTGGTTAGTCAAGGACAAGCTGTTCTGATTTGTGAAGAGAGAATAGTATCTGTGGATATTGGTCTGGATGGGATCGCAAAAGCGACTTGCGATTGTTTGAGTGATTCTCTTGGATAATCTTTTGCATGGATTTGTGGCATCTCTAGAGGATGTATGAGTTATAGAGTTATCAAAGATTTGTCCAGAAGTTTTCAAGGAAGCCAGCAGTTTGTCCACATTAGGAAGTTTAATTTCCATTGACCTAGGTCTGGAAGAGATACCGGTGGTTCAGCTAGGGAGATGGATGGTTTATAAAGAAGATTTGGTGGAGCATTTGTGTTTTCTCTTCTGTATCTAGTTTCGAGTTTCTTCCAGCTAAGGGTAGCTAAAGACAGTACCCTTGACTGAGGACTCATCTGTTTCTTTGAGCAGTTGGTTATGTCTTTGAGATAACCAACGTTTCCGATTGTGGTGGATCTGATGAACTGTGTATCCAGGAGGTGTTGGTTAAGATTTTGCTCGAATTCATCGACATGCTTATCTACTCAAGATCAGAGTTCTCCAGCGGAAGCAAGATGGCAGCTGTTCTAGAATGGAAGCAACCGGAAGTTGCAGTGTTTTGGGATTAGAGATTTTCTACAGGAATTTTTTTTGGATTTGAGGCCAGATTGGCAAGTGTTTTTGTTTTGTCTTTTTCGGATAGGAGAAGTATGTTGTAGTCTACTAATGATGGTGGAGTAGAGTTGTATTCTGGATTTTGGGTAAATCTGGAGAGGATCTTTTTGTTGAGTTGTTTTGATCCAGTTTGTTTATTGAAACACACCGAAGGTTGAGCTGATCAGGAAAGGATGTAGGCAGTCCAGGATCGTCAAAGGAGTTTTGTGGTTAAGAAACGGATGAATTTGGAGTTCGAAGTTGGAGACTTCGTTGTTGTTGAGATTTTCTCCGGTAAAGGGAGCAATAAGATTGGGTAAGACTGTGAGGTTAGCTCCGAAGTATATTGGATCTTTCTGTATTCTTGTAAGGATAAGTGTTTTGGATTACAGGAGTGAATTGCCAATTTGGAAAACTAGGATTCAATGTATATCATGTATCTCTGAGGGAGTACGTGTTTGGTCCATCACTAGTTTTGGAACCAACAGTTCAGGAGGGTTTGGTAGTTGAGTCGGACTTGTTTGTGGTCTGATCTTGTGTAGATGGTAGATCTAGTTAAGTAGGAGCTCTTTAGCTTAGTAGTAAAGTTTTGTTTGGATTCTGTAGGGCGAGTATCCCGGTATTTTTTTTTACTTGGGAAACTTTAGGAAATTCTATCCATAATTTTGTCTAGATAGTTAGATTTGTTGATTGGATGAGTTGGTTGCTATGGTTGTTAGCATATGATTAATATATGCTTGTGTTTTTAAAATTAAATCATTAATGAGATTATTAAATTACCTTTGTTTTAAATTTCGGGGATGAAATTCTTTTAAGGGGGGAGGAATGTGATATCCCGGAATTTTTGGCAATATCAATTTAATAATCTGTATTGAAATTTAAATTGATTTAATAATCTTCTTTTAATAAATATTTAATTGGTGATTTTATCTTTTTAAAAGCTAATAAATTGTTGTCTATTTATAATGTGTATATATTTGTATATATTGTAAATAGAAATCTTTGGTTTGAATTTAATAAATAAATAAATCTTGTTTTCAAATTCTAATATATTTTGGTAATTTGGAAATTATGATTTGTAACGACCCGCTATTTTGGACCATTCAAATCGACAATAAATCCACACATGTCTGACTTGAATAATTCAAAATATCAGATTGTTAATTTAAATTTGGCAAAACTCAGCATATGCAGTAAATAAATCAATCACAGAATCACAGAGACTGAGTAATACAATAATACGCAGCGGAATAGATAAAATAGTAGTTCATGAAGCTACTATATAAACATCAGAGTTAGAAAAAAAATACAACAGAATATCTCAAATGTAGTGAAGTCTCCAATACAACAGATGACTTCTCTGGACGAATCAACTAGAAGAGCTGAAAGCTGAGGCGATAGTTGGATCTCCAAAGGAAGCTCCAAACTCCAAGGGTGAATCTCAAATGCTGTATCACTCGGTCTGACCCGAGCGTAAAGCAAAACACAAAACACTCGAGTCAGGATTAACATTCTTATACTAATAAATCCAACTCAAGTGAAATATCAACTGAAATACAAGTAACTTAAAGGATGTTTGGGATAACCATCCTCTAAGGATCTTCAGAACTATCTACAAGGTGGAAATATACATTATAACACCGTGGTCATTTCAATTTAATTTATACTTCAAAACCCAAATATTATTTCATTTCAAATATAACTATTTTCCAAGATAGTATATATATTAATTAATTTAAAAAGTAAAGCATTTATAATTTCCTTAAGTCTCACAAATTTCTTCAAATCAACTCAAATTCCAAATTCAAATTTATTCAAATGCTCAATTTATCAATTCAATTCAATTCTAAATAGATCATTTATTTTTCAATATATTTCAAAGCTTTAATATTCAACATTTTCAAAGTTAAATTTAACAGTTTCATATAGCTCTTGATTTAACTTTATTATTATTTAATCAGGGAATATTCACTTAATAGATTCAATATCATTTAACTAGCCTTAAATTACATTTTTACTAAATATTTCCTTAAATTTATTTAAACAAGAAATATTCATTAAATTACTTAAATCAAACCCAAGTTATAAATCATATCTTAAATCTCAATTTCAATAAGTTTCAAATCGGTTTAATTAAATGAAATTCTTTATTGAATATAATTTCAACTAAATTCAAATTATCTTCCCAACCTTAACTTATTCAAATTATTATTGAAACCTATTTTGAAATATACCTTTAAATTCTTAACTATATTATATATATTAAATCAATCTTAATTAAATTCATTATTATTATTAAATCCATATATATCATTACCATTTATATAAAATAAATTAAGAATCAACATTTATTAAAACCATATATTTCTTTCCAAAACCATAGAATTTATTTTCAAAATACTTATATATGGACCAACGGTGTCTGTATATATATCTATCATATGGTTAAGTGGTACGGATATTTATCATTTCAATCCGTAATTTAAATTTATACGGGTAGATATCATTTCAACCCGTAATCCCAATTTCAATTTAAATGAAAATCGTTTGGGTTTATCATTTCAACCCATAACGATTTTCTCCTATTCTAAAGTCCGTTCGGGTATGTATCATTTCAACCCATAGTGAATTCTATACTAACAGGGAACTTGCAGAGTGATAACAGATAATATAAAATACAACAACAGGCATATATCATCAATAACAATACAATATAAACAACAGGATATGGTGTCATATCCCACAAGTGAACAGTTACAGATAATAGCATATCTACAATTTAAATAACTACAACAGCATATTTCAATTGTCGTTTCAATTGAAATCTGTGACGACCGCCCATGACCCCTGCACCGAATCTAGAGATAGTGCGCTGTAAAGTGTGCCAGGCGACCATGGACGATTGTCAGGGTAGATTAAAAACAACAGAATCTATCGTATTACTCACAGCGCATGGACAAAATACAATAGAACATATGTATAGTGAAGCTTTACAGAACAAAATGACATCATATAAAACTCCATAATAGTTGAATACAAGCATCCAAATAGCCAATACATCAAGCCTCACTACATAACACTCAGAGAATACAAAACAGCGGAACATCCGGTACATATAATAAGAAGATAATATGCAACCCTCCAGCTCGTCTTCGATATCAGCATCGTGAGAAGAGAACAGCACCTGTCACCTGCTACCTAGTCTGCCCGTCCCAAAAATGGACGAACAGCCCAAGGCAATAAGAATTAAAACATAAAGCCTTGAGTCAGACAACAGTCTTAGTGAGCAGTAAATTAACTAACAACATACCAAAAGAGCATAAAGGAAAAGGAATAGGAATACAACCCTCCCACTCCAACCTCATTCTACAGTGATAGCCCCCAGACACACACTAAGCAGAAGTAAGCAGAGCAGAGCATACAATTTAAAGTAGAGCTACTATCACTCGAGTCAAGGGCTATGTTTTCCAAGTACCAAGGCCTAAATCAGATAAGCACCCAGAAAATACCGCTCTTGAGTCCGAATGACGATACAACCAAACATCCATGACTCTGGCTATCACTGTTATCATTGCTTCGATATCACCGTTAATTGAACGACCGGCACATTCTTTCAACCGTCCGTCAAGGGCTAATGGAAACCCCGGTTCTAGACATAACTCCCGCACGTCGTCGCAGCCCGTGCCTAGGACTATCGAATCTGCCCAGAGTACTCGACCACCAACAGTTGGCTGTTGGGACTATCGAATCTGCCCAAACGTACCCTTGCTTAGAGCATGCTAGAACCTTCAACAACGATGCTATCCAAGCCTCCTAGTCATCCTCCTCGACGACTATTCTCATATCCATTCATTATCCTCAACTCGAATCATATCACCGAGTTATCAACGTGCTTGGAATGATCCCGTCTGGATTAGACCAAGTCTTCATCACATGATTGCCTCGCTTCATCACATCCTCGCAAAGCCTCATCTCAACATCTCATCATCAAATCTATGCATAAGAGCTTCATCATCCCGCTACATATGCCACGAGCAGCTTTCCCAATCCAAGAGCCTTTCCCTTAGCTTTTGAATCATCTTCAATCTAAATCTAATCATCAATCATCTAGTTCATAACAATCAATCAAATCAAACATCAATCCAAGCAATCAAGCATTCAAATATGATCTAAGTAGACAATTATAACAATAATGGCATTTTCGTAATTAATGAGTTGAAAGTCCAATAATCATGAAAACATGAATTATATCTCTACAAACTTGATGAGTGAACTTGCATAGGTTAACATATGATAAAATGGATGTAACATCATCATGAACAATGGATCTATATGGATCTACACTTAGGATGAAGAAAATGCATGGAAACCACTATTTTAACACCAAATCGAGCCAACAATCCGATATACTCCTTTGGATCCGTGTGAGAGATAATCACCACTCACCAAATCACCTAAACAACCTCAAATCAACACGCTTCAGATCTGGACAGCAAGGGATCAAGCTTGATCTATCACGAATCCACTTCAAATGAAGAAATCTCTCTTGAAAAGATGAAGATCTCCAATCTAAGCTCTTGAATCTTCAATCTTGATTTTCGATTTGGATGGGTGGAAGAACTAGATTAGAGTGGAGAAAAGAAGTGAAGAAGTGTAGAAGTCGAGCTCTCAAAATGGCAGCACTTCGTCGCTTCAAAATCCGGATCCCAAAAAGTGAGAACAACCCCTCCTATTTATAGCAGAAAATTCCTTAAGTCGAAATTTGGCTATCTCCTTAAGTCGCCTCCGACTTATGACCTAAGCCTCTCCGACCTAACACTTCTGCGCATCCAAACACCCAGCGACCTACGACCTAACGCAACGCGCGACTTAACACATAGGCGCGACTTAACTTAGGTCGTTGCCGACCTAACTGCCTACAAAACACATGTCTTAACGCGACCAAACACTTAACTGCCTTGCCGACCTACGACATAACGAGGTTACGACTTAATACCTTAGACTCCCACGCGACCTAACGCTTAAGCCAACACGCGGCCTAACGACTTAACTAAGCTACGACCTAAGACTTACAAAACCCTACGACCTAACAACTTAGCACCCACGCGACCTAATGGTGTTACGACCTACCACTCAACTCTTAGGTCACCCACTACAGCCCCAGCTTCCTTAGGTCGTTGCCGACCTAACTATATACTAGGTCGCTAACTCGCTAACCACTAGGTCGTAAGTTCCTTAGCTCGCGCTTCCCTTAGGTCGCAAACATTCTATAGGTTGACCCAAACTAACTCGCGACCTAAACCACTACGCAATCTAACTGCTGGTCCTCCTTAGGTCGTTACCGACCTATCCCTTAGGTCGTTCAAAACCCTTAACTCGCCCGAAACTATTAAGTCTTCTATCTTAGGTCGTCTGTGACCTAAACCCAACATCCATAGGTCGCACCACATGCCTAAGTCGTCTACAACATAGCTCTTAACTCGCTACCATCCTATAGGTCGGTCACGACTTAGCTCTTAGGTCGTTCACGACCTAGGACTTAGACAAATTATACCCAAAAATCTAAAATGTTTTAAAATGCTGAAAATTCCAGATTTTGACGAACTTGTCGATCCGTAAAAATACGGGTCGTTACATTCTCTCCCCCTTAGGAATTTCGCCCCCGAAATTCCAAACAATCATAGCAATCAAAAACTATTCTGTACGCCTACCATCCATAGCAATCAACAAACCATGTATCCAGTTCTAACTTAGCGTACAAAATTCTAAAACTAGAACAAGTTACAATATCGCGAGATGACACGACACCTTAGGGCCATACCTTGAAGAGTTCAGGATGAGCTGCCTTTATCCTCTCTTCCACCTCCCACGTGCAGTCGTTATCATCATCACTCCATTGTATCTTGAGCAACTTAACTACCTTCCTCCTAAGCTGTTTCGTGTCGGTTTCCACAACACGAAGCGGCTTACGAGGTCTTCTATCGACTGGATCAACTTCGAAATCTTCACAGCTATCAGCAGAAACCACGGTATTCGAGTCGTCAACATACTTCTGTAGATATGATACGTGAAAAACATTGTGCACACTCGACATCTTCTCAGGTAATTCCAATCTATAGGCGAGCTTTCCAATTCACTCGATGATCGGGAATGGTCCAACAAATCTCGGAGTCAATTTTCCTTTCTTCCCGAATCGAATAACATTCTTTAGTGGAGAAATATTCACGAAAACCATATCACCTACGTCGAACTCCAGATCCTTACGACGCTTATCAGCATAACTCTTCTGACGGTCTTGGGCTGCCTTCATTCGTTGCCGAATGATCTCTATACAATCTGAAGTCTGCCGAATCATCTCTGGCCCAAGTATCAGCTTTTCTCCAGTTTCCAACCAACATGTCGGAGAGTTACACGGTCTTCCATACAATGCCTCATATGGTGCTATACCAATACTTGACTGGTAACTGTTGTTGTATGCAAACTCCACCAAATGAAGGTGATCTTCCCATGATCCTCCGAAGTCCAAAACACATGCTCTGAGGAGATCTTCCAAAACTCGGTTGACTCTCTCGGTCTGACCATCCGTCTGAGGGTGATAAGCTGTACTTAAACACAACTCAGTTCCCAAAACTTCTTGGAAGCTCTTCCAAAATCCACTAGTGAACAATGGGTCTCGATCACTCACTATACTCTTCGGAATACCATGGAATCGAACTATCCACTTAACATATAACTCAGCCAACTTTGATGCAGTCCTAGTCGATCGAACAGGAATGAATCGTGCGTTCTTAGTCAAACGATCTACAATGACCCAAATCCCTTCATTTCCCGTTCTGGTTCTAGGCAATCCATCAATAAAATCCATCGATATCTGCTCCCACTTCCATGTAGGAACTTCTAATGGCTGAAGCAATCCACTTGGCTTCTTCTGTTCGGCTTTTACCAACTGGCAGTTCATACATTTGGAAATAAAATTTCCAACATCCTTCTTCATACCTTCCCAGTAGTAGCTTCTCTTCATATCCCGATACATCTTATTTCCACCTAGATGAATTGTCAACTTCGAGTGATGACTTTCCTTCAGAACCTCACTCCTCAATTCGTCTATATCGGGAACAACTAGTCGTCCTTGCTTCCGAAGCCAACCCTCTCGATCGACCTCGAATCCTTTATCCTTTTCTGGATCCAATCCAGATTCCAATTCACGGATAATCTTGACAAGCTTATCATCTCGCTTTTGACCCTCGCCCATCCTTTCCACAAGAGTGGGTCTTATTGATAAGTTTGCCAACATCTCAGGTTCCAATTCGCATCTGGGCCTGAAGTCAAATCCAGCTAGATCCTCGAGATTCTTCCATTCTGAAAACATGGCTCCCAATCCTGCATGTCTTCGACTTAACGCATCTGCCACTACGTTACCTTTTCCCGGAGTATAAGCTATACCAAAATCATATGATGCTAAAAACTCTAGCCAACGTTGCTGCCGAAGATTCAAATCCTTTTGGGAGAAAAGATACTTCAACGACTTATGATCCGTAAACAACTCGAATCGAACTCCCAATAGATAATGTCTCCACATCTTCAGAGCAAAAACAATTGCCGCTAACTCCAAATCATGAGTCGGGTAATTCCTTTCATGCGGCTTTAATTGTCGACTGGCATACGCAACAACTTTATCTCTCTGCATCAGCACTGCTCCAAGTCCAGTACCACATGCGTCGGTGTAAACCACCATCTCATCATTCCCACTAGGAATAGTCAGAACAGGAGCACTCGTCAATCTCTCTTTCAGGATTCCGAAAGCTTGCTCACACTTAGCATCCCAACTGAACACTTGGTTCTTCTTCGTCAATCCTGTTAACGGTGCAGCTATCTTGGAGAAGTCTTTGATAAACCGTCGATAATATCCTGCTAATCCAAGAAAACTTCTCACATCAGATGCATTCTTAGGTCTAACCCAATCCTGGATTGCTGCCACCTTAGCTGGATCAATCGCTATTCCATTTCCAGAAATCACATGACCTAAGAACCTCACTTCACTCTTCCAGAAGTGACACTTCGAAAACTTAGCCTTCAGCTGATGTTTCCGCAAGATCTCCATAACAATACGCAAGTGCATCTTGTGCTCTTCTTCAGTTCTGGAATAAATCAGAATATCATCCACGAACACAAGTACGAACTTGTTCAACTAATCTCTGAACACTCTATTCATAAGATCCACAAAATATGCTGGCGCGTTAGTCAATCCAAATGGCATTACCAGCCACTCAAAGAAACCGGATGGTGTCCTAAAAGCAGTCTTCGGCACACTATCCTTAGCTACTCTCAACTGGTGAAATCCCGTTGCCAAATCAATCTGAGAAAACACCTTAGCTTCGTGAAGCTGATCAAACAAGTCATCTATTCTCGACAATGGATACTTGTTCTTCTTAGTCACCTTATTCAGCTCACGATAATCGACGCACAATCTTAACGACCCATCTGCCTTGGTTGCAAACACAACTGGTGCACCCCACTCGGACACACTACGCCGAATGAATCCTTTCTGTAAAAGATCATCAACTTGCACCCTCAACTCCTGCTGTTCCCTAGGCGCCATCCGCCTAAGAGGCATCACAACAGGTCTGGCTCCTTCAACTAGATCTATACGAAACTCGATCTCTCTATGCGGCGGCAACCCTTTGACTTTGTCAAAGACATCCTCGAATCCATTTGCGATTGGCACTAAAGACAGTCCATCCCGTGGAACAACTAGCGAATACATGAAGCTCATGAAGACGCCTTCTTCATGCTTACATCGTATTACAACCTTCCGCCCCTCCACATTCTCGACTGTCACTTCCAACCTCTCGCAATCAACCTTTGCCGCATACTTCCTAAGCCAGTCCATACCCAAAATAATTCCGAACCCTGCAAAGTTCAGAACAAAGCAATCACAAACAAAAGAGCAACCATGACTCGACACAACTAGACCACGGCATAACATACACAAACAAGACGAACCCCCAACTGGATTAGTCACAACCAATGGCCTATCAACAATATCTGGTTCCAAACCTAACCGGCCTACGAGTTCATTACAAACAAACGAATGCGACGCTCCAGTATCAAACAAAACTCTAACTGGAACACCACATAGGAAAAGAGTACCTTGAACAACCACACTCTTTCCTTTCTCTTCAGCAGTAGGAGCTTTTGAAGACGACGGAACAGCTCCCAAAGCATAAGCTTGCACAATCTGCTTATCTCTCCTCGGTTCTGGACAATTCTTCCTGAAATGCCCCGGCTTGTCACAGTTGTGACACTTCATCGGCACCTTAGGATTCTTACAATCCTTCGAGAAATGGCCCTTCTGCCGACAATTGTAGCAAGTCACCTCGCCTTTCGGCTTCTTCTGGCCATCCTTACCCTTCTGCTGTTGCTGCTTCCTCTTTTTGTTTCCACCCTGCTGGGGTTTAGACTCTTCCCTGGTCACAGCAACAACAGATCCTTCCTTAGGAAACAGACTCTCATGCCTAAGAGCTTTCTCCACAAGCTTCTCAAATGAATCGTCCAAATGATCCACCAACTGTCTCCCAAGATAACTGTCCAAGCTTGTCACAAACTTCTCATTCTTCTGGTATGCAGACTCAATATATGACCGAGCATACTTGGACAAAGCTTCAAACTCAGACACATACTCAAGAACAGATCTTCCTCCTTGCTTGAGCTCCACAAACTTCTTGAACAGAACAGACTTCTGAGCTGTAGAAATGAACTTAGCTTCAAATCTGACTTGGAATTGCTCCGAAGTAATCTCTTCCTCCGCAGTATCGATGGTAATAGAGTTCCACCAATCAGAAGCTCTCTCTTGAAGCTGCCTTGATGCCAACTTCCTCTTAGTTGCATCATCAATTCCCAAATCACCAAAGATCCTTCTACAAGCATCTATCCACCTATGGACTTCGATGGTTGATTCTGTTCCCAAGAAAACCTTCCCTCCAAGAGCAGTATAATCCTTGCACAACTTAGCAAAATCCACTGGTTTCGGAGTTTGGACTTGAACTCCAACATCAACTGCCGCCCCCGGAACTGGTATCCTTCTCATGATCGAAGTCATCATAGCTTCGAACATGGCTGCATAATCAGCAGTCTCTTCAGTAGCACGACCTTCCCTAGCAGCTGGTCTTCTTCTTCGACTCATTCTCAATATCTATAAAAAGGAATGATTAGAACTTCTAGAGAAACAACTGCATAAAGGACTCAAACTCTACTAAGCTACTATATTATATATAGTATTCATCCATCAAAATACAATTACGTCTCTCATACGTAGTTATGCCAGTGAGCGTTGGGTAAAATCGATTAACCAATGCTCTGATACCAAATGTGACGACCGCCCATGACCCCTGCACCGAATCTAGAGATAGTGCGCTGTAAAGTGTGCCAGGCGACCATGGACGATTGTCAGGGTAGATTAAAAACAACAGAATCTATCGTATTACTCACAGCGCATGGACAAAATACAATAGAACATATGTATAGTGAAGCTTTACAGAACAAAATGACATCATATAAAACTCCATAATAGTTGAATACAAGCATCCAAATAGCCAATACATCAAGCCTCACTACATAACACTCAGAGAATACAAAACAGCGGAACATTCGGTACATATAATAAGAAGATAATATGCAACCCTCCAGCTCGTCTTCGATATCAGCATCGTGAGAAGAGAACAGCACCTGTCACCTGCTACCTAGTCTGCCCGTCCCAAAAATGGACGAACATCCCAAGGCAATAAGAATTAAAACATAAAGCCTTGAGTCAGACAACAGTCTTAGTGAGCAGTAAATTAACTAACAACATACCAAAAGAGCATAAAGGAAAAGGAATAGGAATACAACCCTCCCACTCCAACCTCATTCTACAGTGATAGCCCACAGACACACACTAAGCAGAAGCAAGCAGAGCAGAGCATACAATTTAAAGTAGAGCTACTATCACTCGAGTCAAGGGCGATGTTTTCCAAGTACCAAGGCCTAAATCAGATAAGCACCCAGAAAATACCGCTCTTGAGTCCGAATGACGATACAACCAAACATCCATGACTCTGGCTATCACTGTTATCATTGCTTCGATATCACCGTTAATTGAATGACCGGCACATTCTTTCAGCCGTCCGTCAAGGGCTAATGGAAACCCCGGTTCTAGACATAACTCCCGCACGTCGTCGCAGCCCGTGCCTAGGACTATCGAATCTGCCCAGAGTACTCGACCACCAACAGTTGGCCGTTGGGACTATCGAATCTGCCCAAACGTACCCTTGCTTAGAGCATGCTAGAACCTTCAACAACGATGCTATCCAAGCCTCCTAGTCATCCTCCTCGATGACTATTCTCATATCCATTCATTATCCTCAACTCGAATCATATCACCGAGTTATCAACGTGCTTGGAATGATCCCGTCTAGATTAGACCAAGTCTTCATCACATGATTGCCTCGCTTCATCACATCCTCGCAAAGCCTCATCTCAACATCTCATCATCAAATCTATGCATAAGAGCTTCATCATCCCGCTACATATGCCACGAGCAGCTTTCCCAATCCAAGAGCCTTTCCCTTAGCTTTTGAATCATCTTCAATCTAAATCTAATCATCAATCATCTAGTTCATAACAATCAATCAAATCAAACATCAATCCAAGCAATCAAGCATTCAAATATGATCTAAGTAGACAATTATAACAATAATGGCATTTTCGTAATTAAAGAGTTGAAAGTCCAATAATCATGAAAACATGAATTATATCTCTACAAACTTGATGAGTGAACTTGCATAGGTTAACATATGATAAAATGGATGTAACATCATCATGAACAATGGATCTATATGGATCTACACTTAGGATGAAGAAAATGCATGGAAACCACTATTTTAACACCAAATCGAGCCAACAATCCAATATACTCCTTTGGATCCATGTGAGAGATAATCACCACTCACCAAATCACCTAAACAACCTCAAATCAACACGCTTCAGATCTAGACAGCAAGGGATCAAGCTTGATCTATCACGAATCCACTTCAAATGAAGAAATCTCTCTTGAAAAGATGAAGATCTCCAATCTAAGCTCTTGAATCTTCAATCTTGATTTTCGATTTGGATGGGTGGAAGCACTAGATTAGAGTGGAGAAAAGAAGTGAAGAAGTGTAGAAGTCGAGCTCTCAAAATGGCAGCACTTCGTCGCTTCAAAATCCGAATCCCAAAAATTGAGAACAACCCCTCCTATTTATAGCAGAAAATTCCTTAAGTCGAAATTTGGCTATCTCCTTAAGTCGCCTCTGACTTACGACCTAAGCCTCTCCGACCTAACACTTCTGCGCATCCAAACACCCAGCGACCTACGACCTAACGCAACGCGCGACTTAACACATAGGCGCGACTTAACTTAGGTCGTTGCCGACCTAACTGCCTACAAAACACATGTCTTAACGCGACCAAACACTTAACTGCCTTGCCGACCTACGACATAACGAGGTTACGACTTAATACCTTAGACTCCCACGCGACCTAACGCTTAAGCCAACACGCGACCTAACGACTTAACTAAGCTACGACCTAAGACTTACAAAACCCTACGACCTAACAACTTAGCACCCACGCGATCTAATGGTGTTAAGACCTACCACTCAACTCTTAGGTCGCCCACTACAGCCCCAGCTTCCTTAGGTCGTTGCCGACCTAACTATATACTAGGTCGCTAACTCGCTAACCACTAGGTCGTAAGTTCCTTAGCTCGCGCTTCCCTTAGGTCGCAAACATTCTATAGGTTGACCCAAACTAACTCGCGACCTAAACCACTACGCAATCTAACTGCTGGTCCTCCTTAGGTCGTTACCGACCTATCCCTTAGGTCGCTCAAAACCCTTAACTCGCCCGAAACTCTTAAGTCTTCTATCTTAGGTCGTCTGCGACCTAAACCCAACATCCTTAGGTCGCACCACATGCCTAAGTCGTCTACAACATAGCTCTTAACTCGCTACCATCCTATAGGTCGGTCACGACTTAGCTCTTAGGTCGTTCACGACCTAGGACTTAGACAAATTATACCCAAAAATCTGAAATGTCTTAAAATGCTGAAAATTCCAGATTTTGACGAACTTGTCGATCCGTAAAAATACGGGTCGTTACAAAATCAAATTTAATAAATATAAGAACATTAATCGTGAGTGATTGCTCACCTTTCGAGGTTAGACAGATTTGACAAAGAAATTGAGTTACGAATCCAGGCACACACACTCAAAGCGAAGCAAGATTGACAAGAATTCGATGGACAAGCTGATGACAAAGAATTGACGAAGTCAGATCAGGATTGTATCGATGACGATAGATGGGCATAAGTGAACTCATAAACAAACTGTGATACATACACTATATTATGTAGACATATATGTATTTGAACTTAATATATCCCTACTCAGATTTACACACAATTGCAGACAGCAACACAAAGAGAATATATATTTCCATATATACATATGTACTATCTATACATATATACTATTACCTTATGAAATATATACTAATATATAAAAAATATGAAATTTAAGATCAAAATGATAATATATAACTCATATAAATTCATATGTAAATATAAACAGATTGCTGATCTGTTATAACATATGTATATTGAAATATGTACAACTCCTATACTTTGTATTGTAACGACCCGTATTTTTACGGATCGACAAGTTCGTCAAAATCTGGAATTTTAGCACTTTCAAGTCATTTCAGATTTTTAGGCAGATATGTCTAAGTCCTAGGTCGTGAACGACCTAAGAGCTAAGTCGTGACCGAGTTAAGGAATTCGGCGAGTTAGGAGTTGAGTCATAGCAGCTTAAGTCGTAGGGTGTTGGAGCGACCTAAGGTAGTGGATGACTTAAGGGGTAGGTCGGCGACGACTTAAGGAAGCTGGGGTTAATAGTGAATGACCTAAGTGATAAGTCGTGACCGACTTATAGGATTGGCGACCTAAGATAGGTTGTGGGCTTCTAGGTGAGTTAGCGACCTAAGGGGGATAGGTCGGCAACGACTTAAGGAGTTAGGAAATGGGTAGTTTAGCGACCTAGGGCGTAGTTAGGTCGGTAGACGACCTAAGGAGATAAGTCGTAGCTGGGTTAAGTTAGCAGGTCGAAGCTAACTCGGCAAGTGTTAAGTCGGAGGCCCTGTTTAGTGTTGAGTTAGGTCGTAGGCGACCTAAGATAGTTAGGTCGCAAGTTGCTAAGTCGTAGGTCGCTGATGCGCTATGTTGATTAGGTCGCGTAAGCACTTAAGTGATAAGTCGAAGCCTCGTTAGGTCGTAAGTTGTAGGGCTTTGGTAGGTCGCTTGGGTGCGCAGTTGTGCTAAGTCGCATTCTCTTAAGTCTTAGGTCGTAGAGGCGCAAGCGATAGGTCGCTGAGGGGTTTGGCATAGCAGTGTTAGGTCGCTGGGTTTTGTTAAGTCGTAGGGGCTTAGGTCGTAAGTCGGAAGCGACTTAGGGAGATAGCCGAGTTACGACTTAGGGTATTTTCTGCTATAAATAGGAGAGCTTCTCTTCATTTTTTTTTTGGGATCCGGATTTTGAAGCGACGAAGTGCTGCCATTTTGAGAGCTCGACTTCTACACTTCTTCAATTCTTTTCTCCACTCTAATCTAGTGCTTCCATCCATCCAAATCGAAGATCAAGATTGAAGATTCAAGAGCTTAGATTGAAGATCTTCATCTTTTCAAGAGAGATTTCTTCGTTTGAAGCGGATTCGTGATAGATCAAGCTTGATCCTTCGCTGTCCAGATCTGAAGCGTATCGATTTGGGTTTGTTTAGGTGATTTGGTGAGTGGTGATTATCTCTCACACGGATCCAAAGGAGTATATCGGATCGTTGGCTCGATTTGGTGTTAAATAGAGATTTCCATGCATTTTCTTCATCCTAAGTGTAGATCCATATAGATCCATTGTTTATGATGATGTTACATCCATTTTATCATATGTTAACCTATGCAAGTTCATTCATCAAGTTTGTAGAGATATAATCCATGTTTTCATGCTTATTGGACTTTCAACTCTTTAATTACGAAAATGCCATTATTGTTATAATTGTCTACTTAGATCATTTTTGAATGCTTGATTGCTTGGATTGATGTTTGATTTGATTGATTGTTATGAACTAGATGATTGATGATTAGATTTAGATCGAAGGTGATTCAAAAGCTAAGGGAAAGGCTCTTGAATTGGAAAAGCTGCTCGTGGCATATGTAGCGGGATGATGAAGCTCTTATGCATAGATTTGATGATGTGATGTTGAGATGAGGCTTTGCGAGGATGTAATGAAGCGAGGCAATCATGTGATGAAGACTTGGTCTAATCCAGACGGGATCATTCCAAGCATGTTGATAACTCGATGATATAATTCGAGTTGAGGATAATGAATGGATATGAGAATAGTCGTCGAGGAGGATGACTAGGAGGCTTGGATAGCATCGTTGTTGAAGGTTCTAGCATGCTCTAAGCAAGAGTACGTTTGGGCAGATTCGATAGTCCCAATGGCTAACTGTTGATGGTCGAGTACTCTGGGCAGATTCGATAGTCCTAGGCACGGGCTGCGACGACGTGCGGGAGTTATGTCTAGAACCGGGGTTTCCATTAGTCCTTGACGGACGGCTGAAAGAATGTGCCGGTCATTCAATTAACGGTGATATCGAAGCAATGATAACAGTGATAGCCAGAGTCATGGATGTTTGGTTGTAACGTCATTTCGGACTCAAGAGTGGTATTTTCTGGGTGCTTATCTGATTTAGGCCTTGGTACTTGGAAAACATCGCCCTTGACTCGAGTGATAGTAGCTTTACTTTAAATTGTATGCTCTGCTATGTTTGCTTCTGCTTAGTGTGTGTCTGGAGGCTATCACTGTAGAATGAGGTTGGAGTGGGAGGGTTGTATTCCTATTCTTTTTCCTTTATGCTCTTTTGGTATGTTGTTAGTTAATTTACTGCTCACTAAGACTGTTGTCTGACTCAAGGCTTTATGTTTTAATTCTTATTGCCTTGGGCTGTTCGTCCATTTTGGGACGGGCAGACTAGGTAGCAGGTGACAGGTGTTGTTCTCTTCTCACGATGCTGATATTGAAGACGAGCTAGAGGGTTGCATATTTTCTTCTTATATGTACTGGATATTCCGCTGTTTTGTATTCTCTGAGAGATATGTAGTGAGGCTGGATGTATTGACTATGTGGATGCTTGTATTCAACTATTATGGAGTTTTATATGTTGTCATTTTGTTCTGTAAAGCTTCACTATACATATGTTCTATTGTATTTTGTCCATGCGCTGTGAGTAATACGATAGATTCTGTTGTTTTAAATCTTACCTTGACAATCGTCCATGGTCGCCTGGCACACTTTACAGCGCTCTATCTCTAGATTCGGTGCAGGGGTCATGGGCGGTCGTCACATTTGGTATCAGAGCATTGGTTAATCGATTTTACCCAACGCTCGTTGTCGTAACTACGTATGAGAGACGTAATTGTATTTTGATGGATGATTACTATATATAATATAGTAGTTTAGCAGTAAGTTAGCCCTTTTTGCAGTTGTTTCTCTAGATGTTCTAATCATTCCTTTTTATAGATATTGAGAATGAGTCGAAGAGGGAGACCAGCTGCTAGGGAAGGCCGTGCTACTGAAGAGACTGCTGATTATGCAGCCATGTTCGAAGCTATGATGACTTCGATCATGAGGAGAATACCAGTTCCGGGAGCGGCAGTTGATGTTGGAGTTCAAGTTCAAACTCCAAAACCAGTGGATTTTGCTAAGTTGTGCAAGGACTATACTGCTCTTGGAGGGAAGGTTTTCTTGGGAACAGAATCAACTATTGAGGTCCAGAGGTGGATAGATGCTTGTAGAAGGATCTTTGGTGATTTGAGAATTGATGATGCAACTAAGAGGAAGTTGGCATCAAGGCAGCTTCAAGGGAGAGCCTCTGATTGGTGGAACTCTATTACCATCAATACTGCGGAGGAAGAGATTACTTGGGAGCAATTCCAAGCTATATTTGAAGCTAAGTTCATTTCTACAGCTCAGAAGTCTGTTCTGTTCAAGAGGTTTTTGGAGCGCAAGCAAGGTGGAAGATCAGTTCTGGAGTATGTTTCTGAGTTTGAAGCTTTGTCCAAGTATGCCCGGTCATATATTGAGTCTGCTTATCAGAAGAATGAGAAGTTTGTGACAGGCTTGGACAGCTATCTTGGGAGACAATTGGTGGATCATTTGGACGATTCATTTGAGAAGCTTGTGGAGAAAGCTCTTAGGCATGAGAGTCTGTTTCCTAAGGAAGGATCTGTTGTTGCTGGGACCAGGGAAGAGTCTAAACCCCAGCAGGGTGGAAACAAGAAGAGGAAGCAGCAGCATCAGAAGGGTAAGGATGGCCAGAAGAAGCCGAAAGGCGAGGTGACTTGCTACAATTGTCAGCAGAAGGGCCATTTCTCGAAGGATTGTAAGAATCCTAAGGTGCCGATGAAGTGTCACAACTGTGACAAGCCGGGGCATTTCAGGAAGAATTGTCCAGAACCAAGGAAGGACAGGCAGATTGTGCAAGCCTATGCTTTAGGAGCTGTTCCGTCATCTTCGAAAGCTCCTACTGCTGAAGAGAAGGGAAAGAGTGTGGTTGTTCAAGGTACTCTTTTCCTATGTGGTGTTCCAGTTAGAGTTCTGTTTGATACTGGAGCGTCGCATTCATTTGTTTGTAGTGAACTCATAAGCCGGTTGGGTTTGGAACCGGATATTGTTGATAGGCCATTGGTTGTGACTAATCCAGTTGGGGGTTCGTCTTGTTTGTGTATGTTATGCCGTGGTCTAGTTGTATCGAGTCATGGTTGCTCTTTTGTTTGTGATTGTTTTGTTCTGAACTTTGCGGGGTTCAGAATTATTTTGGGTATGGACTAGCTTAGGAAGTATGCGGCTAAGGTTGATTGTGAGAGGCTGGAGGTGACAGTCGAGAATGTGGAAGGGCGAAAGATTGTGATACGATGTAAGCATGAGGAAGGTGTCTTCATGAGCTTCATGTATTCGCTAGTTGTTCCACGGGATGGACTGTCTTTAGTGCCAATCGCAAATGGATTCGAGGATGTCTTTGACGAAGTCAAAGGGTTGCCGCCGCATAGAGAGATCGAGTTTCAGATAGATCTTGTTGAAGGGGCCAGACCTGTTGTGATGCCTCTTAGGCGGATGGCGCCTAGGGAACAGCAGGAGTTGAGGGTGCAAGTTGATGACCTTTTACAGAAAGGATTCATTCGGCGTAGTGTGTCCGAGTGGGGTGCACCAGTTGTGTTTGCAACCAAGGCAGATGGGTCGTTGAGATTGTGTGTGGATTATCGTGAGCTGAATAAGGTGACTAAGAAGAACAAGTATCCATTGCCAAGGATAGATGACTTGTTTGATCAGCTTCACGAAGCTAAGGTGTTTTCTCAGATGGATTTGGCAACGGGATTTCACCAGTTGAGAGTAGCGAAGGATAGTGTGCCGAAGACTGCTTTTAGGACACCATCCGGTTTCTTTGAGTGGCTGGTAATGCCGTTTGGATTGACTAACGCGCCAACATATTTTGTGGATCTTATGAATAGAGTGTTCAGAGATCAGTTGAACAAGTTTGTACTTGTGTTCGTGGATGATATTCTGATTTATTCCAGAATGGAGGAAGAGCACAAGACGCACTTGCGTATTGTTTTGGAGATCTTACGGAAACATCAGCTGAAGGCTAAGTTTTCGAAGTGTCACTTCTGGAAGAGTGAAGTGAGGTTCTTAGGCCATGTGATTTCTGGAAATGGAATAGCGGTTGATCCCGCTAAGGTGGCAGCAATCCAGGATTGGGTTAGACCTAAGAATGCATCTGATGTGAGAAGTTTTCTTGGATTAGCAGGATATTATCGACGGTTTATCAAAGACTTCTCCAAGGTAGCTGCACCGTTAACAGGATTGACGAAAAAGAACCAAGTGTTCAGTTGGGATGCTAAGTGTGAGCAAGCTTTCGGAATCCTGAAAGAGAGATTGACGAGTGCTCCTGTTTTGACTATTCCTAGTGGGAATGATGAGATGGTGGTTTACACCGACGCATGTGGTACTGGACTTGGAGCAGTGCTGATGCAGAAGGATAAAGTTGTTGCGTATGCCAGTCGACAACTGAAGCCGCATGAAAGGAATTACCCAACTCATGATTTGGAATTAGCGGCGATTGTATTTGCTCTGAAGATGTGGAGGCATTATCTGTTGGGAGTTCGATTCGAGTTGTTTACGGATCACAAGTCGTTGAAGTATCTTTTCTCCCAAAAGGATTTGAATCTTCGGCAGCAACGTTGGCTAGAGTTTTTGGCATCATATGATTTTGGTATAGCTTATACTCCGGGAAAAGGTAACGCAGTGGCAGATGCGTTAAGTCGAAGACATGCAGGATTGGGAGCCATGTTTTCTGAATGGAAGAATCTCGAGTATTTAGCTAGATTTGACTTCAGGCCTAGATGCGAATTGGAACCTAAGATGTTGGCAAACTTATCAATAAGACCCACTCTTGTGGAAAGGATTGGTGAGAGCCAAAAGCGAGATGATAAGCTTGTCAAGATTATCCGTGAATTGGAATCTGGATTGGATCCAGAAAAGGATAAAGGATTCGAGGTCGATCGAGAGGGTTGGCTTCGGAAGCAAGGACGACTAGTTGTTCCCGATATAGGTGAATTGAGGAGTGAAGTTCTGAAGGAAAGTCATCACTCGAAGTTGACAATTCATCCAGGTGGAAATAAGATGTATCGGGATATGAAGAGAACCTACTATTGGGAAGGTATGAAGAAGGATGTTGGAAATTTTATTTCCAAATGTATGAACTGCCAGTTGGTAAAAGCCGAACAGAAGAAGCCAAGTGGATTGCTTCAGCCATTAGAAGTTCCTACATGGAAGTGGGAACAAGTGTCGATGGATTTTATTGATGGATTGCCTAGAACCAGAACGGGAAATGAAGGGATTTGGGTTATCGTTGATCGTTTGACCAAGAGTGCAAGATTCATTCCTGTTCGATCGACTAGGATGGCATCAAAGTTGGCTGAGTTGTATGTTAAGTGGATAGTTCGATTCCATGGTATTCCGAAGAGTATAGTGAGCGATCGAGACCCATTGTTCACTAGTGGATTTTGGAAGAGCTTCCAGGAAATCTTGGGAACCGAGTTGTGTTTGAGTACAGCTTATCATCCCCAAACAGATGGTCAGACCGAGAGAGTCAACCGAGTTTTGGAAGATCTTCTTAGAGCTTGTGTTTTGGATTTCGGAGGATCATGGGAAGATCACCTTCATTTGGTGGAGTTTGCGTACAACAACAGTTACCAGTCAAGCATTGGTATGGCACCGTATGAGGCATTGTATGGAAGACCGTGTAACTCTCCGACATGTTGGTTGGAAACTGGAGAAAATTTGATACTTGGGCCAGAGATGATTCGGCAGACTTCGGATTGTATAGAAATCATTCGGCAACGAATGAAGGCAGCCCAAGACCGTCAGAAGAGTTATGCTGATAGGCGTCGTAAGGATTTAGAATTCGACGTTGGAGATATGGTTTTTGTGAAGATTTCTCCACTGAAGAATGTTATTCGATTCGGGAAGAAAGGAAAATTGACTCCGAGATTTGTTGGACCATTTTCGATCATCGAGCGAATTGGAAAGATCGCCTATAGATTGGAGTTACCGGAGAAGATGTCGGGTGTGCATAATGTTTTTCACGTATCATATCTACGGAAGTATGTGCACGACTCGAATATGGTGGTTTCTGCTGATAGCTGTGAAGATTTTGAAGTTGATCCAGTCGATAGAAGACCTCGTAAGCCGCTTCGTGTTGTTGAAACCGACACGAAACAGCTTAGGAGGAAGGTAGTTAAGTTGCTCAAGATACAATGGAGTGACGATGATAACGACTGTACGTGGGAGGTGGAAGAGAGGATGAAAGCAGCTCATCCTGAACTCTTCAAGGTATGGCCCTAAGGTGTCGTGTCATCTCGCGATATTGTAACTTGTTCTAATTTTAGAATTCTGTACGCTAAGCTAGAATTGGATGCATGGTTTGCTGATTGTTATGGTTGGTAGGCGTACAAAATAGTCTTTGATTGCTTTGTTTGTTTGGAATTTCGGGGGCGAAATTCCTAAGGGGGAGAGAATATAACGACCCGTATTTTTACGGATCGACAAGTTCGTCAAAATCTGGAATTTTAGCACTTTCAAGTCATTTCAGATTTTTAGGCAGATATGTCTAAGTCCTAGGTCGTGAACGACCTAAGAGCTAAGTCGTGACCGAGTTAAGGAATTCGGCGAGTTAGGAGTTGAGTCGTAGCAGCTTAAGTCGTAGGGTGTTGGAGCGACCTAAGGTAGTGGATGACTTAAGGGGTAGGTCGGCGACGACTTAAGGAAGCTGGGGTTAATAGTGAATGACCTAAGTGATAAGTCGTGACCGACTTATAGGACTGGCGACCTAAGATAGGTTGTGGGCTTCTGGGTGAGTTAGCGACCTAAGGGGGATAGGTCGGCAACGACTTAAGGAGTTAGGAAATGGGTAGTTTAGCGACCTAGGGCATAGTTAGGTCGGTAGACGACCTAAGGAGATAAGTCGTAGCTGGGTTAAGTTAGCAGGTCGAAGCTAACTCGGCAAGTGTTAAGTCGGAGGCCCTGTTTAGTGTTGAGTTAGGTCGTAGGCGACCTAAGATAGTTAGGTCGCAAGTTGCTAAGTCGTAGGTCGCTGATGCGCTATGTTGATTAGGTCGCGTAAGCACTTAAGTGATAAGTCGAAGCCTCGTTAGGTCGTAAGTTGTAGGGCTTTGGTAGGTCGCTTGGGTGCGCAGTTGTGCTAAGTCGCATTCTCTTAAGTCTTAGGTCGTAGAGGCGCAAGCGATAGGTCGCTGAGGGGTTTGGCATAGCAGTGTTAGGTCGCTGGGTTTTGTTAAGTCGTAGGGGCTTAGGTCGTAAGTCGGAAGCGACTTAGGGAGATAGTCGAGTTACAACTTAGGGTATTTTCTGCTATAAATAGGAGAGCTTCTCTTCATTTTTTTTGGGATCCGGATTTTGAAGCGACGAAGTGCTGCCATTTTGAGAGCTCGACTTCTACACTTCTTCACTTCTTTTCTCCACTCTAATCTAGTGCTTCCATCCATCCAAATCGAAGATCAAGATTGAAGATTCAAGAGCTTAGATTGAAGATCTTCATCTTTTCAAGAGAGATTTCTTCGTTTGAAGCGGATTCGTGATAGATCAAGCTTGATCCTTCGCTGTCCAGATCTGAAGCGTATCGATTTGGGTTTGTTTAGGTGATTTGGTGAGTGGTGATTATCTCTCACACGGATCCAAAGGAGTATATCGGATCGTTGGCTCGATTTGGTGTTAAATAGAGATTTCCATGCATTTTCTTCATCCTAAGTGTAGATCCATATAGATCCATTGTTTATGATGATGTTACATCCATTTTATCATATGTTAACCTATGCAAGTTCATTCATCAAGTTTGTAGAGATATAATCCATGTTTTCATGCTTATTGGACTTTCAACTCTTTAATTACGAAAATGCCATTATTGTTATAATTGTCTACTTAGATCATTTTTGAATGCTTGATTGCTTGGATTGATGTTTGATTTGATTGACTATTATGAACTAGATGATTGATGATTAGATTTAGATCGAAGGTGATTCAAAAGCTAAGGGAAAGGCTCTTGAATTGGAAAAGCTGCTCGTGGCATATGTAGCGGGATGATGAAGCTCTTATGCATAGATTTGATGATGTGATGTTGAGATGAGGCTTTGCGAGGATGTAATGAAGCGAGGCAATCATGTGATGAAGACTTGGTCTAATCCAGACGGGATCATTCCAAGCATGTTGATAACTCGATGATATAATTCGAGTTGAGGATAATGAATGGATATGAGAATAGTCGTCGAGGAGGATGACTAGGAGGCTTGGATAGCATCGTTGTTGAAGGTTCTAGCATGCTCTAAGCAAGAGTACGTTTGGGCAGATTCGATAGTCCCAACGGCTAACTGTTGATGGTCGAGTACTCTGGGCAGATTCAATAGTCCTAGGCACGGGCTGCGACGACGTGCGGGAGTTATGTCTAGAACCGGGGTTTCCATTAGCCCTTGACGGACGGTTGAAAGAATGTGCCGGTCATTCAATTAACGGTGATATCGAAGCAATGATAACAGTGATAGCCAGAGTCATGGATGTTTGGTTGTAACGTCATTTCGGACTCAAGAGCGGTATTTTCTGGGTGCTTATCTGATTTAGGCCTTGGTACTTGGAAAACATCGCCCTTGACTCGAGTGATAGTAGCTTTACTTTAAATTGTATGCTCTGCTATGTTTGCTTCTACTTAGTGTGTGTCTGGAGGCTATCACTGTAGAATGAGGTTGGAGTGGGAGGGTTGTATTCCTATTCTTTTTCCTTTATGCTCTTTTGGTATGTTGTTAGTTAATTTACTGCTCACTAAGACTGTTGTCTGACTCAAGGCTTTATGTTTTAATTCTTATTGCCTTGGGCTGTTCGTCCATTTTGGGACGGGCAGACTAGGTAGCAGGTGACAGGTGTTGTTCTCTTCTCACGATGCTGATATCGAAGACGAGCTAGAGGGTTGCATATTTTCTTCTTATATGTACTGGATATTCCGCTGTTTTGTATTCTCTGAGAGATATGTAGTGAGGCTGGATGTATTGACTATGTGGATGCTTGTATTCAACTATTATGGAGTTTTATATGATGTCATTTTGTTCTGTAAAGCTTCACTATAAATATGTTCTATTGTATTTTGTCCATGCGCTGTGAGTAATACGATAGATTCTGTTGTTTTAAATCTTACCTTGACAATCGTCCATGGTCGCCTGGCACACTTTACAGTGCTCTATCTCTAGATTCGGTGCAGGGGTCATGGGCGGTCGTCACATGTATGGTAAACCAATATATAACTAACATTCAAAACAATACGACATGTAGTTATAAAACATACATATTTCTTTTCTACATATAACTTATATAATTTGTAACTGTTATAAAACTTCTTGAATTATAAACAATGTATGCAGACCAGAATATTCTACATACTTTTATGTGGACACTAATATACTATCAATGCTATATACATGTACTGACCTTTCCAAAATCAACTTATAAAAAAAAAGAGAATCAATACGAAAGAGCAATCTATATGTACTCTTACAGACCTACACATATATATGTAAAAAGAATCATTTTCCTTTATGTGGCTAGTATATAGATATATGCAGACCTACTATTATTTAATAAATGTATATCATACAAGCATCTAAACTATGATGACCTGCATGCTACAAACTTGCACAACAACAAAATAAAAATGACATCATATCTATGTGTATATTGAATATATATTTGTATCCCACTAACCTAGTTAATATATACTATATATTTACACATTTTCAGACATAATAAAATATATATATATATATTCAATACCTTTATATAAAAAAGGGGGACACGAGTTGCTTGCATTCGACCAAAGGAGGAAGGGTGCTGTCGAGGCTGAAAGCGATGCAGCGGAGAAGATAGGGGAGAAGCTGGACAGTAGAGCACTAGGCGAGTGTTGCCGTACGGCAGCCGTGCAAGGTGGTGTGGGAGGAGGCTTGGCCAGTTGCTGTTGACATAGGGAAAGAGGAGAGCTTGGGTAGAGGCTTTGCGGAAGGAAGTGGTGATTAGGGGATTTGATGACGTGTGCGAGGAGAGCGGAGGGAGGGGAGAAATAGACAGACGAGGGCGGAGAGAAGAGGGAGTGGAGAGGCGCACTACCGCTAGAATTCGCGCAGCTGACGTGCTCGATTGCGGCGGATGATGCTTGTATGTGGGTTGAGGTGATAAGTTGTCGGGAAATGTTTGGCTATGGCTAAAGGAGGAAGATGATGGGAAGTTGTTGCGGAGGCTTGTCATGCGGGGAGGACGGTTGCTCAGGTTGTTCCGTTTGTTTCTGGTGGCGGGGTTTGTTTTGGAGAGGGAGGCGGAGGGTGATTGGCTCGGTGGTGGAGGTGGAGGGTACGGCAGGCTGTGGCTTCGGCAGTGGGTTGTTGAGGAAGTAAGGGTGGTTAGCATGTAGATCTGGGAAGGAAGTTTGGATGAGAGAGGGAAAGATGAATGTGGCCGAATGTAAAAAGTTTGGAAGAAAGAAAATGAGAAGGGAGAAAGAAAATGGCACACAGGCAAAAGATAAACATTTAACTTTATCAATAACGTAAAACCTTTCCTATTTTATTTTTTTAACGAATAGGTAGAAGAAGATGTAAGGTCCGTGTGGTATAAATCAATAGTAGAGGATACAGATGGTTATAACAGTTCCATTCCTAATGGAAGACAACTGCATAGAAATTTAACCCAAAAGGTTGAAAGTGAGCACCGTTACAGCAACTCTTTTCACGGATTCCGTTGTGTATCGGTCTTCAAAATATAGAATTTAATACACTGCGGAGATCAGCACGACGAGACGATCAAAACAGTATACAGATATTATTGGTACGATCTTCCGATCAAAAGTCGATAATCGGTACCAGAAATGCTGCTATTTGGCCAGAATTAAGATAAACGGAGCAGTAGAAGTCCAAATTTGGAAAAACGAATTTCACAGTCTGATTCAGAATAATCTGAATAAATTTTCTCCTGTTGACATATTTTGGTTTCGGAAAACTTTTAAATTCACTGTTATTAACCGGTTTGATTTGAAATGAAATTTCACAGGAAAATAAACTTCAATATTATCAGATGAAAATTTACCAGTTGCTATATTAAAATAGACGTATTCCAAATAATAATTTTTTTATTTCAAATTTTATTGTTTAAAATTTCACAAATTTCCAGTTAAATATACTTTTAAAACCATTAAATTTTACGGGTCGTTACATGATTTAATTTAAAATATATGGTTTTAAAATATTTAAGATAAATGTTTAATTGATCAAATAGTATCTTAGCTTAAGTTTAAGATTAATTAAAAGGTCTGTTTTAAAATATTGTTTAATAAATATGATATATTAATTCATTTAATAATAATAGGAATTTATAATCTCTTTTATAAATTATTTTAGTTTGACAAATTATTATTTTCAAATAACATTATTAATGTATTGTTTTATATATAAATATAAATAGATTTTAAAATAGAAATGAATATACAAGTTAACATTATAACAATAACTATAACAACTTTAAAGTAAACACATAAGTAAATTCTAGATATATAGTCTTTAGGAATACATATATTTGCTAGGCAAGGAAATCATATAAGTACACACGAATTAGAAAAAGGGATAAGTATGCAAACTTGTAAGGACATAAGCATTAAATGCCATCATCTCTAGCATAAGAACGAAATCATATCAGCCTCCATAGAGAAAATATCTCTGACCCATTATTGTACTGTCAAGACCCAAAAGTCGACCTTCGAAAATCGGCACCCGTACTTCACTTGTACTCAAAATGCCGTAGATTCAAATGCCGAATCTGGTTCTCGGGAGCTTATAACACAGTTAAGTAAATAACACAGCGGAATAAAAGAATAATACATTGATATACAATATCTGATACAACAGAGTGATACAATGAATATCAACATACATCAGAGATATGATACAACAAATAGCAGCGGAATAGAAAACGATAACACCAGCAGCGGAATAGAATGTCTCCAATAGAATGCTCCAAGATAAGCAACGTCGGTCCATGAACTCCAAGAACTGAACTAGCTCCAGATAATCTACTAAACCTGAATATCTAAAAAACCCAACTCTAGACTGCCCGTGTGGAAAATAGTGGGCACCCAGAGTTTAGGAAGGGAACAATAAACTCCGGATCAGTCATGGGACTGGTGTAAGCAACAAAAACAGTTTATCTTTAAAAACAAATAGCAAAAGAATTTTAAACATTGAAATTCGCAATGCTTTTTGGAAAATGAAACTACCATAAGACCTCCCACCACACACACAATGCAAACGCAGAATTGGAGGAGATTTCTTCTTATGATAGTCAAAGATGCTTACTACGCAAAATCAAATCATTTTTGATATTATTATTAGTGCATAGTGTAGAAAACATTTCGAAAATAGAATATCAATCTTAGCCAACATACGACCAGTATCGTATGCCTACTATAGCTACCATGTTCAATAGCAGGTTACCGCCACATTCCATGGCAGGTAATACAACTAAAACCGTACAAGTCACGTATTGTTTCTTTGGATTTCCAACAAATGGTCAGGCTAAGGAACTTCCTTTTCCACGATGGGTACGTCCCTGGAATAGACGACCCGAGAACCTAACGTTACGGTTAGATCTCTGCCAACACAAGGCCGGGTTACCTCTGCAAAAATAGGTAACTACTGACACGCGTATGCCATCCCCCGATTGTAACCGATCTTCCCGAGGATCCTCGATTCGCAACAAACCACATAATAATAATGCAGCAACCACATAGGTTAAGTATCTGGGCTCCATACCATGATACCACCTCTATCCAGAAGGAATGACATACACTAAGGGGCGCTACTCCCTAGAACCTTGTCGCATCCTTCCTGTTTTGACCATTTCCGGGGTGTGAGGTCCGACGAAGTCTCGTCCACAAGGCTACGCTTTGTTCACAAAGCCATGCTTCGGGTCAAACAAATGATCAACCTATGATCACAAAGATATAAGATCAAACAAATGATCATATCGCAAATGATCAAACACTGATCATCACACAGCAACACTCAGCATGCCACATTACCAAATTGGGATATATCGCTGATAAATTTTAACTACATAACCTCTGAGCTCGTACGTCTCAGAGAAGGGTGTTAAGCTAAGAGAATAAATTCTCCGCCACCAAACAGAAATGTATTTGAAAGAAATCGGCTTTATATCTCAAAGTGTAATGTCAGACATGTATCCATACAAGTCTGTTCCGGGATCGAACAGAACCGAAGGCACTTCTCACGAAGCCCTTGCAATTCCGGATAATTTTCAATCACGTCCGGACTTCCCGTCACAAAAAGAGTGATATAAATCTCTATACCGGCGCGACTCAGTGCAGAGACATTCGACAGGTTGTCCTTTCATTTTCGAAAAATATCCGGTCTTCAACACCGGTCTTCAAATGCTATCCATATACGACGTATCACTATTCGGAATGGGTTATATGACCCAAAGGTCTTTTCCCGGCTAACCCGAATAGTGAGCGCAATTATTTGAAAACATATGGATACTGGGATTTCAATTAAGTCACAACTTAAACCCAAACTTTCTTTACAAATGGTTTAACAAATTACCATTTTAATCTTTTAAACAAAAAGATTCAATTCATAAAGTTCACTTAATTTCACAAAGATTCATTCACAGATTTTCCAAATCGATTTCCATTTCAGTTTAATTAACTCGTTAAATCTTTAAATCAAAGATTTAACTTATAGTTTTCAAAACAATTTCATTTCGAATGGGTTAAACAAATCATCATTTTAAATCTGTTAAAAATAGACAGATTTAATTCATAGCTTTCAAAAAGAATTCATTCATAACTTGGAAAATCCATTTTTCAATTCACTTGAAATTCCTTTAATTTAAACTGGAATTTCTTTTCTTATCTAAAAGCTTTTATCATTTGAAAACAACAGTTTTCAATTTGGAAATCTGATTCATTCATACGAGTTGAAATCCTTGGTTTAAATTCAAATTCCCAAATTAATACTTTAAAATGGTTTAATTCATACAAACACATTTATATCATCATTTATCCCTAGTTTCCAAATCATAGATTTAATTTCAAACTTGAATTCAAATTTAAATCTAATTATTTAAATTTCAAAACTCGATTAAGTTATTCAAAATAACTTTTATATTTGAAATTCCATTTCAAAAGCTTTTCACTTTAAACCCCAAATTTCTAATTTCAAAACCAACTGAAATTAAAATTTCAATTTCAAAAATATCAAATTTAAATTATCTGTGACTTAACCGATTTCCACGTGAAATCCATATTTGTGTGTGTAACAGTGTGGTCTAGGGGTTTTACACAATAGTGCACATCATACAATCATCGCAGATCAGAATAGAGAATATAGTTGATAAGCGATATAAACTATAACGCCTATCATATAGATCATAGAGATATATCACAGATAAGTAAATTACAGATCACAACATAAATCAGGATATATCACAAAGCATCACAAATCAGAATATCAAACAATTCGATCATCCAATCAAATCCAAACATTCACAAGTGAATTTATTAATCAACTGATTAATTTAAACCGGATGTATCAATTATTAATCCGGGTTAATTATCAAAATTTAGTTACAAATTATTTGAAATAAATCTTCTTTCAAATTTATTAGTTAACCCTGTAATTATTAACAAAACATTCTTAATTTATGAATCAATTAATCTTTAATTATTAAATTAATCTTAATTAATTACCATTATTAATTAATCCTTTGATTTATTAACAAATCAATTCACTCAGAATTTCAAATCATTATTCAATAAATTACATTCAGTAATTATCTATTAATTACTTTTCTAAGTAATTATATTCTCCAAATTGTTAAATGATTGTTCTAGATTAATTAACTTAAGTAATTAACTTAAACTAATCCAATTAACTCAATTAACTACACTGAACAATTCATTCCTTAATTACTTAACACTTCCCCAATTGATTATTATTATTAATTAATCTAAATTTATTGTTAAAATAAATCACATTGATTAATTATTTAGATAATCTTAGTTAATGACCTACATCAACTATTAAATTTCTCTAATTACTCTTCTAAAGAAATTCACTAATATTAATCATTATTGATCATAGATTAACTAACCATTAAGAATTCATTCCTTAATGAATTATAAATCATTAATCTTCATTACTTAAAGAAAACTCATTTCTCATTTATTGATTTAAATTTCACTTAAATATGTTTGGAACATTATTTCATTTTTCCATGAAAAGTTCATTTTAAATTTTTAAAGTTAAACGATCGCCAATTTAACTTTAAATCACTTTATAAACTAACTTTAAAAAAACTTTAAATTATAACTTAAAGCAATATTTTGCTAGGAAGGGATTTAAATCAAATTCCCTTTAATTCAAAATATTTAAACTTATTTAAATTATTTAAATTTTAAACTTTCTTTCTTAAAAAATCTGGAATTAAACTTTTCCTTGGACTCAGTTAAACCTGGTTTCAATTTTAAACCAACACTTAAAAACTGGGGACAAGCTTAAGTCTGGAACAAGAAGACTACCCGAGTTCACCCCTTATTTACTTCGAGTAAAACAGGGATTCACTCGAGCCAATCAAAGATCTACTCGAGTAAATCTCGAGTTTCCCAACATCAGTTCGAAACCACAAAAAACAGCTTCACCAGAAAAAAACGCTCCACCGTGCACGTGCACGCCTCCATTCGCCATTTTCGGTCGACCACGGCCACCTCCACATATCGGCGATCACTACCACATCTATCCCTAGCCTCCGATCATCTCTCCAGCCTCGAATTCGAAATCGAGTATTCGAACTAAACCTGGAACATAACTACATCATCACCACAACCCTGTCATCGTCTCGTGCTCGACGCTCTGATCGTCTGAACACGCGAAACTTCGGCCTGACACTCCTTGACATCTCCTCCACCATCTCCTCGGACTGCGTCGAACTCGATCGCACATCGACGATGAACGAACCCAAAATCCTCGGCCTCCCAAAACTAGGTTTACAAATTTAAACCCTGCACCGCCGTCGCCTCGTCGAACTGGAATGACTCCAGTCATTTTTCCCAACATCACCATAGGTTTCCCCACCTCCACGCGAAATCCCATCCATCACAACCCAGTAGGTCACCAGAATTTGCCAATGAAATGACATTTGAACAAATTCAAACTGCTCTCGAATCTTAGCTCTAAGAATTATGATTTTTGTTTTAAAAATCATGTTTAGGTACAAGAATTCAACCTGCATGCTTGGATTTATAAATTAAGAAGTTCGAATTTTCACTTATCTAAGTTCAGTTTAGGTATCTTGGTTTCCAGACACAATTTTGAGTTATTTTGAATTAAATAAATTTTTAAATTTAAGCTTATGTTAAAAACAATCAAGTTTTTGTTCAAAGTCTAAAAAGAATTGGGGAATGAGATTTTGAATTTTGAACAGGGTTTGTAGCCTGTAAACTAAGAACAGAGCCTACTTTCCTAGACACATACATATGCACACAAATATTTGCATATATACAAACATGCAGATAAATATACACATCATCCAAGCACATTTCATATCCTAATTCACAAATCATTTAGATATATATATCAGGTTGAGTTTGCTCACAAACAAAAACAAACAGGTTCAGGAAGGAGATTTGCTCACCTGGAACAAGAAGAAAGAGCAGAGCTTTATGTTTGAACAGATTATGACATTGCAAGCTAACGATTTTCTTGACTTCTCTGGTTTGCATTAATTTGAATTGTTGTTTAAATTTGAATCCTTGTTTAAGCTTGTAGATGATGCCTCAAATATAAAAATGCTTGCTATGTTTTGATATGAACGAATAGAAATGAAGAGGAGATATAAGGAAAATGAAGTTTACTGGGTATAAACTTTGTACAGGGTGTGTTCATCTTGTACAACATGTTGATATAAAGAAGAGGGTTTATAGGTTATATATTTGTACAACCAGTACAAGATTTTTTCCCTTGGCTTATATTTTTAAATCTTTAGCCAGAGATTTTCGTATGGAAGCTCATGATGTTGTATATACTTAGAGAGGTAAACATTTAATGCACATGTCCTTTATGTTCCCATACTTGTGATATTTATTTTTTTCTTTTTGGCTGAAATGATCTTTGCTTTGGCTAAAGTGATGTTGTTATGTACAATATCAAAGACATTTTGTTACAGCCCACCCATGCTTTTTTTTACTTCATGTACATATTGCTTTGCTTGTTAAATTTCGGCTGAAATGATATCTTTGCTTGTACTACATTTTGTTTTTCGGCTGTACTAAAAATATGAGATGATTTTTATATTGTGTACTTGTTTATGCATTATGTGTTGGAGGAGATATAATTTTGTTTACTACAATATCAAAGGTATCCTATTGCAGCCTACCCAAAACAGTTCAACCCAACATATATTAACAACTACTAAATTAAAAATCATGTTTTCTTGATCAAAAATCATATTTCCCAAATTCGAATACAGATATATAACCAAAACTTGAAACTAAAATTCTTAAATTTTTGGTTTAGAAAAGATTGTTTCCTGTGTATTCCATTTTCTTTTCTTTTTATTCTTTTCTGATTATATTCATAAGTATATATATATATATATATTTGTCTTTTTTACTTGTTGTTTGAATTATTGTAGTGTAATCACTTTAAAATGTAAATAAGTTTCTATTTTATACTATATAATTTATCTTATATATTTTCGATTCTATTTATAACTTAATATCTATTATTATCATTTATTATTATTAAACCATTTAAACTTAAATTTAAACTCGAATTCATTTAATTATCAATTTAAATTTAATTAAAATCCGGGGTCGTTACAAACTTCCCCCCTTAAAAGAATTTCGTCCTCGAAATTACCAAGGAGACAAAAAGATAGATGAAGAATATTTCATCAACTCAAACTGAACATTTATTCTGCATTTGGCTCACCAAATCAGAATATCAATAACAGATACAAGAACGAATCTGTTTAACACTTCACAAGATACTCGGGTTATCCAGATCTACGAAATATACAAGGGCATCGGTTAGTTCAAAGGGATAACTAACTATTCGTAGAACATATCCGGACCCAAGGAATAGATAGATAGATGGATACGATTTAAAAACTTTTTAGTTTAAAACTAAAATATACCTATCAACCATAGCAACCAATGCAAACAATTCATCCAAACAAACAATTTTGGCTTATCCGGAGTTTACGTCCCATATTAATATATATCGAATCTTCTTCCTGGATCTACCAGAAATCATCGAAGAATTGAGAAAAGATGCTGAACAAAAGAGATTGATAGAGAAAAGATTACTTCCTTGTTGTTACAGAGTATTGACCATTTATAGTCGTATTTCCCTTGTCCCCTATCTCGTCCTCTTCTTGCACTCATACTTACTATCAGTGGATAGTAAGAGAATTTACTGAGACGTTCAGACGGATATTTGAGAATACTCATTCTAGGGTATACTTCACCCTATCTCTAATGAGCTACTTAACGTGTTATACTCCTGAGCTAAAGTTCAACCTTAGCTCTGATACCACTTGTCAAGACCCAAAAGTCGACCTTCGAAAATCGGCACTCGTACTTCACTTGTACTCAAAATGCCGTAGATTCAAATGCCGAATCTGGTTCTCGGGAGCTTATAACACAGTTAAGTAAATAACACAGCGGAATAAAAGAATAATACATTGATATACAATATCTGATACAACAGAGTGATACAATGAATATCAACATACATCAGAGATATGATACAACAAATAGCAGCGGAATAGAAAACGATAACACCAGCAGCGGAATAGAATGTCTCCAATAGAATGCTCCAAGATAAGCAACGTCGGTCCATGAACTCCAAGAACTGAACTAGCTCCAGATAATCTACTAAATCTGAATATATGAAAAACCAAACTCTAGACTGCCCGTGTGGAAAATAGTGGGCACCCAGAGTTTAGGAAGGGAACAATAAACTCCGGATCAGTCATGGGACTGGTGTGAGCAACAAAAACAGTTTATCTTTAAAAACAAATAGCAAAAGAATTTTAAACATTGAAATTCGAAATGCTTTTTGGAAAATGAAACTACCATAAGACCTCCCACCACACACACAATGCAAACGCAGAATTGGAGGAGATTTCTTCTTATGATAGTCAAAGATGCTTACTACGCAAAATCAAATCATTTTTGATATTATTATTAGTGCATAGTGTAGAAAACATTTCGAAAATAGAATATCAATCTTAGCCAACATACGACCAGTATCGTATGCCTACTATAGCTACCATGTTCAATAGCAGGTTACCGCCACATTCCATGGCAGGTAATACAACTAAAACCGTACAAGTCACATATTGTTTCTTTGGATTTCCAACAAATGGTCAGGCTAAGGAACTTCCTTTTCCACGATGGGTACGTCCCTGGAATAGACGACCCGAGAACCTAACATTACAGTTAGATCTCTCCCAACACAAGGCCGGGTTACCTCTGCAAAAATAGGTAACTACTGACACGCGTATGCCATCCCCCGATCGTAACCGATCTTCCCGAGGATCCTCGATTCGCAACAAACCACATAATAATAATGCAGCAACCACATAGGTTAAGTATCTGGGCTCCATACCATGATACCACCTCTATCCAGAAGAATGACATACACTAAGGGGCGCTACTCCCTAGAACCTTGCCGCATCCTACCTGTTTTGACCATTTCCGGGGTGTGAGGTCCGACGAAGTCTCGTCCACAAAGCTACGCTTTGTTCACAAAGCCATGCTTCGGGTCAAACAAATGATCAACCTATGATCACAAAGATATAAGATCAAACAAATGATCATATCGCAAATGATCAAACACTGATCATCACACAGCAACACTCAGCATGCCACATTACCAAATTGGGATATATCGCTGATAAATTTTAACTACATAACCTCTGAGCTCGTACGTCTCAGAGAAGGGTGTTAAGCTAAGAGAATAAATTCTCCGCCACCAAACAGAAATGTATTTGAAAGAAATCGGCTTTATATCTCAAAGTGTAATGTCAGACATGTATCCATACAAGTCTGTTTCGGGATCGAACAGAACCGAAGGCACTTCTCACGAAGCCCTTGCAATTCCGGATAATTTTCAATCACGTCCGGACTTCCCGTCACAAAAAGAGTGATATAAATCTCTATACCGGCGCGACTCAGTGCAGAGACATTCGACAGGTTGTCCTTTCATTTTCGAAAAATATCCGGTCTTCAACACCGGTCTTCAAATGCTATCCATATACGACGTATCACTATTCGGAATGGGTTATATGACCCAAAGGTCTTTTCCCGGCTAACCCGAATAGTGAGCGCAATTATTTGAAAACATATGGATACTGGGATTTCAATTAAGTCACAACTTAAACCCAAACTTTCTTTACAAATGGTTTAACAAATTACCATTTTAATCTTTTAAACAAAAAGATTCAATTCATAAAGTTCACTTAATTTCACAAAGATTCATTCACAGATTTTCCAAATCGATTTCCATTTCAGTTTAATTAACTCGTTAAATCTTTAAATCAAAGATTTAACTTATAGTTTTCAAAACAATTTCATTTCGAATGGGTTAAACAAATCATCATTTTAAATCTGTTAAAAATAGACAGATTTAATTCATAGCTTTCAAAAAGAATTCATTCATAACTTGGAAAATCCATTTTTCAATTCACTTGAAATTCCTTTAATTTAAACTGGAATTTCTTTTCTTATCTAAAAGCTTTTATCATTTGAAAACAACAGTTTTCAATTTGGAAATCTGATTCATTCATACGAGTTGAAATCCTTGGTTTAAATTCAAATTCCCAAATTAATACTTTAAAATGGTTTAATTCATACAAACACATTTATATCATCTTTTATCCCTAGTTTCCAAATCATAGATTTAATTTCAAACTTGAATTCAAATTTAAATCTAATTATTTAAATTTCAAAACTCGATTAAGTTATTCAAAATAACTTTTATATTTGAAATTCCATTTCAAAAGCTTTTCACTTTAAACCCCAAATTTCTAATTTCAAAACCAACTGAAATTAAAATTTCAATTTCAAAAATATCAAATTTAAATTATCTGTGACTTAACCGATTTCCACGTGAAATCCATATTTGTGTGTGTAACAGTGTGGTCTAGGGGTTTTACACAATAGTGCACATCATACAATCATTGCAGATCAGAATAGAGAATATAGTTGATAAGCGATATAAACTATAACGCCTATCATATAGATCACAGAGATATATCACAGATAAGTAAATTACAGATCACAACATAAATCAGGATATATCACAAAGCATCACAAATCAGAATATCAAACAATTCGATCATCCAATCAAATCCAAACATTCACAAGTGAATTTATTAATCAACTGATTAATTTAAATCGGATGTATCAATTATTAATCCGGGTTAATTATCAAAATTTAGTTACAAATTATTTGAAATAAATCTTCTTTCAAATTTATTGGTTAACCCTGTAATTATTAACAAAACATTCTTAATTTATGAATCAATTAATCTTTAATTATTAAATTAATCTTAATTAATTACCATTATTAATTAATCCTTTGATTTATTAACAAATCAATTCACTCAGAATTTCAAATCATTATTCAATAAATTACATTCAGTAATTATCTATTAATTACTTTTCTAAGTAATTATATTCTCCAAATTGTTAAATGATTGTTCTAGATTAATTAACTTAAGTAATTAACTTAAACTAATCCAATTAACTCAATTAACTACACTGAACAATTCATTCCTTAATTACTTAACACTTCCCCAATTGATTATTATTATTAATTAATCTAAATTTATTGTTAAAATAAATCACATTGATTAATTATTTAGATAATCTTAGTTAATGACCTACATCAACTATTAAATTTCTCTAATTACTCTTCTAAAGAAATTCACTAATATTAATCATTATTGATCATAGATTAACTAACCATTAAGAATTCATTCCTTAATGAATTATAAATCATTAATCTTCATTACTTAAAGAAAACTCATTTCTCATTTATTGATTTAAATTTCACTTAAATATGTTTGGAACATTATTTCATTTTTCCATGAAAAGTTCATTTTAAATTTTTAAAGTTAAACGATCGCCAATTTAACTTTAAATCACTTTATAAACTAACTTTAAAAAAAACTTTAAATTATAACTTAAAGCAATATTTTTCTAGGAAGGGATTTAAATCAAATTCCCTTTAATTCAAAATATTTAAACTTATTTAAATTATTTAAATTTTAAACTTTCTTTCTTCAAAAATCTGGAATTAAACTTTTCCTTGGACTCAGTTAAACCTGGTTTCGATTTTAAACCAACACTTAAAAACTGGGGACAAGCTTAAGTCTGGAACAAGAAGACTACCCGAGTTCACCCCTTATTTACTTCGAGTAAAATAGGGATTCACTCGAGCCAATCAAAGATCTACTCGAGTAAATCTCGAGTTTCCCAACATCAGTTCGAAACCACAAAAAAAACAGCTTCACCAGAAAAAAACGCTCCACCGTGCACGTGCACGCCTCCATTCGCCATTTTCGGTCGACCACGGCCACCTCCACATATCGGCGATCACTCCCACATCTATCCCTAGCCTCTGATCATCTCTCCAGCCTCGAATTCGAAATCGAGTATTCGAACTAAACCTGGAACATAACTACATCATCACCACAACCCTGTCATCGTCTCGT
Source organism: Allium fistulosum (assembly GCA_030737815.1). Lineage (NCBI taxonomy): Eukaryota > Viridiplantae > Streptophyta > Magnoliopsida > Asparagales > Amaryllidaceae > Allium > Allium fistulosum. The sequence goes on along the minus strand of CM060905.1, from coordinate 746,806,947 downwards.
GCTCGACGCTCTGATCGTCTGAACACGCGAAACTTCGGCCTGACACTCCTTGATACCTCCTCCACCATCTCCTCGGACTGCGTCGAACTCGATCGCACATCGACGATGAACGAACCCAAAATCCTCGGCCTCCCAAAACTAGGTTTACAAATTTAAACCCTGCACCGCCGTCGCCTCGTCAAACTAGAATGACTCCAGTCATTTTTCCCAACATCACCATAGGTTTCCCCACCTCCACGCGAAATCCCAGCCATCACAACCCAGTAGGTCACCAGAATTTGCCAATGAAATGACATTTGAAAAATTCGAACTGCTCTCGAATCTTAGCTCTAAGAATTATGATTTTTGTTTTAAAAATCATGTTTAGGTACAAGAATTCAACCTGCATACTTGGATTTATAAATTAAGAAGTTCGAATTTTCACTTATCTAAGTTCAGTTTAGCTATCTTGGTTTCCAGACACAATTTTGAGTTATTTTGAATTAAATAAATTTTTAAATTTAAGCTTATGTTAAAAACAATCAAGTTTTTGTTCAAAGTCTAAAAAGAATTGGGAATGAGATTTTGAATTTTGAACAGGGTTTGTAGCCTGTAAACTAAGAACAGAGCCTACTTTCCTAGACACATGCATATGCACACAAATATTTGCATATATACAAACATGCAGATAAATATACGCATCATCCAAGCACATTTCATATCCTAATTCACAAATCATTTAGATATATATATCAGGTTGAGTTTGCTCACAAACAAAAACAAACAGGTTCAGGAAGGAGATTTGCTCACCTGGAACAAGAAGAAAGAGCAGAGCTTTATGTTTGAACAGATTATGACATTGCAAGTTGACGATTTTCTTGACTTCTCTGGTTTGCATTAATTTGAATTGTTGTTTAAATTTGAATCCTTGTTTAAGCTTGTAGATGATGCCTCAAATATAAAAATGCTTGCTATGTTTTGATATGAACGAATAGAAATGAAGAGGAGATATAAGGAAAATGAAGTTTACTGGGTATAAACTTTGTACAGGGTGTGTTCATCTTGTACAACATGTTTATATAAAGAAGAGGGTTTATAGGTTATATATTTGTACAACCAGTACAAGATTTTTTCCCTTGGCTTATATTTTTAAATCTTTAGCCAGAGATTTTCGTATGGAAGCTTATGATGTTGTATATACTTAGAGAGGTAAACATTTAATGCACATGTCCTTTATGTTCCCATACTTGTGATATTTATTTTTTTCTTTTCGGCTGAAATGATCTTTGCTTTGGCTAAAGTGATGTTGTTATGTACAATATCAAAGACATTTTGTTACAGCCCACCCATGCTTTTTTTTTACTTCATGTACATATTGCTTTGCTTGTTAAATTTCGGCTGAAATGATATCTTTGCTTGTACTACATTTTGTTTTTCGGCTGTACTAAAAATATGAGATGATTTTTATATTGTGTACTTGTTTATGCATTATGTGTTGGAGGAGATATAATTTTGTTTACTACAATATCAAAGGTATCCTATTGCAGCCTACCCAAAACAGTTCAACCCAACATATATTAACAACTACTAAATTAAAATTCATGTTTTCTTGATCAAAAATTATATTTCCCAAATTCGAATACAGATATATAACCAAAACTTGAAACTAAAATTCTTAAATTTTTGGTTTAGAAAAGATTGTTTCCTGTGTATTCCATTTTCTTTTCTTTTTATTCTTTTCTGATTATATTCATAAGTATATATATATATATTTTTGTCTTGTTTACTTGTTGTTTGAATTATTGTAGTGTAATCACTTTAAAATGTAAATAAGTTTCTATTTTATACTATATAATTTATCTTATATATTTTCGATTCTATTTATAACTTAATATCTATTATTATCATTTATTATTATTAAACCATTTAAACTTAAATTTAAACTCAAATTCATTTAATTATCAATTTAAATTTAATTAAAATCCGGGGTCGTTACATGTACCCATAAAATAATCAGCCTGCATACTTGTTCTATTTATCAATCTTTCTTATTTCATTTTCGTTCTTTAAAAACTTAGCATACCAGAAAATCATCAAACCTGAAAGCATCAAAATATTCTCAAACCTTCAAACAGAAATAAATCAAACCCAGCCCTGTAATCAAAGCCTGTAACCAGATTTCGTCTTCAAATTGCAACCTGGAATCAAGTTTGAATCATCATCATGTTCCAGTCTTAAAGCATTCCAGTTTCAAACCTTTTTCAGTTTTTAAGTTTCAAGCAAGACAAAGTTTTCTGGAATCAAAACAACAAAAGCATGCAAATTTTCAAATCAAGTTTCAAAGACTCTGCATTTTCAAAATGGTGAGTAAACTCTTAATTTAAAAAGTTTAAGTAGATACAGGATTGTTGCTTGTGAAATTCTGAAATAAGTAATGCTTGCATATGTAGATATAAATGTGCAGTATGTTTGTTTATGCATTGAACTGTGCATGTTTGTTGTTTTTAATACCTCTGTTCTTAGTTCAGGTTTTAAATTTTTGATCTAAATTTCAAAATCTCTTTCCCTGATCTCTGTTAGGCCGTAGTTTTTAAACAAATTCAGTTTGTTAAATTATAAACTTGAATCTAAAAATATTTTTAAACATGTTTGTTATATATGGAAATCTGGAACTCAAGATTTACAGTAAAAATCTTATAAACATGTAAAATCAATCATCTTAGTTTACTATTTTAAGATTATAACTTGAATCCATTTTAAAAGTTAGGATTTTTAAGACAAAAATCATAATTTTTAGTGTTGAAATGGATGTGTAATTTGGTGATGTCTGGAATTGGGATTTTGAGTGATTTTTGATGGCCTCAAGGTCTATGGTGATCGGGATCTTGGATGGAGGTAGTGGGATGATCAGGAAGTACGGCAAAAATGGCTGGTGGGGTGATAGGTGTTCGTGGCGTCGGCGGTGAGCTGATTGATTTTTTAAACCTAATTTGGTCGAACTGGGGAAATTGGATCACTGTTTCTTCTTTGGTGCATCGTGTTCAATGGGACTTTGGGGATGGATTCGTGGATGGTCAGAGATGTCGTGGCCGGAAGTGCAGTGACTCTGGTGGTCGGAGGTGAGATGTTCGAGGAAAATTCTGGTGACGGTCTATGTTCCAGTTTCTACTTTACTCGATTTTGATTTGAGGCCTGTGAATGTGTTTGGATGATCGGGAACTGATTTATGGGAGATGGTCGGTGTGTCAAAGCTTACGGCGATGGTCACCGCCGTCGAAGTTGACTGTGCAGGTGCACGGTGATGTTTGGGAGTCTGATGTTTCGAATGGGATTTGACTCGAAGTAGATATCGGGTTTTTGTGTTTGAGACTCGAGTGGATACTCGAGTAGATTTGGGTGTTTAGCCTGTAAGTTTTTTAAACTTTAAATTTTAAATCTAAGTTTTGAAAAATGGAAGTAGGGGAAGAACTCGGGTTTAAACCCGAGTGGCATTCAGGTATGACCCGATGTAAGTCTAAATCCAGTTTTTAAAAAGGTTTTTAAAATAAAATTTTTGAAAATTAAAAACAAATTTGGTTAAAACTTTCTTTATAAAATTACTTTATAAATATCAGTTGTTTTCTTAACATTTGTTAAGAAGTTTTAAAATTTGTTTAATCTAAATTTTGTTAAGTAAAGTTAATTGTAATGATAAAATGTTTTAAAATGAAATGATAATTATGTCATTTATTAAGATGATGGTTTATCTTAAGATAATTAAAGTTTTAATGATTTGGGAATTAATTAAGTTAATTAAGGATTTAAGTATAATTTATTTAATTAATTAAGGATAAAGGATTAATTAAGTAATTAATCAAGAGATAATTAATCTTTAATTAAAGATTTATTAAGGGTTAATTAACTGTTATTAAGGATTAATTAACTGATTAATTAAGGATTAATTAATTTGTTATTAAGTTTTATTAATTGATAATTAAGATTTATTAATTAATAATTAAAGGATAATTAATATATGATTAAAGATTAATTAATTTGTTTTAAAGGTAATTAAGGGATGAATTACCAATTGTAATTAATAAAATGAATGTGATTAACTTAAGTTAATTAATTTGTTAATTAATTAAAGATAATCATGTGATGGTTGATTAAGTATAAATACTTAATGAAATTGAATAGTGGAATTACTTAGTGATGTAATTAATGTATAATTACTGGATGTAATTAATTAAAGGAAATTACTTAATGGGAAGTAATTAGAGTATAATTACTTAGTAGAAGTAATTAAAGATTAATTTCTTAGTGTAATTAATCAAAGGATTTATATAATTAATTAAGAAGTTAATTAATTAAGGTAAGTAATTACAGGATGGTAATTTCTGTTTATGATTAAGGTTGATTAATGGAAGTAATTAATTAAGGATCATTAATTAGTGTAATTAATAAAGTAATTAATGGTTAATTACTGTAAATGGTTAAGGATAATTTAATTTGTGTAATTAATTTAAGGCTAACTACTTAACGTAATTAAGAATAACTAATTAGGATGATTAATTAAGATGGATAATTAGAGAATGATCAATTAATTGATTTGAAATTAATTAATGATTAAGTAAGCAAGATTTATGTGATGAAAGTAATTAATTTAATTTATTTAAATTAATTAGAAATGGAAGTAATTAATTTAATTCACTTTAAATTAATTATAGATGGTGATTAATAAATCATTGCTTATGGATGTTGAATGATATTGATTGCCTTGAATGGTTTGAGATCTCAGATATGAGATAAGTGATGCTGTGTGATATGGATGCTTTGGTTAAAATGTGATGATGATGTGAATTATCTGTTTATGATGATAATGTGAATTATCTGTTTGTGATGATGATATAAATTATCTATCTGTGTGTATGTAGATAATAAAATTGAATTGTTTTAACTTTAAAATAACTTGGACCTAAAAGATGGCAATTTGGATTTCGATGAGACCGGGATCGGGTTTCCGGATTTGGATATCCGTAAACCACATCGATCCAAATTAACGATAGGTCATGAATCTCAAGTGAAGATGAAGATTCAGAGTGCAAGGGTTATTGTCATTAACTTTGAGGGTGATTCCAAAATGAGTGTAACGAGATAATGCCTTCGGTTTCGTTCGAACCCGGAACAAACTTTTATGGATTGAATGCTTTCAGAACATCGTCAGGTGGACGATGAGCATTCTAAGATAGATGTGTTTTATAAAGGTAATCGTAGCCTCAAGCCTCATCAGCCGGGAATGGCTAAAACTGGGAAGGTGCAGCAAGGCTAAGTGGGTCATGCCCAAGTAGGATGAGATGAACCCCTGTCTAGAGTCCCTTTTTATTCGGCTGTGTGGGCGGTTGAATAGCTACAACCGCTGGGGTTATCTTATTTGGGACTGTCCAGTAAGGGATGGTTCCAGCTTTGTGTTGCAGGGGATTTAGGGTGGATCCTCGGTATGTTGATCTAGGCCACGTACTGTGACGGGCGGTACCCCAGTAGTCCTGCCATTGTATGGAATCCAATCTCCAATAAGCGCCGTACGATTTAGTTGTGCCCAACTATGTTGGAACGTGAGATGTAAGCATTACAGCTATTTCTGTATATTACTTGAAAACCCTAGACCCTATAATATCACTGGATTTCCTACCAGATGTTTGGTTAGCGTAACGTAAAAACTTACCCATGTTTATGTGTAGGGAGTCTTACGTGATACCTTTGTTTCAAAAGGTTTTTAAAGTTAAGCAACTTTAACCGTTTACTCACACCAGACCCATGTCTGACCCGGAGTTTATTTCTGTTTTTCTTAAACTCTTGGGTACTCAAATTTTACAAGTAGCCAAGGGATTCAGGTTAGCTTTGACGAATTCTAGAGGAGCAATGGAGCAGGAGGCTTCAGCGTATAGATATATAGTGGTTCCGCTGTGCTAGTGTTATATCTGTATCTGTGGTGTATATTGAATTGTAATAACTAGACAGGTGTTTATAACTGTCTAGTTTGTGTTTGAATAAGTTGTGTAACTTTGATAGATGTTGTATACTATGTAATACTTATGTGATTAATATAATTTATTCGTTCCGCTGTGAGTTTCTGATGTTGTTTAGTTCTTTCTTCTCTATCTTTTCTCTTTTCTATCCCTTTCTTTCTTAAAGATGATGCGACTTTCTGGTGATAGAAGGTCGGGTCGCTACACCTACTATCAAATTTGGCCCTTTCTGGTTCCTTGACTTGATGTGAGAACTGATTAGGCTTGATTATCGTTTGGATTAAGAATGTTTATTCGAGTAGTGCGGAGTGTCTTTGGTACTCCAATCTACCGGGCATCCTTCTTGGCCGAAGGATAGCAAGTTAAGAGTTGAAAATCGTGGTAAGTTTACGAGACTTGGTTTCCGTATGAGGTTAAGGGCCTCTTTATCATTGTTGGTCTAGGGAGTGGTCCGGGGAGACTGGGGTCGGATTTTTCTGAGAACCACTTCGGACCAATGTATTCGTTCAAAAGTGCAGGTTTATGATGATGATTTTGATGATGGAGATCTTCATGATGCAGGGCTATTTGCCACTAGACCCGCGAAGCATATTATATAGATGGTGGTAGTAGTGCTTCATTATGAAAATCTATGATATGCAAGGACTTCTTGCTACTAATCCTAAAGGTATTTCCAGCTAGGATGTGGTAGAAGAGTGCCTTCCATTTGTCCTGGTCCTGGACAAATTGTATGGATGAATGTCTGACGTTGGATTTCTAATTACTTTGATTGATCTTTATGAACGTATCATCTGTTTGGTGGCGGAGAAGGCAACTTCTCTTAGCTTAACACCATTTCCTGAGATGTACAAGCTCAGGAGTTGTACCTTTGTAGAAATCAGTTCTGTGATTGTGGGAATGGCAATGTGGCATTCAAGGTGGAATGTGCTATGTTAAAGGTAATCGTTACCTCTAGCCTCATCATCCGAAAATGACAAAAATAGGGTAGAAGCAGCAGGGCTATGTTGGTCACTCCCATAAGGATATGGTCATCACCTTTCTGGATTACTCTCTATATCTCGAGTATGTTGTGTATGCTATGGTCACGGATAAGTCGGGAACAACCAGGGTGATGTCATATTCAGTACTATCCAGTTAAGGGGTTGGCCGGTTCTGTGTTGGTTTATGCATTCTGTATCTGGACCCTAGGTACATTTTTCTAGAGGTGTACTATTGAAAAGTAGTCCCTTACCTTGTCATTTGTATGGAATCCATTCTCCAATACGTGCCCGCCATTTTGTTTGTAGGGCCTAACTTTTTTTGGAATTTAATAATGGTAACAATTTCAGCTATGACTAAATATTATTTGTATACTAGGCACTAGTATAATATTAGAGATTTGATATGAAGTGTTTTGGTTATTGTAAGGTAAAAACTCGTCCGTGTTTATGTCCAGCGTGGTCCTATGAGATAATTTTGTTTTGATAAAGAAAAGTTTTGATAACTGTAAAATAATTTTGAGATGTGTTTTCTCACGCTGGTTTACCAGACTGATCCGGGTGTTCTTCCCTTTCAATGCTCGGGTCAGACCGAGCATATTTAGATTTGGTGCTTTGGAGCTTCAACAGACGAGCTGTAGGTCTTCAGGTTGTATTCACGTATATGTTTATTTTCCGCTGCATTGTTATTGAAACTATCAACATTTGTGAGGATAGGTCATTATAACTATCTAGGCCGATGATTGTGTTTTTTTGTTGTACTCTGATGGATGTATGTATATTAAAGATTATAGTTTCTCTTTTGTAAAGTTCATTGATTTTATATTATATGTTTTCTGCTGCGATTGTGAGATTCTTTGTTTGTTTTAGTTTCACTTTTCTTCTTTTCTCTTCTTCTTTCCTCTTTCTTTACCATAATGATTGGTTTTTTTGACACTTGAATTTATAGCATGTGAATACCGGTGTTATATTAGTTTCGATTTTCGAGGGTCGAAAATCTATTTTGTAACAGTTTGTCCCAACTTTATAGAATAAGTTTGACTAGCTGATTTGGCTACTAGTAGCTACAAATAGTCGGACTAATGTGGGACATCGTAGTTGGGTTGTGGGTCCAAGGACAGATATCCAAGTATAGGTCTACTTCGAGGTTGAGGTATTAAATGTCTATTTTAGGGTCTATGTAACACCCTAATTTTGAGTTACATTATTTAGGATATTTAATTAGTTAAATCAAGTAAAATAATGTAATGATTAGGGGATTGAGATTTGTGATTAATAGAAATGTAGTCGTGCCATATAACAAATGAACTAAAATGAATTAAAGTATAATAGAAAAGTGTAATAGGTGAGAGTAAAATAGGAATAATTATATTCTTATACCCTAAACCCTTAGGCCACATTCATTTCATACGTTTACTATCAAAATATTAAGCTAGAGAAGCCGACCACCATTAAGGAAGAGCAAGAAGAAGATAAACAAGAATCAAAGGGAAGGAAGCTTAATCAACTTAAATCAAGATCAAATCCCAACTCCTTAATCACAAAGCTAAGGTGAATAATAGGTTACATCTGATGTTTTTATTATTTTCGATTTTAGATCGAAATCCTAATATTTTGCAAAGTATATGGCCATGTTTTTTATTGTTAAAATGGATATATATATATATTTATGCTTGTTGATGATTTATGCTAATTCATATAGATTTCATGGTGAGTTTTAGATTGAAAAGCCAATTAAAGGACATCCAAATTCCTTGCGATTTTACAATAAGGTCAGAAATGATATTTTAGAGATGGGTTTCAATTTTCATAATTTTCTAAATTAATGTGGACTTAATATTAATTTTCTAGTGAAGGAAATGGTTATTTGAGTTTAAAATTAATTATGGCTAATATATGTATGTTTTGGGTTAGAAATTAATATATGTTAGAATACATATTAAAATTGATTTATGGAAATTTTTATAGATTTTTCCTAAGTGTTTAATAAGTATATAAAATTATTTAAGGTACGAGACCTCAATGTTTTATATATTTATAAAAGAAGAAGGGCATTTTGTAAATAATTTAATTTATTTATTTTAGAAATTTTGGAAGTACTTTTAGAAAAGAAGTTATCAACCAATCATATTTTGACAAATAAGGCAGGTTAGTTGAAAAAATTTGCTTTAAAAAGTTAAAAATCAGTTTATATATGCTTTTTACCTGTTTCGCCACTTTCGGTACGCAACTTTCGACTAAGTTCTTCCGCCTCCATCACCATCGAAACCATTGCGCATGGTATCAAATACTTGGTACATAGCGAATTGGACATAGGCGAAAGGTATGAGTCGAAACATGGGGTTCCGAAGGGGTTGAAGCTTTGCTTTATTTTAAAAGAAAATGCGCCTGCTTTGCTTTCGAAGGGAATGCTTTCGATTCAGTTAGCTTCCGACTTGGTTAAATGGTTTTAAGGAATGGTTCCAAAAGAGGTTGCTCCTTTTGTTTTATAAATAAGCTTTTGACATGGTCGAAACCCCTTGCTGCCGCATCTTACATTTTGAAACATTGCCTTCGAAAGAGTTTCTTTGTTTTAAAACCCAGCTGCTTCTCAATTGCTTTCAAAGAGATTGGTTTCGACACCATCCACTTCTTTAACTTAGGAAATAGCTTTCAAAAGTTTTACTTTCGGCTTTCTCCTTTTAAGACGCTTTTGAGATTTTGAAAGATAAACCTAAAGGTTTTGAAAGGCATACCTTTGAATAGTTTTGAAAGGTTATTCCACATGTTTTACTTGAACCCAAATGCTTTCGAAAGGTATGATGAATTTAGTGCTTTCGAAATATTTAAGACGAAGGTTATGAAGGGGTGGTTCCCCAATGGTTTCAAAAGATTTTAAATGGAAAGTTCCAATGTTTAGTGTTTTGATAAGAGGATGTCTAAGGTTTTAAAGCTTTCCAAAGAAAGGTTTTGCAATGTTTTCGAAAGTTTTATTATGAATGGTTTCGAATGGTATGTTTCGGCCTTTCGGCCTAAGGTTATAAAGCAAAGTAGTTACTTAGTTTCTAAAGGGGTACTTTCAATGGTTTCGAAAGAGGTACTTTTAAAAGTTTAAATTTTTCATAACAAAGTTTATGTAAAGCATATATAACATGACAAGGTGATTTGAGTAAAGGAAATAGTATAATTTCCTTGTATAAGTATGGTTTAAAGGGTTAAATCATTTTGAAAAGGTTATCAAGGAAAATTTAAAGGGTAGTCAACCCTAAGTAAAATGACTTGGATATTAGAATACCAGATGGGACAAGTATAGGGTCAAAGCCCTATACATTAACTATTAGCCCCTTGCTAATTTATTCCAAAATTCTAGTGTGTAGGGCTTTGTCACAGGTAAGACTAAAATGATGTTACACACAGAAAGGAATACACAAAGTGAGGATAGGTTATTGGTGAGCTCGCAAAACCATTAGGATCAGTTGACCCTGGGAGAACTAAATTAAGGACAGACCATCCCGAAGAATAATATCTAACAAAAGTTAGATTATTTGTTTATTTTGTCTAGTAGGCCCAAGTCAGCAAAGGTTAGTCCTTAGCTAAACAAAACTATATAGTTCGGACGAATAGTCCATTTGTTACCTGATTTACATGCATACATGATATTGCTTTATTGTTTTAACTAGTTTTGGTTGTAGGATTAAGATTTGCAAAAGATATGTTTTAAAAGGATATTAGTGAGGGGAAACCCATTCCGCTATGCAGCGTGGTCTCACTTAATATCTAATAACCTAGATGTATAGTATTATTCACACCAGGCTTTATGTCTGACTCAAAGTTTATGTTTTTGCCCTTAAACTCTCGGGTGCTCAAAATTAATCTTAGTAGGCTGAGGGTTGAGGATTTTCATGTTTTAGTAGGTGGACGAATAAAGCTTCTTGAGATGAGCAGGAGGCTGATGCTAGCTATATTTAGGAGTTGTTTTGTTTTATTTCCGCTATGTTGTATTAAGTCTGTTATGACTATTTACTATTCTGATCCACCAAGGGGGCATCTTTATATGTCGCTCTTGGAATATTTACATAATAATTATATTTGATCTAAACCCGGGAAACAATTAGGATTATGTGACTTGGATATGAAATGTTGTTTTGAAGTGTAATCAGAAAAGTGTTTTAATATGTGTTGATTTTATTTCATATTCAAGTGCTTCTGATATTATGAATACCATTAACATTACCGTATTTGGTCACAGAAAGTTAATACTATGGATGACTATAGCATCTGTATCTCTTAGCTTCGGGCCTCCAGATAGGGGAAATTATAGTCTGCCTCTCCCTATTTAAGAAGTATTAAATGGTTGAGATTATCTTTTAGGTGCACATTAAACGGATGAGATAAACTTTTATGTGTAGTGAAAATTTCTTAGGGAAGGTCCACTGTGGGATTGAGGTATTAAATGGCCGTTGGGGTCTGCTTCGTCCCTATCTAAGAAGTATTAAATAGCCAACAAGAGATTTTGCACGACGTCGGTTAAGGAGTACCAGTAGGGGTTCATTTTGGGTTAGGTATTAAATGGCTGGAGGGTCTGCCTATTTCATATATAAAGGGTATCAAGTGGGCCAAATACTTCCTCTCTTATTGTTAGGATATGATTGGATAGTAGATGGGTTGTTGAACCTAATATACTTCATAGTTGCGTTGCACCTGCTTTTATAGTTATGGAGTAGGACCCATAGGGCACTAGCCTATGTTGAAGGCATACATGGAGAAATATAAAAAGTACATCAAACATAATACTTATCTGAATGCTTAGTGCCCATATATTATTATTATAAAACTTAAGATTTTCATTCACTAGGCATTTTTTTCTGACCCCCTTCTCATTACACCCTATAGGTTAGATTTGACAATGAGTGTGGAGTTGGAGACGGCGAAGACCTGGTGGTAGTATTAGTTAACTATTTATGTTCTTGATGTACGCAAGCAATTTATTTAACTTAGTTTATGTGTTATTGATATATTGTATTTCTAAGGCTTGGATATTATGAAATAGGCACTTATTTGATTGTTATATTTTATTCCTTCCAGTGTGATCAAAAAGCATGGATAGATAGCTCTACACATTGTTTTATTTAATCAATTATCAACAGCGAGCTTTTGAATGGACCTAATGTTCGATAGGCTTTTATTTGGTAGAGAATTAGGTCCATTTCAGAGATGGTTGTTACAAAAACACCATAAATAGAAAGCATACCTTGAATAATGCTACGTTTCCCCTTCTCCTTCACCAAGGGAGCACTCGATTAAGTTGGGATGGGATCCAAAGCATTACATTTACCACCTGCTTCTGCTGCACTAGTTCTGGGCTACTTTTCAACTCTTTCCTTTAGAATTGCAATCTCTAATCAAACGGCCCTTATCTCCACAACCATTGCATAAGGGATCCCACTTTGCCTTCTTTTGAGCATTTTTCCCTTGAAACTACTTCCTCTTCTCATTCCATTTCTTCTTGCCTCCACCACCTTGCTATGGTTTTGGCTCTTCTTTAAATACAACAAATTGGGTTTAGGGGATAAACTCTTAAGTCAAGGGGCTTTCTCAACTACATTCTCAAATGATTCGTCATTGTGCCCCATAAGCTTCTCTCCCAAGCAGTCATCCCAAAGCGAATAATAAGCTTTTAATTCTTTATTAGCGGAGTGCCAATGATGGGCATCTCATACTTCGATAGATCATCTAACTCAACCAAATACCCAAGGACAGACATGCCTCAATGCTTTAAGTCTAAAACTTTTCTGAAGAACACTAACTTCTGGCCAAGCGGTATAAAATTCTCCTCTAATCTAGTTCTGAAATGGTTTCGAGTAAAGTGATCCTCTGGTGTGGCAACCTTAATAGTTTTCTACCAGTTTACAACTCTACCTTGGAGCTGTCGAGAAGCCAACCTCCTCTTTACATCACCCAAATTCAAGTCATCGAAAATCCTCTCACATATGTCCAACCAATGTTGCACTTCCATAGCTGATTCCATTTCTTGGAACGGTTTTCCACTAAAACTAGCAAAATCCTTGTTCGGCTTAGCGAAATCGGCTCTGGGCGCCTACACTTGAGGGCCACCATTAATAGCAATATTAGAAGATGATGCCTGGGCATTTTGCAGCATGTTCTCCATCATCGCACTAAACAAAGCTTGCAAATCAGGGTTAGCAGCCTTTGAGCCCACTCCTTCCTCGACTTAAGAGATGGAGTTTATTGTCGCGTTTCTTATATGTCGGCTCATTCTTGATCTATAACAAGAATGATTAGTCTTGTATAAAGAAAACTGCATCAATGGTAATCACGTGTGCATGCAATTTATATACGATATATACTACTATTTAGTTTTTAATATCAAAATATATAACAAATATGCTCCTCCCTCTCTCATGTATATATACACTCTCGATTCAGCCTAGGGTGATAAATCCATCCCCATCTCCATTGCACCGTGGTATCAACTTAGGTTAATCATGCAACCTAAGCTCTGATACCAAATATGACAAACCTATATCTCCATAACCCAATACTTCAAGTCGGTACTACTACGGTGCCCAACCGATGTAGGATGATAGGCAAGGGTGAAAAGAAGAAAACAATCATAGAACCTGCCATATATTTCATAGTGCATCAAATAAAATATAATACTAAACATCATAAATATAAAATATGAGACATTAATAACTACGTGATCCTGATATCAGAGCAAATATCCATAGAGTTATCCAAGATGGTAAAAGAGTTTATACAAACGAAAATAAACTCAAATATAACTATCTCATAATATAGTAGCACTGTCCAGGATCCATAGTGTTGCATAGTGGAATAACCAATGGTAAGTTTATATATAATATGATAGCGATCCACTCCTACTTGCCTTCTGCATAGCCACCATATACTGCCTAGACATGCTTTCTAGTCCACTCATTTAAGAGTGCTCGAGATAGTAAGGAGCAAAGCATAAAACCTCGAGTCAGCCAATAGTCTGCTGTGGACGATATGAAATCTCAAAACACTAATGGAATAAAAATCATACCCGACCTATGCCTAACCAAAAAGTTAGCATATAACAACTATAATATGCCATTATTCTATCATCATAAAGGTGCACTAATTCTAAGTACAGGGTTAGGGTGTCTATGTATCCACATCTACTATGCCTACATCATGTGACATTCCCATAGTTACAGACAACAAGCTAAGCAACATAACAAACATAACATCCATCAAACAATCCTCACTACCACTCAATGTGCCCTGGATATATGATAACTCGTATGACCATTCGTCTATTAGGGATTGATGGATATCCCGACATTCAGTGTACTTTCCCACCAGCCCAAACTTGACACTAGACCCATTTCACTGATCCAGGGTATACAAATCCATTCCACGGATCCGACATAGCCATTCCAAGTATCCAATGAGCGCCTTTATAATACCCATGCTTACAAGTACATCAGAAAACACATCGTTTATCAACGGTCCCTTAGCATGCATATTCTAGTCCTTTCCTTACTCTATTTAGTTTCCATTCATCCTTACGGAACCATTCCACATTCTTTGTTTACACGATAGATTTTTTCAACATTATATCCATCGGTCACCCTTCCTATAACCCATCTTTTTGGATAATCATCTATACTACTCCATTCATCATCAAGCCGGCATCATCGGAACATAACTCCATCTTCTTTGAGTTACCATGATTAAAGTCCCAAAATCATCACATCAAATTATCTCAACCTTGCTTCATCCATGAACCTTCATCCTTCATCGTGCTACCACATTTCAACGAAATGCTAAATGAATGAACAAACACCTTCCACACGACTAGCAAGAACCGCTGATCATCCCTTGGAAGTTTAGCCAAGTATGGCCTCTTCAATTCATACCAGTACCGATCTGATTAGGTTGGTACCAATATGAATTACTTAGCTAAAAATTTAGCTAAGACTTTCACGCCGAGCTCTTACCACATTTTGCTTGCTTGAAGACCCTACCCCCACATGCCTGAAGTAATGAAGTCCCTTGGTCCACTCCAGCAGCCCAAAAAAGCACGATACTAATATGTAGATCCTCCTTAAATTTTAAGGTTAAGTCCCCACCTCCATTTCCTTGCCTTCCCTAGAGTTTTTCCTGAATTTTCACATCCAAAATCCCAAAACAACTACTTTTACTGACAAGATCTGCAAAACTCCACCGATTTGATTTGACAAGCAAATTCTCCTTCAAACCATCTACGACCTAAAGTGTAGTCTTCCCTCCTTCTCTAGAACACCTCCTCCAAGTTGCATTTGATTTAAAGCATGTTTGACTTCCTTCCGTTCAAATCGGTAACTGCATCCTAACTACTCTAAAAGCACTTGCAAACATATCAAAGCAATACATGAAATAGCAGCATCATTTATAAGCAAAATTTCAACACATAGAATCCATCCAAACATGATTAACATACAAGATTAAACCGAGATCTAGTTTTATACTAAAATGACAATATGATTCAAAAGAGGTGTGAAACCATTTAAAATCCATTTCTAACTTTTTTAAATTCGACCATTACCATATATCAAGGTTAAATTAAAGTTTAAAATCGTTTTGACATAAAAACCATGTCAAAAATAACGTTTTCAACTATATGGATAGCGAGAGATCATAAATCACTGAGCTAATATCTAAATCACTAATTTTTGTCCCCAATTCTAAAATAGTAAATAAGAGTTTAGAGTTCCTAGCAACCAGGATAATAGATCTACAATCGCCTTTGCTAAGCACCCTTCTAATGACGATTTAGGCTAAGATTAGTATGTAAAAAAGGATCTTTTTGATGAAACGAAAGTTAATGGAGGTTTGGAACTATTTTTTAGAAGTGGAAAATGATTTTGATCTATCCCATCAGCCCTAGTTGAGCACAATTCTAGAAATAGCTTAGTGGGCTTAAGTATTGGCTTTACTTAATTACACACTAATCCGACCAACAACAGCCAAAATTTAAAATGGCCATATCTCCTAATGGTAAGTTCATTTTTCTATCATGATAACTCTACGAAAAGAAAAAACCATCATGCTGACCTAATGGAAGTGGTTTCAGACCATAATTCAACCTCTATTCAAAGTTATAGGCTTTACAAAAATTTCTAAGACCAAATTGGACAATAAAAATTCTTTAGGTGGAAAACATCCATATCTATCATTCCCAAAATTTTGGAGTAATATGACCTAGTATGATTTAAATAATAATATTTTACGATCCTTTGTTACGTAAAATATGGGGTGTTACAGTCACATATGGCTCTAGTTTGTTGGTTGTAGAAAACATGGGTTATAGTGCTAAAGACTGAATCTGTTGCATCATAGAGAGGGCATGACATGTAGAAGAGATCCCAGAGCATGGCCGTAGGGAGATTGGGATGCCTTTTTAGAGTAAATTATATACTAACCATAAATTGGGTGGTGACATGGGACCTATGCAAGTCAATGCTGACACTGTGTTAGCTAATGGAAATGCATCACATGTTTACCATTCTAAATATTAAAATAGTGTTAACTTATAATATTACACATACAAATTTTTGTTCATGAGGTTCTTGGATATATTACATTATTTTGTCGTAATATAAGTTTTTGTTATCCAGATTCTTGGATATATTACACTATTATATCATTGAATTTTTCTTCCATTTCGGGTCCGACTGGGATTGAGAGATCTATGACACCAATGATTATGGAGTGTAATATTATGCCAACACCCGTTTGTCGTATTATTGTAGCATACCTTGTTATGGTAAGTTTTTCTTTAATAATAGTACCATTATTATCTATTATGCTAACTTGTTGATGCATGGATAGGGAAGGATAAGGTATAACTAGTATTATCCATAGGTCCTTACTCACATATTTTAGAAGTATATAGATTACATGTATAATAGTATACTTAGAGATAGCCCCCTCACCAGACATATTTCTAACCCTCGTTTTCTCTATTTCTCCTTTTGGACAAACTTTGGTTACTCTCATTAGTCGAAGTAGAATCAGTTTTTTGGGTATATTAGTTGGATAGGTAGATCTTTGACAACATGGAGACTATGATCATCAAGACCGTGAGCTTCAACTATCAATATAATATTCTATGCACTTCAGTTATTGGTATAATATATATTATTATTCCACTATGAATTATATTGACATATCTAGTGTTAACCGAGTTTTTTCCCTAGCCGATTTCAACCGAAAGTTAGAATGTCAAAACGAAGACAAAAGGATTCAAGGACTTTGGAAACATCATTAAAAGGCAAGAAGAAGGAAATATTGAAATATGAGTGGAAAAAGTTGATTTGAGTTCTTCAACTTGGTGCTTGGGGTCGGACCCGAGTCGTACGTGAGATGAACCTAGGAAAAATAAAAGGAAATCAAAGTTGATAAATAGCAAGGCAAAACGATATGATTTGGAGTTGGATCGATTCAAGCTCAAGACAAACCTGAGTTAGAAGAAGTCAATTCAGTACCAAGTTATAAGTCACAAGTCGATATTGAGTTATGATTTTTCTCGGGTCGGACTTAAAAAACTCTCAGATTGGATTTTAAGCATTCGTTACTGAGTAGAACTCGGGTCAAACTCACAAAACTCCAAGGTTGGACTCTAAGAAACACAATTGGGTATCGAGTTATGGTTTTAAAGGGATGGACTCGGAAAACTCTCAGGTCAGACTCCAAGCAATCGCTACTGAGTAGAACTCGGGTCTAACTCTCAAAACTCTTAGGTCAAATTAAAGCAGTCATTACCGAGCAGAACACGGGCCGGACTCACAAAACTCTCAGGTCGGACTCCAAGTAAGGTCAACCCCGACCCAAAGCTCATGATTTTCACCGACATCGTTTTTACCTTCATGATTCACTCTAACA
Organism: Allium fistulosum; assembly: GCA_030737815.1. Lineage (NCBI taxonomy): Eukaryota > Viridiplantae > Streptophyta > Magnoliopsida > Asparagales > Amaryllidaceae > Allium > Allium fistulosum. The sequence continues at coordinate 746,789,072 of CM060905.1, read as the reverse complement.
TGATTAGAACTATCTAGAATGATGGTATGAAGTAACTCAACAAGTTACCAAAGCAATGAAGCTAAGTAGGTAACTTGGCACCGAGTTATATATGTCGATACTGACCTATCTATTCACGACATTTCACCTCCTAAACTCCATACAACTCCTGTACTAATCCAACAAATCATGATCAAGTGGCTTTCCTAAAGTTTGGACGATCTACTCCAAGGTTGATAAGAAGAAAACCAAGAACATATGATATCTCAAGTGACAATGGAAAGATCAATAAAATTAACCCAAAATCGATGAAAAGAGCATGTAACACATCAACTTGAAGTTAGAAAAGCAGAGAAAACGATTTGGATTGATTTTCACCTAAGGAAATAACTCTACACCGAGTCAAATGACTTAGCACCGAGTTATTATTTTAACTCAATGGACCCCCACCAATCTCTTGTGTGACATTGGGTTAACTCCTAGACTCTATTGGAAGCAAGCTTCTGACTCAACACACCCACCTCCCTATAAATACAAACCTATGTGCATCCAAAAAAGGATCTTCTCTCTGGTCTTTCTTCTTCACTCTGGATCGGGATTCCACTACCCTTCACTATCTTCCTCCCTCGCAATGGTCACTAAGGCAGCTACTCTTGGTAGTTCTAGGCCTTAGAACTTGTCAACTTCTTTTACTTGTGACTCTAATTCTCATTAATCTCACATAGACTCTCTTAGATCCATAATTAATAAAGCTATAAAGTGGACGTAGGGTAGAGATTGCCAAACCACTATAAAAATCTTGTGTATTCATGTTATTTTTCTTTGATTTCTACTATTCTCTGCTAGATCTAGGTCTTACAAGTCCCCAACAATGCATTCTCAGGCGTTGATTCATTTTTAGCGTCAAAATTATGGTGCTTTCATTGAGAAACTAAATCCAGGCTTGGATCTAGCTCTCTACTTTAGATTGGATAGATTAAGAAGTTAGATGCAGAAAGTTTGCTTGAAAATTTGATGATTTGCTAATAGAAAACCATGGCCCCTAGTAAATAGACCAGATACGGAAGATCCACATGAGCGGTTGTTGGTGGTGATCAAGTAAACACTTACCAAACAAAAATTAATAATGGAAACACAATTCCAGGATCCTCTACTCAGCATGAAATGGTGACTAGAGGAAGGTTCGATAAGGTTATCCACAAACTTAACCAGAAGATGACAGATAGCTAAAAAGCTCTCGTGGACAAGATGGACACTTTGCTCAATCTGCAACCCCGAACCACTAGGAGGACTAGATGGGAAATCTTGCCTGTTATAAATAAGAGAATTACTCTGTTTCCATCCTAAATAGGAGAGATGAGAAGCAGAAGCAAACGGAAGTAGTTGGTGAAGTTGTAAGAATTATTGAAAGAGGAAGTAGTAGTCTTCCTCCCACAAAGAAGCCAACCAGTACCGAGAGGTTTCCTCTCGATACCGACTCAAATCTTAGGCAATACAAAGGAGGAAGATGCCATGGTGTTTTCTTATTATAATGAATAATCTGATGATGGATGATGATGATTTAAAACCAAAAGCTAGAGGAAATGTTGCTGGAGTTCAAGTAGCCGCAGTTGAACCAACCCTATGAAAACGGGATACTATAGGATTGATTCACCTAAAGACTGGAGAACCTAGAAGCCGACTGGCAAACTGAGATTGTTTGTAGAGTCAAACACTCGGTGTAGCCCTTGGTACTCACTTTACAAAATACCATGCTAGCAAGGAATACATAGTCGATATGGTTAAATGGTTGGTCGAAGAAAGCAGAGGCAAGAAGAATGATGATTACGGTTCTGCACCAAGTAGAACTCCTTTCCCGGAAAGCAATCTAAGAGGGGAATACCCTAGGAAATTCATGATACCTACAATTCCATCATAAAGCGAAAATATTGATCCCAAACAACACTTACTCAAGTACGAATGGCATATGGATGGAGCAAGAGCTACGGATGTTGTTCGCTGCAGATGTTTTCCTATTTTCTTAGAAGGAGTCGCTTCTATGTGGTTCGCAAGACTCATGTCAAAGTCCATATCTACCTTTGATGAGTTGGCTAAGAAGTCCTTGGAGTAGTTTAGGCACCACGCTGTCCGACCAAAGGATGTATTGTCCTTATCAAGCTTATCTCAAGTACCCAAGGAATAGTTGAAAGGGCCCTTGTACTGATTTAAGATTGTTGTAACGAAGGTTAGCAATGCAAAGGAAGATTTGGTATTCATGGCTATGGTCTAAGGCATCCATCTGGATATGGATTCCGGTAGATCGTTAAAGATGAAGTAACCCATTACCATGGAAGAATTTCATAGAAAGACGAATCAATTCCTACAGTTGGAAGAAGCAAGACTGCCCGAAAGAAAGGTTGGTTACGAATAATTGATGGATCTAATCTAGAGCAACATCGCAGTAAACGATGGAAGCTATGGTAATAAGAAGAACAGAAGTCAAAACTCTGGTAATAGGCATAAAGCGAATGAAAAACGTCTGAAGAACTTCGGATTGGAAAATTACACGCCCTTGAATGACACATCTAAGAATATATATCTTACTACTTAAGGAACTGAGCAATATAAGAAGCTACCCAGGAGGGAAGCGGTGAAACAGGAGAAACAAGCCGGGAACTATTGTCGCCTCGATGAAATTCATGGGCATAACACCAATGAATGCCAACATCTGAGGAATTTTAACAAAGAGCTAACAAAGAAAAACCAGCTCAAACAGTATGTTAGTGAAACGAGGAATGGCGGAGAAACTACAAGACCCAAGGGTCTACTTGCTCAAGGAAAACTGGCCGGACCCAGCGGAGAGGGGCCTAAACGAACTAATGAAAGACTTATCATCAAATAACCTTCTAGCTAGTCGGTTACCAAGGAATGAAGCAGCAGCCTAAAACAATGCTGTTTCATTCATCCGTATCCAATTTCCTTTTGCAAATAAGCCTCCAAAGGACACTAGGGGCATAAAAAATAGGCATGATTTGCCAATTCTTCTGCTCATTAATAAAATCTATTTCTTGAACCAATAGAACCATGTTCTTGCAAGAAAACTCATGTGATGCATAGTCGGTAGCATAGCCGAGAAGACGCTCGTATGTCCTCGAATGACGGATGGCGAGTATAGACTCGCAAACTGTCGAATCAACGGGTTTTGTAGGTCCTCAATCTTCTAGAAACTAGCATTGTCCTAAGACTAGAAACATCAAAAAGGTCTAAACTGCCAACTCAACGGGTCTTATCGATCCCCAACCTTTTAAGAACAGAGATTGTCCCAAGACTAGCAACAATTGGAAGGTCTAAACCGTCAGATCGATGGGTTGTATCGATCCCTCAACCTTCTATGAACCAAACTTTTCCCAAGGCTAGCAACACCAGGAAGGTCTAAACCAATGGATCGACATGTCATATTGACCCTCGACCTTGTGAGAACTGATGTTGCCCCAAAACTTGCAATATCGGGAAGGTCTAAACTACCGGATCGACAGGTCATATCAATTTCCAACATTCTAGGAACTGGCGTTGTCCTAAGACTGGCAACAGCACGAAGGTCTAAACCATCAGATCGACGGGTTGTATCGATTCTCAACCTTCTTAGAATCAGCATTGTCCTAAGACTGGAAACGTTGGGAAGGTCTAAATAGCTGGATCGATATGTTATATCGATCCATAACCTTCTGAGAATCGGCATTGTCCCAAGACTAGCAATGTCAGGAAGGCTTAAACCATCAGATTGACATGTCGTATTGATCCGTAAACATCTAAGAATCAACGTTGTCCGAAGACAGACGACACCGAGAAGGTCCAAACCAATGAGTCGATCGATGGGAAAAATTGACTCCTCGCCTTTAAGAACCAGTGTTTGCCCCGATAACGTCGGAAAAATAAAAACCGTCGGATCGACGGTCACATCAACCCTATGCCTTTTGAGAACCGACGTTGGCCCAGTAATGTTGGGAAGGTCAAAACTACTAGATTGATGTGTCTTATTGATCCCTAAACTTCTAAGAACTTGTGTTGTCCCAAGACTGACAATGTCGGAAAGGTCTAAATCGCCAGGTCGGTAGACACATGGACCCCTCACCTTTCGTTGCCCAAAGATTGGATACATCAAGAAGGTCTTAGCTGCCAAGTCAACAGGGAAAATTGTCCCAAATTATCGGATCGATGGTGAAAATTGATCCCAACCTTCTAAAAACTGAAGTGGCCCCAATTCTGGCACGTCGGGGAGATCAAAATTATCGAGTGGATGGTAACATCGACCCCTCACCTTTCAAGAATCGGCGTTGCTCTGGAAACATCAGGGAGCCCAAAACCGGTGGGTCAACGGTCAAACTGACCCCTGCCTTCTAAGAAAAAGTGTTTCTCCAATAACGTCGAGAAGGTCCAAACTGACGGATTGAGGGTTACATCGATTCCCCACTTTTTGAGAATGGTCATTGCCTGGGCAATGTCGGAAAGAGAAGCCGACTTCCAGAAAGTCATTGGCACCCAAACACTGGTAGGAGCACACTATTGATCGAAGATAGTGATAACCGAGGAAGAAGCACCTAGCAGTCAAGAATACATCTCTACCCAGAGACAGACGATGATGAGGAGACTTGATAACAAAATTTACCTTCTGAAATTCGTTAGTTCCCGAAGGTTGGCGACGATGAGAATGTTTGATAGCTTACTCAAGGACCAACTAGGTCATTCAGTCCTAACTTCCAGAAATGTACCAACGCCTATAGAATAGCGATGCTGAGGAGAAACCCTTAAATGGAACCATCGATACACTGAATTTCAGAGGTAGAAGCCAGAGCTCATCAACTCCTTAGCGCAACCTTCTAGAATCTAACGTTGTCCAAAGATTGGCAACTTCAAGAAGGTACCATCTTATAACATTTAGAGGCTTGGCATCACCCAAGATCGGAAACATCAGGACATCGTAATCGTAAAATCTTCTGGAATATAATGTTGCTCGGAGACTGGCTATGTCAGGAAGAAGTATTCATTTTTTACCTAATCAGTCATTCAACTCTAACTTATATATATTAGTTATAACTTGAGATAGGCAACATCAAGGATGAATCTTTAGAATTGAATCACAAGTATGCTAGTTTTCGAAGATAGAAACCGGTGCATGACCCGATTTTAGACCTCGAACTTTAGGAACCCAGCTTTGGCCAAAGATTGAAAACGTCAAGGTGGAGCCCTCAGGATTGAACCATTGATGAGGATAGTCATTGAAAATAAAAAACAATTATTGTTGGACCTTCCTTGTTCTGAGATCGGGACTATGGAAGTGCAATCGGACTGGAGGCAATCGGATAATTTTCCCCACATGTTTAACTCACACTAATACCTGGATTCACGGCAGAAAACACCATGAACTAGACTTAGTTCATAATGGAAACATATGAATCAAATAATGTCCCTCAGCGATAGGGAGCAATGCAGGACTTGGACAATCTGGAAAAAAAGTCGGCTAAGAAAAACTCACCCAAATCATCAAGTACTCACCATCACCCAGAGATAGGCAACGTTAGGAAGGAATAACCACATAAGGATCGATGGGATTATTTGAGCCCAGCTTGCAGGAATCGACCATTGCCTGATGGTAGGTAACGTTAAGAAGGATGTTCGAAAAAGGACTATTCATGCGCTTGTTTTAGAAGATCGAAACAAGCTCACGATTGAACTCCCGCGACAATGCTAGTGGATATGTGGGATACGCTTAGTTGAGAATAAGAAAGGATAATCATAAAGAAATCTAAAGCTGGTATCATTAGATTCTCCTAATTCAGGATCAGGATATGGGAAACACACTTGGACTGGGGGCAATCGGGTAGTATACCCCACAATAGCTATTACTAGAGCATCGAGTTAGGCATTTTGAAAACGGGTTCCACCAATAGGATTTAGTTTATGACAAAGATCATAGAAAGAAATGATGAAAATCCCAGATGCTGCTCCAAAATAGTCAGGAGTGGCACATAAATGATATTCTTCATAACTAACAGTTGGTCAAAAGGAGCGTGATTGATTTAAAGTGAAGATAGTCTGGGTGATTAATGAGTCATCCTAAGCAAGGAAGCTTGGCATTCAACACACTCAAGTATGTTTTATTTTAAAAATTAAAACCCGTGTGACTAATGCCCGTAGTTCAATGGATGTCAACATATGTCGACCAATCAACTTTCGAGCATCGACTGTGGCATGGGAGAAGTAACAATCTATGCAATATGAGTCTCGTGTCTCGTATACGACGAATGAACCATCCTATGTAGATAGATCGCTCATGCTAGAAAATGAGCTATGTCGAATAGTGGTATTATATGTCAGATTTTACCCATTATCGATGAACAATCAATAATGGAATTGCTATCCAGAGCGACACAGAAGGTTTTCTTTCCAGGAACACGGGAAATGAAGCAAAAGGAAAAAGCAAAGCAATGGAACCATCCAACACGACCGTTCTTGAAGTGAAGCGTCATATTGGAATGCAAGCAGCAATACACGAATAGCTGTGCATTAATGGGAGTAAGTGAAAGATAGAGAGTTGGATGTGTCTCTAAAGCGGCATGAATATGAGCTAAGACAAGCTTGAGTTCCATCACAGGTCAAGCACAACTCAAACATGACTATCTCCACTAAGAAGCAATCGGCCACATCACCACCATCATTACCATCGCTACAGCAACTGCCATTCATTCGATTGTAGATAAATTTCACTCAATGGCTAGTAGAAATCGAGGCCCTAAAATCTTGGTGATGACTTGAAGGATTTGGCACTAGAAGGTGCTGAAGGAAAAGCTCTCGGTGGCAACATAAAAGAAAAAAATGAAAACAATAGACAACAAGGAGAGAGCATGCTCGTCTAAGGCATAACACGATCTCCAGAGCATGGATCTTGTCCTTAGCATGAAGAATAAAGAATGAAACCTAACTATTCAAAACGTTTAAAGGAATTTCTGCTGGACAAAAGCAATGCTTCGAAGAAATTTCTAAACAACTATTTAGAATCAAGGGATAGCAAACTAGAACTTGTTTTGATTCAGGGCACACTTTCTTTTCAAAGAAAGCATACTCTAGAGGGCAAGTGTTAATTGGGTTTTTGACTAAGCCATTTTCAACTGGAAGTTAGAATGTCAAAACAAAGACAAAATTATTCAAGGGCTTTAGAAACATCATGAAAAGGCAAGAAGAAGGAAATATCAAAAAATGCGCTGAAAAATTTAACTTTAGTTTTTCAACTTGGTACTTGGGCTCGGACTCGAGTCTACCTAAGCTGAAACTAGGAAAAATGAAGAAAAACCTGAGCTAAGAAATGGCAAGATGAAGCGATAGGACTTGGGGTCAGGCCCGAGTCAAACTCAAGACAAACCCGAGTCAGATCTGAGTCAATTAAGTACCAAGTTATAAGTCACAACTCGTACCAAGTTATGATTTTTCTTAGGTCAAACTTATAAAACTCTTAGGTCTGACTCCAAGCAATCGTTACAGAGCAGAACTCAAGATGGACTCACAAAACTCTCAAGTTGGACTTCAAGCAACACAACTTGGTACCTAGTTATGATTTTACATAGGACAGACTCATAAAACACTCAGGTCGGACTCAAAGAAATTTTTACTAATTAGAACCCGGGTCTGACTCACAAAATTTTCAGGTCGGACTCCAAGCAATTGTTATTGAGTAGAACTCGGGTCATACTTACAAAACTCTCAGGTCGGACTCTAAGTAAGGTTAGCCCTGACCTGAAGCTCAAGATTTTCATCAACATCGTTTTCACCTTTATGATTCACTCCAACATGGTTATAACTATCTAGAATGATGGTATGAAGTAACTTAATAAGTTACAAAGGCAATGGAACTAAGCAAATAACTTAACATCGAGGTCGGTACCGACCTATTTATTCACAACATTTCACATCTTAAACTCCATACAACCCCTATAGTACTCCGACAATGCATGTTCAAATGGTTTTCCTAGAGTTTGAATGACCAACTCCAAGGTTGATGAGAAGAAAACCAAGAACGCATGATAACTCAATTAATAATGGAAAGATTACTAGAATCAACTCAAAATTGATGAAAAGAGCGTGAACACATCAACTTGAAGGTAGCAAAGTAGAGAAAAAGAGTTGGACAGATTTCCACTTAAGAAAATAACTCGACACTGACTCAAATAACTTGGCATCGAGTTATTATTTTGACCCAGTGGACCCCACAATCTCTTATTTGACATTGAGCTAACTCCTGGACTCTACAGCAAGTAGGCTTTTGATCCAACACACCCATTTCCCTATAAATAAAAACTTATGTACAACCAAAAAAGGATCTTCTCCATTCTCTTTCTTCTTCACTCTGGATTTGGGTTTCCATTGCTCTTCACCATCCTCCTCCCTCATAATAGTCACCAAAGCAGCTACTCTTGGCAGTCCTAGGCCTTAGAACTTGTCAACTTCTTGTACTTATGACTCTGATTCTCTTTAATCTCATACAAGCTCTCTAAGATCCATAATCAGTAAAGCTATAAAGTGGTCATAAGCTAGAGATTGCCGAACCAATATAAAAATCTTATGTCACCCCATTATTTTTCTTTAATTTCTACTATTATCAGCTAGATCTAGGTCTTACAAGTTCCCTAGAACTCATTCTTGGTTGTTGACCCATTTTTGGCATCAATATTTTAGTGCTTTCACTAAAAAACTGAATCCAGGCTTAGATCTAGCTCTCTACTTTATATTGGATAGATCTAGAAGTTAGATCCGGAAAGTTTGCTTGGAATTTTAAAGATTTCCTAATAAAAAACCATGACCCCTAGTAAACAGACTAGATCTAGAAGATCCACAGGAGCATGGAGGAAACACTCACCAAACAAATGTTAATAATAGAAACAGAATTCCAGGATCCCCTATTCAACATGAAGTGTTGACTAGAGGAGTGTTCAATAAAATTATCCACGAACTTAACCAATAGATGGTGGATAGCCAAAAAGCTCTCACGGATAAGATAGACACTTTGCTCAATCTACAACCCTGAACTACCAGGAGAACTAGAAGGGAAACCTCGCCTATTATAAAACAAGAGAACTCCTCTATTTTTGGAATAAATATGAGAGAGGGAAGCATAAGTAGAAGGAAGTAGTTGGTGGAGTTGTAGGAATTATTAGAAGAGAAAGTAGGAGTCTTCCACCTATAAAGAAACCAATCACTACCGAGAGGTTTCCACTCTATACCGACTCAAATCTTAGGGGCAACAATACACAGAAGGAAGATGCAATGGTCTTTTGTTATTATGATAATGATCTAATGATGGATGATGACGAGTTTGAACCAAAAGCTAGAGGAAATGCTAGTAGAATTCAAGCGGCTACAGCTAAACCAACTCCACGGCAATGGTATACTATAGGATTGGTTCACCTAAAGATTGGAGAACCTAGTTGCTAACCAACAAACCGAGACCGTTTGAAGAGTCAAACACTCAGTGCCGCCCCCAATAGTCGCCCTATGGAATACTGTGCTAGCAAGGAACATATAGCTGATATGATTAAACAGTTGTCAAAGAAAGCAGAGGCTGGAAGAATGACGATTGGGGTTCTAAACCAAGTATAACTCGGTTCATGGGAATTATTCTGAGAGAGGAATACCTTAGTAAATTCACGATGCCAACAATTGCATCACATCTTAACTATTGATCCTAGACAACACTTACTCAAGTACGGATGGCATATGAATGGAGCAAGAGATATGGATGTGGTTCGCTACGGTTGTTTTCCCATTTTCTTAGACAAGGTCGCTTTTATGTGGTTTACTAGACTCATGCCAAAGTCCATGTCTATCTTTTATGAGTTGGCTAAGAAGTTGTTCGAGTAGTTTAGGCTCTACATTGCCCGACCAAAGGATGTAGTATACTTATCAAGTTTATCTCAAGGACCTAAGGAATTGCTGAAAGGGTTCTTAAAACAATTTAATATTGCTGTGACAAATGTCTGCAATCTGAAGAAAGATTTTGTATTCATGGCTTTGGTCCAGGGCATCCATCCAGATACTGATTTTGGTAGATGGTTAAAGATGAAGCAACCCACTATCATGGAAGAATTTCACTGAAAGGCGAATCAACTCCTGTAGTTAGAAGAAGCAAGACTGGCCGAAAGAATGGTTGGTAACGAATAATCGATGGAAGTAATCCAGAGCAACATCACAGTAAATGCTGGAAACTCTTGTAATCAGAAGAAAAGAAGTCAAAATTCTATTGATGGTTATGACGCGAATGTGAAATATCCAAAGAACTTTGGATTAGAAGATCACATGCCCTTGAATGACACATCAAAGAATATATATCTTGCTACTTAAGGAACTGAACAATATAAGAAGCCACCCAGGAGGAAAGTGACGGAGCAGGGGAAACATTCCGATAAGTACTATTGCCTCCATGTAACTCACAAGCATAACACCCGTGAATGCCGACGTATGAGGAATTTGATCGAAGAGCTGATAAGGAAAAACAAGCTCCAGTAGTATGTTAGGGAGCCGTAGAATAGCAGAGAAACTACAAGATCCGATGGTCTACGTGCTCAAGGAAATCTGCCTGGACCCATCAGAGAGTGCCCCCGGTGAGCAGATGAAAAACCGGTCATCAAATAACCTTTTAGTTTGTCGGTTGCCAAGGAAAGAAGCAGCAACCTAAAACATTACTATTTCATTCATTCTTATCCAAATTCCTTTCATAATTAAGCCTCCCATGGACATTGGGGGCTTTGTAAATAGGCATGACTTGCCATTTCTTCTACTCATTAATAAAATATGCTTCCTGAACCAATGGAACCGTGTTCTTGAAAGCACAACTCCTATGCCACGCAGCCGGTAGCACAACTAAGAAAACACTCCTTTGTCCTCGAATGACGGACGAGGATTGTGGACTCGTAAACCACAGGATTGACGGGTGGTATCGTTCCTCAACCTTTTGGAAATCGACGTCATCCTAGGACTGGCAATGCCGGGAAGCTATAAATTGCTGGATCGATGGGTTGTATCGATCCCGTACCTTTTGAGAACGAACGTTGTCCCAAGACTGGCGACGACGGAAATGTCTAAACCATTGAATCGACGGGTCAAATCGATCCCTTAACCATCTAAGAACCAGAATTGTCCCATAACTGGTAATGTCAAGAAGGTCTAAACCACTAGATCAATGGGTCGTATTAATCCTCAACCTTTGAGAACTGACTTTATCCAAAGACTAGCAATGGTGGAAAGGTCTAAACTACCGGATCGACGTATCGTATCGATTCCCAACCTTCTAAGAGTGTCCCAAGACTGGCAACGTCGAGAAGGTCTAAACCAAGAGATCGATGGGCCGTATTGATCCTCTACCTTTTGAGAACTAACCTTGTCCCAAGACTGGCAATTTTGGGAAGGTCTAAACCACTGGATCGATGGGTAATATTGATCCTCAATCTTCTTAGAACCAACATTGTCCTAAGACTGGCAACATCAAGAAGTCTTAAACTGCTGGATCGATAGGTCGTATCGATCGCCAACCTTTTGAGAACCAACATTGTCCCAAGACTGACAATGTCAGAATGGTATAAACCGCCAGATCGACATGCCGTATCAATCCCTCAACCTTCTAAGAACCAGCTTTCTCCCAAGGCTAGCAACATTGGAAATGTCTAAACCTCTGGATCAATGTGTCATGTAAATCTTCAACCTTCTAAAAACCAACTTTGTTCCAAGATTGGCAACGTTAGGAAGGTCTAGGCTACAGGATCGATGAGTCATATCGATCACCAACCTTTTTAGAAATGGCATTGTCCCAAGGCTGGCAACGTCGAGATGGTCTAAACCACTAGATCAATACGTCATATTGTTCCTCAACCTTTTGAGAACCAACGTTGTCCCAAGGTTGGTAAATATCGGGAAGGTCAAAGCCGTTTGATTGACAAGTCATATCGATCCTTAACCTTCTAAGAAATGGTGTTACCCTAAGACTGGCAACATTGGGAAGTCTTAAACTGCTGGATCAATGGGTCATATGGATCCCCAATCTGCTAAGAACAGTTGTTATTTGAAGACAGAGGACACTGGGACCATCCAAACCATCGGGTTAACGTAGAAAATTGACTCTTCCCCTTTGAGAAATAACATTGCTGGGACAACATTAGAAAAATCAAAACCGCCGAGTCGACGGTCACATGGACCCCATGGCTTTTGATAACCGGAGTTGTCGCGGCAACGTCAGGAAGGTCAACATTACCGGATCGACGAGTCATATCGATCCCCAACCTTCTAAGAACTAGTGTTGTCCCAAGACTGAAAATGTTGGGAATGTCTAAACTATCAGGTCGATGGTCACATCGACCCCTCACCTTTTGAAAATCTACATTACCTAAAGACTAGAAACATCGAGAAGGTCTTAACTACCAAATTAAAGGGGAGAATTGATTCAAACCATCAAATCGACGTGGAAAATCGATCTCAACCTTCTGAAAAATGGTCTAGCCCCAAGACAGGCAATGTCGGGAAGATCAAAACCGTCGAGTCGATGTTTACATCAACCTCTTACCTTCGGGGGATTGACATTGCTCTGGCAACACTACGAAGGCCCAAAACCGATGGGTCAACGGTCAAATCGACCCCTGCCTTCTTAGAACCGACATTTAACCAGGAACATCGAGAAGGTCAAAATTAACGGATCGTCGATCATATTGATTCCGTACATTTTGAGAATCGGCATTTCCCCAATGTCGAAAGAGAAGCCAACTTCTAGAAAGTTATTGTTTCCCAGACTTTGGTAGGAGCACACTATCACTTAAAGGCCGACGATACTAGGGCGAAGAAGCACCTATCCCTCATCGTAGCCCAAAAACAACGATGATAAGGAGACTCGATAAAAAAATTACCTTCTAGAATTCATTTCCTCATGAAGATTGGCGATGATGAGAGGGTTTGATAACTTATTCAAGGATCAACACGATCATTCGGTCCCTAGTTCTAGGAATGTACTATTGCCCATAGAATGGCGAAGCTAAGGAGAAACCCTAAAATGGAACCATTAATACATCGGCTTTCTTAGGTAGAATCCGAAATTTGATCGAATCCTCAGTCCAACCTTCTGGAATTTGATGTTGTCTAATGATTGGCAACGTAAAGAAATAACTGCCTTATAACGTTTAAAGGCCTAGCATCACATAAAGATAGGCAATGTCGGGACGGTGCAATTGTAAAATCTTTGGAAATCTGATGTTGCCCAGAGATGGCGACGTTATGAAGAAATATCCACTTTTGACCTAATCAAATCATTCGACTCTAACCAAGATATATCTGGTATTAGCCAGAGATTGGAAAAATCAAGGCTGAATCTTCAGAATTGAATCACCAATTTGCTAGTTTTCAGAGATAAAAACTGGTGCGTGACTTGATTTCCAACCCTAAACTTCACAAACCTGGCATTGCCCAAAGATTGGGAACCTTAAGGCCCTTAGAATTGAACAATTATTGTGCTAGCTTTCAGAGATAGAAACTAGTATATGACTTGAGTATTATTCATAGTCATCGAAAATTTTATTATTTCCTGGAAATAAACAACTTCAAGGAAGGATAATCGAAATTAGATAATTTTTACGCTAGTTTCCAAAGATTAATGCTAGTGCCTAACCGAACTTCAACAACAGCTTTTTCGACAAAGCGGTACATGCTCGATCGAGGATAGGCTAAGATAGAAATCAAACATAAGTATTGTTGGACCTTCCTGATCAGAACCGAGATTCTAAAGTGTAATCGGATTGGAAGCAATCAGATAATTTACCACAAATTTTTAACTCACACTAATGCCCAGATTCATGGTAGAAAACTTCGTGAATATGACTTATATCACAGTAGAAACATATGAATGAAGGGTAAATATTATAGGTAATGTTCCCTGACAATTAGAAGAAATACAGAACTTGGACTATATAAAATAAAAGTCAGCCAAGGGAAACTCAAACCAAATCATCAAGGACTTGGCATCGCTCAGAGGTAGGCAACACAAGAAGGAATAACCACATATGGATCGATAGGATTATTCGACCCCAGCTTGCAGGAATTGACCATTGCTCGAAGGTAGGTAACGTCAAGAAGGATGCTCAGAATAGAACAATTCACACACTAGTTTTCGAAGATCGAAACAATTGCTCGATTGAACTCCCACGACAATGCTAGCGCTACATGGGACATGCTTGGTCGAGAATAAGCAAAGATCTATTTAAATCAAAGAACATTAGGGTAATCGATGAGTCATCCTAAGAAAGGAAGCTTGGTGTTTAACATGATCAGGTATGTTTTATTTTGAACATTAAAACTTATGTGACCAATTCCCAAAGTCCAAAAGATGACGATGTATGTCAAACAATCAGATTCCAAGCATTGACTGAGCCAATTGTCAATCTATGCAATATAAGTCCTGTGTCCCGTATGTGATGAATGAACCATCTTGTGTAGATAGCTCGCTCATGCTAGAAAAATGTGCTATGTTGAACAGTGATATTATATAATGGAACTTACTCGGTATCGATGAATAATCGATAACAGAATCGCTGTCCAGAGCAACATGGAAGCTTTTCTTTTTAGGAACAAGGGAAATGAAGCAAAAGAAAATGCATAGCAATGGAATCATCCAATATGACCATTTTTGAAGCCAACCATCTTATTGGAATATAATCAGCAATAAAAGAATAGTCGTGCATTGATAGGAGTTAGCCGAAGATAGAGAGTCAGACATGTCTCTGAAGTGGCATGAATACGAGCTAAGACAAGCTTAAGATCCATCATAGGTCAAGCGCAACTCAAACTTTAACTATCTCCACTAAGAAGCAATCAGCTGCACCACCATCACTAGAACAATTGACAATCCTCCGACCTTAGATGAATTTCACTCGATGGCTATCAGGAGTAAGGGGCTAAAAATCCTCAATGATGACTTGAAGGATTTGACATTGGTAGGTCCCGAAGGCAAAGCTCTGGGTGGAAAATTAAAAGCAAAAATGAAAACAGTACACAACATGGAGAGAGCATGCACATCTAAGGCATGGAGCGATCTTCATAGATAGATCTTGTCCTTAGCATGAAAAATAAATAATGGAACTCTAAATA
This sequence comes from Allium fistulosum, assembly GCA_030737815.1. NCBI lineage: Eukaryota > Viridiplantae > Streptophyta > Magnoliopsida > Asparagales > Amaryllidaceae > Allium > Allium fistulosum. Next base: position 746,773,946 of record CM060905.1, on the reverse strand, counting down.
TTCAAAACGGTTGAAGGATTGTCTACCAAAAAAAGCAACGAATTCAAGCAATTTCTGAACAACTTTCAAAAATCAAGGGATAGAAAATCAGAACTTATCTTGACTCAGAGCACACTTTGTTTTCAATGAAAGCATGCTCTATGGGGCAAGTGTTAACCGGGTTTTGACCAAGCCGATTTCAACTAGAAGTTAGAATGTTAAAACAATGAAAAAATGATTCAAGGACTTTGGAAACATCATAAAAAGGCAAGAAGAAGGAAATATCAGAAAATGAGTGAAAAATGTTGACTTAAGTTTTTCAAATAGGCGCTTGGGATCGGGTCCAAGTTGTACTCGAGTTGAACTTAGGAAAAATGAAGGAAAACCTAGGTTGAGAAATGGCAATGCAAAACGATATGACTTGGAGTTGGGCCCAAGTCAAACTCAAGACAAACCCAGGTCAGACCCAAGTTAACTCTTTACCGAGTTGTAATTCACAACTCAATAACGAGGTATGATATTTCTTGAGTTGGGCACACAAAACTTTTAAGTCGGACTATGCAATCGTTAAAGAGCAGAACTCAAGTAGGATTCGCAGAACTCTCAGGTCAAACTTTTAAGTCAAACTCCATGTTATTATATTTCATGATTCACTGCAACATGATTAGAACTATCTAAAAGGATGGTATAATGTTACTCAACAAGTTACAAAGGCAATGGAGTTATGTAGATAACTTGGCGCCAAGTTACATAGGTCGGTACCAACCTATCTATTCACGACATTTCACCTCCTAAACTCCATACGACTCCTATATTACTCCAACAACTCGTGATCAAGTGGTTTTTCCAGAGTTTTGACGACCAACTCCAAGGTTGATGAGAAGAAAACCAAGAACATAGGATAATTCAAGTGATAATGGAAAGATCAACTCAAAATCGATGAAAAGAGCATGGAACACATTAACTTCAAGTTAGAAAAGTAGAGCAAAAGAGTTGGACTGATTTCCACATAAGGAAATAACTCGGCACCGAGTCAAATGAATTAGCACCAAATTATTGTTTTGACTTGGTGGACCTTGCGATCTCTTGTATGATGTTGGGCTAACTCCAGGACCTTACTACAAGCAGGCTTCTGACTTAACACACTGGTTTCCCTATAATAGAAACCTATATGCAACCAAAAAACGATCTTCTTCCTGCTCTTTCTTCTTCACTCTGGATCTGGGATTCCGCTGCTCTTCACCATCTTCCTCCCTCGTAATAGTTACTGAAGCAGCTATTCATGGTAGTTCCAGGCCTTCGAACTTGTGACTCTTATTCTATGTAATCTCATATAAACTCTCTCAGATACATAATCAATAAATCCTTAAAGTGGACGTAGGCCAGAGATTGTCAAACCATTATAGAAATCTTATGTCTCCCTATTATTTTTCTTTGATTTCTACTACTATCAGCTAGATTTACGTTTTACAGGTTCCCTACAACTAATTCTTGGGTGTTGATTCATTTTTGGCCTCATCATCTGGTGAGAAAGTTTTGTTTCAATTTATCCTAATGGTATGTCAATAAAGGTGTTCGGAATCATATGTGGTTGTGTAGCATTGAGTCGGGGTATCATAAATGATGGGATTTTACAAGTATTATAACTATTTATGTAAACCTTGCAAGATAACTATTTTCATGAAAGTACACATGGTTGTTAGAATGAAGTCATGAACCAATATTTATATAGCTTAACCAGAATATTCTTATTTGACTTTAAATTTACACATGTAAGAGAAACCTTCTCGCTCAAAATTAAATAGTAAAGATAATGATATATAAGTTTATTTTATATTATATTATAGTTACTGAAAACAGAATGAATATATAGTACTTTATCATGAAGTTTTTCAACTTCTTTATTTCATTTTATCATTCCAACAATAGATAATACATTTATGAAATGATCAATCACAGTTATAATAACACCTGCACTTTGTTTTATTTTCACAAACTGCAGCGAAACCATCTCTAGGTGCTCTCTTTTTACAGAAAGATGTACAGCTTTCAAGCTCACAATTTAGCCCTTCAACAATAAGGACGCAACGATTAGAATTTGGAAAAACTTGGCCACTTACACCTGTCCAAAAAATATACATCAGAAACCTAGTGTAAACAAATCCAATGCTATATATCTTGCAGAAAAAAGTAAGAATTTCTTGAAAAAAAATTATATTTAAATGTAGGTGAGTACCTTTGTGTCCAGGGCAATCTAAAATTGAAAGAAGTAGGAAGATGAAAATCAAATAACACTTCATATTTGAGTTTTTGTATACTTCTATTGGTTTCAGAAATACTACTTGAATAATGAACTCCTTCAGCATTTTATAAGATTGTTGAAAAGAAAAAATAAATAGGATAAGGTTTACAATCTACTAAATATTCATAAGATAAAAATTAATAGGATAATGTTAACAAAGTTATCCACTTACTGTTGACAAGAATTTATTTAAGTTGCATAAACATAAGCTTACAACCAACTAAAATAATAGGCAATGAATGAGAATCATCTATTAAGTTGATTAATTTATTTAGTACATGAACCTTTATCCTTTGTTTTATTATTTGACTAAAATACCAATGTTTCACACATGTTATACAAATTAATTTTGTGTTATTCATATTAATCATCCACTGAATTTCACTTAAATTTTTTTAACAGGAACATTATATATTAACAAAATTAATTCTTTCTTTATAATAAAGACAACGAGAATGATTATAAAGCTTGTAAAGACTTAAGCATATAATAATATAACAAACAAATTCCTTATCTAAACTTGTGCACAAAACGATGGTTAAGTTTAGGCTCCATATAAAACTTATCATAACCATATGCTTCCTTTTTAAATTTTGTATATAACACATGCGCATTTTTGAAAGACGTAAATATAATATTTTAATGAAAAACAATAGTAGTTTGGTTAATTTGTTGAAGTGCTATAAAGTAGGTTGACTATGGATATTATTCCCACTTTCATCATATATTTTTTTCTTCCAAAATTTTGTTTTTAAATTTTAAATTACTTCTTTTCAATTTAATTCAAATATTAATAACTTTTATAATACTGTTTGTGTTAGCTATGTGGAAATTTTAAAGATTTTTATCATATTAGTTCTTTTGTTATATAATAATAACCTTTAGAGTATTAATTAGTCATGTGAAACTCATATTTTATAACTATTCTTGTAATTTAATTGAAAATTATATTATACTATATATACTTCTGCCTTATATATGCGTTTTTCTTAATGAATAAAGAAACGTTATTATAAATATAAAATTCTTGTCCATTATTATTATTTCCTGAATTTTATATTTTAATATTACTACAACATACTTTGCTGTTATTTTTGATTGGTTAATTATATTTTAAAAATCAAGTTTTTGATTATTAGTTTAGCTAAGCAACAATTATACTAGAGTTATTTTATTATAATATTAATTAAATCATGTAAAAAGGAATTTTTTTTATTTTTCTTAGTCAGTAAAAGTACGTTGAAGTATATTCACAAATTGTTGAAAAAATGCAAAATGTTCAGAGTATAGTAATTACCTTACCAAAATTAATATTTCTAAAAACAATTAAAAACATTAATTAAATAATATACTTTGATTTATTATTAATTTATTAAATATATTTTAAATTTTATTCTGTTTTAAATTCTATTTTCAATAAGCAATAATATTTCGAGTTATTTATCCCTATTGTAAAATTCAGTTTGAACTAAATAATTATTCTAAAATAGATAATTAGAAATATTTGAGTTCTATTGAACCTAAAATTGGCAGAACACCGAAATTCAGTGATAAAATGAGATAGATCTATCAAATCAGTAAAAAAAATGTAAATAACATTGAGATTTTTATAGTGCTTAGGAATATTCTATTGCCTATGTCCACTTTAATCTTATTATGGATTGATTTTCATGAATACAAGAGTTTTTAGTTTGATTTTTGGTAAGAAAAGAAAAGGGATGCCCTAAAATGGCAATAGTGTGTGGAGGATAGATGATGAAGAAAATAAGAAAAAGTCCTTTGATCATTGCTCCAGGTTTGGTATTTATAGGATAATCGCTAACTAGAGACAATAAATCATGAAATACCTTTTCCAACATCTGATCCACCAAGTTGGGGAGGAAGACAAAGTCTTTTCGTTGCACAAATCATGTCGGTACCGAGATGATTGTCTTGTGCAATTAGTAGCCCTTCCTCTGTTTTGGCTTGCGAATTCAAGTTCAATGTGTCGCCTTAGAATGGATCCAGGTATATTTGAGAGAGCATAGTTGTTATATTTTTGTTTTCAAAACTATATAGTATATGTCACATTGCATCCACGGACAACACTTATTCCTTTTAGGGAGGCTGATAATTCTTATTATAGCTTGTAATAATGAGCCATCACTGGGGTTGAGGAGAAGATGCGATTGTGGGTTGCTAATCCTGACTTGTAGAACATGTTTGTCGATATGGTGCGAAACATGGTCCATAATGCCCAAGTTGCTCTTGTTATGGTTATTGGTGGTGGTGCTCCGGTATAAGTGTCAAGGGCTAACTTTGCCAAATTGAGCAAGGATTTTTCTACTTTGGGTGGAAAACCGTTTCTTGGAACAGAATCAGCCGTCGAAGTGCAGGACTGGTTAAACACCTACGACCGTATCTTTGAGGATATAGAGTTAGAGGATGCGATGAAGAGGAAGGTGGCCTCTTGATACCTTCAAGGAAAAGCTTTGGGGTAGTGGAATGCCATCAAGGTTACTACCCCTAAGGACCAGATTACATGGGAGCAGTTCAAGGCGAGATTTGAAAAGAAGTATATACCGATTGCTAAGAAGTCGGTACGCTTCCAGAAGTTGGCTGACTTGAGACAGGGGGATATGTCTATGACGGAGTATGTGGCCGAGTTCGATAAGCTATCGAAGAACGGTCTATCATTTATAGATATTCCACTTAGGAAGAATGATAAGTTCATCATGGGCTTGGATGATTATCTTGGAGAGAAGCTAGTAGGGTATATTGATGGGCCGTTTAAGAGGTTGGTGGAGAAGGCCCTTCGACACGAGAGTTTGTATCATAAGTCTATGTTGGTTTTTGTTCCTAAGGAAGAGCCAAAGTCGCAAGCTTCGTTAGAAAGCAAGAGAAAGTGGAACAACAAAAAGCAGAAGAAGCATCTTTAGAGGGATGTCCAAAAGAAGGGCAAGTGGGAGCCTACGTGCTATAACTGTGGAAAAAGGGGCCATCTTAACAAAGATTGCAAGAACGAGAAAAAATGGTGTTTCAACTGTAACAATCAAGGGCATATCAAGAAAGATAGCCCAAAACCATTGAGAAATAGGTAGATTGTGTCTGCTTATGGTTTGAACACTCTTCCAGCTTCATTGAGTGCTCCATCAACGAAGGAGATGAGGAAGGGCATCGTTATAGAGGGTGTACCTTTTATTTCTGATACACCTGTACGAGTTTTATTCAAATCGAGGCTTCACATTCCTTCATATCTAGTGATTTAGTAGATATACTAGAATTGAAATCCAAATTTATTGGCCGACCCTTGATTGTGATCAATCCAGTTGGAGGCTCTACTAGCCTTTGCATGATTTGTCGAGATGCCTTATCAGGTCATGGATGTTTGTTTGCTTGTGATTGCTTTATTTTGGGTTTTGCGGCATTCGGTAATATTTCAAGGATAGACTGGCTGTAGAGGTATGGACTGGCTGTAGAGGTACAGAGTAGTAGTGGATTGTGATAGGTCGTTGGTGAAGATAAGGATGGATTATGAGTGTAGGTTAGAGATAGGCCGCCTACCCAATGATGTGGTGATGGTTAGCTTTATGTATTTTCTCAAGCCCACACGATGAGTTGTTATCTATGCTTATAGCAAGGGAGTATCAGGACATATTCGAGGAGGTGACACCACAACACAGGGAGATAGAATTCCTATAGATTTGGTAAAGGATGCTAAACCGATAGTTATGCCATTGAGCGCATGGCACCCAGAGAACGGTAGGAGTTGGAAGTGTAAGTGAATGACACGTTGAGGCAAGGGTTCATTCGTAGAGGCATATTTGAGTAGGGTGCACCAGTAATGTTCGCCACTAAGCCGGATGACTCCCTGAGGTTTTGTGTAGATTACCGTAAGCTGAACAAGGTGACGAAGAAGAACAAGTATCAACTTCCGTATATTGATGAATTGTTCAATCAGTTCCATGTTGCGAAGGTGTTCTCTTAGTTGGACCTTACAACTAGTTTCCAACAACTCAAAGTAGTGAAGGAGAGTTTGTCAATTATAGCATTACGTACGCCATCTGGATTCTACGAGTGGCTGGTTATGCCATTTAGGCTAACCAACGCATCGACATACTTTGTTGATCTTATGAACCATGTTTTTAACGATAAGCTAAATAAGTTTGTACTTGTTTTCGTTGATGATATCCTTGTTTATTCGAGGACGAAGGAAGAAAACAAGGAGCATTTGAGGATTGTGCCTGAGGTGTTGAGAAAGCAATAATTGAAGGCAAAATTTTCAAAGTGTTACTTCTGGAGGGAAATGAAATTTTTGAGTCATGTTGTTTCTAAGTAGGGTATTTTTGTTTACCCTGCATAGGTGGAGGCAGTACAAGACTGGGATCGAGCCAAAACCACTACAGACGTGAGAAGTTTCCATCAACTAACGGGATACTATAGACGTTTTATCCAGGACTTCTCTAACGTAGCAGCACCACTAACCAATTTGACGAAGAAGAATCAGAATTTATTTGGGATGCGAGGTGTGAGCACGCCTTTATGTGTCTGAAGGAAAGTTGACGAGCACACCAGTGTTAGTCATTCCGAGCGGGAATGAGGAGCTGATAGTATACACAGACGCTTATAGTACTGGACTTGGTGCGGTGCTGATGTAAAGGGGAAAGATTATTGTCTACACTAGTCGATAGCTGAAACCACATGAGAAGAAATATCCAACTCACGGGTTGGAGTTGGCAGCGATATTTTTTGCTTAGATATAGAGGCGTTATTTGCATGGGGAGAGGTTCGAGTTGTATATGGACCACTGGTCGTTGAAGTATTTATTCTCCAAGAAGGACCTAAACCCTTCATCAACAGCGATGGTTAGAGTTCCTTGCCACCTATGACTTCGACATTTTCAAAACACCTAGTAAGGGTAATGTGGTAGCTAATGCATTAAGCATAAGATGTGTCCTTGATTAAGCAGATCGATGCTAGATTAGCGGAGATCATGGCGAAGATAGAGGAAGGGGCATAATCTAAGGAGTTGATGTAGTTGAGGTCGACCATGACGGTTGGCTTCGTAAGAATGAGAGATTGTTTGTTTCTGTTGTCGATGGGTTGAGGGATGAGGTGCTACGCGAGTGTCATCATTCGAGAGTGGCTGTACATTCTGGGGGTAATAAAATATACCACGATATGAGGTAGACATTGTATTGGGAAAGGATAAAGAAGGATGTTGGAGCATTCATCTTGATGTGCATGAATTGTTAGTTGGTAAAGGTAGAGCAGGAGAAGCCTAGTGGTTTGCTCTAACTGCTCGAGATTCCCAAGTGGAAATCTAAACAAGTTAGATGGACTTCATCGATGGATTGCGGAGGACCATAGAAAGTTATGGTTGCATTTGGGTCATAGTTAAGTCATTGATAAGGAGTTCCCAATTCATACCCGTCTAGTTAAGTAGAATGGCATCCAAATTGACCTTGTTGTATGTGAAGTAGGTATGCAATTACATGGTGTGTCGAAGAGAATTGTGAGCAACCGATACCCTTTTTTCACTAGTGGGTTTGGGAAGATTTTACAAGAGGCATTGGGGCAGCAATTACATCTCAGTATAGCTTATCGCCCACAAACTGATGGGCAGACCGAGAGGGTGAATCATATCTTAGAGGATCTCTTACGGGCTTGCATTCTCGATTTCGGAGGCTCGTGTGACGATCATTTGCATTTAGTAGAGTTTGCATACAATAACAGTAATCGGTCCAGCAACATTGTGGAACTATTTGAGGTGTTATATGGCCAACCATGCAGCGCTCCTTCATGTTGGTGGGAAGCAAGCGAGTAATGGATACTTGGGCAAGATATGATTAGAGTGTAACGACCCGTATTTTTCGATAATTAAAATATTAATTAAATAAGATTTTAGAATTTTATATTGAAAGAAAACTAAAATTTGTGATGTTATAATGAAAGTAATAACTAGAATGTAATGTTAGTAATGTTAATATAAGGTAATTGCTAACTATTTTAATGTAATTCCAATTAATTGAAGTGACTGTAAAGTTATAATTGGTTATAACTATAAATAAGGAAATACATTGAATGTTGAAATTATATGTAACCAACTAGAATTGGCTAATATTGAATATGAAATCAGTGATGTTGTTTGAATGCTGTTGATAACTATTTAATGTAATTTCAAATTAATTGAAATAAATTGTAGGTTGACTTGATTATAATTGTAAGTAATGAAATAAATTAAATGATGTAGTTAATGGTGAACTTGTATGTAATTAATTGAAATAGGTTAATAATGAATACAAAACCTTTTTGGGTAAGGAAATTATAACCCTTGGTTGTAAAGAATAAGATAATGGGTATGAATTATTGTTATAAACGATTGTATTAACTATTTTCTCATTAATTTATCTGTTTGAATATTGAATGGGTGACTAATGGAATTAAGGTAATTGAATGTTGGGCTTAATGTTGGAATTGTATGTCAGTAATTGAAGTAATTGTAAATTTATTTAGTGATAAGTAGAAATAAGGAAATGAATTAAATGTTGTATAAAAAGGGGAAATTATATCAAATTAATGGAAAATTGAGTATAATCAGGATTGTGTAAATAGTCATAGCATTTGTTGTTGATAATAAACTTATAAATGTGATTAAGTAAGTAAAAGGTAACATTTTCCATTTATCACCTATTTATTTAATCCATTGAAATTAAATTGAAAATCAATTGCTATTAATCTAATTACTTATTGCAGTTAATATGAATTAAAGTGATAACTATAGAAGATTGAGGTAATGAAATGGTAGACCAATGTTAAGTATATCTATAAGATGATAATTGATTGAATACTTAGATGAAAATCAAAGTAAATATATATTGGAATTTAAATTAATTAATGAATTTATTACCGTTAATTTGACTTGGAACCTTTCAATAAAAGGGAAAGAGAATTTATTTGAAATTATTGGCGTTTAATGAAAGAAATGTACGTTTGTTAGGATCCGTTTTAAGGTGTAATTTTGAAATTAATTACAATTATGTCGATTTTAAATCTTTCAATTTAAAAGAGTAAAAAAAAGAAACATTAGTTTTAATTAATGGATTTAACGAAAGAAATATACATTATTGTTAAAAATAAAAAGAATGTTTTAATGAAAATAAAATGAACATTTTCATTTTAAAGGTAAAAATAATTTTATAAAAAGAAGAAAAAAAAGAATTTTAAAACAATATTTTACAGTCATTAAATATCAATTTGAGGCTGTATATAAGTAATTTTAACACTAATCTTGAAATTTAAATTAAATTAACTTTTTAGGTTTCGTGATTGCGCTCTGAGAAAAACTTTATTTTGAAAAAAACTTGAATTTGTGTTCTGGATCATCTTTTATTTTGTGTAACGTTACGTTGGTTGTTGTATTCAAATTTATTTATTGTATGTTAATTATGTTTAAACGGGTGTAAAAAAAGAAGTATATTTGGTGTTAATATATTTAATTGAGTAGAACATGCAATTAATTCGATCCTAAGTGGTCCCTTCATTTCCTTATTATTCAATACACCTGCCATTATTTCCACATTTTGTTTTATTGCAATTCTCTAATGTAGTTGAAATGTGAATTCACATCCTTTCCCATTCTTCCATTTTGTTTATTTTATTACCTAAAGCATTTATTTAGATCGTATAGCTTCATTTTATTTGTCCCTTCCATACCTATTTCGTTTGTTACTTCCCTTTCTTCTTTTGTTTCATATCATATCTCATTCTTTCCCCTAAAACTTCATTATTTTTTGAACATCAGGGCCTCTATTTTTTTCCCTCAAAGTCTCAATGTCAACATAGCTTTACCTCCACTTAGTTACTGCCAATTCATTTTTACTGAAGCTATATTCAAAAAAAAAAGTGTAAGCATCTATTTCTTCCTCTACCACATCCGCACCTTTCCTCATCACCTTGCCTTCTTTTGCAAGAAGCCTTCAAAAAAATGAACAATGAGAATTAGCTTTCATGGTTTTGGCTTTCTAATTCTTGTCATTGTTTTGGGTACATCAAATTTGAAAACGTAAGTTATTAAAGTTTCTTATTTTAATAATTAAATGTGTACGTATTTTTTTAATAAATCCTTATAACCTGAATATCTTCCACATATGAGCTCCGATACATGCATAGTTTCTTCCATTGGACTCGTATTGGAATTCCTAACAACATGAAATAGGTTTGGTCGAGTTTGGAGACTGTTGAGAAAGGCATCTTTGTTTGGATTTTTGTGTTCTAAATATCAAAGGTGAGTGTTTTTGACCCACTCATGAATACTAAATTATCTTATGTTAGTTAATTTAAATTTATGATGTGATTAGAAATTTGTTGATTGATGTTTTTTATTTTTTAGATTGTCATTTAAGTTAAATTAGAATTTATATTGAATTGAATTGCCATTTAATTAATATTGAATATAAATTGCTAGTTAAACACTTGATAATGATAATCAATTGATTGTTGTGATTTATTGGCTGATTTGGATGTTGGATTGTGATGGATGTTATTGGTTGACATTTTGGATGATTGGATGTTTATTTATGTATATATCTCTGTTATCACTATGGATTGAAATGATAACCTGAGTGGTTTCCATTGATTTGGAAATTTTGATTTTGGATACTGGTTGAAATGACATATACCCATAATTTTTTGAATTTGGATTACATATTAGAATTGAATTATTTGAAAGGTTTAAGTTTTAAATTTAAACTTCGGATTTATTTTAATTAAAATGATTAAGATTGGTATTTCGAATTATTTGAAATCTTTTAAATAATTATACTCACGTTGTACACTTGATAGGAGATGAAAATCCCGTAACTTCTCTGAAGCCATTACAGTAATATTTCTATTCTAGTTATTTTGATTTGACTTACATAAGATCTTTTAGTCCTGACTCGAGTGTTTTGTCTTTTCATTACACTCGGGTCAGTCTGAGCTTTTCAGTGTATTAAAGACCATTTTATTTTGGAGGATAAAGACGGAGATGAGTCTACTATTTATTATTAATTATTCCACCACATCATGTGTTCCGCTGCATTATTTATTTATTTATGTTCTATGTATAACCCTGATCTATTGTAAAAGTGTAATCAAATGTCATTTGTAAAACAGCTTCATGAACTGTTTATTGATTATTATATTTCGTCATTCCGCTACGAGATTCTGTGTTTTGTTTTTTCCTTCTTTTCTATTATTTTCTTATTTACCCCATTAACAATCCTCCCTTTTGAATGGTTTGAGTTAACATGTGAGGTTTATTGTCAATTTAAACCGTCCAAAAAGGTGGGTCGTTATATAGAGAGACTTCGAAAAAGATTAAGATCATTCGGCAATGAATGAAAGCTGCATAGGATAGACAGAAGAGCTACGCTAATAGGGGAAGACGTGATTTAGAGTTCTTCGTCGGTGACATCTTTTTTGTCAAGTTCTCTCTGCTGAAGAATGTTGTTCGATTCGGTACTAATGGGAAGTTGGTACCAAGATTCGTTGGTCCTTTTTCGATACTTGATAGGATCGGTAATCTAGCATATAGGATCGATTTACCATAGAAGATAGTGGGTATGCACAATGTGTTCCACGCATCTCACTTGCGGAAGTTTGTGCATGGCTTAGGCATAATTGTTCAACCAGATCAGCTTGATGATATCGAAATTGAACCAAAAGCATTGGGACCTCGTAGGTGTGTCGTGTTTGAATCGTCATATGGGACACGAAGCAACTTAAAAGGAAGATGGTAGAAATGGTGAAGGTTTTGTGGAGTGAGAGCGAAGGCGATAATACTTGCAAGACCAAGGATAGCTTGAGGACCACTTATCCAAAGCTCTTTACTTGGTGAGACTTCTGTTTATCGCATTTACTTTCGCTTTCGATATCATATAGGGTAGTTTAGTATCCTGCATGCCAGGGTAGGTGTACATATCATTTATTGCTTTTATGTTCATGTTTTACGTTTGAAATGTTTGTTTGTGGATGATAGGTATGCGGAGTAGTTATATTTGAGTTTACCTTGTTTGTATTGGGGATTTCAGGGGCGAAATTCCTAGTGGATGTAACGATGTGTATTACATGTATCGGAGGATCATAATATATAATTTATAATTCATATGATGTCCTATGACTCTATAACTTTGGAAAATGCCTATTAGTGACATTTCCTATCTTTATAATTATTCCTAACAATTTTTTCCCATGAAAACTTGTATCGTCCATAACTTTTTATAGCAATCAAATTTGCATCCGAGATCACTTCCATTGGAAAGATATGATGGTTTCACTTTCCGTAGAATTGTCATAGTAGCGATTTGGACTTTCTGACTTAGAGATATGGCTATTTGAATATTGGAAGTTTTTGGAGTTGCTTAGTGGGTAATTAGTAAATTTGGGGGCAAGTCCACTATTCCATTTCAGGTTTGAAGGCTATAATAGGCTAAACGATCTTTCCTAAATCACTCTTGCACCTACTCTAATAGATCTAAGCCTCTATTAACCTATTCCCCACCCAAAAGCTTCATTTTATTCCTCCAAATTAATTCTTAATCATAGATTACTAATAGGCTAGCAAAGAGATTCATTGGAGATCTTCAAATCTACATTTTTAGGGAAGAAAAATAATACCTTTGTTGTTCATTTTGAGACTTGTCTCGATTTGTGTGTAAATCTTTACTTTTTGGGGTTTTGGCGAGTGATTTATCATCTCTCACCTTATTATATATATATATATATATGTATCTATATGTATTAACATGTTTTGAATCCATTTTAAAGTCAAAATTAAGTTTTAATGTTGTTTAAAAACCCAACCTGTAATAATGTGAATAAATGGATTTTTGGTGATAGATGTTAAACTATGTTGTATTCACCTTATATGATGATTGCTATAGTTGATTAAATGATTTAATGTTTGAATGTTGTTTGGTGCATGATAGAGTTTATTTGTATGTTGTATGGTTGAAAACGTTCATCGGAGTGAACTAGAGGTAGGAACCATGGAGATGGACTTCAATATATTTGCTCTAAAGCTTTTGGATTCATATCGTTGCATATGTGACATATGTGTCGAAGCTCTAAACATAGCAATGGAATCGGTGTGATGTTGAAGTGTTGAAATCTACAGGATTTTGGTTCAACATCTCAGTTTGACATTTGAAGGTTCGATGGACGAATGGGTGCCGCGATCGGATGTGAAATTTGGTACGGTGGCTGATCATGATGGTCAGTTCGAGGGTATGATGGTTCGATGGCCGATGGCCTCTTCGGTGATGTGGCGGAACGGTGACCGAATGGGGTTGGTTATTCTGTGGGTGTTGGTTTGGTGGCCAGGTTGAGGAGTCTGTTCAGTGGTGTGGCTGGTCGGTGGCCAGATATGTGGGCATGTTTGGTGGAAGGCGGGTTAGAGTGTTCGATGGAAAGTGGAAGGCGGGTTAGAGTGTTCGGTGGAAAGTGGAAGGCGGATACTGGTTGTATGGTTGGCGTGGCAATCTTGTCTAGCTTGGCTTTGTCATGGGATGGATCGATAGGGATGCGACTCGGGTTTTGGCTATAGACTTCGGGGCACGGTTTGGAGTTGCTTGGTAGCCTTAGGAGTTGGTTCGGGGTAGACCTCGTGTGGTTTGAGATGACTTTGGATAGCAATCAACGATGTACGACGACTTGGACGACTCAATGTGGCGAGTGACTATGGCATCTGCTGGTGGACCAAAAGGACGAGTTCTGCATGATAGCTCATAGAGTGGAACATGAGTTGTGATGCTCGTGAGTAGGATATAGTAGTTTGTGTGTACCTAGAGTAATCCATGTGTACCCATGTGGTGGATGTCTATGTGTGTCACTTTGTTAGCCATTAGTGTGGGGAAGAGTTAACCATCTATGGGGCAGTTCTACTGTCGGTACATGTGCTAAGGGATTGGTAGATAACATTGTGTTCGTGATGCTCGTTAACGGGATGGGGTAGTCTGTGTGTGCCCATGGTAGTCTATGTGTACCCATGTTTTGGATGTCCGTGTATCTCCAGTCCCTAACCATTTGTGTAGGCAATGAGTTCAGTATCTAAGAGAGTTATCGTTTGTCTAAAGCACTTAAGTGAGGGATGCAAGGCTGTGTGATGGATGCTATATTCACTGTATGCTTAGTATGCTATATTTTCTTGGTAGTCTTACGAGTTGGTTTGGGGTTGGCATGGATAGCCACAGGATGGCTCTAGATCACTTTGAATGGCAATCAACGAAGTACGACGACTTCGACGACGCGATTTGGCGAGTGACTATAGCATCTGGTAGTAGAATGAAAGGACGAGTTCTGCCTGATAACTGGTAGAGTGGAACATGAAGTTGTGATGCTCGTCAGTAGGACAAAGTAGTCTGTGTGTACCCAGTGTAGTTTGTGTGTACCTATGTGTTGGACACACGTGTGTGTCAAGTCCTTAGCCATCTATGTGGGTGTGAGTTGAGCATCTATGGGGTAGTTCTAATATCGAATACGTGTGCTATGGGATTGGAAAATAACTCTATGGTTGCAATGCTCATTAATGGGATAAGGTTGTCTACATGTACCTATGGTAGTCTATGTGTACCCATATTTTGGACATTTGTGTGTGTCCAGTCCATAACCATCTATTTGGTCAATGAGTTGAGCATCAGAGAGAGTTATCATATATCTAAAGCACTTGAGTGAGAGATGCAAGGCTGTGTGATGGATGTTATGTTTACTCTGTACTTGGTATGTTGTGTGATACCCATATAATCCATATTTTTCACCTGTGATTGTAATGTAGCATATATTGCGTTTATGTGCTAACTATTAGATGCAGGAACATGTCAGGTGGTTGTTTATACCCCATACCCCATTTACTATATAACAATTTTGTAGTATTTTGAGATTATATATGGCTCAAACCAAACTGTTGTTTGACCCGAAGTTTTATGCTCTGCTTCTTATTATCTCGGGTACTCTTAAATGAGTAGACTAAGAATAGCGGGTCTGGATAGTGCATGAAACTGTACGGAGTACGACCAGGAGGCTATGCTTTCATAAATTTATACTTAGAGCTTACTATCGCTTATATTCCACTATGCAGTACTATGGGGCTATTTCAGTACTTGTATTATTGGATATAGTTATAAAGTTTATTATGGAGATTTGGGATGTATAAACTCTTTATTTTAGTTTATGTATAGTTTGTGAACTTGATGTACTCTGAAGTTCTTATTTATGGTTCGTTTGATTATATCACCGTCTTGCCTTTTTTACATCTATGCTGTTATATTATATTTTATTTGTGTGCTGTGAGATGTTTTATAGGTTTTGTGTTTGGATTTTTCTCTTCTTTATATTCTTGGAAACCGTCCTGCATCGATCGGGTACCTCCATAGCGCATCACATAGGTTTATTGGGTAAAGAAGGTGTAGGGAAGTCGTCACATTTAGTATCATTGCTTATGTTGCATGTATGACCTAAGTTAACACTTGGATCCATTAGTGATAAGGAAGGAGCTATCGCTTTATAATGGATCCAGCGATATATGAGACAGCGTACTTGTTATATTCTGGTTTTCAAATACATGGTAGCATATATATATAGTATATAAGTCGCAGTGCATTCATGGTAACCACTTATTCCTTTTAGAGAGACTGATCATTCTTATTACAATGAGTTCGCTAAGAAGGAACACTACTAGGAACTCCATCTCTGAGGTTAAGGAGGAGGAGGGATCGGGTGCTGCTAAACCCGACTTGTAGAACGTGTTCACTGAGATGGTGCGAAACATGGTCAAGAATTCTCGGTTGCTTCTACTGTGGTTGTTGGTGCTAGTGCTCTGGTGCAAGTGCCAAGGTTTGACTTTGCCAAATTGAGCAAGGATTTCTCCACTCTGGGTGGCAAATCGTTTCTTGGAATACAACCAAATGTCAAAATGCAGGATTGGGTCGACGCCTACGAACGCATCTTTCAGGATAAGGAATTAGAGGATGCGATGAAGAGGAAGTTGGCCTCTAGACAACTTCAGGGAAGAGCTGTGGGATGGTGGAACGCCATCAAGATTACTGACCCTGAAGACTAGATTACTTAGGGGAAGGCAAGATTTGAGGAGAAGTATATATGGACTACTTAGAAGTCGGTACTCTTCTAGAAATTTGCTGACTTGAGACAGGAGGATATGTCTATGATGGAATATGTGGTCGAGTTCGACCTACTATCGAAGTACGGTCTATCCTTTATCGATACTCCACTTAAGAAGAATGAGTAGTTCATCATGGGCATGGATGATTATCTTAGAGAGAAGCTAGTATGGCATATTGATGAGCCATTTGAGAGGCTAGTAGAGAAGGTTCTTTGACATGAGAGTTTGTATCCTAAGCCTAAGTCGGTTGTTGTTCCTAAGAAAGAGCCAAAGCTGCAAGCTGGAAGGGAAGGCTAGAGGAAGTAGGACAACAACAAGAAGAAGAAAAATATTCAGAGGGATGGCCAAAAGAAGGACGAGTGGGAGCCTACGTGCTATAAATGTGGGTAAAAGGGCCGTCTTAGAAAAAATTGTAGCAACGAGAAGAAAGGGTATTTAAACTGCAACAAGCTAGGGCATATTAAGGATGATTGCCTAGAATAATCGAGAAATAAGCGGGCTTTGTCTGCTTATGCTTCGAGTGTTGTTCCAACTTCGACGTGTGCTTCATCGGAGAAGGAGAAAGGGAAGGGCATCGTTATACAGGGTATGCTTTTTATTTTTGATATACCTGTACATGTTTTATTCGATACCAGGTATGCACAATCCTTCATATCTAGCGATTTGGTAGATAGATTGGGATTGGAACATGAAACTGTTGACTGGCCCTTGATTGTGACAAACCTAGTTGGAGGCTCTATTAGCCTTTACATGATTTGTCGAGACTTGGCCTTATCGAATCATGGATGTTTTTTTTCTTGTGATTGCTTTATTTTTGGTTTTACGTGGTTCGGTATTATTCTAGGGATGGCTGGCTACAAAGGCAAGGAGTAGTGGTGGATTATGAGAAGGCGTTGGTGACAATAGGGATGGATGATGGGCTTAGGTTAGAGATGGCTTGCCTGCTTAACGATGACGTGATGGTTAGCTTTCTGTATCACTTGTGGTCCTGCACGACGAGTTGTCATCTATGCCTATAGCAAGGGAGTATCCAAATATTTTCAAGGAGGTGACCAGATTACCACTACACAGGAAGACAGAGTTCTGTATAGATTTGGTGAAGGAGGCCAGACTAATAGTTATGCCTTTGAGGCATATGGCACCTAGAGAGGAGTTGGAGGTGCAAGTGAATGACCTGTTGAGACAAGAGTTCATTTGTAGGGGCATATTTGAATGGAGGTACACTTGTAGTTTCGCTACTAAGACGGATGGCTCCCTGAGGTTGAGTACAAATTACCATGAGCTAAATAAGGTGACGAAGAAGAACAAATATCCAATCTTGTGTATTGATGACTTATTCCATCAACTCCATGGTGCGAAGGTGTTCTCTCAATTGGACCTTACGCCGAGGTTCCATCAACTGAGGGTTGCGAAGAAGAATATGCTGATTCCAGCGTTCTGTATGACGTTTGGATTCTATGAGTGGTTTGTTATGCCGTTTGGGCTAATCAACGTACCGGTATACTTTGTTGACCCTATGAATCATGTTTTTAGGGATAAGCTAAATAAGTTTGTACTTGTGTTCATGGATGATATTCTTATTTATTCGAGGAAGGAGGAATAACAAAAGGAGAATTTGAGGATTGTGCTTGAAGTGTTGAGAAAGCACCGATTGAAGGTGAAAATTTTGAAGTATCACTTCTAGAGAAGGGAAGTGCAATTTTTGGTTCATGTTGTTTCTAAGCAGGGTACTTGTAACACCCCAGATATTTGGTAACATTATTTAGGATATTTAATTAGTTGAATTATATAAAATAATATATTGAATAGGGGATTGAGATATGATTTTAATTGAAGGTGGTCATGCCATTTAAAACAAATGAATTTAAGAAGGGTTTTAAAATGAATTAGAGGAGGGGTAATTTGGAAAGAGGCCATTCCTATATCTATTCCCTTAGGTCGTGTATTATACATGTTCATTTCATCTGAAAATTTTAAAAATAGAGGCCAGCCACCATTAATAAGGAAAGGGAAAGAAGAATTAAGAAAAGCTAAAGGAAAAGCTAATTCAAATCAAATTCATCAAAATCTCAAGCTCCTTTAATCTCTAAAGCTAAGGTGAATAATGTTTACATCTCAAATTTTTATTGGTTTCGGTTTTAAGATTAAATCCTAATATTTTGCATTGATTTGCCATGTTTTTGAAAGATGAAATGTTTATATATACTTGTTGATGATTATACATGTTCATATTGATTTTTATGATATGTTTTAAAGTAAAACCCTATTAAATGACATCTTTATGCCTTGTAAATTTTAATATAGATCAGAAATAATATTTTGGAGACGGGTTTCAATTTTCAGAATTTTTGGAATTAATGTGGATTTTATATGAATTTTCTTGTAAAGAAAATGATAAATATTAGGTTAAAATTATAGGGTAAATAATTAATTATTTCGGTCTGAAATTTTCATATGTTAGAAAACATATGTAATTTGATTTTCTGGATTTTTTTAGATTTCTCCATAGAGTGTTGATCAATATATAAAATTATTTAAGGTATGGGAATTAAGTGTTTTATATATTTTATAAAGGAGAAAGGGGCTTTTTGTAAATAAATTGAATTTGTTAATTCTGGAAAATGGTAGCACTTTTGAAAAAGTAAAATGGAAACCAATCAGATTTAGACAAAAAGGCAGGTTAGGTACAAAAGAAATAGTTTTAAAGTACAAATAAATAGCTTTTTCACTATTTCGTCTCCTTCGGCACCTAGATTCTGCCTCCATACTACCCTTCCGACATGGTCGAAACTAATCCACATGGTATCATTAAACTAGTACGTAGTGAATTGGAAGAAGGCGAAAGGTATTGGATTGAAACCATGGGGTTCCGAAAGGGATGAAGCTTTGTTTTGTTTTAAAGGAAAAATACACCTGCTTACTTTCGACTAAGATGCTTTTGACTTGGCTGGGTTTCGACTAAGTCAAATGGTTTAAAAGAAAATGGTTTCGATTGGGTTGCATCTTTGTTTTTAACTGAATGCTTTCGACTAAGTCGAAACACCTAGCTGCAGCCTTTTTACCTTTCGACCCAGTTGGTTTCGAAGGGGTTACATGTTTTCTAAAAAATGCCCACTTCTGAAATGTTTTCGAAGGGGTGGTTTCGACACCATCACTTCATTACTTAGGAAATTGTTTCAAAAAAGTTGCTTTCGACTTAAATGATTTTAAAGGCCCTTTTTCTTTTGTTTGAAGTAGAACCCAAATTGGTTTCGAAAGAAATGGTTTGAATGATTTCAAAAGGAATCGACTTTAATGGGTTTATGTCCTTTTGCTCTACTTGAACGCATAATCTAATGGTTTCGACCGAAATGTATTAAAAGAGGTTTCAAAGTAGTTAACTTCGAAAGGTTTCCACATGTTTCAAATTGAACCCATATGCTTTCGAAATGTTTTAGATTTAATGCTTTCAAAAGGTTTTAAAAGAGGTTTCAAAGGGGTGGTTCCCCAAAGGTTTTGAAGGAGTCGAAAGGTGTTGTTTTCTGATGGTTTTAAATTGTTTCGAAAGGAAAGGTTTTCCAATGGTTTCGAAAGGCAATATTTAAAGGTTTTCAAATGAAAGATGTCTAAGGCTTTAAACCTTTCGAAAGGAAGATTTCCAAAGGTTTCAAAAGTGTTTTGAGAATGGTTTCGAAAAGAAGGTTTTGGCCTTTCAGCCTAGATAAAAGAAAGGATTTTATATGGTTACGAAAGGGTTACTTTCAGGGGTTTCAAATGGGTTGTTTAAAAGGTTTAAACCAAGTTTTCGAATATAATGAATGGGCAGAATAGCCAAAGTGTATTCAAGTTATAAAGCACTTTAACTTATTTTAAAAGGATAGGTAATCCTTACTGAATATTATCAACATTATTTTGAGTAAAGTATATATAACATGGAAAAATAGCTTAAAATAAAGCTAAAGATGTATTTTCCTTGTATATGTATGATTTAAAGGACCAAATCATTTTGAAAATGTTTTCAATGAAATATTTTAAAGGGTAGTTAACCCTCAAGAAATGACTCAGATTATATGACCAGATAGGACTTGTGTAGGGTCGTGCCCTATGCTCATTAGCTATCAGCCCCTTGCTAATTTATTCCAGAATTCCAATGAGTAGGGCTTAGTCACAGGTAAGACTAAGATGTTGGTTACACACAGAACAGAATATTGATGTATAGATGTAGGTTATTGGTAAGCCATAAAGTCATTAGGATCAGTAGACCCTTGAAGATGTAAGTTAAGGACAGACCATCCAGAAGTTTTGTCTAACAGTTGTTTAGACCATTTGATATGGTATCTGGTAGGCCCGAGTCAGCCAAAATGCAGTAAGCCCAGATATTAGACAGTTAGTCCACTTATTACCTATTTATAGCATAACGGATCTTGCTATTATCTTATTATCATAATCAGTATTATTAACCAGTTTGGTTACAGGAAAGGATTTGCCAAATATATGTTTTGAAAAGGATATTAGTGGGGGGAAATCTGTTCTACTAAGTGGCGTGGTCTCACTTAATATCAGTAAACCGAGATGTAACAGAATTATTCACACCAGGCTTTATGTCTGACTCGAAGTTTTTGTTCCCCTTAACCTCTTAGGAGCTCAAAATAGATTTGAATAGGCTGAGGGTTTAGGTTTTCAGGTTTTTATAGTGTTGGTGAATAAAGCTTTCGGAGATGAGCAGGTGGCTGATGGATAGCTAATTTAGAACTACAGTTCTTCTGTTTTGTTTCCGTTGTGTATTAAGTCAGATATGACTATATTTCTTTGATCATCGAAGGGGGGCATCATCATAAGTCGCTCTTGGTGTATTATGTTAAATTATAATTGATCATTGCCTGGGATACGTTTTGGGGATTTTGTAAATTGGATATGATATTCTTTTGAAATGTAATCAGCTAAATGTTGTTTTTCTTGAAATCTGTGATTTTATTCATATTCAAGTGCTTTTGATATTATGGATACCATTAGCATTGTTGTGTTTTGTCGCCATAAGTTAATACAATAGATGACTGCAGCATCTGTAGCACTTAGCTTTTGGCCTCTAGACACGGGATGTTACAGTACTGCTGTAGACCTCGCGAAGGTGGCGATAGTACATGACTGGGATCGACCCAAGATAGCTACAAATGTGAGAAGTTTCCTTGGACTAACGAGATATTAGAGACGTTTTATCCATGACTTCTCTAAGGTAGCAGAGCTGTTAACCAACTTGAAGAAGAAGAATCAGACTTTTATTTAGAACACGAGGTGTAAGCACGTGTTGGTGAGTCAGAATGAGAGATTGATGAGTGTACCAGTGTTAGTAATTCCAAGCGGGAATGAGGAGCTAACAGTATATAGTGATCCCTGTGGTACTGGACTTGGTGCGGTGTCTATGCAAGTAGGGAAGTCGCCTATGCTAAACAACAGTTGAAACCACACGAGAAGAAGTATCTAACTCACGATTTGTAGTTGATAGCAATAGTATTCGCTTTGAAGATATGGAGGCATTATTTGCTTGGGGAGAGGTTCAAGTTGTATACGGATCACAAGTCGTTGAAGTATTTATTCTCCCATAAGGACATCAACCTCCGTCAAAAGTGATGGTTAGGGTTCCTAGCCTCTTATGACTTCAACATTTTCTATACGCCTAGTAAAGGAAATGTAGTCGCTGATGCATTGAGTAGAATACATGCTAGCTTAGGAGCGATGTTCCTAGAGTGGAAGCAGTTGGAGTTCATCATTGGCTATGATTTTAAACCCTAATATAGGTTAGAGCAAGAAGTGTTGGCTATCTTGATAGTCAGACCTACCTTGATTGCGGGGACCGGTGCTAGTCAGACACGAGATGCTAGACTATCGGAGATCCTGGCTAAGTTAAAGGAAGGTGTAGATTTTGAGGAGATGAAGCAGTATAGGATCGACTGTGACAGTTGGCTTCGTAAGGATAGGAGATTGTTTGTTCCTGATGTCAATAGGTTGAAGGATGAGGTGCTACGCGAGTGCCATCATTCGGGATTGACTATACATCCCGGTAGCAATAAAATGTACTGTGTACAAAGCGAACATTTTATTGGGAAGGAATGAAGAAGGTTGTTGGAACATTCATCTCGAAGTGCATGAATTGTCAATTGGTAAAGGCGAAGCAGAAGAAGCCTAGTGGTTTGCTATAATCGTTCTAG
Organism: Allium fistulosum; assembly: GCA_030737815.1. NCBI lineage: Eukaryota > Viridiplantae > Streptophyta > Magnoliopsida > Asparagales > Amaryllidaceae > Allium > Allium fistulosum. Next base: position 746,751,343 of record CM060905.1, on the reverse strand, counting down.
ATTCTTGAGTGGAAATGAGAATAAGTTCCAATGGACTTCATCGATGGATTGCTGACGAGCCAAGGATGGTATGATAGCATTAGAATCATAGTCGATGGATTGATGAAGAGTGCCCATTTTGTACCTATCAAATTAACGACATCCAAATTGGAAAATTGTATGTGAAGAGGGTTGTGCGATTCCATGGTGTACCGAAGAGCATCATGAGCGACTGAGACCCTTTGTTCAGAAGCGGGTTTTGGAAGAACTTACAAGAGGCGTTGGGGATCGAGCTACATCTCAGTACAGCTTATCACTAACAAACTTATGCGCAGACCAAGAGGTTGAATAGTATCTTAGAGGATCTCTTGTGGGCTTGCATTCTCGATTTCGACGGCTCGTGGGATGATCATTTACATACAACAACAGTTATCAGTCCAGCATCGGCATGGCACTATTTGTGGCGTTATATGGCCGATGTGTGTGCTCCTTCATGTTGGTGGGAAGTGGGCCAGAAGAAAATACTTGGGCCAGGTATGATTAGAGAGACTTAGGAGAAGGCTGAAATCATTTGGCAACAAATGAAAGTTGCCTAAGATAGACAGAAGTGCTAAAGCGCGCATTCGCGCTACCATAGAACGCATAGATTTGGAGACGAGGTAGAAAGCGCTGCAGGCGGAGCAGGAAGACCTAATTGTGCATGCTTTTCAACCGCGATCCTCGGGGAGACTAGAATAGAAGAGTCTATCGACTCTTTTTAGTTTTCAAAGGTTCAAATTAAATAAGTGTATATAGACATTTGTTTTCATGTCTAGTGTTCTTTGTCTTTTTTTAGTGTGGATCTACTCCGGTGCCTGCTGGAGATTGATAGGAGAAGACATGATTTTGAATTCTTTATCGGCGACAAGGTGTTCGTCAAGATCTCTATAATGACCGCCCTGCACCTACAATGCAGAACGGTTGTCAAAGAAAAGGGAAGAAGTTGAGAAGAGGAAATAGAAGAGAAGGGAATGGAGAAGAAGAAAAACGAAACATCAACAAATCATATAACCTTTTGTATATCTCACATAGCATCAGATAAAATATAATAGCCAACACAGATATAAGACAGTCGAGATAGTAATAACAATGTGAACTAGTCATCAGAGTAGAAGATCCACAAAGCTATACAGTACAATAAAAGAGTATATACAACTGATACATAAACTCAACTGATAAACTGTCTCTAATAATAGTAAGTCGAACACTATCATGGCTCCACAGTGTCACATAGTGGAATATACAATAACAACTCAAATATAAGTATGAGAAAACGTCACCTCTTGCTAGTCCATCTGCAAGACTCCATATGCCATCCATACCTACTCTATAGTCTACTCGTTTAATAGTACTCGAGATAATAAGAAACAAAGCATAAAACCTCTTCAGACAATAGCCTGGTATGAGCGATAATCAATCTTAAAATACTATAAAAGTCGATATGGTATATGGAACAGAGGGTATATAAATCATACTTGACCTTTCCATGCAACCAAAGAGTCAGCATATAACATCGATAATATGCTACTCTATAACATCATAAAAGGGTAGTCCATACTCAATAAACTATCGGGGTACCTCGGTATCTCCATCCATAATACCTACTACATATTAAGTAAACTGTCCATGGTGTATGCGCATCCCTATGCACAATACCTACCTTGTGTGACATCCCTAGGGTAACAAGTAGCTGGTAAAGCAACCATAGCAAATATAGCATCCATCAAGCAATACTAACTGTCACCTAGCATGCTCTAGATATATGATAACTCATATGACCCACAAGACAGGGACTATTGGTAATTCTGATTCTCCATCACACTCTCATATCTGGGAGCCCAAAGTCGGATATGTGTCTCGCAACCTAAAGTTGGACACATCGAAAGCCACAGGTCCACGATATACGATTCATTGCTACTAATCCATAGGCGTCCCCACTATAAAACACCCCTGCTTTGAGTAAAACGGAAAATTCTCCAAGTCATTAATGATCCCTTAGTACATGCATTTCCATCTGAGCCCTACTAGCTCAATACAATTTCCACTATCTGGAACCCACCACATTCCTCCTCTCCATGACTCCCCCCACGACCTCTTTGGTACCTACTCCCTACTCAAGTGTCTAATCTTTAACACCGACTACCCTCATGAGTCACAAACCAAAGATACAAGGCTTTTCATCATGTTTTACAATGTGATCCTCAAATGATGTGAATGAACCAACACCTCCAGCATGATCTACAGAGTCCTGAACCATCTACATCGGAACCTACTCCATACACCATCGAGTCATCATCCAAAGTACCAACTCTCATGTCAAAGAACCACATCATTGCCTCACCATCTAAATCGCTTATCATAGAGCAATTATATCAAGACTCTAAGTCAATCACACAAACAAACCATCGAATCGTGCATCACGAAATCTCCTCAAAATCCAAGCCAAAGGTCGGACAAATCGCCAATCAACAATAATGATGGACATTGACCACTCTACAGCAGTGAACACCAGCCACCTTGGTCTTGTACTTAACAAAAAGGGATAGGCACAAACAAAACGGAAATATCCAGCATCCATCCTGAAATCCGAAGCATCATCTTCCACCTTCAGATATGTCGGTACATATCCTAATACTACTCTACAACTTATCTCGTTCACTAGGTTTCCGCGTATACGAAACCCCAACATATAAGATATTCCTAAAACACCCCACATCCCTTAATATAACCAAAAGGACACATTAAAAGGCGTGGTGCATTGTAGGTATAACTGAAACTGACAGAGACTAAGATTCACAAGCAAGAAATAGGTAAAAACAGCGGAAACTAAATAAGTATTTAATTAAAATTAAGCTTCATAATTAATTCATAAATAAGTCAAATGTCAAATACGACATCCATATCTCAAAACCCGTCATGTCCTATGAAATAAAAATTCATAGTCTCAAAATCAGAGTACATAATATCCCTCATAAATAAACCAGTGCATACAAGAACAAAAGCTGAAAAATAAAAGAAGTGCATAGAAGAAATCTCCTCCAAGAAGAACTCCAAGCTGCAGCAATCTACTAGCTTCTCCCTTGATTGCCAAAGGCGGAAAAAGGGGGAAATAGAGGAGTGGGTCAGACTAAAAAAGTCTAGTGAATGATAGTAATTACTAGAGCCTTTAAGCAAGATAAAACTAATAGACTCTGCAACAGTTCTATCATAAATAAAGTTAACACAAAGATATAAACTGGAAATAAATACGATTAAATATTGCTCAAGATAGGTTAACTTTGATTGCTAGCACTTGTTCTAATTTAATTAGGCTGAACTCCTAATCCTGTAATTAGGATGTAATCCTAATTCTACCATTTTTGATCGGCTTGCTACTCCATAGACCTTACTGTGGACTAGCTGCTATATAACTCCCTACACAGCAGCCAATGGTATCTACGAAAGATGCACAGAGCAGCTACTGTGGATCTGGATGACATATATAGCTCCCTACACATAAGGCAATAGTGTCTACTAAAGACACCCATACTAAGCGCTTGGAACTCATAGCTGTTACTGAGCACCCGAATGGATATCGCACGCGTAACTGCCACCATGCCCATGCTAACTTTTGCTCCACCTATTGGTTCTTCTTATTACCTCCAACGTCCAGCATAGCGTGCCCCTCATCTCACTTTAGGCTAATGCGAGATTAACGTGTGTCCATAGAAAAATTGTGGAAATGCTGTTGGTATTGGCCCTTTATCCAAACAATATCTAGTTGCGCACCTTATCCAAATCCCCGTGATTTGGACTTCTATTTGACCAATTACTACCATTCTTAGCATAAGCGCGCCATAGGGAATGCTACTTGGTAAAGGTCCTACTTTCATCTTTGCTTATTAACTTAGATAAATTATTTAAATAAGCCTTTATTATCATTTTTACTTTCTATGCTTATTAATTTATCCCAAGCCTTAAAAGAAGCCCCATTATGTTCCATTTCTTATTATAACCTACGTTATAATCATGCTTATTACTTAACCCAAGGTCTAAGTGCGAAACTAAGCTTCTTTCACCTTTTACTCAATTAATTATAATTCTAAGTTATAATTATGCCAATTATCTTTAATTATTCCAATTCTAATCATAATTAGGTGTAATTTCAGTCCAATTCCATTATTTATTATAGTCTAATTCCATTATTTATTGCAGTCTTTATTATTTACATCTTATTTTCTTCGTTCAATATTCTTACTTATAAAATCCATATCCGTGTTTAATTAATTCTAATCCATATGCGTAGAAAAGGAGGATGAAGAGAATAAACGCTTGCATAAAATCCAAAACGTCGAAAAAGATGCAATTAAGAAATAAATAACAGTAAATAAACTTAAATACTGTAAATAGACTATAAATCAATAAAAAGCTATGTTTAACAGTAATAAATTATAATTAACTGTAATAATACTAAAATTACTGAAAAGAATAGCTGAAAGAAAATAGACTGAAAATAATTTTAAAAACTGTAAATAAACTACTAAAAAGGTTATTCCAAAAATCGTAGTAAAACTACAACTATTGGAAACCCTATTATTTTAAATTACTTAAAGAAATCTAAAATAATTACAATCACTCACCTCCGGTCCTAAGCTTTTCCTTTGGTCTTCCCGGATCCACTTGGAGTTGTAAAATAATTTAATTTATAATGATTTTCTCCTTCGGAAAAATTATTCCGTTTAGGGTCCTTCCTAGAAAGGTGAACCCAGTTGGAGAAAACCTAGAATGAGAAAAAGTGTTAGGTCTAGGGGTCTATTTATAGGTGTAGAAGTGGATCTCGGACCGTTGGATTTGGAGATTGAGTAGGATGCAACCACGTCATAGGCTTAATAGGGGCCATCAGATGCGGAAATGGAGGGAACAGATCGAAATAAAGGATGCAAATGACATGTTCGGTGGCCGCTAATTCGTTCGAACAAATTAACGTTCGTTCGCCTGCTAAAATGCAAGGCGGGTCAACCGGGCGGTCGACCGCCCCACTGCCCAGGTCGACCGGCCGGTCAACCTGACCATATATTTTTTTTCCTTTTTTCTTTTTATTTCTTCTTATTTTGTTTATTTTATAACTTGGTCATATTAGCTCGGACATTCTATATATGGAAATTGACCAGAAAATTACCATGGACACAATGGTGCAACTTCCATAGCTTAATTCAGATAATTTCACAAAGTTATTTTATTATTTAATTAATTAACAAATTAATTATTACGGGTTAAATTTCGGATTGTTACATTCTCCCCTCCTTAAGGTATTTCGTTCCCGAAATCTTTAAGGATAAAAGAATGTACTAAATGTTTTCATCCAATTATACAACCAACTACTCAATCATCAACCATTCATCCATTGTCCTTAAGTTTTCCTAATGCATTTTATGATACTTATGCAATTAGTGTAGTGTAAATGTCTCTAACTAATGCAAAAGATTAGGCGGTCCACTGATTCAGTTGACCTTCTTTTTATGCAATCATGTATGTGCCATGTATCCAAATGAATGCAAAAATTTCCTAATGATAACTGATAGTTCTATATGCATGCTACAAACATCCTCCAAATGCAACAATAATGTGATAATCATCCATTTATAGCAATCATGGAAATAAAATAAAAATGGGCACACATCCATATGTATATGCTCTAGTGTCATAGTTTGGTCGATCCCTAAGGAATAATAGTGCCTAGTGTACCTACATGCGTCCATAGCACCCACTAGCAAACACTTGCAACCACTAGCATACATCATTCATAACATGTTCTATTAACATGTTTACATCAAATCCTACCATCCATAGGTTAAATCCTAAGTTCTACCTTCCCAAAGGGTAATAAAGGAAAGAACCTATTCCAATCTAAAGATGGAAAAAGGAATTCTAAAACTTACCATCAAAAAGATGAGGATAGGAAGTACGAATCTTCTCTTCTGCTTCCCAAGTGGCGTCTGCAACATCATCTCCCCATTGCACCTTTACAAGTGTAACCTCCATATTCCTTAGCCGCTTGATACTCCTTCCAACAATCTTTGTGGGGATACGCCGAATAGAAACTTCTCTTTCTAACTCCACCTCCTCTAACTGACTAGGCTCTACAACCTCCACCGAGTCGTGTAAGCTCTTTCGCAAGTGCGAAACATGGAAAACGTCGTGCACTCTTGCGGGCCTCTCTCGTAGCTTCACTCGATAAGCCATCTTCCCAACTCTCTCTATGATAGGAAATGGTCCAACAAATTTAGGGGCTAACTTTCCATTTGATCCGAATCTTAGCACCTTTCTAAGCGGTGATACTTTGATAAAAACTAAGTCTCTAACCTCAAACTCTAAGTCTCTCCTCCGCTTGTCCACATACAACTTCTGTCTGTCTTGAGCCATCTTCATCCTTTGCCGAATCAAATCCACCCTCACAGAGGTCTCCCTAACCATATCGGGTCCAAGCAATTACTTCTCCGTAGACTCTACCCAACATGATGGGGAATTGCATGTTCTCCCATATAAAGCCTCAAATGGTGCCATTCCTATACTTGTTTGGTAACTATTATTGTAAGCAAACTCAACCAACAGAAGATTCTCCTCCCAAGTTCCTCCAAAGTCCAAAATGCACATCCGTAGCAAATCCTCAAGCACCCTATTTACCCTCTCCGTTTGGCCATCCGTATAGGGGTGTTAGGCCATACTCAACCTAAGTGGCGTCCCTAGCGCCTTCTGTAAGCTTTTCCAAAACTCACTAGTAAAAATGGGATCTCTATCACTAACAACACAAGAAGGAACTCCGTGTAGACGGACTATCTCTCGAATATACAAGGATGCCAAATATGAAGCCGTACACTTACTCTTAACTGGGATGAAGTGAGTACTCTTGGTCAATATATCAACAACCACTCAAATGCTAGTGTTCCCTTTCCTAGAATGGGGTAAACCATCAATGAAATCCATAGAAATACTGTCCTACTTCCACTCTGGCACTTCTAAGGGCTGAAGTAATCCACCGGGCTTCTGCTACTCTGCTTTTACCCTTTGGCATATAAGCCACTTAGCTATGAATTCCGCCACGTCCTTCTTCATACCACCCCAATAGAACATCCTCTTCATATCTCGATACATTTTGTCACCACCCAGATGAATAGTCATACGGGAATGGTGCGCCTCCTCCAAAACTGCTCTCAACAAGTCACCGATGTGTGGGACACAAAGCCTCCCATCTCTCCTAAGCCACCCTCTGCTATCTATGGAATAGCGTTGGAGATGTCTTGAAACCTCTCCTCGGCTAATCCTATCCATAATGTCCATGAGTTTCGAATCCTCCCGCTGCCTCGAGCCAATTTGATCCATAAGGGTAGGCCTTACCTCTAAGGTTGCCAACAATCCGGGAATAATGTCCATAGAGGGCTTAAAATCAAAAGTAGAAATAAAATCCAAGCTCCTCCACACTACGAACAAAGGACTAAGGGTTGCCTTCTTCCTACTCAATGCATCTGCAACCACATTACCCTTGTCAGGGGTATAAGATATCTCAAAATCATATGAGGCTAAAAACTCCATCCACCTTTGTTGCCTCAAGTTCAAGTCCTTCTGTGAGAATGGGTACTTCAAAGACATATGCTCGGTAAAAAGCACAAACCTCTCTCCAAGCAAATAGTGCCTCCAAGCCTTAAGTGCAAAAACTATGGCAGCCAACTCCAAATCATGGGTAGGATAGTTCTTCTCATGCGTCCTCAACTGCCTACTACCATAACACACTACCCTCCCATCTTGCATCAACACTGCTCCTAGACCCGTTCCGCATGCATCAGTGTATACAGTGAAAGGCTTAGCTCCGTCGGGTAAAACTAGATACCACTCTGTAACGACCCAATTTTTCGACGACTGAAAATCGACATCAATAGTCCACTATATTAAATGTCGAACAATCGAATGCCGAAAAACCGAACCATTAGGGTTAAAGAAGAAAGAGGTAAAAGAAAAAATAGAAACAATATCAGAATCTCACAATCGCAGCGGAACAATATATAATAGATAAATGACTAATCTTTAAAACAAAAGAACTATATCTGTTTATACATTACATCATCAGAGTACAACAGTTTCACAATAAATCGGACAGTTATAATAACTTGTCCCCAAAAACCGGTGCACTAGTAATCTCTCTCTTAAGCTTCGTGAAGGAATCCTCACAATCCACATCCCACACGAAATTTTTATTCTTCTTGGTAAGGCGCGTGAGTGGTGCTGAAATCTTGGCAAAGTCTCTAATGAACTTCTTATAATAGCCTACCAATCCTAGGAAGCACCTAACCTCGGTAACGTTCTTAGGGGCCTTCCAATCTTGTACTGCAATAACCTTGGAAGGGTCAATAGCCAAACCTTGCTTCGAGACTACATGCCCCAAGAAACGAACTTCCTCTCTCCAAAAATGACACTTCAAAAACTTAGCTCTCAAATGATGACTACGAAGTGTGCGAAAAATGCTCCTCCATATTATTGAAAAATACCAAAATATCATCCATGAATACCACCATAAACTTATTTAGGACATCTCTAATGACGCGGCTCATCAAATCAACGAAATAGGCTGGAGCATTGGTTAGCCCAAAAGGCATAACCAACCACTCGAAGAATCCATCCGGTGTCCTAAAGGAAGTATTGCCTATGCTATCATCAGCGACTCTAAGCTGAAGGAATCCCGTGGCTAAATCAAGTTGAGAGAAAACTGAAGAACCTACCAACTAGTCAAAAAGATCATCAATCCTAGGAAGTGGATATCGGTTCTTCTTGGTGAGCTTATTCAATTCCATATAGTCCACGCAAAGTCGAAGAGAACCATCCGCCTTAGTGGCGAAGACGACTGGTGCTCCCCTCTCCGATATGCTCCTTCTTATGAATCCCTTCTCCAAGAGCTCACAAATCTTCTTACTCAATTCTTTCCTCTCCCTAGGTGCCATGTGTCTCACGGGTAACGCTACTAGCTTGGCATTCTCGGTCAAATAAATCCTGAAGTGAATCTCTCTCTTAGGGGGTAGTCCCCTAACCTCCTCAAAGTCGTCTGCATAATCTTTGATGACAAGAAATGAATGCAACTCTGATGAAGATGAATCGAGGGAATAGAGAAAACTCAACATTACTGACCCTTGCGGGTCGCAAGATACCTCCAGAGTCCTACCACTGCAAGTCTTAAGTCTAACGACTCTCCTCTCGCGGTCTAAGATAGCTCCGTATGTGGATAGCAGATCCATCCTTAAGATCATCCCATACCCCGAGAATCCCAAAACATAGGCGTCGCAGTCAAACTCTATGCCTAGGATAAAGATTTTCAAACCCCTACAAACCATAGATAAGTGTGTCGATCCTCCTATGGGGTTTGAAACAATAATGGGGTCTACTACTAATGATATGTCCAAGTGCAAACAATCTACTAGAGAGCTAGGAATAAAAGAGTGTGATGCTCCAAATCAAATAAAGTCCGAATAGAAAAATCAGATATAGAAATCAAACCTTAAACTGTGACTTTCCTACCTCTACCTGGAATGCTACTGGAAGGTGCTGTGTCTAACGCCTGAATCTGCGCAACTGGTGCACTCGCTCCCTGGGGACAACTCCTACTCATATGACCGGGCTGCCCGCAAGTATAGCACTTACCCTTCATCTTCTCATTCCAGCAATCCTTGGCCACATGTACAACCTTCCAACAACCATGGCATTTTATTCCTTTCTTAATCTACTTCTGAGGACCATCACCATTCTTCTTCTTCTTATTATTTTCCCACCACTTCTTCTTTGGACCTTCTGAGTTAACCACCTCTTTAGACTCTCCTTCCTTGACCGTATCCGACATAAGCGCCATCTCAACCAAAGACTCATAAGTAGCTCCCATCGGTACATGAGTCAGCAATAATCCCTGAAGGGGTTGATTCAATCCCTTCGCAAACTTCATAGCTTTCTTGTGCGGTGTGTTCACTAAGTCCATACCAAACCGCGACAACTCATTGATTGATGTACTCCTTGACGGACAAACTCCCTTGCTTCAAATTGATAAACCTCTCCAACTGAACACTCCCTTCTGCCTGAGATAGAAACTTCCTATCGAATCATTCCTGGAATCCATCCCAAGTAATATTCCTTCCCTCCAACTCAATCACCTCCCACCAATAAGATGCCTCCTCCTTCAGCTGCCATGCGGCTAGCTGAACTCGCTGCTGACCATCCATCCCAAAAGACCAAAAATACTCTCTATGTCCCTAAGCCATGCTCTCGCCTCCACAAAAGTCTCCTTGACGGAAAAAGTCTTCCCGCATAAACTCATAAAATATTTACAAAGCTTAGAGAAATTGATGGCGGCAGGTGGGTTGATGGGATTCCAACCCGCTAATGCAGGATTGGGCGTAGGCCGGTGCACCACTGGAGCCGTAGCTCGTAAGTACTTATGAAACCAGGCTAGGACAGGAATGACCTCGGGCAGGTTCGGGGCATCATCCAATCTATGAAAGGAAAGAGATAGTTTAGGAAAGAGTCAAAGGGAGATTGAACTGGACTTATGAGGGTTTTTTGTAAAAAATCTTTTATACTTAAAATCATTTCTAAAAGTTCTTTTCTAACAAATACTTTTAAAATAAGTTATTTTGAAAAATACTTTACTCTCAAAACAAATTTTTGGAATCCTGTGACCTTAGGCTCTAATACCAAGTGAAACACCCGACACCCCTTAATATACCCAAAAGGACACATTAAAAGGCATGGTGCGTTGTAGGTATAACTGAAACTAACAGAGACTAAGATTCACAAGACAGAAATAGGTAAAAACAACGTGAACAAAATAAGTATTTAATTAAAACAAAGCTTCATAATTAATTCATAAATAAGTAAAATGCCAAATACAACATCCATATCTCAAAACCCATCATGTCTTATGAACTAAAAATTCATAGTCTAAAAATCAGAGTACGTAATATCCCTCATAAATAAACCAGTGCATATAAGAAAAAAAGCTGAAAAATAAAAGTACATAGAAGAAATCTCCTCCCAGAAGAACTCCAAGCTGCAGCAATCTACTAGCTTCTCCCTTGATTGCCTAAGAGGGGAAAAAAGGGAAATAGAGGAGTGGGTCAGACTAAAAGTCTAGTGAATGATAGCAATTACTAGAGTCTTTAAGCAAGATAAAAGTAATAGACTTTGCAACAGTTCTAGCATAAATAAAGATAACAAAGGAAATAGGAAAGAGATAAACTAGAAATAAATATGATTAAATATTGCTCAAGATAGGTTAACTTTGATTGCTTGCACTTGTTTTGATTTAATTAGGCTGAATTTCTAATCCGGTAATTAGGATGTAACCCTAATTCTACCCTTTTTGATTGGCCTACTACTCCATAGACCTTACTTTGGACCAGCCACTATATAACTCCCTACATAATAGCCAATGGTATCTACGAAAGATGCACAGAGCAACTACTGTGGATCTGGACGACATATATAGCTCCCTACACAGAAGGCAATGTTGTCTAGTAAAGACACCCATACAAAGCGCTTGGAACTCATAGCTATTACTGAGCACCCGAATGGAAGTCGCATGCGTAACTGCCACCATGCACATGCTACCTTTTGCTCCACCTATTGGGTCTTCTTATTACCTCCAACGTCCAGAATAGCATGCCCCTCATCTCACTTCAGGCTAATGCGAGATCACCGTGTGTCCATAGAAAAATAGGGGAAATGCTGTTGGTACTGGCCCTTCATCCAAACAATATCTAGTTGCGCACCTTATCCAAATCCCCGTGATTTGGACTTCTATTTGACCAATTACTACCATTCTTAGCATAAGCGCGCCATAGGGAATGCTACTTGGTACAGGTCCTACTTTCATCTTTGCTTATTAACTTAGATAAATTACTTAAATAAGCCTTTATTATCATTTTTACTTTCTATGCTTATTAATTTATCCCAAGCCTTAAAATAAGCCCCATTCTGTTCTTTTTCTTATTATAACCTACGTTATAATCATGCATATTACTTAACCCAATGTCCATGTGCGAAAATAAGCTTCTTTCATCTTTTACTCTATTTAGTTATAATTCTAAGTTATAACTATGCCAATTATCTTTAATTAGTCCAATTCTAATCATAATTAGGTGTAATTTCAGTCCAATTCCATTATTTATTACAGTCCAATTCCATTATTTATTGCAATCTTTATTATTTACATCTTATTTTCTTCGTTCAATATTCTTACTTATAAAATCCATATTCGCGTTTAATTTATTCTAATCCATGCGTGCAGAAAATGGGGATGAAGATAATAGACGCTTGCATAAAATCCAAAATGTCGAAAAGATATAAATAAGAAATAAATAACAGTAAATAAACCTAAATACTGTAAATAGACTGTAAATCAATAAGAAGCTATGCTTAACAGTAATAAATTATAATTAACTGAAATAATACTAAAATTACTGAAAAGAATAGCTGAAAGGAAATAGACTGAAAATAATTCTAAAAACTATAAATAAACTACTAAAAAGGTTATTCCAAAAATCGTAGTAAAACTACAACTATTGAATCCCTATTATTTTAAATTACTTAAAGAAATCTAAAATAATTACAATCACTCACCTCCGGTCCTAAGCTTTTCCTTTGGTCTTCCCGGATCCACTTGGAGTTGTAAAATAATTTAATTCATAACGATTTTCTCCTTTGGAAAAATTATTCTGTTTAGGGTCCTTCCTAGAAAGGTGAACCCAATTGGAGAAAACCTAGAATGAGAAAAAGTGTTAGGTCTAGGGATCTATTTATAGGTGTAGAAGTGGATCTCGGACCGTTGGATTTGGAGATCGAATAGGATGCAACCATGTCATAGGCTGAATAGGGGCCATCGGATGTAGAAACGGAGGGAACAGGTCGAAATAAAGGATGCAAATGACGTGTACGGTGGCCGCTAATTCGTTCGAACAAATTAACGTTCGTTCGCCTCCTAAAATGCAAGGCGGGTCGATCGGGCGGTTGACCGCCCCCTTGCCCAGGTCGACCGGTCGGTCGACCTGGCCATATTTTTTTTCTTTTTTCTTTTTATTTCTACTTATTTTGTTTATTTTATAACTTTGTCATATTAGCTCGGTTTCTGACATTCTATATATGGAAATTGACTAGAAAATTACCACGGACACAATGGTGCAACTTCCATGGCTTAATTCTGATAATTTCACAAAATTATTTTATTATTTAATTAATTAACAAATTAATTATTACGGGTTAAATTTCGGGTTGTTACAATTCCCCTAACACTTGATCATCGCTAATCGGCTTTTTCAACAAAAAATAGCCAAAGAACCAAACAAGCAACCATGAAACCAACATCTATACATACATCCAAAACAACATACATATAATACGTATAATACATCCATATCAACCAATGGAGAAATCATATCAAAAATAACTCAAATCTAATAATTCCCTAACAATGGCACATCAATGGAAAATATGTGTTATTCAATATAAATCAATTTAAAATACTTTTATTTTCTTTTACAAAAATCTAGTAGGTATATAAGCATATAAAAATCACATTTTAAAACAAAAAATCATTCCAGAACGTCGACCTAATACTATACAACCAATCGTAGTATGGCGAGAGACAATATCACTCGCCTCTATAAAATTTATGCAAACCTATTCTAAAGTGTAGACCTCTCCATTACGAGCATAACGCAAGAAACCGCATCAAAAACGGACCTCGTATGCAAAAGATATGAATTATATAACATTTTGGATTATTAAAAGACTTAACTAAACAATTAATTAAGGTAATTGTCATAGCCAGTCTATCTTCCCCAATTTGAAATTACATGTACATGTCTTGAACCATGAAACCTAAAATCCACTTCCTTCTCTCATCTATATCTTGGCCAATACTTAACGAATCGATGCATCGTCGATTAAAACGGACTCCACCACACGTGTGCTCTGCTTCAGACCAAAGAAGTAAGGCTCGGTTGCCACCTTTAAGCATGACCTGGATGTGCACTCGACCCAAGCAACAAACATGTTTTGCAATTCATGACTAGATCTGAAACACCTAATGGTGCACTGTAGGTATAACTGAAACTAACAGAGACTAAGATTCACAAGACAAAAATAAGTAAAAACAGCAGAAACTGAGATAATAACTTATTTTAAAACAAGGCTTCATAATTGTTTCATAAATCAAATAAGTCAAATACCAAATACCCATACATATCTCAAAACCCAAGATGTCTCATAAAATCTCATAGTCTCAAAAATTAGAGTACATAATATCCCTCATAATAAGCTAGTACATAGAAAAAAGCTAAAGCTAGAATAAAGGAAATACATGGTAGAATTCTTCTCCAAGAAGCTTCTAAGCAACTGCAACTTACTGCCCTGTCCCTTGATTGCCTATGGGTGGGAAAAGGAAAAATAGAGGACTGGTTAGACTAAAAGTCTGGTGAGTGATAGTAACTACTAGAATCTTTAAGCAAAGTAAAGGTAATAGACTCTTCAATAGTTCAAGTATATACAAAGGGAAACAAAGGAAATAGGAAAGAGATAAACTGGAAAATATGATTAAACTATTACAATTGATAAGATAGGCTAACTTTGATTGCTTGCCCTTGTCCTTGATTTCTACTTTGATTAGGCTTAATTCCTAATCCTCTAATTAGGATGTAACCCTAATTCTACCCTTTTTGATCGACCTGCTACTCCATAGACCTTACTGCGGACCAGATGCTATATAACTCTCTACACAACAGCCAATGGTATCTACGAAAGATGCACAAAGCACCCACTGTGGATCCGGATGACATATATAGCTCCCTACAAAGAAGGCAATGGTATCTACGAAAGACACCCATACTAAGCGCTTGGAACTCATAGCGATTACTGAGCACCAGAATGGAAGTCGCACGCGTAACTGTCACCATGCCCATGCTACCTTTTGCTCCACCTATTGGGTCTTCTTATTACCTCAAACTCCAGCATAAGTGTGCCCCTCATCTCACTTCAGGCTAATGTGAGATCATCGTGTGTCCATAGAAACTATAGGGGAAATGCTGTTGGTACTGGCCCGTCATCCAAACAATATCTAGCTGCGCCCCTTATCCAAATCCCTCATGATTTGGACTTCTATTTGACCAATTACGACCATTCTTAGCGTAAGCGTGCCCTCATCTCACTTCAGGCTAATGTGAGACACCATTTTTTCTAATAGGGAATCCTATATGGTACAGGTTCTACTTTCATCTTTGCTTATTAACTTAGATAAATTATCTAAATAAG
Organism: Allium fistulosum; assembly: GCA_030737815.1. Taxonomy (NCBI): domain Eukaryota; kingdom Viridiplantae; phylum Streptophyta; class Magnoliopsida; order Asparagales; family Amaryllidaceae; genus Allium; species Allium fistulosum. The sequence continues at coordinate 746,736,010 of CM060905.1, read as the reverse complement.
CCTTTATTATCATCTTTACTTTCTAGGCTTATTAATTTATCCCAAGTCTTAAAATAAGCCTCATTCTATTCTTTTTCTTATTATAACCTACGTTATAATCATGCTTATTACTTAACCCAAGGTCTAAGTGTGAAAATAAGATTCTTTCATCTTTCATTTTTTTTGTTATAATTCTACGTTATAACTGAGCCAATTAATTAGTCCAATTCTAATCATAATTAGGCATGATTTCAGTACAATTCCATTTATATTACAATCCAATTCCATTATTTATTACAGTCTTTATAATTTACATCTTATTCTCTTCATTCAATATTCTTACTTATATAATCCATATTCGCGTTTAATTTATTCTAATCCATACGTGAATAAAAGGAGGAAGAAGAGAATAGACGCTTCCATAAAATCCAAAACATAGAAAAAGATGTAAATAAGAAATAAATAACAGTAAATAAACTTAAATACTGTAAATAAATAGCAAATAAATAAAAAGTTACGCTTAACAGTAATAAATTATAATTAACTGTAAAAGAATAACTAAAAGGGAATAGACTGAAAAACAGATCTAAAACTGATAAAAAGGCTATTCCAAAATCATAGTAAAACTACAACTATTGGAAACCTATTATTTTAAATTACTTAAAGAAATCTTAAAATAATTACAATCACTCACCTCCAGTCCTAAGCTCTACCTTTGGTTTTCCCGGATCTACTTGGAGTTGTAAAATAATTTAACTTATAATGATTTTCTCCTTGGAAAAATTATTCCGTTTAAGGTCTTTCCTAGAAAGGTGAACCCAATTGGGGAAAACCTAGAATGAGAAAAAGTGTTAGGTCTACGGGTCTATTTATAGGGGTAGAAGTGGATCTCGGACCATTGGATCTGGGGATTGAATATGCAACCACGTCATAGGCTAAATAGGAACCATCGGATGCAAAAATAGATGGACTGGATTGGTTAGAAGAATGCAAAACACGTCATCAATAACCTCTGGAACGTTCGTTCGTAATTAGCAGAGGCGGGTCGACCGCCCCTATACTCAGGTCGATCGGCCGGTCAACCTAAGGTGAGGTTAGATCGACCTAGCCAATATACATACATATATATATATATATATGTATGTATATATATATTTGATTTTTGTTTATCTTGTAACTTGTTCATATTAGCTCGATTTTTGACGTTCTATATATGGAAATTGACCAGAAAATTACTTTGGACACAATGGTGCAACTCCCGTGGCTCATTTCTGATAATTTCACAAAGTTATTTTATTATTTAATTAATTAATGAATTAATTATTATGGGTTAAATTTCGGGTTGTTGCATTCTCCCCTCCTTAAGGGATTTCGTCCCCGAAATCTCTAAGGATATAAGAATGTACTAAATGTTTTCATCCAATTCTACAACTAACTACTCAATCATCAACCATTCATCCATTGTCCTTAAGTTTTTCTAATGCAATTTATGATACTTATGCAATTAGTGTAGTGTAAATGTCCCTAACTAATGCAAAAGATTAGGCGGTCCTCTGATTCAGTTGACCTCCTTTTATGTAATCATGTATGTGCCATGTATCCAAATGAATGCAAAAATTCCCTAATGATAACTGATAGTTCTATATGCGTGCTACAAATATCATCGAAATGCAACAATCATGTGGTAAACATCCATTTATAGCAACCATAGAAATAAATTAAAAATGCACACGCATCCATATGCATATGCTCTAGTGTCCTAGTTAGGTTGATCCCTAAAGAATAATAGTGCCTAGTGTACCTATATGTGTCCATTAGCATCCACTAGCAAACACTTGCAATCACTAGCATACATCATCCATAACATGTTCTATTAATATGTTTACACCAAATCCTACCATCCATAGGTTATCTTCTAAGTTCTTCCCTCCCAAGGATAATAAAGGAAAGAACCTATTCAAAACTAAAGATGGAAAATAGGAATTCAAAAAATTACTATCAAAGAAACGCGGATATGAAATATGAATTTTCTCCAAATCAAATTTAGTCTTCTCCAAAGTCTTTTTAACCTTTGTAGATTCTATCCAACACGAAAGCGACTTGCGCAGTCTTTCATAAAGAGCTTCAGAAGGTGCCACTCTAATGCTAGTTTGAGAGCTACTATCTTATGTGAATTCCACTAAAGGAAGATGCTTTACCCAAGTTCTTCCAAAATTAGGAATATCCATTCTCAACCATGCGTGTCTTACAGTTTTACTAACTTGATTTTACTGTTCTTCTTTAGTCTGCTCACATGAATCAACATTCCTAGGTTCTCACTATGGTCCTATACACTCTACGGAAACTCTATTATTACTTCCAAAAGTAATTTACTGATGTCTCCTTTGTGGCCTTACCCCTTTTCCATTACAACTAGGAAATGATTACTATCTACTTCACATTTAGGAGTTTGGTTCGGTGTTTATAGTTCCATTTCAAAAATTAAGGTTTCTAAATTTTTAAAACATCAAATCCAAAAATCTTTGTCTTTAAAAAGTGTTATTTTTGAGTTTCTATTAAATTCAAAAATACTTGGTTGCTTAACATTATTTTCCAACTTAGAGGGAAAAACTTTCAAATTCTAAGTCCAAAACTTATTCCTCATTATCTTTTAAAGACCTTTTAAGTTTCTATAAAATTTGAATTTTCAAACTCTACTTTTATTAAGTTTTTCATTTCAAAAAACTTATTTAGTTTTTCACCAAACCATTTTCTTTTAAAATATCTTTAAACTGTTTTTATTTGTTTCCAAAACATCTTCTTATTATAACTTATGGTCTCATGCCTTAATATACTGGAACTACTTTCTCAAATGAGAAATCATTAACGCTAAAATCTTCTATGAGCCTTTTAAAAGAGAATTTCAAGTTTATGTGAAATTACAAGGAATTTATTTTATATTTTTCGAAATAGGCTATACAAAATATGGTGCTTTTCATACCTTGTATATCTCTTTCATGTATTCCTCGTAACTTGCATAAAAAATTTCTATTGGTTTCATAGAAAAACATACCATTATTCTTTTCATTCCAATAAATTAAAATATGTTTAAATTATATTCTCCTATGATAAATATTTTCTAATATCTAACTTACACATTTTCCTTTCAGAAAAACCCATCTTCAAAACTGTTTTAATACTTCCATTACTGCAAAAAAACTTCCTTATACTTATTAAAAGTAATAAGTGTACTTTACAAACCATTTTGTTTCTATACTTAGAAATTACCTTTAAAATACATTTTTATTTTGGGTTAAAACAAATGTTGCATAAAACACCGTTACTACAACCCAAAAAAATACTAGTGTATGGATTCATTTAAATAAATACCAATAAATCTCGTATACCTATGTAAAAATATTTCTCTTGGCAGTCACTTACTATAACAATAGTGTTATAGCCTAAGCTCCACTTATTTTTCATGAAAACATTTATTATAACAATAAAAGTTGTAATCTACGTTTTCGATACTTGATACACTCTAGGTTTCTATGTTTAAAATCTTTGTTTACTTACAATGAAACTAGTGAGTTATATATATATATATACACACTCCATAATTCTTTAAAGAGAATTCCAAATTTTCATTATATAAAAACCAACTTAAATTTCATACCATTCTTCAAAAACCCCATATTTATTTTCTAAAAGAAAATATTAACAATGAAAATTTTCAATTCTAACCATTACAATTTTTTTTCCACTTTTTTTTTCAAAATTTCTAAAATTTCATTTTATTGGGCTTGGCATAAAGTGGATTTTGTCCTTACTAACCTAGGAGTACTTTTCTTAAACCTTGGAAATCTTATTTCCTTACCAAAGTCTTTCGTTAGATTTATTCTAAGGTACTACCATTAAATCCACTTATATGAAACAATTATAATTTCTATAATTATCTACACATGGGTTTTCATCTTTTCTTATCAACTGAACCTATTGTACATCCCCCAATCTTTGCCTACCTCTCTTTGGATTTCCACAATTCGATCCTAAATGTACAAAACCGTTTCTTAAATCCCTACCATGTGTAGATATTCTCTATGCCCCAATAATCGTACTTCAAAAGTGATACTTCAAGAACTCTGTCTTTGGCTGATGAACATGAAGCGTACGAAGAACCTCCTTTAGATGAATAACATGCTCTTCCATACTTCTTGGAAAACACCAAAATGTTGACCACGAATACCACCCCGAACTTTATTTTAGGACATCTCTAAAAACATGGTTCATCAAATCTATAGAATAGGTTGGTACATTGGTTAGTTCAAAAGACAAAACCAACCACTCAAAGATTCTGTCGGGTGTCCTAAATGCAGTCTTATCTATGATGTCATCGGAGACCCTAAACTGATGGAATCCAGTGGCTAAATCAAGCTGAGAAAATACTAAAGAGCCAACTAACTGGTCGAAAAGATCATCTATCCTAGAGAGTGGATAATGGTTCTTCTTTATGAGCTTATTCAATTCTCTATACTCAAAGCAAAGTCGAAGAGAACCACCTGCTTTGGTAGCAAAGACGACTGGCGCTCCCTATTCCGACATGTTCCTTCTTATGAAATCTTTCTCAGAAGCTCACGGATCTGCTTGTGCAATCCCTTCCTTTCCCTAGGTGCAATATGCCCTACGGGTAATGCCACTGGCTAGCAAAATAAATCCTAATGTCAATCTCTCTCTTAGGGGGGTAGTCCCCTAACCTCCTCAAAGATATCTGGAAAATCTATGATGATCAGAACCGAATCTAACTCTGATGATGATGAATCGAGGGATTAAAGGAAGCTCGATACAACCGAACCTTGCGGGTCACAAAAAATCTCGACAGTCCTACTGATGAATGTCTCTAGTCTAACGACTCTCCTCTCGCAATCTAATATAGCTTCATATATGGATAGCCACCATTCCCAAAATCATCCCATACTCCAAAAATCCCAATAGGCGTCATAGTCAAATTCTACGCCTAGGATAAAAAATTTCAAACCGCTATAAACCATAGACAAGAGTGTCGATCCTCCTATGGGGTTTGAAACAAAGATGGGTTCTACTACTAAAGAAATGTCTAAGTGCAAACAATCCACAAGAAAACTAGAGAATAAAAGAGTGTGATGTTCCAGAATCGAAAAGAGTCCAAATGGGAAAATCAGAAATAGAAATCAAATTTTCCTACCTTGATTTGGTCTGCCGCTAGAAGGTGTTGTACCCAAAGTCTGAATTGGTGCTGCAAGTGCACTCGCTGCCTGCCCCATTTTTTGAGGACAAATTCTGATAAAGTGACCAAGCTGTCCACAATTGAAACACCCCCCCCACTTCATTCCTGCCTTCTTACAGTCTTTTGTGTAATGACCCGTCATTCTACAACGCTTACATTTTCCACTTTTCTTGATTCGCTTCTGAGGTCCTCCCTCTTTCCTCATGTCCTTATCCTTCCACTGCTTCTTAGAGCTTGTAGGAACCTTCTCATGCTCACTCTTCTGCTACCAAGATGCAGGTTGAACACTCTGTCTATCCTCCAAACATATCCGCCTAAACCTTTGCTCCATATTCTTAAAACTAACCAGCATCTCCTCGAAATCCTCCGTACCAGAAAACGTTCTGCCTCCTATACTAGCGAAGTCCTTGCATAGCTCAAAAAAGGGGGCTGATGTGGGTGGATTAAAGGGATTTCCGCCAACCGGTGCTGTATTGGGCACTTGCCCTTGCACCTCTGGTACCGTAGCTCTACGGAACCAGTCAGCCATTCTATGCAAAGAAAAGAAAATTTAGGCTCGAAAATAATCGAAAGAAGATTGCACTGGGCTTGTAGGGGATTTTTATTAAAACTCTTTTATACTTAAAAACTATTTCTAAGAGTTCTTTTCTGAAAAATACTTGTTAAAAGAAGTTATTTTGGAAAATACTTTTACTTTTAAAATAAATTTTTAGGAATCCTGCAACCTTAGGTTCTAATACCATGTGAAACACCCCACACCCCTCAATATACCCAAAAGGACATATTAAAAGGCATGGTGCATTATAGGTATAACTGAAACTAACAGAGACTATGATTCACAAGACAAAATTAAGTAAAAACAGCATAAACTAAGATAATAACTTATTTTAAAACAAGACTTCATAATTGTTTCGTAAATCAAATAAGTCAAATACCAAATACACATATATGTCTCGAAACCCAAGATGTCTCATAAAAACTCATACTCTCAAAAATCAGAGTACATAATATCCCTCATAATAAGCTAGTACACAGAAAAAAGCTAAAGCTAGAATAAAGGAAATACATGGTAGAAATCTTCTCCAAGAAGCCTCTAAGCAACTGCAACTTACTTCCCTCTCCCTTGTTTGCCTATGGGGGGAAAAAGGGAAAATAGAGGAGTGGGTCAGACTAAAAGTCTGGTGAATAATAGTGAGTACTAGAATCTTTAAGCAAAGTAAAGGTAATAGTCTCTTCAATAGTTCTAGTATATACAAAGGGGAACAAAGGAAATAGGAAAGGGATAAACTGGAAAATACGATTAAACTATTACAATTGATAAGATAGGTTAACTTTGATTGCTTGCACTTGTCCTAGAATTTTGCTTTGATTAGGCTGAATTCCTAATCCTGTAATTAAGATGTAACCCTAATTCTACCCTTTTTGATCGCCCTGCTACTCCATAGGCCTTACTGCGGACTAGATGCTATATAACTCCCTACACAGCAGCCAATGGTATCTATGAAAGATGCACAAATCACCCACTGTGGATCCAGACGACATATATAGCTCCCTACATAGAAGGCAATGGTGTCTATGAAAGATGCCCATACTAAGCGCTTGGAACTCATAGCGATTACTGAGCACCAGAATGGAAGTCGCACGCGTAACTACCACCATGCCCATGCTACCTTTTGCTCCACCTACTGGGTCTTCTTATTACCTCAAACTCCAGCATAAGCGTGCCCCTCATCTCACTTCAAGCTAATGTGAGATCACTGTGTGTCCAAAAAAACTATAGGGGGAATGCTGGTGGTACTGGCCCGTCATCCAAACAATATCTAGTTACGCCCCTTATCTAAATCCCACGTGATTTGGACTTCTATTTGACCAATTACTACCATTCATAGCATAAGCGTGCCCTCATCTCACTTCAGGCTAATGTGAGACACTGTTTTGTCTAATAGGGAATGCTATATGGTACATGTTCTACTTTCATCTTTGCTTATTAACTTAGATAAATTATTTAAATAAGCCTTTATTATCATCTTTTTCTACGCTTATTAATTTATCCCAAGTCTTAAAATAAGCCTCATTCCATTCTTTTTCTTATTATAACCTATGTTATAATCATGCTTATTACTTAACCCAAGGTCAAAGGCTGAAAATAAGCATCTTTCATCTTTCACTCTTTTTTTGTGATAATTCTACGTTATAACTAAGCCAATTAATTAGTCCAATTCTAATCATAATTAGGCATAATTTCAGTCTAATTCCATTTATATTACAGTCCAGTTCCATTATTTATTGCAGTCTTTATAATTTACATCTTATTTTCTTCATTCAATATTCTTACTTATATAATCCATATTCGCGTTTAATTTATTCTAATCCATACGCGAAGAAAAGGAGGAAGAAGAGAATAGACGCTTGCATAAAATCCAAAACGTAGAAAAAGATGTAAATAAGAAATAAATAACGGTAAATAAAGTTAAATATTGTAAATAAATAAAAAGGTATGCTTAACAATAATAAATTATAATTAACTGAAAAAGAATAACTAAAAGAAAATAGACTGAAAAATAGATCTAAAACTGATAAAAAGGCTATTCCAAAATCGTAGTAAAACTACAACTATTGGAAACCCTATTATTTTAAATTACTTAAAGAAATCTTAAAATAATTACAATCGCTCACCTCCAGCCCTAAGCTCTTCCTTTGTTCTTCCCGGATCCACTTGGAGTTGTAAAATAATTTAATTTATCATGATTTTCTCCTTGGAAAAATTATTCCGTTTAGGGTCCTTCCTAGAAAGGTGAACTCAATTGGAGAAAACCTAGAATGAGAAAAAGTGTTAGGTTTAGAGGTCTATTTATAGGGGTAGATTGGATCTTGGACAGTTGGATTTGAGGATTAAATAGGATGCAACCATGTCATAGGCTGAATAGGAGCCATCGGATGCAAAAATAGATGGACCAGATTGGTTAGAAGAATGCAAAACATATCATCAATAACCTCTGGAACGTTTGAACGAACGTTCCTTCATAATTAGCAAAGGCAGGTCGACCGCCCATATACCCAGGTCGACCGGCCGGTCGACCTAGGGTGAGGTTAGATCGACCTGGTGGTCGACCTAGCAAATATATTTTATTTATTTTTATTTTTATTTTTATTTTTTTTATTTTTGCTTATCTTGTAACTTGTTCATATTAGCTCGGTTTCTGACGTTCTATATATGGAATTTAACCAGAAAATTACCATGGACACAATAGTGAAACTCCCATGGCTCAATTCTGATAATTTCACAATGTTATTTTATTATTTAATTAATTAACGAATTAATTATTATGGGTTAAATTTCGGGTTGTTACAAGATCCGAAAATTTTTCGTGGTAGATGTTATTTGCGAAGAGAAATCCAACGGTGATCTCCCTTTCGACTATCATCAACTGTTTCTCCAGCCATCTCAGATCCTAGATCGGGCTGGATGAGGTCGACATCGCTAATCACCATCGATAAAAATTCTGCCATGAATATCGCCACTCGTCAATACGAGTAGGATCTGGTTTCATAATTTTTAGTGGGGCGCTCACGATTTTATATTTTGAAAGGATTGGAGGAAGAGGCCATTTTTTGGAATGGAACGTGATTTGGGAAAATGAGATTAGATATGAAAATAGGATTTGGATGGTATTTATAATAATATTTAATTCCATTTATTTGATTTTTCAAATGAATGGTCGTACGTTTCGAGTCTGTATGATCACACAACGCGTCCGATCGCAATGAAACTTGTCAGCGTATATCACGTCATTTTTCCGGATCAAAGGCTATAAATCTTATTGCTATCCGAGACTACACTCGGAAATGCTAATTTTGCACATTTCTAGATCGTTTTAGCCATTGGATCATCCAATTTCCAAATATAGCAAACCATATACTTTGTTTAATCCGCAATGTGAATCTGAACTCAACGAAAGTGGTCTCGAGTCCTAATTCGATCATATGTGAAAAAAATATTTTTGGGACTTTATTTAATTAGCGATTAAATAATTAAATCAATTATTTAAAAATCCTATCATCAAAAATACGGGTTGTTACAATCTCTCCACTGAAAAAAGTTGTTCGATTCGATACTAAGGTGAAGTTGGCACCGAGATTCGTTGGTCCTTTTCCAATACTTGAGAGGATCAGGAATCTTGCATATAGAGTCGACTTACCCCCGAAGATGGCGGGCCTGCACAATATGTCCACGTATCTCACTTGCGAAAGTTTGTGCATGACTTAGGCATCATAGTTCAACCGGGTCAGCTTGATGACATTGAGATTGAATTAGAAGCATCGAGAACTTATAGGCTTATTCGTATCGCCAGATGGGATACTAAGCAGCTTAGGAGGAAGATTTTAATGCTAGTGAAGGTTCAGTGGAGTGAGAACAAAGGCGATTGTACTTGGGAGACCAAGGAGCACATTGGGATAACTTATCCAAAGATCTTTACTTAGTGATGCTATTTTTATCGTATTTACTTTCAGTTTTGATATCATATAGGGTAGTTCAGTATCCTGCATGCTTGGGTAGGTGTGGATATCATTTATTGTATTTATGCCCATGTTTGATGTTTGACATGTTTGCTCGTGGAAGATAGGCATGCAGGGTAGCTATGTTTGACTTTACCTTGTTTGTATTAGGGATTTCGGGGGTGAAATTCCTAAAGGAGGAGAGTGTAATGACCCTTATTTTACGTATCAGAGGATCGTAAAATATTGTTTTTAAATTTATATTAGGTAATATGTCTTTATAACTTTGGAAAATGCCTATTAGTGATATTTCCTATCTTTAGAAAAAATTTTGGACGATTTTACCCCCGAAAACTTGTATCACCATAACTTTTGATAAGAGCTGAATTAGCATCCGATACTACTTTCATTGGAAAGATACGATGGTTTTACTTTCTACAATGGTCATAATAGTGATTTGAACTTTTTGCTAGAGATATGGTTGTTTGAAGATTAGTTGTTTTTAGAGTAGCTTATTGGATAATTAGTGTATTTGGGGGTAGGTTCACTAACCTATTTTGAGTTTGGAGACTATAATTGGCTGACACGTCTTTCCCAAATCACTTTTACACCTTCTCCCATACATTTAAGCCTCCGTTAACTCATTCTCCATCCGAAACCTTCTCTTTTCTTCTCCAAATCAAGTCTAAATCATATATTAGTGATATATTAGCAAGGATATTCATTACAGATTTTCAAATTTATATTCTTGAGGCAGAAAAATTACACCTTTCCTGCTCATTCTCAGATTTTCCTCGATTTATGTGTAAATCTTCACTTTTTGGGTTTTGGTAAGTAATTTATCATCTCTCGCCTTAAAAAAATATTTATCTATAGGCTTTAACATATTTTGAATCCATTTTTAAATTCAAAATTAAGATTTAATGCTGTTTAAAAATCCAACCCGTAGTAAAAACATGAATAAATTGATTTTTGGTGTTTTAGACATGTTGTTTGGGTATGTAATTTCCTTTATAGATGTTAGACTATGTTGTATTCACCTTGTATGATGATTGCCATAGTTGATTGCCATAGTTGATTGAGTGATTTACATGCTTGAATATTGTCTGGTGCTTGTATGGTGTTTGTTTGTATTCTTGTATGGTTGAAAATGTTCATTAGAGCGTGCTAGAGGTAGGAACCGTAGAGATGGACTTTGGCGGATTTGGCTCTAGAGCGTTTGGAGTCATATCATGCATAGGCAATGCATAAGGGTCGAAGTGTTAAGCGTAGTAATGTTATCGACACGATGTTGAAGTGCTGAAGGAGCTACAAGATTTCAATTTGATGTGCTCTGTTCAACATTTAATGGTTTGACTGAGGAATAAGTGTGGTGATTGGACGTGAAACTTGGGTCGGTGGATGATCGTGATGGTCGGTTCTTATTATAAAAGTTTGATGGCTCGTCGAGGTGGCCTGTGCAGTGATATGGTGGAGCGGTGACCAAACGGTATTGGTTGCTCGGTATTCGATGGCTTGGCGTAGAAGTCTATTCGGTGGTGCGGCTGGTCGGTGGTTGGACACTTGGGCCTATTCGGTGTAAGGCGGGTCGGGGTGCCCGGTGGAAGGTGGAAGGCGGACACGGCTTGCATGTTTGGCTCAACAATCTTGTCTAGCTTTGCTTGGTCGTGGGATGGATCAACAAGGATGGAGCTTGGAGTTTGGCAATAGACTTTGGGGCAAGGCTTGGGGTTGTTTAGAAGTCTTCGGAGTTGGTCCGGGTTTGGGATGGATGACCACGGGCTAGCTCTAGATCACTTTGGATGGAAATCAATGAAGTACAACGACTTCGACGACTCGATTTGGCGAGTGACTACAGAATCTGGAGGTAGACTGAAAGGATGACTTCTATGTGACAACTAATAGTGTAACGACCAATTTTTCCATACCGATTGAATCGACAATAAACCACACATGTCCAACTCAAATTGCACGAACAAGCGAATCATTAAGGGTAGAAAGAAAATAAAGACAGAACAATATCTCACATGAATAGAATAACATATATTATTTCAATAATAATCTTTACAGCGAAAAAATTTAAAGTACAATATCAGAGTCTAACCTAGATTCATCCTGGAAAGTTATAAACCTCTGTCCTTAATAAATGTTGAAAACAACAAAACAAAAGCAATAGATGCAGCGGATAATAGAATACGTCCATACGATGATGAAGATCTCTAACTCTCCTCTTGAAACTCCAACTGTCTTCAACTAAACCTGAAACTATTCGGATCTGGCCCGAGTATTAAAAATACTCTGATCAGGCTTGATAAACCAGCTTGAGATACTATAAATTTTGAAATGACGATGTTATCAAAACCTTTGAAAAGAAGGGTATCTCATAAGACAACTCCCACGCATAAATACAGACGGGTTTTTACCTTATGATAACCAAAACACTTTTATTACCAAAATAATTTGATGTTATCTTTAATGGCATTCTTTTGGAAAACATCTTTCAAATAAACTTATTCAAATAAGGTATCAATACCCGGAGTAAGACTAAGGGAATATATTCGGACTAGGTCAACGGAATATACCAAACGGGGTATATGATATTAAAAGGAGTAGCTGAAATGTTTGTAAAGTATTACAGCTATTTTGGGAATACAATCAATACCGTAAAGCTCGTATTGCAATTGGATTTTCCAACATGATAGGAAATCTCGATAACCGATAACCACATATAGCAACCGGAAACCGGTGGTTTTCGTGCAAGGACTCACACACCACTATTCCTCATATTACCACACTTCTTTATTTCTGGTGGCTTCTCATGCAAGGACTCACACGCCACTATACCATACAAAAAGGGTCCCATCTGGACACCTTGGTGACGTAGATCATACGCCGCCAGTCACCTTGAGGGATCATACACCACCCTCATCATACTAAGCTTGAAATATGTAACATAGTTCCCATATCATTTCCGAGAAGCGAGGCTTGAGAGTGAGGTTATGCTCAACTTAGACGAAGCCTTGCTTTTCATACAAAACCACGCTTTGATCAGAACAGGTTCCACTTTGAATGCCACATTGTCATTCCTTCATCACTATTTGACTTCCACGAACATACAACCTCTGAGCTCATATGTGTAACGACCCTGAATTTTCGACCCAATTTAAAAATTTTAAATCCATTATTTTAATATAAAATGTGGAACTTGCATACGATTTCAATTAGCGTCCAAACTTTGTCTATAAATTGCACCTAGATGGTTAAGATATGGGTAAAGTTTCATCGTAAAATACCGTAGTAAATTTCGTTCGCATTTTATTGCACGTCGGTTCATTTTAAAACGTGTAAAAAAATTTATCTTCCGAACCTGAATATTTTTACATAGAAAAATTCTAAATCATCTTCTGACGGAGACGTCATTTTCCGTTTTTCAAAGTTCGGACATCTTTAGCTCCGTCGATCTTATTTTTCTGCGTTTTTGCTGCATTTTCCGTAAAAAAAATTCGAATTTTTATAATTTAATCGCACCACTGATATCTATATACCGTTGTGTTCACCTCGTCGCGCTGATCAAAACGGTATATTTCTTGGTGTCATTCGGAGTTTGGAGTTCGGAGTTGGAAGTTACAAATTGATTAACGGTTTGAAACATGTCCGTTACACTACTAAAACCAGTGTCTATTAGGCTTCACTGGGTGGAATTCGAGGCATCTTCTGGTCAGTAATTACTCTAGGAAACCCAACAGCCTTTTTAGTGTACCAAGGACAATCAATTAAGGACTTTGATTTCCAATGTTTCGGTATAAACAAGCTGCCTTCCTTTTGTTCATAGGCAAAAATCATACCACCTAGTAACGTGCTTTCTCTTTCCCCTCTGTTCCATTTTATTTATTTGAGAAAAAAAATGAAGCTTGTGTTATCCCGCCTTTTGGCAAGGCCGTGACACCAAAAAGTTGACTAGAAATCAATGACAGTCCATCCTGTAGGACAGTTACATCACAAGTTCACCATGGATATCGATGAATTTTGTCCGAGTCCGGATCAGGCTACAATTGATAGGACACGACAAGCAAAGCCATGAAAGTCAGCAGTCCAAATTTCAAGTTAATCGGAGTTCGTAAGAACAAGATATGATCGATGCAAGTTAGCTAAAGTGCACTGTTCGTATCCATCAAATAGGCTGAGGAGGTGCCCATTTCGAATCCATCGGGTTCGTACCATCAGGCCAGCATCGTCTTAGTATGTTCGTATCGGTAGAGTTCAGTGCAGTTCGAATCCATCAGATTCGTATCCATCGGGTTCGAATCAATGACGTTCGCATCGCTCAATCCACACCGCTTTGCATCCATCGGTGTACCATACTTCGAGTCGTTCGGTTTCGTATCTATCCCCAAGCACTGCTTCGCATCGATCGCCCTCGCATCCACAACAGTGACGAGTTGTTGTTTTGTATCCATAAACTTTGCCATGTTCGTATCCATTCAGTTCGTCTCGATCTAGTTCGTATCGATCAATGATTCGTATCCATCGATGCAAACTGGGTCATAGCACTCAACACGAGCGATGCGAAATTCATGGATACGATGCGGTCAACTCGAAGCAAAAGGCAGATCGATGCGAGATATGCGCGCCACGTCGTCTCGAAGACACGTGCTTCCATCGATTCGAAGCAATCGTCTCGAAGCGAACAGCCAACCCAGGGACTCCAGCTCGTATCGATCATATCTCCCAAGCCACAAGGCCAAATGCTATGAAATTTTCACAGTAGCTTCCATACAAGGTAAAGAATGTTCCTGCCAAGTTTTAGCTCGATTGGACTAATTCTTGATGGATACGAAATCACTTCGTATCGATCGCAGATCGAGTCGAAACTTGGTGGGACCAGTTGCGTGGGCCCACTCACATGCCAGAAAAAGTCTCCTGAAGTTTGGGCGAGATCTGAGCCTCCTACACCTATAAATAGCCTCCTGAAGCCTATAGAAAAGGAGCTTTTTGGCGATTGAACGTCCAGACTCTGCCGGATTCAATTCTACATCTTATGATCACTGTTGTATTCGAATTTTAGAAGCTATCATCGATTGTAATCCGCTGTAACAGATCGAAGTTATCAAGTGAATCAATAAAATCATAAGCTTCAAAGTGGATGTAGGCAAGATCGTCGAACCACTATAAATCTCGTGTTTCTGTTCATTATTTTTGAATTGTGATACTCTGTTTGCTTACATTCGAGATTTGTGTGTGAATATTGTTGATTTATATTCATACACTGGTGCTTTCACAACACTTGGGGTTTGTGACCAATTTTGGCGCAAACAGCTTGCCTCTCCAGTTGCATGGAATCCTCCCCACCGTGAGCTCCCAGTCCTCCGCCCTACCCACTGCCTTCCACCACCATCCACCTCCGCCTTTTCGCCACCGTCCGCCTCCCACCCCACTGCCATGTCAGTCCGCCTCGCCACCAGCTTACGCCCACTCCCACCCCACTGCCATGTCCGCCGCCCCGCCACCAGCCTACGCAAACTCCCACCCCACTGCCATGTCCGCCGCCCTGCCACCAGCCTACGCCCACTGGCCACCCCATTGCCATGTCCACCGCCCTGCCACCCAGACTGCCTGCCCCAGCCGCCCTGACACCCAGCCATTGCTCCTGCCGCCGTCCATTGCTCCACCAGCCTTCGCCCCTTCCACCTCGCCGTCAGCCTCCGCCTTTCCCCAGCCCGCACGCCCCACGACCAGACAGCCCCATCCCCACGACCAGCCAGTCCCGCTGCCACCATCCTCCACCAAACTCAATCCGCCCCGCTCCACGCCTAGCCCAGTCCACCAGCCACCACCCGAGTCCAGCCAGCACCACTGCCCACGTCCGCCTCGCCTTGGCCGCAACCATATTTCGTTGCATTGCCGTTTATATATAAATATACATATATGAAACTGTATATTACATAGCAGTATAAACTTTGAGAATTTTGGTTGCTCACTTACAGTGTTTTATTGTGTTTTGTTCCAGCTACCACTTCGAAGAATTAGGCTTCCATTCAGCTTGGCAAATCTATCTAGTTTCTTTGTTTTGGTATGATTATATATGAAATATATATATTGTATTGAACAAAATTGACAATTTAATTATTTGTTTGATTGCAGTTTGTGTTCGCCTTTTGTGTCGTGCTTGTTAGTGCCTCTTATCTATTCGCCTTCGTGCTTCGTCGTCAAATCTCTAAGCATGCAAGGTGAATATTTCATTCACGACTCAATCTATTATGATATGATAATCAAGTGGTAGATGTTGTTGAGATAAATTTGGATGTTAAAATGGTTGATGTTTAATTGCGATTAAGGTTAGTTTATGGTAAATAGTTGTGACACTAAATTGTTATGTGATGTAGAATTTGGTCGTTAGTATGAGTGATAATTAATATGAAATTGAATTTGATATAGGATAGTTAACAATTTAAAATAGATTATATATGTTGAACTTGACCCCTTTAAATGTTAAATAAATCAACACGTAGAAATAGTGTTAACTACACTTTGAACCATTGAATGTATGATTGATGTAGTAATTTGATAATAGACGCCAAGTGAAAAACCATAATGTAATAATCTTTAATCTGCATGAAATGATAGTGTGGATTCTAGGAATAATTATGTTAATTTGCATAAATAACAAATGTAAATTAATACGATTATTTCGGGATTATTTAAATAAATTGTTGAATTGTTATGTATGGTTACTATTGATTGTTTATTTACTTTGACACTATCCCAGTTATCACACTACAAGTTCTCTTTGCTATGCTTTTTTTTATTTAATGATAATGGGTTGAAATGATAAATACCTAATTGAACAACTTTGGCCTAGGATAGATTATTAAAAATAAGAAACCCGATTGGTCAACAACAAAAAATCATTTTTGAAATTGAAATCTATTTGAAATTAAGGAATGAACTTAACAATTTGTTTGGAAATTAAGTAATGAACTTAATGAATTTAATGAAATAAATTAATGGATTAAATTGAAACAAATTAATGGATTGAATTAAAATAAATTAATGGATTTAATTGTAATGAATTAATAGATTAAATTGAAACGGATTAATAGATCTATTTAATTGAATAAAATGAATTGACAAATTTAATTGAAATGAGATTTAGAAACAAGTAAGTTTTAGAATTTAATAATTTAAAATTTATTAGATTTGTTAGATTTAGATTTAAACTCGGTTTTAATTTAATAGATTTGGAACTTGTTATAAAATTTATTTTTGGGATTAAGTAACAAATTGACTTAAGAGGAATACAAAACTAACTAAAGTTTTATGGATTTGATTTAGCAATAATTTAAATTTAAAATGATTTAAAAATTTATGAATTAATTAAATCAGGACATTGTAAACTGATTATGGATTGAGTTGATTTGTAACTTGGAAATAACTTATTTGTGATGTGTTGCTCACGGAACCAAATAAATGAAATGGATTTCTTTAAATAGAAATTTAATTGAATTTGGTAAATAAATCAATGAAGTTTTGATAAAAGGGAATTTAGCTAATGAAATTGATTTAATCGAATTTATGATTAAATTTAATATAAAAATGAATGTAAATATGAATTGAAATGAATAGAATTTGATTTAATGATTTGAACTAAATTGACCATTAAATTGAATCCATGGATTATGAATTAAATTTAATAAGAGAAATTTGAATCTTATTAAATTGAACTTGAATACTTAAGTATTGTTAACTCAAGGGTTTGAACTAAAATTTCATTTGGAAATATGATTTTTAAATATTTGAAATAAATCGAATTGTGAAATGTCAAATTTTGAAAGTCAAATTTGCAACTTGACTTTTGGACTTTGATTTGTTTAAACTTAAATATTAAATGACCATCGGGTAATTAATGCGTAGTTATTAAAGAGACCGGGATCGGATATGGACATACTCTCTGTCGATAGCGAAACCACTTTAATAACTAATATACGTGGAGTGTTGATCCAGAATGAAGTGGATGGTTTGGTGAACGCGTTGATTGAAGAAAGAGAACGATTTTGGATGACCCCTGACATGACTAAAACAGGAGCCACGCCGGGCCATTGAGGATCGCCATCTCTAGCGGACACACTTCTTCGATACCTTATCTATTACTTATGTGATTCGATTTGGGTGCACCCCTTGATTGAGAGTGTTGTTTCACGGTGTTGGGGTAGTAGCAGCTATGCCTAACATCAGTCCGGATCAGGCAACTACTAGTGTCCTAGTTGGTATCGCCTCATGTACCTTGTCATACTGTTTATCCTATCGTGACCACTACGATTTGTTTTGTGTTATACCTATGGGGTACCCTCTGATAACCACTAGTTTACGGTGGGGTTTACGGTACTGTATAGACTATGGCATTATAAAATGTGTTAAGGGGGGTTATGGTAATGCCTTAACACTATTTTGATATCGTACTTTACCGATTAGACATTATCTACTTAGCATATTCTATTATATATATAGATAGTTTACCGGATCCTTAGAGATGTTTATTTTATTCATCTTCGAGTTATGGACTTTATCCTTGCACTTGGTTATCCTGTATAAGATTTTGAGTCCTGACTCGAGTGTTTCTTTTATTTATGCTCGGGTCAGTCTGAAGTTATCCAGTTGTTGATCAAGTTTGGTTGGAGATGCTGAAGACTTTGCATTTACCTTTATTAGTTATTTCCATTCTAGTATTGATGTACTAGTCTGTTAGAAATTTATGTATTTCTTCTCAGTCACTTTACGTTGAGACATTGTTGTATTTCCTATAGTAGCTTCATGAACTGCTACTATGATGATGTATTTTCCACTGCATTATTCTGTGACTGTTCTGTGTCTATGATGTTGTATTGATTCTCATTTACATTTATGTATTTATAATCCCATAATGATTCGTGTTTTGTATTATTTAAGTTGACATGTGTGGATTATTGTCAATTTAAATGGTCCAAATATACGGGTTGTTACCGTTGGTATCAGAGCTTCGGTTTCCCTAAAAACCTTAGTTCGGGATTATATAAACTCATTAGAGATAGGGTAGCAATACCCTAGAATGAGGAGAACCGATTCAATGTCCAAACCTTTCAATTCAAACTTCTTTGATTCGTTGATTGGACTTTCCTTAGAGTTCTACGATTTCTATCCTTGGTTCTAAATCTTTTTGGTATTTCAGGATGAGTACTAGAAGAAACAATAGGGGAGGAAGAGGCAATGGTCCTGCTCAGGCTGCACCTACCGCTCCTGCTCCAGTCAAATTCACCACTCTTAGTAAGGAGTATACACAGCTTGGTGGTATTAAGTTTTCTGGATCCGAGAACATTATCGAGGCTCAACAATGGCTTAAAGGCTTAGAGAAGATATTTTCTGGTTTGGAGATCACTGATGCTCAGAAGCGTCAGCTTGCTGCCTGGCAACTTCAGGATGCCGCACAAGATTGGTGGGAATCAGTTACTTTTCGTATCGAGGAGAAACCATCACTTGGGCCCAGTTTAGGTATAAATTCGTTTGGATTTCGTAACATAAATTCTTCTTTCAATCTTTGGAATGTTATTAATCTAGTCCATCTGTTTGATTAGGGATGCTTTCTCGGCATAATGGATGTCAACTGCTGGGAAAACCCAACTTTATAGAGCTTTCATGGATCTTAAGCAAGGCAGTATGACCTTTTCTGAGTATGAGAGGAAATTCAACGAACTCTCCAAGTTCGGACCTGGCTTGATCGATACACCACTTCTGAAGAACGAGAAATTCATTTTGGAAGCTAGACCAGAATATTATGACTTGCTTACTGGCCACACCCACTGCACCTTCACAGAGCTTGTTGACTATGCTCTTAGATATGAGGCGAAACCTAAGGGACCCACTGCCAAGGCCACCCCTACTCAGCCCTCTTCTAGCCAGCCCGGAAAGAGGAAGATGAACTTTGATCAACAAAAGAAAGCTTGGCAAAAGACTACAGGATTGGGTTATGCCCAGAAAAGCCCAATCGACCTTGCTAATATCACTTGCTTCAAATGCGATAAGAAGGGCCATTATGCAAATAGTTGTCCATCTACCGGAGCTGCTATTCCACCACCTTCTATGACTAGGAGAGACTTATGCCATGTCTGCCTCCAGCCTGGACATTTCAAGAAAGACTGCCCAATGCATAAGCGTGGTACCACTTTTGGAGTATTTGCTATCACCACACCTGCACCCTCTACACCACCCGCCCAGGATGACCAAGGTACCTTACGGAGTATTTTTCATTTACATGCTACACCTGTTAGGGTATTATTCGATACTGGTGCTTCACATAGCTTTATATCAGTTGACCTTTGTAATAAGCTCAAATTAGAACCTACTCTTGCCACTACTTCTTTATGTGTCTCTAATCCTATCGGAGGACCCGCTAACCTCCGAAGTGTTTGCAAGGAAGTTGCACTTATGTATGATTTTTCTCGATTCACTTGGGATTTCTATGTACTTGGATTCCAAGCATTCGACTTTCTTTTAGGAGCTGATTGGTTAAGCAAATTCGATGCTGTTATTTCTTGCAAAACTCGTTCAGTTTCTTTAGTAAGCGACAAGGGTCAACCACTTGTCATTGAATGCAAATCACCTCAGAAATATGCCGGAAGCTTCATATTTTCTCTTGATGCTCATTCGGATGATCTTAATACTACTCCTATTTTTTAGCAATTTCCCGATGTTTTTGGAGAGGTCAACTCTCTACCGCCTAAACGGGAAATCGATTTCCGTATTGATCTAATTCCTGGAGCTACTCCTGTAGTTCTCCCACACCGAAGGATGGCTCCTAAAGAAAAAGCTGAACTAAAAACTCAAATTGATGATCTATTTGCTAAGGGTTTGATTAGGAGAAGTTGTTCTGAATGGGGCGTCGCAGTGGTATTTGTCACCAAATCAGATGGATCTCTTCGCATGTGTGTCGATTATAGAGAACTAAACAAACGCACTCTCAAGAATCGCTATCTGATGCCTCGCATCAACGATTTATTCGATCAGCTCCATGGAGCTAAAGTCTTCTCACAACTTGATCTTTCCACTGGGTTCCACCAACTCAGAGTAGCAGAAGATAGTATCCATAAGACAGCTTTTCGTACCGAGAATGGATTCTATGAATGGTTGGTTATGCCATTCGGTTTGACCAACGCACCTGCTTATTTCGTCGACTTGATGAACCAAGTCTTCTGTGATGTCCTCAACCAGTTTGTTCTTGTCTTCATTGATGATATTCTCGTCTTCTCCAAAGACGAGGAAGAGCATGAAACACATCTCCGTTATGTTCTGGAAACTCTCTGAAACCATCAGCTTAAAGCCAAGTTCTCTAAATGCCATTTCTGGCGAGACGAAGTAAGATTCCTTGGCCATATTGTTTCTGAAAATGGGATTTCGATTGATCCAGCTAAGATCGCCATAATCAATGTAAGTTCTATCTTATTCGTTGTTTCTATTCAAACAATCTTGTCTCTTTCTGATTTGAATCAATTAATCTACAGGATTGGGAGACTCCTAAAACTCCTACAGATATTCGTAGTTTCTTGGGCTTAGCCGGTTATTATCGCAGATATATTGAGCACTTTGCCCGGATTTCTACCCCACTTACTGCTTTAACTCGGAAGGATGTTAAGTTTATTTGGAGTGAGAAGTGTGAATCAGCTTTTAATGAGTTGAAGCGCAAGTTAACTTCAGCCCCAGTTCTTGCGGTAATCGATGGAAGTGAAGGATTAACTGTCTATACAGATGCTTGCCGAGAAGGTTTAGGCGCTGTTCTTATGCAAAATGGAAAGGTTATTGCTTATGTGGGTCATCAATTGAAGACCCATGAATTAAACTATGCCACACATGATCTTGAGCTTCTTGTCGTTGTATTTGCTTTGAAACTATGGAGGCATCATCTTTTAGGAACAAAATTCGAATTATTCATTGATCATAAGTCCTTGAGGTTTATCTTTTCTCAGAAGGATTTGAACCAGAGACAAGTCCGATGGCTTGAATTCTTAGCTGCATATGATCTCGACATTACTTATACTCCGGGGA
This sequence comes from Allium fistulosum, assembly GCA_030737815.1. Taxonomy (NCBI): domain Eukaryota; kingdom Viridiplantae; phylum Streptophyta; class Magnoliopsida; order Asparagales; family Amaryllidaceae; genus Allium; species Allium fistulosum. Next base: position 746,714,223 of record CM060905.1, on the reverse strand, counting down.
AAGCAAATGTCGTAGCAGATGCTCTGAGCCGCAGTAAAGCATTGTGTTGTTGTAATCTTGTTGAAGGCATGTTATTTCAGCTCGTTATCTCTCCATCTCTTATGGATCGCAAAAAAACTAAACAATATGAGGACAGTTTGCTCTATCGTATGAAGGAGTTAGTTTTAGGTAGAGTCGGAAATGCCGAGAGTAAAGTGGGAGCACAGATTGATAGTAATGGAGTTCTGAGGATCGACAACTGTATTTGTGTTCCTAATGTCGATGGATTGAGACAAGAAGTGCTTAGAGAGAACCATCAGTCATCACTTTCATTTCATCCTGGTGTCACTAAGATGTATCGTAATATGAAGCGTTTATATTGGTGAAGTGGGATGAAGAGGGATATTTCTATATATGTCGGTAGATGCACCACTTGCCAACAAGTCAAGGCCGATCACCAGAGGACTGCCGGTTTACTTTAACCCCTAGAGATTCCTTATTGGAAATGGGATCAGATTTCTATGGACTTCATCGATAGATTACCGAGGAACAGAAAAGGTAACGAGAGTATATGGGTGATTGTTGATAGGTTGACCAAATCTGCTCACTTTATTCATGTTAAGACCACTCGTACTGCTTCGAGTTTGGCTGAGATTTATATGAGAGAGATTGTTAGACTTCATGGAGTTCCATCTAGTATTGTATGCGATCGAGACCCTATATTCACTAGTAAATTCTGGAAGGCATTTCAGGACGTCTTAGGCACTAAACTGAATCTGAGCACAGCTTATCATCCTCAAACAGATGGCCAAACTGAAAGGCTAAATCAGATTTTGGAGGATCTGCTCCGAGCTTGCATAATTGATTTCGGTGGATCTTGGGAAGACCATCTCCATTTGGTTGAATTCACTTATAATAACAGTTATCAAGTATGTCAAAATTTCAATTTGAACAAGCAAATTTGAATTGGAATTTAACCACCTTTATAATCAGGAAAGTATCGATATGGCAGCGTTCGGCTTGTTGGATTGAACCTGGTGATCGATTAGTTCTTGGCCCAGATATGATTACGGAGGCATCCGAGAAGGTAAATGAGATCGGAAGGAAGATGAAGACCGCACAGGATAGGCAGAAGAGCTATGCTGATAGGCGTAGAAGAGATTTGGAATTCCAGGTTGGGGATGAGGTATTTCTAAAGGTATCACCTCTGAAGAATGTTATTCGATTTGGTCGTAGAGGGAAGCTTGCTCCTAGATTTGTTGGACCATTCACTATCACCGAGAGAATTGGTACACTAGCTTATAGAGTTGCATTACCAAAAAATTTTGAGGGCGTGCACAACGTATTCCATGTTTCACATCTTCGGAAAGTCGTGCGTGATCCATCCATGACCATTCCTATTGAGCCAGATTTGACTATCGAAAGAAGACCACTTCGGATAGTCGATCGTGAGACAAAGCAACTTAGAAGGAAGTCTGTAAATCTCGTCAAAGTCCAGTGGAGTGCAGATAAGCGAGATTGCACATGTGAAACTGAGGATAGTATCTGGGATTCAAACCCCGAATTACTGATTTCAGGTATAAATCCAATTTTCTTAAAAATCTATCTTGACTTTTCTGCTTACTTTATTCTTACTTCACCGTCTCATTTCTTTTCGAGGACGAAAAGTTTTGAGTGGGGGAGAATGTAACGACCCTGAATTTTCGACCCAGTTTAAAAATTTTAAATCCATTATTTTAGTATAAAATGTGGAACTTGCATATGATTTCAATTAGCGTCCAAACTTTGTCTATAAATTACGCCTAGATGGTTATAGATATGGGTAAAGTTTCGTCATAAAATACCGCAGTAAATTTCGTTCGCATTTTATTGCACGTCAGTTCATTTTAAAACGTGTAAAAAAAATTATCTTCCGAACCTGAATATTTTTACATAGAAAAATTCTAAATCATCTTCTGACGGAGACGTCATTTTCCGTTTTTCAAAATTCGGACATCTTTAGCTCCGTCGATCTTATTTTTCTGCGTTTTTTCTGCATTTTCCATAATAAAAAAATTCGAATTTTTATAATTTAATCGCACCACTGATATCTATATACCGTTATGTTCGCCTCGTCGCGTTGATCAAAATGGTATATTTATTGGTGCCATTCGGAGTTCGGAATTGGAAGTTACAAATTGATTAACGGTTTGAAACCTATCCGTTACACTGTTAAAACCAGTGTCTATTAGGCTTCACTGGGTGGAATTCGAGGCATCTTCTGGTCAGTAATTACTCTAGGAAACCCAACAGCCTTTTTAGTGTACCGAGGGCAATCAATTAAGGACTTTGATTTCCAATGTTTCGGTATAAACAAGCTGCCTTCCTTTTGTTCACAGGCAAAAATCATACCACCTAGTAACGTGCTTTCTCTTTCCCCTCTGTTCCATTTTATTTTTTTGAGAAAAAAAAATGAAGCTTGCCTCTCCAGTTGCATGGAATCCTCCCCACCGTGAGCTCCCAGTCCTCCGCCCTACCCACTGCCTTCCAACACCGTCCGCCTCCGCCCTTCCGCCACCGTCCGCCTCCCACCCCACTGCCATGTCAGTCCGCCCCGCCACCAGCCTACACCCACTCCCACCCCACTGCCATGTCCGCCGCCCCGCCACCAGCCTACGCCCACTCCCACCCAACTGCCATGTCCGCCGCCCTGCCACCAGCCTACGCCTACTGGCCACCCCATTGCCATGTCCGCCGCCCTGCCACCCAGACTGCCTGCCCCAACCGCCCTGCCACCCAGCCACTGCTCCTGCCGCCGTCCATTACTCCACCAGCCTCCGCCCCTTCCACCTCGCCGTCAGCGTCCGCCTTTCCCCAGCCCATACGCCCCACGACCAGACAGCCCCATCCCCACGACAAGCCTGTCCCGCTGCCACCATCCGCCACCGAACTCAGTCTGCCCCGCTCCACGCCCAGCCCAGTCCACCAGCCACCACCCAAGTCCAGCCAGCACCACTACCCACGTCCGCCTCGCCTTGGCCGCAACCGTATTTCGTTGCATTGCCGTTTATATCTAAATATACATATATGAAACTGTATATTACATAGCAGTATAAACTTTGAGAATTTTGGTTGCTCACTTACAGTGTTTACTGTGTTTTGTTCCAGCTACCACTTCGGAGAATTAGGCTTCCATTCAGCTTGGCAAATATATCTAGTTTCTTTGTTTTGGTATGATTATATATGAAATATATATATTGTATTAAACAAATTGTCAATTTAATTATTTGTTTGATTGCAGTTTGTGTTCGCCTTTTGTGTCGTGCTTATTAGTGCCTCTTATCTATTCGTCTTCGTACTTCATCATCAAATCTCTAACCACGCAAGGTGAATATTTCATTCACGACTCAATCTATTATGCTATGATAATCAAGTGGTAGATGTTGTTGAGATAAATTTGGATGTTAAAATGGTTGATGTTTAATTGTGATTAAGGTTAGTTTACGGTAAATAGTTGTGACACTAAATTGTTATGTGATGTTGAATTTGGTCGTTAGTATGAGTGATAATTAATATGAAATTGAATTTGATATAGGATAGTTAACAATTTAAAATAGATTATATATGTTGAACTTGACCCCTTTAAATGTTAAATAAATCGACATGTAGAAATAGTGTTAACTACACTTTGAACCATTGAATGTATGATTGATGTAGTAATTTGAAAATAGACGCCAAGTGAAAAACCATAATGTAATAATCTTTAATCTGCATGAAATGATAGTGTGGATTCTAGGAATAATTATGTTAATTTGCATAAATAACAAATGTAAATTAATACGATTATTTCGGGATTATTTAAATAAATTGTTGAATTGTTATGTATGGTTACTATTGATTGTTTATTTACTTTGACACCATCCCTGTTATCACACTGCAAGTTCCCTTTGCTATGCTTTGTTTTATTTAATGATAATGGGTTGAAATGATAAATACCCAATTGAACAACTTTGGCCTAGGATAGATAATTAAAAATAAGAAACCCAATTGGTCAACAAAAAAATCATTTTAGAAATTGAAATCTATTTGAAATTAAGGAATGAACTTAACAATTTGTTTGGAAATTAAGTAATGAACTTAATGAATTTAATTGAAATAAATTAATGGATTTAATTGAAATAAATTAATGGATTGAATTAAAATAAATTAATGGATTTAATTATAATGAATTAATAGATTAAATTGAAACGGATTAATAGATCTATTTAATTGAATAAAATGAATTGACAAACTTAATTGAAATGAGATTTAGAAACAAGTAAGTTTTAGAATTTAATAATTTAAAATTTATTAGATTTGTTAGATTTAGATTTAAACTCGGTTTTAATTTAATAGATTTGGAACTTGTTATAAAATTTAATTTGAGATTAAGTAACAAATTGACTTAAGAGGAATACAAAACTAACTAAAGTTTTATGGATTTGATTTAGCGATAATTTAAATTTAAAATGATTTAAAAATTTATGAATTAATTAAATCAGGACATTGTAAACTGATTATGGATTGAGTTGATTTGTAACTTGGAAATAACTTATTTGTGATGTGTAGATCACGGAACCAAATAAATGAAATCGATTTCTTTAAATAGAAATTTAATTGAATTTGGTAAATAAATCAATGAAGTTTTGATAAAAGGGAATTTAGCTAATGAAATTGAATTAATCGAATTTATGATTAAATTTAATATAACGATGAATGTAAATATGAATTGAAATGAATAGAATTTGATTTAATGATTTGAACTAAATTGACCATTAAATTGAATCCATGGATTATGAATTAAATTTAATAAGAGAAATTTGAATCTTATTAAATTGAACTTGAATACTTAAGTATTGTTAACTCAAGGGTTTGAACTAAAATTTCATTTGGAAATATGATTTTTAAATATTTGAAATAAATCGAATTGTGAAATGTCAAATTTTGAAAGTCAAATTTGCAACTTGAATTTTGGACTTTGATTTGTTTAAACTTAAATATTAAATGACCATCGGGTAATTAATGCGTAGTTATTAAAGAGACCGGGATCGGATATGGAGATACTCTCTGTCGATACCGAAACCACTTTAATAACTAATATACGCGGAGTGTTGATCCAGAATGAATTGGATGGTTTGGTGAACGCGTTGACTTAAGAAAGAGAACGATTTTGGATGACCCCTGACATGACTAAAATAGGAGCCGTGCCGGGCCATTGAGGATCACCATCTCTAGCGGACACACTTCTTCGATACCTTATCTATTACTTATGTGATTCGATTTGGGTGCACCCCTTGATTGGGAGTGTTGTTTCGCGGTGTTGGGGTAGTAGCTACTATGCCCAACATCAGTCCGGATCAGGAAACTACTAGTGTCCTAGTTGGTATCGCCTCATGTACCTTGTCATACTGTTTATCCTATCGCGACCACTACGATTTGTTTTGTGTTATACCTATGGGGTACCCTCTGATAACCACTAGTTTACGGTGGGGTTTACGGTACTGTATAGACTATGGCATTATAAAATGTGTTAAGGGGGATTATGGTAACGCCTTAACACTATTTTGATATCGTACTTTACTGATTAGACATTATCTACTTAGCGTATTCTATTATATATATAGATAGTTTACCGGATCCTTAGAGATGTTTATTTTATTCATCTTTGAGTTATGGACTTTATCCTTGCACTTGGTTATCCTGTATAAGATTTTGAGTCCTGACTCGAGTGTTTCTTTTATTTATGCTCGGGTCAGTCTTAAGCTATCCAGTTGCTGATCAAGGTTGGTTGAAGATGCTGAAGACTTTGCATTTACCTTTATTACTTATTTCCATTCTAGTATTGATGTACTAGTCTGTTAGACATTTATGTATTTCTTCTCAGTCACTTTATGTTGAGACATTGTTGTGTTTCCTGTAGTAGCTTCATGAACTACTATTATGATGATGTATTTTCCGCTGCATTATTCTGTGACTGTTCTGTGTCTGTGATGTTGTATTGATTCTCATTTACATTTATGTATTTATAATCCCATAATGACTCGTGTTTTGTATTATTTAAGTTGACATGTGTGGATTATTGTCAATTTAAATGGTCCAAATATACGGGTTGTTACAATATGTCTCATAGAAGGGTGTTAATCTAAAAGAAGTTGCCTTCTCCACCACCAAATAGATGCACGTTTGTAAAAGTCAATGTTTGTGACTCTGCAATATAATGTCCGACAGTCATCCATACAAGTTCATTTTTATACTGAACGAAACCGAAGGCACTTCTCCTACTACCATTAATAGCGAGTAGTCCTTGTAATTTGAATATTTCAAAATACAATAGGACCACTGCTATAATAAATGTCTCTTTATTGGGAGCTACCCAGAGAATGTCAACAAGAAGTCCTTCCGCTAATGAACATCTCTGGTCTTCAATAATCATCATCATCAACATGTCTTCACTTTCGAACGTATACATTGTTTGGTAGTGGATTTCGGATATGAATCACCCAAATCCGATCCCGATTCCTTCGAAACCAATTATCGATAAAAGGATGTTTTGTTCATATGTGGATATCAATCACCAATCAATTACTTCATCTTTTATTTAAATAAAATATCTTTCTAAGATATATTCTTTTGAATTTATTCCATTTTCTTTTCAAGAGCATATGGAATCTTTAAGCCTCATTTATCAAATCATTTGGTTAATTAAAAGCTTTTTAATCTTGGAATAATTCCAAATTAATTCACCTTTTACGTAGGAAAACATTTTCAAATTCATTTACTTAACTCTTTAACAAAGATTTTCAATTTCAAATCATAACTTTTAAATGGATAAAAAACTGTGTTATTTAAGACATAGTTTACTGCAAAGCCAAAACAATTAATTTCAAGTATAGGAATTAAAATATTTCCAATCCTTTATTTAAATCTCATATTGGAAAATATTATTTTAGAGCATCCGGGCTTTACCTTTGATCTGTTCCACCCCTCGTCTAAAAGAGAAAACAAAGGCCTGGTAAGTTCAGGGCACTAGTTGCTCCATTCTTAACCTTAGTTACACACCATATTTTACCATTTAGATATCACAGCGGGACAAATGTACTAGTCGTTTTCGCAGACTCCTTTCATTTTTAGAAATGATTTATTAAATTTCCAAATCATTATTTAAAATACTTATTCATTTATTCAATCATTCCATAAATCCTTCAAATCACCTTTAGAATACTTTATAAATCATTTTTGAACCTTTACAAAAGGTTTGGAAAAGAATGGTGTCATTTAAAACTATAATTTCAAAGTTGAATAAAAGTGTTGCGAAAAGAGCTATTTAAGCTATATTAATCAAAATGACTTTTTATCTTTTGAAAAATCCTTTTTTTTAAATCAAATCACTTCTAACACATTTTAAAAGATTCATAAGATTTATTCCACAAATTTAAAACATCATTTTCAAAGAAATCGTTTTATGGATTCCGAACTGCAAAACCGCAATTTTTTCAAAAACTTGTTTGACTCATATTTCAAAATCTTCTTATCGAAATCTCGATTTTCTTTCTTCGCTTGTAAACTATGGATATAATAGTTTGGAAAAATCTTATCTCGAAGGATTCCAAGCTATATTCCACTTTATACAATTATTTAACTTTAATGGCGTGAAATCGCGAACTACCGTTACGCGACGCGCCCACTTTTGACGTGTTTTTCAATTTTTTTTCAAACTTCGTGGAAACACATTTAAATGTTTATAAAAAATTTCTAAATCATTTTAAACTCATTTTAAACAATATTTTTCATATTTCAAATCTAGTTTCCATTTCATTTCGTACTATGTTATTATAATATTCATTTTCAACCTTTTTGTATTTTCAAAACCATTAACAGGCTAAATAACTTCTTATACACTTCCATATGGATTTATTTTTCATTAATTAATCATTGTTAATTGCTTAACTATTTTTATTTTATCACAACCAAGTTATCAACCATATCAACATCCATATTATCAACCATATAATCAACCAAGTTATCAACCAAGTATTTAAATTTTTAATTTAAACATTCATATAATTATTTTCTAAATTGAGTACTCACCTTAAATCAAACCAACTTCCTACCAACTTTCATATCATCACAACACTTCGCGTGACCATTGTTAACTTCAACTAATAAACTTCTACTCCACTAAATTAATTTCTTCTTCACTTAAACATCACCTAGAACCATGCTTCTCTCCTCTAAACCACAAAACGATGCTCCATCACCATCCTTTAGCTAACGACCATCCTTCCTTCCCCACTTTGCTCACAACCAAGCTCTTTCACATCCATCATGCTCTCGGCCTTGAGCTTCCATGGGCATGGATGCCCCAAACCTTCCACCATGCTTTGCTATTTGATTTTCTAATGATGTTCTAAGGCATTTGACAATGTTTGGAGGAGATTATAGTTTGTTTGAGATGATTTTTAGAAAGTTAAAGAGGAGGAAGAAGAAGATGAAGACATTAATGAGAAGAAGAAGAAGAGCTTAAGAAAGAAGAAGAAGAAGAAGGATATGGATGTGTGAATTTTTGAAAGAATGGAATGGATATTTATAGCCATAATTTCCTTAACACTTAAGCATTTTCTTTTACTCTTTTACCCTCTCATCACACCATTACACATGGCCCAAGGCTATTCGATGTGCTCCCATCACTTCTTGTCTCTTTACTTAAGAGCTAAGGGATGTATTTGGATAGAAAAATGGACTTAAGGTGAGATTTGATTTGACTTGTGTTGGATTTTGTGAAAATATCTTCTTTATTAATTAAACACTTAGCTTAAATAAATCCATAGTTAATATAATTGAAGTGTTTATTTCTTTATTAATATGTTTATATAACAACTATTCAAGTTGCAAAATGTTTACATAACTTATATTGAACAAAATGTTGATTTTCGACAAAATGTTTTATGGCCACATTTTGACATTTTTTTAAACTATTTATTCATGTAAACAAAACTTGAAAATAAATTTCTTATAATTTTTAAATTATTAAAACAAGTATATTTGGCTTATAAAATAATATAAAAAAATATTGTAATTCATTTGCAAAATACGACATTGATTTTGTTAATGCGCGACGAAATTTGTCAATCAATATAACATAATTATATATATAATTGTAAAAAATTTATCAACCTGTTATTATCTTTATATAATGATTTTAGAAGGAGATATTCATCTTTTAAAACAATTATTTGACTGTATACCCAATTTTATCCAAAACCGGCTTTTGTCAATGTTACGGTAAAAGTCCAAAATCTTTATTCAATTTAAAAATAAGTTTACCATTCTTATTTATTATATAAAACATGATTATTTAAGTTTGAAAATTCTATATTTGAATACTTATATACATTAAATATTTCATTTTCAAAGTGGTAAAATTATGGGCCGTTACATACTTCCCTCCTTAAAAGAATTTCGTCCCCGAAATTACCCCAAACAAACCCCAAAGGTATTTACCAACAATATTTATCTTTAATATTAATTCTTTAGGATACATAGACCATTCGTATGTAATATATGATTTGATCTCTTATTCGAATGCACTTCTTTTTTTCCAAACTCAATCCTCTAGTATGGACTCTAATCAGGCTTCTAGATCATAAACCTTTGCTTTCCTTGCACAACTCTCAACTATGATAGAAAACTCAAGTACCTAACCATAAACTCACTTCAATGTTCATCGTCAAGAATCGAGTGATAAATCGGTTTTTGGATTGGTGTAAACACCTCAAAATTCCGTACTCGAATCTTAGATCAAATTCATGTAATGAAATGATCTACTTATAACATATGTATTTATTAACTTCCAAAAAAATTTCATAAAATCTTTTATCTTAAGTTCAAACATTTTATAAAGATGTTTCTTTATATAATCCCTTTAATTATTTATTTCCAAATATTTTTGTTAAAGGAAAATATTCTAAAGGAACCATTTTTCACTCAGTAGATAATTTATCTTTATTATAAAAAAAATTGTTTTTGTTTTTTTATTCACAATCATTTTTACTTAGTATATTTCCTTTAATACTAATATTATTTATGAATTATTTCGTAAAACTATTACTTAAGTTTATTATATCTTACAACTTAGGCAAATCAATCACTTTTATGTCCAAATTCTTAATTTATGCTAGAAAATATTTTCCGGGTTATAATTATCTTTTTAAAGAGTCATAATTTTACTAAAGTGAATAAATAGTTCGTGACTTAAATCTATATTTTTATGACATATCTTTACATCCTAAGAGTATATACAAATCCCAAATTTCAAATTGATTTTAATTAAATTCATCTGTTTAATAAATTTAAACTTTGTTGTAATTTACTATTATCTTCAATTCATATGTTATACAACTTATTTCTTATTTAATACTATTATTATTTTTCTAGCTTGGAAAAACAAATTTCTAAAGCTACCCGTATTTAAATCATCAAATTCTTAGCCTTTAAATTCTTTTTATCTATAAATCCTATTTATAAATTATACTTATCTAATTTCATTTACTCAACATATTTCACGATCTTTTATCAAAACTTTTCATTAATTTCTTAGCTCTGAGTTAGGTATGACTTAGAAATTTTCGATTGTCCAAAATCATCAGAAATTCTGCTCTATCTTAACAATTGGTGATCCTAATTTATCTTTGGTTTAAACACTTTAATAAAGATTACTAATCAATTTATCAATTAATGATTCACATTATCTCTTTAAATTAAGAAAATTATATAGATTGAGTGACTCCAAAATCATACCAAAGAACTGGGTACTACCAATAGTATCACATATCCCTTTAATAAGAAGAGTAACACTTAAGAGAAGTGTTTACCATCCGAACACATCACTTGCCCATTTTTAGTTTATTTTCGAGTTGCTCGAACTAGTTATCATAAAATGCTTTTTTATTTATTCGAAATAATACCATTATGATTTTCAAAATCCTTTAGAGATTACTTTGTTTATAAAATATATTTTATAAATTCATCTTATATTAACTTACTTACTTTTAATCACCTTTAAATTTTCATATCTTCCATATCTACATTTTATAAAATTATCATATCTTTGTAAAATACCTCCTTTTTTTTATAAGACATGCTCATTTATTATCTTATATTAATTCATTTATCTTAACTAGTATTATTATCAAACATCTTATAGTCAAATCATGAAACTTAATTCACAAGGTGTTTATTAAATCAACGGATGATAATACTTAAAGGTTATCATTCCCTTAAATAAAAGCTAACACACTATTAATAACTATACTATTTTCAAAAGTTATTTCTTTATAAATAATACATAAGCTTAGGTAGAATTATTTCATTTACCCAAAATTTTCGAAATCAGTGTGTCCGTTCACCTTGTTTAAATGTTTAGGAACCCTCATCGATAATGGTGATCAAGCGCATTGATCGGGATCCATAGATCACTCAACAGATAAATCAACACAAAATAATTTATTAGTTACTAACAAATACACGCTCATATATAATACTCTTAAACTCATTCTAGGGTGTTATTAACCCTATCTATAATGAGTTACTCGTCCTAGGATATTACTAACCCTATCTCTGACGAGTCTTACCCCAACAGAGCCTAGGTGTTCGCTCAACCAAAGCTCTGATACCAAATGTAACGACCCGTTTTTCCGTACCTTTTGAATCGACAATAAACCACACATGTCCAAGTCAAATTGCACAAACAAGCAGATCATTAAGGGTAAAAAAATAAAGACAAAATAGAATCTCACACGAATGGAATAACATATATTATTTCAATAATAATCTTTACAGTGGAAAATTTTAAAATACAATATCAGAGTCTAACTTAGATTCAGCCTGAACAGTTATAAACCTCTGTCGTTACAAATGATGAAAACAACAAAACAAATGCAATAGATGCAGCGGATAATAGAATACGTCCATACGATGATGAAGATCTCTAGCTCTCCTCTTGAAACTCCAACCGTCTTCAACTAAACCTAAAACTACTTGGACCTGACTCGAGTATTAAAAATACCTAGATCAGGCTTGATAAACCAGCGTGAGATACTCGAAATTTTAAATTGACGATGTTATCAAAACCTTTGAAAAGAAGGGTATCTCATAAGACCATGCCCACACATAAATATGGACGGGTTTTTACCTTATGATAACTAAAACACTTTTATTACCAAAATAATTTTATATTATCTTTAATGACATTCTTTTGGAAAACATCATTCAAATAAACTTATTCAAATAAGGTATCAATACCCGGACTAAGTCTAAGGGAATATATCCGGACTAGGTCAATGGAATATACCAAACGGAGTATACGATACCAAAAGGGGTAGTTGAAATGTTTGCAAAGTATTACAGCTATTTTGGGAATACAATCAAAACTGTAAAGCTTGTATTGAAATTGGATTTTCCAACATGATAGGGAACCTCGATAAACACGCATAGCAACCGGAACTCGAAGGTTTTCATGCAAGGACTCACACACCACTATTCCTCATATTGCCACGCTTCTTGATATCTGGTGGCTTCTCATGCAAGGACTCACATGCCACTATACCATACAATAAGGGTCCCATCTAGACACCTTGATGACCTAGATCATACACCGCCAGTCACCTTGAGGGATCATACGCCACCCTCATCATACTAAGCCTGAAATATGTAACATAGTTCCTGTATCATTTCCGAGATGTGAGGCTTGGGAGTGAGGTTATGCTCAACTTAGGAAAAGCCACATTTTTTAGACAAAATCACACTTTGATCATAACATATTCCACTTTGAATGCCACATTACCATTCCTTCATCACTATTTGACTTCCACGAACATACAACCTCTGAGCTCATACGTCTCAGAGAAGGCTGTTAGCTAAGAGAAGTTGCGTTCTCCACCACCAAATAGATGTATGTTTGTGACTCCGCAATACAATGTCAGACACTCATCCATACAAGTTCGTTCTGGGACTGAACGAAACCGAAGGCGCTCCTCCTACTACCATTAGTAGCGAGTAGTCCTTGTAATCCAAAGATTTCAAAATATGATAGGACCACTACTATAATAAATGTCTCTATATTGGGAGCTATCCAGAGAATGTCAACAAGCAGTCCTTCCGCTAATGAAGATTTCCGATCTTCATTAATCATCATCATCAACATGTCTTCACTTTCGAATGTATACATTGGTTCGAAGTGGTTTTTGGATGGATCACCCAAATCCGACCTCGGCTCCTTCGAATCTAATTATCGATAAAAATATGTTTAGTTCATATATGGATATCAATCATCAATCAATTACTTCATCTTTTATTTAAATCAAATATCTTTCTTAGATATATTCTTTTCAATTTATTCCATTTTCTTTCCAAGAGTATATGGAATCATTATGCCTTATTTATCGAATCATTTGGTTAATTAAAACCTTTAATCTTGGAATAATTCCAAATCAATTCACCTTTTACTTAGGAAAACATTTTCAAATCATTTACTTAACTCTTTAACAAAGATTTTCCGTTTCAAATCATAACTTTTAAATGGATCAAAAACTTTGTTATTTAAGACATAGTTTACTACAAACCCAAAACAATTAATTTCAAGCATAGGAATTAAAATAATTCCAAATCCTTTATTTAAATCTCATATTGGAAAATATTATTTTAGAGCATCCGGGCTTTCCTTTCGATCTGTTCCACCCCTCGTCTAAAAGAGAAAACAAAGGCCAGGTAAGTTCAGGGCATTGGTTGCTCCATTCCTAACCTAAGTTATACACCTTATTTTACCATTTAGATCTCACAGGCGGGACAAATGTACTAGTCATTTCCACATACTCCTTTCATTTTTAGAAATGATTTATAAAACTTCCAAATCATTATTTAAAATACATATTCATTTATTTAACCATTCCATAAATCCTTCAAATCACCGTTACAATACTTTATAAATCATTTAAGGACCTTTACAAAAGATTTGGAAAAGAATGGTTGCATTTAAAACTAAAATTTCAAAGTTGCAGAAAAGTGCTGCGAAAAAGTGTTGTGAAAAGTGCTTTTTAAGCTATGTTAATCAAAACGACTTTTTATCATTTGAAAAATCCATTTTCATAACTCAAATCACTTTTAACATATTTTAAAAGATTTATAAGATTTATTCTACAAATTTAAAACTTCATTTTCAAAATTCTTTTATGGATTCCGAACTGCCAAACTGCGATTTTTTCAAAAACTTGTTTTACTCATATTTCAAAATATTTTTATAAAAATCTTGATTTTCTTTCTTCGTTTGAAAATTATGGATATAATAGTTCGGAAAATTCTTATGTCGAATGATTTCGAGCTATATTCCACTTTGTACACTTATTTAACTTTTATGGCGCGAAATCGTGAACTACCGTTACGCGACGCACCCACTTTTGACTTGTTTTTCAATTACTTTTCAAACTTTATGGAAACACTTTTAAATGTTTATAAAACATTTCTAAATCATTTTAAACTCATTTTAAACAATATTTTTATTATTTCAAATCCATTTTCCATTTCATTCATACTATGTTGTTATAATATTCATTTTCAACCTTTTTATATTTTCAAAACCATTAAGAGGCTAAATAACTTCATATACACATCCACATGGATTTATTTTTCATTAGTTAATCATTGTTAATTACTTAAATATTTTTATTTTATCACAACCAAGTTATCAACCATATCAACATCCATATAATCAACCATATAATCAACCAAGTTATCAACCAAGCATTTAAATTTTTAATTTAAACATTCATATAATTATTTTCTAAATTGACTACTCACCTTAAATCAAACCAACTTCCTACCAACATTCATATCAGTACAACACTTTGTTTGACCATTGTTAACTTCAACTAATAAACTTCTATCCACTAAATCAATTTCTTCTTCACTTAAACATCACCTAGAACCATGCTTCTCTCCTCTAAGACACACAACCATCCTCCATCACCATGTTTTAGCTCACCGCCATCCTCCTTTCCCTATTTTGCTCACGTCCAAGTCCCTCCACATCCACCATGCTCTCGGCCTTGAGCTTCCATGGGCATGGATGCCCCAAACCTTCCACCATGTGTTGCTATTTGATTTTCTAATGATGTTCTAAGGTATTTGACAAAGTTTGGAGGAGATCAGAGTTTGTTTTATACGATTTTAGAAAGTTAGAAAGGAGGAAGAAGAAGATGAAGACATTAAAGAGAAGAAGAAGATAGCTTAAGAAGGAAGAAGAAGAAGAAGAAGGATATGGATGTGTGAATTTGTGAAAGAATGGGATGGGTATTTATAGCCTTAATTTCCTTAACACTTAAGCATTGTTATTTTACTCTTTTACCCCTCTCATCAGACCATTACACATGGCCCAAGGCTATGTGATGTGCTCCCATCGCTTCTTGTCTCTTTACTTAAGAGCTAAGGGATGTATTTGGATGGAAAAATGGACTTAAGGTGAGATTTGATTTGATTTGTGTTGGATTTTGCGAAAATATCTTCTTTATATTCTTTTCTTTATTAATTAAACACTTAGCATAAATAAATCCATAGTTAATATAAGTGGAGTGTTTATTTCTTTCTTAATATGTTTATATAACAACTATTCAAGTTGCAAAATGTTTACACAACTTATATTTAACAAAACATTGATTTTCGATAAAATGTTTTACGGCCACATTTTGACCTTTTTGTTAAACTATTTATTCATGTAAACCAAACTTGAAAAGAAATTTCTTATCATTTTTAAATAATTAAACAAGTATATTTGGCTAATAAAATAATATAAAACAATATCGAAATTCAATTGAAAAATATGACATTGATTTTGTAAATGAGCGACGAAATTTGTCAATCACTATAACATAATATATATAATTGTAAAACTTTTATCAACCTATTATTATCTTTATATAACGATTTTAGAAGCAGTTATTCATCTTTTAAAACAATTATTTGATCGTATATCCAATTTTATCCAAAACTGGCTTATGTCAATTTTGTCAACGTTACAGTAAAATTCCAAAATCTTTATTCAATTCTAAAAATAAGTTTACCATTCTTATTTATTATATAATACATGATTATTTAAGTTTGAAAATTATAAATTTGAATATTTAAATACATTAAATATTTCTTTTTCAAAGTGATAAAATTACGGATCGTTGCACATGGAGTGGAACATGAAGTTGTGATGCTCGTGAGTAGGATATAGTAGTCTATGTGTACCCAAGGTGATCTTTGTGTACCCCAAGTGTTGGACGAATGTGTATGTCTGTAACGACCCAGAATTTTTGATAATTAAAATTCGAATATTTAATTGATTTTAAATATTAATAAATGAATTTAATAAGTCGAATAATTTATTTAAAGGATATTGGATTTAATTTGATAATTAAATCGATAAATTAATAATTGAAATTCCAGAAATAATTGAAAATCGAGTTTAAAATGATTGAAAATGATTTGTAAAATTTTATTTAATCATACTGGAGTTATAGAAATGTTATAGAACTTTTAAAATTGAATTTGGAGTTAATTTGTGAAAATCGAATATTTTAATATTTAATTATCGACTGTAAAAATAGTCAATTTTCGAACAGTCTCAGAATTGAACGAAACCAGTTCCATTGGATCCGTAATAGTTAGTTATTATCGGATTTCAATTTTCGTATCCATCGGAGTTGTCGTTTGACCGTGGCAGCTCGAAACGCCTCGAAATTGATTTAAATCAGTTTAATTTAAATTGATCGTTTATTGCCATATCTCACACATACGATCGAATTAGCTTCCGAAACCTGTTCCATTGTGTCCGAAATGCGGGGTAAACCCTAGAAACGCCGGTCACCGCGTGTAAATCGGAGTTCGAAAATTCCGGATAAATAATAATTTGTGAATTTTTCTATATAAGCCCCTCCACCTTTTCATTTGCAAAAGAAATAAACAACCCTAGGGTTTCAAAATGCCCCAGCCGCCAGTTATCAATGAACGCCCAGAAAACATCAATTTTCTTCCTCTCCAATCTCTTCATCTACGCGTTTTTAGGCAACGACCCCAACTACAAAAACGTAGAGCTTCACGAGACCTTCGATATGAACGGTTGTGATCAAAATTCGAGAAGTAGATCAACATCTACAGGGCTGCGTCTGCCCACCAGTCACGCACGCAATTCGAGGGGAGATTGGAGCCGAGCTTCCTACTGCTCTGGCCGTGGGGAGGGCTTGGATAGGTGAATCAAACTGAGGTGCCTGATCGTCTTCAGATGAATCGAATTGATCGCGATAATTAGTGGATGGGGGCGGCTTCTTTGGGTTCACGTACGTGAAAATCACGTTGGAGATGAAGCACAAAGGTGCGGCCGTGATTTGCAGTTGTGGGATGGATGGCTCAGATCTGTTAGGGTTAGAAATATAAAAGAAAATTGTAAATATAATTATAATTTAATTTGTGTAATCTTTAAAATATCGTAACTTAGTCATACTTTATCATATTACGACGAAACTTTTTGCGTTGCATTCGTGTCGACGAGCACTATGTGTTGGAACTGGATTGGAAGCGATCGGGGTCAGTGAAAATTTTGAGTGAAATTAAACGTCTGTTTAATTTCATTCGAAATAAACGCTACAAAATTCTATCGGAAAATCACGGTGAGATCTTCTCACTCAAGAATTGAAAAGTGGAATTTTCAGTTATTTATTTGATTGCTACTGGATGTGATATTAGATATAGTAGGATATATATCTATATATAGCAATATATACATATTGGCATATGTATATATTGGATTGATTGATTTCCCGCCTCGTATAGCGGATGAGACCCTATTGCGCCGTTAGTAAGCGGATTTTTATAAAACCCATATACCGCGATAATTCCGTACTGGAGCGGAATTGGTATTGTGCTAATGTCTGTGGATGCAGGGAAACAGGTTGGAGGGATCCAACTGGATTCCTCACCAGTAGTTATTTATTTACAGAGATTGATGTATATTCTGTTATCATATGTTGATATATGATGTTGTTGTTGTGATTGACTAATTAGTGCTGTTGCATCATCGGATTCAAGTTTTAAAGATAACGACTTTTACTCTAAAAGGATTTTTAAAGTGATCTTTGAAATTATACGTTTTATTGAATTGTTGAATTGATTTATTTTAAATAAATAAACGTTCAAATTTTAAAGTTATAAAAGTTAAGACCTTTGTGAAATATAACCGAAAAGTGATTTTTGGAATAAACAGTTGATTGATTTATAAAATGGTTTAAGTTGAGATTTTTAAAATATTATAAACGGTTTACTTAAAAGGGTTATAAAGTTGACACTTTATAAATTAAAATGTTGGTATTATAAAACGAGTTTTTATAAGCGTTAAAATGAATTTTTAAGAATTTATAAATAAATGGAATTTATAAATTGTGAACTTATAAATGGAGATGATTTTGTAAAATAAAGGAATTATAAGTATTTGACTTATAATATGGATTGTTGGTATAAGATTTGAGTTATGAATTAAATTTGTTAATTCAGGGAATTTTTATAAATCGAAGTTTATAAATAGGGAAAGAATTTATAGACATAGTTTATAAATTCGAAATCAATGGGATTTGATAAATTAAATATAGAAGATTATTAAAGGAGATATATTCGCGATTTTGGATAGCGAATTATTATTGAAATAAAACGTGTAAAAAATAGTGAAATGTAATTAGTGAAGGATATTCACGATTTTGGACAATGAATATATTGTTAAGTAAAATGGATATGGTTTTGGAAAAAGTGATATATGAAATGAAGTAATTGTTTTAAAAGATGTTTTAAAACGTGTTAAATATCGAAATCATAGATTTCAACATCCATTGTTGAAATAGACGTTTTCGAGGAATAAGGAAATGATGGACTATAACACTGTTGTTATAGTAAATGATTTCCGAAAGGAAATGTTTATATAGTATTGGGATTTATATATCTATCTAAAAAATTCGAATCCCTATACTAGTGATTTTGAGTCATCGTAACGATGTTTTACGTAACATTCATTTTGACTCAAATAGATGTTGTTTAAAAGAATGATTTCCTTAAAGAATGAAATATATATTTAATTTGATTTAAGTATATCGAATATTTTCCAAGGGTTGAAAATAAAAGATTTGTGAAACACTTATTATTGAATAAGTATGGAATGTTTTCCAAAATGAAATGAAACGTTTTGAGATTTTTATCTTCTTAAAAGATAAATTGAAATTGAATATTTGAAAACGATTGAAAATCGAATATTAGTAGATATTCGAAAAATGTAAATTCAATATGGAATTTATAAAGGAAAGGGAAACTGTTTAGAAAAATAAACGTTGATTTATTTTTGAAGTGGAAATTTTATATCTATTAAAGATATTTTTGGAAAATAAATAATTTGGGAAAATTATTTGGAATCTGATGATGTCGCGCATCTTTATTGATAGTTAAATAACCGACTATCAATAATTACCTTTAGATAGGTATTTGTTGTGAATTGGATGAATTTGAATGCCACACTTATTTTTGAATAAGCGCTCACTATTCGGGTTAGCCGGGAAAGGACCATGGGGTCGTATAACCCATTCCGAATATGTGATACGTCGTTATGAATTGCATTCGAAGACCGGTGTTGAAGACCGGAGATTTTTGAAAACGGAAGGATTACCGTCGAGTTACTCTACATCGGCTGATCTCTGATTTAGAGGTTTTATCACCCTTAGTGACGGGAAGTCCGGACGTGATTAGAAAATTATCCGGATATGCAAGGGCTTCGTGAGAAGTGCCTTCGGTTCTGTTCGATCCCGAAACAGACTTGTATGGATTGTGTGTCTGACGTTACAATTTGAGATATAAAGCTGATTTCTTTCAAATACATTTCTGTTGGTGGCGGAGAATTTATTCTCTTAGCTTAACACCCTTCTCTGAGACGTACGAGCTCAGAGGTTATGTAGTTGAAATTTATCAGCGATATACTCCCAATTTGGTAACGTGGCATACTGAGTGTTGCTGTGAAATGATCAGTGTTTGATCATTTGTGATATGATCATTTGTTTGATCTTATATCTTTGTGATCATAGGTTGATCATTTTGTTTGACCCAAAGCAGGGCTTTGTAGAAAGCGTAGCTTCGTGGACGAGACTTCGTCGAGCCTCACACCCCGGAAATGGTCAAAACAGGAAGGATGCAGCAAGGTTCTAGGGAGTAGCGCCCCTTAGTGTATGTCATTCCTTCTGGATAGAGGTGGTATCATGGTATGGAGCCCAGATACTTAACCTATGTGGTTGCTGCATTATTATCTATGTGGTTTGTTGGAAATCGGGGATCCTCGGGAAGATCGGTTATGATCGGGGGATGGCATACGCGTGTCAGTAGTTACCTATTTTTGCAGAGGTAACCCGGCCTTGTGTTGGCAGAGATCCGGTTAGGTTCTCGGGTCGTCTATTCCAGGGACGTACCCATCGTGGATAGGAAGTTCCTTAGCCTGACCATTTGTTGGAAATCCAAAGAAACAATACGATCTTGTACGGTTTTAGTTGTAGAACCTATCATTCACTTATGGTGGTCACCACTGTTTGGATGGTAGCTATAGTAGGCATAAGTGCGGAATGCCTATGCTGGCTAAGATTAATATTATACTTTCGAAATGTTTTCTACACTATGCACTAATAATAATATCAAAAAGAATTTGATTTTGCGTAGTAAGCATCTTTGACTATCATAAGAAGAAATCTCCTCCAATTCTGCGTTTGCATTGTGTGTGTGGCGGGAGGTCTTATGGTAGTTTCATTTTCCAAAAGCATTGCGAATTGACATTAAAGTTTTCCTGTTGTTTATTTTAAAGAATAACTGTTTTACGATCTCACACCAGTCACCATGACTGACTCGGAGTTTATTGTTCCCTTCTAAACTCTGGGTGCCCACCAATTTCCACACGGGCAGCCTAGAGTTATGTTATCAGGATATTCTGGAGCTTTGGAGATAAGCTGGATGACAAGACGTAGTATTTGTATCTGATAGTATTTATTCCGCTGTGTATTCCGTATGAGGACAAGTTATATAACTGTCCATTGTTGTATATTGACTCTGATGATTGATGTATGTATAAAATGATATAGCTCTTTGTTTGAAAAGACTAGTGTTTATTTATTATATATTGTTCCGCTGCGATGTGTAAGATTCTGATATTGTTTTCTGTTCTGATGTTGTTCTTCTTTCTTCTTCCTTCTTCTTCTGTTTTCTTCTTCTTCTGCCTTTTTCTTCTTTCTTAAACCCTCACTATTGGAGTTTCCGGCATTCGATTTCTCGGCAGTCGATAAAGTGAGTATCGATGTCGAATTTTCGAAAGTCGAAAATTCCCGTACGTGACAGCGTGGTATCAGAGCATATGGTTAAGCGACAACCCTGCTCTGTTGGGTGTTACTCATTAGAGATAGAGTCAGTAGTACTCTAGAATGAGTTGAGTGTAATAATAGATACGAGTGCGTATTTGTTAGTTAATATAAAATTGTTTTATATTGTGATGATTGGTTTGTTGAGTGGTATATGGATTCTGGTCGGTATTGTCCGTACAACTCTATCGATAGGAATCTCTAAACACTTGTATAGAACAATTCGGCACAATATTGTTTTAAATAGGGTAAATGAGATAATTTTACCCAAAACTATTTTTGTATATAAAAGGAATGATTTTCTGTAAATTACTATAGTATATGGTTGCATGGTTGTTAGAAGTGATAATATTAAATTATTATCATTGAAATTGAATAAGAAAATGAAATCGTAACTCCAAAGTTAAGAGATAAATCCATATACAAATGAAATTTAAGAATGCAAATTATAAATGTGATTTGTAATTTAAAATGGAATTCCAGAGAAGTTTTTGGAAATGTTTTGAAAAGAATTTGAAAATTTTGGAGATTTGGAAAGTTTAATTCCTTTTTGATTTGAAAATGAATTTCGAAGGTTTGAAAAGTATTTTGGAAAGATAAAAGCTCTAAACTCTTTTCGGTCGCTGGAAAATAATTCCGATGATGACCGCGGCATCATTGGTGTTCATTTTCGGGTTTCCAAAAGAGGAATTGCTGCCAAATTGTTTTAAATAAAAGTTGTTTGAAAAATTTGGGTTTTTGTTTTAGAAATTCAAAGGATAATTTGAATTGTTTTCAAAAATGATTTTGAAAAGGTTGAAAAGACTCTGGAATTGAGTATTGAATTATGAAAATAAAATTGTGAATGAATGAATCAATTTGCAATTGCAAGTACATGAATGTAAATTGAATTCGAATTTAAATCCAGTTTAATATAAGTGGTTATAAACCAAAATAGTGAATTGTAAATAAATTTTGGAAATGAACGAAAGATTAAAACTGGAATTGAAACTGAATGTTGAAAACAAATTTGAATAAAAAGAATTAGAATTTGTAATGAATTAGTAAATGAAACTAATTTAAAATGATGCAGTTGTGAATGAAAGATAATTGATAAAAATTCAATATTCAGAAGATAAACCGAATCCAAATTAGATTGGAATTGTGAATTGAATTCAAATGAATTTGAAATGTAAAATTGGATAAGAAATGAATATGTGTAACTTCAATAGTGAATTAGAGATGATATAAGAAATTATATTGAAAATTTTGTAATAGAATTTGCAAAATAGTTTGAATATATGTAACTAGATATTATGGCTAGTAGGATATACAGGTGTAAATGAATTGGGATTTTGATTTTCAAAGATAAATTTGAATTGCTCGACAAAAGGTAGGTATTTAAATTTCAATATGAAATTTGATGATTTTCTTGTCTAGCCGCTTGGCTTTTTCTTTTCTTTTTGAAATCTGAGAGTCCGTAGGGACGTTTTGTAGTCGTACCGTATTAGCCGCGCAAAGGAGACGCTGGCAAAATTATTCGAAAATTTAGGGCGTTAGAAAATTTTTGTGAAAATTTTGAAAGTTTAAATTTGAATTTGAATTTGAATTTGAATTTTGAAGTTAAACAATGTTGTTTGAAGATTATGAAAATGTTAGAAATTTAGTTGAATTGATAACGAATCTTTAATAGAAAGATTTGTTTTGAAAAATTGATAAAACTATTTAAATTGTGAAAGATAATAGACGAATTAAGGACCTTTTTTCCTAACTTGTAATTTCGAGGACGAAATTCTTTTAAGGGGGGAAGTCTGTAATGACCTAGAATTTTTGATAATTAAAATTCGAATATTTAATTGATTTTAAATATTAATAAATGAATTTAATAAGTCGAATAATTTATTTAAAGGATATTGGATTTAATTTGATAATTAAATCGATAAATTAATAATTGAAATTCCAGAAATAATTGAAAATCGAGTTTAAAATGATTGAAAATGATTTGTAAAATTTTATTTAATCATACTAGAGTTATAGAAATGTTATAGAACTTTTAAAATTGAATTTGGAGTTAATTTGTGAAAATCGAATATTTTAATATTTAATTATCGACTGTAAAAATAGTCAATTTTCGAACAGTCTCAGAATTGAACGAAACCAGTTCCATTGGATCCGTAATAGTTAGTTATTATCGGATTTTAATTTTCGTATCCATCGGAGTTGTCGTTTGACCGTGGCAGCTCGAAACGCCTCGAAATCGATTTAAATCAGTTTAATTTAAATTGATCGTTTATTGCCATATCTCACACATACGATCGAATTAGCTTCCGAAACCTGTTCCATTGTGTCCGGAACGTGGGGTAAACCTTAGAAACGCCGGTCACCGCGTGTAAATCGGAGTTCGAAAATTCCGGATAAATAATAATTTGTGAATTTTTCTATATAAGCCCCTCCACCTTTTCATTTGCAAAAGAAATAAACAACCCTAGGGTTTCAAAATGCCCCAGCCGCCAGTTATCAATGAACGCCCAGAAAACATCAATTTTCTTCCTCTCCAATCTCTTCATCTACGCGTTTTTAGGCAACGACCCCAACTACAAAAACGTAGAGCTTCACGAGACCTTCGATATGAACGGTTGTGATCAAAATTCGAGAAGTAGATCAACATCTACAGGGCTGCGTCTGCCCACCAGTCACGCACGCAATTCGAGGGGAGATTGGAGCCGAGCTTCCTACTGCTCTGGCCGTGGGGAGGGCTTGGATAGGTGAATCAAACTGAGGTGCCTGATCGTCTTCAGATGAATCGAATTGATCGCGATAATTAGTGGATGGGGGCGGCTTCTTTGGGTTCACGTACGTGAAAATCACGTTGGAGATGAAGCACAAAGGTGCGGCCGTGATTTGCAGTTGTGGGATGGATGGCTCAGATCTGTTAGGGTTAGAAATATAAAAGAAAATTGTAAATATAATTATAATTTAATTTGTGTAATCTTTAAAATATCGTAACTTAGTCATACTTTATCAGATTACGACGAAACTTTTTGCGTTGCATTCGTGTCGACGAGCACTATGTGTTGGAACTGGATTGGAAGCGATCGGGGTCAGTGAAAATTTTGAGTGAAATTAAACGTCTGTTTAATTTCATTCGAAATAAACGCTACAAAATTCTATCGGAAAATCACGGTGAGATCTTCTCACTCAAGAATTGAAAAGTGGAATTTTCAGTTATTTATTTGATTGCTACTGGATGTGATATTAGATATAGTAGGATATATATCTATATATAGCAATATATACATATTGGCATATGTATATATTGGATTGATTGATTTCCCGCCTCGTATAGCGGATGAGACCCTATTGCGCCGTTAGTAAGCGGATTTTTATAAAACCCATATACCGCGATAATTCCGTACTGGAGCGGAATTGGTATTGTGCTAACGTCTGTTGATGCAGGGAAACAGGTTGGAGGGATCCAACTGGATTCCTCACCAGTAGTTATTTATTTACAGAGATTGATGTATATTCTGTTATCATATGTTGATATATGATGTTGTTGTTGTGATTGACTAATTGGTGCTGTTGCATCATCGGATTCAAGTTTTAAAGATAACGACTTTTACTCTAAAAGGATTTTTAAAGTGATCTTTGAAATTATACGTTTTATTGAATTGTTGAATTGATTAATTTTAAATAAATAAACGTTCAAATTTTAAAGTTATAAAAGTTAAGACCTTTGTGAAATATAACCGAAAAGTGATTTTTGGAATAAACAGTTGATTGATTTATAAAATGGTTTAAGTTGAGATTTTTAAAATATTATAAACGGTTTACTTAAAAGGGTTATAAAGTTGACACTTTATAAATTAAAATGTTGGTATTATAAAACGAGTTTTTATAAGCGTTAAAATGAATTTTTAAGAATTTATAAATAAATGGAATTTATAAATTGTGAACTTATAAATGGAGATGATTTTATAAAATAAAGGAATTATAAGTATTTGACTTATAATATGGATTGTTGGTATAAGATTTGAGTTATGAATTAAATTTGTTAATTCAGGGAATTTTTATCAATCGAAGTTTATAAATAGGGAAAGAATTTATAGACATAGTTTATAAATTCGAAATCAATGGGATTTGATAAATTAAATATAGAAGATTATTAAAGGAGATATATTCGCGATTTTGGATAGCGAATTATTATTGAAATAAAACGTGTAGAAAATATTGAAATGTAATTAGTGAAGGATATTCACGATTTTGGACAGTGAATATATTATTAAGTAAAATGGATATGGTTTTGGAAAAAGTGATATATGAAATGAAGTAATTGTTTTAAAAGATATTTTAAAACGTGTTAAATATCGAAATCATAGATTTCAACATCCATTGTTGAAATAGACGTTTTCGAGGAATAAGGAAATGATGGACTATAACACTGTTGTTATAGTAAATGATTTCCGAAAGGAAATGTTTATATAGTATTGGGATTTATATATCTATCTAAAAAATTCGAATCCCTATACTAGTGATTTTGAGTCGTCGTAACGATGTTTTACGTAACATTCGTTTTGACTCAAATAGATGTTGTTTAAAAGAATGATTTCCTTAAAGAATGAAATATATACTTAATTTGATTTAAGTATATCGAATATTTTCCAAGGATTGAAAATAAAAGATTTGTGAAACACTTATTATTGAATAAGTATGGAATGTTTTCCAAAATGAAATGAAACGTTTTGAGATTTTTATCTTCTTAAAAGATAAATTGAAATTGAATATTTGAAAACGATTGAAAATCGAATATTAGTAGATATTCGAAAAATGTAAATTCAATATGGAATTTATAAAGGAAAGGGAAACTGTTTAGAAAAATAAACGTTGATTTATTTTTGAAGTGGAAATTTTATATCTATTAAAGATATTTTTGGAAAATAAATAATTTGGGAAAATTATTTGGAATCTGATGATGTCGCGCATCTTTATTGATAGTTAAATAACCGACTATCAATAATTACCTTTAGATAGGTATTTGTTGTGAATTGGATGAATTTGAATGCCACACTTATTTTTGAATAAGCGCTCACTATTCGGGTTAGCCGGGAAAGGACCATGGGGTCGTATAACCCATTCCGAATATGTGATACGTCGTTATGAATTGCATTCGAAGACCGGTGTTGAAGACCGGAGATTTTTGAAAACGGAAGGATTACCGTCGAGTTACTCTACATCGGCTGATCTCCGATTTAGAGGTTTTATCACCCTTAGTGACGGGAATTCCGGACGTGATTAGAAAATTATCCGGATATGCAAGGGCTTCGTGAGAAGTGCCTTCGGTTCTGTTCGATCCCGGAACAGACTTGTATGGATTGTGTGTCTGACGTTACAATTTGAGATATAAAGCTGATTTCTTTCAAATACATTTCTGTTGGTGGCGGAGAATTTATTCTCTTAGCTTAACACCCTTCTCTGAGACGTACGAGCTTAGAGGTTATGTAGTTGAAATTTATCAGCGATATACTCCCAATTTGGTAACGTGGCATACTGAGTGTTGCTGTGAAATGATCAGTGTTTGATCATTTGTGATATGATCATTTGTTTGATCTTATATCTTTGTGATCATAGGTTGATCATTTTGTTTGACCCGAAGCAGGGCTTTGTAGAAAGCGTAGCTTCGTGGATGAGACTTCGTCGAGCCTCACACCCCGGAAATGGTCAAAACATGAAGGATGCAGCAAGGTTCTAGGGAGTAGCACCCCTTAGTGTATGTCATTCCTTCTGGATAGAGGTGGTATCATGGTATGGAGCCCAGATACTTAACCTATGTGGTTGCTGCATTATTATCTATGTGGTTTGTTGGAAATCGGGGATCCTCGGGAAGATCGGTTACGATCGGGGGATGGCATACGCGTGTCAGTAGTTACCTATTTTTGCAGAGGTAACCCGGCCTTGTGTTGGCAGAGATCCGGTTAGGTTCTCGGGTCGTCTATTCCAGGGACGTACCCATCGTGGATAGGAAGTTCCTTAGCCTGACCATTTGTTGGAAATCCAAAGAAACAATACGATCTTGTACGGTTTTAGTTGTAGAACCTATCATTCACTTATGGTGGTCACCACTGTTTGGATGGTAGCTATAGTAGGCATAAGTGCGGAATGCCTATGCTGGCTAAGATTAATATTATACTTTCGAAATGTTTTCTACACTATGCACTAATAATAATATCAAAAAGAATTTGATTTTGCGTAGTAAGCATCTTTGACTATCATAAGAAGAAATCTCCTCCAATTCTGCGTTTGCATTGTGTGTGTGGCGGGAGGTCTTATGGTAGTTTCATTTTCCAAAAGCATTGCGAATTGACATTAAAGTTTTCCTGTTGTTTATTTTAAAGAATAACTGTTTTACGATCTCACACCAGTCACCATGACTGACTCGGAGTTTATTGTTCCCTTCTAAACTCTGGGTGCCCACCAATTTCCACACGGGCAGCCTAAAGTTATGTTATCAGGATATTCTGGAGCTTTGGAGATAAGCTGGATGACAAGACGTAGTATTTGTATCTGATAGTATTTATTCCGCTGTGTATTCTGTATGAGGACAAGTTATATAACTGTCCATTGTTGTATATTGACTCTGATGATTGATGTATGTATAAAATGATATAGCTCTTTGTTTTAAAAGACTAGTGTTTATTTATTATATATTGTTCCGCTGCGATGTGTAAGATTCTGATATTGTTTTCTGTTCTGATGTTGTTCTTCTTTCTTCTACCTTCTTCTTCTGTTTTTCTTCTGCCTTTTTCTTCTTTCTTAAACCCTCACTATTGGAGTTTCCGGCATTCGATTTCTCGGCAGTCGATAAAGTGAGTATCGATGTCGAATTTTCGAAAGTCGAAAATTCCCGTACGTGACAATGTCCCTTCCTTAGCCATTTATGTGGGCGTGAGTTGAGCATCTATATGGCAGTTCTACTATCTAATACATGTGCTAAGGGATTGGCGAATAACTTTTCGGTTGCGATGCTCATTAATGGGACTGGGTAGTCTGTGTGTACCCATATTTTTGATGTTTGTGTGTGTCCAGTCCCTAACCATCTTTGTAGGCAATGAGTTGAACATCTGACAGATTTATCATATGTCTAAAGCAATTGAGTGAGAGATGCAAGAATGTGTGATGGATGCTATGTTCACTATGTGCTTGGTATGCTGTGTGATACCCCTATACCCCATATTTTTCACCTATGATAGTAGTGTAGCATATATTGTTATGTGCTAACTCTTTCGGATGCAGGGATAGGTCAGGTATGATTGTTCATACCCTATACCATATTTAGCGAGTTTTATACTATTTTGAGATGATATATCGCTCACACCGAACTAATGTATGACCCGAAGTTTTATGCTTTGCTTCTTATTATCTCGAGTACTCTTAAATGAGTAGATAAAGGATAACAGGTTTGGGTAGCGCATGGAGTTGTATGGAGTATGAGCAGGAGGCTATGCTTTCATATATCTATATTTGGAGCTTACTATCCCTTATATTTCGATGTGCGGTACTGTAGAGTTATGTCGGTACTTGTATTGTTAGGGACATTTATTGAGTTTATTATGGAGATTTGGGTTGTATAAACTCTTTATTTCAGTTTTTCTATTTTCTGTAAACCTAATGCACTCTTTTCTTATTTACAGTTCATTTGACTATGTAACTATCTCCTTTATTTTACATCGATGTTGTTATATTATATTTTATCTATGTGCTGTAAGATGTTCTACTAGTTCTGTGTTTGGATTTTTATCTTCTTTATATTCTTGGCTATCGTCCTGCATCAGCCGAGTACGTCCACAGCACATCACATCACATAAGTACATTGGGTACCAAAAGGTAGGGTAGTTGTCACGTTCTGGATACTTCTTGCCCACAAATTCTGCTTAGTACCAAGATGATTGGCCCTATCTTGTACTTATCCCTTTCTATATAGCTTTGCAGTTGTTCGCCTACTCCTACAAAGATGGACCCCGAGACTTGTGCTCCAGTCTCCAATTCCTCAACCATAGCACGAGAACATAAAAGCACATTGGCCAAACCTTTCGATACCGACATCATGTCATGTCGGTGTCGAGTCCTTTCCCTATCCACTTTAGGACTTAAAACATCAAGAGTTCCATTCAAAGACCATTTTGAGCTTGCTACCGAGTTTCTGAACCATTTTATCCTCATCCCGATGTTCAGGTTCACTTGAAGGCTGCTTAGTTCAAATACTAGATAACACTTGCCCTCCAAAGTATGTTCTACAACTCCCCGTAAAATAAATGGTAATTAATCAAATAAATTAATAAATAATTATTAAAGCTCAAAAAAGGAATTTGAGCAAATGTAAGAATTGGACCACGAAACTTCGACCATTGCATTCGTGGTGCTATTTTGATACACTTTCAAATATAAAGCCGCGCAATCAGACTTCAAATGAAGAAGTTACCAGTATTTGAAGTTTTCAAATTGAAAATAATTAAAAAGAATTCAAAATGATTTAAATAATAATATAGCGTTAACAATAGAATTAAATCACTGGGGCCCACCATTGTTCTACAGCAACATAGAGCTGGTCGACCGCTAGTGATCGACCGCTTGAAATAAACTATCGACCGCTCGGTTATGGCCAGAGCATATTAAACCTCGGCCTATTGGCCTGAATTTAATAAATAATAATCTAATGAACAAAGCTTATACGAGCGCCTATAAATACATACTATCTCACTTTCTTTAGTATTTAGAGAAATTATGAAAATATTATAGGTATATATATATATTGGAGAAGGTCATAAAATAAAAGAGAAGAAAGGAAGGTGTAAATCAATTCTGCGAGAAAAGTAAATTCTAGAATTATAAACTTAGACTCCACTTAACTCAAATCTCCTAGGAGATCTGTAATTCTAATGGGTATGTATGCATTTTAAATACATATGTTTGGTTGAAAAGAAAAGGAATCGGGTAGGAGGAATTGATTTAGATCTATAGTTTTGAAAGCCAAAAAGTGAGTGGAAAATTATGTAATTTACATACTACTAAAATTTATATCGCTAGAATTCTATTTTTGTTATTATGCCTATGTGAAAACCATTGAATTATAAGCTTAAATAAATGAATCTAACTTGAAATCTTTGTATACAAATTCATAAAAAAATTTAACTTTGATGAAAATGGTATATGCATTCTAGATTTGGAATTTAGGGAGAATAGTCACTAAAATTTATGAAATATGACATTAACATAATTATGAGGCTATTTCAGATTTTTGTTATTTGGATTGCAAACTGTTAATCATTCATTTGGAATGCTTTAACTTGATTTGAAATTTAAATTTTCAATATTTTAACTCAATAGAATTGTAGAACGATTTAGTTGTCTCCATATGAATTTCCATGGATTGACCGACCTAATAGTTATATAAGAAAAGTGTGTCCTTTGAAATAACAAGCAATATGTCCAAATGAAAGAGATGTGCAAAGTATGAGTTTCTTTGTAGTTTGCACTGTCTATTTCAGTAAAAATAAAAAGAGATAACTCCTTGAAATTGAAAATGCGGCACAATTCCATGTTTTGATAGTTTATGGAAAGTTTACAACTGTAACATTTCCATTTTAGGAAAGATACACTTCCAATGCATAAAAATGTAGAAATAAATATTTCTAGGAAATTTAGACATAAGTGTATATCTAAGAATCCCTAAATGTAGAAACTAAAAAGTTATGAATAAAAGTATAAATAATCCCATTTACCAACTATGTATATAATGTAAAGTATAAGTTTAAAAAATAAGCAAATAAAAGTCAGTTGCAACATAAATACTTATATATGGTAACATATAATTAATTATACCTTATCATATTAATTACGACTAAAATGCTAAAATATGAATAATGTAATAAATTAAGGAGTTAATGGGAAGTAATAGTAATCAAGCCAACATGGGTATAAATCAATTTAATGAATTTAATTACATAGACTGAATATGACATTGATGAAGGAAATTAAATAGGTATGGTAAATTTAGCTTTGAAACATACAATAAATTTCATTAACGTTTGTCCAATATGTATATAAAAGACCATTTATAAAGGTCATTTATTGGAGGTAAAGAAAGTAGTAAATGAAATTTAATACCATCAATGAAATAAGAAATTAAATATAGGAAGCGTACAGAATAGAAGGGGAGTCGTAAAAAGTAAATAAATGAATACTAGTAAATGAACTAAGGAGGCGTAATAATTTCCAAAGTTGAAATTATATGGCCTCAATAATATGTTCGCGACGGGAGTGAATTAGGGGTCCTAGCCCAATATTTAGATTGATTTTAAATAACTTGGTTTAATGTGGGTTAGGATGCAAGAACAATAGAGATGCACAATGAAAGTCCACCCTTCACAATGGACTATCAAAAACTGTGTATACATACTACTGATGTGGGAATTCACTGACTATCGGACCCGTAGGAGATATACGTTCACGTATAGGTTTAGGCAAATTTCAGGGGAAGTCTACTTCTTAGTTTAGGTATTAAACGGATGGTTTATATTCTTTCTTCTCCTTATTAAGAAGTACTACATGACTTAGGGAATTTCTCATAAATAACATTGGATCATCCTAGGACGGTCCTGCTTCTAGTTTAAGGTATTAAATGGATATTGGGGTTTGCCTCTTCCTTCTATAAGAAGTATTAAATGGTCGGTATTTCCTTTTTTGCGTATGGTAATTCCAAGACAGGCTTGCTTCAGGATTGGTATATTAAATACCTGTTGAAAGCTTGCATCTTTCCTAATTAAGAACTATAATATGGTTGGAATTATATTTTAGGTGTGTTAGTGAAAATCTCTTAGGGGGTTCGCTTTAGGGTTGGGGTATTAAATGACTAAAGTGTCTACCTCTTCCCTATCAAAGAAGTTTTAAGTGTCCTATAAGAGATTTTCTACGATGTTACCTAGGAAGTACCAGGAGGGGTTCGCCTTGGATTTAGGTATTAAATGTTGGAGAGTCTGCATAGGATCTTGGTATTTAATGATTAGTGTGTTTGCCTATTCCAGTTTAAAAGTTCTTAAGTGGCCCAAGTACTTTCTCTCGCATTATGAGGATATGATTGGACAAAAGATGGGTTGATAAACCTAATTACTCCATTGTAGCGAAGGATCTGCTTCAGGGTTGAGGTAATAAATGGTCATTAGGTCTGCCTCTTCCGTATTTAAGAAGTATTAAAAATCTGTTGTGGAGGGCCCACTTCGGGTTGAAGTATTAAATGGTCGTTGGGGTCTGCCTGTTCTCAGAACTGTTAAGTGGTCAGAGTTGTGCTTATATACACACACACAAACATATAAATACTTAGACGTCGGAGTTGGTTAGGCATGTTGTATGTATATATGGAATTAAATGACTAATCCATGAATAGTAGACATAACACTTAAATGAAAATCAATTGGCATGAACTAGTCTTATGGATAAAGTATATAATTTTCCAGCCACAAGGACATTGTTCTAACCCCCTTCTCATTACAACCCACTGGATAGATTTAGAGGGACATGATACTGGTAGAAGATAGGAAAGGTGGATGGACAACTCTTCTCATTCATGCTCTGCACCAACAAGAAAACTAGGTATCAAAGAATAATATTGGTTCTAAGGTAGTAATCGTAGTCTGTATATATGTTTTGTTATATTTTACTATTCCATTATGAGTTTGTATAGATAGCTCTCTAATATACTTATGTTTATTATAGGTTACCAACAACAGTGATCCTTACCCAAATGGATTGGGGTTTCGATTTAGTCAAAATTCGAATCCATTAAAGTGTGGGTTGTTATATTTGGTATCAGAGCCTAGGTTAGTCGATCATAAGAATTAGGATATGCGGAGTGAACATATTTGAACTTTTACCTCGAACTATATATATGTATATATGTATGTATGTATATGTGTGTGTGTATTACACATCGCACTTTACAAGTTTCGACTATAGAAGTTGTTGCGACCATATTCTAAAAAGATAGATATAGCAATAATGAGCTGGGATAATAAATTGAGTTCAATTTATATGCCTACCCTAATTATCTCATGGGATGTAGGTCATACCATTAGGCGTTGACTTAAGAAGAGCACGACATATAGAAGGATTCCTGAAGCCGAATGGTAATTGATTCCTTTTACTAGGCCTAGACTACTCTATGATTGTGGATTTCGCTTGATTGCTAACTGATGACGTACATTTCTTCTGGACAGATGGTATGTATGAATCCATATATTGTAAATATCTGGACTTAAAGTATAAACAGGAAAGAGAAAGTTCCCATAAGAAACTGTGCATTAACCCCTACAAGATGATAGTCGGATGCTAATATGTTCGTAATAAAGAAAATTTAAGGATGAGTGGAAAAGAAGAATAGGCCAAAGGAAAGGGCAATTATCCATCTCTAAGTCTAACCCCCAATGAAAGAATTTAATAAAAGCTTTTAATTTTCCCAAAACATTTGGAATGGCTTTTAAAGAATTTATTTAAAAATAAAAGAACCCTATCTAAAATATTATTATTTTCGAAAAGTAAGTAAATACTAAATTTTTTTCTACATAAAATATCCTTTAAAAATAATTTTTGAAAAATCAAAAAATTAAGGAAAACCAAGAACTTTCATTTTTGAATCAAATGGAAATAGGCTGCTTGTTTGGCTCGATGATTTTTCTATTTCTATAAATTTAAAAGTTAAAAAATTATTTTTAAAGGGTGAATAAACGGAAATGGTAGTTGACATAAATGGGGTAAAATTGATGGAAGGGTAAATAGGCTAGATAATGAAGACATAAAAAATATTCTCATGTAAGAAAAATACAAGGAAAAATAACTGATATAGATTTATACATAAAAAGTAATCAGTTTCATACTAATAGAGAAAAGCCAAACAAAAATAAGAGCAATTTAGGTAGAATGATTTTAAATAGTAGCAAGATTCAGAAATTTAAATAGAAGCAATGTTAGAAATTTATATTAAAATAATCTAGTTTGAAATAATGTAAGAAATTAAAGGCAAAACAACAGAAAGATGGATAGTTCCCATAAATATTTGTAATAATTGCACATAAAAGTCCCCCTCATATCCTATTATAGGCTCCACTAATGTTAAAAGTGGAAATAGCATAAGTAATAGAAAAATAATAAAATGAAAGTTGTCATTGTCTACTCCATTTTTATTTGTTGAAGTTATAACAGATGTTGTAGAAATATTGAAACGGTGCATTTCTAAAAATGGTTTGTTACGAAATTGTGTTTTTGAATGCAAAAGTTAATAAATGGCTTGATTTAAAAATCCTACCTATTAAGAAGTAAATCTCTACTGTAAAAAAGCCTCAAAGGGAAAGTTGGCTTGATGACTATTTATGTAATAAAAACTTGACTCTTTCTATTTAAAAACAAGGAAATAATGTTTTGTTTGAAGGAAATAATCTTTTATTCAAATTAAATTGTTAACGTTGAATTTTGAACTTAATAAATAAAATGATTTTCTAAATTCTAAATCCTAAATTATAGTTTTAAAGTTATAACATCTAGAGTTAAAGTTTATTAAAATGACAAGTCTTTTATGGCTTCTTTTGAAAACCAAGCAGTTGTTAAATTATTTAAAAAGTTTCTAAGTTTATATTTCAAAGACAAAATTTGGGTTAAGTACTTTGCGACTGCGAAGTTTAAATTTTTTATAAAGAGTGGTGAAAATCAAACAAACTTTGATATGAAGTAGATATGGATGATTGCCTAGGTAAGAAGGGATAAAAATTAGGGCTATGAATAAAATAGTTATGAATGCCCGTAGAGTAGCAATTATGAATCCCCATTGAACATAGGAATATTGGTATGATCCTAAGAATGTTTTATTAGACTTGTTTGAAAGTTATAAGAAGAATCCACAAAGAAATAGGGAATGGTATCAACGTACACTTTTGCGAGTTCTAGAGTATACTCGTATGAAAGATTAGAGATAAAGAAATAACTACCAAAACTTGAGAGTACTATCAAGATATTTCTATTAAAAGGAGATAGTAATATAATGTGAGAAGAGGGTAAGGAGACGGCAAAAACACATAGGGGATGTTGGTTGACTCAGGATTAAGAAAGGCAAGATAGGGAGTAGTAAATTTACTCTGCCAAACCAATTTTCCGATACGTTATTCTAAATGTACATAATTTATATTTCTTAACCACTGTAGTGTGGAAATGCACATTTTATCCTATAATTGGTTGTAATAATTGAAGTAATGGATGCACCTTATTTATTAGAAGCAAAAGAATTTGAAGTCATGTTGGTGATAGTAGAATGGCATACTAGAACTGTCCATCTTAATTTAATAAGGAGTGACAGGACCACAACATCATTAACACCAGCTAATGATGATGGCCTTCTTCCAGAAATTATTTCTTTTAGGTTTTTGGGTAGTAATCACTAGTTGCCTCCCTTTTAATATTGGAAAAGTGTACGATTTTATATGAGATATGTTCCTATTTTATTACTGTGTTGATGGTTTGAATGAGTTTTGACTACAACATATAATGTTGGAAAATAGTGCAAATAAGGAGTCCTTATAAGGCTTAAATTATGGACCATAGAAGTTCGATTGGCACCTATCTCTGGGTACCTGCACGCCTGCATTATACATATGTAGATTCATTAACGTTAACCATAATTCATAATTTATGGTTAGATGGAGGCATGGTCATAGATCCAGAAAGTCATTTCATTTTATATTAACAGGAAATAACAAATTCAATTTTATTACATCATGCTTAACTAAATATTTACAAAGTCAGATTTCAAGTGAAATAGCATTGCAAGTGCTGGTCATTCCATGCTCGTGGGTGCGAAATCCCATCAACGGTTGCTGGCTTGAATATTCGACCTCCAAGCTTATGTTCAATCACATATGGACCTTCCCAGCTTGAGCCTATATTCATGGGGCTAGGGAATATTCATTTGAGAATGAGATCGTCAATTAAAAGGTCTGGCCCCTGACCTTGGTATTGTCCTTCTCCTCGATTACAATGTGCAGCTGCTCTCAAGTCAAGTTCATTGCTCTTCTCCTCGATCATATTAAGTGACTCTAGTAGGAGTTCCTATTCGTTCTAGAGTTGTAATGAGTCACTCGATGAGAAGGTACTTCAAGTTCAATTGGAATCATAGCCTCCAATCCATAGGATAAGGCAAATTAGGAGTCGCCGGTCGCATACTTGTGGATTGTTTTGTAGGCCCGTAGTGCCAATGGTAGTTCATCGACACACTTTCCTTTGGCCTTCTCAAGTCACTTCTTTAGATTGGACTTGATTATCTTTTTTAGAGCTTCTACATGTCCATTCGCTTGTGGGTGCGCTACCATTGTAAATCTTTTCTTAATGTGATACTTGTAGCAGAAGTCTTCGAACTCAAAACTGTCAAATTGGGCTCTGTTATAAAAAATAATCGTTTGTGGGACTCTAAAGCGATAGTAGATGTTTCTTACTATGAAATTGATCACCTTCTTGGTAGTGATCGTGGCTAGCGGCTCTGTTTCAGCCCATTTCATAAAATAGTCAATAGCAACAATGGAGTACTTCATGCCTCCTTTAGGCATTGGTAGGACACCAATGATAACGATTCCCCAAAAAATAAATGGCCATGGACTGACCATCTAAGTGATCTCTGTTGGAGAGGCTCTAGGAAATTTGGTGAACCTCTAGCATTTTTCGCACCTTCTGGTGTAATCAGCTACGTCTCGGTTAATGGTTAGCCAGTGTTACTCCAAAAACTCACCTTTCAACCAGGTCAAAATCTCTTTGAGTAGAGAGCTAGAGAGAAGAGCTGCAGCAAAACTTTTGAAGGAGTCGAAGGGATGTTGCCATCAAAATTTTGAAACCTCAAAACCTTTCGAAGGTGTCGGAGGTCCCTTCTATCAATATTCAAAGGGTTTCAACCTTTCGAAGAAGATGAAGGAGTCGAAAGCTCCCTTCTCACCTTCATTTACAACCTTTCGAAGAAGACCTTTCGATTGAGTCAAAGCAACATCTTTCGAAGACGAAGGAATAGATACTTGCATATGTGCCAAACCTTTCGACACCAAAGGTTTTGCCTTTGTTTGAACTACTCAAAAGTATTGACCAGAACAACCTCTTCGGAAGCTATAGTAAGCCTTTCGAATCGGATAAAACCAACGTGGTCTAGGAAGGTTCTGCATCATATCAAAACAAGAGCATGGGCTACTCAACAACATCTAAACCAATGACAATTGAATCTCTTCGAAATAAATGTGATCAACCTATCGACCATGTCGAAGGCTGCAAACATACTTCCACTAACAACAAGGAGGCAAAGATCCATCCAGGACACCTTTCGGCAATGTTGAAAGGTGCTATGAAGAAAGCAACACTCAGAAATTAGCAAAGGAGAAAGAATGATAAAAAACCTTTCGACAACTTCGAAAGGAGGCATGGCTTTCGACCAAGTTGAAAGGTTAAGATAGAATGAAGGAATTGCTAGAGCATGACAAGAAGACCAAGGACACCTTTCAACAACGTCGAAAGGAGGCATGGCTTTCGACAAGGTCGAAAGGTTCATAACAACATATAAAGGGCAAACCTTTCGACAAGGTCGAAAGGTTCAAATAGCATATGAAGGGCAAACCTTTCGACAAGGTCGAAAGGTTCATAACAGCATATAAAAGGGGGACCTTTTGACCCGGTCAAAATCAAGGGCGCAAAAGGGGGGCCGTCGGCATCTACAAATAAGACCCAAGGGGTTATGTTTTGGGGATCCGATTTCTCTCATTCCAAACTTGTATTTTCTTTAACAAAGCATTGTAACCCTAGTTGGGTGATCATTTGGGAATTTAATGAAATAAAATTTCTTCAGATGGAAAATGGGAAGTCTTGTGCATTATTTATTTCTTTACTATTTAGGGAAGCTTTTGTTGTATTAACCTATTTATTTCAGGTTGAACCCCATCGAAAGGAACCTATCGACAAAGTCGACAACTCTTCTGGCCCTAACATCTTTTGTAACCTTTTAAAGCCATCAATATTGAAGTCTGAAGCTTTTGACGAGGTCGAAACCTATTCTCTAAATACCAAAACCTAAACTTGCAGATTTTATCCAAAGGAAGTCGTTCCCATAGTCTTCGTCAAGGTCAAAACTTACCATTAAAGGACTTAACTCGGGGAATTTCAACCTAATAGAAAGGAAGGTTTTCGAAGGAAATCTCATACTAGCTCAATAGGACCGAAAGGTTACTTAACCCAGAGACCATACCTTTCGACATCGTCGAAAGGTCTGATTTGAGAAATATTTAGCAAATAAAGCTAAATTGAAAGGCAATTCCTAAGGGAATCACGCTCACTATTCATGCAAAATATTGTCTATCTTTCTCAGTATTACTTTGGGGTGTTGACAAGAAATCTTGTTAACGTTTTTGGTGCTAGAAGGAGGGTTCGAACCTCCGGCTTGGATAAATCCCCGACACCATCATTCTCTAACCCTGCTTAATTCAATCCTACTTCAAATTTATCCACTTTAGTTTTATCATGGCCAGCAGATTTAAAAGATATGAACAAGGGTCTTCCGAACCACATTTAACAAAGTACTTCTAAGTAATTATAAAGAACTCCAACAAAGATGAGGAGCAAAGACTAAGGCTCGAAGCCCTAAGAATTATAAACAAAAAGAAAGCAAAATCTTATGATCCCAAGAAATGGAGTCTAAATCCCTTT
This sequence comes from Allium fistulosum, assembly GCA_030737815.1. NCBI lineage: Eukaryota > Viridiplantae > Streptophyta > Magnoliopsida > Asparagales > Amaryllidaceae > Allium > Allium fistulosum. The sequence continues at coordinate 746,675,029 of CM060905.1, read as the reverse complement.
CATGTTGGTCCTACCCCTGTCTTTTCACTTGGTAAAGAACAAATGGAAGAGACAATATCTTTAACCAAATGAGAAGAACCATTCAACACTATTCCAAAGGCATGATCTTTGAACAAGAAATAATGAATGATTACAATGCCTTTGCACATAAATGGCAATCAACTACAATAAGAACACTTCAACCTCGAGAAGTACAAAGGGTAGTGAAAAGGAAAGGAGTAGAAGAACATGAAACAATAAAGCCAAAGAGCAAAAAATCAAAGAGTTATCCATAAGAATCAAGTTTTGAACCTAGGCTTCCAAAGGAATGTAACTTAACAACGTCTATGGAAAATGTCTACTTGCTTACTAAGCAAAAGCTCAACTATTGGCCGGCACAAAAGAAAAAGCCAAAACATGAAAGAAACCTGGGAGGATCCTATTGCCACTACCACATGATGAATGGTCATGAGACTAACCATTGCAGAGCCTTGGAGGGGATGATCATAAACTTCTTTCGGCAAGGAAGATTCATGAATTTGAGATGGACTTAATAAAGAGCTATTTTCTATAAAGAGAAAATATACATGGTTGGGGGTGAAATGCTCCTTATATTTGGATACTACCTAAGATGGTAGCCTACCTAAGATGGTAGAAAAACAATGTCCACGCCGAGATGGCCAGGGTAGAGCACCTCCTAGAGGGAGGGTGAGTAAGCCTTTAGCCATGCTATAAGATGGCCAGGTTAAAGCACCAGACAAGCCCTTGGTCGCGCCTCTGGTCAGGTCAAGGAACCTCCTGGAGGGAGGACGGAGTAAGCCTTTAGCCATGCCATAAGATGGCCAAGTTAAAGCACAGAACAAGCCCTTATTTGCGCCATGCTATGGCAAGGTTAAGGCACCTCCTGGAGGGAGGATGGAGTAAGCCTTTATCTGCACCATTAGATGGCCAGGGTAAAGCACCAAACAAGCCCATGTCCGCACCGCAAAAGGGCCAGGGCAGAGTGCCTCCTGGAGGGATGTCGAGTAAGTCCTTGGTTCCAGCCTCTAAGATGAGCTAACCAAGAGCACCGGGCAACAACGGACTAAGACGTCCAGCCTCAAGAAGAGGCCCATTAATTAATGGATTAAGATGTCCAACCCAAAAGGAGGCTAATTCAACAATGGACTAAGATGTCCAAGCCCAAGGGGAGGTTCATTCATTAAAGGACTGAGATGTCCAAGCCCGAGGAAAGGCTCGTCAAATCATGAATTAAGATGTTCAAGTTCTAGAAAAAGTAGATCTGATCATAGACTAAGACGTCCTAGCTCAAGAAGTAGCCAACCAGATTATTTCTATATATATTCAAAACCTGAAGGGCATACATGTCGAAGAAGACAGAAGCAGAGGAGTGGGACTGAACTCCGCTTATTATTACTTGAATCTAAGTTTCGAGACTCCCATTTCTAAACATCGGCTATTAATACCCGAATGAGGGTTTTGGGTCTTTCATATATGAATTACATTATCTAACGCCCGAATCTAGTCTTCGGGTCTTTATCAATCACTATCTTATTATACATGTATCTGGGTATCAAGACTACTGCTTAAGTAAACCCTAATCTGGGTGCAAGATCTTTGGATTCCTATTTATCCCAAATGCCTGAATTTGGGCCGAAGAATATTATCATAAAGATCGCTGTTAAGAGTTTTCGAATGGGAACTTTAGGTTTTTGACAAATCCCATTAATGTTGAGGAATGGGTCGAAGAGATACTACTTCAAAATTTCAAACGCTGATTTCTGAATCAGGTTCTTTATTAAATAAAGTTTACATTCTAATATTTATACCCCTATGATAAAGTGGAATTTTCTATCAGCAAATTTCAAACTTTCCAGCCAAGTGGAAGGAGTTACATTCTTGATCATCTCTCATCATGATTAAAGATGAGATTTTAACGTTTACTATAAACTATTTTTCATACAATTAACATGATGGTTTGTTAATCTAAGCAAATGACATACATAGACAAATATGTCGATTTTCAAGCTAACAATTAGAAATATTGTTTGCTACATGCTTTTGAGGAAAATCCGAACAATGAGGAATAGCAAAAGATTCAGCAAGTCCAAAAATCAATGAATGAGCAATTCATAGACATTTTAAAAGTAACATTACAGAAAAGGATTACAAATCAGGTGATATTTACAAAGTTTATGCGGTTTACATAAGTTATGAAATTGTTTACAAGATAAATTGCGACATAGAGAACTTCCTTAAGTTTCTTCCATTTCTTCTTATGTTGTTTTCGTCGTCAATTCCATCAATGTTGGTCTTCAAGGCACGATTATAATCTCTGTTTGCATCCCTGACTGTTTTATTCTCTTTTTCCAACTCTGCAATGCACTTGTCAAGCAAATAATTATCGTGCTCTAGCTTCTGATTCTTGGCAGCGTACTCATTAATAGTCAGAAGTACTTCACTTTCTGCTGCTCATCAAAATATTTAGCTATTTTGAATTTTACTTTCCTAAACCAATTGCCCACGGCATTCTCGTCTAAGCCCACAGGACGGTTGAGCATAGTAGGGAATTTTTTGGCCGCAAGAAGTTTCGACCTGGTGGGTTTAGTAACCGTAGGAGTAGAGTGATGGACCGACAAGTCAATACTCAAAATCTTGTCCCCCATGTTAAATTCCAAAGAGGCACACTGAGCCTGACTATCTTTTATTTTCAACTCTAAGTCACTTATTTGCTGAGTAAGTTCAGACATCTTTTGATCAAAGTCGATCATGGGATTTGTCTTCACTTGTCATTTAAGTGTGGTGATCATCTCATCTTTATTCTTAATTTTAGCCTCAAGATAGGAAATATGATCTTTGTGTTCACCGACGATGGTTTTTTGAAGAAAGTATCTCTTGTGCCATTTTACGGCTTCAGCATTGCCGCCAAAGCGTTCTAGTAAGACTTCATCGTTGACCACGATCCCTCCGCTCGTTGTCAGCAGTCTCTCTCTAATAGCCTCAACGCATGACAATAAGTTGTGAGAAAGAGGAGTTGTAGATTACTGTAGCTCCTATTTAAACAAAAGAAATGAAATAAAAATCAAGATAGAGATAAAAGATATCTTTATTATTATAGCAATGAATTACAACTAAAACAGTAACAAAGTTAAAAGATACAACATGCAATTAGATTATATTTAAAATTTGGAAACTACTTTCCTAATTGTATCTAGAGAATTAACTAAAAGCATAACTGTCGAATCAAATGGCATAGTAACTCCTTCAGGGGTTATGACAGGGAGGCATTGACTATAGTCTCATTTCCCAACTAGGGGACTATCGCGACCGCATATTAATTTAGAGTGAAATGTTTTGATCTCTTAAAGGAATGTTTCCTTCTCATCGCCGAGGAAGTCAAAACAGAGGTGAGGGTATTCCAAATACAATTTTTGTAAATCCCGAAGAAAGCAATATCTCGCTAATTTTGAGTTCTTTAAAATTGATGCATTATCAGAGTAAAACCTTCTCAATTTAACATATTGGCTTAAGTGGTCTCTAGGGATGAGTTGACCTAAAGAATCGTCATTCTGAAATAGTATAGTAAAGAGAAGCTAAGCATAAAGAAAATAGAGCTAAAACATATATTTATAAATCAATCAACTGTGACATGTTTATAATCATTCATCTGGTTCATATAAAATGGATCTAGAGAAAACTCAGAAACAAATTTATCTTTGTAGTACTTAATTTTTTTCAACAGGGAGAGTTTGAGGAATAACCTTGACTCGTGGCCAACAAGCTTCAGGATGTGGGACAGATCCGAATTCATCTAATTATCTTTTGGGGAAATGACTGAGTAAAGCCCCGTTAATGTCACCTAAGTATGAAAAATCTATAATTGAATGTCTACAGTAAGCTTGTAACAACCCGCATATTTTACGATTGTATATTTAAATGTTTTATTTAAATATAACATCGTTAATCGAATTAAAGTCCGAAATGTTACTTTTTGTAAACAGTCGAATTGGGTCTCGAGACCACTTCCATTGAGTCCAAAATGGCATTTAAAACTTTTTTAAGTATAAACATCGATATGTTTGGAGTTGAGTAGAATTTTGATATTTTCTATTTTGGGCTTTGGGTTTGGGTTTCAGCCCACTAACCCAACTTAATACCCTAACTCCTCTACTCTTCATTCATTTCATTCCTTATTTCCTAACACTCAAGCTCAAGAGAAAAATGGGGGAAAAGAATGGGAAATAGAAATTCCTAAACCCTAGTTTTGATTAGGAAGCTCAAATTCAAGTCCAAAATCAAGGAGAAGCATAGGTAAGCATCCTCTTCATCTTCTCCATCTCTATCTCTCTTCAATTTCAGAAATTCCTAAACCCTAACTTAGGAAATATTTGCTTATTAGCTTAGATTGGAGCTTCTTGAGTTGAAGTTGAAGAGGAATTGGCCTTTCCTTTGTTTTAGAGCTTCTCGTTCGTTGTTTTTGGGTTTAAAGGTGAGTTCTTTAACTCACATCTACGTCTATAACTTCATTGTTGTTGGGTATGAATTCCTAACATCTATTTATGTTCATTTGCTTTTGCTTTGAATTGATTTGGTTAATTTTCCAATTTTTGGTTTGTGAAGTCCAATTTTATGAAAATCCTTCTATGGATGTTTGGACATGATATTTGGGGTGTATCGAAGAGCCTATAAGACTGGGTTGTCGCTTGGCATAAATCCCTAGTCGTCGTTGCTCGTCTGATCGCTTTCGAAACATTTTGGCCATCTTGGCCTAGGCAAATTGTTGCCCAGACCAGGTGACCAGACGCCTGGTTATAGACCTGGAGGAAAAAATAATAAGCAGGCAGGAAATAAAATAGCAGAAACATATTCCAGACGTCTGGTTTATAGGTTCAGACGTCTTGATTGGGTCTCAGACGTCTGCCTTGAAATTTCAGACGTTTGGGAGGTTTTCTGAAAATTTCCAGAAAACAAATCCAGATGTCTGGATTCTAAACCAGACATCTGGATCTGTTCAGTTTTGCCTATTTGCCTATTTTTTGAGTGGATTTCCAGTTTTAATCGATTTTTGTCGATCCAGTTAGTGGTTATCACTTATTATCGACTTTGATGACTTCTTTCTTTGGATTTTTGGGAATATCCATTTGATGGATTTGGTATCGATTTTTATGGATTTAATTCACGTCATCGTATGTGAATTTTTGGTGGTCGATTGTTTCTACAATCGTTTTTCGGTGGTTTGTCACTTTTAAAAATACAAAGGTTTCTATACTAGTAGTAAATACTCAAACTCTTTTGCAAAAATGATTTCAACGTTATTTTTAATACGAAGCTCGTTTTTTAAACCGTTTTCCAGTCTATTAGTATATACAAATCTTTACCTCATTCGTATGAGAAATCTAATTAAACGGCTTAGCAAAACAAGTGGTATGAAACGCTTACGTTTTCTTCGTCGGTTAATTCTTGGACTTGTTCGATTGAACTCTTGTGACAATTTTCGAGTGGAAATCTACAATTTGTTCGTAAATATTTAAGTTAAGCCAGTGGTTATGGGACATGAAGCTAAACTCATTTATTTACTAGCTTAGTGTAATTGACACTTCTTATTGATCAATGATGATCATATTATGGTTTAGACTAGCGATATGCGATGTCTCTTTGTCCGCGTGGGGGACTGTACCCCATTCTATTGAGCTTCATCTCATTTTTATAGGCTAGCGACCTACGGGCTTTATGGAGTTCGGTTCATCGGGCGTACCGTTATTGCACTACGTCGTTGTTCCGAATTATTTGAGTTTTAGGTTCATCGGGCGTACCGTTACTGCACTACGTCGTTGTTCCAACTCATTTGAGTTTCAGGTTCCTCGGGCATACCGTTATTGCACTACGCCATTGCACCGACTCTATGGTTAGCGACCATGGAATAGCGTTCCATTTGTGATACACGTGTTGGGGAGTTTTTATGCTCCCGTTTGTGATAGGCCTTCCCTTTTTTGTGATTTCTGGATTTCTAGTTGATGATTTCTAGAATTTGTGTTTCACCGATTTTTGCGATTGGCATTGATATGTTTTGTCAATATTTGTGTTTTCGTGAATAATTTAAAGAATATGACATTCTTTTTAGTGTTTGAGAATATTTGAGGCATTGTATGGTTTTTTTTGTTATCTGATGTATACTTGTCACAGTATGGCATTATTGTTATCATACGTTTTTGTGATACCTCTTATCCTATCTCATTTTATCTGATATTTATAGCTAGACTGATCCGTTTATTATTTTCTTCTTAAATAATACTCGGGTCAGACCGAGGTATTTCAAGTGCTTCTGCTTGACTTCTTATCAGGGTCCATCACCTGACTTTTGGCTAACTACTTTAGCTTAGTAGTTTTTGTTATTATACATTTGAGATAGAGACTCCTTGATGTATACATATTCTTTTACCTAGCACTTGTACCTATTCTTTTGAGATGTAGTGGATCTTGTATGACCCTACTTTGATGTACACTCCTATGTGATATATTCATATCTGTTTCCGCCTTTGTGATATGAATATCTGTGACTGATTTGTGTTATGCTTATTTCTATACTTGTTTTCGAAGGCCACATAGCCACTGTGTGGTAGCTTTGAGTTTGTATTTGATATGTTGGATTTCCTCTTGAAATGAAATGCAGTTCATATTATCTGACATATCGGTACTCGCACAAAGCAATTACACAGATTGTCGCTCCTCAACAGCCTTATTCTTCGTGCTAGTCGACGGCATTACTCCGTAGTGTCCTTGGCTAGTGTGAGTATAGAGGTGGGGCGTCACAGCTTGGTATCAGAGCCAAACTTCGGAACAATGTAGAATAATCTAGCAAGGATCACTGTCCTAAGTCTTTCTTAGGAATCGTGCCTTAGGATTTAATTCGAGTCATTGGACCCGTACTGTCCTATTTTCTTTTATGATGCCTTGTTTTATCAATCAAGTTTGTTTGATATTCATTCTGAGAATAACATTTTTCCTCTTCTTTCTTTCTTAAAGAAGAGAAATGGTTAGACCAGGCCGTCCCAATGCCGGTCAATCCAGTGCTACTCCTCAGGATGGAGTATTTATGTTTGCCCAGCAGCTTTTAGATCTTGTGAAGAATGCTCAAGCTGTCGGACCCATTCCAGAGCCTACTCATCCTAAATCTGGGTTTGCACGCTTGTGCAATGATTACACCAACTTGGGTGGAAGGCCTTTCAAGGGCTCTAAAAGCGTTATAGAAGTCCAAGCTTGGCTTAGAACATGTGATCGCATCTTTCCCCGCATGAATCTTATTGATCTACATCGAGTCCAAGTGGCTTCTAGCATGCTCCAGGAGAGAGCATTAGATTGGTATGAGCTTCTGATCTCGAAAATTATTGACGCGGATATTACTTGGGAGTTGGGAGCAATTTCGGGAAAGGTTCAAGTTGAAGTTTGTGCCGGAAGCTGAAAAAGTATCTTTAGCTCGATGCTTTATCGACCTTGTTCAAGGTGAATCTTCTGTGACAGACTATGTCGCATCTTTTGAATCTCTCTCTAAATATGAGGTCGAATATATTAATACCCCATTGAAGAAAAATCAGAGGTTTGTCTATAGGTTGAATAAGAACCTCAAAAATCCTTTACTCCTGAAACTAGAAGTTTCTTTTGATCAGCTTGTTGATATCGCTCTTTGACTTGAAGAGGCCGATAAAGAAAGTGATGTTGAAGTTGTGGGTGCCAAACATAACTTCAACAACAACAAGAAGAGGCCTATTAAGTTTAAGCCTAATCCCAACAAGAAAGGGAAGCAAGCAACTTCGGTAGCAAAGACTTCTACCTCTAGTCGTGGGCAATGCTACAATTGTGGTTCTAAGGACCATTATGCAAATAGGTGCCTAAAACCTCTTTTTTGTCGTTATTGCAAAAGTTCGGGTCATGCCCCAAACTTCTAAACAAGAAAGAGGGAAAGCTAAATGTTGTGCAAGCTTCTAGTAACACTTCTCTTGGCCAAGGTATTTCTCATTCTATCCTTTATGGCATTATTATATTTCGTGATCTTCCTATTCGAGTTCTTTTTGATACGGGTGCATCTCAATCTTTTATATCAAAAGAACTTGTTAATGCTTTGTCTTGGAATGTTATTGGCTTGATAACTTCATTGAGAATTGCGAATCCGGTTGGTGGATCTGCAACACTTAGTTTACTGTGTAAAGATGTCGAAATTATTTTATGTGATTATGCCTTCCAAGCCGATTTGCATATTATGCGTTACCTAGGTTTTGGAATGATTTTGGGGATGGATTGGCTTAACCGTTATAAAGCCCATATCCTATGTCCTAAGCGAACTATATATCTTCGACATCCTCATTTTGTTAAGCAGATTTCTCTTGTTCTTAAAGATTCAGATTACAATTCGGGAGCATCCTTGTATTCTCTAAATCCTCAAGATGACGATAATGATGATGAGGAAGATGTCATTTCCCTCATTCACATTGTTCGTGAATTTCCCGACATATTTAAGCCCGTTTTAGGATTACCACCTAAGCGAGCAATTGAGTTCAGAATTAATCTAATCCTTGGAGCTCTACCTATTACTCATCCTCCTTATCGTATTCCAATATGGAAAATGAGGAGATGCATAAACAATTATCCGAATTGGAAGGAAAACAGTTTTTCGTTCTAGTTCCTCTGCATAGGGATCTTCGGCTATTTTTGTGAAGAAATCCGATGGTACACTTAGGCTTTGCGTTGACTACCGCAAGCTTAATGATCTCACTATCAAGAATAAATATCCCTTACCTCGGATTGATGATTTATTCGATCAACTTAGTGGTGCTAGAGTCTTTTCACAGTTAGACTTAGCAACCGGTTTTCATCAGCTCCGTATTGCATAGGATAGCATTCCTTTGGCATCGTTCCGTACTTGTTATGGATCTTATGAATGTCTTGTTATGCCATTTGGTTTGACGAATGCACCAGCTTATTTCGTTGACCTTATGAATCTAGTTTTCAAAGACTTCCTCGATCGATTTGTTCTCATCTTTATCGATGATATTCTTGTTTATTCTAAAACCGAGGAAGAGCATGAAAAACATCTTCGGATTGTGTTGGAAACTCTTAGGAGCAACCAATTGAAAGCAAAATTTTCTAAGTGCCACTTTTGGCAATCTCGTGTGAAATTTTTGGGGCATATTATTTCTGAATCCGGAATTTCTGTGGATCCTTCAAAGATTGAAGCGATTCAAAATTGGAAGAGACCGGAGAGTGTGAAGGAAATTCGTAGCTTTCTTGGATTGGCGGACTATTACCGTTGGTTCATAAAAGACTTTTCTAAAATTTACGTACCTCTTACTTGTTTGAAAAAGAAGTAAGTTAAGTACATTTGGTTTAACAAATGTGAAGCTGCTTTTCAGAAACTAAAAGAACTCCTTTCTGATGCTCCTATTCTTGTGATTCCCGAAGGGAACCAAGATTTTATTGTTTATACCGATGCTAGTCGTGTTGGTTTGGGAGTCATTCTCATGCAAAGGGAACGTGTTATTGCTTATGCTTCTAGGCAATTAAAGCCTGCTGAGACTAGATATGCCACTCATGATTTAGAGCTCACGGCTATTGTTTTTGCCCTTAGAATTTGGCGTCATTATCTTTTGGGAGAGAAATTTGTTCTCTACACCGATCATAAATCTTTGAAGTATTTATTTTCTCAAAAGGAACTTAATTTGCATCAACAACGTTGGCTTGAGTTTTTTGCATCTTATGATCATGATATTCTCTATACTCCCGGAAAGGGTAATCGTGTTGCTGATGCCCTTAGTCGTAAGCAACAAGCGGTTGTTTCCAAGATGATATCCGAATGGAATGATCTCGAGACTTTATCCACTTGTGAGATTCGAGATCGTGAATCCAATCTATGTTCATCTCTTGTTTTGTGTAGCCTTGAGGCTTACCCTTCTCTTTTGGACCGCATTCTTGAAGCTCAAAGGCATGATCCTGAATTGGCTCTTCTTAGCCAAAGTTGTAGGGATAAAATTGATATTGAAGGTTTGAAAGACTTCTATATTGATGCTCGTGGCGGTATTCGAAAATTTGGTAGACTTATCGTGCCAAATATTAGTGATCTTCAAAAAGACATTTTAGAAGATTCTCATCGTTCTAAATATACCATTCATCCCGGTAATAGTAAAATGTATGCGGACATGAAGCGACTTTATTATTGGGATGGAATGAAATCTGATATTGCTAACTTTATTAAGCGTTGCATGACTTGCCAACTCATAAAGGCCGAACATCAAAGGCCTAGTGGGTTATTGCAACCTTTGGACATTCCAGTTTGGAAGTGGGATCAAATTTCCATGGACTTTATTGACGGTCTTCCCCGTTCTCGTTTGGGTCATGACAGTTTATGGGTGATCATAGGTAGACTTACAAAAACCGCTCATTTTATTCCCGTTCGGTCCAATCGGACCGTACCTCTTTTGGCAAAACTCTATGTTAAAGAAATCGTTAGATTGCATGGAGTCCCTACTTCTATTGTTAGCGATCGTGATCCATTGTTTACTAGTGGATTTTCAAAGGGTCTTCAAAAAGCTTTAGGAACAAAGCTTAATTTTAGCACCGCTTATCATCCTTAGTCCGATGGACAAACCGAGCGTGTGAATCAAACTCTTGAAGATCTTCTTCGTGCATGTGTTCTTGATTTTGGTGGAAGTTGGGAAGATCATATTTCTCTTGTTGATTTTTCCTATAATAATAGCTTCCAATCTAGTATTGGTATGGCTCCTTTCGAGGCACTATACGGAAGGCCATGCCAATCTCCTTCGTGTTGGCTTGAAGCTGGTGAGAAGCTAGTTTTAGGTCCAGATTTTATTCGTGATGCCACAGATAAGATTGACCTTTTTCATCATAGGATGAAAGAAGCTCAAAGTAGACAAAAATCCTATGCCGATAACCGAAGAAAGAAACTAGAATTTTCTGTGGGAGATTTGGTGTTCATTCGTGTTTCACCTATGAAGGGTGTTGTGCGTTTCAGTCAATCGGGAAAATTAGCACCTCGATATATTGGTCCATTTCCCATCACCGAATGCATTGGTTCCGTGGCTTTTCGCCTTTTATTACCGGCTCAGTTTTCTGCTATTCATGATGTATTCCACGTCTCTCAACTACGGAAATGCCTTAGGGATTCTGATTCTATTCTTGAGCCCGGTGTAATTGAAGAAATTGAAGTTTCACCAAATTTGACTTATGAGAAACATCTTATTCGTATCACTGCTACGGAGGTTAAACGCCTTCGAAATAAAGATGTTCTGCTTGTGAAAGTTCAATGGTCCTCAAATCCTAGGGATTGCTCTTGGGGATCCAGAGAATTCATCGAGCAAACACATCCGGACTTACTCTCTCGTGCCCCTTAAGGTGAACTTCTCATTTCAAAAAAATTTCTTTTGTGTTGTTATGCCTTAGTATGGTTGTTACTTTTTATTTTCTTCTTAAGTATTGTGAGGATGCAATTTCTTTAAGGAGGGGAGTCTGTAATAACCCGCATATTTTACGATTGTATATTTAAATGTTTTATTTAAATATAGCATCGTTAATCGGATTAAAGTCCGAAATGTTACTTTTTGTAAACAGTCGAATTGGGACTCGAGACCACTTCCATTGAGTCCAAAATGGCGTTTATAACCTTTTTAAGTATAAACATCGATATGTTTGGAGTTGAGTAGAATTTTGATATTTTCTATTTTGGGCTTTGGGTTTGGGTTTCAGCCCACTAACCCAACTTAATACCCTAACTCCTCTACTCTTTATTCATTTCATTCATCATTTCCTAACACTCAAACTCAAGAGAAAAATGGGGGAAAAGAGTGGGAAATAGAAATTCCTAAACCCTAGTTTTGAATGGGAAACTCAAATTCAAGTCCAAAATCAAGGAGAAGCTTAGGTAAGCATCCTCTTCATCTTCTCCATCTCTATCTCTCTTCAATTTTAGAAATTCCTAAACCCTAACTTAGGAAATATTTGCTTATTAGCTTAGATTGGAGCTTCTTGAGTTGAAGTTGAAGAGGAATTGGCCTTTCCTTTGTTTTAGAGCTTCTCGTTCGTTGTTTTTGGGTTTAAAGGTGAGTTCTTTAACTCACATCTACGTCTATAACTTTCATTGTTGTTGGGTATGAATTCCTAACATCTATTCATGTTCATTTGCTTTGAATTGATTTGGTGAATTTTTCAATTTTGGTTTGTGAAGTCCAATTTTATGAAAATCCTTCTATGGATGTTTGGACATGATATTTGGGGTGTATCGAAGAGCCTATAAGACTGGGTTGTCGCTTGGCATAAATCCCTAGTCGTCGTTGCTCGTCCGATCGCTTTCGAAACGTTTTGGCCATCTTGGCCTAGGCAAATTGTTGCCTAGACCATGTGACCAGACGTCTGGTTATCAAATCCAGACGTCTGGTTATAGACCTGGAGGAAAAAATAATAAGCATGCAGAAAATAATATGGTAGAAACATATTCCAGACGTCTGATTTATAGGTTCAGACGTCTGGATTGGGTCTCAGACGTCTGCCTTGAAATTTCAGACGTTTGGGAGTTTTTTTGAAAATTTCCAAAAAACAAATCCAGACGTCTGGATTCTAAACCAGACGTTTGGATTCTAAACCAGACGTCCGGAACTGTTCAGTTTTGCCTATTATCCTATTTTTTGAGTGGATTTCCAATTTTAATCGATTTTTGTCGATCCGGTTAGTTGTTATCACTTATTATCGACTTTGATGACTTCTTTCTTTGGATTTTAGGAATATCCATTTGATGGATTTGAAATCAATTTTTATGGATTTAATTCACGTCGTCGTATGTGAATTTTTGGTGGTCGATTGTTTCTATAATAGTTTTTCGGTGGTTTGTCACTTTTAAAAATACAAAGGTTTCTATACTAGTAGTAAATACTCAAACTCTTTTGCAAAAATTATTTCAACGTTATTTTTAATACAAAGCTTCTTTTTAAAATCGTTTTCCAATCTATTAGTATATACAAACCTTTACCTCATTCATATGAGAAATCTAATTAAACGGCTTAGCAAAACAAGTGGTATGAAACGCTTGCGTTTTCTTCGTCAGTTAATTCTTGGACTTGTTCGATTGAACTCTTGTGATAATTTTCGAGTGGAAATCAACAATTTGTTCGTAAATATTTAAGTTAAGCTAGTGATTATGGGACATGAAGCTAAACTCATTTATTTACTATCTTAGTGTAATTGACACTTCTTATTGATCAATGATGATCATTTTATGGTTTAGACTAGCGATATGCGATTTCTCTTTGTCCGCGTGGGGGACTGTACCCCGTTCTATTGAGCATCATCTCTTTTTATAGGCTAGCGACCTACGGGCTTTATGTAGTTCGGTTCATCGGGCGTACCGTTATTGCACTACGTCGTTGTTCCAAATTATTTGAGTTTTAGGTTCATCGGGCATACCGTTACTGCACTACGTCGTTGTTCCAACTCATTTAAGTTTCAAGTTCCTCGAGCGTATCGTTATTGCACTACGCCATTGCACCGGCTCTATGGTTAGAGACCATGGAATAGCGTTCCATTTGTGATATACGTGTTGGGGAGTTTTTATGCTCCCATTTGTGATAGGCCTTCCCTCTTTTGTGATTTCTGGATTTCTAGTTGATGATTTCTAGAATTTGTGTTTCACCGATTTTTGCGATTGGCATTGATATGTTTTGTCAATATTTGTGTTTTCGTGAATAATTTAAAGAATATGACATTCTTTTTAGTGTTTGAGAATATTTGAGGCATTGTATGATTTTTGTTGTTATCTGATGTATACTTGTCACAGTATGGCATTATTGTTATCATACGTTTTTGTGATACCTCTTATCCTATCTCATTTTATCTGATATTTATAGCTAGACTGATCCGTTTATTATTTTCTTCTTAATAATACTTGGGTCAGACCGAGGTATTTCAGGTGCTTCTGCTTGACTTCTTATCAGGGTCCATCACCTGACTTTTGGCTAACTACTTTAGCTTAGTAGTTTTTGTTATTATACATTTGAGATAGAGACTCCTTGATGTATACATATTCTTTTGTCTAGCACTTGTACCTATTCTTTTGGGATGTAGTGGATCTTGTATGACCATACTTTGATGTACACTTCTATTTGATATATTCATATCTGTTTCCGCCTTTGTGATATGAATATCTGTGACTGATTTGTGTTATGCTTATTTCTATATTGTTTCCGAAGGCCACATAGCCACTATGTGGTAGCTTTGAGTTTGTATTTGATTTGTCGGATTTCCTCTTGAAATGAAATGCGGTTCATATTATCTGACATATTGGTACTCGCACAAAGCAATTACACAGATGGTCGCTCCTCAACAGCCTTATTCTTCGTGCTAGTCAACGGCATTACTCCATAGTGTCCTTGGCTGGTGTGAGTATAGAGGTGGGGCATCACAAAGCTTTATACAATAAGTTAACTAAAATATGTTCAATAATCATCCAAAATAAAGTAAGCAACTCCCGATTCTCCTTTAAGAGAGCGTCGTATCAGAGACGCGCTCTCTTTAATAATGGGGCAGCCCTCTGATTTTTAAAAGATACTAGGGCAGAGGCACTCCGGTCAAGACTTAGATACTTTTCAGAGAGGATGTTATGTTCCTTCATCTGCTTTTCTAACTCCCAATATAACTTGTTAATTTTTGCTTGTTTCCTTTCAAGTTTTTTTTGTAGGAAAATTAAGACTTCCTCCTTATCTAAAACGAATGATTTTACACTAATTACTATCTTCGAAGAGAAAGATATTTAAACAGGGAATTCCATACTTGGAAAATTGGAACAGAAACCTAGGAGGCCTGCTCTTTCTCTTTTAGAGCCTCGGTTAGGGTAGGAGTAGGCTCACCTCCTGAAATAGCAGAAGGCCCGGGGGATGTAGGTGGAATGTACTTTTGAGGGGATGGCTCCTTCTCGGGAAATTCAGCTTGGTCACAACCATCCTTTTCTAAAGCTCTAGAAGAACCCCCTTTGTCTCCACAAAGGCCTTGGCCTCCGGTAGGGTCATCATCACTGTCGTCGTCGTCACTGTCACTGGTTTCGCCACAACCATCATCCCTTTCCTTATTAGCATTATCTATGCCACCCTTCTCCTCAAAGTCAGATTTGATTTCGAAGGAGGGGACATTAAAAGAAAGGATTTCAACTGCATTAACTTCCTCTTCGCCATCGGGTTCAATACCCTACTTCATTTGGTTTATTTTGCCCACCACTCTTTCGGCTAAGGCAGGGACAAGTGAAGGAAAGCCAAAGTTAGGGCAATTCTTGTAATTATCGGTGTATGTGAGCATAAGGGCATCTTCATAATTCTTTAGCATCATTTTCCCAAGGGTGACATCGACAAATTGAGATACTTGCCGCTTGACATCAGAGAGGGTATGAGCAGCAAGTTTGAATGAAGCTCTAGTCTTCTTGAATTTATCTTTCAAAGAAGTGGTCTTAGCGACCAGGCGAGCCTTTTCATCTTCCTTATCTTTCAGAGTGAGCTCTATGGCAAGTTTTCCATCAGTAGTGAGTTGGTGAGCCTGCTTCTCTGCTGCTAAATCAGCCTTGACCCTGGCAAGGGAAGCTTTTACTCGCTCCAACTCTATGGAAGCATCATTTTTGGCAGCGGTCAAGGATGATACTCGATTTTTAAGCTCGGAATTTTCCTCCTACAACTTAGAGGATCCAGTTGAAGACTTTGAAACATGTTCGTTCAAAGCTATACAACTCCTAGAAATCTGGAGTGAGAAGTGAAACACAAGTTAGCAATTAGAGAAAACCAATGATGATAAGGTCCATTAAGTAAGAGCTTACAAAGAGTTGCTGCTCCATTAGAGAGCGATAATTCTCTTCCAAGTTTGGAGTGAAAGAGGGAGGAGAAGTAGAAGTGAAGGATTCAAAATCAAGATGAGCTCGACTAGTTCTTCATAATTTGTAGATGGAGGAGTAGAAGGTGATGACTTCGGAGGAATTTGTTTCATGGAAGGAATCATCAATAAAGCTAGCTGTATCTGCTCAAGTGTAGCTGGGGTATCAGAGATACAGATGCGTGAAAGAAGGTCAGGAATAGGTGGAGTTTGCTTTGGCTTATCTTTGGAGGCTTTAACAAGAAGGCTCTTTGGAGCTTGTTCAGAAGATAAGCGCTCCTCCTCTTCCTCCACATCTATCACTTTAGCTATTTTCTTTGGAGGAGCATCTTCGGAAGATTCCATTAACTTCCTTTTGAATGTTTGCTTGGACTTTACAAAGGAGGCAATAATTGATGTCACTCCAGAAGTAGATGAAGGAAGGGCAGCACCGCTAGAAGACACTATGACTTGAGAAGAAGCTGGAACAAATTCAGGCAGATGGAAAGTCAGTCAAAATAATTCAAAGAATGCCAGGAACATAAAAGAAAATTCTAAACCAATAATATACCAGAAGGGTCAGCACGGATAGGTGACATTGGGGAGAAGTGTTCAACATCACCCAGGGAGAAAAAGCCTTTTCCACATGAAGTGTCCAGCACAGAGGGAGGAGTTCCTAAGATTCTCTATCCCATTGGCAAAAGAGAGTGCTTTCTTAAGTTTGAGGGAGTTAGAAGTGTCAATTTGGTCCTCATTTGTCTTGAAGCCTCAAATAGAGAGTCAAGTGTTCTCTTGTTTACATCATTATGCTTCTTGGAAGAGACACCTGATAAAGCAAGAGATTAGTTGACAAAAAACATAAAGTAGGGGAAAGACAACACAAGACCAGACTTACAGGGAGAGGCAAAAGTCCCGCGAATATTAGCAAAGCATTTGACAAAGAAGAAATAGTTCTCCCAGTCCTTGAATTTGTTGACCCCGTCTGATATTAACTTCTTGTAGGGGTTGACTCTGTATATTTGGTTATTGAGATTGCTAAGCCTTGCCAACTTGGTCAAGAAGTTTAAAACTTTAGCATTAAGAGAAGGGAGCCCAGATTCCAGTGCCATCATCTCTAGAGACAGGATATGAGTGTAGACATTTGGAGACAGCTGGATTGGGGCGATTCCAACATAGGATAGATATGAAGATAAGAATTCTGGGATAGGTTAGAATCCACCATGCCATATGTGAATGGCAGTATAAGCAAAATACCCTTCAGGAGGGTTGTCTATGGTGTTAGTTTCCCAAGGGTGGATAGCTTCAATTCTGATGATACCAAACTCCCTAAAGATGGCATTGACTTCGTCTTGGGATGCAATGGCAGAATGCTTAGAAATGGCATCAGCTTTCTTAGGAGAACTCATGACTCTGCCAGGTGAAAATGTTTTAGTTAAAATCCTTTATTATTTATGAATTTGAAAGGCATTCGATAATTAAACAAAGGAATCTATTTAGATAATTTAAACATGAAAACAGACATAGAACATTAAGATTGTGCAAACAGTTTAAGTCAGAAACCAAATAGCTCAACTTGAGCTTTTGAAAACGTCAAAAGGACAATAGCTTGAGCTTTCGACAATGTGGAAAGGATAATAGCTTGAGCTTTCGACAATGTTGAAAGGACAATAGCTTGAGCTTTCGACCAATATACCTCAACATTGTCGAAAGCCTAAAAAATAAATAAGTAATAATATGTGTTCCTTAAGCAATCGACACAGCTGAAAGGACGAGACGTAACATTAATCCATTTAACACTTTTCGACAACGTCGAAAGCTCTATGAGAACCTGGATCCACTACAAGCGTAACATAAAGCTAAGCAACAAGACCTTTTGACATTGTCGAAATCAATAACTTAAAATTCCTAAGTAAAAATATTAATGTTGTCGACGTCGTCGAAAGGTCTGGTCAATGTTGTTGAAACCTAGCCTACCCATTGAAGTCGAAAGGTTTCAAGTTAAACTTGTATATACTTTAGACGTTTCGACAAAGATGGGCAGAGGCAACTCGAGGGTCAAAGAGATTCAACCTCGTCGAAGGCTTGTTATCTAAGGGGTCAAAGGGTTCGACTAAGTCGAAACGTTAGACTATCGAAGGGATAAATCCACTCCACTTAGCTACATATCCTACCTACAACATTGATCAATTTGGCACCACAACACCTTTCGACCGCATCGAAAGGGGTTAAGGAAGCAAACCCAATTTTGTCGCCTCAGTATCCTTTGAAGGGGTAGAAAAGTAATTTTGTGGTGCTAAGCTTTTCATTCGTACTCGTGAAACTTCTGGGTAAAGAAATCATGGTTTTCTAACCCCCAAACCCGATTGCAAATCCATGTTTCAAAATTTTCTTAACAAACAAGTAAATCAAATTTGTTAACAAAATGGATTCGAACTGAAACTAATCAAACACTATTTCAAAAATCATTGAAGTAATTAATAAATTAAAGACCCAGATTAACTAGTAATGGATTAAAACTGAAAATCTTGAAATGAAATCCAAACCCGATAAGGGAATGAGTCCAAGAATCATCCACTGTAAATTTCAAAATTTATAAACGAGTAAACAATAAAACTTTAAATTTTTTTGAAAGTAGATTAAATTATGTAAATCAATTGAAATCTACCTTCAGAAAAATCAAAATTCAAACGTTTTTAAAAACAAATTTCAATTTTAAAATTCGAGGGATAGAGTCCGATTGAAGTGAATGAAGTAGAGTTAAATTTAAAACTTACGTATTGGATTTGCTGGAGATTTTGATTTCTGGAAACAAGATGAAAGTTTGAAAGTCTATAGATTTCTTTTACTTGTGTTTAAAATTTTAATTGCAGGAAGAATGAAAGAGGAAGAAGAAGAAAAGCATATTATATAAGAAAAGTCTCCCAAAATTATCAGCTATTAGATCAGATTTGAATGGATGGCCCAGATCTACGAGGGAAGGCCAAGAGGCAAGAAATTTTTGGGTTTCGACAAAGTTGACTTAGAAAGTCAAGAGCATCCCTTCAATAGGGGGGGCAAATTTTACTCCAAAAACTAACCTTTCGACTAGGTCCAAACCTCTTTGTGTAGAGAGCTAGAGAGTCGAAGGGATGTTGCCATCAAAGTTTTGAAACTTCAAAACCTTTTGAAGGTGTCAAAAGGTCCCTTTTATCAATATTCATATGGTTTCAACCTTTCAAAGAAGATGAAGGAGTCGAAAGTTCCCTTCCGCCTTCATTTACAACCTTTCGAAGAAGACCTTTCGATTGAGTTAAAGCAACATATTTGGAAGACAAAGGGAACAGCTACTTGCATATGTGACAAACCTTTCGACACCAAAGGTTTCACCTTTGTTTGAACTACTCCAAAGTAAAGTATTGACCAGAACAACCTCTTCGAAAGCTATAGTAAGCCCATCGAATCGGTCAAAACCAATGTGGTCCCGGAAGGTTCTGCATCATATTAAAACAAGAGCATGGGCTACCCAACAACATCAAAACCAATTTGATCAACCTACCAACCGTGTTGAAGGCTCCAAACTTACTTCCACTATCAACAAGGAGGCAGAAACCTATCCAGGACACCATTCGTCAATGCCGAAAGGTGCTATGAAGAGAGCAACACTCAGAAATCAGCAGAGGAGAAAGAATGATAAAAACCCTTTCGGTAACGTCGAAAGGAGGCATGGCTTTCAACTTGGTCGAAAGATTAAGAGAGAATGAAGGAATTGCTAGAGCATGAAAAGAAGAACAAGGACACCTTTCGACAACGTTGAAAGCGGGCATGGCTTTCGATAAGGTCGAAAGGTTCATAATAGCATATAAAGGGCAAACCTTTCGACAAGGTCGAAACGTTAAAACAGCATATAAAGGGAAAACCATTCGACAAGGTTGAAAGGTTCATAAAAGCATAAAAAAAATGGGGACCTTTCGACCCAGTCGAAAGTAAGGGCATGAAGGGGGGTCGCCTACATCTAAAACTAAGACCTAATGAGTCACGTTTTGGAGATCTGATTTCTCTCATTCCAAACTCGTATTTTCTTTAAGAACGCATTATAACCCTAATTTGGTGATTATTTGGGAATTTAATGAAATAAAATTTCTTTAGATGAAAAAGGGAAGTCTTATGCATTATTGATTTCTTTACTATTTAGGAAAGCTTTTTTTGGATTAACCTTTATATTTCAGGTTTAACCCCATCAAAAGGAACCTATCGACAAAGTTGACAACTCTTCTGACCCTAACATCTTTTGTAACCTCTTGAAGCCATAAACTCTGTAGTCTGAAGCTTTCGACGAGGCCTAAACCTTTTCTCTAAATACCAAAACCTGAACTTATAGATTTAATCCAAAGGAAGTCGTTCTCGTAGCCTTCGACAAGGTCGAAACTTACCATTAGAGGACTTAACTTAGGGAATTTCAACCTAATCGAAAGGAAGGCTTTCAAAGGAAATCTCATACTAGCTCAACAGGATCGAAAGGTTACTTAACCCAGAGACCATACCTTTCGACATCGTCGAAAGGTCTGATTTGAGAAATATTCAACAAATAAAGCTAAAATGAAAGGCAATTCCTAAGGGAATCACGCTCACTATTCGTGCAAAAAGATTATCTATCTTTCTCAGTATTACTTTGGGGTGTTGATAAGAAATATTTTTAGTAGCCAGAAGTATCCGTAGCGGGGAATCTTCTTCGCAAAGGTCTAGCCTCTAATGTGGTTACCACAGGCCCTTTTATGTACATCCATAAGGATCCGTTTTGCTTCATCTTTAGTAACACACCGAATTAAAAGGACCGAGAATCCTTTCCTGTATAACATTCCTTCTTGCATGACGAATCTTGAAGCTTTGCCATGGAGCTATCGTCGCTCATTCTTCCTGTCAGGAAGGAGTTCCTTTGGTAGATAGTCCCTGATTGGAGTTATCCACGACTCCTTCTCACACTCAGCCTCTAACATTAAATCGACATCCATCTGGTCGATGCTCAGAGCTGATAACTTCCACCAGGACCAAGCCGATGAGTTGTGCATTACCTGAGCTAGCCAACTGGGCTAGCAAATCATCGTTCGCATTCTCCTATATAGGAATATGCGTTATCATGTAATATTCGATAACGTTAAGCAGCTCAAGGGCTTGTTCAGATAAGGAGCCATTCTCGCCCCTTTCGTCTGAAACTCTTTTCGCACCTGGCACACCACCAGTTGGGAGTCACAAAAGATGTGCAAAGTTTTGACTCCTAACTGTTTTGCAATTTTAAGTTCTACGATGAAAGCTTCATACTCTGCCTAGTTATTTGTCATAGGAAAATAAAGTTTTAGGGCATGATAGATCAAAAATTCCTTGAGGGTCTCTAACCCAACACCTGCCCTAAAACAATGCTCAGTGGATGCTCCATCGGTATACATCTTCAACCAAACATTTCGCTGTCCACTACTCTCCAGAATATCATCTCGAGCAGTGTATTCGGCTATGAAGTCTACTAATGGTTGGCCTTGGATTGCTCTTCGAGGATGATACATAATATCTTATTGGCTCAGCTCATTGCTCAATTTCAACAGCCTTCCAAAGGTCTCATGTCACTGTAAGGACGGTCTCAAAGGCTGGTCAGTCAATATTTTGATTGGATCGAACTGGAAGTATGGGTGGAGCTTCCTTGATGCCAATATGCCAGCTTTTTCGGTTTTGGGTAGTTCCAATCTGCTCCTGTCAATCACTTGTATATGTAGTACACCGGTCTCCGGATTCTGGACTTCTCACGCACAAGCGTGGCACTCAAAGCGTGCACCAAAACTACTATGTAAACAAACAAGTCATCATCTTCCAACGGCTTTGACGTGATGGGAGGTTTCTCTAAGTTGTCTACCAAAGCCTGAAATGCATCTTTGCAATCTTGCATCCAAGAAAAGCTCCTTTCCTTGCTTGAGAACATTGAAGAATGGTTTGCATTTGTCTATGGCCCTTGAAATAAAATGGCTCAGAGTGACAACCTTTCCATTCAGGCTCTAAACTTCTTTTATTGACTTTGGGGCTTTGATGTTCCTTAACGCTCCAATCTTCTTTGGATTAGCTTCTATTCCTATTGAGTTCACTACGAAATCCATGAACTTTCTTGATGCAACTTCGAATGAGCATTTCAAATAGTTGAGCTTCATTTTGTATTTTCGGAGTACTAAAGATCTCCACCAAATCCTCCACATGATTAGTCGATTTTCGAGACATTATCAACATATCATCAATGTACACTTCAAACTAATGTCACATTTGCTCCTTGAACACGGAATTGACCAGTCTTTGGTATGTTGCTCTTACATTCTTCAATTTGAAAGGAATGACAAGATAATAATACAATCACAGGTTGATTATGAAGCCGCTGTGCTCCTAGTCCAGTACATGCATCAAAATTTGGTTGTAGCCTGAGTAAGCGTCCATGAATGATAACAGTTCATGCCAAGCGATTGAATCTAGCAATTGACCTATTTTTGGAAATGGGAAGCTGTCCTTTGGGCATGCTTCATTCAGATCGGAATAGTCAATGCACATCCTCCACTTCCCGTTGGACTTCTTAACCAGAACTGGATTAGATACCCATTCAGGTACATAGTTTCATGGATGAAGCCATTAGTTTCAGCTTGTCCACCTCCTCCTTTAGTGCAATAGATCACTACAGACCTAGAATATGGTGTTTTTGTTTCATAGGAACACATTTGGGGTTCACATCCAATGCATGGCACGCTATCTTCGATGATATTCCACACATGTCAAAATGCATCTAGGCAAACACATCCAGGTTCATCTGGAGAAACCCATCAACTCTTATATCATTCTCATGCTGAGTTGAGATCCGGTCTTCAGGACCCATGTAGGATCATCCTGACTGATCGGGATGTTGATCATCAACTCCACGGGGGCTACCCTCGCATCCTCTGGCTCCTTCCTCAAGTCCATATCCTTATGGAACCAACAATGCTGCCCGAGCCAGGGTTTTGGCGGTGGTTGCTACGCGCCTAGTGACTTGATGTAGAGAGTCTTTCCATATATTTTCAGCTCTTCAATCTAGCATTCTTGTTCGAGCCCCTGGTCTCTTTGGACAACTCCTACTCCATTATCTGTATGGAACTTCATGGTCAAGCACCACAAGGCTAATGTCTGCTCAGAAACCGGTTAGGGTCGGCCGGCCCAAAAAAGTACTGTAAGTAGAAAATATATTCAACACGATGAAGGTCACAACCCGCACCCTCTTGTCATCTCCTCCTTACACAACCGGCAAATCTACACATTCGACAGGTTATGTTGCTGTACCATTAAAACATTGGATATAAGATTAACACAGTTTTTGATCTTTAGCATCCAACAACATCTGATTACAAGTGTAACACACCGTAAAATGAATTTAACTGAATGATATATATCGAATTAAATAAAGTAAACTTGAATATGAAAATTTTATAAAAGTTAGAATTGGATAATAGAAGTTATTTTGTTGCCTTCATGGCGAAATTCTGATCTGTTGCCATATATAGTATGATGAAAACAAAGCTCGAACGAAGAAGTTATGAGCGTTTGAAGTTTTTAGTTTTAACTTAGTTTAGTTTTTATTCAAATTTAAATAAGAATTTAAATTTGGGTTTTGAATTTTAAAAATTAGCTTGGAGGTATTAATTAACATTTGATTAATGTTTAACGTTAAAGTTGATTAGGGGAAAGAAATGAATTAGTAAAGCAACAGAATCAAATATTTCCTGAAATAATCAATCGGTGGACACCCTTATCATGAACGGTCGACCCTTAGCGGTTGATCGGTCGAATAGGGGGCGGTCGATCGATTGGTGCCAGATTTTGGCAGTGGCAGCTATGGTTTGAAAGGATGTGTTATTATTTTAATGCTCTAGGTTTATTTGTTCCTCACCCACTTCCAACGTGCGGTTCTTATGCGTTACAACCCCTATAAATAGAACCCTATCCTCTCCACTTTTTATTCAAATTATTTTGGAGAATTCAATGAAACTCTGCCACTGCTGTCCTTCCAAATTAGATTCAGAAATTCCATAGAGAATTTAGTTAAGAATCCAATCTATTTTCTATTTATTTCTTCTTCCTCCAACCTATTCTTATTCTATTCTCCTCCAACTATTCTGAATCAAATAAAAGTATATTGTTCTTCCCTGTTGTGTGTGTATATATCAAAAGGGAGAGATTCTGAAAGAGATTGTAAGGTGTGCAAATCCATTGAAGTGAAGCCAAGACTAATCTGTGAGTGGAAACCTTAGTATTTCTTTTTTATTAATTATTTAGTGTATCTCCTTTGGATTTCGAAATGTGAATTTGATGTTGAGATTCTCAATTTTTTATATTAATTTGATGGAATTTGTTTTGTTTATGCAATTTTTGATAATTTCAAAGTCTTTTCCACTTCTCCTTCTTCTTTGGTTCAAATTGTGATTCTTCAATGAATTAAGGGGTTTAGACTATGAATTCTATTCGTAGTTTACACCATTTATTCTTATCGATTTCTTTGTAAAAGAGGAGTTAAATAGAATATGGAGTTTAGATTGCAATTACTATTGTTTAGGATATTCCATTGAATTGGTGTAATAAATTGAGTTTCTATTTTATTCATAATTCTGTTACTGCAGTTTTGGTTATGAATATTTATTCCCTATTTTGGATATTATAATCCCTTATCTTGGTACATTGGAATCTTGGGAATTGAAGAAAAAGGACTTGTAATAGTATTTGGTAAGAGAACTGACATTTAATGCTAGTTTAAGGCATAGAATCCATGCGTTTAGAATTTATTATGTGCGAATATTTATTTAACTCTATTAAAGCAATTAATGTATAATTATTACATATATGGCATAGTTAATTAGGTAATTATTTTCATTTATTTCTCCCATTATGAAGGTAATTGATTATTAGGCCAAATTAGAGGAAACTCTTATATAGCCTAATTATTATTTTAAGGCATAATAAGAAAGGTTCCTTATAAGGCCTTATTTATGAAACGGTGAGATGAGTGTGTGTGTGTATATATAGAGAGTATTTGATTTATTGCTAAGTCATAAGGATACGAGTTTAATAGAGTTACATGACGGAAGTCTGCCCTTCACTTTGAAGCTGCCAGTAGTTGTATATGCTTTAATTGATGTAAGATATTCTTATGATAAATATTTTTAATGGCGCAAGGTTAATTCTAAATTTTGTAGGTAAAACCTGCCCAGCTAATCTGGCTACCAGTTCCTACGAATAGTCGGACTAATGTGAGATGTTAATATGAGTACTGGCCATAAGAAGAGGGGCCTGCTTTGGGGTCTTAAGGTACTAATTGGTTGTTTGAGGGCCCGCCTCTTTTCCCCAGATGAAGTATTAAATGGTCAATGGGTTACAATATGTGGTATCTCAATGGGGGTCCACTTCTGGAAATACGAACTAAATGATTGGGTCGACGTTAACTAAGGTATTAAATGACCACAATCTGCCTATTTTCCACAAGGAAGTATTAAGTGGTCTAAGAGATTCCATATGATGCCAGCTAGATAGTATCGGTGAGGTACATGACTTGGAAATAGGTATTAAATAAAGGGGTCTGCCTTAATTAAGGTATTAAATGACTAGAGTGTGCCTATTTTCCAATAAAAGGTACTTGGGTACCGTCTCTCACATTATTAGCTATTTATAACTGTTTGCACAAAAAATGGACAAACACCTCAAAGTAGTATGATTTAGTAGATCTTATATTATTCTTAGTAATTTGAGCGATTTATGCAAATACGTAAAAAACAGGGGCTAAACTGTAAAAAGACACGCAGATTTATAGTGGTTCAGCCAGAATGTGCCTACGTCCACTTTATATGTTATTTATCTTCTTTATTTTATGATTACAAGTACAAAGCTTTGATACAAGTAAAAGAAAGTTGTTTGAAGAGTTCCTTCCGTGCTTGAGCTCTCAAACTTGTTCCCCATTGTTGTACCCCTGCCCCTCTATTTATAGAGTGAGGCTGGAGGTAGGGGTCTTGGATGTATACAGCTGCTGATGGGCCCGGGCTGATACAATCTGGCCTGGCAAATCTGGTTCTGTATCGTCTCGGTCCGGTGGTAAGTATGGTCCGGTAGGAAGCTTGGTCCGGTGGGAAAGCTTGGTCCGGTGGAAGGCTTGGTCCGGTGGAAGGCTTGGTCCGGTGGAAGGCTTGGTCCGGTGGGAGGCTTGGTCCGGTGGAAGACTTGGTCCGGTGGAAGGCTTGATCCGGTGGGAGACTTGTCTTGGTCCGGTGGAAGACTTGATTCGGTGGGAAACTTGATCCGGTGGGAGACTTGGCTCGGTGGTTGGATATAAGGCTTGGACCGGCGATGGGTTTGTTCTGTGGTCTTCGTCCGGTGATGAGGCTAGTTTGGTGTGGGCTTGGCTTGGTGGTGAGAAAATAGCCCAACATTTGCCCCCCAAAGCGGGGCATATGCCAGCGTATGCCTCGCTTTGTTTTAGCTCGGTCATTCTCATCCGGTCCGTATGCCGAGTTTGTTGGTCCGGTCGCCTTTGTTTGCTTATAAGTAGGGGCATCATGCTTTCGTTACTTCCTACCAAACACGACAGCCGAGCCAACTCTTCTTGCCGAATCAGGAGTATTGCCGAATCAAAGTGTTTAGCCGAACCAAAGAACATCTTCTCACTGAATCAGGTATTGTTCTTCTCCTTTCCTGCCGAATTTTTTTTTTTTACCGAATGGACACGGGGACTCCAAGTGCCGAATGAAGTCACATACTTGTTTATATCCGAATGAAACTGATACCGGATGGGACTTCTACCGAATGAAGTCATACACGGGTCTATATCCGAATGAAACGAATATCGGATGGGACTTCCACCGAATGAAGTCACATACAGGTCTATACCCGAATGAAACGAATACCGAATGGGACTTTTTTACCGAATGAACTCCCATATGTGAATGCCGAATGAACCTTTAAACTTCACCTTGCCGAATGACAATGGGAATTTGAGTATTTATGAGTGAAACTCTAGATTGCACACACTCGCTTCTTTACTTCCTTTAGTCTAACGACATTCTTCTTTTTGTTTGCAGATAATGTCTCGTAAGGCGGAAACTCGACCGGACAAAAAGAAATCCGGGGGCGAAGGAAGCTCCTCTGCCGTGCCCCCAGCTCAGCCGAATCCCGAACGTCACGGACCAATCCCGAGATCACTAGTGGACGGGTACGGCCCTCAGGAAATTCTGAACTCCCCGCCCGATTGTTTTCCTAGTTCCCTCAAGGAGGAGCAGCTTGATGTCATCTCTCGTTCTTTCGGAATCGATAGGGCGCGAATGTTGTTGCCTGGGAGAGATGTTATGCCATACGACCCCCCTGAAGGGTACTTTGCTTACAGCAGATACCACTGCATGTGTGGTGCCATTCCGCCTCTTAATGCTTGGGTAGTCAGCTTCCTTACATATCTCAAGGTGGCCCCATTCCAGCTTCAACCCAACTCCTATGCTATCCTGGTGAGCCTCTTCGTCATTTTCCAAAGGAAGTATGGTCGTGCTCCTTCCAACCGGGAGATCCGGTACTTGTATAATTTGAGGGGCTATAAGAAGGGGTCCCCATACATTAGCTTGGAGTCAGCCGTGACCTTCAAACCGGTCTTGGATCTGTACTCTAAATTCAGCATGTTCAAGAAAGAGTGGTTCTTTGTTAGGGACGACTCCGTTTCAATCCGGCGCTTTACTTCTGGATGTAAGTTGATGCTTTTACTTATAATTTCTATTCCGATTGCGATGCTTCTTCTCATACTTTCTCATTTTTGCTAGCGACAGGTGGCTTTCCGATTGTGGAGACTGACCGCCTGGTTCAGACGGCGGCTGAGATAGAAGCCATTCTTGGGAAATATAGATCATCTGCCTTCTTGATCAGAAATGCGATTCTTCTAGAACATAACTTAATCCTTCCGCAGCAGTCAGTAGTTAAGCTGAGGGAAACGGCGGAGGAGAGGGTGGCTGCTCAGACCAAGGAAGGTGTTACGGCAGAGAGTAGCAAGAGGAAACCTTTCACAAAACCTCCAGCTGTCGGAGGTAAGAAACTCAAGAAGTCGAACGGTCCCTCCCCCAGCAATTGTCCACTTACCCGGGAGGAGGAAGACATAGAGGAGGAAAGAGGCGAGGGTGGAGATGGTCGGGAAGGTGACAAAGGTGGCGATGGCATCGGGGCCCTACTTCCTGGGCAAGCGGGCGAGATTCAGGAGTGGACGGATGATGCATTCCACCAGGCTTTTGAGGGGTTGGATGAGGATCCGGCTTTGGTAGAGAAGACCGGGAAGGCGGACAAAGCCGGGACTGGTGCAAGTGAGTCTTCTCCGACCATTCCAGCCAAGGTGGCTCCGACGACTCAAGGTGAACTCTTGACTCCTGCATGCTTCATTAATGATAGGGACTTAGGAATATTTTATGACCCGCTCCCGTCCTGGAATGAAATCCAGGACTTATTGCAGTATCCCACTCCTCCCCAGGGTTTGTACAACCACAGCTGTGTTTCTTTTCCTTTTTTAACTTGTAATTTACCGTGTTTCTCGAATCATATAGTGATGTAAGTTTGTGACACTTGTTCTTTATATCAAGAGCAGGCAAGACGTCCAAAGCCTCAGACCTTCGACACAGGCTTGAGCAATATAAGCTTTCCAAAACTTCTGCTAAGCCGAAGCCCTCGACCCAACGCTCCGGGGATGTAGTCGGCTACCGTCCTCTTCTTGGGGTCATCGAAGAGGGTATTCAGCAGAGGAAGAGGAGTCATCCTTTATCCGAAACTTCGCCCGGTCCTCAGCTTCCGGCTCAGCCTCTTCATGATATCACTGAAGAGGGTAGCGAGTTTGCACCCTCTCCGCACCCGTCCAGAAACCCTTCCGTTACTCATATCGACCGTCTTGACTTGGCTCGTAATCCATTTGCGGGTCATCCTGATCTGGATCCAAGTTCCCATGACATTACCTTTGATGAGGTTACTGGTGAGCACCTTCTTCCCCGCAATCCCATGGTACGGGTGCTTGATGAAGCTAAGTCTTTAGATCTTGATCTACTTACCACTCGGATAGTTACCATGGGAGATGAGGCCAAGGCTAATATTGATCGGGTGGCGGAGGAGACTAAAAAGCTGATGGGGCATCATGCCCGGCTGGTTAAGGCTGGAGAGGAGATTGGGAGCGCCAATATCCGACTTCGATTGGTGGTTTCGGATCAGGCCAAACAGCTTGCGGATCAGGCTATTCAGATTTCTCAGCATGAGGCTGCTACTGGGCGACTAAGGAAAACCATGGAAGAGGCCAGTCGGGCCGAACTGCGGAAAATGGAAGCTACTTGCAAAGAACGGATTGACATGGCTATTGCCACGGTGGACGAGGTTCGGAAAGCGGATCTCGAGCAGGTGGAGGAATTGTCCGGGAAACTTGAGGCTGCAGAGCTTGCTCAAGCCAAGTTGAGGGAGGAGATGGAGGCAATGCGGGGATCCCTTCTGGTTGACTGCTCGAGATACCGATCGGAGAGAGATGCCGCCGTTGGGAGGTTGTCGACTTCCGAGGCCCGGATGAGGGAGTTTGAGGAGAATGAGGGGATGATGGACGAAATGCTCCAGGATATGTACTTCCGTACCTGGAAGCAGGGCAACCTGTCCTGGATGGATGATTATCCCAGGGTCATGGCTAAGATTTATCTCCGGGCTCTGGAGGAGGCTAAGGCTGATGTAGATAAAGAGGGTGGAACGGTCTTCAGTATGGATGTGGTCACTGCCCAGTTTACCAAGGAGGAGAAAGTGGCGGTAAAGGAGGGTATGCGGCTGCTTGCTGCTGAGGAGGCAGGTGTGCAGGTAGAGGATGACGACCAGGATGGTCAAGAAGCAGGTGCTGGTAAGTCTTCCTTTCTAGTCTTTCCGTTAACTTGGTTACTTATCGCTAATGAATTCTTTTTATGACCGGACAGGTGGGCAACAGAGCAAGGACAAGACTCCGACGCAACCGGCTCCCTGATTAGACCTGGGAAATTCTTTTTGTAGACTTGACATGGTTGTATACGTTAGTCTTAAGACAGTAGAGTAACTTCTAAGTTGTAATTCTTGCTACTTGTAACAATCAACATTATTCTTGACGTGTAATTTTTTAACTTAAGCTGATTTTGTCGTTTCTTGAATATTTGTTGCTATTTCGACATATCGTATGAGAAATGTAGCTATGTATATTCTTGTAATTAAATTGTGTTTGATGTTAGACTCTGGTTCTAAACCATAGTTTTATGACTTGCAATATTAGCGTGTGGTGTGAACAAATTATAGTCATGTATTTGTACATAAAAGAAGAAAATACCGCCTTTCATGTTTTAATCGTAGATGGCAGTCTTGAATATCTTGTAGGACCAGCATGGAATGTAGTCGAATGTCCTGCCACTGTGAGTCCCTACACCCATTGGCGAGTATCTCCTACTCTATATCATGTACTTTAGGGATTGTTATAGGGGATAGGAAAAAAGCTTTTTAAGTAAAATTGAAATACGTAAAAAAGGTAAAACTTCCAATCACGGAAGGCCTTCGATGTGCTTAAGTTCGTGGCAAACGGGTTTTGTAGTCACTTTCCCTAGCCGTGGGTCTTGGAGACATTCGTCACCCATCTTACGCCTCCGCGGGGAGTTAATTCTTTTTTACCACAGCCGCACTTAAGACACATCGGAGCCGAGATCGCGCACAGTAACTACCCGGGCCATTATGGCCCGTAATCGTGGGTATTATTCGATTTACTGTGGCCGGCTAGCGTGGGTGCCGATCGTCAACTGTGAACTGCCCCTGGCTGGCCACACCTTATGGTGGGTCTTATAGTCGGTTCACAGTTGCCGGCGAGCCTAACGCCGTAATGAGCTGCCTCGGCTATAGTCGGCCTTCTCGGTGGCTTATAATCGGCTCATTACAGTTGGCTTTCAGGGCTGTCGCGAGCAATGAGTTAACCCGCAGCAGAGGGATGCTGGGCAAAAGTGTCTCATTGGCGAGGGCATAGATTCGCATAGTACCTGTTGGGTCTTGTCCAGGTGAAGTTGCGTTGTGGAGCGCTTTGAATAGAAATGCTATATACTCAGGATTTTGTTCAACAGAAAAGGATAAAGTTAACAAGCAGCCAAGATACAAAGGAACAAGTTAAAAAAGAGACAGGGTTTTTTAAAGTGGTTCGGCACGAAAATGCCTACGTCCACTGATTCTCTTTGTCAATTCACTTCATATGGGCAATACAAGTTAAGAAAAGTATCGACGGAGGTGTTGGATGTTCCATGCCCTCTGGAACACCTCTCCGTCCACTGTTGACAAAATATAGGCTCCGTTGTGGAGATCTTTATGAATTACATATGGTCCATCCCAGATTGGGTCTAATGCTCCGGGGCGAGGGAAGATTCGCTTGAGGACAAGATCCCCTTCCTGTAAGGTACGATGCTTGACTTTGGAGTTGTATTGTGTTGCCACTTTTTGCTTGTGGGCTGCTGTTTTGAGGACTGCATCGTTTCTTCTCTCCTCGATTAGATCCAAAGACATGTGAAGGAGTTCTTCGTTCTCTTCTGGGTTATAGTGGATCCGACGGTGGGAAGGCACAATAGTTTCAACTGGGAGCATAGCCTCCGATCCGTATGCCAAAGAGAAAGGAGTGTGCCCTGTCGATGTTCTGAAAGATGTGCGATAGGCCCATAGTGCCGTAGGAAGTTCATCCACCCAAGCGCCCTTTGATTTTTCGAGCTTCTTTTTGATTAGAGTTTTCAGAATTTTGTTGACTGCTTCGAATTGTCCGTTTGCCTGGGGATATGCTACGGATGAGAAGCTTTTATGAATTCGGTGTTCTTGGCACCAGTTGGCGAATTCCTCGCTGTCAAATTGAAGTCCATTGTCTGATATGATTTTGAGTGGGTCTCCATACCTGCACAGAACATTTTTGATCAAGAAGTTAATAAATTTTGCTGAAGATACTTTATTCAGAGGTTCTGCTTCCACCCATTTGGTGAAATAATCAACTGCCACTATAGCATATTTGGCCCCGCCTCGGCCCATCGGTAGCTCGCCGATTAAGTCAATTCCCCATATTGCGAAGGGCCAAGGGCTGGTC
Source organism: Allium fistulosum (assembly GCA_030737815.1). NCBI lineage: Eukaryota > Viridiplantae > Streptophyta > Magnoliopsida > Asparagales > Amaryllidaceae > Allium > Allium fistulosum. Next base: position 746,643,048 of record CM060905.1, on the reverse strand, counting down.
ATTTGAGTAATCTCAGTTGTTGGTAGCCGTGGAATCTTAGCAAATTTTTGGCATCTGTCACATCTCTTGACGAAATCTGAGGCGTCTTTGCTTAGGGTGGGCCAGAAATATCCGTATCGGAGTATCTTTTTTGCTAATGTTTGCCCCCCGGTGTGATCTCCACAGCTCCCCTGATGGATGTTGGATAAGATTTCCTTGGCTTCCCTTCCGGCGACACACCTTAATAATGGGTTAGAGAAACCGCGCCGATAGAGGATGTCTTCTTGTATTGTATAGCGGGACGCTTTCCTCAAGATTTTCTTGACTTCATTACGCCCGTTGGGTAGTGTGCCACTTTGTAGGTAGTCTCGGATGGGAGTCATCCAAGTTGCTTCTTCGGCTGCGGCTATCAGATTCACTTGCTCAAAACTTGGGACCGTTTGCTTTGAGATGGTTACTGCCCCGAAGATGGCGATGTCTCTCATACTCGCTTGCTTTGCCAATTCGTCGGCCTCTTGGTTCTCTTCCCGAGGGATGTGTTTGACTAAGTACTGATCCAATCGGCTGAGAAGCAACTTGGTCTTCTTTAGATATGCTATGAGTCGTTCCTCTCGAGCTTGGAATTCTCCTAGTATTTGATTAACAATAAGTTGAGAATCGCTGTGAAGACACAAAGAATTGGCTCCGATTTCTATGGCAATTACTAGTCCAGCTATCACTGCTTCATATTCTGCATCGTTGTTGGTGGCAGCGAACTCCAACCTTATAGCATAGTGCAGTTTATTTCCCCTGGGAGTGATTATTACCACACCTGCCCCCGAGCCTTGTTCGTTAGATGCACCGTCCACAAAGAGATTCCACTTGATATCTTCCGTTATTTCTAGTTGCTCCTTATCCTCGTTGGTAGTGAACTCTGCAATGAAATCAGCCATGGCTTGTCCCTTGGTGGCGGTGCGAGGGTGATAGGTGATATCATATTGACTCAGCTCAATACACCATTTAAGTAGTCGCCCGGAAGTGTCGGGACGATGGAGTACCTGCCTCAGTGGTTGATCGGTCAGAACTTTGATGGAATGGGATTGGAAGTAGTGACGTAGTTTTCGTGAAGTGATTAGTAAATAGTATGCCAACTTTTCAAGCTTAGGATATCTGACTTCTGCCCCAGTAAACCTTTTACTGACGAAGTAAACTGGTCGTTGCGTGCGGTTGTCTTCCCTTACCAAGGCAGCGCTTAAAGCGTGAGATGACACAGCAAGGTATAGGTATAATTCTTCGCCTTCGCTTGGGGTCGAGAGTACCGGTGGTTTCTGGAGGTGTTCGATTAGGTTAAGGAAAGCGGTTAAGCATTCGTCCGTCCATTCGAACTTTCCTTTATCTTTCTTTAGAGCTTCGAAAAAGGGGACGCACTTGTCCGTTGCTTTGGAGATGAATCGGCTTAGGGCGGCCACTTTTCCATTTAGGCTCTGCATTTCCTTTCGGGTGGAAGGTATCTTGATGTCCCTTAATGCTCGGACTTGTTCAGGGTTTGCTTCAATCCCTCGGGCATGGACGATGAACCCTAAGAATTTTCCCGATGACACTCCGAAGGAGCACTTTAGTGGATTCAACTTCATTCCATACTGTCGAAGTACCTGGAACATTCCGCCTAGGTGGCTTACGTGATCTTCGGCTTTTCGTGATTTCACCAGCATGTCGTCCACATATACTTCCATAGTTTGTCCTATTAGCCCTGCAAACATCTTGTTGACGAGGCGCTGGTAGGTGGCTCCTGCATTTTTAAGTCCGAAGGGCATCACTTTGTAGCAGTATAAACCCCGGTCGGTGATGAAACTAGTGTGGTCTTGGTCGGGAGCATGCATAGGAATTTGGTTATATCCTGAGTATGCATCCATAAAAGATAGGAGTTCGTGCCCGGCTGTGCTGTCTACAAGTTGGTCGATTCTGGGAAGCGGGAAGCAATCCTTTGGGCAGGCGTCGTTTAGGTTGGAGAAGTCAATGCAGGTCCGCCACTTCCCATTAGCCTTCTTTACTAGTACCGGGTTGGCGATCCATTCTGGGTAAACAGCTTCTCGTATGAAGTCATTGGCGAGTAGATTCTTTACTTCTTCATCGAGGGCTGCTGATCGCTCTGCCCCCATACTTCTCTTTTTTTGTTTTACAGGTGCCTTGGTAGGATCAATGTTTAATACGTGGCATGCTATGTCGGGGGAGATTCCGGTCATGTCAGCGTGTGACCAAGCGAATACATCCAGGTTGTGGCGGAGAAAATCAATGAGTTGTTCCTTCAATTCAGCTTTCAGCTGGGACCCAATTTTCAGTAGCCTACTTGAGTCATGCTTGTCTACAGATATAAACTCCATAGCCTCTGCAGGCTCGGCGGTGGCCTCCTCTTTGTCCCTAGGGTCTAATTCATTGAAAGGGTCGCTGGTGTATCGAAGAGGAGGGGCTTTCTTTAGTTGCTATGCTTCAAGGCTTTTCGTGCAGAGGGCAATCTCTACACCTTTCCCTTTATCTTTCCTGTGGTTGTTGCGAAGTTCGGTTACATAGCAGTCTCGTGCAATATCCTGGTCTCCTTCCACTTCTCCTACCCCATTGTCTGTTGGAAATTTCATTTTCAGGCACCATGGGGCTAGGACAATCTGGAAGTCAGATAAGGCTGGTCTTCCTAGGAAGGCGTTGTAGGCCGAATGGTTTTCTATCAGCACAAACGTCTGTTTCCTTACAACGGAGCGGGGATGGCTTCCAATCTCAACAAAGAGGTCCAGCTGCCCGAGGGGCATCTTCGCATCTCCAGTGAAACCGTGTAGTGGTTTATCATAGGGAGATACATCCTTCATTGATAGCTTCATTTTGTCGAATGCGTGTTTGAACAGGATATTTACAGAGCTTCCAGTGTCTACCAGGATTCGGTAAACTTCGGCGGGACCGAGTCGAGCAGAGATAACCATGGGATCCATATGAGGGTACTGTCTTCCTTCTAGGTCGCGTTTACTGAATGTGATGTCATCACTTTCTTTCCGCTTTGGGTGGCGCTCTTCTATAACCGTATTGACACAGTCTTTATTGTCTCTAAGCGACTTCCCATATCTTTCCATCTCTCTCCAACTTCTGTCTGCGATGTGCGGACCTCCTGAGATGGTATGGACCACTATCTTCTCTTGACTAGAGCTGCTAGCGTTGCGGTTTCCTCTGTCGGTCCCTGGTGAGGGTAGCCTTGGGTTTTCATTGGCAGGAGCTGGAGTCCTGTCTTGACTTTTTACATAACGTTCCAGTTTCTTCCTTCTGATGTGTTCCTCAATCAGATCTCGGAGATGATGGCATTCGTTGGTATCATGTCCGTGAGATTCGTGGAAGCGGCAGAATTTTCCAGATTTCTGTGCATTATCTGATTCTTTCTTATATGGTGGGCGTTTGTATCTAACTTCGCCTTGGGTGGCAAGGAAGATATTTTCGACGGTCTCGTTCAAAGGGGTGTAAGTGTCGAATCTTGGTCCTGGCCGATATAGGCGCTTTTCTACCTTCTTGCCCCCAGCATTGTCTCTGGAATCATTTCTTCGAACGTCCCTCGCCACAGCAGGGGCGTTGCCATGGGTCGTCTTACTTTGCTGTCCTGACTGCCCCTCAATGGCAGCATCCTCAAGCCTCATGTATTTCCCGGCTTCATGGAAGAAATCGGGTAAAGTAGCTGGTTTTTCTTTTGTCAATCTTCTAGCAAATTTAGTGTCCGGATGCACCCCACTGCAGAGGGCCATTAGGATAAGCTTTTCATTGGCATCTTGAACTGCGGCTGCTGCGGCGTTGAATCTGGTTAGGTATTGCTGCAGCTTTTCTCCAGGTTTCTGTTTGACGCTGGATAAGGAATAAGCGTCCTTAGGTTGCTCCACATGAATGCGGGACTGACTGATAAATTTTTCTTTCAACATTTCCCATGAGCTGATGGATCCTTGGGGTAGATGACAGAACCAGGAGGTAGCAAGATCTGCTAAGAAGAGCGGAAAGCATTTGCACAGTACTCCCTCTGTTGCTCCACTCATGAGCATATGTTGTGTGTACCTCTGTAAGTGTACAACGGGATCGGAGGTTCCTTTGTAGGGTTCCATTGTTGGCATTTTCCATTCTCGGGGGGTGATAGCAATTTCGATATTGTGGGCGAAAGGGCTGGTTACCCTAGCGCCTATCCCTCGATCTCTTTGCTCCCGTTGGACACACTCTCTGAATAAGCGTGCCATCCTTTCATCAGAACTTGGAGCAGATAGAAATGAGTTTGGTTCTGTTCTGTGGGATTGATTCCGTCCAGACGACCTGTAGGGATGGTATCGTCTATCATTCCTTATATTTTCCAGTGGCTGCCTTTGATCTTCTGGGAGCACGCTTGGGTCAGCTACAGTTGGCCCTTGCCTTGATCTCCCCCTGTCGGGTTCTGATCTAAGCACTTCCTCGGGTCCAACTTCGGGATGAACTCTAGCTCGGCCCCGTTCACTGGTGTTTCTGTGGTTAGGCAGCATGACAGGCTCAGCTACAGTTGACCTTCACCCGGTACCTTCCCCGTTGGGTTCGGTACCAAACGTTTCCTCAGGCCTAACTTCGGGCTGTGCTCGGTCTCGGCTCCTACCACGGCTACTTCTGCCATTAGCTCCTTCGAAGAGGGAAGATCTTTGCTGTCTCTGAGATCCTCCAGACTGGGACTCGCCCCATGATTCAGTGTTGCGGTTGGATTCTTCAGCGTCCCTCAAGCGTGACATGAGATGGTCCACCAAGGCTTCCTGCTGGGACGTGAAGCGGTTAGTTACTTCAACAACAACTCTGTCCAAATCTGCCCTAGTAATTGCTGCAGGCTGTTCTGTGGCAGGAGTGGTTGGGTTAGCCTGCCCTTCATTTGTTACCGTTGCTGGAGGAGGACGATTTACTTGATTCGTGACAGCTGGATCAGGAAGACTGCTGGATGCGATGTTTTTTCCTTTGTTAACATCTTTTCTCTGTTTGGGAGGCATGTTTTCCAAGTGGCGGACGATGCTGTTAGGAAAACTTGTTAAGTAGATGAAGCTGAAGCTTCGAGCTTCTAGCTCTCAGTGAAAGCACCAAAAATGTTTGCACAAAAAATGGACAAACACCTCAAAGTTGTATGATTTAGTAGATCTTATATTATTCTTAGTAATTTGAGCGATTTATGCAAATACGTAAAAAACAGGGGCTAAACTATAAAAAGACACGCAGATTTATAGTGGTTCAGCCAGAATGTGCCTACGTCCACTTTATATGTTATTTCTCTTCTTTATTTTATGATTACAAGTACAAAGCTTTGATACAAGTAAAAGAAAGTTGTTTGAAGAGTTCCTTCCGTGCTTGAGCTCTCAAACTTGTTCCCCATTGTTGTACCCCTGCCCCTCTATTTATAGAATGAGGCTGGAGGTAGGGGTCTTGGATGTATACAGCTGCTGATGGGCCCGGGCTGATACAATCTGGCCTGGCAAATCTGGTTCTGTATCGTCTCGGTCCGGTGGTAAGTATGGTCCGGTAGGAAGCTTGGTCCGGTGGGAAAGCTTGGTCCGGTGGAAGGCTTGGTCCGGTGGAAGGCTTGGTCCGGTGGAAGACTTGGTCCGGTGGAAGGCTTGGTCCGGTGGGAGGCTTGGTCCGGTGGAAGACTTGGTCCGGTGGAAGGCTTGATCCGGTGGGAGACTTGTCTTGGTCCGGTGGAAGACTTGATTCGGTGGGAGACTTGATCCGGTGGGAGACTTGGCTCGGTGGTTGGATATAAGGCTTGGACCGGCGATGGGTTTGTTCTGTGGTCTTCGTCCGGTAATGAGGCTAGTTTGGTGTGGGCTTGGCTTGGTGGTGAGAAAATAGCCCAACAATAACGTATGATTGGGATATGTGATTCTAGAAACCTACCTCAAAAAGGGAAGGTATTAAGTGGTTGGACCCGCCACCTTTCCTCATAAATAAGTATTAAATGGTTTTAATGGTTTTATGTTCATAGACATATTCTTATTTAGAAATACACTACCTAAGTACTAAAAAGGTAAGACTCGAGGTTTTTAATCACCAGACACTTGTTGTTCTGACTCCCTCCTCATTACAACACATGTTAAGGATAGAGTGATAGCAGTGATAATGCTTAGAGATGCAGAAGCTTGGCTTGTGGCAGTATTTATTATTATTACTTGCTTTTATGTGTACCCATGTATTTAGACAATTGTCGTAACGGATATTATGCTACAATTTTTATAGAATTTTGTATTATGACATTTTTATGGTTTTGAAATAAATAGGTACACTTTGCTATTATATTTTTTCCATCCGCTGTGAGTTCTGAAAGTTTAGTTCTGGCTCTATACTGTTATTTTCTTAGTTCTACCAATAGCTTACCTTATAATGGATCTAAGTTTCGATGGGCCTTCTCTAGGTCGACATTTAGGCCTGTTATGGGATGGGATGTTACATTTGGTAACAAAGCCTAAGTTACTCGATCAACGAGAAAAGTATACTATACGTATAAGCGGTGTACTTGTTATTTTTGAAAAGCTTTTTCAAAAAGATTTTTCTAAAACTCATATTATATGAACACTCACACACACACACTTATTTTGAACTTATGCTTAACTCTATGAATTTCGACTGTAGAAGTAGCTGCTACCATATTTCGAAAGGGAAATGAAGCAACTATGAATTGAAAAATAAATACAATTAAATTTATACTTCTTTGTAGGATATAGACTTCATTATCATTGTGGACACTATAGACATATTTAATAATAAGGGTAATCATAGATGGAAAGTTTGATAGAAAATAAACGACCTTAAGGAAATGTCCGTTGGGCTGACAACTAATTAATACGGAAAATTAGCATTTATGGAGGTAAAAAATCAAGGTGTTAGGTATTAATAAAAATACGGAAGTAAGGAAAGTAGAAAACTTCCGTAAGAAGGAATACATTTATCACAAGGAGAAAATTAGATTTTTAAAAGGTAGAGTACAAAAGTTTAAAAGAAAGAACAAATTTTATTCCTGCTTCTTGGGACATAATTTGATAAAAAGATTTCTTTGTAAACCCCTTGAAAATTTTGAAAGTTCCTTCCAAAATATTTTTAAATGAAAATCCAATGAGTTAGAAATTTTTGATAAAAAGCAATTTTAGATGGCTTTTAAATTATACCACCGTTTGTTTTGTAAAATGTTGGAAAGGTTGTAAATTTAAAAAGGATGGTGAAATATTTTGGTAGGTGATTCTAATTTACAAATTTGATGACTTGAGAAGTTGAAAAAAAATCCATTTATTTACTTATCGATTTAAAATTTGATTGAATTAGAAAAGCTTTCAAATTCATTCTTTTTGTATTCTTATATTTTTCTATGTTATATTTCCTACGCAATAAATTTGAAAGTTCTTTCCTCTATAACTTCTTAGAGGCTATATAAGATGGAAATTTTTGGAGACATAAATATGGTTTTAGACAACTTTGGAAATATACCACCATTAGTTTTAGAAAAGTTCGGAAAGGCAATGCAATTTTTAATAGTAAGAAATTTTTGTAAAGAAAAAAATGGTGGATGGTTCTAATTGTAAACTAATAATTTTTCATTTGTTAACTGTTTTAGTTTGATCCAAAAGATTTCAATTTTTTTGGTTCCTTGATTCTTTTATTTTTTTCCTTGTTTATAAACCAAAAAATTCTTTCTTTAGAACTCTTTTTGGAGGTTTATAAATATAAATAACACCTATTTTGGCATAGAGAAATCAAAAATTAAACGAAGGGAATGTCTGATAGGATAGGTAAGAGGGACATTTCGATATAATGTAATCCAGAGAATAATGGCTGGAATTTAGGCAATAATAGAATTGTGAATTCTGGTAGATTAGATATTGAAAGGAGTAGTAGAATAAGATAGGAGTTATCTTTGTCTACTCCATCAATTTTTCTATCGTATAATGTTATAAAAGGTATCTTTTACCATTGATTGAATTTTTCAATAAATTGGATGTTTTATAGAAGGAAAAGCATTTAGGTAAAGATAAAAGGTTTTATATGTTTTTCCGAATTTAAATTTCCAAACTAATTGGAATAAGAATATAATTAGATTTGACAAAGAAAAAGGTTGCAAAAGATTTTCAAAGTCACGAGAAAAGTTACAAAAAGTATTTTACTAAATAACAATATAATTTGAGATAAATGTTACTGTACTATTTAAAATGGTATAACTATTATTTTGGGATGCTAATTAAGTTTTGAATATTTTTGTGCTAAAAATCCTATTTTCAAAAGGAGTAAATCCTTATTTTAGTAAGTTATTGAAAAGGAAAGTTTTTCATAAGTTCCTTTTCAAAAAACCAAGAAAATTTTGAATGCCATAAATTAGAAAGTCTAACTTTTAAGATAAAAAGTTTTGATCAGTAAAGTTTTTAAAAAAAAAGGAGACTATTATATTCCTATTTGGGTATAACGGAATTTTGAATCTTTAATAAAAGTTTTTTTAAAAGTCTACATTTTCAAAGATGGAGATATTGATTTTGATACTTTATGTTTTAAGTATTGTAAGAAATGAAGTAATAAATGCTTATTTTTAAATAAGTTCATTTGTATGAAGATATTTTATTTCGTGTGTGAAAGTTCTGATTTATAATTTTTATGGAGTAGATATGGATCATAACCTAGGTAGGATAAACTATGATTTTTAGGATATGAATAAAATAGAAATAGAATGTACAATTTGATCAGGAAATTTGAAGTCAGTCCCAAACCTCTATTTGAAGAAGTTGGTAAATTATAAAGATATTCCAGATCTGTAATTGGGTTGTGAATTAGGTTGCCCAGAGGACATGAAATTTTATATTTTAATTTTGGAGCAATTTCCATAAATTATCCAATTCCTAAAAATTTGTATAAAAGTGCATTGTTTGAAGTAACAAGGAGTACTCTAAAAAGGAAAGAGTTGTGTAAGAGATGGATATTCTTTTCCATAGTTTACACTATCTATTTAAGAAAAGAAATAATTCCTTGTAATTTCAAACAAAGCAAAAATCTTAATTGTGGTTAATTTATAATAGTAATCTTTTTGGAAGAATAGCATCAATAAATTAAAATATGGAAATGAGTATTCTAGTTGTAGAATAAATTGTTAGATATAGAAATCATACATCGACGCTAAAAGGCTAGAATATATATAGATAGCATAGACTACGACTACATGCGTATTAGTAATTGACGAATTAGGGTTTATGTAAGTTAGTTAAAAATTTAACTAGCAATATATTTGAAATTAATGAGGGGAAAAGTAATCTAATGGGGACTGACTAAGGAAACTTAATATTGCATTTGTTGAAAAAAAGAAATTTGAGTAATGAATGATTTTGGAAGCCTGAAGGAGGAATTGAAGAAGAATTAATTGGAAATGGTCCAAATTTGGCACTAATGATCAATTTCTATGGATATTAATTAAAGCAATAAATGGACTATATTTATTAAAGACCGAAAAAGGGAAATTAAGAAAATGGATAGCAATGGAATGAAATATTAAAAATAGCCAACCTTAATTTAGAAAGGAATATTGGGACCTCAACACCATTTATATTAACTTATAATAAATGGCAACTTCCAGTAAAATTTTCTATTGGAGTTCTTGGATTATGGTCGTTAGTTATCTTCCTTAGTTATTAGAAAAATGGATGATGTGGTATAAGATATATCCCCGTTCTATTCCTATGTAGACTTTATGAATGGGATTTATACCACATGATATATGTTGGGAGGCAAAGTAAATAAGTAAATTTTCATGGGAACACTTAGCTAGTAATAGACCATAGGTAAAACTGGAAGTCAATGAGGAATTAGGTTAGCAGCCTAAAGTGAGTAAATGTTGCACTCCTAAAGCTTTAGATTTTGGGAAATACAAGGGATTTAGCTCATAAAATGCCATCGTGAAAGGAAAAGAGAAAATGTATAGGAATGAGCATGGAATTTCCTATTGATTAAAGGTTAAGAATAAGATGGTAGAAATTTTCTGTCAGAAGCAGTGGAGCCGTAGCACTCCAACACAACCCTATAGAGTTGCGCTTTACTTCATTAGTGATATGGACTCTTAGTTTACTAGCAAATTTTGAAGAAGTTTGCTAGTAGCTTTAGGAACTTCGTTTAATCAGAGCATCACTTACCGACTGAGAGCCAACGGACAAACTAAAGGAACCGAAGAAACTTGGAGGATTTGTTGAGAGGTTGCATCTTGGAATTTGGAGGACCATAGGAGCAGCGCTTACCCTTAGTAGAATTCACATAGGATTGTAGTCGTCAATAGAAGATTGGTATGGCACTTTGAAGAATTTTTTGGGAGACCATGCAAATCACCAAATTTTTAGTGGAAAACCATTGAAAAATTCTACTCGAGCTAGATTTTATTGTGAGACTTTGGAAAGTCATAATTGACTAAGCAGTGTGTGAAGGTCGTATGATTTGGATAGTTGGAAAGTAGGCACCAGATTTATTTAGCCTTTTCTCAATATGGGGAAAAAGAAGAAAACTTTTATGTTGGCTAGGGTGCATGAAGTTTTTGCATTTGAGGAATTACCTTCGTAGCATGGCAATTGTTGTAGAGCCTAATCAATTGGGCATTTTAAGACAGAGCCAATAGTGTCATGTGCCACTACATGCATTGTAGGGCATGGAACTCGAAAGCTCTGCAACAAAGAATTAGATTTGTCCAAGTACAATGATGAGAAAATCCAATAGAGGAAATGAGGACTCTTCATCCTAAACATTTCTCTGAAAACTTTTCTCTCGAAAATTAGGATTTTGGTTGCATCATGGTTGCTAGATTGGATGGTAGGGGATGCTTGTTACACTATTTTCATAACCACTTTACGCTCACGTAGAAATATTTATGCTTGTTCTATGCATTTGCATGCATACTTTCATGACATGATTACACACGCTAGGATTGAGCTCATTTTAGTATGTCTACGGTACATAATCACATTGCACTATTGGTTGAGTAGATGGTTGTGTAGATAACTTGCTTGTATAACATGGATGTTATTGCACGTTACGTTGTTCGCCCCTTGAAAGATTTCAGGACGAAGTCCTTTTTAAGGGTGGGAGAATGTACCAACCCATAAAACGAACCTCAACGGAATGAATTGAATTGAATTAAACAAGGTAAAGTTGAATATGAAAATTTTATAAAAGTTGGAATTTGACTAAGGAAGTTATTCTGTTGCTTTTGTCGCGAAATTATGATTTTTTCCATATATAGTATGTTAAAACCGGAGCTTAAATGAAAAAGTTATGAGCATTTGAAGTTTCCAAATTTAAACTAATTTAGTTTGAATTCAAATTTTAAAAAGAATTTATGTTTAGGATTTTAATTTTAAAAATTAGCTTGGGGCTAAGTAAAAGTTAATTAACATTTTATTAACACTTAACGTTAAAGTTGATTAGGGGAAAGAAATTAATTAATAAAGCAACGGAATCAAATGTTTCTTGATATAATCAATCATCCGACATACTAGTAATGACTGGTCAACCCCTAGCGGTCGAACGGTTGAACAGGGGCGGTCAACTGGTCGGTGCCAGATTTTGGAAGTGGTAGCTAGGATTTGAAGGGGTGTGTTGTTATTTTAACGCTTCAGGTTTATTCATTCCTCACCCACTTCCGTCCTGTGGTTCTTGTGCATTTCAACCCCTATAAATAGAACCCTATCCTCTCTACTTTTTACTTATATTATTTTGGAGAATTAAAAGAAACTCTGCCATTGCTACCTCTTTAAATTATATTCAGAAACTTCGTAGAGAATTCAGGTAAGAATCCAATCTATTTTCTATTTATTTCTTCTTCCCCCAACCTATTCTTTTCTACTCTCCTCCAACTATTCTAAATCAAATAAAAATATATACATTTTCCCTGTTGTGTTTATATATATTAAAAGAAAGAGATTCTAGAAGTGATTGTAAGGCGTGCAAATCCATTGAAGTGAAGCTAAAGCTAATCTGTGTGTGGAAACCTTAGCATTTATTTTTCAGTAATTGTTTAGTGTATCTCTTTTTAGATTTGAATATGCCTAAGGAATTTTGGGATTGCGAAAATACGACAGGTACAATCCCCCCAAAATACCTTTTTATTTGGAAATGTTAAATCTATGTTGAGATTCTCAATTATTTACATTAATTTGATGGAATTTTTTCACTTATGCAATTTTTGATAATTTCATACCTATTCCACTTCTCCTTCTTCTTTGGTTCAAACTGTGATTCTTGAATGAAATAAGTGGTTTAGATTACGAATTCTATTCATAGTTTACACCAATTATTCTTACCTATTTCTTTGTAAAAGATGAGTTGAATAGAATATGGAGTTTAGACTATAATTCCAATTGTTTAGGATATTTCATAGAATGGCTGTAATAAATTGAGTTTCTATTTTATTTACAAGTCTGTTATGCAGTTTTGGTTATGAATATTTATTCCTTGTTTTGGATATTAGAATCCCTTATTTTGGTATGTTGAAATCTTGGGAATTTGAAGAAAAATGGCTTGTAATAGTATTTGGTTAGGGAATTGACATTTAACGCTAGTTTAAGGCATAGGATCCGTGCATTTATAATTTATTAGGTGCGAGTATTTATTTGTTTCTATTTGAGTAATTAACATATAATTATTGCATATATAGCGTAGTTAATTAGGTAATTATTTTCATTTATTTCCCTCATTAGGAAGGTAATTGATTGTTAGGAGAAAATAAGAAGAAACTCTTATATAGCCCGATTATTATTTAAAGGCATATAAGGAAGGTTCCTTATAAGGCCTTATTTATGAAACGGTGAGATTAATATATATATATAAGGCATATATATATATGGACAAGATTTGATTTATGGCAAGTCATAAGGATGCGAGGTTAATAGAGTTACGTGACAGAAGTAATCCCTCATTTTGAGGCTACCAATAGTTGTGTACACTTTAACTAATGTGAGATGTCTTTATGATAAATATTTGTAATGACGCAAGGTTAGTCCTAAATTCTATAGGGGAAATCTGCCCAGCTAATCTGGCTACCTATTCCTACGAATAGTCGAACTAATGTTAGATGTCATTATGAGTATGAGCCATAAGACGAAGGTCCTACTTCGGAATCTTGAGGGATTAAGTAGATGTTTGAGGGTCTTTTCCTTAGATGAAGTATTAAATGATCAAGGGGTTAGGTTAGGCAGTATCTCAATTGGGGTTCGCTTCTGGAAATACGTATTAAATTATGGAGTCTGCCTTAATTATGGTATTAAATGACCATGGTCTACCTTTTCCACAAGGAAATATTAAGTGGCCTAAGAGATTCCATATGATGCCAGCTAGATAGTACCAGTGAGGAGCACGTCTAGGAAATAGGTATTAAATGATGGGCTCTTCCTTAATTAAGGTATTAAATTACCAGAGTCTGCCTATTTCCCAATAAAAGGTATTACATGGCTATGGTACAGTCTCTCACATTATTAGCTGTTTATGACGTATGATTGGAATATGGGATTCTAGGAACCTATTTCTAAAATGGAAGCTATTAAGTGGTTGGACCCGCCTCCTTTCCTAATAAAGAAGTATTAAATGGTTTTATGTTCGTAGACATATTCTTATTTTGAAATATACTGCCCAAGTACTGAAAAGGTAAGACTCAAGGTTTTTTTTCACTGGACACTTGTTGTTCTAACTCCCTCCTCAATACAATACAAGTTAAGGAGTGACAACGATGACGATACTTGGAGGTGGAGAAGCTTGGCTTATGGCAGTGTTTGTTATTATTACTTGCATTTATGTGTAGCCATGTATTTAGATCATTGATGTAACGGATATTATGTTATGGTTTTTATGGAATTTTGCTTTATGAAATTTTAATGGTTTTTAAATAAATGGGTACACTTTGCAATTATATTTTGTTCCATCCGCTTTGAGTTCCGAAAGTTTAATTATGGCTCTATACTGTTGTTATCTTAGTTCTACCAACAACTTACCGTAGAATGGACCTAAGTTTCGATGGGCCTTTTTAAGGTCAAAATTTAGGAATGTTATGAAGTACGTTGCTATAATAAGTCTTCTTGAATAGAATGTTGACTGAACTACCACAGTCGACTAACACCTTCCTTATAATTGTTGGTCCAATCATGGCCGATATCACTAAAGGATCCAATGTCGAAGCGTCAACCCTACCTGGATCCCTATTCTTGAAAACAATACCGTCAACTGTTGACAAGAAAACTTGTCAGACCGCCAAATTTGGACTTGAATTAGCAGTGATGCTCTCAAAACTTCCTTTCAGATAGGTGAAGTTTTCTTAGGCTTTTCAAATGAGTAAAAATAATTAAACCTTGTCTTTGGGACTACTCGACATAGTCAAAAGGGTAAACTCTCTCCCAATCAGTCCTTTCGAATGAATTAATTGAGAACGCTGTCGAAAGCACCTCTCGACATAGATAAAGACTACTCTTGGGTTATGAACTTAACGGTTTCTGGAAGCGGCTGAGTTGGGAAGTTATTGACTCTGTCGAGAGGGTTAGTTCTAATAATTTGGTATATCTTTGTTATGGTTTACGGGAAATAAGGAAGTTCAGGGTTTTGACCTGATCGAAAGGAAAACCTTTCGATTATGTAGACAGTATGATGACATATTGATAAAGAGCGAGGAAGTCTGTGTTATTAAGCAAGCGCAATATCACAATCTTCTTTTTATTGAACTCAATTATACAGATTAACCAAATCCCCAATTTAATTTGAGAATTAGGGTTTACAAGTTGTAAGAAAGATACATGTGAAGAGGGGAAGAAATCGGATCCCCTTTAACAGAACCTTGGGTCATATTTATAGGTGCTAGTTTAGACCTTTCGTCCCCAAGCTATCGACATGGTCGAAAGGTCAACCCCTTTGGCTTCCGCAAATGTTCACTGAGCTATACATTTTGTCCTAGTCGAAAAGGTTTTAACCATCCTTTTGTTGCTGCTTGAAGTTAGGCCTCTCTCTTTTGCCTTGTTTCCTCTCGACCTTGTCGAAAGGGGTTGCTCGATGGTCTTTCGACCTTATCGAGAGGTCTGTCGTTGTGCTTTTTGACTTGAATGCTGATGTACTAAATAAGTTATCATGGGCCCTAGCCTTCGACATTGTCGAAACGTTCCTTATTTCTGGCTTTGAGTGAGTCGAAACACCCAACAAGGCCTTGTAGAAGATTGCTTCCCTTGAGACCTTCTATCTTGACTAACTCGGAACATTATGCTTTCATGGTAATAGATGTATAGTTCTTCCTTCATCGATGAGAGTAGCTCTAACCATTTTGGAAGGCTATGCATGCTTTTGAAAGGGCTAATTCGGTGGAAGACCTTTCCAATGTGCAAATAATGAGATGAAACCAAACATCTTGAGTGGTTTGTAGCATGTGGAGGAAGTGCGCTGCCTATGGACTTCGAAGGGTAGCCTCTGAACTTGTCGAAAGCTCCTTGTTGATGCTGTCGAAATGTCCTTTTCCTTATCGAAAGGTATTACTGGTGTGCTTTCACCTTCTTGTCGGAAGCTTGCTTAACTAGACCATCTTGGTGCTTTCAATAGTAAAATATAGAGTTCTTTAAAGTCAGGAGTCCAATGGGGGTCTCAATCAAAAATATTAAATTCATGAATTACCAACAACATTCACAAAGCGGTTTAAAATCCATTAAATTTTGAATCTAACAAGAGATCATCAAAATACAATGAGGAAATCATGCATATGTAATCCATAAATCATCATTGAAACCCTCAAGGAAACGTGAGAACTCACTAAACCAGAAATTCAATAAGTGTTCATTAAAAACTTCAAATCGAAATCCTGAAATATAAAATTCATAAATCTTCATGAAAATGAATAAAGAACTTTTGGATTTACAAATCTAGGGATCTAAAGATCCAATAAGGCAATCGAGAATATGAAAAATCATAAACCTTTATCAAAATTCACAAAGAAGTGTAGGGTCCATCATATCGGTAAACCGATAGAGGACCATCAAAATTCCAGCTAGGAAATGAGGAACACAAAAATTTATGAATAGTTATAAAAACCAGTAAGGAAATTCAGAATTCATTATATCATTAATCCAATAAGAGATCATCACAGATCCTTTGAGGAAATTAAGAGTACAAAATTCACCAATCATTATAAAGATCCACAAAGAAATTTGGAATACTCTAAATCAGCAATTTCATGATGCACTATCAAGCACTCATCAAGGAAATAAGAAATTCACAAATCATCATGAAAATCAACAAGTAATCTTGAATTCATCAAGTCGAAAGCTTAGTAAAAGGTCATCAAAAATCCAAACAACGAAATTAGAAATGTGAAATTGATCAATTACCACAAAAATCAACAATGAAACCTAAATTTCATTAATTCTGGGAATTGTTATAAAAGGAAGCTCAAAAATCCAAGAATCCCAAAAATGTGATTCGAAACTTGTCTATTCTTATTCAAAATGAAAAAAAAGAATCAATGGCAAATCCATAAATTATCATGCAAACTCAATAATGGGAGCCAAAAAATCATGAACTCATGAAACAAGTGATCAAATAGGAATTCATCATAAAAATTCAATAGGGAATTGTAACATGTTGAATTCATGAATTTCCATAAAGGTCAATAAGGAAATTAAAAGTTTACTAAACTAGCAATTTAATAAGAAATCACTAAAGAAATTCGGTAATGGAATTATGAATGTGAAACCAATAAATCATCATAAAGTAAATGTTGGAGTTCAGGATTGACTAAATCCAAAATGGAATTTCAAGTGAAGGTATTAAAAGTCCACGAAATCAAGAATTTAACCAAATTTTGTCAGGATCTCATCTGACAAATAAATTACTAGAAACTAATCCAATTTCGAAATTAGAAATTTACCTGGCCATAGTAAATCTAGTAAATCCAAACAACAAATTCCTTGACGTATGGATTAGTAGAGTTTTTGATATATTGGAGTTGGGTTGCATCTGTAAAGCCTTGGAATTAATTGGAATATTGATTCCTCATATACTTATAGAGTTTTGTTCTAAAGGATCACCCTATTCCCGGGGGCTCAGTTGTGGTTTACTTGATCTATTCTTTGAGTGTAGTCTCTACTATCATTAGTGGTAACTTGTTGCTTATTCCATTCTTTTGGCTTTGGTAGAGATCTTTACTTTGTTACCATATTATGGATTCTCCTTTCCATTTTCCAATCTCATGCTTTCTTTTGGGGTACGGATTTCTTAATCCTTTTCAAACAATAGATGTTTTAATATTTGCTAATTCATACCTTATCTCTTTTGGATATGATTTTGAACCCTTAAATTTGTTTCTGGGGTTAGTGTTGGACATCGTTGTCTTATTGCCTACGTATGTATCCCTCTTTAGGATTTCAACTTTATCCTAATTGATAAATAGATTTCTTTCATTAACCCTTTATTCTCTTGGGTTTTAACTTTTGCTTTGAGTTGTAGATAACCATGTCTTTATTATTTTGTCTATAGCCCCAACTAGGCTTGGACGTCTCAGTCCACTCTTTGATGAGCCTTTCTCTTGGATTGGACATCTTAGTCCATAGTTTGATTAGCCTCTCTTTGGGGTTCCCTTATCTCAAAGTGATATTGTGCATACTTAGCTGACCTTCCTCCAGAAGATCGCTGATGGGTGCTACCCTGACCCACCCCTAAGAGGTGGTTTTGACGTTTGGGGTTCTATCTCTCCATCTAGGAGATGCTACGAAATAGTCTCGTAGGCTTATGCCCCTCCTTCTAAGAGGTGCCACAGAATAGCGTCATGGGCTTATGTCCCTCCCTCTAGGAGGTGCTAAGGAATAGCATCGTAGGCTTGAGTATTTGTATATGAAAATAGTTTTTGGCCAATAAACATGGAGTCTCCTTTGAGAGAAAGAACTTTGTAATTAAACCCTCCTTATATATTGAAGGGTTATCTTTTGAAAAATAGTTTGGAGTCATGAATTGTAACATCCCGTATTTTTAAGCTATTGAATTTGAACATTTAATTCATTTTTAAATGTTTAATATGGGTTTAAGATTTATTTTGAACTAAAAAAGAATTGGTTTAAACTAAAATAACAAGTGATAATTTCAAAAGATCGCCTGGTTTAATAGACGAGTTAAATTAGCCTTCCGGGGTGCAGTCTCGGAATTCGACGAAACTAGTTCCATTGGATCCGTAATAGTTAGTTATTATCGGATTTCAATTTTCGTAGCTATCGGAGTTGTCGTTTGACCGTGGCAGCTCGAAACGCATCGAAATCGATTTAACCGATTTAATTTTAAATTGATCGTTTAATTCCGTATCTCATGCATACGATCGAATTAGCTTACGAAAACTGTTCCATTGTGTTCGGAACGTGGAAAAACCCTAGGAACGCCTGTCGGAACGCGTAATTTGGAGTTCGTTTGCGTTTGTGGTTAACTTGAGAACTTTATGAATTAAATAATATTAAATATATATATATATTAACATTTATATCTCTCTAAACCCTAGATCTATCTCCCAGCCGCCGTTTCTTTTATCTTTCAATGGCCGAAAACGATCGTGCTTCTTCCTCCATAATCTCCTTACCCACGCATTATTTCGTAGAACTCCTAACTGGGAAAGCGAAGAGTACGTCGAGATGTATGTTCTGGACGGCAGTGATGGATTTTAGCGAAGCATGGAGTGAGCAGGGGGGTCGCGTGCGTCGGCCGTTTGGTGGGGTTTTCCTCCGCCTAGAGGCGACCGGACCTCCTCAGTTTGCAGCCGATGGTGGGGATGGGGTAGGCGCACTCATCGGGGGTGCCTGATCAATCTCGCGATGATCGTGGGGGTTGCGTTTCAAAACCCTAAGGAGGCGTGATGGGTTCGATTTGTTCTGTAGCATGCTCGCGTGAGAAGTAAAGGAGAAGCAGGCGGATCTCGATTCGATTTGTATGGCTGAGATTGAGGGTAAAATTTTATAAAAGGAAATTGTTTTCAAATTTAAATTCAAACTTTATAAAACCGTAACTCGCTCGTACATTATCAGATTGAGACGAAACTGGAACCGTTGGAATCGCAGAGAGACGTACTTCGCAATGATGCAGTTCCGGAATCATTCCGGGCAAGTAGAAATTTGGGTTAATCGAACGTCGTTCGGTTTAATTTAAATTTCGAACGCTTGCCGATACTCAAGGTGAGTTTTTCTCACTCACATCTGGATGCTAGGCATTTTAAATAGTTAATATTTAAATATCTGTGTGATTGGCTGAATATAATTGTTATTATCAGTCTGGAGTGATATTTATATATGTGATGTGCTAATATTTGTGATGCAGGGAGAAACAGGTTGGAGGGATCCAACTGGATTCCTCACAATGTAATAATTATTTTATAGTTGATAATGATGCATGTTTATGTGTTGTGATTGATAAATCTGACATTAAATTGTACTGTGATATTGTGGATAAATGGTAAATCCAGAATTAAATTATAAATGAATAAATTGGGATTTTAAAAGAAGTTAAAGAAATTGTTAAATAAGGAATTTAAAGGAATATAAAAATTGGATTCTATTTTGGAATGGAAAATGTAAATTGGTAAATTGGGATTTTAAATATTGTGGGAAATTTATCAATCGTTAAATGTGAAATATAAATTTACTAGAAATGGATTCTATGAAATTATAAATTGAGTAAAATAACAGCGGTTTATTTTAATGATGAATAGTGATATCCGGAAAAGTAAAATATGTTAAAATGAAGCTTCCGAATATAAATGTACGATTTTAAGTGTTAAAAGAATATTTTAAAATACCGTTTTCTCCATTGGGAATTTATTTAAGTAAATTGGAAATATGGTTTTCATTGAAGAATTCTCTAAATTTATCTTACTTAAAAATGTTTTAAACTATATTTTAAAATGAATTTCCGGGTATGGGAAATTGAGTGCGAACTTCGGATGAAGTTATAGATAAGTATGGAATTGGGAATTTATGTTGTAAACATAAATTGAATTTGGAATAAATCGTTTGGATTTATATGAAGGATACTTTGGAATGTTTGAACGGGATAGTGTTTCCCTGGGAAAAACCAAGTTAGAGTTTTAAAGGTTTTTATTTAATTAAAGTTAAAGTTTAAATTGTTTAAAGAGTATTTTTTATTTTTATTTTACAGGTAGTGTTTTTCAAGAAATTTTTATTTTTAGAGAAAAAAGTTTAAATTATTTTAAAGTTATTTGTTTAAGTTATGGAAAAGGTTAGTATTATCTTTTTAAAAACACTACCTGTAAATATTTAGTAAATTGAACCCTTATTTAAATCGAGTTATATCCTATTAAATAAATACTATTTAAAGTAGTTTTGAAATTATATTTTGAGTAAATAACTAGAAGTGCATTTATATATTTATAAGTATATTTCGCTATAAAGTATTTAATTGTTTTTAATCTAAATTGTTTAAGCTTGGTTTTTCCAAATGGGAATAAATGGTAAGGCTTTACCCTGTAAAGGAAGAAATTGGGAAGTCGTTTAAAATGAGTTTTGAAATGTGAAAATATATCTTTTAAAGATATTAAAGGGAAAGGATAAATAATGTGTGATATTATTTATTGTGTGATGGATGCTTATGGATGCTTGTGAATGTGAATTGATAGTTAAATCACCGACTATCAATATTGGCCAAATGCGCTGATCGTTTCGAAGAGACCGGGATCGAGATTTATTTCTCGAATACCACTTCGATCCGATTTGTACGTTTCGTGTAACGTGTTCGGAGTCGAAGATGGAGCAGTGAAGAGCAAGGGCTAGTCGCTACTAATCCTGAGGATATTTCCAAAATGGATGTAGTAGGAGTAGTGCCTTCGGTTCCGTTCGGACCCGGGACGGACTTGTATGGACAAATGCTTACGAAAACATCGTCAGGTGGGCGATGGGCATTCTAAGGGATATGTGCTATAAAGGTATCGCTTAGCCTCAAGCCTCATCAACCGGGAATGACTGAAAATCAGGGGTTATGCAGCAAGGCTTCGTGGGTAGCGCCCACTGGAGAGTATGGTCATCCCTGTCTAGATGTCCCTTTTATTTCGGCTTAGTGGTGCGGTTGCTGATCACAACCGTGGGGTGATTATATTCGGAATTGCCCATAGGTGATTCCGGCCTTGTGTTGCAGGGGACTTAGGGTGGGTCCTCGGTACTGTGATCTAGGCCACGTACTGTGACAGGTGGTACCCCAGTGCCTAGTCATTCGTTGGAAATCCATTCTCCCTACGTGCCTTGTACGTGTTTTGTTTGTATACCTAGTATGCCGGAATTTAATGAATGTAACAATTTCGGCTATTTTATAAGTATTTGTAAATATACACTATTATAATATCAGAGGATTTTATAAAAAGTGTTTTAGCTATCGTAAGGTAAAAACCCGACATGTTTATTTGTGGCGTGGTCTTACGAGATGCTTTTGTTTTCAAAGGATTTTTGAAACTTTAATAATCAATTGGGTGTATTTATGATGCGCTGGTATTCCAGACTGACTCGGGTGTTATTTCATTATAATGCTCGGGTCAGACCGAGTATATTTACAGGATAGGATGCTATGGAGCTTAGGAGAGGAGCTGGAGTTTGAGACGTATTTCTCGTACTTGTATTATTCCGCTGCTGTGATTGTTGTATTGACTGATTGACTGGATATTGATGATTGTTTTATGATATACTCTGATGATGATGTATTGTATATAAACAGATATAGTTTTCATTTGTGTAAAGATCTGTTTTATATATTATATTTTATCCGCTGCGATTGTGAGGTTCTGATTTTGTTTAGTTTTTTTTCTTCTTCTATCTACTTTCTTATTCTTCTACAATCTGTCTTTTCCGGCATTCGATCGTCGGCATATTATACTGTTGAGTATTTTGTGTTGATTTTCGAGGGTCCAGAAGGGCGGGTCGTCACACTTGGTATCAGAGCTTAGGTTGGCGACAACCTAGGCTTTGGTGGGGAAATTTACTCATTTTAAATAGAGTCAGAAGTACTCTATGATGAGTTGAGTGTAATAATAGCTATGAGAGGGTACTTGTTAGTGAATATAAAATTGTTTTTATACTGTGTTGACTTATCGGTTGAGCGTTTATGAATTCTGGTCGGTGCGGGAAGTACAACCGTATCGATAGGGGTTTCTAAACTCTTAAACAAGATAAACTGACATAGTATTGTTTTAAAGTGGGTAAATGAAATATTTTACCCAAAATTGTATTTTGATATAAAGAAATAGTTTTCTAAATTATTATATATATTGGATGTTTGTTTGGTTGTTTCTTCTATAATCAAATAAGAAATTAAAATATGATCTAAAAGTTGAAATGATTTCTAAGCAAATAGGAATTTAAAATATTAAAATGGTCTATAACCAAATGGAATTGACTGAATATGTTTAAGTAAGAAGAAGTATAATTAAAATTTGATTTAAACCAGAATTTTGATTCCGGAAATTTTGGGAAGGTTGAAATGTTTTCCAAAAGTTTTGAAGTCAATGATGGAGTATATTTTGGAAAATATTTTTGAATGGAAATTGATTTGAAGTGAATTTTGGAAGTGGAAAGCATTGAACTCACTTCAGTCGCTGGGAAATAATCCTGATGATGCTGGCCACATCATCAGAATTCATTTTCGAGTTTCTAAAGTGATGGATTGCTACCAAAATAGTGGTTATGATATTGTTTGGACTTGTTTGAGAAACAAGTAATTTTAGAATTTTCAAAAAGGAAAATTTGTTTGTTAAAAACAGATTGTTTTGGAATTTGGTATTTGATTTGGATATCAAATGGAAATGTTTTGATTTATATTTCAAAGTGGTTTTGAAATAAATCCGGGCAAATTGAATTCTGGGAATTCTGTTAAAATAAAAATGTGGAAATTGAAATAAATCAACTATAACCTTGAAAGTGAAGTTGATTTAAGTGAGAAAGGAAGGATGGAAATTTTAATCCGGAAATTAAAATTTAATTTGGGTAAATGGAAGTAAATGAAGTTATTGAAGTGAATAGAAGTTGAATTTAACTTGGAATAAGTTAAGTAAAATGGAGAATTGGGATTAAATTGGTTTGGGTTAAGTTGAAAATAAAATAACTTTGTAATTATGGGTTGTTGTGTAACAAATTGTACCCATAAGCTGTTAAGTGTTATACTTATAATCTGGAATTGTGTGTTTAAAATTTGCAAAGGATTAAGGTGAAGTAAAAATTTGTATCCTTAAGAATTCAGAGATGCATATGTATAGAAATTGGAATTGTGATTATAAGATGTAAAAGGATTAAAATGAGCAATGTAAACTTAGAAATAAATAAGTTGATGAACCTAAAGATGGAAAATTTGGGTGTAAACCCAAGTAAAGTGGAATTATAACCACAAATGGGAAATAGTTGAATGGTATAGTGACTTCAAACTTAAATTAAATGGGATGTAAAGTAAGATGAGGTAAAGTAAGATATAAAAGATGTGAATGGACTTAAAATAGAAATTAAGTTTTGAATTTATTTATGGAGGAATAAATTGAAGTGAAATTTAAAATTCAGATGCATTATAAGCGATATTGAATGGAATTCAATTATTATGTAAGTGGTAAAGGAA
The DNA here is from genome assembly GCA_030737815.1 of Allium fistulosum. NCBI lineage: Eukaryota > Viridiplantae > Streptophyta > Magnoliopsida > Asparagales > Amaryllidaceae > Allium > Allium fistulosum. Next base: position 746,619,474 of record CM060905.1, on the reverse strand, counting down.
GAGGAATGAATTTAATTTGACTAAATAAAATTTAGTTAAACTTGGAATAAATTTGGATAAGAATCAAATTGAAAGGGAATTTGGTTTAGTTGATATGATGTTGAATGAAGTAAATGCTTACTCAATTAAGTCCAAAATGATTGTTTGGAAATAAATTAGCTAAATTAAATGGGATGTGTATGGTAATGAATAGAATTTTGATAGTTTGGTCAAAATTTGAAAGGTTAATAAAATCCAGTTTCGGGATCGGGTTTGCTACATTACAGCGTGATAGGGGGTTCTCGCTTTGCGTTAAGTGGCGAACGGGAGACTCTTACCCCTACATGCCCCCGGGGGTAGTATAAGGCCTTTTGGGGTTGGTTTGCTAGGTGCTTACAGTCGAGAGGCTGGCCGTAAAAGCAAACCCGAGGTATCACTGTGAGCCACAGCGGGGCTGGGATGGTTGAAAAGCCTACCGGTCGTGAGCCGTTGCTGATGGTTGAAAAGCCTAGGTCAATGCAATTTGTTAAATAATAAAATGGAAATGCATGTGTAATTGTATTAATTAATTATTGAGGTGAAATAAAATGTAAGGAAAGCTTAATTTAATTAACAAATTGCATTGGAATAAAGATACTTGGATTGTGAACCATGAAAATGGAATAAAATTAATATAAACCTGAGTTGAAATTAATTTTAAATGGTTATAAGCTTAAGTGGTAATAAATTTTGTTTATATGACATGAAATTGCTTGTATTTGGAGTTGAGTTGTTTAACAAGCAATTGAAATTGATTTTTGCATAAATTAATATGGATTGGAACCCAATTCAAAGAGGTTGTAAATGAATGCAAATGAATTGATTTAAAGTAGCAAATGGAATGGATTTTAAATCAATAGGAATGAATTAATCTTTTTATGAGTGATTTTGCATATGAATGAAAATGGATTATAAAAGAAATGCAAATGTTTCAAGTTTAAAATAAAATTTGTTTGTAAATCAAATTGGAAATGTAAGTTAAAACAAAAATGTAAGAAAGGCATATGTAATCATGTTGAAGTGGAAATGAATTGGTGAAATAAATATGAATGGTATATAGTAAACTTGAATGTAGATCATTCAAGTGAAATAAAATGAAGTTGGACTTGAATAAGTAATTTGAAAGGTGATTGAAAACTTTGAATTGTTGATAAAATATGGTTAACATTGTTAATAATGAAGTTTGCTTGGTTTGGTTATGAAATGGATATGTTTGGTTTGCATTTGTTTTGGAAATGTTGTTAAAGTGTTTATATCTTTGAAAACTGATGAGTTTGTTGAGTTTAGTACAGGTGCGGGAGGCGTTCGAGAGAGTTGGAGCGCGTATATGCGATATATTAGCCGCTTGCTTTAAATAATTTGCTAAAAGGTACGCCTACGCAAATATAATTGGGAAAATGATATATATATTGTGATATATTTTGGTTTCCGGCCGTGTGAGCCGATGTATATATATTTGTGTATCCTGCGATATCGCAGAAGCTCCTCCGTACAAAGGAGACTCCGCCAAAATTTTCTAGAAATTTTGGGAGTTAGAAAATTTTTGGGGTTTTTGGGAAAATTTATTAATAAGTAAAGTTATTTTGAAAGCGAGTGTTAAAATAAAGGCTTTAGAGTAAATGTAGCAATTGAGTTTGGGATTGGGCTAAAGGATTTTGGAAAGTGAATATAAACTTTAGCTAAGCATATTGGGTAAGTAAATGAATTCGGGAGTATTCCTACCTTAGCAAATTTCGGGGACGAAATTTTTATAAGGGGGGAGGAATGTAACATCCCGTATTTTTAAGCTATTGAATTTGAACATTTAATTCATTTTTAAATGTTTAATATGGGTTTAAGATTTATTTTGAACTAAAAAAGAATTGGTTTAAACTAAAATAACAAGTGATAATTTCAGAAGATCGCCTGGTTTAATAGACGAGTTAAATTAGCCTTCCGGGACGCAGTCTCGGAATTCGACGAAACCAGTTCCATTGGATCCGTAATAGTTAGTTATTATCGGATTTCAATTTTCGTAGCTATCGGAGTTGTCGTTTGACCGTGGCAGCTCGAAACGCATCGAAATCGATTTAACCGATTTAATTTTAAATTGATCGTTTAATTCCGTATCTCGTGCATACGATCGAATTAGCTTACGAAAACTGTTCCATTGTGTCCGGAACGTGGAAAAACCCTAGGAACGCCTGTCGGAACGCGTAATTTGGAGTTCGTTTGCGTTTGTGGTTAACTTGAGAATTTTATGAATTAAATAATATTAAATATATATATATTAACATTTATATCTCTCTAAACCCTAGATCTATCTCCCAGCCGCCGTTTCTTTTATCTTTCAATGGCCGAAAACGATCGTGCTTCTTCCTCCATAATCTCCTTACCCACGCATTATTTCGTAGAACTCCTAACTGGGAAAGCGAAGAGTACGTCGAGATGTACGTTCTGGACGGCAGTGATGGATTTTAGCGAAGCATGGAGTGAGCAGGGGGGTCGCGTGCGTCGGCCGTTTGGTGGGGTTTTCCTCCGCCTAGAGGCGACCGGACCTCCTCAGTTTGCAGCCGATGGTGGGGATGGGGTAGGCGCACTCATCGGGGGTGCCTGATCAATCTCGCGATGATCGTGGGGGTTGCGTTTCGAAACCCTAAGGAGGCGTGATGGGATCGATTTGTTCTGTAGCATGCTCGCGTGATAAGTAAAGGAGAAGCAGGCGGATCTCGATTCGATTTGTATGGCTGAGATTGAGGGTAAAATTTTATAAAAGGAAATTGTTTTCAAATTTAAATTCAAACTTTATAAAACCGTAACTCGCTCGTACGTTATCAGATTGAGACGAAACTGGAACCGTTGGAATCGCAGAGAGACGTACTTCGCAATGATGCAGTTTCGAAATCATTCCGGGCAAGTAGAAATTTGGGTTAATCGAACGTCGTTCGGTTTAATTTAAATTTCGAACGCTTGCCGAAACTCAAGGTGAGTTTTTCTCACTCACATCTGGATGCTAGGCATTTTAAATAGTTAATATTTAAATATCTGTGTGATTGGCTGAATATAATTGTTATTATCAGTCTGGAGTGATATTTATATATGTGATGTGCTAATATTTGTGATGCAGGGAGAAACAGGTTGGAGGGATCCAACTGGATTCCTCACAATGTAATAATTATTTTATAGTTGATAATGATGCCTGTTTATGTGTTGTGATTGATAAATCTCACATTAAATTGTACTGTGATATTGTGGATAAATGGTAAATCCAGAATTAAATTATAAATGAATAAATTGGGATTTTAAAAGAAGTTAAAGAAATTGTTAAATAAGGAATTTAAAGGAATATAAAAATTGGATTCTATTTTGGAATGGAAAATGTAAATTGGTAAATTGGGATTTTAAATATTGTGGGAAATTTATCAATCGTTAAATGTGAAATATAAATTTACTGGAAATGGATTCTATGAAATTATAAATTGAGTAAAATAACAGCGGTTTATTTTAATGATGAATAGTGATATCCGGAAAAGTAAAATATGTTAAAATGAAGCTTCTGAATATAAATGTACGATTTTAAGTGTTAAAAGAATATTTTAAAATACCGTTTTCTCCATTGGGAATTTATTTAAGTAAATTGGAAATATGGTTTTCATTGAAGAATTCTCTAAATTTATCTTACTTAAAAATGTTTTAAACTATATTTTAAAATGAATTTCCAAGTATGGGAAATTGAGTGCGAACTTCGGATGAAGTTATAGATAAGTATGGAATTGGGAATTTATGTTGTAAACATAAATTGAATTTGGAATAAATCGTTTGGATTTATATGAAGGATACTTTGGAATGTTTGAACGGGATAGTGTTTCCCTGGGAAAAACCAAGTTAGAGTTTTAAAGGTTTTTATTTAATTAAAGTTAAAGTTTAAATTGTTTAAAGAGTATTTTCAAGAAATTTTTATTTTTAGAGAAAAAAGTTTAAATTATTTTAAAGTTATTTGTTTAAGTTATGGAAAAGGTTAGTATTATCTTTTTAAAAACACTACCTGTAAATATTTAGTAAATTGAACCCTTATTTAAATCGAGTTATATCCTATTAAATAAATACTATTTAAAGTAGTTTTGAAATTATATTTTGAGTAAATAACTAGAAGTGCATTTATATATTTATAAGTATATTTCGCTATAAAGTATTTAATTGTTTTTAATCTAAATTGTTTAAGCTTGGTTTTTCCAAATGGGAATAAATGGTAAGGCTTTACCCTGTAAAGGAAGAAATTGGGAAGTCGTTTAAAATGAGTTTTGAAATGTGAAAATATATCTTTTAAAGATATTAAAGGGAAAGGATAAATAATGTGTGATATTATTTATTATGTGATGGATGCTTATGGATGCTTGTGAATGTGAATTGATAGTTAAATCACCGACTATCAATATTGGCCAAATGCGCTGATCGTTTCGAAGAGACCGGGATCGAGATTTATTTCTCGAATACCACTTCGATCCGATTTGTACATTTCATGTAACGTGTTCGGAGTCGAAGATGGAGCAGTGAAGAGCAAGGGCTAGTCGCTACTAATCCTGAGGATATTTCCAAAATGGATGTAGTAGGAGTAGTGCCTTCGGTTCCGTTCGGACCCGGGACGGACTTGTATGGACGAATGCTTGCGAAAACATCGTCAGGTGGGCGATGGGCATTCTAAGGGATATGTGCTATAAAGGTATCGCTTAGCCTCAAGCCTCATCAACCGGGAATGACTGAAAATCAGGGGTTATGCAGCAAGGCTTCGTGGGTAGCGCCCACTGGAGAGTATGGTCATCCCTGTCTAGATGTCCCTTTTATTTCGGCTTAGTGGTGCGGTTGCTGATCACAACCGTGGGGTGATTATATTCGGAATTTCCCATAGGTGATTCCGGCCTTGTGTTGCAGGGGACTTAGGGTGGGTCCTCGGTACTGTGATCTAGGCCACGTACTGTGACAGGTGGTACCCCAGTGCCTAGTCATTCGTTGGAAATCCATTCTCCCTACGTGCCTTGTACGTGTTTTGTTTGTATACCTAGTATGCCGGAATTTAATGAATGTAACAATTTCGGCTATTTTATAAGTATTTGTAAATATACACTATTATAATATCAGAGGATTTTATAAAAAGTGTTTTAGCTATCGTAAGGTAAAAACCCGACATGTTTATTTGTGGCGTGGTCTTACGAGATGCTTTTGTTTTCAAAGGATTTTTGAAACTTTAATAATCAATTGGGTGTATTTATGATGCACTGGTATTCCAGACTGACTCGGGTGTTATTTCATTATAATGCTCGGGTCAGACCGAGTATATTTACAGGATAGGATGCTATGGAGCTTAGGAGAGGAGCTGGAGTTTGAGACGTATTTCTCGTACTTGTATTATTCCGCTGCTGTGATTGTTGTATTGACTGATTGACTGGATATTGATGATTGTTTTATGATATACTCTGATGATGATGTATTGTATATAAATAGATATAGTTTTCATTTGTGTAAAGATCTGTTTTATATATTATATTTTATCCGCTGCGATTGTGAGGTTCTGATTTTGTTTAGTTTTTTTTCTTCTTCTATCTACTTTCTTATTCTTCTACAATCTGTCTTTTCCGGCATTCGATCGTCGGCATATTATACTGTTGAGTATTTTGTGTTGATTTTCGAGGGTCCAGAAGGGCGGGTCGTCACATGAATCCTTTTGATAAAAGATTATTTTCTTTTTCAATGCAGTCTTTTGCAAGAACTTTCTTGCTGTTCTCATAATGGAGACACAAATTTCAAATAGGAGACTAGAATAGAAGAGACAAATCTCATAATGAAGGTCATGATTCATGAAACAATAGTCTTTTAACTGAGAATATGACTCTCTAGTTTGAGTTCCAATAAACTTTTTGTGCTTTTAAAATCTTACTTGAAAAGTATGAATAGGCTTTTCTCAGGCCATAATTTTAGTAAACTTTGAAACATTGAAACTAATCAGTTTGAAATCTTTTGTGTGCATTCAATAATGCTGTATGATATCTCAAATTGGTTGCATAAATCAACTTTTGATATAAATAGGTATTTGTTTTCTCCTAGGCAGTGGGGTAATTGAAAATAGTTTTCTTAAGAAGATATGTTTGAGAAATTTCTTTTAAAATTATTTTCTAAAAATAGAGTTGGTATATATGGACTGTCCCCTAAATTGATGTTGGATTTGACGGTGATCTACTATTTCCTGGAGGGTAGCCTTTGTACTGTGTTGACTAAAATATTGATAATTACCATCGTGTCTGGCATCTGAGCTATCCTTTTCAAGTAGCTAGGAGTGCGTTGCTCTCTATGAGTATGTTGAATGCTTTGGTCTGATTTTGTTTTACCTACAATTACACTCAATTCTTAATCGGTATATGGTCAATACACTACGCAAATCTAAGTATGAATGAAAATACAAATTGAGTTAAAAAGATATGAAAAGAGAAAGAGAAAATTCATAGTTGAGCTAATGCCACGAGTCCAAATCACTTGATAGAGATATGCATTTGGAATTTATTGAGCTGCTTTCCTCTCAGCTTGATTAAGATGTGCTTCAGGTTTCTTTGACGAATTCTTGTAAGAACCTTGCCCTAGTCATGCCTTGAATTTTCTCTGATAAGACACGACATTCATCGGTTTCATGTCCATTTGCTTTATGGTACTCGTAGTAACTTCCTCCTTTATTTGACTCTGGGGCGCTCCAAACCTTATAAGGTGCGGTAAAATTCTCATTTCCTTTCATCTTGGCAAATATGTGAGAGAGGGATTTGTTAAAGACTGCATAATTTCTTTTGGAATTCTTTCTTTGACTTCCCTTCTGGTTTTCACTTTCCCTTAGTCTCTTTAATCAGATTTCTCTGCCTTGGATTCTTGATGGAATTCTTTCCTAGCATGGTGCATCTCGTCCAATTGAATAAACTTTTCAGCCCGGAGAAAGAAATATTGTAGATATTTGCATCCATTGATATAAAGGTCTTTCCAGAATGGAGTTTTTTCAATTAGTCCTGATCGAACTACCATATGCTTTTCTCTATCAGTTGTACTTTCTGCCCTTAATGCTTCTATGCTGAATCTGTTCAAATATTCGCCAAGTAGTTCCTTTGGCCTTTGCTTGATGGTTGCTAGCAAGCTAAAGTCCATAGTTGTATGTCCAAATATAGAAAATTGGGCCACGAAGTTGCAAGTAAATTATTCCCAAGAATAGATGGTTTCCATTCGGTAACTCCTATACCATTTGATGCTCCCTGAAAAGTAATGGAAAAGAGTTCACATTGAACTGCCTCTGCAGCGTTGATAAGTTCATCAAATTTTCAAAGACGATAAGATGTCATCTAGATCAGTTGTTCCATCATACTTTAGCGAAGGAATTTGGATGCGTGGGGGGAGATTTGTCGCCATTATTTCTTCGGAAAAGGGAGCCTTTTGCAGGATAACATATTCTTCTGAATCAAAAATTTCCTTTTCTCTAAACGTATTCATCATTATTCGGCATTGGACGTTTTCTTGGTTAGTTTCATTTTTGTGACTATGCATGTTGTTCCTTGGACTGGGCTATTTGATCGCTTGAGGAACCCTTTTATTTGACTTTCTCGGTTTAACTCTTGATCCTTTACCTCATTTAGAAATCACACTTCATCTTCTATTTCCATAATTCTTATTGATTCCTGGGATGGAGCTCTTCCAGGAAAATCTTGTATTGCTGCCATTAGTGGCCGTTGATTTTGGACCTTGATCACAGTGCTTTCCATGTTTGTTAGGGTCGAGGGTTGCCCAACTCCGGTATTCCCTAAGTTAGAGTTCCGTACCATTTGATCTTTCAAAGTTGACTGTGAAGCAGCCTCTTCATTGGGATTGCTGTTATTACTCCTTGCTCTTACCATTTTTCTTCTTTCAAGTGACTGACTTTATGTAATAAATCTAAGATGAATGTGGTCAGCGATCCGAGGTTCAAGCCCTCCTTCTAGCACCAAAAATGTTGACAAGAAAACTTGTCAATTCCCCTAATTAGGGGTTGAAGTAGGAATGATGCTCTCGAAACTTCCTTTCAGATAGGTGAAGTTTGCTTAGGCTTTTCAAACGAGTAAAAATAATTAAACCTTGTCTTTGGGACCTTTCGACACAGTCGAAACGGTAGACTCTCTCCCAATCAGTCCTTTAGAATGAATTAATTGAGAATGCTATTGAAAGCACCTCCCGATGTAGATAAAGACTACTCTTGGGTTAAAAACTAAATGGTTTCTGGAAGCGGCAGAGTTGGGAAGGTATCGACTCTGTCGAGAGGGATAGTTCTAACAATTTGGTAGATCTTTGTTATGGTTTATAGGAAATAAGGAATTTCATGGTTTTGACCTGATCGAAAGGAAAAACTTTCGATTATGTAGATAGTATGATGGCATACTGATAAAGAGCGAGGAATCTGTGTTATTAAGCAAGCGCAATATCACAATCTTCTTTTTATTGAACTCAATTATACAGATTAACCAAATCCCCAATTAATTTGAGAATTAGGGTTTACAAGTTGTAAGAAAGATACATGTGAAGAGGGGAAGAAACCGGATCCCCTTTAACAGACCCTTGGGCTCATATTTATAAGTGCTGGTTTAGACCTTTCGTCCCCAAGCTATCGACATGGTCGAAAGGTCAACCCCTTTGGCTTCCGCAAATGTTCACTGAGCTATACATTTTGTCCTAGTCGAAAGGGTTTTAACCATCCTTCTGTTGCTTCTTGAAGTTAGGCCTCTCTCTTTTGCCTTGTTTCCTCTCGACCATGTCGAAAGGGGTTGCTCGATGGCCTTTCGACCTTGTCGAAAGGTCTATTGTTGTGCTTTTTGACTTGAATGCTGATGCACTGAATAAGTTATCCTGGGCCCTAGCCTTTGACATTGTCGAAACGTGCCATCTTTCTGGCTTTGAGTGAGTCTAAACACCCAACAAGGCCTTGTAGAAGATTGCTTCCCTTGAGACCTTCTATCTTGACTAACTCGGAACCTTATGCTTTCATGGTAATAGATGTATAGTTCTTCCTTCATGGATGAGAGTAGCTCTAACCGTTTTGAAAGGCTACACAAGCTTTCGAAAGGGCTAATTTAGTGGAAGACCTTTCCAATGTGCATATAATGAGACGAAACCAAAAGTCTTGAGTGGTTTGGTGTATATGGAGGAAGTGCGCTGCCTATGGACTTCGAAGGGTAGCCTTTGACCATGTCGAAAGCTCCTTGTTGACGCTGTCAAAACATCCTTTACATTATCGAAAGGTATTGCTGGTGTGCTTTCACCTTCTTGTCGAAAGCTATGTATAACCAGACCATCTTGGTGCTTTCTATCTTTGCCAATGCTCTCGTGTTCCTTCTTTCATGCTTTTATTTCTGAGGAAGTTTTGTGGTTAACATTTGGCCCCCAGCATGAAAGAAGCTTTTGTTCTTGAGGACAAAAACTCCGAGGAACTTCTTTAAAGTGCTTGCAAATCTTTCCATTTTCGATGGAAAAGTAACTCTCGCTTACAACAGGCTTTAATGTGCTTGTATATCTTTCCATTTCATTTTAGCTCTTCTTGGTCAAATGTGGTCCTTTAGAAATTGTATTAATAGTTAAACTTTTTTCAGTCCACCTTGGCTCTTCCTCGCCAGGCCCAGCTGCTGCCGTTGGAACGATGGTCCTTGGGGGTTAGAACTACCTTGTCCGCCATCCTGTGGGACTTTGACGAACTGCTGTAACTTCTTCTTCCTTATTAAATCTTTGATCACACCATGTAAGTGTCAGCAGTTTTTTTGTTGTGACCATGGGTTTCATGAAATTTGCAATGATTCCCAAACTCATTCTCCTTCTCAGTCGACTCCCTCGGAATCGGCTCCTTATACTATTCCGTTCCTTGGGTGGAAAGGTAGATGTTTTCGATTGAATTTTACACCTGGGTGTAACTATCATACTTCAAGAATATGGGGCACCTCCTAGAATCAGGCTTTCTATCTCTAGCCCCTTAATCGATCCTTCTCCGACTACTGTTCTTATTCTCAATATTCACATCAACATCCCGGAATTCTCTCTGGACTGCTTCACTGCAACATTGCTCTGAATCATCTCGACCGACTACCCAGTACCGACTATCCTAGCTGTAGTACTTGCCTCGTCCAAGTACAAGATTTGATTCGCTTTTCTATAACATGCATCCATCATTATCAGGGTTTTCATTTTCAGTAATCTCTAGAAATCAATATCATGATGAATCCCCCTTATCATATTGTGCATTACCAACTTCCATCACAGGTGGAATCTACTTAAAAAATCTTTCAACGACTCTCCCGCTTCCTACGGGAGGGTTAACAATGACATCACATTCTTAGATCTACTCGATAAACATCCTTACTAACTGATCAAAAGACGATATGGATCTCGATAGAAGTCGAGTGAACCACATCATCGTAATGCCTTTGAGTAAATTTAGGAAACAACAACATTTATTCATCAGTCACTCTAGAAGATCCATATCCCATTCATACTTCATTAAATGTAGCCTTGGATCCATCCTTCCATTATACGATGACATCATTGCCATTACAAATCTTCTGGGGTATTCTTCACGCAGTATCTATTTAGTGAATGGGTATCGACTAGAGGAGGAGCCACATTCATCATTACTCTGATGTTGCTTTTCGCTTACTAACCTCCTCACCATTTCGGCCAAGTACTCCATCTCTGCAGGATCTACTGAAAGGCAGTAATAATGATCCGCCTTGAATGTTTAGCCAGGTAAACGACCTCGGTTAGGCCCATGATACCTGGATCTCCTGACTTTGGGAGAACTATTCTTCCAGCAGTTATGTTAGTTTGGTTTCTACGCAGGGGATCGACAGCAGCCGCCTGAGCTCCATCATTTTGGCCATCAACAGCATGACCAGACGTACCTTCAACATCATCATTTGCTACATAAACTTGTTGAGTCGCCAAACCGGGGAGAGATGGCTCATTGCCAATCCTTGCATGGGGTTTGACACCGATCTTCACGCTTTATCCATGACCGGTCTCCAGCCTCTGCCTTAAAGTGCCAAACTCCTTTCTGACCATATTTTACTTCTTTTCCTTTGCCTTTGCTCGATGATGAGGAACAGTAATACTCCGAATTGAAAGGCGCTAACATCTTCTTGCTTCTTCTACAACCACGGGCCAATTCATTCAGTAAATCGATCCTCTCTTGCATCAATTGCTTCATCTCATTGCTACTATCCTACAACTTGTCCTCCATTTGCTTTATCATATAGTCGACCCATATTATCACTACCGTTGGATTTTGAACTTCAACGGTAGTTGGTTGTGCAACCTCTTCCATATGATGAGAGTAAACATTCTCAATACCATCTGCAACTCTGGAATCGGTGGATCAGTCTTTTCATAGGGCTATAGCTTAAACTGGCTTTTTGTAGATTCTATTGAAATCTAAGTAGTTTTGAATGTAAAAACAAAGCAAATTGATCGATCTCTCAAATTAAAGCAATCCAATAGTAGATGATTGATCTAAATATCTAGAGAAATCCATTCTTAGTAAATGCACCAAAATGTTTATAACAAAATGTGGCACAAACACCTAGAAAATGAAAGTAGAGAAAATAAGTGAAGAAAGTAAATCAAAATGAGGAAAAGCAAGACACACAAACTTTATAGTGGTTTGGCTAATCGTTTCCTACATCCACTTAACTTTATTACCGATTTGATTGCTACTTACGAGAGGTATTCTTATGGATAGATGATGATCCCTGAAATTACAAGAGATATATGTAAATTCATAAACAACTGATAAAATCCTCTAAAAACTACCCTACCCCTCTATTTATAGTTGAAGGTTGCCGAAATCACCTCCACCACATTCATACCCACGTTCCTATGTCCAGCGAGAGAAACACTAAGAAGATTGTAGCCACGTCAGTCACCATAAGGGATTGGTACCGAACCATGGTTAGGGATCGATACCTATCCATAAGTTTGCTTCAAAAATCTTCCTCTTGGCTTTGGTTAGTTGCGAATTGCTTGTGCCTTTATGTTGCCCATCTTGATTTCTTTGTTAAAAGCTTGTTTTTGGATGAAATACTTGGTTCGGTGGTGGAGAGGTAGTGAGTATCTTTATGTTCACTTGGTGCTTGATGCCAATCGCATGTGAACGACCCAATGAGGCTTGCAATGGGTTGTCATCATCAGGGCTTGGAGGTAGATGGGATGCATGGTGATATGAGTGGACTTTCAGGGATCAGTACCAATCCTTGGTCAGGGATCGGTACCGATCCTTAGCTTGACTTGCATATTCTTTTTGGGCTTTAGTTTGTTGATGCATATGGCATTGGCCTTCTTTTGGAAGCTAGTCGCTATTTTTTGGGTTTATAATATATGTCATACTTAGTGTCTGGGTTTGTTAGTTATCACTCTAGGCTCTCTGCCTCGATAACCTTCAAGTTCTGCTAGTCAAATTTATCCAAATACGGCCTGGTTAAAAGGCTGGATAACATAATTCATAAATAAAGGCAAAATAAGGAGTTTCCCTTATAGGGCCTTTAATGCGTAAATATGGGATATATATATATATATATATATATTGTGTGTGTGTGTATTATACATATATGTTAGCATAGTCTATATTAAAAGTTAGGGAGTGGAAATATGGATAAGTTATAGGGATGCAAGGTTAGTTGATTGCACAAAGAAATCAGCCCAGTTAATCCAGCTAATACTAACGTTGGACGCGAGGTTAGTCTTAAATTTGTAGGATAAGTCTGTCTAACTGACCTGACTACCATAACCTACAAATAATCAGACGAATTTAGGACGTTATGAGTCATAAGGACGGATACCATAGGACAGGACAACTTTGGGGTTGAGGTATTTAATGGTTGTGTTAGGGTCTGCAGCTCACTATGTAAGAATTATTAAATGGTTGGGATTGTCTTTTGGGTGCATATTAAATGGAAAGGATTACCTTTTATGTGTGTTAGTGAAGATCCCTTAAGGAAGGTCTGCTTTGAGGTTGAGGTATTAAATGGTCGTTAGGATCTGCCTCTTTCCTATCTAAGAAGTATTAAGTGGCCTATAAGAGATTTTATATAATGCTGGTTAGGGAGTAGAAAGAGGAGTTCGCTTGGGTTAGGTATTAAATGGCTGGAGGGTCTTTCTATTTCCCATTTAAAGGATATTAAGTCGCCTAGGTACTTCCTATCATGTCGTTAGGATATAATTGGAGCAAAGATGGTTTGTTGAACCCAATATACTGCATAGTCTTGTTGCACCTGCTTTTATAGTCATGGAGTAGGACTTGTAGGGCCACTAGCCCATAATATGAGGTATACATGGAGAAATATAATAAATACGTAAGACATAATATTTATTTGAATGCTTACTGCTCATATATTATTAATGCAAAACTTAAGATTTTCATTCACTAGACACTGTTGTTTTTACTACAACCTACAAGATATATTTGACGACGAGTGTGGAGAAGGAGACGGCGAAGGCCTTCTGGAAGTATTAGTTACCTATTTATGTTCTTGATGTACCCAAACGATGTATTTAACTCAGTTTATGTATTACTGATACATTGTATATCTGAGACTTGGATGTTATGACATATGTACTCATTTAATTATTATATTTTATTCTTTCCATTCTGAAACTCTGAAAGTATAAGTAATTACCTCTGCACATTATTTTATTTAATCAATTATACCAACCAATAGCCAGCTCTGGAATGGACCTAAGGTTTGATGGGCTTTTAGTGTGTAGAAAATTGGGCATATTTCAAAGAGGGTTGTTACATTTGGTATCAGTGCTTAGTTGGTCGATGATAAGAATTAGGTTACGCGGAGTGAACATATTTGTATTTTTAGTTGGAATTATATATATATACACACACACGCTAAACCCTAAAAATTTCGACTGTAAAAATAGTTGCAACCGTATTTTAAAAATATGGATAAAGCAACTATTGGTTGAAACAATAAGTTGAGTTAAATTTATACACTACCCTGATTTTACCAAGTGATCTAGGATGTAACATACGAAGTTAACTTAAGAAGAGCATCAGAACAACATATAGAAGGGTTCTTGAAGTTGAATTGTACTTAACTCCTTTGCTAAGCCTAAACTGCCATATAATTGTGTATTTCCTTGGATTGCCGACAAATGACATATATTTCATCCAAACGGATGAGGACTAAGAATCTGTATATTGCAAATATCCGGAGGTAAGGTATATATATGAATAAGTAAGTTCTCATATGGAGGTGTGCATTAACCACCACAATATGATAGTCGAATTTTAATATGTCCTTAATGAATTAAAAAAGAAGTAAAGTCCAAAAAAAAGGAGGAACAAAAATCCATTTTTGAGTCCAGCCCCATGTAAAAGAATTTAATAAAGGATTTTAAATCTTCTTAAATATTTGAAATGGCTTTCAAATAATTTATTTAAAAATAAAAGAATCCTATCACTAAAAGGTTTTCATTGTAGAAAAATAAGCATTAAAAAAATTTACCATATAAAATATCGTTTAAAAATAGATTGTTGAAAAACCAAGAAAGTTAGGAAATTTTAACAAAATTGGCTGTATAGAAAATTTCTAGGGGAACTAAAAATGACTAGATTAAAATTCCAAGGAAAAGGTTTTTGGTAAAGAATAATGAAAAACTGATAATCTCTCCCATTTTAAGATGGATAAAAAATAGGGCATATGTCTGGCTCGATGATTTTTCTATTTCTTAAAATCTAAAAGTTTAAAAATTCTTTTAAGGGTTGGATAAGTGGAAATGGTACTTGTTTTAAATGGAGTAAAGAGAATGGAAGGGTAAGAAAGCCTGATAGTGAAAATAGGAAGAATACTCATGTATATGGAAAATACGAAGAAAAATAACTGAAATAGATTTTATACACAAAAGGTAAAAAATTTCATGTTAACCGAGAAAAGACGAAAAGCTAAAGTAGTTGGCGAACGCACTACAATGATCCAATGAAGAAAACGATCAAATAAAAGAGAAAAATGGATAGTTCCCATAAATATGTGCAGAAATTGCACGTATCTTTTAAAAGACCACTAATAAGCTATTAGAGTCTCTTCTAAGGTTGAAAGTGGAAATAACATGGGTAATAGAAAACTATTTGTATGAAAATTATCCTTATCTACTCCAGTTTCTATTGCTCAAAGTTATTTTATTGTTCAAAGTTATAGAAGATACTGTAGAAACTTTGTAATAATGCATTTTTGAAAAATGGTTTATTATAAAAATTGTGTTTTTGAATCCAAACCTAAATAAATGGTTTTATTTAAAAAAATCCTAAGTTTTAAGAAATAAATCTCTATTGAAAAAAGGCCTTAAAAGGATAATTAATTTGATGACTTTCATGCCATAGAAACTTGCCTCTTACTACTTAAAAAGAAGAAAATAATGTATTGTTTAATGGAAAGGATCTTTTTAAATAAAATTGCTAACATTCACTTTTGAACTTAATGAAATATGATTTTAAAAGTTATTAAACTTATAGTTAAATTTGATTAAAATGAGGAGCTTTTCATGGCTCCTTTTGAAAACTAGACAATTGTTGAATTTTATAAAGAGTTTCTAAGTTTGTATTATCAAAGATAAAATTTCAATTAAGTACTCCATGATTATAAAATTTAGTGATTTTATAACATGATATAGAGTGGATAGGGATGACTAGCTAGGGAAAGTAGAGAAAGGCTAAAAGCTATGAGCAATAGCTACAAAATTTATAGTGATTGGAAATGGAAACCTTAGAAAGGTTTTGAAACGGCTCGTTTTGTTTGAGGAGATTAATACTAAAGGAAAGTGATCTAAAAAGGGAAAGTAAAGACACATTGACCACACTTTATGAAGCGAGTCCATGCTAAAAAAAATGAGCCATTACTAATAAATTTTTATATGTAAGCAACATATAGGGCCTAAACCACATAAATATCTCTTTCCACCATTGAAATTGGAATTCAAATTTTTTTATAAAGACATTTAAAGAAAATGTGGCTACTATGTGGCATCAGTTTTGAAATTTTACTTTTGAGGCTAAAAGTGGGTTTTAAAACTAACAGTTGGTAAAATTTGAAACATTTACCTTATTAAAAAAGAGAGTAAAACAACTTTTGTAAAACTACCACTAGTTATGGATAAGTTGAACCCTTAGAACTTTCTAAGTAAAACAGAGTAAGGTAAAAAAGAGTAAGTTGATGGATAATTAAGGTTTGAGCTTTGACTTTCACAAATTAAGCCTAATTAAACTTCTTCTAAACATTTCAATCTTTCTTCTCAAAAAGGTTTATTTAAATGACTAATTTTAGAGCTCTTTATTTTTGGTTACAAACTATGTATTCGTTCATACTGAAAAAAAAGAGTTTTTATAAATAAATAATGACGATCAAAATATAAAAGTAATTAATTAAATGTGTTGGATGTTTTGTTTTGAGTTCATTTTGCTACCTCATTGACTGAGGAAAATACCTGATCTAAAAACATAAAAACCTTGGCATAAACACTTGTCGTCTTATTTTGAAAATAAAATTATGGAATAAAAGAAGAATAAATGGTTTCCCTTTTGGGAATTATTCTAACTTTTAGAAAGAGATAACCAATTACTATTTAGATGGTTTAGATGTGTTGCTAAACATAATGCTCATAATTAGAGGATTCTTGAATGGTCATATGAAGAAGAGAATGCCAGTAGACGTTTCAAGAATATTATGTGTAATTATGTTAAAACTATAACATGATGTGCAAGGATACCACTCTAATACGTTAAGGCAATGAAAGAAATGATGGCAAACTCAGCAAAGAGTGGATATATTGTACTAAAGAAATTTATTATGATATTTGCAAATGAAGAGGGACGATCATGATGTTTCAGGCATGTGTGTCGTTATTTAGACATTTTGGTCGTTATGGGGCAACATATAATTATTAGTGGGTTTGTTTTTCACCACACCAGCAGGATGTCATCCCACAATATGTATTTTTGGATTATGGTTATACAAATGGTAGTACTTGGGTTGTCACCGCCACCTTAAAAAAGTTTTTTAAATTGCATTTTAGTTAACATGGAGTTTACCCAAACATAGGGTAGCATACCACTTGGACCCCAAGGGTTATCGTCTTAGGCAATAACGTAGCAGGGCGATCCAAATGTCATTAAAATAGATTAGTGGAAGTTAGACCTCATCCATTTGGGATAAATCTAAATATAGCTGATTGGAAAAAGATGAGTAAACCATATGTCACTTTCCAAATTCACCAATATTGAAGTACATGATATTATGTATTGTATGGACAAGAATGGACGATGATTAGATGTGAAAGCGATTCCCATTAGAAATAATATTTAAAACTTGGAAGTATGTTAATAAGAAGATTAGAAGTGTCCTTTCAACCAACCCTTGGAATAAAGAAGACAAAAAATTCAATGAAACTTAATTTTAAAATTTTGGTTTAGGCATCTAGGCAAACTCACAAATTTGAGGATTAGGTATTATAAAAATTTAGGATTACAAGTAATGTTTGTTTACTTTAAGATAGGAAATTAGTAGCTTCTCCTATGTTGGGAAGAACATACTTCCAAGTCAATATTGATTGAAGTTGAGAAGAAATATCATGGAATGAAATGCACCAATTAAAAGAAACTAAAAATTCAAAATGAAAGATCATGTACCACTAAGGAGATAGACAAATCAGGAGTTCCCATTGCCTTCAATATGTCACACATGGAGAAGTACATAACAAATATCGTTATTAAGATAAATCCTGATTAGTGGGAGACGTACAAGCAGAGACAATCCAGTTCAAAACATATAGGAAACGAAAGAAAAGATAAGCTTCTCATCCAAAGCTTTCCTCTAGTGAATTTTTCCTCTCTAGATTTAGCATTATATAGGTTTTGGTTGAATCTTGGTTGCTTGATTGGATAGCACGGGATGGTTACCACACATTTTAAGTTTTTTTTACACTTGTATAAAATTTCATTCATATTTAGGTTGTTTGCGTACATGCCTATCCATCACGATCTTACATTCACGCTATGGTTGAACTCACCTATATATATGTTACATGCATAATCACATTGCACTTTTGGTTGAGAATATGGCTGTGTAGATAACTTGGTTATACAATATGGTTGTAGAGTGTGCATTACACTATTTTTCCTTTAGGAATTTCAAGGATGAAATTTTTTGAGGGGAGAATGAAACACCCCGTAAAATAATAGGAAATTAATTAAGAAAAATTAATTAATTAATAATAAAGCTAAAAATGTAAATTGAGAACACGTAGAATTTGATCATGAAACTTGCACCATTGTGCTCATGGTGATTTTCCGAGCAACTTAGATATTAAAGTTTCATGATCTGAGTTAATATGAAGAAGTTATTGACGTTTAAAGATTTTAGATCGAAAATAATTCAAAACGAATTATGGTAATAAATATTAATAACTTAACGTTAAAGTAAACGTTTATAATAAATATAATAAACTTAACGTTTAAGTTAATGTTAAAATGAGTGGTTGGGACAGCCCACTATTCGATCTTTGATAAGCACTGGTCGACCAGTTTGTGATAGCTCGTGTTTTTGCTGGCCTGAACAGCCCGGATTCGAAATTATTAAAAGATTCTCAATCCGATGGTCCTTACTCATCCAAGCAACTATAAATAAGTGCCTAGCCCACTCTTTCTTTTCATACAAACCTTAAGCCGAAAATAACACTCTATCAGTTCACTTCCTCTAAAAAAATCTCTTTAATTCAAAATCGGAAATAGATTTATATCTTCAAGGATTAGAAGAAGATTTGAAAGAAGCAAGCCAAAGAGAAAGGTAATAAATTTTATATGTGTGTGTCTATAAATATCTTCCTTAATCTGCAAATTTTGAATCTAATATGTATGAATTAATCGGTATATGTTATACAATAAATAAAGGATAAATTGGAGGAAGAGATAGCTTGTGAATGAGATTCATTGGGAATTGTTTGTGAATGGAAATCTTATATTTTCCCTAATAGTATATTGTGTAGTTTGATGTTTGGATTTGTTTCATGCCTTGGGAGATTTTGTATGCGAAAATTTATCAACCTAAAACCCCAAAATCTCTCCATCATATGCAAAACTTGAATTGGCTAGAGTCCTTACTATTTTATTTTAATATAGTAGAATTGGATTCGATGATATTTACAAAATAAATATTTTGTATTATTTTTTAATACACTTTTCAATTTGTGATTGTAATAACAAAGGATTCCAAAATAAGGAAATAGAAAGAGTTGTGCAGAGTAAGGAAAAGGAAAATTTTCCTTTAATCAATAGTTGTACTGCCTATTTTGAAAATTAAAATAAGTATGATTTCTTTGTCATTTCAAGTTATTCGTTTAAAAGTTTATGGAATATAAAAGATTTGTAATGTAAATCTTCTTTTTTAGAATGAAGACCATAATTATATTATATTAAAAAAATTGTATGTTTTAGATTTTATTTTGAATATGTATATAAGTCTCCTTTTTGTAGCTAATTAATTTATAGTATTGGCTTTTATGCAATTATTGTATCAAATTTGGACTTGTATAGTAATTGTGCTTGTGAATAGTAAAATCATATAACACCCCCAATAAGCAATGGATAAATTATCTAAATATGCATAAACTAATTAGGTATAATTTAATATTAGGCATAAATATAATGATAACATACTCCTTTGAACTTTGAAATCAACAATTATAATTGTAAACCTGTAACATTTATAATAATTAAGACATTAAATAAAGAAACCGGCAGAAAAATGGCAACTATCAATCAATAGATCAATCTAATTAAATGACTTAGGGACAATTATGGAAGTTTATACATAAATAATGGTGAAATGAGGAGTTTCCCTTATAGGGCCTTTAATGCGTAAATACGGGTAAGGTGAATATTATATATATTATGTATATATATATTATACATATATGTTGGCATTGTTCTTTCTTAAATTTTAGGGAGAATAAATATGGATATGGAAAAGTTATAAGGATGCGAGGTCAGTTGAAAACACTCAAAAGTTAGCCCAGCTAATCTAGTTACCAACGGCGTGACTTTAGTAACTAATGTGGGCCATCACCTTTCATAAGTATTCACAGTGGATGCGAGGTTAATCCCAACTTTATAGGATATGTCTGCCCAGCTGATCTGGCTACCAGCACCTACAAATAGTTGGATTAATGTGAAACGTCATGGTTGGGTTATAGGTCATAAGGACGGATATCTAAGGATGGGCCTACTTCGGGGTTGAGGTATTACATATCCGTGTTAGAGTCTGCCTCTCCCCATTTAAGAAGTACTAAATGGTCAAGATTATCTTTTACATGTGTTAGTGAAAATCTCTTAGGGAAGATCTGCTTCAGGGTTGAGGTAATAAATGGCCATTGGGATCTGCCTCTTCCCTATTTAAGAAGTATAAAGTGGCAAATAAGTGATTTTGTACGATTTCGGTTAGGGAGTATCAGAAGGGGTTTGCTTAGGGTTAGGTATTAAATGACTTGAGGGTTTACATATTTCTTACTTGAAGGGTATTAAGTGCACAAATACTTCCTCTCGCATCGTTAGGATATGATTGAATGGGAGGTGGGTAGTTGAACCTAATGTACTTCATAGTTGCATTACACCCGCTTTTATAGTTATGGAGTAGGACTGATAGGGCCACTAGCCCATAATTGAAGGTATACATGGAGAAATATAATGAATACGTCAGACATAATACTTATCTTAATGCTTACTGCACATATATTATTATTGTAAAACTTAAGATTTTCATTCATCGAACTTTGTTTTTCTAACCCCCTTCTTATTACAACCTATAGGTTAGATTTAACGATGAGTGCAGAGAAGGAGACGGTGAACATAACACCTCACGATTTTTACGATAATTAATTTGAATAGAAATTAATTCATAAACAATAAACAACGAAAAATGGAATTTTTACAAATGTCTGAATTTGGCTGCGATACTTGCACTATTGGATTCGTGGCAGTTTTCTAATGAATTTTCAGATATAAACTTTTCTAATTGGAGTAAAATATGAAAAAGTTATTAACAATTGAAACTTTAGAGTCGGCAATAATTATATATGTAATTAAGGAAATAATCAATTAACTTCCATTATTTGTAAAATTTACACCACTCGGGTCGACCCAAGAAGTGCATAGTCGATCGGTAGCGGCCAACCGTGGGCACTAGCTCGTCGATCCAAGATTTTTAAATTTTGAATATTAGTTTGGCCTTAACGACCCGAATTTAATACGGGTGCATTGAACGGTTGGCATTTATTTGAACCCCTATAAATATAGACCCGGGCCTTCACTTCAACTCATAATTTTCTAATAGGTGCGGAAGCTTTACCATTTTCTCTTCTCCTCAAAAACTCTAAATTCATAGAAATAGTTTTAGTTAGCACATATACACTAATGGAGTATTGTAGAAGATAATAAAGATAAAGAATAGGTTCAAATCAAGTCGCTGCAACTAAGGTAAACTGTAAACTCGGATTTAAAATTATAGTGAACTTAATCTCTCCTTTCTAATCCGAATTCTAATAGATCTATGTGTGTGTGTTAAATGGGAATTCAAATATTAGATTTATTTCATTGTAATATATTTCATTTATGCCTATATATAATCGATTTGGATATAAATCTGTAAATGTGTAATGATTAGGCATAAATCTGCAATGCAAAATGATTAGATATAAATTTGTAAGTGCGTAAGGATTAGATATATATTTATTGTTTATGTGTAATGAATTTAATGAAATAGATATAATGAAGGGGATTTTGAATTGATTACAGTACGGATTTAATGAGATTTGAAAACTTGCATCCGTATGTTGTCCCAATAACTTGTTATGAAAATGGAAATAATGAATTTTATGCGATGGATATGAATTGAAAGAATTTTAATGTACTATGTAATGGTTAGAAATTAGTATTTATGCGACGGATAAATTGAATTAAAGAAAGGCTTATTACTATTTTAGGGATATTTAGTGATATTTTAATTCGTTGGAATTTGGAATTTTGCAAGTGGATTTCTATGTATTATCAAGTTTAAATAATTAAAAGTGAGATTTTTGAATGACAAGGAATATACCTAAAAAGAAAAGGATGTGCAAAATAGGGATATTTACTGTATTTTGTTCCGTCTATTTCAAATAATAGAAAGAAGAAAATAGTTCCTTGTAATTACAAACACTGCACGAATGTCTCCTCTTTTTAGATAAGATAACAATTTTATGATAGAAACATAGTTTCAGCACATTAAAATGCAATAAACCCAAAAATTTAAACGGCGAGACATGTATGAAGTAAAAAAGATCCTAAAAAGTTAAGATGTGGGATACCAATAAAATTTGGAAGTAGATGAAAGATAATGAAAGAGATAGGCAAGGAGAAATAAAAAGATAACATGGGAATAGAAATAGAAAATGGGTAAAAGGATGGGTAACGATACTATGAACTTGATAAAAGGAAAGCGGTAAGTAAATTTAAAGGAAAAAAGAAACACATACAATGAAATAAAGACATAGAGTCAACAGTAGATTGTAGAGGCATGTTAATTAAGAAAGGTATACATATATATTAGATATGTATAAGTAGCCTCGAATACGCTTTTATAATGGGTGTGAACTATTATAATTAATGTATAAATATAAAAATGATATCGCTAATGGTAAATAGAGTAGGTTGGAATGCAAGATCGGTAGTGTTACACAGCAGAAGTTTGCCCATCAAAATGAGCTACCGGCAGTTGTGTAGCATTATACTGATGTGAGACATATCCAACCATAGGACCCATGGAAGACATACTGTCACGTATAGTTAAGGAATACCTGCAATATAAAGTTTAGTCCACTTCAAATATATATTATAGGGGGTATTGCTCTGATTTCACTAGGTAATCTGAACAGGATGGTGAGTGGGATCGGGAGCTATGCAGCATGTGTTGTTGCCAAGTTCAAAGGTAGGGTTGTCATAGGTTAAGAACATCATCAGTCCTTAGCGATCAACGGGAATGACAAGGTTACACCTAGCTGGTCTTCGTCTGCCTACTAGGGTAGACCACAATTGGTCATGCACTACCACAGTTGTTTGCTTTTGTTTGTTAGGACAAGGCTAGTTAACTCATAAAAGAGTTCCTTCAAAATGGTTGGAGTGGTCCGTAGAGCCAATTCCACAATAGGAAGCAGACGAAATTGTAAATCCCTAAAGCAAGATAGAGTACGGCAAAATGTATGAAATGCCGTCATTAGGTACTACGGGAGTCTCTAGATATGTGTAGCGAGAGACCGTGATACGACAAGAGCAAGGGATCCTGACAGGGGTGCTAATAGAGAGATACTAGCTGGGATGGTATCTAGGTCCTATTAGGGCCATGGGATATACACACACAGAGAGCTATGACTCTACAAAAGGTAGATGGGAACGAATCGCATGTGGACGTGGACTTGAGAAGTAACATAACATGATACAGAGAATAATCGACATAAAATAGTGTATGTACAAAACGTATAATTTTACCAATCACCAGAACATTGTTCTAATCCCCACCTCGCTACAACTGACAGGATATTTGAAAGGACAGGTATTATTGTTTGGCATGTTTGGTGTTGACAAGGACACTTGACTTTGGAAATGTCAAATCTTGGTCTGTAATCATGTAATCTGTTATATTTTATTATTCTGCTGTAAGTTATTTCATTGGAGCTCTAACATGCATTCATTTTTTTAATTGTAGGATATCGACCAAAGATCCATACTTTGGTGGACTTGGGTTTTGGATTTAGTGAAAATTTAGGCCCATTTGGATATGGGTTGTCACAATGAAGACCTGGAGGCGGTATTAGCTATCTAACTTATGTTTAGTTTACCAACGGAGCACTCGTTTAAGTCGAGATGGAATCCAAAGCATACGTCTTTACCACCTGTTTCTGTTGCACTGGTTCCAGGCAACACTTCTACTCTTCCTTTTATAATTGCAATCTCTAACAAAGTGGCCCTTATCTACAAAACCATTGCACAAGGGATTCCACTTTTCCTTCTTCTAAGCATTATTCCCTTTAAAGTAATTCCTCTTACCATTCTATTTCTTCTTGCCCCCACCACCTTGCCGTGGTTTTGGCTCTTTCTTAACTATAGCAGACTTAGGTTTAGGGGATAAACTCACAAGTCAAAGGTTTTTTTCAATTATCTTCTCAAATGGCTCATCAATGTGCCCTATAAGCTTCTCTCCAAAGTAGTCATCCCCAAGCCCATAATAATCTTTTCATTCCTCTTCAACAAAGTGTCGATGAAAGGCATCTTATAGTTAGATAGATCATCGTACTCAATCAAATACTCGGAGACAGACATGCCCTCATGCTTTAAATTTGCAAATTTTCTGAACAACCCAACTTCTATGCGGTCATTATAAACTTCTTCTCTAATATAGTTTTGAACCGGTCCCAAGTAAAGTGGTCCTCTAGTGTAACAACCTTAATAACGTTACACCAGTTCATAGCTCTACCATGGAGCTGTCGAGAAGCCAACCTCCTCTTGATTGCATCATCCAACTCCAAGTCATCAAAAATCCTCTCGCATGTATCCAACAAATCCTAGATATCCATAGCTGATTCCATTCCTTGGAATGGCTTTCCAATGTGACTGGAAAAATCCTTGTTCAGCCCGGCAAAATCAACTCTGGACGCCTACACGTGAGTACCACCACTAACAACAACATTAGGAGTAGCCGCTTGGGCATTTTGCAGAATGTTCTCAATCATCGGGTTAAACATAACTTGCAAGTCAGGGTTAGCAGCCTTCGATCCCACTCCTTCCTCGACTCCGGAGATAGATTTTTTTGTAGCATTTCTTATATGTTGGCTCATTCTTGATCTGTAAAAAGAATGATTAGTATCATATGAAGAAAACTACATCAATGGTACTCATGTGTTCATGCAATTTACATACTATATGCACCACTACATAACTTTTAAAACCAAAATATATAACAAGTATGCACTTTCTCTCTCTCTCTTAGATGTACACTCTCAAACCAGCTTAAGGCGATAACCCGATCCCCATCTCTATTAGACTATGGTATCAACTTAGGTTAATCATGTAACCTGAAACACCCCACATCCTTTAGTATACCCAAAAAGGGCACACTAAAGAATGTGGTGCATTATAGGTATAGCTAAAACATCAAGAGACTAAGATTCACAAGACAAATAGGTAAAAATAGCGGAAACATTTAAAGAGTAATTCATTATTCAGAATTAAACTTCATCAATAAGTCATAAAAACAGAATATGTCTAAAAACCCAAATTCTCATGTCTTATGAAAAATATATCTCAGTCTCACATCATCAGAGTACATAAATATTAATAATCATCCCTCTCATAAGTACCAGTACATCAAAGCCAAATGAAAAGAAGAAGAATACATGAAGAACTCTAGGAATATGTCTCCAAGAAATCCGAATCTACTGTCCTCGACTCTGCTGGTCTATAGAGGAGAAAAGGGGAAACAGAGGAGTGGGTCAGACAATAAGTCTGGTGAGTGAAAGTAATTACTAGCATTTCTAAGCAAGATAAAGATAATAGACTAAGCAGTAGTTCTAGTATGGAAAGAAATACTGAAAAGATAAAACTTGGGTAAAATACTGTTTCTGATTCTGTTTAACTGTTTGCTTCGATTGTTTCGTTTGTTTGCACTTGTCTTTAACTATTGTGATTAGGCTGAAACCCTAATCCTATTTCAGTTGCTAATTTGATTACGCTGAAATCCTAATTCCGCCAGTTGATCGGCCTTCTATCTCTGTTGTGCCACTGTGAACCAATCATGTTGGTCACAGCAAAAAACATCTCTTAGCGCTTGGAACGTAGTAGCGAATTATTTACCCCAATCGATGCCGCACGCTCAGTCATCGCCGGTACATACTAACTATCGCCCCCTGTTGTGACCTCTTATTTACCCTAATCAGCATAAGCATGCCCAGCCTCACCTAACTGTTGTGAGACCTTCGATCCTAGACCTAAAAGGGAATGCTGCCTAACCTCGCCTAGCTGTTGTGAGACCATCAGTCCTAGTCCTGAAAGGAAATGCTGCCGGTACTGGTCCTAACAAACAAATTCTAGTTTGCGCCCCTTGCCCAAATCCCCGGATTTGAGCTTCTATCTATTGGCCACTTATTTACCCTAATCAGCATAAGTGTGTCCCAGCCTCACCTGATATTGTGAGACCATCAGTCCTATATCTGAAAGGGAATGCTGTCGGTATGGACCACTACTTCTGTGTTTGCTTATTAACTTATTCTAAGTTTTAAAATAAGCCTCTTCTGTTATTTCTTTCTTTTTATTTATAACCAATGTGTTATAACTGTTCTTTTGCTTATTAACTTAATTCAAGGTCTAAGTTATAAAATAAGCCTCTTCTATTACTCTTCTATTTTCCCTTTTTTGTAGATATAATCACTTGTTATTATTATGCTTGCAAATATCTCAAATTTGCCTATTTCAGTCTATCTCCATCTTATTACAGTTCTTCATATTTTTCATCTGATTTCTATAAATTTAGTGTTTTTCTATTTTAATCCATATTTGTGAATTCTTCTTCTTTTTAATATTTTATTTGCGTAAAAAGGAATAAAAAGAAACAAACATTTACAGGCTAAATTCCAACTTAAAACAGATGTAAATAAATGTAAATAACTGTAAATAACTATAAATAACTGAATAAAATAACTGAATAAAAATAGCTGAATAAAATAGACTGAAAAGAACTTCTGAAATTTACTTAAAAGTTAACTGTAAATAACTTATTTAAAAACTGTCTCAAAATTGAAGAAAAACTACAACTATTGAGAACCCTATTATTTTAAATTACTTAAAAATCTAAAATAATTACAAAACACTCACCTGTGGTCCTTAGCTCTAGTCCTTGGCCTTCCTGGATCCACTCCTAGGACGTAGAATATTTTTATCAAAAAGTTCTCCTCCTTAGAAAACTTTTCTATTTAGGGTCCAGGCTCAGGCAATGAACCCAAATAGGAGAAAATCTGAATGAGAAAAATAGTTAGGCCTAGGGTTCTATTTATAGTATTGCTTAGGTATCTTATACCGTTGGATTTGAAGATTAAATCTGGTGCAACCACGTCATAGGCTCTCTAGGAACCGTCGGATGGAAGCACGAACGCACATGATTGAACGAAAATGGAATTATGAGGTGTTCGCTTCGTACTGGACGAAATAACATCCAAGAACTAAGGCGGGTCGACCTAGCTTCCATGGGGGTCAACCCTAAGGTCGACCTGACTCCTTTGGGGGTCGACTTAACCCAAATATGGGTCGACCTATGCCTTTGTAATATTATTTTTTTTCGTTCTGATTTCTGATTTCTTTTGTAACTTCTTCATATTAACTCGGATTTCGACAAGTTATATATGGAAATTGACCAGAAAATTACCACGGACACAATGGTGCAACTTCCGTGGCTCAATTCTAACAATTTTACAAACTTATTTTATTATTTAATTAATTCGTTAATTAATTATTATAGCTCAAATTTTGGTTTGTTACATTCTCCCCTTCTTAAAGGATTTCGTCCTCGAAATCTCCAAGGACAAAAGAATGAAATAAATATTTTCATCAAATTCTACAACCATATATTCAACCATCGTCCATTACATCCATTGTCCTTAAGCTTTCTAATGCAACGTATGTTATATGCAATAGTGTAGTGTCAATGTCCCTAACTAATACAAAAGATTAGGCGGTCTACTGATTCAGTCGACCTTCTTTTTATGCAATCATGTCCGTGTCATGTATCTGAATGAATGCAAGTTTCCTAATGATAACTGATAGTTCTATATGCATGCTACAAACATCATCCAAATGCAATAATCATATGATAATCACTCATTATAGCAACCATGGAATAAAAATGTAAGTGCACACACATCCTTATGCATATGCTTTAGTGACCTAGTTAGGTCGATCCCTAAGAGAAAATAGTGTCTAGTGTGTGTATATGCGTCCATTAGCATCCACTAGCAACCACTAGCATCCATCATACATAACATGTTCTAGTGACATGTTTACATTCAGTCCTACCATCCATATGTTAAATCCTAAGATCTACCCTCCCAAAGGATACTAAAGGAAAGAAACTATTCAAAACTAAAGATGGAAATAGGAAATTCAAAACATACCATCAAAGAGATGCGGATATGAGATACATATTTTCTCCTCAGCCTCCCACGTAGCATCCTCAATACTATCTCCCTAATGCACCTTAACCAAAGGGACTTCCTTATTCCTAAGCTTCTTGATATCACGTCAAACGATCTTGGTAGGAATGCGATGAACCGATGCTTCTCTTGCCACTTAAACTTCCTCAAGTTGACTAGGTTCTACTACCTCTGCTGAATCGTGCAAGCACTTTCTCAAGTGCGAAACATGAAAAACGTTGTGAACTCTCGTGAGCCTCTCCGGTAGATTTATCTGATACGCCATCTTCCCTACTCTTTCCACAATGGGCAACTGTCCTACAAATCTGGGAGCAAGTTTCCTACTTGATCCAAACCTCACTACCTTTCTTAACGGAGACACTTTTATGAAAACCAAATCTCCTACCTCAAACTCAATATCCCTTCTCCGCTTATCTGCACAAGATTTCTGTCTATCTTGGGCCATTTTCATTCTCCTTCTAATCAAATCAATCTTTTCTGAAGTCTCTCTAACCATGTCGGGACCAAGCAGCAATCTTTCCGTAGACTCCAACCAATACGAAGGCGACTTGCATGGTCTTCCATAAAGGGCTTCAAAAGGTGCCATCCCAATGCTAGTCTAAAAACTATTGTTATATGCGAATTCCACTAAAGGAAGGTGCTCCTCCCAAGTTCCTCCAAAATCAGGAATGCACATCCTCAACAAATTCTCAAGAACTCTATTAACTTTCTCCGTTTCACCATCCATCTGAGGATGATAGGCCATACTCAATCTAAGCTGTGTACCTAAACCTTCTTGCAAGCTCCTCCAAAAATCACTAGTAAAGATATGGTCTCTGTCGATCACTATGCTAGAGGGAACTCCATGAAGTGGACATCTCACGAACGTATAGAGATGCCAAATAAGGTGCTGTCCTCTTACTCTTGACTGGAATGAAGTGGGCGCTCATAGTCAAACGATGTACAATCACCCAAATATCGGTATTCCCCTTCCCAAATCAGGGTAAACCATCTATGAAGTCCATCGAAACACTATCACACTTCCATTCGGGTACATCCAATGGTTGAAGCATTCCGCCAGGCCTCTACTGCTCCGCCTTGACCCTTTGGCATACAAGAAACTTAGCCACAAACTCTGCCACATCCTTCTTCATGCCACTCTAATAAAATACTCTCTTCATGTCCCTATACATCTTATCACCACCCGGATGAATAGTCATTCAAGAATGGTGTGCTTCTGCTAGAACTGCTCTCGCGGAATCACTAATGCAGGGGACACAAAGTCTTCCATCTCTCCTTAGCCACCCTTTACTATAGATGGAATAGCATAGGAGATGTCTAGAGACCTCTCCTCTGATAATCCTCTCTGGAATATCCATAAGCTTTGAATCCTCTCGCTGCCTTAAGCCAATCTGATCTATGAGGGTAGCCTTAACCTCAAGTACCGCCAATAATCCAGGAGTAATCTCCGTAGAGGGCTTAAAATCAAAGGTGGAAATAAACTCTAGGCTCTTCCACTCCACGAACATAGGACTAAGGGTTGCTCTCTTCCTACTTAACGCGTCCGCAACCATGTTTCCTTTACCAGGGGTGTAAGCTATCTCAAAGTCATATGATGCCAAAAACTCCATCCAACGTTGCTGCCTCAAGTTTAAATCCTTTTGTGAGAACAAGTACTTCATTGATTTATGGTCAGTGAAAAGCTCAAACCTCTCTCCTAACAAGTAATGTCTCCAAGACTTGAGCGCGAAAACAATAGCAGCTAGCTCCAAATCATGGGTTGGATAGTTCTTCTCGTGAGTTCTCAACTGTCTACTTCCATAGCATACTACCCTCCCTTCTTGCATCAATACTGCTCCAAGGCCAGTCTCACATGCATCAATGTACAATGTAAAAGACTTAGCTCTGTCGGGTAAAACTAGCACTAGTGCACCAGTAGGGGCTCTCTTTAGCATCGTGAAGGAATCCTCACAATCCATGTCCCACATGAATGCCGTATTCTTCTTAGCGAGGTGAGTAAGCGGTGCCGAAATCTTAGCGAAATCTCTAATAAACTTCCTATAATAACCATCCAAACCTAGGAAGCTTCTAATTTCAATAGCGTTCTTAGGGGCCTTCCAATCTTGTGCTGCTACTAACTTACCGGGATCCACCGCTAGACCCTCTCTTGAGACTACGTGCCCCAAGAAACGCACCTCCTTACGCCAAAAGTGACACTTTGAGAATTTTTCTTTCAACTGATGAACACAAAGTGTACGAAGAATCTCCTCAAAATAAATAGCATGCTCTTCCATACTCTTGGAATACACTAGAATGTCGTCTACAAACACTAACACGAACTTATTTAGGACATCTTGAAAAACATGGCTCATCAGATCTACAAAATAGGATGGGGCATTGGTCAGCCCAAACGGCATAACCAACCACTCAATGAATCCATAGGGTGTCCTAAATGTTGTCTTATCGATGCTATCGTCAGCGACCCTAAGCTGATGAAATCCGGTAGCCAACTCAAGCTGAGAAAATACCGAAGAGCCAACTAACTGATCGAAAAGATCGTCTATCCTAGGAAGTGGGTAATGGTTTTTCTTCATGGGCATATTCAACTCTCTATAGTCTACGCAAAGTCGAAGGGAACCATCCTCCTTTGTAGCGAAGACGACTGGCACTCCCCACTTAGATATGCTTCGTTTGATGAAGCCTTTCTCCAATAGCTCACCAATCTGCTTACTTAACTCCTTCCTCTCCCTAGGAGCCATATGTCTCATGGGCAATGCCACTGGCTTAGCATTATCATTCAAAAAGATCCTAAAGTCAATCTCTCTCTTAGGGGATAGTCCTCTAACCTCCTCAAAAACGTTTTGGAAATCTTTAACAGCTGGAACTGAATCTCACTATCCTAGTGATGAATCAAGGGAATAAAGGAAGCTCAACATGACTGACCCTTGTGGGTCGCAAGAAACCTTGAGAGTCCGCTCGCTACATGTCTCTAGCCTAACGACTCTCCTCTCGCGGTCCAATATCGCACCATAAGTGGATAACCAGTCCATCCCTAAAATCATCCCATATCCTAAAAATCCCAGTACATAGGCGTCACAATCAAACTCTACACCTAAAATAAAAATTTTCAATCCCCTACAAATCATGAATAAATGTGCCGATCCTCCTATGGGGTTTGAAACAACCATAGGTTCTACAACTGGACAAATATCTAAGTGCAAACAATCAACTAAGGAACTAGAAATGAAAGAATGTGATGCTCTAGAGTCAAAAAGAGTCCGAATGGGAATATCCAAAATAGAGATCAAACCTTCTACAGAGACTTTCCTACCTCGATCCAATCCACTAGAAGGTGCTCATCCAAAGCCTGTACATGTGCTATAGGTGTGCCTGCTCTCTGCCTTGCCCTCTGAGGACAAGCTCTACTAAGTTGCCCAGGCTGCCCATAATTATAACACCTCCCCTTCATCGTGTCCTTCTTACAGTCCTTTGTGAAATGCCCAACCAATCCACAATTATGACATTTTTCGCCCTTCTTGATTTGCTTTTGAGGTCCTCCTCCTTTCTTCTTGTCTTTATCCTTTTTATTCTTCCACCACTGCTTCTTAGAGTTTTCTGATTTAGGAACCTCCTTAACTTCTCCTTCCTTAGCTACCTCTGAACTGAGAGCCATTTCCACAAGTGACTTATATGTCGCTCGGATAGGTACATGTGTCAATGCCAATCCTTGGAGGGGCTGGTTCAATCCCTTAGCAAACTTGATGCCTTTATATGCGGTGTATTAACAATCTCTATCCCGAACCTCGATAACTCATTAAACTGATTTATATACTCCTTCACCGAAAAACCCCCTTGCTTCAGACTAATGAACTTTTCCAACTGTATGCTTTCCTCGGCTTATGACAATAACTTTCTCTCTAACCTTTCCCGAAATCCAAACCAACCAACGTCTCTACCCTCTATCTCTACAATCTCCCTCTAGCAAGAAGCCTCTCCCTTCAGCTGTTAAGATGCAAGCTGAACTCTCTGTCGGCCCTCCAATCCTAACAGCCTAAATATCCGCTTCGTATTCCTCAACCATGCTCATTCCTCTATGAAATCCTCTATGCCAGAAAACATCTTGCCTCCTAGATTAGCGAAGTCCTTGCATAGATTAGAAAAATTAGCTGCTACAGGTGGATTAACGGGATCTCCATCCACCGGTGCTACATTGGGCGCTTTCCCTTGCACCTCTGGTGTCATAGCTTAGAAGTATCTATGGAACCAGCTAGGGACTTGGACACCCTCTGGAAGATTTGGGGCTTTCGCCATTCTATGCAAAGAAAAGAAAATTTAGGCTCGAAAGAATCAAAAGAAGATTGAACTGGACTTTGAGGTGATTTTTATGAAAGCTCTCTTATACTTGAAAACTATTTCTATAATAAGATTTCTTTTTGAAAAATACTTTTAAAGATAGGTTACTTTTGAAAATTCTTTATTTTTAAAACAATTTTTAGGAATCCTGTAACCTTAGGCTCTGATACCAAGTGAAATACCCCACACCCCTTAGTATATCCAAAAAGGGCACACTAAAGAATGTGGAGCGTTATAGGTATAGCTAAAACATCACAGAGACTAAGATTCACAAGACAAATAGGTAAAAACAGCGGAAACATTTAAATAGTAATTCAATATTCAGAATTAAACTTCATCAATAAGTCATAAAAACAGAATATGTCGAAAAACCCAAATTCTCATGTCTTATGAAAAATATGTCTTAGACTCACATCATCAGAGTACATAAATATTAATAATCATCCCTCTCATAAGTACCAGTACACTAAAGCCAAATAAAAAGAAAAATGAAAAGAAGAAGAATACATGAAGAACTCCGGGAATGTATCTCCAAGAAATCTGAATCTACTATCCTCGACTCTACTGGCCTATGGGGAGAAAAGGGGAAATGGAGGAGTTGGTTAGACGATATGTCTGGTGAGTGAAAGTAATAACTAGCATTTCTAAGCAAGATAAAGATAATAGACTAAGCAATAGTTCTAGTATGGAAAGAAATACTAAAAAGATAAAACTGGGGTAAAATACTGTTTCTGATTCTGTTTGACTATTTGCTTTGATTGATTCGATTGTTTGAACTTGTCTTTAACTGTTGTGATTAGGCTGAAACCCTAATCCTATTTTTGTTGCTAATTTGATTAGTCTGAAATCCTAATTCCACCCGTTGATCGGCATTCTATCTCTGTTGTGCCACTGTGAACCAATCCTATTGGTCACAGCAAAAGACACTTCTTAGCGCTTGGAACGCAGTAGCGAATTATTTACCCTAATCGATGCCGCACACTGGGTCATCGTCGGTACACACTAATTGTTGCCCTCTGTCGTGCCCTCTTATTTACCGTAATCTGCATATGCATGCCCAACCTCACCTAACTGTTGTGAGACCATCAGTCCTAGACCTAAAAGGGAATGCTGCCCACCCTCACCCAGCTGTTGTGAGACCATCAGTCCTAGTCCTAAAAGGGAAAGCTGCCGGTACTGGTCCTAACAAACAAGTTCTTGTTTGCGCCCCTTGCCCAAATCCCCAGATTCGAGCTTCTATCTGTTGGCCACTTATTTACCCTAATCGGCATAAGCATGTCCCAGCCTCACCTGCTGTTGTGAGACCATCAGTCCTAGATCTGAAAGGGAATGATGCCGGTACAGACCACTACTTCTGTGTTTGCTTATTAACTTATTCTAAGTTTTAAAATAAGCCTCTTCTGTTATTTCTTTCTTTTTATTTATAACCAATGTGTTATAACTGTTCTTTTGCTTATTAACTTAATCCAAGGTCTAAGTTATAAAATAAGCCTCTTCTGTTACTCTTCTATTTTCCTTTTTTTGTAGATATAATCACTTGTTATTATTATGCTTGCAAATATCTCAAATTTGCCTATTTCAGTCTATCTCCATCTTATTACAGTTCTTCATATTTTTCATCTGATTTCTATAAATTTAGTGTTTTTCTATTTTAATCCATATTTGCGAATTCTTCTTCTTTTTAATATTTTATTTGCGTAAAAAGGAATAAAAAGAAACAAACATTTACAGGCTAAATTCCAACTTAAAATAGATGTAAACAAATGTAAATAACTGTAAATAACTATAAATAACTGAATAAAAATAGCTAAAAAATAGACTAAAAAGAACTTTTGAAATTTACTTAAAAGTTAACTGTAAATAACTTATATAAAAACTGTCTCAAAATTGTAGAAAAACTATACTATTGAGAACCCTATTATTTTAATACTTAAAAATCTAAAATAATTACAAAACACTCACCTGTGGTCCTTAGCTCTAGTCCTTGGCCTTCCTGGATCCACTCCTAGGGCATAGAATATTTTTATCAAAAATATCTCCTCGTTAGAAAAATATTCTATTTAGGGTCCAGCCTCAGGCAATGAACCCAAATAGGAGAAAATCTGAATGAGAAAAATAGCTAGGTCTAGGGTTCTATTTATAGTATAGCTTAGGGATCTTAGACCGTTGGATTTGAAGATTAAATTTGGTGCAACCACGTCATAGGCTCTCTAGGAACCGTCGGATGGAAGCACGAACGCATAGGATTGAACGAAAATGGAATTATGAGGTGTTTGCTTCGTATTGGACGAAATAACGTCTAAGAGCTAAGGCAGGTCGAACTAGCTTCCATGGGGGTCGACCTTAAGGTCGATCTGACCCCTTTGGGGGTCGACCTATAGTTCGACCTAACCAAAATATGGGTCGACCTATGCCTTTGTAATATTATTTTTTTTGTTTTGATTTCTTATTTCTTTTGCAACTTCTTCATATTACCTCGGATATCGACAAGTTATATATGGAAATTGACTAGAAAATTACCACGGACACAATGGTGCAACTCCCATCGCTCAATTCTGACAATTTCACAAACTTATTTTATTATTTAATTAATTCGTTAATAATTATTATAGCTTAAATTTTGGGTTGTTACATTACCTAAGCTCTGATACCAAATGGGACGACCGATCTAAACCTTCGGCACCTAAAATACCTTAAGAGTGCACTATTGTGATCCTCGACCGATGTAGAATGTTAGCCAACGATGAAAAGAAGAAAACAATCATAGAACCTGTCGTATATCTCACGGCTCAACGAATAAACATAATAGTAAACATCGTAGATATAAAACAGGAGAAATATTAATAAGTAAGTGATCCTGAAATTAGAGCATAGGTCCATAGAGTTATACGAGATGGTAAAAGAGTTTATACAAATAAAATATACTCAAATATAACTATCTTATAATACAGTAGATACTGTCTAGGCTCTACAGTGTTGCACGGTGGAATAAGTAATAATAAGTCCATATATAATAAGAGAAAGCTCCACTCCTGCTCATCTTCTGCATAGCCACCATGTACCACCTAGACCTGCTTTCTAGTCTACTCATTTGAGAGTACCCGAAATAATAAGGAGCAAAGCATAAAATCTTGAATCAGGCAACAGTCTGGTGTGAGCGATAAGAAATCTCAAAATACTAAAGGTATAAGAATCATACCTGACATATCACTGTTACCAAAAAGTTAGCACATAACAACTATAATACACTATTATACTATCATTATAAAGGAGTACTAATTCTATGTAAAGGATCAGGGTGTTTATATCCACATCTACGATACCAACATCATATGACATCCCTAGAGTGACAAACAATAAGCAAAGCAACATAACAAACATAACATCCATCAAAAAATTCTAACTGCCACTCAATGTACCCTGGATATGTGATAACTCATATGATCATTCGTTTACCATGGATTAATGGAAAAATCCAGGTATTCGATGTACTTTCCCACCGGCCTAAAGTTGACACTAGATCCAAGCCACCGATCTAGGGTATACGAATCCATTCCACCGATCTGAGGTAGCCATTCCAAGTACACAACGAGCATCTTCATAATACCCCTACTTACAAGTACGTCAGAAAACACACCGTGTTTCAATAATCCCTTAGCACGTGTATTCTAGCCATTTCCTTGCTTCATCTAGTTTCCATTCATTCTGAAGGAACCATTCCACATTCCTTTGTTTACATGATAGAAATTTTAAGAATTCTATCCATGAGTCAACCTTGCATCATCCATGAACCTTCATCCTTTATCATGCTACCACATAACAACCGAATGCCAAAAGAATGGCGAATGAACACCTTCAGCATGACCTGCTTGAACCCTGAGCATCCTTGGAAGTTTGGACAAGATTGGCCTTTTCAATCAAATCGATACCGATCTGATTAGGTCGGTACTAATATGAACTGTTTAGCCAAAAATTTGGCTAAGTCTTTTACTTCGAACTCTTGCCTCATTTTGCTTGCTTGAAGACCCCACTACGTATGCCAGAAGTCCAGAAGTCCCCTGGTCCACTCTAGTGGCCCAAAAAGAGGCCGGTACTCATAAATAGAGATTGGTATCTATTTGTAGATCCTCCCCAAATTTTGGGGTCAAGTCCCCGCTTCCATTTCCTTGCCTTCCCAGAAGCGTTTTCCGAATTTTCACAGCCTAAGTCCCGAAACAACTAGTTTTACCAACCAGATCTGCGAAACTCCAGCAATTTGATTTGAAAAGCCAATTCTTCCCTAAACCACCTACGATCTGAAGTGTAGACTTCCCTCCTCCTCCAGAATACCACCTCTAAGTTGCATTTGGTATGGAGCATGTTCTCCTTTCGTTCAAATTGACAACCACACCCAAACTAATCTAAAAGCACTTATAAACATATCAAAGCAATACATGAAATAACATCATTCATAAGCAAACATTCAACGCATAAAATCCATCCATACAAGATTAACATACAAGATTATACCCAGATCTAGTGTAACACCCCATATTTTTACAAAATTATTTAGAATAATTAATTGGGTAAATTAAATAAAATAATGTGAAGATCAATAGGTTGAGATTTAATTAGACTAAGGGCAGTCATGCCATATTAGTGTGTTAATTAAAATAAGATAACATAAACAAAGGTGTTAGGAATGAGTAAGGGAAAAATTGGAAATAGGGAAAGCTTATACCCTAAACCCTTGGGAAATAGAACTCACGTTCATTTTCATTTTAGCAAACTAAAACATCTAAGGCCGGCCGCCATTATTGTTCTCAAGAGAAGATTAAAGCTAGGATTCAAGTAAAGGAAGATAATCAATAAAATCAACATCAAATCTCACATCTTTTAATCTCAAAGCTAAGGTGAATAATTACTTCATCCCATTTTCTTAGGGTTTTTGTGTTTTTAGATTAGACCCGAAATGATTTTGCAAGTTTATGCAATGTTTTTTATGATTAAAGTTATATATATGCTTGTTGGTGAATTATGCATGTTCATACTAGTTTTTATGATATGTTTAATATGAAAACCCTATTAAATGACATCAAATGCCTTGAAAAAATTAATTTAGGTCAGAAACGATATTTTAGAGATGGATTTCGATTTTCATAATTTCCTGAATTAAGGTAGATTTTATATTCATTTTCGAGTGAAGAAAATGATTTATTGGGTTATAAATTATTTACGGCTAAATAAATAATTATTTGGGTTTGAAATTTTTATATGTTGGAAAACATATTAAAATAGATTTTCTGGAATTTTTCCAAATTTTTCCTAAGTGTTTTAATGAATATATAAAATTATTTAAGGTGTAGGACTTAAATGTTTTATATATTTTATTAAGGAGAAGGGGCATTTTATAAAATAAAATGATTATTAAATTTGAAAATAGTGGCAGCACTTTTCCGAAAAGTATTTATTAACCAATGAGAATTTGACATACAAA
Organism: Allium fistulosum; assembly: GCA_030737815.1. Taxonomy (NCBI): domain Eukaryota; kingdom Viridiplantae; phylum Streptophyta; class Magnoliopsida; order Asparagales; family Amaryllidaceae; genus Allium; species Allium fistulosum. Next base: position 746,581,355 of record CM060905.1, on the reverse strand, counting down.
GGCAGGTTAGTTGAGGAGTTATCCTTTTTAAGTTAAAAACAAAGAAATCATACTTTTAGCATGTTTCAACCTTTTACGGCATCAAACCTTCCGACCTAGACGTTTCGACAAGGTCGAGGGATTCATAGCTTTCGACAAGGTCAAACCAATGCATATGGTATCAAGTTACTTGGTACGTAATGAATTGGACAAGGTCGAAGGGTTATTAGTTGAAAGGTTGGTGGCCAAAGAGGTTGTGGTATGTTTGTTTTATAAATCAAAAGCTTTCACTTGCTTGGTTTCGGAAAGGTGCTTTCGACTTGGTTGCTTTTTACCAGGTCGAGTATTTTAAATTAAGGTTTTTAAAACCTTTCGACAAAGTCAAAAGGTTAATGTCGCCTTGTTATTGTATTGTTTTGAAACCTTCCGATAAAGTCGAAAGGTTTACTTGTTTCAAAACCAACCGCTTCTCCATGCTTTCGAGGGAAAGCTTTCGACTTAGGTGACTTACCTTTGTTTTTCTAATTGAAGTATAACCCTTGTTTTCAAAGGAGTTGTTTTAAAGGCTGAAGCCTATTGTTTAAGTTATGTTTTAAAGCTTTCGAAGCAGAGCTTTCAACAAAGTCGAAAGGTTGCTTCCAATGAAGTCGAAAGGTTTTTAAAAGTAGATTTTTCACTTGTTATAGATTGAACCTAGTAAGTGTTCGAAAGTTTTATGTTTTAGAAGGTTTAATGCCTTAGAAAGGTATGCTTATTGAATGGTTTCGAAAGGTTTGTTATCGAATGACTTCGAAAGGTTTGAGTTTAATGGTTTTGAAAGGTTTAAAATCAATGATTTCGAAAGGTTTTAGTTCAATGGTCGAAAGGTTTTAGTTCAATAGTTTCGAAAGGTTAGAGATGGAAGGTTTTCTAATGTTTTTCTAAGGCAATGTTTTAAAGTGATGTTTAAAGAAGGATGTCCAAAGTATTATTGCTTTCAAAAGGTTTGCTTTTCAAAGGTTTCGAAAGGTTTGATGAATGGTTTCGAAAGGTAAGATTTTGGCATATTGGCCTAGATAATTAAAAGGTTTTCACTTGGTTTTGGAAAGTGGTACTTTCAAAGATTTAAAAAGGAGAACTTTCAAATGTTTAAATGTTTTCATCAACTAAGGTTTGAGTAAAGAAGATATATATATATATATAACATGGTAATGTGATTTTGAGTAAAGCATAAAGAATATATATTTTCCTTGTATAATTTTGATTTAAAGGTTTTAATTCATTTTGAAAATCTTTTTAAGGAAAATTATGGGAGGGGATCCTTAAATGAAAATGACTTAGATATTAGAATACCGGATGGGATTAGTATGTGGTCGTGCCTTATACATTAGCTAATAGCCCCAGCTAATTGTTGTCCAAAATTCTAGTGTGTAAGGCTTTGTCACAGGCATACTAAAATTATGATTACACACCGAAAGGAATATATGTTTTTATACAGATAGGTTATTGGTGAGCCAGAAAAACCATTAGGATCAGGAAGACCTGGAAGATGATTAAGTTAGGGACAGACCGTCCAGAAGCGAAGTATTTAACAGATAGTCAGGGAAAGACCATCCAGAAGTGAAGTATTTAACAGATAGTTAAGGATAGACAATCTAGAAGAAGAATAGCTAACAGGTGTTGGATTAATTTTGATTATATTATCTGGTAGGCTCGAGTCAACCAAAGGTTAAAAGTTATCCAAACAAAACTTATGTGCTTGAACAGATAGTTCATTATTACCTAATATTTATGTATGTTTACATAATGATGCTTTACAATATTTAATCAGTTTTGATTACAGGAAAAGGTTTTGCAAAGATATATTTTAAAAGGGATGTTAGTGAGGGGAAACCCGTTCCGCTAAGCGGCGTGCTCTCACTTAACAGACTAAACCGGGATGTATAGCATTATTCATACCAGGCTTTATGTCTGACTCGAAGTTTATGTTTTCCCTTGAAACTCTCGGGTGCTCAAAATTAATTTGAGTAGGCTAAAGGGTTAAGGTCTTTTTCAGGTTTAGTAGGATGACGAATAATGCTACCGGAGGCTTGTAGGAGGTAAATGTATAGCTATTTAGGAGTTACAGTTTTATGTTTTGTTGTATTTTCGATGTGTTATGTATTAAGTCTATTATCACCCTATGACTCTGATCATCCAAGGGGATATCTTCATATACCGCTCTTGGCATATTTGTAATAAGTATATTTTCTCTATGCCTAGGAACGTATTGGTATTATGTAAGTTGAATATGGAACATCTGTTTTAAATGTAATAAAGTAAAAGTTGTTTGAAATCTTTGTTTTGTTTCATATTCAAGTGCTTCTGATATTATAGATACCACTAACATAGCCATATTTAGTCGTAGGAAGCTAATACTATAGATGACTGCATGTTATGTTTTCTTAGTTAAGGTCTTTTCTATAATCTTTAGGTGAAACCTATGGATGGTAGCTTGGTTGTAAACATGTAATTAGGGCATGTAATGTTTGATGGACGAAAATGATTGCAAGTGGATGTCAATGTTTGCAAATGGATGCATTACATGCACTAGATAGATATTTATTAGGATAATCGGCCAACTAGGTACACACACCTGCAAATGCATGCTTGTTATCGATTGCATTTGCACATGGTTGTGTGTATATATATGTGTTTGTATATAAATGGATGTTGCATATGGATGGTGCATTTGGGTGAATGATTGAAACATACATCTAGAATTATCAATTATACTATGGTAATTGCATAAATTTGGTTTCATGGCATAAGCATACTTGCATTACAGGAGGTCAACTGAATCAGTAGACCGACTACCTTTTCGCATTAGGTAAGTTCATATGCATTTCACTTTGCATAAATCATAAACTGCATTAGTTAAAAATAAGGACAATGGTAGAAATGGATAATGGTTGAGTAGATGGATGTAGTTCTTGGATGCTGGTTGTTAATTACGTTCTTCCATCTATGGAGATTTTGAGGATGAAATCCTTTAAGGAGGGAGAATGTAACACCCCGATATTTTATGGGAAATATAATTAAAAAGAAATTAAAAGTGCATTTGTACATTGGTAATGGCGAATGTTGACTTCCTTAGTGACTAGGGATCAAATCCCGTTGTCGCCCAAATTCTGGAGCGATGTTTTTTTCGCTAGTTCATTTCCAGCGATTTTCCTACGTATTTCAGCGTTGTTTCTAACATTTGGCGGCTTCCCATTCGCTCCAGTAATGTAATGGGATGAGATGGCTAATTTTTATTGGCTGAGTGATGTGTATGGGCTAGAATGGATAACCATTAAGTGTATGAAAGAACCAGATTTAATCAAAAATAATCTAACAGATTATATTCACACAAACAATCTATAAATAAATCATCTAACCCAAACCTAATCTCTTATTCAGCCGCCGCCATAATTTTACAGTAAAATTAGTGTGTATTATTCTTCCTCCTTTTCTCTACCAAATAAACAAATCTCTATCAAATTAAATTATCTATGTATATTCAAGCAATTTGGGGAATTTAGAAGAATCAAAGGGAGAAAGATTAAAGCAAAGCTTTTTTCAAATTTATGCAAGCTCAAGTGCCATATGAGTGTGAATTAATATGAAATAGAAAAATAAAGTAGTTCAATTTTAGTTCTTTTCTGGCACGTTAATATAAATTAATTTCTGTTATTAATTGAGAATAGATGTAAATTTTTGCAACTTCTTCTTCTTCCACTTCTCAAATCTAATTCATGTTTGGTTTAAAATATGGGACATACAAATTTTCATTCACGTTTTATGGCATAAATAAGATTGAAATTTATGTAAATTATTGTATCTTCTTCTTCTTCCACTTCTCAATTTTAATTCATGTTTGGGTTGAAATTTGGAACAAACAAATTGTTATTCACGTTTCATGGCATAAATAAGATTGGTTTAATTAAATTGAATTACAATTGGTATTCAATTTCTAGTGGCAGAACAGGTTAGTTGAATAAATTTAGAATATGTTACTTGAATAGAATTATGGTTTTGATTGATATAATTACATAATTTTGAATATGGTTTTGGAACAAAATTGGGAAGTCTAATTGGCATAATTGTTTGTTTCCTATGTGGCCTAAAAATGTAAAAGTGGAATTTTGTGTAATTAAATGGTTTGTGGCTATTGGATAAAAATTTTGTACAGATTAAATCTCTAAAAGGAGAACGTAAATTAGGGTGGAAAAAAATGTAAATTAAATGGACCCTAAAGGCTAGTGTAAATCTTTAACAAAATGGCATAAAAATTACAAACAAATCATACGGACTGAACGGACATGAAATTGAAATACCATTTATGTAAGAAAAAAGGAAATTATGAAATAACCAAATCAGATGTAAAAATGGCCTAAAGCAGATTAATGGAAATAAACAGTACGTAAACTATAACGATAAAATTAATTAATCTGGAAGCGATTTGGTAGGTAGGGCTTGTAAATGTCTGGGTAGGTGTTTCATGCAGTTAAGACCAAAATATAGTTCTGGTTGTACGTACTAGGAGCGGGCAAGTAGGTTCGCAAGGATGTTTGTTACCTTTCATAGGTTGCTAGTACGTAGGATAGATAGCATCCGCAATCGTAGGCTTCTTCAGGCAGATCGACGCGGACGGAACAGGACAAGTATGCTCCGACATAGGCTTCTTTAAGCAGATCATTGGAGGATTTTGCGCAGCCGACCCAGCTACGGGCGCTCTTTCGGAGGATCGACACTTTGGATAGGGGCAAGTCCACGTTGGTGAACGAGGAGACGGGAGGATAGGAATCCAGTTTGGCGGAGCCTGAGCGCAACTTTGGGGTCCTGCGAGGTTGTTTGAGTCGGCGCCAGTCAGACATAAGAGGCATTTAGTCACAGTGCATGGGTGAAGAGCATGACTTTCACGCTATAGTACGTGGATAGGTAAGGACAGCAGGTCGGCCGATGTACGTTTAGTATTACAGCATGGTTGACTTCCCAAGAGTGACCACGAACTTTGGCTTCTTAGGAACTGTATCTAAGAAGGATTCACAGCATTATATTATTCACCCTCTGCGATAACCGGGGAAGACCTAGAATTAAACTATTTTATCCTTTCTACTTCATTTTATTTCTCATTCACCAGACTTTATATCTGATCCATTCCTATTTTTCCTATTTTCCCCAAATCATAGGAGGGCGGGTCTAGGTAGTAGTTCTTTGCAGCTTGGAGGGTCATTGGAGCAGTTGTTATCTTCAGCTTTTGTTTCTTTTGTTTCATGTACTTCATTTCTCTTTTCCGTACTTTACTCTATATATAAGGACCTATATTGTGAACTTCGTTATGTTTTATGTTTTGGTGGAGACTACTTGGTACTTTTGGTTTCGGAAATAAATTTGGGATAATGTTGTTTCTAATGAAGTTGTTTTGCTATTAATTTATAATTAGTGAAAGTTTTCTTCCACTGTAATATTTTAATCATTTTATGATGTTGCCTTAGTCTCTGTGCTATGTTATGGATTTTTATTTCACCCGACCACCCGTGCTTTTAGTCATGTCCGATTTTCGGGGTGCCTAGAGGTGCGGGGTGTCACAGTTGGTATTAGAGCTAAGGTTTCGGTAATCCTAAAAATATTTTTAAAATACAAAGGTTTTCGAATAATTTTTAAAGGATATTCCAAATAATACTTTTAAAAGTATATGTATATATTTTGGAAAAAAAATTAGAAATGGGTCCCTCATATCTCTTCCTCCCTATCTATTGAACTATTTGTGGAGTACCTAATCCCATCTTTTTAATATCCACATATAGAAATGTCTGAACCGCAAGATATCCCCGAAGTTCTAGGCCTTAATATTCCTTCTTGGTTCAGACGTTATTTGCAGGCTACTGCACGAGCAGAGCCACCAGCTAGGGATGCTGCTCCGACGGAAGGGGCTCCAGCCCATTCGCTAGGCATTCCTGATTTTCCCAAGTTATGCAAGGACTACACCAGCTTAGGAGGCAAGCCGTTTCTTGGCACCGAGTTATATACTGAGGCGAGAGCTTGGATCCGTAGTTGTGAGCGGATATTTGGACTTATGGGATTGGAGGACTTGGCTTGGAGACAGTTGGCTTAAGAGTAGATGCAAGGAGAGGCTCTTTGTTGGTGGGAGATTGTAAAGGCTGAGGCTGATAATTTGACTTAGGCGGGTTTTTGTACTAGGTTCGAGAGGAAATTCTTATCGCAGGCTGAAGAGGGAGTGCAGCTAGAGAAATTTATACAGCTCAAGCAATGGGATATGACAGTTAAGGAATATTTTAATCAATTTAATGAGCTTGCCATGTTTGGACTAGACCTGATCAATACTCCTCACAAGAAGGTGCTGAAGTTCGCTAAGGGTTTGACTAAGCCACTGCAGAGTTTGGCGGTGAGTCACATTCCGATGTGAGCCACTTTTGAGGGATTGGTAGAGATGGCTTTACTTGCTGATACTGAGAAGAAAGGAGATATGGCGCAGAAGAGTGATGGGAAGAAGCAGTGGAAAGGAAAGAGGAGAGGAGGAGGAGGGTCAGGGGGAAAAAGGAAAGTTCCAAGGAAGGACCGGAAGTGCAATACTTGTGGGAAACCAGGTCATCTCGCTGAGGATTGTAGAGGGGCGGGAGAGCGACCGAGACTGAGGTGCTATCTTTGCGATCAAGTGGGGCATATGAGAATCGACTGTCCGTCGAAGCCCAAGGATAGTTCATAGACACCTTCACAGCCCGCTCAGGCTTATGCTTCAGACGTAGCTCCTTCCTTTAGTACTTGTCCGGTTGTAGACAAGGGAAAGAAGGTGATCATCAAAGGTGTGTTATCTATCTCTGATTTTCCTGTTCGTACCCTATTTGATTCTGGAGCTTCGCACTCTTTTATATCTAGTACTCTGGTAGAGGGTCTTGGTATTGATGCTTGCTTAGTGACCGACCCGGTAGTAGTATCAAATCTCGTAGGAGGATCGACCTATTTGTCCATGTTATGTCGGGATTTGAAATTGTTTATTTACGGGTTGAGTTTGACTATAGTGCCTTTGTATTGGGCTTTTATAGGTTCGGGTTGATTCTTGGTATGGATTGGCTATCTATGTATGGTGCTGTTCTTGATTGCGATAAGAGGGTAGTGAGGTTAGGCACTTGTAGTGGATGTACCTTGGAGGTATCTTGTGATCCTAGAGGATCAGTCATGTTGAGCTACCTTTATTCTCTTGACTTATCGCCTGATAGTTTGAGTTCGATACCTGTTGTTAGAGACTTTCCAGATGTGTTCAAGGAGGTTGCTGGCCTTCCACCTCGAAGAGAGATCGAGTTCAAGATTTATCTTGTCGATAATGCCAAACCGGTCGATTTACCGGTAAGGCATATGGCTCCTAAGGAACGTCGTGAGTTGAGCAAGCAGATTGGAGATCTTTTGGAGAAGGGCTTCATTCGTAGGAGCATTTCTGAGTGGGGCGCACCTGTCGTCTTTGCCACTAAGGCGGATGGCTCTCTCAGGCTTTGCGTGGATTATAGGGAGCTTAATAAGCCGATGAAGAAGAATCGTTATCCTCTTCCCCGTATAGACGATATCTTCGACCAGCTAGTAGGAGCCAAGGTATTTTCGCAGCTCGATTTGGCCATGGGATTTCATCAGTTGTGTGTGGCGGAGGATAGCATCGAGAAGACTGCATTTAGGACTCCGGATGGGTTATTTGAGGGTTAGTCATGCCATTTGGGCTAACCAATGCTCCGGCATATTTTGTGGACCTGATGAGTTGAGTATTTCGCGAATCGTTGAACAAGTTTATGGTGGTGTTCGTCGACGAGATTTTGGTTTATTCACAAAGTAAGGGGGAGCATACTGTTCACTTGGAAGAAGTGCTTAGGACCCTGCGAGCACATAAATTGAAGGCGAAGTTCTCCAAGTGCCACTTTTGCAGGGATGAGGTTCGCTTTTTGGGATACATCGTTTCGAAGGATGGACTTGCAGTAGATCCGGCGAAAGTGGCAGCAGTACAGGATTGGCATACCACTAAGAATGCCATGGACATGAGGAGTTTCCTTGGTCTTGTGGGCTACTATATGAAGTTCATTAAGGACTTCGCTAGGATATCAGCTCCACTTACCTGCCTTACCAAGAAAAACTCGGCTTTTGTTTGGGATGCTAAGTGTGAGGAAGCCTTTGGTCAATTGAAGGAAGCGTTAACTACCGCACCCATATTGGTATTACTGGATGGAACCAAGCCTTTCTCAGTTTATACGGATGCTTGTGGTACGGGGCTAGGGGCGGTACTGATGCAAGAGGGTAGGGTAGTGTGCTATGTGAGTAGACAGTTTAAAATGCATGAGAAGAACTACCCGACGCTTGATCTTGAGTTGGCAGCTATAGTTTTTGCTCTCAAGTCTTGGAGGCACTATCTCTTAGGAGAAAGGTTTGAGCTTTTCATGGATCATAAGTCTTTGAAGTATCTATTCTCTCAGAAAGACTTGAATTTGAGACAGCAAAAATGGATGGAGTTTTTAGCCTCTTATGACTTTGAGATTTCCTATACCCCTGGCAAGGGTAATGTAGTGGTAGATGCGTTAAGTAGACGCAAAGTGGTTTTAAGTGATTACTAATATTTTGGAAAAAAATTTGATAACTAAAATTTGATGTTTATGTTATGATTTGGAATGGTATTAGTTAGTAACTACAAATAAATTTAAAAACTTAGGAAAAGTGATAAAAAAATTCAACGAATTTATTTTGAAATTTTAATGGCTTAAAATACTTTCGGAATCTATTTCAACAAATTGGTCGGGAAAGGTTAATAGGTTTGGGGTATATTCTTACCTTGGAAATTTTGGGGACGAAATTCTTTTAAGGGGGGAGTGTAACGCCTCAGAATTTCAGTCATTTGAATTTGGTATATTTAATTGATTTTAAATATTGAAAAGTTAATTTTTTTTAATTGTTAACATGATTTCTTGTCAACATCCAAAAGTAGGTTAGAGGAGTGATAGATCACTTCGAAACCCCTTTTAAATTTGTTGGAGTAATCTAGGGTCGTAACCTAGTGGGAACAAAAAGCATTAACTGAATCGAAATAATCTTATTCCTTCGAAAGTAACCCCTTGGAGAGGTATAGATGTGCGTATTCCCTACAGGAAACCTCATATAAGCAATGCCAAAAGTGTTAACGCTATAATTGACAACATCCAAAGGTACATTGGATTGAAAATGAATCGGAAGAAGGTTCCTTTCAAAGGACTTCAAAAGGATTTGTATTGCTAGAATCGAGATTCGATGTTGTAGTCATATTCACCATCCCTTTCGAAGGGATCAAAATGAAGTCAAGAATTCATTCAAATGGACCTCTTCGAAGGTGTCGATACAACTGCTATGGGTTGATCTCCTTCAAAAGCCAAGATGTATACGAAAGCGTTCAAATGCCTTTCGAAGAAGTTCTTCCAAAGGGTCTGATTCGTCAGTTACAAAGAGAACCCATTCAAAGGTCCAGTACCCTTCGAAAAGATTCAAAACTCGACATATGTTAATTTTAGTAAAGAGTGGATTCATTGTTCCACAAAGCATTATTTTTTATAAATGTTATAAGTCCGATGAATTTATAATGTTTAATTATCATTATCACGTTACATTAATGCCGCAAGGGCTTTGGACGTAATGATAATATGCTTTAAATTCAAGATATCCAAATAGGTTCTATAGCATATCATATGCTAATAAAGGGTTAAGAAGATAAGTGTCTATCATGTGCAATTGGTCATTAGACAAGCTAATGGCCGAGATAATTATTCTCATATTCAAAATCCATATCAAGCCATGCATCCTCTCTTTATATTCCTCACAAATGGATTACAAGTAATAGAATTTGTCCCCAGTTTGATTTAGGGTTACAAGAACTTGATTTGACAAAGAAATGTAGGAATCTAAAAATCAGTCCTGAACTTGGTCCCTTAGGATCATATTTATAGATGCGGGTTGGACCCTTCCATGTCCATCCCTCCAAAACGGTCGAAAGGTCTCTTCGCCGACCTTTCCCATTCTTCCACCCTTGAGCTTCCGCTTTCATGGTTTCAAAGTTGTAAGTAGATATTCGGTCTTCTAACATGCTCAACCCTTTCGCCTCCATTGAAAGCATGTTATTGATGGATATTGATCTGTTATTCATCAGTACTGCTTTTGTATATTCTGGAACATTTTGGCATAGTCAAAAGGTGCGCTTCTTTTGGTGACAAACGAATCATGGTACTTCATTGTGTTGTTTGAGTATAAGCGGAAGCATTTCTGACCCCTTTGTCACCTTTGAAACCTAGAATCAAAGTTAGGGTGGGTTACTTGGACGTGTGCGAAAGTTTGTTTGGATTGGTTCGGAAGGTTATAATGGTGGAGGAAGGACTATTAATATAGATGAGGTTCATTAGTGGACAAAGGATGGTTATGGAAGATTGTTTTTAAAGGTAATTTCTTTAACGGTCATGTAAGCCCAACTTTGAATACTTGCGGAAGGGTAGTTCATGTTAACTTTTCTTCTAGTGGTAGAACCAATCGTTTCGAAAGGTTCGACCTATGCGAAAGGGGTTGTGCTGGTGGGGACCCTGGCTTTCATTTTCTTTGGAAGTGGGCAATGCTTGCGGCACCCATCTAATTCCCTCGGAGACTTTCTTTAATGCCCTCAAAACCCTCCTTTTTGAGTCATGACGGAACCCCTTTTTAACACTTGTTAAACCCCCATGAAGAACATTTTCCGAGGCCTTTGGATGCCACCCGTTGATACCTTCGGAAGCTTTCTTTTTATGATTCTAGAAGCCCTTTCTTTCATGCCTTCACTCTTGAGTGGATTTTGTGGATAACATATTGCCCTCCTGCATGAAAGAAGCTTTTGTTCTTTAGGACAAAAATCCAAAAATTCTCTTTTGCATTGTTTCATCCTCAATGGTTTTCCTTACCAATCTTATTTTCCTGCAAAGTATAAAATAAACAACATTTCTTATTGTTAGTTTGAAATTTATATAAGAATATGTTCGGTAGTTTGTTCATATTATTGGAGATAGTATTAGAATTCCTGATAATAGAATTACATAAATCAAAATCTAGAAATAAGGAAATTAATAGATCCTTATCTGAAGATAATAAGTGACGAGAAATCACTAGTTGGGAATATTTAAAGACTGGTAATTCTTGTCTAACAATAATAGAAGTCCAAATATCCTACTTTGGTAATGATGAGTGAAGAATAGAAATTCGTCTTTGGTTATATTAATAAAAGACCAAAAATCTAATTATGGAATTAATAATAGAAGGCCAAAAATATAAATCTGGCATTAATAATAGAAGTTTGGAAATCCTCTTCTGAATATAGTTGATAGAAGACCAAGTACAAACGTCTAATAAATAAAGTCTAGAAATCGTCATCTATAAATAAGTCACATAAGACCAGGAATCCTCATTTGGGGACAAATAATAAGAGTCCAACAACCCTTATTTGGAAATAATTGAAGACCTGAAACCTATATTCGGGTATTGATAAGTTTAGTCCAGAAGTTAAGAGTGGAGGACCCAAGACTAAGATTCGGGTATTAGTAAGAGAGACCCAGAAATTATTATCTAGAAATTAGTAGAAGACCCAAGGTCAATAGTACAAAAGACCCAAAACCAAGATTTGGGTATTAATAAATGAAATCTAGAAACCAATAGTAGAAGATCAGAAACCCAAATTCAGGTATTGATAAGTGATGTATAGAAATCAACTTCTGGATATAGTGGAAGACCATGAATTCATAATAGAAGACTTGGAACCCAGATTCGGGTATTGATAAGTGAAGTCCAGAAATCATCTTCTGGAAATTAGCCGAAGGACATAAATTCATATTTAACAATGAATGTAATCTAGGAATTATCGTCCAAAAATAATAGAAGATTAGAAATCCATTCTTGGTAATAAGAAAGAAAGTTTCGAAATCATTTTCCGAATAATGAAAGTTCAGAAATTCTCATATGATCCCTTCGTTCTGCACCACTCTTTGGACTTTGATCGTTCAGATCTTTTGCTTTCTGTTACCTCTTCGGTTCCAGGAACCTGATTCTATCGATATGCGTCATCCTTTAGGCTTTGTATATTGTTAATGCGTTGTGTGCCACTCCTTGGGTTTGGACGACTTAGTCCGCTATTGTCCGGTGTGCTTAGTTAGCTTATCCACAAGTAGGACCCAAGGACTTACCCGACCTCCCTCTAGGAGGTGCTCTAGCCAGGCCTTATAGGCGAGACTAAAGGGTTGTCGGGTGCCTTGACCAGACCATGGCATAGTGGGATCAAGGGCTTACTCTGTCCTCCCTCCAAGATGTGCTCGTGGCAGGCCTTATAGGCAGGACTGAAGGCTGGTTGGTGCCTTGAACTAGCCATAGCGTGGCGCATTCAAGTGCTTTCTCCATCTTCCCTCTAGGAAGTGCTTTGACCTAGACACGTATGGGGGGTCAAGGACTTGTAGATGCTTTAGCCTAGCCATTTCTGACGCGGCTAAAGGCTTACTCTAACCTCCCTCCAGGAGGTGCTTTGACCTAGCCATCTTGGCGCAAAGACAAAGGCATATTAGTGTTTAAGGTAATTTCCAAGTTTGAGGAGAATTCTACTCCCGACCATGTAGATTCTCTTAAAAAAGAGGTGCTTTATTCATCGAATGTTGGAAAATATAGTCGCAAATGTTCCGTGTACCATGCCCTAGGAGCCATATTGCCATCCGGTCAACATAATTTGTAACCTTTCAGAGGAATTACTTTGCACATACTTAGAGGACCCTCCCAGTTTTGTCCTAGTGGTTCATCTGCAGGATTTCTAGTGTTTGCCATCAATCTTCGAAGCACCAAATCTCCTTCTTGAAATGGTCCTGTCTTTACTTTCGAATTGTAGTATTTTGATATTTTTCTTTGATACTCGGCAGTTTTGATAGCTGCTTCTTCTCTTAGTTCATGTATGAAATCCAATTACCCTTTCTTCAACTCTTAGTTTGGATTGAACGTTTATGCAATTCTTCGATGGGAAGGTGTTTCAATTTCGATTGGTGACATTGCTTCGCATCTATATGTTAGAGAGTAAGGGGTATGACTTGTAGTAGTTTTGGTGGATGTATGATATGCCCAAAGTAAAAGTGGTAATTCTTCCACCCAATTTCCTTTGGTCTTATTTAGACATTTTTCCAAGATGGTCTTGATAACCTTGTTGGCTGCTTTGATGGCTTCATTAGCCGATGGATGTGCTACGAAAGAAAAACTTTTGATGATTCCATTCTTATGGAAAAATAAAGAAAATTCTTCACTTTCAAATTGTGTTCCATTGTTTGATATGATCTCTTAAGGGATCCCAAATCTAGTGATGATGTTCTTAATAAACAGATCTAAGTACTTTTCTAGAAGTAATTTTAGAAAGTGGTTCTATTTCTACCCATTTAGTAAAGTAATCAATGGCAACTACATCATACTTTGCCCCTCCTTTAGAAATTGGCAATGGTCTAATAAAATCGATTCCCCGTATATCAAAGTGCCATGGACTGAAGATCAGGGTTATTTGGCTTGGTGGTAAATGGGGAATCTTTGAGTATTTTTGACATCCTTTGGATTTCTTTAATGTTCTATAGATTGACTAGTCATTTGAGGCCAATAGAAACCTTGTCTCGTTATTTTCTTAGCCAAATTTATCCCATTGGAATGGTCTCCATAAAACCACGCATGTGCTTCCTTTAGTAATTTCAACCCATCTTCAGAATTCACATATCATAAGTAAAGAAGAGCATATCCCTTCTAATAAAGAATTCCATCCACCATAGTGAAGGTCAGAGCTTGACGTCTAATTTTCCTAGCTTCCATTTTGTTAGATGGAAATATTCCATTGGTAAGATATTCTACAATAAGTGTCATCCAAGTGTTCTTGTAGCAGTTATCTATTCTTGGATGTAGGGGCTCTTTTTATGAAATTTCTTCATCAATTTCTCTTTCTTCTATTTCTTGTGTCATGGCTTGGGATCTAGTTAAAACCAGTAGTTCTTTCTCTAGTTCAAGCGTTTTTCTCTTCAATACTGGGACTAGCTTGATACCCTACTGGTACGATACCGGTTTATAGAGATCCTCTTGAACTAGCCAATTTTGCTTATAAATCTGCTTTAGAATTATCTCCCCTTGGGACTTGGTGTATCTTAACCATAAAAATTCACTTAAGAACAAAGGTATGAAAGAAGGCTTATAAAAGTGATAGGCTCTACAAGAATTGAAGATATATGTTTCACCAAAGTTCAAAGAAGAGCGTTTCGAAAGTATTGAGATGGCTTTCAAAGGAGTCGCAAGCGCCAGGTGCCATTACAAATGACAAGCAGAACAAAGGCTTTCGAAAGGTTAGAAAAGAAGGCAAGGTTACTCTTCTGCCTCATCCAGACCTTTCGACGCAAATGGATTCACATGTATAGGAAAGGCTAGTATGGGTTCGAAGCACCTTTTGAAGGTGATGAACGATGGGCTCCCACACAAGAATCAATTCCTTCAAAATAGAGGGTTTCGTCGTTGTCAATCTACTACTTGAAGAATTGGTTCTAATACCACCTTTCGAAGGCAGGAACAAGCCTTTCGAAACAGTTGGAACCCTTCGAAGGCATGATGAAAAGCCTACATGAAGGCCCAATGTAACGACCCAATTTTTCGACTTCCGAAAGTCAACATCAATACGCCTACTGTATCAAATGCCGAACCATCGAATGCCGGAAAACCAAACCATTAGGGTTAAAGAAGAAAGAGGTAGAAGAAGAAAGAAGAAGAAACAGAAACAATATCAGAATCTCACAATCGCAGCGGAACAATATATAACAGATAAATGAATAATCTTTAAAGCAAAGAACTATATCTGTTTATACATTACATCATCAGAGTATTACAACAACAACACACAACATTGGCAGTTATAATAACCTGCCCATATGATTGAATACACAGCGGAATGATAATAGTATACGGAAGTACGTCCCGCCATCCAGCTCGCCTCCTGATCTCCATAGCATACTTTTCTGACTTTGCTCCAGAACAACTGATAACCTAACTCTAGGCTGCCCGTGTGGAAAATTATGGGCGCCCAGAGTTTAGAAAGGGAACAATAAACTCCAGGTCAGTCATGGGACTGGTGTGAAATATTAAAACAGTTATTTGTACAAAGGAAATAAAAAGAAATCCGCTATGCTTTTGGAAAATGAAACTACCACATGGCCTCCCGCCACACACACAATGCAAACGCAGAATTGAAGGAGATTTCTCCTTATGATAGTCAAGCATGCTTGATACACAAAATCTTTTTAATATTATCATTGGTGCATAGTGTGGAAAATATTTCGAAAGTATAATATTAATCTTAGCCAGCATACACATTTCGTAGTATGCCTACTATAGCTACCATGTTCAATAGCAGGTTACCACCACATTCCATGGCAGGTTATACAACTAAAATCGTACAGGGTGCGTATTGTTTCTTTGGATTTCCAACAAATGGTCAGGCTAAGGAACTTTCTATGCCACATGGGTATGCCTCTGGAGGGACGCCTCGAGAACCTAACCGGATCTCTACCAACACAAGGCCAGGTTACCTCACGCTATAATACAGCTGTAACTAGATAACCCTACGAGCTATGCCATCCCCGGTCGTTACCGACCTTTATCCGAGGATCCTCAACACCAACAACCACAAAGTAATAAATTTGCAGCAACCACATAGGTTAAATATCTGGGCTCCATACCATGATACCACCTTTTTCCAGAAGGAAATGGACATACCCTGAGGGCGCTACCCCCAAACAACCTTGCCGCATCCTTCCTGTTTCGACCATTTCGGGTTGTGAGGTCCGACGAGGTCTCATCCACAAAGCTACGCTTTTCACAAAAGCCATGTTTCGATCAACGAATGATCAGCAACACTTAGCATGCCACATTACCAAATTGGGAATGTATCACTAGTAACCATCAACTACATAACCTCTGAGCTCATACGTCTCAAAGAAGGGTGTTAAGCTAAGAGAATAAATTCTCCGCCACCAACAGAAATGTATTTGATAGAAACCAACTTTACATCTCAAAGTGTAACGTCGGACATACGTTCATACAAGTCCATTCCGGGTTCGAACGGAACCGAAGGCACTTCAAAGAAGCCCTTGCAATTCGTATATTCACTAACCACGTCCGGACTCCCCATCTCAAAGGTTGATAAAATCTCTATACCGGAGCAACTCAGTGCACAGACATTCGACAGGTAATCCTTTCGCTTTCGAAAATACCCGGTTTTCAACACCATCTTCAAATGCAATCACATTTCGTCGTATCATTATTCGGAATGGGTTTTATGACATAAAGTCCTCTCCCGGCTTAACCGAATAATGAGCGCTTGTTTTGAAAACAAATTCAAGTGCCGTTTCAAAGACCAATATTGATAGTTGGTTATTTAACTATCAAACAACATTCACAACAATCACCAAGCCTCAATAATTCCCAAATTGTTTATACTGATAGTTGGTTATTTAACTATCAAACAATATTCACAACAATCATTATATTTTAAATAATTTTTCCCCAATTATTTATTTTCAAAATATCTTCACAATATATATTTTGACACTTCAACACTTTGAAAACCAATTTCAAATCACTTTCCTCACGCGGAATAAATTTCCAAATATTCACTTTCAAACACTAAATCAAATTCAAAATTGATTTCCAAATTTATTTCAAACACCAAATCAAATTTCAAAATTGATTTCCAAATTTATTATCTTTTAAAACCAATTCCTTTATTTCTTCCAACTACTTAAAATCTGAATTTTAAATAAATTCTCCAACTTTTAGACAATATCACTCGAAATCCATTTATTAAAATCTTTTTCCCATATTTTGGAATTGATTTGATAAGATTACAAAAATCAACTTTTATACTTTTAAATTCCTTCCTTTAAATTTATCCAATTTTCTAAAATTAATTTTACTCCAAATTTTCTACTTTAATTTCCAAAAATCCAATTTTATTTATTTCTCGTATCCTACGATACCAAAAATATATTCGGTTAAACTATAGCCTTCAAATAAATTCCATTTATCAATATAATCATTCACATCAATATAATCATTCACAGATTATCACATCACAACATATACAAATAAATTCAACAATGTGAGGAATCCAGTTGGATCCCTCCAACCTGTTTCCCTGCATCCACAGATGTTAGCACAACAATTAAATACCAATTCCACTTCGAGGTGGAATATCGTGGTATATGGGATTATATAAAATCATCCGCTATTATGTGGCGCATAGGGTCTCATCCGCTGTATAATGCGGGAAATCAATCACTCCAATATATATATATATATATATATATACACACACACACACACTATCATATATAATATCATCCAATAGATAAATTATCAAATTCATCCAAGCACATTCCATAATTTAAATCAATTCATTTAAATTAACTAGGCAAATCAAGTGAGTGAGAAGATCTCACCTTTGCTTTTATTTTGCAATCCATTTCCATTTTCGGCTTGATTCCTTTCAGATATTGACTGTGATAATCCAAACCCTAGCTCGAATCGAAACGCCTACGTGCTACCCAGATTCGCCGCAATTTGCTGCGAACTTTCCAAATTGATCGCGAGCCATCAACTGCAATCGAGCTCGCTCACTATCGACACTTTCCTTCCCTCGTGTGCGCGAGCGCGCGCGCCCCAATGCTTTGCCCAAACGCTAAATCTCGACCACCGATAACTTGCGTTCTCAGCCATCCCGTCGCCAAAACGGGATCTCTAGCGCCGTCAAAGACGCTGCCATCACCGTGACAACCCAACCCTAGGCGTTTCCTTAATGCCGCCGTGATTTTCGATCTCGTGATGATTTTTCGAACAAGGCTCCACCATAGACTTCGACTTCCCAGGCTTCGGCCATTTTTCTTCTTTTTATTTTATACTTTTCTTCGTTCGTTTATTTCTCTCGACCATTTATTTTCTAATGAACGAACTTGAAATAGGAGGCAGCCGTTTGATTTTGAACGAGATTGAGTTGTTTATTTTTATTTTTCTTCTCGTTTTGATTTCTTTTGAACGAAAAAATCGTTTTTGTTTTATAAAGAAGAACGAACGCATGTCTTCAATTTGCTAGGTGTTTGAAGGGAGATGAAACGTGTATAGTTTGTCTTGAGAAAACATTATATTAAATACATATATGTTATTTTTAAATTTTTAATTTAAAATACAAATTCAACTCATTCCGATTTCCGTGACTCAAAATTTCGATCTCCAATCGAGGCGTGCCGCCAGGCGTTCATAAGGTTATATCCCTATTCTGAATGCAACGGAAAAGGTTTCGAGTCCAAATTTGATCGTATGGAGAAGATAGCTTTTTGGACCCAGCTATTATATTAAATTTCAATATAAATTTCAATGCGTTGACTTATCGTATGACCAAACGATCTCTCCAAATGCTACGAAAATTGAAATCCGATAATAATACAATATTACAGATCCACTGGAACTGATTTCGTCGAATTCCGAAACTGTGCCTCGGAAGGCTATTTTTAAATATCGATTTAAATGATAAAATTTCAAACTGAACAAAACAGTTTCAAATTCAATTCTGAAGCTTTTATTATCTTCAGTATTATCAATATAGAATTTACAAGACTTCAAATTATTTTTAACAAGCTCAAAACTAAAGATTAAATATTTTACCCAACTTCAAAAATTAAATTTAATAATTTAATTGCCAAATAAATCCTGATATTTGAATTTCAAGTTAAACTTACTTCCAAATATTTAAAATCAATTAAATATTTCAATTTCAAATAACCACAAATTCTGGGTCGTCACACCCAAAGTGCTTTCGCTAAGACCCAGTTGTCGCTCGCCATTCCTTTCGACAAAGCTATGCGAAAGCTCAACTCATCTCTCACTTGCAATAGTATAACAACTCAAAGCGAAGAGCGCTCCTACCTCTCCTACCTCTCTTTTGACGAAGTCGAAAGCGGAACTAGAAAGAAAAACAAAGTAAAAGAAGCATTCAAACTTTAATGGCAGCGAAAGGTTGTCAAGGCGACCCTTTCGACCGGGTCGAAAGGTCTGAAACATTACACTAGAAAAGGCATTTCGTAGTGTTGAAAAAACGCTACCAAAACTTCTAGTAGCATTTCGGTGAACGCTGCGACACAACATGCAACTAAAAGTCTGAAACCTTTCGTAGCGTTGTAGAAAACACTACCAAAACTTGGACATACTGTAGGACTTTAAAAATGCTACAAAAAGTTTCAGACTTTTAGTAGCATGTCGTATCGCAGCGTTTACCGAAACGCTACTAAAAGTTCCGATAGCGTTTTTTCGACGCTACGAAAATCATATCACAGCCGTTTACATTTACTTTTGTAGCCTTTTTAAAATGCAACTAAAATTTATTAACTATTTTACCGCATACTGTCCATGCAACCGTTTCCTATTAGTGGCTTGTATCATTTCCAACCACCACTCGCATAATAGTTTTATTAAAATCAACAATCAATCACATAATTATCGTATTCAAATCAACAATCAATCAACCAATCACATAATCATCATATTCAAACAATCGAAACAACGCGTTAATCACTTAATCAAATATGATATCCATAACCATTTCGATAATAGTTTTTCAACAAAATGAGCAAATTCACATAAACTCCATAACCATTCATAAACAAGTTTACACAACAGGTACTAACAAAATGTTATAACATATATAACAATTAAGTCATATTCATTACTTGATTACCCACAATTCTTTGCTGCAGCTGGTCTTTACTACTAAAAAGCTAATTACATGTAGACAGGTTTAATAATCAACAAATGATTATGAAACTATTTTGTATATTTAAAATATATCAAACATCCTCAATTAAACTTTTATTAAATTTAAATAATTTTTATAAAACTTATTTATATTTTTATAAAACTTGGTTAATTTTTATAACTTATTTAATTTTTAAAAACTTATTACCCTAGTTAAATTTTAATAAAACTTAATTAATTTGTACAAATTTATTTAATTTTTATAAAACTTATTAAATTATATTAAACTCGGTTAATTTTTAAAATGTTGGTTAATTTTTATAAAAATTAGTCTAATTATTATAAAAATCGGTTAACTTATTTTTTTTCTCTAAAAGTGTGTGAATAAGAGTTTAGTGATTCTCAATTTAGACAAAAAATCGTAATGGCGGCCTACTGCTATTCCAATTGTTCTTCTTCCTTAAGGAATTTTTATTCCTTTCCTTCTTCTATTTTGTATCATTCCTTTAAGATTGCCGATCCTAATCTCGCGTTAAAAAAAGAAAATTTTGTCCCCAATTTGTCAATCAAAATTTCAAAAATTGGAACAGCTTCGAATGGAAATCAAATTCTTGTTACGAGTGTTACGGCACGCGCTTCGCGCGTGAATTGTTTTTCTTATAAATTATATATGTTTAAATCAGTCAGAAAAAATGATTTTTTATTTTCAAGTGATATTAAAATTTGTATATTTGTAAAGAAGTATTTTGAATTTGTAAAGGAAGTTTAATTTTAGTTCTTATTTTTAGAAGAATTTTGAATTTGTAAAACATGTTTAATTGTTAGATACTATTTTTATGGACGTTTGAATTTGTAAAAGAAGTTTAATATTAGATCATATTTTTAAATGATTAAGATTTGATAATATATGGATGGACGTTTTTGGCAGTTCACGTTAATACCAAAAAAGTGTGACACCAAAGATATTACAACTATTAATAAATATAGATGTGGGGATTTTGCGCACTTTGTTTGAGATTGTCGTGCCCAAATTCGTTGCTTCGGATGCGGACTTTTAGGTCACAAAGGGGATCGTTGTTCGGGGATTAGGAAGGATTCGGTTGTTGGAAGCAAGAAAAAACTAATTATTTCTGATCATGCTTTCCAATTTGTACTGAAATGTAAGCGTATTCTTCTAGATCATTTATGGTTTCAAAGATTTGAGGGTATTGAGCTTTTGGAAGATCTTTTTAAACATTTTGATGTTGTTAATTCCGTCAATATTTGTATGAATTATAATGCAAAATTTGGTGATCCTATTGTTAATTCGGTTAATGTCAGTTCCAAAGATTTTGAGTTTTCTAAGTTTAAATCAAATGTTGGAAGTTTGGATGGGCAACTGGATATCAATTCTAATGTCTTGAGGATGAATTCTACGGATCACTCACATGTTGACTCAATGCTATTGGATCCAATTATCATGAGTTTCATTTCAGAATCCCACTGTCATGAAGAAAATTCAGGTTGCGTTAATCTAGAGCAAGGGTTTGAAAAGATGATATTATCTCATTGAATGAAGATATGGTGCAAGGTGAGAGTGATAGCTTCACAGATCCTAAAATTGATTCTGGTGCCTTGTGTTTTATATCTGACAATCTGGAAAGTGAAAATGTGCACTTCAAACCAAGTGATATTTTAGGTGATGTATTTTATATCAGTTTCAAGATTAAATGAGCATTGTCAACAAACTTTGCATATTAGAATTTATATTTTAGACACAATACTTTCTGCATCGGATATGTCTGACGATGAGGTTATATTGTAAAAATTATCTTGAAGTGAAAAATGATATAAGACCAAATACATGGTTGAGTAAATCACAAAGAATTAATTGGTAGACTGTCGATTGATGATTGGCGGTCGATATCATTTGATGATGATTTAAAATATGCATTGTGGAGTTCCATTCAGGGATTACTTTGATATACTTCAAATTTTCTTATTTAATGCATGTATTACTTTGATATTGCCTGAAACAACAACCTTTATGAACTGACATGTTGAGGGGAAAGTAAACCATGTTTGTCCCAACAACAACCTTTAGACTGAGATTCAATGTTGTGGTGTTTTTGACGAAATTCAGTTTATGAGTGTAATGAACTGATGTCACAATTGTTGGGTGTAGTAGACTTATATTTCACGATATAAATTAAGACTTTGGGCTCAAAATTTGAATATCCTATTGTACAAGTATTTCATTATAGTTAAAAGAGGATAACAATTTTGTTATTTCAAAGGTTGTATTTCATTTCAAAAGTTACATCTGAACTATAAATAGCTTGGCTGGATGATGTTTCAAAGTAGCTTTACCGTATGCTTTCTTAATTTAGCATAGGACGTGCTTGTGAAAACCTAATTATCCGGCCAGGCCTGGTTGTCAGTGTATCCTACATCTATAAATATTTGCTATTATCACAGAAAGGCTTCTAAATAGAATTTGAGTTTAACAGTATAAGCGCCCACCATAGAAAACGTTAGACTCGGACGTATTAAAGCAGGAGGTACTGTATATATTTGGTACACCAAATACAGCTGTGCACTCGCCCGCCATTGTTAAATTGATTGCACAATTTAAACTATACTAGTAAACGGACGTATATAAACTAACAAGAACAAACCAAATTTTGCCAATATAAACTAACAATTTTATTCACCACATAAATGAATATAAAAGAAAAGAGCAAATACTACCTCATTATTTCTTAATGCTTTTTCAAACAATGCAGGACACCTGTCAGAATCATAAACTTCAAGTTCAACACCGTCTTTCTTTTCGGATTGTTTGCGCCATATCTGAATCACTGGCTGTTGGCTCCACTTAAAATTTTTGCTTGGCAGAACCTAGTAAATAGAAGGGCATTCAACCAACTACATTGACCAGATACAGAAAAAAGATAACATAGGGTAAAATAACAGTCATTGTGACAAAGTTAACACTAAGATTCAATCTCATGTGAAATGACAATGGTACTCTGGTATTGAAAACTGCTAACATGATACTTGCAAATATCTAAGAGAAACTTATAACTTACCAGTTGATTTATTGTCCATTTTGATACAAATAGGAAGCTTTCAAAACCGTAAACAGACTGCAATCCTGTTAATAGAGAATCATTGGCACTTCCAGCTGCACCTATAAATGTTTATAAACATAATAGAACTTCAGGCAATTGAAAGAGATGACATTTCATTAGTGATAGCTTCATGACAAGAACAAGATACCCCTAATTATCAAGTGTTATTACTTAAAATGCAACCAGTACACATTAATCATGTGACTCATAATAATTGTACATTGATTGTCCATAACTAGATGCGATAATCAAACCTTTCTGGCTAATTTCTCTAAATTCATGGAAAGGTTTTTTTTAGAAATCTGCAATGAGGTTGATCTCCCTAAGAAGAAAAGTTGATCATAATATATGAATAAAACTGTAATAGAGGGGGTACTCTTAACTAATTTTACACAAGTGACAAACAATAAAAATGTTTCAAATGTGTGCACAGGTGGATAAAAGAAGATAACTTGAATTTAGTAGATGGAGGAAAAGGGACCACGCATTATGTATGCAAAGGGTGTATGAATATATGTATAAAACTCTTAATGAGAACAAATTAGATAGTCAAATGTTAGATTGTAGAGAAACCGTGGCATACAATTTGCATCACTGCATTATTTCTCAAACAACTGTATCAAAATTTCAGTTTAAAGGAACACAACTGGAAAGAATAAACCATTGGCACAGAGCATCATATAGAAGGTAGCTGATATCTAAAACTTTTAAATCTCATTTGACTGCTTTGTCAATGGTAAAAGTCGGGAAACATGGATGTACTAATGACTCATATCATATTGATTAAGTTGAAGATTAAGATGTTAGATGAAAATTCAGGATTACATTCATTCATAATTATAGGAAATTTTACTTTCATTCATTCATAATTATCATAAACCAAGTTAGTTCGCAATCAAAGTGGCTATGTGATGCTTTCTCGAGCGTTTAATATTGTTCCCATTTGTACTATAGGCATGATCCAAATTGTCCTTGTATCCATAACTTATCTATTTTTTAGACTACAACAAAGAGAACTTGCCTGGTCATCCCATGCGTTCTGTTTATTATAAACAAGGGCAGCTTCTAGACTGCGTGCAGGGTTGATGCCTGTCCCTATAATTGGAATAGTAGCCAAGTGCACCAAAAATACAGCAAATCCTATAGGCAGCGGCGCCAGTACCTGTTTTAATGCTTTAAATTAAATGCTACAATATATTAATTAATAAGCTTAAATCGATGATCAACAACAATGATATATATATATATTACGGGGACATGAGGGCATTGCGTTTAGCATCAGTAGCAGAGAACACTGTATAAACAAGCATGAATGTTCCCACGATCTCTGCACCAAGAGCAGTGCTGTTACTGTACCCTTCACTCACTAAATTGACCCCACCACCGTACAAATCATACATTGAGCTCTCTAAGGTTTTAACCAAGGCTGCACCACATGTTGCACCCAGGCACTACATCAACATATACTGAAGATCGAGTTCTTTTACTTCAACATGTGCATCCATTTCAAACATTTCATTAAACGTGTGCATCTATTCATCAAAATAAAATTGTATTTTGCACATTAGTAGCTTCAGATGCTTATGTCATAAGCATCATCAACAAAAGGCAAATGACATATACCTTAAAAACAAAACCTTATCCATATGCTTTGACTTGAACTCTCACCATTCCTCGTTCCTCTGCGAGCAAGGAATGATAAATAAGTAAACCACGGGATACATTTATAAAATTTGTGGCTACACCTACCAAAGTTTAAGTTTGAGTTTAAAGTAAAGTGAAAAGGAAACAAGTGTATGGGAAGTCTGACAAGACATCCAGGAAAGAACAAAGAATAAACTACAATTCTCCAAAAGAAAATGCTGATTATTATTCTTACTAAAAACAGTCACCATTACAAAAAGATAAAAGATGAAACCACATGAATATCCAATTCTGAACACAAACATACATCACTGTAAATGCTCAAATTGTTATTGCATCTACTAGCTAAACAAAATCAGAAAAAAAGAGGACAAGCATTTCATGACAACATATAAGATCATACTTTGGATTATACCAAATAATCCTAGTCTTAAAAGACTGAACTAAAATATTAGATCAAGATTCAATGGTATCCAACAGTAATGATTCATCCATCATCTTCCCACATTCTTAATCCATTTAACAATATCCTCCAATATTTTCTCCATATCAAGATGATTTGTCGGCTTAAACTATTATTTCATGTCCTGCACATTTCCCACTAAAAACAACTAGTATAAATCGAGCATATGTGCATCTAATAGCTAAATCTATTTACTTTTTATTTAATTACTTAAACAAAAAAGGATGAGAAAGCCAATATCTATGAAAAAGGGAGATGAAAGTGGTTGCATAGGATACAAAAATGACCATCAAAGAGAAGTGAAATTATAATTTGGAAATCCAGCAAAAACGTAATATTATACTATTTTTGATGTACTGCACTCAAATGCAATGTCCTTGGTTTGTAAAATTTAGTAAAAAAATGAGAAAAGAACATCTGAGTCAATTTTTTACCCGAAATTCATTATTCAACAAAATTTAATCGAATATACAAATCCACCTTGTTGCTTTTCTCAATGTCATTTCACTACTATTGTCATTTTCATCTTATCTCCACCTCAATCTAGCAGTGGATGGCATGGATAACATATAACATTTACAACATAAGTGAAAAGAAAGCCCTGTCACTTAGTACAAAAGTATAAACTAATAAAAGAATATCGACTAAAATTTCATTTTCAGTAGTTAATATAACCAACCCCATTAATCGGTATATCTAAAAATTATTGTGTTCCAATCCAGTTTTGTTAGATCTTCAACCAAAGCCAATTTCTTCAACAAATAAATAAAAAAATTATATCAGTTCTTTGTTTTTTTCTCATCAAGTCGAAAAAAAGTTGAGTTGTATTTCTCTTAACACAAGTGAAGAAATATATTCATCTTCTACACAATTTCTTTTTCAGACCTGTTGTTATCAAATTTATAAAGAATAAAGTTATCAAATTTAAATTACTTTTAGTATAAATAGAACAACAATAATGTCTAAATATCTACCTAGGACGTTGCTGCCTATATAAACTGATAAACCTAAACATCTTGCTTATATTTGTGCATTCAGAATTCTGCAATTCATTTCACATTCCAAGTACCAATCTATCTTTGAGTGCTGAGATCTATATATTAAGTAACAATTCACATGTACAAGTAAAGCATATAACTTCAATTTTTTTTGCTATAAGCTTAAAAATGATATATCATGAATGAATACAAATCATTGCAGTCACATGGAGAAAAACTCTGTCGTTGTTCAGTTTTCCTCAAACTTTACAACTACTCAAAACTGCATTTTTTTATGTTTGGTAGTTTTAGCATAGTTTAAATTTCCAAATTTGTCCAAAACTCGGGGTTATCAGTTTTAATACCATTACCAACTTAATGGTAAACACTTGGTTCATTACTACAGTTGCACTAATAAGTATTTAAGTCCTGATCAATTAGTCTATCTAGGGAAACTTGATTTATATAAACTGTTAAGTTATTTTTTACTTCTTTGGATTACTTTTTAAAATTTACTGTGATATAAATCGGGTCTTAAATGTTGAAAATTATGATTTCTCGTCATAACCATAATCCAGAGTTTTAGTGAAAAATTAAAATCAGACTCTGATTCAGATATAGAGTTTTCTATATATCGAATTCTCAGGGTAACTACTGAAAATGTGCACTTCTAATGTTTACGGTGCTAATCATGTGAACAAAGAATTCATACAGAATAAGCTCAAGGTACAGAAATAAACATGGTGCAGAAATTAAAATCCCTTAGCCAAATTAGGGTTTTGTGTTACCTCGATTCGTAGATTCAAGCTCAAGGGAGAAAATGGCAACAAATGGAAGGAATATTTGATCGATTAAGTGAAGGGGAGCAGATCGATGAAGTGGCGTGATAGGAGCAGAAGCGAGAGGATGGTAGAAATGTAACGGCGTAGGGAATTTTGCTGAAATAGAGATAAACGTAATAATGGAGGGAAAGAGATGGGAAAAATGTGACGACTTTTTAGCAATGGGCGGGGAAGGCGGCAAAATTTAGCAGCCTTAGACATAAAACAAAAACAAGGAAATTAGGCATAAGGACAAATCTTAAAAAAAAATTAAACTGGAGGACACAAAGTTTCATTTTTAGGCTGAAGGACAAACTTTGAAAGAAAATTAGGCCGAAGGAAAATGCTAATTATAACTAGCATTATATTCAGTTATATTTAGCATTGTCCTTCAGCCTAATTTTTTTCAAAGTTTGTCCTTCAGCCTAAAAATAAAACGTGTTGTCCTACACCCTAATTTTTTTTCAAAGTTTGTCCTTATGCCTATTTTCCACTAAAAATAAAAGTAAAAATAATATTGGTTGCATTTACGCTACAAATGTTACCGATAAGGACAACTAAAGGTGGATTTTCTTATAGTGAAATGAAAAGGTAGAGGCCTAAGAATGGATGAGAAATGTCAAAAGAAAGGCCTTTAGACCGCATCGAAAGGAGGCGCACACAAGGATGAAGGAAGACCTTTTGACCATGTCGAAAAGATGCACACGGAAGGTTTAAGGAAGGCCTTTCGACTGAAGTGAAAGGATGGGCGTGAAAGGGGGCCAACCTGCATCTATAAATACGACCCTAAGGGTTCGAGTTTGGAGACCGAATTATGGAAATCCTAAATTCTCTCTTCTATTTCTTAGGAAATCAAACTTTTGTAACCTTAAATCAATTTGGGAAAAGCTCCCTTACTTGTAACTCAATTTGAATTAATGCTAAAAGTGGAAGCGCATGGATTTAATAAAAAAAATTAATCATGAGAGAGATCATTCGATCATTAGCTTGACTAATGATCAATTGCATATGATGCTTGCTTATCTTCTTATTTCTTATTTGTCTTATGCGATGCAATGGGATCAACTTTGATAATATGTATACGAATCACGTTATCATCGTATTTAATGATATCAAATGTTAAAAGAAGATGATGATAGTGTTTCGATATTAATAAATTTATGGAGTTTATATTGTCCAAGTTGTTGTTCCATTACATATAGAACACAGAGTTTATTTATTGTACATCGAGTCCACTTCAAAAGAACAAATACCCTTTCGACCTGATCGAAAGGATTGTTTTGGTAGGGATTTGATGGGAAAGTGCTAAACTATGCTAGTTGGACGAATTCTTTCAAAAGGTGTACACACATTGCAATACATACAACCCCTTCAAAGGAGTTCTTTCCAAAAGAGCATAAACATTGTCATCGAAAGTAACTACTCTTTCTTAAGGGAAGAATGGTTCTTTCAACACAGTCGAAAGAAACAATTGTTCGATATGAATAATCTCTTTCGACTCACTAAAAATAGGCTTCGAAGGGGGTGCTTTATCCTTAACCTTCATTTCAATAAGGTTGATTGGACCTATTAATTACAATTAATACCTTCATGAGACCACCAACCGCAAGCAACGTGTCCAAACCAACTCATTTGAAAATAGGTTTCGAAGAGAGTGGCCAACTTTAAAAATCTTCTTTTGAACCGTTAATAACATTTCTTGTTAACCACCTAGCTTTGGGGATGTTAACAAGTTTTTTTGTTAACATTTTTGGCACTAGAAGGTAGGTCTGAACCTTCAGCCTTATGGTTACCTTATAGAATAATTATGGAATGTCTAACTTGGTGTAGGAAAATGAAATCCTAAAGGCTTAGTCGAATGGACGAAGAGGCCATACACACCATAACTTTAGAAGAAAACATAACACTAACTTTCAACATGGAAGGAGTCGTGCAAGGGCAACCATCAACCCCAGCTCAACAAGATGACAATGCAACCAAAATAAAGCACTTAGAACAACAATTGCTGGAGATGCAAGAGCTTCTCAAAGCAGCACTGTCTCAAAGTTCTTCTAAGACACCAAAATCAACGACTTGAGATGAGGTGATATCTCCAAGAAGAAACTTAAAGGCTTATACCAATGAAGACAAGAACAAAATCGACTTGACATCTTCAAAGAAGAAAGAGCATCATCCGACTAAACTCGATCATCAAGGAAGGGTACTGGACAAATCTCTCGAGCAATCTAGAAGCTCGATATCAAAAGAATACAACTCAAACCAAAAAATTTATCACGATGCCGAAGCTTATCTGAAAGACGTAGCAGAAAAAGCAATTAAGGACATGCTAAATGCTAAGGGGAAGAGGACCTTAGATGAAAGAGCAAATGATAATGAACAAGTGGCACCATTCACAGATGAAATCATGTCAACTATCGTCCCATCCTATGTAAAAATCCCAACTCTGAAGTATCATGGTACTACATACCTGGATGATCACTTGATGGCTTTTGATAGCCAAATGGATCCGTATAATGCTTTTGGAGTCATTCGATGCACAGTAACGCTTCAAGGAGCTGCCACTTAATGGTATCGACGATATCGTGAAAAGACGATCTATTCATGGAACCAGTTTTCGTATGAGTTTTCTGGCCAATTCTGTATATGCAAGGACCCAACAATCGATGACACTGTTTTAGCCAACATTAAGCAGGGACAGGGAGAGTCGTTGGGTGTTTACTTTAAAAGTTCAACATAGAAGCATTAAAAGCTAAAGACATGAATGACTGAGATAAGCTCATTGCAATACACTCTGGGTTAATAGAGAATACACCATTCTGGAAGCAACTCTTTATTCATGGGTGTAAGGATCTACATGACTTCCATTTTCAAGTTAATAAATTCATTCAAATGAGTGGATCATATTACGCTAAAAAGAAAGCTAATCCTAAAATGGAAGGTGGAAGGTTTGGATTAGATCGGGGGCATAAGAGAACAAGATGGGAAGAGTCTAATACTAATTCAATTGCTTTAAACAAGCCATTGTTTTGAATCTATGCTGTGACAAAGGAGAAGGTTAACTTTCCGATTTCATTTAAGACCAAAAATTACCCTGAACAGAGAAAAGGGTATGACTATTGAGCTTACCACAAAGCGATTGGCCACAAAACTGATGAATGTAGAGTGTTGGCTGGAATAATTTAGAAATTAATTTTTAAGGGGCATTTGAAGGAGTTTATCCAAGACAAACAAAAATCACCATGGACTGGTGATGGTCCGCAAAATTTTCCTAGTAATGTTGTCAACATCTTCGAAGAAGGAGACCCATTAGCTTGAGTCTGCCGTAGAATTGGATTGATGTAATCCATGGAGGTCCACGTCTAGCAGGGACTAGCAAGGGGGCTAGAAACAGATACATCAAAGAGGCTAGAGAAGGAGTGTACTCCATTTAAGAAGAGCCCCCGCTTAAAAATCCATGACTCAACATTCTAATGCCAAATCTTATTATTGCCCCCCAAGAGCTGAAGAAGGTGATCCGTCACCCTCAAAACGACCCCTTCATGATCACGACTCAAATTGGACTGTCTATAGTATCCAAGATTCTTGTGGACACTGGTAGCGCGGTCAGTTTTATTTTCAAGCATGCCTTTGATCAAATGCACATCCCAAAAGACAAGCTAGAACCCATCCTTGTACCAATTTTTGGGTTCAACAACAAGGGATCGACCCTAGTAGGACAAGTGAAGTTGCTAGTGTAGATGGGTGTAGCGCCATGCTGTCGAACTTTTGAAACTCTCTTCATAATCATCAACCAACCATCATACTACAATGCTTTCTTTGGCCGACCTGCACTTGATGAGGTGGATGCTCTTGTCTCGCCAAAATGTCTAATGGTAAAATTCTTAACCAAGAAGGGTTGGGGCACTATCCGCGGAGAACAATTCAGCTCCCGCGAAATGTATTTTTCATCGCTTGATCAATACAAAAGGGAGTATTCTGCTTACTTTGATTCTTCTACTATTTTTCAGCCTTCGGATGATGGAATTTTACATCCAACATTCGAAACAAAAGTAAGATCTAATAAGACTAACAAAAGTATGCATGAAAGGTACATTTCCCCTGGAAGCAAGAGAAAGAGGATCGATGCTAATTCCATGAAAGAAGGCGAAATCATCATAGAATTTTATCATCGTGGAGAGGTAGAAAGGATAAAACCTTTAGAAGACCTTAAGGAGACATCTATAGACCTAAATGATTCAACCAAGGTAGTCAAAGTGGGAAAGGATTTGGAAAGTAGCTTGAAGAAAGATTTGATTCGGTTTCATAAATCTAATAAAGACATGTTTGCATGGACTCATTCAAATGTGTTGGGATTGATCCATCGGTTATGTGCCATGCGCTAAACATCAATCCAGAAGTGACCCCCATCAGATAGAAAAAGAGACAATTAGATAAAGTGTGGTCCGTCGCCCTAAAAGAGGAAGTTAAAAGGCTCCTTAAAATGGATTCATTCGAGAGATTTACTACTAAAAATGGCTGGCGAACCCTGTATTGGTAAAGAAGTCGAACGGTAAGTGGAGGACTTGCGTTGATTATACTGACTTAAACAAGGCCTATCCAAAAGATTATTACCCATTGCCTCGGATAGATCAATTGGTTGATGCAACTAGGGGACATAGATTGTTATCTCTCGTGGATGCTTACTCAGGATATAATCAAATATCCATGTTTAAACCAGATGAAGAACATAAAAGTTTCATTACTGATTGATGAATTTTTTGCTACAAAGCAATGCCGTTCGGATTAAAGAACGCAGGGGCTACTTATCAAAGATTAGTCAACAGAATGTTCAAAGAACAGATTGGTCAAAATATGGAAGATTATGTTGACAATATGCTAGTAAAATCTTATGAAGCTAAAAGTCATTTCGAAGACCTAAAAGAAATGTACGAAGTATTACGGAAATACCAGATGAAACTGAATCTCCAGAAATGCTCTTTCAGGATTCATTCCGGGAAGGTTTTAGGTTATATTGTGAGTGCCTAGGGAATCGAGGCCAGTCCAGACAAGATTCAAGCTATCAAGGACATGGCTGAGCCTAAAACTAGCAAAGATGTAATAAGTTTAAATGGTAGGGTAGCCGCCCTAAGCAGGTTCATTTTCAAGGCGACTGATAAGTGCATTCCCTTTTTCAATGTAATCAAGAAGAAGAAAAACTTTGAATGGGGAGAAGACTGTAAGAAAGCTTTTTAAGAGTTGAAAAATCATTTGGAAAAACCGCTAATACTATCTAGTCCTAAGAATGGTGAAGTCTTGTACTTATACATGGCAGTCTCAGAACATGCAGTTAGTTCAGTTTTGATCAGAGAGGAAAGTGGGACTCAACTTCCTGTTTATTATGTGAGCAGGCGGTTAAAGGATGCAGAGGTTAGGTACCGGTAATAGAGAAACTAGCTTACTGCTAAATACTTACCGCACGAAAAAACTTAATACGTACTTTCAAGCACATCCAATCAGAGTATTAACTAACTTTCCACTAAAACAAGTCTTCAGTAAACCTGAAACTTCAGGTAGACTAGTAAAGTGGGGAATTGAAAGTAGCTAGTATGACATTGAATTTTAACCACGGACAGTTATCAAAAGACAAGCATTGGCGGACTTTATTAATGAATGTACAAACTTCATTAAAGAACAAGAGGAAAAGGAAAAGGATGAAAAACCCATGTGGCAGTTATTTGTAGACGGTGCATCGAATGAGCAAGGAGCTGGAGCGGGATATGTCATAATAACACCAGACGGACACCGCTTACGCTACGCAATTAAGTTAGGGTTTCCTGCAACAAATAATGCAGTCGAATATGAATCGATGATGGCAGGGTTAACTTTGGCTTTAGAGCTCAAAATCCCATGAATTCAAATCTTTAGTGGTTCGGAACAAATGGTAAACCAGGTAAAGCAAGTATATCAGACTAAAGATGCCAAACTATCTCCATATGTAAAGAAGAATGAAGATGCTCGCTTTATTTGAATATTTTTCTATACATCAAGTTCCAAGGGTAGAAAATTTTCAGGCAGATTCATTAGCAAAGTTGGCTAGTTTAAGAGGAGCCCCAGAAACTCGAATCGTGCTAGTATGGTACCAAGCAAATCCAAGTATTGAAGAGGGAACGCCCGAACAAGGAAAGGAATTGTTAGTCCTAACTAGATCTCAAGCCATAGAACAAGAGTGAAAAGAAAGGGAAATTAGTGAAGAAACCCAAATGAGAGAGTCAATCATCCAAGGACAGATGGCTGTAATAGTAACACTTGGATGTCGCCTATTGTCAACTATCTTTCTAAAGGGATATTGTCATCTGACAAAGGGGAAGCTAGGAAAATCAGGCGACATGCTCCGAATTTCACAATAATGGATGGAATTCTTTACAAAAAAGGATATGCACTACCTTACTTAAGATGTGTGAGTCTGGAAGATGGGATGAAATTGTTGGTAGAAGTGCATGAAGGATATTGCGGAGACCACTCCAATGGGCAAAATTAGCAAAGAAGATAATAAGACAAGGTTTCTGTTGGCCTCGAGTGGCAAGTCAAGCTATTGAATATGTAAGGAGATGTTAGAGATATCAGAAATATTTAAAGATCCCTCGGCTGCCACCAAGTCAATTAACTCCAATTTCAAGTCCATGGCCCTTTGATGTATGGGGAACCGACTCAATCGGGCCATTGCCAATTTCCAAAGGAGGATCAAAATATGTTGTGGGCGCCATTGACTAATTCACTAAGAGGGTAGAAGCAGAACCACTCTCTAAAATCACTTCTGGGAAAGTACTTAGATTCGTCATTAAAAATATTATTACCAGATTTGGAATCCGCCATAATATTATATCAGATAACGAAACACAGTTTGAAAGTGAAGAGTTTTCTCGGTTTCGCCATAAGAATGGGCTTATTAAAAAGCTTTTCTTCCGTAGCACATCTAAAGGCTAATGGGGCCGTTGAAACTGCAAATAAGACTATTAAGACTATCTTGAAAAAGCGATTAAATAAAGCCAAAAGGAATTGGATAGAAGAATTAACACTTGTACACTGGGTCCATCGAACATCTACTAGAACTGGAATGGGACATACCTCCTACTCTCTAACATATGGGTGTGAATCAATGATGCCAATTGAAATTGAGATATCCTCACATCGAAGAATCGCATATGCTTTTAATCTAAATCAGGAATGAAGAAGGAATCATTAGATTTAATACATGAATTAAGAGATGAAGCAGCTATTCGAACTGCAGAATATCAGAGAAGAATTTCAAAATACTACATTTCGAAAGTGAAACCAATATCATTTCAAGCGGGAGACTTAGTACTCCGAAGGATGATGGCAAACACAAGAAATCCTATGGATGGACTGCTTGGACCAAATTGGGAAGGTCCCCTAGTTGTATGCAAAGTAATTCCCCCTGGAGCTTAGAAGTTCTGTCAACCAGAAGGGAATACGGTTCCTAGAACATGGAATGTGGAACACTTGTGACCATATTTTCTTACAAAGAATGAATAAAGCACCTCTTCCTAAAAAGAAAAAACTACATGGTTGGGAGTGAAATCCTCCTTGCACTTGGACATTACCTTAAATGGTCAAAGCCTTTGTCCACGCCGAGTCGGCCAGGTCAAAACGCCTACTGGAGGGAGGTTAGAGTAAGTCTTTATTGATGCCACACTATGGCTAGGTTAAAGCATTGACAAGCCCTTGACCGCGCCATGCTATGGCCAGGACAAGGCGCCTCCTGAAGGGAGGATGGAGTAAGCCCTTAGCCTCGCCACGCTATGGTCTGGCCAAGGTAGCAAACAAGCCCTTGATCGAGCCACACTATGGCCAGGTTAAGGCACCTCCTAGAGGGAGGACGAAGTAAGCCCTTGGTCCCACCACGCTACGGCCTGGCCAAAGCACCGAACAAGCCCTTGATTGCGCCATGCTATGGCCAGGTCAAGGCGCCACCTAAAGGGGGGTTGGGTAAGTCCTTGGGTCCTTCTTGTGGATAAGCTAACCAAGCGCACCAGACAACAATGGACTAAGACGTCCAAGCCAGAGAAGCGAAATATCAAATAATAGACTAAGATGTGTAAACCCGAGAAGCGACGTATCAAACAACGGACTAAGACATCCGAGCCCGAGAAGCGGCATATCAAGCAATGGACTAAGACGTTCGAGCCCGAGAAGCGGCCTATTAAACAGCGGACTAAGACATCCAAGCCCGAGAAGTGGCGCATCAAACAATGGACTAAGACATCCAAGATCGAGAAGCAGCAAATCGGATGGCAACAACATACAAAGCCTAAAGGGTAACTCATGTCAAAAGAGTCTAATCCCATGGAGTTCTACAGGACTGAAAGTTTAAATAGGAATCAACAACCTCCGTCTAATTATCAAAGAAGGATTTCTGAACTTTACTTATTAATACCCGAATATGGGTTTCGGGTCTTTCATTATTAAATTCGACATTTCACTTATTAATACTTGAATTTGGGTCTCGGGACTATTACTATTGATTACTGGACTTCAATCATTAATGCCCAAATATGGGCTTACGATTTCTATTATGAAGATTATTACTATGGATTTCTGGTTATCATCTACTAATACCTGAATCTGGGCTTAAGATTTCTGTTATAAAGGCTATTTCTGCTTATCATCTACTAAAACCCGAATCTGGGTTTTGGATCTCTT
Source organism: Allium fistulosum (assembly GCA_030737815.1). Taxonomy (NCBI): domain Eukaryota; kingdom Viridiplantae; phylum Streptophyta; class Magnoliopsida; order Asparagales; family Amaryllidaceae; genus Allium; species Allium fistulosum. The sequence goes on along the minus strand of CM060905.1, from coordinate 746,545,834 downwards.
ACTGTTGACTTTAGAACTTCACTATCGATGCCTGAATCTGGGTTTTATATTTTTGAACGTCCTAATACCTGAATATGGTTTCAATTCTTTTACCATCATTTTTTGGATTCCATTTGTTAATTCCTGAATCTGTATCTAAGTGCAGTTGATATTGAGACCTCAATGGACTTCTAGTCTTCAATTAAAACTTTGGGTTTGTCTTCTTAATACTTGAACCAGAGTCATTGGTTTACTACTACTAACTATTGAATAACATTCGTCAAAATCTAAATTTTGGTCCTTAGATCATTATTATTTCCAACAGGAGTTTCTAAATACCTATTACTTGTCCTCAAATAAGGATTCATGGTTTTCAATGACTTATTTCCAAATGATAGCTCATGGCCATTATTACCAAACATTTTTTATCATCAACGGGAAGTTCCTGGATTTCAATTATTATACGCCTAGTTTTCTATTAATATCATAGGAGTTCAATTTATGAACATCATTGGTAACTATAATAGTTGGATGGTGAGACTCCTAGTATTCCCAGATGAAAGTTCTTGGTTCCCAATCCTTTACAGGTGTAGATTTCTTATCATTTATCAACCCTAGATGATGACCAACTAATTTTTATTACTTTCGAACTTAAGGTTCAAGAGCCCTACTATACTAACATCATTTTAAAATCACTAAGCATATTTTTATAAAAATCATGATCTAACGATAGAAAATGTTATTTACTTTAATCTTGCACGGAAACGAGATCATTAAGAATGGACTAGTTGTTAAATTTTCGTCGTAAAGAACAAAAACTTCTTTCATACAAGGGGGGCAAAATGTTAACCATAAAAATTCACTTATGAATAAAGGTATGAAAGAAGTCTAATAAAAGTTATAGGCTCTACAAGAATTGAAGACATAGGTTTCACCAAAGTTCAAAGAAGAGCGTTTCAAAAGTATTGAGATGGCTTTCGAAGAAGTAGCAAGTGCCAGCTGCCTTTACAAATGACAAGCAGAACAAAGGCTTTCGAAAGGATAGAAAAGAAGGCAAGGTTACCCTTTTGCCTCATCTAGACCTTTCGACACAGATGGATTCACATGTATAGGAAAGGCTAGTATGGGTTCGAAGCACTTTCGAAGGTGTTGAATGATAGGCTCCCATACAAGAATCAATTCCTTCAAAATAGAGGGTTTTGTCATTGTCAATCTACTACTTGAAGAAATGATTCCAGTACACACCTTTTGGAAGCAGGAACAAGCCTTTCGAAATAGTTGGAACCCTTCGAAGGCATGATGAAAACCCTACATGAAGGCCTAGAGTCCTTTCGCTAAGACCTAGCTGTCGCTCACCATTCCTTTCGACAAAGCTATGCGAAAGCTCAACTCATCTCTCACTTGCAACTGTATAACAACACAAAGCGAAGAGCGTCCTATCTCCCTTTCGACGAAGTCGAAAGAAGTACATGAAAGAAAAGCAAAGTAAAAGAGGCATTCAAACTTTAACAGTAGTGAAAGGTTGTCAAGGCGATCCTTGCGACTGGGTCGAAAGGTCTAAGATGAAAAGATGGAGGCCTAATAATGGATAAGAAAGGTCTTTTGACCGCATCAAAAGGAGGCGCGCACATGGATGAAGGAAGGCTTTTTGACCATGTCGAAAGGATGCACACAAAAGGTAGAAGGAAGGCCTTTCGACAGAAGCGAAAGGATGAGCGCGAATGGGAGCCAACCTGCATCTATAAATACGACCATAGGGGTTCGAGTTTTGGGACAGAATTTTGGAAATCCTAAATTCTCTCTTCTATTTCTTAGCAAATCAAATTATTGTAACCCTAAATCAATTTGGGAAAAGATCCCTTACTTGTACCTCAATTTGGATTAGTGCTAAAAGTGGAAGCTCATGATTTTGTTAAAGATTTTTTGTCACGAGAGAGATCATTTCAATCATTAGCTTGACTAATGATCAATTGCACATGATGCTTGCTTATCTTCTTAATTCATATTTGTCTTATGCGATGCAATGGGATCAATTTGGATAATATGTATACGAATCATGTTATCAACATGTTTAATGATAACAAATATTAAACAAAGATGATGATAGTGTTTCGATATCAATAAATTTATGGAGTTTATATTGTCCAAGATGTTATTTCATTGCATATAGAACATAGATTTTATTTATTGTACATTGAGTCCACTTTAAAAGAACAAATACCCTTTTGACCTGATCAAAAGGGATGTTTCGGAAGGGATTTGATGTGAAAGTACTATACTATGCTAGCTGGACGAATTCCATCGAAAGGTGTACACACATTATAATACATACAACCCCTTCGAAGAAATTCTTTCCAAAAGAGCATAAACAATGTTGTCGAAAGTAAAAAATCTTTCTTAAGGGAAGAATGGTTCTTTCAACATAGTTGAAAGAAACAAATGTTCATATGAATTATCTCTTTCGACTCACTAAAAAGAGGCTTCAAAGGGGGCGCTTTCTCCTTAACCTTCATTTCAATAGGGTTGATTGGACCTATTAATTACAATTAATACCTTCATGAGACCACCCTCCTCAAGCAATGTGTCCAAACCAACTCATTCGGAAAGGGACTTCGAAGAGAGTGGCCACCTCTAAAAATCTTCTTTTGAAGTGTTAATAACATTTCTTGTTAACCACTTAGCTTTGGGGTTGTTAACAAGTTTTCTTGTTAACAGTGTATAGAAAAGTCTTCAAATAGGGTAAGCATTTTTAGCACCTTCTTAACATATAGGAATAGTCTAACATCTTTAGTCTGGTATATCTTCTTTATCTGATTTACCATTATTTGAGAGTCACTAAAGACTTGAATTCAAGGGATCTCGAGTTGTAAGGCTAGAGTTAGTCCTGCCACCATCGATTTGTATTCAGCTACATTGTTCGTTGCAGGAAATCCTAGCTTCATTGCATAGTGTAGGCAGTGTCCATCTGGTGTGATTATGACAAACCCTACTTCGACTCCTAGCTCATTTGTTGCTCCATCCATAAATAATTTCAATATTGGCTTTTGATTCTTTTCTTTCTCCGACTGCTCTTTAACAAAGCCTATACATTCATTGATAAAGTCCGCTAATGCTTGACCTTTGACTACTGCTCATGGCTGAAATTCTATATTATATTTGCTAAGTTCAATTCCCCATTTTACTTGCCTGCCCGAAGTCTCAGATTACTATATACCTGCATGAGTGGAAAATTAGCCAATACCCTGATCGGAGGTGCTTGGAAGTATGCTCTAAGTTTCCATGCTATAAGTATCAAACAATAAACCAACTTTTCTATGGCCGGGTATCAAATTTCAGCATCCTTCAATTGTTTGCTCACATAATAAATAGGAAGCCGAGTTTTTTTTTCTTCTCTAATCAAAATCGAACTAACCACATGTTCCGAGACTACTATATATAAGTATAAGCTCTCTCCGTTTTCGGGGCTGGATAATATTGGTCGATTTTTCAAATGATTTTTTAATTCTTGGAAGGCTTTCTTACAGTTTTCTCCCCACTCAAAGTTCTTTCTTTTCTTGATTACTTTGAAGAATGAAATGCATTTATCGGTTGCCTTGGAGATGAATCTGCTCAAAGCTCGACCATTTTTTTGATAGCTTGAATCTGGTCAAGGCTGGCTTTAATCCCTTGTGGACAAACAATGTAAACTAAGAACTTTCCGGAATGAACCTCAAAAGAACATTTTTTAGGATTTAGTTTCAATTGATACCTTCGTAATACTTCAAACATTTCTTTAAGATCTTTAAGGTGATTCTCAGCTTCATAGGACTTTACTAGAATATCATTCGCATAAACCTCTATATTTCGACCGATTTGTTCTTTAAACATTCTGTTGAATAATCTTTGACAAGTAGCTCCTATATTCATTAGCCAGAAATTAAAGCATTGCATTATAATAGAAAATTCCTCAACCAGTAATGAAGCTCGTATGTTCCTCGTCCAGCTTGAACATGGGTATTTGATTATATCCTGAATAAGCATCCATGAGAGATAATAACTTGTGTTCGCTAGTTGCATCAACTAACTGGTATATTATGGGTAGCGGTTAACCATCTTTTGGGCAAGCTTTGTTCAGATCAGTGTAATTGACGCAGGTTCTTCACTTGCTATTTGACATCTTTACCAACACAGGGTTTGCCAGCCATTTTGGATAATAAAAACTTCTTGAATGAATCTGTTTTCAAGTAGCTTTTTAACCTCTTCTTTCAAGGCTTCAGATCGAACTTTGTTAAATTGCCTCTTCTTTTGCCGGATAGGAGTCATATTTTGGTTAACATTTAGTGTGTGGCACATAATTGAAGGGTCAATCCCTACCATATATAAATGGGTCCATGCAAATATGTCGTTGCCAGCTTTAAGGAATTGAATCAAATCTACTTTCAAGTTGTTCTCTAAATCCTTTCCCCACTTTGACTATTTTGGATGAATCAGTTGGTCTATATATACTTCTTCAAGATTCTCTGTAGGTTTTATCCTCTTTATTTCTCTTTGGCAATCCAATTCTATGATGATCTCACCTTCTACTACAGATTTAGCATCAATCCTCTTCTTCTTCCCTCTGGGTGAGATGTAATCCCTTTTGTATTGATCGAGAGTTGCAAAATACATTTCACGGGAGCTAAATTGTTCTCTTCGAATAGTACACCAACCCCTTTAGTCAAGAGCTTTGTCATCAGATATTTTGGTGAAACAAAAGCATCCACCTCATCTTGCACAGGACAGACAAAGAATGCATTGTAATATGAAGGTTGATCGATGATTACAAAGAGAGTCTCAAAAGTTCTGCAGCATGGTGGCAGGCCCATCTGTACCAGTAGTCCTACCGGTGTCGGCCCCATATTATTGAACCCAAAGGTAGGTTCAAGACTAAGCTCCGGTTTATCCTCAGGAATGCCTGTCTGATTGTAAGCATGCTTGAAGATGACGTTAACTGCGCTTTCGGTATCTACAGAACCTTGGACACTATGGAAAGCCTAATTTGATATGTGATAATAATGGGGTCATTATGGGGATGATGGATTCCTTTCTTTAGCTCCTGTGGAGTGATGATAAGATTTGGCATTTGTATATTTAGTCGTGGATTTTTGAGTGGGGCCTCTTCCTGTACAGAGAACGCTCCTTCCCTAGCTTCCTTGATATATTTGTACCTAGCTCCCTTACTATTTCTTTCTGGATGTGGTCCCCCATGAATCACATCAATCATGTTCAAAGGTGGACTTAAATTTAATGGATCTTCATCCTCTAAAACATACAAAACATTACAAGGGAATTTTTGGGGTTCATTGTCAGTTCGTGATGCTTTCTGTTTATCTTGGGCAAACTCTTTCAAATGTCCTTTATGGGTCAGCTTTTGAATAATCCCAGCTAGCACTCGGCACTCATCCATCTTATGGCTATTTGACTTATGATAAGTGTAATAATCACCCTTTTTTCTACTTAGGGAAGTTATTGGCCTTGAATGAAGTTGGGAAATTAACCTTTTCTTTAGTTGTGGTGTAGATATAAGACAAAGGTTTACTCAAACCAATTGAATTGGTTTTGGAGTCTTCTAAATTTTTACATCCATGGATGAAGAGCTCTTTCCAAAACGTCATGTTTTCTACCAATCCTGAATGCACTGCAATTAGCTTATCCCTACCATTCATGTCTTTGACCTTCAATGTATCTATATTGAACCATTTGAGATAATTACCCAATGACTCTCCTTGCCTTTGCTTAATGTTTGCCAAAACGGTGTAGTAAATTGTTGGATCTTTGCATATGCAAAACTGAGCATAGAAATCGTAGGAGAATTATTTCCATAAGTAGATAGTTTTCTCCCGATATTGGCGGTACTATTTTGTAGCAGCCCCTTGAAGTGTTGCTAGGAATAATCTGCATCGCACTACCCTCAAGGCATTATAAAGGTCCATTTTCCAATCAAAAGCCATTAAGTGGTCATCAGGATCAGTAGTGTCGACATATTTCATAGTTGGAACCTTTACATGAGATGGAATTGTTATTGCCATGATTTCATCAATGAATGGAGCTACTCAATCATTATCATTCACTTGCTAATCTAAAGTTCTTTTCCCTTTAGCATTCAGCATGCCTTTAACAGCTTTCTCTGCCATGTCTTTCAAATATGCTTCAGTATTATGATAGGTTTTTCAATTTGGATTATATTCCTTCGAGGTTGAGCTTCCAAATTGCTCTAAGGATTTGTCTTGCAATCTACCCTGGTGATCAGCTTTAGTTGCATAACGTTCCTTCTTCTTTGATGATGTTAAATTAGTCTTGCTCTTGCCCTCGAATGTGTAAGCCTTCAGATTCTTCCTTGGGGAGACCACTTCATCCCCTATTGTTAGCTTAGTGATTTTAGATTATTTCTGAGTAAGGGCTGCTTCTAAGAGCTCTTGCATTTATAGTAGCCATTGCTCTAAATGTTTTATCCTAACTGCATTGTCATCAGGTTGTGCCGGAGTTGATGGTTGTCTTGGCACAACGCCCTCTAAGTTGAAGGTTGGCGTAATATTTTCCTCCAAAACTGTTATGTGCACCGCTTCTTCATCCAACTGGCTAAGTCTTTTTGATTTTATTTTCCTACAACAAATCAAATTGTCCATAATTAGTCTATAAGGAAAGAATAAGGCTAGAGGATCGAGCCCTCCTTCTAGCACCAAAAATGTTAATAAGATTTCTTATCTACATCCCAAAGTAGGTTAGAGGAGTGAATGACCCCTTCAAAACCCCTTTCGAATTTGTTGGAGTAGTCTTGGGCCATAACCTAGTCGGAACAAAAAGTATTAAGTGAATCGAACCTTTGAAACGAACCCCTTCGAAAGGTATAGATATGCATATTCCATAGATGAAACCTCATATCAGCAGCACCAAAATGGTTAACGATATAATCGTCAACATCCAAAGGTGCATTTGATTGAAAGTGAATTAGAAGAAGATTCCTTTTGGAGGACTTCGAAAGGGTTTGTATTGCCAGAATCAAGATTCAATATTGCAGTCCTATTTACTAGAAAAAATGTTAACAAGATTTCTTGTCAACATCCCAAAGTAGGTTAAAGGAGTGAATGACCCCATCGAAATACCTTTTGAATTTGTTGGAGTAATCTAGGGTCGTAACCTAGTGCGAACAAAAAGTATTAACTGAATCGAAAGGATCTTATTCCTTCAAAAGGAACCCATGCGAAAGGTATAGATGTGTGTATTCCATAGATGAAACCTTATATAAGTAGCACAAAAAATATTAATGATATAATCATCAAAATCCAAATGTGCATTGGATTGAAAATGAGTCAGAAGAAGATTCCTTTCGAAGGACTTTGAAAGGGTTTGTATTTCCAGAATCGAGACTCGATGTTGCAGTCCAATTTACTGTCCTTTTCGAAGGGACCAAAATGAAGTCAAGAACCCATTCGAATGGACACCTTCGAAGGTGTTGTTACAGCTGCTATGGGGGTGATCTCCTTCAAAGGCCAAGATGTATTCAAAAACATTCAAATGCCTTTCGAAGAAGTCCTCCTAATGGGTCTAATTCATCGATTACAAAGAGAACTCTTTCGACGGTCCAATACCTTCGAAAGGATTCGAAACTCGATATATGTAAATTTGAGTAAAGAGTGGATTCAATGTGCCATAGAGCCATATTTTTGATAAATGTTATAAGTCTGATGAATTTATAACGTTTAATTATCATCATAATGTTACTTTAATACCACAAGGGCTTTGGGCGTAATGATAATATGCTTTAAAGTCAAGATATCCAAATAGCTTCTATAGCATAACATATGCTAATAAAGGATTAAGAAGATAAGTATGCATCATGTGCAATTGGTCATTAGACAAGCTAATGGCTGAGATGATCATTCTCATGTTTGAAATCAATATCAAGCCATGCATCCTCTCTTTTTAATCCTCACAAATGGATTACAAGTAATAGAATTTGTCGCCAATTTGATTTAGGGATACAAGAACTTGATTTGACAAAGAAATGTAGGAATCCAAAAATCCATCCCGAACTTGGACCCCTAGGGTCGTACTTATAGATGCGGGTTAGACCCTTCCACATCCATCCCACTAAAGCTATCGTAAGGCCTTCACCGACCTTTCACATCCATCCTTCCACCCTCGACCTTCCATTTTCATGGTTTCGAAGTTATAAGTAAACATTCGAGCCTTCCAGCATGCTTAAATTAGCCCTTTCGTCTCCATCGAAAGCATGTTATTAATGGATATTAATATGATATTCATCAATACAGCTTTCATATACTTCTGGAACCCTTTGACACTGCTAAAGGTGCACTTCTTTCTATGGCAAATGAATCATGGTACTTCATTGTGCTATTTAAGTATAAGCGGAAACTTTTCTTACCCTTTTGTCACCTTTGAAACCTAGAATCAGAGTTAGGGTAGGTAACTTGGACATGTGCGGAAGGGTGTTTTGATTGATTAGAAAGGTTGTAAAGGTGGCGGAAGGACTTTTAATGTGGATGAGGTTCTTTGGTGGACAAAGTATAGTTGTGGAAGATTGTTTTCGAAGGTAATTTCTTTAACTATCGCGGAAGCCAAAGTTTTAAAACTTGCGAAAGGGTAGTTCTGGTTGACTTTTCTTCTAGTGGCAGAACCAATCGTTTCGAAAGGTTCAACCTATGCGAAAGGGAAAGTGCTGGTGGAAGCCCTTCCTTTCATTTCCTATAGAAGTGTGAAATGCTTGCGACACCTGTCTAATTCCCTCAGAAGCTATGTTTAATGCCCTCGAAACCCTCCTTTTTGAGTCATGATGAAACCTCTTTTTAACACCTGCGAAATCCCATATGAAGAAACTTTTCCAAGGCCTTTGGATGCCTTCCCTTCACACCTTCAGAAGCTTTCTTTTTATGATTCTGAAAGCTCTTCCTTTCATGCCATTACTCTTGAGTGGATTTTGTGGTTGACATATGTTAATTTAAATTTCAAACATAAAGATTTATTTGATAATTAAATTGTTGAACTTAATATTTGGAATTGCTTAAATAATCAAATCCTGAATCTAATGTGTATAAAGATGATTTTGAAAAATTGGTTTAAATTCTATTTAAATAAGAATGAGGATAATAAATTTTTAATTTGGATATAAAAGTGATTTATTTGGTTTTTATAATAATTCATTTCAATTAACGTGTAAAAATAGCCTTCCGGGGCACTGCCATAGATTTGGACGAAACCAGTTTCATTGGATTCGTAATAATAAATTATTATATGCCATCGAATTTCGTCATGATTGGACCTATCGTTTGGTCGTGCGAGTTTGAAACGCTTGTAAATTAATTATAGAATATATATATAATATGATTGGGTTAGAAAATTTAGCTTCTACATATAGTCGAGTTAGTTCTCGAAACTAGTTCCATTGTATTCAAAATAGGGGTATTTAGTATAGAATGTCAGGCGGCACGCCTAGATAGGAGTTCAAGATTTTCGGACATTTAAAGCTAGATATTTTCAATTAAAATATATATTTACCATACATTAGCCATACCCGCACCATTTCCCTCCAACATTCAAACCATACTGCCCACGTTCTCAACCCCATACCCCAATACTCGTATGCCATACTCTCCCCACATCTACACTTTTTAAACCATACTTCCCCTCTCTATAAATCTAACGTTTGAACCATAAATGAAGTTCGATCATATTCAAATCAAAACCCACTCGATCCAACCTCCCACACCACATTGGACCAATCCGTACACTTTCAGGCCTGGACCCCAAAAATTAAGTCATAGCCGACGTCGAGATGGGTGAAGTGGACGGTGGAGATAGGCTAATTTGATCGGAGGTGGCCGCAGTTCGTGGATGATCAAAAAATGAAGAAAGGACATCGGCTGACCACTACAAGCGGAATTGGAGGCCGTGGTTGGTGGTAATGGTTAGGTCTCAGCAAAGTGGTGCTTCGGTGGTGATGCGGCGATAGATGGTCAACGACGGTGGCCGTAATTTGGGAATGGACAGCATAACGTTTTTGGTTTTTTGCAGGCATACGGCGACGAGGTGGGTGTCCAGGGTGGTGAAGGCTTCCTCTGGTGGAGGCATAGTAGCCGAAGGTTGAACGTAGCAGCGGCGACGGTGGCTCAAAGACGAAAACCGGGAACGAAATCGCAAGTGCAATTTTGGAGTGTAAACAAAGCGATTTAGGGGTAATTAACGGTTAATTACTATGATTAAGATAATAAATTATATATGTTGAATCGAATTTTTATTAAATGTATAACTTCTTCATACTATGGTCAATTTTAACACGATGAGTAGTGTTGCGCTCGTATCGATGAATACTTCGATATAGAATTGGATTGCATGGATTTGGAGCTAGTGGAAATTTGGATTAAAATTGAATGCCTATTTAATTTTAATTCAAACCGGAATGTTTCAGCAACAACTGGAATAATTGTGAGTTCAAATCACCTTTTTGGTTAACCAGAAATATTATATAGTTGATAAAAATTATCGATTGGATGTTTGGATATTATATGTCGATTGTTTGGTTTTAATGAATTTTGATTTATAAAGCAATTAATATATGAAATAAATTGTAGGAGGAAACCAGGATAGAGGAATCCAATAGGATTCCTCACCGCTATTGATTTTATTTACATATATATGTGCTGATATATAAGCGGTGATGCAAGGGGACAGGTTGGAAAGATTCAATGGGACTCCTTACTATTTTCGATTTTAATTTCAATAATATTCCTATTATAAGGGTCATTGAATATCAAACCTGATTGTTTGATACTGCTGGTTATGATATTGTTATATGTTCAAAACTTATACCCTGTAGTGATAAGAGATTTATTTCGACATGGGTTAAGCGTTTGGTTGCTATTTGGCCTCAAATTAGTATTTTAAAAACACTATAAATTTCCATTTGAGTTGCAATTGGTTTTTGTGACAGGAAATGATTTTTAATCCGAAATTTGGTTTTTGAAAATATTTTGTTGAAAAAGGATTAAATTTCTATTTTACTCCAACCTTATTATCTAGCATTTTCTAAGTCAGTAGATATGTTTTTAAAAGTTATTTATTATATTAATTGTTTTAAAGTTATTTATTTATATTAATATTGTTTTAAAGCTATTTGTTTATAATTTATATTGTTTTAAAGTTATTTATCACTAGGTTAAATAGAGGTTATAATTTTTATTTATTTATCGAGACTTAGAAATAGAGGTTTATAAAATGGTTTAAAGGCCTAAAGGAAGATTTTTACAAGGAAAAGGAGTTTTATAAACGAATAGCTATTTATAAACGAATTTTAGAGGTGGGTCTATAGATTCATAAGAGGAGTATTGTAATTAGTTTTATGGATTTATAAAGGGTTATAAATGATTTGAGAAATGGTTTAGAAATGTTTATAAATGGTTTCTAAAGATTTATAAAATAGTTCATAAATGGTTTTAGAAATTCGTAATAGAGTTTATAAGTGATTTTAGAATTTTATAAAAAGGAAAATTTCCTCAGTGTTTAGTGAACACACTTATACCGTTGAGATAAGTATATGGATATTTTTCCAAGAATTGAAATATAGGAATTTGTGGATATATACATCTTTGTAAAATTATTTTTATACAAATATTGACAAAGTGAATTTAATTAATGAATAGATTAATCAAGGAGCCTAGTGGTTACTTACGTGCTTAACTAATGTTGATTTTTCCTTTTGAAATAAATCCTGATTTGGATGTGTGTTTGTTGATAGTTGAATAACCGACTACGGAATATGGATCCAAAACGTAACTTTGGAAATATCTATGAGAAACATATGAGTTATATGGCATAGTCATCTCCGTTGATGCTGTGTTGTGCGTATAAATCTCATTTCGTTCTCCTAGGATAAATGATAAGGAAATCTATCCACTAACAGTTAGGAGGTGGTATCTGCTTTTATTTTCGAGTGTTTATTTCCTAAAGAACCGGGTTTGAGTTTACCGGAAATTATCGAGTGTCATTTTGTAGAGACCGAGATTTGGTATGTTATCCGAAAACCACTTCAATACAACTCAAGCATTTCAAAGTGAAGACATCTTGAAGATGATGGAAATTGTAGACGGAGCTCTCAAGCGTTTCGTTCAGTCCGAGAACGAACTTGTATGGATGAATGCTGGCATTACATTGTTGTCTGGAGGGTAGTGTTAGCATTCCAAGTGGGAATTGCTATATAAAAGGTAAGACGTAGCCTCGAGCCTCATCAATCGGGAATGACTAAAACAAGGGAGCTGTAGTAGGGCTGTGGGTCGCTCCCAAGTAGGGTATGATCATTCTTATCTAAAGTAGATATTATCTCTCATTCGTATGCTTCAGGACCCAATAACGGAGTAGTGATCATCTTCGGTACTATTAGTCAAGTGCTAAGCCGGTTCTGTGTTGGTAGGGGATCCTGGCAAGGTCCTTTGTGTTATTTTATCTAGAAATGCACTGTGATGAGCGGTACACCAGCAGCCCTATCACTGTACAGAATCCTTTCTCCAATAAGCACCGTACGGACTTAGTTGTGCCCAACGATGCTGAAATGTGAGATGCAAGCATTTCAGCTATATTCATATTTTGCTTTGACCCCTAGACACTATTATAATATCAATGGATTTTCTATAGAAATTTTTTGGTTATCATAAGGTAATAACCCATCTGTTACAACCCGCATGTTTTACGATTATATATTTAAATATTTTATTTAAATGTAGCATTGTTAATTAAATTTAAAGTCCGAAATGTGACTTTTTGTAAACAGTCGAATCCGGACTCGAGCCCACTTTCATTGAGTTCAAAACGACATTTACAACTTGTTTAAGTATAAACATCGATATGTTTGGAGTTGATTAGGATTTTGGTATTTGCATTTGGGCTTTGGGTTGTGTTCTAGCCCATTAACCCAATAAAAGAACCCAAACCTTCTACCAAATACCTCCCACTCCACTACTCTTCATTCATTCCATTTTTAATTTCCTAATACACTCAAGCCCTAGGAAAAATGGTGGGGAGAGGAAACTAAATTCCTTAGCCCTAGTTCTCTTCGGAAATTCAAATTCAAGTTCTAAAATCAAGGAGAAGCTTAGGTAAGCATCCTCTTCATCTTCTCCATCTAAATCCCTCTTTAATTCTTGATTTTTCCTATAACCTAACTTAGGAAAAACTTTGCATTTGATATTAGATTAAAGATTCTAGAGGTGTAGTGAAGAGGAATTGGTCTATGCTTGTTTTAGAGCTTCTCATTTCTTGGTGAGTTATTGTACTCACATCTATGTCTATAGCTTTCATTATTGTTAGGTATGAATTTCGAACATCTATTTAATGTTCAATTGCTTTTGATTTGAATTGGTTTGGTGAATTTTCAAATTTTGGTTTTGAAGTCAAAATTTATGAAAATCCTACTATGGATGTTTGGACATTTTATTTGGGGTGTATCGAAGAGTGTATAGGGCTGGGTTGTCGCTTGGCATAAATCACTAGCCTCCATCGCTCGTTCGATCGCTTTCGAGTTGATTTGGCCATCAATGGTCTAGGCAAATTTCTGCCCAGCTCAGGCAACTAGACCTGGTTGAACCTACCAGACGTCTAGTAGGGGCTTCTGAAGAAAATAAAGAATACGAACGCATTGGTCGCTCCTCAATCGCCTTATTCTTCGTACTAATTGACGACATTACCCATTAGTGTCCTTGGTTAGTGTGAGTATAGAGGTGGGGCATCACACCATTTGTGCTTATGTGTGGCGTGGCCTTACGGAATACCTTTATTTTCAAAAAGTTTTATAACTTTAAAATTCAATTGAGGTGTGTTTATTTCACGCTGGTATACCAGACTAACTCAGGTGTTATTCTATTATAATGCTCGGGTCAGACCTAGCATATTACGGATTTAGTTGGATCCTTTGGAGCTTCAGGAGATGAGATGGAGGCCAAAGATATATTCATGTACGTGCTTATTTTTTCACTGCATTCCTTGTTGTATTTATCAGCAATTGTGAGGATAGGTTATTATAACTGTCCGAGCTGAAATAGGTTAGTATACTTTAATTGACGTATGTATATTATATTTCTTCTTTGTGTAAATATTTATTGTATATTATAGATTATTCGTTTCGCTGTGAGATTCTGTGTAGTTTGTTTTCTTTCTCACTTCGTTCTTCTTTCTTCTTTCTTTTCCCCTAACAATCGGATTTTCTAGCATTCAATTGCTCGGCATGCAATATAGTGAACGTGTTAGTGTCAAATTTTCGAGGGTCAAAAATCTCGGTCGTTGCATCAAGGAATTAAATGGATGTTGGGTCTGCCTCTTCCCTATTTAAGAAGTATTAAGTGGCTGAGGTTTTCTTTCTAGAGGGGTACAACAATGCTTATATATAGATACACACGGATATAGATACTTATACCTCGGAATAGGTTGGGCATATTGGATGCATATATGGAATTAAATGACTAATTCATGAATAGTGGACATAACGCTTAAATGGAAATCATTCATCGTAAACCAATGTTACAGATAAAGTATATAATTTACCGGTCACAAGCACAGTGTTCTGACCCTTCCTCATTACAACCCACATGATAGATTTAGAAGGAAATGATACTGGTACAAGATGACAACGGTGGATGGACAGGTCTTCTCATTCATGCTCTACACCAACAAGGCAATTAGATATCTAAGGAATAATATTAGTTCGAAGGTAGTAGCCTTAGTCAGTATATATGTTTTATTATATTTAACTATTTCGTTGTGAGTTCGTATAGCTCTTTAATATATTTATGTTTATTATAAGTCACCAACACTAATGATCCATACCTTTATGAACTTGGGTTTTGATTTAGTTAAAATTCGGAACCATTAAGGTGTAGGTTGTTACATTTGGTATCAGAGCCTAGGTTAGCCGATCATAAGAATTAGGATACACGAAGTGAATTTATTTGAACTTCTACCTCAAACTATACATACATATATGTATGTGTATTACATACCAAACTTTTCAAGTTCCAACTATAGAAGTAGTTGCGACCATATTCTAAAAAGATGAATTAAGCCATAATGATTTGGGATAATAAATTGAATTAAACTTATACACCTACCCTAATTACCTTATGGGATGTAGGTTGTACCATTAGGAGTAGACTTCAGAAGAGCACGAGCATGACATATAAAAGGATTTCCTGAAGCTAGATGGCACTCGATTCCTTTTGCTAGGCCTAGACCATCCTATGATTGTGGATTTTGCTGGATTACCGACTGATGATGTATATTTCATCCAGACAGATGATATATAAGAACCTATATGTTTCAATCATCTGGATGTAAAGTATAAATAGGAAAGGGCAAGTTCCTGCAAGAAACTATGCAGTAACCACAACAAGATGGTAGCCGGATGTTAATGTGTTCTTAATGAATATAAGTTAAGAATGAGTGGAAAAGAAGAAAAGTCCAAAGGAAAGGACAAATAAAATCCATTTTTGAGTCTAAGCCCCTATTAAAGAATTTAACAAAAGGTTTTAAATATTTTTGAAATATTTGAATGGCTTTAAAACAATTTATTTAAAAATAAAAGAACCCTATCACTAAAAGGTTGTTATTTTCGAAAATTAAGTAAATACTAAATTTTTCGCTATGTAAAACATCCATTAAAAATAATTTTTGAAATATCGTAAAATTTAGGGAAAGTCAAGCTTTTATTTTTGAAATAAATGGAAATAGGGTGTTTGTTTGGATCGATGATTTTTCTATTTCTATAAATATATAAATTTAAAAATTCTTTTTAAAGGGCGAATAAATTGAAATGGTAGTTGACATAAATGGGGTTAAGTTGATGGAAAGGTAAATGGGCTCGGTAATGAAGATAGAAACTCTCATATAACGAAAATAGAGGGAAAAACAAATGATATAGATTTATACATAAAAAGTAAACAATTTCAAGTTAATGGAGAAAAGCCCAATAGCTAGAGTAGTAGGCGAATGTCCTGCAATAATCCAATGAATAATAAATCAAATTATATAATACAATGGTTTATGATTTTTGTTTAATAATAATAAACATATATATTCATTAAATGTGTTTGTTAAAGTAAAACTGCGATTTCATAGAATGAGATAAATACTTGCTGAATTAAATAAATGAATCAGAATATCATTTAAACAAATATTTATTCAAACAAATATTTTATTTCAATTTCAAATAGTACACATTATTTGCTTCTACTATATATACAATTTACAATTACAATACAACCTGCCATTATACAACTTTCTATACTCTCATATACACAATTTCTCTACACCTCATATACAATACTTTGTTTTCTCACTCACCCACACTCGATTTTGATATTGATTTGCTTGCTTCAGCTTGTGTCCAATCATCCGCTATACCTATCAAATAAACAATGTAGTAAAATGGAAAAAGAAACAAACCTAAATTGCAGAAATAAAATTGAATTTGAATATTAATATTGCCTCGGTTTATGGGTTTGTATTTCTCCAAATATTTAGACAGGCATATAAATACATGTGCACAGATAACTCATGATATGCACAGTGTATCACTATGAATATCATAAGGCCGAGCCTCGATCCAATCTCACAGACAAGTGCAAAGGTCAAGCTCGAAGGCTTAATTCAGTGCAAATGTGCATAAGGTCAAGCCTAAGCCATCTCGACCTTAATTAGGGTGCACGTATCATAAAACAAATATACAAGTGCACATGGGCAGGCGAAAGGAATGACCAGTGACAAGCAAGATAAAAGAGTGTGTGTATACATTAACATAAATATAGGTATTTCATAAGCTGAAATTGGAAATATGCAACAAAGGTAGAACATGTGTACAAGACCATAAATAAAAGTAAACATGCATGCGCCAAGGATTGAAAGATCAAGTCCGCCCTAAAAGATCAAATGCGCATGTGCTAGATGCATGGAACCAAACTCAATACCAGATCAAGTGACTAGCATGCACTTGCAGAGCTTAGCAGCAATTATACATCATTATTCAAACACACCGCTGAAATGTGCAAGGGGAAATATATGCACACTGGATAGATCCAATTATAAGTTCAACAAAGGAATGCAAAGTGTACATAAGTTCTCAATTAAGCAAATAGCCAAGTACATGATCATTCACAAACTTAGACATATAAATGCAGTGAAATAAGAGAAGACTAAAATGGTTCGACACAATTCAACATGCATACACATGTACATAAGCAAGCATTAAGGTGCAACAACAAAATAACTAGCAAGGAGTACAGGTGCACTTCAATAAGAGCAAACCAGACTCAAGGCAGGGATACAGACAAACATATATACACATATATGTATATATATGTATACATATACATAGGCATCAAAAATTAAGTCATGGCATCAAATAAAATGGGAAATGCTACAGCAGATCAACATGGACAAGAGCAACATTGTGCAAGCACAAGCAAATATAATGATGCAGATCATTAATAGAGTAAGGCATATATACAAGACTACAAAGTGTAAACAAGGACATGCGAACATAAATATACATAGCAGCAGTGATTTCACAGCAAGTAATCAAAAATAAGTACTACTAGAAATGATTTGAAGAAGACCCAAGGTCAAAAAGTAGATATATGGTTTTAATCGAACTAGAAAATTCCATGAATTGAAAAAGTTAAGGTGAAAGGTAGAATATTAACAAAGCAGTCAAGAATATATACCAATATGTTCGAACGATGAACAATTCAAAAAATACTAAGGCATTCGATCAAAAATCCATGGCTGAGAAAAGCAATTGAAAAATTCAAAGAAAACTAGTAGGGATTTATAAGAAATCAATCCCTATATAGACCCAACATCATCATCGGCATAATTCATTTAAGTTCAAGCAAAATCAGAGTGCAAGCCTTGAAATAAATCATGAACCAATTTATAACTCGAATCAAAGTCGAGACCGCAAAAAATCATACCAAATATCAATTCAAAGAACACTCGACAAAGAAGCTGCAGCAACCATAAATCGCTTATCAATTGAACAACGTAAGCTTCAAAAGGAGAAGGGAAATTCAAAACAAAAGCTCAAATTACAAGCTGGAGCCTCAATTTAGAGAAAACCTAATTATCAAATCAAAGAAATAAAGGAGTTTGGCCACGAAAAAAATACGGACCAAATAGGCAAATAGGATAACATTATAATTGGATTTGGGCTGAGCTTTGTTAACAATTTGTTTGGATGTAAATTAGTCGTAGGGTTTATTTTTGTTTTCTTTTATTGTAATTTTATTTTTCAATTGTTAAACTCTGGCGTTAACTTGGTTACGAGCCATAGTGCATAGTTCGAGAATTCGCAACTCTATGGCAGAGTTGTGGTAGGGTTTTGAGCATAGGGTTAAAAAACACAGGTAAGCGACAGTCGTTAGTTTATAGGGTCTGTAAGTAGTCGTTTTTTAATTCCTAGTGGAAAATTTGGGGGCAACAGTAGGCAGGTTATGCGTAAGCTTGGTAAACTTGTTTGTTGCTTTTAGTTTCCGTATTTACTCTGTTATTTTCTATGCTACAATTTATATATATATATATATATATATTTGTGAATTTTTTATAAACCCTATTCACCCCTCTTTGAGTTAATTCGATCCTACAAGTAGTACCAGAGCCCGGTTAATAGCATAAATATCTAACTCTAGTTGTAGATCTAGCGAGAATCAGTCCAGTGTTAGTCCTCCAATTTTTGATGGGTCAGATTTTTTAAATTAAAAATAAAAAAACGGAATTTTATTTAAAATCAATTAAGTTTGAATGTTGGGATATTATTAAAAATGGGTGTGATATGGCAGATAAAAATATATTTCGATTAATGATCTTGCTATGTATATACTTGATTCTCTAATTAATCGAAATGAATTTAACTATATCTCTCATTGCTTAACTGCACAGAAAATCTGGAATACTCTCGTTGCAATATAGGATAGAAAAGTCAACAACAGTGAGAAACCCTCCACAATCGACTCAGTTAAAGAAATTTTCTTGATGGTATTTACAAAAGGCAGTTGTGACGAAGACGCAACAACTAACGAGATAAGTAATTTTTCATTCAAAGATATAGTTCCCTTATGTCAAAAATTAAAATAATGATGACCGTGAGATGAAAAATAACAAGTTGAAAAGGGAACAATCTAAATTGCATCAAAACAATGATGATTTGGAAAATGAGTTCAAGAATATTAAGAAAATTAAAATTTCCAATTGCAAAAATTGCTTGAACTACGAAAAAATATTTGCTCATTTTCATGAAAATTTTCATAAGCTAGAAAAGAAAATTCTGATTTTAACAAAAAAACGAAACTGAGTTGATTTGCATAAATAACGTATTAGAAAAGGAGTTGGATAGCTTTAAGAAGTCGGAAAATTCTTAATCCACGATTTTTGAGAATGAATTAAATGAGGTCAAAGATATTCTGAAAACCCTTAAAAAAATGTGATTTTGAAAAATAGAAAATTTGTAAAAGTGATTGAAAAAAAATCAAGGTTTTTGAAAAACTTGAATTTGAAAAACACCAACTCATTGAAACCCAGATGTTGGAATTTGAGAACAAAATAAGTAGGCTTGAAAATGAAAATATGGTCTTAAAGAGGAATAATTTTGAAAAGAGAGAGAATGTTATTAGTCGGTGTTCAAAGCTGATAAATGAAAATAAACTTTTAAAATCCAAAGTCAATGATCTTGAGTTGACTCTTCGAAAATTTTCCGATAGTGAAAAATCTTTTAATATGCTATTATAACACTGTTAGGGGGAGAAGTGTGATACTCACATGTGTAGATTGTGGAAATATTGGACATAGCAATAATAATTGTCAAAGTAAAAACAAGACCGTTAAAAAAAACTAGATTCCAAAAGGTACAAAGGTGAATTCTCTTAAATTTAGACAAATTTGGGTTCCTATGAATATGAGTGTTAAAATTAATGGTTTGCCATATAAACAAATTTGGGTACCAAAGATTTTGATCGAAAAAGAAAGTGGTCGTTCATCCTTCATTATGCCACTCACTTCTTCCAAAATTTAGATACAAAAGCTGGCTAAGGAACAGCTTCGATAGAGAAATATTTTGGGTTGTTCTATATGATTGAAAAGATATAATTTTAATGATTATACTTTTTTGATATCATGATGTCAAAGGTAATTAAGGTAAAATCTCTAAACTCGGTTTTGTTCTCTTATTGTTAATTCTATTTTTTGTTAACACTGTTGTAGTATAATTGCCATATCTTGAGCTCTTTAACTCCGATTTGCAAAAAATTTTTTTTTTTGAAAATAGACTGGAAATTCTATAAGTTTCATTTTTCGCGCTTTTCAAAAATCTGAACTAAAACAGGTAAAAAATTGCAAATCATTTAGAATAATATTTGAAAACAGTTTCAGAACTTCTTGACACAATTGCATAATTCAATCATAACTTGAACATTTTTACTTTGATTTTTGAATTTCTAACAGTTTTGGAAAGCTGACTAATAATGCTACAACTTTTCATTTTTGAGTTTCTGATGATTTATTGTGGAAAGTTTTGAAAAACCTCAATCATTTCGGTATATTACTCGAAACCATCTTCGTTTTACGCAAACAAGTTGTTGTATTTCAAGTATATTTTTGATTGATTTGATGGGTTGACTTGAAACCATTTTGATAAGTAAAATTTTTGAATATCTAGAACTTTCATGTTTTGAGGCGAATTTAATTTGGAAGTTTAAGCTTCTAAATAAAGGCTTCAAATGAACTGAATTTTCGGAAAAAGGATTATTAACTACTTTGGAACAACAATCACCTTTTATTGTCTCTCTCATGACTATCAAATCAATTTTCCACTGCTTTGGAGGATTTCTGAATGTGTGTTTTTTTGCTTGATATGGACGATTTTGCCTTTGCCTGACATAAATGGATATGCTAAAAAATTTGTAAAATAATTCGAGTGAGTTTGAAGAGTACACAGTTTGCTTGTTTCTCCTATATGTCACCTTGGGAAGTCCGAATACAAGTGGTATCAAACATCATGTTGAAATCTATTTGCATTAGATTGATTATTTTTAATTGATTTTCAACTAGCACACATTTTCATAAAACCCCCTACAAAAAATTGACTTTCACATATATTAATTTTTTTAAATAACTCGAGTTTTTACTTTGATGAAAATTGTAACAGCCTGAAATTTTCAACCATTCACATCCATACACGTCGGACTTGAATTGCTCAAAATATCAGATTGTTAATTTAAATTTGGCAAAACTCAGCATATACAGTAAATAAATAATCGCAGAATCACAGGCACAGAGTAATATAAAAAAATAAGCAGCGGAAACAAAAGAATAGTAGTTCATGAAGCTATTATATATATAACAGAGTTAAATAAGATAAAACAGAGGTCTCGAATACATAGATGTCTCAATACAATAGTGAAATACAAAAATCAGAATACATCACTGGAATCAACTGAATAACTGCAAGCTGAATAGATATAGCTGGATCTCCAAGCGAAGATCCAACTCCAAAGGTGAGTCTCGAACACTGAGCCACTCAGTCAGACCCGAGCGTAAAGAAAACACAAAACACTCGAGTCAGGATTAGCATTCTTATATCAATAAATCCAACTCAAGTTAAATGTCAACTGAAATACAAATAACTCAAAGGATGTTTGGGATAACCATCCTCTAAGGATCCGTTTAAATTTTCTACTATGTAGTAATATACGCTATTATAATAATGTCTACAGTAAAGTATACTATTTAAAAATAGTGTTAAGGCTTTACATTTTCCACCTTAACACATTTTTAGGTATGCCAATAGTCTATACAGTACCGTAATACCCCGTAAACTGGGGCTACCAGAGGATACTCCATAGGTACGGCACAAATCAATCTCGTAGTAAAGCACGCTAGGGTAGGTGACACGACACAACTAGGCAATGCCAGGGTAGATTTACCAATTACACTTCCGGGCCGGTGGTAACGCAGAGCCAAAGTAATCGCCCACCTCGAGTCACACTCCCGAATCAAGGGTGCGCACCAAATCAATCACAAAGTAATAGAATGGCATACGATGGAGTGTGTCCGATCAGAGGTGCTACCTCATTAGCCCGTCGATTGCTCCTGTTTTAGCCACCTTATGCCAACTCACGGGAGTCGGGTCCACGTATATACCTCATATAGGATCGTCGCCACCATCCTACTTCATTCTGGAATCTCCACCGCGTACACAGTTGTTAAAGTGGTTTTCGGTATCGACAAAGAGTATGCCCATATCCGATCCCGGTCTCTTTAACAACCAAACTTTATTATAACACCGCGGTCATTTCAAAATAGTTTATATTTCAAAACCAAAATATCATTTCCATTTCAAAAACCAAATCAATACGATATCATTCCCATTTCAAATATATTCACTTCCAAAATCATAGTACTTTCAAAGATATAATACTTTCGAAACCAAAACAATTTGAAATAATAATACTTTGGAAATAGTAATACATTGAAATTCATAACTTTGGAAATCATAACACTTTCCTTTAACAGTTTAGAAATGAATAATAGTATATATATAATAAAATAAAATAGTTTATATAAAATAGTTATAAGTTAAAATAGTTTATATTTAAAATAATTAGTATATTAAAATAGTTTATATTAAAATAGTTTATATTGAAAATGATACATATAAAAATAGTTTATATTAAAATAGTTTATATTAAAAATAGTTATATTAAAAATAGTTTATATTAAAATAGTTTATATTAAAAATAGTTATATTAAAAATAGTTTATATTAAAAATAGTTTATAAAATAATATAAAATAGTTTTAAATATAATTTAAAATACTTTATATAATAAAATAGTTTCCACAAATTTCATAAATCAATTCAAATCAACTCGAATTCCAGAATTCACATTTAATCAAATCTCAATTCATCAATTTCAATTCGATTCAGTTTCTCAATAAACCATTTCAAATTATCGATTTCAAATACATATTTGAACCATAAATAAACCATTTCAGTTTCAATATATCTCAAAGCTTTAAATATTCAACATTCCAAAACTAAATTTGATAATTATATATATATATCAAATTCACTTTACTATTATTTAGTTTTGAAATATTTACTTAATCATTCCAATAACATCTAAATACAACTTCAATTTACAAATTTTAAATAAACAAAATATCCCATTTAAATTTATATAAGTTTGAAATATTCATTTAAGTCACTTATAATCAAATTCAAGTTATAAAACATATCTTTAAAATTTCAAATTTAATAAATTTCAAATCAAACCTATTTAAGTAAATTCTTAAATAAATATAATTTCAAATCAATTTCAAATTTATCTTTTCAACCTGAATCATTATAAACTCTATACTTGAATATATATATATATATTAAATAAATATTTAAACATATTATATATCAACTTTATTAAATCAACTTTAATAAATCTTTAAAATCAATATTTATCAAAACCATATATTTCTTTCCAAAACCATAGATATCATTTTCAAAATATATTTATATATAGACCAACGGTGTCTGTATTTAATTTTCTACCCTATGGTCAAGTGATACGGATATTTATCATTTCAATCTGTAATTTAAATATATATGGGTATATATCATTTCAACCCGCAATCCCAAATTCAATTCAATGAAAATCGTTTGGTTTTATCATTTCAACCCATAACGATTTTCTCCTATTCTACAGATCGTTCGGGTATGTATCATTTCAACCCATAGTGAATTCTATACTAACAGGGAACTTGCAGAGTGATAACAGTAATGATAATAATATAACAATCAGTAACAGGCATATATCATCAGTATAAATAACAGATAATGGTGTCAGATGTCACAGGTCAACGGATACAGGTAATAACATATAAATAGCAATGTAAATAGCTAACAGTAGCATATTTCAATTGTCGTTTCAATTGAAATCAATTTTAATAAATATAAGAACATTAATCGTGAGTGATTGCTCACCTTTCGAGGCTAGAGAGGTTCGACAAATGAAACGAGAGTGGGATGAGTTATGAATACAAGCACGCATTCCAAACAGGGCAAGATTAGCACGAATTCGATGCTCAAAGCTGATAAATAGGGATTGATAAAACGAATCAGGAACATCTTGATATAACTGAAACAAAATATATATTATATATTTTCTCTAAAACCAATTCTTAAACATATTTTTTTAAAATAAGATATATATATATATATATACCAAATCAATAATTTAACTTTGACACCAATAAAACAAAAATCTATATACATAAATTTCAAACCAATATTAAATTCAAACACACATAAAGATAAAAATCTAAATATCTATATAAAATTAAAATTAATATTTAATTTTGAACACATATAAAATGAACTCCTTATATATATTAAAACGCATGTCTTTAACTCAAAGGTGTATTTATATATTAAACTATTACAAGGCTAGTTTCATATGTTAACAAAATTTAAATATATACCTTAACATCTTATGTATGTATATTTAAAATCAGAAATATATGTAATATATATACCCCTAAAGAGGAATGCAAGTACACTATATATACCTTTATAAATGTAGACTATAAGATATGCAGACTATATTCTTTTTTTAAAATAAATATTATTATTATAATATATATTCATTATCTTTTGACCCAGTTTTGCTCAATTCATATAATAGCTAATATAAACTTATGAAATAAAAGCCAACGGGTCATATATATATAAAAAATCAATATGTATACTAGCATACATAAGATATTGATATAAAGTATACTCACGCAATAACATAATATATATATGTTAACCAAAATATTTGCATGCTTGAATAAATATATGGAACTGATATAATAACAGTAAAACAATTATAACTAATATATACAATAAAATATATGTATGCATTCAACTATAAGAAGACGCATGCCATATATACAAACAATATACTATGCAAGTTAAAACAAATGCACAGACACCATCAATAAGTACAACTATATGCATTTTATATCTGACCCTGTATACCATAATTTAAAGACAAATGTTTATAAAAAAAATCAAGATAACATACTATACTACACTATATACATATATAAGCCGCAAGTATTAAAGCCTATACATATAAAGAAAAAGATTCTGGATCTACATATATTTTAAAACCATGCTCAAGTAATATATATATATATATAACATATATCATATTTTATATAAACAGGTCAACTTCATAATAAAGTATATACAATACTTTAAACATATAATATGCCTATACCTTCATAAATAAGAAGAGATGCCGGCTTGAGGTTGCGTGGGCTTCAGGGGAGGTCGAAGCGGTTGCTACTGACGTAGGTTCGGGCGAAAGGAAGGAGGAGATGTGGACGAAGATGCAGAGGAAACAAGGCCGTGCGGCCATGGGAATGCGGCCAAAGGGGTTGTCGGCTATGGGAGGTCGTGTGGATCTGGAGATGATGCGAGGCGGGAGACGAGACCGATCAGTAGAGAAAAGAAGGGGAAAAAAAGGTGGTAGGCTTGTAAGGAGCGGCTGTGCGTGAGAAGAAGGAACATGCTAAGTAGGCTTCGGGGTCTGACGTTGTCGCGGGGAGAAGGTGGGTTAGCAGATGAAGGTTGTTGAAAAGGTAGGAAGATGGGTGCTTGCTAGCGTTTCAAGGCAATACGGAGGAGACAAAAATATATATTGGTTTTCTCTTTCTTTTTCAAAGAAATGAACATACCAAAATGTAATAGCCATTATATTCAACAGCTAGGATATCAAAAGGTTGAACGATGAAAATAATAATTATTGAAAACGTTTGATTACACGGTGGATAGTTGAAGGGTCACAAAAACCCAAGTGGCATAAAACTGGTACCGATACGGTTACCGTTACGCAAATTTCGCTGCGTACCGGACATCAGAACACAGAATTGATTATACCGCAGAGATCATCATGACGAGATGATCATAACGGTATAAAGATATCAGTGGTACGATTATCCTATCAAAAGTCGATATCGGTATCGAAATGCTGTAAATCCGTCGAAAATAAGATAAACGGAACAACAGCAGTCAAAATTTGAAGAAACAAAATATGACGACTCGCTCAGAAGATGATTTACAAATTTATTGTATAAAAATATTCAGGTTTGGAAAACATTTTATTATCATCAATTTTAACTGATTTGAATTGAAATAAAATTACACAAGAAAATAAACTTCCATATTATCTGATGAAAATTTACCAGTTGTTATGTTAAAATAGACGTATTCCAAATATTAAATTTTTATTTCCAAATTTAATTATTTAAAATTTCACAAAAATTCAGTTAAATACGTTATTAAAACTGTTAAAATTTACGGGTTGTTACAAAAATACTCTTGTTTATTTTGATAAGAGATTTACTCTAGAAAAGAAAATCGTTGACTAATCAAACCATTTTGAATCATATCAAAATTATTAATGGTGTTTGAGGAAGTGATGGATAATGATTAAATTATATTTTAGAACAAGAGAGTATAAGTTAAAATTTCAAGAAAATTAAACAAATTTTATAATATTTTTTAATTTAGTACTTATTCAATGATCATTTCTATCACTATCACCTTTCTTTCAATTCATACACTGCAATTTAATATAGTGTGTAGAAGTTGGTATTTCAAAATAAGGAAATATTTTTTTGTAAACTAACTTTATCCCAAAGTATTCACTCTCATTTAAAAGTCCTCACGGTTATGCTTGGATGAATCACTTTAATTTTTATATATGTTCTTTCATTCTCATTTAAAAGTCTTCATGGTTATGCATGGATGGGACTTATATAAGAAAGGGATAAATAATCAAGGAAATTCTAACCTCATTAAAAAGTCCTCGTGGTTATGCACGGTTATAAAATACTTGACATTCATTTTTAAGTAACTACTAACCTCAATTAAAAGTCCTAACGGTTATGCATGGTCAGAAAGTGCTTATTTTTTTGTATAATATTTAAAAGGAAGATTCACAAGTTTCTCCTTTATTGAAAATACCAAAATGATGTAATTATATAAAATTTTCCTAAAACCATAATCCTATCATTTCTCTAAAGTGGAATTTGTTGGTAATAAATAGAATATTATGATTTTTATTTGATTAATTGGAATTATATATATATATATATTTCCCTCTTTATTTGATTTTATAATTTTAATCAAAATTCATTACTATTTCAAGTACTATTATTATTTTTGATGATAACAAAAGGGGGAGGGAGGTTAAGATTTTGTGGATTGAGTAATAACCTTACTGTTATTCGAGAGTGTTTTTATTATTCAAGAGTTGTTTCAAAATTATTTTTGAGAAATCAATTTTTTATATTCAATTGCACGCATCTGTTCAAAATATTAATATATGTTTGTTATTAACAAAAGGGGGAGATTGTAGAATACAATGGTTTATGATTGTAGTTTGATGATAGCAAACATATATATTCGTTAAATGTGTTTGTTATACTACTATTGCGATTTCACAGAATCAGATAAATATTTGCTAAATAAAATTAATGAATTAGAATAACATTTAAGCAAATGTTTATTTAAACATATATTTTATTTCAATTTCAAATAGTACACATTATTTGCTTCTACTACATTCACAATTTTCAATTACAATACAATCTGTCATTATACAAATTTCTATACTCTCATATACACAATCTCTCTACATACTCATATACAATACTTTGTTTTCCCACTCACTCACACTCGATTTTGATCTTGATTTGCTTGCTTCAGCTTGTGTCCATTCATCTGCTATACCTATCAAATAAAAACAACATAGTAAAATGGAAAAAGAAAAAAAAACCTAAACTGCAAAAATAAAATTGAATTGGAATATTAATATTGCCTTAGTTTATGGGTTTGTTTTTCTCCCAACATTTAAACAGGGATGAATATACATGTGTACATATAACTCATGATATGCACAGTGTATCACTGTGAATATCAAAAGGCTGTGCCTCGATCTAATCTCAGGACAATTGCAAAGGTCAAGCTCGAAGGCTCAACTCGGTGCAAATGTGCGCAAGGTCTAACCCAAGCCATCTCGGGCTCAATTCAAGTGCACGTATCATAAAACAAATGCACATGCGCGACAAAAGGAATGACAAGTGCACAAGCAAGGTAAAAGAGTGTGCACACACATAAACATAAATATAGGTATTTCACAAGCCAAAATCAAAAATATGCAACACAAAGGTAGAGCACGTGTACAAGACCACAACAAAAGTAAACTTGCGTGCGCCAAGGGTTAAAAGACCAAGTCAGCTCTAAAAGATCAAATGCACATGTACCAGATGCAAGGAACCAAACTCAAGACCATATCAAGTGACTAGCATGTACTCACTGCATTTGTATGTCTATGTTTGTGCAAGGAACCAAACTCAAGACCAGATCAATTCAAATTAGACATACAAATGCAGTGAAAAATGAGAAGACTAAATTGGTGCAACACAATTCAACATGCATACAAATGTATGTAAGCAAGCATTAAGGTGCAACAGCAAAATAACTAGCAAGGAGTACAAGTGTACGTCAATAAGAGAAAACTAGACTCTAGGAAGGGATGCAACCGTACATATATACACATATATGTATATGTATGTATACATCTACATAGGCATCGATAATTCAGTCATGGCATCAAATATAGTGGGCGATGCTGCAGCAGATCAACATGGATAAGAGCAACAATGTGCAAGCTCACGCAAATATCATGATGCAGATCATTAACAGAGTAAGGCATATATACAAGCTGCAAAGTGTACACAAGGACATGCGCACATGAACATACATAGCAGCAGTGATTTCACAGCAAGTATGAATGAAAAACAAGTATCACCAGAAATGATTTGAAGAGGACGTAAGGTCAAAAATAGCAAGTATCTGGTTTTAATTGAACTTGCAAATTTAGTGAATTGAACAAGTCAAGGTGAAAGGCAGAATATTAACAAAGCGGTCGAGAATATATACCAATATATTCAAACGATGAATATGTCAAAAAGTACTAAGGCATTCGATCAAAAATCCATGGTCGAGAAAAGAAATTGAAAAATTCCAAGCAAATTAATATATGGGGATATATACGAAATTAATCCCTATATAAACCCAACGACATCATCGGCATAATTCATTCAAGTTTGAGAAAAATCAGAGATCAAGCCTTGAAATAAATCATGAACCAATTTATAACTCGAATCTAAGTCGAGAATGCAAAAAGTCGAAAGGTGGCAAAAAATCATACCAAATATCAATTCGAAGAACGCTCGACAAAAAAGCAGCATCAACCATAAATCGCCTATCAATTGAACAATGCAAGCATCAAAAGGAGAAGGGTGATTCGAACCAAAAGCTCAAATTCCAAGCACCAACATCAATATAGAGGAACCCTAATTATTATATCAAAGAAACAAAGGAGTTCGGCCATGAAAAGAATACAGACCAAATAGGCAAAAGGGATAACAATATAATTTGATTTAGGCCGAGATTTGTTAACAATTTTTTTGGACTTGAATTAGTCATAGGGTTTCGTTTTTTTCTCTTTTATTGTAATTTTATTTTTAAATTGTTAAACTCTAGTGTTAACTAGGTTAAGAGCTACGGGGTGTAGTTCGAGAATTCACAACTATGTGGTAGAGTTGTAGCAGGGTTTTGAGTAGGGTTAGAACAAAGAGGTAAGTGATGGTCGCAAGTTTACAAGGTCTATAAGCGATCGTTTGTTTAATTCCTAGTAGAACCTTGGAGGCAGCAGTAGGCGGGTTTTGTCGAATCTGGGTAAGCTTGTGTGCCGCTTTTATTTTTTACATTTACACTATTATTTTCTATGCTGCAATTTATATATATATATATATATCTGTGAATTTTTTATAAACCCTATTCACCCTCCCTCCCTCTAGGGTTAATCTGATCCTACATAAATTAAAGAGAAAAGGAGATATATAAGGAGGAGCAATTTATGTAGAAGGAATTTAAATAGTAGCAATATTAAGAAATTAAAATAGAAGGGATGTTAGAAATTTATATTAAAATAATCTAATTAGAAATAACGTAAGAAAATAAAGGCAAAAGAATGGGGAAATGGATATTTCCTATAAACATGTAACAGCCTGATTTTTCAGTATTGTTTAAACTAGAAATTTAACTAAGAAATTTGATTTCTCATTTTTTAAATTAGAGAAATTAGAATTTAAATGTTTTATTTAGTAATAATAATTAGAATTTGGGTTTTTAAATAATAATTCTAAAATGTGTGTTTTATTAGATAAGTAATATCTATAATTTATTGATATAAATTTCTTGTTTTAAACATATTAGAGATTGAGTTAGAATATTCTAAATATTGTGTTAACTTATTTTGAGTAGAAATAAGTTAGTTATGTTTAAATTATAATAAGTGTTAAATTTTATCCTTTTTATTAAAATGAAGTATTGTCTTATTTTAAATTAATAAGAAAAGAAGCCTTTTGATGTAAAAAGACATTAGCTTTTTGATGTAAAAAGACATTCTTGGGATTTCTAGTGTTAAAATTCAATTAATAATTTTTTTGAAGAGATTATTGCATTTTAAATATTGTGTAATTCATTCTGAATTAAATTAAATTAAATGGTGTTAATTGTTAAAAATAATTTAGGAAGTTATTTAATTATGTTAAAAATACTTTGACAAATTATTTTGGAAATTATTAGTTAGTTAAATTGATTAGAAATGAGTAAGGAATAAAAGAAATAAGTATTTCCTTTTTCTTACTAGGTCCATTAGCAAAATGAAGCCCATTAGTGCATAGGAGAGTTACTTTTCTCTCTTTTGCAATTAACAGAATGAACAAAACACGTTTATTCTCGATTTACAGTTAAAAGAAAATCTTCTAACTCTCAAAAAACTTAAGCAAAAATTTAAAATTTTAAATCAAAACTAATTCCATAAATTAAGATAAAATCAAAGTAAGTTCGTCCTGTTCTAATTCACACTTCAATCAGTTGCTTTTCAGTTTACTGTAGATTTTGATTATGTTGTTTTCATTTTGGGTTAAGGCAAGCCTAGGTTTTTGATTTTCATAGGAAGGCAAGCCATTTACAGTGAATTGCTAAGGAGAATGGTGAGTGTAGAACTCACAACTATCTCTATTGTAAATTTGTTTGCTGTTTTGATTATTGGTTGAACTGTTGTTGAATAAACCTCAATTTGATTGTGATAATTTCATATATTATTAACACTATTTTCAGTTTACTAAAACCCTAGCTATATGATCATTTAAACCACCAAATTTATAGTTGTAATTAGGGCTGCATGACATTGGAAATCAATATCCTTGAAACTAAAACCATCAGAGACCAAAAAACCCTGCCGACGGACCACCAGAAAGCACTAGAAATCACCTAGGACTCTGCCCAGGTGGTGCAACCAGTGGACCAGTCCATAGGGACCGGTGCACTGATCACGCACCTATGTTGAGCCCTAGGTGATGTTCCGGTGCTTCCTGCTTGGTCGTTCGACTTCTTGCTTGCATGATCCTTTCCTTGTATGTTATGTGAATTGTTGATATCCTTTTGCTTAATGGTTTGCCTTGTTATGATGAATTACTTTAAAGTATAAGTATAATGATCTCTTTGCTCATATCGAGAAGTCCAAATCTTGTTTATGACTTTTGCTTCCCTCGAGAGACTATTTTATGTTTTGTTGACAAAAACAATTTAAATGCACTGATTTTGTGAAGCTATTATAAAGGAAATTCATTTATAAATGAATTTTTTGTTGAAAATTAGTTATGAAAATTGCTATAGCAAAACTGCAATATCTTAATGTAAAAATATTTGAAATGGCTCAATCTTTTTTTGATAGAAAGTTCTTTCAATAAGCTATAGGTTATATTTTAATCATTTTTCGAAATACCAGTTTTAAGGGGTCTAAATTGAGTTTGAAACGTATGGTATAGCTCCAGTATGTGTAATTTTCTGAGTTGAAACCTGAGATTAAAACCACCATAACTTTTTAACTATAAGTCCAAACTATGCAAAAAAAATTAATAGAAAGCTGAGACTTTAGAGAACAACTTTCATGTTGTAGGTTTCAAAAATTCTAAGATTTAATTGGTCGAAATTTCATTTCAAAACTAAAAACCTAAACTGAGTAATTTTATGGAAAGTTGTTTTTATGCTAATGGGTTTTGATTGAACTTTTATTTGCACAAGTGGAGTTTACTAGCATTTTGTAATCATTTGAGCATCATCAAGTGGTTATGGGACATTAGTCTACACTCCTATGATTACTAATTGGAAGTGGATAACACTTATCTATTTGTCAAGTTTTCGGACTCAACCTTGTGGAATTCGTTTAGGCATATTTGAATAAGTTTCAGATCTATTTTGTGATGCTCGTTTTCTAGCGAGTTGTATTTGCAGAGTGCAACCTCTTGTTGTGGCGTACAAAATACGTGTATATTGTGTCGACTTGTGAAGTACAAGTCTATTTCCTACATATTTTGATGTGATTATCTATGCTCTAATAGTCATGGTTACTTGACTTTGATGAATGGTGTAAATAAGCACAAAATTAGTTAAAACTCTTGAATTATTAAATGAAGTATAAGTGTGTTAGTGAATATAACCTATGGATATTTATTCTTGTTTTTCATGCAAGTTTATTATTGTCTGTATCTCACATATGTGATAATTAGAGATGAGTCTGACCCAAGTGCTATTTTAATGCTCGGGTCACTTTTGGCTTTGGATGTGAGATATCTTAAGAAGTCTATTTTGATGCTATTTATATTTTGATGTATCATTGAGTCCTCTGTGTGTGAGTGTGTGTGTGTGTATGCTTGTTCATGTTATGGACTTTTGTTGTCATGTCTATTTGAGAGTTGCCTGTGTTATGGATGTATTTGTATATAAAGATGAGTCCAGTATTTTCTTTTGCAGACTCATTCTTTTGAGAAGTTATTGATGTATATTATTTCCGTTGTGACGTCTGATTCTGTGTTGTATGTTATATTATATATATTATTCTGAATTAGATTAACCATTGCATTATTGTTTTGCATTTGGATCGGATATGTTGAACTACCACTGGTAAGAAAAGAAATGAAAAATATAGTCACATTATTCGACGTATTTGATCTCACGAAAAGTAATTTTACAGATGGTTGTTTCTAACCAGCCCTATTCTTTGCACTAACAGAAAGTATTACCCGATAATACCCTTTGTTAGTGTGGGTCTCGAGGTAAGGCATCATATTTGGTATTAGAGCATAGGTTCAGAACAATATAGGATATAAGAAACATGAATCTTGGCCTAGATTGACTTAGAGTCCCGTCCCTTGGGTCTGTCGGGTAGAGTTTGGGATTTATTTCCTAATTAAAATATAAGTATAAATGATTATTGGGAATAATCATTAGGACAAAATTGTGAATTTTTTAAATTACTTTATAAATTATTTTCTTAAATGGTTTTAAAAGTTAAGTGTTGTAGTGATGTACCGATCCGTAGTGATCAGAGTTGCGTAGCATAAGCTAATAGACTATTTCCGCGGAGCACAACAGTTAGATGTTTAATTGTGTTCAATTGCATGATGTATGCATGGATGAATGGATATGTTTTAATTTCCTATTAATAGATTTTCAATTATATGAAGATATATAAATTAATGAAAGAATATTTGAAAATTTATTTTGTGTTAAATATCCCATTGAGTGTGTTAAGATCGATGCGCCTAATCAACGTTATCGATAGGGATTTATGACCACTTTGACGAGACAGTCAGACACAGTGTTTTTAGTTTTAATATTTTATAAATGTTTTACAAAAGCTATAAATAATATTTGAAAAAGAAGACAAGGTTTTAATTGAGTTAAATATTCTTTTGAAATGAAAAACATTTTGGTAGAGTAAATCAAGAAGAGAAATTTATTTTCATGAAATATATGTTTAATAAATATTAGTAGTTTAGAAAATTTTATTGAAAATTTTAAAAGATGTTTTGTATGTATTGGTTTTGACGATGGTTGCAAACATCAATCATTAGCAATAGCAAAGACCAATAGTGAGGCAATGCTGATTTTATGATCAACACCGCAACCATTTGACAAAGCGATTTGTTATAAATGAATGGCAAGGCAACATCGTTATAGTTAAGAAAAATCACAATGCACATAATTATAAGAGGTAGAATATGATTGACAAGACATGTATAGATAGTGCATACACTCATAGGCATGCATCTCATGTTACTCAATCATCTTATACAATGCATATAAATAGGGTAACAACATACATACAGATCCATGATATATAAGCTAAACCACATTACCATTATGTCAGCATACAAACATACATATACATATTTGATATCATTGATCTTGCTCTCAAAGGATCTCTAGCTTTTCAATCCTATATCTATTTCAATTTACTATATTGTATTTATATTTTGCATAGCCCGTATCTATTTTGAACCTGTACTAATATAATATTTTATTGACATTTTTTTGTAAGCCACTGGAGGAAAAGTTTTTTTCTTTCCAATAGGCAGTACAATTTAGATAAGAATATGTCTTGCCTATCCTAATAATAATTCTTATAAATTCCTTCATCTGTAAGCCTGAAGGCTTTCCCAGTCCAATCTTTTAACTTACATTTTTCCAACCCATCTCTATAACTTACTTTCAACTGTAGGCCCAAGGCCATTCCCAGTCCCATGCATCTACCATCAATCATGTCCAAATAATATAAGAGAAAGTGCCCAGGCCACTTAAAACATTTTTAATGCAACTTGGTAGACTCCGACCATTTAATACCTATAGCTTAGGCAGGTCCCCGTCATTTAATACCTAACCCAATGTGGACCCCTCTCTGGTACTATCTAAATGACAGTGCTCGGAATCTCATCCGGCTACTTAATACTTTTTTTGGAAGAGGCGGACCCTACAATAACCACTTAATACCTCAAACCCAAAGCAGACCCTTCCTAAGATTTCCTACCGTCGTTCCTAAATGCTACCCCCGACCATTTAATACTTAACAAAAATATTAATTATACGTTTTTCATATGCTAATATATATTTATAAATATGTAACTAAAATATTTCTAGGCGTGCGAAGATTACGCCCTTTACTAATCATTAAATGCCAAAACTTCCAATTTATACAAGTCTAATTCCATACCATAACATACAAATTAGTTAATATCCTTAGCCCAACAATAACTTGTATAAGAAAATAGAATCAACCAAACTCATATTTATATTATAATAGTAGAATCAACATCAATAGAGTTTGAAATTCAATCCTTTTATAGTCTATTCAACTAGCTTTTAGAACCCTTAATTATATAAAAAGAGAAAAATGAGAAGTAGAATATGATGTAAAATATTAAAATTGGTATAACTACACAAATTCTACTATTTTAATATAGAATAATTGAGATTCCAATAACATAAGAATTAATATTTCACTTTGGGGGAATTTTGAGGGTTTAGATTTGATGTTTTCATGAAATGAAATCCCTTAAGGCATATATCAAATCCTACCTATACTATACAATTACTAAAATGAGAAAAACTAAGATTTCCACTCATAGATAATTCCTAACTTTTTCCTTCGGATTTGAATACGTCTACTTCTTTTTCAATTTTCCAACCCCTTCCTTTCGAAATATACAATAATTGGATTGCATATTAATTAGATTCAAAATTTTAGGAACTGGATGAGAATAGAACTAGAAATTGAATATTAATATCTAAAACCCCTTACTTGAAGACTTTAAGAAATTTCTGAATTGTATGGAAGAAAAAGTGTGACAGAGCTCCACTACATTCCCAAGTAATCTGTGAACAAAAGCGAGGGGGCAAGGCTCTTATTTATAGTGGTTAGAAGTCACCAGAACCGTCGAATTTAAGTTGGTTTAAAATAATATAATCCGGGCCGTTCTTGGCCTAAAATAACCCTCGCCATCACCCTTATACCGGTTGACTGTTCCTAAGTAGGCAGTCGACCAGTTGCCTATATATTGGAACGTTTTATTACTACAGTTTAATTAATATTTGTTTGTACCAAAATTAGACACAACATTCTTCGAAAGTGTTTGAAGAGATAAAATGAAGAAATAAATGTAAAAAGAGGATTATCTAACAAACACTCCGAACAATACTCAGGAAAACAACACAGAAACGCAAAGATTTAGAATGGTTCGGCGTATTGCCTATGTCCACTATGAAATGATTGACTTTTATTAACTTTTGCTTGCTGGTTACAACGGATTACAACAGTAAATTTTGAGTACAACAGTGAATTTTGAGTGTAACAATGGTTTCAGTAGAGTCTGGACGTCAAAGAGCCAAAAGGTCCCTTTTCTGTAGGTCCTGGGCTGCTATTTATAGGCGTAGGCTGCAAATATCTCGCTTAGATCTCGAGAGACCTCTTCTTGCATGTGAGTGGGCCCACGCGATCGATCCCATGTGATTTGCACACGATCCGGGATTGATACGAACGAGCTTCGTATCGATCAAAACTTCATCCAATTGAGTTGGGATCGATTGTGAGTGTCGCTGAGGATGTACGCAAGCTTCTGTGAAAATTTGTTAGCATTTGGACTTGTAGATGGTGAGTTATGATCGATGCAAATTCGAATTTATCAAAGGCTGTTTTCTTCATATCGATGTCGTTCGCATCGATCTATTCATATCGCTTTTTGGGCATGTGCTCACAAGTTGATGTAGCGCTTGATTTCTGGATCGATCCACTTTCGACGCCGAATCGACCGAGTCTTTCCAATGTTTTATGCCTCGTTCGTATCGATGCATTTCAGCCTTGTTCGTATCGATCAGCTATGTTTCCTATTCGTACTGATGTTTTTGCTTTGTTTGTATCGATCCTCATAGATCACTCGTATCGATATCTGGGGGCTATTTCATATCGATCGTTTGATGTTTTATTCATATCGATCATCGATCGATCAATACGAGCTGTGCAATTGGGATCGATACGAATTGATTCCAATTGATGGATACGAAGTTAGGCGTACGTGATGGATACGAACAACGGATAATTGATGGATGTGAAGCGATGTTCATTGATGGATACGAACAACGGCTAACTGATGGATGCGAACAGATGAAGCTTGATGGATGCGAACAAAGCCATGTAGTTGATGGATACGAAGAGTACAGTTTCAGATGGATGGAAGCGGAATCGATGCGAAGAGAGCGCAATGATGGATTCGAACGAACCAACTTCCTTGGCTTGCATCGATCATATCTTGAGCATACGGACTCGGATTGACTTGAAATTTGGAACGTTGGCCTCTGTAGCTTTGCATGTCATGTTATGTTGTTGTAGCTTGATCCGGACTCGGACAAAATTCGTCGATATTCATAGTGAGCCTGCATATAACCGATCTTCGGGATGAAATGTCCTCGGTTTCTGGTTAAGTCCTTGGTGTCACGGCCTTGCCAAAAGGCGGGATAATTGCCCCCAAAGTATGTCCTGTAAGAACATGACGTGCTTTGAAATGTTGCAATCTTCATTCTGAACATTTCCATTTGACTTGTCTGTATGGTTGTCATCTTTTTGTCGAAAGCTGTGACCTTTGATTGATCCAAAGAAACATAAATCATGGATTGCTGATTGCCAATTGTTATATTGTGTACTGTCGTAACCGAGTGTTGTACGGTAGTGATTTGTTGTTGTAATCGTCATCAGACGAGTATTCAATTCTTGCGAATTTTTAAAAATTGGACGTTAGTCCGTTATACATGAATGCATGTTGGCCTGACTCCCGTTAGCGTTCGCACGTTCAAATTCCGTATTGACCCTCTCCTGAATCAATATGAAATTCGACTCATAACAACGCTTGATGGTTGTTTTGGAATGTCCCTTCATATCGATCCTCTCCTGGGTCGATGTCAAAGGTCGAAAGTTTGTCGTCATATCGATGGATACGAGTCTTTGTGGGCTATATGTTGATGTATATGAATTGAGCAGTTCGTATCGATGCATTTCAAATGGATTTGAATAGCCAATCGGTCTTTGGTTTGCGCTTCGTGTCGATTCTCTGATGGATGCGGCCAATCATTACTCTAGACGGACTGCATATGGACACGAATAGCTGAGTCTTGGATCGATGTCGGATGTGGATTCGAACACATCACTTCGTATCGATGGGAAGAAAGACTGCTTTCAACCGGTCAAAATTTCTGGGATATGAATCGTCATCGCCTAGGGGGGTGGTCGAACCATATAAATACCATTTCCTACTTGGAAATATTTTTTACTTGCTTTCATTCGTATCGTTCAGAGTAAAGAAGAAAAAGAACTCGCTCTCGTTCTCTGGCCATTCGTTTCATCAACTCCTTAAACTGCTAATCTAAATTAGGTAATCAACCTACAAATCTATATTTAAATGGTAAGGTTTGGGATCTAATGCCAATCCCTCCATGACCATGGCCGATTCTGGCGATGTCGTGGATTGTAATGAAGTTCGAGCTATTCGGAGAAGAAAAGGTATGGAGGGACATTGATTCCTAATTTCGTATCGATGAAAGAAAGGAGAAGACTCGGCTTCGTATCGATTTGTGGCATAAGGTTTGTATCGATGAAGAATGAATCGACAAAATGGTGAATTTCGCATAATTCGGGGTGGTGACAATTCGTATCTACTCAAGGCTATCAAAATGAAATCGAAGAGCCAAGGATTGATACGGTACCCAGGGTAGGCGATCGGTACGAATCTCACAATTTTCGATTGATACGAAACACTATGTAACCCAATCGACACGAAGCAGAGTTTCGATCGACACGAAGTTAGTAAGCTTTTTGATCGATACGAACAAGACGTTTTCGATCGATAAAAAATTAAGGCCTTTGTAACGAACGATCCGAGGTTTGACTTTGATGGATACGAACTTCATGCAAATCCGAACACTTGACTCCGACGAGCTTCGGCCTTGCATAACTGGACTTAACTACTAAACTTCATATTTGACCGCCTCTCGAAGCTCATCGATGGAATTGTAACTTAACAAAATTTAATGAACTTTAACTTGGATCGATCTCCAAAGTCTGGATGGCACAGTTGTGACGGTCAGCGATGACGGTCACTCTGGTTGAAATTTTAAGTCCTGTCGTTCGAACATCTTTCAATCCTGTAGAATTTTTCAAGTATTATGTAGCACTACACTACACAACACATTCACACACTTCACACTGGGGAACACATGGGCTTATTATCATCTAATGATGGGTTTTGATAAGTTGATTAGTTATGGAGTCTACAAGCTCACAACAGCAGGAGCTTCAGAGTTCATCTCCCTTAGTCATATAGATCCAGCTCCAAACGAGCTTCCTAGTGCCAGGTTCATCGGGAATCCACAAGATTCAATGCCGTCCAATGCTTCTGAAGATATGTTGGGGTGGATATGCTTAAGACATGGTTTGCCGTTTGATGACGTCTTATTACCGGGACCAAATGACAGACCGCATGCTCCCTCGGAAGAGTTTACTGCTTTCAATCGACATTTGTGCACTGCTAGAACACTTCCCCCATTCAACCAGTACATTCAGGAAGTGTTGGCTTTTCTCGGAATTGCCCCCTCACAATTAATCCCAATGGATACGTGCTGCTGAACAGTCTGTTCATTATATTCATGGAGCATCTTTTCCGACCCCCGACTCCAATCCAAATCAGATACCTTTTTAATGTTAAGATTCGTGGAGATAGCCCTTCTTTCACATTCCTGGAGGCGGTCAAGAACTGCCAAGTTGTGACTGGTGCCTTGACCAGATTGAGCTACTTCAAAATTGAGTGGTTCTATGTTCGATGCCCACCAGGGTTCGCTAGTCGATGGTTAGCCAGACGTAAGTGCTGCACTTATTCCAGTAATTAACGAGATAGCCGTAGTTGATGTCGAAACTAATATAATATTTTCTTTACAGCTGCAATTCCACGACCCGAAGGTGCTCACTTCAAAGAAATAGTGCAAATTCTCCAAGAAGTGCCGAGTGAAATGAGAGATTTTGACTTGGTGCTAACAGATAGAAACTTGTGGATTGTTGGGCTGATTGGACGAAAACAAGGCATAAGACTTGAAGGAGTGCTTAGGGCAGCCCCGATGAAGCGGGCAAAGCGCAAAGCACCCGAGGTTGTAATAGCTGAGGAGGGTGACGAAGAACACAAGCCTACGAACGACGAACCCGTGGCCGGGCCTTCCGACAGTTTTCAGGATTCAGAGGGAAGGAGAAAAGGCAAGGCAGTTGCAAAAAAGCGTCATAAATATTCGAGATGGAAATCCATAGTTATGTCCCTGCTAGCTTCCAGCGTTAGAATTTCGGAGGCTCCTCCCTCGCATGTAGAGAATCTTTTGGAAGGAATTGCTGATATTACGATTCCAGACTATGTGTCAGTTCAACACGACATCGGATTGGAGGGGCTTCAAAGTGCTCTAGATTTAAGCGACTCTCTACCCATCAGTGCGGCCGACATTACCGGTTGGTCGGGGGGTTGCACACACATATACACTTCACAACACTACACGGTTTCTAGCCTTAAGTTGTCTGCTTCGAGAATTCACTAACTCCGTTCTTCTTTTACTTTACAGATACGATGAATAGGCGAGATTCTATGCTCGGCAGTCTCCGTTCAGCGCACCAATCATCGAGTTCGTATTATGAGTTCCGTCACAGGGAGGATGATAGAAACCGCGATTGTGGTTATTCCAGCTAAGAGCGGTATGAGAGGGATAGAGATAGAGAACAGAGATATTGATCTCGATCGCGTTCTCCACCTCCCCGACTCCCTACACAACCTTCTATTCATAGCTCACGTCCCCCGTAGCCTCCACGCCAAAAACCATCTTCTCATGCTTAAAGGTCTGAGTCTCAGCATCGTAGGACTGAGGCCGAACCTCCCACTGTTGCTGAACAAGCCATCACTAAGCCCACTGGGGAAGGGGCTATTAGAATTTCCCAATTAAGAAAAGATTTCCCAAACATTTGCTTCGACGGCTTTATCCTCCCTCCTCACTTAAAGAAAATTCCATTTGAGGCTGAACAAACAATGCATGGCTATATCCATGATGTTTATACCCAATACAAGAAGTGGATGAAAGCCGCGGATAAGGCATCGGCAGTGGCCTTCGAGCGAGCAAAGGCAATTGAGAAACTAGAAACTGAACTCACTCAGAAGGACCGCATTATCCAAGTGCTCAATGATGAAGCCGAATCTTCCCGGAAATCTGAGATGGAGGCCACCCAAAAGGCTGACGAGGCGACTCAATCTATGGAGAGAATGCAACAAACGCATTTCGCTTTGGTGGAGGAGATGGGCCACCGAAACACCACAATTACCGCCGAAAAGGATGCTGCTCTGAAAGAACTCAACGAGCTTAAAGCCAAATTTTCCGAAATCATCAGGGAGAAGAATGATTCAAATAAAGCAGCCCAGGAAGCGTGCAAGCAAGCGGTGGTGCTTCGGGATGAAAGGGATGCAGCAGTGCTCAAAATTCAGGAGGTGGAGGCCAAAGTTGAGGAGGAAGTCAAAATGGCGGAGTCCAGGCTAGAAACTGGTATTGAAGATCTCCTCATCACTTACAATGCTACTGTCTTAAAGCATAGGAATCTAGCCTGGCTTGAAAATTATCCAACACATATGTTCAATGCTTGGGGCCGATTAGTAGGAGATGAAAAGGCTGCTCACCAAGCTGAATCAATCGACGAGTTTGAGCTCGAGAGACGGATGTTGAGCGA
This sequence comes from Allium fistulosum, assembly GCA_030737815.1. Lineage (NCBI taxonomy): Eukaryota > Viridiplantae > Streptophyta > Magnoliopsida > Asparagales > Amaryllidaceae > Allium > Allium fistulosum. Next base: position 746,504,041 of record CM060905.1, on the reverse strand, counting down.
AGATGAGCGGAAAGTTCTTTACGATGCAATGATCTCATATGAAAAGGAGAAGCTTGGCGCTCAGCATTTGGAAGTTGGAGAAGGCTCTGGTGTCGAGCACCATGATATAAGTTCCGAAACTCCTGTGCCGACTCAGCCTGATTCCACACCTGCAGTTGATCCTCAGCATGTTCCTGCTTATAACCCGGATCAACCGCAGTTGTCTCCAGCTCGCGAGCAAGTCTCTGAGGCCGTTCCGCCACCCGCGAGCCAAACTGAGGAAGGTACTCTGAACATTCTCTATGTTTATCCGAAATCGGAAGCGTTACTTGAAATAAATACTAACAGTCGTTCCTTTACTCTTATCCAATGATCGGAGCAACATCGGTCATGCCTCCTGCAACTCAATAATCACATCATGTGCAGGAGGCCATTGTAACAGAAGCGACCACCACAACAACCACAGCACCGATTGACGAGGCACAGGGAAGCACTCTTACTTTCGACGAGCAAATGATGGAGGAAATTCTCAGTCATCACAGTGACCCCTTTGCCGATTTGTCGTTCGTTATGGGTGGAAGCGCACCAATGACAAGTTCTACGGCTCCAACTGCGGGAGTCCTCGGCGATGCACAAACGCTTCATGAGGAGGAAATCATAGCTGAAATCAATGCTGAGATGGAGGCAGCCACGCGGGGCAGCGGTTTTGGCGGTGGAATGGCTGGACCTGGCCTAGCCCCTTTGCGGATGGTATCTCCGGGAGGAACGGTCGTTGAGACGAGCACGCCTGCCTCACCTCCTTCTGTTGATCCTGTTCCTCCGACTCGGCCTACAGGGAGAGTTCCAATACATCTGAGTTCGGAGGAGGAAATTGATATAATGCCCCTGGCTGGAGATCGACCGTCGAAAAGCAAGGGTTCAAAAAGAAAACCGAGTCAGAGCTCCAGCGGGTCCACACCGAAGAGGAAACCGAAGAAGAAAAAAGTGTAGATACGTCTCTTCGGCTCATTTTTGAGTATATAGGAATTTCTTTAACTTTTGTAGGCCATGTATAGATGCGGGTTTGGCCCCTGCTAGTAGGATTTTTGGGATAAACTTGTACTTAATTCTTTTCCACAAATAGTTGAAATGAATTTCCATTTTGTCTTCAACTAAATTTTTGTTTATTTGCTTAAGTGTTTCAGCAATTGAACTCCAGTCCGGTACGCTTGTGAAGCTTCGACCCTTGGATTGGATCTAAATTTATTCGTTAAGTCCCGAAATCGTAACTATGAGTCATGACCGAACGTTAAGCTAGACTCCGATGCTGCACTGTCTCAGTCAGTGATTGGTACTTAAGTTTTGCCCCCAGTTTCAGGGACGAATTGTAAAGATCAGGTGGCAAACATCAAGCTTAACGTCGTTGAATTGATGCTGAAACAAGGAAATTCGAGTGGTCGAATCACACTCGCTCATCTATTAACGATTGCATCCACACTCTGGGGATTTGAATCTGTATGTCGGCGGTCGGCCACGCCTGCTTAAATTTCAAGGATACGTCCACGCTCTGAGGACTTAAGTCATTTTCACGGGTGGTCAGTCACACCCGATCTGCATTTATACTCTAACCGCACTCTGGGGACTCAGAGTTGTTTTACGGACAGTCGATTCAAGTCCGGTTTGTGCTTAAACCCCAATCCGCTCTCTGGGGACTTAGAGTTAATTGTTGTCGATACTTTGGTTCGCACTCTAGGAATCCGGATTTAGTCGACATTTGTAATCCAGTTCGCACTTTGGGAACGTGGAGTTGGTTTATGTTGATACTCCGATTCGCACTCTGGGAATTCGGAGTTAGTCAATGTTTATACTCCAATTCACACTCTAGGAAATTGGAGTTGGCCGAAAGATGGTCAGTCGCATCTGTTTAGGCTTTAGGATTTTGTTCGCACTCTGGGAACGACGAATCTATCAGGATTGCGGATGGTCGGTTCACATCCACCCTAAGTTAATAAGTGAGGTCGTTAGATGGACGGATCCATCCTCCTCAAACTTGGTCAGGATACGGGCGAAGTCGTTTGATGGACGGATCCACCCTCTTTGAGGCCGTATTTATGAGTTTATACTCTAGTTCACACTCTGGGAACCTGGAGTTGGTTCAAGGATTGTCGTGTATCAATCCTTTTTTGACTCTAGTGTGATGACTTGCCCCTGAGCTCGGGTTTCACTTAGAGAGTAACCGGTCATATCACAGTCACTCCCTATTTGAATAAATTCCACCGTCAGGTGGAATTTAGCTCTCCGTGCATAGTGATAGTTGTATGGCGCATTCAATAAATCACAGCTCTGGCTCGAAGAGATTGCATTTTATTGATGAAATAAGAAAATATGGCAAAATCAGTTGCCTTATTACAAATTCAAATTTCGAAATGCAGAAACAAAATTTCAAATGAAAAATAGACTGAGTAAATAAATAGAGCCTGTCATGTGTAGTAGAGACGAAGACTTTCGCTGTTCCAGGCTCTCGGAAGAGTGAGACCGTCAACGGTCGATAATTTGAATGTACCATCTCCGAGCTTTCGTTCAATAACATACGGTCCTTCCCAGGTTGGCCTCATATGCGAAGGGACCGGGTAAATTCTCTTAAGGACGAGATCGCCGAGTTCAAAGGTTCGGGGTCGGACTTTGGCATTGTATAATCGGGCGACTCGACTTCGGTATGCGGCTGCCCTCAAATCAGCCTCTTCATGCTTCTCATCCAATAAATCCAAAGATTCGGCAAGTAATATAGCATTTGTCTTCGGATCATAGTATGTCACACGATGAGAAGGCACTTCTAATTCGACTGGAATAACAGCTTCTGAACCATAAGAAAGAGATAACGGAGTGTGGCCGGTCGCGGACTTGTGGGTTGTTCGGTAAGCCCATAAAGCCATAGGAAGTTCATCAACCCATTTGCCCCCGGCCTTTTCCAGTCGTTTCTTCAGAATAGACTTTATAACTTTATTAACAGCTTCGACTTGTCCATTCGCTTGAGGGTGTGCGACTACGGAGAATTTCTTCTGAATGTGGAATCGTTGACAGAAGTCTTTAAATTCAACACTGTCGAATTGGGTCCCGTTATCAGTGAAGATAGTATGTGGGAGACCAAATCGGCAGATGTTGTTGCACACTACAAAATTGATCACCTTCTTTGTTATGATTGAAGCAAGGGGTTCAGCTTCCGCCCACTTGGTAAAGCAATCAACTGCTACGATGGCGTACTTCGCACCACCTTTGGCTAGAGGTAGAGAGCCAATAATGTCAATGCCCCATACTGCAAACGGCCATGGACTGACCATCTGAGTTATTTCGGAAGGTGGGGCTCTTGGAATCCGAGCGTGCTTCTGGCATCTGTCGCATTTTCTAGCGTAGTCTGATGCATCACGATTTACGGTTGGCCAATAGTATCCGTATAGGAGCACTTTCTTGGCAAGGGCTTGCCCCCGGTGTGATCGCCACATTCCCCTTCGTGCACATCATGCAATACGCGTTTGATTTCATCATGAGCGATACACCGGAGTAAAGGAACAGAGTATCCTCTTCTATACATGACTCCGTTCTGAATAGTGAACCATGAAGCTTTTCGAAGAACCTGTCTCTTTTCACTCCTACGCTCTGGCAGGGTTCCATGCTCGAGATAATATTTGAACGGAGTCATCCATGACTCCTTGTCGGGAATAACCTCAAATACCCAATCTGTCTCCATACGTTCGATGCTCGGGGAAGCTAATGTCTCTACGGGAACGAGTCCCATTCGTTGCCTCACATGTACTGGCTAACTTTTCTAATGAGTCTGCCTTGTGATTGCGCCCTCGGGGTATGTAGTAGATGGCATAATAATCGAATTGATTTAATATTTCTTGAACCCGAGCAAGGTAAGCAGCCAATCTTTGGTCCTTGGCCTGGTATTCTCCCCGAACTTGACACACAACCAATTGTGAATCACAATAAATCTCCACAACAATGATTTTCAAATCTCTGGCAAGTCTCAATCCGGCAAGTAAGGCTTCATACTCAGCTTCATTGTTGGTCGTGCGAAAATCAAACTTTAAAGCATAGCATATAGATCGACCTTCAGGAGTTTCAAGCACAACCCCTGCACCTGAGCAACGGTCATTTGATGCACCATCAGTATGCAGCTTCCAGATATACTTGGGAGATTCACTAGTTTTAGGTAAGTCCTCTGGGATGGTAAATTCAGCTATGAAATCTGCTAGGACTTGTCCTTGAATGGCTCGCCTTGGAGTGTAAGTAATGTCAAACTGACTTAACTTGATATTCCATTTGAGTAACATACCATACGTCTCAGGCCGCATAAGGACCTGTCGTAACGGCTGATCGGTGTAAACGATGATAGGATGGGCCTGGAAATACGGACGGAGCTTCCTCGAGGCAATAACAAGACAATAAGCCAACTTCTCTAGCTTCGGATAATTTCTCTCAGCTCCGGTTAGTCGTTTGCTAATATAGTAGACCGGCTTTTGTATTCGGTCTTCCTCCAGAATTAGGGCATCATTGATTGCGTTTTCTGATACCGCCAAATAAATGTACAATTTCTCGTGATCGATAGGCTTTGACAAAGTTAGCGGTGTGGAGAGGTGTTGAATTAGTGCTCGGAATGCGCCCTCACATTTCGTAGTTCATTCGAAATTTCCTTTTTGGATCAGATCGAAGAAGGGAATGCATTTGTCAGTAGATTTTGAAATGAACCTGCTCAGTGCTGCTAATTTCCCGTTGAGGCTCTGGACTTGCTTTATAGTTCTCGGAGTTTCAAGGTTTCTAATCGCCCAGATCTTTTCGGGATTGGCTTCGATTCCTCGAGCGTTGACGATAAACCCAAGGAATTTTCCTGATGCGACCCCAAAGTGACATTTCAACGGATTAAGCTTCATTCTGTATTCTTGGAGGATATTAAACATCGACTCCTGGTCTCTGATATGATCGGTGGAGAATCGTGACTTGACTAGCATGTCGTCTACGTATACCTCCATGGTTTTTCCAATCTGGTTAGCGAACATCCGATTAACTAACCGTTGATAAGTTGCCCCGGCATTCTTGTGTCCAAAAGGCATAACTATGTAGCAGTAAAGCCCCATATTGGTTACGAAGCTGGTATGCTTTTGGTCGGGCAAGTGCATGGGTATTTGGTTGTAGCCAGAATACGCATCCATAAAGGAAAGGAGTTTATGCCCGGCCGTTGAATCTACGAGTTGATCAATTCGAGGAAGTGGAAAACTGTCTTTAGGGCAGGCTTTATTCAGATTAGATTAATCAATGCATGTTCTCTATTTCCCATTTGTCTTTCGGACAAGTACATGATATGACACCCATTCCGGATATAATGCATCTCGAATAAATCTATTCGATTTAAGCTTGTCAAACTCTTCCTTAAGGGTGGCAAATCTCTTTGGATCCATACCATGCCTTTTTTGTTTGACCGGGACGTGCCGCGGGTCAATGTTCAATGCGTGGATCGCGATGTCCAGCGAGATCCCACACATGTCAGAATGCGTCCAGGCAAACACGTCAAGGTTTGCCTGGAGAAATTCAACCAATTCCTCTTGTATTTGTTGGGTCAACTGAGATCCAACCTTTATCATTTTAGAATCATCGCTATCATCGATCGGAACATCGATCGTCAGTTCGGTCGGAGAAGCTTGACTGTCATTACTTTCATCTTCACTTTCGGTATCTCTCGGTTCAAGATCTCTTTAGAATTGGTTGGGGTACCCGGGCCTAGGCCCAGGCATCAATTGTCAATTTTCAACAAAGCGGATGCAGAGAGATTCCTCTACGCCCTTTCCTTTTTCTCTTTGCTGCGCATCTCGCAGCTCGGTAACATAACAGGCTCGTCCAGCAGCCTGGCCTCCTTGCACAACTCCAACCCCATGATCGGTGGGGAACTTCAGAGTCAGACACCATGGGGCAATGGCAGCCCTGAACTCAGCTAGGGCCGGTCGGCCCAAGAAAGCATTATATGGCGAGTCTATATCCAACACCACAAATTGAAACATCTGGACTCTCCAGCGCTCTCCAATTCCTAACTCCACTGGCAATTCCACCACTCCAACGGGTATAGTCGCGCTCTCATTGAAACCATGGATACGGTACTGACAAGGTTTCAAATCTTTAGTCTCCATTTTCATCTGGTCATAGGCTCGCTTGAACAATATATTCACAGAACTTCCACTGTCTACCAAGATCATCTTCATCCAAGCAGGACCTACTTGAGCTGATATGACAAGTGGATCGATGGTTGGGGCTTCGATCCTGTCAGCATCTCTGTCTTGGAAGACGATGTCGTCAGTCATCATCTTCTGTTGCTTGGCCGGAGCCCCATCTTCCAAACTACTAGAACACTCGAAGCTCGCATGCCTAATAGAACTGGCATGCGACTCCATTTCCTTCCAGCTTCGGTTTGCTAGATGAGGACCACCACTAACAGTATTTATCACTAACCTCCCGCCAGTACGAGCGGGTTCCTCCTGTCTTGCCTGACTTGGTACATGATTCTGATATGATGGGCCCGCACCTCCAGGCTGCGGCGCCCGTACAAACTCCTCCAACTTTCTCTCTCTTATCAACTTTTCGATGAGATCCTACAAGTGACGGCACTCATTCGTGTTATGGCCGTAGCTTTCGTGGAATCTGCAAAACTTCCCTGTTTGAATCTGTTTCTCTGTGACTGTTTCAGAGCAGGTTTCTTATACTGAATAGTATTGCAGGTCTGTAAATACACATTTTCCAGCGTAGTATTCAAAGGAGTGTAATTATCAAACATAGGAGCCCTACGTCGTGGACCACGATTCTGATCCCATTTTATATTTTGGTTCCATTGCCTTTCTACTGATTTTGTTTATTCTGAATGTTCAATTGCACTTTCCCAGAGCTCTCCCCGAATTGTTTAACAGCAACATTACTCTGAATTCCTTCCATACTAGGCCCTGCGTCATCCATTTTCCTAGACTGTTTCGCATCCTCCCTTCTCAAGAATTGGGCTGCCTTGGAGTAGAAACGGTCCAATGACGCAGAAGGTTTTCCGGCCAACCAGTTACCGAACTCAGAATCGGAATCAATCCCTTTAGTCAATGCCATTAGAATAGAGTTATCATTAGGGTTGCTGATCTCAACGCATGCAGCATGAAACCTCTCTAAATAGCGTCTGAGTGTCTCTCCAGGAGCTTGAGTGACACTAGACAGAGTATTAACATCTTTCGGTCTTGCGACATGCATGTGAAACTGCTCAATAAACTTTGCTGCCAACTGGTCAAAACAAAAGATAGATCGGGGTGGTAAACGGGTAAACCACATAGTTGCTATGCCCTTTAGAGAGATCGGGAAACTTCGGCACTTAACCGCATCATCAGCTCATGCAACATTCATCAACCATTCATATTTTAGGATATGTTGATTAGGATCAGAGCTCCCTTCGTAAACGGGTAAATTCGGCATCATGAATCGCCGAGGTGGTTCAGCATAGAGTATCTCATCAGTAAAAGGGGTATGACTACGGGAGATTCCCCAGTCGTCATTTCTAAGACCCTGACTTTCACAGATCATTTGACGGATCATCGTCGGAATGTCGGGCATCTGGACATTTTGAGCATGTTGGGCCAAAGTGTGGTCGGGTTCCATAATGCGAGGAGGGGTTGGTCGCTGTCGACGGTCCATGTCTCGCCTCCTTGGTTCTATGTCTTCGGGGACATAAGGCTTAGTAGTATGGTTTCGTTGGCGATGGGCTGGATCCGTTCGGTTCCTAGCGTCAACTCCTAAATCGGTAGTAGTGGTAGTGCGGTTGTCAGTAATATTGTATGGGGTAGCGCCTCCTCTGGAGAAGGGTCTAGTCTGATGGCTGGTTGACGGGCCAACTCTCGGTTGCCCAAGACTCAGTGTATGCTGATGCCCAGTGGCCTGTGTGTAACTTCCGTCCAGTCGTGGGTGTGTGGATCTATAATGATAATCAGAAGAGGCTGAACTTTCGGTGGATGAATAGGAAGACCGATCCCTTCTGGATCTCCTTCGTCTTTGACGATTTAGCTGGTTGGTCAATTCTGCATTAGCACAGAGCTGTTGAGTGAGTTGTTGGCGGCTCTGAGTCAGTTCTTGCATCACCATTTGGAACTCTTCCCTGGTGACAGGGCCTTGCGGATCTGATGGTCCGGCAGCATTCTGGTCGGCTAGAGGTGGCTGTACGGGGTTCTGAGCATATGGACTTGGATTGACTTGAAATTTGAAACGTTGGCTTCCATAGCTTTGCATGTCGTGTCATGTTGATTGTAGCATGGTCCGGACTCGGACAAAATTCGTTGATATTCATAGTGAGCCTGCATATAACCGATCTTTGAGATGAAATGTCCTCGGTTTCTGGTTAAGTCCTTGGTGTCACGGCCTTGCCAAAAGGCGGGATAACAATATTTAATTCTTGAATTAATTTTTAACGTAACATTTATTTTAACGTTTTCTCTAAACTCATTTCTAGTTAACATCAATTTCTGAATTTCAAATTCTAAACACTAATTATAAATTTGAATTACATTGGATTCGAAACTTCAAGCATCAGTAACATCTTCATTTGAGCTTTGATGCCAAAATTTTATATATGGAAATTAATCAGAAAATCTCCACGAAAGCAATGACACAACTTTCAAAGCCAAATTTTAACATCTAGAAAATTTTCATTTTTAGTCTTATTATTAATTAATTAAATTCTTATTAATTAATTTCTCATTAATTTTTATGGGGTGTTACATCCGGGCAACCGTTCTTGATCTCACATATCTCTGGGTGTTGATAATCATTGACTATCATCGCTTATCCTCGAATGAGCATGTCTTGCCGGGCCGTAAACATGGTTAAGCGCTTTATTTACACACCAGTAACTATCTTCGCAAAACCAGTGCTTCGGTTGCCTGATCCTTGACATCCCTCGTTGAATTTGCCTATTTTTGGGCATTAATAAAACTCGGAGGGATAAGTGTAAATCGCTTGATCAACCCTTGCATGATTGTACCTTCTCGACCCAATCAGGAACCAACGGAGTTGGTCGGTACTATCTCTGGGAAATTGATTATGCTGCTAATCATGCAGCAAAAAATTTAACTTATAAGAATACTGTTCCGTTGGTTCTACAAGCTAGCTTTATTTATGAATAAAAGAAAGGGCTATTCCTACCTTATTAGATTGCCCCCAGTTCACTATGGTGGCTTATTCGTAGAAAATAAAATAAATAAATCTAAGTAAAATAGTGTCGCAATTGTTCACCATTTAATGCACGTGGAATTGGTAATTGTTCCACCTCCAAGCTTATGTTCAATAGCTTAGGGATCTTGCCAATTCAGCCTAAGTGCTCCCATACGAGGGAGGACTCATTTAAAATGAGATCCTATACTTCAAAGGTATGGTTTCTAACCTTGGCGTTGAATGTCGTGTTTGCTAGTGAGCACCTCAATTCAATGTCTTCCCATTTTTCGTTAACCAAGTCGAGGGACTCAAGCATGGGTTCCACTTTTCTAGTTCCATCAGAATCGTGGCCTCGGCTCCATAGGCCAAAGCGAACGGAGTGTGTCAGAAGCAAGTAATCATTTCATAAAAGAAAACCATTTTAGAAACATAACATGTTATCATCAAATCTCACAACATGTCTACATAAAACTTCCATAGTACAATATTTCAAAATAACATAATTATCTAAAATGGGTACATTAAAAATATTTAAAAAGAATAATTAGATAGATAACTGATAGTCTTCATCTCCACCTTCGTCTTCTAAATCAGCATGGTCTCTTCTAACCTGTGTGTTGTAATGTGGAGGGAGCCAGAACAACAAATGTTTGGTGAATGAAAATCTCGGGCTTAAACACAATAGTATTTTGGAAATATCATCTAGAAAACTAATATATCTTCAGTATTTAAAACTATATCTTTTAAAAAACTTCAACTGCAACTCCAACGGCTTTTCCAGCCTAAATCCCAAAAGTCTAACGCAACTATCGCTAACAATGCAAGAGAAAGCACCCAAACCACATAATATCTTTTTATTGGGAATTAAGAAGACTTTGACCATTTAATACCTATAAAATAGGCATGTCCCCATCATTTAATACCAAACTGATTTCCATTCCATTTCCAAACTCTAACGCAACTATCGTGTACGATGCAAGAGGAAGCAGTTGGACCACTTAATACCTTTTTGATTGGAATTAGATAGACTCTGATAATTTAATACCTATAAAATAAGCAAGTCCCGTTATTTAATACTTAATCCAAGGTGGGTCCTATGGGGTTCTTCCCAATTGACATCGTAAGAAATCCCATCAAGTAATTTAATATTCTTGTATCGGAAAGAGGCGAACCCTACAATTGTCAATTAATACCTCTAGACCTGAAGCAGACCCCTCTAGATATTCCTTATGCCGTATCAATAACATGATTATGATCCATAACCCAAACCTTGACATCTCAGATTAGTCCGACTATTCATAGGCACTGGTAGCCAGATTAACTGGGCAGACTTACCCTACAGAATTAGGACTAACCTTGCATCCACTGCGGTATTTATCAGAAGCGATGTACCATTTCGGTCCCCAAAGTTACACTACTGGTAACCAGATTTAACTGGACAGATTTCTGTGTACTTTAGACTAACCTCACATCCGTATAACTTAGTCATGTATTCTTTCCTTTTAACACGCTACCATATATATACTAAGCGTAATATATAATATTTTTCCACAATTAAAACTTAAGGCCATATAAGGGGGAGAATCCTTATTACGTCTTTAATCATGAATTAGTTTCCATAATTATTACTAACTTCCTTTCCGAACAATTTAACACTATTTACTAACCTTTTAACTATATTCAACATGTTCAGTGTGCTATTACCAATACATTAATAATATATGTCTGCAAATATATATATATATATATATATATATATATATATATATATTCAATACGTTATCAATACAAGATCCAATGTTCAAGTAAACATTTCTAACCATACACGCAATAATTCGCTTGTAAACATTAATTAAAATGCCAAACTCATACAAACCTCCAAATTCCAAAAAGAACCACTAATATCCATAGCCAACAAAACTAGACTTGTATAAAAATGGAACATCACCAAACTTGTTTCATATTAACATACAATAATTACTCTTTCTATTTCATAGAAGTAGATTTTATAATTTAGACCTTTTATATTCCATTCAACTTTTGCACATACGACCTTGGAGTGAGAAAGTGATTCATATTTTAATTTATAGAAATTGGCAGTGCAAATTACAATTAATCAGATTTTTACTTTGCACACAATTTCCAACTCAATTACTTTTAGAACCATCTAACACTACAAGCGAAATTAAAAGGGATAATGTTGAATAGACTATAAATTATCTAATTCCAATCAATAGGCTCGATTCTCATATATTAATACAAGACAATTGCAATTCCAACACATTGAAAGATTGACATTATACTTGGGGAAATTTTGGGGGTTTTAGTGTTATATTTTCTCTTATTGAAATTTCCCAAGGCATTTATCAAATCCAAACAAATAGTACACAATTACTAAAATGGGAAAAACTAAATTTTCCACTCAGAGGTAACTGTCTGCTTCTTAATTGGATTTGATTTACATCACTCCTATCTTCTCTTTCAGATCTCCTTTTGGAAATCCTAACTTATTCAGAAATCTAAAGATGAAGAGATCTGGTAGAGCTCCGCTAGTATTCCCAAAATTTATAAATAAAAGTAAGGGTGTTGGTCCTCTACTTATAGAGATTAGAATGAACCAGAATATTCAGATTAAAATAATAAAATCCAGACCGTTCAAGCCTAAGCAAACCCTAGCATTTACCCAATCATCAGTCGATCGCTAGACCCCAAAGCGGTCGATCACTAGCGATCGACCACTTGATATAGGCAGTCCATTGGTCCTTATTTTGGTCATGTATTTTCTTGCCATTTTATTTTTGTTAATCATTAATTAATTTCTAATTATTTACCAGCTAATGTTAACCAAGCTTAACCCTTAAACTTCTCACATTAACTTTTCAAGTTCAAATTCAAAATTTTAAATTTCAAATTCAAACTCGTTCGAATTATTTAAATCTGGAAACTTCAAACACTAATAGCTTTCCCATTTGAACTCTGATTACAAAACTCTATATATGAAAATCGATCCGAATATCGCCACGAACGCAATTGTGCAACTTTCATGGGCAAATTCCAATATTTATAGAATTTCCATTTTTAGCCTTATATTAATTAATTAATTTCTTACTAAATTTTAACGGGTGTTACACTCTCCTCCCTTAAAATGCAATGTGATTACAATCCAATTATACGATCAAGTTATACAACCATGTTATAATGTGCACTCAACAAGGAAAGATAGTGTAACACGCACTCAACAACCATGTTATACAACAAAGTTATCTACAATAATCTACACAACCACAATTCAACCAAAATGTAATTCTATATGCAACATGCTACATATGCCATCAATCCTAGCATGAATGCAAGATCGTGACATGTAGGCATATATGCAAGCATCCTAAATATGCTTGAAATTCTATATAGGTGAAAAAGTAATAGTAAAAAGTGTGACAAACATCTCCTATCCAATCTAGCAACCACAATGCAACGAAATACCTATATTTTTGGAGAGAAAGGTTTGCTAGAGAAAAGCTCGGGAGGAGAATCCTTCATATTTTCTTTGGCTTCCCATGTACTTTTCGCTGGGTTATCTCCCAAATTGTACTCAAACCAACCTAATTTCTTTGTTATGGAGTTTCCTAATTCCATGCACCATTATACAGGCGGCAGCATGAGGGGAGCGATGAGCTCCGTTTCAACATATGTTAACTGATCAAGCTCTACAACTGTGGTAGTGTCATATAGGCATTTCCTCAAGTGTGGAACATGAAAACCATCATGGACTCCTACTAACTTGTTTGAAAGCTCCATCCAATAAGTAAGTTTCCCTACCCTCTCTAAAATCGAAAAAGGCCCAGTGAACGTTGCCATTAACTTCCCAGATGTACCAAACCTTATGAGGGTAAACTTTGACGAATATCATGTCCCCAACTAAAAACTCCAATTCTGAAATAACCCTAGTTATTTCACCTAATTTTTACTAGGATTTTTTTTTACATTAATAAATTTCCTAGAGTCATTTAGCCTTTCTACTAAATTATCCAGGATCCTAATTTTCTACTAATATATTTATATCAGTTCATTAATAAATATATTCACATACATATGAAGATGTATGTGACCCTCTTGCTTGGATCAGAGTGTTGTTTAGCAAGAGTGCATCCTGATTGAATTTGAATTTCTAATCAACCAGTACATAGCTTATTTTCCATGCCTTTTGATATTTGAGTCAGGGTAATGAATCCCATAATCATATGCAATCTATACTTAGTAATTTTTACCATTCCTATAGTGATTGTCTGTTAGTTTGAGATGGCAAAGTGATCTCAGATCATATAGCAAGCCACCATAATTTTAGTTTAATTATTTGGTATTTGATCAAAGCCAGAAAGGAAAATGATATACTCATTTATCATTTTCAGCACAAGTGATTTCATCACAAATTTCTATACTTATAACCAAGTCCCTGTGAGTAATTCTTTCATAATCTATATAGTTGTATTTTTCTGAACCAAATTTATTCCCTAATCCCTGAGTTACCTAAGCTTGCATCTAATTTACAGGTTTCTTTACTGGATCTAGAAAATTTAGATTTTATGGTCATTTAACTAAAGTAGTATTTAAGTAACATGTGTGCATATCAGATGTATTGTGCTCTCTGGACTAAGAAAGCTACTCAAGATAAAAGTGAATTGCTCAAGTATTTGAAAATGTCTTTGTATATGCATTTACAAAGAAGGCTTCAGATTTTACAATTGCATTTTCTTTCTTTAGACCCAAAAACTCTGGTCATCTTGATCAACCCAGACCTCACTATTTTGAAGTGGGTTAACCTCGTGACTAGATCATCAAAACATTAGTGCCTGGCTATTGCAATGTGAATTCAGATTTAAGACACTGGGAAAATCTCTTAGAACATGTACATTTTTTTTTATAAAATGCACAACTATATATATTTTCTTCTTTTATCAAAACACTTCTGCATACTGTTACTAAATTCTTGTAATATTACTTCTAGCTAAAATTCAGATTTTTAACCTTCAAACTCAAAGTTTTTAAATGACTCAAGAATGACTAATACAATATATATATATATATATATCCATTTCTCAAATATAGGCATATATCATCTAGAGATTTCTATCATAATACTCAAATATATTTTCTTGCATAAATTCAACTAAATCTTTGTTTCTTTTTTTAACCTTAATACATTACCAAATTCAATTGAAACAACTAAATAAAATCCAAACATTCAAGGTCATTACATAACAACTAAAGCAGAATTATAAAACTTCCAAGATTACATGCAAATAATTCATTCTAAGCTCTTATTTAATTCTAATTTAGCATGCTTATCCAATCATTCTCATTAGCCATAGCAGCTTCCTATTTAGAACCAGCATTCCCTGAAAGAGCATTAGAGGCTGCCCCATTTTAAATGAGACACCCCAGATGCCATAAGCAAACAAGGGTCAGATACAAGATCTGGTATGAGAAATATCAAAAATTCCATGATATTAAGTAAATAAGTGAGACATAAACATTTTGTATAGGTTGGCATAGCTTCTTTGATCAATTTGCCTGATTTGTTTATGTTATATTGTGCATATATGATCAGTATTTAAGACTAATTATGTACACACATTCAACTATGCAAACATACATTTCAAATAGAAATACTCAGGAACTATCATGGCTCCAGTCCAACCATCCTAGGAATAACACAAGTTCCTACTTCATCAAATTAAGGTTGCATTTACCAAATTTCTTCCTAGCCTCATCTGCCATAAAGGAATCATGGGGACACATTGTAATAAAATAATTCACAATATTGCACAAAGATCTCAGGGCTTAAATAAACCATGTGCCAACTTGCATACTTTAAATACAACAAGCATTCCAGCAGTCTTCTTGGCTTACAATCCTTAGTTTATTTACTAAGTGTTCATGTTTGATCCTATCATGAGATAGCTAGGTGATTGAATCACAGTGTACATGAAATATTACACAAAATTTATAAGTGTAAGTCAAAATAGGTTAACATTCATTTCCAGGGGAAATCATATTTTCAAATGTTCTGGCTTAAAGAAAATACAAGAATATTTACAACTGTGAATAGAGACTAGGCATGTGGGTTATTATTGTTTCATAAGCAACCATTTTTGAACTAAATTCAAGATCTAGCTTAAACAAGATTTCTGGCTCATGGGTTTTCTATTTGATCAAGGGTTCAGCACTTTTGGATATTTCCATTGCAACCTTGAATCTTTCATTTGAGCCTCAGCACTTACACAAGTGTAATGCAACTCATATACATATTTTGATTTCTATATTTTTCATGCCATATCTAAACCAGTTACAAGTATTCTCTATTTACTTTCATGATTCATACTTTAACATTTTTGGGTGTAACCAAACAGAGCAAAATATTCAACCATCAAAGCAATCGAAAACATTCATAAACACCCATTAAAACATCCATTAAAACCATAGTAATAAAATTAGAAATATGTAGAAAAATAACATGAACTTGGCTGCCTCATAACAGGACTTAATGCCATGGGTTTAGTGAGATTACTCAGAGAAAATGCTTCTCTTGCTTAATCCAGAAAAGAAACCTTTTAAAACTTGCTTTTCTGCTTGCAAATATTTTCTTCTTTGTTTTCTTAAATGTCTTGGGTAGCAAATGATTTTTTCTGGTTTATACTTGGATTTATAAGAGAGGTTTCTCTAGGGTTTTATCATTGTAAAATCCCAATCCTACCCTGGCCAAAACTCATGCATTTTGCATTTCAGATTTGCTTATTTTCACCCTTAATACCCCGGCCATGTAATGCTTACCTCCTCTTTTACTTTTCCATAATATATATTATATTCTTCTTAGGTCATGATAATTGTGTGACATTGTCACTTGTTTATTTTCTAAAAATCCTCCTTTCTATTTTCTGCCTAAAGCAATTATTTTTCTTGCAATTTGTCTTTTGCTATTTTAGTGTTACAATTTCACTTGCTTATTTCTTTTTAATATTTTCAATACTTACAGAAATGTACATTTGCATACATATCTTATCTAGGCTTATTTAACTCCTCCTTAATTTCAGAAAGATATGCACCTATATGTGCATACAGGTTTTCAAATCTTTATAACATATATATATATATATATATATATATGGGTTTTAAATAAAATCTGTTTACTGATTCAAAACAAAACTTACTTTTCTTATTTTCTAGGATGATTCATATAATTCCAGAAATCAAATATCCATATCACAAAATCATGTTTGTAATGCTTTTTAATTCTTGTTTTAATTTCAGGAGATTTGGAGTTCTTCCTTGTGCCATATTAGTGTGCACGTGCACACACACTTGCACACAATTAATTCCATATATTCCTATACAAATAAATTCATATATTTTCAAAATTCAACCAAAATAAGATTCCATGAATTTCTGGGGCATTACAATCACCCCACCTTTTTAGGAATTGTGTCCTCACAATTTTCTCATTTTTACTTTAAGTATTTCCAGATTTTTATAAAATCTATCAAACATTGCACAAGCAAACAATTCAGTCAAAACAACCATACATATTAAACTTTTAGGAATTTAGATTTTACCTTCCACTGCAAAAAGCTTAGGGTAATCCATCTTTATCTTATCCTCTAACTCCCATGTACAGTCATTAGGGTCTAGGCTCCATTGAACCTTTACCCGTTTCAGAGTTTTGCTCCTCAACTTCTTTTCCTCTTTAGCTAAAATCCCTACTGGTTCTTTCTCATAGACTAAATCAGGATTTATTTGAACTTTAGTTGGTTTCTCTAGAATTTCCTCTTTATCATGCACCCATCTCCTAAGTTTCGATACATGAAATACATTGTGCATTGCACTCATCTCTTCTGGTAGCTCCAACTTATATGCTAATAAACCTATTCTTTCCAAAATCTTGTAAGGTCCAACATATCTTGGGGTAAGTTTTCCTTGCTTGCCAAATCTCAACACCTTCTTCATGGGTGAAACTTTGATGAAAACATAATCACCAATTTCATATTCTACCTGCTTCCTCCTTACATCTGCAAACTTCTTTTGCCTATCTTGAGCTGCTGCCATTCTTCTCCTCACAAGTTCAATTTTCTTTGTAGTCTCTTTCACATACTCAGGCCCTAAGACAGCCTTTTCTCCTGCTTCAACCCAACATATTGGTGACAAACATGGTTTGCCATACAAGGCTTCAAATGGTGCCATGCCTATGGTGCTTTGATAACTATTATTATATGTAAATTCAGCCAAATGGAGGTGATCTTCCCAATTACCTCCAAAGTCCAATGCACATGCCCTCAACAAATCCTCCAAAACTTTATTTATTACTTCAGTTTGACCATCTGATTGGGGGTGGTATGCAGTACTCAAGCATAATTCACTCCCCATGGCTTCTTGAAAGCTCTTCCAAAGTCTGGATGTAAAGATTGTGTCCCTATCACTCACTATAGTTTTAGGAATTCCATGCAACCTTACTACTTCTTTCATGAATATTTGAGCTAGTTTAGGTGCATTTCTTTCTGCCTTTACTGGTATAAAGTGTGCCACTTTAATCAATCTATCCACTATTACCCAAATGCTTGTATTTCCTCTTTTTGATCTTGGCAGACCATCTATGAAATCCATAGATATATCTTCCCACTTCCACTGTGGTATGCTTAGAGGTTGTAATAGGCCTGAGGGTCTTTGGGTTTCTGCTTTGACTTGTTGGAAAGTCATACACTTTGCAACATGTCTAGCCACATCTGATTTCATCCCTCTCCACCAATAATCCCTCTTTAGGTTTTGGTACATTTTGGTGCTGCTTGGATGTATAGAATATTTGCTCCTATGATATTCATTAAGTATCTCTTCCTTCAATCCTATATCCTTTGGAACACATATCCTACCTTTATTCCTTAAGTAACGATTCTTATCAGTGTGGTAGTTTGCTACTTCTTCTCCTTTTTCTATTAGAGTTTTCTTTTCTAATAAATCTGGATCTTTCTCTTGCATTTTCTCTACTTTCAAAATTAAATCTGATTGCAAAGTTATCAAACTTAATTTTCCTTTACTCCCTTCTTCAATCATCTCCATGTTTACCTTATTATTTTCCTCAATTTCCAAATCAGTAAGTAGAGATAAATTTCTAAACTCTTCTATCATTAACATGGCTACTTTTGCATGCTGCCTGCTCAAAGCATCTACAACCTTATTAGCTTTTCCTGGAGTATAAAGTATGTCTAAATCATATGCTGCTAGAAACTCAACCCATCTATGCTGCCTCATATTCAAATCTTTTTGTGAAAAGAGATATTTCAATGCCTTATGGTCAGTGTATAAAATAAACTTAGCACCTAGAAGATAATGTCTCCAGAGCTTTAGTGCATACACTACTGCTGCCAATTCAAGATCATGGGTTGCATACTTTGATTCATGTGGCTTCAATTGTCTTGATGCATAGGCTATAACTTGTTCTTGCTGCATCAATACAGCTCCTAGCCCAGAACCACTTGCATCAGTATAAACAATCAAATCCTCATTTCCTTTTGGTACTTTCAACACTGGTGCATTCACTAAGGCCTCCTTGATTCTACTAAAGGCTTGTTCACATTTCTCAGTCCATACAAAGGGTTGGTTCTTTCTAGTTAGATTGGTAAGAGGTGATGGCATCTTAGAAAAATCTTTTATAAATCTTCTATAATACCCTGCCATCCCCATAAATGACCTAACTTCCCCTACTGTGCTTGGCCTTTTCCATGCTTGGATAGCCATAATTTTATTGGAGTTCACTGAAATGCCTTTGGCGGATATAACATGCCCAAGGATATGCACTTCTTCTTTACAAAATGCACACTTAGAAAATTTTGCTTTTAAATCTTTTTCTCTTAATCTAGACAAAACAAGGTGTAAGTGATTTTCATGTTCCTCTACTGTTTTAGAATAAATCAAAATATCATCAATAAAAATCAATAAAAACTTGTCTAAATAATCCATGAATATCCTATTCATCAAGTCTACAAAGTATGATGGGGCATTTGTCAACCCAAATGGCATGACAAGAAACTCATATAAACCATACCTAGTATTAAAGGCTGTATACTTAACACTTGAGTTCTCAACCTTCATCTGATGGAATCCAGATGCCAAGTCTAATCTAGGTCCACTAAGTTGATCAAAACGATCATCAATTCTAGGTAAGGGGTACTTGTTTTTTATAGTGACTTTGTTTATCTCCCTGTAATCTATGCACATTCTTAAAGTACCATCATGTTTCCTTACAAACACTACTAGAGCACCCCAGCATGAATTACTTGGTCTTATAAATCCTTTTCTTTCCAATTCTTCTAACTGTTTCTTCAATTCCTTCAACTCACTTGGCCCCATCCTGGTGGGTTTCTTAATAATTGGACTTGCTCTTGGTATGAGACTAATCTGAAATTCCACTGGTCTGTGGTGTGGAACACCCTTAACTTCTCCAAACACATCCAAGTATTTGTTAATTATGGGGATTTCTTCAATAGAAGGCATACTGGGATCCTTATTTAAGTCAATCAAGTGATATAATTTTCTTTCTTTGGCTATTTCACACAAAATTGTGATTCTTTGACCTCTAGAATTTTGTAATGATATGGTGGATGAGTCTAAATTAATTATGGCTTTGTATTGCCTTAACCAGTCTACACCCAATATAACACCTATATTTGGGTAATTTAAAACATATAAATTGGAAATAAAAAAATTTCCTCCTATGTTTAATTCCACATCCACACAAATCATGTTTAAAACACTAGAACTTCCCAATGGGCTTTGCACTAACAAAGGGGTTTCAACCAGTATGCTATTTAATTTAAGCAATGCAACTAATTCATGGGAAATCAGGGAATGTGTTGCCCCTGTATCATACACTACTGATATAGGTAGGGTACAAATAAATAAGGTACCTTCCACTTGACCATGATTTTCTGCAATAGCTTCTACTGTGGATTTTCTTTTGCTCTCTAAACTTGCTAGCTTCCCTTGCTGTTTATACTCAGGGCAATTTCTCTTGATATGTCCCTCCTTACCACATAGGTAGCACTTGAAAGCTCCTCCCTTCAATTCTGGGCACCTTGGTTTGATATGTCCTTCTTTTCCACAATGATGACATATTATTTTCCTCTTTGTATCAGTGGTCTTAGTATCATTGGTTTTCTTACTTTCTGTTTCCTCCTTCTTTTTGTCATAGGGGTGATATCTTCCCTTATTTTTCTTATTGTTGTTATTCTTAAAACTCTTATACTTCTCCCTTTCCTTGTCATGTTGCTCAAATTTTAAGGCCAAATCAATGACTTGATCAAAGGTTTTATCTGCATATGGCAACATAGCCCTACTAAGTCCTCAGTTTAGACCCTTAATATACCTATTATTCTTTGATGCCTCATCAGCCACAAGCATAGCTCCATACTTAGACAAGCCCTCAAACCTATGAGTATACTCAGTCACATTAAAGGTTCCCTGCCTAACTCTGATGAATTCTTCAAGCAATAGAGTTTTGGCTGATGCTGGAACAAATCTAGCTTCCAACATCTCCTTGAATTGATTCCAAGTGATTTCATTCTCAATTCTCCCAACTATGACTACCTCCCACCAGCTTAAAGCCACACCTTTCAGTTGTCTTGAGGCCACTTGCCTCTTCCTTTGATCGTCCAATTGCATGTCATTGAAAATTCTATCCAGTGTTCTCAACCATGCTTGAATTTCCATCACATTTTCAGTCCCTTCAAAGCTCTTGCCTCCCAAATTGGTATAAGTCTTTAATAGTTTTGAAAGTTCCTCATGTGGGTTCTCAAGTCTCTGCCCTACTCCATCCCTTAAAGCCCTCATAAAGTCTTGCATATCAAGCATTTGTGGTGCACTTGATCCTGCATTGTGATGAGATCCTCTTCCTACCATGATTGGATAACTAGAGTATGGGTAGATAGGGTTAGTTTATCATGAGTATTTTTTCTTTGCCATAATTTTCTATCTGAATTATTATTTTACTCAAACAAACAATCTGTACATACATATGGTTGTAGTATTTCAATCAATCAATACAATCATTCTTAGCTATGTATAGTTTTAACATAGCTCTGATACCAAAATGAAATGACCCTAGTTATTTCACCTAATTTTTACTAGGATTTTTTTTTACATTAATAAATTTCCTAGAGTCATTTAGCCTTTCTACTAAATTATCCAGGATCCTAATTTTCTACTAATATATTTATATCAGTTCATTAATAAATATATTCACATACATATGAAGATGTATGTGACCCTCTTGCTTGGATCAGAGTGTTGTTTAGCAAGAGTGCATCCTGATTGAATTTAAATTTCTAATCAACCAGTACATAGCTCATTTTCCATGCCTTTTGATATTTGAGTCAGGGTAATGAATCCCATAATCATATGCAATCTATACTTAGTAATTTTTACCATTCCTATAGTGATTGTCTGTTAGTTTGAGATGGCAAAGTGATCTCAGATCATATAGCAAGCCACCATAATTTTAGTTTAATTATTTGGTATTTGATCAAAGCCAGAAAGGAAAATGATATACTCATTTATCATTTTCAGCACAAGTGATTTCATCACAAATTTCTATACTTATAACCAAGTCCCTGTGAGTAATTCTTCCATAATCTATATAGTTGTATTTTTCTGAACCAAATTTATTCCCTAATCCCTGAGTTACCACAGCTTGCATCTAATTTACAGGTTGCTTTACTGGATCTAGAAAATTCAGATTTTATGGTCATTTAACTAAAGTAGTATTTAAGTAACATGTGTGCATATCAGATGTATTGTGCTCTCTGGACTAAGAAAGCTACTCAAGATAAAAGTGAATTGCTCAAGTATTTGAAAATGTCTTTGTATATGCATTTACAAAGAAGGCTTCAGATTTTACAATTGCATTTTCTTTCTTTAGACCCAAAAACTCTGGTCATCTTGATCAACCCAGATCTCACTATTTTGAAGTGGGTTAACCTCATGACTAGATCATCAAAACATTAGTGCCTGGCTATTGCAATGTGAATTCAAATTTAAGACACTGGGAAAATCTCTTAGAATATGTACATTTTTTTTATAAAATGCACAACTATATATATTTTCTTCTTTTATCAAAACACTTCTGCATACTGTTACTAAATTCTTGTAATATTACTTCTAGCTAAAATTCAGATTTTTAACCTTAAAACTCAAAGTTTTTAAATGACTCAAGAATGACTAATACAAAATATATATATATCCATTTCTCAAATATAGGCATATATCATCTACAGATTTCTATCATAATACTCAAATATATTTTCTTGTATAAATTCAACTAAATCTTTGTTTCTTTTTTTAACCTTAATACATTACCAGATTCAATTGAAACAACTAAATAAAATCCAAACATTCAAGGTCATTACATAACAACTAAAGCAGAATTATAAAACTTCCAAGATTACATGCAAATAATTCATTCTAAGCTCTTATTTAATTCTAATTTAGCATGCTTATCCAATCATTCTCATTAGCCATAGCAGCTTCCTATTTAGAACCAGCATTCCCTGAAAGAGCATTAGAGGCTGCCCCATTTTAAATGAGACACCCCAGATGCCATAAGAAAACAAGGGTCAGATACAAGATCTGGTATGAGAAATATCAAAAATTCCATGATATTAAGTAAATAAGTGAGACATAAACATTTTGTATAGGTTGGCATAGCTTCTTTGATCAATTTTCCTGATTTGTTTATGTTATATTGTGCATATATGATCAGTATTTAAGACTAATTATGTACATACATTCAACTATGCAAACATACATTTCATATAGAAATACTCAGGAACTATCATGGCTCCAGTCCAACCATCCTAGGAATAACACAAGTTCCTACTTCATCAAATTAAGGTTGCATTTACCAAATTTCTTCCTAGCCTCATCTGCCATAAAGGAATCACGGGGACACATTGCAATAAAATAATTCACAATATTGCACAAAGATCTCAGGGCTTAAATAAACCATGTGCCAACTTGCATACTTTAAATACAACAAGCATTCCAACAGTCTTCTTGGCTTACAATCCTTAGTTTATTTACTAAGTGTTCATGTTTGATCCTATCATGAGATAGCTAGGTGATTGAATCACAGTGTACATGAAACATTACACAAAATTTATAAGTGTAAGTCAAAATAGGTTAACATTCATTTCCAGGGGAAATCATATTTTCAAATGTTCTGGCTTAAAGAAAATACAAGAATATTTACAACTGTGAATAGAGACTAGGCATGTGGGTTATTATTGTTTCATAAGCAACCATGTTTGAACTAAATTCAAGATCTAGCTTAAACAAGATTTCTGGCTCATGGGTTTTCTATTTGATCAAGGGTTCAGCACTTTTGGATATTTCCATTGCAACCTTGAATCTTTCATTTGAGCCTCAGCACTTACACAAGTGTAATGCAACTCATATACATATTTTGATTTCTATATTTTTCATGCCATATCTAAACCAGTTACAAGTATTCTCTATTTACTTTCATGATTCATACTTTAACATTTTTGGGTGTAACCAAACAGAGCAAAATATTCAACCATCAAAGCAATCGAAAACATTCATAAACACCCATTAAAACATTCATTAAAACCATAGTAATAAAATTAGAAATATGTAGAAAAATAACATGAACTTGGCTGCCTCATAACAGGACTTAATGCCATGGGTTTAGTGAGATTACTCATAGAAAATGCTTCTCTTGCTTAATCCAGAAAAGAAACCTTTTAAAACTTGCTTTTCTGCTTGCAAATATTTTCTTCTTTGTTTTCTTAAATGTCTTGGGTAGCAAATGATTTTTTCTGGTTTATACTTGGATTTATAAGAGAGGTTTCTCTAGGGTTTTATCATTGTAAAATCCCAATCCTACCCTGGCCAAAACTCATGCATTTTGCATTTCAGATTTGCTTATTTTCACCCTTAATACCCCGGCCATGTAATGCTTACCTCCTCTTTTACTTTTCCATAATATATATTATATTCTTCTTAGGTCATGATAATTGTGTGACATTGTCACTTGTTTATTTTCTAAAAATCCTCCTTTCTATTTTCTACCTAAAGCAATTATTTTGCTTGCAATTTGTCTTTTGCTATTTTAGTGTTACAATTTCACTTGCTTATTTCTTTTTAATATTTTCAATACTTACAGAAATGTACATTTGCATATATATCTTATCTAGGCTTATTTAACTCCTCCTTAATTTCAGAAAGATATGCACCTATATGTGCATACAGGTTTTCAAATCTTTATAACACACACACACACACACATATATATATATATATATATATATATATATTTGGGTTTTCCTTGCTCGGTCTTAATGCTTTGGCATGTCAAACATCTGGAAACAAATTTAGCGACTCTCTCTTTATCCTTGACCCATTAGAAAATTCTCTTCTTATATTGATACATCTTAAACCATTCAGAGTGAATAGTGAAGCTCTGCAAACTTTGGGTTTGAAATATTCTAACCTAATTTCCTTGGTAACGTCCAGTCTTACCTTTCGGTTTATCGGTAGTTAAGTGTCCTTATGAAATTTCTTTATTTACGTTGTTCCTCCATATATATATATATATATGTGTGTGTGTGTGTGTGTATATAATTATTTAGCAGTCTAATCCTATCCATAAAATCAACACAGTGATAAAACAGGAACATGTCTTATACTGTTTCGAACACTTTTCCTAAAGGAGACAACTAGCGATTACAATTCAAAATTCCAAAAGAAAATTTTGATGTCAGCCACCCTTAATCAGCAACTGGTGTTAATGATCTTTAGGTCCTAAAGCTCCTTACCAATTTAAAATGAACATTCCTATAATGTTATTCCACCATCACTCCGCTTCCTTAATTCTCCTTCTTTGTTTCCAATGAATATCCACACCTATAATAATTGATCATTAACATCAAAATTGACGGTCTCAAACCAGTCCTTATTTAACCCCTTTTAATCTATCCACCAATTCTGAAATCCACCTACTATGCCTATTCAATTTCTCAATAAATACCATATTAGACTCCTTAATCGGCCCTCTATTTAATTCCTTTTTATCCTCTATTAGTTACAAATATATTGCCCACTAAATTTGTAATTAATGTCCATAAATCATAGTCCTATAATTATTATGATGTTTATAATAATATGAATACCATTGCAGATTACGTTATTTATATATCTCCTATTTTTGGTTATTAATTACTAAACTAGAACATTCATTTCCATATTTTATTTATCAGAGTTATCCTTCCAAATAGGACTACTGTAATATATTTCCGTAAGTTTACTATAAGTGATATTTATGTTTTGTTTGAAATTACTGGGGATTATTTCTTTCTCTTTTATTGAAATAGGCAATGTAAACTATGAAAAACAATATCCATATCTTACACATCTTTTTCACTTTTTGGTATATCACTTGTCAATTCAAACACATTTTTATACATATTTTGAGACTGAGTAATTTATGGAAATTACACAGAACATGCTCCAAATGAATTGAAACATAGAGATTCACAATCCAAGTCAGCTATCTTATAACCTAATTATAGATCTGGAATATCTTCGCAACTTTACCAACATTCTATAAATAACTGCTTGGGACTGATATCAAATTTCCAAATTAGGTTGTATATAGTATTCTTAATTTATTCACATCCTGAAACATCTAACCATTTTTACCAAGATAGTGATCATTATCCACACCATAAAATATAAACTTAGAAACCCATATTAAGCTAGTATGCGACATTTGAAATTCAAACTTGAAAATGGATTTCCACATCTCGAAAGAAAACCTTTAAGCTTGCTTTCCAAAAGGATTTCCAAGTTGCAAAACCCTTTGGGGAATTGAATTCCTAAATGCATCTAAACACCATTTTTATTTTATTCTATATAACTATTCCATTTTTATTAAACATTTGAATAAAACCTTCCAAAAATATTTGAACCCAACTTTTCACAATTTTCAAAACATTTGCCACTTTATTCCTAACCCCAACTTCAAAAGTTCACAAAAATTATTTAGCAAAGTAATTTCCCTTCTCAAAGACTTACTTCTTTAAAAGTAGGATTTTCAACCTAAAATATTTAAACCCAATTATTAAACCAAACTATGATTAAATAAAAAATCCAAAAAGGATTGCTTAATTTCAAAAGGAGCAAAATAATTTTTCTTTCCAAAAACACGCTATGTTGAAAATTTATTCCATTAAAAGTTGGCCTTTTAATTCAAAATATTTTTTATAACTTTGAGTAATGAAAAGCGGAGTAGACAAGATAGACTTCTATCCCATCATTTTCCTATCATATTCGTATCACTTCTTTCCAATATTTTCTCTAACTAGATTACTACATATTTCAATCAAATTCCATCTCCACTCAACCCCCTAAAAATAAATAATTTATTGTTTCAAAAATGAAAAATCATTGAGTCCAACCTATGCTCCATTCTACATTTATTTCAAAAAGAAAAATCACCGTGTCGAAAATCTTTAAGCTACAAAATTTTAGACTAAGAGTTTCGAAGATCAAAAAACCCTTTTACCAAAAACATTTTTATTCAAAAACTTTTGACTCAACATAATTTCTAAATTATGAATCTTCAAATTTTCTTACTTTTTCAAAACAATAAATTCTAAATAAATCCTTTGAGAAAACTCCTTCAAAAAATTTCAAGGAAGTTTCCAAAAATCTTTTTATCAAATTCTTCTTTCCTACTTGGTCTTTATAAAATCTAGTTTTTTCTTGTGGTGATTAATGTACACATTCTTACTAGAACATGCTAGGAACTTTTCTCTTTCTTGTCATCCTTTACTTTCGAATGTACAGCTATGCTACTTATAATATTTAATTACTACCCAACATGTTTATTCATTATTTCTAAAAATGTCGATTGCTTGTGATAAATGATTATTATTCTAACCGAACAACTCCTAAAGACATTTATTTATTCATTCCAATCTTTACTATTATCTTTCGACAATTACCGTAATAATCTTTTTAATCAATTAATTTAATATTAAATTCTTTTAACTCCCTATTTACTGTACATTTATCATCCTTTTAAATTTAGAGTTACTATCCTCTTCATCTTCATTTCTTACGATCTGACCACCGGCCCGTGGGGAATCGGGATAGGAGTATAATTTTAACTCTATTTATTTTTTCCAACCCATAGTTGCCTTACCCATCCCTTTGGAATATGGTCGCAACTACTTCAATAGTCGGAATTTATAGAGTAAGTTCAAATTAAGTATAAATGCATATTTATATACAGTAGGGTTTTTGAAAAATACTTTTAAAACTAACAAGTACGTTACTCATACGTATACCCATCCCCATTTACCCGGTAACCTAAGCTTCGATACCAACTTTAAAACCCACCCTGAAACAGGTCTAAATTCTGACTAAAAAAAGCCCATAGAGACATAGACACATTCCAAGACAAGCTATTGGTTAATAAAATTTAAACAATACACATTACACAGAGTTATTTATCTATACTTTCAAAATTTCACGGTGGAATGGAATAAAATATAATATCAGAAACAAGTACCCATTTCATAAAAGAAAACCATTTCAGAAACATAACATGTTATCACCAAATCTCACAATATGTCTACATAAAACCTCTATAGTACAATATTTCAAAATAATATAATTGTCTGAACTAGGTACATTAAAATATTTAAAAAGTATAAATAGATAGATAACTGCCACAAGTCTTT
Source organism: Allium fistulosum (assembly GCA_030737815.1). Taxonomy (NCBI): domain Eukaryota; kingdom Viridiplantae; phylum Streptophyta; class Magnoliopsida; order Asparagales; family Amaryllidaceae; genus Allium; species Allium fistulosum. Next base: position 746,476,055 of record CM060905.1, on the reverse strand, counting down.
GTCACTATCTTCGTCTCCTAAATCGGCATAGTCTCCTCTAACATTTGTGTTGTAATAAGGAGGGAGTCAGAACAACAAATGTCTGGTGAATGAAAACCTTAGGTTTTACCACAATAGTATTTAGGCAATACCATCTAGCTAAGTAATATACCTTACGTATTTAAAACAATATCTTACCAGAAACTTCAACTATAAGCCTAAAAGCTTTTCCAGTCTAAATCCCAAAACTCTAATGCAACTATCGCTAATGGTGCAAGAGAAAGCACCCAAACAACTTAATATCTTTCTATTGGAAATTAGGCAAATTTTGACCATTTAATATCTATAAAATAGGTAGGTCCCTGTCATTTAACACCTAACCCATTTTTAGTCTATTTCCAAACTCTAATGCAAATATCGTGTATGATGCAAGAGGATGCACATGAACCACTTAATACCTTTTTGATTGGAATTAGACAAATTCTGAAAATTTAATATCTATAAAATAGGTAGGTCCCTATCATTTAATACCTAACCAAGGCGGGTCCATATGGGGTTCTTCCTAAATGACATCTAAGAAATCTCATCATGTCACTTAATACTTCTTATATTGAAAAGAGGCGGACCCTACTATAGTTACTTAATACCTCTAAACATGAAGCAGTCCCCACTAAACATTCCTCCTACCTTTTATTAGTAATGTGATTATGACCCATAACCCAGACAGTGACGTCTCAGATTAGTCCGACTATTCGCAGGCACTGGCAGCCAAATTGATTGAATAGACTTACTTCTAGAATAGGGACTAACCTCGCATCCACCGAGGTTATTTATTATAGACGATATCTCACATCAGTCCCCAAAGTTACACTGCCGGTAGCTAGATTTAACTGGGTAGACTTCAATGTACTTTAGACTAACCTTGCATCCCTATAACTTAGTCATACTTTCTTTCCTTTAACATACAACCATATATATACTAAGCATATAAACATAATATATTTCACAATTAATACTTAAGGCCACATAAGGGAGAGAGTCCTTATTATGCCTTTAATCATGATTAATTTCCACAATCATTACTAACTTCCTTTCCAGACAATTTAATACTATTTACTAACCTACTAACTTTATTCAATATGTTCAATACGCTATTATCAATACGTTACATACGTACATACATATGTAAGTACCTACATACACGTATGGATATATTCAATACATTATCAATATGAGATCCAAGGTTCAAATTAATATTCCTAATCATACACGCAATAATTCTCTTGTAAAAATTAAGTAAAATGTCAAACTCATACAAATCTCCAAATTCCTAGCAAGAACAGCTAATATCCATAGCCAATAAAACTATACTTCTATAAAAATGGAATATCACCAATCTTGTTTCATATTAATGCACAAGAATTACTCTTTCTATTTCATAGAAATAGATCTTACAATTTAAACCTTTTATATTCCATTCAACTTTTGCACATACGACCTTCGAGTGAGAAAGGGATTCATAGTTATTTAATTTATAGAAATAGGCAGTGCAAACTAATATTAATCAGATTCATACTTTGCACACCATTTCCAATTTAATTATTTTTAGAACCCTCTAACACTACAAGCGGAATTGAAAGGGATAGAGTTGAATAGACTATAAATTATCTAATTCCAAACAATAGTTTTGATTCTCATATATTAGTATAAAACAATTACAATTCCAACCCATTCAAAGATTGACATTTTACTTAGGGAAATTTTAGGAAATTAATGTTATGTGTTGACCAAAATTTCCCAAGGCATATATCAAATCCAAACAAATACTAAGTATTAAAATAGGAAAACTGGAATTTCCACTCACGGATAATCGCATGCTTCTTAATTGCATGCTTCTTAATAGGGGGTTAGGCCTCTATTTATATAGCTAGAAGGAACCATAAATGTTAGAATTGAATAATAAAATCCGGCCTATTCAGGCCTAAGCAAACTCTAGTCTTTAACCCTTCACCGGTCGATCGTTTGATATAGGCAGTCAACCGGTCCTTGTTTTGACCGTGTATTTTCCTTGCCATTTTATTTTTGTTAATAATTAATTAATTTCTAATCAATTGCTAGTTAAGGTAACCAAGCCTAACCCTTAAACTTCTCACGTTAATTCTTTAGATTCAAATTACAAATTAAAAATTTCGAATTCAAACTCATTTGAATTATTTTAAATTCGAAAATTTTAAACATTAATAACTTTCCATTTGAACTCTGATTAAAAAAATTTATATATGAAAACTGATTATAAAAGCGCCATCAATGTAATGGTGCAACTTTCTTGGCCAAATTCTTATATTTACAGAATTTTCATTTTTAGCCTTATTTTAATTAATTAATTTCTTATCAAATTTTATAGAGTTTTACAATCTATCATATAAAAAAGAAAATAATTTAAGGTACAAGGAAAATAATAATAAATGAAAACCAAACAAATAATCAAGAATTGAAAATACATCAATAAGCACACAACAATAAGGCAACGTAAGAGATAGAAATCATCATAACGAAATATTTCCTAATGAGGATGAAGACATTGATTATGCCAAAAAATGTAAAAGATTTCAAAAGGAAAAAATTTGACTTTACGCAAGCAAAGCACGACGTGAAAAAAGGTCCCATGATGTTAATTCCTGTATTAGATCTGAGATAAACAACAGGGATAATAGGAGAATTTCGGATGGCTCTTTTATCAATATGGAAAATCAAAAGAGGATGGAACACTCCAATATTTCGAACAGAGCAAGGTTCTCAATAAAAACATGGAAAGAGGTAATTACATGTAATCGAATTCTGTTGTCAATCCTAATAAATTTTTTTCGGCCTACAAAGGCCAAAAGTCAAAAGTGTGCAAAAATTCCAAATGTAGTTGCAGAAAGGCTAGAAAGCAATGAGTAGTGCTGTAGTGATTTATGTTGTTGGCTCACGTCCCTACTTTCCGTACTATAAGGCAAACAACCATAGAGTCTGAAAACCAACCGGTGAATTAACAATATACTTCAAAGAAAACAGTTTTATGTAATAAAATTTTAGAAAAAAGAAAATCGTCGAAGGACATTGGAGGAAGGTCCTGTTTCACAAATTTTTTAATTAAGTTGCTCTAATGCCAAACTATTGTCAATAAACTTGGTTTATGCACAGAATACCAAAGGATCTAGTATGACAATTAATTATCAAAAACCAATTCAATGAAAGATAATCACTAAGCAAAGAAAAAATAGAAGAGCAAAGAACGTGGAGATTTAACGTAGTTTGGTCAAATTGCCTACATCCATGTACCAACCAACCATTATTTATCTTTTGGAAGAAAGAGAATAACAGAGAAATAACAAAATTATAGATAGAAAACTAGAGAGACAATCATGTAACTACAAATTGAATAATCAATTTCTCCAAAGACTACTTTGCAATCAAAAACCCTAATATAGTTTGACTGTGGAAATTAGGGTTTATCGAAGAAGAGGATTTTGGTAGATTCTCTCACTCACTATCAAGGAACAATTTGGCACTCTTAATCTCTCCACATCTGCAATTATCCTCATACCAAGTCAACTCAAAGCTCCAACTAACAACAAACTTCTATTAAACATTGAAACATGTCAAACATATATGATAGTCCTAACATCAACATCAAACATTCTAAACTTCACACTTTCAAAGGCCACAGCATGACAAGATATGTCATTTCCCATATGAAATACTTCACCATCAATCTCCCTATAATCGACAAAACTACCCATATCTTGCGTTCAAATGCCAAAAGACTCCAGAATCAATCAACCAACTTGTACTCCCTAACGGTGAAACATCGACTAAAAATAATGATGTATCGCTATCACTACTATCAACATCTGATATAATTGCTGCTAAAACTAAAGTTTTTCCTTTCTTCTCTCTCTTCTTTCTAAGAGGTGGACGTTCTCGTATGAAATGTCCTTTCTTCTTTTAACAACCTGCATTTTAATATGTTCGAATTTCAACAAAATCGAAACCCATGGCCATTAAGATACGGGTCTTTGGTTTTGTTAACCTATAATAGACATAAGTATATTAGAGATTGAACAATGTAAACTCATGGTGGAATTTAAAATATAATAGAACATAAATACCGACTGAGACTGCTACCTTGGAATCAATAATATCCCTTGGATATCTAATTGCCCCGTCAGCATCAATCATGAATAAGAAGACTTCTCTATCAACCATTTCCATATTAGTCTAGTAACTTATCCCTCTAATCTATCATGTGGGCTGTAATGAGGAGGGGGTTAGAACAACATTCTCGTAATTTAAAATTTACACACTTTACCCATAACGCTAATTTATGCCGATAGATTTCCATTTAAGTGTTATGTCTATTATTTATGGCTAACCCGTTAAATCATATGGGCATGTATGATATACCTAACCTCCTCTCAGGTATTACCATATATATATATATATATATTCCTATATACATACACACACACACACATACACATATATATATATATACACATAAACTACCAAAAAACCTCGTCCAATTAACACTTTTTGGATAGAGAGGAGGTAGACCCAATGGCCATTCAATATCTTAACCCCGAAGTAGGCCCTTTGCAATGTAAATGCTAGTCAATCGATTCTAGCTATAGAAACCACTGGCCCTTATATACGGCTTTATAATTTATAATTTGATTGTCATACTACTGTCTCATCTCAAAGACTCGTTTAAGGGTTAGCTAGCCTACCTCTGACAAAAATACAATTAAACAACTAAACTTTGATGTCTGTGCATATCTCATATGGATTCTACATTAGTAGAAAGCCAAATCTGTTAGGGAATTACCCAAGTCTTTACTACCGACCACTTGGCACCGCTATTGCTCATAGCCTATATGCAACCCTACTACTAAATACCAGTCCAACAAGTATACTAACATAGCCCATCAACCTTCCACAGCTAACATCCCATTTATACTACCCTAATGTAAGTCAAAGAAAATGCCCCTTTTAATTACTTAATACCTCTTATTAGAAATGAAGTACACCCCATTTCTTTAAAAGTACTGGGCCATTTAATACTTCAAATCAAAGGCAAACCCTTAGTATGTTTTCCTATCCCCATACGCAAATGCATATCCCTTCCCCCCCGGTCCTATAGTTGGAGATGTCACACATTAATAGTAAGATTACACACAATAATTTTCACGGTCATCCTTGAAGAAAGTCAAATTTCGCTGAGGCATCATAGGTGGAGATTTTTCGGTCATCCCGGTTGAGCCAAGCGATCTTAGAAATTAAGATTGGGTGACATGAGGAGGTTTTGGTGGCTCGCGGTGTTACTATGGACTGAGTTATGGATGGGGAGGGGGTGTTTGGGTTTAGATCTAGAGAGAAGGGGCTGGATCCGAAGCGTGTTGCGGATGATGGCATTGGGGGAGAACGCTCACTGCTAGGTCGAAGGAGGAGGGTGCGAAGGCATTGCTCGAGGGTTTTAGATGGAGAGAGAGGGTTAGGGAAGGGAGGAAGATGAAGAGGTGAGGGAAATATGGGTCGGCTAAAACATGGACGTGGTTATATGCTACATTCAAGGTTTGGGTTGCGCTTTTTACCCGACCACCGGTTGACCACTCTGGGGTTATCGGTCAATCGCTATAGGTAGACGATTGTTGAATTTGGGCATAAGTTGATCTTACACACTATTCGGTCCAGGTCAAATTTATTAATAACGATTAATGATATCTTTTCACTCCATCTTCGTCTTCGTCAACCCGATAAGATCCGTACTACTCTGAGTAATCCCTTCCTTCTATATGATGGTGCCTTAGCCTGCCGTCTAGTTCATCGGGCTCTTTTTTTCTTTAATTTCGCAGTAAACTCGCCTATACAGCTTTGGCCATCAACTTACTTCAATAACCCGAAAATATTTCAATTTTTATTCTCCGTATTTTCTTTATATGGGAATATTCGTCTGAACTTGCTATCGAGCATCCTTACTCTTCCTTGCATCATAACTCATCTAAATTAAGTACCATTTGCATTTACCCAACCCTTGAAGAAAGAATACGAAAAACTTCTTATTTATAAATAGGAGAAATCATTGAGCTAAACCTACGCTCTATCTCCCATTCATTTCAAAAATGAAAACTTCCTCCACCAAAAATCTTTAAATAAAAAACTTTTGACTCGGGCAATTTTAAACTAAGAATTTCCAAATTTGCTTACATTTCAATAAAAAAAACTTTTCAATAAATCCTTTGAAAAACTCGTTCAAAACATTTTAAGAAATTTTCATAAATATTATGTCAAATTCTTTCACATGGGGTCGGACTTAGAAATGGAACTTACTTCTTTCTACTCACCTTCAAAACAATCCAGTTTATCATCTTGTGTGGTTAATATACACCTTCTTGCGGAAACTTGCTCCACTCGTTCATATTTAATTTCCAGATGCTTGCAAAATATATATTCTTACTTACCATTTGTTTGGATGAAATGAACACCTTCAATCGACAATCTATCAAAATCCACAATCATAATCACCCTAGGCCCAACAAAAGAGTAATATACCATCCAGCCTCTGAGACCATTCTATATGTCGCGCTCACGTTGTTCTTGGTTAACACGTTACAATACAGCCAATGCTTCGTGCGGTAATTGGGGTATGTGTATAAATTTAGCTCTATTTATTGACCCAACTCATGGTTGCCTCGTCCATCCTTTCGAAATATGGTTGCGACTACTTCTATAGTCATAATTTATAAAGTTTAGAATATAATACGCATATAATTATAGGTAAAAATACAAATATGTTCTCACAGCATATCCTAATTCCTATGATCGACTAGCCTAGGCTTTGGTATCAAATGTAACAGCCCACACCTTAATTGCTCGAATTATGAATAATCGTAACCCAAATCCATTAATATTCGGATTGTTCGGTTTTATAACCTGTAATAAACATAAATGTATCAAAAATCGATCAATATAAACTTATGAAGGAATTTAAAATATAATAGAACATAAAACCAACTAAGGTTGCTACATCGGAATCAATTGTATCCATTGGATATCTAGTTACCCTGTCAGCACCGATCATGAATAAGAAAGCTTCTTCATCTACCATTTTTGCCTTCCTCCAGTAACCTATCCCTCTATTTTATCTTGTGAGTTGTAATGAGGAGGGGTAGAACAACATTCTGGTGATTGGAAAATTACAAATTTTATCCATAACACTAATCTATGCCGATTGATTTCCATTTAAGTATTATGCCTATTATTTACGGCTAATCTGTTTCATCCTATGGGCGCATAGGATATACCTAACATCCTTCGAGGTATAACTATATGTATATGTATATGTATATGTATGTATGTATGTATGTATGTATGTATGTATGTATGTATGTATGTATGTAAACATAAACATAAACTACCCAAAACCCCGGCCACTTAATATTTCTTGCATAGGGAGGAGGAAGTCCTAACGGCCATTTAACACCTTAACCCCAAAGCGGGCTCTCCACAACGTGAACGCTTGTTGATCGGTTCTAGCTACAAAGACCAATGATCCCTATAAATGACTTTATAATTTATAATTTTATTGTATACTACTAATGCATCTCAAAGACTCATCTAAGGGTTAAATAGCCTACCTCAGAGAAATAAAAAACTAACAAACTAAATTTTGAGGTCTTTGTGTATCTCATAAAGATTCTACACTAGTAGAAAGAGAAATCCATTAGGGCATAGTCTAAATCTTTTTTATCGATCGCTCGGGACTGCTGGTGGTCATTGCCTATATGTCAGGCCTACTATTAAATTATGGTCTAACAAAAATAGTGACATAGCCTGTCGACCTTCCACAGTTGACATATCGTTTAGCCTAAGCAAATGTAAGTCAAGGAAAATACCCCTTTCGGTTACTTAATACCTCTTATTAGAAATGAAACATACCCCATTTCCTTAAAAGTAATGGGTCATTTAATACTTCAAATCTAAGGCGAATCCTTCGTATATTTTCCTTTTCCTATACACAAACGCATATCCCCTCCCTACAGGTCCTATAGTTGGAGATGTAACACATTAACAGTAAGTATACATAACTGGCGGTAGCCTCTAGCTGAAGGGCAGAATTCTGTTGTGTAACTCTATTGACCTTGCATCCAAACTCATACTAAACAAAACCAATTGTCCTAGGCCTAGTCTTTGGCTAGGCCCACTAATTCACGCACGTCCTAAATGTATTATTAAAGCTATATAATTTCCTGCTATGCTTCCGAGCATTTAATTTCTAACTTATATGTTTATTTACTGTATTCCATAAATGTTAATTGTCCATAATAAACAGAAATTACTATTCTATTTGTACAATCTCTAATGACATTTATTTATTTGTTCTAATTCAATCTATTTACGCCCATTTCTCTTTCCCATAAATGCCATATGTTCTCATGTAATTCCTATAACTCCTAATTAACTGCCTTTACTTTATTAATTTTGGAGTTATTATCACTAATCCATCTACACCTCCTAATCCTATATTTTAAATTGTTATTAATAACTAATATGAATATCATCATAAATTACGCTATATATATAGTTAACCGATGAGTGCGGTCATATGTATATGTGTGCGTGTGCGTGTTTTCCTATTTCTAACTATTAATTCCTGAACCAGAACATTCCTTTCCACGTTTTAAATTATCATAGCCCTCCCTCTAAAAAGGATTACCATTATAATTTTCCATGAATTAACCAATAGTAAGGCCTTTACTTCATTTGAAATTACAAGGAATTATCGTGTTTTTATCGAAATAGACAGTGCAAACTACGAAGGAGAACAAACGTACTTTACACATCTCTTTCATTTTTGGTATATTCCCTATTATCTCAAACGATGCACTTTTCATACATTTGTGGAATTAGATCATTTATGGAAATTGCACGGAAATAGATACAATTAATTATACCCACAATGCTCTCAATAAATCGAAGCATAAAAATTCACATTCCAAGTCACACTAGGGCAACCTAAGTTAATATTGATATTTTACAATCGAACAAAAGTTCTGGAATAAAATTTACAACTTTATCAACATTCAAATTTAATAAATCTAGGGATTGATTCCAAAATTTCCAAATTAGGGTGTAAATACCATTACTATTATAATTACCTATCCAGGAGAATACTTGTGAATTCCTATACGTTCGTTTTAAGCCAACAACTAATCGGATCTTTTATTGGCATGATGATTAAATAAAATTCAACGATATAAATTTCAGTGTTATACATAAATTATATAAATTTCTACTCACCTTTTAAGTTTTTCATATCTCTCAAATCTGAATCTATTCCTTCTATATGACTCCTTTTTCGTCCAGAAGAATATATATAACAAGGTATATACATACTTTAAAATTATATATCTAATAAGAGATTTGGGGTTAAGGGGAATATATATTTATAATAATGAAATTTGCCTATTTCTTACGCAACATTGTCTCACTTCTTCTCTTTTTCCCTTTAATTTTCCGTCCTTCTCTGATTTGTATGTATATATAATATTTAATAATTTCTAGAAATAGTGGAGAAGGAAAAATGAAAAAGCTACACGGCTTGATCAGAAAATATGAGAATAGAAGTGAGGGTTTAGGCTTGCATTTATCAGTGCTTGAATCAACTGTATACATTAGATTAAAATAATTAAATCTAGACCGTTCGACCAAGGCTCAAACCATAGCCGCCGCCATACAATCGGTCGAACAGCCTAAGGAGAGTGTCGACGGGTGGAGTTCGCATTTAATAATATTTATTTCCTATAATTATTTCATTCTGAAAACTTCAAATGCTGATAACTTCTTCGTTTGAACTCTGATCACAAAACCCCAAATATGAAAGTTACTCAGAAAATCACCACGAATGCAATAACGCATGTTTCATGGCCGAATTACAACATTTTTCCAAGTTCCATTTTTGAACCTTAATAATTATTTATTAATTACCATAAATTTTACGGGGCATTACATTCTCACCCCCTTACAGGAATTTCGACCCCAAAATTCCTCAGTGATTGAATCATGGGGCATAGCATGCAACCATCCTAAACTATTCGACCCCAAAATTCCTCAGTGATTGAATCACGGGGCATTAAGCTTGGTTAGGTCTTAATTAATCAATAATTAAGCCTTAATAAATTAATAATTAGTTAATAATTAAACATTAATTAAACTTTAATTCAATAAACATTCATTTATAACTAAACCCTAATTAAGTAATAATTAAGTGAATAATTAACCTTTAATTAAATAATTAAATCTAATTTAATAATTAATTAAAATAATTAAACTTGATTAAGTAAAAGTTTAATTACCTTTTATCTTAATTAATCCTTACTTAAAATTCCTTAATTAAAAATAATTAATTTCGTCAATAAATTCTTAAACTCTAATTACTTAATAAATTAATAATTATCCATAATTAATAAATTAATAAATAAATTATTTAATAACAAAAGTTAACCTTTTTACTTACATAATGAGTTTGAAAAGAGTTTCCAAAAAATCAATTCAAAAGAAAACACTTTAAAATTTAAATCGTATAATTTTCCCAAACTACATCCATAGCGACTAAAACTTGAACGAATTTTCTTTTCAAATCGAATCTCAAGTCCTTTGCGACTTGTAAAGGTGCTAATTTTATAACCATTAAATCACATACACTTGATTTTTGTTTCACAATTATACTACCATCATCTCATAAGTACATCACATATACATATCCAAACATCTCAACATATCATCCAAACTACAATTCTACACCAAACCACCAACTTGTAATCATATATCATCCAAACAACATCATAATTCAACGCACCAAGCGATATATTTTTACAACATATAGTTCATTATAATCAAGTTGATTTCTTTTTCAAAAATAAGATTTTTACTCACTGAAGCTTATAGATTCAAGATGAGTACTAGAACTTGGATACGAGCTAGAACTTCGCAAATATGAAGTCATTGGATGCCTGCACACCCAAATTGGGCTCGACCTTGGACAAATTGGGCTCGGCTATGGATGTTTGTGGAGGGTGTGGACTTGTAGCTTGGAAGAGAAGTGTTGTAGTATATGTAGAAGTACTTTAGTGAACTTTAGAAGAGATTTTAAGGTAGAAATCAGTGATTTTTCTTAAGTTAGAGTTTATGAAGAGAAGCCATGGAATTTTTCTCAAGCTTTAGGAAATTGAAAATGAAGAAGAAAATTTGTAAACTGAGAATTTTGAAAGGGAAGGGGTATTTAAAAGCATAGGAAAATCTTTAAATACATAGTAACTTGAATTTAATAATATACACATGCATGCACTCCCATACCCTCCCCGTAACTTCCGCCCATCACATGTACCCCCTCCCCCCTTACCATGCATATTATTCATGATGTGCACACTTGTCTTTTGTTGTTGAGATAACTATATTTATATGTTAAAATATATACATTTTATGTAAAAATCTTACTTATCTTTATACATATATAAGCTTAAGCGAGAATAGTGTACATGTATATATTCTCATGGAAAATTAGTTTATAATATGCATGTATGTGTTTACAATAGTATTTTATAACTCTTAACCAATGAAAAATCAAAATTTTGGAAAATAAGTTCCGGTCATATTTTCTATTTTTTCATGAACTATATAAATTGGTAAACAAAATTTGAAAATTGTTTTATCATCATCGGTAAATAATTTAAATAGGTTTATTTGAAAATAAAAATCCATTAAATAAATTATTAAAATATATTTTAAACGGCCAATTTTTAAAGCGATAAAATTCTGGGTCATTACGCTCTTTCCCCCTTAAAAGAAGTTTGTCCCGAAATTTGTCACAATCCTAACTCAAAAGTATTATTAAATAAAACCAAGTTTATTTAAATCTTCTTATTTATATAATTCAAATTTAGCTTCATTTATTAATCTATCCTCTAGCCAAAATACCTTATGACATGTCAACCCGTACCTACTGTGTTGACATAACATAAAGTCATGAATCTTATTAGCTCTAGTCCTAGTTTATTTAAAAGGGTAGGAGAGATAAAACTATGATAGGAACTAATATCCATCAAGAACAATAGAAGAAACAGTACATAGATATATAATATCATTCAAATAACACACAATCCTAGATACACACCAAGTGACTCCATCATAGATGGGAAGTACACTTCAAAAGATATATACAACAAAAGATACTAACAAGGCATAACTTAGGATACTATTCCTAATACTAGACTCTATCTTGCCAGTGCTAAACTGATCTTTCCACAACTCCTTTTCCTTTTTCTGCTACTAAAGAAAATGGTTCTATGATAATAACAAAGGGTTTAGGCTGCCTCCTTTCCTCGAGTTCAGGACAATTTCTGACAAACTGACCCTCTTGGTGGTAGTAGAAACAATTCTTTGGTGCATTCTGCTTCTTAAGCTTTTGTCCCTTAGCATTTGCTTTCTCCATTCTCTCTTTCTTAACCCCAACTACTTTTCTGAACCAAGTGATCTTTCTCTCCCTATCCGAAGCAACCATATTTAGACACCTTTGCTTCCTATCTTCAACTGGTGCAGTAGTAGGCGGCTGCAGAGCAAAATCTTCAAACCGTAGAGCATTACTTATCATCTTCTCGAATGATCCTTGGATATTCTTCATCATGTTATTATGTAGCTCGTTGCACCAGCCTAGCTAATTCTTAACTTCCATGATTGATTCTGAACCCAAGAACTTCCTTTGACTTAAAATCTCAAAATCACGGCATAACAAAGCAAAGTCCATTAAGGTTTGCTCTTGCCACCCTTCCTCAACAACATACCCATTAGTTCCTAAAACTCTAGGATTCATAATTCTTAGTTATCCGGATTCATATTAAAAAATTTAATTTCAAACCTTATTAGTCATTTCCTAAGTTTAGAGAATGATTTTAAAAGCAAATAAAAATAATTACATAGCATTCAAACATCTCCAAGGATACATATTATACATAACTTCCTAAAACACCATCATATTTATGAGTTCATCTCAAGATACTTATCCCCATCTACTGTTCTCCTCCTCTTTTTGTGTACACATCCCTTCAATTATCTCTCTCAGGGTGGCTAGTTTCTTCTAAATAGTTCCTCCGTCCTGTAGTGCTCTTTGAATCATAAGACAAATTTTCTTGATGTGTCCAAGTTGTTGGCAAAAGAAGCAATGTTTTTCCCAAACTTTAGGAACTATCGGTCCCTCCTTTCCTTCAATACAATGGTCCATAATATGTCTTGTCTAATGACATAAGTAGCAACTAATTTCCTTTCCTTTTTTAAGAATTTCCTTTGTGGACCATTCTTTTATGATTTGTCTTCCCAAGGCCTCTTCCAACACGGTAGAAATTTCCTCTTTTTGTATCTATTGATGCTGCCGTTCTTTGTTGAAGTTGTCGGCTTCTTCTGAACTTCAACTACTTCTTCATTAGGAACCACAACTGCTTTTGGCGGCATGTCTATCAATCTATCCATCCTTTGTTGTTAACTTCTTCGATCTCTTTCCCTCTCCTCTCCTTCCTTGCGTAGCCATTCTTACTACCTAAATATAATAAGATACCTTTAAAATACACTTCCAAATCGTGTTCATATTGGGAAAGGTATTGTTTCCAAATGATAATAGGCAGATATTATCATTCCTTATCAGCCATTACACCCAACAATTCTGTCCACTTTGAAAACCTTTTCTTTACATATAAAATATAATCCAATGTAAAATTATTTCGTATACCGTTTTTGTAACGTTTCGAACTTTTCGACGCTCGAAAGTCGACATTAATACGTCCACTGTATCAAATGCCGCGTAGTCGAATGCCGGAAAACCGAACCATTAGGGTTAAAAAGAAGAGGTAGAAGAAGACAGAAGAAAAGAAAGAACAGAAACAGAAACAATATCAGAATCTCACATTCGCAGCGGAACAATATACAATAGATGAATGACTAATCTTCAAAACAAAAGACTATATCAGTTTATACACACATCAATCAGAGTCAATATACAACTCAATACAACAATGGACAGTTATATAAACTTGTCCTCACACAGAATACACAGCGGAATAAATAAAAAAGTACGGTAGTACGCCCCGCCATCCAGCTTATCTCCAAAGCTCCTGAATATCCAGAATATCCTGATAACATAACTCTAGGCTGCCCGTATGGAAAATTATGGGCACCCAGAGTTTAGAATGGGAACAATAAACTCCGAGTCAGTCATGGTGACTGGTGTGAGATCGTAAAATAGTTAATTTCACAAAGAAAATAAAACAAATTCGCAATGCTTTTGGAAAATGAAACTACCATAAGACCTCCTGCCACACACACAATGCAAACGCAGAATTGGAGGAGATTTCTTCTTATGATAGTCAAATATGCTTACTACGCAAAATCTTTCTAATATCATTATTAGTGCATAGTGTCGAAACCATTTTGAAAGTATAATATTAATCTTAGCCAGCATACAACCATTATTGTATGCCTACTATAGCTACTATGTTCAATAGCAGGTTGCCGCCACATTCCATAGCAGGTAAAACAACTAAAACCGTACAAGGCTCATATTGTTTCTTTGGATTTCCAACAAATGGTTAGGCAAAGGAACTTCCTTACACCGAAATGAAACGCCACTGGAAAGACGCCCCGAGAACCTAACCGGATCTCTGCAAACACAAGGCCGACGCTACCTCACGTTGTACAGCTGTAACTAGGTAACCAACACACTAACACTACCTCACGCTGTACAGCTGTAACTAGGTAACTAACACACAAGTATGCCATCCCCCCGGTCGTTACCGACCTTTATCCGAGGATCCCCAACCACAAAGCAACAACCACAAAGTATAAGAAATTTGCAGCATCAACATAGGTAAAATATTTGGGCTCCATACCATGATATCACCTCTTATCCAGAAGGAAATGAACTTACCCTAGGGGCGCGACCCCTAAAAACCTTGCCGCAACATTCCTGTTTCGACCATTACCGGGTTGTGAGGCTCGACGAAGTCTCGTCCACAAAGCTACGCTTTTTCACAAAGCCATGCTTTGATCAACAAATGATCAATAGCACTTCGTATGCCACATTACCAAATTGGGAATGTATCACTAGTCACCATCAACTACATAACCTCTGAGCTCGTACGTCTCAGAGAAGGGTGTTAAGCTAAGAGAATAAATTCTCCGCTACCAACAGAAATGTATTTGATAGAAACCAGCTTTACATCTCAAAGTGTAACGTCAGACACACATCCATACAAGTCCGCTCCGGGATCGAACGGAACCGAAAGCACTTCCAAAGAAGCCCTTGCAATCCGGGTATTCACTAATCACGTCCGGACTTCCCATCACAAGAAGAGTGATATAAATCTCTATATCGGAGCACCTCGGTGCAGAGACATTCGACAGGTTGTCCTTTCATTTTCGAAAATACCCGGTCTTCACACCGGTCTTCAAATGTTATCCATTCACGACGTATCACTATTCGGAATGGGTTATATGACATAAAGTCCTCTCCCGGCTTAACCGAATAATGAGCGTTTGTTTTAAAAACAAATCAAGTGCCATTTCAAAGGCAAATATTGATAGTCGGTTATTTAACTATCAACAACATATCACAACAATCATCAGATTTAAATAATTTTTCCCAAATTATTTATTTTCAAAATATCTTCACAAGATATATATTTTTCCACACTTTAACATTTTGAAAACCAATTTCAAATCACTTTTCACACTTCATCACTTTGAAAACAAATTTCAAATCACATTTTCCACACTTCATCAATTTGAAAACAAATTTCAAATCACATTTTCACACTTGGAATAAAATTCCCGATATTATTTATTTCCCTTTTTCTTAATAAATTCCCACCGTGAATTTAAATTTCCAAATATTCACTTTCAAACACCAAATCAATTTCAAATTGATTTCAAATTTCATTTCAAACCCCAAATCAATTTACAAATCGATTTCCAATTTATTTCAACACAAATCAACTTTCCATTCAACATCAAATAAATTTTCATATCGATTTCCCAAAGATTTATTTTCAAATACCAAATCAATTTTCAATTTGATTTCTATAAACTTATCACCTTTTAAAATAAATTCCTTTATCTCTTCCAAACCATCTAAAATTCCATTTTAAATAAATTTCCCAACTTTCGAATAATACTGTTCAAAATCCATTTATAAAAATCTTTTCCCATATTTTGGAAATAATTCGATAAGATTTCAAAAATCAACTTTATGCTTTAAATTCCTTCTTTGAAATTCAACCAAATTCTTTCAAAAGAATTTACTTAAAATTTCAAACTTTAAATTTCAAAAATCCAATTTATTTATTTCTGGTATCCAACGATACCAAAAATACATTCGACTAAATTTTTAGCCTTCAACACATTCAATCATTAATATAATCATTCACAGATTATCAATAAATCATCACACAGCATATGAAACAAATTCATACAACATATGAAACAAATTCATATAGTTTGAGGAATCCAGTTGGATCCCTCCAACCTGTTTCCCTGCATCCACAGACGTTAGCACAATACCAATTCCACTTCGAGGTGGAATATCGCGGTATATGGGATTTATAAAATACTATCCGCTATTATGCGGTGCAATAGGGTCTCATCCGCTATAAAATGCGGGAAATCAACAACTCCAATATATATATATATTCCAATATATATATATATATTGCTATATATATTACTATATATACTATCACAATCCAAACAGCAATCAATAACTGAAAATCCAACTTTCATTTGAGTGAGAAGATCTCACCTTTGCTTTTAATTAGCAGTCCATTTCCATTTTGACCATTTCTTCACGATTTTGACCTTGTATAAATAATTATATCATTTATTAATATTCGAATAAATCGAACAATTAAATTCCCATTTAATGATTTACTTAACAAATGATTTTAAATTAATTTTCTTTTATATAAACTTTACAACCTTTTTACAATTTCTATATTTTCCCAAATCTTATATATACATTTGCCGTTTACCTTTATACATTTATTAATCCCAAAGAAAATAAAATCCCTTTCTAGCCTATATCAAATTAAAACAAAACTGCCCCTTTCTTTGCTACTGTTACTGATAACAAAATGGAAATTTCCCTTTACTTTAAGAAAAAAAACTTTTCTTCTTCACTGTCCATATACTTTCTGTAAAATAAAATTTACTACTCTAATTTTATTTTTTTAAATGACTTAAACAAACTCAGAAAATACCTCACTGTCACCGTACACGCGAGATCTGCTATCCACGATCGTCGCAAAGCCCCACCTTCATGTCGTGAAACCACGTCACGACACTCCCAATGCCTTGCCATCGCACGAACGCATGCGCCACGCCGACGCTTTCCAGGCTGATGCCAATATTGCCCAAGAACGAATCCCTAAATCGCGAACTAATCATCATTCGATTCCGCGACATCGCCGCTCCCCTTTTGGTTCGAACGAATAGAACTCGCCGCCGTGCACGCTCGCACCTACCCCCAGATGCATCGCCACCTCTCCCTGGAACAACAGCTCTACACGCGACTCCCTACCCCCATCGCGATTCGATTCGAAATCGAATCCAATTTCGTTACTTTTTTTCTTCTTTCGAATTGCTGATTCGGTTTTAAAAAGAGGACTTCGGCTTGTTTTCGAACAGAAAGAGAAGAGGGGAACTAGTTTGAACGAGAACAAAAGAAAGGGGAGAACGAGGTTCTGAATGAACTTATATCGGCCATTAATTTCTTTAATTTTTTTCTTTTCTGCAAAGAAGGGATTGGTGGAGTTTTTTAAAAAAGGTGAAAGGAGAGAACATGAATGATGTTGCGTGTACGAGTGGAGACAGTGATTTGAAGGAAAGGCAGCTGGATGTTGGGTTGTAGGAGAATAAATATACATCTATTTAATTCAAATTCAAATTCAAAACGTCACGAATTTGCAACTCAAAATTTCGATATCCTATCGAGGCATGCCGCTAGGCGTTTGTAATGTTATACGCCTATTCCGAACACAATGGAAAAGGTTCCGAGTCCAAATTTGATCGTATGGAGAAGATAGCTTTTTGGACCAATTATTAAGTTGATTTTCGATAAAATTTCAGCGCGTTTGCTTATCGTACGGCCACACGACGACTCCAAACGTTATGAAAATTGAAATCCGATAATAATACAATATTACAGATCCAATGGAACTAGTTTCGTCGAATTCCGAGGCTGTGCCCCGGAACGCTATTTTTAAATTCAATTTAAACGATAAAATTCCAAAACTGAACAAACCACTTCCAAATTCAATTCTGAAAGTCAGTACCTTCAGAATTATCAATATAGATTTTCCAAGCCTTGAAAATATTTTTAATCAGCTTAAAACTGAAAATTCAAATTTTTACCCAACTTCAGTAATTAAATTCAATAATTTAATCACCAAATCCATTCTGATACTTGAATTTCAAATTGAACTATCATTCAAATATTTAAACTCAATTAAATATTCACATTTCAAATGTCAAAAATTCAGGGTCGTTACAGTTTTAAAATAATATTTTGTTAGTTTTCCTAGTTCAAGTATTTAATAAACCCCTATTGACACCATGACATCCCACGTCTCGACCAGAGTTCTTAAGCTACTCCACTGGTAAATCAACACAATATAAAACATTTTTATATCACTAACAAATACGCACTCGTATATATAATACACTCAAACTCATAATAAGGCATTTCATTACTTAATCTCTTAATGAGTTTCCCCATAAAAGCCTAGTTGTTCGCTTAACCTCGCTCCGATACCAAATGTAACAACCGGGAATTTCGACCCTTGAAAATCGACACTAATACGCCCACTATATTGCGTGTCGAGCATTCAAGTGCTAGAAAAAACCCGATCATTAAGGGTGAAAGAAAAAAGATAGAAGAGAAGAACTAAACAATACAAAATCTCACAATGCAATGAAACAATATATATTACTCAACGTAATATATTACAAAGTCATTTCAAAAATGTTACATCAGAGTCATACTAATACAAATTCTATACAAGGGCAGTTATAACAGACCGTCCCTACCTAACTGAATACAATATACATATAATACAGTGGAAACAAGAAAAATAACTAGCAATCGATGAAGCCACCTTCTCCAAGCTCCTCATAGTGAATCTCTGGAAAAACCTGAACTACTTGGCTATCCATTCAAACTTGAGCACCCAAGAGTTTAGGAAAAGAAAATAAACTCTGGATCAGACATTGGTCTGCTGTGAATAAACTCGAAAAAACTTAGTTATTACTTTAGAAACACTTTTGAAATTAAAGGTATCTCGTAAGACCACGCAGCAAAACACGGATGGGTTTTTACCTTACGATAACAAAAACCCTTGTATATAAAGTCCAGTGATATTATAATAACGTCTAAGGATTCAAATACATATCAAAATAGTTGAAATCATTACCATATTAAATTCCAGCATAATAGGCTCTAAAATCAAAACTGTAAAGGCACATATTGGAGATTGGATTCCATACTATGGAAAGATAAGGAACTACCTTTTGGTACACCCCTAGAAAATGCACCTGGAGTCTGACAAGAACTTCTTGTACCCCTGCTACACAGAGCCGACTGCCCCTTTAACATGGCGAACCAAATTACCTCATCCTTTTTGACATCGATGCCCTATATTGCCAAGGTGTTTGCGAGCAAAACAAATCGAATATGGACAATCCAGATAGGGGTGGCGGCTCCTAATGGTAGCTGACCACATGGCTCTGCTACATACTCTGTTTTTCCATTTCCTAGTTTGTGAGGCTCGTGAGATCACGTCTTTACCTTCTTCCTCTTAGCAGACCATCTTGAAATGCTATCATTGCCATCCAAGAAGAAATTCAATGCCCCCATTCATCCATACAAGTTCGTTCTGGGTCTGAACGCAACCGAAGGTACTACTTCCACTACATCCATTTTGGAATCACCCTCAAGATCAGTAGCAAGTCGCCTTTGCACTTCAAGAGCTCTATCTTCAATCATCAAATGTCTTCCACTCAAACGCATGTGTTGGTTCGAAGTGGGTTTCGAATAACATATCCGATGCCAATCTCTTTAAACCAACAACCGATAATTTCCGGTTGACTCATTTCTGGTTCTTTTGGAAGCAAGTTTTCGAGTCCTTACCGGGGAACTCGAATTTACACTTATACTTCCTAAGTCAAAACTGGCCAGATTTGATAGTTGGTTATGTAACTATCAAATATACAAACAACAGAAATCTAAAGACTTAATTACCCATAGCAACCACTAAGCCTCAAAACACAACTTTCATTTATTAAATCTCTTTACAAAACATTCATATACTTATCTCACTAACATAAGTATATTCACAAAAACATTAGTTAAGATTTCTTATTTCCAAATCATGTTAAAAATGATTCTAACATCGTAATTCAAATTGGAGGTAAGGATAACTCTAAACACTGTTCCTTCGGTGTTAAGTGTGGAACGGAAGTTCCATACCACCTTTTGTTTAAAAGGTCAGTCTCGAGTAACACAAATCTTAAATTCTTTTTAAAATTTACTTTCCCAAACCTTTCAAAAACAATTCATTTTATTCATGAAATATCCTTTTCTTATAGACCCAAATCCATTAGAGAAACAGTTTATAGAACTTCCAAATTCATTTATCAAGCTATTTCATAAATATTCAAAACCGTATATAACTCCTTTATAAATAACCAAAACTTTTATAAACTTCTTTTATAAACATTCAAACCCTTCCCAAAATTCTTTTATGAATATTCAAAACATTTAAAACTTCATTACAAAACCCCAAAATCATTCATAAAATTCCTTTATAAACCTTTCATATTTAAACAACTTCTTTAATAAAACCTTATCCAAAAAGTTCCTTTTGGTCCACTATTTAAGTATCTTATCTAAAAACGTTGCCAAATCATCCTTGAAATGTATTATCCAAAATGGAATAACTTTGAAATCATCATCAAAAAGGAAAATGAAAACATTAATTTCACAAAATCAAACGGATGCTTAGAGACCACAAGGGTTCTTTTAATTTGGTTCTACTTAACAAGTTAACATGGATATTTGCATGAGCAAGCAGTAAGTAAAGAGGATCATTCAATTACAATCAATTAATCCATTATATGGGTAACTGCCCTAGTATTTATAATAGCAGAATGGTGTTTTGTTTAGCCAACAGATGTCATTTGGTTTCCTAGTCATAAAGGGTTGCTTAAGGCTTAGACAAGAGATTCTTCGGTTTAAAAACAATTTACTTAGATAAGAAAACTGGTTTAAAATAAATAAGTGATAGAGTTTTAAAGAACATTTAAAATCAATAATCCTCAACTAATTCATAAGTTAAAACTTAATTAAACCTTCATAAATCTTAATTAAATAAAAAATTAAATCATAATTAAACCCTAATTTAGCTTATTTAACTCTTAATTTATTTAACTAAAAGTTAAATCTCAATTAAGCTTGATTAAGTCTTCATTAATTAATAATTAAACCTTAATAAATTAATAATTAGTTAATAATTAAACATTAATTAAACTTTAATTAAATAAACATTCATTTATAGCTAAACCCTAATTAAGTAATAATTAAGCGAATAGTTAACCTTTAATTAAATAATAATTAATTAAATAATTAACTTTAATTTAATAATTAATTAAAATAATTAAACTTGATTAAGTAAAAAATTTAATTACCTTTTAACTTAATTAATCCTTTCTTAAAACTTCCTTAATTAAAAAAAATTAACTTCGTCAATAAATTCTTAAACTCTAATTACTACTTAATAAATTAATAATTATCCATAATTAATAAATTAAATAGATAAATTGTTAAATAACAAAAGTTAACCTTTTTACATACTTAATGAATTGGAAAAGAGATTTCAAAAAAGCAATTCAAAAGAAAACACTTTAAAATTGAGATCGTGTAATTTTCTCGAACTGCATCCGTAGCGACTATCGCTATGAACGCAGTTCGTTAGAATTGGTTTCTAGGTTAAAATCTCATTTTAACTCTTGTAGACATATTTGAAAACCTAAATGAAAGGTTTTGAAAACTTAAATAAAAGGTATGAACTTGGAAACCATTTTTCAAATCCAAAACTAGAAAACAAGAATTTTCTTTTCAAATCGGATCTCGAGTCCTTTGCGAATTGTAAAGGTGCTAATTTTATAACCATTAAATCACATACACTTGATTTTTGTTTCACAATTATACTACCATCGTATCACAAGCACATCACATATACATATCCAAACATCTCAACATATCATCCAAACTACAATTCTACACCAAACCACCAACTTATAATCATATATCATTCAAACAACATCATAATTCAACGCACCAAGTGATATATTTTTACAACATATAGTTCATTATAATCAAGTTGATTTCTTTTTCAAAAATGAGATTTTTACTCACTGAAGCTTACAGATTCAAGATGAGTACTAGAACTTGGATACGAGCTAGAACTTCGCAAAAATGAAGTCGTTGGATGCTTACACACTCAAAATAGGCTCGACGTTGGACAAATTGGGCTCGGTTATGGATGTTTGTGGAGGGTGTGGACTTGTAGCTTGGAAGAGAAGTGTTGTAGTATATGTAGAAGTGCTTTAGTGAACTTTGGAAGAGATTTTAAGGTAGAACGAGGTGTTTTTTCTTAAGTTAGAGTTTATAAAGAGAAGCCATGGAATTTTTCTCCAGCTTTAGAAAATTGAAAATAAAGAAGAAAATTATTAAAATGAGAATTATGAAAGGGAAGGGGTATTTATAAGCTTAGGAAAATCTTTAAATACATAAAGTAACTTGAATCTAAAAAAACTACACATGCATGCACTCTCATACCCTCCCCTTAACTTCCGCCCAGTACATGTACCCTTACCCCTCCCCTCCAAACCAGGCAACTGTTGATGACACGCACTCCTGTCTTTTGTTTTTAAGATAAGTATAATTATATGTTAAAATATATACATTTTTATATAAAAATCTTACTAATTCTTATACATATATAAGCTTAAGTGAGAATGATTGTACATGTATATATTCTCAGAGAAAAATAGTTTGTAATATGCACATATGTGTTTACAATAGTGTTTTAACACTTTGGGTAACTTTAACCAATGAAAAATCTAAATTATGGAAATTGAGTTCCGGTCACATTTTCTATTTTTTTATGAACTATATAAATTGGTAAACAAAATTTAAAAACTGTTTTACCATCATCAGTAAATAATTAAATAGGTTTATTTGAAAATAAAAATCCATCAAATAAATTATTAAAATATATTTTAAATGGCCAATTTTTAAAGCGATAAAATTCTAGGTCGTTACAGCTAAATTTATATCCATCAACACACAATCCTTCCTACTCTAAGCATATGGCATTGGAAAATTAGAAATTTTCATTTCCCATAAAAAAAACTTTTTCTTCCTACCAATCAAATGTGCGAATGATTTGAAAATTCAAATCCTCAAAAGCATTTAAATGCCATTCTTCTTTCAAAACATTTGGACAAAAATTTCCAGAAACATTTGAACACAACCTTTCAGAAGCATTTAAACATTCAAGCCAAAGCTTAACGTAATCTGGATTTGGTCAATCAGTTAATGAATATGATTGACCCTAATTTTACACAATAAATCCCAGACCTTGAAACCTATTCCTTTATTCGAAACGATGACAAACTAACATGTTCATAAATTTTAGCTTTTATGGCACAGGGATAACGACCTATGATTTCATAACAAACCTGGCATGTCCTTTGCCTGCTAAAATTTATTTTATAAACTTCCCGTCTTACAATGAATTTACGGTTAGTTAAGTGTCTAGATAAGATTTCCATATTTATATTGTCTCTCTCAAATATATAATAACAGCCAACATATCTACAAACAACAGTATATTAAATAAGCAGAATGCATATCCCAATATATCATACGTATCTTTTATAAAAAAAGAGACAACTAATGGTAACAACTCAAAGAACCTAAAGAAAAGAACAACTGCTAAAAGAAAAATAACAACGACGCTACAAGTAACTATAGATACAACCTATAAGCTATGGGATGGTCCTGATCCCCTACGGAAGCTCGAGCCATTGCCGCGACCTTAGATTTGGCGTAGCATGGTTGATATGTATCCAATCTCATGGCTCTGGCTCTACTCTCGGCTCGTATCTCTTGGAGCTCGTCAAGTCTCGGATTGCCACTAGCTCGAGACTCTGAAACCCTACAGCAGCACGTCCATGCCTCGCCTCCTTGCTACGCTTGCTCCACTGCTACTGGTGCCACTACCTCCGCCGGTGGCTCTGCAATCCCCATTCTCCTAAGAGAGACTCTATCAAATGGGGTGAGGGTCTTTTTTTGAACTTGCACTCCATGGCAGTATGGAATGTAACTCCGTGCAGTTCCTACTCCTGGCTCCCCGTATTTGCTTATGATCACACGAGACAAGTTTATTGCTATACCTCCCATGATGGCATAGGTGACCTTCTGCGCTAGCAGATAAATCTGATTGAAGCTCCCCGTCTTAGGAATAATGGTCTACTCAATAATGTGAATGACGAGGCGGGCTGTAGACCTCAAGTTGTCTGGCCTCCAGACAACCACAACTCCAAGAAAGATCCACTACAAAATCTCCAGATCAGTAGTTTCAGTACCTTAAAAATCTGCTTCTTCTGCGACTATCCCTAGAGTATTCCTGAAATCATCATCCGACAGATCAATTGCTACCACTTTCACCTCTGATACAAGACCACTGATATCATCATTAAACTCATATTGCAAATTAGTGTCAAACAGCTGCATGCAGCATAGGTAGCATTCCCCCTCAAAAGTATCATAGCTAAGGATCAGTGTTAGTCCTACAACTATAAACAAATCCCTTAATCCAAAAGATGGTGATGTCCTCAAATTTCACTTATCGTCCTTCAAGAAAGTCCAAGTTCATCAAGGCTTCGTAAGTAGAGATTTTCCATTAATCCCAATCGAGCCAAGCGATCTCTTAGGGAGTAAGTTTTGGGTAATGCGAGAAGGTGCTGGTGGCTCGCGGTGGTGTCATGGACTGTGCTATGGTCGGGGAGGGGGGTTTGGGTTCAGATCTAAAAAGAGGGGGCTGGATCTGGAGCGTGTGGTGGCTAATGACATTGGGGGGAGCGACGCTCACTACTGGGTCATAGGAGGAGGGTGCGGAGGTGGCGCTCGAGGGTTTTACTAGGAGAGAGAGGACAAGAGAGAAAGTTGGGGAAGGGAGGAAGATTATGGGGTAATGGAAATGGAGGTCGGCTGAAATATGGATGCGGCTATTTTTCGAGGTTCGGGTGCGCATTTTACCTGACCATCGGTCAACCACTATAGGGTTATCGATTGATTGCTCCAAGTAGAAGATTGCCGAATTTTGGGCCTATGTTGATCCTGGACCCTTTTCGGTCCAGATTAAATTTATTAATAACGATTAATAATATCAATTCGCTCCGTGTTCGTCTTCTTCAACCCAATACGATCTGTATTGCTCTAAGTAATTCCTTTCTTCTACATAACGGTGCCTTAGCCTGCCATCTAGTTTATCTAAGTAATCCCTTTCTTTATACATGAATATTCCTTCTAACTTGCTATCGGGCATTCCTACTCTTCCTTAGATATCCCACCTAAATTAAGTATCATTTCCATTTACCCAACCCTTGAAGAAAGAATTTGAAAAACTTTTGATTTTATAAATAGGAAATATCATCGAGCTAAACGAATGCCTTATCTCCCATTCATTTCAAAAACTAGTGCGAACCCGTGCTTCGCATACGGGCTACATACATATTCTTTTCACAATAACAATGAGTGTATTTTTCATTTTCTTGGAGAAATGTCATTGTTAGGATTGTATCAAATTTTTTTTTCAATTGCCACTAAAAATATTGTTCATAATCTTCGTAAAATGTTATTATGAAGATCACTTACCTAAGCAGTTAACTTGATTCATTTCTTGGTAATCTAATTTTAAATATCTAATATTATTTTGCTTTTAAAATATATTTATTTTTTGATATCAAATTGTGTAATAACTCTGTGCAATAGAACAAATAAATTCAATATTATGTTCAGTAAAATGACATGAGCATAAACAATCACTCATATAAAGTCCTCAAGGAAATATAATCTTAGACAAAACACATGTGTTGTATGAAATGAAAATATGATATTATACACTTACTTAAAAGTCTATGGACTTTAGTTTAAACATATAGTGGTGTATTAAAAATTAGTTTCACACAAAAATCTAGTCAGATCAAGTATCAATATACCAAATTTTCATCCATAGACGCAAAGGAAGAACAACATTCCAAAACCCGTAAACCCCCATACAACAATTTTGATCCATCAAAATAACTTACAATATGATGACAAACTTATATTTATAATCATGAACCCCAATTGGCCACTTCCAAGAAGCCATCCTCAGTAGCTAGTCACTAAACGTACCATTTGCATTAAATCCACAAACCACTTCTCCACTTTTGGGTGCTACAATCAATCCAGGTTTTGCTTCATCCAATTTCTCCTTTATAATGAAATCAACTGCCTCCTACAGCCCTACTGCTATGTATCCCATGACGCAACAACTTCCTTTGCTAAACTGCTCTTTATTATGACCTATCCTTCCTCTATGCATGTCATTGCATATATACATGCATGCCTGCACCTATTAATTGTGATTCCCATATACATTCATTCATTTTGCTCATCAGTCCACCAACAGATGCAACAACAGCCTAGTTTCCCTAGCTAGGACGACCACACATCTAGTGTTTCAAGGGGTGTGCTGATTGAAAGGCCTTTCATGCTATTTTAAATATGTTAGGACTATTCAGATTAATCAAAAATTTATGAGGTATACACACACACAAATTGTCATTTGATTTCAAATTGCATAGATCAAAAAACTGAAAGGTTGTAGATAGGGAGTAATAGAGGGAGGTGTAGCAAAACTCGTCTCTACATCTCTCTTTCGTTACACGTCAGTCTACACTCCTACGATTTTTAGTGTTATAGTATTTAGAATCAATGCTTGATTCTTTGGGTCTTCAAAAAAAAGTTATTAAATCTACGCTATGAACATCTTGTCCAATATTCTGAAACTTTTAACATGTTGACAACAATAAATATCAATCGGCATAACATTTATTTTGAACGTCGATTTTAGAATATTATTTTGAATGTGTTACAGTTATTAAAATAAACAAAAAAACCTGTAAAGGCGGTTTTGAGATATGTAAGAATCTAGAAAATTTCTTCCGATTTTGATTTTCATAGCCTAAAAAATTGTAGGGGTACAGATGGAGTGTAACAAAAAGGGGTGTAGCAAAACCTTAAGTGCACTTCACGATCGATGAAATTGAGAACAATATTGAAATAACCACGACCAAAGAATGACCTTAGGTGTAACAATATTGCCTACTTGCAAGTTATTACTATAATTTTCTGCAAGTAACTCATGCGAACCGTGTTATGCATACCGTATCATGTATGCATAATTACATATGTTTAAAATCAATTAGATAAGATGATAATAAATTATCAGGTTTGAGTTACAAATAATTAATAAAAAATTCTACATTGAATCCCATGAAATAATATTCAAGCAAATAATATACCAGGTACACGTTTTCCTTTTGATATTAGAAGGATATCTTTAAACATACAGCTATGGAACTAAAAATTAGGTCATTTGAAATTATCGTTCCTTGGATAGTTGTTATGTGAAGAAGTTAGTTTATTTGTTCTTAAATTTTTAGCTGACAAAATTAAGATAGGTTGGAAAGGACAGTTTATTGCAGAGATGTAGATGTCTTTGGATATGATACAGGTGAAATATATTTTTCTGGGTATTAAACCAATCGTAACTTTTTTCTCATAATGTAAATGGAATATATACTATGAACAACCGATGTATTTAGTTTATTTTTATTTTTGTACAATTAATATTGGCCATTGTCAATAGCTTATTAATATGTTTAGTTATTTTATTTTTTATATTTAGGTGGTAATAGTTTGTAAGGTAGGAAATAAAATAGAAAACTTAAGTTTGTATATGATATAAAAAACACACTCTCATTATCTAAAAGCATGAAAAGAATATTGCTTCAATGACTTCTAATCCTTTATAGGCATTGTACAATAAAAAATGGATCAAATTACATAATTGGGCTCATAGTTGAATAAGTCTATGTCACTTATTTTGTACTACTCGTGATATATTGATGCTAATGGTAACGATTGTAAACATAGTTCAAGGAGAATCAACTTAATAATGAATGACAACTCTACTATAAAAAATTAATGCATCATTATATCTTAACAGAGAAATTATACACACACACAAACAAATAGATGGAAAAATGTTTGAACATTGTTGCACTTTCCTAGATGCTAAACACATACCACCTAAAAGAAAGGGGAGGATGTGGACCCTACATGATATTTGGAGTCCACATATCTCACTCTCTATTAATGATAAAATCTTGAGCGATGTTTTCGAAAATGTTTGCAAAAAATTCCTATTATTACATACTTGAAATATAAAAAAAATCCAATAGCAAATTTTAACAACCTTATCATTGGAGAAGAAACAGAAATCTAACACTTAGGATTTACGTCAATTATAAAGTAAAAAAAATAAATTCTTCCATCAAAGAACTTATATAGTGATTTTCTTCTTAACATATGACGTTGAAAATAAGCTAAACTTTTAACATATTTTTCTTCTTCTCTTACTCTTCTATCATGGAATTAATTGGTAAGTCGGTCAAATATAGACAAAGATTTTCATAGGAATAATCTTAACTTGGTGAGACAACATACACGCCAAAAAATGTGCATTCCTAAAAATTATTAGAATAACCCTAAACTTCTATTGACATTTTTTCCTGAGCTGCAAAGATATTATAAGTACAATAAATGGGTATATGATCTATTTAATTCTTATACGATCATATATAGACACATATTAGAGATGAAATGTCACCTTATTCTTTCTCCCATGGTTGCATGTGTTTCCCTATGGATATTTCATAAGATGCACTTTTATTCATGGTAAAAATCCAATCATACCTGCATCGTTTCTAATATCCAGGGTTTACCCTAATAAGTGTGAATGCTTCTCGTTTCTCTTTCTTCCTAGAACCTAAAAGGATGGACATAACATCAAATAAGAACTGGCAAGTTACAAAAACCAAATTTCAATGATTACCTTTAGATTCCCCTTTCAAGCAACATAATCATGTTACCTCCCTAAAAATTCGATCTAAAATAATATCAATTCAATCGCAAATTGGAATAAAAAGTAAAAGAAGGTTTCTGTAACAAAACTGACTTCAACTCACCTAGCATTAGGTCCACTGTTATCGCTATGTTTGAAAGAGATGAACCCATGAAGCGAGTAATTTACTTGAAACCGAAAAAGGAACAACGTCATTAAATAATAGCAAGAAATCCAATATCAATTAAATAAACCATATCATTTCATTTCGGAACGAACAAAGAAGTAACAATAAACAAATAGGCTGCCAAATCAACGATTTAAAAAATACTGTACCATCAAATTAAAGAACTAAATGTCAAATAACACATACTAACATCAATAAAATACTTGAATACATAAACCATTTCTCGAATAAAAAAATAATCACCTGTAACTATCCACTGACCACTATCACTTTCATATCGATTTGTGTTTAACAATAAGTTATTACAAATTATAAACGATTTATGTACTGTATGTACACAACAGTAGTAGAAAACTCATTGGCTCATAGGAAAAAAATAGCATAAAATTATCCAAAACATTAAAAGAAATCAATTGAGTTGTTCCCAGGTAACATAGGTTAAAGGAAAACAATCACAGAAATAATGGAAATGTAAATAGAAAAAATGCATTCATACTGTTATAAGTTGCAAGTAAATCAATGGAAACAAAAACAATAACAACAACTAAGAGAACACAAGCAAACTTGTACCTTTTTTATTATGCAGTTTAGTTTTGCTATTGCAGGCGCTTGAAATCTCTTTACCATCTTAAGACACTAAAAAGATTATCATGGCATCGAATAAGAATTGAAATCTGGGTTTCAAAAAACAAATATTGAGAATTATGGTTTCGGTTCTTTACTTATTCTTTACAGACTACAAAAACATATAATCTTCATCAAAATTCGAGTTGAAATAGTTAAATTGATTCAATTACAGCTTATAACAGTAAATTCAATTTTGTGTGTATGTAGTACTAAATTTACATGTAATCAACCAAACTTAAAAAGAAGGTTAAAAAAATAACCGTTATTTAAAGCTAGAAAGTGAGTGTGAAATATTTAGGCGAAGAAAAATTATAATGCTATTTGCATAAATAATATGTAAAGAAAATAAAACAAACCTGTTACTTCAGGCGGTGCCGCTTCAGGCAGCGTAACTTTGGAGAACCTTGCAAATACATCTAATAAACCTGATAAAATAATTTTTAAATGACAAAATATAGAACAGAGCATTATTGCATTAGTAGTTTCATTGTAATAAACTGATGTTGTATACCACACATAGTAAAAAAGTAATAAAGTATGATGACATTTTAATCATGCATATACAATTTGTCTAACACATTCTTATTGAAACGAATTAAAGAAGGTACAAACCAGGAGAGAAAATTTTACACTATACCAAAGAAAATCTAAATCAATTAGCAAATCACAGACAAAGTCGCAAAAATATCCAAAAATATAAAATGAAATCTAAATATTTCAAGTATGATACATCCAAAAGTAGACTGTTAACCCACACATGGTTTGTTGAAAAACAGATGGTCATTGAACATGAACTTCGAGTTACACTTATTCGCATATATAATTTTTTTTAGCAGTATAGTACTTCAAGAGTAAAATATAAGTACTGCATAACATTTTACAAATATGAACTTTATCGTGGGCAAATCTTGATTTTCAAATATAGAGGCCAAGCACTATAATCAACCATTTAAGTCTCATCAATTGTTTATCATACAGGAATTGTCATAATTGTGAATATAAAAAGAAAAAATAGGGAAAAGCTAATATATTAGGAAACAAATTACTATTGGCAGTTTCGTGCAAGTACATAAAACATAAGCAAGTAACTTATTTTTGAAACATGTATATGAATATCTAACATTTGTAAATTTGAATATAGTAAAATATTAAGTAGAAAATCAGTAGAATTAATCGAGTCACGCTCTGAAAATTCAATACCTACCTGCATGCACGTTTGGTGATAAAATATGCAATGATTACATAAACAACGTATCCACATATATTGGTTAATTAACTTTCTATGTAAAACAGTAGAGGATGGTAGAACAAAAAACAAACACTGCACATTCTACTTGCCAACCCTTGATAAAAGCAGAAACTGAACCTTTTAGAGGTTGCTTCCAACATTATGCTAAAATATATATAAATGATTAAACCAAAAAACTTATTAGCATATTTCTGTTATATATTAGTTATAGAATTGATGATAGCTTCAAATAATGCCAAAGGTATGAGATATAGGGTCGTTAGATTAGTCAGCACTACATGCTATTGAGCATATGCACTTTAAGCACAATTACATTGCTAAATTTTTAATAGATGCTTAATATAAATATGTGCATAACTGAAAACATTTTAATAATGTTTATGAATGTCTTAAAGAATGAGTTATGGAGGTTAAACCAATATTAATGTTTAGGATTAAGATACTTTGAAATTTCAATGTATACTTAAATCAACTTATTGTGTATTACTGAGTTGTAAATCCAAAAAATAGTTGAGATAATTTTAGAACGTATTACAAACCCACCATATGAATTTGAGAACGACCTTGAAATAACTGCAGCGGGAAGTATTTCAATGTATACATGAAATCAAAATTACTTACAGTTGGAGAAGAGTCAGCACGGTTAAGACTAACCTATCAACGTTGCGTTGCTGACAACTATTCCTGATGGTCAGAGAAGATGAATACCTCTTAATGATGTGAGTAGGAACAACAATAGGGGTGGCGTCGCGAAGACAGCTGTCAGCAGATTGGCCGGAGAGTCGAATTTGATGGATTTGAGATTCAAAAGCGACTTGTGGGTAGTAGTACCCGATGCGATGTCAATAGCCGATCCCGATAGTTGATTGGCCTCCTATGGACAGCAATACAAAGGAAGATCGATACTTCACCTCTAGCAAAGAATAATGGTTCGTCAATATATGGGCATGGTTGTGGGTAGAAAATTGGGAATGACCTGATTTAGGTTAGCAAAAAAACAATTTAGGTCAAAAAACTGGGAAAGGAATAGAGACGGAAAGGGTTTGGAGGATAAGGAAGAAGGTGAGAGCTGGTTACGAATGCAAAAAACCCAAAACCGCGTCTGTTCATTTTAGAAAATTTGCTGAGGCCTGACTGTTCAGTTTTCAAATTTCAAGGGGGCCTGTGTGAGCTTGAAATTTAACTCACTAATAATAATATAGTATAGGTGAAAAACCCCACTATAGAAAACATTTAAATCAAAAACTTTTGACTCGACCAATTTTAAACTAAGGATTTAAAAATTTTCTTACTTCTCAACACAACATGTCAATAAATCCTTTGAAAAATATATTCAAAACGTTTCAAGGAATTTTCAAACAAAATTTATCAAATTCTTTCACGTGGTGTCGGACTCAGAAATGTACCATACCTCTTTATAGTCACCTTCATAAAAAATTTGGTTTATCATTTATGGTGGTTAATATACACCTTGCAGAAATTTGCCCCACTCCGTCATACCTTAATTCCGGATGCTTACAACATATAGGTTCTTACTTCCCATTTGTTTGGATAAAATGAACACCTTTAATCGGCAATTCATCAAAATCCACAATAATAAGGCACCCTAGGCCCAACAAAGAAGTTACATACCATTCAGCCTGTGGGATCCTTCTATATGTCATGCTCATGTTGTTTTTGGTCAACGCCTTACGATACAGCCAATGCTCATGAGGTAATTGGGGTAGGTGTATAAATTTAACTCTATTTATTGGTCCTACTCCTCGTTGCCTCGTTCATCCTTTCGGAATATGGGCGTAACTACTTCTGTAGTCATAATTCATAAACTTTGGAGCATAATATACATGTAGTTATAGGTAAAAATACAAATACGGTCTCGTAGCGTATCATAATTCCTATGATTAACTAACCTAGGCTCTGATACCAAATGTAACCGCTCACACCTTAATGGGGCCGAATTTTGGCTAAATCGAAACTCAAGTCCATTAAGATATGGATCGTTGGTTTTGATAACATGCGATAAACATAAGTATATCAGAAATAGATCAATCAAACTCATAGCGGAATTTAAAATATAATAGAGCATAAAACTGACTAAGGTTGCTACCTTAGGATCAAAAGTATCCCTTGGATATCTAATTGCTCTGTCAGCATTGATCATGAATAAGAAGACTTCTCCATCTATTGTTTCCATCTTACCCCAGTTACATGTCCCTCTATTCTATCTCGTGAGTTGTTATGAGGAGGAGGTCAGAACAACGTTTTGGTGACGGGAAAATTACACACTTTACCCATAAAACTAATCTATGACGATTGATTTCCATTTAAGTGTCATGTCTATTATTTATGGCTAATCCGTTAAATCCTACGGGTGCATATGATATACATAACCTCCTCCAAGGTATTACCATATATATATGCCTATATACATATATATCCAAACATAAACTACCCAAAACCCTGGCCACTTAATATTTCTTGGATAGGGAGCAGGAAGACCCAATGGTCGTTTAATACCTCAACCCTAAAGCGAGCCCTCCGTAACGTAAACGCTGGTCGATCTTTTTTAGCTACAGAGACCGATGAACGCTATATACGGCTTTATAATTTAAATTTTTATTGTTGTACTACTAATGCATCTTAAAGATTCATCTAAGGGTTAACTAGTCCACCTCCAAAAAATAAACAACAAGCCAACTAAACTTTAATGTCTTTCCGTATTCCATACAGATTCTACACTAGCAGAATGCAAAATCCGTTATCGCACAACCCAACAAAAATACTGACATAACCTAGCGACCTTCCATGCAGACATCCTATTTAGACTAAGCTAATGTAAGTCAAAAAAATATCTCTTTCAGATACTTACTACATCTTATTAGAAATGAAGGATACCCCACTTCTTTAAAGTACTAGATCATTAATACTTCAAATCCAAGGTGGATCGTTAGTATATTTTCCTTTCCCTATACAAAAATGCATATCCCTTCCCCATGGGTCCTATAGTTGGAGATTTCCCACATCAGTAGTAAATATACATAATTACTGGTAGCCTCTAGGTGAAAGGTGGACTTCACATGTGTAACTCTACCGGCCTCGCATCCAAACCCATATTAAATCAAACCAATTATCCCAGGCCTAAGTATTGGGCTTGGCCACTAAACCAAACCAAACCAGTTTTTCATAAATTAAGCAAAAATGAGACCTATGCTTCGTTTGAAATTACAACGAATTATCTCTTTCTTTTTTATTGAAATCGGCAGTGCAAATTATGAAGGCGAACATCCATACTTTACCCATCTCTTTCATTTTTGGTTTATTCCTTATTATCTCAAACGATGTTTTTTTATACATTTGTGAAATTAAATAATTTATGAAAATTATACGGAAATAGATACAATTAAATTATACCCACAACATTCCCAATAAATTAAAGCATGGAACTTCACATTCCAAGTCAAACTATGGCAACCTAAATTAATATTAACAATTAGCATTCCAACTATAGATCTGGAATAAACTTTATAAATTTATCAACATTCAACTTTAGCAAATTTAGGGACTGGTTTTCAAATTTTCAAATCAGGATGTAAATACCATTCCTATTCCAAGTACCTATCTTATAGAATATGTAGGCAATATTCATATACGTCCATTTTAAGACGACAACTCATCAGATCTTATATCGACATAACAATTAAATAAAATTCAACCATATAAATTTCAATGTTATAAATAAATTATATAATTTTCCACTCACCTTTTAAGCTTTACAGATCTCCCAAATCTGAATCTATTATTTTGACTTGGCTCCTCCTTTTCAACCCAAAAGAATAACATGGTATATACATGCTATTAGAATTACAGATCTAAAAAGAGATTTGATGTTAAGGGAATATATATTTATAATAATGAAATTCACCTTTTCTTACGCAACTTTTATTCACTTCTTTTCTTTATTTTTCGTCCTTCTCCAATTTGTACAAATATAAAATATTTTATAATTTCTAGAAATAGTTCATAAGAGAAAATGACAGAGCTTCACTGCTTTGATCTGAAAGTATGAGAAGAGAAGTGAGAGATTAAGCCTGTATTTATAGATGCTCGATCAACCGTATCTGTTAAATTAAAATAAATAAACATGGATTGTTCGGCCAAAGTTCAAACCATAGCCGCCACTATATGATTAGTCGACCGCTCACCTATAGGCAGTCAACCACTAGTGGTCAACTGGCCCAAGAAAAGGGTCGACCGGTGTGGTCTGCATTTAATAATGTTTATTTCATATTTTCATTTTTAATTATTTTCATTTCGAATACTTCAAGTGCCGATAACTTCTTCATTTGAATTTCGATCGCAAAACTTCAAATATGAAAGTTTCTCAAAACATCGCCACAAATACAATTGTGCAAGTTCATGGCCAAATTTTGACGTTCGCTCAAATTCCTATTTGAGCCTTAATAATTATTTGTTAATTGCCTTTAATTTTAACGGGTGTTGCATTCATTACAATAATAACAAGCATCTTGTCCCATAATGTAAGAATTATGCATACCTCTCCTATCTCCAAGGCGATTTTGCCTCTTATTCCTTCCTCTAAATGAATCAAGTTGAAGAACACCGTCATTAGTCTTCACCTTTCATGTTTCAAAACTACTTTTTTAGCAAATCTGTTGAAGCCATAATTGTTCATACCACTTCTAGAAGAATCAACCATTGACAATAAATTTAAAACAAGACAACTTGCTTTGATATGATGTTGAAATTTTTCGACACCCCTTCGGATATCTTGTAACGACCCGTAATTTTATCACTTTTAAATGGAATATTTAATTAACTTTAAGTATTCAAATATACAATTTTCAAACTTAATAATTATGTTTTATGTCATAAAAAGAATGATAAACTTATTTTCAGAATTTGATTACAAAATCAAGAATTTTTTATTTTCTCGAAAGTTGACAAAAACCGGTTTTCGATAAAATTGAATATACGGTCCAATAATTATTTTAAAAGATAAATAATTGCTTTTAAAATCATTATATAAAGATGATAGGATAATAATATAAATTTGATTTATAATGGTTTTATAAACATATAGGCTTGTTTTATAATGATTGAAAATTTTCGTCGCATTTTGACAGATCAACATTGTATTTTTATAATTGGATTTTAATATTATTTAATATGGTTTTATAACTAAAATGAACTTGTTTTAATTATTTTAATATGATAAGAAAGTTATTTTCAAGTTTTGTTTACATAAATAAACAGTTTAACAAAAACGTCAAAATGTGACCGTAATATATTTTGTCGAAAATCAAGTTTTGTTCAAAATAAGTTGCCACAACGTTGTTGCACCTTTGTTAGCATGTTTTAACATATATATTACATAATTTAATAGCTAAACAAGTTCACTTTTAATAATTATGATTAGGAAAATTCTAGAATATAATTAAGAAAGTAAGTAAGGAAAAAAAGTTAAAAAAATAAACATCAAATCAAATCACATCAAAAATCTAAACAAATCTCCTCTTTAATCCACTTTTCCAACCAAATACATTTACTTAAGTCTTAAGTGACTAAGACATAAAGTAAGATGTGAAAGGTGATGGTAAGTGTTGAAAAAATAAGTTTACTTTAAGCATGTAACATCCCGTATTTTTAAGCTATTGAATTTGA
This sequence comes from Allium fistulosum, assembly GCA_030737815.1. Classification (NCBI taxonomy): domain Eukaryota; kingdom Viridiplantae; phylum Streptophyta; class Magnoliopsida; order Asparagales; family Amaryllidaceae; genus Allium; species Allium fistulosum. Next base: position 746,438,953 of record CM060905.1, on the reverse strand, counting down.
ACATTTAATTCGTTTTAAATGTTAATGTGGATTCTTAATTGATTTTGAAATGAATGGATTTGGGTTCAATCAATGAAAATGAGCTATAATTTTAATTTATAGCAATTCTGGTTGAATTTGATTAATGGAAAAATAATAATTAAAATATTTGGACTAAGAAAATTGGGGATTTGGGTGTAAACAACTGTAAAATGATGTTTAAATGTATTTTTAGGTTCGAATGGTTATAAATAATATTATTGGATTTTTAGATGAATTTTAAAGTGAATAAATTAATATTTGGGATTTTATATTAATTTAAAAATGAATTTAATATTATTAAAATGCAATTTAATCAGATTTTGGTCTGGAATGAGCCAGAATGATTTTTAAGGTGTTTATAAATTTTATATGATTTATTGTTAAGTTATTAAAAAATTTAAAAATGAAATGTAAGCGTTTCTGATAATTTCAGAAAATCGCCCGATTTAATCGACGAGTAAAAATCGCCTTCCGGGGCACAGTCTCGGAATTCGACGAAACTAGTTCCATTGGATCCGTAATAGTTAGTTATTATCGGATTTCAATTTTCGTGGCATTCAGAGTTGTCGTGTGACCGTGGCAGCTCGAAACGCATCGAAATCGATTAAACCGATTTAATTTTAAATTGATCGTTTAATTCCGTAACTCGCGCATACTATCAAATTAGCTTACGAAACCTATTCCATTGTGTCCGGAACACGGAAAAACCCCAGGATAGCCTGTCGGAACGTGAGAATTGGAGGTCGTTTGCGTGAACTGTTAAAACGAGAAATTTTATTAATTAAATAATATTAAAACTATTATATAATTGCAATTTTCACTAAACCCTAGCAAAAACGTTCAGCCGCCGCTTGTATTCGTTCAATGGCCGGAAACGATTCTCCCTTTTCACTAATTTGCAATCAATCCACGCATTAATTCACAAAATTTCCAACTAGAAGATTGAAGGGGATGTCGAGATCTTCAAGGTGGACGGTAGTGATGGATTTTAGGGTCGCGTGGAGGGAGATTTCAAGGCCCGTTCGTGGCCAGTTTGTGCTCGATTTTTGGGCAATGGGGAGGACCGAGCTCGGAGCTATTAGGGGCGAAGGGAGAGGGTGGTTGGGGCTTCGAGGTGGAGGTCTTGGATCGTCGCATAGGGCACCGTGGGGGTCGTGGTTGTTAACCCTAGTTTCGCGTTGTATGGGTTCGATGGTCTGGAGTATCGCATGCGTGAGGAAGAGAAGCAAGAGTGGAACACGGCCTTGAATTCATCATCTCAGATCGAACGGCTGAGATGGTATGATTTTATAAAAAGGAAATTGTTTTCAAATTTAAATTCAAACTTAATAAAACCGTAACTCGCTCGTACGTTATCAGAATATAACGAAACTGGAACCGTTGGAATCGCAGAGACGAGCACTTCGAGATGGAGCAGACCCGGATTCATTCCGGGCAAGTAGGAATTTGGGTTAAATCGGACATCGTCCGGTTTAATTTAAATTTCGAACGCTCGCCGAAACTCAAGGTGAGTTTTCTCACTCACATCTGGATGCTAGGCATTTTAAATAATTGATATTTAAATATCTGTGTGAATGGTTGAATATAACTGTGATTATCAGTCTGGATTGATATTTATATATGTAATGTGCTAATATCTGTGAATGCAGGGAGGAACAGGTTGGAGGGATCCAACTGTATTCCTCACAATGTAGTAATTATTTTATATTTGATAGTGTTACCTGTTTATATTGTTGTGATTGATAAATCTGAAATTAAACTGTATTGTGATAATGGTTGTATAAATTACAATTCCAGAATTTAATTAAAAATGGATAAAATTGGGTTTTTACGAAATAAATGAATTGTTAAAAATAAGAATTTCGAAGAATAGAATTTGAAATCTAGTTTGGATGGAAAATGTAAATTGGTCAAATTGGGATTTTTAAATATAATGGGAAGTTTATAAAATGGATAAATTGGAAGTATAAATTTCTGGAAATGAATTCTATGGAGATTATAAAATTGTTTAAAATAACGATGGGTTATTTTAATGATGAATAGTGATATCTGGAAAAGTAAAATATGTTAAAATGAAGCTTCCGAATTTAAAGGTACAATTTTAAGTGTTAATAGAATATTTTTAAAATACCGTTTCTTCATTGGGATTTTATTTAAGTAAATTGGAAATCTGGCTTTCATTGAAGAATTCACCAAAATGTTTTATTAAAAATGTTTTAAACTATATTTTTAAAAATGAATTCCAGAATGGGAAATTGTGTTGAACTTCGGATGAAGTTATGGATTTGTATGGAATTGGAAAGTTATGTTGAAAAACATAAACTGAATTTGAAATAAATCGGTTGGATTTATATGAAAGAATGCTTTGAAATGTTTGAAACGGGAAGCGTTTCCCTAGGAAAACCAAGTGAATGTTTTACAAAAGATTTTATTTAACTAAGGTTAAGTTTTAAATCGTTTTAAAAGTATTTTTAAGGAATCGTTATTTTTAAAGAAATAAATTTATAATTTTTAATACCGTAAATAATTTGGGAGTATATTATTAATTATTTTTACAAATGGATTATTTAAAAGTTGGTTTTAGCTTAAGTTGTTAAAATTAGCATTTTTCTTCTTATAACTCTATTTTGAATCTAGTTAAACAAAAACCCTTATTTTAAATCAAAGTCTATTTCTTAATAATAGTTTTCTTCACCTATTTTAAATTTATATTTTGAGTAAATAAATAGAAGTAATTTACATATTTTAAAGTATATTTCAGTATAAAGTATTTTAATTGTTTTTAAAACGGAATGTTTAAGCTTGGTTTTTCCAATGGGAATAAAGGGTAATGGGATTTACCGTGTTAAGGAAGAAATTTGGGAATTCGTTCCAAAATGAGTCTTGAAAATGTGAAAATATATCTTTGAAAGATATTAGAAGAAAATAAATAATATGGAGATTATTTATTGTGTGATGGATGTGTATGGATGTTTGTGAACATTAATTGATAGTTAAATCACCGACTATCAATATTGGCCAAATGCGCTGATCGTTTCGAAGAGACCGGGATCGGGTTTCCGTATACCGGGATTCTAGGTCTGGAGACTCGAAAACCACTTCGATCCGGTTTGTACGTTTCGCGAAAACGATTTCGGAGTCGAAGATGGAGAAGTGAAGTGCAAGGGCTAGTCGCTACTAATCCTGAGGATATTTCCAAAATGGATGTAGTAGGGGTAGTGCCTTCGGTTCCGTTCGGACCTGGGACGGACTTGTATGGACGAATGCTTTCGTGACATCGTCAGGTGGACGATGGGCATTCTAAGGGATATGTGCTATAAAGGTATCGTTTAGCCTCAAGCCTCATCAACCGGGAATGACTGAAAATCAGGGGTTATGCAGCAAGGCTTCGTGGGTAGCCCCCACTTGAGAGTAAGGTCATCCCTGTCTAGATGTCCCTTTTATTTCGGCTTAGTGGTGCGGTTGCTGATCACAACCGTGGGGTGATTTTACTTGGAATTATCTAGTAAGGGATGATTCTGGTCTTGTGTTGCAGGGGAGCGGGCGTACTCCTCGGTACTATGATCTAGGCCACGTACTGTGACAGGTGGTACCCCAGTGCCTAGTCATTCGTTGGAAATCCATTTTCCCTACGTACCTTGTACGGGTTTTGTTTGTATACCTAGTATGCTGGAATTTAATCGTGTAACAATTTCAGCTATTTTAATAAGTATTTGTATCTAGACACTATTATAATATCAGAGGATTTTTATAAAAAGTGTTTTAGCTATCGTAAGGTAAAAACCCGACATGTTTATTTGTGGCGTGGTCTTACGAGATGCTTTTGATTTTCAAAGGATTTTTGAAACTTTAATAATCAATTGGGTGTATTGATGATGCGCTGGTATTCCAGACTGACTCGGGTGTTATTTCATTATAATGCTCGGGTCAGACCGAGCATATTTTCAGGATAGGTTGCTATGGAGCAGGAGAGGAGCTGGAGTTGGGACGTATCATTCGTACTTGTATTATTCCGCTGCTGTGATTGTTGTATTGACTGATTGACTGGATATTGATGATTGTATTATGACATACTCTGATGATGGTGTATTGTGTATAAACATATATATTTTTCATTTTGTGTAAAGATCTGTTCTATATATATTATATTTTGTCCGCTGCGATTGTGAGGTTCTGATTTGTTTAGTTCTTTCTTCTTCTATCTACTTTCTTATTCTCCTACAATCTGTCTTTTCCGGCATTCGATCGTCGGCATATTATACTATTAAGTATTTTGTGTCGATTTTCGAGGGTCGAGAAGGGCGGGTCGTCACAGTGGTATCAGAGCTTAGGTTGGCGACAACCTAGGCTTTGGTGGGAAAATTACTCATTTTTAAATAGAGTCGGAAGTACTCTATAATGAGTTGAGTGTAATAATAGCTATGAGAGCGTACTTGTTAGTGGATATAAAATTGTTTTTACTGTGTTGACTTATCGGTTGAGTGTTTATGAATTCTGGTCGGTGCGGGAAGTACAACCGTATCGATAGGGGTTTCTAAACTCTTAAACAAGATAAACCGACATAGTATTATTTTTAAAGTGGGTAAATGAAATAATTTTACCCAAAATTGTATTTTGATATAAAAAGAAATAATTTTCTAAATTATTATATGTATTGGATGGTTGGTTGGTTGTTTCTTCTATAATTGAATAAGAAATTAAAATATGATCTAAAATTTGAAATGATATATATAAGAAAATAAGAAGTTAAAATATTAAAATGGTTTATAACCAAATGGAATTGACTAGATATGTTTTAAATAAGAAAAGTAAAAATTAAAATTTGATTTAAACTAGAATTTTGACCCCGGAAATTTTGAAAGGGATTTCAAATGGAATTAAACAAAGTTTTGGGAGTTTGACTTTGTGGAAATGTTAGAAATGTTTTCAAAAGCATTTGTAAGAATGGAGTATATTTTGGGGAAATATTTTTGGATAGAAATTGTTTTGAGGTGGATTTTGGAAGTGGAAAGCATTGAACTCACTTCAGTCGCTGGAAAATAATCCTAATGATGCTGGCCACATCATTAGAATTCATTTTCGAGTTTCTAAAGTGATGGATTGCTACCAAAATAGTTGGTTATGGTATTTGTTTGGACTTGTTTGGGAAACAAGTGATTTTGGAATTTTCAAAGGAAAATTGTTTGGTAAAAGCAGTTTGTTTTGGAATTTGGTATTTGATTTGAATATCAAAAGAGAAATGTGTTGATTTTTATTTCAAATTGGTTTTGAAATAAATCCGGGTAAATTGAATTCTGGAAATTCTATTTTAAAATAAAAATGTGAAAGTTGAAATGATTCAACTACATAACTTATAAAGGAAAGTTGATTAAAAAAAAATTGAGTATATATGGAATGTAAATTTACTTTGAATAAATGAAGGTGAATGGAATATATCTGGATTTAACTTATAATAAGTTAAATAAAATTAAGAATTTGAAATTGAATTAAATCTAAATGAATTGGAATTAAATGGAAGTTGAGATAACGGTGAAATGTAAATGCTTGTGATTATGCAAATGAATTCATATTCTTAAGCTATTAAGTGTTAAAATTTGACATTGTAATTATAAAAATGTGGATTGGTTTGAAATGAGCAATATAAACTTACAAGTAAATAAGTTGGAGAACTTGAGAATGAAGATTTGATTTTAACTCAAGTAAAATGGAATTATAATCACAAATGGAAATAATAAATGGAATGGTGAATTCGAACTTAATTTTAAATGGAATGCAAAGTAAGGTGAAACAATTATAAAATATAAAAGAGGTAAGTGAACTGAAGTTAGTAAATAAGTTGAACTTGGATATGGAGAATTAAGATTTCGAATTTGGTTTAACTTCGACTAAGATGAAATTAAGCTGAATATTAAAATTTCTGTTGTGTTATGAATAAGAATGAATGTAATTAAATTCTTATTTAAAGTAGTAAAGGAAATGGTTTAAATTCAGGTTGGCTAAATAAAACGTAGATGAACTTAAATTAATTCTGGAAAGGAATTAAATTGAAAATGCATATAAATTTAGTGAACCTGGAATAAATTTGGTTAAGAATCGAATTGAATGAAAATTTAATTTAGTTGAGATGATGTTGAATGAAGTAAATGCTTCAAATTTAAATAAAATTTGATTGGATGAGAATCAAATGGAAATAAAATAAAATTGATATAAGAAGATAATGGAAATATTTGGAGGAACTTAAGCAACTTGAAAGAAAAACAAAATGATTGTGAATGAGCTTTATTAAGTAATCTGAATGAAATTTGTTAAATAATAAAATGGAAATGCATGTGGAATGGTATAAATTAATTATTGAGATGAAATAAAATGTAAGGAAAGTTTAATTTAATTAACAAATTGCATTGGAATAAAGATACTTGGATTGTGAACCATGAGAATGGAATAAAATTAATATAAATCCAAGTTGGAATTAATTTTAATGGTTATAAGCTTAAGTGGTGATTATTTTGCTTGAATGAAATGAAATTGGCATGTATTCGAAATTGAGTTGTTTAACAAGCAATTGAAATTGATTTTTGAATAAGTTAATATGGATTGAAATCTAATTTAAAGAATTAGTATATGAATGCAAGTATATTGGTTTAAAATGGTAAATGGAATTGATTTTGAATTAATTGGAAATGGATTGAAATATTATTAAGTAATTTTGCATATGGATAGAAATGGATCATAAAAGAAATGCAAATGTTTCAAGTATTAAGTAAAATTTGATTGTAAATCAAATTGGGAATGTAAGTTAAATTAAAGAAAATGTAAGTATATCAAATTTAAGAATAAGAATTTGATTGTTAATCAATTTGTAATTGAATTTAAGTAAGTTGATGCAAGTGATATGCATGTAATCAAATTGATGTAAATATGGATTGAGAATATTAGACTTGAATGCAAGTCATTCAAGCGAAATAAAAATGAAGTTTGGATTTGAATAAGAAATTTAAAAAGTGATTGAAACTTTTGAATTGTTGATAAATTATGGTTAACATTGTTAAATGATGGAGTTTGTTGGTTTGGCAATGAAATGGATATGTTTGGTTTGCATTTATTTTGGAAATGTTGTTAAAATGCTCATATCTTGAAACTGATGAGTTTGTTGAGTTTAGTACAGGTACGGGAGGCGTTCGAGAGAGTTGGACCGCGTTTATGCGTTATATTAGCCGCTTGCTATTAAAAATTTGCTAAAAGGTACGCCTACGCAAATATAATTGGGAAAATGATATATGTTTTGTGATATATTTTGGGTTTCCGGCCATGTGAGCCGATGTATATATATTTGTGTATCCTGCGATATCGCAGAAGCTCCTCCGTGCAAAGGAGACTCCGCCAAAATTTTCCAGAAATTTTGGGAGTTAGAAATTTTTTGGGGTTTTTGGGAAAATTTATTAATAAGTAAAGTTATTTTGAAAGCGAGTGTTAAGATAAAGGCTTTAGAGTAAATAAAGCAAATGGTTTTGAAATGGAGCTGAAACTTTTTGGAAAGTGAATATAAGCTTTTAACTAAGCAAATTGGGAAGTAAATAGGTTGGAGAGTATTTTCTACCTTAGCAAATTTCGGGGACGAAATTTTTGTAAGGGGGAAGAATGTAACATCCCATATTTTTAAGCTATTGAATTTGAACATTTAATTCGTTTTAAATGTTAATGTGGATTCTTAATTGATTTTGAAATGAATGGATTTGGGTTCAATCAATGAAAATGAGCTATAATTTTAATTTATAGCAATTCTAGTTGAATTTGATTAATGGAAAAATAATAATTAAAATATTTGGACTAAGAAAATTGGGGATTTGGGTGTAAACAACTGTAAAATGATGTTTAAATGTATTTTTAGGTTCGAATGGTTATAAATAATATTATTGGATTTTTAGATGAATTTTAAAGTGAATAAATTAATATTTGGGATTTTATATTAATTTAAAAATGAATTTAATATTATTAAAATGCAATTTAATCAGATTTTGGTCTGGAATGAGCCAGAATGATTTTTAAGGTGTTTATAAATTTTATATGATTTATTGTTAAGTTATTAAAAATTTTAAAAATGAAATGTAAGCGTTTCTGATAATTTCAGAAAATCGCCCGATTTAATCGACGAGTTAAAATCGCCTTCCGGGGCACAGTCTCGGAATTCGACGAAACCAGTTCCATTGGATCCGTAATAGTTAGTTATTATCGGATTTCAATTTTCGTGGCATTCAGAGTTGTCGTGTGACCGTGGCAGCTCGAAACGCATCGAAATCGATTAAACCGATTTAATTTTAAATTGATCGTTTAATTCCGTAACTCGCGCATACTATCAAATTAGCTTACGAAACCTGTTCCATTGTGTCCGGAACAGGGAAAAACCCCAGGATAGCCTGTCGGAACGTGAGAATTGGAGGTCGTTTGCGTGAACTGTTAAAACGAGAAATTTTATTAATTAAATAATATTAAAACTATTATATAATTGCATTTTTCACTAAACCCTAGCAAAAACGTTCAGCCGCCGCTTGTATTCGTTCAATGGCCAGAAACGATTCTCCCTTTTCACTAATTTGCAATCAATCCACGCATTAATTCACAAAATTTCCAACTAGAAGATTGAAGGGGATGTCGAGATCTTCAAGGTGGACGGTAGTGATGGATTTTAGGGTCGCGTGGAGGGAGATTTCAAGGCCCGTTCGTGGCCAGTTTGTGCTCGATTTTTGGGCAATGGGGAGGACCGAGCTCAGAGCTATTACGGGCGAAGGGAGAGGGTGGTTGGGGCTTCGAGGTGGAGGTCTTGGATCGTCGCATAGGGCACCGTGGGGGTCGTGGTTGTTAACCCTAGTTTCGCGTTGTATGGGTTCGATGGTCTGGAGTATCGCATGCGTGAGGAAGAGAAGCAAGAGTGGAACGCGGCCTTGAATTCATCGTCTCAGATCGAACGGCTGAGATGGTATGATTTTATAAAAAGGAAATTGTTTTCAAATTTAAATTCAAACTTAATAAAACCGTAACTCGCTCGTACGTTATCAGAATATAACGAAACTGGAACCGTTGGAATCGCAGAGACGAGCACTTCGAGATGGAGCAGACCCGGATTCATTCCGGGCAAGTAGGAATTTGGGTTAAATCGGACATCGTCCGGTTTAATTTAAATTTCGAACGCTCGCCGAAACTCAAGGTGAGTTTTCTCACTCACATCTGGATGCTAGGCATTTTAAATAATTGATATTTAAATATCTGTGTGAATGGTTGAATATAACTGTGATTATCAGTCTCGATTGATATTTATATATGTAATGTGCTAATATCTGTGAATGCAGGGAGGAACAGGTTGGAGGGATCCAACTGGATTCCTCACAATGTAGTAATTATTTTATATTTGATAGTGTTACCTGTTTATATTGTTGTGATTGATAAATCTGAAATTAAACTGTATTATGATAATGGTTGTATAAATTACAATTCCAGAATTTAATTAAAAATGGATAAAATTGGGTTTTTACGAAATAAATGAATTGTTAAAAATAAGAATTTCGAAGAATAGAATTTGAAATCTGGTTTGGATGGAAAATGTAAATTGGTCAAATTGGGATTTTTAAATATAATGGGAAGTTTATAAAATGGATAAATTGGAAGTATAAATTTCTGGAAATGAATTCTATGGAGATTATAAAATTGTTTAAAATAACGATGGGTTATTTTAATGATGAATAGTGATATCTGGAAAAGTAAAATATGTTAAAATGAAGCTTCCGAATTTAAAGGTACAATTTTAAGTGTTAATAGAATATTTTTAAAATACAGTTTCTTCATTGGGATTTTATTTAAGTAAATTGGAAATCTGGCTTTCATTGAAGAATTCACCAAAATGTTTTATTAAAAATGTTTTAAACTATATTTTTAAAAATGAATTCCAGAATGGGAAATTGTGTTGAACTTCGGATGAAGTTATGGATTTGTATGGAATTGGAAAGTTATGTTGAAAAACATAAACTGAATTTGAAATAAATCGGTTGGATTTATATGAAAGAATGCTTTGAAATGTTTGAAACGGGAAGCGTTTCCCTAGGAAAACCAAGTGAATGTTTTACAAAAGATTTTATTTAACTAAGGTTAAGTTTTAAATCGTTTTAAAAGTATTTTTAAGGAATCGTTATTTTTAAAGAAATAAATTTATAATTTTTAATACCGTAAATAATTTGGGAGTATATTATTAATTATTTTTACAAATGGATTATTTAAAAGTTGGTTTAAGCTTAAGTTGTTAAAATTAGCATTTTTCTTCTTATAACTCTATTTTGAATCTAGTTAAACAAAAACCCTTATTTTAAATCAAAGTCTATTTCTTAATAATAGTTTTCTTCACCTATTTTAAATTTATATTTTGAGTAAATAAATAGAAGTAATTTACATATTTTAAAGTATATTTCAGTATAAAGTATTTTAATTGTTTTTAAAACGGAATGTTTAAGCTTGGTTTTTCCAATGGGAATAAAGGGTAATGGGATTTACCGTGTTAAGGAAGAAATTTGGGAATTCGTTCCAAAATGAGTCTTGAAAATGTGAAAATATATCTTTGAAAGATATTAGAAGAAAATAAATAATATGGAGATTATTTATTGTGTGATGGATGTGTATGGATGTTTGTGAACATTAATTGATAGTTAAATCACCGACTATCAATATTGGCCAAATGCGCTGATCGTTTCGAAGAGACCGGGATCGGGTTTCCGTATACCGGGATTCTAGGTCTGGAGACTCGAAAACCACTTCGATCCGGTTTATACGTTTCGCGAAAACGATTTCAGAGTCGAAGATGAAGCAGTGAAGTGCAAGGGCTAGTCGCTACTAATCCTGAGGATATTTCCAAAATGGATGTAGTAGGGGTAGTGCCTTCGGTTCCGTTCGGACCTGGGACGGACTTGTATGGACAAATGCTTTCGTGACATCGTCAGGTGGACGATGGGCATTCTAAGGGATATGTGCTATAAAGGTATCGTTTAGCCTCAAGCATCATCAACCGGGAATGACTGAAAATCAGGGGTTATGCAGCAAGGCTTCGTGGGTAGCCCCCACTTGAGAGTAAGGTCATCCCTGTCTAGATGTCCCTTTTATTTCGGCTTAGTGGTGCGGTTGCTGATCACAACCGTGGGGTGATTTTACTTGGAATTATCCAGTAAGGGATGATTCCGGTCTTGTGTTGCAGGGGAGCGGGCGTACTCCTCGGTACTGTGATCTAGGCCACGTACTGTGACAGGTGGTACCCCAGTGCCTAGTCATTCGTTGGAAATCCATTTTCCCTACGTACCTTGTACGGGTTTTGTTTGTATACCTAGTATGCTGGAATTTAATCATGTAACAATTTCAGCTATTTTAATAAGTATCTGTATCTAGACACTATTATAATATCAGAGGATTTTTATAAAAAGTGTTTTAGCTATCGTAAGGTAAAAACCCGACATGTTTATTTGTGGCGTGGTCTTACGAGATGCTTTTGATTTTCAAAGGATTTTTGAAACTTTAATAATCAATTGGGTGTATTGATGATGCGCTGGTATTCCAGACTGACTCGGGTGTTATTTCATTATAATGCTCGGGTCAGACCGAGCATATTTTCAGGATAGGTTGCTATGGAGCAGGAGAGGAGCTGGAGTCGGGACGTATCATTCGTACTTGTATTATTCCGCTGCTGTGATTGTTGTATTGACTGATTGACTGGATATTGATGATTGTATTATGACATACTCTGATGATGGTGTATTGTGTATAAACATATATATTTTTCATTTTGTGTAAAGATCTGTTCTATATATATTATATTTTGTCCGCTGCGATTGTGAGGTTCTGATTTGTTTAGTTCTTTCTTCTTCTATCTACTTTCTTATTCTCCTACAATCTGTCTTTTCCGGCATTCGATCGTCGGCATATTATACTGTTGAGTATTTTGTGTCGATTTTCGAGGGTCGAGAAGGGCGGGTCGTCACACTGAAGTAAGGGTATTTTGGTCATTTCACATAATAATATTTTATCCAAAACTTTTTCTATAAATACCTACCACTTTTTTCATAAATTACACACACTTTTCATTCTTCTTCTTCTTCATTTTCTAAGCTTCTCCTTCTTCTTCCTTATAGCTTTAGTGGCTTCCATGTCTCTCTATAAAAAATCCCAAAGCGTAACAAAGTTATGGCAAAAATAATCGACAAAAAAGTATACCACTTAAGTCAAGTTCAAGCTAGTAAGTTTCATCCATCCACCCAAAACCGTGCCCACCTAGAAGCCATCTTCAACTCTTTTCATCTTAACTTCTAGGATAGCGGAGCTATAGCCGAATTTCAAGAAGTTTCGGGAAATAGCAGCGAAGCTATAGTCAAATCCGTAGTGACAAAATTAGCAAATTGGTAAGCAGTATGGTTTAGATCTGGAGTTCCTTACCTTAGAGTTTGACGGAGCGGAATCCAAAGTGAATTATTTATTCCTTTAAGTTCATTAAAACAATTGCTAACTTGAAGGAGCTTTAAGTGTTGATTGAAAACTCTTGTTGAATGCTTGTTTACTTAGTTTGCTAAAACAATGGTTTGATTTCCTTGTTTGACTATGTTTGGATGGTTTATTAAGTATTTCAAAATTTAGAAGTTAAATATTTAATGGGGTATGTGGAAACGACTAGTACACGTGTTTCGTCTATGAGATCTAAGGAGACTTGGGCGAGGGACGAAACATGTCGAAGGGAAAGCCCGGATGCTCCAAAATAAATATTGATTGATTGTTTGAATTAGGCTCGGCCAGTTTATGAGCATTGATTATTATTTATTGATTGTTGACTTTGCTCGACCAGTTTATGAGCAATTAATTATCCATATGCACGGGCTGGGTAGAAAATAATTGTAGGCTAACACCTTGTGATTTATTTCACGATTTTGACTATAAGGTGTTAGATGTAATATTTGGTTCACTTCAATTTAATGAATTGCTTTGAAAATTGGTTTTCAAGCGAAAATGTTATGAGATGTTTTTCTTTAAAAGAGAAAAAAAGATATATTTGAGAATTAATATTTTAAAGTGATTTTATATAAAGAATGAGTTTGTAAAAGTGTCTTATAAAATGGAAAAAATTTCGAGGATTAAACCTGGTTTTAAGATGATTTTTGAAAGGATTTGGGAATGGAAATTATTATAGATCAGAAGTATTTGTAATTATTAGTGTAAATGATTTTGCCGCTTCGGTATATAAAATGATTTGTTCTGTTACCGATGATTCGGGTAACCCGTAACTAAAAAGTGGGCAATGGAGGTGCAGATATTCTGTAGCCTCAGTATAGTCCACTCTCGCTATAGAGTGATATACATATATATATTTATTTTCGAAAGGCTGGGACCTAGTTGCCTTATTATGTCTAGAAACCTCCCGATCAGATAGCATATAGTTTGTATGCTTATATATCGATATCGTTTCAAAAAGGTGATTTGTTTTCAGATTCCGAAGTAAAAGGACTAGTTTGAATATAAAAGATATATATTTCAAAAGTTTTGAAATAAAAAATCGGGAATAAAGTCCACAGAGATAATTTCCATAAAGGTAATTAGATTTGAAAATCCAAATGAAAAAAAATTAAGCCTAAGTGGGTAGTTTCGGTAATTGAATATTGTTTGTGCATCGTAGGCTCCATGAGTCCTATTTGTGATAGGAGAACTACGTTGGCTTGATCCTGTTATCTAATTGGGTATCCAATTAGACAGGGGTACGTAGGCAGTCACAAGTGGTAGTGTTGCAGCCCTCAATAATAACATAACATTTTTCTGTTTATTGTTTGCTATATATCGTGTATTGACATACTTTTCCTGCTTACTATCTTATTCCGCATTTGACATGTTTATTGAGTTAGCAAGAATGGCTATTGTTGTCTCTCTCATCAGAGTTGTGCAGCGGTAGATTTATTTGTATTGATATTCGGTATCTATTAAAGCACACCTAGTAGATTAGATTGATTACTCTGATAACTTGTAAAATTGAAATTGTATCCTATACATTTTATAGTGTTGAATATTTATCAAATATTGAGTATTAAGTTGGTAGTTTTCATTCGTAGTTTTAGAACAGACGGGTTTTTTGACGATTTTGACTGTTCCGAAAACCCGAGTCGTTACATATCCACTATGCACGCACTTCATTTAGTGTAGAAAAAGCAAGACAAATAGACGAAGCTCTTCGGTACCATCGTCATGATTGAATATCCTGACACTCTCCTAGAGCGCATATATGTTTATTCGAACACTTTTGTAATAAAAGGAATCAGTTTGTTGCCAGTTGAAGCTTTGAGTAGATTTGATATGAGTATAATAGTAGATAGAGAGAGGTTAAGTGCAGCGAAGGGTTCCTTGACAGTGAGTGAAAACATCTATCATTATCCTCTTCTTAAGTAAACATTAATTTTTGCATTAAAACAAGATTAGGAGTTTTGAGTGCAAATAAGTCTTTGGAGAAATTAATTATCAATTTATAATCATAGGTTAGTCTCTCAACTCTTCTACCTATCATTTTGATATATATATATATATATATATATATATATATATATATATATATATATATATATATCTCGTACCCCCTTTCTTCAATAAAATAAAGAATAATTGTTGAATCTGTGGACATAGGCAATTTGCCCGAATCACGTTAAATCTTCGTGTTCTCTATTCTTTTATTTTTTTCTTTGATTGATGATTATGGTCCATTGAATTGGTTGTTTATAATTAATTGACAAGCTAGATCCTTGAGTATTCCTCACTTAAGCCAAACTTTTTCACAATAGCTTGGCAACATATAAGCTCAACTAAAAATTTCACCTAACATATTGGTATATGAGTCACTGGTTCGAGGGGATCAATATAATGCAGCATTGACCTAAGTACGCTCCAAGATGTGACTTGAGCTTGAAATGCTCATTAAGGTGGAGTTATATATTAAACACAGTCTGCTCCAACTGCAGTAAAGAGGACCCTTTGCAAACAACTTGGTCCACTTGCTGAGAGGTGGTAGCGATCTGACTTAAACTGCCAAGAGGTGTTAGCAACTTTATCCAAGTGATGTAATGCCTCTACATAACTTCGAGTTGAATTGAGAAGTGCTCGTTAAGGTGAAGATCTGTTAGATGTGGCTAACATTGTACTAAAACCGGCACGTAAATTGAATTGTTATTAGTCTCACAGCAGAAGATATGAAGATGAGCATATATATGAGACTAACAGCATTTAACAACAAGAGATTTCTTTTGCTACAACAAATGTTTCCATGAACATATATGTGCTTCATGGAGATGTTGGGACATCCAATCATGATATTAGTACCAAATAGCATCGTTCAATGATCTTACTTCTTCTACACTAAATGAAACGTGTGCATAACGAAGATGCAAGGGGATGCCCAAAATTTCAACAGATCCATATTTCTACAATTAAAAACTAATGGTTATGAAACAATGGATACGAGGAATGCAGTAAACTAAGGAATTTTTACAAACAACTTCTGTTTGGATTCACATGCAAATTAGCATGCAAGAAGTAATATACGAATAGAAACCAGTGATTTGCGAAAATTGTAGCAGTTTTAGACGACTGGAAATTTACATTCAGTTCTAAACAAACCCAACTGAGTATAAACCAGGATGTTTGTACGGAAATTGAGAAAGCAAGTCAAAGCAAGGCAGATAACAAAAATACTCAGACAAATTCTGATAACAAAAACAATATAACCAACACAGACAAGACAAATAGCCAACCTCTTCAGTAGATGGTTTAAAAGAAACAATCACTGACCAAATCCAAACTGAGCAACTAGCATCAAAACATGCTTTGAAAATAATGTTTCAGAAATAAATGTGAGCTAAATTCCAGTAACAGAAATAATACAAATGGTGAAGAAGCAAATCTCTATGATATGCTAAAGACAGATAACCTGTAGTGCAACAATCACATATAGAAGAACACAATGTTCAAATGATAGAACCTCAGTTATGTAGTTCTGCCGAGCTTACAAGCACGGACACCAACTCAGTAAGCCAAAGTAACTCAAGAACCACCAGAGCAAGTAGAAGAAGTATAAACGAAGATCAATTCGTATTCAAAGCAACTCTCCTCCTTGATGTAGTGGAGAACCCTGCGTGGAATTGTTTGATTAGTCAGCTTAAAAAAGAGAAATTTTGACATACATCCTTATGATTATAAAAATTTAACTTTAGATCCTCCCAATTTTCTTTTATAAATTACATCTCTATTTTTTTTTTAAAGGTGAAATTCAGGGGTATTTGGTTAATTTTACTAATCTTAACATGTGTTATTAGGGTATACGTCCATAACAAATAACCGTCGCAATACAAGTCGTAGCGGCCACTTTTAAATTTAGAAACAGAACACGTAAAAAGGAAATTCAAAAAAAGATGTAGAAAACAGTTTCTAAAAAGGAGGAATTTAAAACAAATAAGTTTAGAAAAAAGTGATGTGTCCATAATTTTCACTATAAAAAAACCTAAAAAACAAAAGGGAGAAAATAAAAGGATTGAAAGTTGGAGGGGTCACTTCTCCTCAAGAATTAAGAAGTGAATCAATCAATAACTAATCAATGGAATTCCAAGCTTGGAATATAAAGGGAATGAATTCTACATCTAAACAAATGGATATAATGAATATAATGAAGTTAAATAAAGCATCTTTCATTGGTTTAGTGGAGAACAATTTGGCGGAACATAATATTGAAACTGTAGTGCAGAGAATTAAACCTAACTGGAAATTCACTTATCATGTAGAAATGACAATAAATGCAGAATCATTTTGATGTGGAACACATCTTAGTGGCCTAAAATTATAATGCATTCGAATGAGCAATATATTACCAGCTTACTTCATAATGCCTATGGACTAAGTTTAATCTGCACCGATGTTTATGCACATAACAGTGCAGAAAAAAGAAATGAATTATGGAATTATCTTTAGCATCAATCCCAAACTATATCTCTACCTTGGATAATAATTGGTTACAATGTAATAATGTTTCACGACGAAAGGATAAACGAAGGAAGCTTTGCTGATTTAATCGATGATAATTTCTTAAAATGCATACAATTGTCCAATTTAATTGAACCAGAATTTGAAGGGAATTTTAATACCGGGAGAGGAGGTATCAACTACTCTATTCATAGCAAGATAAACAGAGTGTTTATAAGTAATCTATGGTCCCAAAAAATTTCAGTCTTTGCAGCTCATTCAACTCTTTAAGTGATCATACAGCCATAATAGTGAAGTTCTCCCCAACCTCGCCATTTAAAGAGAAATTGCCTTTCAGATTCAACAATTCTTGATGTTTTCACAAGGACTAAAATGATACTGTGACAAACAGCCTTAATCAATATTATGAAGGCAACCCCTTATATGTATTGTTAAGTAAGTGAAAATATGTTAAACATGCTTTGAAAACTTGGTGGAGGGATAAAAATTAAAATACAGCAAAATGTGAAAGCTTAAGTAGATTGTATTCATAAAGAGTTCGTTAATAATGTAGACAATGTGGAGCTAAATACAAAAATGTAAAAGTAAACAATTTTGTCGACTAGTCAAGGAAGATAAGTAAAGAGGACATTAAGAGGATGAAGTTCAAGTGGCTGACACGAGGATAGAGATCATCAAATTTCTTCCACTCAAAAATGGTCACGCCTTGACCTACTGTAAGTGGGAAATTCTCTTTAGATGAATAGGGAAATCTCATCTCAACATCAGAATCAATTGCAGAGGAAGCTATAAGTGACCTCTTCAATGCTCAAAACCTTATTGAGCAGTTTCTATAAATTATTTGTAAAAAAATTCTCAAAAATAATGCAAGAAACACTTTAGAAAAACCCTTTGATATGCAAGAAATTAAAGAAGCTCTATTCCAAATAGATTATAACAGTAATCCAGGAAAAGATGGATTAAATGCTAAATTTTTCAAACATCATTCGGAAGACATAAAAACAGATATTCTGGAGGCAATACTTGGTGAGAAAAATTAAGGTAAACTTATTAAAGAAATCAATCAACCATTTATTTTCAAAATCCCAAAGAAAACAACCCCTCAATCTATGACAGACCACAAGCCTATTTCAATTTGCAATACCAATTATAAAATTATGGCTAATTACCGAGCAAAAGATTGAAACAATTTTTGAATGAGCTGATCTCTTTAAACTAAAAAGCAGAGAAGTTATTCATCATATTCTATTGAGTATGCGAATTCCCTCCAAATTTTCCGCATTAATTTATGAATGTATTTCCACCCCTGCTTTTTCAGTTCTAGCTAATGGATCCCTACTGGCTTCTTTGGAAGTAAATAGGGGTTGGAGGGAAGAAGACTCGCTTTCCCATTACCTCTTTTCTATGACAATGGAATACCTCACTTTGATGCTTGATATTGAATATTTTAGAGGTAATTTAATGCATATTTACTTAGTTGACCCCATCATCACTCACCTTTTATATGCCAATGACTTACTGATATTAGCTATCGACAGGGTGCTGGAGAACTTTGGGAAAATTACTAAGTTAAAGATGAACGTATTTAAGTCCAAATTGACTTTCAGTAAGGGGCAGGACTAAAGGAACAAATTTATAGTATTATTAATATTCAAGTAGGAAGTTTGCCAATAATGTATCTTAGAATTCCTCTATCCAGCAACAAGTTAAATTCCAAAGACTTTGGCCTTCTAATTGACAAGATTAATAAAAATTCAACCATTGGAATAATAAAATGCTTAATATTGGATGAAAGATTGAACTGATTAACTCGGTTATTTACCCAATGGTGATTTATGGATGCAATTTGGTCAGATGCCCTTAAATGTAATAAACAAGATAAGCTATATTTGTGACACTTTTATCTGGAATAGTAAAGCATAGAAAATGAAATGGGCAAGTGTTTGTAGGAAAAAAGAAGAGGAGGGGTTGGGAATTAGAAACCTGGAGGAAGTTTCACAAGCAATAAATATTAAGTTGCTGTGGAAATTTTAACAACAAGATAGCCTTTGGGCAATCTAGACAATGAGGACATACTATAATGGGTTAAAATTTTGGTCTGTACAAGTTGATAATAATGCATCAAACTCCTGGGAAAACAACGCTGAAAACAAGGCTGAATGCACCCCTCTAGTAAAAATGATGGGTAGGGGGCAATATGGCACTTAGGGTGTCCACAACAGGAGAGTCACTTTTCTCGTATTCAAAATAAATGGAGAGTGGACCCTTCCTATTTGCCTAACCATATAATTAGTCAAATCAACCAACAAAAAATTCATGTCAATCTACCTCATTACAACTGGAGCTGGATACGCAAACTAATGGTTGCTTTAGTTTTAAAAATGTTTGGGAAAATGCTAGAGTGAAGCACACAGAACATGAATGGTGCAAGGGAATTTGGAACAACAAATGTGCTCCAAAAATGTCTACATGTGCTCTCTTAGCAATGCACAACAAGTTAAATACAAAAGATGGGTTACATAAATGGGACAGCAGCATGGATTAAAGTGTTTGTTCTGTAACAAAGCAGTTGAAACTAGGGACCTCTTAATTTTCAACAGTAGCTACTCAAGTAATTTGTTGAGTAAGGTAAGTTACAAACTTCAGTTATCACCACAGGCAAACAATGACATTTCTGAGGTTTTTAATTGAGTGCTAGCACAAAATCATGGTAATAAAATGTTTTAACACTTTAATTGACATTGTCCTTACAACCTCAGTCTGGAACGTTTGGTGTGAGTGCAATGCAAGAATTGTTCAGGTCATTTTCATGCCACAAGAGGTTAGATTAATTTAGATTAATTAAGACAACAAACTATTAATAAATCAAGAAAATTTTAAAAGGCGAGAAATTAAAGGTAGTGAACGCATCTTTGCTGAGTTTGGCTACATCCCGGAGGAGCATCAACAAATTGATCGGAGTGTTACTTCAGCCACGTCCATAATAAACAGCCAGCAGCTTCAACAAGAAGCCGACTGACAACAAGTGGAGTAACCGGAAGAAATACGTAGACTGCTAGCCATAGTTGAGATCTACAACAAGCGCCATTTTCATGTCGAGGAGGGAGGAGGACAGAGGACGGATGTTTTGATGTGAGAGAAATAGACAGAATGAACTATCAATTGGATATTTCCTTTGTTTGTAATAAGTAATTTGTTACTTATCGTCCATTCTTTGCGAATCGTAACTGGGCATTCGGGAAGATGACTGAACAGAGAATACATTTACTGCGGCCGGGGCATTTGGGTAGAGCGAAGTATTTGTAATTGTTTTGTTCAGTTCAAACCAACTTCATAATTCGGAGCACTTTGATACGATCACAACGCAAAAAACCATATCTCAAACAGATCTCATTTGTACAAGTTATTAATTTTAAAAATTTTAAAATATGTATATTTATTAACTAAAACCTTAATTAATCACAAACGGACTATTCAGCTCCGTTCATGCCAACGGGCATTTGCCTCGTTACGAACGTGGGACTTCGAATGGGTCCGACGCCTCACCAATGGAAACGAGGCAAAAAAAAAGACCACGAACAGCCCCTTACTAGTTACTAGTGTATTTTGGAAACTAAATAAGTGTTTTTGAGTCCCAATTAATATGACTCCTACATTTACTTGGTTCTCATATACACCGTGTATTGTTCTGTGTTAATATATGAAGTACTAATTTTTTTGCGCAAGGCATCCATCCAAGTTAGGCTGGTTGTGAGATTTTGATGAGGCATATTGTCACGATCCAAATTTCAACGTTCGAAAATCGACACTCGTACTTCACTTGTACTCGAATGCCGCAGATTCAATCGTTGAAATTCGACTCGTGTCGGAGCCTATAACACGTTAAGTATAACAACACAGCGGAAGAAAGAAATGAATGATATCATATACATCACAAATGATACAATATCCAGAATATGATATACAACAATGATATCTATATGATACAAGAATATCAGAGACAAATAATAATGTTTCAGCGGAAACAACAGAAGTGATAACTCCAAACGATCTTTAAAAGAGAATGGGTCTAACAACTCCAACATCAAGCTCGAACCACCATCACGATGCACAAAGATAAGCAAGGTCCGTCGTCCGTGAACTCCAAAAACTGAACTAGCTCCCGATAATCTACTAAACCTGACTATCTGAAAATAAACCCAACTCTAGACTGCCCGTGTGGAAAATTGTGGGCACCCAGAGTTTAGGAAGGGAACAATAAACTCCGGGTCAGTCATGGGACTGGTATGAGTAACAAAAACAGTTTATATTTAAACAAACAACAAAAGAATTTTAAACATTGAAATCCGCAATGCTTTTTGGTAAATGAAACTACCATAAGGCCTCCCGGCACACACACAATGCAATCGCACACATGAGGAGATTTCTCCTTATGATAGTCAAACATGCTTACTACGCAAAAAAACTCTTTTGATATTATTACTAGTGCATAGTGTAGGAAACATTTCGAAAATATAATATTAATCTTAGCCAGCATAGGTACCATTATACTATGCCTACTATAGCTGCCATGTTAAATAGCAGGTTCTACAACTAAAACCGTACTGGGTTCGTATTGGGAATTGGGTTTCCAACAAATGGTCAGGCTAAGGAACTTCCTATGACACATGGAAACGCCTTTGGAGGGACGCCCCGAGAACCTACCTGGCTCTCTGCCAACACAAGGCCGGTTACCCCCTTCCCGGGAAGTAAACCTAAGATATGCCACCCCCGGTCGTTTGCGACCTTTATCCGAGGGCCCTCGATCACAAAGCAACAATCACACAGTAAATGAGATTGGAGCAACCACACAAGTAAATATCTGGGCTCCATACCATAACATCACCTTTTTCCAGAAGGAATGGACATACCCTAAGGGAGCTACCCCTGAAACCTTGCCGCATTTTTTCTGTTTCGACCATTTCCGGGTTGTGAGGTCCTGATGAGGTCTCGTCCACAAAGCTACGCTTTACACGAAAGGCATGCTTTGATCAACAAATGATCAGCAATACACAGCAACACTTAGCATGCCACACTACCAAATTGGGAGTATATCACTGATAACCTTCAACTACATAACCTCTGAGATCGTACGTCTCAAAGAAGGGTGTTAAGCTAAGAGAATAAATTCTCCGCCACCAAACAGAAATGTATTTGAAAGAAATCGGCTTTATATCTCAAAGTGTAGTGTCAGACATACATCCATACAAGTCTGTTCCGGGTTCGAACAGAACCGAAGGCACTTCCTAAGAAGCCCTTGCAATCCGGGTATTCACAATCTCGATCGGACTTTCCATCACTTAAGGAATCTCTATATCGTAGCTACTCAGTGCAGAGACAATCGATAGGTTATCCTATCGTTCTCGCAAACACCCGGTCTTCAACACCGGTCTTCAAATGCTATCCATTTACGTCGTATCACTATTCGGAATGGGTTATATGACACAAAGTCCTCTCCCGGCTAAACCGAATAGTGAGCGCAATATTTTAAAACATATGGATATTGGGATTTCAGTTAAGTCACAACTTATTACCCAAAACTTTTCTTTCAAATCGTTTAAACGAATTACCATTTTAATCTTTTACACAAAAAGATTCATCTCACAAAGTTCACCCAGTTTCACAAAGATATATTCACATTTTTTTCCAAAACAGTTTTCCTTTCAAATTGGATTAACTCGTCCAATCTTTAAATCAAAGATTTAATTGATAGCTTTCAAAACAATTCCATTTCGAAACCATTTGAATTCAAATTTAACTTTAAAAATCATTTCAAAAATATGTGACTTAATCGATTTCCTCGTGAAATCCATATTTGTGTGTGTATAGTGTGGTCCAAGGGTTTAACACAATAGTGTAACATCATTCAATCACCACAGATTCAATCATATCAATATCGATAAGCGGTATGATTTAAAACGCTTATCTTCATTCACAAATTCACAGATAAAGTCAATTTATCAATCACAAAGATTCACCATTACGATTCGATGTGGGTTTCGGATAACAAACTGGAATCCGACTCCCTGTCGCATCGAAATTCAAATGTCGTTTTACGGGTCCAAAGGATTTTCATTTTCACACAAAAATATATATCACAGAAATAGAAATCACAGCTCAGCACAAAGTAATTTATATCACAAAGCATCACAATCACAAACAAGGATATCAAACTGCTCAAAGCATTTCAATAATAATCAATCATCTAACAATTAGATGAATTAACAGTGTGATTATAATCAATCTATCACATAATTATATAATATTTTTTTATTATCTTTAATTAATGATTAATTATCCTTAATTTTAAATTAATTAATCCTTAATTATTAATTAATTAAATCTTAATCACCTTCATAGATTAATTATTTCTTAATTAATTACCTTAATTAATTTATCTTTGATTATAAATTAATTAACTTAAATTAATAATTAATTACTCTTTAATTAATTATTCTGTAACTATTAAGTAATTATAATTCATCAATTATTTAATCAACATTAACAATACATTAATTGAATTACTTTTAAGTTAAGTTAAAAATGTAAAATATTTAATCATCTCCTTAATTACTTTGTTAAATTTTGTTTAAAATAAACTTCTGAAAATATAAGTTTAAAATACTCTTAACTTAAATAATATAAAATATTTTATTTTAAACCCTTTGATTACCATTTTCAACTTATCAACAATCATTCATTTAAAAAGAATAGTTTGAGAAATCAATTTTGACTTAGAATTTTAAAGTTTAAAACTGAAAAACGTTATCACCCTAGAGCTGCTTCGAGTGACACCCGAGACTTTTTCTAACTTGCTTCAAGTTTTCCCCAAAATCCACTCGATAGCTTCAGTTTCTTAAAATTTTGTTTAAAAAGCAACCCGATGTATAGCCAGAATTACTCGACCCTAGCTTCGAGTCATCATCCCTGAACCCCGAGTGGCACTTTGAGTCGAACATCTCCTTCCACAAAACAAACAGCTGACACAAGCTTTGGTGTCGTGCACATGCACGACGACACTGACGAACTTTGACCGACGCCACACCTTCCACATCTCGGCAGTAGTTCGTATGGGGTCATACGAGCACCCAAATACACATGACCTCGACGAATTCGCGAACGAGCTTGCTAACCCAGACTGCATCAAAAACGACCACCAGAAAAACGTCTCATCACTCCACCAATGGCCATCAAAGGCCACGAAAATTTAACTGAAGCTTCTTCTTGATCGTACGCCGCTATCCCCACCAGAGCGATCAACTCCGGTGCTCTGACGAAGCCGTGGCGATCATATTTCCTGCTATGCCCAAAACATGAGTCGAAACCCTAAATTGATCCAAATCACCAACCACAATGAATAAATAAATTATCTTGCATTTTTCTTATGATCTACGATACTCCAGCCCCATCCATGCCAAATTTCGACCTTCGAAAGTTTGTCGATCACCAGAAACTCACGAAAACCCATTTTCCGTTCATCTCGAATTTTCTCAATGATTATAGATTTAAAAATAATGATATCTATGTTAAAAATCATAATTTATAAACACGAATCCAATTCTATAATCAAAACTAAGAATTTTAACAGTCGAAAATTTGACTTGTATTAATTCTTCACTGTATATTTTTATTTTCAAAGTATTTACTCGATTTAAACCCATGAATTTATTTTTAAAGATGATGTTACAGTCTTACAAATATTTTCCATCTTGAAATCAAAGTTTAAAACTTATTATATACAGAGCAATGGAATTTCTTCCCTCAATATAAACCCGGATATTTTTAACAGAGGTAAGTATGTCCGTTAAACAGACATGCACGGACTTATTCACACATATAAATGCCTATATACTTACTGATATATACACATACATTTCACATTTCCCAAGGCATTATCATCACAGATATTAGAATCAAAAGAACTGGGTTAAGAATTAGAGTTTTCTCACCTTGAAAAAGCAAAGGCAGAGTAGAGATCTGGAAATTTTGGGTTAATTGCTGAGTTTCGATTTGAAAATTGGATTTTGAACTTGAAACTGAAATATGAATTTAGTTGGTGTTTGCTTCTAAAGATTTCTGAGCTTTGAACTTTACTTTGATTTACTTCTGAGTTGAATCTATTTGATTGATTGATTTTTTTGAACTGCTTCAGGTTTGTATTTTGTTTTTGATCTTGCTTTTCCAAGTTGATGAGTTTGTAAGATAATAATGTTTATTTTTCTTTTCTTTCAGGCTTGCTAAGTTTTGTTTGTGAACGAGCAGGAATAAAAAGATGATATATAAAAGATTGTTGTACAGGCTGAAGAATGATGTTGATGCCAGATTTTTCTTTGTACTGAAAATATTTTTATTTAAAGTTTTGGCCAGAGATTTTTTTTGTTCAAATGGTGGCTGATATAATAAAATGTGTGCCAACATTAATTATGCTTGTCTTGTTTTACAAGTACTTTCATATATACTTTCATACTTATCCAATTTGATCTTGTCTACATACTTATCCTTATTTGTACATAGATATTTATATTTTGTTGTCTGGTTTTATACTTACATACTTATCTTCATTTGCTTGTACATAGTTGAATATATATATATATATACACTAGTATCTTCTTTTGCAAGCTATTACATATATATTTTCCTTTACAAGTGTACACATATATTTATTTTTTTCATATTTTGTTCTTTACATTATTTATAAATCCCAATTCAAATTTAATCTACATACATTTTTCCAATAATTCATAATTTAACTAACATTTTATATTAATTACCAATTATTTCACAAATTTTATTCAAAAATTAGATTAATTATCAATTTAAACTTAGTTAAAATCCGGGATCGTTACACATATTATCAAAGTATATGATTTTTTTGTGGCAATAAAGTACCAACAAAGGTTCCATGAACTCTAAACAATCGCGGTTAAACCAAGCAAAATAAATTTCCTAACAAATCCTAAACAAACAAAAAAATAATGAAACCAACCCAGCAAAGACAACAAATGAACCTAACTAAAACAAATATTCAATTAAGAAAAAATACCACTGTCCTATCCATCCAAGTTGGTAATCATATCATCATAACCAATTTCTATAGAAGACAATGTAATAGATATCCTTGCAACTCGCTATGACAATCAGCATATAATAGACATGACTACTACCTCATAACCAAATCTGGGTGAACCAATAACTCATCCCATCCACTCATCAAACACTCATGTTGTCATGTCTAGTCGTATATTCTTTCGGTATTACACTTATAATTTTGAACAAGGGTATTTTTCTATGCCAAACTTCCAATGAAAATCAATTTCCAATAGTATATATATATACTAATAAATTACTTTTCATTTTTAAACTTTTTCAAAATTTAACATTATGTATGTGTGAATCAAATTATAACTCGCACCCAATCCCTCTTATTAGTGCTAATTCAACCCCACTTCTATTTTTCAAACATAGGTCGTCGTATATAAACATCATCTAAATTTGGAGTAATAGGGTTATACAACACGCATACAAAAATCAATAGATATGCTCTTTTTTTTTTTAATGACGTGCAAACTGATCAAGGAGGTGAATTCATACCACTCAAAGAATACTTTCAAAAGAAGGGAATAGTTCAAAGGATTACATGTCCATACACTTCAGAACCAAATGGGCTAAATGAAAGAAAGCACAGATACATAGTAGAAGCCGGGCTTGCCATGCTGGCTCAAGCATCTTTACCTCTTAAGTTCTGGCCAGATGTCTTTGCAACTGCAATATATCTGATTAATCAGATACCAATAAAAGTTCTACAAGGAAAGAGTCCAAGAGAAGTACAATTCAAAACTCAGCCAGATTATCAGCATTTAAGAGTATTTGGCTGCCTATGTTTTCCCGCCTAAGACAATATAATGCTCACAAGTTAGATTACAGATCATCCCCGTGTACATTTCTGGGATACCCCAATTCATTAAGTTCATGATGAAGATCAATCACTTGTTACTCAGTTTGGAACAGAGGATAATACCTCAAGTCATCAACCTGTTCCAGAAAGAACTGGTCATCACATGGTCACTAGAGCAAAAAGTCGTATATTCGAACCAAAGAAATACCTCACAAATCTAGATATTGAAGAATCATGTACTTATCACCAAGCAATACATAGTGAGAAATGGAAAGCAGCTATAAATGATAAATATAATGCACTCCTAAGAAATAACACATGGAATCTTGTTACTCAACCAAATTAAAAAAATGTTATTGGATGCAAATGGATCTATAGATTAAAAAGAAATTCTGATGGAAGAATTTCAAAATACAAGGCTAGGCTTGTAGCAAAAGATTTCTCACAACAACAAGGATTTGATTTCAATGAAACCTTTTCATAAGAAGTAAAATCTTCATCAATTAGAATTATACTCACTATTGCCTTACATAAGAATTGGTGTATAAGACAATTAGATGTTAACAATGCATTCATGAACGGTGTTCTACAAGAAGAAGTATATATGGAACATCCACTTGGTTTCAAACGGATGGGAAATACTGAACTTGTGTGCAAGCTAAACAAAACTATATATAGTCTCAGACAAGCACCAAGAGGGGTTTGAGAAATTGAAGAATACTTTGATTAAACTTGATTGCAACCCCATAAAGTCAGACAATTCACTATTTACCAAATTTCATAAAAATAATGTGACTTATGTGCTGGTGTATGTTGATGCCTTTATCATCACTGGAAGCAATTAAAATGAAATCAATAACCTTGTTCAACAATTAGACAAACAATTTTCTATCAAAGTTCTTGGAGATTTAAATTATTTCTTGGGAATTGAAGTCAGAAAAACATCAAATTCGGAAACACTCTTGAATCAAAAGAAATATATATCTGAAATTCTTATCAAGACAAAAATGGATCAAGCAAATAGTCTACCTACACCAATGATAACCAATCTACATTTATCAAAGAGGAAAGGAGAATCAATTACAAATGCAAAGCAACACAAAAGCACTATAGGAGCTCTTTAATATGTAACTATAACTAGACCAGAAATTGGCTACAGCGTAAATAAAGTCAGCCAATTCATGCAAAATCCCGTTGATGATTATTGGAAAGCTGTTAAAAGGATCCCGAGATACTTAAAAGGGACTATAAATCACGGTTAACTTTAAAAACCAGCACTGGTCTTAATTTATTTGGTTTTGTAGATGTTGATTGGGCAACTGATCCAAATGATCGAAGATCAACAACTGGATACTGTATATTTTTAGGGCAAAATCCAGTGTCATGGTGTTCAAAAAAACAATCAACCATCTCAAGATCAAGTACATAAGCCGAATACAGAAGTGTGGAAAGTGCTACAGCAGAAATAATGTGAATCATGTCTTTACTCAGTGAACTAAAAATCAGTATCAAAAGCAAAACAATACTTTGGTGTGATAATCTCAGTGCAGTTTCGTTAACAGCAAATTCGGTGTTACATTCAACAACAAAGCATATGGAGTTGGAGTTTTACTTTATCAAAGAGCATTTATTAAATGGAAAGCTTCAAGTAAATCACTTACCCAATACTTGCCAAACGGCTGACATTCTTACCAAACCATTATCAGCTAAAAACTTTATTCGACTAAAACGTGAGCTAAATGTTAAAGAAATTGGCCTCAAATTGAAAAAAACTAAAAATCCTAGTTCCAATTGAGGAGATTCGTCAAGTTCTGATGACTCTTCCCTCAATTAAGTAGCTGTCATAATGTATTAAAGCTAGATATGAAAGAAATTTGAAGAAATTTTCATTATCTGATTGAAGACGAAAAGAAGAGAGCAAAATTTGAAAGCGGCTGAACGCCTTAGTTTCAATTGAGGGGGAGTAACACAGCGAATGACAAAATGATAAAGCAAGTAATACGTATCAAGTCATATATTCTTGGGGTTATTAGTTGCGGGTCGTAAAAGCCCAAAGCCCGCATATATTATTTTCTCAAAATAACTTTGTAACCACTATATAAACAGAGGTATCATCCATGTATCTGACGATTAGTATTATAAAAACAAATAAAATCTTCAATTTATTGTCATTTTCTTTCTGTGTTCGATTGACCATTGTTATTATAAGTCTATTATAATGGTCATTGTAAGTTGCGAAATATGTATTTTAATGTAGTATAAATTGCTTAGGGAATCGTGAGATAAACCCTAAAACCATCTTATAAAGAAATATAAACAAGAAAGCAGAAGTACTGACAATAATGAAGCAGTATTCTCCCACGGAAGGGCAGAATATTACCCACTGAACTAGGAGTGAGCGTTCGGTCGGTTCGGTTGGTTTTGAGGTAAAAAATGTCAAACTGAACTAAAACCGAAAAAAATCAGAACCAAACCGAACCGAACCAAATTAATTTCGGTTAATTTGATCGGTAACCGATTTAACCGAACTAGAAAGGTAAGTAAAATAAATTACCATAGATTATTATTTAAATGATCGGTTTACTTAAAGGAAAACATATATTTATGTTTAGAAAAACTATTTCGAGTACTTTTTTAAGTTTATAAGAAAATTAACATATTTTCAATAGATAAATTTGGTTTTTATTACTAAACAAATTATTAATAGTATTACAATGCTATGAATTTGGATAATATAATAAAAGTTCGGTTAATTCGGTTAAACTGATAACCAAAGTAAAATAATTTTACAAACCAAATTCAAACCGATAGAATTTCATAACCGAACCGAACCGACCGAAATGAACCGATTTGGTCGGTTAATTCGGTTCGAACCAAATATTGCTCACCCCTACACTGAACCAGGTAAAATAGGGCACATTACCTTTTTCATCTTAGCTGGGTAAATCAAAGTATGTATGAGGTGCCTTTAGCACTGTTCTGAATGACGTCCAAACTCAACAAAAGTCAAAGTTATTTGATCTCAGAGGTTCGTATCAACCGCTTTCATAAGATTATAGCGTCCAATTTTTGTACTAATCTTGATTAATTATTTTGTAACCTTAAGTAATAATAGTTTCACGTAACCTCGTTACAATTATGCCATGCTCTTTTATTGTTTTGTCGTTTCTGTGATTGTTTGTATTTCGAAAGCAGTGTTGGTTAGATTTGGCTGAATTTTTATTTACAGTCATTCTCTTTCTCATAGTAAGTTGTGCTGATTAAGCCATACAAACACGTCCATAAGAACCTTTTAAATTTATAATTCACCTGAGAACAAACATAATACAAAATCATTTTCGGATATCGGATTCCATCCGCAGCGTATGGATACTGGATTTTTATAGATATTCTTTGGCTGGTTCACAATCTAAACACATAAATAGAAAATTTTAATTTATTATAAATCCATTTCAATACTAAAAGTATAAAAGATAATGAATATGCGAAAAAAATTAATTTTAAACAGTAAATATTAACTATTATAGGCATATTATTTTTATATGTAGATAAAATGGTAAATGTCGCTCATTTCATGTACTAAATTACAGTAAAAATAATTATAATTATAATTTTGATTAAAAGACTGAACGGATAATTATCGAATGCGGATATGGCCGTATAAGTATCCGTATTAATTTTACGGATATCAGATAATTTTTTATATTTAAAATATGGATTTGGATGAATTTTGGATTTTTCCGGTACACATTGCCACTGCTAATTTGAAAAGTAAAAATGGTTCCGCTTCTCCATGTACACACTCACTACCAGACATTAATTTTATTATCATCACCATTGGGTTTACTTTAGTCGGGTCAACATCTTTATTAATGGCTGAAACTTGAAGTACAAACACACATTTTTGTCCGACAGCGAAGTTCCAAAAATACCCTTACACGGAAACAAGAGGTCGGAAGTTCGAATCCCACCGAGAACAAAAGTTAACATATATTTTTAAATGGAAATTTTGAAATGTAAATAAATTTACAAGTTCAAAACCCTGATTTAGCGAGGAAATTTACACTTTTATTATTTATAATTCTTAATTTATTTTTATCAATAATACATATGAATTATAAATTTAATACTTTTATAGAGTTTTTTTATATGTACGCGTGCGCTACACGTGCCATAAAATCTAATATCAGCAATATCATTCTAATCCATGGTTGAGAATTTTTGGACAGCCAGGGACTTGGAGGAGGAGTAGAGAGGAGATTTCATCCAAGGTAGCACGGCTAAAACTACTACAAATATTCTGTGTATACGCTTTCTCTAAGTTCTCTTCCTAAGACGCTTAAGATTCTTCAGACAATATTATAGCTAAACATTTTGAGTCCTAGTCCCGTTACCAAAATCATTTAACAGTTTGCAGTACACTTTCTTCCAAATTTTACTAGTTGACATGACATACTTAACCAGCATTACAAGTAATTCCCCGTTAATCAATTCCTCATAATTAGCATTGGGATTTGATCAACCCCTAATTTCCTCAATAATACCATTACATAATTAGCCATTTATTATACGTAAATGATACGTATTAGCTGCACTGTAGAGCCGCCATGGCTTATGCTTTGTAAAACCATGTGAAGTAGACTTTCACAAAAAAAAATTATGTACATTGCACTTCTTCTGTGCTGATTGTTACTTACTCTTTTTATGATTTTACGACGACTGATGATAATAGAGCCTTCTTAGCATGCGGGCGTGCACACATTTATGATCTTTTTGTTAAATTATTGTATTAAGAAGGCTAATGACGGTTTAAAATTCATTTTGCAGTCCACAATACTACAGTAGCAACGTGTGATTATTTTCTTTATTATTATTATTATTATTATTATTTTGTATGTACTGGGTTTAAAGTTAACACTACAAGAAAAAGCTCAAAAACCGGCAGGGTAGGGCGACGGCTCCCGACGGCTTACTTCCGACGGTTTCCGACGGGCCGTCGGCGGCCGTCGGAAGCCGTCGGAAATTCGCGAATATTTGGCTCCAGCCGAGCCTGCTTCTTCTTCAGTTTCATACGAAAAATCTAGGTCACTTTCCCCCAATTCTCTTCCCCAGCCCTCCAATCAGCAATTTCGAGATTTCAGGTTCTTCCCGGCTGTGCAATTAACTTCTACTGCTCTCTAGAACAGGTATAATCTCTTGTTTTAGCCAAAATTTCAGTTTTTATCCTAATTCAAGATTTGCATAATTTGATAAATTAGGGGTAATTGTTGATTGAAATTGTTTACAATAGTGTTATAATAGTTTCTAGCATTCCATGGTATTCCTATTTCATCTGATATCGTGAAATTGCGAAAAATATGTATAATTTATATTGATTATATATGTGTGTAGCACTGTTATCATTGTATTGTGTTAGTTTATGCAACAAAAAAATACGTCGAACGAGCCTTTAGTTGATGCGTAATACGTTGAATAAATGTGTTAAATTAATATATATTTTTGTAAATGTGAACATTGAGTAAAACTGTATTTTTTTGCAAAATGCGCGCATGTAACTGACAAATGTCCCTTAGAGAGTTTTTGGCCCCGTCTGACGAGTGTTGTACATGATCGTTGTATAAATAGTCGTTCTTTTCGAAAAACGACCATTTATATTCATCTGGTACAATGTTTGTCGGATTTGTCCCTGTATTGGACAAGTTATGAACACAGTAAGCATTTACATTTTGTATACTACTTCGTCTCAAACGGTTCATAAAATTTCGGCCTAACTTTTCTTTTTTGTTTCCTGCGTACACGCATTTGTGTACAATGCAGGGAACAAAAGGGAAATGCTGCCGAAATTTTGTTGAATCGTTTGAGACGAAGTAATATACGAAATGTAAATGCTTACTGTGTTTGTAATGGGAAGTAGGATGCCTGACCAATGAAAAAAAAAATTATATATATTTTTAAATCGTTACGTTAAAAAATAAAATGTGCCCTATTTGAAAATATTTTTAAATTTGTGAAGCTGTTCTTTAAATTCAAAATATTATACGACCATGAAAATAATCTTTTTCGAATTTGTATTCTTTAAAATAAATATTAAAGTTTGAACTTCTCATTTTGTCAAATAGGAAAAATGATTGATTATTTTATTGATCGGAGGAGATGGATGTACCAAAGAAAAGGACTGAGGGGCTCAATAAAAGAAGATTTTTATAATGGTATAAACGTGTTTGTTGAATTCGCTTTAAGTAATAACGGAAACGATCCCGAAATTCGTTGTCCGTGTAGTAGGTGTAGACATTTGAAGTATTTTTTACCAGATGTTGTGAAAGTTCATTTGTGCAAACACGGTTTCGCACCCGAATATTATGTTTGGGATCGGCATGGAGAAGTTGTAGCAAATACTTCTGTAGAGTCTGAAAGTGTCGTTAACGAAATAGTTTCAACGACCCGTATAGAAAATATGGTCGAAGATGCAGCACGATCAATGTTTCCTATGGTCGAAGTTGACGACGATGATGGAAATGTTGAAGAACCAAATATTGAAGCTAAAAAAATTTATGATTTACTAGATGCAGCTAAGAAACCTATTTGGGATGGTTGTAAAAGCGGCACTCAGCTGTCAGTAATCGCAGAATACATTGCGATGAAGTCAAAATACAACATCACTGAAGTTGGATTTACGGCTGTTGTACAAGCTGCAAAAAGGCATATGCCGCCCGATAATCACATGTGTGAAAATCACTACGAAGTTAAAAAACTTATGTCGGCTTTTGGTTTACCGTATCAGAAAATAGATACATGTTTAAAAGGATGCATGTTGTTTTGGAAAGAAGACGTAAACCTTAGAAATTGTAAAGTTTGTAACCAGAAGAGATACAAACCAAGAAAAAAGAAGGGGAAGGAAGTTCCATACAAGCGTATGCACTACTTACCCATAACTCCAAGACTTCAAAGATTATATGCATCTTCTGTAACTGTGTCTAATATGAGGTGGCATAGTGTGAGAACAGAGGAAGAGGGTACATTGACACATCCGGCCGATGGAGAAGCATGGAAGCATTTTGATAAAACGTATCCAAATTTTGCAGCGGAGAGTCGAAATGTTAGATTAGGATTATGTACGGACGGTTTTTCTCCATTTTCTCAATTTGGTTCTAAATATTCATCCTGGCCCATTATCGTCACACCTTATAATTTACCTCCATGGATGTGTATGAAAACGCAATATATGTTTCTTACTGTTGTCGTTCCTGGCCCCGACGATCCGACACAAGGAATAGATGTATATTTACAACCGTTGATTGAGGAGTTAAAAATACTGTGGAACGAAGGAGTAGAAACATACGATGTGTCCAAGAAGAAAATTTTTCGTATGTTTGCTTCTTTGTTGTGGACTATAAGTGATTTTCCTGCCTATGCAATGCTTTCGGGATGGAGTACTGCCGGTCGTCTAGCATGTCCATATTGCATGGATGAAACACGAGCGTTTTCTTTACCTCATGGTAAGAAAATTTCATGGTTTGACTGTCATCGATATTTTCTCCATGTAAATCATCCCTTTAGAGGAGACAAGAAAAACTTTTTAGCTAATAGAGTAGAAACCAGACAACCACCGACGATATGGTCAAGCAAAGACATATATGAACTTGTTAAGGACTATCCAAAGATATATGAAACGGGCGAGCAAACAGAAATTCAAGGCAAATCAGTTGTTCATAACTGGTGCAAACAAACTATTTTTTGGGAGTTGCCGTATTGGAAACATCTTCTGCTTCGCCATAACATAGATGTGATGCACAATGAGAAAAATGTATTTGATAATGTTTTTAACACAATTTTGAATGTGAAAGGGAAGACGAAGGATGATTTGAAATCAAGACGTGATATAGAAGAATTATGCAAACGTCCTGAGCTTCATATGAAACCAAATGATAGTAAAAAACCCAAAGCATGTTACGAATTAGATAATAATCAAGTTAAAACTGTGTTAAAATGGGTGGAAGGGTTAAGATTTCCTGATGGGATATCATCAAATCTTCGTAGATGTGTTGACTTTAAAAATGGTAGATTGAGCGGAATGAAAAGTCACGACTGTCACATAATGATGGAAAATTTATTTCCCGTAATGTTCAAAGAACTACTGCCGTTAAAAGTTTGGAAGGTAGTAACGGAGCTTAGTATGTTTTACAAAGAGCTTTGTTCGACTACTTTAAAAGTGCAACGTTTACGTAAACTTGAAGTGGACATTCCTATATTGCTTTGCAAATTAGAGAAAATATTTCCGCCAGGTTTTTTTAATGTGATGGAACATTTACCTGTTCATCTCCCAACTGAAGCACGACTTCGAGGTCCTGTCCAATATGGATGGATGTATCCATTTGAGAGGTATGTAATATGTTATAACGTAATTTAATTGTATTTGAAAGATGAAGTTAATATAAATTAATTTTGCATAGATATTTGAATCATCTGAAGAAAAAAGTGAGGCAAAAAGCACGAGTTGAAGGTTCGATATGTAAATCTTATATCGAAGAAGAAGCTTCGTTCTTTTTCTCTCACTATTTCAGTGACCATGTGAACATTTCATTTCAAAGTGTTCCTCGTAATGACGAAGGCGACGAACAAGAGTCCTCTCAAACAATGTTATCTATTTTTAGACAATATGGTCGGCCTTCTGGAAAATGTGTAGAAATATGGTTAGACGATAGAGATCTTCATGTAGCACACACTTATATTATTCTAAATTGTGCCGAGGTTGCACCGTTTGTTAGGTAATCTGAAATAATAATTTGTGTTTTATTCTTTTCTATAATGC
The DNA here is from genome assembly GCA_030737815.1 of Allium fistulosum. Lineage (NCBI taxonomy): Eukaryota > Viridiplantae > Streptophyta > Magnoliopsida > Asparagales > Amaryllidaceae > Allium > Allium fistulosum. Next base: position 746,403,167 of record CM060905.1, on the reverse strand, counting down.
ATGCGCGTGTATAACCTAATGTAATAATTTGTTTATATAAACAGTGTTTATGAACGTGAACATCCGAACGGAGATCTTAGTAAAGAATTTTCCGGTTGGTTTTCAAATTACGTTTATGAGCCGAGAAATTGTGTTGTTGACGAAGGGTTGAAACATCTAGCGATGGGACCAAAAAGAGTGGTCAAGACATATCCAATATATTTCGTCAATGGATATAAATTTAACACCAAAGAATACGGTGCAGAAAAATTAACAAATAATACTGGTGTATTTGTTAAAGGTAGTGACGATCCAGAAAATCATTTAAATGATTTTTATGGCGTTCTGACACAAATTTTGCAACTGACATATTTCTCACGACCCGCGGAGGAGGTGTTTCTATTTAAATGCAATTGGTTTAGCAATGTTCCAGGTTCTGGAATTAATGTGCACAAGGATTATAATCTTATCGAAATAAAGCATACATCGCACTATGTAACAACCCGCATATTTGTCGATTTTATATTTAAATATTTTATTTAAATATAACATCGTTCGTCGGATTTTAGTCCGAAAAGCTACTTTTTGCATACGGTCAAATTAGGACTCGAGACCACCCCCATTGAGTTCAAAATGACGTTTGCGATCTTTTTGAGTATAAACTTCGATATGTTTGGAGATAGTGAAATTTTCAACACTTTTTCCCGCCTTTGACTTTGGTTTGGACTGCACCCCTTCAGTTCAGCCCAACCATCTTCTTCACTCTATCAAAACACTTCAAGCTTTGTCAAAAATGGTGGTGGGAAGTGGAAATTAAAACTCCAAACACAAATTCTATTGCAAATCCGAGATTCAACATCAAATTCACGTGAAGACCATTGATTCAAGCTTGTTGGTGTTCTTGCTTTGCTCTCAAATCTCCATCTTCATCAAATTCCGTGAAAAGGTGAGATTTTTGATCTCACATCTTGCCTATATCTATCTTGGACTGTTGGGAATGATCCCCTATTGTATTTGCATCAACATTTGCATTTGGTTTGGATTGGATTGGCGAAAAACTTCAATTCTCAGTGTTTTGGTGATTTTTCTGGCCTTAAGTCGTTTCTGGCCTTCGCTGAGTCGTTCACGAGTTAAGTCTAAGTCGTGAGTCGTTCACGAGTTAAGGGCTTAAGTCGCGCGCGTGTATTTCTGTTCGTCTGGCCTGAGTCGTTCACGAGTTAAAGGCCTGAGTCGTTCTCAAGTTAAAATGTTAAGTCGTTCTGGGTGTTCTGCCTTCGCTAGGTCGTTCGCGAGTTAAGTGATAAGTCGTAGCTCGTATTTGAGCTTAAGTCGTAGCTCGTATGGCTCTTAAGTCCTAGGTCGTTGGCTTTTAAACCGTTAAGTCGTATGACCTTAAGTCGTAGGTCGTTCGTGTTGAAAAGCCACACGGAGCATAAGTCGTTCCAGGCGTTAAGTCGTTCTGGGTGTGCTAAGTCGTTAAAGGCTTAAGTCGTTAAGTCGTTCAAGACTTAGGTCGTATGACCTTATCCCTTAAGTCGTAAGTCGCTTGCCTCCCTTAAGTCGTAAGTCTCTTGCCTCCCTTAAGTCCTAGGTCATATGACTCTTAAGTCCTAGGTCGTTGGCTTTAAATCGTTAAGTCGTAGGTCGCTGCTTCTCTTAAGTCGCTCGGCCATGCCAACTCCGCTAGCTCGCAACTGTTAGGTCGTATGACCTTAAGTCGTAGGTCGTCTCAGACCTAACATTCTCGCTGCTTCTCTTAGGTCGCTTGACCCTAAGTCGTAGGTCGCTTGACTTCGTTAAGTCGTAGGTTGCTCGACTTTGTTAAGTCGTAGGTCGCCACCGACCTTACCCTTAGGTCGAATGACCTGTTATCTGCTAGGTCGTGTGGCATTCCTCCCTTAAGTCGTAAGTCGTTCGCGAGTTAGTACTTGGTCGTTTGACCTGTTCTTCTGCTAGCTCGCGTGGCATTCTCCACTTAGGTCGTATGACCTTATCCCTTAAGTCGTAAGTCGTTCGCGAGTTAGTACTTGGTCGTTTGACCTGTTCTTCTGCTAGGTCGCGAGGCATTCTTCCCTTAGGTCGTTTGGCTTCTCGAGACCGCTTGCCTTCACTAGGTCGTACCGTGACGGGGCGCTGCCCCGCACCCCGCCGTGGGCGCTGCCCCCTGGACCCCCGCGACCTGACCGGGCAGGTCGAACCCCGTATTACTCTGCGTAGGCAATCTCTTCTGAAAAACATTTATCAGAAATTCTACTTTGATGGTTTTGGGATTGACTTCTCTGGACTTTACTCACGTCTTCGAACGTGAATTGATTTGTTCTACAATCGTTTTATGACTTGTCACTTTAAAGATATATGAAGGTTTCAATACTAATAGTAAATATCAAAACTCTTTCATCAAAGCGATTTCAACACTATTTTAAATATCTAAAGTTCGTTTTCTCAAACCGATTTTTAATATAGTAGTATATACAAGCCTTTACTTCACTCGAATGAGAAATCGACTTAAACGACTTAGTAAAACAAGTGGTATGAAACGCTTGCGTTCACTTCGTCGGTTAGCTCTTGGACTTGTTCGATTGAACCCTTTTCGTGACAATTTCCTAGTGAAGATTTACAGCTTGTTCGTAAATATTTAAGTTAAGCAAGTGGTTATGGGACATGAAGCTAAACTCATATATTTACTAGCTTGGTGTGATTGACACTTCTCGCTGATCATGATGATCATTTTATGATTTAGACTAGCAATTGTGCGATGTCTCTTTGTTTGCAAGGTAAGACTAGACCGCAATAGTGTGATTCCGACTCACACACATCTCTTTGTCCGCAAGGTTAGTCTAGGCCGCAGTAGTGTGATTCCGACTCACACATATCTTTATGTTTGCGAGGTTAGGCTAGACACCACTTGTGTGATTCCATTCACACATACCTTTCTGCTTTTTGGTTAGCCTAGGCCTCAATCAGTGTGATTCCGACTCACACATATGGGGTAGCTCCCCATGGTCTTCGGACCGTCATGTGATAGGCCTCTTTCTCTTTTTATGATTTCTGGATTTCTTGTTTGATTTCTGGATTTTTATGTCATTGACTTGTTATGAGTACAAGTTTAGGGTATGATGCCCTCTTTGGATCTTTGAGAAGATTCTCGTGATATTGATCATTTCTCATCGGTTGATCTCCTGTTGATCATCATTTTCATACTTATAGTAGTATGTCAGTATGGATATTCTATGTTTATGCCATGTCTTTTATTATATATCATGTCATCTGATATTTATAGTTAGACTGATCCGTTTATTATTTTCTTAAATAATACTCGGGTCAGACCGAGATGTTACAGGTGCTTCTGCTTGACTTCCTTCCGGGATTTGCTACTCTGACTTTTGGCTGACTATTTAGTTTAGCAGTTTTTTTGTTGTATACACTTGAGATATGGACTCATAGTTGTATTCTTTTTGTATAGCACATGTTGCTATTCTTTTGTATTATTGTGGAACTTTTTGACCACTACTCTGATGTACACTTTCATGTGTTAGTTATATATTCATATCTTCTTCCGCCTTTGTGATATGGATGTCTGTGACTGCTTTGTGTTATGTTTATTTCTATGTTTGTTTCCGAAGATTATTTTATAGCCACCGTGTGATAATCAATTACATGGATGGTCGCTCCTCAACAGCCTTATTCTCCGTGCTAGTTGACAGCACTACATCGTAGTGTCCTTGGCTAGCGTGGGTATTGAGGTGGGGCGTCACACACTATCACAAGTATGATCCTTTTGTACTAGCCAAACAAGCATTGCAAGTTTATTACGCTCCTTATCCGTCTCTAAAAAGAGATAAAGCAGATTGGTCTGCAGTTTTTAAAACAAAGGCCAGATTCACATTTGATGGGAAGAATATTCCGGATGAACAAGCTTATCAGGCAGATCTTGAGCAAAATAACGAAATAATAATTACAGACGATCATACAGATTTTGGTCCTTTGATCGATGAAACAAATGTTTTGGTAGAAGCGTTTGACAGTGCGGACGAAAATATCGTCGAAAACGAGACCGAATCTGAATCAGAAGACGATGATGACTGATATAAATCTGATTATGTTTTTTGCAATTGATGTAACTATGTTGAATTCTTGATGTATTATGAAATTGATGTAACTATATGATTTTAAATGCGTTTACTATTTTTGCATGTTTTATGTTATTTCCATTTGTCATTTATTTAGCAATTTTTATTGAAAATGCAATGAACTCTGCTTATCGTTGGAATAGTACACCCATTATGAATCAGGTATAACACACTTCCATTTCTATTTCCATTTCAGTCATTAATTAAGCAATTTATACCGTTGATGTCATTTTCATATGAAATATATTTCATTATCATGTTATTATTGTCTTATATAATGATGTGTATATGTCACAGGTTTAGCATTATGTCATATAGAGGTAGGAGCTCTTCACGATCGTCAGGAGGCGATGGTAGTGGCCCATCGCAAGAGCCACAACGTGCAGTTGTATCGTTAGTCCCTAGAGTAGATGGGTAAGAATTAAATTTTATTCAGCATCTTATTTTTTCTATGATATAAGTACGTATTTATCTATATCATACTTAAAAACAGGGGGTTCGATCTACTTCCTTCTAAGGTTGTGTTGGACGTCTCTAGAGCTTCTTATCGTAGTAGGATGAGTGCCTGCTAGCCGAAGTGGGATAACATCCCTCCTCACATCATAGAGTGCATATGGCAGGATGTCCTAGTATGCATATTTTTCTGTTTTCCATTTTTAATTCGTTTTTGTCGTTTTTTAACTGTTTATATCGTTTAAAGTGTAATCTTTTTTTTAACACAGGCTGAGATAGACATCCAGACAGATGAGATACTACAGGGATACGATATCTGAGATTAAGAAATCTGGTAAGAAACCACGGTGGATGGGAGAGAGCGTGTGGGAAGCTTGGTTGAGATACTGGGAGACGGACGAGGCGAAGGCAAGTATACTAATTTTTTTTGAATTATTAATTTGACGTGATCGAAAATTAACGTATAAAATTTTGAATGTACAGGCAGAGTCGGATAGAAACTCTGCAAATAGAAATAAGAATCCCATCACTCATCGCGGAGGATCGAAGTCGTTTCAGCAGTATCGGCAGGAGTTGGTAAATTTACTGAATAATAAATGTAAATAGTTTATATTATATGATTTTAAATGTATAATAATTGTATGTAATAATCACCTTCAGGAAGCCGAGTCACTTGGTCCTGTCAGCTATATGGACGTGTTCACCCGTACGCATGCTGTCGAGCATGTTAATCCAGACGGGACTGTTTCGTACACATGGCAGGACGATAAATCCAGCAAAAGCCATGTAAGCATATTTTATTTTATTCAGTATTAGTAATTGTTTTAATTGTTAAACTATGATGACATAAGATATGATATTATTAATTTGTTAATGCAGGAGAAGTTTATGGAGCAGCGGCAGAAACTCCTTGCTGACACGGGTCGAGATCAGCTGACGACCAATGAGGAAGACGTTATATTTGAGTCCGTTATGGATCCAGCAGAGCATGGTCGACGATACGGATTTGGCAATTTAGCGGTAAATAATTTACTTTTTCTTAAAATATGATATTTTCACTTTTTCAAAACAATAAACTTGAATTTTATTTATTTTTCAATTATTGCAGTCCAGTAGTCAGAGTAGGGGACGGCGGGGTAGACATCAGAGCGATCTTGCAGATATAGAAGAATTGCGTACTAGAATTGCCCAGTTGGAGGAGCAGAACCGCCAACAGGCCATGCACACCGCACAGTTGTTAGAGTACATGCAGCAGCAGCAACATGGTGGTGGTCACTTTCCTTCCTCGGCTGGCTCTGGATCTGCAGGAGATTAATTCATTACTTGCTTTCTTGTTCGTTCAGGTATGTTTTGTTTTAACTTAGAATGATTTGATAAACGGCGTAGGTAATTATTGATTTATGTATAATTATGTTTGACACATTTGGTTCTATGGTAGTATGAGAACGTGTATGAGAATATTGATGAATTTGTGTATTAACAACATGGTAGAACAGTTATTGTTAGGATTATGTTAATGTTGGAATGGTTATTTATATTTTGATGTAATTTTATTTATTTGTGTGTTTATTAAATATTTTGTGGTTTGAGTTTGAATATTTGGTTGGACTATTGTATATTGGATTGTGTAGTAGTATTGATATTCTAATGTTTGGAAGAGAAATGTGGTTGGAAGGCTAAATCTGAAGCAAATTAAAAAAAAAACAGCAGATTTCCGACGGCTTCCGACGGCTTCCGACAGCTTATTGGTCGAAATTCCCGACGGTTACCGACGGATAACGACGGCCTGTTTCAGACTATTCCCGACGGTTTCCGACGGGTTCCGACGAGTGTCGGAATCCGTCGGAAACCGTCGGGAACCGTCTGTATCCGTCGGAAATGTATACGGCAGCGTCCGTCGGAAACCGTCGGAAATACTGCTTCCCGACAACGCCATTTCCGACGGTCATTTCCGACGGCGGCCGACGGCTTCCGACGGCCGCCGACGGCTTTTGGCCGTCGGAAAACGTGTTTCCCCTTGTAGTGTAAGTGCACTTTAAGAAATTTTTAGACTGAAAAATATTAGTATACTGCAAGTTCACATCAGTCTTGAAGCAAAAGGGAAACTGTGGCAAAAAAAATCGACAGTATAATGATTAATGAAGAAAGTAATGTTGTACGTTTTTGTGAATGTTTTGACCAAGTTTCTCCTGTCTATGTGCACACGTATGTTTATTAGTTAGAAATATCTACGTGGACCATTTTGCTAATTGGATTTTTTTTTTCTTTGGTAAATATATAGGGGTGCATATAGATGGATGATGAACGGAATTTTTGTTATAATAATTAACCAATTAGTTTAGTAGATACATATGGAATGAAAAATTAAATATATGAATAAGGATTAGTTTTTGAAAACAATGTTTGGTAAATAATTTACTAAACGGATTCTAAATGCTTGTGTCTTTGAACACTTTGAACTCCAGAGTTGAGAGAGATAAGGTGGTATTATTTAGTCAACTAAGTGGTTTTTATTTGTATAGTTAAGTCAAAATATTATAATTAATTTGATAATTATTTCAGTTAATAAGCTGGAAATAATTTTATTCACAGTGATAAAATAAAATAATATTTAACGGTTAATCATTTTCACTTAAGTGCTCCTTGTCGCATTTAGTGTCTATAAATATTATGCTAACTACTCCCATTTTAAGTTGTTTCATCAATAACCTCTACCAATCACGCCTTGTAAATCCATTTTAATAGTGGTGCTAAATGCATCCTATTTAGTATTTTGGATTACCCCACTTTCTTTCTTTGCCTTGCTTATCAAATTTTAATAAAACATGTTATTCAATTGAGTTGGTGTTCTATTATCGATCGACTGATGTAGTTGACCAAAAAAGTTATTTTCATTTATTAGATTGTTATACATTTAGTAGAGCTACCATATGGACAACTATATGATTTTTTATATAAACTTAACTTTGTAAACAGTCTTATCTGAATATGTTTTTGCTTTTATCTTCTGTTATATGTGTTATTATATAGCGATACAATTAATGAATTAATTATATTAAACATTTATAGGTAGAAAATTCTCAGAAGAAGTATTTTATCAACTGCAATTATGAATGTGATCGTTCAGAAGAATATTGAATCGATACACACACATATACATATTTATAGCCTCAATCATACATATTGATGCACGAAAACTCTAAAGTGATACTTGGAATTTATCGGATATTCTTCGACCCGTTCACAACTAATATATCTAAACAAATAAGTAGAAATCTTTGATTCATTATAATTTATTTCAGCACTAAAAATTAAAAAAATAAACGAATGTGCAAAGAAAATTAATTTAAACAACAAATTATGACTTTTATACATATAAAATTTTTGTACGTAAATGACGATCGTTTTATATATTTTAATACACTAAAAATAAGAAATTTTGTCAAGTTATGCCTTTTTTTTACAAAAATACATATTTAGGTCAGTTTCAAATAATATGACAAGTATAGACAACTTGTGACCGCATCAGCGACAAACAAGATAAAAGGGTGAAGGCGCATTTTGAAATTTCGCATGTCGGCGATTTTTTAAAGTGTCCTTTTGCACAATTCTTGTTTCTTCGGGAATGCGCTTGTGTTAGAAACAAGAATTATACAAATGCGAATTTTGAAAAACCGCCAACAGGCACAATTTCAAAACATGCATTTAAAGATTTTTCCAGCATAACGATGATACGACCATATGCGGCCTATATTTGTAATATTTTCCTAAAGTGGTCTAAATATGAAGCTAAAAAAACCGCAAAATTTCTTTAAAAATAACTACGATCTTGATAAAAAACTGAACGAATAATTATCGAATGCGGATATGGCCATATCCATATCCTTATCTCCATCTATTTTTCGAATATTGGATAATTTTTCATATTTCGAATATAAATCACTACTAAATGCGAAAGAAATAAAGGCATATGCATTGGCAACTACTAGCACAAATAGGGGTGGATTACTATGTTAAACTGCCCCTAAGGGTATGAGAGGCAGTTTAAGAATTGCCCCAAAAAATGGGGTCCTTAATAATCATTAGAGGCAAACTGTTACTTTATATATGCCCTTAATAGTGATGTTGCCACCTATGCATACACGCATAATAAAAGCATTTATTAACGCCCTTAATAATTGGAAAACAATAGGGGCCAATGCATTTAACACTTTTACTCAATTCAAAATAACATTTAATATACATTCACGGACATATATAAACGCCTCTATTGGCAAAAACAGCGGTAAAGTAATATTGATAATATACAAATAGGTACTGATTTCGTAAACTAGAAAAGCAACGATCAAATAACATTGGAGAAGTCATTATGATAAGTTGTTAGTATGATTTCAAAGTTGTCTTTCACGCACAACACAAAACAAGACATTATGAAAGCATATAAAAATGAAATATGGGAAGAGAAATCAAAGAAGCGTTAAATCTTATTAAAAAAACATAATCTCGTTATTTTGAGATTGGAGAAAGAATATCATCCTAAAGTTGTCTGACTAAAACAAACAAAACTCATCCCAAAAGCCATTATTACAGTTTAGTTAGAAACAAAAGAAGGCCTCACGTGAACTCTCTTCCTTCCCCTGTACTGAAGCAGGCAATGGTGGGATGAAAACTCCAGTTCCTTTACCCTTTGAGGACTTGGATTCCACTTTCCAGCCATAAATTTTTTAGTCTGCAAAAGTAACCTCAGGCAACAAAACATGTCCTTCTGATTCTACCAATCTTCTTCTGTTGGGTGCAGCTGCTTCAGCCTTACTTTCCTTTAACTTGTTCTCAATGGAACGCTGCTTCTGATCCATTTTTTCTTCGCTTTCTGAAATCAAACGCAGAAGCCACCCTTCTATCTCTAGGAATTGCGTATCTTCTCTTAAGTCTATTATTCTTCAGTGACAAAGGCAACAATGCTCTTGGTAGCGTCATAATAATATCTTTCCATTAATCAGTGATTTAACATATATATATTTATAAATCAAAAATCTATTATGTTACCATGTAATAACATATGTAATCATAGTAAGATTCCACTACAATACTGGTATCACATAATCTAAGTTCCTTAAACTTGTTCGCCATTGGGAATCTGTCTCTTTTCTTCTTCTACTTGTTCCAACAGAGCTTCTAGTTTTTGCTTCAGTAAGCCTCTCTAGTCATTTCTATTCATTATATTGCACAAAAATATAGTGAGAATTACACACACAGGTAGAATAAGTTATTATTAACAAGAATTATTTGGATATCCTAAAGCAACAGAGTAAAGTTAAAGTGTGATTAATTATGAAACCGAGCCTCAAAAATTACAATGATGGATTACTAAATTTGAAACCTGAACATCTAAAAGTCATGGCACAAATGGTTTTAAACTAATAGAATATAAGTGCAAATACCTATATTTCTCAGTTGAGTTCTGCCTTTTGAATATCTTGTTTCCTCTATTTCTACAAGCATGTGTCCCTGCATTTTCAGTTAAACAACAATATAAATAAACATCAATATGATGCACAGTATATAGAAAATGATCAAATATATTCAATATTAGTAGAATACTAGAAAATTTATTCATATCTTGTCAGTACTAAAAACACTATTAATCATTAAATACGACGCTTTATATGCAGGGAATGATAGACCTAATGGTGGAGCCCACATCGACATTGATAGAACATGGGATGAAATCAAGAATGGTAAAGGAAGTGCAGACATAATGATTGATGAAGATTTGCAAAACTATTTGGCTAATGTGATATCAAGAGCATTTATTGGGAGCAGCTACTCTGAAGGATAAGAAATATCTACAAAGCTCAGAACTTTGAAAAGAGCTTTATCCTGACCAAATTTACTAATTGATATTGCAGGACCGAGGTGATATAATTCTGAAATTAATAATTAGACTATCAACTCATCGTTACCTTTTGCTTAAGATAATTTGAAAACTCCATTACTATGTATTTTCTGGCTAAATTATAGTTGAAGTTACATAATACATCTGTGACACTAATAAGCATGTAAAGTCAAAGTTCTAAAATTCTTAAACCTTCAATAGCAATATTTATTAATTTATCCACACAAACAGGAAAACAAAGAACTAATGAGCCTATAAGCCAAAGTTCTAAAAATTATTAAGCCTTCAATAGTAATATTTATTAATTTAGGAAGAATTAATGAGTCTATAAAGTTAAAGTTCTAAAATTCTTAAACTTTAATATCAATATTTATTCATTTACGCATACATACAGGAAAACAAAGAAATATGCCTACAATACGCAACAGAGAGGTATGGCGATTAAACAAAGAAGTCCGCGGTCTAATCCTAAAATTAGTTAAGGATGGCGATATTTCTACCCTGCGAATGTATTTACTCAATGGTTTATTCTCTTACTTGAATATTTCAAATGTAAAATTTTCTATTCCATTTCTCTGAGGTACAATTTGGTTTAGGTTTTATTATTTCCATCCATTTAATATGTATAATTTATTTATGCTAAATGTATGTCATCATAACAAGAAACTCATTATATAAAGTTAGGATGATACATGATGTATAATTGTTTAAAAACACATGATAAAACTTATTTCCATTAACTTACATCACTTGATAGTCATCCTAAAAATAATGAATTTTTGCTTAGCAAATGGAAAAATTGGACTTATATTAATACTTTGAAATAAAAACAAGGAATAATGCATACCTCCTCTCATCAGTTTGATTATTTCTTGGCTGCATAACTTGTTGTGTAAAATCAATTCCATTGAGCTTTGATGTAACTTCCCCGCTTTGATTATTTCTTTGAGGCACATTTTGTTGCGTAAAATCAATTCCATTGACCATTGACGTAAACTCACCGCTTTGATTATTTCTTAGAGGCACAGCTTGTTGTGTAATATCAACACCATTGAGCATTGATGTAAACTCTCCAAGCAGATATGACATTTGTGGGTAGAAAGGAGGATGGTATACTTGAGGACAATAAACTGGCCAGATGATGATGAAAACTGATATGGTCCTAGATGTGGGTGTGACTTACAATGTTGGCAAGTTGGATGTTGTTGGAGGAGTGGTTGATGTTGGATGGTAGATATTTGATCAGTGTTTGGTGGATGTTGAGTGGGACATTGTTGTGCTTGATGCTCTAAAGATGAACGATGTTGAGACGATGATGGTTGTGAAATGAAATTGGATGACGATGACTGTCGTTGTGAAGATAAAATCATAACTCTTAACTCTTCTATCTCCTTACTTTGCTTTTCACACATGGCTTGTAGATTTAAACATTTAGACTCCAAAGACGCATAATCTCGTCCTTTGCGTGATTTACGAATTGATGATACGGGTTGAGTCTGCTGTACCCAAGGCACCATGCTCAGTGTCACAAGGTCGCCATAACAACGAACTCTATTATGATTCTCATACCCCATCGTTGCTACATATGCTTGCAGCCTCAACTCAGGTGTCTCCTCACCATGGGTTGCTACTAGTTGGGTTAATTCATGTGATATTTTAGTCTGCAATTTTTTTCAAGTGAATATCATTTAGTGTAAAATACAATAAATTAAGTTTGAAATATTCATTGTTAACCAAGTATGAAACTTTATGTGTTATGATAACCAAATTCAAATGTTAGCCTTTAAAATCAATTTCCAACAATAAAGATGTATAATCAATAGGTTGCATACAGAGCATCCGAATTTACCAAATATTTGGCAAGTGAAACCATTGTTAAGCATATAGAGTTTTGTGCTTATTTATTTTACTTCAGCACACGTACAATGCTATCCTATATTGCATTAATTGAAAATTAATCCAAATATCATTCAATACAACAAAGTTTCAAAAAGTCAAACAATATATAATACAATGTAAGTTTTAATCGTATATTTAAATTGTATACGAATATCATTAAGTATTAAGAATTTTTTATCTTATGTTTGAAGTATAAAATAAATTTTATGTCAATATCATTTAGTAAAATTAAGCTATATGTATAACTTTTATATGAGTATCATTCACTATATAGTAAGTTTCATTGGAAAGTAAGTTCCAAAACATTAAATTAAATAATATAAAGTAAGTTTCAAACTTTTTATACGACCATCATTATGTTTAACTTTTATACACATATATTTAAAGACTGTACAATGTTAGTTCCAGAAGAAAAAAATTACCGCCGCTTGCTCTGATGCAATATCTGTAGTGAAAAATTGGGGATTGATAACAATTCAACACCACGGTGCGCCGCGGAAGCGATTTCAAATCAAGACCTAGTATTGTCTATTTGAATACCAATGCAACTTAAAATATCAATTATGAGAACACAATCAACAATATGAAAAACAAGAGATACAGAGGATTTAACGTGGTTCGGATCTGAAGATCCTACATCCACGGAGACCCAATAACCCTTTTAAATTATCACCAGAGATTACAAGCCAATACAATGATTAGAGAGATACAATAGGTGGAGACTCTCTCTAATCAATTACTCAATTGAAGAGATTAATAATAGAGCACTCAAAATAGAAAACCCCCAATTTGATTTCGTTAGGGTTTCTATTAATTACAATTATTGGAAATCTAATTAAAACCTAATCTCTTGATTTGGAAGATGACTAGGAGACAATATATAAATGACCTAAATGATCTAGATCATCCATCCATGTCAAAAGAATCTGCACCATCAGTTTAGAGAACCAAGCTCCGAAATTTACAAAATTGCCCTTTAGAATTCGGAACTGGAAGAATAACTTTCGTCGCCTCAGACGTCTGACCAGGGGGGTCAGACGTCTGCAGAATGTTTCAGGAAACATTCTGAAACGGGGTCAGACATCTGACCTAGGTAGGTCAGACGTCTGCAGTATGTTTCAGGTTACAGCATGCATGAACTCCACCTCTTCTGACAACTCTTCTTCCTCCAACCAACTCCAATGCTTTCCAATGCATAGCTCTACCGAATCTTCACATCAAACACATATATGAATCACATAAATTCAACACTCCACCTCGATTCAATATATGTATGTCTCATCAACAAAGTATCATAGGGGTTATTGGATCTCGCGCCCAATGGCGCCTAAGCAGCTGGAATCAAATGGATCAAGTTTGAGCAATGCTCAAACTTATCCTTGGGAAGTGGCTTTGTCATCATATCTGAGGGTTTATCTGAAGTATTCACTTTCAACAACTTGATCTTACTCCGTTCTTCCTCCAGCATAAGAAAAAAAACCTCTAACATCAATGTGCTTCGTTCGTGAACTATAAGCCTGATTATGAACAAGATGAATTGCACTCTGACTGTCTGAAAATAGCTCCACAGTCTTCTGCACCATAAAAAGATCAACCAACAACTGAAGTAAACACAAACCCTCCTTAGTTGCTTCAACAATCGATATCAATTCTGCTTCGGTAGTTGACAAAGCTACAATAGATTGCAGCTTTGATCTCCATGAAATCGAGCCTATGCCAAGTGTAAAAACATAGTCCGACACTGACTTCCGTGCATCTCTATCCCCAGCATAATCTGAATCACAGTATCCTCTAAGTGAGATGTCGTCATCTACTCCACCATATAACAAGCCAACAGATGAAGTGCCTCTAAGATACCTAAGTATCCACTTTACTGGTTGCCAATGTTCCTTGCCTGGGTTAGACATATATCGACTTACAACACCCACTGCGTGGGCCAAATCTGATCTAGTGCATACCATGGCATACATAAGACTACCAATAGCACTGGAATAAGGTATATCAGCCATATACCTTTTATCTTCTTCCGATGTGGGAGATTGGTCTTTTGACAATTTAAAATGAGAGCCTAATGGAGTACCAGCCGGTTTGGCTTTCTCCATTCCAAATCGAGTGAGGACCTTCTCGATGTATTGCGCCTGAGTGAGTCTCAACTCTCTTCGCTTTCTATCTCTACAAATCTCCATACCCAATATTCTTTGTGCTTTTTTGAAATCCTTCATATCAAACTCCTTGCTAAGTTCAGTTTTCAACTCCATAATTCTTACCATACTCCGAGATGCAATTAACATATCATCAACATATAACAACAGATATATTAAATCATTATCACATCTCTTGAAATAAACACACTGGTCTTTGAAGCTTCTAGAATATCCTTGTGAAAGCATACACTTATCAAATCTCTTATACCATAGTCTAGGTGACCGTTTTAGTCCATATAGAGATTTGTTAAGTTTACCAACATACTCAGGCCTGCTACTATCAATGAACCTCTCCGGCTGCCGTAAATAAATTTCTTCATCCAGATCACCATGCAAGAATGCGGTTTTGACATCTAGTTGCTCCAACTCCATATCATAATGAGCCACTAATGCCAATAGAATGCGAATGGAGGTATGCCTAACAACTGGAGCAAAAATGTCATGATACGCAACTCCCTTCTTCTGAACATACCCCTTTGCTACTAACCTTGCTTTATATCTGAAATTTCCATTGCCGCCATCTTTTACTCTATAGATCCACTTACAACCAATAGCTCTCTTGTTGGTGGGAAGAGGCACCAAATCCCAAGTATGATTTTTCTGCAAAGATTCAATCTCCTCTTCCATAGAAACTAACCAACTGGAACTGTCAGCTGAAGCAATAGCGTCTCTATAATGTCTGGGTTCGTCATGGACAACATTCAAAGCATATGTTGCCATGTCATCAAAGTCAATGTCTTCGATGCTCAACCCAACAAAATCATTAAGCCAATTAGGCTTCTTCTTCTGTCTAACAGGTCTGATCTCTGAACTAGCTCCACCTTGAGTCTGATCCTCTGTATTAATCTCTGTACTTTCCTCATCAATCACGGTGTCATCGGAAACACCTTCAGAACTTCTATGAAAAGAAACAGTATATGACTTACTTTGTGTTTGGTATTCTTCATCTGTCCTCTCATTGTCATCTGATGAGGAAGGCTCCACCTTCAACATAGCCTTCTCATCAAAAGTCACATGCCTACTGGTAACAATCTTCCTGCTAATAGGACACCACAATCTATATCCCTTAACTCCTCTTCTATAACCTAGAAAGATACACTTGCGAGCTCTAGGTTCTAGCTTCCCTCTGCTCTCATGTACGTAAGCTGGACAACCAAACACTTTGAGGAATGAATAGCTAACAGGCTCTCCTTTCCATACTTCTTCTGGGATCTTTATGTCTATAGCGGTAGAAGGTGTGCGGTTGATGAGGAAAGCCACCATAGATAAAGCTTCTGCCCAAAATCCCTTTTTCAACTTTGCAGTCAATCTGAGGCAACAAGTTCTCTCCAATAATGCCCGATTCATTCTTTCAGCAACTCCATTGGACTGAGGGTCGCCAGGTGTGGTGTAATGCCTCTTGATACCTTTAGACTCACAATAATCGATGAATTCCTGTGATACTAATTCACCGCCGTTATCTGAACGGAGAACTTTCAATTTCTTTCCTGACTGCTTCTCAACTGTAGATTTCCACTTTCGAAACCTGTCAAAAGTTTCGCTCTTCGACTGTAGAAAATATACCCAAACTTTACGAGAGAAATCATCTATAAATGAAACGAAATACCTAGCTCCACCTAAGGAGGGGTAAGGGGAAGGTCCCCAAACATCTGTGTGAACATACTCTAAGACAACCTTTGCCTTATGCTCTCCAGTACCAAAAGAAATCTTCCTCTGCTTCCCAAGAACACACTCTTCACAAAAGCCAAGCTTTGAATGATGAACACCATCAATAAAACCTCGCTTTCTCAACTCATCCATGCTGCGCTCACCAATGTGACCCATCCGTAAATGCCATAATCTGGAAGAGTCCGAATCAACAGAAGTAACAGATGCTGATTCGCCAACTACAGTAGTGACCTTCAAAAGATAAAGATTTCCTACCCTTACTCCTTTCATAACTATCATAGAACCCTTTGATATTTTCATCTTCTCTCCTTCAACTACAGTCTTCAAACCAAGCCTACTCAGAGCCCCAATAGATATCAAACTTCTTCTCAAATCAGGTACATGTCTAACATCTGTAATAGTACGAATAACATCGTCAAACATTCTAACCTTCACACTACCAACACCAATCATACGGCAAGAAGCATCATTGCCCATCAGAACTTCTCCTCCATCAATCTCACGGTAAGTGGAGAAACAGTTCCTATCAGGTGTCATATGATAGGATGCGCCAGAATCGATCAGCCATAGGTTGCTCTTCCCAGAAGAGCCAGAAGCTGTAAACACATCAGTATCACTCTCTGTATCTGACTTCTCAGCGGTAGATGCTGAAGCTTGCTTTGGGTCTCTTCTTCTACCTTCAAGCTTGGGAC
Organism: Allium fistulosum; assembly: GCA_030737815.1. Taxonomy (NCBI): domain Eukaryota; kingdom Viridiplantae; phylum Streptophyta; class Magnoliopsida; order Asparagales; family Amaryllidaceae; genus Allium; species Allium fistulosum. The sequence goes on along the minus strand of CM060905.1, from coordinate 746,386,246 downwards.
AAGTTGCTACAAAGTGCCCTAGCCTTTTACAATAATTGCAAGTCAAGTTATTAGGCCCCCTAGACTGAGACTTTGATTTATTTAGACCTCCACCATATTTTGACTTGCTTTGGCTTCTACCTCTCTGAACAGATAAGCCTTCTATATCACTGTCTAAACTAGTGCTTGTTAATCTACCCCTCAACACTTCATTATGAAGTCCAGCTTTAACATCAGATAGGCTAATTTTACTACGACCATAAATCATAGAATTAACAAAAGCAGTGTACTCCTTAGGCAAGGAACATAAAAGGATTACCGCTTGAGCCTCATCTGTAATTTCAACTTCCGCTGCCTTCAAATTTATTACTAAGGGGGTTAGGGCATCCACATGCCCCATGAGATCAGCTCCAGGCTTCATCTTGTACAAATAGAGTTGTTGTTGCAGAATTATTCTGTTAATGAGAGACTTGTCATGATATGCATCAGATAATGCATCCCATAATTCCTTTGTCGTTTTCTTTTGAGAAAATTCTCTAAGAACCTCATCTGAAAGACTTAGCTGGATGGTAGTTAGGGCTTCATCTTCCATCTCTTCTAAAGTTTCACTATCTAACTCTTTCAGCTTCTCAGGCGCAGAAACTATCTTAAAAGTCTTCTCCTTCTTTAATACGGCCTCCATCTTCATCTTCCAAGTTCCAAAGTCTCACTTTCCATCAAAACGAGTAAGTCCATAATTGACCCCAGATCTACCAATAGATTTACTTGAAGTAGCCATTAATATCCAAACGGAACAATAACACCAGCTCTGATACCAAACTGTAGTGAAAAATTGGGGATTGATAACAATTCAACACCACGGTGCACTGCGGAAGCGATTTCAAATCAAGTCCTAGTATTGTCTATTTGAATACCAATGCAACTTAAAATATCAATTATGAGAACACAATCAACAATATGATAAACAAGAGACACAGAGGATTTAACGTGGTTCGGATCTGAAGATCCTACGTCCACAGAGACCCAATAACCCTTTTAAATTATCACTAGAGATTACAAGCCAATACAATGATTAGAGAGATACAATAGGTGGAGACTCTCTCTAATCAATTACTCAATTGAAGAGATTAATAATAGAGCACTCAAAATAGAAAACCCCCAATTTGATTTCGTTAGGGTTTTTATTAATTACAATTATTGGAAATCTGATTAAAACCTAATCTCTTGATTTGGAAGATGATTAGGAGACAATATATAAATGACCTAAATGATCTAGATCATACATCCACGTCAAAAGAATCTGCACCATCAGTTTAGAGAACCAAGCTCTGGAATTTACAAAATTGCCCTTCAGAATTCGGAACTGGAAGAATAACTTTCGTCGCCTCAAACGTCTGACCAGGGGGGTCAGACGTCTGCAGAATGTTTCAGGAAACATTCTGAAACAGGGTCAGACGTCTGACTTAGGTAGGTCAGACGTCTGTAGTATGTTTCAGGTTACAGCATGCAGGAACTCCACCTCTTCTGACAACTCTTCTTCCTCCAACCAACTCCAATGCTTTCCAATGCATAGCTCTACCGAATCTTCACATCAAACACATATATGAATCGCATAAATTCAACAATATCCACCCAACTTCTATGTTTGTCCTTTCTTCTATGAAGCAACTCGTATGCTTCAATAGGATCGGCTTCATGATCGTACTTTTCCTTCTGTTATAACAAAAAAAACAATATCTAAATTGAGTATGTTTGATCCAACACAGAACGCAAAGTACATAAGAATAACTTTGAGCATTTATGGTTAAGAAAATAAATAAAGGTGTACTAGCAGAATTTTTGAAACCAATAATTGAGGATAAGCTGACTGGACTTAATATAACTTGAATGAAAAGGCACAAGATCCATTGTGCATGAACCGACATGCATATGGATACCATCGTATGGAAGCATAAGATAATAGGAGAACTGAGGAGAGGCAAACATATTGTTTCACTATCAATTAGAATTTCATTTCTTTTTAAACAATGCAAGTTATAACCATATATACATGCTTTTGGTGAAATCAAGCAATCAATTATTTTAAACTTATTTGAGTATAATGTAGCAATTTTCACTCTTCGGGTATTAAATGGTCAAGTTTCCTATTTGCATGCTAATTGAACTATAGAAGATATCAGTTCATGTAGTTTAAGTACAACTTTTGTTTATATATTCTACTTGTTAAGAACACCTAAGCCATAGATTTGCACTGATCATATAATATTGTACACTTTCAAAGAATTTGACAGGTATATGATATCTTATAATATGCTAAAATTTCCTTAAGATTTACCAAGTATGTAGTACCCACTCATCCAATTCTAAGTATTATAAACATTCATAATTGCATCTTACTATGTGCATCAGTGGGTATCTTCTTGTTAATATTGGAGTTATTTGCGCACTAAGAACCATGCAATTTGTATGACCATATAAACAGTAGAATGAAGTATATGAAAGTTAGATATTATAGTTAAATAAGGAAAGAAATACATGAAATAATTAATCTTAGTAGAGAAAGCAACAACAATTTGGTGAATTATAATAAAAATTAGATTTAATCGATTTGACTAATACTCAAGATGAAGTAAGACAAAGTGCACACTTTAAACGCACTTGCTTTGTTTATAGTAAAATTGCACATTTTAGGCTGTAAGCCTTAATCATGTGTAAACAAGATTCTCATATAGTTTTTCTCATGCCCTGTGAATTATCATACATGTGCAACATTGTTGTTTTATTTAATGATATTTTATTCACAATGTTCCTACAGAATGCGAAATTCAACCTATTATCTCATCCTGTTAAGCATGCTTGATTTGCAGGAAAATAAAAATCCAAAATATATGTGCAAATGACATTAAAAGTAAGCTTCATTTCATTCTTGCTGATGTATATTAATTCATTGGAAAAACAATAATACATATAATTTAAGGTAGAAATTATTAAAAGTATAAAGTAAAAAATTTCATGATATTGATTTACACCTAGAAAACCAAAACAAGAAGAAAATTACACTTTTCTTAAAGCTATTTTTTTATTGTAAACTTAAACATATTGGCAACAAAGTAGACAAGTAACAAAACAAACTGATAAACTATCTTTAATCAAAATTTTAAATGCTCGGCATCAATAATCAAGTTTCAAACGACTAAAGAATCAATAAATCTTCCGAGAATGAATAAATGGACCATAAGATAAGAATGAAGAATGAGATAGACATATGCCAGTATGAATAGTTAGGCATAAGTAATTTGCTGCTAAGCAGTCACTTAATAGTTAAAAACTAAAACCCACAAATAACTAATTCCGTGTACTAGTTAGTTGTATAACCACTATGAATCAGCGGTTAAACTATAGGTTAAACAACATTTTTGATCGAGAAAGCTGTTTAGAATTCACAATTAGTGGCAATGAGTTACTCCATTAACAAATACACAGCCTAAAAGCAATAAATAATATTTTAAGAGCAAGTGAACTCATGTATAAAATAAAACTATAAGTACTCACAAAATTAGCAAGGTGTCTTACAAAGCTCATTGATCCACCCATGTGACTCGTCTTTAGCTTCTTGCGATTTGCAATGTTTCTTTCAACTTTAATCTATCATTAGTTAAACATTTCAATTTTGTTTGATAAAGTAAACAAGACATAGAAATAACAACATAGAAAATTAAAAAGAAAGAATGGGAAACATAAGAAGACTTACTTTATTTTTAGGGTCGTTGTCCCAATAATTGACCATTTTTCTCCATTGTTCACTATCCACACGATCATCTCCACACACAAAACGTGATGGTGAGCCCACATGTGGAGTGTAATATTTTTCTTTTTAAATCGGCTCTATTATTCCTAATCCTTTTGGATAGTCTTTTTAGCAACGTATATCGAATTGCAGGGATATGGGGAATATCTTCAGCACCCCAATTAATAGTATCCTTGAGATGGAAAAAGAATGGGTTAACTGGGGGTATTTAGGATAACAAAACAGTTCTGCTAGTTATACTCCATGATCAAAAAACACTGCAACATAGAAATGGAAACTAATTGTAGCAAAAATTGTAGAAGGATTGGAGCACCAAATTATTGTTGTCTCCTACTAGTTGTACCTTTAGCTATAATTGGATTGTAAAGGTAGTTTTGTACTATTTAATGATATTCAGATAGTTTGAAGACAATGTGCTTCACTTGAATTATCATATTTTCCATGACTTGCATTTTCATTATGTTTGTTCTACTCATCCATGGCATGTTTTCTATATATATCAAAGAAGAAAGCTTCTATTATATATCTTCTTGTTCAATAGATATATTATTCAATAAATCATTTATTTGACATTAAGATCTTGACCGAAATAATGGATATATATATATAGGGAGGGAGGGAGAGAAAGAAAGAGAGAGATTGTTGAATATTAGCTAGACACTATTGGAAACACTATGAATCATTTTGGATTTCCGTAAAAGGCAACATTTGAGGTAGATGAACTTAGGACACAATCAAATCTTAGAATGAAAAATGTCAACTTGAAGCAACAAAAACTTACTTCACATAAACTAGTGTTGCCTAAGACACTTGATAATAAAACTATTGCAGAGAATTAGTTTTTGGGTTTGAAAGTAGCAGGACAGTAAATTTCTTAAAATATCAGTGCTACAAAGAAAGAGAACAAGAAGCTCTACCAAAGGTGAAATCTCTATCTAAACCAAAAATAAAACAAGGCTCGTGAATTTTTGATTAGTAGCCATTGTGATTATGATTTATGTAATTAATTCTTTTTTGGTGCATGAAACATATGTATCTCTGCCTCTTTATATAGAAACTGAGCCCTATGGCCACATCATGTGATGTCCAAGTTGCCTATTAAAATAATTAATGCATAAGACGCTGAAAAGAGAATAATTTAAGATAATCCATTAAGGAGGAATATATATAAACGTAGAGCATTTGTAAATTTTCAGATAAATGAACATATTCAAGAACACACGGTAAAAGCATTGCCTTGTTTGCTGTTGCCACTTGCCATTCAATTTGGTTAAAATAATATGCATCTTGATTTAATGTACTTACAATAAATGAAGAGTTGTCAACCAATTATGACAAACACCCTCAATTAAATGGCTAACTTGAATCAACAATTTTTATACCTTGGTTAATAACTTAGTATGCATTGCAATATATATATATATATATATATATGTATGTATGTATGTATGTATATGTATATGTATATGTATATTATAATCGGTGCAAATAGCTAGAAAATGAGATTACAAGAATTTATGAATATGACAACAGGCATGCAAGAAAATTGAATTCATTAGGCCACTTCAAGTTTTTCTCCTTTACTTTATAATATTTCAGAAGTCGATTCCATCCATGCTTATCTCATTAGTTCATACAGTGGTAACCATTATTCAATTCTAGATTTCAGACAATCGTACTTGTGAAATGGTCTTAATAACACATATCAAGGATTTTTGTAGCTTATATTTATCGTACCATGGAATACATACAGCTATCTAACAAACGTCATCCCATAATAGTATAATGTAATTTTTACTTAACAATATTAATTTTTATAGCCATTGACCATTATCCACATATTTTCTAGTTCGCATTTAGTGCAAATATTCAATATAGTTTATTGGCACATTATTTAATCAATCATGATCAGTAATCTTCAACGAAATGGATAGACTCAAATGTATTTAGTGATATACTAGTTAGATATATTACTAGACTAGCCTGCATTTGTAGTGCTGTGCTATGTGCCCTGGGGTAGAAAAAGTGAATATATATATATAAGCATTCAATATTGATCACTATCAAATTATTTGCAAGACTTAAGACTATGCAAGTGATATGTATGTGTGATCAACTTTTACCGAGGAAACATATTATCAAACATAAGAACTAAAAAATAAGACAGTAGTTTCTTGCCAAGCCAAGGTTAACATTATATTCTAATATATATATTTTAGTTTAAAAAATTTGCCATACCGATATGATTTTCCAAATTTTCTCCATTTCTGGGTCATCGTGTGATCGCCAGTCCGTAGCCGATAAAGGAAGAAGATGGTAATTTCTTGCCAAGCTACCTAGGTACCTTGATAACTTAGCATCCTTTGGAACAATGCATAACCCATCTTTAGTGAACTCTATGGTCTCTTTGCCTGACTTACCCCATTTGGGTTTGTCAAAGCCACGTCCATTTCTTCTTAGCGATCCTGAAACTAGTAATTGATATAAAAACTCATGAGAAATATTTTCAAATATTTTCATTTATCTTCTAGAAGATGGTATAAAATAATCAATCTTTTTCTTGGCAGTTCTTATTATGAGTTTTTAAAAAATGGAAATATAAATAAACCAACAGTTCACTTTATTTATAGTGTAGACAAAACATAGACAATATATCAAAAATACATCACATTGAAAAATTGAAAAAGGTTATCATTCATTTTAGCAAAAATTAAATACCTCTCCTTAACAATAATCTAGAAAGATGATTAAATTTAGCTTAATTATAACAAAGTTTTGACTGCCTTCCATTTTATGTTCTGAATCATGCATATAAATTTACATGATGTATTTATGTTTGTATGATCGTAATTTTGACCAATACCACATTTGTGTTTTGCAATTATTTGTGGAGAGGTAATTAGCATTTTATTACCGTACAGTTTGACTAATATATTTATTCAAAAGAAAACACATTGCTATTGTAACATAAATAGATGAAAGCATTCAAGAACAATATTGAAAGCTAACTGGATGTAATCAGTATGCCATTTAGTTTTTCTAGCATGAATTTAACACAAGAACAACCCAATGGGTTTATATAATTACTAGATTAAACTTAATATAATAGCTCATGAAGCATTTACCATTATTTTCAGAGTCGTCATTGTCCAATAAGTCATTATCTGAATGATTCTCATTGTTGGGATCTAATTCTCCAAAGCTACACATCTAAAACAATTTAACAGAAAACACTAATCATGTCGATCAATTCAAAATATAACGATGGATCATATGCTTCAAATAATGGATATCACTCAATAAAAATCAAGCTATGTTCAAGTTATAAACACAACTAAACTAATTTTAAACAACAAGTGTAAACTAAGTTTAAAAAGTGACTATGAACTAAGTTCCAAGCATTTTATGAAAGCTAAGGTTCAATCTGTCAATGCAAATTAAGTTTTAAACAAGTATCATTCAACGTAAAGTAAACATTATATGTTTAGATTTAAACATGTCTAAGTAAAAGTGACAGTTCAAAATATGTTCACTGAATGTTATTGATTTTTTTACACTAAATATTAAACATTATAATTCTTTAAAATCTAAATTGGTATATGACAGGTAAAATATAGGGAACTCAACTACCTCATGTAGATTACTACACCACAAATGACTATGGAAAATGTACAAATGAAAAGGAGCAGTCACATTTAATTTAAGTTTAGTCCAATGAAGAAAAAAAAGAAAAATTATCATAATTTAAAATAAAACTCTAGAATATATAACATAACATAAAAAAGAACTATGGAAATTTAACAACATAACATATAAAAGAACTATGGAAATTTAACATAAGTTTACCTAGAATTGTAGCACTAAATTTCATCACCACTGTCAGTGTCATCATCATCTTCATTAAGGTCATCCTCTTCAGGTATGGTATCACCTACTTCATGCAATGATAAAAAAAATTTAACATATATGCCATGAACGTCAGTCCTTATCTGCAGTTCTTGATTGTCTAAATTAGGATCATCCAGGTTAGGTGTTGTATAGTAATCATCTATGTCGAGTCCATCACTGTCATCCATTACATCGTAAAAATCTCTCGGCTTTGTTTTAACCACAACACTCCAATCCGACTCTTTTGGATCAGCAACATAAAAGGCTTGAATTGCTTGTGAAGCCAATATAAATTTATCATTATTTTGTGCCAGTCGGTTGAAATTCACTAGACTGAAACCATATTGATCGTTTTTCTTTCCAGAATTGTTCACCCAATCACACTCAAACAAAACTACTTTACAAGCTTGATCATCACTTTCCCCTGGAAATCTATAATCAAGCTCATAAATATTCTTTAAAGCACCATAATAGTCGACATTACCTATAATAGATCACAGTCTCTTGCACTTGAATAACTTGACGTTTCAGCATTCACAAAGACACCACAATTTTGATTTTTGTATCTTTCATCAACCAATTTAGTTCTAAACCTATACCCATTGATAACATATTTTTTATAATGCTTCATAATCCGACTTGGACCGTTTGCTAATCGAATTAAATCTTCAGATATTGATAAGTCACCAGCATCACGAAGTTTATTTACTTAGCAAAATATAATAAAAATGTATTATCTTATTTTACATGAAACTAAAAAAGAATAAATGACATGATTGCATTTTAATAGTCTAGCATGTGCAAAAATGATACATACATGAATCCTAAACCAAGTAGGAAATTCTTTGTTTCTCAAACCCTCTACTTCTCGAATTGTTTTTCGTCCATGAATTTTTCGTAGCTCTCCCAATCTTTTACTATCATAAAACAAGTTAAATTATTTAATAAAATATAATTCAATTCATAAATTAATTTATATGGTTAGAAAGTATTTTAATATTTAAAGAATATCTTACTCTAAATAAGGTGCTACTTCACTACAGTTGAATAAGACACAAGAGTGACATTGTTCCTATTTTTTTTTTCTAAATCAATCTCTGTACATTTACCCAAATGATGACCGGAGCTTGCGAATATTGATAAGCCCCCGACAACATCACGAGGTAAAGAAGTATCGGCATTGCGACCACGTAGATTATATCAGTTCTCAACACCTGCTAAGTACATTGAACAAAACGATACACATTCTTCTGCAAGGTATCCTACCGCAATACATCCTTCTGGATAACTCTTGTTTCGAACATATCTTTTTAACGTTTGCAAATACCTATAAACAAAAATAACTATAAAAATATATACTTAAATAATAAATGCGTAATTTAAAATCAATAATGAAGAAATATGGTTTGCCTTTCAATTGGATACATCCAACGATATTGAACTGGCCCTGCAATTGCTGCTTCATTTGCTAGATGGATGATTAAGTGGACAGATATGGTAAAGAATGAAGGTGGAAACATTTTCTCCATCATACATAAGGTTAATACAATCCTATATTTCAGTTTCTTGAGTGATGCAATATGTTGCTTTTTACTACATAATTGTCGAAAAATTGAACATAGTTCAAGCAATACAAGTGTGATAGGTTTAGGCAAAACTTGACGAATTGCAAGAGGAAGTAAATGTTGCATAATTACATGGTGATCATGGCTTTTTAAACCACGTATCCTTTTTTCTTTTACGTCTACACATCGAGCAAGATTAGTTGAATATCCATCGGGAACACGTACATTTGAAAATACTTTACAGAACAACATTTTTTCTTCATTGGTCATGGAGAAAATTGAAGGTGGCATATATGTCCAATTTCCCTCACGAATAGGTTGAAGTGCTTTTCTTATTCTCAAACATTCAAGATCAGCTCGAGCTTCAAGTCCATCTTTTCCTTTTTTTGAAGTGCCAAGTAATGTCCCCAAAATATTTTCACTAACATTTTTTTCAAGATGCATCACATCAATGTTGTGACGTAATAAAAGATTTTGCCAATATGGTAAAGTAAAAAATATGCTTTTCTTTTCCCATGGTCCTGTAACTTTAGGTTCTCTAATGACATTTGAATTCTTACGCTTTCTTTGCCTAATATTAGGTTCAACTGTTGGCAATTTACCAAATGTGAATCTTAAATTTGGTAATTGTCTTAAACACTCCAATCCGGTTAATGGTTTAGGTGGAAGATCATTCTCATGCTTTCCATTGAATGAGTCAGCATCATATCGAAACCTATGTTTAATAGGTAAGAACCTACGACTGCCCAAAAAACCTTGTTTCCTACTATTAGGTAAGCGTATTGAATATGTTTGATGATTGCAATGTGGACATGCAAGCTTTCCTGATGTACTCTATCCCGATAAGTTTGCATATGCAGGTAAGTCATTTATAGTCCACAGAACAGCTGCCCTCATGTTGAATGTTTGATTAGTGAAAACATCATTAGTATTAACACCAACTTCCCACAACTCTTTTAACTCCTCAACTAATGGTCGCAAATACACATCAATATCTTTTCCAGGCTCGTGAGGTCCTGGAATTAACAAAGACATAAACAAAAAAGGTTGCTTCATGCACATCCATGGAGGGAGATTATAAACAGCAATTATAACTGGCCAAGTACTATGTTTACGGTCCATATTTGAAAAGGGATTGAATCCATCACTTGCGATGCCCAAACACACATTGCGATTTTCCATTGCAAAATCTGGGTATGTAAAATCTAGGTGTTTCCAAGCTTGCGAATCAGCTAGATGCCTCATGATTCCATCATTGGAACATGTTGAATGCCATATCATATGTTCTGCAGTATACTTTGACATATATAACCTCTTCAATCGAGGAACCTAGAGGAAAATAACGAAGTACGTTAGCTGAAACCTTCTTACTACCATCATCATCAAGTTCATTAACTTTGTATCTTGAAGTACCACAACGAGAGCATGTAGTCAAGTGCGAAGTATGTTTCCAAAATAGCATGCAATCATTCGAACAAGCGTCTATTTTTTCATATGTGAGACTCAAATCGTCAATAACTTTTTTAGCTTAAGCGGCTGACTTTGGTAGACAATTATCATCTGGCAACATATCTTTAAATGCTTCGAAAAACATAGAAAAAGTTGCATTACTCACATTTCCTAAACACTTTATATGGTATAACTTCACAATTGCGTCCAATTTCTTATACTTACTACCATGATATAATTCTTTATTAGCATCATCTAACAATTTGTAAAATCGTTTCACTTCAGGAGTTTGACCTTCAAAAATAGGAGGTTGGCTTGATGAACCATCACTATGTCCCGTCAAGGGTTGCACAAATGTTTCATTGAGAAAATCAAGCATTTCACCACAATCTTCATTACTATTGATATTAGTTTCCATATTATCCATATGAATAGTAGAAGGCCCCATTTCACTATGTTGATCGACATAAATTTCACCATGATGTGTCCAACGAGCTGTCCGATAAAAGGGATCCATTCCATGCCAAAGAAGATAACCGCCAACAGTAATTCTATCATTAAAATAACGGTTGCAACATTTCTTACAAGGACATATTATTTTATCTTCTCTTACAGATTTTGCAAAAGCATCATTCATAAATAACTCCAATTTATCTCTATATTCATCCGAACTACGATCCAAGTCTACCCAACTTTTATCCATAGCTCTAGCTACTGCCTATATAATAAACCAAACAAATGCATCGTTAGTTAGTTGTTAAGATATTATCTTCATTTAGCTAATTTAGCGGAAGATAATTGTAAGATATTGCTTAAGACAATTCATTCACTAGCACAATTTGTCATTACTTTAAAGATAAACGCTAGTATTAGAAACTAAATTCGAGAATGAAGCCTTATTTTTTTGCTTATTTCTCACTTATAGTGAATAACCAAATACCAATATATTTCAAGTTGACTGCTTAGTTTTTGCATATATAAGTGCAGAACACTTCTAGCGAAAACAACACCCTTTAATCATGCAAATAGATCCAATTTTTTTCTATGATTCCATGGTGTTGAATATATATTCATTTTTTATATGTTTAATTTGTATTTAGTTGCACCTACATTTAATTGTTGTTGAATGCAAGACTTACATACAGACATACTATGGTTTAGAAGGTTAGATTATACACATGCATTTAGAATTTTTTTCACTAATGTTAAAAACCAAAACCAATAACCAGTAACTGAGTTTACTAGTTTCTATTTCTCAAATGTGGTGAAACTTTTTAGTGTTGTTTATTGGATGCATATATTTGCATTTGATAATATCTGATGGCAAAACATTTAATCACTTATAAAAGCTAAGGCCTAGTTTCAAGTCTTTTTTTTTGAACAATGTATATTTCTTTGAAATATACATTGTTCAAAAAACCGACGTTAATTATATTAGTGTTTAGTGCATTTTGGCACTACAAGTTTGTATTTTTGGAACTTAGTATTAATAGCAAAGCATTTAATCATCTATTCAATACGCGGACTCATATTGCTTCAAATGAAGGCATAACTCTCCTCATTTGTACTCAATTTTATCTTCATCTACAAAGTTCACATTCAAAAATTCATATTACTTCGTGCTAGACAGTGGTGCAATGGTCTCATAAATAGGAATATTGTTAATGGAGAAACCACAAATCTATTTTTTGATCCATGGATCAATGGATCTACATTAATTAATAAAGTTGGCAGGAATGCCATGGATGTGGTAAATGAGCATAATGCAACAGTTTCTGTGTTAATTTCTAATAATAACTGGAAACAAAGCATGGACAATATTCCTTCTCAATTTCATAATATTATTCATAATATTAACATTCAAACACAAAAGGAAAAAGACTATTGGGTCTGGAACCCGAATAGCAATGAACAATGTTTAATGAAATCAGCATGGAACCATGTCAGAAACAAGCATACAGAACATTTCTGGACCAAAATTATATGGGATAAAGGGTGTGCGCCGAAAATGTCTATTTGTGCGCTTATGGCCATACAGAATAAGTTGAACACTAAGGAGCGCGTTAGCAGATGGAACTCTAATAGATCAACAATGTACTCTATGCTCAAATCATTTGGAAGACAGGGATCATCTTTTTTTAACTGTCCATATTCGAGAATATTACTGGACAATATCAAGCAGAAAATTAAGATTGACTGTAATCGTAATTGCAACATTAATCAAATTCTGGAATGCATTAGTCAAAGACAGGGAAAGGACACTATACTAAGACAAATTACCAACTTAACTTTCACTTCCCTGATCTGGAACATATGGTGCGAAAGGAACAGCAGAATTTTTAGAGGAATCGAGATGCCGAAGTTTGTCAGAACCACCCTAATTTTACAAGATGTTAAAATACTTATGAAGTATATATTGAAAAATCAAGTGATGAATTCAGAGACGAGACTTATCTTGGATAATCTGAGTTTCGATGTTCATCAGCAACCTCCATGAATGATACTCGGTCTCATCTCGAATGCTTCTGCATTAGCTCTTGCTATTCTTGCCTTTGTACTTCATTGACGAATCTGGATTCTGGAGTTGGTGGTTGCTTTCGGATTTTTTATTAGATCCATTTTTTTCAGATCTAGTTACATGTTTTCTCGTTCCTGGATGATGCTTATTCCCTGAGATAGCATTTTCATCGTTCTGCTGGAGCTGATGCCTTATCCCACGTGAAGTCCTCTTGTTGGTTTCATGTTTTTGGTTTTTTTCTATTAAATGTATTCTCGTGTCTATAGATCAAGGTGATTTTACGGATGATTTTGAGTGCGTCTTGTGTTAGTTTACTCCTCCATCTTTTCAACACCTTGTTTTCAATAGACATGATTTTGTAATGTCAATATATGGAAATGATATGTACTCTTTTTTCCTTGTAAGGCACCCGTTTAGGTTAGGGGGATTGCAAGGTTTTAATGAGGCATATCATGGAAATATATGCTTTCTTCTCTATTGTTAATAAAGTACCATTTTCCCAAAAAAAAATTCATATTACTATTATACAACTATTTGATTTCATCTTCATGTCTACCCTTCTTCTATTTTTAATGGTTTACACATTGTTATAATATTATATCATTTACTGCTGAACTTGGTTTAGTTTTAGTAGCATGCATTAGGTATACGGTTTCTTTAGATGCAAGCTGCATTAGTGTTGCATGATATTTATGCAAGTTGTATTTTGTTGAACATATAATGATCTCAAATTTTAACATTAAGCTATATTAAGAATATTCTTTTAAAAAGGGTGAGTTAAAAGGGGGTAAGACTACGATGGATCTTACATCCCGGCCTACGCAAGTAGGTTTTTAAAAGAACATCCATTTAAGGAATAACATTAGTCAAATTAAGTTTCAATGGAATAGTTGGATACCAAATATATCGTATCCTTATCAGAACTATGATGACAGTAAAAACATATCATGATTTCCATATTTTTTGAATATAGGATCTTTTGATGGTGATACAGTTTTCTCCTGGTGACAGATGCAGATGTCTCATATCATACTGAACGTCGATTTCCAAGTGACTGGAGGTTCAAACCCATCCAGAAATAAAATTCATTTATTCTCATCTAAAAATATTCAAAGTATTATAATAATTTGAATCTTGTTTATTTCAGATAAATGATGGTTTTGAAAAGCATTGGTCAAACACTAGCAATGCAAAGCATTTTAGTAAACCACAAGTTGATAAAAAAAATCAACAATTAGAATGCTTACTTTCATTAACATAATTATTATACAAAAGACCAGTCACCATTATTGTAAACATCGTGCATTCTTAGTTTTTCTGGGAACCAAAATATACCTATATTATGCAAAATTCATCCATCAATCAAAATGTGCTATCTTCGCTTTGGGATTTGATTTGAATTAAACGACTGTATAGCAACATGTTTTCAAAACTACAAGTCTTTGATCTAAAACATTAGTTAAACCATTGTTTATGAAATATTTGACTAAAATTATTTGCATTATTTAGGCATGTGCTGAACTTAACATAGCCCAGATATGGCAGTTTCTAAACCTAGATTAATGAATTTTTGACAAAATTTTAGTCGAATATTTACTCAAATGATGATAAGCTGACTAGGTTTCAAAAATTCAGTTGATGAGAGTGTTAGAAGTAAAACCTGGATATGACCTATACAATGTCATTAGCAGAGGCTAAGTATTTATTACAATTTTGTAAAGGTTTACCAACTTACAATGATGTCCATATTGCTATAATTTTCATTCTCTACATTTACAATGTGTAGTATATTTAACATAATATGTTATAATAACTATTTTTCTACATGTACATTAATTTTTCGTATATTTATATGGGTATGTCTATGATAGTGTTGTCACGGATTATCAAATGAATACTAAAGACAACACAACTATTTATGTGTGTTTGACGAAAGAGCCAATAGTCATGCTCAAATGGTTCTTCTCAACCTTGCATGACCTGCTCTTTGTGAAGTTTATTTATAAAATAGTACACATTTTTCCCAATGTTACAAACATACCATACCTCCATGCATATCGAGCTTTCCCACTTCATCTTATTATAATCAGAAATTTGATAAACTACTTTTAAAATAAATCGAGTACAACAATTGCAACAATGAGTATATAGTATATACCACTATCCACTGTTTTTATTGAATCAAAAATTCATGAACTTTTCATGGTTGATAATGCATGTTTCTTTGATTTTTTTTACTGAAAATCACATTAGCAATGCAAAGTATCAAAACTAAACAAACAAAACTTCGCATCCGTGCCATCGGCACGGGCTTCATACTAGTACTTTCAAATACAATAAAACTATACAAGCATGAAATCATTACAAGTTGATTTATAAAACTAAACTTGTGTCTGTTGAGTTAATGTGTACTTTACAAAACTAAGTTTGCATTAATGATTGATATTTTATCTATTTGTGCAGTGCAGATTAGTTCAAGTAGCATTGGCTAATCACTTTAATCTATTATTCATCAAACATGAGCAGAGCCTTCGAAGACATGATATGACATGGATAGTTAAATGATTTTGTGGGTTTCATGACACTTCTTGCTCATCTTATCTATAAGATACTCAATTCAATATTTGAGTTTAATGCGTTGTGTGCACTAATTAGTTTATTCTGTTTTCAATAATAAGAGATTCAAATAGTACTAATAATAGACCATTTGTTTGTTTGTATGGCATCCTTCTTAATTAAAATAATAGAAATTGCCAATTTTATTTGCTAAATCATCGAGTAATAAATATTACTAATGTTCCACGCCTTCCGTTAGATTCTGACGGCTTCGACGACCCTTTAGCGAAAGTTGTTCCAACGGAGTTTTCGACGGCGTCGATGTCCATGTGGCGTGGAAATTTTCCAATAAGCCATCGCTATTTTCGCCCAGATAGTCGTCGGAAGCCGTTGGAAAAAATAGACAATAGGCCGTCGGTAATGTGGGCAAATTTTTTTTCTGTAGCACAACATCACTTCCATACTAATATATTACTCAACTCATCAAAATCAATATATAAGTCAGATATATAAGCTGAAATCAATATCGATATCAATATAAAACTTAAACATCATCATATCAAATGCAATCATAATCAATCAATACAAAACAAAACCTTCCATCATCAGTATCACCCATCCAACTTCAATATTTACATCCAATATCGATGTACAATATATACATTCAACATCAAACTCCACATATCAACTTCACAAATCAACCACCAAATCAACCACACAAATCAATGTCAAACACCACATGTCCATAAATTAACCTCGCCATCACTCAATGTTTATATACACCAGTCTAAAAAAACTACAAATCGTACCTCAAGACTCATCATCGACTCCGGAACCATCGGACGAAGGGAATGTTCCATAATGCTCCACATACTCGACCAAACGCTGGTTGAGCTGCTCCATTTGCACTGTTCGGAAGCGATCATGCTCCTACAGCTGTGCAATCTGCTGTTTAAGCTCATTAATCTCCGCGTTGTTCTGAGCCTTTTAGTAAGCTCTTTGTGATGTCCGAACCTACAAAATAAGTCGAAATATGTTTAAGTTATTATGTAACTTTTATAAAAATTAAGCAAATTTTACAACGTGGTTAATTTTTATAAATTACCGATTGGTTGCCGTAGCCGTAGCGTCTGTTTCTCTGGATCGGGTCCATAACAGAGTCAAAGATCGCGTCCTTCTCATCAGTGGTCAACTGCTCCCGTCCGAAATGCTCAAGCATATGCGCACGTGCCTGCATAAATTTTTCCTACAACGCAAAATTAAATACAAATAAATATTACATGACATTATAATATTTTATAACTAATTAATTAAAATGATCATTATTAATAACTTATAACTTAAAATATACTTACATGTGCGGCGTACACTCTATCATCCTCATGCTAGGCATACGATACTGATCCATCGTCGTCTGTCTACCTAATGACATGGGTATGCTCAAACACGTCCATATACGAGACGGGACCCCCATGCGCTCTTTCCTGCAATAATTGGTGTATATTATTGTTGTTCATACAAATTTATATTAAAAATGTAATAACTGTTCATAATTGCAATTAATTAATTTACCAGGTCCTCGCGATGGTGCTGGAATGATTTTAAGCCACCACGATGTGTGATTGGATTTTTCTGCCTATTCGTAGAGTTCCTATCCGACTCCACCTGCAAATTAAAAATTAAGATTATATTCTACATGTATAAATTATGTATTCTGTACTGAATAAATTAAGGTGATATCTAATAGGCTTATCTTGAATTCGTCGCTACTCTACCATGTGACCAAAGCATCCCAGACGCTGGCGCCCATCCATTGTGGCTTCTTCCCAGATTTTCTTATGCTAGACATCGTATCCCTATAACTCTTTGCCACTTTTGAGTTTCAATGGCGCTGGCAAAGCGAAACGTCATCCTCTTCTAAGTCTACTGCCCTCTGTATATATGTTGAAAAAATATAAGTTATATATTTATACTTAGTCGGTAAATTGTAAAGTGGTTATATATGATGGTATATAATTTTACACTTACCGGGAAGTCTTGCCATATGCTCTCCCGTACGTGGTCCGAGATCCTGCTCCACTTCGACCAGCATGTAGACATGCGACTCATGTATGCCTACTTCGATATGTTGAGCATAATGTTAGAAGGCTCAAGCTCAAAACCCTTGCATTAAATATGATACAGACAAATCATGACTAATATATCATACAAAATATTTACAATGCTGAAGTAAATTTAATACTTACGAGCCATCAGCTTTCGGTAGCAATCTAACTACCATACGTGGCGCCTCCTACGAAGGATCGCTGCCATCACCACCGCTGTGACTTGTCCCTCTTTGAGACCCAGAGGGGGAAGCAGCATGTGAAGAACTCCACCGCCTAAAAAAGGACATCTATAATACCTATCACATACATATTATTTTATTATGGTAGAACATATCATTCAATTATGAGTAAACATATCAAGATTTAACATCAATAATCGCATATAACATACAAAAAAAGTGTAACATCAATACTCCCATAAATTACTTTTTTTTCAACATGTATACTATTAAATTAGTCATCGTCGTTTTTTGATTCAGACTCTGTCTCGTACTCTACGTTGTTTTCCTCTGTGGTCTCAAATGCTTCTAAAAATACATTTGATTCATCATTTGGAAGTCCTAAATCAGTTTGATCATCTGTTATTACAATTTCGTCATTTTCCTCGATATCCGCTTGATACGCTTGTTTGTCCGGAATATTCTTTCCATCAAACATAAATTTTGCCTTCATTTTAAAAACCGCCGACCAACCTGCTTTATCTCTTTTTAGAGATGGATAAGGAGCATAATAAACTTGCAAGGTCTGTTTTGCTAGTATAAATAGATCGTACTTATGATAACGTGATGTTATGCTTTATTTCAATATTACATTTTTGGTGCACGTTGATTCCAAAACCTGGAACATTACTGAACCAGTTGCATCTAAACAAATAAACTTCTTCCGCGGGTCTGGTGAAATATGTTAATTGTAAAACCTGAGTTAACACGCCGTAAAAATCATTTATGTGATTATTTGGATCATCACTACCTTTAACATATACAATGATATTATTAGTTAATTTTTCAGCCCCGTATTCTTTAGTGTTGAATTTGTATCCATTGACAAAGAATATTTGATAAGTCCTGACTTTTCTTTTTGGTCCCATTGCAAAATGTTTCAACCCTTCGTCGACCACACAATTTACCGGATCATATACGCGGTTCGAAAACCAAGTAGCAAAATTTTTGCTGATATCCCAACTTGGATGCTGTGATTCATAAATACTGCATATACAGATAATATATTGCGTTACAATCAATACACACATGTATTATTCAAGTAAATAATTTTAGATGTGTTATTTATTAGTACCTAACACGCACCTTCTGCACAGTTAAGAAGAGCATATGTGTGGGCTACATGGTAATCTCTGTCGTCTAACTATACTTCTACATATTTTCCAACAGGACGTCCCTACTGTTTAAAAATAGATAGTATTGATTCAGAAGAATCTTGTTCAATGCCCTCATCATTTCACGTAGCACTTTCAAAAGATAAGTTCACATGGTCACTAAAATAATGAGAGGAAAAGAATGAAGCTTCTTCTTCGATATATGATTTGCATATTGAACCTTCAACTCGTGCTTTTTATCTCACTTTTTTATTTAGATGATTTAAGTACCTGTTAAGAATAATCATAATTAAATTTTATTACATGTGGTTAAACTAAAATTTAACAACTCAATGTTAATACCTTTCAAACGAATACATCCATCCATATTGCACAGGACCACGAAGACGTGCTTCAAACGGAAGATAAACAGATAAATGCTCCATTACATTAAAGAAACTATGAGAAAATATTTTCTCCCATCTGCAGAGCAGTATATGAATTTCTTCCTCTAGTTTACGTAGACGATCAACTTTTAAAGTAGTTGAACAAAGCTCCTTATAAAACAAACTAAGTTCTGTTACAACCGTCCAAACTTTTATGGTCAACGGTTCTTTGAAAACGACGAGTAACAAATGTTCCATCATTACATGATAATCATGACTTTTCATCCCAGTCAGTTTACCGTTCTTATAGTTGACACATCTACGAAGATTAGAGTAAATCCCATCAGAAAATCTTAATCCTTCCACCCACTTTAACAGTACTTTAACTTGGTTACTGTATAGCTCGTAGCATGCTTTGATTTTTTTGTGTCATTTGGCTTCATACGAAGTTCAGGACGATTGCATATTGCTTCTATATCATGTCTTGATTTCAAATCGTCTTTAATCTTTCCTTTAACATTCAAAACTGTGTTAAATACATTATCGAGCATGTTTTTCTTGTTGTGCATCACGTCGATATTATGAGGAATTAGGAGATTTTTCCAATAAGACAACTCTCAAAATATACTCTATTTGCACCAATTATGTATCGTCGATTTACCTTAATTTTAATTTGTTCGCCAGTTTCATGTATCTTTAGATAATCCTTTACAAGGTCATAAATATCTTCGCTTGATCAAATCGTTGATGGTCGCAAGGTCTCAATTCTATTACTTGTAAAAAAATTATATTTTCTAAAAGGATGATTAATGTGAAGAAAACACCGACGACAGTCAAACCACGAAATTTTCTTCCCATGCGGTAAAAAAATGCTTGTGTTTCTTCTATGCAATACGGGCAAGTTAGATGACCAGCCGTATTCCAACCCGATAGCATTGCATATGCCGGAAAATCGCATATAGTCCACTGTAGATAAGCAAAAATACGATTTTTTTTTGAAATGTCGTATGTTTCAACACCTTCATACCACGGTGTTTTCAACACTTCAATCAACGGTTGTAAATATACGTCAATTCCTTGTGTCGGATCATTAGGGCCAGGGATGATAATAGTGAGAAACATATACGGAGTTTTCATATACATGCACGAAGGTAAATTGTAAGGTGTAATGATTATAAGCCAGGAATATTTGAACCAAATTGAGAGAACGGTGAAAATCCATCCGTACATAAACCAAGTCTAACATTACGGCTCTCTGCGGGTATGTCTCATCAAAATGCTTCCATGCTTCTCCATCAGTTGGGTGTGTTAACGTACCTTCTTCCTGTGTTCTTACACACAGTGCCATCTCATATGATGCGCGGTTACAGAATATGCATATAACCTTTGAAGCTTAGGAGTGATGTGTAAGTAATGCATACGCTTGTACAGAACTTCTTTTCCCTTCTTTTTTCTTGGTTTGTATCTTTCCTGATTACATATTTTACAATTCCGAATACCGATGTCTTCTTTCCAAAACAACATGCAACCATTTAAACATGTACCTATTTTTTGATACGGTAAATCAAAAGCAGACATAAGTTTTTTCACTTCATAATGATTTTCGCACATTAAATTATCGGGTGGCATATGCCATTTTTGTCACGTACAGGAATTTTCGACTTTCGAAAATTCGACATCGATACTCACTTTATCGACTACCGAGAAATCGAACGCCGGAAATTCGAATTGTGACGCCCCACCTCTATGCTCATAATAACAAAGAGTATTAAAGGAAATACTGTCTATTATTACGAAGAATAAGGCTGGATGGGAGCGACCATCCGTAATTGGCCTTACACTAACATTGGTTATCTCGATAGGAGTGGTACATTCTTTTTATTTTTCTTCTATTATTTATTTACTCCCATCGACACACCCAATACTAGTATAAAACGAACTACGACGGTTCATAATAGTTTAGGACATTAGATATAACAATAACACAGATAATATAAATGCGGAACACAGATAAAAACAAAAAGTCTCAGATATATATAACTGATGTCAGTTAATACATAGTTGACACTATACATATGATACAACTACAACTGTCGACTCTAGAAGTTATATATACAAGTACATTATCGACTAATATACATGAATACATATCATTCTATACAATGACACGACTACTACAAAATGACTGACAACTTCAGAAGATGTGAAAAGTCTTCAATCCCGAACAGCAACTCAAAGAAAGAAATCTACAACCTGAAATACTCGGGTCTGACCCGAGTATTACATTCAAAAGAAAATAATACCCAGGTCAGTCTAATTCAAACCAGTTTATTAGTGCATATAGGCAGTAATAATTTAAATAGACGACAGTCACAATAATTCCCGTCTATCCGATTCTTTAAACAAAGAAACCGGATAACGGACAATATAACACTTAACAGTGTTTAACAAAAATCAGCAGATTTAAATCATCAATAGAGATAAATAAACAATTTATCAAATCGACTAAATCAATTTAAAACTGTCAAATCTGATAGGGCTGCAGTACACGCCTGCAGTACACACACGCGTGTACTGCCTCGCCACTATCGCAAAAGATACGCAAAAGCTCAGTGAAAGTCACAAATGATCGCCAGGTCAAACCCCGAAATCGGGTTCAACACAAGTGTAATAACAACGCAAATGAAACTGGCTTATACTTGAACCAGAAACAAATGACATCAACTCAAATCAATGAATCTCAATGTAATAGAAATGAATAATGACAGAGGTGATCATCAGAAGCTCAAATGAAGTTCAAGCAGCTGGAAATGACCAGTGCAACTAAAAATGGTCACAGGGAAGTAAAGCAATATCAGTAAACGACTCAAGTGAAGCTACACTTCAGAACAAATGTATGCCCATATATGAAGGCTACATCTGAATACATTGGAGAAATGCAACAGTGTCTAACAAAGTATGGAGGTACACATGCCCAGTCACAATGGTAATACAAAAATGTACAAAGGCTACAGCAACCATAGCAACATGAAATATATGACTGTACACATTCAAATGCTCAAGTGGAATACTAACTACTAAATGCAACGAGTCATGTCTCAAGAATAGAACAATACCAAACGCAGACTAACCAAAACTGGACAGAGCATCATCAATATCAAAGCAATGGGGATGATACAAGCACTTACAATAGAAAGTGATGAAAATACAACTCACATCAAGCTTACCGAAACAGGCATCACAAAGACAGTTAGTCAATATGATCAAGGCCACATCAAGCTTACTGAAACAGGCATCACAAAGACAGTTAGTCAATATGATCAAGGCCATCTACACATACAACATGAATGCAAAGCTCCAGAGGAAACCAGTAACTCAAACCCAGATTAGATCACATGAATGTACAGAGGTGCAGACTACAATGATCAAAGTGCGACAAAACTCAAGTTAAACTGAGCACAGTTCAATGCAAAGGCAAGACCAGACCAACATATGAAATATGGATATGTACATGAAGTAAACATATACATATATGTGTGCAGTTAGTTCAAGTCTAACCAAACAGTGGATCTCAATATCGAATAAGATAGTAATGCAACAAGACTCAGGTCAGTGACCACTTCAAGTATTACAGACCAGAACAGAGTGGCAACAGAGACAACACAACAAGATCAAGTGAATCTCCAGCGTATACGATTGCAACTAAGTAGTATGACAGTGAAACAGGGCATCTACACATCAAGTGAAGATTACAAGAATGCCTGGTTAACCTGAATGAAGACATGAGTGCTAAACTGGAATGCACACTATGTCACGATAAGGCCAAAGTCCAGAAAAACATCAAACAGCTGCATATGTATGAAAATCAAAGAATTCAAAGCCATGGAAATCACCAAATCATATATATATATATATCTATATATATCTAGCGACCGAAATCAATGCAAGCCGGCCGAGATTATGAAACCAACATGCCCGTAGTTCATCAAAGAAAGCCAGACCAAAGCCAACAATGCAATTAAAAATCAAAGGATTCACAAATTCTCAGATTCGAACACAAGCAAGAAAACATAAAAGCAAAACCCCAGGTTAATTCCTATCTCGAACCAATAACGAGGCAAAGAAAATCGAACTGCCGAAACAATAAGCTGGGCATGAATTGAGATGTGAGTGAGAGAATCACTCACCTTTGATCGAGAATTGGACGCGAGCGAAGAGGAATACGAAGCGAACGGTGAAATCTTCAATTCGCCAGAAATCGAGATCGCCGAAGCCCTAATTCTCGTTAGTCGCCATTTCTTTTGTCGCCTGTTTTTTTTTCTCCTTTTTCTTTTTTTTCTCGTTTTCGTCTGATTGATTAAAGAGAGGGGGAATAAGAACGTGGGTTTGACAGGGCATGGCTGGTATGGGGTAAGTATGGGTTATTATTATTATTTTTCTCATTCGTTCGATTTAGGGTTGGGGACCAAAAATGAATGCTGGAGAACCCTTATTGTCTTGGACACTTTTCACAGCAAAATTATAGAAATGGAAGTGTGGCCCAATTTTAAGTTTTAAAGCCCACCTACAATTAATGAATTATAAAAGTGATTTAACTCTATGAATTCCACTTGTAATTTTTATTAACCGTTTTATCATAGGATTCCAATCGATCAAAAACTAAATCGAGCAATTAACTAACATTCTAATCGTTTAAGGACGATATTAAATTCTCACAAAAGCTCGGGTTGTTACACGAATAGTGATGGTTTTAGAAAGAAGAAGTAGAAGAAAAAGAGAAGTAGAAGAAAGAGAGAAGAAGAGAAAGAAAGAACAACAGAACACACAGAACAGAAACAGAACAATATCAGAATCTTACACATCGCAGCGGAACAATATACAATAGATAATTACTAGTCTTTTAAAACAAAGAACTATATCAGTTTATACATACATCAATCATCAGAGTCAATATACAACTCTATACAACAATGGACAGTTATATAAACTTGTCCTCATACAGAATACACAGCGGAATAAATACTATCAGATACAAATACTACGTCTCGTCATCCAGCTTATCTCCAAAGCTCCAGAATATCCTGATAACATAACTCTAGGCTGCCCGTGTGGAAATTGGTGGGCACCCAGAGTTTAGAAGGGAACAATAAACTCCGAGTCAGTCATGGTGACTGGTGTGAGATCGTAAAACAGTTATTTTTCACAAAGAAAATAAAACAAATTCGCAATGCTTTTGGAAAATGAAACTACCATAAGACCTCCCACCACACACACAATGCAAACGCAGAATTGGAGGAGATTTCTTCTTATGATAGTCAAAGATGCTTACTACGTAAAATCAAATCATTTTTGATATTATTATTAGTGCATAGTGTAGAAAACATTTCGAAAGTATAATATTAATCTTAGCCAACATACGACCAGTATCGTATGCCTACTATAGCTACCATCTAAACAGTGGTGACCACCGTACGTAAATGGCAGGTTCTACAACTAATACCGTACAAGGTTCGTATTGGAGTTTGGATTTCCAACAAATGGTCAGGCTAAGGAACTTCCTATCCACGATGGGTACGTCCCTGGAATAGACGACCCGAGAAATAACCTAACATTACGGTTAGATCTCTGCAAACACAAGGCCGGGTTACCTCTGCAAAAGTAGGTAACTACTAACACGCGTATGCCATCCCCCGATCGTAACCGATCTTCCCGAGGATCCCCAATTTCCAACAAACCACATAGATAATAATGCAGCAACCACATAGGTTAAGTATCTGGGCTCCATACCATGATACCACCTCTATCCAGAAGGAATGACATACACTAAGGGGCGCTACTCCCTAGAACCTTGCTGCATCCTTCCTGTTTTGACCATTTCCGGGGTGTGAGGCTCGACGAAGTCTCGTCCACAAAGCTACGCTTTCTACAAAGCCATGCTTCGGGTCAAACAAAATGATCAACCTATGATCACAAAGATATAAGATCAAACAAATGATCATATCACAAATGATCAAACATTGATCATTTCACAGCAACACTTAGTATGCCACGTTACCAAATTGGGAGTATATCGCTGATAAATTTCAACTACATAACCTCTGAGCTCGTACGTCTCAGAGAAGGGTGTTAAGCTAAGAGAATAAATTCTCCGCCACCAACAGAAATGTATTTGAAAGAAATCAGCTTTATATCTCAATTTGTAACGTCAGACATACAATCCATACAAGTCTGTTCCGGGATCGAACAGAACCGAAGGCACTTCTCACGAAGCCCTTGCATATCCGGATAATTTTCTAATCACGTCCGGACTTCCCGTCACTAAGGGTGATAAAATCTCTAAATCGGAGATCAGCCGATGTAGAGTAACTCGACAGTAATCCTTCCGTTTTCAAAAATATCCGGTCTTCAACACCGGTCTTCGAATGCAATTCATAACGACGTATCACATATTCGGAATGGGTTATACGACCCCATGGTCCTTTCCCGGCTAACCCGAATAGTGAGCGTTTATTTAAAACTAAGTGTGGAATTCAAATGCATCCAATTCACAACAAATACCATTCAAGGTAATTATTGATAGTCGGTTATTTAACTATCAATAAAGATGCGCAACATCATCAGATTCCAAATAATTTTCCAAAATTATTTTATCTTCCAAAATATCTTTACTAGATATAAAATTTCCACACTTCAAAAATAAATCAACGTTTATTTTTCTAAACAGTTTCCATTCCCTTTATAAACTCCATATTGAATTTATATTTTTTTTTTTCCGAATATCTACTGATATTCGATTTTTCAAATAGATTTCGATATTCAATTTCAATTTATCTTTACAAGGATAAATTCTCAAAAACGTTTCATTTCATAATGGAAAAGCATTTCCATACTTATTTAATAATAAGTAATTCACAATCTATTTATTTTCAACATTTGAAAATATTCGATATACTTAAATCAAAATTAAGTATAATTTCATTCTTTAAGGAAATCACTTACTATAACAATATTTATTTGAGTCAAAACGAATGTTACGTAAAACATTGTTACGACGACTCAAAATCACTAGTATAGGGATTCGAAATTTAGATAGATATATAAATCCCAATACTATATAAAACATTTCCTTCCGGAAATCATTTACTATAACAACAGTGTTATAGTCCACCATTTCCTTAAATTTTCGAAAACGCCTATTTCAACAATGAACGTTGAAATCTATGCTTTCAATTCACAATACATTTTAAAACATCTTTAAAATGTTTAACTTCATTTTTAATATCACTTCTTCAAAAATGAATCCATTTTATTCAATAATATATTCACTGTCCAAAATCGTGAATATACTTCACTTAACCAAATTTCAATCTTTTTCTACACATTTATTCTAAAGATAATTCGCTATCCAAAATCGCGAATATATCTTCTTTAATAACCTTCTATATTTAATTTATCAAATTCAATTGATTTCGAATTTATAAAACAATGCTTATAAATTCCATTTCTGTTTTATAACAACTTCGGTTTATAAATCTCCTTTTATTAATTTCTATAATACACTTATTAAAATAAGTGATTTCAGATTTATAAAACAACGTTTATAAGTTCAACCTTATATTTCACAACAACTTTGATTTATAAATCCCCTTTATTAACAAGTTCGATCAATACTCCCTTTAAAGGCAAAAATCCAGTTTTATAAGTTAATTTCTTATAAATCTTCTATTCTGCACTTTTATTCATTTTATAACTTCACAATATAAATCTATTAATTTCATTCACTTATGAAATCCATTTATACTTCTTTTTAACACTTATAAAAATTCGTTTTATAAGTCCAATATTTTGATTTATAAAATATCAATTTTATAAATCTTTTTATACAAATCGTTTATAGTTATTCAAAAATCCCAACTTAAACCATTTTATAAATAAATCAACTATTTATTTCAAAACGACACTTTGGTTATATTTCACTAAAAATTATAACTTTTATAACTTTAAAATTTTAACGTTTATAAATCAATTCAAAAATTCCATAAAATGTATATTTTCAAAAATCACTTTAAAAACCCTTTTAAAATAAAAGTCGTTATTTTTACATTTCAAAACTGAATCCGATGATGCAACAGCACCAATTAGTCAATCACAACAACAAACATCATATATCAATATGATAACAGAATATACATCAATATCTGTAAATAAATAAGTACTGGTGAGGAATCCAGTTGGATCCCTCCAACCTGTTTCCCTGCATCCACAGACGTTAGCACAATACCAATTCCACTTCGAGGTGGAATATCGCGGTATATGGGTTTTATAAAAATATCCGCTTACTAACGGCGCAATAGGGTCTCATCCGCTATACGAGGCGGGAAATCATCAATCCAATATATACATATGCCAATATGTATATATTGCTATATATAGATATATCCTATTATATCTAATACAAACAGCAATCAATCAGTCAATCAAAAACCAACTTCATTTGAGTGAGAAAAATCTCACCTTAGCATTTATATTTGCCATCCATTTCCAAACTTGACTCGATTTCCTTGATTTATACCTTGTATAAATATTTTACACAATAAATTAATATTCGAATCAATCGAATAAATTAAATTTCATTTGATAAGTGTACATTTCCAAGTGGTTTTATTTTGAACAAATTCTCCTTTTAATAAATTGATTCAACCAGAATTTAAATTCGAAACTATATTTTCTTTTATTCACCAGAGATTTTATTTTAAACCAAATTTCTTTTATCAAAATTATTTTCCAAACACTAAATCAATTTCAAACAAATTTTCCATTGATTTATTTTTTTCATTACCAGATTAATCACAACTTTGATTTCTAAAAGTTATCACCTTTAAATTAAACAAATTTTCTTGTTCATCATTATTTTCCTTTTTTTAAACAACCTGTAAAGATTTTTAATTTCTGCATACATATATCTTTTTAAAGTAAAAGGAAAACTGTCTTTACCTCACTGCTTGAACCAACTCGATGAACCCTAGATCGAAACCCCATCTCCCAGAAATCGCCTCGACATCACGAGTGCCAACCGTGACGAACTTCCCCAGCGTGACTTTGCTTCGTATGAACCCGCCATCGCGAGTGTCGACATCATCTTCGATCTGTTCTGGCCCACGCGAGCGCCTCCACTCGACGAAGCTGCCTCCATTTGCTGCTGTCGTTCCCCCCCCCCCAACATCGCAACTCCTCGACTCCACGCACTTACTCGCGTCCCCCAACGCCTACAGATCGCGACATCGATTCCCATGACGTCGAACTTCCCCCAATGCTCACGCGCTCGCCCTTTTGATTTGAACGCGATTTTACGCAGTCGAACGAGATCCCGAGCCGCCTTCTCCCACGCGCGAGCACGCGCGCGTGCGCCTCCATCACGATGCCTCTCCTCCGATTGAACTCGCGGCCACCATTGAATTCGATCGCGATTCGTACTGAGAGGAGAATGTTTGGGGGATCGGCCATTGATTTAGTTGAATTTTGAACGAACGAGGGAAATAGATTTTGAAGAGGAACGAAATACTCGACTTCAATTCTTTTGTTTGTAAAGAGACTCGGCTGCTATTTTACTTCATTCGTTTTATTTTTCTTTCGTTTGGTTTTGAACCGAGGAAGGAAGAGGACGTATTTGAAAATGAAAGGGGATGGTTGTGTGATGGGTTGCACGATAAATTCTCGTGATCTTCGGCGTAATCTTAGGCATGATTAACTGCTTAATTAAAGGGAGATAATCATACTCTCGTTGACCAATTACATATTTAAATTCAAATTGAATTCGATAAGGATTCAACGCGTTTACTCTCCGTACGGTCACATAACAGCTCCGATAAATACGAAATTTGAAATCCGGTAATAAAACAATATTACGGACCCAATGAAACGGGTTTCATCGAATTCCGAGACTGTTTGAAAAATGACTATTTTTAATTATCGGTTCAAACAATTAAATTCAAAACTGAGCAAAACAGTTTAAAGTTCAATTCTGAAAGTTCGATTATCTTTGGTATTATCAATACGAATTTTAAAAGCTTTCGAAATATTTTTCTTCAGCTTAAAATTGAAGATTCAAATTTTTTCTCAATTATCAATAGATTAAATTTTTATAATTTAATCGCCAATTTCAAAGTTATTTCGGGATTCAAATTAAATTACCGTTCAAATATTTAAAATAAATTAAATATTTTCAATTTAATTTGTTCAAAATTCTGGGTCGTTACAGACTTCCCCCCTTAAAAGAATTTCGTCCTCGAAATTACAAGTTAGAAAAAAAAAAGTCCTTAACTCGTCTACTATTTTTCAACACCTAATGGTTTTATCAAATTTATCAAAACAAATCTTCTACTAAAGATTCGTTATCAATTCAACTAACTTTCTAAACACTTTCATAGTTTTCAAACCAAATTGTTTTACTTCAAAACTCAAATTTAAATTCAAATTTCAAATTTAAACTTTCAAAATTTCTCAAAAATTTTCTAACGCCCTAAATTTCCGAAAAATTTTGCCAGCGTCTCCTTTGCGCGGCTAATACGGTACGACTACAAAACGTCCCTACGGACTCTCAGATTTCAAAAAGAAAAGAAAAATGCCAAGCGGCTAGAGAAGAAATCAGCAAAAACTCATATTATAATTTAAATACTTACCTTTTGTCGAGCAATTCAAATTATCTTTGAAAATCAAATCCAATTCCTTTAATACACCTGTATATCCTACTAGCCATAATATCTAGTTACATATTCAAACCATTTTGCAAATTCTATTACAAAATTTTCAATATAAACTGCTTATACATTTTTACTTCACTGTTGAAGTTACATATCTATTTTCATTAAATTTTACATTTCAAATTTCATTTGAATTCAATTCACAATTTCAATTCAATTTGAATTCTATTTAACTTCTGAATATTGAATTTATCAATTATCTTTCATTCATAACCGCACTATTTTAAATTAGTTTCATTTACTAATTCATTCGTCTTCAATTTGAATTTCATTCCAATCAGATTTCAAATATTCTATAAGTTATCAACTTATTTACATCTTGATTTATACAATCATTTATACATTCACATTCACAATTCCATTTCATTAAGGAATTTTATTTTCAATTATCTTCTTGGAATTCTATTTTCATTATTCAATTTGTATAAGTTATCAACTTACAATATTTCATAAATATTTTTATATATAGTATTCCAGAGTCTTTTCAACCTTTTCAAAACCATTTTTGAAAACAATTCAAATCATCCTTTGAATTTTCTAAAACAAAAATCCAAATTTTTCAAACACTTCCATTTAAAACAATTTGGCAGCAATTTCTCTTTTGGAAACCCGAAAATGAACACCAATGATGCCACGGTCATCATCGAAGTTATTTTCCAGCGACCGAAAAGAGTTTAGAGCTTTTCATTTCTTCAAAATACTTTTCAAAACCTTTGAAGTTCATTTTCCAAGCCAAAAAGAATTTAAACTTTTCAAATCTCCAAAATTTTCAAATTCTTTTCAAAACATTTCCAAAAACTTCTCTGGAATTCCGTTTCAAATTACAAATCACATTTATAATTTATATTCTCAAATTTCATTTGTATATGGATTCATTTCTTAACTTTGGAGTTACGATTTCAATTTCTTATTTAATTTCAGTGATGATAATTTGCTATTATTACTTCCTAACATCCATGCAACCATATACTGTAATAATTTACAGAAAATCATTTCTTTTATATAAAAAAATAGTTTTGGGCAAAATTATTTCATTTACCCTATTTAAAACAATACTGTGTCGGTTTATCTTGTTTAGAGTTTAGAAACCCCTATCGATTACAGTTAGCTAGACTGCACCGACCAGAATCCATAAACAATCAACCGATACGTCAACACAATACAAAACAATTTCATATTCAATAACAAATACGCGCTCATGTCTATTATTACACTCAAACTCATTCTAGAGTACTGCTGACTCTATCTCTAATGAGTAATACCCAACAGAGCAGGGTTGTCGCTTAACCATATGCTCTGATACCACTTGTCACGTACAGGAATTTTCGACTTTCGAAAATTCGACATCGATACTCACTTTATCGACTGCCGAGAAATCGAACGCCGGAAATTCGAATAGTGATGGTTTTAGAAAGAAGAAGTAGAAGAAAAAGAGAAGTAGAAGAAAGAGAGAAGAAGAGAAAGAAAGAACAACAGAACACACAGAACAGAAACAGAACAATATCAGAATCTTACACATCGCAGCGGAACAATATACAATAGATAATTACTAGTCTTTTAAAACAAAGAACTATATCAGTTTATACATACATCAATCATCAGAGTCAATATACAACTCTATACAACAATGGACAGTTATATAAACTTGTCCTCATACAGAATACACAGCGGAATAAATACTATCAGATACAAATACTACGTCTCGTCATCCAGCTTATCTCCAAAGCTCCAGAATATCCTGATAACATAACTCTAGGCTGCCCGTGTGGAAATTGGTGGGCACCCAGAGTTTAGAAGGGAACAATAAACTCCGAGTCAGTCATGGTGACTGGTGTGAGATCGTAAAACAGTTATTTTTCACAAAGAAAATAAAACAAATTCGCAATGCTTTTGGAAAATGAAACTACCATAAGACCTCCCACCACACACACAATGCAAACGCAGAATTGGAGGAGATTTCTTCTTATGATAGTCAAAGATGCTTACTACGCAAAATCAAATCATTTTTGATATTATTATTAGTGCATAGTGTAGAAAACATTTCGAAAGTATAATATTAATCTTAGCCAACATACGACCAGTATCGTATGCCTACTATAGCTACCATCTAAACAGTGGTGACCACCGTACGTAAATGGCAGGTTCTACAACTAATACCGTACAAGGTTCGTATTGGAGTTTGGATTTCCAACAAATGGTCAGGCTAAGGAACTTCCTATCCACGATGGGTACGTCCCTGGAATAGACGACCCGAGAAATAACCTAACATTACGGTTAGATCTCTGCAAACACAAGGCCGGGTTACCTCTGCAAAAGTAGGTAACTACTGACACGCGTATGCCATCCCCCGATCGTAACCGATCTTCCCGAGGATCCCCAATTTCCAACAAACCACATAGATAATAATGCAGCAACCACATAGGTTAAGTATCTGGGCTCCATACCATGATACCACCTCTATCCAGAAGGAATGACATACACTAAGGGGTGCTACTCCCTAGAACCTTGCTGCATCCTTCCTGTTTTGACCATTTCCGGGGTGTGAGGCTCGACGAAGTCTCGTCCACAAAGCTACGCTTTCTACAAAGCCATGCTTCGGGTCAAACAAAATGATCAACCTATGATCACAAAGATATAAGATCAAACAAATGATCATATCACAAATGATCAAACACTGATCATTTCACAGCAACACTTAGTATGCCACGTTACCAAATTGGGAGTATATCGCTGATAAATTTCAACTACATAACCTCTGAGCTCGTACGTCTCAGAGAAGGGTGTTAAGCTAAGAGAATAAATTCTCCGCCACCAACAGAAATGTATTTAAAAGAAATCAGCTTTATATCTCAATTTGTAACGTCAGACATACAATCCATACAAGTCTGTTCCGGGATCGAACAGAACCGAAGGCACTTCTCACGAAGCCCTTGCATATCCGGATAATTTTCTAATCACGTCCGGACTTCCCGTCACTAAGGGTGATAAAACCTCTAAATCGGAGATCAGCCGATGTAGAGTAACTCGACGGTAATCCTTCCGTTTTCAAAAATATCCGGTCTTCAACACCGGTCTTCGAATGCAATTCATAACGACGTATCACATATTCGGAATGGGTTATATGACCCCATGGTCCTTTCCCTGCTAACCCGAATAGTGAGCGTTTATTTAAAACTAAGTGTGGCATTCAAATGCATCCAATTCACAACAAATACCATTCAAGGTAATTATTGATAGTCGGTTATTTAACTATCAATAAAGATGCGCAACATCATCAGATTCCAAATAATTTTCCAAAATTATTTTATCTTCCAAAATATCTTTACTAGATATAAAATTTCCACACTTCAAAAATAAATCAACGTTTATTTTTCTAAACAGTTTCCATTCCCTTTATAAACTCCATATTGAATTTATATTTTTTTTTCCGAATATCTACTGATATTCGATTTTTCAAATAGATTTCGATATTCAATTTCAATTTATCTTTACAAGGATAAATTCTCAAAAACGTTTCATTTCATAATGGAAAAGCATTTCCATACTTATTTAATAATAAGTAATTCACAATCTATTTATTTTCAACATTTGAAAATATTCGATATACTTAAATCAAAATTAAGTATAATTTCATTCTTTAAGGAAATCACTTACTATAACAATATTTATTTGAGTCAAAACGAATGTTACGTAAAACATTGTTACGACGACTCAAAATCACTAGTATAGGGATTCGAAATTTAGATAGATATATAAATCCCAATACTATATAAAACATTTCCTTCCGGAAATCATTTACTATAACAACAGTGTTATAGTCCACCATTTCCTTAAATTTTCGAAAACGCCTATTTCAACAATGAACGTTGAAATCTATGCTTTCAATTCACAATACATTTTAAAACATCTTTAAAATGTTTAACTTCATTTTTAATATCACTTCTTCAAAAATGAATCCATTTTATTCAATAATATATTCACTGTCCAAAATCGTGAATATACTTCACTTAACCAAATTTCAATCTTTTTCTACACATTTATTCTAAAGATAATTCGCTATCCAAAATCGCGAATATATCTTCTTTAATAACCTTCTATATTTAATTTATCAAATTCAATTGATTTCGAATTTATAAAACAACGCTTATAAATTCCATTTCTGTTTTATAACAACTTCGATTTATAAATCTCCTTTTATTAATTTCTATAATACACTTATTAAAATAAGTGATTTTAGATTTATAAAACAACGTTTATAAGTTCAACCTTATATTTCACAACAACTTTGATTTATAAATCTCCTTTATTAACAAGTTCGATCAATACTCCCTTTAAAGGCAAAAATCCAGTTTTATAAGTTAATTTCGTATAAATCTTCTATTCTGCACTTTTATTCATTTTATAACTTCACAATATAAATCTATTAATTTCATTCACTTATGAAATCAATTTATACTTCTTTTTAACACTTATAAAAATTCGTTTTATAAGTCCAATATTTTGATTTATAAAATATCAATTTTATAAATCTTTTTATACAAATCGTTTATAGTTATTCAAAAATCCCAACTTAAACCATTTTATAAATAAATCAACTATTTATTTCAAAAAACGACACTTTGGTTATATTTCACTAAAAATTATAACTTTTATAACTTTAAAATTTTAACGTTTATAAATCAATTCAAAAATTCCATAAAATGTATATTTTCAAAAATCACTTTAAAAACCCTTTTAAAATAAAAGTCGTTATTTTTACATTTCAAAACTGAATCCGATGATGCAACAGCACCAATTAGTCAATCACAACAACAAACATCATATATCAATATGATAACAGAATATACATCAATATCTGTAAATAAATAAGTACTGGTGAGGAATCCAGTTGGATCCCTCCAACCTGTTTCCCTGCATCCACAGACGTTAGCACAATACCAATTCCACTTCGAGGTGGAATATCGCGGTATATGGGTTTTATAAAAATATCCGCTTACTAACGACGCAATAGGGTCTCATCCGCTATACGAGGTGGGAAATCATCAATCCAATATATACATATGCCAATATGTATATATTGCTATATATATAGATATATCCTATTATATCTAATACAAACAGCAATCAATCAGTCAATCAAAAACCAACTTCATTTGAGTGAGAAAAATCTCACCTTAGCATTTATATTTGCCATCCATTTCCAAACTTGACTCGATTTCCTTGATTTATACCTTGTATAAATATTTTACACAATAAATTAATATTCGAATCAATCGAATAAATTAAATTTCATTTAATAAGTGTACATTTCCAAGTGGTTTTATTTTGAACAAATTCTCCTTTTAATAAATTGATTCAACCAGAATTTAAATTCGAAACTATATTTTCTTTTATTCACCAGAGATTTTATTTTAAACCAAATTTCTTTTATCAAATTTATTTTCCAAACACTAAATCAATTTCAAACAAATTTTCCATTGATTTATTTTTTTTCATTACCAGATTAATCACAACTTTGATTTCTAAAAGTTATCACCTTTAAATTAAACAAATTTTCTTGTTCATCATTATTTTCCTTTTTTTAAACAACCTGTAAAGATTTTTAATTTCTGCATACATATATCTTTTTAAAGTAAAAGGAAAACTGTCTTTACCTCACTGCTTGAACCAACTCGATGAACCCTAGATCGAAACCCCATCTCCCAGAAATCGCCTCGACATCACGAGTGCCAACCGTGATGAACTTCCCCAGCGTGACTTTGCTTCGTATGAACCCGCCATCGCGAGTGTCGACATCACCTTCGATCTGTTCTGGCCCACGCGAGCGCCTCCACTCGACGAAGCTGCCTCCATTTGCTGCTGTCGCTCCCCCCCCAACATCGCAACTCCTCGACTCCACGCACTTACTCGCGTCCCCCAACGCCTACAGATCGCGACATCGATTCCCATGACGTCGAACTTCCCCCAATGCTCACGCGCTCGCCCTTTTTTATTTGAACGCGATTTTACGCAGTCGAACGAGATCCCGAGCCGCCTTCTCCCACGCGCGAGCACGCGCGCGTGCGCCTCCATCACGATGCCTCTCCTCCGATTGAACTCGCGGCCACCATTGAATTCGATCGCGATTCGTACTGAGAGGAGAATGTTTGGGGGATCGGCCATTGATTTAGTTGATTTTTGAACGAACGAGGGAAATAGATTTTGAAGAGGAACGAAATACTCGACTTCGATTCTTTTGTTTGTAAAGAGACTCGGCTGCCATTTTACTTCGTTCGTTTTATTTTTCTTTCGTTTGGTTTTGAACCGAGGAAGGAAGAGGGCGTATTTGAAAATGAAAGGGGATGGTTGCGTGATGGGTTGCACGATAAATTCTCGTGATCTTCGGCGTAATCTTAGGCATGATTAACTGCTTAATTAAAGGGAGATAATCATACTCTCGTTGACCAATTACATATTTAAATTCAAATTGAATTCGATAAGGATTCAACGCGTTTACTCTCCGTACGGTCACATAACAGCTCCGATAAATACGAAATTTGAAATCCGGTAATAAAACAATATTACGGACCCAATGAAACTAGTTTCGTCGAATTCCGAGACTGTTTGAAAAATGACTATTTTTAATTATCGGTTCAAACAATTAAATTCAAAACTGAGCAAAACAGTTTAAAGTTCAATTCTGAAAGTTCGATTATCTTTGGTATTATCAATACGAATTTTAAAAGCTTTCAAAATATTTTTCTTCAGCTTAAAATTGAAGATTCAAATTTTTTCTCAATTATCAATAGATTAAATTTTTATAATTTAATCGCCAATTTCAAAGTTATTTCGGGATTCAAATTAAATTACCGTTCAAATATTTAAAATAAATTAAATATTTTCAATTTAATTTGTTCAAAATTCTGGGTCGTTACAATTTTGTAGCTTGTACTATAGCTGTAAACCCGGCTTTTGTGAAGTTATATTTTGATTTCATCGCAATGTATTCTGCAGTTACTGATAGTTTAGTACCACTTGTACAACAATCCCAAAGGAGTTTCTTAGCAGCCTCCAATAAATCATAATTTTTTTTGCTCCAATACTTGGTTCTTCTTCGACATTAACATCCTTACCATCAACTTCAACAATAGGGAACATTGAACGTGCTGCATCTTCAACCATATCTTCTATAAAATTCATCGGAACAAGTTTATTATCCACCTCCTCCTACAAATGTACGAGATTAGGTGCTATAAGTTCTCCATGACGATCCCACACCAAATAATTCGGCACAAAACCATATTGGCGCAAATGAACTATTACCATATCCGGTATCAAATGCTTCAATAGTTTGCACCTACTACATGCACAACAAATTTCTTCATCTTTTCCATTATTCCGTAAAGCGAATTCAATAAGATGTGCACACCATTTTGAAAATGTTCGCCTATTGAGCCTCTAATTTCTCTTCTTTGTTGGGACATGCAGCTCCGATCGATAAAATAATTGACCATATTTCCTACTTTAAAACATAAATCATTTACGTCTTGACATTTTATTTTTCAAATAAATCATACATTTAAATTTTCGCAAATATATAATATTATTCTATTTAATTTTTATTTTCAAACGGATTTACACAAATTATTATATGAATATAATCTAAAATTTTTAGGTTATTGTTTTACACTTTGATGGTTTGTCATCCTACTTTCCATTACAAACATAGTAGTAATTATATTTTGCAAATCATTTTATTTTAAACGATTCAATAAAATTTCGGCAGCACTTCCCCTTTGTTCCTTATATCGTACAAATATGTGTGTACACATGGAACAAAAAGAAAGTGTTGTCGAAATTTTGTGAACCGTTTAAAATAAAATGATTTGCAAAATATAATTACTGCTGTGTTTGTAACTTGTCCAATACAGGGACAAATCCGACAAACATTGTATCGGATGAATATAAATGTATGTTCTGTGATAAAAATGAATATCCATACAATGATCATATACAATATTTATCAGACTGGGCTAAAAACTCTCTAAGGGATTTACAAAAAGTAAAGCATATTATACAACAATTTTTACAATAATTTATTTACATTCTAACAAACACATACACTATATCGTCATTTTCGTCATCTTGAAAACGCATATACATTCTGAGCATCGACTCTAATTAATCCAAAGTAGCCCTAATACGCGTATGCACTAATTAATCAACGCATATACACCAATTAACGCATATATACACTAAATAAATTTTTTTCCTTAACATTTCAGTGATAAAAAATTATAATAACAACCTAATTAGCATTCAATAGGGCATACCAAATAATCAATGGGGTATTATACAACTATAACAACAAATTAACCCTAATTTAACAAATCAAAATTAATTAGGATTTAGAAATAAAACCTGATTGGAGATTGATGAAGGGGCTAGGCTTATTGAGATTGGAGAAGCTCGGGGAGGCATGGCGGTTGGCTGACGACGGGAAGGAGGTGGTGGTAGGGTTTTTGTTTTGATTTGGGGGAGAATGGAAATGAAGCAGCAGCTCTCGGCAAAGGCCGGTATGCACGATAATTTTCGATGACTAGCGACGGCCGTCAATGGCTTATTTGTTTCACTTTTAGACGGCTAGAGACGGCTGGTATATTTTATTTACGAAAATGCCACGGAGATCGACAGCCATCGCTAGCCGTCGGAAATGGCCGTCGGAACCCTTCGTCGCTATTTATTGTTCTTTTAGTAGTGATATAGCCAGTTAATTGCTAGGTACAACTATTAATCACCACGGAGCATTACAGTATATGTTTAGAACACGAAGTATCTAAGTGCTCAATATCGTTCGTAAGATAGGTATGAGTTTATTTGTCAAAATTTCACCTGATTCTGGGTCAATATGAAGAAATTACGGCAAATTGAACGAAACAAATAACAACTTTTGCCTAGTCAGATTTTAGACATGGAGATGTATGTTATTTGCTAAGTACATCTGTTATTCGTCATGGTGAACTACAATGTACGTTCAGAATATAAAGTGTCTTAGTATTCTGTATTGTCTATAACATTGTGGGGAGTTTATTGGCCAAATTTTCATCTGATTTTGAGTCAGTATAAAGAAGTTAATATGGTTTGAATGAAAAAAATAACAACTTCTAGCTAATTGAAATTTAGGTATGCGTAGCGGTAATTTATTAAGTGCAAATGTTAGTCACCATGGAGAACTATAGTATACTTTTAGAATATGAAGTAACCGTATGTTCCATATTATCCATCACGTAGGTGTGAGTTCATTGGTAAAATTTGCCAAATTCCAATTTAGTATGAAGAATTTACTACAGTTTGAATGAGAAAAATAGCAACTTCCGCCTAGTCGGAGATTTGATATGTAGATGTCGTCTGTTATTTGCTAAGTTCAACTATTAGTCATAATGAAGAACTATAGTGTACATTCAGAAGATAAAGCATCCGAGTATTCCTTATCCTTCGTAATGTAAATGTGAATTCATTAGTCAAACCTTTGTCTAATTCTGAACCGATATAAAGAAGTAACTACAATTTGAGCGAAAAAATAACAACTTTGGCTCGGTCAGAGTCTAAATATGGGGATGTAGTATGTTATTTGCTAAGTACAACTGTTAGCCACTATGACTTTTCAAACCGCAAATGTTGACACTAATAAATCTGCGGTATTCACGTGCCGAGTACCCAAGTCTCGAAAAGAGAAATTGTTATGATAGAATAAAAAGAAAAAAACAGAAAAAAGAAGGAACACAATATCAAATTCTTACGGCGAAACGATAATATAATATCAAAAGACGGTACAAAACCGTCACTTTAAGATACATAACATTTCAGAGTTGTAACTCTAAATACGATCATCAACATGGATGGTTATTACGACCCGTCCTCACAAAAACTGATATGTACAATATAGTAATGCAGCGGAAATAAAAATACAATTGTAAGTGAAACATCCATCTTGTCTCCTTGAGCTCTAATGAACATCAACAAAAACCTACATTTCTCTAATTACTCAAAAGAGCATAAGAGGAATTTAAGGGAACAAAAACCACGCGTCAAACATAAGTCTGATATAAGAAACTTAAGAAATATGCGGTCGCATATAACAAAACTTTTGAGACCGCATGGAATGCTGTAACGCTTATCCCCTCAAAAGAACCACTATCTAATAAGTACATAAGGTGATATAATAGATAATGTATTGGGTGTGTATTATAAATCAGATCAAATAGCTGTGATGTTTACATTGATCACACCACATCAATATTGAGGGTACAATCAAAACCCCTAAGGTACATTCATATATGGATTTTCCACAGAGATGCCTTCAGTAAACTAAAATGGATTTTCATGCATAAGAATCAAAAAACACCTTTCGAGTGTCATATATCTCCTGATTAAATATATCATAAGGCAAACACAACTAACATACGCCCGAACGAACGAACTCGAACCACATGGAACCAAGTATCATCAATCCCATGCGCAACGTCGATAAACATACTCTAGATTTAGAGTTAATATACCCTATCATGGGTTAGCTAAATCCCATGTTGTGCAACCTACTCAGTCTTTAGCCATTTCCGATGTCGATGTCACATTCAGCACTTCTAACACGAATTTTCATCACTCGAACATATCATGAATCCCCAAATGGATTCCAGCAACTCGAACATATCACGAACCCCTACATGGATTCAAGTATCTCGAACAAATCTCGAATCTCTACATAGATTCTAGCATAATTCCTCTGACAAATGCCAACGCTGACCTCTCCCTTGGAGTAACCTTAGGATAGACAGCTCAACTCTATAGTATTTCACTTCACAACCGCTTTCAAAACATAGAACCAATATATCGGTTTTGAAGTGGTATTCGGTAAGTAAAACACTTACCGATCCCGATCTCTTCAAAACCAAATCAATGAATTGTCGGTCAAGTTTGATAGTCGACTAATCGACTATCGAGTTCAAAATAGACAACCATATATGGAAATCAAGTCTCGTACACTTATCACGTTTTCAATCTTTTCAACTTACACTATCTCTTGGAAGAGAGTGAAGCCAGTAGGTTAGAGCACTGTTGCAACTAAACCTCACTCGAACATCAGTTTTAGCTTTCATAGATAAGCAAGCCTACTTCATTGGCTTTTAGTGCTAAGTAGATGAATAAATAATTTCCATAAATGAGTAAACACATAAAGCACGGTATAGTCACATAAAGCACGATTAAGCCACATAAAAGGCTTCTAATCCCTTTTTAATTAATTAATCCATTTATTAATTAGAACATATTTTATTAGTAAAACTTCTTTTATCTAATAAAACATCGTTTATCAATTTCTATTATTGATTTGTACTTTTTTCAATACTTCAAAAAGTATTCATATACTTATTTTAAATGGTATAAGTATATTCACAAATCATTAACAAGATTTCTTACTTTAACCTTTACTTTTTCTATCTTTTCCATAAGATTCCATACTTATAATTCCTTTAAAATATCTATTTTAAAGATCTAAGTACTTTACAAATCCATTCAAAAGGTTTAAGACCATGTTACTTAAATATTGTCACTACAAAGCCAAAACCACTTCACTTATCCTTATCATTAAAATATTCTTTTAAAGATCTATTTACATTTA
Source organism: Allium fistulosum (assembly GCA_030737815.1). Taxonomy (NCBI): domain Eukaryota; kingdom Viridiplantae; phylum Streptophyta; class Magnoliopsida; order Asparagales; family Amaryllidaceae; genus Allium; species Allium fistulosum. Next base: position 746,344,261 of record CM060905.1, on the reverse strand, counting down.
TAAGTATAATAAAAAAGGGTTAAAGACGAATCTTATTAACACATTGTCACCACAAACCCAAAACCATTCCATACTTATATTATATTTAAAAACATGCTTTTAAAGATCTAAGTTAATATTTGGTTAAGTTCGGTATCTGACAAGTCAACTATCTAGTTCTAAAGATGATCTTTTATATAAATCAAGATTCGTATAGTTAACACGTTTTCGACATTCCTCAGCATCGACTCTAATTAATCCAAACTAGCCTTAACGCGTGTATGCACTAATTAATCAACACATATACACCAATTAACACACATATACACTAAACAAATTATTTTTCTCAACATTTAAATGACATACAATTATAATAACAATCCAATTAGCATTCAATAGGGTATAACAACAATCAATGGGGTATTATAAAACAATTATAAAACTACAAGGAAAAAGGCATTTTCCGATGGTAGAAAACTGTCGGTGGCCGTCGGAAAATGCCGTAGGAAAATAAGGCGTCGGGATGTAGTGTTTTCGATGGCTTCCGACACATCTCGTCGTTCGTATTTCCAACGGCTTCCGATACCGTTGGAAATCTACTGCATTTTTTTTATATTTCTGCTGCAATATAGCCTTCCATCCACATTTCCCATACAAACACTATTCCACCAATACTACAGAATCCAATATATAATATTCCAACCAAATATCAAAAACCAAACTATACACAATTCACCAATACTAAGCGTGCTATCCATTTCATGTTGCCGCCAAGGTTAAACATGTCAATTCCAATTTTTGACGCCAAGATGACTTGAGCAACCCAAGGGGGACTAAGAGTGCTGTCCATTCCAATTGTAATTTTCAAATTATGTCAATTCCAATTTTTGACACCATGGTTAAACATAACGGCAATTCCTTTATGTTGCCGCTAAGGGGGGACTAAGAATGCTATCCATTTCATGTTGCCGCTAAATAGGTTAGACATAATGACATGACATGGCGCCTGGTATGGAGCTAGTTAATTTATCTTATGATCCCTCAGTGTGTGACTATTGCACATTCCAAATTACACACAGCCCATAACCCAAGACGCCCGACAACATTGCATTTTAGTGATAAAGATTTGTTGACGTTGTGTAAGAAGTTTGAGTTATACAGTGCAGCACAGAGGAAAACAATAGGGAGAGCAATTAAAACAGCCGTGCATAGCTTGTGAATAACAAGTTGCATACCTGAACGCATAAATACTCCTCAAAACATGACGTCTTCACAAAACAAGAGATAAAGATTTGCAAATAATGAAATTGTTGATGAGAGCTAGAATGAGTACTAAATAAGAAATATAAAAATATTAATCACCCTTGTAATGGCAATTGGAATGATATTAACTAGAACATATATTGGCAATGAATTGAGAATGTTTGTATGTTAATAGCTAACAAACCCATATTCACAATTACTAGTCAACCTTTTTGTCGTTCACAAAACTTGTCACGGTGATCAAGGTTTTAAATATCGAATTTCGATCACATTTCGTCCCGGAATTTTTACACAAGTTATCTCATATCGGGGGAGATCTCGGACGAAATGAGTACATATCAGGTGTACATCTCGGATTGACATCTCAGGTCTTATAATGCATCTCGAGAATATCTCGGATATACTTATGTGTCTAAAATTGATGTGTCAAAAATTTATTTAACGGTTATAACTTTCTTAGTAAAAATAAAAATGGTAACATACTTGATTTACATGGAAAAAGGAATATTTTTAGAAGAGTGGGAGCTTGATTAGCTTAATTGATTTGGTAATGATTGAATAATATCCTTTTATTTGAACATAATAAAGAAGTGAAACCTTTCGCTAAGACTCATTAAGACAAAAAGTAAAGAATATGTTTAAGAAGTTGGTAAATTATAATTGGATTGAGTAGTTTCTTTTGAATCAATATGAAAATAAAAAATATTATGCAAAATAATAACAATGTATAATTTCGGGTGAGATCTCGGATTGAGATTTTGATTCATATTTCGAGTGAGATTTGAATATCTTGGACGAGATGAGTGTAACAACCCAAAATTTTCGATCCCGAAAATTCCAGATAGTTAGGAAAAGAAGGAAAGAGGTAGAAGAAGAAAACAGAAAACAAGACATAGAATCTCACATTCGCAGCGGATCAAAATATAATATCATATAATATCATTTATACAAAGAAACTGTATCAGTTAAATTACACTTTAATACATCGGAGTTACAACATATACACAAACACTGGACATATATAATCAACATGTCCAAATATACAACAATATATCATAGCGGAAACACTCCATACGTTCCTGCCATCCAGCTCGTCTCCTGAGCTCCAGAACGTCCTTACTTGAAAATCTGTAATACTCGGTCTGACCCGAGCATTACATCAAAGTAACACCCGAGTCAGGCTAGAAACCAGCGTGAGTAAACCCATCTAACAAGAAATACTATTGCATGAATCTTACTTAAAACCCGGGGTAACTCGTACCTTACTACAAGCAAACAACTTGTATAATCAACACTTATTTCCACAAACCAATATCTAAGTACCCAACTTAGTTTAAATGGTCCATATTATCCCATTCCAGCCTATTGATTTCACATATCAAGTTTATAAAGAATTATTGTAGATTTCAAATCAAAGTGGTTCCGGATATTACTGATATCCGACCCCGGTCTCTTCGAATTCAAATGTCATCCTTTTTAAGCCAAGTTGTTTAAGTTAAATAATTCAATTAAACTTCAGAACAACACATTCACACAACAATTCATTACAGATCGATAACTTACATTATCATAGTTCAACCAAAGCATTTTATATCACAAAACACCATAATTTATTAGACTAGAGATATTAATCAATCCAAACATTCAATACAATTTAATCATCCATAAGCAAGATTAATAGTCAACCAATTCCTAATTAACTTAATCTAATCTCCAAATAAATTAAATTTATTACTCTAATTACTTTTGAATCCTGCTCACTTAATATTAATTAATTACAACTCATTTATTATTAATGAAATTAATTAATCATCCTTTAATTATTCACATTAATTAATTATTCTTTATTACTTATATTAATTAATTTCCTTTTAATTAATTTCATTAAGTAATTATTCTTTAATTACTTCCTTAACTAATTATCCTATAATTGCTTAAGTTAATTAATTAACCCTTTAATTACTTGCATTAATTAATTATCCATTAATTAATCATATTTATTAATTATCCATTAATCAAGACCTTAATTAATTAAAGATAAACCGTTACCTTAATTAATTACTTAATTAAATTTTAATACACTTATCTTAATCACTTACTAAATTCAATCATTATTAAATTCCATTTGAAAATACTTAGGAATTAATTTACTATTATCCTAATATATAAAAAATTTCAAATCAAATCAACTTAAATTCAAAACACATTTGATTTTATAATCTAAATTTTTGAATCTGGTTGAAACTTGACTTTTATTTAATAATCAGCTTTGAAAACTTGTTTACTTAGTTTTTTTTTTGAAAACTTTGTTTAACATATATTTTATTTATTTTAAAAATCTGGTTGAATTTTTTTTTAAAATCTGGAACAGGTCTATTTTTAAAATTTGAAAACCTGATAACACCCAAGATAACCCGAGCCATTTCCAATTTTCCTCGAACAAAACCCCAAGTTCCATGAACACCATTTCTCTTCGAGTCAACCCTTCCATTTCTCATGCTCGAACCCGAGCCATTTTCTTCCCCCAAATCGATCAACCATACCAGATACTAGTGATACGTGGTGCACGTGTACGACCAGTTTGGTTAACTCCGGTCATCACTGCGACCTTCAACGTGTCGCCTATGACTTCGCCATCTAGCCTGACCACCCAAATTCGATGATTTCATCGTCAAACGAAATCGAGCTAATCTACTTCTTCCTGGAACCAACACCTTCGACCAAATCGCCTTGCCGACGACAATCTAGACCACTATAATCCACACCGTAGCCTCGTCTCGACTTCCAGCCTCGATCCCCCTGGACCGGCCATCTCCGATCATCCATCGACAATGAAATCAATTCGAGAGCGATACTGACAAAAATATGCCCTTAAACCCTACAACCTCGTCGATCAACTTCCACGATCATTTAAAAAATCAGCGATCATTTTTCCTATAAACTCCATCACCTAAACTTCCTCTGACATCAAGCCCGAAACTCAATTTCTCATTGGTCGTCGGGAATTGACAATTTTTACAATTTCGTTCTACTTGAGAATCCACATGGTTTTCAAATCTAAAAATTCTTGATCTTATCATCAAAATTCATCATTTTGCAACTCGAATCAAGTTATAAATTCAAAACAAGAAATTGCGAACATCGAATTTATGCCTTTGATTTATTTTTACTGTAATATATTATTTTTGAAAAACTCACTGAGTATTTTCACTTGAAATTATTTTTAGAAATGATGTTACCCACATACAAACATTTTACTTTCAGAAATCAAAGCCTAAAAAAGATTAGGGAATGAGTTTTTTGAATTTCGAACAGGTTTTGTAGTTTGTAAACTAAGAATAGAGAAATGTACAGACATGCACACACACAATCTATATATATATACCTGCAGATATATTTTTACATCCATACAAACAATTTCCACCATATACTTCAAGTATTAAATCAAAAGCATCCAGTTTAGGTCAGTAGTTTGCTCACATGGTTGGAGAACAGAGTTATAAAGTGAAATTTGGATTTCAAAAGAATAGATTTACTCACCTGGTAAAAAATTGAACAGAGCACAAAATCCAGGAAGCTGTTATTTGATTTTCTTCTAAATCTTATTGCCTGATTGTTGATGATAATAGATTTAACTGCTGCTAATTGTCGTAGAACTATACTTTCTCTTTTCTCTTTAAGTTGTTCAGGTTTGCTATCTCCTAGCTTGTTTGATGATGCTGTTGTGTTTCAGGTTGTAGCTTGTTTTTTTTTTAAGATGCTCAGGTTTATGATGAACGAATGAGTTAAGAGATGTACATATATAGAAGCAACATGTACAAACTGATGTATAACAGGTAAAAGATTTTTTTATTCTTATCTTCCCAGGCAATATTTTATAAAACTGAAATGATTTTGAACATTTCGAAATGACCTAATGTTGTGCTAGCATTAAATGCAAATGTCCTTCATATTTTCATCCTTATCCCACTTTATCTATGTACATATATGATTTTTCTTATGTTTGCAAAGGTAATTGTTTTTCTACTTATTTTTTGTATGTTCGAATTCCAGAAATTGAAACAGCTAGCTCCTTTATTTTATTTTTATTTCCTGATGTTGCCTAACCTGACTTGAGTTTTGGAGGCTTGAAATGATATATTGTGTGCTACCATTTAATGCTTGTCTCCACTATTTGTTTACAAATAATTTTATATGAATTTACAAATGTATATGTATGCATAGCTATGTTAACATATATACTTACATGTTTAAATCTCTTTTCAATTTCATCCACACACATACTTCCTGACAAATATATACATATAGATATATTGTTGTCACCCTACACACATATATTCTCACTATTCAATTAATATATATAAATCTACTTGTGTTTGTCATCATATATATATATATACACACCTCCCCATTTATTATTGTTATTACCATATATATTATTTCATATCAGCATACATTCATATATTTGTATATTTATATATTTATATATATATATACTATCAAATGCCATAAAGCGAGTATATATCTATTTATATATTAATGGATATTTCACCCTTAATCTATATGGTGGGGTTATATATATATACATATAAATTTATATTTCTTGTATGATTCAAAGATTATATGATGCAATATTCAATATAGTTTTTAACCCAATTTATATATTCAGATATCTTAATTATCTGAAATTTTATTTATTCCACTAATCAAAATAAATATTTTCAATAATTACATCAATTAATCACCCGATAAATAGATATTAAAATCCGGGTTGTCACATTCCTCCCCCCTTTAGAACTTTTCGTCCTCGAAAAGGAACGAATCCAGAATTAATAAAATGCTTAAAATTAGATAAATATTCTTTAATCATTTTTAAATCACTTTAAAATCTATATAATATTACTAAAATAGTTTTTATAAAAAAAAATTTATAACTCGATGTTTAAACAAGTCCATCCTTGTTCTCACAGAAATTCGGTCATACGTTGATCAAGCGTAGGACTGAAAATCTATAAGTACTTAGCAGACCCATTTCAACACCTAGTGAAAATACTTGAAAAATAATTTTATTGAAAATATAGAAAATGGTTTCGAAAATAGAGGAAATATCCTTCGTGAAAATGCTCTGGAAATCATCACCCCCATCCATGGTCGCAGTTACATCCTGGGTTATGTTGCCATCACAGCAAAAGTCCATGTAACTGTAGGTCTCCGTGCCCCTCGATTACGCCATGGAACCCACAACAGATCACAGTTACATTCTAGGGTTACGTTGCCATCACAGCAAAAGTCCATGTAACTGTAGGCATCAGCGCCCTCGATTTTCGCTGTCAAAAATGAAACTTCTCCACTTCCACATAGGTCGCAGTCTACCGATATAAAATCAAATGCGGACTGTTGGCTCTCAGTGGCACACACGACTTTCACTATATTACCATAGTGTCGTAGTCTACCGATATAAAATCAAACGTAGACTGTTGGCTCTCAACGGCACACACGACTTTCGCTTTTGTCTGCAGTAGATCGCAGTGACATCGAGTTACACTGTCGTCACAGCATAACCCAAATGCCTCTGTAGGCATTAGCCCCTCGACTTTCGCTACCAAATAATCCTCAGGAACTAGTTTTGTCCGGACTCCTCACAGGATCAACTTTAGAACCTCCCCCTTAGAGGCTCAAGGCAGTACCAACCTATGGTACTCCTGAGAAGTTCATTTCAAGGGAGCGCCTTTTTTCCCAGAGCCACTTAAAAACACTTTATACTATACACATATGGTATTTTTCAAATCATACACCGAGTATGAATTTCATATAAAGCTCCTTTACAAAATCGATTCCTAAAATCGATAATTCTCATATTAGGCTTTTCCAAATGCCATGGGTTCCCAAAACCTTTCCTCAAAACCATTTTCACAAATCCTTTTTATATATACATATATATAATAATCTTGGAAAATCTTTGGTTCAATTCATACTTGTATAAATTCATTTTTATACTTCAAATACTTCCAAAACCCTTTTCTCCTGGCAATAGATTCATTAAGGGGAGTTTACCATATATAACAAAGATATATAACTTTGTTTACTCCAACTCAAATATTCAAATTTGATTACTCTTTTATAAAGTCATTCACCATATTGCTTACTTCCATAAAGTAAATTTTAATCATAGAAATATTCAATTCCCACTTTACTTCATCATATATTTCACAAAATATACTTTCAATTTCAAAAATCATTTACAGTTCTTATCCACAAATTTCAATATCAATTTTATTCAACCCCGTACGATGTCCACATATCATTCGTACGCAATATCAATCTGATCGCTCACTCGATCACACAATTTCACTTCCGAACTAGTATTGTCCACCCGGCTTCCTAGTACGGACTCAGATCTACTTTCTTGATCAAAAACCGTCATTCTCCTTGCATAGTCACAACTATGATAGAGAATATCCAGAACCAATCAAAAATCCATATCCAGGTTCGCCGTCGAAATTCGAGTGAAAAATCCCAACTCGGATCGATAATATTATCTCGAAATTATGTGCTCGAATCTGGAGCAAACCACTATGCGAATAGAATAATATACGTACATCCTACGTATTTATCTCCATTGACTATCAGTTAAATCAATTCCCTTTCTATTCATCCTTACTTTGATTTTATTCACTTATTCACATTTGCCTTAATCCCCATTTGGATTATCACTTCAATTCTTATCTCAGTTGGGTATAATAACAGTTTGAACTCCGACCAGTTTATATTTAGAAAATAGCTTGAAAAATTTAAAAATAAATAAATAGTTGGAAAATAATTATTAGTTTGTAAAGTAGCTGTAAAATAGTTAAGAAATCGTAAGATAGTTGAAAAATAGTAAAATAATTACAAATTAGTTGTAAAATGGTAACTAGTTATAAAGTAGCTAGAAAGATAGTAATTAGTTTATAAAACCGTTGTAAAATAGTTAAATAGTTCCAAAAGTAATTGTAAAACAAGCTTAAGATAGTTTTAGGTTTTAAAAAAAAGTTGTGTAGTAAATAGTTTGGAAAAATAGATTTATATTAAAATAATTCATTTTGAAAATAGTCCAGAGCCAAACTGTTCAACTTCCCAATCTCCATTTTAATCAATTTCCTATTAAATTGATCCAGTCTCAATTCAAGTTGAATTATCCACAATTTCTTTCCAAATTCAAATCAAATTCCATTTGATTTTAAACATATTCATTTTAATTACAATTCCAACTTATTCAAATTAATTTAGACTAATTTCAAATTGAATCCACTTCAATTTCAAATTATTTTAATTTCTATATGAATTAATCCCAATTTCCCTTTTGAATTTAAACTCATTCAATCTTCAATTTTATTTAAAATTAATCCAATTCAAATTTTCCATTTGAATTTTATACTTATCCATCTTCAATTCTAGTTAATTCAAACCAAATTAAATTTGAACTAATTCTATTCAAATCTCAACTTAAAACCATCTCGAATTATATAAATTCGAGTTAAAAATTTTAAATGTTGATTTAATCCCTTAAGTCAAATTAACCCTTACTTTTAAATCAAATCAACCTTTATTTTTAATTTAACAACTTAAATCTTTAAACCATTTAATTCTGAATCCAAATTCCAAAATTCCATTTAAAATTATCTTTACTTAACTTATTACAAAGTTCAAATAAGAATTCAAAAACAATTTAATCTTCGGATTCTAATTTATTATCCATTCTAACTTCAAAACCAATTCTCAGTTTCATAGATTATTTATAACAATAGAATGATATCAGGATAAATAAACATCCAAATTTATCCAAACACCAATTAACAGCATCCATTTTCAATTTCCAGATCTCAAACCCATTTTGAGATCACTTATAACTCCCATTTAAAATCAACCATTTAACTTCCCAAGTTAAATTTCAATTTTCATCTTGAAATTCCCACTTCAGGTTGTTTGTTAACTTATTTAACTTTTCCAAAGTTAAATTCAATTTACTTAATCTAGCCAACCTTACCAAATTTGAATTCCCATTTCAAACTTTAAACTTCACATTAATAAATCTTATAAGTTCAAAACTTCTCACCTTGGGTATCGCATCTCATTTTAAATTTAAAACTCAACATTTAGAGTATATTTCAAACCATCTTTGATATTATGTATATTCCTCATATATACATATTATTTCCTTTACACTCTAAGTTATCCTTAAAATTTAAACCACTTTTGGTTTTAATTCAAACAGTTTCATTTAATGCTTTCAAACAACTCTTATTTTAAAATAAGATCACATTCAAAATATTCTGAATAATACTCTTTATTATTTTCTATTAACATTTGAAACAATTTCAAAACTTTCAATTTACATCCTTTCTAATTTACAAGTTATTCACATCAAATGGTTACTTCCTTAAAACATTTATTGTTTATTGGAAACAATCATCCTATTTAAACTCAATAACCATTCTATTTCTGGTTTGAACCCAATTCTAATTCATCTTATTTATATAGTTCATTTTATCCAATCCTTATGTGGATATGTATATATATATATGTTACTTAATTTCTTATTTAATAACCAATTATTGCTTTATAAATATGATATAAGCTTTTATAAAATCATCCAGTTTTAAAACCATTTTTAAAACCCTTATATAAGAAAATAACAAGTACGCTCTCATATATATATATATATACGCTCAACTCATTCTAGGGTACTATTGACCCTATCCTTATGAGTATACCTACCAAAGCCAAGGTTCTCGCTTAACCTGGCTCTGATACCAAGTGTAACAACCCGAAATTTTCGATCCCGAAAATTCCAGATAGTAAGGAAAAGAAGAAAAGAGGTAGAAGAAGAAAATAGAAAACAAGACATAGAATCTCACATTCGCAGCGGATCAAAATATAATATCATATAATATGATTTATACAAAGAAACTGTATCAGTTAAATTACACTTAATACATCAGAGTTACAACATATACACAAACACTGGACATATATAATCAACATGTCCAAATATACAACAATATATCATAGCGAAAACACTCCATACATTCCTACCATCCAGCAGGTAAGGACGTTCTGGAGCTCAGGAGACGAGCTGGATGGCAGGAACGTATGGAGTGTTTCCGCTATGATATATTGTTGTATATTTGGACATGTTGATTATATATGTCCAGTGTTTGTGTATATGTTGTAACTCTGATGTATTAAAGTGTAATTTAACTGATACAGTTTCTTTGTATAAATGATATTATATGATATTATATTTTGATCCGCTGCGAATGTGAGATTCTATGTCTTGTTTTCTGTTTTCTTCTTCTACCTCTTTTCTTCTTTTCCTAACTATCTGGAATTTTCGGGATCGAAAATTTCGGGTTGTTACAATGAGTGTCGAGGGAGATATGAAGGAGATTCGATGTCTCGTCTTGTTTAAGTGTGAAAAGGAGATCTCGGGCAATATATAGGAGATTTAAAACCATGACGGTGATCAATTCGGGATGATGTTCCCGTAATCAACAAAATTTACTTTAGGATTGCAAAAATCACTTGATCAATGTCTTTTTGGAAACAAGAAATTACGCCAAGGGTACTGTAGCAATGTTGAATTTAGTATTAGCCTCAAGTGTTATTTTTTATATTCTTAACTGCTAAGTGATTCTAAACAAAGGTAAAGGTAAGTTACCATTAACGCATGATTTTCTGGATTGATGTTTTCTAGAAACACTCTTTTATGAAGTCTCTGTTGTTCTATCTGAGGATTCTTTGCTAATACCTTCCCGCATATCTGCTATTATGATCTGTATAAATAGGGAGTTATAATACTCAGTACGATGCCATAATGATGTAAAAACAGAGATGCGTGAAATCTGAATATGTACACACACACATGCGCACGCACTGATTTTATTGACATTCAAGTGGCTTATAGCAAGATGTGGTTTGATACGCCGATGATTCTTCTGGGTAAGGTTTCTCGAGTCTTCTGGGTAAGGTTTCTCACAACATTAACTGTAAATTTGTTGTTGGGAATATGAACTGCTTCGTGATCATCCCCTCTTATGATTGTTGGAGACCACCAACCAACATGCTGAAATGATAAAAAGGGATAAGCGCTAATAATAACAATAATATGATAAATGCAAACATATGACGCGGATGCTTTAAATATGTTTGCTTCAAGAGAAGAGAATACTAAACTAACCTCGACAGTACTAGAAACTTCATACCCCTCGATTTTTTCTTTAATCCATTCATTCAGAACAAATGGTCGTGTAGCATGGATCATAACACTTGACAGGAAACTTGTAAATATCTGTCAACAGCATGAAAAGTTTATGCATAATTAGTGATGAAAGGTATAATCTCAGCATGAATTCATCAAACAATGACTTTCCAAGTTGGATAGTATGTAATGCTTTTATCTAATTCCACATACACCAACAATACCTGATAATTCCATAAACAGAGAAAACGCAGCAACCCACAGAGCAGTTAGTTTGCTTTCCCAGCAAACTGGTATTCCATCTGTGCAATCAACGAATAAAATTATACACTCTATAATTTTTAAGAAATACCTAAACTGAACAAACAATTATCAAATTTTTAAGTATCACATTAGTGCATATGTAACATGGAAACATGACATGATTTAAAAGATTTTTCTTAAATCAAGCTATAACCAGAAGCATGGTCTCTTCTTTGACTCTTTGACCATTAAAATGAGTCACAAGTTCAAAATTTAATATTTATTTTCAAGAATACAAATTCGAAAAAGATTATTTTCATGGTCGTATAATATTTGAATTTAAAGAACTATTTCACAAATTAAAAAATATTTTCAAATATGACACATTTTATTTTTTAACGTATCGATACAAAATTTTGTACAAAAAGATATTTTTTTCCATGGTCAGGCATCCTACTTCCCATTACAAACACGGTAAGCATTTACATTTCGTATATTACTTCGTCTCAAACGATTCAACAAAATTTCGGCAGCATTTCCCTTTTGTTCCCGGCATTGTACACAAATGCGTGTACGCAGGAAACAAAAAAGAAAAGTTAGGCCGAAATTTTATGAATCGTTTGAGACGAAGTACTATACAAAATGTAAATGCTTACTGTGTTCATAATTTGTCCAATACAGGGACAAATCCAACAAACATTGTACCAAATGAATATAAATGGTCGTTTTTTGAAAAAAACGACTATTTATATAACGATCATGTACAGCACTCGTCAGACGGGACCAAAAACTCTCTAAGGGATATTAGTTAATTAAATGTGCGCAATTTACGAAAAAATACAGTTTTACTAACTGTTCACATTTACAAAAATATATTTTAATTTAACACATTTATTCGACGTATTACATCAACTTAAGGCTGGTTTAATATTTTTGTCATTTTTCAATACACACAATCATAATTTAGACTCATGCATTTTTCTGTTGCATAAGTCAATACGTGCACAATATAATACTCCTAGCTCGTGCATTCATTTTATCTTATTCCAACTAACACAATACAATGATAGCAGCGCTACACACATATACAATCGTAGAATCAAGGCATACACAACGATTTACATATACACGAATAATCACAAATTATACATGTTTTTCACAATTTCACGATAAAAGATGAAATAGGTATACCATGGAATGCTAGAAACTATTATAACACTATTGAACACAATTTCAATCACCAATTAGCCCTAATTTATCAACTTATGCAAATCTAGAAATAGGGTAAAAATTGAATTATTCGCGAAAATAAAATATTATACCTAAGCTAGAAAGCAATAGAGGTTGAATTCGTAGTCGGGGAGGATGCAAAAATATGAAATAGTGATTGGAGGCTTGGGGAGTGAATTTGGGAATTTCTAATTAGGTTTTGGGTATTCTGAAATGAGGAAGAAGAGGCTCGGCTGGAGCCAGTATTACGCGATTTTCCGACGGCTTCCGACGGCCCGTCGGAAGCCGTCGCCCCCCATCGCTATTTAACCCTTTTCTAGTAGTTTAACAACAAACTAACCCTAATTTACCAAATCAAAATTAAATAGGTTTTATAAATTAAACCTTATTAAATACCAATAGCTAATGGAGAGACTTGAATATTGAAGATGGAGATAGTCATGGAGGCGTAGGGGCTTGCTGACGGCGTGGAGGAGGTGAAGGAGGTGGTGGAGATGAGATTTGGGAAGGAAATTTGGGTTTTGGATAATGAAGAAGAAGTATCGGCCTGAGGCTGAAGTATTCGCGACTTTTCGACGGCTTTCGACGGCCGTGGATGGGTATTTTTACGACTAGTTCCGAACGGCTGCGGGCGGCTAGTTTATTTTTATTTTCAGTAATACCACGACGATTACTAATCGTACTAGCCATCGGTAGCCGTCGGAAATAAACAACGAGCCGTCGGCGGCCGTCGGCGGCCGTCGGCGGCCGTCGGCGGCCGTCGAAAATGGACGTCACAATAAATAGTGTTTCTAGTAGTGATAAGATGACCTTATTACAACTTTTGTTTACAACATTCCTTGATTGACGGTTATAATAAGGGGTTTTTAACAAGTGTTCGTATGTTGTAGTTGTAATAGATTTTTTTAACAACTTTCTTTACATAACATTTATAAATATTAAATTATAACAACTTTTGTATATAAGTGTCTATCTCTTTCAAGGAAATGTTGTTAACAACCATCGAAAGTTCTAAGTTGACATAACAGGATTAATGACTATTAATAATAATTTATAAACAAGTATTTAAAATTTATAAACACTAATTTATTACTTATATTAATATTAATAGTTAATCATTTATAATAATAATATGTAAGTTATAATATATACATAATATTTAGTAATTTATTATAAATAATGATTTACATTAATAATTCATAAATAATAATTAATAAACAATGATTGACAATTTTAAATTGATTATTTATTATAATCGATGATTTATAGAACTGTTAACGATGTTTTATGGTCTTTTTCATTTAAAACTTGTTTTTGAGGTTTGTAAAAAGCTAGCTCGGCTTGTCCACCACGCTTTTCTGCCAACTCTGATTGATAATTGTGGTAATTTGTTGGTAGAGTATAATTATATTTATTGAAAGTAATACTGGTTTTTGAAAAATAAAATTTAATCCTAGAAGAAATTCCATGCTTTTAATTTCTTTTGGTGTTAGAGTCGTTTGTCCTAAGTCGTATTTAGCACTATAATTTCCTGAGAAATCTTTAAATTAATTGTTGAATTATCTGGTAGTTTATGGGTCATTTTCATAAGACTTTGATTTGCTATTTTTGAAGTAATTGTATAAGTTAACGGTATTTGAAATTCTGTAGGTATTAATGAATGAGCGATTAAACCTTTTGTGCTACCTGTATCGATTATAGCTATTGTTTCTATGAATTTATTATCATTAAACCGTATTCTGCAGTTTATTGTTAGTAAAGAGGTTTTATATTTATTTATATTTGCTGAAAATAACTCTGTTTGTATTTTGTTATTTAAGTTATCTACTTGTTCTACTTCCTTGTCTTTGGATGATTCTCCTATTTCATATGAGTTATTTTTGTGTTTAATTGCTTCTATATCTGTTTTTAGAATATTGACCTCCAATTGTAATAGTCTAATTTGCGCTTCATGTTTATCAATTGTTTCTTGAATTATTGTCTTATCATTACTAAATTGTTTTCTTAATGTTAATTCTAAGTTAAAGTGTTTTTTACCACATATAAAACATATTTCTTCAAAACAACTATCGCATTGAAATCTTTTATTTATTTCTGGATACCTGTTACATAGAATACATGGAATATGATTGTTTCCTCTTCCTTGTATCCATTGGTGATTACATTCTTCATTGTTCATTAATGTATATGTAATATTGGTTTGAGAATTTGCTTCTTCATCTGAAACTATACTGTAAATTGATTCATTGTCGAAGTCATTTTCACCAACTGATTCTATGTCGTATTCGCCTAATTCGTCGACTAGGTTTGATCTCTGTTGTTATTATTTCTATTAGGACATTTGCTAGCAAAATGATTTGGATCACCACATATGAAACAATGACATTTTTTGTTTGATTTTGTTCGTTTAACATACCGTTCCCTTTTTCTTTTTTGGATTTTCTTAGATATTTTCGTGGTTTATAGTATCCATAAGCTTGTGGAGTATAAATAGCTGTTCTACAGAATGCCCAAGCTTGTCGTTTTATTTGCTCTTGCAAAGTTGCTTCTTTACATCGTTTTTCTAGTTCTTGGAATACAAATGTAATACGAGGTCCTATTCCTAATTTTGGAATATTTCCATATTGTTCATTCCAATCTTTTTCTAATTGTCTTTCTAGGTCTCCTGGAAGTTTTGCAAAATATCTATTACAAAGATTTTTGTCTGTGGCTTTACCAGTTTGTGCCTAGTGTCATTGCAAAGTCTTGACTAAATTCTTTAATGTATTTAAAATCTCTTATACTAATTTGTTCTAGGTTTCTTAATGTCGTTTCTTGCATCAGCGTACCTCCTTTACCTGGATCATTACCTGTTAAGAG
This sequence comes from Allium fistulosum, assembly GCA_030737815.1. NCBI lineage: Eukaryota > Viridiplantae > Streptophyta > Magnoliopsida > Asparagales > Amaryllidaceae > Allium > Allium fistulosum. The sequence goes on along the minus strand of CM060905.1, from coordinate 746,328,447 downwards.
TAACCTAATAAAACTTGTGAAATTATATGGGTTGTTTCCTAACGCTTTTTGTTCTGTAATTATTGTTGGATCATCTGTCTTTCTGCTTTGATATACTCCTAAGACTAGAGGTCCTAATGTTGTTTCTAAGACTGACCACATATCCATTTCTGGTCGTTTATTGATCTCCCAATTTCAAACAACATTTTGTTCCCATGTTAAAATTTCTTTGGGCCATAGTTGTGGAGATTGATTTTCTAAAAGTAACATATCTCTACTGTATAATTTTCCGTAAGGTTTTCTTGTTCCCTTTCCTACATACGGACTTTCTTTATAATTCCATTCCATCTGTGCCCATGGTTCTCATTCTAGAGGTCCTTCTCTGAATTGTTCACTAGGCTCGTTGTCAAATCTACTTCTTTTATTTACTGGAATCATTGCTTGATCTACATAATGACTATCTATAAAGAAATCACTTAATGGAATTTTCTGGTTTAATATTTCATCAATTAATGCCATATTGAAATATTTGGATAACGTGTTAAAGGATTCTTCATAATCCATATTTAATTCCGTCATGCAATTAATTATCATATTATCTGTTTCTTCTCGAATATTTTCCACTGTTATTTTTCTATTTATAATTTCTGGAAGTGTTTTTTGGCTTTCTGTTTTAAAGACTTCTTCTACAACATCTTCTTTAGTTTCGTTTTTATCATATTCATAGTCTTCGTCTGGTAAGTAGCTTAATATATCTTCTTCATTAGTCATGTTATTTTCTTCTAATATTTTTGTGTTAGATTCATAATCATCATATATTGGACCATCTTCCCAATTCATGCTATTATAATGTTCATCTAGAAATTCGTTTAAATTGTTTCTTGCTAATTCTATTTCTGACTCAGTATCTGTTTCTTCTTCATTTTGCTTAGATTTATAGTTACCAAATCGTAAAATTGGTTCTCCAAATTGATTTTTATAGATTACATGAGATTCTGGAATTAAAATACTTTTCTCATTAGTTACAAAATCTTTTAGTTGCCATTCAAGGCCTGCTAAATCTTCTGGATTAATTCTTCGTGGTTCTATCATTTTAATCCATTTACTGGCTATATTTTGAACTATGCCTTCTAAATTAATTTTGAACTTCATTCCTGATCTATTGCTAGCCTTTCCTACTATTCCTATACTAATTATCAGATTATTCCCTTCGTAATCTTTGAATCTGTTTGCTTTAAAACCTAGCTTTAGATTTTTTAAATCTTTAATGCTTTTTAGTATATCTGGTACACAATATACTAAAGCTGATTTATCATTTAAATCTATTTCCATACCTAAAAGTAAGGCTTTTTCTATATTTGTAGTCCATGACTGATCTAAGACTAATGTAAGTAATTTAGTTCCAGTTCCTTTTCTAATTAAGGCTTTGATTCCTATTACAATTAATCCTAGATGAAAAAATCATTTTCTCGTATTTTTTAGCTTTTGTATTATTTCAGGGGATAAAATATTTAAAACTATGCTGTTATTAATGACTCTAATTTCTTCTTCCCTAACACTTCTAATTAAAGTTGTATTAATATTTGTAATTCCTGCTTGATACAAAATTCGTGGGTTTAAAAGGTCTAGTTGATTATTATTATATAAATCTAGATTTCTGTCTAGATCTACTTCTTCATCTAGTTGAATTATCTGTTTTTCTTTTTTGGATTTAACCTTAGAAAGGATACTGGATATTTCATCCTTAGGTTTTCCTCTGGAACTAGATGGCTCTATTAGAGTTCTACTGGGTCCTGAAAATGAATGTCTAGGGTTCATTATTTCTTTGGAAGCCAAAATTTATATAACTCTGGTTGTTTATTTATTTTTTCAACTGGTTTTCCTAGGCTTAGATTAGCTAATTGTTCAATTACTTTATCTAATTATGAATTTAAACTGTTTTGTTTTGTATTTTCTTTAGATAACTCTTCTAACTTATCTAAAATTTGCAGATTTAAGGCTATTAAAATGTTAAATAAACTAGGATATTCCTTGTCAGAAGGAAGATTTCCTATAAATCTAGTAAATCCGGTTTGTGGGACCACGTTATTTCCTAAATATTTTTCAGCTTCTTTTACCGCTTTTTCTAGATTCTTGTTCATCCACCAATTAGATATTTTACTTCGTTTATCAAACTTTCAAACTTATTTATTTTTTCTTCAAATTCTAATATCCTTTACTGAACTTCTACTAAAGTCTTTTTTGTTTCTACCTCTATCTGTTTAGGTTTATTATGTTCTAACAGGATTTTTAATTCGTTTATTGTAGAAACTTCTGGTAAATTATTTTTAAGATTTACTATTATTTGTATAATTCGTTCGTTTTGATTTTTTTTAAAATCAAAATTTTCTACTAACTGTTTTAAAATTTTGTTCTTTTCTTCTATGGACTTGGCAATAATTTCTAAAGTTTTAACCGTTGAAGTATCACAGCGTTCTAGATTAATTCCTAGATTAATTAATAAATATGTTATAGAATTTAGTTGTTTATTATCTTCGTGTAATAGATGCTTAAAGCTCTTATCAAAATGATAAATAAATTTATAATTATCTAAACTGATTATGCTACGTTTCTTAAAATTATAATCAAGATTTAGAAAGTCTAGACGTTTTAAATTGGTTTGATCAATTTTGAAACTTGAAGTTTTGTTTTTGTATTTTAAGAATCATTCATCTGTCCAGCTTGTTCTTCTATTTTTATAGGATTTTCTTTTGAGAGAGATTTTATAGATTAAAAATTTAACAAACAAGAATTTAAATATCCCTGACCATTTTAGCTGATATGCAAAATATGATTCTTTCCCTGATTACTTTATAGTTTTACCATGTTCAGTAAATAATTGGGGATTATGCATAACTGAAGCTACCCTAATACTGACTCAGAGGGTTATACTATAACAGTAATACTAGAAACAACCACGCTCTGATACCAAACTAGAGCGGAGGGGGGTATATAAATTCCAAACATTCAGAAAAACTTTCAATAGTACCTACTAAATATAGAGTTATATAAACAAAAATTTCTAAGATTTCTGAAATATATGATACATAAGGAATTATGGAATAGAGACATACCTGACTCCTATCCATAGGGCTAGAATTGAAGTTATATGCGGCGGAGCGGCTAGAAAGGTCAGAAGAAGCGCGGCGTTGCGAAGAATTTTTTTTGTCTCTCAAAATAAAATGTGTGGAAGAAAGAACAGAGGCTGCACAGATAAATGAAAGAAAAGCTTAAGCTGCCATGGATTTATAAAAGCTTGCAAAATTACTTAGATTGCTTTTCGATATTTTTGTACACTGAAGCTTGCTCAATATATAGGAGAGCCAAGCAGTTTCTAGGTTACAAGTAATACACACTAAGCGTTAAAAAGCAAACCGCACTTAATTATAATCGTACATTCATGATTACATAAAAGAAAACACACTTAGTATAGCTGTCCACTAAATATTCTGGAATTGACGTCCATTGAAAATATCACCGTCCTTTATGCTGAGTGGAGAATAAATTAATCAAAGTGGGATTACAGCTGTTAGTTTTGATAAGATGGAATATTTTTGCTGTCCTTATCTTCTCAATATACTTTGCTTTATTCGTATTTTTGCCTTTAGTCAGTATCGGCCATCTGATCATACGTATGTTCTGGGCTATAATTTTCTAAGGCTTCTCTGTTACTCAAGTCTGGACTGCTTTCAAGATCTTCTTCTTCAGAAAGTTTGTCATAAACTACTACGTCATTATTAGGATCAAACGAAATTATAGCCGGGGGAAGAGGAAGAAGGATCTTTAATTCCATTTCTCCCCATATCTGATATCTATCCGTTTTTGTGTGTAGAGTAAGTTCCTTCCAATTTGGAGGAGGACTTAGAGTTATTGCAGACTGATGAAACTGCCAAGGCATATGGGCTCCAAACCATATCGGAGTTCCTTCATACATTTGAAAATAACATTTTAAACTTCTCGAAGCATGCTGCCTGGTATACCCTAAATGTTTGAAAATTGACATCCTGTGCATAGCTGGTCTAATAGTATAATGAGTATCAAAGTAATAACTGGGAGTAGTGGAACTTATGCAGACTATAGTACTAGGAAATTGCCGCAAATATTGTTTGGCTATTATAGCAAACCTATTTCCGAATCTTTCTAAAACTTCATCTTCAACCTGGTTGTGGAAAGTAATCCGGGATAACATTCCATGGTCGAATAAGTCTATTATTTCATCCATGTTATTAGGTAAATGTTGACTATCCACTCGGATTCTAACCATGTTGCTGCGTCTGTCCTGGATAACCTTAAAACTGACCATTTCAACTAATCTCTGATAGTAAGTCTTTAGCTTTGTTTGTAACTCTGCCTGGTGTTCATTCCATCTGTCGAAAGCTAGTTTGTCTATTTTCAGAATTATTTCTTTTCCTGCTAAGTTGTATAGTTCGTCTAGAATAGGCTCTGGTTTTAGTTTGAGATGATTAGATAGCTGTTGGTAGGATAACTCTTTAGGTCGTTTAGGAATTTGTTTTAGGAGGTCTTCCTTTTCTTGGACTAGCCGTTGGATTCTTTTTTGGAGGGGCTCATTGGTTTGCTGGGTATAACTATTTTGATCTTCCAATTTTTGGTTATGTTGGAGGAGTGATTGGAATTGTGACTGGGTTTTTTGGTATAGATTTTGTAGATCGTTTAGTTGAGAAGCTTGGGTATTGAGGAGTTCGTTTGGAGTTTGAGATGGTGAGGAGATTGTTTGAGCATACGTTTGATTACAGTCTGGATCTACATAGTAGTTAGGTCCCAAAAAGTTTCTTGCTTCTGATAAAGCTTCGTTTAAATTATAAAAGCCTTTAAAAACGGGGTTTTGAAAATTGTTTATAGCCATCTGGACTTGACTATAATTTTTGAAAATACCTGTAAAGTTTCTCTAAAAACAATATAACAAAAAAAGTTTTTTGAAAGTGGTTTCTGCTGAATTTTAGAAAAGTAGTAAGCAAAGCAGTTGCTAAGTTTTTGTTTATTACGCCGTTCTTGCTCGACCGTTTTAAGATTCCAGAGATGATCGAGAAGACACTGTTGAGATTGGTCGTTTATGCGAACCAGGGGTTTAAACCGCCTAGGGTCATCGTTTTTAAATAAAATAAGTAAAGTTTGTCCAAAGGACATACATGGGATATTACTACCCATCGTTTGATTATTTGCTGATTTTGAAGGAGATGATATTGGAGAAAGATTCGGGGAATTACCCACCATCGTTTGTTCGTTCGTTTCTATTGATGGACTTGCATTTGAGCTTGTCCCTGTTGGTGGCATTTCTTTTTTGATAGGGAGAAGTCGAGATTCTTTCCTCGTTTCATTATTCGTTTCTACCATTGGTTGTTTTCTTTGCTTATTTCCTGATTCATGAAACAAATATCATTAGAAAATACAGATAATAATTTTCTAGATAATATATCAGCAAGATGATTATTTTTTCCTCTAATATGCTCAAACTGAATACTATAACCATTTCCTTGTATTAAGTTTTGTAAATTTAGCCAACGTGTTTTGTTAATATTTTTAGAGTTTTCATTTGAAATGAATCTAACCATTGCTTCACAATCAGTTATGACTGTGAAGTCTTTGTTTAGATAGATTTTGTACTTATCTAAAGCATTTATTAAGGCTTGAATTTCGTAGTCTAAACTGGTCCATGATGGGACTGAGTTAAAATTGCCACTAGAGTATGCAACAATCTTTTCTGTAGATTTATCATTGTATTTCGAAAGTTTGCATTTGAGGACTGCTCCCCAACCTTCCTTACATCCATCACATTCTATAATTATATAGTCTGTTGTTAAAGGTAATTCTAAAGGTTGAATTTTCTTAACTTTTGCTTTAATTTTTTGAATTAGTTTAACATCTTCCGAATTGAATCTACTTTCACCATTTTTAGAGATTTTACCATAAAGCGGCCCTACTAATTTTGCTAGATTTGATATGAATTTTCTAGCGTAATTTACTAACCCTAAAAATGCTTGTATTTTCTTTTTGCTATCGAGTTTGTCTGGAAAATCTATTATTTTCTGGGATATATGAGGCTGTAATTCTATTTTTCCATTACCGATTTCTAGTTCTAAAAATGAAATCTTTTGTTTAAAGAGTTCCATTTTTCGTTTTGAAATTACCAATCCATTATTTTCTATTTCTTTAAAGACTGTTTTAAATGGTTTTCATGTTCTTTATATTATCACTTGCTACTAATATATCGTCAATATAAACTAGACAAAACTCGTATTTTTTAAAGATGTTATCCATAAATCGTTGGAAAATTGAGGATGCTGTTTTTAGATCAAAACTTAGAACATTCCATTCGAAATGTCCTTCTGAACACATAAATGTTGTCCATGGTTTAAATTCTTCTTCTAATTTAACCTGATTATATCCTGATTTTAAGTCGAATTTACTAAAAATTCTTTTTCCTTGTATAAGGTTTATTAAGGTATCTTTATTTGGTATATTATATCCATCATCTTCTGTATTATCGTTTAATCGTTTATAATTATAGACTATCCTGGGTTTACCTCTTTTTTGTTCTGAGTGATTTCGTGCTAGAAATGCTGCAGATCTATGTTTTGAGTCTGATCTTCTAATTAAATTTTGTTGTAACATCTCATTTATTTGTTCATTAAATTCTTTTATATCAGCTGGAGAGTAATCTATATTTGCTGTTTTTATTGTTATTTCTGGATTTATAATTTTGATTTTACATGTATACGATACTCTATTTTTTGTTACGTCTTCTCCTAATAATCCTATTTTTTCCAATTTTGAAATTATTTGATATGGGACAAATTTTACTTCTTTTCCTTTTTCTAATTCTCGCGCTGTTTCTACTGCTAGAACTGTTAATGCTGTTTTATGGTCTTTTTTAATAATTTATAAACAAGTATTTAAAATTTATAATCACTAATTTATTACTTATATTAATATTAATAGTTAATCATTAATCATTTATAATAATAATATGTAAGTTATAATATATACATAATATTTAGTAATTTATTATAAATAATGATTTACATTAATAATTCATAAATAATAATTAATAAATAATGATTGACAATTTTAAATTGATTATTTAGTATAATCGATGATTTATAATCAATAATTTATAAACAATAATTTATATTTAACAATAAATAATTTAAATTAATAATTTTTTAATAATTAATGATTTATATAAGTAAATTACAAAAATAATAATTAGTCTTCATAAAATTTTAAAGTGAAAGGTCATTCTTCGTTCCATCACGAGTAAACTTAGCTAGAAAAAATCGTATTTGTAACTTAGCACGATTGAACAAAATTTCACTTTTAGCCGCGTTAATTCTTTCCTCATTTATCCCCATTTCTCCTCAAATTAGAAAAAACCCTAAATAACCTATCCATTTTCATGTCCAGCACAATTTGGACTAGGGTTAATCTTCTCTGTACGATTGACGTCGCTTCTTCTTAGTCCGGTCTTCAATCTCGCAGATTTTCAATCTCGCTTCTTCTTAGCCCGATCGTAGTCTCGAGTTTCAGTCCGATCTAGCAAATCGTTGTGCTCAGGTGTTCTTAATCCGAGCTTCCTTCTCCTTCAACGATTAGGTAATTTCTACTACCCTTTTTTCTTCCTTCTGGAAAATACACCCCTGCACCGTTCTTCAGTCTTCTTCCCATTACTTGTTCGGTTCATTTTCAGGAGTATTTTTCAGAATTTAAAGTTCATCTCCAGAACCAAAACTTAACAACATAAACATTTCTACACTATTCTTCTCTTTGGCTGACCTTCGAAATTCAAATCACGTCCAAAGACGATTTGTGCTGCTCGACTAAGTTAATTGATGGAAATGGTGAGTTCAATGTCGAAGGATTAGAGAAATTCATCGGGAGAGTGACGCTTGCTGAGTATGGGCTTTTGTACGCCGTTGTTTGGACCATGGGGTAAGTTTTTCCCTGATTTATTTATATAAAATATTGGTGGAATTGTATTCATTTCTTTCGCAATGTCTTCTTTATGTGACAAAAGTTATTTCCTTTGCGTATAACTGTAAATATGTGGATTGTCAAGGATATCAGATAACAGCGTGTAGTTTATTCCACTGATGATTTATTCTTTATATTGTTAGTAGTGCAGTAAGGTGACATGTTTGTATTTGAGGCCAAAGTGAAATAGTGACATATGCTCAAGATGTACGAGAGCAGAACATATCAAAATAAACGTAGTTTCTAGAAATTCTGGTTTGTATTTCATCAAGATCATACCCATTTCTAAAGCAGTATAAGGAGCATATTTTTATTGTTAGTTAACTGAAGAAAATAGTTTAGGGGGTGGAGTAGGAGAGAAAGGGATATGATCGGATTTTATATATATAGTACATAATATTAGATAAATATGGAATATTTTGAAACCCAGATAGATATAGAATATTGTATGTAATTATCAACATTTCAGCAAGGAAGTAAAAGAGCGGAAGTTAATAGTGTTTCAGCATTTAATTTTCAAAAAAGGAAAAAAAATAAGAAAAAAAGGATACTGGGGGATATGATTGGTAGAAGAAATTCTACCACATTAATATGTATATATATGTGTGCAGGTTATGGTTTAAAATTGATGATTCAGAAGATATCTCATTTTCTCTAAGATCAAATTCTCCCTCCTTTAGTTTTAATTCATTAAATTAGGTATGACTTCTGCAATTACTTGTTTTCTATTTTTCCACATTGCAATTAATGCGGTTCTTTTGTTCTTTTTTTCATTTGTATGTGATCAATTTTTATTCCTTGTTTTATGCGTAAGTTTTGAATTGAATATCATTCAAAAATTCGCGAATTCATGTAATATCTTATTCAAGTTTCACATCTGCTTGATTTATATATGTATCAAAGACTTTTCTTTTGATAATTTAAGATTTGATTTAGTATCTTTTTTTTTGTTCTGAACTAAAACATCGATTTATGAAACTATTTCGGTGTATAAAATAGATCTAAATGGTCGGTTATGTTATTTATAAAAAGAAAAAGATTGAAACAATGTTTTTTGGGTAATAATATAAACTCCGATATATTTTGAAAACAAATTATGCTGGTTAAAACATCTACATGTTTGTTATTGTTTATTTGGTAAATAAGCAGTGAATTTTGATTTGATGGATACTCTGAAAATAATCAAATTTATGATATGTAAATTTATGTAACGAATAATTCTGGATATATATATATAAACATAATGACAAAAAATGACTTAAGTTTGCCATGATCATGAATAAAACCTGCATATAAAATAATAATTAGGTAATAATTAAGTTAAGATAATTGAACAATAAGTTAATATAAAATAATAATTTATTAGAAAAAGGCAAAGAATTTGTAAATAGATGACAAAGAATACAATTTATACAATTGAATTCACAACACATTGCTTTGATGGTAGTCTAGTCTTTTAAAATGTCAGTCAAAACATGGTGTTAAAATATCTTTTCATACTTGAAGTTGTCGGAACTTTTTATACTTAAGTCTGGCATGTCTACACACTTTGTCCTAACAAACAAACCACAATCAATTGATTGAAGTGGTGTGATCCAAAATCCATGTACAAAGTCTCAATAAAATTAAAATTTGTGTATTAAGTATGATGCATTTTGATTGGAATGTTATGGTAGGGGTTGGTATAACTTTAGTTGGTAGTTAAACATACTAAGCATGAAAAAAACACCGTTAGTACAATTTTTGGAAATTAGTACACAGTATCTACATGCACATAAATGAACTTAATCAAAATATATCACACAGCGGCACATCATACTGATCACCCTAAATTGCTGACTACACTGTGCCATACCAAGTTTCATGTGTGACATCCAAGTTCCATGTACTGTGGTGTTCCGGGAAACGTTGTATTAAAAAAATTTGTGCATAGGTTTATTGATTATGTTTTTTTTTAAAAAAATTTATTACAGAATAATGGATATAGAGACCCTATGCCCCTATTTTTCTAGGTTCTCATTCACTTACATTTATCCCACTTTTATATTGAATCTATTCTAGGAGTCAGAGACAATTTAGTTCGAATGCCCATTTAGTGTTAGAGTGCAGAGGCTAATATAACTGTAATTCAGGAATATGAGTCCCTATCTGGATTATTGCAAACTAATATACGAATGAACATTTAAACTTTGGGTTTAAATCAAATTATTGTTCAGCCATGTACATACTTTGGGTTTTACTCCAATTATTCTTCAGTTCAGGCATATCTCAAATTGTTGAGCCAAAAGCTGGTTAAATCAATTAAACAACTACACCCATGCTCTTGAGTTAGACAACGGATCCTAACCCTGCGCACGTGCACACACACACACACATATATATATATATATAATAGAGGAGCGCACAAGTAATCAAATCAAATGCTTAGGAGTTGCTAGCGGAGAATGTCAAGCTTTGTGGAAAACCAAATTCAATTAATATTGTCGTCTCCAAATGTCACTTGAAAAGAGATTAAGAGAAAACATACGATAAAACAAATAAATGTGCATGTTGTGCATTTATACCTAGATTCTTTTGTGTCCGCATATGTTAATATACATCATAATACAATAAATATTAGCTTTTCAGTTATATTTTGATTTTCACTTTTGTGTGCTGGCATTTGAGGTCAGTGCTCACGGATAGTGAATGTGTCATTCCCAAGTTTCATGAGAAATGTACATTCATGATGCTTGAGCTATTACGAACAAGGACAACACATGCTTGTGCCAAAAAATAGAAGCAAACATTATTCAGCTGTTGGAAAGATGATTTATAACCAAAATTAACTTTCCCCGCGCCCGCGCCAGTCATTGCCAACGCATATTATTTTATTTATTTTGTTTTTTGTGTGTTTGTTTAAAAGATGATGTTTGAAGTTATGCAGTCGATATTCATGTTTAACATACTGATATTTTTAACATGATAATATATTCGATATTTAACATCTTTTGTATACAACGAAATGTCTTTCAGAAAGTTTTCTCCTTTCAAAAGAGGCACTACGGTCGTCCCTATTGAGGCAATTGAAGCCGAAGAGATAAAATTATATACAAAAGGGGACTAGGAGCCAACTGCTAAAGTGATCAGTAGGACAGTAGCAATGTTAAAGACCAGGGAGCAATAGCAATGCTAAAAGCTGGTTGCTGCATTCTTCAGTCTATTACTGGCGTTCGACTACTCGCAAAGAGGGATGGTGATGGAAGTTCTCGATCGATGTGGCCACAAAAGGTTAGAGGTTGGAGTAGGGGAAGCGCCAGCTGAAGTCCCAGGTGGAAGCCCTAGCAAACCAAATGGCGGCATCTTCCGTGGTTTGTTTTCAGTTGGAAATGAAGGCAAACAATATCAGCAGCCACTGGATCTACTTAGTGCAAGCGATGATCGTTCGCCCTTAATCGTATTAGATAGTCCTGGAAGCAGTGATGTGGTATCGAGTTCGGCTACCCCTCAAAACACAGCTATGCTATTGCTCCCTGGTCTTTTAGCATTGCTACTGCCCTGCTGATCACTTTAGCAGCTGGCTCCTGGTCCCCTTTTGTATATAATTTTATCTCTTCGAGTTCAATTGCCTCAACGGGGATGGCCGTGGTGCCCTTTTGAATGGAGAAAACTTTCTGAAAGACATTTCGCTGTATACAAAAGATGTTAATTATCAAATATATTACCATGTTAAAAATATCAGTATGTTAAACATGAATACCAACTGCATAACTTGAAATATAATCTTTTAAAAAAACACAGAAAAAATGAAATAAATAAATAATATGCGTTGGTGATGACCGGTGTGGGCACAGGGAAAGCTAATTTTGGTTATAAGTCATCTTTTCAACAGCTGAATAATGTTTACTTCTATTTTTTAGGCACAAGCATGTGTTGTCCTTGTTCGTAATAGCTCAAGCACCAGGAATGTATATTTCACATGAAACTTGGGAATGATACATTTATTATCCATGAGCACTGAATCCTCAAATGCCAGCACACAAAAATGAAAACCAAAATATAACTGAAAAGCTAACATTTGTTTGTTTTATTGTATATTTTCCCTTAATCTCTTTTAAAGTGGCATTTGGAGACGACGATATTAATTGAATTTGGTTTTCCACAAGGCTTGACATTCTCAGCCAGCAACTCTTAAGCATTTGATTTGATTACTTGTGCGCTTCTCTCTTATATATATGCATAGGGTTAGGTTCCATTGTTTGTCTCAAGAGCATGGGTGTAGTTGTTTAATTGATTTAACCAGCTTTTGGTTGAACAACAATTTGATATATGCCTGAACTGAAGAATAATTGGAGTAAAATCCAAAGTATGTACATGGCTGAACAATAATTTGATTTAAACCCAAAGTTTTAATGTTCATTCGTCTATTTGTTTGCAATAATCCAGATAAGGACTCTCATATTCCTGAATTACAATTAGATTGGCCTTTGCACTCTAACACTAAATGGGCATTCGAACTAAATTGTCTCTAAACTCCTACAATAGATTCAATATAAAAGTGGGACAAATGTAATCGAAAGAGAACCTAGGAAAATAGGGGCATAGGGTCTCTGTATCCATTATTCTATAATAAAAAATATTTAAAATAAAAATAAAAATTCAATAAAAACCTATGCACAATTTTTTTAAATATAACGTTTCCTGGGACACCACAGCACATGGATGACATACATGAAACTTGATATGGCACAATGTAGTCAGCAATTTTGGGTGATCAGTGTGATGTGCTGCTATGTGATATGTTTTCATTAAGTCCGTTTATGTGCATGTAGATACTGTGTACTTATTTCCAAAAATTGTACTAACGGTGTTTTTTTATGCTCAGTATGCTTACCTACAAACTAAAATTATACCAATCCCTACCATAACATTCCAATCAAAATGCGTCATACTTAATACACAAATTTTATTTTTACTAAGACTTTGTACATGGATTTTGGATTACACTACTGCAATCGATCAATTGCAGTTTGTTTGTTAGGACAACGTGTGTTGACATGCCAGACTTAAGTATAATAAGGTCCGACAACTTCAAGTATGAAAAGATATGTTAACACAATATTTTGATTCACATTTTAAGAGACTAGACTACCATCAAAGCAATGTGCTGTGAATTCAATTGTATAAATTGTATTCTTTGTCATTTATTTACAGATTCTTTGCCTTTTTCTAATAAATTATTATTTTATATTAACTTTTTGCTTAATTATCTTAACTTAATTATTACCTAATTATTATTTTATATACAATTTTTATTCATGATCATGACAAACTTAAGCCATTTTTTGTCATTATGTTTTTTATATATATATCCAAAATTATTCGTTACATAAATTTAACTATCATAAATTTAATTATTTTCAGAGTATCCCTCAAATAAAAATTTACTACTTATTTACCAAATAAACAATAACAAACGCGTAGATGTTTTAACCAACATAATTTGTTTTCAAAATACAGCGGAGTTTATATTATTACCCAAAACAAAACAAAAATTCAATTTCTTTTTTTTTATAAATAACATAACCGACCATTTAGATCTATTTTTCTACATCGAAATAGTTTCATAAATCGATGTTTTAATTCAGAACAAAAACAAAATTATAGTAAACCAAATCTTAAATTATCAAAAGAAAAGTCTTTGATACATATATAGATCAAGCAGATGTAAAACTTGAATAAGATATTACATATATTCAAAGATTTTTGGATGATATTCAATTCAAAACTTACGCATAAAACAAGAAAGAAAAATTGATCACATACAAATGAAAAAAAACAAAAAGAACAAAAGAACCACGTTGATTACAATGTGGAAAAATAGAAAACAAGTAATTGTAGAAGTCATACCTAATTTAATAAATTAACTAACTGAGGGAGAATCTGATTCTAGAGAAAATGAGATATCTTCTAAATCATCAATTTGAAACCATAACCTGCACACACATATATACAGATTAATGTGGCAGAATTTCTTCTACCAATCAAATTATCATCCTTTACCAAATATGAGAGCATTGGGACATTTGATTACGGGCACATTTAAGGCAATGCCTCTGTTGGCGTTAATAAAGACGGAGTAAAATGCATAAAATCCAATCATATCCCCCAGTTTCCTTTTTTTCTTTTTTTGAAAATTAAATGCTGAAACACTGTTAACTTCCGCTTTTTTACTTCCTTGCTGAAATGTCGATAATTACATACAATATTCTATATCTATCTGGGTTTCAAAATATTCTATATCTATCTAATATTATGTACTATATATATAAAATCCGATCATATCCCTTTCTCTCCTACTTCATCCCCTAAACTATTTTCTTCTGTTAACTAATAATAAAATAAACATAGTTTCCAAAAACTTGTTCAAATCAAAGTTAGGGTTTCCTCAATTAAGTATCACCATTATTCTAAAAGAAAATTGCACGATTTGCTTACTGTTTTTACCTTGTGTAATTGTTGCTAATTTATTTCCAAACGAATAGCAGTTTAATTCAATCATTTTAAATTCGTCCTATTAGTGTGGTATCGAGTTCGACTGCCCCTCAAAACACAACTGTGGTAGAGCTGGCTTGACTGGTGTGGAGTGGAGGAGGGGGAATTGGGTTATACAGAGGGGAGGAGGGGCTGCGAAATTGGATGACCGTCTGGTGAAACGACACGCCGCATCCAACGTCAACGGTCTGATTTCTAGCTTCTACTCGAACGGTCCTAAAAACCCCATATGGAAAACTAGTTTGATGTAAAATCTATGTTAACCTCAATCCAACACTCAAACGTGAAGCAAGAAGTGTACAATTCTTACTTCAAATATAACCTAAACTCGATTCATCTGACAATGTTACGTTACTTATGTAGGAACACATATTTTGTGAATTAAATGAACAACTTTACTTGATTATTTACTGCTTCAATGATGAAGTTAGAAATTCAACTGCATGAGTACAATAGTTTAACCAAAAGATTATAAATGTGTGCACGCCTGCATGCTAAGAAGGCGCTAATATCATCAGTTGTCATAAAATGATACGAAAGAGCAAGTAACAAGTAACAATCAACACAGAAGAAGTGCAATGTACATAATTTCCTTTTGTGAAAGTCTACTACACATATTTTATACAACACAAACCATGGCGGCTCTACAGTACAACTAATATATATCAATAATTTACATATAATAAATGGCTAATTATGTAATGGTATTATTGAGGAAATCATGGGTTGATCAAATCCCAATGATAATTACAAGGAATTGATTAATGGGGAATTACTTGTAATGCTGGTTAAGTGTGCCAACTAGTAAAATTTGCAAGAAAGTGTACTGCAAACTATTAAATGATTTTGGTAACGAAACTAGGTCTCAAAATGTTTAGCTATAATGCTGTCTGAAGAATCTTATGCACCGTAGGAAGAGAACATAGAGAGTGTGTATACACAGGATATTTGAAGTAATTTTAGCAGTTTTACTCCTTGGATTAAGCTGTCAACGACTAGTTGAAAAATTCAAAATCTGTTCGTATTTATATCCGAAATATGAAAAATTATCCAATATTCGAAAAGTAGATACAGATATGGATATGGATATGGCCATATCCACATTCGATAGTTATCCGTTCAGTTTTTTATCAAGATCATAGTTATTTTTAAACAGATTTTGCGGTTATTTTTTAGCTTCATATTTAGACCACTTTTGAAAAATAATACAATGTAGGCCGCATATGGTCGTATTAGCGCGATGCTGGAAAAAACTGTAAAGGCATATTTTGAAACTGTGCATGTTGGCGGTTTTTCAAAATTCGCCATTGTATAATTCCTGTTTCTAACAAAAGCGCATTTCAGAAAAAACAAGAATTATACAAAGGGCATTTTAAAAAATCACCAACATGCGAAATTTCAAAATGCGCCTTCACCATTTTAACTATTTTGATGTTAAGCGGTCACAAGTGGTCTATGCTTGTAACATTATTTGAAAATGATTTAAATATGAATTTCTTAAATAGTATGGGCATAATTTGGCAAATTTATTTATTTTTAGTGTATTAAAATATATAAAATAATTGTCATTTACTTACAAAAATTAATCTGTATAAAAGTCAAAATTTGTTGTTTAAAATTAATTTCTTTGCGTATTCATTATTTTTTTATATTTTTAGTACTGAAATGAATTTATAATGAATTAAAATTTTCTACTTATTTGTTTAGATTGATTAGCTGTGAACGGATCGAAGAATATTCGATAAATACTAGGTAGTCGTCTGCATTCGCAGATACAGATATCTAATATTTTCAAAAATGAACACAACAACCAAATACCCCTTTTGCAACTTTCAATGATAGTTGTAATATGCCTATAACAACTGTCAACCGACGGTCTTAATATCTGAAGTTGTAATAGAGTCAAAGATTTTTACAACAGTTTCTGACCGTTGTACACGCCCATTGTACTAAAGACTTTTACAATTGTTTATGTATGTTGTAATAGACCTTTTGCAATTGATAATGTCTGTTGTGATAAGTCATTTACAAATGTTTTTGCCGGTTGTTAAAAAAATACAAAATAAAAAATTTACGCCAGTATACATCCGTAACATTAATATCATTTTGCAGCCAAAACCAACATCGTACTAATAACAATAAAAAAACATTCATATTTAATAAAAATAACACGAAAATTCACATCACCAATAGTAGTTTTTAAAATATTACAATTTAATACAAAAGTTATCACATCTACAATGCTATCGTCTTAGTATCAAAAAGACAATGAAGTTCATAATTAAAATTTAAAAACCTACAAATATCGAAAATAATTCTCTCCAACTCTTGGGCATAGTTGAGTGTTTTCTGGATAACATCCACGGATGGTATTCCTTTGCATGGCTGAGTTTCCTTTGCTTTATGAAAATAAACACATCCATTATTCATCTCCCACTCTAGGTGCTCCTGCAATATTCAAAAAACATATTAGGTCATGAATTTTTAAGGTTCGCACATGTTAACTACAGTTAATCCTAAATTTTTAGTATGCAACGTACAAAAATATTAATAAGCTATATACCATCCACTACAACAAATAGAATTTTTAATAGCATTTAGAAAACGCTTTCATGCATAAAAATAACATGAGAGTGTCGCTTTGTTTGCCAGCTTCTTTGATTCTCAAATTATCGTAGTAACCTTATCGATCTGTAAATACCTTAATGAAGCTACTTTAACAAAAATTCCAAACAGTAAAATAGGCATAAGGAAAAGTTGCAAATAAATTACTTTCAGAGACAACAAGTTTTTTTAGTCCGAAGGACACTTTTTAGAGTGAATAGAAAATGATAGTTGCAACTATCATTTTGTGATTTATATTAAAAAGTGACTTTCAGCCTAAAAAGAAAATTTATTGTCCTTAAAACTAAATTTTTCTCCAACTTTTTCCCAAAACCTAAAAACTCCAATTTCAAATATATCTCTTTTTATAGGGATAAATAAATCAAAGTATCCAGTAACGTTATGTAAGGTTGGACAATTTCAGACTGTCTACTATATTCCTAGAGTCTAGTTATCATAATTTGGTGCATCCGTGCATGTACAAAGTTGCCCTCATTTTAAATAGAATTAATAACTTTTTATACCTTCCTTTATTGATGAATTAGTAGGTACTGAATCGGATGAAGCAACAAATTGAGCCAATATATTATGTTCCGAAGGGAAGAAATCAAGTGCAGAACTGAAACAAACGTATGAGACTAATGGAAGCGAATCAGCTGTTGCTAACAAAGTGATAAACTTGGCATTGTGAAGCGAATCAAATGACTAACAGAGTGAGCTCCAGACCATGGTTTGTTTGTTAGGACAAAGTGTGTAGACATGACAGACTTAAGTATAAAAAGTTTCGACAACTTCAAGTATGAAAAGATATTTTAACACCATGTTTTGACTGACATTTTAAGAGACTAGACTACCATCAAAGCAATGTGTTGCGGAAGTTAAGTCATTTTTTGTCATTATGTTTATATATATATATATCCAAAATTATTCGTTACATAAAATTACATATCATAAATTTGATTATTTTCAAAGTATCCATCAAATCAAAATTCACTACTTATATACCAAATAAACAATAACAAACGCATAGATATTTTAACCAGCATAATTTTTTTTTCAAAATATATCGGAGTTTATATTATTACCCAAAACAATAAAACCGTTTCAATTTCTTTTTCTTATAAATAACATAAACGATCATTTAGATCTATTTTTATACACCGAAATAGTTTCACAAATCGATGTTTTAGTTCAAAACAAAAAGAAAATGATACTAAACCAAATCTTAAATTATCAAAAGAATAGTCTTTGATACATGTATATATCAAGCAGATGTGAAACATGAGTAAGATATTACATGAAGTAAAAAAAATTAAACATGTTTACCATTATTGATTTGAGGTTTATCATCTGTTTAGGTATATGACACATTGCATTCCTCATCACTCTGCTAGACAGCGTGCGTCATTGTGAAGACCTCAGCCATTGTAGGTTCACGATTTAGCTTCCTATGCTGTTACAAATATGATCAACGAACAATGTTTCAAATATAATTAAATAATGTTACATCTGTTTATAAACGCAATTGCTAAACTTACAACTTCGCGTGATGTTGCTGAATGGATTTAGATCCACCATAATGCAAAGATAATTTTTATTCCTGTTTGCACAGTTTTGTGCTGATAGTTCCTATAAATTTAAAGACTTGTTTAACTAATTTAATGCAAATAATATACGAAATTTAATTTTTTTTAATAACAATATGAAATTAAATAACTTACTTTCATTTCGAGGGTTTCCCACAACTGGAGAAATTCGGCCCAAACATCAACGCTCATCCACGACCGTTTCTTTCTCGCATTCTTTACTTTGAAGAGTGTGTCTTAATAATTTTTCCGCATTCTCTGGTTCCAGTGATTTGCAAACACATCCATATCCCGCGGATCAACACAGATGGCGGCATGTATATTGAAATTAATTAGAATTATGTACATTATATTATTTTCCAACTGAACTATAAATTTATACTTACCATCAAGTCGGCCCATATAGCGCTCTTAACATGGTTTGGGATGTCATCCCAATAGGGCCAGCATCTAGACATCCGACACATATAGGCCTTCCTGGATACCTGTAGGATGTAGTCCGAAGGCCCAACTTCAAAACCCCTGTATAAATTTTAATGTAGGGAATTTAATTTGTATAATTTTAATTATTAAAACAAGTAATAAATTTGATACTTACCCCACGCTGTTAGGAACAACCTCTGCCAATGGATGTACATCTGGCGTTGTGCTGCTGGCACCGGCGCTAGGAGAAGGAGAAGGCTGATATCTGCTGCCATGTCTCCTAAAAGGCATATCTGCTACAAACAAATCATTTCATATAGTGATAAAATATATCATTTTATAGAGTTGAAAAAACCGAACAATACATAGCTCACAACATAGTCATCATTGTTAACATATATCATCGACAACTGAGAATACACAATACACAACAACCGATACATAGCTCACAACATAGTCATCATTGTTAACATATAACATTGGAAACTGAGAATACACAATACACAACAATCGATACATAGCTCACAACATAGTCATCAGTGTTAACATATAACATCGAAAACTCAGAATACACAATACACAACAACCGACACATAACTCACAACATAGTCATCATTTAGAATTATTAGTCTTCGTCGTTTTCTAATTCAGACTCGGTTTCATATTCTACGTCGTTTTCTTCTGTGCTCTCAAAGGCTTCTATTAATTCATTCGATTCATCATTCAACAACCCTACATGAATATCATCAGTTATTACTATTTCATCATTGGCTCAAGATCCACTTGATATGCTGCTTCGTTTGGAATATTAATTCCATCAAATGTAAATCTTACATTTGTTTTAAAAACAGCCGACCAATCTGCTTTATCTCTTTTTAAGGATGGATACAGAGTAAAATAAACTTGTAATGCTTGTTTGGCTAATACAAAAGGATCATACTTATAATAATGTGAGGCATGCTTTATTTCAATAAGCTTATAACCTTTGTGCAAGTAGATTCCAAAACCAGGAATATTGCTGAACCAATTGCATTTGAATAAAAAAACTTTTTCTACGGGTTGCATATAATATGTCAATTCTAAAACCTATGTTAAGACGCCATAAAAATCTTTTATATGCTCATCTGGATCATTATTTCCTTTGACAAATACATCGCTGTTATATGTTAATTTGTCAGCACCATAAGCTATGGTTTTGAATTTAAATTCATTAATGAAGAATATTGGATAAGTCTTGACATTTATTTTTAGTCCAAGTGCAAGATCTTGTAATCCTTCAACAACGACACTGTTTTTTGGATCATAAACGTAGTTCGAAAACCATTTAGCAAAGTCTTTATTGAGATCTCCAGATGGATGTTGTGATTCGTATATACTGTGAATATATATGCAATATGTTCCATTATAAGTAACATGTAAGTATAACCAAAATAAGTATGAATTTCCACACATTTTCCAACAGGTCTGCCATGTTGTCTAAAAATAGATAACATTGTTCGAGAGGAATCTTGTTCAACGGCTTCATCATTACGAGGAACACTTATAAATGATAAATTCACATGGTCACTAAAATAATGAGAGAAAAAGAATGAAGCTTCTTCTTTAAGATATGATTTGCAAATCGACTGTTCAACTCGGGCTTTTTGTCTAACTTTTTTCTTCAGATGATTTAAGTACCTATTAGAAAATTATTTCACTTCATATTTTGTTATGTAAATTTGAATTACCTCTCAAACGAAGAATTATTAGAAAATTAATTCAATTCAATTTCGAATAACATAAATTTTACGGATAGTCAGGATTACCTCTCAAATGAATAAATCCATCCATATTGCACCAAGACCTCGAAGAAGTGCTTCGGATGGAAGATGAACAGGTAAATGATCCATTATGTTAAAGAAACTTGGCAGATGTATTTTTACCAGTTTCCAGAGCAGTATATAGATTTCTACTTCAATTTACGAATATAGTCGACTTTTAACGTCGTCGAACAAAACTTTTTATAAAACATACTTAATTCTGTTATAACACTCCATACTTTTATGGGCAACAGTTTTTTAAAAACCACCGGTAATAAATATTGCATCATGATATGGAAATCGTGACTTTTCATCCCACTAAATTTATTGTTTTTAAAGTTAACAAATCTACAGAGATGATAAGAAATCCCATCAGGACATCTTAGTCCTTTCACCCACTTTAGCATGAGTTTTACTTGTTTGGTGTCTAGTTCATAGCTTGCTTTGGGTTTTTTATTGCCATCGGGCTTCATATGATGTTTAGGACATTCACAAAAGTGTGCTATGTCAAGTCTCGAATTCAAATTGTCCTTAGTTTTGCCCTTTATATTCATAACGGTGTTAAATACGTTATCAAATACATTTTTTCCATTGTGCATCACGTCAATATTATGTCGGAGAAATAGATCTTTCTAATATGGTAACTCCCAAAATATTGTTTGCACCAATTATGAATGTCCAATTTACTTGAAATTTCAGTCTGTACTCCTGTTTTATGTTTTTTTTTGGATAGTCATTCACAATCTCATATATTTCTTCACTTGACCAAATCTTTGGTGGTTGCATATTCTCTTCTTTGTTAGCTTTAAAAAAAAATTATCTCTTCTAAAAGTATGATTAGGATGGAGAAAACACCGATGGCAATCTAACCATGAAATTTTCTTTTCATACCGTAAAGAAAATGCTCGTGTTTCTTTCATACAATAAGGACAAGCTAAACGACCGACTGTACTCCAACCTGAAAGTATCCTATATGCAGGGAAATCACTAATAGTCCATAAAAAAGAAGCGAATATACGAAAATTCCTTTTCTGCGAAATGTCGTATGTTTCAACTCCTTCATGCCATAGTGTTTTCAACTTCCCTATCAATGGTTGTAAATAAACATCGATTCCTTGTGTTGTATCATCAGGGTCAGGGACGACAACAGTCAGAAACTAATGTGGAGTTTTCATACACATCCATGGAGGTAAATTATACGCAGTAACAATAATAGGTCAGGATGAATATTTACTACCAAACTGAGAGAAGGTGAAAATCCTTCCGTACATAAACGAAGTCAAACGTTACAACTCTCTGCAGCGAACGCAGGGTATGTTTTATCGAAATGTTTCTATGCTTCTCCATCAGATGGATGTGTCAACGTCCCCTTTTCCTATGTTCTCACACTGTGCTATCGCATATGACATACCGTAGCTGAAGATGCATATAACTTTTGAAGACTAGGCCTGATGGGTAAATAATGCATTCTCTTGTACGGAACTTCCTTTCCTTTCTTTTTTCTTGGTTTGTATCTTTCCTCATTGCATATTTTGCGGTTTCTAAGGTTAGTGTCATCTTTCCAATACAACATACAACCTTTTATACATGTATCTATCTTTTGGTACGGCAGACCGAAAGCCAACATAAGTGTTTTCACTTTATAATGACTATCGCACATCAGATTATTAGGTGACATATGTCATTTTGCAGCTTGTACAACTGCTATAAATCCAGCTTCTGTAAAGTTGAATTTTGATTTCATAGTAATGTATTTGGTGGTTACTGATAATTCGGTTCCACTTTTACAACCATCCCACAACGGCCTCTTAGCAGCATACAATAAATCATTAATTTTTTTCACTCGCACATTCAGTTCTTCTTCGATGTTTACGTCTTGATCGTCAACTTAGATGGTAGGGAACATAGATCGCGTTACATCTTCCATGATGATCCCACAAATAATAATTTGGTAAAAAAGCAGATTTATACAAATGTACTTTAACTGCGTCTGGTTTCCAATGCTTGAAATGTTGGCACTTACTACAAGGGCATCGAAGTTCTTCGTTATTTCGATTATTTGATGTAGCGAATCTAATAAATTCGTGTAGACCATTGTAGAAATGTTGCTTAGCCGAACCTTTCATACCAGTTTTAACTTCATGCATCCAAGTACGGTTGAAAAAATAATCGAACGTTGTTCCTAATTTACAAAATATATGTTAGTAATTTCGACAGCACTTTAGCTTACTTCTCTTCTACGCATAACTTGCACTCAAATGTTATATTTTTTTTGTATTTTCTACGATAAAGTAGCCAATTAGGACTAAAGGCTTCACACACCACATTTCTGTCTAATTTCGGTAGCACTTCACTTCTCTTATACGCATAACTTAGCATCCAAGGGGTATATTTTTGTTGTTGTATTTTCTATACTAAATTAAAACCTTTTGGGACTAAAGGCTTTAATTTATAAGCGTCAATTATTTGTTGAAATAGCATTTAATGCTTCTTTTCAAATCAACATTATATTCGTTTCAAAAAATTTTAGAAAATCGATTTCGGTATAATATTTATTATTGTTATATTCATTTCCTAATTTTTATTATAAAATCTATTTTAGAAAAATATTTAAAGTTATTATATTCATATCTTCATTTTTTATAAAATTGATTTTATCAAAATATTTATTGTTGTATTTTATACAATAAAATAAAGCCAATTAGGACTAAAGGCTTCACACACCGCACTTCTGTCTAATTTCGACAACACTTCACTTCTCTTCTACGCATAACTTAGCATCCAAGGGGTGTATTTTTGTTGTTGTATTTTCTAAACTAAATTAAAAAATTTGGGACTAAAGGCTTTAATTTTTTAGTTTCAATTATTTGTTGAAATAATATTTACTTTCAAATCAACATTATATTCATTTCAATTTTTTTTTACAAAATCGATTTTAGTAGAATATTTGTTGTTGATATATTTGTTTCTTAATTTTTTTACATAATCAATTTTAGTACAATATTAGTCGTCATATTCATTTCCTAATTTTTATTACAAAATCGATTTTAGCAAGATATTTAATGTTATTATATTCTTTTTTTTTACAAAATCGATTTTACTAGAATATTTATTGTTGTTATATTCATTTCTTAATTTTGTTACAAAATCGATTTCAGTGAATATTTAATGTTCTTATATTAATTTCTTACTTTTTTACAAAATTGATTTTAGAAGAATATTTGTTTATGTTATATTCATTTCTTATTTTTTTTTCAAAATCGATTTCAGTAGAATATTTATTGTTATTATATTCATTTCTTAATTTTTTTACAAAGTCAATTTTAGTAGAATATTTGTTGTTGTTATGCACCTTTCAAAATTTAATAGTTCATTAAACTATTTAAATATTTTATATAATAAATTTGAAATATTAAAACTTATTTTAAAATTCAGTTAACAATTTAAATTTTTAACTTAACTATTTTGTAAACTAAATTATAAGTTGACACTTATAATATTAAATTAAATTAATTTTATACTAACCAATAACACTTATCATTAACACACACTTATCAAAAACCATTCTAAAATATAATAAAAAACATTCCATGTACACTTATCAATAAGCATATTATTCAGCGATCATACACACTAATTATTGCATTTTAGCATTGCTACTGCCCTTGCTATTGCTATTGCTATTGCTCCCTGGTCTTTTAGCATTGCTATTGCTATTGCTCCATAGTCTTCAGATTTCTGCTGTGGCTCTCCCAGCAATGCTCTACTGGCCATTTTGCGACACTCCTCCAGCATCATTACAAGAATTTTGGTTGCTTCGATAACTTCCTGATCCTGTGAAGTATCAGTTTCCTTGTTGCCCTCCATGCTTTTTTGGCTGGCCATGAAATTAGAAAAATGATGCTCGTAAACCTGCATACACAACAACGCATAGGATTTGATTATTATAGAGTTATTATTACTGTGAACTGATATAAGAATGTATTTCAGCTTACGCACCTTGACTTAGTATAAGGAAGATTTGAAAAATCTCCTCCTTATATAGATCGATCCTCCATCCGTTTTTGTAAACTCAGATATGGTAATGAGACCAGAATAACAGGTATAATAAACATAATCCATATGTATAACTATCAGGGCCGGTCTAAAGTTATATTGCGCCCTGGACAAACAATTACTTTGGGCCTAAAGTAAACTAACATACATTATCAGATGCATGCATTACCGTGTTAAAATCCCCAACTAAATTCCATGGGTTAACAATTTTATTATTTAAAAGCTCCAAGTGATTCTATAACAATATTCTATCTTTTTCGATATTTAAAGCATATACAAAGTTTACTTCTAACCATAAACCTCCCTTATTTTTAAATTTACAATGAATGTATTGTAAATTTAAAAAATACAGATATAATTTTCAAATATTGGGGTCCCAAATTACTATCATTCTGCCACTACCCCATTGAATTGCTATTAACACCACAACAATTACTTAAGTATATGTTTTATAACAAGTTAAATTATGATCATAAGTTTGTGTTTAAGTATGCCAACAAATGCTGGGTTTACATGAAGCTAGCAAATCAAAAGGGTCTAATTTTCTTTTTAGGGAACTTAGTCCTATAACATTCCAATCAATAATAGATTATAATAAAGGACACTTGAAATAATATCATAAGTAGCTACAGTGAGAAACTGACCCCTAATTTCTATATTCTCATAAGTTTGTGCTCTTCTTCTTTTACAGTCCTTCTTGTCCTGAATTTTGAGATACTCTTCCCATTTTGGATTTTTAATGATAATTTTTTCTTCAAAATTCTTTTGACTTTTACTATCCTCGTTACTAATGTCCATAATATCTTGTATGCTTTTCTTTCTGTTCTTTTTCCTATTATTGTTGACATGAGGAGGTAAAAGACAGGATTTTAGAAATCAACATTATATTCGTTTCCTAATTTTTTGTTGATATAGCATTTAATGCTTCTTTTCAAATCAACATTATATTCGTTTCAAATTTTTTTAGACAATCGATTTCGGTATAATATTTATTATTGTTATATTCATTTCCTAATTTTTATTATAAAATCTATTTTAGAAAAATATTTAAAGTTGTTATATTCATATCTTCATTTTTTATCAAATCGATTTTATCAGAATATTTATTGTTGTATTTTCTACAATAAAATAAAGCCAATTAAGACTAATGGCTTCACACACCGCACTTCTGTCTAATTTCGACAACACTTCTCTTCTACGCATAACTTAGCATCCAAAGGGTGTATTGTTGTTGTATTTTCTAAACTAAATTAAAAAAATTTGGGACTAAAGGCTTTAATTTTTTAGTTTCAATTATTTGTTGAAATAATATTTAATGCTTACTTTCAAATCAACATTATATTCATTTCATTTTTTTTTACAAAATCGATTTTAGTAGAATATTTGTTGTTGATATATTTGTTTCTTAATTTTTTTACATAATCGATTTTAGTACAATATTAGTCGTCATATTCATTTCCTAATTTTTATTACAAAATCGATTTTAGCAAGATATTTAATGTTATTACATTCTTTTCTTTTTTTTTACAAAATCGATTTTACTAGAATATTTATTGTTGTTATATTCATTTCTTAATTTTGTTACAAAATCGATTTCAGTAGAATATTTAATGTTCTTATATTAATTTCTTACTTTTTTACAAAATTGATTTTAGAAGAATATTTGTTTATGTTCTATTCATTTCTTATTTTTTTTTTCAAAATCGATTTCAGTAGAATATTTATTGTTATTATATTCATTTCTTAATTTTTTTACAAAGTCAATTTTAGTAGAATATTTGTTGTTGTTATGCACCTTTCAAAATTTAATAGTTCATTAAACTATTTAAATATTTTATATAATAAATTTGAAAAATTAAAACTTATTTTAAAATTCAGTTAACAATTAAATTTTTTAACTTAACTATTTTGTAAACTAAATTATAAGTTGACACTTTTAATAAATTAAATTAAATTAATTTTATACTAACCAATAACACTTATCATTAACACACACTTATCAAAAACCATTCTAAACTATAATAAAAACATTCCATGTACACTTATCAATAAGCATATTATTCAGCGATCATACACACTAATTATTGCATTTTAGCATTGCTACTGCTCTTACTATTGCTATTGCTCCCTGGTCTTTTAGCATTGCTATTGCTATTGCTCCCTGGTCTTCAGATTTCTGCTGTGGCTCTCCCAGCAGTGCTCCACTGGCCATTTTGCGACACTCCTCCAGCATCATTACAAGAATTTTTCCTGCTTCGATAACTTCCTGATCCTGTGAAGTATCAGTTTCCTTGTTGCCCTCCATGCTTTTTTGGCTGGCCATGGAATTAGAAAAATGATGCTCGTAAACCTGCATACACAACAACGCTTAGGATTTGATTATTATAGAGTTATTATTACTGTGAACTGATATAAGAATGTATTTCAGCTTACGCACCTTGACTTAGTACAAGGAAGATTTGAAAAATCTCCTCCTTATATAGATCGATCCTCCATCCGTTTTTGTCAACTCAGATATGGTAATGAGACCAGAATAACAGGTATAATAAACATAATCCATATGTATAACTATCAGAGCCAGTCTAAAGTTATATTGCGCCCCGGACAAACAATTACTTTGGGCCTAAAATAAACTAACATACATTATCAGATGCATGCATTACCGTGTTAAAATCCCCAACTAAATTCCATGGGTTAACAATTTTATTATTTAAAAGCTCCAAGTGATTCTATAACAATATTCTATCTTTTTCTGTACTTAAAGCATGTACAAAGTTTACTTCTAACCATAAACCTCCCTTATTTTTAAATTTACAATGAATGTATTGTAAATTTAAAAAATACAGATATAATTTTCAAATATTGGGGTCCCAAATTACTATCATTCTGCCACTACCCCATTGAATTGCTATTAACACCACAACAATTACTTAAGTATATGTTTTATAACAAGTTAAATTGTGATCATAAGTTTGTGTTTAAGTATGCCAACAAATGCTGGGTTTACATGAAGCTAGCAAATCAAAAGGGTCTAATTTTCTTTTTGGGGAACTTAATCCTATAACATTCCAATCAATAATAGATTATAATAAAGGACACTTGAAATAATATCACAAGTAGCTACAGTGAGAAACTGACCCCTAATTTCTATATTCTCAGAAGTTTCTGCTCTTCTTCTTTTACAGTCCTTCTTGTCCTGAATTTTGAGATACTCTTCCCATTTTGGATTTTTAATGATAAATTTTTCTTCAAAATTCCTGTGACTTTTACTATCCTCGTAAATAATGTCCATAATATCTTGTATGCTTTTCTTTCTGTTCTTTTTCCTTTTATTGTTGACATGAGAGCAGGTAGAGGACAGGAGTTTAGCAGCATTCTCAATCAATATTTCTAAGGTTGGATATAGCCGCCTCTGTAAGCCAATTTTGACCATTCTAACTGAATTTAAGTTTCAGCGGCTCTTTTTTGTATTTCCATTGTCTATAACTAAACTTAGGCTATCATGTAGGGTAGGTGCTTAATGAACTGGACATTATAATCCCTGAATTCTTTTGCATTACTTTTGAATTGTTGTTGATTATGCCATTTAAACCAATTCCTTCAGTGAAGTTTCCCTTGTGACTTTGCTGTACAAGTTGAACGGCTACATTAACATTATTTACTTGATCAACATTTTTATTTGATGCTCCTTATGGTAGGGTAATCTACATTTGCTGAATTTCCTCGGTGTTTTTCAACATATCTGACATTTTATTTGCACTTGGACCATTTCTTATACTTATATAGAAATGTATTATCTCTGAAACTGTAATATTGTCAGTTTTTCCGGATTCTTTTATCTAAATAGGATTTATTAAATTATTTACCCGAAAGCTACTTACAAATTCAAACATATCTTGATTTAAAAAATCTTGGTCAACATGAACATATATATACGAACTAAATATTTACCTACTCATGAAGAGAAACTGAAGCATAGGACAACGTAGGTGAATTTGGTTTGTCTGCTCTATGTTATGGAAACTGTGGGTAAAACGTAAATCCGTTCCAAAGCAAGTTGGTTAGATTTGGTTGAGTAGACATAATACTTAAAAAAAAGTTAATGCTGAAATTATTAACATGTCAATAACAACCTTTGAAATTCATACTTTACCTAAGAACCTACATGATACAATCCAAAGAGTAAAAACAGCTAAAATTACTACAAATATTCTGTGTACACATCCCCTCTAAGTTCTCTTCATATGTTGCTAAAGATTCTTCAACCAATATTATACCTAAACATTTTGAGTCCTAGTCCCGTTACCAAAATCATTTAACAGTTTGCAGCACACTTTCTTCCAAATTTTACTAGTTCACATGCTTAACCAGCATTACAAGTATTTCCCCATTAATCAGTTCCTCATAATTAGCATTGGGATTTGATCAACCCCTAATTTCCTCAATAATACCATTGCATAATTAGCCACTTAGTATATGGAAATGATATATTTTAGTTGTATTGTAGAGCCGCCATGGTTTATGCTTTATAAAACATACGAAGTAGACTTTCACAAATGGACATTATGTGCATTGCATTTCTTCTGTATCGATTATTACTTACTCTTAGCCGTGTTAATTCTTTCCTCATTTATCCCCATTTCTCCTCAAATTAGAAAATACTCTAAAAACCTATCCATTTTCATGTCCAGCACAATTTGGAATAGGTTAATCTTCTCTGTACGATTCACACCGCTTCTTCTTAGTCCGATCTTCAATCTCGCTGATTTTCAATCTCGCTTCTTCTTAGCCCGATCGTAGTCTCGAGTTTCAGCCCGATCTAGCAAATCGTTGTGCTCAGGTATTGTTAATCCGAGCTTCCTTCTCCTTCAACGATCAGGTAATTTCTACTACTCTTGGTTCTTCCTTCTGGAAAATACACCCCTGCACCGTTCTTCAGTCTTCTTCCCATTGCTTGCTCGGTTCATTTTCAGGAGTATTTATCAAAATTTTAAGTTCATCCCCAGAACCAAAATTTCAACAACATAAACATTTCAACACTGTTCTTCTTCTTGGCTGATCGTCCAAATTCAAACCACGTCTCGACTCCGTTAGTTGATGGAAACGGTGAGTTCAATGTCGAAGGATTAGAGAAATTCATCAGGAGAGCAACGCTTGCTGAGTATGGGCTTTTGTACGCTGTTGTTTGGACCATGGGGCCACAAAGTAGTGGTAAGTTTTCCCCCTGATTTATTTATACAAAATATTTGTGGAATTGTATTCATTTCTTCCGAAATATCTTCTTTATGTGACAAAAGTTATTTCCTTTTCGTATAACTGTAAATATGTGGATTGTCAAGGATATCAGATAACAGCGTGTAGTTTATTCCACTGATGATTTATTCTTTATATTGTTAGTAGTGAAGTAAGGTGACATGTTTGTATTTGAGGCCAAAGTGAAATAGTGATATATGCTCAAGATGTACGAGAGCAGAACATATCATAATAAACGTAGTTTCTAGAAATTCTGGTTTGTATTTCATCAAGATCATACCCATTTCTAAAGCAGTTTAAGGAGCATATTTTTATTGTTGTATTTGCTTGCTCTGTTTTCTAGCTGGAAAAAGCACCTTGCTAACCCGTCTTTTCAATACCAATTTCAGAGAAATGGACGAGTTTAAGGGAAGATAGCATTTTAAAATTTTCACAATATAGTTAAATGTCTCATTTTCTGCCTTTTTTTGTATGCACAATAACCAACTCTACATTTCAGGAGTCAAACCACCAAAGGTATTTGGATAGCTGTAAGTCTTGGAATTGAGCCTTGCACAATCTGACAATCGTCATGGATTTAGAGGGTCCGATGGTAGAGAAAGAGGAGAGGTGCATGATAATTCCAATTTCTCCACATTACCTATCTGCCATAATTTTATTTTTCCCCCCTTTTCAAAACCTTACCTATTTTAAATCATCGAACCATAGTTCATCCCCTATGTACTTGGAGCACTTTCCTCTTCCTTTGCTAAATCAAAACAGCTTTTCAGTTGCATCGATATACCATTCGTAACAGGCTTGTCGCTCTCCTCATACTGCCATGTTGCCGCTGCCTCCATGCCTCGTTATACCAGTACCACTCACCGTTTGCCATTATTATTCTGTCACTACCATGAGTCTATCACACTTCTGTTTGAATATAATTGCACTGGAATCTTCAACTCAACCACAATTGCAGCCTTAACTGCAACAGGTCATTGTAGTTTAGATCAAACAGTTTTCGGTTAGCATGTGTTTTAGCTTAGGCTACTTCAGTTTTTCAGCTCGTCCACTTCAGATCAGTTCTTCCTATTGCTCTCAATGCTTCAGTTCCACTCTTGGGTGCAGTAAGCGTTTCTGGTCAGTGTAGTTTAGATTAAACTCTTTTCTAGCTAGCAGACGTATCGGCTTAGCCTCCTTCAGCTATTTCAGATCGAAGACTTCAGATCAGTTCATCCTATTGCTTTATACGTCCCAGTTCTATACTTTAGTTAAGAGGGTGTTTTAGGACATAGTTTAGTCTACTCTAATCATATTTCCTATCTGCCTAGTACTTTAGTCTAGCTAGTACATTAGTTCAGTTAGCATATTGCCAGATTTTCTATGGTATGAACTTTCCCAATTCGAAGCTTAGTAACTCAGATTGGGAATATCATCATAACCACATTTTTTATACAGGCATAAACTCATCTACCAATCAGTTTGTATCATGATTTGGAGCTCACTTTGTTGTCATTTGATCCGCTTTACAATGCCAAGTTTATCACTTTGTTAGCAACAACTTACTCGCTTCCATTAGTCTCATACGTTTGCTTCAGTTCTGCCCCTGATTTCTGCCCTTCGGAACATAATATACTGGCTCAATTTGTTGCTTCATCCGATTCAGTGCCTGCTAATTCATCAATAAAGGAAGGTATAAAAAGATTGATTCTATTTAAAAAGAGGGTAACTTTGTACATGCACCTAACCATGATACCAGATACTTTGATTTATTTATCCCTATAAAAAGAGGGAAATTTGGAATTTTTGTCAAAGTAGCTTCATTTATGTATTTACAGATCGATAAGGTTACTAAGATAATTTGAGGATCAAAGGAGCTGGCAAACAAACCTAAACTCATGTTATTTTTATGCATGAAAGCGTTTTCTAAATGCTATTAAAAATCCTATTTGTTGCAGTGGATAGCATATAGCTTGTTAATATTTTTGTACGCTGCGTACTAAAAACTTAGGATTAACTGTAATTAACATGTGCAAACCTTAAAAATTCATGACCTAATATGTTTTTTGTATATTGCAGGAGCACCTTGAGTGGGAGATGAAGAATGGATGTGTTTATTTTCATAAAGC
The DNA here is from genome assembly GCA_030737815.1 of Allium fistulosum. NCBI lineage: Eukaryota > Viridiplantae > Streptophyta > Magnoliopsida > Asparagales > Amaryllidaceae > Allium > Allium fistulosum. The sequence goes on along the minus strand of CM060905.1, from coordinate 746,296,077 downwards.
AAAGGAAACTCAGCCATGCATAGGAATACCATCCGTGGATGTCATCCAGAAAACACTCAACTATGCCCAAGTGTTGGAGAGAATTATCTTCGGTATTTGTAGGATTTTAAATTTTAATTATGAACTTTATTATGTTTTTTTGATACTAAGACGATAGCATTGTAGATGTGATAACTTTTGTATTAAATTGTAATATTTTAAAAACTACTATTGGTGATGTGAATTTTCGTGTTATTGTTATTAAATATGAATGATTTTGATTGTTATTAGTGCGACGTTGGTTTTGGCTACAAAATGATATTAATGTTACAGATGTATGCTAGCCCAAATTTTTTTTTTGTATTTTTTTAACAATTGCCAAAAACATTTGTAAATGACTTATCATAATGGACATTATCAATTACAAAAGGTCTATTACAACATACATAAACAATTGTAAAAGTCTTTATTACAACGGGCGTGTACAACTGTCAAAAACTGTTGTAGAAATCTTTGATTCTATTACAACTTCAGATATTAAGATCGTCGGTTGACAGTTGTTATAGGCATATTACAATTATCATTGCAATTTGCGAAAGGGCTATTTTGTTGTAGTGATTATTTTTGAAAATATCAGATATCTGTGTCCATGAATGTAGATGGCTACTGGGTATTTATCGTATATTCTTCGATCCGTTCACAACTAATTAATCTAAACAAATAAGTAGAAAATTTTGATTCATTATAAATTCATTTTCAGTACTAAAAATATAAAAAATAATGAATATGCAAAGAAATTATTTTTAAACAGTAAATTTTGACTTTTATACGGATTCATTTTTGTAAGTAAATGGTAATTATTTTATATATTTTACACTAAAAATAAATAAATTTGCCAAACTATACCCATATTTTTTAAGAAATTCATATTTAGATCATTTTCAAATAATTTTACAAGCATAGACCACTTCAGACTGCTTAACATCAAAATAGTTAAAATGGTGAAGGCGCATTTTGAAATTTCGCATGTTGGTGATTTTTTAAAATGCCCTTTGTATAATTCTTGTTTTTTCGGAAATGCGCTTTTGTTTGAAACAGGAATTGTACAATGGCGAATTTTGAAAAACCGCCAACATGCAAAATTTTAAAATGTGCCTTTACAGTTTTTTCCAGTATTGCGCTAATACGACCATATGCAGCCTACATTGTAATATTTTCTTAAAGTGGTATAAATATGAAGCTAAAAAATAACCGCAAAATCTCTTTAAAAATAACTATGATCTTGATAAAAAACTGAACGAATAACTATCGAATGTGGATATGACCATATCCATATCCATATCTATTTTTCGAATATTGGATAATTTTTTATATTTCGGATATAAGTACAAACCGATTTGGAATTTTCTGTCCAAGGAGTATAACTGCTAAAATCACTTCAGATATCCTGTGTATACACACTCTCCATGTTCTCTTCCTACGGTGCTTAAGATTCTTCAACAACATTATAGCTAAACATTTTAAGTCCTAGTTTCATTACCAAAATCATTTAACAGTTTGCAGTACACTTTCTTCCAAATTTTACTAGTTGGCATACTTAACCAACATTACAAGTAATTCCCCATTAATCAGTTCCTCGTAATTATCATTGGGATTTGATCAACCCATGATTTCCTCAATAATACCATTACATAATTAGCCATTTATTATATGTAAATTATTGATATATATTAGCTGTACTGTAGAGCCGTCGTGGTTTGTGTTGTATCAAAATATGTAAAGTAGACTTTCACAAAAGGAAATTATGTACATTGCACTTCTTCTGTGTTGATTGTTACTTACTCTTTCGTATCATTTTATGACGACTGATGATATTAACGCCTTCTTAGCATGTGGGCGTGCACACATTTATAATCTTTTTGTTAAACTATTGTACTCATGCAGTTGAATTTCTGACTTCATCATTGAAGAGGTAAACAATCAAGTAAAGTTATTAATTTAATTCACAAAATATGTGTTCCTACGTAACTAACGTAACATTGTGAGATGAATCGAGTTTAGGTTATATATGAAGTAAGAATTGTACACTTCTTGCTTCACGTTTGAGTGTTGGATTGAGGATAACATTGATTTTACATCAAACTAGTTTTCCATATGGAGTTTTTAGGACCGTTCGAGTAGAAGCTAGAAATCAGACCATTGGCGTTGGATGCGTCGTGCCATTTCACCAGACGGTCATCCCATTTCGCAGCCCCTCCTCCCCTCTGTATAACCCAATTCCCCCTCCTCCACTCCACACCTGTCAAGCCAGCTCTACCACAGTTGTGTTTTGAGGGGCGGTCGAACTCGATACCACATTAGTAGGACGAATTTAAAATTATTAAATTAAGCTGCTATTTGTTTGGAAATAAATTTGCAACAATTACACAAGGTAAAAACAGTGAGCAAATTGTTCAATTTTATTTTTGAATAATAGTGATACTTAATTGAGGAAACCCTAACTTTGATTTGAACAAGTTTCTGGAAACTATGTTTATTTTATTGTTAGTTAACAGATGAAAATAGTTTAGTGGTGGAGTAGGAGAGAAAGGATATGATCGGATTTTATATATATAATACATAATATTAGATAGATATAGAATATTTTGAAACCCAGATAGATGTAGAATTGTATGTAATTATCAGCATTTCAGCAAGGAAGTAAAAAAGCGGAAGTTAACAGTGTTTCACCATTTAATTTTCAAAAAAGAAAAAAATTAAGAAAAAAAGGAAACTGGGGGATATGATTAGATTTTATGCATATTAATCTATCTTTATTCACGCCAATAGAGGCATTGCCTTAAATGTGCCCCTAATCATATGTCCCAATGCTCTCATATTTGGTAAAGGATGATAATTTGATTGGTAGAAGAAATTCTGCCACATTAATCCGTATATATATGTGTGGAGGTTATGGTTTCAAATTGATGATTCAGAAGATATCTCATTTTCTCTAGGATCAAATTCTCCCTCATTTAGTTAATCCATTAAATTTGGTATGACTTCTGCAATTACTAGTTTTCTATTTTTCCACATTGTAATCAATAGTGATACTTAATTGAGGAAACCTTAACTTTGATTTGAACAAGTTTCTGGAAACTATGTTTATTTTATTGTTAGTTAACAGAACGAAATAGTTTAGGGGTGGACTAGGAGAGAAAGGGATATGATCAAATTTTATATATAGTACATAGTATTAGATAGATATAGAATATTTTGAAACCCAGATATATATAGAATACTGTATGTAATTACCAGCATTTCAACGAGGAAGTAAAAAAGCTGAAGTTAACAGTGTTTCAGCATTTAATTTTCAAAAAAACAAAAACAAAAAAGGAAACTGGGGATATGATTATATTTTATGCATTTTAATCTGTCTTTATTAACGCCAATAGAGGCATTGCCCTAAATGTGTCCATAATCAAATATCAAAATGCTCTCATATTTGGTAAAGGATGATAATTTGATTGGTAGAAGAAATTCTACCACATTAATCTGCATATATATATATGTGTGCAGGTTATGGTTTCAAATTGATGATTCAGAAGATATCTCATTTTCTCTAGGATCAAATTCTCCCTCAGTTAGTTAATTCATTAAATTAGGTATGACTTCTGCAATTACTTGTTTTCTATTTTTCCACACTGTAATCAACGTGGATCTTTTGTTCCTTTTTTTTGTTTTTTTCGTTTGTATGTGATCAATTTTTATTCCTTGTTTTATGCGTAAGTTTTGAATTGAATATCATTAAAAAATCCTTGAATTCATGTAATATCTTATTCATGTTTCACATCTGCTTGATCTATACATGTATCAAAGACTTTTCTTTTGATAATTTAAGATTTGGTATACTATCAATTTGTTTTTGTTCTGAACTAAAACATCGGTTTATAAAACTATTTCGGGGTAGAAAAATAGATCTAAATGGTCGGTTATGTTATTTATAAAAAAAAGAAATTGAAACAATTTTTTTGTTTTGGGTAATAGTATAAACTCCGCTAAATTTTGAAAACAAATTATGCTGGTTAAAACATGTATGCATTTGTTATTGTTTATTTGGTAAATAAGTAGTGAATTTTGATTTGAGGGATACTCTGAAAATAATCAAATTTATGATAGGTAAATTTATGTAACGAATAATTTTGGATATATATATATAAACAAAATGACAAAAAATGACTTAAGTTTGCCATGATCATGAATAAAGACTGTATATAAAATAATAATTAGGTAATAATTAAGTTAAGATAATTAAGCAAAAATTTAAAATAAAATAATAATTTATTAGAAAAAGGCAAAGAATTTGTAAATAGATGACATAGAATACAATTTATACAATTGAATTCACAACACATTGCTTTGATGGTAGTCTAGTCTCTTAAAATGTCAATCAAAATATGGTGTTAAGATATCTTTTCATACTTGAAATTGTCGGACCTTTTTATAATTAAGTCTGACATGTCAACACACGTTGTCCTAACAAACAAACTGTAATCGATTGATTGCAGTGGTGTAATCCAAATCCATGTACAAAGTCTTAGTAAAATTAAAATTTGTGTATTATGTATGATGCATTTTGATTGGAATGTTATGGTAGGGATTGGTATAATTTTAGTTGGGAGTTAAGCATGCTAAGAATGAAAAAAAAACACCGTTAGTACAATTTTTGGAAATTAGTACACAGTATCTACATGCACATAAACGAACTTAATGAAAACATATCACACAGCGGCACATCACACTGATCACCCTAAATTGCTGACCACACTGTGCCATATCAAGTTTCATGTGTGCTATCCATTTTCTATGTATTGTAGTGTCCCAGGACACGTTATATTAAAAAAATTGTGCATAGGTTTTTATTGAATTTTAATTTTTATTGTTTTTTTAGAATATTTTTTATTATAGAATAATGGATACAGAGACCTTATGCCCCTATTTTGCTAGGTTCTCATTCGCTTACATTTATCCCACTTTTATATTGAATCTATTGTAGGAGTTTAGAGACAATTTAGTTCGAATGCCCGTTTAGTGTTAGAGTGCAGAGGCCGATCATATTGTAATTCAGGAATATGAGAGTCCCTATTTGGATTATTGCAAACAAATAGACGAATGAAAATTTAAACTTTGGGTTTAAATCAAATTATTGTTCAGCCATGTACATACTTTGGGTTTTACTCCAATTATTCTTCAGTTCAGGCATATCTCAAATCGTTGTTCAGCCAAAAGCTGGTTAAATCAACTAAAAAACTACACCCTTGCTCTTGAGTTAAACAACGGAATCTAACCCTGTGCCTATATATATATATATAAGAGGAGCGCACAAGTAATCAAATCAAATGCTTAGGAGTTGTTGGCTGAGAATGTCAAACTTTATGGAAAACCAAATTCAATTAATATTGTCATCTCCGAACGCCACTTCAAAAGAGATTAAGGGAAAACATACGATAAAACAAATAAATGTGCGTGTTGTGCATTTATACCTAGATTCTTTTGTGTCTGAATATGTTAATATACATTATAATACAATAAATGAAACGACCCAACTTTCTACTACCAGAAAGTTGCATCATTCTTAAGAAAGAGAGGGGTGAGAAATAGAAAAGATAAAGAAGAAAGCAGAAAACAACATCAGAATCTCAACAGCGGAACGAATGAAATATAATATATCACATAAGAGATTACATAGTATCATATATATCAGAGTTACACAGATAATACATCACATACTAGACAGTTATAAACACCTGTCTAGTTAATACAACTCGATACATCTCAAATACAACACAGATACAACACAGAGATACCAACACAGCGGAACACAATATATATCTACACGCTGAAGCCTCCTGCTCCATTGCTCCTCCACAATTCGTCAAAGCTAACCTGAATCCCTTGGCTACTCGTAAAAATTTGAGTACCCGAGAGTTTAAGAAAAACAGAAATAAACTCCGTGTCAGACATGGGTCTGGTATGAGTAACAGATTAAAGTTGCTTAACTTTGAAAATTCTTTGAAAACAAAAGGTATCACGTAAGACTTCCCACACATAAACATGGAAAAGTTTTTACCTTACGCTAACCAAACATTTGATAGGAAATCCAGTTATATTATAATAGTGTCTAGGGTTTTCAAGTAAAATACAGAAATAGCTGGAATGCTTACATCTCACGTTCCAACATAGTTGGTCACAACTAATACGTACGTCACTTATTGGAGATTGGATTCCATACAATGGCAGGGCTACTGGGGTACCGCCTGTCACAGTACGTGGCCTAGATCACCGTACCGAGGAGTACGCCCGCTCCCCTACAACACAAGGCCGGAACTTCCCTTACTGGATAATTCCCGGATAAGAAACCCCGCGGTTGGCGCGACCAACCACACACTAAGCCGAATAAAAGGGACTCTAGACAGGGGAAATCTCATCCTACTTGGGGGCTACCCACTAACCTTGCTGCACCTCCCCTGTTTTAGCCATTCCCGGTTGATGAGGCTTGAGGCTACGATTACCTTAACAGAACTCATCACTTAGAATGCTCATCGTCCACCTAACGATGTTCTGAAAGCATTCAATCCATACAAGTTCGTTCCAGGTTCGAACGAAACCGAAGGCATTATCTCGTTACACTCATTTTGGAAACATCCTCAGAGTTAACGACAATAACCCTTGCACTCTGAATCTTCATCTTTACTTGAGATTCACGACCTATCGTTAATTTGGATCGATGTGGTTTTCGGATATCTAAATCTGGAAACCCGATCCTGGTCTCATCGAAATCCAAATCGCCATCTTTTAAGGCCAAGTTGTTTTAAAGTTAAAACAATTCATTTCAATTCAATTCAATACTTTGAATTCACACCGCATTTAACATAGATAATATCACACATTTATCACAGATATATCCAATATCACATCACAGAATATCACAACATATCATCCAATAGATATCATCCAATTCAGATATAAACAAGGATTAATAATCACACCATTTATAATTAATTTAAAATGAATTAAATTAATCACTTATCTCTAATTAATTTAAAGTAAATTAAATTAATTACTTCATCATAAAAATCCTGCTTACATAACCATTAATTAATTACAAATCAATTAATTAATCATTCTCTAATTTCCTTCTTAATTAATCATCTTTATTTAACTGACCTTTAATTACATTCAAGTAATTATTCTTTAGTTAATTTTCACCAATTAATTATTCATAACCAAATACAGTAATTAATCTTTAATTACTTCATCTATTAATTAACTATAATTAATTACATTACTCCTTAATTAATTATATTAATTAATTACTCAAAGTCACTATTATTGATTAATTAATCTAAATTAATCAACCTTTAATTTTATCATTAATTATATTAATTAATGATCCCTAATTACATTTTTGATTTAATTATTCCATTTACATTAATTACTTTAAGTAATTAATCTTTATTTAACCATAATTATTAATCATCCTTGATTAATCCCATTCAGTAATTAACTACCCTTAATTACTTCACTTAATAAATTAATTACTCTTTAATTAATTTTCTAAATTTATCCCTTGATTAATTTCACAAAGTAATTTAATCCAAATTACTATCATACTCAAATCATCTTCAATCAATTACATATAGTAATTATCATTAATTACTTCATTAAGTAATTACACTTCATTAATTACATTTAAGTAATTATACTTATCAAATCATCTAATGATTTATTTAAATTAATTAAACTTAATTAATTAACTTAAACAAATCATATTAAAACTCGATTAATTACATTAATTGATTAATTCCTTAATTGCTTTCATTAAGTAATTACACTTAAACATTTTCACCAATGTTTATCTTTAATTAATTTATCTAATTAATTATTAAAATTAATCACATTAATATATTAATTATTTAATAGTCTTAAGTTAATGACCTTCATTAACTATTACAATTCTTAATTTCTTTTCTTAGGAAATTAAACTTAATTAATCAATATTAATTACAATTTAATTTATTCTTAACAGCCCATTAATTACTTCACTTATTATTTAATTAATTCAAGTTTTTAACAGTAACTTAATTAACCTTTAATTACTGATTAATTAACATTTACCCATTTATTTAAAATCTAACCTTATCAAATTAATGATCTTTAATTCCAAATTAATTATTCCTAATTAATTTACTTAAAACTTAATTAATAAGTTTAAAATCCATAATTACTTAATTAATCCGGTCATTAATTAGATTTATTAATCCATTTTAATTAACTTAATAATTAAATGAATCCAATCACTTAATTCCAATTTACCGATTTTAAACTAAATCCCTTTTAAATTTTCAAACCATTAATGTACACTTTAACTTTTAAACTTATTTACATCATTTAAAGTTATAAACTTTAGTCCATTTCAAAACCTAAGATTCAAATTTCAATTTGAATTCAGATTTAAAATTCAAATTTAAACTTGGTTTTAAATTCGTTTCAGATTTTATATTATACTTTTGAAATTAAGAAAACTACCAGGCTATACTTAATACAAAAGCCTGGAACAACCATACTCAAATCGACTAAAACTGCTTCGAGTCGTTCCTTCTCTGCCTCGAGTAAATCACTAGAAAAACTCGAGTAAAACCCGAGAGAAATTTCGTCTTCCCTAAAAAAAACAGAGATGAGAAAACGTGCACGTGCACGTGTACTTCGCCGGCGGTCAGTTCCAGCCGACCCCACGTCGTCGAACAAGTCAATGTTCCTACCCACATCTATTCCCGATCACCTGAACTACCCAAACTTCTCGAAATCAAATTCGAGAAGCTCGACCCCAAAACCTGGAAACACAGTAAACTCACCACGACCAAACCTGTCAACATTGCCTCGACCACAACGTGCCGACCACCTGAGAGCTTCCTCCTCCGGCCTCGTCTTCAATATCACCTAGACTTCAACTTCCCGAAGTATCAAAACACTCGATCCAACATTGAGGCCAAAGTGATCAAATTTCCATCATAGCTAAAAACTAGGTTTAGAAAATCAAATAGGCAACCACTGCCACCCCCATGCTCAGACCAACCACCAGTCATTTTTGCCTAACTCTCCATACATCCCACTACCATCAGAGAGGAACTTGACCTCTCCAATCACTGGGATCACCAGTGATTCCCAAAAACTCAAATTCTGGTCAACCCAGAATTGCACTTCCAAACCCTAACTAAAAAATGTGATTTTTGTTTTAAAAATCACTATTTGGTATAAAGATTCACTTTATATTACTGAATTGTTAAATTAACAAGTTTGAAAATTTGACAAAACTGAAGTATGACTGTCTTTTTGGATTTCCAAAACCTTTTCAGTTTTATATAACTTTATTAAAAATTTTAAACCTACTCTAGGATCAAACAAACAAATTTTGTTTAATACTTAAATCCAAATATAGAGTGGATCAAGAGATACTGGTTTTTGAATAAGTCTTTAGCTTGAAAAACTAGTAACAAAGGTGATACAGGGAAATAACATATACAAATATCAACATATCCATATATATGCAGAGATTCACCATACAAATATATTCACAAAGAAAACAAACATTCCAGAACTTTACATGCAACCAAAATCAAATTAAAGCTTTCAAAAGTGTGATGTTACTCACCAGTTTTTAAAAGAGGAAGAACAGAGCATCATTTTGAAACAGGCTTTGTATTTTGAAAACTGGTAATGCTTTTGAAAGTTGCAACTGGAACTTGTTAAATCTCCATGTTTTGTTGAGTAGAACTGAAGCTTCATTTGTTAATGTATTTACTTTACTAGAATGCTAAGTTTCTCTTTTTTTTTAAACGAAATGAAGAAGATAGAGGAGATTGATAAATAGATAGATGTTTTACGGGGTTGTTTACTTACTGGTACAAAAATATTCAGAGATATTTTCTATAGAGGGGGCTGAAATGAGATACATAAGGTACTAAAGATACAAACATTTAATGCTCATGTCCTTATGTCTACAACCTTCCTCTTACTTTACATTTCGTATGGTAATTAGGGATCATTTTGTACACAAAGATATTTTACATTTTTACTTTATTCTTTCAAGTGTACAAAATTGTTTTACTGAGCAAACAAGAACATATGTTTATTTCTTTCCCTTTTATACTCTTACAGCCTAGCAAATAAGTGTTTCCAGAATTTCTAAGTGTCTTTGTTTATTCTTGCCTTCTACTACATACAGGTTACCTACACAATGCTTTCAGCCTTGTAAACATAAGCAAGTATTCTTATAGACTATATTGTTAGATTTTTATGAAATGTGTCTTCTTATGTGCTTACATAAACATACATTTTCCTTTTCATATTTATTTCTAACATAGGTGTTTATTTTTTTATTCTCTTTTATTTTTAACTTAAACTATTCAATACTTCATTTACTTATTAATATATATATATATATAGATAAATTTTAAGAAATAAAAATAAAGCCAATTATATAAAAGCTCATACAATTATCTTTTAAAATCAAAACATTTTAAATATTTACTCTTTTTAAATTTTAAGGCTTTTGAATCCAAATAAATTCAAAAATCTAATTTAAAAATCAAGTTATGTATATACATATATAACTACATATTGAAATTTGAAAATAACACTTTATTTAAAAATCTATTTATATTCATATATAAAGCAATACATTAATAATGTTATTTGAAAATAACAATTTGTCAAATTTAAATAATTTATAAAGGAGATTATACATCCTTATTATTAAATAAATTAATATATCCTATTTATTAAACATATTCTAAAACAAGCCCTTTTATTTATCTCAACTTAAGCTAAGATATAATTTAATCAATTAAACATTTATCTTAGCTATTTTAAAACCATATAGTTATTTATTTGATAGCTTAATATCAAATTAAAATCAAATTTCCAAATTATCAAAAATATTAGAATTATAAAATATGCCTTATTAGTTAAATTTAAAACAAAGCTCATCTATTCACAATATATAAATTTATATATATTATAAATAGAAAACAATTTATTTAGCTTTTAAAAGATAAACTCACAATTTAAATGTTTATTTAAAGGAAGATTATTAAATCAATTCAAATTTATCAACAAAATCATCAAATCAATTTAATTTTTGATATAGATTATTAAATTGATATTGTCAGAAATTCCGGGATGTCACAATAAATGTTAGCTTTTCGGTTATATTTTGGTTTTCATTTTTGTGTGCTGGCATCTGAGGATTAAGTGCTCATGGAAAGTGAAAGTAGCATTCCCAAGTTTCATGTGAAATGTACATTCATGATGCTTAAGCTATTACGAACAAGGAGAGCACATGCTTGTGCCTAAAAATAGAAGTAAACATTATTCGGCTGTTGAGATGACTTATATCCAAAATTAGCTTTCCCTGTGCCCGCGCCAGTCATTGCCAATGCATATTATTTTATTTATTTCGTTTTTTTGTGTGTTTATTTAAAAGATGATGTTTGAAGTTATGCAGTCGATATACATGTTTAACATACTGATATTTTTAACATGGTAATATATTTGATATGTAATATCTTTTGTATACAACGAAATGTCTTTCAGAATGTTTTCTCCATTCAAAACGGGGCACCACGGCCGTCCCTGTTGAAGCAATTGAACTCGAAGAGATAAAATTATATACAAAAGGGGACCAGTAGCCAGCTGCTAAAGTGATCGGCAGGGTAGTAGAAATGCTAAAAGGCCACGGAGCAGATGAGCAAAAGCTGGTTGTTGCATTCTTCAGTCTATTACTAGCGTTCAACTACTCGCAAAAAGGGTAGGTGATGAAAAGTCTCGATCGATGTGGCTACAAAGGGGTAGAGGTTGGAGTAGGGGAAGCGCCAACTGAAGTCCCAGGCGGAAGCCCCTGCAAACCAATGTGCGACATCTTCCGTGGTTTGTTTTGAATTGGAAAGAAAGGCAAACAATATCAGCAGCCACATGATCTACTTAGTGCAAGCGATGATCGTCCGCCCTTAATCGCATTAGATAGTCCTGGAAGCAGTGATGTGGTATCGAGTTCGACTGCTTCTCAAAACACAGCTGCGGTAGAGCATCGCCATCGCACTGGCCTTCTAATTTTTGCTGCGGCTCTCCCACCAGTGCTCCACTAGCCATTTTGCGACAATCCTCCGACATCATTACAAGAATTTCGGCTGCTTCGATAACTTCCTGATCCTGTGAAGTATCAGTTTCCTTGTTACGCTCCATGCTTTTTTAGCTGGCCATGGAATTAGAAAAATGATGCTCGTAAACCTGTATACACAACAATGCATAAGATTTGATTATATAGAGTTATTATTACTGCGAACTGATATAAGAATGGATTTCTACTTACACACCTTGGCCTAGTATGAGGAAGATATGAAAAATCACCTCCTTATATAGATCGATCCTCTATCCAATTTTGTCAACTCGGATATGGTAATGAGACCAGATTAACAGAGTATAACTAGTGCAACCGTACAACGGTGGAAAAACCGACCGTTTAATTGTGTAAGTTTGAAAAGAAAACAATTGTTGTAATTTTTCATTGATTACCATTAAGCACATAATGATAATAATCATAAACGAAAATTATTTAAATCATTACAAAACAAAATATAGTGAAGAAATGTATAATTAACAATTGAATGCTGAAAATGATATATATAGAAATTTTCGTCATAAAATTAGAAATCCTAGTAAATGCAGGGAGTGCATACTATCAGTATGTCCTTGTATAATTAACATAATTAATAAAGGACAACGATGAAGCATAATAATAAAATGAAGAAACTCCAAATAAAGGTATATATACTTGATGTAAAATTAACTAATGCATACATATAGAAAAAACGACGTCTATATTGACCATTATATCAAACCAATATGCATGCACCTGCTTCGCACGTGTGCAAAAATACATTAAGCATCTTTTTAACTGGAGATTAACAGTGGTAAGTCATGTAATCGGAAAGTTTAAACAATTCTGAAATCAATATGCAACAGTATAACAACGTCTTATTGTTTATATTAATGGATACGATATATAAAATAGTGTTATGCAATAATAAACATTAATGACAATGATATAACTAAATGACGCAACTCATATATACAACTAATAGTTTTCATTTCATTGTTCTTTTAGAAAAGTACATTAATAAAATCTTTAAAACTTGAGAGATAACTATATAAGCATACAAACTATATAAGTATACACACACATAAAAGCATTGTATTTGATAAAAATCCTATATACTTTCTTAGTATATAACTTTGCGTATTAAATACAAAATTGGGAAATTCCCTCAATATAAATTTCCTTAGGTATAATCAATATATATTTTGCAGGACAAAACAACACATAAGCTTGTAAAAGAAAAACTTCTCTTGTATAATGTTTAAGCTAGACATAATTTTTGACCATGTTCGCTTCTATAAAGGATCAAGGCATGGATTTATTTGCAATGGATATTTCCACTTTAAGCACAATAGCTTCATCTCTACAAAACCATCAAAATCAACACCAAATATTCATCCAACATCTAAGTATGATTTTACTAAGATTGCTAAAATGGAAAAAAGATTAAATGGAAAAGAGATTAAAAAACCCATACAAATTTAACGAAAAAGGGAATAGTACAAATACATATACAAATGAATACAAATACAAAGGAAAACAAAACTATGAGTAGTAATGATGGTTGTTGCACAATGGCTGCAGCCATGAATCAATTTTGATAACTTGGTTTTAGAGTATACCCAAATTTACCTTCATGGTCATGTTTAATTTAGAATTAAAGAACAAATGTTAAGTCATATGAAAATCTAACTAAGTGATTAAAAAGGTGTTAGGAAAAAGATCCAAGATTAAGTAATAGAACTCTGAAACTGAACTATCAAAATAGATCAAAGTTTCAAAATCTACAAAACTGAGGCACCCATTGGTAAAACTTTTATGTAAAATTCTATCCACATTTGATTTGATATTTTCCCTTAGTTTGAACTTTTATATTTCACGTTCAAAACTGTAAATGATGACATGAATAGTAAGTTAATACCTCGGATTACATTAAAATACAAATGTGTTATATTTACCATTTTCATTAACCAACAAATACAATAAAGGCAAATTCAAAAAATTAATATATGCACTAAAATATAGCTGATTATGAACCGTGCGATATTGCACGGTTAGAGTCTGGTCGAATATCAAGTTGATCAGTGTTTATTGCCCCGCAGCCAAGATTAAATGGAATCATATTATTATTACCTACAATCGTGTTCCGTCGAAAGTTGTCTTCAAACAAAATGTGGTAGCCAATGGCGTATCAGTCGAGCATGAATGCCTTATCAGCAACTTGTCTTCTACTTTAGATTGGAGAATCGCTAAATTTTTTTTGTTTGGATAAGTGTCGATTCCATGAATAATGAGTTAGGATTTTGATTTGAAAAAAATGAATTAGGGGTTTTGATTTGGTTGTGAAGAATTGGTAAAACTCAGCTTAAATTCTTATTAATCACCAGCATCCTTATTTATAATACATACCCAAGACTCTATCTTATGGTAACTCTAGAATTGCGGAAACAATAGAAAATCTTCCGAAGATATATCCCTTATTACATACCACTCATAACATCTAATCATATATTCTAAATATAGCATAATATCCTAATCATATATCATAATATCTAATCATATATTCTAAATATATCTCAATACCCCCCCTCAAGTTGGAGCATGAGATTCAAAAATGCCCAACTTGGAGAGAAAAAAATCAAATCGAGCCTTGTCGAGAGCCTTTGTAAATATGTCTGCCAATTGTGATGATGTCGAGACATGAGTAGGAGATATCAAACCTTCATTGATCGCATCACGAACAAAGTGACAATCAACCTCGATGTGTTTCGTCCGCTCATGAAAAATAGGATTATTTGCTATATGTAACGCCGATTCACTATCACAAAATAATTTAATAGCTTTAGGATGATGCACACCCAAACTCAACAACAACCCTTTTAGCCACTTCAATTCGCAGGTAATTGCAGCCATAGACCTATATTCGGCTTCCACGGAAGACCGAGATACCGTATGTTGTTTCTTTGTCTTCCAAGAAATAGGAGATTGACCAAGGAACACAAGCCAACCTGTCAACGAGCGACGAGTAAGAGAACAAGCCACCCAATCCAAATCACACCATCCTTCCAAGGTCAACTCACTGTCAGCATGGAGCCAAATACCTTGACCCGGAGTCCCTTTCGAATAACGCACAACCCGGAGAGCCGCTTCCCAATGTTCAATTCGAGGTGCTTGCATAAATTGAGACAAAATATGAACTGGATAAGCCAGGTCCGGTCGAGTAACCGCAAGATAAATCAAACGACCCACAAGTCGTCGGTATGATTCAGGATCTGCTAGAAACTCTCCAGTTGCAAGACCTAGCTTATGATTTTGTTCTATAGGAAACCCAATTGGTTTTGCCCCCAATAAGCCTGCTTCAGAAATAACATCCAAAGTATATTTGCGCTGACATAAAAACAAGCCTGATGAAGTATGGGCGACTTCAATCCCCAAAAAATATTTGAGATTTCCAAGATCTTTCATTTTAAAACAATCACTAAGATAAGCTTTGAATATGGTAAGCGCAGCGGAATCATTCCCAGAAATAACAAGATCATCAACATAAACTAAGACATTAATCTGAACACCGCCTTTAGTAAATGTAAAAAGAGAATAATCTGAACAAGACTGAAGAAAGCCATACCCTTTCAAAGCTGACACCAATTTTTCAAACCAACATCTTGGAGCTTGTTTTAAGCCATACAATGACTTACGTAACCGACACACCAAAGTTGGATCCGAACTCTCAAACCCGGGAGGTAATTTCATGTATACCTCCTCATCAAGATCACCATGTAGAAACGCATTATGAACATCCATTTGATGTAGTTCCCAATTCTTGGATGCCGCTACGGCTAGAAAAACACGAACTATAGTCATCTTGGCAACAGGAGCAAAAGTTTCGTTGTAGTCAATTCCTTCTTGTTGGTGATTATCCAACACTACTGATCTGGATTTGAGACGCTCAACATCTCCATTTGATAAATATTTGGTCTTGTACACCCATTGACTACCAAGAGCACGTTTCCCCGGAGGAAGATGCTCCAAGGTCCATGTGTCGTTGTCTTTTAGAGCCCGTATCTCATCCTTCATGGAACGGCGCCACTCATCGGATTTCATGGCTTTTTTAAATGATTTAGGGTCATTACCCTTAATTATAGCTGCAAGAAATCTTTGATAATTAACAAAAAAATTGTCACAATTTATGTAATGTGCTGAGGATAAGGAGTACCTGAGGAGTGATTGGAACGAGGAGAATCAGAAGATGGACCATTAGCAAAAATCGTATGTGTCACAAAATCTCGATACAAAACATTTGGTTACTTTTCCCGAAGACCACGACCCATTTCCTGTGGACTAGTAGACTGATCTGAAGCAAAACCATGCGCAGACCTAGCAGACCCATCTAAAGACTGATCATCAATATGCATAGTGGGTCGCTGTTCCGCCCAGCGGTCGCTGGTTCTGGAACAATGGCATGTGCGGCAATTTGAACTTCGTTCATGTGATTATACCCATTATCATTAATCAAAAGATCAACATCCTCATCTTCATAAATTATTTCAGCAAAATCTTGATGAATATCATAGTCATTATTCTCACTAGATATTATACTGACATCTTCCGTACACCAAACGGGAACACCTACTCTACAAATTTCACATCCCTAGACACGAAAAATTCCTTTGTATCAAGATCAAATAATTTCCACCCCTTCTTACCGAATGGGTAACCCATAAAAATACACTTTCGACTCCGACTTGCAAATTTATCTCCCTTAGTCTTTTGATTATGAGCAAAGCACAAGCACCTAAAGGTTCGAATAGCACCAAAAGAGGGTGGTT
The DNA here is from genome assembly GCA_030737815.1 of Allium fistulosum. Classification (NCBI taxonomy): domain Eukaryota; kingdom Viridiplantae; phylum Streptophyta; class Magnoliopsida; order Asparagales; family Amaryllidaceae; genus Allium; species Allium fistulosum. The sequence goes on along the minus strand of CM060905.1, from coordinate 746,279,076 downwards.
TACTAAAAAGTATCTCAAAAGGTGTTTTATTTTGTAACATGGAAGAGGGTGTACGATTAATTAAATGAGCGGCAGCAAGAACACATTCACCCCAAAAATAAATAGGCAAGTTTGCTTGAAAGCGTAATGCCCTACCCACATTCAAAATATGTTTATGTTTCCTTTCAACTCTCCCATTTTTTTGTGGAGTGCCCACACATGAAGTTTGAAACAAAATTCCAGTTGCATTAAAATAATCAATCAAACAATTAAACTCAGTTCCATTATCACTTTGAATGACCTTAATTGTTTGAGAAAACTGCCTATCGACCATAGAAACAAAGGACATAAACATTTGAAACACCTCTAATTTGTCAACCAACAAATAAATCCAAAATGCTCTCGAAAAATCATCAACTATTGTCAGAAAATAACGGACCCCACACGACGAAACGTGTCGATATGGACCCCACAAATCACAATGTATTTTCTCTAAAATTCTAGAAGCTTTATTGTCACTTAAAGGAAACTTGTCTCTAGAATGTTTAGCACGCATACATACTTCACACCCTTTATCTAAACTATCTTTATTATTTTTAACGTGAGGAATTAACTTAACTACTTTTTTGGAAGGAAGCCGGAGCCGACGATGCCACAACTCCAAATTTGATGTTGCTTCAATTGTTGACACAAATTCCGGTTCTCTAAAGTAGTACAGTCCATCTCTCCTAACTCCCATTCCAATCAGCTCCTTCATTTGGTCCTGTATAGCACAAATATGAGAATCAAATTGGACAATAGTTCGTAAATCATCATTAAGTTGGGAAACAGAAATTAAATTGCAACTCAAATTTGGAACATAAAGTACTCCGGCGAGAGTAATTTTGTCCGACACACATACGGATCCCACCAAAGTAGCAAACACTTTTTCACCATTTGGCAAACTGACGCAGCACGGAAGTAGATCTGAACCAGCGGACAGATCTATCCAGGATACAATCACGAATTGCGGAGGATAATCGATGAAACAAGATAAATTGATGAATTGATGATACCCAAATGCCCAAATCCGTTGATCTCTCGAGATACCGGATTCTAGCTATCTTCAACACATTGATCGCGCACGATACCGCGTTAGAAGATCTATGATTCTTCGACATTGATCTCGCGCACGAGATTCCGTGAATCGGCTTCAAAATCGTTGATTCGAGCGCACTCGAATATCCGAAGATGGAGAAAGGAGATAACACTCAACTTCCAATTTTAATGGAGGCACAAAGCTCTCAACAAATTTTTATTCAAAAATCAACCCCTTTACAAATGACCATACACCCCTATTTATAGAGAAAGTACAACACCAGACGACTTACATCACAAAACACAATACAAGTCATTCACGACCTAACACATACAAGTTACAACAGTACGTGCGACCAACGACCTAACTGCACGCGACTTACAACACAACAGAAGTTACAACATTACAACATACACGACTTAAGAAAATATAACATCTTGCGACATATCATCTGGAGCGATCTAACACATCTGCATCACATGCGACTTAAGCAAATAGTTCATCTTTAGGCGACTTAGCGACATAAGCTTCAAGCGACATAAGGAAATCATCTTCACGCGATCTAAACTTCAGCGACTTAACATGAGCGACTTAAAAATAAGCGGCATAAGGTAGGCGCCTTAACTCACTAGGTTGCTTGAACGACTTGAAAATAACTCGTTATTCCGAGGCAATGCTTCAACCTCCCTTTGTATCTCGTTACGCCGTAGCTTGCTAGGTCGCTGGCTTTGATTTCTTGAGGAGTTAACTCGTTATGCCATAGTTCGCTAGGTTGTTGATCGCTAGGTCGTGGACGACTTAAGCCTAGCTCGCTTGGTCGTTGGTGGCATAAGGTAGACGACCTAAGGCTTAAGGCATGGTGCGCTGCATCACAAACCAACAGAACACTCAAGGTTTTGTGTGTCGAATAACCATGAACGTTGCCCTATAACATGATGGGTTGCTCCGGTATCGATAATCCATGAAGCATCTTCAAACTTACCACTCAATCGATTTTCGGGATTTTTACTATTACCAATCACGCCCGAAATAGCTTTCCACTGCTCACTTGTGAACAATTGATCTTCACCATCAGCCATGGCAAATTATTCTTGAAGAAAAAACAAATCGTTCTTTGGCTTTGATACCATGAAGAATTGGTAAAACTCAGCTTGAATTCTTATTAATCACCAGCATCCTTATTTATAATACATACCAAAGACTCTATCTTATGGTAACTCTAGAATTGCGGAAACAGCAGGAAATATTCCAAAGATATATCCCTTATTATATACCACTCATAACATCTAATCATATATTCTAAATATAGCATAATATCCTAATCATATATCATAATATCTAATCATATATTCTAAATATATCTCAATAGGTTGGCTCTGTCAATTGATTGACGGTAGTAAAGATAAATTTTACAAAAATTAGAATTTAATTTGGTTTTGTCCAGATAGTTGTTGTTGCCACAAAAATCTATGAGAAATTATCTGAGAACTGAAGAATAAACAGGTGCAAAAAAGTGGAATTTGGGTTTAGGGTTTAGAAACCGAACAAGTGGGAAAAAATGAGGAGAAGAGCGGTAAACGGGAGGGGACACGGAGCTGTGGTCGCATGTTTTTTTAGGCTTAAGAAAAATTGATTTTCACTGACGGTAAACAAACCTCTATACGGTCGATTTGATAAACAAACATCCCTACAGTCGGTTTGATAAACATAATCCATATGTATAACTATCAGACCCGGTCCAAAGTTATATCAAGTCATAGACAAACAACTACTTTGGGCCCAAAGTAAACTAACATACATTATCAAATGCATGTATTACTGTGTTAAAATCCCCAACTAAATTCCATGGGTTAACAATTTTATTATTTACAAGCTTCAAGTGATTCCATAACAATAATCTATCTTTTTCAATATTTAAAGCATATACAAAGTTTACTTCTAATAGTAAACCTCCCTTATTTTTAAATTTACAATGAATGTATTGTAAATTTAAAAAAATACTGATATAAATCCCAAATATTAGGATCCCAATTTCTATCATTCTGCCACTACCCCATTGAATTGTTATTAACAACACCACAATTACTTAAGTATCTGTTTTTATAACAAATTAAATTATGATCATAAGTTTGTGTTCAAGTATGCCAATGGATGATGGGTTTACATGAAGCTAGCAAAATCAAAAGGGTCTAATTTTCTTTTTAGGGAACTTAATCCTATAATATTCCAAGCAATAATAGATTATAATAATGGACACATAAAAGAATATCACAAGTAGCTACAGTGAGAAACTGAATCCCTAATTTCTATATTCTCAGAAGTTTTTTCTCTTCTTCTTTTACGGTCCTTCTTGTCCTAAATTTTGAGATACTCGTCCCATTTGAATTTTTAATGATAAATTTTTCTACAAAATTCTTATGAGTTTTACTGTCTTCGTTACTAATGTCCATAATATCTTGTATGCTTTTCTTTCTTTTCTTTTTCCTTTTATTGTTGAAATGAGAGGAGATAGAAGACAGGAGTTTAGCTGCAATCTCAATCAATATTTCCAAGGTTGGATATAGCCGCCTCTCTAAGCCAATATTGACCATGTTAACTGAATTTAAGTTTAGGCGGCTCTTTTTTGTATTGCCATTGTCTGTAACTAAACCTGGGCTATCAGGTAAGGGAGGTGCTTAATGAACTAGACATTATAATCCCTGAATTCTTTTGCATTACTTTTGAATTGTTATTGATTATGCCATTTAAACAAATTCCTTCAGTGAAGTTTCTATTGTGACTAATTTGCTGTACAAGTTAAATGACTACAGTAACATTATTTACTTGATCATCATTTTTATTTGATGCTTCTTGTGGTAGGGTAATCTCCATTTGCTTAATTTCCTCGGTGTTTTTCAAAATATCTGACATTTTATTTATAGTCGGATCATTTCTTATACTTACAAAGAAGTGTATTTTTTCTTAAACCGTAATATTGTCAGTTTTTTCTAATTCTTTTATCTGAACATGATTTATTAAATTATTTACCTGAATGCTGCTTACAAATTCAAACATTTCTTGATTTAAAAAATCTTGGTCAAAATAAACATATACACGAACTAAATATTTATCTACTCATGAAGAAAAACTGAAGCATAGGACAATGAAGATGAATTTGGTTTGTCTGTTCTATGTTATGGAAACTGTGGATATAAAACTTAAATCCGTTCCAAACCAAGTTGGTTAGATTTGGTTGAGCTGGCATTGTTAGGTGTGGCTCGCATTGTAAATGGACTGGGGTGCGTGGATTGAACAGGTTAAAAGTCGCACATCGCTGGATATTTGGAATAATCGTGGTATATATATGGGATTGGTGGCACGTAACATTGAGAATTTCTTTTGTTACAATGTGTTGCCAAGCGATGGAGGGATGTTCAATCGGGACGCCAACATGGGAGACTTCGACTGTTGACTCCGGCTAGACACGGTGAAGCGAACGCGTACGGTACGCGGGAATGCCGAAACTCAACATGCATAATACTTAAAAAAAGTTTAATGCTAAAATTAATAACATGTCAATAACAACCTATGAAATTCATAGTTAACCTAAGAACCTAAATAATACAATCCAAAGAGTAAAAACAGCTTAAATTACTAACAAACATTCTGTGTATATACTCTCTCTAAGTTCTCTTTCTACGTTGCTTAAGGTTCTTCAGACAATATTATAGCTAAACATTTTGAGTCCTAATCCGGTTACCAAAATCATCTAATAGTTTGTAGTACACTTTCTTCCAAATTTTACTAGTTGACATACTTAATGAACCAGCATTACAAGTTATTCCCCATCAATCGATTCCTCATAATTAGCATTGGGATTTGATCAACCCCTAATTTCCTCAATAATACCAATCGTAGCCAAATATTATAAGTAAATGATATATATTAGCTGCACTGAAGAGCCGCCATGGTTTGTGCTGTATAAAACATGTGAAGTTGACTTTCACAAAAGAAAATTGTGTACATTGCACTTCTTCTGTATTGATTGTTACTTACTCCTTTTATGATTTTACGACGACCGATGACATTAGCGCCTTCTTAGCATGCGGGCATGCACACATTTATAATATTTTTGTTAAACTATTGTATTAGAAGGCTAATGACTTTTTAAAATTCAAGGATACAGCAAAAAACAAAGCATTTTGCAGTTCACTATAGTACAGTAGCAACGTTGTATATTTTATTGTTATTTTTTGTTAATTTTCTTTTTTTTTCATGCTAGTTCACATCAGTCTTGAAGCAAAATGGATACCGTGGCAACAAAAACTGACAGTATCATGAGGAAAGTAATGTTGTACGTTTTTGTGAATGTTTTGACTAAGTCCTTGAAGCAATAGATACCAAGGAAAGCCATTACTTTGGATTCAAGACGTCAGGTCTGGTGGCTTGTGTTGGATTTCAGCAGAATAGAAAATACTGGGTTTTGAGCAATCAATATTTTTGTTCAGATTTGCTCTAAACCCAGGGTAGAAATGTTTGCTTGTTCTGTCTTAAATAGGATCCCTCTACTAATTCTCCTATCTACATGAACACGTATCCTTATTAGTTATAAATATCGAAGAGGACCGTTATGCAAAACTGTTTGTACAACGGTTTAATCACCATAGAGAACTACCGTATAAGCTTAGAATACAAAGTATCTGAGTGTTTCGTATTGTTCGTAGTGTAGATATGAGTTCATCCATGAACGTTTTGCCTGATTCGAGTTAGTATGAAGAATTTTCCGTAATTTAAATGAGAAAAATAATGACTTTTGCCTAGTTGGAGTTTAGATGTGTAAATATAACATGTTATTTGCTAAGTTCAACTATTAGTCATATTGAAGAACAATGGCGTACATTCAGAATATAATGTATTTAAGTGTTCTGTATCGTCCGTAATGTAAATCTGAATTCATTGCTTTATCTGGTTCCAAATCAATATGAAGAAGTTACTGCAATTTAAGAAAAAAATTACGACTTTATTCCAATCAGAGTTTAAATATGAGGATATATACTGTTATTTGCTAAGTATGACTGTTAGTCACCATGATAAACCAAAGACCACATGATATCGCATGTCCAAAATACAAATTAATTATCGGAGTATTTACCTATTATGACTTCTTGATTGACCGTTGTCATAAATCTATTATAACGGTCGTTGCAAGTTGTGAAATGAGTTTTTCGATATAGTGTATTTTTCCTCGGGGAACAGTGAGATAAACTCTATAACCATCTTATACAGAAATATAAACACATCTTATACAGAAATATAAACAAAAAAAGTAGAAGTAACGACAATAAACAATCCCACCAAATGGCAGAATATTCCCACTGAACTAGGTAAAATAGAAACACAGTTTCTTTTTCATCTTAGCTGGGTAAATCAAAGTACATATATGAGGGTGCATTTAGCACTATTCTCAATAATGCCCAAACAAAGTTATAGCATCCAAGTTTTTTTTACTAATCTTATAAACCGATGAACTATCTTGTCAATTAGTCTCTCTCTCACAGTCAGTTGCGCGGATTGAGCCATACTAACATGGCCATAACACTCTTTTACGTTTATACTTAATCTAAGAACCAACATAATGCAATCTAAAATAGGTCTAGAAGTGATTGGATACAGATTCGGATAATATCATATTTGTATCCGTGTTCAAAATCATTTTCCAATATCGAATATTTTTATACGCAGATGCGGACGGATACCGAATATTTATCAGATATTCTTCGACCAATTCACAATTAGTAAATCTAACAAATAGTAAAAAAAAATTAATATATTATATAAATATATTTCGATGCTAAAAAATAATAATGATTATGCTAAAAAAATTAATTTTAAGTAGCAAATATTGACTTTTGTACCCACATTAATTTTTATGCATTGATAAAATGGTAAATTACAATCATTATATGTACTAAAATACATTAAAAATAACAATAATCTTGATAAAAAAACTAGACGAATAATTATCGAATGTGAATATGATTAAATCCGTATCTGTATTTATTTTTCGAATATCGAATAACATTTCATGTCTCGGATATGGATATGAACAGGTTTTTTCCGCTTACTCGTTGACAACCCTAATATAAAGAGGAAAATAGCTAAAATTACTACAAATATTATGTGTATACACTCTCTCTAAGTTCTCTTTCTACGTTACCAAAGATTCTTCCGACAATATTATCTCTAAACATTTTGAGTCCTAGTCCCGTTACCAAAATCATTTAATAGTTTGCAGTACACTTTCTTCCAAATTTTACTAGTTGACATACTTAATCAGCATTGCAAGTAATTCCTCATTAATCAATTCCTCGGATATAGCATTGGGATTTGATCAACCCCTAATCTCCTCAATAATACTATTACATAATTAGCCAAATATTATACATAAATGATATGTATTAGCTTTAATGTAGAGCTGCCGCCATAGTTTATGCTTTCTAATATCATGTGAAGTAGACTTTCACAAAAGAGAATTATGTACACTGCTCTTCTTCTGTGTTGATTGTAACTTACTTTTTGTATGATTTTATGACGACTGATAATGAAAGAATCTTCTTAGCATGCGGGCTGTACACATTTATAATCTTTTTGTTAAATTATTATATTATTAAGAAGGCAAATGACTGTTTAAAATTCAAGGATACAGCAAAAAATGCACTTTATTGTTCACCATACTACAGTAGAACCGTTTTTTTAATTATTACTTTTTTTTGGTTTTATGATTAGTGCAAGTAAAACAATTACTTTGGGTTCAATACTTCGGGTCTGGTGGCTTATGTTCGATTTCAGAAAAACATTGGTTTGTGACCATCAATATTTTTGTTCAAATTTTCTCTAAACACAGGCAAGAAATGTTTACCTGTTTTCTGCTTTAAATTAAACTAGTTTGTAATCCTTGCGTTGCACACGATATATTATAGAAAAATGATGTTATAAATATTTTAAAAAATAGAATTTATTATGCAATATATGGTGAATTTATTATGATAAATGAGTTATAAATCAGTGTCATGTCGAAGGAATGGAGAAATTCATCAGGAGAGTGATGCTTGCTGAGTATGGGCTTTTGTACGCTGTCGTTTGGACCATGGGGCCACAAAGTAGTGGTAAGTTTTTCCCTGATTTATTTATACAAAATATTTGTGGAACCGTGAATATGTGTATTGTCAAGGATATCAGATAACAGTGTGTAGTTTATTCTACTGATGATTTATTCTTTATATTGCTAGAAGTGCAGTAAGGTGGCATGTTTGTATTTGAGGCCAAAGTAAAATAGTAACATATGCTCAAGATGTACGAGAGCAGAATATACCAAAACTAACGTAGTTCCTTGACCACTAAATGTAGAATTCCGGTTTGTATTTCATCAAGATGATACCCATTTCCAAAGCAGTGCAAGGAACACATTTTTATTGTTTTCTTTGCTTGCTCTATTTTCGAGCAGGAAAAAGCACCTTGCTAACCGGTCTTTTCAATACCAATTTCAGAGAAATGGACGAGTTTAAGGGAAGATAGCATTTTAAAATTTTCACAATATAGTTAAATGTTTCATTTTCAGCCTTTATTCATATGTACAAAAACCAACTCTATATTTCAGGAGTCAAACCACCAAAGGTATTTGGATAGCTGTAAGTCCTGGAATTGAGCCTTGCACAATCTGACAATCGTCATGGATTTAGAGGGTCCGATGGCAGAGAAAGAGGAGAGGTGCATGATAATTCCAATTTCTCCACATTACCTATCTGCCATAATCTTATTTTTTTTCCCCCTTTTCAATACCTTACCTATCTTAAATCATCGAACCATAGTTCATCCCCTTTGTACTTGGAGTACTTTCTTCTTCCTCTGCTAAATCAAAACAGCTTTCATTTGCGTCGATATACCATTCGCAACAGGCTTGTCGTTCTCCTCATACTGCCATGTTGTCGCTGCCACCATGCCTCGTTATACCAGTACCACTCACCGTTTGCCATTATTATTCTGTCACTATCAGGAGTCTATCACACTTCAGTTTGAATATAATTGCACTGGAATCTTCAAGTCAGTCACAATTGCAGCCTTAACTGCAACAGGTCATTGTAGTTTAGATCAAACAGTTTTTTGTTAGCATGTGCTTTAGCTTAGCCTACTTCAGTTTTTCAGCTCGTCTGCTTCAGATCAGTTCTTCCTACTGCTCTCAATGCTTCAGTGCAGCAAGAGTTTAAGGTCAATGCAGTTTAGATTAAACTCTTTTCTGGCTAGCAGGCGTATCAGCTTAGCCTCCTTCAGCTTATTCAAATCGGAGACTTCAGATCAGTTCATCCTATTGGTTTATATGTCCCAATTCTATACTTTAGCGCAACAGGTGTTTCAGGACATAGTTTACTCTACTCTGATCATATTTCGTATCTGCCTAGTACATTAGTTCAGTTCATCATATTGCCAGGTTTTCTATGGTTTGAACTTTCCCAATTCGAAGCTTGGTAACTCAGATTGGGAACATCATCACAACCACATTTTTTATACAGGCATAAGCTCATCTACCAATCAGTTTGTATCATGATCTGGAGCTCACTTTGTTAGTCATTTGATTCGCTTTACAATGCCTAGTTTATCACTTTGTTAGCAACAGCTGATTCGCTTCCATTAGTCTCATACGTTTACTTCAGTTCTGCCCCTAATTTCTGCCCTTCAGAACATAATATACTGGCTTAATTTGTTGCTTCATCTGATTCAGTATCTGCTAACTAATTCATCAATAAAGGTATAAAAATTCTATTTAAAAAGTGGGTAACTTTATACATGCACCTAACAATGATACCATGATTTATTTATCCCTATAAAAAGATGGAAATTTGGAATTTTTGTCAAAGTAGCTTCATTTAGGTATTTACAGATCGATAAGGTTACTAAGATAATTTGAGAATCAAAGCAGCTGGCAAACAAAGCTACACTCATGTTAATTTTATGCATGAAAGAATTTTCTAAATGCTATTAAAAATCCTATTTGTTGCAGTGGATAGTATATAGCATATTAATATTTTTTTACGCTGCCTACTAAAAACATAGGATTAACTGTAGTTAACATGTGCAAACCTTAAAAATTCATGACCTAATATGTTTTTTGAATATTGCAGGAGCACCATGAGTGGGAGATGAAGAATGGATGTGTTTATTTTCATAAAGCAAAGGAAACTCAGCCATGCAAAGGAATACCATCCGTGGATATCATCCAGAAAACACTCAACTATGCCCAAGATTTGGAGAGAATTATCTTCGGTATTTGTAGGATTTTAAATTTTAATTATGAACTTTATTATGTCTTTTTGATACTAAGACGATAGCATTGTAGATGTGATAACATTTGTATTAAATTGTAATATTTTAAAAACTACTATTGGTGATGTGAATTTTTGTGTTATTTTTATTAAATATGAATGATTTTGATTGTTATTAGTACGATGTGGTTTTTGCTGCAAAATGATATTAATGTTACGGATGTATACTAGCCTAAATTTTTTTATTTTGTATTTTTTTTTAACAACTGGCAAAAACATTTGTAAATGACTTATCACAACGGACATTATCATTGCAAAAGGTCTATTACAACATACATAAACAATTGTAAAAGTCTTTATTACAACGAGCGTGTACAACGGTCAAAAACTGTTGTAAAAATCTTTGACTCTATTACAACTTCAGATATTATGACCGTCGGTTGACAGTTGTTATAATCATATTACAACTGTGATTGCAAGTTGCAAAAAGGGTATTTTGTTGTAGTGATCATTTTTGAAAATATCAGATGTCTGTATCCGCGAATGCAGACGGCTATCGAGTATTTATCGGATATTCTTTGATCCGTCACAACTAATCAATCTAAACTAATAAGTAGATTTTAATTCATTATAAATTCATTTCAGTACTAAAAATATAAAATTTAATGAATACGGAAAGAAATTAATTTTAAACAACAAATTTTGACTTTTGTACAGATTAATTTTTGTAAGTAAATGACAATTATTTTATATATTTTAATACACTAAAAATAAATAAATTTCCCAAATTTTGCCCATAATTTTTAGGAAATTCGTATTTAGATCATTTTCAAATAATGTTACAAGCATAGACCACTTCTGACCGCTTAACATCAAAATAGTTAAAATGGTGAAGGCACATTTTGAAATTTTGCATGTTGATGATTTTTTAAAATGCCCTTTGTATAATTCTTGTTTTTTCGGAAATGCGCTTTTGTTAGAAACATGAATAATACATTGGTGAATTTTGAAAAACCGTCAACATGCACAATTTCAGAATGTGCCTTTACAGTTTTTTCAGCATCGCGCTAATACGACCATATGCGACCTACATTGTAATATTTTCCTAAAGTGGTCTAAATATGAAGCTAAAAAATAACCGCAAAATCTCTTTAAAAATAACTATGATCTTGATAAAAACTGAATGAATAACTATCGAATGTGAATATGGCCATATCCATATCCATATCTATTTTTCGAATATTGGATAATTTTTCATATTTTGGATATAAGTACGAACGGTGTGACGCCAAACCTCTATACTCACACTAGCCAAGGACACTACGGGGTAATGGCGTCGTCTAGCACGAAGAATAAGGATATTGAGGAGCAACCATCTATGTAATTGCTTTATGCGAGTACCGATATGTCAGATAGTATGTCATGCATTTCACTTCAAGAGAAAATCTGACATATCAAATACAAACTCAAAGCTACTACACAGTGGCTATGTGGTATTCGGAAACAAATATAAAATAAGCATAACATAAATCAGTCATAAATATTCATATTAGTTAGGCGAAAACAGATATGAATATAACACATAGAAGTGTACATCAAAGTAATGTTCATACAAGATCCACTACATCACAAAAGAATATGTATACATCAAGTAGTTCCTATCTCAAATGTATAAAAACAAAAACTACTAAGCTAAAATAGTTAGCCAAAAGTCAAAAACTAGTCCCTACTAAGAAGTTAAGTGGAAGTACCTGAAACACCTCGGTCTGACCGAGTATTATTTAAGAAGAAAGATAATAAATGGATCAGTCTAGCTATAAATATCATATAAGATGAGATAGGATAAGAGATATGCCAAAAATATATGATAACAATAATGTCATACTACGACAAGTATATATTTGATAACAATGAAAATCATATAATATCTCAAATCTCCTTAAATATCCAAAAAAGAATATCATATTCTTTAGCTTATTCACCAAACCTCAAATATTGACAAAACATATCAATGCAAAGCTCAAATATTGGTGAAACACAAATTCCAGAAATCAATAATTAGAAATCCAGAAAACGCAAAAGGGGAGGCCTATCATAAACGGGAGCATGAAAACTCACCAACACGTGTATCAAAAACAGGACGCTATCCCATAAAAATACGGGGTACAGTCCCCCCTTGGAGACTGATAAGCTGAACATCGACGCACCTAAAAAGATACGCCATATGCACAGGCGAACATCGACGCACCTAAAAAGGTACACCCCATGCACATATTTATCGAGCCGAACATCGACGCACCTAAAAAGATACGCCCCATGCACAGACTAATTGAGCCGAACATCGACGCACCTAAAAAGATACACCCCATGTACTGACTCATTGAGCCGATTGCTCCACGAACGGTCAAAAGACCATGGGTCGCTACCTCACTAAATTGAGCCGAAGCTCCAAAGAATAAGTGTAAATTACACCAAGCTAGTAAATAAATGAGTTTAGCTTCATGTCCCATAACCACTGGATTAACTTAAATATTTACGAACAAATTGTAGATTTCCACTCAAAAATACCAAATGATCATCATTGATCAAAAAGAAGTGTAAATTACACTAAGCTAGTAAATAAATGAGTTTAGCTTCATGTCCCATAACCACTAGCTTAACTTAAATATTTACGAACAAATTGTAGATTTCCACTTGAAAATACCAAATGATCATCATTGATAAAAAAGAAGTGTAAATTACACTAAGCTAGTAAATAAATGAGTTTAGCTTCATGTCTCATAACCACTGGCTTAACTTAAATATTTATGAACAAATTGTAGATTTCCACTCGAAAATACCAAATGATCATCATTGATCAAAAAGAAGTGTAAATTACACTAAGCTAGTAAATAAATGAGTTTAGCTTCATGTCCCATAACCATTGGCTTAACTTAAATATTTACGAACAAATTGTAGATTTCCACTCGAAAATTGTCACGAGATTTCAATCGAACAAGTCTAAGAATTAACCGACGAAGTAAACGCAAGCGTTTCATACCACATGTTTTGCTAAGTCATTTAATTGGATTTCTCGTACGAATGAGGTAAAGATTTGTATATACTAATAGATTGGAAAACAATTTTAAAACGAGCTTTGTATTTAAAAGTAGTGTTGAAATCGTTTTTTGTGAAAGAGTTTGAGTATTTACTACTAGTATAGAAACCTTTGTATTTTGAAGTGACAAATCATAGAGACGATTGTAAAAAAACAGTCCATCGCCAAAAATTCACATACGATGACGTGAATCAAACCATAGAAATCGATAACAAATCCATCAAATGGATATCCCCAAAAATCCAGAGAAGAAGTCATCAAAGTCGATAATAAATGACAACAACCAACCGGATCGACAAAAATCGATTAAAATGGAAATTCGCATGAAAACAAGCAAAATGCCAAATTTTATCAACGCCAGACGTCTGGTGGTTCTCCCCAGACGTCTGAGCTGAAGGTCTAGAATTTTTCAAAACCACTCAGATGTCTAAGCTTAAGATCTGGAACGATTGTTCCTTTGCCTCAGACGTATGAGTGTTTTACCAGACGTATGAGCTGAAGCTCAGAGCAAAAATCAGCCTAGGCCATTAATGGCCAAATCGGTTCAGAAGCGATCAGATGAGCGATGGTGGCTAGGGATTTATGCCAAGCGACAACCCAACCCTATAGGCTCTTCAATACACTCCAAACAACATGTCCAAACTTCCATAGTAGGATTTTCATAGATTTTGACTTCAAAATACCAAAATTGGAAAATTCACTAAACCAATTCAATTCAAAAGCAATTGGACATGAAATAGATGTTAGGAATTCATACCTAACAACAATGAAAGCTATAGACATAGATGTGAGTTCAAGAACTCACCTTTAAACTCAAAAACAACAATTGAAAAGCTCTAAAACAAGGAAAGATCAACTCCGCTTCAATCACAACTCTAGAAGCTCCAATCTATGATCATATGAAAATATTTTCTAAGTTAGGTTATAGGAAATTATGTAAATTAGAGAGGGATTGAGATGGAGAAGGTGAAGAGAATGCTTTCCTAAGCTTCTCTTTGATTTTTAGAACTTGAATTTGAATTTCCTAAGAATCTAGGGCTTAGGAATTTTCATTTCCCCTCTTTTCCCCCATTATTCCATTTGCTTTGAGTGTTAGGAAATTGTGAGTGGAATGAATGAAGAGGAGAGGAGTTAGGGGTGTTTTGTAGAAGAGTTTGGGTTACCTTGTTGGGTTAGTGGGCTAAAACACAAACCAAAGCCCAAACAAAATACCAAAATCCTAATCAACTCCAAACATTTCAATGTTTATACTCAAAAAAGTTGTAAACGTCGTTTTGAACTCAATGGAAGTGGTCTCGAGTTCGGATTTGATTGTCTAGAAAATGTCACATTTCGGACTTTAAATTCAACTAACGATGCTATATTTAAATAAAATATTTAAATATATAATCGTAAAATACGTGGGTTGTTACAAATGGATTTCGAATTTTTCAGCTTGTCATTGACAGCTTAGTCCAAGGAGTAAAACTGCTAAAATTACTTCAGATATCCTGTGTATACACACTCTCTATGTTCTCTTCCTACGGTGCTTAAGATTCTCCAGACAACATTATAGCTAAATATTTTGAGTCCTAGTTTCGTTACCAACATCATTTAACAGTTTGCAGTACACTTTCTTCCAAATTTTACTAGTTGGCATACTTAACCAGCATTACAAGTAATTCCCCATTAATCAATTACTCGTAATTATCATTGGGATTTGATCAACCCATGGTTTCCTCAATAATACCATTACATAATTAACCATTTATTATATGTAAATTATTGATATATATTAGCTGTACTGTAGAGCCGCCATGGTTATGTTATATAAAATATGTGAAGTAGACTTTCACAAAAGGAAATTATGTACATTGCACTTCTTCTGTGTTGATTGTTACTTACCCTTTCGTATCATTTTATGACGACAGATGATATTAGCGCCTTCTTAGCATGTAGGCGTGCACACATTTATAATCTTTTTGTTAAACTATTGTACTCATGCAGTTGAATTTCTGACTTCATCATTGAAGCAGTAAATAATTAAGTAAAGTTGTTAATTTAATTCACAAAATATGTGTTCCTACGTAAGTATCGTAACATTGTGAGATGAATCGAGTTTAGGTTATATATGAAGTACGAATTGTACACTTCTTGCTTCACGTTTGAGTGTTGGATTGAGGATAACATTGATTTTACATCAAACTAGTTTTCCATATGGGGTTTTTAGGACCATTCGAGTAGAAGCTATAAATCAGACCGTTGACGTTGGATGCGTCATGCCGTTTCACCAAACGGTCATCCCATCTCGCAGCTCCTCCTACCCTCTGTATAACCCAATTCCCCCTCCTCCACTCCATACCAGTCAAGCCAGCTCTACCACAGTTGTGTTTTGAGGGGCGGTCAAACTCGATACCACACTAGTAGGATGAATTTAAAACGATTAAATTAAACTTCTATTTGTTTGGAAATAAATTAGCAACAATTACACAAGGTAAAAACAGTGAGCAAATCGTGTAATTTTCTTTTAGAACAATAGTGATACTTAATTGAGGAAACCCTAACTTTGATTTAAACAAGTTTCTCGAAACTATTTTTATTTTATTGTTAGTTAACAGAAGAAAATAGTTTAGGGGGTGGAGTAGGAGAGAAAGGGATATGATCAGATTTTATATATATAGTACATAATATTAGATAGATATATAATATTTTAAAACCCAGATAGATATAGAATATTGTATGTAATTATCAGCATTTCAGCAAGGAAGTAAAAAAGCGGAAGTTAATAGTGTTTCAACATTTAATTTTCAAAAAAGGAAAAAAAATAAGAAAAAAGGAAACTGGGGATATGATTGGATTTTATGCATTTTAATCCGTCTTTATTAACGTCAATAGAGGCATTGCCTTAAATGTGTCCGTAATCACATGTCCCAATGCTCTCATATTTGGTAAAGGATGATAATTTGATTGGTAGAAGAAATTCTGCCACATTAATTTGTGTATATATATATGTGTGTATGTGCAGGTTATGGTTTCAAATTGATGATTCAGAAGATATCTCATTTTCTCTAGGATCAAATTCTCCCTCAGTTAGTTAATTCATTAAATTAGGTCTGACTTCTGCAATTACTTGTTTTCTATTTTTCCACATTGTAATCAACGTGGTTCTTTTGTTCTTTTTGTTTTTTTTCATTTGTATGTGATCAATTTTTATTCCTTGTTTTATGCGTAAGTTTTGAATTGAATATCATTCAAAAATCCTTGAATTCATGTAATATCTTATTCAAGTTTCACATCTGCAGGATCTATATATGTATCAAAGAGTTTTCTTTTGATAATTTAAGATTTGGTTTACTATCATTTTGTTTTTGTTCTGAACTAAAACATCAATTTATTAAACTATTTCGGTGTAGAAAAATAGATCTAAATGGTCGGTTATGTTATTTATAAAAAAAAGAAATTGAAACAATTATTTTGTTTTGGGTAATAATATAAACTCCGCTATATTTTGAAAAAAAATTATACTAGTTAAAACATCTACGCGTTTGTTATTATTTATTTGGTAAATAAGTAATGAATTTTGATTTGAGGGATACTTTGAAAATAATCAAATTTATGATAGGTAAATTTATGTAACGAATAATTTTGGATACACACACACACACACACACATATATATATATAAACATAATGACAAAAAATGACTTAAGTTTGACATGATCATGAATAAAAACTGTATATAAAATAATAATTAGGTAATAATTAAGTTAAGATAAGTAAGAAAAAAGTTAATATAAAATAATAATTTATTAGAAAAAGGCAAAGAATCTGTAAATAGATGACAAAGAATACAATTTATTCAATTGAATTCATAGCACATTGCTTTGATGGTAGTCTAGTCTCTTAAAATGTCAGTCAAAATATTGTGTTAACATATCTTTTCATACTTGAAGTTGTCGGACCTTTTTATACTTAAGTCTGGCATGTCAACACACGTTGTCCTAACAAACAAACTACAATCGATTGATTGTAGTGGTGTAATCCAAACTCCATGTACAAAGTCTTAGTAAAAATAAATTTTGTGTATTAAGTATGATGCATTTTGATTGGAATGTTATGGCAGGGATTGGTATAATTTTAGTTGGCAGTTAAGCATACTGAGCATGAAAAAAAAACACCGTTAGTACAATTTTTGGAAATTAGTACACAGTATCTACTTGCACATAAACGAACTTAATGAAAACATATCACACAACGGCACATCACACTGATCGCCCTAAATTGCTGACTACACCGTGCCATATCTAGTTTCATGTGTGCCATCCTTTTTCCATGTACTGTAGTGTCTTAGGACACGTTGTATTAAAACAATTGTGCATAGGTTTATTGAATATATTTTTTGAAGAAAAAAATATATTTTGTATTGTAGAATAATGGATACAGAGACCCTACGCCCCTATTTTTCTAGGTTCTCATTCGCTTACGTTTATCCCACTTTTATATTGAATCTATTGTAGGAGTTTAGAGACAATTTAGTTCGAATGCCCATTTAGTGTTAGAGGGTATAGGCCAATCTAATTATAATTCAGGAATATGAGAGTCCCTATCTGGATTATTGCAAACAAATAAACGAATGAACATTTAAACTTTGGGTTTAAATCAAATTATTGTTCAGCCATGTACATACTTTGGGTTTTACTCCAATTATTCTTCAGTTCAGGCATATCTCAAATTGTTGTTCAGCCAAAAGCTGGTAAACCAATTAAACAACTACACCCATGCTCTTGAGTTAAACAACAGAACCTAACCCTGTGCATATATATATATATATATATATGTGTGTGTGTGTGTGTGTGTGTGTGTGTGTAACGACCCAGAATTTAGGTCATTTGAAATTCGTATATTTAATTGATTTTAAATATTCCCAAGTAAAATTTTATAAGTTGTTAGCGCCAAAATTGGTCACTAACCCCCAAATGCAAATGAAAGCACCAAATAACAATCACCGCTCACAGATAGAATGTATGTAGAGGATGTTGATATGAAGAATAACAGAAATTAAAATGAAAGCAGTAAAGACAAAGAATTTATAGTAGTTCGGCTGACTCCGGCCTACGTCCACTCTAGAAATTTCCTTTTTATTGATGTTCGAATCAATTACAGTTAAAAACTGGTAGGATAGCCTTAGCCTTAGGAAATAGAAAGTTAGAGAGTAGGAGAGAGGATCCCCTTTTACTGTGCCCCTGCCTCTCTATTTATAGACAAAGATGGGTTGGACTTCCCTGGTGGGCCTGGTAGCCGAGTACCTCAGCCCAAATGGAGTGGTCTCCATATGCCGAACCATGGATGCCGAACGCTGAATGCCGAACGTTGGGAGGTGCGAGGTACTGAGGTATGGAGGTGCGAGGTACTGAGGTATGGAGGTGCGAGGTGCAAAGCCGAGCGATCCTTAGTGCCGAACCTCCATCATGCCGAACGTCTCCAGATGCCGAACGATATTGGGGTGAGGTGTGCCGAACGGTCTTGGAGTGAGGTATGCCGAACGACATTAGAGTGAGGTGTGCCGAACGGCATTGGAGTGGAGGTATGCCGAACGGTCTTGGAGCGGAGGTATGCCGAACGATACTGGGGTGAGGTATGCCGAACGATCTTGGAGTGGAGGCATGCCGAACGACATTAGAGTGAGATGTGCCGAACGATACTGAGGTGAGGTATGCCGAACGGTCTTGGAGTGGAGGTATGCCGAACGACATTAGAGTGAGGTGTGCCGAACGATATTGGGGTGAGGTGTGCCGAACGGTCTTGGAGTGAGGCCGGACGCTCTGCATGCCGAACGACCTTAAATACCAGTTGACCCATTCGTGTCGAATCGTAGAATAGCCGAACGTTCATGGATGCCGAACGTTCCTTATATGCCGAACAAAGCAGTTGTGCCGAACGTCATTTGAGTGAGGTGTGTCAAGCGACACCCGGGTGAGGTGTGCTAAGCGACACCCGAGTGAGGTGTGCTAAGCGACACCCGAGTGAGGTTGATTCCTGAAATTTGTATCGATCATAACTTGAGCATATGAAGTCCGATTGACTTGAAACTTGCAACTTTGGCTTCCTCCTCTTTGATCGTCGTGTCATATCAATTCTAACTTGATTTGGACTTGGACAAAATTCATCGATGTCCATAGTGAACCTGCGGTATACAACTAATATTCGGAACAAGCAATCATTGATTTTTTGTTAATTCCTTGATATCTCGACCTTACCAAAAAGTGGGTTAACATAAGTTGAATAACTTATGTTTGGAATATAAGGATTTAATTGGATAATTAAATGGTTAATTTAATAAAGAAATTGTAGAAATAGTTGGAAATTGAATTTAATGGGAATAAAAATGATTTATAAAGTTGAATTAAATTATATTTGAATTTGAATGATGTTAGAGCACTTTTTAAATTGATTTAAAAGTTATTTTGTTAAAATTGAAAATTTTAATATTTAATTGACGAGTGAAAATGGTAATTTTTTAAACATTCCCGGATTTCAACGAAACCAGTTTCGTTGGATCCGTAATGTTATTTTATTGTAAGATTTCAAATGTTATGTCAATCGGATTTACGGGTTGTCCGGGGCAAGCTAAAACGCGTAAAAATCGGTTTAAGTGAATTTTAAATTTAAATAAGTCGATTTGAAAACCCACCTTCCAAATACGATCGAATTGGCTCTCGATATATATTCCATTGTGTTCGGAATAGGGGTAAAACATTATAAACACCAGGTGGCACGTTTCGTTTCGAGTTCGAACAATTTGGAGATGAATAGTGTCGATAAATTTTCTATTAAAGGACGTTATTTTTTCACTTTTGCCAAAACCCTAACCTAACTAGGGTAGGCCGCCACTAAACAATCAATGGCCGAAAATTTTCGTTTCTTCTCCTCTTAATCTCTTCCAATCCATTCACATTCACGAAAATCTTTCAACTACAACGTGTTAGAGCTAGTCGTGATCTTTAAATCCATGCGGATGGTTCATCGTAAAACGCGACATGGAAGAGGAAAATGGTCGCGTTTAGGCACGTTTTCTGAGGTGATGTTGGAGCCGAGCTCTACCAGGTTGGGGGCGGTGCTGCGTGAGGCTATGGGCTTCGAAACGATGGTCCTTGATCGTCCTCTCGACGTGTGGCGGCGGCGCAATAATTCGAGCAAAAACGGCGGCTATGGGTTCATTTTGTATGTGAGTTGAACGAGGGGGGAGAGGAAAACAAAGCATGGCCAGATTTCTCTATACCAAAATCAACGGCCAGATGTAAAGTAGGGTTTTAAACTAAATAGAAATTATAAAATTTATTATATATTAATTCGTTTAAACTTTAAAATACCATAACCTTTTCATACGAGGTCCGTTTCACACGAAACTAATTGTGTTGGGTCCGTATTGACGAGCACTACATTATGGAGCTAGATTGACATTTATTTGAGCTAGTTAAAATTTTGGTTAAAATTAAACGCTTGTTTAATTTTAATCGAAATAAATCGCTACCGCGATGACTGCAAGCAATGTGAGTACAACTCACTCTTTCTGACTCACTGATATTTTTATATAAGTGAGAATAAATGTTATTTATGATGATTGATGATTGTTTGGATGATATATGATATATTGATTGGTATTTGGATATATACCTGCCTATTGGAGCAGATGACCCTATACGTTCCCGTGTATGAGCGGATGACCCTTTGTACGCACGTCTGCCTCGAAGCGGACATTGTACACATATTCTAATATGTATATTTGTTGCAGGTGATAGGTTGGAGGGATCCAACTGGATTCCTCACCAATGTTGATTTATTTGCAGATATTATGATATATGCTGTTATCATATGATATATGATGTTTTGGATGCCGTGATTGATGTATTTAGTGCTGTTGCAGCATTGGGCCTATTTTAGATAATTTAAAATTGTTAAAGTGATGATTCCAAATTTAAAAGGATTTTTAAGTGATTTGAAAATATATGTTTTGAATTGTTATAAAGGAAGGAATTTATTTTAAATAAATAAATGTTATAATTTTGATATTATCAAAATTATGATTTTTGTGAAATAAAATCAAAATATGATTTTTGAAGTTATATAAGTTTTAATAACGATTTGTAAATTATTAAAAGAATAAGTTTATTTAAATGGTGATTTTTGAATTATTATAAATGGTTATATATAAGATTTATAAAATTGATATTTTATAAATTAAAATATTGGGATTATAAAGGAATTTTGTAAGTGGTAAAATAGAGTATAAATGGGTTTATAAGTAAAAAAAAGATTTATAATTGTGAAGTTATAAAATGAATGGATTTTGTAAAATAAAGAGAATTATATGTAATTAACTTATAATTTGGATTTTGGCATTTAAACGAGATTTAAATAGAATTGGTTAATAAAGGGATTTTATAAGTTGATTTTTATAAAATATAAATGTTGATTTTATAAACATTGTTTTATAAATGCAAAACCAATTGAATTTGATAAGTTAAATAGTGGAAGTTTATTAAAGGAAGTATATTCATGATTTTGACAGTGGATAATCCTTTAATAAATATGTAGAAGTAATGGATTTGGTAAAGGAGATATATTCATGATTTTGGACAGTGAATTATCCTTTAATTAAATGTTGCAATAATAAAGAATTTGGTTAGGCATCATATTCACGATTTTGGACATTGAATAATATTTTAAATTAAATGGATATTTTTGGGAAGTGATATTTTAAATGGAGTTAAATGGTTTAAAGATGTTTTAAAATATGTTAAGGATCGAAACCATAGATTTCAACATTCATTGTTGAAATAGACGTTTTTGAGAAATAAGGTAATGATGGACTATAACTCCGTTGTTATAGTAAATGATTTCCGAAAGGAAATGTTTTTGTATAGTATTTTGGATTTATATATCTATTTTATTTTCGAATCCCTATATTGTTGATTTCGGGTTGTCGTAACGATGTTTTACGCAACATTCGTTTTGACCCAAATAAATGTGTTTAAAGAGAATGTTTTCCTTAAAGAATAAAACATATACTTAATCCTGATTTAAGTATATGCTATATTTTCTAAGTGTTGAAAATAAAGAGATTTGTGAATATGCTTATATTTTTTAAATAAGTACATGGAATGTTTTCCAATATTGAAATGGTTTTGAGAATATATCTTTTTACAAGATAATTTGAAGTGAATATTTGGCAAGCGGATTAATTAATAAAAGATTAATTAAAAGGGCCTAGTGATTGTTATGGTGCTAAATATTTGTTTGTTTGCTTTGATAGTTAAATAACCGACTATCAAATTGGCCCAAATTTTAGTTTCTCGACTTGATGTGGGAACTATTTAGTCGTACACTTAGTACGTAGCCTTCTATGTAGGCTTGATTTTCGTTTGTGTTGAGGATGATGATTCGCATAGTGCGGAGTATTACTCCAATCTATCAAGCTTCCATCTTGGCTCGAAGGATAGCAAGTTGAAAGTTGGAAACGTGATAAGTCTATGAGACTTAGTTGTTGTGTGAGGTTGAGAAACACTTTTGTGTTGTTGGTGCGAAAAGACCGGGATCAGATTTATCTGAAAACCACTTCAGACCAACGTATATGCGACGATTTATGCAGGTTGCTTGTGATGATATTGATATTTCGGATTTTCATAGTGGGGGACTGCTTGTTGATCGTTTGGGGTTCAAATCCCAATATACATCCAGTAGCAGTAGTCTCTTCGTTATGAAATATCCAATGCAAGGACTATTCGCTACTAATCCTAGGGATTTCCTGATCGGATGTGGTAGGAAAGTACCTTCGGTTTGTCCTGTTCATGGACAACTTGTATGGATGTTTGTCTGACATTGCATTTCTAATGATTACGTACATTGGTTTTTACAAACATACATCAGTGGTGGCGGAGAAGGCAACTTCTCTTAGCTTAACACCCTCCTTGAGACGTATGAGCTTAAGGGTTGTATTTTTGTGGAAGGCAATTAGTAATCAACGGAAATGGCCGTGTGGCATTCAAAGTGATGTGATTGTGATATGTGAAAGGTAATCGTTACCTCTTCAGGCCTCATCAACCGGAAATTACCAAAACAGGGTTAGATGCAGCAGGGCTATGTGGGTCGCTCCCATTAGGGTATGATCATCCTCTTCTAGATATATCTTTACACGCTATGACGTTGTGTATCTGATTATTGTGGTTTGTATGCTAGAGGGCCCTCGGTAAAGGTCGGTAATGACCAGAGGATGACATATTCAGTACCATCTAGTTATAGAGGTGGGTCAGTCTTGTGTTGGTAGAGGGCAGATGTTCTGTGCCTCGAGACATCCATCTAGAGGTGTACCCCTTCGGAAGGTAGTCCCTTCACCTGGTCATTTGTATGGAAATCCAAACTCCAATACGCACCTGCCATTTTGATTGTATTACTCAATTGGGCTATATGCTGGAATATAATCAATGTAACAATTTCGGCTATGATTAATATTATTTGTATATAGTAGACACTACTATAATATCAGATGATTTGATATGAGATGTTTTAGTTATCGTAAGGTAAAAACATGTCCGTATTTATGTGTGGGCGTGTCTTACGAGATACTTTTGTTTTGATAAAGGAAAAGTTTGGTAAATTAATAAATTCAGTTGAATGTGTTTCTCACGCTGGTTTACCAGACTGATCCGAGCGTTCTTCCCTTTCAATGCTCCGGTCAGACCGAGTATATTTACAGGTTTAGATTTGGTGCTTTTGGAGCTTCAGCAGGAGAGTTGGAGATCTTTATTTCGTATACACGTATCTGTCTTGATTATCCGCTGTGCTTAGTTGTTGTATATTGTTGGCATTTGTGAGGACAAGATATTATAACTATCCAGGCTGATAACTATTGATTGATTATTGAACTCTGATTGATGTATGTATATACAGTTTCTGTTTTGTAAAAAGATCATTGATATGATATTATATGTTTTACGCTGCGATGTGAGATTCTGTATAGTTCCATTTGGTTCTATCTTCTCTCTTTCTTCTCTTCTCTTCTTCTCTCTTCTTTTCTTTCTCTTGACTTTCCGTCAGTCTGTGCTTTTTAGGTCGGACATGTGTGGTTTATTGTCGATTCAAAGGGTACGGATTTGCGGGTCGTCATAATATATATATATATATATATATATATATGTATATATATAAGAGATGAGCGTACAAGTAATCAAATCAAATGCTTAGGAGTTGCTGACTGAGAATGTCAAGCTTTGTGGAAAACCAAATTCAATTAATATTGTCATCTCCAAACGCCACTTCAAAAGAGATTAAGGGAAAACATACGATAAAACAAATAAATGTGTGTGTTGTGCATTTATACCTAGATTCTTTTGTGTCCGCATATGTTGATATACATTATAATACAATAAATTTTAGCTTTTTAGTTATATTTTGGTTTTCATTTTTGTGTGTTGGCATTTGAGGATTCAGTGCTCACGGACACTGAATGTATCATTCCCAAGTTTCATGTGAAATGTACATTCAGGGTGCTTGAGCTATTACGAACAAGGAAAACATATGTTTGTGCCTAAAAAATAGAATTAAACATTATTCAGCTGTTGAAAAGATGACTTATAACCAAAATTAGCTTTCCCCTCGTCCACGTCGGTCATCGCCAACGTATATTATTTTATTTATTTATTTCATTTTTTGTGTGTTTGCTTAAAAGATGATGTTTGAAGTTATGCAGTTGATATTCATGTTTAACATACTGATATTTTTAACATGGCAATATATTTGATATTTAACATCTTCTGTATAAAACGAAATGTCTTTCAGAAAGTTTTCTCCATTCAAAAGGGGCATCACGGCCGTCCCGTTGAGGCAATTGAACCCGAAGTGGGGGACCAAGAGCCAGCTGCTAAAGTGATCAGCAGGGCAGTTGCAATGCTAAAAGACCAGGGAGCAGATGAGCAAAAGCTGGTTGCTGCATTCTTCAGTCTATTGCTGGCGTTCGACTACTCGAAAAAAGGGAAGGTGATGGAAATTCTCGATCGATGTGGCTACAAAGGGGTAGAGGTTGGAGAAGGGGAATCGCTAGCTGAAGTCCCAAGCGAAAGCCTCAGCAAACCAAAGGGCGGCATCTTCCGTGGTTTGTTTTCAATTGGAAAGAAAGGCAAGCAATATCTGAAGCCACAGGATCTACTTAGTGCAAGCAATGATCATCTGCCCTTAATCGCATTAGATAGTCCTGGAAGTAGTGATGTGGTATCGAGTTTGACTGCCCCTCAAAACACAGCTGTGGTAGAGCATCGCCATCACATCGGCCTTCAGATTTTTGCTGTGGCTCTCCCACCAGTGCTCCACTGGCCATTTTTTGACACTCCTCCAGCATCATTACAAGAATTTCGGCTACTTCGATAACTTTCTTATCCTGTGAAGTATCAGTTTCCTTGTTGCGCTCCATACTTTTTTGGCTGGCCATGGAATTAGAAAAATGATGCTCGTAAACCTGTATGCACAACAATTCATAGGATTTGATTATTATGGAGTTATTAATACTGTGAACTGATATAAGAATGGATTTCAGCTTACGCATCTTGACCTAGTATAAGGAGGATATGAAAAATCCCCTCATTATATAGATCGATCCTCCATCCAATTTTGTCGACTTAAATATGGTAATGAGACCAGAATAACAGGTATAATAAACATAATCCATATGTATAGCTATCAGGCCCGGTCCAAAGTTATATTGTGCCCTGGACAAACAACTACTTTGGGCCCAAAGTAAACTAACATACATTATTAGATGCATGTATTGCTGTGTTAAAATCCCCAACTAAATTCCATGGGTTAACAATATTATTATTTAAAAGCTCCAAGTAATTCCATAACAATAATATATCATTTTCTATATTTAAAGCATATACAAAGTTTACTTCTAACTGAACCTCCCTTATTTTTAAATTTACAATGAATGTATTGTAAATTTAAAAAATACTGATATAATTCTCAAATATCGGGGTCCCAAATTACTATCATTCTGCCATTACCCCATTGAATTGTTATTAACAACACCACAATTACTTAAGTATCTGTTTTTATAACAAGTTAAATTATCATCATAAGTTTGTGCTCAAGTACACCAACAGATGTTGGGTTTACATGAAGCTAGCAAATCAAAAGGGTCTAATTTTCTTTTTAGGGAACTTAATCCTACAACATTCCAAGCAATAATAGATTATAATAAAGGACACTTAAAAGAATATCACAAGTAGCTACAGTGAGAAACTGAGCCCCTAATGTCTATATTCTCAGAAGTTTTTGCTCTTCTTCTTTTACAGTCCTTGTCCTGAATTTTGAGATACTCTGCCCATTTTGGATTTTTAATGATAAATTTTTCTTCAAAATTCTTGTGGCTTTTACTATCCTCTTTACTAAAGTTCATAATATCTTGTATGCTTTTCTTTCTGTTCTTTTTCCATTTCTTGTTGACATTAGAGGTGGTAGAAGATGGGAGTTTAACTGCATTATCAATGAATATTTCTAAGGTTGGATATAGCCGCCTCTCTAAGCCAATAATGACCATGCTAACTGAATTAAAGTTTAGGCGGCTCTTTTTTGTATCGCCATTGTCTGTAACTAAACCTGGGCTATCATGTAGGGTAGGTGTTTAATGAACTAGACATTATAATCCTTGTATTCTTTTGCATTACTTTTGAATTTTTGTTTATTATGCCATTTAAACCAATTCCTTCAGTGAAGTTTCCATTGTGACTTTGCTGTACATGTTAAATGGCTACAGTAACATTATTTACTTGATCATCATTTTTATTTGATGTTGCTTGTGGTAGGGTAATCTCCATTTGTTGAATTTCCTCGGTGTAGAGCCGCGATGGTTTGTGCTGTATAAAACATGTGAAGTTGACTTTCACTACAGAAAATTGTGTACATTGCATTTCTTCAGTATTGATTGTTACTTACTCTTTGTATGATTTTACGATGACTGATGATATTAGCGCCTTCTTAGCATGCGGGCGTGCACACATTTATAATATTTTTGTTAAACTATTGTATTAAGAAGGCTAATGACTGTTTAAAATGGATACCGTGGAAAAAAAACTAACAGTAAGATGACTCATGGGGAAAGTAATGTTGTACGTTTTTGTGAATGTATTGACCAAGTCCTTGAAGCAGTAAACAACAAAGGAAAGCCATTACTTTGGGTTCAAGGCTTCAGCTCTAGTGGCTTGTGTTGGATTTCAACAGAACGGAAAATACTGGTTTTCACCCAATCAATATTATTGTCCATATTCTTCTTCTCATAGTCAGTTGTGCTTAGATTTATACTTAACCTAAGAACCTATATAATATACTTAAAGCAGGCATTTAACTGCAAATGGTTGGGTACAAATTTGGATAATTTCATAACCGTATCCGTGTCGAAAATCCACTACAATAAGCTGACCTTATTACAACATTTTGTTTACATCATTCCTTGATTGATGGTTGTAATAAGGGGTTTAACAAGTGTTCATATGTTGTAGTTATAATAGATCTTTTTAATAACTTTCTTTACATAACAGTTACAAATATTAATTTATAACTTTCATTTATAATTGTCCATCTCTTTCAAGGAAATGTTGCTAACAACCGATGAAAGTTCTAAATCAACATAACAGTATTAATGACTATTAATAATAATTTACGAACAATAATTTATAATTACTAATTTATTATTTATATTAATATTAATAATGAAACATTAATCATTTATAATGTTAATATATAAATTATAATATATACATAATATTTAGTGATTTATTATAAATAATAATTTACATTAATATTTCATAAATAATAATTAATAAATAATGATTGAAAATTTAAATTTATTACTTATTATAATCGATGATTTACAATTAATAATTTATAAACAATAATTTGTGTTAAACAATAAATAATTTAAATTAATAATTTCTAATAGTTAATTATTTATAATAAGCAAATTACAAAAATAATAACAATTTTCATAAAATTCTAAATACATTACCTAGCAAGAAACTCACTACAACAAGAACAAAGCGTAGTATTAACAGGAAACAATAAACAACAATTTTTAAGCAAAAGGTCATTCTTCGTTCCATGACGAATAAACTAGCTAGAAAAAAAATCATATTTGTAGCTTAACGCGACTGAACAAATTTTCACTTGTGGAAATTAGGTTGAAGGACTTCTCAATCCAGGGTAATAAGTTGTAAGAATGATATTTCTGAAGGGTTAGTTTTTTTGACAATTTACAAGAAAATGATAAATTCATTTATCTTTTTGAATTATACAGGAAAATGATAAATCCATTTATCATATTTCTGTATAACTGAACATTTATCTTTTTTCTGAAAATTATCCTTAAAACTAATTTCTTGTTATAAACTAAAAAGAGATAAGAAGTCATTAGAAAAAAGGAGAGAGGAGAAAATGTTATTCACTATGATATCAGTCACATAGAGATTGATTACATTACATAGGCTCCTTTATATATATGCCTTGGAGCATGAGATTGAATATATCTCATGATGTGGGACTAAATAGGAAAACACAAAAGCATATTCACTTTTATATTTACATATATCAGTTACATAGAGATTGATTACATTACATAGGCTCCTTTATATATAGGCCTTGGAGCATGAGATTGAATATATCGCATGATGTGGGACTAAATAGAAAAACACAAAAGCGTATTCACTTTTATATTTACATATATTATAACACTCACTCTTGAATATGCGTCTTCAAAATCTTGGATGCTCATATGGTAGCTAGAAATTGTTCCTTTTGAAATGTCCATGACAATTGCTCCCCCTCATTATTATCTTGCTTTCATACATCCATTCAGTCGTTATGAATATTGTCTGTTGCCTTATTAAAAACCTCCGTTAGGAAAACCTAATGGAAAAACCTTGAACGAGAAAAAGAGTGCAACTTGAAATCATAGATATTATACAATGATATTTCTTTTAAAGAGTTTGATACTTCAGGATCAAAATAATGCCTCATTAAAACCTTACTAAGAAAAACCCAATGGGAAAAATCTTTGTGAAGGAAAAAGAATACAATGACATATTTTATTTTCTTATTTCTTCAAATGAAGCTTGATACTTCTAGATCAAACTAATGCCTCGTTAAAACCTTACTAAGAAAAACCCTATGGGAAAAATCTTAGTCAAGGATAAAAATACAATTTAACTTAAATAACATATTTGAGATGTTATTTCTTAAAAAGACGTTTGATTCTTCTAGATCAAGATAATGCTTCGTTAAAATCTTAGTAAGCAAAACCCAGCGAGAAAAATCTTAAATAAGGAAAAAGAGTACATTATAACTTATTTTCAAATGTTACTGGGGAGTTGACACTTCTAGACCAAGATAATGCCTCATTAAAACCTTACTAATAAAAACCCAGTGGGAAAAATCTTAGTTAAGAAAAAAGAGTGCATTGTAAAATACTTATAGAAGCTCCCCCTGATTTAAAATTTTCCTCTGAATTCATATTCGTCTTTCGATAACTCAAATTGGTTATAGATACTTCTGGATCCATAAATATGAATCTCATTAATAATACAATTTATTAATAGTTTCATTCGATACAATCAAATTTTCTAAGATTGTTTCTTCCAAATATGATTTGCATTTTATGCATTTTGTATGCTACTTTTATGAAAAACACTTCATGTGCTTTCATTTTTGTGCTTCAAATCAGTTTTGCGCATTGCAACTACACATATTCATGAATATTAAAAATTTCATTATAACATTACTAAAAAGTAGGAAGTAATCTACTCATCTTGAAGTATATCAAGATTTTCATTACAACAATACTTAGAAGATCTACACTTCATGTCTTTTACATTCTTTATAACTATAAAAGTTATATACATTCTTCAGGAATTTGTATGCTTTAATAAGTATTTGCATATCGCAACTACTACTTCAATGGATATTAAGAGTTTCATTATAATAATACTTAAAAATAGAAAGTAATCTACTCATCATGAATTATATCAAGATTTTCATTACAACAATACTTAAAAGAAGTTGTAATCTACGTTCTTTGTTCTTTACCTTCTTTATAACCACCAAAGTTATTTATATTCTTCAGGAATTTGTGTAGTTTCATTGTTTATTATGATTTAAACAATATTTATACCTTCAGGGTATTTTAAGTGTTTCAAACACTTTCACTGCTTCAATAAGTTCAATTATCTCTAAAAACAACATGCCCATGGCACTTAACTGTTGTTGATACTATATGTGCTTTAATAATTTTAGTGTGCTTTTGCCACTTTTTATACATGTTTCTAATTTTATTTTGTGGACTACAGGTCCACATTTCTTTTTTAGGAGAATTTCATGATGGCCGATAATGTTTTTCTCTAATATAGGATCTTTAATCAATTTATAAACATAAATGTTTTGTTATTTATAAATTTATAATCAATGATTATTTATTGTCAGTTCTAGATACAATTTATTGAGATCTCTTTATTTATCATATTTTAGGTACTTAAACCACCTCTAGGGTTATTTGAAAATCATGTTATTGATCTCTTTCAGAGCACCCTTAAGTGTTTCTTCAAGAACACTCACCTCCTTTATTTGGCATCTTTATTACTTACTCCAAAAATATTTTAAACTAACTTTTGAACCACATTTCAGATGTGGTTTACACATTTTGATCCTTTAGGGATTCAAATCTATATTGGAGAAAGTCTACTAGGGATATTATTGATAATTTATTCAAGTTACTTAATATTTTGCATCATTGTATAATTTAACAAATATTTAAAACTGGTGATCAAAATAAGCTTGTATCCCTTTATCCTCTCCCTCAATGTTGACAAACATTGTCACATTAAATAATAGTCATCTTTGGATTCTCATTTGAACCATTATGATATTGCTACTAGCAAATACACCATACATATTAATAATAGGAGGAAAATTCTTTTATCAGTTGATAAAATGCATTCAATTGATATTTCTTATTAGAGTTTGTTCTCATTCATTAATCTAGCCAATTAGAGGAATCTACTTATTGTGTAGATCATTTGAATACATGCATGACTTTCAATCATTCAACATTTTTGTTGATTGAATTTTAAATCACTAAATAATATCTATGCATAATCTATAAGATGAGCATATAACAAACTTCAGGTTGTTAGCTGAATATTTACATATATGGATGTATACATGCGTCCACATATTACACATATATTATAAATTTTCATATTCTTTCTCATTTGAATTAGTGATTTTTTAGAACAAATTATTACAAGGATCCAAACCATTAATTTCTATTTATAAATCAATGTCAATGTGAATTCGTCAAAACCGCATGATAATGTTCAAAACATTTGGTTTGGAACCATATCGAACTTCTGCTTTGAACAAAATATACACACAACTTCAAGTTGTTGAATTTTATTTCTCAATTATATCTTAAATATCAGTTTTGAACATTAATTATGATTACTTATCAAAGAATAATTTATAATTGCATATAGGCATTTCTACACATCCCTTTTGAGAGTTTTGCAAAAAAAATACAGCAAAAATAATAATAAGAGTATATTTTGGATACTTGGAATGTTACAGATACAAATCTCCACAAGACCGTATGTATAGCTTGCATGAAAATTATGATATGAAATATAGACTATCTCTTCAGGAGAATATTTAAAGATATTTCTTTAAGAAATGATTATGCGTGTAATATTTCTTATGAAATAATAACTAGGAACATGACCTTTATGATATAATTAGACATATGAACATAGAACAATATATTCTAGAGATAATTTAATTTCTTACCTATTTGGGAGGTTTTATATAACTATAATAAAAATACAATACACGTTGCATAGTTCTCAAACTTTTAGGATCTAATCTAAACTAAATTAGGATCCTTCATAATCAAATTTCTATGCATTTATTTGGTTTAATAAAATTATCAAATATATAAACAAATCTCTTCTAGAGATATGTTATCATTTCCTAATTTATTAGTCTCTTTTAGGGATATTTTATTATCACCACTTCTAGAGTGAATTTATCTCTTTTAGAGATATATATGCACTATTGGAATGCCATATCAATATACAATATTTCTTTTGTAGAAATTACATAATTACTACCTTTACAATAACATAAAACATCCCTCTTGGATATTTTTGTTGTAACTATGTTTGAAATGACATATCAAACTTTAAACACAGTAACAAAATTAGATGTACCAAACGAAAGTAAAATGCGAAGATAAAACCACTACTTCTGGA
This sequence comes from Allium fistulosum, assembly GCA_030737815.1. Classification (NCBI taxonomy): domain Eukaryota; kingdom Viridiplantae; phylum Streptophyta; class Magnoliopsida; order Asparagales; family Amaryllidaceae; genus Allium; species Allium fistulosum. The sequence goes on along the minus strand of CM060905.1, from coordinate 746,246,307 downwards.
GTGTAATATTGATATACAATTCCCTTTTTCAGGGATAAATTATTGTTATTACTTCGAAACTTTTATATGATATTCCTTCAGGGAATATAGTGTTTCCTTTTAAGGAATTACAATGTAACAAAAATAAAATTGCTATAACATATCTTCTACGATGTTGGATTTTGCAATATAAATATAAATAAATCTCTAAAAAATCTCTTTAGGAGATTAATACACACACACATCTGTGTATATAAATAGTATGACATATAAATTATCTATTATACATAATGTTAAAATGTATTTCTATAACTAAATAGCTAGCCATATGTACATAGAAGTAATTTGTCAAAATATCGGGATTTTTTTTTCATGATTAGAAAAAAGCAAATCTACTAATTATTTTATAGTACTTATCAAACTTCAAGTTTGAGTTATCAAAGATTTATCAATGAGAAAGCAACAAAGAGAATAATTAAATTACAGTTACTCATTGAAATGAAATTAAACTTTGCATTGCGCAAAACCTGTTAATTGATCATGTATACTTTTCCATAATTGGAAGTAAATAATTGGGAAAAATAATTTAAACTGACTACAATATATAAATTGAAATTTTATTTGAATTCATACCAAATAATAAACATCCCTTTCCAAGACTAAATTAATAGTTACTTTTTCAATCCTGTGATGTTTGAAATATCATATAACATAATATCTTCAGGATATTTGGTTAATATAATGTAAATGTGAAGATATAAGGTAAGATATAACTCATTTGGAGATTTTTGTAATCTCTTGAATGCAGCATCATTATCTCAAATGATGATTTATTAATTCCTTTAACTTCTTCAAGAAGTACAACCTTATCATTTTACAAAATTTCAATAGAGCTTCGGGCTTCTAATTCATGAACTTCAAGTTCATTAATTTGTTATGAACTTCAGATTCTCAAATTTTATGTAAACTTCTGCTTTTTTTTAGCTTGTACATTTTGACAAATAAAAAAAAATACTGATTAGAATTTGAACTTGTAAACTTTATCAAAAAGTCTTTTCATAATTCAAGATTTTAGGTCTTGGACTTTGAGTTATACAACTTCTATTAAAATAATTTTTTTGCACAACCTCAAGTTGTTGTCAAAACCTATTTCCGTTTGACGATTAAATTTTCTGGTCCTCTTTTTTTTAATTATAACTTCTGGTTCTTTATTTTGAGGAAACTTGTAATTTACTGATTTATGGAAACTCAACCTTTTATCATTATAGAAACTGCAGGTTCTCAATTCTTTTTTCCTTTTCCTTTTTTTTAAGGAAATATTTAAGATATTAAGCTTATCATGTAAGCTTTTATTAAAGTTTCTATTCATTTCAGATGTGCTAAATCAAAATCAATGTTAGATCTAAACTTAATACAATCTTGTAGATACGTATTACCTTTATATTTGTTTCTCTAAGAAACAATAAAATATTTCTTCTAGAAATATGAATCATATATCAAAATAATTTTCAAAGCCTTCATTTAAATCAAAATCAAATCAAAAGGTTTCCAAAATGAAAACTCCATTTACCAACTATGTTTGATTTCTCAAATCCATGTCCAAACTAAATACAATCAAATTCAATAAATTTGTTTGAATCAACAATATCAAATTTTGTCAAGTTCAAACTTGCATTCCAAAATAAATGAACTCAAAAACATAAAAATAAGCATGACATTGAGATCTACAATATAATAAGATCAGGAAAATAGCAAAAAAAATAAAATTAGATCTGAGATATAATAACTAACAAAATAAGAATGAGATCTTAAAGTTTAGATATATATAAGATCTAAAATTGTAAGACTAATATAATAAAATCTAAAAGATAAGACAATAGATTCTGATCTGAAGAAGTAGATCTAGATTGGAATGAGATCTATAAAAAAAATGATTTGGAAGATTAAATCAATCAGATCAAAAAAATAACTTACCGTTTTGAGATCTATAATTGGATCTCGAAAAAAATAGATCTGATTTCATAGATTATCACAATTGTAGATCTATAATTTTTTTTGTAGAGATCGTGCTGATAACGTGTTATAAACTAAAAAGAGATAAGAAGTCATTAGAAAAAAGAAAAGAGGAGAAAATATCATTCACCATGGTATCATTTACACAAAGATTGATTACATTACATAGGCTCCTTTATATATAGACCTTGGAGCATGAGATTGAATATATCTCATGATGTGGGACTAAATAGAAAAACACAAAAGCATATTCACTTTTATATTTATATATATTATTATAACATTTCTCAAAAGTTCTATTTATAATATTTCTGTATAATAGAACATTTATCTTGATTGTGAAAATTATCCTTAAAACTATTTTCTCAAAAGCTCTGTCCTTAAAATGTTATTCTGCACAAAGAATTTTTGAGTAAAAATCACCATTCCACTTTTAGCCCCGTTATCATTTATCCCCATTTCTCCTTAGAAAAAACTCTAAATATCTATCCATTTTCATGTCCAACACAATTTGGACTAGGGTTAATCTTCTCTGTATGATTCACTTCGCTTCTTCGTAGTACGATCTTCAATCTCGCAGATTTCCAATCTCACTTCTTCTTAGCCCGATCTTAGTCTCGAGTTTCAGCCCAATCTAGCAAATAATTGTGCTCAAGTGTTCTTAATCCGAGCTTCCTTCTCCTTCAACGATCAGGTAATTTCTACTACCTTTTTTCTTCCTTCTGGAAAATACACTCCTGCACCGTTCTTCTGTCTTCTTCCCATTACTTGCTCGGTTCATTTTCAGGAGTATTTTTCAGAATTTTAAGTTCATTTCCAGAACCAAAATTTCAACAATATAAACATTTCTACACTATTCTTCTTCTTGGCTGATCTTCGAAATTCAAATCACGTCCAAAGACGATTTGTGCTGCTTGACTAAGTTAATTGATGCAAACGGTGAGTTCAATGTCGAAGAATTAGAGAAATTCATCGGGAGAGTCACGCTTGCTGAGTATGGGCTTTTGTACGCTGTTGTTTGGACCATGGGGCCACAAAGTAGTGGTAAGTTTTTCGCTGATTTATTTATACAAAATATTTGTGGAATTGTATTCATTTCTTCTGAAATATCTTCTTAATGTGACAAAAGTTATTTCCTTTGCGCATAACTGTAAATATGTGGATTGTCAAGGATATCAGATAACAGCGTGTAGTTTATTCCACTGATGATTTATTCTTTATATTGTTAGTAGTGCAGTAAGGTGACATGTTTGTATTTGAGGCCAAAGTGAAATAGCGACATATGCTCAAGATGTACGAGAGCAGAACATATCAAAATAAACGTAGTTTCTAGAAATTCTGGTTTGTATTTCATCAAGATCATACCCATTTCTAAAGCAGTTTAAGGAGCATATTTTTATTGTTGTATTTGCTTGCTCTGTTTTCTAGCTGGAAAAAGCACCTTGCTAACCCGTCTTTTCAATACCAATTTCAGAGAAATGGACGAGTTTAAGGGAAGATAGCATTTTAAAATTTTCACAATATAGTTAAATGTCTCATTTTCAGCCTTTATTGTATGCACACTAACCAACTCTTCATTTCAGGAGTCAAACCACCAAAGGTATTTGGATAGCTGTAAGTCCTATAATTGAGCCTTGCACAATCTGACAATCGTCATGGATTTAGAGGGTCCGATGGCAGAGAAAGAGGAGAGGTGCATGATAGTTCCAATTTATCCACATTACCTATCTGCCATAATCTTATATTTTTTCTTTTTAAAACCTTACCTATTTAAAATCGTCGAACCATAGTTCATCCCCTATGTACTTGCAGCACTTTCCTCTTCCTTTGCTAAATCAAAACAGCTTTCAGTTGCATCGGTATACCATTCACAACAGGCTTGTCGTTCTCCTCATACTGCCATTTTGCCGCTGCCACCATGCCTCGTTATACCAGTACCACTCACCGTTTGCCATTATTATACTGTCACCACCAGGAGTGCATTAAACTTCAGTTTGAATGTAATTGCACTGGAATCTTCAACTCAGCCACAATTGCAGCTTTAACTGCAACAGGTCATTGTAGTTTAGATCAAACAGTTTTTGGTTAGCATTTGTTTTAGCTTAGCCTACTTCAGTTTTTCAGCTCGTCTGCTTCAGATCAGTTCTTCCTACTGCTCTCAATGCTTCAGTGCAGTAAGACTTTCAGGTCAGTGCAGTTTAGATTAAACTCTTTTCTGGCTAGCAAGCGTATCAACTTAGCCTCCTGATGCTTATTCAGATCGGAGACTTCAGATCAGTTCATCCTATTCCTTTATATGTCCCAGTTCTATAATTTAGCGCAGCAGGTGTTTCGGGACATAGTTTAGTCTACTCTGATCATATTTCCTATCTGCCTAGTACATTAGTTCAGTTCATCATATTGCCAGGTTTTCTATGGTTTGAACTTTCCCAATTCGAAGCTTGGTAACTCAGATTGGGAATATCATCACAACCACATTTTTTATACAGGCATAAACTCATCTACCAATCAGTTTGTATCATGCTCTGGAGCTCACTTTGTTAGTCATTTGATTCGCTTTACAATGCCAAGTTTATCACTTTGTTAGCAACAGCTGATTCGCTTCCATTAGTCTCATACGTTTGCTTCAGTTCTGCCCCTGATTTCTGCCCTTCAGAACATAATATACTGGCTCAATTTGTTGCTTCATCTGATTCAGTGCCTGCTAATTCATCAATAAAGGAAGGTATAAAAAGTTATTGATTCTATTTAAAAAGAGGGTAACTTTGTACATACACCTAACCATGATACCAGATACTTTGATTTATTTATCCCTATAAAAAGAGGGAAATTTGGAATTTTTGTCAAAGTAGCTTCATTTATGTATTTACAGATCGATAAGGTTACTAAGATAATTTGAGAATCAAAGGAGCTGGCAAACAAAGCTATACTCATGTTATTTTTATGCATGAAAGCGTTTTCTAAATGCTATTAAAAATCCTATTTGTTGTAGTGGATGGTATATAGCTTATTAATTTTTGTACGCTGCCTACTAAAAATTTAGGATTAACTGTAGTTAACATGTGCAAACCTTAAAACTTCATGACCTAATATGTTTTTTGAATATTGCAGGAACACCCAGAGTGGGAAATGAAGAATGGATGCGTTTATTTTCATAAAGCAAAGGAAACTCAGCCATGCAAAGGAATACCATCCGTGGATGTCATCCAGAAAACACTCAACTATGCCCAAGAGTTGGAGAGAATTATCTTCGGTATTTGTAGGATTTTAAATTTTAATTATGAACTTTATTATGTCTTTTTGATACTAAGATGATAGCATTGCAGATGTGATAACATTTGTATGAAATTGTAATATTTTAAAAACTACCATTGGTGATGTTAATTTTCGTGTTATTTTTATTAAATAGGAATGATTTTGATTGTTATTAGTACGATGTGGTTTTGGCTGCAAAATGATATTAATGTTACGGATGTATACTGGCCCTGATTTTTTTTATTTTGTATTTTTTTAACAATTGCCAAAAATATTTGTAAATGACTTATCACAACGGACATTATCAATTACAAAAGGTCTATTACAACATACATAAACAATTGTAAAAGTCTTTATTACAACGGGCGTGTACAACAGCCAAAAACTGTTGTAAAAATCTTTGACTCTATTACAACTTTAGATATTAAGATCGTTGGTTAACAGTTGTTATAGGCATATTACAATTGTCATTGCAAGTTGCGAAAGGGGTTTTTTGTTGTGGTGATTATTTTAGAAAATATCAGATATCTGTATCCACGAATGTAGAGGCTACTGGGTATTTATCGTATATTCTTCGATCCATTCGCAACTAATCAATCTAAACAAATAAGTAGAAAATTTTGATTTATTATAAATTCATTTCAGTACTAAAAATATAAAAAATAAGGAATATGCGAAGAAATTAATTTTAAACAACAAATTTTGACTTTTATACAGATTAATTTTTGTAAGTAAATGGCAATTATTTTATATATTTTACAGTAAATATAAATAAATTTGCCAAATTATACCCATACTTTTTAAGAAATTCATATTTGGATCATTTTCAAATAATGTTACAATCATAGACCACTTCTGACGAATTTAAAATGATTAAATTAAACTGCTATTTGTTTGGAAATAAATTAGCAACAATTACACAAGGTAAAAATAATGATCAAATTGTGCAATTTTATTTTAGAATAATAGTGATACTTAATTGAGGAAACCCTAACTTTGATTTCAACAAGTTTCTGGAAACCATGTTTATTTCATTGTTAGTTAACAGAAGAAAATAATTTAGAGGGTGGAGTAGGAGAGAAAGGGATATGATTAGATTTTATATATATAGTACATAATATTAGATAGATATAGAATATTTTGAAACCCAGATAGATATATAATATTGTATGTAATTATCAGCATTTCAACAAGGAAGTAAAAAAGCGAAAGTTAACAGTGTTTCAACATTTAATTTTCAAAAAAGAAAAAAATAAGAAAAAAGGAAACTGGGGGATATGATTGGATTTTATGCATTTTAATCCATCTTTATTAACGCCAATAGAGGCATTGCCTTAAATGTGCCCCTAATCATATGTCCCAATGCTCTCATATTTGGTAAAGGATGATAATTTGATTGGTAGAAGAAATTCTGCCACATTAATCAAACGGATATATATGTGTGTGCAGGTTATGGTTTCAAATTGATGATTTAAAAGATATCTCATTTTCTCTAGGATCAAATTCTCCCTCAGTTAGTTAATCCATTAAATTTGGTATGACTTCTGCAATTACTTGTTTTCTATATTTCCACATTGTAATCAATAGCGATACTTAATTGAGGAAACCCTAACTTTGATTTGAACAAGTTTCTGGAAACTATGTTTATTTTATTGTTAGTTAAAAGCAGAAAATAGTTTAGGGGGTGGAGTAGGAGAGAAAGGGATATGATCGGATTTTATATATAGTACATAATATTAGATAGATATAGAATATTTTGAAACCTAGAGATATATAGAATACTGTATGTAATTATCAGCATTTCAGCAAGGAAGTAAAAAAGCGGAAGTTAACAATGTTTCAACATTTAATTTTCAAAAAAGAAAAAAAAATAAGAAAAAAGGAAACTAGGGGATATGATTAGATTTTATGCATTTTAATCTGTCTTTATTAACGCCAATAGAGGCTTTGCCTTAAATGTGTCCGTAATCAAATATCAATATGCTCTCATATTTGGTAAAGGATGATAATTTGATTGTTAGAAGAAATTCTGCCACATTAATCTGTATATATATGTGTGCAGGTTATGGTTTCAAATTGATGATTCAGAAGATATCTCATTTTCTCTAGGATCAAATTCTCCCTCAGTTAGTTAATTCATTAAATTAGGTATGACTTCTGCAATTACTTGTTTTCTATTTTTCCACATTGTAATTAACGTGGTTCTTTTGTTCTTTTTGATTTTTGTTTTTTTTCATTTGTATGTGATCAATTTTTATTCCTTGTTTTATGCGTAAGTTTTGAATTGAATATCATTCAAAAATCCGCGAATTCATGTAATATCTTATTCAAGTTTCACATCTTTTTGATCTATATATGTATCAAAGACTTTTCTTTTGATAATTTAAGATTTGGTTTACTATCATTTTTTTTGTTCTGAACTAAAACATCGATTTATGAAACTATTTCTATGTATAAAAATAGATCTAAATGGTCGGTTATGTTATTTATAAAAAGAAAAAGATTGAAACAATGTTCTTTTGGGTAATAATATAAACTCCGATATATTTTGAAAACAAATTATGCTGGTTAAAACATCTACATGTTTGTTATTGTTTATTTGGTAAATAAGTAGTGAATTTTGATTTGATGGATACTTTGAAAATAATCAAATTTATGATATGTAAATTTATGTAACGAATAATTTTGGATATATATATATATATATATATATATATATATATATATATAAACATAATGACAAAAACTGACTTAAGTTTGCCATGATCATGAATAAAACCTCCTTATAAAATAATAATTAGGTAATAATTAAGTTAAGATAATTGAGCAAAAAGTTAATATAAAATAATAATTTATTAGAAAAAGGCAAACAATTTGTAAATAGATGAAAAAAATACAATTTATACAATTGAATTCACAACGCATTGCTTTGATGGTAGTCTAGTCTCTTAAAATGTCAGTCAAAACATGGTGTTAAAATATCTTTTCATACTTGAAGTTGTCGGAACTTTTTATACTTAAGTCTGGCATGTCTACACACTTTGTCCTAACAAACAAACCACAATCAATTGATTGAAGTGGTGTAATTCAAAATCCATGTACAAAGTCTCACTAAAATTAAAAATTTTGTATTAAGTATGATGCATTTTGATTGGAATGTTATGGTAGGGGTTGGTATAACTTTAGTTGGTAGTTAAACATACTAAGCATGAAAAAAAACCGTTAGTACAATTTTTGGAAATTAGTACACAGTATCTACATGCACATAAATGAACTTAATCAAAACATATCACACAGCGGCACATCATACTGATCACCCTAAATTGCTGACTACACCGTGCCATACCAAGTTTCATGTGTGCCATCCATGTTCCATGTACTGTGGTGTCCCGGAAAATGTTGTATTAAAAAAATTTGTGCATAGGTTTATTGATTATTTTTTTTAAAAAAAATTATTATAGAATAATGGATATAGAGACCCTATGCCCCTATTTTTCTAGGTTCTCATTCACTTACATTTATCCCACTTTTATATTGAATCTATTGTAGGAGTTTAGAGACAATTTAGTTCGAATGCCCATTTAGTGTTAGAGTGCAGAGGCCAATATAACTGTAATTGAGGAATATGAGAGTCCCTATCTGGATTATTGCAAACTAATATACGAATGAACATTTAAACTTTGGGTTTAAATCAAATTATTGTTCAGCCATGTACATACTTTGGGTTTTACTCCAATTATTCTTCAGTTCAGGCATATCTCAAAATGTTGTTCATCCAAAAGCTGGTTAAATCAATTAAACAATTACACCCATGCTCTTGAGTTAAACAACGGATCCTAACCCTATGCATATATATATATATATATATATATATATATATATATATATATAATAGAGGAGCGCACAAGTAATCAAATCAAATGCTTAGGAGTTGCTAGCGGAGAATGTCAAGCTTTGAGGAAAACCAAATTCAATTAATATTGTCGTCTCCAAATGTCACTTCAAAAGAGATTAAGGGAAAACATACGATAAAACAAATAAATGTGCATGTTGTGCATTTATACCTAGATTCTTTTGTGTCCGCATATGTTAATATACATCATAATACAATAAATATTAGCTTTTCAGTTATATTTTGGTTTTCACTTTTGTGTGCTGGCATTTGAGGTCAGTGCTCACGGATAGTGAATGTGTCATTCCCAAGTTTCATGAGAAATGTACATTCATGATGCTTGAGCTATTACGAACAAGGACAACACATGCTTGTGCCAAAAAATAGAAGCAAACATTATTCAGCTGTTGGAAAGATGATTTATAACCAAAATTAACTTTCCCCGCGCCCGCGCCGGTCATTGCCAACGCATATTATTTTATTTATTTAGTTTTTTGTGTGTTTGTTTAAAAGATGATGTTTGAAGTTATGCAGTCGATATTCATGTTTAACATACTGATATTTTTAACATGATAATATATTCGATATTTAACATCTTTTCTATACAACGAAATGTATTTCAGAAAGTTTTCTCCTTTCAAAAGAGGCACCACGGTCGTCCCTATTGAGGCAATTGAACCCGAAAAGATAAAATTATATACAAAAGGGGACTATGAGCCAACTGCTAAAGTGATCAGTAGGACAGTAGCAATGTTAAAGACCAGGGAGCAATAGCAATGCTAAAAGCTGGTTGCTGCATTCTTTAGTCTATTACTGGCGTTCGACTACTCGCAAAGAGGGATGGTGATGGAAGTTCTCGATCGATGTGGCCACAAAAGGGTAGAGGTTGGAGTAGGGGAAGCGCCAGCTGAAGTCCCAGGTGGAAGCCCCAGCAAACCAAAGGGCGGCATCTTCCGTGGTTTGTTTTCAATTGGAAATGAAGGCAAACAATATCAGCAGCCACTGGATCTACTTAGTGCAAGCGATGATCGTTCGCCCTTAATCGTATTAGATAGTCCAGGAAGCAGTGATGTGGTATCGAGTTCGACTGCCCCTCAAAACACAGCTATGCTATTGCTATTGCTCTCTGGTCTTTTTGCATTGCTACTGCCATGCCGATCACTTTAGCAGCTGGCTCCTGGTCCCCTTTTGTATATAATTTTATCTCTTCGAGTTCAATTGCCTCAACGGGGATGGCCGTGGTGCCCTTTTGAATGGAGAAAACTTTCTGAAAGACATTTCGCTGTATACAAAAGATGTTAAATATCAAATATATTACCATGTTAAAAATATCAGTATGTTAAACATGAATACCAACTGCATAACATCAAACATCATCTTTTAAAAAAATACAGAAAAAACGAAATAAATAAATAAAATAATATGCGTTGGCGATGACCGGTGCGAGCACGGGGAAAGCTAATTTTGGTTATAAGTCATCTTTTCAACAGCTGAATAATGTTTACTTCTATTTTTTGGCACAAACATGTGTTGTCCTTGTTCGTAATAGCTCAAGCACCAGGAATGTACATTTCACATGAAACTTGGGAATGATACATTTATTGTCCATGAGCATTGAATCCTCAAATGCCAGCACACAAAAATGAAAACCAAAATATAACTGAAAAGCTAACATTTGTTTGTTTTATTGTATGTTTTCCCTTAATCTCTTTTAAATTGGCGTTTGGAGATGACAATATTAATTGAATTTGGTTTTCCACAAGGCTTGACATTCTCAGCCAGCAACTCTTAAGCATTTGATTTGATTACTTGTGCGCTTCTCTCTTATATATATGCATAGGGTTAGGTTCCATTGTTTGTCTCAAGAGCATGGGTGTAGTTGTTTAATTGATTTAACCAGCTTTTGGTTGAACAACAATTTGAGATATTCCTAAACTGAAGAATAATTGGAGTAAAACCCAAAGTATGTACATGGCTGAACAATAATTTGATTTAAACCCAAAGTTTTAATGTTCATTCGCCTATTCGTTTGCAATAATCCAGATAAGGACTCTCATATTCCTGAATTACAATTAGATTGGCCTCTGCACTCTAACACTAAATGGGCATTCGAACTAAATTGTCTCTAAACTCCTACAATAGATTCAATATAAAAGTGGGACAAATGTAACCGAAAGAGAACCTAGAAAAATAGGGGCATAGGGTCTCTGTATCCATTATTCTATAATAAAAAATATTTTTTTTAAAAAAAATAAAAATAAAAATTCAATAAAAACCTATGCACAATTTTTTTAAATATAACGTGTCCTGGGACACCACAGCACATGGAACATGGATGGCATACATGAAACTTGATATGGCACAGTGTAGTCAGCAATTTTGGGTGATCAGTGTGATGTGCTGCTGTGTGATATGTTTTCATTAAGTCTGTTTATGTGCATGTAGATACTGTGTACTTATTTCCAAAAATTGTACTAACGGTGTTTTATTTATGCTCAGTATGCTTAACTACCAACTAAAATTATACCAATCCCTACCATAACATTCCAATCAAAATGCGTCATACTTAATACACAAATTTTATTTTTACTAAGACTTTGTACATGGATTTTGGATTACACTACTGCAATTGATTGATTGTAGTTTGTTTGTTAGGACAACGTGTGTTGACATGCCAGATTTAAGTATAATAAGGTCCGACAACTTCAAGTATGAAAAGATATGTTAACACAATATTTTGATTCACATTTTAAGAGACTAGACTACCATCAAAGCAATGTGCTGTGAATTCAATTGTATAAATTGTATTCTTTGTCATCTATTTACAGATTCTTTGCCTTTTTCTAATAAATTATTATTTTATATTAACTTTTTGCTTAATTATCTTAACTTAATTATTACCTAATTATTATTTTATATACAATTTTTATTCATGATCATGACAAACTTAAGCCATTTTTTGTCATTATGTTTTTATATATATATATCCAAAATTATTCGTTACATAAATTTACCTATCATAAATTTGATTATTTTCAGAGTATCCCTCAAATCAAAATTCACTACTTATTTACCAAATAAACAATAACAAACGCGTAGACGTTTTAACCAGCATAATTTTTTTTCAAAATATAGCAGAGTTTATATTATTATCCAAAACAATAAAATTGTTTCAATTTCTTTTTCTTATAAATAACATAACCAATCATTTAGATCTATTTTTCTACACCGAAATAGTTTCACAAATCGATGTTTTAGTTCAAAACAAAAGGAAAATGATACTAAACCAAAAGAATAGTCTTTGATACATATATATATATATATATATCAAGCAGATGCGAAACATGAGTAAGATATTACATGAAGTAAAAAAAATTAAACATGTTTACCATTATTGATTTGAGGTTTATCATCTGTTTTGGTATATGGCACATTGCATTCCTCATCACTCTGCTAAACAGCGTGCGTCATTGTGAAGACCTCAGCCATTGTAGGTTCACGATTTAGCTTCCTATGCTGTTACAAATATGATTAACGAACAATGTTTCAAATATGATTAAATAATGTTACATCTGTTTATAAACGCAATTGCTAAACTTACCAACTTCGAGTGATGTTGCTGAAAGGATTTAGATCCACCATAGTGCAAAGCATAATTTTTATTCCTGTTTGCATGGTTTTGTGCTGATAGTTCCTATAAATTTAAAGACATGTTTAACTAATTTAATGCAAATAATATACGAATTTTTTTTAATAACAATATGAAATTAAATAACTTATTTTCATTTCGAGGGTTTCCCACAACTGGAGAAATTCGGCCCAAACATCAACGCTCATCCACGACTGTTTCTTCCTCGCGTTCTTTACTTTGGAGAGTGTGTCCCTATAATTTTTCTGCATTCTCTGATTCCAGTGATTTGCAAATACATCCATATCCCGCGGATCAACCCGGATGGCGACATGTATATTGAAATTAATTAGAATTATGTACATTATATTATTTTCCAACTGAACTATAAATTTATACTTACCATCAAGTCGGCCCATATAGCGCTCTTAACATGGTTTGGGATGTCATCCCAATAAGGCCAGCATCCAGACATCCGACACATATAGGCCTTCCTGGATGCCTGTCGGATGTAGTCCGAAGGCCCAACTTCAAAACCCCTGTATAAATTTTAATGTAGGGAATTTAATTTGTATAATTTTAATTATTAAAACAAGCGATAAATTTGATACTTACCCTACGCTGTTAGGAACAACCTCTGCCAATGGACGTACATCTGGCGTTGTGCCGCTGGCACCGGCGCTAGGAGAAGGAGAAGGCTGATATCTGCTGCCATGTCTCCTAAAAGGCATATCTGCAACAAACAAATCATTTCATATAGTGATAAAATATATCATTTTATAGAGTTCAAAAAATCGAACAATACATAGCTCACAACATAGTCATCAATATTAACATATATCATCGACAACTCAGAATATACAATATACAACAACCGATACATAGCTCACAACATAGTCATCATTGTTAACATATAACATTAGAAACTCAGAATACACAATACACAACAATCGATACATAGCTCACAACATAGTCATCAGTGTTAACATATAACATCGAAAACTCAGAATACACAATACACAACAACCGACACATAGCTCACAACATAGTCATCATTTAGAATTATTAGTCTTCGTCGTTTTCTAATTCAGACTCGGTCTCGTACTCTACGTCGTTTTCTTCTGTGCTCTCAAAGGCTTCTATTAATTCATTCGATTCATCATTCAACAACCCTACATGAATATCATCAGTTATTACTATTTCATCATTGGCTCAAGATCCACTTGATATGCTGCTTCGTTTGGAATATTAATTCCATCAAATGTAAATCTTACATTTGTTTTAAAAACAGCCGACCAATCTGTTTTATCTATTTTTAAGGATGGATACAGAGCAAAATAAACTTGTAATGCTTGTTTGGCTAATACAAAAAGATCATACTTTTAATAATGTGAGGCATGCTTTATTTCAATAAGCTTATAACCTTTGTGCAAGTTGATTCCAAAACAAGGAATATTGCTGAACCAATTGCATTTGAATAAAAACACTTTTTCTACGGGTTGCACATAATATGTCAATTCTAAAACCTGTGTTAAGATGCCATAAAAATCTTTTATATGCTCATCTGGATCATTATTTCCTTTGACAAATACACCGCTGTTATATGTTAATTTGTCAGCACCATAATCTATGGTTTTGAATTTAAATTCATTAATGAAGAATATTGGATAAGTCTTGACATTTATTTTTGGTTCGAGTGCAAGATGTTGTAATCCTTCATCAAAGACACTGTTTTTTGGATCATAAACGTAGTTCGAAAACCATTTAGCAAAGTCTTTATTGAGATCTCCAGATGGATGTTGTGATTCGTATATACTGTGAACATATATGCAATATTTTCCATTATAAGTAACATGTAAGTATAACCAAAATAAGCATGAATTTATTATTACCTAGTAAACGGTGCAACTTCAGCACAATTAAGAAGAACATATGTGTGCGCCATTTGGTAATCTCTATTGTCTAATCATATTTCCATACATTTTCCAAAAGGTCTGCCACGTTGTCTAAAAATAAATAACATTGCTCGAGAGGAATCTTGTTCAACAGCTTCATCATTACGAGGAACACTTATAAATGATAAATTCACATGATCACTAAAATAATGAGAGAAAAAGAATGAAGCTTCTTCTTTAAGATATGATTTGCAAATCGACCGTTCAACTACTGCTTTTTGTCTAAATTTTTTCTTCAGATGATTCAAGTACATATTAGAAAATTATTTCAATTCATATTTTGTTATGTAAATTTGAATTACCTCTCAAACGAAGACTTATTAGAAAATTAATTCAATTCAATTTCAAATAACATAAATTTTACGGATAGTCAGGATTACCTCTCAAATGGATAAATCCATCCATATTGCACAAGACTTCGAAGAAGTGCTTCGGATGGAAGATGAACAGGTAAATGATCCATTATATTAATATAACCTGGCAGATATATTTTCACCAGTTCCAGAGCAGTATATAGATTTCTACTTCAAGTTACGAATATAGTCGACTTTTAACGTCGTCGAACAAAACTTTTTATAAAACATACTTAATTCTGTTATAACACTCCATACTTTTATGAGCAACAGTTCTTTAAAAACCACCGGTAATAAATATTGCATCATGATATGGAAATCGTGACTTTTCATCCCACTAAATTTATTGTTTTTAAAGTTAACAAATCTACAGAGATTAGAAGAAATCCCATCAGGACATCTTAGTCCTTCCACCCACTTTAGCATGAGTTTTACTTGTTTGGTGTCTAGTTCATAGCATGCTTTGGGTTTTTTATTGCCATCGGGCTTCATATGATGTTCGGGACGTTTACAAAAGTGTGTTATGTCAAGTCTCGAATTCAAATTGTCCTTAGTTTTGCCCTTTATATTCATAATGGTGTTAAACATGTTATCAAATACATTTTTTCCATTGTGCATCACGTCAATATTATGTCGGAGAAATAGATCTTTCTAATATGGTAACTCCCAAAATATTGTTTGCACCAATTATGAATGCCCAATTTACTTGGAATTTCAGTCCGTACTCCTGTTTCATGTTTTTTGGATATTCATTCACAATCTCATATATTTCTTTGCTTGACCAAACCTTTGGTGGTTGCATATTCTCTTCTCTGTTAGCTTTAAAGTTTTTTATCTCTTCTAAAAGTATGATTAGGATGGAGAAAACACCGATGACAATCTAACCATGAAATTTTCTTTCCATACCGTAAAGTAAATGCTCGTGTTTCTTTCATACAATAAGGGCAAGCTAAATGACCGACTGTACTCCAACCTGAAACTATCCTATATGCAGGGAAATCACTAATAGTCCATAAAAAAGAAGCGAATATACGAAAATTCCTTTTCTGCGAAATGTCGTATGTTTCAACTGCTTCATGCCATAGTGTTTTCAACTCCCCTATCAATGGTTGTAAATAAACATCGATTCCTTGTGTTGTATCATTAGGGCCAGGGACGACAACAGTCAGAAACTATTGTGGAGTTTTCATACACGTCCATGGAGGTAAATTATACGCAGTAACAATAATAGGCCAGGATGAATATTTACTACCAAACTGAGAGAAGGTGAAAATCCTTCCGTACATAAACGAAGTCAATTGTTACGACTCTCTGCAGCGAACACAGGGTATGTTTTATCGAAATGTTTCTATGCTTCTCCATCAGATGGATGTGTCAATGTTCCCTTTTTCTATATTCTCACATTGTGCTATCGCATATGACATACCGTAGCTGAAGACGCATATAACTTTTGAAGTCTAGGACTGATGGGTAAATAATGCATTTTCTTGTACGGAACTTCCTTTCCTTTATTTTTTCTTGGTTTGTATCTTTCCTCATTGCATATTTTGCAGTTTCTAAGATTAGTGTCATCTTTCCAATACAACATACAACCTTTTATACATGTATCTATCTTTTGGTACGGTAGACCGAAAGCCAACATAAGTGTTTTCACTTTATAATGACTATCGCACATCAGATTATTAGGTGGCATATGTCATTTTGCAGCTTGTACAACTACTGTAAATTTAGCTTCTGTAAAGTTGAATTTTGATTTCATAGTAATGTATTTGGTGGTTACTGATAATTCGGTTTCACTGTTACAACCATCCCACAACGGCCTCTTAGCAGCATCCAATAAATCATTAATTTTTTTCGCTCGCACATTCGGTTCTTCTTCGATGTTTACGTCTTGATCGTCCCTTGGATGGTAGGGAACATTGATCGCGCTACATCTTCCATGATGATCCCACAAATAATAATTTGGTAAAAAAGCTGATTTATACAAATGTACTTTAACTGCGTCTGGTTTCCAATGCTTCAAATGTTGGCAGTTACTACAAGGGCATCGAAGTTCTTCGTTATTTCGATTATTTGTTGTAGCGAATCTAATAAATTCATGTACACCATTGTAAAAATGTTGCTTAGCCGAACCTTTCATACCAATTTTAACTTCATGCATCCAAGTACGGTCGAGAAAATAGTCGAACGTTGTTCCTAATTTACAAAATATATGTTAGTAATTTCGACAGCACTTTAGCTTACTTCTCTTCTACGCATAACTTGCACTCAAATGTTATATTTTTGTTGTATTTTCTACAATAAAGTAGCCAATTAGGACTAAAGGCTTCACACACCACACTTCTGTCTAATTTCGATAGCACTTCACTTCACTTCTCTTATACGCATAACTTAGCATCCAAGGGGTATATTTTTGTTGTTGTATTTTCTATACTAAATTAAAACCTTTTGGGACTAAAGGCTTTAATTTTTTAGCGTCAATTATTTTTTGAAATAGCATTTAATGCTTCTTTTCAAATCAACATTATATTCGTTTCAAATTTTTTTAGAAAATCGATTTCAGTATAATATTTATTATTGTTATATTCATTTTCTAATTTTTATTATAAAATCTATTTTAGAAAAATATTTAAAGTTATTATATTCATATCTTCATTTTTTATAAAATCGATTTTATCAGAATATTAATTGTTGTATTTTCTACAATAAAATAAAGCCAATTAGGACTAAAGGCTTCACACACCGCACTTCTGTCTAGTTTCGACAACACTTCTCTTCTACGCATAACTTAGCATCCAAGAGGTGTATTTTTGTTGTTGTATTTTCTAAACTAAATTAAAAAAAATTGGGACTAAAGGCTTTAATTTTTTAGTTTCAATTATTTGTTGAAATAATATTTAATGCTTACTTTCAAATCAACATTATATTCATTTCAATTTTTTTTACAAAATCGATTTTAGTAGAATATTTGTTGTTGATATATTTGTTTCTTAATTTTTTTACATAATCGATTTTAGTACAATATTAGTCGTCATATTCATTTCCTAATTTTTATTACAATATCGATTTTAGCAAGATATTTAATGTTATTATATTCGTTTCTTTTTTAAAAAAAAATTGATTTTACTAGAATATTTATTGTTGTTATATTCAATTCTTAATTCTGTTACAAAATCGATTTCATTAGAATATTTAATGTTATATTAATTTCTTATTTTTTTACAAAATTGATTTTAGAAGAATATTTGTTTATGTTATATTCATTTCTTATTTTTTTCCAAAATCGATTTCAGTAGAATATTTATTGTTATTATATTCATTTCTTAATTTTTTTTACAAAGTCAATTTTAGTAGAATATTTGTTGTTGTTATGCACCTTTCAAAATTTAATAGTTCATTAAACTATTTAAATATTTTATATAATAAATTTGAAAAATTAAAACTTATTTTAAAATCCAGTTAACAATTTAAATTTTTAACTTAACTATTTTGTAAACAAATTGTAAGTTGACACTTATAATAAATTAAATTAAATAAATTTTATACTAACCAATAACATTTATCATTAACACACACTTATCAAAAACCGTTCTAAACTATAATAAAAACATTCCATGTAGTCTGGAGTATAATTTATGATGATCAGAATTAGTGGCATTATTAGGATCAATCTGTCATCTACTAACTCTTCTATAGACTGGAGTATAATTTATAAAGCCACTAGATGGAGAAATGATGGATCTAGAGTGCTAGCTGTTTGCTTTAAAGTTTACTTGTGTGTTATATGGAGGGAGAGGAATGCCATTGTTTTTGAAAATCAAAGAAAGAAACTAGAGGACCTTTGGCATGAAGTTAAGACTGGCACTGTCAAGCAATTGAAGAATAGCAACAGACCTTATCCTGATTCCTTGATTCTTGGTTGGGCTTGATTGTTTGTTGTTTTTTCAATTGTTCTTGTTTTTTTTCTTTATCTGTTTTTCTTCTGTACTATTTTATTGTGTTGCAATAAAACCGGTAGGGGTCCAGTCAACCCCGCTGGCTTTGCCAAAAAAAACATTCCATGTACACTTATCAATAAGCATATTATTCAGCGATCCTACACACTAATTATTGCATTTTAGCATTGCTACTGCCCTTGCTATTGCTATTGCTCCCGGGTCTTTTAGCATTGCTATTGCTATTGCTCCCTTGTCTTCAGATTTCTGTTGTGGCTCTCCCAGCAGTGCTCCACTTGCCATTTTGCAACACTCCTCCAGCATCATTACAAGAATTTTGGCTGCTTCGATAACTTCCTGATCCTGTGAAGTATCAGTTTCCTTGTTGCCCTCCATGCTTTTTTGGCTGGCCATGGAATTAGAAAAATGATGCTCGTAAACCTGCATACACAACAATGCATAGGATTTGATTATTATAGAGTTATTATTACTGTGAACTGATATAAGAATGTATTTCAGCTTACGCACCTTGACTTAGTATAAGGAAGATTTGAAAAATCTCCTCCTTATATAAATCGATCCTCCATCCATTTTTGTCAACTCAGATATGGTAATGAGACCAAAATAACAGGTATAATAAACATAATCCATATGTATAACTAACAGGGCCGGTCTAAAGTTATATTACGCCCTGGACAAACAATTACTTTGGGCCTAAAGTAAACTAACATACATTATCAGATGCATGCATTACCGTGTTAAAATCCCCAACTAAATTCCATGGGTTAACAATTTTATTATTTAAAAGCTCCAAGTGATTCTATAACAATATTCTATCTTTTTCGATATTTAAAGCATATACAAAGTTTACTTCTAACCATAAACCTCCCTTATTTTTAAATTTACAATGAATGTATTGTAAATTTAAAAAATACAGATATAATTTTCAAATATTAGGGTCCCAAATTACTATAATTCTGCCACTACCCCATTGAATTGCTATTAACACCACAACAAATACTTAAGTATATGTTTTATAACAAGTTAAATTATGATCATAAGTTTGTGTTTAAGTATGCCAACAAATGCTGGGTTTACATGAAGCTAGCAAATCAAAAGGGTCTAATTTTCTTTTTGGGGAACTTAATCCTTTAACATTCCAATCAATAATAGATTATAATAAAGGACACTTGAAATAATATCACAAGTAGCTACAGTGAGAAACTGACCCCTAATTTCTATATTCTCAGAAGTTTTTGCTCTTCTTCTTTTACAGTCCTTCTTGTCCTGAATTTTGAGATACTCTTCCCATTTTGGATTTTTAATGATAAATTTTTCTTTAAAATTCTTTTGACTTTTACTATCCTCGTTACTAATGTCCATAATATCTTGTATGCTTTTCTTTCTGTTCTTTTTCCTATTATTGTTGACATGAGAGGAGGTAGAAGTCAGGATTTTAGCAGCATTCTCAATCAATATTTATATGGTTGGATATATAGCTGCCTCTCTAAGAAAATATTGACCATGCTAACTGAATCTAAGTTTAGGCGGCTCTTTTATGTATTACCATTTTCTGTAACTAAACCTGGCTATCATGTCGGGGAGGTGCTTAATGAACTGGACATTATAATCCGTGTACACTTTTGCATTACTTTTGAATTGTTATTGATTATTCCATTTAAACCAATTCCTTTAGTGAAGTTTCCATTGTGACTTTGTTGTACAAGTTAAAAGGCTACAGTAACATTATTTACTTGATCATCATTTTTATTTGATGCTGCTTGTGGTAGGGTAATCTCCATTTGCTGAATTTCCTTGGTGTTTTACAAAATATATGACATTTTATTTGCACTCGGATCATTTCTTATACTTTCAAAGAAATGTATTTTCTCTTAAACCGTAATATTGTTAGTTTTTTCTGATTCTTTTATCTGAACAGGATTTATTAAATTATTTACCTGAAAGCTGCTTACAAATTCAAACATTTCTTGATTTATAAAATCTTGGTTAAAATAAACATATATATACGAAATAAATATTTACCTACTCATGAAGAGAAACTGAGGCATAGGACAATGAAGGTGAATTTGGTTTATCTTCTTTATGTTATGGAAACTGTGGGTAAAACGTAAGTCCGTTCCAAAGCAAGTTGGTTAGATTTGGTTGAGTAGACATAATACTTAAGAAAAAGTTAATGCTGAAATTATTAACATGTCAATAACAACCTTTGAAATTCATACTTTACCTAAGAACATACATGATACAATCCAAAGAGTAAAAACAGCTAAAATTACTACAAATATTCTGTGTATACACTCCCTCTAAGTTATCTTCATACGTTGCTTAAGATTCTTTGGACAATATTACATCTAAACTTTTTGAGTCCTAGTCCCGTTACCAAAATCATTTAACAGTTTGTACTATGTAGTACACTTTCTTCCATATTTTACTAGTTGACGTACTTTACCAACATTACAAGTAATTCCCCATTAATTAATTCCTCATAATTAGCATTGGGATTGGATCAACCCCTAATTTCCTCAATAATACCATTACATAATCTAACAAATATTGTAAGTTAAATGATGTCTATTAACTGTACTGTAGAGCAACCATGGTTTGTGCTTTGTAAAACATGCGAAGTAGACTTTCACAAAAGAAAATTGTGTACATTGCACTTATTTTGTGTTGATTGTTAGTTACTGTTTGTATGATTTTATGACAACTAGTGACGTTAGCGCCTTCATAGCTTGCGGGCGTGCACACATTTATAATCTTTTTGCTAAACTATTGTATTAAGAAGGCTAATGACTGTTTAAAATTCAAGGTTACAGCAAGAAAATGCATTTTGCTGTTCACCAAACTACGGTAGCAACGCTTTTTTTGATTTTTTAATTATTTATTTTATTTTATTTATTCTTAAGTTTAGTGCAAGTTCACATCAGTCTTGAAGCAAAATGGTTACTGTGGCAAAAAAAAACTGACAGGATCATGGGGAATGTAATGTTGTACATGTTTGTGAATGTTTTGGCAAAGTCCTTGAAGTAGTAAATAATCAAGCAAAGCCACTACTTTCGGTTCAAGGCTTCGGGTCTGGTGGCTTGTATTGGATTTCAAGAAAATATTGGTTTCTGACAATAACATTTCTATTTAGATTTGCAACGCAAGGAAGAAATGTTCACATATTCTGGCTTAGATAGGATCCCTTTGCTTATTCTCCAAGGCAATTGGGAAAAACGACAAATTATAAAAAAGAATTAGACTGAAGGATATCAAATTTTATGTTATACCAAAGAACAAATGTTACTTATAGCTAAGGCGGTAGGAAAACCTTTGAATAAAATTTAAATGGAAGGACAAATTCTAGTTTTGTTTTTATGCATTATGTTTAGTTTTATATTATAATCCTTTAGTCTAAATTAACACTTGTGGTCCTTCAGTGTAATTTTCCTTCTTTTTTTTGTAAATATAGGTCCCGCATAGATGGATCATGGATGATGATTGACGAACAAAATTTATGTTATAAAATAAACCAATATGTGCATGTGCATAAAGAGCAGGAGTTTTGGTTTCCTCTTGAATCCAGTTTAGGCAATTCTTACCCTTTAATCAAAACATTATAAAAAATGTACTATCTGCATTGTTGACGATCTTGAATCATGCAATTGTTGCTTATTATCACAAGCTTGTTGATTTATATATGTCAATTCACCAATACTCATTTAAGCCAAGTAGATGCAGTAACTGTTGTGCCATAAAATATATTGTTGTTCCTTATGTATTAGCTAAACACCTTAGTGTTTACTGGTCTAGTATCATATACATTGGAGAACATGGTCCTGCCATTATAGTGTTAACATATTTGTTGTATATCTAAAACAATATGTTTATGTTACATAAGATAAAATGGTTCCGCAATGGATTTATCAGAATAAATTTTGCTAGATTAGCTAAAGTAGCAAAAAAACAATGACTACCTAATTCGTTTTTGAACCGTTAACAACAATGCAGTAGTCTATCAAACTAAATTCATTATTTGGTTGCTTTATAAATCATTAGTAGTTGCTTATTATTTATGTCATCTTTATTAATAGTTGGAATAGTAGCATAATCTTTTTAATCAATTTTGAAGTTTCAAAAATATCCTTAAATTCAAATAAGAAGTTAGAAGTTCAAATCGCACAAAAATCAAAAATCAAAGTCAATTTTCAAATGAACATTCTGAAACGTAAATAAATTTACAAGTTCGAAACTTTGTTTCAAAAGAAAAATCATATTTCTTTCCTTTCTATTTTTTAGTTTATTTTTATGTTTTATTTTATTTTTATTAGAATTACGTAGAAAATTTAAATTTTATAATTTTATAAGAGTATTTTATATACACGTGTGTGCTGCACGTGCCATAAAATCTTGTTCTAAATTATTTGTTCGGTTGCTTTGTCTTACTATTAGAAATTTTGCATCTCTTTTATAGCTTGCAATATTTGATGTTTTTTAAGTGAGTCAAATGGGTTGACTCATATGTGAAATGTGTTTGGTTATATTCTCCCCTCCAATAATTATATCAGACCGGTTGGATCACAAAATGGGTTGGGTCACCCATTAAAACCCGATTCGATCCATTTGACAAGTCAACGTTAGTTACATGATTCTCAATTAGAAAAATTATTATTCAACATATGAAAATACAACGTACGCTCAAAATTAGAAGTATTCGGGTGGTCTGTCTAGTCTGTAATGTAGATGCAAGTTAATTGGTCAAACTTTCATCTTACTAGTATGGATAAGTTATTGTAACTTGAACAAAAAAAGTTATTTCTGTCTAGTTGGAGTTTTGGTATGAGAATTTTGTCCATTATTTGCTAAGTACTACTGTTGGTCACCGGAGGACTGCAGCATACATTAATAATATAAAGTATCCCAGTGTACCGTATTGTTTATAACGTAGATGTGAGTTCACTGGTAAATTTTGTGCTTAATTTCGAGTCAATTTAAACAAAAAATAGTTTGACGTAACTTCGTTACAATTATGCCCTGCTCTTTTATTGTTCCGCTGACCGTGATTGTTTGTATTTCGAAAGCACCATTGGTAAGATTTTGTTGAATTGATTTATAGTTATTCCCTTTCTCATAGTCAGTGGTGCTGATTAAGCAATTCTAACATGTCCATAACAACCTTTTAAATTTATACTTAACCTAAGAACCTACATAATACAATCTAAAGCAGGCAAGTAAATAGTTGGATATATATATATATAATGTCATATCTATATCCGTATCCAAAATCATTTTCGAATGACGAATACTAGATTTTTTTGGATTTATTTGATAGTTCACAACTAATAAATAAAAAAATTCATTCATTATATGTCTATTTCAATACTAAAAGTATAAAAATAATAATGTATATGATAAGAAAATTAATTTTAAAGAGCAAATATTGACTTTTATACTCATTAATTTATGTACCTTAATAAAATGGTAAACGGCTATCATTTCATATACTAAACTACACTTAAAATAACTAAGGGCGGGCATAAGTCGCACCACTATATGGAAACTGACCGCACCGGACCGCAAATACGGTGCAGAAACCCGTACTGAATGTTATAATCAAAGGAAATACCCCAAACCAGACCAAACCGCATCGATACGGTTCGGTTGCAGTTTGGATGATTAAACCGACCATATTAAACCGTATTAATTCGAATATTTACACTAGTAATCTTATGATAAAAAGGGAAGTGCTTGTTCGTAGTTGGGCACGTTAGGAGAAGGATCCAAAGAATGGTGTAGGAGATACCGATAAGGATACGGTATAGCAACGGCAAGGCACTCTTGACCCCGGTCGGTACGAATGAGACCGTGCTAGAGATCGTAGTGAGCAAGTATGCCTTATTGACTTGGTGGTGAGAAACAAGGATGAGTCACTCAGGGAGTCCATCCAAGCTTCAACAACTAAGCAACTTCTATATCATTTTATATTCTAACGATGTATATTCTATTTTCAGCTTATATTAATTATGAGTATGGTCATAAAGAAGTTATAGTTTTAGTATAATATTTTTCATCTTATTCTTTTGGATAAATGCTAATTATAATCTTATTCTAGTCATTTTATTTAATGATTATGCATTAATTAACGTTAATGATTGGTTAATCTACTCAAACATCTCACTTATAACTAAATGTCAAATTGAAATATTTATACAATTAAGAACTAAGCTTTCATTTTAGTATACACTGTATGTTTTAATATCCAAATGTAAAAGTTTCACATGGTTGCCTTCGTAAATTGATGGTTGATGGAAGTAATTCACTTATTTCATATTTAGTATGGGTTCAAACCGGACAGTATTACATTAAACCAAATCGTAACCGAACCAATTAAAGATTAATATAATGGTTTGTATTTTTGATTAACCGTTTGATGCGGTACAGAAGCGGTTTGGGCTTCAAACAGCACCAAACCGATTCACGTCCACCCCTAAAATTAACTGTAAGATCGTTACCATAATGGACTTGTTCCTTTTGCACTGGATGAACCGATTATGCAGTAAGATAACCCTAAAACTAGCAACCATATTAGTTTTAAAAACATTTACAAACAAATAAAATGGAAAAATGACTTTGTCGTTTATTAAATTGGATAAAATGGCTAAGTCTCTGCAGTTTTATTCAGTTTGGTTCCAAATATATGTTAAAACGGTAAAGTATTTGCCGTTTTAAATAAAACAGGAAAGACTTTGCCATTTTAACATATATTTGCACTAGAACGGCAAAGTCTTTACTGTTTAAAAAAGCAGTCTTCTATTTAGTGAATCAGTCAAGAAATCACCTAAAAGTAGGCACAGCCAAATGAATAAGCCATACCTGATTGCGTAGTGGCTAGCTTTACAATTGAACAAGCCATTGTTGGTTGTGCTCTAATCTTGATAAAAAAAACCAAACGAATAATTATCGGATGCTCATATGACCATATCTGTATATGTGTCCATTTTACCTAGAGGTGCTCGTAGGTTGGTTTGGTACAGTTTGGAGCCCAAACAGCTTCTACACCACATAAAACGTTTAATTAAAATACAAACCATTCTACTATTCTTTTAAACAGTTCGATTTTGGTTCGGTTAATGTAATATGGTCTGGTTTTGGTCCGGTTTGGTTTGAATCAATATTAAATATAAAATAAGAGAATTATTTCTATCAGCAATCAATTTATGAAGGCAAGAAGCTTTTAGACTTAATTAAAAAACAAAATGTTATACTGAAATGAAATATTAGTTCTTAATTATAAGAACATTTCAATTTAACCTTTAGCTAAAAATGTGATTTTTTTAGTAAATTAAGCAAACATCAATGTTCATCAATGCATAATTATTAAGTGAAATGACTAGAATATACATCGTTAAAATCTAAAATGAGGTAGGAGTTGCGTATAATTCTACCATAAGCTAGCGTAAATTTTCGGTTCAGTTTGTTTTAATATGACTACACTACAAAATAGGCTTTATTTAGTAGCGGAATCTAGCGTCGGCTAGTGACAGCTAAAAAAGGCGGTCGATGTTGGTCATCGCTAGCCGTCGCCTAGTCTGTATATTCAGACATCAGCCCGCGAACAAAACATTTTACAAATTCCCCTCAAATTCTCAAAATCTGCCGCCCCATTCTCCTTCCCACCTGCCATCACGCCCCTCTAATGCCGCTGCACGCCATCGCTCTTTCTGGTATCTCCTCCGCCAATTCCAACTTATAATTTAGGTATGATTATAAAACCCTAAGTTTGAAAATTTGTGGATAATGGATCTGAAATTAATGATTATATGGTATGAGTTGATAATAGTGTTTTCTAAGTGGATTTGGGGATGTGGTTTCTAATTAAAAAATTAGTTGAATATGGATTTGTAATTGACGATTATTGCATATTAGTTATGTTAATATATAGCGTATTAGTTGATTTTGGAGATAGTAATTAGTGGTTTGATTGTTTAATTTGGAACTAAAAATTAGGGTTGATTTAAAATGTAATAATTAGTATGTATAATCGTTGAATAATATTATTATTGATAAGTGTATATGGAATGCTTTTGTTATAGTTTAGAATGATTTTGATAAGTGTGCTAATTATAAGTGTTATTGGTTAGTACAAAATTAATTTAATTTATTATAAGTGTCAACTTGTAATTTAGTTTACAAAATAGTTAAGTTAAAAATCTAAATTGTCAACTGAATTTTAAAATAAGTTTTAATTTTTCAAATTTATTATATAAAATATTTAAATATTTTAATGAACTATTAAATTTTGAAAGGAGCATAACAACAACAAATATTCTATCGAAATTGACTTTGTAAAAAAAATTAAGAAATAAATATAATAACAACAAATATTCTAGTGAAATCGATTTTGGAAAAAAATAAGAAATAAATATAACATCAACAAATATTCTTCTAAAATTGATTTTGTAAAAAATTATTAAATTAATATAAGAACATTAAATATTCTACTGAAATAGATTTTGTAACAAAATTAAAAAATGAATATAACAACAATAAATATTCTAGTAAAATCGATTTGGTAAAAAAAATGAATATAATAACATTAAATATCTTGCTAAATTTGATTTTGTAATAAAAATTAAGAAATGAATATAACAACTAATATTGTACTAAAAGCGATAATGTAAAAAAATTAAGAAACAAATATATCAACAACAAATATTCTACTATAATCGATTTTGTAAAAAAAATTGAAATGGATATAATGTTGATTTGAAAGTAAGCATTAAATATTATTTAAACAAATAATTGAAACTAAAAAATTAAAGCCTTTAGTCCCAAAAGGTTTTAATTTAGTTCAGAAAATACAACAACAAAAATACACCCCTTGGATGCTATGTTATGCATAAAAGAGAAGTGAAGTGAAGATGTGTCGAAATTAGACAGAAGTGTGGTGTTTGTGAAGCCTTTAGTCCTAATTGGCTTTATTTTATTGTAGAACATACAACAATAAATATTCTGATAAAATCGGTTGTGTAAAAAATAAAGAAATGAATATAATAACTTTAAATATTTTGCTAGAATATATTTTATAATATAAATTAGGAAATGAATATAACAAGAATAAATATTATACCGAAATTGATTTTCTAAAATTTTTTGAAATGAATATAATGTTAATTTGAAAAGAAGCATTGAATATTATTTCAACAAATAATTGACGCTAAAAAATTAAAGCCTTTAGTCCAAAAAGGTTTTAATTTAGTTTAGAAAATGCAACAACAAAGATATACCCCTTGGATGCTAAGTTATGCGTAGAAGAGAAGTGAAGTGAAGTGCTGTCAAAATTAGATAGAAGTGTGGCGTGTGAAGCCTTTAGTCCTTATTGGCTTAACTTTACTGTAGGAAATACAACAATAAATATTATAGTAAAATTGATTTTTTAAAAAATGAAGAAATGAATATAATAACTTTAAATATTTTGCTAGAGTAGATTTTATAATAAAAATTAGGAAATGAATATAAAAAGAATAAATATTATACCGAAATCGATTTTCTAAATTTTTTTGAAATGAATATATGTTGATTTGAAAAGAAGCATTAAATATTATTTCAACAAATAATTGACGCTAAAAATTAAAGCCTATAGTCCCAAAAGGTTTTAATTTAGTTTAGAAAATACAACAAAAATATACCCCTTGGATGCTAAGTTATGCGTAGAAGAGAAGTGAAGTGAAGTGCTATCGAAATTAAACATAAGTGTGGTGTGTGAAGGCTTTAGTCCTAATTGGCTTTACTTTATTGTAGAAAATACAACAACAATATACCATTTGAGTGCAAGTTATGCGTAGAAAAGAAGTGAGCTGAAGTGCTGTCAAAATTACTAACATATATTTTGTAAATTAGGAACAACGTTCGATTATTTTATCGACCGTACTTGGGTGCAAGTGGTTAAAACTAGTATGAAAGGTTCGGCTAAGCAACATTTCTACAATGGTGTACACGAATTTATTAGATTTGCTACATCTAATAATGGAAATAACGAAGAACTTCGATGCCTTTGTAGTAAGTGCCAACATTTGAAGCATTGGAAACCAGACACTGTTAAAGTACATTTGTATAAATCTGCTTTTTTACCAAATTATTATTTGTGAGATCGTCATTGAGAACATGTTGCACCTGCTCCTAATTCTATAGCGTTAGAGGACGATCATGTTATGGCGAACCGAATAGAAGATATGGTGGAAGATGCAGCACGATCAATGTTCCTTACCATCCAAGTTGACGATCAAGACGTAAACATCAAAGAAGAACTGAATGTGCGAGCGATTTTTTTTATGATTTACTGGATGCTGCGAAGAGGCCGTTGTGGGATGGTTGGAAAAGTGGAACCGAACTATCAGTAACCGCCGAATACATCACTATGAAATCAAAATTCAACTTTACAAAAGCTGGATTTACAGCAACTGTACAAGCTGCAAAATGACATTTGCCACCAAATAATCTGATGTGCGATAGTCATTATAAAGTGAAAACACTTATGTCAGCTTTCGGTCTACCATACCAAAAGATAGATACATCTATAAAAGGTTGTATGTTGTATTGGAAAGATGACACTAACCTTATAAACTACAAAATATGCCATGAGGAAAGATACAAACTAAGAAAAAAGAAAGGAAAGGAAGTTCCGTACAAAAGAATGCATTATTTACCCATCACTCCTAGACATCAAAGGTTATATGCGTCTTCAGCTACAGCATGTCATATGCGATAACATAGTGTGAGAACATAAGAAAAGGGAACATTGACATATCCATCTGACAGAGAAGCATGTAAACATTTCGATAAAACATACCCTGCTTTTGCTGCAGAGAGTCGTAACATTAGACTTGGTTTATGTACGGATGGATTTTCACCTTCTCTCAGTTTGGTAGTAAATATTCATCCTGGCCAATTATTGTTACTCCATATAATTTACCTCCATGGATGTGTATGAAAACTCCACATATGTTTCTAACTGTTGTCGTCCCTGGCCCTGATGATACAACACAAGGAATCGATGTTTATTTACAACCATTGATAGAGGAGTTGAAAACACTATGACATGAAGGAGTTGAAACATACGACATTTCATGGAAAAAGAATTTTCGTATGTTCGCTTCTTTTTTATGGACCATTAGTGATTTCCCTGCATATGGAATACTTTCAAGTTGGAGTACAACCGGCCATTTAGCTTGTCCTTATTGCATGAAAGAAACACGAGCATTTTCTTTACGGCATGGAAAGAAAATTTCATGGTTTGATTGTCATCGGTGTTTTCTCCATCCTAATCATACCTTTAGAAGAGATAAAAAAACTTTAAAGCTAACAGAGAAGAGAATATGCAACCACCAAAGGTTTGGTCAAGCGAAGAAATATATGAGATTGTGAAGGACTATCCAAAAAAACATGAAACAGGAGTACAGACTGAAATTCCAAGTAAATTGGACATTCATAATTGGTGCAAACAGAGTATATTTTGGGAGTTACCATATTAGAAAGATCTCTTACTCTGACATAATATTGATGGGATGCATAATGAAAAGAATGTATTTGATAACGTGTTTAATACCGTTATGAATATAAAGGGAAAAAACTAAGGATGATTTGAATTCGAGACTTGACATAGCACACTTTTGTGAACGTCCCAAACTTCATATGAAGCCCGATGATAATAAAAAACCCAAAACATGTTATGAACTAGATAGCAAACAAGTAAAACTCATGCTAAAGTGGGTGGAAGGATAAGATGGCCTGATGGGATTTCTTCTAATCTCTGTAGATGTGTTAACTTTAAAAACAATAAATTTAGTGGGGCGAAAAGTCACGATTTCCATATCATGATGGAATATTTATTGCCGGTGGTTTTAAAGAACTATTGCCCGTAAAAGTATGGAGTGTTATAATAGAATTAAGTATGTTTTATAAACAGCTTTGTTCGACGACGTTAAAAGTCGACTATATTCGAAAACTTGAAGTAGAAATCCCTATACTGCTCTGCAAACTGGAGAAAATATTTCTGCCAGGTTTCTTTAATATAATGGAGCATTTACCTATTCATCTTTTATCCGAAGCACTTCTTCGAGGTTTTGTGCAATTGGGATGGATGTATCCATTTGAGAGGTAATACTGACTATCCATAATATTTATGTTATGCTAAATTGAATTGAATTTATTTTCTAATAGGTCTTCGTTTGAGAGGTACACTACACCAGAAAAGCCATTTTGCCACGGTTCTGGGCCGTGGCTAAGTAATTTTGCCACGGCCCAGAGCCGTGGCAAAATGGGGAGTGGCAAAAATTTTGCCACGGCTCAGAGCCGTGGCAAAATTCATATTAACCACTTTACTTGTTGTTGCTATGTATGGTTCTGCATTTGTGATCTTACAGGTTCAGTCCTGGTATCATTTGATGCTGCATTTTAATTCTGATATCACTTTATATTAGCAAAACGTGCAGCTCATGTGACATTATAGTTTAACATTATAGATAGTTTGCAAATGATGAGCCAAGTACAATGTAATATTACAACTGTAGACGAGTTGAGAATGAAAACTGGAAGAAGAAAAGGAAAATAAATGCAAGATAATAAGGATTCTATTCATTCAAAGTCTTACTCAATATTTGCACACATTTGAATTTGATAAAAATTCACTTTATATTACAATATATATGATCACAAAGCACTCATGACCAAAACCACAATTCACGCATATCTTGTTTCATCCAAGAAAGGACAGAAGCAACAAAAAAAACAAGATAATAAAAAAAACATCCAATTACAGAAAACCTGAAACATAGGTGAAACCGGGATCCCTTGCTTCACATAAATGTAGTTTCTTAAGCACAATTAATATCTAAGCTTCCTTTTCCATATCTGAATTCTCATCGTAAACGTTTCTGCTTCATCAATAACATCAACTGGTGCAGCACTCAGGTACCATGATGTCTGTTTATACAAATAAAAATGACATTAATACGAATTTACTAGAGGAAATATGCATTATGTGGACTATTTTCTAAAAAAAAAAGAAAATGAACCAAGCAGATATGTTAAGCGATATCACAAGCAGATAGGTTATAAGAAGTAGAAAACTACTGAAGCTTAATGTCTGAATTGTCAATGCATGAATCATCAAACTTAATGCCTAAGCAACAGCTAAGGATATAACATATATGCAAGACAGTGCAAGGAAGAATGGTAAGCTAGTCGAGTCAAGACTGACTAGCCTAAAGTGTGAGCAAAAAGAATAATATAAAATTGTGAGCAAACACCGCTTTCATATTTCAAGGTCTGGAAATATAGCAACAGACACATGTACAGGCATTTATAACTCATGTACGGGTTTTTATATATAAGGTCAGCAAACAAACATGTGCGAACTGTATATCAAAATTGCCAAAGCAACTAAGTAGTAAGCTTGCCTACAGACTCAAATTAGTACCCAACTTTAACTTATTATTTCTTTGTACAGGAACATGTACATGTTATTTCTAATAAGATAGCAACTGCTTTTATATTAACAGTTAGATCATGAACGTCAGTAACTATATGAACAAGCCAATGTTATCTCTGAATTAAACGCAACCAGATAGTCAAAATTGGTTAATAGAAACAGAAATGGTAATAAATGTTGCTTAAGCCGATGTGTTCTACAAGCTTTCAAAGACAGTTACCATGAGTAAAACATTATTTAAGCATACGAAATCAAAATATATGCATCATACAAATTACTAGCAGATAAAGTATGTGATATATACAAGAACCCTTCAGATTAAACTATTTATGCATATAAGATCAACATAACATATTAAGACCAATGTTGATCAGAACATAATGAGTGCCTAAGTAACAGATTCAAGTGCATATTAGGATAAACATAACAAATGATTACCTTTTCTTCCAAAAAAAACAACATAAAACCTAAGAACAACCCAACCGAACTTTTTATGCTGATAGAGTTAATATATATCCAAAATGAATATACAATAAATTTAGCCCATACTTAACATATATAACCCAATACAGGAAAATGCAACATACTTGAATATGTTAAAAAAAGAAAATACCATAATAAAACAACCCCAATTTCATATAAACACTTAATTAAAAGCATTTTCAAAGATGACAATAGTCATCCCCTTCTTTCCCTATAAATGAAGCGCAGCAAGGATACCTATTAATAATCTCAAAAAGCATGTTAGATTTGTTTCGCTAACTGTTCCAATTAAAATGTAAAATGAAATCTAAGGTAGTAATACATAGTCATTTAAGTAAGCAGAATGATTAAAAATCACAACGGTCCTTTGTTTACACCACTAAAATGAAACGGAGAAAGGGAGAATTATCAAACAGTATTAAAGGTTGATCTACCCACTCAAGAAAAAAAATCCTACATGTATGCAAAATTAACCACATGTGAATTTTAGCTATAGGAGGAGCATTAGCTTTCCAAAGATATTGATATTATAATATGTTCATTTTTGGTTAATAATTTCTGAATTTTCAATTGCAGGATATTTACGAGTACACAATCTGTAGCAATGTTCAATGGTCA
This sequence comes from Allium fistulosum, assembly GCA_030737815.1. Lineage (NCBI taxonomy): Eukaryota > Viridiplantae > Streptophyta > Magnoliopsida > Asparagales > Amaryllidaceae > Allium > Allium fistulosum. The sequence continues at coordinate 746,212,707 of CM060905.1, read as the reverse complement.
AAATATATGAACATTAATCCCTGGATCGACCTTTCAGAGCTCATGCTTGCTTAGCTGATGTGCATAGTTAGTTACATAAATATAAAAAAAGAAAGAAGGTTTTTTCCTGACGCTGACATATGACTGAATCATTTACATGTATGCAACCAAACCACTCGAAGTTGAACTTTAATGAATTAAAACTTGGTATAGGTTTATGTTAGCAGGTAATCAGCTTTCAATTGTCAAATATTCCAGTGAATAGAAAGATATACCAGAATCGACTATCAAATGATAATACGAGCAAAAAAGGCTATGTACAATTTTAACTGATGAAAGTTCTTTCATTATTATTAAAGCACCATTTTTGAAAGGCACAAGTTAACAATCATTGACTGAACAGAAAGGCAAAAGGTTGACCACAAACATCAAAACTAAGCAGAATTTGTATCGGCTTAAATCAATTAATTAGTTTGCAAGAATTCTTACCCAATATTGGCTTGCCAGAAAACACCGACCCTTGTTACGAAGGAGGACCGACACAGCTGATGCATTAGTCGATGGATTTGTAGCATCAAAATCAATAGGAGTAGGACGAACGATGGGATACATGATATGCTGCTTTGCTAATTGTGATTTTCTTCACCAACAAGGGTCAGCTATGTATGATTTTGTCAGCTTTGATCAATAAAGGCACAAAACATCACAGCTTCACTTATCACCTAATTGCGATAAGATTTTTATATGCTATTAGTTTAAACTGGAGTCAATCCAAACATGCAACTGCTAATTACCAAAATTGACAATAGATAGATTTGGTAGGCATACAATTTTTGTATGAAGTTAATAGGATCAAGGAAATATTAACATAAGGTCAGCCTTATCAAATGGAACTGCATTGTGCTAAAAGCATTGATATTGATTATCAATATAGATATACTACATAAACACTAGTCTGTTTTCATTACAGTATATTCATGTACAAGTAAAGAAGCAAGACATGTGCAATATTATATGTGAGAAAAATAATAACAAAGAAGATATATTAAATCCAGCTTGAAGCATGGTTGACAATTATTCAGTTAATAAGGAATAGTGAGTTGACTAGTTTATTTTCAAGGCAAAGTGAAAATACAGGAAGAAAAAAACACTTTATCAAACCTGATTAAATAACTAACCCCAGAAAAATGAAGACCGTATCAAACCAACATTTGCAGGATTCCGCTTAAACTCCTTTGGCTATGGGTAGTATTGCAGTACTCATATTCACTTGAAAAGTTTTACGCAATGTTACTCGGCTATATTAAGCTACTTTCATGCAAAACAAAATACTGTGTTAAATAAAAATAACTATTACCAGATGAGACTTCAGATCAACCTTATTGGTGAGAAGAAGAATAAAAATATTTCATGTTTCCAGATTCATCGTAACTCAAAATAAAGTATAGCTTCAAACTACAGCACTAAAATATCACCAAAAGGAAACTAACTATTACCACAAAAACTTATGACAAACTTCATTGCAAGTTGAACCAAAGAAGTGCACAACAGACCAAGACATGGTTAGTAAGAACTGTTTGATTGGTATTAAAAAAAGCAAAATAATTGAAATATAACTCATAAAAAGTCAAGTACAACGCTTTTAAACATAGTCGTATACCACAAGATAAAACACTGATTTCATGGTGTTTATAGTCTTGTAAATACCTTTCCACCATCTTTTGTGGATTCAGCCTAAAAGAGACTACAACGCGATGGATTAGACTAGTTTTGAAAATTTAGTACAAAATAACTTATAGTGTAAGTTATTTAGTAAATGAAAGATGCATATATGGTCTGTCATTTGAAAACTGCATAAACACAGATGAAAATTTTAACGCCTTATAATCCGAAAAATTTCATTGTTCTCTTATATTGCCAGTTTAAACTAAAACAGCAAAACAAGAATTGAATCATGTAAAGTTTGGTCATTGCTAAGCCTTGAGAACATCATGTTTGACATTTAACATACATTGATATAATGGAAATCGTGTCAAATGTTCCTTAGTTTTCTTAACAAGATTACAAATTTCTGGGTGCTTTCTTGTTTTTAGTAGAAAGAAATGAAATATATAATGATAGAGAGAGAAGCGAAAACTTAAAACCAACATATAAAATGAATCAAGTTTACGTATGCCAAGAAAATCAAGTTTATGTATGCGATCTTACTGCTCAGAAACAACTTCAAACTAAAGGACACTCTTTTCTACCTTCTACTTGTATTCTAAAATCAAGAAGATTGATATGGTCATCTAAATTAATCCAAAATCAACCCAATCCCATCAACCGAACAATCTAACAATACATGTAAAAATTAATCCAAAATCATTAATCATTAACCAAAAGATGGAAAATAACAAAATAAACCTGAAAATAAATAAAAATTGGATATAGGCGATTAAGTGAGAATACCTCGAACCCGTAGAAGAGTGATTTAGATCATACACGATTTGGGTGAGAAGAAGAGTGAACTGCCGCTAATTTTTGTTGGGTGAAATTAGGGCGCGGGATCCATGGCGGGCTAATTTTGGCGTTCTAATTTTTAGAAGGAACGGTAGGGTTATGGAGATGGAACGGGGTGCGGATTAATTTTTTTTTTAATATTGGAATGGTCCATAGCCGTCTCAATATTGCCACGGCCAGTAACCACGGTAGTTTATTTTACCACGGCTCAACACCGTGGTAAAATTGCCACGGTTCAAGACCGTGGCAAATTTTCCGCGTTGGGGCGTGGCAAAATGGACAGCATGGTGTAGTGCGGTAATTCAGATTTACATAAGAAAATTTAAATTAAAATAATTTTATAACAGGTACTTGAATCATCTGAAGAAAAAAGTTAGACAAAAAGCACGAATTGAAGTGATGATTTGCAAATCATATCTTAAAGAAGAAGCTTCATTCTTTTTCTCTCATTATTTCAATGACCATGTGAATTTATCATTTATAAGTGTTTCTCGTAATGATGAAGCCATTGAACAAGATTCCTCTCAAGCAATGTTATCTATATTTAGACAACATGGCAGACCTGCTGGAAAATGTGTGGAAATATGATTAGACGATAGAGATTACCATATAGCGCATACATATGTTCTTCTTAATTGTGCTGAAGTTGCACCGTTTGTCAGGTAATAATAAATTCATACTTATTTCAGTTATACTTACATGTTACTTATAATGGAACATATTGCATATATGTTCGCAGTATATACGAATCATGACATCCATTTGGAGATCTCAATAAAGACTTTGCTAAATGGTTTTCGAACTACGTTTATGATCCAAAAAACAGTGTCGTTGATGAAGGATTACGATATCTTGCACTCGGACCAAAAAGAAATGTCAAGACTTATCCAATATTCTTTGTTAATGGATTTAAATTCAACACCATAGATTATGGTGCCGACCAATTAACATATAACAGCGGTGTATTTGCCAAAGGCAGTAATGATCCATATGAGCATATAAAAGATTTTATGGCGTCTTAACATAGGTTTTAGAATTGACATATTATATGCAACCCGTAGAAAAAGTATTTTATTCAAATGCAATTGGTTTAGCAATGTTTCTGGTTCTGGAATCAACGTGCACAAATATTATAAGCTTATTGAAATAAAGCATACCTTACATTATTATAAGTATGATCCTTTTGTATTATCCAAACAAGCATTACAAGTTTATTTTGCTCTGTATCCATCCTTAAAAAGAGATAAAGCTGATTGGTCAGATGTTTTTAAAACAAAGGTAAGATTTACATTTGATGGAATTGATATTCCAGATGAAGCAGCATATCAAGCAGATCTTGAGCCAATGATGAGATAGTAATAACCGATGATATTAATGTAGGGTTGTTGAATGACAAATCAAACGAATTAATAGAAGCCTTTGAGAGCACAGAAGAAATCGACATAGAGTACGAGACCGAGTCTGAATCAGAAAATGATGAAGACTGATAATTCTGAACGATGACTATGTTGTGAGCTATGTGTCAGTTGTTGTGTATTGTGTATTCTGAGTTTTCGATGTTATATGTTAACACTGACGACTATATTGTGAGCTATGTATCAGTTGTTGTGTATTGTGTATTCTGAGTTTTCGATGTTATATGTTAACAATGATGACTATGTTGTGAGCTATGTATCGGTTGTTGTATATTGTATATTCTGAGTTGTCGATGATATATGTTAATATTGATGACTTGTTGTGAGCTATGTATTGTTCAGTTTTTGAATTCTATGAAATGATATATTTTATCACTATATAAAATGATTTGTTTGTAGTAGATATGCCTTCTAGGAGACATGGCAGCAGATCTTAGCCTTCTCCTGGCGCCGGTGCCAGCGGCACAACGCTAGATGTACGTCCATTGGCAGAGGTTGTTCCTAAGAGCGTGGGGTAAGTATCAAATTTATTGCTTGTTTTAATATTTAAAATTATACTAATTAAATTCCTTACATTAAAATTTATACTGGGGTTTTGAAGTTGGGCCTTCAGACTACATCCTACAGGTATCTAGGAAGGCCTATATGTGTCGGATGTCTAGATGTTGGCCTCATTGGGATGACATCTCAAACCATGTTAAGAGTGCTATATGGGCCGGCTTGATGGTAAGTATAAATTTATAATTCAGTTGGAAAATAATATAGTACATAATTCTAATTAATTTCAATATATATGCCGCCATCCATGTCGATCCGTAGGATATGGATGTATTGCAAATCACTGTAGGAAACCCCCGATGTTTGGATATGGTTGTGGATGAGCGCCGATGTTTGGGCCGAATTTCTCCAACTGTGGGAAACCCCCGAAATGAAAGTAAGTTATTTAATTTCATATTGTTATTAAAATTTTTTTAAATTTCGTATATTAGTTGCATTAAATTAGTTAAACATGTCTTTAAATTTATAGGAATCAGCACGAAACCGTGCAAACAGGAATAAAAATCCTGCTTTGCACTGTGCTGGATCTAAATCCTTTCAGCAACATCATGCGAAGTTGGTAAGTTTGGCCATTGTGTTTATAAACAGATGTAACATTATTTAATCATATTTGAAACATTGTTCGTTAACATTGTTCGTTAATCATATTTGTAACATCATAGGAAGAAAAATCGTGAACCTACAATGGCTGAGGTCTTCACAATGACGCACGCTGTCTAGCAGAGATATGAGGAAGGCAATGTGTCATATACCTGGACAGATGATAAATATCAATCAATAATGGTAAACATGTTTAATTTTTTTTTACTTCAAACTTCAAAACTTCTAAATTAAATATTTATTGTGGCAAAATTTTATTCGTGATCGCAAGCAAGATATGACATAGAGAATGCTTGAGTGGCACAATTCACTGACCGTCAAATGACCTTAGAGGAGTCAAACAGTATATAGGATGCTTTGATTGACCGTCCTTCGCGAAATAGGCGCTACGGTTTCGAAAATTAGGAGGTAAAATGCTTTATTAACTAATATATAAGCAATATTTAATATTGAGCATAAATTATAACCCGCTATCAATAATTTACAGGCCATGACGATCCAGTCGTCGTACAGGAGATCTCAGGCTGAAGAGGAGATAACTCAATTGAAACAACAGCTAGCGGAGATCAATGATTGGCGAAAGAGCGGAACGTTGGCATAACTGCTAGATGAGCATATTGCGACATACTTAGCTGAGCATGGGACAATGCCGAGGGAGGACGACAACGATGAGGATGATGAGTTGGCATAGCTGTGTTTCTGATGGATTTTGATCATTTTGTTTTGTACATATGTGACTTATGTTACATTTATGGATTCGATACTTGTCAGTTGGTTGGGTTGGTTGATGGATTAGTGGATGTTTTGTTTGATGTACATGAGTTGATTGGGATGTTTTGGTTGATGAACTTGTTTGTAGGTATGGTTTTGTAGTTTGATGAGCTATTGGTGTTGAGTGATGAAATGGTTGTGTAAAGATTTATATTTGCGTCATATATTTGATTATGTATAATATGTATAAGATTATACGATTCTTGCATTGGTAGTAGTTGTGAAACTGAGTACATATGTGTTGTAAATGAGGTGGATGGAGATTTGTGCATTTGGATAGCCGAAGGAGAAGGAAATTGCAGAAAATTGTTTTCAGGCTAGCGACAGCGGCTGTTCCCAAGTTAGCGACGGCTAGCGAGGACCAGCGACGGCCATTTGGTTTCAGATTAGCGACGGCAGGTGTCGGTTTGCAGGAGCCCATCAACTTCCACGATGTTGCCACGTGTCCACCTAGCCGGCACCAACCGTCGCTAATATGGCGAGGGAGCCGTCGCTTTCTTTGTTAGCGACGAGGTAAATAGCGACGGCTAGCAACGACCGCCGACGCCATGTTGCCGTCACTAAATGAGGCCTCTTTTGTAGTGTTGGTTCAATCATCTAATCGCAACCAAAACGTATCAATGCAAGTCGGTCCGGTTTAAGTTATTTGCTTGGGTTTGAAGATTTGGTGTGAGTGTTCGCACCGTTTTTGCGGTTCGGTGTGGACGATTTTCGTATAGCGGTGTGGTTTATGTGCACCACTAATTTTACTATTTGCAACATCTAATTTTTGTTATTTGAATTTTATTTGTATTTTTAATCAATAAACAATGAATTTGTAGTTAATTAAGAAAAAAAAGTTTATTTGTTAGATCTCATTTTTAAGCGTAGATGGACATTTTGAATTTATAAAGAAGTTTAACTATTAGATCCTATTTTTAAGGGATATTAAGATTTGTTAATATCAGGCAAGTTTAACTATTAGATCCTATTTTTAAGGACTATTAAAAATTGTTAATACTATAGAAAGGCATTTTGGTAGTTCACGATGACATCAAAAAAATGTGACACCAAAGATATTACAACTATTATTAAAGATATATGACTAACAGGTTCAAGAAAAAATGGTTTGTATAAAGGGTACTTTTGGCACAGGTCCTTGTTAAGTTTCAAAATTCACGAAAAGTCCTTCACTAAATTTCAGTGTAAATTAGGTCCCTGTTTTTTATTCACGATTATTGCAGAGCATGATGCAACATTTCATAAAAGTTGCTGACATTTCCGCAATATTTCTGTACACTGTGAACATAGTGTATGAAAGTTGCTGAAATATCAACACTTATTTATAAAAGTTGCTGATATTTCAGCAACATTTATGTACACTGTGAACACAGTTTATGAAAGTTGCTGAAATATCAGCACTTATTTATAAAAGTTGCTGACATTTCAGCAATAATTTTTCTTTGTTTTTACAATAAAACTTTGACACGGATAGTTGCTGAAATATCAGCACTTATTTATAAAAGTTGCTAACATTTCAGCAATAATTTTTCTTTGTTTTTACAATAAAACTTTGACACAGATAGTTGCTGAAATATCAGCACTTATTTATAAAAGTTGCTGACATTTCAGCAATAATTTTTCTTCGTTTCCAAAAAACAGGGACCCGCTTTACAATGAAACTTTGACAGGGACCCGCTTTACAATATGAAAGTATGATAGGGATGCCTCCCTAATTTCCACTTGTATAAATATTTAGCCATGTTTTTACGTTAAAATAATATGTAGTTAATTTAAACTTTCATTTCTAGGTTGCGAAATCTAATTTTTATTGTTTAAATTTTATTTGTATTATTAATTAATAAAAACGAATTTGAAGTTGATTAAGGAAAAATGTTTATTTGTTAGAACTTATTTTTTAAGTGTAGATGATCATGTTGAATTTGTAAAGAAGTTTAACTGTTAGATCCTAATTTTTAGGGGATATTAATATTTATTAATATCGGCTAAGTTTAACTGTTAGATCCTATTTTTAAGAAATATTAAAATTTGTTAATACTATAGAGGGGCATTTTTGGTAGTTCATGCTGACACAAAAAATTGTGACACCAAAGGTATTATAACTATTACGAGTGTTACGGCACGCGCTTCGCGCGTGAGTTGTTCTACAAATTGTATATGTTTCAAAGCACTCAAAAAATAATTTCCAAAAATATCTAGTCGTATTTTGCGTTGAACTCATGAATAGGTTGTTTGAATTTTTATTTTTAAGTTCACTATTTAATTTTTTTGGAAGTGTGAATTTATATTTCTGTTATTAGCTAATAAAGAAAGAATTTGTAAAGGAATTTCATTTGTCATATCATATTTATAGTGACACATGTTGAATATGTATAATGAGTTTATTTGTTACATCCAATTTTTAAAGGACTTGGTAACATGAGCGTTAAATTATATATGAGTAAAGGATATTTTCGGAAGTTTATGGTCGGACCAAAAGTTTGCGCTTCCAAGCTAATTTTTAGTAAAGGTTTTAAGGATTTGTATCCATGTTCAAAATCATATTCGGATATTGGATATTCGTATCCGCGTATGCGGATGGATACCGGATGTTTATCAGATATTATTCGACCTATTCACAATTAGTAAATCAAACAAATAGTAGAAAATTTTAAATCATTATATTAATTTATTTGTACTAAAAATTAAAAAATTAATGATGAATATGCCAAGAAAATTAATTTTAAGTAGGACTTTTACACACATTAATTTTTGTATCTAGATAAAACGGTAAACTACAATTATTTTATGTATTAAAATACATTTAAAGTAACTATGATCTTGATAAAAAAACCGAACGAATAATTATCAGATACAGATATGATCATATCTGTATTCATTTTTCGAATATCGAATAATTTTTCAAGTCTCAGATGTAGATATAGATGGGTTTTGAATTTTTGGGTTAGTCATTGATCGTCCATCTAAAGATTAAAACGACAAAAGTTACTACAAATACTCTATGCATACACTCTCCCTATGTTCTCTTCCTACGTTGCTAAAGATTCTTTATACTGTATTATAGCAAAATATTTTGATAGACTTAACCAGCGTTACAAGTAATTCCCCATTAATCAATTCCTTGTAATTAGCGTTAGGATTTGATCAACCCCTAATTACCTCAATAATACCATTACATAATTAGCCAAAATTATGCGTAAATGATATGTATTAGCTGTACTGTAGAGCCGCCATGGTTTATGCTTTCTAAAATCATGTGAAGTAGACTTTCAGAAAAGAAGATTATGTACATTGCACTTCTTCTGTGTTGACCGTTACTTACTCTTTTTACGATTCATGACGACCGATGATATTAGCACCTTCTTAGCATGCGGGCGTGTGCATATTTATAATATATTTGTTGAACTATTGTATTCATGCAGTTGAATTTCTGACTTAGTCATCGAAGCAGTAAATAATCAAGCAAAGTCATTTATATTAATTCACAAAAATAAGCTCCTTAAACCAGGAATATTTTTACTGCCAGGCTCGGGTTCGGGTTTGGGTCTAATATGATCCTATTTTTACTGCAAAACTGGGCCGGGATTTCTAACAGTTGCAGGCTATACGAATAGGAGCGAATCTGTTCAGAAGCGGACGCGGATTGACTGAGGGGGTGCGACTTCTGAAGCGGGCGCAGGTTTTTTGGCAAACAGACGCATCCATTAGCAGTCGGAAGCGGGTGCGACCCGTTAGACGCGAGCGGGTGTGACTTATGGCAGCAGCAGGTGCGAACGCAGAACCAGTAGCGAACGGATGCGGCCCGTTGACGAACAACAGCAATGAAAGGCAACGGGTGCAACCCATCAGGCGGACGCGACTGTTCAAAAGGGTGCAGACGAAATTATAAATAGAAGAGAATACTGATCACATTCTCATTCAATTCCAGTTCTAATTTCTTCTGCTTTTTCTTCTCTACTGCTCTATACAATATATTACAGAGTTGACATACTCATTACAATCTCGTGCAGATTACGTCTATTGTATCTTGGGAGACTTTAAATAAAGTCTTAAGGAAATTGTTACGACAAGCCTCAGACGGAATTTCCTTCTTCAATCGGTTTGGTTTATAATTGATTTATATATTTATATATATCTATTATTTTCGTTTTCTACGTTGTGTTATTTCTGTAAATAGTATTATGTTTGATTTATCGCTATAGTTATTGCTATAGTTGTTAGTTTGTTGTTGTAATTTAATTATGACATAACTATTGCTTAAATTAGCTAATACAGACTTCCAAAGTAGTGGAAATCTGATTGATAAACTTGTGAGATGAGTTTATAATTGATTAGTCTTTGTTTTGGTATACTAGACGTATAACATCTTAAGACTTTCCTGTTTTAACTAAAATAGAGATGGCAACAGTTGAACTATCAACAAAGGCTACAACACACAACAGGCCCGATCCTTTTAGAGGAGATGGTGACGACTTTTTAACATGGCAGAATCAGATGTTATTTTATCTCACCACACTCGGTCTACAACGGTATCTCGAGGAGGAGGAACCGATTCCTGCAACAGGCAAGGAATCCGATGTTGATACGTGGAAGCATTCCGGTTTCCTATGCAGAAACTATATTCTAAATTGTCTCAACAAGGTACTATACAAAGTATATCAACCTCTAAAGATAGCAAAAGTACTCTGGAATGCACTTGCCATGAAGTACAAGACGCAGAATATCAGTCTTAAGAAATTCATTATGGACTACAAGATGGTTGACTCCAAACCGGTGACTACTCAATTGCATGAACTACAAATCATCATTCATGAACTCGAAGCGGAAGGTCATAAGGTTGGAGAATCATTTTTGGTTGAAGCCATCACGGGAAAACTGCCACCATCATGGAGAGACTACCACAACTATCTAAAGCATAAAAAGAAAGAGATTTCTTTGCAGGACCTCATCGTACGATTAAAGATTGAGGCAGATAACCGCGGAATTACCAAACAAAGCGAGGAGGCATTGGTAACAGAAGGGTCGAAGAACAAGAATAAAGGCCACTTCAACAAAAAGAAGAACTTCTCAAAGAAGAGGAAAGCTCCTAAAATCAAACCCAAAGATAATAAAACCAAGAAGTTTAACAGCGAATGTTGGGTTTGTGGAAAATGGGGACATGCCGCTAGAGATTGCAGACACAAGAAGGATGCAACTCAGAGGCAAATATAGTTGACAACATGGAAGTGGACGAGTCCAACTTTTCAGCAGTTATATCTGAATGCATTTTGGTTCAGAATCCTAACCAATGGTGGGTGGACATAGGAGCTACTCGTTATGTCTGCTCTGAATAATCCATATTTTCTACATAGCAGAAATTCGATCAGAAAGAAAAACTCTACACGGGCAATTCTGTTGTTTCCATGATCGAAGGCAGTGGCACAGTAATCCTCAAGTTTACTTCTGAAAAAACTATCAAGTTGAATGACGTGCTCCACGTTCCAAACATATGCAAGAATCTGATCTCTGGTTCAATACTATCAAAGAAGGATTCAAAATGGTGTTCGAGTCAGACAAAATGGTTCTGTCCAAAGCTGGAATGTATATCAGAAGGGGATATTTATGTGATGGCCTATTTAAGGCAAATGTAGCCGTTAATCGGCAATAAAACTATGTATTCTGATTATGCTATTGATAAAATTGAAGTTTATTACTTGCTTGAGCACGAAATTTTATTATGGTATGATAGATTGGGACATATAGATTTCCGAAAAATGACAACATTATCAAACTTGGGATTAATTCCGAAATTCTAGGTAGATAAGAACTACAAATGTGAGACATGTGTAGAAGCAAAATTGGTTAAAAAAAACCATTTCAATCTGTTCATAGAAGCACCGAACCACTAGGTTTGGTTCATACAGATTTATGTGATTTTAAATCGTTACCTCCAAGAGGTGGGAAAAAGTACTTTATCACATTTATTGACGATTATACGCGATATTGCTATGTATATCTTTTGAATAGTAAAGATGAAGCAATTACATCATTTATAAAGTACAAGGCTGAGGTAGAAAATCAGTTAAATAAAAAGACCAAGATATTGAGATCTGATCGAGGTGGAGAATACGAATCACCATTTGAACAATTCTGTGCCGAAAATGGTATAATTCAACAAACAACAGCTCCATATTCACCACAACAAAATGGTGTAGCCGAGAGAAAGAACAGAACTTTAAAAGACATGATTAATGCCATGCTTTTAACCTCTGGTCTATCGACGAACTTGTGGGGGGAAGCCTTAAATATGTCTAATCACATATTAAACAAAGTCCCTCACAATAAAACAGGAACAAATCCATATGAGTTATGGAAAGGACACAAACCAAGTTTCAAATACCTCAAAGTGTGGGGGTGCTTGGCAAAAGTTCCAGTTCCGCCTCCCAAGAAAGTCAAACTTGGACAAAAAACAGTAGATTGTTACTATCTAGGGCCAGCCCAAAATAGTGCTGCCTACAGATTTTTGGTATTCAAGTCTGATATAGCTGATATTTATGTAAATACAATCATGGAATCTAGAGATGCCTCATTCTTTGAAGACGTGTTTTCGTACAAAAGGAATGAAGGGAATAATGTCCCTAAAAGGACAAGAGAAGAATTAAGCAATTCACATGAAGATGAAACTCATCATGAGATTGAGGAAGTTGAACCAAGAAGAAGCGTAAGGGCTAGGACTTCCAAAACATTTGGTTCAGATTTTTTCACATATATGTTAGAACACGAACCTCAAACGTACAAGGAAGCAATGTCATCTTCTGAATCTTCATGTTGGAAAGAAGCAATCCAAAGTGAGATTGATTCAATTCTAAATAATAAAACTTGGGAAATTGTTGATATTCCACTTGGAATAAAACCTAGTGGCTGCAAATGGATTTTCAAAAAGAAAATGAAAGCAGATGGCTCTATCGACAAGTATAAAGCCAGATTAGTAGCCAAAGGATATCGTCAAAAAGAAGGAGTAGACTTCTTTGATACATATTCCCCAGTAACATGAATAACCTCTATAAGAATGCTAATAGCAATTGCATCAATCTATAGTCTAGAAATTCATCAAATGGATGTAAAGACAACATTCTTAAATGGAGATCTCGATGAGGAGATTTACATGGAGCAACCTGAAGGTTTTGTTTCCAAAGGAAATGAAAACAAAGTCTTTAGATTAGTAAAATCAGTATACGGACTAAAAAAGCTCCAAAACAATGGCATGCAAAATTTGATAGTGTCATGATGAGAAATGGTTTTCGTATAAATGAATGTGATAAATGTGTTTATTATAAACAAATTGGACAATCATATATGTAGACGATATGTTAATATTTGATCCAAATACTCAGGTAATAGAGACCATAAAGAAGATGTTAATTAGCAATTTCGATATGAAAGACTTAGGAGTTGCAGATGTTATTTTGGGAATCAAAATAATAAGAACACCTAATGGAATTGAATTGTCTCAGTCACACTATGTAGACAAAGTGATTGAAAAATTCCAAAACTATGGAATTAAAGGAGTGAGAACACCTTTTAATCCATCAGAAGTACTGCATAAAAATACTAATGAGAGTGTAATGCAACTGGAATACTCTCGTGTAATAGGATGTCTCATGTATCTCATGAATTGCACAAGACCAGTATAGCTTATGCAGTAAGTCGACTAAGCAGGTATACAAGCAATCCAGGAAAGGAACAGTGGAAAGCACTAATGAGAGTGCTTGGATATTTAAAAAATACCACAAATTATTCCTTACATTATGAAAAATATCATGCCATCTTAGAAGGATACAGTGATGCAAATTGGATTGCTGATTCAGAGGAATCAAAATCAACGAGTGGTTATGTCTTTACCTTAGCAGGGGCAGTAGTGTCTTGGAAATCAACTAAACAAACATGCATAGCTCGATCCACTATGGAATCAAAGTTCATCGCTTTAGATAAAGCAGGCGAAGAAGCAGAATGGCTTCGTCATTTTTTTAGAAGATATTCCATTTTGGCCTAAACCTGTACCGGCCATATGCATACACTGTGATAACCAAGCTGCGCTAAGCAGAGCGCACAACTTTGTGTATAATGGAAAGTTATGACACATTCGTCGACGCCATAACATAGTTAGGCGGTTACTCTCAAATGGAACTATTTCCATAGATTATGTGAGAACAAATGATGACCTAGCGGATCCATTTACTAAAGGTTTATCAAGAAAGAAGATTGACTGCGCATCGAGGGCAATGGGTTTAAAAGCCTAAACCACCAAGAGTTATCTTATACGGAAACCTATCCTAGCGACTGGAGATCCCAAGGACTAGGATCAATAGGCAAACTAGTTCTGAGTAACTCAAGACGTAATGCATTTGCTTGGACATAATCCAACTCCATTCCTATGGTGCACAATATAAATGCATGCCTACAGAAGTATTTAAAGGTTAAAGCTATGTTTTTTAATGATGATCATATCTTGAATATAACAAGTGGAGTATATGTAGGATACTCTTAATGGTTGCGATCACCTATGTTAGTGTGAGCTGGGTCGGCTCTATGAGAATATTAAAGGCTTATATTTTCTATAAACACTCGCAGAACCAAACAAATTTGTTCAGGACCAAAATGAACACAATCGAGAGATTGGATGAGAAGGGAATCAATGCTTCGTAAAGCTTATTGTCTTGATATACAATAAAGGCTGACGGTTCAAGATGAAATAATTCACCGATTAGCCAAGTAGATCCAATAAGTTTAAACTAGGGAAAGTTCAAAGTGAAATATCTACTTCTCCATGATAAATCATTATTCCATATGTACTCTGTGATATTTCGCTTTGTGTGGGGAATATGTATATTATCATTCATGTGGGGGATTGTTGGAATACCTAAAATGAATGAAAATTACAAAGTCCCACATCGCCAAATTTGCAAAGCTATTCTAGTATATTAATAGCTTTGCAATGAAGGGGTTGGGGCCTTGGGGCACCCAAATGTTTGCTTCATTGTGAGGAGGGAGATCATGCATCACCACCACACACGCGCATGCGCCGCCGCCGCCGTCCGTCCAACCGGGCAGGGCCGGGCCGGGCTCGGGTTCGGGTTTGGGTCTAATATGATCCTATTTTTACTGCAAAACTGGGCTGGGCTTTCTGACAGTTGCAGGCTATACGAACAGGTGCGAATCTGTTCAGAAGCGGACGCGGATTGACTGAGGGGGTGCGACTTTTGAAGCAGGCGAGGGTTTTTGGCGAACAGACGCATCCATTGGAAGCCGGATGCGGGTGCGACCCGTTAGACGCGAGCGGGTGCGGCTTATGGCAGCAGCAGGTGCAAACGCAGAACCGGTAGCGAACAGGTGCGGCTCGTTAATGAACAGCAGCAATGAAAAGGCAACGGTTGCAACCTTTCAGGAAAACGCGGCTATTCGAAGGGGTGCGGACGAAATTATAAATAGAAGAGAATACTGATCACATTCTCATTCAATTTTCCAGTCCTAATTTCTTCTGCTTCTTCTTTCTCTACTGCTCTATACAGTATATCACAGAGTTGACATACTCATTACAATCTCGTGCAGATTACGTCTGTTGTATCTTGGGAGACTTTAAATAAAGTTTTAAGGAAATTGTTACGACAAGGCTCGGACGGAATTACCTTCTTCATTCGGTTAGGTTTATAATTGATTTATATATTTATATATATCTATCCTTTTTGTTTTCTACGTTGTACTATTTCTGTAAATAGTATTACGTTTGATCTATCGCTATAGTTATTACTATAGTTGCTACTTTGTTGTTGTAATTTAATTACGATATAACTATTGCTTAAATTAGCTAATACAGACTTCTAGGGTAGTAGAAATCTGTTCGATAAACTTGTGAGACGAGTTTATAATTGATTATTCTCTGTTTTGGTATACTAGACGTATAACACCTAGTATATTAGTTTAGCTAGTACATTAGTTCAGTTCATCATATTTCCAGGTTTTCTATGGTTTGAACTTCTCCAATTCAAAGCTTGGTAACTCAGATTGGGAACATCATCATAACCACATTTTTTATACAGGCATAAACTCATCTACCACTGAGTTTGTATCATGGTCTGGAGCTCGCTTTTTTAGTTATTTGGTTCGCTTCACAATGCCAAGTTTATCACTTTATTAGCAACAGCTGATTCGCTTCCATTAGTCTCATACGTTTGCTTTACTTATGCCCTTGATTTCTGCCCTTAAGAACATAATATATTGGCTCAATTTGTTGCTTCATCCGATCTAGTACCTGTTAATTCATCAATAAAGGAAGGTATAAAAAGTTATTAATTCTATTTAAAATGAGGGTAACTTTGTACATGCACCTAATTATGATAACTAGGCTCTAGGAATATAGTAGACAGTCTGAAATTGTCCAACCTTACATAACGTTACCAGATACTTTGATTTGTTTATCCTTAAAAAAAGAGATAAATTTTGAATTTTTGTCAAAGTAGCTTCATTTAGGTATTTACAGATCGATAAGGTTACTAAGATAATTTGAGAATCAAAGGAGCTGGCAAACAAAGCTACACTCTCATGTTACTTTTATGCATGAAAGCGTTTTCTAAATGTTATTAAAAATCCTATTTATTGTAGTGGATGGTATATAGCTTATTAATATTTTTGTACACTGCCTACTAAAAATTTAGGGTTAACTCTAGGCCTGTCAATGAATGTTTTCAGATGCGGATAGTGCCATATCCGCATCTGTATCCAAATCATTTTCGAATATCGGATATCCACATCCGAGGATACGGACGGATATCAGATAATTATCCTATCCGCTAACGACTGATAAATCAAGAATTATAATATGAAAATTTTAGTTTAACATAAATATTTTTCGATCTCATTGATTATAAAAGTGTTAAAAATTAACAGATACGATGATAGTAAATAGTTTCGAGTAGTTAAAAGCATTAAATGCATATAATATAAACTACTAACTTAATAAAAAAATATCTTTAACTGCACTAAAATACACATAATTTGAACTATAATTTTAACAAAAACCGGACGGATAATTTTTGAATGCGGATGTCTTCGTATCCACATCCGCATTCATTTTTCTGAATTTCAGATATTTATCCGCTTTTCGAATGGGGATGAGGATGGATTTCAGAATTTTCGAGTATCCATTGACAGCCCTACCCTTGACTCTAGTTAACATGGGCAAATCTTAAAAATTCACGACCTAACATGTTTTTTGAATATTGCAGGAGCACCCAGAGTGGGAGATGAAGAATAGATGTGTTTATTTTCATAAAGCAAAGGAAACTCAGCAATGCAAAGGAATACCATCTGTGGATGTTATCCAGAAAATTCTCAACTATACCCAAGAGTTGGAGCGATCATTTTTGAATATCATATATCTGTATCCGCGAATGCAGATATCTTTTATTCATTATAGATACAAATAAGTATCCATTCACAACTAATTAAACTAAACAAATAAATGGAAAATTTTGATTCATTATAGATTCATTTCAGTACTAAAAATATAAAAAATAATGAATATGCAAAGAAAATTAAATTTTAAATAATAATT
Organism: Allium fistulosum; assembly: GCA_030737815.1. Lineage (NCBI taxonomy): Eukaryota > Viridiplantae > Streptophyta > Magnoliopsida > Asparagales > Amaryllidaceae > Allium > Allium fistulosum. Next base: position 746,195,292 of record CM060905.1, on the reverse strand, counting down.
TTTGACTTTTATACATATTAATTTTTGTACATAAATGACAATTAATCTATATATTTTAATACACTAAAAATAAGGAATTTTGTGCCAATTTTTTTTAAAAAATTCATATTTAGATCAGTTTCAAATAATATTACAAGCATAGACCATTTTTGACCGCGTCAACGTCAAACTAGATAAAATGGTGAAGGCATATTTTGAAATTTCGCTTGTTGGCGATTTTTTAAAATATCCTTTTGTATAGTTCTTGTTTTTTGGGAATGCGCTTTTGTTAGAAACAAGAATTATACATGGCGAATTTTGAAAAACCACCAACATGCACAATTTTAAAATGCACCTTTATAGTTTTTTCCAATATAGCACTGATATGACCATATGCGACCTATATTTGTAAAATTTTCCTAAAGTAGTCTAAATATGAAACTAAAAAAACCGCAAAATTTCTTTAAAAATAACTATAATCTTGTGAAAAAACAGAACGGATAATTATCGATTGCGGATATGGCTATATCTATATTCGTATCCATATCTATTTTTAAAATATTGGATGATTTTTCATATTTCGGACATGAATACAGATGAATTTTGATTTTTTTTCAACATGGAAAATGGGCACAGGGACAAATTTTGAAAAGGACAACAAGTTTCATTTTTGAACCGAATGACAAACTTTGAAAAAAATTAGACTGAAAGACAATACTAATTATAGTTAGCATTTTGTACAGTGTAAAACTGAATATAAATCTAGTTATAACTAGCATTTTGTATATTGTAAAAACTGAATATAATACTAGTTATAACTAGCATTGTACTTCAACCTAATTTTTTTTCAAAAGTTGTCCTTTAGTACAAAAATGAAACTTGTTGTCCTTCAACCTCATTTTTTTTCAAAGTTTTGTCCCTCTCCCTAATTTCCTCTTTTTCAACAAGTCATTGACAGCCTAGTCCAAGGAGTAAAACTGCTAAAATTACTAGAGATATTCTGTGTGTACACTTTCTAAGTTCTCTTCCTACGTTGCTTAAGATTCTTCAGAAAACATTATCGCTAAACATTTTGAGTCCTAGTCCCGTTACCAAAATCATTCAACAGTTTGCAGTACACTTTCTTCCAAATTCTACCAGTTGACATAGTTAACCACCATTACAAGTAATTCCCCATTAATCAGTTCCTCATAATTAGCATTGTGATTTGATCAATCCCTGATTTCCTCAATAGCACCATTACATAATTAGCCATTTATTATATGTAAATGATGTATGTCAGCTGTACTGTAGAGCCACCATGGTTTATGCTTTTTAAAACATGTGAAGTAGACTTTCACAAAAGAAAATTATGTACATTTCACTTCTTCGGTATTGATTGTTACTTACTCTTTCGTACCATTTTATGACGATGGATTTATTTATAATATATTTGTTAAACTATTGTATTCAGGCAGTTGAATTTCTGACTTCGTCGTCGAAGCAGTAAATAATCAAGTAAAGTCGTTACATTAATTCACAAAACATGTGTTTCTTCTACGTAAGTAACGTAACATTGTGAGATGAATCGAGTTTCGGTTATATCTGAAGTAAGAACTGTACACTTCTTGCTTCACGTTTGAATGTTGGATTAAGGATAACATTGATTTTACATCAAACTAGTTTTCCACATGGGGTTTTTAGGACCGTTCGAGTAGAAGCTAGAAATCATACCATTGACGTTGGATGCGTCATCCCGTTTCACTAGACGGTCATCACATTTCACAGCTCCTCCTTCCCTCTGTATAACCCAATTCCCCCTCCTCCACTCCACACCAGTCAAGCCAGCTCTACCACAGCTGTGTTTTGAGGGGCAGTCAAACTCGATACCACACTAATAGGACAAATTTAAAAAGATTAAATTCAACTGCTATTTGTTTGGAAATAAATTAGCAACAATTACACAGGGTAAAAACTGTGAGCAAATCGTGCAGTTTTCTTTTAGAATGATAGTGATACTTAGGAAACCCTAACTTTGATTTGAACAAGTTTCTGGAAACTATTTTTATTTTATTGTTAGTTAACAGAAAAAATAGTTTAGGGGATGGAGTATCAGATTTTATATATATAGTACATAATATTAGATAGATATAGAATATTTTAAAACCCAGATAGATATAGAATATTGTATGTAATTATCACCATTTCAGCAAGAGAGTAAAAAAGCAGAAGTTAACAATGTTTAAACATTTAATTTTCAAACAAGAAAAAAATAAGAAAAAAAGGAAACTAGGGGATATGATTGGATTTTATGCATTTTAATCCGTCTTTATTAACGCCAATAGAGGCATTGCCTTAAATGTGCCCGTAATCAAATGCCCCAATTCTCTCATATTTGGTAAAGGATGATAATTTGATTGGTAGAAGAGATTTTTCCACAATAATATATATATGAAGGTTATGGTTTCAAATTGATAATTTAGAAGATATCTCATTGTCTTATTTTCTCTATGATCAAATTCTCCTTCAGTTAGTTAATTCATTAAATTAGGTATGACTTCTGCAATTACTTATTTTTTATTTTTCCATATTGTAATCGACGTGGTTCTTTTGTTCTTTTTGTTTTTCGTTTTTTTTTTCATTTGTACTTGATCAATTTTTATTCCTTGTTTTATACGTAAGTTTTGAATTAAAATCATTCAAAAATCCTTGAATTCATGTAATATCTTACTCAAGTTTCACATCTACTTGATCTATATATGTACCAAAGACTTTTCTTTTGATTGTTTAAGATTTGGTTTAGTATCATTTTGTTTTTGTTCTGAACTAAAACATCGATTTATAAAACTATTTCGGTGTAGAAAAATAGATCTAAATGATCGGTTATGTTATTTATAAAAAGAAAAAGATTGAAACAATGTTCTTTTGGGTAATAATATAAACTTCGCTACATTTTGAAAACAAATTATGCTGGTTAAAACATCTACGCGTTTGTTATTGTTTATTTGGTAAATAAGTAGTGAATTTTGATTTGAGGGATACTCTGAAAATAATCAAATTTATGATAGGTAAATTTATGTAATGAATAATTTTGGATATATATATAAACATAATGACAAAAAATGACTTAAGTTTGCCATGATCATTAATAAAAACTGTATATAAAATAATAATTAGGTAATAATTAAGTTAAGATAATTAAGCAAAAAGTTAATATAAAATAATAATTTAGTAGAAAAAGGCAAAGAATCTATAAATAAACGACAAAGAATACAATTTATACAATTGAATTCATAGCACATTGCTTTGATGGTAGTCTAGTCTCTTAAAATGTCAATCAAACATTGTGTTAACATATCTTTTCATACTTGAAGTTGTTGGACCTTTTTATACTTAATTCTGGCATGTCAACACATGTTGTCCTAACAAACAAACTGCAGTCGATTGATTATAGTGGTGTAATCCAAAATCCATGTACAAAGTCTTAGTAAAAATTAAATTTGTGTATTAAGTATGATGCACTTTGATTGGAATGTTATGGTAGGGATTGGTATAATTTTAGTTGGCAGTTAAGCATACTGAGCATGAAAAAAAACACCGCTAGTACAATTTTTGAAAATTAGAACACAGTATCTATATGCACATAAACGAACTTAATGAAAACATATCACACAACGGCACATCACACTGATCATCCTAAATTGCTGACTACATCGTGCCCTATCAAGTTTCACGTGTGCCATCCATGTTCCATGTACTATGGTGTCCCAAGACATGTTGTATTAAAAAAATTATGCACGGGTTTATTTAATTTTTTTTTTTGAAGAAAAAATATATTTTGTATTATAGAATAATGGATACAGAGACCCTATGCCCCTATTTTTCTAGGTTCTCATTCGGTTGCATTTATCCCACTTTTATATTGAATCTATTATAGGAGTTTAGAGACAATTTAGTTCGAATGCCCATTTAGTGTTAGAGTGCAGAGGCCAATCTAATTGTAATTTAAGAATATGAGAGTCCCTATCTGGATTATTGCAAACAAATAGACGAATGAACATTTAAACTTTGGGTTTAAATCAAATTATTGTTCAGCCATGTATATACTTTGGGTTTTACTCCAATTATTCTTCAGTTCAGGTATATCTCAAATTGTTGTTCAGCCATAAGCTGTTTAAATCAATTAAACAACTACCCCCATGCTCTTGAGTTAAACAACAGAACCTAACCTTGTGCATATATATATATAAGAGAGGAGTGTACAAGTAATCAAATCAAATGCTTAGGAGTTGCTGGCTGAGAATGTCAAGCTTTGTGGAAAACCAAATTTAATTAACATTGTCATCTCCAAACACCACTTCAAAAGAGATTAAGGGAAAACATACGATAAAACAAATAAATGTGTGTGTTGTGCATTTATACCTAGATTCTTTTGTGTCCGCATATGTTAATATACATTATAATACAATAAATGTTAGCTTTTCAGTTATATTTTGGTTTTCATTTTCGTGTGCTGGCATTTGAGGATTCAGTGCTCATGGACATTGAATGTATCATTCCCAAGTTTCATGTAAAATGTACATTCATGGTGCTTGAGCTATTACGAAAAAGGACAACACATGCTTGTGCCTAAAAAATAAAAGTAAACATTATTCAGTTGTTGAAAAGATGACTTATAACCAAAATTAGCTTTCCCCGCGCCCGCGCCGGTCATCGCCAACGCATGTTATTTTATTTATTTATTTCGTTTTTTTGTGTGTTTATTTAAAAGATGATGTTTGAAGTTATGCAGTCGGTACTCATGTTTAACATATTGATATTTTTGACATGATAATATATTTGATATTTAACATCTTTTGTACACAGCGAAATGCCTTTCAGAAAGTTTTCTCCATTCCAAAGGGGCACCGTGGCCATCCCCGTTGAGGCAATGGAACCCGAAGAGGGAAAATTATATACAAAAGGGGACCATGAGGCAGCTGCTAAAGTGATCAGCAAAGCAGTAGCAATGCTAAAAGACCAGGGAGCAGATGAGCAAAAGCTGGTTGCTGCATTCTTCAGTCTATTAGCGGCGTTCGACTACTCACAAAAAGGGAAAGTGATGGAAATTCTTGATCGGTGTGGCTACAAAGGGTAGAGGTTGGAGCAGGGGAAGCGCCAGCTGAAGTCCTAGGCGGAAGCCCCAACAAACTAAAGGGCGACATCTTCCGTGGTTTGTTTTCAATTGGAAAGAAAGGCAAACAATATCAGCAGCCACAGGATCTACTTAGTGCAAGCAATGATCGTCCGCCCTTAATCACATTAGATAGTCCTGGAAGCAGTGATGTGGTATTGAGTTTGATTGCTCCTCAAAAAACAGCTATGGTAGAGCATCGCCATCACACTGGCATTCAGATTTTTGCTGCGGCTTTCCTACCAATGCTCCACTAGCCATTTTTCGACACTCCTTCAGCATCATTACAAGAATTTCGGCTGCTTCGATAACTTTCTGATCTTGTGAAGTATCAGTTTCCTTGTTACGCTCCATGCTTTTTTGGCTGGCCATGGAATTAAAAAAATGATGCTTGTAAATCTATGTACACAACAACGCGTAGGATTGGATTATTATAGAATTATTATTACTGTGAACTGATATAAGAATTGTAACGACTCAGAGTTTCAGTCATTCGAAATTCGGATATTTAATTGATTTTAAATATTCATAAGTTAATTTTTAAGTTGAATAACTTATATTTCAAATGTAATGATTTAATTGGATAATTAAATTGTTAATTTAATATTTGAAATTGTTGAAATAATTAAGATTTGAATTTAATGTGAATGAAAATGATTTATAAAGTTGATATTATTCTATTTGAATTAGGATGAAGTTGGTAAACATTTATATTTGATTTAGAAGCGATTTAATAGAAAGTGGAAATTTATCGATTTAATTAACGTGTAAAAATAGTCATTTTTGACACGGTCTTGGATTCTGACGAAACTAGTTTCATTGGATCTGTAATGTTATATTATTATAGGATTTCAAATTTCGTGTCAATCGGACTTACGCTTTGGTTGTACGAAGCTGAAACGCATAAAAATTTATTTAAGTAAATTTTAATTAAAATAAGTCGACTTGAAAACCTATCTTCCAAATACGATGGAATTGGCTCCCGATATATATTCCATTGCATTCGGAATAGGGGTAAAAAATTAAAAATGCCAGGCGACACGCTTCGATTGGAGATCGAAATATTTTCGGGTGAATAGTGTTTTGTAATTGCCTATATAAAGACGTTCATTATCAAACCCTAATCCACTAAAACCCTAGCCGCCACTATAATTTCGATGGCCAGAAATTCGCCTCTTTCATCCTCGATTTTCTTCCAGTCCACGAGCTATCACAAAAAACTTCCAACTGCAAAAATGTCAAGCTCCTCGAGAGCTTCAAATCTAACGGCTATGATCGAAAACTACACGGTGGATCGACGTGAATATGAGCTTGAACGTCGTGCAGCCAGTCTCTGGCCGAAGCGGTGTGGTGGCTAGGGCATTTGAATGGTGGTAGTTGATCGGACTCTAGGGCGACATGGGTGGTGCGGCGAGGAGGGAGGAAGTGGCGGTCGATGGGTTTAACGATTCAAGCAGATAGAAGAAGAGGGGAAAGGAAATGGTCGGTGCAGATTTAATGAAGTAGAAATGAACGACCCAGATCCCTTAGGTTAAAATAAAAAATAAAAAAATAAAATAGTAAATCAATTATATAATAAATTGTATAATTTTCTAAATGCTATAACTTTGTCATACGAGGTCCATTTTGCACGAAATGAATTACATTAGGTTCGTTTTGACGAACTCTACGCGATGGAGCTAGATTGGAGTTGATTGGAGCTAGTAAAAATTTTGGGTAAAATTAACGCCTGTCTAATTTTATTCGGAATAAAAAGCTGCAACGGCTACTGTAATCATAGTGAGTACAACTCACTCTTTCTAACTCGCTTATATTTTTATATAAGTGAGAATAAATTTATTTGCTGTTGATTAATGTTTGTTTGGGTGATATATGATATATATATATGGTATATATATATATAAATATTGGTTGGTTTGGATATATTCCCGCATATTTTAGCGGATGAGACCCTATACGTTCCTGTGTATGAGCGGATGACCTTTTGTACGCGCGTCTTCCTCGAAGCGGACATTGTACATATTTTCTCATATGTATATTTGTTGCAGATGACAGGTTGGAGGGATCCAACTAGATTCCTCACCAGTGTTGATTTTTGTTTACAGATATTGTGATATATGCTGTTATCATGTGATGTATGATATTTGGATGCCAGGATTGATATGATTGATGTGAATCACCTTGTTTAGTGTTGTTGTAGCATTGGCCATATTTTGGAATTTTAAAAATATTAAAGTGATGAATTCAAATAAAAAAGAATTTCAAAGTGATTTTGAAAATATGTGTTTCATTAGTTTTTTGAATTGATAAGGAAATGAATTTATTGTAAATAAATTAAAAGTTATAATTTTTATGTTATAAAAATTATGATTTTGTGAAATATACCTAAATATGATTTTTGAAATATGAAGTTAATTATCGTGTAAAATAAGTTAAATTGGGATTTTGAACTTATGATAAATGGTTTATATATAAGATTTATAGATTGAAATTTTTATAAATAAAAATAATGGAATTATAAAGGAGTTTTATAAGTGTTAAAATGAAGTTATAACTGAATCTTATAAGTAAATAAGATTTATGAATTGATGAAGTTATGAAAAGAATGAATTTGTAAATAAGAGATTTATAAGTAAATTAACTTACAATTGGATTTTGGCATATAAATGAGATAAATGAGATTGGTTGATAAATGAATCTTATAAATGGAAGTTTTTATAAAATATAAATGGAATTTATAAACATTATTTTATAAATCCAAAATCAACTTATTTTGGTAAGTTAAATACGAAAGTTTATTATAGGAATTATATTCATGATTTTGGACAGTGGATAATCCTTTAAACTAAATGTGTAGAAGCAATGAATTTGGTAAGAGAATTTTATTCATGATTTTGGACAGTGAATAAACCTTTAAATTGAATGAATGTTTTTGGGAAGTGGTATTTTAAAATGGAGTTTGAATGGTTTGTAATTAAGGTAAATTCTGAATTCACTTATTAACTAAAATAAGTATATGAAGATGTTTTCCGAATAGTGAAATATTGAAATGGTTTTGGAAATATATCCTTTTAAAGATAATTTGAAGTGAATATTTGGGAAAGCGATTTAATTAATAAAAGGTTAATTAAAAGGGCCTAGTGATTGCTTATGGTGCTAGATAATTGTTGTTTGCTTTGACAGTAAAATAACCGACTATCAAATTTGGCCATTTTAGTTCCTCGACTTGATGTGGGAACTAATTAGTCATACACTTGGTACGTGACTAACTGTGTAGGCTTGATTATCGTTTTTGTTGAGGATGTTGATTCGTGTAGTGAGGAGTGATTACTCCAGTCTATCGAGCTTCCTTCTTGGCCGAAGGATAGCAAATTGAAAGTTGGAGACGTGATAAGTCTATGAGACTTAGTTTTTGTGTGAAGTTGAGAAACGCTTTTGCGTTGTTGGTGCGAAGACACCGGGATCAGATTTATCTGAAAACCACTTTGGACCAACGTATATGCGTTCGATTGTGCAGGTTGTTATGATATTGATATTTAGGATTTTCATAGTGAAGGACTGCTTGTTGATCGTTTGGGGTTAAAATCCCAATATACATATAGTAGCAGTAGTCTCTTCGTTATGAAATATACATTGCAAGGGCTGTCGCTACTAATCTTAGGGATTTCCCAAAAGGATGTGGTAGGAAAGTACAATCGGTATGTCCTGTTCCTTGACAATTTCTATGGATGAGTGTCTGACATTGCATTTCTATGATTACGTACATTGGTTTTTATAAACGTAAATCTGTTGGTGGCGGAGAAAGCAACTTCTCTTATCTTAACACCCTCCTTGAGACGTACGAGCTCAAGGGTTGTATTTTTGTGGAAGGCAATTAGTAGTCAACAGAAATGGCAATGTCGCATTCAAAGTGATGTGATATGTAAAAGGTAATCGATACCTCTTTTGGCCTCATCAACTGGAAACGACCGAAACAAGGTTAGATGCGGCAAGGATAAGTGGGTCATTCCTAATTAGGATATGATCAATCTCTTCTAGATATATTTCTTCCCGCTATGACGTTCGGGATGTAAATTAATGTGGTTTGTATGCTATGAGGGCCCTCGGAAAGGTCGGTAACGACCGCGAGATGGTATATTAGGTATTATCTAGTTTTAGAGGTAGGCCGGTCTTATGTTGGTAGAGGATCCTTTGTGATGGTCCTCGATACATTCCTCTAAAGATGTACTACCGAAAGGTAGTCCCTTCACCTAGTCATTTGTATGGAAATCCAAATTCCACTACGAGCTTGCGGTTTTGTTTGTATTGGCATAATGAATAGCCCCAAAATGCTATATGGGTAACCATTTCGGCCATGATTAATATTATTTGTGCAATAGACACTATTATAATATAAGATGATTTGATATGAATGGTTTTGGTTATCATAAGGTAAAAACACGTCCGTGTTTATGTGTGGGCATGTCTTACGAGATACTTTTATTTTGAAAAGAAAAGTTTTGGAAATCTAATAAATTCAGTTGAGTGTGTTTCTCACCCTGGTTTGCCAGACTGATCCGGGCATTCTTCCCTTTCAATGCTCGGGTTTGACTGAGTATATTTACAGGTTTAGATTTGGTGCTTTTGGAGCTTTAGCAGGTGAGCTGGAGATCTTCATGTCGTATAGGCGTATCTTTTTATTTTCCGCTGCTTTGTTATTTAAATTATCGGCAATTATAAGGACATGTTATTATAGCTGTCCAGGATGATGATTAATGATTGATTGTTGAACTCTGATTGATGTATGCATATGCAGTTTCTGTTTTGTAAAGATCATTGATTTGATATTATATGTTTTCTGCTGCGATGTGAAATTCTGTATTGTTATTGTTCTGTTTGGTTTTCTATTCTCTCTTTCTTCTCTTCTCTTCTTCTCTCTTCTTTTCTTTCTCATGACTTTCCGTCAGTCTGTGCTTTTTGGATTAGACATGTGTGGTTTATTGTCGATTCAAAGGGTATCTGATTTGCGGGTCGTCACACATGGTATCAGAGCTTAGGTTTAGTATATTCCTAGGCTTTTATGTGTACTCAGTACAGATAGGGTCAGTAGCACCCTAGATTGAGTTTGAGCATATTATATATATGAGCGCGTATTTTTTAGTGATTATAAAATGTTTTATATTGTATTTACTTATCCGTTGAGTTGTTTATGAATTCTGGTCGGTGCATGGGACGCCATGTTGTCGATAGGGGTTTCTAAAGACTTAAACGAGACAAGTCGACATGGTATTGTTTTTAAATGGGGTAAATGAAATAATTTTACCTCGATTATATTTTATATATAAAGAACAATTTTTCAGAAATTATTAAAGTGTATATAAATTGATTCTTTGGTTGTTTGAAATGTAAATATATATAAGCTAATAAAAGATGTTTGAATAATCTAAATAAAAACAACAATTGTAAAAGAATAAATTATATAAGCAAATGAATTATAAAGTATGGAATTATAATTAATATGATTTAAAATTGTGAAATAAACTTATATATAAGAAATAAAACCATAGGAGTATATTTATAAATGTGAGTTATAAATAAAAATGGATTTAAACTAAGAATTTGGAAATTTTGAATCCCGTTTATTTTGAAAGTTATTTTTCAAAGATTAAAGGGATTATATTAGTATAAATCTAAACAAGATAAATAAATTTGGAATGAATCTTATGCAAGTGAAGTAAAATGGTGGAATTATATAAGCAAGAATTTATAAATGTGATTTATAAATATAAAAAGGGATTTTAAAAAGAATATAATGCACTAAATTCACTACCGTTGCTGGAAAATAATAAGGGTGATGGCTGCAGCATCATTAGTATCATTTTCGAGTTTCTGTGTGATTGATTTGCTACCATTAGTAAATTGAAAATTGAAGTTTTGTTGTGACAAACAAATTTCAATTTTAAATCCAAGTTGAAATTGATAAATATAAGTGAAATGAGTGTTGGACTTATAATATGAAATAAAAATTTTAACTTTAGTAAAGTTAAATAAATTTGTGTTAGCATAATAAAATATATAAATTGAAATTTAACTTAAGGAAAGTTAAATAAATTGAATTAGATTTGAACTGGATTAGATAAGTTATTAAAATGGAAAATTAAACTTAAGAGGTAAGTGATTATATAATATGAATTTGAAAGTTTAAATAAACCTAAGTTGTAAAGCGATTATATAACCATGAATTGAAATTATAAAATGAGAATGAAAGCAAACATAAATAAATATTAATGGAAGTTGAAAATAAGTATAACTTATGAATTTTGTAATAATAAGTTGGAAACAAAAAAAAATTCTATTTGTTAATTATGAAATGTTAAGAAACGAAATTTGAGTTGGATTTATAAGTTGGAATTTAAGTTAAGAGAAACAAAATGATGTTTTAAAAAAGAATTTAACTTAAGTAATGTTGAATGAAGTTGAATTAATTTGATATTAAAGTGAACTAATGAAATGAAGCAATTAAATGAATATGAATTTGAGTTATATAATGAAATTCAACATTAGTAGTAAAATGAATTAGAAATTAAATTTTAATCAATCGAATGTAAATGAATTGTTATAGAATAATGGATGTTAGTTGACTGTATAGAAATTCATATGGAGTTGAATTAATGAAATTAAAAGCTAAATAATTGAATTCAAATTGGTAGTAAAGTGGATCTAAATAGAATTGAATTTGAATGTGAACTAACTTGAATGTAAATTAGTGAATGTAAACTAATTGAGTTTGAATAAATGAATGTTAGTCAAATCCAATGTTAATGAATCAAATGTGAATAAATTGAAAACCAATTCAATGAATATTAATGAGTAATGAATGTATATTGATTTGGTTATGGATTGACTGGATAGATATTGGTTTGTTGGATGTTTAGTTGGATGATAGTTGTTTGATGGTTGAATTTGTTGCTTTCGATTGCATTTGCTATATTGGCATATATAGTTGTTGTATTGGCATATATATTTGCGTGGTTCGGAATATGAGATGTATATTTGTGATGTATATATATATATATATTGTGATTTTTTTCCGGATCGAACTACGCAAAGGCGGCTATGGCGAAATTTTCTTAAAATTAAAGGCGTTAGAAAAAATTGGAAAATTTTTTGATAACTAAAATTTTGGTTTTGAGTTAAAAGTTAAACGATATTAGTTTGTTTTGAAAAGATAACTATGAATGGATTTGTAAACTTAGAAAAGGTTTTATAAGAAGTTTAACTAAATGATTTTGGGAAAGTTAAACACTTAAGAGATTTGGTAATTCAATTTAATGAATTGTTTTTGAAAAGTTAATGGATTTTGTAGCTTTTTCTTACTTGGTAATTTCGGGGACAAAGTTCTTTTAAGTATGAGAGAATGTAACGACCCAGAATTTCAGTCATTCAAAATTCAGATATTTTATTGATTTTAAATATTCACAAGTTAATTCTATAAGTTGAATAACTTATATTTCAAATATAATGATTTAATTGGATAATTAAATTGTTATTTAATATTTGAAATTGTGGAAATAATTAAGATTTGAATTTAATGTGAATGAAAATGATTTATAAAGTTGATATAAATTCTATTTGAATTAGAATGAAGTTGGTAAACTTTTAAATTTGATTTAAAAGCGATTTAATAGAAAGTGGAAATTTATCGATTTAATTAATGTGTAAAAATAGTCATTTTTGACACGGTCTCGGATTTCGACGAAACCTATTTCATTGGATCCATAATGTTATATTATTGTAGGATTTCAAATTTCGTGTCAATCGGACTTACAGTTTGGTTGTACGAAGCTGAAACGCATAGAAATTTGTTTAAGTAAATTTTAGTTAAATAAGTCGATTTGAAAACCTATCTTCTAAATACGATGGAATTGGCTCCCGATATATATTCCATTACGTTCGGAATTGGGGTAAAACATTATAAACCCAGGCGGCACGCTTCGATTGGAGTTCGAAATATTTTCGAGTGAATAGTGTTTTGTAATTGCCTATATAAAGACGTTCTTTATCAAACCCTAATCCACTAAAACCCTAGCCGCCATTATAATTTCGATGGCCAGAAATTCGCCTCTTTCTTCCTCGATTTTCGTCCAATCCACGCGCTATTACAAAAAATTTCCAACCGCAAAAATGTCGAGCTCGTCGAGAGCTTCAAATCTAACGGCTATAATCGAAAACTACGCGGTGGATCGACGTGAATATGAGCTTGAACGCCGTGCGTTCGAGCACGTTTTTCTAGGGCACGGTGCAGCCTCGTATGGTCTGTCTCTGGCCGAAGGGGCGTGGTGGCTAGGGAATTCGAACGGTGGTAGTTAATCGGCCTCTAGGGCGACATGGGTGGAGCCGCGAGGAGAGAGGAAGAGGCGGCCGATGGGTTTAACGATTCGAGCAAATAGAAGAAGAGGGGAAAGGAAATGGGCGGTGTAGATTCAATGAAGAAGAAACGAACGGCCCAGATCCCTTAGGTTAAAATAAAAAATAAAAAAATAAAATAGTAAATTGATTATATAATAAATTGTATAATCTTCTAAATGCTATAACTTTGCCATACGAGGTCCATTTTGCATGAAACGAATTGCGTTGGGTTCGTTTTGACGAACACTAGGCGATGAAGCTGGATTGTAGTTGATTGGAGCTAGCAAAAATTTTGGGTAAAATTAAATGCCTGTTTAATTTTATTCAGAATAAACAGCTGCAACGGCTACTGGAATCAAAGTGAGTACAACTCACTCTTTCTGACTCGCATATATTTTTATATAAGTGAGACTAAATTTATTTGGTGTTGATTGATGCTTGTTTGGGTGATATATGATATATTATATATATATATATATGTGTGTGTGTGTGTATGTGTATATATATATATTGATTGGTTTGGATATATTCCCACATATTTTAGCAGATGAGACCCTATACGTTTCCGTGTATGAGTAGATGACCTTTTGTACGCGCATCTGCCTCGAAGTGGATATTGTACATATTTTCTTATATGTATATTTGTTGCAGATGACAGGTTGGAGGGATCCAACTGGATTCCTCACCAGTGTTGATTTTTATTTACAGATATTGGGATATATGTTGTTATCATGTGATATATGATATTGGGAAGCCAGGATTGATATGATTGATGTGAATCACCTTATTAGGGCTGTTGTAGCATTGGGCCATAATTTGAAATTTAAAAAAAAATTAAAGTGATGATTTCAAATAAAAAAGAATTTCAAAGTGATTTTGAAAATATATTTTTTATTAGTTTTTCGAATTGATAAGGAAATGAATTTATTGTAAATAAATTAAAAGTTATAATTTTTATGTTATAAAAATTATGATTTTGTGAAATATACCTAAATATGAATTTTGAAATATAAGTTAATTATTGTGTAAAATAAGTTAAATTGGGATTTTAAACTTATGATAAATGGTTTATATATAAGATTTATAAAGTTAAAAATTTTATAAATAAAAATAATGGAATTATAAAGGAGTTTTATAAGTGTTAAAATGAAGTTATAACTGAATCTTAAAAGTAAATAAGATTTATGAATTGATGAAGTTATGAAAAAAAGAATTTGTAAATAAGAGATTTATAAGTAAATTAACTTATAATTGGATTTTGGCATATAAATGAGATAAATGAGATTGGTTGATAAAGGAATTTTATAAAGGGAAGTTTTTATAAAATATAAATGGAATTTATAAACATTATTTTATAAATCCAAAATCAACTTATTTTGGTAAGTTAAATACGAAATTTTATTATAGGAATTATATTCACGATTTTGGACAGTGGATAATCCTTTAAACTAAATGTGTAAAAGCAATGAATTTGGTAAGAGAATTTTATTCACGATTTTGGATAGTGAATTATCCTTTAAATGGAATGAATGTTTTTGGGAAGTGGTATTTTAAAATGGAGTCTGAATGGTTTGAAATTAAGGTAAATTGTGAATTCACTTATTAACTAAAATAAGTATATGAAGATGTTTTCCGAATAGTGAAATATTGAAATGGTTTTGGAAATATATCTTTTTAAAGATAATTTGAAGTGAATATTTGGGAAAATGATTTAATTAATAAAAGATTAATTAAAAGGGCCTAGTGATTACTTATGGTGCTAGATAATTGTTGTTTTCTTTGACAGTTAAATAAACGACTATCAAATTTGTCCATTTTAGTTCCTCGACTTGATGTGGGAACTAATTAGTCGTACACTTGGTATGTGACTACCTATGTAGGCCTGATTATCGTTTTTGTTGAGGATGTTGATTCGTGTAGTGCGGAGTGATTACTCTAGTTTATCGAGCTTCCTTCTTGGCCGAAGGATAGCAAATTGAAAGTTGGAGACGTGATGTGACGCCCCACCTCTATGCTCATAATAACAAAGAGTATTAAAAGAAATACTGTCTATTATTACGAAGAATAAGGCTGGATAAGAGCGACCATCCGTAATTGGCCTTACACTAATATTGGTTATCTTGACAGGAGTGGTATATACTTTTTATTTTTCATCTATTATTTATTTACTCCCATCGACACTCCCAATACTAGTATAAAACGAACTACGATGGTTCATAATAGTTTAGGACATTAGATATAACAATAACACAGATAATATAAATGCGGAACACAGATAAAAACAAAAGTCTCATATATATATAACTGATGTCAGTTAATACATAGTTGACACAATACATACGATACAACTACAACTGTCGACTCTAGAAGTTATATATACAAGTACATTATCGACTAATATACATGAATACATATCGTTCTATACAATGACACGACTACTACAAAATGACACTGACAACTTCAGAAGATATGAAAAGTCTTCAAATCCCAAACAGCAACTCAAAGAAGGAAATCTACTACCTGAAATAACTCGGGTCTGACCCGAGTATTACATTCAAAAGAAAATAATACCCAGGTCAGTCTAATTCAAACCAGTTTATTAGTACATATAGGCAGTAATAATTTAAATAGACGACAGTCACAATAATTCCCGTCTATCCGAATCTTTAAACAAAGAAACCGGATAACGGTCAATATAACACTTAACAGTGTTTAACAAAAATCAGCAGATTTAAATCGTCAACAGAGATAAATAAACAATTTATCAAATCGACCAAATCAATTTAAAACTGTCAAATCTAATAGGGCTGCAGTACACGCATGCGAGTACTGCCTCGCCACTACAATAATGCAAGTGAAACGCAACCCAAAGGTGAGACATGAAGTAAGATATAATATGTTATGCAACTGTAAAACTTAACAGTGCAAATTGGCACAAGTGAAGGCTGTCTGAAGCACACGTGCCCAGACAGAAACATAAGGCAACGAGTGATAATATCATGTGTACTAAAGATAAAGCAACACAGCCACACATCACAAAGGCTACGGTGACCAAGCTCGCGTACTCTGATAAGTCAAAACAATAAGGCACAGCAATCACAACCCAAATCAATTTACAACAAGATACAAAAGTTCAAGTCAGAGACTCAACCCATATATGAATGTACTGGCAAGAAATAAGATACACCAGCCTTTGAAATTGAAATCCAACAGGAGTAAGTCGACTCATAAGCAACAACGAAGGTACGTGTACATGAAGGTAACTGGCGCAACTGACATACAAACTTCATCATACATGATACGGAGACAACATAAGCAAGTGGTACAGCACGTTCAAAAAGACAGAAGATCCCAACGCATTTACCAGTTATAACAAAAATTAGGCAGCAGTTTTGAACAGACATGCCCAAGTCTAAAAATTCCTTCGAATGAACAAAGTCCCCAAATATCAGAGAATCAAAACACTGGTAGCAAGTTCGAGCAAAGCTCAAAAGTACAGCATTATGAAACAGTGTGCAGAGAAATGCTACTAAACCATAACAAAATGCAAGGAACAGCTGCGGATAAAATGTATCACTGAGACACGAGAAGACCAACAATGCAGCTAAATGCAACTGCCTCAAAGAGTACTACCAGAGACTACGAAGAAGACAAGTACATGAAGACTATGCCGAACTACAATGAACCAATGGAACAAACAAATGCAGCACCTATTTGAAGATCACTGAGACACGAGAAGACCAACAATGCAGCTAAATGCAACTGCCTCAAAGAGTACTACCAGAGACTACGAAGAAGACATAGACGTGTGGATAACAAGGAAATGTAATTGCAAGAGTAGACTCCACGATACATGCATACACCCATACAATTGAATATATGCACATATACGGAGTCGCACAGAATTTGTCACGCAATTTCAACTCAACAGTTTATGTCAAATAAATTTTGCAAACACAAGTCAATCCCAGGATCAAGTCTCAGTCTACCAATTTTAACTAAATCAAGTGGCCGAAGATGACAGAGGGCCAAAGTCGAACAAAGCACATCGTCAAAGCTCGATTTCGAAAATCAACAAAACCGTGGATAACCCAAAATCGAACCAAACAAGAAAAATGCAGGCAACTACAAAATCAACATCGTACGACGAAATCAAAGGATCGAAGTCAAGTGAAACCGAGGCGACCACGAAAACCAACAGTGCCATAAAACCCAAACAACCAAGGAATCGAATCATATTGCAGTTTAAATCGCATAAAAACAGAGAAACCAACAACATTCAAATGGTTGAGTTGAGTCAGATGTGAGTGATGGACACTCACCTTTGTCGAAACGAAGGCGAGCACGGCCAATCGGAAGGAGATGCGAATGATACTACCGATCGACGAGAGAAAGTGGAGCTATGGCCAGCCGCGATTTCGAATTTCTGAAGCCCTAATTTTTAAGTCGCCACCATTTTTTTCGTCTCCGATTTTTCTTTTGGGTTATACGAACGAATGAGATAGAGAGGGGGGTTTCGTGTTTTATGATCGTGGTTTTAACAGAGAAACATCGTGTCTAGGGCATGGGCTGGTATGGGTTATTTGTACGAGAGGTATGGTCATCATTTTTCTCAAGGAATCGGGCCGAAGTAATTAGGGATCGGGCTAGTGAACTTTGAACGGAGGGAAAAAGAATTTGTCTCCGGCTTTATTACTCATCACATCCCTTAAATACAAATGTGGCCCGAGATTTAAATTCATAAAGCCCATATAAACACTTGATAATATAATACAAAGAATTTCAAACCATATGGACCAACATTCAAAGCCCAAATTATTTTCTTAACCAATTGTTTAAAAGAATTCAAACTGGATTAAAACTCAATTTAACAATTTACAATTTTATTAAAGAATTTTAACCCGAATAAATCTCAATTGCAATCAAACAATTTTCACATTTCAAATCCAATTCGAATTCCACTAACAATTATCAACTGAATTAAATCGTCATTTTGACAATAATTGAAATTACAAAATCCCGGTTGTTACACGTGATAAGTCTATGAGACTTAGTTTCTGTGTGAGGTTGAGAAATGCTTTTGCGTTGTTGGTTCGAAGAGACCGGAATCAGATTTATTTGAAAACCACTTTGGACCAACATATATGCGTTCGATTATGCAGGTTGTGGTGATATTGATATTTAGGATTTTCATAGTGAAGGACTGCTTGTTGATCGTTTAGGGTTAAAATCCCAATATACATATAGTAGCAGTAGTCTCTTCGTTATGAAATATCCATTGCAAGGGCTGTTGCTACTAATCCTAGGGATTTCCCAACAATATGTGGTAGGAAAGTAAATTCGGTTTGTCCTGTTCCTGGACAACTTGTATGGACGAGTGTTTGACATTGAATTTCTATGATTACGTACATTGGTTTTTACAAACGTACTTCTGTTGGTGGCGGAGATGGCAACTTCTCTTAGCTTAACACCCTCCTTGAGACGTACAAGCTCAAGGGTTGTATTTTTGTGGAAGGCAATTAGTAGTCAACGAAAATGGCAATGTGGCATTCAAAGTGATTTGATATGTGATATGTGAAAGGTAATCGATACCTCTTTTGGCCTCGTCCGTCGGAAATGACCGAAACAGGGTTAGGTGCGGCAAGGCTAAGTAGATCATTCCCAATTTGGATATGATCATCCTCTTCTAGGTATATTTCTTCCCGCTATGACGTTCGGGATGTAAATTAATGTGGTATGTATGCTATGAGGGCCCTCGGAAAGGTCGGTAACGACCGAGGGATGATATATTCGGTACTACATAGTTATAGAGGTAGGCCGGTCTTGTGTTGGTAGAGGTTCCTTTGTGATGGTCCTCGGTACATTCCTCTAGAGATATACTGCCGAAAGGTAGTCCCTTCACCTGGTCATTTGTATGGAAATCCAAACTCCACTACGAGCTTGCGGTTTTGTTTGTATTGGCATAATGAATAACCCCGAAATGCTATATGGGTAACCATTTCGGCTATGATTAATATTATTTGTGCAATAGACACTATTATAATATGAGATGATTTGATATGAATGGTTTTGGTCATCGTAAGGTAAAAAAATGTCCGTGTTTATGTATGGGTGTGTCTTACGAGATACTTTTGTTTTGAAAATAAAGTTTTGGAAATCTAATAAATTCAGTTGAGTGTGTTTCTCACGCTGGTTTACCAGACTGATCCGGGCGTTCTTCCCTTTTAATGCTCAGGTCAGATCGAGTATATTTACAAGTTCGGATTTGGTGCTATTGGAGCTTCAGCAGGCGAGCTGGAGATCTTCATGTCATATACACGTATCTGTTTATTTTCCACTGCTTTGTTATTTAAATTATCGGCAATTGTAAGGACAGGTTATTATAATTGTCCAGGCTAATGATTAGTGATTGATTATTGAACTCTGATTGATGTATGTATATACAGTTTCTGTTTTGTAAAGATCATTGATTTGATATTATATGTTTTCCGCTGCGATGTGAGATTCTGTATTGTTATTGTTCTGTTTGGTTTTCTCTTCTCTTCTTCTCTCTTCTTTTCTTTCTCATGACTTTTGGTCAGTCTATGCTTTTTGGGTCGGACATGTGTGGTTTATTGTCGATTCAAAGGGTATCGGGTTTGCGGGTCATCACATGAGTGGATTTCAGCTTACGCACCCTGACCTAGTATAAGGAAGATATGAAAAATCTCCTCCTTATATAGATCGATCCTCCATCTAATTTTGTCAACTCAGATATGGTAATGAGACCAGAATAACAGGTAAAATAAACATAATCCATATGTATAACTATAAGGTGCGGTCCAAAGTTATATTGGGCCTTGGACAAACAACTACTTTAGGCCCAAAGTAAACTAGCATACATTATCAAATGCATGTTTGTGTTAAAATCCCCAACTAAATTCCATGGGTTAACAATTTTATTATTTAAAAGCTCCAAGTGATTTCATAACAATAATCTATCTTTTCAAATATTTAAAGCATATACAAAGTTTACTTCTAACTGTAAACCTCCCTTATTTTTAAATTTACAATGAATGTATTGTAAATTTAAAAAATACTGATATAATTCCCAAATATTGGGGTCCCAAATTACTATCATTCTGCCATTACCCCCATTGAATTGTTATTTACAACACCACAATTACTTAAGTATATGTTTTTATAACAAGTTAAATTATGATCATAAGTTTGTGTTAAGTATGCCAACAAATGCTGGGTTTACATGAAGCTAGCAAATCAAAAGGGTCTAATTTTCTTTTTGGGGAACTTAATCTGATAACATTCCAAGCAATAGTAGATTATAATAAAGGTCACTTAAAAGAATATCACAAGTAGCTACAGTGAGAAACTAAACCCCTAATTTCTATATTCTCAGAAGTTTTTTCTCTTCTTCTTTTACAATACTTCTTGTCCTGAATTTTGAGATACTCTTCCCATTTTGGATTTTTAATGATAAATTTTTCCTCAAAATTCCTGTGACTTTTACTATCCTCGTTACTAATGTCCAAAATATCTTGTATGCTTTTCTTTCTATTCTTTTTCCTTTTATTGTTAACATGAGATCATGTAGAAGACAGGAGTTTAGCTGCATTCTCAATCAATATTTCTAAGGTTGGATATAGCCGCCTCTGTATGCCAATATTGACCATGCTAACTGAATTTAAGTTTAGGCGGCTCTTTATTATATTGTCATTGTCTGTAACTATACCTGGGCTATTATGTAGGGGAGGTGCTTAATGAACTGGACATTATAATCCCTGAATTCTTTTGCATTACCTTTGAATTGTTGTTGATGATGCCATTTAAACCAATTCCTTCAGTGAAGTTTCCATTATGACTTTGTACAGGTTGAATGGCTACAGTAACATTATTTACTTGATCATCATTTTTAATTGATGCTGCTTGTCGTAGGGCAATCTCCATTTGCTTAATTTCCTCGGTGTTTTTCAAAATATTTGACATTTTATTTGCACTCGAATCATTTCTTATACTTTCAAAGAAATGTATTTTCTTTGAAATCGTAACATTGTCTGTTTTTCCTGATTCTTTTATCTGAACTGGATTTATCAAATTATTTACCTGAAAGATGCTTACAAATTCAAACATTTCTTGATTTAAAAAATCTTGGTCAAAATAAACACACATATATATAGGAACTAAATATTTACCTGCTCATGAAGAGAAACTGAAGCACAGGACAATGTAGATGAATTTGGTTTGTCTGCTCTTTGTTATGGAAACAGTGGATAAAATTTAAATCCGTTCCAAAGCAAGTTGGTTATATTTGGTTGAGTTGACATAATACTTAAAAGAAATTTAATGCTAAAATTATTAACATGTTAATAACAACCTTTGAAATTCATACTTAACCTAAGAACCTACATTATACAATCTAAAGAGCAAAAGCAGCTAAAATTACTGCAAATATTCTGTGTATACACACTCTCTAAGTTTTCTTCCTACGTTGCTTAAGATTTGTCAAACAACATTATAGCCAAACATTTTGAGTCCTAGTCCCATTACCAAAATCATTTAATGGTTTGCGATGCACTTTCTTCCAAATTTTACTAGTTGACATGCTTAACCAGCATTATAAGTAATTCCCCATTAATCAATTCCTCATGATTAGCATTGGGATTTGATCAACCCCTAATTTCCTCAATAATACCATTACATAATTAGCCAAATATTATATGTAAATGATATATATTAGCTATACTATAGAGCCGCCACAGTTTATGCTTTGTAAAACCATGTGAAGTAGACTTTCACAAAAGAAAATTATGTACAATGCCCTTCTTCTATGTTGATTGTTACTTACTCATTGTATGATTTTATGACGATTGATGATGACAACGTCTTCTTAGGAAATGGGTGTGCACACATTTATTATCTCTTTGTTAAACTATAGTATTAAGAAGGCTGATGACTGTTTAAAGTTCAAGGATACAGCAAAAAATTCATTTTGCAGTTCACCATTACATAATTAGTCAAATATTATATGTAAATTAATGATATATGTTAGCTGTACTGTAGAGCCGCCATGGTTTATGCTTTGTAAAACCAAGTGAAGTAGACTTTCACAACAGGAAATTATGTACATTGCACTTATTCTGTGTTGATTGTTACTTAGGTACCATTCTTTTGATGAACTAGGCAAACAAAATTGGCATCTGCATTCGACGCGTTGGAGGTGGACCCCACAAGTTTGCCCGGTTCAACTTAACCGTTGAAGGGGAGCCGTTCGCGTCCAAGGCATCGGACGCATCCGATGCGAATCGGATGCGAACGGCTTCCCTACAACGGCCATATTTTCCCATCTCTTATATAATCCCCCTCCTCTATCACTCTCCTCACTCACTTTCAATTCTCAATCTAAAAATTCACTAATCCGAGCTTTCATCATAGCAGCACCGTATTTCAGAAATTTTATTTCTGTTTTTGTTCATTTCGTTTAGTTTCTTTTCTTGTTTTTCTGATTTTTTTGACATAATTGTCCTAGAAATCTTGTTTTTTTAATTTTTTTGACATATTTTTCTGATAATTTGACATATCAACGCGCGACAGTCACCCTATTCTCATCCTCAAGAAGACATCACACACACGTATTTCAACTGAACATGAGGAACATAAGGTTTTCAAGTCCCACTTGAAGACATCAACACGCAACAGACGTTTTAACAACCTACACAAACATGTGGTGTAAGTTCTTCTTCTAGGTCTCGATCAAGCAGAAGAAGACGGACGGAGAACGAGGAAAAAATTGATGCACTTGCTGATATGATGTATGAAAAACATAAAAACAAGAAATATCATTCTGACATAGATAGTCCGTCCTCTAATCCATCCACTAATGCTAGTAGCTCCCCTTATGCTAATGCAAGCCCACAGTCCACTACCCCATGTTCAGATTTGAAGGCTACAATTGAGCGTGTGAAGAAATTTGAAGATATTCAACTTTCCAAAGCAATTTCACTACTCCAAATTAAGGACAACAGAGATACGCTCATGCTTTTGGAAGACGACGAAGCCCGAGAATGGTTGTAGTACGAGATCGATAAATGCAATCATACAATTAGATACCAACATTATATGATGTCTATGCCACTACCTGCTGTTTAAGCTGCATTTCCACCTACATTTCCACTGAACTTTCCACTTACCTTTCCACCTACATATCCACCGAACTTTCCACCTACCTATCCACCACAATGTCCACCACAGTAGTTTGTATTTGTAGATTCATCTTTGTATTTCATATTTTGTATTCTGCATTTTGAATTCTGAACTATATATTCGGTATTATGTATTCGGTATATATCTATTTTATTTAAAATAATTAACACAAATAAAATAATAATATAAATTATAATTTTGCTCCTTTTGCGTTGCCCCTTTCGTAAAAAGAATGCATTCCCTTTTCGCGAACTTACCCCTTTCCCAGCCTCTTTCATTTGCCTCTTTCGTTTAAAAAAAGAACGCACCCTTAATCTTTTTATGATTTTATGACAAATGATGATATTAGCACCTTCTTAGCATGCGGGCATGCACACATTTATAATCTTTTTGTTAAACTATTATATTAAAAAGGCTAATGACTGTTTAAAATTCAAGGATACAGCAAAAAAATGCATTTTGCAGTTCACCATACTACAGTAGCAACGTTCTTTTTTTATTTTTTTAAGTTTACTGCAAGTTCACATCAATCTTGAAGCAAAATGGATATTGTGGCAAAAAAACTAATAGTATCATGTGGAAAGTCGCGTTATATATGTTTGTGAATGTTTTGGCTAAGTCTTAAAGTAATAAATAATCAAGCAAAGCCATTACTTTGGGTTCAATACTTCGGGTCTGGAGGCTTGTGTTGGATTTCGGGAAAACACTTGTTTTTGACCATCAATATTTTTGTTTGTTAACGTTTGTAAAACGTTTATAAAATCAAGTAAGAAGAAGAAGAAGATAATTCATATTATTCAGCAAGACGGCTGAGCAAGAAGATTGATTACATTAGGGTTACAGAGATAGGTTTATATAGATAGAAAATAGATAAAAAGGCCAAATAGATAAACAGGCCAAATAGATAAACAGGCCAAATAGATATGCTAACATCCCCCCTCAAACACGCGATGGTACAGTAAGAAGCATCGAGAGTTTGCCAATGAAAAATCTATGACGTTCGATAGTGTGAGCCTTCGTGAAGAAATCTGCAAGTTGCGTCGATGATGAAGTAAAAGGCAGAGAAATGGTTCCATGCAGCAAGTGATACCGAGTGAAATGACAGTCAATCTCAATATGTTTGGTGCGCTCATGAAAAACAGTATTATGAGCAATTTGAATAGC
Source organism: Allium fistulosum (assembly GCA_030737815.1). Taxonomy (NCBI): domain Eukaryota; kingdom Viridiplantae; phylum Streptophyta; class Magnoliopsida; order Asparagales; family Amaryllidaceae; genus Allium; species Allium fistulosum. The sequence goes on along the minus strand of CM060905.1, from coordinate 746,170,412 downwards.
ACTCTTATTGTCACAATACATAGGAGTGGGAGAAGAAATCGAAACACCCATATCTTCCAATAGCCAGCGTAGCCAAATGATCTCAGATGTAGTGGAGGCCATAGCACGATACTCTGCCTCAGTAGAAGACCGAGAAACAACATCCTGTTTCTTGCTCTTCCATGAAATAAGGGAATCACCTAAGAATATGCAAAAGCCAGTTGTGGATTTTCTATCTGTTGAATCACCAGCCCAATCTGCATCAGAGAAAGCACGAAGCTCCAAAGATGAGGTCGATGGAAACAATAGACTCTGATAAAGTGTTCCTTGCAAGTAACGAAGAATGCGCATAACAGCAGCCCAATGAACAGAGGTAGGGGAAGATACGAACTGGCTAACAATGTGAACAACATAGGCAATATCTGGACGAGTGATGGTCAGATATACAAGGCAACCAACAATAGAACGGTATAAAGTGGGATCAGAAAGAGGACTCCCATCTGTCGGAGTATATCGGGCATTTACCTCAAGTGGTGAATCAACATGTCGTGTATCAGTAAGACCAGCACGATGAATAATGTCAGTGGCGTATTTGGATTGGGAAAGAAGATAGCCTTTTTCAGAAGAAGCTACTTCAATGCCTAAAAAGTAACGTAGATGACCCAAATCCTTCATATCAAAACAACGAGACAATGTGGCTTTAATGCTCATAATACCATTACTGTCATCACCTGTAATGATCATATCATCTACATATAGTAGAAGAAGAATACGGCCTGCAGAAGTTAATCTGACAAAGAGTGCTGAATCATGGGGACTAGAGGTAAAACCAAGTGATGTAACAACATTCGAAAATCTCTCATACCAAGCACGAGGTGCTTGCTTAAGACCATATAGAGCTTTCTTAAGCCTGCAAACCTGACCTGGAGCATGAGAAACGCCAGGTGGAGCAACCATGTAAACTTCTTCCTTAAGATCTCCATTAAGAAAAGCATTTTTAACATCCATTTGAGAGATGTCCCACTTACGACTGGACGCAACGGCAATAAGAACCCGTACAGATGTCATCTTAGCCACAGGAGCAAATGTCTCCTCATAATCCATGCCATACTCTTGGGCAAATCCTTTAGCAACTAAACGAGCTTTATATCTCTCAATAGAACCATCTGACTTGGTTTTAATTTTATATACCCATCGACAACCAATAGTTTTCTTCCCAGTAGGAAGATATACAAGATCCCAGGTACCAGTTTTGTCTAAAGCAGACATTTCCTCAGACATAGCGCGTTGCCATACAGGAGAACGAACAGCCTCCGAGTAAGAAGAAGGCTCATGGAAAGTGTCAATGGAAACAAGAAATGAAGCAAAAGCCCGAGAGTAACAAGAGTAAGCAAAATCTGATAATTGAGTAGATTTACGTGTGCGAGTGGGATAGCGAGGTTGAACAGGATCTGTCATCACAGGAGGTGTTTGAACAGTCGTAGTAGCAGGAGATAAAGTGTCACCTGCAGAAGGAGGAGGAACAGAGGGTATGGATGGCGGTGTTTCAATGGTAATGAGTGGTGAATCAGAAGGGTTATCAGCAGGAAAAGGATCAATGTGAATGAGATCAGATTTTGTCATATTATGAGGACTAGCTGGAATAGAGTAGAAGGGAATATGCTCAATAAAGGAAACATGACGGGAAACATATAGTTTATTAGAAGAAGGATCATAACAACGATAGCCTTTTTGTCCAATACCATACCCAAGAAAAACACATATAGCAACACGCGAAGATAATTTTGTACGCTCTACGTGCGGACGAAGAACAAAACAAGTGGAACCAAAAACTTTTAGGTGTGAGTAATCGGGGGTTTGACCAAACAACTTGGCATGAGGAGAAATACCAGAATTATGAGAAATTGGGATTTTATTAATAAGATAAACGGAAGTAAGAACAGCTTCTCCCCAAAATTCTTTTGGAACACTAGCTGAAAGAATCATAGAACGGGCAGTTTCAACAATGTGTCTATGTTTTCTTTCAGCAACACCATTTTGTTGCGGGGTATCAGTGCAGGAAGACTGATGCAAAGTACCATCAGCCGTGAATATGTTAGAAAGGTCTCCCTTAGTATATTCCCCCCCTAAATCAGAACGAAAGCATTTAACAATAGCAGAGTGTTGTGTTTTAACATATGCTTGAAAGGCAGTATATATATCAATAAACTCAGAACGACGTTTCATCAGAAAAACCCAACAATAGCGAGTATAGTCATCGATAAAAGAGACATAATATCTGCACCCACCTTTTGTGGGGATGGGTGCTGGACCCCAAACATCAGAGTGAACTAAATCAAAAGGTGCAGTAGAATTAGAAAGACTTTGATTAAAGGGTAAAGCAGAAAATTTTCCAAGTTTACAACCACTACAGTCTGAAATATCATGAGAACGTAAGTCTCCCAAAACACCAGAATTACATAAAAATTTAAGACGAGAGCTTGAAATATGACCAAGTCTAGAATGCCACAAATAAAACTTAGAGGACAATGGAGTTAAATGAAAAGAAGAAAGATCAATACTAGCAGCAACGGCATGACTTGGAATGTGTAAGTCATCCAAAACATAGAGACCGCCCTGCCTACGGCCTGTCCCAATCACCTTCTTGGAGTTGGGATCCTGCACAGAGCAAGTGGTAGAAGAAAAATGAACAAGATATCCAAGATCACAAAGTTGTCCGACCGACACAAGATTCATAGTTAATTTAGGAATGCAATAAACATTTGGGAGGGAAACGTGTGTGGTTTGAATTGTACCGATTCCCGTTAATGGCAAAGGTGTGCCATCAGCAGTCAAAATAGAAGGTGAGCGAGAATCAAAAGATATAGATATAAATGATGAACAATCATGGGACATATGATATGAAGCACCAGAATCCAAAATCCACAAAGGAGAATTCAAACCTGATATGGAGGGAGCTGACATGGCAAAATGCTGAGACTGAGGAGTAGTCATGTTTTGAGACAAAGACTGGCTAGCAAGGAACTTCTGAAATTGTTCTGCAAGAGAGTCCATAGAGGAGTCCACACTTGATTCACTAGAAGGATGTACCAATGCAGCAGTCTTGGAACTACCACGTGACTGTCCATATCCTTGTGCAGCAGAGAAGGGCTGTTGTTGGCTACCACGTTGTTGCTGTTGTGATCTATCACCTTGCTTTTGATTTTTTTGACGAGCTAATAATTCAGGACATTGATTTTTCCAATGGCCTGGTTGTTTACAGTAATTACAATCACGACCATTCTTGATATTTATTTTGTTGCGTTGAGATGGGATTGGTAAAATCCCTGTAGCAAGAACAGATGCAGAAGAGGTCTGTGCAACTTTCTCAGTTTGAGACTTCAAGCGAGTTTCTTCAGCTAATAATTCATGTAGAACAGAGTCAACAGAAGGTAAAGGAGTGCGATGTAGGATGGACGCACGACAATGCTCATACTCTGGTCGAAGAGCCATCAACAATTGAACAAGACGTTGTGCGTCCCTACGAGCGATATATGGAGCAAATGACCTAAGCTCAGCATCCTCAGTCATAGCCAATTGATCCCAAAGAGCAGTAATTTCAGAATAAAAATCTTGAATATTTCGATCATTCTGAGATAATGACCGAATATCAGCCTCTAATTGATATTGAACGGCAAAGTTAGAGCGCACAAAAAGTCACTCCAAATAGTCCCAGACTTGCTTAGCAGTATCAAACTTAGCCAATTGCATACCAATTTTATTCTCGACGGAATTATTAATCCAAGTAATGATCTTTGAATTGTTGGTATCCCATTTCTCCAATGATTCAACATTAGTAGTTTCAGGAGCCACAATAACACCAGAAATATATCCCCACATCTGTTTTCCTTTCAGAAAATTTTTCATAACATAACTCCAGTAAGAATAGTTTTTTCCATCTAAACGAACACTAATAGCATGTAATGAATCATCACCTCCTGCCATATTTCAGTGTGCTAGGGTTTCAGGTCAAGTCTGGTATCAAATGGGCTAGGGTTTTGGTGTTCTAGGGTTTCGTTGGGGACACGGGCTGCAGGGACGAGGGAGGCAGGACCTGGGGCTGGAGCTGGGGAGGTCGAGCTAGGGCTGGGGAGATCAGTCTGGGGCTGGGGAGGCAGGGGCTGCGGCGGCAGAGGCTGGGGAGGCAGGGGCAGCGGCGGCAGAGGCTGGGGAGGCAGGGGCGGCGTCGGTCTGGGGCTGGGGAGGCAAGGGCAGCGGCGGCAGAGGCTGGGGAGGCAGGGGCGGCGTCGGTCTGGGGCTGGGGAGGCAGGGGCAGCGGCGGTAGAGGCTGGGGAGGCAGGGGCGGCGGCGGCAGAGGCTGGGGCTGAACAACAAAGCTAGGGTTTCGGGCTGAGGCAGGCTAGGGTTTCAGGTTGAGGCAGCGACGAAGCAAAAACAAGTAAGAAGAAGAACAGGCTCTGATACCATGTTAACGTTTGTAAAACGTTTATAAAATCAAGTAAGAAGAAGAAGAAGATAATTCATATTATTCAGCAAGACGGCTGAGCAAGAAGATTGATTACATTAGGGTTACAGAGATAGGTTTATATAGATAGAAAACAGATAAAAAGGCCAAATAGATAAACAGGCCAAATAGATAAACAGGCCAAATAGATATGCTAACATTGTTCAGATTTGCTCTAAACCCAAGGAAGAAATATTTACTTGTTCTGTCTTAAATTAAATAGGATCCTCTGCTAATTCTGCTGTTTACGTGAACGTGTGTCTTCATTAGTTAGAAGTATCTATGAGGACCATTATGCAAAATTGAATTTTTTTTTGTAAATAAAGAGTCCATATGGATGATGAATGGAATTTATGTTATAACAATAAACTAGCAAAGCAGCACGCACAACATTTGTGGTAATTATATAATTTTCAGCTAGAAAATTACTATTCAAAATATGAAGAACTAAAATGTACGATCAAAATAAGAACTATTCAAATGTTATGTATAATCCATTGTGTAGATGCAAGTTAATTGTTTATAGTTTTGCCGTAATAGTATAAATAAGTTATTGTAGTTTGAACAAAAGTTTATCTATTTCTATCTAGTTGGAGTTTAGATATGGAAATGTAGTCTATTTGTCAAGTACAACTGTTAGTCATCTTGAAAACTACGGCATACATTCAGAATATGAAGTATTCGAGTTGATTTCAAGTCAATTTGAAAAAAAAGCAATTAATGCCTAGTTGGAGTTTAGATATGCGGACGTAGCATATTATTTGCTAAGTATATGGATATAGTCCGTTAATTGCTAGGTGCAAGTATTAGTCACCACGGAGCATTACAATGTATGTTTAGAACATAAAGTATATGTGTGCTCCATATTGTTCGTAATATAGATGCGAGTTCGTTGGTCAAAGTTTCACCTGATTCCGAGTCAGTATGAATAAGTCACAATAGTTTGAACGAAATAAATAAAGACTTCTGCCAAGTCGGAGTTTGGGCATGGAAATGTATGTTATTTGCTAAGTATATCTATTAGCTGCCATCGAGAACTACAATGTACATTCAGAATATAAAGTGTCCGAGTGTTGTAATGAACAACCTTTTCGACTCCTGAATGTCGACACTAATACATTACAGTATTCATGTTCCGAGCACCCAAGTGCCGAAAAGACGGAGCGTTATGGTAAAAGATAAGGAAACAGAAACATAACAAGAATATCGATACGTGTATATATGTAACATTTATATACACCCCCGATTAAATATTAATGGCACCTAGAAAATATTAATAACACCCATGCATCAAAAAAATAAATAATTATTTCATAAGTATTAATTAATTTATAAAAATACAAATTAATTCAATCATGTGATATTTTGAAGAAATCAACAACTCGGTCCTGTAAACAGTAGGTGTAAATACAGTTAGCAATCAATATAGAACAATTCGAATATCAGCATTCGCACATCACCTTACTAGTGGTTTTGGAGTGTGAAGTTGTGAAGGAATGTGAAGGTTTTGAAAGCTTTGTGAAGGAAGATGAGCTAATTCCTCTTGAATTTTCTTTGTGGATGGCTCTAATCTTTCTCTTTTTTTTATCTTCAATATCTTTAGTATATATATGGCTTGGTATCGATAATAATAAATATTATTTCGATTACTGATCTACAGCATAATTTGGTCTATATTCTTCATAAATTTGATGGCATGCTATCTTGATAAAGCATAGCGATGGCTTTGACATTATTAGTATTCTCGTGGGTGCTGCATTGTTGTTATTAGTCTTTGGTGCCTCCGTAAAGTAATGATATGCGGATGGAAATCATACGAAGGGCTTGCATTGATGGAGGAAAGAAACCAACTCTTGTAGAGCCCACTTTAATGTCTGTGAAACCCCTTTCAACCCTGACAAAAGCACCTTCTTCAATAGTTACAGAATGGATAGTCAATGTTTGAATCAATCCAACTCAACCCTTGTGGCAGCCCTCATAATAATAAATGCAGGAACATCCATAAGTCAACAAGTCCGGAAGGGAGCTCTTCAACTCTTTCGAAGGGCTTGTTCTAGTGGAATCTACCCCTGCGGAAGCTTGATGGTCGTGAAGTGTTGACATGCGGTTTGTTAACTTATGCGGAAAGAATGACTATGGGTTATTGAATCTACCTTTATGGAAGCTTTCTATAACACCCCATATTTTCTAACATTATTTAGGGTTGGTCAAATTAAATAAAATACTGTGGAGATTAACAAGCGGCTAAAGGTAGTCGTGCCATGTTAGTGTGTTAATTAAAATAAGATAACCTAAACAAAGGTGTTAGGAAATGACAAGGGCAAAATGGGAAATAGGAGGGGCTTATACCCTAAACCTAGAGGAATGAAACTCACGTTCATTTTCATTTCATTCAAAATAAAATTTCCTATGGTCGGCCACCATTATTGTTCTCAAGCGAAGATTGAAGCTAGGATTCAAGAAGAAGGAGGATAATCAACTAATTAAACAATCAAACTCACATCTATAATCTCAAAGCTAAGGTGAATGATAACTACATCCCATTTTCTTTTAGTTTTCGGTTTTAAGAATAAGATCTGAAATGTTTTTGCAAGTATATGCCATGCTTTGATGATTTGAAGTTGTATACATTTATTGGTGAATTATGCATGTTCATATTTGTTTTTAATGATATGTTTGATGTGAAAACCCTATAGATGACATCCAAATGTCTTGAAAATTTAAATATAGGTCAGAAATGATATTTTAGAGATGGGTTCCATTTTCATAATTTTCCGAATTAAGGTGGATTTTATATTAATTTTCTAGTAAAAGAAATTGTTTATTAGGTTATAAATCATTTATGGCTAAAATAGTTATTATTTGGGGTTGAAAATTTTATATGTTAGGCAACATATTAAAATAGATTTTCTGAGTTTTTTCAGAATTTTCCTAAGTGTTTTGATGAATATATAAATTTATTTAAGGTATGGGACATAAATGTTTTATATATTTAATTAAGGAGAAGGGGCATTTTATAATATGAAATTATTATTCAATTCTGAAAATAGTGGCAGTACATTTCTGAAGAGAATTTGTTAACCAATGAGAATTTGACAAACAAAGGCATGTTAGTTGAAAAGTTATCCTTTTTAAGTTAAACACAAAGAAATCATACTTTTAGCATGTTTTAGCCTATTACGGCAATAAACCTTCCGACCAAGACCTTCTGATAAGGTCGAGAGGTTCAAAGCTTTCGACAAAGTCAAAACAATACATATGGTATCAAGTCATTTGGTACGTAATGAATTGGATGAAGCCGAAGGGTTCTTAGTTGATTGATTGATGGCCAAAGAGGTTGGGGTATGTTTGTTTTATAAACCATAAGCTTCCACCTGCTTTGCCTTCGAATTAGAGCTTTAGACTTGATTGCTTTTGATCATGTAAAAATGTTAAAAGAAAGGTTTTAAACCTTTCAACACGGTCGTAAGGTTACTACTGCTCTATTACTATTTTGTTTTGAAACCTTCCGGCATAGTCGAAAGGTTATTGCCGCGTTATATAAATGTTTTGTTTTGAACCATCCGACAAAGTCGAAAGGTTTACTTGGATTGATTTCGAAAGGTTTACTTGTTTTAAAACCAGCCGCTTCTCCCATTTCTTTCGAAAGGAAGCTTTCGGCTTAGGTGATTCACTTTGTTTTATAATTGAAGTATAACCCAAAGCTTTCGAAAGAGTTATTATAAAAGATATGTTTAAAGTCTTCGAAGCAGAGATTCCGACTTAGCCGAAAGGTTGCTTCTAATGGAGTCGAAAGGTTTTAAAGGTTTTCCGCTTGTTTTAAATTGAACCCAGAAAGTTTTCGAGAGGTTGTGTTTAAGAAGGACTAATGCTTTCTAAAAGATTTGTTTATTGAATGGTTTTGAAGGGGTCGAAAGCAAAGTTTTAGATGGGTTCGAAAGTAAAGCTTTCGATGGAGTCAAAAGGTAACCTTTCGAAGGGGTCGAAAGGTAGCTTCCGACAAGGTCGAAAGGTTTTTATTTCTGAATGATTTTGGAAGGTTTTAGATGGATAGGTTTCCAAGGGTTTTCTAAGACAATATTTCAAGTTGTTTTTAAAATAGGATGTCTAAGGTTTTATTGCTTTCGAATGGTTTGAAGTTCAATGGTTTCGAAAGGTTTGGATTTCAATTGTTTCGAAAGGTTTGAGTTTCAATGGTTTCAAAAGGTTTGATTTTCAAGAGTTTTGAAGGTACCAATGAAAAATATAAATGAATATGACCTAAGTTGGGGACACGGATGGAAATAGGTTAATCATGGGGCTAACATGATATAAATTGATTCATGGGGCTAGCATGAGTCAAGAGGTAAATTCAAATAGACTCATAGGGCTAACATGATATAAATTGATTCATTGGGCTAGCATGAGTCAAGTGGTAAATTCAGATAGATTCATGGGGCTAACATGATACAAATAAAATCATGGGGCTAACATGATACAAATAGATTCATGGGGCTAGCATGAGTCAAGTGGCAAATTGAAGGGTTCATAGTCATCTTGGGAAAACTATGAGATGCTTAATGGATAGTTTGCATCAAATTAAGCGAAATGAATGTGGAATAGGTAGTCCCTCTTTGATATAATTAAACTCTGATTGGGGAGGGAGAAATCCTAATTATTTTAAAATATGCACATCACCATAATGTTTTATAAATATATGTTTTAACCATTGTGGATGTAGGAGCACAACATATGGTTTTGTGAAAGGCTTTACAAAAGGTATATTTTAAAATGGATGTTAGTGAGGGGAAACCCATTCTGCTAAGCGGCGTAGTCTCACTTAACCTAATTAAATCGGGATGTATAGTATTATTCACACCAGGCTTTATGTCTGACTCGAAGTTTATGTTTTTCCCCTTAAACTCTCGGGTGCTCAAAATTAATTTGAGTAGGCTAAGGGATTAAGGCCTTTTTAAGATTTTAATAGGATGACAAATAAGCTACCAGAGGCATGGAGGAGGGAACTAGATAGCTATTTAGGAGTTGAAGTTCTTGTTATGTTTTGTTGAATTTTCTACTCTGTTGTTTTGTATTAGGTCTATTATGACCATATGACTATGATCAACCAAGGAGGTATCTTCATATACCGCTCTTAGCGTATTTTGTAATAATTATATTTGATCTGTGCTTGGTAATGATTTAGGATTATGTGCTGTAAATGTGAAACAATTGGTTTTGAAATGTAATGAAGTTAAAATTGTTTTTGAAATTTATGTTTAGTGTCATATTCAAATGCTTCTGATATTACCGATACCATTAACATAGCCATATTTAGTCACCGAAAGCTAATACTATAGATGACTGCAACATCTGTAGCGCTTAGTTTTGGGCCTCTAGATAGAGGATGTTACAGCTTGGTATCAGAGCATGGTTTATGAAATACTTTAACTAAAAAATGATTTTTGATAACATAATTCTTAGAAATTAGAGTTAAGATCGGGGTATGGGATAACGCTATAGTTACTTATTTGTATTTGCTATATATATATATATAAGTATGTGCTATATCTCTAGACTCCTATCTTAGTTAGGCTATTCATCTGTATCTCATGAGGTTTGAATACAAATATGGAAGGAAGGGGAAGTAGAGTTAACCTTGGAGGAGATAGCACCACCACAAATGGAAATGCCCGACCAAATGCTAAAAGAGGTTCCGGTCAGGTTCAAACTGAAAATGTGGGTGCTGGGGTTCCATATGCGGATATAGGGGCCTTGTATCAGTTGTTGGCAAACCTTTTGCCAGTAGGAGCTGTCGGGAATGTTGGTGGAGCAAATCATGTAGTTCCTGTTGGGTATAACTATGCTAAGCTGAGTAGAGACTATATCAGTTTGGGAGGAAAGCCGTTTGTCGGAACGGAAGATGCTGTTGAAGAAGAGAACTGGCTGTTGAACTGTGATAGGATCTTTAAAGATCTAGGCTTGAATAATGGAGAAAAGAGAAGGCTAGCCTCAAGACAGTTGCAGAGGTTAGCGCTTCAATGGTGGAACAGCGTAATGGCCGTAGTGCCAGAGGAAGAGTTGACTTGGGCTTACTTCAGGAGGAGGTTTGAGCAAAGGTTCTTGTCTAAGGTAGCCAAGTCGGCATTACTGAGGAAGTAAATAATTGGAAGAGACCCGAGACGATGACTGAGATAAAGAGCTTTCTTGAATTGACTGGATATTATCGAAGGTTTATAAAGGATTTTTCACGGATAGCTGCACCAATGGCTAAGCTTACGTGAAAAGATGTGAAGTTTGTATGTACTGATAAGTGTGAGGAAGCGTTCTAGACCTTGAAACACTTATTGACCCATGATCTGGTGTTAGTGGTTCCGAAGGTGAATCAATATTTAGTTGTTTATACTGATGCGCATGGAACTGGATTGGGAGCTGTGTTGATGCAAAAAGGTAAAGTGATTGCTTATGCTTCTAGGCAACTCAGACCACATGAAGTTAGGTATCCTATGCATGATTTGGAGTTAGCTACCGTTATATTTTCTCTGAAGGTGTGGAGGCATTATCTTTTGGGAGAGCGATTTGAGCTTTACACTGATCATAAGTCGTTGAAGTACTTGTTCTCTCAAAAGGAGCTGAACATGAGACAGTAGAGATGGTTGGAGTTTATTGCTGCTTATGATTTTGGAATTGAGTACACACCAAGAAAAGGAAACATGGTGGTGGATGCACTCAGCCGAAAACATCAAAATGCAGTATTGGCTATGATTGCTCAGCGGAGAGATTTGGAAGCATTGTCAGCTTATAGAGTGCAGTTTAGATCTGAGGTCGGTTCAAGTGCAAGAAGTGCTATGTTGTCATGTTTAGAAGTTCGACTGGTAATGATTGAGAAGATAGCTTCTAAGCAGGAGGAGGATCCAATTTTGGCTGAACGGATCAAACAGTTAAGGGATGGAACAGAGAGCAATGACTTAAAGGATTCTAGTCTTGACCAAAATGGGTGGTTGAGAAAGAAGGGAAGGTTGCGTGTTCCGAATGTAGGGGACATGAGGAAAGGAGTTTTGGATGAATACCATCGTTCAAAGTTCACTATCCATCCAGGAGGAACGAAAATGTACCAGGATATGAAGAGAAGTTTCTTTTGAGGGTATGAAATGGGACATTGGTTTGTGTGTTAAGTAGTGCTTGAATTGCCAACAGGAAAAAGCAGAACACCAGCAGCCAAGTGGATTACTTCAACCGTTGGAAGTTCTGTTATGGAAGTGGGATTCTATCTCTATGGATTTTATTGATGGGTTGCTAAGGTTTAGTAGAGGAAATGAAAGCATATGGGTCATAGTGGATAGACTAACCAAGAGTGCCCATTTCATTTCGCTAAAGTCAAGAAGGCCCCTATTTTGGCGAAGTTATTTATGAAGAATGTAGTTGGACTGCACGGGATTCACAGTAGTATTGTCAGTGATAGAGATTCTTTGTTTACTAGTGAGTTCTAGAAAATTCTACAGGAAGCATTAGGAACCAAGCTCAACATGAGTACCGCTTACCATCCACAGACTGATGGGCAAACGGAAAGAGTTAACAAAATCTTAATAGATTGGTTAAGAGCTTGTGTATTGGATTTCAAGGGAATCATGGGAGGACCATCTTTATCTAGTCGAGTTCTCGTATAACAATAGTTAACAAACTAGTATTGGGATGGCACCATTTAAAGAGTTGTATGGAATACCATGTAAGTCTGTTGTATGTTGGTTAGAGACTGTGGATAGGTTGGTTCTTGGTTTGGATTTAGTAAAGGAAGCTGCGGAGAAAATTTAGTTGATCCGAGCTAGGATGAGGGAAGCTCGATCTAGCAGAAAAGTTATGCGGATAGAAGAAGGAAAGATTTGGAATTTTCTGTCAGAGACTATGTGTTCATTAAGGTTTCACCGATGAAGGGTGTAATTAGATTTGGTAAGCCAGGAAAGTTATCACCTAGATTCGTTGGACCTTTCTGTATTATTGAGAGGATCAAAAAACTTGCTTATAGAGTAGAGTTACCGAGTAGTTTGGCTGGAGTCCATGATGTTTTCCATGTTTCTCATCTTAGAAAATGTGTTAGAGACCCGAAGACTACCATAACACCTACACTGTTAGAAGAATTAGTAATAGAACCTGATTTGACCATAGTTAGAAAGCCGATTCAGATTATGGCTAGAGATGAGAATAAGTTGAGGAACAAGACAGTCAAGTTAGTAAAGGTTTAGTGGAGTGACGATGCTAAAGACTGTACTTGGGAGACGGAAAGCAGGATTAGAGACTCTTACCCTGATTTGTTTAATGGTATGATTTACCTTTGGTTGTTTTGATTGTGTACCTTATCGTAATTTCTAGGACGAAATTCTTTAAGGTGGGAAGTCTATAACATCCCATATTTTATAACATTATTTAGGATATTTAATTGGTCAAATTAGATAAAATAATGTGGAGATTAATAGTTGGAGTTTGGTTATAGCTAAGGGTAGTTGTGCCATGCTAGTGTGTTAATTAAAATAAGATAACCTAAACAAAGGTGTTAGGAAATGACAAGGACAAAATGGGAAATATGAGGGGCTTATACCCTAAACCCTTAGGAATGAAACTCACGTTCATTTTCATTTCAGTCAAACTAAAATTTCCTAAGGCCGCCGCCATTATTGTTCTCAAGAGAAGATTAAAGCTAGGATTCAAGAAGCAGGAGGATAATCAACTAATTCAAAAATCAAACCTCACATCTATAATCTCAAAGCTAAGGTGAATGATAAATACATGCCATTTTCTTTTAGTTTTCAGTTTTAAGAATAAGATCCGAAATGTTTTTGCAAATATATGCCGTGCTTTGATGATTTAAAGTTATATACATTTGTTGGTGAATTATGCATGTTCATATTTGTTTTTAATGATATGTTTGATGTGAAAACCCTATAGATGACATCCAAATGCCTTGAAGATTTAAATATAGGTCAGAAATGATATTTTAGAGATGGGTTTCAATTTTCATAATTTTTTGAATTAAGGTGGACTTTATATAAATTTTCTTGTGAAGGAAATTGTTTATTGGGTTATTAATTATTTACAGCTAAAATAATTATTATTTGGGGTTGAAAATTTATATGTTAGGCAACATATTAAAATAGATTTTCTGGGATTTTTTTAAGAATTTTCTTAAGTGTTTTGATGAATATATAAAAAAATTTAAGGTATGAGACTTAAATGTTTTATATATTTAATTAAGGAGAAGGGGCATTTTATAATATGAAATTATTATTCAATTCTGAAAATAGTGGCAGTACATTTCTGAAGAGAATTTGTTAACCAATGAGAATTTGACAAACAAAGGCATGTTAGTACTGCTCTATTACTATTTTGTTTTGAAACCTTCCGGCATAGTCGAAAGGTTATTGCCGCGTTATATAAATGTTTTGTTTTGAACCATCCGACAAAGTCGAAAGGTTTACTTGGATTAATTTCGAAAGGTTTACTTTTTTAAAACCAGCCGCTTCTCCCATTTCTTTCGAAAGGAAGCTTTCGGCTTAGGTGATTCACTTTGTTTTATAATTGAAGTATAACCCAAAGCTTTCGAAAGAGTTATTATAAAAGATATGTTTAAAGCCTTCGAAGCAGAGATTCCGACTTAGCCGAAAGGCTGCTTCTAATGGGGTCGAAAGGTTTTAAAGGTTTTTCGCTTGTTTTAAATTGAACCCAGAAATTTTTTGAGAGGTTGTGTTTAAGAAGGACTAATGCTTTCGAAAGGATTTGTTTACTGAATGGTTTTAAAGGGGTCGAAAGCAAAGTTTTCGAAGAGGTCGAAAGCAAAGTTTTCGAAGAGGTCGAAAGTAAAGCTTTCGATGGAGTCGAAAAGTAACCTTTCGAAGGGGTCGAAAGGTAGCTTCCGACAATGTTGAAAGGTTTTTGTTTCCGAATGATTTTGGAAGGTTTCAGATGGATGGATTTCCAAGGGTTTTCTAAGACAATGTTTCAAGTTGTTTTTAAAATAGGATGTCTAAGGTTCTATTGCTTTTGAATGGTTTGAATTTCAATGGTTTCGAAAGGTTTGAGTTTCAATGGTTTCGAAAGGTTTGAGTTTCAATGGTTTCGAAAGGTTTGATTTTCAAGGGTTTTGAAGGTACCAATGAAAACTATAAATGAATATGACCTAAGTTAGGGACACTGATGGAAATAGGTTAATCATGGGGCTAACATGATATAAATTGATTCATGGGCTAGCATGAGTTCGGAGGTAAATTCAAATAGAATCATGGTGCTAACATGATATAAATTGATTCATTGGGCTAGCAAGAGTCAAGAGTTAAATTCAGATGGAATCATGGGGCTAACATGATACAAATAGAATCATGGGGTTAACAGGATACAAATAGATTCATGGGGCTAGCATGGGTCAAGTGGCAAATTGAAGGGTTCATAGTCATCCTGGGAATACTATGAGATGCTTAATGGATAGTCTGCATCAACTTAAGCAAAATAAATGTGGAATAGGTAGTCTTTCTTTGATATAATTAAACTCTAATTAGGGAGGGGGAAATACTAATTGTTTTAAACGGTGCACATCACCATAATGCTTTATAAATATATGTTTTAACCCTTGTGGATGCAGGAGCACATCATATGGTTTTATGAAAGGTTTTGCAAAAATATGTTTTAAAATGGATGTTGGTGAGGGGAAACCCGTTCCGCTAAGCGGCATGGTCTCACTTAACATAATTAAATCGGGATGTATAGTATTATTCACACCAGGCTTTATGTCTAACTCGAAGTTTATGTTTTTCCCCTTAAACTCTCGGGTGCTCAAAATTAATTTGAGTAGGCCAAGGGATTAAGGCCTTTCTCAGGTTTTAGGAGGATGATGAATAAGCTACCGAAGGCATGCAGGAGGTAAACGGATAGCTATTTAGGAGTTGCAGTTCTTGTTACGTTTTGTTGAAATTTCCGCTGTGTTGTTTTGTATTAGGTCTATTATGACCATATGACTCTGATCAACCAAAGGGGTATCTTCATATACCGCTCTTGGCATATTTTGTAATAATTATATCTGATCTATGCCGGGGAACGATTTGGGATTATGTGTTGTGAATGTGAAATAATTGGTTTTGAAATGTAATGAAGTAAAAGTTGTTTTTGAAATCTGTGTTTAGTTTCATATTCAAATGCTTCTGATATTATTGATATCATTAACATAGCCATATTTAGTCACCGTAAGCTAATACTATAGATAACTGCAGCATCTGTAGCGCTTAGTTTTGGGCCTCTATATAGGGGATGTTACAATTTACCTCTGACCTATGCGAAAGCTCTTCTTTAATTCTGTTGATGGCCCTTCTTCAATGTAAGTGGAAGCACATACACTGATCCTTTCGAAAGTTACTTCAATGCCTTTAGAAGCTCCTTCAATGCTTTAGAAATCTACTACAATGCATTCGAAAGCTACTTCAATGCTTTCGAAACCTGCTACAATGCTTTCGAAACCCTCCTTTTGAGTCATGGCGGAACCCTTTTTTAAATTCTTGTGAAGCCTCTATAATGCTTTCGCAAGCCTTCTCTTAACATTTGGGGAACCCTTCTTTTGATGCCTTCGGAAGCCATCTTTCATACCTACATTTTTGAGTGAACTTTATGATTAACATTTAGCCCTCTTGTATGAAAGAAGCTTTTGTTCTTTAGGACAAAAATCAAAGAATTCTCTTTTGCATTATTTCATCCTCAATGATTTTCCTTATCCGTCTTATTTTCCTACGAAGTATGAAGTACATAACATTTCTCATCATTACTTTGAAATCTATGTAAAAGCATGATCTATAGTTTGTTCATAATATTATTGGAGATAGTATTAGAATTTCTGATGATAGAATTACAGAAATCTAAATCTAGGAATAATGGAAATTAATAGACCATCATCTGAAGATAATATGTGATGAGAAATCCACAGTTGGGAATGATTGAAGGCTAGAAATTCTTGTCCAGCAATAATAAAAGTCCCGAGATCCAACTTTGGTAATAATGAGATAAGACCAGAAATCTGACTCTTGTAATATTAATAGTAGACCAGAAATCTAATTATCGAATTAATAATAGAGGACTAGAAATCTAAATCTGGCATTAATAATAGAAATTTAGAAATCCTCTTCTAGAAATAATAATAAAAGAAGTCTAGATGTCATCTTTTGGAAATAATTGATAGAAGACCAAGAACAATCATCTGGTAATAATAAAAGTTCAGAAATCATCATCTGAAAATAAGTCATAAAAGACCGAAATCCTTAAATAATAGGAGTCCGAAAACTTTTATTTGGAAATAATAATAATAGAAGAAGTATGGGAATTATCATCCGAAAATAATAGAAGATCCAAAACCCAGATTTGGGTAAAAAATCTGAAAATCATCGTCTAAGAATAAGACTAGACCAAAAATCTACGTATGGTGAAGACCAAAAATCCAAATCTTGTGTTAATAATAGAAGAAGTCCAGAAATCCAATTTCAGAATGATATAAGGCCAGAAATTCAAATCTGGCACTTATAATAGAAAAAGTGCAGAAGTCCAACTCTGGAATAATAAAAGATCTAAAATCCAGATTCGGGTATTGATAAGTGAAGTCCAGAAATTAATAGTAGAAGACCTGAAACCTAGATTCACGTACTTATAAGTAAAGTCCAGAAATTAATAGAAGAAGACCCAAAACCTAGATTCGGGTATTAGTAAGTGAAGTCCAGAAATCATCTTCTGAAAATTAGCCGAAGGCCATAAATTCATATCTAATAATGAAAGTAGTCCAGGAATTATCGTCCGCAAGTAATAGAAGACCGGAAATCCATTCCTGGTAATAAGAAGGAAAGTTTAGAAAACATTATTTGAATAATGGCAGTTCAGAAATTATCATCTGAGCCTTTTGATCTGCACCACTCTTTGGACTTTAGTTGTTCAAATCTTTTGCTTTATAATACCTTTTTGATTCCAAGTTTCTGATTCTTTTGATATGCATCATCTTTTAGGCTTCGTATATTGTTAATGCTTTGTGTGCCACTCCTCGAGCTTGGATGTCTTAATCCGTTGTTATCCGGTGTGCTTGGTTAGCTTATCCATGGGCAGGACCTAAGGACATACTCAACTTCCCTCCAAGAGTCGCTCCAGCCGGGCCTTATAAGCGAGACTGAAGGCTTGTCCGGTGCCTAGACCAAGCCATGGCATGGTGGGATCAAGAGCTTACTCCATCCTTCCTCCAGGAGGTGCTCCAGCCAGGCCTTATAGGCGGGACTAAAAGCTGGTCGGTGCCTTGAATTGGCCATAGCGTGGAGCGTTCTAGGGCTTACTCTGTCCTCCCTCAAGGGACGCCTTGATCTGGCCATAGCATGGCATGATCAAGGGCATGCAGATACTTTAACCTGACCATAGCATGGCGTGGATAAAGGATTACTCTGACCTCCCTCCAGCAGGCGCTTTGATCTGGCTATCTTGGCACGGATAAAGACTTATGACCATTTAATGTAGTTTCCAAGTTTAGTAGAATTCTAATTCCAACCATGTAGATTTTCTTAAAAAAGCGCTTTATTCATCCACCGTTGGGAACATTGTTACAAACATTTTGTGTCTCGTTTTGCATATCTTATTATCTTCTCATTAGAGTAATCGGGGGATTTTTAGTGAGATTATTCCAAGCATAAATTTTTGAGTATCTAATCACATTTTAATATAGTCTTCTTTAAACTTGTAATCGTTGCATCTCAATATCTCTTATCAATACTTGGATTCTTACTTGACCATTTTGATATCTTATCATTGACGAAAGCATTGCTTATTATGCATGGAAAATTCATCTTGTAGTAGCTTGATATTTCCAAAGTATGAATAGTAGTTCTTAGCCAATGCGCCTTTTAGTAGAATTCGGAAGTTTTTCTTTTAGTGATCCCATGCCTTTTGGGGGGTAATTTTTCTCAGTGATCTTTGGGATTTCAATGGTAGTAGACGCTTTTTGATAAGATCTCCTAATTATCCTAGGTGTGCCATATTGAAATTACGAATATTTTAGAATCTAGATCGAGTTGTGATGTAGTTGTGCCCCGAGATATCTTTTGATATGTCGCATCATCATCCTCTTTTTTCTTTTTTTCCTTTTTAGATGATCTCTGCAAATTTAAACCAGACCTTGTAGCTTGAGGATTATGGTTTTACTTTTGAGTTCATAGGTTGATTCCTTCTTTTATCTCAGTATATCGATCTTCTAGTTAGTGACTCCTTATCCTTTGCTCTTGCTAATTATAAGATTTATAATAATTCCTTCTTAAATCTTTCTTTGTTTGAGTCAATGGTAACTCCTTTCAAAAATTTATTATCCTCTTGAACCAATTTTCTACTTGATTTGCTTGTCTTTTCTAGATGCCCACGATCATTGCTCTTGATGAATTCTTTGAAAGTTGTTTTAGTACATCATTATGGTTTGGGTAAAAGGCTTTATTTCCAATGTTTGAAGTTTAGAAGAAGCTTGTGCGGTGCTTAAATTCTTATAAGAGAAATATGGTCTTTAAATAGAGGGGCTTAACGGTCATGATTCTCGAATCAATAGTTCTTCAATTGAAAGCAAACTATTCTGATTGAAGTGATAACGGTGCAAATGGGCCTTGGTAAAAAAGAAAAAGCATAATTTTTAATAGTTTATGTTTTTAGAGATTTTGTGGACTCCTTTTCGAAATAAGTAGTCATATGGAAAAATTGGTATGATTCTTTTAATTTTCAAAGAGTGTTTTTCTCAAAGATTGATATAGTAAAATTATTTGAATAAAACTACCTATTGAAATTGACATGGGTGTATATCACCATACTTTTGTAAGTCATAAAATTATACATCATCAAGTCTCGCTTAATTAAAAGAAACATCTTGTTTATGAGTCTGAAAAGTCATGATTCATGAACTGATAGGCTCTATAGACAAGAACGTACTCTTCTATAAGAATTCCCTTTGGTTAAACAATCTTTTCAAAAGAATACACTTATCGTATGAAGAATTTGAGTATATGAAATTATGCATATTTGTATATAAGAAATTAAATATCCAAGGTTATCTTCATGGAGTCGTTGAATGCTTTGGAGTAGCCGGCATTCTCTAACGTTGTATGTTGTGGCTGAAATTTTATGCTATTCACCATCTTAGTATGGTTTGGCTTGTTCCAAAATTCTTAATAATTTTATAACTCGGAGTCCTCCTTCATCCTGAAAACTTGCACACATCTTTCATTTGAAAGTTGGTGCCTATTTGAAACTTGACTGTGCATTGGACCTGCACTTCATTTGGGTTCGGACCATGCTCGAATCAGTTCGTTTCTAAAAGCTCATATATTCTTTTGAAATCACATATCCGGGAAACTTATGTATAAAGAAAATAATTTATTACTAGATCGTATATGCTTGAGAGCTTCCCAAAAAATAGTAGTTCGTTTAAAAATTTAGTTATCTATATATTTAAATCCATCTAGTTTGGAATCTCACATATGTATACTTAAAACATGATAATTTAAAGAGACCAATTTATACCTATATGGATATGTATTTGAGGAATAAGCTTGAATTGTAATAATACTCGTACTTAAAAGTATATGCATTCAAAACAAGTGCTCACTTTTTAAAAGTACTTATGTGGGTATTCCGCACATCAAACCACATCTGCCCATGTTTAAAATTGTAATAATGAACAAACACTATAAAAAGGAGTTAAAAGCTTCGAAATAATTTCAAATTTTAAATAGATAATCTTACTAATAAATATAACATATATATTAGAATTCACTTCGATCCATAATTATTTTACATAAGAAGATGGATGATGATTTACAATAGAAATGGTTTAGACCTCACCTTTTTGTGTGTATTGATGTGTGTACACACATATACACACACATGGACAAAGCAAGAATCCATGTTATGTCCTTTTTGTTTCCTAATGCATGCTCGATCCTTCTTTTGTATCCACATTTTCAAAATTTGAAAATAAAATTGCAATTGTGATATACTAGTACCATCTCAACAAAAAGTATTTTACTCCAATAGTTTTCGCCAGCTTAAAACTTATGTTCTCAAAGCATTTACTATAGTACATACTTTGAATATATAATATAGTACATAATTAGTTTTGACAAGCTAAATGAATTTAAATAATATAATTTTTTGCATAGGTGATGATAAGGTTATAGTATCCGATTTTTTTTACTAATCTTATAAATTAATTAACTATCTTGTAATTATAAGCAATAATAGTTTAATGTAACCTCGTTACAATTATTACCTGCTCTTTTATTGTTTTGTTGTATGTGATTGTTTGTATTTCGAAAGCAGTGTTGGTTAGATTTGGCTAAATTAATTTAGTTATTCTCCTTCTCATAGTCAATTGTGTGTTAGATGTGGTTCGCATTGTAAATGGAGTGGGTGCGTGGATTGAACGGGTTAAATGTCCCACATCGCAAGATATTTGGAATAATCGTGGTATATATATGGGATTGGTGGCACGTAACATTAGGGATTCCCTTTGTTACAATTTTTTGCCAAGACCAGATTATATGCCCGATGGAGGGATGTTCAATCGGGACACCGACATGGGAGACTTCGACCATTGGTGGCACTAGACACGGTGAAGCGAACACGTTCAGAACATGGGAATGCTAAAACTCAACATGGTATCAGAGCTCCGTGGTTCGATGGACCAGTATGTTGTAGCATGACTGAAGCATGGATCCAAAAGGGGCTTGAGGATGGGATGCTTATCAAGGTAGAGATATGGTTAAGCAGCCGCTCCCCCCTGCTTATGAGAAATCGGAGTAGCAGCTTGACACCACTGCGAAGAGGACTCGGTATAACTCCAAAGGTGACTTGAGCAATGCTCGCCAAGGTGGAGATTGTTAGGTGTGGCTCGCATTGTAAATGGAGTGGGTGCATGGATTGAACAGGTAAAAAGTCCCACATTGCAGGATATTTGGAATAATCGTGGTATATATATTGGATTGGTGGCACATAACATTGAGGATTCCTTTTGTTACAATGTGTTGCCAAGACCAGATTATATGCCCGATGGAAGACGATGGAGGGATGTTCAATCGGAACGCCGGCATGGGAGACTTCAACCGTTGATGGCACTAGACACGGTGAAGCGAACACGTTCGAAACGCAGGAATGCCGAAACTCAACATTGTGTTGATTAAGCCATACTAACATATCCATAACAACCTTCTAAATTTATACTTAACCTAAGAACATACGTAATGCAATTTAAAATAGACCTATAAATGGTTGGATACATATTCGGATAATGTTTTGCATGTATCCGAGTCCAAAATCATTTTTGAATATCGGATATCAGTATCCGCGGATGCGGACAGATACCGAATATATATCATATATTCTTCAACCAGTTCACAACACTACAAGAGGGAGCAATTATTTTGATGGCTTATGGCCGTCAATGGCCATCGAAAGCCGACGAAAAAAGCGATCAAAATAACATTCGTCGAGCAATTGCTCATCGATAAGCTTTTCGAGGACCCCGTCGACAACTTTTCGACGGCCTTTAACCAAATGGTTCGACGGTTTTCGTCACCTCGTCGAGTACACATGGCAATCGTGGAGCCTATTATGTTTGGCAAACTAGTCATCGCAAGCCATCGAAAATTTGAAAAACTGTTTATTTCAATCGTGATTCAAACCTCAAACAACACATATATATAACAATATATATCGCAGTCCAATTTCACAGATATAAATTATGTATATTAAAGCTCAAATCACACATATCACATATACCACAAAATATATCACACAAATAATTAAAAAACATAAATATATACTAGTACAACCGTATAATATGAGGAACCAGCCGTTAGATTACATAATTTAAAAAAATATGTTCAATTTGGTTTTTCAATAATTTAGTTAAACATCAAATAGCAATATGATAGAAAATCATTAAAATTGGAGTGCTTTAAGGAGAAATTAATGATAGTAAAATAATAAAATTAAAGAGATTTAAAGAGACATTAGTGGAGAGAATAAACTAAATAACATGAGGAATTTAAGGACACATGTTTCTTGTTTTTTTTCTTCACACAATTCGGTTTAATAAGCCTACAGTAGACAAACATCCCTAACCGTTAGTTTGAGAATAAACCAACCTCAAACATTGGTCAATATACCACAAATCTCAAAATGTGTTATACATCACATTAAATCAACCTCACCTATCTCAAAGTATATATAACTCCCATACTACCTCACAACGTCAAAATGCAAATACACAGTATTTCAACATAAATTAAAAAATTCATACCTACTCCTCATCGCCTCCGGATACTTGTGATGAGGGAAATCTACCATGCTGTTGCATATATGCAGCAATGTGCTCATCCAACATCTGGTACATCTCCGCAATCCGATGCCTATCATGATCCTCAA
Organism: Allium fistulosum; assembly: GCA_030737815.1. Classification (NCBI taxonomy): domain Eukaryota; kingdom Viridiplantae; phylum Streptophyta; class Magnoliopsida; order Asparagales; family Amaryllidaceae; genus Allium; species Allium fistulosum. The sequence continues at coordinate 746,147,497 of CM060905.1, read as the reverse complement.
GGTCAGCAATCCGAGCTCTCAAGTCTGTAATCTCCCGATTGTTCTGAGCTCTTCTATGATTGGCTTAGCTTCGTCTAGCCAGTAACATTTTTTTACCAAGTGTATGTATGGGCTTCATGTAGTGTGATTAATAAAATCAATGTGTTATACATTATTCATAAATATATTACATAAAAATTACCTCTTGTTTTCCAAAACCACAGCGCATATTCCGCGTTGGCAGTTCCTTGATAGCATCAAAAACCATGTCCTCCTCTTCGGCGGTCGGCTCATCTCGATCTGTTTCCTCGAGTAGTTTGTCTCATTCTTTGAAAAAATCATCCTGCGACTAAATATAGAATTATAATTAAAATTCATATTGCATTATTTTAATTATTTATAACTTATAATTTAAAGTGATTATTTATAATAACTTACAATTTAAAATATGCTAACCAAGGACTCTTGTGATTTTATGTCATGCCATGTGTATGTCTTTGAGTCATCTTCGTCGACATTCTCAATGGCTTGATTATGAGTAAAAACTTCCAAGTAGAAGATGGGATGACCACGCTCACTTACCTAAAATATTTATTACGTATTATTATTATTGTTATTATTATTATTATTTATATATAAGATTATACAATGTTATAAGTATTTATAATTGCAATTTATAAATTTACCAGTTCTTAACGGTAATGCCGAAACGACTTTAAACCCTAACGATGTGTGACGTATTAGATAAATATATTATAACGTATATGTGACACAAACTTCATCTTCTTTGAAGATCGTTTGGTCTTCAAACGTAAGGTTTTTAATCCGAATGTAGACGAATGACTATAAATTTAAGAATCAAGGTCGATATCCAAAATTTCTTTACTTTTTATCATACTTTGGAAGTAGTTCTAAAATACCTTGAAACGACATAAGATTCAAAAAATATATTTTTCTTCCGAATATTTTCTTTTATATGAATTTATAATGTTAAATACATTTAAAAATTCATAATTGGTTACACAATGGTTAAAAAATATATTTAAATCCATAAACTATTACGCATCATAAATTTCATCAAAATTGTATAATGGACGGACTGAAAGTTGTATATATTGATCATTTTAGTTCATTTTTCAATAAAGTTAAATATCGAATTACACAATAAAAGATCATCAAAAATACTAATTTAAGTAATCAAAAACCATCATAAAATCAAAGAATTGAATAAAAATAGCTTCTTTAATTTTTGGGAATCAAAGTATTATTTTTAAACAAATTTCAAACTTCTATAATTAATAAGTTATAATAATGTGGTAAATTAAATTACTTAAAATAGTCTACCCTCGAAAACTGTCGAAAACAGAATGACAGAGCCGTCGGCGGCTGTCCGAACTATTCGTTTCTATTTGACCAATTTCTAATACTGCAACTAATAAATCTAAACATACAATTAAAAAAATTAATTAGTTATGAATCCATTTCAGTAATAAAAATATAAAATATAATGAATATGCTAAGAAAAATAATATTAAGTAGCAAATATTAATTTACATACACATATTACATTTTGTACCTAGATAAAAAGCTAAATGACAATCATTTTATATCCTAAAATACATTAAAAATAGCGAAAATAAGAGACACGTCCCTAAAATCAAACTTAATACACAAAACATCCTCCAAAAAAAAGATATAATTTACATCCTTATTTCCAAATACTGTAATTTTCTGCCCTAAAATACACCTCTACTTCATGGTTGAACATTGGTTCTTCATATGTGGATGTTATTCTCACATCCTTAATTAAAATTTGTACCCCATTAATTATCAATCTTTAAAATGTAGTAACTTTTTGTTGAAACGATGGATTAACAAACTGTTTTCATCATTAAATCACAAATTTTATTATCTTTCTAATGAGTGACATTGTGCATATGCAATTATATGGTATAGTTGCACTTTTCTACGATTACTCAGAATAGTTGCGGACTTTTATGCAATTATTCGATATAATTGCATAAAAGTATGCAATTATATGGAATAATTGCAGAAAAGTCTATAATTATTCCACTGAATTCCGTAAAAGTCTGCAATTATTCCATATAATTGCATAAAAGTATTTAATTATATGGAATAATTGCTGACATTTGAAGAAAATTGATGATTATTTCATATAATTGTAGAAAATTGCAAGTATACGGAATAATTGCAGAACAGTCTGCAATTATATAGCATAATAGCAGAGAAGTCTGCAATTATTCCATATAATTGCATAACAGTCTGCAATTATACTGAATAATTGCTGACATTTGAAGAAAAATTGATGTTTTTTAAAAATTCCAGAATTCATTACAAATATATGGAATAATTGCAGCCTTACTACAAATGTGATTTTTTTGGTATCAACAATGGATCTCATTTTAAAGATTGTAAAATTTATGTGAAAACGGTATGTTGATCCGATGTTCCTACAGAAAGTTATGCGCGTTTGAAATGCTAAAAACATAAATGGTATTTGGGTCTTTTAGTGCAGGCGAATTTAAAAATAGGGACTAAACGTAGTTTATTTTGGGAGGATGTTTTCTCCATTTTAAAACTTAACATGGATGTGAGCCAAACTATCCCCTAAAAATAACTATAATCTTAATATAAAACCGAACGGACAATCATCAAATGCGGATACAACAATATCCGTATCTGTATTTATTTTTCGAATATTAGATAATTTATCATGTTTTGAATATGGATATAAATAGAATTTGGAATTTTTGGTTATTTATTGACAGCCCTATCAAAAGTGTAAAACAGCTAAAATTGCTACAAATATTCTATGTATACACTCTCTCTAAGTTCTCTTCCTACGTTGGTTAAGGCTCTTCAGGCAAAATTATACTAAACATTTTGAGTCCTAGTCCCATTACCAAAATCATTTTAACAGTTCACAGTACACTTTCTTCCAAATTTTACTAGTTGACATACTCAACCAGTATTACAAGTAATTCCCCAATAATCAATTCCTCATAATTAGCATTGGGATTTGATCAACCCCTGATTTCCTTAATAATACCATTACATAATTAGCCAAATATTATATGTAAATGATATATATTAGCTGTACTATAGATCCACCATGGCTTATGCTTTGCAAAACCATGTAAAGTAGAATTTCATAAAAGAAAATTGCATGCATTGCACTTCTTCTGTGTTGATTGCCACTTACTCTCTGTACGATTTTGTGACAACTGATGATAATAGCGCCTTCTTAGCATGCGGGCATGCACACATTTCTAATCTCTTTGTTAAACTATTGTATGAATGCTGTTAAATTTATTTTTTGGATACAAAGTGCTAATGAGTCTGAAATTTCAAGGACATGGCAAAAAAATTCATTCTGCAGTTCATCATACTACAGTAGCAACATGTATATTTTTGTCGTTGTATGTGTAATGTATTGCATATAAAGTTTACTGCACTTTTGAGAAATTTATTGACCATGGATGACATGAAATATGCACGCGAATAGAGCAGAAAAGGAGACCGTTTCGTCAAAGCAGACCGCGTTCTCGTAAACGAAAGGAACACACAAAAGGGATATGAGAATGGGTCATGTAAAGGGTGAAAAGGCAGATGCGTCAGACGCGTTTGAAACGTTTGAAGGTAACCATTAATTTTTCAACGATTGAATCAAACGGTGTATTTGGTGGATCCCAATTAAATGCGTCTGACGCATCCAATTTGACTCCAACATCAACCTAACAACAAAAAGCTGACAACCCACCCTGAAAGATGGAAACTGTGATGGAAGAAAATGGAAACCGAGGCTTTAGCTTTTGGCAGTATCATGAAGCAATGTAATGTCATATTTGTGAATGTTTGACTTCGTCATTGAAGCAGTAAATAACCAAGTAAAGTCATTACATTACTTTTTAGATTTACTCACAAATACAGAAAATATGTGTAGTTATTGTATGCACCAGATAGAATCGAGTTTAGGTTATAATATTATACCCATTTTGCTTCACATTTGATTGTTGGATTGAGGTTAGCACTGATTTTACTTCAAATTAGTTTTCCACTTGAGGTTTTTAGTGTAGGTTCCATGTTATTAGTTCTAATCAAGCACAAATACTCCAAAAGAATTAAACCAACAAATTTGGTTTGATAAATGTTTAACATGTGTAGATTTATGACTTCAATGCACGGTTAAATCGTCCTATTTCAAGAATGTTTTCTCATATATCAGATCACTGAGGGTTGTCAGGATCGTTCTTTCAGGATAAGAACACTCAAAATTGATAATATGATACTTTATTAGTTAATTAGGGTTTGAGAAAGTAGAGGAAAATGAGTTGTTCCTTCCACGACGAAGTATTGTTGTTTATATATACATAGATGTCAATGATTGAAATGAACAGACATCATTTGTCCTAATTGTTATAGTCGTTTTTGTTTGAATTCAAATTTAAATATATACAAGATATACCATTTTTAGACGGGATGCTGTTAGTGGAGGCATTGTCTACATTTAGGGGGTTGCCACCTCCTTCTGCAATGACAATTAATTTAGATACTTTTGTGAAAAAACTTCCTATAAGATCAAGGCTGTGATCAATTTTTGTTTTTCAATTTTGAAGGACGCCAACTTTGTTTTTTAGTGCGAAGGAAAAAAGATTAGGAAAACAGAGTAGAAGTTTTCAAGGCAATAAACAAACTTGAAATGAAAGAAGAATGGAAGTTTAGAAAAAAGGTGAAGGTTTGGTTTTTATAAATTAGCAAATAAGAGAAAAAGTAAAGTTGCTTTGCTTTAAACATAAAGAGTTATTCACGAGCATTATGTCATGCGCTTCGCACGTGATGATTGCACGCGCTTCACATGTGGATTATTTTTCTGCAAATTGTATATGTTTAACACATTCAAAAGAAAATGATTTTTAGAAATATTTAACCGTATTTTTACGTTGAAATCATTTGTTAGTTTAAATTTTATTTTTAAGTTGAAACATCTATTTTTTTATTTAAGTTCAAATTTTTATTTATATTATTAATTAATAATTTATTTGTTAGATCTTTTTTAAGTCATATTAAGATTTGGTAGTATCTATAGGTGGACGTTTTGAATTCGTAAAAGAACTTTATTTGTTAGATCCTATTTTTAAGTAATATTAAAATTTGATAGTATTTATAGACGAACACTGTGAATTTGTAAAAGAAATTTAATTGTTATATCCTATTTTTAAGTGATATTAAGATTTGGTATTAGGAGCGTTTTTGGTAGTTCACGCTGACACAAAAAAAGCGTGACACCAAAGATATTGCAACTATTATTAGAGATAAGGAACATCTTGATCAAGTCCCTTTATAAGATTAAAATTCACTTCCAACCCTTTTTAATAACCGGTTTCACAAAAAAACTCTTTAATTATTTTCAATGGAAATGCACAATATGTACTGCAAATGTTTGCAGCCTACACTAGAAATATTCAATTTACAAAAATTTACAGTTAAAAATACAAATATTTGTAGTATGTGATGTAAATAATCGTTATTTTAACCACAAATATTTGCAGTAAAAATTCGTTGAAAATATTTATAGAGATGTCTCGAAATTCTGTTTTTAGAAAGGTTTTTTTATTTTATTTTAATGATAATTTTGAAAATAAGAGATAGATCCTAATTTTCATTATTTAAAAACTTAAAAATAAACAATATACAAATCTACCCTTATTATATATTATAGAAGGCCAACACAATATTATAAATAATAGGTCCAAAAGGAGGAATATTCTCTATAACATTTTCCTTCAAACTCACAATGTTGCGGTTTTGAGCATTAACGGTATGGCAACCAAAAAACTTAAGCGAAAAACTAAATGTCACTTGTTAAATAAATCTAGGTCAATCGATGGATAAACGAAAATTTCAAGTTTAACTTTTCTAACGTATTTATTGAGTTTAGAGTTTACTTCAATCTTGAAAAAAGAAATTAGTATACTAAAAAATATTAATGTACTACAAGTTTACAAAAGTGTTTGGGGCATTATTTTATGAACGTTTTGACCAAGTCCTTGAAACAGTAAATAATCAAGTAAAATCATTACTTCGGGTTCAAGCCATCCGGTCTGGTTGGCTTGCGTTAGATTTCGGTAGAATGGAAAATACTGATTTTTACCCAATCAATATGATTTTTTTCTTTCTGTCTTTCTTTTTAATTTTATTTTCTTTATTTACACTCAGGTAGTTAAAAATACCTACGAGTATATGCAAATTTGGAATTTTTATTTTATAAATGTAGCAATCCACATAATGGATGATCATAGCTTTCGTAAATGAGCAAAGGAGAGGATCATATACCGGGAGATAAATGGAGTTTATGTTATAGTGAAATATGAATTATACATTTTTCACTCTACATTTGAGTGTTTGATCAGTGTGACTAACTTTAGATGGGGATATATTGATTATATTTCAGATTAGTTTTTTGTGTGCAACACTATTTTATACATAAACAAACTAACTTGAATGTTTAAAGAAAATTAATTGTGAATTTGACCGTGAACTATTAAAATGGGAAGAAATCAAGTTTATTTACAAAAATAAAATATGAATTTTTTTGAAGTGTCTATTTGTTCTACACTACACCCCTCATATTTATCGAAAAAAATTCTCCCACCATTTAGAAATTATCCGGATCAAATTGAACCTTTGTAAATATATTGCTTTGATTAGCAAGATAATCCATGCAAAATATGGAAACGTTTCAGAACTTTTAACTCCTTGTAGTTATTTTCTAATCATTTGTTGAAATTTGTGTTTTTGATGGTTCATATTGACTATAAGTTATGAAGGAGCTAAACGTTTCAAAATAATTCAGAATTTCGAATAGATAATCTTACTAATAAATATAACATATATATATTAAAATTCACTTTGGTTTGGAATTTTTTTACATGAAAAGACGGATAATGATTTATAACGGAAATGATATAGACCTCACCGTGTACACATAAACACACACATATATATATATATATATATATATATATATATATATATATTCATACACACACAAAGAGCATAAATCTACATCATGTCCTTTTTGTATCTGTTATCTAGCCTTGTGATCAGGCAATGTTCGGACAGACTGGACGGACCAAACTCAAAGTTACCGAGGCAAGAAGCCCAGAGAGATAGCCTAGGAGTCCAGAAACCAAGCATAGACAGGATCGCAAGGCCAAAGCCAAAACAACCCAAATCAAGTTAAGCATAAATGCAATAATGTTAGGGTTCGACACCGACCGCACCATATGGGTCGGTACCGAGTCCTACTTCCACCTCAGATGGACCCCATCTTCTGCCTATGCCTTCTAAAAGATGCATTGAGCCTATTTTCGAAGTCGTTTTATAGATTCAATCTAATTCTCCATCGATCTCCATGAACAATTAAAACTTCAACTTTGCTCCTCCACAACTCCATCATTTGGACTCGAAAACAAGCTAATATTGGTGCAAACAACTATGGAATCACAAATTTAACCACAAGACGATCCGAGATGAAGAGTCGAAGATGGCCATTTCGGCAAATTTGGGGATCGATACCGACCCCTACCTATGGTTTGGTACCGACTCATATCAACTGATGATGTGGCACATGCTTTCTAGGGAGAATTGGTGTAAATCCTTTACATGGCTAGGAGATATTTTGTACGAGATATTAGGTTCCCTACCTTTATAAATAGGAAGGTAAGGCTCATTTTTCAAGATCTTTTAGTTTTAGTTCATCCTAACGCTATATTTTTGTAATTCTGAAAATATAAGTGTCGGAGCTGTACCAACCCCTAAGAACTTCTACCACCAAATTAAAAATAAGCAACAGAAGATTAGAATGGACGTAGGCTTAGCTTTGTCGGACCACTATAAATTGTTGTGTGTTCTCTTTTCCTTGTTTTTCATTTACTTTCTTCATATTTTATTCTCTACCTTGATTTCTGGGTGTTTGTGTTATTTTTGGTTCAAACATTTTGCCGCTTTCACCGAGAATTGAACTCAGGCTATTTGGATCCATCATCTACAATTAGATTTCTCAAATCCAAGAGATAGATCCAATTTCTCAACCTTTTAACTATACAACTCAAATTTGCAAAGATCTACTAGAAGCTTTCTACCAAGGCCCCATCAAGAAAAGACCATTCTACCAACTCCAGAGCAACCACTAGAGCTGAGAATCAGAATCCTCGACAAGGGGATAGAATTGTCCAACTTACTCAAATGGAGATCCAAACTCCAACTGACGTCGTGACCAGAATGGAGATGGATATGATGATAAAATAGATGGAAGATAGCTTCCAAGTTAGTCAGAATAAAATGAATCAGACGATGCAGCAGAGCTTAAGACATTGAATGAGCTAACTCAAAACTATAATTGGAAATGAAATGATGATGGGGCTAAGAAGAAGTAGCTAGATAACAGGAATCGTATTAGGACTCCTAAATACTTAGCTATACTGAACTGAACAACTCGATGGAGAATATCTATTTGGCAACCCAAAACACTAAGTAGTATAGAAAGCCGGCTGCAAAAGAGTCGACCGAGAAGGAGAGAAAGTCAGGCAAGTTCTATAGATTCCATGAAACTTACGGTCATAATACCAACGACTATAGACACTTGCGGGATATGCTTGAGGAGTTGATTCACAAGAAAACGTTACAATAGTATGTGAAACCCCACAGGATGGCAGGCAAGAAAACTCTGATGCCCCTGGGCCGTCTTCCCAATGGAGGCAAGCTAAGCCTAGTGCTGATGCATTTAGGCAGTCAGAAAAACAATTGGCGATTAGTACAATTATTGGTGGTCCACACCCATCCGATAATAGTCTAGCAGAGATGGACATATATGTTGGTGCTATTAAATATGCGGAGTGCGAAAGTTGCTATGTTATTAAAGATGGAGCTCCGATGAAACAATCTCAAACCATGACAGATGATATTGTTTTTAGGAATAGATATGCTGATGGAGTGGAAGCTTCGACGATCGACCCACTCGTGATTTCAGCTACGATTGGACCTACTGTTGTATGGAAGGTGCTTGTTGACTGCGGGAGTTCATTCAATACCTTATTCAATAAAGCTTATGATCAAATAATGTTGGATGTGAAAGATTTGAAGCCTTGTTAGTCTCGAATATAGGGGTCCAATGGGATGGCTACTAAAGTTATAGGATTTGTTCAATTACTGGCGGTACTTGGTGAGGGCAACCGCCAGTGAGCATGGGTCGTGTCTTTTTTGGTGTTGGATATATATTCTGCTCATAACACATTTTTGGACTGACCGGCCCTAGCAGAATTTAGAGCGGCCATTACTCCCTAGTGTCTAACTATGAAGTCCCCTACAGACAATGGAGTGTTAATTGTGCACGGAGATCAGGTGGCTGGCCACGAATGCTACGTCGTCGAGCTAAAAGAGGTAAGGTGAAAAAGAAAGGAAAGAATATAGAGAGGGCCATATGCATAAAGCTTTGGAGGCATAACAACCACAACTTAAGCCCCGACTCGTGTAGACTAGTCATCTCTATAATGATGTCGACCGATGAAAGGACCCAGAAGGTGGACAAGCAGCTCCCACCGAGTTGACGATCACTGTTTCAGTCATCAAGGATGATTAAAGCGAAGTCCTGAAGGTTGGATCCCAGTTCGGCTCTAATGTGATGGAGTTAGTTGGATTTCTCTAGGAAAACCTAGATCTATTTGCTTGGACACACTCGGACGTGTGTGGGATTTCATCTTGGATAACAAGCCATGCATTAAACATCAATCCCAAATGTGTTCATGTAAAACAGAAACGCCCCAGCCTGGATCCAGAGGGATCCGCTGCACTCAAAGAAGAAGTGGATAAGCTAAAGGACAATGGCTTCATTTGTGATGCCTTATACCCGGATTGGGTATTAAATGCTATCTTGGTGAAAAAAGCACACGGGAAGTGGAGGACATGTATCAACTATTAAGACTTGAATAAGGCATGCCCGAAGAATAACTTCCCGCTTCCAAGGATAAATCAACTAGTGTACTCGACCACCAGACACGAGCTACTTTCATTTATGGACGCGTACTTTGGATACAATCAAATCCCAATGCACATCCCGAATCAGGAATACACCAGCTCCATTACCGACCTTGGACTGTATTGCTACCTGGTCATTCCTTTTGGATTAAAGAATGCAGGAGTGACTTACTGGACACTCGTGAATCGGATGTTCAAAGACCAGATTGGACGATCAATCGAAGTTTACATGGACGACATGCTTGTGAAGTCACGGAATTTGAGAGACCACGTTAATGAACTGGCAGAGATGTTTAGCGTCCTCCAGTAATACGGGATAAAGCTCAATCATTTGGAATGCTCTTTCGGCGTTGTGTTAGGAAAGTTCTTGGGCTTCATTGTCAACTCCCGTGGGATTGAAGCCAATCCAGAAAAGAACAAGGATTTGAGAGAGATCGAAGCTCGAAAGATGATCGAGGAGGTCCAATGCTTAAATGGGAAGGTTGATGCCCTCGGTCTATTCATCTTCAGAGCCATCGACGAGTGCATTCCCTTCTTCGAAGTGATCAAGAAAGGGAAAAGAAATTTTGAGTGGAATCAAGACCATAAGGAAGCATTCCAAGCTCTGGTAATCACTTGGAGAGACCTTCAATTTTCTCGAAATTGATGGATGATGAGGATTTGTTCTTATACCTGGCGGTGTTGGTGCATGCCTTGAAAGCCGCACTTGTACATGAGGAATCCCGCATCTAGTGATCGGTCTGCTATATCAGTAAGCAGTTGACAGGAGCAGAAAAAACTATTCGAGTTTGTAAAAGCTGATTTACTTCCTGTTGATTACTTCCAAAAAAAATCTGCCCCTATTTCCAGGCTCATCCGATTAATGTCCTCACTGACCAGCCTTTACGACAAGTCTTGCAATGACCTTAGACTTCTTGAAGGCTATTGAAATGGAACATTGAACTAAGTCAATACGATATCACTTCTCACCCTTGAAGAGCTATTCAGGTTCAGGCCTTAGAGGATTTCATAGCTGAATACAGTGCACGAGATGATCCTCCAAAGAGCAATTGAGAAAAAGAGATTGGATGGAATATGTACATGGATGATGCATCTAATGATCGGTGTTTTGGTGCTAGAGTCTTACTTTTCACTCTCGAAGAACACCGATCGGTTATGCCCTGAAACTCAACTTCTGGCAAAGAACAACGAAGCTGAATATAAGGCCCTGATTGCAGGAATCAAAATCGCCAAGAAACAGGGAATAAAGACTTTACACATTTTCTGCGACTCTCAACTAGTGGTATTCTAGGTTAGGAAAGAGTATCGGGCAAATGGAGCAAGGTTAGCTCCTTATCTAAACCGGATTCTTGAGCTGCTCTACGACTTTGAATGCTATACAATAGCACATATTCCCAAAGATCAGAATAAAAAAGTCGATTCGTTGGCTAAATTGGCTAGTTATGGAGATGCGCAGCTCATGAGCTTGGTTCCGATGGAAGTACTTTCTGCTCCAAGCATCGATCAGATGGATGTTGATTGGATCTTGGACACTGAACCTGAAAAGGAGTCATGGATGACTCTAATTCAGAATAACTTGTAAAGAGGGATCCTTTCGGAGAGAAGGAATGAACGACAAAAAGTCCTTTGCCAAGCTTCGAGATACAACATGAAGAAGGATTATTAAACAGGAAGGGTATCTCTGTTCCCATGCTTCAGTGTGTTACTCACGACGAGGCCAAACAAGCCCTAAAAGAAGTTCAAGAAGGGGTTTGTGGCGACCACACCGGGAAAGAATATCTTAGCAAAGAAGATTCTTCGATATAGGTATTTCTAGCCAACTATCAATCGATATGCAACTAATTATACCTGGAGGTGTGACTAGTGCCGGAGATTTGCTAAAATTCCAAGAGCCCCACCGGCAGAAATTACTGAAATGGTTGGTCCTTGGCCAATTGCAGTATAGGGTATTGATATCATCGGTGTTATGCCGATGTCTAAAGGTGGTGCAAAGTACGCCATCATAGCGGTTGATTACTTTACCAAATGGGCTGAGGCCACTATTACCACGATGAAAGTAATCAACTTTGTGGTTTAGAATATTATCTATCACTTTGGAGTTCCACAAGCAATCGTTATCGATAATGGGACCCAATTTGATAGAATGGAATTCAAGGATTTCTACCGTCGACATCGCATAGAGAAGAGATTTGCAGCGGTAGCACACCCTTAAGCAAATGGATAGGTCGAAGTTATAAACAAAATTATTAAGTTCATTCTTAAGAAGCGATTGGAGAGGGCCAAGGGTAAGTGGGTCGACGAACTTTTGTTGACACTTTGGGCTTACCAAACCACCCACAAGTCAGGGACTAGTCACTCTCCATTTTCCTTGGCATGCAGACCGGAGGCTATGATTCCGGTTGAATTGGAAGTACCTTCTCATTTAGTACAAGCCACAAATGAACGAGCAGCTCCTTCTGGAGTCCCTCGATATGGTCGATGAGAATCAGACCGAAGCTGAGTTGAGAGAAGATGTACATAGACACCAAGTCCCTCGATATTACAATAACAAAGTCAGGAGTCGAACCTTTGAAATTGGCGACTTGGTCCTCAAGCGAATCTTCCCTGGCCCTAAAACTTGGGTTCAAGTTGGGATGGTCCGTACGCAATAGAGGAAAAGCTTGGAGATATCACTTTCTAGCTGGCAACTATGGACGAGATCCCACTCCCGAAGGCATGGAATAGCGAGCACCTATGCCGCTACTTCAATTAGAAATAAGCTTGTAGATAATTGGCTAGGGCCGTGTAATAAGACAAATCTTTCATTTTCCATCTTTTATGAAATAAAATGGCTTTTCCTGCCTGAAAATATGTCCCTCCATTACTTAAGAGCTTTGATTTGATCTACTTAAACGAATCTTCATATGGTTAATACATGTATGTAGTTACCTTGAGATAGGTGTCAATCAAACTTATATGGCCCATGATCAAGCCCATGAAGTCCCTTTGGATGTTCGGAGATTGAGGTCAACCAACTCATGCCTTCGGATTGAAGACAGGAGTATAAACTTAAGCCAAACATGATATGACTATCCGCACACCAACTATTGCCTTAGGATTGGAGACAAGAGTATAAACTTAAGCGAACATGACATGATTGTCCGCACGCTAAGTCTTGTCCTCTGATTAGGGGCATGTATATAAACTAAATGGACGTCATCCGACCATCAATCGGCCAACTCTTGTCCTCGGATTGGGGCAGGAGTATAAACTCTAACCGGATGTGACATGATCATCCATGCACAAACCTCGCCCTTGATGTGACGGTAGGAGTATAAATCAAAACGAACATGATAAGGCCGTTCACTTTCTTAACTCTTGTTCTTGGATTGGTGGCAGAAGTACAAAATAAAGCGAACGTGACAAGACCATCCAACTCTTAACACTTTTCCTGGAGCAAGCAAAGCCAAAGGTCCACGCCCGACGTAAGGCGTGATCTTTCCTTTGAACTTCAAATCAACACCTCGAGTTAGGCGCAATTGGAAGTGTAAATCCTAGACGAGGATGTGAAAACTACGATAAGCCAATTCAGATTGGTGCTCGAAGTTTAGAGCAATCAGATGTCATGATACTGGAAAAGGATACTCAAACTGTTGTTCAAAGTGGTTAACCCTAACTAATGCCCAGAGTTTGGCACATCAACAATTACTTTATGTTTACAATAACGATGAAAGGTTGGTAAATCATAGAACTGGCTAAAGGATTCGGTCCGACAATAATAACTAAAAGGAATAGATCGCATGTACATTGAGTGGAAATCGTATTTCTTTAGTACTTAGATAAATCCATACAAGGAGTAAACGAAACAAAAAACTTTGTTATTCACTTGAAATCTGGAAAGCTAAGTATAATGTTATTGACACTAGAAACAAAAAGCAAAAGCGGAAGCCGAACCCATGCAAAGTTGGCCAAAAACCAAAGTAGAATGCAACCACTACTAAAAAGCAAGCCTATATACACTAAACAAGCCGACACTCACTTCTACGGTTTCGTTCTCCTTTGTTTCTTTTTAGAGTCGGGAGAAACATCACTCGAGCTTTCACCTTGTCTTTTCCCTCCTCTTCCTCCACTTCCTTTGCCTTTGGGTGGAGTGCTCTGCGATGATCCAGCAGGCATGCTTTGAGCGCTACCAGGTGGAGGAATATGAACTAGAGTGAAAATAATTTGCCCGGGCAAGGCAATGGATAGAGGAACTTCATGTTTATCTTGCTTGACTCTATGGCATCGAGGATGTCTTTCTCAAGTTCCTGCTCCAACTTGTGCATAGTAGGACCCAATAAGGGCTTAGAGACCCCGGTAATACCAACGTCTTCATCAATCAGCGCTTCATCCTTTTCTTTTGTTTCACACTCTAGTTTGGTTTTTAGCTCAGCCGTGTTTCTATTAGCGGTATCCCTCTTCATTATCAGAGCATGGTTCCGATAGAAAGCTTTCTCCATTTCATCTCGATGCTTAATCCGCTCCACTTCGAATGTCTTGGTGGCCTCCTCAAGCTTCTTCCCCACTTCAGCTTGGGTTATTCTCAGTTTCTCGACCTTAGCATCGAGATTAGAAATGATTCACTTGTTACCAGCTTCAATAAGTCTTTGATTGTCGATCTCTATCTGCCTATCCCTAGAGACTTTGGAAATTTTCTCAACTAACTTCGACTATTCGTTATACCGATTGTGAATGTCAATCACACAATTGATGGTCATCTTTTGTACATCAGTCAGGATCCTTTTTTGATTAGGTGCAAACATAAGGCCATCAAAGCAAATGTTTGGAAATTCGTCTTTTAGTTTCCTTATTCGAGCATTAGCCGCCAGTTGTTCCTCTGAAGATAGGTGGGACTATAGCAGTTTCATTCCATGGCTTGTGCTTGAAGTTTCAGAACCCATCTTTTGATGCCTACGGTCGAAGTATCGACTGGAGTGAGATAGCACCGGAGGTTGCATGAGGATGGGAGCTGGATGAGGTGCACGAGAAGCGTTACCAGGTGGGATGTCATCGTGATGATCGAATTGCATGTCTAGACCTCTAGGAGGAGGTGCTCTATACCTAGGGCGACATTTAGAAGCAGAGTCATGTAGTGAGAAATCTTTGTCATAACCTATTTTATCTCGATCATCTCTGTCTCGGCTAGAATGATAGCCTGACTCATAATCGCAACCGCTCTGGCAGTACGAGCTCGACCGAGGCCTTTGTGCTTGGGATGCTTTCTCCTCCAAAGATCGATAAATGTATTTCCTTTTTTCATGAATCCTATAACGGAAACAAGAACAAGTTCCATCCAACAAGCGAGGACAAGGGGGAAATGCGAGTGTTGTGAAGTGCACATGCGCGTGAATGTCCTAGTTTCCCCACTGACAAACATGAGCTGGAGCTTTACTCATAGGAGTAACCTCTCCCACACTGTTAGGGATGAAATCCTTATCAATGTGAATGAGGGAGTTAATGCCCTTAATACTAAATTACCAACATCAAAAGAACCAAACTCGGTAGTAATTGACCCTAAGCTGGCGAATGTGCCTATTGAAGTAAATGATGAAGTTTTTTCTGCATCCTTGATTAGTGGGGGCTGGGTATAAGTCTGCGCCTTGGAGATCACTATTAACCTTTTCTCTAGAACATACAGTTTGTCGTCCCTATATTGCTCAGGTTGAGACTCATGATCCACATCGATGTTACCTTATCTAGCCTCACCACTTTTGCTAATAATTTTACCTTCCTCGGCGACTTCTGGTGCTTATTCAACATTTTCTTCAACTCTGGTCCTAGGATTTGGGACTGGGGGAAAATCTGGATCAACCTCGCCTCCTTTGAGTGGGTGGTTATCATCATTATTATCATCGTCATCACTAGAAGATATTTAGACAATGCCAATCCTACGGCCCTCTTTTATAAACAAGCCATAGGAGAGAATATTTTCTTCTAACAGGAGAGTTCTGATATCTCTATCTCCCATCGAAACTGCCATAAGAGTGTCGACGACATCTGAAAATGTCGAGTTATTGGGTTTTGCTGGAACATTTGGATAGTAAAGCAAGGATTTGAGTTAAGTCTGCATACTATTAAACAAATTCATATAATGCACATGTAGAGGAACTTACGTCTGGACAGCCATATGCGTGAAACTCGGGCGAACCACCCTGTTTTGAAGTAGCTCAACTTGTTCCATGCTTCAGTAACCACTCTGCAACCCCTGATTGGTTCCAAGTAAATCAAAGATGGACTTTCCTGTCGGCTGTTGAAACTGTATATATATCGCATCTCCTCGTCGTTGGACGCTCGACGTAAGTGTTCAGCGAAGACCATATATGTGTCAAAGAGAAATGCATAGCTGTTTGGGTGCAACTGTGTCAGAGCAAGCCTCATAAAATGTAGAATTTGATGGACGAATTGATTGAATGGTGGAACGCAACCCCCAAGCACATGTATCTATTGTAGGCATAACCCTAGGGGGATTGTGGGCTCTTTGATTGTGAGATGGGACCAAGACGTCACCAAATTGAATTCCGAGCTTATTGCATATTCTCTGAATAGATCCTTCATCAATTTTAGAAGTGACTGAATCAACGAGATCACTTTATATTACTGCATCCTCGAGAGTATCAGGTGCAGGGTCCACATCTGAACCACCTACTGGTGCAACCGGATTCTCATGAGCTTATTGCTTGACTTTGGGATTCTCTAGATTTTGTTGTTCAACTACGGGTTCTCTTTTTTCTTTTCTTGATGAATTGGATTTTTTCTATGTATGTGAAGTTGTAGCTGAGCTTGACTCTGCATCAGATTTGATATATCTCGAAGGTAATGTGCCTATTGCTTGCGAGCAAGACGTTTGGAATGTCATTGCTCCATTTCTTAAAAAACTTGATAGATATCGACATTAGAGTGATTACAAGCTATACCCCCATGCAAAAGTGAATTCTAGTGCAATGTCAGGTAGTGTCGTGCAGTTCAAGTTTCTAATATTATTTAATAGTTCTAAATTCTGGACATAACTCGACGTGACTGTCATCGCTGATCATCTCGACAAGCTTTATATCAATGGTTATGCTTTGGAAAGGCCTTAGGAGTAAGAAAAGGTCGTCAGGACAGAAAGAAAAATTCTTATATGAACTTAGAAATTCTAAAAATTTTCTAATTGTTGGAGTTGCACAACTCCAACACTCAAAGAAATTCCACCCTTCACCCTTCTTCTTCCACCTTCACCACTTCCAAAATCATAGCCGTCCACATCCCTAATCAAACACATCCGTTCAACCACATCCATCTCCATCACCAAGTCTAATACCTAACTAAGGTCAATTCGAAGTTCTTGGTTTTAGAACCGGGCCAAATTGCAAGTTGGAGATTAAGGCATAGGTCAGTGGAGATGGGTATGGCAAAGGAGGAGCAAGCAAAGTCATTCACGGCTTTAGATAAGGAGACGACGATGTTCGTGGGGCTGAACGAAGGTGGAATGCAGTGTGGAGTCGAAGGTTTTAATGGCAGAAAGGTTTGGTTCGGTGAAAGTAAATAAAGCAAGTGAGGAAATGAAGTAGAAGGGTTTGGGTTAAATAACCTATTGAACCCGCATTCGCAAGAAAACTTAGAAAATTCTCCAAGTCAAGAGTCGATATCAACTCCTAGATTAGGGGTCGGTACCGAGTCCTAAATTTTCCCTTTTAAAAAAATATATGTATGTATAAAATTATGTATAGTATATGTATATGTGCATGGATGTATATGCACGTTAGACATGTGATAATTTCCATATCTAATATCTGATGATCTGAACTAAAGGGAAGTTAAGTTCGAACCTGAAAAATCCATGGATGGAATCAGTTTAAAATTGTCAAGCTTAGAATGATAAATTACGATATTATGTTCCAAATTTATAATTTCAGACATTGGTAAAGCGTCGTGGCAGATGACTATGGACATAACTTTTTATGGAATCGATTTATAGGAAGGATGACGATTATTCGAAACATAGACTGGATTCCTTCACAACAATTCCTACTTGTCTCGATTCAAAGCACATCACGTTGGAAACAAGATGTACTTTGGGGGACAAGTGTTATCCAGTCTTATGATCAGGCAATGTTTCGACAGACTGGATGGAACAAACTCAGAGTTACTGAGGCAGGAAGCCCAGAGAGATAGCGCAGGAGTCCAGAAACCAAGCACAGACAGGATCGCAAGGCCAAAGCTAAAACCATCCAAACCAAGTCAAGAACAAATGCAACAATTTAGGGTTTGGTACCGACACCACCCTATGGGCCAGTGTCGAGTCTTAGTTCCACCTTAAGTGGACCACATCTTCTGCATATGCCTTCTACAAGATGCCTTAAGCCTATTTCCAAAGTCGTTTTGTAGACTCAATCCAATTCTCCATCGGTCTCCATGAATAATTGAAACTTTAACTTTGCTCCTCCATAACTCCATCATTTGGCTTTGGAAACAAGCTAATATTGGTGCAAACAACTATGGAATCACAAAGCTAACCATAAGATGATCCTTGATGAAGAGTTGAAGATGGCCATTTTGGCAAACTTGGGGATCGGTGCCGATTGGTCCGACCCCTACGCATGGTTCGGAACCGACTCCTATCCACTAATGATGTGGCACCTAATTTTTGAGGAGAATTAGTCTAAATCATGTACAATGTCTAGGAGTTATTTTATGCGAGACATTAGGTTCCCTACCTCTATAAATAGGAAGGTAGGACTCATAATTCAGGATCTTTTGGTTATAGTTCATCCTAACGCTATATTCTTGTAATTCTGAAAATCTAAGGTAGAATTTGGTTTAAAATGAGTTTTGCATTTTAAGTTTTCAACATTGGTTATAAAATATGAGAGGATATGAGGGACAACGGATAGGATGGAAGGTAGATGGAGGGGACCTCGAAGGGGATGGTAAGATGGATTATTTCTCATGCTTCTCTTATTTTTCAAAATATAAAAAATAATAATAACAGGTGTTTTCTACTTTGTATGCTAACTTTGTTTTCTACATTGGTCGTTTCCATAAGATACATGGGTCGTGTGCATTTTTGTATAGACGAACCCAAAACTAAAAATGCTATACCAAACACTACCTAAGTGTCGGAGTGTACTAAGCCCTAAGAACTTCTGCCTCAAAGTCAAAAATAAACAATAAAAGATTATAGTGGATGTAGGTCTAGCTTTGCCGAACCACTATATATTGTTTTGTGTTCTCTTTTCCTCTTTTTCATTTACTCTCTTCATATTTTATTCTCTACCTTATTTCCTAGATGTTTGTGCTATTTTTTTGGTTCAAATAGTATGCTGGTTTTATGCCTGATCCTATTTTTGTATCCATATTTCCAGCATCTGAAAATAAAATTACAATTCTAATATACTAGCATCATCTCAACAAAAATAATAATATTCCATTATCTTTTATTGGCTTAAAGTTTATGTTCTCAAAGAATTTATTACATTATATATTATTAATATATAATATAGTGCATAAATAATTTTGATGAGCTGCCCGTGAGCATAGCTCAGTTGGTCAGGCTGCTTAGCAACCATGGAATAATGTTCCTTGAGGTCGAAGGTTCGAGTCCCAACAAATTGAGTGTGTTTCCCTTAAGGTTTCGAGTGGTAATTCCCTATCAAAAAACCGAATAAAAAAGTTAGACGAATTGAAACTCTAGGTTGGGCTAGCTAAAATGGAGGACTAGTGTGGCGGGCATCCAAGCTCTCTGGCTCTACATTCTGGAATATAGTAGTTTTTTAAAAGTAAAATAAAATAATAATAGTAATAATTTTAAGCTAGATGAATCAGAGTATTATAATTTTTGCATAGTTGATGGTAAGAAAATGATAATACAAATATTGTCAGATTTTGATATCATAAATACTTAGAATCATAACATGAATCATGGATGTTTGTACCAAAAATGGGCACAACACTCTTCGGAAGTCTTTGAAGAGATAAACGTGTAGAATGAAAATTAAAACTGTGGATTATCTAACAAAAACTCCAAATAACAGAAAGTAAATTGCAAAGACAAGCGATTTAGAGTGGTTCGGCATTTTTCCTACGTCCACTATGAAGTTTGATGATTTTATTGCTCGATTACTTGAAGATTACAGTAGTTTATAAGGTAATACAACTGAATTTAAATGCTAAGTGTCAATCTGAAGCAGCGACGGTGTTCTGGAGTAGATCTGGCAGAATCTGGGCGCTCTTCAGTACTTAGAATTATCCGACCCCTTTTCTGAATGACCGGGGGCTCTATTTATAGGTGTAGGAGGCTGATATTTCGCCTAAAATTCGGGGAGACCGCTTCTGGCACGTGAGGGGGCCCACATGGCCGAAATCTGGAGATCCGGGCCCACTTTGGGATCGATTCGACCCTTGGTTCGAATCGATCAAGAAATCATCCAATCGAGCTAAAATTTGGTGTGAACATTCTTCATCATGTGCTTAAGCTTCTGTGAAAATTTCATGGCATTTGGACTTGTAGAACTCGAGTTATGATCGATTCAAGTTGGTCCATATCGATTCGAACTCAACTTCGAATCGATCAAGATTTGCTCCGATTGAGCTGAAATTTGGCGTGGACATTCCTTAGGTTTCCAGTAAGCTACTGTCCAAATTTGGTGGCATTTGGACTTGTAGATCTCGAGATATGATCGATGCAAGTTGGTCCATATCGATTCGACCCTTGGTTCGAATCGATCAAGAATTGCTCCGATTGAGCTGAAATTTGGCATGGACATTCCTTAGGTTGCCAGTAAGATACTGTCCAAATTTGGTGGCATTTGGACTTGTAGATCTCGAGATATGATCGATGCAAGTTGGTCCATATCGATTCGACCCTTGGTTCGAATCGATCAAGAATTGCTCCGATCGAGCTGAAATTTGGCATGGACATTCCTTAGGTTGCCAGTAAGCTACTGTCCAAATTTGGTGGCATTTGGACTTGTAGATCTCGAGATATGATCGATGCAAGTTGGTCCATATCGATTCGACCCTTGGTTCGAATCGATCAAGAATTGCTCCGATCGAGCTGAAATTTGGCATGGACATTCCTTAGGTTGCCAGTAAGCTACTGTCCAAATTTGGTGGCATTTGGACTTGTAGATCTCGAGATATGATCGATGCAAGTTTGGATTTCTCAGCCGTGATCCATCAATATCTGGAGCATATGAACTCCGATTGACTTGAAATTCCGAATGTTGGCTCTCATAGCTTTGCTTGTCATGTCATATCAATTGTAGCCCGATCCGGACTCGGAAAAAATTCGTCGATATCCATAGTGAGCCTGCGTATAACCGATCTCCAAGATGAACTGTCATTGGTTTCTAGTCAAGTTCTTGGTGTCACGGCCTTGTCAAAAGGCGGGATAACATTTGCCCCCCAAAGTATGTCTTGTGTGAACATGACGTGCTTTGAAATGTTGCATCCTTCATTCTGAAAAAGTTCTATCTGATTCGTTGAGTAGTTGCTATCTTTTCGCCAAAAGATGTAACTTTCAATTAATTTCCAATAATATAAATGTTTATTGAACCACTGTCAGTGATTATGTAGTGCAATGTTGTAACTGAGTGTCGAGTGCTAGCGATTTGTTATTCGCTGTTGTAATTGTCATCAGGTGAGCATTCAATTCCTGTAAATTTTGAAAATTGAATGTTAGTCTGTCATAAATGTACGTATGTTAACCTGGCTCCTGTTAACGTTTACACGTTCACGAGTCATTGTCAAGTTCTTTAGTTTTTGTTTGGATTGAGTTTCGTATCGATCCTCTCCTGGATCGAAGTGAAATTCAAGTTGTAACAACGTTCGATGGTTGTTTTGAGTCCTTCCTTTGTATCGATCCTCTCCTGGATCGATCTGAGATGTTGGAATGTATGCTTCGTATCGACGGATACGTCATAATGGGTCTCGGATTGGCGGATACAGGAGTAATGCTTTGTGTCGACGGAGTAGAACGATCTAGACGTAATTATGCAGTGAGGCTTCACAGAGGATATGCCATTTCTTATTCCTTTATTCAATAAGAATCCCCAATCGTGGATAATCTTTGATAGGAGTCATCCATGACTCTTTTTCTAGATCCGTCTCCAAGATCTAGTTGATCTTCATATGTCAATGCCTAGAATAATAAGTATTTCAACTGGGACAAAGTCTTTTTGCTGTGCATCCCCAGAACTGGCTAGCTTGGCCAGTGACTTAGCTTTTTCATCTTGTTCTCCGAGGATGCGTGTAATGGTGTAATAGTCGAAGTCGACTAGTAGCTTTTGGACCCGGTTGAGATAAGGAGCAAGACGTTGCCCCCTAGTCGGATAATCTTCCTTGACTTGGCATACTACTAACCGGTAATCACATAAGACATGTAAAGTTTCCATTCGTAGTTTTCTTACAAGTTTGAGCGCTAAGGTTTCATACTTGGCTTCGTTATTTGTTGCAGGGAAGTTGAGTTTCAGGGCGTAGTAGATCGTTCGTTCCTCAGGAATCACTAACGCAACTTCGATGTTAGAAAGCCGATTATTGGAAGTTCCATCGGTGTACGTTCTCCATCGGTTGGGGGGTTCTCCACAGTTCTTATGATAGTCATCTGATGTGGCAGATTCAGATATGAAGTATGCTAATGTTTGACCATGGAGAGCTCTCCGAGGGAGATAAATATACATCTAAGGTTTCTATTGGACCTATCTTAACGGTTGGTTGATATGGATGTTAATGGGGTGAGCTTGCTAGTAGCCAGCCTTCATCATATATGGGTCTTTGGATTCGTTTCTTTTCACATAGCATTGCGATGCTTATGGCGTGTGTTGACATGGCCCAATTGATGTATAAATCTCCGCGATCCAAAAGCTTAGGTAAAATGGGAGGTCTCTTTAAGCGATCTATTAGAGCTGCATGGTTGTCCTCGGTACATGGGTGTCTCTAATTGTCGGAATTTTTTAGAAATTAGTCTTGATTCCATAAGAATTGATGATGAAAACAAAGAATCTTTCTAATGTAATGATGAAAGAGCATTTCAAAGGGTTGAGTTTGATCCTGCATTTTCTGGAGAGCACTAAATATCTCTGCCAAGTCATCGATGTGGTTGTTTGATAGTCATGATCTCACGAGCATATTAACCACATCTACCTTTATCGATCGGTCGATCTAATTTTTGAATGATCTGTTAATCGTCCTTTTGTAACTAGCACAAGTGTCCTTAAGTTTGAATCTATAGATTGCAGCATAGCACTATAGGCCCAGGTTAGTAGCGAAACAGTTGTATTCCTGGTTTTGGGACATGCTTCATTATCTGATTGTATCCGGAGTTTGCATCCATGGATGTGAGTAATTCATGTCTGATGGTCGGGTCCATCAGTTGGTTGATCATTGGAAGTGGAAAGTTGTGCTTTGTCATACCCCATGCAAATCTGAGTAGTTGACGTATGTCCTCCACTCCCTGTTTGTTTTTCTTATAAGTAAAGGATTGGATACTCGTTTTGGTTGGAGGGCATCATGGATAAACCCACTGGTTTTGAGCAGATCGTTTCTTCTTTAAGTGCAACAGATCTCTCCAGATCCATGTCGCATCATTTTTGTTCACTGAGACATGCCTCGGGTCGACATTTAATGCAGGGTTCTTCATGGCTAGCGAGAGTCCATATATATATATATATATATGAGGTCGAATCCAAGCGAACACATCAAGATTCACTTGTAGTAAAACAATTGACTCTTTCTTCATAATTGCGTAGAGTTGTGATCTGATCTACAATACTCGTGATGGGTTGTAGGTGCCTCATGTGTTTATTTTCAATGGTAAATGATCAGGCTTACAAGGACGTTGAATCAAAGGATTAGTAGAACTTAGCCTTGTATTGCACGCTGCTACATAGCTGGCTCCAGCTTTGAGATTGAATTGACTTATGTTTCTGAATGATGCGCTTTTCATTCAATGTAGCTGCGATCCATTGCTCATTGGAAAGGTCAGAATGATGATCAGTTGCCCATAAGTCCTGGTATTGATCCGATGATTTATCTCTAGGCATCCTTTCGGTCGCAACCTAGAGTTGTTATGAATATCAGGCATGGGTCATAGGTTCAAATTGTCATAGTCAACTCTCGGATAATTACTCTTTTGCCCCCAGCCTCGGGTTGGCGGATGCATTACGGAGACGATCTAGTCTTGTCCTAGCTGTGTCTATACTGTAGTTCAAGCTTTAAGAACCGGAGTTGACTGATGAATGGTTGAGTCATATTACCTTATCTTCTTGTTCGTGCCCCTAAGTCTGGGGAGTATCTCGATAAGTGGCAAGGTAGACAATGTCCACTTCAATTTTGTATTATATTCCATTGAACCATAGGATCAAATTAACGGACGGAGGGCAGAGTCGTGCCTATCATGCATTATGTTCTAGTTCTTTCCTCTAGGCGGAATACATTGTTACTTTGCCGACATTCGGACATAAGCTAGATTCTGGATGGTCAATGACATTCGCTCTGCTGCTTATGTCGCCATACTTTGGGCGAAAAACTGAAGAGTGAATCATCTAGTCAGATCCAATGCAGGATTGGTGCTTACCTTGTCGAATCCAGGGTAAGAATCAGTGTGCAGATGTTTAGGTTGCACTTGTTTCGAATTGTTCTTTGAGTCGGATCATGGTAAGAGTCAATGAATGAATGGTCGCGTTGCATTCATTTGGAGTTGGCTGATCAACCATGTCCATTTCGATTTACGTTCTCCCGTTAGATCTAGGGTAAGTCAGCTCAAATGCAGTCATGTCATGCTCATCTGGTCTCATGTTCTTCCTAATGGATTTTAGGAAGGCGATGGAGGACAAATGGTAAAGTCACACTCATTTGTGATTTACACTTCTATTCATGCTATGCTGGTCGAAGATATTTGATGCATGCTCGGGTCACATTGATTTGTAGTTGAAGAAGATTGATATTGACCGTCGATTCGATGGCATGATGCAGAATGCTCGGACCTTATTTCCTGTCAATCCGATGGTATGATATGAAAGGCGCAGATCGACATTGCCCGTCGATCCGGTGGTATGATATGATCGGTTGCTTGTAACTTTGGGCGTCATTATGTTTGGTTGGCATCAAGGCCTCCATGCAGTCGTTGCCTTAAGTTTTAATGGACGCTAAGCCGGAGAGGCAGCGAGTCACCTTTCTCTTCTTTCAGTAATTTGTACTTCTGCCCCCAGTCTTGGGGATAAGCCGTAATAGGCGTTATGCAATATTGTTCACTGCTTAATTTTAACATCCACACTCTGGGTACTTGTATCTTTATGACAGTTGTTGATCACTCATTTTCATGTGTTGAGTCTGCGCCTATTCTCGGGGAATGAGTGATGTAACTTGGTTGAGATGCAGTCGAAGTTGTTAGGTGGACGGGTCCACCCTCCTCGAGGCCGTACTTGATGGAGATGCAGTCGAAGTCGTTAGTTGGACGGGTCCACCCTCCTCGAAGCTGCATTGAATGGAGATACGGTCGAAGTCGTTAGGTGGATGGATCCACCCTCCTCGAAGCCGTAGTTGGTTGTAGTTTATACTCCGGCTCGAGCTCTCGGAGTCCAGAGTTAGTTTAATGTTTATACTCCAGTTTGCGCTCTCGAAAGCTGGAGTTTGTTGATGTATATACTCCAGTTCGCGCTCTCGGAATCCGGAGTTAGTTAATGTTTATACTCCAGTTCGCGCTCTCGGAAGCTGGAGTTTGTTGATATTTATACCCAGCTCGCGCTCTCGGAGTACTCTGGGGTTTTGTGAATGTTTATACTCCGTCTCGCGCTCTGGGAGTACGGAGTTGAATGAATGTTTATACTCCGCCTCGCACTCTGGGAGTACGGAGTTAAGGAATGTTTATACTCCGCCTCGCACTCTGGGAGTACGGAGTTAAGTAAAAAGTTTGTACCCAGCTCGCGCTCTCGGAGTACTCTGGGGTTTTAGGAAAATGTTTATACTGTGCCTCGCACTCTGGGAGTACGGAGTTAAGTAAAAAGTTTGTACCCAGCTCGCGCTCTCGGAGTACTCTGGGGTTTTAGGAAAATGTTTATACTCCGCCTCGCACTCTGGGAGTACGGAGTTAAGTAAAAAGTTTACCCAGCTCGCGCTCTCGGAGTACTCTGGGGTTTTAGGAAAATGTTTATACTCCGCCTCGCGCTCTGGGAGTACGGAGTTGAATGAATGTTTATACTCCGCCTCGCACTCTGGGAGTACGGAGTTAAGGAATGTTTATACTCCGCCTCGCACTCTGGGAGTACGGAGTTAAGTAAAAAGTTGTCGTGTATCAGCCCGTTTCTGGCCTGATGTGAGGGCTTGTCCCTGAGCTAGGTGTTTCGCTTAGCGAGTGATCGGCGGGATCCCGATTAACTTCCACTTATAGGCCCCTCAACAAAGGATGAGGTTTAGAGTATGGACGGTTAGATCGCGTCCATGTTCATTTTGATTCCGCTTTTGCCAGGCCTAAGGAGTAAGATTAGTGTTCTGGCAAGCTTTGTGCTCGAGCATAGGAAAGGATGGTCGAACTACATCCACTTTGAGTTGTGTATTTTCCCTTAAGTCGGGTGCAAGAATTGGGGAGCAGACAGTCGAGTCATGTCCAATTTATACTTTGCATTCTTTCGATCGAGCTAAGGAAGAGAGTTGAATGACAACTCGTGATGGTTAGTGAGTAGACAATCAGTCGTTGATGACTTTAAATTGAGGGTTGGCCCCTGATGAAGTCAGTTTAAGGCATTATCATTTTGTCGAATCACAGACGCAAATGGAGAGTGAATGGTCAAATCACATCCACTTTAAATTTCTTTTCTCAAATAACCCCAAGTGTCTAATGTAGATTTGATGTATAGATGGTCGCGTCATGTCCATCCACAGTGTGGTTTCGTTCTTATTGGGCATCAGAAGAAGCATAAGTATTTTGGCGAGCTTGAGAGTGCATTGTAGGGACATATAACTCCAAGTCTTTCTTACATCTCCTAATTAAATTGCGTAGGCAGATGAGTGGATGGTCGGTTGCATCCACTTTGTACTAAAGTCCTGACCTTGTCGGTCTCTTCCGCTTTGATGCCTTGCCCCCAGTCAGGGGCATATAGTAGCCGATGAGTGGTCGAATCATGCTCATCATGATGATACCTCAATGATTTGATCATGGTCCGCGGAGGTTGTTTTGCACCCAATCTTAAGTACTCGGTTACCTGCATCATTTGCAAGTAGTTTAATTCAAGTAGGTCATATTTCGCAACGTAAATGAAATTGAATTAGAAATAATTCAAAAGAGATCAGATCAAATCTCATTTATAAGTGAGGCAGCGTCGTATGCTCGCTATTGCACATCATTCCATCCCTTCTCAGTTGGAAGTCTAACGCAAATGGTTCAATTTGATCAAAGTCCTTGATCGATAGGGGTCGGATGTTCCCGGTCCTTCGTTTTATGGGGCTTGCATATATGGTCGGAGCTATCCTTCCCGGAGAAGCCTTATGGCGTTGGCGTTCACGGTAGCCATTTAGAGAATAGGAGTTTTCCGATCTAGAGTATGGAGCAGGTCCCCTCCTTATCCTGCTATGTTGATCCTTCATCTGATTCATCAACTCAAAATTTGCCTAGACATGTTGGTGCAGTTGTCGGCGGCGGTCTACCAGTTCTCTTGTCAAAGTCTGGAAATAAGCGCCGGTGATGAACTCATTTATGGGTATCGGCAGCAACTGGCTGCGGGCTTTGGATAAATTCGTTGGCTGCCAGCTTCTTCATTCACTTCAACAATATAAGAAGTAGATCTGGTATGTCTAACCACGATTGACAATGTTCTTTGAGGAATGGGGGAAGACTGCTACATTTGATAGCAGTCATCACTCTTGGTGTAAGCCATGCGCAATTCTCACTTCATGAGGTAGTGCCGGGGGTTGTATTTCCATAACACACCGACATAGTTAACATGTTGAATTTTCATTGGAAGTTCTGCATGTAGGATGGTTTCAACGAATAGGTCTCGACTAGGAAAGATTCCCCAATCGGCATTATGATCAGGCTCATTTTATTGCCCAGGGGTCTTGTAACACTGGTCAATGACGTATGCATGATTGCGTTCGAGTTGTTTGCAATGCCGATAGGACGGTGAGTTGGTTAAAATGGGCTAACAGATTGGTGTTTATCCCAAACTTTCATCCAGATAGGGGACCTATATAGGGTATTAAGGAAGTCTTCTTGAGGTTGTATGCCATGCTTTTAGTCATGTGGACGTAGAATGATTAAGATGCGGGCATTTGAAGATGGTTCAGCGCTGACCAGCTATGCTTTGAGTCGGTAGAGTAGACAGTGTAGGGGAGTCGTCATATTAGCCGTCGTACCATAGTTGTCAACTCAGGAGTTTGAAAGCTGGTCAATTGGAGGAAGTTGCATTCCACCTTAAAAGCATGATATATTAATCAACCCCAGTTCTTGGCATACTAACTAGGTTCTCCAGCCTTTGGGAGTACGGTTGAGTAGTATTTCTTTACCCATTCCTTGATTGCAACTCAACATTTTTTGTTGTGATCTCCTATGTCTTGTTTAGTCATGGAACAATCAGAAGCATGGATGTAATGTTCCTTCATTAAATTGGTGATTGAATCGACAATGTGGGTGCCCTGCGCTGCGGCTAGGGTTCGGGGGAAACTGGGTCGTACCCGAATTTTTTTAGGCTCTTTTTAGGAAATCTGGGTCGTACCCGAAATTTTTTTTTTTGATATTTCGTATCGATACGAATTGGACACAATTGGATCGATTCGAATTGCAGTTGAGTATCGATACGAATTGGGTGAAGTTGGATCGATTCGAATTGCAGTTGAGTATCGATACGAATTGGGTGTAAATGGATGGATACGAAGTAGCGCATCCTGATGGATACGAAGTAGCGCACCCTGATAGATACGAAGTAGCGCACCCTGATGGATACGAAGTAGTGCACCCTGACAACGCACCCTGATGGACAAGAAGAAGCGCATCCTGATGGATACGAAGAAGCGCATCGTGATGGATACGAAATACCTGTGACTATCGATACGAATTGGAGACAGATGGATGGATACGAAGTATTGCTTCCTGATGGATACGAAGCAGCGCACCCTGATGGATACGAAGCAGCGCACCCTGATGGATACGAAGTAGCGCACCCTGATGGATACGAAGAAGCGCACCCTGATGGATACGAAGTAGCGCACCCTGATGGATACGAAGTAGATGGATGCGAGGGTCTTGTGTCTCTGATCGATACGAAGACAATGGATTCGAAGTGAGGCTATGCTTATGGATACGAACGCTCGGTCCAGATGGGCTCGAAGACATGGATACGAAAATCACCATATTTTCATGGATTCGAAGACATGGATACGAAAATCACCATACTTTCATGGATTCGAAGACATGGATACGAAAATCCCCATATTTTCATGGATTCGAAGACATGGATACGAAAATCACCATACTTTCATGGATTCGAAGACATGGATACGAAAATCACCATATTTTCATGGATTCGAAGACATGGATACGAAAATCACCATACTTTCATGGATTCGAAGACATGGATACGAAAATCACCATATTTTCATGGATTCGAAGAAATGGATACAAAAATCACCATACTTTCATGGATACGAAAAATTGCATTTTTTCTGGATTCGAAAATATGGGTATGGAATTCATGATGAATGTAGTTCCTCTTAGATCTGGAGCAATCTGAATAGAATAGAAGGAACTACTTATGAACAGATCTGGATCTTCTCCTTAGATTTTTGCAATCCAACGACGGTAGTAGATCCATAGAGCAGGAGAAAAAACTGCGTTTTTTCTCAGTGAAAGCACCAAAGTGTTTGTACCAAAAATGGGCACAACACTCTTCGGAAGTCTTTGAAGAGATAAACGTGTAGAATGAAAATTAAAACTGTGGATTATCTAACAAAAACTCCAAATAACAGAAAGTAAATTGCAAAGACAAGCGATTTAGAGTGGTTCGGCGTTTTGCCTACGTCCACTATGAAGTTTGATGATTTTATTACTCGATTACTTGAAGATTACAGTAGTTTATAAGGTAATACAACTGAATTTAAATGCTAAGTGTCAATCTGAAGCAGCGACGGTGTTCTGGAGTAGATCTGGCAGAATCTGGGCGCTCTTCAGTACTTAGAATTATCCGACCCCTTTTCTGAATGACCGGGGGCTCTATTTATAGGTGTAGAAGGCTGATATTTCGCCTAAAATTCGGGGAGACCGCTTCTGGCACGTGAGGGGGCCCACATGGCCGAAATCTGGAGATCCGGGCCCACTTTGGGATCGATTCGACCCTTGGTTCGAATCGATCAAGAAATCATCCAATCGAGCTAAAATTTGGTGTGAACATTCTTCATCATGTGCTTAAGCTTCTGTGAAAATTTCATGGCATTTGGACTTGTAGAACTCGAGTTATGATCGATTCAAGTTGGTCCATATCGATTCGAACTCAACTTCGAATCGATCAAGATTTGCTCCGATTGAGCTGAAATTTGGCGTGGACATTCCTTAGGTTTCCAGTAAGCTACTGTCCAAATTTGGTGGCATTTGGACTTGTAGATCTCGAGATATGATCGATGCAAGTTGGTCCATATCGATTCGACCCTTGGTTCGAATCGATCAAGAATTGCTCCGATTGAGCTGAAATTTGGCATGGACATTCCTTAGGTTGCCAGTAAGATACTGTCCAAATTTGGTGGCATTTGGACTTGTAGATCTCGAGATATGATCGATGCAAGTTGGTCCATATCGATTCGACCCTTGGTTCGAATCGATCAAGAATTGCTCCGATCGAGCTGAAATTTGGCATGGACATTCCTTAGGTTGCCAGTAAGCTACTGTCCAAATTTGGTGGCATTTGGACTTGTAGATCTCGAGATATGATCGATGCAAGTTGGTCCATATCGATTCGACCCTTGGTTCGAATCGATCAAGAATTGCTCCGATCGAGCTGAAATTTGGCATGGACATTCCTTAGGTTGCCAGTAAGCTACTGTCCAAATTTGGTGGCATTTGGACTTGTAGATCTCGAGATATGATCGATGCAAGTTTGGATTTCTCAGCCGTGATCCATCAATATCTGGAGCATATGAACTCCGATTGACTTGAAATTCCGAATGTTGGCTCTCATAGCTTTGCTTGTCATGTCATATCAATTGTAGCCCGATCCGGACTCGGAAAAAATTCGTCGATATCCATAGTGAGCCTGCGTATAACCGATCTCCAAGACGAACTGTCATTGGTTTCTAGTCAAGTTCTTGGTGTCACGGCCTTGTCAAAAGGCGGGATAACAATGGATACGAAATGTTCAATTACATACATCTATACATGCACATATAAATATATGGAAGGGTTCTAGATCTTCTCTCTTTTAAATCGTACCTTGGTATGTTGGGTCAAAAGTATTCTGATACAAAATAAGTTTATGTAAGTATATTATGTTCACTGATAAGATCATCAATGAAAAATTTAAAATCGTCTCATGAAAATTTTAAATCCTTCAACATATGACTAAATGTAGTACTGTTTATATGTCAATTCTTAAAAAGACAAGAAATAAGTTATTAACGGTGGTTTTCTTGTTAGAAGATTTGATATACTAGACTTTAAAAAAACAAAGAAATATGTAAAGGGCTCATAAATGGTCAAATAAAAGAGATATCAAATACGGGTCTACAAAGAGTTAAAAATTAACTAAGTATTTGTAGTACTATTGACCGGTATCGATCCATGCATCGATCGATACCATTCCCTAAGTTCGATTGATATTGGAAAAATAATGATGGAAATGGGTCTGCAACTAATGGAAGGAAGCAAGTATGCCATGAAACATGAATTAATTAACCATAAGGCAAAGCATATAAGGGAAAGTGTATCAATAGATACTAATCAATAGATGGATCAGTACCGATTAGATTTCCTCTAGACGGTCGTTAAAGTAACCATATTTAAAATACGCAGTGGTTAACAAGTCTACAAGGCAATATAGATCGATCAATAAAATCACAAAGCATTGGTGCAAAGTGGATATATCGAAATTGATCACTACTAAAGAAGGGGCTAATTTTTAGTGATGCCATATGCCTTTACAAATAGAAAATCATTAATAAGAATCACATAAAGTGGACGTAGGCATAGTCAAACCACTATAAACTCTTATGTGTTCCTTTTTTTCTATTTATTTTTCTATTATTTATATTTTTACCATGTGAGATGTGAAATAGGTTGAACTCAAACTAGTTTTTAGAGATTTTAAATTCAATTATAATCATAATCAACGGTTAAATTTAAGTTCGTTGTCTCTGAGCAACCTTTACAGAGTGTTAACCCAATTCTCTAACCAACATTTTTGTGATTTCACTAAAAAAATATAGATCTTAGTACTGATCTCTTTAGATTCTCATATTCAATTTACACCTTCTAGAAGATAGATGGGTCTTCAAAAGAACACCAGAATGTATACTGGTAAGGAATGTGAACCTAGGGAATAACGTCATAGAGCACGATCATAAGGAAGGATCCCAAACTCAAATGGAATAGGCAAGAGGTGGAGCGAATTATCGTTAGATGCAATTGTTGCGACATAGAAGACACTGATGGAATAGATGAGACAACAATTTGAACGGTATAGGTGTACAACATAGGGAATAATTACTCATGTTGAAGGATCACACTCTCGAGAGTGTGATGTACGAGAAAGTTCATGCTCGATCATGTGAAATTATCTCTAGAATAGATGGAAGAATAAAACCGAACAGAGCTAAAGAGGAGAAGAAGAGACTAACCGGAGTAGCAATTGTTATTGATTCATTGGGATCAATTGGTACGGATTGGCTTTATAATGGCGAGAAGCAACACGGTAGGAAGTGCCACTAGCAAGGGAAATTTCCTTTAGCTGATCGAGTAGGAGATGTTAGGGTGATGCTCATGAATGAGAGCACACCTATGGACACTATTAAAAGACATCATGATTGGCGTGGAAGGTATAGTTAAAGGAAATCCCTGGAGGTAGCGAGACTTAGGCGTCATGTCATCGACCGTGAACACTTAGGCAGTGACCATCATAGCCATTCGCGATAGAGTTAAATATAACCTAGAGAAAATTATGTAATTTGATTTTATAACCTACTCTTATAGCGAACCTTATTTGAAATAAGGTAACTTTTTGGTTTTATTTTCCAGCTGTATATATTGCTATATAGTGATACAAGTAGCGTTTATAATACATTAAACACCGAAAATCCCTAGGGCAAATTTTTTACTTGATCTCATTTACAAATGTGTTCCTTAGCCATGAGTATTGGATTGTACAAACAAACAATTGTTATCCCGCCTTTTGGCAAGGCCGTGATACCAAGAACTTGACTAGAAACCAATGACAGTTCATCTTGGAGATCGATTATACGTAGGCTCACTATGGATATCGACGAATTTTGTCCGAGTCCAGATCGAGCTAAAATTGATATGACACGACAAGCAAAGCTATGTAAGCCAACGTTCCGAATTTCAAGTCAATCGGAGTTCGTATGCACGAGATATGGTCGATACAAATCAAGAGAACACGCTATTTGTATCCATCAAATCACCACTTGTTCGCATCCATCGCCTGAAGAGCTTTGTTCGAATCCATCAAGCACCACTTGTTCGCATCCATCGCCTGAAGAGCTTTGTTCGAATCCATCAAGCATCTGTAGTTCATATCCATCAGTTGACCTTAGTTCATATCCATCAAATAATCATTACTTTATATCCATCGAGAAACCACTGTTCGTATCCATCAAGCCAAGCTGAGTCGCCATCTATTCGTATCCATCACAATATCATTTGTTTGTATCCATCAAGCCAAGCAACTTGGATCGATACGAACAGAGCCACTTCAATCGATACAAACTAAGCTACTTCTATCGATACGAATTGGACCACCTCCATCGGTACGAACAAGGCAACGACTATCGATACGAATAAAGCAAGACTATAGATACGAACAACATAGTTCCGATCGATACGAACTAAACAGCCTACATAAAAACCCAAACTTGCATCGATCATATCTCATGATCTACAAGTCCAAATGCTATGAAATTTTCACAGGAGCTTACGTACAACATAAGGAAGGCTCATGCCAAGTTTCGACTCGATTGGATCAAATTTTGATCGATACAAAATTCATTCGTATCGATCACGGATCACCCCAAAACTTTATGGGCTTGGACGCGTGGGCCCACTCACATGCCAGAAGAAGTCTCCCGAGATCTGAGCATAGTATCAGCCTCCTACGCCTATAAATAGAGCCCCAGGGCCTACAGAAAAGGGATCTTTTGACGCTCCAACGCCCAGACTCTGCCGGATTCAATTCTAAACTCCATTACTGCTGTTGTATCTGAATTTCATAACTGTAATTCGCTGTAATCCGCTGCAATCAATTGTAATCATCAAAGAAACATCAATAAAGTGATCAACTTCATAATGGACGTAGGCAACACGCTGAATCACTCTAAATTCTTATGTTTCTGTGCATTCTTATCATTTATTTTTGAAGTGTTTGTTAGATAACCCTCTTTTCCATTTGCTTTCTTCGTTTTTATCTCTTCAAACTCTTCCGAAGAGTGTTGTGCCCAATTTTGGTACAAACAACAACTATTCTTAATTTTTTCTAGTTAAGATTTATCGAGGACACAATATTGATACATCCATTTAGACTAGTGTATGTAACACTCTCCATGTAACAATGATAATTTACCTATGATTAGTGTGTACGATATAAAATATACCCTTGAGGGCATGCATAGGGTATTAAAAATTTATTTAGTATATAGACAGATAAATGAAGTTTGGAAACATAAAATGTGAGCAATAAAGAAAAGATAGATATATCCAACATCGATAAGTACTCCATAGTGCCTACTACTACCCCCAAGATTACTACTGAAATAAGATAAACAACTACTTGTAACTGCTAAAATTGCGGCATTTGTGAAATGTCTAGTCTAATCCTATGCCTAGAAACCTTACAAGGACTCAATACCTTGAGACCATATCCTTCAACTACAATAGGTAAGTCAAAACTAGATAAACCTAGAGTTCAAAAATAAGATTACAACAGAAAACAAAGAATAAACTCCCATTAAAATAAAAAAAATGATCCTAAAGTTTATATATAAATGTTTAGGGGCTATTCTAAAAATTTCCTCTCCAATGAAAACCATGTGAGCTTTCCTTTAAGGCACTACTTACAGACAAAATTTGTCATAAAAGTTGGCATCGCGTTTCGACGCATTAAAAGCAGGTCCGACCTATTTGGTCAGTTGGAGTGAATCATTCGAATTGAATAGATGGCATTCGAAGCATCATATGCGTTTGACACGTCGAACACTAATGCCTAATTCCAATGGTCACCTTTTCCCTTCTTTACATCCCTACTCCTTCATTTCTCTTCACCAAATCACACTTCCTCCTCCCATAGCGACTTTTATTATTCCTCCATCTGTTGTCCAAGGTAAATATCGTGGAATTTGTGTTTTTCATACTAGTATCTACCTCCTATATTTTTCTTGAAATATTTTGATTTTTTTAGAATGTTGACCCATAAATCATCCAGTTCGTCTACCCACCATATTATAGACATGACTAAGTAAAGAACATTGGCCTTTATCAATATTTGCCTCTCCAACATCGGAGCTCACTAGGGTCAGGTTCGCTATTGGCAAAACAAATCATTAAGGCCTTAAACACATAAATGGATGTCGATACAACCCCAGTAAGATATAAAAATAAGTTTGACAACCTAAAGCGCGACTAAAACCCATTAAAACCGGCTGTTGCAGATTGAAGGCGGGTACTTAAATGTAGAGAAGCACAACATTAGAGTAGATGACAAGTGGTGGGACACTGCTGCTAAGGCATACAAAAAATTCAAAATTTGCATACTTCCTAAATTCAGGGAGATGAATGTGATATTCGAAGGCTACATCGAAACTTTCTCTTACAAGGTCATAGTTCCAAACACACCACCCGTTGTTGCCCAGTTTGATACCAAGATGCATGTAGTCTTTTTCAAAGGTAATCATGATAAGCTAATCACTCGCACTCCCCAAGCTTCTACACATACGCATCCCTTTGATTTTAGTTCTACTCCTTATAGACATCATATGGGTTGAGCTTCTTCACATAACGTGGAGATACAACCGACCATTACTAGATGTATGGTTATATAGGAGGAGGATTGCCCATATGAATAATGAGAAAACACCTACATTCTAAATTCTTGGGAGTTTGACTATAGATTTGTTTGATGTTTGATCGATGAGCCTCAATAACTCAAGAAGTCTAGCGATATATCTAGTAGGGATATTTTGGGGTGGGTGGTATTTTATTTGCTACGTATTCTGAACAACTAG
Source organism: Allium fistulosum (assembly GCA_030737815.1). NCBI lineage: Eukaryota > Viridiplantae > Streptophyta > Magnoliopsida > Asparagales > Amaryllidaceae > Allium > Allium fistulosum. Next base: position 746,111,041 of record CM060905.1, on the reverse strand, counting down.
TATGTAATAAAAATTATTTTTTATTGTAATTTTTCTAGCATTTCCTAAATTATAAATAATATAGATTCACTTAAAAAGATTGATTTAAAATAATAAAAACAAATCACAATAATAATTATTCATAACAAAACAATCAAACTACCCCTTTCAAATGCCTCTTTCACAACACGAGAACGCATTCTCCTTTTGTCATACATTCTCCTTTCGTTCCCATTTCAAATTACCTTTTCAATTGCTCTTCTCATTTAACAAAAGAATGCACCCTTGATATTCTTTTATGTCTATTCTGCCCTTCAAAACTTCTGCCAAATAATTATTCCCTTTTGTAGACTAACAAATTAGCCAACCTTGAAATTAGACTAATGCATGGTATTTACAATATGTTATTTACTAATATTCCTGTTAAAAACATAAAATGAGGAATAAAGCAAGCGAATTAAGTAAATGACATAAAGATGTAGAGTGGCTCAACATATATTTTCTTTTGTCCACTACGAAGATCCCTTACTATGTTTGCCTTTTACAATTAAAAGGAACTAAAAGAAACAATAAAGACCTAAGCTTACAGTGGTGCTAAACTTAAGGCTTTAGGAGTAGTTTCTTGTCCTGCGAGTAATTCTATACTAATAAATATAAGAATTCAACTAGTTTTCAGCCCTTTTGATGTTATATCATAGGGTATTTATAGCAACTGATATGGGGGCATGGATGACTGAGATTGCATAGTAAAACAAGCGAGAATGCTCCGAGCTGTCGATGTGGTAGCATAGGTTTATGGATGTAACACCCCTACTTTTTGTTTAACATTATTCAGGAAATTTAATTAGATAAATTAAACAGAATAATGTGAGGTAATAAGGAGAATGAGATTTGATAACTAACTTGGGTTAGGCCTTAATTAATCAATTAATAAGATTGTTTTAAACATGGAATAGAAAGGAATTAATGACAGGGGCATAATGAGAATAACTTCTTATTTCATTCTCTAAACCTTTGTCTCTCATTCTTTCTCATTTCACTTTCTAAAATAAAAAACTAAACTAAAGAGGAGGCTGATCATTACCAAGTGGAAAAGAGGAAGAAATCCAAGGAATTAAAAGTGGAAAATTTAGGGAAAATTAATCTACATCAAATCTCAATATCTCTTATTCAATACAAAGTGAATAATAGTTAACCATCTCATTTTTTTATATTTTATTTCAAATTTATGATTGATTTCTGAATTGCATGTGATAGTATTTCATGCTTGGATTGATAGTATCATTATTAGATTAAATAATGGTTTGTGGGGATTTTATGGAATTATTTTAATGGGTCATAAAGGAAAAACCAAATTTTTTTTATCTCCTATTGATTTGAAATTGTTTTGTAATACATTATTTTTATGATGGTTTTTAATTTTACGATTTTTCAAGTTCATATGAATATTTTATGAATTTCCTAAGAGGAAAATTTTGTATATTTTGGATTTTGGATTTTAATTATTAAATATAACTAAATTAATATTTTAGTCTTAAAATTTTTGTATATGGAATAAGATGAAAAATAAGACGTTTAGTGATTTTTGGAGATTTTTCCATCATTTCTATGATTATCAGTGAATTTATTATTCTAGAAATGTCTTAAATAATATAAGTAAATAACACTAATTACAAGGGTTTTATTAAGGTGATTGAGAAGGTAGAACGTGACCTAATAGTGATTTCTGAAAAGATTTTGAAAAGTATTTTGTTATCCAATAAAAGTTTGACATGAGGCATGAGTTAGTGAATAGTTTAACTTTAAAAGGGAAACAACTCAGTTTATTACTTAATTACAAAAGTACTATCGACACTAGAACATAGAGACTCGATAACTCTAAATTGTAGAAACTCAACAAGGCTTGATGCATGCGATAGCTACTCAATGTCTATGTGATGTGTTCACTCTTATAAGAACTCAACAAGGGTTGATGCATGCGATAGCTATTCAATAGCTATGTGATGTATCCATCTTTATAGAGACTCGATACCTTGCTTTATTGGAGGTTCGATAAATCACGTGTTGAAGAGGCTCGATAACCCCATGGTTTCGAGACTCAACAACATCTTTTTGTTAATGATCGACGTCTTCAAGCTTTAGAGGTTCGATACCCCATGTTTTTTAGGGTTTGACATCCACAAGTTTTTAAAGGTTTGGCAGCTCATGTTTTTAAGAACTCGATACCCTTGTCTTATAGTTTCTTGGTAGCTTCCTTTTAGCTATTCGACAACTGCATAGTGGCATGAATGTCGTATGTTTTACGAACTTAAAGGCTATGGTTTAGAGGCTCAATAGCCATTGTTCTCTAAAGGCTCGATAACCTTGTTTTGCTATCAAATGTTTTGAAAGCCATACATAGATGATATATATTTTAATGGCTTGATGACCAATGTTTTAGAGATACTCGACATCTATATTTTAGCGTATGGATGTATGTTTTATAAACTTTAAAGCTATATTTTATAGGCTCAATAGCCAATGTTTTATAGATGCTCGACGTCCCTGTTTTGCTAGTGAGTGTTTTAAAAGTTATGTAAAGATGATAATGATTTGGCATACGATTTTAGCTAAGTATTTAAGCATGTTTTCCTTGTTTTAAGAATGATTTCAGGTGGTTTATATAAAGATAAATGTTTTCAAGGAAGTAAAATAGTTTTTTAGTCCAATTAATATGAATTTTTCCAAAAGAAAATATTACTTAGACTTAAGTAATTTTGTTATGTATATAACAATTAGTTGAACATATTGTGATGTACGATGTTATACGTTCTTGTTATCATTTGATCGGATAAATTTTCATACTTTATCATTTGTTATACTCACATTTTCATTACCCAACATTGCACCTTGGGACTTAGGAACAGAATTACTAGCTAGGTCGTTCAAGTACCGAGTATGGTCAGACTAAATTCCTTAGTGAGTAGAATTACATATAGTAGATTCGATAGATCAATTATGTTAGGATGCCTTGAAATAGTCAAAAAGATATGACTTATGGATTTAAAACCAAATAAGATTTTAATGGGACTAGTGTATGGTCTCACCCTATGCTTCAGCCATTAGCCCCCAGTTGGTAAAGGTCCGCGATTCCAACGCATAGGGCTTTGTCAGTAGTGAGACTAAAAGGTGTATGCATATAGAAAGGAACACATAGCACCATATGCTTACTGTGTTATTTAATTGGATTTACTTCTAACCGTATTTGGAGATTTTGGAACATCTGGTTATGTTTTGGCTCGAGTCAGTCTGATAGGTTATTCATTGGCCTGTAATAACTAATAGGTTCATAGTGACCTTAGGAAAACTATGATTTGAGACAAATAGTCAATTTATAGGACGGGTAAACTTTGGGAATGCATAACCCTATAATGGTAGATTAGTCACATTTACCCATATTGCATGTATATAATCATATCATGTTTTGTTTTAACCATTATGGTTGCAGGTGCATAATTTATGTTCAGACTGACATATTTGATAAGATACCGATAAGGGGGAAACCCATTCATTTTGTGTGATTGGAGATGGTATATTATTATTCACACCATACTTTTTGTCTAACTCGAAGTTCTTATTTTTTCTGTTAAACTCTCGGATACTCATTTGAGGAGTAGGGTTTCCAAGTTAGATGAATAAGCTTCCGAAGACATGTAGGAGGCAAGCTAATACTAGGAGTTTATTTCTACTGTGTTAGTTGAAGTTTTATCTTGTTTGAATGGATGTAATGATAGAATTTATAACTGTCAAGTAGTTAGACTCTGATTAATCAAAGGGGCATCTTTATATGTCGCTCTTGGAATATAATAATAATTATTATATTTTCTCTGAACTTCTGATCGATGAGATTATGTAATGAATGTGAAAGTTACTAATGAAATGCGCCTTGAAAATTTTCATATTCATGTTCTTCTGATGATATAGGTATAATTAACCGATCTCATTTTTTCATCAAGCATTAACACTATAGATGACTGCAATATTCATAGTGCTTAGCTTCAGGCCTCAAAATGGGGGATGTTACAATGGACTACAGTTGTAAAGGCACCATGGATATGCGGTTGAGAAGCATGTCAGCTGTAATATCATACTAGTGTGGGGAATTAATACTATGGATGATTAGTAGGAAAAACAGCTATGGACTTGTAGATAGGGTTAAGTGGCGGTTGCTCAGTTGCCTACACTAGTGTGAGGAATAGGCTTGCCCTTGGACTAAGCCAGGTACTTTCATAAATAGATTAGGGTGCTTCGGCAATCTAGGCGACTTGCTATTGACTACAGATGGCTGAAGTGGCTTCTACTAGTGACTGCCAGTCTCTTTCCTTTGGGGCCTCTAAGATCTAAGAGGACCAGATCAATCTTTCATATTCTTTGACTAATTTCAACTGTGAGAACATTGTCCCTCTCTACCCATGAATAGTGGATCGAGCTAGCTGGCCTCAAGTGAGCTACTTTGTCAGGTTGCTTACTTATATGAAGTTTAGGGTGACTCTCCCTCTTAAACCGTCTTTTATCTTGTTTCTAAATGTGCATCGGCTGGTTGTAGGATAGTTAGCCCCAAACAGTTATAAAATTTTGGCCAGGTCCATTATTGTTTGCTATGATTTGAATCTCCTCGAGGCTAACCATACTTTAATCTAATTGGTTTTCAAGCCTTGCTGATAGGCAAAATCGGACCTGGCCTGCTATTACTATCTTTTGGGCATCAAGGCACCCCCTTTAATCTTTGATCTCCGAGCAAAGAACTGGCCTGCAAAGACTAGTTCTTCTTTGTCCCCAAAACCATTAACCCAAACCTTAACACTTGGCCTTCAATATGCCTTGTAAATTACCTTTACTTATTGAAGAATTCTTGGATGTTCATTTCTTTAAGCAATCATTTCTTATTTCGTTATAGTGACCTCTGCTGGGAATGGGGTAAGCCTTACCTTGTATGAGGACTACATTCCTAGATCCAGTGACCGAGGACAGTGCCAAGAACTTGGAAATGATTTTGAATGATGATAACCTTTAACGGGTCAAATTATTAAGCCGGAGATAAATTATATGGGTCAAGGCACTACCATAGCGAGGGCCCCTACCGTGTAACCAGCAAGACTGATGGAGGTCGTGATTAGGGAGAGGGGAGAGGTAGTTACTGGGAGTGAAGCTACAACGACGATGAGGAGACCATCGAGTCAGATCCTGGCCGGGGCCAAGTGGGCAATCAGGAAGATTAGGAATTTTATGAAACATCCCCCTTGGAGACAATATTCTACCCCATTGTTAACAAGAAAACTTTTTAACATTCCCAATGCTATTTGTATGGTTATTAGATTCAAACGAAACCAAATTATTGAATGGATCAACTCCTTCAAAGCATGACCTTTGGCTAGATTAGCACAGTCGAAAGGGTTTAAGGTGATAGCTTCACCTTTCGTCCAAGATGACTCAATTGAAAGGGTTAACAAAGTCATCCCTCCCTTTCGATCAGGTTGGCTTAGTCAAAAGGCTTCAAGGAATTAACTTTGGAATGCATATTTAGAAAGCAACATCTGATTGAGTCCTCTCTTTTGAGTGGATCGAAAGTAGTTTATCATCCTTGCCCTTCATTCCTTTCGTCCATGTCGAAAGATAGCATTTAGGACCTTCCGATCATGTCTAAAGGGATGCTTACTTCATTAGTATGACACAGTTGCTTTCGACCTTATGGGTTCATTACTCTTGCTATGGAACTCCTTCGAAAGGGTTTCTAATGCCTCTAGGGATTGATCCCCTTCAAACGAGTTGCCTTATATTCGATTGTTAGTCAATTATAAACTAGGTTTCCTCTCGGAAACACCCCTTTCGATCAAGTCGATAGGGGTTCCTCCCCTTCGAAACGGTCTTAGCTTATCACTGCCTACAATTCACTTTGTTTTCCTTGCATAAGATCGATCTGGGTAACCCCAAGTATCTTGAGTTTAACATGGTCGAAACCCTATCGTCACTCTAGTATTTAATATTAAGCGCAGGTTTCGATGATGATGTATTTCGATTGCATTTTCCTAGGTCGACCTTATGCATTGCATAGATAAAAGGAAATCATGAGAAAAGGTTAGAATCATGTGCAATGGATCATTAGTCTAGCTAATGATCTGTATGATCTTCCTCTCCACTAATATCCTTAATGAATTGCCATCTTCCTTTTTTATTTATAATCTAAAATGAGTTACAAGATTTAGAGCTTTTCCCTAATTTGATTTAGGGTTTCTTGAGAATACAATCATAACTAAGAGAGTTGAGTAAAGGAAATGAATTTAGGATTCCAGAATCCAGTCCCCTAAAAATGGACCCCTTGGGTCTTATTTATAGATGCAGGTCGGCCCCCTTCCACACCTTTGCTTTCAACTGGGTCGGAAGGACCCCTTTTTATATGCCGCCTCAAGCCTTTCGACTTGGTCAAAAGGCCATGACCCCTTTCAATGTTGTTGAAATGTGTCCTCTTATTCTTCTTGGTTTACTCTTTCGACTCCATTATCCTTTCCAAGACCTTTCGACTGAGCCGAAAGGTGCCTTTATTATCCTTTCACTTTTGTTGATCTCTGAATAATGCTTTCTCCACAGTACCTTCCGACACTATCGAATGGTTTCCTGAATGCACCTTCTCCCTTCTTGTTGTTATTGGAAATAAGTTTAAAGTTTCCTACACTATCGATAGGTCGTTCATATTAGTTTCGAAGAGATTCAAGTGTCAATGGTTTCGATGAGGTTGTGTAACCTTTGAATGCATGCCTTAGGACTGTGGCGGAACCTTCTCTTAAAATTATGGGCCTCGACCGGTTCGAAAGGCTTGTATATGCTTTCAAAAAGGTTGTGTTAGGAGAAAAACCTTTGACTTCGAAATGTTTGGCATGTAAGTGAGAGAGCATCATCTAATGCTTTCGAAAGGAGTTCTGAATCTGTCCTTGCTTGTTTATCTATGTCGAAAGGTTGATAGTAGTGGAAGGGTATATCTGTTTCCATATGGGTTGCAAGCCTTTGCACTGTATGAGTAGTTGGTGCCTTCGACTCCTTCGATGCAAGCTTGATGCCTTCGAAACAACCTCTTATGTCTTTTATGAAGCCTAGGCCTGTTTCTTCATCGAAACCTCGATCCTATTAACTTTCTTTCATACATCTTCTCTCAAGTAGATTTTATGGCTAACATTTTGTCTCACTTGTATGAAAGAAGCTTTTGTTCTTTAGGACAAAGATTTCATAGCTTTCTTACTCTCCATAATTTATTTTCCTTCGGTTTAGGACTTGATAGAGATTAGTAAACAATGAAATTTTAAACAAGATTAGGGTATTAATTTGTGAAGTTTGGAAGTTGAGAATGTGACATCGAGAATCCAAATATCAATATCCAAAAATATTCCTCCGTGTGGCATTTCTAAACCCGGATTAGGGTTTTAAATTAAACGAGAATTAGCAGCTATTGTCTTTGTATCAAGTTCTGAGCCCAGATCAGGGCATATGTTAGACAATCATCTTTGCGAAAAAATCTTTAGCCTAGATTAGGGCACATATTGTGTAAGTAGACTTCCACAGTAGTTGTTGTTAAGGCATGAATCATTTGCCAGATTGGGGCTTATGTTGGACAACCAGAAGTCCACGGAAACTATCTTTATAATATAAGCCACAAGCCTAGATTAGGGCGTTTGGGCGAAATCATATAATAATCCTGAAACCCAAGTTCGAGCATAAAAAATCATAGTGATCAATATTGTTCTTATGCCCAAATTCGGGCATAATAGAGATAGTGATTAATAAAGTCCTGAAACCTAGATTCGAGTATTAACTGATGAAATTCATATATGAGAGTCCCGAAACCTAGATTTGGGTATTAATAGGTGATGTCAAGAAATGAAAGTCCCAAAACCAAGATTCGGGTAATAATAAATGGAGTTCTGTTTCACTCCTTTGCTTCTGTCTTCTTTGACATATATGAACCCGTCAGGTTTTGAACATATAGAAATAATTTGATAAGCTACCTCTTAAGTTTGGACATCTTAGTCCATGATTGGATATGCCGTTTCATAGGCTTGGACATCTCAGTATTTCATTTGATTAGCCTCCTCTGGTCCTTGGACATCTTAATCCATTATTTGATGAGCTTCTCTTGAGCTTGGACATCTCAGTCCGTTTTTGAATAAGCCTCTCTTTAGGCTTGGAAATCTTAGTCCATTGTGATTGAGCCTCTTTTTGGGCTTGGAAATCTTAGTCTATTGTGATTGAGCTTCTTAGGCTTGGACACCTTAGTCCATTGTTGTCCGGTGCTCTTGGTTAGCTCGTCATAGAGGCTGGAACCAAGGACTTACCCGACCTCCCTCCAAGAGGCGCCCTGCTCTGGTCCTTTTGCAGTGTGGATTGGGGCTTGTTCGGTGCTTTACCCTAGCCATCTTATGGCACGGATAAACACTTACACCGTCCTACCTCCAGGAGGTGCCTTACCCTGGCCATAGCGTGGCACGGATAAGGGCTTTTTTGGTGATTTAACCTGGCTATCTTATGGCGTGAATAAAGGCTTACTCGGTCCTCCCTCCATGAGGTATCTTGACCTACCCAAAGGCACGGCCAAGGGCTTGTCCGGTGCTTTAACCTGGCCATCTCATGGTACGACTAAAGGCTTACCCACCCTCCCTTGAGGAGGTGCTCTGCCCTGGCCATCTCGGCGCGGACAGAAGCTTTTTTCCATCTTAGGTAGGCTACCATCTTAGGTAGTATCCAAACATAATAAGCCTTTCACTCCCAACCATGTAGATTTTCTCTTACAAAAAGTAACTCTTTGTTGATTCATCATCGAAAAATATGGCCTTAAATGATCAGCATTCCACGTTCTAGGGACCATATTGTCGTTGGGCGGCACAATTTGTAGGTTCCCAAGGGGTTTACTTTGCAAATGACTAATGGTCCATCCTAGTTTGGTCCTAAGGGTCCATCTGCAAGATTCTTAGTATTGGCCATTACTCTACGGAGTACCAAATTCCCCTCTTGAAATGATCGAGTTCTTACTCTTGAATTGTAATACTTTGAGAGTCTTCTCTAATATTCGGTGGTTCTTACCGTTGCATCATCTCTTAATTCGTGTATTAAGTCCAATAATTATTTTTTCAGCTCTTGATTTTTATTGAAGGCGTAGGCAATCCTTTGATGTTAGGGTATCTCAATCTCGATTGGTAGCATCGCCATACACCCATATGTTAAAGAGTAAGGGGTATGTCATGTTGCTATCTTAGCAGACGTTCGGTAAGCCCAAAGCACAAGTGGCAGTTCTTCTACCCAATTTCCTTTCGCCCTGTTTAGTCACTTTTTCCGAATTGTCTTTATGGTTTTATTTGTAGCCACAACTGCCCCATTTGCTTTTGGATGTGCGATAGATGAAAAACTTTTAATAATCCCATTCTTATGGCAGAAATGGAAGAATTCTTCGCTTTCAAATTGGTTTCTGTTGTAAGAAATTATCTTTTGGGGAATTCAAAACCTGGTTATGATGTTCTTAATAACGAATCTAAGTACCTTCCCAGAAGTGAATTTTGGAAGCGGTTCCGCTTCAACCCATTTGGTAAAATAGTCAATGGCCACCACGACATACTTCGCTCCTCCGTTTGAATTTGGTAGTGGGACGATTAAATCTATTCTTCATACATCAAAGGGACATGGACTTGTAATTGGAGTTAATTGACTTGGGGGCAATTTGGGTATCTTTGAATATTTCTGACACTTTTCGCATCTTTTCACACATTCTATGGCTTGGCTTACCATATGAGGCCAGTAAAATCCCTGCCTCATTTTTTTCTTTGCCAGCTTTGTCCCATTTGAATGGTCTCCATAAATCCCTTCATGTTCTTTAGTCATTTATTTTTCATGCTTACACATCTAAGATAGGGAAGAGCATATCCCTTTTTATAGAGGATTTGTCCATTATAACGAAGGTTGGAGCTTGTCTCTTGATTTTTCTCACTTCTTCTTTGTCATATGGTAGTATTCCTTTAACTAGGTAATCAACAATAGGTGACATCCACGTATCATCATATGTGCTACCCGACCTTGGTTGGTTCTCCCTTTCATCTATTAATTCTTTACCATTTTCATTCTCCTCTCCTTCTTGAGACTTGGCTTGAGACCATGTCATAACTAACAATTCCTTCCCTTGTTCCAATGTTTCCTTTTCAATACTTGGATTTTCCTAATATCCAACAGGGACAATTCGTGTCTCTAGGGCTCCTCTTGAGATGGCTAATTTTGCTAAGGAGTTTGCTTGCGCATTTTCTACTCTTGGAACTTGATTTATCAAAAAATCCTCAAACAAAGCAAGCATTCATGATATCTTCTTCACATATAAGGATAGCTTGGGGTCCTTTGTTTGATATATCTACTTTACTTGATTCACCATTAGTTGAGAGTCACTAAAGATCTGTATTCATGGGATTTTCAGTTCTAGTGCCAAGGTTAATCCTGTTACCATTGATTCATACTCTACCACATTATTGGTTGCAGGAAATCCCAGTTTCATGGCGTAATGCAAGCTGTGTCCATCTGGGGTTATGATTATATATCCTTCCCTAGCCCTTTGTTCATTTGATGCACCATCTACGAATAGTTGCCACACGGGCTTCTGATCTTTCTCTTTTTCTGGTTGTTCCTCAATAAAGCTAGTGCACTCATTAAAAAAATCTACCAATGCCTGCCCTTTTATTGCAGTTCGTGGTTGGAATTCTATGTCGTATTGAATGAGTTCGATTCACCATTTTACCAGTCTTCCAGGAGTTTTGGGTTTGCTAAAAAGTTGTTTAAGTGGAAAGTTGATCAATACCCTGATCGAGTGTGCCTAAAAGTATGCTCTTAGCTTTCGAGCTGTGAGATTCAAGCAATAGGATAATTTTTCTATAACTGGGTATCGAAGCTCTGCATCCTTTAATCGGCTGCTTACGTAGTATACCGGAAGCTGTGCCCCATTTTCTTCTCTATTGCGTATCGAGCTAACCGCATGTTCTGATACTTCCATATATAGGTATAATATTGCCCCACTCTCGGGACTTGAAAGTATCGGTGGTTTTTCCAAATGGCTTTTTAATTCTAAGAAAGCTTTCCTGCAATCCTCTCCCCATTCGAAGTTCTTCTTTTTCTTAATCACATTAAAGAATGGTATACACTTATCAGTAGCTTTTGAGATAGACCTACTTAGGGCAGCTACCCTTCCATTTAAGCTCATTACTTCCTTGCTTGTTTTAGGTTCGGCCATGTCCTTTATGGCTCGAATTTGGTCAGGACTTGCTTCGATCCCTTGAGCACTTACTAGGTAGTCAAAGAACTTTCCAGAGTGGACTCCAAAAGAACTCTTTTGCGGGATCAATTTCATTTGATACTTTCGTAATATCTTGAACATTTAATCTAGATCCTTAAGATGATTCTCAGGCTCGCTAGACTTTACCAGCATATCATCAACATAAACTTCCATGTTTCTACCAATAAACATTCGATTAACCAATCTTTGATAGGTGGCCCCTGCATTCTTTAGCCCAAATGGCATTGCCTTGTAGCAATAAATTCCCCATTCAATTATGAAGCTGGTATGATCCTCATCCAATTTGAACATCGGTATTTGGTTGTACCCTGAATAAGGATCCGTGAGGGATAACAATTTGTGTCCGCTTGTTGCATCAACTAACCGATCTATCCATGGTAGTAGGAAGCAATCCTTTGGACATGCTTTGTTTAGGTTCGTGTAATCAATGTACGTTCTCCATTACCCATTTGACTTATTTACCAAAACTGGGTTGGCTAACCATTTAGGATAATGTATCTCCCGGATTAATCCATCTTCAAGGAGTCTATCAACCTCATCCCTTAGAGCATCCGATCGTACTTTTTCCAATTGTCTCTTCTTCTGCCTTATGGGGGTTGCTCCTAGATTGATATTAAGGGCATGGCATATGACATTCAGATCAATTCCCACCATATCGGAATGTGACCAGGTAAACACATCCTTGTTGACCTTGAGGAATTTTATCAAGTCTTTCTTTAACTCACTATCAAGATCCTTTCCCACCTTGATTATTTTAGAAACATCATTTAAATCTAGTGTGCTTCTTTAAGATCTTCTATGGGTTTTATTCTCTCAGTTTCACCTCGGTAATCAAACTCCATGACTATTGGACCCTCTTCAGCTGAGTTTGCATTGATTCTCTTCCTCTTGCCTCTAGAGGGAATGTACCTTTGATACATAGGCTTGTTAGATTTATTAACTTTAATCTTTGCTATGAAAGTTGGATGTGAAAATCCATCATCCGAAGGCTGTAAAATAGTAGAAGAATCGAAGTACGTAGAATACTCCCTTTTACATTAATTAAGAGTGGAAAAATACATTTCCCGAGAGCTAAACTGCTCTCCTCGGACTGTCCCCCAGCCTCGCTTTGTTAGAAACTTTACCATGAAGTATTTCGGGGAGACAAAAGCATCAATTTCATCACGAGCTAGCCTGCCAAAGAAGGCGTTGTAGTAGGAGGGTTGACCGATTATCACAAAAATAATTTCAAATATTCTGCAAGTTGGCGGCACTCCCATTTGTACAAGCGGCTTTATCTGTCCCACTGGAGATGATCCCTTATTGTTGAATCAAAATATAGGCTCTATGCTTGGCTCCAGCTTGTGTTCTGGAATGTTCATATGATCAAAGGCATGTTTGAAAATTACATTGATTACGTTGCCCGTATCGACCAAAATTTTTGAGATGATAGATAGCCCAATCTGTGTAGTGATCATCAGAGGGTCATTATGAGGATGATGAACCCCCTTGCGTAGCTCTTGTGGAATGACAATCAAATTAGGCATTTGAATGTTAAGGCGTGGGTTTTTCATCGAGGGCTCTTCTTGAATATAATAGATCCCTACTTTGGCCTCTTTAATGTATCTGCTTCGTGCCCTCTTTTTGTTCCCTGCTGGATGCGGCCTACCATGGGTTACATAAATCCTGTTGATTGGCGGACTTAAGCTTAAGGGATCCTTATCTTCTAATACATTCGCAGCATTGCCTAAGCACTTCTGCGGAGCATTCACTGTCCGCGAAACTTTCTGCTAATCTAGAACAAACTCCTTTAAATGACCTTCCCGAATCAGCTTTTGGATAATTCTTGCTAGAACTCTGCACTCATCAGTTTTGTGGCTATTAGCTTTGTGATAAGCGCAATAGTCTCCTCCTTTTTTCTATTCTAGATTATTCTTAGGTTTGAAGGAAACTGGAAAGTTGACTCTTTCCTTAGCTATAGTATACACGTAAGACAACGGCTTGTTTAAAGCAACCGTGTTAGCAATCAGTTCTTCCAATCAAGCCCTTTTATGGCCATGGTCCAGGCCAAATCCTCTCCTTCTTTCCTAGGAATTGTTTTCTTCTTGGCGTAGTAAAGCTCATCCATCCGGACGAACTTGTCAGCTTGAAAGTGGAAGTCTTGTAGGTTGTTACAGCCATTTACAAAGAGCTGCTTCAAGAAGGGGGTATTCACAATCAAGCCAGAATGGACAGCTATGAGCTTATCATGATCGTTCATATCTTGGCCTTTAAAACTTCAGTGTTGAACCTTCTCAAGTAGTCCCCCGAAGGTTTCCCTGCCTTTGTTTTATATTTTCCAAGGCTGTATAATCGATAGTAGGATCTTTGTAGATATAAAATTGGGTTGAGAACTTGTAAGAAAATTGCTTCCAAGAATATATGGTTTTTTTCCCTATATTGCCTGTACCATTTGGTTGCTACTCCCTAGAGAGTAACTGGGAACAATCGGCATCTGACAGCTCCAGACGCGTTATACAAGTCCATCTGACTGTCAAAACCATAAGATGATCGTCGGGGTCTGTAACCCCATGATATTTCATGGATGGGATTTTGACATATGTTGGTATTACTGTAGCCATGATTTCGTCAGTGAAAGGTGGCACCCTCTCATTGTCATTGACGTTTTCATCCATTGTTGTTTTTCCCTTGGAATTCATGGCATCGTTAATAGCCTTCTCAGCGGCATCTTTCAGATAAGATTTGACATTGCCATAGTTTTTCTGTTTGGGGAAATATTCTTTTGATGTAGAACTCCCAGATTGTTCCATTGATTTGTCAAGAACCCTTCCCTGATGATTAGATTTCGATTGGGGAAGTTCCTTCTTCTTTGATGATGTCAGATCCACTTTGCCTTTAAGCTCAATGGAATTAGCTTTTTGATTCCTCCTGGGAGAGACTACCTCTTCTCCTTGAGTTTGTCTCGGAGTCTTCGAAGATTTTTGAGATAAGGCCATCTTTAGTAGCTCCTGCATCTCCTGCATCTGTTGTTCCAAGCATTTGATTTTAGTTGAATTTTCATCTTTTTGTGCTGGCGATGAAGAATGTCCAGGAATGGCCCTATCCAGTTTAAAAGATGGAGTTATATCTTACTCCAAAGTGGTGGTATTTATTGCTCCTTCTATGATCCCACTTAAACGTTTTGACCTCATTTTCCTATGTAAGAGAAATGAGCTACAATTAGTCTGTATACAAGCAAAAGGTCAGAGGTTCAAGCCCTCCTTCTAGCGCCAAAAATGTTAACAAGAAAACCTGTTATCGTCCCCAATGCTATTTGTATGGTTATTAGATTCAAACGAAAGCAAATTATTGAATGAATCAACTCCTTCGAAGCATGCCCTTCGGCTAGATTGACACAATCGAAAGGGTTTAAGGTGATAGCTTCACCTTTCATTAAAGATGACTCAATCGAAAGGGTTAACAAAGTCATCCCTTCCTTTCGATTAGATTGGCTTAGTCGGAAGGCTTCAAGGGATTAACTTTGGAATACATATTTAGAAAGCAACATCTGATTAAGGCCTCTCTTTAGAGTCGATCGAAAGTAGCTGATCATCCTTGCCCTTCATTCCTTTTGTCCATGTCGAAAGATATCATTCAGGACCTTCTGATCATGTCGAAAGGGATGCTTACATCATTAGTATGACATAGTTGCTTTCAACCTTATGGGTTCATTACTCTTGCCGTGGAACTCCTTCAAAAGGGTCTCTGATGCCTCGAGGGATCGATCCCCTTCAAACGAGTTCTCTTATATTCAATTGTTATTCAATTATAAACTAGGTTTCCTCTCGGAAACACCCCTTTCGATCAAGTCGATAGTGGTTCCTCCCCTTCGAAACAGTCTTGGCTTATCACTTCCTATAATTCACTTTGTTTTCCTTGCATAAGATCGATCTGGGTATCCCCAAGTATCTTGATCTTAACATGGTCGAAACCCCATCATCACTGTAGTTTTTAATATTAAGCGCAGGTTTCGATGATGATGTATTTCGATCGCATTTTCCTTGGTCGACCTTATGCATTGCGTAGACAAAAAGAAATCATGAGAAAAGGTTAGAATCATGTGCAATTTATCATTAGTCTAGCTAATGATCTATATGATCTTCCTCACCGCTAATATCCTTAATGAATTGTCATCTTCCTTTTTTATTTATAATCCAAAATGAGTTACAAGATCTAGAGCTTTTTCCCTAATTTGATTTAGGTTTTCTTGAGAATACAATCATAACTAAGAGAGTGGAGTAAAGGAAATGAATTCAGGATTCTAGGATCCGGTCCCCCAAAACTAGACCCCTTGGGTCTTATTTATAGATGTATGTCGGCCCCTTTGCACGCCTTTGATTTCGAATGGGTCGGAAGGATCCCTTTTATATGCCGCCTAAAGCCTTTCGATTTGGTCAAAAGGCCATGACCACTTTCGATGTTATTGAAGAGCGTCCGCTTAGTTTACTCTTTCAACTCCTTTATCCTTTCCAAGACCTTTCGACTGAGTCGAAAGGGGCCTTTATTATCCTTTCGCCTTTGTTGATCTCTGAATACTGCTTTCTCTACAGTACCTTCCGACACTGTCGAAAGATTTCCTGAATGCACCTTCTCCCTTCTTGTTGTTATTGGAAATAAGTTTAAAGCTTCCTACACTGTCGATAGGTCGTTCATATTGGTTTCGAAGAGATTCAAGTGTCAATGGTTTCAATGAGGTTGTGTAACCTTTGAATGCATGCCTTAGGACTGGGGTGGAACCTTCTCTTAAAATTATGGGCCTCGACCGGTTCGAAAGGCTTGTATATGCTTTCGAAATGGTTGTGTTAGGAGCGAGACCTTTGATTTCGAAAGGTTTGGCAAGTAAGCGAGAGAGCACCATCTATTGCTTTCGAAAGGGGTTTTGAAGCTATCCTTGCTTGTTTATCTTTGTCGAAAGGTTGAAAGTGGTAGAAGGGTATATCTATTCCCATCTAGGTCGCAAGCCTTTGCACTATATGAGTAGTTGGTGCCTTCACTCCTTTGCTACCTACTTAAGGCCTTCGAAACAACCTCTTATGTCTTTTATGGAGCCAAGGCCGGTTTCTTCATCGAAACCTCGATCGTATTAAATTTTTTTCATACTTCTGCTCTCGTATATATTTTATGGCTAACACCCATCATGATCATATAATTGATTGGTCATCAGAATATTCTAGTTCATTAGAGATGCCCAAGGCAAAGCAGATAGAATACTTGGTGCAGGAGCCAAATACGCCCGTAAGCGAGGGCTCATCCTCTAGGAACCTGTTACACCCCGTAAGTTTATAGTAATTAATAAATAATTATTAAGGCTCGAAAATAGAATTTGAGAAAACTTTAGAATTTGGCCATGAAACTTGAACCTTTGCGTTCGTGGTAATTATTTAAGCAACTTTCATAATTAGAGTTTTGCGATCAGAGTTTAAATGAATAAGTTATTAGCGTTTGAAACTTTTAGAATGAAAATAATTAGAAACAGAATATAGGAAATAAATAATAATAAATGGAGGACCTCATTTGTTGACCTCCTTCTTGGGCCAGTCGACCATTAGTTGCCGACCGCCTATAGGGGAGCGGTCGATCGACCCTAAAGGTGGAAACTAGGATTGAAACTTGGCCAAAAAGTTTAGATTTAATTATTAAAATCTTACCGATATGATTAATTCGAGCGCATATAAATACAGGCTTAACCCCTCACTTCTCATCTCATATTTTATGATCAAAGCAACGAAGCTCTATCATTTTCCTTTCTCCACTATTTCTAAAAATTATAAAATATTTTATATATACACACACACACACAAAATAGAATGGGGGTTGAAAATAAAAGAGAGGAAGGGAAGAAGTAAATCAATGTTGTGAAAGAAAAAGGAAATTTCAATAATTATAAATCTATATTCCCCTTAATCCCTTAGAGCTTTAATTCTAACAGTATGTATATATATCTTGTTATACATATTCTTTTGGATTAAGAAGGAAAAGAAGTTAAACTAAAGGGATGAGTTCGGATTTGGAAGATTTGGAAAGCTTGAAAGGTGAGTGAGAAATTATATGATTTATTTATAACATTGAAATTTATACCGTTGAGTTTTATTTAATTATTATGCTTATGCAAGATCTATGAAGTCATAGGCTTAGCAAAATGAAATCTTACCTTCATATTCTGTAAGTTAGGTAATTGGAATAGGAATGATATTTACACCCTAATCTAGAAATTTGAAAATCAGTCTCTAAATTTTTTAAATTTGAATGTTGATAAGACTACAAGATTTATTCCAGATTTATGACAGTTGGGTTGTACATTATTAGTATTAGTTTATATTGCCTTAGTTTGACTTGAAAGTGAATTTCTATGTTTTAATTGATTGGAAGCGTTTTGGGTACAATTTAGTCGTATTTATTTCCATCTAATTTTCGTAAATTATGTAACTCCAAAAATATATATATAAAGTGTGTCGTTTGAATTAAAAAGAAATATACCAGAAAGGAAAGAGATGTGTAAAGTACGAATGTTCTCCTCCATAGTTTGCACTGTCTATTTCAATAAAGTAAAATAAATAGTTTCGTGTAATTTCAAAAGGAGCACAAGTCTCACTTTTGGATAATTTATGAAAGGTTATAACAGTAATCCTTTTTAGAAAGGATGGCTTTAATATATTTAAATGTGGAAATAAATGTTCTAGAATTCCTAAGCGTAGGAGTTAACAGTTAGAAATAGTTATACATATACATATACATGCATATAATCGCACCTACCAATATATATAGCATAATATACGTCAATTTTCGCATTAGTCATAATTAGGACGTCTAGTTATAAATAGCATTTATAGGATAGGATGTATAAATGGAAAATAGATAGTAACTTCAAAATTAATAGAGAAATATATGTGCAGTTAATAAGGAGCTACATGAATAAAATGGGGACATAAATGTGTTTAATAGGACTGGTTAAAAGATTTAGTATAGCATGTGTAGGGAAATGAAATAGGCGTAATAGGTTGAATTAGAATGAATCAATAATGTTGTTATAGATTGTCTAAATAAAATAATGATGATCATTTATTTCGGACAATTGACATTTATGGAATATAGTAAATAAGCATATAAGATACGAATTAAATGCTAGAAGGAAGTATAATTTTCATAATGCGAATTTTTACAGCCTTAATTATACATTTGGAACATGTATGAATTAGTGGCTCTAACCCAACATTTAGGCTTAGGATGATTGGTTTGGTTTAGTGGGTTAGGATGCATGGTCGGTAGAGTTATACAACAAAATTATACCCTTCACCTAGAGGCTACCGGCGGTTGTGTGTACTTACTACTGATGTGGGACATCTCCGACAATACGACCCATGGAAAAGGGATATGCGGTTATGTATTGCTAGGGAAACTATACCAAGGGTTCGCCTTGGATTTGAAGTATTAAATAACCCGGTTCATTTTGGGGAAATGGGGTCTGCTTCATTTTTGATAAGTGGTATTAAGTAATTAGAATAGGCATTTCTCTTGACTTACATTAGGTTGGTATAAATGAGATTTTTGCTGTGGTAGATCAGCGGGCTATGTCAGTATTGTTGTTGAACCGGTATTTAGTAGCAGGGCTATCATATAGGCTATGGCCATCGGCGGTCCTGAGTGGTCGGCAGCAAAGACTCGGTTTATGCTCTGATGAATTTTACTTCTTACTAGTATAGAGTTTGTATGGGATACATGCAGGCCTCAAAGGTTAATTAGTTAGTTGTTTATTTGTCGGAGGTGCGCTAGTTGACCCTCATATAAGTCTTTGAAATGCATTAGTAATACGAAAATTAAATTATAAAGCCGTATCTAGGGGTCATTAGTCTCCATACCTTGAACTGATTGACTAGCATTCATGTAGCAGAGAGCCCGCTTCAGAGTTGAGGTATTAAATTGTCGTTTGGTTTGCCTCCTCCCTATTTAAGAAGTATTATGTAGTCGGGATTTTCTTTTGGGTAGTACATCGTTTAGATATATAGGTATACATGCATACATATAGTTATACCTCGAAGAAGGTTGGACATATCGTACGCGCACATAGAATTGAATGAATAAGCCGTAAATAATATACATGATACTTAAATAGAAATTAATTTGTATAAATTAGTGTCATGGATAAAGTATGTAGTTTTCTAGTTAACAGAGCGTTGTTCTGACCCCCTCCTCTTTATAGCCCAGAGGATAGATTTAGAGGGATATGCTGCTGGTGCAATATGGGAACTCCAAATGGTGAAGTCTTCTCATTCATGCTCGACACTGACAAGGCGACTACATATCCAAGGAATAAGATTGATTCTAAGATAATGGCCTTAGGTTGTATATATGTTCTATTATATTTTTCTGTTCCTCTATGAGTTTTTATAAATAGCTCTATGATATATTTATGTTTATTACGAGTTACCAAAATCAACGATTTATATCTTAATGGACTTGGATTTTGATTTCGTCGAAATTCCGGCCTATTAAGGTGCGGGTTGTTTACATTTAGTATCAGAGCTTAGGTTAGTCAATCATAAGAATTATGATATGTTGAGAGAACGTATTTGTATTTTACATAGATATATTATATGCAAAATTTTATGAATTCCGACTATAGAAGTAGTTGCGATCATATTCTGAAAAGATGGATGAGGCAACTAAGAGTTGGAACAATAAATAGAGTTAAATTTATACACCTACCCCGATTACCCCACGGAGTGTATGTCGTACCAAAAGGCATTGACAAAGATAAGCATGACTACAACATATAAAAGGATTTCTGAAGCTAGATGGTACTTGACTCCTTCATTGGGTCTAGGCTACCTTATGATTGAAGATTATGATGGATTGCCCATTGAAGACGTACATTTCCTCTATGGGAGATAAGAGTTGCAAGCATTTGGAAGCAAGATGTGAAGAAGGATTGAGCAAGTTCTTGCAAGAAGGTGTACACTAATCACCATAAGAAAATAGCCAGTTTTTTAGTATATACTCTTAATAATAAGAGGTTAAGAGTTAAGGAAAAAGAAGAAAAGTCCAAATGAAAAGATGATTAAAGTCCATTTTGGAGTCCAACCCCATGTGAGAGAAGTTGAAAAAAAGGTTTTTGGAAATTCCTCGAGACGTTTTGAACAGGTTTTCTTAAAGGATTTATTGGGAAGGTTGTTGTTTTGAAAAAGCAAGAAAATTTTGAAATTCTTATTTTAAAATTGGTTGGGTATAGAAATTTCGATTTAAAAGTTTTAGATAAAGGGGTTTTTCGTTTTTGAAATGAATGGAAAAGAGAGCGTAAGTTTGATTTAATGATCTTTTTTCTATTTTGTAAATTTCAAAGTTAATTTTTAAAGTTCTTTCTAAGGGGTTGATAAATGAAAATTGTACTTGATTGGAATGGAGCAAAGAGAATAGAAGGGTAAGAAAGCCCGATAGTTGAAGATAGGAGGAATATTCCCTTATAAGGAAAATGAAGAGAAAAAGGCTGAAATAGATCTATACACGTATCTTTTCATGTTAATGAAGTAAAGGTAAAGTGAGGCTATTGCACTACAATGAGTCAGTGAGGAAAACAATAAAAGTGGAAAAAAAACTATGTAAGAAGAAGCCACTAGAAGGCAATTTGGGTAGGAGAAATTTAAATTGTAGTGACGCTAGGGAATTTGAATAGGAACAACATTAGGAATTTATATTAAAATAGTGTTTGTAATCTAGTTAGGAACAATGTAGGAAATTAGAGGCAAAACGTATGAAAAATGGATAATTTCCATAAATATGTGCAATAATTGCACATATCTTTTGGAAGTTCCCC
Organism: Allium fistulosum; assembly: GCA_030737815.1. NCBI lineage: Eukaryota > Viridiplantae > Streptophyta > Magnoliopsida > Asparagales > Amaryllidaceae > Allium > Allium fistulosum. The sequence continues at coordinate 746,089,889 of CM060905.1, read as the reverse complement.
TCATGTGCTATTAGAATCCTCGCCAAGGTTGAAAGCAGAAATAACATGAATAGTAAGAAAATAATAACATTAAAGTTATCCTTGTCTACTCTAGTTATCACTATTTAAAGTTATAGAAGATGTTTTTGAAAAAAAGGGTTCGGTATGACAACTGGATTTTTAAACGTGATAAATCCATGTAGTAGTAAGTCTTTGGAAAGGGAAACTTTTCATCGCTCCTTTTGGAAACCAAGTAATTTTTGAAAAATCTTTCTAAGTTTATATTTTCAAAGATAATTTTTTTGGACAAAGTACTTCATGGCTGTAATTTTTAATTTTATAAAGAGTAATGAAAACCAATCCAATTTTGGATATGGAGTAGATAAGTATAAGTGCCTAAGTAAGACGAGTTGAAGGTCAGGCTATAAATAAAACAGCTATGTATGCTTGTAGGGTAGCAACAAGGTGGCAACAAGGAATCCGCGGTTAATATAAGGAATATTATTATGGACCAGATAATATTTTATTAGAGATGTGTGAAAGCCATAAGAAGAATCCTCCAAAGAATGAGGAATGATATTAAAGTACAGTTTTGCAGCTACTAGGATATACTCGCATGAAAGATCAAGGATAAAGAACGTAAATACCAAAGTTTGAGGATACCATCAGGAGATTTTGATTATAATAAGATAGTAGTATGACTGGAGAAGAGAGTAAGGAGATGGTGAACAAACATGGAGGATGTTGGTTGACTTAAGGTTAAAGATAGCAAGATAGGTGGTAGATAAGTTATTCAACCAAGCCAACTTTTTGATGAGTTATTCTAAATGTGAATAGTTTATATTTCTTATCCACTGCAATGTGGGAATGCACAATTTACCCCATAATCGGGTGTAATAATTGAAGTAATAGATGGACTTTATTTATTGGAAGCCAAGAAGGTGAGTTAAGACATGTGAGTTATAGTATAATGACATAATAGAAGCGTCTATCTTAATTAAGGGGTGATAGGGCCATAACATCATTACCACCATTTGATGTTAAAGGGAAGCTTCCAAAAATCGTTTTCTTTTAGATTATTTGAATTATAATCGCTAGTTGTCTCCCATCGGGTATTGGAAAAGCGTACGATATGATATGAGATATGTTTCTACTTTATCACTCTACGAACCTTTTGGATGAGCTTTGACCACTATATATTGGGAAAGTGTGTAAAAAGGAGATCTCATAAGATTTCTTAACTAGCAATAAAATATAGTTAAAGCGGGAACTTAACTAGGAAATTAGGTTAGTAGCTAGAAATAACGAATGCTTAGATACCCAAACTTTGGAATTTCGGAAAAAATAAATTTTAGAAAGTAGAGAATAGGGAAGGGCTATTATGAAATCAGGGGTTCCTTAAAAGATAAAATTTATAAATATGTTTGTTTATTGTTTTAGAGTAAAAGAAAAGGTTCCCAACTCTAGGATTAACTGCATATTGCTATGGCCAATCATAGGCACTAACTCATTGGCTGGATCACGATTACATTAGGATGCAGCTTGATTTTTTATAAGGATGGAAATGCAAATGTTTTGAAAAATTATGTTCAAATGCTTATAGAAAGTTGTGTTCAAATGATTTTGGAAAGTTGTGTTTAAATGCTTTTGAAAGTTATGTTTAAATGCTTTTGAAATTTTAATTTCTCAAACTATTTTGCAAAATTGTTTGGAAAGGAAAAAGTTTTTTATGGGAAATAAGAGTTTTTCTGATTTTCAAAGGCCATATTCTTAGTGTAGGGAAGGTTAACGTGTTAGCGAATATGAATTTTATCGTTCGACAAGGGTTGACAGTATACAAAACAAGGGGAATAACAAAGGCAAAAGCTATTTTAGGTTTGGAAGTTTTATTTACATACGTTTTGATAGTGAACAAAAGCTTGCGCTTAAAATATTTCTTTTTTAACATCTAAAAAGAAACCTCCTTATGCGATTGTATTTGGAAAAATTGGATAAAAACTTAGGGCAAATGAGAAGGTTCCAAAGTACAACGGAATCTAAAAGAAGGATGGAAATGTAAAAAATTTCATCTAAATTCCTTTTTTGACATAGGAGTATAGATTTTCAAATTTAGGATGTTAAGAATTATGTGTTACATATTGGATGGTAGGGATTGTATGCAATATTGGTCGAACCATACTCATACTCGTAGAAGTGTAGAAATTGTTGTGTGAAAAAAGGATTTTTGATTTTTGAAAACTTGCACACATATAGAATAGCAATTACTTATAGGTTGGTTGGTTCAAATTTTCAAAATGTTTTTAAAAAGAATGCATTCATATAGGGGACGCTGATTTAGAATTATTCGACATGCATATCATATATGTTGTGAATCCGTGATACACCGTGCACTTGTACATATATGGCTGCAAAATCGGTTATACACCAATTGATGGTTGTGCGCTATGTTACATGATCAACCCTTGAGGAATTTCAGGGACGAAATTATTTTAAAGGGAGAGAATGTAACACCCCGTAAAATTAACGGTAATTAATAAATAGTTATTAAGGCTCAAAAATGAAAATTAAGCAAAAGTTGGAATTTGGCCATGAAACTTGTACCATTGCATTCGTGGCGATTTTCTAAGCAATTTTCATATTTAGAGTTTTGCAATCAGAGTTCAAACGAAGAAGTTATTAGCGTTCAGATTCTTCGGAACAAAAATAATTAAAAACAGAAATAATAATCATAATTAATGCAGGACCCCTTCGGTCAAACCCCTCTTTGGGCTGAGCGTTTGACCGCCTATACAGGAGTGATCGACCGGTCCTAAAGGTGGTGGCTAGGGTTTAACCTTAGTTAAACGGTTAGGATTGAATTATTTAAATCTAAAGAATACGATTGATTCGAGCACCAATAAATACAAGCCTGATCCCTCACTTCTCTTCTCATATTTTCTTATCAAAGCAGCGAAACTCTGCCATTTTCCTTCTCCGCTATTTCTTGAAATTATACACACACACTCACACAAAAAACAAAGAAGGGTAGAAAATAAAAGAGACGAAGAGAGGAAGCGAATCAACGTTGCAAAAGAAAACGGTAATTTCAATAATTATAAATCTGTATTCCCTTTAATTCCAAATCTTTTCACAGATCTGTAATTCTAATAGTATGTATATATCCTTTTATGCATATTCTTTCAGATTGGAAAGGAGTATGAGTCAAATTAAAATGATGAATTCAGAATATTTGGAAAGTTGAAAGGTGAGTGGGAAATTATATGATTGATTCATAACATTGAAATTTATATCGTTGAGTTTTACTTAATTATTATGCCTATGCAAGATCTGTGGAGTTGTAGGCTTAGGAAGGTGAAATCTCACCTACATATTTTGTAAGTTAGGTAATTGGAATAGGAATGGTATTTACACCCTAATCTAGAAATTTGAAAATCAATCCCTAAATTTGTTAAAGTTGAATGTTGATAAGATTGCAAGATTTGTTCCAAATTTTTGATAGTTGGATTGTAAATTATTAGTATTAGTTTATATTGCCTTAGTTTGACTTGGAATGTGAATATCATGTTTTAATTTATTGGGAGCGTTATGGGTACAATTTAGTTGTACTAATTTCCGTGTAATTTCAATAAATTGTCTAACCCCAAAAATATGTATAAATTTTACGTCATTTGAATTAACAAGGAATATACCAAAAATGAAAGAGATGTGTAAATTACGGATGTTCTCCTCCACAGTTTGCACTGTCTATTTCAATAAAAGAAAATAAATAGTTTATTGTAATTTCAAACAGAGCAAAAGTCTCACTTTTGGGTAATTTATGGAAGGTTATATCGGTTATCCTTTTTAGAAAGGATAGTTCTAATATATTAAAATGTGGAAATAAATGATCTAGAATTCCTAAACATAGGAACTAATAGTCAGAAGTAGGAATATTTACATATGTGTGTGTATAATCATGCCTACTAACATATACATATGCATATACATGCACATACATATGTGTATATATACCGTAATATACATCAATATTCGCATTATTTATAATTAGGACGTCTAGTTATAACTAGCTTAGTAAATTATATGATTAGAATATGTAGTGGAAAAGAGATGGTAACTCCAAAATTAATATGCAATAAATGTGCAGTTAATAGGGAGTTACATGAACTAAATAGGGACATAAATTTATTTACTGGGACTGGTTAAAGGATTTAATATGGCATTTATGAGAAAATGAAATAGGTTGAAGTAGAATGAATAAATAAATGTTATTAGAGATTGTCCAAATAGAATAATAATGAACATTTATTATGGATAATTGACATTTATGGAATATTGTAAATAAGCGTATAAGATAGGAATTAAATGTTGGAAGGCAGTATAATTTTCATAGTGGGAAATTTTATAGCCTTAATTGTATGTTTAGAACAAGCGTGAATTAGTGGACCTAGCCCAACATTTAGGCTTAGGATGATCGATTTGGTTTAGTGGGTTGGAATGCAAGGTCGGTAGAATTATATAACAGAAATTCTACCCTTCACTTAGAGGCTACCGGCAGTTGTGTGTAATTACTACTGATGTGGGACATCTCTAATCATAAGACCCATGGGAAAGGGATATGCGGTTGCATATAGGTATGGACAAATATACTAATGGTTCACCTTAGATTTGAAGTATGAAATAGCCCGTTACTTTTTAAGGAAATGAGGTATGCTTTATTTCTGATAAAAGGTATCAAGTAACTAGAATGGGCATTTTTCTTGACTTAATTAGGTTAGTCTAGATGGGATTTCAGCGGTGGGAGGTCGGTAAGCTATGCCAATATTGATGTTAAACCAATATTTAGTAGTAGGGCTAGCACGTAGCTGTGACCGTCGGCAGTCCCAAGCGGATGGTAATAAAACTCGGGTTATGCCCTGACGAATTTTTCTTCCTAATAGTGTAGAATATGTATGGGATATGTGCAGACCTCAAAGTTTAATTAGTTAGCTGTTTGTTTGTTCGAGGTAGGCTATTTAACCCTTATATGAGTCTTTGAAATGCATTAGTAATATGATAATTAAATTATAAAACCATATCTAAGGGTCATCGGTCTCTGTACCTAGAATTGACCGACTAGCATTTACGTTGCTGAGGGCCCACTTCAGGGTTGGAGTACTAGATAGTCGTTGAGTCTACCTCCTCCCTATTTATGAAATATTAAGTGACCGAGGTTTTCTTTTAGGTAGAACATCGTTTAGATATATATATATATATATATGTATATAGGCATATATATAGTTATACCTCGAAGAAGGTTGGATATATTGTATGCGCACATAGGATTAAACAGATTAGCCATGAATAATATACATAACACTTAAATAGAAATTAATCAACATAAATTAATGTTATGTATAAAGTATGCAACTTCCGGCCATTAAAACGTTGTTTTGATCTCCTTCTCATTTCAACCCACATGATAGATTTAGAGGGACATGTTCTGGTGCAAGATGAAAACTATAGATGGTGAAGTCTTCTCATTCATGCTCGGTACTGACAAGGCAACCAGATATCCAAGGAATAATATTGATTCTAAGGTAATGACCTTAGTCAGTATATATGTTTTATTATATTTTTTTGTTCCATTTTGAGTTTTTATAGATAGTCCTCTGATATACTTATATTTTTTATAGGTTACCAAAACTAAATATATGTATCTGAATGGACTTAGATTTCAATTTAGTTGAAATTCGAACCCATTAAGGTTCGGGTTGTTACATAGCCCTTCCGATCGTGGCTCTTCGGTAAAGTAACCCATAGCGTGTCTCTTACTTTGAGGGGGAATGTTCTAGCAGCAATAGAATGAAGTCTCCTTGTCCGCATTTAACTAGCTGGGGGACCGACCGGATGAGGGTATCTTTGCTTTGTATTTCTACTTTCTTATTTTCCTTCTTTCTTTTTTCTAACTCTTTTGTGGAGTTTTTCAGTGGTCTATTTGAGCTTGTCTGCCGTTCTTGATGCTGCTTTCATGGGGGAACGTAGTCGGAGAGTCCCGCCTCGCAACCCCATACCAACACCATTTCTCAACTACGGCAATCAGACCTTAGTGCCCTACCATGCATGTCGACTACCTGTTAACCACTTTTGGGGAGCGGGCATATTTTTCCCCTACATGACCCGATGCTACAAGATGAGCCTCCGATCGAAGGTGGCCGTGGTGAGGAAGAGTCGGAGCAGAGGGGGATTTCCAAGAGGCCTCGGTTTGTTAAGTCGGTGGGTTTCGAGAGGGGCCCCACTTAAAAATTTTTGAAGGAGGTGGAGGTATTCAGTCCTTGACCAAGGGAGATTGAACTCAAGGTTGTCAGGTCGACTAATTTGAAGGCTATTGAGGAGGTTGACGACTTGCAGATGTTGGCGTATACATTGGCTGGAGTAGCATTGGAGGCCATGCACAACAGGTGTTGGTCTAGGTCCGAATGGGAGACTTAATCCCTAGAGGAGGTTCTTAATGCCCAATTGATGGAAGCTTACTTAGTAGGATATTCATACTTAGCAAATTTTCTTTCATTTCATGACTTAAACCTTGAACTGCTTATTACATAGGCAGCGCCGCGAGCTCAACTAACCCCTTTAGGTCTATCGGACCTAATTAAGTAAGCGAAGGAGGAGAAGGCTGCATGCTATTAGGTAGAGGCAGTGAAAGAGGTGCTGGAGAAAAGGGCCGAGGATGCTAGGGGAGTCATGGCTTTTAAGAGAAGGGCCTTGCAGGCCGAGCAGGCTAAGGGCACTACCATTAATAAAAAGGCCAAGGAGTGGAGGCAACTGGGGGAGAAACTTTGGTATATGAAAGCGGACTTGGAGACGAGTTGCAAAGAAGTGGGCGAGTTGAGAGAAAAGCTGCAGAAGTACGTGGATTGCATAATCCAGGAGGAGATTGTGAGGGAGAAGAGTGCCTTGGACCTACAATGGGAGGGTAGGGTGACCGTGATATTAAAGCTGATTTTTTTCTACCAACTACCACCACCTATTATCAATCTCCTTCATTAACTCTATAACATAGTGTAGAGGTCCACATTGATATCCTTCATTAACTCTATAACATAGTGTAGAGGTCCACATTGATATCCTTCATTAACTCTATAACATAGTGTAGAGGTCCACATTGAGGTTGCAACGAAGATGTCCATGGTGATTCTAACCTTGGAGTAGATTGCCTCCAGAATAGGAGGACCAAGTTAGCCTACTGTTTATGATCCCCCACTGGTGGACAAGAAATTAATTTGTGATGATGACTGCCAGGTCACAAGATCTCTCCCACCCCTATAGGCAATTTAACTGGATTTTTCTTTGTTTTTTGGATGAGGTATCAATCGGGTCATAACCCGTTTTTGTAAATGTTAAATATTATAAATATTTTCTTGCATATCAAGAATCATTATTTTGGATTAGTTTATCTTTGAATCTTATGTGCTTGCCTTGTATTTACTTTGCTAACATTGTGCATGTTTGAATGTATACTCGTATGCCCCTTGTGCATACTTCTTATATCCGAAGTTGGGCAGCTTGGTTGCCTCTAGCGTTCTTTAAGTAAACATATAGAATTAGCTTTTGGTGCACAAGATAGCATAAGCAAAAATGATGAAGGAAAAGACTGCTCAAATCAAATAAAACATATCTTTAAATGAAATTGCCAGCCTACATCCTTATGCGGTGGGAATAAGCTATGGTTGGGGCTTTATTGGGTAATTGACTAGTGCTTTTAGCAAGGAAGGAAGCATCGATCATCTTGTGCCTCCTCGCAGAACAGAACTACGGATGCTTGGTTCGGAGTTGCGATGTGGGCAACTTCATGGTTAGGGCATTAGTACCCCATCACACTGGGTACATGGGCAGCATCATGGGCGAACAAATTGGAACCACTCCAGGGATAGTCTCATCATTAGTTCATCGAAACCTTTGGTGAGGAAAGAAGCATTGAGTGGTAGCACATCCATATGGATGCCTGAATCAGAGTTATAATGTGAGCAACTACGCCATCAGGGCACCAATGCCCCTTCCTACTAGGAGGACGGGTAGTATTACGAATGAATGAATCTGGACCACACTAAGGGTTGTCTCGCCATCGGTTCGTTGGTGCCTTCTTTAAGGAAGGAAGCATTGAGTGGCATGCACATACCCATGGAGCAATAGTAAGGATGCCTGTTACGGAGTTACGACGTTGGTAACTACACCGCCAAGGCATCAGTGCCTTATCCCACTAAGGGGATGGGCAGCATCATGCGAGAACGAATCGAGAGCACTCTAGGGTGATCTCGCCATCGTTTCACGGATGCCTCCTGTAAAGAAGGAAGCATTGCGTGGCTTGGATAAACCCATGGAGCAGCAAGACGAATGTTGGGTTCACAGTTACAACGTAGGTAACTGCACCACTAAGACACTAATGCTTCATCCTACAAGGAGGAACAGGCAATATTATGGGCAAACGAATCGCGACCACTCCAGGTGTGGTCTCTCCATTAGTCTATCGATGACTCCGATGAGGAAGGAAGCATTGAGTGGCTTGCATAATCTCATGGAGCAATGGTATGGATGCCTAGTTCTGAGTTACAACGTGGATAACTATGCCGTTAGTGCATCAATGCCTCGTCTCACTAGGGGAACGGGCATCATTATGGGAAAATGAATCAGAACCACTATAGATATGGTCTTACCATCGATCGTTGATATCACTAGTGAGGAAGGAAATATTGAGTGGCTTGTGCATCCCCACGGAGCAATTTCTTAGGCGTTCCCCATTTATAGATATAGGATTTTGGCCTAACCCCTATGGATAACCATGACTATGAGGCCCTCCACGATGGTGGGGGTTCAGATATATTGATTCCAATTGATTAGCCTGGTTGTCACTCAATCAAGAATGTTTCCAGGATGTCTTCTTTCACATTCCATATACCAAAAGAGTTGATACAATTTCCAATACCTTATAACTATGGCAACGTTTCATAGCCTTATAGCAGTAGCTTATAAAATTTTATGTGATATGCCCGATGGCACTCTATGTTCCATGTGTAGGACATGTGGATGCCATTGGGGTGTGAGACGAGGTAGGTTTCATTGACGAGTGCAGCACTAATTACATATGGGCCCTCCCAGTTCAGCCCTAGGACTCCATCGGTCGGGTTCTTAGTATTGGGGAAGACACGACCAAGCACTAAGTCCACGACTTTAGATTGGCAGAGCTTTGCCCTTACATTGTATTGCTTAGTTATCTTTCTTTTTTCCGCTTACATCCCCAATTCAGCCTCTGCACTTTTTTATTCTAAGCCATCGAGCTCGAGCTTGAGCAACTCTCCATTTTTCTTGGGGTCATCGATGAGATGCCTCAAAGATGGTAGTCGGCCTCAACTGGTGGCATAGCTTCATATCTGTAAGCCAAGGAGAAAGGAGAGTGTCCTCTTGATGTGCAGCTAGCTGTGCAGTATGACTGGAGTATAAGTGATAGGTCCTTGGCCCAGTTTTCCATAGCCTTCGTAAGGAGCTTCTTCTGTGGGTTACGGAATTATGGGCCTGTAATGACCCTAATTTTTAGTAACATTATTTAGGGCATTTAATTAGCTAAATTAAATAAAATAATATGATGACTAGGGGATTAATATTTATAATTAACATAGGGGTAGCCGTGCCATATAAATAAATGAACTAAGATAAAATAAGTTAGAAAAATAGGTAAGGGCAAAATAGGTAGAAGGATATTCTTATACCCTAAATCCTCATGTAACTCGTACCATACGTTCATTTCATAATCCAAAAACATAAAATTGAGGCACACCATTTTAAAGAACAAGAGGAAGAAAGCTAAAGGAAGAAGATTAATCACTCAAATTCATTCAAATCTCAAACTCCTTAATCTCAAAGGTAAGGTGAATAATGACTACCTCTCATTTTTCTGATTGTTATCCATTTTAAGATGAATCCGAGTTTATTTGCAATGATTTTCAATGTTTTTGAATGATAGAATGCTTATATTTTCTTATTGATGTTTTGTGCTTATTCATATAAACTTTATGATATGTTTTGATGTGAAAACCCTATTAAATGACATCCAAATGCCTTGTGAATTTAGACTTAGATCAAAAATGATATTTTAGAGATGGGTTTCAAGTTTCATAATTTTCTAAATTACTGTGGATTTAAATTAATTTTCTAGTGAGGAAAATGATTATTTGGGTATAAAATAATTTACGGCAAAATTATTTATGTTTTGGGTCTGAAATTAATATATGTTAGAAAACATATTGAAAATGATTTTTTGGAATTTTTGTAGAATTTTCCTAAGTGTTTTAATAGATATGTAAAATTATTTAAGGTATGGGACTTTAATGTTTTATATATTTATAAAAGAAGAAGAGGTATTTTGTAAATTATCTAAGTTGTTTAGATCTAAAAGCTTGGCAGTACTTTTAGAAAAGAAAATTTGAAACCAATAAAATTTTGACAAACAAGGTAGTAGAAAGCTAAAAATCGGGTTTTATTACCTTTTACATGTTCCGCCACTTTGGGCACCTTGGGTTTTGACTGAGTACTTCTGCCTCTATTGTTATCAAAACCAATGCACATAGTATCAATAATTTGGTACATAGTGAATTGGACTAAAGCGAAAGGTACTGGGTCGAGACCATAAGTTCCGATAGGGTCGAAGCATAACTTTGTTTTTAAATGAAATAGCGCCTACTATTTTTTCGAAGGAAGTGCTTTCGACTTGGTTGGCTTATGACAAAGTCAAGTTGTTTTAAAGGAATGGTTTCAAATGGGTGGCACCTTTGTTTTAAGTAAAATGCTTTCGAAGGGATCGAAGCTCCTGGTTGTCGCTTTTCTTAACTTTCGAAGTAACTGGTTTCAAAGGGAATACTTTGTTTTAAAATCCAAATCACTTCTCTAATGCTTTCGGAAGGTTGGTTTCGACACCATCACTTCTTTACTTAGGAATAGCTTTCAAAAGAGTACTTTCGACTTAAATGGTTTTAATAACCCTTTTTCTCTATTGAAGGTGGATCCCAAATGGTTTTGAAAGAGATGGTTTTAATTGGTTTGAAAAGGTGTTTTCAACATGTTTTAAATTGAACCCAAATGCTTTTGAAAGGTTGCTTTTACAAAGGTTTTGATGCTTTCGAAAGATTTCAAAGAAAGGTTTCTATAGGGTGGTTCCCCCATGGTTTCGAAAGGTTTTAAAGGGAAGGTTTTCTAACTATTTCGAAAGGTTTGAAAGGAATGGTTTTCCCAAGGTTTCAAAAGGTAGTATTAAAGTGTTTTAAAAGAAAGGTGTCTAAGGTTCTAAAGCTTTCGAAGGGAACGTTTTTGAAGGTTTTCGAATGGTTTGCTTGAATGGTTTCAGAAGGAATGTTTTGGCCTTTCGGCCTAGGTTAAATAAAGGGTTTATTTGGTTTCGAAAGGGATACTTTCAATAGATTCAAAAGGGGTACTTTCAGAGGATTATATGTTTTCATCAACATATATTTGGGTAAAGTATATATAACATGGCAAGGTGATTTTGAGTATAGCATAGAGTATATATTTTCCTTGTTTAAATTTGATTTAAAGGTTCTAAATCAGTTTGAAAAGAAAAGGTTTTCAAGGAAAATTTAAGGGAAGATTACCCTAAGTAAAATGACTTAGATATTAGAATACCATATGAGACTGGTATAGGTTCGCGCTCTGTATATTAGCTATTAGCCCCAACTAATTTAGTCAAAAATTCCAGTGTGTAGGGCTTTGTCATAGGTAAGACAAAAAAGATGATTACACACGGAAGGGAATTTATATTTGTATTCAGATATGTTATTGGTGAGCCCATAAAACCATTAGGATTAGGTGATTCTGGGAGAAGTTAAGATAGGGACAGACCATCCAAAAGAGAAGTGTCTAACTTAATGTTAGGAATAGACCGTCCAGATGTGGAGAATCTAATAGATGTTAGATTATTTTGTTATATTGTCTGGTAGGCCCGAGTCAGCCAAAGGTTATTAGTTAGCCAAACAAAACTATAGTGTTCGGACAGATAGTTCATTTGTTACTTTATATGTATATTTACATAATAATGCTTTATAGTTTTAACCAGTTTAGGTTGTAGGAAAATATTTGCACAAGTGTTTTAAAAGGATGTTAGTGTGGGGAAACCCGTTCCGCTAAGCAGTGTGGTCTCACTTAATATCGAATAACCGAGATGTATAGTATTATTCACACCAGGCTTTATGTCTGACTCAAAGTTTATGTTTTCCCCTTAGACTCTCGGGTGCTCAAAATTGATTTGAGTTGGCTGAGGGTTGAGGTTTACAGGTTTTTAGTAGGATGACGAGAAAAGCTACCGAAGAAGAGCAGAAGGCTGACAGAGAGCTATTTAGGAGTTGTTGTTTGGTTTGTTTATTTCCGCTCTGTTGTATTATGTCAGTTATGACAATATAGTACTTTGATCAACCAAGTGGGCATCTTTATATATCGCTCTTAGCGTATTTATGTAATAATTATATTTGGTCCAAACCTGGGAAAGGATTATAGGATTATGGAATTTGAATGTGAAGCATGTGTTTTGAAATGAAATTAGAAATGTTGTTTTTGAAATTTGTGATTTTGTTTCATATTCAAGTTCTCTGATATTATAGATACCATCAACATAGCCGTATCTAGTCGCTGTAAGTTAATACTATAGATGACTACAACATCTGTAGCGCTTAGCTTTGGGCCTCTAGACAGAGGATGTTACAACTTGGTATTAGAGCCTAGCTTTATGAATTTTTTTAACTAAAATGATTTTTGAAAACATAATCCTAAGGAGTTAGAGTTAAGGTCGAGGTATAGGATATTGCTACAGTAACGTACTTGTGTTTGCTATATATAAGTATACGTTATATCTCTATTCTGCTATCTCTCTTAGGTTATTCTTCTGTATCTCCCGAGGCTTGAATACATATATGGATGCATGAAGTGGAAGAGTGAATCTTGGGGGAAGCACCACCACAAATGGTAATGCCAGACCAAATACAAGAAGGAATCAAGGTCAGGCTCAAGTTGAAAATGTTGGTGCTTGAGTCCCACGAGTGGATATGGGAGCTATGTATCAGTTTTTCATGAATATGATGCAAGATGGAATTACTGCAGGAGTGGTTGGAGGAAATGCAGGAGGAGGAGTTCAGGAAGCTTCGGGGGTCAACCATTATGCTAATTTGAGTAGGGATTATGCTGGGCTTGGAGGGAAGCCATCTGTTGGAACTAAAGATGCTATAGAAGTGGAGAACTGGTTGCTGCATTATGAGAGAATATTTGCTTACTTGGGGCTTAATGATGAGAAGAAGAGGAGGCTTGCTTTGAGATTGCTTCATGGAGAAGCTTTATTCTGGTGGAATACTATGACGGCTGGTGTGGATGAAGAGACGATGACATGGGTAGAATTTAAGAGGAGGTTCCAAGAGGGGTTCATGTTTGTAATGGCGCAGTCCGCTTTGCTCAGAAAGTTTACTGAGTTAGAGCAAGGGGAGATGTCTATTTTGAAGTATTATAGAAGGTTTGAGGAGTTGCCTAGATATAGGGATGCTACTGTGGATATAGTGATGAAGAGGAATGAGTAGTTTATCAAGGGATTGAAGCCCGAGTTGGCTAGGGTTACATTACCTCATATTAGAGATCCTTGTGATGTGGTTATTGAGATGGCGTTGAGACATAAGGAATGCTTGCTTCTCTGGAAAAGAATAAGGGAAAGGAGGTCCAGGTAGGATAGGTCAGAAAAGGAAATTCTTTCATAAGAAGGGTGTTTAGAAAGGTGGAGCAGCAAAGAAAGGAAAGTCTGAGGTTGTTTTCTTCAAGTGCGATAAGAAGGAGCATTTTTCTAATGAGTATCATCCTCGAAAGGCAAAGGAAGTGTTTGGGAAGAAGTGCTTCAACTGGGTTCAGATTGGCCATTATAAGAACCAATGCAAAGAGTCTACTATGGGTGGAAGGGGCAAAGTATTTGCATCGGAGCCTGCTACTTCGAAGCCAATAGCTCGGGAAAAAGGAAAGGCAGTGTTGCGAGGTACCTTCAGATCCATGGTATGTGTATTAGCGTTCTATTTGATACTGGTGCATCATATTCTTTTATATCTCGATGTTTGGTGGATAAGCTTAACCTAGAACACTCATATTTAGTTACTTCCTTAAGGGTTGCAAATCCGATAGGATGGTATGCGACACTTGGGATGAAGTGTGACCACTTAGATTTGATTTGTTAGGTCATGCCTTTGTTTGCAGTTTGCATGTGTTTGACTTTGTAGGGTTCAGAATTATTTTGGGTATGGATTGGTTAAGTGAGTATGATGCTATGATATTTTTCCATGATAGGAAAATATCGGTTAGACACCGTAACTGTAGTGATCAGATAGTTTATACTATAGAAAGCCCTATATGTGAGGTGAATGCTTTGTTGGGTGTTGTGTAGTTGGAAGACGAGTTAAACCAGGTTTTCATGGTTAGAGAATTCGTGGATGTCTTTGAGCCTGCAGTAGGACTACCACCGAAACGAGCCATTGAGTTTTGGATAGATATGGTGGCTGGAGCAGAATCGGTGAGTAGGCCGCCAAGCAGGATGACACCAACCGAGATGAGGGAGCTAAATGTGCAATTGGTGGATTTGGAAGGTAGGAGTTTTATTAGATTGAGTAGTTCACCTTGGGGAGCAGCCGTAGTATTTGCTAGGAAGTCGGGTGGATCATTAAGGTGATGTATTGATTATCGCAAGTTGAATGAGAGGACGATAAAGAATCGATATTCATTGCCGAGAATTGATGATTTGTTCGACCAGTTGAGTGGAGCCAAGGTGTTTTCTCAGTTGGATTTAGTAACAAGTTTCCATCAGCTTAGAGTAGCAGAGGATAGTATACCTTTGTCGACGTTTAGGACAAGACATAGGTCGTACAAATGGTTGGTTATGTCGTTCAGACTAATTATTGCGCTGGCATTCTTTGTAGATTTGATGAATCGAGTTTTCCGAGAGCACTTGGATAGTTCGTGTTGGTTTTCATAGATGATATTTTGATATACTCTATGGATGAGAAGGAGAATGAAGTTCATCTTAGAGTTGTGCTTGAGACGCTGAGGCAGCATTAACTAAAGGTGAAGTTTTCAAAGTGCTATTTTTGGAAAAAGGAAGTGAAGTTTGTTGGTCATGTAGTCTCGGAGAAAGGGTTGTCTGTAGATCCGACTAAGATTGAAGCGGTAAATAATTGGAAGAGACCCGAGAAAGTGACTAAGATAAAGAGTATTCTTGGATTAGCTGGATATTATCGAAGGTTTATAAATGATTTTTCACGGATAGAAGCACCGATGACCAAACTAACGCGAAAGAATGTGAAGTTTGTATGGACCTATAAGTGTGAGGAAGTGTTCCAGAGCTTGAAATACTTATTGACCCATGCACCGGTATTGGTTGTTCCAGAAGGGAATCGGGATTTGGTAGTTCGTAAGGATGCATGTAGAACTAATTAGGAGCTGCGTTGATGCAGAGAGGTAAGTGATTGCCTATGCTTTTAGACAGCTTAGACCATATGAGGTTAGATATCTGACGCATGATTTGGAGTTAGCCGCGGTGATTTTTGCATTGAAGGTGTGGAGACATTACCTTTTGGGAGAAAGATTTGAACTATATATGGATCATAAGTCGTTGAAGTATTTGTTCTCTCAAAAGGAGCTGAACATGAGATAACAGAGGTGGTTAGAGTTTATTGTTGCTTATGATTTTGGAATTGAGTACACACCAGGGAAAGGTAATAAGGTGGCAGATGCACTTAGCAGAAAGCATCAGAATGCAGTGTTGAAGATATTAGTTGAGTGGAAGGATTTGGAAGCGTTGACGGCATGTAGAGTGCAGTGGAGATCTGAGGGTGGACCTAGTAGAGAAAGCGTGGTGTTGTCTTGTTTAGAAGTTCGACCGATGATGATCGAAAAGATTTCTTCTAAACAGGAAGAGGATCCAGTGTTGGTTGAATGCATTAGGAAGTTAAGAAATGGAATGGAGAGCGATGACTTGAAGGATTTCAGTCTTGACCGGAATGGGTGGTTGAGAAAGAAAGGGAGGTTATGTGTTCCGAATGTGTGAGACATTAGGAAGGAAATTTTGGAGGAGTGCCATTGTTCGAAGTTCACTATTCATCCAGGAGGAACTAAGATGTATCGGGATATGAAGAGCAGTTTCTTCTGGGGAGGTATGAAGAGGGATATTGGCTTATAGTTAAAGCAGTGTTTGAACCGCCAACATGTAATGGCTGAACATCAGAAGCCAAGTGGGTTTCTTCAGCCATTGGGTATTTCGTTATGGAAGTGGGGTTCTATTTCTATGGACTTAATTAATGGGTTGCCAAGATCTAGTAGATGAAATGAAAGTATATAGGTCGTAGTGGATAAACTGACCAAGAGTGTCCATTTCATTCCAGTTAAGTCAACTAGGACGGCACCTATTAAAGTGAAGTTATTTATGAAGAATGTGGTTAGACTGCACCGAATTCCTAGTAGTACCGTAAGTGATAGAGATTCATTATTCACTGGTGAGTTCTGGAAGAGTCTACATGAGATTTTAGGAACCAAGCTTAAGATGAGTACCGCTTACCATCCACAGACCGATGGGCAAACGGAAAGAGTTAACAAGGTCTTGGAGGACTTGTTAAGAGCTTGTGTGTTAGATTTTGAGGGATCATTGGAAGACCATCTACCCTTAGTCGAGTTTTCGTGTAACAATAATTATCAGACTAGTATAGGGATGGCACCTTTTGAAGCTTTTTATGGAAGGCCATGCAAATCTCCTATTTTTTGGTTAGAGACCGGGGTTAGGTTGGTTCTTGGTCCAGATTTAGTGAGAGAAGTTGCAGAGAAGATCGAGTTAATTCAGGCTAGAATGAAGGAGGCTCGGTCTAGGCAGAAGAGTTATGCAGATAGAAGAATTAAAGACTTAGAGTTCTCTGTTGGAGATCATGTGTTTATTAAGGTGTCACCGATGAAGGGTGTGATTAGATTCGGAAAGTCTGGGAAGTTGGCACCGAGATTCGTTGGACCGTTTCTTATTGTTGAGAGGATCGGGAAACTTGCATATAGAGTAGAGTTACCAAATAGTTTGGCAGGAGTCCACGATGTTTTCCATGTTTCTCATCTTCGAAAGTATGTTAGAGACCCGGTGACTACTATTGCACAGACTGTGTTTGATGATATAATGCTAAAACCGGGCTTGACTATAATTAGAAAGCCGATTCGTATAGTCACAAGAGATGAGAAGAGGCTAAGGAACAAGACAGTCAGATTAGTGAAAGTCCAATGGAGCGACGATGAGAGAGACTGTACTTGGGAGACTGAGAGCAGGATTAGGTATGCTTATCCTGATTTGTTTGATGGTATGTTTTACCTTTTTTATTGATTTGTTTTGTACCTTATCGTGATTTCGAGGAAGAAATTATTTAAGGAGGAGAGTCTGTAACGGCCCTAATTTTTAGTAACATTATTTAGGGAATTTAATTAGCTAAATTAAATAAAATAATATAATGATTAGGGGATTGAGATTTGTAATTAACATAGAGGTAGCCGTGCCATATAAATAAACGAACTAAGATAAAATAAGTTAGGGAAATAGGTAAGGGAAAAATAGGTAGAAGGATATTCTTATACCCTAAATCCTCATGTATCTCATATCCAAAAATTTAAAATAGAGGGCAGCCACCATTTTAAAGAATAAGAGGAAGAAAGCTAAAGGAAAAGATTAATCAACTCAAATTCATTCAAATCTCAAACTCCTTAATCTCAAAGCTAAGGTGAATAATGACTACATCTCATTTTCCTAATTGTTTTCGGTTTTAAGATGAATTCGAGTTTATTTGCAATGATTTTCCATGTTTTTGAATGGTAGAATACTTATATATGCTTGTTGATGATTTATGTTTATCCATATAGACTTTATGATATGTTTTGATGTAAAACCCTATTAAATGACATCTGAATGCCTTGCGAATTTAGACTTAGTCAAAAATGATATTTTAGAGATGGGTTTCAATTTTCATAATTTTCTAAATAATTATGGATTTTATATTAATTTTCTAGTGAGGAAAATGATTATTTGGGTATAAAATAATTTACGACTAAATTATTTATGATTTGGGTCTGAAATGAATGTATGTTAGAAAACATATTGAAAGTGATTTTCTGGAATTTTTGTAGAATTTTCCTAAGTGTTTTAATAACTATGTAAAATTATTTATGGTATGAGACTTAAATGTTTTATATATTTATAAAAGGAGAAAGGGTATTTTGTAAATTATTTAAATTGTTTAAATCTGAAACCTTAGTAGTGCTTTTAGAAAAGAAAATTTGCAACCAATAATATTTTGCCAAACAATGCAAGTTAGTTGAAAAGATTACTTTAGAAAGCTAAAAATAAACTTTTATTACTTTTTACCTGTTCCGCCACTTTCGGCACCTTGGGTTTCGACTGAGTGCTTCCGCCTCCATTGCCATCGAAACCAATGCACATAGTATCAATAACTTGGTACATAGTGAATTGGACTAAAGCAAAAGGTAGTGGGTCGAGACCATAGGTTCTGATGGGATCAAAGCATAACTTTGTTTTTAAATGAAACAGCGCCTGCTTTACTTTCGAAGGAAGTGCTTTCAACTTGGTTGGCTTCCGAATAGGTCAAGTTGTTTTAAAGGAATGGTTTCGAATGGGTTGCGCCTTTGTTTTAAGTAAATTGCTTTCGAAGGGGTTGAAACTCCTAGCTGCCGCTTTTCTTAGTTTTCGAAGCAACTGATTTCGAAAGGAATACTTTGTTTTAAAATCCAAACCAGTTCTCCAATGCTTTCGGAAGGTTGGTTTCAACACCATCAATTTTTTACTTAGGAATAGCTTTCAAAAGAGTTCTTTCAACTTAAATGGTCTTAATAACCCTTTTGCTCTATTGAATGTGGAACCTAAATGGTTTCGAAAGAGATGGTTTTAATTGGTTTCGGAAGGTGTTTTCCATATGTTTAAAATTGATCCCAAATGCTTTCGAAAGGCTGTTGTTTACAAAGGTTTTGTGCTTTCAAAAGGTTTCAAAGAAAGGTTTCTAAGCGGTGGTTCCTCTATGGTTTTGAAATGTTTGAAAGGGAAAGTTTTCTAACTATTTCGAAAGGTTTGAAAGGAAAGGTTTTCCAAAGGTTTTGAAAGGCAGTATTAAAGTGTTTTAAAAGAAAGATGTCTAAGGTTTTATAGCTTTCGAAGGGAAGGTTTTTGAAGGTTTTCGAAAGGTTTGCTTGAATGGTTTCGAAAGGAATGTTTTGGCCTTTCGGCCTAGATTAAATAAAGGGTTTACTTGGTTTCGAAAGGGATACTTTAAATAGATTCGAAAGGGGTACTTTGAAAGGATTAAATGTTTTCATCAACGTAGATTTGGGTAAAGTATATATAGCATGGCAAGGTGATTTTGAGTAAAGCATAGAGTATATATTTTTCTTGTTTAAGTTTGATTTAAAGGTTTTAAATCAGTTTGAGAAGAAAAGGTTTTCAAGGAAAATTTAAGGGAAGATTACCCTAAGTAAAATGACTCAGATATTAGAATACCAGATGGGACTAGTATAGGGTCACACTCTATACATTAGTTATAAGCCTCGGCTAATTTTGTCCAAAATTACAGTGTGTGGGGCTTTGTTACACGTAAGACTAAAATGATGATTACTTACAAAAGGGAATATATGTTTCTATACAGATAGGTTATTGGTGAGCTCGCAAAACCATTAAGATCAGGTGACCCTGGGAGAAGTTAAGATACGAACAGACCGTCCAGAAGAGAACTATCTAACGGATGAGTTAGGGACAGACCGTCCAGAAGTGGAGAACCTAAAAGATGTTAGATTTTTTTTTATTGTCTGGTAGGCCCGAGCATGCCAAAGGTTAGTTGTTAGCCAAACAAAACTATAGTGTTTGGACAGATAGTTCATTTGTTACCTGATATGTATATTTACATAATAATGCTTTACAGTTTTAACCAGTTTTGGTTGTAGGAAAAGATTTGCACAAAATATGTTTTAAAAGGATATTAGTGAGGAGAAACCCGTTCCGCTAAGCAGCATGGTCTCACTCAATATCGAATAACCGAGATGCACTACAACAAAATATGATATTAATAACGCTATTTAATAAC
Organism: Allium fistulosum; assembly: GCA_030737815.1. Lineage (NCBI taxonomy): Eukaryota > Viridiplantae > Streptophyta > Magnoliopsida > Asparagales > Amaryllidaceae > Allium > Allium fistulosum. The sequence continues at coordinate 746,069,751 of CM060905.1, read as the reverse complement.
GCGTTATTCTGAAGCGTTATTATTGACCCTTAATTATCTAGTTAGCGGTTGATTTTTGTTCTCCCTACAGTGTAACGCGCGCTTCTCTCTTCCACTTCACGGTGTAACGCTGCCCCAAAACGTTTCCCTCCAACTTTCCAAATTATTTTCCCTCTCCCTCCAAAACCATTCTCCATTTTCCCCTTTCCAATTTCTCTATTTGCAATTAGTCGACTAAAAGAATAGAAATAAAAAAAATTCCTTCATCTCAAACCCTTAAATCCCATAATTCCGAAACCTAATTCTGCAAGCTTTCCCAATTATTCGCAGAAAATCATTCCTGATGATCCCAGATCCATCCGAAAAGAAAACATCTCTCTCCTCTCCGACAGTATCACGATGCGTGACCGAAACAGTAAACGGGTCCCACAAATTCGTAATCCAAGGGTATTCCTTAGCCAAAGGTATGGGAATCGGGAAACATATCGCTTCTGATAAGTTCTTCGTCGGCGGATTCCAGTGGGCGATTTACTCCTACCCTGAAGGCAAAAATCCGGAGGATAACTCGGCTTATGTGTCAGTTTTTATTGCATTGGCAAGCGAAGGAACGGATGTGAGGGCCTTGTTTGAGTTGACGTTGATTGAACAAAGCGGAAAGGGGAAACACAAGATTCATAGCCATTTTGATCGGTCGTTGGAGAGTGGCCCATATACACTCAAATACAGAGGAAGCATGTGGTAAATTTTTTAACTTTTATCATTTCAAGTTTTTGCAGTCACGATTGGAATTGTTTTTCAATGTATTTTGGTAAAGACAATTCGTAATTTTATTATACATGCTAACAGTTTTATGCCTTTTTTGTTGTTGTTTTATGTCTGAGTTCTGCTGCTTGAATTTTAATCTGGGGTTATCACAGTGGGAAAAAAAACAATTTTTTTATCTTTTTAGCAGGCTAACAATTTTTATTATCCACCGTTGGATTCATAGTGCAGCTCCACTCTTTTGTCCAGAGACTTCCCTTAGTCAAATTAGATCATGCAAATTTTTGAGTCCGCTACCCTATTTAACCAATATTACCAGTACAATAGGAGCTCCACTCATGAGTACAAGAAAACTCTTATGTTCACCAACTAATACATTTACCAAATTTTTATGTCTATACACTGCCCTATTTAACCAATATTACCAGTACAATAGGAGCTCTAAATTTGTCTCTGTATTTCTACTTAGCCGAATGGAGCTCTGATGTTAATTAGTAAAGTGAATCTTAGGTTATGTTTTACTATTGAACAATTAGCATTATTACATATATATGGTAACTCAACTATGTATATTTGCTCTAAGTTTATAGATCTATCCACCAAGCTTTCACGATGGGAAAATGAAGTAAATATTAAGCATGACTTGGCGACATGGATGCTGTTGTTTACATAGTGGTAAGAATATGAAAAAGGTAAACGAGCTTCATAAATTGAGGTAATGGAATAGATTATGTTGAATTCATTAGAATTTTCTCCAGAAATCGAATTTTACAAAAAAAATAATGGGTATTGATAGAAATAACAGTACGTCTACATCTACTGTTCGTTTACAGAATATAAGTTGAAATTGACATTTGTTGAATTTACCTATTAAAAAGTAGAAACTGAAATCGTTTAATGCATGCAGTGAAGCTGAAATTTTATTCATGTCCCTTGATTGGATATTTGTGATAAATTGTAAGTGGATAATGGGAATATGGGTTACCTATATTTTCTAGAAACTATCTTGTATACCTTTGCCTTGGACATACCTTTGAGTTGTGTCCTATACACTTTGGAGTTGATCATATACCCTTTCTGCTTAGCCTTAAATATGCGCTTTGGATTTTCATTCATTCCTCATTTATTTATTTGCTGGATATATGATGTCAATATAGTTTGTCATTATCGCTATATATACATGCCAAAATGAGACATTTGTAGTAATTGTTTGATCTATGCAAAGTGAGTCTATTACATGTTTTTTGTGTTTGTTAAAATGATTGCTAGTGTTGGTCTGTTGTCACTGAAAGTATATCATATGCTCAAGCATAGGGGAAGCATTTATTAGAGTTTAAAATTGGTTAGCTTTTTGCTTGGTTGTCACATGAATTATATTGTGGATGATGCTTCTGTCATGTCACATATAGGTGTACTAATTTGAATATTGATTGAGTGATTGGTGTATAATGTATCTTCCGCGATATGCTTTTATATTTGTATTTTAACTTTTTATTGCCCCAAAACATCTCTCTCCAACTTCACATCTGTATTTTAACTTTTTATTCAATTAGTAACATAATTTTCCTATGTTTAAATGTAGTGCAGCTTTGATAAAAATATGAAGAAGTGTGATTTATTGGATTGGCGAGGGAATGAAGAGATCGTTGCTGAAGGAAGATTCGTGTCAGACGATCCGAATTACAGTACATGAAAGATGCCCTCTCTTCTTTTATAGCTTGGCCTGCTACGCACGTCGTAATGGAATGAATTTTGAGTAAGTCTTAACCGTTCATTTTTTTGTTTATTGTTACATTTAGTTATTAGCTTTAAATTCTGGATGGTGGAGTACCAGTTGTAGTGGTTTGTTTGTAGTCGACTGTTTTCAATTATTAATAAATGGTGCTAATTCTGTAGCTAGCTGCATGTAGATAATTAGCTAGCTGCTAATTATTAATAATTGAGCTAAAATTGCAAATAAAAACATTTTGGTTGCACATGAATTATTCATACATGTTTGCACGATTCAAGGTTAGCACCCCTTGTTCCATGTAGATTTTAAACTGAAATTTCCTTTTGGGTCAGGAATCCGTTTCCAATATCACTTGAGAAATTATTGTTTTTATTGACTTTGCATGATTTTATTGCAAAATGGGTAGGAAAATAGGAATAGTTAATTCTCCATTCTCCTTGAGATAGGAGAGTAGAAACCTTCCTGTTTGGGCCACCCAGTGTAGAAATTTCCAACCATCCCAATAGATCAGTTAAAGATAATCCATTAATCCATAGATTAAACCAAAGATTAGTGCCTTTGCTATTTGTTGTTTCTTTGTTAATCAATCCTCTACTCATTTGTCTTGCTTTGAGAAGTGTTTTCCATCTGTAATATGAATTATTATCAAATTGGACAACCCAATTTTTTTTTATTGTGACATTATCTATTTCTAGTCCACCATGCCCCCAAACAATCAGATGTTAAGTTTTAACATGTTCGCTTACGACAAATCTTCCAATTTTGGTATACCAAATCCACCTTCTACTTTTTGTTTACATACATCAGCTCAATTTAATTTGTGGGATATACTTTGCCATAGAAAATTTGAGCATATCGAGTTTTTCTTCTTAATAACGGACATGGGGTCTGACAAAAATGCATCTAGAAATCAATAATGGGATAAATAACAGTTTTATTAAGTTCAATTATGCCACTTATATTTAACAACTTATTATTACAATTGTTAATTTTTCTATTTATTTTGTCCAATAGTGGCCAGAAATCTCTTGCTTTAGTTTACTAGTGAATAGAGGAACTTCATGTTGAATAATGATTAAATTACTATACACCCACACACGAATAATAATATTCTTTTTAGGAGTACTTGGCAGCCAAGGGTTGTTATATGTAATCTGAATATGATTCATTTTTGACTGTGTATTTCTGTCGCTTTCAAGAAAAAGATAGCTTCTAACTGTAGTATTCATACTTGGCTACCAAGCAAAAATTTCTCAAGGCAACCATATAAAGACCACCAACTCATTTATTCCTTATATCAGTCAATACCTGAATCAATCAGATAATTTGTACTTCCAAAGAAAGAAAAAAAATGGGTTGCAAGGGCTCTTCTTTGATCAAACCTTTAGTACAGGATAGTAGTGACAGTACTAGTGAGCAATGTAAAGAGAAGCAATTTGTCACTGGAGAGCAAACTAAAGTGGTGGTGGAGAAAGAGTCAAAGAAGGATAAGAAGAAGAGACCAAAAGAAGACACAAAGTTATTCGTGCATCAGTTCCCTATAATCTCCCGGCATAGTCTGCTCTAATTTTATGCATACTGATTACTTCTATTGATCGCTTCCTTCCTGCAGATTATGTTAATTTTGTTAAAAACTTTATATTTTTTGTTAAGCTCCTTACTGGTCTTGCACTTGTAATGTTATTATTATTCGTGTATGTTAAACATTTCTTGTCGCATTTCTTTAATGTTTGTACACTGTAACGTTAAGGCTTATGTTTTATTCAATGGTTATGCACTTGCTTTAATGTTTGTACACTGTAATGAAAAATATATCATATTTCTTTCTGAGCATGCTCTTGTGTTGTATTTGTTGATTATAATCTTTATTCGTTTATGAAGATTTAGTTTGATTGCTATTATTAAAATGTAATATATAGGCATAGCTCTTGAAAAGTGTATCTACGATTTTTATAGCGGCATATATGAACTGTAAAAGAATTTATCAATACTATAACATGTTGATTTAATAGCGTGAAATGACCGCTATTGAATAAATATTTTATAGTGGCAAAATGATGTTATAAAGATTTCCAGTTCCGTTGAGATTTAGCTGTATTATAGCGGCTATAATGAGCTATTGAATTAACGTACCATAGCAGCGAATTTGCGTTATAAAACTAAGCTCAACCATAGCGGCATATTTTGTGTTATATATATTCAATATTTTTTTATAACATGTCGATATACAACGCTTATCAAACCGCTATGGTTGTGATTAATAGCGGCTATATGCCGCTATAAAAGACACTTTTTGTTGTAGTGATGTATAGTATTATTCACACCAAGCTTTATGTCTGACTCGAAGTTTATGTTTTCCCCTTTAAACTCTCGGGTGCTCAAAATTGATTTGAGTAGGCTGAGGGTTGAGATTTACAGGTTTTTAGTAGGATGATGAATAAAGCTACCGAAGACGAGCAGGAGGCTGATGGATAGCTATTTAGGAGTTGTTTTTGTTTGTTTATTTCCGTTGTGTTTTATTATGTCAGTTATGACAATATAGTACTCTGATCAACCAAGGGGGCATCTTCATATGTCGCTCTTGGCATATTTATGTATTAATTATTTTTGATCCAAACCTAGGAAACGATTATGAGATTATATAATTTGAATGTGAAACATGTGTTTTGAAATGAAATCAAAAATGTTGTTTTTGAAATCAGTGATTTTGTTTCATATTCAAGTGCTTCGGATATTATGGATGCCATCAACATAGCCGTATTTAGTCGTCAGAAGTTAATACTATAGATGACTGTAGCATCTGTAGCGCTTAGCTTTGGGCCTCTAGATAGGGGATGTTACAGGATCTTAAGGCTAATTAACACTAAAGGGAGGATGAATAGTGTTTTTTAACTTATGTAAATCTTTTTTAAATATCTTTAAAGTTAAATATTAAAACACAGATTAACAACACAAAATTATACTATTAAACAGTCATAGATGCAATCATAGATAAAAATAAAAGCAGTAAAGCAAAGTAAAGATTTAGAGATATGACACCATGGATTTTATAATGGTTTGGATTTCTCCTACATCTAGTCCTATACAATTTCTTGTATAAATTTCTTTTCAAATGCCAATCTTTAACCGGACAGAAGGCAAATCCAAATACAATCTCGATTTTGAGGCTACGAGACACACCCTCCTAAATTTCCAAGCTCAGGTTAGACTCACTTGAGCTGAACTGGCTACAAACCCACCCGCTAGATTTCCATGCTACTAAGCACAACCATTTGATTTGAACGGACTATAAGCACACCCAAAACAAATACAATAGAGTTGATGGTTTTTTTAAAGATAGTTTCTTTAACTTTGGATACAATGAATCATATAGCCACTTGAACAACACTTTGACCTTTGAATTGAGAAAGAGATGTTTCCAAAATAGTAAGAAAGTAGTATTGAATCAATACAATAAAATATGAATTGACTCTAAGTGATTTTGAAGATAATAGAGTATATTTTCAATGCAATTTTCAAGAGAGTAAGAGAAAGAAAGAAAATAAGTAAATCTAAAAATTTAAAATTCGTTAGAACTCCTCTTTATACAGTAAATCAACAAATGTGTCCGTTCGTGAAGAGTTACGATGAATAGGCACTTCCATTCAACATTTGAAAAACCACTTGACGGCATGTATGTCGACATGCCATTTGCCTATATGTCGACAAATGCATGCATATTTAAAAAACTTGTTTCTTTTTAAAATGTTTTGAAAATCTTATACTTTGTAAAATAATTTGATACTTTGTAAAATGGTTTGAATATAGTTTATAAACATTTTGAAATTTGAAAAACTTTTATAAAATATTTTGAAATATATTTAGAAAATTTATTTTGTTAAAATATAAAAGATAGAAAATAGGAGATAGAGATCAAAGATTGTTATCAAGGACTTTAACAATATAAGTTATGACTCTACACTAAATTATAATCTTGAGATTTTCATATATTGGTCTTTGTACTCATGATTCTTTATGTCTATCTTTTGAGTCTTTACACTGTACAGTCTTCGATCCAACACATGTGTAATATTCTACACTATACACTATATATCTTGATAAAACACTAGTATCTATATTTTATATAATTGTAAATGGTTGTATATGGTTGTTGTTATCAAAATGAATAACTGAGGTATTAGTAATCTCCCCCTTTTAATAATGACAACTATTAAATATTTCTACATATAAAATATGACATAACCCCACCTGCGTTAAATAACCTCTCTAAATATATGCATGTGTATAATTTATACTTTCTCCCCCTTTGACATCAACAAAAATGGGCCAAAAATATAAATTCCCCCTAAATAAAATTCTTATAAACTGTAGGGTCAAATTTAATAAAAACATGATGGTGATTAATATATGAGACTTACAAATAACTAAGATAAGAATTTATTTATTCAAACTATACAATCCAAACATATGCATCAAAACAAACATCAACAATTGACATCCTAACTAACAATCCAAACCAAATTAAATCACAACCTAATTCTACTAACAATTCAAACTTAGACAAGCCAAACTTTTAAACATATGAATTAACGCTTCTTTTTTATTATAGGAGACTTATGGATGGGCAAAAGGGATAGTGGAGACAAAAGTTTCCTTTTTGTTCCACGAGGTTTCCATCAAGATCGAAGCAAACTTCTCCTACACATTTTACTTCGTCGTCATCTTTAGTGACATCTTCCTCCTTTTCATCTTCTTCCTCTTCTTCCTCTTCATCATTTATGGGGTTGTAAATGACAAGATTACGAGTTTCTTCTTCGATCGCTATTGGATTGGCTGCATTATCCAATAGTTGCTTCTGAAGATTGCGAAGGATGCGCCCTTGCTTCTCTTGTTCTTTCAAGAGGTGTAGTTAAATGACCTCTATTTTTGAAAGGATATTGAGAACATGCTTTAGATGATCTTCATCCTGGATAACTTTGGCCATGGTGGTGGTTTCGAAGGGGCCTAAGGTGGAAGTTTCGAAGGATAAGGAGGCGATCACTTCTCTTGGACGTTTGAACTTGAGGAATCCATTGTTTTAATTTTGTTTGAATTTTACAGAAAGAAGAAGACATTGAAATGAGAAAAAAAAGTTGAAATTTGGTGATTATATAATCACATTTTGAATTTTGAATTTTAGAGGTAAAACAGTTTTCAAATTTCTACAGTGTATGTCGATATATTAGCAGACTGTATGTCGACATATGCATGTTAAATTTGAGATTTTATTTCTTTTTAAATTTACAAATTATATGTTGTTATATTTATATTTCAGAGAAAGAACATATTCCTATCTCTCTTTTAAGTTTTATAAAAGATCTTTGATTTTACGTTTTTGTTAAAATATCCGCTATTTAATTTTCAGTATTGATTAATTCGAGTGAAATTACTTCTTTATTTACATCATCTCTCAATAAATGATGTCTAATGTCTATATGTTTGATCCTAGCATGATGTGTTTGGTATTTAGATAGATTTACTGCACTAGTGTTAACGACCCACTATTTTGTACCATTCAAATTCGACAATAATCCACACATGTCAAGATTGAATAATGCAAAATAACAGATTGTAAATAAATTTGGAGCAAATGAAATCAAATACACAGAATCACAGACACAGAACAATCAGAATAACTCGCAGCGGAATATAAAATAACATAGTAGTTCATGAAGCTACTATAACAGAGTCTCAAACCAAATACATAATATAGTCTGAAAACAACAGAATATAAATCCCAAATACATAGAAGTTCACTAATACATGAGATAAACTAGAACAGCTGAAACAGAAATAGAAATATATGTAGATAAGCAGAAACTCCAGTGAAAGACCAGCTCCACGAAGATAATCCAAAGCTGTGAATACTCAGGCTGACCCGAGCGTAAAGCAAAACACAAAACACTCGAGTCAGGACAATATATACTTATATAATGTAAACCAACTCAAATGAACTGTAACCAAGGTACAAGTAACTTAAAGGATGCCTAGGACCGCCCATCCTCTAAGGGTCCGTTAAACTATTTACTATATAGTAATATTTCGCTATTATAATAATGTCTACAGTAAAATAAACATACTTTTAAATAGCGTTCCGGGCTACCCATATCACCCTTCACACATAATAGTCCCAGTAGTCCATCCAATATCATGCCATCTCCACTCCGGGGACTATCAGAGGATACCACACGGGTTACGGGAGAAAAACAAACTCGTAGTAAAGGCTCGGTATGGTAGGTGACACGGCACACAAGACAATGCCAGGGTAGATATACCAATTACGCACACGGGCTGGTGGTAACGTAGCAGCCACTACGCCCACCCCGAACAACACTCCAAAATCAAGGGGTGCACCTAATCGATCACAATAGTAATAGAATGGTTCGAAGAAGTGTGTCCGACCAGAGGTGCTACCTCCTTTGGCCCGAGATCGCTCCTGTTTTAGCCACCTTAAGCTAACTCATGGGAGTTAGGTCCACGAAATGTACCTTAGGAACGTCGCCTCCATCCTACTTCATTCTGGAATCTCCACTGCGTACACAGTTGTTAAAGTGGTTTTCGGTATCGACAGAGAGTATGCCCATATCCGATCCCGGACTCTTTAACAACCAATCGTTATTATAACCCGTAGTTATAATTTCCAAATGGTATTTATATTTCAAAAATCAAATATCATTTAAATATTTAATATCCTTCCAAATCATTTCAAAATATCAAACTCATCATTTTATTTCAAAACCATGTTCATTTATTCACTTTGAAATACCATTTCAAATTCATTTCAAAATAATTTATATTTCAAATCAATTTACTTCATAAAATGAAGTTATTACATTTAATAATTCAATTATCAAATTTCCAAGATTTCAATTTTCCACATTCATTTATTCACTTAATTTGTATCAAAATAGTGAAAATTCACTTTTCGCAGCATTTAGAAAATGCTACGGAAATTTCATTCAAAATAGTTTAATTTAACAAAAGACAGCATTTAAATGCTGTAATAGGGTTACATTAGTTTTCAAATAAACTTAATTAAATTCAACACTTATGGCATTTTGCAAAATGCTATAATAACCTTTAATCTTATTTAGCCTTTTAGTTCATTTATTATCAACTACAGCATTTACAATTGCTGTAATATCATTTCATTAGAAATAATAACACTTCAAAAATGCAGTTAACTTCAAATACTCAATATAATTTCACAATCATTTATATTTTCATTTAAAACATTTTAACTTATAAAATCATACATTTTCACTTTAAGATCATCATTTAACTTTCCTTTAATTCATGATTTTATAAAATTAATTTTTCTTCCAAAATAAATATTTATTCAAAAATTCACTTATTAACTTTCAACATTTAATTTTTAAAATTCCATAAATTAAATTTCAACTTAACCATTAAGTTTAAAATAATCAAATATAACTTAATCCCATTTTTTTTATTATTAAACTTAGCTTACATTTCATTTTTAAGTCAAATTCACAAGTTTCCAATTTTTAGTTATATTGTAAAATTTCAACTTAAATATTCATTCATTTCTCAATTTAACTTTATTCAAAAATCATAATATATTATAAAATCATTTAAATTATCAAATTATTATAAATTTGTCATATTTCCATATTTAATTAAGTTTCCAATTATAATTAAATCCATATTTCCAAAATAACTTACATTCAAATTTTTCTAACTTTCATTAATTTATTTCACTTGTAAATATTCAGAAAATTAATGATATTTTTCAAAAATAATTTTTAATTAAGTTTAAATCAAAATATTATAATATTTATATTTCTAAGATATTTTTATATTTTTATTTAAATTTAGAAAACATAATTTAACTATGGGCCTGTATATAATTTTCTACACTAATAAAAGTGATACGGGTAATATATCATTTCAACCCGAAATTTACAAAGAAAATTCGGGTTTTATCATTTCAAACCTACAGTCCCAAGTATATGAAATAATTTGAAAACCGTTCAGGCCTATCATTTTAGCCCATAACGATTTTCCCTTATTCTAAAGTCCATTCGGGTATGTATCATTTCAACCCATAGTGATTATAATCTAAAGGGAACTTGCAGTGTGATTAACTAATGAAAATAACAAAACAGCATAATATAACAGTAACATATGGTATAAATGGTGTTTAAGCAGGTGTGAACATCATATAATAGTGACATAACAAATATAATATGGTGGTGCAATTACAGATTCACATGTGATCAATTTACTATTAATATAAGTATAAAACTGTCTGCTGAGAATAACTCATTGGTTTGAGCTGATGACACAACAACGAATTGCACAAACGAGATCTACACAAGCACGAAAGCACGACACAGATTTGAATGGAGGAGCCAAATGTCAAATTCCTTGGATACACATCAAACAAAAATAATATAACAACAATAAGTTCCAAACTGACTACGATTAAACTATGCTAAAATAAACTGCACAGAATTGCATTGAAATGCTTGCACTTGCTTCCAACCTTTGTTAGGCTCAGTCATAAGGGTAAATACATGATAATAGCAGGAGTTTGGATTAGGTTATGGTGGGTATGGGTCGGCCAAGATGTTGGAAATGATGGAGTAAAATAGTGGTGAGGGAATCAACACCAAAGCTTGCATATACATGGGTTTTAGGTCATGAATTGGGCTCGGCCAAGTCCTTAAGTGCCACGGCCACTACTGTGGGGTCCACTGGGATGGTGTGGCCGAGAGTGATGGAGGTGCTGGAGGTGGTGGTGTAGGGGGAGGCTAAGGGGGTGGTGAAGTGGTGGATGTGGGGTAGTGCTCGGCTATGCAAGTGTTGGTGGTGTTTGGATAGATTGATGAATACTCATCAACCAAGGGGTCACGGCATGGATGGCTGGTGAGGAGGTGATAGTGGTGGTGTGCCATCAGGTGGTGGAGGCAGCTAGGCATTCAAGGAGGCCATGGCCGAACCTAAAGAGGTGAAACAAGTGCAAGAATCAAACTAGAAAATCAACATAAGTGGGAAAAAGAAGAAAAAGAGAGATAGAATTTTACCAAATTCTTCAATCAAGGGGAGGCCGAAATTTTTGGTTCAGGAAGGAGGAAAAAGATACGTGAGTTGAGAAATGAAGTGATCGGCTGAAAATGTGGAGAGTTATGTCAAAAGAAATGAAGAGTTGTGAGGAAAATGAAGAGGTGAAATTCAAAGAGTCAAAAGCAATTCAAAAGTCAAAACCTCTTCATATTTCTTTATTTTATTTATATAACTTTATATTTCTGGAAATAATAATAATACCAGATAAAATTTCGAAAATTTAACAAAATATAAAAATATATATAATATTTATTAATTTATATAAGGTTAAAATAAGAAAATAGCTAAAAATAGTAAACTAGTCTAGAAAATTTGAAATTAATTGAAATAAATTTTGGAAAAATCATATGAGCTTGTAATATATTTTTAAACATAAATAATAACATAAAATAAAATGCATTCACAAAATAAATATTTAAAATTTAATTTAAATAAAATTTTAATGTAGAAAATAGCAGAAAATAAGAAAACAGCCTTTAAAAATAGGAAATCAACACAGAAAATTTTGGAAAAATTCTATTATTATTTTAAAAATATTTAGAGATGAAATTTCACAAATAAAACAAATTTAAAATAATTTCAAATAAAATAACCTCAAATCCCAAAATTATAACTAGAAATCTAGGGTTGTTACACTCTCCCCCACTCAAATCTTTTCGTCCTCGAAAAGAACGGCAAGAAAATAAAGAGAAACAAGATAGAAAACAAAATAGTACCTGAAACGAACAATTCTGGATTCGAAGCACGAATGCTCTCATCCGTTTCCCAGGTACAATCTCGATCGTCAGTACTCTACTGTACTTTGACCAGATTAACAGATTTCCTTCTGAGTTGCTTCGTATCTCTACCGACAATACGAAGTGGCTTCCTCTCAACAGGCAGATTAGGCTCTACATCCAAAATATCCAGAACAGAAGGCTAGACAACAAGAGATGGATCATGAAGATGACGGCGAAGATGTGAGACATGGAATACATTATGCACTCCAGAAAGCTTCTCGGGTAAATCCAGACAATAAGCCAAAGAACCAACTCTTTCTACAATGCGGAAAGGACCAATGAACCTAGGAGAAAGCTTCCCTCTATGACCAAAGCGAATGACATTCCTCAAGGGAGAAACCTTAAGGAACACCAGATCATCAACAGCAAATTCCAAATTCCGCCTACGCCTATCAGCATACTTCTTCTGCCTATCCTGAGCGGCTCTCAACCTCTTCTTAATCTCCTCAACTTTCTCAGAAGCTTCCAAAATCACTTCAGGACCAAGAAACAAACGATTACCGGATTCAATCCAGCAAGATGGAGATCTACAAAGTCGTCCGTATAAAGCAGCAAACGGAGACATTTTGAGACTGGCCTGAATGCAAATATGAAATGAGATAGATAAAAGATCAAGAATAGACTGAAAGATAGGAGATAAAATTATACCTGATAGCTATTATTGTAGGTAAATTCGGTAAGATGGAGATAATCTTCCCAAGATCCTCCATAATCAAGCACACAAGCACGAAGAAGATCCTCAAGAATCTGATTCACTCTTTCCGTTTGACCGTCGGTCTGTGGATGGTAAGCAGTGCTCAAATTCAAACGAGTACCCAAAGATTCCTGAAAAGCCTTCCATAACTGACTAGTAAAGATAGGGTCACGATCATAAACAATACTGAGAGGAACACCGTGGAGACGAACAATCTCTCTCATGTAAATCTCAGATAAGCTAGAAGCAGAACGGGTAGACTTGACCGGAATAAAATGAGCGGACTTGGTCAGTCTATCAACAATAACCCAGATACTCTCATTACCTTTCCGAGTCCTTGGTAAACCATCGATGAAATCCATGGAAACCTGTTCCCACTTCCAATTTGGAATCTCGAGGGGCTGCAACAAACCAGGGGTCTTCTGGTGATCGGCTTTGACTTGCTGACAAGTCGCACACCGACTAACAAAGATAGAGATATCCCTCTTCATCCCTTTCCACCAATAAAGCCTTTTCATATCCTGATACATCTTCGATACTCCAGGATGAATAGAAAGTCTGGATCGATGATTCTCCTGAAGCAACTCCTGCCTCAACCCATCAACATTCGGGACACAAATTTTTCCATTAATCCTCAAAATACCCCTATCATCAATCTGAGCTCCACTACTACTACCACCAACTCTGTTACGAACACCCTCCTTCATCAATCTAAGCATCACATCCTCATCCTGCTTAGCCATAATCCGATCCAGAAGAGGAGAAGAAGAAACAACAAGCTGACATAACAAAGCCTTTTTCCGACTCAGAGCATCGGCCACAACATTAGCTTTATCGGGAGTATAGTTAATGTCGAGGTCGTAAGAAGCCAGAAACTCAAGCCAACGAACTTGCCTCTGATTCAGATCCTTCTGGGAGAAGATATATCTCAGAGACTGATGATCGGTGAAAAGCTCAAACTTGGTTCCAAGAAGATGCCTCCAAAGCTTCAAAGCAAAGACAACAACAAGTAACTCTAAATCATGAGCAGCATAATTTGCTTCGTGGGTTTTCAACTGACGGCTGGCATAGGCAATAACCCTACCATCATGCATGAGAACAGCACCCAAACCCTCACGACTAGCATCAATATAAACTGTAAATCCCTCACTTCCCTTCGGAACAGTAAGAACTGGTGCAGAAGTTAGCTTGCTCTTCAACTCACTGAATGCAGCCTTACACTGATCACTCCAGACAAATCTAGCATTCTTCCGAGTCAAAGCTGTGAGAGGTGCAGCAATTCGAGCAAAATTCTCAATGAATCTCCGGTAGTAACCGGCAAGGCCCAGAAAACTACGAATATTAGATGGAGTCTTTGGAGTTTCCCAATCCTGGAACAGAATAGGGAGAAAATAAGGACAACAGGAAAATAGAATTATATAAGTGATCGAGGGAAAAAAAAGAAGAAAGACTTACATTGATCGCAGCAATCTTAACCGGATCAACAGAAACTCCATTACTAGAAACAATATGCCCGAGATAACGGACTTCATCCTTCCAGAAATGGCATTTAGAAAATTTAGCCTTTAACTGATGATTTCTGAGAGTCTCAAGAACATACTTCAAATGCGACATATGTTCATCCTTAGTCTTAGAGAAGATAAGGATATCATCAACAAAGACTAGCACAAATTTATTAAGCACATCACGAAAAACACGATTCATCAAATCAACAAAGAAAGCAGGGGCATTAGTCAAACCAAAAGGCATGACTAACCATTCATAAAACCCATTTTCAGTGCGGAAAGCAGTCTTGGGAATACTTTCCTCAGCAACTCTGAGCTGGTGAAAACCTGTGGCAAGATCAAGCTGAGAGAAAACAGTAGCACCATAAAGCTGATCAAACATATCATTGATGCGAGGCATTGGATATCTATTTTTCATAGTGAGCTTGTTCAGCTCCCTATAATCAACACACATCCGGAGAGAACCATCAGACTTGGTGATGAAAACCACCGCAGCTCCCCATTCAGAATAGCTAGGTCTGATCAGACCCTTGGAAGACAGATCCTCTATTTGCTTCTTTAACTCAACCTTCTCGCGGGGTGCCATTCTTCTAGGAGGAAGAACTACCGGTCGAGCTCCAGGAATAAGATCAATGCGGAAATCAATTTCCCGCTTAGGAGGTAAAGCAGTAACTTCACCAAATACATCAGTATAGAGTTTGACTACATGAGTCGACTGAAGATCAACAGGAGAAGAATCCAAAGAATAAATAAAGCTACCAGCACAATCATGGGGCATACGACACTGAATAACCAAAGGATTACCCCGATCATCCTCAAGAGAAACAATTCGGGATTTACAAGAGATATGAGCATCATGATTCTTTAACCAATCCTGACCAAGCAATAAATCAAAAGCATCGAAGCCCAAAACATAAAAGTCACCACAAAAGCGATGATCAGAATGGAGAAGTTTCACTTCTCGACAGATTCGATTAAGGTTAGCAGGATCTCCAATAGGATTTGAAACATATAATGGAACAGAAACATATTCAGGAGAAAGGAGATGCTCAAACTTATCACACAAATCAACAGAAATAAAACTGTGTGAAGCACCAGTATCAAACAACACACGAACAGGATGACAAAATAAAGTAAATGAACCCTGGAGAGTACCTTGGTCATCACTAGGAGCAGGAGCAGGTGCAGGTGCAGGTGGAGGAACTGGAGATGAGGCAGAAGTGACAGCAAAAATACCAGATGGCTTTCCCTTTTGATACAAAGGACAGTCATTCTTAAAATGACCTGGCTGAAGACAAACATGACAAAGATTGTTCCTGGTAACCTGAGGCGGAGGAACAGCAGCACCAGCCGAAGTAGGGCAACTATTAGCATAGTGTCCCTTCTGGTCACACCTAAAGCAAGTGATGGAGGAGGGATCAACTGGTTGTCTCTGAGCAGGAGCAGATGATGAAGATCCCAAGCCAGGACGCTTCTGCCAATTCTTCTTCTGCTGTTGAAAATTAAGCTTACGCTTCTTGGAAACTGCAGAGGAAGACTGACACCAGAAACAGCAAGACCCCTGGATGTGGGATTCTCATAGCGAATAGCCATATCCATGAGCTGGGTGAAAGAACCATGAACATGTGAAATGAGGCGACTATAATACTCTGGACGAGCACCAGCAATGAATTTCTCATTCTTCTTGAGAGGAGTGTGAATAAGGCTAGGACCGAACTTAGAAAGTTCATTGAACTTCCTCTCATACTCAGCAAAAGACATGGTACCCTGCTTCAGATCCATAAACTCACGATAAAGCTGAGATTTCCCGGCTTCTGGCATCCATTTTGCCACGAAAGCTTCCCTGGAAAAAGAAACAGAAATAAGCTTGAGAAAGATTCAAAAGGAAAGGAACACAAATAGGAACAAAATTGAGATAACACAAAGGATACCTAAACTGCTCCCAAGTGAGATCAGCCTCAACGGTGTTAGCCATAACAGACTCCCACCAATCTAAAGCAGAATCATGCAATTGCCAGGCTGCTAGCTGACGCTTCTGGGCATCAGTAATGTCAAGACCAGTAAATATCCTTTCAAGACCCCGCAACCACTGCTGAGCCTCAATAATAGTCTCTGAACCGGTGAATGGGGTTCCACCTAGTTGAGAGAATTCCTTACAAAGAACAGTGAACCTGACTGGAGCAACAGGTTGAGGATCTGGGGCATTACCACGACCCTTACCTCTGGCATTTCCTCGATTCATCCTGAAAAATATCAAGAATGAATTTAGGCCAAGACTAAAGATGAATTAAGATAGGACAAGAGCATACACTTGAATGAATATCCTAAAGTAAAGAGAGAAAAATCTAACAAGGTAGATTAAAAAGAAAGGAAGTTAGAACATTTAAAAATCCTTTAAAACAAAAAAATTTATATCAAAATAATTTTTGAAAATCTTTTGAAAAATATTTTGAAAATCATTTTATACTTTGAAAATACGTCTCTCACAAAGATATGATTCTGAGATTGATTTCACTCATTCTAGGGTAGAAATACCCTATCTCTAATGAGTTTTGCTCCTCAGAGGCAATGGTTGCCAAAACCAAAGCTCTGATACCAACTGTAACGACCCACTATTTTGTACCATTCAAATTCGACAATAATCCACACATGTCAAGCTTGAATAATGTAAAATAACAGATTGTAAATAAATTTGGAGCAAATGAAATCAAATACATAGAATCACAGACACAGAACAATCAGAATAACTCGCAGCGGAATATAAAATAACATAGTAGTTCATGAAGCTACTATAACAGAGTCTCAAACCAAATACATAATATAGTCTAAAAACAACAGAATATAAATCCCAAATACATAGAAGTTCACTAATACATGAGATAAACTAGAACAGCTGAAACAGAAATAGAAATATATGTAGATAAGCAGAAACTCCAGTGAAAGACCAGCTCTAGGAAGAGAATCCAAAGTTGTGAATACTCAGGCTGACCCGAGCGTAAAGCAAAACACAAAACACTCGAGTCAGGACAATATATACTTATATAATGTAAACCAACTCAAATGAACTGTAACCAAGGTATAAGTAACATAAAGGATGCCTAGGATCGCCCATCCTCTAAGGATCCGTTAAACTATTTACTATAATAGTAATATTTCGCTATTATAATAATGTCTACAGTATAATAAACATACTTTTAAATAGCATTCCGGGCTACCCATATCACCCTTCACACATAATAGTCCCAGTAGTCCATCCAATATCATGCCATCTCCACTCCGGGGACTGTCAGAGGATACCACACGGGCTACGGGAGAAAAACAAACTCGTAGTAAAGGCTCGGTATGGTAGGTGACACGGCACACAAGACAATGCCAGGGTAGATATACCAATTACGCACACGGGCTGGTGGTAACGTAGCAGCCACTACGCCCACCCCGAACAACACTCCAAAATCAAGGGGTGCACCCAATCGATCGCAATAGTAATAGAATGGTTCGAAGAAGTGTGTCCAACCAGAGGTGCTACCTCCTTTGGCCCGAGATCGCTCCTGTTTTAGCCACCTTAAGCTAACTCATGGGAGTTAGGTCCACGAAATGTACCTTAGGAATGTCGCCTCCATCCTACTTCATTCTGGAATCTCCACTGCGTACACAGTTGTTAAAGTGGTTTTCGGTATCGATAGAGAGTATGTCCATATCCGATCCCGGACTCTTTAACAACCAATCGTTATTATAACCCGTAGTTATAATTTCCAAATGGTATTTATATTTCAAAAATCAAATATCATTTAAATATTTAATATCCTTCCAAATCATTTCAAAATATCAATCTCATCATTTTATTTCAAAACCATGTTCATTTATTCACTTTGAAATACCATTTCAAATTCATTTCAAAATAATTTATATTTCAAATCAATTTACTTCATAAAATGAAGTTATTACATTTAATAATTCAATTATCAAATTTCCAAGATTTCAATTTTCCACATTCATTTATTCACTTAATTTGTATCAAAATAGTGAAAATTCACTTTTCGCAGCATTTAGAAAATGCTACGAAAATTTCATTCAAAACAGTTTAATTTAACAAAAGACAACATTTAAATGCTGTAATAGGGTTACATTAGTTTTCAAATAAACTTAATTAAATTCAACACTTATGGCATTTTGCAAAATGCTATAATAACCTTTAATCTTATTTAGCCTTTTAGTTCATTTATTATCAACTACAGCATTTACAATTGCTGTAATATCATTTCATTAGAAATAATAACATTTCAAAAATGCAGTTAACTTCAAATACTCAATATAATTTCACAACCATTTATATTTTCTTTTAAAACATTTTAACTTATAAAATCATACATTTTCACTTTAAGATCGTCATTTAACTTTCCTTTAATTCATGATTTTATAAAATTAAATTTTCTTCCAAAATAAATATTTATTCAAAAATTCACTTATTAACTTTCAACATTTAATTTTTAAAATTCCATAAATTAAATTTCAACTTAACCATTAAGTTTAAAATAATCAAATATAACTTAATCCCATTTTTTTATTTATTAAACTTAGCTTACATTTCATTTTTAAGTCAAATTCACAAGTTTCCAATTTTTAGTTATATTGTAAAATTTCAACTTAAATATTCATTCATTTCTCAATTTAACTTTATTCAAAAATCATAATATATTATAAAATCATTTAAATTATCAAATTATTATAAATTTGTCATATTTCCATATTTAATTAAGTTTCCAATTATAATTAAATCAATATTTCCAAAATAACTTACATTCAAATTTTTCTAACTTTCATTAATTTATTTCACTTGTAAATATTCAGAAAATTAATGATATTTTTCAAAAATCATTTTTAATTAAGTTAAAATCAAAATATTATAATATTTATATTTCTAAGATATTTTTATATTTTTATTTAAATTTAGAAAACATAATTTAACTACGGGCCTGTATATAATTTTCTACACTAATAAAAGTGATACGGGTAATATTTCATTTCAACCCGAAATTTACAAAGAAAATCCGGGTTTTATCATTTCAAACCCGCAGTCCCAAGTATATGAAATAATTTGAAAACCGTTCAGGCCTATCATTTCAGCCCATAACGATTTTCCCTTATTCTAAAGTCCGTTCGGGTATGTATCATTTCAACCCATAGTGATTCTAATCTAAAGGGAACTTGCAGTGTGATTAACTGATGAAAATAACAAAACAACATAATATAATAGTAACATATGATATAACTGGTGTTTAAGCAGGTGTGAACATCATATAATAGTGACATAACAAATATAATATGGTGGTGCAATTACAGATTCACATGTGATCAATTTACTATTAATATAAGTATAAAACTGTCTGGTGAGAATAACTCACTGGTTTGAGCTGATGACACAACGACGAATTGCACAAACGAGATCTACACAAGCACGAAAGAACGACACAGATTTGAATGGAGGAGCCAAATGTCAAATTCCTTGGATACACATCAAACAAAAATAATATAACAACAATAAGTTCCAAACCGACTACGATTAAACTATGCTAAAATAAACTGCACAGAATTGCATTGAAATGCTTGCACTTGCTTCCAACCTTTGTTAGGCTCAGTCATAAGGGTAAATACATGATAATAGCAGGAGTTTGGATCAGGTTATGGTGGGTATGGGTCGGCCAAGTTGTTGGAAATGATGGAGTAAAATAGTGGTGAGGGAATCAACACAAAAGCTTGCATATACATGGGTTTTAGGTCATGAATTGGGCTCGGCCAAGGCCTTAAGTGCCACGGACACTACTGTGGGGTCCACTGGGATGGTGTGGCCGAGAGTGCTAGAGGTGGTGGTGTAGGGGGAGGCTAAGGGGGTGGTGAAGTGGTGGATGTGGGGTAGTGCTCGGCTATGCAAGTATTGGTGGTGTTTGGATAGATTGATGAATACTCATCAACCAAGGGGTCACGGCATGGATGGCTGGTGAGGAGGTGATGGTGGTGGTGTGCCATCAGGTGGTGGAGGCAGCTAGGCATTCAAGGAGGCCATGGTCGAACCTAAAGAGGTGAAACAAGTGCAAGAATCAAACTAGAAAATCAACATAAGTGGGAAAAAGAAGAAAAAGAGAGATAGAATTTTACCAAATTCTTCAATCAAGGGGAGGCCGAAATTTTTGGTTCAGGAAGGAGGAAAAAGATACGTGAGTTGAGAAATGAAGTGATCGGCTGAAAATGTGGAGAGTTATGTCAAAAGAAATGAAGAGTTGTGAGGAAAATGAAGAGGTGGAATTCAAAGAGTCAAAAGCAATTCAAAAGTCAAAACCTCTTCATATTTCTTTATTTTATTTATATAACTTTATATTTCTGGAAATAATAGTAATACCAGATAAAATTTCGAAAATTTAACAAAATATAAAAATATATATAATATTTATTAATTAATATAAGGTTAAAATAAGAAAATAGCTAAAAATAGTAAACTAGTCTAGAAAATTTGAAATTAATTGAAATAAATTTTGGAAAAATCATATGAGCTTGTAATATATTTTTAAACATAAATAATAACATAAAATAAAATGCATTCACAAAATAAATATTTAAAATTTAATTTAAATAAAATTTTAATGTAGAAAATAACAGAAAATAAGAAAACAGCCTTTAAAAATAGGAAATCAACACAGAAAATTTTGGAAAAATTCTATTATTATTTTAAAAATATTTAGAGATGAAATTTCACAAATAAAACAAATTTAAAATAATTTCAAATAAAATAACCTCAAATCCCAAAATTATAACTAGAAATCTAGGGTTGTTACAAGTGTTATCATAATATATTGGTGACTCGGTAAAATTTAAACCAAAATCTTTTAAAGTTTCTTGCATATTGATAACTTAAAAACATGCTAATGCAACAGAGATATATTCTGCTTTTATTGTAGATAGTGACACAGAATTTTGCTTTTTACTAAACCAGGAAATAAGAGAGTGTCCTTAAAATGTCAATTTACACTTGTACTCACTAGAAGAAAAATCATTTTTTATAGCACATAACAATATTGAAAAATAGCCATTGTTTACTGAATGCTATTTAAAATAATTGAGAATTTTTTTTTAATATTTATACGTTATATGAAATCACATAGGTAGGCAAAACAAAGGCAGGAGAATACATCTCATTTTCTTTTTGTTCCCTCCTTCTCTCTTTCGTCACTCCCGCTCTGGTTCAGCCTAAAAACTTCAGGAAACTATTGACGAATTTCATCTTGAAAACTTAATCTCAATTCTTTACTAAAGCATGAATCAAATCAAGAACCTATCACAAGTTTTCTTCTTCATTCCCAACCTAGAGTTTCTGTGCGTCCCATCTCTTTCTCAATCATTGTTTGCAAAAACAAGGGCAAAAAGTTCTCTCACCCTTTTCTTCGTGGTTGCAGGTACTAACAAATTACCTTTTTCCTTTTACTCATCTGTTTAGTATGGTTTCAATCTAGCATGTTTTTTGCTATCGAAATCTCTTTAGTCCATGATACTATCGACTTGTTTTTCTTATTAAGTACTCTCGAATTTCATTTTTTTCCCTTTTATCTTATATCTTTGGTTGCAGGTACTAACAAATTACTTTTTCCTTTTGTTCTGTCAAAGAAGTAGAACCAATAGGAGGTTGGTGACGCAGAGTTGGGTATTAATGAAATGGAGAAGAAGGTGGGGGCTGCTACCATTGAAACTTGGTGAGTTTTTTTCTCATTCTTTGGTAAAGCTAGGAGTATATCTTGATTTATATGGCTAAGATGAAGAAGAAGCTATAGAAACAGCTTCTAATTTGTTTCATGTAATTTTAGAGTTTAGGTATTGTTCTTTATCCTTTCATAAATTTGTTAACTTGTTGTCTCTATATGGCCAATTAAGCGTAACCTAAGTTATTAACAATTTTACCTTATGCTTTGTAGACCTAAGAGATACACTATGAATTTTGGATTTGTCATTTTAACGTTATTATTTAAGAAAAAGAAAATATTATATTTCCATTGTTGTTGGATGTTATCAACGGAAAATGATTATAACTAGATTTGGACCATGTCTTTATATTTTCTTTGATGTATTGGTGCACCAGCCATATCAGATATTGTATCTTGATTTATTGGAATATCTAGATAGAGTATAATCTAGTAGTAAGATGCAAACAGTAGTGAACGTGTTTTTTAAATTTACTAGGAATTCATTTCACTATTAATAATTATACCAGGTTTGAAAAGGTATATCTTAAATGATTATATAAATGCTTAAATATTCAAAAGGCAAAACGTTGACCAAATCACACATTTGAAAACTCACAAAGTTTGTGATTTCCATTTTAAGGACCATGTAATTTGAGTTATGTCATTGCCACTAGCTTCTAATTTTTTCTTCTCTTTCTCCTCATCTACAAGTTCCGACAAAAATATAAACATATAATTTGCTATAAATATATAATCGTCGAATTCCAAAGGTTATTACTTAGAAAATAAGAGATGCTTAAGAAAATCGGATAATTATTGTTACATTACGATCTTACTTATCATAAATTTTAACGTATCAGGGTTTGAAGTATGATAATATGATCATCGTTTTTAAGTATAATTGAAAGCTAAAGGAAATTTCTCATAGATACCAAACCACTACCATGAACCAATGTAAAATTTTGTTGCGTTGCTTAAACCATTACCAACAATCCGACTTGTTCACTTTGCTCTCTCTCATGTTTTTCAACTGAGTGAATGAGCTGCGCGCCCAGGTAAGGTAGCAACTAACCACGGGTTGGTTCTGGTTTAATTATAATGGAGAAGTTTTCACCGTTATAAACTTATAACGGCGAAGACTTCGCCGTTATAAACTTATAACGGCGAAAACTTCGTCGTTGTAATTTTATAACCTAATTCACCAAGCCCAACCACCATAATTCATTCTCCATCTTCTCCCCGTATCAGACGAAAATCATTACCATCCTCCCTCAAAATCATGAATTCCCGCTTCCAACAATTGAAATCCGTCAGTATATACTTAAATTAAAGCTCGTTTTTGAGGTCCATACACGAAGAAATGTCTAGATTGCTAAAAAATTCGCCAAAAAATTCATGCACAGAGAAGGCAGTAGTAGAGACACCGGAGACGCCGGCCGGAGTGGTGAAGAATAGATTATTGTATCATATAGGAACAAGGAATGAATAGAAGATCTGCTAGAAGCCGTCAAAAAGCTCGATAATCAGGGCGGGGGCGAAGATAAAGGTGGTCGCCGCAGTCGTGGAGGCCGCAGGGGTGGTCGATTAGGTAGGATGCACAGGGGTATGAGGCAAATTTCTGCTAGAGTCACTGAGCTTGATGGATTTCAGGATCCGAACCTTAGCGCGGAGAAATTGTCTATGTTTTCTAACTTTCACGCGCTTCTAGAAGACGAAGTACATGTCAGCACACAGACGAGTTTAGCTGTAAGTATTTCTTTATATGATTAAAGTAATTGCAATACGTTGTTAGTTTAAATATATAGTATGATTTTATTTAACAGTTGCGGAATATCCGTTTGTGGGGTTCTTTAGCGAACACGCTTAGATATTTTCATGTTGTTTGCACAAAAATTGGGCAAACACCTACAAGTTCGAATTTGGCTAAGTTACCTTTAAGTTATTTGATATGCAGTTTTTAGTGTTCCAATGCGTTAACAGATAATTTTTGCAATCATAGAACAATTCACAGACTCAAAGTCAAAAAGCAGTTAAAGGATGTAAATCACACAAAATTTTATAGTGGTTTGGCCAGAACATGCCTACATCCACTTTCCATCTTATTATGCTTCTTTGATTTGATTACAAATACAAGTTTGATTAGAAAGAGCAAAACTTAGAGCATCTGGAATGGTTAAGTCTCAGCAGAGTTTTCCCTCTTTTCTCCGAAATTCGGTTCCTATTGTTGTTGAGGAGCTCTGGTATTTATAGAGTGGAGTTGTGAAGTGTGGAGGTAGAGACTATAGCTCCATGAACTTGGTTCGGCGTTTTGGGCAGGAAGATCCGTTCCGGCATTTAGTTGGGGAACTTGCTTTGCTCGGTTGCTCTTTCATTCCTTGGCTTGCTCGATCATTACTTGGTTTGTTGCCTTGCCTTGGAGACTCTTATTTGACCAAACGTTTGGTCCAGCATGCCTGTGTACCAGACCAAATGATTGGTCTAGTGTTTGATATGCCATGCCGGACAAACCATTTGGTCCGACATTTGAAAGAGTGCCGGACCAAATGTGTGGTCGGCATTTTTAGAGAATGCTGGACCAAATATCTGGTTCGGCATACCAGACCAAATGTCTTGTCCAGCATTTTAGTGAATGCCGGACCAAATGTTTGGTCCGACATTTCTGCCTCCTATGTCATATCCCAATTTTGTTTTCCTTTCCTCCCTCACTCTCTGCCTGCTAAAAAACAGAGCCAACACTTGCCCCCCAAAGTATGTTGTGTTGCTACACAACGTACTTTGTTTTGTTCGGCACTAAGTTTCCACAACCGGTTCGACAACTCATGACTGTTCGACTTTCCTCCTCTTTCCTTTTAAATACCGCACCCTTCTCCTTATTTCTCCTTCTTCTATTTTCTGAATTAAAATTCCTTAATCTTCCCCAAGTCGATCGAAGCTTTCAACGTGTGAATTCTTGATTTTTCCACTTCTCCGCCACTTAAGGTAAGGCTTTCTAGGTTTGATTTATGTCCCAAGGGCTTTAAGGTTTAGGTTTTAGGGGAGTTTGGTATCTGTTGTGAGTGTAGAGAGCCTTTGTTCTGAATTAAGGGAAGGAAGTCCATTTGGACGAGCGATGTGGCTCTTGGGTAACTCGGCGAAGGAGGAATCCACGCTTGGTGATGATAAGGTGGTCGTGAAAGGGTTTTTTGTTGGGTTTTTTGGTCACTGATTGGTGGCAGCAACTCCCTCCATATTTTGTGTGGTCTCTCTGCTAGGTTAAGGCATAAGATGGTTTCTAGGTGGTGTGGTTGTGATCGTGGCTCGGCTTTAGGAGGGTGTGCTTCGGGCCAAGGCAGCTATCGCTCAGTGGGTTTGGTTTGGCATTATGACGTCGTTCGGTCTCTAGGATAGGATGGCGGACCAAATAAATTCGAACACAATGATTATAGGTATGCCGAGCCGAAGGGGGAGATCCTCGGAATGATGGTCTGATTTTTCGTAGGGTTAGGTTTGGAGTATGGTCTTAGTAGGAGCAAACGATAGAAGGCTTTTCATGAGTGTTTAATTTCTAGTTATGATCGCATATATATTGGGGGTGTTGGACTTATGATTACTTTTATTTCCTTGTGTTGGAAAATGTCGTCCAGTCGCGAGCTTCGATCCAAGTATGGGTCATCACAGCCTGCCGGGGCCGGCGCTTCTTCTTCGGATGTCTCTGCCAATCCTCCAAAACAACCTAGCTCCGCATATTCCTTGGTGGAGGGCTACACTTCCAACCAGATGTTGGTGAATCCTTCTGAGTGTTATCCCAACGTTCTGACAATAGAGAAGCTCAATTCCATGGCTATGACATTCAGGATCACCCGTCGGGACATATTACTACCTGGACCAAATGATAGGGCATGCTCTCCCCCAGAGGCATACATGGCATATAGTAAATATCACTACATGTGTGGTGACATTCCTCCGCTTACCCGTTGGGTCTCCAATTTCGTGGTCTATCTAAAAGTCGCTCCGTTGTAGCTTCAACCGAACTCCTATGCAATCTTGACATGCCTTGATCTTATATTTGTGAAGCGCTATCAGAGACCCCCTATCCACAGAGAGATCAGGTACTTGTACAATGTGAGAAGTTACCGAAAGGGGAGCCCTTTCATCAGCTTAGAGTTGGCTCATAAATTCAAGCCTGTTCTCGACTTATACTCGAAGTTTAGTATGTTTAAGAAGGAGTACTTCTTTGTGCATGATGATGTCGTCCCTTAACATGCCTTCACTTTCGGATGTAAGTTTCCTTTATATCCTCTTCTAAATTTTCTATCGACTTGGTTTCCTAATACTCCGTATTTTCAGGTTGTGTAAAGGCAGTAGAGGATGAAGGTTTGAGAAGATGGCCAAGGAAATCTTAGCTATCCTTAAGGCTAAGAGGGAAGCCTCGTTCCTGCTTCGTGACACAGCCCTTCATTTTTACAACCTAATTGGCCTCGGTCAATTCATGTTCAAGATCGGGCCAAGCTCATCTAAGAGAGCGATGGGAGCTGAAGGAGAAGGTGGAGATGTTGACAAAGGCAAGGATCCGGAGGAAGAGGGTGAAGGGACCGGAGCCCCAAAGAAGTTGAGGCATAAGAAGAGTGCAGTCCGTCCTCCTCGTTCGGGGAAATCTTTGCGCACAAGGGACACTCCTTCTCCTGATGACGAGGAGGGTCCTCGTTTGGAGGGTGATAGCAAGGATGAGGAAGGGTTGGAGGGAGATTCTGGGGTGACAGAATCGGAGGCCCATGCTTCTCAGGATGTGGAGATTATTGGCAATGAAGATTTGGGCACGACTCCCTTGAAGTACACTAAGGCTGTGCGGGAGTGCCTGAGCAGTTAGATTAATCCGAGCTGGGACCTGGGCCAACTTTTGTCGCTAACCCCTCTCAAGAGAATGTGACTACGGATGACTTGAGTGGAATGCCAGTTCTCCCAGTGCAAAGCGGAGCGGGGGTTAGTGAGATATTCAGGCTCTCTCTGGGTACTTTCGATTTCTGTATGGATTTTGGGGTACTTCTTGAGAATATTTTGTTTTTAGACGAGTCCCTGTCTCCACTTGCTCCTCAATTCAATGAAGCCCAGTCGCTATGTATCCTTCCTCTGAGTGGAGTCCCATCCCAGTGTATTCCCCACTTGAGTGAGACTCCATCCTGGCCACTTAATCCAGTCTCCCCTAAGGGTTTGTGGTAGTTTGCAGTGTTTAAGTGTCTTGCTTGCTTTGTTTATGCTTTCTCCATTTTCTCTGCTCTAAAGTTGTTATTCGCTTTCAGGGAAAATAAGAAATCTGAAGTGGAATAAAATGTCTCGACGACTTGAACAGTTAAACGGATTAAAGGGGCCTCCATTCCTTCCAAGGCTGCCCCTCAAAAGGAAAAGACTGCACAAGATAATGTTAAGGAGACTCCGTCGGGCTTGGGTAGAGGGGAGAGCCATGAGACATCTCAGAAATGCGCAAGGTCTTCGAACAAAGATACTACCTCCCTTGGTTCTCAAACTTCTTCCCATCGCCATCGCCAAAATCCGTCTAGTCCTGAAGTGCATGAGGCACCTGGCGACTTAGGGGAAGAAAATGTCAACACTTATTTCTCATATTTTCAACCACCAATGAGTAATCCCTTCGAGAGTCACCCTGATATCAACCCTGGTATGCGGATTGCCATCCAGCGGATTCAAATAACGAGTTCCTGCTGCCTTGAAATCCTCTGGTTCGAATTTTAGATGAGGCAAAAACTCTCGACTTCACCAATCTGACAACGATAATGGTCCAGATTACTGACGAGACTAGAAAAAATTTCGATTACCAATCCCGTTTAGCCAAAGCCAATGAGGAAGTCGAGAGTGATAATGTACGATTACGCCTAGAGGTGGAGGATCTTCGTAAAGCGCTTAGGAAGAAGGATGTGAAGTTGGAGGCGGTTGAAGCTTCTTGCGCAGCCGAGATAAAGAAATCCAAGGAAGAAGCGATGAGAGAGGCTACCGAACTATGCAAAGCATAGATCGATGAGGCTATGAATTCATTGAATGAGGCTTGGCAGAAAGATTTGGAGCGGATGCGCTCTCTCAAGGGTAAGATGAAGAAATCCCAGGAGGTCTTGGCTGAGCTGAAGAAGTTTCAGGGTGAGTGGTGGAAGGAAAAGGATTCGTACAAGGTTGAGATCGATATGCTGAAGGCAGAGCAGGTCTGGCTGAGGAAGGACAAGGAGCAGTATATGAATAAAGTGGTGTCCCTCCAAACCAAAGTCGACAAGTCCACCGGCTTTTGTGAGATGGTTAGCCAAATGCTGAAGGACATCTACTACATGTTCTGGAGGTAGGGGAACCTTCAGTGGATGGAAGACTATCCTCAAGCGATGGCAGGAATTCATGCTCGGTTTATGGAGGAGACTATGGCTACGGTTGCGCAAGAGGAAGGAGTCGTGTATGACGTTGGGATGGTGAACTGCCAGTTCATGGTGGAAGAGACCAAGGCCATCGCTATGGGATATGAGCTGCCAGCAGAGGATGAGGATGATGAAGAGGGTTCGAATTTCGAGGGGCTTGGTGATCAACACAATATTACTGCAGGTATCTCGTGTTTTTACTTCAGCTTCATCATTACTTATCTCAGACTGTAAAACTTATGATCTTTCTTACTTGCATGGTGTAGGGATGTCTTCAGGGCAGGTCGGGCCACCAAAGGGTGCTGTTGGGGCATCGCAAAGAGAGGTCGAGTCCTCTGAGCGACCCGAGCTTCCGAAGGACATGGTCGGAGGGAGCAGGTCGAGTGACAAGGATATCCCTCCCACTTAGTCGAGGAAACTTCCCTTTATCCTTTTTGTTTGTATTTTTGGGAGGATGTATGGTTGTTCTACATATGCATATAAACCAAAAATGTAACAACCCGCATATTTTACGATTGTATATTTAAATATGGCATCGTTAGTCGGATTCAAGTCCGAAAAGCTACTTTTTGCAAACAGCCGAATTGGGACTCGAGACCACTTCCATTGAGTCCAAAATGGCGTTTGCGACCTTTTTGAGGATAAACATCGATATGTTTGGAGCTGAGTGAATTTTGCTATTTTCACTAAGGGCTTTAGGCTTGGGTTTGGGTTTCAACCCACTAACCCAACTCACCTTATACCCTAAGTTTCCCCCTCTCCTCTCCATTCACTCTTTTCATTTCCTAACACTTCAAACTTTAGAAAATAGGGGAAAAGAAAAGGAATTAGAAATTCCTAAGCCATAGATTCATTTGCAAATCTCAAGTTCTAGCTCCAAAGTCTAGGAGAAGCTTAGGTAAGCATCATCTTCATCTTCTCCATCTCATTTCTTCTTCAATTTCAGAAATGTTCTAAACCCTAACTTAGGAAATGTTTTTCTTTTGAGCTTACATTGAAGCTTCTTGGGTTATAATTGAAGAGTGAGTGTTCTTGCCTTGCTCTATAGCTTCTCTCTTGTGTTTTTGGGTTTGAAGGTGAGATTTTTATCTCACATCTATGTCTATAACTATCTTTGATTGTTAGGTATGAATTCCTAACATCTTAACATGTTCATTTGATTTTGATTTGGATTGATTTGGTGAATATTCCAATTTATGGTTTTTAAGTCCAATTTTGTGAAAATCCTTTTATGGATGTTTGAACATGTTTTTGGTGAAGCATCGAAGAGCCTATAGGGCTGGGTTGTCGATTGGCGTAAACCCCTAGCGCCCGTTGCTCGTCCGATCGCGATTTGTAGGACTTTTGCCCCCACAAGGGGGCTAGGCTGAATGTGCCTCAGAAGCAGGTTCAATCGACTGAACCAATGGGTCAGTCGACTGAACCAGAAGGCAGGAAATACCTTAGAAGCAGGTTCAGTCGACTGACCTAGTGTGTCGGTCGACTGAACCAGAACCCAAGAATTTTCCTGGGTCTATATCAGTCGACTGACCATCTGGGTCGGTCGACTGAACCTGGGGACACAAAATTCGTGTCCCTGTGTTAGTCGACTGACCACCTGGTTCAGTCGACTGACTTGCTTGTTTCAGTCTATTTTGCCTATTTTGCTTGAGGTTCCAATTTTTATCGATTCATGATTATCTGATTTGTTGTTATCATTTATTATCGACTTTGATGACTTCTTCTTCGGGATTTTTGAGAATATCCATTTTGATGGATTCGGTATCGATTTCTTTGGATTTGATCCACGTCTTCGTATGTGAATTTTTGGTGATTGATTGTTTCTGCAATCATTTCTGACTTGTCACTTTAAACTACAAAGGTTTCTATACTAGTAGTAAATATTCAAAATCTTTTACAAAAATGATTTCAACTCTATTTTTAATACAAAGCTCTTTTATAAAACCGTTTTCCAATCTATTAATATATACAAACCTTTACCTTATTCGTATGAGAAATCTAATTAAACGGCTTAGTAAAACAAGTGGTATGAAACGCTTGCATTTACTTCGTCAGTTAATTCTTGGACTTGTTCGATTGAACTCTTGTGACAATATTCGAGTGGAAATCTACAATTTGTTCGTAAATATTTAAGTTAAGCTAGTGGTTATGGGACATGAAGCTAAACTCTTATATTTACTAGCTTAGTGTAATTAACACTTTTTATTGATCGATGATGATCATTTTATGATTTAGACTAGCGATTGAGCGATGTCTCTTTGTTGGTACGGGGATTAAACCCCGTTTGAGGAGCTTTAGCTCAAATTTGGCGGGGTAGCGACCCGTGGTCTTAAGGCCGTTTGTGGAGCTTTGGCTCAAATTTGATGGTTAGCGACCATAGAATAGCGTTCCGTTTGAGATACACGTGTTGGTGGGTTTTCATGCTCCCGTTTGAGAAAGGCCTTCCCCTTTTTTGTGATTTCTGGATTTCTAGTTGATGATTTCTAGTATTTATGTTGATCATTCTGAGATTTAGACTAGCGATGTGCGATGTCTCTTTGTCCGCGTGGGGGACTATACCCCGTTATGTTGAGCTTCGTCTCATTTCTTTTATGGGCTAGCGACCCATGTTCTTATTTGAGTTTTTGGTTCATCGGACGTACCGTTATTGTACTGCGTCGTTGCACCGGCTCATTTTATGGATTAGCGTTCCATTTGCGTTTCTGGATTTCTAGTTGATGGTTTCTAGTATTTACGTTTCACCGATTTTGCGATTGGCATCGATATGTTTGCCAATATTTATGTTTGGTGATTAATTTAAAGAATGTGCCATTCTTTATGGATGTTTGAGAATATTTGAGATATTTTATGATTTTCATTGTTGCCTTATGTATACTTTTTATAGTATGGCATTTTTGTTATCACACGTTTTTGGCATATCTCTTATCCTATCTCATTTTATCTGATATTTATAGCTAGACTGATCTATTTATTATTTTCTTCTTAAATAATACTCAGGTCAGACCGAGATATTTCAGGTGCTTCTGCTTGACTTCTTCTCAGGGCTCGTCACCTGACTTTTGGCTAACTACTTTAGCTTAGTAGTTTTTGTTATTATACGTTCGAGAAAGAGACTCCTTGATGTATACTTATTCTTTTGTCTAGCACTTGTATCCATTCTTTTGTAATGTAGTGGATCTTATATGACCACTATTTTGATGTACACTTTTTTGACATATATTCATATCTGATTCCGCTTTTGTGATATGAATGTCTGTGACTGATTTGTGTTATGTTTATCTCTATATTTGTTTTCGAAGGCCTCATAGCCACTGTGTGGTAGCTTCGAGCTTGTATTTGATATGTCGGATTTTCACTTGAAATGAAATGTAAGTTATTTTATCTGACATATCGGTACTCGCACAAAGCAATTACACAGATGGTCGCTCCTCAACAGCCTTATTCTTCGTGCTAGTCACAGCATTACTCATTAGTGTTCTTGGCTAGCGTGAGCATAGAGGTTGGGCGTCACAAAAAAATTTGTACATTTATATTTTAATGTTGTAATGCTCAAATTTTGTTCTTTTCATGTTTATATGGAATGATTTTTGTGACGCGTGATTTTTATAGTCTACCTTGTCTGCTTGTAAACTTCTTACAGCTTAGTTAATCGTTATTGTGTTCTGAGACGTAGAAAACCATAAACGTGTGCTATGTTCAGGTCCGATCATGAATGATAATTACTCGGGCTATTGCTCATGTCATGAGTATTACTCGATTTATCGTTGCCGGCGTGCGTAATGCCGCTCGTCAACTATGAACTACCCCTGGTTGCAGCCACGCCTCAATCGTGGGGTTTATGATCGGTTCGTATTTGCAAGTGAGCCAAACTCCAATGATGAACTGCCTAAGCTATAAATCATGCCTAATCCGTGGCTTATAGTTGGTTCATCATTATCGGCTTGAGGGTGTTGATCGTCAGTAGTGAACTATCGAGGCTGGTTTCGTGCCTCTTGTCATAGTTATCTTGTTTCCACCACTGCAGACGAGCGCTTGCGATTGCTTGCAGTAGGAATAGTCATCAGATAAACAATTAAAGGAAAGAAAGTTTTAAATAAGACAAGTTATGCGAGACACCAATTTTTTATAGTGGTTCGGTCGAAATATGCCTGCGTCCACTGTCTTTCTTTTATTGTTTCAGTTAATACATGCTTCCTTACAGTTCGAGAGAAATAGCGGTGGAGGTATTGGAGATTCCATGCTTTCTCAAACACCTCCCCATCTACTATTGACAGGATGTAAGCTCCATTATGAAGATCCTTAGGCCCTTCCCAAATTGGGTCTAGTGCTCCTGGCCGTGGGTCTAGTGCTTAACCTTGGAATTATATTGCCTTGCCGCCTTCTGCATATGAGCAGTGGCTTTGAGGGCGGCGTCGTTTCTCTTCTCCTCGATCAGGTCGAGTGACATACTCAAGAGCTCCTCATTTTTTCCGAATTGTAATGCAACCTTCGATGCGATAGGATGACTATTTTGACTGGGAGCATGGCTTCGGCTACATATGCTAATGCGAATGGCGTGTGCCCAGTCGCGGTTTTTAAGGAATTTCGGTAGGCCCATAGTGCAGTAGGTAGTTCGTCGACCCATGCCCCTTTGGACTTCTCTAGTTTCTTTTTTGTCAGCGTTTTCAAAACCTTGTTTACCGCTTCGACCTGCCCGTTCGCTTGGGGATAAGCTACAGCCGAGAAGCTTCGAGCAATCCTATTTTCTTGGCACCAACTGGAGAATTCTTCACTATCGAATTGGAGCCCATTTTCTGATATGATCTTCTGCAGCACCCCATACCTGCACAGGATGTTTTGTATTAGGAGGTTTATCACCTTGGTAGACGAAGTTTTGTTCAAAGGCTCCGATTCAACCCATTTGGTGAAATAATCCACTGCCACTATGGCATATCTTGCCCCTCCTCGACCCATGGGGAGTTCCTCGATCAGATCAATCCCCCAAATTGCAAAGGGCCAAGGGATGAACATCTGGATCAAACCGGTAAGTGGTAATCTCGGGATTTTGGCAAATCTTTGGCATTTGTCACATTTCTTAGCAAACTCGGCTGTCTTTGTTTAGCGTGAGGCAAAAGTATCCATAGCAGAGAATCTTCTTGGCTAGAGTTTGCCCTTCAGTGTGATCGCCACAACTCCCTTGATGGATGTTATTAAAGATATCTTTTGCTTCATTCCCAGCGACACACCTTAGTAATGGGTTGGAAAACCACGACGGTACAGTATTCCGTTCTGGATGGTGTAACGAGATGCCCTCCTTAGGATTCTCCTGACCTCGTTTCGTTCTATTGGTAAGGTTCCATCTTGTAAGTATCTGATGATGGGGGTCATCGATGTCTCCTCTCTGTTTGCGGTCGTTGTGATTTGGAGACACTTGAAACTTGGTGTGAGTTAACTCATGACGGGGTTTGCCCCCGGCATTGGTTCGGTCCTTACGCTCGCCTCTTTGACGAGGGTGTCCGCCACTTAATTTCTCTCCTTGCGGGATGGGTTTTATTAGATAGTAGTCCAGCTCATTGAGGAGGGTTTTGGCCCTTTTGAGGTAAGACACAAGCTTTTGTCCGCAAGTGTGGAATTCTCTGAGGATCTGGTTTACAATCAGTTGTGGGTCACTGTGAATACATATCGATTTAACCCTCATTTATTTAATGATCTCTAGGCCATCTATCACTACTTCATATTCAGCTCGTTATTGGTTGCAGTGAACTCTAGTCTTAGTGCATAGCTTAACTTTCTTCCTTGTGGTGTGACTATTATGACTCCTACCCCCAAGCCGAGCTCGTTTGCCGCTCCATCAATGAACATACTCCATTTGACAATTTCCTTAATTGTTACTAACGCCTCCTATTCTTGCATTGTAAACTCAACTATGAAATCGGCTAAGGCTTGTCTTTTACTAGCCGTGCATGGATGGTAAGTGATGTCGTACTGGCTCAGCTCATTGCATCGTTTTAGCAGGCGCCCTGACGTATCTGGTTTATGTAGGACTTGTCTCAGGGGTTGATCCATCAGAACCTTAATGGAGTGTAATTGAAAGTAAGGTCATAATTTCCTGGATGCTATGAGCAAACAATAAGCCAATTTTTCAATCTTAGGGTATCTAACTTCTATGCCCGTGAAACTTTTGCTAATGAAGTATACCGGTCTTTGGATGCAACCATCTTCTCGTACTAGTACTGGTAGCTTCTACAGATGTTCGAGTAAACTCTAGAAGGCTGAGTAGCACTCGTCGGTCCATTCAAACTTCCCTTTTTCCTTTTGAGGGCTTCGAAGAATGGGACACACTTGTCCATTGCTTTAGATATATACCTGATTAGAGTGGCTACCTTTCTGTTTAGGCTTTGCATTTCCCTTCGTGTTACCGGGATTTTGATGTCTTTCAAAGCTTGCATTTTTTTCAGGATTTGCCTCTATCCCTCTAGCATGTACAATGAAGCCCAAGAATTTACCCGAAGACACCCTGAAGGAGCACTTTAGTGGGTTTAGCTTCATTTGGTATTTGCGTAATACTTGGAACATCTCGTCTAGGTGGCTCGGATGTTCTTGATTTGAGAAGCATGTCGTTGACATAGACTTTCATGGAGTGACCAATTTGTTTCTCAAACATTTTATTAACCAGACGTTGATTGGCAGCGCCGGCGTTTTTAAGCCCGAAGGGCATGACCTGGTAACAATACAGGCCTAGATCCGTGATGAAGCTAGTGTGTTCTTGATCCAATGCATGCATAAGAATCTGGTTGTATCCTGAATATGCATCCATGAACGACAACAACTCATGCCCTACGGTTGCGACCAACAGTCGGTCGATTCGATTGAAGGGAAATAGTCTTTGGGGCAAGCATCATTAAGGTTAGAGAAGTCGATGCAGGTTCGCCACTTTCTATAAGACTCCTTCACCCTGATCGGGTTGGAGATCCA
Organism: Allium fistulosum; assembly: GCA_030737815.1. NCBI lineage: Eukaryota > Viridiplantae > Streptophyta > Magnoliopsida > Asparagales > Amaryllidaceae > Allium > Allium fistulosum. Next base: position 746,034,104 of record CM060905.1, on the reverse strand, counting down.
TTCTAGGTAAATGGCTTCGTGGATAAAACCATTGGTGAGTAGGTTCTTCACCTCCTCATTGAGAGCAGTTGGTCGTTCTATCCCCATGCTTCTTTTCTTTTGTTTGATCGGAATTTTAGTTGGGTCAATATTGAAGGAATGGCAAGCTATCTATGGAGTTATCCCTACCATGTCCTCGTTGGTCCATGCAAATACATCCAGGTTCTTTCGTAGGAATCCTATCAGTTGGGCTTTGAGGTTTAGGTTTAGCTGAGAAACTATTTTCAAAAGTCTTGTTTTTTCATGCTCGTCTACCATCACATATTCCATAGCCTCCACAGGCTCGGCGTTGACCTCCTCCTCTCTATCTCTAGGGTTCAATTCATTGAATGGATCTCTAGTACACTCGAGAGGAGGAGCCTTCTTTGATTACTATGCTTCTGCATTTTTGGTGCAAAGGATGACCCTCACGCCTTTCCCCTTTTCCTTCTTGTTTTGGCAAAGTTCAGTCACATAGCAATCGCGGGCTACGTCTTAGTCCCCTTCCACTTCTCCTATTCCGTTATCAGTTGGGATTTTCATCTTCAAGCACCATGGTGCTAATACTATCTGGAAGTTTGACAATGCGGGCCTTCCTAAGAAGGCGTTGTAGGAAGAGTGCCCGTCCACCAGCATGAATGTTTGCCTCTAGACAACCGATCGGGGGTGACTTCCTAGCTCAACAAATAAGTCTAGCTGCCCAAGTGGCATTGTGGCCTCCTCGGTGAACCCGTGTAAAGGCTTATGGCACGGAGATACATCTTTCATTGAAAATTTCATTTTATTGAATGCATGTTTGAATAAAATATTCACCTAGCTTCCTGTATCGACCAAAATGCGAAACACCTCTATCGGGCCGATCTAGGCAGAGATAACCAGGGGATCAGTGTGCGAATACTGATTTCCAACCAAATCTTCGTCCTTCAGTTATGGAATGAACGTATCCTTCCCTATCCTTCAAGGATTTTCCATACCTCTCCATTTCTCCCCAACTTCCGTCAGGTACATGCGGGCCTCTAGATATGGTGTGGACAATTATCTTTTCTTAGTTGGAGCAGCTCGTACCTGCTCCTTCCTCATTATTCCCTTACGTAGGTTGCTTGGATCCTTCGTGGGCCGGAGCGGGAGAGTTGCGTCCTTTTTGTACGTATCGCTCTAGTTTCTTTTTTTGGATATATTCCTCAATGAGACCCCGCAAATGCTGGGATTCTTCAGTGTTATGCCCACGAGACTCATGGAATCGACAATATTTCCCTGTTCTAATTGCGGCGTCTGACTCTTTTTTATACGGAGGGCATTTATATTTCAACTCGTGTTGAGTAGCCATGTAGATGTTCTCTACGGCGTCGTTCAAAGGAGTGTATGAATTGAATCTTGGTCCAGGTCGGTATCGTGCTTATTGCCTTTTTCATTTCCAGAGTTGCCTTGGTGGCCACTTTTCCCTTCACTGTTCTACTTATTTTCCTAGTCGGGGTGGGGCACCCATGTTTCCTTGGATGCTAGAAGCCTTTACGGGTTGCTTGCTATGTCAGTGGGCCGCCACGTCCTCCAATCCCATATATTTTCCAGCTTCATGAAAGAAATCCTGAAGAGTTAGAGGCTTTTCCTTCGTCAATATTCTCGCAAGCTTTGAATCCGAGTGGACGCCTCCGCACAGCGCCATTAGTATAAGCCTATCATCAGCGTCTTGCACTGCTACCGTGGCAGCGTTAAAGTGGGTAAGCTATTGCTGCAACGGTTCTCCTACTTTTTTCTTTACGTCAGATAGGGAATAGGCATCCTTGGGCTGTTCCACGTGGATTTGGAATTGACGTATGAATCTTTCCTTCAAATTTCCCAAGAGCTAATAGAGCCATGAGGCAGGCGACAAAACCATGTGGTTGCTAAGTCTGACAAGAATAACAGGAAACATTTACACATCACACCCTCTGTTGCCCCATTCATGAGCATGTGTTGGGTGTAGCGCTGTAAGTGGATGATTAGGTCGGATGTGCCTTTGTACGGATCCATGTTGGGTATCTTCCATTCCCGAGGAGTGGTTGTGACATCTATGTTCGTGGTGAATGGGCTGGACACCCTTGCTACTACCCCTCTTTCAAGTTGGTCGCACCTGAGATATTCCCTGAAGAGGTGTGTCATCCATTCCTCGGATTCTGGGGCAACCCTAGGAGAAGTGGGGGCTTCCCTTTGACGCTGATGGCGTCTGGAACCTTGGTTGATGTTGGATTAATGATGGCTGGCTCGAAGCATGACGGGGTCAGTCACAGTAAGTCCATGCTTGTTGCCCCCTTGACTGAGCCAAGCTCATGGTGATCTCTCGGGACCAGCTTCAGGCTAAGTCCTGACTCGACTTTGAGTTTTTGCATCTTCTTGATTGAATCCTTCATTTGCAGGGGATCTGTTCCATCTATGAGACTCTCCATATTGAGATTCACCTCGAGATTCTGTGTTGTGAGCGTATTCCTCCGTGCCTCTCAAGCGTGCCATGAGTTGGTCCACTAAAGCTTTTTGCTGGGCAGCGTGGCAGTAGTCATCTCATTCACAACTTTGTCTAAGTCTTCTCAGGTGAAAACTGAACCTGGAAGTTGAGAGTGGGTGGCTGAGTTTTCTTGATCCTCTTGGATGGGATTGAGTGAACTAGTAGTGGTCACATTCTTACCCTTATCGGTGTTCCGCCTAGAGGGAGCCATGTTCTAATGATGTGCTAAGGCTTGGAAGGAAAGTGGACAAAAAAGTTCTGCTCTCTACGCCGCTCTCAATGAAAGCACCAAAAAATTTTGCACAATAATTGGGCAAACAACTCCAAGTTTGAGTTTGGCTAAGTTACCTTTAAGTTGTTTGATATGCAGTTTTTGATGTTCCAATGCGTTCACCGATAATTTTTGCAGTCATAGAACAGTTTACAGACACATAATCGAAAAGCGGTTAAAAGAAGTAATCACACAAATTTTTATAGTGGTTTGGCCAAAACATGCCTACATCCACTGTCCATCTTATTATGCTTCTTTGATTTGATTACAAATAAAAGTTTGATTAGAAAGAGAAAAAACTTAGAGCACCTGGGATGGTTAAGTCTCAGCAAAGTTTTCCCTCTTTTCTCCAAAATTCGGTTTCCATTATTGTTGAGGAGCTCTGATATTTATAGAGTGAAGTTTTGAAGTGTGGAGGTAGAGACTTTATCTCCCTGAACTTGGTTCGGCATTTTAGGAAGGAAGATCCAGTCCGGCATTTGGTTAGGGTACTTGCTTTGCTCGGTTGCTCTTTCATTCATTGGCTTGCTCGATCGTTACCTAGTTCGTTGCCTTGCCTTGGAGACTCTTATTTTCCGGACCAAACGTTTGGTTCGGCATGCCTGTGTACCAGACCAAATGTTTGGTCCGGTGTTTGATATGCCATGACGGACCAAGCATTTGGTCCGACATTTCAAAGAGTGTCGGAATGCCAGACCAAATGTCTGGTTTGGCATTTTAGTGAATGCTAGACTAAAGGTTTGGTCTGGCATTTCTGCCTCCTATGTCATATCCCAATTTTGTTTGCCCTTCCTCCCTCTCTCTCTGCCTACAGAAAAACCAAGCCAACACATGCAAATTTGGCAAATAAGGAGAGAGTAGTAGCATTTTTACACGAGCTTGGATTCCCCCATTTCTTAGGTAGTCTAATGAACCATTTACTTAAAAAACCAGTTAATGTATCACTCTGTAATTTAACTTGTTACGTACTCTACAATTCTAGGAATCAATAATGTTATAAAAGGTGATGTGCAATTGTGCGCAGCTACTACTTTATGGTGGTATAAAACCACTCACACGTTCCACTTTTCTTGCGGTGAGCTAGGAATTACACCGCTTGATTTCTCTATGCTTACCGGCATTAGCATTGGAGTGGCCGATTTTCCATCGCTTCCATATGATGATGCTTGATGGTGTGATTTGGTACTTGTTCATGATCTTCTACCATAATTTGACGCTTCCGCTGCATCGTATCAGGCCGGAGGTGCTATTAGTGTCAGCGCTATTCATGCTACCATGGACAGCATACTCAGTCATTACTCTCCGGATGATGATCTGGAGCTTGCGAGATTATTTGTTCTATACCTCATGGGTAACTTGTTTTTTAGCACCTCGAGTAGTATTTTAGCGCTCAGGTTTATTGAGGTCGCATCTCATTTGGATTTCAGTAGTGTTGTTCAATATGACTGGGGTACGCTTATTCTTGCATACTTGTATAGATGTCTCGACGTACAGTGCACTAATATAGACGTGCAGGTTTCATTATTTGGCTTTTGGGAGTTACAACAGTACTGGTATTTTGAGTATTCCAGGAATTTTCATTTCGTCACTTTGACTTCAAACGCGTCTACTTTTTTCCCTTGTCTGTCATTTTGGTGCGCGGACAACAGGGGGCCCAAGGATAATGAATCCCGTCATATTTATTCGGTTGCCCATAACCGAATCGATTTGAGGATATATAGACATCATATTATATGGCATCTATTTTATGATAGTGTATCAATCGGCCTTTATTTTATAGATATTGTTAGGATGCTTGCTGGGCGGAGATTTCCACTCCTATCTTATCCCTCGGCATTTGGTGCAAATTGGTATCTTGGTGAGAGGTGTTGGAGACAGTTGTACGACTTTGATGCTACTCCTAATGATCCATACCCTCATACTTATAGCTGTATGATTTACCCTTTAGAGCGGCTAAACCTGGCGAGAGCAAGAGGTTGGTGGCCGGCTAAGGCCTTTGTTATTACCGGTCCATCATACATTGACTTCTTTCGTAGATTTTACAGTGGGTCCGCTGATACCATTACCCATGCAGTGGTGATAGATTTAGTCGGCCCTTCTACTATATGCCACGGCATACATCCCCCGGTTGTCGAGGATCTTACCTAGTCCAGTCAACCTGGATCGGATCACGTGTCAGCTGCTTCTCATTTCGGATGGACCACGACATTTCCTACCATTGGACCAGACCGTTATATTGACGTGTTTCATCCTCCAGCGAACGATCAGTACCTGGATCCGAGCCAAATATCCTACATTGATCTATACGATATGCAGATGGGGATTAGACATACAGAATATGTAGAGCATAGACGTAGCTTAAACTACTATGATAGTGAGTTACGTCGGCAGGCAGATGCAACAACATGACTATAGGAACAGTTGGAGGAAGAGCGTAAGAGATTTGCTGATATGCAGATGTACTATGAGCATTTAGCTGGCCCGAGCGGCAGTGGAGATGATGATGATGATGAGAGACGTCGTCGACGTCATACACGTCCACATACGGATGGATGATCTTAAGTATTGTGTTTCATTTGTGTTTCTATGTTGTTTCTGTACTTATTATTATTTTTATGATGTACGATATGTGAGTGACTATGTGATCGTGTAATATGAAAGTTAACTAATTACTTGCTTAAGCGGAATATGAATATGAAAATATAAGCAATAATAAAAGACACCAGAGATTTTTATATTGGTTCGAACTTCCCGTTCTACGTCCAGTCCCAGACTCCTTCTGGAATTCAATCAATATCCTCGCTTTACCTAGAGGAACATGTATTACACCGCCTGAACAAACGAATAGGAATTCCCACCTAGATAACCGAATAGGACTTCTACTGCCTGTGGATACTATAGCAGGACTTCAAATACAAGTGGAAATGTTTCTGACTAAATATGCTCTGTAATAGCACTGATAAGTCAATATGAGTACACCCTTCCTATAATCTTCTCCATTATGGTATATAGTGAAATTTGTGAAGAAAGAAAGAATAATTGATCACACAAGAATATGCTTGAGTGTAATTGATCAAATAGTTTGATTTGAGAATCTTTAAAGTAAATAGCAAGTGTATAGAATTTAGAAATCAAAAATAAGAATTGGTTGTTAATAGTGTTGAAATTGCTTGCTATTTATAGTTGTTAAAAGGTTGCAATGCTTCGTGAAGAGTGGCCATGAATTAGAAAGAAGCAACTGTTGATTTGAGCGTTGTTTCTGTTCAGGGAAGAGAAGCAACCTTTCGAAAAAACTAGCCGTTATTTTTAACTCAGAAGTCTGAATAAAATTCATCCTTCTGAATGTAAAGAAATAACAAACCAGCCCTGAAACAGTGCAAAATAGGTTGAATTCAGACGTCTGAATATAAAGGTCAGACGTCTGAATGCGCCTTAAAATTTATGTTGCATTTCAGTATTCAGACGTCTGAATTAATGATTTTAGACGTCTGAATTTTATGTTTCAGACATAAAAAAGCTTTTCTTTGAAAACAAGTGCGTGTATTCAATAGCATGTGCAGTATACCAATTAGGAGAGATTTTACCATATATTACTAACTATACACGGACTCTAACAATATAAAAGATTACGCTCATCGGTCCGGAGTCTGATCATCTATATTTTCCTGCAAAAATTGGTTAGATAAACTCGTATAATTGTTATTATCAAAATATCAGGAACTGAAGTTCCAACATTCTACCCCTTTTTGATAATGACAACTTACGAAAATATTGGTTAGAAAATAATAACTTCTCCTGTAATAGAAATATTGGTTAGTACGAAAATAAGATTTTCTCCCCCTGAATTAAAGAATCAATATTCTACCTTTATCTCCCCCTTTGTCATTGACAAAAAGGAATTAGTTACTTAACACAGTATAGGAGAGAAAAAACAAAATACTATAATGACAACAAGAACATAGAGATATATATCACATAGAAAACCATGGAAGAACAAGAACATTTAGAATCAAACACAACTGCAGATTGAACTACAAATAGAACATAATGTTTTAAAAGTAAACAACATAAAACACTATAAAGTACTTAAACAGAGAGTAACAAGGATTGTAGCAAAAGATAACTAAACACACATAAAAAAAATAAAATGAGATAAGAAATCATCCATACCAACTTAAAATTCATCACTGTCGTTAACAACATCAACATCTTCTTCTTCTTCTTCATCTTGATCGGAAGACCAATTCAATAGGACCGGGTTGTGCTGAATGTCGGAAGATGGGGAAGACATACAAGAAAGCTTATCCCAGATTTTGTTTAAGAATCCATTGATGGAGTTGAATTTTTTGTTCGTATTTCTTTCCATGCTCGCCATTTGTTTTTGAAGTTTCTTTTGATTTTGCGAAAGAGTTCTTAAAGCTTGCTTTGGTGTTGCATCTTCTCGGATTTCTTGAATTTCCTCATAGTATTCTTCTTCTTGTTGATGCGGAGGTTGAGATGAAGATGACGAAGGTAAGTTAGGATTTGATGGTTGATGAATACCACGATTCCGGTTGTCGATCCATTGATGAAAGGGAATGATATCATGAGATGGCGGACGCTTTGGTAATTGCATTAGCCCTAAAGTTTTAGAACCAAGCACACTTATGGATGAACATTTTGAATCGGTTATCGGAACTCCACATTGCATCAATATCCTCATGATATAAGCCCCATAATGCAAAGTCTTATATTTCCTATGAATCATCGCATCTTGAAATTCGTCTATTATAATCTTCCCCCAATTTACTTGTTGATTAGAATAGATAGCATAGAGAGCTTGGAAATCCCTTTTGTAAATTTTCTCATAGCTACCGGTTTGGGGTTGAAGAGACCGGATGAGGGCACGATGAATTATTCGAGCTTGAGGACGCAACTTTGTTGAAATCAAATTCGTCGTGTCGTCGAAAAGAAATCTATGTGAAACTTCATCACGTTCATACATATCAGCATCGACATCGTCAATGTCGATTCCTTGATAAGGGCATCTCAAAATATGGCCAAGTCTTTGCAAAGAAAGAAAATTTTTTAATGCCACATACCATAGTCCATATACAATCATCTCTATTTTGAGGATTGTGATGGTCTAGGTTCATGTTAGCATAAAATAATTTGATAAGAAGATGGTTGAATTTTAAATTGTTAAAATCATAACCAATTAGCGAATCGAAGTGGTTTGACTCCGCTATTTCTCTAATCCTATAACCATTGAACTCCTCAAATTTCATGAATGCTCCATCGAATATTTTAGAGTTTTTCATGGTGTTTAATCTTGCAATAGCAGTCTCATTGTGAAGCCAAGACCTAATTTGAGCTTCGGATGGTCCAGTTGTTGATTCTCTTGTATGCTTGGACCTAGGAGCCATTTTTAATTTGAATTTGGATAAAGATTTGGAGCTTAAAAATGAGTTTTTAGGGTTAGAGTATGGGTTTTCTAAAGGTGAAAGTGAATGGATGCGGTTAAAAAATAGAGATAAAAGAGTAAAGTAGAGGTGGTAGATGAATTTAATGAAGTAGGCCCGCTTTAAAAAAATGTTGGTTGATGATTTCAGACGTCTGAAATAAATTCAGACTTCTAAATTAGTGCAATTACGAAGGCAGCAAAGAATTAGTTCATTTTGGGCTTTATTCAGACTTATGTTTTTTTAGATCAGACGTCTGAATCTGGGTGAATAAATATTCCCAGATATAATATTCAAACGTCTGAATTGTCAATTCAGACGTCTGAATTAGCACAGAATGCTACATTCAGGTCTGTTATATTTATTTTTTTTATTTTTTTTAAAAATAAAAATATATAAACAACTTTTATAGTATACAATTATTTAAAAAAAATATAGTTAAAAATAACAAACAAAAATTACAGAAAAAAAAGAGTTAATAGTTGGATGGAGAATCGTCAGTATTTCTTGGTTCATCCTTGGTGTTCTCTTTGAATGGTTTAAGAGGAGTCTAGTAATTCTGACGAACTGGAGAACCAACTGCTTGTCCGTGTTCCTATAAGTTTGGAGACATATGAGGACGTGGAGGAGATTGAGCAATAGTTCGATTTTAGACTGGGGTTGAACCACAAAATTTGATTGCCATTTTCTCCAACCAATTTAACTTTTGGCCTTGAATTTTATGTTCTTAGTAGAGTTCTCTCTGAAAATTTAAAGTTTCTTGCTGAAAATGATGAATGTCATCAATCTTTGCTTTGGTGGAAGAAGAGCCAAAATGTAGTTTTCTAGGTCTTTTAGGTTCCGGTGTGAAACCACTATGGTAAACCGGAGCCTTTTCATTTTTGGGTGTAGGTGTAGGCAAAGATGAAGATCCCGAACTAGGTGATCCGAAATCAATTGAAGAATAACCAGATGAATAATCAGAGATATCTTGGGAAGACATATTTTTAATATAGATAGAAAGAGATTTGGTTTCAAAAACAAGGAGGATTTAAGAGTGTATTGAAACATGTTTGAAGCCAAAATATATAGAGGAAACAAATTTTAAAAATAAATCAAGTTTATGGTAGAACAAATAATAACTAGATAAACAATACTAAATAGTTTACTGGTTGAAATAATAGGAGCCAGAAAAAAAATACCAAAGAAAATCCTGTTGAAATAGTACTTTATTAAACAATCTTTTTTTTTAATTACAAATCTTTTTGAGATACAATACCTAATTCTCTTCTTAGCTTTATAAATATATTTTCATTTAAAGGTTTTGTAAATATATCAGCCAGTTGATTTTCTGAAGAAACAAATTCTAATTTTTTTAATCCATTTCAATATTATCATGAAGAAAATGATTACGAATGTTAATATGTTTTGTTCGTGAATGATTGACTGGATTTTTAGATAAGTTTATAGCACTAGTATTATCATAGAAAATAGTAAATTTTGATAAATTTATTCTAAAATCTTGAAGTGTTTGTTGCATATATATGACTTGAGCACATGCTAAAGCAGCAGAAATATATTCTGCTTCACAAGTCGACAGTGAAACACAATTTTGTTTCCTGCTAAACCAAGATACTAAGGAATGTCCAATGAAGTGACTAGTACCACTCGTACTTTTTCTATTCGTCTGACATCCTCCAAAATCAGCATTACTGTATGATACTAATTCAAAAGGACATTCTTTTGGATAAAATAGTCCGAAATCTTTGGTTTTGCTAAGATATCGTAATATACGTTTCACTGCTCGCATATGTGATTCTTTAGGATTTGCTTGAAATCGAGCACATAGACAAACACTCATCATTATGTCAGGTCTACTAGTAGTTAAGTAAAGTAGCTATCCAATCATACTTCGATATAATTTTTGTTCAACACTTTTTCCATCCTCATCTCGATCAAGATGTATTGTTGTACTCATTGGAGTTAGTTTGGCCGAGGTGTTTTCCCTACCAAAGCGTTTAATTAGATTGCTACAATATTTTTATTAGTTAATGAAAATTCCATTTTCTAGTTGTTTAATCTGTAATCTAAGAAAATATGATAATTCTCCCATATGTGACATTTCAAATTCTTTGGTCATTATATTAGAAAAATCCTAACATAATTTATTATTAGTAAAACCAAAAATAATATCATCAACATAAATTTGAACGATTAAAATATCCTTTTTAGTTTTCTTATTAAAAAGAGTTTGATCAACTTTCCCTATTTCAAAACCAGAAATTAAAAGATAGCTTTTAAGTCGTTCATACCAAGCACGTGGTGCTTGTTTTAAACCATATAAAGCTTTCTTAAGTTTATAAACATGGTCTGGATATTTTTCATGTGTAAGTAGAGGAGGTTGTTCAACAAAAACATTTTCTTTTATAAAACCATTTAAAAAAGCACTTTTAACATCCATTTGATAAAGTTTAAGATTATGAAAACATGCAAAGGCCAATAAGATCTGTATTGCTTCTAGTCGGGCGACTGGAGCAAACGTTTCTTCATAGTCAATCCCTTCCTCGTGATTATATCCTTGTGCGACTAATCTAGCTTTGTTCCTGGTTATATTTCCTTGTTCATCAGCTTTACTTTTGAAGACCCACTTAGTACCAATGACAGTTTGATTACTTGGTCTAGGAACTAAATCCCAAACTTCGTTTCGGTCGAATTGATTTAGCTCTTCTTGCATAGCTATAATCCAATAGTCATCAGTAGAGGCTTCTTTAGCATTTTTAGGTTCAATATTTGAAAGGAATGCTACATGGCTCATTTGATTAAGTTGACTTCTAGTCCTAACATTTGAATTAATTTCTACAATAACATTTTCTATATGGTGATCTTTTAGTATCATAGGAGAAGATCTTAATTCTTTTCATGATGAACAGTGTTTTCAGTTTGAGTAATGGAATTATCAAAAGATTTTTCAGTATTAGTATCTGTGACTGTCTTAGTAATTATTTCATCATCATCAATTTTATTGTTAATTTTGAAATTTTCATCGAATGAAACATGAAGTGTTTCTTCGATTATGTTAGTTCTTTTATTGAAAATTAGATAAGCTTTACTTCGTTCCGAATATCCTATGAATATTCCTTCATCGGATTTTGGATCGAATTTGCCAAGCTGATCTTTTGTATTAAGAATAAAACATTTTGAACCAAAAACTTTAAAATAAGATATATTTGGTTTTCTTCCATTAAAAAGTTCATATGGAGTATGTTTTGTTAGAGGATGAATGGAGACACGATTCAAAACATAACAAGCAGTTGCTACAGCTTCCGCCCAAAAATGTATTGGTAAAGTGCTTCCACTTAATAGGGTTCTTGCACATTCTTGTAAAGTTATATTTTTTCTTTCTACAACCCCGTTTTGTCGTGGTGTTCTAGGAAAGAAAAATTATGTGAAATTCCCTTTTTATTACAAAAATGTTCAAAATTATCATTTTCAAATTCACCTCCATGATCACTTCTAATGTTCTTGATTTTCAAACTTTTGAGATTTTGAATTCTTTTAACAAAGATTTTAAAATTTTCAAAAGTATCACTTTTATTTTTCATAAAGATAGTCCAAGTATATCTTGAAAAATCATCTACTATTACAAACACATATTTATTATGATTTATAGATTGAATTTGCATTGGTCCAAAGAGGTCCAAATGCAATAGTTCAAGTGGTTGTAATGTAGAAATATTTTTCTTCGATTTAAAAGATGATTTTGATAATTTTCCTAATTGATAAGCATCACAAATACTTTTTACTTTGAAATTCAGTTTAGGTAAACCTTTTACTAAATCATTCTGAGAAAGTTTACTAATAGCTTTAAAATTAATGTGACAGAATCTTTTGTGCCATAACCAAGGATCATTTCCTTTGGCTATTAAGCACATTTTTGAATCATGAATGATTTTTATATTTAAAACATATATATTTCTATCTCTATTACCTTCAAAAATAAGATTTTTATTTTGATCAAGAATGCTACACTTATTTTCAGAAAAAGATATATTGAAACCTTTGTCACAAAGTTGGCTGATACTAAGTAAATTATGTTTCAAATTCTTAACTAATAAAACATTTGTAATAAGAGGTAAATTAGATGTACCGTTATTGCTCACATCGCCTTTGTCGATGATGTATCCTTTGGAATTATCTCCAAAAGTGATAGAACCTCCATCATAGTAGATAATGTTAGTCAACATGTCTTTATTTCATGTCATATGTTTTGAGCAACCACTGTCTAATATCCATTTCCCTCTTTTCTTAAGTGATACCTGCAAGAAATATGAAAATGATATTGGTAACCACTTTTGTTAGGGTCCTAAGAGTTAGGTCTTAGGAAACCAAACCCAAGCGGGTTCAGCATTCCCTTTGTAAATAAAATATTTATTATTGTGAACATTTTCCATAAAAGATTTTATGTACTTGTTCCTAATTAAATAATTGTTGGTTTTAGGAACCCAAATTTTAATGTTCTTAGAATGTTTTGGAATATTTGGAACATTATTAATTATAACAGGATTACTTTTCTGAAAATGATTTTCAAAAGAGTTCCTTTTCTTAGGTAGACTATTTGAAACTTTCTTATAGCCTAAGCCCTTTTTATCTGACACAGTCTGAGAATTTTACAAAATTTTAGAAAGATTTTCTCTTCCTTTATTAAAATTTGAAACATTTTTGGTAATACCTTCTAACTGTGTTTTGAGACTAGAGATATCTAATTCAAATATTTTAACATTTCCTTTCAAATCATGATTTTCAACTTGGAGAGAGTCATTCTTTTCTTTTTGAGTTTCGATTTCTTGACTCAACATAGAAATTTGAGAAGTTGTATTAGAATAAGATTCTTGAGAAGCTTGAAGTTCTTCTTCTAAAATTTTCTTTTCATCTCTTAGCATTTCAACTTCAAGTTCGGTTCTATTTAACTTTTCACTAGCCTCTTTATATTTTCTTTTGATGTTCTTCATATTATCTAATAGAATAGAATTTATTTCCACTAAATCATCAAAAGTTAAATCACTTACCTCATCATTCGTGGCCATAAAACACACGTTTGCTTGTTCTGTGTCGTTGTCGCTGTCTAATGAAGAGGATTCTGAATCATCCCATGTTACTGAGAATGCTTGTTTCTTTTTGAATTTCTCTCTTCTGCTTTTGAATTTGTCTTTCTTTTGATCAGGACAATCTTTCTTCATATGACCTTTCTTGTGACATTCATAGCACTCAATAGTTGAAGTCGATGGCTTGTTATTACTGTTGTTGAAGCTGCTTTTTATTTTTTGCCAAATCTATTGTTCTTTTTTAACTTCAAAAACATCTTGAAATCTTTTGCGATAAGAGCCATATCTTCTCCATCGAAATCGGACTCTTCCTTTTCAGCCTTGAATGATATTGTCTTTTTATCTTGTGCCTGTACTCGTTTAGCCTGGAGATTAACTTCATAAGACATTAGATTTCCTATCAACTCTTTCGGTTTTATGGTTGAAATGTCATTAGCTTCTTCAATTGCTAAGACTTTTCGTTCACATTCATCCGTTAGAGAATTTAGGATTTTTGAGACGATATCAAAATCAGTGAATTTTTCTCCTCATGCCTAAAGTGAATGATATATGTCTTGAAATCTAGAATACATATCATTTATAGATTCATCTTGCTTCATTCTAAAGTTTTGGAACTGATTCTTAAGCATAGAGATCTTTCTTTGTTTAACTTTGTTAGTGCCTTCATGTGTAACTTTCAATGTGAGCCATATTTCATAAGCAGTAGTAAACATGCCAACTCTATTAAACTCATTTTTAGTGCACAAAATAACATATTCATAGCTTTAGCATTTGCAGTAGCATCAAGTTTTTGTGTGTTAGACCATTGTGAATATTCAGTAGTAGGTATGTGATGTTTATTTTGACAGATATTCCATGTGTCATAACCATTAATTAGCTTGCATATAGATTCTCATCCAAGTAGCACAATAGTTATAGTTCAAACCATTAAAAGTGGTGGTCGTGCAGTGGACTGACCTTCAGTAAAACTTGTGTTGCTAAAAAATATCATATAACTGTGTTACGGTTATAAAATTACTTGCTCTAATACCAAATGTGAGTGACTATGTGACCGTGTAATATGAAAGTTAACTAAATTACTTGCTTGAGCGGAATATAAATATAAAAATATAAGCAATAATAAAAGACACCAGAGATTTTTATACTGGTTTGAACTTCCTGTTCTACGTCCAGTCCTAGACTCCTTCTGGAATTCAATCAATATCCACGCTTCACCTGGAGGAACAGGTATTACACTGCCTGAACAACCGAACAGGACTTTCCCGCCTAGACAACCGAATAGGACTTCTACTGCCTGAGGATACTACAACAGGACTTCAAATACAAGTGGAAATGTTTCTGACTAAATTTGCTCTGTAATAGCACTGATAAGTCAATATGAGTACACCCTTCCTATAATCTTCTCCTTTATGGTATATAGTGAAATTCGTGAAGAAAGGAAGAATAATTGATCGTACAAGAATATGCTGGAGTGTTAGTGATCAAATAGTTTGATTTGAGAATCTTTAAAGTAAATAGCAAGTGTATAGAATTTAGAAATCAAAAATAAGAATTGGTTGTTAATAGTGTTGAAATTGCTTGTTATTTATAGTTGTCAAAAGGTTGCAATGCTTCGTGAAGAGTAGCCATGAATCAGAAAGAAGCAACTGTTGAATTGAGCATTGTTTCTGTTCAAGGAAGAGAAGCAACCTTTTGAAAAAACTAGCCGTTATTTTTAACTCAGAAGTCTAAATAAAATTCAGCCTTCTGAATGTAACGAAATAACAAAGCAGCGCTGAAACAGTGCAAAATAGGTTGAATTCAGACATCTGTATATAAAGGTCAGACGTCTGAATGCGCCTTAAAATTTATGTTGCACTTCAGTATTCAGACGTTTGAATTAATGATTTTAGACGTCTGAATTCTGTGTTTCAGACATAAAAAAGCTTTTCTTTGAAAACAAGTGTGTGTATTCAATAGCATGTGCACGTATACCAATTTAGAGAGAATTTAGCATATATTACTAACTATACACAGACTCTAACAATATAAAAGATTATGCTCATCAATCCGGAGTCTGATCATCAATATTTTCCTACAAAACTTGGTTAGATAAACTCATATAATTGTTATTATCAAAATATCAAGAACTTAGGTTCCAACACGATATACCTATTGTATTCGGTTTATGTATCGATGTTATTATCATTTATGTTTCTGTGTCGTTGGTGTTATTATTCATGTGCTTTGATGTATGATATATCTGTTGTATTCAGTTCATGCATTAATGTCATTATTTTTCATGTTTATGTGATTTTGGCAACTGTACAAATATTTTCCCAAAAGCATAGATAACCATTACCTAATAGTACAGACAATTACATTCATTGGCAGCAAACATACCACTTTCAATAATTACCATAACCTTGCTCTCTTCTTCTTATAATTACCAATTTGGCATTTTCCGCTTCCCTTCTATATATACACATACCAGTTTACATCTACTTCTTCACAATCATCTACTCCTTCTTCACTTCTATCTACATCTTCCACAGATTCATTTACACCGCACACCGATGCCATCTTGGCCCTCTTCTATTGACTCTGATATAGGAGGCTACGTACCTTTGGAAAGTCCATGCACCGATGAGGATTGGCTTATCGAGTATCAAGAGCAGCACTACGAGGACATCAAAACTATGTTCCCAGATCTTAGCCAACTAAGACTCCAGGAGGACATTCAACCTCCATATAAACATCAGGTTGCACATCATCCATATGAACAAGAGATAAGACTTTCTGCAAACACATAGGAACGCTGGGAAGTCCATAATGAATGGATTCAGATGGATCAGGAAGTTAACTCTCCTCCATTATATATTCTGTTTGCGGAGTATCAGTTATATATTCCATCAAGCGAAGCAGAAATGACATTGGATGGCTCCATTATAGATGCCATAACTTTTCAATTGGTTATGGTTTATGGGAATGGATTGATGATCCATTCCCTCGTCGAGCAGTGGAATATGCAAACGAACTGGAACAAGAACTAGCCGTGCTATGTGACATGTTGAGTGCACTTGAATTTTAGTGTGGTGGTGGGCATAACTAACATGCTAAAGTATGTACTATGTTGAAGTATGTCGTATGTTGTGATATGTTCGAGTTTTTCGTTTGTTTAAGTACTGTTTTCGTTGTATGTTTAGTATGTTGTGGTCTATTGTAGTATGTTGAAGTATGTCGTATGATGTGGTATGTTCGAGTCTATCATTCATTTATGTATGTCTTTTGTTATATTTTTAAGTATGTTGTCGTATGTTGAAGTATGTCAGATTTTGTGGTGCATTTAAGTACATAGTTTAGTCTCCAAATTACATCGAACATACACAACTCATATTAGTATATGTGGACATGCATTAAACTAATACAAATCATAGAATACAAGTTACCCAAACTAATACTCATGGACATAAACCGACATAAGACACTTGGATAAACACATGGATATACATCGTACGTTGACATAGTACTCACTCAAACTGTCTAATATAATTTGCCCATAAATCGTACGTAGCAGATCAATAAATGTGTTTGATGATCCATAAAATACAGGGAGTCAAAAGTTGATTGGGTCATTTGAAAAAAATTATCTCGTTCTACCTCAGTTATAATTCTTCGGTACCTCCTGCAAGCTCTAGTAAATATAACAAATGTACTTCTAGTATCCAAATTTTGCCTTCTCATCCTACATTCTGGATGGTTGTTGTAAGTATTGACGGTGATCCAAAAATCTTCATCGATCTCCTCTTCCTTGTGTCTTGTATCAGCCTGAATATAGGCTTTAATCAGCACCAAATAATCATGGGGAGTCCATGTCTGATTTGCCATTTGGAATCCTATGAACCTCTCATGCCAATACTTAGTGTATAAATAATAATTGTGGGGGTTGCAATTGTATCGACGTGGAGTTAACTGAAACCAATCAATGGCCTCTACAAACGTACACTTTAGCCATTATGGCCTCAACAAACGTACATTGTATCCATTACTATCATGTCCTTTCCAACGCTGTAGCTACACTGTAGCCATTATGGCCTCTGCAAAAGTCCACTGTACCCATTACTGTCATGTCCTTTCCAACACTATAGGAACACTGTAGCCATTGTGGCCTTTACAAACGTACACTATACCCATTACTGTCATGTCCTTTCCAAAACTGTAGCTACACTGTAGCCATTATGGTCTTTTCAAATGTACACTGTACCCATTACTGTCATGTCCTTTCCAACACTGTAGCTACACCGTAGCCATTATGGCCTCTTCAAACGTACAATGTATCTAATACTGCCATGTCCTTTCCAAGGATGTAGCTACATTGTAGCCACTATGGCCTCTGCAAACGTACACTGTACCCATTACTATCATGTCCTTTCTAATACTATAGCTACAATGTAGCCATTGTGGCCTCTGCAAATGTACACTATAGCCATTATGGCTCAGCAAACGTACACTGTAGCCATTATGGCCTCTGCAAACGTACACTATAGCCATGGTGTGTGATTTATTGTATTTTGTATTATGTATCCTTTTTCCTCCTACACTTATATATACTTGCACACTGATCTACTCTAACACACAATTGCAAAAAACTAAAACAAACTAATAAATCAAATTACTTACTGCTCGACAACCACTGATCCTAACCTATACTAGCTATACAAACAAGACATGAACAAAAACTATGACAATGAACAAGAAATGAACGATGAAATGGCAGAGTTTCAAATTCAACAAGCAGTAGTAGGATATTCTTACTTTTTTGTGAAAGATCTACGAGCAACCATCGTGGTAGTATACCTTGATGGATTGACCGACGATATAAGAGGGACTATAAGGATGGACACGAAAGGCTGATGAAGGACTACTTCATTGACAATCCAACCTACGATATAAATTTGTTCCACCATAGATTTCGAATGGGCCCAAATGATTTCTCTAAAATTTATCTCAAACTTCATGAAAATAACCCATATTTCACTTATAGGCTAAATGGAGCACTAGAACTTGGGCATTCTCCCCACATAAAAATCTTGGCTGCTTTACATATGTTAAGCTATGGAACAGCTGGTGATCATATGGATGAATATTTCAGAATTGCATCATCAACAACAATAGAGTGCATGAAGGAATTCTATAAAATAGTGATTGAACAGTTTGGCGAGGAATACTTATGAATGCTGGGACCGAATGATGTAAATAGAATACTAGCTAGAGGAGAAGCTAGAGGTTTTTCAGGTATGCTTGGAAGTTTGGATTGCATGCATTGGGCATGGAAAAACTATCCAACTGGTTGGAAAGGAATGTTCACAGGACAAAAAAGGTGCCAACAATGTTCCTTGAAGCAGTTGCAACCAATGATTTATGGGTTTGGTGTGCTTTCTTTGGAGTACCAGGTTCGTTAAACGACATAAATGTTTTAAAATGGTCATACCTATTTTCTGAACTATCTAATGGAATTTCAACTGACGTTGCATATAAAGTTGGTAATGTCGAGCATCAAACTGGATATTACCTAGTCGATGGAATTTACCTAAAGTAGAGAACTTTAATACAAGACTTTAGATTCCCAAAAAATGATAAAGAGACTTATTTCATTGAAAAAGTAGCAAGCCATAGAAAGGACATCGAACGTACGTTCTATGTCTTACAAGCAAGGTTTCATATTTTACGAAATCCTGCTCGATTTTATGACGCAAGAGTTCTATCTGAAATTATGTATGCTTGTATAATAATTCATAATATGATTGTAGAGTCTGAAAGAGGTGGGTATAAAAGTCAAAGGACTAGTTACGCGGACATGTTTACGGGTTCTAACAAAAGACCCAATAGAAACAATAACTCAATAGAGGAATATGTTGCCATGGTACAACATATTTAAGATCAAGCTGCGCACTTTCAATTGCGTGACCAGTTGGTGGACCATTTATGGGGACACAGAGGAAGGAATAGTAGGAATCCATAGTCATGCTTATAAAAGCTGTTTCTAGAATTGTTGATGAGGTTTTATGTTTGCTAGTATGTTTACTGTATTATGTTTTAAGGTTTGTATGTTAACCATTTCGTAATATTATTATGGAACTTGTTTAATAAAATGATGTACGACCTTAGTTCAAAATACAAAATGTTACAATAAAATTATAACAAGTACAACACAAATACACAGATAAACCAAAAGATATTTAGAGATACTACAAAGATACAACACAAATACAAACTAACCATTACAATGCAACCGCACATCTAAAACTTGTCCATATACGTGCCACTTCTACTTCCGCTTCAACTATCTCTAACTTTCTTATAAATATCCAACTGCTCAGTTACCAGTTCTGGCTGTAAAGGACAAAGCCTACTGAAATCACAAGTCATCAGTTTGATATAATTCTTCTCTCGCATAAAAGCTTTCTTCTCCTCATGGTCTCGTCTCTTAAACTCTCGATCTTCCATGATAGCCTTCTGAAACTCCATTTCGTTGCAAGTTCTTTGTGCTAAAAAGTTGGCTCTATGCTCTCTTATTTCTCTAGCATACGTCTCTAAAGTTCCTAAAAATCTGGAAAATTCCACATTGCCCTGCTCCAATTGAATTGATTTGTTTCTACATAGAGGTCGTCCGTCACTGCTTCCAAATAGTGGGGATCTTTCCTACGAACTTGGATTGCTTCCTGGACTTGAATCAGATTAGTTCATTCTTTTGGCTTTATTTTGTTGCTCGAACATGAAGTTGTTAGGATTCTTCCATTTCGATAAACTGGAGAGAAGCTCAAAGCACTCTTGGAATTGGAATGGTTGACCGTATTGCAACTGATAGGCCTTACGCGATTCTTCAATCTGTAGAACAAATCCAAAAGTGTATGAATATACAAAACTAGTCAAACACATTACAATATCAAAGAAATGTAAAACAATATTTTACTTACAATGTCATAAGGAGTGGCACCGCTTTGTTGCCTATTCTGAAATCTGGTAAGTATTGCCAAATTATTTTGACATGTGGAGTTTATAACTCGATATCCTCCTCTGAGCGATCCCCATGTTCTCTTCAATGGTTACAAGGTGTTGTAAAAATCCGCAACTCTTTCCCAAAATTTCTGGCCTTTCATATTACTGCTAGAAATACTGTCTTGCGAAATGCATATCCATGTTTTAGCAAGTGAAATATACTATTTAGAAGTAAACTTAACCTGCTTTATTCTGCCTTTAGCTGCTACTCCTTCCTCTTCGACATTTTCCATGTCAATGTCTTCTATGCCAACATCTGTCTCCGCTGCAACTGAATCTCTGCGCCATTTGTCGAAAATCCCACTTAAGGATTTCCACTTCTTCTTCTTGTTGTTATATACAGAGCTCAAGGGCGCAAGCATCTCTGCAGTGGCTTCTTCATTGCATTCTTCAGTATTTATTGCATCGTCCTCTTGGTTTTTTAACAACCCGCATATTTTACGATTGTATGTTTAAATATTTTATTTAAATATAGCATCGTTAGTCGGATTTAAGTCCGAAATGTCACTTTTTTCAAACGGTCGAATTAGGACTCGAGACCACTTCCATTGAGTCCAAAATGGCGTTTGCGACTTTTTTGAGTATAAGCATCGATATGTTTGGAGCGAGTGGAATTTTGCTATTTTCTAAGTGGGCTTTTGGGTTTGGGTTTCACCCAACTCATCCTATACCCTAACTCGGCCCCCTCTCCTCTCCATTCACTCATTTCATTTCTTTTAACTCAAGCTCGACTGAAAATGGGGGAAGAGAATGAGAAATAGAAATTCCAAGCCCTAGTTTCCTCTTGCAAACTCAAATTCTTGCTCCAAAATCAAAGAGAAGCTTAGGTAAGCCTTCTTTTCACCCTCTCCATCTCTATTTCTCTCCAATTTCAGAAATTTCTTATAACCTAATTTAGGAAATACTTGTTTTAATCTTAGATTGGAGCTTGTAGAGTAGAAGTGAAGAGTGGTTGATCTTTTCTTTACATTTGAGCTTCTCATCTTTGTTTTTGTGTTAAAAAGGTGAGTTTTGAACTCACATCTACTTCTCTTGATATTATTGATGTTAGGTATGAATTCCTAACACTTATTTATGTTCATTTGCTTTTGATTTGAATTGATTTGGTGAACATTTCAATTTTTGGTGTTTTGAAGTCAAAAACTCTAAAAATCATAGCTTTGATGTTTGATCATGCTTTTGGTGGTGTATTAAAGAGCTTATAGGGCTGGGTTGTCGATTGGCATAAACCCCTAACGCCCATTGCTCGTTCGGTTGCAAGTTGTGAGAGTTTGCTCTTCATTTGGATAGGCGGAAAAACAGTCCCAGTGCCAGTCAGTCGACTGGCCTCTGTAGTCAGTCGACTGGCTGTAGAAAATGAAAGTTCCTGGGACTGGCTGCAGAAACCAAAAGTTTCTGTTTTCTGCAGTCAATCGACTGGCCTCTGCAGTCAGTCGACTGACTGCAGGAACCGAAAGTTTCGGGTTTCTGGATCAGTCGACTGGCCTCTGCAGTCAGTCGACTAACCTGCTTGTCTCAGCCTAATTTGCCTATTTTGCTTGGTTTCCAATTTTAATTGATTCGTGTCGATTCCAATTAGTTGTTATTGCATATTTGACTTTGATGATTCCTTTTTGATTTCGTACACAGGTTTACATAAAATGATCTTTTTAAATTGTATTAAAAGCTCGTTTCTCCAATTTATAATTTCTATTTAAAACACACACATAATTTTGCACTTCGAGCGAAGAGGGAGGAGAATTAAATGATTAAATAAAACGCGTGCTATGAACATGTGCGTTTATCTTTTCAGTTAATTCCTAATCTATTCGTTTGACCATTTTGACCTTTGGGTTTGATTTACCGATTATATGAGGTGAACTTTGTACTGCTTTGAGTGTGAAATTGATCTAACAGTTAGTAAACCGTTTAGTGCGAACGTGTGGTATGGGAATCACGTTAACATTTTTTGGGTTCCTTTCTGAGAAGTTGTGACACATTCTGCCAGTTAGTGGTGTCCAGTATTGGGCCTCCGGACCTTCGCCACTACGGTTTGTTGCCTTTGGGGTTTGTGGCCTTCGGGCTTGAGCCTTTGGGGTTTGTTGCCTTCGGGGTTTGTGGCCTTCGGGCTTGAGCTTTCGGGGTTTGTTGCCTTCGGGTATGTTTCCTTCGGGTATGTTGCCTTCGGGCTTGTACCTTTGGGTTTGTGCCTTCGGGTTTGTTGCCTTCGGGCTCGTGGATCCTTGTTATACAGTACTGAGCTCGAGCATCTTTTGTTTCTTTGATGTTTATATTTCCCTAGGTATCGCCTTCCGGTGTTGGTCCTTTGAACCACACGATATATAGCGATTACCTTGTGGAAACTTGTGTTACCTTTTTGGTATTTGTGATTTGCCTTTTGGCTTGTTTTGGGATATGATATCCTTTGTTTATTTGAATTGCCGATGACATGAGGCTTGTTTTGATTCATCTTTTGTTAGATGATTTGGTTATCTCTTTTGGAGATATTTGTGGTACTTTATGATCTTGTATGTTCATTATCATTTAGTTTATCTAACTGATTTGTTTAGCTAGACTGACCCGTGTATTTTATACTCGGGTCAGACCGAGATGTTTCAGGTTAGGTATATTGGACTTAACCTATTTTGCTTCCGCATGGACTATTCTGCTAGCTCCTTTTTGTTATAGCTTTTTGTGTAGTCCTTTTTGGCTGTGACTCTGATATGTGTTCTTTTGACTCGTCTGTATATTGTGGCTTGCTTTACTACTTGACATGTATCATTTTGTATACTCTGTAATGTACCTGTATATGTGTAAATGTATGTGATGATCTACTGTTCTGTGATGTGTTTTACATTTGAGTTGTCATATTTGTTCTGATAGATCCTTCAGCCACCTATGGCTTTGTATTAAGTATTTATTGGATATGTCGATCCACTTGAGATAGAAAAAGGAAATGTATGGCAATAGTCGACGTATTCAATAGATAATTAAGGCAAGGCTATAGATGGTCGCTCATATCCAGCTCTATTCTTCGTATTAGCAGACGGTGTTACCTAGTAATACTCTTTGCTAATGTGGGTCTCGGAGTGGGGCGTTACAGTTTTCGTCTTCCTCCTCCTCCTCCAAACTAACGGTTTCTTTGTTAGCAGGATCCTTGCGTGTATAAGAATATTGCCTTTATAGATTCTGCATTGCTTCACGGTCACGAATCTCTGACTGTTGCGCATTAAGATGATGATGTTGTATTTGATCATTCTGCATCATGAAAGACATGTACGATGAAGGATCGTCGTATGCGCCTAATGAAGGACATTGTTGGTAATATGGTTATGGGGCAGTAGATTGAATGGGAGGAAAGTTGGAAGGAGCGAGCAGTTGGTAAGGCTGGCTGTAAGAGAAGTTCAAATACGACGAATAGCTGTACTTATATGATGGACGAAGTGTTTGTTGTTGTGGGCGTTAGTTGGAAAATACGGTGGAAGGGTATGTGGACAAAGGTTTCTTACTAACAACTTTTTTGGCAGAATGTTTGGATGAAGAAGACATTTTTAGAATTAGAGGATGAAGAATTAAGGATGAGGTGATGTGAAAGGAGGAGAAGGGTGGTGGAATATATAGGAGATAAGTGGAACGTTGAAGTATAGCCGCTTCTTGGCAGCGGCTATGTTTTATAACGGCGAAGTCTTCACCGTTATAAGTTTATAACGGCAAAGTCTTTGTCGATATAAACTTATAATGACAAAGACTTCTCTATTATACTCACCGGTCTCTGTTCACTTAACTAGCCACGAGATTAGCTCAAAGTAACCACATAAAAGTGAACAAGCCACACCTGGTTTCTTCGTGGCTTGTTTAGCAACTGAACAAGCCATTATTGGTTATTCCCTTAGTGAAAGTGTTTTCATTCCTCGGTGCAAAAATAATTGCAATGATCGCTGTAAATCTGGTTTGCACAGATCAATGCAAACTCAGGTTTGCACTAATCAATGCAAACTCTAGGTTTGCACAGTTGCACGGATCAGTACATGTCACTACAAAGAAATTTGCAATAATCGGTGCAAAGTTCTTCACACTAATCAGTGTAAAACTTCTTTTATTTGTATTTCAACGTATATTGTATGCCTATAAAACTATAGGTAGAAGACAATAGTTCTGAATTTTATTTTTTACATTGATAAAATTGAGAAAATGAACAGAAATAAGAGCTGCAAATACAACTGCACCATTAAATAACTTTTGCATGGTGCCAACTGACATTAAGGAAACGTTTTAATCTGAGTATGGGCAACAAAAAGAACTTTTCTTGATCAACAAATCTCCACTAATGTTTAAAAAACAAATGAAACCGTACATATGTCACATAACAAAAGTTATATCTTCGCCTAATTTATAATTTTATTCACTAAATATCCAAATATTTTACTATGAATTTCTCTGATAGTCAACAATGTGCCTTCTGACGTGTTTGAAATTGGTTGGGTAGAAGCTACTATGTATGAAATTGAATTATAAAGCTGATTGAATGCTTAAAACTACTGTACACAGGCCACGGACTACATATAAAGTTTCGTATGTAAACTTAATAATATCTTAAGTTTTACTTTAGCTTGAAGTTTTCTTCAAGTCAAATATCACTATTTTGATCCATTATTTTTTTATGTTAAAATGTTAACATCATACCATCTTTCACTTTTTATTTGATTTTTTTGCCAGATATTTTGCTTTTGCATCATACATTTTCAGTTGGCAATTTTGTACTACATATTGTTTTAGGTTTTCCTCACATCAGAGCATCACCTCTCGTTCACTAGCCATAATAGCAGCATGAGAACCCACACCATCTGCCTAATTCAAAATAGGCTACTGCAACTCCATTTTCATGCCTTTCCTCTAATACCATAAAGACACAGGCACACCCTTCGTCGTAAACCTGCGTACCCATACTTTGGGTACGAGTTCAACCCTGCCTGGTTGAAATGCACCGCCTTCAGGCCGATCCCAAGAGTCCACGACCCGATAACCAAAATCACTTACTCCAACCTCTTTGATACCCAAATGGGTGCAGCTCACACCGAAATGAAGAAGTTGGGGTTCTATTAAGGTTGAACATGTGGGTGTCTTAATTCATGAATGACTTTTGTTTACAAATTTAATTCATAAGAAAGTTAACCTACGAAATTTTACTATTTAATGAAGGCCTCAAAAGTAAAAAATATAATATACTGTAGGGATATCTGATTTCCAAAATATACTATTGATATTTCTGACTGTTGGCTATATGATTACCGAATTTCCTGATCTCCAAACTTTAGCACTTCCAGCTTCTTTGACTCTGCTTAGTGTGCATGAAAATAAACATTGTAAATTTAAAAAGGTAGTGTACTGAAAACAAGTGGAAAATAGTTTAAAGACAAAGAAGTAGGGTATATGGAATACCTGGCCACTAAAGTAGTATATATCTTATATAAATTTATGAATACTACTTTTAGATATTATGGAACCACCTGGCTGGTAGAGTAGGGAATATAAAAGGAACTGAAAATGGTTTTAAAACACTATTCTATATAAATATATGCAAATTTATTGCATGTAACTATGGAACTGTGAACAAGTTTGGAAGTGACTATTCTTTACGAAATTTGGTGTGTTATCTCTTAAGTATCTTTATCATATTTGGATTTATTGTACATCATATTATTTTAGGATATGTGGAATACATGGCCACTAAAGTAGTATATATGATATATAAATTTAAGGAGACTACTTTCACATATTATGGAAACAGCTGCTTGTAAAGTAGGGAATATTAAATGAGCTGAAAATGGTCTTAAAACACTATGGTATATAAACATAGTGTTATTTATGTGAAAATTAGGCCCACGTCTCTAAAATCAAATTTAGTAGTCCAAAACTCCTTCTGTTTTAAATTTGTAAATCCGGTCCATTTTTTCCAATATTTTATTTTCATAATTACTCTCGTTTATTTAATGTCGACTATTCTCGTGTGATTGTATTGTCGATCAAGATTTGAAATCTTCGTAGGGAAATCAGATTTAATTCGATCTACTGTTCGATTTTTTATTTTTGCGATTCATTATGGCTTCATCATCTTGCAGGTAAATGTTTAATTTAATTTTCAATTGACTTTGTATTATTGTTTTTTGCAATTTTTTGATAATTTATCAATATTTTTTGTATAATTATGCATAGCAAGTATAAATTATATTAAGTAATTCGAATAATATAATGTTTTTTGTTCAACGAAACTTTATTTTTAATCTTGTATGTAAATGCAGAGTTGTATGCAGTTAAGTAAAATAACTGCAGACTCTGCTGCAATTAGTGCAAGTAATTGCATTCATGGCTGTATTTATCAAAATCTTTAGTTATCTAAATGTGTATTTTTCAACAGTTATCGAGAATTATTGTAGAATTTTATGTGTGTTGATAACTGCATATGTAAAATGCAGTTAAAATTTGCATATGTAAAATGCAGTTGATCTTTTTAGTTTTTAACTGCATATGTAAAATGTAGTTAAAATTTGCATTTAACAAGTGTATTTATTAACTGCATATCATGTATGCAGTTAAAAACACATTTAACAGCTGCAATTTCTAACTGCATGCGATATATGCAATTAAAAATAATACAATTCATAACTTTTATTAAATATGTATATAGGTATAATAAGAATCTTAAGAATTTTTAACTGCATAAGTGAAATGCACTTCAAAATTTGCATGATTCAAATGTATGTTTTAACTGCATATGTTATATACAGTTAAAAATTGCATTTAGTAGGTGTTATTTTTCATTGCATAACAGATATGTAGTTAAAAATAGTGCAATTTATAACTGCATAAGTGAAATGCATTTAAAAATGCAGTTGTTCATAAATAATTGCAAACATGTATGAAACTATTCATAATAATTGCATATATGTCTACAAATATAATAAAAATCTTATGACTTTTTAACTGCCTAAGTAAAATGCACTTAAAATTTGCATCATTTAATTGTATGTTTTAACTGCATATTTCATATGCAGTTAAAATTTGCATATAACAGCTGTAATTTTAAGATGCATATCAGACATGCATTTAAAAATGATGCAATTCCTAACTTCATAAGTGAAATGCATTTGAGGATGTAATTGTTAATAGTAATTGCAAAGATGTATGCAACTATTCATAATAATTGCATATATCTTTGCAATTTTCCAATAAAATTGCATATAACTAGAAATAATCAACATATCTGCATATAGATGAGAAAATATTTGCTGAAATTTTTTTCCATTTTTATTTGTATAATTAGACGCTTCACTGTAAATGTTAACAATATTTTTGCAATGTTTTATGCATTTATTTTCAATATTTGCAGATTTGATTGCAAAAATTGTACCGTAATGCTGGTTTGCAATAATTGTAGATTTATCTACAAATACTAAACATAGTCATATATACGGCTGCAATTATTGCATATAATTGCATAGAAGGGTGCGGTTATATAAAACTTATACTACTGTAAACAATTTGCAGAAAATTCTATATTAATTCAGAATATTGTATATTAATTTGGGAAAATATGTTTAAATTTTCATGTAACTATTTCGATGCATTAAATCAGGCATAATATTGTTTGTATGTGAATGTTTTTGAGCTTATCTAACAAATATCCTCAAATTTTATCAAATTTAGTTATTAAAATAGAATAAAAAATTGAAATGACGAAATTTCTTAATAGATATCCTTTGATTTTCTGATTTGTGTTGTTTTCATCTTCTGAATCGCAACTTTCTTCAGTTCTGTACTCGATTCGAACATCGATTTTTGAAGTAGCAACTAATTCCAATTTATAATTCAAGCGATCAGGGTTTTTTACTTTTAAGATGTTAATCGATGAAAAAATTTGAAGGGTTCTGGGTTTTGTTCGGAGAAGACGTATGGATATTTAGGGAAATCATTTTGTCTCGTTTAAAAATAAGGATGGTGTTAGCACCAAAATTGGTCACTAACCTCGTTGAGAAAGATTGTGTAGAGAGATAAATGAAGAAAATAAATTTAAACAGAGAGCAATATGCTAAATTGAATGCAAAGACAAGAACACCAGATTTATAGTGGTTCGGCATAACTGCCTACATCCACTTTGAGGTTAATCTTTATTGCTTTACTTGATAATTGATTACAGATACAATCCGTTCACCAACTACTCGAATACAATTGCTAAGTAAAAAGAACGAGTCTTGAAAGCAGCAGAGTCTCCCCAGTGTTCTCCCAAAAAAGGTCCTTTTCACTGTGCCCCTGCCTCTCTATTTATAGACAAAGATGAGTTGGACTTCCCTGGTGGGCCTGGCAGCTGAATACCTCGGCCCAGAAAGAGTGAATTCTGTATGCCGAACCATTGATGCCGAACAGACTGATGCCGAACGATGTTGTCATGCCGAACGAAGTGCTGTGCTGAGTGGAGATTGCAGGCCGAGCGATAGTTGAAGCCGATCGAGATTGGATGAATGCCGAACACCTCTGGATGTCAAACATCTCTAGATGCCGAACAACACTGAATGCCGAATGAAGTGTGGATGCCGAGCAGTATGGAGCGTCGAATGACTCTGCCATGCCGAACGGTCCATGTATGTCGAACGCTCTGCCATGCCGAACGATCCATGTATGCCGAACACTCTCGAATGCCGATCGATCCATGTATGCCGAACGCTCTGCCATGCCGAACGATCCATGTATGCCGAACGCTCTGCCATGCCGATCGATCCATGTATGCCGAACGCTCTGCCATGCCGAACGATCCATGTATGCCGAATGCTTTGCCATGCCGAACACTCTAGAATGCCAGACGATATACAATACCGAGCGACTCTTAATGCCGAACGGTATGTAAGTGCCGAGTGCCTAGTTGCCTGGTCAAACCTTCAGGTAACACTTGCCCCCCAAAGTGCATCATGCATGATGTGCTTTGAGTCATGAATCCACCATGCTTTGCTTCAAGCTGTGGCTTAGTCTTCACGATAGTGTCTTCTCTCGAATTCCAGGTGAGGCGATGTGTGCCAAACGACATGCAAATACCGAACGACACAGTCGAAGCCGAGCAGACTGGATGCGAACGACATAGCCGATGCCGAAAAATGTCATTTTGACCGGTTCTACCGGTCATAGTCTCTTCGACTTCTTCTCCTCTCCTATAAAGGCTGGCATTCTTCTTCTCCTTATCTTTTTCACTTTTTACCTCCGCGACTCTCCAAGAATACATAACTTACCTCCCTTAAATTTTATTCACCCCTTACGATCTTTCCTTCTTACTTTGAATCCAACAAGCCCTTTCCAAGTTAAGCTCGAACACTCTGTCAATCTTAAGTCCACAGATCCCCAAGCTCCTGCCGTTTCCTTCGGTAAGAAACTCTCGATCGTTTTCTCGAATTAGGAAGCATAACACAAAACTTGAATTCGTAAATTCTCCGTAGATTAAAGGAAGTAAGAGGCGTGTGAGTGACAAACTGCTGTGGCTCGGCACGATCTTTAAAGCCACGTGAGTATAAGGGTGCACGGAATTGGAGGTAAGGCCTAGTGAAGTTGATCGGCATGACCGTGGTTTGACACGGCTTGCCGAAAGACTTGGTCATGCTGGTCGGGAGAGATGGAGGAAAAGGGGAGAAGTGATGTTAAGGGAAGAAGGCCGAGTGAACGGCTCGGCATGACTTGCTGCGTGCACTCGTTTCCAAGCCGAACAGATTGGAGGTCGAACAAAATTCTGGCCAAACAGAACTTTGGCCGAATAGAATTCTGGCCGGACAGAACTTTGGCCGAACAGAATTTTGGCCGATCGGAACGAAGGCCGAACAGAATTTAAGCCGAACAGAATTTAAGCCGAACAGAATTTAAGCCGAATAGAATTTTGGTCGAACTCTTATTCACCTTGCCTAATCATATAACAAACACAAGGACAAGGACCTAAGCATACTAGCATATCGAACTAATCTGGACTGATAACTTCCTACTTTCAATAATCACAAGCCTGAACTTAAACCAATAACAATAGATTAAAGCTTTTAACACACAGTGCCAATGTCCGAGTTCAAAATTGAAAACATTGCAATGCTGGCTTTCGGAGACGGTCAACGATGACGGTCTTCGAAGACGACAGTTCAAAGCTCAACTTTATACCATCAATTCTGTGACTTATAATTTCTCAGCGTTTACACCTAAATGATCGCACTAGTTCACACACTACACGGGGGGAATGTTCGTATTGTTAAGTCTAACGTCGATTATTTTCCAAGTATAGTTCGAACAGGTACTTCGCTAGGTTCAATCTTTATCAGTGATGTCTAGGAAATATAGCTCCGCCATGATTTCAGACAGGTCTGGGCCATCCTCCCAACGAGAAGTCGCAGATACTTCAAACCCGTCAACTTCCCCTGCACATGACTTAGCTCCCGATGCTCTGGAGGCAGCAATTTTCCTGGACAACCCTGTCGATTCACTTGCTTCAAAGATTAATGAAAGTATACTCCGTTGGATATGCTCTGTCCATGGAATCCCCTTTGATGACGTGCTAGTTCCATCGGGGCATGACCGTCCACACTTGCCCCCAGTCGGATACACAGCTTGTATTAAATTCATGTGCAAGGCTGGCAGTGTGCCACCATTCAACTTGTTTCTTCGAGATGTGCTGCAATACATCGACATCGCCCCATCGCAACTGCACCCGAACGACCATGCATTCCTCTACGGTACTTGCATCCTCTTTATGAATGTCCTCTCTAGGCTTCCAACTCCGGGCGATATCAGATACATATATTGCATCAAGAAGCGGAAGGATAGCCCGTCATTCATGTTTCTCGAGCCGCACAACAAATGTCAAATCTTAACTGGAGCGTGGACCAAGTTCGCTTTGTATAAACAGGAATGGTTATATGTGCGTTGTCCTCCCGGCTTTGCGAAGAGATGGGTTGAAGGAAGTATGCCTTTTTCTTGAACCGTTACTCATGTTTAGTCGAAGCCGTACCTTTTCTAACTTTTACCCATCTTTTCAGGTATCACTCCACGTTCTAACGGCCGCGGATACTCTGATGCCGTCGAAGCTATTCGAGCCCTTCCTGCCGAAGAACGAGACATTAGAACTCTCATTTCGAATGAGTCACTTACAAGGCTTGGACTGTTGGCAAAAGGCCGTCGGATAAGCCTTCCACAAGGCGTCACCATTCCCAGGCCTGCCTCTGACAAAGGGAAAAAACAGGCTGAGTCTTCGGCACACAATGTTCCTAATGCACTGGAAGAGAGGGAAATTAAGGAGACTGAGACACCCAAAGCACAAGATGAGAATGTTGGTCCTACTCAGGATCCGACGGTCGAAGTTCACGACATCGAAACGTCATCTTCCCCTTCTAAGAGGAAAAAGAAACCGACGTACAAGATGAGGAAGGAAAAAGTTGGCGGAACTTCTAAAATTACCCTTGTTCCAGTGGAGAAAGAAGCTTCCTCACAACATTTAGAAAGTTCTCTAAAGGGCCTGTCGAACCTTACCATTCCTGACGATTTACTCAACTACGGTTTCGACGATCCAGAGGCCCTCAAGTTTCATTCGCCCGCTAGAGGCGATACGGGAGTTCAAGCCCGAGTCCAGGGAGATAATGTTCCAATTAGTAAAGATAAAGGAACCGGTCCGTCGGGGGGAACACTAGGACACACACACACACAAATGCACTTCACCATACACTTCAATTTTTGCCATTACCCCGATTCTTCCTAACTCGTTGTTATTTTTATTCTATGCAGGTGACATGGGACGCTCCCACGGATTCGATCGTCTCCACGACTCATCCATTTTTCACCATTCTGGCCGTGATTCGAGCTCTGGCAAGCGTCGGGATAGGGACGACTACGGAGATCAAGACAACCATCCCCGAGAGTCGACTTATCGAAAGAAATCACATTCTCAGTCTTCATACTCTTGCAATCTTCCTCCTCAAATAGAACCAGACAGAGAAAAATCTTCGCAGAAGGGGTCTTAACCCGATGTTTCCCGAGATCAACATTCTGGTTCATTAAGCACACGACAATCTCGGGAACATCGTAAGAGAACTGAACTTTCAAAACCTCCTCCCCCTGTTCCTGCGGCAGACCCGACGATAGCGGAGAAGCTGGTCGATCTTAAAGCTAAATTTCCCAAAATCTTCTTTGACGGTCTGAAGTTCCTCCCAGCTATTCATCACATTCCGAGTCATGTCAAGTAGAGTGCCATCGCTTGCAACAACGATGTCTATGTTCAACATGACGTGTTTGTTCATTTAGTCGAAAAAGTCTCGGAAGTATCCGTTGAGCGTCAACAAGAAATCGACCGCTTGAAGCTATCTTTGATAAAGACATAATCAAAAATCAGGACGAAGAGCTCGCTTTGTACAAGTCCCAACTTGAAGCTGCTGAACAAAGTGCTAAGGAGACTGTGGAGGATGTCGCTCGTCTAGAGATGACTCATAAGAAAGAACTTGACGTCGTAGTCCAACGCAGTGGGGCCATAACTTTAGAAAAAGATTATATTCAAAAAGAAAGGGATGCACTCGCCCTGCAGGTTAAAGAGTTGAAGGAGCTACTCTCTAAGGAGAGGGAAGAGAAGATATCGGCTCAAGAGGAGTCTCAACGGTACTGTAACGAGATTGTCGATACACGTCTCTTGAAGGCAAAGCTCGACGATGAGCTTTCTAAGGTGGGGACAATGAAGGATGAAGCCCGCGAGGAAGGCAAGAGAATAGCTTCCATGGAGATCAACTCCCGCCTTGAAGTGGCTGCAGGGGCCGGCAGAGAAGAGATCAAGTGTATGTTCGACCCACTGATAGCCGAATAAAATGCACGTGTCCTCATGCACTGGGACTTGACTTTCTTAGGCGAGGGCTACCTCGAATCTTTGGCCGAGGCTTGGGAGACTTTAATAAAGATTAGAAAGGTGGAGTCGGGCACCGAGGAGGTAGACGAGGAGGCTTTAGTGAAAGAGTTTCTCAGGGGGAATGAGCCATCGGACTTGTCTGCAGCTATGGCTCTCTTTGGTAAAGGCTCTCCTCCATCCAAAGAGAAAGATGACAAAGCTGGTCCATCTGGAACCGAGGCTGCAGCTCCTCCTTCTACTCAATCGGCCGATCGACCAGCACTTGACCCATTCGAGCAGCACGCTGGCTATGATCCGGAAGACCCCGGTCTCGGCATTCACATGATATCTCCCATTCTAGAGGGTGAAACTCCATGCACAGCCGAAAGCCAGCAAGAAACCGGTATAAAACTCTTCTTCTAGAAGTTCAAAGATCTGTCGCTTTCTGCGAGCGGTTATTGGTTCTAATGTTCGTTCTTTATGTTTTTATGTAGGCCGCTCTGATCTTGAACCGACTCCAAGGAGTGATGACGCCAAGGAGGAGATGGGGAAAACAAGCGATGCTACTCACGCAGGAGTAACTCCCGGTCCTGATGCTCAAGTGATCGGGGCGCTAGATAACGATAAGTCTGACACTTCATCTCCCGTTCAAGGGAGTTATGAAATCGAAATCACGGGCGCCTCAGAACACACTTCGAAGGTGAGTATGAAGGAGCGACTCGCGGAAGAGAAGAAGAAGAAGGTTGAGATCAAGGTCGAGTCTCAAGTAATAGAACTTAACGACCCGCTGAACAGGCCTTTGAAAGTCATTCTTCCAGGCAAATCCAAACCACTGGATGTTCCTCCCCCACTCCTGACTCCGCTTCTTTGGCGAGCAAAAAGTCCAAGAGGAAGCGTGAGGGAGAGGAGTCATCCGAGAAAGCAAAGGAGGATAAGAAACTAAAGAAGTCGAAGAAGTAGCCACTATACTCGTTCAACGAGGTTTTGCTTAGGTCGTGTAACTACTTTTACTTTTTTGAATCGTAGTTTATGTAGATAGACTTTTGACTCCAAGTTTTGGAGGAGTGGTTGTATAACCCCATTTTGGATTATTGAATAAAGTTTAGTTTGTTTGTCATTTGAACGATTTCTGCTTTTTAGCTTTCTGTATAACCATGGTCGAAACTCAAGTTCTTATGAGTTACATAAATTCCCAAACCATTCTTACATTGTTCGGACATTCTTTGGAATTTTACATCTGTTGTTTCACATTTTTGGTACTTAGAATATTTTTCAATCTGCATTCTGGGGACTTAGAATACTCCAGTCCATATTTAGAGAACTTGGAGATTTGAGTCTTTTATATTCTAGTCTGCGCTTCAGGGACTTAGAGTACTCCGGTCCGCACTCAGGGGACTCGGAGATTGACGTCATTTATACTCTAGTCCGCGCTCTGGGGACTTAGAGTACTCCGGTCAGCACTCAGGGGACTCGGAGATTGAAGTCGTTTATACTCTAGTCCGCGCTCCGGGGACTTAGAGTACTCCGGTCCGCACTCAGGGGACTCGGAGATTGACGTAGTTTATACTCTAGTCCACGCTCTGGGGACTTAGAGTACTCCGGTCCGCACTCAGGGGACTCAGAGATTTTGAGTTGCTTATGCGAGTTCGTACGTCATACGGAATAATGTAACTCCGGCAGGTCATCACCAGATTATAAGGTACAAAAACATTAATAATTCATGGAAAAGACAGCTTCAAGCCTTTATTAATGAAAAAAACTAAATTGTCTGATTACATGCTAAAAAGAAAACTAAGAATCAATGGAATAAAAACATACGGTAAACAATTGCACCTAAAACAGGAAAGAAACAGGCTAAATATAATAACATCGCAAATGTTCACTGTTCCACGCTTGGGGGAGTGTCACGCCATCAACGGTCGCTAGCTTGAAAGTTCCCTCTCCAAGCTTCCGTTCAACGACATATGGACCTTCCTAGTTGGGATTCATACGTGATGGTACCGGGAAAACTCGTTTCAAAACGAGATCACCCACATCAAAGATTCTTAGGCGGACTTTCTCGTCGTAATATCGCTTGACTCGGTGCCTATATGCTGCCGCCCTTAATTCAGCTTCTTCACGTTTTTCATCAACGCAGTCCAGTGATTCCAACAAGAGATCCTGATTCGACTTAGGATCATAATGTGTCACCCGATGTGATGGAACCTCAAGCTCCACGGGTATAACAGCTTCCGAGCCGTATGCCAATGCGAATGGAGTGTGGCCAGTCGTGGACTTGTGGGTAGTTCCATTAGCCCATAGCGCTGTTGGGAGTTCATCTACCCACTTGCCTCCAGCCTTTTCCAAACGCTTCTTCAATATGGACTTGATTATTTTGTTCACGGCTTCAACTTGTCCATTAGCCTTCGGATGAGCAACGTCGGTGAACTTTTTCTCAATGTCGTACTTCAAACAGAAATCTTTGAATTCTCCACTTTCAAACTGAGTTCCGTTGTCTGTAATGATGGTTCGCAGGAGGCCAAAGCGGCATATAATGTTTCATACAATGAAATTAATGACCTTCTTGGAGGTGATTGTGGCCAAAGGCTCTGCCTCGGCCCATTTTGTGAAGTAGTCGACCGCAACTATCGCGTATTTTGCACCACCTTTGGATATAGGCAAAGAACCGATTATGTCGATTCCCCATATTGCAAACGGCCAGGGACTAACCATTTGTGTGAGTTCCGTTGGTGGAGCTCTAGGGATTTTCGCATATCTTTGACACTTGTCACATTTTCTTGCATAATCTGCAGCATCCCGATTCACAGTTGGCCAATAGTATCCGTAACGAAGGATCTTTTTTGCTAGCATTTGCCCCCCAGTATGGTCGCCACATTCTCCTTCATGAACTTCCTTCAAGACCCGCTTTATCTCATCATGGGCAATGCACCGTAATAAGGGGACCGAGAACCCCTTTCGATACATTACTCCATCCTGCATCACATATCGTGCGGCTTTTCGAATGACCTATCGTCTTTCGCTCTTTCTTTCAGGTAAAGTCCCGGTCATCAGGTATAGTTTGAATGGGGTTATCCATGACTCCCTCTTGATTCCTGTTTCCAACACAAAATCAACCTTCATTGCATCTATGCTTGGAGCATGTAACGTTTCGATGGGAGCCAATCCCATTTGCTGTGCATCGCCAGTGCTTGCGAATTTGGCCAACGATTCGGCTTCCTTGTTCTGTTTGCGTGGGACATGCAAAATGTCATAATGTTCGAAGTTCGCCAACAGTTCCTGAACCAGAGCAAGGTACGGAGCAAGCTTTTGTCCCCTTGCTTGGTAATCTCCCCGCACTTGGTAGACCACCAACTGTGAGTCACAAAATATTTCAACTAACTTTACCCCGAGTTCTCCAATAAGCTTTAAACCAGCAATCAATTCTTCATATTCTGCTTCATTATTCGTAGCCTGGAAATCGAGCTTCAAAGCATAACAAATCGATCGGTTTTCTGGAGTCACAAGAACTACACCAGCTCCAGAGCAACGGTCGTTTGATGCCCCATCGGTGTACAATTTCCATCGAATGGGGGGAATGACACTGTGACTATCTGGTTCGTCAGATACAGTAAACACAGCGATGAAATCTGCTAATGCTTGCCCTTGTATGGCTCTTTGCGGCAGGTAGGTATTATCGAACTAACTCAATTCTATATTCCATTTTAACATCCTTCCAGAAGTTTCTAGTCGTTGGAATACCTGTCGCAAGGGCTGATCGGTATAAACACTGACTGAGTGTGCTTAAAAGTACGAACGCAGTTTGCGTGATGCAATCACCAAGAAATTGGCCAATTTCTCAATTTTAGGGTAATTCCTCTCTACCCTTGTTAAACGTTTACTAACGTAATACACTGGCTTTTGAACTCGGTCCTCCTCGCAGACCAAAGCCGCACTTATAGCATGCGGGGATACGGCCAAGTATACATACAACATCTCGTGGTCTACTGGTTTTGACAGCACTAGAGGACTCTCCAAATGCCTCACCAGATCTCGGAACGCTTCCTCACAGCTGGATGTCCATTCGAAATTCCTCTTTCCTTTCTTTATTATATCGAAGAAGGGAATGCACTTGTCTGTGGCTCTAGATATAAATCGACTCAGCGCAGCCACCTTTCCATTCAAGCTTTGTACCTGTTTTATAGTTTTGGGCACTTGTACATCTCGAATAGCTTGAATCTTTTTCGGGTTAGCTTCAATTCCCCTAGCATTAACAATGAATCCCAAAACCTTCCCCAACGCAACGCCGAAGGAACACTTTAGAGGGTTGATCTTCATCCCATAATATCCGAGTATACCGAACATTTCTGCTAAGTCTCGAATGTGGTCGTTTAACTGTCGTGACTTCACGAGCATGTCATCCACATAGACTTCCATCATTCTACCAATCTGGTCTTTGAACATTCGATTCACCAAACGCTGATAGTTTGCTCCTGCATTTTTCAATCCAAATGGCATTACTACATAACAATATAGCCCAACGTCTGTGACGAAACTGGTGTGCTCCTGGTTCGGAATATGCATCGGGATCTGATTGTATCCCGAGTACGCATCCATGAATGACAACAACTCATGTCTTGCAGTGGAGTCGACCAACTGATCAATCCTAGGTAATGGGAAACTGTCCTTAGGGCATGCCTTGTTCAAATCAGAATAATCTACGCAAGTTCTCCACTTCCCGTTCGCCTTTCTCACCAGCACGGGGTTTGATACCCATTCAGGGTAGAGGGTGTCGCCGACGAACCCATTGGCTTTAAGTTTGTCCACCTCCTCTCTGAGAGCAGCGGACCTCTCCGGGTCCATTCCTCTCCTCTTTTGCTGAACTGGGACATACTTCGGGTCTATGTTCTACATATGACCCGTAATGGCGGGAGAGATCCCGCACATGTCAGAATGTGTCCATGCGAAAAAATCAAGATTCGCTCGGAGGAAATCACTAAGGTCTTCAGTCATTGTAGGGCTAAGTTGTGATACAATCTTCAGTACTCGTGATGGATCGTCTCGACTGACTGAAACGTCAATCGTCAGTTCAACCGGTGCTACCTTCTCCTCCTTGGGTTCCTCATCGTCGTCTCTCAGATCTATGTCTCTATAGGTCCAAGAATCATGCCCGAGGCAAGGCTCGGGCATTACTTGTCAATTGTCAGTATGCTGGATGCAGACGGGATCATCCATAACCTTTCCTTTCTCCCTCCGAAGGGCCTCTCGGAGCTCAGCCACATAACATGCACGACCGGTCGCCTGGTCGCCATGAACAACACCTACTCCTTTATCAGTCGGAAACTTTAAAGTTAAACACCACGAGGCTAATGCTGCCCTAAACTCAGCCAGGGCCGGTCGGCCCAAAAACACATTGTACGGAGAATCCACATCCAAAACTACAAAAGGTAGGATTTGCACCCTCCTATGCTCACCTTGTCCCAGTTCAACTGGCAACTCAACATATCCCACTACATTAGTCGCTGCGCCATTAAAGCCATGTATACGAGCTTTAGATGGCTTCAT
Organism: Allium fistulosum; assembly: GCA_030737815.1. Classification (NCBI taxonomy): domain Eukaryota; kingdom Viridiplantae; phylum Streptophyta; class Magnoliopsida; order Asparagales; family Amaryllidaceae; genus Allium; species Allium fistulosum. The sequence goes on along the minus strand of CM060905.1, from coordinate 745,995,379 downwards.
ATCCTTCGTCTCCATCTTCATCTGATCATAAGCCTTCTTGAAGATGATATTGACAGAACTTCCACAATCAATCAAAATTCTCTTCACATAAGCCGACCCGATTGTCGCAGATATGACCATCAGGTCGATGGTAGGAGCCTCCACTTGGTCAGCATCTCTGCTCCTGAATACTATATCGTCTGCCATCATGCGCAGCTGTTTAGCAGGGGCCCCATCCTCTACGTTAGAACAAAACTCGAAGTCTGCGTGCCTTAGGGAACTAGCATACCGCTCCATCTCTTGCCAGTTCTTATCCGCAGGATAAGGTCCGCCGATGATCGTGTTTATGACTAGTCTACCCACGGTCCGAGCAGGCTCCTCGGGATGACGTGGAGCTGGTGCACGACCGGGATGGGACGTTCCCTATCCACCTTCTTGCGGATCCTTCACAAACTCCTGTAACTTTTTCTGCCTAATCAACTTCTCTATAGCGTCGTGTAGGTGTCTGCACTCTTCAGTATTGTGCCCATAAGTCTCATGAAAGCGGCAATACTTCCCGGTCCGCTTTTGTTCCTCGGTTGACTCCTTTGGGCGCGGCTTTTTGTACTGAAAGGTATTGCAAGTTGATAGGTAAATATTTTCAAGAGATGCATTCAGTGGGGTGTACTCGTTGTAGGTTGGAATCCTCGGCTTCCATTTACCCGCTTCTCTTTTCTTCCCCTGATTTCTTCCTCCGGAGTCCATTGCCTGTCCGGGTTTATTCTGGACATTGACATGAACTTTCCCCGAGTTGTCTCCGGATTGCTTCACAGCAATGTTGCTTTTCATGGATTCCTGAACAGGCTCTGGTGCCTTATCTCGCCTTATCCATCTGGCTTCCTCTCTTCTTATGAACTGATGTGCTTTTGAGTAAAAACGCTCTAGCGTAGTTGGAGGTTTTCCTGCCAGCCAATCTCCAAACTCCGAATCCGGATCCACACCTCGCATCACAGCCATAAGAATTTCATGATCATTGGGATTACTGACTTCAGTAGCCGCAACATGGAATCTCTGCAAATACTCCTTCAATGACTCTCCAGGAGCTTGGATTACACTTGATAGAGACATCACGTCCTTTGGACGAGTAGTGTGTATTTTGAACTGTTCTATAAATTTCTTCGCCAACTCCTCGAAACTAGATACAGACTGTGGAGGAAGTCGGGTGAACCACATGGTAGCGATCCCAGATAGGGTTATTGGAAAGCACCTGCACTTGGTCGCATCATTTGCTCTGGCTGAATCCATCATCCATTCGTACCTCATCACATGCTGCCTGTGATCAGTCTTTCCTTTGTAAGCCGGGATAGTTGGCATGCTAAACTTCCTAGGGTACTCAGCCCGTAGGACAATGTCTGTGAACGGAGTATGAAACCTGGATACCCCCCAATCATCATTCGACAAGCCTTGATTCTCTTTCATCAACTGTCTGATCATAGCTGTTAGATTTGGGGTTTGTATGGAAGATGGAAGGTTAGAGTCTGTCCTACGGGATTGATCAGGCTGATGCCTCCTGTGCTGGCGATCTGCTAAACGTGCATCTTGAGGTTCGACATCATTGGCATCTTGGTGAGCTGGGCGTCCAGCCTCCACCTGCACTCTAGCTCCTAAGTTCCCAGTTCCTACTTGGTCACGGTCTCCGAGGTGTAAATGGTTCCCAGGTATTCGGATAGCAGCACCTGCCTGTGTAGTTTCAGTCTTACGGCCTCGACGCCTGGGAAGTTTATCGGACGAAGTCGAGCTGTCAGATGAAGAGTAAGGAGCTGGACTGCCCCCAGCATTCTGATGTTGTTGTTGAGTGAGTTGTGCCATAAGGTTGGCGTTAGCTTGCATCTGCTCTCCAAGTTGTCTCCTGCTTTCCCTGAGCTCTCTTATCAAGTCATTGAACTCTGTTCTGGGGACAACTTGCATTTGGTCCTGGGCGGTAGTCCCTGCTCCTAGATTTGCTTGCTGATTGCTAGGCCATGCTTGTTGTACGCTAGCAGTCTCATGGGCGTCCACATTATGAGAGGCTGATCTGGTACGTGGTCTTCCCATTGTAGAGTTATTGGTAAGAACTCTGAGTAGAATCAACGGACGTCCTACAAATGACACGGATCTTCTTCGGGGGATTTATTCAATCCAGTAGCTTCAAAGCAGATCCTTGAGGTCTGAGAATTTGATTCTCAGTGAAAGCACCAAAGCGTTAGCACCAAAATTGGTCACTAACCTCGTTGAGAAAGATTGTGTAGAGAGATAAATGAAGAAAGTAAATTTAAACAGAGAGCAATATGCTAAATTGAATGCAAAGACAAGAACACTAGATTTATAGTGGTTCGGCGTAACTGCCTACGTCCACTTTGAGGTTAATCTTTATTGCTTTACTTGATAATTGATTACAGATACAATCCGTTCACCAACTACTCGAATACAATTGCTAAGTAAAAAGAACGAGTCTTGAAAGCGGCAAAGTCTCCCCAGTGTTCTCCCAAAAAAGGTCCTTTTCACTGTGCCCCTGCCTCTCTATTTATAGACAAAGATGAGTTGGACTTCCCTGGTGGGCCTGACAGCTGAATACCTCGGCCCAGAAAGAGTGAATTCTGTGTGTCGAACCATTGATGCCGAACCGACTGATGCCGAACGAAGTGCTGTGGTGAGTGGAGAATGCAGGCCGAGCGATAGTTAAAGCCGATCGAGATTGGATGAATGCCGAACACCTCTAGATGTCAAACATCTTTAGATGCCGAACAACACTGAATGCCGAATGAGGTGTGGATGCCGAGCAGTATGGAGCGCCGAATGACTTTGCCATGCCGAACGGTCCATCTATGCCGAACGCTCTGCCATGCCGAACGATCCATGTATGCCGAACACTCTCGAATGCCGATCGATCCATGTATGTCGAACGCTCAGCCATGCCGAATGATCCATGTATGCCAAACGCTCTGCCATGTCGATCGATCCATGTATGTCGAACGCTCTGCCATGCCGAACGATCCATATATGTCGAATGCTCTGCCATGCCGAACACTCTAGAATGCCGGACGATATACAATACCGAACGACTCTTAATGCCGAAGGATATGTAAGTGTTGAGTGCCTAGTTGCCTGGTCAAACCTTCAGGTAACAGATGGAAAACTTATAATTAAAACGAAGGGATATTTTGTATATTTTCAAACTTATTAAGGATGTATGCCAAATGTTCCCTAAATTTATTGCATGTAACTATTGAACCGTGAACAAGTTCAGAAGTGACTATTCTTTATGAATTTTGGTATTTCATCTCTTATGTATCTTCATCAATTTGTTCTTATTGTACATTATACTATGTTGAAATTTTCAAAAGGGAACGATCTTTATGAAACTCTTCTTTTTTTTTCTTAAAAAACTAAAAAAATGTATTTATTTATTTATTTTGTATTTTATCTTTTAACAATCTCTATGAATTTTAGATTTGTTATACATTATATTTTTTATTCATTTGAGTCTTTGGAGTTTTGGGGCTCTTTTTATAAATTATGAATATTTAGGCAATTTATGTTTTTTTGTGTTTTCTAGAAATTATTAAATGTTTTTGTGATTTTAATTTTCAAATATATTAAATATTTTGGGATTTTTTGAATGTCCTAGTCCCAGTTTTATTGTGACAGTATACACACATATACATATATGAGTGTTACGGCACGCGCTTTACGCGTGAATTATTTCTCTATAAATTGTATATGTACACATTTAAGAGAAAATGATCTGCACAAATATTTACCATATTTTTGCATGACATTAAGATTTGCTAATATCGATATAGTAGTGTTTTTGATAGTTCAGACGGGCATATTGTGACACCAAAGGTATTAAAATTATTAGTAAAGATAATAAGATTTGGTAATATTTGTAGATGAGCATTTTGAATTTGTAGAGAAAGTTTAATTATTAGATCCTATTTTTAAACGATATTAAAATTTGATAATATTTGTAGAAAGGCGTTTTTTATAATTTACGCTGACACCAAAAAGTGTATATTATTGAAAATATTACGATTTGGTAATATTTATAGATGTACGTTTTGAATTTGTAGAGAAAATTTAACTTTTAGATCATATTTTTTTGCAATATTAAGATTTAGTAATATTTGTAAATGACGTTTTTGGTAGTTCACCCTGACTAAAACAACGTGATACCAAAGGAATAACAATTATTATTAAAGATATGGTTGTCGTGATATAACATTTACATGAATAAATGTAATTGTTTGTAGGTTTAATTCCATATAGAATGGTTGAAACCTACTACCAATGAATTATTGCCACATGCACTACCGTTATAGCAAACCAAAATCATACATTCTATCAACTTGATTTTCTCCTTATATCAATCTATTTAGAAGTAATGTGAGTTTTATGCATTATGAGCTATAGTAGTAGTGTAGGAACAGTTAGAAATACCAGAACTATTTTATTTCCCTTTTTCTTGCGTATTACTGAACTAGTTTTCTTACATGTTTCCCAATGAGAGTCTTAAATTTATATATAACAGATGTGCTTGTTTAGGAAGTGTGGGAAATACCTCAAAACTTGGCTGTTGACAATGAAAGCACATTCCCTACACCAAAAATTTTCCATTCTAAATTGCACTTTCTTACAGGTGGTGCAAGACATGTAGATCCAACAAAAAGCAGCAGCATCAACTCGAGTGCATCAAGTTTTCCAAATCTTGCTAAAGTTGCATACAAAGAACATTTAGTCAACGCATAATAGTATCACCAAAACTAAATGCATCAAGATTCAAATTATCGACTATTGATTTAACCATCACATGTTTAAACATTATACTAAACACAAGCTAATGTACATGCAGGAGTTGGAAATTGCAAATATTGGCAAAGTGCATGTGTATTTCTAGATAGCCTTAAACATGGTAAGTCAAACTCTTAACCTTCTTTCTTTATTATCAGTTTATTGATTATTATTTTTTATTTCATGGTAGAATTAAATAATCACCAATTATTATTTCTTGAGCACATGTACACTTCCCAGATACTATGTAGTTTAGTTAGATCAAGTTTTCAAATTAACTATATTTATGAAGAAAGGTCTTTGTTATTCTATTTTTCTAGCTAAAAAATAGATTTAGTATTTAAATTTTAATGCCATTATGTAACATCCTGCTTTTAGTAGCAATTTTTGGGGTGTTACAGCTACAATCTTTCTGATAGTCCGCGTATTTATTTGTTAGAAGATTATATAACAATCATTTCAACCCCTTCTTTGGCAAGCTATTACTAACCTTTGCTTGTTAACTAGGTTGTTAATGCTACTATGTAACCCTTTCTTCCTTTAATGTGGTTTTCTATGCTAAATCTTTTACTTGTAAAAACTTTCATTAAAATAACAATGTTTTTTTTCCTTTAAAGTTTTTATTTATCTATACTTATTGTCATTGCAAGACAAAAATTATGAGGTAAATAAGAAAATGGAGAAAAATTGGATAACGGTGAGGGAAGCAGGCGCAGATAGGAAAATATCATGAAGATATGTGGAACAACAGAGAGACAAAGCAATGGATCAATAGTGTAATGCAATTTCATGAAGAACAACAATAAGATGATATGCGATATAGCAGAGTGTTGAAAGCTGAACTTAGATGAACATGCTACAGAAAGAAAATGGAGTGACTAATAAGCCATGCGAAACAAAAGCAAATCAAAATGTGAGGCAAATAGTAAATGATAAGCCATAGTTGATAAACCATGTGGTACAGAAGCTAAGAAAATTGCAGCATAAACTAATGCAAGTTTGAAGAATTTGATATACAATATCCATAAATTAGAGCTGTAGCCCTATTAATCTACGTTATCTTGATTGATTTGCCTAATGCTTCATGGGTAGAAAACAGTAAGCATGGAGTACCTAAGGTTGCTGCATAGGAGTAGCTTAGAGATGCTTGGCAGCCTGAGAACATTTGAACAATCTAAATAGTCTTAAGTTGTGATATTTCTACAAACAAATATCTACTTATGTGAGATATTTCTACAAACAAATATCTACTTATGTGAGATATTTCTACAAACAAATATCTAAAAATTATATTGTTCTCAATTGTGAACAAATATCTATAACCAATTTTGCTCTTAATCTATGGTTGTTTGAATTCTTTTGACTAACATACAATTTTATTTTATTTCTCTCCATATATGCTATACAATGAATAAGAAATGGGCTGCCAAGAATTAGTAAATCAATAAAGAAATTAATAATCACATTAAAATAATTTTATGAGAAGAAACAATAACGTTTTTGACATGTTATCAAAAAGTATAAATAGTTTTACCAATGCTATAGAAATGGAAGATAAATACGGTAAAATGCTATTACTTTTGCTAGAGTTATGGTATCCATAGTGTTGATGAAATGCTATAATTTCAGTTTTCATAGCGTTTATTTTTTTGCATTTTATAAATGCTGTAGAATGTCTCTTTACCATCGCGTTTGGTGTAACATCCTCCTACTTGAAGGCCAAAAACTAACGGCTAGGGATGCTGCAGTCATCCATAGTTATTAATCCTCGACAACCAAATATGGCGGTGTTAGATTCATTGATACACTGAAACACCTGAATAAAGAAAATTTTAAAGCTTCAAACAAGATGACATTCCATTTCAAATCATTTTCAATTCATTACATAATCCCATAATCGTAAACCACATTCAGAGAAATATATTTATTACAACATACGCAAAGAGTGACATATGGAAATGCCCCCTTGGATGATCGGAGTATATACAAGCAATTTAACAATTTTCCCATTACAAACAACACAACGGAATCAAAATAAAAGAGAACTCTAGATGGCTATCATGCCTCCTGCATGTCTCCGGAAGCTTATTTGTCTAAAGAGGTACCTGAAAACCTCAACTCTCAAACTACTCAAAATCAATTGAGTACCCGAGAGTTTAAGGGGAAAACATAAATTTCGAGTCAGACATAAAGCTTAGTATGAATAATAATCTATCATCTCAAACCAATTAGATATCTAATGAGACCACGCCGCTTAGCGAACGGGTTTTTCTCTCACTAGTATCTTAAACCTTTATAAAACCATATACTATGCTCCTGCATCCACAATGGTTAAAGACATAGTCATTTCAAAATATTATGATAATATGTAAACAATTTAATAGAATCTGGATTTCCCATCCTTTGTTTAATTGACTCTCTGTCATATTTACGGTTTACTATTAACCTAATAGTTTTCATGGGCTTACTAATAACCTTTATATTATATGTGGGCTCTCTGTCTTATTTCATAGTTTTCATGGGTGCACTATGAACCTATTTTCCCCTGCCAATTAACTTAATTAATTCATGGGTTATCCTAAATCTATTGGTGACTTCGATAACTTCTCACTTATCCTAGTTTTCATGGATTAACTAGGAATCTATTGACAATAGTCAATAACTTAATCCGGATATAGTTTTCATGGATGCACTACAAACCAGTTGGCCCACTGCTAACCACTCTTTATAACATGGTTTTCATGGAATTACTATGAACTTATTGGTAACTTCAATAACTTCCTAATCATAGCTTTTATGGGTGCACTATGGACATGTCTCTCTGACAACTTCTACATTTAAGCATCATATATTCTCGTACCTCTTGGATGCAATTCTAGTCATCTAAGAGTTTAATCGATTTATATTCACTATTGGTGCAACCTAGTTGGTTCTTCTGCCATTTATCCCCAAAATGCAGTTGTGACGCCCCACCTCTATACCCACGCTAGCCAAGAACACTACAGAGTAATGCCGTCAACTAGCTCGGAGAATAAGGCTGTCGAGGAGCGACCATCCATGTATTTGCTTTGTGCGAGCACCGATATGTCAGATAATATAACATGCATTTTATTTTAGGAGGAAGTCCGACATACCGATACAAACTCAAAGCTACTACACAGTGGCTATATATAATCTTCGAAAGCAAATATAGAAATAAACATAACACAAATCAGTCACAGACATCCATATCACAAAGGCGGAAAAAGATATGAATATATATATAACACATGAAAGTGTACATCATAGTAATGGTCAGAAAGATCCACGATAATACAAGAGAATAGCTACAAGCTACACAAAAGAATAAGTATACATCAAGGAGTCTATATAACAAATGTATACAACCAAAAACTACTAATCTAAGTAGTTAGCCAAAAGTCAGAGTAATCCTAGAAGATAAGTCAAGCAGAAGCACCTGTAACATCTCGGTCTGACCCGAGTATTATTTTATAAGAAAATAATAAACGGATCAGTCTAGCTATAAATATCAGATGACATGATATAGAATAAAAGATATGGCATAAACATGTAATAAACATAATGACATACTACTATAAGTATGAAATTGAAAATCAACATGAGATTAATTAATATCACAAGAATCTTCTCAAAGATAAAATAGGGTATCATACCCTAAGCTTGTATTCATAACAAGTCAATGACACACGAATTCACCAATGCATAAAAATTGATAAAGCTTATCAATGGAAATCACGAAAATTGGTGAAGCATAAAATTCCAGAAATCATCTCAAGAAATCCAGAAATCACAAGAAGGGGGGAGGCCTATCACAAAACGGGAGTATGAAAACTCACCAACACGTGTAACACAAAAAGAGACGCGATCTCATGGTAGCTAACCCTTAATTTTGAGCCGAAGCTCCATAAGAATGGCCCGAAGACCGTGGGGCGCTACCCCACATATGTGATGTAGAAACATCACACAAACGGGGTTTAGTCTCCCTTGTAGACAAAGAGACATCGCACAATTGCTAGTCTAAATGTAACGACCTTGAATTTTCGATAATTTTAATTGAAAATATTTATTTAATTTTAAATATTTGAATGATGGTTTAGTTTGAATTCTCAATATAAATATGAATTCGGCGATTAAATTATAAAATTTAATCTATTGAAAGTTGAATAAAAATTTGAATCTTCAGTTTTAAGCTGAAGAAAAATATTTCAAAAGCTTTTAAAATTTATACTGATGATACTGAAGATAATGGAAGTGGTAAAAATTTAAATTTTAAGTGTTTGTTCAGTTTTGAAATTTTATCGTTCAAATCGATATTTGAAAATAGCCTTCCGAGGCGCAGTCTCGGAATTCGACGAAACCAGTTCCATTGGGTCCATAATATTGAATTATTGTCGGATTTCAAATTTCTTATTTTTCGGAGTTGTTATGTGAGCATACGACACATAAACGCGTTGAAATTAAGTCAAATTCAATTTAAATTTAAAATTTAAATTTTTGGTCGACAACAGCATGTTATCTTCCTTAAATCGCGCAGACAATCACGAAGAGATCGTGCAAACCCGTCCTCCCTGAAAACATCACGTAATCTTGCCTCCTCCCCGTTTCTTTTTAAAATCCCGCTTCTCCCTTCTAAACGAAATTTTTATCGTTCCCATTCGAAATTAATTCGAAAACTATCTCGTTCAAATCTATAATGGCCGAAGCCCTTTTCCTCTTTGACTCAAGAAAAAAAAATTATTAAAACCATACCCTCGTTTCAAATCAAAAGAAAAAATGGCCGATACGAAAATCAACTCGAGAATTCGACTTCGAGCCAGGCATCCTCGTCTTCGAGAAACCAAAATCGCGTACGTTCGAAACCTCGTCCCCAATCCCCTCGTTCAAAGGAAAAAAAGAAAAAAAAACTCGAGCTCTTCTCCGATCCCAAATCAAATCAACTGAGGCCTGGGAACTCGCGCACTCGAAGTCGCGAAGGGGGGGCAATATGATGTGTGATCTTTCTGGGCAGGTCGGTGGACGAAGTCGCGATGCAAATTGCGAGTTGAAGGTCGCGTTTGTTTCGCAAGCGCAGTCGCGATTGAGCGAGGGAACGAGATCGAAGCGGGCGGCGAACATCTGGGTGCTGTCTCGATTGAACGAACATCACGATGACTGGCAGTGCAGATTTGGGGGCACTCGCGAGGATGGCTCGTGAATGGTGAAGGAGGTTGTGGCTCTAGTGGCAGTGCGAACTGATGATGATGGGCAAATAGGCGATTCGACTGCTTGGTGAGATGATTGACGTTTGGGTTGTTCGTGTTCAACGATAACAGTGAGTTTTTTGTTTTTAAATTATATACATATTTTTGTATAGGTTGGGAAACGATTTTGTTTGGTTAATTACAGTAAAGAGATGAATATATGTATATATATATATATTTGGATCGATAAATTTATCTCAAAGTGTATATATATATATATAGTTGCAATAAAAAGAAAATAAATAAATATACTCACATATTTTAATATACAAATCTGTTTTAAAAATTTACAGTTACAGTAAGTCATTGTAGCTAAGAAAAAAAAGAAATTAATTAATAATATAATATGCAGTTTTTAGTTTTAATAAGCATGCAGAAGAAAATATATATATATATATAAGGTTTTAAATTTTAACAATAAAGGGAATACAGTTTTTCCAAATTTATAAGTAGTTACAGAAAGATAAAACAATAAAATAATAGATGTTTACAGTAAAGAAATTTAGTTTTAGATTTTATTTGTAGTTAAATAAAATTTATTTTAAAAAGGGAATCGGTTTAAAAATTTATATTTGTTTGTTTAAAATAAATCATCGATAATTAAATTTGTTAAATTAAGTATAGAAATTTGAAATGAAAGTTGATTATTCGATTGTTCGAATATTGATAAATTGTATAAAATGTTTATACAAGGTCTGAAATGGAGAAAACAAACTGGAACAAAAAAATGGACTGCGAAAATTAAAAGCAAAGGTGAGATTTTCTCACTCGAATGAAAAGTTGATTTTTGCAGTTATTGACTGATTGATTGCTGTTTGTATGTGATAGTATATATAGTATTATATATAGCAATATATACATATTGGCATATGTATATATTGGATTGATTGATTTCCCGCACTATATAGCGGATGAGACCCTATTGCACCGCATAATAGCGGATTGATATTTTATAAATCCCATATACCGCGATATTCCACCTCGAAGTGGAATGGGTATTGTGCTAATGTCTGTGGATGCAGGGAAACAGGTTGGAGGGATCCAACTGGATTCCTCAACTATATTTATTTATTTACAGATATTGTTATATATTCTGTTGTTATATCGATATATGATGTTTGTTGTCGCGATTGACCATTTGGTGTTGTTGCATCATTGGATCCATTTTTGAAGTTTAAAAATAACGATTTTTGACTTTAAAAGAGATTTTTTTAAAGTGATTTTTGAAAGTATACGTTTTATTAAAATTTTGGATTGATTCATCCTAAATAAATAAACGTAAAATTTTGAAGTTATAAAAACTAAGATTTTTGTGAAATATAACCAAATTGTGATTTTTGAAATAAATAGTTGATTGATTTATAAAATGGTTGTAATTGGGATTTTTGAATTATTAAAAACGATGTATATAAAAGATGTACAAAATTGATATTTTATAAATTAAGAATACTGGAATTATAAAACGAGTTTTTATAAGTGTTAAAAATGAAATATTAATGGAATTCGTAAGTGAATGAAATTTATAGATTTATAAATTGTGAAGTTATAAAATGAATGAAATTGTAGAATAAAGATTTATAAGAAATTAACTTATAAATTGGATTTTTTGCCTTTAAATGGAATATTGATCGAATTTGTTAATAAAGGAGATTTATAAATCAAAGTTGTTATAAAATAGAAATAGAATTTATAAACGTTGTTTTATAAATCCGAAAATCAATCAAATTTGATGAATTTAATATAGAAGCTTATTAAAGGAATTTTATCCACGATTTAGGATAGTGGATAAATTCTTGAAATAAAATGTGTAGAAAATAGTGAAATTTGGTTAGTGAAGTATATTCACGATTTTGGACAGTGAATATATTATTAAGTAAAATGGATACGTTTTGGGGAGGTGACATGTTTTTACATAGTATTGGGATTTATATATCTATCTTAATTTCGAATCCTTATACTAGTGATTTTGAGTCGTCGTAACGATGTTTTACGTAACATTCGTTTTGACTCAAATAGATGTTGTTATAGTAAATGATTTCCTTAAAAAATGAAATTTATACTTAATTTTGATTTAAGTATATCGAATATTTTCAAATGTTGAAAATAAATAGATTTGTGAATTACTTATTATTAAATAAGTATGGAAATGTTTTCCAAAATGAAACGAAACGTTTTGAGAATTTATCTTCTTAAAGATAAATCGAAAGTGAATATTTGAAATCGATTTAAAAATCGTGTATCCGTAGATATTTGAAAATATAAATTCACTATGGAATTTATAAAAGAAATGGAAATTTGTTTTAAAAATAAACGTTGATTTATTTTTGAAGTGTGGAAATTATATATCTTGTAAAGATATTTTGGAAAATAAATAATTTGGAAAATTATTTGGAATCTGATGATGTTGCGCATCTTTATTGATAGTTAAATAACCGACTATCAATAATTACCTTGAATGAGTATTTGTTGTGAATTAGATGAATTTGAATGCCACACTTATTTTTGAATAAGCGCTCACTATTCGGGTTAACCAGGAAAGGACCATGGGGTCGTATAACCCATTCCGAATATGTGATACGTCGTAATGAATTGCATTTGATGACCGGTGTTGAAGACCGGATATTTTTGAAAATGGAAGGATTACCGTCGAGTTAGGCGATTCGACTGCTTGGTGAGATGATTGACGTTTGGGTTGTTCGTGTTCAACGATAATAGTGAGTTTTCTGTTTTTAAATTATATACATATTTTTGTATAGGTTGGGAAAAGATTTTGTTTGGTTAATTACAGTAAAGAGATGAATATATGTATGTATATATATATATATATTTTTGGATCGATAAATTTATCTCAAAGTATATATATATATATATATAGTTGCAATAAAAATAAAATAAATAAATATACTCACATATTTTAATATACAAACCTGTTTTAAACCTCTTCTTACAAACCTGTTCTTACACTAAATCACAAGAATGATCGTCAATGATCATCAAGAAGTGTGAATTACACTAAGCTAGTAAATATATGAGTTTAGCTTCATGTCCCATAACCACTAGCTTAACTTAAATATTTACGAACAAATTGTATATCTCCACTAGTAAATTGTCACTAGGGTTTCAATCGAACAAGTCCATAAATTAACCGACGAAGTAAATGCAAGCGTTTCATACCACTTGTTTTGCTAAGCCGTTTAATTAGATTTTCTCATACGAATGAGGTAAAGGTTTGTATATACTAATAGATTAGAAAACGGTTTTATAAACATGCTTTGTATTAAAAATAGAGTTGAAATCATCTTTGTAAAAGAGTGTGAATATTTACTACTAGTATAGAAACCTTTGTATTTAGAAGTGACAAATCACAAAAACGATTGTAGAAACAATCGATCATCAAAGTTCACATTCGAAAACATGAATAAAATCCAAAGAAATCGATACCAAATCCATCAAAATAGATATTCTCAAAAATCCCGAAAAAGAAGTCATCAACGTCAATAATATATGATAACAACAAATAGGAAGCAACACGAATCGATAATATTTGGAAATTCAAGCCAAACAGGCAAGTTGGCTAAAAGGCAGCAGATTCAGACGTCTGAAATCAAGGATTCAGACGTCTGAATCTGGAAAATAAAATGTTTTCCAGAATAGAATTCAGACGTCTGAATCCTTGATTTCAGACGTCTAAAATAGGCACTTTTTGGCCTATTTCCTTTCTGGTTCAAAACGAACCAATTCTGACGTCTGAAGCCTTTGATTCAGACGTCTGAATCTGGGAATAGAAATTTTCCCAGAATAGTATTCAAACGTCTGAAATATCAATTCAGACGTTTGAAACTGGAATTTCAGGCATTTCCTGAACCTGGACCAATGATGGACATAACGATATCGATAACGATCGGACGAGCAACAACGACTAAGGAATTATGCCATGTGACAACCCAGCCTTAACGGCTCTTCGATACGCCTCGAATATCAATATCCAAATATCCATAATAGGATTATCACAAAAATTGAACCAAAACACCAAAAATTGGAATATACCCAAAACCAATCCAAACCAAAATCATATGCACAAGAATAAGTGTTAGGAATTCATACCTAACAATCGAAGATAATTATAGACTAAGATGTGAGATAAAAATCTCACCTTTAAACCCAAAACAAATAAAGAGGAAGCTATAGAGCAATGGCAAGAACAATCACACTTCAATTCCAACTCAACAACCTTGAATCTAGGCTAAAAAGAGAAACATTTCCTAAGTTAGGTTTAGGAATTTCTGAAATTGATAAGAGAATGAGTTGGAGAAGAAGAGGAGGAGGCTCACCAAAGCTTCTTCTATTAGTTTGGAGCTAGAACTTGATTTGCAAAAGAAAACTAGGGCTTGGAGTTTTAATTTCCCATTCCTCTCTCCATTGTAGTAAAAGCTTGAGTATTATAAAATAGAAGTAAGGTAATGAAGAGAGGAGGGGTGAAGCTTGGGTCTAATGAGCTGAAACAAGACCAAAGCCCTAAGTGGAAAAAGTAGCAAAATTCTACTATCTCCAAACATATCAAAGTTTATACTTAAAAAGATCGCAAACGGAGTTTTGAACTCAATGGAAGTGGTCCCGAGTCCTAATTCGGCCGTATGCAAAAAGTAGCTTTTCGGACTAAAATCCGACTAACGATAAAATATTTAAATAAAATATTTAAATATAAAATCGATAAATATGCGGGTTGTTACAGACTCCCCTCCTTAAAGAAATTGCGTTCTCGCAATATATAAGATGGAAATAAAAAGTAACAACCAAAAAGCATATTAACACAGAAGAAATTTGAAATAAGAAGTTCACCTTAAAGAGCATGAGAAAGTAAGTCCTGATGTGTACGCTCGATGAATTCTCTAGATTCCCAAGAGCAATCCTTAGGATTTGAGGACCATTGAACCTTAACAAGCGGAACATCTTTGTTTCGAAGTCGTTTGACCTCCGAAGCAATAATTCGAATAGGATGCTGCTCATAAGTTAAATTAGGCGAAACTTCAATCTCTTCCACAACACCGGGCTCAAGAATAGAATCAGAATCTCAAAGGCACTTCCGTAATTGAGAAACGTGAAACACGTCATGCATGGCAGAAAACTGAGCCGGTAATGAAAGGCGATAAGCCATGGAACCAATACGTTCGGTGATAGGAAATGGCCCAATATATCTAGGCGCTAACTTTCCCGAACGACTGAAACGTACAACACCCTTCATAGGTGAAACACGAACAAATACAAGATCTCCAACAGAAAATTCTAATTTCCTTCTTCGATTATCGGCATAGGATTTTTGTCTACTTTGAGCTTCTTTCATCCTATGGTGAATAAGATCAATCTTTTCTATGGAATCACGAATAAGATCTGGACCTAAAACCAACTTCTCACCGACCTCAAGCCAACAAGAAGGAGAACGGCATGGCCTTCCATAGAGTGCCTCAAAAGGTGCCATACCAATAGTAGATTGGAAGCTATTATTATAGGAAAATTCAACAAGAGAAATATGATCTTCCCAATTTCCACCAAAGTCAAGAACACAAGCACGAAGAAGATCTTCAAGAGTTTGATTCACACGCTCGGTTTGTCCATCGGACTGCGGATGATAAGCGGTGCTAAAATTAAGCTTCGTTCCCAAAGCTTTTTGAAGACTCTTCCAAAATCCACTAGTAAACAATGGATCACGATCACTTACAATAGAAGTAGGAACTCCATGCAATTTAACAATTTCTTTAATAAAGAGTTTGGCCAAAAGAGGAACGGTTCGTTTAGACCGAACGGGAATAAAATGGGCGGATTTAGTAAGTCTATCAACAATCACCCATAAGCTATCATGACCCGAACGAGAACGGGGAAGGCCGTCAATAAAATCCATGGAAATATGATCCCACTTCCACATTGGGATGTCTAAAGGTTGTAATAACCCACCGGCCCTTTGATGCTCGGCCTTAATGAGTTGGCAAGTCATGCAGCGCTTAATGAAGTTAGCGATATCAAATTTCATTCCCTCCCAATAATAAAGTCGCTTCATATCCGCGTACATTTTACTACTACCGAGATGAATGGTGAATTTAGACGATGGGAATCTTCTAATATGTCTTTGCGAAGATCACTAATATTTGGTACGACAAGTCTACCAAATTTTCGAATACCGCCACGAGAATCAATACTATAGTCTTTCATACCTTCAATATCAATTTTATCCCACAAATTTTGGCCAAGAAGAGCCAATTCGGGATCTAGCTTTTGAGCTTCAAGAATGCGGTCCAAAAGAGAAGGATGAGCCTCAAGGCTACATAAAACCAGAGATGAACATAAATCGGATACACGATCTCCAATCTCACAAGTGGATAAAACCTCGAGATCATGCCATTCGGATATCATCATAGAAACAACCGCTTGCTGCTTACGACTAAGAGCATCAGCAACTCGATTTCCCTTTCCGAGAGTATAAAGAATATCAAGATCATAAGAGGCAAGGAATTCGAGCCAACGCTGTTGACGCAAATTAAGCTCCTTTTGAGAAAATAAATATTTCAAAGACTTATGATCAGTATAAAGTATAAATTTCTCTCCCAAAAGATAATGTCGTCAAATTCAAAGGGCGAAAACGATAGCCGCGAGTTCTAAATCATGTGTGGCATATCTAGTCTCAGCCGGCTTCAATTGCCTAGAAGCATAAGCAATAACACGTTCTTTTTGCATAAGAATGGCACCCAAACCAACGCGACTAGCATCGGTATAAACAAAAAAATCTTGATTCCCTTCGGGAATAACAAGAATAGGAGCATCTGAAAGGAGTTCTTTTAATTTCTGAAAAGAAGTTTCACATTTTTCCGACCAAATGTATTTAACACCTTTCTTTGTTAAGCTAGTGAGAGGCATGACAATTTTTGAAAAGTCCTTGATAAAACGACGGTAATAACCCGCCAGTCCAAGGAAGCTACGGATTTCCGTTACACTCTCCGGTCTTTTCCAATTTTGAATTACTTCAATCTTTGAAGGATCCACTGATATTCCGGATTCGGAAATAATATGACCGAGAAACTTCACACTAGATTTCCAAAAGTAGCATTTAGAAAATTTTGCTTTTAATTGATTACTCCTAAGAGTTTCCAATACAATCCGAAGATGCTTTTCATGTTCCTCCTCGGTTTTAGAATACACAAGAATATCATCAATAAAGATGAGAACACACCGATCAAGGAAATCTTTGAAAACTCGATTCATAAGGTCAACGAAATAAGCCGGAGCATTCGTTAAACCAAATGGCATAACTAGCCATTCATAAGATCCATAACGAGTACGAAACGAAGTCAAAGGAATACTATCCTCTGCGATACGAAGCTGATGAAAACCGGTAGCCAAGTCCAATTGTGAAAAGACTCTAGCACCACTAAGTTGATGAAATAGATCATCAATCCGAGGTAAAGGACATTTATTCTTAATAGTAAGATCATTAAGCTTGCGGTAGTCGACGCAAAGCCTAAGTGTACCATCGGATTTCTTCACGAAAATTGCTGAAGCTCCCCAAGGCGAGGAACTAGAGCGAATAAATTGCTTTATCTCCAATTCGGGTAATTGTTTGCGCATCTCTTCATTTTCCTTATTGGACATGCGATAAGGAGGATGAGTAATAGGTTGAGCTCCAGGAGTAAGATTAATTCTAAACTCAATTGCTCGCTTAGGTGGCAATTCTAGAACGGACTCGAATATGTCGGAAAATTCACGAACAACGCGAATACGAGAAATGACATCCTCCTCATCATCATTATCATCATCACGAGGATTTAAAGAATATAAAAATGCAGCCAAAGTGGAATCCGAATCTTTAAGAATAATTGAAATCTGCTTTTCAGATTGCGGATGTCGGAGATAAATAGTCCGCTCAGGACAGAGGATATGAGCTTCATAACGGTTAAGCCAATCCATTCCCAAAATCATTCCAAAGCCTAGGTAACGCATGACATGCAAATCGGCTAGGGAAGAAAAATCACATAAAATAATCTCCACATCTTTACAAAGCAAACTAAGAGTTGCGGATCCACCAACCGGATTCGCGATTCTCAAAGAAGTCATTAAAGCAACAACACTTAAACAAAAAGTATCAACAAGTTCCTTTGATATAAAGGAATGGGATGCACCCGTATCAAAGAGAACTCTAATAGGTTGATCATGAAATATAATAATGCCATCAAGGACAGAATGAGATATACCTTGACCACGAGATGTGTTGCCAGGGGCTTGAGCCACGTTCAACTTTCCCTCCTTCCTGCCTTGAAGTCTGGGGCATAAATGTATATAATGATCCAGGCTCTTACAATAGCAACAAGAACGCGGTTTCGAACACTTGTTCGCAAAATGGTCCTTAGAACCATAGTTATAGCATTGCCCGCTACTAGGGGAAGGAGTCTTTGCAGCAGGAGTTGCTTGTTTCCCCTTCTTATTGGGATAGGGGCCTTTGGACTTGTTAGGCCTTTTCTTGTTGTTGAAGTTTGGTTTGGCACCCACCACTTCAACATCACTTTCCCTATCCGCCTCTTCAAGACGAAGAGCGATGTCAATAAGTTGGTCGAAAGAAACTTCTAATTTTAGAAGTAATGGCTTCTTGAGATTTTTGTTTAAGCCATAAACAAATCTTTGATTCTTCTTCAATGGGGTGTTGATGTATTCAACCCCCTATTTGGAAAGCGACTCGAAAGATGCGACAAAATCTGTCACGGAGGATTCACCTTGAACAAGGTCTATGAAACGACGAGCCAATGTCACCTTCTCAGCTTCTGGCACGAATTTTAATTCGAAGCGTTCCCAGAATTGCCCCCAGGTGAGATCCGCTTCATTAATCTCAGAAATAAGAAGTTCGTACCAATCTAATGCTCTTTCCTGGAGCATACTAGAAGCCACCTGAACACGGTGAAGATCAATAAGATTCATGCGAGAAAAGATTCGATCGCATGTTCTTAACCAAGCCTGGACCTCAATAATAGTTTCAGAACCTTTGAATGGCTTCCCACCCAAGTTGATATAATCGTTGCACAAGCGTGCAAATCCAGACTTAGGGTAAGTAGGCTCTGTAATTGAACCTGCTGCTTGAGCATTCTTTACAAGATCAAGAAGCTGCTGGGCAGACATAAAAATTCCATCTTGGGGAGCAGCACTAGATGGTCCGGCTCTGGGACGGCCTGGTCTAGACATTCTCTTCTTTAAGAAAGAAAGAAGAAGAAAAGTTATTCTCCAAATAAATATCAAGCAAATATTGATAGATAAAACAAGGATACATAAAAAAAATAGGATGAATCGGTACGAAGACTCGAATTAAATCTTAAGGCACGACTCCTAAGTTGGACTTAGGACGATGATCCTTGTTAAGTTATTCTACATTGTTCCAAAGTTTGGCTCTGATACCAAGCTGTGACGCCCCACCTCTATACCCACGCTAGCCAAGAACACTACGGAGTAATGTCATCAACTAGCTCGGAGAATAAGGCTATTGAGGAGCGACCATCCATGTAATTGCTTTGTGCGAGCACCGATATGTCAGATAATATAACATGCATTTTATTTTAGGAGGAAGTCCGACATACCGATACAAACTCAAAGCTACTACACAGTGGCTATATATAATCTTCGAAAGCAAATATAGAAATAAACATAACACAAATCAGTCACAGACATCCATGTCACAAAGGTGGAAAAAGATATGAATATACATATATATATATATATATATATAACACATGAAAGTGTACATCAGAGTAGTGGTCAGAAAGATCCACGATAATACAAGAGAATAGCTACAAGCTACACAAAAGAATAAGTATACATCAAGGAGTCTATATAACAAATGTATACAACCAAAAACTACTAATCTAAGTAGTTAGCCAAAAGTCAAAGTAATCCCAGAAGAGAAGTCAAGCAGAAGCACCTGTAACATCTCGGTCTGACCCGAGTATTATTTCATAAGAAAATAATAAACGGATCAGTCTAGCTATAAATATCAGATGACATGATATAGAATAAAAGATATGGCATAAACATGTAATAACCATAATGACATACTACTATAAGTATGAAATTGAAAATCAACATGAGATTAATTAATATCACAAGAATCTTCTCAAAGATAAAATAGGGTATCATACCCTAAGCTTGTATTCATAACAAGTCAATGACTCACGAATTCACCAATGCACAAAAATTGATAAAGCTTATCAATGGAAATCACGAAAATTGGTGAAGCATAAAATTCCAGAAATCATCTCAAGAAATCCAGAAATCACAAGAAGGGGGAGGCCTATCACAAAACGGAAGTATGAAAACTCACCAACACATGTAACACAAAACGAGACACGATCTCATGGTAGCTAACCATTAATTTTGAACCGAAGCTCCACAAGAATGGCCCGAAGACCGTGGGGCGCTACCCCAAATATGTGATGTAGAAACATCATATAAACAGCTTTTAGTCTCCCTCGTCGACAAAGAGACATCGCACAATTGCTAGTCTAAATCACAAGAATGATCGTCAATGATCATCAAGAAGTGTGAATTACACTAAACTAGTAAATATATGAGTTTAGCTTCATGTCCCATAACCACTAGCTTAACTTAAATATTTACGAACAAATTGTAAATCTCCACTAGTAAATTGTCACAAGGGTTTCAATCGAACAAGTCCATAAATTAACCGACGAAGTAAACGCAAGCGTTTCATACCACTTGTTTTACTAAGCCGTTTAATTAGATTTTCTCATACGAATGAGGTAAAGGTTTATATATACTAATAGATTAGAAAACGGTTTTATAAACGAGCTTTGTATTAAAAATAGAGTTGAAATCATCTTTGTAAAAGAGTGTGAATATTTACTACTAGTATAGAAACCTTTGTATTTAGAAGTGACAAATCACAAAAACGATTGTAGAAACAATCGATCATCAAAGTTTACATTCGAAAACGTGAATAAAATCCAAAGAAATCGATACCAAATCCATCAAAATAGATATTCTCAAAAATCCCAAAAAAGAAGTCATCAACGTCAATAATAGATGATAACAACAAATGGGAAGCAACACGAATCGATAATATTTGGAAATTCAAGCCAAACAGGCAAGTTGGCCAAAAGGCAGCAGATTCAGACGTCTGAAATCAAGGATTCAGACGTCTGATCTAGAAAATAAAATAATTTCCAAAACAGAATTTAGACATCTGAATCCTTGATTTCAGACGTCTGAAATAGGCACTTTTTGGCCTATTTCCTTTCTGGTTCAAAACGACCCAATTTAGATGTCTGAAGCCTTTCCTAAACCTGGACCAATGATGTCCAAAACGATATCGATAACGATCGGATGAGCAACAACGACTAAGGAATTATGCCATGTGACAACCCAGCCTTAACGGCTCTTCGATATGCCTCGAATATCAATGTCCAAATATCCATAATAGGATTATCACAAAAAATGAACCAAAACACCAAAAATTGGAATATACCCAAAACCAATCCAAACCAAAATCATATGCACAAGAATAAGTGTTAGGAATTCATACCTAACAATCAAAGATAATTATAGACTAAGATGTGAGATAAAAATCTCACCTTTAAACCCAAAACAAATGAAGAGGAAGCTATAGAGCAATGGCAAGAGCAATCACACTTCAATTCCAACTCAACAACCTTGAATCTAGGCTAAAAAGAGAAACATTTCCTAAGTTAGGTTTAGGAATTTCTGAAATTGATAAGAGAATGAGTTGGAGAAGAAGAAGAGGAGGCTTACCAAAGCTTCTTCTATTAGTTTGGAGCTAGAACTTGATTTGCAAAAGAAAACTAGGGCTTGGAGTTTTAATTTCCCATTCCTCTCTCCATTGTTGTAAAAGCTTGAGTATTAGGAAATAGAAGTAAGGTAATGAAGAGAGGAGGGGTGAAGCTTGGGTCTAATGAGCTGAAACAAGACCAAAGCCCTAAGTGGAAAAAGTAGCAAAATTCTACTATCTCCAAACATATCAAAGTTTATACTTAAAAAGATCGCAAACAGAGTTTTGAACTCAATGGAAGTGGTCCCGAGTCCTAATTCGGCCGTATGCAAAAAGTAGCTTTTTGGACTAAAATCCGACTAACGATAAAATATTTAAATAAAATATTTAAATATAAAATCGATAAATATGCGGGTTGTTACAGCAGTTATGGGTCCGTTATAATGTGAATATATCTATATTTGAAAAAGCAAACATAATAACTACCATTCGTGTGGGTTTTACATCCTTGAAATCATTTTCATAAAAACATGGTTAATACTTTTAACCTAACATTTTCAAGGAAAGCCTCTTCTTTAAACCATTACAAAACTCCTTTACTTTAACTATGAGTTTTTCCTTTAAAAATTGAGTTTCGGTTATTTGGTCTGAAAAACATAGTCTTTCGACACCTTCGACACCTTTCTTTCGACCTTACTGGATACCCTCATTCGAAAGCATAAAAATCTATTTTTAAAACATTAGGCCCTTGCCTTTCGAACACTTTAAAACTTTCTTTCATAACCTTTCGAATGTATTAAAACATAAGCATTTAATTATTTGGAAGCATAACTTGAAAGTAACCCTTTCAAAACTATTGGGTTTATACTTAAAATATTATTTGGGTCAAAGTGAATACAGACAAAAGCATCTCTTTCGAAACCCTCCTTTATCATATAAAATATTGGGGAAAACATGATGGCATCGGCACCAACCCTTTCAAAAGCTTTTGATCATTTAAACAAAACATTGAAGGATAGCGTCGAAACCCCTTTCAGACCATCGCCTTCGAAACCCTTGGACCCTTTCGAAAGCATTTAGGAAGTAGCTTAAAACATCTTTAAAAACAAGTACTTCCTTTCGAAAGCATTGATAACTTCAATATACTCGAAAGGTTAAAAACGGCAGCATGGCTTCGACTAGGTCAGAACTCCTTCTTTCGAAAGCATTATTTTATAAATAAAGAGAACCTATTCGAAAGCTTACTCTTTAAAACATATTAATGGCAACCCCTTCGAAAGCATTTAAAACCTCTTTCGAAAACATATGCTTTGACTCATTCGAAGGCTTAAGTAAAACAAAGGCAGGCGCTTCTCTTTTTAAAACAAACCAAGGTATCAACCCCTTTGGAAGCCATGCTTTCGACACATAGCCCTCTGCTTTTCTCCAATCCACTGTGTACCATCCAAGTGATACCTTGTGTATTGATTTTGGATTAGTGGTTTCAACTTATTTGAGGGCGGTAGCTCTAAGTCCAAAGGTACTTCTAAAAAAGGCGAAACCAACTTTTCTGGGTAAATCTGATTTAATACTAATTAAAGTAAACACTTTCTAACTAACCTACCACGTGTAAACACAAGATTGATTGCCTTAACTTTTCAAATTCTTTACTAAAATAACTGCCGCTAATTTCAAATCTAAATCATGGTAAGGTAACAAATAAGCCCTTCCATTAAGCAAAACTAATATTGCAAAGAAGTCCATCTTCTAAAATAATTTAATTTGCATAAAAAATCACTTAGGAAAAATCCCCAACAATTCCAAAAATTCACTTTAATCATATTATCTAACATATAAAAATTTATAACCCAATTTGTTAATATACTTTTCCGAAATAAATTTATAAACCCAAATAACCATATTTTCCTTTGAAAATTCATATCAATCTTCCTATAGCTTGAAAATTTATCAAATTTAATACCTAACTCCAAATTCATGTTTTATACAACATAAAATTTTCCCATGACATTTAAACATCGATATAAATCGGTTTTGCCCTAAAACCATGAGAAACCATATTTAAACACCTTGTTTAAATTAAATAAATTGTTATTCAAGCATATTATCATCCAAATCATCATAAAACAAATTTACCCTTAAATCCAAAAACACGTGATTAGAAAAAAAAATAGAGATGAGATTAATATTCATCTTGATTAAGATAAGGAGATTGAATTGAGATTGATTTCCTCTAAACTTGAATCTCTGGTTTTCGATTTAATTTCTCTTCTCTTAATGGCCTGCGCCTCTTTAAGCTTTTCTTTTGCATTTTCAAAATGACGTGAATAGGAAAATAAAATGGTAGGAACGAAAATATATAGGGGTAAGGGTTATGTGCGACAAATACCCAATATACCCTTATGTAAATTAATTAACCTAAAATCCATTCTTAAGCCCATTTAGTTATTTAGTTGAGCTCGGCCTTAATTATATTTATTCAAATCTCAACCCCCTTATCACTTAGCATTTACATTATTCTGTTTAATTTATCTAATTAAATATCCTGAATAATGTTATTAAAAATTAGGGTTGTTACAGGCTCCCCTCCTTAAAGACTTTCTTCCAAATTCGGTAAGAACTAAATACTAAACATAGCAATCATCTGTAACGACTCCTAACAACCATACTAGTCTACCTGAATATGAATTATCTATATAAATCCAATATAGACATACCCTCAAAACAGATCAGGATAAGTATCTCGAATCCTATAATCTGTCTCCCAAGTACAGTCCTTCTCATTGTCGCTCCATTGAACTTTCACCAACTTGACTGTTTTGTTCCTCAATCTTTTCTCATCTCTCGCTACGACTCGAACTGGTTTTCTAACAAAATTCAAATTAGGCTCTACTACCAAATCTTCCAACCCTGTCGGAGGAATAGTAGCCTCTGGATCCTGCACATACTTGCGGAGATGAGACACATTAAATACATTATGGACACCTGCCATACTGCTCGGCAACTCTACTTTGTTTGCGAGCTTTCTAATTCTTTCTATAATCTGGAATGGACCAACATATCGCGATGCCAGTTTCCCTAATTTCCCAAACCATACCACAACTTTCATTGGTGACACCTTAAGGAAAACCCTATCTCCAACTGAGAACCCTAGGTATTTACGCCTCTTATCTACATAACTCTTCTGTTTGGATTGAGCTTCCTTCATCCATTCTTTAATAAATTGAATCTTTTCCGATGCCTCTCCATCCAATTCTGGAAACCAAATCTGGACCTAAGACCAATTTATCTCCAGTCTCAAACCAACATGCTGGCGATTTTCATGGCCTTCCATACAAAGTTTCAAAAGGTGCCATTCCTATACTAGTCTGGTAACTATTATTATAGGAAAACTAAACCAAATGTAGGTGATCCTTTACAAGATCCACCAAAATCCAACACACAAGCTCTCAACAGATCCTCGAGTACCTTGTTGACTCTCTCTGTCTGCCCATCTGTCTGTGGGTGATATGCGGTACTCATCCTGAGCTTAGTGCCTAACACATCCTGTAGACTTTTCCAGAATTCGCTAGTGAATAAAGCAACTCTGTCACTGACTATGCTACTAGGAATTCCATGAAGTCTAAATATGTTCTTCATGAACAAATTCGCCAAAACAGGTGTCGTCCTAGTTGACTTTACTGGAATGAAACGGGCACTCTTGGTCAACCTGTCCACTATGACCCATATACTATCATTTCTTCTGTTTGACCTTGGCAACCCATCTATAGAATCCATGGATATCAAATCCCATTTCCAAACCGGAATCTCTAAAGGCTGAAGCAACCCACTCGATTTTTGATGTTTGGCTTTCACTTGTTGATAGTTTGCACACTGCCTAACCCACAAGCCAACATCCTTCTTCATACCTTCCCAATAGAAGCTCCTATTCATATCTTGATACATCTTGGTCCCTCTAGGATGAATCGTAAAATTAGATCGATGACATTCCCCAAGAACTTCTTTCCTCAAGTTCTCAACATCTAGAACATATAATCATCCCATCTTTCTCAACTATCTTCTCTGGTCAAGACAAAAATCTCTCAGATCATCGATCTCAGTTTCAACCTCAAGCCTTATGATCTTCTGGGCTAATAATGGTACCTCCTTTTGCTTATAAGCAATTCTCTCGATCAACATTGGCCGAACTTCTAAACAGATCAACATGGCAGTACTTTGACCAGAACAAGCAGTCGATCTTAGCTGCACCCCACAATTGGCCAAAGCTTCTAGATCCTTCCATTCTGCTAACATAGCCAACACCACATCCTGGTGTTTTCTACTAAAAGCATCCGCTACTTTATTACCTTTCCCTGGGGTATACTCTATACAAAAATCATAAGCAGCCAAAAACTTCAGCCACCTCTGCTGTCTCATGTTCAACTCTTTCTGAGAGAATAAATATCTTAAAAACTTATGATATATGTATAGCTCAAATCTCTCCCCCAAGAGATAATGTCTCCAAATTTTCAATACGAAGATCACCGCAGCAAACTCCAAATCATGAGTAGGATATCTCACCCAATGCGGTCTAAGCTGTTTGGATGCGTAGGCAATAACTTTACCCTTCTACATCAACACAACTCCCAATCCAGTCCCACATGCATCAGTATACACAACCAACCCTTGGTTTCTATCTAGAACTACTAACACTGGTGCATTGGTGATGCAGCGCATACCTTAAGTCGCGAACGAAGCCCTAGGTCATTCCAGCCTAAGTCGCGAACGAGCAGAATCCTTATGTCACGAACGAGCAGATCTTCCTTAGGTCGCGAGCAGATCTTCCTTAGGTCGCGAGCAGAGCAGATCTTCCAATAGGTCGCGAGCTCCAGAACTCCTTAGGTCGCGAGCTTTCCTTATGTCGCTTCCAGTAGGTCGCGAGCTCCAGAATTCTTATGTCGCGAAGCCTAGGTCGTTGAAGATTCTTATGTTGCTAAAGTTCTTATGTCGCTGAAGTTCTTATGTCGTTGAAGATTTTTATGTCGCTGAAGTTCTTATGTCGCTGAAGATCCTTATGTCACTGTTTGTTTTTCTTATGTTGTTTCTTGAGTCGTTGTTTAGTTTTATCTGTAGTTGTGATGTATTGTAGTTAAGTCGTGAGTCGCATGTGTGTTGTAATTTTCTATAAATAGGGGTGTGTTGTCATTTGTAAAAAGAGTTGAATTTTGAATAAAATTTGTTGAGAGCTTTGTGCCTCCATTAAAATTGGAAGTTGAGTGTGATCTCCTTTCTCTATCTTCAGATATTCGAGTGCGCTCAAATCAACGAATTTAAAGCCGATTCACGGAATCTCGTGCGCGAGATCAATGTCGAAGAATCGTAGATCTCCTAACACGGTATCGTGCGCGATCAACGTGTTGAAGATAGCTAAAATCCGATATCTCGAGAGATCAACGGATTTGGGCACTTAGGTATCATCAATTCATCAATTTATCTTGTTTCATCGATTCATTTTTCCTCAATTCGTGATTGGATCCTGGATAGATTTGACCGCTGGTTCAGATCTACTTCCATGCTGCGTCATTTGGTATCGGAGCAAGGAGATGAACTTTTCCAAGTTCGTTGGGTGTGAAGTTTCGAGATTTGAAGTTTTTGGAGTTCGAATTGAGTTGTTTGTTCATTTGGGTGTTCGTGAGATTTCAAACAAGTTGGGGAGTTTTAATTCAAGATTTTTTGGATCGAAATGAAGTTTGTGTTTGGATTTGTTGAAGATTTGATCATGCCTCCGAGACGTGCTAACCGCTATCAAAATGTTGAAGATTTATATAGAAGACAAGAAGCTGAGCAGATGGAGCAGCGTATCAATGAAAAGTTCAATGAGGGTATTGAAAAATTGGAGAAATTGATGATCGACATGAATCAAAATCAAAGGAGAACATCACCAGTTTCGAACCAGGGTGGAAACAAGGTTTCGCCATCAGTTTCGGAAGAAAGGAGGATGTCACCCCAGTCTTATCGAGTTAGGAGAGAATCATCAGTTTCAATGATGCGAGACTACCATGGGTACCGAAATGAAGAGGGAAGAACTCAACGTGGTTTCAAAAATGAACCATATCGTGATGCTGAAAGACAAGGTAGAAGGAACATGCATGGTCGTAGGGATGTAGATGGTCAGGATCGATATCGAAATACATCTGATTTTGAGGAAGATGGTGATGGAGATAGTATTCATTATCGAAATCAAGGCCAAGTGCGAAATCAATTTCGGGATTCAGAAAATGATCGTAAATGGGAGTCAGGTATGAGGATGGAAATTCCAGAATTCAAAGTGGTATGCAAGCAGAAGAATTTCTTGATTGGTTGTCGAATGTTGAAGAAATTTTGGAATTCAAGGATGTGCCTGAGAATCACAGAGTCCAATTAATTGTTACAAGACTAAGGGGAAGAACTATGGCTTGGTGGCAACAAACTAAACTAACTCGGGAGAGAATGGGAAAATCAAAAGTTGTCACTTGGGAGAAGATGAGAAAGATGATGAAAGCGACTTTCTTGCCGTACAATTATCAATCTCATATGTATCAACGTTTGCAGAATTTGAGACAAGGGACGAAGAAACTGAATGACTATGCAGATGAATTCTATCAATTGATTGCAAGGAATGATATTATGGAAACCGAGGAACAACTAATGGCTAGATATGTTGGAGGGTTACGAATGCAAATTCAAGACATGGTTAATATGTTTAATCCAATGTCTGTTGCTGAAGCACATCAGAAAGCTCTAGCTTGGGAGAAACAAGGGAGACGAGGAAGTGGTGTGTTTACGAGTTCCAACAACCATAATAAGGGTGCTAGTAGCAGTGCTAATGTTTCCAAGGCAGTCAATAAACCAATTGTCAATGAAACCGCTAAAGCAAAGGTCAATAACAGTATCAAGTGCTATAACTGTCAGGAGTTTGGCCATAAAAGTAATGAATGTACAAAGCCAAAGAAGAGAGCATTAGTTGCAGAGGAATGTGAGTATGAGGATGTGGAAGCTGAAATTGATTATTCTCATCCATCGAAGTTTGATGAAGATGAAGAAGTTTTGTTAGGAGACGAAGGGTGTAACTTGATGATGAGGAGGTCTTGTTTAACGCCAAAGCATGAGAATGATTCTAGTTGGCTAAGAAGCAATATCTTTCAGTCTACATGTACTCTCTTGGGAAAGGTTTGTCGATTTGTTATTGATGCGGGAAGCTGCGATAACATTATTTCTGAAGAAGCCATCAAGAAGTTAGGGTTGATGACTGAAAAAACACCCTAGACCTTATAAACTGGCATGGCTAAAGAAAGGTAGAGAAGTGACAGTGGGAAGACGAGCATGTGTTACATTTTCTATTGGGAAGAAGTACAAAGATGAAATATGGTGTGATGTGGTCGATATGGATGTGTGTCATTTACTATTGGGAAGACCATGGCAATATGATAGAGCTGTACAACATAATGGTCGCACCAACAGCTACAGTTTCATGTTCGAAGGTACTCAATCACCTTCGTTCCTAAGAAGCGTGAACAAAGTGAAAGTAAGTCAGAGAAGAAACTGGAACCAACTAGTCTATTATCTTCGAGAGAATTTGTTAAAGAAGTGGAAGATAGTGCTGAATTGTTTATGTTGATTGGGTATGAAACAAGTGAAGATCTTGAAATTACTACGGGGGTTAGACCGGTGTTAAATGAATTTGAAGATTTCTTTCCTGCGGAATTACCCAAGGATTTACCGCCACTAAGGGACATACAACATAAAATCAATCTAGTGCCAGGTGATGTTTTAACGCATAGGCCGCATTATCGTATGAGTCTGAAAGAGCATGAAGAGTTGAGGAGACAGGTCGAGGAGTTGCTTGAGCAAGGGCGTGTTCGAGAGAGTCTCAGTCCTTGTGCTGTACCAGCTCTGTTGGTGCCAAAGAAAGATTGTTCGTGGAGAATGTGTACAAACAGCAGGGCACTCAACAAAATAACTGTCAGATACAGATTTCCTATGGCAAGACTTGATGATCTATTGGATCAACTCAGTTGGTCTATAATCTTTTCTAAGATCGACCTTAAGAGTGGTTATCGGTTAAGATTGCCAGATTATATCCATACTGCTGACGTTTTCAACGTCAAACACTTGATTCCATATCATGAGAATAAGCAGGTCGAAGAAGAGGAAAGTGTGAATTCGGGGTCGAATTCTTTTCAACCAGGGGAGGATGATGCATCGCATACCTTAAGTCGCGAACGAAGCCCTAGGTCGTTCCAGCCTAAGTCGCGAACGAGCAGAATCCTTATGTCGTGAACGAGCAGATCTTCCTTAGGTCGCGTGCAGATCTTCCTTAGGTCGCGAGCAGAGCAGATCTTCCAGTAGGTCATGAGCTCCAGAACTCCTTAGGTCGCGAGCTTTTGTTATGTCACTTCCAGTAGGTCGTGAGCTCCAGAATTCTTATGTCGCGAAGCCTAGGTCGCTGAAGATTCTTATGTCGCTAAAGTTCTTATGTCGCTGAAGTTCTTATGTCGTTGAAGATTTTTATGTCGCTGAAGTTCTTATGTCGCTGAAGATTCTTATGTCGCTGTTTGTTTTTCTTATGTTGTTTCTTGAGTCGCTGTTTAGTTTTATCTGTAGTTGTGATGTATTGTAGTTAAGTCGTGAGTCGCATGTGTGTTGTAATTTTCTATAAATAGGGCTGTGTTGTCATTTGTAAAAAGAGTTGAATTTTGAATAAAATTTGTTGAGAGCTTTATGCCTCCATTAAAATTGGAAGTTGAGTGTGATCTCCTTTCTCCATCTTCGGATATTCGAGTGCGCTCGAATCAACGAATTTGAAGCCGATTGATGGAATCTCGTGCGCGAGATCAACGTCGAAGAATCGTAGATCTCCTAACACGGTATCGTGTGCGATCAACGTGTTGAAGATAGCTAGAATCCGGTATCTTGAGAGATCAACGGATTTGGGCACTTGGGTATCATCAATTCATCAATTTATCTTATTTCATCGATTCATTTTTCCGCAATTTGTGATTGGATCCTGGATAGATTTGACCGCTGGTTCAGATCTACTTCCGTGCTGCGTCAATTGGTCAACAAATGCTTTAACTTAAGGAATTCTTACTCACATTTGTCGAACCAAACAAACTTCATCTCCTTCCTGGTAAGATTAGTCAAAGGCCTGCTATCCATGAGAAATCCCTAATAAATCTCCGGTAATAGCCAGCAAGTCCAAGAAAACTCCTAATTCGGTCACTGTCTCTGGTCTCTTTCAATTAACAACAGCTTCAATCTTATCTGGATCGACTGACATGTCCTATCTGAAACCACATGACCAAGAAACTTAACCTCTTTCTTCCAAAAATGACACTTGGAAAACTTCGCCTTTAGCTGATTCTGCCTCAGCATCTCAAGTACAACTCTAAGATGATCTTCATGCTCTCTTTCATCCTTAGAGTACACCAAAATGTCATCTATAAACACCGGCACGAATCTATCCAAATACTCTTGGAAGACTCGATTCATCAATCCATAAAGAAAGCATGCGCATTCGTTAACCCGAATGGCATTACTAACCACTCGTACGAACCATACTTAGTCTGAAATGCTGTTAAAGGAATATTGTCCTCTGCCACTTTTAACTGATGGAAGCCTGTTGCCAAATCCAACTAGGAAAACACTCTGACTCCACTCAACTGATCGAAAAGATCATCTATTCTCGGCAAAGGATACTTATTCTTGATCATCCTTTCATTGAACTTACAATAGTCGATGCACATCCTCAACGACCCATTTGGCTTCTTCACAAATACCACAGCCGAACCCCAAGGCGAACTGCTTGGTCTAATAAAATCCTTCCTTCTAGATCCACTAGCCGCACCTTCAATTCCTTCATCTCAGTCGGTGTCATCCTGCTAGGTGGTCTACTCACCGGTACAGCTCCTGGCACAAGATCTATCTGAAACTCTATAGCTCGTTTCGGTGGTACTCCTGTGACTGGCTCAACGACATCCGCAAACTTCCTTGCAACTCAAACCTGACTTAGTTCCTCTCCCACTTCCATTGCACTTAACAAAGCACAACTACTCCGATAAGAATTCTCCACTGAGAAAATAATTTTGTTATGACTGTCAGGGTGCCTCAATGATATCTCCCCATCTTGAAAAAATATCCTGGCCTCATACCTTCTCAACCAATCCATACCCAAAATGATTCTGAAATCTATGAATCGAAAACATATAGATGTAAATTTATGACCTAACAAATCAAGTTCTAACTGGTCACATCTCATCCCTATAGTTGCATACCCCTTTATTAGATTCGCAACCCTTAAGGAAGTAACAAGGTATGTGGGTTCTAAGCATTACTTACCAACCAAATACTATGATATAAATGAATGTGATGCACCAGTATCAAATAGTATCTTAACTGGTATACTTTGAATCAAAAACGTATCTTCCATTACAGTCTTTCCTTTATCAGCAGCAGTAGGCTTAGCTAATGATCCAAAAGCAAAGACCTTTCCTTTGTCCGCGCTGACTGGCTCTAGACACTGGTTCTTGTAATGCCCAACTGGATCACAGTTAAAGCATTTCACATTCTTCTTATATGCAGGCTTCTTCCCTTTGCCTATCCAGAACTGGTCAGCATAATGACCTTTCTTGTTACACTTAAAGCACACTAAATCAGCCTTTACCTTCTTCGCAGCATCCCCTTTCTGGGCTCCCTTCTTCTTAAAGAATTTCCTCTTCATTCCCTTAGAACCCTGAGATTCTACTGGCATCTCTCTAACATAACCAACCAGCATCTCTTTATGAAATCAGCCCATGTCAGCTCTTCCTCTGAAACTCCGACAGTCACACTATTCCACCAATGAAGCACTGCCCCCATGCAACTTCCTAGAGGCCAGGCTCCTCTTTCCCATCATCCAAGCCTAGATCAATAAAGATCCTCTCACAGTGCAATAGCCAATTCTCAACTTCAATAGCATCCTCCGGTCCAGCAAACGGCTTTCCACCCAGACTAGTGTAGTCTCTGCTTAGTCTAGCATAATTATATCCAACTAGAGCTACAGGATTTGCTCCTCCAACATTACCTGCTATTCCAGCTTGCACAAGATTGGTTAACAACTTAAACACCATCCCCGCATTTACTAGCGGATTTCCAGCACCCATATTGGCTTCAGCATTTGGGTTAGCATTAGCCAATCAACCTTGGTTTCTCCTGGTATTCGGTCGAGCATTTCCATTAGTTGTGGTGCTTCCTCCACCGAGATTTCCTCTTCTGTTTCCTGCTTCCATATCATCTTTATTGTAAATCTGCATAAAGCCTTAGTAAGATACAGAAGAACGGTCTAAGAGAGAGGGGTGTACGTGTATATATATATCAAATACAAGCACGTTACTATAGCATTATCCCAAACCTCGATCATATTTCTGATTCATTGGATTATGTTTCAATAAGCTTTTAGGTTTAATTTCTTTTAAAGTTTCATAAACCTATACTCAGATACCAACTTGTAACATCCCCCTACTTGGAGGTCCAAAACTAATGGCTACGGATGCTGTAGTCATCCATAGTTATTAATCCTTGGCGACCAAATATGGTAGTGTTAGATTCATTCATACCCAGAAAAACTTGAATATGGAAAATTTTAAAACTTCAAACAAGATCACATTCCATTTCAAATCATTTCCAATTAATTACATAATCCCATAATCGTAAACCACGTTCATAGAAATATATTTATTACAACATACACTAAGAGCGACATATGAAGATGCCCCTTGGATGATCAGAGTATATACAGGCAATTTAACAACTTTGCCATTACAAACAACACAGCAAAATCAAAACAAAAGAGAACTCTAGATAGCTATCATGCCTCTTGCACGTCTCCGGAAGCTTATTCGTCTAAAGAGGTACCTAAAAACCTCAACTCTCAAACTACTTAAAATCAATCGAGTACTGGAGAGTTTAAGGGGAAAACATAAACTTCGAGCCAGATATAAAGCCTCATATGAATAATAATCTACCATCTCAAACCATTTAGATATCTAGTGAGACCATGCCGCTTAGCGGAACGGGTTACCCCCTCACTAGTATCTTAAAACCTTTATAAAACCATATACTGTGCTCCTGCATCCACAGTGGTTAAAAAATAGTCATTTCAAAA
The DNA here is from genome assembly GCA_030737815.1 of Allium fistulosum. Classification (NCBI taxonomy): domain Eukaryota; kingdom Viridiplantae; phylum Streptophyta; class Magnoliopsida; order Asparagales; family Amaryllidaceae; genus Allium; species Allium fistulosum. The sequence continues at coordinate 745,961,403 of CM060905.1, read as the reverse complement.
TATTATGATGATATGCATACAAGTTAATACATTCTGGATTTCCCATCCTTTTTTTTAATGGACTCTTTGTTATATTTATGGTTTACTATTAACCTAATAGTTTATATAGGCTTACTAATAACCTTTATATAATATGTGGACACCCTGTCCTATTTCATAGTTTTCATGGGTGCACTATGAACCTATTGGCCCCTACCAATTGACTTAATTAATTAATGGGTTAACCTAAACCTATTGGTGACTCCAATAAATTCTCTCTTATCCTATTTTTCATGGGTTAACTAGGAACATATAGATAACTGTTAATAACTTTATCCGGATATAGTCTTCATGAGTGCACTACAAACCAATTAGCCCATTGCCAACCACTCTTTGTAACTTTGTTTTCATAGGATTACTATGAACCTATTAGTAACCCCAATAACTTCCTAATCATAGTTTTCATGGGTGCACTATGAACCTGACTCTCTGACAACTTCTACATTTATGCATCCTATATTTTGGTCTCCCTAACCTCTTGGATGCAATTCTACTCATGTAGGAGTTTAATCAATTTATATTCACTATTGGGTCAATCTAGTTGGTTCTTCTGCCATTTATCCCTAAAATGCAGTTGTGGGTCTTTTATAATGTGAATATATTTATATTTGAAGAAGCAAACATAATAACTACCACTCCTGTGGGTTTTATATCCTTGAAATCATATTCAAGGAAAGCCTCTTCTTAAAACCATTACAAAACCGCTTTACTTTAACCATGAGTTTTTCCTTTAAAAATTGAGTTTGGGTTATTTAGTTTGAAAAACATAGTCTTTCGACTCCTTTAAAACCTTTCTTTCGACCTCATTGGATACCCTCCTTCAAAAGCATAAAAATCTATTTTCAAAACATTAGGCCCTTGCCTTTCGAACACTTTAAAACTTTCTTTCGTAACCTTTTGAATGTATTAAAGCATTAACATTTAATCATTTAGAAGCATAAATTCGAAACCAATTGAAAGTATCCCTTTCAAAACCATTGAGTTTATACTTAAAATATTATTTGGGTCAAAGTGAATATAGACGAAAGCATCTCTTTCGAAACCATCCTTTATCATATAAAAATATTGGGGAAAACATGATGGCGTCGGCACCAACCCTTTCGAAAGCTTTTAATCATTTAAACAAAACATTGAAGGATAGCGTCGAAACCCCTTTCGAAGCCATTGCCTTCGAAACCCTTGGACCCTTTCGAAAGCATTTAGGAAGTGGCTTAAAACATCTTTAAAAACAAGTACTACCTTTCCAAAGCATTAATAACTTCAATACACTCAAAAGGTTAAAGAACGACAGCAGGGCTTCGACTAGATCGGAACCTCTTCTTTTGAAAGCATTATTTTATAAGTCAAAAGACCCCATTCGAAAGCTTACTCTTTAAAACATAAGTTGATGGCAACTCTTTTGAAAGAATTTAAAACCTCTTTCGAAAACATATGCTTCGACTCCTTCGAAGGCTTAAACAAAATAAAGGCGGACGCTTCTCTTTTTAAAATAAGCCAAGGTATCGACCCCTTCGGAAGCCATGCTTTCGACACATAGCCTTCCGTTTTTCTCCAATCCACTACGTACCATCCAAGTGATACCTTGTGTATTGATTTTGGCTTAGTGGTTTCGACTTAGTTGAAGGCGGTAGCTTTGAGTCGAAAGGTACCTCTAAAGAAGGCGAAACCAACTTTTCTAGGTAAATCTGATTTAATACTAATTAAAGTAAACACTTTCTAACTAACCTGCCACGTGTAAACACAAGATTGGTTGCCTTAACTTTTCAAATTCTTTACTAAAATAACTGCCGCTAATTTCATATCTAAACCATGGTTAAGTTAGCAAATAAACCCTTCCATTAAGCAAAACTAATATTGCGAAAAAGTCCACCTTCTAAAATAATTTAATTTACATCGAAATTACTTTGGAAAAATCCCCAAAAATTTCAGAAATTCATTTTAATCATGTTATCTAAATATAAAGATTTTCTGACCCAATTTCTCAATATATTTTTCCGAAATAAATTTTTAAACCCAAATAACCATATTTTCCTTTAAAAATTCATACTAATCTTTCCATAGCTTGGAAAATTATCAAAATTAAAATCCAACTCCAAAATCATGTTTTATACAACATAAAATTTTCCCACGGCATTTAAACATCAATATAAATCGGTTTTGCCCTAAAACCGTGAGAAACCATATTTAAACATCCTTGTTTAAATCAAATAAATTGTGATTCAAGCATATCATCATCCAAATAATCGTAAAACGAATTTACCCTTAAATCTGGAAACACAAGATTATAAAAATAAAATAGAGATGCGATTATTATTCACCTTGATTAAGATAAGGAAATTGGATTGAGATTGATTTTCCCTAAGCTTGAATCTCTAGCTTTCGATTTAATTTCTCTTCTCTTAATGCCGGCTCCTTTTTAAATTTTTGTTTTGCATTTTCGAAATGACATGAATGGGAAAATAAACTGGTAGGAACAAAAATATATAGGGGTAAGGGTCATGTGCGACAAATACCCAATATACCCTTATGCAAATTAATTAACCTAAAATCCATTCTTAAGCCCATTTAATTATTTAATTTACCTGATTAAATCTCCTAAATAATGTTATCAAAAATTAGGGGTGTTACATTTGGTTTTCTGTTGTAGTAGGATCTGGGCTTAAAATTACATGTTGTTCAATAGCGTTCTCTAAAATGCTATTAAAGGTTTTCACAGCGTTTTTTAAACGCTTTAAAAGTCTAATTCGTTGTAGTAACTTTTTTGGTCTAATTTGCATCCAACATACTCAGTATCACTATACGAAATTTATTCGAAGGAATCTTCTTTTGGATAAAAGAGTTCATAATCTAGTGTATTGTTTACATATCTTAATATTCATTTTACGGATTTTAGGTGAGTTTCCTTAGGTTGAGATTGATATTTTGCATAGTGACACACATTATGCATTATACCTGGTGTGCTGGCAGTTATATAGAGTAAGGATCCTATCTTACCTTTATATAGTTTTTGATCTACATCTTTTGAATTTTCTTCCTTATTTAATTTCTCATTAGTTTCCGTGGGAGTTGGCTTACCACTAGTATTTTCCATCCCGAACATCTTAACTAGATCCTTAGCATGCTTTTCTTGACTTATAAAGATACCAGTACTCAATTGCCCTATTTGTAACACTAAGAAGAAGGTTAGTTCTCTCATATGACTCATTTCAAATTCTTTAGTCATTATATCAGAAAATTCTTTATTTAGTTGTTCATTTATTGATCCAAAAATAATATCATCTACATATATTTGTATAAGTTGGATGTCATTATTATTTCTTTTAATAAAAAGAGTACTATTTACTTTTCCTACTTTTCCTGTTTCAAAGTTAGATTATAATAGATAAGATTTAAGTCTATCATACCATGATCTAAGAGCTTGTTTTAGACGATATAACGCTCTCTTTAATTTATAACGTGATTTAAAAGTTTTTGGCCTTCAAAAAATGGGTACATAAACATCTTCTTTAATAAAACTATTACAAAGACATTTTTAACATCCATTTGAAATAATTTAAAACTATTATGATTTGCAAAAGTGAGTAGAATTTTAATAGTTTCTAATCTAGCTACAGGAGTAAAGGTTTCATCAAAATCTATACCTTTCTTTTGACTATAATTTTAGCGATCAAACGTGCTTTATTTCTAATGAGTTATCTTTGTTCATTTATTTCTATAGACCCATTTAGTTCCTATTACGGACTTATTTTCAGGCCTTGGGACTCCAAAACATCATTTTTGGTAAACCGATTTAGTTCCTCTTGCATAGTAAGAATGCATAAAATCATCTAATGATGCCTCATTTGGATTTTTAGGTTCAATAGTTGAGATAAAAGCTACATTACTCATTTTATTTGATTGATTATTTATTTTTACAACAGACTCTATATTTCCTAGAACATTAATATGGGATGATCTTTCAAATATTTTGTTCTTTTATTTGGATGTAAATTTTCAGAGTTATTATTACTTACATCATTAGTGATTCCATTATTATTAGTTTCATTAGTTTTATTAATATTTTCTTCTTCACCAAAATTGGAATTGTTAATTTTGAAATTCTCAACAAAATTGGAATTATTGATTTTGAAATTATCATCAAATGAAACACGTAATGTCTTTTCAATATGTCAATTATGGTATTTAAAACTCTATAAGCTTTACTTCTATTAGAATAACCAATAAAAATTCCTTTATTTGATTTAGCATCAAATTTATCTAAATTATATTATGTATTTAATATAAAACGTTTACTACCAAAAATTATAAAATAAGATGCTTTTAAGCTTTTATTATAAAATAATTCATAAGGAGTTTTCTTAGTCAAAGGTCTTATTAAAATTCTATTTTAAATATAACATGTTGTAGCAATTGCTTCAGCCCAAAAACTTTTAGGTAACTGACTATCATTTAATATTGTTCTAGCACATTTTTATATAGTTCTATTTTTATGTTCTACTACTCCATTTTGTTGAGGTTTTCTTGGAAATGAAAAGTTATGTGTAATCCCTTTCTTACTACAAAAGATTTCAAAATTTTCATTTTCGAATTCTCTTCCGTGGTCGCAGCTGTTCAGTTTTAATTTTAGTAGACATTCTGAATTCTTTTAGTAAAATTTTTAAACATTTTAAACACATCGCTTTTAAGTTTTAAGAAAATTGTCCATGTATATCTAGAAAAATCATCTACAATTATAAAGACATATATATTATGATTTATTGATAGTATTTGTGATGGTCTGAAAAGGTCTAAGTGAAGAAGTTCAAGAGGTTAAGAAGTAAAAATCATATATTTTGATTTAAAAGAACTTTTACGAAGTTTTCCTAGTTGAAAGGCATCACATAAGTTTTTAACATTTAAACTTATTTTAGGAAGACCCCTAACAAGTTCATATCTAGTAACTTTAGATAGGTGTTTAAAATTCAAATGATTAAATCTTTTGTGCCAAATCCAAGGCTCGCTAAATTCGGCTAAAAAACAAATTGTCATTAGACACTTTCATACTTAAAGTATAAATGTTACGTTTCCTAATATCTTCAAAGATAATGTTTGAGTCATTATCTTTGATGTGGCAATTATCTTTTTTAAACCTAATTTTAAAACCCTTATCACATAATTGACTAATACTAAGTAGGTTGAGTTTTAGATTTCTAACTAGCAAAATATTTGAAATAGTAAGGGTTTTAGAGTTATCAACATCGCTGATGCCAATCACAAACCCTTTTAAGCTGTCTCTGAAATTAACTGATCCACCATCTTTGTAAACAATATCTTTCAAGATCTTTGGAATTTTAGTCATGTGTCTTGAGCATCCACTACCTAATGTCCTACTTGTCCTTCTTGATTTGTGAGGATTGCATATCAAGTGTCTCTTCACCATTAGCCATGTGACATTCTTGTTCCTGCAATACAACATTATACCTTTTCAATACATCAAGTGACTTTTCAAAATAATTAGTTTCTAATTTATTTGAAAATAATATGTTGGTTTCACAAAATTGTTTTTCGATAAAATGTTAAAAAATATTACTAGCCATTTATATTTTTCAAAAATCAAATTACGAATTTTTTGAAAACCTTATGCTCTAATACCAAATGTGTGTTGCAGAATCATGGATCTTAAAACTAATTAAAGACTAGAGAGGGTGAATAGTGTTTTCTAACTTATGTAAATCTTTTTTAAATATCTTTTAAGTTAAATATTAAATCACCGATTAACAACCTATAATTACACTATCAAACAGTCACATATGCAATCACGAATAAAAATAAAAGCAGCAAAGCAAATTAAGGAGTTAGAGAGATGACATGGATATGTTATACTGGTTCGGATTTCTCCTACATCTAGTTTTGTACGATTTCTTGTGCATATTTCTTTTCAAATGCCAATCTTTAACCGAGCAAAAGGCAAACTTAAATACAATCTCGATTTCTAGGCTACGAGACACACCCTCTTGAATTTTCAAGCTAGGGGCAGACACACTTGATTTGAAAGGGCTACAAGCACACCCACTAGATTTCCAAGCTACTAAGCACATCCACTTGATTGGAACAGGCTACAAGCACACTCAAAGAAAATACAAATAGAGTTGATAGTTTTTCCAAAGACAATTTCTTGAACTTTGCATACAATGGATTCTATAGCCTCTTGGATAACGCTTTGATCTTTGAATCGAGCGGGAGAGAGATGTTCCCAAAATAATAAGAAATTAGTATTGAATCAATACAACAAAGTATGAATTGATTCTAAGTGATTAAGTAGAGAATAGAGTATATTTTCAATGGAGTTTCAAGAGAGTAAGAAGAGGAAAGGAAATAAATAAATTCTAGAATTTAAAATTCGTTTGAACTACCATTTATATAGTAAATCAACATATATTTCTATTCATGAAGAGTTATGATGATTAGACACTTCCATTCATAATTTATAAAACCACTTGGTGGCATGTATGTTGACATACCATCTGCCTATATGTCGACAAATGCATGTATATTTTGAAAACTTGTTTCTTTTTTAAATGTTTGAAAACCCTTTACCTTTTAAGATATTTTTGATACTTTATAAAATAGTTTGAACATAGTTTATAAACATTATAGACTTTGAAAAAAATTTATAAAATATTTTGAAATATATTTTGAAAATTTATTTTGTTAAAAAATATATAAGATAGAAAATAGGAGATAGAGATCAAAGACTGCTATCAAGGACTTTAACAATATAAGCTTTGACTTATACACTAAACTATAATCTTGGGATCTTCATATCTTGGTCATTGTACTTATGAGTCTTCATGTCTATCTTTTGAGTCTTTATACTATATATTTTTCGATTCAACACATGTGTAATATTCTACAATATACATTGTATATCATGATAAAATATTAGTATCTATATTTTATATAATTGTATATGGTTTTTGCCATCAAAATCAATTACTGAGGTATTAATATCTTCAATGTGTCTTGATTGTTTTGTTTACGACCTCAACCTACCTATTTTCTTATGGATGGGCGACTAAGGAGAAGCAATTATATATTCCATTCCGCACACAAAATCCTTAGAACAATCAACTCTCAAACTGGGTTCCATTGTCAATTATGATCTTCTTCGAGAGTCTGAACTTCACAAGATATTCATGACCACAAAATTATGGATCTTGGGTGCGGTTATCCCAACGAGAGACTCCATTTCAACCCATTTCGTAAAAATAGTCGATAACAACTATGGCATGGTTACATCTACCTTTTGTGTTTTTGAGTTTTCCAATCATGTTAATCCCTTGGGTGTCAAATAGCCAGGGGACATCACAGGGATTAAGAGATTCGAGGAAGCTCTCAAAATTTTACAATCCTCTAGTAGCGGTCACATTTCTTAACATAATTCATTGCACCCTTGATCATGGTTGTCTAGTAATAGGCTTGTTGGGAAGCTTTCTTTGCCAAGATTTTCCCTCCAATACGGTCCCTAAAGAAACCTTTGTGCAATTTCTTTAAAATGTGGATGACCTCTTCGTTAATCACCGCATCTTTGGTGGGGAGTTGATTATCCCCTTCAATATAGCTTTGCATACATGATGGTGTAATAGGGCACCTGGCATAGGATTCTTCGGGCTTCTTTCCTTTCAGTAGGAAGATCGTTGCTTGTAATGTACTTCATTAATGGGGTCATCAAAGATTTGAGGCATAATTCATCGATTTTCATGGAGGTTGCCCCTGGTTTAAAGCAAGGGGCCAGCCGCTCTTCCATCACGATCTTGGGGATGCTTGTTTAGGATTGCTAGCTTCCTTGGCTAGTTGGTTGACCTTAGCGTTTGTCTCACAGATCCATTCTATCTTGAAACTTGCAAAGGTGCGGATGAGTTTCTTGACTTGTACACATAAAGGGCCAACATCTTTCCCTTGACCTGAAAAACCTCTTTAATCTGATTGACAACCAGCAAAGAGTCTCTTGACACTTGTAATTGTTCAGTTTCATTTTTTGTGGCCTTAAAGCCGAGGTGGACAGCGAAGAAAAGTTATTTGCCATTGGGCATGATGAAAACCATGCATGACCACCAGCACTCTTCTCATTAAACGTGCCATCAACATAAAGATGCTAAGAAGGAAAGTTGGTTGCTACCCCCTCATCACTATCATCTAGGCTATATTCTACTATGAAATCGGCCATAGCTTGTCCCTTGATCGAGAAGCATGGGTAGAAAGTGATTTGATATTTTTCAAACTCTATGGACCACTTCAACAATTGACCCATTGTGTGTAAGGCATGATGAGTACTCGCTTTAATTGCTAACTGGTGGGAACCTTAATAGGATGAGCTTGGAAATACAGCCATAGACGCTAACAGCCATTAGTAGGAAGTAGGCCAGCTTGTCCAACCTGGTTTATCATGTTTCAGCGCCTGTTAATCTCTTGGCCATGTAGTAGATGGGGCATTCGACTTTTTGTTCATTATGAATCAAGGCATCACTGATCATGTGGCCAGTCATCGTAAGGTATAAGTACAAGTCCTCCTCATCAATAGGCTTTGAAAGTATCGGATGTGTAGCTTGGTGTCTCTTTAATTCCTCAAAAGCTTTAGGGTAATCCTTTCTTGATGAAGTTCGAAGAAGAGTACATAGCATTTTGTGGCTTTTGACATAGAGTGGCTAAGCACCTCCATCATTTCGTTTAGACTTTGCACTTGTTACACCAAAAATTCTCAACAGTAAAAACGACGATGTGTTACACTAAAATTCTAACTAGTAAAAACGACGATTATCTTCTTGAGGAAAATTATACATTCTCTGTTTATGTATGATACAAAAGTCATTTTACCCTGATATAAAAGGACCTAATGGAGTAAGATCATATCAAAAGAATAGTGCCACGGGCCGAAAGTAACAACCCAGTAGCAAGTGCGAAGCCCAAGACAATAGTTTATAAAAGCAGGGATCTACGGCTGAGATGGACAACAAAGACAACACATGGCTCAGATGTTAAAGACCATTCAAGCGAGAGGCAAGCCACTAATCCACACCTCTTAAGTAGCCCCATTAGATGAACAACACAGGCTCAAATCGTAGCCGCCTAATAAGCAACTTCTGCAATCCATGAAGGAAACTGTCCACCAATGGCACCATGGCATACTAACTATAAATAGGCGGCAATCCCAAGGCACAAGAGTCGGTTGACATGTAGAAAAATAACAGAAAATATATTATACTTTCCTATATTAGAGCTATCCTAGAAACCCCTTAATGGCGAAAATATCTAAGCCTAATGTAGTAAGCCCCTCGGCCAAACTAGAATGACTAACTAAGGAAAGGATATTGGATATAGGGACTTTCGGCCCAAATCACGATAAAATTCTCGATGTTATCTACTTTCTACAATGTTTCCTCTCGATAATCATTATTCTGACCATATAATTCATCGCTTCATTACTCCAACTTACTACGTCACATCGATCTCCTAACCGATAACTAACAATTAGTAGATTCCTGGAGCCCTACCTTTGAATTATGGGGTATTGGTGTAGATGAAATTCAGCACCAACATTTTTGACACTAGAAGAGGGCTCAAACCTCGGTTATTTGTCCCCTCTTGGAAAGTCCAACGACAACATCCTTCCGGCCATGTCTAACCTAGATAATGAGAAACTGACCTGGGAATTACCCCTCAACCTCTGTATTCAGCTTATTAAAGAAGATAACAATGAGAGATTGATCACCCTCGTCTCAGAAAAAGAGAATGGCCAGGAATATGATCCCATTTATGAACTTCAAGCTCTCCAGAGTAGGCAGCTTTCAAAGTATCTCAAGGAATCCCTCCAAGAGTCCGCTCAACTCAAAGGGATAGTTAAAGCTATGGCAAACAAAATCAAGGATTTGAATATCATGGTAATGGCAAATAAAGGTTCATCTCTTCCAACTAAAAGAGCCTTCCCAGTGGTCCCAGCTCTTCTACCTCAAAAGGAGATCAAATGAGACCGAATCCTTACTCCAATTAATCAAAACCTTTCTCGGATCTTTCTGGAAACTCGTGGAAAGCTTCACTACTTAAACTATCCCCCATCCACTCAAGAAAACCCAAAAGGACAAGGCTATTGTGTTTATCATCAAGTGAATGGGCATGAAACAAACGAGCGTTGAAGACTTTCTCAAGCCATAAAAAACATCATACAAAAAGGTTGATTGACTGAGTTTATTAAATAGTTACTTAAATATCTCATCTTTTTAAATGTCTAAATTTGTTTCTATGTTTCAGGAGAAATCTGTGTAGACTCATTCAATCGAATCCACACACACACATGTCCTTTTCTGAAGATGAAGAATGCTATATGGATATTTATATTTGAAGAAATCTCTCATCAGTGCTCATTTCGGCAATAGCTCTTTCCTCTCTCGGTAAGTGCAATTTAATCTCGGTAACTATAAAATCTAAAATATCATTTGATGCTCGAGGATTTTGGGATTGTTCCTTGTAGCTTATCTTTTCGTGCGAATTATCACACTATTTTTCTATCTAGAGTTTGGAATGGTTTGATTTCCTTGCTTGATATTATGTTTGGACGGTTAATTAAGTAATTAGATAAAACGCGTGCTATGAACACGTGCGTTTATTTAATTACTTAATTAACCGTCCAAACAGAATATCAAGCAAGGAAATCAAACCATTGTTTTACAAAACAAAGTAAACAAGCATTCAAAAAGGGTTTTCAAAAGAATTTTGCAATTTCAAACCCACATTAACAAAGAGTATTGTACATCACCCATTTTAGTTATTTACAATTGTTGTGTCTAGATCTAGAGTCCAAGGGCCGAAACTCTTTTATTGATCTGACAAGATCATTAAAGAATTTCACTTTTGACTTAAAAATATTAATTCTCTTTCTCAAACTTAAAGTAAATATGTTTCCCACCAAGCAACAGAATATAAAAACTATTCGATCTCAAAATTCTTTTCTAAAATAATCCAAGAGCACTCATTTCAAAGAATTTATATTTTTCTTTATCAAGTTACAACTAGCATTAAGTATAACTATCAACTTAAAATAATTTTAGATGGCCGACATCGACCAAAAGTAGCTCTAGATGGCCAACACCAGCCAAAATTGGTTGTAGAATGGCCGATACCAGCCAAAAGTGGTTATAGATGGCTAACACCAACCACCTATGGCCGTAGGTTGGGATACAATGATAAATTGATTGACCTTGCCATAAGAGCACCCCCACAGTGATGCGCAACAAAGTGTAAGGCCAATATCACTTGGGTCTAAAAAGATGTTGAAAAGTAGTATGCATGTTGATAATGAGACGGTCAATGGAATCATGCATTGGGTAGATTCCCAGTTGGATTAGAATATTGGGTAGATTCCCAAAAATAGTGAGCCATGGTTAAGTAGTACCATGCATTGGGTAGATTCCCAATTAGATTAGAATGTTGGGTAGATTCCCAAATTCTAAATTAATTTAGAATGCTAGGTAGATTCCTAATTAGATTAGAATGTTGGATAGAAGATAGGGTACATTCCCAATAATAGTGAGCCATGTTCAAGTAGTGCCATGCATTAGGCAGATTCCCAAACTAGGTTAGAGTGTTGGGGAGATTCCTAATTAGAAGAGTGACGAATAGATTCATGATAATACCGGAACCTAAGGAGGAAAGTTCCAAACAATTATCAGGATATTCAGAATACAATATGTATAGAAGAAAGAGAAAAGGTTTCATAAGCCTTCGTATAATTTTCTAATCCTATTCTCAAGCTCCATCACATCTCCTCCTTACAGGATTCAAAATGTTTCTCTATCTTGACATATGTCTTGGATACCCATTCTTTCCTATATTCTCTGAATGAAATCGTTCGACCATCTCGAGTGCAAATAAGAACATCTGATATAGTGGGTATTGGAACTGAGAGAGAACTCCTTTTGGATTAAGGACGAGGTCCAGATGGGACAACGATAGTTCTATGAGAAGAAGGAAGTCCCATAGCAGCGCGACCTCTACCTCTACACCTTCCACGAGCACCAACTGTAACTTCATCAGTACGTGTGTTCTCAGTTTCAAGCTCTCGAAGTTTGATTATCGAAAGCTCTCGGTGGGCTTTGTCCAGCTACTTTCTAAGAGCAAGAGTAGATTCCCATAGGCTAGGAATGAAAGATTTCAAAGCCTGACCAGTGACCATCATGGCCTCCAGTATAACAGACATCTTCTAGGAAACATCTTCAAGAGTCCGTTTTAAAGTTTCACTGTCTTTCAGGATAGCATGAATGCTGATACTGAGATCATGGTTCTATTTTGTTAATTCGGCTATTTTATCAGCGAGACTTATTGCAAGGAGGCGCAATCCCTCTTTAGTTTAAAGAAGTTGGGAAATAGTTGCCCCAAAAAGAGATTTAAGTTAAGACTAGAAAAGACAGATCATCGTAAAGGTAATTATATTTCATTCCTTGGAAGATTAGTACATATAGTATTAAAAAAAAGGGAAAGAGGTACAGAATTCATGATCTTCGGAGATAAGCAAACTTCTCTTTAGTAGCTAAAATAGTCTTAAGACCTCTACTTCTAGTATTAGCTAAGGACCCTAAGGGTCCTTCCTTATTGGAAAATGTGATGTCTTTCCCTAAAACACCTTTTGGTATAGAAAGTTCGAAGAGCAAAGAATCTACTAGGGGTAGTCTAAAGTTAGCTTTCGGAACATATTGGGGGACATATTCCGAAACATATCACTTTCAGGAATCCTCCCTTCGGTAATGGCTAGAGGAAGTTGAGTTGCACTTCGGTAACCTGGAAGAGTCTACGGAGTTATATCAAACTTGGATCATAGAATCTTCGAAGGAAGGATAACCTTTTGTTTTTCAACTGTAGATCCCCTGGATGCAGTTTATAAAGTCATGCAAATTCTTGAAAGACTTCATCTCGGTTTCCTAAAACAAGTTTTAATTGACCCCTAAGATCTAAGATCTGATTGGTTAACCTTGTACCCCTAAGCCTAAGAGACTTAATGGATTCGGCATAGGTTTTGTCATGAGTTTCCTGTACCTCTTCTATCTTATTAGACAGCTATACATTCCTTAGTCTACTGGATTTTAGTTGGGTTTTAAGGGTGCCTATGGTTGCAAGCGGTTTTGAAATTATGGTTTGACTCCTCTTCCATAATACTTCATAATGAGCATGAAGTTGATTTTTTCTGTTTAAACATGGTAAAGGGAAAAGGTATTTCAGAATAGACATAATAGAGATAATAAGGAAGAAATTTAACAAAAATCCAAATAAAAACACCACAAGGTCTATAGCCATCATAAACCACAACAAAAAGAAATTACATCAGAATTATTATAGATTAGAGTTCAAGCATCATGAGTAGGAGAACCTTGGAGTTTAGAACCATGAATTTCCTCTCCACCTATGTCGCCTTTCTCCATTGGGACTGATTGTTCAACACTCGTCGAGGCCCGAGCTGTGACGACCCGGAATTTCTAACAATTTAACTTGGAATAATAAACTGATTTTAAACATTTAAAAAATTGATGTTGACTTGAATTCGAAATATCAATATTTCATTGGTAATTAAAATTGTTGAATTTTATTGTTAAATATTGAATTTTAATATAGAGTTCTAGCTTCTCCCATACGCTACTCTTTCCCCAAATATCAATCGTGCTTAAGAAGCCACTCTGAATTTTTAATACGTTTCCTTGGCTTCCATCATACGCTCCTTCGTTGATAAAATAAATTAAGGGGTAGATATTTTTTCTGTTCGTTCATATCTAGAAGGAAGGGAGTTCCTCCCTTCATTTTTGGAAATCAAATGCTAAAAAAAAAATAATATATGGCCGAAGAGAACGAAAGCGCCTCCATCCTAATAATCAAATCGCCTCACCCTCCTCACCGTAGAATAGAAACTGAGATCGCCGTGGCCATCAACTCAGTGAAGATCGTGGTGGATGACGAGACGCTCGGCTCGAGTTTGCGAAAAAGAGGGGGAGGGGGCCTCGTGAGTTTTTGCGCTGTCAAAGGGAGTCAGGAGCTCGAATACGAATTAGGGTTTAGGTCGCATGATGAAGTGGTAGATGCGAGGCAGGGATTCGCGATGGGAAGTGAGGTTCGTTGTCGACTTCGATTAGGGTAGAGGCGGCGATGGTCAGCGAATGGGGTTTGACAGCGGGCAGATGGCGACGCGAGTGTCGAGGCCGTGGCTGGGTTCGACTTTGATTTGAAAGACAGTTGTTGAAGGATTGGGGTTGCGATCAAATCAGGGAACGCGAGGCGATATAGCCTCATGGTCGGCAAAACTGTGAGTATTCTTTAGTTGATACTTGATTTGGCATTCAAGTATGAATATTTTGTTTCTACATTTTGTCCTGGTATGGATTGCTGAAGTGCCTGATTTCAATATTTAACGATCTGTTAATAGCATTGTAAAAATTTAATGCATTCCATAATATTTAGCAAGTGTCACAACTGATCACTCAACAATCAAACTTTAACCCTACAGAACATGTAAAACAGAAATAGGAGTTTAGATATCGAAGCACCTATACAAAGTTAATTTTAAAATTTTAATCACTAGATAAATTAAATTTTAGATTAAAATGATTTATTGGTAAGTCAAATTTAAATCAGAAAACCAAGGTGAGTAAATCTCACTTTGGTGGATTTCTATTTAAATTTGAATGATTAAATTTAAATGTTTGGTTGAATGATTGAATTGATTTGATATGCCCTATGAATTGATGATCTGGTGATTTTGTTTTGAAGGGTTCTCGAGTTAATTGTTGCTTAACTCGTAGTATTGGGAATTTTAAGTTGTTTTAAACTTCAACATAAATAAAGAAATGTTTCCATTTTTAGTTACTAAGGGTTGAATGAATTAATTAAGATGAATTAATCAGTAACAACCGACTTATGGGAAGTTAATCGGTATAAGTAATTAAGGATGAATGTAAATTAATAATTAATTTATTTATTAAGCAAATAAGATCATTCAATGATCTTAGTTGAGACTAATTAATATCGTGAAGTTAATTTAAGGTAATTACTTGAATGTGATAGAAAGGTAATTAATCAGGATTGATTAATTAAGATGGATAATGAAGGGTTGACTAATTATTTGATTTTGGAATTTACTAATATTTAATGAAGAAATCTAAACGAATGTGGTTAGAAATTAAATTAGAACCATTGAATTATTTGGCATGTGTTGGATAATTGAATGGTATTGGATGTTTTGAAGGTGTTGATATCTCTGATATGAAATGTTGTGTATTCCATTTAAATAATTTGGGATAAGATAACATGAGTTTCGAAGAGACCGGGGTCGGGTATTCGGAATACCCGAAACCACTTCAAAATTTTAGATTGTCTTGTGAAGTCAATAGGCTGGAAGGAAATTATTTAAGTAAATTGGATTATTTTATCAAAGTGGTGTACATAGAAATTGATGGGTTGAATAAGTGTTGTTTATAGCAAACTGTGAATTTGTTAAATTGATATAAGTTACCCGGGCTAAGATAAGATGTTTGCTTTGGTATTCTATGTTGGTTGAGTTTACTCACGCTGGTTTCCAGCCTGACCCGGGTGTTACTTTGATGTAATGCTCGGGTCAGACCGAGTATTACAGATTTCAGGTACGGACGTTCTGGAGCTCAGGAGTCGAGCTGGATGGCAGGAACGTATAGAGTATTTCTGCTGCAGTATATATCTGTGTATCTGTGACATGAAAATTGAATGTATTTCAGTGACTAAATATATGTAAACTCTGATGTATTAAAATGTAATTTACAGATACAGTATTCTTGTAAACTGTATTATTTGCTATTATATTTTATCCGCTGCGATTGTGAGATGTTGATGTTTCTGTTCTTCTTCTTCTACCTTTTTCTTCTTTTCCTAACTATCTGGAATTTTCGGCTTCGAAAATTCCGGGTCGTTACAGTTGGTATCAGAGCTGAAAGGTTAAGCGAGAACCTTGGCTCTGGTGGGGATTACTCATTTAATAGAATCCAAAGTACTCTAGAATGAGTCGAGTATATATATATATGAGAGCGTACTTGTTATTTTCTTATATAAGGATTTTAAATGATTTTATATAAAAGTATGTTTTGATATATAAAGCAATATTCCCGTTAATAAATGTTAAGGTGATTGGTTGTTAAATTATAACAATCAAATGTTAAGAAGTAATATGATACAACCAAATTGGAAACGAATTAAATGGTAACAAAAATACAACCAAACTGAGATCTTGTATTGGAATTAAATTAAGTGAAACTAGAAGTACAACTAAATTAAAATTCAATGAAGATAAGGTTGAAATGAATTCAGAATTAAATGGTATAAAGAGCTAAGTTAATTTGATCTAAAAAGAATTAGGTCAACATTTAAAATTTTAACTCGAATTTATATAATTCGAGATGATTTGAATTTGAAATTTTGAATTAAATTAGTACAAGTTAAAATTGGTTTGAATCAATTAAAAAATTTAGATTGATTGAAAATGAAATTCTAGAATTTGAACTCAGAAATTAAATTGTATAAAAACTTTAAATAAAGGTTAATTTGGTTTAAAAGAAGTTAAACCAATCTTTGAGAATTTAACTCGAATTTATATAATTCGAGATGGTTAAAATTTGAAGTTGGAATTGAATTCATTTAAATTGAATCCGGTTGGAATTAATTGGATTTGTGATTAAAGATGGATAAGTTTAAAAATTCAAATGGACAATTTGAATTGGATTAAATTGAAGTGATTGGAACTGAAGTGGGTGGTATCAGTCCAAATTGATTGGAATTTGAAATATAGATAGTAAATGTAATTTATAAATTGAAATAAATGGGATTATAAATTGAAATAGAATTCCAGGGAATATTTGAAACAAAGTAAGATGAAAATTCCAGAGTAATGTTTAAATATGAAATGGAATGGTTGAGAATTTGGAATTTTTGGGAAAATTTAAAATTCCTTTGGATTGTAAGTGGTTTCCCAAGGTTTTAGAGAAATAATAGTATTATTTCAAAAATATTTTTGTGTTGAATCTGAAATCTGGGAGATTTGAAATTAAAAATATTTGGAAATGTTTTTAATAAGATAAAAGCATTGAACTCTTTCGGTCACTGGAAAATAACGTCGGTAATGACTGCAGCATCATCGATGTTCATTTTCGAGTTTCTAGAAGAGAAATTGCTACCAAATTGTTTTAAATTGGAATTGCTTGTGAACTGGGTTTGGTTTTGAAATTCAAAGAGATAATTGAATTTTCCAAAGCATTTTGGATATAGTTGAATTCTAAGGTGATACTGAAATTTTGGAAATTTGTTAAACTCTCGAATCTTGATTAAAATGTTTATGGAATAATAATATATAATGGTTAAATAAAATGTATAATTCCGAGTTAAAAGTAAAATGTGAATGAAATTGATTATAAATAGAAGTTGTAAAATAGAAGTTATAAATAAAGTCGAGTAAGTAAAAATCAAATGGAATTTGATTTGAAATTTGAAAGAAATTTGAAAATTAATTAAAGTTGAATTGGGAATGAATCAAGTCCAATGGAAATTGGAGTATTTAAATTGGAATTGGGTCAATTTAAATGGAAGTGGAAATTTAAATTGAATTGATGGGAAAGTGGACAGTTTTGACTCTGGACTATCTTCAGTATAAATTGTTTTAATATAAATTCATTTTTCCAAGCTATTAAATATATACAACCTTCCTTCCTTAAGGCAAATTATTTTATATATTTTTGGAGCTATTTAACCATTTTTCAAATGTTTCTAAACTAATTACTATTTTTCAACTAGTTTATAAATTAATTACTATTTTACGACTATTTTGCAATTATCTAAAATTTCTATAACTATTTAACTATTTTCTAATTATTTTGCAATTAGTTAATTATTTTATGGCTATTTTACAAACTAATAATTATTTTCAACTACTTATCTGTTTTAAAAATTTCAAGCTATTTCTAAATATAAACCGGTCGGAGTTCAAACTGTTATTGGTTAAATACTCAATTGAGATAAAGATTGAAGTGATAATCCCATGAAATTAAAGCAATTGTGAGTATGTGAATGGAAATTCAAGTGAATGTAAATAGAAAAGGATTTTTGAAAGTGTTTGAAGTATAAAAGGAGTTTTATACAAGCTTGAAAATGATCCAAAGTTTTAAAAATTATATATATATGTATATATATATAAAGGATCTTATGAGAATTTTGGAATAAGGTTTTGGGAACCTTTGGATTTGAAAGGGCTTTTGATTTTTGGGTAAAATCAATATTGGAATTTGGAAAAGCCTGATTTGTGAATTATCGATTTTTGGGAATCGATTTTGTGTAAAGGTACCTATGTGAAATTCATACTAGGTGTATGATTTGAAAATACTATATGTGTATAGTATAAAGTGTTTTGAGATTGGCTCTGGGGAAAAAGGCGCTCCCTTGAAATGAGCTTCTCAGGAGTGCCACTGGGTGGTACTGCCTTGAGCCTCTAAGGGGAGGTTCTAAAGTTGATCCTGTGAGGAGTCCGGACAAAACTAGTTCCTGAGGATTATGAGTAGTGTACCATAGCGAAAGTCGTGTGTGCCGCTGAGAGCCAGCAGTCTGCGTTTGATTTTATATCGGTAGACTGTGACACTATGGTAACATAGCGAAAGTCGTGTGTGCCGCTGAGAGCCAACAGTCTATGTTTGATTTTACATCGGTAGACTGCGACCTATGTAGGAGTGGAGAAGTTTCATTTCGACAGCGTAATCGTGAGGCCGCTGAGAGCCTGCAGTTACATGGACTTTTGCTGCGACGGCAACGTAACCCTGGATGTAACTGCGATCTGTCGTGGGTTCTATGGTGTAATCAGTTACATGGACTTTTGCTGCGACGACAACGTAACCCTGGATGTAACTGTGTCCATAGATGGGTGTGATGATTTCCAGAGCATTCTCACCAAAGATATTTTCAGTAAACTGTTTTCAAAAACTATTTTCGATATTTTCAAGTAAAATTTCTTTCGAAGTATTTTCACTAGATGTCGAAAATGAGTCTGCTAAGTACTTATAGATTTTCAGTCCTACGTCTGATCAACGTATGACTGAATTTCTGTGAGAACAAGGATGGACTGGTTGAGACATCGAGTTATAAAAAGTATTTTTATAAAAAGCTATTTTAATAATATTATTTGAATTTAAAAGCATTTCTAAATTTTAAAATAAAAGTGTTGGAATTTTGGAAAATGAAAGGAAATCCAAACTGAATTTATAAACTTTGAACCCAGGAAAATTTAATGAAGTGATTTTTGTAATAAAATCGAATCTCGATTTAAAAGTTGGAAGTAAGCTAATTAACTAAATAATAAATTGCTAGAGTATGTTAATAAAGATTAGCTTGGTTAAATAAAATGGATTGTACGTTAATAATGGAGTTTGGGAATGAATTTGAATTGTAAATAGAAATTCGACTGGGATTTGATAATGAATTAAATAAGTGGAGATGTTGTAAAAATAAAGTGGAGTTGGGTTGAAAAAGTGATGGTTTGAATTACCAATACAATTCAAAGGTGATTTGAAAAAAAAAAATTAATTGAGAATGGCTTGTATTAATAAAATAAATTTGGAAATAAAGTAAGTAGGTGAATTAAAAATTTAAAATGGAATGAGTAAATAGGTTAATTGAATTAAATAATAAATGGATGAAGTCAGGTTGAATATAAATATAAAAAAAAAAAAATTTAATTAGGGCTTTATTTGGAGTTGGGTCTTATGTTTTTAGGCTAATAGATTGTTTTGATTTGACCATTGCCCTACGCTCGAACTAGTAATTTAGTCTGTACACTTGAAGTTCTAATTTGAAACTATGTTTGCTCACATAAGTGTTTGGGACAGTATAATAATCTTAAGTTATAATTCCAAAAAGTGTATATACGAGTTTTGAAATGTTGCATGATCTAGATCTTGACCTGACAGTGCCTATAAAATAAAATAACAACAAAGTATACATATACATTGACTTAGTACATATTATTATTAGCAACCTACATTTCTCAAATACTTAAAAAGGAAGTGTGTTGTCCATACTTTTGTATGTGTAATAAAGCCTCGTTTGTGATTATGTGTAAACTAATAGCCTGGCATTTTTAAGTAATAGCATAGTACCATATGTGATTTTTTCCTTTTGACTTGGACTTTATTTAAGTTGCCTATTTTCCTTTCATATAAAGGATGTACTGATCAGGTCTGTTCAGGTCTTTAATATATATGACTTGACCTAGTGCATGTTTTATTAGCAGCCTTTAAATGAATAGGTGATATGCTTTCTAATGTATAACGATAACTTAACTGCAAAACATATTACATTTTGTTAAAACTGGATTTTACCTTAGTTTAAAAACACATATACTTATATTTATAAGTTTAGATTTAAAGTATATAAGGAGAGACTTAAATTGTAAACCAAGATAAGTATCAGTTTAGTCTTCAACTAAGTGTAGCTATATATTCATGCATTAGCCGATTAAAATGCCTTATGATCCTTCTTGTTTTTAAAATTTGAACAAAATGGTATATGAATTGGTTGAAGGAAATGAAATCGTGTTGAAATCATATCAATTGCTCGTGGAAGTTATTTAGAATACATTTCTTTAGAATTGAGGTGTTATAGTTGTTTTAGTAAGAGAAATGTTGTAAACTTCATATATATAGTGCTTATACGTTTAAATTGAGATAGTACAGGTACCTGAAGGCCGTTTGACTGGATTTGGTTGCGCTATTTGCTAAAATAAATAAGTTGCTTGCTTAAATTGCTAAAAAAAAGGTACGCCTACACAAAAGAATTCAAAATAGGAGATATGAACTGCATATATTGATATGTATTGTGATTTCCGGCCTGAGGCCGATGTATATATATATTTGTGTATCCTGCGATATCGCAGAAGTCCCTCCGTACAGAGGAGACTCTGCCAAAATTTCCCGTAAATTTTGGAGTAAGAAAATTTTTGAAATTTTTTATTAATGACAGAACGATTTCAAATTGGGAAATTGAAGTAAATTAGTAAATGAAACAAATTTAAATAACGCTACGAACCAGTTATAAACGAAAGATAAATTAATATTCAAAATTAGAAATAAATTGAATAGAAGTAAATATGAAAACCTGTATAAGAAAGATAAAATGATTTAAAAGGTTATGATTGGAGATTGTTGCTAAATAAGATATGCAGGTATAAAAGAGAAAAGGAAATTGGATTTGATTCCAAAGGATAAATTTGAATTGCCCGACAAAAAGGTATGTATTTAAATACCTGTATGAAATTGGATTGGGTTTTTGATATAGCCACTTGGCTTTTGTTTCTTTTTGAGAATTTGGGAGCCTGTAGAGGCCTTTTGTAGTAGTACCGAGCTAGCCGCGCAAAGGAGACGCTAGCAAAAATTTTCGGAAATTTAGAGAGTTAGAAAAATTTTGGGAAAATTTTTAATAATTTAAAATTTGAATTTAAATTTAAATTTGAATTGTTAAGTAAGTAAAATTTGTTGAATTTATGAATAAGTTTGGAAAGTTAGAAAGAGGGTTAGAGTGACTTTGATAAAAAGTTTGTTTAGTAAATTGATGGAAACTATTTGGGTTGAGGAAATAGTTAAAGGGTTAGGGATCATTCTTCCTAATTGGTAATTTCGGGGACGAAATTCTTTTAAGAGGGGAGGAATGTGACGACCCGGAATTTCTAACAATTTAACTTGGAATAATAAACTGATTTTAAACATTTAAAAAATTGATGTTGACTTGAATTCGAAATATCAATATTTCATTGGTAATTAAAATTGTTGAATTTTATTGTTAAATATTGAATTTTAATATAGAGTTCTAGCTTCTCCCATACGCTACTCTTTCCCCAAATATCAATCGTGCTTAAGAAGCCACTCTGAATTTTTAATACGTTTCCTTGGCTTCCATCATACGCTCCTTCGTTGATAAAATAAATTAAGGGGTAGATATTTTTTCTGTTCGTTCATATCTAGAAGGAAGGGAGTTCCTCCCTTCATTTTTGGAAATCAAATGCTAAAAAAAAAATAATATATGGCCGAAGAGAACGAAAGCGCCTCCATCCTAATAATCAAATCGCCTCACCCTCCTCACCGTAGAATAGAAACTGAGATCGCCGTGGCCATCAACTCAGTGAAGATCGTGGTGGATGACGAGACGCTCGGCTCGAGTTTGCGAAAAAGAGGGGGAGGGGGCCTCGTGAGTTTTTGCGCTGTCAAAGGGAGTCAGGAGCTCGAATACGAATTAGGGTTTAGGTCGCATGATGAAGTGGTAGATGCGAGGCAGGGATTCGCGATGGGAAGTGAGGTTCGTTGTCGACTTCGATTAGGGTAGAGGCGGCGATGGTCAGCGAATGGGGTTTGACAGCGGGCAGATGGCGACGCGAGTGTCGAGGCCGTGGCTGGGTTCGACTTTGATTTGAAAGACAGTTGTTGAAGGATTGGGGTTGCGATCAAATCAGGGAACGCGAGGCGATATAGCCTCATGGTCGGCAAAACTGTGAGTATTCTTTAGTTGATACTTGATTTGGCATTCAAGTATGAATATTTTGTTTCTACATTTTGTCCTGGTATGGATTGCTGAAGTGCCTGATTTCAATATTTAACGATCTGTTAATAGCATTGTAAAAATTTAATGCATTCCATAATATTTAGCAAGTGTCACAACTGATCACTCAACAATCAAACTTTAACCCTACAGAACATGTAAAACAGAAATAGGAGTTTAGATATCGAAGCACCTATACAAAGTTAATTTTAAAATTTTAATCACTAGATAAATTAAATTTTAGATTAAAATGATTTATTGGTAAGTCAAATTTAAATCAGAAAACCAAGGTGAGTAAATCTCACTTTGGTGGATTTCTATTTAAATTTGAATGATTAAATTTAAATGTTTGGTTGAATGATTGAATTGATTTGATATGCCCTATGAATTGATGATCTGGTGATTTTGTTTTGAAGGGTTCTCGAGTTAATTGTTGCTTAACTCGTAGTATTGGGAATTTTAAGTTGTTTTAAACTTCAACATAAATAAAGAAATGTTTCCATTTTTAGTTACTAAGGGTTGAATGAATTAATTAAGATGAATTAATCAGTAACAACCGACTTATGGGAAGTTAATCGGTATAAGTAATTAAGGATGAATGTAAATTAATAATTAATTTATTTATTAAGCAAATAAGATCATTCAATGATCTTAGTTGAGACTAATTAATATCGTGAAGTTAATTTAAGGTAATTACTTGAATGTGATAGAAAGGTAATTAATCAGGATTGATTAATTAAGATGGATAATGAAGGGTTGACTAATTATTTGATTTTGGAATTTACTAATATTTAATGAAGAAATCTAAACGAATGTGGTTAGAAATTAAATTAGAACCATTGAATTATTTGGCATGTGTTGGATAATTGAATGGTATTGGATGTTTTGAAGGTGTTGATATCTCTGATATGAAATGTTGTGTATTCCATTTAAATAATTTGGGATAAGATAACATGAGTTTCGAAGAGACCGGGGTCGGGTATTCGGAATACCCGAAACCACTTCAAAATTTTAGATTGTCTTGTGAAGTCAATAGGCTGGAAGGAAATTATTTAAGTAAATTGGATTATTTTATCAAAGTGGTGTACATAGAAATTGATGGGTTGAATAAGTGTTGTTTATAGCAAACTGTGAATTTGTTAAATTGATATAAGTTACCCGGGCTAAGATAAGATGTTTGCTTTGGTATTCTATGTTGGTTGAGTTTACTCACGCTGGTTTCCAGCCTGACCCGGGTGTTACTTTGATGTAATGCTCGGGTCAGACCGAGTATTACAGATTTCAGGTACGGACGTTCTGGAGCTCAGGAGTCGAGCTGGATGGCAGGAACGTATAGAGTATTTCTGCTGCAGTATATATTTGTGTATCTGTGACATGAAAATTGAATGTATTTCAGTGACTAAATATATGTAAACTCTGATGTATTAAAATGTAATTTACAGATACAGTATTCTTGTAAACTGTATTATTTGCTATTATATTTTATCCGCTGCGATTGTGAGATGTTGATGTTTCTGTTCTTCTTCTTCTACCTCTTTCTTCTTTTCCTAACTATCTGGAATTTTCGGCTTCGAAAATTCCGGGTCGTTACACGAGCTTTCTCTACTTTAAGGAGAAACTCTACTTGATCCTTTCACTGTTAGGGTTATAGCCCATGGGAATAGTTATGCCGCTATCCCGGTTGTATTCATAAGCATTATAGAGAATCTTGAAGGCTTTAGCAGCAGCCACCTTCTTAGGCTCCTCCTTAGTAATCCGACCCAAGTTCTCCTTCTTAACCTGTGCAGGCTCATCTTCAGCTGTCTTATGCTTGGCCTTCAGATCTCTCAAGGCTTTCTCCAAATTAGCAACCATCACTTAGAAGACCTCAAGTCCTAAAGAGATTTCTCCCTTTCATCCTAGGCCTCCTTAAATTCAGCAAACTCTTTCCTCAAAGCTTCGGCCTTCTCCACTTCCCACTCCATCTTTTCAAACCCCCGGTGCAAAAATGAGAAGTTAAGCAAGACTTGAAGGAAAGAAATTTTTATGGAAACTAAAGGAATAAATACCTCATTCATTAAAAAAACACCCTCAGCTAGTCTTCCAACCCTAAACTCAACATCTTCTTGAAGCTGCCTATATCATCCGCTATCTCCACTCGGGAGCTTCCTATAACCTTAGAAAGATGGGCATCAATAACAGAATGGGTCACTTCAATCACCCAATCCAAGTGGTCATTTGGGGAGGTCAGAGCAATTACATCCGGTCCAGACTTGGTTTTGGAAGAGAAGGTCCTTTTTAGGTCTTTTATATGGCGATTCCTTTAAGACTGGCTTTTGTCGAGTAGAAGTAGAAGTAAAAGAGGACTTGTTCAAGTGCATTTCACCTATCGAAAGCATATCATCAGAAGCCGCTGCAACATAAAAAGAGAAGACAGGTAAGTTAAGAAAATTTCCGTTTCATAAAAATAAAGTCTTAGAATACATACTATTAGGTATTTAAGACCAAGGTCTACCCTTGGAAGCAGCATCTTTTCTTACAGCCTCAATGGTTTTTAGGTTAGAGCCAGTGGGTTCATCAGGTTTACTTAGGTCAATCACATCCAAAGGCATAGTTTCGGTTGAACGGAGATCACAACCAAAATTTTTGGCCAAGGGCGAAAATAGCCCACAAGCCTTAAGATTAGCCTTGGTAAGGACTATATGTCTAAGTCTCTCTACCTCCGGTATTTTCATAACCTCCTCATACCTATAGTCAAAGAAGTCCTTAAGGGTTGGAACTGTATCCCTTCCAAGCTTAGTTAAGGTGATAAAAAATATTAAAGAAAGTTGTGACCAAAAATAAGAGCCTTTGAGACAAAAACAGTTCGAAATGCTTACAGGTCTCCAGAAGATTAGAGACAATCTGGGTCCTCTGTCTTTACAAAAAACCAATGTATAGGTGTAACCTTACTGAGTGGTTTAATCAGGGGCATCTTCTTCCAAAAAGAAGGAAATATATAGGAATCAATGAACTACCAACTGACCTATGAATATTATATAAGTAATGGATCTCGGAGGTAGTCATATTTTGATACCCTTTCTTCGGGTATAAGATCGCCAGAGCAAACAAAGTGCTGTATAAAACCACCCCAAGCTGAATTGGGTTAAGACCATAGAATTCCAGAATATCAACGAATAGAGAGGCAAGGGGAAGCGATATCTTGTTTGCTAAATGCTCTAGCGTCCAAGTAAAGAATCCTTCAAGGGGATCACTCTAGTCATCTTCATAACTTGAAGCCTTAACCGCAATTCCCTCGATCCCATAACTATTAATCCAATTCTCTAGCTCCCCCTGTTCAGTTATTGGTGTATCTGTGGCAAGGTCTAAATGAACGAGCGTTAAGCTAGCAACTTAACAAGAACCCAAATAATGACTTGTGGTTCAAAAAGGGATTGGAGCTAAAATTGGATTTTACGGCCCAGACTCAAAGATTCAAGATTAACACAAAAATAAGGAAAAACTACAAAGCAGTTATCAACCTGGAACAATGAAAAACCCAATCTAAGGACAAAAACCATAATCTACGAGATAATATGCATCATGGACTATCCAGTCAGATAATACCCCAACTCAAAATCAATCACTAATATGATAATGGAAATCAAAATCGAATTTTTCATAAATTTGAAAAAGGGGCTGCATGTGGATATTAATAACATAATAAAAACTGATAAAGAATATAGAAAAAATGAAAACTTACCGTTTCAAATAAGGTTTTGCAATGATCCGAGGAAGATTCCAAGCGTCAGTGATAGATGCAATTATTAGAAATGCGAGTAAAGAAGAAAAGAAAGAAAGGGTTTATCAAAACCTCGAAATTAACAGCAAAGATTACCTATCCAAATAAACCTTAGCCATAGATTACATATGGCAAAATCAAAAGGAAAATCATCCTAGGACAAAGAAAAGGAACGCACTTTTCAGAAAGGCCAATGAAACCGTGACAGTTGGAAAAGGCATCTAATGCGAGTTCAGGACCCATCCTTTCAGGATCAAATCTTGACTTTCCTCTTCTTATAGATCTCACAAGACCGGTATCTCCTCATGGTCCCAAGTTATATTTTGCCTCTCAGCATCGAAACAATTTCGCTTGTCAATTAGTCTAGATGACTTCAACTGTCTCTCGACACTGAAAAGTTTTGCTTGTCACTTAGTCTAGACGACTTCAAGTGTCAAGCATGATTTTCAAAAGTTTGATCTCATGGTCCCAATTCATATTCTTACCTCTCGATGTTTAGTCATTTTTACCCTGCCTAGATGGTTTCAAATGACAAGTCTAATTTTGGCCCCTTGGTCCAAATTAAATCTCCTTCTTTTGATTTTCAAAATCTTAAACATTCTGTTCTCTCGATATCCCCTGTTCTCCATCCAAAACTAAGTATCGTAACTTTTTTCATACATATGATGAAAGCTGAACTCAGGAGATAATCAAGAGAAATGAACCAAACCCACTCACTTCAAAGTTCACTCCATATTTCATATATGAAGTAAACTTTGAGAAGCATGTGTTACACCAAAAATTCTCAACGGTAAAAACGACGATTATCTTCCGAAGGAAAATTAAGCATTCTCCATTTATGTATGATACAAAAGTCGCTTTACCTAGATGTATAAGAACCTAATGGGATAAGGTCATATCGAAAGAATAGTGCCACAGGCTGAAAGGAATCCCCCATTAGCAAGTCTGAATCCCAAGACATCAGTTTATAAAAGCAGGGATCTATGGCCGAGGTGGACAACAAGGACAACACACGGCTAAGATGTTAAAGACCATTCAAACGGAAGGCAAGTCATCAATCCACGCCTCTTAAGTAGCCCCCTTGGATGAATAACACAAGCTCAAATCATAGCTGCCCAATAAGCAACTTCAGCAATCTATGAAGGAAACTCTCCACCAATAGCACCACGACATACTAGCTATAAATAAGTGGCAATCCTAAGGCATAAGAGTCGGTTGACACATAGAAAAGTAACTGAAAATATATTGTACTTTTCTATATTAGAGCTCTCCTAGAAACTCTTTAATGATAGAAATATCTAAGCCTATTGTTATAAGCCTCTCGGCTAAACTAGAGTGACTAAAAATGAAAAGATAGTGGACGAAGGGACTTTCGGCTCGAACCATTATAAAATTCTTGATGTTATTTACATTTCGCACTGTCCACTTGGCAATCATTATTGTGACTCTATAATTCATCAGTTCATTACACCAACTTACTATATCACATCTCAGCAACCTCCTAACTGGTACCTAGCAATTAATAGATTCCCAAAGCCCTACCTTTAAATTATGGAGTGTTGGTGTTAACAAAATTCTACACTAACAATATTTGTATAGCTGTGCGGGGTATCTATATCTCTTGAATTTCTTGAATTATTTTAGGATTTTTCTCAATGCCCTTAGTGCTTACTACAAAGCTAAGGAAATTTCCCGAACGTAAAGCAAAAGAACATTTCATGGGATTGAGCTTCAGTTTTATTTGTGGAGGATGCCAAACGTTTTTACCAACTTCTTCACATACCCTCAGCCCTTTAAAACTTGACCAATATATCATACATGTATACTTCCATTGAATGAGAGATTTGTTGAGCAAACATTCAATTGACAAGTCGTTGGTATATTACACATGCGTTGCAAAGTTCGAAAGGCATGGCTCGGTAGCTGTGTAATCTAGTATTGGTGATGAAAAGGTATGCTCCTGATTAGGGTCGTGCATGACAATTTGGTTATACCTTATGTAATAACCTTCTTCAGAATGGGTCTAATTTTGGACCCAATGAAAGCCCAATCGAAACTTAGGTCCATTCCAAAGCTTTCCATTAATTGGTAAAATTAATTAATAAACAATACATAGAGCAATATGTCCATGCTTTCAAAATCTCATAGCAAAAGGGATAAAATATAATAATAAAGTAAGTACCATTCAAAATTTCCAAATCTTAGAAATAAAATTATTCCAAATATCTATAAATGTCTCAAAGTAGAACATCAACAAGTCTAAAATCTGGGTACATCAAAATACTTCCTTCTTTATACTTCACTGTCAGCATCATTTTCTCCTAACCTGTGAGTTGTAATAAGGAGCAAGTTAGAACAATTATGTCCGGTGAATGAAAATCTCAAGTCTTAACAAAAGAGTGTTTGGGTAGTATCATTCAAATGAGTATTATATCTGTAACATCCCCCATTTTGAAGCCCAAAACTAAGTGTTACAGATGTTGTAGTCATCCATAGTATTAATTTTCAATGACAAAATACGACTATGTTAACCATATCAATAATCAGAAGCACATGAATAAGAAACTTTTCAAACACAATTAAGTAATAAACTTTCATATTTCAATTCACCAGTAAGATTCAATATTCATTACATAATGTAATGCCCCACCTCGAGACCCCCATAAAAAAGAGAATTACTGGGTAATTCCATCTGCTAATGCGAAGAATAGGGCTGGTTAAGGGCGGCCATCATAGTCTTTCATCATATAAGAGCTAAGTATTCGACATACTTAATTCTTAACTATTACACTACTATGGTGGTTATAGGATCGATTCAGAAACAAAACATAATAACCATAACAATCACAAGTCACAGAACAGCAACACATATAATATATACATACATATATATCAACTATAATAGAACCCGTCACAAGTGGTATTCAACCACAATATATACATACATCCCCATAAAAGAATATATGCATCATAGGTTCCCAACAAAAAGACTACAACACAAAGCAAAGCCATTTATCCAAAGGCGAAGGAGAAGTCAAAAAGACATAGCTAGCAAAAGGGTCCAACAACCTAACCTGCAACTCGGTCTGACCTGAATAATGAATACACTGGTTAGGCTAACTGGAACTTGATATTAGCATAAGATGAAATGATACGAATGCATAAGGGAAGTATTCCTTTAATTCTAAAGGAATAGTATAAGTAATGTCTATTTATACATCCAAGGGTGGAAGCTTCATAGAAGCCATAGTTAATTCATAAAAGGGTTTAACATGTCATAAATGGTTCATGTTCTATGGAATTCAAAATAAGTGAATCTAGCAAACTCATGAGCCATAGAAGAAGCATCAAAATCCTCAAAATCAAATATCATGGAACTCTAATACGAGTTCAATACCTCATTATCAAAATCACCATAAAAATGCATATATATATATATAAGCCTATCTTTAACTCAAGGCTACAATAAAATCAACATCTCAAAATGGTGAAATCGAAGCAAATCAAAACTTATAAAAATCCCTGAATTGGCCAAATCCCCGATTGCATGCCGAAGCATTGCTGCACATGCCAAACTTGAACTAGTACTATATATATTATAGGTACCCATCTCAGACAACCATAGTCGTAATACATCATGACGACCGAAGTCGTAATATATCGTGACCACCGAAATCGTAGAACATCGTGATGACCGAGGTCGTAAAACATCGTGACGACCGAAGTCGTAGAACATCGTGATGACCCGAAGGTCTATAATACTGGTAAACGTTGTGAATGCATCACAAACTCTCAAATAGGAATCCGAAAAGTGTTACCGTACGTCCCATACCACACGTTCGCGCTTAGCGGTTTACTAACTGCTAGTCGATGCCACACTAGAAAACATCATTAAATCAAAATCCTCATAAAATCATATCTCGCCTCATCTCATTGGCGAGTAGTAAAAAGCATCATACTTGTCTCATCTCATCGACAAGTATAAGACATCATGATGATTTTATATAAACCATACTTCCCGAAAAGGAAATCTCCATCTTAAAACTTGCCACATTTCATCGCCCAATAAAATACATCATGATGGTTCTCATCGATTATACTCGTAAATAGGAGATCTCGAACCATAAAGTTCGCCAAATATTGGCCATCTCGGAAGATTCCTAAATATAGGAATTAAAATACTCAAAATACGCCATAATATGGCAAATCCTAGAAATCAACTCAAATGAATATACTCGAGTGGTTTCGATCGTACAAGTCTGGAATTAACCGATAAAATAAACTCACGTGTCCCATACCATGTGTTTTACTAAATCATTAAATTCTCTTTCTCATATGTCTGAAAAGTGTAAAAATAATATATATTATTTATAAAATATTTTACTTAAGAAAATGAGATTTTTAAATAATTTTCTAAAAACATTTTGAAGACATTTTATTGAAATTTCCCCTTATTATAGGAAATAAATATATTTAAAATACTTTGAAATAATTTATAAATGATTTGAAAATATTTAATAATAATGATTTCAAAAATCAAATCATTTAGAAATTTTCTCAAAATTTATTTAGAAGAAATAATGCTTGAAAATCGAGAAAAACATTGAAAATACACCCAATCGATATTCAAATTCAAATCGAATCTAAACTCAAATTTTAAATTTTCAAATTCCTTCAATCCTCGGCTAATCCATTGATGCATATCATAGCCCATAATCATCATAAAAATCGTCTCAAAATTTGCATAAAAATTAGCCATAAATCTATAGAAATAGGTAAGCATACTAGGTAAAAAGGCTCAAATCAAAAGGCAGAACACTCACGTACCTGGGCCAATAGAGGTCAACCCAGACCCGTGGCTAGGTCGACTTGGAGACTGCTGGGTCGACCTGACTGTCGACCTAGGCTATGGAATTTTTCCCTAGGTGTTTTCTGCTTCGTATTGAACTTTGAACAACAAATTAAAGTACCAAACGATCAAGTTTTGCAACAAAAATGGAAATGCATAGAGTTTGACAACTAAACTACAATAAAAGGTTAATATTAGCAATAATTACCGATATTATTACATTGACTCAATTAAAATCCAATAAATGATTATTTTCACTCCAAATCCTCAAAATAAAGTTATTAAAACTTTATCTTCATCAATTTATATTTATTTCAACAATTAAATGTTGAAATGCATTACTTGATTAATTTATTAACTTAAATTACCAAAAATTCCAATATTTTCAATTTATTAACCAAATCCCCATACAATAAATTTGTAAACTCAAGATTTAACTCCAAACTCATTGTTTATTGGAAATAACAATTTTTAACAAATTCCAACTTCTCTATTTCATTTTATTCTCAAACTATCGTTATAATTTAATATTATAACTAATCACCAATACCAGGGTTGTTATAGACTCCCTCGTTAATAAAATTGCGTCCTTAAAATTTCTAGATGGAATCTGTACTCAACACAATTTTATTTCATCAAACAAAGGGAATTTAGATAGATTAAAATGGAAAATTCTTACCTTCATCGTGAGAAGATAAGAATCCAGGATACGATCGCTCGATAAATTCTCTAGTTTTCCATGTACAGTCATTGGGATTATCGGACCATTGAATCTTCACGAGCGGAGCACTCTTGTTTCGAAGATGTCTAGTCTCCGAAGTAAGAACTCTCATAGGGTGCTACACATAAGATAGATTAGGAGAGACCTTCAACTTCTCTAAAGCACGAGAATCAAGCACAGAATCTGAATCTCGTAGACACTTCCTCAATTGAGAAATGTGAAATACATCGTGAACTCCAGAAAACTGATCGGGAAGTGCTATTCAGTATGAAACAAGACCGATATGCTCTGTAATATGAAATGGCCCAATATAGTGTGGTGCCAACTTCCCTGTCTGGCTGAAGCGTATCACTCCCTTTAGAGGAGAAGCTCGGATATAAACAAGATCGCCCACTGAGAACTCAAGAGGCCTCCTACGGTTGTCCGTGTAGGATTTCTATCGACTGTGAGCCTCTTTCATTCTCTCTCGGATAAGATGGATCTTCTCAGATGATTCACGAATAGACTTGGGGCCTAGAATGAGCTTTTACCCCGATTCAAGCCAACAAGATGGAGAACGACACGGCCTTCCATATAAGGCTTCAAAAGGAGCCATGCCGATAGAAGATTGGTAGCTATTATTATAAGCAAACTCAACTAGAGGAAGATGATCCTCCTAGCTACCACCAAAATCCAAGATACAAGCATGAAGCAGATCTTCCAAAATACGGTTCACCCGTTCAGTCTGTCCATCGGACTGTAGGTGATAAGCTGTGCTAAGATTAAGCTTTGTGCCCAAAGCTTGCTGGAGACTCTGCCAGAAGTGACTCATGAAAAGAGGATCACTATCACATACAATAGATGAAGGAACACCGTGCAATCGCACGATCTCCTTAATATATAGCTTCGATAAGAGAGATGTCGTCCTATTAGATTTAATAGGAATGAAATGTGCGGACTTGGTAAGATGATCCACAACAACCCAAGTACTTCTATGGCCTGACCTCGAACGAGGTAATCCATTATCGAAATCCATAGAAACTTGGTCCCATTTCCACAATGGAACCTCTAAAGGCTGAAGGAGAACACATGGTCACTGATGCTCGACCTTAATAAGCTGACAAGTTATGCAATTGCTTACAAAACTTGCTATATCTTGCTTCATGCCTTACCAGTAATAGAGACGATGCATATCAGCATACATCTTGCTACTGCCTAGATGAATAGTATACTTAGAATGGTGACACTCGTGTAGAATGTCCCGCCTAAGTTCTGGAATAGAAGGCACAACAAGACAGTTCTTCTTTCGAAGACACCCATACATATCGATGCTGAAATCCCTCATCTCAATATCATCGTGGGATTCAGACTTACACTTCTGGATAAGAACAGATATATCGTAATCTTGCCACTGTGCCTCGGCAATCCTATCTAGAAGAGTAGGACAAGCTTCCATGCTATATAATAGAATAGGAGACTCGAAAGTGGAATCACGATCCCGAATATCACACATAGAAAGAGTCTCAAGAGCTTTCCATTCTGCAATATCATGGAAATAATAGATGAATGCTTTCAGCTTAAAGCATCAGCTACTCGATTCCTCTTGCCAGGGGTATACTGAATATCAAAATCATATGAAGCTAGAAACTCGAGCCAACGTTGCTATCGCATGTTGTGCTCCTTTTGGGTGAACAAATATTTGAGAGATTTGTGATCAGTGAAGAGAGTAAAATGTTCACCCAACAGATAATGACACCATAACTTCAAAGAAAAGACGATGGTGGCAAGCTCTAAATCATGGGTAGCGTACCGAACCTCATTCGGACGTAATTGGCTTGAGGCCTAGGCAACTACCCTATCCTTCTGCATAAGAACAGCACCGAGGCCGTTGTAGCTGGCATCGGTATAAATTATAAGATCCTGATTCCCTTTGGAAACCACAAGAATAGGAGCATTAGTGAGAAGCTCCTTCAATCTTTGAAAGGAAGCCTCACACTTATCAGACCATAAGAAGCGAACGCCTTTCCTCGTAAGGTTAGTCGAGGGTAGCGCAATATGGGAAAAGTCTTTGATGAAACGACGGTAATAACCCACCAAACCCAGAAAGCTATGAATCTCATGAACATTCTCAGGCCTCTTCCAATTCTGGATGGCTTCGATCTTAGATGGATCACCGAAATGCCTTCGAAAGAAACAACGTGACCTAAGAACTTAACTTGTTTTTCCCAGAAATTGTACTTAGGAAGCTTTGCTTTGAGTTGATGCTGTAAAAGAGTACTCAAAACAATTCTAAGATGTCGAGCATGATCAGCTTCAGACTTAGAATACACAAGGATGTCGTCGATGAAAACAAGAATGAACTTATCGAGATATTCCCGGAATACTCGATTCATAAGGTCAATGAAGTAAGCAGGAGCATTCGTCAAACCGAATGGCATGACGAGCCACTCATATGATCCACATCGAGTGCGGAATGGTATAAGTGGAATGCTGTCTTTTGCAACTCGGAGCTGATGAAATTAGGTGGCGAGGTCGAGCTGCGAGAAGACCTTAGCGCCACTCAACTGATCGAACATATCGTCAATCCAAGGTAGGGGATAACGATTCTTGATGGTTAATTCATTAAGCTTGCGATAATCCATGCATATCCTAAGAGTCCCATCGGACTTCCTCACGAATACCACTACGGCTCCCCACGGTGACGAACTAGATCGAATGAAATGCTTGGCTTCAAGCTCAAGGAGTTGCTTCTGGAGTTCCTCATTCTCTTTGGTAAACATCCTCGTGGGAGGATGACTAATTAGTTGCGCGCCTGGGATAAGGTAGATGCGGAACTCGATAGCCCGCTTGGGTGGTAATCTTGAAACAAGCTTAAATAAATCTGGAAAGTCGTGAACAATAGGAATCTAAGACACATCATCATCACCGTCTCGAGATTCAAGAGAGAACAGAGAAGCTTCGGAATCATGATCGATATCCCAAAGAATAAGGGACAGCTGATCAGGAGAGTCGGGATGTCGAAGATATAAGACTCTCTCTAAACATAGAATAATGGCATCGTATCGAACTAGCCAGTCAATACCTAATAACATATCGAATCCAAGACAAGGAATTACATGCAGATTCACACGAAAAGAAAAGCTACAAATAAGAATCTCAACATCATCACAAAGCATACTAAGGGTTGCGGATCCCCCGATAGGATTCGCAATCCTCAAAGAAGTAATCAAGCAAGAAACATCCAATTGCAAAGCATCAATGAGTTTCTTTGATACGAATAAATGCGACGCACCCGTATCGAATAAAACTCTAACAAATCGATCATGGAAAAGAATGGAATCTTCTAAAATAGTAGGAGATATACCACGAGACTGAGATGCACTACCAGAATCCTTCGCAAGATTGAGATTCCCCAAGCTAGGACCTCCCTCCCTCTTAGGACAAGCAGAAATCAAATGCCCTTCCTTTTTACAATATAAGCACCTCTTAGGATTAGGACATTCCTTCACAAGATGATCATGAGAACCACAATTATAGCATGCCACAACCTTTGTTGAAGGAGGTGTAGCATGAGAATGAGAAGTTGAACCACCTTGCTTCTTCTTCTTACTAGGCTGGAACGGCTTGGATTTGCGGAAAGGAAACCTCTTCTTGTTCGAATTTCTCCAAACCTCTGCCTCGCCATCACTATCTTTCTCCTTCTCGACTGCCTCAAGGTGAAGGGCCACATCAACAAGTTCCTCAAAAGACAATTTGAGTTGGAGCATAAGGGATTTCTTCAGATATTTCTTAAGTCCAGAAACGAACTTAAAATTCTTCTAGTAAGGAGTACTAATATGCTCAAGACCATATTTATGCAAAGCCTCGAACGAAGCCACATACTCTAAAACTGTCGACTTCCCTTGCTTAATATCAAGGAAACGTCGAGCGAAGATAGCCTTCTCCGATACTGGGACAGACTTAAGCTCGAATCTCTCTCTGAAATGCTCCCACTCTAAGGTAGACTCATCAATCTCCGCAATGAGCAATTCATACCAATCCAACGCATGTTCTTGCAACATACTAGATGCGATAAGAACTCGATGGTGGCTAGAAATCTCCATGCGAGTAAATATGCGCTCGCATGTACGGAGCCATGCCTGGACCTCTAAGACTGACTCCGTGCCTCTGAATGGTTTGCCTCCAAGATGAGTATAATCGCTACTCATGCGCGCAAATACAAATTTGCGTGGAGGGGAAGAACGGGTTGGAGCTGGAGGCTGAGTGCTCCTAAGTAGCTCAAGAATCTGATCGGTCGACATATAAACTCCTTCGGGATGAGAACCACTGGACGATCTTGCCTCCGAAGTGCGACCTCTTCCTCTTCCAGCCATTTGCTGAAAGTTAAGATAAGATAGGATTATTCACAGGAGTAGATATTAGCAATTTAAATGCATTAAATAAGGAATACTACAGAATTAAAATTAACATTCCAAGACATATTCCTTTCTATCTACTCCCAAAGGAATCAAAAGGTTACGGACAAGGTCAGGTTGAACTACGATTGGGGATGATATTTACAAGTGTATTATACTTGATGTATGATGATCATGTATACCATTCTGTGTTTATTACATTTTGTTCTGAATCCTGCTCTGATACCAAACTATAATGCCCCACCCTAAGACCCACATTAACAAAGAGAACTATTGGGTAATTCTGTCTGCTAATGCAGCGAATAGGGCTGGTTAAGGGTGGCCATCATAGTCTTGCATTAGATAAGATCTAAGTATGTCGGTTTTGGCACTCATATTTTTTTCAATTTTTTGACTCAAGTATTCGACATACTTAATTCTTAACTATTACACTACTATGGTGGTTACAGGATCGATTCAGAAACAAAATATAATAACCATAACAGTCTCAAGTCACAGAACAGCAACACAGATAATATATACATACACATACATCAACTATAATACAACCCGTCACAAGTGGTATTCAACCACAATATATACATACATCCCTATAAAAGAATATATACATCACAAGCTCCCAACAAAAAGACTACAACACAAAACAAAGCCATTTATCCAAAGGCGAAGGAGAACTCCAAAAGACATAGCTAGCAAAAGGGTCCAACAACCTAACTTGCAACTCGGTCTGACCCAAATAATGAATACACGGGCCAGGCTAACTAGAACTTGATATTAGCATAAGATAAAGTGATACGAATGCATAAGGGAAGTATTCCTTTAATTCTAAAGGAATAGTATAAGTAATGTCTATTTATACATCCAAGGGTGGAAGCTTCATAGAACCCATAGTTAATTCATAAAAGGGTTTAACATGTCGTAATTGGTTCATGTTCAATGGAATTCAAAATAAGTGAATCTAGCAAACTCATGAGCCATAGAAGAAGCATCAATATGCTCAAAATCAAATATCATGGAACTCTAATACGATTTCAATACCTCATTATCGAAATCACCATAAAAATGCATATATATATAAGCCTATCTCTAACTCAAGGCTACAATATAATCATCATCTCAAAATGGTGAAATCGAAGCAAACCAAAACTTATAAAAATCCCCGAATTGGTCAAATCCCCGATTGCATGCCGAAGCAATGCTGCACGTGCCAAACTCGGACCTGTACTATATATATTATAGGTACCCATCTCAGGCGACTGTAGTCATAATACATCATGACGACCGAAGTCGTAATACATCGTGATGACCGAAGTCGTAGAACATCAAGATGACCGAGATCGTAAAACATCATGACGACCGAAGTCGTAGATCATCGTGATGACCCGAAGATCTATAGTACTGGTAAACATCGTGAATGCATCAAAAACTCTCAAATAGGAACCTGAAAAGTGTTAACGTGCGTCCTACACCCGTTCGTACTTAGCGGTATACTAACTGTTAGTCGATGCCACACTAGAAAACATCATTAAATCAAAATCCTCATAAAATCATATCTCGCCTCATCTCATTGGCGAGTATAAAAAAGTATCATACTTGTCTCATCTCATCAACAAGTATAAGACATCATGATGGTTTTATATAAACCATACTTCCCAAAAAGGAAATCTCCATCTTAAAACTTGCCTCGTTTCATCAACCAATAAAATACATCATGATGGTTCTCATCGATTATACTTCTAATAGAAGATCTCGAACCATAAAGTTCGCCAAATATTGGCCATCTTGGAAGATTCCTAAATATAGGAATTAAAATTCTTAAAATACGCCATAATATGGCAAATCCCAGAAATCATCCCAAATCAATATACTCGTGTGGTTTCGATCGTACAAGTCTAAAATTAACCGATAAAATAAACTCACATATCCCATACCACGTGTTTTAGTAAATTATTTAATTCTTTTTCTCATATGTCTGAAAAGTGTAAAAATAATATATATTGTTTATAAAATATTTTACTTGAGAAAACGGGATTTTTACATAATTTTCTAAAATTATTTCGAAGACATTTTATTGAAATTTCTCCTTATTATAGGAAATAAATATATTTAAAATAATTTGAAATGATTTATAAATGATTTGAAAATATTTAATAATAATGATTTCAAAATCCAAATCATTTAGAAATTTTCTCAAAATTTATTTGGAAGAAATAGTGCTTGAAAATCGAGAAAAACGTTGAAAATACACCCAATCGATATTCAAATTCAAATCAAATTTAAATTCAAATTTTAAAATTGCAAATTCCTCTAATCCTCGGCTAATCCATTGATGGATATCATAGCCCATAATCATCATAAAAATCGTCTCAAAATTTGCATAAAAATTGGCCACAAAACCATAGAAATAGGTAAGCATACAAGGCAAAAAGGCTCAAATCAAAAGGCAGAACACTCACGTGCCTTGGCCAATAGGGGTCAACCTAGACCAGTGGCCATGTTGACCTCCAAGTTGACCTGGAAACTACTGGGTTGACCTACCTGTCGACCCAGGCTACGGAATTTTTTCCCTAGGTGTTTTCTTCTTCATATTGAAGTTTGAACAACAAATTGGAGTACCAACGATCAAGTTTTACAACGAAAATTAACATGCATAGAGTTTGACAACTAAACTACAATTCAAAAAAGATCCAGCTATAATTCGACTGAAAATCAAAGGGTTATGGCCACTCAAAGTGGCAACTAGAAACAAGAAATCAATAAAACAACAGACAACAAGATGAACGTATACAGTAAACTTTTTACATAGCGATTTCTTTACAGGCAGCATCTTCCAGTTAGCAAATGTGAGTTTTTACTCACCTTGATGATTTAGCAAAGTTTTGTTAGCAAGCAACGATTTTTGGTAGAGAATAGAGGCTCTAAGCACTTGTACTTGCTGAAAAAGAAGCATGCAGAAAGAATAGAACAAGTTACAGTAAATTCATACCCAATTCAAAACCTTTGATGAAATTTACAGAGAATTGGGGTTTGATTACCTTTTATTTTCTTATTCTAGTGAATTCTCTTCTTGAATTAGCAGCAAATTTTGGTGGAAATTAGATTTAGTTGAAGGTAGCCATGAATTTTCTACTTTCTTTTGTTTACTATCTAGTTTGCTTTGAAAAGATGGAGCAAATGAAAACTACGTACAGTTAGTTTTCTCAAACCAGAGTGTTCTAGATAACTGGCTAATGGATCGATTCATACCCAAATGAGCCCAACTGTAAAAATACTTAGTGAAAAATAACAAAGGAATGTATACATTTTACCTATTTTATAACTATATGCACAAATTCCCTTATTTGAAAGCCAATAAAATGTATACATCTTATTTGTATGCAATTGAACTTGTTATTAGAACAAAATAAAATTTATTTTAATTATAAAAAGATATTTTTAACAAAAAAACCCAATTTTTGACAATATTTTACAATTTACACTATTTTAGTGTAAAACTCTATTTTTAAAGCACGACTTGTTCAAAAATTACTTTCTTTGTCAAACAAATCATTTTAACTTTATTGAATCATCAAAATATTATTTTCAGACAATATTTCATCTTTTATTTTAATAAAATACATATTTTCTTCATATTTATCCTTTTATTTTCAATAAAAGGTTAATATTAGCAATAATTACCAATATTATTACATTGACTCAATTAAAATCCAATAAATGATTATTTTCACTCCAAATCCTCAAAATAAAGTTATTAAAACTTTATTTTCATCAATTTATATTCATTTCAACAATTAAATGTTTAAATGCATTACTTGATTAATTTATTAACTCAAATTACCAAAAATTCCAATATTTTCAATTTATTAACCA
Source organism: Allium fistulosum (assembly GCA_030737815.1). Classification (NCBI taxonomy): domain Eukaryota; kingdom Viridiplantae; phylum Streptophyta; class Magnoliopsida; order Asparagales; family Amaryllidaceae; genus Allium; species Allium fistulosum. Next base: position 745,921,168 of record CM060905.1, on the reverse strand, counting down.
AATCTCCATGCAATAAATTTTTAAACTCAAGATTTAACTCCAAACTCATTGTTTATTGGAAATAACAATTTTTAACAAATTCCAACTTCTCTATTTCATTTTATTCTCAATATTAAATTATAACTATCGTTATAATTTAATATTACAGGTAATCACCAATAACAGGGTTGTTACACATAATCTCATTCGATCCCACGTTCAAAGGAAATATACTTATTACAATATACTCGAGGAGCGATATATGTAGATTCCCCATTGATCGATCAATGTCTACTACTGCTTGACAGTTATAATTTTTGTCATCGCATCCATTCAAACAAAATGAATTACATAGCGGATTAAATAAAACTTCGAATGTAGCTAGCTTGTCTCCTGCATTTCTTCGGAAGCTTATTCTTCTAACTAGAAACCTGAAATCCCTTACTCCCGACCTACTCAAATGAGTACAGGAGAGTTTAAGGGAGAAACAAAAACTTTGGGTCAGACAAAAAGTCTGGTCTGAATAATAACCTACCACCTCAAACCAAATAGTTATCTAGTGAGACCACGCTGTTGAGCAGGACGAGTTTTCCCCTTACTGGTACCTTAATCAGGATATCAACCATATATTATGCTCCTGCATCCATAATGGTTAAAACATACTAAATAAACATTTGCAATCATGTAACATACAATGGACTACCCATTCCAATTTATTTGACTATCCATCTTTTATTTATGTGGACTACCCATCTCTCATATATACATTACATAGATTAACTATGCTATACCATATGGACGACCCATCACATGGTTTTGCTATTTAAATTATATGGACTATCCATCCCATATGTTCCATTTATCTAAAATAATGTGGACTATCCATCACACATCTCATAGTTTTCCTAAGATGACTCTGAACCATCATTAACCATATAGAGACTATCCATCTCTAGCATTATGGGGACTATCTATCACACACCTTGTAGTTTTCATAGGATGACTATAAACCCATAAAATACCAATTTATAATTAGGTTATAACTTTATTCTCCCAAGTGCTCAACATATGTCTATTGGTATCCCCGATAAGGTTGTATAATCCTTAAACTTATAACATCTCAAAACGATATACATTGGTATCCCAAATGATAAATGTCAAAATTATAAAATAATACACATTGGTATCCCTAACAAATAATGTCAAATTCATAAACTTATGACATATAGAAATATAAACATTTGGTATCCCCAAGGAATAATGTCAAAATCATAAGCCTATGGCTCCCACCATCAATATAGCAATATAAAGGACTTAGGGCATTCATGCTACAATAACACTATCGAACCTCAATTCAAGGTTAGAATTTTTTTAACTTTTATAAATCATAAGGCTAACTGCCAAAATCATAAGGTTATTAACCTTCTTAAAACATGGGCTATCTCGCCTTTGAAACTTCCTTTTAGCTTGCATAAATCAAGGCCTTGCCAACATTATAATAAACAGTGTGACATCAATGCCACATGATAGTTGCTAAAATCAATTACTTGCGGCATTAATACTATAATGTCGAAAACATAATACATCGACTATTATGCTGCATACATATAAAATTTGCATAGGTTATTTCCACAAAATAGATTGATGCCGAAATTAATGACTTGCGGTATTAAATCATTTAAACCCTTTAACTTTGACTTCATAAACTATGGTATTAATGCCGCAACTTAAAAGTTGTCGACATGCGACATTACGACCCAAGTATAGTTAATATCGAAAATATGCGGCATCTTTTAAAACTTGGGTGGTGACATGCGGCATCAATGTCGTATGTTATGGACTTCAAAATAAAGAAATAAGGGCCATTAGTATTGATAACTCATGACATCAATATCTCATATACCCACGAGATGTGGTATTCCTATAATGTCAATGGCGGATGCATGACTCGATGCATCCACATACTTATGACATAAGTATCACATGTATTGCTTCATGTCAATGGCACTTACTTCTAATATCGCTTATAGTTGTAAAGTGATACCGCGCATTGTTAATGTTAAACGTCATGTCAATGCCACATATTGATGGCATTGTCGTAATTATCACAAAACTTTTTTATTTCCATTAAAAGCAACTTCTTTTTACTAACTTTTATCCCCTGTTAAGTTTCTATTAGGTGAAATCAAACATTACCAAAAAATTTTAGAAAACCGCATTGAAAATCAGTTTTACACTTCCAAAAACATTATTCATCTTAATTAATCAATACCTTTAATTAAATTAATTTATATGCCTTTCTTGCATAACAAATTCATAAACTCTTGGAAAAAATCCTTAAAAATTACAAAAATCAAAATTAACATATTCTCTCATATATAAAAATTGCGAGGCCAAATAATTTTTTTTAATAATTAAAACCCAAAATAAATACTATTTCCTCCTTAGAAATTTATAAAACATTCATTTTAATTTGAAAAATTCTAAAATTAAAAAATTATCTCCAAAATAATGTTTTACACAACATACCAGAAAATCAAGTCGGTTGGAGATCAAAGACTTAGGTTTCACCCTTAAAATCTATCTAAATAATTTCATAAGAATTTCGCTAAATCATTATTCTATCCAAGTAATGATTAAACTTTCATAACTTGGAAAATCAATCAAGATAAATTCAAAAATACCCATAACTGAATTTAAACACAAAATAATTGAGATGGCATATTATTATTCACCTTAATTCTGATGGTGAGATTTAGCTTTGATGGGGTTTTGTTTTCCAAGCTTTTTCCCTTTTGAATCCCTTAATTTCCCCTTTTTCCTTCCTTGGTTAATGGTCGGCCCCGCTTTTGAATTTTACTTAGGATATTTCGTATGTGAGAATGAATGAGAGGGAGGAAGGGTTTAGGGTATGAACTAAGACTCTATTCCTAATTTACCCTTGTCATTTATTCTTTTCTTTTCTAAGTTTAAAACACTCTTATCGCTTGATTTATAAAGGCATGACCTAATTAAATTATCAAATCTCATCCCCATTTCCCACTACTTTATTCTATTTAATCTAAACAATTAAAATTTCTAAATAAAGTTAAACTAAAATTAGGGGTGTTACAATGCCTTGCGCAATTTCTAACCATACCTCTTACTGTAAACCAACAGCTCTTCCAGTCCAACTTCATAACCTATCTCAAACTGCAGGAAGTGGCCATTTCCAGTCTAATAATAACACCGATGAAACACAACTATGGAATATATATTGGGTCCAATGACTCGTCTCCGTCAATCATACCTAATGATGTGAGTGAAAGTACCTTAGTTACTTAAGACCTTTTTAATGGGAAATAGGTTGATTCTGACCATTTATTACCTAGGTCGTGGGCAGAACCCCATCATTTACTAGCTAACATCGTAAGAAATCCTATAAAACAACTTAATACTTCTTAAATGGGAACTATTTAATACCACAACCCCAAAGAGGACCCCCTCCTGAGATTTCCCCTACCATACCTAAAAGATAATCCCGACCACTTAATACTTCTTAAATGGGGAAGAGGCAGACTCTACGATAACCATTTAGTACCTCCAATCCTGAAGCAGGCCCATCTTGGGATATCCTTTATATGACCCATAACCCAAAATGTGATGTCCCACTAGGTGGACGCTCAAAGTGCATGGACCTATCATCTTTAATAATTGTCATTCCTTCATTTTGTGTATTTTAGGAGGTATGATGCTCAACATTCAACAACCGAAATGGCTATCTCCTGAGTGACCATGGAATGCAAAGCACCCATTTCAACTCTAGCCGACACACGCATTTAACGAAGGAAGGTTAAAGGAAAACAGAAGATAGAAACCCAAAATATGAAAATAACCACTTACATTCTAAAAACAAGTTTTAAGGACAACCAGATTGGTCTTTAACAAATAATTGGTAGTCCTTGAAAGCTCGGCATTTATTACGGATATCTAGTACCAATTGGTAGAGTGATGGGCTTCAAAGAATAAAAAATAAAGATTTAGAGCCTCTACGCTTATTATTATACATGGATCGAATTTTCTCCATTGTCGGCTCACGGCCAAACCACCTCATGAATATCATGTATAAACATAAAAAACTATGAGGGAATCTGGAAGCAACTTCGATGGAGCCACTATAAGTTAACTGAGGATAGGATGATGAACAGGAAGGATGGATGAACGACGTCTGTTAGGCAGATAAAGCAACCGTATTAAGTCACTAAGGGGTATGTGTACTTGTTCTAATGGTTATGGAAGCCTTGATTCGCTCTTTGGGATTTCGTTTCTCTAGAAGTCATGCATGCATAAGGTTTGAAGTTGCAAATGTGTAGGTAGAGAATCCATAGGATCATTGAGGATGACCTTATTTCCTATGTCATCCTTCATCGGTGGTAAATCTAAGGAGAAGTGCTCCCTTTATCAGTCAGAGCTATTGTGGTAATGATAATATGAGCAACAAATGGAGTGGCAACAATTGCCATTGAAGAAGAAGAAAAATTAGAAGTTTAAACGCCAATAGGGACAGTAACCGAAGTAGAAGTAGGAAAGGTATCAAATGCAGCAAGAGGTAGGTGATAGAGCAGCCATAGCAACTATCCTAGAAGATCAGTGTTTGGAAGCCATATTTGGTAATCTATAGATGAAATACAAATTTACGACGAGAAACATCATACGAAAGATATGGTTTACATTAAACATATGATCTACATGTGTGTAAATGTTGCAAACTACTTATCTTCGTCCGATCAATGTCTAGTATCTAACAAATGTTGGGTGTGCTATCCAATCGGGTACTACACATTGACCGGGGGTAAACAACACCCTTGTGTATGTATGATACGTATGATATGTGATAATGTAGAATTTAATACAATTGTCGACTTTTGCATGTAAACATGAAAAGAAGTGTGGATGAACACATACTTTTTTTTTGAAATTGAATTCAATAGGCACAGGCCCAAAAGAAAAAGATAGACCGGGTAAACTACCCGTTACAACTAACCCCATTACACTTAAACCCTACTCACGAAAACATAAACAACACAACGCTAGGTTAAACCAGCGCATCCATAATTCATTTAACACAAAAAGAAAAACATGGCGGAACTACTTAATTTTGCGATTCGCAAAATTATTGAATAATGATATTCAAGGAGGCTTCCAGTCTTGAGTCTTAGCAGGAGTAAGCTCGCCTCGGTCGCCATTGAATTTAGCAAAGTTTTGATCTTTGAGATCTTTTGGTCTCTGATTGCTGTTGTTGACTTCCAAACCAAGTTGGAGGTTCGAATTATGGTGTATCTCACTGCATTTGCAATTGATTTGATCTTCCGATACAATCTGAAGATCATCCTTTCAATAAAGCTTGTTCCTTTCCGCCACTATAACTGTCGCATTCTCCACTGTATCCAAAAAGTTGCTGCTTTCCCCTTTTTCCCACTCAGATATGTGATATATTTTGCCATTCATTTTACTGATGTAATGATAATTGTCGACCATAAGAAAATTGGTATCTAACTGATTTGTTTTATCATGAATCAAGGGAACCATCAGATTCAACGCCTCTTTGCACGTTGCGCGGTAATTCCTGCTAATATCAGGTGAAAAACAGTTATTATATCTCTTCTGAATATTATTATTACTATTATATTTTATATTTAAGTTCAAATTCTGTTTACTTCCCTTGCAGAGACTTGCTTTGGTATTGGGGTTGGAATGGCCGCCTCCAGTGCAAGCGGTATTGACAGGGATGGTTTCCCTTTCCAAATGAGAATTTCTCAGATTAGAATTCTGAGGATAATAGCTATGGAAGAAATTATTGAGCTTCCCATTTTTAAGTATGATTCAACTACTCTTTCAGGATTTTGAAGATCATCGTTATTATTGTTTAAGAAAAGATGGTGCAGTCGATTTCTTTTGCTGATGTCTTTATGAAATAAGATTTTGAAATTTGCTTCTATGGATTTCCAGATTTGAATAGCATCTGATTCTTTTTTGGAATGCAGTCTAGCATTTCTTTCTTTCCATATAAAGTATATTGCAGTAGTGAGCATGATGCTGACTTCAATAAAAAAAATTATTTGAATTTGAGATTTTCCCGTATGTAGTTGATACTTTCCTTGATGTTTTGAGTTGAAATATAGTTGTTGAAATTGAGCTTTCTTTTGGCAATATACCATATATGCCTAGAAAATATACAATTAAAGAAAAGATGATCTGCTGTTTCTTTCTCATTCTTACAAAGAAGACATTCTGTTTCACTGTTTTTATTCCATTTGCTACATCTATCTCTGGTTGGCAACCTGTTTAATAAAGCAAAATAGGCACAATGTGCCATTTTAGGGCAGTTTGCTCTGTTACAGATAACAGAGTGCCAATCCAGTTCTGTTTCAAATCCTTTTAAAAAATTCCAAGTAGATTTGAAGGAAAAGTTGCCTTTTTTTGAGAGCTTCCAATTCCAGCAGTCTTCTACCAAATTTATATCAATTTTGATATTTTCTATACTCCTTTTGAAAATAGAAGTTGCTGGGTGAATATTTGTATTCCAAGTATGATTTTGAATGATATGGTCAACTTTTAAATTTGCACCACCAAAATTTAGCAAATTATTCCAGCCTAACAAGCTAATCAATTATTTTCCATTGATCCAAGGATCAAACCAGAGGCTAGTATTTTTGCCATCCTTGAAACTTCTTTCCAGCAGTTTTATGCCAGTATTTCTGCTTTTTAAAATATTTTTCCAAGTGCTTGAGTTGTGAATTTCAGCAGGCATAGTCCAGAAAATTTTGTTTTTAACATATTTGTTTTTCATCCACTTTGACCAAAGAGATTTTCCTTCAACAAATCTCCAAAAGAGTTTCATACTACATGTTTCTTGAAGATCCTTTATATTCCTTAGTCCCAATCCCCCATACTCTTTTGGTTTACAGATAGTATCCCATGAAATTTTATGATACTTTCCTTTCCATATGAAATTTGCACACATTTTTTCAATTCTTTGAATGATTGATACTGGAATATTGTGAGTCTGAATCCGATACATTAAGATAGCTGTGATGACAGTGTGCGTTAGCTCAAGTCTACCAGCTATAGATAAAAGTCTTCTGGACCAGCCTTCTAATTTTTCTTGAATGATGTTACAAAGTCTTGAGCAATCTCTAGTTGTTAGTTGATTTTCACTAAGAGGGAGTCCCAAATATTTGACAGGCAATTGCCCTTCTTGTATATTAAGAATGTTAAGAATTTCCCCCTTATTAACACAGTTTTTGCTGAAATATGCTTTGCTTTTGCTTTCATTGATGTGAAGACCTGCATTATCTTTTAATCTTTCAAAGAGCTTTTTAATTGTATAAGCACTTTTCAAATCTACATTTATAAACAAAAGAAGGTCATCAGCGTATAATAAATGAGTAATACTAGGTAAAACCCTATTAATAGGCTTAAGATTTCCTTTTAAAAGTTCAGAATCCATCTGAATAGTTAAAAATTCCATAGTAATTGCAAACAAGTAGGGGGAAAGAGGGTCCCCTTGTCTAATACCTCTATTGTTGTTAATAAACCCACTTGGAGAACCATTAATTAATATAGAAAATGAAGCAGTTTCAATGCATTCTTTAACAAGATTGCAGAATTTATCATGAAAACCCAGTTGATTCATCATGTGAATAATAAAAGATCTATTTATCTTGTCAAAAGCTTTGTGAATATCAATTTTAATACAAACTTTGTTTTTGCTACCTTTGTTAAAGTCTCTTATGATTTCATGAGCCAAAAGGTTATTATCAATAATAAATCTACCAGGGATGAATGCACACTGATTTTCGGAAATTAAATGTTTTAAAAATATTTTAATTCTGTTACTTAATATATTAGCAATAATCTTATATATAAAGTTGCAGCATGAAATTGGTCTATAATCTCCAAGTTCTAAAGGAATTTTAACTTTAGGAATTAAAGTGATAAAAGTATGATTGAGACTTTTCAAGAGTTTACCAGTGGAAAAGAATTTTTTAACAGCATCAAATATTTTGAATTTAATATCTTCCCAGTGGGTTTTATAAAATATTGCCCCAAACCCATCAGGGCCAGGGCTTTTATCATCCTTGGAATTGAAAACAAATTTTTTTATATCTTCTAAAACAATTGAAGCAAGAAGAATGTCCTTACTATTATCTTTAAGAATAAATTTTGGTTCAATGTTTGGGAACTTCTCCCTATATTCCACAGTGTTGTATAGATCAGTAAAATATACGATAGCTAATTGCTCAAGTTGAGAAACATCATTTAATATATTTCCATTTCTATCTAGTAGTTTTCCTATGTCATTGATTTTCCTTCTACTAGACATCTTGGCATAGAAAAATTTGCTAGCTTCATCCCCATTAGTAAGCCAATCTACCTTGGCTTTTTGTCTTAGATTGGTAGCTTGCACATGTAAACTATTATTTAGTTTGTTCTGACATTAGAAAAATTGATTGACAATAGACATGTCTGAGCTATTGTTATCAATAATGTTTTGGAGAGACTCACATTCCTTTCTAACTGTACTGATTTCATTTCTCTCCCTATTTTTATTCTAATGTTTCAGATTTTCCTTTGTTATTTTAAGAAAATTCTTGAAATTGAATTGGGCAGAGCCTTGACAGGGAGAAATAATACTGTTTTTGATCACTTTTGTGTAATCTTTTTCAAAAGTCCATCCATTAACAAATCTAAATGGAGATTTACACTTATAATTTTTATTATCATAGAAAATAATATGTATAGGAGTATGATCACTTGTGGCTTGAGGGAGAGTAAAACATTGATAGTTAGAAAATGTATTAGCAAAGTTATAATTAATTAGAATTCTATCCAATTTGCAATGTATATTTCTAAAAATACCAGATTTCCATGTAAATTTATTACCAATGAAATTTGTTTCAATTAGACCATTTTTAATAAAGAAATTATTCAGAAAATCCATTTTTTTAAAAGGTATTGGAAGACCACCCCTTTTTTCATAATGATGAAAAACAGTATTAAAATCTCCCAATATAATCCAAGGCTTACTTAAATTCATATTTAAAGTTTCAAGGTCATCCCAGAGGGAATTTCTAATTTTTTCACTGTTTGAAGCATAAACAAAAGTTATTTCTACTTGAAAACCCCCTTTATTAGAGAATTTACAGTGTATATATTGAAAATTCAAAAAATATTGATCTAAACTCCAGATAGTTGTTTCCCAGAGCACCATAATCCTACCAAAACCATCCATACCATTGTTATTAACTAAACTCCAATTTTTGTAGTAGTTGGAGTGAAATTTTGATATGTTAGAATCATCAAGTTTATGCTCTAGGATGCCAATAATACTAGGTTTAATTGAAAAAATTAGATTACTCAAATCTAATTTTCTAGCAGGAGAATTCAATCCCCTAATATTCCAGGAGATAATTGACATAATTAATAGAAATAATGATAAAAGGATATATTAAGGATATCGCAGCAGCTAAATAGAGAGACTGGGATCAAAATCCTCCGAGCTCTCCCTATTTTTCCTCCCATCCATGAATTCAATGCCTTTGCCCCTTTTCTTTTAAGAGGTTTTCTGCCTTGAATTTTTAGATGCTCTTCCCATCTTGGGTTTCTCATTATGTATTTTTCCTGAAATTCATCTTTTTCTCTGCTGCTTTCAATGTTTTGAGCAATAATGTCCTGTAAATTTTTTGTTTTGATTTTCTTTTTTCGTTTCTCCCTTTTTGCTGAGTTGAGAGAATTTGGGATAAATTTTATGGCTTTATGAATCAAGTCTTCATCTACTCTTTGTTTTGGATTGTTTGAATTCTGTATTGCTACTTCAGTGACTTCAATATGCCTTTTAGGATTGTTTTTGACCCCTGTAATTACGTTTATTTCCATAGTTTCCTCAGATATTTCTGCTTGCTGTTGTATTGAATTTGAAATAGGAACTTCCTCTGCAATTTCTATCATTTCTTGGTCCGGCATAATTTGCTCTTGAGAAGAATCAGAGGATTGAAGTTCCCCATTTTTTATTTTCATGTTTTCAAAGAATTTGATCTTTCCAGAGAGAGAGTTTTCCAATTTTCCAGAAACTAGAGTTTCTTGCTGGTCAGTCTCGACTATTTTAATATTGTCAATATTGTTGACTGTTTCTTGATTTCTTATTTGTAATTGATCTGTGGAAATCTCCTTTTCTTGATTGCTGTTTGAAACTTTACCTTTTTCTTTCCAAATTTTTTTTGATGAACAATCTTCAGTTTTGTGCCCAAAGCATTCACATATTACACACTTTGGAAGAATCCATTCATATTCAATTTTCTGTACTATAGTTTCTCCATCATGCATATTAATGTAAGCTTCATTTGGAAGACTTGCTTTTGCATTGATTTCAACCAGAACTCTAGCATAGCTTAACCTGGTTTCTTTAGCTGTTTGCTCATCCAGTTTTAGAGGGGTACCAACAATGCTAGCAATTGCTCCAAAAGCTTCACTATCCCACAGTTTTAAACTGATTTCTGGTAGACGAATCCATATGGGAATTTTGTTTAAAAGATCCTTATCAAATGAAATTTTATTGTTCCATCTTTTCAAAATAATCAATTTTCCATTAATGAAGTAAGGGCCTCCATTGATTGTTTTTTCACAATCGCTTTCAACAGCAAATTTTATAATAAAGAAACCATTGTTTCTTGTAAAGATTTCAAAATTACCCATGGGATTCCAAGCTCTTTGAACAAAAGCTTTAAAATGATGATAAAATGGCATGTTACCATATACATAAGCTATCACCGAGCAGCCCCACTTGGACTCCGTTCTCTTGCTAACTCCTTCACCGATTATCACCATTTTCTTATTGTTAATGGTTATTGAAGCTTGATATTTCAAGGTAAATTCATGGTTGAAGCCCCCTTCTTTTATCAAATCCGCCCATGATGATATTTTGTGAGAAAATATCCCTTGCTTGCTCACTGGTTGCCCTTGATTAGCATTAGGACTTTGTTTGATCTGAAACCCTCTAGCAGAGTTTGATGAAACTAGAGAGTCATTTCTTGATTTTGAAAACTGGGATTGTTTCTTGGCTCTCTGTGTACTTTGCTATATTGATTCTTATAGTGAAGGGCAGGTTTAGATTGAAGAAGAGGAGGTTTCTCCCTTATGCGGCGGTTCCTTACCATTTGGAACCCCTCACTGTCAAGTTGTGGTTATACCTCCTTAGGATTAGATGAAGAAGAAAGAGGAGGAGGCTCGGGAGTGATAGAATTAGAGGCCAAAGTCTGATTAAAGCTTTCTTAATTTCTTGATGTAATCGCCATTTTTTTCCAATAGGAACTATCTATACTTTATTAGGGAACACTATGGAAATATGATGAACACATACTTATAATAAGATTAATATCAATTCAACACGTGACGAAAGTATGGGTATGATATAATTAATAACATAGGAATTATGTAAGTATCACTGTAGAATCCTAGAATAATGCACGTAGGCAGGATCTTATATTCATGAACTATTTTTGCTAGAGAAGGGGTTATGTTTGACAAGGGACAAGAATCTAGAAATCGATGGCATTGAGTTATAGTGCAATGCATAGAACCAAATCATTTGAGCATTGAGATAGTGGGATAGAGATGGGTTCCTATCAATCAGAACTAAAAATTGGGATTTAGCGCTTGGGAGAAAGTCTTCACAAATCTATGCAAAATGGCATGGAATTGGGCATGATGTAAAATGTGGAGATCGTCTTGAATATACAACTCGAAAGATTAACCAAGAAATCCAAAAATTCCTAAATTTTTACGTAAAGGTAACTATGGTTTAATTGAAATCCCAACTAAATCCATGGATTTGAATATAAAAGGATGTGGATCTACTAGTAATTGAGTACTTGGTTATTTATGTGTAGTCTAAGTGTATTCAAAACCGATTCGGATCGAGTTTGTTCTGGAGTTCTTAAGAACTGACTGGACTAGGAGGAGAAAGTGGGAAGAAAAATGGCTAAGTGTTAAATATATAGGTCGAACTGGTTGATCTCATATGGATTAGTATCGATTGATCCTATATTGGATAGATGTGTAATTGTGCTTAGATTTGTCCATCACGATGAGTCGGTATTTGAATTTTGATTATTTATGGACTATGAGTTGTCCAAATAATAAATGGAATTCTCACTCATGGAAATGCCGCCAAAAAATGGACATTTCAAAGAAGATGGATTTTCTAACTGAAAGGAACTAGAATTTGTATGGACTAGCTAGATGTAGCTCAATGACTATGTAGGACTAAAGAAACTCTTTTTTTTGGAAGATACAACTTTTCACATAAACTATTTAGTTAACAAATAAGTTTTGTCAATTTAGAACTCGCGTTTTGCCTCATAGCAAAGCATGCTTTGTAATAACAGAAGTGTGCTTTAGAGGTCAAATGTTATTAATAATTTTTCACGCTAGAAGATTCAATGATGATAGACTTTATAAAAATGAAGAAATTAGTCAAGAGCTCATGATTGGTCAATTATAAGAGATAGAAAATATAGGACAATTGAAAAAAGAGTGAAAGTGACCAAATATAATAAGTACTATCAGTCAGTACTTATCCGTTCATCGATTCGTGCATATCCATAAGATCCATTGATATTAGCAAAACAATTGTGGAAACGGGCATGAAACTATGGACGGATGTAGGCATTCTAATCAACATGAGTCGATCAACCATAAGGTAAAGCATAACATATCAATCAATACCAATCTATTGGTCAATCAGTACCAATACGATGGATTGGCAATGGACAAACGTTGAAGCAACCATCCTTAAAATATGGAATGGGACAGGTTTACAAGGAAATATAGGTCGATCAACAAAGCATCAAAGGCGTATGGTGTAGGGTGGATCGATCGATATCGACCCAGGGGGATGGATCGGTACTGATCCATAAGGACACTACCGCGGGATGAGTTGATTTCATCCAGGTCTTCTAACTATTTTAGGGGATTTTAACATGTCCTCTCTCCATAGTTATTTTAGGGATATCTGAAGGGAACTAGGGCACTTAGAAGTCTTGACAACTTTTATGAATACAAGGCAACTATATCAAAAAAAATGGATTGATTCTTATATTAATATGGAAAGACTAGCAAGTTTATAGCTCGTTATTTTTATTTTTGCAAGGCAGGTAGTGTTGACTAGTCCCTTACTAGTATTTTATTGAGCAACAAATCAAAGAATTATAGAAACATATGGAGAGGACAATTGAAAAACTAAAGGAAAAATGAGAAAAAAAAAGCGAAAGGTATAAAGAAAACTCAATTCCAAGGCCTATTTGATACATAATTATTTAATGCTAAGCCCATGGAGTTAGTATTAGGTAGATTATATGACAAGAGAGAAGTCAAAAGCCTCTCGATAGGTTTCATGTAGTGAAGAACAAGGAGGAAGCCGAAGATAAGTAACCATCGAAAATTATCATGCTATATTCCTCCTAAACATAAACATTCCTGATGAACCTTTTTAACACTGTAAAAATTAGGATCCTCCCTTCTTTTCAAACGTAATACCTAAAGAACCTTCCCAAGAACATGTTTCATGAAACACCCCTATCAATGTTTTAAGTGAGAATATACATTTTAAACTACACGTATTTGCAGCTAGAACTGCAAATATTTGTAAAATAAATATTTGCGTAGTGTAAAATATTTAAAGTGTAGAATGCACATTCTTGCAATCTAAACTGCAAATTTTCATTTTATAAAAATGTGCAGTCAAAGCTACAAATATTTTTAGTGTAGAATGTAAATATTTGCATTTCTAGTTGCAAATAAGTAGTTTAAAATGGACATTTTCACTAGAAACTTTAACATAGGTGTTTCGTGAAACTTGTTCTTATTCTTGAGAGGGGCGGAGGTGAATATTAAAACTTTTGAATGATGTTTGAAAAAACGTCCATTTAACATAATAATTAGGAACCACTGAGATTTTTTAGCTCATTTTCGTTTTAATTTTAAGTTAAAGCGGTTGTAATCCTTCTATAAACCAAAATTGATCAATAAGAATCATATAACTTGGACGTCGATATAGCCGAGCCATTATGAAATCTTGTGTGTTCCACTATTTTCATTTTACTATTGTTTCTATTTTTGTGATTTGAGATCTAAAATAGGTTGGACTCAAACTAGATTTTAGAGGTTTTTAATACATTTATAACATAATTGGTGATTACATTCTAGATCACTATCTCTACGCAACCACTACAATGTGTTGGCCCAATTATTGAACTAATGTTAGCACTATGATGATAAATATATAATTTTAGCATCAAATTTTACCAAAAAATATAATTATACACTATAATTTGCAATCTTCCATTCTAATATAATAAATATAATATGCATTATTATCTTGATAATGTCCATAAGATATTTTTGAATATAAACGCCATCATATACATATTTGTATCCATTTTTAGATATTTAATATTTTCCACTTTTCAAATACAATTTTAAATGGATTTTAGATTTCCAACTACTCACTGATAGCAATAATTTAAGATCAATTCTTTAAATGTAAGCATTTTAAACATGCTAACCAAAGCTTTGGATGTGATAGTTGAGAGTAATTTTAAACTTATACAAGTATGGAATGTCATTCACAATCACCATGTTTTCAACTTCCTTTTAATGTGATCGATTTAATAGGATGTCACTGTTGGAATTGATCTAGCCCGCAATGGAAGAAATGAGTGAATTTCAAGAAAAATCCATTTTAGATCTCTATTAGGCCTTTGAACTCTAAATGTATATTAGATCCAATCTAATAAAATATTAAATAAAATCTTATTTGGTTTAAATTGTTAAAATGAAGATTTAAATATAACCTAAAGTTATAGGTATCATAATGAATGTATCATATGCATTCATTTGTCTAAAATGTAAGTACAGTATATAAGTGGTGTATATATGTGTAAATGAAACATGTATAAATAAATTTAGAGTGGAAAACCTTTTATTTCCCTCTCTCACCCTATGCAAGTAATAAAGAGAAGATATAACAATATATCAAGGGAGAGAAACCTTTCATTTCTCTTCCTCTTTAATTGTAATAATTAATGTACTAAATGACATTTATAACTTATCAAATGTAAGGACCCGAAATTTTATCACTTTGATCTGTGAATATTTAATTAATTTTAAATATTCATTTAACGGTTTTAATAATTAAAATACCCTCTTTTAATTTAT
Organism: Allium fistulosum; assembly: GCA_030737815.1. NCBI lineage: Eukaryota > Viridiplantae > Streptophyta > Magnoliopsida > Asparagales > Amaryllidaceae > Allium > Allium fistulosum. The sequence continues at coordinate 745,905,934 of CM060905.1, read as the reverse complement.
AACTAATGATAGAAAATTCATTTTTAAATTTTGTTTACAAAAATAATTAGTTCGAAGAAAAATCGAAAATGTGAGTGGAAATCGTTTTTTGAATTTTCGATTTTTCGACGTCTAAAAGTTGTCGGAAACGTTGTGCATATTTTAGCAAATATATCCAAATATATATAATATTAACATAAGTATGGTTAATAATAATTTGGTAAAAATATATTCACTTAAGTAAACATAAAGAGCGATGTGACTTTTATTCAAAAGTTTAAATAAAAGTAAAATAAGAAGGTAATGTCACATTTCAACACATCATGGTGCAAGGAAGTGGATTATGTGGTGGACAAAGGGGAAGCCTTGCTAGTTGCATGTGGTATAAGGGAGAGGAGGAGATGTGGTGATGCGGAAAGTTTTAAATGTTGGGTATGTATCTAAAGGTTAATTTGGTAATATGGTTGTTTCATTTAATATAAAAACAATTCCTAAATTTCTCTCTCTCATTTTCCATTTCAATTCTTCTTTTTCAAACTTCATCTTCTTCATTTTCTAAGTTCATAAACTTTTAACGGCTTCCATGTCTTTTTCAAAATTTAAAAATCATGTCTTTTTCCAATTTTAAACCCTTAAAAATCATTTAAACGCCTTTTCTTCTATTCTTACACAACCTCCTTCACAAATCAATCCTACATCACCCATTTACACCCATGGCTGAGCCTACCCTCTACTAGGCCGAGCCCAAAAAGCAATTCCCATAGTCCAAAATCAAGTTTTTACTAAGGAAAGTCTAAGATCTAGGTCGATTCAGAGTTTAGTAGAAGTTTGGTTGATTTTATGAGCTTTTTGTAAGTAAAGTTCACTACTTTATGAAAGTTTTAAACTTTTTAATTTATTAATATATCTTGTTGGTTGTATAGTTAAAAATAATGTTGTTATGTTGTACTTGTATGTGTTTATATGTTGTATTGGTTATGGAATGGAAATATAGTCGATAGGTGAAGCATGGTTTTAAAGTAGTGATTTTTACCTTATGTATATTGTTATGGCATGTGGAAATGTATGGGTTTATGCTTTGTGTTGTATACTAAAAGAAATAGCACTTAAAGTTGCTTGCGAAATCGAGACCCTTATTTTAAACTCACTTTACTTAAGTGTTTTGTAGAAAAGTTTACAAGTTTTAAACATATTTTTTAGTTTTAAAGAAAAACTTTTATACAATCTTTAAGTTAAACAAAAAGTTAGGGTTTTGAAGGGTATTGCCTATGAAAACTAGTTTGGAGTTATGGTATCCATAGCGATAGTCACTATGGATGCAGTTTGGAAAATTGAACATTTTTCTAAACTAAAAGTTGTTAACCCAAAAAATGGATCAACACCCTGGTTTGAGTTTGAAAGCACCAGCCCTGTTTATAGAGCAATATCACACATCACGGATATAAAAAAGAACAATAAAAGAAAGAAGACAGAGAATTTTTATAGTCGTTCGGTTGTTAATGAAGCCTACGTCCACTTTATAGTTTTATTATGACTGATTGCTGTTACAAGTAATGTTTGATTAAAATGCTTTTGATTATCCTTAGCTAGATTGAATCTCCAGAGTTGGAATTCACTGGAGAATCACGGTGAATCCCTTTGGAGATTATTATGAGGGAGGCAGAGAGTGAAGAATAGTTCCAGCAGAGCTTCAACAACCAGTCCAGGGAAGATCCCCTTTATGTTGCAGGAATGATGGTATTTATAGAGATCGGAGGACTTCTGGGCCAGGCCACTTCATCGACTAATCACAGGTAGGTATAGAATAACCTAGGGGGGTTTAGCTCGCAATCCGAGCCAAAACCATGGGTCGCTAACGACCCATAGAGTTGGCCCATACGCGAGTTAATGACTTAGCCATTGCATTGCTTGGTTGCCTCGCTAAAGACACGTGGAGAAGCATGGGTCGCTAGCGATTATTCTTTGATGTTGAGATCCTAATCATGTGTTGGTTTCTGTCTTCGGAAACTCATACACGGATGACTCAACTCTGTGGATTATTCTTTGATGTTGTGAATCTTCGAATATCATGAGATGCCAGAAGGTAGGGCTGAAGATTCAATAGAACTCTTGCTTCTGTTTCTGAAAGCCGATGTATCGATAGTTTCATTTTGGGCTTTCTTCCTAGCATCACCAAACTTTGGGTAATGTCATATTCCTGCAACTTGGAACTAAATGATCTAGTTAGACCGTAAGTAGGTCATCGATCCTTCTCGTCATCGCCAGACTATGAGAGACGGTTATGAATGTTAAATCCTTCATTTTCTTTGTTAGCGATTTTCTTGCTAGAATGCTCTGTTTTGTGACACAGAACCGTTATCTAACCAAACTTGTGGTTATTCGTGTTTGGACTTTTGAAACGTTTCTTTCGATCAAGTATCTGTGCTTATATCCCTTCTTGAGGGACTAGCTATTTCGAATGCCTGTATTTGGGCGATTGTGAGAAATGGAAATCTATGGGGCAAATTGCTCAATTGCCCCCAGTCTGGCTCACAATCCCATTCTGGAATTGAGGAAGTTCAGGGATTTTATTTTCGACCTTCCATGATTGCTCCCACTTGTTCTTGGCTATGCATGCTCTTCTTGGTTGCTGGCATTGTCATAGAAGTTTGTTCATATGTCAACTCCTGTCTTTAAGAATTGATAACCTAGCTGCTTGGTTCCAAGCAACATTTCCTCGAGGCAGCCTATCTTTCAGCTATTTCTAAATTCTTTCTAAGTTGAATTTAGTAAATTCGGTTGTGCATCAGCTTTCATCCCTAGATATTAGTACATAGGCAATTCAATCTTGGGATTTCCTTCAACGCTGCTTTATTCCTGTGCGGTGGCTGATTCCTGTGATGAAAGGTCGAACCATCCGGCTAACATATGAAAGGATATGTCTTCTTGTCATTGCCTGTCATTGGGCAACGGTAGTTTTCTGAAGGGAAGGTGGAAACTCAGTTGAGGACCAACTTCTATCTCTGGAAGCTAGTGCATTGATGGTTCACTGCGATGAGTGTTTCTCATCAGCCCTATAGATTAAAGTTTTCCTGGCATTTCTGAGGCAATACCATACTTAGTGAATAGAATGTTTCCCGAAGTTGCCGGGGCAACACCGGTACTTATGAAATAGAAATTTCCTAGCATTGTCGGGGCAACACTAGTACTTAGGAAATATAAAATTTTCCTGACGTTGCCAGGGCAACACCAGTACTTAAAAGATAAAAGAAGGTCTTGGCATTGGCGTGGCAACACCGACACTCAGGAGGTTGGGATCAATTTTCCCCATCGATTCGGCGGTGCTCTTAATCCAGTTGGGTACTAGTTTCGGTCTTCGAAAATTAGCACTTCGATGGTTGGATTGTAGAAGTATTTTCTTAGTACTGCTTGTCTTTGGGCAGTGTTAAAGTCATGTTGGAGAGGGTTGAATCATTCATCCGATCCTGTAGAGTTGAATATATTCCTTTTAACCCAATGTGGTTGTTTTCTCAACGTTGTTTAATTCTAGGATACGCCATGTTCTGGAAGGGTGAGAGTCCCGGGCGTTTTTGTTGCCTAGCTTTGTTTATAACCGTCAAATATTACCCTTGGAGATGCAAGGCTGTTACTCAACCAATTCCATAATTATTCTCATTCATGAAAAATTGAACTTCCTCCAACCGATTTTTGTTATGATCTGACAACTATTAGCGGAACCCTTTATTTCTAGGTGTCAAACTCTGGGTTATTATAGAAAATTTGAAATTGTGGAGCAAGTCATCACATTACCCCCGGTAAGACCGCGTTCGTTCTTATACTGATCATGGAGTGGTAGAGTTTGGTAATACTTGTCTTGAATCCATGACACCTAACCTTGCTTATTTCAGGCCATATGCATTATGCTAGACTAATAGCATTGTTGCGGATATCAACCTTATTTTTTGGTTCCAACCTTCGGAAATCAATGGTTTAGCTGCTCGATTTTGAGTGTTCTATCCTTGTCGTTGTCTGTCTTTGGATAACAGCTGGTTTTTTGCAAGTTAGGGTTTGAGACCACATTTGAGCACCTGCTTCTGTCTTTGGAAGTTGGTGCGCTGATGATTTGATTCTGGAAATGCTTTCCATCGTTGTTTATCTCTGTACGATGGTAAGTTCTTCCTTTTATTGCAAGATGGAGCGATCTTTTATCCTGACCAAGTGTTAATGTGTTATGTGCCCCTCGGTCCACAGGGTTGATTATTCTGAACAATTAACGTGAGACTTGATATTCTGGGCAGCTCTATGTCGCAGCTCCTACCTCTGGGAACTCGTGACTTGGGTGTCTTGAATTTTGACATTATGTATATTAACTTTGGTCAAAGATCAAAATTCTTTGCCGACTTCTTGGTTTGTGAGCTTTGCGGCACTACCGAAGCAATGCTGGCTCTTTCGGGTAATGGGAGTCAATCCCTGTTAATCTTGCAATGGACAAGTTTCCCAATGTTGTCGGGACAACACTAGTACTTAGAAAATTTTAGTAGTTCGTCAATGATGCCAGAGCAACATCAGGAAGTGTCTGCGTGGCTTATGAAAATGCAGCTTACGAAGTGCACCGCTTTTGAGAGTGCGCTGCTCGTAGGACCGATACAACTCGTCGACCCGGAACGGTTTGGAACTTCTTGATATTGCCACTGAGGAGTTTGTTGATATTACTGGCAATGACACCACTCCCGAAACGAGGCCGAAACTGCAAACAAAGGGCAGAAAGGGGAGCGGTGGAAGGAAGCACTAAGGAGCTTGTGTGGAGACCGATCTGACTTTTGTTCATTTTTAGTCATTTTGTTCAAGTGCAGACTCTGCACTTAGTGTTTTTATCATGGAATCTGTATTTTCTTTTTGTTGGCCAGTGTTGTGTGGGTACGGCCCTCAGGTTTTGACCCTATACAAAAGTAAATTATAAGTAATACATTGAAATTTGACTGTATTCTAATTTGTATGGTCATGTGTGTTCTGTGCATTTGTGCTTGTTTTTTTACACATCCAATTTTTGTGATTGCCACCAAAAAATTTATTTGGAGTAACAATTCTTTGTTTGGAGTAACAGTTCTTTGTTTGGAGTAACAATTCTTTGTTTGGAGTAACAGAACTTGTGAACTTATTGTTTTCAAATGTTTTTATTTAAGTACTGATGTATTCCCCCTAGTTCGCAAGGCTGTTTACTTCAAATGAACGGTAACTTATAGTTTAGATAATTTTTATATTAAGCTTGAAATTTGGCTAAGTTACAGCTTGATTTTTCTTCTTTCGGAAGTTTTGCAACTTTAACAGGTAATCCAAGTTTCTTGTGATATTCTAGTAAGTATGCAATATATGCATGTTTGAGAGGTGCACATTGCACGGGCTAACTGAGGGCAGTTTTAATCTTTAGTTGTCATTAGTTGAAAATTTTCTGTTGGTTTGTAACACTCTAGTTTTGTTGGAGTTATGCCCATTATTCTCAATCGTAGAATTGGTTGGCGCTAGTTATAAGACGCACGGTGTTCGAGATCGATATGGCCTGTCGATCCGGTTCTGATGCTCATTAGCGCTGCCTATCTTCTGGCAATGTGAGGAGTTTATGCTTTAGGAGCGTCGTTTTTCGGCGATGTTCTTTGGTGTTGCCAATCTTTGGGCAATGTTGAGGAGTTGGTGCACGACTTATGGGCGCACGGCTTTTGATATTCCTCTGTGTTGCCTACCTTTGGGCAACATGAGGGATTTTTGTTTTGAAAGTTAGTGCGTGGCTTATTGGATGCGCGACTTTTGGTACTCCTCAGTGTTGCCTATCTTCGGGCAACGTGAGGAGCGCATGTTTTGGCGAGGCTTATGAAATGCGTGGCTTTTGTTACTCCTCGGTGTCGTCTATCTTCAGGTAACGTGAGGAGTTGGGGGTTTGAGTCGATCTGATTTCTTCGATTCGGTGAGTTGATGGAGCATACTCGTGCACAGTTTGACCGGTCCAAGTAGCTAAACAATGATTTTCTAGTCGATTTGACCCCGTCGACTCAGCAGGGTTCTTACATGAACATGATTTTATTGGTTCAAGAAGCTAAACAGTTTTTTTGGTTCAGGTAATCATGGCTTGGATGATCCTTCCGTGTTTCTGGAAGATGTATACATCCAAATAGATCAAGCTGCCATAGTGGAGAGATCTATAGCTGACTGCATGAACATGGATTGAAGAAAGAGCCTATGGGAGTTCAGGGCATGACTCTTAGCTCTTGGTCCAAACTGCCTTTAGAGAATGGGTCTTTAACTGGCATACGGTCTAAGAGGAAGAGGAATTGGTCACCAAGAGCGGTAAAATAGTAGTTGGAAAGAAGTGGGCAAGTATTATGCTAGTATTTCGTTTGTTGCACTAGCTAGATCATTAAGTCCGCATTTGTCAGAATGCCAGAATTTTTGATCGGGCATAACAGGACTATGGTATGATTAGTCTCGGCCTTTCTTATTGCTATTCAAGTGTGTGTGGTGCACCCCATGCCACAGGGCTGTTGGCGCGCTTGAACTGTATCCATGGTCTCTCCACAACTCGTTTGGTTGCCCTTGGTCCAATGGATGCGGTTCTCCTAGGTGTCGAATCTTGGCATGATTCGGGTTGGCCTCTGATTGATGACAAGGTCAGTTTAGTTTTGGCTTAGTTTCTTTGAGCGACTTTGAAGCTCTGGAATTTAGCACTGTTTATCTTATTGGTCGTTGAAAGTGATTCCATTAATTTTGCGGAGTGACTGGTATGATTGTCAATTTATGGCTCTAGAGCATGACTTCGTTGACTTCGGGGAGCTCTGGAACAGATGACTACTGATCTTCCAGTTCATCTTCATGGATATCAATCATACATAAATTTTGCCGATCTACCGGTTTGTCTTCACGACACTTAAGTTAGTGAAAGACCTTCCCATTCGCAAAGGGTTTTTTGGATCAGATGACTACCGATCTACCAGTTTACCTTCACGACGCTTTGGTTCGTGAAAGACCTTTACATTCGTGAAGGGTATTTTGGATCAGATGACCGTTGATCTACCGGTTTGCCTTCACGATGTTTTGGTTCATGAAAGACCTTCGCATTCGCAAAGGATTTTTTGGATCAGATTACTGTTGATCTACCAGTTTACCTTCACAATGCTTTAGTTCAAGAAAGACCTTGGCATTCGAGAAGGGCTTTTTGGATCAAATGATCGTTGATCTACTGGTTTGCCTTTACGGTGCTTTAGTTCGTGAAAGACCCTCGCATTCATGAAGGGTACTTTGGATCAGATGACTACTGATTTATCGATTCACCTTCATGACGCTTTAATTCGTGAAAGACCTTCGCATACGCGAAGGGTTTTTTGGATCAGATGACCACAGATCTACCGATTCGCCTTCATGGTAGTTTAGTTCGTGAAAGACCTTCGCGTTCGCGAAGGGTTTTTTGGATCAGATGACCGCTGATCTACCGGTTCAACTTCACGACACTTTAGTTCATGAAAGACCTTCACGTTCGCTAAGGGTTTTTTGGATCAGATGACCGATGATCTACCGTTTTTCCTTTCATGATGCTTTAGTTCGTGAAAGACCTTCGAATTCACGAAGGGTTTTTGGATCATATGACCGCTGATCTACCGGTTCACCTTCACGACGCTTTAGTTCATGAAAGACCTTCGCATACATGAAGGGTTTTTTGTGGTCGAATATCCGGCGACCAGACGGCCTTGGAATGATAATTTATTGGTTCCAAGAGGAGTTTTGGGTCATGTGTTCAACGGCCTGGTGGTCTTAAAGCAACGATTTATCAACTTTAAGAGGAAATTTTTGGGTTCAGCTCGAGGGAACACAGTTTAATCGGTTCCTGTAGGCTAAGGTGTTGGATCCATTTGTTCGACAATCCTTTAGACAAGACTTCTCGACGCCACCAGCAACACTGGTTCTTAGTTGGGGGATTAACATGAATCGTCGAGGGCATAAAAGCATTTCTTTCACCATGTTGTCTGCAATGCTCCTAGTGTTCTGGTATGGCTCATTTGGAAAGGGGAGTATACAAGGATGGATGAGAAGGCAATGCTTTAGGTTGTTGTCCCATTCCTTAGTTGCTACCTAGCTAGAGTGTTATTTGAAAATCACCTTTTCGTCAGTTAGCTGGGGCGCTTTTCTACTGGGTCTTAGTAGCCTTGCTTCGGTAGAAGGTCCCTGAAGTGTTGTAGCTCCTTCACCATTTGGTATGTTCTTTGGCACACTGTCGGGTATGCCTTCTTCTAATTGCACTACCTCTAGTCTTTAGAACCGGTTTTCCTTCCCATAGAATTCTTCTAGGGTAGCAGGTTCATTCTTTAATGATTCATGAGGGCCTTGCAACAGACTGCATTCACCACCCTCGCTTCGTCCATTTGTAAGTCATAACTGTAAAGAACAATTTCGAATCAATTGTACAGCTGTATAAAAGGTATAGTTGGCATGATAAACTTCTTTGGGTATTCTGCATGTTGAACGGCTTCAGTGAATGTGTTTCGATTGGGGAAGATGCTCTAATCCTTGTTAGATCGGTCCATTTTCAAATTATGGTTGTTTATAATGCTTGAGAATGATATATGCATGATTGTCTATGCTTGAATGATTGGAGATTCCGATGAATGACAAATCACTTATGATGGGGTCGTGGATCAATCACGATCCCAAAAATTTTAAGACTAGGTGAGATTGGTCGGGGGTGACAAAGAAGGCCCCATAAGGTTGCATCCCCAAATTTCAAGGTCTTCGAAGTTCTCACGTTCGAGTTATGGACAAAAGAAGATGGATTGGCATTGATGGATCGATGGTATTCTACTTGGAGTCTGACCCGAGAAAATTGGCCATTTGCTTGGAGTCAGAACATGGTTTGCTTGGAGTCACAGAATTTGAAGTGTTGGGTTGGTAACAAACGTTACTTGGAGCCATTTGCCTATTTGCTTGGAGAAAATCTTGGTTTTACCCGAGTCTGATTTTGGACTGGAATTTCCTAGGTTTACTTCGGGTCAAATGGGTGATTACCCGAGTTTGACTTCGAGTCAGGACTTCCAGAATCTGCTTCAAGTAAAATAGTCGATTCGACGACCATTTTAATGATTTTTGATGATTTTCGACGACGACCACTCGTGATTCGACGATGGAAGCTCCATGATGGGATCGGAAGTTGGTTAGTTGGGAGTGGATACAATACACCATGGGAGCTTGGCATTGTAACTGATCTCGGTCTGTGTCATATCTTCTTGGTCCTCCTACCTCTAAGAATACCCTTTGAGTAGCAATTCCTTATCCATTGCTTGGCACCATGCTACGGCACGAATTTTAGAGCTTCTTCTAGCATTTTGCATGTTGGCATTTTCATCCAATTTGTCTTCCTTAAATTGTTTGTCTCTTCAGAGCCGGAGAGAGCCATCCTTATATCCTTACGTAGGATTTTCACCCCTAATTTCGGGTTTGTAGACGGTGCTCTTGCAGTAGGTAGGGTGTTATTGTTTTCTTCCATCATGATTCTTGGAGCTCCGCCCATTACTTCCTTTTGATTATATCCCCTTCGAATGACCCAGATGGTATATGTTACGACACTTCTAATAAGCTGATTCACTGGAGAAAATATTGCGACCCGAGCCAAGCTTATGGATCGCTGGAGATCCAAAAAATATGCTGGAAAATGAGCCGACCATTAAGCATCCTTCTCCCATCATGTTTCATGTAGGTTGCTGCAAATCAATGAAACAATATGGATCGATAGCAATCCATAGCATAGCATATGGATCGCTGGCCATCCATATATTTAGAATATTATTGGGCTTTGCTTTCTGGAGTTTATGGCGGTCTAGTGAAAAGGTAAGGATCGCTGGCGATCCATAGTACATGGATCGCTAGCGATTCATGTACTTAACTGATTTTAGTACTTTGTCTTCTGGGGTGCCTATTGGATCATGATGTGAGAGAGTTGATTGATCCATGAGCTAACCATATAGATCACTAGCAATCCATAGGAGATGGATCGCTAGCGACCCATCACCTTAGCATGTATTTGCTTGCTTTTTCTCCGATCCTTCTTGGTTGGTTCTTCTTTTCTCAACAGCAAACCTTCTAAGAAGAGATTGAGGATCTAACTTCTGGACCTAGGGGATCCAACGTAGATAGCTAGATCTGAACCCTGAGTTGGAGTTCTCAATGAAAGCACCAAAATGTAAACCCAAAAAATGGATCAACACCCTGGTTTGAGTTTGAAAGCAACAGCCCTGTTCTGACAGGGAAATATCACATTTTAGAAAAAGAACAGTAAATGAAAGAAGTCGGAGAATTTTTATAGTGGTTTGGCCGTTAATGAAGCATACGTCCACTTTATAGTTTTATTATGACCAATTGTTGTTACAACTAGTGTTTGATTACAATGCTTTTGATTATCCTTACCTAGATTGAATCTCCAGAGTTGGAATCCACTGGAGAATCATGGTGAATCCCTTTGGGGATTGTTGTGAGGGAGGAAGAGAGTGAAGAATGTTTCCAGCAGAGCTTCAGCAACCAGTCCGGAGAAGATACCCTTTATGTTGCAGGAAGGATGGTATTTATAGAGATCGGAGGACTTCTAGGCCAAGCCACTTCATCGACTGATCGCAGGTAGGTATAGAACGACCTAGGGGGATTTAGCTCACGATCTGAGCCAAAACTATGGGTCCCTGACCCATCGAGTTGGCTCATACGAGAGCTAATGACTTAGCCATTGCATTGCATAGTTGCCTCGCTGAAGACACATGGAGAAGCATGGGTCGCTAGTGATCCATGGTGTATGGGTCGCTAGCGACCCATACACTTAGCATATTTTTTGACATACTTCTTACTTCCTTCTCTTCTTCCATGCAATAGAGCGACCTCTGACTTTGCATGGATTGCTAGCGATCTATAGGGCATGGGTCGCTAGCGATCCAAGAACTTAGATGTTTTTTGGAGTTTGAAGTTTGAGATGTTTCCATGGTCTTGTATCGTCGTTGGTTGCATAGTCTCGTTGCATGTTTTTCCGTTTTGATGGTAGTTTACAAGTTGTTTACACTCCACTACTGATTGGGCTGAAAGAATGTTGCTCTCTTCGTTTAGTCGATCTCATTTATTGTCTCAGTAATATAGCTTGGCTCTCTTTAACTTGTTGCTTTAGGCCATTCGGTTGAGTTATGAGCCATTCTGACTCCATCCAGTTGTTTCGTCTTCTCTTGGATCCTGCTAGGTTAAAAACCCGGATAACAAAAATATTTTTAAAAAATATTTTTACAACATATTTTAAGTATTAAAAGGTAACTATTACTCATTAATTAAGTATGAGTTTTTATGATTAATTAATTAATTAATTAATTAAGTTAAGATAATTAGTATTAAATTAGTAATTAAGTAAAGGTAATTAGTACCTAAATATTGATTAAGTACGATAATTATAATTAGTTAATTAAGAGAGTATTGATTAATTATAAATTAAGAAAAGGTTATTTATTCAATTTATTATTATTTAAGTAAGATTTAGTTATTTATAAATTATTAATTAAATGAGGTTTCATGTATAAATAAATTATTAGTTAGGCATGGTTTAATTATTTCTTAATTATTAATTAAGTTAAGATTTAATTAAGATTTAGTTATTTGTTTAATTATTATTAAATAAAGTTTTTATTTTTAATTACATTATTTCCAACAATTGGTTTGTTTAAAAAGCAGCTTTCTTTTATAAGTGAATGAGTTAAATAAGGGATTCTCTTTGTTTGTGCCTTTAAGTATCACAACAGATATGGAATAGATTATTGATGACATCTGTTTAGCAGAATCAATCAGTGTATTGCTATAACTTAATTGAATAGATTATTTTGGAAATCTATTTAGCAAAATAAATCTTCGTTCTGTTATAATTAAATTGGACTTAAGTGATTAATTAAGATGCTAGTTAATTAGATAAGTAATGGATTTGCTAGTGATTGCCAAGTGATTTTATTTACATATCGGTTGCCTTTGTAAATGTCATTTATATGACTCGAAAAGTCAAATTGAATTAAACAGTAACTTGATTTAATAACATTGTGGTCGCTAAGCCTCTTTTTGAATTTGTAATGTTATGATTTAAATAACTTCAATTGTATAACAATTTGAGGCTAAGTGTTTTATAAATTATTACTCCAAAAATCACCTTCGGACTTAGTCGAAACCATTCCAAGCATAGAGCAAAAGAAAAGAAGAAAGGAAGACACCAGATAGACCTTTCGAAAGAGTCGAAGGGACGATGCCATCAAATTCTGGAAGTAACTTGGCCTTTCGAAGGTGTCGGAAGGTTTCTCCAATCAATATCCAGAGGGTACTTACCTTTCGAAGAAGATGAAGGAGTCAAAAGCATCCTTCCGCCTTCATTTACAACCTTTTTGGCTAGATAAAGACCTTTCGGTTATGTCAAAGCTACTCCTTTAGAAGACAATGAAGAATAGCTCTTTGAATATACGCCAAACCATTCAAAACCAATGGTTTCGCCATAGTTCAAATTGCTGGAAGGCAAGCATTAACTGGAGCAACCCCTTCGAAAGCTGTAGTGAGCCTTTCAAATCGGTTGAAACCAATATGGTTCAGGAGGGGTTCCGCATCTGATCAGAAGCAAAAGCACAGGTGTAACCAATATCATTGAAACCAATAAGCAAAGGCTATCGACAAGGTCGGTAAGCACTTGCAAGACAACTCAAAGAAGAGGAGCACCACCAAACCTTTCGACAAAGGCGGCAACATGCTTAAGCCCTTCGACAGCCACCTTCCGACCAGATCGAAAGCATCAGGGTCGAAAGGTGCTGACCCACATCTATAAATAAGACCCAAGGGGTCATAATTTAGCGGGTCGATTCCTCTCATTCTGAACTTGTATACTTTGAGGTAAAATTTTAAAACCATAATTTGTAAATTCATTTGAGAGTTTGAAGAAATAAAGTCTACTCGGTTGAAAAAAAGGGAGTCTTGAGTACTTTAATCTACTTTAATGTTTCGTTAAAGTTTTGTTGGTTTCACCTTATGTATTTTAGGTTTCGCCTGCATCGATAGGACTCTCTCTCGACATAGTCGAAACCACTCATAATCAAGCAATTACAAATACCTATGCTGGGTTACTTTTCCTTTGAACCATTGCCTTCGATAAGGTTGAAACTAAGCCATAATTCACTGAAGTCTACATCCGACATAAGGAACTTGGGGATTAAGCTTTCGACAAGGTCGAAACCCATCTCAGATCCACTGAAGGTTAAGATTACCCATTCAAACACAAGAAGGACAAGCTCTCAAGCTTTCGACAAGGTCGAAATTTCCATTTCTGCTCATTAACCAAAACCCAAGCTAATCAACAGCTTTAGGCCTCTAACTTGGTCTAAACCTACCTAAGAGAATCTAACTCAGGGTATTCCAATTGGATCGAAAGGAAGACTTTCTAAGGAGAAGCCATACTAACTCAACTGGATCGAAAGGTCATCTAACATAAAAGCCGACCCTTTCAACAGAGTCGAAAGGCCAGCTAGGGAACTTTTATCAAATAGAGCCTATTCGAAAGGCAATTCTAAGAGGATTCGCACCTTCTTTTCTGCTCTACTTGTATAAAGGATAGTTCACTTTTCTTAGCATAATTTTTGGGTGTTGACAAGAAATCTTGTTAACATTTTTGGCTCTAGAAGGAGGGCTTGAACTCCGACTTGGATAAACCCCCAACACTGCTATCCTCTAACCCTACTTAGTTCAATCCTACTTCAAGTTTATCTACTTTCGTAAATCATGGCTAGAAGAATTATAAGATCAGAACAAGGGTCATCTGAACCCCATTTGAAAGGATTCTCCCCAATAATCATCAAGGATTCCAACCAAGACGAAGAGCAAAGGTTGAGGCTAGAAGCTTTTAGAATTATAAAACAGAAGAAAGCGAAATCTTATAATCCTGAAAAAAGGAGTTTAAACCCTTTTCATGTTGGCCCGCCCCTATCTTTGCACTAGGAAAGAAGACAAACGAAAGTGGCAATCTCTTTAATCAAATGAGAAGAACCATTCAGCAATATTCCAAAGGCACAATATTTGAGAAAGAAATAATGGATGATTACAATTCCTTTGCACATAAATGGCAATCAACTATAGCAAGAGCACTTCCAACTTAAGAAGTCCGAAGGGTAGCGAAAAGAAAAGCAATTGAAGAGAATGAAATAATAAGGCCAAAGAACAAAAAGTCAAAAAGCCATCCTTAAGAATCAAGCTTCAAATCTAGACTTCCAAAGGAATGCAACTTAACAACATCTATGGAAAATGTCTATTTGCTTACAAAGAATGAGCTTAACTAATGGACATCGTAGAAAAAGAGGCCCAAACATGAGAGAAACCAGGGAGGATCCTATTTTCACTATCACATGACGAATGGTCATGAAACTAACCATTATAGAGCCCTGGAGGGGATGATCATAAATTTCTTTCGACAAGGAAAGATCCATGAATTTGTAAAAAGAATCTGAGATAAAATCAATAAAGAGCTACTTCTGTAAAGAGAAAATCTACATGGTTGGGAGTGAAATGCTCCTTATATTTAGATACTACCTAAAATAGTAATCCACCTAAGATGGTAGAAAAGCCTCTGTCCGCATCGAGTTAGCCAGGGTAGAGCACCTCCTGGTGGAAGGGCGGGTAAGTCTTTAGCCATGCCATAAGATGGCCAGGTTAAAGCACTGGACAAGCCCTTGGTTGCGCCTCATTTCAGGTCAAGGCACCACTTGGAGGGAGGATGGAGTAAGCCTTTAGCCGCGCCATGAGATGGCCAGGTTAAAGCACCGAACAAGCCCTTATTTGCGCCATGCTAGGGCCAGGGTAAGGTACCTCCTGGAAGGAGGACGGAGTAAGCCTTTATCCATGCCATGAGATGGCCAGGGTAAAGCACTGAACAAGCCCCTATCGGCGTCGCAAAAGGGCCAGGGCAGGGCATCTCCTGGAGGGATGTCGGGTAAGTCCTTGGTTCCAGCCTCTAAGATGAGCTAACTAAGAGCACCAGACAACAATGGACTATGATTTCCATGCCCAAGAAGAGGCTCAACAAACAATGGACTAAGATGTCCAAGCTTAAGAAGAGGCTCATTCATTAATGAACCGAGACGTCCAATCCAAAGAAGATGCTCGTTTTATAATGGACTAAGACGTTCAAGCCCAAGAGGAGGCACATTCATCAATGGACTAAGATATCTAAGCCCGAGAAGAGGCTCATTGAATCACGAACTAAGATATTCAGGTGTGAGAAGCATATCCAATTATGGACTAAGGCGTCCAAGCTCAAAAAGCAGCTAATCAAATTGTTCATATATATACTCAAAACCTGAAGGGTTCATACATGTCAAAAGGGACAGGAGCAAAGGAGTGGAATAGAGCTCCGCATATTATTACCCAAATCTAGGTTTTGGGAATTTCACTTCTAAGTATCATCTATTAATACTCGAATCTGGATTTCGGGACTCTCACATCTGAATTTCATAAATGAATACCCGAATCTGGGTTTCGGGACATTCATATCAAGACTTCATCTACTAATACCCAAATCTGGGTTTTGGGTCTTTATCTATTAGAAACTTTATTATACCTGAATCTGGGTATCAAGACTTCTACTTATTTAAGCCCTAATCTGGGCATAAAATTTTGATAATGGATTTCTATTCATCGCAAATGCCCGAATCTGGGTTTCAAATTACTAAGTTTTTAAATTTTGCCAAGGCCGAAGAATGAGTTTACGGGATTCTATTAAAATATTCAGACAATGGTTTCTGAATTCAATTCCTTATTAATTATCTCTTGAAAAAGTGCAATCTGATATTTATACCCTTGTGTTAAAACGAGATTTCCTATCAACAAATTCCAGATATTCCATCCAAATGGTTAAAGTTAAATTCTTGAGCGTTTCTCATCATGGTTGAAGATGGGATTTAAGTGCTTAATATAGATTACTTTTCATGCCGCTAACAAGATGATTTGTTAAGTAAATAATATACATAAGCTAGTATTTAAATTTCAAGCTAACAATTAGAAATGTTGTTTGCTTTATATTTATCAAGAAAATCAACATAGCAAGGAAGAATAAAAGATTTAGCAAATTCGGAAGTAATAAATGAGCTATCAGAAAACATTTCAAAAGTGACATTACAAGGATTATAGATCAAGTGATATTTACAAAATTTATGTAATTTACATAAGTCATGAGATAATTTACATGTCTATGACATTTTATATATATATATATATATATATATATATATATATATACAAAACAAGTCTATTCAAATCAAACATACAAATAAATTACAACTCTTTAGCGGCCTTGTCAAGAGTTTCAGCAATTGAGGGATCTACTACATGACGAATTATAGCGTTGAGAACTTCTTTAAGTTTCTTTTCCTTCCTCCTTGCTATATTCTCGTCATCAATCGCCTCAATGTTGGTCTTTAGGGCACGGTTGAAAGCCCTGTTCGCAGCCCTAAGGGTTTTGTTACCTTTCTAATTCTACGACGCGCTTTTGGAGGAAATAGATATCGCGCTCGAGCTTTGGGTTCTTGGCAGCATAACCGTTAATATTCTGAGAATATTTGATTTTCTATTGCTCGTCGAAATATTTGGCTATCTCAAATTTAACTTTACGGCACCAATTTCCCACAACATTTTCACCTAAGCCCGAGGGAGGATTGAGCATGGTAGGGAATTTTTGGGCCGCAAGAAGCTTCGACCTTGTAAATTTAGTGGTTGGGGGAGTAGTGTGAGGGATCGGTAGATCAAAGTTTGAAGTCTCGTCCCCCATAATGAATTCCAAAGAAGCACATTGTGCCTGATTATCCTTTAATTTCAACTCGAAATCACTTATTTGTTGAATAAGTTCTGACATCTTGTGATCAAAGTCAATTGTGGGATTAGTCTTCACTTGTCGCTTAAGTGCGATGATCATTTCATCTTTACTTCTGATTTCAGCCTCAAGATAGGCAATATGATCTTTTTGACCACTGTCGATGGCTTTTTGAAGAGAATATCTCTTGTGCCATCTCACACCTTCAACATTACCACCGAAGCGATCTAATAAAACATCGTCACTAAGCACAATCCCTCCACTTGCTTTCAACATTTTCCCTTTAACAGCATCAACGTATGATGATAAGTTACACAGAAGAGAAGTTGTAGATAATTATAGCTCCTATTTAACCAAAAGAAATAAAATAAAAGTCAAGATCAGAATAAAAAATATCTTTATTATTATAATGACAGATTACAACTTAAATAGCAACAAAGTTAAAAGATACAACAAGCAACTGGATTACATCTAAAGTTTAGAAACTACTTTTCTAACTTTATCTAGTGAGTCAGAAGAAAGTGTAACTGCTGAATCGAAAGGATAGTGACTCCTTCTGGGGTAATGACCGACGAACATTTGCTATAGTCCCACTTCTCGGCTGGAGGACAATCGCGACCGTAAATTAGTTTTGTATGAAATGTCCTGATCTCCTTAAGAAATGTTTCTTTCTCATCTCCAAGGAAATCAAAGCAGAGGTGAGGGTATTCCAAATACATTTTTTGTAAATCTCGAAGGAAGCAATATCTTGCTAATTTTAAAGACTTTAAAAGTGATGCCATTTCATGATAAAATCTCCTCAATTTAACATATTGACTTAAGTGGTCTCTAGGAACAAGTCGACCTAGTGAACAACATTCTGTAATAGCTTAATAAAGAGGAGCTAAGCATGGAAAACAAGGCTAAAACATATATTTAAAAAATCAATAAATTGTTACATATTTACAATTACTCATCTGGTTCATACAAGATAGACATAGAGAACAACTAAGAGATAAATTTATCTTGGTAGTACTTAAGCTTTTCAACGGAGAGATTTTAAGGAATCGACCTTACCTATGGTAAATTCCAACAAGCTCCAGGATGCGGGTTAGATCCAAATTCGTCTAAGTATCTCTTATGGAAATGTCTAAGTAGACCCCCGCTGAATTCGCCTAGGTACGAAAAGTCAATAATTGAATGTCTACAATAAGCCTTATACAAAAAGTTAACTAAAATGTCTTTTTCTTCGATCAGCATCCAAAATAAAGTAACTAACTCTCGATTTTCCTTTAATAGAGCATCGTATCGGAGGCGCACTCTCTTTAATAATGGGGCAGCTCTCTGATGTTTAAAAGATGCTAGAACCGAGGCACTCCTGTCGAGATTATGATACTTTTCGGTAAGAATATTGTGCTCCCTTATCTGTTTATCTAATTCCCTATATAACTTGTAAATTTCGGTTTGTATTTTTCAAGTTTTGTCCTACGGGGAAGAGTGGACTTCTTCCTTATCTAAAATAAATGATTTTCCACTAATTATTATCTTCGAAGTGAAAGACATTTAAACAGAGAATCCAATACCTGAGAAACTGGGATAGAAGCCTGGGAGGCCTACTCTTTCCCTTTTGGATCTTTAGTATGAACAGAAGTAGGCTCGTCCTCAAAAGGAGCAGAAGGCCTGGGGGATGCAGGTGGAATATCCTTTTGAGGAGATAGCTCTTTTTCAGGAAATTCAGCATTGTCGCCACCATCCTTCTCAGAAGTTCCAGAAGGACCTCCTTTATCTCCATCAAAACCTTGGCCGCCGGCAAGGTCATCATCACCATCATTATCATCATGGTTATAATCATCATCACTTGCCTTCCTCCCCGGCATGATCTTCTTTGTCACCCTCATCCTTAGAGTCTAACTCGATTTCAAAGGAGGTGACATCAAAAGAAAGAACTTCATAAGCATTAATTTCCTCCTCATCTGCAGGTTCAATCCCCTACTTCATCAGGTTAATTTTTCCCATCACTCTATCGACTAAGGCAGAATCAAGTGAAGGAAAGCCAAAGTCTGGGCATTTCTGGTAGTTTTTGGCATATGCAAGCATAAGGACATCTTCATAAGTCTTCGGCATCATTTGCCCTAAAGTGGCACCGACAAATTGGGACACTCGCTGCTTGACATCGGTAATGGTATGGACAACAAGTTTTAATGAAGCTTTGGTCTTCTTGAATTTTTTCTTTAGAGAGATGTTCTTTGTGACCAAGCGAGCCTTCTCGTCTTCAGAATCTTTTAAAGTGAGCTCCAAGGCAAGTTTCTCATCGGTAAGGAGTTGACGAGCCTGCCTTTCTGCTTCTAGATCAGACTTAGCTCGGGTAAGAGAAGCTTTTACTCGTTCCAACTCTATGGAAGCGTCATTTTTAGCAGCAGACAGAGAAGACACTTGATTTTTGAGCTCAAAAATTTCCTCCTGAAGTTTGGAGGATTCAGTAGAGGACTTTGAAACATGTTCATTCAAAGCTAACCAATTGTTAGAAATCTGAAAGAGAAATGTAACACAAGTTAAGAACTTACCAAAATTTGTTGCTCCATTAAAGAGCGATAATGCCCCGCCAAATCTGGAGTAGAAGAAGGTGGATGAATAGAAATGAAGGATTTTGAGTGGAGGATGGACTCGGCCATCTCTTTAAAATTGATGGTGGAAGGAGAAGAAGATTTCGGCAGAGAAGGAGCGTACCTTGGGGTAGGAGGCATATTCAAAGCCAACTGCATTTGGGAAAGAGCAGCAGGCGAATCTGAAACAGAAATACGAGTGATAGGATCAATTGCTGCTGGAGTTTGCACAGGCTTATCTTAGGAGCCTCCATAGTTGGGCTCTTAAGAGCTTTTTCAGGAGTTAAGCGCTCCTCCTCCCCTACATCTACAGCTTTAGATACTTTTTTCAGAGGCTCGGCTTCAGAAGATTCCATTAACTTCCTCTTAAAAGCTTGCTTAGATTTGGCAAATTATTCAACGATCGATGATACTCCAGAGGTTGGAGGAAGAGGGGCAGCACCGCTAACAGGCACTGTAACTTTATAAGTGGCTGGAAAATGTTCGAACAGACTAACAGTTAGCAAGATAATTCAGGAAACAATAGAGATAGAAAGCAAATACTTAGCCTATAACATACCAGAGCGATCAGCACAGATAGGAAACATGGGAGAGAAAGTTAATGGGTCTCCTAGGGAGAGAAAGCATTTGCTGTGGGAAGTATGTTGAATGGAGGGTGGAGTTCGTAAGATCTACTGTCCTGCTGGCAGAAGAGAATGCTTTCTTAAGTTTGTGGGAGTCAGTAGCGTCAATCTACTCCCGACTTGGCTTGAAGCTGCAATTAGAGATTCAACTGTTTTCTTATCGTCATCGTTAAGCTTTTTAGCAGGGACACCTGATAAAAGCAGAGATTAGGCAAAAAAACGTTGAGTAAGGAAAAGCTTCAAAAATCAAGACTTACGAGGAGAAGCAAAAGTCCTGCGGATGTTAGAAAATCAATTGACGAAGAACTGGTTTTCCCAGTCCCTGAATTTATTAACCCCATCTGATATTAACTTTTCTAGGGATTGGCCCTATATATCTGACTGTTGAGATTGCTCATCTTGACCAGCCGGGTCAAGTTATTTAGCATTTTAGAGTTGAGGGGAGGAAGTCCGGATTCCAATGCCATCATCTTTAAAGACAAGAATAAGTATAGACATTTGGTGACAACTGGATTGGGGCGATCCCAACATGAGAGAGGAATGTAGATAAGAATTCTAGGAAGGGCAAGAATCCACCATGTTATATGTGGATGGTAGTATAGGCAAAAAACCCTTCAGGAGGGTTGTTGATGGTGTCATTCTCCTTTGGGGGAATGGCTTAGATATCGGTAATGCCAAAGTCATTGTGGATAGCATCGACTTCATCCTGAGTTGCAATAAAAGAATGCTTGGAAATAGCTTCAGCCTTCTTTGGAGAACTCATGCTTCTCCCAGGTGAAAATGTTTTAGTTAAAATTTTTGGGTTAAATTTGAATTTAGCATACTTTCAAGAATTAGTCAAAGAAACCTATATAGATAACTTAAACAAAAACCGAATATGAAACTTCAAGTTTGTGCAATAATTTAAGTTAAAAAATCAAAGTCATTGGGCTTCCGACAAAGTCGAAAGGAAAAGGACATCAACATTTAATAAGCACATCTCGACAATGTCGAAAGCCTAAGTAAAAGTGTTCCCTGAGCTCTCAACAAGGTCGAAAGGATAAGACAACATATTTGCTCAATCATCACTATTCAACAGTGTCGAAAGCTCTATAGGAACCTAATTGCTAAGGAAAGATAGTTAAGATCAACTCAAAAACCTAAAAAACAATGTACACTATAAACATTTCATAAACTAAGCAACAAGACCCTTCGATGCTGTCGAAACTAATAGCTTAGGTTTCCTGAGAAAAATACTAATGCTGTCGAAACCTAACATACTCATTGAAGTCGAAAGGTTCTAAGTTAAACTCACATGCATTGAGAATGTTTCGACAAAGCTGGACAAAAACAGGTCTAAGAGGTTTCGACTTAGAAGGTAAAGGTGGTGTCGAAGAGGTTGAAGGGATCTGATGATTCCAAAAATTAACTAAGGAAAATGGATTGCAGTCAAAACAAAGGGTTTCGACTAAGTCGAAACATTTTGCTATCGAAGAAGTTCCTACTCTTACCTAATGGCATGACCTTTCGACAATGATGATCTAATCGTTACTTCAACACCTTTCGACCCCATCAAAATGGGCTAAGGAAGCAAAACCAATGTTGTCGCCTCAATCCCTTTCGAAGGGGTAGAAAAGTCATTTTGTGGTGCTAATTTTTCATCCCTACATGTGAAACTTCCGGGTAAAGGAATCAGGTTCTACTATCCCCCAGACTCGATTGCAAATCTAGGTTTTCAAAAATTTCTTAAAGAACAAGTAAATCTAATCTGTTAAGAAAATGAATTCAAATAGAAATCGATCTGTCTCGATTTCAAAAGTATAAAAATAATTGTCAAATTAAAAACCCAGGTTTACTAACAATGAACAAAAATAGAAAATCTTGAAATGAAAATCCAAACCCGTTAAGGGGATGGATTTCAATGTCGTCCATTGTCAATTTCAAAATCATAAACGAAACAAACTTCAAAAATTCCTGAAACTAAAGTAGGAAAAGTCTCTCAGTAAATCAGTCCAAATCTAACCTCAGAAAATCGAAATTCGGGCATTTCAAAAGCCGAATCTCAATTTTGAAATCTGGAAGGGTAGAACTCAATTAAAACTAAAAAATAAAGTTAAATTTAAAGTTACGAATAAGGTTTGATGGTTGCTTGGATTTTTGGAAGTAAATTGAAAATTTGAGAATTTTCGAAACTATTTTACTCACATTTTGAATTTTGATTGAAGAAAAGTAAAACAGGAAGAAGAAGAAAGGCATACTTTATAAGAAAAGTCTCCCAGAGTTAACTGTCGTTAGATAAGATTTGAATGAACGGCCCAGATCCACGCGGGAAGGCCAAGAGGCGGGAAGCTTCTAGGTTTCGACAAAGTTGACTTGAAAAGTCAAGTGCATCCCTTTGCAAGAGGGGGCAAATGTTACTCCAAAAATCACCTTCCGACTTAGTTGAAACCATTCCAAGCAGAGAGCAAAAGAAAAGAAGAAAGGAAGACACCAGATAGACCTTTTGAAAGAGTCGAAGCAATGCTGCCATCAAAGTCTGGAAGCAACATGACCTTTCGAAGGTGTCAGAGGGTTTCTGTAATCAATATCCAAAGGGTACTTACCTTTCAAAGAAGATGAAGGATTCAAAAGCACCCTTCTGCCTTCAGTTACAACCTTTTTGACTGGATAAAGACCTTTCGATTACGTCAAAGCTACTCCTTTCGAAGACAATAAAGAATAACTCTTTAAACATACGCCAAACCATTCAAAACCAATGGTTTCTCCATTGTTCAAACTACTGGAAGGCAAGCATTATCTGGAGCAACCCCTTCGAAAGCTGTAGTGAGCCTTTCGAATTAGTCAAAACCAATATGGTTCAGGAGGGGTTCCGCATTAGTTCAGAAATAAGAGCACAGGCGTAACCAACATCATTTAAGCCAATAAGCAAGGGCTATCAACAAGGTCGGAAGCACTTGCAAGACAACTCAAAGAAGAGGATCACCACCAAAACTTTCGAAAAAGGCGGCAACATGCTTAGCCCTTCGGCGGCCACCTTCCGACCAGGTCAAAAGCATCAAGGTCGAAAGGTGCTGACCCGCATCTATAAATAAGACCAAAAGGGTCATGTTTTAGGGGGCCGATTCCTCTCATTCTCAACCTGTATACTCTGAAGTAAAATATTAAAACCCTAATTTGTAAATTGATTTAGGGTTTTGAAGAAATAAATTAGAGTGTCTTGAGTACTTTAATCTACTTTACCATTCATTAAACCCATCTCAGATCCACTGAAGCTTAAGATTACCTATTCAAACACAAGAAGGACAAGCTAATCAACAGCTTTAGGCCTCCAACTAAGTCGAAACCTACCTAAGAGAATCTTACTCAGGGTATTCAAATTAGGTCAAAAGGAAGGCTTTCGAATGAGAAACCATACTAACTCAATTGGATCGAAAGGTCATCTAACACAGAAACCGACCCTTTCGATAGAGTCAAAAGGCCAGCTAGGGAAATATTATCAAAGAGAGCCTAATCGAAAGGCAATTCTTCTTAACATAATTTTGAGGTGTTGACAAAAAATCCTGTTAACATAAATGATGTTTTAAAGTAAGTTATTTGCTTGTTTTAATATAGATGCTTAAAGTTATTAATTATATTATTAATGATATTTTAAAGTTAATTACTTATCCTATCAGTGTTGTTTTAAAGTAAATTAATCATTTATTTATGATGTTTAAAAAGTAATTATATAATTGAATAAAGGTGTTTATAAAAGATAAATTATTTTATAAAAAGGATTTTACTTGGAAAAAAGGATTTATTTAAGGAGATTTACAAATGATATTTTGAAAGGAAGATTTTAAGTAATACTTGGTAAAGGAGTTTTATAAGGAGTTTATAAATCATTTTAAGAGATTTATATAAGGAGTTTATAAATCATTTTAAGAGATTTATAAAAGAAGTTTTATAAATTAATTTTGGAGATTTATAAAAGTATTTGTAAATATGAAATGGGCTTAAAGAAAGGAATTTTACAAAAGAATGTGATTTGTTTTTACAATTAATCCTCAATTAATCCTACTAAATTTTGGTGGTATGGAAACATTCTTTTCATACTTAACACTGAAGGATAGTGGTTTGTTTAATAGTAAGAAATGTTTTAAATAATATTTGTTTTGGCCCATTTAAATATGATTTTGGAAAAGAAGAAATCTCTCTCAAGTTTTGTTAATATACTTTAATCGTTAAGATAAGCATATGGATATTTTCTAAGTATTGAAAATATAATGGTTTGGAATATACTTATACCGATGAGATATATATATATATATATATAAGTGTTTTCTAAGTATTGAAAAGAGTATAAGGGGTTAGGGAATATATCTTTTGTGAAGGCATTTTGAATCAAATATTTAAAAAGAGATTTTTTTTAATGAAAGATTAATTTATAGAGACTTAGTAGTTCCCATATGGAATTAAATCTATGTTTGATTGTTTGTTTTATTAGATAGTTAAATAACCGACTATAAAATCTTGACCCAAAATATAACCCTAGAAATATCTAGGAAAAACAAGTAAGTTATATGACACAGTCATCTTCGATGATGCTGCATTGTGCATATAAATCTCGTTTTGTTCTTCTTAAACAAATTCTGAGGAAATCCATCGACTTAAACAGTTAAGAGGTGATCTCCGCTCTAATGTATTATCAGATTATTTCCAAAAGAACCAGGGTTTAGTTTACCAAAAACTATCGAATGTTGGTTCGAAAAGACCAGGATCGGATAAGTATGAATTGTCCAAAAACCACTTCGAACCAACTCAAGCATTGTATTGAAGACATCTTGAAGATTTTGGAATCGAAGACGGAGCTCTTTGAAGTGCAGGGGCTACCTGCTACTAATCCTGAGGGTGATTCCAAAATGGATGTAGTAAAAGTAGTGCCTTCGGTTTGTTCGTATCCTGAATAACTTGTACGGATGAATGCTGGCACTACATTGTGCTTGGAGAGCAGTGTTAGCATTCCAAGTGGGAATTGCTAAGAGAGGAAAAAGGTAATCGTGACCTCACAAGCCTCACAACTCGGTAATGACAGGGGATATGTGGCAGAGCTATGTAGTTCTCTACCATTAGGAGCAGTCATTCATCCATCTAGAATCGATATTTACGTATTTTCTATGCACGCGGAAGTGGGGCCATGGCTAGTGCACATTGTTTTGGAGCCTTGGTCCCAGGGAATGATGTAATCCAGCTTGTCATTTTAAAGGGGCAGCCCGACTCTGTGTTGGTAAGGTGTAATAGCCCGCTTTTCCGTACCCTTTTAATCGACACTAATCTCCATCGATTTACCAAGGTGAACGAAAAACCGAACCATTAGGGTTTTAAAAGAAGAGGTAGAAGAAAAGATAGAAGAACAACAGAACAACATCAGAACAGAAACAATATCAGAATCTCACATATCGCAGCGGAACAATATATAATAGATAATCACTAGTCTTTTAAAACAAAGAACTATATCTTTTTATACATACATCAATCAGAGTCAATATACAACAATGGACAGTTATATAACTTGTCCTCATACAGAATACACAGCGGAATAAATAATATCAGATACAAATACTACGTCTCGTCATCCAGCTTATCTCCAAAGCTCCAGAATATCCAGAATAACCTGATAACATAACTCTAGGCTGCCCGTGTGGAAATTGGTGGGCACCCAGAGTTTAGAAGGGAACAATAAACTCCGAGTCAGTCATGGTGACTGGTGTGAGATCGTAAAACAGTTATTCTTTCACAAAGAAAATAAAACAAATTCGCAATGCTTTTGGAAAATGAAACTACCATAAGACCTCCCGCCACACACACAATGCAAATGCAGAATTGGAGGAGATTTCTTCTTATGATAGTCAAATATGCTTAC
This sequence comes from Allium fistulosum, assembly GCA_030737815.1. Classification (NCBI taxonomy): domain Eukaryota; kingdom Viridiplantae; phylum Streptophyta; class Magnoliopsida; order Asparagales; family Amaryllidaceae; genus Allium; species Allium fistulosum. Next base: position 745,880,011 of record CM060905.1, on the reverse strand, counting down.
TACGCAAAATCAAATCATTTTGATATTATTATTAGTGCATAGTGTAGAAAAACATTTCGAAAGTATAATATTAATCTTAGCCAGCATAGACATTTCGAACTATGCCTACTATAGCTACCATCTAAACAGTGGGACGCCACCATAAGTAAATGGTAGGTTCTACAACTAATACCGTACAAGTTCCGTATTGGGAAATGGATTTCCAACAAATGGTCAGGCTAAGGAACTTCCTTTCCTCCTGCCGAATAGGATCGCCTCTGGCTGGACGTCCCGAGAGACAAACTGCTCTCTGCCAAACAAGGCCGGGTTACCCCTGTAACAGGTACCTCACGAATATGTCATCACCCGGTCCTTTGGGACCTTTATCCGAGCGCTCGATATCCAACATCACACATCATAAAGAAAGTGTATCCACATGAGTAAGTATCTGGGCTCCATACCATGATACCACCCCTTTCCAGAAGGAAATGACATACCCTAAAGGGCGCGACCCTCATAACCTTGCCGCAACATTCCTGTTTCGACCATTTCCGGGGTGTGAGGCTCGACGAAGTCTCGTCCACAAAGCTACGCTTTCTCAAAAAGCCCTGCTTCGGGTCAAACAAAATGATCAACCTATGATCATTAAGATATAAGATCAAACAAATGATCATATCACAAATGATCAAACACTGATCATTTTACAGCAACACTCGGTATGCCACGTTACCAAATTGGGATATATCGCTGATAACTTCAACTACATAACCTCTGAGCTCGTACGTCTCAGAGAAGGGTGTTAAGCTAAGAGAATAAATTCTCCGCCACCAACAAAAATGTATTTGAAAGAAATCAGCTTTATATCTCAAATCGTAACGTCAGACACACAATCCATACAAGTCTGTTCCGGGATCGAACAGAACCGAAGGCACTTCTCACGAAGCCCTTGCAAATCCGGATAATTTCCAATCACGTCAGGACTTCCCGTCACTAAGGGTGATAAAACCTCTAAACCGGAGATCAGCCGATGTAGAGTAACTCGACGGTAAACCTTCCGTTTTCAAAAATATCCGGTCTTCAACACCGGTCTTCGAATGCGATTCATAACGACGTATCACATATTCGGAATGGGTTATACGACCCCATGGTCCTTTCCCGGCTAACCCGAATAGTGAGCGTTTATTTAAAAATAAGTGTGGCATTCAAATTCATCTAATTCACAACAAATACCTATCTAAAGGTAATTATTGATAGTCGGTTATTTAACTATCAATAAAGATGCGCAACATCATCAGATTCCAAATAATTTTCCAAATTTTTTTCATCTTCAAAAATATCTTTTACTAGATATAAAATTTCCACACTTTAACCATTTGAAAAACAAATTTCAAATATTCACATTTCATTTTATCTTTGATGATAAAATCTCAAAACAGTTCATTTCATATTGGAAAAGCATTTCCATACTTATTTAAAAATAAGTATTTCACAAATCATTTATTTTCAACATTTGAAAATATTCGATATACTTAAATCAAATTAAGTATATATTTCATTCTTTAAGGAAATCATAAATTTTAACATCTATTTGAGTCAAAACGAATGTTGCGTAAAACATCGTTACGACGACTCAAAATCACTAGTATAGGGATTCGGATTTTAATAGATATATAAATCCCAATACTATATAAAACCATTTCCTTTCGGAAATCATTTACTATAACAACAGTGTTATAGTCCACCATTTCCTTAAATTCCTCGAAAACGTCTATTTCAATAACAAGTGTTGAAATCTATGATTTCGATATTTAACACGTTTTAAAACATCTTTTAAAACAATTACTTCATTTCAAATATCGCTTTCCCGAAACATATCCATTTTGCTCAACAATATATTCACTGTCCAAAATCGTGAATATACTTCACTAACCACATTTCAATATTTTCTATACATTTTTATTTCAATGATTATCCACTACCCAAGATCGTGGATAAAATTTCCTTAATAACTTCTATATTACGTTCATCAAATTTGATTGATTTCAAATTCATAAAACAACGTTTATAAATTCACCTTTATATTTTCTAACAACTTCGATTCATAAAATTCTCCTTTTATTAACTTCTAAAATTACTTATCAAAATAAGTGATTTCAGATTTATAAACAACGTTTATAAATCACATTTATACTTCATAACAATTTCAACTTATGAAATCATTTCATTTAGCAATTTCTATTTATATCCCAACTAAGTGCAAAAATCTACTTTATAAGTAAATTACTTATAAATCGTTTATTCTACAACATCTATTCACTTTATAACTTCACGTTATAAATCTATTAATTTCATTCACTTATGAAATCCTTTTATACTTCTTTTTTAACACTTATAAAAATTCATTTTATAAGTCCAATATTTTGATTTATAAAATATCAATTTTTATAAATCTTTCTATACAAATCGTTTATAGTTATTCAAAAATCCCAACTTAAACCATTTAATAAATAAATCGACTTTTATTTCAAAAACGACACTTCGGTTATATTTCACTAAAAATTATAACTTTCATAACTTTAAAATTTTACGTTTATAAATTGATTCAAAAATTCCATAAAACGTATATTTTCAAAAATCACTTTAAAAACCTTTTTAAAGTAAAAGTCGTTATTTTTTTCATTTCAAAACTGAATCCGATGATGCAACAACATCAATCAGTCCATCACAACAGTCAATATCATATATCAATATGATAACAGAATATATATCAATATCTGTAAATAAATAACTACTGGTGAGGAATCCAGTTGGATCCCTCCAACCTGTTTCCCTGCATCGAAAGACGTTAGCACAATACCAATTCCGCTCCAGTACGGAATTATCGCGGTATATGGGTTTTTTATAAATCCGCTTACTAACGGCGCAATAGGGTCTCATCCGCTATACGAGGCGGGAAATCATCAATCCAATATATACATATGCCAATATGTATATATTGTTATATATAGATATATCCTATCATATCTAATATCACATCCAAACAGTCAATCATCAATCAATAACTGTAAATAATTCCACATTCAAATTGAGTGAGAAGATCTCACTGTGATTTTCTGATAGCAGTTTCATCGTTTATTCCGAATAAAATTAAGACCCCAATTCAATCCAATTCAGTTGCATCGCGAAGTACACATCGAGGCGATTCCAACGCATTTTGTTTCGTTCCATTCCGACCTTCCTGATCTCAACCGTTGATTTAGCCTTCCCCAAATCAGAGCCGTGCTCACGTTCTTCTCCCCTCTCCCAGTTTCGAACGTGTATTTGAACCCATTTGCCGCCTTATTTCGTGAATTACGGCACCAACTCCGACGCACTAGAAGGCGATCGAGCTCCGCCACCTTGACCGCCCACACGAGAGCCACGTTCGGCTGGAAGGACTTCGAGCTCGGTTGCCTCTTCTCCCTTGAAAACGCATGCGAACGGCACGAAACGAACGCGTTCAAACGACTATTGCCGCCAATCCACTAACCCATTTGCGATCTTGACCGTTGGAATTAAAGTACTCGACGTGCTCTCGATCTTTCATTTAGGAAGTTGGTTGAATCGTTGTGTAGATTTGAAGAAATTAGGGGAAGAAGTTTGGACGTTTTCAGCCTTTGATAGTGAAACTGGCGGCTGGCTTCAGAACTAGGGTTAGGGTTTATTTTCTTCAAAAGGAGATAAATGAAGTGCTATATATAGAATTTTGACGAACACTATTCATTCCGGTTTTCTGAACTCCGATTTACGCGCGGTCACTATCGTTTCTAGGGTTTATTCCGCGTTCCGAACGCAATGGAACAGGTTTCGGAAGCTAATTCGATCGTCTGTGCAAGATATGGAATTAAACGATCAATTTAAATTAAACCGATTTAAATCGATTTCGAGGCGTTTTAACTTGTACCGGACAAACGGTAAATCCAAAAATTACGAAATTTGAAATCTTACAATAATATCACATTACGGATCCGATGAAACTGGTTTCGTCGAAATCCGACACTGTTTGAAAAATGACTATTTTTAATTTGACGATTTAAAAATTAAAACGATATCGATGCGTTTCGAGCTGCCACGGTCAAACGATAACTCCGATGGATACGAAAATTGAAATCCGATAATAACTAACTATTACGGATCAAATGGAACTGGTCTCGTTCAATTCTGAGACTGTTCGAAAATTGGCTATTTTTACAATCGATGATTAAATATTAAAATATTCAATTTTCACAAATTAACTCCAAATTCGATTTTAAAAGTTCTATAACCTTCCTATAACTCCAGTATGATTTAATATAATTTTACAAATCATTTTAAACTCGATTTTCAATTATCTCTGGAATTTCACTATTAAAGTATCGATTTAATTGACCAAATTAAATCCAATATTCGAATAATAATTTATTCGACTTCTTAAATTCATTCATTAATATTTAAAATCAATTAAATATTCAAATTTTAATTATCAAAATTCAGGGTCGTTACAGACTTCCCCCCTTAAAAGAATTTCGTCCTCGAAATTACAAGTTAGGAAGAAAATGGTCCTTAACTCATCTACTATTTTTCACAATTCAATAGTTTTATCAATTCATCAAAACAAATCTTTCTATTAAAGATTCGTTATCATTCAATCTCGTTTTCCAATTTCAATTATAAGTTTCAAACAACATTGTTTAACTTCAATACAAATTTAAATTCAAATTTCAAATTTAAACTTTCAAAATTTCTCAAAAATTTTCTAACGCCTTAAATTTCCGAAAAATTTCGCCAGCGTCTCCTTTGCGCGGCTAATACGGCACTGCTACAAAACGTCCCTACGGACTCTCAGATTTCAAAAAGAAAAAGAAAAAGCCAAGCGGCTAGAGAAGAAATCAGCAAATCTCATATCGAAATTTAAATACATACCTTTTTCGAGCAAATTCAAATTCATCTTTGAAATAAATTTTCCAATCCCTTTATACACCTGTATATCTACTAGCCATAATATCTAGTTACAACATTCAACTATTTTGCAAATTCGATTACAAAATTTTCAACACTTACTTCCTATACATATTCACTTTACTATTGAAGTTACATACTCATTATCATTAAATTTTACATTTCAAATTTCATTTGAATTCAATTCACAATTCTAATCTAATTTGGAATCGGTTTATCTCTGAATATTGAATTTTATCAGCTTTCATTCATAACTGATTATTTTTAGATTAGTTTCAATTACTAATTCCTTTCAAATTCTAATCCACTTATTCAAATCTGTTTCTACTTACTTGAAGTTATTTGTAATTTCGAACCATTCTTTATTTAGTTCAAAATTCAAGTTTCAATTTAACTAATTCAACTTCCATTTCATGAATCAATTAATTATCAAAGTAGTTTATTCGGATTCAATCCATTTCAGTTTTCTCAGGTTTGGATTTTATTTCACTTGATTCAAGTCTCATTTCATTAACGACTTTTAATTTCAATTATCTTCTTGGAATTTCATTCCAAATCATAAATTCATTTACAATTTATATTCACAATTTTATTCATATATGAATTCCATCTCTTTATATTCTTAATTCACATTAATAATTCTCAATTGTTAAATGAATTTATTTTCAAATCTTTGGTTACTATTTTATTTCTCATTTTATAAGTTATATAACTTATACTCAACCTTTCAAAACCATTTTTGAAAACAATTCAAATTATCCTTTGAATTTTCTAAAACAAAACCCAAATTTTCTAAACAACTTCCATTTAAAACAATTTAGCAGCAATCCCTCTTTTGGAAACCCGAAAATGAACACCAACGATGCCGCGGTCATCATCGAAGTTATTTTCCAGCGACCGAAAAGAGTTTAGAGCCTTTCATCTCTTCAAAACATTTTTCAAACCTTTAAAATTCATTTTCAAATCAAAAAGAAATTAAACTTTCCAAATCTCCAAAATTTTCAAATTCTTTTCAAAACATTTCCAAAAACTTCTCTGGAATTCCGTTTTAAATTATAAGTCACATTTATAATTTATATTCTTAAATTTCATTTGTATATGGATTTATCTCTTAACTTTGGAGTTTCGATTTCAATTTCTTATTCAATTTCAATGATAATAATTTACTATTATTACTTCCTAACATCCATGCAACCATATACTATAGTACTTTATAGAAAAACATTTATTTTCTATACAAAAATAGTTTTGGGCAAAATTATCTCATTTACCCTATTTAAAACAATATTGTGCCGAATTGTTCTATACAAGTGTTTAGAGATCCCTATCGATAGAGTTGTACGGACAATACCGACCAGAATCCATATACCACTCAACAAATCAATCATCACAATATAAAACAATTTTATATTAACTAACAAATACGCACTCGTATCTATTATTACCCTCAACTCATTCTAGAGCACTGCTGACTCTATCTCTAATGAGTAACACCCAACAGAGCAGGGTTGTCGCTTAACCATATGCTCTGATACCAAATGTAATAGCCCGCTTTTCCGTACCCTTTTAATCGACACTAATCTCCATCGATTTACTCAAGGTGAACGAAAAACCGAACCATTAGGGTTTTAAAAGAAGAGGTAGAAGAAAAGATAGAAGAACAACAGAACAACATCAGAACAGAAACAATATCAGAATCTCACATATCGCAGCGGAACAATATATAATAGATAATCACTAGTCTTTTAAAACAAAGAACTATATCTTTTTATACATACATCAATCAGAGTCAATATACAACAATGGACAGTTATATAACTTGTCCTCATACAGAATACACAGCGGAATAAATAATATCAGATACAAATACTACGTCTCGTCATCCAGCTTATCTCCAAAGCTCCAGAATATCCAGAATAACCTGATAACATAACTCTAGGCTGCCCGTGTGGAAATTGGTGGGCACCCAGAGTTTAGAAGGGAACAATAAACTCCGAGTCAGTCATGGTGACTGGTGTGAGATCGTAAAACAGTTATTCTTTCACAAAGAAAATAAAACAAATTCGCAATGCTTTTGGAAAATGAAACTACCATAAGACCTCCCGTCACACACACAATGCAAACGCAGAATTGGAGGAGATTTCTTCTTATGATAGTCAAATATGCTTACTACGCAAAATCAAATCATTTTGATATTATTATTAGTGCATAGTGTAGAAAAACATTTCGAAAGTATAATATTAATCTTAGCCAGCATAGACATTTCGAACTATGCCTACTATAGCTACCATCTAAACAGTGGGGCGCCACCATAAGTAAATGGCAGGTTCTACAACTAATACCGTACAAGTTCCGTATTGGGAAATGGATTTCCAACAAATGGTCAGGCTAAGGAACTTCCTTTCCTCCTGCCGAATAGGATCGCCTCTGGCTGGACGTCCCGAGAGACAAACTGCTCTCTGCCAAACAAGGCCGGGTTACCCCTGTAACAGGTAACTCACGAATATGTCATCACCCGGTCCTTTGGGACCTTTATCCGAGCGCTCGATATCCAACATCACACATCATAAAGAAAGTGTATCCACATGAGTAAGTATCTGGGCTCCATACCATGATACCACCCCTTTCCAGAAGGAAATGACATACCCTAAAGGGCGCGACCCTCATAACCTTGCCGCAACATTCCTGTTTCGACCATTTCCGGGGTGTGAGGCTCGACGAAGTCTCGTCCACAAAGCTACGCTTTCTCAAAAAGCCCTGCTTCGGGTCAAACAAAATGATCAACCTATGATCATTAAGATATAAGATCAAACAAATGATCATATCACAAATGATCAAACACTGATCATTTTACAGCAACACTCGGTATGCCACGTTACCAAATTGGGATATATCGCTGATAACTTCAACTACATAACCTCTGAGCTCGTACGTCTCAGAGAAGGGTGTTAAGCTAAGAGAATAAATTCTCCGCCACCAACAGAAATGTATTTGAAAGAAATCAGCTTTATATCTCAAATCGTAACGTCAGACACACAATCCATACAAGTCTGTTCCGGGATCGAACAGAACCAAAGGCACTTCTCACGAAGCCCTTGCAAATCCGGATAATTTCCAATCACGTCAGGACTTCCCATCACTAAGGGTGATAAAACCTCTAAACCGGAGATCAGCCGATGTAGAGTAACTCGACGGTAAACCTTCCGTTTTCAAAAATATCCGGTCTTCAACACCGGTCTTCGAATGCGATTCATAACGACGTATCACATATTCGGAATGGGTTATACGACCCCATGGTCCTTTCCCGGCTAACCTGAATAGTGAGCGTTTATTTAAAAATAAGTGTGGCATTCAAATTCATCTAATTCACAACAAATACCTATCTAAAGGTAATTATTGATAGTCGGTTATTTAACTATCAATAAAGATGCGCAACATCATCAGATTCCAAATAATTTTCCAAATTTTTTTCATCTTCAAAAATATCTTTTACTAGATATAAAATTTCCACACTTTAACCATTTGAAAAACAAATTTCAAATATTCACATTTCATTTTATCTTTGATGATAAAATCTCAAAACAGTTCATTTCATATTGGAAAAGCATTTCCATACTTATTTAAAAATAAGTATTTCACAAATCATTTATTTTCAACATTTGAAAATATTCGATATACTTAAATCAAATTAAGTATATATTTCATTCTTTGAGGAAATCATAAATTTTAACATCTATTTGAGTCAAAACGAATGTTGCGTAAAACATCGTTACGACGACTCAAAATCACTAGTATAGGGATTCGGATTTTAATAGATATATAAATCCCAATACTATATAAAACCAATTCCTTTCGAAAATCATTTACTATAACAACAGTGTTATAGTCCACCATTTCCTTAAATTCCTCGAAAACGTCTATTTCAATAACAAGTGTTGAAATCTATGATTTTGATATTTAACACGTTTTAAAACATCTTTTAAAACAATTACTTCATTTCAAATATCGCTTTCCCGAAACATATCCATTTTGCTCAACAATATATTCACTGTCCAAAATCGTGAATATACTTCACTAACCACATTTCAATATTTTCTATACATTTTTATTTCAATGATTATCCACTACCCAAGATCGTGGATAAAATTTCCTTAATAACTTCTATATTACGTTCATCAAATTTGATTGATTTCAAATTCATAAAACAACGTTTATAAATTCACCTTTATATTTTCTAACAACTTCGATTCATAAAATTCTCCTTTTATTAACTTCTAAAATTACTTATCAAAATAAGTGATTTCAGATTTATAAACAACGTTTATAAATCACATTTATACTTCATAACAATTTCAACTTATGAAATCATTTCATTTAGCAATTTCTATTTATATCCCAACTAAGTGCAAAAATCTACTTTATAAGTAAATTACTTATAAATCGTTTATTCTACAACATCTATTCACTTTATAACTTCACGTTATAAATCTATTAATTTCATTCACTTATGAAATCCTTTTATACTTCTTTTTTAACACTTATAAAAATTCGTTTTATAAGTCCAATATTTTGATTTATAAAATATCAATTTTTATAAATCTTTCTATACAAATCGTTTATAGTTATTCAAAAATCCCAACTTAAACCATTTAATAAATAAATCGACTTTTATTTCAAAAACGACACTTCGGTTATATTTCACTAAAAATTATAACTTTCATAACTTTAAAATTTTACGTTTATAAATTGATTCAAAAATTCCATAAAACGTATATTTTCAAAAATCACTTTAAAAACCTTTTTAAAGTAAAAGTCGTTATTTTTTTCATTTCAAAACTGAATCCGATGATGCAACAACATCAATCAGTCCATCACAACAGTCAATATCATATATCAATATGATAACAGAATATATATCAATATCTGTAAATAAATAACTACTGGTGAGGAATCCAGTTGGATCCCTCCAACCTGTTTCCCTGCATCCAAAGACGTTAGCACAATACCAATTCCGCTCCAGTACGGAATTATCGCGGTATATGGGTTTTTTATAAATCCGCTTACTAACGGCGCAATAGGGTCTCATCCGCTATACGAGGCGGGAAATCATCAATCCAATATATACATATGCCAATATGTATATATTGTTATATATAGATATATCCTATCATATCTAATATCACATCCAAACAGTCAATCATCAATCAATAATTGTAAATAATTCCACATTCAAATTGAGTGAGAAGATCTCACTGTGATTTTCTGATAGCAGTTTCATCGTTTATTCCGAATAAAATTAAGACCCCAATTCAATCCAATTCAGTTGCATCGCGAAGTACACATCGAGGCGATTCCAACGCATTTTGTTTCGTTCCATTCCGACCTTCCTCATCTCAACCGTTGATTTAGCCTTCCCCAAATCAGAGCCGTGCTCACGTTCTTCTCCCCTCTCCCAGTTTCGAACGTGTATTTGAACCCATTTGCCGCCTTATTTCGTGAATTACGGCACCAACTCCGACGCACTAGAAGGCGATCGAGCTCCGCCACCTTGACCGCCCACACGAGAGCCACGTTCGGCTGGAAGGACTTCGAGCTCGGTTGCCTCTTCTCCCTTGAAAACGCATGCGAACGGCACGAAACGAACGTGTTCAAACGACTATTGCCGCCAATCCACTAACCCATTTGCGATCTTGACCGTTGGAATTAAAGTACTCGACGTGCTCTCGATCTTTCATTTAGGAAGTTGGTTGAATCGTTGTGTAGATTTGAAGAAATTAGGGGAAGAAGTTTGGACGTTTTCAGCCTTTGATAGTGAAACTGGCGGCTGGCTTCAGAACTAGGGTTAGGGTTTATTTTCTTCAAAAGGAGATAAATGAAGTGCTATATATAGAATTTTGACGAACACTATTCATTCCGGTTTTCTGAACTCCGATTTACACGCGGTCACTATCGTTTCTAGGGTTTATTCCGCGTTCCGAACGCAATGGAACAGGTTTCGGAAGCTAATTCGATCGTCTGTGCAAGATATGGAATTAAACGATCAATTTAAATTAAACCGATTTAAATCGATTTCGAGGCGTTTTAACTTGTACCGGACAAACGGTAAATCCAAAAATTACGAAATTTGAAATCTTACAATAATATCACATTACGGATCCGATGAAACTGGTTTCGTCGAAATCCGACACTGTCTGAAAAATGACTATTTTTAACTTGACGATTTAAAAATTAAAACGATATCGATGCGTTTCGAGCTGCCACGGTCAAACGATAACTCCGATGGATACGAAAATTGAAATCCGATAATAACTAACTATTACGGATCAAATGGAACTGGTCTCGTTCAATTCTGAGACTGTTCGAAAATTGGCTATTTTTACAGTCGATGATTAAATATTAAAATATTCAATTTTCACAAATTAACTCCAAATTCGATTTTAAAAGTTCTATAACCTTCCTATAACTCCAGTATGATTTAATATAATTTTACAAATCATTTTCAATCATTTTAAACTCGATTTTCAATTATCTCTGGAATTTCACTATTAAAGTATCGATTTAATTGACCAAATTAAATCCAATATTCGAATAATAATTTATTCGACTTCTTAAATTCATTCATTAATATTTAAAATCAATTAAATATTCAAATTTTAATTATCAAAATTCAGGGTCGTTACATAAGGGGTCCATGTGTGGCCCTCGGTAGATTTTTCTAGAGGTATACTTTGGCAGGCGTTACCCCAGTGGCCTTATCATTGATGGAAATCCAATTTCTAAACATGCCTTTATGGATTTAGTTATGCCCAACTATGTTGAAATGTGAGATGCAAGTATTTCGGTTATTTTATATATTTATTTTCCCCTCTAGACATTATTATAATATCACTAGATTTTATAATAAAAATGATTTGATTATCGTAAGGTAAAAATCCATCTGTGTTTGTGTGCGACATGTTATTACTAGATACCTTTATTTTTGAAAGGTTTTATAACTGTAAAAGTCCATTTGATTGTGTTTCTCATGTTGGTTTTACCAGACTTATCCAGGCGTTATTTTTTTTATAATGCTCGGATCAGCCTGAGCATATTTTTCAGATTAGCTAGACACTTTGGAGCTTCAAGAGACGAGTTGGACGCCTCTAAGACGTACTCACGTATTTTCTTTTATCTTCCACTATTTTGTTCTTGTTGTATTTATCAACGGTTGTAAGGACATGTTGTTATAACTGTCCAAGCTGATGATAGGTTAATGTTGCGTTGATGTTAATGTGTATATTAAAGATTCTTTTCCTTTTGTAAAGATTGGTTTTACATTATGTATTACTCATCGCATTTATGAGATTCTGTTGTCTTTTTTTTACTCTCTCTCCATAATATGTCTTTTCGAAACTTGGATGCTCGGTACATGAATACCGTAGATGTATTAGTGTTGACTTCTAAGAGTCAAAAAGGCGGGTTGTTACATTAACCAAATTTACACACGCCTTTGTTGGCCAAGTTTTGATTAGTGAAATACATGCATAATAAATATATACATACATATATGTATGTATGTATGTATTTATGTATGTATGTATAAAGTGAAAACCTATTAGATGTTTTAAATAATTTGAAATCCAAAATAATATTAATGGGAATAATTTCAATTAAAGAAAGATTTGACAACAAAATGTTACATTGTTGCATAAAATCCTCTCACGAATTTGTATTAAACTAAACATGTATATTTCCACATGCAAGATTATTACAATTTAATAATTTAGATCTAAACAACATATATTTGCAAACATTGTAGCATATGGTTTGTGTATATATACACTTAAACAAAAAAAATTGATTTTAAGGTTAATAGTTTTCATTAAACTTTTAATTTAGGAATGAAACAATACTTTTCATTTTACATGAGACTTTAAATATAGGAAACCACAAAGAATTAGAATTTGCACTAAAGTCCATTCATTGATCTTAAATCAAGTTTTTTAAACAAGGATTGAAATAATTATATTCAATTGTTTACCATATGAAATTAACGATCAATTTAAAAGAACATTAGATAACTTAACATATATAATTCATTTGCATTTGAGTATGTAAATATTATATAATTACAAAAAAATATCATTCAAAATCAGTTTTTAATTTCACGAGTTTCCAAACTAAAATAGAATAAATTGGGACAAAGTACGCATGTGTAAATTTGTGATAAGAATTTATCTAAACAATACAGAAAAGAATAGCAAGTTATCAAAAGTAATATAGGATTCAAATCATATTAATTTATCATGAACATATACTAAAGGAAGATTATGAACAAACTAGATTTGAATCCAAACAATACAATAAACATGTTATAATCAAATAGACATAAGGGTGGTTAAATTTACATGTGGCAAGATAGATAATTAAAACGCGAGGTGAATCATACAAAGTCTAATTAGATCATGATATAAATATACAGGTAAATTTAAATAAGAAAATTACCTTTAAATGTAGTAAATAAATAACACCTTGAATGATGAATCAAAGCTTATAGGGTTAGAAATCAGCCTTCAGATTTTGCAAGGATCAAGAGGGATAAACCACTTTAATGAATAGACTTGATTTATATCTGATTATGGGAATTTTTGAAGCCATGGAAGCTCTCATATTTTCAACCATTAGAGAGGAAGGAGAGAACCATAAAAAGTTACATAAAGGAATGAATAGCCAAAAAGGTTATGAAAAGAATCTAATAAAGAAGGCAATCAATGCCAATTAAAGCGATACTATTTTTCCTTCTTTATGCTATTTGTCACGACCCGGCTTTCTATGCCCAGAAAGACGTATCGTGAATTAAGAAAGAAAGGGATAGAAGAAGAAAAGAAAGAAAAGAAGAAAGAACAACAACATCAGAAACTCACAGCGGAACGAATGAAATATAATATATCATATAAAATATTACATAGTATCATAATCAGAGTACACAACTTATACATCACAAAATAGACAGTTATAAAACCTGTCTATTATACAACACAAGATACAACTCAAACAAACGACTCAGAGAAACCAACACAGCGGAATACTATATATCTACGAATGCTGAAGCCTCCTGCTCCATATCTCCTCCATAGATTCGTCAAAGCTAACCTGAATCCCTTGGCTACTCGTAAAAATTGAGTACCCAAGGTTTAGTAAAACAGAAAATAAACACTTGGGTCAGACATGGGTCTGGTGTGAGTAAACGGGTTAAAATTGTTTAACTTCAAAACCTTTTGGAAACAAAGGTATCACGTAAGACTTCCCACACATAAACATGGAAAAGTTTTTACCTTACGCTAACCAAATCATTTGATAGGAAATCCAGTTATATTATAATAGGGTCTAGGGTTTTCAAGTAAAATACGGAAATAGCTGAAATGCTTACATCTCACATTCCAACATAGTTGGGCACAACTAATACGTACGGCACTTATTGGAGTTTGGATTCCATACAATGGCAGGGCTACTGGGGTACCGCCCGTCACAGTACGTGGCCTAGATCACCGTACCGAGGAGTACGCCCGCTCCCCTGCAACACAAAGCCGGAACCATCCCTTACTGGATAATTCCGAACAAGATAATCCCGTAGTTGGCGCGACCAACCACACACTAAGCCGAATAAAAGAAAAGGGACCTCTAGACAGGGATCTATCTTGCTCTCAGTGGGTGCTACCCACGAAACCTTGCTGCACCTCCCCTGTTTTAGCCATTCCCGGTTGATGAGGCTTGAGGTTACGATTACCTTTAATCAGAACATATCACTTAGAATGCTCATCGTCCGCTTGACGATGTGCTGAAAGCATTCAATCCATATAAGTTCGTTCCGGGTTCGAACGAAACCGAAGGCATTATCTCGTTACACTCGTTTTGGAATCACCCTTAGAGTTAACGACAATAACCCTTGCACTCTGAATCTTCATCTTCACTTGAGATTCACGACCTATCGTTAATTTGGATCGATGTGGTATTCGGGTCTCCAGACCTGGAATACCGGTATACGGAAACCCGATCCCGGTCTCATCGAAATCCAAAACGTATCTTTTAAGGCCAAGTTGTTTAAAGGTTTAAACATTTAAACTTATATTCAGGATGATATAAACAGATAGACAAATGACATTATCACAATTGATAATTCTTATCAACTTTCATCTCACAAAGCAGCATATCACATATATCAGAGATATCCAAATCATCTAGTATCACCTAATATCAATCATCCAATATAAACCAATCATCCAATATCAGTTAATCAATATTAACCAATCATCTTTAAACAGAATTAATTAACTCTTAATCAATTTAATTAACCTTTAATTAAATTAATTACTATCCTTT
The DNA here is from genome assembly GCA_030737815.1 of Allium fistulosum. Classification (NCBI taxonomy): domain Eukaryota; kingdom Viridiplantae; phylum Streptophyta; class Magnoliopsida; order Asparagales; family Amaryllidaceae; genus Allium; species Allium fistulosum. The sequence goes on along the minus strand of CM060905.1, from coordinate 745,864,696 downwards.
AATCACTTGGATTATCTTAATCCTGCTTACTAACATTAATAAATTAATTAATAAATCATTTCTTAATGATCTTCCTTAATTAATCTTTCTTGATTAATTATACTTTAATTACATTCAAGTAATTATCCTTAACCATATTCAGTAATTAACTTTTATTTACTATCATTAATTACAATAATTAATGAACCTTTATTAATTAATTAACTATAATTAATTATATTAATCATCAATTAATTACAATTAATTAATCATACTTAAATTATTATTTTTATTAATCATCCTTGATTAATTCATTAATTAAATAATCCTTATTAATTAATTAAATAATTAATTTTAATCAACCACTTCATTAATTAGTCTTAATTAATCATAAACAGTAATTAACAATTTGTAATTACTTATCTTAATTAATTACTTCTTAATTAATTATATTAACCTTGATTTATAAATCTAATTAATTAACCTTTAATTACTTCATTAAGTAATTATTATTCAATTACATTAATAAATAATCCTTAATTAATTACTTTATTAATTAATTACATTTTTAATTAATTACATTTGGTAATTAATCTTAAATTAAACACATTCCTTAATCACATTAATCGATTAACTAAAATTAATTAAGTAATTAACCCTTAATTACTTACATAAGTAATTGTCTTTAATTACTTCATTAGATGATCACTCACTTAATTAATTACTTAACAAGTAATTAATTCCATTATTAAATAATTCTTAATTCTTAAATTAATTAATTACTCCATAATTAATTAACTTCAAAACAATTATATTAATTAATTCTTAATTAATAACATCTAGTGATTATCCATTAATACTTCAACTTTAATTACTTCCATAAGTAATTACTCTTTCCATAATTACATTCAATAATTTAACCATTAATTACTTCATTAAGTAATTACACTTAATTAATTCATAATTAAGTGATTAAATAAACAATTAACTAATTATTTAAAATAAATTAAATAATTAATTAATTAACTTCTTATATTTCAAAATCCTTAATTAATTAAGAAAAACATTAATCTTAATTAGTCTTTACTTATTAACAAATCATATTTAATTAAGTATCCATAAGTTCATAACAAAGATAAGTTAACCATATTTGTCTTTATAAATAAATTATTGGAATTCAAATCAAATTTTAATAACTTAACAACAAATTATTCTATTTGGATTTCAAAATTTTAACAATAACCTTATTTGAAATAAAGCATTAAGAATTCATTTTTAAAAGTTTAAACACTTTAATTATCTAATTTAAACTTATTTATTTTCAATATAAATCGAAACTTTGTTTAACATTTACCTTTGCTAAAACTTAGATAATACATTTTTGAAAACATGAATTAATTTAAATTACTAACTTTTTAAAACCTGTACATGATTTTCCTAAAATCTCAAAACCAGGTTACAATAAAATAAACAACCCGAGCCACTTTATTTCTTTCCCGAGTAAACTACACTAAAACCTCGAGCACACTCGCCTACCCACTTGCTTCGAGACGAACTGCAAACTACACGAGACCAACTTCGAGTCGCCTTCATCTTCCCCAATCGCTACGAACCAGATACACGCGAACGTAACCAATGTGCACACGTGCACGTGCACGACCACTCAACGTCGCTCCGACCTCCACTCTGATCATCGACCAGTCATTGATAGCCCCGCCGTCCCTCTCGTTAACCCATATCGATGAAAACGACCATGAAACGAGATCGAGCATCTCGATCAAGACTGGAGAAAACCCAATCTGCCAAAATCATCACCAGCCCACCATCTCCGATCACTAGATCACCTGCCGATCTACCCGAAGCTACGCCACACTCTGACGATCCACTTCACCACCTCGCGATTGAACTCGACTTCCCATCAACGACGAATTAGACTCGTCACTGCAGATAACCCAAACTTAATACAAAACCCTACTCGACCCAAATTCGCTCGATCCCGCCATTTGAAAATTTCTCCAGTATTTTTCCAGAGTCCCCCACGCCTCCAACCTTCTCCAGCCCAAATATCAAACACTCCAGAGTCGCCGATCATCAGTAATTGACAATAATGTCGAAATTCGTCAACTCAGCAAATCTCAACATATACAACATTAAAAATCTGGATTTTAATATCAAAATTCATCATTTCTTATTACTAATTTGTTTCTGAAATCAAATCACAAAATTATGAATATTGGGTTTCGACATATAATTGATGTTTACTGTAAAATCCTATTTTTGAAATATTAACTAAATAGTTCTACCTTAAACTATTTTTAAAAACGAATTTACATTGTTATAATTGTTTTCTTTTTAATGATCATAACCTATCAGTGATTCTTTGGGAAGATAGGGATTTTTAAAAGTTGTTCTTGAGCCAGAGAGATTTAACAGAGATCAGTATATATATAAACACACAGACATGCTCACAATATAAACATGCATTCATATCCATACTAAAAACTCAATCTACTAAAATCATTCATCACATGCATTCCATAACAACATAATACCGATTTAAAACTATTTTTAAAAATGGGGCTTACTCACTTGAAAACAGAGAGCAGGCTTTAAGCTAACAATCTGGAATTTGAAAAGAACTTGAAACTGTGAAAACTTGATATGCTTTTGCCTTTGAAAACTGCATGCATGCTTGTTTGAAAAGATGTAGACTTCTTAAATTTCCAGTTTTGAAAAGAAACAGGCTTGATTTAAAAACTGCAGTTGTATGTAGGTATGACTTCCAGATTTGAATGCAGATTTGCAGGCTGAAGACTTTTATTTGCAAAATTGGTCTTTGAAAATGAGTTTCTAGTTTTTGAGGAGGAACTGATTTTGATTTGCAAACTTGTTTACAGGTTTATTGAATTTGATTTCTGGTTGAGGAGGTATAATTATCAGGTTTTGTTTTGAGTTATTTTGGTTTTGAGTTTTTCTTCTTAGCTTTTGAAAAAAATGGAAAAAGAAATGGAAGAAAGGAAACATGTTTTATAAAGGCTGAATTGATTTATAAAAATAAAAGAAATTAAAACTTGACATTTGTCATATATCTTAGTTTATGGATTTACACATGTTATTAAGGTGTCTTAATATGTTAACACTTGTCTTTTAAGTATTTCTTATTTATTTTTAAATGTAAATAAAAACCCTTTACTTAATTTATTAATTACTTATCTATATATATACTACCTATAAAGAAATAAAACTTAATTATATATATATATATAAAGCTTATATTTATAAAATTAAAAACTATTTAAATATTACCCTTTTTAATTTCAAAATTAATTTAAACTTAAATTCAAATTAAATTTGAAAAATCCAATTTAAAGTCAATTTAAACAACACATTCCATTTTAAATAACAATTATATTTACATTAAAATCTGTTTATTTAAAAACAAGACTTTATTCATTTATTAAATTTCAAACCAAAGCCAATCTATTTACAATATATATATGCACACATATACATATATTATAAATAGAAATCATTTTATTAATTTCTAAAAGATAAATTCACTAATTAAATATCCATTTAATTAGATTATTAAACCAATTCAAATTTGTTATCAAAGATTATCAAATCAATTTAATTATTTAAACAGATTATTAAATTGATATTGCCCCAAATTTCCGGGATATTACATTCTTCCCCCCTTAAAATAATTTCGTCCCCGAAATTTAAGACAAAGGTAATTTAATAATCCATTTAAATCACAAGCATATATTATCTTCCATATGCTAACAATCATAGCAACCAATTCACACAATCAAACAATTCTAATTATCCAAACAAAAATTCTGGATTCGAGTTTTCCCAAATATAAATACCGGGATACTCGCTCTACATAATCCAAACAATCAATACTACTAAGCTATAGAGCTCCTACTCATCTAGATCTACAGAACTAAACAAGATATCAGACTACAGACGAGTCTGACTCAACAACCAAATCCTCCAGAACTGCTGATTCCAAAACCAGAGATAGATCAAACACGTACTCCCTCAGAGATACGTAAAATACATTGAATTCTAGTTATCCAAACTGACAATTCAACCTTGTAGCTCAAAGTACTTATCCAAATTAGATCACAGAAAAGATCCAAAATAACTCGGAGCTGACTTCCCAGACTTACCCAATCTTATAGCTCCCTTTAACCAAAGAAAAACTTCACAACAACGAAGTCTCCAACTTCGAATTTCAAATTCCTTCGTTTCTTATCCACAAAATCTTCAGACGATCTCGGCTACCTACAAATCCTTTCTGATCAACTCAACCTTCGCTGATGCTCCTTGAAACAAACAGGACCAAGAATAACTCAACAAAATGATCTTCTCAAGATCAACCCAATTCCAAAACAAAACTCTACTTCACAAACATCAGAAGATCGAACTAACTTCTCCTATCTGGAAAAGACAAACAGATGCACTTGCCAAACTGCTTCCGTTGCACCACTCTGATCTGGAACAGAATGAAAATGCTGATGAAGAACACGAGCACAGACTGGACAACTCATCCCAGAAATATGGTTCCCCAGATCCTAAAAAGAAAACTCAAATACTCCATCAAAATCTAAGCTGCTTCACCAAACTCTATCTCAAGGAACCATCCTTCAACTAACTGAACCACCGGTATCACTCCTGGAATCCAAGTCGATAAGAAAACTCAATCTTCAGATGCGGACAAACTTCTGACTTCTCTGAAAACATCCAGAAAAACTCTGATAACCCAAGAGAATACTCAGCAATCGCAAGTCACTTTTGCGATCAATCCAACCTATTTCCAAACAGACTGTTCTCTCTTTACCCATCAGAACAGCTTACACTTATCTATCCAATCCATCGAAGAAATGGATCCACTCTGCTGCTTCTGAACTCCACCTCTAGAAACTGCCCAGCCAGAAAACTTCCTGCTAATACACAGAATACTCCGAGCTGCACTACTACCATAGATGCCAAAGATTCGTTAATTCAAAGCTCTTCGAGAAACTCGAACCTCAAACCAAATAGAATCACCATGCTGAACTCAGCCACAACACCTAAGCGGACATTCTTCCTTAAACTTGCTCCAAAAGAAAACATCTTCGGTAACATCCATAGTCACTGCGTCTCATCACACAGCTACTATTCTGAGATACCATTACTGGCTTCTACTCAATTGACGGATCCAACTCTACTCACCCAACTTCAAAGATGGACTCCGAACCTTAACAGGTTTCCTTCAGAGATCGAGAAATCCTTACATCATAGCAAAACTTATTCGAGACGGTATTAGGTCTACAGTCTTGACAAATACACTTCCAACCTCAACACTCAGACTCCTAATCCTAGATGATAAATTATTATCATCTCAACCAATCATTACAAATACCATATACATTTAAAATGATACTTTTTATATATAGAAAATCTATCTGGGTAAAATTATTTCATCTACCTTTTTAAAACAATATTGTGTCTATTGGCCTGGTCCAAGTGTTTAGAGATCCCTATCAATAACGTTAGCTACTCGTATTGACCAGAATCCATATACCACCCAACCGATCAATTAACACAATATAAAATCATTTTATATAACTAACAAATACGCGCTCTCGTATATATATATACACTCAAACAGGTTGCTACATATCCTATCTCTAATGAACAACCCTTCCGAACCTAGGTATTCACTCAACCTAGTGTTCTGATATTCACTTAACCAAAAGCTTAGGCATTCGCTCAACCTATGCTCTGATACCAACTGTCACGACCCGGCTTTCTATGCCCAGAAAGACGTATCGTGAATTAAGAAAGAAAGGGATAGAAGAAGAAAAGAAAGAAAAGAAGAAAGAACAACAACATCAGAAACTCACAGCGGAACGAATGAAATATAATATATCATATAAAATATTACATAGTATCATAATCAGAGTACACAACTTATACATCACAAAATAGACAGTTATAAAACCTGTCTATTATACAACACAAGATACAACTCAAACAAACGACTCAGAGAAACCAACACAGCGGAATACTATATATCTACGAATGCTGAAGCCTCCTGCTCCATATCTCCTCCATAGATTCGTCAAAGCTAACCTGAATCCCTTGGCTACTCGTAAAAATTGAGTACCCAAGGTTTAATAAAACAGAAAATAAACACTTGGGTCAGACATGGGTCTGGTGTGAGTAAACGGGTTAAAATTGTTTAACTTCAAAACCTTTTGGAAACAAAGGTATCACGTAAGACTTCCCACACATAAACATGGAAAAGTTTTTACCTTACGCTAACCAAATCATTTGATAGGAAATCCAGTTATATTATAATAGGGTCTAGGGTTTTCAAGTAAAATACGGAAATAGCTGAAATGCTTACATCTCACATTCCAACATAGTTGGGCACAACTAATACGTACGACACTTATTGGAGTTTGGATTCCATACAATGGCAGGGCTACTGGGGTACCGCCCGTCACAGTACGTGGCCTAGATCACCGTACCGAGGAGTACGCCCGCTCCCCTGCAACACAAAGCCGGAACCATCCCTTACTGGATAATTCCGAACAAGATAATCCCGTAGTTGGCGCGACCAACCACACACTAAGCCGAATAAAAGAAAAGGGACCTCTAGACAGGGATCTATCTTGCTCTCAGTGGGTGCTACCCACGAAACCTTGCTGCACCTCCCCTGTTTTAGCCATTCCCGGTTGATGAGGCTTGAGGTTACGATTACCTTTAATCAGAACATATCACTTAGAATGCTCATCGTCCGCTTGACGATGTGCTGAAAGCATTCAATCCATATAAGTTCGTTCCGGGTTCGAACGAAACCGAAGGCATTATCTCGTTACACTCGTTTTGGAATCACCCTTAGAGTTAACGACAATAACCCTTGCACTCTGAATCTTCATCTTCACTTGAGATTCACGACCTATCGTTAATTTGGATCGATGTGGTATTCGGGTCTCCAGACCTGGAATACCGGTATACGGAAACCTGATCCCGGTCTCATCGAAATCCAAAACGTATCTTTTAAGGCCAAGTTGTTTAAAGGTTTAAACATTTAAACTTATATTCAGGATGATATAAACAGATAGACAAATGACATTATCACAATTGATAATTCTTATCAACTTTCATCTCACAAAGCAGCATATCACATATATCAGAGATATCCAAATCATCTAGTATCACCCAATATCAATCATCCAATATAAACCAATCATCCAATATCAGTTAATCAATATTAACCAATCATCTTTAAACAGAATTAATTAACTCTTAATCAATTTAATTAACCTTTAATTAAATTAATTACTATCCTTTAATCACTTGGATTATCTTAATCCTGCTTACTAACATTAATAAATTAATTAATAAATCATTTCTTAATGATCTTCCTTAATTAATCTTTCTTGATTAATTATACTTTAATTACATTCAAGTAATTATCCTTAACCATATTCAGTAATTAACTTTTATTTACTATCATTAATTACAATAATTAATGAACCTTTATTAATTAATTAACTATAATTAATTATATTAATCATCAATTAATTACAATTAATTAATCATACTTAAATTATTATTTTTATTAATCATCCTTGATTAATTCATTAATTAAATAATCCTTATTAATTAATTAAATAATTAATTTTAATCAACCACTTCATTAATTAGTCTTAATTAATCATAAACAGTAATTAACAATTTGTAATTACTTATCTTAATTAATTACTTCTTAATTAATTATATTAACCTTGATTTATAAATCTAATTAATTAACCTTTAATTACTTCATTAAGTAATTATTATTCAATTACATTAATAAATAATCCTTAATTAATTACTTTATTAATTAATTACATTTTTAATTAATTACATTTGGTAATTAATCTTAAATTAAACACATTCCTTAATCACATTAATCGATTAACTAAAATTAATTAAGTAATTAACCCTTAATTACTTACATAAGTAATTGTCTTTAATTACTTCATTAGATGATCACTCACTTAATTAATTACTTAACAAGTAATTAATTCCATTATTAAATAATTCTTAATTCTTAAATTAATTAATTACTCCATAATTAATTAACTTCAAAACAATTATATTAATTAATTCTTAATTAATAACATCTAGTGATTATCCATTAATACTTCAACTTTAATTACTTCCATAAGTAATTACTCTTTCCATAATTACATTCAATAATTTAACCATTAATTACTTCATTAAGTAATTACACTTAATTAATTCATAATTAAGTGATTAAATAAACAATTAACTAATTATTTAAAATAAATTAAATAATTAATTAATTAACTTCTTATATTTCAAAATCCTTAATTAATTAAGAAAAACATTAATCTTAATTAGTCTTTACTTATTAACAAATCATATTTAATTAAGTATCCATAAGTTCATAACAAAGATAAGTTAACCATATTTGTCTTTATAAATAAATTATTGGAATTCAAATCAAATTTTAATAACTTAACAACAAATTATTCTATTTGGATTTCAAAATTTTAACAATAACCTTATTTGAAATAAAGCATTAAGAATTCATTTTTAAAAGTTTAAACACTTTAATTATCTAATTTAAACTTATTTATTTTCAATATAAATCGAAACTTTGTTTAACATTTACCTTTGCTAAAACTTAGATAATACATTTTTGAAAACATGAATTAATTTAAATTACTAACTTTTTAAAACCTGTACATGATTTTCCTAAAATCTCAAAACCAGGTTACAATAAAATAAACAACCCGAGCCACTTTATTTCTTTCCCGAGTAAACTACACTAAAACCTCGAGCACACTCACCTACCCACTTGCTTCGAGACGAACTGCAAACTACACGAGACCAACTTCGAGTCGCCTTCATCTTCCCCAATCGCTACGAACCAGATACACGCGAACGTAACCAATGTGCACACGTGCACGTGCACGACCACTCAACGTCGCTCCGACCTCCACTCTGATCATCGACCAGTCATTGATAGCCCCGCCGTCCCTCTCGTTAACCCATATCGATGAAAACGACCATGAAACGAGATCGAGCATCTCGATCAAGACTGGAGAAAACCCAATCTGCCAAAATCATCACCAGCCCACCATCTCCGATCACTAGATCACCTGCCGATCTACCCGAAGCTACGCCACACTCTGACGATCCACTTCACCACCTCGCGATTGAACTCGACTTCCCATCAACGACGAATTAGACTCGTCACTGCAGATAACCCAAACTTAATACAAAACCCTACTCGACCCAAATTCGCTCGATCCCGCCATTTGAAAATTTCTCCAGTATTTTTCCAGAGTCCCCCACGCCTCCAACCTTCTCCAGCCCAAATATCAAACACTCCAGAGTCGCCGATCATCAGTAATTGACAATAATGTCGAAATTCGTCAACTCAGCAAATCTCAACATATACAACATTAAAAATCTGGATTTTAATATCAAAATTCATCATTTCTTATTACTAATTTGTTTCTGAAATCAAATCACAAAATTATGAATATTGGGTTTCGACATATAATTGATGTTTACTGTAAAATCCTATTTTTGAAATATTAACTAAATAGTTCTACCTTAAACTATTTTTAAAAACGAATTTACATTGTTATAATTGTTTTCTTTTTAATGATCATAACCTATCAGTGATTCTTTGGGAAGATAGGGATTTTTAAAAGTTGTTCTTGAGCCAGAGAGATTTAACAGAGATCAGTATATATATAAACACACAGACATGCTCACAATATAAACATGCATTCATATCCATACTAAAAACTCAATCTACTAAAATCATTCATCACATGCATTCCATAACAACATAATACCGATTTAAAACTATTTTTAAAAATGGGGCTTACTCACTTGAAAACAGAGAGCAGGCTTTAAGCTAACAATCTGGAATTTGAAAAGAACTTGAAACTGTGAAAACTTGATATGCTTTTGCCTTTGAAAACTGCATGCATGCTTGTTTGAAAAGATGTAGACTTCTTAAATTTCCAGTTTTGAAAAGAAACAGGCTTGATTTAAAAACTGCAGTTGTATGTAGGTATGACTTCCAGATTTGAATGCAGATTTGCAGGCTGAAGACTTTTATTTGCAAAATTGGTCTTTGAAAATGAGTTTCTAGTTTTTGAGGAGGAACTGATTTTGATTTGCAAACTTGTTTACAGGTTTTTTGAATTTGATTTCTGGTTGAGGAGGTATAATTATCAGGTTTTGTTTTGAGTTATTTTGGTTTTGAGTTTTTCTTCTTAGCTTTTGAAAAAAATGGAAAAAGAAATGGAAGAAAGGAAACATGTTTTATAAAGGCTGAATTGATTTATAAAAATAAAAGAAATTAAAACTTGACATTTGTCATATATCTTAGTTTATGGATTTACACATGTTATTAAGGTGTCTTAATATGTTAACACTTGTCTTTTAAGTATTTCTTATTTATTTTTAAATGTAAATAAAAACCCTTTACTTAATTTATTAATTACTTATCTATATATATACTACCTATAAAGAAATAAAACTTAATTATATATATATATATAAAGCTTATATTTATAAAATTAAAAACTATTTAAATATTACCCTTTTTAATTTCAAAATTAATTTAAACTTAAATTCAAATTAAATTTGAAAAATCCAATTTAAAGTCAATTTAAACAACACATTCCATTTTAAATAACAATTATATTTACATTAAAATCTATTTATTTAAAAACAAGACTTTATTCATTTATTAAATTTCAAACCAAAGCCAATCTATTTACAATATATATATGCACACATATACATATATTATAAATAGAAATCATTTTATTAATTTCTAAAAGATAAATTCACTAATTAAATATCCATTTAATTAGATTATTAAACCAATTCAAATTTGTTATCAAAGATTATCAAATCAATTTAATTATTTAAACAGATTATTAAATTGATATTGCCCCAAATTTCCGGGATATTACACTATTCTTTTCTCTTTATTAGTTCCTTTGTAAACTTATCCCATCTCTCTCTTATATGGCCAGCCAAACATGGAGGAATTATGGGCCTCATGTGTTCCCAAACCCATTTAGCATTTGTTCCATTTAAATTCAATTTAAACAATCTATCAATATCGTATATCGATACAAGTGTTAATAACTTTTATTTATGCACTTTTTTAAATGCTAATGGAATATAAACGAATTAAATAAAATTTAATAACCAATATTTCAGAAATATTAATTAACTAAATTCAATTTTTACAACAATTACAAATTAATTATATTCTGAGTATTTATTATTATGGTTGTAAGACTCATATGTGTAAATTTAGTCAGTGATTAATATTGAAAAATTCAAATATTAACGTGCACACGTCACCTTAGCTAGTGGTGTGACATTTTGGCTAAATTTATGGCTTTCGCTTTTTTTGGTAAAATCCAATTTTACTTATTTAAGCGTTACCCAGTAGTAACAATCATTTACACCAATTCTCTTCTACAAAAGTATATTACTTTGAATTTATGAAATTTAGTAATGGTCAAAATTCCAATATTGTCTCAACTTTATAACCCAAACACAAAGTCTATGGTTCAATAATAACAATTATTATTAACCTAGTTGCTCTGGCCAGAAATTTTGACTTTAAGTTGACTTTGGTTGATCGTGATATTAACCTCATATAACTGAGGAGATGAATCCTCACTTGAATAGTATTTCATTCCAGCGTTTCCACTCGACCCAAATATAGTCGTTCGTTGGACGTCGTGCCACGATTTAACAATAATCAAAGTGGAGTTTCCATATTGAAGATCAACATATTCTCAAGTCATAGGAATTGTGTAAGTTTGTCATATCGATATTTCTGTTTGACCTTAATTATATTGACCACCAGAAAACAATCGAGTGAGTCATTGCATAATTATCCCATAACTATTAGTACGTAACCCCTTGGTATCCCTAGTTGTCATGACTAATACATTGCTCAACATTTAGAGAGCGTTACGCACTCTAGTCTCAACGGATGCGTCGATATCCAGTCTCGATACATCTTGATTAGGAATACTTAAAATGGTATGTTTATTTTGTTATGAATATCACTCATGGTTACAAAATATTGTAACTATTATCATAAAACATATTATTTAGGGATTTTCTATTACATATACTTTTTTAATTAAATCAACTAATTAATATAACTCATTATATCAAGTATATAATAGAAAGTAAAATATTTTATTTCGAACAAGATTGATTATCGAGTTAGATATATGTAACAAATTAAATAATTGTCCCTACGACATATTCCTAACTCTACCAATCTCCCACTTACACTTGGGTAAACTGTGGAATCTATATCTCAACCCTTCAATCAGTTTGATGAGAACTAATTGAGTTAGAACTTTCATGAATGTATTTGCTATGTTGATTTGATTATCTACTCTCTCGATGCTGACAAACTATTTTTATCATGTGGAACTATTCAGAGTATGTTTCTTGGCTTCTAGTGAGCTCTTATTATTACATTGGTATTATATAACAATGATGAGTATTCTTAATACTTGGAATCACCTCTAACTCGTTCATAAATTTATGCATTATTTATATACTTCACTTTTATTGTGGCACTATTCAAGGCGATGTACGTAACCATTTCATTGAATCGGTTGTAATGTTTCATTCGGAACATTTCCAACTTAAAGCTTCTTAACGAATTTCTTATTAATATATTATACTCAATATCACATACGAAATTTGAGTCCGAATACTCCTTCATAAGGGTTAGTTATATCTATAAACAATTCTCTAGTAATTCATAAATGCACGAGAAACCTCAAACAACCATTTAGTGATATCAGTTTGGATTTGATATTTGCTTCATGTATCAAATACATAAACAACATAACATGTATGATAATTCCTATCGTCAATGCATAAGGGATCCATTTCACAGGTTTCTTATTAAACAATTTAATAAGGTGTTTCTGTATATATTATCTGGGACATTTCCAATATCCTCTATACTATCAATGAAAGACATCATTTGCAAATCCAACATCGAGTATTAGAACAACTAAGCTGATTTTAACACAAGCACATCGTTAACGATCAAAAGTATGTTGTTTACTTATGGTTTAGCAAAATCTATGTACCTTTTAACTTTCTTTCTTATGCGTACACGCTTCCTCTGCATTCTAATTGACAATTAAACAATTTGATACTTCTATCAAAACACTTGTTCGATTTCGGTACATATCGAATGACACTTTCATATCTGTTCTTGGATTATATTCAATAAACCACAAACTCAACATCGATCCTATTGACTATGAGACACTTTGATTGTTTTGTGAAAATTGTCAATTATAAAACATTATTTAGAATTTTCCATTTCAACACAAATTTATCAATAACACAAAGTCATAAAAAGCGATAAATTTATAAGTAAATCCGAACTAACTTGAGCATGTTGAATAATGCATCTATTACACTAATTCAACAAATGAAATATATGAGATTATTCTTATTAACATTGCTCATTAAATTCCAACTAAATTGGCATGCTCTTAAAGAAACAATCGTGGTTGATGGATCACATCCCTTTGGGTATGATTATAAAAATCATATTTTGATATTGTACTTGGAATCCATTTCGAATTTACGCATCATACCATATCATAGAGTCAATGTAATGACCCACCTTTTTGGACGGTTTAAATCGACGATAAATCACACACGTCAGACTCAAACCATTCAAAAGGGAGGATTGTTATGGGATAAATAAGAAAAATCAGAGAAAGAAATAAATAAATACAGAATCTCACAACAGAATGACAAATATATAATAATCAAATAAATAGTTCATGAAGCTGTTTTACAAATAACATTTGATTGCACTTTTACAATACAGATCGGAGTTACATACAACAGAGATAAATAATAATGCAGCGGAACAACATGATGCACTGGAGTAAATATAATAAATAGTAATAATATACAACTTCGTCTTCGTCCTCCAGAGATAAATGGTCTTCGATACACTGAAAAGCTCAAACTGACCCGAGTGAATTGAAAAGACAAAACACTCGAGTCAGAACTAAAAGATCTTATGTAAGTTAAATCAACAGTAAATAATTATGAGTGTAACAGCGTCGGAGATGTTTACGTGCTTTCACATCTCCTATCCAGTGTCTAACGTGAGTGTAGTAACTTAAGAGATGTTCGGGATTACCATCTTCTAAGGATCCGTTAAACTATCTACTAGGTAGTACAATACGCTATTATAATATGTCTATAGTAAAGTAAAGTATCAAAATAGCGTTAAGGCGTTACACATATCCCCATTAACACATTTTATATATTCCCGTAGTCTATACAGTACCGTAAGCTCCACCAAACTGGTGGTTTACCCAGAGGGCACTCCATAGGTACGGTACAAAACAAACTCGTAGTGGGTGCGATAAGGCATGTGATAAGGCATGCGAGGCAATGCTAGGGTAGGATTCTACCATTTGCACTTTCGGACTGGTGGTAACGTATAGCAGCTACTACCGCCATCCTCGGAACACACTCCCATATTCAAATCGAGGGGTGGCTACCAAATCAATCACAAAGTCAAAATATGGTACCGAAGAAATGTGTCTGATAGGAGGTGCGACCTCACTTGGCCTGGTGTAGCTCCTATTTTAGCCACATCAAGCTGACTCACGGGAGTCAGGGCTATGTAAATACCTCATACAGAATCGTTTGCCAAGCCATCCTACTTCATTCTAGAATCTCCACCACGTACACAGTTGTTAAAGTGGTTTTCGGTATTGGCAGAGAGTATGACGATATCTGATCTCGATGTCTTTAACAACCAAACGCTTATTTTAGACCAGATGGTTTCTTTACATTTCCAAAACTAATTCATAATTGATATCAAAATATCATATTCAATTCTAACCATATCACTTTTGAAATCATATACTTTCGAAATCATATCATCTTTGAAATCATATTCGTAAATAGGTTAAATTCTCATTTCAAAGTCAAAATATCATTTCAAGTTCCAACGTAAGTTATAACATCCATTTAACCATTCGCTTTAAATCGAGGATTTAAATATAACCACTTCCACTCTATACAGTCTGAAATTTAGAAAATAGTTTTAGATAGTTATAAATAGTTTAGCATAGTTTAAAATAAACTTTTAAATAGTTAAAATACTCTAAAATAGTTTAAAAATAGATTAAAATAGTTTAGGTAGATTTAAGATAGTTTAAATAGATTTAAAATTGTTAAAATAGATTTAGAACAGAGTAAATAGATTTAAAATAGATTAATTAGATTTAAAATAGATTAAATAGATTTAAAATAGATTAAATAGATTTAAAATAGAATTAAAATATATTAAATAGGTTTAAAATAGATTAAAATAGATTAAATAGATTTAAAATAGATTAAATAGATTAAAATGGGTTAATTAGTTTAAAATAGGATAAAATAGATTAAATTGGATTAAATAGATTAAAATAAATTAAAATAGTTTAAATTGATTAAAATGTTCTAAAATAATTTAAAATAGATTAAATTAGTTTAATAGTTGAAAATCTTAATAATTAGAATTTAAAAAAACATTTTAACAGTTTATATTAACATAATAAATTTGGAATTAACATCAAATTTAACTATTTCTTTCATTTCGACAAATCTGGACCATATCCAGATTTCAAGTCAAAACCCAATTCCCAATCTTGAAATATCAATTTAAGCTACTCCAAATTCAATAGATTTTAAAGTTACAATTTCAAACATTTCAAAAACCCAATTTTGATAAATTTCGTTTATACTTCAAATTCAACTTTAAATTTTTAATTAAACCAATTTCCAATTCCAACATTTAAAACTTGGATGCTCAAATGATTCAGTTTAAATAAATCAATTTTCTTCAAAATATCATTTAAACCAATATTTTAATTTTTTTTTATGGGTATATATTATTTCAACCCGCAATGGATATTTCTCATTTCAATTCGCATTTCAATTCGCAAATTTTTTTTTTTTTTATGGGTATATATTATTTCAACCCGCAATCCCAAATTATACTTCAAATCCATGAAATCGCTCGAGTCTATCATTTCAACCCATAACGATTTCTCCCTAATACATCAGGTCATTCGGGTATGTATCATTTCAACCCATAGGGAACTTGCAGTGTTATAACAATATAAAATATAACATCTAGTCATCCAATATCAACAATCAAACATTCATCACAATCATCATTCAAACCAATCAATAAACAATAACAATCAAACAGTTATCGATGACAGGTATTAACTGGCCATTACTTCAATATTAAATTAAATGGCTATTAAATTCAATAAAGGTCAAATTTTACTGGAATAACAAATTTAATATACCAAACATCAACCAATCAATTTCAAATCACGTCATAAATTCAATTTGACTAACATAAGATAATCTAGTAGTTGTGAGTGGGTCAAAACACTCACCTTTTGTTTTCAAATCGATTTGAAATCCAAATAATGGCCCAAAATCTAACAGCATTAGAATTCGTCCAAACTTATTCCATAATGTCCGGAATTTCGATACGGTCATAGCGGAACAAACCGCGCGTAAATCCGACCTCGTACGTAAAAGTTATAACGATTAGAAGTTATACGATTTTATATTTAAAACTAATACAATAAAATAAAGTTACACGTCAGCACACCTTACCGCTCACGAAACCCTAACCACCAGAAATCTCGATCGCGATTCAACACAGCCACCACGGTCCATACCTCTGACCACCACTATGCTCGCCTTTGTCGATCTTCACGTCGATCCCTCACCGCCAGCGCTCTGCCCTCGCCACGCCGCCCCTACCCCCATGCACACGACTGCCCACGACCCTCCAGACTGCAGCCGCCGCCACAGACGTGTTCTGGCCCACCACGATGATCTCTGACCACTCCAAGGTGAACAAAGGCCACTGATCAACTTGTCTCGACACTCTCTACAAGACCATGCCACCCGATCGACTCCAGGACTAAGATCCGTTGTTAAATAATCAAAACCCTAATATGGACGGCCAAGGTTCATCTTTGATTTCTAGTCAAATGGTGACTCGAATCGAAAAACAAATTGCGGATCTAGCTTGCGCTCATCGAGAGCTTCGAATCGATATATAATATGTTAGGGTTTTGAGGAGTTTGATTTTGAAATTGAATTTGAAATTGGAATAGGGTTTGTAATTGGAATATGTTTCTGCCATTAAGAAGGAGAAGCAAACAGATGGAATTGTACATACTGTGATAACGAATAGAAAGGCTCTAGGGTTTAGAAGGATCTATTTATACGAACAAAGCCCGATAAGAATGAATAACACCTGAATTGATTCGAAACGACAATAACAACTCGAAAAGCCCGTTCTTCTCCGAAATGAAAGTAGGTCATCTCATATATCAAAATAGATGTTTTTGATATTTTAAAACTCAATGGAACAGGTTTCAAGTTCTAATTCCATCGTATGAAGAAGTTAGCTTTTAAAGTCAGCTTAATTATTTCAATTGAATTCAATTAAATTGATTTCTACGCATTTCGAGCCCACACGATCAAACGACAAGTCCGATCGCTACGAAACTTAAAACCTTACAATAATTCACAGTTACGGGTCCGATGAAACTGGTTTCGTCGAAATCCGAGACAAAGACCAAAATGGCTAATTTCACGTTAATTAAATAAATTATTATTAAATTAATTAAATCAATTTTTCAATTCAAATTTCATAATTAACAAATTTTATCATTTTTAATTACACAGAAATTAACAATAATTTAAAACAAATCTACATATCAATTCAGTGTTAAATATTACACTAATTATAGTGTTAAGTTTCAACTATAAGTAAAATCCAATTAATTATATTTTTAATTCCAATAAATTGATTTAATTTGATTTCAATCTTTTTATTCAATCAATCATTACTCTATGGACATAGTTAACATTGGTTTATATCTTATTACACTAATATTCTATAATTATCATCTTAATTTACATTAACATAATATTTTAATTACATTTAATTGCAATTGATTTCCAATTTAATTTCAACGAATTAATTAGTGAATTGATAATTAAGACATTGTTACAACTTACCAATTCAAACCCATTTCCAAGTTTATTGTTTACAAACAAAAAAAATAAATTCACATATTGATTTATTATTCTATATTAACCAATTCCAATTAACTACGTGCAATTTTACCATTTAAATACAATATTTGATTTATTTACTCGGTTACAATTTATACCTAATTTTAACTTTACAATCATTCCAATTTATTGAGATTGCATTAAAAATAGTTATCAATTGCCTTAAATTAACGTTATTACATTTCATTCTAGTTAGTTTCTCATTAATAAATCACAAATTTTAATTTCTTCCAATATTAAATACAAAATCTTATTAAATTAAATATTTTTAATTATCGAAAATTATGGGTCGTTACACTCTCCTCCACTCAAAACTTTTCATCCTCGAAAAGGGAAAAAAAGGAGTTAAGGAATTAATATATCTTATTCAAAGCATTCAATTTATAAACAGATAATTCACATAATTAAATAATTTAAATAAAATATATCAATTTATAAACAATAAATCCTTTCATATTCAAGTCCAATAAAAGTTTGAAAAACATTTCCACTTTCACAAAATTCACGGAAAATTCCGGCAGAGTCTCCTTTGTACGGAGAGGTCCGAGAGAAATAATAATATCAATAATAAAAATATATATCATATTTCAAAATAAATATTCCAAACCATAGGAAAACAATATAATATCACTATAAAACTGTAATTCGAAAACGTACCTATCTGTTGGGCAAACAACGCTTTATTTATGAAACCAAAAGCAGTAGCAATTGCTTCCATAAACCTGTATTTCACTTATATAATCTAAAAGAGTTAGAATTATGTAAAAGAGAAATATTTAGTTATTTTAATCAATAATAAACAAGCTGTAACGCCCCACCTCTATACCCACGCTAACCAAGAACACTACGATGTAGTGCTGTCAATTAGCACGGAGAATAAGGCTGTTGAGGAGCGACCATCCATGTAACTTCTTTGCGCGAGCACCGATATGTCAGATAGAATATAATGCATATCTTTTAAAGAGGAAATCCAACATACCGATACAAACACAAAGCTATCACACGGTGGCGATATATAATCTTCGGAAACAAATATAGAAATAAACATAACACAAATCAGTCACAGACAATTCATATCACAAAGGCGGAACAAGATATGAATATTACACCTAAAAGTGTACATCAGAGTAGTGGTCAAATAAGATCCACAATAACACAAAAGAATAGATACAAGTGCAAGACAATAGAATACGTATACATCAAGGAGTCTCATCACAAATTCATACAACAAAAACCTACTAAACTAGAGTAGTTAGCCAAAAGTCAGAAGATGGCTCCAGATAAGAAGTCATGATGAAGCACCTGTAAAAACTCAGTCTGACCCGAGTATTATTTAAGAAGAAAATAATAAACGGATCAGTCTAGCTATAATTATCAGATAAAATGAGATAGAATATGAGATATGATAATAGAACGTATGATAACAAAAAGGTGTCATACTATGAAAAGTATACATTAGAAATCCCACAAAAGTCATACAATATCTCAATAATCTCAAAACAGAGAAAAGAATGTCATATTCTTAATTTAATTCACCAAGCCACAATAAAATGACGTACTCATCAATGTCAATGGTAAAAGCTGGTGAAACATAAATTTCCAGAAATCAATAATTAGAAATCCAGAAATCACAAGAAAAGGATGGCCGATCCCAAACAGGAGCATGAATGCCGGTACATTGACGCAGTGCAAACGGTACGTCCAATGAACCAGAAAGCCAAGACATCGATGTAGTACAAACGGTACATCAGATGAATCAAACATTGACGCAGTGCAAACGGTACGTCCAATGAATCGGAAAGACAGAGACATCGATGTAGTACAAACGGTACATCAGATGAATCGAACATTGACGCAGTGCAAACGGTACGTCCAATGAATCAGAAAGACAATACAATTCAGAACATTGACGTAGTGCAAACGGTACGTCCAATGAATCAGAAAGCCAAGACATCGATGTAGTACAAACGGTACATCAGATGAATCAAACATTGACGCAGTGCAAACGGTACGTCCAATGAATCAGAAAGACAGAGACATCGATGTAGTACAAACGGTACATCAGATGAATCGAAACACATTAAAAGTACTTGGGTTGTCAGCCCGCAAAGAAATGAGACGAAGCTCAATAAAATGAAGTACAGTCCTTCATATGGACAAAGAGACATCGCACAATTGCTAGTCTAAATCATAAAATGATCATCATGATCAGCGAGAAGTGTCAATCACACCAAGCTAGTAAATATATGAGTTTAGCTTCATGTCCCATAACCACTTGCTTAACTTAAATATTTACGAACAAGCTGTAAATCTTCACTAGGAAATTGTCACGAAAAGGCTTCAATCGAACAAGTCCAAGAGCTAACCGACGAAGTGAACGCAAGCGTTTCATACCACTCGTTTTACTAAGTCGTTTAAGTCGATTTCTCATACGAGTGAAGTGAAGGCTTGTATATACTAGTAGATTGAAAATCGGTTTGAGAAAATGAACTTTTGATATTTAAAATAGTGTTGAAATCACTTTGATGAAAGAGTTTTGATATTTACTATTAGTATTGAAACCTTCATATATCTTTAAAGTGACAAGTCATAAAACGATTGTAGAACAAATCAATTCACGTTCAAAGACGTGAGTAAAGTCCAAAGAAGTCAATCCCAAAACCATCAAAGTAGAATTTCTGATAAATGTTTTTCAGAAGAGATTGCCTACGCAGAGTAATACGGGGTTCGACCTGCCCGGTCAAACGACCAAGTACTAACTCGCGAACGACTTACGACTTAAGGGATAAGGTCATACGACCTAAGTGGAGATTGCCACGCGACTTAGCAGAAGAACAGATCGAACGACCTAGGGGAAAAACAGGTCAAAACGACCAAGTGCTAACTCGCGAGCGACCTAAGGAAGTTCGCGACCTAACAGTGAGGCGCGACCTAAGTGTTCACGACCTAAGGGAATGCGCGACCTAACCGGGTTTGCGACCTAAGATAGGCGAACGACCTAACTGGGTTCGCGACCTAACAAGGTGCGACCTAAGGTCTTGCGACCTAATGGAAAAAGGTCTTCGACCTAACAGTTAAAAGGTCCCACGACCTAGAGGAGAACAAGACCATGCGACCTAAAGTGCCACGCGACTTAGAGGTGAACGACCTAACGAGGTCCAGGGAAAGCGACCTAAAATGCTTCGACTTAAAGGTGCACGACCTAAGGTCTTACGACCTAACGACTTGACTAGGCACGCGACCTAACAACTTAACTAGGCACGCGACCTAACGACTTAACTGGGCATGCGACCTAACGAGTTAGCAAGGCACGCGACCTAACGACTTAAGCTTTGAACGACTCAAGGAGTTAACTCGTGAACGACCTAACGCTTAACTCGTAACCGACCTAAGATTTGCCTTTAACTCCTGAACGACTTATACCTTTAGCTCCTGAACGACTTATGCCTTTTTCCTGGAGATTATAGGTCGGCAACGACCTACAACTTAAGGGCGAATACGAACGAGCTAAAAATGGCCAGAACGACTCATGCTCCGTGTGGCTTTTCGACACGAACGACCTACGACTTAGGCTTATCTCGCGAACGACCTAGCGAAGGCAGAAACGACCTACGACTTAAGGTCATACGACTTAACGGTTTAAAAGCCAACGACCTAGGACTTAAGAGCCATACGAGCTACGACTTAAGCTCAAATACGAGCTACGACTTATCACTTAACTCGCGAAAGACCTAGCGAAGGCAGAACACCCAGAACGACTCAGGCCTTTAACTCGTGAACGACTCAAGGAGTTAACTCGCGAACGACTCAAGGAGTTAACTCGCGAACGACTCAGGCCAGGCGAACAGAAATGCACGCGCGCGACTTAAGCCCTTAACTCGTGAACGACTCACGACTTAGGCTTAACTCGTGGACGACTCAGCGAAGGCCAGAAACGACTTAAGGCCAGAAAAATCACCAAAACGCTGAAAATTGAAGTTTTTCGCCAATCCAATCCAAACCAAATGCAAGTGTTGATGCAAATACAATAGGGGATCATTCCCAACAGTCCAAGATAGATATAGGCAAGATGTGAGATCAAAAATCTCACCTTTTCACGGAATTTGATGAAGATGAAGCTCGGGGCAAAGCAAAGATCAACCACAAGCTTGAATCAATGTCTTCACTTTGAATTTGGAGTTAGATGTTGAATTTGCTAAAGAATTTGAGCTTGGAATTTTAATTTCCTACTCCCTCCACCATTGTTGCTAAAGCTTCAAAGTTGATGAAGTGATGAAGAGAAGGAAGGGGTTGGGCTGAGGTAGAAGAGGTGCAGCCCAAACCAAAAGCTCAACACAAAAAGTGACGAAAATTTCACTATCTCCAAACATATCGAAGTTTACACTCAAAAAGATCGCAAACGTCATTTTGAACTCAATGGGGGTGGTCTCGAGTCCTAATTTGACCGTATGCAAAAAGTAGCTTTTCGGTCTAACATCCGACTAACAATAAAATATTTAAATATAAAATCGATAAATATGCGGGTTGTTACAGACTCCCCTCCTTAAAGAAATTGCGTCCTCGCAATAAGTAAGATGGAAATAAAAGAGTAACAACCATAAAAGCATATCAATACCAAAGAAAATTTGAAATGAGAAGTTCACCAAAAAGAGCATGAAAGAGAAAACCCGGACGAGTTCGCTCGATGAATTCTCTAGATTTCCCAAGAGCAATCCTTGGGATTTGAGAACCATAGAACTTTCACAAGAAGAACATCTTTATTTCGAAGACGCTCAACCTCCGAAGCAATGATGCGAATAAAATGTTGCTCAAAAGTCAAACGGACGAAAATTCAATTTCCACAATAACACCGGGCTCAAGAATAAAATTAGAATTCCTAAGGCATTTCCATAGTTGGAAGACGTGGAAAACGTCATGAATAACAGAAAATTGAGCCGGTGGAACGGCGTAGCACAAAAAGCGATACGCCTAAGAAACTGGAAACCCGAACATCTCCGAACACTGACGTAGTACAAAAACGGTACGTCCAATGAATCAAAGGCCATAAAAGAACATCGGACGCAAGTCCATAAAAGAAATGAGATAAAACTCCATAAAAATGAAGTATGTCAAAACGTCCGATGAACTTGATAAAAAGATTATTCCTTTCGGACATCATCAAAGAATCCACAACTTGTTGCATATGAGTAAACGCATTGGCAACACGATTTCCCTTCTGGGAATAAAAGGAATATCAAAATCATAAGATGCAAGAGACTCAAGCCAATATTAAGTTCCTTATGAGAAAATAAATATTCCAAGGATTTATGATCGAGGTGGAGAACAAATTTCTCCCCCAAAAATGATGATGCCAAACTCTAAAAGCGAAAACAATAGCTGCGAGCACTAGATCATGAGTGGCGTACCTAGCCTCGATAGGCTATACTATTTAGAAGTAAAAGAAAGAGAACGACATCCAAACCAATACAATTAGCATTGGTACAAACGATAAAGTCTTGGTTCCCATCGGGAATCACAAGAATAAAAGTAGCGGAAAAGAATTCTTTCAAATAATCTTCTTTCCTGAAAAGCTAGAATTTTCAAAAATTACAACTTACCTTTATATAATAATCTTCCTAGAAAAATTTGCATTTTTCAAGTCAATATATCGTGTCTGATTGTCTCATCAAAGTGTTTAGGAGATTCTTATCGATAACGTTGATCAAGCGCATCGACCAGAATTCTTAAAGCACTCAATGGGCAATACAATCACAAAATCATCTTCAAGATAATAAACATGTTTCTTAAAAAAAAACTTTTAAGAATATTCTTTGTTTGCTTAAAGAAGAAAAATCCAATTGTACTTAAAAATAAATCTTATGAAAAAGATTTGCAAAATTTTAAATTGCTATTTTCATCCAAAATCAATATATACAAGAATGGAGTCATCGAGATCGTAAAATACTCGATTCATAAAATGGATGAAATAAGCTGGATAAACTGAATGACATAACAAGTCATTCATAAGAATCATATTGAGCGCGGAATGCGGTAAAGGGAATGCTAACTCCCGCAACTCGTAGCAAATGAAAATCGAGGGCAAGGTCGAACTAAAAAGACCTTAACTCACTCAAAAGATTTCTTAGGCGATAATCCTAAGACAAGCTCAAAAATACCGGAAATTCTCAAACTACAAGAATAAAATGATGCCCTCAAATTGGAATCAAAATCACAGAGGAAAAACAGAAATCTGTTTAACAGATTGAAAATGTCGAAGATGAATATCCCACACGGGACAAAGGATATGGCTTCATAGTAATTAAGCCAGTCCTTACAAAAGTCAATTCCGAAGCATAAGTAGAAATCGGTTCGGAAAGAAAAATCACATAAAATAATTTCGACATCAATAAAAAGAAAATTGAGTGTTGCGGATCCGCCAACCGGATTCGCAATCCTCAAAGAAGTCAACAAGCCCAAAAATGTCTAAAGAAAAGGAATCAACCTGTTCTTTTGTTATAAAATAATGAGACGAAACCCATATCAAAAGAACTCGAATAATAATAATAATAAAAATGTTCACGAAATAAATGTCATCAAGGATAGAATGGATACCTTGACCATGGGAAGTGTCACTAGGGACTTGAACAACATTTAGCTTTCCCTCTCTCTTGTCCGGAAGTTTGGGGCATGAAGATAAAAGATGTCCCGAACCTTTGCAATAACGACAGAAAAATGGTTTCGGGCACTCATTTACATAGTGGTCCGTAAGGCCACAATTGTAGCATCGTCCACGACTAGAGGTAAGAGTCTTTGCTACCGAAGATTCTTGCTTCCCTTTCTTGTCGGGAATTGGATTAGGGCCTTTGAACTTAGTAGGCCTTTTCATGTTGTTGTTGAAGTTTTGTTTAGCACCCACAACTTCAACATCACACTCTCTATCGGCCTCTTCAAGACGAAGAGCGATATCAATAAGCTGATCAAATGAAACCTCGAGTTTCAGGAGTAATGGTTTCTTTAGATTCTTATTCAAGCCATAGACAAATCTCTGATTTTTCTTCAATGGGGTATTAATGTATTCAACCCCGTATTTAGAAAGAGATTCGAAAGATGCGACGTAGTCCGTCACAGAAGATTCACCTTGAACAAGGTCGATAAATCGCCGGGCCAAGGTTACTTTTTCAGCCTCCGGCACAAATTTCAATTCGAATCGCTCCCGGAATTGCTCCCAAGTGAGATCCGCTTCAACAATTTCAGAAATAAGGAGCTCATACCAATCCAATGCTCTTTCTTGGAGCATGCTAGAAGCCACTTGGACTCGGTGGAGATCAACAAGATTCATGCGAGAAAAGATGCGGTCGCATGATCTAAGCCAAGCTTGGATTTCAATAACACTCTCGGATCCCCGGAATGGCCTTCCACCCAAATCGGTATAATCTCTACACAAGCGTGCAAAACCGGATCTAGGATGAGTAGGCTCTGAAATGGGTCCGATAGCTTGAGCATTCTTAACAAGATCTAGAAGCTGCTGGGCAGACATAAATACTCCCTCCTGAGGAGTAGCACTGGATTGACCGGCGCTGGGACGGCCAGATCTAACCATTTCTCTTCTTTAAGAAAGAAAGAAGAAGAAAATGTTATTCTCAGAATGAATATCAAACAATCTTGATTGATAGAACAAGGAATCATAAAATGAAAATAGGATAGAATGGTACGAAGACCCGAATCAAATCCTATGGCACGATTCCTAAGAAAGACTTAGGACAATGATCCTTGCTAGATTATTCTACATTGTTCCGAAGTTTGGCTTTGATACCAAGCTGTAACGCCCCACCTCTATACCCACGCTAACCAAGAACACTACGATGTAGTGCTGTCAATTAGCACGGAGAATAAGGCTGTTGAGGAGCGACCATCCATGTAACTTCTTTGCGCGAGCACCGATATGTCAGATAGAATATAATGCATATCTTTTAAAGAGGAAATCCAACATACCGATACAAACACAAAGCTATCACACGGTGGCGATATATAATCTAAGGAAACAAATATAGAAATAAACATAACACAAATCAGTCACAGACAATTCATATCACAAAGGCGGAACAAGATATGAATATTACACCTAAAAGTGTACATCAGAGTAGTGGTCAAATAAGATCCACAATAACACAAAAGAATAGATACAAGTGCAAGACAATAGAATACGTATACATCAAGGAGTCTCATCACAAATTCATACAACAAAAACCTACTAAACTAGAGTAGTTAGCCAAAAGTCAGAAGATGGCTCCAGATAAGAAGTCATGATGAAGCACCTGTAAAAACTCAGTCTGACCCGAGTATTATTTAAGAAGAAAATAATAAACGGATCAGTCTAGCTATAATTATCAGATAAAATGAGATAGAATATGAGATATGATAATAGAACGTATGATAACAAAAAGGTGTCATACTATGAAAAGTATACATTAGAAATCCCACAAAAGTCATACAATATCTCAATAATCTCAAAATAGAGAAAAGAATGTCATATTCTTAATTTAATTCACCAAGCCACAATAAAATGACGTACTCATCAATGTCAATGGTAAAAGCTGGTGAAACATAAATTTCCAGAAATCAATAATTAGAAATCCAGAAATCACAAGAAAAGGATGGCCGATCCCAAACAGGAGCATGAATGCCGGTACATTGACGCAGTGCAAACGGTACGTCCAATGAACCAGAAAGCCAAGACATCGATGTAGTACAAACGGTACATCAGATGAATCAAACATTGACGCAGTGCAAACGGTACGTCCAATGAATCGGAAAGACAGAGACATCGATGTAGTACAAACGGTACATCAGATGAATCGAACATTGACGCAGTGCAAACGGTACGTCCAATGAATCAGAAAGACAATACAATTCAGAACATTGACGTAGTGCAAACGGTACGTCCAATGAATCAGAAAGCCAAGACATCGATGTAGTACAAACGGTACATCAGATGAATCAAACATTGACGCAGTGCAAACGGTACGTCCAATGAATCAGAAAGACAGAGACATCGATGTAGTACAAACGGTACATCAGATGAATCGAAACACATTAAAAGTACTTGGGTTGTCAGCCCGCAAAGAAATGAGACGAAGCTCAATAAAATGAAGTACAGTCCTTCATATGGACAAAGAGACATCGCACAATTGCTAGTCTAAATCATAAAATGATCATCATGATCAGCGAGAAGTGTCAATCACACCAAGCTAGTAAATATATGAGTTTAGCTTCATGTCCCATAACCACTTGCTTAACTTAAATATTTACGAACAAGCTGTAAATCTTCACTAGGAAATTGTCACGAAAAGGGTTCAATCGAACAAGTCCAAGAGCTAACCGACGAAGTGAACGCAAGCGTTTCATACCACTCGTTTTACTAAGTCGTTTAAGTCGATTTCTCATACGAGTGAAGTGAAGGCTTGTATATACTAGTAGATTGAAAATCGGTTTGAGAAAATGAACTTTTGATATTTAAAATAGTGTTGAAATCACTTTGATGAAAGAGTTTTGATATTTACTATTAGTATTGAAACCTTCATATATCTTTAAAGTGACAAGTCATAAAACGATTGTAGAACAAATCAATTCACGTTCGAAGACGTGAGTAAAGTCCAAAGAAGTCAATCCCAAAACCATCAAAGTAGAATTTCTGATAAATGTTTTTCAGAAGAGATTGCCTACGCAGAGTAATACGGGGTTCGACCTGCCCGGTCAAACGACCAAGTACTAACTCGCGAACGACTTACGACTTAAGGGATAAGGTCATACGACCTAAGTGGAGACTGCCACGCGACTTAGCAGAAGAACAGATCGAACGACCTAGGGGAAAAACAGGTCAAAACGACCAAGTGCTAACTCGCGAGCGACCTAAGGAAGTTCGCGACCTAACAGTGAGGCGCGACCTAAGTGTTCACGACCTAAGGGAATGCGCGACCTAACCGGGTTTGCGACCTAAGATAGGCGAACGACCTAACTGGGTTCGCGACCTAACAAGGTGCGACCTAAGGTCTTGCGACCTAATGGAAAAAGGTCTTCGACCTAACAGTTAAAAGGTCCCACGACCTAGAGGAGAACAAGACCATGCGACCTAAAGTGCCACGCGACTTAGAGGTGAACGACCTAACGAGGTCCAGGGAAAGCGACCTAAAATGCTTCGACTTAAAGGTGCACGACCTAAGGTCTTACAACCTAACGACTTGACTAGGCACGCGACCTAACGACTTAACTAGGCACGCGACCTAACGACTTAACTGGGCATGCGACCTAACGAGTTAGCAAGGCACGCGACCTAACGACTTAAGCTTTGAACGACTCAAGGAGTTAACTCGTGAACGACCTAACGCTTAACTCGTAACCGACCTAAGATTTGCCTTTAACTCCTGAACGACTTATACCTTTAGCTCCTGAACGACTTATGCCTTTTTCCTGGAGATTATAGGTCGGCAACGACCTACAACTTAAGGGCGAATACGAACGAGCTAAAAATGGCCAGAACGACTCATGCTCCGTGTGGCTTTTCGACACGAACGACCTACGACTTAGGCTTATCTCGCGAACGACCTAGCGAAGGCAGAAACGACCTACGACTTAAGGTCATACGACTTAACGGTTTAAAAGCCAACGACCTAGGACTTAAGAGCCATACGAGCTACGACTTAAGCTCAAATACGAGCTACGACTTATCACTTAACTCGCGAAAGACCTAGCGAAGGCAGAACACCCAGAACGACTCAGGCCTTTAACTCGTGAACGACTCAAGGAGTTAACTCGTGAACGACTCAAGGAGTTAACTCGCGAACGACTCAGGCCAGGCGAACAGAAATGCACGCGCGCGACTTAAGCCCTTAACTCGTGAACGACTCACGACTTAGGCTTAACTCGTGGACGACTCAGCGAAGGCCAGAAACGACTTAAGGCCAGAAAAATCACCAAAACGCTGAAAATTGAAGTTTTTCGCCAATCCAATCCAAACCAAATGCAAGTGTTGATGCAAATACAATAGGGGATCATTCCCAACAGTCCAAGATAGATATAGGCAAGATGTGAGATCAAAAATCTCACCTTTTCACGGAATTTGATGAAGATGAAGCTCGGGGCAAAGCAAAGATCAACCACAAGCTTGAATCAATGTCTTCACTTTGAATTTGGAGTTAGATGTTGAATTTGCTAAAGAATTTGAGCTTGGAATTTTAATTTCCTACTCCCTCCACCATTGTTGCTAAAGCTTCAAAGTTGATGAAGTGATGAAGAGAAGGAAGGGGTTGGGCTGAGGTAGAAGAGGTGCAGCCCAAACCAAAAGCTCAACACAAAAAGTGACGAAAATTTCACTATCTCCAAACATATCGAAGTTTACACTCAAAAAGATCGCAAACGTCATTTTGAACTCAATGGGGGTGGTCTCGAGTCCTAATTTGACCGTATGCAAAAAGTAGCTTTTCGGTCTAACATCCGACTAACAATAAAATATTTAAATATAAAATCGATAAATATGCGGGTTGTTACACAAACCAACACAACATAACAACAATCACTTGCTAACAGAAGCATACAATCATCACATGGAATAAAAGTAATCAGCCATCCATCCAAAACAACCAGAAACAAATGGTTTGTTCGGGTTCAGAAACTTTTAATCGTATAAAATGATAAATAACTACTAAGTATACCATACACTCAGCAGTCTCGGATAAAACTTAATAGATTATTTATACGCCTTTATACAGTTAGAAGTATCCTTTCCCAACCGTCCCATAAGCTAAAACAAACAAGAATTTCAAATATTATTTAAGTTTATTCTTATTAATCTTATTCCACATCATTTACTGTTCATTTCATTTTCTTCAGTCATACAATGATTATTTCTTTAATTTACATTCATTACTTACAAAATTTCATTTCTCATTTATTCATACAATGCCATTTTTCACTAATTCATATTCATTTGCTTACATATACTCTTTTCATTCAATTACTAAAATAATCAATGAATTCATTATTTAAGTATTACATACTTTTCATTGCAGGTTAATTCACATTTATTATTTAATGACATACTTGATTTCCAATAAATAAAACATTTCATACTTAAGTATTTCTACCTTTAATTTACATTTACTCTTTCCTTTTATAATGTCAATTGAATATTAAGTCTATTTCTTAATCATTTCAACATTTCAGAAGTTACAATCATTTACTTAATATAGGATTCACCTTTTCCATTCAATCTGATTACAAATAGCTTAAATGTTAACTTAAGTTTATAATCATTTACTTATAGTGTTCATTTTTTCTATTAAATTTAATTAGTAACATTTTAACTTATTAACTTAAGTTTATAACATTTTATAACATCAGAATTCTTATTTATAGAAATAATTTTACTGAACACTTTCATTTCCTATGTTTTTACTTGTATAATATTCTATTACATATTTCTATTTAACATTTCCACTTTTAACAATTTGGTAAGTTATATATATGTCCTTTAGAATGTAATTGAATGTTACACAAGTTTATCCTATTCATTTAGTCAACAAAATTGTTCAATAATTACATCTTCTATCTTTGATTTACAATGTAACGACCCAAAAATTTTAGTGATTTTATTTATTTAATTAATTGGAATTTTGTGAAATTTTAAACAATAAAATTTGAAAATAAAAATTTATTATTTGGAATACGTCTATTTAAACATAGCAATTGGAAAATTTTCATCTCATAATATTGAAGTTTATTTTATTATGAAATTTGATTTCAATTTAAATCAGTTAATAATAGTTGAATTTAAAAGTATTCCGAAACCTAAATATGTCAACATGAGAAAATTTATTTAGAACACTCTAAATCAGACTGCGAAATTCGTTTCGCGAAATTCGGATGTTTCTAGCTCATTTAGATTTTTCCGTACGTAATAGTGCATTTCTGGTACTGATTATCGACTTTTGGTCAGATGATCGTACCACTCATATCTGTATACTGTTTTGATCGTCTCGTCGTGCTGATCTCCGCAGTATATTCGTTTCTGTGTTTTAAAGTCCGGTACATAGTGAAACCCGTGAAAATGGTAAACTGTACCGGTACCACTTTTACGCTTTCAACAGTGGTGTACATTCAAATTTCAAACGGGAATTTACAGCAACTAGCCTTTATTACAACATTCATGTAACGACTCGTAAATTTCAATTATTTAATAACGTAAGTTAGTTGAAATTTTGTGAAATTTTAAACGATAAAATTTTGAAAAAAAAATTTAATATTTGGAATACGTCTAGTTAAACATAGCAACTGGTAAATTTTCGTCCGAAAATATGAAAGTTTATTTCGCGCGTAAATTCACTTCAATTTAATCAGTTAAAAAGTAGTGAAAATAAAATGTTTCCGAAACCTAAATATTTTTACATAGAAAAATTCTAAACCATCTTCTGAGCAAGATGTCAGTTGGTCGTTTTTCCAAATTCGGACATCAATTGCTCCGTCGATCTTATTTTCGGCGAAATAAAAGCATTTTGGTACTGATATCGACTTTTGATAGCTCGATCGTACCACCCATATCTGTGTACCGTTTTGATCGTCTCATCGTGCTGATCTCAGCGGTATATTAATTTCTGTTTTTGAACCCCGATATGCGATGGAAACCGTGAAACGGGTAACCGTATCGGTACGACTTTTCTTTCTTTGTGACCATTCAGTTTCCACCGTCTAAACCCTATGGCCACTAGATGTTTATTAATTCATACGTGACCTTTTATTTCCCAGGAAGTTGCAGCTAACTTTTGGTTTTCTCTTGACTTTAGCAATTCCTTTTGTATTCAATATTTTAGTCGGTTCCATTCTCTCCACTTTTCCAGTAATCTGTTCATTTCCCTTTTAATTTGCATTCATCCCTTGGCTTATGACTCACGTTCCCACTCCATCTCCACGTCCTCTCAGGCAAAAATCCACTCATAAACCGATGCAGCCCACCCTCCAACTTGCATCGACCGTACACTGCCCCTTGCCGACCGTCCCCTCCGCCTGCGCAACCTACCTCCGACCCCTCACCGAGCCTTGTCGACCATCCTCTCCCTGACTTTTTCCAGCACCTTCGGCCTTCTCTTTGCACTGCCAACCCATCACCGAGCATCGTCGACCTTTCCGCTCACCACCACCTAACGCTAGCCTTCCCTTGCTTCGGATCCGTTGCACCACTTCTCGCCACGCGTGACAACCTTCTTCCCTCCCCACGACTGACCATGCTTCGCCTCGTCCATCAATCGACCTTCTCCTTCCTATGGTGTAAAGTGTAAGCTGTAATTCTTATATTTTTATATATATGTTTATTGTGTTGCTGTTTCATGCATATTACAGCATGCACAAGTCTTGAGGTACTTACTTATATATATGTATAAAGTATACTTTGGTGTTTTAGGTAATATAATATATTATAAAAGAAGTTTTATATATGTAGTTATATAACAGTAAAAGTATGAATTATTTTCTAATCTGTGTTTAATAGATGTGTATTGGAAATGTTAGTCATATATTATATATATATATAAGTAAGTTTAAAGTTGTATTTTCTGTTTTAATTATCAAGGCTGTATATAGTTGATTTACGCAATATATATGTACAATCTAGAACTGAGGTTGCTTTGACGTGTGAACTAATGTATACCAATACATATATATTCCACTTTGAATTGTATATGATAAACCTTCTACTTCTTGTTTTATATAAAAACTTTTAAATACTGTTGTTTATATATATATATATATATAGTTTTTATATATAAGTTATGATATGGTAATATTTTATTGTTTGAAGCTATACATATTTACATTTTTCTATGTTGTCTGAATCCTGCATATATTATAAATTGTAAGTATTTTTTTTTGTTTGTGATAGGCACATATACGCAACCTACTATAGAGTATATATACATTATTTTAGCCCACACATATATTGGGTACTGTATTTATAGGTCTATAGTGTTATATAATATAAGTTTATATATTGGTAGCTTGTTATTATATATTGATATTTAAATGTCTGACTTTAAATAAATGATATATTAAATCTATGATTTTGTGTAATGTGCTTTAAAGTACCTATATATTTAAAATTTAAAAATGTGTTTGAATATAAAATATGATTTTATGTACATAATTATATACATATGTTCACTTATACCATTTATTTTCATCGATCTAGTCTAATTTGACTTCGTCAATTCCTATTTATCAACTTCGTTCGTCGATTCAAGTTCAATCTTGCATTGTTTGAGATTCATGCCTGGATTTCGTAACTCAACTCCATTGTCTATCTCCCTAGCCTCGAAAGGTGAGCACTCACTCACGATTAACGTTCTTTTATTTATTAAATTTGATTTCAATAGAAACGACAATTGAAATATGCTGCTGTTAGTTAATTACACTATTATATATGCTATTGCCTGTATCAGTTCACCTGTGACATTTGACACCATTATCTCTTATTTATGAAATGATAATACAGTTTGGCTGATAATTGATTGATTATTGATGTTTATATTGGACGTTAAATTGTTAATGTAAAAATGATAAATAGTATGCAATTGAACTTGATATTGGATAGTTAAATGTTAAATTTGATTAACTGACATTTGTATAATATGACCCCTTAACTATTGAATTTATTGACACATAGAATTTGTTTAATTATACCTTGAACCACTGAATGTATGTTGTTTAATTGATGATGTATGAAAATTGAAATTGAATGACAAGTGAAAAACCGTATAAATAATTGGTGTAATAATCTTTAATCTACATGAAATGATAGTGTAGATTCTAGAAATAATTATATTAATTCGTACAAACAACAATGCGAATTAATACGGTTATTTCGGGATTATTTGAATTGATTATTGGATTGTTATTGTTTGTTGTTATTGCTTGTTTATTTACTTTGACACCATCCCAGTTATCACACTGCAAGTTCCCTTTGCTATGTTTTGATTTTGAATTGAATTGGAATCGGGTTGAAATGATAAATACCCAAATTGAACTTTGACCTAGGATAGAGAATTAAATAAAACTCGATTGGTCAATAATTTGATTTAAAAATAAAATGAAGATTTTATTTGAATAAATAATATGGTTTTGAAATGAAGTTGAAATTTGAATTTTTAATGAAAGGAAAATGTTAATTTTTAATAATCTGAAACAAAATATTAACAATGTAATTGATGAAAGAACGATGTTTAATTTGAGAAATGATATAATTAAGTTTGAAATTATTAAACTTTGAAATGATTTAATAATGAAGTTTGAAATTATAATTAAGTTTGGAATTATTAAACTTTGAAATTATTTAATAATTAAGTTTTGAATTATTTAATAATTAAATAAAATTGAATTATTTAATGATTAAATTTAATTGGATTCTTTAATAAGAAAAATTGAATTTTTGAATAAGTGAATTTTACTTCGTAAATAATTGAAATTGAGTTTCTTTATTAATTAAATTTTGGAAATTTATTTAAGTAAGTAAATAAGTAAAATTGAATTTCTTTAACAAGAAATAAAATGTGATTTATTGAAATTAATGTAAGACTTGAAATTTAAGGAATTTGATTTGATGAATTTAATTTAATTCAATTTGTACGATTTGATATAATGAAGCTGAATTTGAATAATGGACTTAATGAATTGGAAATTTAATAGAAATTGTTTTGAATGGCAAAATGAATATTGAATGAAATCGATAAATGAATTTAAATTGATTTAAATGTTAAATCAAATTAATTTAAATGATTTCGGAATGAAACGTATATATGAACTTGAAGCAATATTTGAATGGTTTAAAATAAAATTTGAATTTGATTTATAAGATTTTGAAATGGTAAATTGGAAGTTTTGAAACGAAAATTTTGAAAATTGGTTTAGAAAGACAAGTGTAATATTGATTTATGAATTGAAATTAAAATTGAAATTGATTTGGTTTTGAAATAAATAAACGACCAATCGGTGTAATAATTACGGAAGTTATTAAAGAGACCGGAATTCGGTTATGGATATACTCTCTATCTAAACCGAAAACCACTTTAATAACTGTACGCGGAGTGATGATCCAGAATGAAGTGGTTGGAATGATGTACGTGTTGACTGAAGAAAGAGAACGATAATGGATAGCCTTGACACTTGTGTCAAATTGGAAATGACTAAAACAGGAGCTGTGCCGGGCCAATGGAGGATTAGCTACCTCAAGTGGACACATTTCTTTGAATTACTTATACTTGTTGTCGATTGGTGCACCCTTGATTTTGGGAGTGTTGTTTCACGGTGTTGCGGGCGCTGCGGCGTTGCGTTCTCACCAGTCCGGATCAGGCGAACGATAGTATCACTACCTTGGGTATTGCCTCATGTGCCTTGTCATACTTGTATTCCATTTATGCGCGACCACTACGATTTTGATTTGTACCTTTAGTATATGGATTGCCCTCTGGTGACTTCCGGTTTTGGGGAAACTACGGTCTTGTATATGCTTTTGGGAATAAAAATGTGTTAAGGGTGGAATGGGCCATGACTTAACGCTATTTTGATATCTTATTATTACTGATAGACATTATCTACTTAGCGTACATTACTACATAGTAGATAGTTTAACGGATCCTTAAAGGATGGTTATTCCAAACATCCTTTGAGTTACTTGTATTTCAATTGCTATTTCACTTGAGTTGGATTTATTAATATAAGAATGTTAATCCTGACTCGAGTGTCTTGTGTTTTGCTTTACGCTCGGGTCAGACTGAGTGGTTCAGCTTTCGAGACTCACCTTTGAACTTGGAGCTTGCTTGAAGATCCAGCCATCTATTCTGCTTTCAGTATTCGATGATTCCAGTGATGTATTCTGATTTGTATCTGATGTATCGTATTACTCTTCTGTTGTAAACTCTGTTGTACTTATACATTTATATAGTAGCTTCATGAACTACTATCTCTTTTATTTCCGCTGCACTTATTACTCTGTGTCTGTGATCTGTGATTATTCATTTATTTACTGTATATGTTCAGTTTTGCCAAATTTAAATTAACAACGCGGTATTTTGAGCAATTCAACTCCGGCATGAGTGTCTACCTATACACTTATAATGGGTGCGAATGGTCCAAAATTCTGGGTCGTTACAGTTGGTATCAGAGCTTTGGTAGCTCTAGGCAAAACTAAGCATATAGGGTAAATGTATTTACAGAATCACTCTCATTCGAGTTTCAATCTCTTCCTTTTGACTCGATTCCTTTAAATTTTGGAACGTTCCCTCGGTTTCGAAATTCATTCGTGTCCCTCACTATTCGTCTTCTTTCAATTCTGGAGCACCCCATAACTCCATTTTGAATGATATCTATAATAGATCGGCGGTCTCGCCAATCTTCGAATGATTTATAAAGGAGCAAAACTCCTTTACAATAGGCACTGATTTACCGGAGATTTCTGTATCCTCGGTTTACGTGGCTATTTATCTCCTGCTATACCTGAATTCTATTTCTTGAGATCGAATGTCGATTTACCTCGGAATTCTGCATCGATCCTATTCTTGAAGTCACGGTCGACCCGGTTAAGGTTGCCCACGATCTAATAACTTATTCATCTTCCTATTTGATTATTTAATCATCTTGGCTTTGTTTCAATTTATCTTCGAAATTTAAATTTCTCTTTGATTTGATTTACATCAAATTTGAATCTCTATCCTTGCTTTGAAATCCATTCTTGTATCGTCGAGCGAGGAAGTGTATTTGTAAATTTATATAAAAATGTTTTAATATATATTGTGTTGTTTGAGTTGTTGATGTTGATTTGGATTTTCGATCGATTCGTCTGATCAACGCTATCGATAGGATTTCCAAAACACTTGAACAGAGCAAACTAACACAATATTATTTCAAATTTGGTAAATGAAATAAATTTGTTTGATTATATTGTGAAAATATAAGTAAAATTTTCTGGAATTTAATAGGTTAATTAAATTGTTTGTTTGAAATGATAATATTTGATTATCATTTATTGTTCTAAATGAATTTATAAACTTGGTTATAAATTGATTGGAATTTGAAATGAATTTAATTCAGAAATTTGAGAATTTATTAGTTTCCGGTGATTTCGAACTTTGGTTTTTAAAATTTTAAAGTATATATTATTGGAAGTATTTTCGAATAGAAATCGTTTCCAAAGAATTTTAAAATGTTGAAATCAGTGCTCTTCTCTTTGTCGCTGGAAAATAATTTCGGTGATGGCGGCCGCATCATCGACATTCATTTTCGAGTTTCGAAGTGGAGATACTATTCTGTAGCTTTGCTACGGTTTTGTTTTGAGAAAAATATATTTTGATTTGAATTTCTTCAGTATATTTTGATTTATATATATAGGTATCTTATTTTAAAATTTAATTTGATTTGATATAAATATATTATATAAATCTCTAAACTGTTTAAAGTTAATCGGAAATCTAATTCTTAAATTTTGCTAAAAGATGATTTTAAATTATAAATAAGACCAAAATTTGGAATAAATATGTAAACTTGAATAATTGAATTGGGAAAATTTTATTTGTATATTGTTCAACTGCATTCTAATACAACTTACCTAAATCTTTCCGAAGTTGAATATGTAATTGGATAATATATAATATAAATTGAATTTATATATAAATTTAAGTGTTTATAATAAATGTTATACACTAAATTTTGATTATTAAGATGATAACAGAGTTGGATAGGATAATAAGTAAACTCAGTTAATAATGAAATAAATTTTGTTTTGAAAGAATTAATAAATTTGTTTTGAAAGAATTAATAAATTGAAATTTGATCAACTTATGTAAATATCTTGAATTTAAAATCAATTAATGAATATAAATTAATTTAAATTAAAATTTATATGTTTTAAATTAATTTATATGGGTTAAATATATGTGATTAGATATATTAAGTAGAATAAATTTAATAATGATTTCGAATAAAGAAGAATTTAAATTGTTGGAAATAAAATATGATTATAATAAAAGATTATTCAAATTTATGGTTTTAGAAATTTTAAATTGAGGATAATTGGATAATAAGATAATGAATTTAGAAATAGTGTGATTGATTTTAGTGAAATCAAATGGATTAAATCAATTGTTGAATATTAATTAATTTAAATTTGAATTTATATGGTTTAAATTAATTGTATTTCAAATCTGTTTCTTCCGGTTGCTTCTATTCTCCTACCTCGTTCCTTTTCGGGGACGAAAAGTTTTGAGTGGGGGAGAGTGTAACGACCCGTAAATTTTAACTGTTTAATAACGTAAGTTAGTTGAAATTTTGTGAAATTTTAAACGATAAAATTTTGAAATAAAAATTTAATATTTGGAATACGTCTAGTTAAACATAGCAACTGGTAAATTTTCGTCCGAAAATATGAAAGTTTATTTCGCGCGTAAATTCACTTCAATTTAATCAGTTAAAAAGTAGTGAAAATAAAATGTTTCCGAAACCTAAATATTTTTACATAAAAAAATTCTAAACCATCTTCTGAGCAAGATGTCAGTTGGTCGTTTTTCCAAATTCGGACATCAATTGCTCCGTCGATCTTATTTTCGGCAAAATAGAAGCATTTTGGTACCGATATCGACTTTTGATAGCTCGATCGTACCACCCATATCTGTGTACCGTTTTGATCGTCTCATCGTGCTGATCTCAGCGGTATATTAATTTCTGTTTTTGAACCCCGGTATGCGATGGAAACCGTGAAACGGGTAACCGTATCGGTACGACTTTTCTTTCTTTGTGACCATTCAGTTTCCACCGTCTAAACCCTATGGCCACTAGATGTTTATTAATTCATACGTGACCTTTTATTTCCCAGGAAGTTGCAGCTAACTTTTGGTTTTCTCTTGACTTTAGCAATTCCTTTTGTATTCAATATTTTAGTCGGTTCCATTCTCTCCACTTTTCCAGTAATCTGTTCATTTCCCTTTTAATTTGCATTCATCCCTTGGCCTATGACTCACGTTCCCACTCCATCTCCACGTCCTCTCAGGCAAAAATCCACTCATAAACCGATGCAGCCCACCCTCCAACTTGCCTCGACCGTACACTGCCCCTTGCCGACCGTCCCCTCCGCCTGCGCAACCTACCTCCGACCCCTCACCGAGCCTTGTCGACCATCCTCTCCCTGACTTTTTCCAGCACCTTCGGCCTTCTCTTTGCACTGCCAACCCATCACCGAGCATCGTCGACCTTTCCGCTCGCCACCACCTAACGCTAGCCTTCCCTTGCTTCGGATCCGTTGCACCACTTCTCGCCACGCGTGACAACCTTCTTCCCTCCCCACGACTGACCATGCTTCGCCTCGTCCATCAATCGACCTTCTCCTTCCTATGGTGTAAAGTGTAAGCTGTAATTCTTATATTTTTATATATATGTTTATTGTGTTGCTGTTTCATGCATATTACAGCATGCACAAGTCTTGAGGTACTTACTTATATATATGTATAAAGTATACTTTGGTGTTTTAGGTAATATAATATATTATAAAAGAAGTTTTATATATGTAGTTATATAACAGTAAAAGTCTGAATTATTTTCTAATCTGTGTTTAATAGATGTGTATTGGAAATGTTAGTTATATATTATATATATATATGAGTAAGTTTAAAGTTGTATTTTCTGTTTTAATTATCAAGGCTGTATATAGTTGATTTACGCAATATATATATGTACAATCTAGAACTGAGGTTGCTTTGACGTGTGAACTAATGTATACCAATACATATATATTCCACTTTGAATTATATATGATAAACCTTCTACTTCTTGTTTTATATAAAAACTTTTAAATACTGTTGTTTATATATATATATATATATATATATAGTTTTTATATATAAGTTATGATATGGTAATATTTTATTGTTTGAAGCTATACATATTTACATTTTTCTATGTTGTCTGAATCCTGCATATATTATAAATTGTAAGTATTTTTTGTTTGTTTGTGATAGGCACATATACGCAACCTATTATAGAGTATTTATACATTATTTTAGCCCACACATATATTGTGTACTGTATTTATAGGTCTATAGTGTTATATAATATAAGTTTATATATTGGTAGCTTGTTATTATATATTGATATTTAAATGTCTGACTTTAAATAAATGATATATTAAATCTATGATTTTGTGTAATGTGCTTTAAAGTACCTATATATTTAAAATTTAAAAATGTGTTTGAATATAAAATATGATTTTATGTACATAATTATATACATATGTTCACTTATACCATTTATTTTCATCGATCTAGTCTAATTTGACTTCGTCAATTCCTATTTATCAACTTCGTTCGTCGATTCGAGTTCAATCTTGCCTTGTTTGAGATTCATGCCTGGATTTCGTAACTCAACTCCATTGTCTATATCCCTAGCCTCGAAAGGTGAGCACTCACTCACGATTAACGTTCTTTTATTTATTAAATTTGATTTCAATAGAAACGACAATTGAAATATGTTGCTGTTAGTTAATTACACTGTTATATATGTTATTGCCTGTATCAGTTCACCTGTGACATTTGACACCATTATCTGTTATTTATGAAATGATAATACAGTTTGGCTGATAATTGATTGATTATTGATGTTTATATTGGACGTTAAATTGTTAATGTAAAAATGATAAATAGTATGCAATTGAACTTGATATTGGATAGTTAAATGTTAAATTTGATTAACTGACATTTGTATAATATGACCCCTTTAACTGTTGAATTTATTGACACATAGAATTTGTTTAATTATACCTTGAACCACTGAATGTATGTTG
Organism: Allium fistulosum; assembly: GCA_030737815.1. Classification (NCBI taxonomy): domain Eukaryota; kingdom Viridiplantae; phylum Streptophyta; class Magnoliopsida; order Asparagales; family Amaryllidaceae; genus Allium; species Allium fistulosum. The sequence goes on along the minus strand of CM060905.1, from coordinate 745,823,637 downwards.
TTTAATTGATGATGTATGAAAATTGAAATTGAATGACAAGTGAAAAACCGTATAAATAATTGGTGTAATAATCTTTAATCTACATGAAATGATAGTGTAGATTCTAGAAATAATTATATTAATTCGTACAAACAACAATGCGAATTAATACGGTTATTTCGGGATTATTTGAATTGATTATTGGATTGTTATTGTTTGTTGTTATTGCTTGTTTATTTACTTTGACACCATCCCAGTTATCACACTGCAAGTTCCCTTGGCTATGTTTTGATTTTGAATTGAATTGGAATCGGGTTGAAATGATAAATACCCAAATTGAACTTTGACCTAGGATAGAGAATTAAATAAAACTCGATTGGTCAATAATTTGATTTAAAAATAAAATGAAGATTTTATTTGAATAAATAATATGGTTTTGAAATGAAGTTGAAATTTGAATTTTTAATGAAAGGAAAATGTTAATTTTTAATAATCTGAAACAAAATATTAACAATGTAATTGATGAAAGAACGATGTTTAATTTGAGAAATGATATAATTAAGTTTGAAATTATTAAACTTTGAAATGATTTAATAATGAAGTTTGAAATTATAATTAAGTTTGGAATTATTAAACTTTGAAATTATTTAATAATTAAGTTTTGAATTATTTAATAATTAAATAAAATTGAATTATTTAATGATTACATTTAATTGGATTCTTTAATAAGAAAAATTGAATTTTTGAATAAGTGAATTTTACTTCGTAAATAATTGAAATTGAGTTTCTTTATTAATTAAGTTTTGGAAATTTATTTAAGTAAGTAAATAAGTAAAATTGAATTTCTTTAACAAGAAATAAAATGTGATTTATTGAAATTAATGTAAGACTTGAAATTTAAGGAATTTGATTTGATGAATTTAATTTAATTCAATTTGTAAGATTTGATATAATGAAGCTGAATTTGAATAATGGACTTAATGAATTGGAAATTTAATAGAAATTGTTTTGAATGGCAAAATGAATATTGAATGAAATCGATAAATGAATTTAAATTGATTTAAATGTTAAATCAAATTAATTTAAATGATTTCGGAATGAAACGTATATATGAACTTGAAGCAATATTTGAATGGTTTAAAATAAAATTTGAATTTGATTTATAAGATTTTGAAATGGTAAATTGGAAGTTTTGAAACGAAAATTTTGGAAATTGGTTTAGAAAGACAAGTGTAATGTTGATTTACGAATTGAAATTAAAATTGAAATTGATTTGGTTTTGAAATAAATAAACGACCAATCGGTGTAATAATTACGGAAGTTATTAAAGAGACCGGAATTCGGTTATGGATATACTCTCTATCTAAATCGAAAACCACTTTAATAACTATACGCTGAGTGATGATCCAGAATGAAGTGGTTGGAATGATGTACGTGTTGACTGAAGAAAGAGAACGATAATGGATAGCCTTGACACTTGTGTCAAATTGGAAATGACTAAAACAGGAGCTGTGCCGGGCCATTGGAGGATTAGCTACCTCAAGTGGACACACTTCTTCGAATTACTTATACTTGTTGTCGATTGGTGCACCCTTGATTTTGGGAGTGTTGTTTCACGGTGTTGCGGACGTTGCGGCGTTGCGTTCTCACCAGTCCAGATCAGGCGAACAGTAGTATCACTACCTTGGGTATTGCCTCATGTGCCTTGTCATACTTGTATTCCATTTATGCGCGACCACTACGATTTTGATTTGTACCTTTAGTATATGGATTGCCCTCTGGTGACTTCCAGTTTTGGGGAAACTACGGTCTTGTATATGCTTTTGGGAATAAAAATGTGTTAAGGGTGGAATGGGCCATGACTTAACGCTATTTTGATATCTTATTATTACTGATAGACATTATCTACTTAGCGTACATTACTACATAGTAGATAGTTTAACGGATCCTTAAAGGATGGTTATTCCAAACACCCTTTGAGTTACTTGTATTTCAATTGCTATTTCACTTGAGTTGGATTTATTAATATAAGAATGTTAATCCTGACTCGAGTGTCGTGTGTTTTGCTTTACGCTCGGGTCAGACTGAGTGGTTCAGCTTTCGAGACTCACCTTTGAAGTTGGAGCTTGCTTGAAGATCCAGCCATCTATTCTGGTTTCAGTATTCGATGATTCCAGTGATGTATTCTGATTTGTATCTGATGTATCGTATTACTCTTCTGTTGTAAACTCTGTTGTACTTATACATTTATATAGTAGCTTCATGAACTACTATCTCTTTTATTTCCGCTACACTTATTACTCTATGTCTGTGATCTATGATTATTCATTTATTTACTGTATATGTTCAGTTTTGCCAAATTTAAATTAACAACGCGGTATTTTGAGCAATTCAACTCCGGCATGAGTGTCTACCTATACACTTATAATGGGTGCGAATGGTCCAAAATTCTGGGTCGTTACAATTCTTTATTTACTAAATTTCAGCCTTTAACACACCACACCGTTTGGAAAGTCTGAAACATGTAAAACCTTATACGTTTTGGTATTCATAATTCGAACGGCTCATTTTCCAACTTTATAAAAAAAAATTGTAAAGTAAGAAGAGATGCTGTCATTTTTCCTTCGCCTCATTTTCCATCTCCCCACTCTCTTCATAAATAATCAAGCTTTCATCTTCCCTTCCCAGATCCTTTTCATTTTGCTCGAAAATTTTGCATTCTCTTTCCATGTTCCGACCTCCGCTTGCCTCTCAGCTTCGCAACCCCATCGGTTGTGCCACCGTCTGACCCAAACACAACCCGATACCAGACCTTCTCTTCTTCTTCCATCTTGTCTGCTCACCCGCTCTCCCCGAGAACCATCACCAAATCCGCCGAGCTTCCATCGCCCATTGCCCCTACCTGTTGCCGCCTACCCCGAGCAACCCGAGCCACCAACGTTCCCAGACCCGTGTGTACTCCTCCATCTTCCTCCTTTGTGCTTTCATATGGGTGCGTATATATATTTGTTATGTGGATCTGTATATATATATATGCCAGTGATAAAGAAAAATAGGAGAATAAACTAAAAGATTGATTTTAGTATATATATATAGCAATAAAGTATTAATCTAAATATGATGCATACATATATACCTCGCGTTTGTATACATTTAGAAGGAGTGTTGGCTCAAACAGTTTTACATATGCGGTCTTGTGACTATATATGTGTAACGACCCAATATTTTGGACCATTCGCATCCATTATAAGTGTATAGGTAGACACTCATGCCGGAGTTGAATTGCTCAAAATACCGCGTTGTTAATTTAAATTTGGCAAAACTGAACATATACAGTAAATAAATCATCACAGATCACATACACAGAGTAATAAATGCAGCGGAAATAAAAGAGATAGTAGTTCATGAAGCTACTATATAAATGTATAAGTTACATCAGAGTTAAACCAGATACAACGGAAGAGTAATGCGATACATCAAATACAAAGCAGAATACATCACTGGAATCATCAATACTGAAAGCAAAATAGATGGCTGGATCTTCAAGCAAGCTCCAACTCCAAAGGTGAGTCTCGAATACTGGTACACTCAGTCTGACCCGAGCGTAAAGCAAAATACAAAACACTCGAGTTAGGATTAACATTCTTATAATTATAAATCCAACTCAAGTGAAATAGCAATTGAAATACAAGTAACTCAAAGGATGGTTGGAATAACCAACCTTTAAGGATCCGTTAAACTATCTACTAGGTAGTAATGTACGCTAAGTAGATAATGTCTATCAGTATTATAAAGCTATCAAAATAGTGTTAAGTCATGGCCCATTCCACCCTTAACACATTTTTATTCCCAAAAGCATATACAAGACCGTAGTTTCCCCAAAACCGGAAGTCACCAGAGGGCAATCCATATACTAAAGGTACAAAACAAATTCGTAGTGGTCGCGAATAAAGGGATACAAGTATGACAAGGCACATGAGGCAATACCCAAGGTAGTGATACTACCGTTTGCCTGATCCAGACTGGTGAGAACGCAACGCCGCAGCTCCCGCAACACCGTGAAACAACACTCCCAAAATCAAGGGTGCACCAATCGACAACAAGTAATAAGTAGTTCGAAGAAGTGTGTCCACTTGAGGTAGCTAATCCTCCATTGGCCCAGCACGGCTCCTGTTTTAGTCATTTCCAATTTGACACAAGTGTCAAGGCTATCCATTATCGTTCTCTTTCTTCAGTCATCACGTACATCATTCCAACCACTTCATTCTGGATCATCACTCCGCGTATAGTTATTAAAGTGGTTTCAGTTTAGATAGAGAGTATATCCATAACCGATTCTGGTCTCTTTAATAACTTTCGAAATTATTTCACCGATTGGTCGTTTATTTATTTCAAAACCAAATCAAATTCAATTTCAATCAAAGTTTATAAATCAACATTTCGTTTGTCTTTCAAAACCAATTTCCATAACTTATGTTTCAAAACTTCCAAATTACCATTTCAAAATCAAATCAAATTCAATTTCAGATTTTAAAAAAATCAGATATTGATTCAAGTTCGTATATAAGTTTCACTTCGAAAATCATTTAAATTAATTTGATTTAACATTTAAATCAATTTAACTTCATTTATCGATTTCATTCAATATTCGTTAAGTAAATTTTCCATTCAAAACAATTTCTATTAAATTTCCAATTCATTAAATCCATTATTCAAATTCAACTTCATTTTATCAAAACCTACAGATTGAGTTAAATTAAATTCTTCAAATCAAATTCTTTAAATTTCAAGTCTTACATTTATTTCAATAAATCACATTTTATTTCTTGTTAAGAAATTCAATTCACTTATTTACTTACTTAAATATTTTCCAAGACTTAATTAATAAAGAACTCAATTTCATTTATTTACGAAGTAAAATTTACTTATTCAAAAGTTCAATTTCTCTTATTAAAGAATCCAATTCAATTTAATCATTAAATAATTCAATCTTATTTAATTATTAAATAATTCAAAACTTAATTATTAAATAATTTCAAAATTTAATAATTTCAAACTTAATTATAATTTCAAACTTAATTATTAAATCATCTCAAAGTTTAATAATTTCAAACTGGATTATTAAATCATTTCAAAGTTAATTCAATCATTTCTCAAATTTATCAACATTCTTTCATCAATTTCATTGTTAATATTTTGTTACAGATTATTAAATATTAACATTTTCCTTTCATTAAAATTCAACTTTCAACTTCATTTCAAAACCATAATACTTATTCAAATAAAATCTTCGTTTACTTTTAAATCAAATTATTGACCAATCGGGTTTTTATTTAATTCTCTATCCTAGGTCAAAGTTCAATTTGGGTATTTATCATTTCAACCCGATTCCAATTCAATTCAAAATCAAAGCATATCAAAGGGAACTTGCAGTGTGATAACTGGGATGGTGTCAAAGTAAATAAACAAGCAATAACAACAACAATAACAATCCAATAATCAATTTAAATAATCCTGAAATATTCGTATTAATTCGCATTGTTATTTGTACGACTTAATATAATTATTTCTAGAATCTACACTATCATTTCGCGTAGATTAAAGATTATTACAATACGGTTCTTCACTTGTCATCTATTTATAATTTCATACATCATCAATTTAACAACATACATTCAGTGGTTCAAGATGTAATTAAACAAATCCTACGTGTCAATAAATTTTGACAGTTAAATGGGTCATATTATACAAATGTCATTTAATCAACTTTAACACTTAACTATTCTATATCAATTTCAATTGCATACTATTTATCATTTGAACATTAAAAATTTAACATCTAATATAAACATCAACAATCAATCAATTATCAGCCAAACTGTATTATCATCGCATAAATAATTAACAGATAATGGTGTCAGATGTCACAGGTGAACAGATACAGGTAATAGCATATATAACAGTGTAATTAACTAACAGCAGCATATTTCAATTGTCGTTTCAATTGAAATCAAATTTAATAAATAAAAGAACGTTAATCGTGAGTGATTGCTCACCTTTCGAGGCTAGAGAGAACAGGAGATGATGCGGATTCGCACACTGATAAGGACACTGACATTGAAATTTAGTTACGAATGCAAGCACGACTTCCAAAACAAGCTAGAGTAGTACGAATTGACGAGCGAAGCTGATAAATCAGAATTGACAAAATCAAATCAGAGTTGGATCAACGATGATAACGGTAAGCGAACTTTTTTTTATAATTATAGATATAATATCATATTTAGATCCAAACACAAAGTACCATGTAAAATCATTTTATATTAAAATACATTCTTATATCTATCATAAATAACATACATATACAACTCAGTTTCATATGACTGTAACATTTTATTCAGTCGTATATAACAACAGAACATTTATATATAAAATAAATGAAAAATCTGTACATAAAATCCAACAGTTTATATAACTGATGTAAAATAAAACTTATTATAGAATTACCAAAATTCTCCATATATATATATGCAGAAAACTGATGCATAATATAAATGCAAGTACCTAGAAAATATGCAGACTAGCTATGTATATATTTTTACAGTGGCAACCGCATTTACACTTTATATATAAATAACACGAAATAGTCAAATATGCTTGTGCAGAGTACAAAGTAAAGTGGAAAGCTATACACACATTATTCAAACAGATATGTACTGATGATATTATAAAACTATACATTCATGCATCTACACTAACACATATATAACTACCCTTACACTATTTTTGTAAAAGAACTATATATTTTCTAAAATATATACTTACATATATATAAAGTGCTGTTGCAACTATTCATAGTATACCATATGTGCAACTTTATATAGTATTGTATACTGACTAAACATATCACATATGGAATGGGCTAACAAAAAATATATATATATACTTTATAAAATCAAATATGTATATAGTCTAATATATGGACCCATACAGCGAAATTTACATAAACCTTTGTAACTTTACTCGGTAACCCGTATAAACTTTATATAACAAATTGTATAGCTCATGTTCACTAAATATATACAATGAAATATACATGTATGCCACTCGTACATGATTACTGCACAGCTTATAGGAATTGTAAAACACATATAATCCCTCTTTTTATAAGAATATATATACTATAACTTTTATACTTGCAAACATATCTATTCAATATTAATAAAAGTCTAAATGAGCAACATGATGTATATAGAACTAGCATATATCTTACAGAACTTATAACATACAAAAGTTTTATTATTAAAACTCGAACCATTATAATACAATATATATTTATAAACTATGAGTATATAATAATATACAAAATAATGATACAAGATAATAGGTTCTACAACTCATATGGCATATCATACAACGTTTCAAAATCTCATATTTATACATTACTACCTTATATACCTCGTCAACTATATATAGGTGCCCGATGAAGCTGCAAAAGAGTGGAGAGCTGTCGCTCATCGGTTCGCGTGGCAAAGATGATCAAGACGGCCTGAGGCAGGCCACAGTGGAGACTCGGGCTATGGAGTGGTGGGTCTGCGGTGACGCCGAGGTGGGGAAGAGAAGAAGGCGGAGCAAGAAAGGGTGGGGTGCGAGGCTTCCTAGGCTGTGCGTGAGGAAGAGTGGAGGAGTTCGGTTGCGTTTGTGGCCATGGGTTTGTGGAGAGGGCAGCGGAGGATGATAAGGTGTATGGGCGGAGACTTGTGGCTGAGGGTGGCGAGCTGCGTGCTTCAGAGGGAGGGAACGAGCAGGTGAATGGAACGAGGTAGGTGGTGGACTAAGGGATGGCTCGGTCTAGGTTGTAGGTGGGGAAGGCTTTCGGTTAGAAAGGTATGCTGGGTGGACGCGGTTGAAGGGGGATGGGTTTGGCTTGCGTGGTAGAAGGTGGCTGCTGTGGGAGGAGATGTAGGAAATGGTGATCGGCGAGGAGGCCCTACGGTGGTCGGAGATGATGTCGTGGAGGGTGGCATGCCTAGGGTGAAAAAAAAGCAGAGGTCTGGGTGAGGAATATTTTCAATCTGGAGAGGAAGAAGAATGAGCTGGAATATGGTTTCACTTTGTTTTTAAACCAAACGACAGAAGAGAAGTAACGCATAGATAAAAAAAAATTTACATTGAAAAGTGTAAAGCCAGCCGTTGAATTCAAAACAATAATGACGAAAGGTTACTAGTGAATAACCGGTGGAATATAAGAATAACAAACGGCTATTAGTTTACTACATTGGAAAATGGAAAGGCACAGAGGAGCAAAAGACTGAAACAATTATCAGTACGGCTACCGATCGCCGGTTTCACCGTGTTCCGGACATCAAAATACCAAATTGAATATGTCATAGAGATCAACACGATGAGATGATCAAAACGATATATAGATATCAGTGATTCGATCGAATTATAAAAATTCTAATTTTCTACTAGCGAAAAATGCAAGAAAAACACTGAAAAATAAGATTGACGGAGCCAAAGATGTCCGAATTTGGAAAAACGACAAACTGACATCTTGCTCAAAAGATGATTTAGAATTTTTCTATGTAAAAATATTTAGGTTTCGAAAACATTTTATTTTCATTGCTTTTTAACTGATTAAATTGAAGTGAATTTACGCGCGAAATAAACTTTCATATTTTCGGACGAAAATTTACCAGTTGCTATGTTTAACTAGACGTATTTCAAATATTACATTTTTATTTCAAAATTTTATCGTTTAAATTTCACAAAATTTCAACTAATTACGTTATTAAAACAGTTGAAATTTACGGGTCGTTACACTCTCCCCCACTCAAAACTTTTCGTCCCCGAAAAGGAACGAGGTAGGAGAATAGAAACAACCAGAAAGAAAAACAGATTTGAAATACAAAATAACAATTAATTTAAACCATATAAATTCAAATTTAAATTAATTGATATTCGATAATTGATTTAATCCATTTGATTCCACTAAAAATCAATCTCAACTATTACTAAATTCATTCTCTTATTATCCCATTTTCTTCAATTTACAATTTCTAAAACCATAAATTTGAATAGTCTTTTATTATAATCATATTTTCTTCAACAAATTTAAATTCTTCTTTATTCCAAATTACTGTTAAATTTATTCTACTTAATATATCTACTCACATATATTTAACCCATATAATTTAATTTAAAACATAAAAGTTTCGATTTAAATTAATTTACATCTATTAATTTCTTTAAAATTCAAGGTATTTTCATATGTTGATCAAATTTCAATTTTATTAATTCTTACAAAACAAATTTATTAATTCTTTCAAACAATTTATTTCATTTTTAACTGAGTTTACTAATTATCCTATCTAACTCTATTAACATCTTTATAATCAAAATTTAGTGTATAACATTTATTATAAACACTTAAATTTTATTTATAAATTCAATTTATCTTATATATTATTCAATTACATATTCAACTTCTGAATGATTTAGGTAAGTTGTATTAGAATGCAGTTGAACAATATACAAATAAAATTTCCCAATTCAATTATTCAAGTTTAAATATTTATTCCAAATTTTGGTTTTATTTATAATTAAAATCATCCTTTAACAAAATTTAAGAATTAATTTCCGATTAACTTTAAACAATTTAGAGATATATATAATATATTTATATCAAATCAAATTAAATTTTAAAATAAGATCAAAATATACTGAAGAAATTCAAATCAAAATATTTTTTTTTCTCAAAACAAAACCGTAGCAAAGCTACAGAATGGTTTCTCCACTTCGAAACTCGAAAATGAATGTCGATGATGCGGCCGCCATCACCGAAATTATTTTCCAACGACAAAGAGAAGAGCACTGATTTCAACATTTTAAAATTCTTTGAAAACGATTTCTATTTGAAAATACCTTCAATAATATACATTTAAAAATTTAAAAACCAAAGCTTGAAATCAATGAAAATTAAATTCTCAAATTTTAAATTTTAAATTCATTTATATTTCTAAATAATTCTATAAACCAACTTTTATAATTCCATTTATTTTTATGTTGGAATAATCAATGATTTACAAAACAAATAGTGAAAATCAAATATTACCTTTCTGACAACCAATTCAGTTAACAATTCAATTTCAGAAAATTTATACTTATATATATAGTAAAATCATACAAACTTTATTTTATTTTCCAAATTTGAAAACAACATTGTGTCAGTTTGTTCTGCTCAAGTGTTTTGGAAATCCTATCGATAGCGTTGATCAGACGAATCGATCGAAAACCCAAATCAACATCAATAACTCAAACAACACAGTGTATATTAAAACATTTTAAATATTAATTTACAGATACACTTCCTCGCTCGACGATACAAGAATAGATTTCAAAACATGTATAGCGATTCAAATTATTGATGGAAATCAAATCAAAGAGAAATTTGATTCGGAAATAAGTTTGAAACAGAAGATAAGATAATTCAATTAACAAAGTAGGAAGATTGATAAATTTATATAAATTACGGGCTACCCTAACCAGGTCGACCGTGAATTCAAGAATAAGATCGTTGTAGAATTCCGAGGTAAATCGACATTCGATCTCAAGAAATAAAATTCAGGTATAGCAGGAGATAGATAGCATCGTAAACCGTGGATGCAGAAATTTCCGGTAAATCGATGTCTATTGTAAAGGAGTTTCATCCCTTTACGAATCATTCGAAGATTGGCAAGACCGCCGATTTACTATAGAGATCATTCAAAGTGGAGTTATGGGGACACTCCAGGATCAAGAAAAGACGAATAGTGAGGGACACGAATGAATTTCGAAACCGTAGGGAACGTTCCAAAATTCAAATGAATCGAGTCAAGATGAAGAGATTGAAACTCGAATGAGAGTGATTCTGTAAATACATTTACCCTATATGTTGAGTTTTGCCTAGAGCTACCAAAGCTCTGATACCAACTGTAACGGACCGCGTCAGTGGGGTAACGCCCACCGTAGCATACAGCTGTACATGTGTTCTGCCTTTACAGCCGGCCTCTCGACTGCACCAACCCCACAGGGACATGTAGGAGTAAGAGTCATCCGCTCGCTACCAAACCAAATGCGAGAACCCCCTATCATGCTGCACCGTCTAAGTGCATAGACAGACACACATGTCGGAGTTGAATTGCTCAAAATACCGCGTTGTTAATTTAAATTTGGCAAAACTGAACATATACAATAAATAAATAATCACAGATCACATACACAGAGTAATAAATGCAGCGGAAATAAAAGAGATAGTAGTTCATGAAGCTACTATATAAATGTATAAGTTACATCAGAGTTAAACCAGATACAACGGAAGAGTAATGCGATACATCAAATACAAAGCAGAATACATCACTGGAATCATCGAATACTGAAAGCAGAATAGATGGCTGGATCTTCAAGCAAGCTCCAACTCCAAAGGTGAGTCTCGAATACTGGTACACTCAGTCTGACCCGAGCGTAAAGCAAAATACAAAACACTCGAGTCAGGATTAACATTCTTATAATTATAAATCCAACTCAAGTGAAATAGCAATTGAAATACAAGTAACTCAAAGGATGGTTGGAATAACCAACCTTTAAGGATCCGTTAAACTATCTACTAGGTAGTAATGTACGCTAAGTAGATAATGTCTATCAGTAATATAAAGCTATCAAAATAGTGTTAAGTCATGGCCCATTCCACCCTTAACACATTTTTATTCCCAAAAGCATATACAAGACCGTAGTTTCCCCAAAACCGGAAGTCACCAGAGGGCAATCCATATACTAAAGGTACAAAACAAATTCGTAGTGGTCGCGAATAAAGGGATACAAGTATGACAAGGCACATGAGGCAATACCCAAGGTAGTGATACTACCGTTTGCCTGATCCGGACTGGTGAGAACGCAACGCCGCAGCGCCCGCAACACCGTGAAACAACACTCCCAAAATCAAGGGTGCACCAATCGACAACAAGTAATAAGTAGTTCGAAGAAGTGTGTCCACTTGAGGTAGCTAATCCTCCATTGGCCCGGCACGGCTCCTGTTTTAGTCATTTCCAATTTGACACAAATGTCAAGGCTATCCATTATCATTCTCTTTCTTCAGTCATCACGTACATCATTCCAACCACTTCATTCTGGATCATCACTCCGCGTATAGTTATTAAAGTGGTTTCGGTTTAGATAGAGAGTATATCCATAACCGATTCCGGTCTCTTTAATAACTTTCGAAATTATTTCACCGATTGGTCGTTTATTTATTTCAAAACCAAATCAAATTCAATTTCAATCAAAGTTTATAAATCAACATTTTGTTTGTCTTTCAAAACCAATTTCCATAACTTATGTTTCAAAACTTCCAAATTACCATTTCAAAATCAAATCAAATTCAATTTCAGATTTAAAAAAAATCAGATATTGATTCAAGTTCGTATATAAGTTTCACTTCAAAAATCATTTAAATTAATTTGATTTAACATTTAAATCAATTTAACTTCATTTATCGATTTCATTCAATATTCGTTAAGTAAATTTTCCATTCAAAACAAATTCTATTAAATTTCCAATTCATTAAATCCATTATTCAAATTCAACTTCATTTTATCAAAACCTACAGATTGAGTTAAATTAAATTCATCAAATCAAATTCTTTAAATTTCAAGTCTTACATTTATTTCAATAAATCACATTTTATTTCTTGTTAAGAAATTCAATTCACTTATTTACTTACTTAAATATTTTCCAAGACTTAATTAATAAAGAACTCAATTTCATTTATTTACGAAGTAAAATTTACTTATTCAAAAGTTCAATTTCTCTTATTAAAGAATCCAATTCAATTTAATCATTAAATAATTCAATCTTATTTAATTATTAAATAATTCAAAACTTAATTATTAAATAATTTCAAAGTTTAATAATTTCAAACTTAATTATAATTTCAAACTTAATTATTAAATCATCTCAAAGTTTAATAATTTCAAACTTAATTATAATTTCAAACTGGATTATTAAATCATTTCAAAGTTAATTCAATCATTTTTCAAATTTATCAACATTCTTTCATCAATTTCATTGTTAATATTTTGTTACAGAGTATTAAATATTAACATTTTCCTTTCATTAAAATTCAACTTTCAACTTCATTTCAAAACCATATTACTTATTCAAATAAAATCTTCGTTTACTTTTAAATCAAATTATTGACCAATCGGGTTTTTATTTAATTCTCTATCCTAGGTCAAAGTTCAATTTGGGTATTTATCATTTCAACCCGATTCCAATTCAATTCAAAATCAAAGCATATCAAAGGGAACTTGCAGTGTGATAACTGGGATGGTGTCAAAGTAAATAAACAAGCAATAACAACAACAATAACAATCCAATAATCAATTTAAATAATCCCGAAATATTCGTATTAATTCGCATTGTTATTTGTACGACTTAATATAATTATTTCTAGAATCTACACTATCATTTCGCGTAGATTAAAGATTATTACAATACGATTCTTCACTTGTCATCTATTTACAATTTCATACATCATCAATTTAACAACATACATTCAGTGGTTCAAGATGTAATTAAACAAATCCTACGTGTCAATAAATTTTGACAGTTAAATGGGTCATATTATACAAATGTCATTTAATCAACTTTAACACTTAACTATTCTATATCAATTTCAATTGCATACTATTTATCATTTGAACATTAACAATTTAACATCCAATATAAACATCAACAATCAATCAATTATCAGCCAAACTGTATTATCATCGCATAAATAATTAACAGATAATGGTGTCAGATGTCACAGGTGAACAGATACATGTAATAGCATATATAACAGTGTAATAAACTAACAGTAGCATATTTCAATTGTCGTTTCAATTGAAATCAAATTTAATAAATAAAAGAACGTTAATCGTGAGTGATTGCTCACCTTTCGAGGCTAGAGAGAACAGGAGATGATGCGGATTCGCACACTGATAAGGACACCGACATTGAAATTTAGTTACGAATGCAAGCACGACTTCCAAAACAAGCTAGAGTAGTACGAATTGACGAGCGAAGCTGATAAATCAGAATTGACAAAATCAAATCAGAGTTGGATCAACGATGATAACGGTAAGCGAACTTTTTTTTTATAATTATAGATATAATATCATATTTAGATCCAAACACAAAGTACCATGTAAAATCATTTTATATTAAAATACATTCTTATATCTATCATAAATAACATACATATACAACTCAGTTTCATATGACTGTAACATTTTATTCAGTCGTATATAACAACAGAACATTTATATATAAAATAAATGAAAAATCTGTACATAAAATCCAACAGTTTATATAACTGATGTAAAATAAAACTTATTATAGAATTACCAAAACTCTCCATATATATATATGCAGAAAACTGATGCATAATATAAATGCAAGTACCTAGAAAATATGCAGACTAGCTATGTATATATTTTTACAGTGGCAACCGCATTTACACTTTATATATAAATAACACGAAATAGTCAAATATGCTTGTGCATAGTACAAAGTAAAGTGGAAAGCTATACACACATTATTCGAACAGATATGTACTGATGATATTATAAAACTATACATTCATGCATCTACACGAACACATATATAACTACCCTTACACTATTTTTGTAAAAGAACTATATATTTTCTAAAATATATACTTACATATATATAAAGTGTTGTTGCAACTATTCATAGTATACCATATGTGCAACTTTATATAGTATTGTATACTGACTAAACATATCACATATGGAATGGGCTAACAAAAAATATATATATACTTTATAAAATCAAATATGTATATAGTCTAATATATGGACCCATACAGCGAAATTTACATAAACCTTTGTAACTTTACTCGGTAACCCGTATAAACTTTATATAACAAATCGTATAGCTCAGGTTCACTAAATATATACAATGAAATATACATGTATGCCACTCGTACATGATTACTGCACAACTTATAGGAATTGTAAAATACATATAATCCCTCTTTTTATAAGAATATATATACTATAACTTTTATACTTGCAAACATATCTATTCAATATTAATAAAAGTCTAAATGAGCAACATGATGTATATAGAACTAGCATATATCTTACAGAACTTATAACATACAAAAGTTTTATTATTAAAACTCGAACCATTATAATACAATATATATTTATAAACTATGAGTATATAATAGTATACAAAATAATGATATAAGATAATAGGTTCTACAACTCATATGGCATATCATACAACGTTTCAAAATCTCATATTTATACATTACTACCTTATATACCTCGTCAACTATATATAGGTGCCCGATGAAGCTGCAAAAGAGTGGAGAGCTATCGCTCATCGGTTCGCGTGGCAAAGATGATCAAGACGGCCTGAGGCAGGCCACAGTGGAGACTCGGGCTATGGAGTGGTGGGTCTGCGGTGACGCCGAGGCAGGGAAGAGAAGAAGGCGGAGCAAGAAAGGGTAGGGTGCGAGGCTTCCTAGGCTGTGCGTGAGGAAGAGTGGAGGAGTTCGGTTGCGTTTGTGGCCATGGGTTTGTGGAGAGGGCAACGGAGGATGATAAGGTGTATGGGCGGAGACTTGTGGCTGAGGGTGGCGAGCTGCGTGCTTCAGAGGGAGGGAACGAGTAGGTGAATGGAACGAGGTAGGTGGTGGACTAAGGGATGGCTCGGTCTAGGTTGTAGGTGGGGAAGGCTTTCGGTTAGAAAGGTATGCTGGGTGGACGCGGTTGAAGGGGGATGGGTTTGGCTTGCATGGTAGAAGGTGGCTGCTGTGGGAGGAGATGTAGGAAATGGTGATCGGCGAGGAGGCCCTACGGTGGTCGGAGATGATGCCGTGGAGGGTGGCATGCCTAGGGTGAAAAAAAAGCAGAGGTCTGGGTGAGGAATATTTTCAATCTGGAGAGGAAGAAGAATGAGCTGGAATATGGTTTCACTTTGTTTTTAAACCAAACGACAGAAGAGAAGTAACGCATAGATAAAAAAAATTACATTGAAAAGTGTAAAGCCACCCGTTGAATTCAAAACAATAATGACGAAGGGTTACTAGTGAATAACCGGTGGAATATAAGAATAACAAACGGCTATTTGTTTACTACATTGGAAAATGGAAAGGCACAGAGGAGCAAAAGACTGAAACAATTATCAGTACGGCTACCGATCGCCGGTTTCACCGTGTTTCGGACATCAAAATACCAAATTGAATATGTCATAGAGATCAACACGATGAGATGATCAAAACGATATATAGATATCAGTGATTCGATCGAATTATAAAAATTCTAATTTTCTACTAGCGGAAAATGCAAGAAAAACTCTGAAAAATAAGATCGATGGAGCCAAAGATGTCCGAATTTGGAAAAACGACAAACTGACATCTTGCTCAAAAGATGGTTTAGAATTTTTCTATGTAAAAATATTTAGGTTTCGAAAACATTTTATTTTCATTGCTTTTTAACTAATTAAATTGAAGTGAATTTACGCGCGAAATAAACTTTCATATTTTCGGACGAAAATTTACCAGTTGCTATGTTTAACTAGACGTATTTCAAATATTACATTTTTATTTCAAAATTTTATCGTTTAAATTTCACAAAATTTCAACTAATTACGTTATTAAAACAGTTGAAATTTACGGGTCGTTACAATATGTATATTTGTTTCTTTATTGTTTATAAAATAGTGTATAGATGTTTGGTGTTTAGTTATGCATATACAGATCAGTTTTCTATGTATAGAATCTTAGTTGTATACTAGTTTACAAAAGTTTAAGTTGTTCATATTTATATATATTTTACGGTTTATTTTATATATTAGCAAAGGCATTTTTTTCGAACCTGCTTCATAGTTATAAGGGTTTTTAAGCTTGAAGTATATGTATATATATACGTTATGACAATATATATAATGGTGTTTATAATATATTAAATTACATAAAGTATGTTTACAGTTCATAAGTATTTTCTTGCAAAAAGTATTCTATATTTTATTATAAAGTTGTTTATACATGGTTGTAGTTATAATATGATAGGCTATATAATCAGATAGTTTATATGTTCTTAATCTGCGTGTATATATATTTAGTAGTATAGATGTATGATGTCTGCATATAGGTGTGAGTAGCCTGCACGTATGCATATATATATATATATATATATATATATATATATTCAGCCTATATTTTTATCTATTAACATTATATGGTCTATATGTTTTGAGTAGCATATAGATAATTGATTGTTTATATATGTAAAGTCTACATATACATTGTTCATACATTTTCAGTCTGTATGAATATTTTTGGATAGCGTGCATACATTTGCTTACATGTACAAATATAGTCTGCATATATATTTTTTGTACTGCATATATTTGTAATGGGTCTACATACATTTTAAGTAACATGAATGTAGTTGGTGGCATATATAAATAGCTTACATATATTTGTTTATATATATATACACTATTTTGACTCAAGTTGATTTTGTCAATACTAAATTTATACTAAATATTGTTTTAATTATAACATATAATTTATTTTTATATGTTTGACTTTAGTATTTGAGTTTTAGACAAAAAAAAGATTTTTTTTTTATTTTATATATATAGTTATATATAGTTATATATATATATAAATCCACTTATACCAATTATCTACATCAATCCCGTTCTGATTTGTTACATCAATTCTTGTTATCAGCTTTGATCGTTGAATTCGTGCTGATTTCGCTGTGCTTCGATTCATAATTCAAATTTCAGTGTCTGTATCAGTGTGTGTATCCGTGACTTCTTCTGTATTCTCTAGCCTCGAAAGGTGAGCAATCACTCATGATTAACGTTCTTATATTTATTAAATTTGATTGCAATTGAAACGACAATTGAAATATGCTGATGTAGTTATTTAAATTGTTATATATGTTATTATTTGTAACTGTTCACCCGTGGGATATGACACCATATCCTGTTGTTTATATTATATTGTTATTGATAATATATGCCTGTTGTTATATTTTATATTATATGTTATCACTCTGCAAGTTCCCTGTTAGTATAGAATTCACTATGGGTTGAAATGATACATACCCGAACGGACTTTAGAATAGGAGAAATCGTTATGGGTTAAAATGATAAACCCAAGCAATTTTCATTTGAATTGAATTGGGATTACAGGTTGAATGATATCTACCCGTATATATTTAAATTACGGATTGAAATGATAAATATCTGTATCACTTAACCATATGATAGAATTATATACATACACCGTTGGTCCATATATATAAATATTTTGAAAATAAATCCTATGGTTTTGGAAAGAAATATATGGTTTTAATAAATGTTGATTCTTAAATTATTATATATAAATGGTAATGATATATATAGATTTAATAATAATATTTAATTTAATTAAGATTGATCTAATACATATAATATGTTTAAGTGTTTAAATTTATATTTCAAAATAGATTTTGGTAATAATTTGAATAAGTTAAGGTTGGGAAGATAATTTGAATTTAGTTGAAATTGTTGAATATTAAAGCTTTGAAATATATTGGAATTTAAATGGTTTATTTTGTGATTCAGATCTGTATTTGAAATCAATATAATTTGAATTTGTTATTTAGAAACTGAATTGAATTAAAATGGAAAATTTTAGATTAAATTAAATTGGAATTTGGAACTCGAGTTGATTTGAATCAATTTTTTTAAATTGAGGAAATATATATATAATTCAAAGGAAATGATACTTTGGGTTTGAAGTATAAAATATTTTGGAAGGACCATGGTGTTGTAATGACGGTTGGTTGTTGATAGCTTATATTTCTACATTGTAGATAGTTCCACAGATCCTTAGAGGATGGTTATCCCAAACATCCTTTAAGTTACTTGTATTTTAGTTGATATTTCACTTGGGTTGGATTTATTAATATAAGAATGTTAATCCTAACTCGAGTGTTTTTGTGTTTTGCTTTACGCTCGGGTCAGACTGAGTGATACAGCATTTGAGACTCACCTTTAGAGTTTAGAGCTTCGTTTGGAGATCCAACTATCGATTCAGCTTTCAGCTTTTCCCGTGGATTTGTTTTGAGATATTCTGTTGTATTTTATTTCTAACTCTAATGTTTATATAGTAGCTTCACGAACTACAATTTAATAATTCCGCTGCGTTATTATTATATTACTCTGTGTCTGTGATTCTGTGATTGATTAATTTACTGTATATGTTGAGTTTTGCCAAATATAAATTAACAATCTGATATTTTGAGCAATTCAAGTCCGACATGTGCGGATGCGAATGGTTGATAATATCAGGTCGTTACATACAAGTTACAAATTCGCATTTTCTTATATATCATAATTATTTAGCTTCTAATTTCTTATTTCTCTCATTTTTTTAGAAGTTTCCAATTATTATTATAGTCAAGATTTCATCCTATTACAATAGTTGAAAACTACTAATTATCAGAAAGTTTTAAGAACTAAATTTCGGGTTTCTTATCAAATCATATATATACACATTCATATCTTCAATATGTCAAATCGTACTTAGAAAATAAGATTAAAATTTGTTTATCAAAACAAATGTGCTATAAGCTGTTGTAGCGGTCTTCCCACTTTGAAACTCGAAAATAAACGTCGATGGTGCATGCACTCATCACCGAAATTATTTTCCAGCGACAGAGAGGAGAGTACAGAACTTATTTCTTTTAAAAAAAATTAAAAAACCATTTCTTTCAAATCATATTTAAAACATTTCTATCTGAAAATACCTCCAAATAATACTAATATTATATTCCAAAATCGTTTGAAAACCAATTTCAAGAAATCCCAGAACTTAAGTTCTCAAATTTCCAATTTATATTCATTTTATTTGTAAATTCTATTTTACAATTCAATATTTATAAAATTTCACTACGTAACAAACAACATATTACATCCAATTATATACATTTATAAAGATTATCCTTTTATATACAAAATATAATACTAGGAAAAATCATTTCATTTACCTATATTTCAAAACAAATATTGTGTCTGCTTGCACTATTAAGTGTTTAGAAATCCCTATCAATGTCATAGCGTCCTATGTACCGACTGGAATTTATAAATACTAAACAGAACAAATTAGCACAATACAAAACATTTTATAACACTAATAAATACGCTCTCTCATATATATACATATACACACACACACACACACACACTCAACGACTCATTCTAGGGTATTATTACCTTATATCTAATGAGTCAGACCCCATAAAACTAGGGTTATCACTAAACCAAAGCTTTGATACCAAATGTAATGATCCATCTTTTTGGATGGTTTAAATCGACGATAAACCACACACGTCAGACTCAAACCATTCAAAAGGGAGGATTGTTATAGGGTAAATAAGAAAAAGCAGAGAAAGAAAGAAACAAACACCGAATCTCATAGCGGGATGACAAACATATAATAATCAAATAAACAGTTCACGAAGTTGTTTTACAAATAACATTTGATTACACTTTTACAATATAGGTCAGAGTTACATACAACAGAGATAAATAAGTAATGCAGCGGAACAACATGATGCAGTGGAGTAAATATAATAAATAGTAAGAATATACAATCTTCCTCTTTGTCCTCTAGAGATAAATGGTCTTCGATACACTGAAAAGCTCAAACTGAACCGAGCAAATTGAAAAGGCAAAACACTCGAGTCAGAACTAAAAGATCTTATGTAAGTTAAATCAATAGTAAATAAATATGAGTGCAACGGCATCGGAAATGTTTACGGGGTTTGACATCTCCTATCTAGTGTCTAACGTGAGTGTAGTAACTTAAGAGATGTTCGGCAATATCTTACTTCATTCTGGAATCTCCACCACATACACAGTTGTTAAAGTGGTTTTCGGTATTGGCAGAGAGTATGGCAATATCCGATCCCGGTCTCTTTAACAACCAAACGCTTATTTCACACCGGATGGTTCCTTTACATTTCCAAAACCAATTCATAATTGATATCAAAATATCATATTCAATTCAAACCATATCGCTTTCGAAATCATATACTTTTGAAATCATATCATCTTTGAAATCATATTCATAAATAGGTTAAATTCTCATTTCAAAGTCAAACTATAATTTCAAGTGTCAACGTAAGTTATAACATCCATTTAACCATTCGCTTTAAATCGAGGATTTAAATATAACCACTTCCACACTATACGGTCTTAAATTTAGAAAATAGTTTTAGATAGTTATAAATAGTTTTAAATAGTTTAGCATAGATTAAAATAAATTTTTAAATAGTTAAAATACTCTAAAATAGTTTAAAAATAGATTAAAATAGTTTAGGTAGATTTAAGATATGTCAAATAGATCTAAAATAGTTTAAATAGATTTAAAATAGTGTAAATAGATTTAAAATAGATTAATTAGATTTAAAATAGATTAATTAGATTTAAAATAGATTAAACAGGTTTAAAATAGATTAAATAGGTTTAAAATAGATTGAATATATTTAAAATAGATTAAATAGATTTAAAATAGATTAAATAGATTAAAATTGGTTAAAATGGGTTAATTAGTTTAAAATAGGATAAAATAGATTAAATTAGATTAAATAGTTTAATATAAAGTAAAATAGTTTAAATTGATTAAAATGGTCTAAAATAATTTAAAATAGATTAACTTAGTTTAATAGTTGAAAATCTTAATAATTAGAATTTAAAATAACATTAACAATTTATATTAAAATAATAAATTTGAAATAAACATCAAATTTAACTATTTCTTTCATTTCGACAAATCTGGACCATATCCAGATTTCATGTAACGACCCAGAATTTTGACCGAATTAAATTGGGAATATTTAATTAATTTTAAATATTTGAACGATAATTTAATTTGTATCCCGAATATATCTTTGAATTTGACGATTAAATTATAAAGTTTAATCGAGTGAAAGTTGGATAAAAATTTGAATCTTCAGTTTTAAGTTGAAGAAAAAGATTTCGAAAGCTTTTAAAATTCGTGTTGACAATACTGAAGATGATAGAAGTTTCAGAATTTAATTTCGAACTGTTCTATTCAGTTTTGAAATTTAATCGTTCGAATCAATATTTAAAAATAGTCATTTTTCAAACAGTCTCAGAATTCGACGAAACCAGTTCCATTGGGTCCGTAATATTGTATTATTATTGGATTTCAATTTTCGTAATTTTCGGAGTTGATATGAGAGCATACGGCGTGTAAACGCATTGAAATTTAATCGATTTCAATTTAAATTTAAATTTAAAATTTTGGTCAACAACAGCACGACATCTCCTTCATCCACGCCTTTAAACACGCCGAGCATCACGGGAAAAATCACGCAACCCATGTCTTCTGTCTCCCTCTCTCCCTTCCCAGTTCAAAAGGAATTCGTTCGAAAACAAATTCAAAACAATGGCCGCGAGAAAATAACGTTAGCAATTCCCTCTCTCTCTCATTCTCGTTCAAAACCCCCTTCCTCCATTTCAATTTAAAACGAGCCCTCCTCCTTAAAATCGAATTGAAATCACTGCACGCACTCGAAGGAATCGAGCTAGGGTTTGGGCGCGATGCCAGGTCGGTCTCGAGCACGCACGTAGGAAGGCGTACGATGTCGCGATGCGATTGGGTGCATGGGGGGAGAGCGACGAGGTCGCGATGGTGGCGATTTGGGGCTTCAGGTGGGATTCGACTAGTTTCTCGGTCTCGAAGGCGGCATTCGCGATGGCGCCGCAATGTCGCGCATGTGGGAGTTCAACCGAGGGGTGGGTCGAGTGCTTCGTCGAAGGCGATGGCAGCGATAGGGTTGCGCGGTCGACCGGAAAACGTGAGGAAGGAGGCGCATGAGAACTGCTTGGTGATCGACTTGGCCTAGGTCGCGATGGTGGCGTTCGAGTTGCTCGCGTGGAGGCAACAGAGGGTGGTCAGTCAGCGTGTAGCCGAGGCTGGGGTTTGGAAGTTCAAATCATCGCAGTGGTAGCGGTGAGGTATAAGCGTATTTTATTTAATTCAATTCCATTTAGACAGTTTTTTTTTTATATAAGCAGTAAATAGAAAATTTTTTATTTAGATAAAGCTTGAGAAAAATATATGAATGCATTTTGACTGATCTAGAAATTATTTAAGTTGCTGAAAAGATTTGTTAAAGGAGAGATTAGTTTTTAAATTTAGTTTCTTGTTAGAAAATTCTAATAAAAGAAATTAGTTTAAAATATAAAAAAAATTTCCAGGTTAATTTAATTTTCGAATGGAATTTAATTATTCAATTTATTCGTATATTAAT
This sequence comes from Allium fistulosum, assembly GCA_030737815.1. Lineage (NCBI taxonomy): Eukaryota > Viridiplantae > Streptophyta > Magnoliopsida > Asparagales > Amaryllidaceae > Allium > Allium fistulosum. The sequence continues at coordinate 745,800,259 of CM060905.1, read as the reverse complement.
AGAATTGTATAATTATTTGTACAAGGTCAAATAAAGTCGTGAAATCAAGACGGAATGGAAATGGGATTTGCAAAATAAATGCTAAGGAGAGATTTTCTCACTCGAAGGAAATTTGAATTTACAGGTATTATTGATTGATGATTGTTATTGGATGTGCTATTAGATATGATAGGATATATCTATATATATAGCGATATATACATATTGGCATATGTATATATTGGATTGATGATTTTCCCGCCTCGTATAGCGGATGAGACCCTATTGCGCCGTTAGTAAGCGGATTTATAAAAACCTATATACCGCGATAATTCCGTACTGGAGCGGAATTGGTATTGTGCTAACATCTTTGGATGCAGGAAAACAGGTTGGAGGGATCCAACTGGACCCCTCACATTTATTTAATTCATTTCTATTGTGATATGAATCTGGGAATGATTATAGTGATGCTATTAATCATATTGATATCTGGAAATTGTTTGAAAGCTAAAATTTAGCTGAATGGATGTTTGACATCATTGGATTCCAAAGATAAACGAAATTGAATTTTTGAAATTCAAGTAGAAAATTTCTAAGTGAATCAATTTTTGAAATTTAAGAAATTTTGAAGAAAGGAATTTTTAAAGTATAAAAAGTAAATTTTTATAATCGTATTGAATAAATTCCAGAATCAAGTGAAAATGTTAAATAAATGAATTTCGTATAATAGTGATTTCTTAAATTGAAGAATTTAATTAAAAACTGGATTTCTAAATAGTTTGGAAAAAAATAAAGGAATTTATTTTCTTTAAAAGGAATTTATTTAAAAAGAAATACGTGGGAAGTCCAATTAGAAATTTAACTGGCAAATTGAAACGAATTTGGAAAATCGATATGAAATTTATAGATGTATAAATTGTAAAGTTAAAAAGAATGAAATTTATAGATTTATAAATGGTGAAGTTAAAATGAATGAAATTGTAGAATGGAGGATTTATAAGAAATTAACTTATAAAACTGGATTTTTGCCTTTAATGGGAGTATTGATCGAACTTGTTAATAAAGGGGATTTATAAATCAAAGTTATTGTGAAATATAAGGTTGAATTTATAAACGTTGTTTTATAAATCTGAAATCACTTATTTTAAATAAGTGTATTATAGAAATTAATAAAAGGAGATTTATAAACCGAAGTTGTTATAAAACAGAAATGGAATTTATAAGCGTTGTTTTATAAATTCGAAACAAATTGAATTTGATGAATTAAATAGTGAAATGTGATTAGTGAAGGATATTCACGATTTTGGACGGTGAATATATTGTTAAGTAAAATGGATATTGTTTGGGAAAGCGACATTATAAACGAAGTTGATTGTTTTTAACGATGTTTTAAAATGTATTATGAATCGAAAGCATAGATTTCAACATACTTGTTGAAATAGACGTTTTCGAGAAATTTAAGGAAATGGTGGACTATAACACTGTTGTTATAGTAAATGGTTTCCGAAAGGAAATGTTTTTATGTAGTATTGGGATTTATAAATATCTATCTTAATTTTCAAAATCCCTATACTAGTGGTTTTGAGTCGTCGTAACGATGTTTTACGTAACATTCGTTTTGACTCAAACAAATGTCGTCAAAGTAAATGATTTCCTTAAAAGAATGAAATATATATATACTTAATTTGATTTAAGTATATCGAATATTTTCCAAGTGTTGAAAATAAATGGATTGTGAATTGCTGACTTATTTTTAAATAAGTATGGAAATGTTTTCCAAAATGAAATGAAATGTTTTGAGAATTTATCTTCTTAAAGATAAATTGAAATTGAATATTGAAAATGATTTGAAAATCGAATATCAGTAGATATTCGAAAGTATAAATTCAATACGGAATTTATAAAAGAAAGCGAAGTTGTTTAAAAATAAATATTGATTTAATTTTGAAGTGTGGAAATTTGATTTGAAATTGTTTTCAAATGGTTAAGTGTGGAAATTTTATATCTAGTAAAGATATTTTTGAAAAATAATAATTTGGAAAATTATTTGGAATCTGATGATGTCGCGCATCTTTATTGATAGTTAAATAACCGACTATCAATAATTACCTTGAATGGTATTTGTTGTGAATTGGATGAATTTGAATGCCACACTTATTTTTGAATAAGCGCTCACTATTCGGGTTAGCCGGGAAAGGACCATGGGGTCGTATAACCCATTCCGAATATGTGATACGTCGTTATGAATTGCATTCGAAGACCGGTGTTGAAGACCGGATATTTTTGAAAACGGAAGGATTACCGTCGAGTTACTCTACATCGGCTGATCTCCGATTTAGAGGTTTTATCACCCTTAGTGACGGGAAGTCCGGACGTGATTAGAAAATTATCCGGAAATGCAAGGGCTTCGTGAGAAGTGCCTTCGGTTCTGTTCGATCCCAGAACAGACTTGTATGGATTGTGTGTCTGACGTTACAATTTGAGATATAAAGCTGATTTCTTTCAAATACATTTCTGTTGGTGGCGGAGAATTTATTCTCTTAGCTTAACACCCTTCTCTGAGACGTACGAGCTCAGAGGTTATGTAGTTGAAATTTATCAGCGATATATCCCAATTTGGTAACGTGGCATACTGAGTGTTGCTGTGAAATGATCGGTGTTTGATCATTTGGGATATGATCATTTGTTTGATCTTATATCTTTGTGATCATAGGTTGATCATTTTGTTTGACCCGAAGCAGGGCTTTTTGAGAAAGCGTAGCTTTGTGGACGAGACTTCGCCGAGCCTCACACCCCGGAAATGGTCGAAACAGGAAGAATGCAGCAAGGTTCTAGGGAGTAACGCCCCTTAGTGTATGTCATTCCTTCTGGATAAAGGTGGTATCATGGTATGGAGCCCAGATACTTAACCTCTGTGGTTACTGCATTATTATTATCTATGTGGTTTGTTGCGAATCGGGGATCCTCGGGAAGATCGGTGACGATCGGGGGATGGCATACGCGTGTCAGTAGTTACCTATTTTTGCAGAGGTAACCCGGCCTTGTGTTGGCAGAGATCCGGTTAGGTTCTCGGGTCGTCTATTCCAGGGACGTACCCATCGTGGAAAAGGAAGTTCCTTAGCCTGACCATTTGTTGGAAATCCAAAGAAACAATACGAGCCTTGTACGGTTTTAGTTGTAGAACCTGCCATTTAATATGGCAGCTATAGCAAGCATACTATAATGGTACCTATGCTGGCTAAGATTTATATTCTACTTTCGAAATGTTTTCTACACTATGCACTAATAATAATATCAAAAAGAATTTGATTTTCGCGTAGTAAGCATCTTTGACTATCATAAGAAGAAATCTCCTCCAATTCTGCGTTTGCATTGTGTGTGTGGCGGGAGGTCTTATGGTAGTTTCATTTTCCAAAAGCATTGCGAATTGACTTTAAAAATATTCCTCTGTTTATTTTAAAGATAAACTGTTTTACGATCTCACACCAGTCACCATGACTGACTCGGAGTTTATTGTTCCCTTCTAAACTCTGGGTGCCCACCATTTTCCACACGGGCAGCCTAGAGTTGTATTATCAGGATATTCTGGAGCTTTGGAGATAAGCTGGAGGACGAGACGTAGTATTTGTATCTGATAGTATTTATTCCGCTGTGTATTCTGTATGAGGACAAGTTATAAAACTGTCCATTGTTGTACTGAGTTGTATATTGACTCTGATGATTGCTGTATGTATAAACTGATATAGTTCTTTGTTTTAAAAGACTAGTGTTATCTATTATATATTGTTCCGCTGCGATATGTGAGATTCTGATATTGTTTCCTGTTTCTATTGTTGTTCTGTTGTTCTTCTTCTTTCTTTCTTCTCTTTTTCTTCTATCTTCTTCTTCTTCTACTTTTTCTTTTTCTTAAAACCCTCACTATTGGAGTTTCCGGCACTCGATTGCTCGGCAGTCGATAAAGTGAGTATCGATGTCGAATTTTCAAAAGTCGAAAATTCCGGTATGTGACAAAGTGGTATCAGAGCATATGGTTAAGCGACAACCCTGCTCTGTTGGGTGTTACTCATTAGAGATAGAGTCAGTAGTACTCTAGAATGAGTTGAGTGTAATAATATATACGAGCGCGTATTTGTTAGTTAATATAAAATTGTTTTGTATTGTGATGATTGGTTTATTGAGTGGCATATGAACCTTCGTCGGCACAGTCTTGCAAAACTGTATCGAAGGGGTTTCTAAACACTTGAATAGAACAATTCGGCACAGTATTGTTTTAAAATAGGGTGAATGAAATAATTTCGCCCAAAGCTATTTTTGTATAGAAAAGAAATGATTTTTTGTAAATATTTACAGTATATGGTTGCATGGATGTTAGGAAGTAATAATAGTGAATTATCATCACTGAAATTGAATAAGAAATTGAAATCGTAACTCCAAAGTTAAGAAATAAATCCATATACAAATGAAATTTGAGAATATAAATTCTAAATGTGATTGGTAATTTGAAATGGAATTCCAGAGAAGTTTTTGGAAAATGTTTTGAAAAGATTTGAAAATTTTGGAGATTTGGAAAGTTTAAATCATTTTTGATTTGAAAATGAATTTCAAAGGTTTTGAAAAGTATTTTGAAGGAATGAAAAGCTCTAAACTCTTTTCGGTCGCTGGAAAATAATTCCGATGATGATCGCGACATCACCGGTGTTCATTTTCGGGTTTCCAGAAGAGGAATTGCTGCCAAATTGTTTTAAATAAAAGTGTTTGAAAATTTGGGTTTTGTTTTGGAAATTCAAATGGAATTTGAATTGTTTTCAAAATGGCTTTGAAATGATGGTAGACTCTGGAATACTATATCAAAATATGTATGAAATAAGAAATAAGTTGATAACTTATACCAATTGAATTTTGGTAGAATAAATTTAACTTAAAAGAATGAAGTTAAATCAAAGCAAGTATAATAAGTGAATCAATTAAATGAAAATGAAATTGAAAGTTGAAATTCATTTCGAATTCGTAAGCAAATGAATTGAATTGAATAATTGAAAATGAAAGATGAATTGAAATTCGTATGGGAATTGGAAATTCAGTTTAAATGTAAATAGATCTAACCGAAGTGGTAAATTTAAAATAAGAATATTTATATTGAACCTAAGTAATGAAGAGCGAAATTCTTAAGTAAAATTCGAATATTGAAATTATTCTAAGTTGATGATTGAATGAAGATAAAACTGGAATTAGAACTGAATGTTGAAAACGAATGTGAATAAATGAATTAGAATTGAAACGAATTAGTAACTGAAACTAATTTAAAAGAGTGCAGTTGTGAATGAATGAAAGCTGATAAAATTCAATATTCAGGAGATAAACCGAATCCAAATTAGATTGGAATTGTGAATTGAATTCAAATGAATTTGAAATATAAAATTGAATAAATAAATATGTGTAACTTCAATAGTGAATTAGAGATGGTATAAGAAGTTATATTGAAAATTTTGTAATAGAACTTGCAAAATGGTTTGAATATGTGTAACTAGATATTATGGCTAGTAGGACATACAGGTGTTATAAAAGGAATTGAAATTTTGATTTCGAAGATAATTCGAATTTGCTCGAAAAGGTACGTATTTGAATTATAATATGAGTTTTTGCTGATTTCTGGTCTAGCCGCTTGGCTTTTTCTTTTTCTTTTTGAAATCTGAGAGCCGTAGGGACGTTTTGTAGTAGTGCCGTATTAGCCGCGCAAAGGAGACGCTGGCGAAATTTTTCGAAAATTTAGGGCGTTAGAAAATTTTTGAGAAAATTTGGAAGTTTAAATTTGAATTTAAACTTAAATTTGAATTGTTAAGTAAACAATGTTGTTTGAAATCTGTAATTGAAGTTGGAAAACGAGTTGAGTTAATAACGAATCTTTAGTAGAAAGATTTGTTTTGATGAATTGATAAAACTATTTGAAATTGAGAAAATAGTAGACGAGTTAAGGACTTTTTTCCTAACTTGTAATTTCGAGGACGAAATTCTTTTAAGGAGGGAAGTTTGTAACGACCCAGAATTTTGACCGAATTAAATTGGGAATATTTAATTAATTTTAAATATTTGAATGATAATTTAATTTGTATCCCGAATATATATTTGAATTTGACGATTAAATTATAAAGTTTAATCGAGTGAAAGTTGGATAAAAATTTGAATCTTCAGTTTTAAGTTGAAGAAAAAGATTTCGAAAGCTTTTAAAATTCGTGTTGACAATACTGAAGATGATAGAAGTTTCAGAATTTAATTTCGAACTGTTCTGTTCAGTTTTGAAATTTAATCGTTCGAATCAATATTTAAAAATAGTCATTTTTCAAACAGTCTCGGAATTCGACGAAACTAGTTCCATTGGGTCCGTAATATTGTATTATTATCGGATTTCAATTTTCGTAATTTTCGGAGTTGATATGAGAGCATACGGCATGTAAACGCATTGAAATTTAATCGATTTCAATTTAAATTTAAATTTAAAATTTTGGTCAACAGCAGCACGACATCTCCTTCATCCACGCCTTTAAACACGCCGAGCATCACGGGAAAAATCACGCAACCCATGTCTTCTGTCTCCCTCTCTCCCTTCCCAGTTCAAAAGGAATTCGTTCGAAAACAAATTCAAAACAATGGCCGCGAGAAAATAACGTTAGCAATTCCCTCTCTCTCTCATTCTCGTTCAAAACCCCCTTCCTCCATTTCAATTTAAAACGAGCCCTCCTCCTTAAAATCGAATTGAAATCACTGCACGCACTCGAAGGAATCGAGCTAGGGTTTGGGCGCGATGCCAGGTCGGTCTCGAGCACGCACGTAGGAAGGCGTACGATGTCGCGATGCGATTGGGTGCACGGGGGGAGAGCGACGAGGTCGCGATGGTGGCGATTTGGGGCTTCAGGTGGGATTCGACTAGTTTCTCGGTCTCGAAGGCGGCATTCGCGATGGCGCCGCAATGTCGCGCATGTGGGAGTTCAACCGAGGGGTGGGTCGAGTGCTTCGTCGAAGGCGATGGCAGCGATAGGGTTGCGCGGTCGACCGGAAAACGTGAGGGAGGAGGCGCATGAGAACTGCTTGGTGATCGACTTGGCCTAGGTCGCGATGGTGGCGTTCGAGTTGCTCGCGTGGAGGCAACAGAGGGTGGTCAGTTAGCGTGTAGCCGAGGCTGGGGTTTGGAAGTTCAAATCATCGCAGTGGTAGCGGTGAGGTATAAGCGTATTTTATTTAATTCAATTCCATTTAGACAGTTTTTTTTTTATATAAGCAGTAAATAGAAAATTTATTTATTTAGATAAAGCTTGAGAAAAATATATGAATGCATTTTGACTGATCTAGAAATTATTTAAGTTGCTGAAAAGATTTGTTAAAGGAGAGATTAGTTTTTAAATTTAGTTTCTTGTTAGAAAATTCTAATAAAAGAAATTAGTTTAAAATATAAAAAAAAATTCCAGGTTAATTTAATTTTCGAATGGAATTTAATTATTCAATTTATTCGTATATTAATAGAATTGTATAATTATTTGTACAAGGTCAAATAAAGTCGTGAAATCAAGACAGAATGGAAATGGGATTTGCAAAATAAATGCTAAGGTGAGATTTTCTCACTCGAAGGAAATTTGAATTTACAAGTATTATTGATTGATGATTGTTATTGGATGTGCTATTAGATATGATAGGATATATCTATATATATAGCGATATATACATATTGGCATATGTATATATTGGATTGATGATTTTCCCGCCTCGTATAGCGGATGAGACCCTATTGCGCCGTTAGTAAGCGGATTTATAAAAACCTATATACCGCGATAATTCCGTACTGGAGCGGAATTGGTATTGTGCTAACATCTTTGGATGCAGGAAAACAGGTTGGAGGGATCCAACTGGACCCCTCACATTTATTTAATTCATTTCTATTGTGATATGAATCTGGGAATGATTATAGTGATGCTATTAATCATATTGATATCTGGAAATTGTTTGAAAGCTAAAATTTAGCTGAATGGATGTTTGACATCATTGGATTCCAAAGATAAACGAAATTGAATTTTTGAAATTCAAGTAGAAAATTTCTAAGTGAATCAATTTTTGAAATTTAAGAAATTTTGAAGAAAGGAATTTTTAAAGTATAAAAAGTAAATTTTTACAATCGTATTGAATAAATTCCAGAATCAAGTGAAAATGTTAAATAAATGAATTTCGTATAATAGTGATTTCTTAAATTGAAGAATTTAATTAAAAACTGGATTTCTAAATAGTTTGGAAAAAAATAAAGGAATTTATTTTCTTTAAAAGGAATTTATTTAAAAAGAAATACGTGGGAAGTCCAATTAGAAATTTAACTGGCAAATTGAAACGAATTTGGAAAATCGATATGAAATTTATAGATGTATAAATTGTAAAGTTAAAAAGAATGAAATTTATAGATTTATAAATGGTGAAGTTAAAATGAATGAAATTGTAGAATGGAGGATTTATAAGAAATTAACTTATAAAACTGGATTTTTGCCTTTAATGGGAGTATTGATCGAACTTGTTAATAAAGGGGATTTATAAATCAAAGTTATTGTGAAATATAAGGTTGAATTTATAAACGTTGTTTTATAAATCTGAAATCACTTATTTTAAATAAGTGTGTTATAGAAATTAATAAAAGGAGATTTATAAACCGAAGTTGTTATAAAACAGAAATGGAATTTATAAGCGTTGTTTTATAAATTCGAAACAAATTGAATTTGATGAATTAAATAGTGAAATGTGATTAGTGAAGGATATTCACGATTTTGGACGGTGAATATATTGTTAAGTAAAATGGATATTGTTTGGGAAAGCGACATTATAAACGAAGTTGATTGTTTTTAACGATGTTTTAAAATGTATTATGAATCGAAAGCATAGATTTCAACATACTTGTTGAAATAGACGTTTTCGAGAAATTTAAGGAAATGGTGGACTATAACACTGTTGTTATAGTAAATGGTTTCCGAAAGGAAATGTTTTTATGTAGTATTGGGATTTATAAATATCTATCTTAATTTTCAAAATCCCTATACTAGTGGTTTTGAGTCGTCGTAACGATGTTTTACGTAACATTCGTTTTGACTCAAACAAATGTCGTCAAAGTAAATGATTTCCTTAAAAGAATGAAATATATATATACTTAATTTGATTTAAGTATATCGAATATTTTCCAAGTGTTGAAAATAAATGGATTGTGAATTGCTGACTTATTTTTAAATAAGTATGGAAATGTTTTCCAAAATGAAATGAAATGTTTTGAGAATTTATCTTCTTAAAGATAAATTGAAATTGAATATTGAAAATGATTTGAAAATCGAATATCAGTAGATATTCGAAAGTATAAATTCAATACGGAATTTATAAAAGAAAGCGAAGTTGTTTAAAAATAAATATTGATTTAATTTTGAAGTGTGGAAATTTGATTAGAAATTGTTTTCAAATGGTTAAGTGTGGAAATTTTATATCTAGTAAAGATATTTTTGAAAAATAATAATTTGGAAAATTATTTGGAATCTGATGATGTCGCGCATCTTTATTGATAGTTAAATAACCGACTATCAATAATTACCTTGAATGGTATTTGTTGTGAATTGGATGAATTTGAATGCCACACTTATTTTTGAATAAGCGCTCACTATTCGGGTTAGCCGGGAAAGGACCATGGGGTCGTATAACCCATTCTGAATATGTGATACGTCGTTATGAATTGCATTCGAAGACCGGTGTTGAAGACCGGATATTTTTGAAAACGGAAGGATTACCGTCGAGTTACTCTACATCGGCTGATCTCCGATTTAGAGGTTTTATCACCCTTAGTGACGGGAAGTCCGGACGTGATTAGAAAATTATCCGGAAATGCAAGGGCTTCGTGAGAAGTGCCTTCGGTTCTGTTCGATCCCGGAACAGACTTGTATGGATTGTGTGTCTGACGTTACAATTTGAGATATAAAGCTGATTTCTTTCAAATACATTTCTGTTGGTGGCGGAGAATTTATTCTCTTAGCTTAACACCCTTCTCTGAGACGTACGAGCTCAGAGGTTATGTAGTTGAAATTTATCAGCGATATATCCCAATTTGGTAACGTGGCATACTGAGTGTTGCTGTGAAATGATCGGTGTTTGATCATTTGGGATATGATCATTTGTTTGATCTTATATCTTTGTGATCATAGGTTGATCATTTTGTTTGACCCGAAGCAGGGCTTTTTGAGAAAGCGTAGCTTTGTGGACGAGACTTCGTCGAGCCTCACACCCCGGAAATGGTCGAAACAGGAAGAATGCAGCAAGGTTCTAGGGAGTAGCGCCCCTTAGTGTATGTCATTCCTTCTGGATAAAGGTGGTATCATGGTATGGAGCCCAGATACTTAACCTCTGTGGTTACTGCATTATTATTATCTATGTGGTTTGTTGCGAATCGGGGATCCTCGGGAAGATCGGTGACGATCGGGGGATGGCATATGCGTGTCAGTAGTTACCTATTTTTGCAGAGGTAACCCGGCCTTGTGTTGGCTAGAGATCCGGTTAGGTTCTCGGGTCGTCTATTCCAGGGACGTACCCATCGTGGAAAAGGAAGTTCCTTAGCCTGACCATTTGTTGGAAATCCAAAGAAACAATACGAGCCTTGTACGGTTTTAGTTGTAGAACCTGCCATTTAATATGGCAGCTATAGCAAGCATACTATAATGGTACCTATGCTGGCTAAGATTTATATTCTACTTTCGAAATGTTTTCTACACTATGCACTAATAATAATATCAAAAAGAATTTGATTTTCGCGTAGTAAGCATCTTTGACTATCATAAGAAGAAATCTCCTCCAATTCTGCGTTTGCATTGTGTGTGTGGCGGGAGGTCTTATGGTAGTTTCATTTTCCAAAAGCATTGCGAATTGACTTTAAAAATATTCCTCTGTTTATTTTAAAGATAAACTGTTTTACGATCTCACACCAGTCACCATGACTGACTCGGAGTTTATTGTTCCCTTCTAAACTCTGGGTGCCCACCATTTTCCACACGGGCAGCCTAGAGTTGTATTATCAGGATATTCTGGAGCTTTGGAGATAAGCTGGAGGACGAGACGTAGTATTTGTATCTGATAGTATTTATTCCGCTGTGTATTCTGTATGAGGACAAGTTATAAAACTGTCCATTGTTGTACTGAGTTGTATATTGACTCTGATGATTGCTGTATGTATAAACTGATATAGTTCTTTGTTTTAAAAGACTAGTGTTATCTATTATATATTGTTCCGCTGCGATATGTGAGATTCTGATATTGTTTCCTGTTTCTGTTGTTGTTCTGTTGTTCTTCTTCTTTCTTTCTTCTCTTTTTCTTCTATCTTCTTCTTCTTCTACTTTTTCTTTTTCTTAAAACCCTCACTATTGGAGTTTCCGGCACTCGATTGCTCGGCAGTCGATAAAGTGAGTATCGATGTCGAATTTTCGAAAGTCGAAAATTCCGGTATGTGACAAAGTGGTATCAGAGCATATGGTTAAGCGACAACCCTGCTCTGTTGGGTGTTACTCATTAGAGATAGAGTCAGTAGTACTCTAGAATGAGTTGAGTGTAATAATATATACGAGCGCGTATTTGTTAGTTAATATAAAATTGTTTTGTATTGTGATGATTGGTTTATTGAGTGGCATATGAACCTTCGTCGGCACAGTCTTGCAAAACTGTATCGAAGGGGTTTCTAAACACTTGAATAGAACAATTCGGCACAGTATTGTTTTAAAATAGGGTGAATGAAATAATTTCGCCCAAAGCTATTTTTGTATAGAAAAGAAATGATTTTCTGTAAATTTTTACAGTATATGGTTGCATGGATGTTAGGAAGTAATAATAGTGAATTATCATCACTGAAATTGAATAAGAAATTGAAATCGTAACTCCAAAGTTAAGAAATAAATCCATATACAAATGAAATTTGAGAATATAAATTCTAAATGTGATTGGTAATTTGAAATGGAATTCCAGAGAAGTTTTTGGAAAATGTTTTGAAAAGATTTGAAAATTTTGGAGATTTGGAAAGTTTAAATCATTTTTGATTTGAAAATGAATTTCAAAGGTTTTGAAAAGTATTTTGAAGGAATGAAAAGCTCTAAACTCTTTTCGGTCGCTGGAAAATAATTCCGATGATGATCGCGACATCACCGGTGTTCATTTTTGGGTTTCCAGAAGAGGAATTGCTGCCAAATTGTTTTAAATAAAAGTGTTTGAAAATTTGGGTTTTGTTTTGGAAATTCAAATGGAATTTGAATTGTTTTCAAAATGGCTTTGAAATGATGGTAGACTCTGGAATACTATATCAAAATATGTATGAAATAAGAAATAAGTTGATAACTTATACCAATTGAATTTTGGTAGAATAAATTTAACTTAAAAGAATGAAGTTAAATCAAAGCAAGTATAATAAGTGAATCAATTAAATGAAAATGAAATTGAAAGTTGAAATTCATTTCGAATTCGTAAGCAAATGAATTGAATTGAATAATTGAAAATGAAAGATGAATTGAAATTCGTATGGGAATTGGAAATTCAGTTTAAATGTAAATAGATCTAACCGAAGTGGTAAATTTAAAATAAGAATATTTATATTGAACCTAAGTAATGAAGAGCGAAATTCTTAAGTAAAATTCGAATATTGAAATTATTCTAAGTTGATGATTGAATGAAGATAAAACTGGAATTAGAACTGAATGTTGAAAACGAATGTGAATAAATGAATTAGAATTGAAACGAATTAGTAACTGAAACTAATTTAAAAGAGTGCAGTTGTGAATGAATGAAAGCTGATAAAATTCAATATTCAGGAGATAAACCGAATCCAAATTAGATTGGAATTGTGAATTGAATTCAAATGAATTTGAAATATAAAATTGAATAAATAAATATGTGTAACTTCAATAGTGAATTAGAGATGGTATAAGAAGTTATATTGAAAATTTTGTAATAGAACTTGCAAAATGGTTTGAATATGTGTAACTAGATATTATGGCTAGTAGGACATACAGGTGTTATAAAAGGAATTGAAATTTTGATTTCGAAGATAATTCGAATTTGCTCGAAAAGGTACGTATTTGAATTATAATATGAGTTTTTGCTGATTTCTGGTCTAGCCGCTTGGCTTTTTCTTTTTCTTTTTGAAATCTGAGAGTCCGTAGGGACGTTTTGTAGTAGTGCCGTATTAGCCGCGCAAAGGAGACGCTGGCGAAATTTTTCGAAAATTTAGGGCGTTAGAAAATTTTTGAGAAAATTTGGAAGTTTAAATTTGAATTTAAACTTAAATTTGAATTGTTAAGTAAACAATGTTGTTTGAAATCTGTAATTGAAGTTGGAAAACGAGTTGAGTTAATAACGAATCTTTAGTAGAAAGATTTGTTTTGATGAATTGATAAAACTATTTGAAATTGAGAAAATAGTAGACGAGTTAAGGACTTTTTTCCTAACTTGTAATTTCGAGGACGAAATTCTTTTAAGGAGGGAAGTTTGTAACGACCCAGAATTTTGACCGAATTAAATTGGGAATATTTAATTAATTTTAAATATTTGAACGATAATTTAATTTGTATCCCGAATATATCTTTGAATTTGACGATTAAATTATAAAGTTTAATCGAGTGAAAGTTGGATAAAAATTTGAATCTTCAGTTTTAAGTTGAAGAAAAAGATTTCGAAAGCTTTTAAAATTCGTGTTGACAATACTGAAGATGATAGAAGTTTCAGAATTTAATTTCGAACTGTTCTGTTCAGTTTTGAAATTTAATCGTTCGAATCAATATTTAAAAATAGTCATTTTTCAAACAGTCTCGGAATTCGACGAAACCAGTTCCATTGGGTCCGTAATATTGTATTATTATCGGATTTCAATTTTCGTAATTTTCGGAGTTGATATGAGAGCATACGGCGTGTAAACGCATTGAAATTTAATCGATTTCAATTTAAATTTAAATTTAAAATTTTGGTCAACAGCAGCACGACATCTCCTTCATCCACGCCTTTAAACACGCCGAGCATCACGGGAAAAATCACGCAACCCATGTCTTCTGTCTCCCTCTCTCCCTTCCCAGTTCAAAAGGAATTCGTTCGAAAACAAATTCAAAACAATGGCCGCGAGAAAATAACGTTAGCAATTCCCTCTCTCTCTCATTCTCGTTCAAAACCCCCTTCCTCCATTTCAATTTAAAACGAGCCCTCCTCCTTAAAATCGAATTGAAATCACTGCACGCACTCGAAGGAATCGAGCTAGGGTTTGGGCGCGATGCCAGGTCGGTCTCGAGCACGCACGTAGGAAGGCGTACGATGTCGCGATGCGATTGGGTGCACGGGGGGAGAGCGACGAGGTCGCGATGGTGGCGATTTGGGGCTTCAGGTGGGATTCGACTAGTTTCTCGGTCTCGAAGGCGGCATTCGCGATGGCGCCGCAATGTCGCGCATGTGGGAGTTCAACCGAGGGGTGGGTCGAGTGCTTCGTCGAAGGCGATGGCAGCGATAGGGTTGCGCGGTCGACCGGAAAACGTGAGGGAGGAGGCGCATGAGAACTGCTTGGTGATCGACTTGGCCTAGGTCGCGATGGTGGCGTTCGAGTTGCTCGCGTGGAGGCAACAGAGGGTGGTCAGTCAGCGTGTAGCCGAGGCTGGGGTTTGGAAGTTCAAATCATCGCAGTGGTAGCGGTGAGGTATAAGCGTATTTTATTTAATTCAATTCCATTTAGACAGTTTTTTTTTTATATAAGCAGTAAATAGAAAATTTATTTATTTAGATAAAGCTTGAGAAAAATATATGAATGCATTTTGACTGATCTAGAAATTATTTAAGTTGCTGAAAAGATTTGTTAAAGGAGAGATTAGTTTTTAAATTTAGTTTCTTGTTAGAAAATTCTAATAAAAGAAATTAGTTTAAAATATAAAAAAAATTTCCAGGTTAATTTAATTTTCGAATGGAATTTAATTATTCAATTTATTCGTATATTAATAGAATTGTATAATTATTTGTACAAGGTCAAATAAAGTCGTGAAATCAAGACGGAATGGAAATGGGATTTGCAAAATAAATGCTAAGGTGAGATTTTCTCACTCGAAGGAAATTTGAATTTACAAGTATTATTGATTGATGATTGTTATTGGATGTGCTATTAGATATGATAGGATATATCTATATATATAGCGATATATACATATTGGCATATGTATATATTGGATTGATGATTTTCCCGCCTCGTATAGCGGATGAGACCCTATTGCGCCGTTAGTAAGCGGATTTATAAAAACCTATATACCGCGATAATTCCGTACTGGAGCGGAATTGGTATTGTGCTAACATCTTTGGATGCAGGAAAACAGGTTGGAGGGATCCAACTGGACCCCTCACATTTATTTAATTCATTTCTATTGTGATATGAATCTGGGAATGATTATAGTGATGCTATTAATCATATTGATATCTGGAAATTGTTTGAAAGCTAAAATTTAGCTGAATGGATGTTTGACATCATTGGATTCCAAAGATAAACGAAATTGAATTTTTGAAATTCAAGTAGAAAATTTCTAAGTGAATCAATTTTTGAAATTTAAGAAATTTTGAAGAAAGGAATTTTTAAAGTATAAAAAGTAAATTTTTACAATCGTATTGAATAAATTCCAGAATCAAGTGAAAATGTTAAATAAATGAATTTCGTATAATAGTGATTTCTTAAATTGAAGAATTTAATTAAAAACTGGATTTCTAAATAGTTTGGAAAAAAATAAAGGAATTTATTTTCTTTAAAAGGAATTTATTTAAAAAGAAATACGTGGGAAGTCCAATTAAAAATTTAACTGGCAAATTGAAACGAATTTGGAAAATCGATATGAAATTTATAGATGTATAAATTGTAAAGTTAAAAAGAATGAAATTTATAGATTTATAAATGGTGAAGTTAAAATGAATGAAATTGTAGAATGGAGGATTTATAAGAAATTAACTTATAAAACTGGATTTTTGCCTTTAATGGGAGTATTGATCGAACTTGTTAATAAAGGGGATTTATAAATCAAAGTTATTGTGAAATATAAGGTTGAATTTATAAACGTTGTTTTATAAATCTGAAATCACTTATTTTAAATAAGTGTATTATAGAAATTAATAAAAGGAGATTTATAAACCGAAGTTGTTATAAAACAGAAATGGAATTTATAAGCGTTGTTTTATAAATTCGAAACAAATTGAATTTGATGAATTAAATAGTGAAATGTGATTAGTGAAGGATATTCACGATTTTGGACGGTGAATATATTGTTAAGTAAAATGGATATTGTTTGGGAAAGCGACATTATAAACGAAGTTGATTGTTTTTAACGATGTTTTAAAATGTATTATGAATCGAAAGCATAGATTTCAACATACTTGTTGAAATAGACGTTTTCGAGAAATTTAAGGAAATGGTGGACTATAACACTGTTGTTATAGTAAATGGTTTCCGAAAGGAAATGTTTTTATGTAGTATTGGGATTTATAAATATCTATCTTAATTTTCAAAATCCCTATACTAGTGGTTTTGAGTCGTCGTAACGATGTTTTACGTAACATTCGTTTTGACTCAAACAAATGTCGTCAAAGTAAATGATTTCCTTAAAAGAATGAAATATATATATACTTAATTTGATTTAAGTATATCGAATATTTTCCAAGTGTTGAAAATAAATGGATTGTGAATTGCTGACTTATTTTTAAATAAGTATGGAAATGTTTTCCAAAATGAAATGAAATGTTTTGAGAATTTATCTTCTTAAAGATAAATTGAAATTGAATATTGAAAATGATTTGAAAATCGAATATCAGTAGATATTCGAAAGTATAAATTCAATACGGAATTTATAAAAGAAAGCGAAGTTGTTTAAAAATAAATATTGATTTAATTTTGAAGTGTGGAAATTTGATTTGAAATTGTTTTCAAATGGTTAAGTGTGGAAATTTTATATCTAGTAAAGATATTTTTGAAAAATAATAATTTGGAAAATTATTTGGAATCTGATGATGTCGCGCATCTTTATTGATAGTTAAATAACCGACTATCAATAATTACCTTGAATGGTATTTGTTGTGAATTGGATGAATTTGAATGCCACACTTATTTTTGAATAAACGCTCACTATTCGGGTTAGCCGGGAAAGGACCATGGGGTCGTATAACCCATTCCGAATATGTGATACGTCGTTATGAATTGCATTCGAAGACCGGTGTTGAAGACCGGATATTTTTGAAAACGGAAGGATTACCGTCGAGTTACTCTACATCGGCTGATCTCCGATTTAGAGGTTTTATCACCCTTAGTGACGGGAAGTCCGGACGTGTTTAGAAAATTATCCGGAAATGCAAGGGCTTCGTGAGAAGTGCCTTCGGTTCTGTTCGATCCCGGAACAGACTTGTATGGATTGTGTGTCTGACGTTACAATTTGAGATATAAAGCTGATTTCTTTCAAATACATTTCTGTTGGTGGCGGAGAATTTATTCTCTTAGCTTAACACCCTTCTCTGAGACGTACGAGCTCAGAGGTTATGTAGTTGAAATTTATCAGCGATATATCCCAATTTGGTAACGTGGCATACTGAGTGTTGTTGTGAAATGATCGGTGTTTGATCATTTGGGATATGATCATTTGTTTGATCTTATATCTTTGTGATCATAGGTTGATCATTTTGTTTGACCCGAAGCAGGGCTTTTTGAGAAAGCGTAGCTTTGTGGACGAGACTTCGTCGAGCCTCACACCCCGGAAATGGTCGAAACAGGAAGAATGCAGCAAGGTTCTAGGGAGTAGCGCCCCTTAGTGTATGTGATTCCTTCTGGATAAAGGTGGTATCATGGTATGGAGCCCAGATACTTAACCTCTGTGGTTACTGCATTATTATTATCTATGTGGTTTGTTGCGAATCGGGGATCCTCGGGAAGATCGGTGACGATCGGGGGATGGCATACGCGTGTCAGTAGTTACCTATTTTTGCAGAGGTAACCCGGCCTTGTGTTGGCAGAGATCCGGTTAGGTTCTCGGGTCGTCTATTCCAGGGACGTACCCATCGTGGAAAAGGAAGTTCCTTAGCCTGACCATTTGTTGGAAATCCAAAGAAACAATACGAGCCTTGTACGGTTTTAGTTGTAGAACCTGCCATTTAATATGGCAGCTATAGCAAGCATACTATAATGGTACCTATGCTGGCTAAGATTTATATTCTACTTTCGAAATGTTTTCTACACTATGCACTAATAATAATATAAAAAAGAATTTGATTTTCGCGTAGTAAGCATCTTTGACTATCATAAGAAGAAATCTCCTCCAATTCTGCGTTTGCATTGTGTGTGTGGCGGGAGGTCTTATGGTAGTTTCATTTTCCAAAAGCATTGCGAATTGACTTTAAAAATATTCCTCTGTTTATTTTAAAGATAAACTGTTTTACGATCTCACACCAGTCACCATGACTGACTCGGAGTTTATTGTTCCCTTCTAAACTCTGGGTGCCCACCATTTTCCACACGGGCAGCCTAGAGTTGTATTATCAGGATATTCTGGAGCTTTGGAGATAAGCTGGAGGACGAGACGTAGTATTTGTATCTGATAGTATTTATTCCGCTGTGTATTCTGTATGAGGACAAGTTATAAAACTGTCCATTGTTGTACTGAGTTGTATATTGACTCTGATGATTGCTGTATGTATAAACTGATATAGTTCTTTGTTTTAAAAGACTAGTGTTATCTATTATATATTGTTCCGCTGCGATATGTGAGATTCTGATATTGTTTCCTGTTTCTGTTGTTGTTCTGTTGTTCTTCTTCTTTCTTTCTTCTCTTTTTCTTCTATCTTCTTCTTCTTCTACTTTTTCTTTTTCTTAAAACCCTCACTATTGGAGTTTCCGGCACTCGATTGCTCGGCAGTCGATAAAGTGAGTATCGATGTCGAATTTTCGAAAGTCGAAAATTTCGGTATGTGACATTTCAAGTCAAAACCCAATTCCCAATCTTGAAATATCAATTTAAGCTACTCTAAATTCAACAGATTTCAAAGTTACAATTTCAAACATTTCAAAAACTCAATTTCAATAAATTTCGTTTATACTTCAAATTCAACTTTAAATTTTTAATTTAAACCAATTTCCAATTCCAACATTTAAAACTTGGATGCTCAAAATGATTTAGTTTATATAAATCAATTTCCTTCAAAATATCATTTAACCAAATTCAAGATTTAAGGGTTTAAAATCGTTTATTTAACCACTCTGGTGTCCGTATATAATTTTCTACCCTATGGTCAAGTAATACGGATATTTATCATTTCAATTCGCAAATATTTTAATTTTTTTTATGGGTATATATTATTTCAACCCGCAATCCCAAATTATACTTCAAATCCATGAAATCGCTCGAGTCTTTAATTTCAACCCATAACAATTTCTCCCTAATCTATTAGATCATTCGGGTATGTATTATTTCAACCCATAGGGAACTTACAGTGTTATAACAATATAAAGTATAACATCCGGGCATCCAATATTAGCAATCAAACATCCATCACAATCATCATTCAAACCAATCAATAAACAATAACAATTAAACAGTTATCAATGACAGGTATTAACAGGCCGTTACTTCGATATTAAATTAAATGGCTATTAAATTCAATAAAGGTCAAATTTTACTGGAATGACAAATTAAATATCCCAAATATCAACCAATCAATTTCAAATCACATCATAAATTCAATTTGACTAACATAAGATAATCTAGTAGTTGTGAGTGGGTCAAAACATTCACCTTTTGTTTTCAAATCGATTTGAATCCAAAAGGAGACCTAAAATCTAACAGCCTCAGAATTCGTCCAAATTAGATCCATAATGTTTGGAATTTCGATACGATCGCAGCGGAACAAACCGCACGTAAATCCGACCTCGTACTTAAAAGTTATAACGATTAGAAGTTATACGATTCTATATTTAAAACTAATAAAATAAAATAAAATAAAGTTACACGTCAGCACACCTTACCGCTCATGAAACCCTAACCACCAGAAAGCTCGATCATGATTCAACACAGCTGCCATGGTCCATACCTTTGACCACCAATATGCTCGCCTACATCGATCTTCACGCCGATCCATCACTGCCAGCGCTCTGCCCTCGCCACGCCACCTCTACCCCATGCACGCGACCTCCCACGACCCTCCAGACTACAGCCGCGTTGCCATCATTTTCTGACCCACCACGACGATCTCTGACCACTCCAAGGCGAGTGAAGGCCACTGATCGACTTGTCTCGACACTCTCTACAAGACCATGCCACCCGATCGACTCCAGGACTAAGATCCGCCGTTAAATAATTGAAAACCTAATATGGACGGCCGAGGTTCATCTTCAATTTCTGGTCAAATGGTGATTCGAATCAAAAAACAAACTGCAAATCTAGCTTGCCCTCATCGAGAGCTTCGAATCGGAATATAATATGTTAGGGTTTTGAGGAGTTTGATTTTGAAATTGGAATAGGGTTTGAAATTGGAATATATTTCTGCCATTGAGAAGGAGAAGCAGACAGATGGAATTGTACATACTGTGATAAGGAATAGAAAGGCTGCTTGGGTTTAGAAAGATCTATTTATACGAACAAAGCCCGATAAGAATGAGTAACACTCGAATTGATTCGAAGCGACAATAACGACCCGGAAAGCCCGTTCTTTCTCCGAAATGAATGTAGGTCATCCCATATATCAAAATAGATGTTTTTGATATTTTTAAACTCAATGGAATAGGTTTCAAGTTCTAATTCCATCATATGAAGAAGTTAGCTTTTAAAATCAGCTTATTTCAATTGAATTCAATTAAATTGATTTTTACGCGTTTCGAGCTCGCACGATCAAACGACAAGTCCGATCGCTACGAAACTTGAGACCTTAAAATAATTCACTGTTACGGGTCCGAAACAAGTTTCGTTGAAATCCGAGACAGTGGCCAAAATGGTTAATTTCACGTTAATTAAATAAATTATTATTAAATTAATTAAATCACTTTTTCAATTCAAATTTCATAATTAACAAATTTTATCATTTTTAATTACACAGAAATTTACAATAATTTAAAACAAATTTACATATCAATTCTATGTTAAATATTACAATAATTACAGTGTTCAATTTCAACTGTAAATAAAATCCAATTAATTATATTTTTAATTCCAATAAATTGATTTAATTTGATTTCAATCTTTTTATTCAATCAATCATTACTCCATGGACATAGTTAACTTTGGTTTATATCTTATTACACTAATATTCTACAATTATCATTTTAATTTACATTAATGTAATATTTTAATTACATTTAATTGCAATTGATTTCCAATTTAATTTCAACAAATTAATTAGTGAATTGATAATTAAGCCATTGTTACAACTTACTAATTCAAACCCATTTCCAAGTTTATTGTTTACAAACAACAAAATAAATTCACATATTGATTTATCATTATTAACCAATTCCAATTAACTACGTGCAATTTTACCATTTAAATACAACATTTGATTTATTTACTCATTTACAATTTGTACCCAATTTATTGAGATTGCATTAAAAATAGTTATCAATTGCTTTAAATTAACATTATTACATCTCATTCTAGTTATTTTCTCATTAATAAATCACAAATTTTAATTTCTTCTAATATTAAATATAAAATGTTATTAAATTAAATATTTTTAATTATCGAAAATTACGGGTCGTTACAGTCAATACTCTTAATGACTTAATTGACAACTTAGGGTTATCTATATTCAACATTGATAAGAAGCTCATAGTTTCTCTTTAATGTATGAGAATACTTATTAGACACTTAATGTGATGTGTTCATTTAGGTTAGGTTGATTTCATTTCATCCCACGTGATCAAATTTATCTTTACTTCTTCAGATCGTATCTAAATCCATTTTAAAACCAATAATTGCCCAAAGAAATTCCTTCGCTACGAAGTAGGTATTTCATGAACAACAATTGTTTCCCAATACACCAAAATAGGCATTCATAAACACCTTATGAATTGCTTATATATAAAAATGATTTGCTTTTTAGTTTACAATACTTACGCCCAAAGCATAAGTTTTCATCTAATGACAGGCGTTCCCAATCTCCTTTTGGGGTGATTCATATAAGATCCCTCACGAACATTATTATGTGTAGCTTTTCAACTCGCACAACCTGCCAACTACTTGGCCTAGGATATGTTAGGGCTTCTTATAAACCCTTATCTTATATGATTTTGTAAACCATTCTTTAAATGAAATTAATTTAGACCTTGTGTACTACTCTTAAATGCACGATCTTAAGAAATAAGTTAGCTCAACTTCACTCACAATTAATTGTACTTTGTTCAATGAAGTTCGATTACTGTTTATCAATACATCATAACGTACCATAGGAAGGAGTGACTTTTGAGATTGAATCTTTATTCATTTTAGGTATGTTCAGAACTCTTTCCAATATACTCACATATTCGATCAAATCGAATAATTTTATTTTCTTTTGTGCATTATTTAATTTACTTCCAACTCGTATTCTATGAGTTTATCACAGACATGGTACATTTGTATCAAATACACATGTTATGTTTGTGATAACTCATTAGTAAATATAATGAAATATGTAGAACTATTTTGAATTAATAGACTTTTGATTGCATACATCTATATATATCAATCCATAGAGTTCAACGAATTTTATGGTCGCTCTCATCGAATTGGTGCATTGCCTTTTATTGTTTGAGATATAATTTACTAGTACCATATGATTCACAATCATATAATCAAAGAATTATTCCTTCAAACTTTGGCTTAGTCCATAATTCCAAAACAATTGCAAATAATTTAGATACTTATCTACTTTCCAATGCATCACAAATACCATAATTATAGTTTTATTTTATATCAAATATTCATAATATTCATATTGAAATAAAACTATCTCCATTTTTCAATTAATACTAAAAAATAATTATTATTGCATAGATAATGTTTGGTATGGTTTACGAAAATAATTTTCGTAACTTGATACAACTAATAAGTATTATATGGCTTGTCCCACTATTTCCGCCATTACTATAATAGCATATGAAATACGAAGCTCCATTTAACCACTTAATATAGGTTATTTGTTTCATTTACTATAATCGGTTTACAGTCGAGAATTTTCAAATCAAGCATCTTAAATTCAAAGAAATAAATATCATAGAAAGAAATTTCTTGATGAACATAATTTTGGAATAGAAATCATAATTCTCATTCCAATTTTAAGTATCTATAATTATTTTACAGTTCTCATTTTTGAATTTATTTATGAAGCGGAACTGATCATTCATTCTCTTCATTCCAACTATGCCTTAAGTTACATCCACTCTTATACATTCGATTTCCTTTCTAAACAGTCAAACCATTAAAGAAAATCCTTAATGCAATATCGCTAAGAACTTTTTGCGAAAGTGCATTCGGTCATCCTTAACTTTTAAGGATACCAACAAATTACACTATAATTTACTTTCTTATTTCAATGAACTAATTTTATCAAGGTTTCATACATTACGAATTTTGACCATTCACCATATGACATTTATATGTGATCGCATATGGATCAATATCCATATTATTTTATTGCTTTTAGAGTTTGAAACTCATTGAAGACAATACACGGTCTCGGGCAAGTAAACTAGTAAATGACGTTACGAACGTATTTAGTAGTTGCATAATTAGATGATTGCATAGGTCAACATGCAAAAATTTGTTGGTAAGTATATTTTATATTTCTTTGTCAATATTTAATTTAGTTCCTTTGTATATTTTAATTGGTAAACATTGTGTTAATTATATTTAATGCACAAAATTTCCAAAGTAGATTATTTTAGTTATACATAGCAGATGTTCTTATGATCTTAGAAAGGTTAAATGTTACCATTTCATTTTTGTAATAAGGCTCCCATTAGTATATTATGCTTCTCCAAATCCTAAAATGAAACATAGAAGTATTTCGACTTCATTAGTGGGTGTTAAGACTCGTCTGACCTGGGATTCTGACCTTGAGTTTACTCAACAAGTCATAGCCCCACAAACGATGGATAACTCCTTATTGGTTGTATCATATACAACTCCAAACCTATGGTTCCTTATCCTAATCTCATTTCAACCTTGAGTTTTCTCAACAAGTCTAAAGAGATTATTTAATCGCACCTACCATTTTGCGACGACCTTAGTACACTGGAGTTTTCTTAACAAATACATATAGTTATCTTACCTTATCTATTAATTATATTAATAAGACTAAACACAACGTCTCTATCTTGAGTTTGTTCAACAACGAAAGAGTATGCAAATAATTTATTAATATATATAAATGGTATAGGATAACATTTCTACAAAAGATTCATACTTTAATATTTTTAATTGAGTAATATGGACTTATGAAATAATGTATTTCTTATGAAATATCATTGTGATTCAAGTGTCGGACACATCAGAAATCATGATATATGTACTTTTACGTATGCATTTATTCCTTAAGTCTAATTGGGTTTCTTACTATCCCCCCTTTAGTTTATACATTTATATGACATAAGTTTTATTATTAAATTAACTTTATACTTTATTTAACTTATATAATATTTTATATATAACATCATATTAATTAAATCTTATTTATTTTAATTTTAATTAAATAACTCTTAATTAATTTTATATTAGTTTTCCAATACAACTTTTATACTGGACATGTCTACTATAACCTTTATAGTAATGCATATACATCATATACACACACTATGTGACGAGCCACCTTTTTAAAATGAGTTAAGTTGACAATAAACCACACATGTCCAACTCAAATCGTTCAAAAGATGGATTATCAAAGGGTTTTATTCTAAATAAATAAGATACAGAATAACAAAAATACGGAATGTCACAACGGAATGTCAAAATATAATAAATACATAAACAACTCATGAAGCTGTTTTATAATATACATTTGAATTTAATTTTTCAATATCATCAGAGTTAAACATTTTGAACAATGGAATGAATAGTACAGCGGAATAATAATAGTAAATACGACCTTCAACTTCGTCTTCATCTTCACGAAACAAACGTCTTCGGAACACTGAAAATACTTAGACTGACCCAATGTAATGAAAAGACAAAACACTCTAGTCAGAACCAAAAATTCTTATGTAAGTTAAACTAAAATCAGGTGAAATATAGTTATAAATAATTTAATTTTTTTTTTATGAATTCCAAATGATTATTTGAAAATCAGATTTAACCAAAATTTCAAAAGTTAAATTCTTTATAACATATAGTTTCTAAAGTTTTAAAATTGAGTTTGAAACCTTACAGAGTTTAAATCCAATTATGAAAACCTTTAAATTTGACCAAACATCGATCAAATCCCAACACCCACATTCCTGCCAAAGCAGTCAACAATACATCCAATAACTCACATGTCAAAATAGGGTGTCCAAAGGTACATATCATAATTCAATGGTCCAAATGGTCAATATGGTAAATCATATAATGATGATCATAATAATCAGGGTGGTAACGGGGATATATCAAAATTAATAATCAACATACATCCAATCAAAATATCATCCATCAGCATCTGTGCAATCAACATTCAAATCAACCAATTAAAACAAATATCGCAACAGCCATTAGTTATCAATGTCAGGGGTTTAACTAGCAGTGATATTAAATTTCAATATCAATTAAATGTCAATTTAAAATTTATCAATTCAGCTTCAGTCAATTCAATTTCAAACAGCAAACAATAAAATTTAACACTTCAATAATCAGTTTAACTTGCCGTAGAATTTTTTTAGTATTGCATGAGTGGTTTGAATCACTCACCTTTTATTTGAGGCCAAAAACACTCAAACGAACAGAAGACGACATAGAGGAATGCTTCGAACATTGATTAGCGGACACATATTTCAAGAAATTGATTGAATAGACTGTTGCGACAACCTTGAAGCGACAAATTGAACTTTCGGTTCGGCTGCGTTAGTTTACAGCTGGACGGCAGGCGGTTGATGCAACCTATGGTGGCGAATAAGATGAGCAGCAAGGTAGCGAGGCAACAGCTTGGGTGTTTGGGTGAACAAGTGCAGACTTTGGTGATAAGGTGGAGGTAGATGCTAGCTAGGCGATGGGGAACTGGGGGCAGGTGAAAGCTTTGGCGATGGATGGGGAAGCTTGGCGACTGACAATTTTGTGGCGAATGGTGGTGGGTCCGCGGATTCGGTTCAGGTGGCAGTTGACATGCGTGAAGGCTGGAAGGCGGGTGGTAGAGATGAAGAAGTGGACGAAGGTGGAGGAGAGGCAAAATGCTGAAACTAGAAAACGAGGCATAGAAGTATTATATATTTTTACTTTGTTTGCAGAATGGAGGTGAGGTGTAGAAGGTTTGTAAAATGATGAAGAACAAGGAATGGAGCGCACGGTTTGAAGAAGAAAGGGACAGACGAGATTTAAAATGATAGTGCGCAGTGTTTTACACGTTAAAATATAAATAAAATTAAATGCGCTGAATATGTATTTTGCAACAAGTCGATAGAAGGTAGGGGTATATGTGAGAAATCGAAATGGCAGGGATATTTGTGTGTATGGGTGATGTGGCAACCTGAGTACCCTTATACATTATAATTCGACCAGTAATCGTTGAGAACCGAACGTCGAAAAACAAAAATAAATATACCGCGGTGATCAGCGAGACGAAAAAATTGGTGCGATAAAATCTATGCTAGGACAGTCGTGTCAGAAATCAATTGTTGTCGCCCATATACACCGGTTTGAAACGTATGACAAATGACAAATTTCGATAAACGGGGCTAGAAATATCAGAATTGGATGAAACAAACTTTGCCGTTTTAATTAGAAAATTTTCTAGAATATTTCTATGTAAAAAGATTCACATTGCTAAAAATATTGATCGGTTTTAATTTAAATTTGAACCCGAGTAGATATCTAAAACACTCAAACCAAATTCATTTCAAATTAAACTTATTAAAATATGTATTACTTGTGCGACTTTGGTTTATTGAAAATCTCATTTCTCTTACTTTTTAACTAAAAGATCCCAATAAATTAAGTTACAATAAATTTCAATTCCTGTTATAAATTTCTTACAAACCAGTATCCTTAATTCTAATATAAGTTACAACTTTTACCTTATTGGAATCTGTTGTCATTTAAGAATTCAATTTAAGTTCATAACTCACATTTTAATATAATTTCCATTTATAACACCATATATTTATTATTTCTAACCGTTTTTATCTAAAAATTATATTAAATTTAATATTTTTTAATGGTCAAAAATTACGGGTCGTTACACTCTCCCCCACTCAAAACTTTTCGTCCTAAAAAAAGAACGAAGTAATTATCCAGCATTTTGATATGTTTTCCCCAAATAATCAACTTATAAACATTTAACTTATTTAGTTTTATTATTTTACTAAAATTTTATAACTCCTAAAAAATTTAAAACTTTCGATAGCGCCTCTTTTGCGTGGCTGAGTTAGAAAAAACTACAAACTGCCCTTACGGGCCAAAAGCCAAACGGCTCCCCACATCAAGGGTGGAAAATCATCAACCAACCAACAATATAAATACGTACCTATTTATCCGGCAACTACTTTACTCATGCAATCAAAAGCATCAAATTAGTCTTTCTTCAATATACCTGAATTATACTTACATTACCCAAAAAAAGAGTTAAATATGACAAAAGAACAATACACTAACTATACCCACATTAGCACAAGCAACATAACCATATAACAATCATATGAAACATGGTAATGTGATGCAACTAACAATAACGATGCAATTCTATATGCAACTCTAGGGAACCATAAAAGCTACGTGTAACCAAATCATAACAATTACATGCAACAGAAGAAACCATCTCATATTAATTGATATTTATACAAAATTATTTCCATTTAATATTTAAAACATTAGTGAATCATTTCTTAAAACATTACTTAACTTTCTCTGCATTTTAACTCACATATTATTATTATTACTTTCAAATAGTTTCTCACTTAATACTAAATAATAATCCATTTCCAAACATTTTTAGTGATTAATAATAATAATTAACTCTAAAACATTATTAATAAATAATAATTATTAACTTCGAACCATATTAGTTATTTAAATAACTTTTCACTATGTTAAAATATTGGTAAATAACTTTTTAGCAATATTTATTAAACAATATTTAAACATTTCAACATGGTTTTAGAAAAGACAGATAAATTTTTATCAGAATATTTTTATAACTTAATGTCTTAACAAGTTTAGCCTCGTCCTTACAGAATTTAGCCACATGCTGATCAGACGTGGGACTAAAAATCTCTAAGTACTCGGTAGACCTGTTTCCACATCCAGTGAAAATACTTGAAAACCTTTCAAATCAAATATGGAAAGTACCACTCGATAACCAATCATGCATCGCAGTTACACAATGGTTACGTCTCTATCCCAAAGAATCCATAGTAACTGTAGGCAATCTCTACCCCTCGATTTAGCCATGGAACACCATGAATTGCAGTTACACAATGGTTACGTCATTATCCCAGCGAATCCATAGTAACTGTGGACAATCTCTCCCCTAGATTTACACCACAAAAACCCCTCATAGATCGCAGTTACACAATGGTTAAGTCGCTATCCCAACGAATCCATAGTAACTGTAGGCAATCTCTTCCCCTCGATTTACGCTATAAGAAAACAAAAATCAAAAGAACTCATGAGTTTATGTCCGAATAATTTGCATCAAATTCAATTGAATCCACTGAGTGGATTTCCAAGTGGATCCACCTACCGGATCTCCGATTTCCATGGAGGGTGCTTTTCAAAATATGTCATACTATACATAGTACCCATTCATGTCATAAACTTAGTATATATCATACTTATATAAACTCCATTTATATAAGATAATTACTATCCAAATCGAATACCCTTCAAAATCAATAGTCATCCAAATAACTTCACACTCGTATAAAGTCCTCTTTAAAACAATTGAGAACTACCAAATCGAATATTTTATGACATCAAAGGTCTTCGAAAATCAGTAAGTTTGAAAATATCACTTCGGCTTCATACTTATATAAAATCTCAAAATCATTTTTCCTTTTCCTCAAAGTTGAATACCTTTCAAAATTCATTACTTTCAAAATCCATAGTTTTCAAATACATAAAGAGATTTTATGTAGGTCAAATTTTCTTTAAAACCGAATACTTTTCAAAAATTATTTTAGAAATAAATAGAATTTATAAAACATTAACTAAGTTCATAAACATTTCACAATTTCATTATAAAACATTTCAAAACTTAATTTCATACTTGTATAATACAAAATATTCTTATTCATTTTACTTAACAATAATATTAAACGGTTTAAAACTTATTTTTAAATTCTATTATCCTTTTAATTCCAGAGTTACAAAACTCAACTTTTATAATTCCACTAAAACACTTGGTTTCAATTCTTGTCTTAATTTGATAATTCCATATTTTTTCAAAATTGTCAGAAGTTCCATTTTATTTCAATGGTTGAAAATCACCAATCAATATCTCAAACAGATGCAAAATCAAACTATCCTAATGCATACGGTACGTGCGTCCATAATATCACTTAACCAAAAACTCAATAACTAATCACCGGGGTTCATTTCAAACCATTTGAAATAAATATATACATATATCTTATGTATACCAAATTATACTTCAGGGATTTAAATAAAAAACCATTTAACCAAACAATTGTGTCACAAAGCTAACATAGTGGCATCCCCAACTGGAAACTTGAAAATGAAAGTCGATGATGCTGCAGTCATCAACAATATTATTTTCCAACAACAGAAGTGAGTTTTGCAGCTCCTACTCCCTTTAAAACCCTTTGAAAACATTTATACTCATAAATACTTCCAAATAATACTATTATTTTTTCCAAATCTAACAAAACAAATTTTTTTAAAACCCCGGAATTTAAGTTCACAAATTCTCAGTTTGAATTTCCTTTCTAGTTATAAACCATATTTATATAAACCGCTTTCTTAATAAAACCATTTCACCGTTGTATATCTTTGTTTAGATTAATTACACAGCCTTTATTAAAATGAAATTTTTTTCTTTTTTTTTCAATCTCACATTGTCCCCAAACGTCTTATTTATAAATTATTATTCATTCAACACATTATTGTAGATACCTTCGTTTTCAACATTTTCCCAAAGATTATAGTATGTTTTATTTTTCTAACTTTCCTCTTTATTAAAAGAAAATAGCAAGACATTACCATCAATATTCCTTACTTATGGATATTCCCAAGCTTTTATCACAAGGAAAAGCATTAAGAACTTAATTATACATATCATTGGCTTTGATGCATTAACGACTACCTAGAATCTAAGGATAGAATAGGATTACATTTTCATGTAACCTATTATAATGAACACTACACGAATTATTCCACTATTCCACATATTTTCAAGAATGATTTTTGTTAACCCAAAAAATGGATCAACGCCCTAGTTTGAGTGTGAAAGCACCAGCCCTATTCTCACAGAGCAATAATACAGATAATAGGTATAGAAAAAATAGTAAAAGAAAGGAGATAAGGAATTTTTATAGTGGTTCGGCTATTAATGAAGCCTACGTCCACTTTATAGTTTTATTATAGACTGAGTGATATTACAAGTAGTGTTTGGTTACAAGGCTTTTGATTGTCCTTAGCTAGATTGAATCCCCTGATTTGGAATCCATTGGAGAATCATAGTGAATCCCATTGAAGATTGTTGTGACGGAGGTAGAGAGTGAAGAAAGTTTTTCGCCGAGCTTCAGCAACCATTCTGGAGAAGATTTTCTTTATGTTGCAGACAGGACGGTATTTACAGAGATCGGAGAGCTTCTAGGCCAGGCCACTCCGTCAATTGCTCGCAAATGGACACAGGATGACCTAAAGGAGTTTAGCACATGATCTGAGCCAAAACCATGGATTGCTAGCAATCCATAGATTTAGCTCACGTCTGAGCTAATTGCTTAGCTCCTATCTCATTTCTTCGCTTAGCTAGCACATTGAAGATCCATGGCAAAGTATGGATCGCTGGCGATCCATGGCATATGGATCGCTAGCGATCCATTCACTTAGCATATTTTCTTGCTTTGCCTCTTTTGGCCTCTTTGCTTCCATATGCCATAGCGAACCATCAGGTTTAATGGATTACTAGCGATCCATAGAGTATGGATCGCTTGCGTTCCAAGCACTTGGATTATTTTTGGAGTTCGAAGTTTGGTATGCTTACATGGCCTTGTATCGATGTTGTTCGTGTAGTCTTATTGCGCGTTGCTCCATTTTGATGACGATCTATTAGCTGGTTGTGTTTAGCCACTGATTGGACTGAAGGGACATTGGTTTCTTGGTCTAGTCAAATTGAGTCATTGCTTCGGTAATATGATTTGGCTCTCGTTAACTTGTTGCTTTGACCCCTTTTGGTTAAGTTCCAAGCCCTTCTTGATTCATCGACTTATTCCATCTCCTATTGGATCCTGCTGGGTTAAAAACCCGAATAACATTTGCCCCCCATAGTACGTCTTCATTGGAAACAAGGCGTGCTCTGGATGTTATTGCTTTTAATATATGTTCATCAAATTCCAAGTAATTGTATTAGAGTTTTTGGATACGTAGCAGGTTACGCCATTGATCACTTGGTTCTGGTCTCGACTGCTATCGCTTGTCATAACGGATCAAATTTCTCCTTATAGCTTCTCAATATGCTATAAAGTAGTAGGTGAATGTCGCGGTGCAAATTTGGGGTCGAAGATGGGCGATTCTATGGATCGCTGGCGACCCATAGTCGATGGATCGCTGGCGATCCATACCCGATGGATCGCTAGCGACCCGAGTACTTAGGAATTTTTTGCCTTTTCTTATTTTCATTTGGCCTATGTAAGCCTACCCGAGCCGACCTATTCACTTATTCGAGCTGAGCCAGTTCATTTCCTTCACGCGACCCGAGTACTTTGTCTTCGTGCGATCCAACCTTAGGAGATTCGATCCTTCTTAGTGCCTCGATCCATCCGTTTCCATCGATCTAGACTCGTTCCCTGCCATGATTCCTTCTAGCGATTTGTTGTGACTCTTCCTAGTGATTCCCAAATCATTCCTCAACGGAACTCTAGTTAGCTTGCGCCTTGAGTCGCCTCTGACCTATCACTAGATTGCTGCAGACCTGATTCCTAACTTGTCGTCAGCTTGTCTTTGGATTTCTGATTTAAGTCTTTGGCCAATTTCGTGTTAAAGTTTAATCCAAGGTGGGTTTACTATCATAGTGTTCATTTAACAATTTGTTGGCAAGGTCGCGTTTGTGATATTGATCGTGAGAAGTTTGAGTTGATTGCGGTCTAATGGAGGAAGATAGTAAATCGAGTCTTGAGTTTCTCCCAAAACGTCATTCGGGCCTTGGCCCGGTGCTTGACACATTCTGTTATCTTCGTCATTGGGCCAGAATTGACTTGTGCCAAGTTTTGTAGCTGATACTGCACGACACATCGCTAATTGGTCTCGACTCTTCCGAAGGATTTGGACTTATCTTGCTTGCTTGTTGCACGCTTAGTGTTCCTGTAGTGGGAAGAATTTTCCACGTTGCTTCGGACAACGGATCTGTTATCGATCGTTGATTGATAACGGGTAAGTGTTAAGAATGCAAAAACAAAAAGAAAATGATGCGAGAAATTCTTTTCCTCTTCTGCTACAAGCGAACTATCTACACGGGATAACACGTTTGTAGTGTTTCGGGCATAGAGTTTAACCCATATAGATAGTGATAGAGTTAGGGGTATGCCCTAGGGGCAATTATATAATTAGTTACATATATCTAACTCGTTGACCAATCTTGTTCGAAATAAAAGGTATTTTCTTCCTATTATATACTTGATATAATGTGATTATATTAATTAATTAACTTAATTAAAAGTATATTTAATAGAAAAATCCATAAATGGTATATTTTGTGATAGTAGTTATAAAGTGTTGTAACCGTGAGTAATTTATCACAACGAAACAAATATACCATTTTAAATGTTCCTAGTCAAGATGCATCGAGACTGAATATCGATGTATCCGTTGAGACTGGAATACATAACGCTCTCCAAATGTTGGGCAGTGTATTACTCATGACTGTTGGGGGCATCTAGTGGTTATGTACTAATAGTTATTGGATAACTATGGAATGACTCAATCAATAGTTTTCTGTTGGTTAATATAACTAAGGTCAAACAGAAAATATCGATGTGACTGTTTTACACAGTTCTCTCGACTTGAGAATACTGTGGATCTTCAATATGAAAGCTCCACTTTGATTATAGTCGAATCATGGCATGGCGTCCATCGAGTGACTATAGTTGGGTCGAGTGGAAGTATTGGAAGTGAAGCACTATTCAAGAAAGGATTCATCTCCTCAGTTATATGCGGTTAGTATCATAGTCAACTCAAGTCAACTCAAAGTCAAAGTCTTTGGCCAGAGCATTTCGGTTAATAATAATTGTTATTATTGAACTAAGGACTTTGTATTTAGCCAATAAAGTTGAATGTGGATGAGGTTGGAATTTTGATCATTACCAAATTCCATAAGTCTAAAGTGATATAGCTTTGACGAAGAGAATTGGTGTAAACAAATGTCACAACCGAGTAATGCTTATTAAACTAAAATTGGATTTTACCGAAAATGAGTAAGCGATAAATTTGGCTGTAATGTCACACCACTTGCTAAGTGACATGTGAATGTTAACATTAGAATAGTTCGATGTTAATCGCTGCCAAATTTACACCTAAGAGTTACACAGCCGAAATGATGAATTCCCTTAAGACCGAACGATTTAATTAGTTTATAATTGTTATAAATTAATTAATATTTATGAAATATTAATTATAAAATTTGAATATAATTTGAGAAATAAATAATGTTATATATATTTATAATAGTTATTAATATATCGATCGATATACAATATCGACAAGCGATTAAATTAGATTTAATTGCATAGTATTTTGGCTTGGGCTTAGATGGGTTTAAGGCCCATCATTAGGGCCGCAAAATTTCGGTTTTGAGAAGGTCAAGGGGTGGCTAAAACATAGGGAATTGGCTTGGAGGTAATGGGTTGAGATAAAGTGAGAATGGGTAAAATGGTTTTCCTCGTTTCTCTCTAATACAACCCTATATATATATATATGTATATATATATATATGTATATATGTATGTATGTATGTATGTATGTATGTATGTATGTATCTCTAAAAACAATTACTAACCTTTTTAACCGCCATTACCTTCTACATTGATTGTTAAAACATAGCTCTCAATCCACTACAAAATTCTCAACTATATTTCAAATTAAAATAAAACTATTCGATAGTTAGAGGTCGGTGATTCCGGACTTGCAATCTGATGAATCAAGAACAGTAAAAGGAAGGGAAGTCGTTGCTTCAACGTGGATTCAAAGGCATCATTAAATTGGTAATTTTAATTCATGTTACAGTAATTAAATTATATTCTATGATCCTATAATGAGCAATTTCATATCTGTTTAAATATATTGCTACTATATGTTTAGTTAGGTGAGATTTTGTAAGTAGATGTGGTTGTCACAAATCAGTTTGGTTATGTGCATAATTTGTTTATTATACTATTTGATTTATGTACAGACAAATGTTGTTTGCTGTACAAAATCAATTTTTGTCATCAATAATTGTTTTATAATTTTTTTTAATAAATTCATATATATGTATTTGTGTGTGTATTAGTGTATATTTTTCTCTCATAATAGCATATATGCATATATAAGATATATATGATTTAAAAAATTTATTACACTTATTTATATATAATATAAATTTACAAATTCGAAAATTAATTATCATACATATATTCTTATTTTTAAATTAACATTTATTGAATTTTTTAATTGTTTATTATATATAAAATAATTATTACATTAAAAATTCAATTTCATATTTTTACAAAATATTATATCATTCCAGAAAAATATAGAAAAAATCTAGGAATTTTTCAATAAATTTTATTATTTTTAATAATTAATATTATTTCAGAAAAACGGTTTATGATTTATTAAAAATAATCATTTAATTGAAAATTTCTTTAAAAATTTTCGCAACCTTTCCTTCATGATCGTATAATTTTTGAAATTTTGAATTTTGAATTTTTAGCAATATATTATTTTATATTAAATAATTATTGCCGAAATCAATGTATTTGTTTTTAAAAATAATATTTCAACTTTGAAAAATCTTCAGATTTTTCCTAAGCTCTATTTTATGATCCTAGATTTTAGAAAATTGTAAAATTTGAATTTTCATCAATAGATTATTTTATGTTAATTATTTATGGATGAAAACGTTATTTTATTCATAATATATACAAATTAAAATACTAAAATTATTATGTTTGCAAAACTAAGTTAATTTTGAATTATAAATAATTTTTAATAATTATTCACTCTCTTTCTATATATATATATATATTTATCTATATATAAATGTTTTATGTTAATATATTATATATAATATAATTATACGTACATATGTGTGTATGTGTGTGTGTGTGTGTATTTTGTAACACATATACAAGCACATATTTAGACAACATACATGACATACAAAATGAGCTAATATGTCTATTACGATGTAAATCCCAAGATCTACATATGGGCATATTATACCTTTCACGGATTATCATGTTACACATGCACTCACACATATATGTGTATGATACATTTATGTATAAACTAAATCAAATAAAATTAATTTCATATCTTAATATATTTGAATTTAAATAAAATAAATGATTTTATTTAAATGAATTTTAGAAATGTTCTAATTCAGTTAGACTTCATAGGCCAAATAAAATATCCAATAGGGTAAAAAATTTAAAATTCACCCATAACTTCCGTTGCAGGCTAGTCCAGTTCCAATAATGGTATCAGAGCCCAATAGCCTATGCGGTCTAAATTAGTCATATTATGGCTAACTAATTAAGCTTGCTCATTTAGTACGGTGTCTAAAAAGGTAATGTCTAGGATTGAAATTAGGTAATCAAGTACTCTGTCCTATCTGGTTACCAGCATGGCCCGAAAGGTGAAGTGAGCCCAAAGGTTGCTCCTAATAGAAAAGGACCAACTTAATTTGGGCCTTGGGCTAATTTTCAAAATTGTTTTGAAAATTAATGTAAAAGATTTTATATTTAATATTTAAATTTAAAATAAAACATGTTTATTATAAAAATTATATAATACATAAGTTTTCAAAATGTTTGAAAGGATAAAGATATTTTCAAAATGTTTGAAAATATTTATATAATAATTTCAAATTTTAAATTTATTAATAAGATTAATAAAATAAATTAATTAAATATGTTAATTAATTAATACATACATGCATGTATTACATATGTTGATATATGTTATGTTATTTTAAAATGTTTAAGATAACATAAGTATACGTGTATGTATACAAGATAAATTTTGAAATTAATAAATTTTAATAAAAATTGTTGAATTGAATAAATTAATTAAAGGTTAATTAATTAAATAAAACACATATACATGATATATGTGTGTTACACTATAAAGGTTATAGTATACACTATAAATGTTATAGTAGATATGTCCAATATAAAAGTTATATTGGAATACTAATTTAAAATTAATTAAAGAGTTAATTGATTAAAATTAATTAGATAAGATTTAATTAATGATATATTATACGTAAGACTATCATATAAGTAATATGAAATATAAAAGTTATATAACAATAAAACTTATATGATATGTATATAAACTAAATATGGAACATTAAAGAAACCCAAATAGACTTGAGAAATAAATACATATGTAAATGTACATATACAGTGATTTCAAATGTGTTTGACAATTGAATCGCTAGGGTATTTCATAAGAAATATATTATTCTATAAGTCGATATCACTCAATATATATATTGAAAATTATGAATCTTCAATATAATGTTATCCTCTACCATATATATTAATAAATTACTTACGTACTCCTTAGTTGTTGAGCAAACTCAAGCTAGGGATGTTATGTGTAGTATTATTAATATATTGAACGGATGAGGTAAGATAACTATATGTATTTGTTGAGCAAACTCAAGGTACATACACTATACTTAAGCCATCACGATATGGTAGGTATGAGTGAATAATCTCTTTCGAGTTGTTGAGCAAACTCAAGGTCGAAATGAGATTAGAACAAGGAAAAATGGGTTAGGAGTTGTATGTGATACAGCCAATAAGGAGTTATCCATTGTTTGTGGAGCTATGCTTTGTTGAGCAAACTCAAGGTCAGAATACCAAAACAAACGTGTCCTAACACCCACTAGTGAAGTTGTAAGACTTCTATGTTTCATCTTAGGATATGGAGAAACATAAAAGACTAGTGGGAGCCTTATTAGAAAAATAAAATGGTAACATTTGACCTTTCTAATATTGTAAGAACATATGCTATATAATGTTATAATTATCTACAATGATAAATTTGTGCAATTAATATAATTGATAACACGTTTGTCAATTAACATATATATACAAACTGAATTGAAAGTTGACAAATAGAAATATAATATATACTTACTAATAATTCTAATTGCATGTTAAATAATGTTTCTATACCCATGCAAGTGCCTAATTTCAACTACTTAATACATTCGTAATTTGGTCACTTATATGTTTATTTGGATTAGACCATGTATTGCATTTCATGAGTCTTTGAACCTTAAATGCAATTCAAGACTATGGATATTTGATCCATGTTCTTTCACATATAAATGTTATACGGTGAACTGTCATTGTTAGTGGGGTACAATATTTCGATGAAGTTAGTTCATTCGAAGTAAGCAAATAAACAGTATTTTAAGATCATGTATTCAACTTGAATGATTTCAAAACAATCATATTCGGTTAATGTAACACAAGACCATAAACTACAAGATACATCTAAGAACTCGATCGTTGAAATGTCATCTTGATCGGTTTACATAAAGTGCAACATATTTGATGTCTTAAATGTTAAGAATAATCGAATGCGCATTTGTAAAAGGTTTGTTGTGATATTGTAATAAGGTTTTCTTTTGAATAGTTTGACCATTTGAAAGAAAAATGAATGTATAAGAATAGATGTAATTTAAGGTAAAGTTGGAATGAAAAGAATGAATAGTCACTTCTGCTTCATAGAGAAACATTGAAAACAAGAATTGTAATACTAATTGATACTTAATATTGGAATATGAAATATGATTTCTATTTCGAAATGTATTTTCATGTAGAAATTTTTTTTCTATAACATTTATTTCTTTGAGTTCAAGATATTTGATCAAAGAACTCTCCACTATAACTAGTTGCAGCATATGAAATAAGTAAACAATAATGTGAATGGTGGACCTCTAAATTTAGTACGCTATTATAGTAATGGCGGAAATAGTGGGAGCATGCTATATAGCACCTAATGATTGCATCAAATTACACAAATTCTTTCCGTAAAATGTACCGAACATTATTTGTGAAATAATGTTTATTTTTGGTATTGACTGAAAAATAGATATAACTATATTTCAATATGAGTATTACGAATGTTCATTATGAAATAGAACTATATTATGGAATTTGTTTTCATAGTAAAAGTGATGCAACAAAAATACATATGTATATTATTTACAGTTGTTTTGGAATTATAGACTAAGCCGTAGTTTTGAGAAATAATTTTACTATATGATTATGAATCATATGATACTTGTTAATTATATCTCAAACAATTAATGGCTATGCACCCATTCAGTGGGAGCATCATAAGAGTTGATGAACTCTTTGAATTAATACATATTGATGTATGCAATCACAAGTCTATTAATACCAAAATGGTTCCACATACTTTGTTATATTCATCGATGATTTATTACCAACATGAACATGTGTATTAGATGCACATGTAGTAAGTTTATGATAAAATCATGGAATATGAAAGAAAAGTAAATAAAATAACATGCAATAGAATAAAATGATTTGATTTGGTCGAATAAGTGAGTATATTGGAAAGAGTTCCAAATGTACCTAAAAATGAATATAGATTCAATCTCAAAATCACTCCTCCATATGATACATAATGATGCATCGATAAGGAGTAATAAGACATTATTGGACAATTTACGATTAATTGTGAGTGAAGTTGAGTTAGTTTCTTTCTATAAGGTCATGTACTTAAGATTAGTACACAAGGTTGATATTATTTCATCTAAACAACAGTTTACAAAATCATACAAGATAAAGGTTTGTAAGAAATCCCAACATATCATAGGCCAAGGAGTTGGCAGGTTGTGCGAGTTGAAAGATTGCACGTAATAATTGTTCATGAGGGATCTTGTATGAATCTCCAAAAGGTTTTTTGGAAAGGTCTGTCATCAAATGACATATTTATGTTTTGAACATAATTTTTGTAAACTAAAATCAGTTTTATAAATAAAAAGGTTCATAAAGCATTTATGAATCCCTATTGTATTTGCACTAAGAAACAATTGTTATTTCAAGATATATCAACTTCATTGTGAAGGAATTTCTTTGAGAAATTTTTGGTAGTTAAATGGAATTGGATCCGATCCATAGATAGAACTGATTATATGAGATGAAGTGAAATTAACTAATATAAATGAACACATAGCATTAGAATGTCTAATAAGTATTCTTGTACATCGAAGAGAAACTATGAGTTTCTTATTAATGTTGAAAATATACATTACCCTCGGTTGTTCAATTAAACCATTAAGATTGTTGACTCTATATGGTATGATGTGCAGATCTGAAAGAATTCCATGTACGCTATCAAAATATGATTGTGGTGGTCGTAACCAAAGAGATGTGATCCATCGGCCGAGATAGTGTCTTTATTGGAAAGACTAATGTGGTTGGAATCAAATAAGCAATGTTGATAAGAATAATATCACAAATTTCAATTTTTGAAATTAGCATAACGGATTCGATATTCAATATGCTCAAGTTAATTCAGATTTACTCACAAAATTATCGCTCGATGAGACTTAGTTTTTAGTACTTATGTATTGAAACAAAAAATTCTAAATAATGATTTAGAGTAAGCCGTTTACACATATTAACTAAAAATGCCTCGAAGTCAGTGGGAGCGATATTGGGTTTGTGAATCTTTGGATATGACCCAAGAAATGGTACGAATGTATCATTTTATAAGCATCAAGATTGAATAAGTATTTTGATAGAAATATCAAATAGTTTGATTTTCAATCAAAGTGCAGAGGAAACGTGTGTTTATAAGAAAGAACGTTAAAAGGTACATTGATATTTCTAAACTATAAGTAAACAACACGTTGTTGATTTTAACAATATGCTTGTATTAAAATCAACTTTAGTTGTTTTAATACTCAATTTTGGATTGTAAATGATGTCTTTTATGGTGAGTATAAAAGATATAGGGATTGTCTCAAAATGATACACAAGAGCACCCTATTAAAAGGAGAACATGTAAGTTGGATTCCTTATGCAATAGCAATAGGAATTATCATACAGGTTATGTTGTGTATGATATTGTGTTTTGTTTATGTATTTGATACATGGAGAAAATATAAAATCCAAATTGATATCACTAAATGGTGGTTTGAGGTGTTCTCGCGTATTTATGAAATACTGAGAGTTGTTTAAAGAAACAACGAACTCGTTATGATGGAACTTTGTACACAAACTTTTATAAGTGATATTGAGTATAACATGTCAATGATAAAGTTCAAGTTAAAATCTTTAATTTGAAAATGTTTCAAATTAAAAGTGATTGTGGTCGATTCAACGAAATGTTGAGAACATTAACTTGAATAGCGCCACAATGAACCAATGTATATAGATATAAATGCACAAATTTATAATTAAGCCAAAGATGATTTCAAATGTTGAGAATCCTATAATATTTTTATAAGATAACAATGTCATGAAATTGGTCATGATAGAACTTAAAGCTCACTAAAAGTCAAAAGACATACTTCGAATCGTTCCACATAATAAAGGCAGATTATCAGTGTTAGAGAGAGTTAATCGACAAAGTAGATAATTAAAACATAATAGCATACCCATTCACTAAGGGACTGGCCTAATTAGTTTTGAGAAAAATGATTGGAGAAGTTGAAATTAAATTCCATAATTGACCCCAAGTGCAAGTGGGAGATTGATAGAGTTAGGGGTATGCCCTAGGGGCAATTATGTAATTTGTTACATATATCTAACTCGTTGACCAATCTTGTTCGAAATAAAAGGTATTTTCTTCCTATTATATAATTGATATAATGTGATTATATTAATTAATTAACTTAATTAAAAGTATATTTAATAGAAAAATCCATAAATGGTATATTTTGTGATAGTAGTTAAAAAATGTTGTAACCGTGAGTAATTTATCACAACGAAACAAATATACCATTTTAAATGTTCCTAGTCAAGATGCATCGGGACTGGATACTGATGTATCCATTGAGACTAGAATATGTAATGCTTTCCAAATGTTGGGCAGTGTATTACTCATGACTGCTGGGGGCATCTAGTGGTTACGTACTATAGTTATTGGATAACTATGAAACGACTCACTCGATAGTTTTCTGTTGGTTAATATAACTAAGGTTAAACAGAAAATATCGATGTGATTGTTTTACACAGTTCTCACGACTTGAGAATACCGTGGATCTTCAATATGAAAGCTCCGCTTTGATTATAGCAAATCATGGCATGGCATCCATTGAGTGACTATAGTTGGGTCGAGTGGAAGTATTGAAAGTGAAGCACTATTCAAGAGAGGATTCGTCTCCTCAGTTATATGCGGTTAGTACCACAGTCAACTCAAGTCAACACTAAGTCAAAGTTTTGGCCAGAGCATTTTGGTTAATAATAATTGTTATTATTGAACCAATGACTTTGTATTTAGACTATAAAGTTGAATGTGGATGAGGTTGGAATTTTGACCATTACCAAATTCCATAAGTTCAAAGTGATATAGTTTTGACAAAGAGAATTGGTGTAAACAATTGTCACAACCGGGTAACGCTTATTAAACTAAAATTGGATTTTACCGAAAATAAGTCAGCGATAAATTTGGCCATCACACCACCTGCTAAGTGACGTGTGAACGTTAACATTTGTGAATGCCCGTAAATCCGTACCCCTTGAGTCAACCATAAACCATACCAGAGCCAACTCAAATTGAATGGAAATACGAACCTTTAGGGTGCAGAAGAAAAAAGTAGAAGAAAAATAGAAACAATAACACGGAATCTCACAGTCGCAGCGAAACAAAATATAATATATAACAACAGATTTTTATACAAAAGAACCTTTAACTGTTTTATACTTACAATCATCAGAGTACAATAATAAATACATCAATCTGGACAGTTATAATAACTTGTCCCCATACAGCAG
The DNA here is from genome assembly GCA_030737815.1 of Allium fistulosum. NCBI lineage: Eukaryota > Viridiplantae > Streptophyta > Magnoliopsida > Asparagales > Amaryllidaceae > Allium > Allium fistulosum. The sequence continues at coordinate 745,757,679 of CM060905.1, read as the reverse complement.
AAATATAAGTCAAGTACGGAAATACGTCTGAACTCCCTAGCTCGTATCCTGAGCTCCATAGCATTCTAATCCTGAAACTGTAATACTCGGTCTGACCCTACACCCGAGTCAGTCTGGAAAACTAGCGTGAGAAAACACACTCAATTTTAATTATTACTATTATTTTTCAAAAACCCTTTGAGAAACAAAGCTATCTCGTAGGACCACGCCACAAATAAACACGATGGGTTTTTACCTTATGATAACCAAAACATTTTTATCAAATCCGTCCGATATTATAATAGTGTCTAAATCAAGTAAATAGAAAATAGCTGAAATGCTTGCATCTCACGTTTCAGCAAATTTGGGCACAATCAAAACCGTATGGCGCTTATTGGAGAATGGATTTCATACAATGACTAGGCACTGGGGTACCACCTACCACAGTACACTTCTAGAAGCATGTACCGAGGACCTCACCGGGATCCCCTGCAACACAAGACCGGCCCTATCCCTAACCTATATAGAACCGAATATGTTATCACCCCGGGTGTTCCCACCCTTGCCGAGAGCTCTTCCATCTAATATAATATATCTGAGGTTATCTAGAAAGGTGATAACATACCCAAATTGGGTATGACCCACTTAGCCTTGCTGCATACCCTCTGGTTTTCAGCCATTCCGGTTGATGAGGCTAGAGGCTAAGATTACCTTTCAAGAATAATTTCACTCAGAATGCCCATCGTCCTCCAATGACGATGTTCTGATAGCATTCATCCATACAAGTTGTACTGGGTCTGGACAAACAGAATCACCGTCTTCAACATCTCCACGGTATTCATTCGTAACGTTCAAAACGGATCGAAGTGGTGTTCGGATAATGAAATCCGATCCTAGTCTCTTCGAAAACGATTAACGAAATTGACCAAAATTAATAGTCGGTTATTTAGCTATCAATATAACATCCATAAGCAATCACTAGGCCGTTATTTGTAATTTCTTCCAACTTACTCATTTCAAAATATCTTTACAAAGATATACGTTCAGTACTTCAACATTTGAAAACAGTTTCAAATCCTTATATTCTCAACGGAATATTCCCACCCATTCTAATACTTAGAATATTTTTCCCACTTCATTTATATTCACGCTTAGGAAGTATCCATCTATTTCCTTACTTCCTATTTCTCGAAATCATTTACAATTTTATTTGAAAATTCCTTGACTAGTTTATAACGAATCCTATAAATTTTAGAATTCCTTAATTAATTCCCTTTAATATTTCCAAAGCCAATTATACTTGCTTATAACTTCAATTTCCCTTTGTCCTTCTTTATGAATTCTATTTCATTTTTCGAAGTTCACTTTTATTTAACTACTTCAGAAATTTTCTTGTTTTTTCCCAAAACTCATTTTTAAGGATTTCATATAATCCCGTCTATTGAATAACCCAGTTTCAAAACTTCCGAGAAGGTTTATAAATAAGTTAAAACATTTCAAAACTCTATATATATACACACATATGTAAATAAAAATAAGTGCTTAAAAGAAATTAATAATAATTTGTTTTTAAGACATATTCAAATAATTATTTAAAATATTGAAACATCTTTTATAACATCGCTTCTCAAAGTAGGTTTAAAAATTTAGGATAAATATTAAGTATTTGAAAATTCACTTTTGAAGTATTTCGATACTAACCAACTTTAAAATTACATAGTTAATAAATAAGAATTTTCCTTTTTAAATAAAACTTAACTTATCCATAAAATAAATTTTTAAATCTCAATAACCAAATTTCAATTTATAAATCTTCCCGATTTCCATCACATCACTTCTATTCCGATCTCCTTAACTATTTTCACTTCCAAAAATAGTATCCACTATTTTTCTCACCATATTTCCATGTACTAATATAAATTCTCCCTACAAATTTATATTCCCAATTTATCATCCTGATATCGAATTCCATTTATTTTATAAAACATCATTTATGAATTTTTATAACTCCTTTGAGTTTTTCTTGTTTATAAAAACAATCTTATTTATAAAATTCCATTTTAAAATCCATTCCTTTATAAATTCCATTTATAACTTTCAACCTATTTTTAATATTGACTTCAACTCCTTTTAACATTTCCCGAATATCATTTATAAATTCTCTTTATATAATTCATTTTTAAAATCTCCATTTAATAATTCTCAATAGTTACGCATAACCAAAAATCAAATATATTTTTCTAACTCATTTTCTTTACAATAACTCCAATTTCAATATAAATATTTTTATATCAAAAATTCCCTCTTATCCCTTAATTTTTTTAAATGTATATGGTATTTAAAATATCAAAATTCAGGCCAGTCATACAATAGCATCCAATAATTCAAATTACAACAATAATCCATAACAGATTATCTACATACATCATATATTACTATATATGGAAAATAGACAATGTATTTGAGGAATCCTATTCGATTCCTCCAACCTGTTTCCCTGCATCCACAGATGTTAATACAACATAAAAATACAAATTCCACTTCGAGGGGGATATCGCGGCATATAGGGTCATCCGCTATTATGCGGGGCGCGTAGGGTCTCATCCGCTATAATGTGCGGGAATATCACTCCAAATACTAGTATATATATAATACTATATATATAAGATATCATTCAACCAGAAATTAATTAATAACTTCAACCAAGCATCCAATAATTTATTTTAACTATTTTAAAATTAAATTAGGCAATCCAAATGAGTGCGAATTTCTCACCTTGATTTTATTTTTGCCGAACATCCAAATTTCAGTTTTTTCTAAACTTCCAGCTGCCTCCGAAAAATCCCGAACCAATCCCATATTATATATTTCGCAGCTATGAATCCAAGTCGCCATCAAACCAAGGCAACTCCCACGTCCAACCCCGACAGCCAGTGGCTCCACTCGAGACTTCACAACTCTGCAACGCCTACTGCCACCACCCCAATCCTCACCAAAATTCGCATGCGACCATCACCTGAAACGTGACACTGCCATGCTCGAATTTGAGCCTACCTCATTCGCCTTCGACCCAGCTCCTCCATCACGTGTAAACGAACTCAATCGAATAGAACAAAATCGCCTCCCAAACGTTGCCTTGACCATCGCCGCTTCCCCCTCGGCCTCGCGCACATCATCCCCTCGCGCGACTTCGAGTCGCGACGCCCCCCATATATTTTTTTCTAATTAACGAACTAATTCGTTTTTGTACGTTTCTTCCTTTTTTTGATTATCTAGAAAGAAATGAGGGAAGGAAAGCGTGATTTAACGGTGAAAAGGGGCTTGTACGTGATGGTAGCGTGTGAGAGAAGGTAAGGTGACTTTAGATTTTGATTTTTTATAAATTTTTAATATTGAAATTATCTCGTTATACATGTCCTGAAATTCTGAATCCCTACGGAGTCGTGCCGCCAGGCGTTTATAATGTTATGCCCCTATTCCATATGCAATGAAAAAGGTTTTGAGTCCTAATTCAATCGTATGGAGAATATAGCTTTTTTAACCCAATTATTATATTAAATTTCGATATTAATTTCAACGCGTTTATATCCCGTACGATCAAACAATAACTCCAAATGCTACGAAATTTGAAATCCGATAATAATACACTATTACGGATCCAATGGAAATGGTTTCGTCGAATTCCGAGACTGTGTCCTGGATCGCTATTTTAACTCGTCGATTAAATCGACGATTTCAAAATTTTGCGAAATCGCTAAATTTTCGGTTTTAAAATCTTACTAACTCAATTCTAATTCAAATAGAATTTATATACATATCAGAAATCATTTCGATTTCATATTCAACTCCAATTCAATTATTTAAGTGATTTTTAATTATTAACCCCATAATTAAATTTATTAACTAAACCACCATATTTGGAACTTAAGTTTAATTACACTATTTTTGATCGATAAACTTCATATTGAAATCCCATTCACATTCCAAAACTCAACATTTAAAATGAATTAAATGTTCAAAATTAACGATAAAAAATCCGGATCATTACATTCCTCCCCCCTTTAAAGAATTTCGTCCCAGAAATTGCTAAGGCAGGAAAAATGCTCCAAACCCATTAGCTTATCAAAACCCACTTAGTTAAAATTCGATATTCACTTTTCTTAGTTCCTCCCAACCAATTAGTTTTCAATTATAATTCCAAAATCCTTTATTCCAATTACAATTCGAAATAAAATTGTCGTTAAAAAAATTTCCAAAAATTTTCAAAATTTTTGTAGCACCCTAAATTTCAGAAACTTTTTGGCAGAGTCTCCTTTGTACGGAGGACCTTTTGCAATATGACAAGAGAGATAAATATATATACATCGACCCATACGGTGGGAAAAATATATATATATATATATATCAATATTTTATATTTTCGCAGTATTTAATCCGAAAAGGTACCTTATTTTAGCATTTTTAAGCAAGTGGCTTATTATATTTTGCAATTCGCGCAATCAAAGTCAAGCAAACAGCTCCAGGTACCTGTACTTACTCAATTTAAACACGTAAGTACCAAAAACATCAAATTAAATAACATTTCACTTATTTAAATTGTTAAAACACCTAACTACATAAGCAATACATGCTAAACATTTATTTGTAAGCAATTATAGGGTCTCGATGCTAATGTAATTACTTTCAAACAATCCATATACTATTTCATTTAATTTAAATAATTTATAACTCACATTTCACGCATTCATTTTATTTTTACACCAAATAACTCATATCCATTCCTAATTGATTTAAAAATCAATTTATTCACATTCTATTAATTCATAGAATTTTATTTACATCAATTTACGTCAAACACCAAATTTTCTACGCAAATTCGGCGATATTCATTTAACAAAATAATCATTTTCGCTTATAGCTATTTTAAATTGATTCCAAATCAATTTATATTCAATTCTATTCCATTTCAAATTTATTCTTAATCAATTCATTTACATTCCACCCATATCTATTTTCAGATCTAATTTACTTGGCTTGAAATCATTCCATGCTAATTGATTAATTGGCCATTTCATAAATTTATTTCAGCCAAGCTTCCATTAAAATATTAACTCAAGTTAATTTATTTACTTCAATCATTTCAATCAAACAACTTAAGTTCATTTGCATTTGCAAATAAATTCCCTTTCAATTTAATTTGATTCTTATCCAATCAAATCCCATTTCATTTACTTAATTGATTTAAATAGTTCTTCCATTTTATTCCACTTCAATTTCAATTCCATATTCAAATTCATTCACTATATAACTTAATTTTATTTCATTTGCAACAAATTCCATTTCAAACTTAGATTGATTCCTCTTTAATCAAATTTTATTCCATTCACTAATTATTTTAATTAGTTCACCCGCTTAATCCACTTCAAATTTTAATTTCCCATACTCAATTTCATTCTCAAATTCCTTTAAAATGATATCAAGGCCATATTCAATTTATTTATACTCAAATTGAATTTATTTATAACTTAAATCATCTCTATTTCAAACCATTTCTATTTTATTCGACAATATTTCCAATTATAATTAATTCTCTTACCATTTAGTCGAATTTTATTTACAACCCAAGTTCCATTTCCAAAATTCACTTTTAATTCCTAATCCAAATTTATTCAACCAAGTTAAATTCCATTCCCATATTCAATTCACTAATTAATCCATCTAATTAGTTCACTTCCAATTTATAACTCAATACCTGATTTTTATTTCAAAAATCATTTCATTAATTTTCTCGAGTTCAAATTCCTTTTTATAATTCAAGTTTGGATTTAATTTCCCTTACCAAAATATCAACCAATTTTATTTTGGGTTTTATGTTTCACTTTTCAATTTTATAAGTCACACAACTTATTTTCCACATTTCCATCAATTTTATACTCGAATATATACATATTTTATTTTTAACTCGAGATTATACATTCATTTATAGCTTAAATATACTTTTATTCCAATAATTTCAATTTTTATAAGCCATTATTTTACAATTCCAATTATTTACTTGAATTTTATTTCATTCAAAATTTTATCCATATGGTTATATAATTATTTCACAACTCGAAATTTATATTTACTTAAATTCAATATTATTACTAATCCAACCCAATTTTTATAACTTATAGTTATAGAGTTACTTTATAATTCACGTTTGCATAATTTGATTCAATTCCATATGATTCAAATCAAACTCACCTTTTTATTTACATTTTAATTCCTTTTAACCAACATTTCAAAAACAAAACTCGAGTTATTCATAATCAGATTAGTTTCACTCCAAACCATTTTATTTTTAATCCATTCAATTTAAATCAAGTAAGGATTCAATTCCAATTTCCACTTCCTTGTTTATATTCATATAGCAATTTATTATCTCAATTCCCAATAAATTTATTTAACTTTCCCTAAGTTAAATTCAATTCACATAATTCTATTTCAACTTACTTAAGCTAAAATTTATTTCTCAAAACTCAGTTTCCATATCTTTCTTTAAAATCATTCACCATTTATAAATTCATAACTCATTTTATGATATTTTTTAATAAGGATTCCAAAATTCAAATACCTGGTATTTATTTCAAATCACTTTGAAATCAAATATCCATATATACTCTTTTTGGTTTAACAAACCACTTTATTCGAATTTCAAAATCAATCTGATTTTTATCCAAAACAATTCCCATGGAATTCTCATAACAATCACTTGTTTTCACTGAAAAATCTCCATATCAATTTACTATGGTAGCAATCCGTCACCTAGAAACTCGAAAATGAATACTGATGATGCTGCAGTCATCACCAGGATTATTTTCCAACGACTAAAGTGAGTTCAGTGCTATATCACTTCCAAAATCCATTTAAAACTATTTTTCTATTCAAAATATCTCCAAAATAATAATACTATTATTTAACCTCGACACTTTGGAAAATACTTCTAAAATCTCCGGGATTTAAATTTTCCAAATTCTGGTTTGAATCCATTTTTAGTTTTTAACTCATTTGTATAACTCATACTTATACAAATCAATTTGGTTTTATATATAACCATTTCAATTATTATTTTGATTATACAATAACAACCAAACACACCACCATAATAATTTTTCAGAAAATTATTCCATTTATATCAATATAGTTTGGGTAAAATATTTCACTTACCCGCTTCAAAATCATGCGGTGTCGGTTTACCGTGTTTAAGTGTCTAGAAAATCCTTTCGATTTAGTGGCGTCCTACTACTCAAATATATACCACTCAAAAGATAAATTAACATAATATAAAACCATTTTTATATTCACTACCAAATACACGCTCATAACTATTTTTACACTCAACTCATTCTAGAGTACTACTGACTCTATCTCTAATGAGTAATCCCCACCAGAGCCAAGGTTCTCGCTTAACATTCAACTCTGATACCAAATGTGAAGGCCCGTAAATCCACACCAGAGCCAACTCAAATTGAACGGAAATACGAATCTTTAGGGTAAAGAAGAAAAAAGTTGAAGAAAAATAGAAACAACAACACAGAATCTCACAGTTGCAGCGAAACAAAATATAATATATAACAATGGACTTTTATAGAAAAGAATCTGTAACTGTTTTATACTTACAATCATCAGAGTACAATAATCAATACATCAATCTGGATAGTTATAATAACTTGTCCCCATACAGCAGAAATATAAGTCAAGTACGGAAATATGTCTAAACTCCTCAGCTCGTCTCCTGAGCTCCATAGCAGTCTAATCCTGAAAATGTAATACTCGGTCTGACCCGAGCATTATAATAAAATAACACCCGAGTCAATCGGAAAAACCAGTGTGAGGAAACACACTCAATTTGAATTATTACTATTATTTTTCAAAAACCCTTTGAAAAACAAAGCTATCTCGTAAGACCACGCCACAAATAAACACGACGGGTTTTTACCTTACGATAACCAAAACATTTTTATCAAATCCATCCGATATTATAATAGTGTCTAAATCAACTAAATAGAAAATAGCTGAAATGCTTGCATCTCACGTTTCAGCAAAGTTGGGCACAATCAAAACTGTATGGCGCTTATTGGAGAATGGATTCCATACAATGACTAGGCACTATGGTACCACCTATCATGGTACACTTCGAGAAGCATGTACCGAGGACCTCACCGGGATCCCCTGCAACACAAGACCGGCTCTATCCCTAACTTGGATAGAACCGAATATGTTATCACCTCGGGTGTTCCCGCCCTTACCGAGAGCTCTTCCGCATGCACCGTATCCATCTAATATAATATATCCGAGATTATCTAGAAAGGTGACAACATACCCTAATTGGGTATGACCCACTTAGCCTTACTGCATACCCCCTGGTTTTCAGCCATTCCGGTTGATGAGGCTAGAGGCTACGATTACCTTTCAAGAATAATTTCACTCGAAATGCTTATCGTCCTCCAATGACGTTGTTTTGATAGCATTCATCCATACAAGTTGTCCTGGGTCTGGACAAACCGAATCACTGTCTTCAACTTCTCCACGGTATTCATTCGTAACGTTCAAACCGGATCGAAGTGGTGTTCGGATAATTAAATCCGATCCCAGTCACTTCGAAAACGATTAACGAAATTGGCCAAAATTGATAGTCGTTTATTTAACTATCAATATAACATCCATAAGCAATCACTGGGCCATTATTTGTAATTTCTTCCAACTTACTCATTTCAAAATATTTTTATAATGATATACGTTCAGTACTTCAACATTTGAAAACAGTTTCAAATCCTTGTTCTCAACGGAATATTCCCACCCATTCCAATACTTAGAATATTTTTCCCACTTCATTTATATTCACACTTAGGAAGTATCCATCTATTTCCTTACTTCCTATTTCTCGAAATCATTTACAATTTTATTTGAAAATTCCTTGACTAGTTTATAATGAATCCTATAAATTTCGAAATTCCTTAATTAATTCCCTTTAATATTTCCAAAGCCAATTATACTTGATTATAATTTCAATTTCCCTCTGTCCTTATTTATGAATTCTATTTCATTTTTCGAAGTTCACTTTTATTTAACTACTTCAGAAATTTTCTTGATTTTTCCCAAAACTCATTTTTAAGGATTTCATATAATCCCGTCTACTGAATAACCCAGTTTCGAAACTTCCGAGAAGGTTTATAAATAAGTTAAAAATTTCAAAACTCTATATATATACACACATATGTAAATAAAAATAAGTATTTAAAAGATAATAAGTATTTTTAAGACATATATACACACATATGGAACATGCAGAAGCCACAAAACCTTAGCTGGACTGGTAGTGTATTTTCAAGCTAAAGGAGATTTTTCTTCCGATCATTAGAATAAATACCAACCCTGTATATAATACAACTTTCTGGGATGATCCGTGGCTTGACAAGGGAATGATACTAAGAAGACATTTGACTCATAGTGAAATTCTTCAATCTGGTATACACTCTATGGCTAAGGTTAAGGATGTTGTTTGCATTAATCATAGTGTTAGGTTTTTTTCTTCTAACTGGAGAATTCAGCGTTTTTGGACTATGATCAGGCAGTTTGTTCCACTTATTTCTATAAATGAAGAGCTTGTATGGGGGGAGAAAAAAAGTAAATTCAAAATTGGTGAAGCATATGAATACTTAATGAAGAACAAATCTCGACCAGAGTGGAAATGGTGGAAGCGTATCTGGAACAGGGATAGTAGTATGCGTGAAAACTTGTTGATATGGAAGGTACTGAATTGAGCTATTCTAACGAGAGTAAAGCTCGTAACCATGGGAATGAACGTCACCATTTTCTGTACTTTCTGCAGAGACCAGCCCGAGACTGCTGATCATCTGTTCTTCGATTGCCCTGTTATCTTGGCAATGTGGACTGCGGTGAAGATGAAGTTGCGGCAGTATAATGTAACTAACCACAATCAGGATGAATGGAATCAAATTCTTGCCATTACCGGTTGCAAGAAGGTGGAGAAGAGGTTGTTTACTGTTGTGCTGAAGAGCTTTATAATGGTTATATGAAGAGAGCGTAATGTAAGGGTGCTTGACAACACTAATGCGAAGAGTGATTCTCTGTTAAAGCATTGGGTTCTGCATGAAATTAAGCAAACTTTGAGTATGCTGCAGTTCTCCTTCAACCCTGGGATAACCCAGTCTTTCAACTGCTAAGTGTTAATGGGTTCCATCTTTTATTTGTTTCTGTTTCCCTTCGTGTTTGTAGCACTTTGTTTCCCTCTGTATTTTCTTGAGCTTTGCTTGCTGTTGTTTGTGTGTAGTTCTTTTGGTGCTGCAATAAAATTGTCGGGGTCCATCTAACCCCGTCAGCCTTGCCAAAAAAAAAGACATATTCAAATAATTATTTAAAATATTGAAACATCTTTTATAACATCGCTTCTCAAAGCAGGTTTAAAAATTTTGGATAAATATTAAGTATTTGAAAATTCACTTTTGAAGTATTTCGGTACTAACTAACTTTAAAATTACATAGTTAATAAATAAAAAATTTCCTTTTTAAATAAAACTAAGACTTATCCATAAAATAAATTTTTAAATCTCAATAACCAAATTTCAATTTATAAATCTTCCCGATTTCCATCACATCACTTCTATTCCGATCTCCTTAACTATTTTCACTTCCAAAAATAGTATCCACTATTTTTCTCACCCTATTTTCTTGTACTAATATAAATTCTTCGTGCAAATTTATATTCCCAATTTATCATCCTGATAACGAATTTCCTTTATTTTATAAAACATCTTTTATGAATTTTTATAACTCCTTTGGGTTTTTCTTGTTTATAAAAATAATCTTATTTATAAAATTCCATTTTAAAATCCATTCCTTTATAAATTCCATTTATAACTTTCAACCTATTTTTAATATCGACTTCAACTCCTTTTAATATTTCCCGAATATCATTTATTAAAAATTTATTTAATTCATTTTTAAAATCTCCATTTAATAATTCTCAATAGTTAAGCATAACCAAAAATCAAATATATTTTTCTAACTCATTTTCTTTAAAATAACCCCAATTTCAATATAAATATTTTTATATCAAAAATTCCCTTTTATCCCTTAAATTTTTTTTAAAAATGTATTTATGGTATTTAAAATATCAAAATTCAGGCCAGTGATACAGTAGCATCCAATAATTCAAATTACAACAATAATCCATAACAGATTATCTACATACATCATATATTACTATATATGGAAAATAGACAATATATTTGAGGAATCCAGTTCGATTCCTCCAACCTGTTTCCCTGCATCCACAGATGTTAATACAACATAAAAATACCAATCCCACTTCGAGGGGGATATCGCGGTATATAGGGTCATCCGCTATTATGCGGGGCGTGTAGGGTCTCATCCGCTATAATGTGCGGGAATATCACTCCAAATACTAGTATATATATATTCTACTATATATATATAAGATATCATTCAACTAGATAATAATTAATAACTTCAACCAAGCATCTAATAATTTATTTGAACTATTTTAAAATTAAATTAGGCAATCCAAATGAGTGAGAATTTCTCACCTTGATTTTATTTTTGGCGAACATCCGAATTTCATTTTTTTCTAAACTTCCAGCTACATCCGAAAAATCCCGAACCAATCCCAGATTATATATTTTGTAGCTATGAATCCACGTTACTGATTTCGCTCGATTTAAACCTCGTATAAGCAAAATTCGAATTTATATAAATTAACGATTTCACTCCTAATTAATATTAATCAACTAATTTATTAATTTAAACTAATCTCCTTACTAACTATACCTTTATTAAATTCTTTATTAAAATTAATTACTCAAGAAAAATCTCGCCTTTCCAATTATTGCTAACGGTCAGACACCCCAAGTCGCCGTCAAACCAAGGAAACTCCCACGTCCAATGTTGACGGCCAGCGGCTCCATTCGAGACTTCACAACTCCACAACGCCTACTACCACCACCCCAGCTACCTTCCACAATGCCCGACCTCTGTTTCGACCTGGCCGTGACGAGCACCCCAATCCTCACCCAAACTCGCATACGACCATCACCTGAAACGCGACACTGCCATGCTCGAATTCGAGCCTACCTCGTTCGCCTTCGATCCTGCTCCTCCATCACGCACGAACGAACTCAATCGAATAGAACTAAATCGCCTCCCAAGCATTGCCTCGACCATCGCCGCTTTCCCCCCGGCCTCACGCACATCACCGCCTCGCGCGACTTCGAGTCGCGGCGCCCCCCGTATATTTTTTCTAATTAACGAACGAATTCGTTTTCGTTCGTTTCTTCCTTTTTTTGATTATCTGGAAAGAAATGGGGGAAGGAAAGCATGATTTAATGGTGAAAAGGGGCTTGTACGTGATGGTGGCGTGTGAGAAAAGGAAAGGCGACTTTAGATTTTGATTTTTTGTAAATTTTTAATATTTAAATTATCTCGTTATACATATCCTGAAATTCTGAATCCCTACAGAGTCCTGCCGCCAGGTGTTTATAGTGTTATGCCCCTATTCCGAACGCAATGAAAAAGGTTTCGAGTCCTAATTCAATCGTATGGAGAAGATAGCTTTTTGAACCCAATTATTATATTAAATTTCGATATTAATTTCAACGCGTTTATATCCCGTACGATCAAACGATAACTCCAAATGCTACGAAATTTGAAATCCGATAATAATACACTATTACGGATCCAATGGAACTAGTTTCGTCGAATTCTAAGACTGTGCCCCGGATCGCTATTTTAACTCGTCGATTAAATTGACGATTTCAAAAATTTGCGAAATCGCTAATTTTCAGTTTTAAAATCTTACTAACTCAATTCTAATTCAAATAGAATTTATATACATATCAGAAATCTTTTCGATTTCATATTCAACTCCAATTCAATTTTTTAGTGATTTTTAATTATTAACCCCATAATTAAATTTATTAACTAAACCACCATATTTGGAACTTAAGTTTAATTACACTATTTTTGATCGATAAACTTCATATTGAAATCCCATTCACATTCCAAAACTAAACATTTAAAATGAACTAAATGTTCAAAATTAACGATCAAAAATCCAGGTCGTTACATTCCTCCCTCCTTTAAAGAATTTCGTCCCCGAAATTGCTAAGGCGGGAAAAATGCTCCAAACCCATTAGCTTATCAAAACCCACAAAGTTTAAATTCGGTATTCACTTTTCTTAGTTTCGCCCAACCAATTAGTTTTCAATTCTAATTCCAAAAATTCCAAAAATTTCCAACCAATTAAAAAAATTTCCAAAAATTTTCTAAATTTTTCTAACAACCTAAATTTCCGAAATTTTTTTGCAGAATCTCCTTTGTACGGAGGACCTTTTGCAATATGAAAAAAGAGATAAATATATATACATCGACCCACACGGTCAGAAAACAAAATATATATCAATATTTTATATTTTCGTAGTATTTAATCCGAAAACGTACCTTATTTTAGCATTTTTAAGCAAGCGGCTTATTTTTTGCAATTCGCATAATCAAAGTCAAGAAAACGGCTCCAAGTACCCGTACTTACTCAATTTAAACATGTAAGTACCAAAAACATCAAATTCAATAACATTTGACTTATTTAAATAGTTAAAACACCTAACTTCATAAGCAATACATGCTAAACGTTAATTTGTAAGCAATTATACGGTCTCGATACTAATGTAATTACTTTCAAACAATCCATATACTATTTCATTCAATTTAAATAATTTACAACTCACTCTTCACGCATTCATTTTATTTTTATACCAAATAACTCATATCCATTCCCAATTGATTTAAAAATCAATTTATTCACATTCTATTAATTCATAGAATTTTATTTACCTCAGTTTACGTCAAACACCAAATTTTCTATGCATATTCAACGATATTCATTTAATAAAATAATCATTTTAGCTTATAGCTATTTTAAATTAATTCCAAATCAATTTATATTCAATTCTATTCCATTTCAAATTTATTCTTAATCAATTCATTTACATTCTACCCATATCTATTTTCAAATCAATTTTACTTGGCTTGAAATCATTCCATGTTAACTGATTAATTAGCCATTTCATAAATTTATTTCAGCCAAGTTTCCGTTAAAATATTAACTCAAGTTAATTTATTTACTTCAATCATTTCAATCAAACAACTTATGTTCATTTCCATTTGCAAATAAATTCCCTTTCAATTTAATTTGATTCTTATCCAATCAAATCCCATTTCATTTACTTAATTAATTTAATTAGTTTCTTCATTTTATTCCACTTCAATTTCAATTCCATATTCAAATTCATTCACTATATAACTTAAGTTTATTTCATTTGCAACAAATTCCATTTCAAACTTAGATTAATTCTTCTTTAATCAAATTCTATTCCATTCACTAATTATTTTAATTAGTTCACCCACTTAATCCACTTCAAATTTTAATTTCCTATACTCAATTTCATTCTCAAATTCCTTTAAAATGATATCAAGGCCATATTCAATTTATTTATACTCAAATAGAATTTATTTATAACTTAAATCATCTCTATTTCAAACCATTTCTATTTTATTCGGAAATATTTCCAGTTATAATTAATTCGCTTACCAATTAAGTCGAATTTTATTTACAACCCAAGTTCCATTTCCAAAATCCACTTTTAATTCCTAATCCAAATTTATTCAACCAAGTTAAATTCCATTCCCATATTCAATTCACTAATTAATCCATCTAATTAGTTCATTTCCAATTTATAACCCAATACCTAATTTTTATTTCAAAAAATCATTTCATTATTTTTCTCGAGTTCAAATTCCTTTTTATAATTCAAGTTTGGATTTAATTTCCCTTACCAAAATATCAACCATTTTTATTTTGGGTTTTTTGTTTCACTTTTCAATTTTATAAGTCACACAACTTATTTTCCACATTTCTATCAATTTTATACTCGAATATATTCATATTTTATTTTTAACTCGAGATTATACATTCATTTATAGCTTAAATATACTTTTATTCCAATAATTTCAATTTTTATAAGCCATTATTTTACAATTACAATTCTTCACTTGAATTTTATTTCATTCAAAATTTTATCCATATGGTTATATAATTATTTCACAACTCGAAATTTATATTTACTTAAATTCAATATTATTACTAATCCAACCCAATTTTTATAACTTATAGTTATAGAGTTACTTTATAATTGACGTTTGCATAATTTAATTCAATTCCATATGGTTCAAATCAAACTCACCTTTTTATTTACATTTTAATTCCTTTTAACCAACATTTCAAAACAAAACTCGAGTTATTCATACTCAAATTAATTTTCACTCCAAACCATTTTATTTTTAATCCATTCAATTTAAATCAAGTAAGGATTCAATTCCAATTTCTAATTTTTCCACTTCCTTGTTTATATTCATATAGCAATTTATTATCTCAATTCCCAATAAATTTATTTAACTTTCCCTAAGTTAAATTCAATTCACACAATTCTATTTCAACTTACTTAAGCTAAAATTTATTTCTCAAAACTCAGTTTCCATATCTTTCTTTAAAATCATTCACCATTTATAAGTTCATAACTCATTTTTTGATATTTTCTAAAACATTTAATAAGGATTCCAAAATTCAAATACCCGGTATTTATTTCAAATCACTTTGAAATCAAATATACATATATACTCTTTTTGGTTTAACAAACCACTTTATTCGAATTTCAAAATCAACCTGATTTTTATCCTAAATAATTCCCTCAGAATTCTCAAAACAATCACTTGTTTTCACTGAAAAATCTCCATATCAATTTACTACGGTACCAATCCATTACTTAGAAACTCGAAAATGAATACTGATGATGCTGCAGTCATCACCAGGATTCTTTTCTAGCGACTGAAGTGAGTTCAGTGCTATATCACCTCCAAAATCCATTTAAAACTATTTTTCAATTCAAAATATCTCCAAAATAATAATACTATTTTTAACCTCAACACTTTGGAAAATACTTCTAAAATCTCCAGGATTTAAATTTTTCAAATTCTGGTTTGAATCCATTTTTAGTTTTTAACTCATTTGTATAACTCATACTTATACAAATCAATTTGGTTTTATATATAACCATTTCAATTCTTATTTTGATTATATAATAACAACCAAACACACCACTATAATAATTTTTTAGAAAATTATTCCATTTATATCAAAATATAGTTTGGGTAAAATTATTTCATTTACCCGCTTCAAAATCATACTGTGTCGGTTTACCGTGTTTAAATGTTTAGAAACTCATATCGATTTAGTGGCGTCCCACTACTCGAACAGAATTTGTATACCACTTAACAGATAAATAAACATAATATAAAACCTGTTTTATATTCACTAACAAATACACGCTCATATCTATTATTACACTCAACTCATTCTAGAGTACTACTGACTCTATCTCTAATGAGTAATCCCCACCAGAGCCAACGTTCTCGCTTAACCTTCAGCTCTGATACCAAATTTGAAGGCCCATAAATCCGTACACCTTGAGTCGACCATAATCCACACCAGAGCCAACTCAAATTGAACGGAAATACGAATCTTTAGGGTGAAGAAGAAAAAAGTAGAAGAAAAATTGAAATAACAATACATAATCTCACAGTCGCAGCGAAACAAAGTATAATATATAACAACAGATTTTAATACAAAAGAATTTGTAACTGTTTTATATATACAATCATCAGAGTACAATAATCAATACATTAATCTCGACAGTTATAATAACTTGTCCCATACAGCAGAAATATAAGTCAAGTACGAAGATACGTCTGAACTCCCGAGCTCATCTCCTGAGCTCCATAGCATTCTTATCCTGAAAATGTAATACTCGATCTGAGCCGAGCATTATAATAAAATAACACCCGAGTCAGTCTGGAAAACCAGCGTGAGAAAACAGACTCAATTTGAATTATTACTATTATTTTCAAAAACCCTTTGAAAAACAAAGGTATCTCGTAAGACCACGCCACAAATAAACACGACGGCTTTTTACCTTACGATAACCAAGACATTTTTATCAAATCCGTCCGATATTATAATAGTGTTTGAATCAAGTAAGTAGAAAATAGCTGTAATGCTTGCATCTCACGTTTCAGCATAGTTAAGCATAATCAAAACCGTACGGTGCATATTGAAGAATGGATTACATACAATGACTAGGCATTGGGGTACCACCTATCATGGTACACTTCTAGAAGCATGTACCGAGGACCTAGCCGGGATCCCCTGCAAGACAAGACCGGCCCTATCCCGAACCTGGATAGAACCGAATATGTTAAAACCCCGGGTGTTCCAACCCTTACCGAGAGCTCTTCCGCATGCACCGTATCCATCTAATATAATATATCCGAGGTTATCTAGACAGGTGATAACATACCCTAATTGGGTATGACCCACTTAGCCTTGCTGCATACCCCTGGAGCCATTCCGGTTGATGAGGCTAGAGGCTACGATTACTTTTCAAGAATAATTTCACTCAAAATGCTTATCGTCCGCCAATGACGATGTTCTGATAGCATTCATCCATACAAGTTGCCCTGGGTCTGGACAAACCGAATCACCGTCTTCAACATCTCCACGGTATTCATTCGTAACGTTCAAACCGGATAGAAATGGTGTTCGGATAATTAAATATGATCCCGGTCTCTTCGAAAACGATTAACGAAATTGGCCAAAATTGATAGTCGGTTATTTTACTATCAATACAACATCCATAAGAAATCACTAGGCCATTATTGGTAATTTCTTCCAACTTACTCATTTCAAAATATCTTTACAAAGATATATGTTCAGTACTTCAACATTTGAAAACAGTTTCAAATCCTTATGTTCTCAATGGAATATTCCCACCCATTCCAATATGTAGAATATTTTTCCCACTTCATTTATATTCACACTTAGGAAGTATCCATCTATTTCCTTACTTCCTATTTCTCGAAATCATTTACAATTTTATTTGAAAATTCCTTGACTAGTTTATAACGAATCCTATAAATTTTAGAATTCCTTAATTAATTCTCTTTAATATTTCCAAAGCCAATTATACTTGCTTATAACTTCAATTTCCCTTTGTCCTTCTTTATGAATTCTATTTCATTTTTCGAAGTTCACTTTTATTTAACTACTTCAGAAATTTTCTTGTTTTTTCCCAAAACTCATTTTTAAGGATTTCATATAATCCCGTCTATTGAATAACCAGTTTCAAAACTTCCGAGAAGGTTTATAAATAAGTTAAAACATTTCAAAACTCTATATATATACACACATATGTAAATAAAAATAAGTACTTAAAAGAAATTAATAATAATTTGTTTTTAAGACATATTCAAATAATTATTTAAAATATTGAAACATCTTTTATAACATCGCTTCTCAAAGCAGGTTTAAAAATTTAGGATAAATATTAAGTATTTGAAAATTCACTTTTGAAGTATTTCGATACTAACCAACTTTAAAATTACATAGTTAATAAATAAGAATTTTCCTTTTTAAATAAAACTTAACTTATCCATAAAATAAATTTTTAAATCTCAATAACCAAATTTCAATTTATAAATCTTCCCGATTTCCATCACATCACTTCTATTCCGATCTCCTTAACTGTTTTCACTTCCAAAAATAGTATCCACTATTTTTCTCACCATATTTCCATGTACTAATATAAATTCTCCCTGCAAATTTATATTCCCAATTTATCATCCTGATATCGAATTCCCTTTATTTTATAAAACATCGTTTATGAATTTTTATAACTCCTTTGAGTTTTTCTTGTTTATAAAAACAATCTTATTTATAAAATTCCATTTTAAAATCCATTCCTTTATAAATTCCATTTATAACTTTCAACCTATTTTTAATATCGACTTCAACTCCTTTTAACATTTCCCGAATATCATTTATAAATTCTCTTTATATAATTCATTTTTAAAATCTCCATTTAATAATTCTCAATAGTTAAGCATAACCAAAAATCAAATATATTTTTCTAACTCATTTTCTTTAAAATAACCCCAATTTCAATATAAATATTTTATATCAAAAATTCCCTTTTATCCCTTAAATTTTTTTTAAAAATGTATTTATGGTATTTAAAATATCATAATTCAGACCAGTGATACAATAGCATCCAATAATTCAAATTACAATAATAATCCATAACAGATTATCTACATACATCATATATTACTATATATGGAAAATAGACAATATATTTGAGGAATCCAGTTCGATTCCTCCATCCTATTTCCCTGCATCCACAGATGTTAATACAACATAAAAATACCAATCCCACTTCGAGGGGGATATCGCGATATATAGGGTCATCCGCTATTATGCGGGGCGCGTAGGGTCTCATCCGCTATAATGTGCGGGAATATCACTCCAAATACTAGTGTATATATATATATACACTACTATATATATAAGATATCATTCAACCAGATAATAATTAATAACTTCAACCAAGCATCCAATAACTTATTTTAACAATTTTAAAATTAAATTAGGCAATCCAAATGAGTAAGAATTTCTAACCTTGATTTTATTTTTGCCGAACATCCGAATTTCAATTTTTTCTAAACTTCCAACTGCCTCCGAAAAATCCCAAACCAATCCCAGATTATATATTTCACAGCTATGAATCTGCGTGACTGATTTCGCTCGATTTAAACCTCGTATAAGCAAAATTCGAATTTATATAAATTAACGATTTCACTCCTAATTAATATTAATCAACTGATTTATTAATTTAATTAATATCCTTACTAACTATACCTTTATTAAATTCTTATTAAAATTAATTACTCAAGAAAAATCTAACCTTTCCAATTATTGCTAATGGTCAGACACCCCAAGTCGCCATCAAACCAAGGCAACTCCCACGTCCAACCCCGACAGCCAGCGGCTCCACTCGAGACTTCACAACTCTACAATACCTACTGCCACCACCGCAGCTGCCTCGCACAACGCCCGACCTCTGTTCCGACCTGGCCGGGACGAGCACCCCAATCCTCACCCAAACTCGCATACGACCATCACCTGAAATGCGACACTGCCATGCTCGAATTCGAGCCTACCTCGTTCGCCTTCGACCCTGCTCCTCCATCACGCACGAACGAACTCAATCGAATAGAACGAAATCACCGCCCAAGCGTTGCCTCGATCATCGCTGCTTCCCCCCTCCTCCCGGCCTCACGCACATCACCGCCTCGCGCGACTTCGAGTCGCGTCGCCCCCTATATTTTTTTTAATTAACGAACGAATTCGTTTTCGTTCGTTTCTTCCATTTTTTTATTATCTGGAAAGAAATGGGGGAAGGAAAGCGTGATTTAACGGTTAAATGAGGCTTTACGTGATGGTGACATGTGAGAGAAGGTAAGGCGACTTTAGATTTTAATTTTTTTATAAATTTTTAATATTGAAATTATCTCGTTATACATATCCTGAAATTCTAAATCCCTATGGAGTTATGCCGCCAGGCATTTATAATGTTATGCCCCTATTCCTAACGCAATGAAAAGGTTTCAGGTCCTAATTCGATCGTATGGAGAAGATAGATTTTTGAACTTAATTATTATATTAAATTTCGATATTAATTTCAACGCGTTTATATCCCGTACGATCAAACTCCAAATGCTACGAAATTTGAAATCCGATAATAATACACTATTATGGATCCAATGGAACTAGTTTCATCGAATTCTGAGACTGTGCCCCGGATCGCTATTTTAACTTGTCGATTAAATCGACGATTTCAAAATTTTGCGAAATCGCTAAATTTTCAGTTTTAAAATCTTACTAACTCAATTCTAATTCAAATAGAATTTTATACATATCAAAAATCTTTTCGATTTCATATTCAACTCCAATTCAATTTTTTAGTGATTTTATATTATTAACCCCTTAACTAAATTTATTAACTAAACCACCATATTTGGAACTTAAGTTTAATTACACTATTTTTGATCGATAAACTTCATATTGAAATCCCATTCACATTCCAAAACTAAACATTTAAAATGAACTAAATGTTCAAAATTAACGATCAAAAATCTGGGTCTTTACAACATTAAAATAGTTCGATGTTAATCGCTGACCAAATTTACACCCAAGAGTTACACAACGAAATAATGAATTCCCTTAAGACCGAACGATTTAATTAGTTTATAATTGTTATAAATTAATTAAATTAATTAATATTTATGAAATACTAATTTGAATATGATTTGAGAAATAAATAATGTTATATATATTTATAACAGTTATAAATATATCGATCAATATACATATCGACAAGCGATTAAATTAGATTTAATTGCATAGTATTTTGGCTTGGGCTTAGACAGGTTTAAGGCTCATCATTAGGGCTGCAAAATTTCGGTTTTGGGAAAGTCTAGGGGTGGCTAAAACATAGGGAATTGGCTTAGAGATAATGGGTTGAGATATTTTCCTCGTTTCTCACTAATACAACCCTATATATATATATATATATATATGTATGTATGTATGTATGTATGTATGTATGTATGTATATGTATGTATTTCTAAAAACAATTACTAACCATTTTGGCCGCCATTACCTTCTACATTGCTGGTTAAAACATAACTCTCAATCCACTCCAAAAATCTCAAATATGTTTAAAATTAAAATAATACTATTCGATAGTTAGAGGTCGGTGATTCCAGACTTGCAATCTGATGAATCAAGAACGGTATAAGGAAGGAAAGTCATTGCTTCAATGTGGATTCAAAGGCATCATTAAATTAGTAATTTTGATTCATTTTACAGTAATAAATTATATTCTATGATCCTATAATGAGAAATTTCATATCTCTTTAAATATATTGTTATTATATGTTTAGTTACGTGAGATTTTGTAAGTAGATGTGGTTGTCACAAATCAGTTTGGTTATGTGTATATTTGTTTATTATACTATTTGATTTATGTATAGACAAATGTTGTTTACTGTACAAAATCAAATTTTGTCACTAATAACTACTTTATATATATTTATTAATAAATTCAAAAATTAATATATGATTGTGTGTGTGTGTGTGTATTTCTCTCTCATAATAGCATATATGCATATATAAGATATATATATATATATATATATATATATATATATATATATGATTTCAAAATTTTAGTATACTTATTTATATATAATATGAATTTAAAAATTCGAAAATTAATTATCATACATATATTCATATTTTTAAATTAACATTTATTGAATTTTTGAATTGTTTATTATATATAAAATAATTATTACATTAAAAATTCAATTTTATATTTTTTTAAAATATTATATAATTTCAGAAACATATAGAAAAAATTTAGGAATTTTTCAGTAAATTATATTATTTTTAATAGTTAATATTATTTCAAAAAAATTGTTTATGATTTATTAAAAATAATAATTTAATTAAAAATTTCTTTAAAAATTTTCATAACCTTTCATTCATGATCCTAGAATTTTTGAAATTTTCAATTTTTAAAAATATATTATTTCATATTAAATAATTATTGTCGAAATCATATATATTTGTTTTCAAAAATAATATTTCAACTTTGAAAAATCTCAAGATTTTTCCTTAGCTCTATTTTATGATCCTAGATTTTGAAAATTGTAAAATTTGAATTTTCATTAATAGATTATTTTATGTTAATTATTTATGGATGAAAACATTATTTTATTCATAATATATACAAATTAAAATACTAAAATTATTATGTTTGCAAAACTAAGTTAATTTTGAATTATAAATAATTTTTAATAATTGTTCTCTCTCTTTCTATATATATAAATATATATTTATATATATATATATATATATGTTTTATGTTAATATATTATATATAATATATTTATACATACATATGTGTTTATATATATATAGTAACACATATACAAGCACATATTTGGAAAACATACATGACATACAAAATGAGATAATATGTCTATTGCGATGTAAATCCCAACATCAACATATGGGCATATTATACCTTTCACGGATTATTATGTTACACATGCACTCACACATATATGTGTATGATACATTTATGTATAAACTAAATCAGATAAAATTAATTTCATATCTTAATATATTTGAATTTAAATAAAATAAATGATTTTATTTAAATGAAATTTAGAAATGTTCTAATTCAGTTAGACTCATAGGCCCAATAAAAGATCCAACGGGGTAAATTTTTTGAAATTCACCCATAACTTCCGCCGTGGGCTAGTCCAGTTCCAACAGACAGCACACTGCACTTGTCCCAGTTCATGCTTGAAATCTGATGTATCAACACGAATTAATGTCTCTTCAAAATTCAAGTGTGATAGGGAAACTATTAGTTTAGAATAGAATTACCGGACCATTTTGGACGCGAGTTTTGTTGTTCAGAATAAAGCATCCATCTTTGTGCCGTAAGTGTGAATGGAATCACACAAGTGGTGTCTAGTCTAACCTTGCAAACAAAAAGACATGTGTGAGTCGGAATCACACTAATTAAGGTCCAGACTAACCAAAAAGCAAAAAGGTATGTGTGAATGGAATCACACAAGTGGTGTCTAGTCTAACCTTGCAAACAAAAAGACATGTGTGAGTCGGAATCACACTAATTAAGGTCCAGACTAACCAAAAAGCAAAAAGGTATGTGTGAATGGAATCACACAAGTGGTGTCTAGTCTAACCTTGCAAACAAAAAGATATGTGTGAGTCGGAATCACACTACTGCGGTCTAGTCTAACCTTGGAAACAAAAAGATATATGTGAGTCGGAATCACACTACTGCGGTCTAGACTAACCTTGCGGACAAAGAGATATGTGTGAGTCGGAATCACACTACTGCGGTCTAGTCTAACCTTGGAAACAAAAAGATATGTGTGAGTCGGAATCACACCACTGCGGTCTAGTCTAACCTTGGAAACAAAAAGATATGTGTGAGTCGGAATCACACCACTGCGGTCTAGACTAACCTTGCAAACAAAGAGACATCGCACAATTGCTAGTCTAAATCATAAAATGATCGTCATGATCAACGAGAAGTGTCAATTACACTAGAAAATTGTCACAAAAGGTTCAATCGAACAAGTCCAGGAGTTAACCGACGAAGTAAACGCAAGCGTTTCATACCACTTGTTTTACTAGGCCGTTTAATTCAATTTCTCATACGAGTGAAATAAAGGCTTGTATATACTAATAGATTGGAAAATGATTAGGAAAAGAGCTTTGTAGTAAAATAGTTTTGAAATCGTTTGGAGAAAAAGGATTTTTATATTTACTACTAGTATAGAAAACCTTTATATTTTTAAAGTGACAAATCACAAAAATGATTGTAGAAACAATCAATCACAAGAATTCACATACGAAGATGTGAATAGAATCCAAAGAATTCGATTCCAAATTCATCAAAGTAGGAATACCAAAAATTCCAGAAATAGAAGTTATCAAAATCAATAAAGGTGATAACAACTAATAAGAGAAGAAGAATCGATTATCAACTGGAAAAACAAAGCAAATCGAGCAGAAATGCATAAATGACTTCAACAAAAGTAAGAATCAAGTTAATGTCGAAGCCAACAATTAATAGCCGCAGTCGAGTACAAAATGAATCAATCATCATTATCAAAGAAACCAACGGCAAACAAAATCAGAGTCTTGAAAATCAAGAAATCAGCAATTTCTCAAAAACAAAGTGACCGAAGTCGAAGGGAAATCCAGATGAGGAAAACACAAAATATCAAGTTCAAAATCGTTGAGATTCAAACTAGATGTGAATGAGAAATCAAAATCACTCAATTTGCAACTGGTCCAGCTATTTTTCATCACAGTGTAACAGGTACACAATGACACTCATAGCATAGAACAAAAGTGGAACAAAGTCCAAAAGTCAAAATGGCTTTAATTTGCCAAATTAAAACAAAATCAACATCGGCTAAATCAATTCAAAGCCGAAAACA
Organism: Allium fistulosum; assembly: GCA_030737815.1. Taxonomy (NCBI): domain Eukaryota; kingdom Viridiplantae; phylum Streptophyta; class Magnoliopsida; order Asparagales; family Amaryllidaceae; genus Allium; species Allium fistulosum. Next base: position 745,732,619 of record CM060905.1, on the reverse strand, counting down.
CAAGCATAAGCGTTAGGAACTCATACCTAACAGTCAAAAATAGTCATATGTAAAGATGAGAGATAAAACATCGACAAATAGTTGTAACACATGTTCCATCTAAGTTATGTTTTATAATTGTCCTAAACCCCAGGCTCTGATACCAAGCTGTGACGCCCCACCTCTATACCCACGCTAGCCAAGAACACTACGGTGTAGTGCTGTCAACTAGCACGGAGAATAAGGCTGTTGAGGAGCGACCATCTATGTAATTGCTTTGTGCGAGCACCGATATGTCAGATAATAAAACATTGCATTTCATCTTTAGAGGAAATCCGACATACCGATACAAACTCAAAGCTACTACACGGTGGCTATAATAGTTTAGGACAATAGATATAAAAATAACACAGATAACATAAATGCGGAATAAAGATGGAACGAAAAGTCTCATATATACAATAACTGATATCAGTTACAATACATTTGACACAATACAAATGATGCAACTACAATTGTCGACTCGTGAAGTTATATATACAAGTACATTATCGACTAATATACATGAATACATTATCATCTTAAAACAGACACACTGACAACTACAACAAGACGAAGACCACTTCAAATGATATAAAAAGTCTTCATAGCTCTAGCAGCAACCCAAAGCTAAAAATCTACAACCTGTAAATACTCGGTCTGACCCGAGTATTACATTCAAAAGCAAATAATACTCGGATCAGTCTAATTCAAACTCAGTTATTAGCGCATAGAAGCAATATTAATCAATCTCAATATAAATGACAGTCACAGAAATCTCGTATATCCAACTCTCGATACGAGAATTGGATAACGGCAGATATAACACTAAACAGTGTTAATCCACAAAACAGAAATCCAAAGCAGTTTAAGCAATTGAAATGTCAATTTAAAAATATCAATGCTAATTGGCTGCAGTACACGCTAACGTGTACTGCCTCGCCAATACAGCCTACGAATTACGCAACAGGTCAATGAATTAAGGACTAAAGAAATATCAATTAAAATATGTCAATCCAGTGTGGCTGCAGTGCACGCACGCGTGCACCGCCTCGCCACAGCAGAATATAAAGTCACCACAAGGGACAAGGGTAAAACTGCTACGAAAATGCAGCCACCACTTGTATTTAAGGGCAAGGCTGCATCAGAGAAATGAAACAGTGTATCCAGTGAAAGAGACAACAAGTGAAACAAGTTCAACATGTCGCAAAGCAAGGCACAGGGAAATTGCAAACTGAAGGCGAGAGCACCAAAGATATGGCACTACAACACCCAACAGAAAAGACGCAGATCAGCCTCATTAGAAAATAAGGTCATCGGTGAAGCAAAATGACAAAAATGCAAATGATACAAGGCATCAATGCAATGTATCAGATTCGAGAACAAGGCAGTGCAACAGCATAAAGCTTCAACTAAGAGAATACGAAATATGTACATATGAACAATATGTGTCCAGGCTCAACAATTCAGAGAAGGTATGCAAAGGTCGGGACAACATGGTATGTTGAAGAATAAATGAAAACTGCAACCATGATCAAGCGCAAGTGCAGTTTGTAAATGGTCAAGACCTAAAACTAAGTCTCGATCATAGTTCAAATCAACTAACAGAAACCAGAGACAGCAACATCTTTGACCAAACTATAAAATTTAATATCCAGTCAAATGCAAGCATGGATATAAATACAACATAGTAATGTACAGGCTTCGAGATGGCACCTCGCGAATACAAGGCAAGACTGCAACATGATTGCAGCTGACACATGAAGTATACAAGTTATAGTAACAAAAGCAAATTGGACAGCAGCTACTGCACAATTGCTACTGCAAAACAGGTACAACATCATGAAGGAACCAGACCTCAAAGAAAATCAAAGAGGTCAGGCACTTTAAATCCAAAGCAATGCTCAGTGCATAAGAACAGTGGACAATGCAGGAAGATTGGAAAACGATATCAATTGCACCAGTATACTACACATACATGCAAAATGAAATCGAGATTTGGCTGTCTAAACCAATCCAAAGAAATGAACTGGTAGGAGCAAAGACAGTACGCAAGTCAAAGATTAGAGACCAGTGCACCAGACCTCAAACAGGCCAGAGTCAATTCAACATGCAAATGAAACTGTCCAAGGAACATACACCAGTCAGATGTATGCACTGGGAAATCAAAAGCACAACATGCACAAGTACCAGAAATGAAATGCAGACACATGAATGCACCAAACTCAACAAGACCAATATCACAGAAGCATCAACATGAAAACAGTGCTCAAGATGAATCAACAAACATGACTCAAGTGTACAAAGACCAGATCAAAGAAATATCAGACTTCAGTGAGACTACAATCAAATGCATCAAAGTTCAAGCAAATGAAGTTCACCAATGCACAGTGCTACTACAAAACAAGTACGGGTGATACTATTGACAAATACACCAAGTAAATGAAAGCTGCAGCAAAACCCAAACAATAATTTGAATGTGCTACAAGAGTGAACACATAAACAATACCCAATGAACAAGGAATCATGATATAGCAGTACACACAGGTGAAAGCAACTGAAATGTCAAGACTCAACCAAGATCACAAGCAATGCAACCAGAGTTAACTGCAAGCTTCAACATGAATAACGCATATATACATACAATGGCAACTGACTCAACAAGGCAAAGGTTATGGAGGCCAGAGCATAGGAATGTGCAGACTCAAGCTACAAGTTCAAATGTCAACAAAGCACATCAGTATGGCAACACAACAGAATGCACATATATGATGACTGCACAACTTCAAATGCAATGCAAACATGATCAAAGATCAAAGAAACGACTGCGGGGTGAAGAATAGAGCAAAGCAAGAACTATCGAGTTCAAGCATGAATCAAAGGAAAAGCAACAGAACACTAATCAGAGAAACCCCCAAAATCACGAAAATCGAACAGAGCTTCGAACTCTAATAACTCAAAGCATGAATTAGATGTGAGCAGGGGAGAAACCACTCACCTTGTTCGAAGTGAAGAGCACGCTTGATCGGAGGAGCAAGCAACAAGGATCATCTCGAAATCGATCGAACCAATCACGCGCTTCAACATACAAAGCCCACGAACCAGAGCGCAAGAGGAACGAAAGCCCTAGCAAGCATCGAAAGAATGAACGAGGCCAAGCCCTAGTCTGATCGAGAAAACGAAGAGGAGATCGTCGCCATTTTTTTTCGTTTGCTTTGTTTTCGGTTAGGGTTTGAAACGCGATTGAACGAAGAGGGGAATGGGGATGGGTTTTCTTTGGTGAATACGGCACCAAGAAAGAATGGACCCAGATGATTAGTTAAGCCCACAATCCTTTTAACAAAAATCTTATAATTGAATTTCAATCCAATTTGAAAAGAATTCAAACCGGCTAAGAAGAGAATTTCAATTCGATCAAAATGCCAATAGCTTATTAGCAACCAGATTAGATCGTCAAGAGGCGATAATTAGAAGTGTACGAAATGTCGGGTTGTTACAAAAACATTTGATAGGAAATCTGGTGATATTATAATAGTGTCTAGGGTTTTCAAGTAAATAGAAAATAGCTGAAATTGTTACATCTATTAAATTCCAGCATACTAGCCACAACGTGGGTAATACAATCAAAAGCGTAAGGTCTCGTAGGGAAAATGGGTTTCCAACAATGGCTGGGCTACTGGGGTACCGCCCGTCACAGTACGTGGCCTAGATCACCGTACCGAGGAGTACGCCCGCTCCCCTGCAACACAAGGCCGGATCCATCCCTTACTGGACAGTTCCAAATAAGATCACCCCACGGTTGGCGCGACCAACCGTACACTAAACCGAAATAAATAGGGACATCTAGACAGGGGCAAACCTTACTCTCAAGTCGGGGCTACCCACGAAGCCTTGCTGCACCTCCCCTGTTTTAGCCATTCCCGGTTGATGAGGCTTGAGGTCACGATTACCTTTACAGAACTCATCTCTTAGAATGCTCATCGCTCACCTGGCGATGTTCTGAAAGCATTCGATCCATACAAGTTCGTTCCGGGTTCGAACGAAATCGAAGGCATTATCTCGTTACACTCGTATTGGAATCACCCTCAGAGTTAACGACAATAACCCTTGCATTCTGAATCACCATCTCGAATCTATAAGTATTATCTCCGTCAAACTCATTACGGAATCACCCACAGAGTTATACTGACGAATAGTTCTTATACCTCGAGTCTTCACTTGCTCCATTTGAATTTCACGACCTAACGTTATTTTGGATCGATGTGGTATTCGGATCTCCAGACCTGGAATCCCGGTATACGGAAACCCGATCCCGGTCTCATCGAAATCCAAAACGTGTCTTTTAAGGCTAAGTTGTTTTAAAGGTTTAAAACAATTCAATTCAATTATCTATATATCAACACAGATAGATAAATCACAATATCACATATAGATGATCACATATCAGCATAATGGATAATCTATGATATCACACCAACAGATAATCAATATTATCATCCATATCACAACAGATAGTACTTATCTCATATCTGAGATCATATCAATCAATGGGAATCCATAACAATCATCAGACATAGGCAAGGATAATAATCATATCATTGATAATCAATTTAAAATGAATTAAATTAATTACCTTACCCTTAATTAATTTAAAGTTAATTAAATTAATTACTTCATCATTATTAAACTTGCTTATTACCATTAATTAATTATAAATAAATTAATTAATTCCCATCCCATTATTCATTTAATTAATCATCTCTGATTAATTTTCTTAAATTACCTTTAAGTAATTATCTTAATTTATTTCACAGATTCATTACTTTGAACTAAATATAGAAATAATCTTCAAATTACTTCATTCATTAATGAATCAAAATTAATTACATTTCTTAATTAATTCCATTAATAAATTCCTTCATTTATTAATTATTCCAAATAAACCCATTTTAAATTCCAATAAAAATCAATAATCTCAAATTACATTTCCAGTTTAATTAATTACATCAAAGTAATTACTGTTTAATTAAACTACAATATTAATCACCTTGATTAATTCCAATCTAGTAATTAACTCCTTTAATTACTTCATTAATTGCTCAATAATTTATTATCTCTAATTAATCCTTTGATTAATTATACAAAGTAATTATACTCAAATTACTTTATTAACAACATCATTCTATTAATTACACTCTGTAATTAAACATCAATTACTTTTCTAAGTAATTATAATTATCACATCATCAATTGATTTATTCAAATTAATTAAAATAAATTAATTAACTCAAATAAATCAAATTACTAAATAAATTCAAATGAGTAATTAATTCTTAATTACTTCCCATTCAATTTAATTTACTTTAACAGTTACAAATGTTGATTTTTAATTAATTAATCCAATTAACAATCAATAATCAATTATATTGATTAATTATAAAATAATCCAGTTAACAACCTTTATTTTCTTCTATCTAATTACTTATTCTAAGAAATTAACTTATTAATCATTAATAAGTTTAAAATTACCATTTATAAATTAATTAAAGTCTCGTCTATGACCTTAATAATATATTAACTGCTTCACTAAGCGATTTCACTAAATTAATTATAAGTGATGTTCTTTAAATTATTTACATTAATTAATCACTCTATTAATCCTCACTTAATCTTTAATTAATTTATTTCTTAATTACATTCATTTCTACTAATTATTTCATTTATTAATTTATCCTTAATTACAAATGGTAATTGACCTTAAATTTTAATTTATTGATTAATTATCCTTAATTAATCTCAACATAACTAATTAAAAATAAATTAGTATTTATATTCCATACTTATTCAAATTATTTACTTCATTAAAACCAAATTTAGAAATAAATCTTGAAATATAATTTAATTTAAACAAAACAATTCAAACATTATATTTTAATATATTTAAAGTCTTTGAAAAACCATTTTAAACATGTTAAGACAAATTAAACAAAGATTTACTTAAAACTTGTTTTAAATACCTTAAAAACTTGTCCATGCTTAAAATTTTACAACCAAGATATGATCTGCTGTAAATTTTCAAAACCCAGGTTACTTAAATAAACAACCCGAGTAAACCCCACAAAAACCACGAGCCTGTCCCGAGTTTCTTCCCACCCTCGTCTGCTTCGAGTCTTACACGATGGAAACGCGATCACGAACTCGAGTGACCTCGTCTTCCCCAACTCTTCGAACTTCCAGTGCACACGAAAGATCACCGTGCACATGCACATCGATCCCGATCATCGACGGTCACCACCACAACCATCGACATGACGACCCCGACCCTCTTGATCCTCTCGACCACCCTGATCGGCGAATTTCCTACTGCAACGAAATCGAGCCTCACAGCACTCATCAGGATTTAACTCGAACTACTAAACTCGTCTATCGACGACGATCACGTCGACTGGAAACCCCGGCCTTCCTTCCAGAGCAACACAACACTTCAACTTCGCGATCCCTCACCACGAGTTCGAGCTCGGTGCGCCATAGTCGACGAGATCATCTCGACACCCTCCCAGACAAAACATAACAACTAAACCCTACTTTATTCAAATTCCGATGCCACGGCAAACGATAGAAGCTTCCACTATTTTTCTCATGATCTACAATCTCCAAGCTACCCTTGAAGTCAACCCCGATAAACCCAGACCTGCCAATCACCGGCAATCGACGAAAAACTCCAAAATGCTCAACTCGAGATATCCCATTGTTTAACAAATTAAAAATCATGCGAAGTATATTAAAATTCGTTATTTGCAATCACGAATCCATTTATGTAATTTAAATCAAAAATCAAGGTTGTTGATTTTTAACAGTAAATTGGGTTCCACTGTCATTCCTCTTTTTAAAATTTATTTGTTGAATTAAAAATCTTGAGACTATTTTTATAATTATCTTCATCTCCTAACAAACCTTTTTCATTTACATATCAAAGTCAAATATAGATGTTATGGTGAGATTTTGAATTTTAATATCAATCCAGAACATGAAATAAGAACAGAGCATGATAAACAGACATCCAGATACATACACACATATACCAGATACATCACAAAGGAAAGCATTTCATAATAACTTAATATATAGATTTAAAATATATGTTACTCACCAAATATCAGAGAAGAACAGAACTCGTTTGCAACAGCCTTTGAAATTCTTTGAAAAACTGAAAAGTGTTTTCCCACTTTGATCATCCTGTCAACCATCTTGCCTCTGTTGTAGTTGTAGTTGTTTGATGTTGTGTTTTAGATGGAGACTTGTTTAAGCTTTTCAAATGAAGCTCCATGATAATTTGTATTGAGTTCGAATGGAAATGGAAGATGATAGAAGAAAGATGGCTTCCAGTTTGCAATATAAAGAAGTTACAGGCTTTGTATTTTTTTTTTCTTCTTTTAAACAAAAGATCAGAGATATTTTTGTACAAATGTAGGCTGAAATGAAATTTTATACAACTCGAATTGATTTTCTTTTTGGCTGCCAAGGGTAAGAGCATTAAATGCTTTGTACCATGATGTCTCATTTTCTTTTTCTTTTTTTCTTGCTTAGCTTCACTCACAAGCTACAAAAATATTATACTTTGCTAATTTCTTTTGATTCTTTTTGTTGCTCTTAGATCTGTAGGCAGGTTCGAACACTTATTTATGCTTGCTTCCTTCTAAATGTTTTGACTGTGCAGATTATAAGGCTGGGAAGTGGAAAATCATTCTTATGCTATACTTTCTTGTTTTCCATTTGAATTGATAGAAATATCAATGAATGTTATTCTCTTTTGAATTATAAATTGAAATATTATTTAAATGTCTAGTGTTAGTGTAATAATTTACAACTATCAATTTTACTTATGTATATATTTTACTTGTTGCTTTATCATAGTTTACACTTAACATTTGTTTTGTTTATTTGTTTTATTGTTAGTCATGTCAATTTAACATGTATATCTATTTTTATTAATATTCTAAAAACTCATTTATCACGTTTTAAAATAATTAAACAAAAGATATTATCTCCTATATTTAAATTACTTATTTACAAAATATACACCAATGTAACATTTGACAAGAATTAAATTTGAAACTTATATACATTTTTAAATTATATAATAACAAACTATACTTTAAAAGAAAAGGAAATAAAAATTCTTTTGTTAACAATTATAAATTTAAACCAAAGTCAGAAATAAGTTCAAAACAATTTTAAACATTTATCTCAAATATTTAAAATCATATATCTACTTATTAAATAGCTTTAAAAAGTATATATCTAAATAAATAAAAATTTCCAAATCACCAGAATATATATATATATTAGAAATTGAAAACAAAATTTATCAATTAATTTTAAAACAGAATTTCCCTATCTACGATATATGCCAATATATATTCGTTATAACAGAAAATCATTTATTAGTTTTAAAAGATATAATTCACAATACAATATTTACTAAGAGAAAAGTACCAATTCAAATATTATAATTCAAAAATATATCAGATCAATTTAATATTTAATATAAATTATTAAATTGATATTGCTCGAAATTCCGGGTCGTCACAATTACACTCACTTTCTTTCGTTTTTTCCATGTTTATTTTCTACTTCTAAAACCTTTTCATGCCAAGTATGACGAGATGACGTGGCCTCTATGGTGACTTCGAGGAATTCACTGACTCTCAGCGTTGGTCCAAGCGTTCCTCCAGCCGTCACCAACCCAGAGAAACGGAGAAGGAGTATAGAAGGAGGAAGGAATTAGATCCCGAAGCCCACCGCCAAGACGAAAGAGAGCGGGGCCGGTCATACAAAGGCGGATACGAGAAGAGGAGAACTTTTGAGGAGAGGGAGGAGCCATCAAAGAGGTCAAAGTTTGATCACCGTCCCCATTCTTCAGAGCAGCAAGCTTTGGCTCCAACACACTCTTCAACGGGCCAAGAAATTCCCTTTACTTCTGCCCATGTTCCGCCTTCAACTTACATCCCGCCATCTTCTACTGTTACTGCTCCCGGTGCATCACATCCTCACCAGAGACCTACCTATATTCTTCCTTCAGGCCCTCCTAAGCTTGAGGCAGCGCTCCCCGAATGGTTCTTGAAGGGCGTTAAGTTTGACCGCGATCTGCACCCGGTCCGTAAAGATTCGTATATGCCACACCTCTAGGCTATTCAGAGTTATTTGGAGCAGGCCGAAGGGTGGGAGAGACTGTGCAAACAACTGGCAGATACAAATCGTAATAACTATCAGAATATTCTCTTTTTTGAGTCAGAGAAGGACGACTTTAAGAGGGCATTAGCAGATCATGATGCCAAAATCAAATAGTTAGAGGAGGAGAAGGAAGCGGCACATCACGGGAGTAACAAAAATGCCAGCCTGCTGGAGGAAGTGAAAGAGACGCAAGCGTGAAAAGAGATCGTCTATAGAGACGAAATTAAGAAGACTCATGCAGAGGAGGCCAAGCTAAAAGAGGAGGTGGCAGCCTGCAACATGACCATCAAGGCTCAAAGGAAAACCATTGTTGACCACGACCTCGTCGTTGAGGGGCGCAACAAAACTATTTCTGACCAAGCCGAGACAATTGTCAGGCTACATGCTTAGGTCGCGCAGCTCAGCCCCGATTAGTCTGTTGTTGAAGTTGAGAAGGCCGCCGTTAGAGCGGATTACCTGGACCATCAAAATACTTTGGAAAGAAAGATGGAAAAGCTGGATCCGACCATCCTAAATTTCTATGTTAACTCCCTGTTGCACCAAGGGAGTCTCGGCTACTTAGGTCTGAAATTCCCACGCATTCGCGCTTTGGTTTGGGAAGAAATCTTGTCTCGTTTTGCTAATAGTGATGATGTCTACACCGAGCGGGAGTTGGAGGAGGCCTACCTTAATGAAGACTTAAAAAGGGCGTTGCTCAAGGGCCAGGAAATTCTACGAGTCGAAGAGAGAAAGAAGCCACCGATGTTGCCTTGACAACTGTCGCTGAAGCACTCACTAAGCCTTTTATTTCTAGTGCTGGCGAATCATCAGGGCAGCCCCACGATCTGCCAGCAAGTTCAAGGCTTGAGACTTTTCCTCAGGTAGTGGAACCATCGAAAGACGGCGAAGGCGGTGAGTATGAAGTTGACATTGTTGGCCACTCTTCTGGCGTAGGTTACCCTCCCATTCCCCCTGAGTTTGAGAGTTTCCAACTTACGTCGCTAGAGCAGGAAGAATTTAATGCTTTCATTTTTGATCTTATAGGTCCGTCCACTCTCCTTATTGATGTACCATCTCCCTCGGCGCCCGGACCTGCTGCTATTTCTAAAGCCTCCATGCTCATTTCCGTTATTGTTCCTATTTCCATGTCTGTGTCTGGCTCGTAGCCGAGGTTAGAGTCTGAAAAGATAGCCACGCTTCATGCCCTGGATAACCCTTTTGTATCTTTGTAAGGTGGCGTAACAGTGGAAGAAATTAAGGAGTAGGAAGTTCAGATGGAGCAGCCTCGTAAGACTCAGCAGGAATTGGTCGCTATCAAGAAGGAGAAGGTTGAAGCGATTAAAGCCTTGAAGAGCTCCCGCAAATCACGGAAGTGCAAAGCAAAAAGAGAATCTTATGAGAAGGCTATAGAGCAAGAGGTGGACATTGCCACTGAGAAGTTTGTTGATATTACCGCGAGTGACACCACTCCCGAAAAGAAGAAAAAGCTACCAATAAAGGGCGGAAAAGGGAGCGGTGGAAGGAAGCGTTGAGGAGCTTGAGTGAAGACTTATTTGATTTTGGTTCTTTCTGAGTCATTTTGTTCAAGTGCAGAGTCTGCATTAGTGTTTTTGTTATGGAGTCTGTATTTCTTTTTGTTGGTCGGTGTTGTGTGGGAACGGCCTCCACATTTTGACCCTGTATAAAGAAAATTATAAGCAGTACATTGATATTTTGACTGCACTCTTATCTGTCTGTTCATATGTCTTCTGTGTACTTATGCTTGTTTTGTTTACACTTATTCAATTTTTATGATTGCCGCCAAAATTTTATTTGGAGTAACAATTCTTTGTTTGGAGTAACCGAACTTGTGAACTTATTGTTTTCCATTGTTTTTATTTTTCAATTGTTTTTACTTAAGTACCGGTGTATGCCCCCAGTTCACAGGGCTGTTTACTTCAAATGGCCGGTAACTTATAGTTTTGATAATTTGAAAGTACGGTGCGGATCGTGCTATATGGAATTATACTAATGCGGAAATGAACTAAGATAATATGGTAATATGAATAAAATAAAACAAGCACACCAGGTATTTTTATACTGGTTCGAACTTCCCGTTCAACGTCCAGTCCCAGACTCCTTCTGGAATTTCACTAACAACAATCCTCACTTAACCCGGAGGAATAGGTTTACAACAACCCTTGAACAGCCGAACAAGGGACCTGAGCAGCAAAACAGGATTTTGCCTCAACAACCGAAGAGGACTTCACACGCCTGAGCAGCAGAACAGGACTTCAACTTATACAGAGAGTATTTGACACAGTGTGTTCTTGATAACACGGATTTGTCTCTTGATAGTACAACCTTCCTATAATCTTCTCCTTATGATATTTAGTGTGATGTGCTTTGAGAATAATGGAAGATAAAGTGATCAACGATCAGAGAATGTAATCCGTTTTAGTGCAGTTTGAAAATATAGATTAGATAAGAATTCAAGAATATTAAAATTAGATTCGGTGAAATGTTTGTTGAATTCTGTAATCTATTTATAGTGAATAAGGAGTTGCAACTATAGATGAAAAGTTATATTGAAAAGAACAGTTGCAACCATTGATTTTGAAAGAGTTTCTCTTTGCTGAAGAGAAGTGTCTTTTCAGGAAAAAAAAATAGCAGTTGTAGAAGTTCAGCCGTCTGAAAATAAATTTCAGACTTCTGAAAATTGAAGCGTGTAAACCAGAAAGGAAATAGGCTATTTTTGCCTAGATTCAGACGTCTGAAATGACAGAAACAGACGTCTGAATATTGTTAAAAAATTGAATTTTAACTTCAGATTCAGACGTCTGAATAGGTCTTTTCAGACGTCTGAATTGAGCCTGAAATTGAGTTTTATTCTTTGGCACTGGTGTGTATTTATATATATCTAAAGGAGAGATTTTCACAATATTTTAATTCTAAACAGTGACCCAAAGCAACATATATGCGGCATGAAGATTATACGAATCCAGTATTGTAGATATTCCTGCAAAAAATATGTTAGTAAATAATATATAGTTGTCGTTGTCAAAATACATAGTAGACATCGTAACTGAGGTCTTAACAATCTCCCCCTTTTTGAAGATGACAACTATATACTAAACTCCCCCGTCAAAAAAGCATAAATACTATCTTCTCCCCCTTTATCATTGCAAAAAGATAATCAATAATTTTCATAAGATAGATCAAGGTAGACATTAATTAAAAGATTACAAGATAATAAGGAGTTCAAAACAAATAGCAAACAGCATACAAGTGCAGAAAAAGAACATCAGAATCTAGGACTTGAGTCACTTCCAACTTCATCATCATCATCATTACCACTAATTCTATTTTCTGAACTTGATGACCATTGAAAAGGAGTGGGGTTGAAAACTTCGGTAGATGACGAGGTTGAACAACCAATACGTTCCCAAATTTTGTTAAGAAAGCCTCGAATGGAATTAAAACGTTTTTCAGATTTCCATTCAATTTTTATCATTCGGTTTTGAAGTTTTGCTTGATTTTGGGAAAGTGTTACTAAGGCATTCCTTGAGCTAGAGTCGGGAGAAAGAATCACAATATCATTATCGTCTTCTTCTTCCGATGGAGGAATAGATGGTTGAGTATGAGAATCATGACGACGAGGTTGTGGTCGGTTTTGATCACGGTTGGCAACCCATTCTTGAAAAGAGATATATGCCAAACTTTCCGGGCATTTTGGCAAACCCATAAGACCTAAGGTTTTAGACCCAAGTTCTTTGATTGAAGAAAATTCAGATTCGGGAAATGGAATGTTGAAATGTTGAAATTTTGAAGTATTTTCATAATGTAAGCACCATAGTGGAAAGTCATATATCGTCTCCGATGATTGACATCCATGAATTCTTCCAAAATTACTTGAGCCCAATTTATAGGTTGACCGGAGTACATAGCATATAGGGCTTGAAAATTTCTTTTATTAACAATCTCATAACTTCCTGTCCTTGGAATAACAGAACGAATTAATGCCCTATGAAGAATGCGAGCTTGAGGACGAAGTTGAATAGAAGTGAGTCAATTAATATCATCATTCAAGAATTAATGTGAAACTTCATCTCTATTATTCAAATCTAAAGACACATCAATCTCATCTAAATCAATCCCGGTTGATGGACAACGTAGAATTTCACCAAGCCTTGAAATTGGTAGATATATTTTAACTCCACAAACCAAAGTCCGAATACAATCATTGCGATTGTGAGGAGTATGATGGTCTAGATTCATGTTTGCAAAAAATAATTTAACTAAAAGATGATTAATTTTGATATTGTTGGCATCAAAAGAAACTAGAGACTCTAACCCATTAGCTCTTACAAATTGATGAATACGATAAGCGCTGAATTCCTCGAATTTGATGAAGGCTCCAGGGAAAAAATTAGATCAACTCATTTGAGCAAATCGTTGCCTAGCTTGGTCGTTCCATAGCCATTGATCAATGTTTGGTGTAGATGAAGAAGATGATGGTCTCGACCTTTTTGATTTTGGTGCCATTTGTGTTGTTTGAGAGGAAGGGGTAAAAAAATGGAGAAGGAATAACTGAAAGGAGAAGATGAAGTAAGAACATAAAGCAAAGGACGGGTTGAATAAAGGGGTTGGTGTCTTGAAATTCGTGTAACATTAATTTGAAATTTGAAAAGATTTCCAGATTTCAGACGTCTAAAAAAAAATTTCAGACGGCTGAATATAAGAAAATTGAAACAGAAAGAAAACAGTGTAAATTTGCCTATTTTAAGACGTCTGAATACATAGTTTCAGACGTCTGAAACTGGGGAAAAAAGATTTCTTCTATAATATTCAGACGTCTGAAATAAAGAGTTCAGACGTCTGAAATTTGAATTTTTACAAGAATAGAGATACAAATAATATAACAAACAGAATCTACAAGAAATTATTTATCCGAGTCACTTGGAGTTTTACATTCTTCTGGTTCGATCTTGGTTATCTCCGTGTATGGTCGCAAGGGAGACCAATATGGTTGACGTTCCCAAGAGTTCTGTGGAACCGAAGGAGTTTGTGGACTCGGCTCCCATGAATTCCATCCAGACGAAGTTATTTGATGAGATGTTGAGGGTTGAACTACATCTTTTTTGGGAGATGTACCACAGAATTTCAAAGCCACTTGTTCAATAAAACTAAGTCGTTTGGAATTAACTTTTTGTTCGTAATACATCTCTCGTTGCAAATCCAACTGTTCTCTTTGGTAATGATGAATCTCTGATATTTTCTCTTTGGTTGATGGAGAGCCAAAGAAATGAAACCGTCGAGATTTCTTCTTTTCAGGAGTATAACTAGAACGTTCACGAGAAGGACAAGGTCTATTTTTCTCATGAGGTGTTGGAGTTACCAAAATTTCAAGAGATGATGTAGAATAAGATGATGGAGAATTGTCAGAGTCAGAAGCCATGGAGAGAAGTAATATGATCAAGTTGAATTCCATTGTAGAGAGAATTTTCTATTAGAAAACAGAAAATAGAAATTTCTTTGATGAATAAGAAGACTAGGATTGAACGATTTAAAAGATAGAGAGTTTATATATAGTATTTAAAGGAATGGCTGAAACTCTTTAGTTAGTATTATCCATCTGTTAAAAAACAAAACAAAAGGTAAAATAACAAAAGGATATTAGCCAAACATTTTTAAATAGTATAAAAATTTATCAGAGAATTAAAAAAATCATAAATTTTGAAGAAAAACAATACCAAGTTCTCGCCTCAGTTTTACAAAAATATTTTCTAAAAGAGGTTTTGTAAAAATATCAGCCAACTGATTTTCAGAAGGAACAAAATCTAAAATAATTGTTCCTTTTTCAACATTGTCACGAAGAAAATGATGACGAATGTCAATATGTTTTGTTCGTGAATGATTAATAGGATTTTTAGACAAGTTAATAGCACTAGAGTTGTCATAATATATAGTTGAATTTGATAAATTTATATTGAAATCTTTAAGTGTTTGTTGCATATAGATTACTTGAGTACAAGCCAAAGCAGTAGAAATGTATTCTGCTTCACATGTAGAAAGAGAAACACAATTCTGTTTCTTACTAAACCAAGATACAAGTGATTTTCCAATAAAATGGCACGTACCACTTGTACTTTTTCGGTCTGTTCGAGAACCACCGAAGTCAGCATCACTATATGAAACTAATTCGAATGGACATTCTTTAGGATAAAATAGACCAAAATCCTTTGTGTTTGTTAGATAACGTAATATACGTTTCACTGCTCTTAAATGTGATTCTTTTGGATTGGCTTGGAATCTAGCACACAAACAGACACTCATCATTATGTCAGGATGACTTGCAGTTAAATATAGTAATGATCCAATCATACTTCGGTATTGTTTCTGATCGACACTTTTTCCACTTTCATCTTTTTCAAGATGTGTTGTTGTACTTATTGGAGTTGGTTTGGCAGAAGTATTTTCCATTCCGAAACGTTTGATTAAATTATTACAATATTTTTCTTGATTAATAAAAATGCCATTTGGAAGTTGTTTAATTTGTAACCCAAGAAAGTATGTTAACTCTCCCATGTGAGACATTTCAAATTCTTTGGTCATTATTTCAGAGAAATCCTGACACAACTTGTCATTAGTAGAACCAAAAATGATATCATCAACATAAATTTGAACTATTAAAATATCCTTTTTCGAATGTTTTATAAAAAGTGTTTGATCAACTTTTCCAATTTGAAATCCAGAAGAAATTTGATAAGTCTTTAATCTATCATACCAAGCACGCGGTGCTTGTTTTAAACCATAAAGAGCTTTCTTAAGTTTATAAACATGATCAGGAAATTTCTCATGAATAAATAAGGGAGGTTGTTCAACATACACTTTTTCTTTTATATAACCATTCAAAAAGGCACTTTTAACGTCAATTTGATAAAGTTTGAAATTGTGAAAACATGCGTAGGCCATTAAGATTCGTATTGCTTCTAGTCTAGCGACTGGAGCAAACGTTTCTTCATAATCAATTCCTTCCTCTTGATTGTATCCTTGTGCAACTAGTCTTGCTTTATTTCTAGTAATGTTACCTTGTTCATCTGCTTTGTTTTTATATACCCATTTTGTTCCAATAACAGTTTGATCACTTGGTCTAGGAACAAGTTCCCAAACTTCATTGCGTTCAAACTAATTTAGTTCCTCTTGCATAGCAACAATCCAATAATCATCTGTGGAAGCTTCTTTGGGATTCTTAGGTTCAATATTTGAGAGGAATGCTACATGGCCCATTTGATTTAGTTGACTTCTAGTTCGAATGTTTGAGTTAATTTCTCCAATAATATTTTGTACAGGATGATCCCGTAATATTTTTGGTGGAGATCTTAATTCAATATTTCTTTTATCAACATTGTTTTCATTGTTTTCAAGATTTGTAGTTTCTATATTTGTGATGTCATTCAGAAAATCTTCATCATCCTTTTTACTTGGTTTTTGTTGAAAATTTTCATTGAAAGAAACATGTAAAGTTTCTTCAACAGTTTTAGATCTTTTATTAAATACGCGATAAGCTTTGCTACGATCTGAATATCCTAGAAAGATTCCTTCATCGGATTTCGCATCGAATTTTCCAAGCTGATCTTTTGTATTTAATATAAAACATTTTGAACCAAAAACTTTGAAATAAGAAATCTTTGGCTTTCTTCCAGTAAATAGTTCATAAGAAGTATTTTTCGTAAGAGGTCGAATAGAAACACGATTCAAAACATAACAAGCAGTTGCAACAGCTTCTGCCCAAAAATGTTTTGAAAGAGTGCTTCCATTTAACAAGGTTCGTGCACATTCTTGTAAGGTTCTGTTTTTACGTTCTACAACTCCATTTTGTTGGGGAGTTCTAGGAAACGAAAAATTATGAAAAATTCCTTTCTTTTTACAAAAATGGTCAAAAACTTCGTTTTCAAATTCTCCTCCATGATCACTTCTTATATTTTTTATTTTCAAACCTTTTAAATTTTGAATACGTTTGACAAAAACTTTAAAATGCTCAAATGTATCACTTTTGTTTTTCATAAAAATGGTCCAAGTATATCTAGAGAAGTCATCTACTATTACAAACACATATTTATTATGATTTAAGGATTGAACTTGGGTTGGCCCAAATAAATCCATGTGTAGTAATTCAAGGGGTTGTAAAGTAGAAATAACTTTCTTAGATTTAAAAGATGATTTAGTTAATTTTCCTAATTGACATGCATCACAGATATGATTGACTTTAAAGTTCATTTTTGGTAATCCTCTGACTAAATCATTTTTAGAAAGTTTGTTAATAGTTTTGAAGTTAATATGACAGAATCTTTTGTGCCATAACCAAGGATCATTTTCATTAGCTATTAAGCACATATCTGAATTGTGATTGATTTTCATATTCAGAACATAGATATTTCTGTCTCTATTTCCTTCAAAAATAAGATTTTGATCTTTATCAAATATGCTACACTTATTTTCAGAAAAAGAGATCTTGAAACCTTTGTCACATAACTGGCTGATACTTAAAAGATTATGTTTTAAATTTTTGACAAGTAAAACATTAGAAATAAGAGGTAAATTAGATGTACCGACATTGCTGATGTTGCCTTTTCCAATGATATATCCTTTGGAATTATCTCCAAAAGTGACAGAACCTCCGTCTGAGTAAGTGATGTTCGATAGCATATTTTTGTCTCCAGTCATATGTTTTGAGCAACCGCTGTCAAGTATCCATTTTCCTCTCCTTTTAAGCAGGTCCTGTAAGAAAAAATAAAAATTGGTACCCACTTTGTAATAGGGTCCTAAGAGTTAGATCTTACGAAACCAAACCCAAGTAGGTTCGGTATCCCCTTTAAAAATATAATTCTGATTTTTATGAACTGTTTCCAAAAAGGTATTTATATATTTATTCCTAATCAAACTATTGTTTGTTTTAGGAACCCATATTTTTATGGTTTTAGAATTGTTTTTACTTTTTGGAAAAATATTAGAAATATTTCTTATTTCCTTTTTAGGTGGAGATTTTGATTTCTTAGTGTATCCTAGTCCCTTTTTATTAAAAGTGGATTGAGAATTTTCAATAATATTGGATAGATTTTCTCTACCTTTATTAAAATTAGAAGTATTTCTAGTAAGACTATCTAATTTGCTTTTGAGGCAAGCATTATTGAATTCTATCATTTTGATCTTAGATTTTAGTTCATGATTTTCAGAGACAATAGAATCATTCTTTTCTTTTTGAGTTTCAATTTCTTGACTCAATAGAGTAAGTTGAGAGTTATCATTAGAGAAGGTATCTTGAAGCTTTCCAAGTTCTTCTTCTAATATTTTCTTTTCATCGTTTATCATATCTCTCTCAAATTCTGCTTTTCTATGATTTTCTAGAGCTTCTTTATACTTCCTTTTAATACTTCTTAAGTTATCAAAAAGTTCTGAATTTATTTCAATCATATCATCAAAAGTAAGATCATTTACCTCATTCTCTGTAGCCATAAAACAAACATTTGCTTGTTCTTTCTCACTATCACTGTTGCTTTCTGAAGAAGAAGAGGAAGAATCTGAGTCATCCCATGTTACTAAAAAAGCTTTTCTTTTAGATTTGTCCTTACGATTCTTATTGTGATATGTCTTCTTTTGTTCGGGACAATCCTTTTGCATGTGACCTTTCTTGTGACAGTTGAAGCATTCTAGTATAGATGAAGATGGCTTATTTGAATTGTTGTTGAAGTTGCGTTTCCCGTTGTTTTGATTTCCTTTTCTATACTTCAAAAACTTTTTAAAGTTTTTAGCAATGAATGCTAAGTCTTCTTCATCTGAGTTGGATTCTTCTTTCTCTGCATGAAATGCCATATTCTTTTTATCTTGTGCTTGTACCTTTTTAGCCTGCAAATTCACTTCATAGGACATTAGATTTCCTATCAATTCTTCTGGTTTCATGGTAGAAAGATCATTAGCTTCTTCAATAGCTAAGACTTTTCTTTCCTATTCATCTGTTAGAGAGTTAAGAATTTTTGAAACAATATCAAAATCAGAATACTTTTCACCAAGTCCTAGTAATGAGTGATATATATCTTGAAATCTAGAATACATATCGTTTATCGATTCATCCTGCTTCATTCTAAAATTTTGAAATTGACTTTTGAGCATGGAAATTTTGCTTTGTTTAACTTTGTTAGTTCCTTCATGAGTAACTTTAAGTATTCTCCATATTTCATAAGCAGTTGTGCGCATGCTCACACGATTAAACTCATTTCTATCTAAAGCACAAAATAACATATTCATAGCTTTGGCATTAGCAGTAGCATCTAGTTTTTGTGTGTTTGACCATGTAGAATATTCAGTTGTAGGAATGTTATATTCAGTTTGAGTGATATTCCATGAGTCAAAACCACTTGCTTGCATATAAATACGCATTCGAGTAGCCCAATAGTTGTAATTCATACCGTTGAATAGTGGAGGTCGTGCAGTAGATTGTCCTTCAGAAAACTAGTGTTATCAGTGTTGGTGTTGTTTTCCATCTTAGCAAAGTATCAGATAACTTTGTAACGGTTATAAGAAACCTTGCTCTGATACCAAATGAAAGTACGGTGCGGATCGTGCTATATGGAATTATACTAATGCGGAAATGAACTAAGATAATATGGTAATATGAATAAAATAAAACAAGCACACCAGGTATTTTTATACTGGTTCGAACTTCCCGTTCTACGTCCAGTCCCAGACTCCTTTTGGAATTTCACTAACAACAATCCTCACTTAACCCGGAGGAATAGGTTTACAACAACCCTTGAACAGCCAAACAAGGGACCTGAGCAGCAGAACAGGATTTTGCCTCAACAACCGAAGAGGACTTCACACGCCTGAGCAGCAGAACAGGACTTCAACTTATACAGAGAGTATTTGACACAGTGTGTACTTGATAACACGAATTTGTCTCTTGATATTTAGTGTGATGTGCTTTGAGAATAATGGAAGATAAAGTGATCAACGATCAGAGAATGTAATCAGTTTTAGTGCAGTTTGAAAATATATATTAGATAAGAATTCAAGAATATTAAAATTAGATTCGGTGAAATGTTTGTTGAATTCTGTAATCTATTTATAGTGAATAAGGAGTTGCAACTATAGATGAAAAGTTATATTGAAAAGAACAGTTGCAACCATTGATTTTGAAAGAGTTTCTCTTTGTTGAAGAGAAGTGTCTTTTCAGAAAAAAATAGCAGTTGTAGAAGTTCAGCCGTTTGAAAATAAATTTCAGACTTCTGAAAATTGAAGCGTGTAAACCAGAAAGGAAATTGGCTATTTTTGCCTAGATTTAGACGTCTGAAATGACAGAAACAGACGTCTGAATATTGTTAAAAAATTGAATTTTAACTTCAGATTCAGACGTCTGAATAGGTCTTTTCAGACGTCTGAATTGAGCCTGAAATTGAGTTTTATTCTTTGGCACTGGTGTGTATTTATATATATATCTAAAGGAGAGATTTTCACAATATTTTAATTCTAAACAGTGACCCAAAACAACATATATGCAGCATGAAGATTATACGAATCCAGTATTGTAGATATTCCTGCAAAAAATATGTTAGTAAATAATATATAGTTGTCGTTGTCAAAATACATAGTAGACATCGTAACTGAGGTCTTAACATAATTTTCATATTAAACTTGAGATTTGGATCACGGCTTGACTTTCCTTCTTTCGAAAGTTTTGCAACTTTAACATGTAATCCAAGTTTCTTGTCATATTCTGGTAAGTACGCCATGTATGCGTGTTTGAGAGATGCACATTGCATGGGTTAACTGAGGGCAGTTTTAATCATTCAGTGTCCTCAGTTGAAACTTTTCTGTTGGTTTGTAGCATTCCAATTTTATTGGAGTTGTGCTCATTATTCCCGATTATAGAAGTAGTTGCGTTGGTTATGAGATGCGCGGTTTCCGAGATCGATATGATCCGTCAGTCCGGAAAGGTTTTAGTGCTCCCCGATGTTGCCTATCTTCGGGCAGCGTGAGGAGTTTAAGTTTTAAGAGCCAGTGTGCGATTTTTCATGCTCCTCGTTGTTGCCTATCTTCGGGAAACGTGAGGAGTTGGTATTTTGGAATATAGCACGTGGCTTATGAAGTGCGCGACTTTGGTACTCCTCGGTGTTGCCTATCTTCGGGCAACGTGAGGAGTGTATGTTTTGGCGTGGCTTATGAAATGCGCGGTTTTGGTACTCCTCGGTGCTGCCTATCTTCGAGCAACGTGAGGAGCGTATGTTTTGGCGCGGCTTT
Organism: Allium fistulosum; assembly: GCA_030737815.1. Classification (NCBI taxonomy): domain Eukaryota; kingdom Viridiplantae; phylum Streptophyta; class Magnoliopsida; order Asparagales; family Amaryllidaceae; genus Allium; species Allium fistulosum. The sequence goes on along the minus strand of CM060905.1, from coordinate 745,711,112 downwards.
TGGTACTCCTTGATGTTGCCTATCTTCGGGCAATGTGAGGAGCATATGTTTTGGCGTGGCTTATGAAATGCATGGCTTTTGGTACTCCTCGGTGTTTCCTATCTTCGGGCAACGGGAGGAGCGTATGTTTCGGCGTGGCATATGAAATGCGCGGCTTTTAGTACTCCTCGGTGTTACCTATCTTTGGGCAACGTGAGGAGCGTAAATTTGGGCCTTCCCGTTGTTGCTGGAGCAACACCGTTTTTAGAAGGCAAGGATCGGGTTCTATCGATCTAGTGGTTTGAGTCAATTTGCTTCCATCGACCCGACGTGTAGTAATTATGAACACAGTTTTGTCGATTCAAAAAGCGAATCAAATTTTATTAAGGAAAGCATAGCAGACTTTCTGCCTATTTACAATGCCCCCAGCATTCCGAGACGGTTTATTTGCTAAAAATAAAGAGTACATAAAGTTATTTTCAGATGAAGTAAGGGCGGAGTGATTCGCTATGTCATGCCCTAGGAATCTGAATTCCGTCAACGGTTGTTAGCTTGAGGGTTCTGTCTCTTAGAGTTTGATTGATGATGTACGGTCCTTCCCAGTTTGGTCCAAAGGTCCATGGAACGGGGTAGACCCATTTGAGCACAAGATCTCCCACTTCGAAGGTTCGGTTGTGAACTTTGGAGTTGAAGTACCGTGCTACCCTTTTTTGGTGGGCAGCGGTTCTCAACTCGGCTTCTTTTCTTTATTCTTCAATCATATCTAGTGATTCGAGTAGGAGCTGCTCATTTTGCTTTTGGCTGGAATTTTGCCTTCAGTGCGTGGGGACTTCTAACTCAACATGAATCATTGCTTCTGAACCATACGCCAAAGCGAATGGAGTGTGGTCGGTTTCCGCTTTGTGGGTGATTCTGTAAGCCCATAGTGCAAGTGGAAGTTCATCAACCCAGTTTCCTTTGGCTTTAATTAGTCGCTTCTTGATGGTATATTTGATGATCTTGTTTATCGCTTCCATTTTCCCATTTTCCTGTGGATGAGCTACTGGTGAGAAGCTCTTCTCAATCCGGAAGCATTTGCAGAAGTCTTTGAACTCGATGCTTTCGAATTAGTTCCGTTGTCAGTAATGATTTTTTGTGTCACACCAAACCTGCAAATAATGTTTTTAGTAACAAAATTAATGACTTTCTTTGTGGTTATGGTTGCCAATGGTTCCGCTTCGGCCCACTTTGTGAAATAATCAATGGTAACTATAGCATATTTGGCTCCTCCTTTTGCTTTCGGTAAGACGCCAATAAAGTCTATCCCCCATATTGCGAATGGCCACAGGCTAACCATCTATTAACTCTGTTGAAGGAATCCTTTTAATTTTGTTGAATCCTTGGCAGGATTACATCTCTTGGCATAATCTGCAGCGCCATGGTTTATTGTTGGCCAGAAGTATCCATACTGGAGGACTTTCTTTGCAAGGGTTTGCCCCCCAGTATGGTCTCCGCATTCGCCTTCGTGCACTTCCTTTAGGATTCATCATCAGACACACACCTAAGGAGGGTGGTCGAGGATCCTCTTCGGTAGAGTACTCCATCTTGTATCATGAATCGGGGTGCTTTTCGGAGAAGCTTCTTCCATTAATTCCAGTCGGTTGGAAGGGTCCCTGCATGTAAATAGTCCTTTATCGGTGTCATCCATGTTTTTTGGTTCAACGGTGATTTTAAGAATCCAATCGACATCCATTTCATCTATGCTTGGGTTGGTTAGAGTCTCAACTGGGACTAGACCCAATGACTGAGTTTCTCAGGAACTCGCTAGTTTCACCAAATAATCTGCCTTGGTGTTTTGCTCTCGTGGAATGTGGGTTATAGTGTAGTGTTCGATGTTGTTGAGCAATTCTTGTACTTTGGACAGGTACGGGGTAAGATTCTTCCCACGAGCCTGGTATTCCCCTTTTACTTGACAGACAACCAGCTGGGAGTTGCTGTATATGTAAATAGATTTTATCTTGAGCTCTCTTACAATTTTCAGTCCTGCAATCAGTGCTTTTTATTCCGCTTTGTTGTTTGTAGCAGGGAATTCCAAGCACAAAGTATAGCTAATGGTTCGCCCTTCGGGGGTTTCAAGCACCACTCCTTCCCCCGAATAGAGGTTGTTAGATGCGCCATCGACAAAGAGCTTCCATTGAGTCTCCACCTCCTGTGGTGCTTCTTCTTCGTCGTCTCGTATAGTAAACTCGACGATGAAGTCCACTAGCGCTTGCCCATTGATGGCCTTCCTAGGATGGTATGTGATATCCTATTGAATTAGTTCTATATTCCACTTGAGAAGTCGTCCGGAAGTTTCAGGTCGATATAACACTTGCTTTAGGGGTTGGTCACTCAACACTTTGATTGGATGAGCCTGAAAGTATGGCCGTAACTTCTTAGATGCAACCAAAAGGCAATATGTTAGTTTTTCTAGTTTCAGGTAGTTTTTCTCTACTCCGGTGAACTGCTTGCTAATGTAGTAAATGGGTCGCTCGATTCTCGCTTCTTCCCGCACGAGGGTGGCACCCAACGCGTGTGGTGAGACCACTAAGTAGATGAATATACCTTCTCCATCCACCGGTTTAGATAGGATTGGCGGAGCTTCCATGTGTCGCAGCAATTCTTCGAACGTTGTTTGACAAGCCTCTCTCCATTCAAAGTTCTTCTTTCCTTTCTTCAATGCGTCGAAGAATGGTATGCATTTGTCCATAGCTTTTGAGATAAATCGGCTCAGTGCTACGAGCTTTCCATTCAGGCTTTGAAGTTCTTTTTTATTCTTCGAAGCTTGGACTTCTTGCGGTGCTGTTATTTGTTCGGGATTTGCTTCGGTGCCCCTAGCACTTACTATGAACCCTAGGAATTTCCCAGATGCTACTCCAAAGTGACGTTTGAGTGGGTTGAATTTCATTCCGTACTTTCAGAGTATTTCGAACATTTCAGCAAGATTTTCTAGATGGTTGGCAGCTACTCGAGATTTGACCAACATGTCATCCATGTAAACTTCCATAGTCTTTCCGATCTGGCGCTTGAACATGGTATTCACCAACCTTTGGTGCATTGTCCCAGCGTTCTTTAGACCGAATGGCATTACCCTATAATAGTACAGTCCCAAATCAGTGATGAATCTGGTCTTAATCAGGCTCGTGCATCAGGATCTGGTTGTAGCCCGAGTATGCATCCATAAATGACATCAATTCGTGTCCCGCCGTCCCATCCACAAGCTGGTCGATTCTGGGCAGAGGAAAGCTATCTTTCGGGCAAGCTTTATTTAGATCTGAAAAGTCAATGCAAGTTTGCCATTTTCCATTGGACTTTTTGACCAAGACTTAGTTTGATACCCATTCATGGTAAGTTGCGTCCCGGATGAAACAATTGGCCATTAGTTTATCTACTTCTTCTCTTCTCTCGGTGCCTTGGACTATTCAGGGCCCAAGCTGTGCCTTTTTTGTTTTACTGGTGTGAATTTAGGGTCAATATTAAGTGCATGGCAAGCAATTTCAGGTGATACCCCACACATATCGAAGTTTGTCCAAGTAAATACGTCCAAGTTGGCATGGAGAAACTTAGTTAGTTCTGATCACATCTTGTTTCCAAGGTGCGATCCAATTTTTAAGACTCACGTCGGGTCATCCATATTGACTGGGACAGACACCGTCAATTTTACCAATGCTGCCTGATCCTCCCTTGAACTCTTCTTTCTAGGGTCCAAAGCCTTGTCGAATCGGCTATTGTCTTCGAGCGAGGTGCGGTTCTGTAGTTGCTATTCAGAGGGTTTGCGGATGTGGAAAGTTCTCCCCACGTCCTTCCCTTTTTCCTTTCTCTTTAACTCACGTAATTCCGCGATATAACATTCCCGAGCGGCACACTGGTCTCTTTTCACATCCTCGAGCGAGGTGTGGTTCTGTAGTTGCTATTCAGAGGGTTTGCGGATATGGAAAGTTCTCCCCACGTCCTTCCCTTTTTCCTTTCTCTTTGACTCGCGTAATTCCGCGATATAGCATTCTCGAGTGGCACACTGGCTTTCTTATGTACTACTATCGTAGGATAAGATAGTTGGCATTGTGAACTTGTCTGGATATTTTGCATTCAAGATTTCATCGGTAAAGGGAGTCCGACTTGGAGCGGATCCTCATTCAACATCTCTTCAGTTTTTACTCTCGTCCATCAACCATTTGACCAGGTCTGCTATGTATGCCTCTGATGTCCGGTAATCCTGGGGACGGCAGTCAGTCACTACACCAAGTGTTTGCCTTTGCAAACAGTCTTGGTGTGTGGGCTGAAGCCTAGGTTCTCCTATCTTTGGGAGAGCCACTCCTACGGGACCCCGTTGGCTTGCAGTTGGCCTGATTGGGGAAGTTTGGACGTTCCTAGCACCATCAAACGCGTTAACATTATCTTCCAATTGATGGTCTTTCTCTCCATCTTCTGAATCGGAGAGATCCATAGTTATATCTTCTTGCGGGGTCTTAGCCCCCTGATTCAAGTTCAGAAGTGATTGCCTTGTGGCGAATGGAGTACTTGCATTTCCTTCCATGTTAATTCTGTTGTCATTCTTTTTTGTGGTTTTTTTCCTTTTCTTCTACGTAGACCAAAAATGGAGGAATTCTCTTGTTCTATAGCAGCCGCGGGTTCAGGCATAGTCCTTGGAGCAGGGATTGACTGCAAGGTTAAGAGAGCATTAAGCATATCCATTACAGCCTTTTGGCTACTTTCCATTTTTTGGTTGATCTCATTAACCATCTTATTCAACTCATCTCTGTTGACAACTTTGTGCTGCCTGGAGGATGGTGGTGGGGATTAACATCTTCTCCAACTATTACCGCCCCTATGGATTTCCCAGAGGCAGTCCTTCTTCTTTTAGGAGCCATTGATTCCAAAGAGTGGATTTTTCAAGCAAAGATTGAGTATCTAACTTCTAGACCTATGGGATCCAACGTAGATAGCTAGATCAAAACCCTGAGTAAAAGTTCTTAGTGAAAGCACCAAAATGTTAACCCAAAAAATGAATCAGCACCCTGGTTTGATTGTAAAAGCACCAGCCTTGTTCTCATAGAGCAATAATATAGATAATAGGTATAGAAAAAGATAGTAAAAGAAAGGAGACAAGGAACTTTTATAGTGGTTCGGATGTTAATGAAACCTACGTCCACTTTATAGTTTTATTATAGACTGATTGCTATTACAAATAGTGTTTGGTTACAAGGCTTTTGATTGTCCTTAGCTAGATTGAATCCCTAGAGTTGGAATCCACTGGAGAATCATAGTGAATCCCTTTGAAAATTTTTATGAGGGAGGTAGAGTGAAGAAAATTTTCCGTCGAGTTTCAGCAACCAGTCCGGAGAAGATCCTCTTTATGTCACAGGCAGGACGATATTTATAGAGATCGAAGAGCTTCTGGGCCAAGCCACTTCGTCAATTGCTCGCTGATGGACACAGGACGACCTAGAGGAGTTTAGCTCACGATCCGAGCCAAAACCATGGATTGCTAGCGATCCATAGATTTAGCTCGCATGTGAGCTAATTGCTTATCTCTTATCTCATTTCTTCGCCTAGCTAGCTCGTTGAGGATCCATGGACAAGTGTGGATCGCTGGCGGTCCATACACTTAGCACATTTTCTTGCTTTGCCTCTTTTGGCATCTTTGCTTCCATATGCCATAGCAAACCATCAGGTTTGCATGGATCGATGGCGATCCATAGAGTATGGATCGCTGGCGATCCAAGCACTTGGATTATTTTTGGGGTTTGAAGTTTGGGATTCTATCATGGCCATGTATCGATGTTGTCCGCGTAGACTCGTTGCGCATTGCTCCGTTTTGATGATGATCTATTAGTAAGTTGTATTTAGCTGCTGATAGGACTGAATGGGCATTGGTTTCTTGGTCTAGTCCAATTGAGTCGTTGCTTCGATAATATGACTTGGCTCTCGTTAACTTGTTGATTTGACCCTTTTTGGTTGAGTTCCGAGCCATTTTGCATTCATCAACTTATTCCGTCTTCTATTGGATCCTGCTAGGTTAAAAACCCGGATAACAATTTTTAAGTATTCACCCTTTCAGATGTTGCCTTAGAATGATTGGTGCACTCCACATCAACATGCCCTCGCTTCTTCCATTTATTGCAAAAGAAATTTACACTTCCATCTTCGCTTATGAATTTTATACATGTCGCTCGAGCAGGGCGCATCACAGCTTACCTTCCACTTTGTCTCTCAGAACAATCTCTAGCTTTGTGTCCACTCAGTTTGCAATGGTAGCAAATGCTTAACTTGTCGGCGGATACTGTGGTTGCGTGCTCCTTCCTCCCACCTTAGGGAAGTGACTGAGAAAATGTCCCTCCTTATGACAATTAAAGCATATAATCTCGAAGAGAAAACGTTTGCCTTCCTTTCCCTTTCCCTTTCTCTTCTCACTGCACATAGCGGTGAAATGTCCTTTTTCGTGACAGTTATAACATATAATGTTCTTATAAGGACTAGGTCCTGACCTTTCCTTAGTACGATTTTCCTGTTCTTTTTCCACCTCTTCCCGTGCCTTACGTTCTACTTCTCTCCGGGCCCTATGTGCAGCCTTTCATGTTTCCACTTTTCCCATCTAAATAAAGCCGGGACTTAAAAGTTTGATAGGGTTCTCCTAGCATACAATAAGATCTTCGTTGGTTAACTTCTCAATTATTATCCTTAAATCTATTAGCAAATGATGACAAAACTTCTCATATAAGTTTTAGAATGAATTTTCTTTAAAATCCAATGGTTTATCAAATTCATTATTTTAAATAGGTCTAAATTGAAACATATTTAATTTGTTTTAATCATGAAACTAAGGCTTATAATATACTTGACTCTCGTAATAATTTTCTTACTTCAAATCATTCCTTTCGGACTTGACCAAATTATTTCCAAAAATGGTATTAAATACTTATGTATATTACTCGATACTGTGGTATCATTTTCATAAATCCATTTCACATATATTTACTTTCAAATACTAATAGTGATATTTTCTAGAGATCTAAAAAAACCAATTTCAAAGCATTTTAAAGCACTAACAAATACGCTCTCTCGCATACACACACACACCTCATTCTAGTATATTACTAACCCTATCTCTAATGAGTTAACCCTACAGGCTTATGTATTCGCTCAACCTGGCTCTGATAACAAGTGTGATGACCCACCTTTTCAAAATGATGCAAGTTGAAAATAAACCACACATGTCCAACTCAAACCGTTCAAAAGACGGATTATCAAAGGGTATTATTCTAAAGAAATACAGAATAACAATAATACGGAATCTCAGAGAGGAATGTCAAAATATAATAAATACATAAACAATTCATGAAGCTATTTTACAATATACATTTGATTTCAATTTTTCAATATCATTAGAGTTATACATTTTAAAAAACATAATGAATAGTGCAGCAGAATAATAATAGTAAATACGGCCTTCAACTCCGTCTTCATCTTTAAGGAACAAATGTCTTCGAAACACTGAATATACTCAAGCTGACCCGAGCGTGATGAAAAGAAAAAACACTCGAGTTAGAACTAAAAATTCTTATGTAAATTAAAATAGAATCAGGTGACATATAGTTGTAAATAATTTAATTTTTTTTTATGATTTCCAAATGATTACTCGAAAATCAGATTTAACCAAAATTTCAAAATTAAATTCTTTATAACATATAATTTCTAAAGTTTAAAATTAAATTTGATACCTTACAAAGTTTAAAATCTAATTTATGAAAACCTTTTAAACTTGCCCAAACTACGATCAAATCCCAACATCCATATTCATGCCTAAGCAGTCAACAAAACAACCAATAACTCACATGTCAAAATAGGATGTCTAAGGGTTCATATCACAATTCAATGGTCCAAATGATCGATATGGCAAGTCATATAATGATGATCATAATAATCAGGGTGGTAATAGGGATATATCGAAGTTAATAATCAACATACATCTAATCAAAATATTATCCATCGGCATCCATGCAATCAACATTCAAATCAACCATTTCAAACATATATCAGACATATATCACAATAGTCATTAGTTACCAATGTCGATGGTTTAACTAGCAGTGATATTCAATTTCAATATCAATTTAATGTCAATTTAAAATTTATCAATTCAATTTCAAACAGCAAATAGTATAATTTAACACTTCAACAATCAGTTTAACTTACAGTAGAATTTTTTTAGTATTGCGTGAATGGTTTGAATCACTCATCTTTTATGCGGGAATGAAAACACTCGAACAAACACAAGACGATATGGAGGAATGCTTCGAACTTCGATTAGCGGACACACATGTCAATAAATTGATTGGATAGGCTGGTGCGACAACCTAAAAGCGACAAATTGAACTTTGGGTTCGACTGCGGTAGTGTACGGTTGGACGGCAAGCGGCTGATGCAACCTGCAGCGTCGAATAGCCTGAGTAGCAAGGTCGCGAGGTAGCAGCTCGAGTGCTTGGGCGAACAAGTGCAGACTTCGCTGATGAGGTGGAGGCAGACGGAGGCTAGGCAATGGTGAACTGGGGGCGGGTGAAAGCTTTGGCGATGGATGGGGAAGCTTGGAGAACGACAGTTTTGTGGTGAAAGGTGGAGGGTCCATGGGTTCGGTTCAGGTGGCAGTTGATGTGGGTGAAGGCTGGAAGGCGGGTGGCAGAGATGACGAAGCAGACGAAGGTGGAGGAGCGGCAAAGTGCTGAAACCAGAAAACGAGGCACAAAAATATTATATATTTTTACTTTGTTTGTAAAATGGAGGAGAGGCGCAAAAGGTTTGTAAAATAATGAAGAGCAAGGAATGGAGCACATGGTTTGAAGAAGAAAGGGACGGGTGAGATTTAAAAGATAGTGCATAGTGTTTTATACAATAAAATATAAATTAAATTAAATGCACCGAATATGTTTTGTGCGACAAGTCGATAGAAGATAGGGGCATGTGTATGAGAAATCGAAATGGCAGGGATATTTGTGTGTATGGGTGAAGTGGCAACCTGAGTACCCCTATATATTATAATTCGACCAGTAATCGTTGAGAACCGGACGTCAAAAAACATAAATAAATATACTGCGGCGATCAACGCGATGAGACGAACCAATTAGTGCAATAAAATCTATACTATGACAGTCGCATCAGAAATCATTGTTATCGCTCATTTACACTGATTTGAAACGTACGACAAATGACAAATTTTGATAAACGGGGCTAGAAGATTAAAATTGGATGAAACGAACTTTGACGTTTTGATCAGGAAATTTTCTAGAATATTTCTAAGTAAAAATATTCACATTTCTAAAAATAATTTTTTCCTTAAAATATTGATCGGTTTTAATTTAAATTTGAACCCGAGTAGATTTCCAAAATACTCATACCAAATTCATTTCAAATTAAACTTAGCAAAACACGTTTTACTTGTGCGACTTCGGTTTATTGAAAATCTCACTTCTCTTACTTTTTAACTAAAAGATCCTAATAAATTAAATTACAATAAATTTCAATTCCTATTATAAATTTCTTACAAACCAATATCCTTAATTTAAATTCTAATATAAGTTGCAACTTTTACCTTATTGCGATCTGTTGTCATTTAGGAATTCAATTTAAGTTCATAACTCACATTTTAATATAATTTCCATTTATAACATCATAATTTCTAACTATTTTTATTAACAATTATATTAAATTTAATATTTTTGAATGGTCAAAAATTATGAGTCGTTACACACTATAACCTTCATAGTATAACACATATATCTTATATATGTGTATTTTTATTTAATTAATTAACCTTTAGTTAATTTATTCAATTAATTAACCTTTACTTAATTAATTAATTAATTTAATTAAACATTTTTTAATTAAATTATATTAATTTCAAAATTTTATTTTATATACATACATGTGTACTTATCTTATTTTAATTACTTTAAAATAACATAACATATATTAGTATATATAATACACAATATAAGTATTGATTAATTACCCTATTCAATCAATCCATTTTATTAATCTTATTAATAAATTTCAAATTTTGAAATTTGTATTTAAATATTTTCATACATTCTGAAAATATCATTATCTTTTTCAAAAATTTTGAAAACTTATATTGTATTATAACGTTTATAATAAATATGTTTTTATTTTAAATTTAACTTTTAAATTTAAAATCATTTATTTTGACCAATTTTGAAAATTAGCCCCATGAGAAATTCAAATTATGCCTTTTCTAGGGGTAACCTTTGGGCTCACTTCACCTTTTAGGTCATACCGGTAACCAGGTAGGATAGGGTACTTGATTAACCAAATTCAATCATGGATGTTACCTTTCTAGACATCGTACTAAGTGGGCAAGCTTTATAAGTCTACCTAATATGACCAATTTAGAACGTATAGGCTATTGGGCTCTGATATCATTGTTGCTCCGATCCAAACTCCTTTGGGGTGACACAACTAGGTACCTCACTAGCGAGTTTTACATGCAGCCATTCGACTAGCATTACCATTGCAGGACATGTAGCGGTAAGAGGCAATGATTCATCACAAACCACAATGTAAGAACCACATATCATGCTAGTTGCGGGGAGCAAACCCAGGACATCCAATATACCATGTGACGCCTTAACCAACCTTGCTCTTATACCATTATTGGAACTAGACTAGCCTATATAGGAAGAAATGGGTGAATTTCAAAAAAAATCATTTTAGATCTTTTTTGGACCTATGAAGTCTTATTGTATATTAGGTTCAATCTAATAAAATTTTAAATTAAATGTTATTTGGTTTAAATTGTTAAAATGAAGATGTAAATATAACTTAAACTTATAGTTAGTATAATGAATGTATCAAATACATTCATTTGTGTTAAGTGTAAGTGCAATATATAAGTGGTGTATGTAAGCGTAAATGAAACATCTGTAAATGAATTTAAAGAGTGAAACCTTTTGTTCCCTTCCCTTACCCTATGTAATTAATAAAGAGAAGATTTGTTAATACATCAAGAGTGAAAAACCTTTCATTTATGAGATTTATAACTTATCAACCAAATTTACACACGTCTTTGTTGTCCAAGTTTTGATTGGTGAAATATATGCATTAATCCATAACAATTATAGATACATATATGTGCATACATATACACACATACATACATATATATAAAGTGAAAATCAATTAGTTGTCTTAAATAATTTAAAATTCAAAATTAATATTAATGAGAATGATTTTAAATAAAGAAAGATTTAACAACAAAATGTTACATTATTGCACAAAATCCTCTTACAAATTTAAATTAAACTAAACATGTATATTTTCCATATACATGACTACTATAATTTAATAATTTATATCTAAACAACATATATCTCTAAGCATTGTAGCATATGATGTGAATATATATACATTTGTAAAAAAGTTTTGATTTTAAGGTTAACAGTTTTCATTAAACTATAAATTTAGGAATGAAACAATACTTTAGATTTTACATGAGACTTTAAATATAGAAAACCACAAAGAATTAGAATTTCCATTAAAGTCCATTCATTAATCGTAAACCAATTTTTTTAAAACAAGGATTGAAATAATTATATTCAGTTGTTTACCATATGAAATTAAAGGTCAATTTCAAAGAATGGTAGATAACTTAACATATACAATTTATTTCATTTAAGTATGTAAATGTTATTTAATTATGTAAAAAAATCTAATTTAAAATCAGTTTTCAATTTCACAAGTTTCCAAAATAAAATAGAAGAAATTGGGGCAAAGTGGGCATGTGTAAATTTGAGATAAGAATTTTCATATCTAAACAATACAGAAAATAATAGCAAATTATGATGATAAGATGGGATTGAAAACATATAAATTTATCATGAACATACATTAAAGAAAGAATATGAATAAACATAGATCAAAATCCAAAAATATGATGAATATTTTTCTATCAAATGGACATTTGGGAGGTTTAATTTACACGTGTCAAGATGGATAATTAAAACATGAGGTGGATCATACAAAGTCTATTTTTATCAATGATATAAATATATATGTGAATTTAAATATAAAAACACCTTTAGATAAAGCTAATAAATCACACCTTCAACAATGAATCAAAGCTCCTTGATTCAGAAATCAACCTTCAGTTTTTGCAAGGATCAAGAGAGATAAGCCACTTTTAATGAACATATTTGATTTGTATCTGATTTTAGGAATTTTTGAAGCTATGGAAGCTCTAATATTTTTAGCCGTTAGAGAGAAAGGACAAAACCAGAAAAAGTTACATAAAGGAATGAAGCCAAAAAGGTTATGAAAAGAATGAAATAAAGAAGGCAATCAATACTAATTAAAGAGAGATTTTTTCCTTCTTTATATTATTCTTTTCCCTTTATTAATTTTTTTGAAAACTCATCCTCCCTCTCTTATGCCAAACAACGAGGAATTATGGGCCTCAAGTAATCCCAAACCAACTTAGCATTTATTTCATTTAAATCCAACTTAAACAATCTTTCAATATTGTACATGGATAGATGTGTTTATAACTTTTATTTACGCACTTTATTAACAGGAAATTATTGTCAATGACAAAATTTCTCAGCATTTTAGCCTCAAGGACAGACCTTCAGTATTTTAGCCTGAAGGACAACTTTATTTAGGTATCAGTTTTTAGGTATCAGTTTGTAGTTATCGGTAGCAGTTTTTAGGTATCATTTTTTAGTTCGGTAGCAGTTTTGGAAGAATATTTGTCCTTATGAATAATTTTGAAAGAATGTTTGTCCTTATGAATAATTTTTATGAGAATGTTTGTTCTTGTGGTTAAAATATTGACGTCGTGTCCTTGAGGCTAAAAATATACAAATTTTTGTCCTTTAAATTAATTCCCCCTTATTAATTATGTAAATTATGTAACACCTCGTAAAATAAAAATAAAATTAATTAATAAGTAATTATTAAAACCAAAAATAGAATTTTTGTAAAGTCAGAATTTGGTTTTAAAACTTACACCTTGGGTTATGGTGATTTTTTGATCAATTTTCATATATAAAAATTTTCAAAAGAAAAAAGTTATTAACATTTAAGATTTTTGGATTGGAAACAATTCAGATTCAATTAAAAAAGTAAATATTAATAACTTAATATTAAAATGGACATTAAGTATTAGTATTAACGTTAAATATAAATGTTAATTAAGGGCCCTCAAACAAATTAAATCTAATTAAAAAGTGTGTAAGTAAATAAATTGGACGCAAAAGTAAATAAGTATTAATAATTTATATCAGTACAAGCATTAAATGTAAATCTTATTATTTATGTAATTGGCTATGTTAAATCAAATCAGAAATTAGAAAGAAGTAATCAAAGGAGATCAGCATTAAATCAAGTTAAATCAGTGCTGAACAGGAAATTAGTAAATGAGAATTAAATAATATTAAAACAAATGTTAATAAATAAGAACGTTAACGTTAACGGAAAGAAAAGCAAGTATGGTAATAAACTAACGTTAATTAAATTAGCGGATACTTAACGTATAAGCAAGATTAACGTTATTCAAATTCAAATTAAAAAAGGTATGAAATAAACGAAAATGGAATTAAAGAAAAGAACGCTAACATTAATATACTAAAAGCTGAATTTAATTAATTAAAATCTAATATATGAAATTGATTCGTGCGCCTATAAATACAGGTCAAACCCCTCACTTTCTCCTCATATTTTCTGAATTAAAGAGCAAAGCTTTGTTATTTTCTTTTCTTCAAAAATTCTAGTAAATAGAGAAATAATAAATTATATATATATATATATATATATATTATGTGTGTGTGCGCGCGCAGAATAGCAGAAAATAAAAGAGAAGAAGAATAAAGGGTGAATCAATTCTGCGAAGAAAAGATAAATCTTAATCCAAATTTAAATTTAATTCAAATCTCTTCTCGGATCTAAATTTATAAAACATATGTGTATGCTTGCGGTGCATATTCCATTAAGAAGAAAAAGGAAGTCAAACAAAAATAGTAGAGTTTAGATCTGAAGATTTGGAAAGCTTAAAAGGTAAGTAGGAAATTATATATTTTTATAAATATTAAATTTATATCGTTGTGAATCTGTTCCTTGTTTGTCTGAATTTAATTTTGTAGTTGTAGACTTAATTATATGTGTAATGAAATTTAAATCCATGTCTATATATTTTATGAATTGTTAACTTGAATCTGGAAAGTAAGGGTGTAAGTTGTAGTCCCTAAATTAACAAGATCTTATAAATATTCTAGATTTATGGATTTAAATGGTAACGTTTGTTAATATGAAATTGAAGTTATTATAAGTTGAATTGGTATTTAAGTAGTATTTTAATTTATTAGAATGAACTATGTCTCAATGTTAATTTATTATAAATTATCTAATTTTATAAATATGAATAAAAGTGTATTGTTTGAAATAAAGGAATATGCCTAAAATAAAGACAGTATAAAATATGGATGTTTATCGTATTTTGTACTGTCTATTTCAATAGAAACAAAAATATATTCTCATGTAATTCCAAATGTAACACAAATCTCATTTTTGATAAGTTATAGAAATTTATATTATTAACATTTCCTTTTAGGGACGGTGTAATTCCAACGCATTAAAATGCAGAAATTCCTAAGTATAAACTAAAGAATTGTAAGTAGAAATAATAATAATAGCATGATTATAGAACAAATATCCAATAAAGATAAGTTAAAAATTAAGTAATAAACGACAAAATGTAGGTAAAGAAATTAAATGAGAAAGTAGTAGCCAAAGGAAGATAGAAAGAGTTTAAAAGGAACAGTAAAATAGAACTAATAAAATAAAGGGGAAGTAATAGTAAAAGATATATAAATCTTTTAAGTTAAAAATAAGCGGTAAATGACATTGAATTGACATTAAAAAATAAAGAGTCAGTTATGTAAAACTAACTAAATATCAACATTGAACATTGGACACATAGTAAACAAATAAATATGAATATATATGTAGCCTCAAGCATGCATTTATGATGGGTGTGAATTATTAAAGTTGGGTAATAGTTTAGATTAAATAAGAATGACATAGTCATTAAAATGGATTGGAATGCAATATCAAGAGTGTTACACAACAGAAGTACGTCCACCGCAAAGTGCTACCAGCAGTTGTGCATACATTATACTGATGTAGGACATATCCAATTATATGATCCATGAAATTATACGTTTATGTATATGTGAAGGGAATACCAAGTAGGATGGTTCGTCTCAATCAAATTGTCTAGTGGGTATTTTTTAGATTGCGTTAGGCAATCTAAATGCGACAGTGAGCAAGGCTCGAGGCAATGACAATGTGATTATCTTGGTCCAAAGAGGTATTGTGGTACTTATATGTATGTATGTAGCTATTGTGAACCTAGGGTACATGAGAAATATCATACGCATATGTGAAGTCGAGATGACTAAATAAAAACAACAGACATTACTTATAATGGAACGCGATAAACTAGTGTTACGTATAAAGTGTATAATTTACCAATCACCGGAACGTTGTTCTGACTCCCTCCTTATTACAACTCATATGATATCTTTAGAGGGACATGTACTCGTACAAAGTTTGAACAGTGGAATAACATATTTCTTTATGCATGCTCGACACTGGCAAAGACACTAAAGATTAAAGGTGTTAGACTTGGTCACTAACTTTATGTTTTATTATACTTTGTTATTCCGTTGTGAGTTTATATCGATAGTGCTCTAATATACTTTTGTTATTTGCAGGATACCAAACGCCTATGATCCGTACTTTTGTGGACTTAGGTTTTGGATTTAATGAAAATTCGGACCCATTGGGGTGCGGGTTGTCCAGCTAAGATGGGGTAAAAGTTAAGGCTGTGAGTTTACCGATCTGTCGGGTTTCCTCGGGTATATTCAAAAAAAAAAAATAAGGCTATGAATAAAATAGCAATGAATGCTTGTAGAGTAGCAATAGTGAACCCTCATAGATTATAAGGAATATTGGTAAGAGCCTAGAAATATTTCATTAATATGTGTGAAGCCCGTAAAGAAGAACCCATAAGAAAATGTAAAATGTTGAAAAAGAAATTGGTATAAGCCTAGATATTAATTATAAATGTTAACGTTAAATATAAACATTAATTAAGTACGCTCAATCAAATTAAATCTAACTAAGAAAGCATGTAAGTAGATAAATTGGACGCAGAAGTAAATAAGTATTAATAACTTACGTTAATGTAAACATTAGATATAAATCTTATCATTAAAGTAATTGGTTATGTTAAATCTAATCAAATCAGAGATTATAATGAAGTAATCAAAGGAGATCAATGTTAAATCAAATTAGATCAACGCTAAAAAAGAAATAAACAAATGAGAATTAATTAAAATTAAAACAAACTTTAATAAATAAGAACGTTAACATTGAAGGAAAGAAAATAAATGGTAATAAATTAACGTTAATTGAAGTTAGGGGATCCTTAACATGTAAGCAAGAATAACGTTATTCAAATTAAAAAAAGTGTGAAGTAAACGAAAAACTCTTTGCCGTTATGAAAATCAGTCCTCTGTTAAGACTCATCGCCCGATGAAATTCGCGAGGAGGAAATTCATCTAGTATATATGTATTTGATGAAAAGCAGATCATATCCATTCAGTCCCAGCCCAATCAATATGCTATCTAGGTAAAAACTTTTAAAATTGAGTAATTATTGCTTCAGATAACCTCCCACCTGACTAAGCATCTTTAACGGTTAGATTGCAACCAACTAAAGAAACAGTGTTAAACAGATCATTGTCTATAAATAGTAGACATTATATATATACATATAATGACAAGTAGTATGACATTTACTACCTAACACTTGTAGTACTAACATCTAAATATCCAATTTCAAAAAGGAAATTTAAAAAATTTTAAAAAAAAACTTTTAAAAATTTTAAAAATAAAAAAGAATTTCCTGGGTAAATTAGAAGAAATAATAATGCATCACTATAAAACAGAGCTAAAACAGTGAGCCAACTGCCTAAAACAAAAGAATTCATAGAGTTAAAACAGACCATTGTCCATAAATACTACACTGACAAGACAAACACAGTACTGAAGAAACAGTCACAACAAAACAACAGTCTCAGCCACAGTTATTTCATATCTAACATTGCACCAAGCACAACCAAATTCAACAGAGCATAAACATATCCATTCACCGAAACAACTTCCTGTCCAAACACGAATTTGTAAACCTAACATAAAAATCAATCGAATGCCTTTAGACCCGAGCTCTTTTGTTGGTGCTACAGGATGGGCATTTGTACTGCTTGATGTGTTCGGCTCTGGCCGGAGTTATCCTTACACACTTGCCATGGAACCACACCTCGCATATATCGCAGCATATCCAGAACTCGTCGTTCGCGTAGTTGTCGCCGCAGGCACCGCATAATGTGTTTCCATGCTCGTCGTCGTCTTCCTCCTCTCCTTCGTCTCCTCCTTCGCTGTCGTCGTCCTCGTTCGGTGGTGCCATTTTCGAGGTTTTTATCTCTGATTGCCGTGATGGCTGTGAAAAAGGGTAACGGTAAATTTGTTATTATCATGTCATTATCAGTCAATCGGTTATCAATTTTAGAGTATAATTTACCGATTTATTCATAATACATAGATATTCATGTAAAATGTTGCATGCATTTAGAAGCAAGCAAATAGCTATATACACTTCTTTTCTTCCTGACTCGTGTCTTTTATTAAGGGACACGATGAAACGTAGAATGAAGCATCGTTATAGTGTAAAACTATGTCAAGTCATTGATTTTCTACATAAACGGTAATTTGTCATCATATAAGTGTTACGATTACCAATTTATCGGTATATCAGCCTTCGATACAACAACCAATTAGTAACGGTAACCAGTTTTAGCTTACTAGTAAAACCAGTATAGTAACAGTATTTGTAAATTTATAATAGCAACCATTACCATACCAGCCCTAAATTTATACATATATGCCCGACACTAAGCCGTAATTTTATACTGATACAATTTTAAATCGCATCAGTGTAAATTATTTTATCTAAGATATTGCACGGCCACGATTTCAAATTGTGCCGATGTGAAAAGAACGTCAAACTGCATTAGCACAATCTCAAATCGCACCAATACAAAATACCAAAACAAGGCAAGCATGACAGAAATAGACCTATATGTGCAGTAATTTTTAAAAGGGAGCTGATTTTGTTATAACTTCTAGAATGTAGATTGAATGGAAAAAATCAAATTGAAAATAGACAAGAATGGTACCATGTTCATGATAGTTTTTTGTTAACATCGCTTGAAACAAAGGTTGGTGGAAGCATTCAATTAGATGCAATGTAAACTTTCCAACACAACAAAATTGCTAAAGAACAATTACCAATTTATGTTTGGGATCTGATTTCTTTTAACGGTAAAACTATAAAGTCCACATGGACTTGTACACAAGATAGAAAGGTGGTGCAAGGCCTAAAATATATGTTGTTCTGCTCTTTAATCTTTCAGTACCAGTTTATGATTTTTCGAGGACAACTATCCAGTCTGCGAGTTAATTATGATTCTTATTAATTATGGTAATAACTCTATAGGGAAGTAATTATGAAGGGACAATTGCTAAGGAAACATGTGTACAAGATTAAAACACATGGATTTGTTGTTGATTTACCTTTGATGATTTGTTGCTTTTGTTACTGCTGATGGCTGTTCTTTCTTTTGTTTGCTTCTTGGCAGTTCCAGTTACAACTTCAAATATGGTTGGGAGCCCGTTTATCATTGAGAATAATCTTCTCCTGTTAACATGATGTTACCAAATTATGGATTAAGAACTATATTAGCATATAGTTATGTACAGCACATTTTACTCAAGCAATTAATACTTGTACAACATGGAATACTCAAAAATCTTAAAATCATACGATTTTCGGATCTCTCCCTTTACGGTTCAATTTACATTCCGATTCAAACTTAGTTAATACTGCAATTAAAAACACATGCAACTCATACTGACAGATTTAATATGCTTATTTATATTCACAATTCCCATTATAATGTTTATAAAATAAAATAAAAATGGAATTAGAAAGAAAATTGAGGTTTAAGTTTAATTGTAGAAGTTCAAAGATCAAAATAAATTGCAAAGTGTGTACAAACCTTAAAATATGGATATTTTGAATCTAAGATTTTCGATTTAAATTCCGTTTCGATTTAAATTTTAAACTTTGCGGTTTACGATTTAAATCCCATTTTGAAAACCTTGCTGCAAACATGTTTAAATTAAGTTTATTGGAATTTGAGTGTACATACAAAACTCTATAGTAGACTAAATGAAATATAACTCATTCAATGTTTATCTATTGATTTGCAAGTGGTCATGAACAATGCTCTTAACAAATTTTAAATAGCTAAACTATGTAATGTAAAATCTAACACTAACAGGAAAAGTAACAAATATGTTTTCTAATCAACTTCTAACAGAAGAAGATGGATCAATTACTAGTTTCATTAAGATGCTGAGTGAGAATCATAAAACTGATTCACGTACCAATTTATCAAGTTGCTCACATTCAATTTGTAAGCAAAATAAGACATAAAGAGACCTAGTATACAAATAACAAAGTGGTGAATGTTTGGAATAGAGTTAGAAATTCACACCAAAATGCATTCATTTAAACCAAAGGTTGTATCATGCTCTTTGAAATCACAGCTAACGCAAAGTCGAGCTAAAAACTATGCATGCTAAATCGGTGCTTATCAAGAATCAACACAAATTAGGAGACTTGTGGGCTAGGAAAAGACAAGAAGCTTCCATTGCTGTCATTACATGTAGATAGAAATGTAAATGAATTCCTACAGCATTACATTGCTGTCATCAGAAAGTAAACAAAAGTGGAATAATTGTCGGAGATGTATTAAGTCAGGGAGTTATGATGCATGTGGCTGAAGCAAAAAAAGAGTATTTCTCTCACTAGATAAGAGAAATTGTCTACAATCTACAATGAAAAACAAAAGTTTATGATGCATCAAGAAGGATAACACAAACCTGAGATAAACTACTGTACCCAATTTGCCAGATAATTTATTCTCGCCATCAGAAACACAAACACACAGCTACAATGGATGTCAAAAATTTACGTTTGTTTTCAAAATGTGAACACAGGATGTTACTGGGGATAAATTGAATAGCTTAACAAATAGATAGCTATCTCACGGTTCTCTTCATACCCCCAGATCAAACATCCATTTGGTTGTGTGGTCAACATTCAATTTTTTTCAAAACTAAAATCAAATCTAACAACTCACTAATCAATAGACAAAGCACTGATCTACTGGAAAAAATAATATCAGAATACACTCTGTTAGTCAATTTTCAATATATCGTAATAATGTGAGCGCTTTTACGAGAAAAAACTATAGCAAATCTATCACATGAAAACTTCTGCTGTGGATGTATGTTTGTTATTACCATAATATAAAACAGCATAAAAAGATAATGTCATCGTTCTTCTGAAACGGTTGGTGATCATGAATCCATGATTGATAAAAGATGCTAATCACAATGACTTGACATGTTTTGTTTGAAAAACAAGCTTCAAATTTTGCAGTTGATGATATGGAACAAAATAACAGAGGACCTCTTAAGATAGGCATTGAAATGAAAGTGACTGAATATACCTGGCATCCTTATCAAAGCCAAAACGGGCACCAAAGTAGAAGGCAACAGAGAGTAACCATGAATCACTATGAACAGCAACTAATGATAGCCAATCTTTTTCCTCCATTCCATCTCTAGCGAAGTTGATTCCAAGTGCAGGCTCAGGAAGCTCAGGAGGAACTTCTTCTGCAGGCAAGTTAACTTCCCACGTCTCATTTGGAAGTCCATACAAGCACAAATTTTCCTTCTCTGCGAACAAAATATATGTGTTGAATTATAGCACACTCGCAGAAGGGGACATACACAGAAAGAGAGAGAGAGAGAGAGTGTGTGTGTGTTACACACACACATATAAATATTTATCACTTGTTATGCATTGTTCATGATCTTCTAATCTTATATGGAATAAGAGATGATTAGTTAGAATAAAGAGTTAATTATGTTATGGACAGAGCAGAACGTGCACTGAAGATTCTAAAAAGTCAAGGCTTCAATGGCAGACAACACTATCAAAGGCTATGCTTTGCATTATAACCACTGGGGGGCTGGATGCTAAACATACACAAAAATGAGAATGTGGCGTAAGAAATTAAGATTTAAGATGCATCCAAAATGAAATTCAGCTAAATGCTTTGTCAATATATACAACTACAACAAATTAACTACGAAAGTAGAATTTTATTCGAATTGACTACAGGAATAAACAACATATTGGCCAACTTAAAGGGCACAATTTCAAATCATGCCAATGTATTTTTTTTAGCTTTTTTCCAAGAAAACACCAACGCAACTTCACGCCAATGCAATTTCAGTTTTTGTACCACGAAAGAAGTCCAATTTTGAGCCAACGGAGTCTGCTGAGTCGGTCGGTACGCAACTTTAGTTTTTGTACCCCAAAAGAATGTCTAATTTTGAGCCTTGGATTGACTAAGTTAGTTTAGTCTACGAGATTAAATGCTACGGTTTCGATCCCCGAGATGAAACTTGTTGGCATTCATGAATCATGTTCCAAAAAAATTCTAATTTTGTAATATGTTTTGAAATGGCCTGTATGTGTTTTAAGTTCAGCAAACTGGCCTAAAATAATTAAAAAGAGAAGTCCTTAAAAATCATTTATTTTCTATAAGAATGTGTGGTATCTACATTACAGAACTGGTAGGCTTTAAGACAGCATTCAATTTATGATGTTAAGTCATTTTTAAGAAATCATATAACTATATTTCTAACTAACCAATATATATCAAACCAAAATTTAGGGAAATAACGGGAGCAAGTGATAAATATCAAGTACTCAATGTTAATGGAGATGGATTACGATAAATGATTCAAATACCTCTCTTGTATGTTTGTGAGATGTAAAAGCAATACTGACAGTATCTAATTCATGTCTGCTCGTTCTGTAGATTGCTTGTTACACATCAAGTGTTTTAAGTTCAGCAAATAGGTCTAAAATAATTTCTGAAAAAGGGGAGGTTAATAAAAAATCATGTGTTTTTTCAAGAACGTGCAGTGTACCTACTCTTTTGTAAAAATCTTTCTAGGTCTCCACCTAGGCATTAGGAGAGGCTTGCCACCTGGCCACCCGCCTGTGATCGTCTAGGCAAAGTTTACCGCCTTATCTCTAAACAAGTACTTAGACACTAGTTAGGCATTATTTGGGGCTCTAAGCATCTATGTGCTAATTTTAGGCTTGTGGGTTCAGCATTGGTAGCACTGATCTGGCTTACATGAATGTCGGAAACAAAATGAGAAAACATTTGATTTTTAATACCACAGCCTAAATCTATCCTATTGGAAACTATTTCCAAGAAATAACTTATGATTTATGTCGTCACTAGGTAGATTAAGTATACATTAATTCCCACCTTGTTTACATAAGGCTATTGACAGCAGCATTTGGCAGCTCAATTTTAGTTGGAAAAAAATGCAAGAAATAAAGCTCATAAAATTATGTCAGTGATATATGCACTGCAAAACACTTTTCCACCAGCAAAAAAAAATAAAACATCAATTAAATTATACACATTTTACTACCCAATTTGGCAATAATTATACACCGGATTTGTTGGTATTTTACTGCTGATCATAATAAACCATTTCCTTCTCAAGCTCATTCTACTTGCAGAGCAAATGCAGGTCATTCCGTATTCCCATCAAAATAAAATGTTTTATTGTTATGAGATGAGATGTAGGGCAATAAGAATCAATTCACCTTTTTGGTTGTAAATTTCATAACAAGTTAAAAATAATAATACGTTTTGGGGCACATATGACACTACTCAACTGAATAATCAATTGAATATCAGCTTAAGCTCTTCTACGACTAGAAAACCAAACGAAAACATTTTAGACAACGAACAAAATTAATGCTGCTTATAATGTGTCCCATTACATAGTGTAACCGAAATTGTGTTTATATCATCATTATCTGATACATGATAAAACCTAAGATTTGAACTTATTAGCAAGGCAAATCACGATATCCCAGCTGTAGTTTAAAAAAAAAGATATTTATAACTGTTAGTCGTCCAAAGCAATTAAAGAGCATAAAAGACGCTTAAACACTACCAAAAATAGAATCTTTCAATTAAAACATGGAATAAAAGCGTAAATGCCCCAAAATTTAATATTTCTATTGAAAAACCCATCGATTAACAACTAAACTCTAGATATCAAAAATCCAAACCAAAAAACCAGAAGGCTCACCAGGATCACAAAGCTGATAAAACTGGTCAACCTCTGCAGCAGAAGAAAAATAAAATAAAAATCAGACCTGAATCCAGAAATTAAATAAAAATACAAACTTTGACGAACCAGTAGTGAGGGCTTTGATCATTCCGGCACGTCTGCCCCGGAAATCCCTAAATACTTCTTCCGCCGTTCTCGGGTTGTACGACCCCGCCACGCCGTCCATTGAATTCGGGAGTGTTCTTTTCAAACTAGGTCTAAGTTTGCACAACAAAAGGGATTGATTAAGCGAGTCAACGAAATTAGTGAAACGGGCCAGCCCATTATGGTCCGCCAGTTGACCCATTAAGCATTTTATTCAAACAATAATTTCTGTGCAATTTAAAGTTTGTTGGAGCACGGGCCCGGGATGGTATCCAAAAATACTTTTTTCTCTTTCTATGTGAAAAATTATAGTATTTGTTTATAAAATAGAAGTTTTTTATTTAAAATTTGTGCTTTCTATATTTGAAATTACACTTTACACATGAGGCTCCTTGAATAAAATATCACTTGTTAGGTTGAAAGTTGGGCCTTGTGCAACTTAAAGTTTAAGCCAAAAGAAGGTCCTTGGTTCGTTTATTCAAATCAAGAGTCACATATAATAGGTTAGAACTGAGAGCTATGTATGTAAGGCATACTCCAAGAAGTTAGATATGCAAATTATTCCAATTACAAGTCCTCAATTATAAAATCTTGAATTCAATTTGATCTAACATACAAAAATCCCCAATTCAAAGCTCATTTTTACACTCTTGAAAAGAAATGAAAAATGAAGGGGAAGAAGATCTCGAGAATCCTCCTTTTTTAAATAGAGGTACATGTATATTTATAGAAAACTCGAACTAATAGATTGTTGACACGTGACACCTCATCAAAAATAGACGGTCATAATCTGCTGACATGACACATGATTGAAACGACATGTGGCACATTTTCCTTCTTTGTTTAAGAAGTTGTGGTGTGGAATATTGCTGTTAAGTAACTCAATCATCATGCGACAGCATGGCAGTGTCATTCCTCGTTAGTATGCGATGGCTTTGAATTGTCGTCATTTGATATTTTGTTTCTCATCTCAATGGCCTTGATTCATCACCCCTCGATGGTACTTGTGAATCAACTCATGAAAGCCCTTCTATCGTCATGTGATAGCTCTTTGAGTCACCACATTAAGGCTCTTATATCATCGTGTGATGGCTCATATGAGTTAACCAACGGAGGCTCTTGTAATCACTATGTGATGGCACTTGTCAATTAACTCATGAAAGCTCTTATATCATCATGCAATAGCTTTTATGAGTCAACTCATGAATGCGGTAGAACTTGTGAATCAACTCACAAAAACCCTCATATCTTTATATGACGGCTCTTATGAGTCAACTCACGAAGGATTTTATAGTCATCATGCAATGGCTCTTGTGAGTCAACTCATGAAGGCTCTTATATCATTAACCCGCGATAGCCTTTGCATTTGCCATGCGACAGCTTGCATAGATCAACTCGCGATGGTTAGAGTTTATGTTTGATCTTTTCCTTACGAAATCTCTCTCTTTAGGCAGTGTTTCTTCTTTTCCTAACTTGTGATTGCTATTGCATTTGTGGTATAAAATTTGCCCCCCTCCCCAATACCATGTTATTTTATACTTTAGTATAAAAACGACGGTTCGTGTTCTTAAGTTTGTCCATCCTGGCCATTTATGCTCTTTGTTTATGATCTAGCGGTTATTATTAATAATAATAATAAAATTCCTTTCCTTCTAAGAATAGCGTTCATTTTTCTCTCTTTCCCTTTCACCGGATTTGTTAAAGAAAAATCGATATGTCCTTACTTTCCTCATTATTCAAATTTCGACTTTCTTAAGATTTCCATTTGGTAATTGGATGTTGTTAATCCATCTACTATTTACGTTGTCGCTTCTATTTAATCTAATTTAGTTGTTTTTAGTTTGAATTTTTTTTTTATTAGCAATTTTTTGCGTTTCTTCTAAAAGTATCACTTGTTATGAATCTTTTTACGTAAACTGGTATTTTTTTTGTTTATGAGTTTCGGGTTATGTTGCTTAAATATTTGTTCGTAACAAACCTAATTCATCATTATGTTATGGGTCATTACTCGACAGCTCAGCATGCGAAGCCTACATTTATTTATTATTTATTTATTACAATAGTTTACCCTTTGAGAGCTTGTTATTTATCACACGACAACTCAACTTATGATGGGTCAAGTCTCGGTGGGTACCCTTATTGATTCGTGGTTGTTTACCATTTGACAACTCAACCAACGATCGATCTAGCTCGAAAGCTATATCCTTATTGACTTACGGTTGTTTACCATCGATAACTCGGCCAATGATGGGACAAGACACGAAAGCTATCCTTATGGATTCATGGTTGTTTATCACACGATGACTCCATGTTTGAAGGCTAACTTTTCTTCGTCGTTGTCATTACACGATACTCCATTACACCATGACTTGCCATTAAATTGTTGATTTTTATAATTATTTTACTACATAATGAACTATCATTTAAAGGCTAAGAAAAATATTATGCGATTGTCCCTGTTTGACAGTCAGTTTTCATTTGTAATTTACCACACTTTGTTTATTGCTCAAAAGCTAATTTTATGATAAATTCAATATACTATGTTTTTTTATTGTCAATACATACATATTTGTTAGCAAATTTATTCACTAACCTATTATGCAAAGCAAGCTAAGGATAGCCTGAATAAGGGCTTAAGTGGCCTCATGCAAGTCCGGAAGAATATGCTAGTCTAAGTTCAAGTCAAAGTCCAGAGATGAATCATATACATGTCCACAGTTTAAGTCCAAGTACAAAAATGAGTTATATGCATGTCAAAAGTTCAATAATAGTCAAATATTCTCATTTTGATAGAAGTACGCTATGCAAAGTTAGTTGTCCAAGCACTTATATGCAAAAAGTCCAAAAAATTGCAATCAGCTCTAAAATCTCCACATCAATTTAGGGTTTACAACTTTAAATTTGGAGAAAGAGTAATGAATTAATCGATCCTGCTTGGATGTCGATAGGGGTCTATTTATAGGTGTGCAACCATGTAGGATGATTGACATATGTCTGGGCTCAGAATCCAAGGTTCTGATAGCACTTTCTTGTATTAAGACTCGATATTACTTTCTTTTATAAGTTCGGCAACCCAATCTCCCTTGTTGAAACTCGACAACATGCATCATGATAGCTACTCAATACCCTTCATGATGGTAGATTCTTGATAAATGTTACTATGGTAGAAGCTCGATAATAATGGATGCGTCATAGGCTAATCATTCCCTAGAAGCTCGATATCCCCAGTTTGTGACTAGACGCTTAATGTCTTTTAGTTGTGCGACATCCTCCCTTTATTACATGTTCCGCAATGCTTCGTGTTGTAGAGGTTTGATATCTCTTCCTACGCCTTTGTCAATCCTGCTGTCTTTGGGCTCGATAGCTTTTATATTGTTGAAGCTCGATATCTACAAGTACATGTTGATTCGACACCTTCATCACCTTACAGGCTCGATATCCTGACTCATTGTTAATGTTCGACATCACCTTCTTCTTGTTATATGCCTGACAACCTTTACGGTTGTTGAGGCTCGACACCACCTCCTTTTTGTATTCAAGCTCAACAACCCTTATATTTACTAACCACTTGGAGTTCGATATCATTAGAGGTTTGGCACCTCTTCTATTCCTGTTGACCACTTGAGTATTCGACATCCCTTTTTGTTGTAGATGTTTGATACCTTTTTGTGAATGCTTGAGACTCGCTATCCTTTATTAGATGTTGAATACTTGATAACATTGCTTTCTTCAGGCTTGACATCTCTTATTCTTAGAAACTCGATATGTTCTCTTTAGATGCTCGATATACATATTTATAGTAACATTTACCGCGCTCTCCCTTCCTTGCATGGAAGAAGCATATTATACTTTAGTATAATTTCAGTTTTCACATTGTCGCGTATTAGTATTTCATTTTAGTCTCGTTCGTTTATTTGAATAGGAATCAATGTTCCCTAGTGTTTCTCTCTTCTCCTATAAATATTTGTCTTCCCTTCTTCTAGAAGCTCTACCTGCAACTAAAACTCAAAACTGCCATTATACTTTTCCTCTTTTCAATCTTGAAATTTCAACAAAAGGCTTTTGATTCCTACAGTATTCAAACTCGATTTAAGGTGTGATTTCTCTTTAATCGATTTAAGTATGAAAGAGGAGTTTTTTGGTTTGATAATCAGGTTTCTATGAACCATTTTGGTTTAATTAGCGATTGGATCCAAGCATAATCATGATTTTGAGAATTTAGTGTTTGGACTGAGACACTGTTTGTAATGCATAATCTTGATGATTGATAGAAACCTGATAATTTTTTATAATTATCACAGACTCGATAATCTTCTAGAAACTCGATAATTTGCTGGAGTTTTGATAATTGTCAAAAAATCAACGTCTACTTAGAGACTCCATACCCTATTAGAGGTTTGCTAACTGGTTGTTGATACGATATCTAACTAGTGACTCGATAACTAGTTATGAATCCAACAATTATTTATTGAATCATTAACTAGTTACAGACTCGACAACCCTTTGAAGAGTGGTTAACTTGTTACTAATTTAACAAGCCTTTAGAGAGTTGTTAGCTAGCTATGAATTCAATATTATTTATAGGCTCGTCATCTAGCCATGAAAAATAACCTTCAATTAGTTATGAACTCACCAACTATCTATGGGCTCGAAACCCTATTGTAAGCTTGATAATTAGATACGAGTTTGGTATTTTGTTATGAACTTGATAAATAATTAAGGAATCTACAACTAGTTATGAAATTACTGACTACGTATAAGTTCGACACCTTGTTATGAATTCATTAACCAGTTAAAGAATCTCCATCTGGTCATGAACTCTAATTTATGAGTTTGATATCTTATTATGAACTCGATAACCAGTTATGAGCTCGACATACCATGAACTCGATAACTAGTTACAAATTCAACATCTATTTGGAGAATCATCAACTAGTAATGAACTCGATATCTTGTTATACACTCATCCATTTTTTTAAATTAAATTTTCCTTTAGCATTTTCTGAAGTACTTTAGGCTTTCATAAAATATATGATACTTCCATGATTTTTTCATGATATTGTCTTACAGACAAGTGGATAGCAAGAAGGGCTCCAAAACCTCTCCTACTTCAGAAAAAGGAGACTATAGACTTGTTTCATCTTCTATAACTACTCAGGTTGAGGTTGACATTATTCTTCAACAATTTGGGATTATCAACGTAGAGGTTAAGGTGGTAGGCCTATCCAGAAGGATAGATAATCCTCCAGAAGGTTTCTTTGCTTTCACCCCAATTCATATATGGCATTCGGGATACCTCACCTTCTTAGAATTCTTCACTCGAATCTTGGATCATTTAGGGATTGCTCCAATACAACTGCCCAACTTTTATACATATCTAAGCTATCTTGAGTTACTGGCTAGGGAACTTGACCTCGTTTCTCTCGATTCTAAAACTCTTCATTCATTAGTAAATCTTGTCAAGATGGGAAAACAACCAGTGGGTACCATATATCACCTTCTTCCTCATCCGAAGAGCCTGATCACTAATTTGATCAACAGAACTAAGGATTGGAAAAACCAGTTCTTTTATATTAAGAGTCATACCCCTATAATTAGGGGGTCTTTCTCTATCCTTGGTAAAGACTTGTTTCTTTTTCATACTGTATCTGTCTTGTAATGGTTATTCTCTTTCAAAATCTGCTTCTAAGGGGACAAATCCTTCCATTGCCAATACAATCGGTACCTTGAGCGTGGCATCTCAAACTATATAAGACAGGCATAGAATCTTGAATGAGGCTAATCTTAGAAAGTACACTTTGATTCTAGAAATTCATAAAGTGCTTGGGGAGCCTTCGATGATCAAGAAGGATGCTCATGGGAAACAAGCCATGGTTGTCATGATTCCTCTAGTAATTTCTTATGATTTGATAGAATTTCATATACCATCATCTTATAATTCTTTCTTTGACTTTGGTTCAACTCCTATCATCCCGGTTGCTAAATCAAGGGAAACTAAAGCTCCTACCTCATCTCCAGCCGTGATTATAAAGGGCCTCATTGCTGACTCCATCGTCGATGCTCTTAAGGCTATTGAGAGTTGCAAGAGAAAGAAAATTTTTGGAAATCTTCCTAATGTTCCATTCCTTCTCCGATTGAAAAGGCCAAACTTGGAGAAGATCGTTCGCTTGCTATTATTGCTGAGAAATTGAATGTAACCATGGCCACAATCAATGAAGACTCTGGTTTTATTGATTCAAGCCTGCCAAACTAGAATCCTCAGGACCAAACAGAAGTCGCTCACACCCTAAGCATGTTATAGACATCATCCCTCGTCCATAATTGTTTTTCAACATTTGTATCAGGAGTTGGTCCTGACTCCTCCTCCTCCTAAATCTTTGCCTTATGAAGCTTCGACCCTATCCGTCCCTTCAGATTTTGATGATTTTGCTCGCTCAATCATCCAGTCCCCAACAGTAGCTTCTTTGGTACCATTGTGGCCTTCTGCTTTTTTCAAAGATAATCTCCACGTTCTTTTTCAATAACTTCTTGTGGTATGTATCCTTTTGTATTTATTTAATACAAATTTTGGCTTCACATACCTTTACTTATTATATATTTTGGTATATTTTAGGTTGCCAAGCACATGTTTTTTCTACAACAAGCTTCTCATGAATCTGTCGATCAAATTCCAAATTTTAAGGTGCAGATTTCTTTGTTGATAAATAAAGTTAAGTCCCTTGAGGGTCAGATTCTTGAAGTCACCACAAAGAGAGATGAAGTTACCGTTGAAAAGAATAAACTTGTCTCCGACTTGGATGAAGAGAGAAAAGCTAGACTAGCGGTTGAGGAGAGGGTGAAATTGTTGGAAAAAGAGGTTAAGCAGGCCAAAACTGAAAATATTCAAATGGTTGCACAAGTTACAACTTTGAAGGATGGTTTGGAAAATAAGAAGGCTACTCTAGTCTATACAAGTAGCATTATTAAGGATGCCAAAAAGAAATTCTCTTCTTTCATAGAACAATCTCTCCCTCAAATAAAGAAGCAATGTTATAAGGAGGTCTTCTTCATCACATATTACAATAGTATAGAAAATTATTCAGAGTTGGACTTCCCTTCGCTGCCAACACTAAAAGACAAGTTCCAAAGGAAGTTCGACCTTAAATTAGGGAGAGTCCATGCGTCATTGCAAGAGAATTCCCAGAAGTGGAAGCCATTAATCCTCACGAATTACTATCTTTTGATGATTCTCTGCCTGATGAAGACAGGGATGAGGATGATAGAGGGGATGGTGATATGTACGATGATAATGGTGATGAAGATGGAGATGATGATGATGATAACGATGTCGAGAACGACGAGGAAATGGAAGCAGAGATGCCAATGAACTAGGAAACAATGGTAATGGATCAGGGGGCCATGACTTAGACCCGTCTGCTCACGATGCAGATTTTTTTGATCTCCTCGAGTTTCAGAATGCTTCTCAAGAAGACACCTCAACAAAGGATGCTCAGGCTACTAGACATCATAGCAAAGAATCCGATAAGGAGAAAACTTGGGCTTTTGCCTCATAAGCTCTCGCAATACATGTACAAAGTTTATTTTCTTCGAATGCTTATACTCACTCATTAGCTTTGGTTAATAAGTTTACTATTTTGGCTAAAGAAAGGAAACAAATATCATTTTGAGATTTTACGCGAGAAGAGCGAGAAGGATATGCTGCGATTAAATAGGGAAATTTGTTGAAGACTACAATAGTCTTTCCGAAAAGTATAGAAGCCTTCTCATTTATGCCAAACGATTAAGGAAATTTTAAAGAAAAACGAGTGGCCTTACTTTTAGAGAGATCTTGTCTTCATCAAGAAAGAGTTTTAAAGGAGAATGCAGAGTTGACCACACTTTTTTGGATTTAAGATAGGGACACTTTAGTGGAATTCCTTAAATTTATATTAGGAATCTTTTTACTAATTTTCCTTCCTAGGGAAGGAAAGCGGGGTTTACTTAGACGTCTTCATAATAGGTATATAAATTACCATGGGACCAATCCTCATCCCAAGCAATGTTGGAATCTTCCCAAGATTGCGACCATTTCACTTTCCCTCAACACCTTTCCTCCTAAGAAGATCAAGTTTAACAAAGAGAAATTTGTTTCTAAATTTTACAAAGGGTCCATATTGTATGAACTTAAGTGATTTTTTATTGTATTATGTAATTAGTATAATCTTTATAAATTTCAACGTTTCCATTTTTGCAGCTTAGTCTGTTTTTCTTGAAAGGCAAAGGTTAAGGAACCATTGGACACTCCTATTTCGAAATAACTTTTAAGTAAATTTGTTAAGCTAAAATGGGATTTTAAGGAGAAAATATTAATCCTCAAAACCTCTCGAATTGCAAAATTCTGCTTTCTTAGGGACCTTCAAGAAGTTTACACACAACTCCCCCACTTATATTTTTATTTCTTAAGTGATGAGAACGACAGTTTACTTAAAGAAATCCGATCTAATTATGCTAAATTGTAATGCGAAGATTCAAGTCTTCCTTCCCGGAAATGAGATTATCATCAATTTCCCCTAGTTCTTACTCCTTACGAATTTAATGCCTCCTTTGACACTACTTTCCCTATGTCTACAGGTTCACTCAAAAAAACTCAAACCACTGCTTTTAATCTTAAGAATTAACTATATAAAACTTGAATTGTTGATGTAATTTGAATTTGTTCATGCTTGTAAACCTTGTTGTTATTAATAAAACACATGTTTTTCCTATGTGTTGATTTTTATTTTATTTATTCTTACTATGAACATCAACTAATACTTACATCCAGCGATCTCGACCTCTCTTCTCGATTAGATAGACTTAAGGCTGGACTGATGTTAGATATTGGGAAGCGCGCCTCTCAAGACGCTTCAGTTATATCATTTTTGGACAACCTAGAAGCATGTAAATGGCATAACAAATACTATAACTTGAGGTCCACGTTAGGAGAAAATCAAAGGGAAAGATAAGGAGATCAAAGGGCTGAAAGAAAGCATAGATGTAGTTGGTCAATCCAGACTTCTAGATCAAATGATCGAGGTTGATATAGAGATTGCTCGACTGTGTCAGAAAATCGAACACCTTGAGGTTGACCTGCTAAAAAGCCAAGTGTCATGTCAATCTCTAGAGCTCATTACAAGTGGAGGCAAATCCAGCCTTCCCACTCCTACTCCTCCAAGGAAAATTAGGTCTAAATCCTTAACTGGTAAAAAGAAATTTCCTTCTTTGGAAAACCCACCTCTGGGCTTGGATGATGGAGAGATTGCTAGATGGTTCCAAGAGTATAAATATGAATGTACCCAGTTTTTGAAAGGAAAATGGGATGAACAAGTTTTGGAACATCTCAATAAATATCGAAGTCAGGTCGAGGAGCCAGGGCATGAGAAATATGCTCTTGAACATAAGGTCAAAACTCTTAAATGGGCTAATAAAATGCTCGACCACGCACTCAAGGTTAAAATTGACTCTATTGATGATACGAATCTCATTCGAAAGAATGAGAAGAAAGTCAAAGAATAGCGATTCATTATATCACCAGACCTTCTTCGGCCGTTGAAGTCTTGAAGGAACAAATTAAAGACCTTGAGTCTCAATTGGAAATAACTAAGGTGACGTAGCTTGAAAATTCCTTATTGGATTCCCTTGTTGATTATTTGCTTAAAATAATAGTTTCTTTTGGCTCGAAATCGACTATTCCTTCTTAGGTCCAGAAGTGAACCAAAGGTTGAGCAGAGCAACAGAAGCAGGATACAGACATTATTTACCATTCTTTTTATATGGGTGTGCTCATCATCTAAAGAATATTGGAGGCCCTCCTCTTTTACTTAGAGATGCCCCTGCTTCAAGCTAAAGTCATCCATGTCCTCTTAAGATTGAGGGAAGGGGAAAGAAAAAGTATACCAACATCATCCGCTCCCTCAACGTCCTCCTCTAGAAGAGTAAGATAGCTTTCCTTGATATTTGTAATTTTTGTATGTAAATTTTGTAAATAACTTTGTACCTGAATAATTAATATTTCCAATAGACCTTGTATTTTCCTCCTTGTTCTAATCTTGTATTTGAACTCGTTGAGCTGTTTGAAATTTGCAATTCACTTTAGGGCTTTAGACTTATTCAATATGATCTATGGTATTTGATTAAGCATAGATTTATTTGCTCCTTGTGTCCTCGAAGAGTGCTTTAGACAGGCTCTGATTTGAGAGTCATTTGTCGGGCCTTGTAGTATTTGCTTGTCCCATTCCTTGCATGAAAGAAGCTTTTACACTTTAGCGTGAATCCAAGTTCAATTAAGAAGACCGGAAATCCACTCGATAAGAAAAGCAGAAAACAATAAATTCAATTGATAAGAAGACCAGAAATTCATTTGGTAAGAAGACCATAAATTCAATTGATGAGAATACCAGAAATCCATCTGCTAAGATTCACATTCAACTAATAGGAGACTAGAAATTCGACCAATAACGGAGATTCCCGTTATTTGACAGAATATTTATGACAAGGAGATTCATAATTTCTTAGATGTCCATATTTGATGCTGAAACCCTTGGTTCTGGGTAATGATAATTCTTGACCTTTCCTTCGAAGACCGCTGTAATTTTAGCTTAGAGCCAGATTGGTTATGTTTAATTACACTTCCTTTAAGAAAATTACTTCGATCCATTCTCAAGACAAAGTTACACTTGCCTGATTGATCTCTCTTGCCCCTTATTACCTTTTAGGTAATGATTTAGGATTTGATTAATCTCTTTTGCCCCTTATTACCTTTTAGGTAATGATTTTGGCTTTGGTTGATCTCTTTCACCCCTTATTACCTTTTAAGTAACGATTTAGACTAGTCGGTGCATTTGGTTATCCATCTTAGGTAGAACCAAACTGTTACCCACCTTCCCTGTAGGAGGCGCTCCATTTAGCCCTTATAGCCAGAACTGAAGGCTGGTGGTGCTTTGGTCAGGCCATCTTAAACAGGACCAAAGGCTTACTCCGTCCAACCTATAAGAGGCGCTCCGACCAGGCCTCATAGATAAGACCGAAGGCTTGTAGTGCTCTGGACAAACTTTATGTAACATCCCTAATTTTTGATAACATTATTTAGAAGATTTAATTAGATAAATTAAATAGAATAATGATGATAAGGAGATTGAGATTTGATTAAATTACATAATAGGGTTGTGCTTATTAACAAAGTAAATGGGCTTTAAAATGGCTTATTGGTTAATTAAACTACACATGGGCATATTAATAAATAGCCATTTATTTTACACGGCTATATCCTTTTGTGATTGTCCATTCACGTTTCACGTTTCATTTCCACTTTCACAAACGAAAATTCTAAACCCTAAGCAAAAGGCGGCCATTATCAAGGAAGAAAAGAGGAATTTTAATCTAAACCTAAGGATCAAAAGCTAGGGGGGATTAATCAACAACAAATCTCAAATTCCTAATCAAGTTTAAGGTGAATAATAATCTTCTACCATCACTATTTTTATTCTATGATTATATGGTTTCGAATTTATGATTTAAATTCGTTTTGTGATAAATTGGATGATGATATGCTTGAGTTATATTATGATGATTTGTTTTAATTCATAAACACATGAATTTGTACGGTTTTAGTATAAAACCAAGATTTTATGACAAGATTTTATGATTTCAGATTGAAATGGAAAATTTTTAAGTTAAGTAAAACATGATTTTGGAGATGGGTTTTAATTTTTAGAATTTTCCAAGCTATGGAAATTTTATTCTGAATTTTCATTGAAAAATATGACATAATTAGGTTTAAAATTTATTTCGCGAATTTTAGAAAGAAATTGGGTCTAAAATTTTAATATGTTTGATTACATGATGAAATTGAATTTCCATGATTTTTGGGGATTTTTCCCAGTTGATTTATTTGAAGAAATAAATTATTTTAAAAGAAGGGATTTCC
The DNA here is from genome assembly GCA_030737815.1 of Allium fistulosum. NCBI lineage: Eukaryota > Viridiplantae > Streptophyta > Magnoliopsida > Asparagales > Amaryllidaceae > Allium > Allium fistulosum. Next base: position 745,675,651 of record CM060905.1, on the reverse strand, counting down.
TGTAAAATGTCAGTTTTTGGTTATATAGAAAGGTTTTAACGTTTAAATCCTTTAATTTGGATCTTAATAAATGCGGCAGTTTTAAAAAGGTAAAGTATTTGAAAAGATTTTATGGCGGCCAATTAGTGTTTTACAAATAGGCAAGTTGTTAAAAAGAAATTACTAAAAGTTGCTATAATTTAGCCTTTAAACCAGAAAAGGGTGTTTCGCCTCTGTTATTAAGTACATTCCGACTCCATTGTCTCCGCCTCATCTTAGTCGAAACCAACACAGTCGAAACCACTATAGTCGAAACCAATACACATGATAACACTTAGGTGGTATGCAGTGGATTAGAAGGAAGGCGGAAGTCATGGTGTCGAATGGTGTAGCTTCCGATGGGGTCGAAACCCTACTATGTTTTCATAAGTTAAACCCCTTACCTAGTTTTACCTAAAGCTTTTGACACAGTCAAAAGCTATGCTTTCGAAAAGGATTTATAATTAGCTTTCGAAGAAGGTTTCCATGTTATGTTAAAGTATTTTCTTTCGAAAGAGTACCTTTTTTTTAAATAATTTCTTCCGAAAGGAGAGGTTTCATCCCAGTCGAAACCAAGCCGCTAACCCCCCCTTTCGACTACATTGTAGTCATCTATGTTGTCGAAAGGGTTATTCTATTTTAACCTAAGCCTTTTTCCTGTATGCTCTCGAATAGGTTGGGGGTTTCAAAGGTGATGGAGTCGAAAGGGGTTTCAACTTTGTCCTTCAAAGTTTTTGATTTAAAGGTTTTGCTTTCGACTAAGATGGTTCCGACACCATCAATTTTTCCCTAAAACAATTTTTTGTTGGTTTCGAAAGAGGTACTTTCGTATATAACCGTTTTTCCCAAATGATTTTTAAGAGTAAACCAATGCTTTCGAAAGGGGTACTTTCATTTGTTTCAAAGCTTTATATTTTTAAAAGATGATCTGATACCATCGAAAGGTATAATAGGTTTCGAATGAGAATGTTTATTAAGGGCTTCGAAAGGTATGTATTCAATGTTTTGAAAAGAGATCTTTGCTTTCGAAAGGAGGCTATCCAGAGGTTTCGAAAGAGATGTTTTTTGTTTCAAAACATAAACCCAATCTCAATTTAAAGTAATAACCATGGCATAGATAAAGATTTTGAAATGTTATTCACTTTGTTATTAACCCATAACTGTATTTTGGGGAAATGGCAGAATAACCAATTAGGTTGACCCAGTAGTGAATATAACTTAATAGATGTTAAAATTTAAACCAAAGATATTAGCAGGGGCCAATAGGTTTGCACTAAGCCCATGAAAACTGTATGATATTGGCAGGGACCAATAGGTTCATAGTCAGCCCATGAAAACTATGATTTGATATTGGTAGAAGCCAGTAGGTTTGTAGTTAGCCCATGAAAACTATATCCGGATTAAGATATTGGCAGTCAGCCAATAGGTTCCTAGTTAGCCCATGAAAACTAGGATAAGAAATAAGATATTGGAGTTACCAATAGGTTCTTAGTGATCCCATGAAAACTAAGTTATTGGACAGATAGTCCTTAACATTCTAACAGGTTAATAGTAATCCTAGAAACTATAATTGAGACAGATAGTTAGAATGAATGGGGATGGGTAATCCAGAATTAATTTAATTGTTTTGCATATCATCATAATGTTTTGAAATACTACGTTTTAACCATTGTGGATGTAGGAGCACAGTATATGGCTTTATAAATGTTTTAGGATACCAGTGAGAGGAAAACCCATTCCACTAAGCGGTGGGGTCTCACTAGATATCCAAATGGTTTGAGATGGTAAATTATTATTCATACCAGGCTTTATGTCTGACTCGAAGTTTTTGTTTTCCCCTTAAACTCTCGGGTACTCAATTGATTTTGAGTAGGTTGAGAGTTAAGGTTTCCACGTGTTCTTTTAGCCGAATAAAGCTTCCAAGGACATGTAGGAGGCAAACTTGTTATTAGAGTTCGTTTTATTTTCGCTGTGTGTTTTGTTTGTAATGGAAAATTGTTTACTTACCTATCTATATACTCTGATCTACCAAAGGGCATCTTCATATGTCGCTCTTGGGGTATTTTGTAATAAATATATGTTATTTGAACATGGTCTGTGAATTAGGATTATGTAATCAATTTGGAATATTTTGAAATGGAATTTGGAATTTGTTTTGCTGTTTAAATTTCTTCCATATGCTTGTGTTTCTATGTATCGATGTATCTAATATCGCCGTGTTTGGTCACCGAGGATTAATAACTATGGATGACTGCAGCAACCGTAGCCGTTAGTTTTGGGCCCCCAAATAAGGGGATGTTACAAGTTAGTATCAGTGCATAGGTTTATGAAACTTTAAAAGAAACTTAAACCTAAAAGACTTTTCAAACATAATCCAATGAATCAAATAATAAGATTGGGGTTTGGGTTAACGCTATAGTAACGTACTTGTATTTTCTATATATATAGTTATATATAAGTACGTATCCCCCGTTCTCTTAGACCGTTCTTATGTATCTTACTAAGGATCGTATGCAGATTTACGAGAAAGGAGATATGGAAGCAGGAAACGGAAGAGGAAAAATCGATGGAGAAAGCACCACAACTAATGGGAATGCTTAACCCACTACCAGGAGAAACCCGGGTCGACCGGCTAATGCTAGTAACCAAAATGCTAAAGCCAATGTGGGTGCTGGTAATCCACCAGTAGATATAGGGGCGATGTATCAGTTCTTAGCCGGCTTGATGCAAGCTGGTGCTGCTATTGGAGTTGCTAGAAATGGAGGAGGAGCAAATCCTGTGGCTCCAGTTGGAAATATTACTTTGCTAAGTAGAGATTACACTAGTTTTGTTGAGAAGCCATTTTTGGAACGGAGAGTGTCATAGAAGTTCAGAATTGGCTGTTGCATTGTGAGCGTATATTTAATGATTTGGGTATGAATGATGGACAAAAGAGGAGGTTGGCCTCTAGACAGTTGCAGGGGTCAGCACTACATTGGTGGAACAGTGTTACCACCGGAGTGCCGAAAGAGCAGTTAACTTGGAATGATTTTAAGACGAGATTTAAGCAGAAGTTTGTATCGGAGTTTTCCAAGTTTGAGCTGATGAGAAAATTTATGGATTTAGTGCAAGGAGAGATGTCCATAGTGGAGTATGCTACTAAGTTTGAAGAGCCGTCTAGATATGGATATGCTATTATAGATACTAACATAAAAAGGAATGAGAAGTTCATTTGGGGACTAAGGCCCGAGCTTGCTAGGATGACCATGACACATGTCTGTGATCCTTGCAATATAGTGGTGGAGATGGCTATTCGCCATGAGGAGTTGCTTGCTGATTTAGCTAAAGAGAAGTCCGTGGAAACCCATGGTTCTCAAGTGAAGAAGAGGAAATTCTTTTAAAAGAAGGGGACCTAGAAGGGAGATATTGCCAAGAAGACAAAGGATGAGGTTGTTTGCTACAAGTGTGACAAGAAGGGTTACTTTGCAAATGAATGCCAGTCAGGAAATGGGAGGAAGGCTGCAATTAAGAAGAATGTGAAATGCTTCAACTGTGATCAAGTTGGGCATTACAAGAATCAGTGTCCAGAGCCAGTTAGGGAGGACAAAGGAAAAGTTTTTGCTATAGGACTAGCTAGGCCTGCTGTAGTAGATAAGGGAAAGACTGTGATGGAAGGTATGCTTTTGATTCAGAGTATTTCAGTTAGTGTACTTTTTGATACTGGTGCATCACATTCATTTATATCTCAGTGTTTAGTTGATATATTATGCTTAGAACCTACCTACCTTGTTACTTCCTTAAGGGTTGCGAATCCAATAGGAGGGTATGCAACTCTAGGGTTAAGATATGACTAGTTAGAACTTGACTTGTTAGGTCATAAGTTTGCATATAGTTTGTATGTTATTGATTTCGTAGATTTCAAGATAATTTTGGGTATGGATTGGTTGAGTAAGTACGAGGCTATAATATTTTGCCAGGATAGAGAAATATCACCGAGACACCCCGATAGTCATAATCGAGTGATATTCTCAGTAGAGAATACTGACCGGAGTGTTAGTGCTATGCTTAATGCAATGGAGGTAAGTCGGGTTCAGGTAGCAAGAGAATTTACAGATGTTTTTGAGCCAGTCACTGGACTACCCCTAAAAAGAGATGTTTAGTTTAGAATAGATCTTGTGCTAAGAGCTGAACCTGTAAGTAGACCACCTAGCAGGATGACACCAACTGAGATGAAGGAATTGAAGGTGCAACTAGTGGATCTAAAATGAAGGAATTTTATTAGACCAAGCAATTCGCCTTAGGGAGCGGCCGTGGTGTTCGTGAAGAAATCAGATGGGTCGTTAAGGATGTGTATTGACTATCATATGTTAAATGCAAGGACAATTAAGAATAAGTATCCTTTGCCAAGAATAGATGATCTGTTTGATCAGTTGAGTGGAGCCAGAGTGTTTTCCCAGTTGGATTTGGCGATAGGTTTCCATCAGTTGAGTGTGGCAGAGGACAATATTCCTTTGACGGCATTTCGAACTAAATATGGTTCATATGAGTGGTTGGTGATGCCATTTGGATTAACGAATGCACCTTCTTTCTTCGTAGATTTGATGAACCGAGTTTTCCGAGAGTACTTAGATCGGTTTGTACTAGTGTTTATAGATGACATCCTAGTATACTCTAAGAATGAGAGAGAGCATGAAGTTTATCTTAGAGTAGTACTTGAGACGCTAAGGCGGAATCAGCTAAAGGCGAAGTTTACCAAGTGTCATTTTTGGAAGAAAGAGGTAAAGTTTCTTGGTCACATGGTTTCAGAGAAAGATTGTCAGTTGATCCAGATAAGATCGAAGCTGTGAACAATTGGAAGAGACCAGAGACAGTGACTGAGATCAATAGTTTTCTCGGACTTGTTGGCTACTACCGAAGATTCATTAAGGATTTCTCGCGGATAGCAGCACCATTAACTAAGCTGACCATGAAGGAAGTGAGATTTGTTTGGTCTGAAAAATGTGAGGAGACATTCCTTAAGTTAAAGCATTTGTTAACTAATGCACTAGTATTAGTAGTTCCAGACAGAAGCCAAGGATTGGTGGTGTACACTGATGCTTGTGGAACTGGATTAGGAGCGGTGTTGATGTAGAGTGGTAAAGTCATTGCCTACGCATCTAGGCAGCTTATACCGCATGAAGTTAGATATCCTACTCATGCTTTGGAATTGACAGCTGTGATATTTGCTTGAAGATTTAAAGACGTTATTTCTTAGGGGAGAGATTTGAGTTGTATACCGATCATAAGTCTTTATGGTATTTATTCTCTCAGAAGGAGTTGAATATGAGACAGCAGAGGTGGCTAGAGTTTTGGCTGCTTATGATTTTGGTATGGAATATACAATAGGGAAAGGTAATAAGGTGGCAGATGCCCTTAGCAGGAAACATCAGAATGTGGTGTTAGCTATGTTGGTGGAATGAAGAGATTTAGAAGCTTTAGTCAGTTGCGATGTGCAGTTAAGATCGACTGTTGGTTCTAGTCAGAATACCGTCAGGTTGTCTTGTTTAGAAGCTCGACCAGTATTGATTGAGAAAATTGCTTCTAAACAGAAGAAGGATCCAGTATTAGCTGAGAGGATCAGAAGACTTGAGGTTGGAACGGAGATCGATGATTTAAAGGATTTTGGCCTTGACTAGAGAGGATGGCTAAGAAAGAAGGGACGATTGTCTGTTCCAAATACGGAGGACTTAAGGAAAGAATTTCTTGGAGAATGCCATCGATCCAAGTTTACGATTCAACCCGGAGGAACCAAGATGTATCAAGATATGAAGAGGAGCTTCTACTGGGAACGCATGAAGAGGGATGTTGGCTTGTGGGTTAGACAGTGTGCAAACTGTCAACAAGTAAAAGCTGAACATCAGAAACCAAGTGGGTTACTACAACCTTTAGAGATTCTAGTTTGGAAATGGGATTCGATATCTATGGATTTTATAGGTGGGTTGCCAAGGTCAAATAGAGGAAATGAAAGTATATGTGTTATAGTGGACAGATTGACCAAGAGTGCCCATTTCATTCCAGTTATGTCAACCAAAATGGCACTTGTTTTAGCCAAGTTGTTCTTGAAGAACATAGTTAGACTGCACGGAGTTCCTAGTAGTATAGTCAGTGACAAAGATGCATTGTTCACTAGTGAATTCTGGAAGAGTCTACAGGAGGTAATGGATGCCAACTTAATATGAGTAATGCATATCACCCTTAGACAGATGGGCAGACAGAGAGAGTCAACAAAGTACTCGAGGATTTATTTAGAGCTTGTGTATTGGACTTTGGTGGATCTTGGGAAGATCACCTACATTTGGTTGAGTTTTCCTGTAATAATAGTTATTAGACTAGTATAGGAATGGCACTGTTTGAAGCTTTGTATGGAAGACCATGCAAATCACCAACATGTTGGTTGGAGACTGGAGACAGATTAGTCTTAGGTCTAGATTTGGTTAGAGAGGCTTCAAAGAAAATTGAGTTAATCCAAGGTAGGATGAAGGAAGCTCAGTCCAGACAGAAGAGTTACGCAGATAAGAGGCATGAGGACTTAGAATTCTCAGTTGGAGATAAGGTTTTCATTAAGGTATCACCTATGAAGGATGCGGTACGATTTGGAAAGTCGGGGAAGTTAACCCTAAAATATGTAGGTCCATTCCAGATTATAGAGAGGATTGGAAAGCTCGCATACAGAATAGAGTTGTCGAGCAGTTTGGCAGGTGTCCATAATGCATTTCATGTATCTCATCTTCGCAAGTATGTGCATGATCCAGAGACTACCATTCCTTCAATAGGGTTGGATGACTTAGTGGTGGAGCCTAATTTGACTTTTGTTAGACAACCAGTTCGGCTTGTAGCTGGAGATGAGAAAAGATTAAGGAATAAGACGGTCAGGTTGGTGAAAGTTCAGTGGAGCGACAACGAGAAGGACTGTACTTGGGAGACAGAGGACATGATTAGAGATACTTATCATGATCTGCTTTTAAGGGTATGTCTATATTAGATTTATATAGATACTAGCTAGTCAGTTAGACTAGTATAGTTTTTAGGAGTTGTTACAGATGATTGCTATGTTTAGTATTTAGTCCTTACTGAATTTCGAGGACGAAATTCTTTAAAGGGGGAGCCTATAACACCCCTAATTTTTTATAACATTATTCAGAATATTTAATTAGATAAATTAAATAGAATAATGATGATAAGGAGATTGAGATTTGATTAAATTACATAATAGGGCCATGCTTATTAACAAAGTAAATGGGCTTTAAAATGGCTAATTGGTTAATTAAACTACACATGAGCATATTAGTAAATAGCCATTTGTTTTACATGACTATATCCTTTTGTGATTGTCCATTCATGTTTCACGTTTCATTTCCACCTTCACAAACGAAAATTCTAAACCCTAAGTAAAAGACGACCATTATCAAGGAAGAAAAGAGGAATTTTAATCTAAAGCTAAGGATCAAAAGCTAGGGAGGATTAATCAGCAACAAATCTCAAATTCCTTATCAAGTTTAAGGTGATTATAATCTTCTACCATCTCTATTTTTATTCTATGATTATATGGTTTCGAATTTATGATTTAAATTCGTTTTGTGATAAATTGGATGATGATATGCTTGAGTTATATTATGATGATTTGTTTTAGTTCGTAAGCACATGAATTTGTATGGTTTTAGTATAAAACCGAGATTTTATGATTTCAAATTGCAATGGAAAATTTTTATGTTAAGTAAAACATGATTTTGGAGATGGGTTTTAATTTTCAGAATTTTCCAAGCTATGGAAATTTTATTATGATTTTTTATTGAAAAATATGACATAAGTGACTACGCCGAACCACTATAAAAACTTTTGTGTGTTCTTTTCTATTCTCTACTCTTTCTTTTACTTTTATCCAAACTGGTACTTTCATCCAATCTTCGGTTGATCCATTTTTTGGTTTAACATCTAAATGTAAATTTTGGTGTTGTAGGCTTAAATATACATATGCAATGAATTCAAAAACCATGCCTATATATTCTATGAATTTTTAACTTTGATTAAATATTGCATATACTTAAATCTGAAAAGTAAAGGCGAATGTTGTCCCTAAATTTTATGAGATAATTATTGTATAATAATCCAGGTTTGTCAATTGAATATTATATGTTAGTAAACATGAAGTGGAAGTTGTTATACATTGGATTGGGGTTCGAGTAGTATTTTAATTCATTGGAATGAAGTATTGCAATGTGAATTTCTATAAATTATCTAGTTTTATAATTATGTATAAAAGTATATAATTTGAGATAACAAGGAATATGCCTAAAAGAAAGAGATGTACAAAATATGGAGTTTTACAGTATTTTGTACCGTCTATTTCAGTAATAACAGAAAATATAATTCCTTGTAATTCTAAACATAACATAAGCTTTTTTTAGGTAATTTATGGAAATTACAGTGTCAACGTTTCCATTTGGAAAGATATAGTTCCAATGCATTAAAATTTAGAAATCCCTCAGAATAAACTAAAGTATTATAAGTAGAGATAATAACAATAATTCAATTGTCAATCTAACATACACGATCTAAGATGAGTTAGGAAATAAGCAATAACCGATGAAATATAAATAAAGAAATGAGGAATTAAGAAGTTTATAGTAATCAAAGAAAGATAGTTGATGGTCGAAAAGGAACGGTAAGCTATACTTAATAGTGTTAAGTGGAAGCCAAGTAGTAAAAGATTTTTAATCTATTAAATGAGAAATAAGCGGTAAATGACATCAATGAAACAATAAGTTATATAAAAATAATCGAATACGAACAGTTGAACATAAGAGGTGTAGTAAGTCAATAAAATGTATATAGCCTCAAATATGTATTTATGACGGGTGTGAATTATTGGACCTAGCCAATTACTTAAATTGATTAACAATGATGCAGTCATTAGTAAGGATGGAATATGAGGTCAGTAGTGTTGCTCAAAAGAAGCCCGCCAATCGAAAGGGGCTACTAGCGGTTGTGTATACATTGTACTGATGTGAGACATCTCCAACTATAAGACATATGAGAATATATGTCCATGTATAAGTGAAGGGAATATACTAAAGTAGGGTTCACCTTGGTTGAAGTGTTAAAGGGCCAAGTAGGGCCTATTTTAACCCTTCTTGGAGGCATGTGTTAAGTAACCAAGTTTACATTTATGTGGTTGCATTAGGAAATCTAAATGAGATGGTGAGCGTAGGCTCGGCGCTATGTTAACAATGTTGGTACCATATATGAGGAGTAGGGCTATACATATATGTCAAGAACGTCATCAGTCCTGAAGCGATCGATATAAAGACTCAAGTTACGCCTTGACGGACTATACCTCCTACTAGTATAGATCAGATATGAGACATGCACCGCCTCAAAGTTGTTAGTTTAGTAGTTTTTAGAGGGCAAGGTTAGATAACCCCTAGACGAGTCTTTAAGACGAGGTAGAATACAACTAAGTTGTATTGCCGTTATTAGGCACTAACGAGAAGATCCTCAGTGTATGCGAGTAATTCAGCCTATATACAAATGGCGGATAACTGGCACGATACAGAGTTACAGATACTAGTGAGGAATGTCTCCTGGTCCATAGGGGACTGTGGTACTTATATATATACATACATATACGTATGTAATTATTGTATACCTCGAGTGGATGAGGCGTATCATACGCGTACATGAAACTAAGACGAATAAGACGTAATGGAAGACGATTGGCATAACTATTGTTATGTATAGAATATGTAATTTACCAGTCACTAGAAAATTTTTCTGACCCCCTTCTCATTACAACCCACATGATAGATTTAGAGCGACATGTGTTGATACAAGGCGGGAATGGTGGAATGACAGATTTCCTTATGCATGCTCGACATTGACAAGGGTACTAGATACTAGAGGTATTAACCTTGGTTAGTAATTATATGTTTTATTATATTTTACTACTCCGCCATGAGTTTTTATCAATAGTGCTCTGATATAATTTTGTTTATTGGCATGATACTAGCACTAAGGATCCGTACCCTAGTGTGCTTAGGTTTCGATTTGGCGAAAATTGGGGCCCGTTAAGGTGCAGGTTGTTACAGATGCATCGATATACAGTCTTTATACATCTTGACTAGGTATTTAAAATAATATATTTATTTTATTGTGATAAATCACTCATAGTTACAACGCATCGTAGATGCTATCACAAAACATACCATTTATGGATTTTCTTTTAAATATACTTTTAATTAAATTAATTAATATAACATGTTATACCAAGTATATAATAGAATGGAAACACATTTTATTTCGAATAAGATTGGTTATCGAGTTAGATATATGTAACAAATTACATAATTGCCCCTAGAGTATACCTCTAACTCTATTAGGATTCACAGTATGCCTATAATTAAGCATGTGTTGAGAAACATGAAGTGAAACACTGCTCAAGAGAGGAATCATCTCATTTGATGCAGTATATTAGTGTTATAGTAATTGGAAGTCAACTTAAAGTCAAACTATCTGACTAGAGAAATTTGGTTTTATCGATAAAAGTTATTGGATTCAGTCAAGTGGCTTTGATGTTTGAACTATACAACTAAATACGAACATTATTACAGTGTTAACCTTTGACCATGGTCTAGATGTCCAAGTGACATAACGATGACGAAGTGACATAATGTGCTCAACATATCATTGCTTAAAGATGATGCTTTGAAATGGTAATAAATAGGTCTTTACATAGATGATATGCAAGTGATTGAACGCATGTCCACTACCGTACTTCGACAAAGTATGTAATTAAGTTGATATTTAAATAGTTTAAATACTACTAATGGATGATTCATGCTAAGGAGTCACACGATTGTTATTCATGGTATTAAATCGAAACTGATTTATGAAATAATTTATAAACATTACAAATTATATGGAGTTCCTCTATGTAGTGGTTATACATGTATATGAAATAATTTAGTGAATATTAAGGATTGGCTTTAATTAATAAAATGTATATCAATATTGTGTATATTTATTTAATGTAAATAAGCATTTAAATAATTAATTAAATAATGTATATGTAGTATGTATTTAAAAATTGGACAAAATATATTTTTTGGAACTTGGTTCTGTATGTTGCGGAATAATGGATATTAAGGCTAATTTAACACTAGAGGAGATGAATAGTGTTTTCTAACTTATGTAAATCTTTTTAAAATTCTTTTAGGACCGATATCAAATCATAAATTAACAATGTAGATTTATACTAGCAATCAGCAACAGATGCAATCACAGATAAATATAAAAGAAACAAAGAAAAGAGTTAGAGAGATGACACCAGAGATTTAATAATGGTTCGGATTTCTCCTACATTCAATCCAGTACAGATTTTCTTTCAAGCGCCTACTTTGTACGGTAGCAAGAAAACCAATCGTGATTTCAAGACTACAAGCACACCCTTCTGTATTCTGAATTCAGGGAAAACTCACTTGATTTAAACAGATTACAAGCATACTTACTAGATTTGAACAGGCTACTAAGATCACCCACTTGATTTGAATTGGCTATAAGCACACTCATACAAACAAGAGTAGCGTTGATTTTTTTCCAAAGACAAATAGTTGTACTTTGGATACAATGGATCATATAGCCTCTTAGATATCACTTTGACCTTTGAAATGAGAGAGATGCTTGCAAAACAGTAAGTAAGTAGTAGTGAATCAATACAACGAAGTATGAATTGATTCTATATGATTTTGAATGGAATATAGTATATTCTTCAAGAGAATTTTCAAGAGAGTAATGTAACGACTCGAAATTTCACTACTTTGATTTGCGAATATTTAATTAATTTTAAATATTCAATATATAAGTTTTATAATGAAAATAAAACTCTTTTTAATGATTAATAATGATGGTGAAATAGTTTTCAAAATTGGTTTATAAAAATATATAGTTCGATGAAAAACAGAAAATGTGACCGAAAATCATTTTCTGAATTTTCGACGTTCCATCATATAAACGTTGTTTGAAATATTGTGTATACTTTGTATACATACGCATACATATACTAAAGTATTTAATATGTTTTAAGACAATATATTTAGAATTAACAAACTTAATTAAGTTTAGATAATCTTTGATATGACACATTGGCAACTCAATAAAAAATATCACATCAAGTGGAGACATGAAGTGGCTTAATGGCAACTAAAGGACATTAGCCATCTTTTCATTTTTTTCATGAATAAAGATAGGGTAGATATGGGGGAGGTAGCATGGTGAGGTGCCGCAAAATTATAGAGGGTAAAAGGACAAGGGCATATAGGTAATTTTTCATATTCATTTCATATAAAACATTTTTCCATTCATTTTTCATTTTTCTAATTTTATAAAAGTATCTCCATCTTCTTCTTAGCTTCATGAAACTTTTAATGACTTCTTATGTTAGTTTTAAGATTTTAAAATCAAATGTTTTATTTTTTTTAAATGTTCAAACTTGTTTTAAAACTCTTTCTTCTCCATTTTCCTCCCACTTCATTCGACCATAACTTCCTCCATACTACACCAAATCATGATTTTCTTTTCCTCAAACCATATGAATTCCAGTAGCTATAACTTTTATTTAAACCAAATTTTCAAATTTTGATATTTTTGTATCAAAATTGCATGTCTTTTTGACTCATTTTTGGACCCATATGATCAAGGCCGAAAATAACACTCCTTCTTTTGACCATATCTCCCTCAAAACAAATCGAAATTGAGTGATTCTTTCTTTTAAATTGTAGAGCAAAGAATTTCTAAAACTTTTATGTTTACCACTTGTCTAAAATCCAAGAGTAACATGTCCAAAAATCGAGGAAAAGATGACCTATTTTTGAGTGATTTTTGTGGTTTCCAAGCTTTCCAAATTCTAAAGCATTCCAAGTTTTCAAAGATTTTTGGTGGGTAAACTTCTAACTTTTGAAAGATTTTACTTTAGAATATATATTGGCTATTTGGTTATATGCAAATGTTTGTTGGTTGGACTACGGTATGGTTTGTATGTTTGTGTGTGCGCTAACTTTTGGTTTCGCATTAGACTTGGATTTGGTGGTTTAAGTGACGTGTTTGGATATTAAGTTGTGATCTTTATTGTGTTATTCAGATAATGTGATTTAGTATGTATGTATATGTTTGGATTGTGGTTAAATGGTTTGGAAGTTAAAACTTAAAATGTTGGAAAGGACTCAGGGTCCACTTTTGAAAAACAAATTGTTTACTTGTTTGATTTAGTAAACATTTTGTTATTTATTTTAGTTTCTGACTTTGACAAAAAAAACCGTCTTGATCATGTTTTAAACATAAGCATAAGTGAAAAGTTAAAGTTTTGGAATAACATAGGAAAGAGAGAAAACAACTTCTAAGTTACTACATCCATAGCGATAGTCTTTATGGATGCAGCTCGGAAAATTTAACGATTTTCAAGTTTTAAGGTGTTTCTTTTAAATATTTTGAAAAAATTATTTCAAACTTATTTAGTAAACATAAAAGTTAATTATTACTTAGTTGAGTATGTTTCAAATAATTAATTAATTTATTAATTAAGAATAATTATTTATTTATTAATTAAGTAATTAAGTTAAGTAATTAGTAGTTAATTAGTATTAATTAAGTAAGTTAGTTATTAATTAATTAAGAAACATTACTTAAGGATTAATTAAGATAAAAGATAATTATTTTTATTTAATCAAGTTTAATTGTTATTAATTAGAGTTTAATTATTTAATTAATTTTAAATTAATTAAGGATGATTACTAATATTAATTAAGACTTAACTAAAACTAAATAACATTTAATTTATTATTTAAGTTTTAATTAAATTTATTTAATTAATTAAATGAGACTAATTAATATTTAATTATCAATTAAGGTTTAAATTATTATTTAATAATTAATAAAGGATTAATTAGGGTTTAAATTATTTGTATAATAGTTAATCATTGTTTAATTAGTTATTAAAGGTTTAATCATTTCTTAATTTATAATTAAATTAAGTTCAGATTTAATTAAGCTTAATTATGATTTTGATAAGGGTTTAAATTGTAATTAAATTATTTTAAAAAGAAGTTTAAGTTTTAAATTCTTCATCTCCAAGAACCAAATTGTTTTAAAGGTACTTCTTTTTTAGAGATGATTTTGAACTCATGGAATTCAAATGTTGGTACTATTAGGTAGAGAAATGACTTTGGATGAGTTATGATGTGATTAGTTTTGTTTCTACAAATATCTATTAGTACAATAAATCCCCATTCTGCTATAATGTATTGATTTGATTGTTGTGGACATATATTAGTAGAATAAATCACTGTTCCGCTATAGAGTGGTTATTTAATCGTATGGACATATATGTTAATAGAATAAATTACCATTCCGCTATAAGTTAACTGTTTAGAATCTATTTAGCATGACAAATCACCATCCTGCTATTAGGTTATTTGGACGTGTTTATATTGGTTAGTTTATATTGACATGTTATTTCCTAATTTGCATATGAAGTCTATTTACATATATGTTGACTTATGTAAATAAATTGTTGAATGACTTGAAAGTGAAATTGAAACTAAATGGTAACTTAAATAAGTACCAATATGATTGCTAAGCATCCTTTTGAAATTATAAAGTATGGTTTTAAATTAGCTCTAATTCATTAATTAGTTTGGGGTTTTAAAGTTTATAAATGATTTTCAAGTTATATAATTATTTTATAAAAGTATTTATAAATAATAACTTGTTTATAAAAAGGGTTTTACTAAATAAAAGGGTTAATTTAAAGTGATTTAAAAATGAGATTTTGTAAATGATATTTTGAAATGTCAAAGATATTTTATAAAGGAATTTTTATAAAGAGTTTTATACATGGAAGGAAATTTTATAAATCATTTTAGAGATTTTAAAAATAAGTTTGAATCTAGTTCGGAAATTTATAAGTAGGTTTGAAATATGAAGTGAACTTATAAAAAGGATTTTTATAAGAAATAAGTGAACGGGTTTTATGAAGTGAATGGGTTTTATAGTAAGTGATGTTCTGAAAAGGGAATTTCTTTGCCATTTAATATGGAATTTGAGAAAAGGGAATTTCCAATTGTTTTAGGTAAATACTTATATTTTTGAGATAAGTAAAAATGTTTTCCTAGTATAAAAGGGATGTAAAGTGTTTTGGGAATAGTGTTTTAAAAAGATCTTTTGATCAAGTTTTGCAAACTGTTTTAATTAATGAAAGATAAATTAATAAAGGCTTGGTACATCCCATAAGGAATTAAATTAATGTTTGAATGTTTGTATATTTGATAGTTAAATAAATAACTATCAAACCTAGACCAAAACAAAACTTTGGAAATATCTAGGAGAAACACGGGTGTTATATGGCACAATAATCCCTAATGAGGTTGTACTGTGCGTATAAATTCGTTTCGTTCTTTTAGGATAAATGATAAAGAAATCCGTCCACTAACGGTTAGGAGATGAACTTCGCCCTTATCTTTTGTCTGCTTATTTCCTAAAGAACCGGGGTTGAGTTTACCGGAAATTATCAAATGTTGTTTCGAAGAGACCGGGATCGGATAAGTATAATTTATCCGAAAACCACTTCGATCCAACTCAAGCGTTTCGAACTGAAGACATATTGAAGATGATTGAAGATGCAGCTTTTGAAGTTCAAGGGTTGCTTGCTACTAATCCTGAGGGTGATTCCAAAATGGATGTAGTAGAGGTAGTGCCTTCGGTTTCGTTCAAACCTAAAATGAACTTGTATGGATGAATGCTAACATTGCATTTCTGCCTGGAGGGCAGCGTTAGCATTCAAAGATGGTTTGCTATATAAAAGGTAATCGTATCCTCAAGCCTCATCAACCCAGGAATGACTAAAATCAGGGGATATGCTTCAAGGCTATGTGGTTCGCTACCATTAGGGTATGGCCATCATCCAATTTAGATCGATATTATAGATCATGAATTCTTGGGGCCCATTTAGGTTGTTAATCCCAGCCAAGGTGATGACATATTCGACACTATCCAGTAAGGGATAGGGCCGGTCTTAACTCGTAGGGAGTCCATGTGAGGATCTCGGTGTATTTAATCTGAAGATGCACTATGATAGTTGGTACCTCAATGCCTTGTCATAGTATGGAATCCAATCTCCACTAGAGCCATTACGATTTTGATTATGCCCAACTATGTTGGAATGTAAGCATTTCAGCTATTTTATTTTATTTTGTTGAACCCTTAGACATTATTATAATATCACTGGATTTTATATAAAAGTGTTTTGGTTATCGTAAGATAAAAAACCTGTCCGTGTTTATGTGTGGCATGGTCTTACGAGATACCCTTGATTTTATAGGATTTTTAAAAGTAATAATTCAATTGTTTGAGTTTACTCACACCAGACCCATGTCTGACCGGAAGTTTTATATTCTTTTCAAAAAACTCTTGGGTGCTCAATTTTTATGGGCAACCAAGTAGTTCAGGTTTCCCATGGATGCATTTTGAAGGAGCATGTTGCAGGAGCATGTTGCAGGAGGCTTCATCGATAACTAGTTATTATTTGGTTTCTGTTGTATTATATTATGTTTTATTAGTTAAGTAGGGACCTGCTGTTATAACTGTCCAAGAGTCGAATTGTATTTGTGTGACTCTAATGTATAATTTTGGAAATGACTTTTAAAGTGTTATGTTGATTAATATATGTTATTCTGTTGCGTTGTAAGATTTTATGATTATTTTTGTTTCTTATATCTTCTATCTTCTTTCTTTCCCCTAACAATATGTCTTTTCGGCACTTGGTTGTTCGGCACATGAATACCGTGGATGTATTACTGTATACTTCTAGGGTTCAAAAAGATGGGTCGTGTGACGACCGCCCATGACCCCTGCACCGAACCTAGAGATAGTGCGCTGTAAAGTGTGTCAGGCGACCATGGACGATTGCCAGGGTAAATTTAAACAACAGAATCTATCGTATTACTCACAGCGCATGGACAAAATACAATATAATATATATATAGTGAAGCTTCACAGAATAGAATCTCATCAATAAAACTTCATAATAGTTGAATACAAACATCTGAACAGTCAATACATCAAGCCTCACTACATAACACTCAGAGAATATACAAGCAGCGGAACATCCAGTACATATAGTAAGAAGATAATATGCAAGCCTCCAGTTCGTCTTCGACATCAACACCGTGGAAAGCAAGAACAGCACCTGTCACCTGCTACCTAGTCTGCATGTCCTAAAATGGACAAACAGCCCAAGGCAATAAGAGTTAAAACATAAAGCCTTGAGTCAGACAACAGTCTTAGTGAGTGGTAAATTAACTAACAACATACCAAAAGAGCATAAAGGAAAAAGGAATAGGAATACAACCCTCCCACTCCACCTCTTTCTACAGTGATAGCCCCCAGACACACACTAAGCAGAAGCAAACATAGCAAAGCATACAATTTAAAGTAAAGCAATTATCACTCGAGTCAAGGGCGATGTTTTCCAAGTACAAACCCCCAAGGCCTAAACCAAGATCAGATAAGCACCCAGAAAATACCGCTCTTGAGACCGAATGACGATACAACCAAACATCCATGACTCTGGCTATCACTGTTATCATTGCTTCGATATCATCGTTAATTGAATGACCGGCTCTTTATTTCATCCGTCCATCAAGGGCTAATGGAAACCCCGGTTCTAGACATAACTCCGCACGTCATCGTGACCCGTGCCTAGGACTATCGAATCTGCCCAGAGTACTTGACTACCAATCAGTAGCCTTCAGGGACTATCGAATCTGCCCAACGTACTCTTGCTTTGAGCATGCTAGAACCTTCAACAACGATGAGATCTCAGCCTTCTAGTCATCCTCTTCGACGACTATTTCCATACTAGCTCAAGCGCCTCTCGAGCAAACCATTATCCTCAAACCCGAACCATTTCACCGAGTTATCAATCTGCTTGGAATGATCCCGTCTGGATTAGACCAAGGCTATCTCATATCATACTTCGCCTTATCATCATCATAGCAAAGATTCATCTCAACATCATCATCAAATCTATCCATATGAGCTTCATCATCCGCTACATATGCCACGAGCAGCTTTTCCAATTCAAGAGCCTTTCCCTTAGCTTTTGAATCATCTTTGACCATCTTGTCTAAATCAAATCATCAATCATCTAATTCATAGCAATCAATCAAGTCAAACATTAATCCAAGTAAGCAAGCATTCAAATATGATCTAAATAGACAATTATAACAATAATGGCAATTTCGTAATTAAAGAGTCAAAAGTCTAACAAGCATGAAAACATGAGCAATATCTCTATAATATTGATGAATGAACTTGCATAGGTTAACATGTAGTAAAATGGATGCCAAATCATTATGAACAATGGATCTATATGGATCTATACTTAGGATTAGGAAAATGCATGGAAATCACTACTTTAGCACAAAATCAAGCCAACGATCCGATATACTCCTTTGGATCCGTGTGAGAGATAATCACCACTCACCAAAACACCTAAACACCTTAAAAGAAACCCACTTCAGATCTGGATAGCGAAGGATCTAACTCGATCTATCACAAATCCGCTTCAAACGATGAAATCTCTCTTCGATGGATGAAGATCTTCAATCTAAGCTCTTGAATCTTCAATTTGATCTTCAATATGGATGGAAGGAATCACAAGATTAGAATGGAGAAAAGAAGTGAAGAAGTGTAGAAGTCGAGCTCTCAAAATGTCAGCACTTCGTCGCTTCAAAATCCGGATCCCAAAAATGAAGAAGAACCCTCCTATTTATAGGCTGAAATCCACCTTAGGTCGCTCACTCGGAGTTAGGTCGTCCCCGACCTACGACCTAAAACCCACGACCTAACATGTAATGTTTTGACTTTTCGTCGCTCGAAAGTCGACATTAATACGTCCACTGTATCAAATGCCGCGCAATCGAATGCCGGAAAATCGAACCATTAGGGTTAAAAGAAGAGGTAGAAGAAAAGATAGAACAAAAAGAAAGAAGAACAACTACCCAAAACACAGAATCATAGATAATATCAGAATCTCACATTTCGCAACGGAACAATATATAATAGATAATCACTAGTCTTTTAAAACAAAGAACTATATCAGTTTATACATACATCAATCAGAGTCAATATACAACTCAATACAAAAAAATGGACAGTTATAGAAACCTGTCCTCATACAGAATACACAGCGGAAATAAATAACAAGTACGGAAGTATGCTTCGCCATCCAGCTTATTCCTAAAGCTCCAGAATATCCTGATAGAAATAACTCTAGGCTGCCCGTGTGGAAAATTATGGGCACCCAGAGTTTAGAAGGGAACAATAAACTCCGAGTCAGTCATGGTGACTGGTGTGAGATCGTAAAACAGTTATCTTTAAAATAACAACAGGAAAATTTTAAAGTCAATTCGCAATGCTTTTGGAAAATGAAACTACCATAAGACCTCCCGCCACACACACAATGCAAACGCAGAATTAGAGGAGATTTCTTCTTATGATAGTCAAAGATGCTTACTATGCCAATCATTGGATTATTATTATTAATGTCTAGTGTGGAAAACATTTTGAAAGTATAATATTAATCTTAGCCAACATACGACCAGTATCGTATGCCTACTATAGCTACCATCTAAACAGTGGTGACCACCGTACGTAAATGGCAGGTTCTACAACTAAAACCGTACAATTTCGTATTGGGAAATGGATTTCCAACAAATGGTCAGGCTAAGGAACTTCCTTTCCTCCTGCCGAATGGGATCGCCTCTGGCTGGACGTCCCGAGAGACAAACTGCTCTCTGCCAAACAAGGCCGGGTTACCCCTGTAACAGGTAACTCCCGAATATGTCATCACCCGGTCCTTTGGGACCTTTATCCGAGCGCTCGGTAACCATCATCACACATAATAAATAAGTGTATCCACATGAGTAAGTATCTGGGCTCCATACCATGATACCACCCCTTTCCAGAAGGAAATGACATACCCTAAAGGGCGCGACCCTCATAACCTTGCCGCAACATTCCTGTTTCGACCATTTCCGGGTTGTTGAGGCCCTGACGAAGTCTCGTCCACAAAGCTACGCTTTTTCACAAAGCCGTGCTTTGATCACAAATGATCAATAAATGATCATCTTCACAGCAACACTCAGCATGCCACATTACCAAATTTGGGAATATGTCGTTGATAAATTTCAACTACATAACCTCTAAGCTCGTACGTCTCAGAGAAGGGTGTTAAGCTAAGAGAATAAATTCTCCGCCACCAACAGAAATGTATTTGAAAGAAATCAGCTCTATATCTCAAAATGTAATGTCAGACACGTAACCATACAAGTCTGTTCCGGGTTCGAACAGAACCGAAGGCACTTCCGAAGAAGCCCTTGCAAATCCGGATATTCACAATCCCGATAAAATTTCCCATCACAAAGGAAATCTCAATACCGTAGCTAACGGTGTAGAGACAATCGATAGGTCATCCTATCATTTTCACAAATACCCGGTCTTCATCACCGGTCTTCAATACGATCCATATCGTCGTATTATTATTCGGAATGGGATATCTGACACAAAGGTCCTTTCCCGACTAAACCGAATAATAAGCGTTTGTTTTAAAAACAATTCAAATGCCATTTCAAAGGCAATATTGATAGTCGGTGATTTAACTATCAATAACATTCACAACAATAATCAGATTGAAATAATTTTCCCAAATTATTTATTTTCAAAATATCTTTACGATATATGGTTTATACTTCAACCATTTGAAAACAATTTCTAAATTACATTCATTTAAGCCCCTTAAATAAATCCTTATCGATTTATTTAAATTTACATCCCAATCAGTAAATTTATTTCCACACTTCATCACTTTGAAAATAAATTTCAAATCACTTTTCCTTATACGGAATATATTTCCAAATATATCTTTTCAAAAACCAGCTTTAGAACCTTTAATTTTTATTTTAAAAAGCTACTTTGGAAAATATACTCAGCTTTATAGTGAAAATACAATCTCACTTCAAAATGGTCCATTTAAACCAATTAAATAAATCTTTATTGATTTATCTCAAATTTACGTTCCAAATCTGTAAATTTACTTTCACACTTTTAAAAATAAATCAGCGTTTATTTTTAAAACAAATTTCCCTTTCCTTTATAATTTCTATTCGGAATTTACATTCTCAAATATTCACTTTCAACACCGAATCGACTTTCAAATTGATTTCTCAATTTTATCAAACTCCAAATCAAATTCCAAATTGATTTCTAAATTTACTTCAACACCGAATCAAATTTCAAATTGATTCTAATTTTAATCCCAAATACTAAATCATTTTACAAATCGATTTACACATTTATTCTTAACACCAAAAATAGATTTTTATTCAAACACCAAATAGATTTTTATATTGATTTCCCAAATATTTATTTCTTCAATACAAAATTTATTATCAATTGGATTTCTAGAAGTTTATCACTTTAAAATAAATTCCTTTATATCTCTTAAACCATTTAAAATTTCATTTTCAATAAATTTTCCAACTTTCGAATAATACTATTCTAAATCCATTTATTAAAATCTTTTCTCATATCTTTGAAATAATTTAATAACATTTCAAAAATCAACTTTACGCCTTTTCAAATTCCTTCTTTGAAAATCCAACCAATTCTTTCAAAAGAATTTATTTAAGATTTCCACTTTTAATTTCAAAAATCCAATTTCATTTATTTCTGGTGTCCAACGATACCAAAAATACATTCGGCTAAATTTAGCTTTAAACAATACAATTACAGATATAATCATACACAGATTATAAATAATCAATCACACAACATATGAAATCAATTCAAATGTTTTGAGGAATCCTGTTGGATCCCTCCAACCTGTTTCCCTGCATCCACAGATGTTAGCACAATACCAATTCCACTTCGAGGTGGAATATCGCGGTATATAGGATTTTATAAATATCATCCGCTTACTAACGGCGCAATAGGGTCTCATCCGCTATACAATGCGGGAAATCAATCAATCCAATATATACATATGCCAATATGTATATATTGCTATATATATAGATATATCCTACTATATCTAATATCACATCCAATAGCAATCAAATCAATAACTGCAATTCAAATTTAAATCTGAGTGAGAAGATCTCACCTTTGAATTTATTTGCTATCCCATTCCAATCCTTCTTTTGTTTTCTCGACTTTAACCTTGTATAAATAATTTATAAAATCTATTAATATTTGAATTAAATCGAATAATAAATTTTCATTTGATAATTTTGATTAACCAATGATTTTATTCTAAATCAATAATTAAATTTTAAACTAATTCTTTTTAATAAAAATGTTTTTGATAACTAAAATAAATGAGATAAGTTTATTAAATAAATTTATCTCCCTTACTGGTTATGTATATAGATATATACATCTAAATTTAAAATGAAAAGGATAATAAAGAAAATAAAAACAAATCGATACCTCACTGCCTGACAGACCCCAAACTCGGCACCCCTGCCACCACGTGAACTGGAGCCGAGTTCTTCATCACCGTAAAGCTATGTACACGCGACTGCCCTCAAACGGAAGTTCATCACCAGAAATCCCCACCCCATAGCGCTCGAGCCCGAGCTCGATTCCACGTCACGATGTCGACGTCCTACCACGACCTAACCCTAACTTCGAAGCCTTACCCAAACGAGCTGCCGCTCCTCTCGATACACGCGAGCCTCCTATCATCGTGAATCACGCGAGCCACCTTGTCATCGCGACCATACTATCGGTACCACTTCGACGTCGACCCAAGCCCTAGCTACTCGTCGCTCAACCGCCATCGATTTCTAGTCGAATCCCACCTCCACTATCACACACGAGACGCCTCCACACTGTTTTGAAATCGCAACTCGCGATTTGCCAGAGGAGAATAACGAGAGGGCTCCGCTTGATTTCGAATGTTTAGAACGAACTGGGTTTCGTTTTCTTTTGATTTTATTATAGAGAGGGGGAACGGCCATTGTTTTATATTTTATTTCCTTCGTTTGTTTTGAAAGAGGGATAGTTCTGTTTCCTTTTTACTTAAACGAGAGGAACAAACGTACGTGTCATCAGTTGAAAAGAAAGGACGTGATTAAGTAGAGAAAAGTAAGTCGGCTAATGGAAAAGAAACAATAGTTGTGGGGATTTGACCAGCTTTTTGGACCGACTATTTAAATTAAATTTCGATATAAATTCAGTGCGTTTACCTATCGTACGCTCACATGACAACTTTAATCACTACGAAAATTGAAATCCGATAAAAATATAATATTACGGATCCAGTGGAACTGGTTTCGTCGAATTCCGAGACTGTGCCCCGGACCGCTATTTTTGAAATTCAATTTAAACAACAAAATTTCAAAACTGAACAAAACAGTTTCAAATTGAATTCTGAAACTCTTATTATCTTCAGTATAATCAATATGAATTTTCTGAGCCTTAATATTATTTTTAATCAGCTCAAAACTGAAGATTCAAATTTTTACCCAGATTTAAATAATTAAATTCAATAATTAAATCGCCAAATTCACTTTGATATTTGAATTTCAAATTAAATTATCATTCGAATATTTAAACTCAATTAAATATTCACATTTTAAATATCAAAATTTCAGGATCGTTACAATCTTCCCCCATTAAAAGAATTTCGTCCCGAAATTACAAGTCAGGAAAAAATGCTCCAATTCCCATTAACTATTTTACCTAATCCAAATAGTTTTATCAAATTTCAAAACAAATCTATCAATTATAGATTCGTTATCACTTCAGCTAACCTTCTAAACACTTTCATAGTTTTCAAACAACATTTATTCACTTCACAATTCAAATTCAAATTCAAATTGTGAATTCAAAATTTTCTCAAAATTTTCCTAACTCTCTAAATTTTCGAAAAATTTCGCCAGCGTCTCCTTTGCGCGGCTAACACGGTACGACTACAAAACGTCCCTACGGACCCTCAGATTTCAAAAAGAAAACAAAAAGCCAAGCGACTAGACAAGAAATCATCAAATCTCATATCGAAATTCAAATACTTACCTTTTGTCGAGCCATTCAAAATTATCTTTGAAATCAAATCCAATTTCCTTTATACACCTGTATATCCTATTTAACTATATCCAACTACAGATCTCAAAAATCATTTCACACATTTTCTTACAGAAGTTTTCATATCTACTTCTATTCAAATAGTTTTCCCATTACCATACGAATTCAATTCATTTACAACTTTGAATATTGAATTTTATCTGCCAATCCTTTCTTAAGTTCAAGATTTAAAAATTCAAATTCATCTCTAAATCATATTTACTTTGTCATTCCTTCAATTAGTTTCACTTACTAATTTTATTTCAATACTTCACTTTGTTTATCAAAAATCAAATTAAATTTCCAATTTTCAGCTTAAATTCCATTTACCAACAGATTCAAAACAAAGTTCAACATTCAGTTTAAATTTTATTTACTTGCAATTCATAAGGTTTCAATACAACTTAAATCGCTTCCATCTAATTCACATTCAATTTCTATTCAATTCAAATGATTAACAACTCACTTTCTTACATTCAATTCATTTCTAAGTGAATCTAACTCATATCTATTTCAATTGATACAAAAATCAATTTCTATTTGCTTTTATTAACTCATAGAATTTATACAATTTCGTTTTTATCAAACGATAATTCTTTCTATTCAGATTCGTTAATATTCATACAACTAAATGATTATTTAAGCTAACAATCATTTAAATTGATTCCATTTCAATTAAATTTACATTCCATATTCTCATTCATTTCATTTGAAACCATTTCACAAAAATTTTCTTAAGTCGAGCATTTATTCAATATTTACTTAAGCTATTTCACTTCAAAACTCAAATTCATTTCCTTGCAAACAATTTCCAATTTCAATTCTTGATTCGATTTTCATTTATCAAATCTATTCCATTCACTAATTTAATTCAATTAGTATATGTTAACGGTAAAAAGTGAACGCTAACACCCGGTGTGTGAAATAGAATTGTGAAAGCACCACCCGTTGGTACGGGAACAGAATATAAGCTGAAAATAGCAGAAAAGCAGTAAATGAACAACAGATTTATAGTGGTTCGGCCCGTAATTGAGCCTACATCCACTTTATAGTCTTTTATTGCTGATTCGGTTACAATTTGATACAATATCTTTCTAAAAACGATACAACTTGATCATGAAAGCACTCTTGACTACTAGCTCGATCTTTGATGATGAAACTCGACGAATCCGTGTTGGATGTTAGGAGCTCTTCTCGAAGATTGTTGTAGTGTCTCGAATGCTTGAAGATCTTTGATTGCTGAATGAGAGGAGGCTTCGACAGCGTAACGGCGCTTGGAGAAATGAATGGCCAAAAGTCCCCCCCAAGTTGGAAGTGATGGGGTATTTATAGGAGCTGATCTGGACTTAGGAAATTTCTCTAAGTCTTTAAGTCGTAGCCGACTTAGGGTAGGTCGGTGACGAGTTAAGGGATAGGGTTAGGTCGGTGACGAGTTAAGGGATAGGGTTAGGTCGGTGACGAGTTAAGGGATGATTATTCTGGGCCCATCCTGTGGCTCTTTGACAAGTATTAAGTCGTAGCCGACTTACCAGACCTTAACTTCGTAAGACCTTAACTCGCAGCCTTTAAGTCGTAAACCCACTAAGTCATAACCCGTTAGGTCGGAACCTTCTTAAGTCGGAGCATTTCATAACTCGGAACCTTCCTTAGGTCGTAGCCTTTAGGTCGCAACACTACTAGGTCGCGAAGTCTTTAGGTCGCAAGCTTCCTTAGGTCGCGACTTCCCTTAGGTCGTGACATTCCTGTAGCCTTAGGTCGCTGGGTGAGTTAAGTCATTGAGTCCTAGGTCGTAGACATCTTAGGTCGCAGACTCCTTAACTCGCAGGCACTTTAACTCGTACATTGTTAGGTTGTGATGTCCTTAGGTCGTGAACCTGATGAGTCGTAAGACCATGAGTCGTATGCTCCATGACTCGTTGAACCTGATGAGTCGTAAGACCATGAGTCGTATACTCCATGACTCGTTGAACCTGATGAGTCGTAAGACCATGAGTCGTATACTCCATGACTCGTTGAGTCGTAGAAGAGTTAACTTTATGAGTCGTAGCATGCTAAGTCGTAAGTCGTTAAACTTCTTAACTCGTAGGTCGTTGAGTCGGACCATCCCTTAGGTCGGAGCCTTTTGAGTAGTAGGTCATCTAAGTCTTAACTCGTTAAGTCTTGCAATCCCTTAACTCGTTAACTCTTGAGTCGCGTACTTCTTAAGTCGTGGAGAATTAAGGGTTAACATTTGCCCCTCGAAATACACGCCTAAGTCGTAGGTCGTGTGTTTCGACTCATCTTAACTCGTGTGGGCCGATTCCAATTCCTTCGACCTGGGGTATAAAATGCTTAGGTCGTTCCTCTTTTATCCGTCTTCCTATTACTCGTTCTTTAAGCCGTATCTGCTATTAACGCAATTTCAAGCTTCCAAAGGCGATTTCGACTTGATTTACTTCCAGCCATTCCCAATTACACCGCGTAAGCATCTTTTCCCTTTTCCCAATCGCCGATCATTGCCGTCGACCTTTATCCATGATTTTTCCCTTTGGGCCTTGCGAATACCATTATACAGGATATCCATGAACTTAAGGTGGCTCGGTATGACTTGCAACGATTTGTGATTTACGGTGATTTAGAAATAGGGTTGATGGAGAGGCTAACTGGTTAATGGATTAACGGGTTGAAAAGTTAACGGGTTAGGAGTGACAAAGCTCAAGAGTTAGGAGGTAAATGGGTTAGGAATTGGATGGATAGATGGTTAACGAGTTAAGGATTAAGCGAGTCAGGAGTTAGATGGATTGGTAATTTTGCGTGATCCAGCAGTTTTGATGTTACGACTTACGACTTACGACTTGAAGCCTCTTTTTATTCCTCACGACTCATGACTTAGAGAATAGTTGACCCTAGGTCGCAGGAACTATTTGAGTCGTTCGCGACTTAGCACTTGTTCAGATTTTGCCTGAATGTGTGGTACGATTGGAGAGTTACGACTCAACTTGATTCATGGCATATCTTTTAGACCGTGAACGAGTTAGGACTTAGGAAAATCTGCCCCATGCTAAGTCGTGACCGAGTTAGAACTTGAGCAAATTTCCCACTGCCTTGAATGCTAAGACTCGAGTTGTTTGAACTTTGGATGCTTGAATTTTGTTGCACTCCTTTATAGATTGTCAATAATTCTAACTGCCTGTTATAACATTTACAAAAAACTAGGACGAATATACTGCCACCGACTGCCCATATCGGATGACAGATTAGTTGATAAAGATTAAATTAAATGAGCTGTATGAGTGAAATGCTACACAATAACCAACTCAAATGAAGTATTAAAGCAGAATCGTAATGGTTAACTAGAACTGATTTGTTTGCATTAACACTGCACTTGAGCATTAACAAGTTTTGAAATCTCGTAACCGACTGATTGTCAGTTAGTTTAATTCCAGTTATACTTGCTTTTTCTTATTTTCATTAGTTTTGCACAACATTTTACACTTTTAGGAAACGTGCACCTTCACTTTTAAACATTCGGCTGATTGTGTAGAATGGCATCCCATCAAGAAGATTTGGAATCAGCTGGAGAAGCTTTTCCAATCGCTACTCCGTTGAATGATCCCCCGGAAAGGACTCCTACCACCCTGAGTCATAAAGTCTTCCGTCAACTATGCACCCAGTTTGGCATCGCTGAATCTGACGCTTTGCTTCCTGGAGTAAATGACACTGCTGATAGGCCGCCGCATGGCTTCATCGCAGTGAACCGCCAAATGTGCTTGAGCGGAGCGATTCCCCCGTTTAATGACTGTCTCCGTGAACTTCTCCTTCGATTATCTATCTCCCCTTTTCAACTTCATCCTAATGGCTACGCCATCCTGCTGGGACTATGTGTGCTTTTTAGGAGAATTCTGGACCGTTTCCCCAGTTTTGGAGAAATTTGCTTTCTATGCTCATTTACAAAGACCAAAGACCATCCCTCTATCACAGTTGTAAGGAGTGCCAGGAATCGCAAACTGATTATTGGTCTTCCCGAAAGCGTTCCTGGGTTTCTGAGCCAGTTTTTCTTTGTTCGTTGTCCCCCGGGATTTTACGCCATCTGGAGAGTGGGAAGTACGATTATCTATCTTTTCCCTGTGTTTTCTAAATTCTTTGAAGTCCAAATTGTCAAGTGTTAACTTCTTTTTCTACTGTTTCAGCGCTTCCTCCCCCCTCTAGGGAACCTCGTCACAAAATTACCTTTGAGAGGCTTATGGCTGTGCCGGTTGAGGAGAGGAGTGTTCAATTTCTGTTGAGAGATGAGTTCCTCCATGAATTTGGACTCTTACATCCTTCCCGTTCCACTCAGCCACATGAAGTCCCTGATTCTTCGGCTGAGGAGTCGGATGCCCCCGCTTCTGCTAAAGAACCTTTACCGAAAGAATTTACCGTTGAGACTTCATTGGTGAAGTGTTCTACTCTTACCGACATTGCGGGGTCGTCCAGTAAGTTAGCACTTGCCCCGGTTATTGAAGAGGAGGAGAATCTTCACACTCTTGAAAAGACGGCTGAGGTGGAAGTTGAAAAAGATAATTCTCCCATGCACCATGGCGATGATACTTTCGACAGTCTGAGCGACATCATGATAACCTCTCAGGAGCTCTTTAAAGATGATGTTTCTAAAGTGGTTCCTCCTGTTATCGAAGCAACTTCTTCTTTGCAACAAACCATAACGCCTTCCACACAACTTATTGCCATTTCTACACCCAAAAGTGGTTTGTAGTCTGACGCGCGTAGTTTGCACATCACACACACTTAGTATTTTGGCACTTATATGTACTTAGCTTTTTCAACTTGAGGATTTCTAAAACCGGTCTTTTTCTTCAATCTCAGGTTCTCTGATGGGGCGAAGCGGCTCTTACTACAACAAATTCCAACGTTACGGAAGCCGTGAGGCTTATGACTTTAGGAGTTACATTGGTGCTGTGAAGGAAACTGATGAGGAAAGGGCTACCAGAAAGGCTCATGAGAGGCGAGCTCATGAAGAGCGTCGCCGGAGAGAAGATGAGGAATACTACGGGAGTAGGGATGAGCAACGTGACTCTTCCCGCAGAAGCGACGATCCTTATAAAAGGAAATCTTACGACGATAAGGGGAAGAGTCACATTTCTGATGATTCTAGTAAACGGACCAGACTTGGTGAGAAAGACACATCTAACATCTCGGAAAAGACTACTGCTTCTGTTCCTCCTAATGCATCTTCCGGTTCTCCTGCCCTTAAGGAGTCTGACATCCAGACCATCATTAATAGGCCACAGTACCAAGCTGGAGATGGTCCTCCCACACTCCAGAGTCGATTTCCGAATTGGTGTCTGAAAGGAGTGCGTTTTGATTTGGACTTGATCCCCATTGATAAGCAGGCGATGCTGAAAAATGTCGATGCTGTGAAGCTTGACATCGAAAGAATGTCTGGATGGCAGAAGCTGGTTGATGAACTTCAAAGGGTCAACCATATGAACCTTGAGGCAATGATGACCATGGAGAATGATAAAACAGAATGGGACAAATGGCGTAAGCAGCATGACGCGGAGATGAAAAGCATTAGCGATGGTTATGGGAAGCTCGAAGCTGAAGTTGAAAAACTTAAAAATGAGCTTGCTACTTCCTCCACTTCTTATTCTCAGAAAGAAGAAATGCTTCAAAAACAAGTTCGAGACGCCCATGCTGCTCAACGGGATACTGAAGTCAAACTTGAAGCAGAACAGCATGTTGCTAGAAAATATCGTGATGACGCTGCTCGACTTCAGGAGAAACTCAGCTCTCGAGACTTAGAAATTGCTAGGCTACAATCCCAGTTACTGAAGGCTGAAAGAGAACGTGATGAAGTTCTCTCTGGTAAAGCCGCAGCCGAAGAATCCCATAAGGCGACCATAGCCACCGTTGACGCGACTCTGTTCGACTTTTATATGCATTGTGTCCTGGGGCGTGGGAGCCTTTCATTTTTGGGACCAGAGTATGAAGTCACCTTAGCGGAGGTATGGGAGGCAATTATTGACTTATTTGGTGGTGCCGGATACTCTGAAACAGATCTTCAAGCTACCTACTTAAGTGAGAGCGATCGCGCTGCCCTTGCCAAAGGAAAAGAGCAGCTCATCCGAGTGCGGGCCGAGGCGACGGGAGAAAAGCTTCCTGAGAAAGAAACACCTCCTGTTGCTCCTGCTTATACTTCGGCTTTAGCTCATGCGGATATTACTGGCTCTAGTTCTCATTCCACGCCTTCTGCTATGGTTGACAAAGAAACTGTATCCACCCCTACAGAGGAAGAGGCAATGAAGGACTTCCAGGCTCGGGAATTTGAGATTGATCTCGCTAAACCGGCTTCTCCAGGTAACTTTGACGATTCACGGTCTTCTTTTTTCTCGGAGAATACTGATTTTGATTTCTTTTATTATGCAGCAGTCGTGCCGGAAACTGCACCACTTCTTCCTTCTTCAGCCGTCGTTCCTCCTCCTCCTCAAGTTATACCTCTTCCAGCTTCTCAACCTGGTTCACAGGAAGAACCAATAGCGGCCCTTCAAGGTTTAGATGAACCACCTGCTTCCGAAGAACAGAAGGCAGAAGATCTGGAAGATAGCGAGAAGACCCCGGAGCAGTCTTTCGATTATGACACAAAGCTTTCTACATTTCTTGCTCCGGGGAGTGAGTCTTCTTCCAAGAAGAAGGGGAAGCGTGTGGTTTCAAAGAAAGGAAAGAGGAGTTCTTCTGCCGCTGGGGATGAGGCAGAGATTGATCCGGCTGAGTCTCTTTCTCCTTCTTCTCCGATACGGCCTGCGAAGCTAATTACCAGGCCGGGTAAAAGCTCCAAAGGTGGGAAGAAGGGGAAATGAGTTTGATTTTGCATTTTCTGCTTTTTGTATTGACCGGGTATTGTGCGGATACCGGTCTCCGCTTCTTTTTGTAACCTGTACAATGTAAAAAATTTCTCATAGTGTTGAAATAAATAGATATTTTTCTTGTACAAATCCTTGTGTATGTAGGAATACATCTGTTTTTTATTTGAAGTGTAGAGTAAACGATTCTTTCTATTTGTACAAACTTTTTGTCTGTGTTTCGAGAACGCATTTACTCCACATCTTTATTACGTGATATTGCAATGAACTTGTGGTATGTCGCTTGTATATCACTTTTATTATTGTAACTGAATTGTATAATGTTGCCCCAATACCACAAGTATATTGTAATATTTCTTGCTTTCACAAGACCGATACTCTTATTTTAGAGAATAACTTTCCACTTTTTCAGGGAAGAATTATTCTGCTTTTAATAGAGTATATCTTGTCTTTGGAGAAATCTTTATTTTCTTTTTCTTCCTGAAGAACACTTCGACTTCTGGGAATGATCACTTTTATTTGTTTGAAAGTGAATTTTCCTGCACGGTGAAATGAGCTTCTGAAGGAGGTTTTGATTTTCGTGCCCCAGTAAAGGGTTTATTTTTGGTACTTCAAGCAAGGTGAAGTACGCCTCTGAAGAGGTCCTTTGGTCTCCGAAGAGAAGCGATTTTGGTCTCCGAAGAGAAGCAGTTTTGGTCTCCGAAGAGAAGCAGTTTTGGTCTCCGAAGAGAAGCAGTTTTGGTCTCCGAAGAGAAGCAGTTTTGGCATTTCATCTCTGGTGAAGTGGGTCTCCGAAGAGAAGCATTTTGCACTTCTACACGGGTGAAATGTGCCTCCGAAAAGGGCTTTTTAATATTTCATCACTGGTGAAGTGGGTCTCCGAAGAGAAGCATTTTGCACTTCTACACGGGTGAAATGTGCCTCCGAAAAGGGCTTTTGCCTCCGAAGAGGGCTTGTGCCTCCGAAGAGGGCTTGTGCCTCCGAAGAGGGCTTGTGATTGCCTGGAAGTTACTTTCTCATGGTCAGAGGGGTCCATGGGACAGGCGTAAGTTGTTTGATTGGATGTTTGTTTGTACAAACGATCGCAATCAATTAACAAGGTGCCCCTGTGGTAGTCCTACCGATCTTTTTGATTGAGGAAAGCTCTCCATTTATTTGCGTGCCTCGTTAGAGGGCTTTGTTGACCCTTGGGAAGGAGCATCAGTTGGTTGGTGTACCAGGAAGGTCGCGTCTTAGGGGCAAGTAGATCCATGGGATGGACACAAGCTGCCTGATCGGATGCATCACAATCAGTTAGCGAGGGTCTTATTCCTTCTGCTTGGGAAGGTATCCCTTTAGTGGATCTACCTGCTTTCCTATTGAGAGGCATACCTCCCTTTGGCTGCTTCCATGTTTGCCCGCTCATGTTGTACCATTATCCGCCAATCTGCGATCCTTTATCATCGTTTCCAAGCGTGTGTTCCTTTCTTTTGCAAGTAAATCGCTTTATCCGAAGAAGTAGACTTCACTGTTGAATGACTCCACAGAGTAAACGCAAGTTATTTGGTTGGATCCCTTTTTATATCAGCGATCGTAACCAGTTAACGAGGGCTTGACCTAGTGGAGCCGTCAACTTTTTATGTGAAGTTCCTCTTGTATGGGATTCGAGTTTGAAATTTTTGTTGCTTGAAATTTGCTAAATGATTTGTAAGGCTCGCTTAGCTTTGCGATGGGTGAGCTTTACTTTAATGACCTGCAGTATTAGATCGATATTTTAGCAATACATTTAGAGTATTTACACATCGAAATATAACAGGCATTTTATAATAGAAAACACAATGCATAGTTTTTCATTATTGAGTCACGCTGATTTCTCAGCGGTTTACAATGCAGAAGTTACACATCCATCATTATCTTTACAAATTCAAGCAATGCTGTTAAGTAAAAATGAATGCTAGTTATTGTTGTTTCAGAATCTTCAAGCTGGATTTCCATTTGTGCTTGATTCATAGCTTTTGGATTTTTATGCCAGAGAAAGTGAGAGATGCCCCAGTCGTAGTTTTGTGGGTAATTAGTAGTCATCCCAACTTCTGCTTGCTGGGTATGGTCCCCCTGTGATAGCATTAATGACAAGCTTTTCTGAATCTTGCACTGCAGTGTTGTTGTGAGAATCGGATTGATGGGTAGGGTGTTGTTGATCCCGAGTGGATGAGGTTGGATCGACTCCGTTCCTTTTAACGTATTGTTG
The DNA here is from genome assembly GCA_030737815.1 of Allium fistulosum. NCBI lineage: Eukaryota > Viridiplantae > Streptophyta > Magnoliopsida > Asparagales > Amaryllidaceae > Allium > Allium fistulosum. Next base: position 745,642,375 of record CM060905.1, on the reverse strand, counting down.
GAGTTTACCCTGCTCTAGCAATTCTTCAATCACCTTCTTTAATTGGCGACATTGGTCAGTGTCATGGCCAGGTTGATTGTGAAATTGGCAGAATTTTCCATTACGCTTTGCCCCTCTCGTCATCTCAGGTGGCTTAGGATACCTGACAACGTCCTTTGTTGCAAAAAAGATATTTCTTGGTGTATCAGTTAAAGGAGTAAAGTCCGAAGGATTAAAGCGGCGAGGTTTCTTTTCATTTCCCTGGCTTTTTCCTCCTTTATTCTCCCTTTTCTGACTTTCAGATTCGATTTTCTTAGGTGGGACATTGTCATTATCAGTCTGGGCAGTAACCACTTTCGATGTTGCAGAAAGGCTTTCAAGGCGAATGAACTCATCGGCCTTTTTATAAAATTTATCAAGTGAGTTCGGTTCCTTCATCTTTAGCCATATCCCAAATTTACTCGATTTATCAATGGCTCGCATCAAATAAGTCAGGATCATGCGTGGTTCCGCATTTTCTACCTCGGCTAAAGCTATATTGAAACGACTCAAGAAAGATTTGATTGATTCTCCAGGCGCTTGTTCAAGGTTGGACAATGACATTATATCCTTAGCTTTTGAAGCATATAATCTGAACTGTTCTTTAAACTTTTGCGTTAAGTCGGAGAATTTATCTACAGATCGAACTGGAAGCTTTGTGAACCAAAGTAAAGCCACACCTTCTAGGTATACCGGAAAGTATCGACACTTGATCTCGTCTGACGCTCTTGCACCGGTCATATGCCAATCGTACTTGTAGAGGAAATGGTTAGGGTCACTGGTTCCCTTATAGGCTTGGATAGAAGGAGGTGCAAATTTCCTTGGAAACTCTGCTCTTAGGATCCTTTCAGTAAACGGAGTTCTGCTTGGTGCAAATCCCCAGTCAGCCTCATCTTCTTCCCTCGGAATTTTGCCCGGGCACATGCTCATGACAAGTTGGTTGCGGCATAGAACCATCAGCTTGGAAAGGTGGCATTTCGGGAAGAGTAGTTTGATGGTTTTCTGGTTGACGATTTGCCTCGAGCAGAGCAGTTAATCTATCCATCATCAAAGCGTTTTGAGTTTCAATTTGTTGGTATAATCCAGAAACTGCGTCATCCAATTCAGCCCTGGTGACTCCAACGGTTGGAGTTGCTTGGTCTGTTATTGGGGAAGCGGAAGTTCCTTCGTGAGCATTTCCGGATCTGATAGGTCTACCTCTTCTTCCAGGAGCCATTATTTCGGATCTGGTTTTTAAGAGAGGTTCTTTTTATGAGTCTTTGCGAAGCAACGGTGGATGATCGCCTGAGTTGGGTTCTCAGTGAAAGCACCAAAATGTTAACGGTAAAAAGTGAACGCTAACACCTGGTGTGTGAAATAGAATTGTGAAAGCACCACCCGTTGGTACGGGAACAGAATATAAGCTGAAAATAGCAGAAAAGCAGTAAATGAACAACAGATTTATAGTGGTTCGGCCCGTAATTGAGCCTACATCCACTTTATAGTCTTTTATTGCTGATTCGGTTACAATTTGATACAATATCTTTCTAAAAACGATACAACTTGATCATGAAAGCACTCTTGACTACTAGCTCGATCTTTGATGATGAAACTCGACGAATCCGTGTTGGATGTTAGGAGCTCTTCTCGAAGATTGTTGTAGTGTCTCGAATGCTTGAAGATCTTTGATTGCTGAATGAGAGGAGGCTTCGACAGCGTAACGGCGCTTGGAGAAATGAATGGCCAAAAGCCCCCCCCAAGTTGGAAGTGATGGGGTATTTATAGGAGCTGATCTGGACTTAGGAAATTTCTCTAAGTCTTTAAGTCGTAGCCGACTTAGGGTAGGTTGGTGACGAGTTAAGGGATAGGGTTAGGTCGGTGATGAGTTAAGGGATAGGGTTAGGTCGGTGACGAGTTAAGGGATGATTATTCTGGGCCCATCCTGTGGCTCTTTGACAAGTATTAAGTCGTAGCCGACTTACCAGACCTTAACTTCGTAAGACCTTAACTCGCAGCCTTTAAGTCGTAAACCCACTAAGTCATAACCCGTTAGGTCGGAACCTTCTTAAGTCGGAGCATTTCATAACTCGGAACCTTCCTTAGGTCGTAGCCTTTAGGTCGCAACACTACTAGGTCGCGAAGTCTTTAGGTCGCAAGCTTCCTTAGGTCGCGACTTCCCTTAGGTCGTGACATTCCTGTAGCCTTAGGTCGCTGGGTGAGTTAAGTCATTGAGTCCTAGGTCGTAGACATCTTAGGTCGCAGACTCCTTAACTCGCAGGCACTTTAACTCGTACATTGTTAGGTTGTGATGTCCTTAGGTCGTGAACCTGATGAGTCGTAAGACCATGAGTCGTATGCTCCATGACTCGTTGAACCTGATGAGTCGTAAGACCATGAGTCGTATACTCCATGACTCGTTGAACCTGATGAGTCGTAAGACCATGAGTCGTATACTCCATGACTCGTTGAGTCGTAGAAGAGTTAACTTTATGAGTCGTAGCATGCTAAGTCGTAAGTCGTTAAACTTCTTAACTCGTAGGTCGTTGAGTCGGACCATCCCTTAGGTCGGAGCCTTTTGAGTAGTAGGTCATCTAAGTCTTAACTCGTTAAGTCTTGCAATCCCTTAACTCGTTAACTCTTGAGTCGCGTACTTCTTAAGTCGTGGAGAATTAAGGGTTAACAGTATATTCACTTATTCATTTTGAATTTCAACTTCCATATTCAATTCATCGTGAACTCATTTTATCATTAACAAGGAAATTACAATTAATTTCTGCTTACTTGAATTTATTTGCAAATTCAACCCATTTTAAATTTAGTTCACAACTCAACTTTAATTTAACTAACTTCCAATTCATTACTTCATGAATTAATAAATTATCAAGTTTATTTACTTGAATTCAATCCATTTCATTATTCAATTCCGATTCATTCATTTACAATTGTAGCTTCATTTGTTCACTCATAAATTCATTTCTTTACAATTTGAATTTTATTACAAATCAAATTTCACTTTATTTAATTGATTCACTTATACTCACTTTAATTTAACTCCATCCTTTAAGTTAAATTTATTCTATCAAAATTCAAGTTGTATAAGTTATCAATTCATTTATTATTCCATGAATTTATTTTCAGATATTCTCTCCGGAATTCTATTTCAATTATAAATCTCATTACAATTTATATTTACAAATTCCATTTGTATATGAATTTATTTCCTCATCTTTTCAATTCATATTTATAAATTTCATTTGTTAAATGAATTTATCTTCAAATCTTTGGTTATTATTTTAATTTCTTATTCATTTTTCATATAATAATGATAATATTTCAATGTTATTACCTCCTAACAACCAAGCATCCATATACTATGATAATTCATAGAAAATCATTTCTTTTCTATACAAAAATAGTTTTGGGCAAAATTATTTCATTTACCTTATTTTAAAACAATACTGTGTCAGTTTATCTTGTTTAAGAGTTTAGAAACCCCTATCGATTACAGTTGGCCAGACTGCACCGACCAGAATTTATAATCAATCAACCGATAAGTCAACACAATACAAAACAAATTTTGTATTCACTAACAAATACGCGCTCATATCTATTATTACACTCAACTCATTCTAGAGTACTACTGACTCTATCTCTAATGAGTAACACCCAACAGAGCAGGGTTGTCGCTTAACCGGATGCTCTGATACCAAATGTAACGTTTTGACTTTTCGTCGCTCGAAAGTCGACATTAATACGTCCATTGTATCAAATGCCGCGCAATCGAATGCCGGAAAATCGAACAATTAGGGTTAAAAGAAGAGGTAGAAGAAAAGATAGAACAAAAAGAAAGAAGAACAACTACCCAAAACACAGAATCAGAGATAATATCAGAATCTCACATTTCGCAGCGGAACAATATATAATAGATAATCACTAGTTTTTTAAAACAAAGAACTATATCAGTTTATACATACATCAATCAGAGTCAATATACAACTCAATACAAAAAATGGACAGTTATAGAAACCTGTCCTCATACAGAATACACAGCGGAAATAAATAACAAGTACGGAAGTACGCTTCGCCATCCAGCTTATTCCCAAAGCTCCAGAATATCCAGAATATCCTGATAAAAATAACTCTAGGCTGCTCGTGTGGAAAATTATGGGCACCCAGAGTTTAGAAGGGAACAATAAACTCCGAGTCAGTCATGGTGACTGGTGTGAGATCGTAAAACAGTTATCTTTAAAATAACAACAGGAAAATTTTAAAGTCAATTCGCAATGCTTTTGGAAAATGAAACTACCATAAGACCTCCCGCCACACACACAATGCAAACGCAGAATTGGAGGAGATTTCTTCTTATGATAGTCAAAGATGCTTACTACGCCAATCATTGGATTATTATTATTAATGTTTAGTGTGGAAAACATTTTGAAAGTATAATATTAATCTTAGCCAACATACGACCAGTATCGTATGCCTACTATAGCTACCATCTAAACAGTGGTGACCACCGTACGTAAATGGCAGGTTCTACAACTAAAACCGTACAATTTCGTATTAGGAAATGGATTTCCAACAAATGGTCAGGCTAAGGAACTTCCTTTCCTCCTGCCGAATGGGATCGCCTCTGGCTGGACGTCCCGAGAGACAAACTGCTCTCTGCCAAACAAGGCCGGGTTACCCTTGTAACAGGTAACTCACGAATATGTCATCACCCGGTCCTTTGGGACCTTTATCCGAGCGCTCGGTAACCATCATCACACATAATAAATAAGTGTATCCACATGAGTAAGTATCTGGGCTCCATACCATGATACCACCCCTTTCCAGAAGGAAATGACATACCCTAAAGGGCGCGACCCTCATAACCTTGCCGCAACATTCCTGTTTCGACCATTTCCGGGTTGTTGAGGCCCTGACGAAGTCTCGTCCACAAAGCTACGCTTTTTCACAAAGCCGTGCTTTGATCACAAATGATCAATAAATGATCATCTTCACAGCAACACTCAGCATGCCACATTACCAAATTTGGGAATATGTCGCTGATAAATTTCAACTACATAACCTCTGAGCTCGTACGTCTCAGAGAAGGGTGTTAAGCTAAGAGAATAAATTCTCCGCCACCAACAGAAATGTATTTGAAAGAAATCAGCTCTATATCTCAAAATGTAATGTCAGACACGTAACCATACAAGTCTGTTCCGGGTTCGAACAGAACCGAAGGCACTTCCGAAAAAGCCCTTGCAAATTCGGATATTCACAATCCCGATAAAATTTCCCATCACAAAGGAAATCTCAATACCGTAGCTAACGGTGTAGAGACAATCGATAGGTCATCCTATCATTTTCACAAATACCCGGTCTTCATCACCGGTCTTCAATACGATCCATATCGTCGTATTATTATTCGGAATGGGATATCTGACACAAAGGTCCTTTCCCGACTAAACCGAATAATAAGCGTTTGTTTTAAAAACAATTCAAATGCCATTTCAAAGGCAATATTGATAGTCGGTGATTTAACTATCAATAACATTCACAACAATCATCAGATTGAAATAATTTTCCCAAATTATTTATTTTCAAAATATCTTTACGATATATGGTTTATACTTCAACCATTTGAAAACAATTTCTAAATTACATTCATTTAAGCCCCTTAAATAAATCCTTATCGATTTATTTAAATTTACATCCCAATCAGTAAATTTATTTCCACACTTCATCACTTTGAAAATAAATTTCAAATCACTTTTCCTTATACGGAATATATTTCCAAATATATCTTTTCAAAAACCAGCTTTAGAACCTTTAATTTTTATTTTAAAAAGCTACTTTGGAAAATATACTCAGCTTTATAGTGAAAATACAATCTCACTTCAAAATGGTCCATTTAAACCAATTAAATAAATCTTTATTGATTTATCTCAAATTTACGTTCCAAATCTGTAAATTTACTTTCACACTTTTAAAAATAAATCAGCGTTTATTTTTAAAACAAATTTCCCTTTCCTTTATAATTTCTATTCGGAATTTACATTCTCAAATATTCACTTTCAACACCAAATCGACTTTCAAATTGATTTCTCAATTTTATTTCAAACTCCAAATCAAATTCCAAATTGATTTCTAAATTTACTTCAACACCGAATCAAATTTCAAATTGATTCTAATTTTAATCCCAAATACCAAATCATTTTACAAATCGATTTACACATTTATTCTTAACACCAAAAATCGATTTTTATTCAAACACCAAATAGATTTTTATATTGATTTCCCAAATATTTATTTCTTCAATACAAAATTTATTATCAATTGGATTTCTAGAAGTTTATCACTTTAAAATAAATTCCTTTATATCTCTTAAACCATTTAAAATTTCATTTTCAATAAATTTTCCAACTTTCGAATAATACTATTCTAAATCCATTTATTAAAATCTTTTCTCATATCTTTGAAATAATTTAATAACATTTCAAAAATCAACTTTACGCCTTTTCAAATTCCTTCTTTGAAAATCCAACCAATTCTTTCAAGAGAATTTATTTAAGATTTCCACTTTTAATTTCAAAAATCCAATTTCATTTATTTCTGGTGTCCAACGATACCAAAAATACATTCGGCTAAATTTAGCCTTAAACAATACAATCACAGATATAATCATACACAGATTATAAATAATCAATCACACAACATATGAAATCAATTCAAATGTTTTGAGGAATCCTGTTGGATCCCTTCAACCTGTTTCCCTGCATCCACAGATGTTAGCACAATACCAATTCCACTTCGAGGTGGAATATCGCGGTATATAGGATTTTATAAATATCATCCGCTTACTAACGGCGCAATAGGGTCTCATCCGCTATACAATGCGGGAAATCAATCAATCCAATATATACATATGCCAATATGTATATATTGCTATATATATAGATATATCCTACTATATCTAATATCACATCCAATAGCAATCAAATCAATAACTGCAATTCAAATTTAAATCTGAGTGAGAAGATCTCACCTTTGAATTTATTTGCTATCCTATTCCAATCCTTCTTTTGTTTTCTCGACTTTAACCTTGTATAAATAATTTATAAAATCTATTAATATTCGAATTAAATCGAATAATAAATTTTCATTTGATAATTTTGATTAACCAGTGATTTTATTCTAAATCAATAATTAAATTTTAAACTAATTCTTTTTAATAAAAATGTTTTTGATAACTAAAATAAATGAGATAAGTTTATTAAATAAATTTATCTCCCTTACTGGTTATGTATATAGATATATACATCTAAATTTAAAATGAAAAGGATAATAAAGAAAATAAAAACAAATCGATACCTCACTGCCTGACAGACCCCAAACTCGGCACCCCTGCCACCACGTGAACTGGAGCCGAGTTCTTCATCACCGCAAAGCTATGTACACGCGACTGCCCTCAAACGGAAGTTCATCACCAGAAATCCCCACCCCATAGCGCTCGAGCCCGAGCTCGATTCCACGTCACGATGTCGACGTCCTACCACGACCTAACCCTAACTTCGAAGCCTTACCCAAACGAGCTGCCGCTCCTCTCGATACACGCGAGCCTCCTATCATCGCGAATCACGCGAGCCACCTTGTCATCGCGACCATACTATCGGTACCACTTCGACGTCGACCCAAGCCCTAGCTACTCGTCGCTCAACCGCCATCGATTTCTAGTCGAATCCCACCTCCACTATCACACACGAGACGCCTCCACACTGTTTTGAAATCGCAACTCACGATTTGCCAGAGGAGAATAACGAGAGGGCTCCGCTTGATTTGGAATGTTTAGAACGAACTGGGTTTCATTTTCTTTTGATTTTATTATAGAGAGGGGGAACGACCATTGTTTTATATTTTATTTCCTTCGTTTGTTTTGAACGAGGGATAGTTCTGTTTCCTTTTTACTTAAACGAGAGGAACAAACGTACGTGTCATCAGCTGAAAAGAAAGTACGTGATTAAGTAGAGAAAAGTAAGTCGGCTAATGGAAAAGAAACAATAGTTGTGGGGATTTGACCAGCTTTTTGGACCGACTATTTAAATTAAATTTCGATATAAATTCAGCGCGTTTACCTATCGTACGCTCACATGACAACTCCAATCACTACGAAAATTGAAATCCGATAAAAATATAATATTACGGATCCAATGGAACTGGTTTCGTCGAATTCCGAGACTGTGCCCCGGACCGCTATTTTTGAAATTCAATTTAAACAACAAAATTTCAAAACTGAACAAAACAGTTTCAAATTGAATTCTAAAACTCTTATTATCTTCAGTATAATCAATATGAATTTTCTGAGCCTTAATATTATTTTTAATCAGCTCAAAACTGAAGATTCAAATTTTTACCCAGATTTAAATAATTAAATTCAATAATTAAATCGCCAAATTCACTTTGATATTTGAATTTCAAATTAAATTATCATTCGAATATTTAAACTCAATTAAATATTCACATTTTAAATATCAAAATTTCAGGATCGTTACAATCTTCCCCCATTAAAAGAATTTCGTCCCGAAATTACAAGTCAGGAAAAAATGCTCCAATTCCCATTAACTATTTTACCTAATCCAAATAGTTTTATCAAATTTCAAAACAAATCTATCAATTATAGATTCGTTATCACTTCAGCTAACCTTCTAAACACTTTCATAGTTTTCAAACAACATTTATTCACTTCACAATTCAAATTCAAATTGTGAATTCAAAATTTTCTCAAAATTTTCCTAACTCTCTAAATTTTCGAAAAATTTCGCCAGCGTCTTCTTTGCGCGGCTAACACGGTACGACTACAAAACGTCCCTACGGACCCTCAGATTTCAAAAAGAAAACAAAAAGCCAAGCGGCTAGACAAGAAATCATCAAATCTCATATCGAAATTCAAATCCTTACCTTTTGTCGAGCCATTCAAAATTATCTTTGAAATCAAATCCAATTTCCTTTATACACCTGTATATCCTATTTAACTATATCCAACTACAGATCTCAAAAATCATTTCACACATTTTCTTACAGAAGTTTTCATATCTACTTCTATTCAAATAGTTTTCCCGTTACCATACGAATTCAATTCATTTACAACTTTGAATATTGAATTTTATCTGCCAATCCTTTCTTAAGTTCAAGATTTAAAAATTCAAATTCATCTCTAAATCATATTTACTTTGTCATTTCTTCAATTAGTTTCACTTACTAATTTTATTTCAATACTTCACTTTGTTTATCAAAAATCAAATTAAATTTCCAATTTTCAGCTTAAATTCCATTTACCAACAGATTCAAAACAAAGTTCAACATTCAGTTTAAATTTTATTTACTTGCAATTCATAAGGTTTCAATACAACTTAAATCGCTTCCATCTAATTCACATTCAATTTCTATTCAATTCAAATGATTAACAACTCACTTTCTTAAATTCAATTCATTTCTAAGTGAATCTAACTCATATCTATTTCAATTGATACAAAAATCAATTTCTATTTGCTTTTATTAACTCATAGAATTTATACAATTTCGTTTTTATCAAACGATAATTCTTTCTATTCAGATTCGTTAATATTCATACAACTAAATGATTATTTAAGCTAACAATCATTTAAATTGATTCCATTTCAATTAAATTTACATTCCATATTCTCATTCATTTCATTTGAAACCATTTCACAAAAATTTTCTTAAGTCGAGCATTTATTCAATATTTACTTAAGCTATTTCACTTCAAAACTCAAATTCATTTCCTTGCAAACAATTTCCAATTTCAATTCTTGATTCGATTTTCATTTATCAAATCTATTCCATTCACTAATTTAATTCAATTAGTATATTCACTTATTCATTTTGAATTTCAACTTCCATATTCAATTCATCGTGAACTCATTTTATCATTAACAAGGAAATTACAATTAATTTCTGCTTACTTGAATTTATTTGCAAATTCAACCCATTTTAAATTTAGTTCACAACTCAACTTTAATTTAACTAACTTCCAATTCATTACTTCATGAATTAATAAATTATCAAGTTTATTTACTTTAATTCAATCCATTTCATTATTCAATTCCGATTCATTCATTTACAATTGTAGCTTCATTTGTTCACTCATAAATTCATTTCTTTACAATTTGAATTTTATTACAAATCAAATTTCACTTTATTTAATTGATTCACTTATACTCACTTTAATTTAACTCCATCCTTTAAGTTAAATTTATTCTATCAAAATTCAAGTTGTATAAGTTATCAATTCATTTATTATTCCATGAATTTATTTTCAAATATTCTCTCCGGAATTCTATTTCAATTATAAATCTCATTACAATTTATATTTACAAATTCCATTTGTATATGAATTTATTTCCTCATCTTTTCAATTCATATTTATAAATTTCATTTGTTAAATGAATTTATCTTCAAATCTTTGGTTATTATTTTAATTTCTTATTCATTTTTCATATAATAATGATAATATTTCAATGTTATTACCTCCTAACAACCAAGCATCCATATACTATGATAATTCATAGAAAATCATTTCTTTTCTATACAAAAATAGTTTTGGGCAAAATTATTTCATTTACCTTATTTTAAAACAATACTGTGTCAGTTTATCTTGTTTAAGAGTTTAGAAACCCCTATCGATTACAGTTGGCCAGACTGCACCGACCAGAATTTATAAACAATCAACCGATAAGTCAACACAATACAAAACAAATTTTGTATTCACTAACAAATACGCGCTCATATCTATTATTACACTCAACTCATTCTAGAGTACTACTGACTCTATCTCTAATGAGTAACACCCAACAGAGCAGGGTTGTCGCTTAACCGGATGCTCTGATACCAAATGTAACATTTTGACTTTTCGTCGCTCGAAAGTCGACATTAATACGTCCACTGTATCAAATGCCGCGCAATCGAATGCCGGAAAATCGAACCATTAGGGTTAAAAGAAGAGGTAGAAGAAAAGATAGAACAAAAAGAAAGAAGAACAACTACCCAAAACACAAAATCAGAGATAATATCAGAATCTCACATTTCGCAGCGGAACAATAGATAATAGATAATCACTAGTTTTTTAAAACAAAGAACTATATCAGTTTATACATACATCAATCAGAGTCAATATACAACTCAATACAAAAAAATGGACAATTATAGAAACCTGTCCTCATACAGAATACACAGCGGAAATAAATAACAAGTACGGAAGTACGCTTCGCCATCCAGCTTATTCCCAAAGCTCCAGAATATCCAGAATATCCTGATAAAAATAACTCTAGGCTGCCCGTGTCGAAAATTATGGGCACCCAGAGTTTAGAAGGGAACAATAAACTCCGAGTCAGTCATGGTGACTGGTGTGAGATCGTAAAACAGTTATCTTTAAAATAACAACAGGAAAATTTTAAAGTCAATTCGCAATGCTTTTGGAAAATGAAACTACCATAAGACCTCCCGCCACACACACAATGCAAATGCAGAATTGGAGGAGATTTCTTCTTATGATAGTCAAAGATGCTTACTATGCCAATCATTGGATTATTATTATTAATGTCTAGTGTGGAAAACATTTTGAAAGTATAATATTAATCTTAGCCAACATACGACCAGTATCGTATGCCTACTATAGCTACCATCTAAACAGTGGTGACCACCGTACGTAAATGGCAGGTTCTACAACTAAAACCGTACAATTTTGTATTGGGAAATGGATTTCCAACAAATGGTCAGGCTAAGGAACTTCCTTTCCTCTTGCCGAATGGGATCGCCTCTGGCTGGACGTCCCGAGAGACAAACTGCTCTCTGCCAAACAAGGCCGGGGTACCCCTGTAACAGGTAACTCACGAATATGTCATCACCCGATCCTTTTGGACCTTTATCCGAGCGCTCGGTAACCATCATCACACATAATAAATAAGTGTATCCACATGAGTAAGTATCTAGGCTCCATACCATGATACCACCCCTTTCCAGAAGGAAATGACATACCCTAAAGGGCGCGACCCTCATAACCTTGCCGCAACATTCCTGTTTCGACCATTTCCGGGTTGTTGAGGCCCTGACGAAGTCTCGTCCACAAAGCTACGCTTTTTCACAAAGCCGTGCTTTGATCACAAATGATCAATAAATGATCATCTTCACAGCAACACTCAGCATGCCACATTACCAAATTTGGGAATATGTCGCTGATAAATTTCAACTACATAACCTCTGAGCTCGTACGTCTCAGAGAAGGGTGTTAAGCTAAGAGAATAAATTCTCCGCCACCAACAGAAATGTATTTGAAAGAAATCAGCTCTATATCTCAAAATGTAATGTCAGACACGTAACCATACAAGTCTGTTCCGGGTTCGAACAGAACCGAAGGCACTTCCGAAGAAGCCCTTGCAAATTCGAATATTCACAATCCCGATAAAATTTCCCATCACAAAGGAAATCTCAATACCGTAGCTAACGGTGTAGAGACAATCGATAGGTCATCCTATCATTTTCACAAATACCCGGTCTTCATCACCGGTCTTCAATACGATCCATATCGTCGTATTATTATTCGGAATGGGATATCTGACACAAAGGTCCTTTCCCGACTAAACCGAATAATAAGCGTTTGTTTTAAAAACAATTCAAATGCCATTTCAAAGGCAATATTGATAGTCGGTGATTTAACTATCAATAACATTCACAACAATCATCAGATTGAAATAATTTTCCCAAATTATTTATTTTCAAAATATCTTTACGATATATGGTTTATACTTCAACCATTTGAAAACAATTTCTAAATTACATTCATTTAAGCCCCTTAAATAAATCCTTATCGATTTATTTAAATTTACATCCCAATCAGTAAATTTATTTCCACACTTCATCACTTTGAAAATAAATTTCAAATCACTTTTCCTTATACGGAATATATTTCCAAATATATCTTTTCAAAAACCAGCTTTAGAACCTTTAATTTTTATTTTAAAATGCTACTTTGGAAAATATACTCAGCTTTATAGTGAAAATACAATCTCACTTCAAAATGGTCCATTTAAACCAATTAAATAAATCTTTATTGATTTATCTCAAATTTACGTTCCAAATCTGTAAATTTACTTTCACACTTTTAAAAATAAATCAGCGTTTATTTTTAAAACAAATTTCCCTTTCCTTTATAATTTCTATTCGGAATTTACATTCTCAAATATTCACTTTCAACACCAAATCGACTTTCAAATTGATTTCTCAATTTTATTTCAAACTCCAAATCAAATTCCAAATTGATTTCTAAATTTACTTCAACACCGAATCAAATTTCAAATTGATTCTAATTTTAATCCCAAATACCAAATCATTTTACAAATCGATTTACACATTTATTCTTAACACCAAAAATCGATTTTTATTCAAACACCAAATAGATTTTTATATTGATTTCCCAAATATTTATTTCTTCAATACAAAATTTATTATCAGTTGGATTTCTAGAAGTTTATCACTTTAAAATAAATTCCTTTATATCTCTTAAACCATTTAAAATTTCATTTTCAATAAATTTTCCAACTTTCGAATAATACTATTCTAAATCCATTTATTAAAATCTTTTCTCATATCTTTGAAATAATTTAATAACATTTCAAAAATCAACTTTACGCCTTTTCAAATTCCATCTTTGAAAATCCAACCAATTCTTTCAAAAGAATTTATTTAAGATTTCCACTTTTAATTTCAAAAATCCAATTTCATTTATTTTTGGTGTCCAACGATACCAAAAATACATTCGGCTCAATTTAGCCTTAAACAATACAATCATAGATATAATCATACACAGATTATAAATAATCAATCACACAACATATGAAATCAATTCAAATGTTTTGAGGAATCCTGTTGGATCCCTCCAACCTGTTTCCCTGCATCCACAGATGTTAGCACAATACCAATTCCACTTCGAGGTGGAATATCGCGGTATATAGGATTTTATAAATATCATCCGCTTACTAACGGCGCAATAGGGTCTCATCCGCTATACAATGCGGGAAATCAATCAATCCAATATATACATATGCCAATATGTATATATTGCTATATATATAGATATATCCTACTATATCTAATATCACATCCAATAGCAATCAAATCAATAACTGCAATTCAAATTTAAATCTGAGTGAGAAGATCTCACCTTTGAATTTATTTGCTATCCCATTCCAATCCTTCTTTTGTTTTCTCGACTTTAACCTTGTATAAATAATTTATAAAATCTATTAATATTCGAATTAAATCGAATAATAAATTTTCATTTGATAATTTTGATTAACCAGTGATTTTATTCTAAATTAATAATTAAATTTTAAACTAATTCTTTTTAATAAAAATGTTTTTGATAACTAAAATAAATGAGATAAGTTTATTAAATAAATTTATCTCCCTTACTGGTTATGTATATAGATATATACATCTAAATTTAAAATGAAAAGGATAATAAAGAAAATAAAAACAAATCGATACCTCACTGCCTGACAGACCCCAAACTCGGCACCCCTGCCATCACGTGAACTGGAGCCGAGTTCTTCATCACCGCAAAGCTATGTACACGCGACTGCCCTCAAACGGAAGTTCATCACCAGAAATCCCCACCCCATAGCGCTCGAGCCCGAGCTCGATTCCATGTCACGATGTCGACGTCCTACCACGACCTAACCCTAACTTCGAAGCCTTACCCAAACGAGCTGCCGCTCCTCTCGATACACGCGAGCCTCCTATCATCGCGAATCACGCGAGCCACCTTCTCATCGCGACCATACTATCGGTACCACTTCGACGTCGACCCAAGCCCTAGCTACTCGTTGCTCAACTGCCATCGATTTCTAGTCGAATCCCACCTCCACTATCACACACGAGACGCCTCCACACTGTTTTGAAATCGCAACTCGCGATTTGCCAGAGGAGAATAACGAGAGGGCTCCGCTTGATTTCGAATGTTTAGAACGAACTGGGTTTCGTTTTCTTTTGATTTTATTATAGAGAGGGGGAACGACCATTGTTTTATATTTTATTTCCTTCGTTTGTTTTGAACGAGGGATAGTTCTGTTTCCTTTTTACTTAAACGAGAGGAACAAACGTACGTGTCATCAGCTGAAAAGAAAGGACATGATTAAGCAGAGAAAAGTAAGTCGGCTAATGGAAAAGAAACAATAGTTGTGGGGATTTGACCAGCTTTTTGGACCGACTATTTAAATTAAATTTTGATATAAATTCAGCGCGTTTACCTATCGTACGCTCACATGACAACTCCAATCACTACGAAAATTGAAATCCGATAAAAATATAATATTACGGATCCAGTGGAACTAGTTTCGTCGAATTCCGAGACTGTGCCCCGGACCGCTATTTTTGAAATTCAATTTAAACAACAAAATTTCAAAACTGAACAAAACAGTTTCAAATTGAATTCTGAAACTCTTATTATCTTCAGTATAATCAATATGAATTTTCTAAGCCTTAATATTATTTTTAATCAGCTCAAAACTAAAGATTCAAATTTTTACCCAGATTTAAATAATTAAATTCAATAATTAAATCGCCAAATTCACTTTGATATTTGAATTTCAAATTAAATTATCATTCGAATATTTAAACTCAATTAAATATTCACATTTTAAATATCAAAATTTCAGGATCGTTACAATCAAAACCCTACGACTTACGACCTAGCGCAAGCGCGCGACTTACAGACCCAACGACCTAACACATGCGCGCTTATACGACCTAACGACTTAGCATATGTGCGCTTCCTCGCGACCTACGACCTAACGAGGATGCAGCCTAGCGACCTAACACAGACCGCTTCTACGACCTAACACTCCTGCGACCTAACACAGACACGCTTCCTCGCGACCTAACAATGCCACGACCTAACGACCTAACAAACCTATGACTTAACACACACACGCGACCTAACACTTAGCCAGGTTACGACCTAACTCCTTAGGTCGTCTAACGACCTAACTACGCTAACTCGCTAACTCTCTTAGGTCGCTGCCTATCCTTAAGTCGCTCAACCCTTAGGTCGCCAACTTCCTATAGGTCGCTAATTCCTATAGGTCGCTCACTCTCTTAGGTCGCCGACCGACCTATCCCTTAGGTCGTTAACTCGCCCCATCTCTTAAGTCGCTTACTAACTTAAGTCGCCTATTTTCTTAAGTCGTCTACGACCTAACCTACTCCACGACCTAAGTCACCACACGACTTATCTCCTATACGACCTAACTCTCACACGACCTAATCTTCTTAGGTCGTTCCAATACTTAGGTCGCTCCACTTCACTAAGTCGCCTATCTCATAACTCGCCATCTTCCTTAGGTCGCTCCAAGCTTTCATACGACCTAGGACTTAGACTTTGGACGACTTACCAACAATGCGACCAAATGTCAACTGTTTTACGATGTTTCGATCCGTAAAAATACGGGTCGTTACATTCTCTCCCCCTTAGGAATTTCGCCCCCGAAATTCCAAACAAACAGAGCAATCAAAGACTATTCTGCATGCCTACCATCCATAGCAATCAACGAACCATGCATCCAATTCTAGCTTAGCATGCAGAATTCTAAAACTTAGAACAAGTTACAATGTCGTTAGATGACACGACACCTTAGGGCCATACCTTGAAGAGTTCAGGATGAGCTGCTTTCATCCTCTCTTCCACCTCCCATGTACAGTCGTTATCATCATCACTCCATTGTATCTTGAGCAACTTAACTACCTTCCTCCTAAGCTGTTTTGTGTCGGTTTCCACAACACGAAGCGGCTTACGATGTCTCTTATCGACTGGATCAACTTCGAAATCTTCACAACTATCAGCAGAAACCACTGTATTCGAGTCGTGCACATACTTCCGTAGATATGATACGTGAAAAACATTGTGCACACCCAACATCTTTTCTGGTAACTCCAATCTATAGGCGAGCTTTCCAATTCGCTCGATGATCGGGAATGGTCCAACAAATCTTGGAGTCAATTTTCCTTTCTTCCCGAATCGAATAACATTCTTCAGAGGAGAAATCTTCACAAAAACCATATCACCTACGTCGAACTCCAAATCCTTACGACACTTATCGGCATAACTTTTCTGACGGTCTTGGGCTGCCTTCATTCGTTGCCGAATGATCTCTATGCAATCTGAAGTCTGTCGAATCATCTCTGGCCCAAGCATCAGCTTTTCTCCTGTCTCTAACCAACATGTCGGAGAGTTACACGGTCTTCCATACAATGCTTCATACGGTGCCATACCAATGCTTGACTGGTAACTGTTATTATACGAAAATTCCACCAAATGAAGGTGATCTTCCCATGATCCTCCGAAATCCAAAACACAAGCTCTGAGGAGATCTTCCAAAACTCGGTTGACCCTCTCGGTCTGACCATCTGTTTGAGGGTGATAAGCTGTACTCAAACACAACTCGATTCCCAAAACTTCCTGGAAGCTCTTCCAAAATCCACTAGTGAACAATGGGTCTCGATCGCTCACTATACTCTTCGGGATACCATGGAATCGAACTATCCACTTAACATATAACTCAGCCAACTTTGATGCAGTCCTAGTCGATCGAACAGGAATGAATCTTGCACTCTTAGTCAGACGATCTACAATGACCCAAATTCCTTCATTTTCCGTTCTTGTTCTAGGTAGTCCATCAATAAAATCCATCGATATTTTCTCCCACTTCCATGTAGGAACTTCTAATGGCTGAAGCAATCCACTTGGCTTCTTCTGTTCGGCTTTTACCAACTGGCAGTTCATACATTTGGAAATAAAATTTCCAACATCCTTCTTCATACCTTCCCAGTAATAGGTTCTCTTCATATCCCGATACATCTTATTTCCACCTGGATGAATTGTCAGCTTCGAGTGATGACTTTCCCTCAGAACTTCATTCCTCAATTCATCGATATCGGGAACAACTAGTCGTCCTTTCTTACGAAGCCAACCCTCTCGATCGACCTCGAATCCTTTATCCTTTTCTGGGTCCAATCCAGATTCCAAATCACGGATAATCCTGACAAGCTTATCATCTCGCTTTTGACTCTCGCCAATCCTTTCCACAAGAGTCGGTCTTATCGATAAGTTTGCCAACATCTCAAGTTCCAATTCACATCTAGGCCTGAAGTCAAATCCAGCTAAATACTCGAGATTCTTCCATTCTGAAAACATGGCTCCCAATCCTGCATGTCTTCGACTTAACGCATCTGCCACTGCGTTACCTTTCCCTAGAGTATAGGCTATACCAAAATCATACGATGCTAAAAACTCTAGCCAACGTTGCTGCCGAATATTCAAATCCTTTTGGGAGAAAAGATACTTCAATGACTTATGATCCGTAAACAATTCAAATCGAACTCCCAATAGATAATGTCTCCACATCTTCAGAGCAAATACAATCGCCGCTAACTCCAAATCATGAGTCGGATAATTCCTTTCATGCGGCTTCAGTTGTCGACTTGCATACGCAATAATTTTATCTCTCTGCATCAGTACTGCTCCAAGTCCAGTACCACATGCGTCGGTGTAAACCACCATCTCATCATTCCCACTTGGAATAGTCAAAACAGGAGCACTTGTCAATCTCTCTTTCAGGATTCCGAAAGCTTGCTCACACTTAGCATCCCATCTGAATACTAGATTCTTTTTCGTCAATCCTGTTAACGGTGCAGCTACCTTGGAGAAGTCTTTGATAAACCGTCGATAATATCCTGCTAATCCAAGAAAACTTCTCACATCAGCTGCATTCTTAGGTCTACCCCAATCCTGGATTGCTGCCACCTTAGCAGGATCAACCGCTACTCCATTTCCAGAGATAACATGGCCTAAGAACCTCACTTCACTCTTCCAGAAGTGACACTTCGAAAACTTAGCCTTCAGCTGATGTTTCCGCAAGATTTCCAAAACAATACGCAAGTGCGTCTTGTGCTCTTCTTAAGTTCTGGAATAAATCAGAATATCATCCACGAACACTAGCACGAACTTACTCAACTGATCTCTGAACACTCTATTCATAAGATCCACAAAATATGCTGGCGCATTAGTCAATCCAAACGGCATTACCAGCCACTCAAAGAAACCGGATGGTGTCCTAAAAGCAGTCTTCGGCACACTATCCTTAGCCACTCTTAACTGGTGAAATCCCGTAGCCAAATCCATCTGAGAAAACACCTTAGCTTCGTGAAGCTGATCAAACATGTCATCTATTCTCGGCAATGGATACTTGTTCTTCTTAGTCACTTTATTCAGCTCACGATAATCCACACACAACCTCAGCGATCCATCTGCTTTGGTTGCGAACACCACTGGTGCACCCCATTCGGACACACTACGCCGAATAAATCATTTCTGCAAAAGGTCATCAACCTACACCCCCAACTCTTGCTGCTCCCTAGGCGCCATCCGCCTAAGAGGCATCACAACAGGTCTGGCTCCTTCAACTAGATCTATACGAAACTCGATCTCTCTATGCGGCGGTAACCCTTTGACCTCGTCAAAGACATCCTCAAATCCATTAGCGATTGGCACAGATGACAGTCCATCCTGTGGAATAACCAGCGAATACATGAAGCTCATGAAGATGCCTTTTTCATGCTTACATCGTATCACAATCTTTCTCCCCTCCACATTCTCGACTGTCACCTCCAACCTCTCACAATCAACCTTTGCCGCATACTTCCTAAGCCAGTCCATACCCAAAATAATTCCGAACCCCGCAAAGTTCAGAACAAAACAATCACAAACAAAAGAGCAATCATGACTCGATACAATCAGACCACGGCATAGCATACACAAACAAGACGAACCCCCAACTGGATTAGTCACAACCAATGGCCTATCAACAATATCCGGTTCTAAACCCAACCGACCTACAAGTTCATTACAAACAAAAGAATGTGATGCCCCAGTATCAAATAACACTCTAACTGGAATACCACATAGGAAAAGAGTACCCTGAACCACCACACTCTTTCCCTTCTCTTCAGCGGTAGGAGCTTTTGAAGATGATGGAACAGCTCCCAAAGCATAAGCTTGCACAATCTGTTTGTCCTTCCGCGGTTCTGGACAATTCCTCTTAACATGCCCCAGCTTGTCACAGTTGTGGCACTTCACTGGCACGTTCGGATTCTTGCAATCCCTGGAGAAATGGCCCTTCTGTTGACAATTGAAGCAGGTCACTTCGCTCTTCGGCTTCTTCTGGCCATCCTTACCCTTTTGTTGCTGCTGCTTCCTCTTCTTGTTTCCACCCTGCTGTGGTTTAGATTTTTCCTTGGTCACAGCAACAACAGTCCTTTCCTTAGGAAACAAATTCTCATGCCTGAGAGCCTTCTCTACAAGCTTCTCAAATGGATCGTCCAAATGATCCAACAACTGCCTCCCAAGATAACTGTCCAAGCCTGTCACAAACTTCTCATTCTTCTGATACGAAGATTCAATATACGACCGGGCATACTTGGACAAAGCTTCAAACTCAGAAACATACTCAAGAACCGATCTTCCACCTTGCTTGAGCTCTACAAACTTCTTGAACAGAACAGACTTCTGAGCTGTAGAAATGAACTTAGCTTCAAATCTGGCTTGGAATTGCTCCCAAGTAATCTCTTCCTCCGGAGTATCAATAGTGATAGAGTTCCACCAATCAGAAGCTCTCCCTTGAAGCTGTCTTGATGCTAACTTCCTCTTAGTCGCATCCTCAATTCCCAAATCATTAAAGATCCTTCTACAAGCATCTATCCACCTTTGGACTTCAATGGTTGGTTCCGTTCCCAAGAAAACATTTCCTCCAAGAGCAGTAAAGTCCTTACACAACTTAGTGAAATCCACCGGTTTTGGAGTTTGAACTTGAACTCCAACATCCACCGATGGCCCCGGAGCTGGCATCCTTCTCATGATCGAAGTCATCATAGCTTCGAACATAGCAGCATAATCAGCAGCCCCTTCAGTAGCACGTCCTTCCCTAGCAGCTGGTCTCCCTCTTCGACTCATCTTTAATATCTATGAAAAGGAATGATTAGCACACCTAGAGAAACAACTGCATAAAGGACTCAAACTCTACTAAGCTACTATATTATATATAGTAATCATCCATCAAAATACAATTACGTCTCTCATACGTAGTTACGTCAGCGAGCGTTGGGTAAAATCGATTAACCAAAGCTCTGATACCAAATGTGACGACCGTCCATGACCCCTGCACCGAACCTAGAGATAGTGCGCTGTAAAGTGTGCCAGGCGACCATGGACGATTGCCAGGGTAAATTTAAACAACAGAATCTATCGTATTACTCACAGCGCATGGACAAAATACAATAGAATATATATATAGTGAAGCTTCACAGAATAGAATCTCATCAATAAAACTTCATAATAGTTGAATACAAACATCTGAACAGTCAATACATCAAGCCTCACTACATAACACTCAGAGAATATACAAGCAGCGGAACATCCAGTACATATAGTAAGAAGATAATATGCAAGCCTCCAGCTCGTCTTCGACATCAGCACCGTGGAAAGCAAGAACAGCACCTGTCACCTGCTACCTAGTCTGCATGTCCCAAAATGGACGAACAACCCAAGGCAATAAGAGTTAAAACATAAAGCCTTGAGTCAGACAACAGTCTTAGTGAGCAGTAAATTAACTAACAACATACCAAAAGAGCATAAAGGAAAAGGAATAGGAATACAACCCTCCAACTCCACCTCTTTCTACAGTGATAGCCCCCAGACACACACTAAGCAGAAGCAAACATAGCAAAACATACAATTTAAAGTAAAGCAATTATCACTCGAGTCAAGGGCGATGTTTTCCAATTACAAACCCCCAAGGCCTAAACCAAGATCAGATAAGCACCCAGAAAATACCGCTCTTGAGACCGAATGACGATACAACCAAACATCCATGACTCTGGCTATCACTGTTATCATTGCTTTGATATCATCGTTAATTGAATGACCGGCTCTTTATTTCATCCGTCCGTCAAGGGCTAATGGAAACCCCGGTTCTAGACATAACTCCGCACGTCATCGTGACCCATGCCTAGGACTATCGAATCTGCCCAGAGTACTTGACTACCAATCAGTAGCCTTCAGGGACTATCGAATCTGCCCAACGTACTCTTGCTTTGAGCATGCTAGAACCTTCAACAATGATGAGATCTCAGCCTTCTAGTCATCCTCTTCGACGACTATTTCCATACTAGCTCAAGTGCCTCTCGAGCAAACCATTATCCTCAAACCCGAACCATTTCACCGAGTTATCAATCTGCTTGGAATGATCCCGTCTGGATTAGACCAAGGCTATCTCATATCATACTTTGCCTTATCATCATCATAACAAAGCTTCATCTCAACATCATCATCAAATCTATCCATATGAGCTTCATCATCCGCTACATATGCCACGAGCAGCTTTTCCAATTCAAGAGCCTTTCCCTTAGCTTTTGAATCATCTTTGACCATCTTGTCTAAATCAAATCATCAATCATCTAATTCATAGCAATCAATCAAGTCAAACATTAATCCAAGTAAGCAAGCATTCAAATATGATCTAAATAGACAATTATAACAATAATGGCAATTTCGTAATTAAAGAGTCAAAAGTCTAACAAGCATGAAAACATGAGCAATATCTCTATAATCTTGATGAATGAACTTGCATAGGTTAACATGTAGTAAAATGGATGCCAAATCATTATGAACAATGGATCTATATGGATCTATACTTAGGATTAGGAAAATGCATGGAAATCACTACTTTAGCACAAAATCAAGCCAACGATCCGATATACTCCTTTGGATCCGTGTGAGAGATAATCACCACTCACCAAACCACCTAAACACCTTAAAAGAAACCCACTTCAGATCTGGACAGCGAAGGATCTAACTCGATCTATCACAAATCCGCTTCAAACGATGAAATCTCTCTTCGATGGATGAAGATCTTCAATCTAAGCTCTTGAATCTTCAATTTGATCTTCAATATGGATGGAAGGAATCACAAGATTAGAGTGGAGAAAAGAAGTGAAGAAGTGTAGAAGTCGAGCTCTCAAAATGTCAGCACTTCGTCGCTTCAAAATCCGGATCCCAAAAATGAAGAAGAACCCTCCTATTTATAGGCTGAAATCCACCTTAGGTCGCTCACTCGGAGTTAGGTCGTCCACGACCTACGACCTAAAACCCACGACCTAACAAAACCCTACGACTTACGACCTAGCGCAAGCGCACGACTTACAGACCCAACGACCTAACACATGCGCGCTTATACCACATAACGACTTAGCATATGCGCGCTTCCTCGTGACCTACGACCTAACGAGGATGCAGCCTAGCGACCTAACACAGACCGCTTCTACGACCTAACACTCCTATGACCTAACACAGTGTAATGACCCAAGATTTTAGGAATCTATTCTGAAAAATATAAATGAATTCAAAATAATTTTTGAATTAATTTTGAAAGGGGAGTGATATAGCTTGATAGTGTATTAGTATATGTGTACATGTGTGCATAGGAAATGCACATGAACAAAAGCTAAAATCCCTGAACTCTAAGAATAAATACATATTGATATGTATGGAAATATATATATATATATATATATAGATTAAATCCTTAAAAGCTGAATGCATAAGTAAATATACATATATGGATGTTACTGAATATTTTTGAGTGTACATGTGCATGTGTGTGTGTCAATACAGTATGATGTATAAATATATATATATATATAGGTGTACTAATTATTTCAGTAAGACTTATATAAAAATATATATGTGTTAATAAAATACTAGAGTTCAAATTAGTAAGATAAAATATACAGACATATTTTAGTATATAGGAAGAAAGAAAGAAAAACTAAAGATATAAAAAGGAGTAGTCCTCTTGTAAATAAATAAAGAAGGTACATACCATTTACATGAAAGTTAAAAATAGGAAAAATAAGACAAAACAAGGAAATGTTTGCTATAGGCAAAATTAGGAAGAGTATTTGATAAATAATAAAATCAAGTCACATTTTTGGCATGATTGTAGACAAAGGAAAAAGTATTTTCTGAAAAGCAAAATTCTGAAAAGAATGTAACCACTTTTCTCTTCATTAAGCCGGGATGGGTAGAACTTTGGGTTTAAATAAAATGCGGATAACATGATTTTTCTGGTGGGCAAAAATGGCTTTAGCCAATACCCAAAACCCTAAGGGAGACCCTGTATATATACATGTATATGCAGCAGCCTCCTCTCCTTCTCAGAAAAGAACTTTGAAAAAAAAAAGAAACAACACCATAGAAATCATAAGGCAAGGGAAGGAAAAGAGCTTGAGGCTAAAGGCAGAAGTTCATCAATTAATTAAGGAAGCAAAGAAGAGAGCTAGGTGAGAAAACTCACTCAAAAATCTAAGGCAATAAGTCCTAATGTAGGCAGCCAGTTATAAGTAATTTTCTTAAAAGAGTATTTTCATATATGAATGCTTATCTGTGAATTTAAATCTGAAAATGTTTTGATCCTCTTTGGTTGTTTTACTTGGTTATTTATAAGAAAGTTTTATGTGTAGTTAGTATACATATATGTTTTATAAATCCAGATCTCTGATATGTTAATGATTAGGAACATAAACAAATACCCAGAAAATAAAATGTTGAAAATAGGCAAGTAGTATTGGTTTTGGCTCAACCCAGAAAGATGTAAATAATGTTGAGCTACAATATACTCATGTATAAGTGCTGAGGCTTGAGACAAAAAGGAATTAGGGGTGCAATAGGGTTGCCTATGTGCTGATGCTCCTGATTCAATGAAAATATATATATGTTCATATGCATAGCAAACAAAATTTTGTGATTCAGTGAAACCAGGTCATTCTGAGTTTAACTCAAGCACAAATGTTTGCAAAAAGGAAAAACTCTCTCAAAAGCCATAAGCCAATGTTAGTTGCCTATACCCTTTTTTAAAATACCAGAATGTATACATATACATACAGAACCTTATTTATTTAGTCACAATGGTTGTTTGCTTGCTTGTCTCTATATGGTTTTGAATAATATGAGATGCCATGATATGGATGTTTTAGTTAGTGAAATGGATCACTGAATGGTTTAGTCATGAAAAAAAAATCAAAAGAGTTATTATTAACTTAAACCTGATTAGGAAATTGGGGTCAAGAACACTGCAGGAATGACTTGTGTTCTTGAGTAGCACAAGTTGACACATGGCTTGTTTAAGTCCTAAGATCTTTGTGTAATGGAGTGAATTAGTTCATTACAGTGTGTCCATTGATTCATAAATATTGCAGATGAGACCAGGATAGATAAATATACCAAGGGAATAATATTTGAGATGATGAGAAAACTAGAGTTTTTCCCAGAATTGAAATATGAGGATTGAATAAATGATTTAACTCATATTGGTTATTTTCCTGTTTGGTATGAATGATTGTTTGATTATGACTGAATTGTATGCTTGAATGTATGTGCCATATTGATATATGTAGTCTCTGGAAAGGAAAATTATAGTGTGCACATGCACAATGACACAGAGCATGCACACAAGTATAACCTGATTCCAAAGGGTAGAACTTTATGTATATGTATTTAATTTGATTTTAACCTGATTAACTAATTGCTTTGGTGAATTTTCTCATACCAGACATGTGTCTGACCCTAGTGTGCTAATGGCATCTGGGATGTCTCATTTAAAAATGAGGCAGCTTCAAATGCTTTTTCAGGGATTGCAGCAACTAAGTAGGAGTAGGAGCAAGGCTTTGAGAAGAGGATTATAGCATGCTAAACTTAGTTAGATAAGAGCCAAAATGATAAAATCCGCATGTATTAATGATTTAAATTGTTACTTGTATTAAGTGTTGAATATGGGATGGATATTTTGTTAAGTATTTTATTAAGATATTGACTTGTATCTGGAATTTATGAATCTAGTCAATATCTGATATTAAAGAAGTTAATCAAAATATTGTAAGTGGATTTAGCAAGAACACCATGTTGAAGACTGGATGATTACATTTTATAAATGTATTAGTCAATTTTGAGTCTTTAGAAAGGATTTAAGTTTTGGGAAATCTGGATAGTTGATTCTCAGAAAAATTAAATGGTTTTATCTTTCAAACATGGTAAGTGTATACAAAAGATAATAGGTATAGGTTGAATGTTTTTATATGACTGCAAGGTTCCCATAATCTAACTTGTTTCATACAAATGTTTCATGTCTTATTTTTAAAATAAAGGAAGGATCTGAAATAAGGGAATTGAAAGCCAGATCCAAATAGTTGCAGTTATATATGCACATAAACATGTTTTGTGCAAATATTAACACACCTTTTCCTTTGTATCTGTAATAGGAATCTGAATTTTCATTCAGATTTTAACCAAATGCATTTTAAATTCCAGACAGATTTTATAAGAAGAAAATCAAACATGAATGGAATTTTTATTGCATATAACACTGTACTATGTGTGGATTGATTAAATCCAATCAATCCAATCTCCTCTTGTTTACCAGAACTCTAATTTAAACAAGAGAGGCATATACATCCTCACATGTATGTGCTTATCTTTGTGAAAGTACTGATATATTTATATTGGTTAATTGTTTTGATCCTGGATATATTTTGGTTTATTGGAAAAAGAAAATGACCCTGGAAAATATAATTGTAATAAATGATCAATCTATATATCATCTCTGATAGTTCTAAGGAAGTTTAAATCGAACTTAAAAGTGTAAATGAATGTAGGTGGACATCCAGACACATATAAATTGAATGTGCATATGCATGTACATAGAAATCGAATTTAGACGTCAATCTTAATAATTTAGACGTCTGAGATTAAACTTAGACGACAGTCTAAATAATTTAGACGTCTAAGGTTAAATGTAGACGTCTGTCACAAAATAATTAGATGTCTGAATTCAGTTCAAAATGTCCTTTTCTCTCTATTTCAATTTTTGATTCTCTGAGCCGTCTGTCATAATTAGATAGACGTCTGTAATTAAGTTTAGACGCCTGTCATAAGAATTTAGACGTCTAAACTGCTGATTTTGCCTAATTTGCCTATTTAGAAAAGAAATAAGTGGCTATGTCAATAGCTTGTATGGCATTTTGATTTCTACGTGATTTAAATTCCCTTTGATGGAAAAAAAAATCCTTATGAAATTAGGGTAGAAATAGGAGGGTCATTTCAGTTGGTATCAGAGCTATGTTATTCAACATAGTAGAAGTAATGATCAAGTTTTTAGACAAAAATAAAATTTAAAGGAACTAAATATATATATATCAATGTTTTCAGTGTGAAAAAAAAACCACTGGAATAATAATAAAATTACTAATCAAACTAACCAGCTATGTAAATTATTATTAGCAAACTATGGTAGGGAGACCACCAAATCAGGGAGCAGGATCTTCCCATGCACCACCAATGGTCAATCTGCAAGACTTGGTGAGAGCATTTAGGGATGGGGCAGGAAAAAGGCAAGAAAATCCCTATGAAGAACTCTCAAAATTACTTAAGACATATACTCATTTAGGAGGCAAAAGCTTTGAAGGGACAGAGAGTATCATGGAAATTCAAACATGGTTGAGAACATTGGAAAGAATTTTCAATGACATGCAACTTGATGATCAAAGAAAGAGGCAAGTGGCTTCAAGACAACTAAAAGGAGTAGCTTTATGCTGGTGGGAAGTTATCATTGCAGGAAGAAATGAGAATGAAATCACTTGGAATCAATTCAAAGAGATGTTGGAAGCAAGGTTTGTACCAGCATCAGCAAAGACTACCTTGCTAGAAGAATTTATTAGACTTAGACAAGGAACCATGACTGTCACAGAATACACTCAAAAGTTTGAGGGGCTTTCCACATATGGAGCAATGCTTGTGGCAGATGAGGCATCCAAAAATGATAGGTACATAAAAGGGTTGAACCCAGGACTTAGCAGAGCCATGTTACCCTATGCAGACAGGACTTTTGACCATGTGATAGACTTAGCTTTGAGGTTGGAACAGCATGACAAGGAAAGGGAGAAGTTCAGAAATTTTAAGAACAATAATACCAAGAAGAGTAAGGGGAGGTATCACCCTTATGATAAGAAGAAGGAAGAGGCCAGTAACAAAGGCACTGGAGATGTCAAAGCTAAGGAAACCAAGAAGAAAATTGTGTGCCATCAGTGTGGAAAAGAAGGACATATCAAACCAAGATGTCCAGAATTGAAAGGAGGAGCTTTCAAGTGCTATCTATGTGGGAAAGAGGGGCATATGAAGAGGAATTGTCCTGAGTACAAACAGCAAGGAAAATTGGCAAATTTGGAAGGAAAAGGCAAAGCCACAGTGGAGAGTAACACTGAAAACCATAGCCAAGTGGAAGGTACATTACTTATTTGTACCATACCCATAGCAGTAGTATATGATACTGGGGCAACTCACTCTTTAATTTCTTATGAACTAGTTAAAATGCTAAAACTGAATTGCATATTGGTTGAAACCCCATTGCATATACAAAGTCCACTGGGGAGTTCTAGTGTTTTAAATATGATTTGTGTGGATGTGGAATTAAACATAGGAGGAAATGTTTTTATTTCCAATTTATATGTTTTGAATTACCCAAATATAGGTGTTATATTGGGGGTAGACTGGTTAAGGCAATTTAAAGCCATAATTAATTTAGACTCATCCACCATATCATTGCAAAATTCTAGAGGTCAGAGAATCACAGTTTTATGTGAAGTAGCTAAGGAAGGAAAACTATATCATTTAGTTGACTCAGAAAAAGATTCTAGTGAACTAACCATTTAAGAAATTCCCATAGTCAATGAATATTTGGATGTGTTTGGTGAGGTCAAGGGTGTTCCACACCATAGACCAGTAGAGTTCCAGATCAATCTAGTTCCAGGAGCAAGCCCAGTGATTAAAAAGCCAACTAGAATGGGGCCAAATGAACTAAAGGAATTAAAGAAACAGTTAGAAGAACTGGAAGAAAAGGGTTTTATAAGACCAAGTAATTCTTGCTGGGGTGCACCAGTGGTATTTGTTAAGAAACAAGATGGCTCCTTAAGACTCTGTATAGATTATAGAGAATTAAACAAGGTAACTATTAAAAATAAATACCCATTGCCAAGAATAGATGATCTTTTTGATCAATTAGCAGGGGCAAAAGTGTTTTCTAGACTAGACTTAGCATCTGGTTTTCATCAAATGAAGGTGGAAGAATCAAGCATCAAGTACACTGCCTTTAACACTAGGTATGGGTTGTATGAATTTTTGGTTATGCCATTTGGTTTGACCAATGCACCATCATACTTTGTAGATTTAATGAACAGAACCTTTAGAGATTATTTAGACAAGTTTGTGCTTATTTTTATTGATGACATTTTGATCTATTCCAAAACAGTGGAAGAACATAAGCATCATTTGCACCTGGTTTTGTCTAGGTTAAGGGAAAAAGATTTAAAGGCAAAATTTTCAAAATGTGTATTTTGGAAAGAGGAAGTACATTTCCTTGGCCATGTTATATCTGCTCAAGGAATTTCTGTGAACCCCAATAAAGTAGTGGCTATTCAAGCGTGGAAGAGGCCAAGCACTGTGAGTGAAGTGAGGTCATTTATGGGGATGGCAGGGTATTATAGGAGGTTTATAAAAGATTTTTCAAAAATCTCTACACCACTCACTAACCTAACCAGGAAGAACCAAGCTTTTGTTTGGTCAGAAAAATGTGAGAAGTCTTTTGAACAGTTGAAGGAGGCATTGGTGAATGCTCCAATTTTAAAGGTACCATATGGAAATGAAGAACTAGTGGTATACACTGATGCTAGTGGATTTGGCTTGGGTGCAGTGTTGATGCAACAAGGCCAAGTCATTGCATATGCATCCAGACAACTTAAACCCCATGAAGTAAGGTATGCCACACATGATCTCGAATTAGCAGCTATGATCTATGCTTTAAAACTTTGGAGACATTATTTGTTAGGCACAAAGTTTGAACTGTACACTGACCACAAGTCTCTAAAATATTTATTTTCACAAAAAGATTTGAACATGAGGCAACATAGATGGGTGGAGTTCTTAGCTGCCTATGACTTTGACATACTCTATACACCAGGCAAAGAAAACAAAGTTGCAGATGCTCTAAGTAGACATCATGCTAAATTGGCTATGATGATGATAGAAGAATTTAAAGATTTTTCTTTGCTAACTGAGTTAGAAATTGGGGAGAATGGTTGTGTGCACATGGATGAGCAGATGCATGGTGCACAAGAAGATAAAGGGAAGTTAAGCTTAATGACACTCCAACCAGATTTAATTCTGAAGGTAGGAAAGATGCAAGAACAGGATGCCAACTTGTTAGAGAAGAAAATGCTCCTCTCAAGAGGGGAGGAAGTGATGAATCACCATATTGATAAAAATGGTTATATGAGATACCAAAATAGGATGTGTGTACCAGAGGACACAGAATTGAAGAAAGAGATATTGAATGAATATCACAGAAGAAAATACTCCATACACCCAGGCAACACAAAAATGTACCAAAATTTGAAAAGAGACTTCTGGTGGAAGGGGATGAAATCTGATGTAGCTAAATACATTGCCAAATGTATGACTTGCCAACAAGTCAAGGCTGAAACCCAAAGGCCATCAGGGTTGATGCAGTCTCTTAGTGTACCACAGTGGAAGTGGGAAGACATATCTATGGACTTCATAGATGGACTGCCTAGATCTAAGAGAGGTAATACAAGTATATGGGTGATAGTTGATAGGCTAACCAAGGTAGCACACTTCATCCCAGTCAAGTCAGAAAGAACAGCACCAAAATTAGCTCAAATGTTTATAAAGGAAGTGGTAAAGTTACATGGCATTCCCAAAACCATTGTGAGTGATAGGGATACCATCTTCACTTCAAAATTCTGGAGAAGCTTTCAAGAAGCAATGGGAAGTGAACTATGTTTAAGTACTGCCTACCATCCTCAATCAGATGGGCAGACTGAGGTAGTAAACAAAGTTTTGGAGGACATGTTGAGGGCATGTATACTGGATTTTGGGGGCAACTGGGAAGACTATCTTCATCTAGTTGAATTTACATACAACAACAGCTACCAAAGCACCATAGGAATGGCTCCATTTGAAGCCTTATATGGTAAACCCTGTTTGTCACCTGTTAGTTGGGTAGAAGCAGGAGAAAGGTCTATTTTAGGACCTGAGTACATACAAGAAACTAAGGAGAAAATTGAGTTGATAAGAAGAAGAATGGCAGCAGCTCAAGATAGGCAAAAGAAATTTGCAGACATGAGAAGAAGGCAGGTAGAATATGAAGTGGGAAATTTTGTTTTCATCAAAATCTAACCTATGAAAAATGTGTTGAGGTTTGGAAAACAAGGCAAATTAACCCCAAGATATATTGGACCATACAAAATTCTTGAGAGAATTGGTCCCTTGGCATATAAGTTGGAATTACCAGAAAACATGCAAGGTATACATGATGTTTTTCATGTATCACAATTGAGAAGGTGGGTCCATGACAAGGCAGAAATTCTTGAGACCCCAACCCAAGTGCAGATAAATTCTAATTTGATTTATGAAAAGGATCCAGTGGGAATTTTGGCAAAAGATGTGAAGAAGTTGAGAAATAAATCTCTGAAACTTGTGAAGGTACAGTGGAGTCTTGATCCTAGTGATTGCACATGGGAATTAGAAGACAAAGTTAGGATGAATTATCCTAAGCTATTTTCAGATTAAAGGTAATTCTGATTTTTGATTGTTTTCTTTTGTTAGATGCATATGTTTTTAGTTATCATAGAACTAAAAATTTATTTGGTTGAGAATGTATTTGTTCTCTGAATTAAGTTTAAAATTTATTTTAAGCTTAGGAAAATTGTGGGACACAATTTCTAAAAGGAGGGGTGTATGTAATGACCCAAGATTTTAGGAATCTATTCTGAAAAATATAAATGAATTCAAAATAATTTTTGAATTAATTTTGAAAGGGGAGTGATATAGCTTGATAGTGTATCAGTATATGTGTACATGTGTGCACAGGAAATGCACATGAACAAAAGCTAAAATCCCTGAACTCTAAGAATAAATACATATTGATATGTATGGAAAAATATATATATATATATATATATAGATTAAATCCTTAAAAGCTGAATGCATAAGTAAATATACATATATGGATGCTACTGAATATTTTTGAGTGTACATGTGCATGTGTGTGTGTCAATACAGTATGATGTATAAATATATATATATATATAGGTGTACTAATTATTTCAGTAAGACTTATATAAAAATATATATGTGTTAATAAAATACTAGAGTTCAAATCAAATTAGTAAGATAAAATATACAGACATATTTTAGTATATAGGAAGAAAGAAAGAAAAACTGAAGATATAAAAAGGAGTAGTCCTCTTGTAAATAAATAAAGAAGGTACAAACCATTTACATGAAAGTTAAAAATAGGAAAAATAAGACAAAACAAGGAAATGTTTGCTATAGGCAAAATTAGGAAGAGTATTTGATAAATAATAAAATCAAGTCACATTTTTGGCATGATTGTAGACAAAGGAAAAAGTATTTTCTGAAAAGCAAAATTCTGAAAAGAATGTAACCACTTTTCTCTCCATTAAGCCGGGAAGGGTAGAACTTTGGGTTTAAATAAAATGCAGATAACATGATTTTTCTGGTGGGCAAAAATGGCTTTAGCCAATACCCAAAACCCTAAGGGAGACCCTGTATATATACATGTATATGCAGCAGCCTCCTCTCCTTCTCAGAAAAGAACTTTGAAAGAAAAAAAAGAAACAACACCATAGAAATCATAAGGCAAGGGAAGGAAAAGAGCTTGAGGCTAAAGGCAGAAGTTCATCAATTAATTAAGGAAGCAAAGAAGAGAGCTAGGTGAGAAAAATCACTCAAAAATCTAAGGCAATAAGTCCTAATGTAGGCAGCCAGTTATAAGTAATTTTCTTAAAAGAGTATTTTCATATATGAATGCTTATCTGTGAATTTAAATCTGAAAATGTTTTGATCCTCTTTGGTTGTTTTACTTGGTTATTTATAAGAAAGTTTTATGTGTAGTTAGTATACATATATGTTTTATAAATCCAGATCTCTGATATGTTAATGATTAGGAACATAAACAAATACCCAGAAAATAAAATGTTGAAAATAGGCAAGTAGTATTGGTTTTGGCTCAACCCAGAAAGATGTAAATAATGTTGAGCTGCAATATACTCATGTATAAGTGCTGAGGCTTGAGACAAAAAGGAATTAGGGGTGCAATAGGGTTGCCTATGTGCTGATGCTCCTGATTCAATGAAAATATATATATGTTCATATGCATAGCAAACAAAATTTTGTGATTCAGTGAAACCAGGTCATTCTGAGTTTAACTCAAGCACAAATGTTTGCAAAAAGGAAAAACTCTCTCAAAAGCCATAAGCCAATGTTAGTTGCCTATACCCTTTTTTAAAATACCAGAATGTATACATATACATACAGAACCTTATTTATTTAGTCACCAATGGTTGTTTGCTTGCTTGTCTCTGTATGGTTTTGAATAATATGAGATGCCATGATATGGATGTTTTAGTTAGTGAAATGGATCACCAAATGGTTTAGTCATGAAAAAAAAATCAAAAGAGTTATTATTAACTTAAACCTGATTAGGAAATTGGGGTCAAGAACACTGCAGGAATGACTTGTGTTCTTGAGTAGCACAAGTTGACACATGGCTTGTTTAAGTCCTGAGATCTTTGTGTAATGGAGTGAATTAGTTCATTACAGTGTGTCCATTGATTCATAAATATTGCAGATGAGACTAGGATAGATAAATATACCAAGGGAATAATATTTGAGATGATGAGAAAACTAGAGTTTTTCCCAGAATTGAAATATGAGGATTGAATAAATGATTTAACTCATATTGGTTATTTCCTGTTTGGTATGAATGATTGTTTGATTATGACTGAATTGTATGCTTGAATGTATGTGCCATATTGATATATGTAGTCTCTGGAAAGGAAAATTATAGTGTGCACATGCACAATGACACAGAGCATGCACACAAGTATAACCTGATTCCAAAGGGTAGAACTTTATGTATATGTATTTAATTTGATTTTAACCTGATTAACTAATTGCTTTGGTGAATTTTCTCATACCAGACATGTGTCTGACCCTAGTGTGCTAATGGCATCTGGGGTGTCTCATTTAAAAATGAGGCAGCTTCAAATGCTTTTTCAGGGATTGCAGCAACTAAGTAGGAGTAGGAGCAAGGCTTTGAGAAGAGGATTATAGCATGCTAAACTTAGTTAGATAAGAGCCAAAATGATAAAATCCGCATGTATTAATGATTTAAATTGTTACTTGTATTAAGTGTTGAATATGGGATGGATATTTTGTTAAGTATTTTATTAAGAGATTGACTTGTATCTGGAATTTATGAATCTAGTCAATATCTGATATTAAAGAAGTTAATCAAAATATTGTAAGTGGATTTAGCAAGAACACCATGTTGAAGACTGGATGATTACATTTTATAAATGTATTAGTCAATTTTGAGTCTTTAGAAAGGATTTAAGTTTTGGGAAATCTGGATAGTTGATTCTCAAAAAAATTAAATGGTTTTATCTTTCAAACATGGTAAGTGTATACAAAAGATAATAGGTATAAGTTGAATGTTTTTATATGACTGCAAGGTTCCCATAATCTAACTTGTTTCATACAAATGTTTCATGTCTTATTTTTAAAATAAAGAAAGGATCTGAAACAAGGTTTTAAATCTCGCTCATCTCGGTCGAGATCTCGGCCGAAACCTCGTTTTCAAGCCTGGGCGATTCGAAACAGGCTATTTCGTTTGAATCTCGTCTGACCCAAATCTCGGACGATATTTCGGTATCTCGTTCGATATCTCGGACGAGATTTAATAGCGAGATATCGGCCGAGTTGTTGAATTTTGGAAAAATCAACTCTTCTTCCGTATTGGGCTGGCTCATCCTTTACCTTAATTTAAGCCTTCTTAATTGTACTTTTTTAACCCTTATTTCTTGTATAAATCTCATTTAATATTCGTCTCTTATTTTACGGCAGTGACGAATGTAAGAAGATGATAAAATCTACATCGATTATGGTAAGTATTTCACTCTATGGTTTTCATTTAGGTTTCTGATCCAAATTAATTTACATCCGGTTTCAATGTTCTTTTTTCGACCCTTTCTTGAGTTTTTTCCTAACCTATTTT
The DNA here is from genome assembly GCA_030737815.1 of Allium fistulosum. Classification (NCBI taxonomy): domain Eukaryota; kingdom Viridiplantae; phylum Streptophyta; class Magnoliopsida; order Asparagales; family Amaryllidaceae; genus Allium; species Allium fistulosum. Next base: position 745,607,063 of record CM060905.1, on the reverse strand, counting down.
TTTGTGGCTATAAACTTTAAGCTTCACTTATTTAACTTTATGTTCCAAATGGATTCCCAATTTGATTTCATTTAGTCTTTGCTGCTATAATTGTTTTTCTCAAGGCTTATTTTTAAGCAATAAAGGAATTCTATTTCATCTATTAATTTCATTTGATGATTACATGTTCATTCGTACATCATTTTTTTTGCTTTTCTTATAATATTACTAAGTGTTTGAAAATTGTTTGTACTATATATGCTATTTTCTACATTTGTTTGAAATATCAATGTTATTAGTTGCTTAATGAGATTTTGTTTGCTAATAATTAAATACTATAATCAGACTAGAATATCTTAATTCTACTTTTAGACTTTTGTATTTGTAAAATTAAGATTTCTCTTGCAACACTATAAATCATAAAAGGTAGAAACGAGACATTATATTGTGTAGAAAGGTTAAGTGAATGATCAAACAAAGTAAAGGTGCATATATTATGGTTTGTTTCTAGTCTACTTTATCTCATATGACATTATATTGAACATAATTCATGAAATCTAGTTATTTGTTTATTTTACATGATACAAGTGATATTTTTCCATACTAAATTACTAATGATAAGCATGTGCTATATTCAAGGTAAGCGCATAGTGTTTTCCTTAAGGTAGTGAATAGTATTATAAATTTAGGTGTATGAAAATTAATTTTCGATATGACATATACTCCGAGATAACTCCGAAATGAATTTTAGAAACCGAGATGTAAATCCGAGATGGACGACCGAGATGCACTCATCTCGTTCGAGATCTCACCCGATACGAGATGAGCTCTCTAAATTCTTCGAGACGAGACGTGACCGAAATCCGAGATTTAAAACCTTGATCTGAAATAAGGGAATTGAAAGCCAGATCCAAATAGTTGCAGTTATATATGCACATAAACATGTTTTGTGCAAATATTAACACACCTTTTCCTTTGTATCTGTAATAGGAATCTGAATTTTCATTCAGATTTTAACCAAATGCATTTTAAATTCCAGACAGATTTTATAAGAAGAAAATCAAACATGAATGGAATTTTTATTGCATATAACACTGTACTATGTGTGGATTGATTAAATCCAATCAATCCAATCTCCTCTTGTTTACCAGAACTCTGATTTAAACAAGAGAGGCATATACATCCTCACATGTATGTGCTTATCTTTGTGAAAGTACTGATATATTTATATTGGTTAATTGTTTTGATCCTGGATATATTTTGGTTTATTGGAAAAAGAAAATGACCCTGGAAAATATAATTGTAATAAATGATCAATCTATATATCATCTCTGATAGTTCTAAGGAAGTTTAAATCGAACTTAAAAGTGTAAATGAATGTAGGTGGACATCCAGACACATATAAATTGAATGTGCATATGCATGTACATAGAAATCGAATTTAGACGTCGGTCTTAATAATTTAGACGTCTGAGATTAAACTTAGACGACAGTCTAAATAATTTAGACGTCTAAGGTTAAATGTAGACGTCTGTCACAAAATAATTAGATGTCTGAATTCAGTTCAAAATGTCTTTTTCTCTCTGTTTCAATTTTTGATTCTCTGAGACGTCTGTCATAATTAGATAGACGTCTGTAATTAAGTTTAGACGCCTGTCACAAGAATTTAGACGTCTGAACTGCTGATTTTGCCTAATTTGCCTATTTAGAAAAGAAATAAGTGGCTATGTCAATAGCTTGTATGGCATTTTGATTTCTACGTGATTTAAATTCCCTTTGATGGAAAAAAAAAATCCTTATGAAATTAGGGTAGAAATAGGAGGGTCATTTCACACAGACACGCTTCCTCGCGACCTAACAATGCCACGACCTAACGACCTAACAAACCTACGACTTAACACACACACGCGACCTAACACTTAGCCAGGTTACGACCTAACTCCTTAGGTCGTCTAACGACCTAACTACGCTAACTCGCTAACTCTCTTAGGTCGCTGCCTATCCTTAAGTCGCTCAACCCTTAGGTCGCCAACTTCCTATAGGTCGCTAATTCCTATAGGTCGCTCACTCTCTTTGGTCGCCGACCGACCTATTCCTTAGGTCGTTAACTCGCCCCATCTCTTAAGTCGCTTACTAACTTAAGTCGCTTATTTCCTTAAGTCGTCTACGACCTAACCTACTCCACGACCTAAGTCACCACACGACTTATCTCCTATATGACCTAACTCTCACACGACCTAATCTTCTTAGGTTGTTCCAATACTTAGGTCGCTCCACTTCACTAAGTCGCCTATCTCATAACTCGCCATCTTCCTTAGGTCGCTCCAAGCTTTCATACGACCTAGGACTTAGACTCTAGATGACTTACCAACAATGCGACCAAATGTCAACTGTTTTACGATGTTTCGATCCGTAAAAATAAGGGTCGTTACAGGTCGTTACATGTAAGGAGTGGGAAGAAAGTAAGTAATTAGTTTAAAATTAGTTTGCACTTCCCAATATATAGTAAATGAACAGATGCATCAAATCGTGAAGGGTTGTGTCCAAAAGACACTTTCATTCAACATTTAAAAAAATTAACGACTTATATGTCAACATATAGAAATATGTATGTCGACATATCTTAGTGAAATTTGAAAAATGTTTTCTTTTAAATTATTTTGAAAACTCTATACTTTGTAAAATAACTTGAATATAGTTTTTAAATATTTTGAACTCTAGAAAAAATTATAAATTATTTTAAATTATGTTTTTAAATTAAAATAATTTATTATTATTATTTTTATTTTAAACTATCAAGGATCAGAAATTGGAGATAAGGATCAGATATTGCTATCAAGGACTTTAACAATAAATTCTGTTGACTCTAAATATTAAATTATAATCTTAAGATGTTCATTTCTTTATCTTTGAACTCATGAGTCTTCAAATTTTTACCTTGAGTCTTTATACTATACAGTCTTTTATTCAGCACCTATGTAATATTCTGCACAATATTCTATATATACATTAGTGTATATATATTTTATATGGTTGTTGTCATCAAAATCAATAATTGAGGTATTAACAATCTCTGATGACAACCATTAAATATTCCTGTATATAAAATAAGATATAACTTGATAACTCCCCTTGAGTTACATAAATCCCCCTAAATATATGCATGTATATATTTTATATTTTTCTTTCCCTTTGTCATCAAAAAAAATGGATGAAAAATAATACTCCCTCTAAATGATATACTTATAAATTATGGAATCAAAATCAATATTTAAGAATTAAGTTATATGTGAAATAAATGTGACATAAAAGATGCAATATGGGAGACATAGATGATGAACATACTATATATCATGGCGTATATTAGATATATAATAATCAGCGTTTAAATATAAAATACAATAAATAAATAGGATAAGTCAAACTGTATTTATTTACAATACATACTGTAATACAATCAATATCAAATCAAAACCTTTATTGTACATCATACCAAATCGAATCTATGATAATCAATATAAACTTAATTATTTACATATTTAGTCAAACTATAAATAAATAAGTTTAATATACACACTTACAAACAAGAATTTTGATATTCCTAGGAACTTTAACCCAACCTTCAGATCCAAAGATTGGATATGCTTTGATGGCATCCCAATCTTCATTGTCCTTTGTGTTTGAGCATTCTGGGTTATTTGTTTGATCATCTTTAATAATAGAGGGACTAATCATCAAACAACATCGAAATGCATCTCTTGCTCTTTTATAATTTGCACTTGGCTTAGTTCCAAATGCCTTTGATTCCTTAGAATAAAAGATAACATCTTTGAATGATTGGAGTGTCTCTTTAAGGTTTTCACGGACTTCTTGTTATGGAGAAGACATTTTAATTAAGAAAAATGTTTAGAATGAAAGGGATGGAAAAATGAAATGATGAGTGATTTTTTCTAGAAGAAATGGGCTTAAATAGGAGTGAAAAGTCGTTTGGAATATTTGAATTGATGGCCGTTACAAATTTTAAATTTTTTCCAAACGGCTATAGTATGTTGATGTATGAAGATATATATGTCGACATATGTGCCTGAAAGTGCAATTTTTAAGTTTTTTATATGTTTATTGTTTCTACTCAATACCATTCTATTTCGATGATTTTCGAAGACTAATATAACAATATATAACAACAAGAACTAATTTTCATTAATTGGAATAAGATGATACATAGCATGAACAAAAATACAAGAAGATAACATGAATTAAACTAAGGAAGTACAAAGAAATAAAAGCTTGAAAAATACAATGGTTAACTAGATAAAAATAGATTACTAAGAAGATGAGCTTCCGTTAAGGTTCTCCATAACCTTTTGAAAATACTTATCCACTTTGTTGGAAAGATTAGTGAATTTCTTACTTAACTTATTTTAATTTTTGATAATCTTCTGTTGATTGTTTATAATTCCTTTGTTTAAGCTTTGATATTATCTCTCAAAACATTCAAGAGAAGTTTCTACTTCTTCCTCCTTTTCTTCTTCACCTTCTCCTTGAATTCCATAACTTTCTCCTTCTCCTTCCTCTTCTTCAATTCCTTATTGCTCTGCCCTCGCTGGTCTTTCTTCCTTTTGGGGAAGAGTCTCATAAGGTTCGAAGCAGGGAGGAATATGCATGAGAGATATGTTAAATTAATGAAAACTTTTCCGGTTAAAGTGGGTTCTCCTCATAAATCGACACCAAAATATTCAAAAAATCTAGTGAATACACACACCATGATATAGTATGTTTTCATGTCTAAAAATGTTTTTTTGAACAAAATCATCTAAGATAACTTGTGCCTAATTGAAATCATCATTTCCATAAATCGCAAAAGGAGCCTTAATTTTTTTTATTTGGGTTATTGTAATAACCCATTCTCAGAGTGATGCTTTGTGGTAAAATGAGACTCGTAAGTCTCAATTTTGGTCTAAGATGTTTGTGTTTGAAATCAAATTCTTTGTCACTTTCAAAAATATCATGAAAAACTTCACGATTTTTTTCATCAATTTTAGTGGTGGACAGGTAAATTTCACTAAATTTGCAACCAAGAATTTGACCCAAAATTTCGCAATATAAAATAATTGTAATGCTTTTCACACCACTTCAAACTTGTCCCTCTTCTCCTTCTAAAAATTTTCCATCAAATTCGCATAAAACATTTTAACTAACTTCAGATAACAAATGAAATCATTTTGAGAAGAGTCGACTAAACCAAGAACATCATTTTGAAAACAAAGATCTTGAAGACCATAAAAAGAAAAATCATCAAGCATTGCTAATCTTTCGGAAAAACTTTTTCGGAAGTAGCATATTTGACATAAGGGTCAATGGCTTCTTTGTCATTGAAAAGAAAGCCTATGGTTCCTTTTGTGAGTCTAATTGTTTTTGGTTGGCTTAAGGAGGCCATTGTTGAGTAGTTGAGGAGATAAGAGAGTGAAGAAATATTTTGAATTTTTGAAATAAAGTGAGTGAATGAATGAACAGAGAAAGGATGATTTAATAGAGAGTGAATTGATAATTCAATTTTGAAAAGATGCGTTTTTAGTTTTTGAAATAAATGCAAGAGATATGAAAATTCGAAATTTGAATTTGTAATGAAATTTCCAAATTCTAGCAGACATGTTGACATATGGACTTAGAGTATGTCGCAGTTGGGCTGAAAAATCCAAAAATAAAACTAGTGTTTAAGATTCCTATACACACACACACACTCTTACTTATATGCATCCAATATTATTATTAATCTATATTTTATTTCTAAATTAAAAAATTAAATAAAAATTAAATGAAGTACCACTTTTTGCTTCTTTTCTTTGATTTGTTCTGATTAATCTACTATTGTTGTAAAACACATGTTTGCATACTTAGCGTCTGGTTCATTGTCACTTGAAGTAGTACCTAAATCATCTAATATTACTATGTAAGCCCTTTTTCCTTTTCTAGATGAATCGGTAATTGGTGAGATCTTTGAATTATTCTAATGCAGACAGTCTCTTTGTAGACGACCAGGTTCATTACAGTTGAAAATCTAATTGTAGTTCCATTTCTAGAGGTCTTGTTTTCAGATCTATGAAAGTTTTTCATCTTTCATCTTTCAATACTTTAGGAAATTTTTGAAGTTTCCAGTCATGAAGGCAATTTCCTCATCATCGTTGTCGCCTAAATCCTAATCGTCAATTATTGCATTGAAAGCAATGAAATTCTTTTCTGTTGCCTTGCTTTCTCTTCTCCCATGCAATTGTGCTTCATAGGAAATTAATTACCTATTAACTCTTTAATTTTTTGTGTACTAGTGTCATTTCCTCTTCTATTTCTAATGTCTTTTGATCCCACTCTAAAGAGAGTGAATTGAGAACTTTCCAAACTTGGTCCTCTTCAGAAAAGTTTTTACCTAATGATACTAAAGAATGTACTATATTTTGAAATATATAATACATATCAGAAATAGACCCATTCCGATTATTTTAAACAATTGAAACTGATTAGTTAACTTGGAAATTTTAGTCTATTTAACTTTACTAGTGCCTTCATGTGTAACTTGAAATATTCTCCATATTTCATATGCAGATTTACAAATAAAAACTCTATTAAATTCATTTTTATCTAATGAGCAAAACAAAATACTCATGGCCTTAGAATTATTAAGTGCTTCTGTCCTTTTGTCAGCGGTCCACTATGAAAAGTTAGTTTGGGGCTTAGTATACTTATTCTATGTATTCCAAATATCTAAACCATTTGACTGTAAATAAATTTTCATCCTACATGACCATTAAGTGTAATTAGTACCATTAAAAAGTGGGGTCTAGCAGTAGATTGTCCATTTATAAAAGTGTTAACAAGTGTACTAATAGTGTTGCTAGCCATTTATACTTTTCAAAAATCAAATTATGAGTTTTTGAAAACCTAGTGCTCCGATACCAAATATGAGTTTCGGAATAGTGGATCTTAAGGCTAGTTTAACACTATAGGGGGATGAAAGTGTTTTATAACTTATGTTAATCTTTTTAAAATTCTTTCAGGATTAATATCAAATCACATATTAACAACAAAGATTTATACTAACAATCAGTTACATATGCAATCGTAGATAAATATAAAAGCAATAAAGTAAAAAAGTAAGGAGTTAAAGAGATGACACCAGAAATTTTATATTGGTTCAGATTTCTCCTACATCTAGTCTGGTACAATTTATTATGCATAATTTTTTTTCAAGCGCCTACTTTGTACGATAGCAAGCAAACCAATTACAATATCGATTTCAAGGCTACGAGACACACCCTCCTATATTCCAAGTCTGGGGCAAACTCACTTGATTTAAACAGGCTACAAGCTCACCTATTAGATTTGAGTGGGCTATTAAGCACACCCATTTGATTTAAACGGGCAACAAGTACACCCACACAAACAAGAGTAGAGTTGATGTTTTTCCAAAAACAAAAAGTTATACTTTGGATACAATGGATCCTATAGCCTCTTAAAAAGCACTTTGTTCTTTGAAATAAAAGAGAGATGCTTACAAAACAGTGAGTAAGTAGTAGTGAATCAATACAATAAAGTATGAATTGATTCTATATGGTTTTGAATAGTATATAGTATATTTTTCAAGAGAATTTTCAAGAGAGTAAGAAGTGCAAAGAAAGTAAGTAATTAATTAGTTAAAAATTCATTTGCATTCCCTTTTATATAGTAAATGAACAGATGTATCCATTCGTGAAGGGTTGTGTAGACACTTCGTTCAAAATCTAAAAAACAATTTAACGGTCTATATGTCGACATATAGAAATATGTACGTCGACATATCCTAGTGAAATATGAAAAATGTTTTCTTTTAAATTGTTTTGAAAATTCTATACTTCGTAAAATAATTTAAAATTAGATTTTAAATATTTTGAACTCTTAAAAACTTTTTATAAAATATTTTAAATTATATTTTTAAATTTAAATTATTTTTTATTTATTTCAAAATATCAAGGATCAAAAGCTGGAGATAAGGATTAGAGATTGATATCAAGGACTTTAACAACAAATTCCAATGACTCTAAACACTAAATTATAGTCTTGAGATCATCATTTCTTTGACTTTGAACTCATGAGTCTTCAAATTTTATTCTTGAGTCTTTATATTATGTGATCTTCGATTCAACAACTATGTAATATTCTGCACTATATACTATATAACCTAGCAAAACATTAGTATTTGTATATTATAAGGTTGTTGTCATCAAAATCAATAATTGAGATATTAACAAGTTCAATTCCCATAATGTTATGCAGTTAATAAAGATTGAACAAATGGAAAAAAATTATTTTTTACTTTAAATAATACAGGTCGGCCTTATTATGGGCATCTGCTGGAAAATAATTCTAATTTTGAACTTGAATTTTATAATAGTCTAAGTCTGGACAGGTTGAGATGTTAGCGGACCTTTATTGATGTTAGCAATTCTGCATTCGTATTTATTATACTATTAAAGATAAGCATAAAATGATATTCTCTCAAGCCTTCAAGATTTCTCATTCGTAGTGTTAGTTTAGTAATTTTTTTAAATACCTCCATATATAGTTAAAATTTTCTAGTCACTTAATTAAGAAAATCACTTTGTTTGTTTTTTTAGTTTGACTATTATTTCAAAATAGTTGGTTCTATTCATATACCTATTTTGCTTTACACACACCCAAATTTAGCACAGAACATTGTACATCTTTTTTTACTTTACATACAACTTGAAATTCCCAATTCTACTCTTTACCAACTTTTAGTATTTTATAATTTCATTTCTCCTCAGTTTTGGAATTCATATATAATCCCTAACAAAATTCACACAGTCTAGTGGGACAACCACGAGAAAAAAATACATTCTCAATGGGTAAACTATAAAGAAAAAATACATTCATAGTGAGCCAACTATGAGGAAAAAATACAATCCTAGTGTGGCAACTTGAAGAAAAAATAAATCCTAAAAAGCTTTCTATATGGTTCTACCACGTACTGAAGCTATGTTCATCCTAAATTCAAGCAACTCCTTCCATGCGGTAGGAAAAAAGAAAAAAAGCACATATTTTACCTTCTTTTAAGATTCACCCTAAAATTATAGACATTCTATATTTCTAATTCAAAATTAAAGTTACGGTGAAAAATATAGGGAAGGATTTATCATCAATAAGCGGAAGCGATTTAACCTGAATCTACTTTTGCCTATTTGAATACCAATGCAAATTCAAAATCAACTGTGATATCATACAAAATAAAATTGCAAAAAGAAAAGAGACACAGAACGTGGTTTAGATTTGTACCCTACATCCATGGAGACCCAACAACCCTTTTATTCCAATCACCAAATACAGAGAGATTACAAGCCTAATCAATAATTAGAGAGTTAAAAAATGTGGAGGCTCTCTCCAATCAATCACTCAATTGAAGAATTACAGTTTAGAGCACTCAAAATAGAAAACCCCCAATTGATTTAGCGAGGGTTTCTATTAATTTCAATTATTGGGAATCTAATCTCATCCTTAGGAAGATGATTAAGAGGCTAATATATAGATGCTCTAATCACTCTAGATCATCCGATCACTTCAAAAGAATCTGCACCATCAATAGAGAGAAACAAGCACCGAGTTAACGAAACTGCCCTCCAAAATTCGACTTAGCCAAAACCCTTGAAAAATCTGGTAGCAACAACTCAGACGTCCGACCAAGGGGTTCAAACATTTGTTCAAACTCTCGGGATCAAAGTTCCATCAACAGAGACGTCTGGCCAAACTGTCTGGTTTAACAAATGCAGGAACTCACACATTTGAGCGCCTGATACTCTTCTGCTTTTAAACTCCACAGGCATTCAGACGTCTGATTTGAGAATCTAGACATCTGTTTGCCTGTTTTTGGCACTTCATCAACTTCTCTCCTCCATCTTCTTTTGCTCTCTTCCTTCAGTTGACTTCCCGACTTTTCCGATACTAAGCTTTACACAACATCTTCAATTCGAAGAACTCATAGGCACATATTTGAATAACATAACAACAACACTCCACCTCGGTTCAAATATGTAGGTCTCTTCAACAATCAATTAAGTGACCATAAGAGCTGTTGGGCCTTGCTTCCCATGGTGTTCAAGCAATTGAAATCAAACTAATCAAGTTTGAGCAATGCCCAAACTTTCCTTAGGAAGTGACTTTGTCATCATATCTGAAAGATTATCAATAGTACTCATCTTCACCAACTTGATCTTGCTTCGTTCTTCCTCAAGCATAAGGAAGAATCCTCTGACTTTAATGTGCTTCATTCGAGAACTATAAGCTTGATTCTCTACAAGATGGATCACGCTCTGACTGTTTGAAAATAGCTCTACTATCCACTACACCATAGAAAGATCATCTAATAGCTGAAGTAAATACAATCCCTCTTTAGTTGCTTCCATAATCGATATCAACTCGGCCTCGGTAGTCGACAAAGCTACTATAGACTGCAACTTCGATCGCCACGAAATTGACTCTGTACCAAGTGTAAAAATATAGCCCGACACCGACTTTCATCCGTCTCTATCCCTAGCATAATCTGAATCACAATATCTCTAAGAGAGATGCCACCATCTACTCCACCAAACAACAAGCCAACTGATGAAGTTCCACGAAGATATATGAGTATCCACTTCGCAGTTGCCAATGCTTTTTGCCCGAGTTAGACATATATCGACGCACAACACCCACTACATGGGTTAAATCTGGTCTCTAGCACACCATCGCATACATAAGACTACCAATAGCACCAGAATAACGTATATTAGCTATATACCTCTTGTCTTCATCCGATGAAGGAGAAAATTCTTCCGACAACTTAAAATGAAAGCCTAATCGAGTGCCAATTGGTTTGGCTTTATCCATACCAAATCGAGCAAGGACCTTCTCGATATACTACACCTAAGTGAGCCTCAACTCTCTCCGCTTCCTATCTCCGAATATCTCCATTCTCAAAATTCTTTTGCTTTTACCAAATCCTTCATATAAAACTCCTTACTGAGATCCACTTTCAACTCCATAATTCTGACCATACTCCGAGATGTCATCAACATGTCATCAACATATAACAAAAGATAAATCATATCTTCATCGCACCTCCTGAAATAAACACACTGGTCTTTCAAGCTTTGAGAGTAACCCTGTGAAAGCATATACTTATCAAATCTCTTGTACCATAGTCTAGGAGACTGCTTTAGTCCATATAGTGATTTGTTAAGTTTACAAACATAATTTAGCCTTCTACTATCAATGAACTCCTTTGGCTACCATATATAAATCTCTTCATCTATATCACCATGCAAGAATGTAGTTTTGAAATCTAATTGCTCAATTTCCATATAATAATGATCAACTAATGCCAAAAGAATACGAATGGCTGTATGCCTGACAACTGGAGCAAAGATATCATGATACTTTACCCCTTTCTTCTAAGCATACCCATTTGCTACTGACCTTGCTTTATATTTGAAATCACCATTGTCACTGTCTTTCACTTTGTAGATCCACTTACATCTAATTGCTCTCTTGTCGGTCAGAAGAGGCATCAAATCCCTAAGTAAGATTTTTCTACAAAGATTTAATCTCGTCCTCCATTATAACTAACCAACTAGAACTGTCAACTAATGCAATAGCTTCTCTATAATCTCTGGGCTCATCATGAACAACATTCAATGCATATGTTTCCATGTCATCGAAGTCAATGTCTTTGATGCTCAATCCAACAAACTCATCAAGCCACCTAGGCTTTCTTCTCAGTCTAATAGCCCTAGTCTCTAAATGAGCTTCAACTTGAGTCTGATCCTCTATACTAACATCTGTACTATTCTCATCAACCATGGTGCCATCGAAAACACCATCTGTATCTCTATGAAAAGAATATAAAGATGACTTGCCTTGTGTTTGGTACCCTAAATTTATCCTCATATTGTCATCAGATGAGGAAGGCTCCACCTTCAACATAGCCTTCTCATCAAAAGTCACATGCCTGTTGATAATAATCTTCTTACTGATAGGGCACCACAACCTATATCCCTTCACTCCTTTTCTATAACCTAGAAAGATACACTTACGAGCTCTAGGTTCCAGCTTGCCTTTGCTCTCATGTACATAAGTTGGACATCCAAACACTTTGAGAAATGAATAGCTAACAGAATCTCCTTTCCATACTTTCTTGGGGTTCTTCATATTTATGGAGCGTGGTTGATGAGGAAAACCGCCGTAGATAAAAGTTCTGCCTAAAATCCCTTCTTCATCTTAGTAGTTAATCTAAGGCAACGAGTTCTCTCCAATAAAGTCTGATTCATTCTTTCAGCAACTCCATTGGACGAAGGGTCGCCAGATGTGGTGTAATTCCTCTTAATGCCTTTAGGCTCACAAAAATCGATGAAACTGTGATACAAATTCATCGCATTATCCAAATGGAGAACTTTCAACTTCTTCCCTGACTGCTTTCAACCATAGATTTCCACTTTCGAAACCTGGCATTCACTCGTAGACTGCAGGAAGTAAACCCAAACTTTAAAATCGTTTATAAATGAAATGAAACACCTGGCTCCACCCAAGGATGGGCAAGGGGAGGGCCCCCAAATATTTGTATGAATAACCCTAAGAACGTTTGTTGTATGTTCTCCAGTACCAAAAGAAACCTTTGTCTACATAGCAAGAACACACTCCTCATAAAAACCAAGCTTTGAATGTTGAACACCATCAATCAAAACCTCGCTTTCTCAACTCATCCAAACTGCATTCTCCGATATGTCCCATCCTCAAGTTCCATAATACGGAAGAATCTGAATCGAAAGAAATAACAGAAGCCGATTCGCCAACTACAGTAATGCCCCTCAATAAATATAGATTTCCTACCCTCACGCCTTTCACAACCATCATGGAATCCTTCGATATCTTCTTCTCCCCCTTACTACAATCTTCAATCTTCAATCTTCAATCAAAGCTTACTCAAAGCCCTAATAGAAATCAAGCTCCTTCTAAAGTCAGGTACATGTCCAACATCAATAATAGTATGAATAACACCATCAAACATTGTGACCTTCACACTATAAACACCAACCATACAGCAAAAAACATCATTGCTCATTAGAACTTCTCCTCCATCAATCTCACGGTATGTAGAGAAACAGTTCCTATTAGGTGTCATATGATAGGATGCGCCAGAATCGATAAACCATAAGTTGTTCTTTCCAAAAGAGCCGGAAGCTATAAACACAACGTTATCACTCTCTGTATCTGGTTTCAGTCCTGTAGTCGCTAAAGCTTGCATTGGGTCTTTTCTTCATCCTTCGAGCTTAGGATATTAAGCTACAAAGTGCCTTGGTTTCTTACAATAATGGCAAGTCAATCACTTAGGCCCCCTAGACTGAGACCTTAAATTATTTCGACCTCTTTCATTCTTTGACTTGCTTTGGGTTGGTTCTACCTCTATGAATAGATAAGCCTTCTGAATCACTATCTAAACTAGTGCTCGTCAACCTTCCTCTTAACACTTCATTATGAAGACCAAGCATTACGCCAGATTGACTAATCTTACTGTGACCATATATCATGGAGTTAACAAAAGCAGTATACTCCTTAGGCAAAGGAACATAAAGGATCACTGTTTGAGCCTCATCAGCATTATCAACATCTGCTGCCTTCAGTTTCATAATCAAAATGGTCAAAGCATCTACATGTTCCATTAGATCGGCTCCAGGCTTCATCTTAAACGAATAGAGTTGCTTCCGAAGAATAATCCAATTCATGAGAGACTTGTCTTGATATGCATCTGTTAATGCATCCCATAATTCCTTCGCCATCTTCTTTTGAGAAAATTCTCTAAGAACTTCATCTGAAAGACTCAACTAGATTGTTGTAAGAGCTTCATCTTCCATCTTTTCCAAAACATTCGCTTCAATGTCCTTTAATTTATCAAGCGTAGAAACAATCTTAAAAGTCTTTTCCTTCTTCAACACTATCTTCATCTTCATCTTCCAAGTTACAAAATATTTCTTTCCATCAAAACGTATAACAGCATAATTGACACTAGATATACCAATAGACTTTCTAGAAGTAGTCATTAATATCCAAACAGAATAATAACACTGGCTCCTATACCAAACTATGGTGAAAAATATAGGGAAGGATTTATCACCAATTAGTGAAAGCGATTTAACCAGAATCTAGTGTTGCTTTTTGAATACCAATGCAAATTCAAAATCAACAATGATATCACATAAAATAAAATTGCAGAAAGAAATGAGACACAGAAGATTTAACATGGTTCAGATTTGTATTATACATCCACGGAGACCCAACAACCATTTTATTCCAATCACGAAATTCAGAGAGATTACAAGCCTAATAAATGATTAAAGAGTTTCAAGATGTGGAGACTCTCAATTGAAGAATTATAATTTAGAGCACTCAAAATAAAAAAAAACCCCCAATTTGATTTAGGTATAGTATATATTAATTTCAATTATTGAAAATCTAATCTCATCATTAGGAAGATGATTAAGAGGCTAATATATAAATGCTCTAATCACTCCAGACAATCCGATCACTTCAAAATAATATGCACCATCAATAGAGAAGAAACAAGCACCAAATTGATGAAATTGTCCTCTAAAATTCGACTCAGCCAAAACCCTTGAAAAATCTTGTAGCAGCAACTCAAACGTCTGACTAAGGGGTTCAAACTTCTGTTCAAACTCTTGGGATCAAACTTCCTTCAACATAGACGTCTGGCCAAACTATTTGGTTTAACAAATGTAGGAACTCAAACATTTGAGTGATCAAGCCAGACGTTTGAGTGCCTGATGCTCTTCCGCTCTTAAACTCCATAGGCATTCAGACATCTGGCTTAAGAATCCTAACGTCTATTTGTCTGTTTTTGGCACTTCATCAGCTTCTCTCCTCCATCTTCTTTTGCTCTCTTCCTCCAATCGACTTTTCGACTCTTCCAATATGAAGTTCTACACAACGTTTTCAATCTGAAGCACTCATAGGCACATATTTGAATCGTATAACAACAACAATAGTTTGTTTTGATTCTATCCATTAATCAATATCTTTTCAATTTTTATCGTTGGATAATAAGAATTTGATTTACTATATTTTATTGGGTTAATCACATTTTTAAGTATTATAAGCAATAAGGAGTAAGAAAATTAAAACATGTTATTTACTTCTATAGCATATAAATTTTGTGTTTAATTTCCTAAAAAATATGCACAGTATTTGTAAAGCAAATTTTGGTTTTACAATAGACTTAGCCTTTAAGAATTCCATCCTTTTTATACCTAGAAAACAATTACTTCTCCTCATAACCCTTCAATCGTCAATGCTTCTGTTATTACTGCTATATTTCATCTACCTCAATCTTGCAACTTGGGATCACCATAGAATTGATCAAATTTAAACTTTGTTAATCGACTATGCAGTTAATCTGCCTCTTTCTCTGCCTCATTACTAAATAATTATTGTTTCAGTCCAATTTGGTTTTTTTCTTTCAAATTCTAATTACATATGTGGGTTCTTATGAGGTTGTGTAGTTTGCATGATAAAAATATGTCAAGTAATCTTCTTTGTGTGATGACTTTTTTTGCCAATTTTAGAGTAAAATGAATCAATTTATATAGTGTGTTGCTAAGGGCACTGCCAAAATTGTTTACTAATATCATTACTAAAAAAACCAAACAATTTTATTCCATACTCTTTCTAATATCAGACTTTTTAAGAGGCTATCAAAGACATCAATTTTGACTTTTTTGCATGGCAAACAATCGCTGGTCAACACAATTTTCTACGGCCATCAACCACCGAACTACTTAAGTTCAACGGTTGATGGCTGTGAAAAATTGTATTGGTCTGCGGTTGTTTGCGATGCAAATTGATTTTGGTTGATGATAATAATGTAAAATAGCTTTGATATTATGGAGTATACAAATTTTATTGTATTTATTATTATTATTTTTCTATGGTATTTGTAAGCTTCTTTTGCGGTGCTCTTATAATCACACTTTCTATATCTTGACAAGGAGAGATCCGTATTAAATCACCTTTATGCTCAATTGGAAATGGTTTTCCAAATGGTTTAATAATTACAAAATGATAAAAATTTGGTAGGTCGGAAAATTGAATTTCACCCTTTGCTTTAAAAAATTGAGTACTTTGGTAGAATATGCATTTTGCATTTGAAATTAGCCTAAAATTTTAAAAATATATTTTAACTTAAGCCGTAGTTCTTGGTTTTCCTATGTCATTCAAAGGCTAACATAGTATTTGAAGGCATTTGAAATTTGGTATTTACGTTTCATGCATTTGTGGATGGGTTAGTATATAGAGCAACGGTTTAAAAAATGCAAAAAGAGGGACTTAAGTGCATGTTACCCCTTTTTTGGTAAGTATGATAATATTAACTATTGTTTTTAGGGACTTGCACAGAAGTTTCCTATTTCTAATGTTGTTACAAAAAAAGTCCATGTAGCAATGACCACGTAAATTAGGTTTCCGTTTTTTCATAATAAAAAAACGAAAACTGGGTTGCAGTTTCTTGATTTAAAGTACAAGTTAACTTGCGCTTTTCAAAAATTTCAAAAATTTCAAAAAAAATTCAAAATCAGAAAAGTGCAAGGTCCTTTGCATTTTATGTCAGAAAGTGCAAGACAACTTGCATTTTCTATTTTTCAAAAATAGGAACCAAATTTACATATTCATTACTGTAGGAACTTTTCTTATAACAATATCAAAAACAGAGACCTGTAGCTCTTTTCTTGTTGTTTCAAAGACTGAGATTGTCTAGCTAGAGTCATACATCACTAACCTTCCGAACATCATATATACAACTATAGGACAGCCCACCAAGCCCACAAACTAAAATATCAATTGGGCTATGGAAAAATATATTAAATTTGATTATAAGTTATATATATATATATATATATATATAAAGGACAGGTTAGAGCATTCCCAACCGATGGGGGTGGGATGCGTCGATTCAAGGCAATCGAACGCAAACCCACCCCAACTGTTGGTGAGAAAGCACATTTGTGCTTTCCCTTAGTCGGCTAAGGGAATGGCTGTGGATTGCAATCCACAGCGTACACTTAGCCGACTAAATTTTAGCCGGCTAAGTGTACATATGGGAACCGACTATATATTAGCCGGTTACTCATTTCTCCCCCACACACTCTCCTTCTTTCTTCCCCTAGCCTCCATTTCCTTCTTTCTAACAAACAAAAACTCTGCAGCTAAGAAAAAAAATGAGAAGAGCTTTGAGGAGAATCCGAGATAGCGGCAGTCGCTGCGGTGGAAATGTTCCACCGACCATAGAAAATGCCCCTGTCGAAGAAAGCGCAGCCGTACCGAAGACGGGCACTGGAGGTCGACGAAGCACGGTTGTTAGGCGAAGACGTGTGGGTAGAAATACAACAAACGCAGTCCTGGACCCCCACATCGACCAAAATTTGGGACTCGACAAGGATTTGGTCAATTTCCATATACTCCCAGGCGACGAAGTACACGTCAGCATGTGTGTTAAATTTTTTGTATGTTATCTACCTCCAATTTATTTTATTAGTTAAAATTGTACAATAAAAATTGAATATGCAACCTATTTTACATTTGGCTCGTCGTGAGCGCACCCGTGGATCTTGGGTTAGTGTAATACACCTTTATAGAATGATTTGTTCTTATGATGCCGATGACATTATTCATGCTTTGCTACGAGACATAGGATTTGGAGATTTCTTGAGTATGTATTTACATTATTACTGTTTATTTATTTAATATTGTTTAGTGCTTTCAATAATCGTAAATTGCTTTAATAGTATCGATAATCTTTTAAATTTAGATGTTCAGTTATGTGGTGCTTTAGCCTCCTGTTGGTGGAAGACCACTCATACATTCCACTTTATTTTTGGAGAGTTGGGTTTTACCACATTAGACTTTACTGTGCTTATCAGTTTAGGCATTAAAATGGGAGAGACCTTACCTTATGATGAGGAGTACCGGCACTTTCACCGTTTATCTAGTGTACTTCCACATGTTGATTTACATGTTGGACTGTCATCCGGACTGTAGATTAGATGCTCTTACATTAGACAAGCAATCAATGAATTGATACATGGTGGTAGTTCAGAGAACCATTTGGAGATTGCTTGAATTTTTATTCTGTACATGATGGGGAACTTATTCTTTACAAATGTATCGAACACGTTGCCGGCCGGATATGTTACAGCTGTAGCAGAGTTGTCGTTTGATAGTCCGGTCGCATATGATTAGCTACTCTGATATTAGCGTATTTGTATCACTCTTTGGATCATCAGTGTGTCGTTAGGGGTAAATCCATGTCCATTACAGGTTTTTAGGAGCTTTTACAGTACTGGTACTATGAGTACTTACGCAACATGACTTATCCGACGTTGGACTCCACATTACCCCTTTTCTTTCCCCAAGTTAGAGCATGGGCCCGAGATAACCGCAGAATGGTGCAAGGAGGGGAGGCACGTCATATTTTTTCTCTAGCTCGAAATCAGATCAAGTTACGGACCACACGAGAGAGTGTTGTTTGACATCCGTATGATGGTTCGCCTTTTATGATCGACCCTATCGTAGTGCATGCTGCATTCCTTTCTACGAGATGTTTTCCATTGGTTTCATCACCATCAGCTTATGATGCTATTAGTTTCTCGGTGAGCATAGTTGAAGATAGACGTTAGATGGTGATTTTGTTCCCGACAATCCACATCCAGATACACCTTTCTTGAAGGTGTATGACAGCGCTGCTTTACAAAGTATGCAGGGGAGTAGTGGTCCGCTAATTACTCATCATCATGACTGTAGATTATGCATCTTTTTTGCGTCGGTTTTACACTCCATCGCATACAGCTACTTTTGTTCATGCTACATCCATTGATTTGGTAGGTCCCTCAGGAATCCAGAGTGGTGTTGCCCTCCTGTTTTACAGGACCTTACACAGAGTACTCAGGTATATCATGCTCCACAGCCCTCCTAGGTAGGAGATTATGGTTGGACAGTCGGTATATCGACAACCTCTGGGGTTGATAGATATGTTGATATTCCACGAACTGAGATTTTGCAGTATCCTGATCCAGCAGCATTTTCATATGAGGATTTGTTTCAGATGCAGATGAGACTCTGCTAGGTCATGTACGTCGAGGATCGACGGAGCATAGATGAGTTGACTGCTCGTATTAACGAGCTTACTACAGCTGATGAGCAGCGATATCATCCTTTACACAGAGTAGATGATGATGACGACGATGACGATGATGGTGATGCAGTCCATCTTTTTGATGATGAGTACCAGTTTGATGAGCCATAATGGTTGTGTGTACTATTACTGTTTGTATGTCATATCCATGTGTGTATCATTGTATTACCATTGTTATTTATTTCTTAGCAGAGTTTGTATGACTATATTTTCAATGGTTTGTATGTACTAGCAGTGTATGTATCAGTGAATTATCATTGTTTTGTATTTACTAACATTGTTTGTACCAGTGTATTATATGTATGTATACTTACTAGTAGTGTTTGCATAACTACATCGGCTTTGAATTTCCTATTTTGTTTGACCATGTGTAAATCACTATGTGAAGGAACAAACACAATTGTGTTTGTTTATATTCACGTTTGTGGATGCTTGCCACATGGTTGATTAGAAGGCACTTCATTCACGAGACGCGGATCATGAACTTTCTATTTTAACCGAAGTTTTGTATTGAAAATTCACAACATCTTCAATTATTCTCAATGTCGTCAATAATCTTCAATGTCAACTGAAAGCTGGACTGCCGATGATTATTTAGTACTAATCAAATCTTACATAGAAACCGACCGTAGACACAAGGAATAGGAGATGGAGCAAGATTTTTGGGTCACTCTAAATGAGACTTTTAACAATCATCCTGATTGTAGATTAATTCGAAGGATTTTGGAAACTCGAAGCACTTTTGTAACGTTTACTAGAGCTTATCAAAGAAATAAAATCATTATGAAAACAGTGAAGGAAGAAGATCTATTTCAGTTAACACGAGCTACGTTTGATTCCCGTTATTTGTGGGAGTATCACGTTGATTTTGTTGGACATGCTGCACACAATCTCTGGGTGGGATTAAGTATGTTTGTTAAGTTAATTACCTTCAGCTAGTTCTTTGCACTATTAGTAACTTATATGTACTTTCAAATTCAAGTAAAGTTTGTTTTTCATAATCTACTACACACTTAACATAATAACAACATTTAACCCAAGGAAAACATAAACAACAAGACTTAACTTATGAAGACAACAAATAACTGCTTTATAAGAAAACGAACAAGACAACAAACAGTAAAACATGACAACATCATGGAAAACGAATAAGACAATAAACAAGACAACCGATGATTAAAAAAACTACCCTCGACCACTTGATAAGTTAATTGAACCCAACGTTCTTTGAAGCATCCGAATTAGGTTTTCAAGTTCGTTAGCATAACAACTGCACGGTGAGGAAGAGGATCGTCAATCCATTGCCAAAGTCCACAACCATCAGGAGAATTACGACATCTGTACTGCCGCCAACCGATGTCTATTCCGCTACTTACAACAACATACAGAACAAAAACCGCACAGTTACATTCGATCTCCTGAAAATTAACCTCTTGATCTGTGCGAGGTACTTGATGTCGTATTTCATTCCTTTGTTCTCTATTTTCGTTATGGCTACGCTGCTCTTCTCTTTGACATATACAATTTTCCAGCTGCATGCACTCTTGCACTTCCATCTCATGCTCTCTTACATCGGCACTGTGTCTTTCCTCCATTTCAATATACCACTTGGTCGGTGGTTGAGGGAAGGATGTATTCAGTGGGCTATTATGGTGTAACGGACCTTCGTATGAGTATGAGGACGGCAAAGAAATATGATTGTAATCAACCATTTTTATATACTACTGCTACGATAATAATAAAGAGAAGTATGGCAAGCAAAATGATATTTATATAGCATAATACATTGCTCGTGTAACGCGGTGCGACGTGGATACAATGCCAATTTGACCCGACATTACTGTCATTCTCACTCCACATCCATCTGCTCCAATCCCTTTACAGCATTGCATACTGTCTACATTGACCCAACCAACTGACATTAACCAGCATTAATTAATATCCATCAGCATTGCTGTCATTCTCACTCCACATCCGTCAGCTTTAATCAACATCAACCATTTTTAATCAATATGACTAGTGGGTCCATCGACTTTAACTCTGTTTCAGACAAGACCCAACCTTCGGACATCCGCCAGTTTTAATCAACATCAACCAGCTGTAATCAATATGACCAGTGGGTCCATCGGCTTCAGCTCTGTTTCAGACAAGACCTGACCTTCAGACATCCGTCAGCTTTAATCAACATCAACCAGTTGTAATCAATATGACCAGTGGGTCCATCGGCTTTAGATCGGTTTCAAACAAGACCCAACTTCCAGCCATCCATCAGCTTTAATCAATATCAACCAACTGTAAACAATATGATCAGTGGGTCCATCGGCATTAAATCTATTTTAGACAAGACCTGACCTCCTACCATCCATCAGCTTTAATCAACATCAACCAGTTGTAATCAATATGACCAGTGGTTCATCGACTTTAACTCTGTTTTAGACAAGACCCAATCTCCTGACATTCGTCAGCTTTAATCAACTAGCTTTAATCAATATGACCAATGGGTCCATAGGCTTTAGCTCTGGTCGAACAAGACCTGACCTCCTGACATCCGTCAGCTTTAATCAACATAAACCAGCTTTACTGCACAGTACGTTGTGGCTGATGTTACCCAACAAATTACCATTCTTTAATCCATACGACTGGATCATGTGACATTTCATTATCCTTTAAACATCAATAGCTTATAAATAGAAGTAAGGATGTCGAATAACATACTCATTTAAAATTCCAAACTAATAACTACCGTTCTTCTATTTATATTAAATGAGTTCTCTAAAAAGTTTGTGGTGCTTATCATCCTCGTCTTCGTCGTCATCTTTCGACGATTTTATTGAACATTGTATTACTCAACAAAGAATGTTTGCTACTGAAATGAGGGATTTAATGACCCATGAAATTACTGAAAGCTCTATGACATCTCAAGGAGGCAGCGTTGTGGGAAGAAAAGATTTACATTATGGATGTGACTATGTTGGTGGTCATGATCACTTGATCAAGGATTATTTTACGGCAAACCCCATGTACGGGGATGTGGATTTTAGACGAAGATTACGTATGTTAAAGAATATCTTTAATCGGGTTCTCGGCAAATTAACCGAAACAAACATTTTTTTCACCCACAGAAGAAATGGAATCAATGAACTTGGAATTTCTCCATTGCAAGAGGTTACGGCTACACTTCGCATGATATCATATGGAACTTCTGATGAATCGTAAGATGACGAAGTGCGAATTGGAGACTCAACGGTAATATTATGTATGAAAGAATTTTGCAAAACCGTTGTTTGTATGTTTGGTGAAGAATATCTTCGATCCCCAACCCCTCAAGACATTGACAGATTGCTAGCAATGGGATCTCAATGTGGATTTCCAAGTATGTTAGGTAGCTTAGATTGTATGCATTGGAGATGGAAAAATTATCCAGTTGCATTGTAGGGCCAATACGTAGGACATTGCAAAACGGCAACTTTGGTCTTGTAAGTTGTTGCTTCGTTCGATTTGTATATATGGCATGCTTTTTTTGGAGCACCAAGTTCACTGAATGATATTAACATTCTACAACAGTCATATTTATTTAATGACTTATGTAATGACATATCACCTCCATGCAATTACAAAATTAGAGACAAAGATCATTCCATGGGTTATTATCTAGTAGATGGAATCTACCCAAAATGGAAAACACTTGTGCAAGCTTACAAAAGACCAAATAATGCAAAAGAAGCTAGGTTTACCAAACAACAAGAGAGTTTGAGGAAAGATGTGGAACGAGCATTTGGAGTGCTTCAAGGTAGGTGTCATATATTAAGAAAAGGGGTATACTACCACGATCCGATGGTATTATTTGATATCATATACTGCTATATAATTTTACATAATATGATTATCGAAGAAGAACGTGGTGGGTACGAGCCTCAACTGAGAAACTATCCAGACATTGCTGTAGCATTTCATAAAAAAGCTTTTAAGGACCTAAATACTTTTGCCGAATACTTGCAAAGAACACAGGACATTCAAGATCCACAAGCTCATCTTGCTCTAAGAGAAGAACTAGTGGAACACTACTAGGAACATATAGGAAACCATCAGTAGAAGTGATGTTTAGATGGTGCTTATGTTTCACATATCTATTGTAATAACTAATAAGTTGTTGTTGACGTTTTGTACTAATGTTTGTGTTTGAAATTGTTATATCTACTGTACTAAGTTGTTGTTGATGTATTAAAAGTAATAACAACAACGAGAATGCCAGGTCAAGGTGAGCTTGAAACTATAACAATAGCAATAACAACAAAATTGACCACAATAGCATAACCAATAACTCCAACTAATACAACGACAATCACATTAATAACAACACGAACAATCACATTACAACCAACACTTACGAGATCAAATAATTGATGCAATGCTAAGATACGTTACTCAAGTTGCTTCTCCATATACATCCTCTGAACTGGATTGAGTTCGTTTAAGTTGCAAGTTATAAGAGCCATATCATCAGCTCTTTGTTGTCGAGCTAATTCTTGTTTTCTTAACTCTAGCTCATCATTTCTTAACTTTTGTTTTTCATCGTGCCGCCGTTGTTTTTCCATTGCCCTTTTATGTCTCTTTGTTTCTTTTGTTTTCAGGTATAATTTGTTTACATCTTCGCAGCCGCCGTATGCTCTCCAATATGTTCATGATGTGCACTGTAATCGGGCGCGGTTTTTTTCTTGCCCTTGAACCTTCCTGGCGGCCTACCACCTATACTAGCTGTGAAGGGGATGTCTTCATGTGGATCAGAACTACCAAGGCTAGATTTATCACTCATCTTTCGAGGAAGAAAGCGCATTACTGAATGTTCTTATCGCACTTAACTCCATTTTTCTTCTTTTGCGAGTATGTCATAACAATGGTGCAATTTGAATGGTTGATTATTATGTTCAGAAATATACACTGCATTTGCTTGATTAAGCTGTAGATGATGAAGTACTATAAGAAGAATAAAACATAAAACTTGATAATTTGAAGTCCAAATTTAAAATCATTACCAGGTCCGTGTTGTTTGCCCCACTTTGTTGTCTTGAATGCAGGCCGACCATTATTTCTTTCCAACGTTGACAAGCGACGTTTATTCTTTTCCAAGACTGCTACAACGAATCAGCCGTTCTTGGAAGACTATTTGGACTTCGAAGCTTGAAAAAATTGCATATAGAATTCCAAACAGAAGCTTCACTTTGGCTCGTACCTTTCTTATTGTCTCTATAACATTCAACCCAACAGAATGCTAATTCGCCTTGCTCGTCCGGCGACCATTTAACCATTTTTGCGACTTTTGGTTCCGCATTTGCAGATTCAGTAATGTTGATTCTTGTTGGTTGATTTCTCCAAGTTTGAGCAGAAGACAAATTAGAATTCCTATAAACATCTTCTTCTTTGGCCATTTCATTGCCATCAAATTCGGTTTCTTGATTTTCAAATCTGTTGTCTCCAAATTGATTATTGAAATTTCTTGATAAATTTTGTGAACGATAAGGAATATTGACCGTTGTTGGCTATTGGAAGATACGTAATTTTGGTCATAGTTAAATTTTTGTTGAAATGAACTATTCTGTGAATAATTCACATTTTGAAAATTTTGGTACTTGTACGAATTTTGTTGAGAATGATAGAAATTTTGATTTTGTTGTGGCTGATACGAATTTGGCGCTTGTTTAGAATGACATTGATTCTGACCGTGTTGAGAATTATACATATGTTGATTGAATTGAGTCGGATTCTAATTATCTGATTGTAGTTGAGATAGAAATCTAGGAGATGAAGATTTATGAGATTTTCCTTTTGAATTTTTCGACATTACTGATATTGTTTGAAGAAAGTGTGTTGATGAGAGTAAAAATTGTAATTGAGATGGTGTAAATAAAATTTGAAATTTATATAGAGGGGTATGGAAAGGGATATGCAACGGTCGAGTAGCCGTTGGGACTTAGCCGGTTAAATAATAGCCGGCTAAGTGGCAACAGTCTACTATGTGGCCGTTGGCACTTAGCGAGCTATATAATAGTCGTGGCCAAAATAAAGCTGACTAAGCTTAACCGGCTTTATTTTTACCGACTAAGAAGCAGCCCCCTAGGTTGCTTTGGCAACCTTCCGGATTGCCAAAGCAACCCAAAAAATCTCAACCGCTCCCCTGTTAGGGATCGGTTGGTTATCAACCGATGCTCGGTTGGGAATGCTCTTACATAATTTTGATATTGGGAGCTCGAGTGTGGGGGTAATTTGTATGGTTTGAACACAAGTGTGCTAGGCACAAAACCCGGAAGTGCAACAAATTTACTACATAAATTTTTTCGATACTGGATATAAATTCTGGGCTGAAACCATTCATTGGTAGGGCCGGGCCTAGCTCTAATGTACAAACAATGAAAAGCGTCCTGACTATTTTAGCATCTTATCGCGTATTTGAGATTAGTACGTAAAACAAATGGAATTAAAAGATTATGAGAACCATGTATTATGTACCCCACATCAGTTACAATATCTGGAATTGTTAAGAATAAAGTAAGCCCATAATAATTTTATTGTGTAAAACCATTGCTTTAGGCTAAAAAGGTTTACAAACACGTAGGCAGGTGCATCGAATACTGAATGTTTTCACAATGTGATGTCCATTAAGATCAATGGACTTTAAAACGTTTACAAACATCATATTTACGGTACTTGGAATTGGCATCTTAATTCAAACATATGAGTTATTTTGCATTAACAATTTCATGGTAAAAATATCATTTTGGCAGGGATGGAAATTAGAATCGAGAAGCGCAAATCTAACTCAATGGGTCTCGGATTGGGTTTTGATGAGAACCATAAAAATCCAACCAAAACCGAAAGATCCGACCAAAAATCATTAAAATATATGCATTTTTGGTTATGTTGCACAACTGTAGGCCTGTAAACTGATAATTTCGAGTGTGGATGGTGACATATTCATATCCGTATCCATAATTATTTTCGGATAACGGATATCCGCATTAGTGGATCCGGATGGATACCCGATAATTATTCTATACAACAACGACTGTTAAATCAAGAAAAATAAATGGAAAATTTTAGTTTAACATAAACTTTTTTAAATCTTATTGATTATTAAAGTGTTAAAAACAAAATAAATATGATGATAATAAATAGTTTTGAATAGTTAATATGCATTTAGTGCATACAACATGAACTTCCAACTCGGTAAAACAACAAATAAATATCTGTCATATTACTAAAATACATTTAATTTAAACTATAGTCTTGAAAAAAACCGGACGAATAATTTTTGAATGTGAATGTCTTTGTATTCACATCCACATCCGTTTTTTCCGATATCAAATATGCGCCGCATAATAGCGGATGATATTATATAAATCCCATATACCGCAATATTCCACCTCGAAGTGGAATTGGTATTTTATATTGTGCTAACATCTGTGGATGTAGGGAAAACAGGTTGGAGGGATCCAACATGATTCCTCAAAATATTTATTGATCATATATATGTTGTTATATGACAGGATGGATGAATTGATATGGATTTGTATGTGAATTGAATTATTAGGTGTTAAATAACATGGAATTTGAAATTTGGTATTTTTAAATACCAAAAATGATTTAATCGAAGGAAGTTAAAAGGGAACTTGAATAGAAAATATTTATTGAGAATTTGGATTTACTTCTATTTGAGAATTGAGTAAAATAAAAAGTATATTTATTACTTGGGTTATACTCAAATTGGTTAAAGTTGAGTTTTGGGAAATTTAATTTATATATTAAAGACTCGAGGAAATATTGGAATCGATGAGTGGATTTGAAGTAAAGCGAAATTTATTAAGAAACAAAAAAGGAATTTATTAAGGAATGAAATGGAACTTTATTAAGGAACAATATAGAATTTTATTAAGGAATAAAATTATAAAGATGGAATTTTTGAGAAAAACTGTTTTTATAAATAAATGGAAAACTCAGGGGAGTTTATAAATTTATAAACAGGGTTTATAAACAAGATAGAATGATATCTGTGGATATGTAAAGAGATAAGCTACGACAAGAACTTCTATTAGGATTTGAGATATTGTTCTGGAAAGGAAATAGTGGAATATTTTCCGAATATGAGAAATGAGAACATGATCGATAAGATAGGAATTAAGAGGAATTTAAGGGTGGATATTGGGTTTTCGAAAAATATAAATTTATTTTAAAGGGAATATTTTTAAATTACTATACTATATAATTTTTATAAACTATTATCTAGATCTAGAATATTCCAGAATAATTATTTTTAATGCTTAGTATTTAGTTAAATAAATTCTAGTTTTCTAAATCAGCTTTGTAAATTTATTAATAACTGGATATGATTTTAATATTTATATTTAGTTTTACCTTAAACCATATTTTGAAAATAAACCATTATTTTTACTAGCATATATATTTTTAACATTTTGAAAATCCAATTATAAATCCACTTGAGAAGGAAAGCAAGTGTATTAAATTTGAATAAGATTTTTAAGGAAAGATTTTATAGAGGGTTATGGGAACTTGAATAAAATCTCAAGTATAGGATAAGTGAATTTCGAGGTGAAATAAAATTCACAAGGAGAGCAGGAGTGAAACCTGAATTTTTAATAGGCTAAATGGCTTTGGAAATTTAAACGGGAATTAACTAAGGAATCCTAGGATTTACGGATCCTCCATGAGAAATAAGTTTGAAAAATTTACAAATGAAATTGTAAATGATTTTTGAGGAAAGAAATAGGATATAAAGAAATATTTTCCAAGTTTTGAGAAACTAATGAAGTGGGAAAATATTATAAGTGATTGGCAAAGACTTAAATGGTTCCATGAGAAATAAAAGAGATTGAATCGAATTTCAAGGTGTTGAAATATGAAGATAATATCTTAAGTAGATATTTTGAGATAAATAATTTGAGGAAAATTATTTAAGACTTAATGGTTGCTTGTGGATGATTATTTGATAGTTAAATTACCGACTATCAATATTGGCCAATGTTTTGATCGTTTCGAAGAGACCGGGATCGGGTTTGCTATATTACAGCATGATAGGGGGTTCTCGCTTCGCGTTTGGTGGCGAACGGGACTCTTACCCCTACATGTCCCTTTGAGGTAGTATAAGGCCTTGGTTTGGTTGCAGTTGAGAGGCTGGCCGTAAAAGCAAATTCGAGGTACCAGTGTAGAGCCACGGCGGAAAGTGGCCGCTGTTGGGATGGTTGAAAGGTCGAGCGGAAGGTTAAGCGAGAACCTTGGCTCTGGGGGGGATTACTCATTTGAGATAGAGTCAGTAGTACTCTAGAATGAGTTTGAGTGTAATGATAGATATGAGCGCGTATTTGTTAGTGAATAAAATGGTTTTATATTGTGTTGATTAATTTATTGAGTGGCATATGAACCTTCGTCGGCACAGTCTAGACAACTGTATCGAAGGGGTTTCTAAACAATTGAATAGAACAATTCGACAAAATATTGTTTTCGAAAGCGGGTGAATGAAGTAATTTCCACAAAAATATATTTTGATATAAAAGAAAATAATTTTCTAAAATTATTATATACGATTGAAATGTTTGGATGATAACATTATAGTCAAACAAAATTTTAAAATTTAAAATAGTTTATATAACTAATATGAG
The DNA here is from genome assembly GCA_030737815.1 of Allium fistulosum. Classification (NCBI taxonomy): domain Eukaryota; kingdom Viridiplantae; phylum Streptophyta; class Magnoliopsida; order Asparagales; family Amaryllidaceae; genus Allium; species Allium fistulosum. Next base: position 745,578,140 of record CM060905.1, on the reverse strand, counting down.
AATTTGTATAAATAAATATTGTACAAATGGATTAAAATTGGATTTAAACCGGAAACTGGAAGTTTAAATTCCGAGGAGTTTGAAAGGAATTTCTAGAATCCTTATTTAAATAATTTAAAAAATAATCATAAGAGAATAAGTATAAACCTATAAATTGAAGTGGTTTTTAAATAAGAAAGGAAAGTATGAGATTTGAACTTTGGAATTAAAATTAAAAGTGAAAAGTAAAAAAAATGAGAATTCAACTTAGATTGAGTTGAAGAAATTAAATTGTTGAGATTTAATTGAGGGCGATTTAAAAGAAATAGATTGGTGAAGTAAATTAAATCTTGGATGTGATTGACTTGGGAGAAAAATTAAATTAAATTTGGATTGAGAAATAAAATTGAATTGGATTGAGAAATAAAATTGAATTGGATTGAAATTAATTTAAGCTAAGTGAATGGAAGTAAGTTGAGTTAAACTGAAAATAAATCCAGTTGTATTTGAATTAGGTTGAAATCGAATTGAAATGAATGAATTGAGATGTAGATGATATTAAGTGAAAATAAGTCCTTACTTAATTTAAATACAAGTGAATTGGTGGATTAAAGAGAATAATATGATTTAACTGAAGTTAAGTTAAATAAAATTGAATTGAAATAAAATTCAGTTGAATTATAGATAATATTGAGTGGAAATAAATTCTTACTTTAAAAGTAAGGTGAATAAGAATTGTATTGGGGTGAATGAATTGAAAATAGCCCATAAAGGTTAAAAGCATTGAAATAAAATATATACTTGGTTAAGTAAAAATATCAAATCCCAAATTAAAAGTAGAACGTGAATGGGATTGATTGTAAATGGATGGAAGTGTGAGTATAAATAAGTGTGACTTATAAATTTAAGAAAAAGTGAAAGGAACCCCAAAATAGAATTGTTTGACATTTTGGTAAATGTGTGACATCTCGGAATTTCGAGGAATTTAAAATGCGATAATCTCTTAAATAAAGTATTTAAAATTGATTAAATTGTTATTTTCAAATATAAATAACCAATTAATTTATAATGGGATGTTTTAAATTTTGATTTTAGATTTGATTTTAAATAAGAATAATTTAATTTGTGTTATTTTATAAATAGATTTAAATAGTCCTATTACTTCTAATTTAATAAGTATTATATAAATGTGTATATATGTGTGTAGTTAGAGGAAAATTATGATTTGAAAATTTAATATAAAAGTGTTTCAATTTAATTACAATAAAATATATCTTAAATTTTAATAAAGCTCTACCTTTTCACTTTTAATCTATATATAATATTTTGATGGAATTTTGGTAATAATGTTTGTAATTAAAATAAATCTTGTTTATATTAAATAAATATAAAGCAAATATATGGTCTACAATGTAAGTATTAATATATAAACATATTTAACGTAAATAAAATAAAATAAATAAATAGCAATAAAATGTTTGATAAATTAAGATTTAAATTAGAAAATATACACTAGTTTAATACATTAGTAAAATAAATAGAAATAAAAATAAGTAGCCATGTAAAAATAGAAATAAAATAGCTCAAATAAATAAATGGTTATGTTAAAATGTCTATAACAACTTATAGAGGTTTATGTAAGTCTAGAAATCATATGTACATGTATTGCAGGCAAGTAATACACACTATCACCTTATATCTGTAAGTAGTAAGTCTTAAAACAAAATAAAAGATGTACAAAGTAAAATTAATATATGTACCGATAGCATATAGATTCGCAAGCAAGAAGAGCAAGTCTAAAACTAAATAAAATACACACTAGATGTACATGATAAAGTAAAGAATGGTATGGTAAGCATGTAGATAGGCAAGGCTGAGGACATGGGGAAGAATATCTTCATTTGTTTGTACAGTTAAGTACATACGAATTGAATTTAATAGGGATAAGTATGGCATAGAAATAAATGCTTGTACCCATATTTCATTTCAGCCTCCATATTTAAAAGATCCCTGACCTAAACTAAATTATCTTGTACCAGCAAATACAACTTAGCCTCTGCATGTTTTATTTTATATCAAAGTCTTTCCATTCTCGTTCATTTAAGTTTCAAAGCAAAACATTTTCTCTGGGAAACAAAACAACAATCCCTGTAAACCTCTTTCAAAAGCCTGAGCAAGCAATTCAGTTTTTAAGAAAATCAAAGCATTTTCAAAGTTCATCTTCAAATAAAAAGCCTGAGCCAGACATTTCAGTTTTTAAAAGAAAATGAAAGCTTTTCAAGTTTCCAGTTTTTAAAAGCTTTCAGTTTTGAGTTTCAAAGCAAGGCAATGTTCTTTGGAATCATAACAACCAAAGTATGCAAGTTTCAATCAAGTTACAAATTTTCAAGCTTCAAAGCTGTTCAGGTTTTAAGAAATCAAAGCTTTTCAAGCTCCAGTTTTTAAGAGCTTCAGTTTTAAGTAGCAAGCCATTTTTTTGTTCTCTGGAAAATAACAAGTATGCAAGCAGTCAAGTTTTCAGTTTTTAAAGAAGGCAAAGATTTCTGGAAGTCAAAACAATAGAAGCATACAAATTTTCAAGAAAATCAAGTTTAAAAGTCTCTGCCTTTTTCTAGTCAGGTGAGTAAACATCTTTAATAAAATCTAAACAAGTTAATGAATATGTTGTTTGCGTAATTTCTATGGAAATGATAACTGTATGTGCATGAATAAGTGTAGAACTCTGATAGATGATTGTATTCATATTGTATATGCCTGTTATAATTTGTTCTTCTCTGTTTTCTTATTTACTTACAGAGTTTAAGTTGAATACGAATTTCACTTCTCCTTCTCCTCTAGTCTGTGATAGGCTTTAGATTCATACAAATATAGTTGTCTAAACTTAAAGTTGAATCCAAAAGAGTCTAACATGTGTACATCTATATAATGTCTGGAGTCAGGCTCTAAAGCAAAAGTCAGGAAGTAAATTACAAACATGTTAAAAATTTATGGATTAAATTCTCTAATTCAAAGTTATAACTTGGAATGGTCTGGGAAAATATGATTTTTAAAAATAAAATCACAATTTTTAATGAAGTGTTGAATGGGGATTTTGGGTTTGACTGGAAATGGGTTTTCGAGTGATCCATGATGATCTATGTGATGGGGATGGTCGGAATCGTGGCTGGGAATGGATGAAGCTATGGGGAGTTGGGGAAAAATGACTGGAAGTGTTCTAGTTCATCATGGCGATGTGGAAGAGGGGATTTAGGTTTCTAACCCTAAATTTGATCTCGTCTGGAAATTTCTTGTTTCTTCTCCTCTGTTGATTCGAGTGGGATGAAATTTTGGGGATGGCTTCGTGAAGAGTCGAGAGACGTGTGGAAGTGGTGGCGCATCATCTGATGATCGGTGGTGAGCGTTCGAGTGTTTTTTTTCCTGATCATGTCGAGTTCCAGGTATATCTGGAATGCTCGATTTCGATGTCGACGTTGGTCGGCGTTTCTGGGTGGCCTTATGGCAAATATGGGTAGGAAGTGATGTGTCGCAGGTGAACTGGGTGGCTGGATGGTCGGCGTTCGTCCGTGCATGTGCACGCGTGTATGTGGGTGTCAGTAGTTCGATTTTGGGAAGACGAGCTCTCGTGTGATCGTGGTTTTGAGTGATCGACTCGAAGATGGTCTCGGGGTTTTTGGGGTTTAACTCGAGTTCGTACTCGAGTGATTTGGAGATGGTAAGCTTCAGTTTTTAACTGTAAAATAAATCTAAGTTTTTGTAAAGAATAGAAAAGGGAGGACTCGAGACCGTCTCGAGTAGGAAGTAGGATTAACCCGAGGCAGGGAGTAGGAAGCTTTAAATCATGTTTTAAAAAAAGTTTTAAAAAAATGTAAAGTTTTGAAAGTTTAAATGAAAATTGTTTAAATCTTTTCTTAAATGATTTCTTTCCCATAATAAATGTTTTCTTAAAACCTGTAATTAGGAAATTATAGGTTTGTTCAATTTAAGTTTGTTGAGTGAAACTTTAAGATATTTTAAACTTAATTATCTTTATAAATATAATTAAGTGATAATTAAAGATTTAATGTTTTAAATAATATGATTAAGAAATTAACAAAGATGATGATTGATCTTAAAGGTAATTAAGATTTTGATAATTAAATGGAGTAACTAAAGTGTTATTAACCTATATTAATTGTTGATTTAGAAACTAATTAATTAACAGTTAAGGATTTCAAATTAATTAGTTAAGAGGTTAATTAATTTGTAATTAAGAACTATTAATGTGTAATTAGAGGTAATTAGTTAATAATTAGTGATTAATTAATTAAGTAATTAAGTTGTAATTAGTGACTAATTAATTTATAATTAAAAGGTAATTAATTGTTATTAAGTTTTATTAATTGATAATTAAGATTTATTAATTAATAATTAAAGGATAATGAATCTACATTAAAGATTAATAAATTTGTTTAAAGGCAATTAAGAATTGAATTACCAATTGTAATGTATCAAATGAATGTGATTGGTTCAAGATAATTAATTGTAAATTAATTAAAGATAATCATTTGATGGTTAACTAAGTATAAATACTTAATGAAATTGAATAGTATAATTACTTAGCAAAGTGATTAATGAATAATTACAGGATGTAATTAATTAAAGGAAATTACTTAATGGAAGTAATTAAAGTGTAATTACTTAGGAGAAGTAATTAAAGGTTTATCACTTAGTGTAATTAAAGATTTATTACTGGGTGTAATAAATAAAAATGATTTATATAATTAATTAAGAAGTTAATTAATTAAGGTAAGTAATTTCAAGATGGAATTCCTGTATATGATTTAGGTTGATAAATGAAAGTGATTAATGGAGGTTAATTAATTTATGTAATAAATTAAGGATTAATGTAATTAATTATAGTTAATTAATTAATGGAAGTAATTTATTAAGGTTCATTAATTAATGTAATTAATGAAGTAAGTAATAGTTAATTACTGTGAATGGTTAAAGGTTAATAAATTTGTGAAATTAATGAAAGTTGTAATTACTGGAACGTAATTAAAGGTTAGTTAATCCAGGATGATTAATTAAAATGGAAATTGGGGAATGATTAATTAATTGATTTGAAATTAATTAATAATTTTGTAAGCAGGATTTATAAGATGAAGTAATTAATTTAATTCATTTTAAATTAATTAGAGATGAAGTAATTAATTTAATTCATTTTAAATTAATTAGAAATGAGATAATTAATTTAATTCATTTTAAATTAATTATATATGGTGTGATTATTTATCCTTGCTTATGTATGGATGGATGATATTGTTGCCTTGAATGGTTTGAATCTCGGATACGAGATAAGTAATGCTGTGTGATTTAGATTATATATTTCTGATGATATATGGATTATCTATCTCTGATGTTGTGAATTATCTATTTCTGTGTATATATAGATAATGAATGAATTGTTTTAACTTTAAAACAACTTGGCCTTAAAAGACACGGTTTGGATTTGATGAGACCGGGATCGGATTTCTAGATTTGGATATCCGAAAACCACATCGATCCAAATTAACGATAGGTCGTGAATCTCAAGTGAAGATGAAGATTCAAAGTGCAAGGGTTATTGTCGTTAACTCTGAGGGTGATTCCAACACGAGTGTAACGAGATAATGCCTTCGGTTTCGTTCGAACCCGGAACGAACTTGTATGGATTGAATGCTTTCAGCACATCGTCAGGTGGACGATGAGCATTCTAAGTGATGAGTTCTGATAAAGGTAATCGTGACCTCAAGCCTCATCAACCGGGAATGGCTAAAACAGGGGAGATGCAGCAAGGCTTCGTGGGTAGCCCCCACTTGAGAGTAAGGTCATCCCTGTCTAGATGCCCCTTTTATTTCGGCTTAGTGGTGCGGTTGAATGATCACAACCGTGGGGTGATTTTATTCGGAACTATCCAGTAAGGGATGGGTCCGGCTTTGTGTTGCAGGGGACTTAGGGTGGGTCCTCGGTACGGTGATCTAGGCCACGTACTGTGACGGGCGGTACCCCAGTAGCCCTGCCATTGTATGGAATCCAAAATCCAATAAGTGCCATCGGATTTGATTGTATACCTATGTATGCTGGAATTTAATAAATGTAACAATTTCGGCTATTTCTTATTTACTTGAAAACCCTAGACACTATTATAATATCACTGGATTTCCTATTAAATGTTTTGGTTAGCGTAAGGTAAAAACATTTCCATGTTTATGTGTGGGATGTCTTACGTGATACTTTTGTTTTCAAAGGATTTTCAAAGTTAAGCAACTTTAACCGTTTACTCATACCAGACCCATGTCTGACCCGGAGTTTATTTCTGTTTTTCCTAAACTCTCGGGTACCCAAATTTTTACGGGTAGCCAAGGGATTCAGGTTTAGCTTTGACGAATTTTGGAGGAGCAATGGAGCAGGAGGCTTCAGCGCATAGCTATATATTGGTTCTGCTGTGTTAGTGTTATGTGTATTTCCGCTGTGTTGTATCTCTGTGATGTATCGAGTTGTTTCGAGTTGTATTAACTAGACAGGTGTTTATAACTGTCTAGTATGTGTTGTATTATCTGTATAACTCTGATGTATATGATACTATGTAATCTCTTATGTGATATATTATATTTTATTCGTTCCGCTGTTGAGATTCTGATGTTGTTTTCTTTCTTCTTCTCTATCTTTTCTATTTTCTCACCCCTTTCTTTCTTAAAAACGATGCGATTTTCCGGTAGTGGAAGGTCGGGTCGTGACAGTGGTATCAGAGCGATAGGTTGAGCGAATACCTAAGTCCTGGAGTGGTATCTTTCTTGAGAGAGCGTACTTGTAATTTTTATCTATATATATATATTTATCTCTACCTATCTGTTGGGTTACCTGTTCGGGTTTTCCAATATAAGTTATAAAGGTAGATAGGGTAGTGGTGTGAGTAACACAACTACCGATGGTTGGAGTTTGTTGAGATTGGAAGTGTTCTGCCGAGACTGTAGATCTAATACCGTCTCGAGTGAGTTTTGTTTGATGTAAAGATTTGGTTGATCTCTGAAGGAAGCCGGTTAAGGATTCGGAGTTCATCGTTGAAGTGCAAGTTTGATCGCGCTCGTGTGAGCGGGTTTTTGAGAGTTTGGATTTGTCGGTTAGACAGAAGTAAGTCATGATATCTTGATACCTCAGGATGTTGTAGCTGTGTGATGAGACATAGTGACTATGGATATTTTCCGAAGATGTTTTCTTTGGAACAAGTTAAGGAAGTGTGGTTGTTTCGGTGTTGTGGCTGTGTTCAGCTGGGTGTTTCTGTTGTTTGAGGTCCGAGTTTCTCGAGGAGTTTGGATAGGAAGTCTTCTGGCTGGGCAGTTTTTCTTGAGGTGATTTCAGAAGTATCAGAGTGGTTCCGTTCTTCGACGGATTGGCTTCATAAGCGTAAGCTGTTCTGATTGGTAAAGAGAGAGCAGTTTTTCTTTGGAATTAGGCCGGTTTGATCGCAAAAGTGACTTGCGATAGTCTGAGTGTTCTCTTGATTTTTCCGAGATTTTCTGGATGTTCTCAGGAGGTCAAAGTTTTGTCAGCATATGGAGATTGAGTTTGGTATCGACTGGATTCCAGAGATGGTACCGGTGGTGCAGCTTAGGAGATTTGACGGAGCATTTGTGTTTTCTCTTCTACATCTAGTTTCGAGTTTCTTCCAGCTAAGGGTAGCTGAAGACAGTACCCTTGACTGAGGACTCATCTATTTCTGGGAGCAGTTCATTCCGTTTGTGATGGATCTGTTATTGTGTGTCCAGGAGGTGTTGGTTGAGTTTTTGTTCGAATTCATCGACATTCTTATCTACTTCAGATCAGAGTTGTGCAGCGGAAGCATGGTGGCAGCTGTTCTAGAGTGGAAGCAACCAGAAGTTGCAGTGTTTTGAGATTAGAGAATTTCTACGGGAATTTTTCTGGATTGAGGCCAGATTGGCAGTGCATATGTTTTGTCTTTTTTCCGGATAGGAGAAGTAAGTTGTATCTGCTGATGATGTTGGAGTAGAGTTGTATTCTAGATATTTGGTAGATCTGGAGAGGATCTTTTTGGTTGCGTTATTCTGATCCAGTTGGTTATTGGAGCATCAGCGAAGTTGGAGACTTCGTGGTTGTTGAGATTTTCTTCGGTAAAGGGAGCAATAAGATTGGGTAAGACTGTGAGGTTAGCTCCGGAGTATATTGGATCTTTCTGTATTCTGCTAAGGGTAAGTGTTTTGGATTTCAGGAGTGAATTGTCAGTTTGGAGAACTGGGATTCGTTGTATTTCACATATCTCTGAGGGAGTACGTGTAAGATTCTATCTCTGGTTTTAGAACCAGCAGTTTAGGGAGTTTTGGTTGTTGAGTCAGACTTGTCCGTAGTCTGATATCCTGTCTTGTTCTATAGATCTAGATGAGTAGGAGCTCAGTAGCTCAGTAGTATGGCTAGTTTGGATTCAGTAGTGCGAGTATTCCAGTATCTGTACCTGGGAAACTTAGGAAATTTTTAGGAAGCTTATCCGGATCTGTGTCCGGATAGCTAGTGTTGTTTGTTTGATTGAATTGTTTATTGATTGAAATTGTTTGTTTGGTTGTATATGGCTGATATGTATGCTGAATTAGTTGAAAATAAAATAAAATTTTGGATTATCTTTTGTTTTAAATTTCGAGGACGAAATTCTTTTAAGGGGGAAGGAATGTGACATCCCGGAATTTCGAGGAATTTAAAATGCGATAATCTCTTAAATAAAGTATTTAAAATTGATTAAATTGTTATTTTCAAATATAAATAACCAATTAATTTATAATGGGATGTTTTAAATTTTGATTTTAGATTTGATTTTAAATAAGAATAATTTAATTTGTGTTATTTTATAAATAGATTTAAATAGTCCTATTACTTCTAATTTAATAAGTATTATATAAATGTGTATATATGTGTGTAGTTAGAGGAAAATTATGATTTGAAAATTTAATATAAAAGTGTTTCAATTTAATTACAATAAAATATATCTTAAATTTTAATAAAGCTCTACCTTTTCACTTTTAATCTATATATAATATTTTGATGGAATTTTGGTAATAATGTTTGTAATTAAAATAAATCTTGTTTATATTAAATAAATATAAAGCAAATATATGGTCTACAATGTAAGTATTAATATATAAACATATTTAACGTAAATAAAATAAAATAAATAAATAGCAATAAAATGTTTGATAAATTAAGATTTAAATTAGAAAATATACACTAGTTTAATACATTAGTAAAATAAATAGAAATAAAAATAAGTAGCCATGTAAAAATAGAAATAAAATAGCTCAAATAAATAAATGGTTATGTTAAAATGTCTATAACAACTTATAGAGGTTTATGTAAGTCTAGAAATCATATGTACATGTATTGCAGGCAAGTAATACACACTATCACCTTATATCTGTAAGTAGTAAGTCTTAAAACAAAATAAAAGATGTACAAAGTAAAATTAATATATGTACCGATAGCATATAGATTCGCAAGCAAGAAGAGAAAGTCTAAAACTAAATAAAATACACACTAGATGTACATGATAAAGTAAAGAATGGTATGGTAAGCATGTAGATAGGCAAGGCTGAGGACATAGGGAAGAATATCTTCATTTGTTTGTACAGTTAAGTACATACGAATTGAATTTAATAGGGATAAGTATGGCATAGAAATAAATGCTTGTACCCATATTTCATTTCAGCCTCCATATTTAAAAGATCCCTGACCTAAACTAAATTATCTTGTACCAGCAAATACAACTTAGCCTCTGCATGTTTTATTTTATATCAAAGTCTTTCCATTCTCGTTCATTTAAGTTTCAAAGCAAAACATTTTCTCTGGGAAACAAAACAACAATCCCTGTAAACCTCTTTCAAAAGCCTGAGCAAGCAATTCAGTTTTTAAGAAAATCAAAGCATTTTCAAAGTTCATCTTCAAATAAAAAGCCTGAGCCAGACATTTCAGTTTTTAAAAGAAAATGAAAGCTTTTCAAGTTTCCAGTTTTTAAAAGCTTTCAGTTTTGAGTTTCAAAGCAAGGCAATGTTCTTTGGAATCATAACAACCAAAGTATGCAAGTTTCAATCAAGTTACAAATTTTCAAGCTTCAAAGCTGTTCAGGTTTTAAGAAATCAAAGCTTTTCAAGCTCCAGTTTTTAAGAGCTTCAGTTTTAAGTAGCAAGCCATTTTTTTGTTCTCTGGAAAATAACAAGTATGCAAGCAGTCAAGTTTTCAGTTTTTAAAGAAGGCAAAGATTTCTGGAAGTCAAAACAATAGAAGCATACAAATTTTCAAGAAAATCAAGTTTAAAAGTCTCTGCCTTTTTCTAGTCAGGTGAGTAAACATCTTTAATAAAATATAAACAAGTTAATGAATATGTTGTTTGCGTAATTTCTATGGAAATGATAACTGTATGTGCATGAATAAGTGTAGAACTCTGATAGATGATTGTATTCATATTGTATATGCCTGTTATAATTTGTTCTTCTCTGTTTTCTTATTTACTTACAGAGTTTAAGTTGAATACGAATTTCACTTCTCCTTCTCCTCTAGTCTGTGATAGGCTTTAGATTCATACAAATATAGTTGTCTAAACTTAAAGTTGAATCCAAAAGAGTCTAACATGTGTACATCTATATAATGTCTGGAGTCAGGCTCTAAAGCAAAAGTCAGGAAGTAAATTACAAACATGTTAAAAATTTATGGATTAAATTCTCTAATTCAAAGTTATAACTTGGAATGGTCTGGGAAAATATGATTTTTAAAAATAAAATCACAATTTTTAATGAAGTGTTGAATGGGGATTTTGGGTTTGACTGGAAATGGGTTTTCGAGTGATCCATGATAATCTATGTGATGGGGATGGTCGGAATCGTGGCTGGGAATGGACGAAGCTATGGGGAGTTGGGGAAAAATGACTGGAAGTGTTCTAGTTCATCGTGGCGACGTGGAAGAGGGGATTTAGGTTTCTAACCCTAAATTTGATCTCGTCTGGAAATTTCTTGTTTCTTCTCCTCTGTTGATTCGAGTGGGATGAAATTTTGGGGATGGCTTCGTGAAGAGTCAAGAGACGTGTGGAAGTGGTGGCGCATCATCTGATGATCGGTGGTGAGCGTTCGAGTGTTTTTTTTTTCCTGATCATGTCGAGTTCCAGGTATATCTGGAATGCTCGATTTCGATGTCGACGTTGGTCGGCGTTTCTGGGTGGCCTTATGGCAAATATGGGTAGGAAGTGATGTGTCGCAGGTGAGCTGGGTGGCTGGATGGTCGGCGTTCGTCCGTGCATGTGCACGCGTGTATGTGGGTGTCAGTAGTTCGATTTTGGGAAGACGAGCTCTCGTGTGATCGTGGTTTTGAGTGATCGACTCGAAGATGGTCTCGGGGTTTTTGGGGTTTAACTCGAGTTCGTACTCGAGTGATTTGGAGATGGTAAGCTTCAGTTTTTAACTGTAAAATAAATCTAAGTTTTTGTAAAGAATAGAAAAGGGAGGACTCGAGACCGTCTCGAGTAGGAAGTAGGATTAACCCGAGGCAGGGAGTAGGAAGCTTTAAATCATGTTTTAAAAAAAGTTTTAAAAAAATGTAAAGTTTTGAAAGTTTAAATGAAAATTGTTTAAATCTTTTCTTAAATGATTCCTTTCCCATAATAAATGTTTTCTTAAAACCTGTAATTAGGAAATTATAGGTTTGTTCAATTTAAGTTTGTTGAGTGAAACTTTAAGATATTTTAAACTTAATTATCTTTATAAATATAATTAAGTGATAATTAAAGATTTAATGTTTTAAATAATATGATTAAGAAATTAACAAAGATGATGATTGATCTTAAAGGTAATTAAGATTTTGATAATTAAATGGAGTAACTAAAGTGTTATTAACCTATATTAATTGTTGATTTAGAAACTAATTAATTAACAGTTAAGGATTTCAAATTAATTAGTTAAGAGGTTAATTAATTTGTAATTAAGAACTATTAATGTGTAATTAGAGATAATTAGTTAATAATTAGTGATTAATTAATTAAGTAATTAAGTTGTAATTAGTGACTAATTAATTTATAATTAAAAGGTAATTAATTGTTATTAAGTTTTATTAATTGATAATTAAGATTTATTAATTAATAATTAAAGGATAATGAATCTACATTAAAGATTAATAAATTTGTTTAAAGGCAATTAAGAATTGAATTACCAATTGTAATGTATCAAATGAATGTGATTGATTCAAGATAATTAATTGTAAATTAATTAAAGATAATCATTTGATGGTTAACTAAGTATAAATACTTAATGAAATTGAATAGTATAATTACTTAGCAAAGTGATTAATGAATAATTACAGGATGTAATTAATTAAAGGAAATTACTTAATGGAAGTAATTAAAGTGTAATTACTTAGGAGAAGTAATTAAAGGTTTATCACTTAGTGTAATTAAAGATTTATTACTAGGTGTAATAAATAAAAATGATTTATATAATTAATTAAGAAGTTAATTAATTAAGGTAAGTAATTTCAAGATGGAATTCCTGTATATGATTTAGGTTGATAAATGAAAGTGATTAATGGAGGTTAATTAATTTATGTAATAAATTAAGGATTAATGTAATTAATTATAGTTAATTAATTAATGGAAGTAATTTATTAAGGTTCATTAATTAATGTAATTAATGAAGTAAGTAATAGTTAATTACTGTGAATGGTTAAAGGTTAATAAATTTGTGAAATTAATGAAAGTTGTAATTACTGGAACGTAATTAAAGGTTAGTTAATCCAGGATGATTAATTAAAATGGAAATTGGGGAATGATTAATTAATTGATTTGAAATTAATTAATAATTTTGTAAGCAGGATTTATAAGATGAAGTAATTAATTTAATTCATTTTAAATTAATTAGAGATGAAGTAATTAATTTAATTCATTTTAAATTAATTAGAAATGAGATAATTAATTTAATTCATTTTAAATTAATTATATATGGTGTGATTATTTATCCTTGCTTATGTATGGATGGATGATATTGTTGCCTTGAATGGTTTGAATCTCGGATACGAGATAAGTAATGCTGTGTGATTTAGATTATATATTTCTGATGATATATGGATTATCTATCTCTGATGTTGTGAATTATCTATTTCTGTGTATATATAGATAATGAATGAATTGTTTTAACTTTAAAACAACTTGGCCTTAAAAGACACGGTTTGGATTTGATGAGACCGGGATCGGATTTCTAGATTTGGATATCCGAAAACCACATCGATCCAAATTAACGATAGGTCGTGAATCTCACGTGAAGATGAAGATTCAAAGTGCAAGGGTTATTGTCGTTAACTCTGAGGGTGATTCCAACACGAGTGTAACGAGATAATGCCTTCGGTTTCGTTCGAACCCGGAACGAACTTGTATGGATTGAATGCTTTCAGCACATCGTCAGGTGGACGATGAGCATTCTAAGTGATGAGTTCTGATAAAGGTAATCGTGACCTCAAGCCTCATCAACCGGGAATGGCTAAAACAGGGGAGATGCAGCAAGGCTTCGTGGGTAGCCCCCACTTGAGAGTAAGGTCATCCCTGTCTAGATGCCCCTTTTATTTCGGCTTAGTGGTGCGGTTGAATGATCACAACCGTGGGGTGATTTTATTCGGAACTATCCAGTAAGGGATGGGTCCGGCTTTGTGTTGCAGGGGACTTAGGGTGGGTCCTCGGTACGGTGATCTAGGCCACGTACCGTGACGGGCGGTACCCCAGTAGCCCTGCCATTGTATGGAATCCAAAATCCAATAAGTGCCATCGGATTTGATTGTATACCTATGTATGCTGGAATTTAATAAATGTAACAATTTCGGCTATTTCTTATTTACTTGAAAACCCTAGACACTATTATAATATCACTGGATTTCCTATTAAATGTTTTGGTTAGCGTAAGGTAAAAACATTTCCATGTTTATGTGTGGGATGTCTTACGTGATACTTTTGTTTTCAAAGGATTTTCAAAGTTAAGCAACTTTAACCGTTTACTCATACCAGACCCATGTCTGACCCGGAGTTTATTTCTGTTTTTCCTAAACTCTCGGGTACCCAAATTTTTACGGGTAGCCAAGGGATTCAGGTTTAGCTTTGACGAATTTTGGAGGAGCAATGGAGCAGGAGGCTTCAGCGCATAGCTATATATTGGTTCTGCTGTGTTAGTGTTATGTGTATTTCCGCTGTGTTGTATCTCTGTGATGTATCGAGTTGTTTCGAGTTGTATTAACTAGACAGGTGTTTATAACTGTCTAGTATGTGTTGTATTATCTGTATAACTCTGATGTATATGATACTATGTAATCTCTTATGTGATATATTATATTTTATTCGTTCCGCTGTTGAGATTCTGATGTTGTTTTCTTTCTTCTTCTCTATCTTTTCTATTTTCTCACCCCTTTCTTTCTTAAAAACGATGCGATTTTCCGGTAGTGGAAGGTCGGGTCGTGACAAAATGAAATAAAATCCAATCTTGAATTATAAAATAGGAATTCAAGTAAAGTAATGAAGTGATTGTTGTAATAAAAATCAAATATTGAATTGAAAGTGGAAATAAACTAATTGGAAAGTAAATTAGTTAATTAAATTTGTTAATGGGATTTAATTTAGTTAAATAAAAGTTGAATTGTGAATTAATAATGGAATTTGGAAATGAAACACGAGCTATAAATAGTAATTCAACTTGAAATTGAAGTGAATTGAACATGAATTAAAGTTGTTATGGAATTAGATTAAAATAAAGATGATTTGAGTTGCAAATATGTCTAATTCGAGTGTGAATGAATTAAATATGGCCTTGAATATTATTTTAACGAATTGAGAATGGAATTAAAAATTTAAACGGATTATGAGAATGGCTAATTGAATTAAATGGAATTTGATTAAATGAGAATCAAATTAAAATGGAAATGAACTTAAGTAATGAAGTTGGAATCATTTGAAGTAAATTAACTCAGGTTTAAAATTAATAGAAGCATGGCTTACATAAATTTGGGAAATGGTTATTAATTTATAAGCATAGAAGTTATCAAGCTTAATAAAATGGTTTGTATGAAACCAATGTGAATATGAAATAAAATGCAAATATATGGTTTGTAAATAAATTAGAATGGAATGGAATTAAATATAAATTGAGTGGAATCAATTTTAAAATAGTTACAAAACTAAAAAAATTTGTTTGTTTGAATGAATATCGACGAAATTGCATACAAATTGATTTGCGGTTGTCGTAAACGAGGTTCAATAAAATTCTATGAATTGATAGAAGTAAATAAAATTGATTTTTGAATCAATTGAAATGAACATGAGTTCGTTTCGTTTGAAAATGAATTATATGCAAGCAAGTGAGTTGCAAATCACTTAAATTGAATAGAAGGGTTTGAGAATTGATTGAAAGTAATTGAAATAAGTGTCGAAAACATTACATATGTGCTTATGGAAGTATATAACATGCAGTGTTTATAGAATTCATGTTTTAGCTATGTAAATATAAGTGAAATGCATGTGTTTAGCTATTGAAAGTTAGTGAAATGTTAACAAATTACATATATTTCGCACTTACATGTTTTAATTGAGTAAGTACTCGTACCGGGAGGCCGTTTAGCAAGATTGTGGTTGCGCAAATAGCTAAATAAATAAGCCGCTTGCATAAAAATGCTAAATAAAGGTACGCCTACGCAATAAAAGTTAGGAAATATGAAATGTTGCTTGTTTTTTTGTTTTTCCGACCATGTGGGTCGATGTATATATATTTATATCTCTTGTCCAATTGCAAAAGCTCCTCCGTACAAAGGAGACTCTACCAAAAAATTTCGAAAATTTTGGGAGTTAGAAAATTTTCGGAAAATATTTTTGCTAACGACAAAACGATTTCAAATTGGAGTTGAAATAAAAGGATTTTGGAAATGGAATTGAAGACAAATTGTTTTGGTCAAAACTAATTGTTTAGTTGGAACTAAAGTTTAGAAAAAGTGAATATGAGATTTTCACTAAGTGGGTTTGATTAAGTTAATGGATTTGGGCATTCTTCTGCCTTAGTAATTTCGGGGACGAAATTCTTTTAAAGGGGGGAGGAATGTAACGACCCGGATTTTTCAACATTCAATTTGGAATATTAAAATGGTTTTAAATATTGAAATTGAATTATAAACTGGTTCTGAATATGGAAAATTTGGGTTTATTTGATAAAATGGATCTAGAATTTGTATATAACGGTTTATTGGATAATTCAACTTTTGAATTTAAATAAGTGGGAATTGGGTAAAATATTTAAACTTGGGTTTTAAGCTTGTTAAAAATATTTCAAAGGCTTATAAAATTTATATTGATAATACTAAGGATAATAGATTGGTTAAAATTGAATTTAACAGCGGTTTGTTCAATTTTAAAAATACATCGTTTAAATTGATATTTAAAAATAGCCTTCCGAGACACAATCTCGGATTTCGACGAAACCAGTTCCAATGGATCCGTTCGGATTTCAAATTTCGTAGCTTTCGGAGTCATCGTGTGATCGTACAGGATATAAACGCCTAGAAATAATTTATCGAACTTAAATTAAATAGCCAATCCAAAAAGCTATCTTCTCCATATGATCGATTTAGGACTCGAAACCTTTTCCATTGCGTTCGAAATAGGGGTATAACATTATAGACGCCAGGCGGCACGCCTCGATAGGATGTCAAGTTTTTAAGCTGCAGATTCGAGACAATTTGAATTTAAATTTAAATTTAAATATAATTTATACTTTGTTGACCAGTCAAAATAAAAACAAATAAATATGATAAAATTTGTCTAGTCTATCTCCTTTCAGCCGAAATTCCTTTCCATCAGCCTACTTCCTTTCACCATCGAAACTTTTGCCTTCTCTATAGCAGGCATTCAATACAGAGGAAATCACGTCCATCTTCTTCCCTCAGTGCAAAATCTTTTCAAAGCTGCCTACCTTCTGAAGCAAGCCGCTCTCCTAGTTTACAAATTGATACTTGCCTCCATAAATCGGCAGAGAAAAAAAATGGCAGAGCATAACAAATTCAAAACGAAATCGATTTCGTTCCTCAAAAAAAATCGAGAAAAAAAGGGGCAGCCTCCGAAACAAATCACGTTCGTTCTTTTCTCCCCCATTCTCAAATCAATTCAAAAAAAGGGGAAATGGCTCTCGAATGGAAACCAGAGGATAACCCAAATCGATTTCGACCCCAAGTAACCGCGCGATGCCGCGAAGCTCGCGATGAGGTTGTTTCGAACGGCGACGTGGAGGATGATGCAAAGTCGCGTGCGATGGCTCGTGCAAATCTGGAAGTGGTCGAGCTAGGGCAACAGTGGTGCCAGGGAGGACTCGCGAAGCTCGCATTCGATCGGAGGAGAGGCAGCGATGCAAGGTGACTGGTGGGTCGCGACTTTGGCTGTGTGTTTGAGCAGGGAGCAGTGAGGTTCGATTTTTATTTTCCAATTAGGTTGGATTTAATCTATAAATGCATGTATATATATATTAGAAGAAAAACAGAAAAAGAAAAGGAAAAAAATATAATTACAGTAAGGCATATATGCCAGTTATATTTCACATTTAAGTTGTATATGAACATTTGTATATTTACGGTAAAGGAAATTTATTGTTTTGATATTTTTAGAAGAAGATATACAGTGGGGTATAACAGTGGTTTTTAATTTAATTTATATATAGACAAGGTTTGGAAAATATAGGGATTTTAAATTATTGAATAGCAGATAAAATTAGATTTTTAAAACCTATATAGATTATTTGTATTATAAGTATATGGGCTTCAAAAGGAAAAAAAAAAAATATGTACATATAAACATACATAAAGTTAGATTTGGAATCTATTATTTTTATAAGTATATATATGTAGCTTTAAGGAAAAAAAAGTAAATATACATATTTTTAAATTACTAGTTATTTTAAATAAGGGAGTTAGTGATTAACTTGTTAATAAACTTATTTAATTATTATTTTTTAGTTACTAAAAGATTTTTAAAGAGAGGCAGTTAAAATATAATCATTAGCTAAGCAAATTATTAAATGAGATTAATTGTTCAATTTGTTCGAGTATTAATAATATCATATAATTGTTTATACAAGGTCAAAAGTCATGAAAACAAGTCGAGACGGTAGTGGACTGCAAATAAAAAGCAAAGGTAAGATTTTCTCACTCATTTGGATGCCATAGATTAAATTTAAATGTTAAATTTAAATCATTGGATGTATTTGGATGAATTAAATAATTTATCTACTGGATGATATTATATATATAGTAGTATATATATTGGAGTGATTGATATTCCCACACTATATAGCGGATGAGACCCTATGGGCTGCATAATAGCGGATGATATTATATAAATCCCATATACCGCAATATTCCACCTCGAAGTGGAATTGGTATTTTATATTGTGCTAACATCTGTGGATGCAGGGAAAATAGGTTGGAGGGATCCAACAGGATTCCTCAAAATATTTATTGATCATATATATGTTGTTATATGACAGGATGGATGAATTGATATGGATTTGTAAGTGAATTGAATTATTAGGTGTTAAATAACATGGAAGTTGAAATTTGGTATTTTTAAATACCATAAATGATTTAATCGAAGGAAGTTAAAAGGGAACTTGAATAGAAAATATTTATTGAGAATTTGGATTTACTTATATTTGAGAATTGAGTAAAATAAAAAGTATATTTATTACTTGGGTTATACTCAATTTGGTAAAAGTTGAGTTTTGGGAAATTTAATTTATATATTAAAGACTCGAGGAAATATTGGAATCGATGAGTGGATTTGAAGTAAAGCGAAATTTTATTAAGAAATAAAAAGGGAATTTTATTAAGGAATGAAATGTAATTTTATTAAGGAACAATATAGAATTTTATTGAGGAATAAAATTATAAAGATGGAATTTTTGAGAAAAACCGTTTTTATAAATAAATGGAAAACTCAAGGGAGTTTATAAATTTATAAACAGGGTTTATAAACAAGATAGAATGATATCTGTGGATATGTAAAGAGATAAGTTACGGCAAGAACTTCTATTGGGATTTGAGATATTGTTTTGGAAAGGAAATAGTGGAATAGTTTCCGAATATGAGAAATGAGAACATGGTCGATAAGATAGGAATCAAGAGGAATTTAAGGGTGGATATTGGGTTTTCTAAAAATATAAATTTATTTTAAAGGGAATATTTTTAAATTACTATACTATATAATTTTTATAAACTATTATCTAGATCTAGAATATTCCGGAATAGTTATTTTTAATGCTTAGTATTTACTTAAATAAATTCTAGTTTTCTAAATCAGCTTTGTAAATTTATTAATAACTGGATATGATTTTAATATTTATATTTAGTTTTACCTTAAACCATATTTTTAAAATAAACCATTATTTTTACTTGCATATATATTTTTAACGTTTTGAAAATCCAATTATAAATCCTCTTGAGAAGGAAAGCAAGTGTATTAAATTTGAATAAGATTTTTAAGGAAAGATTTTATAGAGGGTTATGGGAACTTGAATAAAATCTCAAGTATATGATAAGTGAATTTCGAGGTGAAATAAAATTCACAAGGAGAGCAGGAGTGAAACCTGAATTTTTAATAAGCTAAATGGCTTTGGAAATTTAAACGGGAATCAACTAAGGAATCCTGGGATTTATAGGATTCATGAGAAATAAGTTTGAAAAATTTACAAATGAAATTGTAAATGATTTTTGAGGAAAGAAATAGGAGATAAAGAAATATTTTCCAAGTTTTGAGAAACTAATGAAGTGGGAAAATATTATAAGTGATGCAAAGACATAAATGGTTCCACGAGAAATAAAGGAGATTGAATCTAATTTCAAGGTGTTGAAATATGAAGATAATATCTTAAGTAGATATTTTGAGATAAATAATTTGAGGAAAATTATTTAAGACAATGGTTTCTTGTGGATGATTATTTGATAGTTAAATAACCGACTATCAATATTGGCCAATGCGTTGATCGTTTCGAAGGGACTGGGATTGGGTTTAATTACCCGAAAACCACTTTGATCCGGTTTGAACGTAGCGTATGAAGACCGTGAAGATGACGAAGATGGCGTTTCGGTTTGTCCAGACCCAGGGCAACTTGTATGGACGAATGCTTTCAGAACATCATCAGGAGGACGATGAGCATTCTAAGTGGGACTTGTTCTAAAAAGGTAACGCATAGCCTCAAGCCTCATCAACCAGGAATGGCTAAAACAGGGGAGGTGCAGCAAGGCTAAGTGGGTAGCACCCAAGTAGGGTAAGATTTCCCCTATTTAGATGTCCTTTTTTATTTCGGTTGTGTGGCGGTTGGTCGCTCCAACCGTGGGGTGATCTTACTCAGACTATCCAGTAAGGGGTAGCTTCGGTCTTGTGTTGCAGGGGGTCGGGCGTGATCCTTGGTGTGACGACCGCCCATAACCCCTGCACTGAACCTAGAGAAAGTGCGCTGTAAAGTGTGCCAGGCAGCCATGGACGATTGTCAGGGTAAATTAAAAACATCAGAATCTATCGTATTACTCACAGCGCATGGACAAAATACAATAGAACATATATATAGTGAAGCTTCACAGAATAGAATCTCATCAATAAAACTTCATAATAGTTGAATACAAACATCTGAATAGTCAATACAACAAGCCTCACTACATAACACTCAGAGAATACAAAGCAGTGGAACATCCAATACATATAATAAGAAGTAATATGCAATACTCCAGCTCATCTTCGTCATCAGCATCGTGGAAAGCAAGAGCAGCACCTGTCACCTACTACCTAGTCCGCCCGTCCCAAAATGGACGAACAGCCCAAGGCAATAAGAATTAAAACATAAAGCCTTAAGTGAGACAACAGTCTTAGTGAGCAGTAAATTAACTAACAACATACCAAAAGAGCATAAAGGAAAAGGAATAGGAATACAACCCTCCCACTCCAACCTCTTTCTACAGTGATAGCCCCCAGACACACACTAAGTAGAAGCAAACATAGCATAGCATACAATGTAAAGTAAAGCAATTATCACTCGAGTCAAGGGCGATGTTTTCCAAGTACAAACCCCCAAGGCCTAAACCAAGATCAGATAAGCCCCTAGAAAATACCGCTCTTGAGACCGAATGACGATACAACCAAACATCCATGACTCTGGCTATCACTGTTATCATTGCTTCGATATCACCGTTCATTGAATGACCGGCACATTCTTTCAGCCGTCCGTCAAGGGCTAATGGAAACCCCGGTTCTAGACATAACTCCCGCACGTCATCGTGACCCGTGCCTAGGACTATCGAATCTGCCCAGAGTACTTGACTACCCAATCAGTAGCCTTTAGGGACTATCGAATCTGCCCAACGTACTCTTTCTTTGAGCATGCTAGAACCTTCAACAACGATGAGACCTCAGCCTTCTAGTCATCCTCCTCAACAACTATCTCCATACTAGCTCAAGCGCCTCTCGAGCATCCATTATCCTCAACTCGAACCATATCACCGAGTTACCAACATGCTTGGAATGATCCCGTCTGGATTAGGCCAAAACTATCTCATATCATACTTCGCTTCATCACATCCTCGCAAAGTCTCATCTCAACATCATCATCAAATCTATGCATAAGAGCTTCATCATCCGCTACATATGCCACAAGCAGCTTTCCCAATTCAAGAGTCTTTCTCTTAGCTTTTGAATCATCTTCGGTCTAAATCAAATCATCAATCATCTAATTCATAGCAATCAATCAAATCAAACATTAATCCAAACAATCAAGCATTTAAATATGATCTAAGTAGACAATTATCATAATAATGGCAATTTTGTAATTAAAGAGTTGAAAGTCTAATAAGCATGAAAACATGAACAATGACTCTAAAATCTTGATGAATGAACTTGCATAGATTAACATGTAGTAAAATGGATGTAACATCGTCATGAACAATGGATCTATATGGATCTACACTTAGGATGAAGAAAATGTATGGAAATCACTATTTTAACACCAAATCGAGCCAACAATCCGATATACTCCTTTGGATCCGTGTGAGAGATAATCACTACTCACCAAATCACCTAAACAACCTCAAATCAACACGCTTCAGATCTGGACAGCGAAGGATCAAGCTTGATCTATCACGAATCCGCTTCAAACGAAGAAATCTCACTTCAAAGGATGAAGATCTTCAATCCAAGCTCTTAAATCTTCAATTTGATCTTCAACTTGGATGGATAGAATCACTAGATTAGAGTGGAGAAAAGAAGTGAAGAAGTCGAGCTCTCAAAATGGCAGCACTTCGTCGCTTTGAAATTCGGATCCCAAAAAGTGAGAACAACCTTACTATTTTTAGGCGAAATCTCCCTTAGGTCGCTCGGAGTTAGGTCGTACACGACCTATAGAGCCACGACCTACGACCTATAACCCCACCGACCTAAAGTCTCTACGACTTAACACCTAGCGCTTAACAACCTAACGACTTAACACCCAGGCGCTTCAACGACCTATCAAAGCCCCTCAACCTACGACCTAATCGTTCAGCAGATCTGCGCGCCCATGTGACCTACGACTTAACATGCGCGCGACCTAACTTATTCGCGCTACACGACCTACGACTTACTGAGTTACCCACACGACCTAACAGTGTTACGACCTAACATGTGACGACCGCCCATGACCCCTGCACCGAATCTAGAGATAGAGCGCTGTAAAGTGTGCCAGGCGACCATGGACGATTGTCAAGGTAAGATTTAAAACAAAAGAATCTATCGTATTACTCACAGCGCATGGACAAAATACAATAGAACATATGTATAGTGAAGCTTTACAGAACAAAATGACATCATATAAAACTCCATAATAGTTGAATACAAGCATCCACATAGTCAATACATCCAGCCTCACTACAAATCTCTCAGAGAATACAAAACAGCGGAATATCCAGTACATATAATAAGAAGATAATATGCAACCCTCCAGCTCGTCCTCGATATCAGCATCGTGAGAAGAGAACAGCACCTGTCACCTGCTACCTAGTCTGCCCGTCCCAAAATGGACGAACAGCCCAAGGCAATAAGAATTAAAACATAAAGCCTTGAGTCAGACAACAGTCTTAGTGAGCAGTAAATTAACTAACAACATACCAAAAGAGCATAAAGGAAAAAGGAATAGGAATACAACCCTCCCACTCCAACCTCATTCTACAGTGATAGCCCCCAGACACGCACTAAGCAGAAGCAAACATAGCAGAGCATACAATTTAAAGTAAAGCTACTATCACTCGAGTCAAGGGCGATGTTTTCCAAGTACCAAGGCCTAAATCAGATAAGCACCCAGAAAATACCGCTCTTGAGTCCGAATGACGATACAACCAAACATCCATGACTCTGGCTATCACTGTTATCGTTGCTTCGATATCACCGTTAATTGAATGACCGACACATTCTTTCAGCCGTCCGTCAAGGGCTAATGGAAACCCCGGTTCTAGACATAACTCCCGCACGTCGTCGCAGCCCGTGCCTAGGACTATCGAATCTGCCCAGAGTACTCGACCATCAACAGTTAGCCGTTGGGACTATCGAATCTGCCCAAACGTACTCTTGCTTAGAGCATGCTAGAACCTTCAACAACGATGCTATCCAAGCCTCCTAGTCATCCTCCTCGACGACTATTCTCATATCCATTCATTATCCTCAACTCGAATCATATCACCGAGCTATCAACATGCTTGGAATGATCCCGTCTGGATTAGACCAAGTCTTCATCACATAATTGCCTCGCTTCATTACATCCTCGCAAAGCCTCATCTCATCATCACATCATCAAATCTATGCATAAGAGCTTCATCATCCCGCTACATATGCCACGAGCAGCTTTTCCAATTCAAGAGCCTTTCCCTTAGCTTTTGAATCCTCTTCGATCTAAATCTAATCATCAATCATCTAGTTCATAACAATCAATCAAATCAAACATCAATCCAAACAATCAAGCATTCAAAAATGATCTAAGTAGACAATTATAACAATAATGGCATTTTTGTAATTAAAGAGTTGAAAGTCCAATAAGCATGAAAACATGGATTATATCTCTACAAACTTGATGAATGAACTTGCATAGGTTAACATATGATAAAATGGATGTAACATCATCATGAACAATGGATCTATATGGATCTACACATAGGATGAAGAAAATGCATGGAAATCTCTATTTTAACACCAAATCGAGCCAACAATCCGATATACTCCTTTGGATCCGTGTGAGAGATAATCACCACTCACCAAATCACCTAAACAATCCAAAAGATATCAACTTCAGATCTGGACAGCAAAGAACTAAGCTAGATCCGACAAGATCTCACTTCAAACGATGAAATCTCTCTTCGATGGATGAAGATCTTCAACCTTAGCTCTTGGATCTTCAATCTTGATCTTCGATTTGGATGGATGGAAGCACTAGATTAGAGTGGAGAGAAGAAGTGAAGAAGTCGAGCTCTCAAAATGGCAGCACTTCGTCGCTTCAAAATCCGGATCCCAAAAATGAAGAGAAGCTCTCCTATTTATAGCAGAAAACAGCCCTAAGTCGTAACTCGGCTATCTCCTTAAGTCGCTGCCGACTTAACACTATGCCGACCTACGACCTAAAAACCCCCACGACTTAACAGAGCCTCCGACCTAACCCTTAGCCAACAACTCCGACCTAACAGACAAGCCTACGACTTAACATGCGCGCGACCTAACTTATTCGAGCTACACGACCTAATACACGCGCGCTCCCCCCTAAGTCACCTGGACGACTTAACAACTTAGCACCATTCGACTTAACACTTATACGACTTATAAAACCTTGCGACCAACAGATGTTACGACTTAACCCCTCAGCGACCTAACGCATGACGACCTAAAACAACACGCGACCTAACACTCGCGCGACCTACGACTTAGAATACACGTGACCTAACACTTAAACTATCTCCCACGACCTAACAACTCTAAAACAAACTCACGCGACCTAACTGGGTTATGTTCTAACTCCTTAAGTCGCCTAACCCTTAGGTCGCTAACACGCTACCCTTCTTAGGTCGCTAACCTATAGGTCGCTCCAAGATACTAAGTCGCTAACCCGGTAACCATTAGGTCGCTAACTCGCCCTGCCGACCTAACACTTAGCTCACCGAAACTCTTAGGTCGCTCACAACATTCCTTAGGTCGTTGCCGACCTAACTCTACCCCAGAATACTTAGGTTGCCTACCACTCTTCCTTAGGTCGCCTGAACCTCTTAAGTCGGTCACGACTTATCTCCTAGGTCGGTCACTACCTTAAGTCGGCAACTCGACCCAGACTTATCCCTTAACTTGCCTATCCCTTAGGTCGCAGACCTTCTCTAAGTCGCTCACGACTTATCTCCTAAGTCGCCAACAACATTTAGGTCGCGTACGACCTAGGACTTAGGCAATTTCAACCAAAAATCTGAAACAACTAGAAAATGCTGAAAATCCCAGATTTTGACAAACTTTTCGATCCGTAAAAATACGGGTCGTTACATTCTCTCCCCCTTAGGAATTTCGCCCCCGAAATTCCAAACAAACAAAGCAATCAACAACTATTCTGCACGCCTACCATCCATAGCAATCAACAAACCATGCATCCAATTCTAGCTTAGCATGCAGAATTCTAAAACTAGAACAAGTTACAATTTCGTTAGATGACACGACACCTTAGGGCCATACCTCGAAGAGTTCAGGATGAGCTGCTTTCATCCTCTCTTCCACTTCCCACGTACAGTCGTTATCATCATCACTCCATTGTATCTTGAGCAACTTAACTACCTTCCTCCTAAGCTGTTTCGTGTCGGTTTCAACAACACGAAGCGGTTTACGAGGTCTTCTACCAACTGGATCAACTTCTAAGTCTTCACAGCTATCAACAGAAACCACTGTATTCGAGTCGTGCACATACTTCCGTAGATATGATACATGAAAAACATTGTGCACACCCGACATTTTCTCAGGTAACTCCAATCTGTAGGCGAGCTTTCCAATTCGCTCGATGATCGGGAATGGTCCAACAAATCTCGGGGTCAATTTTCCTTTCTTCCCGAATCGAATAACATTCTTCAGTGGAGAAATCTTCACGAAAACCATATCACCTACGTCGAACTCCAGATCCTTACGACGCTTATCGGCATAACTTTTCTGACGATCTTGGGCTGCCTTCATTCGTTGCCGAATGATCTCTATGCAATCCGAAGTCTGTCGAATCATCTCTGGCCCAAGCATCAGCTTTTCTCCAGTTTCCAACCAACATGTCGGAGAGTTACACGACCTTCCATACAATGCCTCGTATGGTGCCATACCAATGCTTGACTGGTAACTGTTGTTGTATGCAAACTCCACCAAATGAAGGTGATCTTCCCATGATCCTCCGAAATCCAAAACACAAGCTCTGAGGAGATCTTCCAAAACTCGGTTGACTCTCCCGGTCTGACCATCTGTTTGAGGGTGATAAGCTGTACTCAAACACAACTCGGTTCCCAAAACTTCCTGGAAGCTCTTCCAAAATCCACTAGTGAACAATGGATCTCGATCGCTCACTATACTCTTCGGAATACCATGGAATCGGACTATCCACTTAACATACAACTCAGCCAACTTTGATGCCGTTCTAGTCGATCGAACAGGAATGAATCGTGCACTCTTAGTCAGTCGATCCACAATGACCCAAATCCCTTCATTTCCCGTTCTGGTTCTAGGCAATCCATCGATAAAATCCATCGACACTTGTTCCCACTTCCATGTAGGAACTTCTAATGGCTGAAGCAATCCACTTGGCTTCTTCTGTTCGGCTTTTACCAACTGGCAGTTCATACATTTGGAAATAAAATTTCCAACATCCTTCTTCATACCTTCCCAGTAGTAGGTTCTCTTCATATCCCGATACATCTTATTTCCACCGGGATGAATTGTCAACTTCGAGTGATGACTTTCCTTCAGAACTTCACTCTTCAATTCATCTATATCGGGAACAACTAGTCGTCCTTGCTTCCGAAGCCAACCCTCTCGATCAACCTCGAATCCTTTATCCTTTTCTGGATCCAATCCAGATTCCAATTCACGGATAATCATGACAAGCTTATCATCTCGCTTTTGGCCCTCGCCAATCCTTTCCACAAGAGTGGGTCTTATCGATAAGTTTGCCAACATCTCAGGTTCCAATTCACATCTAGGCCTGAAGTCAAATCCAGCTAAATACTCGAGACTCTTCCATTCTGAAAACATGGCTCCCAATCCCGCATGTCTTCGACTTAACGCATCTGCCACTGCGTTACCTTTTCCCGGAGTATAAGCTATACCAAAGTCATATGATGCCAAAAACTCTAGCCAACGTTGCTGCCGAAGATTCAAATCCTTTTGGGAGAAAAGATACTTCAGTGACTTATGATCCGTAAACAACTCGAATCGAACTCCCAACAGATAATGCCTCCACATCTTCAGAGCAAATACAATCGCCGCCAATTCCAAATCATGAGTTGGGTAATTCCTTTCATGCGGCTTCAGTTGTCGACTGGCATACGCAACAACTTTATCCTTCTGCATCAGCACTGCTCCAAGTCCAGTACCACATGCGTCGGTGTAAACCACCATCTCATCATTCCCACTAGGAATAATCAAAACAGGAGCACTCGTCAATCTCTCTTTCAGGATTCCGAAAGCTTGCTCACACTTAGCATCCCAACTGAACACTTGGTTCTTCTTTGTCAATCCTGTTAACGGTGCAGCTACCTTGGAGAAGTCTTTGATAAACCGTCGATAATATCCTGCTAATCCAAGAAAACTTCTCACATCAGATGCATTCTTAGGTCTAACCCAATCCTGGATTGCTGCCACCTTAGCGGGATCAACCGCTATTCCATTTCCAGAAATCACATGGCCTAAGAACCTCACTTCACTCTTCCAGAAGTGACACTTCGAAAACTTAGCCTTCAGCTGATATTTCCGCAAGATTTCCAAAACAATACGCAAGTGCGTCTCGTGCTCTTCTTCCGTTCTGGAATAAATCAGAATATCATCCACGAACACAAGTACGAACTTGTTCAACTGATCTCTGAACACTCTATTCATAAGATCCACAAAATATGCTGGCGCGTTAGTCAATCCAAACGGCATTACCAGCCACTCAAAGAAACCGGATGGTGTCCTAAAAGCAGTCTTCGGCACACTATCCTTAGCCACTCTCAACTGGTGAAATCCCATTGCCAAATCCATCTGAGAAAACACCTTAGCTTCGTGAAGCTGATCAAACAAGTCATCTATTCTCGGCAATGGATACTTGTTCTTCTTAGTCACCTTATTCAGCTCACGATAATCCACACACAATCTCAACGACCCATCTGCCTTGGTTGCAAACACAACTGGTGCACCCCACTCGGACACACTACGCCGAATGAATCCTTTCTGTAAAAGATCATCAACTTGCACCCTCAACTCCTGCTGTTCCCTAGGCGCCATCCGCCTAAGAGGCATCACAACAGGTCTGGCTCCTTCAACTAGATCTATACGAAACTCGATCTCTCTATGCGGCGGCAACCCTTTGACTTCGTCAAAGACATCCTCGAATCCATTTGCGATAGGCACTAAAGACAGTCCATCCCGTGGAACAACTAGCGAATACATGAAGCTCATGAAGACGCCTTCCTCATGCTTACATCGTATCACAATCTTTCGCCCTTCCACATTCTCGACTGTCACCTCCAGCCTCTCACAATCAACCTTAGCCGCATACTTCCTAAGCCAGTCCATACCCAAGATAATTCTGAACCCCGCAAAGTTCAGAACAAAGCAATCACAAACA
Source organism: Allium fistulosum (assembly GCA_030737815.1). NCBI lineage: Eukaryota > Viridiplantae > Streptophyta > Magnoliopsida > Asparagales > Amaryllidaceae > Allium > Allium fistulosum. The sequence goes on along the minus strand of CM060905.1, from coordinate 745,549,254 downwards.
AAAGAGCAACCATGACTCGATACAACTAGACCACGGCATAACATACACAAACAAGACGAACCCCCAACTGGATTAGTCACAACCAATGGCCTATCAACAATATCCGGTTCCAAACCTAACCGGCCTACTAGTTCATTACAAACAAACGAATGCGACGCTCCAGTATCAAACAGAACTCTAACTGGAACACCACATAGGAAAAGAGTACCTTGAACAACCACACTCTTTCCTTTCTCTTCAGCGGTAGGAGCTTTCGAAGACGACGGAACAGCTCCCAAAGCATAGGCTTGCACAATCTGCCTGTCCTTCCTCGGTTCTGGACAATTCTTCCTGAAATGCCCCGGCTTGTCACAGTTGTGACACTTCATCGGTGCCTTCGGATTCTTACAATCCTTAGAGAAATGGCCCTTCTGCTGACAATTGTAGCAAGTCACCTCACCTTTCGGCTTCTTCTGGCCATCCTTACCCTTTTGCTGCTGCTGCTTCCTCTTCTGGTTTCCACCCTGCTGTGGTTTAGATTCTCCCTTGGTAACAGCAACAACAGGTCCTTCCTTAGGAAACAGACTCTCATGCCTAAGAGCTTTCTCCACAAGCTTCTCAAATGAATCGTCTAAATGATCCACCAACTGTCTTCCAAGATAACTATCCAAGCCGGTCACAAACTTCTCATTCTTCTGATAAGCAGATTCAATATATGACCGAGCATACTTGGACAAAGCTTCAAACTCAGAAACATACTCAAGAACAGATCTTCCACCCTGCTTGAGCTCTACAAACTTCTTGAACAGAACAGACTTATGAGCTGTAGAAATGAACTTAGCTTCAAACCTAGCTTGGAATTGCTCCCAAGTAATCTCTTCCTCCGCAGTATTGATGGTAATAGAGTTCCACCAATCAGAGGCTCTCCCTTGAAGCTGCCTTGATGCCAACTTCCTCTTAGTTGCATCATCAATTCCTAAATCACCAAAGATCCTTCTACAAGCATCTATCCATCTCTGGACTTCAATGGTCGATTCTGTTCCCAAGAAAACCTTCCCTCCAAGAGCAGTATAATCCTTGCACAACTTAGCAAAATCCACTGGTTTTGGAGTTTGGACTTGAACTCCAACATCAACTGCTGCCCCCGGAACTGGTATCCTTCTCATGATCGAAGTCATCATAGCTTCGAACATGGCTGCATAATCAGCAGTCTCTTCAGTAGCACGGCCTTCCCTAGCAGCTGGTCTCCCTCTTCGACTCATTCTCAATATCTATAAAAAGGAATGATTAGAACATCTAGAGAAACAACTGCATAAAGGACTCAAACTCAACTAAACTACTATATTATATATAGTATGCATCCATCAAAATACAATTACGTCTCTCATACGTAGTTACGACGGCGAGCGTTGGGTAAAATCGTTTAACCAATGCTCTGATACCAAATGTGACGACCGCCCATGACCCCTGCACCGAATCTAGAGATAGAGCGCTGTAAAGTGTGCCAGGCGACCATGGACGATTGTCAAGGTAAGATTTAAAACAAAAGAATCTATCGTATTACTCACAGCGCATGGACAAAATACAATAGAACATATGTATAGTGAAGCTTTACAGAACAAAATGACATCATATAAAACTCCATAATAGTTGAATACAAGCAACCACATAGTCAATACATCCAGCCTCACTACAAATCTCTCAGAGAATACAAAACAGCGGAATATCCAGTACATATAATAAGAAGATAATATGCAACCCTCCAGCTCGTCCTCGATATCAGCATCGTGAGAAGAGAACAGCACCTGTCACCTGCTACCTAGTCTGCCCGTCCCAAAATGGACGAACAGCCCAAGGCAATAAGAATTAAAACATAAAGCCTTGAGTCAGACAACAGTCTTAGTGAGCAGTAAATTAACTAACAACATACCAAAAGAGCATAAAGGAAAAAGGAATAGGAATACAACCCTCCCACTCCAACCTCATTCTACAGTGATAGCCCCCAGACACGCACTAAGCAGAAGCAAACATAGCAGAGCATACAATTTAAAGTAAAGCTACTATCACTCGAGTCAAGGGCGATGTTTTCCAAGTACCAAGGCCTAAATCAGATAAGCACCCAGAAAATACCGCTCTTGAGTCCGAATGACGATACAACCAAACATCCATGACTCTGGTTATCACTGTTATCATTGCTTCGATATCACCGTTAATTGAATGACCGGTACATTCTTTCAGCCGTCCGTCAAGGGCTAATGGAAACCCCGATTCTAGACATAACTCCCGCACGTCGTCGCAGCCCGTGCCTAGGACTATCGAATCTGCCCAGAGTACTCGACCATCAACAGTTAGCCGTTGGGACTATCGAATCTGCCCAAACGTACTCTTGCTTAGAGCATGCTAGAACCTTCAACAACGATGCTATCCAAGCCTCCTAGTCATCCTCCTCGACGACTATTCTCATATCCATTCATTATCCTCAACTCGAATCATATCACCGAGCTATCAACATGCTTGGAATGATCCCGTCTGGATTAGACCAAGTCTTCATCACATAATTGCCTCGCTTCATTACATCCTCGCAAAGCCTCATCTCATCATCACATCATCAAATCTATGCATAAGAGCTTCATCATCCCGCTACATATGCCACGAGCAGCTTTTCCAATTCAAGAGCCTTTCCCTTAGCTTTTGAATCCTCTTCGATCTAAATCTAATCATCAATCATCTAGTTCATAACAATCAATCAAATCAAACATCAATCCAAACAATCAAGCATTCAAAAATGATCTAAGTAGACAATTATAACAATAATGGCATTTTCGTAATTAAAGAGTTGAAAGTCCAATAAGCATGAAAACATGGATTATATCTCTACAAACTTGATGAATGAACTTGCATAGGTTAACATATGATAAAATGGATGTAACATCATCATGAACAATGGATCTATATGGATCTACACATAGGATGAAGAAAATGCATGGAAATCTCTATTTTAACACCAAATCGAGCCAACAATCCGATATACTCCTTTGGATCCGTGTGAGAGATAATCACCACTCACCAAATCACCTAAACAATCCAAAAGATATCAACTTCAGATCTGGACAGCAAAGAACTAAGCTAGATCCGACAAGATCTCACTTCAAACGATGAAATCTCTCTTCGATGGATGAAGATCTTCAACCTTAGCTCTTGGATCTTCAATCTTGATCTTCGATTTGGATGGATGGAAGCACTAGATTAGAGTGGAGAGAAGAAGTGAAGAAGTCGAGCTCTCAAAATGGCAGCACTTCGTCGCATCAAAATCCGGATCCCAAAAATGAAGAGAAGCTCTCCTATTTATAGCAGAAAACAGCCCTAAGTCGTAACTCGGCTATCTCCTTAAGTCGCTGCCGACTTAACACTATGCCGACCTACGACCTAAAAACCCCCACGACTTAACAGAGCCTCCGACCTAACCCTTAGCCAACAACTCCGACCTAACAGACAAGCCTACGACTTAACATGCGCGCGACCTAACTTATTCGAGCTACACGACCTAATACACGCGCGCTCCCTCCTAAGTCGCCTGGACGACTTAACAACTTAGCACCATTCGACTTAACACTTATACGACTTATAAAACCTTGCGACCAACAGATGTTACGACTTAACCCCTCAGCGACCTAACGCATGACGACCTAAAACAACACGCGACCTAACACTCGCGCGACCTACGACTTAGAATACACGCGACCTAACACTTAAACTATCTCCCACGACCTAACAACTCTAAAACAAACTCACGCGACCTAACTGGGTTATGTTCTAACTCCTTAAGTCGCCTAACCCTTAGGTCGCTAACACGCTACCCTTCTTAGGTCGCTAACCTATAGGTCGCTCCAAGATACTAAGTCGCTAACCCGGTAACCATTAGGTCGCTAACTCGCCCTGCCGACCTAACACTTAGCTCACCGAAACTCTTAGGTCGCTCACAACATTCCTTAGGTCGTTGCCGACCTAACTCTACCCCAGAATACTTAGGTTGCCTACCACTCTTCCTTAGGTCGCCTGAACCTCTTAAGTCGGTCACGACTTATCTCCTAGGTCGGTCACTACCTTAAGTCGGCAACTCGACCCAGACTTATCCCTTAACTTGCCTATCCCTTAGGTCGCAGACCTTCTCTAAGTCGCTCACGACTTATCTCCTAAGTCGCCAACAACATTTAGGTCGCGTACGACCTAGGACTTAGGCAATTTCAACCAAAAATCTGAAACAACTAGAAAATGCTGAAAATCCCAGATTTTGACAAACTTTTCGATCCGTAAAAATACGGGTCGTTACATAACACTTAAGTCAAAACCCAGCGACCTAACGCAGACTGCCTCTATGACCTAACAATTCAACTCCCAAACTTAGGTCGCTCACACACTAGGTCGCTCACGCACTAGGTCGCTCAAGACCTAACTACGATAACATCTTAGGTCGTTAACTTGCCTAGTTATTTAGGTCGTTGCCGACCTAACTCTACCCCACAACCTAAGCTTATCACACGACCTAATAACATCTTAGGTCGTCTAACCCTATAGGTCGCTACACTGCTTTAGGTCGTCTACCACGACCTAACCACTATCCTTAAGTCGAGCCTACCCCTTAAGTCGTTCAAACGACCTATCTCCAAACCCTTAACTCGCCATTCCCTGGGTCGCTCCTATCCACTAAGTCGTATACGACTTACGACCTATACTAAGTCGTGAACGACTTAGGACTTAGCAATTTCGCCAATCTTCGTGAAAACTTTTCGACGCAAATTTTCCTTAATTTTTCGATCCGTAAAAATACGGGTCGTTACATTCTCTCCCCCTTAGGAATTTCGCCCCCGAAATTCCAAACACACAAAGCAATTAAAACTATTCTGCACGCCTATCATCCATAGCAATCAACAAACCATGCATCCAATTCTAGCTTAGTATGCAGAATTCTAAAACTAGAACAAGTTACAATTTCGTTAGATGACACGACACCTTAGGGCCATACCTCGAAGAGTTCAGGATGAGCTACCTTCATCCTCTCTTCCACCTCCCACATACAGTCGTTATCATCATCACTCCATTGTATCTTGAGCAACCTAACTACCTTCCTCCTAAGCTGTTTCGTGTCGGTTTCAACAACACGAAGCGGCTTACGAGGTCTCTTATTGACTGGGTCAACTTCAAAGTCTTCACAGCTATCAGCAGAAACCACTGTATTCGAGTCGTGCACATACTTCCGTAGATACGATACATGAAAAACATTGTGCACACTCGACATCTTCTCTGGTAACTCCAATCTGTAGGCGAGCTTTCCAATTCACTCGATGATCGAAAATGGTCCAACAAATCTCGGAGTCAATTTCCCTTTCTTCCCGAATCGAATAACATTCTTCAGTGGAGAAATCTTCACAAAAACCATATCTCCTACGTCGAATTCCAAGTCCTTTCGACGCTTATCGGCATAACTCTTCTGACGGTCTTGAGCTGCCTTCATTCGTTGCCGAATGATCTCTATGCAATCCGAAGTCTGTCGAATCATCTCTGGCCCAAGCATCAGCTTTTCTCCAGTTTCTAACCAACATGTCGGTGAGTTACACGGTCTCCCATACAATGCCTCATACGGTGCCATACCAATGCTTGACTGGTAACTGTTGTTGTATGCAAACTCCACCAAATGAAGGTGATCTTCCAATGATCCTCCGAAATCCAAAACACAAGCTCTAAGAAGATCTTCCAAAACTCGGTTGACTCTCTCGGTCTGACCATCTGTTTGAGGGTGATAAGCTGTACTCAAACACAACTCGGTTCCCAAGACTTCCTGGAAGCTCTTCCAAAATCCACTAGTGAACAGTGGGTCTCGATCGCTCACTATACTCTTCGGAATACCATGGAATCGAACTATCCACTTCACATACAACTCAGCCAACTTTGATGCAGTCCTAGTCGATCGAACAGGAATGAATCTTGCACTCTTAGTCAGACGATCTACGATGACCCAAATCCCTTCATTCCCCGTTCTTGTTCTAGGTAATCCATCAATAAAATCCATCGATATCTGCTCCCACTTCCATGTAGGAACTTCTAATGGCTGAAGCAATCCACTTGGCTTCCTCTGTTCGGCTTTTACCAACTGGCAGTTCATACACTTGGAAATAAAATTTCCAACATCCTTCTTCATACCTTCCCAGTAATAGGTTCTCTTCATATCCCGATACATCTTATTTCCACCTGGATGAATTGTCAGCTTCGAGTGATGACTTTCCTTCAGAACTTCACTCCTCAATTCATCTATATTGGGAACAACTAGTCGTCCTTGCTTCCGAAGCCAACCCTTTCGATCGACCTCGAATCCTTTATCCTTTTCTAGATCCAATCCCGATTCCAAGTCACGGATAATCTCGACAAGCTTATCGTCACGCTTTTGGCTCTCGCTAATCCTTTCCACAAGAGTGGGTCTTATCGATAAGTTTGCCAACATCTCAGGTTCCAATTCACATCTAGGCCTGAAGTCAAATCCAGCTAAATACTCGAGACTCTTCCATTCTGAAAACATGGCTCCCAATCCCGTATGTCTTCGACTTAACGCATCTGCCACTGCGTTACCTTTTCTCGGAGTATAAGCTATACCGAAATCATATGATGCTAAAAACTCTAGCCAACGTTGCTGCCGAAGATTCAAATCCTTTTGGGAGAAAAGATACTTCAACGACTTATGATCCATAAACAACTCGAATCGAACTCCCAATAGATAATGTCTCCACATCTTCAGAGCAAAAACAATCGCCGCTAACTCCAAACCATGAGTCGGGTAATTCCTTTCATGCGGCTTCAGTTGTCGACATGCATACGCAACAACTTTATCCCTCTGCATCAGCACTGCTCCAATTCCAGTACCACATGCGTCGGTGTAAACCACCATCTCATCATTCCCACTTGGAATAGTCAAAACAGGAGCACTCGTCAATCGCTCTTTCAGGATTCCGAAAGCTTGCTCACACTTAGCATCCCAACTGAACACTTGGATCTTTTTCGTCAATCCTGTCAATGGTGCAGCCACCTTGGAGAAGTCTTTGATAAACCGTCGATAATATCCTGCTAATCCAAGAAAACTTCTCACATCAGATGCATTCTTAGGTCTAACCCAATCCTGGATTGCTGCCACCTTAGCGGGATCAACCGCTATTCCATTTCCAGAAATCACATGGCCTAAGAACCTCACTTCACTCTTCCAGAAGTGACACTTCGAAAACTTAGCCTTCAGCTGATGTTTCCGTAAGATCTCCAAAACAATACGCAAATGCGTCTTGTGCTCTTCTTCCGTTCTGGAATAAATCAGAATATCATCCACGAACACAAGTACAAACTTGTTCAACTGATCCCTGAACACTCTATTCATAAGATCTACAAAATATGCTGGCGCGTTAGTCAATCCAAACGGCATTACCAGCCACTCAAAGAAACCGGATGGTGTCCTAAAAGCTGTCTTCGGCACACTATCCTTAGCCACTCTCAACTGGTGAAATCCCGTTGCCAAATCCATCTGAGAAAACACCTTGGCTTCGTGAAGTTGATCAAACAAGTCATCTATTCTCGGCAATGGATACTTGTTCTTCTTAGTCACCTTATTCAGCTCACGATAATCCACACACAATCTCAACGACCCATCTGCCTTGGTTGCAAACACAACTGGTGCACCCCACTCGGACACACTACGCCGAATGAATCCTTTCTGCAAAAGATCATCAACTTGCACCCTCAACTCTTGCTGTTCCCTAGGCGCCATCCGCCTAAGAGGCATCACAATAGGTCTGGCTCCTTCAACTAGATCTATACGAAACTCGATCTCTCTATGCGGCGGCAACCCTTTGACTTCGTCAAAGACATCCTCGAATCCATTAGCGATTGGCACCGATGACAGTCCATCCCGTGGAACAACCAGCGAATACATGAAGCTCATGAAGACGCCTTCTTCATGCTTACATCGTATCACAATCTTTCGCCCTTCCACATTCTCGACTATCACTTCTAGCCTCTCACAATCAACCTTTGCCGCATACCTCCTAAGCCAGTCCATACCCAAAATAATTCCGAACCCCGCAAAGTTCAGAACAAAACAATCACAAACAAAAGAGCAACCATGACTCGACACAATCAGACCACGGCATAATATACACAAACAAGACGAACCCCCAACTGGATTAGTCACAACCAATGGCCTATCAACAATATTCGGTTCCAAATCTAACCGGCCTACGAGTTCACTACAAACAAACGAATGCGACGCTCCAGTATCAAACAACACTCTAACTGGAACACCACATAAGAAAAGAGTACCTTGAACCACCACACTCTTTCCCTTCTCTTCAGCGGTAGGAGCTTTTGAAGACGACGGAACAGCTCCCAAAGCATAAGCTTGCACAATCTCCTTGTCCCTCCTCGGTTCTGGACAATTCTTCCTGAAATGCCCCGGCTTGTCACAGTTGTGACACTTCATCGGTGCCTTCGGATTCTTACAATCCTTCGAGAAATGGCCCTTCTGCTGACAATTGTAGCAAGTCACTTCGCCCTTCGGCTTCTTCTGGCCATCCTTACCCTTCTGCTGCTGCTTCCTCTTCTGGTTTCCACCCTGCTGTGGTTTAGACTCTCCCCTGGTAACAGCAACAACAGATCCTTCCTTAGGAAACAGACTCTCATGCCTGAGAGCTTTCTCCACAAGCTTCTCAAATGAATCGTCCAAATGATCCACTAACTGTCTCCCAAGATAACTATCCAAGCCTGTCACAAACTTCTCATTCTTCTGATAAGCAGATTCAATATATGACCGGGCATACTTGGACAAAGCTTCGAACTCAGAAACATACTCAAGAACAGTTCTACCACCTTGCTTGAGCTCCACAAACTTCTTGAATAGAACAGACTTCTGGGCTGTAGAAATGAACTTAGCTTCAAATATGGCTTGGAATTGCTCCCAAGTAATCTCTTCCTCCGGAGTATTAATGGTAATAGAGTTCCACCAATCAGAGGCTCTCCCTTGAAGCTGTCTTGATGCCAACTTCCTCTTAGTCGCATCCTCAATTCCCAAATCACCAAAAATCCTTTTACAAGCATCTATCCACCTCTGGACCTCAATAGTTGATTCTGTTCCCAAGAAAACCTTCCCTCCAAGAGCAGTGTAGTCTTTACACAACTTAGCAAAATCCATCGGCTTTGGATTTTGAACTTGAACCCCAACATCTACTGCTGCCCCCGGAACTGGTATCCTTCTCATGATCGAAGTCATCATAGCTTCGAACATAGCTGCATAATCAGCGGCCCCTTCATAGTACGGCCTTCCCTAGCAGCTGGCCTCCCTCTTCGACTCATTCTCAATATCTATAAAAAGGAATGGTCAGAACATCTTGAGAAACAACTGCTTAAAGGACTCAAACTCTACTAAGCTACTATATTATATATAGTATTCATCCATCAAAATACAATTACGTCTCTCATACGTATTTACGTCAGCGAGCGTTGGGTAAAATCGATTAACCAATGCTCTGATACCAAATGTGACGACCGCCCATAACCCCTGCACTGAACCTAGAGAAAGTGCGCTGTAAAGTGTGCCAGGCAGCCATGGACGATTGTCAGGGTAAATTAAAAACATCAGAATCTATCGTATTACTCACAGCGCATGGACAAAATACAATAGAACATATATATAGTGAAGCTTCACAGAATAGAATCTCATCAATAAAACTTCATAATAGTTGAATACAAACATCTGAATAGTCAATACAACAAGCCTCACTACATAACACTCAGAGAATACAAAGCAGCGGAACATCCAATACATATAATAAGAAGTAATATGCAATACTCCAGCTCGTCTTCGTCATCAGCATCGTGGAAAGCAAGAGCAGCACCTGTCACCTGCTACCTAGTCTGCCCGTCCCAAAATGGACGAACAGCCCAAGGCAATAAGAATTAAAACATAAAGCCTTGAGTCAGACAACAGTCTTAGTGAGCAGTAAATTAACTAACAACATACCAAAAGAGCATAAAGGAAAAGGAATAGGAATACAACCCTCCCACTCCAACCTCTTTCTACAGTGATAGCCCCCAGACACACACTAAGTAGAAGCAAACATAGCATAGCATACAATGTAAAGTAAAGCAATTATCACTCGAGTCAAGGGCGATGTTTTCCAAGTACAAACCCCCAAGGCCTAAACCAAGATCAGATAAGCCCCCAGAAAATACCGCTCTTGAGGCCGAATGATGATACAACCAAACATCCATGACTCTGGCTATCACTGTTATCATTGCTTCGATATCACCGTTAATTGAATGACCGGCACATTCTTTCAACCGTCCGTCAAGGGCTAATGGAAACCCCGGTTCTAGACATAACTCCCGCACGTCATCGTGACCCGTGCCTAGGACTATCGAATCTACCCAGAGTACTTGACTACCCAATCAGTAGCCTTCAGGGACTATCGATCTGCCCAACGTACTCTTGCTTTGAGCATGCTAGAACCTTCAACAACGATGAGATCTCAGCCTTCTAGTCATCCTCCTCGACGACTATCTCCATACTAGCTCAAGCGCCTCTCGAGCATCCATTATCCTCAACTCGAACCATATCACCGAGTTACCAACATTCTTGGAATGATCCCGTCTGGATTAGGCCAAGACTATCTCATATCATACTTCGCTTCATCACATCCTCGCAAAGTCTCATCTCAACATCATCATCAAATCTATGCATAAGAGCTTCATCATCCGCTACATATGCCACAAGCAGCTTTCCCAATTCAAGAGCCTTTCTCTTAGCTTTTGAATCATCTTCGGTCTAAATCAAATCATCAATCATCTAATTCATTGCAATCAATCAAATCAAACATTAATCCAAACAATCAAGCATTTAAATATGATCTAAGTAGACAATTATCACAATAATGGTAATTTCGTAATTAAAGAGTTGAAAGTCTAATAAGCATGAAAACATGAACAATGACTCTAAAATCTTGATGAATGAACTTGCATAGATTAACATGTAGTAAAATGGAAGTAACATCGTCATGAACAATGGATCTATATGGATCTACACTTAGGATGAAGAAAATGTATGGAAATCACTATTTTAACACCAAATCGAGCCAACAATCTGATATACTCCTTTGGATCCGTGTGAGAGATAATCACCACTCACCAAATCACCTAAACAACCTCAAATCAACACGCTTTAGATCTGCAGCGAAGGATCAAGCTTGATCTATCACGAATCCGCTTCAAACGAAGAAATCTCACTTCAAAGGATAAAGATCTTCAATCCAAGCTCTTAAATCTTCAATTTGATCTTCAACTTGGATGGATAGAGTCACTAGATTAGAGTGGAGAAAAGAAGTGAAGAAGTGTAGAAGTCGAGCTCTCAAAATGGCAGCACTTCGTCGCTTCGAAATCCGGATCCCAAAAAGTGAGAACAACCTTCCTATTTATAGGCGAAATCTCCCTTAGGTCGCTCGGAGTTAGGTCGTACACGACCTATAGAGCCACGACCTACGACCTATAACCCCACCGACCTAAAGTCTCTACGACTTAACACCTAGCGCTTAACAACCTAACGACTTAACACCCAGGCGCTTCAACGACCTATCAAAGCCCCTCAACCTACGACCTAATCGTTCAACAGATCTGCGCGCCCATGCGACCTACGACTTAACATGCGCGCGACCTAACTTATTCGCGCTACACGACCTACGACTTACTGAGTTACCCACGCGACCTAACAGTGTTACGACCTAACACTTAAGTCAAAACCCAGCGACCTAACGCAGACTGCCTCTATGACCTAACAATTCAACTCCCAAACTTAGGTCGCTCACACACTAGGTCGCTCACGCACTAGATCGCTCAAGACCTAACTACGATAACATCTTAGGTCATTAACTTGCCTAGTTATTTAGGTCGTTGCCGACCTAACTCTACCCCACAACCTAAGCTTATCACACGACCTAATAACATCTTAGGTCGTCTAACCCTATAGGTCGCTACACTGCTTTAGGTCGTCTACCACGACCTAACCACTATCCTTAAGTTGAGCCTACCCCTTAAGTCGTTCAAACGACCTATCTCCAAACCCTTAACTCGCCATTCCCTGGGTCGCTCCTATCCCCTAAGTCGTATACGACTTACGACCTATACTAAGTCGTGAACGACTTAGGACTTAGCAATTTCGCCAATCTTCGTGAAAACTTTTCGACGCAAATTTTCCTTAATTTTTCGATCTGTAAAAATACGGGTCGTTACACTTGGTACTCTGATCAAGGCCAGGTACTGTGACGGGCGGTACCCCAGTAGCCCTGCCATTGTATGGAATCCAATCTCCAATAAGCGCCTGTACGGTTTTGATTGTGCCCAACTATTGCTGGAACGTGAGATGCAAGCATTTCAGCTAGATTCTATTTTACTTTCTATAGACACTATTATAATATCAGACGAATTTGATAAAAAGTGTTTTGGTTATCATAAGGTAAAAACCCGACATATTTATTTGTGGCGTGGTCTTACGAGATACCTTTGTTTTCAAAGGAATATAATAATCCAGTTGAGTGTGATTTTCTCACGCTGGTTTTCTAGACTGACTCGGGTGTTGTTTTATTATGATGCTTGGGTCAGACTGAGTTGTACAAATTTAGGTAAAAAGCTAAGGAGCTCAAGAGACGAGCTGGATGGCAGAGCGTACTTCCGTATTTGATTATTATTCCGCTGTGTAAGGACAAACTATTTGACTGTCCAGATTTGATGTAGTGATTGTATACTCTGATAATGGTATGTGTATATACAGTACAGATTTCTTGTATTCAAAAGCTGTTGTTCTGTATTATATTTTGTTCCGCTGCGATTGTGAGATTCTGATGTTGTTTTTATCTTCTTCTTCTACCTCTTTCTTCTTTAACCCTAAAGATTCGCTTTTCCGCCTATTTTGAGTTGAATTGGTATGGAATATTGTCGACTCAAAGGGGTACGGATTTGCAGGCCTTTACAAACACTAACATAAATTATAAGTCTTCCTAACATGGAAGCATTGCATTACTAAGAATGCCAATTTCATAAATTGAATTGTTAGCAATTAAGGTTTATTATCTACATGATAATATTATTTGATATATAACCCTAATTCGAATTAGAATCGACTTGGAGGGTAAAAATTATAATAATCGAAATTAATTGTATATTATTTTAATTGAATTTAAAATAGTGCATACATTTACCATAGCTTAAAATGTGAAATAAATGATATTCAATTCATAGAGATAAATATAAAAAAAATTCAATACCAGCCAACTTAGAATTGGGGAGCGCATGAGATCGAATATGCATTATTATTATATTGTTATATGAAGTAGAGTAAATTATGATAAATATATTTATTATTTGAATTTGAATTCGAACTAAAAGGATAATACAAATTATTGTAATTACTAACTATGTCTTCTAGCTTGATTGGAATATGAATCATTTAATTAATTACACAGTAATTCAAGATCCAATCCACATTGATGCTAATTAAAGGAATTAATTTTCATACAATTAATTAACTTAATATCGAAACGGAAAAATGCGATAATATTCATTTATAATATCTTTAAAAACCTTACCAAAAAATACATGTTATTAAAAAATTTGAATTAACTAGATCATGCATTTTCTTTGTTAGATTTATCAAAAAATATTTTTTCTAATCTAGGAATTTAGGTTTAAACTAAAAGCACAAAAGAAAAACACACACTTGTAAATTTTAACAATTTTTTTAAATAAATTCCAAAATTTACAAATGAACTCATGTGAAATCGTAGTTAATAATTTTAGAATGGATAATCCAATACATCATTCAAATGTACAACTTAAATAAGAATTAGAACAAAATAATGGAAGTGTGTTAGAAGAAAAAATTAACGCCAAACGTTAAAATTAATTTTTAGCTTTGTAATAAAAGATCTTTAAGTGATGAAAGAAAAAAAGGTTACCAGAAAACTAAAAAATTATTTGAAGTTTAATTTTTCAACTCTCCGATTTATTGATTACATTATTTCAACCCAAAGCTAATAACAAATTAGGTACCAATATAAATATCAGTCTTTAATAAAAAAAATAGACATAAAGAAATGATCTAAAAATCATTATATATAAATATCTTAATTTTAGAATGGAAAAGTCAATACATTTATATTATTTGTAGCATACAACTCAAATTAAATGGAACTTGGTTAGCAAAAGGTACGTCTATATTATTCCATTATTTCAATTTAAAAAATTACAACAAATTAGGTAGCTATAAAAATATCAGTCCTGAATAAAAAATAAACATAAGAAATGACCCAAAATATCATTCTATATTTATTAATTTTAGAATGGAACATTTATTATTCCGAATATAAAACTCAAATGAGATTAGAATTAAATAAATGGAAGGTGCTTGGTAAAAAATACAGCTAAATAACAAACTTTAATTTTTACCATTAATAAAATCTTGAAGTTAATAAGCAGAGATAAGTTACCAAAAATTTTGAAAAATCATTTAAAATTTAGTATTTGAATTCTCCAACTAGACTCTATTATTACAATCTAAAACAAGCGATAATTTAAGTAACAATTTAAATATAAGGAAACGAGAAAAAAATTACTCTGTAGTTTTTAATTTTGAAACGAAAACATAAAACATTTATGTTATTTAGAGCAAGGCTTAAAAATGGAAGTTATATTATTCTGTAGTTATGGGTGTAAATAATTAATTCTTAAATGGTTTAATTTTATTTCTATATATATAATAGGGAAGGTGGGTTATGGGTGTAAATAATTAATTCGAATATAGTTGTATTGTCTTGTTTGGAAGTTCGACCAGTGTTGATCGAACAGAGTGCTTCTAAGTAGATTGAGGATCCAGTGTTAGCTGAGCGAATCAAAAAGCTAAAAGAATGAACCAAGAGAGATGACTTGAAAGATTTTCGTCTTGACTAGAAGGGGTGGTTGAGAAAGAACGGAAGATTATGTGTTCCGAGTATAGAAAACGTAAGAAAAGAAGTCTTGGATGAGTGCCATCGTTCGAAGTTCATTATACATCCTGGAGTACCAAGATGTATCAGAATATGAAGAGGACTTTCTTCTAGGAAGGAATGAAGCGGGATATTGGTTTGGTGGGAATTAGCTACAAGGGCCTCTTTAGCAAGTGAAAATAATTTTCAGGACACACAACTAAAATAATTACTTTTAAGGACAATACGCAAAATATTTAGTTTCTAGTGCCTAAAAACCTATGAAATTATGTCCTTAAAAGTAATTGGACAGCTGACTTTGTCCTTGAAAGTAATTATTCTGCTGACTTTAGCCTTGAAAGTAATTATTTCAGATGTGTGTCCTAGAAATTAATTGGACTGCAAATTTTTTCCTTCTGGTGAAATGCCCCATTGGTTTGTGTGTAAGGGAGTGCTCGAATTGCCAGCAGGCAAAGGCCGAACACCAGAAGCCAAGTGGTTTGCTTTAGTCGTTGGATATTCCAGTATGGAAGTGGGATTCTATTTCTATTGATTTCATAGACGGGTTGCCAAGGTCGAACATGGGTAATGAAAGTATATGGATTATAGTGGACAGATTGACCAAGAGTGCCCATTTCATTCTAGTTAGGTCAACCAGAACGACACCTATTTTAGCAAGGTTGTTCATGAAGAACGTGATTAGACTGCATGGGGTTCCTAGCACCTAACTTAGCAGGTGGTGTGACATTTTGGCTGAATTTATCGCTTACATATCTTTTGGTAAAATCCAATTTTACTTACTATAAGCGGTATCTAATAGTGACAATTATTTACACCAATTCTCTTCGTCAAAACTATATCATATTAAGGCTTATGGAATTTGGTAATGGTCAAAATTCCAATATTTTCCACATTCAACTTTACATTCTAAAGACAAAGTCCTTAGTTCAACAATAATAATTATTATTAATCAAAATACTTTGGCCAGAGACTTTGACTTTGAGTTGACTTGAGCTGACCATGATACTAACCCCATATAATTGAGGAGACGAATCCTCTCTTGCATAGTGCTTTACTTCCAATACTTCCACTTGACCCAACTATAGTCACTCGATGGAACGACATGCCATGATTTGACTATAATCAAAGCAGAGCTTTCATTTTGAAGATCCATGGTATTCTCAAGTCGAGAGAACTGTATAAATCAGTCACATCGATATTTTCAGTTTGACCTTAATTATATTAACCAATAGAAAGCTATCGAGTGAGTCATTCTATAGTTATCCAATAACTCTCAGTATTTAACCTCTAGGTGCCCCCAACTGTCATGAGTAATACAATGCCCAATATTTGGAGAGGGTTACGTACTCGAGTCTCAACGGATACATCGATATCCAGTCTCGATGCATCTTGACTAGGAATATTTAAAATGGTATATTTGTATTATACTCACGGTAACAACACTTTGTAACTACTATCACAAAATATACCATTTATGGATTTTCTATTAAATATACTTTTAATTAAATTAATTAATTAATATAACCACATTATATCAAGTATATAATAGAAAGAAAATACCTTTATTTTGAACAAGATTGGTCAACGAGTTAGATATATGTAACAAATTACATAATTACCCCTAGGGCATATCCCTAACTCTATCAGTTGTATTGCCTTATCAATTTGCAAGAATAACGACACACTAGTGCAATCTCATGCTATGCACATGGGGTTCACTTATTTACTAACCATGCATTTATAGATACGTTTTTTACCCGTATGACGGTGAAACATATGCTTTTGGCTATGAATTTTTCAAATCTGGTTCTTCTTGAACACAACCGACAAACCTTAAATTATAAATGTCACGTACCGAAATTTTCGACTTTCGAAAATTCGACATCGATACTCACTTTATCGACTGTCGAGCAATCGAGTGCCGGAAACTCCAATAGTGAGGGTTTAAGAAAGAAATAGAAGAAAAAATAGAAGAAAAGAGAAGAAGAAGAAAGAAGAAGAACAACAGAACAACAATAGAAACAGGAAACAATATCAGAATCTCACATATCGCAGCGGAACAATATATAATAAATAATCACTAATCTTTTAAAACAAAGAACTATATCAGTTTATACATACATCAATCATCAGAGTCAATATACAACAATGGACAGTTATATAACTTGTCCTCATACAGAATACACAGCGGAATAAATACTATAAGATACAAATACTACGTCTCGTCCTCCAGCTTATCTCCAAAGCTCCAGAATATCCAGAATATCCTGATAATATAACTCTAGGCTGCCCGTGTGGAAATTGGTGGGCACCCAGAGTTTAGAAGGGAACAATAAACTCCGAGTCAGTCATCGTGACTGGTGTGAGATCGTAAAACAGTTATATCTTTAAAAACAACAAGGGAATATTTTTAGAGTCAATTCGCAATGCTTTTGGAAAATGAAACTACCATAAGACCTCCCACCACACACACAATGCAAACGCAGAATTGGAGGAGATTTCTTCTTATGATAGTCAAAGATGCTTACTACGCAAAATCAAATCATTTTTGATATTATTATTAGTGCATAGTGTAGAAATCATTTCGAAAGTATAATATAAATCTTAGCCAGCATAGACATTTCGAACTATGCCTACTATAGCTACCATCCAAACAGTGGGGCGCCACCATAAGTGAATGATAGGTTCTACAACTAATACCGTACAAGTCTCGTATTGTTTCTTTGGATTTCCAACAAATGGCCAGGCTAAGGAACTTCCTATCCACGATGGGTACGTCCCTGGAATAGACGACCCGAGAACCTAACCGGATCTCTGCCAACACAAGGCCGGGTTACCTCTGCAAAAATAGGTAACTACTGACACGCGTATGTCATCCCCCGATCGTCACCGATCTTCTCGAGGATCCCCGATTTCCAACAAACCACAAAGTAATAATAACTGTGCAGCAACCACAGAGGTTAAGTATCTGGGCTCCATACCATGATACCACCTTTATCCAGAAGGAATGACATACACTAAGGGGCGCTACTCCCTAGAACCTTGCTGCATCCTTCCTGTTTCGACCATTTCCGGGGTGTGAGGCTCGACGAAGTCTCGTCCACAAAGCTACGCTTTCTCAAAAAGCCCTGCTTCGGGTCAAACAAAATGATCAACCTATGATCACCAAGATATAAGATCAAACAAATGATCATATCACAAATGATCAAACACTGATCATTTCACATCAACACTCAGTATGCCACGTTACCAAATTGGGATATATCGCTGATAAATTTCAACTACATAACCTCTGAGCTCGTACGTCTCAGAGAAGGGTGTTAAGCTAAGAGAATAAATTCTCCGCCACCAACAGAAATGTATTTGAAAGAAATCAGCTTTATATCTCAAATTGTAACGTCAGACACACAATCCATACAAGTCTGTTCCGGGATCGAACAGAACCGAAGGCACTTCTCACGAAGCCCTTGCATTTCCGGATAAATTTCTAATCACGTCCGGACTTCCCGTCACTAAGGGTGATAAAACCTCTAAACCGGAGATCAGCCGATGTAGAGTAACTCGACGGTAATCCTTCCGTTTTCAAAAATATCCGGTCTTCAACACCGGTCTTCGAATACAATTCATAACGACGTATCACATATTCGGAATGGGTTATACGACCCCATGGTCCTTTCCCGGCTAACCCGAATAGTGAGCGATTATTCAAAAATAAGTGTGGCATTCAAATTCATCCAATTCACAACAAATACTTATCTAAAGGTAATTATTGATAGTCGGTTATTTAACTATCAATAAAGATGCGCAACATCATCAGATTCCAAATAATTTTCCCAAATTATTTCATCTTCAAAAATATCTTTACTAGATATAAAATTTCCACACTTAACCATTTGAAAACAAATTTCAAATATTCACATTTCAAATTATCTTTAAAAGATAAAGTTTCAAACCCTTCGTTTCATATTGGAAAAGCAATTCCATACTTATTTAAAAATAAGTATTTCACAAATCATTTATTTTCAACATTTGAAAATATTCGATATACTTAAATCAATATTAAGTATATATTCATTCTTTAAGGAAATCATTCTCTTTAAACACATTTATTTGAGTCAAAACGAATGTTACGTAAAACATCGTTACGACAACTCAAAATCACTAGTATAGGGATTCGAAATTAAGATAGGTATATAAATCCCAATACTTCATAAAAACATTTCCTTTCGGAAATCATTTACTATAACAACAGTGTTATAGTCCATCATTTCCTTATTTTTCGAAAACGTCTATTTCAACAATAAATGTTGAAATCTATGATTTCGATAGTTCACATGTTTTAAAACATCTTTTAAAACAATTACTTCATTTCATAATATCGCTTTCCCAAAACATATCCATTTTATTTAACAATATATCCACTGTCCAAAATCGTGAATATACTTCACTAATTACATTTCACTATTTTCTACACGTTTTATTTCAATAATAATTCGCTATCCAAAATCGCGAATATATCTCCTTTAATAATCTTCTATATTTAATTTATCAAATCCAATTGATTTCGAATTTATAAAACAACGTTTATAAATTCTATTTTTATTTCTATTTTATAACAACTTCGATTTGTAAATCTCCTTTATTAACCAGTTCGGTCAATATTTCATTTGAAGGCAAAAAAACCCAATTTATAAGTTAATTTCTTATAAATCTCCTATTCGACATTTTCATCCATTTTATAACTTCACAATTTATAATCTATAGATTTCCTTTACTTACGAATTCCATAAATATTTCATTTTTTTCACTTATAAAAACTCGTTTTAAAATTCCAATATTTTGATTTATAAATATCAATTTTTATAAATCTTTTTATACAAATCGTTTATAGTTATTCAAAAATCCCAACTTAAACCATTTTATAAATAAATCGACTTTTATTTCAAAAATGACACTTCGGTTATATTTCACTAAAAATTATAACTTTTATAACTTTAAAATTTTTCGTTTATAAATCGATTCAAAAATTCCATAAAACGTATATTTTCAAAAATCACTTTAAAAACCCTTTTAAAGTAAAAGTCGTTATTTTTACATTTCAAAACTGAATCCGATGATGCAACAACACCAATCAGTCCATCACAACAGTCAAATATCATATATCATCATATGATAACAGAATATATCAAATTATCTGTAAATAATCAATACGGTGAGGAATCCAGTTGGATCCCTCCAACCTGTTTCCCTGCATCCACAGACGTTAGCACAATACCATTCCACTTCGAGGTGGAATATCGCGGTATATGGGTTTTTATAAAAATCCGCTTACTAACGGCGCAATAGGGTCTCATCCGCTATACGAGGCGGGAAATCAATCAATCCAATATATACATATGCCAATATGTATATATTGTTATATATATAGATATATATCCTACTATATCTAATATCAACAATCCAATAGCAATCATATCAAACAATCAATAACTGCAATCAATTCTTGAGTGAGAAAAATCTCACCTTTGCTTTTAATTTGCCATCCATTTCCATCTTGACTTGTTTTCTCGATTTATAGCCCTTGTATAAATATTATACAAATTATTAATACTCGTATTAAATCAAACTATAAATTTTCGTTTGGTAATTTTAATTATCCAACGAATTTATTAATTAAATTTTTTAAACCAAAAATTTCCTTCAATAAATCATTTCACCTAATAAATTGAATTTCTAACAAATTTTCTTTTAAATATACTTCCTGTTTTACTGTAAATCTCTAAAATCATATACATATACTTATTTATCTTATTTTTCTCCTACCTCCACATATACTTTAAACATTACAATTCATTTATATTATCTTCCAAAATCATATATAAATATTTACTGTACTTTTTCTTTGAAGATAATTTATATAGATTTTTTTTCTTCTTTTGTTTCTATTTTATAACTTGTTAATAAAATATTATCCATTCTGTAAATCACAAAAATCAGAAATTTGTTTTACTGTAAACTTCTCTGTCTGTATAAATATTTTCCAAATATATTTATATCCATATAAACTAAATACTTTAAAAATTAAAACGCAAATTCAATACCTCAACTTAACCGGTAAGAAACGAGAACGAAACCCTAGCGAGTTTGTGATGTCGCCGCCTCAGCCTTGCTCGAGATACACCACGAACCCCAAATTGATCGACAACAATTCGCCGAGCTCAATCCCTGTAGCTGCCACTCTTTCGATCCATCTGTCTGCATGCTCACGCGAACCCACTTCGGCTTCATCGTGCCCCCCCCTCTGCCACGATGCATTGCTTCACCGCTTGATCGAGCCTGCCGTTTCTCGTGCTCTCGATGAACCCTATGTCGAACTGCCGAACCCTTCTCGCGATAAGAAAGGAACGCCACCGCTTCCTCCAAAACATCCCCTAGCTTCGCGAGCTCCTCTTCGTTCGCGACTTCGTCGCACGGTCGTCATCATCGCGACCCACCCACTTGATTTCGAACATGAATCCACCGCGTTACCCCCATCTCGCATGCGACTTTCGGTTGCGATGTAAATCCTCACTCGAACGCGTGCCGCCGCCTGGGATTTGCGATACAATTTCGATCGCGGTAGCCCCTTTTTTTTTTCTTTTCTTTTGAACTGAAGAGGTCGTGATTCGTTTAGCAGAGAGGAGATACAGTTTGAAAGTTGCGATTTTTATTTGAGAGAAGATGGTATACGCGGCCATTGATTATTTCTTCGTTCTGACATTTGCTTTAATTTGAACGAAATGATTTCTCGCGTGAGGTATAAACGAGATGAAGGGGAGACAGGAGTACGCGATTTACAGAGAGTAGGTCTGCTTAGAAAACTTAGGGTGGCTGATGTTGACGAATTTTAAAATTGAAAATTAAATTTGAATTCGATTAAATCTCAACGCGTTTGCTTACCGTATGCTCACGTATCAACTCCGATAAATACGAAAGTTGAAATCCGATAATAATTCAATATTACGGACCCAGTGGAACTGGTTTCGTCGAATTTCGAGACTGCGCCTCGGACGGCTATTTTTAAATAACGATTCGAACGATATAATTCAAAACTGGACAAGACAGTTTGAAATTTAATTCTGAAGCTTCTATTATCTTCAGTATCATCAATATGAATTTTAAACGCTTTTGAAAAAATTTTCTTCAGCTTAACATTGAAGATCCAAATTTTTTTTTTTATTCAACATTCAACAGATTAAATTCTGTAATTAAATCGCCAAAATTGAATTTATATCGGGGATTCAAATTAAATTATCGTTCAAATATTTAAAATTAATTAAATATTCTCAATTTAATTTGTTCAAAATTCTGGGTCGTTACAATAAATATGCTTAAATTGTTTCAAAGCACATAAAGTATAAAAGATATTTTTTGGAGACGTTGGCGTTACGTTACTAAGAGCACCAATTTTCTGAATTGAATTGTTAGCAATTAATTTATTTTTATCAACATGGTAATATTATTTGATATATAACCCTTATTCCGATTGGAATCGAATTGGAGGGTAAAAATTATAATAATCGAAAATAATTGTATAATATTCTAATTAAATTTAAAATAGTTAAAACATTTACCATAGTTTGAAATATGAAATAAACGACATTAAATTCATTTCAATTCGTACAGATAAGTATAAAATTTTCCAATATGAACCAATGTAAATTGGGGACCACATGAGATTGAATATGCATTATTATTATATTAAATAAAGTAAATTATGATAACAAGGAATCGCTGTCAAGTCCCTGCAATTGAAAGATGATGTAAGAAAAGTCCCTCCCGAATAAGTAATGAAAATTAGGTCCCTATTTTTAGATTTTGAATAAGTCCCGAATAAGTCCGAATAATATATTTATTATTTGAATTTGAGCTCAAACTAAAAGGAGAATTAAATATAAAGTGCTGCAATTACTTACTATTTATATCTTTCTAGCTTTATTCGAATATGAACTATAGATCTATTATATAGTAATTCTAGAATGAATCCTCTTCGATGCTAATTAAAGGAATTAATTTTCTTTAATGGGCATATTCTTTCAATAAAAATAATTAACTTAATATCAAAGATGAAAAATAACGATAATATTCATTTATAATATCATTAAAAACCTTAACCAAAAAAAAATATATTATTAAAAAATTTAAATTAACTAAATTATGCATCTTCTCACAGAAATTCCAAAATTGCCAATGAGTTCATGCGACTTTGTAGTTATTAACTTTAGAATGGAAAACTCAATACATTATTCAAAATTTATAACTAAAATCAGAACTAGAACTAAATAATGGAAAGGTGTTAGCAAAAAAAATACAACTAAATGCTAAATTAATTTTTAGATTTGTAATAAATGATATTAAGTGAAGAAATATAAATAAGTTAACACAAATTGAAAAATCATCAGAAAATTAATTTTTTAACTCTCTGACTTATTGATTACATTATTTCAATCCAAAGCGAATAACAAATTAGGCACCGATATAAACATCAATATTTTGTAAAAATAGATAAAAAGAAATCACCCAAAAATCATTACATATACACATACATACATACATACATACATACATATATATATATATATATGTGTGTGTGTGTGTGTGTATATATATCTAAAGTTTTAGAGAAAACTCAATTCATTTATATTATTCGTAACATAAAACTCAAAATAAATGGAACTTGGTTAGCAAATAGCATGTCTAAATAATAAATTTACTTTTTAAATTTAGAAATAGAATATCTTTAAGTGAATAAATAGAGATAAGGTAACACAAAACCAAAAATCATGTAAAATTTAATATGTACATTCTCTAACTTCTCGGTTCCATTTTATCAATCTAATGCTCGTAATAATTTTGGAGACAATAAAAGGGCAAAAAAATTGAGTCAAAAATTATTCTATTTTCATCAATTTTAGAACGTAAAACTGAACATAGGCCAATTCCATTCATATACCAATAATTAACATAAATTATAAAATACAACAAACTTGGCAATGTCATGTGGTTAGCACAAAATATTGCTAAATGACAAATTTATTTTTAATTGCAATAAGAGATCTTTAAGCGATGAAATAAAGATAAGTTGCTAAAAAAACTAAAAAATCATCTAAAATTAATCTTTCAATCACATGACTCATCGATTCCATTATTTCAGCTTAAAAGTATACAACAAATTATGTAGCAATAACGAACTAAGCCGTGAATAAAAAATAAACTTAAAGAAATGACCCAAAATATCTTTCTATATTTAATAATTTTAGAATGGAAAACTTAATACATTTATTATTCAAATATAAAAATCAAATGAGTATTAGAATTAAATAAATGGAAGATGCTTGGTAAAAATACAGCTAAATAACAAAATTTAATTTTTACTCATAATAAAATCTTGAAGCTAATAAGCTGAGATAAGTTACTACAATTGATAAATCACTTGAAATTTAGTCTTTCAATTATCTAACTCATTTTATTATTTCAATCTAAAATACACAACAATTTAGGTAACAATTAAAAGTCCACCTTTAATAAAAAATAATAATAAACATAAGTAAATGAGCAAAAAATTATTCTGTAGTTATTAATTTTGAAAGGAAAACATAAAACATTTATGTTACTTAAAGCAAGGCTTAAAAATGGAAGTTATATTATTCCATAGTTATGGGCGTAAATGATTAATTATTAAATGATTTAATTATATATACATATATATATATATATATATATATATATCTTTACTAATAGTTGTAATATCCCTGGTGTCACACTTTTTTGTATCAGCGTAAACTACCAAAAATGCCCCTCTACAATATTAACGAATCTTAATATTCCTTAAAAATAAGATATAACAGTTAAATTTGCCTGGTATTAACAAATCTTAATATCTCCTAAAAATAGGATCTAACAAATAAACTTCTTTACAAATTCAAAGTATCCACCTACACTTAAAAATAAGGTCTAACATATAAACATTTTTTCTTAATAAATTAACTACAAATTCATTGTTTATTAATCAATAATACAGATAAAAATCAAACTAACAAAAAAAATAGATGTTGCAACTTAGAAATAAAAGTTTAAATTAACTACACATTATTTCAACGTAAAAACATGGCTAAATATTTGTGCAAACCATTTTTTCTTGAACGTGTTAATCATATATAATCTGTAGAAAATAATTCATGTGCGAGACACATGCCCTTATCACGCGCGAAGCGCGTGCCCAAACGCTTGTTAATAGTAATAAATTTGATGAAATACATTTTTTATGTTAACGTAAACTACCAAAAATGCCCCTCAACATATATTATCACATCTTTATATCCTTAGAAATAGGACATAATAATAAACTTTCCTTTACAATTCAAAACATTCATCTGCAAATGTCACCAACATCACTTAAAAATAGGATCGAGCAAGTAATCTTCTTTTATTAATTTGTTTTGTATTAATTAATAATATAAATAAAAATTCAACCTAACAAAAAATAAGATATTAGAACTTAAAAATAAAAATCCAAACTAACTACATATGATTTCATTGCAAAAGTATGATTAAATATTTTTTAAAATCATTTTCTTTTGAATGTGTTAAACATATACAATTAGTGAAAAAAAAATTCATGCACCATCATCATGCACGAAGTGCGTGTCGTAATACTCGTTATAATCGTACAAATGCAGTCATCGATTCTCCCGATAGACCACAATTAACGCGAGCAAACATATTAATGACGAGGAACGCCGAAACGGGATCCTTAATTCTATTTCTATATTCTTTTTTCTTTCTCTCATTCAAAACCGTGCATGAGACTTTCATCTCGCACGGCTCCTAAGTGATAAAAGAAACCTCTAGAAAGATCAGAAGTAATAAGAGCTGTAGCTCTTAATTTCAGTTTTCGTGATTTTTTTTAGTTTCTCATTCAAATTATATTGAATGAAGCGATAGTGAAATCCTTAGTAAACAAATAGACCTAATTAATAACATGCACCAAAAGCCTTTACAATTTTAACCATATATTTGAAGCTATTCTTTATTAAATAAAGAATATACTAATCAATGGCTGTTATGCTACGTTCATTTTTTCAGCAAAATGCCATAAAAATAGGATTCTAATAAATGCTACAACCACTACAAATATATTATGAAATTCTATGCCTTAAATATAGGCATAGATTTATGTTGGTAACTATAATTTTTATACCGAATCAAGTGGTTGTTAAATCCTTACTGAATATAAATAAACCAAATCAATATTATGCAATAAAAGTCTTTACAATTTTGACTAAATATTTGGTGCTAATCTTTATTAAATAAAATACACCTAGTCAAATGCCTTAAATATAGGATTCTAGAAAATGCTACAACCTCTATAAATATCTTGAGAAAATTTCTTTTCCTCCTCACTCTTGTTATTCACAATCCAACACTTCCGACGTTCTCCACTCTCCATTGTTATTCACTTTTATCCACTACTACTCGCCACCATTTACCTCCAAGACCATTTTTCTTTTAAAGCTTTAGGTAAGACCATTGGGTCTATTTTATTTAATAAAGATTAGCTTCAAAGATTGGTCAAAATTGTAAAGGCTTTTACTACATGTTATTAATTATGTCTACTAGAAACTTTCTTTTGCATTTTATGCTACACATTTAAGGCTACATATGTTACATTTTTAATATTATTTTTCGTTACCTTTTTTATTTTAATTTTTTATGAGCTTGTATATATAAAGGGTATTTTATGAAAACCCTAATTGTATATATTATATATATATATACACTAATATAATATATGTTGCCACAAAATCATGTAATAAAAGTCAAAAAGTACATATAGTAATTATATTATACATTTATCTTTCCTCGAATGATTTCTCTAGCCTAGACTAACGGGGCACCAACGTTATTTTGTAATATTATGGTTGGAAACTTAA
Source organism: Allium fistulosum (assembly GCA_030737815.1). NCBI lineage: Eukaryota > Viridiplantae > Streptophyta > Magnoliopsida > Asparagales > Amaryllidaceae > Allium > Allium fistulosum. Next base: position 745,522,247 of record CM060905.1, on the reverse strand, counting down.
AAAAACTAGAATCTGTTCTAGAAATTAACTGGCATTAAATTGTACATAAAAATGAAACCCTCCTTTCTTCAGTACCCTAGTAACCGTTTTCCTTCAAATCTTACCAAATCTGTCGAAGATGCATTGTATAAATCGGAAGCCTACGGAAAGCATAACCCTATTTTTTGCAAGCCGTTATCATGATGAAACCTACCACCACTATTGCTGAGCTGATAAAGGCCCAGGAAAGAGCGTCAGAGGAGATAAATTGAGTATCCAAATGTATTGACCAGGAAATGAAAGAGAGAACTAAAAGAGAAACGGAAGAGAGAGCTGATGGAGAAATGGAAGAGTGCGCTGACCAGGATCATGATCCTGCACTAGGTGAAGTCGAAGTATGGTATGTGTATTCTGTAAGGATATTTCTGTTTCCACCCGAATATCCTAGTTAGCGCTCTCTTTCATTTCTCCGCCAGTATTCTCTTCAATTTCTATCTTAGCACTCTTTTCCATTTTCTGGTCGGTACATTTGGATAACCGATTGATCTCCCCTAACGCCCTTTCCAAGCCTTTTTCGGCTCCGCAACAGTGGTGGTAGGTTTCATCGTGACTACAGCTTGCAAAAAATAGGGTTATGCTTTCCATAAGCTTCTGATTTATGCAACGCATCTTCAGCCGATTTAGCAAGATTTGAAGCAAAAGGGTTGCGAGGGTATTCAAGAAAGGAAGGTTTCATTTTTAAATACAGTTTAATGTCAGCGAACTTTTAGAACAGATCCTATTTTTATTAAGTTTCCATCCATAATGTTACAAAATTACATTGTTGCTCCATATGGTCTAGAGAAATAATTCAAGGAAAGATAAATATGTAATATAATTACCATATGTGCCTCTTGACTATTATTAACCGATTTTATGGTGGCTTGTATTATATTATTATACTCATTGGGTTTTGTTATTGTAAGTAGTCTAACTTTTTTTATACTTATTGCAATTAAAATGTTAACCAAAATTAGTACATTGTTTCCATTGCCAAGACAACTCTTTTAAAAATACTAGACATAAGCTTGAATTCAAGGCAAAAAGATGTAAAATATTCTTATGTGAAAACATACGATGCTAAATTAATGAAACTTATACTACATATTTCATTACACTTAAATACATCCATCGTAATAAGACAATTGATATTTTAATATATAAGTCCCATAGTGATCATATTTTATTTATTTTTATGCATAACATAGAGATAAGGCTAATAATATATTGAATATAAATATTTCTTATAGTGCATATTACATATTATTCAAATTTTCAACAATATGGTATTTGCTACGCTGATATTTTTGTCTATTATAAGTCTTGATAATTAAATATATTAATTTTTAATACTTTAATAACATATGGTATTTCAGTACTTTAGTGACACACAACAATATGCATCCTATAAATATAATATATACAAGTACATTAATTGTTTTTGATAACTTACACTAAATATAAAAATATAATTGCTCTGTTAAGTATTCTTTATATGTGGCATTATCAAATTTTGGAAATTCCATCCACAAACTTAGAAAGTCAAAATATGTTGTTCGAGGTCCCAAAATTCGAATGCTTACTATGTAGTGTTGCCCCAAATGATGTTTTGATTACCATGTGTATAAAGTTTTGATACAAATTTTTAATACTATGATTTAAGTAATTTTAATTAAATCTTTTCTTCAAATGTATGAATGTGTATAAAATCTTTTGTAGAATAATATATAGAATACAAAACAGGTTTCCAAACATTTTAATCATCATCTTTTGTACTAAATATTTTATCTTGCATGTAAGAACGTATGCGATTATATTAGGTTTTTTTTCTCACATCCTCAAGAGTGCCACACTAAGACTTGGCCAATAATGCATGTCCATCTATGAAAATCCAAATGTATTTAAACCTAAGTTGCTTTAAAGAGACCGTGTTCTAATTTGAGTTTAGTTGTTTAACATTCACTTATATTGCATTTGTGCACTTTCTTTTTGCTGAAAAATGTATTCATAGAAAAGTAAGAAATTTTAAGAAACTTTCTTTTTAATTCTTTAATTGTCATAATTACTTTTTACAAGATAATTATTTTTGACAAAAAATTATTTTTCAAACTTATTTTTCTATTAAAAAGAAACTTCGCTAAAATAATTGATTTAATAGAAATAGTTGAATTTTTTATAATAATTAATTTTGAAGATTTTCTTTATCTTTTTAAAATTTGCGATGTTTTAAAGAAGAGAATAACACTAGTTCTTCTTATAGTTCTTTTTGTACATTGAGAGAATAATGATTGTCAAAAAGTGGAATAAAACTTTATTTATATATTATTTTATATTTAAAATTTAAGCTTCATATATGTTGTTTGTACTAAGTATTTTTATTCGCTCATGCAAACAACATGTCATTCTAATTACTTTTGTCTTAGTTATGCGAAAATATGTTTTTTGTACTCATAAGTTTATTACACACGAGGAGCGTGTGCTACACACACACACACATATATATATATATATATATATATAACAGGGAAGGCGAGTTAATATATTATTATTCTATAGTTGCGAGCGTATTTCATATCCTTTTCTATTCGTAGGTCAAAGTTTTACCCTTCCATAATCAAATTCCTTCCATCTACATTAGCAACTAACAATATCATCTTTACCCTACGATAACATCTTTTTCGAGGAGGGTTCTATAAATTCGCTATTCCCCTAAGGGGCTAGCTTGCTTCACATGATTTCCCGAAGAAAAACAAAAGTTAAAAGGTGAAATTTCTATGCTTATTCTGTTTTTACTTATGATTTATATTAAATTACTGGGAAATTTATTTCAAACAAGTTGATTATTGTAATTATTGTGAATCTTGGTCATGGTTAAAGGTCGATTCGGATTAGTCATTAATTTGGACTAGTGTTTCTGTAGCTCTATATTTGGTTGTGTGAAAATTTCAGGGTCATTTTCCCTTATTTATCATCATCGTTAATATAATATATGTAACAACAAGTTAATTCTTTTACGACCTATGTCATACCCATACGAAAACCATCTAAGCCCAAATTTATATATGTAGTTGATTTCCATGACCATATATCACTACTCCAATCCAAAGAAATTCAAAGCGCGAATTGCAAGTTAGAACATTCGATGAAAGATTGTGATGAAAAATTCATTCGTCAAATTAAAATCAGCTATTTCTACATTATGGAGGTAATTTGATTGTTATTCCCAGATTTGATACTTTGGCACTTATTCCCTTACGTAATTATATTGATTTTATTGCAAAGGATATGCTAGAGACTTTTACTGATTGTAAATCATTCAAAAAGGAATCTAAAATTATTTAAATCGAGAATGAAAAAGGAAGTAGAATTTGTAATTTCAATTTGCTATTTTTTGAATTGCAAATTAATTTATCCTTTTACCCATATTGAAATTTAAATTCCTTTGTCATTATTCTCATTATTGATTGGAATTTTTTTTGTATTCGCTTTTAAGAAAATTAGGGAAATGGTGTGAGGAAGAGGTAGGATGTAAAAACACAAGACATTCACTGAATGCATATGTTACATAGTCATTGAAATGTGCTTATGTTATTTTTGTGTATGGTGAATGACGGATAGCTTTCATCAATGTGGAATTCCTCTAAATTTTATTTACTTTTGATTTTTAAGTTAATAAGCTTATATTGGCATAACTACAATCTTTATAAATATCAGATGTGTAATGACCCGTAATTTTTAATGGTTTAAATAACGTAATTAACTGAATTTTGCTTGGAAATAAACAATAAAATTTTGCAATGAAAATTTGATATTTGAAATGCGTTTATTTAAGCATAACAAATATCAGATTTTCATCAGCAAATATGAAAGTTAGTTCTGTTGTGTAATTTTCAATTTCAATTTAAAATCAGTTGAATTGATGAAAATAAAATATTTTCGAAATCTGATATTTTTATATAATAAAAATGTAAATCATTTTTTGAGTGAGACGTCGTATTTCTTTACGCCAAATTTGGACTTCTATTGCTCCATTTATCTTATTTTCGACGTTATAACAACATTCTTGGCAACGAATATTGACTTTTGATAGGATGGTTATATCGTTGATATCTATATATCATTCTGTTCGTTTCGTCGTGCTGATCTCCGCACTATAGTCATTTGTGTGTTTCGGCATCTGGTGCATGGCGAAATCTGCAAAACAGTTAACCATATGGGTACCCGTTTTGAGCCATTTTGGGTTTCTATGACCATTCAATTGTTCACCGTATAATACCAATAGTCATTTTCCTTTTTATATTTCAAAATTTAATAATTTGACCTGATATTTATTTCTCGATTCATGTACATCTTTTGATCTCTTCCCCTTCTTTCTTCTATCACTCCATTCTAACTTAAAAAAAAATTAAAAGCAATGTTTATATACGTTACATATAATTGTGATAGCTTGGATGTTCCTTCTTCCTACTGAAGCATCTCCACGTGAAAAACTTCCCCATCCCCGTCCTTATCTTTCGCCATACATCACCTCCACCAAACCCCTCTCTTCCTCAACCATTGCTTCAGCCGCATTCCTCCATCGATCACCTCCTGTACATTAAAGAGAATATATATATATATATATCAAAGTTATATATTGTTTTGGAGGAACAGCTCGTACCCTCTGCCTCCTCTCTCACGCAACAACCTCCACCCATTTGATACCGCGACCCTTCTCCAATCTCGACCCATCAGCCCTCCCCAACTTAACAGCACCTCCCTCTCTCCCCATCGCTATCCGTCGCCCGAGATCCAACACCCAAATGCCCTCTGGCCGAATACACCTCTTCCTCCCATCTCCGCCCATGTTTCTCCTCCCAGAGGCCGCAACACATCCTTACCTCACCACAACCGAGACTGTTACCACCCTCAAAACTCCACCCGCTTCCCTCTCCAAACCCATCATAGCCATTCACCTAACCATGACCGCCTAGGTCACCACTCCACCCTTTCCATTCACCTATCACCGCCATTTCTGATCTAACACACACCTTTCTCCACTGCCCTTCACATCGCTGCCTACAACAGCCAAGCACGACCCAGCAAGCAGCCTGTAACATCACCACGGAGATCCCTGACCCAAGCATTCTTTTTATAAATAGAGTTGTATATGTTACTTGTGCTTGTCTTCGTGACATTTACGTCAACATGTTCATGTTCTGCTCGTCTTCGTGATAATTATAACCTGAGCTCACCATCAACCTTGGCCACGCAAGTTCACATCACCAGCTTCTCCTTTTATAAAAGAAAAGGTATATTTATTATATATTTAATGTATTTATATGAATGTGTTGAAAGGCAATATGTTTGTTTATTAAATATTGATTTTTAAAGTGTATGTATATAAATATATATATATATTGTTGTTTATAAGGTATAAGATCTTTTTGTCCATATATAAACTTATATAAGTTATATGTTATTCATATATATATAAGTTACATAAGTTTCTATATGAGCTGTTGAGTTTATATATATATATATATTGTTAACTCCCATTTTTATGCCGACCTAAAACTCTGCGACCTAAAGTTCCTAACGACCTAAGGACTTCATGACCTAACATACTTCACGACCTAACATGCTTAACGACCTAAGGACTTCACGACCTAACATGGTTAACGACCTAAAAGGTATCTACGACTTAACTTCTCCAACGACCTAAAAGTCCGCGACCTAAAGGTATCTGCGACCTAATAGTCTCAATGACCTAACAGCATAATGGTCCTAGCGACCTACCTGGTTCAAATGGCAGTGCAACCTACGACCCACCTTAGGTCGCTCACGACCTATAACTTGCCCAGTTTAAACAAGCCAACAGAGTTCCCTATGCCGCATTTCTCTAGGTCGCTTACGACCTACTACTTGCCACCTTATTCAGATAAGATCGAGAGCAACTCCATGAGGCTACACTTCCTAAGTCGCGAATGGAACACGACCTATCTTAGGTCGCTCGCGACCTACGACCTAACTTAGGTCGTATACGACCTAAGACTTGGGGGTTAAATTTCGCCTTGAGCCACTCCTATAAATAGAGCCCCAACTCCAACTAGCAAAAGACTTTTGGCCAATCATTTTCTGAAGCGTCATTACTCTGCCGAATTCTCAACTCATTCAAGACTTGAAGAACTCCAAACATTGAAGATACTACAACAGGCTTTGAACAAGATTCTACACATCCGACATGGATTCAGCAAATCTCATCGTCAAAGTTTGAGTTATAAATCTGAAGTGTTTGAGTGATCAAAGTGAATTGTATTCGAAGTGCATTGTATCAAATTGTAATCAGATCAGCAATAAAAGAATATAAAGTGGACGTAGGCTTAATTACGGGCCGAACCACTATAAATCTGTTGTCCTTTTACCATTTTCTGCAATTGTCAGTTTATATTCTATTCCCGTACCAACGGGTGGTGCTTTCACATTGTTATTACACACACCGGGTGTTAGCGTTCAATTTTTAGCGTTAATATTTTGGTGCTTTCACTGAGAACCCAACTCAGGAAGATTGTCATCATTGCTTCAAAAAAGTTCATTGAAAAAGTCTCTTTCAAGACCATAAGTCTGTTGGATATAATGGCTCCTGGAAGGAAACGTAAGTCTGTCAGATCTGAAGATGCTCACGATAATACCGCCACTTCTCCTTCTCCAAGTCAGGCAGCCCTAACTGTTAGATTGACACGAGAAGAATTAGATGCTGCAGTGTCCGGGCTGTATCAGCAGATTGAAACTCAGAATACTCTAATGATGGAGAAGTTAAATGCTTTGCTCGGGGCTAGTCAAAGACCAGTGAATAATGAAGAAAACATCGCTGATGTTCTTCACAACTCCGAAGGAAGAAATATTCCTCAAGGGGGATCAGGTGCTGCTGAAGGGGCACCCCTCCAAGCTGAAGGATCCAGGCCATCGCCAGTTTTCCGCGAACATTTGCCCGGACAAACTTCTGAAAAAATGGCCGAAGTCTACTCCGCAAAGTCATTAAACAATGAGGAATATCTCTCTGGCATGATTCGGCAAATAATGAAAGAAAGCATGCAGAGAAATGAAGATGAGAGCGAATGGGGATTCACACCGAGTAAAACTCCGTTTACTGAGAGGATTCTAAAAGCTGAGTTTCCCAGAAAATTTGTTCCCCCCACCATTCCTGCTTATCGGGGAACAAGTGACCCAAATCAATTCTTGTATAAATATGACTGGCACATGACCGGCACAAGGGCGACTAATGAGATTAAGTGCCGGTATTTCCCGGTATATTTGGAAGGAGTGGCACTTCTTTGGTTTACCAAGCTTCCCGTTCGATCTGTAGACCAGTTTTCCGATCTAACCCGAAAGTTTAAGGAGCAATTCAGGCTGTGCGCTTCAAAGGCGAAAGACATAATGTCATTGTCTAGTCTTGAACAGAATCCGGGAGAGCCTATTAAGTCATTCCTGAATCGCTTCAATATAGCTCTGGCTGAAGTTGACAACGCAGAGCCACGAATGGTCTTGACTTATTTGATGCGTGCTATCGACAAGTCGAGTGAATTTGGAAAATGGCTGAAAATGAAGGAGCCAAATTCACTCGAGAAATTCTATAAAAAAGCATCAAGATATGTAATTCAAGACGGCCGGTTATACAGGCGGGGATTCTCAATGCCATTACTCCGATGTGTAACCAAGGAAGAAGCTAAAACAATCTTAGCAGAGGTACATGGAGGAGAATGTGGGGATCATTCAGGCGGCCAAACACTTGCCAAGAAAGTTCTTCGGTATGGGTATTTCTGGCCCGATATTAATCGGGATGCTGCTATCTACTCCAGAAAATGTGACAAATGCCAGAAATTTGCAAAAATCCCAAGAGCACCTTCAACTGAACTAACACAGATGGTCAGCCCATGGTCGTTCGCCATTTGGGGGATAGATCTAATCGGACCTTTACCAATTAACAAGTCGGGAATCAAATATGCTATTGTTGTTGTTGATTATTTCACTAAATGGGCTGAAGCTGAACCTTTGGCCACTATTACTTCTAAAAGGATGATAAATTTTGTAACGAAAAATATCATTTGCAGATATGGTGTGCCACAAAAGATAATCACAGACAACGGTACTCAATTTGAAAGCGAAGAGTTCCAGGACTTCTGCAAGCAATTCAAAATCCGAAAAAGTTTCTCAGCGGTGGCTCATCCGCAGGCAAATGGGCAAGTGGAAGCAGTAAACAAAATTATCAAGTCAACCATCAAAAAACAGCTTGAAAAAGCAAAAGGTGGATGGGTTGATAAGCTACCACTAGCACTATGGGCATACAAAACAACCCATAAAACTGCGACTGGGCACACTCCATTCTCATTGGCATACGGATCAGAAGTAATGATTCCAGTTGAGTTAGAAGTCCCTTCACACAGGAGAATTCATTTCAACCAGGCCGAAAATGAAGAATTGCAACTCGAAGCACTTGACCTTCTTGATGAAAGAAGGGAAGAAGCTAGACTGAGAGTCGCGGCCCATCAGCAAAGAATTGCAAGGCACTTCAATTCTAAAGTCCGTTAACGAAGGTTTGAAGTCGGGGACTTAGTCTTGAAAGGGATCATGACAGCAATCAGAGTATTTGGACCAAATTGGGAAGGGCCATATGTCGTAGGCAATAAACTTCTTGATGGCACATTCAAACTCACAACTGTCGAAGGAGATCCAATCCCAAGAGCCTGGAACAGCAATCATTTGTGCCCATATTTTACTTAAAAAGCTTTGCTTGAAATTGTAAAATTATTATGGATGTATCGATTGTATTGTAAACCATTGTAAAATCAGTGATGATGAATAAAAGAGCTATAAAGTGGACATAGGCCCAGTTCTTGGCCGAACCACTATAAATTTTTGTGTTCTTTTTTATTATAAAATGCCTGTTTTATTTCGATGTGTAAATGCTCTAAATGTATTGCTAAAAATATCGATTTAATATTGCAGGTCATTAAAACAAAGCTTACCCATCGCAATGCCAAGTGAACCCCGTAAATCACCCAATAAACAAATTTCAAGCCACAAAAAGTTCCAAATTCAAATCCAACATAAGATGAACTTTACACCAAAAGTTGATAATTCTACCGAAAAGACTCTTTTCCAAAGAGAAGGAACTAGGCGCTTGTTAACTAATTACGATCGTTTGTATAAACAGACATCTGATTGAATAACTTGCGCCTGTCCTATGGAATCAATCAATAGTGAAGTACACTCCATTGGATAGAGCAAACTGCTTGCAAAGGAAAGGAACATAGGCTCGGAAACAATAACAGGGGACCATTAATGAGCAAACAACAAAGAGACATGGGCGAGCTGATCAACAAAAGCCCTCTTCGGAGGCACAAGACCTCTTCGGAGGCACAACTCTTCGGAGGGTAAAGACCTCCACGGAGGCACAAGCCCTCTTCGGAGGCACGCCAATAAATGGAAACACTCTTCTCAACAAAAAGGTTGGTGGAACCACTGAGGCAAGGCCTTCGTTAACTAATTGCGATCGTTTGTGCAAACGAACGTCCAATTAAATAACTTGCATCCGCCCCGCGGTTCCATTTAACTGTGAGAAAGTAATTTCCAGGCAATCAAATAAAGACCTCCCCGGAGGCACAAGACCTCTTCGGAGGCATAAGACTTCTCCCGAGGCACCACAAGCCCTCTTATGAGGCACAAGCCTTCCCCAAAGGCACACACTGCCCTCTTCGGAGGCAGAAGACCTTCCCAAAGGCACACAAGACCTCTTCGGAGGCACAAGACCTCTTCGAAGGCACAAGACCTTTTCGGAGGCACAAGACCTCTTCGGAGGCACAAGACTTCTCCAGAAGCACAAACAAAAGACTTCTTCGGAAGCACAAGACCTCTCCGGGGGCACAACGCTACGTCACAAAGCATAATGCTATTCTTCGGAGTCCAAATGCTACTCCTCAAAAATGCCAAAAAGCCCTCCTCAGAGGCACACTTCAACTCTCAAGGAAGATCTACTTGTTCATCTTGAAAAATTCTTCCCCAGAGATTGAAGTGCTAAGTAAAATCTGTTGAGTCACAGATTCTATAAAGTTTTGATTTCTGACAAAGAAATAAAGGCGATCGACAAAACGAAGACATCATGGCTATAAAGATTCCCAAAAGAGCTATATACGGTACTCCAGATTATACGTAGATTATTTGATGTTGTAATAGTGAAAAACTTGTTAAAATCTATCCTCAAATAATCAATATATATATACGTTTGAATGGCATTGCACATTTATTGTGCAATTTAACAGGGACCGGTCGACCGGTGATAATCCAGGCGGTCGACCGTCTCTGTGTAAAATGCACAATAAACGTGCACACATGCACATAACGTCTATATATTTGAAATCCTGTCTACCGACCATTTTTGACTTGTCGACCGTTTTTAAACAGAGGGCAACCTTTTCTAAAAGACACTTCTTTCTCCAATGGTTGCATCTCTTACCTTTCATCAATGATCATATCTATTAATGGCTACTCTTCACAAAGAGTTACAACCATTTATTCTCTATATAAACACGTCTAAATCATTGATTCAAAAACAAAGAATTCTTGCTTTAATTTCTGATTTTACTTTCTAAATATTCTTGCATTCTAAAAGCTCTCAAATATTTAAATTGCTTATTGAATCATTGAAATTATTTCATATCTTTTGATTCAATAAGTAATATACTTCCTTCAATCTTCACAAACATCATTCACATATTTTGAGGATAAGATTATAGGAAGGGTGTACTACAAGTGACAAATCTGTGTTATCAAGAGCACAAGTTGTCAACAGCAATTGTATTTGTTTTTTTTGTTGAAGTCCTCGGTGTTGTAAGAGGCACAAAATCCCGTTCGGCTGTTCGGGTGTTGTAAACCTGTTCCTCCGGGTGAAGCGAGGTAGTTGGTAGAGAAAATTCAGATAGAAGTCTGGGACTGGACGTAGGACGGGAGGTCCGAACCAGTATAAAAATCTCTGGTGTCATTTTACTATACTGCTTTTATATTCCGCACTATTTACAGTATTACTATCATCACTATACTCTGTATTATCATATATCCATATTACACGATCCATAGTGCATTTTCAAAATCCTCTTTAGAGGCCCGCTTTACCGTGTAGGAGAATTCACTTCTAAAAAACGTGAAGTAACCATCTCCGAAGGTTGAAGCGTAAAAACTTCTCCAAAAATGAGACACGCTCCATTTAAGTAGAATAATTGTTTCCTCAAAGACGGAATAGTTATTCTCCAAAAATAAGAGTACAAGTCTCGCCAAAGCAAAAAGATATTGCAATGCACTTGTGGTATAGGGGCAATATCATACGATACAACTACAACAATAAAAGTAGTATTCAAGCGACATACCACAAGCACATTACAATATCACGCGGAAGAGATGTGGAATAAACGCATTCTCAAACACAGACAAAAAGTTTGTACAAATAAAAAGAATCGCTTATTTTACACTAAAATGAGAAATAGATGCATTCTTACATACACAAGAATTCATACAAGTAAAAGAATTATTTTATTCAATACTGTGAAAATTCTTTACATGTGCAGATCTCAAAAAAAGCGGGGACCGGTACCCGCACAATCTCCGGTCAATACATCCAAAAAAGCAAAACAAGAAGACTAGAGTCCAGCTTATCACTCCTTCTTCCGACCACCCTTAGAACTCTTTCCTGGCTTGATAACCAGTTTTGGAAGCCGTTGTGGATGCGTCGGGGAGGGAGGAGAAAGAGGAGCAGCTGGATCTTCTTCAACATTTTTCTCATCAGCCGAAACGCTCTTCTTCTTCATTGCATGCTTCCCTTTCCTCTTGGAAGAAGACTCACTTCCCGGAGTGAAAAACTCAGAAAGTTTTGTGTCGTCATCATAAGTTTGCTCCGGGGTCTTTTCGCCTTCTTCAAGTTCCACAGTCTTTTGCTCTTGCGAAACAACCGGATCATCCAAGTCTTTGAGGGCTTCTATTTTCTCTTCTTGTGATCCTGGTTGAGAAGCAGAAAGAGGAGTGACTTGAGAAGGAGGAGGAACAGCAGCCGGAGAAGGAGAAGTTAGCGCAGCTTTTGGAACTTCCGCTGTAGAAGAAAAGAAGTTAAAATCGGTATTCTCCGAGAAAAGAGAAGATATTGGTTCATCAAAGCTTAAGTAATAAGTAAGAAGCTCATCAAACTCGGTTAAATCGAATAAGTGATTCACTGGATCCGGGTCGATGTTAAAATTACCTGGAGGGGTCGGCTTTGTAAGATCAATCTCGAATTTCTCAGCCTCAATGTCTTCCAGGGCCTCATCCTCAGTGGGAGTGGTCACAATTTCTGTGTCAACTTTAGCAGGAGGCGAAGAGTGGGAACTGGAGTCTATAATGTTAACATCAGCCGAAATTGAAGTATGGACGGGGACAGTTAAAGGAGCTTCCTCCTTTGGGTGTTCTTCTCCCGTCGATTCGGCTCGTGTTTTAGAAAGTTGCTCCTTTCCTCTAGCAAGAGCGGCACGCGTTTCATCGTCAAGATAACATACCTCAAGCTCTGCCTCATCATAGCTGGCACCGCCAAACATATCGATTAACGCCTCCCATACTTCAGCTAAAGTGACTTCATAGTCCGGACCCAAGAACGAGAGACTTCCGTGCCCCAAGACGCTGTGGATATAAAAGTCGAACAAAGTAGAGCTGATATTGCCTTTAGTAGCCACATGAGACTCTTCGGCTGCAACTTTCCCAGCGACAGCTTCACTATGCTCTCTTTCAGCCTTTAACAACTGAGACTGCAGCCTGGTGATTTCCAAGTCTTGGGAGCTAATTTTCTCCCGAAGTTGAACGGCATCATCACGATATTTCCCACTAACATGCTGCTCTGCTTCGAGTTTTGCTTCAGCTTCTCGCTGAGCAGCATGGGCGTCTCGAACTTGTTTTTGGAGCATTTTCTGCTCTGCTTCAAGTTTTGCTTCAGCTTCTTGCTGAGCAGCATGGGCGTCTCGAACTTGTTTTTGGAGCACTTCTTCCTTTTGCGAATAAGAAGTGGAAGAAGTGGCAAGCTCGCTTTTTAGTCTTTCAACTTCAGCTTCGAGCCTCCCGTAATCATCAAAGATGCTCTTCATTTCAGCGTCGTGCCACTTGCAAATTTTATCCCACTCCGACTTATCGTTCTCCTTGGTCAGCATGGCTTCGAGATTCGCACAATTGACCCTTTCCAGCTCGTCAACAAGTTTTTGCCATCCGGACATCCTATCGATATCAAGTTTGACGGCATCAACGTTACGCAGCATAGCCGGTTTATCGATCGGGACCAAGTCAAGGTCAAAGCGTACCCCCTTTAAGCACCATTGCGGGAACCGACTTTGAAGAGTTGGCGGACCCTGTCCAACTTGATATTGGGGTCTGTTGATGATTGTTTGGATATCAGATTTCTGAAGAGCAGGAGAATCAGAGGGGATGTCAAGAGGAATCGGAGCAGAGGTCTTCTCAGAAATTGCAGACGCGTCCTTTTCGCTAAGTTTGGCCCGCTTACTCGGTTCTTCAGTAATGTGACTCTTCCCTTTGTCATCATGGGATTTTCTTTTGTGAGAATCATCACCTATGTGAGAAGAGTCGTATCGCTCATCCCTCCTCCCATGTTGACGCTCATAGTCCCGCCTCTCTTGAGCTTTCCTAATAGCTCTTTCTTCGTCTGTTTCCCTCGGGGCATTGAGGTATCGCCTAAAGTCATAAGTTCCGCGGCCTCCATAGCGCTAAAATTTGTCATAATATGAGCCAGAGCGTCCCATCGGAGAATCTGAAAATGGAAAAGAAATGAAGTTTAGAAATCTCCAGAAAAAGAGGATAAGTGCGTATAAGTGCCGAAAAATCCTAAGTGTGTGCGGCATGCAAACTACGCGCGTCAAACTACAAACCACGCTTTAATGTGGGAACGGCGACGACTGGTGTAGAAGGTGTCGAAATTTGTTGTAAAGAAGAAGTCACTTCAACAACAGGAGAGATCGCTTTTGAAATATCATCTTTAAAAAGCTCCTGAGAGGTTATCATTATATCGCTCAAATTATCAAAAGTATCATCGCCGCGATGCCCAGCAGAACTCTCTTTTTCAACTTCCACGTCAGCCGTCTTTTCAGAAATGCAAGGATTTTCCTCCTCTTCAATAACTGGAGAAAGTGTTAACTTGTTGGACGGCCCTGCAACATCAATAGAAGTGGAACATTTCACCAGTGAAGTCTCAGTGGTGGGTTCTTTCAGTGAAAGTTCTTCGGCAGGGGCTGGGGCATCTGACGTCTTTGCTGGAGAATCAGGAACTTCATGAGGCTGGATGGAACGAGAAGAATGTAGAAGTTCGAACTGGTGCAAAAGTTCATCTTTCAACAAGAATTTGGCGCTTCTCTCTTCCATAGCCACATCATTTAAAGTTTCAAAAGTTGACTTGAGACTGGGATTTCTAAGCGGAGGAGGAAGTGCTGAAAAAAGAAAAGAATGAAGATAAGCATTTGATAATTCGGTTTTCGAAAAGCTTATGAGATGAACAAAGAAAGGCAATCTTACTCCCGACTCTCCAGACAGCGTAGAATCCCGGAGGACATCGGACAAAGAAGTATTGACTTAGAAACCCGTGAGCACTATCGAGCAAATCCAAAATCAGTTTTCGGTTTTTGGCGCCCCTTACAAGCACGATTGAAGGGTGATCTTTGTTCTTTGAAAAAGTGCACAAATAGCAAATTTCATCGAAGCTCGGAAGACGGTCGAGCGTCCTCCTAAACAGAACACACAACCCCATCAAAACGGCGTAACCGTTGGGGTGTAGCTGGAAGGGCGAGATGGCTAATCAAAGAAAGAGTTCTTGGAGAAATTCGTTGAAAGGTGGAATAGCTCCACTCAAGTACATCTGGCGATTGACTACGACAAAACCAAGGGGCGGTCTGTCAGCAGTATCGTTTGCCTCAGGAAATAAAGCATCTGTTTCGGCAATCCCTAATTGGATGCACAACTGCCTGAAAACTTTATGGCTCAATGTAGTAGGAGTCCTTTCCGGAGGATCAACTAGTGGGGTAGCAATCGGAAAAGCTTCTCCGGCTGGTCCTATATCTTCTTGTTGAGACGCCATTCTACACAAGGAACTGGATACTCAAATATGAAGGTGCACGTTTCCTAAAAAGAGTGAAGTGTTGTGCAAAACTAATACAATAACAAGCAAATATAATTGAAACTAAGTTAATTGATATTTGTCGATTATAAAGTTTCGAGGCTTGTCATTTTAAGTTCAAATACAATGTTGTGTTGATGCAAACAAATCAGCTTAGGTTGATTATTTCAGCTTTGCTTTAATACTTCATTTGAATTTGTCGTTTCACAGCATTTCATTCATGGAATTCATTTAAGTTGATTATTCTTTATCGACTAATCTGTCATTCGATGTGGGCAGTCAATGGCAGTATATTCGTCCCAAGTTTTCTGCAAGTACTGTGTTTAGCAGGTTATTAACATTAAAGTCAAAACAATTTGCAAAGAAGTGCAACACAGTTCAAGTTCAAATTAATTCAAAGTTTAAACAAGTTCTGCCCAAATTTTACAAGTATTAGGTCGTCCAGCGACCTAGCGTAGGTCGGAGACTCCTTAGGTCGCACTGTGCAAGTTAAGAGGTTCAAGGCAATGCAGATTTGTTCAAGTCCTAGTTCGGTCGCGACCTAAAAGTCTATGTTGCAAGAAAGTCAAGTCGTGCAGTTCTCAGGTTGTGCAATCCTTAGTTCGTGCAAATCTTAGGTCGTTCAGCGACCTAGCATAGGTTGGAAATTCCTCAAGTCGCAGAAGGTTGTTCAGTTTTATTTAAGTCGCAGGAATTCTTAGGTCGTAAGACTTAAGTCACTAAAATCTCAACGCGACCTAATTTTTAGGTCACTCAGATCTGATAGCTCGCTGACTTCCTCTCCACGCAATCCCTTACCAGACCCGACAACCCGTTATCGCAAGTACAACGAAGTCCGGCATCCTCTTCATAAAATTCATCATCTTTTCATTCCACCAAATCATTCGAAAAACCGATTCAACATATCTCCGATCTATCATAGATCCAGTCCCCTACGGTACGCTCGTGAATCACAACAACAACAATAACCAAAGATGATCAAAAATTGATCACAACGCAACTCAAAGTGAAGCATGGCGTACAAAATTGGCCCGGAGATTAGAGTTCATGGTTCGATGGTGATCGTGGAATGGATAGAAATCGAAGATACTTACGTAATCTGATAGCGAGGATGAATCGTTGAATGATTAACTTGAATTTGTCCTTGAGATCACTGAATTCTATTAATGGCAGAGCGGGAAATCAAAGCAGGTGAGTGAGAAGGAAGCAGCGACCTAACAAATTTAAATGGGGCCGAGAGAGGAAGGCAAATGGGCACGCGAGTTAGCACGAGTTTTAGGTCGTTCACGACCTAGCGAAAGTTAAGTCGAAGCACACGACCTATGGCATAGGCGTGTACTTCGAGGGGCAAATGTTAACTCCCATTTTTATGCCGACCTAAAACTCTACGACCTAAAGTTCCTAACGACCTAAGGACTTCACGACCTAACATGCTTAACGACCTAAGGACTTCATGACCTAACATACTTCACGACCTAACATGCTTAACGACCTAAAAGGTATCTACGACTTAACTTCTCCAACGACCTAAAAGTCCACGACCTAAAGGTATCTGCGACCTAATAGTCTCAACGACCTAACAGCATAATGGTCCTAGCGACCTACCTGGTTCAAATGGCAGTGCAACCTACGACCCACCTTAGGTCGCTCACGACCTATAACATGCCCAGTTTAAACAAGCCAACAGAGTTCCCTATGCCGCATTTCTCTAGGTCGCTTACGACCTACTACTTGCCACCTTATTCAGATAAGACCGAGAGCAACTCCATGAGGCTACACTTCCTAAGTCGCGAATGGACCACGACCTATCTTAGGTCGCTCGCGACCTACGACCTAACTTAGGTCGTATACGACCTAAGACTTGGGGGTTAAATTTCGCCCTGAGCCACTCCTATAAATAGAGCCCCAACTCCAACTAGCAAAAGACTTTTGGCCAATCATTTTCTGAAGCATCATTACTCTGCCGAATTCTCAACACATTCAAGACTTGAAGAACTCCAAACATTGAAGATACTACAACAGGCTTTGAACGAGATTCTACACATCCGACATGGATTCAGCAAATCTCATCGTCAAAGTTTGAGTTATAAATCTGAAGTGTTTGAGTGATCAAAGTGAATTGTATTCGAAGTGCATTGTATCAAATTGTAATCAGATCAGCAATAAAAGAATATAAAGTGGACGTAGGTTCAATTACGGGCCGAACCACTATAAATCTGTTGTCCTTTTACCGTTTTCTGTGATTGTCAGTTTATATTCTGTTCCCGTACCAACGGGTGGTGCTTTCACATTGTTATTACACACACCGGGTGTTAGCGTTCAATTTTTAGCGTTAACATATATACAATAAAGTAAGTTTATATTGATTTTTATAATAAATATTGTTTTTAAAATATAATATGTATGTAAGTTATATATTAGCCTATATATTAGTTTATATAATTATACATAAGTTTGGTTTTCAAATATATATAGAGATTTTATTATGTGTTTAAATTTAATATTGATTTGAAAAAAAAAAATATATATATATAAAGAATTTATTTTAAATATATGTTTTAAATTGATTATGTGAAATATATATATATATATATATAATATACATTTTGTTTCAGTTATATCAAGCTGATTTTTGTTTTGTTTTCATCGATTCCTAATTATCAGCTTTGTTCGTCGAATCTGTGTTCACCTTGCTTTTCTTTGAGATTTATCGTTTGGATTGGTCGATTGTCGAGTTCGTTATTCAAAATCATAGCTCGTTGTGTGTCTAATTTCTCTAGCCTCGAAAGGTGAGCAATCACTCACGATTTACATTCTTGTATTTAGTAAAATTTAATTCACATGAAATGACGTTTGAAATATGCTGTTAAATTTGAATTGTTAGTTATTTAATTGTTAAATATGATATGCCATCATCTGCATTTATTTACCTATGACACATGGCACCATAACCTTATTGTATATATTATATTTAAATTGTTAACGATGATATATGCCTGCTATTGATATGTATGTCATTTTATATTATTATTTTATTGTTATTACACTGAAAGTTCCCCGTTAGTTTAGAATTCCCCATGGGTTCAAATGATGCATACCCGAATGATATTATAGATTAGGCAAAAATCGTTATAGCCTGAATTATAGACCCAACCAATTTATTGAATTGAATTTTGGGATTAAGACTTGAAATGATATAAACCCATAAATATAAAATTTAAATTGCGGGTTGAAATGATAAATATCTATATCACTTGACCATAGGATAGAAAATTATATACGGACACCGTTGGTCTATTTTTGAAAATGATTTCCAAGTTAGAAAGGAAAAATATGGTTATTTATAAATATTGATTTTAAATATAATATAAAGATTTTAATTTAATATATGTGTAAAATTAAGATTTTAAAATTATATATTTTGGAAATTCTAAAATTATAATTTATGTTTTAAAAATAAGATTTAAAAGAGATTTAATAAAATAAGATTTAAAATTTTACTTATATTTTATTATTTTTCAAATATATAAATAAGATTTAAAATAGATTTAATAATAATAAGATTTAATTTAATAAAAATTTAATATAATTTAATTTAATTTAATTTAATTTAATTAGTATATATATAATATGTTTAAATATTTATTTCAAATTTATATTAATATTTTTTGAATAGATTTTCTAATAACTTTAATAAATAGAGGTTTGAAAGATAAATTAAAGTTGACTTGAAAAAATTGGTTAATAATAATTTAATTAAACTAATTAGAAACTTATTGATTTGAGATTTTAAAGATATGTTTTTTTGTTGATAACTTGATTTGATTAAAGGTGTTTAAACGAATATTTTCATATTTAAATAAGTTTGAAATTGAATATTTAATTTTGATATAAGTTTGAATTTGAGATTTTATTTAAATGTTTATAAAAGGTGATTAAGTGAATATTTCAGAATTAAATAAAATGGAGTTAGATATTTATTATATTAATTTTGATTTAAATTTGTAATATGGGATTTTATTTAAATGGTTATTAAAGATGATTTAGTGGATATTTCAAATTTAAATAAAATTAAGTTTGAATTTTGAAGTATGAATGAAATATATCAAATTGAGTTATTGTGAATCATTTGAATATTTAAACTTCGAAACCTATTGAATTTGAAATGGTTTAAATTTGTAGTTCAAACCTGGATTTGAAATCAATAAATTAAAATGGTTTAATGAGAATTTGAATTGAAATTGATTTAAATTGAATTGTGGAATTAAAGTGATTTGAATTAATTTGTGAAGTTGGAAGAAACAATTCTACTTTGAAACTATTTTTAATATATAAATTATTTTTAATGTATAAACTTTTTTAATCTATAAACTATTTTAAATATAAACTATTTTAAATATAAACTATTTTTAAACTTATAACTATTTCAATATATAAACTATTTTCAATATTTAAACTGTTTAAGTTGGAACTGTCATGAATTAGATTTAATGGATTTAAATGCGAATATTTTTATATGATGGTTTAAACTATTTTGGGGTAATGATTTTGGAAGTGAATATGATTTTGAAGTGATATGTTGATTTTGAAAGTGATACGACTTTGAAACGTATATGATATTTCAATATGAAGTATGAACTGTTTTGAAATAAAATGACCACGGTGTGAAATAAGCGTTGGGTTGTTAAAGAGACCGGGATCGGATATTGTCATACTCTCTGCCAATACCAAAAACCACTTTAACAACCGTGTATGTGGTGGAGATTCTAGAACGATGTAGGATGGTTTGGCGATGATTCTGTATGAGGGATTAACGCAACCCTGATTCCCATGAATCAACTTGATGTGGCTAAAACAGGAGCTATACCGGGCCAACTGAGGTCGCACCTCCGATCGAGCACATTTCTTTGATACCATTCTATTACTTTATGATTTGGATGCACCTTTGATTTGGGAGTGTGTCTCGAGGTGGGCGATAGTAGCTGCTATGCGTTACCGTCGGTTCGGGAGTGCAAAATGGTAGAATCCTACCCTAGGCATTGTCTCACGTGCCTTGTCACATGCCTTATCGCACCTTCTACGAGTTTGTTTTTTGTCGTACCTATGGAGTGCTCCTTGATAGCCCACCGGTTTGTTGGAGTTTACAGTACTATATAGACTACGGCATTATATAAAATGTGTTAAAGGGGATATGGGTAAAGCCTTAACGCTATTTTAATAGTTTACTTTACTATAGACATTATACATGTAGCATATTATACTATGTACGTAGATAGTTTAACGGATCCTTAAAGGATGGGAATCCCAAACATCCTTTAAGTTATTTTGTATTTCAGTTGGCATTTCACTTGAGTTGAATTTACTGGTATAAGAATGTTAATCCTGACTCGAGTGTTTTGTGTTTTTCTTTATGCTCGGGTCAAACTGAGTGTAATAGCATTTGAGTCACCTCTGGAGCTTGGAGATTTTCTTAGAGTCATCTATTCAGCTTTAAAGTTAGTTCAGCATTTCCAATTATTTATGACTTAGACTTGTCAGTTGATTTTGTATTCAAGACTTCTGTGTATTCGAGATATCTGTTGTATTTTACTTTAACTCTAATCTTTATATAGTAGCTTCATGAACTACTATTTTCTATTTCCACTGCTTATTGTTGTATTACTTTATGTCTATGATTCTGTGATTGATTTATTTACTGTATATGCTAAATTTGCCAAATATAACACTACGCCATAAATGGCCTTCTGCAACACAAAAAAAATGTTGGGTCAGGCCCAAAAAATGTTGCCATAGGTCTATGGAAACACTTTTCGGGTGATGCAATTTTTGCCGTTGCCTTAGACCTCAAAGGCAACATTTTGACTATCTAAGGCAACATAAGTTATTGTTGCAATAGAACCCTATTTGGGTCTATAGCAACACCCATAGGTGCCTGTAGCAACATTCAAAAATGTTGCTATAGATATTAATTTTCTGAATTTGTGGGGCCCACAATGTAGAGCATATTTGATTTTTTTAATAGAAATATTTATTTAATAAAATGCTATTGCACAGAATTTGATATTCAAACAGTATTTTATTTAAATAAATATTTTATTTCAACATTTGAAATAGTACAAATTCCTGACTCCACTATTTTACAATTCAATGATTTATAACACTGATATTCACATATACAGATATTCCTCACTACATCACTCGGTTCACTCATTACATATACAGTTTCTTTACAGACACATACTGACTCATACACTGAATCTTCAACTACTTCCATATCTGTCCAGCCATCTGTACACCTATCAAATATAGAAACACACACACATAGTAAACTGGAACAAAAATAGATTTAAATTCAAGCAAATATTAGATATTTACATTAACTCTGTCAACTGAGGATGTTGATAAGTTTGACAAGTTAATTGGAAGCTACAAACTTCTTTAGATATATGACTGTTTTCCACAAATTTAAACTAATGCAAGGCAAATATTCAAGTATATGACACGAGAAACACTACATCATATGATTCGTGGAAGAGAAGCATACTTAGGGAGAGCAAATGATATTTACATTACCTTCCAGGCGAACATTTTCCCACTACATCATGTAATGGACTCTTTCATCTAAACAAAATTCATCATTTTTTAAAGAATATGCAGCTGAATTAGACCTATAATAAATAAAAATATAAAATAGCTTAGCATAAATACAAAGAAACAAATGTTGAATTTGGCAATACAAAGAAACAAGACAAAACACTAACGATTAAACCCACATCCAACTGAAGGCAGACCTGAACCAAGGCAAGGCAGATCAGGATAGAGCAAAACAATGCATCTTATGAACATCACTACAAAAGCTAAGTTAGTTTATCTCCTATAAATACTTTAGAAATTATATGATGATGACTAGTAACAGCATAACTTTCTTACAGGGATTTAAAGAACCAAGCAAAACTACTTCCAAGCCCGTCTATTGTTATAGATCCTCTTTACTTGTAAAAATCTGTACTCAATTTGTGTAAATAAAATAAAAAAGTAAGTAAAACAGATAAAAGTTCAAACCTCGCCACAAAGGAAGACTGAGCGGACGGAATAATACACTGATACTGCACCCCCAATGCACTACTCTTACAATCACAATCTCTTTTATTCACCAACCTACCCAAACCAGCCCAATTTCTAAACATAAAACATATAAACCTAAAATAAAACAGTATGTCACAGACATACTGGTTTGAATTAGCAGTCAAAACTCAGCCATTGTCATGTGACTCCAACGCTTGACCATAATTTTGCACTGAGAAATGCCTCACGTGCTTTCCTTTTTCTCTAACCAATTTCTCATGTGTCCACGATTGCACGTAATTGCATCGCATCTCAAGGAGTATTCCATCGTCGTTGGAAGTTCTCCACCACTGTATCGTTGCTTCTAGATGATTGGCTCCAAATTTAATATGCCATCACGTATCCTTCTCACCACAAGAATTTCCATCTTGGCACTTGAGGACAATAGTTGATGATGCCTTATCTAATTGGAAACCGCCTTTAATTTTCGGTTCTGCTTGCAATTAAACAACAGAGTCATGAAGAATGTTCCACCCTTTACCAAAACAATCATGGATAATTTCTGGCTTCATCGCATATATTACGAACCAAAAACATGCCATATTCCAAAATAGACTTCGAAATCAGAAATCACTAGGCACTAAAAAATAAAAACGCTGTTGTGCCAACCAAAATAACTAGGCACGAAAGATCTTTATTTTATTTGTTGATCCTTTGAATTATTGAGGAATCTTACTCAATTCATGTATTAGACCGAAACAGTCTTCAAATTAGCATACCGCCACTCATACATGCCTTGATTACCAGATCGCTTAGAGATTCAATCAAAATCGGTTGTAGAAATATATGGTGCGCTTGATTTCCTGTAGAACCCCAGTTTTTCCACTTAAGTCTGCCAATGCACTGATGATTAAGTTGTCGTCGTCGCGTTAATTCCTCACTGTGGAACCGAGTTGAGCACGATAATCTATCTCACGTAGCAGAACCCATGTATTGAATGTAAACATCATCTCTTGTATCATAGATCGAATCTATCGGAGGGACCTTTAATCAACATAGAGCTAGGGCACAAAATAGGTTAGGCTAGAGCAAAAACGAATTTGGGGGAGAAGCCCTAATTTTTTGTTTGTGCGATTTGGGGAGAACGAAATGAAAAGGAAGCGCGTGAATGAAAATGTTAGCGGGAAATAGAGGAAGCGTAGTAGATAGTGGATGAATGGTTGAGATTTTGTTTTAACTAATGGTGTGGATCGCTGAGGTGTAATTTTTTTTAATTTTT
The DNA here is from genome assembly GCA_030737815.1 of Allium fistulosum. Lineage (NCBI taxonomy): Eukaryota > Viridiplantae > Streptophyta > Magnoliopsida > Asparagales > Amaryllidaceae > Allium > Allium fistulosum. Next base: position 745,498,722 of record CM060905.1, on the reverse strand, counting down.
TTAATTAGAATATATCTATAGTAACACTATATAAAAATGTTGCATCGTGTTACACTTGTTTAGCTAGAGCAACACATTTTTATGGCTAAGGTAACACAAAAAATACAACGTTGCAGTAGGACCAAAATTTTATAGCTGTCGAAACATTTTAGCTGGCAACACCTTGCAAAAATGTTGCAGAAGGTCATCTATGGCGTAGTGTAAATGAACAATCTGTTGTTTTGAGCAATTCAAGTCTGAAATGAGCGGATGATTGTCGATTTGAACGGTTCGAAATGCCAGGTCATTACAGTTGGTATCAGAGCTCTGGTTTAGGCAAACTTAGCATATGGAGTGAATACTCATTAGAGATAGGGTAGTGATATCCTAGAATGAGTAGAATCAATTTTAGAATCATCTTCGTTCGAGCTTGAAATTTTTCGTTAGTATCTTCCTGGATTAGGAATTCTATCGGATTTTGGAACATTCCCTTCATTCTGGAATCCCTTCTTGTCTTTTCCTGTTTGTGTTCATCTTGATACCGGAGCATCCCATAGCTCTATCTCTGTTGATCACTGTAATAAATTTCAGCCCATCTTGCAATCTCAATTTGCAACTTCGCCCTTTTGTGTGACTCATTCCATCGGCTGTCCCGCCAATTTTGGTATGATTTGTAAAGGGGTGAAACTCCTTTACAACAGGCATAGATTCACCAGAGATTTTTACATCCTCGGTTTTGATGCTGTTATTTCTTGCTAAGCCCAAACCGTTTCACTAGTAGACGACTCGGGTAATTCTCTTATGATCGAATGTCGATTTCCTCAGGAATGTGCAGACGGTTTTATCTCTTTGCTTGATTCTCGGCCTAGTGATCTAGACTCCACTCTTATAGTCAGGAATTATCCTGATGTTTTTGGTGAAGTCACTTGTGATGACCCGGATTTGCTCGAGATTGTCATTGGGATAATTAACTGATTTTTAATTTTTGGAATATTTATATTTATATATCGAATAAATGAATTTTATGATATTTAAAATCAGAAGCTATAAAATTGACTTAAACTATATAAAATTTTGGAATATAAATTTTTGAATAAGGGAAATTTATCAATATAGATATATGTATTTAAATTTCACCACTTCAAACTCGGTATAGAATAATTCCTTTATAAAAATGATATATATATATATATGTAGAAATGTAGGTAAGCATACATATGCAAATATAGATAAATATTTAAATAGGGAATAATGTATATATATATGAAAATATGATGACAAATACAAGCAAGTGTATATATATATTAAATAGCAGAAACGTAGATATATGTGTATGTTGGTGACAACAATATATATGAATTGATAATGTGTTATAAATGTGATATATATATGGTGTAAGATAGGAAGTAAAATAAATATGTACATTGTATGGATGTACATATCTATATGCATATATTTGTCAAAATATATGTATGTGGATAAAATTTGAAAGTGATTAAAACATGTAAATATAATGTTAACATAAAATAGAGTATATGTAAATCTCTCTATATCTATATATAAATGCATGTTTAAGCTTAAGGGAACATCATCATGAAAAAAATATCTAGTCAAGCTTACAAAACATTTTATCAAAGTCAAAACAAAATCAAAATCAAGTCATATGAAAATCAAGTCAAGTCAAAATACAAATCAGATCAAGATAAAAGGTAAGAACAGAAATATAAGATAAAGTAAAACCAGTACATGAACAAAAGGGTCTTGTACCCTCTCTCTCTCTATTTTAAATACCTAGGCTAACTTCACATTTACATCCTAACTTTTCAAAAACATTAAAAATGCAAAAAGTTTCCATTAAACCAAAAGGCAAGATGAGTGTTAAGCTTCAGGGAAGTGGATAAATCAAGAACAAGCAGCAGTTTTTCTATTTTCCTGAAACTGTGAGTAAAACCAAAATCTTTTATTTACTGTAAAATCTAGTATACATCTATGAGTTTGGAAATTTGAATAAAACCTTTGATATTGGCTCATTTATGACTTATATATTTGTGTAAATCATGTTAAACACTCTGCAAACTCAAAGGAATGAACATCGTCTCTGTTTTATAAAAATATAAATATAGATCTTCCAACTTCAAAAACATACTATCTCACAATCCATTAAATTTTGGGTTATGATTCCAAAAGAAAAAATGGGTGTTTCCGAGTGTAGATCTTTCTAAAATTCATTTCATGTGATATTATGTAGTATAGAAGGAGAGAATGCACTTTTATAGTAAGCAAACTAGGAATGATCAAGTTTTGAATATCACAATTTAATCAATTAATTTCACGAGTGTAACAGTGACTAAAAATCATGATTTTTGGAAAGGGTTCGATGGTTTTTAATTTTGTATTGAGGGAGAAATGGAAGGATGAACGAAAATTGCTTTTTGATGGAATTGGGACGGCCACGACAGCTTGGGGTCTTGCCGTTGGTTGAGGAGATCGCTGGAGTGATGGCGGAGGTAGGAAAAATTGAGCGACATTTTTCCGTGGCGTATGGCGTCAAGGGGAGGTCAACCTAGGGTTTAAGGGGCTTGGGTCATGGTGCTTGGTATGGTGATGTTTGCGACCAGTATAGGCGACCAGACTTGGTCGTAGGGAGGCAGCAAGGAAGCGCAGGCCAAGAGGGTCACGTTGTCATGGTAGCTGTGATATCCCGGATTTTCGGACATCAAATAATTGGATAGTTATCTGATTTAAATTTTAAAAATACTGATTTATAAATTAAACAAATTTAGATGTGATAATCTTCAGTATAAATTATTTAATATTTGACAAATTCTACTTTTAAAACAAATAATAAAGTGTTGTTATATATATATATGTATATATATGAGTTGATTGTATATTTAATTAAAATTTGAATTTGAATTGGAAATTCAAAGAATAAATATCTTAAAATTAAATTGGATATAAAATATATACATATATATAAAAACATATTTATGCATAAAATTTACAAATGTAAAATAAGTAATATATACACACAAAGACAAGTGTTAATTAGTAAGTAAGTATATTAACAAGTGTTGGAATTTTAAGATAGGAAAATGAACATGTGTCATTTTCTTCTTTTTCTTTTTTTTTAAAATAATAACTAATAAAGGATAAAACTAAGAATTTAAAACATCTCTATACCCCTCTTCCATTTCTTTTATCAGCCATTCTCTAAAACAAAACTAAAACCTGTAACACACAATCCAGTAAAACAAAATCAAAGAAATTCAAACAATATCTCCACAAATTCAAGTAGGATTCAACTCAAATAAAGTAACAGATCAAATCAAGGATTCAAGATCAGATTCAATTCAACTTCAACAATTCAAAGCTTCAGATCAGTTGCAATACTAAAGTTTCCAGATCATTTCAAAAAAAATATCTCCAGTTTTAAAAACTCAAAACCTGCTCTCTGCTCATCACCTAACCAGTGAGTAAACTTTACTTTAAAATCAGTTCGAATCTATTTGCAAGTGATAAAATTATATGGATAGGATGTAATATGTTTGCCTAGATGATTATTTTCTGGAATATGATTGAAACTACCCGTATATATGGCTATATATATATCTTGTCTCTGTTATCTAAAAACCAGTGAGTAAACTAAAAGCTTTAAACAGTTTTAAGTCTAATGCATATGATAAATGTTGAAGTAAAATTTGTGATGTATGTTTGAATTTATGTTGCATGTTTGTTTTAAGGTAAATGCATGTGTATATGTATATAGAAAATTGTGTGCATTGCATGTACATGAGTATATCTTCTCTGTTATGATATACAAGTAAGTAAAACCAACTTTGTTTAATTTTAAATCTGGATGCATGAATAAAATTTAGAAGTTTGATGTAAAATTGTTTGCATGATGATGTATTGTAAATATATAAATATAAACTGTGTGCATGTATTGAAGTACCAGTAATTCTTCTCTGTTTAAAAGAACAGAGTTTAAATTCTAGATCAAATCCCAATTTTCTTGATCTAGTCTCTGTTAGACTTAGGTAGTTAAATAATGTTTGTTAAAACATAAGCTAAAGTTTTTTTTAGTTAAACAAACTTATAAATTGCTGAAATTTGAATTTTTACATTAAAACTCAGAATTGGATAAAATGTGATTTCAACAATTTAATGTCTCATATATATATGCTGAATCATCGTCAAATTTTAGGATTTTTAAAGTAAAAATCATGATTTTAATTGGGATAATTTGAGAGATATTGGTAGATGAACGGGATTTGGGTTTCATGCTTTCTCTGGTGATCGACGGCATTAGTAAGTTCGGGGTCTCGGCTGAAGCTTGCAAGATGATCTGAGATGATGGCAAAAATGATCGGAGGGATGTTAGACGACTGTGGTGGCCAGTCGTGGTTAAACTAGGGTTTAAGGATCGAGGTTGGAATATGGTCGGCGCGGTGACTATGGGTGATCGAGTTTCACCTAGGCTCGAGGGATTGTAGTGTGTTGGCTGGCGATGCTATGGAGGGAGTTTGGAAGACTCCGGTGATCGGCGTCGATGGTTCAGGGGAGATTTCTGGTGATGTGAGTTTCCAGATTTCAACTGGAAGCTCGATTTTGATTCTGGTGATCGATCGAGTTGCTGAGTAGTTCGATGGTTTGAAGATGTCGTAGTTGACTTGGCGATAGGGGTCGAAGGTGCCGGAGCGTTGCCGGTGATGTGTGCACGTGCACAGTGGAGATGCGTGTGTTAGTGTATATCTGGTGTCGTTGTAAGTTTGGGGAAGAAGAGGAGTGCTCGAGTTCGTGGTCGGGGAAAAACGTAATTTACTCGAAGTCGTGAATTGTGAAAGGAAACCCGAAGTTGAGCTCAGGCAAGTATGTGTTTGGCTCGGGTTAATGAGTTTACAGCTTGGGTCTGGGAAAGATTTAGTTAAAAATAGCTTTTAGTTCTTAAAAATAAAACAAGTTTTCAAAATTTTAAACTTAATCAAGTTTTAAACATTTTCCTAATTAATAATAAATGAGTTATACTAGTTTTTGGAAATAGTTAAAGTTTTTAAAGAAGTTATTTCAAATTAATTTATTTTTAAAGTGTTTTATATACATATATAACCTTTATTTCAAAAGTCTATTTAAACAAACTTTAATATTGTAATTGTGTAATTAATTAAGGAATGTTTCCAATTATGGATTAACTTAAATGTTTTTAGTAAATCTATGTGATAAATAATAATTGATTTTAAAAAGGTTTATTGGATAGATTTGAATTTAATAAATTAATTAATTAATGTGTTATTTTAAATTAAAACTCGATTACTTAATTAAAGGTTAATTAAGTATTAATTAAGGATTAATTAATCATGAGTTAAGTGGTTAATGGTGAGTAATTAAAGTATAATTACTTAATGAGATTAATTAAGTATAATTACTTAATGAAGGATTATTACTTAATGTAATTAAGGTATAAATTACTTGATATAATTAAAATTAAAGAATAATTATTTTAAAGGATAATTACTTAATTAAATATTGATTAAGGTTAATTAAGCAGGATTCAAAAGTAATTAATTTACTTCGTGTTAATTAAATTAATTAGAATGATCTAATTAATCTTGCTTATGGATGAGTAAATTTTATTGAAGGATTGGATTAATATCTAGTCTGATAATTTGTGATATACTGTGATATGATATGTTTGGTTTGAACTGCGATAATGTCGGTTATCTATCGATGATAAATTGCTGTGTGAATGTGACACCCTGTATTTAAATTAAATCGAATTCACTTAAACAACTTGGATTTAGGATGATATTGGATTCGAAGAGACCGGAGTCGGGTATCAGAAATATCCGAAACCACTTCGAATTGGTAATCTATAATTCTTTATAGATTGATTTGTAAATCAAATTGGCTGGAATGGAATAAATTAAGTAAACTAGACCATTGAAACTAAGTAACGGTACTTAGATATTGATTTGTGTAGTAAGTGTTAGCTATAACAAGATAAGAACTCGTAGTGAGGTACGAGTTACCCTGTGTTTCAAAGAGGTTTTACAACCTTAGTATTTCAATTTAAATGGGTTTACTCACGCTGGTTTCCAGCCTGACTCGGGTGTTACTTTGATGTAATGCTCGGGTCAGACCGAGTATTACAGATTTTCAGGTAAGGACGTTCTGGAGTTCAGAAGTCGAGCTGGATGGCAGGAACGTATGGAGTGTTTCTACTGTGTTATATTATTGTATATCTGAGACTTGATAATTGTGTATATCCAGTGTCTGTATAAATGTGTAACTCTGATGTATTAAAATGTAATCGGCAGATATAATATTGTTTTGTAAACTGTTATTATTTATTATTATATTTTATCCGCTGCGAATGTGAGATGTTGATGTTTCTGATCTTCTTCTTCTTCTATCTCTTTCTTCTTTTTCATAACTATCTGGAATTTTCGGGTTCGAAAATTCCGGGTTGTTACAGTTGGTATCAGAGCGAAGGTTAGACGAGAACCTTGGCTCTGTTGGGATTACTCGTTAAGGATAGGGTCAATCATACCCTAGAACGAGTTGAGTGTGTATATATATATATGAGAGCGTATTTGTTATTTTCATATATAAAGATTTCAAATGATTTTTATATAAGATTATATTTGATATATAAAGCAATATTTCTTTTAATATATTAAAGAAATTGGTGTTGAATCAATGAAATTAAATAAAATAATAAGAATTAAGTGGTAATACAACCAAATTGAAATTAAATGAAGATAAGTTTGAAATGGATCCAAACTGAAATAAAAATCTTGAGTTTATAGAAGTATTTTCAGAATAAAGATAATAGCGAATTGGTTTCTAGATATGATAATCTTGGTTATTATCATATATGGTTGTTGTATTTAAAAATGAAATGTTTAGGGAAGTAAACATTTAAGTGAGTATGAATTATAAATTGAATTGAAGATAATTTAAAAATTGTGAAATTTTAAATCTAAATCTAGAAAACTTGAAATTGTTTTAAAGAAATTTGTTTGAATTAAAACCAAAGGTGGTTTAAAAATTTAAGGTATAACTGGGTGTGTAAAGGAAATAAATATGTATAAATGAGGATATACATTATATTAAAGATGTTTGAAATAAACTCTAAGTATTGAATTTTAAATTTTCCTGGGAATGTGATGTGAAAACCCTAAATGAATTAAGTTTTTAAATTTAAAAGGGGGAAAGATTATTAATCTGAAGTTTAAAATTTGAATGGGAATTCAAATTGTGTAAAGTTGACCGGATTAAGTAAATTAGAGGAAGTTAAATAAGTTTGAATGAATAACTTGAATTGGAAATTTCAAGGTGAAATTTAAATTTAACTTGGAAAGTTAAATGGTTGTTTTTTTTAAAAAGGGGAGTTATGAGTGATCTCAAAATGGGTTTGAGATCTGGAAATTGAATAATGGATACTGTAAATTGGTGTTAGGATAAATTTGGATGTTTATTTATCCTGATATTATTCTATTGTTATAAATAATCAATGAAATTGAGAATTGGTTTTGAAAATTGAAAATGGATAATAAATTGGAATCTGAAGAATAAATTGTTTTGAATTCTTATTTGAACTTTGTAATAAGTTAAGTAAAGATAATTTTAAAATAAAATTTTGGAATTTGGGTTCAGAATTAAGTGGTTTAAAGATTTAAGTTGTTAAATAAAAAAAAATTAAGGTTGATTTGATTTAAAAAGTAAAGGTTAATTTAATTTAAAGGATTAAATCAACATTTAAAATATTTAACTCGAATTTATATAATTCGAGATGGTTTTAAGTTGAAATTTGAATAGAAGTAGTTCAAATTGAATTTGATTTGAATTAGGAAAGAAATTGAGGATTAGTTCAACTTGAATTGAGGTTAAATCAATTTCAATGGAAATTGAAGTTATTTAAATTGCAATTGAGTTAATTTAAATGGAGGTGGAAATTTGAATTGAATTGATAAGAATTGACAGTTTGGCTCTGTATTATTTTCAAAATAAATTGTTTTAATACAAATATATTTTTCCAAACCATTTACTATACAATCTTTCTTCTTAAACCCCAAACTATCCTATACTTATTTTACAATTATTTTAGAACTATTTAACTATTTTGAAACTGTCTTATAAACTAATTACTATTTTTCAGTTACTTATATCTAATCGCTATTTTAAAAACTATTTTGCAATTATCTAACTATTTTATATCCACTTAACTATTTTACAGATATTTTACAAACTAATAACTATTTTTCAACTACTTATCTATTTTAAATTTTTTCAAGTTATTTTTAAATTTAAATTGGTCAGAGTTCAAACTGTTTGTAATTGAAGTAATAACTCAATTGGTAATGGAAACAATTAAGAATAAGTGAATGGAATTAAAGGAAATCTGAATAGAAAAGAGAATTGATTTGGCTAATAACCAATAAAGATAAATACGTAGGATATACGTATATTATTCTATTCGCATAGTGATTTGATCCAGATTCGAACACAGAATTTCGAGATAGTATTATCGATCCGAGTTGGGATTTTTCGCTCGATTTTCGACGGCGAACCTGGATATGGATTGTTGATTGGTTCTGGATATTCTCTATCATGGCTACGACTATGCAAGGAGAATGACGGTTTCTGATCAAGAAACCAGATCTGAGTCCGCACTAGGAAGTCGGGTGGACGATACTAGTTCGGAAGTGAAATTGTGTGATCGATTGAGCAATCAGATTGATATTGCGTACGGATGATATGTGTACATCGTACGAGTTTGAATGAAATTGATATTGAAATTTGTGGATAAGGATTGTAAAATGGTCTTTGAAATGAAAAGTATATTTGTGAAATATAATGGAATTGGATATTTCTTTGGTTGAAATTTACTTTATGAAGGTAAGTAAATGGTAAATAACTTTATAAAGAAATCAAACTTGAATATTTGATTTGGCAATAAATAAAGTTATATTTTGTAATATGATAAACTTCCCTTATTGAATCTAGTCAGAATAAAAAAGGGTTTTGAAATATTTGAAGTATATATATAAAAAAAAAGTTTTATACAAGTTTGAAATGATCCAAAGTTTTCAAAGTTATATATATCTATATCTATATATATAAAGGATCTTATGAGAATGATTTTGAAAAAGGTTTTGGGAACCTATGAATTTGGAAAAGGCTTTTGATTTTTGGGAAAATCAATTTTGGGAATTTGGAAAGCCTAATTTGAGAATTATCGATTTTGGTAATCGATTTTGTGTAAAGGAGATTTTGATAAATCATAAAGGGTATGATTTGAAGATACTATAAATGTATAGTATCAAATGTTTTGAGTATAGCTCTGGGGAAAAAGGCGCTTCCTTGAAATGAACTTCTCAGGAGTGCCACTGGGTGGTACTGCCTTGAACCCCAAGGGGGGATTCTAAAGTTGATCCTGTGAGGAGTCCGAACAAACTAGTTCCTGAGGATTATTTGTGTAGCGAAAGTCGAGGGGCTGGTGCCCACAGAGGCATTTGGGTTATGCTGTGACGACAGTTTAACTCGATGTCACTGCGATCTACTGCAGACCATAGCGAAAGTCATGTGTGCCGCTGAGAGCCAACTGTCTACGTTTGATTTTATATCGGTAGACTGTGACACTATGGTAACATAGCGAAAGTCGTTTGTGCCGCTGAGAGCCAACAGTCTGCGTTTGATTTTATATCGGTAGACTGCGACCTATGTGGGAGAAGTTTCATTATTTGGCAGCGAAATTCGGTGGCGCTGATGCCTACAGTTATATGGGTTTGTGCTGTGATAGCAACGTAAGGCCCGGGTATAACTGCGATCTGTAGCGGGTTCCATGGCGTAATCGAGGAGCACGGAGACCTACAGTTATCTGTGGATTTTGTCGGGACGGCAACGTAACCATCGGGTTAACTGCGACCATGGATGGGAGTGATGATTTCCAGAGCATTCTCACCAAAAATATTTCTTCTCTTTTCAAAAATGTTTTCTATATTTTAAAGTAAATTATTTTCCAAGTATTTTCACTGGGTGTTGAAAACGGGTCTGCTAAGTACTTATAGATTTTCAGTCTTACGTCTGATCAACGTATGACCGAATTTCTGTGAGAACGAGGATGGACTTGTGAAGACATCGAGTTATAAAGAGTATTTTAATAAAGTCATTTTAATAATATTATGTGGATTTTTCTTAAAGTGTTTTAAAATTTCTTAATAAAAAGAGTTTATAGTAAAATTTATCAAAGAGTAATTTTTCTTGTAATAATCATTTTAATAAAATTCTTGCTTCGTTCCTTTTCGAGGACGAAAAGATTTAAAGGGGGGAGGAATGTGATATCCCGGATTTTCGGACATCAAATAATTGGATAGTTATCTGATTTAAATTTTAAAAATACTGATTTATAAATTTAACAAATTTAGATGTGATAATCTTCAGTATAAATTATTTAATATTTGACAAATTCTACTTTTAAACAAATAATAAAGTGTTGTTATATATATATATGTATATATATGAGTTGATTGTATATTTAATTAAAATTTGAATTTGAATTGGAAATTCAAAGAATAAATATCTTAAAATTAAATTGGATATAAAATATATACATATATATAAAAACATATTTATGCATAAAATTTACAAATGTAAAATAAGTAATATATACACACAAAGACAAGTGTTAATTAGTAAGTAAGTATATTAACAAGTGTTGGAATTTTAAGATAGGAAAATGAACATGTGTCATTTTCTTCTTTTTCTTTTTTTTTTAAAATAATAACTAATAAAGGATAAAACTAAGAATTTAAAACATCTCTATACCCCTCTTCCATTTCTTTTATCAGCCATTCTCTAAAACAAAACTAAAACCTGTAACACACAATCCAGTAAAACAAAATCAAAGAAATTCAAACAATATCTCCACAAATTCAAGTAGGATTCAACTCAAATAAAGTAACAGATCAAATCAAGGATTCAAGATCAGATTCAATTCAACTTCAACAATTCAAAGCTTCAGATCAGTTGCAATACTAAAGTTTCCAGATCATTTCAAAAAAAATATCTCCAGTTTTAAAAACTCAAAACCTGCTCTCTGCTCATCACCTAACCAGTGAGTAAACTTTACTTTAAAATCAGTTCGAATCTATTTGCTAGTGATAAAATTATATGGATAGGATGTAATATGTTTGCCTAGATGATTATTTTCTGGAATATGATTGAAACTACCCGTATATATGGCTATATATATATCTTGTCTCTGTTATCTAAAAACCAGTGAGTAAACTAAAAGCTTTAAACAGTTTTAAGTCTAATGCATATGATAAATGTTGAAGTAAAATTTGTGATGTATGTTTGAATTTATGTTGCATGTTTGTTTTAAGGTAAATGCATGTGTATATGTATATAGAAAATTGTGTGCATTGCATGTACATGAGTATATCTTCTCTGTTCTGATATACAAGTAAGTAAAACCAACTTTGTTTAATTTTAAATCTGGATGCATGAATAAAATTTAGAAGTTTGATGTAAAATTGTTTGCATGATGATGTATTGTAAATATATAAATATAAACTGTGTGCATGTATTGAAGTACCAGTAATTCTTCTCTGTTTAAAAGAACAGAGTTTAAATTCTAGATCAAATCCCAATTTTCTTGATCTAGTCTCTGTTAGACTTAGGTAGTTAAATAATGTTTGTTAAAACATAAGCTAAAGTTTTTTTAGTTAAACAAACTTATAAATTGCTGAAATTTGAATTTTTACATTAAAACTCAGAATTGGATAAAATGTGATTTCAACAATTTAATGTCTCATATATATATGCTGAATCATCGTCAAATTTTAGGATTTTTAAAGTAAAAATCATGATTTTAATTGGGATAATTTGAGAGATATTGGTAGATGAACGGGATTTGGGTTTCATGCTTTCTCTGGTGATCGACGGCATTAGTAAGTTCGGGGTCTCGGCTGAAGCTTGCAAGATGATCTGAGATGATGGCAAAAATGATCGGAGGGATGTTAGACGACTGTGGTGGCCAGTCGTGGTTAAACTAGGGTTTAAGGATCGAGGTTGGAATATGGTCGGCGCGGTGACTATGGGTGATCGAGTTTCACCTAGGCTCGAGGGATTGTAGTGTGTTGGCTGGCGATGCTATGGAGGGAGTTTGGAAGACTCCGGTGATCGGCGTCGATGGTTCAGAGGAGATTTCTGGTGATGTGAGTTTCCAGATTTCAACTGGAAGCTCGATTTTGATTCTGGTGATCGATCGAGTTGCTGAGTAGTTCGATGGTTTGAAGATGTCGTAGTTGACTTGGCGATAGGGGTCGAAGGTGCCGGAGCGTTGCCGGTGATGTGTGCACGTGCACAGTGGAGATGCGTGTGTTAGTGTATATCTGGTGTCGTTGTAAGTTTGGGGAAGAAGAGGAGTGCTCGAGTTCGTGGTCGGGGAAAAACGTAATTTACTCGAAGTCGTGAATTGTGAAAGGAAACCCGAAGTTGAGCTCAGGCAAGTATGTGTTTGGCTCGGGTTAATGAGTTTACAGCTTGGGTCTGGGAAAGATTTAGTTAAAAATAGCTTTTAGTTCTTAAAAATAAAACAAGTTTTCAAAATTTTAAACTTAATCAAGTTTTAAACATTTTCCTAATTAATAATAAATGAGTTATACTAGTTTTTGGAAATAGTTAAAGTTTTTAAAGAAGTTATTTCAAATTAATTTATTTTTAAAGTGTTTTATATACATATATAACCTTTATTTCAAAAGTCTATTTAAACAAACTTTAATATTGTAATTGTGTAATTAATTAAGGAATGTTTCCAATTATGGATTAACTTAAATGTTTTTAGTAAATCTATGTGATAAATAATAATTGATTTTAAAAAGGTTTATTGGATAGATTTGAATTTAATAAATTAATTAATTAATGTGTTATTTTAAATTAAAACTCGATTACTTAATTAAAGGTTAATTAAGTATTAATTAAGGACTAATTAATCATGAGTTAAGTGGTTAATGGTGAGTAATTAAAGTATAATTACTTAATGAGATTAATTAAGTATAATTACTTAATGAAGGATTATTACTTAATGTAATTAAGGTATAAATTACTTGATATAATTAAAATTAAAGAATAATTATTTTAAAGGATAATTACTTAATTAAATATTGATTAAGGTTAATTAAGCAGGATTCAAAAGTAATTAATTTACTTCGTGTTAATTAAATTAATTAGAATGATCTAATTAATCTTGCTTATGGATGAGTAAATTTTATTGAAGGATTGGATTAATATCTAGTCTGATAATTTGTGATATACTGTGATATGATATGTTTGGTTTGAACTGCGATAATGTCGGTTATCTATCGATGATAAATTGCTGTGTGAATGTGACACCCTGTATTTAAATTAAATCGAATTCACTTAAACAACTTGGATTTAGGATGATATTGGATTCGAAGAGACCGGAGTCGGGTATCAGAAATATCCGAAACCACTTCGAATTGGTAATCTATAATTCTTTATAGATTGATTTGTAAATCAAATTGGCTGGAATGGAATAAATTAAGTAAACTAGACCATTGAAACTAAGTAACGGTACTTAGATATTGATTTGTGTAGTAAGTGTTAGCTATAACAAGATAAGAACTCGTAGTGAGGTATGAGTTACCCTGTGTTTCAAAGAGGTTTTACAACCTTAGTATTTCAATTTAAATGGGTTTACTCACGCTGGTTTCCAGCCTGACTCGGGTGTTACTTTGATGTAATGCTCGGGTCAGACCGAGTATTACAGATTTTCAGGTAAGGACGTTCTGGAGTTCAGAAGTCGAGCTGGATGGCAGGAACGTATGGAGTGTTTCTACTGTGTCATATTATTGTATATCTGAGACTTGATAATTGTGTATATCCAGTGTCTGTATAAATGTGTAACTCTGATGTATTAAAATGTAATCGGCAGATATAATATTGTTTTGTAAACTGTTATTATTTATTATTATATTTTATCCGCTGCGAATGTGAGATGTTGATGTTTCTGATCTTCTTCTTCTTCTATCTCTTTCTACTTTTTCATAACTATCTGGAATTTTCGGGTTCGAAAATTCCGGGTTGTTACAGTAGCAGTGGTTGAAGTCGAGGGAACGACGGCGTGGGGTGCAGTTCCTCACTGATCGCATTCTTCTTCTTTTTGGGGCAGTGGTCGAAATTGGAGACGTGACGTGTGTGGAAGTGGTGATGGTGCCGGAGTGACGGGCAAGGTGAGGTGGAGTCGTATGCATTAGAGCTTTGATGGCCGATGGAGTTGTGAGTGGTGCACGGTGCATGCGTGCACTTGCGTGCACGATTTTCGTTCCAGGAATTGTCGTTTTTCTTTATTATTACCGTCTAGGTTTATTTGTTGATAATTGTACTCTGATAATTTGTATGTATATATATTAACTGTTACAGCTTACTTTGTATAAAATGCTGCTATTATACTTTGTTCCGCTGAGATTGTGAGATTATGTGCTGTTGTTTATGTTTCTTCTTCTATCTCTTTTTCTTCTTAACCCTACCAACCTGGTATTTCCGGCACTCGATTGCTCGGAACTCTATATAGTAGACGTATTAGTGTCGATTTTCGAAGGTCGAAAATCGCCTGGTCTTTACAACACTTCTCTTCCCCTCAAGCGGGAAATTTGAATTCCGCTTCGATCTTATTCCTATAGTTCGACCTATTGCCCTTCCTCCCAAGGAAAATTCTATAAATGGTTAGTCATACCCTTCGGATTAACCAATGCTCTTACCTTCTTCGTCGATCTCATGAATAACGTTTTCCGCGATGTTCTCAAGTAGTTGTCCTCGTTTCCATTGATGTTATCTCGTCTTTCTAAATCTCGGTTGACCCGGTTAAGGTCACTAGCGATTAATATAAGTCTATCGATCTTTCCTCTTTTGTAATCTAATTATCTCATCCTCCTTTCGAGTAAACCTTCATTGTTAGAATTCTCTATGATTTGGTTTCTCTAAATTTGAACCTCTATCCTTGTTTTATAAATCCTATCTTGAATCAATTTTTGAGAGAACGTATTTGTAATTGATATAAAAATGTTTTATATTGTGTTGTTTGAGTTGTTAAGTTTGATTTTGGGTTTCGATTGGTTTGTCTGGCCAACGCTATCGATAGGAATTATAAAACACTTGAACAGAGCAAACTGACATGATATTGTTTTTGAAATTGGAAAATGAAATAATTTATGTATGATTACATTATATATATAAGTATAACTTTTTGAAATTAGATAGTTAAATGAATTGGTTGTTAGAAATGATAATACTCGGTTATCATTTATTGTTTTGTCAAACATTTTTAACCATTAAATATTGTTATATGTTATAAGAAAATGATTTTAAAAAAAAAGCATGGTTTATAAATCTGAATTGTAAATGAAATGAATTTAAATTAAGGGCTTGAGGATTTAATTTCCGGTGCTCTTCAAAATTTTGTTTTTAATGTTTGGATTTTAAAGCTGAAATATATATTATTTGAAAGTATTTTCGAATAGAAATTGTTTCCAAAGGATTTTAAAAGAAGTAAGTCCGTAATCTCCTCTTATTGTCGTTGGAGAATAATTTCGTTGATGACTACAGCTTCATCGACATTCATTTTCGAGTGTCAGAGTAGGGAGACCACTTCATAGTTTTAATACACTTTTTTTTCGGAAAATGGATTTGGTTTGGATTTCTTGAGTATTATTTGATTTATAAAGTGTATATATATATAGTTATTTCCAAAATGGTTTGAAGTGAAACTAGAAATTTGATTCTGAAAATTATATTAAGTAATGGTTTTAAATTATTAAAATGAAGCAATTTTTTTGAATAACTGGAGTGTCTAAAATAAGAAATGGAACTTGAAAAAACTTGAAACGGTTGAAATAGGATAAAATTAATTTGTATAACACTTAATTGTATTCTAAACATATATACGACTTACCTGAAATATTTAAAAAGGTTTAAAATGAAATATGAAAATGTAATTGAAGGTTATACCAGAGAAATTTAAGTAATAAAAATTTTCAAACTAAATTATTCATAATAGAAATATTGTAAATAAAAGGTAAATTTGTATAGTGTTTAATTACACTCAGAAACATTAATATAACTTACCTAGAAAAGATAAAATGTAATGAGAACATGTAATTGAACAATATACAAAATAAAAATAAGTAATAGGATGTCCAAAATGAATTTTGTTAAGGGGATTTATAAATTAAATTTGAGTTGGTGTAATGAATGATCATACATTTAATTTATGTTATAAGATATGTTAAGAGAAATAAATTGAATAAATATAAACTTAGGAATAGTTTAAATTGAATTATGAAGTGGAATTAGCTTAAGTAAAATCAAAGGGATTAAATAAATAAATGAGTGAAATAAAATAAATTTTGTTTTGAAAGAAATTTTTTAAACAAATGTTAATAAATTGAAATCAAATCAATTTAAAGAAAATACATTGAATTGAAATCAACCAAATGTAAAAACAATGAATATTTATTGATTGAAAAAAATGGAATTAAACCAAATATGTTGAATATTAATCAATTTAAAAACTAAATGAAATTTATATAGTTTGAATTAATTATTGTATTTGGTGCTATGTATTTCGAACCTATCTTTCCTTCCTGTTGCCTCTATTCTCCTATCTCGTTCCTTTTTGGGGACGAAAAGTTTTGAGTGGGGGAGAGTGTAACGACCTGTAATTTTTAACGGTTTAAATAACGTAATTAATAGAATTTTGCTTGAAAATAAACAATAAAATTTTGCAATGAAAATTTAATATTTGGAATGCGTCTATTTAAACATAAAAAATATCAGATTTTCATCAGCTAATATGAAAGTTAGTTCTGTTGTGTAATTTTCAATTTCAATTTAAAATCAGTTGAATTGATGAAAATAAAATATTTTCAAAATCTGAATATTTTTATATAATAAAAATGTAAATCATTTTCTGAGTGAGACGTCATATTTCATTCGCCAAATTTGGACTACTATTGCTCCGTTTATCTTATTTTCGGCGTTATAACAACATTCTTGGCAACGAATATTGACTTTTGATACGATGGTCATATCGTTAATAACTGTGTACCATTTTGTTCGTTTCGCCGTGCTGATCTCCGCAGTATAGTCATTTGTGCGTTTCGACGTCCGGTGCACGGCGAAATCTGGGAAACAGTTAGCCATATCGGTTCCCGTTTTGAGCCTTTTTGGGTTTCTATGACTATTCAATTCAATTGTCCACCGTATAATACCAATAGTCAATTGCCTTTTTATATTCCAAAAATTTATAATTTTGTAACAACATGCGGTTTTGTGATTGTTAACTCCTATTAAGAAGCGACCTAAAATCTTGAACGAGTCAATGAAGCAGCGACCTAACAGGAGTCTGCGACCTAAAAACATAGCGACCTAAAGAATGTCGCGACCTAACTGCTGAAGGGAACTTAGCATTGTTGCGACCTAGGGGAGTCTACGACCTAACTATAAGAAAGCATTGCGACCTAAGGACTTAAGAGGTCTTCAGCGACCTAAGGATGGAAAGGCCTTGCGACCTAAGATCTAGGAGGATCTCGCGACCTAACAGCATAAGAAGTTCGCGACCTAACAGCATAAGAAGTTCGCGACCTAACAGCATAAGAAGTTCGCGACCTAACAGCATAAGAAGTCCGCGACCTAAGAGGCTTTGCGACCTAAGGGAGTCAGCGACCTAACTACTGAAGATGCTTGCGACCTAAAGCCTGAAATGATCTAGCGACTCAACAGTCTAACTAGCTAAATGCAGAGAAGGGGATGCGACCTACTATAGGTCGTTCACGACCTACTACTTGCTCAGATGGAAACAGAAGCAACTCAATCAGGCTGCCTTCCCTAAGTCGCATATGGATTGCGACCTATCTTAGGTCGCTCACGACCTAAGACCTAACTTAGGTCGTACGCGACCTAAGACTTAGGAGAATTTCCAGAATCCAAACCAGCCTCTATAAATACCCCACCACTTCTAACTTGAGGGGGACTTTTTGGCAATTCATTTCTAAAGCGCCGTTACTCTGCCGAACTCTCCAATCATTCAGCAAACCAAGATCCTTCAAGCATTCAAGACACTACAACAAACTTCGAGAGAAATTCATAACATCCGACATGGATTCGTCGAGTTTCATCGCTGAAGATTGAGCTAGTAGTCAAGATTGCTTCTTGTGATCGAGTTGTACTGTTTTCATAGGAGATTTGTATCAATTTGTAATCAGATTCAATAATAAAGAGATTCAAAGTGGATGTAGGCTAAATCTTAAGCCGAACCACTATAAATTGCTGTCTTTTACTGCATTTCTGCTATTTTCTTGCTTGATTTCTGTTCCCGTTACGCGGGTGGTGCTTTCACAATCTTACTACACACACCGGGTGTTGGCGTTCACACTTTTGACGTTAACATTTTGGTGCTTTCACTGAGAATTGAACTCAGGCAATCATCCACCGTTGCTTCGCAAAGATTCATAAAAAGAACCTCTCTTAAAAAAAAAATAGATCCGAGATAATGGCTCCTGGAAGAAGAGGTAGACCCGTCAGATCCGGAAATGCTCACGGAGGGACTTTCGCTTCCCCAACAACAGATCAAGCAACTCCAACCGTTGGAGTCACCAGGGCTGAATTGGATGACGCAGTTTCTGGATTATACCAACAAATTGAAACTCAAAATGCTTTGATGATGGATAGAATAACTGCCTTGCTTGGGGCAAATCGTCAACCAGAAAACCATCAAACCACCCTTCCTGAAACGCCACCTTTCCAAGCTGATGGTTCTAGGCCGCAACCAACTTGTCATGAATATATGCCCGGGCAAACTTCCGAGGGAAGAACTGGTGCTTGCCCGGAGGTGTCTTTGAACAATAAAGAGTACCTGTCTGAAATGGTTGGCCGCATCATGAAAGAGAGCATGCAAAGGGAAGAGGATGAGGCTGACTGGGGATTTGCGCCAAGCAGAACTCCGTTTACTGAAAGGATCCTGAGAGCAGAATTCCCAAGGAAATTTGCACCTCCTACTATCCAAGCCTATATGGGAACCACTGACCCTAATCATTTCCTATACAAATACGATTGGCATATGACCGGTGCAAGAGCATCAGACGAGATCAAGTGTCGGTACTTTCCGGTATACCTGGAAGGTGTGGCTTTACTTTGGTTCACAAAGCTTCCAGTTCGGTCTGTAGATAAGTTCTCCGACTTAACACAAAAGTTTAAGGAACAGTTCAGATTGTATGCTTCAAAAGCTAAGGATATAATGTCACTGTCTAACCTTGAACAAGCGCCCGGAGAATCAATCAAATCTTTCTTGAGCCGTTTCAATATAGCTTTAGCCGAAGTAGAAAATGCGGAACCACGCATGATCCTGACTTATTTGATGCGAGCCATTGATAAATCGAGTAAATTTGGAATATGGCTAAAGATGAAGGAACCGAACTCACTTGATAAATTCTATAAAAAGGCCGACGAGTTCATTCGCCTTGAAAACCTCTCTACGACGTCAAAGGTGGTTGCTGCCCAAACTAATAACAACAGTGTCCTATCTAAGAAAAGAGAATCTGAAAGTCAGAAAAGGGAGAATGAAGGAGGAAAGAACCAGGGAAATGAAAAGAAACCTCGCCGCTTTAATTCTTCAGATTATACCCCTTTAACTGATACACCAAGGAATATCTATTTTGCAACAAAAGACGTTGTCCAGTATCCTAAGCCACCCGAGATGACGAAAGGTGCAAAGAGTAATGGGAAATTCTGCCAATTTCACAATCAACCTGGCCATGACACTGACCAATGTCGCCAGTTAAAGAAAGTAATTGAAGAATTGTTGGAACAAGGTAAACTCCAGCAATACGTTAAGAAAAGCGGAGTCAATCCAACCTCATCCACTCGGGATCAACAACATCCTACCCATCAATCCGATTCCCATAACAACACTGCAGTGCAAGATTCAGAAAAGCTTGTCATTAATGCTATCACAGGCGGATTATACCCAGCAAGCAGAAGTTGGGATGACTACTAATTACCCACAAAACTGCGGCTGGGGCATCTCTCACTTTCTCTGGCATAAAAATCCAAAAGCTATGAATCAAGCACAAATGGAAATCCAGCTTGGAGATTCTGAAACAATTATAACTAGCATTCATTTTTACTTAACAGCATTGCTTGAATGTGTAAAGATAATAATAGATGTGTAACTTTTGCATTGTAAACCGCTGAGAAATCAGCGTGACTCAATAATGAAAAACTATGCATTGTGTTTTCTGTTATAAAATGCCTGTTATATTTCGATGAGTAAGTACTCTAAATGTATTGCTAAAATATCGATCTAATACTGCAGGCCATTAAAGCCAAGCTCACCCATCGCAAAGCTAAGCGAGCCTTACAAATCATTTAGCAAATTTCAAGCAACAAAAATTTCAAACTCAAATCCCATACAAGAGAAGCTTCACATAAAAAGTTGATGGCTCCGCTATGTCAAGCCCTCGTTAACTGGCTGCGATCGTTAATATAAAAAGGCATCCAACCAAATAACTTGCGTTTACTCTGTGGAGTCATTCAACAGTGAAGTCTACTTCTTCGGATAAAGCAATCTACTTGCAAAAGAAAGGAACACGCGCTTGGAAACGATGATAAAGGATCGCAGATTGGCGGATGATGATACAACATGAGCAGGCAAACATGGAAGCAGCCAAAGGAAGGTATGCCTCTCAACAGGAAAGCAGGTAGATCTACTAAAGGGATACCTTCCCGAGCAAAAGGAATAAGACCCTCGCTGGCTGATTGTGATGCATCCGATCAGGCAGCTTGTGTCCATCCCATGGATCTACTTGCCCCTAAGACGCAACCTTCCTGGCACACCAACCAACTGATGCTCCTTCCCAAGGGTCAACAAAGCCCTCTAACGAGGCACGCCAATAAATGGAGAGCTTTCCTCAATCAAAAAGATCGGTGGGACTACCAAAAAGGGGCACCTTGTTAATCGATTGCGATCGTTTGTACAAACAAACATCCAATCGAACGACTTACGCTTGTCCCGTGGACCCCTCCGACCATGAGAAAGTAACTTCCAGGCAACCACAAGCCCTCTTCGGAGGCACAAGCCCTCTTCGGAGGCACAAGCCATCTTCGGAGGCACAAGCCCTCTTCGGAGGCACAAGCCCTCTTCGGAGGCACAAGCCCTCTTCGGAGGCACAAGCCATCTTCGGAGGCACAAGCCCTCTTCGGAGGCACAAGCCCTCTTCGGAGGCACAAGCCATCTTCGGAGGCACAAGCCCTCTTCGGAGGCACAAGCCCTCTTCGGAGGCACAAGCCATCTTCGGAGGCAAAAGCCCTTTTCGGAGGCACATTTCACCCGTGTAGAAGTGCAAAATGCTTCTCTTCGGAGACCCACTTCACCAGAGATGAAATTCCAAAACTGCTTCTCTTCGGAGACCAAAACTGCTTCTCTTCAGAGACCAAAATCGCTTCTCTTCGGAGACCAAAAGACCTCTTCAGAGGCGTACTTCACCTTGCTTGAAGTACCAAAAATAAACCCTTTACTGGGGCACAAAAATCAAAACCTTCTGCAGAAGCTCATTTCACTGTGCAGGAAAATTCACTTTCAAACAAATAAAAGTGATCATTCCCAGAAGTCGAAATGTTCTTCAGGAAGAAAAAGAAAATAAAGATTTCTCCAAAGACAAGATATACTCTATTAAAAGCAGAATAATTCTTCCCTGAAAAAGTGGAAAGTTATTCTCTAAAATAAGAGTATCGGTCTTGTGAAATCAAGAAATATTACAATATACTTGTAGTGTGGGGGCAATACTATACAATTCAGTTACATTAATAAAAGTAATATACAAGCAACATACCACAAGTTCATTGCAATATCACGTAATAAAGATGTGGAGTAAATGCATTCTTGAAACACAGACAGAAAATTTGTACAAGTGAAAAGAATCGTTTACTCTATACTTCAAATGAAAAACAGATGTATTCCTACATACACAAGGATTTGTACAAGAAAAATATCTATTTATTTCAATACTATGAGAAATTTTTACATTGTACAGGTTACAAAAAGAAGCGGAGACCGGTATCCGCACAATCCCCGGTCAATACAAAAAGCAGAGAATGCAAAAACAGACTCATTTCTCCTTTTTCCCACCCTTGGAGCTTTTACCCGGTCGGGTAATAAGTTTCGAAGGCCGCGTCGGAGAAGAAGGGGGAAGAGACTCAGACGGTTCCATCTCCGCCTCATCCCCAGCAGCAGAAGAACTCTTCTTTCCTTTCTTTGAAACCACACGCTTCCCCTTCTTCTTGGAAGAAGACTCACTCCCCGGAGCAAGAAATGTAGAAAGCTTTGTGTCATAATCGAAAGACTGCTCCGGGGTCTTCTCGCTATCTTCCAAACCTTCTGCCTTCTGTTCTTCGGAAGCAGATGGTTCGTCTAAACCTTGAAGGGCCGCTATTGGTTCTTCCTGTGAACCAGGTTGGGAAGCCGGAAGAGGTATAACTTGAGAAGGAGGAGGAACGGCAGTTGAAGAAGGAAGAGTTGGGGCAGTTTCTGGGGCGTCTGCTGCATAATTAAAGATATCGAAATCAGTATTCTCCGAGAAAAAAGAAAACCGTGAATTGTCAAAGTTACCTGGAGAAGCCGGTTTAGCGAGATCAATCTCAAATTCCCGAGCTTGGAAGTCTTTCATTGCCTCTTCCTCTGTAGGGGTGGTTACAGTTTCTGTGTCAACCTTAGCGGGAGGCGTGGAATGAGAACTAGAGCCAGCAATATCCGCATGAGCTAAAGCCGAAGTATAAGCAGGAGCAATAGGGGGTGCTTCTTTCCCAGGAAGCTTCTCTCCCGTCGCTTCGGCCCGCACTCGGACGAGCTGCTCTTTTCCTTTGGCAAGGGCATCGCGATCGCTCTCACTTAGGTAGGTAGCTTGAAGATCTTTTTCGGAGTATCCGGCACCACCAAATAAGTCAATAATTGCCTCCCACACCTCCGCTAGGGTGACCTCATACTCTGGTCCCAAAAATGAAAGGCTCCCACGCCCCAGGACACAATGCATATAGAAGTCGAACAGGGTCGCGTCAACGGTGGCTAGGGTCGCCTTATGGGATTCTTCGGCTGCAGCTTTACCAGAGAGAACTTCATCACGTTCTCTTTCAGCCTTCAGTAACTGGGATTGTAGCCTAGCAATTTCTAAGTCTCGAGAGCTGAGTTTCTCCTGAAGTTGAGCAGCGTCATCACGATATTTTCTAGTAACATGTTGTTCTGCTTCAAGTTTGACTTCAGTATCTCTCTGAGCAGCGTGGGCGTCTCGGACTTGTTTTTGAAGCATTTCCTCTTTCTGAGAATAAGAAGTGGAAGAAGTAGCAAGCTCTTTTTTAAGCCTTTCAACTTCGGCTTCGAGCTTCACATAACCATCGCTAATGCTTTTCATCTCCGAGTCATGTTGTTTACGCCATTTGTCCCACTCAGACTTATCATTTTCCATGGTCATCATCGCTTCAAGATTCAGATGGTTGACTCTTTGAAGTTCATCAACCAGCTTCTGCCACCCAGACATTCTTTCGATGTCAAGCTTTACAGCATCGACATTTTTCAGCATCGCCTGCTTGTCAATGGGGACCAAGTCCAAATCAAAACGCACTCCTTTCAGACACCAGTTCGGAAATCGGCTCTGGAGTGTGGGAGGACCATCTCCAGCT
Source organism: Allium fistulosum (assembly GCA_030737815.1). Taxonomy (NCBI): domain Eukaryota; kingdom Viridiplantae; phylum Streptophyta; class Magnoliopsida; order Asparagales; family Amaryllidaceae; genus Allium; species Allium fistulosum. The sequence goes on along the minus strand of CM060905.1, from coordinate 745,474,989 downwards.
TGGTACTGTGGCCTATTAATGATGGTCTGGATGTCAGATTCCTTGAGGGCAGGAGAACCAGAAGATGTATTAGGAGGAACAGAAGCGGTTGTCTTTTCCGAGATGTTAGATGTGTCTTTCTCACCAAGTCTGGCACGTTTACTGGAATCATCAGAAGTGTGACTCTTCCCCTTATCGTCGTAAGATTTCCTTTTATAAGGATCGTCACTTCTGCGAGAAGAGTCACGTTGCTCGTCCCTTCTCCCGTAGTATTCCTCATCTTCTCTCCGGCGACGCTCTTCATGAGCTCGCCTCTCATGAGCCTTTCGAGCAGCTCTCTCCTCATCAGTTTCTTTCACGGCACTGATATAACTCCTAAAGTCGTAAGCTTCACGGCTTCCGTAGCGCTGAAATTTGTTGAAGTAAGAGCCGCTTCGCCCCATCAGAGAACCTGAAATTGAAGAAAAAGACCAGTTTTAGAAATCCTCAAGTTGAAGAAGCTAAGTGCATATAAGTACCAAAATTCTAAGTGTGTGTGATGTGTAAACTACGCGCGTCAGACTACAAACCACTTTTGGGTGTAGAAATGGCAATAAGTTGTGTGGAAGGTGTTGTGGATTGTTGCAAAGAAGAAGTTGCTTCGATAACAGGAGGAACCACTTTAGAAACATCATCTTTAAAGAGCTCCTGAGAGGTTATCATGATGTCGCTCAGACTATCGAAAGTATCATCGCCATGGTGCATGGGAGAATTATCTTTCTCAATTTCCATCTCAGCCGTCTTTTCAACAGTGTGAAGATTTTCCTCCTCTTCAACAACCGGGGCAAGTGCTAACTTACTGGACGTCCCAGCAATGTCGGGACGAGTAGAACACTTTACCAATGAAGTCTCAGCGGTAAGTTCTTGCAATAAAGGTTCTTCAGCAGGAACAGGGGCATCCGACTCCTCAGCAGGAGAATCAGGGACTTCATGTGGCTGAGCGGAACGGGAAGGATGTAAGAGTCCAAATTCGTGGAGGAACTCATCTCTCAATAAAAATTGAACACTTCTCTCCTCGACTGACACGGCCATAAGCCTCTCAAAAGTCACCTTGTGACTGGCATCTCGAAGTGGGGGAGGAAGTGCTGCAAAAAAGAAAGAATGGAGTTAAGCATTTGACAGTTCGAATTCTGAAAAGTTTTGAGAACAAATCGGAAAGATAGATAATCGTACTTCCCACTCTCCAAATGGCGTAGAATCCCAGAGGGCAGCGGACATAAAAGAATTGAGTCAAAAATCCGTGGGCACTTTCAGACAAGTCCAGAATTAGTTTGCGGTTCCTGGCACTTCTCACAAGTGTAATAGAGGGATGATCTTTGTTCTTTACAAATGTGCACAAGAAGCGAATTTCGGCAAAACTGGGAAAACGGCCCAACGTCCTCCTGAAAAGCACACACAGTCCCAGCAGGATGGAGTATCCATTAGGGTGCAGTTGAAAAGGGGAGATAGATAGCCGAAGGAGAAGTTCTCGAAGACAATCATTAAAGGGCGGAATAGCTCCGCTCAAGCACATCTGACGATTCACGGCAACAAAGCCAAGAGGCGGCCTGTCAGCAGTGTCGCTTGACCCAGGAAGTAAAGCATCTGCTTCGGCAATGCCGAACTGGATGCACAATTGTCTGAAGATCTTGTGGCTTAGAGTAGTAGAAGTCCGTTCCGGAGGGTCGTTCAGTGGAGTAGATTTGGAAAAGCCTCTCCAGCTATTTCCAAGTCTTCCTGTTGGGATGCCATTCTACACAAGGAACTGGACGATCAAATGTTAAGGTGCACGTTTCCTAAAAAAGAGTGAAGTGTTGTGCAAAACTAGCGCAATAACAAGCAAATATAAATGAAACTAAATTAATTGATACTTGTCGATTATAAAGTTTCGGGGCTTTACAACCCTACCAACCTGGTATTTCCGGCACTCGATTGCTCGGAACTCTATATAGTAGACGTATTAGTGTCGATTTTCGAAGGTCGAAAATCGCCTGGTCTTTACAACACTTCTCTTCCCCTCAAGCGGGAAATTTGAATTCCGCTTCGATCTTATTCCTATAGTTCGACCTATTGCCCTTCCTCCCAAGGAAAATTCTATAAATGGTTAGTCATACCCTTTGGATTAACCAATGCTCTTACCTTCTTCGTCGATCTCATGAATAACGTTTTCCGCGATGTTCTCAAGTAGTTGTCCTCGTTTCCATTGATGTTATCTCGTCTTTCTAAATCTCGGTTGACCCGGTTAAGGTCACTAGCGATTAATATAAGTCTATCGATCTTTCCTCTTTTGTAATCTAATTATCTCATCCTCCTTTCGAGTAAACCTTCATTGTTAGAATTCTCTATGATTTGGTTTCTCTAAATTTGAACCTCTATCCTTGTTTTATAAATCCTATCTTGAATCAATTTTTGAGAGAACGTATTTGTAATTGATATAAAAATGTTTTATATTGTGTTGTTTGAGTTGTTAAGTTTGATTTTGGGTTTCGATTGGTTTGTCTGGCCAACGCTATCGATAGGAATTATAAAACACTTGAACAGAGCAAACTGACATGATATTGTTTTTGAAATTGGAAAATGAAATAATTTATGTATGATTACATTATATATATAAGTATAACTTTTTGAAATTAGATAGTTAAATGAATTGGTTGTTAGAAATGATAATACTCGGTTATCATTTATTGTTTTGTCAAACATTTTTAACCATTAACTATTGTTATATGTTATAAGAAAATGATTTTAAAAAAAAAGCATGGTTTATAAATCTGAATTGTAAATGAAATGAATTTAAATTAAGGGCTTGAGGATTTAATTTCCGGTGCTCTTCAAAATTTTGTTTTTAATGTTTGGATTTTAAAGCTGAAATATATATTATTTGAAAGTATTTTCGAATAGAAATTGTTTCCAAAGGATTTTAAAAGAAGTAAGTCCGTAATCTCCTCTTATTGTCGTTGGAGAATAATTTCGTTGATGACTACAGCTTCATCGACATTCATTTTCGAGTGTCAGAGTAGGGAGACCACTTCATAGTTTTAATACACTTTTTTTTCGGAAAATGGATTTGGTTTGGATTTCTTGAGTATTATTTGATTTATAAAGTGTATATATATATAGTTATTTCCAAAATGGTTTGAAGTGAAACTAGAAATTTGATTCTGAAAATTATATTAAGTAATGGTTTTAAATTATTAAAATGAAGCAATTTTTTTGAATAACTGGAGTGTCTAAAATAAGAAATGGAACTTGAAAAAACTTGAAACGGTTGAAATAGGATAAAATTAATTTGTATAACACTTAATTGTATTCTAAACATATATACGACTTACCTGAAATATTTAAAAAGGTTTAAAATGAAATATGAAAATGTAATTGAAGGTTATACCAGAGAAATTTAAGTAATAAAAATTTTCAAACTAAATTATTCATAATAGAAATATTGTAAATAAAAGGTAAATTTGTATAGTGTTTAATTACACTCAGAAACATTAATATAACTTACCTAGAAAAGATAAAATGTAATGAGAACATGTAATTGAACAATATACAAAATAAAAATAAGTAATAGGATGTCCAAAATGAATTTTGTTAAGGGGATTTATAAATTAAATTTGAGTTGGTGTAATGAATGATCATACATTTAATTTATGTTATAAGATATGTTAAGAGAAATAAATTGAATAAATATAAACTTAGGAATAGTTTAAATTGAATTATGAAGTGGAATTAGCTTAAGTAAAATCAAAGGGATTAAATAAATAAATGAGTGAAATAAAATAAATTTTGTTTTGAAAGAAATTTTTTAAACAAATGTTAATAAATTGAAATCAAATCAATTTAAAGAAAATACATTGAATTGAAATCAACCAAATGTAAAAACAATGAATATTTATTGATTGAAAAAAATGGAATTAAACCAAATATGTTGAATATTAATCAATTTAAAAACTAAATGAAATTTATATAGTTTGAATTAATTATTGTATTTGGTGCTATGTATTTCGAACCTATCTTTCCTTCCTGTTGCCTCTATTCTCCTATCTCGTTCCTTTTTGGGGACGAAAAGTTTTGAGTGGGGGAGAGTGTAACGACCTGTAATTTTTAACGGTTTAAATAACGTAATTAATAGAATTTTGCTTGAAAATAAACAATAAAATTTTGCAATGAAAATTTAATATTTGGAATGCGTCTATTTAAACATAAAAAATATCAGATTTTCATCAGCTAATATGAAAGTTAGTTCTGTTGTGTAATTTTCAATTTCAATTTAAAATCAGTTGAATTGATGAAAATAAAATATTTTCAAAATCTGAATATTTTTATATAATAAAAATGTAAATCATTTTCTGAGTGAGACGTCATATTTCATTCGCCAAATTTGGACTACTATTGCTCCGTTTATCTTATTTTCGGCGTTATAACAACATTCTTGGCAACGAATATTGACTTTTGATACGATGGTCATATCGTTAATAACTGTGTACCATTTTGTTCGTTTCGCCGTGCTGATCTCCGCAGTATAGTCATTTGTGCGTTTCGACGTCCGGTGCACGGCGAAATCTGGGAAACAGTTAGCCATATCGGTTCCCGTTTTGAGCCTTTTTGGGTTTCTATGACTATTCAATTCAATTGTCCACCGTATAATACCAATAGTCAATTGCCTTTTTATATTCCAAAAATTTATAATTTTGTAACAACATGCGGTTTTGTGATTGTTAACTCCTATTAAGAAGCGACCTAAAATCTTGAACGAGTCAATGAAGCAGCGACCTAACAGGAGTCTGCGACCTAAAAACATAGCGACCTAAAGAATGTCGCGACCTAACTGCTGAAGGGAACTTAGCATTGTTGCGACCTAGGGGAGTCTACGACCTAACTATAAGAAAGCATTGCGACCTAAGGACTTAAGAGGTCTTCAGCGACCTAAGGATGGAAAGGCCTTGCGACCTAAGATCTAGGAGGATCTCGCGACCTAACAGCATAAGAAGTTCGCGACCTAACAGCATAAGAAGTTCGCGACCTAACAGCATAAGAAGTTTGCGACCTAACAGCATAAGAAGTCCGCGACCTAAGAGGCTTTGCGACCTAAGGGAGTCAGCGACCTAACTACTGAAGATGCTTGCGACCTAAAGCCTGAAATGATCTAGCGACTCAACAGTCTAACTAGCTAAATGCAGAGAAGGGGATGCGACCTACTATAGGTCGTTCACGACCTACTACTTGCTCAGATGGAAACAGAAGCAACTCAATCAGGCTGCCTTCCCTAAGTCGCATATGGATTGCGACCTATCTTAGGTCGCTCACGACCTAAGACCTAACTTAGGTCGTACGCGACCTAAGACTTAGGAGAATTTCCAGAATCCAAACCAGCCTCTATAAATACCCCACCACTTCTAACTTGAGGGGGACTTTTTGGCAATTCATTTCTAAAGCGCCGTTACTCTGCCGAACTCTCCAATCATTCAGCAAACCAAGATCCTTCAAGCATTCAAGACACTACAACAAACTTCGAGAGAAATTCATAACATCCGACATGGATTCGTCGAGTTTCATCGCTGAAGATTGAGCTAGTAGTCAAGATTGCTTCTTGTGATCGAGTTGTACTGTTTTCATAGGAGATTTGTATCAATTTGTAATCAGATTCAATAATAAAGAGATTCAAAGTGGATGTAGGCTAAATCTTAAGCCGAACCACTATAAATTGTTGTCTTTTACTGCATTTCTGCTATTTTCTTGCTTGATTTCTGTTCCCGTTACGCGGGTGGTGCTTTCACAATCTTACTACACACACCGGGTGTTGGCATTCACACTTTTGACGTTAACAGTGATTACCTGTTAATAAATTAAAATGTGATTTTAATTAAATTAGGGTTAATAATAATAATTTGGAATGACAAATTGATTTATAAACTGTTTATTTGAATAAACAATGAATTTGAGCAAAAACTTATTTTTGGTGTTTATGGAAATTTTGTTCGAAATAAATAATAAAATGTTGTTCATAAAAATTTAATGGTTTAAAAAGTAGAAAATATTCTAATTTATAGTGTAACATAATTTATTTTATGATATGTTCATTTTACAAAATTGTATGTAAAATTTTGGTAGAGTAAAGCTTTTTAAAACATAGAAATATGGTTGAGAAAACTAGAAAATTTGGCTAAGTGTTTAACATTGCTTATTGGGTTGGATATTGGGTCCAAACCCATTATCTCATTTCTGAAATTAGCTTTGTGAATGAACTGTACATTCATTCTTTCTATCCTCCCCATTCTCTTCTTCTAACAAAGAAAGCTCTAAAACCCAAATAATGGTTTCTTCCCCAAATCCAAATCTAAGCTCCAAATTAATTAAAAATAAAGAAGAAATTGGTAGCAAATCAAACTCTGCATGTTTCTAGCTTATTTCCAAGACCAGAACTTCAATCTTTGCTTGGTAAATCTGCTAATTTGCCGCAAGTAAATCCTAAGGTAAGTTATAAACTCACACTTTTAACTTAAACAAGATAGCATGTCGATTATATGTTGTTTCTTTGTTGGTTGCTGAAACAAATTTTCTGCGATTGAACCTGAAATGAATTTGGGCATATCTCCCTCGTTTCTTACCCAAATTTGATGATTTTTAATGTTCTGAAAATTTCATTCTTTGTACTAAAAGTTTCATGTTTTGAGTTTTATGAAATTTTGGAGTTAAATTGGTCAAAACTGCACTTCTTTATTGATGTCCCGAGAGCAAAACGACAGCGACAATGAATTTAGAACTAAAAATTATTTGAGTGATAACATTTTCATCCCTTATCGGAATTCAATGATTTTTGATGTCCTGGAAAGCTTAGGAATTGTCTACAACCTTTATTTTAATCATTTTACGAAATTTTGATGGTTAAAAGGACGAAATTGGGTTTGCAAAAGTGGTTATATTTCAGGCTGTGTATTTTCTAAGTTGGAACCAGAAATTAAATTTGCCATAACTCTTTCGTTACTTATCGTAATTCGATGACTTTTAATGTTTTGGAAAGTGTAGAATATCCTCTATAACTTTCATGTTTCGTGTTTTCTCAAATTTTGGGTTGAATAGGAGCGAACTGGCTAAACAAGCCGCTGGCCTTTGTTTTTCCTGTGTATTCACTTCCTGGCATGAGTCCAACTTTGAGACATCGCAGTTTCTTCGTCTCTTATCGGAACTCAGCAATTTTTTTTGCAGTTTAAAGTACAAATGTTGAACTTTATTTCTACAGATTTTTAGGTCATTCTGGCCCTATTAACTTGTTTATATCTGCTGTTGAACATGCACTCACAACTTGTTTTTATCGGAATTTTATAGGTTGAAACTTCCGATATTTTTCTGTATTTCTTGATGATTCTTTCTGGATTTCATACATGGGCTTTATAAATGAGTTTTGAAATGTTTTCTAAGTAAATTGGTTTTTGGAATAATTATTATATATTATCTTCAAGTATAAATTTTAGTATCTCTATAATAAGATAGATTGCAAAAGTGGTTTATAAAGTGATTTTAAATTGTTTTAAAAGCTCGTTTTTTCCAACTTATAATTTCTATACAAAATACACATTTTTGCACTGTCAAGCGAATGAGAAGGAGAGTTAAACGATTGGGTAAAACGCATAGTATGGGATACGTGCATTTATCCTTTCGGTTAATTCCTAACTTGTCCATTTGATCGTTTTGGCCTACATCTCTAGTTTACCGATGATATGAGGTGAACCATTTACTGCTTTGAGTGTGAAATTTACTAGCAGTTAGTGAACCGTTTAGTTCGAACGGGTGGTATGGGACACACGTTAACACTTTTCGGGTTCCTTTCCGAGAGTTTGTGACACATTTGCCTATTGGCGTGCCAGTACTAGACCTTCGGGTCATTTGCCATTGCCGCGTATTTGTCTTCGGACGTTTGCCATTGCGGCGTATCTGTCTTCGGACATTTGCCATTGCGGCGTATTTGCCATTGCGGCGTATTTGCCTTTTGACGTTTGCCTTTGGACGAGGTACCTATTATGTGAAACAGTACTCGGCAAAAATAGCACGTGCAAATTCTTTTTGAGATGATTTTTACCCTTGTGTGTCGTCATTTTGGAATCGGTTCTTTGAACCATTCGGTGGCGATTACTTCGGGATTTTTGGACTCTTGGAAGTTCTTTTGATATTTTCATTGCCTACACTGGCGTGTTGAGATTTTCCTTTTGGCGTGTATATATATATATATATATATATATATATATATATATATATATATATATATATTGAGATTGCCTATTGGCGCTATTTATGGGTTTTGCCTTTTGGCGTTGTAAGAGATTTTTATCCCTTTGTTGACATTTGCCTTATAGCTTATGTCGAGATGGCTTTTGCTTATGTTTTCCTTGGAGTTGCCGATATGGTGGGATTGGGAATTACTCTTTTAGGAGTTTACATTATACTATTCCTTAAACCATTCTTATTTGATTTATGATTGCCGATGATATGAGGCATGCTACATTTTAGCGATTCATGATATTTTTCATCTCCTTTGTGTTTTGTGCTTATTGAAGCAATAGTGTTCTATCACCTAGTGTAACCATTTATGCCATACATGATGCGTATCCTCCATATGTCTATGGTTAGCTTTCTTATTATTTCTTCTTGTTTAAGAAGAACATCACTATGCTCTTATGCTCTATTATTCTGCTATCACCTTTTACTGATTTGTTTATCTTGACTGACCCGTGTATTTTATACTCGGGTCAAACCGAGGTGTTTCAGGTTAGGTACATTTGGACTTAGCCTATTTTGCTTCCACATGGACTTATCTCTTAGCTTCTTTTGTTTAGTTTTTTTCTATGTAGTCCATTTTGTTGGCACTCTGATGTATATTCTTTTGACCCATGTTTGGGTTGGGGTTGTCATACTACTTTGATGTATCATTTTGGATTGTACTAGTGATTGTACCTGTACTTATGCATATGTTTGCATTTATGCTGTTCTGTGATGTTTTTTGCATTTGAGTTGTTATGTTTTGTTCTAATAGATCCGTTAGCCATTATAGTCTTGTACTAAATATTTATTGGATATGTCGATCCACTTGAGAAGAAAGAAAAAATAGATAGTACTTATCAACGTATTCAGTAGATAGTTAAGACAAGGCTATAGATGGTCGCTCATATCCAGCTCTATTCTCCGCATTAGCAGACGGTATTACCTCGTAATACTCTTTGTTAATATCGGTCTTAGAGTGGGGCGTCACAGTTTGATATCAAAGCTGAGCTTAGAACAAAATATGATAAACACAGAACATAAACACATATTACAGTACATCCAAGTATAATACCAGTGATAACATAGTTTCCCACTATCGTATTCCTCAATCGTGTCTTTAGTCTTTTCATTTTCTTAGAATGGATAATAAGTTTGAAAACATTATAAGGGTAATAGTGGACTGGACTATTACTCCATTTATCAGGCTTGACTATGACTCCATGGGCACTGTCTTCTTTTTTCTTTAATTATACAAAGACTTTAATAATTTTCACGTTTTAAATTGAATTTGAATTTTGAACAATGCGAAAAGATAAGATAGCCCCTGTTAAGCAATTGAAAGACATACTACTTTGATAGCTAGGGAAGACAAACTTTTCATGTGTACAAATGAAGGCTGGTGATAAAAATAAAATAGTTAAATATTTCAAAAAAAAAACAAAAGAAAGAAAGGAAGAAAGGAAGAAAGAATAATACAAACAACAATGTCTTGAATATTACACAAAAATTGAAAGAGAAAGCTAGCATTCAATTTTTGGGGAAACGTTTTGCTTTACTAACAGTCGACACCTCACTTTTTTGTTCTTTTTTCATACACACTCTCTCTTTGGTCATCATTTTTTTCCTTTTCATCACACTAACAGTCCGCATGCGGATGCTCTCTTTATTATTCATTCATTCAATCCAAATCCATAGAGAAGTTGGTGTCCATTGGTAGGTTCATAATTTATTTATTATTACCGCTATTAATTATACATTCGTGTGCCAAAAACTTGAGTTGAAACTCTTTTTCTTCTTTTTACCAAGTGTTAGTGTCAGAACCGATTTTCATACTCATTTTTGACCACTTGATTAGTATCAAACAATCAGAACAGAATAGATGGGTCTCATAATATTCATAAAGCAACACTCTCAGTCTTAACCATCTGTAATGTGTAACTGAAATTCTCAGAATGAATCTTTGCTCTAAGTAATATGTAACCGGAACATTCAGAAATTGTTCACCCGATGTTTTAGTTTGTTGGATCAAAAATCAAATGTCTCAAACAGACTTTTTATAGTGTTTATGATGTTTATGCAGATTGTGCCAAAAATATCAGGTCAGTAACAATACTGAAACATATTCATCATTTCATCATGAAATCACAATATTTTGCTTGTAGAAATTTGGTCTTTTCATCATCAATTTAGTGCGGTTACACTGGCTTGAATCATTATCTGAAAGTACATGAAAAATCCTTACACTATGAACATAACTTAAAAGCTGAAAGATAGAGCGAGAGTGGGAGTAGGAAATGAAAAATGCGACCATTTGATTGTCCAGAATTCGAGGCAAAAACATGCTTTAGCTTTGATAATATTTACTAATGTTGCCATGAAATTATACAAATGTTTCAACATTAATTTATTGTATCAGGTGTTTGTTTAGTAATAGGCACCTTTTTCTGTCTAATTAGGCAAGCCCATAAAACTCAAACACAATATGCAGTAACATAGTTAATTTCTAGCTTACCAAAATAAAATATGTTATGTAGTATAGTTTATGTTACAATACTAATAGAATAAACAATTAGATAAAATTTATGGATTGTGGATAGTGTTACCAGGCTTGCATTTTCAGCCTTCAACTGCATATTCAGTGTTTTTGTTAGGCTTCAAACCGTTAATTATTGCAGGCATTTGGGCAGCCGGGCATGGATCGCAATCTCCGCCATAGACGTACAGTTTGGCATCATTAGCTTCATCTTATTGGTTTCGTAAGAAAGTCTCAACATTATATATGATGAGAAGGAAAAGAAAGAGAAGGATTGTAATCTTCTGCATGCTACAATTGCTGCTGCTACTCACCATGAGTGTCTACGATGAATACAAGCACAGAGTGAACAGGTACATTATACTATTAAAATGTCTGCAAGTTTAAGATAATTACAATTTCAAACAAGTGTAATAATGTTGCTATTATACCTAGGTAACCAAATGAAATCCATAATACTTCAACGTGAGTGCTCAGTCTATAATGAGTGAACACATACATTATATTATTTTGTATGTATTACTTTCTATTTGTCATTATTTATTATCTTGGTTATATGCCATGGCTACTGTATGATTAAATCGTGCATGGATTTGCTTCATAGTCTGACAAGCTAATACTTCCAAATATATTTTCTATATAAATTTGCATGCCAGACCTCCACGTGATTTGCATATATAATTACTATATGGAGTACTCGGATATTTCATATTCTAACTGTCGTAGTTCTCCATGGTGACTAACAGTTGTACTTGGCAAATAACATGCTACATTCCATATCTAGACTTTGTCTAAGAAGAAATCACTATTATTCAAACTAAAATAATTTTTTTATATTAACTCCAAATCAGACGAGACTTTGATTAATGAACTCGCTTTTAAATTACAGACGATAAAAAACCCTCGGATATTTCATATTTTGAGCGTACATCGTAGTTCTTTATGGTAACTAACAGTTGTATTTAGGAAATAATAATCTATATCCATATGTCTAAACTCCGGCTAGGTAGAAGTTGTAATTTTTTCTCGTTTAAACTGCAATCATTCCTTCATACTAACTCGGAAATAAGCGAGGCTTTAATCGATGAACTCCCGTCTAAATGACAAACAATATGAAACACTCGGATACATCATTTCTAAAAGTACTGTAACGACCCTAGATTTTAATTTAATTTAAATTGGTAATTAAAATAAATTTTTGAATAAATCATTTAAATTTAAAAATATTTGAAAATTTGTATATATGTGATTATATATGTATATATTGGATTTGAAATAAAATTGTAAATAAATAATTGATGATAATTTAAATTTATAAATTAAATATAAGACAATAAATATTTAAGAAAAATAAATAATAGAGTATAAATAGAAATAAATAAAAATATAAAATAATTACACATAGTTAAAATTTTAATAACAAAGTAAATTATAGAATCTCATTTAAATATGTACAAACAAACAAAGTAAAGCTTTAAATAAAATAAAGAAATACATTCAAATATTAACAAATAACAATAACAACTTTATATCTATATAACATAAGTAAAAGTAAGCTAGCCAAGTAGAATATGTATGCAGCCTATAAATAGATATGCATGCAAGTCTATCAACATAAAAGAGAGAGTAAAATAATAGAGTTGTAAACAAATATATATATTCAAGTATAGTTTGTACAAAAGTAATTAATGCAAAGTATATCTCAGCCGAAATGCAAGACAAAGCATTTAATACAAGATCTTTAGTATACAAAAGAGAATCATTCTCAGCCAGCAACATATAGACCATATCAGCCCACTAAAGAGAAAAATCAGCTGATATAAAATAAACAAAGAAAAGAAGATAGGCTTGTAGGCTGAGAAAAGAAATGACAACAAAGCAATTAATGCAGCCACCACAATGAAATTTTCAGCCACCAAAGCAAGAAAATCTCTGGTATATGGTACAACATGGAAAGGAAAATCGCTGCCCATATTGTACTGGAAAGAAAAAAAAATACATTGCCCTGTACAATTTATCACTAGTACACTCTTCCTTTATGTATCAAAGCCTTCTCATCACAGTTCGTCCATTTACATCTGAAAGAAAAGAAAACTTAAAGAAAAATTCAATTTAAAACAAAACTCAGATCTCAAAACCAAAAGAATAACTTTAGTTTTCAAGCTTTCAAGCCTGGAAATCAATGTCTGGATCGAGGACAAGGTTTCAGTTTGCAAAAAAAATTCAAAGGCCTGTTTCAACAATGGAACTCTGTTCTTTCTTCAAACAACTGTGAGCAAACTTCCATCTTTTTAAACTTGATCTTCCTTATTATCTTAAGTCCGTGATGATGGATGAAAATGATAAATTGAAATGATTTGTTTTGTTTGGGTATACAAATTTAAAACACTAAATGTATGCATGTATGTCTGTATGCATATGCAACCTCTATTTAACAGGCCTAAGATCTCTCAAAAATAATTCTATCTCTTCATCTAAATCATTATAAATATGATGTAAAAAGGTAATTGATTATGACCATGTGATACAAAAATTTAAGATACAAACAAGTAGAATTATCAAGTATATTCATCTGAAAAATAAATTTACAAGACTTGGATATGAAAAATGGGTTTTAAGTTGAAATGTTTAGCAACTGTTCAGGAATTATAAAATAACTATGATAATCTATACCAAGTTCAGATTCTTTGATTCTACCTTTAACAGTGAGAAAAACTCACTCAAAACCATCTGTTTGTCTTGATTCTTAGAGTTGATTCTAAAAGTATGATATGACAATGCTTTGTTTATATGCCTGCATGTATATATCTACATGTAAATGATGTGTGTATGCATCTGATTTGAACTATGTTTGTTGATATACCTCTGTTCCAGGTTTCAGTGTTCACTATCAATCAAAGAAAAAAAATTCATATCTTTTTATTGAATCAATGTTAGCACTTGGATTCAAAACAAAATATTTTAGTTGTAGTAGAATCTAGGTACTCAAAATATTATAAGGCATGTGAGTTTTGAAATGTGCTAGTATTTGGAAAATAACAGCAGAAATTCTTTAAACCATGTAAAATCAATTGTCGAATTTTAATGATTCAAGTATATATCTTGAATCATCTCTGGAAGTTAGGATTTTTAATACAAAAATCATGATTTCTGGTCAAATGGTTTGGGAGCAGTTCGTGGATGAATAGAAGTCGGGTTTTAGGCTATTTCAGGCAATCGACGAACTTTCGGTGGTCGGACCTTTGGCTGAAGCAAGCTTGATGATCATGGAGGCGGGGAAAAATATCTAGAAGGTGGTTAAACCACCATGGCAGTGGGGTTTGATCGATTTGTGTTTAAAACCTAATTTTAGTGTGGCTGCTGTTTTCGATTCGCGCATCGTCGACGATGGACCGAGTGTCACGAGCTGTTGAGGGAAGGTAGATGGAAGGTAGAAGAGGCTACGGCCGGAGGCACTGGTGGTCGGAGCGTCGAGTAGGTGGCGTTGCCAGGTTTGTAGGGTGGAGGCTGCGAGTGTTTCCAGGTTTTGGGAATGATGGCCTCGAATTCGATTTCGAGATTTTGAACACGATCTGATGATCGTGGTGAGTTGCGTGGAAGATCGTCGACATGCTCGACGTCGTGGTGTCGCCTGGAGTAGTTCGGCGGTGATGTACACGTGCACGAGCACGGTGTTTGGTTCTGAAATCTGGGTTTTAGCTTTGTATTAGGGGAACGCAGGGTGTACTCGAGGAATTCTCGGGTAATTCAGAAATTTTCCCGAAGACATTGGGGGTTGGACTCGAAGTATAGTGGCACTAGCTCGGGTATAAAAGTTTATGCAGGTTTAAAACAAAACCTGTCTCTGTTTTTGTAAATTTAAACTAAATTTTCAAAGTTTTAAGCAAGGTTTGAACTAGACTTTAAATCAAAGTTTAAATATAACTTCGAGTTAGTTTTGAACACTTAGTTGTAAATAAATAAAGTTTTAAGTTAAATTAATTTCTAACTTAAAGTGGTTAAGTGTTTAAAAGTGTTTTTAAAGGAATTTGAAAATAAAATTGGAAATGAATGTTTTCCAAATGTCGATATGAATGATTTTATCTTAAAGTTAAATTAGAATTTTATAAATTGTAATTCATTCAATTTTTAAGGGAATTAAATGGATAATTAATTCATGTGATAAATTAATGAAACAGATAATTAAATTAATTATGGTTTTTAAACTTAAAGTTTAAGATTTATTTATTATTAGAACAATTAATTTGTAAATTAAATAATATTAATTAAAAATTAATTAATGATTAAAGTTGATAAACCCAGTGATTAAGCAACAATTACTTGAAGGATAATGTAATAAATTAATTAGGATGATTAATTTGAGAAAAATTAATTAATTAAGGGTAAATTAATTAATGAAAGTGATTAAGAAATAATTATTAATCAAGAAGTAATTAATTAGTTATTGTAATTAATTAAAAATAATTAATTAAGAATTAACCATTGACTAGCCAAATTTATTCATAGAAATTAATCTGATTTAAATCAATCAGATAATTAAATTAATTCTACTTATGGATGTTTGGATTTCGTTGAATGGTTGAATTGTTTGATATCCCTGATATATAATGCTTTGTGTTATACATCCTGATTTATGTTGTGATCTGTAATTTACTTATCTGTGATATGTATATCTGTGATCTGTGAATGAAGATGAGCGTTATAGTTTATATCGCTTATCAACTATATTTCTGTATTCTGATCTGTGATGATTGTATGATGTTGCACTACTGTGTGTGAAACCCCTGGACTACACCTTTACACACACAAATATGGATTTCACGTGGAAATCGGTTAAGTCACAGATAATTTAAATTTGATGTTTTTGAAATTGAAATTTTAATTTCAATTGATTTTGAAATTAGAAACTTGGGTTTAAAGTGAAAAGCTTTTGAAATGGAATTTCAAAGATGAAAGTTATTTTGAATAACTTAATCGAGTTTTGAAATTTAAATAATTTGATTTAAATTTGAATTCAAGTTTGAAATTGAATCCTATGATTTGAAACTATGGATTAAAGATGCTGTACAAGTTATATACGGGTTAAACTATTTTAAAGATATTGATTGAGGAATTTGAATTTTTATTCAAGGTAGTAAAAGCTTTCATATAAGAAATGAATTTCTAAATTGTGTTGAAAGGTTTCAAGTTTAAAATAAAATTGAAATGTTTTGAAAACTATGAAATGAGTCTTTGATTCAAAGACCGAATGAGTTAATCCAACTTGAAATAAAATTGTTTTGAAAGGCTATGAATGAATCTTTGGAAACGAGTTTTGAAAGCTATAAGTTAAATCTTGATTTAAAGATTTAACGAGTTAATCCAAGTGAAATGGAAATTGTTTTGAAATATATGAATGAATCTTTGTGAATGGGGTTAACTTTGTGAATTGAATCTTTTTGTTTAAAAGATTTGGAAATGGTAATTCGTTTTAACCATTCGAATGAAAAATTTTGGGTTTTAAACTGTGATTTAACTGAGACCCCAGTATCCATATGATTTTTAAATATTTCGCTCACTATTCGGGTTAGCCGGGAAAGGACCTTTGGGTCGTATAACCCATTCCGAATATGTGATACGTCGTAAGGGATGATATTTGATGACCGGTGTTGAAGACCGGATATTTTTGAAAATGGAAGGATTACTGTCGAGTTACTCTGCATCGGCTGATCCCCGATATAGAGGTTTTATCACCCTTAGTGACGGGAAGTCCGGACGTGATTGAAAATTATCCGGATTTGCAAGGGCTTCGTAAGAAGTGCCTTCGGTTCTGTTCAAACCCAGAACAGACTTGTACGGATTGTATGTCTGACATTAAAATTTGAGATATAAAGCCGATTTCTTTCAAATACATTTCTGTTGGTGGCGGAGAATTTATTCTCTTAGCTTAACACCCTTCTCTGAGACGTACGATCTCAGAGGTTATGTAGTTGAAATTTATCAGCGATATACTCCCAATTTGGTAATGTGACATGCTGAGTGTTGCTGTGTAATGATCATTGTTTGATCATTTGCGATATGATCATTTGTTTGATCATTTATCTTTGTGATCATTACTTTGATTATTTGTTTGACCCAAAGCATGGCTTTGTGACAAAGCGTAGCTTTGTGGACGAGACTTCGTCGGACCTCACACCCCGGAAATGGTCAAAACAGGAAAGATGCGGCAAGGTTATTAGGGGGTAGCGCCCCTTTAGTGTATGTCATTCCTTCTGGATAGAGGTGGTATCATGGTATGGAGCCCAAGTACTTAACCTATGTGGTTGCTGCAAATTTTCTTTATGGTTGTTGGTTGACGGGATCCCGGATAAAGGTTGGTTACAACCGGGGGATGGCATATTCGTGTCAGTAGTTACCCAGTTAGGGGTAACCCGGCCTTGTGTTGGTAGAGATCTAACCGTAATGTTAGGTTATTTCTCGGGGTCATTCCAGAGGCGTTCCTTCGTGGCATAGGAAGTTCCTTAGCCTGACCATTTGTTGGAAATCCATCTTCCAATACGAACTTTGTACGGTATTAGTTGTAGAACCTGCCATTTACGTACGGTGGTCACCACTGTTTAGATGGTAGCTATAGTAGGCATACGATAATGGTCGTATGTTGGCTAAGATTGATATTCTATTTTCAAAATACTTTTTCCCACTATGCACTAATAATAATATCAAATTAAATGATTTGTTTTACGTAGTAAGCATCTTTGGCTATCATAAGAAGAAATCTCCTCCAATTCTGCGTTTGCATTGTGTGTGTGGCGGGAGGTCTTATGGTAGTTTCATTTTCTAAAAGCATTGCGAATTGACTTTAAAATTCTCTGCTATTTGTTTTTTTTAAAGATAAACTGTTTTTGTTGCTCACACTAGTCCCATGACTGATCCGGAGTTTATTGTTTCTTTCCTAAACTCTGGATGCTCAAATTTTTTTCTACACGGGCAGTCTAGAGTTGGGTTTTTCAGATAGTCAGGTTCAGTAGATTATCTGGAGCTAGTTCAGTCTTTGGATATGGACTGCACTTGCTTATCTTTGTGCCTCGTTATTGGGAGTTTGAGCTATTTCTGGATTGGTGCTTTGAAGATGGAGATTATCCACTGCTGATGTTATCATTTTCTTTTCCGCTGCTGTTTCTTGTATCATATCTCTGATGTATATTGATATTCATTGTATCACTCTGTTGTATCAGATATTGTATCAAATATTGTATATCAATGTATTATTCATTTTTTCCGCTGTGTTATTTACTTAATTGTGTTATAAGCTCCGGCAACTCGGATTTGAACGGTCGAATCTGCGGCATTCGAGTACGATGTAAAGTATGGATGTCGATTTTCGAGCGGGCAAAATCCGCTTCATTACATTTGGTATCAGAGCTAAGGTTGAACTTTAGCTCAGGAGTATAACACGTTAAGTAACTCATTAGAGATAGGGTGAAGTATCCCTAGAATGGTTATATCCCTAAGATATTTGTTCGAACGTCTCAGTAAATTCTCTTACTATCCACTGATAGTAGATATGAGTGCAAGAAGAAGACGAGATAGGGGACAAGGGAGTACGACTATAAATGGTCAAGACCCTACAACATTGGAAACAACTTTCTCTATCAATTTTCTTTGATTCGTCTTTCCAAATTCTTTTGATTTCTTCGTGACAGTTCCAGAAAGAAGTTTCGATGTAATGATGGCTCTACGAATCGTTACTTAGTATCTTCATCGGTTTCTTATCAGCTTTTTGATTTAAACCTTAATGAATTTGAAATGGGAAATTTTAATTTGAGGTAAATTGATTAATAGAATATGAGGATACAATTGAATTAAATCAATAAAACGATTTCATTTGAAACCTAATTTTGGAATTCTATTACAATTTCTTTTGAATACCAAAGTCCGAAGAGGGACAAATTGGTATGTATTTTGAGATATTCCGACTTGAGATTGGAATTCATAACTAGTGTTTGAGGAATTATAGGAGATCGAATCTGTCTATCTCTGTGTTTTTTTCGTGCCTGCGAATTTCGAGGACGAAATTCTTTTAAGGGGGGAAGTTTGTAACGACCCCAGATTTTAATTTAATTTAAATTGGTAATTAAAATAAATTTTTGAATAAATCATTTAAATTTAAAAATATTTGAAAATTTGTATATATGTGATTATATATGTATATATTGGATTTGAAATAAAATTATAAATAAATAATTGATGATAATTTAAATTTATAAATTAAATATAAGACAATAAATATTTAAGAAAAATAAATAATAGAGTATAAATAGAAATAAATAAAAATTTAAAATAATTACACATAGTTAAAATTTTAATAACAAAGTAAAATATAGAATCTCATTTAAATATGTACAAACAAACAAAGTAAAGCTTTAAATAAAATAAAGAAATACATTCAAATATTAACAAATAACAATAAAAACTTTATATCTATATAACATAAGTAAAAGTAAGCTAGCCAAGTAGAATATGTATGCAGCCTATAAATAGATATGCAGGCAAGTCTATCAACATAAAAGAGAGAGTAAAATAATAGAGTTGTAAACAAATATATATATTCAAGTATAGTTTGTACAAAAGTAATTAATGCAAAGTATATCTCAGCCGAAATGCAAGACAAAGCATTTAATACAAGATCTTTAGTATACAAAAGAGAATCATTCTCAGCCAGCAACATATAGACCATATCAGCCCACTAAAGAGAAAAATCAGCTGATATAAAATAAACAAAGAAAAGAAGATAGGCTTGTAGGCTGAGAAAAGAAATGACAACAAAGCAATTAATGCAGCCACCACAATGAAATTTTCAGCCACCAAAGCAAGAAAATCTCTGGTATATGGTACAACATGGAAAGGAAAATCGCTGCCCATATTGTACTGGAAAGAAAAATAATAATAATACATTGCCCTGTACAATTTATCACTAGTACACTCTTCCTTTATGTCTCAAAGCCTTCTCATCACAGTTCGTCCATTTACATCTGAAAGAAAAGAAAACTTAAACAAAAATTCAATTTAAAACAAAACTCAGATCTCAAAACCAAAAGAATAACTTTAGTTTTCAAGCATTCAAGCCTGGAAATCAATGTCTGGATCGAGGACAAGGTTTCAGTTTGAAAAAAATTCAAAGGCCTGTTTCAACAATGGAACTCTGTTCTTTCTTCAAACAACTGTGAGCAAACTTCCATCTTTTTAAACTTGATCTTCCTTATTATCTTAAGTCTGTGATGATGGATGAAAATGATAAATTCAAATGATTTGTTTTGTTTGGGTATACAAATTTAAAACACTAAATGTATGCATGTATGTCTGTATGCATATGCAACCTCTATTTAACAGGCCTAAGATCTCTCAAAAATAATTCTATCTCTTCATCTAAATCATTATAAATATGATGTAAAAAGGGAATTGATTATGACCATGTGATACAAAAATTTAAGATACAAACAAGTAGAATTATCAAGTATATTCATCTGAAAAATAAATTTACAAGACTTGGATTTGAAAAATGGGTTTTAAGTTGAAATGTTTAGCAACTGTTCAGGAATTATAAAATAACTATGATAATCTATACCAAGTTTAGATTCTTTGATTCTACCTTTAACAGTGAGAAAAACTCACTCAAAACCATCTGTTTGTCTTGATTCTTGGAGTTGATTCTAAAAGTATGATATGACAATGCTTTGTTTATATGCATGCATGTATATATCTACATGTAAATGATGTGTGTATGCATCTGATTTGAACTATGTTTGTTGATATACCTCTATTCCAGGTTTCAGTGTTCACTATCAATCAAAGAAAAAAAATTCATATCTTTTTATTGAATCAATGTTAGCACTTGGATTCAAAACAAAATATTTTAGTTGTAGTAGAATCTAGGTACTCAAAATATTATAAGGCATGTGAGTTTTGAAATGTGCTAGTATTTGGAAAATAACAGCAGAAATTCTTTAAACCATGTAAAATCAATTGTCGAATTTTAATGATTCAAGTATATATCTTGAATCATCTCTGGAAGTTAGGTTTTTAATACAAAAATCATGATTTTTGGTCAAATGGTTTGGGAGCAGTTCGTGGATGAATAGAAGTCGGGTTTTAGGCTATTTCAGGCAATCGACGAACTTTCGGTGGTCGGACCATTGGCTGAAGCAAGCTTGATGATCATGGAGGCGGGGAAAAATATCTAGAAGGTGGTTAAACCACTGTGGCAGTGGGGTTTGATCGATTTGTGTTTAAAACCTAATTTTAGTGTGGTTGCGGTTTTCGATTCGCGCATCGTCGACAATGGACTGAGTGTCACGAGCTGCCGAGGGAAGGTAGATGGGAGGTAGAAGAGGCTACGGCCGGAGGCGCTGGTGGTCTGGTGGTCGGAGCGTCGAGCAGGTGGCGTTGCCAGGTTTGTGGGGTGGAGGTTGCGAGTGTTTCCAGGTTTTGGGAATGATGGCCTCGAATTCGATTTCGAGATTTTGAACACGATCTGATGATCGTGGTGAGTTGCATGGAAGATCGTCGACATGCTCGACGTCGTGGTGTCGCCTGGAGTAGTTCGGCGGTGATGTACACGTGCACGAGCACGGTGTTTGGTTTTGAAATCTGGGTTTTAGCTTTGTATTAGGGGAACGTAGGGTGTACTCGAGGAATTCTCGGGTAATTCAGAAATTTTCTCGAAGGCTTTGGGGGTTGGACTCGAAGTATAGTGGCACTAGCTCGGGTATAAAAGTTTATGCAGGTTTAAAACAAAACATGTCTCTGTTTTTGTAAATTTAAACTAAATTTTCAAAGTTTTAAGCAAGGTTTGAACTAGACTTTAAATCAAAGTTTAAATATAACTTCGAGTTAGTTTTGAACACTTAGTTGTAAATAAATAAAGTTTTAAGTTAAATTAATTTCTAACTTAAAGTGGTTAAGTGTTTAAAAGTGTTTTTAAAAGAATTTGAAAATAAAATTGGAAATGAATGTTTTCCAAATGTCGATATGAATGATTTTATCTTAAAGTTAAATTAGAATTTTATAAATTGTAATTCATTCAATTTTTAAGGGAATTAAATGGATAATTAATTCATGTGATAAATTAATGAAACAGATAATTAAATTAATTAAGGTTTTTAAACTTAAAGTTTAAGATTTATTTATTCTTAGAACAATTAATTTGTAAATTAAAGAATATTAATTAAAAATTAATTAATGATTAAAGTTGATAAACCCAGTGATTAAGCAACAATTACATGAAGGATAATGTAATAAATTAGTTAGGATGATTAATTTGAGAAAAATTAATTAATTAAGGGTAAATTAATTAATGAAAGTGATTAAGAAATAATTATTAATCAAGAAGTAATTAATTAGTTATTGTAATTAATTAAAAATAATTAATTAAGAATTAACCATCGACTAGCCAAATTTATTAATAGAAATTAATCTGATTTAAATCAATCGGATAATTAAATTAATTCTACTTATGGATGTTTGGATTTTGTTGAATGGTTGAATTGTTTGATATCCCTAATATATAATGCTTTGTGTTATACATCCTGATTTATGTTGTGATCTGTAATTTACTTATCTGTGATATGTATATCTATGATCTGTGAATGAAGATGAGCGTTATAGTTTATATCGCTTATCAACTATATTTCTGTTTTCTGATCTGTGATGATTGTATGATGTTGCACTATTGTGTGTGAAACCCCTGGACTACACCTTTACACACACAAATATGGATTTCACGTGGAAATCGGTTAAGTCACAGATAATTTAAATTTGATGTTTTTGAAATTGAAATTTTAATTTCAATTGATTTTGAAATTAGAAACTTGGGTGTAAAGTGAAAAGCTTTTGAAATGGAATTTCAAAGATGAAAGTTATTTTGAATAACTTAATCGAGTTTTGAAATTTAAATAATTTGATTTAAATTTGAATTCAAGTTTGAAATTGAATCCTATGATTTGAAACTAGGGATTAAAGATGCTGTACAAGTTATATATGGGTTAAACTATTTTAAAGATATTGATTTGGGAATTTGAATTTTTATTCAAGGTAGTAAAAGCTTTCATATAAGAAATGAATTTCTAAATTGTGTTGAAAGGTTTCAAGTTTAAAATAAAATTGAAATGTTTTGAAAACTATGAAATGAGTCTTTGATTCAAAGACCGAATGAGTTAATCCAACTTGAAATAAAATTGTTTTGAAAGGCTATGAATGAATCTTTGGAAACGAGTTTTGAAAGCTATAAGTTAAATCTTGATTTAAAGATTTAACGAGTTAATCCAAGTGAAATGGAAATTGTTTTGAAATATATGAATGAATCTTTGTGAATGGGGTTAACTTTGTGAATTGAATCTTTTTGTTTAAAAGATTTGGAAATGGTAATTCGTTTTAACCATTCGAATGAAAATTTTTGGGTTTTAAACTGTGATTTAACTGAGACCCCAGTATCCATATGATTTTTAAATATTTCGCTCACTATTCGGGTTAGCCGGGAAAGGACCTTTGGGTCGTATAACCCATTCCGAATATGTGATACGTCGTAAGGGATGACATTTGATGACCGGTGTTGAAGATCGGATATTTTTGAAAATGGAAGGATTACTGTCGAGTTACTCTGCATCGGCCGATCCCCGATATAGAGGTTTTATCACCCTTAGTGACGGGAAGTCCGGACGTGATTGAAAATTATCCGGATTTGCAAGGGCTTCGTAAGAAGTGCCTTCGGTTCTGTTCAAACCCAGAACAGACTTGTATGGATTGTATGTCTGACATTACAATTTGAGATATAAAGTTGATTTCTTTCAAATACATTTCTGTTGGTGGCGGAGAATTTATTCTCTTAGCTTAACACCCTTCTCTGAGACGTACGATCTCAGAGGTTATGTAGTTGAAATTTATCAGCGATATACTCCCAATTTGGTAATGTGACATGCTGAGTGTTGCTGTGTAATGATCATTGTTTGATCATTTGCGATATGATCATTTGTTTGATCATTTATCTTTGTGATCATTACTTTGATCATTTGTTTGACCCAAAGCATGGCTTTGTGACAAAGCGTAGCTTTGTGGACGAGACTTCGTCGGACCTCACACCCCGGAAATGGTCAAAACAGGAAAGATGCGGCAAGGTTATTAGGGGGTAGCGCCCCTTTAGTGTATGTCATTCCTTCTGGGTAGAGGTGGTATCATGGTATGGAGCCCAGGTACTTAACCTATGTGGTTGCTGCAAATTTTCTTTGTGGTTGTTGGTTGACGGGATCCCGGATAAAGGTTGGTTACAACCGGGGGATGGCATATTCGTGTCAGTAGTTACCCAGTTAGGGGTAACCCGGCCTTGTGTTGGTAGAGATCTAACCGTAATGTTAGGTTATTTCTCGCGGCGTCATTCCAGAGGCGTTCCTTCGTGGCATAGGAAGTTTCTTAGCCTGACCATTTGTTGGAAATCCATCTTCCAATACGAACTTTGTACGGTATTAGTTGTAGAACCTGCCATTTACGTACGATGGTCACCACTGTTTAGATGGTAGCTATAGTAGGCATACGATAATGGTCGTATGTTGGCTAAGATTGATATTCTATTTTCAAAATACTTTTTCCCACTATGCACTAATAATAATATCAAATCAAATGATTTGTTTTACGTAGTAAGCATCTTTGGCTATCATAAGAAGAAATCTCCTCCAATTCTGCGTTTGCATTGTGTGTGTGGCGGGAGGTCTTATGGTAGTTTCATTTTCTAAAAGCATTGCGAATTGACTTTAAAATTCTCTGCTATTTGTTTTTTTTTTAAGATAAATTGTTTTTGTTGCTCACACCAGTCCCATGACTGATCCGGAGTTTATTGTTTCTTTCCTAAACTCTGGATGTTCAAAATTTTTTCTACACGGGCAGTCTAGAGTTGGGTTTTTCAGATAGTCAGGTTCAGTAGATTATCTGGAGCTAGTTCAGTCTTTGGATATGGACTGCACTTGTTATCTTTGTGCCTCGTTATTGGGAGTTCGAGCTATTTCTGGATTGGTGCTTTGAAGATGGAGATTATCCGCTGCTGATGTTATCATTTTCTTTTCCGCTGCTGTTTCTTGTATCAAATCTCTGATGTATATTGATATTCATTGTATCACTCTGTTGTATCAGATATTGTATCAAATATTGTATATCAATGTATTATTCATTTCTTCCGCTGTGTTATTTACTTAATTGTGTTATAAGCTCCGGCGACTCGGATTTGATCGGTCGAATCTGCAGCATTCGAGTACGATGTAAAGTATGGATGTCAATTTTCGAGCGGGCAAAATCCGCTTCGTTACAAGTACGTAGTAGTTTTCATAGTGACTAACATTGTACTTAACAAATAACATGCTGCACTCCATATCAAAAATCTGACTCGAAAATATTTGGATGATTCATTTATCTCAAAATCATTAGTTAATCGTGCTAAAATTTACCTATAACAATTAGAATTTTGAAAATTTCCAATTATATTTTGAACTTCTGCATTACGCTAATTTGTAGTTTAAAATTGAATATTAAGTTTGAATATTAGAATATTAAAATTTCATATTAAATTTAAATTTTGAATTCCGCATTTGACTTTGGATTTGAAAATTTAAAATTTTTTGGACTAAAATGAAAATCAACGACATATAGTTTCAACATATTTTTATAACATATGTATTTAGTTCGTTTATTTTTATGTTTAATTGAAGATAAAAATTAAAACTTGACCGTTAAAAGCCCACTGAACAACTATTTGTGCAATGCTATTCAAAGATGGATTTTCCCTAGGTGTGGGCCTCCATTAAAGGTGTTATATTCAATATTTAAATTGTTATTTTTAAAGTGTTTTTCAATTTTTAAGAAAGTTTTGTTCAAATAAGTGTTATGTACTGCAATATATATAATACGCATGAACATAGCGTGCGCGCGCACACACATATAGGTAATTACTAGATCATATGTAGTCTTTGTATATTTAGAAATAACCAAATATAATTAAGCAACTTGTGTCTTGATACAAATAGTTGCCTGAATTATTAACATCCAAAGAAACTATTGATTATCTTATTTCAATTGCTGATCTTTATAACACCTGTATCCTTTTGGACAATGAAGCATCAGACTTAGTAAATTTTGGAGAAGTATACATTGTAAAATACGGTAGTACTAGCAGATCTGATGCATTACGTGGACATTTGGTTGAATTTGTAAGGTAACAAATGTGATGCACTGTATGGAAATTTGGTTAAATTTGTAAGAAGAAATATAATTAATGCAATGTACATAATAAGCAATTTTTTTACTTGTTTATTTTTGTAGGTATTTCTTACTAATTAAATTAAACGTCTACATACTTCATCACATCTGCTAGCACTACCGCATTTTGCAATGCATACTTTTTCAATTTCTACAAACTTTGACACTTCATCGTCTACATCGGTATAGATGTCATTAAGGTCCGTAATTGAACGCGAAAAAAAAATTATAAGATCAAAAATATTGGAAGACAAAGTTGAATTAAAGAACAAGTGTTAGAGAGTGAAATTCTTCAGACTTCAAACAATGACTCACGGCTGGGAAAGTATGTTTTCAAAACCAACTTTGGATGTTAATGATTCATATGCGAAGTGGTGGTACCGACTAAATTTAAAAACCGGAATAGATAGAAATTCAAATTTCCAGCTCTTTGTTGTGAACACTAGTTGCATATGCAGTGTATTAAAATTATTATTCTTTTGGTAAGGATGGAGGAGAAGAGCTCGTTACTAATTTGAGTGAGACCATAATGACTATAACTTTGTATATTGCTAATGTTTGTCCTCATATTCAATTTGCCGTAGCCTATGGTGTTCTTCTAACTGATATTGTAATAACTTCTATTTGTGCATGTAAGTAACCGAATATATGGCTTATTGTTGGACTTTTAACAAAAGTTGAATTATTGAATGAATTTGAAGTTTTTGTTCATTACTGGATAATTGATGTACTGTGGCCTTTTCACTTGTATATGCTTTTATAACATGCATGCGAATATTTAATTAAATTGTGTTTTACTTTTGGGCTGTACTATGAATATTTCTTTTACAGAATACTCTACTGGGTTTCTAGTTAAATATAGAAAGGCCGTTTTTACATGTTGCCCAGTAGGTCAAAAAATAAGTTGTTCCTGAGAATAATATTTGCCACCTCAGAGGGATCAATGGAAAATTTCTTTCCTAATTTTTATTATAATGAACAATTTAAGATGTGCTTACTCTTTGTAATGATAAATAAGTCGGAGTCTGTGTTTAAGCTATACTTACATGTCGGGAACTTTTAGCTTTTTTGAACTTTTAGCTTATTTTTTAAATTTGGTAGAGATTGAATTTTGAATCCTGTGCTTTTTTCAGGCTTTATGTTTTAAATAAGATCATGATAATACATTGATTGTAGTCAACGGTTAAGCTCGGTATTCGTGGAAAATTAAAATTAGATCAACATAAGTTATATTATGTTGAAAATGCAGGTCCTAATTATTATTATGAAATGGTTAGTCAAATGCAAGTCTCATATAAATAAATAATATAATAGACTTTTACGTTAGAGCAGGACCGGTCTTCACCAGTTAAAATGAAAGAATTTTAATTATTTTTCGTATTTGGAACGTAGTGGAACTATGAAATCTAATGAGTTTTATCATATCCAATCTACTTAATTTAAGTAAAAAACAGTTAAAAATTAGTTTATGTATTATTTATGATTTTATTATTATATATTTATATGCGTATAATGTATTTGTGCAACATAATAATATGTATGTGTTTAATGTATACTTATATAGATGCTGAAATTTACATCTATAACGTATTCATTAACTGTTGACAAACACAGCCCTTCTATTTATGTGGGTAAATTTTAAAATTTATTTTATATTGGATATAAAATAAACATTTTTTAAATATTTAACTATATTTTTACCAAGTCAATAAAATTTGAATTCAAATTCAATATCTAAAATATCCAATTATGACTTAGTAAGACAATTTTAACTTTAAATCTAGATATGTAAAATACAAAATAAAATACATTTTTAACTGTTACATACACACACGTACACAAACACATGTACACACACAAATACACACATACACAACACACATTCAAAAAAAAAAATTGTTGCCGAAAAACCTTCTTTAATTCATAAATAATTCAAGATTGCATAATAAAATAAAGTATATATTTATTACTGTAATATAATAAATATTTTATATATATATTATGTATTTAATTCTTTTTGGCCATAACAAATATCTTTTTAATTATGAAACCATTTAATAATTTTATAATAACTTCTTCATGCTGGCTCGGCATGAATTTGGAAATGCTATTTTTTGTTTAAAATATAATAATTTTATACAACTGCTCATGTACCGCTAATTTGGCTTTTACACTAACTAGTACACCTTTATTGTTTAGAATAAACCCTTGTTGAAGTGAGATTGCAAAAGGATTTTAACTTAGTAATAATAGTTGGATAAAAGCAAAAGTCGTAGTTTTAGGTTAAACCAAGAGCACCAAACAGTAATCTAAAAATATGTAAAAGTTTATATGTTCATTTATTTTCTTAAAAGGTAACCACTAATCAATTTTTTATTTCTAATTAAGTGAACCAGGACTGTTGGTCAACATATTTGTGAAGACTGTATGTGCGGTGGATCGTGTAATATGGATCTAAGTAGTGCAGAAATGTATGATCTGATAAAAGATAGTAGTAAAGTAAATGAATAAAATAAGAATAAGCACACTAGGAATTTTATACTGGTTAGAACTTCTCATTCTACGACCAGTCGCTGAATACACTCTGGATTTAACTCTAACTATAAAACCCACACTTAACCAGAAGGAATAAGTACACAAACACCTGAGCAGTCGAACAGGATTTTCGCCTCAACAGCCGAAGAAGACTTTCTGCCTGAGGAACCGAACATGACTTCTACTTGATACAGAAAAACTTTGTTGACAAGTATGTTCTTGATAACACAGATGTGCCTTGAAGTACACCCTTTCTGTAATCAAATCCTCAA
Source organism: Allium fistulosum (assembly GCA_030737815.1). Taxonomy (NCBI): domain Eukaryota; kingdom Viridiplantae; phylum Streptophyta; class Magnoliopsida; order Asparagales; family Amaryllidaceae; genus Allium; species Allium fistulosum. The sequence continues at coordinate 745,446,126 of CM060905.1, read as the reverse complement.
GTATTTGAAATGTATGTGAGAACAAGAAAGGAAGATATTGCTTAGAATCAAGGAATATGTAAGTAATTCAGAGATTCAAAGTAATTAGATATAGAATGTTGTTAGAATGCAAGAACATGAGAGCACAAGAGTAATAGAGAGTAGTTAGAATGATTTCGATGGTTGTAGAATGTTTGGAAACAAGTATATATAGAAAACAGAGAGTTGCTCCCATTGATGAAGAGTTCTGACGAAGAAAAGCAACTATTTCCGTTCAGAAATCAATCGCAACCTTTCGCAGAGAAAACATGTCTTTTGAAAATATGACAGTTAGGTTCAGGTCAGTTGACTGGTCGAAAATGGTTAGTCGACTGAAAAATAAAATCTTGTAAAAAATCTGTGCACAGATGTGCATGTATGTGCAGCATATACAGAACCAATCGACTGGTCGAAAATGGCCAGTCGACTGGCTGTATGTTTGCAGCACATACAAGCCATTTTTCAAAGAATCAAAATGTGTTTGAGTTGTGTTTTCTTGAGGATAGATTTTACAAAACTTCTAAGACTTAGAAACAAATAAACACACATAGAAATGAGGAGTTCAATATCACCATTGTTCTTGTTTCTCTTTTTGTCGCATGATGCCATACTTGAGTATTTTCTTGCATATGTGAGCGTCGCCTTGTCATGAATCAAAACTATGTGATTTAACATTCTTCACCTTTTCGATTGATGACAACCTATATAAGATATAAATATATATAGTATATGAAGATTTATGATCTCTCCTTGAATATGTGACATCTTTAGTTCCTACAAAAAATGGTTTGTTCAAACTTTCACCCCCTTTGTCATCGACAAAAAGGAAATATAGCCAAAGAAATATAGCCAATGAAATTTTCAAATTCAGAAATAAGAGACTAATTATTACATGCCTTTAAAAATACCGAATGTTCATTGCAAAATGTAGCCAACAATAAGTAACTGACCAAACAACTAACCATACCAACCAAGTCAAGACTATTCTGCATCCGAATTGAATTCTTCCTCATTGACGGGTTGCTTTCTAGGTCTTGAACTTCCAATGCCTTGTCCTCCGCTTCTTGCAGCACTTGTATCTATGCTAGTGTGTTCCTCTGATGTAGACCATATAAAATGAGGAGCAGGACGTTTGCCAGGAGCAGATGCAGTAGTAGTTGCTGAAGAGGAACAAGAGATAACATTCCATAAAGAATTGAAAAAGCCTTTGATTTTGTCCAATTTTTTGTCAAACTTTTTATGACGTGAGTCTAAGATAAGTTGATTTCTAGAAAGAATTTCGATAGACTCATGGGTGCTATGAGATGAGGTTGCAAGACGAATTTCCTCTTCAGGTTTGGGAATGGAAGAACTTCCGGCTTGGCGGCGACCTTGTTGTCTTTGCCAGTGTTCGAAGGAATCAAAATGAGGAGGTCGAGCCGGTAATTTCATAAGGCTAGAGAGTGCGAATATTGATCAAGCCCACCGTAGAGAATTCCGAGTCAGGTTGGAGAACACCAATATCTAAAAGAAGACGCATGATATATTCGCTAAAATATATGATATTCATGTTACCATTATTGAAGCTGAGAAATTCATCTAAAATGCGATGAGGACAATTGACTTGAATGCTGTTCCAGATAGCATATAAGGCTTTGAAGTTTTCAAGGTAAATAAGCTCATAAGAACCAGAGCGGGGAAGTATAGTTCGCATTAAGGTTTTGTGAAGAATCCGAGCCTTTGGTCGTAGAAACTTGGACTTCAAATCTTTCATATCATCTCCCATAAACATATGACTCATTGTATTTCTCCTTTTAGTGTCACATTGAACATCATCTAAAACGTTCCATGTGCCGGAATTTGTAAAATGTGGGAAATACGAGCTAGTGAAATAAAAACTGGTGTTCCATAAACTAAACTCCAAACACAATCTTCTCTACTAGCGGGATTTTGATGTCCTAAACTAAGGTTAGCATAGAACAACTTGACCATAACATGTTGTGGTGATTTAAATTATAGTCAAGTAAAGATTCTAAACCACTTCTTCTTGCTAGACTTGAAGACCTTAAGAAGCAAAATCAGAGTGTATCATAAACAATCCTTCGAAAAATCAAGATTTCTTCATGGAGTTCCATCTCTTTAGTGCCGTCGAGTCATATAGCCATTGACCAACTTGAGAATCAATAGGATCAGATGAAGAGGAACCTTGCTTAGCTCTTTTTGATTTGGGAGGAGCCATAATTTTGTAGAATTTGGGTGAAAAAAGTTGAAAATTAGGGGCTAGGGTTTTGTGAATTTCGGCAAAAATTGAGAAGTATGAATGATAGGGGAGAAAAAAGTGAATAAAAAGGGGTGAAAAGAGGGTTATTTGGCCTTTCAGGTGCAAGTCAGTCGACTGGTCGAATTGGGTCAGTCGACTGACCAGTAACCCGAGAGTTTACTTGGCCTGTAATCAGTCGACTGATCCGTATAGCCAGTCGCCTGGTTGTAGGAAAATCTGGTAGTGAATATTTGTGATATGAAATTTTTTTTTATTCATAATCAAATAAATAAATGATGAAAATACATATGCAATAAAGATACAAAACATTTAAAAAGCTGAGAATAAGCTAGTTCAAATCACTTGGTGTCTTGGATTCGTCTGGTTCTATTTTGGTAAATTCCATACATGGTTGTAGCGGATACCAATTACTTTGATGTTCCAAAGAGTTGGGAGTCACCAGAGGTTGTTGTGGGCTAGGAGACCAAGTATTCCCGAAAGAAGTTGAGGGATGACGGGATGGTGAAGGTTAGAGAACATCCTTTTTAGGAGAGCTTCCATAGAATTTAATGTTATTGATTCAATTAAGCTTAACCGTATAGCATTCATTCTTTGTTCATAATGCATTTTCCTCTGAAGATTAAGTTGTTCTTGTTGATAGTGATGTATATCATCAATTTTCTTCTTTGTATTTGGTGAGATAAAAAAAGCTTTCTTGGCCTTTTTGCTTTCGGGAGTATATCCTGAGTGATATCGACCAAAAGCATGAATTGGTACATTTGCCGGAGTAGGGGTTGGTAGAGATGGTGTAGAGTTCTCGGAAGATGGTGGTGTCGCATATGAAAGCCTAGAGGTGTTGGAGTTATTGGAATCTTGAGAAGCCATAATAGAAAGAATGTTGATTTGTTTTGAGATTGAGTGAGCAAAAAGTGTGCATGAGTGGTCTATTTAATATTGCTGACATCGCCTTTTCCGATGATATATCCTTTAGAATTGTCTCCAAAAGTGACAGAGCCTCCATCTGAGTAAGTAATGTTTGATAGCATATCTTTGTCACCCGTCATATGTTTTGAGCAACCGCTGTCGAGTATCCATTTTCCTCTCTTTTTAAGTGGGACCTGCAAGAAAATAAAGAATAACATTGGTACCCACCTTTTAATAGGGTCCTAAGAGTTAGGTCTTAGGAAACCAAACCCAAGAGGGTTCAGTATCCTCTTTGAAAATATATTTCTTATTTTTATGCACAGGTTCAAAAAATGAATTTGTATATTTCTTCCTAATCCAACTATTGTTTGTTTTAGGAATCCAAATTTTTATAGTTTTTAGATTGGATTTTCTTTTTAAAGGTTCTTTTGTAGTCCAAGGTTTATAATCATTTCTCCTTTTGTTTTCATTTTTAGGTGGAGCTTTTGATTTCTTAACATAACCTAATCCCTTTTTGTTTGAAGCACGTTGAGAATTTTCAATAATACTGGATAAATTTTCTCTTCCTTTATTAAAATTGGAAATGTTTTTAGTAATGTCATCTAGCTTTGTTTTGAGACTGGTGTTATCTGACTCAACAATTTTGATTTTTTTTAGCTCATGATTCTCAGAAGCTAGAAAATCATTCTTTTATTTTTGAGCTTCTATTTCTTGACTTAAAAGAGTGAGTTGAGAATTGTTAGAGAGTGAATCTTGAATTTTCTCAAGTTCTTCTTCTGATATTTTCTTCTCGTCTTTAAGCATATCTCTTTCGAATTCTACTCTTTTCCGATTTTCCAAAGCTTCTTTATATTTTATTTTAAGACTTTTTAAAGTGTCTAGAAGTTCTGAATTTATTTCTCATATCATCAAAAGTTAGATCACTAACCTCATTATCTTTTGCCATGAAGCATACATTTGCTTGTTCATTATCACTATCGCTTTCGCTTTTAGAAGATGAAGAATCTGAGTCATCCCATGTTACTGAAAAACCTTTTCTCTTGAATTTGTCCTTCTTATTATTGTTGTTGTCTGCTTTCTTCTGTCCTGGACAATCATTTTGTATGTGTCCCTTTTTGTGGCAGTTGAAACATTCTATTACTGAGGTTGATGATTTATTGGAATTGTTGATGAAGCTTCGTTTTCCATTACTCTTGTTCCATTTTCTATATTTCAAAATTTTTTTAAATTTTTTGGCAATAAATGCTAGGCCTTCCTCATCTAAATCTAAGTATTCTTCTTCAACATGAAAAGTTATGTTCTTTTTGTCTAGTGCTTGTACTCTTTTAGCCTGCAAATTTACTTCATAGGACATTAGATTTTCTATTAACTCTTCTGGTTTCATGATAGAAAGATCATTAGCTTCTTCAATAGCTAAGACTTTTCTTTTCCTTTCATCCGTTAAAGAGTTAAGGTTTTTTGAAACAATATCAAATTCAAAATATATCTCTCCTAGTCCTAATAAAGAATGATGAATATCTTGAAATTTAGAGTACATATCATTTATAGATTCATCTTGCTTCATCTTAAAATTTTGAAATTGATTCTTAAGCATAGATATTTTACTTTGTTTAACCTTGTTAGTACCTTCATGAGTGACTTTTAGTGTTCTCCAAATTTCATAGGCAGTGTTGCACATATTAACACAATTAAACTCATTTTTATCTAAAGCACAAAATAACATGCTCATGGCTTTGGCATTTGAAGCAGCATCTTGTTTTTGTGTGTTTGACCATGTTGAATATTCAGTTGTGGGTATGTGATATTCTAATTGTGTAATGTTCCATGAATCAAAACTATTTGCTTGCATATATACACACACACACACACACACCCATTTGTGTAGCCCAATAGTTATAATTCATGCCATTAAACATTGGAGGTCGTGTAGTGGATTGACCTTCAATAAAACTTGTGTTAGTGTTACTATCCATATTACTGAGATATCAAATAATTGTGTGACGGTTATAAGATGACCTAATGCTCTAATACCAAATGTGAAGACTGTATGTGCGGTGGATTGTGTAATATGGATCTAAGTAGTGCGAAAATGTACGAACTGATAAAAGATAGTAGTAAAGTAAATGAATAAAATAAGAATAAGCACACCAGGAATTTTATACTGGTTCGAACTTTCTATTCTACTTCCAGTCCCAGAATACACTCTGGATTTAACTCTAACTATAAAACCCTTACTTAACCCGGAGGAATAGGTACATAAACACCTGAGCAGCTGAACAGGATTTTCGCCTCAGCGGCTGAAGAGGATTTTCTGCCTGAACAACCGAACAAGACTTCTACTTGATATATAAAAACTTTGTTGTAAAGTATGTTCTTGATAACACAGATATGTCTTGAAGTACACCCTTCCTATAATCAAATCCTCAAGTATTTGAAATGTATGTGAGAATAAGAAAGGAAGATATTGCTTAGAATCAAGGAATATCTAAGTAATTCAGAGATTCAAAGTAATTAGATATAGAATGCTGTTAGAATGCAAGAATATGAGAGCACAAGAGTAATAGAGAGTAGTTAAAATGATTTCGATGATTGTAGAATGTTTGAAAATAAGTATATATAGAAAACAAAGAGTTTCTCCCATTGATGAAGAGTTTTGACGAAGAGAAGCAACTATTTCCATTTAGAAATCAATCGCAACCTTTCACAGAGAAAATGTGTCTTTTGAAAATATGACAGTTAGGTTCAGGTCAGTCGACTAGTCGCAAACTGTCAGTCGACTGAAAATAAAATCATGTAAAAAAAATTGTGCACAGATGTGCATGTATGTGCAGCATATACAGAACCAGCCGATACAAGCAATTTTTCAAAGAATCAAAATGTGTTTGTGTTGTGTTTTCTTGAGGATAGATTTTACAAAACATCTAAGACTCAAAAACAAATAAACACACCTAGAAATGAGGAGTTCAATATCACCATTGTTCTTGTCTCTTTTTTTGTCGCATGATGCCATACTTGAGTATTGTCTTGCATACGTGAGCATCGCCTTGTCATGAATCAAAACTATATGATTTAACAATATTAAGTACAAAAGGATAAAGATATCACAAAATAGTTTGTAAAAGTACATTATTACAGAACATACATAAGATACTTTTGGGTGTAAATGCATAATTTAGGTGACAACCAATCAAACTATGATAGTACCTACAAAGATATGTTCTATATCAACTAAATTCATTTGTTCGAGGATTAGTACAATATGAAAATATGACATTATCTATAAAGGTATGCTAAAGTTCATCAATTTGATCAAATTCATGTAACTAAATACATTCGTATTTTGTTTGTTAATTCCTCATTTTAACTCTTATTACTAATGTATACTAAAATTGCAACTTTATAAACCCTAATGAGATTTTGCTAGCTTTAAATGATTTTATGCTAATCAACACATAGAAAAAAGAATTTTATTTATCTGCATAAAACAACCTATAATATTTCTTTACACTTTTTATATTTTATTTTAAAATATATCTATTTCTATGCACCAGAAAGTTGTAAAATACCTTGTATTCGTTTGTTTTTGAATTACCTAGAGTAATAAGCCACCGTCAATGGGTGATTTCATACACTTAAGTTTGCTTTTCAGGAATTATGGGTTATTTTGCACTCATTTCACTTGAACTTTACCTGGAGAATTATAATAGCACTAATATCTATATAATTTTAGTGATACAATATTACAATGTAGTTTGAAGAAATTTTAGAATGCCCTATTATTGCTAATTAGTGTATCATGAGATGCCTAAATGGTATTAAATGGTTTAGGTTTCTTTATTCACCTAATAAATGACTGAAAGAGTTATTATGTGCCTATGTGATATTTGTCCTATAGTTGTAATTAGTCATCTATCGACATTATAGATATGTACTTTATATGCTCTTACCCACGTATTTCTCATCTTATTTTTCTAAATGCGACAAGAATATTTCTTAGAACCAATAAAGCATAATGTGATCATCTACTTATAAATGGGTAGGGTGGATCCATTTATGTATCTTTATTAAATGGATCATATATTAGTTGATCCATTATTAAAATGGTTATAAACGGGTAACTCATTTAGCCATTTATTAAAGATCTAGAGATTTAAAAGTATAAATTTGAAAATATGGATTTCAAAAAATAGAATTTTGAAATTTTGATAATTGAAATCTGAATTTTGGAAATTTAAAATTTTGAAATTACTTACTCGCACAGCTAGGCAAAATTTTGAAATTATTCACACTGGCTTGGAATAGGACGAGATTTAACTCACATCATCATTACAAACTATATGGAATAATCAGATATTTCATATTCTGAACTTATGTCGTAGTTCTCCATGGTACTAACAGTTGTATATGACAAATAACATGCTTCATTCCATATCTAAACTTTGTCCAAGAAAAATCACTATTTTTCAAACTAAAATAATTTCTTTATATTAACTCGGATTCAGACGAGACCTTGATCAATGAACTCACATTTAAATTGCAGACAGTAAAAAACACTCTGGTACTTTATATTTTGAATGTATGCAATAGTTCTCTATGTGACTAACAATTATATCTAGGAAATAATAGTCTGTATCTTCATGTTTAAACTTCGATCGGGTAGAAGTCCAATTTTTTCCATTTAAATTTGCAGTAATTTCTTCATACCAACTTGGAATTAAGTGAGATTTTGATCGATGAACTTCCATCTAAATGACAAACAGTATGAAATACTCGGATACTTCATTTCTAAATGTGCATTGTAGTTTTCAGGGTGACAGTTATATTTAGCAAATAACAGGCTGCGCCCCATATCAAAATTCCGACTCAGAAATATTTCGATGATTCATTTATCTCAAAATCATTGGGTAGTTGTGCTAAAATTTACCTACAACAATTAGAATTGTGAAATTTTCAAATTATATTTCGAACATTTGCATTATGTTAATTTGTAGTTTAAAATTGAGTTTTAAGTTTGAATATTAGAATATTAAAATTTCATATTAAAATTAAATTTTGAATTTCGCATTTGACTTTGTTAGGATTTGAAAATTTAAAAAATTTGGACTAAAAAGAAATTCAACGACATATAGTTTCAACATATTTTTATAACATATGTATTTAGTTTATTTTTATATTTAACTAAAGATAAAAACTAAAACTTGATCATTAGAAGCCCACTGAACAACCATTTGTACAATGCTATTCGAAGATGGATTTTCCGTAGGTGTGGGCCTCCGTAAAAGGTGTTATATATTCGGTATTTAAATGGTTATTTTAAGGAAGTTTTGTTCAAATAAGTGTTATGTAATGCAATATATATAATACGCGTAAACATAGCGTGCGCGCACACACACATAGGTAATTACTAGATCATATGTAGCCTTTGCATATTTAGAAATAACCAAATATAATTAAGCAACTTGTGTATTGGTACGAATAGTTACCTGAATCATTAACATCCAAAGAAACCATTGATTATCTTGTTTCAATTGCTGATCTTTATAACACATGTATCCTTGTGGACCATGAAGCATCAAACATAGTAAACTTTGAAGAAGTATACATTACAAAATGCGGTAGCACCAGCAGATTTGATGCATTATGTAAACATTTGGTTAAATTTGTAAAGCAACAAATGCGATGCATTATATGGACATTTGGTTAAATTTACAATAAGAAATATAATTAATGCATTCTACATAATAAGCAATTTTTTTTTACTTGTTTATTTTTGTAAATACTTCTTACAAATTTAATCAAACGTCTACATACTGCATTACATCTGCTAGCACTACCACATTTTGCAATGTATACTTCTTCGAATTCCATTAACTTTGATGCTTCATCGTCTACATCTGTATAGATGTCATTAAAGTCTGCAATTGAACACGGAAAAAAATTATAAGTTTAAACATATTGGAACACAAAGTTGAATTAAATAACAAGTGTTAGAGAGTGAAATCCTTCAGACTTCAAACAAAGACTCACTGTAGGGAAAGTATGTTTTCAAAAGCAACTTTGGATGTTAATGATTCACATGCGAAGTAGTGGTACCGAATAAACTTAAATACCAAATAGATAGAAATTCAAATTTTAAATTTGGAATTTAATAATTATGTGTTTGATTTTGGGCTGCATATAATGAACACAGGATGCGACAAGGGCAAAAGGCTTATCTTATCCGAAATTTTCAGTTAATAGAACAATGTTTCATGTACTTTGTTAAATGTATATTTCGTAGTTAACTGAACAAATGTCAGTGCACATCTTACTAAAATTCACAGTCCTTTATTGTAAACACTGGTTGCACACGCAGTGTGTTAAAAAGTATTATTCATTTGATAAGGATGGAGGAGAAGAGCTCTTTACTGAATTGAATGAGACCATAATGACTGTGACTTTGTATCTATTGGTAATGCTTGTCCTCATAATCAGTTTGCTGTCGCCAATGGTTTTTCTTGTAACTGATATTGTAATCACTTCTATTTCTTCATGTAACAAAAGTTAAATTATTGAATGAATTTTTAATTTTCCTTCATTATTGGATAATTGACGTACTATGGCATTTTCACTTGTGTATGATTTTATAACGTGCATGCAAATATTTAATTAACTTGCGTTTTATTAAATATAGAAAGGTCGTTTTTACATGTTGCCCAGCAGGTCAAAAAGTAAGTTGTTCCTGAGAATAATGTTTTCCACCTCAGGTAGATCAATGGGAAAATTTCTTTCCTAATTTTTGTTGTGATGAACAATTTAAGATGTGCTTGCTCTTTATAATGGTAAATAAGTTGGAGTCTGTGTTTAAGCTATACAGCTTCTTTCGTTTTAGGAACTTTTAACTTTTGTTTAAATTTGGTATAGATTGAATTTTGAATCCTATGCTTTTTTCATTCTTTATGTTTAAATATGATAATGATAATACGTTTAATGTATCTAACGATCAAGCTCGGTATTCGTAGAAAACTAAAATTAGATCAACATAAGTTACAGTGTTGCAAATTGTTATTGTTATAATGAATCATGCATATATTATGTTGAAAATGCAGATCGTAATTGTTATAATAACCGAAGTTATTTTTCTATGAAATGGTTATTCGAATTCAAGTCTTATGTAAATAAATAAAATAATAGTCTTTCATGTTAGAGTAGGGCCATGTTAGAGCAGGCCGGTCTTCACAAGGTAAAATGAAAGAATTTTAATTTTTTTTCGTATTTCGGTCATAGTGGACCTATGAAATCTAATAAGTTTCACTACTAGAAACAATATTTATTGCAACGCCCATTTTCAATAGCCGCCGACAGCTCATCGTTTTTTTACGGCGGCTGCCAAAGGCAAGTAATTGTCATGGCCTTACTGCAAATAAAATAAACTATCTGTTAGTAGCCGTCGAAAGCCTCGCAAATATAGTCGTCGACAGCTGTTGGAAGTCGTCGAAAAGTCGCGAATAACATTTAAATTTAAACATTTAAATTTTAAATACAGTTTAATCCAGCATCCAATAACTTAAATTTAAACATTTAAATTTTAAATACAGTAATTCAAATGAGTGAGAAAATTCTCACCTTTGATTTTTATTTTGCAATCTGTTCCAATCTTTGATTTTATTGCGTAGATTTCTACGGCTACGGTACTAAACACAATTTGTTTTTCACCAATTTGAACCTCGTATGAAATTTTATTAACTCTTATTAGCTGTCTAGTTTAAATACTTAATTAAATAGCTAAATGTATAATTAATTTTCTATTACAGTGATACCTCACCTTCCGTCCATCACTCACGATCAGGATCCGGCCTCCATCATCCCTGCTTGTTGCCGTCACCTCCGACCAAAGCCAGCACCTCTCATTCGCCTACCAAAATTGCACCTAAGGCCACCAGTCCCTGCCTCCATCGTGCTCGCAAACACCGCATTCCCATTGTTCGCTCGCGGTCCTGCATTTTCCGATCGCGTCCCACCCTACGTCAATCGCCAACCACTGCCACTGCTTTCTCTCTCTGCTGTGCCCACGCACGCCATTCGCCAACCACCATTGCACGCATTCACTTGATTGCGCGCGCCCCCTCTTTTACGTCGATTCCCTCGATCGCGGCGATTTCCCCTAAGTCGCTTGCTCGACTACGCGTTCCTTTTCTTTTCGAATTCGCTTTCAATTCGTATGATTTTATCCTCCATTTTTTTTAATGTTGAATCGCTTTTGAGCTGGAGAGGAGGACACGGTTTTAATGGTAAACGAGGCAGCGTACTGTGGAAGGAAAGGGAACATCGTATTGGAGAAGCTTTGACTTTCTTCCTTTTTTATATTCAAAATATCTCAAATCTCATATCTCGAAATTTCGAACTCCTATCGACACATGCCACTAGGCGTTCATAATGTCATACCCCTATTCCAAACACAATGAAAAAGGTTTTGAGTCCTACTTCGATTGTATGGAGAAGATAGGTTTTGTACCCAACTTATATAGAATTTTCGATATAAATTTCAGCGCGTTTATATATCGTACGACCAAATGATAACTCCAAACGCTACAAAATTTGAAATCCGGTAATAACACATTATTGAGGATCCAACGAAACTAGTTTCGCCGAATTACGAAACTGTGCCCCGCAAGTCTATTTTTAAATGTTAATTTAAACCAACTATTTTTAAAACTGAACATATCACTTTCAAATTCCATTTTAAAACTTTTATTATCTTTATTAATATTAATATACATTTTACAAGTATTTAAATAATTTTTATCAAGCTTAAAACTCCAGACTCACTATTTTAAACAAAATTCAATTATAACTTCAACAATTAAATTATTCAATAAATTGCTATATTTTAAATTCTGAATTTATTCCATGAATAAAACCCAAATTTTCATATTCAAAAACCAACTATAATTCAACCATTAAATATTCAAAATTAACAACAGAAAAATCCGGGTCGTTACATATTGCCTTATCAATTTGCAAGAATAACGACACACTAGTGCAAATTCATGCTATGCACATGGGTATCACTTATTTGCTAACCATGCATTTATAGGTACTTTTTCTACCCATATGACGGTGAAACATATGCTTTTGGGCTACGAATCTTTCGAATCTGGTTCTTCTTGAACATAAGCGACAAACCGTAAATTATAAATATGCTTAAATAGTTTCAAAGCACATAAAGTATAAAAGATATTTTTTGGAGACGTTGGCGTTACGTTACTAAGAGCGTCAATTTCCTAAATCAAATTGTTAGCAATTAATTTATTTTTATTTTATTTTTGAAAATCCAGGAGAACCCGGCGGACCGGTAAACTACTGAGGAGGGTACAGTAAAGCCGTCCGCTGATCCAAGCCCCCATAGCCCCGAGTAAATTTATATAGGATAAGGAAGTGCATGGTAGGAATCGAACCTGAGTATTTTTTACCAGAACCCAAGCCTCCTTTCCACTGCGCCGCACTCGCGGACAATTAATTTATTTTTATCAACATGGTAATATTATTTGATATATGACTCTTATTCCAATTGGAATCGAATTGGAGGGTAAAAATTATAATAATCCAAACTAATCATATATTATTCTAATTAAATTTAAAATAGTTAATACATTTACCTTAGTTTTAAGTATGAAATAAATGACATTAAATTCATTTCAATTCATAGAGATAAGTATAAAAATTTCCAATATTAACCAATGTAAATTGGGGACCACATGAGATTGAATATGCATTATTATTACATTAAATAAAGTAAATTATGATAAATATATTTTTTATTTGAATTTGAGTTCAAACTAAAAGGAGAATTAAATGCAAAGTACTGCAATTACTTACTATTTTTATCTTTCTAGCTTTATTCGAATATGAGCTATAGATCTATTATATAGTAATTCTAGAATGAATCCTCGTTGATGCTAATTAAAGGAATTAATTTTCTTTAATAGGCATATTCATTGAATAAAAATAATTAACTTAATACCAACGATGGAAAATAACGACAATATTCATTTATAATATCATTAAAAACCTTAACCAAAAAACAAATATATTGTAACAACCCGGTATTTTGTACCGATTAACTATCGTCTTTTGACGATTCCTTCTCCTTATTAATCGCTGTTTGGAAATTTTTAAAGCTGTTGAAATTCTTTTAAATAATTTTGTTAAAGGGTTTCGGGCTTTAAATTTTATTTATTTTGGCCCAAACCTTCGATTGTGTGTTGATATCTACCCAAGAAAACCCGACCCCTTTATCATTTTCTCATTTTTCTAACCCTAATAACAAATCGAACAAGAAAATAGAAATGGCAGACTAGTTTCTTCGTCCTCGTTCCTGCTCCAAAAATTAGGGCTTTGTAGCCTGGATCGCCGATCTATTTCTGGTCGTTGCTGCTTGCGATCGATTCCAGTTAGTCCGTTCCTCTGAGCATTTGTCGATCTTCGCAGCTCCTCCTCTCAGTCGAGCTCTTCCTTTCGCTTCGGGGAAAAAGGTGAGTTCCCTCTCACATCTAATTCTCTCGAGTTGTATTAGAGTTTGAATTCTGTGGTTTCGTTCGTTTTCAATTGCTCGAGTGTCGATTCTTATTGTTTTGGCCATTTGAGGCTAATTTTTGTTGTGCCCAAATTTGACTGTTCGTAATAGGCGAGTGGTTTTCTCTTCACTCCCATCCTCTAATTCGATTGTTGGTTTGATCCATGTCTTAGTTCACTGTATATTTATTCTCATCAGTCTGCATTAGCTTGTACTTCGAGTTGTGTCGTACTGTGTTATTTTGCCTTGAGGTACATTCTGGATGATGTTGCTGCATTGAATTTGGTCATTTATGTACTTTATGTATACTCTCGATAATCATGTTGCACTGCATCGCCACTGTTGCTAGTGTTCTTTGATGTTGAGCCACTGTCTGTCACCGTTTATATGTTCCCTTGATAGCTTGTTGATAATTTATATTGTTGTATTAGTCTTCGACATTTCACTGGCTTTGGCTGACATTGTGTATATACATGATGCCTTGATTTTCATTTGGCTTCACTTGAGAATTTGTGTTGCATTGAGCATGTGATCCTCACTTAGGTGTAGTCTGCACTTGTATTTGTTTTAGGTTTCTAACTCTTTGCTCATTAGCCGGTTCACTGTTCCATGTGTTCACATTGATGTACATGCATTTGTCACGGTTTAATCATCATGATTCTGCCGTGTCTTGTTCATCTAGTTATACTGAGTCAAGTTTCATGTATATTTGATATTGCGGTTTCTTCACTTGGTTCCTGCATATATATAACACCACTTGTTGTTTATGTTATTTTGACCCATGTGCATGTGTCTTTAGCTTGAGTTCATTTTAGTGCATTTGTTACTTGAATTCTGGTCTGCATTGATGAACTGGATCATGGGTTCGATCACCTGCTATGTCTTGTTCATCATTTAGTTCATGTGTGCATTTGTATTGCTGTCTTCATGTACCTGAATGCATGTTGTCACTATGCTTTTGTAGTTCAAGTGTGTTATATTACTACCTTTGTTCTCGTAATTGAAGTTCGCACTGCCTAGCTCACTGTCACATCCATGTATTGTTTCTCCTGTCCTTTGCTTAACTTAGTTTGATAAGAATGCTTACATTTTAGATGATCAGGTTTTCTAATAAAAAGTATACATAAGTTTGGAAATTTTCATGCTTTAGTTTATAGCCTGACATTTCTTAAAATCACATAGTACTATAAGTGGTATCTGATAGCCTGGCAGTGAATGCACTACATTTTATTATCCTTACAACTATCAAACTGTGAATATATATAAATAATTAGAATAGAATATAGTTGTTTGTGGCCTTCAATGGGATTTGTTTACTTTGGTTTTGTATGTCTTCTATGCCTTTGCTTGGAAAGTGGTCAAGCATCACCCATGTATTTGGGTTTAAATGCAGATTCTTTCTAGGTGAATAGTAGCAGGTTGTTGCTTCCTAGTTGCCTTTGCTTTGTAGCCTTGCAATTGAACACATTAATTTGGGTTTAAGTGCAAAGCTTTCTTTTGTGAATAGTAGCAACTTTTATTGCTTTTAACATTGATACGTCCTAGCCTAGCTTGAAAGTTGTCATATATATTTGCTTTAGCATTAAATGCATGCGTCCTTGCCTTGGCATGTCAACCTATGTTTTGTTTAGTTGCATTCCTCTGGTCTCTTCATTTTTGACACTGTTTTGTCGCTGAGACTGCCCTTGTACATGCTTCACTGCATCATCTTCTACCTGTTGCACTTGCTATGATGTTCATATGTACTGCCCTTGTACATGCTTCACTGCATCATCTTCTACCTGTTGCCACTGTCTTCTTTGTAGTTGCATTCTGCCCTTGTCTTTGCAACTGTTTGCTACTGTAGCTTCATCGTGGTGGTTGCTTCGTATTCGCTTACGTCTGCAGTTGCTCGTGTTTTGCAGTTTTTCCCCCTGTTGGGATTTGCTTTTTGAATCACTTGAGTTGAACCCGATTTCGGGGTTTGACCTAGTGATCATTTGTGACTTTCACTGAGCCTTTGCGTATCTCTTGCAATAGTGGCGAGGCAGTGCACGCGTGCGTGCACTGCAGCCACCCAGAATCGATTGCTTTACATTGATTTAGTCGAATTGATAAATTGTTTATTTATCTCTGTTGATGATTTAAATCTGCTGATTTTTGTTAAACACTGTTAAGTGTTATATTGACCGTTATCCGGTTTCTTTGTTTAAAGAATCGGATAGACGGGAATTATTGCGACTGTCGTCTATTTAAATTATTACTGCCTATATGCACTAATAAACTGGTTTGAATTAGACTGATCCGGGTATTATTTTCTTTTGAATGTAATACTCGGGTCAGACCGAGTATTTACAGGTTGTAGATTTTTAGCTTTGGGTTGCTGCTAGAGCTATGAAGACTTTTTATATCATTTGAAGTGGTCTTTGTCGTGTTGTAGTAGTCAGTGTGTCTGTTTTAAGATGATAATGTATTCATGTATATTAGTCGATAATGTACTTGTATATATAACTTCTTGAGTCGACAGTTGTAGTTGTATCATTTGTATTGTGTCAAATGTATTGTAACTGATATCAGTTATTATATATCTGAGACTTTTCGTTCCATCTGTATTCCGCATTTATGTTATCTGTGTTATTTTTATATCTATTGTCCTAAACTATTATAGCCACTGTGTAGTAGCTTTGAGTTTGCATCGGTATGTCGGAGTTCCTCTAAAGATGAAATGCAATGTTTTATTATCTGACATATCGGTGCTCGCACAAAGCAATTACACAGATGGTCGCTCCTCAACAGCCTTATTCTCCGTGCTGGTTGACAGCACTACACCGTAGTGTTCTTGGCTAGCGTGGGTACAGAGGTGGGGCATCACAGCTTGGTATCAGAGCCTGGGGTTTAGGACAATTATAAAACATAACTTAGATGGAACATGTGTTACAACTATTTGTCGATGTTTTATCTCTCATCTTTACATATGACTATTTTTGACTGTTAGGTATGAATTTCTAACGCTTATTCTTGTGTTTTCGGCTTTGAATTGATTTAGCCGATGTTGATTTTGTTTTAATTTGGCAAATTAAAGCCATTTTGACTTTTGGACTTTGTTCCACTTTTGTTCTATGCTATGAGTGTCATTGTGTACCTGTTACACTGTGATGAAAAAATAGCTGGACTAGTTTCAAAATTGAGTAATTTTGATTTCTCATTCACATCTAGTTTGAATCCCAGTGATTTTGAACTTGATATTTTGTGTTTTCCTCATCTTGAATTCCATTCGACTTCTGTCACTTTGTTTTTGAGAAATTGCTAATTTCTTGATTTTTAAGACTCTGATTTTGTTTGCCGTTGGTTTCTTTGATAATGATGATTGATTCATTTTGTACTCGACTGCGGCTATTAATTGTTGACTTCGACATTGACTTGATTCTTACTTTTGTTGAAGTCATTTATGCATTTCTGCTCGATTTGCTTTGTTTTTCCAGTTGATAATCGATTCTTCTTTTCTAATTAGTTGTTATCACCTTTGTCGATTTTGATAACTTCTATTTCTGGAATTTTTGGGTATTCCTACTTTGATGAATTTGGAATCGAATTCTTTGGATTTTATTCACGTCTTCGAATGTGAAATTTTAGTGAACTGACTTGGTTTCCTAATTTAATCGATTCTTGATCATTTCCCCGATTTGTTGCTATCATTTATTAGCAACTTTGATGACATTTTCTTCGGGATTTTTGTGAACATACTTTCTGATGGATTCAGTATCGATTTCTTTGGATTCCATTCACATCTTCGTATGTGAATTCTTGTGATTGATTGTTTCTACAATCATTTTTGTGATTTGTCACTTTAAAAATATAAAGGTTTTCTATACTAGTAGTAAATATTAAAATCCTTTTTTCCAAACGATTTCAAAACTATTTTACTACAAAACTCTTTTTCTTAAACCGTTTTCCAATCTATTAGTATATACAAGCCTTTATTTCACTCGTATGAGAAATTGAATTAAACGGCCTAGTAAAACAAGTGGTATGAAACGCTTGCGTTTACTTCGTCTGTTAACTCCTGGACTTGTTCGATTGAACCTTTTGTGACAATTTTCTAGTGTAGATTTACAGTTTGTTCGTAAATATTTAAGTTAAGCAAGTGGTTATGGGACATGAAGCTAAACTTTTATATTTACTAGCTCAGTGTAATTGACACTTCTCGTTGATCATGACGATCATTTTATGATTTAGACTAGCAATTGTGCGATGTCTTTTCGTTTGCAAGGTTAGACTAGACCGCAGTGGTGTGATTCCGACTCACACATATCTCTTTGTCCGCAAGGTTAGTCTAGACCGCAGTAGTGTGATTCCGACTCACACATATCTTTTTGTTTGCGAGGTTAGACTAGACACCACTTGTGTGATTCCATTCACACATACCTTTTTGCTTTTTGGTTAGTCTAGACCTTAATTAGTGTGATTCCGACTCACACATATCTTTTTGTTTGCGAGGTTAGACTAGACACCACTTGTGTGATTCCATTCACACATACCTTTTTGCTTTTTGGTTAGTCTAGACCTTAAATTTGTGTGATTCCACTCACACATATCTTTTTCTCTGCGAGGTTAGCCTAGACCTCAATCTGTGTGATTCCGACTCACACGTGTGGGATAGCGACCCACGGTCTTCGGACCATTCCTGTGTAAAAATTTAATGGATGGCTTCCATGAGATAGCGTCTCGTCTTGTGATACCGGTGTTTTGGAGTTTTCATGCTCCCATTTTGTGATAGGCATTTCCCTTTTCCCTTTTTATGGTTTAGACTAGCAAATGTGCGATGTCTCTTTCTCTGCGATGTTAGCCTAGACCTCAATCTGTGTGATTCCGACTCACACGCGTGGGATAGCGACCCACGGTCTTCGGACCATTCCTGTGTGAAACTCTAATGGTTAGCCACCATGAGATAGCATCTCGTCTTGTGATACCGGTGTTTTGGAGTTTTCATACTCTCGTTTTTTGATAGGCTTTTCCCCCCTCTTTTTGTGATTTCTGGATTTCTTGTGATGATTTCTAGAATTTGTACTTCACCAATTTTCGTGATTTCTATTGACAAGTTTTGTCAATTTTTGTGTATTGGTGAATTCATGTGTTATTGACTTGTTATGAATACAAGTTTAGGGTATGATATCCCTTTCTATCTTTGAGAAGATTCTTGTGACATTTTTGATGAATGAAAATTCATTTGGCATTATATTTTGATGCCAGTTATTTTGATGAGATTTTGACGTGTTAACTTCAGTACTCGTCAATTTTGAAATGGATTTACAAGCGGTTCTCCCGCAATACTGATATTGCTAATCTAATCACGTGTTTTCAAAATTCTTTATTTTTAAAAGTTGTTTCAAAATATAAATTAAAATTGTTTTCAAAATTTTTACAGCTTACATTTTCAAAAGAACGAGGAAGCGATTTAAACATTTCAGAAAAATCGAGGACTATGACCCCTTTCTTTTACTGATTCGCTTAATTCCGGACTTGTCCATTTGAGAATGTGAAATGTTATTTTTAAAACACACAATCCTGCACATTCAAGGAAACGATAAAGAGATTTAAACGATTTAGCAAAAGTAAGGAGTATGGAACCATACTTTTTCTACTTCGGTTAATTCCGGACACGTTAATTGAATATTTACGACTTCTGATTATCGTTTTTGATAATCAGATATTTGTGAAATTTGATTATCGTTTGAGATAATCAAATATTTTTCGATTTGATAATCGAATATTTGTGATTTCTGATTATCGTTTTTGATAATCAATATTTGTGAAATTTGATTATCGTTTGAGATAATTAAATATTTTTTTCGATTTGATAATCGAATATTTGTGATTTCTGATTATCGTTTTTGATAATCAGATATTTCTGAAATTTGATTATCACTTTTGATAGTTAAACCTATTTGCGATTTTGAGATTTGAGCTCCGTCTTTTTCTCTGACGATTCAGGTGAGTAATTTGATTTACTCACATTCAATTCGTGCAGTACGTGAATTCGGCTCTGTTTTTCCTTTTCTTTTAAATGCTGGAACTCGATTGATTCTCCCTTTTGATAGTCGTCTGATTTTGATTCCTTGATCCCCACGATTGTTGATTCTTTTGACTTGAAGCAGTCGAACCTTTTGATTCTATATCTGATACTTCCATAATTCCTATACTTCCCTGTTGACCTTTGCTTTGCTTATGCATTCGACATTGTTATGTTCTTATGGTTGTTACCTCTTTCCCACTTATCTCTTAGGATTGCGAGGACGCAATTTCTTTAAGGAGGGGAGTCTGTAACAACCCGGTATTTTGTACCGATTAACTATCGTCTTTTGACGATTCCTTCTCCTTATTAATCGTTGTTTGGAAATTTTTAAAGCTGTTGAAATTCTTTTAAATAATTTTGTTAAAGGGTTTCGGGCTTTAAATTTTATTTATTTTGGCCCAAACCTTCGATTGTGTGTTGATATCTACCCAAGAAAACCCGACCCCTTTATCATTTTCTCATTTTTCTAACCCTAATAACAAATCGAACAAGAAAATAGAAATGGCAGACTAGTTTCTTCGTCCTCGTTCCTGCTCCAAAAATTAGGGCTTTGTAGCCTGGATCGCCGATCTATTTCTGGTCGTTGCTGCTTGCGATCGATTCCAGTTAGTCCGTTCCTCTGAGCATTTGTCGATCTTCGCAGCTCCTCCTCTCAGTCGAGCTCTTCCTTTCGCTTCGGGGAAAAAGGTGAGTTCCCTCTCACATCTAATTCTCTCGAGTTGTATTAGAGTTTGAATTCTGTGGTTTCGTTCGTTTTCAATTGCTCGAGTGTCGATTCTTATTGTTTTGGCCATTTGAGGCTAATTTTTGTTGTGCCCAAATTTGACTGTTCGTAATAGGCGAGTGGTTTTCTCTTCACTCCCATCCTCTAATTCGATTGTTGGTTTGATCCATGTCTTAGTTCACTGTATATTTATTCTCATCAGTCTGCATTAGCTTGTACTTCGAGTTGTGTCGTACTGTGTTATTTTGCCTTGAGGTACATTCTGGATGATGTTGCTGCATTGAATTTGGTCATTTATGTACTTTATGTATACTCTCGATAATCATGTTGCACTGCATCGCCACTGTTGCTAGTGTTCTTTGATGTTGAGCCACTGTCTGTCACCGTTTATATGTTCCCTTGATAGCTTGTTGATAATTTATATTGTTGTATTAGTCTTCGACATTTCACTGGCTTTGGCTGACATTGTGTATATACATGATGCCTTGATTTTCATTTGGCTTCACTTGAGAATTTGTGTTGCATTGAGCATGTGATCCTCACTTAGGTGTAGTCTGCACTTGTATTTGTTTTAGGTTTCTAACTCTTTGCTCATTAGCCGGTTCACTGTTCCATGTGTTCACATTGATGTACATGCATTTGTCACGGTTTAATCATCATGATTCTGTCGTGTCTTGTTCATCTAGTTATACTGAGTCAAGTTTCATGTATATTTGATACTGCGGTTTCTTCACTTGGTTCCTGCATATATATAACACCACTTGTTGTTTATGTTATTTTGACCCATGTGCATGTGTCTTTAGCTTGAGTTCATTTTAGTGCATTTGTTACTTGAATTCTGGTCTGCATTGTTGAACTGGATCATGGGTTCGATCACCTGCTATGTCTTGTTCATCATTTAGTTCACGTGTGCATTTGTATTGCTGTCTTCATGTACCTGAATGCATGTTGTCACTATGCTTTTGTAGTTCAAGTGTGTTATATTACTACCTTTGTTCTCGTAATTGAAGTTCGCACTGCCTAGCTCACTGTCACATCCATGTATTGTTTCTCCTGTCCTCTGCTTAACTTAGTTTGATAAGAATGCTTACATTTTAGATGATCAGGTTTTCTAATAAAAAGTATACATAAGTTTGGAAATTTTCATGCTTTAGTTTATAGCCTGACATTTCTTAAAATCACATAGTACTATAAGTGGTATCTGATAGCCTGGCAGTGAATGCACTACATTTTATTATCCGTACAACTATCAAACTGTGAATATATATAAATAATTAGAATAGAATATAGTTGTTTGTGGCCTTGCAATGGGATTTGTTTACTTTGGTTTTGTATGTCTTCTATGCCTTTGCTTGGAAAGTGGTCAAGCATCACCCATGTATTTGGGTTTAAATGCAGATTCTTTCTAGGTGAATAGTAGCAGGTTGTTGCTTCCTAGTTGCCTTTGCTTTGTAGCCTTGCAATTGAACACATTAATTTGGGTTTAAGTGCAAAGCTTTCTTTTGTGAATAGTAGCAACTTTTATTGCTTTTAACATTGATACGTCCTAGCCTAGCTTGAAAGTTGTCATATATATTTGCTTTAGCATTAAATGCATGCGTCCTTGCCTTGGCATGTCAACTTATGTTTTGTTTAGTTGCATTCCTCTGGTCTCTTCATTTTTGACACTGTTTTGTCGCTGAGACTGCCCTTGTACATGCTTCACTGCATCATCTTCTACCTGTTGCACTTGCTATGATGTTCATATGTACTGCCCTTGTACATGCTTCACTGCATCATCTTCTACCTGTTGCCACTGTCTTCTTTGTAGTTGCATTCTGCCCTTGTCTTTGCAACTGTTTGCTACTGTAGCTTCATCGTGGTGGTTGCTTCGTATTCGCTTACGTCTGCAGTTGCTCGTGTTTTGCAGTTTTTCCCCCTGTTGGGATTTGCTTTTTGAATCACTTGAGTTGAACCCGATTTCGGGGTTTGACCTGGTGATCATTTGTGACTTTCACTGAGCCTTTGCGTATCTCTTGCAATAGTGGCGAGGCAGTGCACGCGTGCGTGCACTGCAGCCACCCAGAATCGATTGCTTTACATTGATTTAGTCGAATTGATAAATTGTTTATTTATCTCTGTTGATGATTTAAATCTGCTGATTTTTGTTAAACACTGTTAAGTGTTATATTGACCGTTATCCGGTTTCTTTGTTTAAAGAATCGGATAGACGGGAATTATTGCGACTGTCGTCTATTTAAATTATTACTGCCTATATGCACTAATAAACTGGTTTGAATTAGACTGATCCGGGTATTATTTTCTTTTGAATGTAATACTCGGGTCAGACCGAGTATTTACAGGTTGTAGATTTTTAGCTTTGGGTTGCTGCTAGAGCTATGAAGACTTTTTATATCATTTGAAGTGGTCTTCGTCGTGTTGTAGTAGTCAGTGTGTCTGTTTTAAGATGATAATGTATTCATGTATATTAGTCGATAATGTACTTGTATATATAACTTCTTGAGTCGACAGTTGTAGTTGTATCATTTGTATTGTGTCAAATGTATTGTAACTGATATCAGTTATTATATATCTGAGACTTTTCGTTCCATCTGTATTCCGCATTTATGTTATCTGTGTTATTTTTATATCTATTGTCCTAAACTATTATAGCCACTGTGTAGTAGCTTTGAGTTTGCATCAGTATGTCGGATTTCCTCTAAAGATGAAATGCAATGTTTTATTATCTGACATATCGGTGCTCGCACAAAGCAATTACACAGATGGTCGCTCCTCAACAGCCTTATTCTCCGTGCTGGTTGACAGCACTACACCGTAGTGTTCTTGGCTAGCGTGGGTATAGAGGTGGGGCGTCACATATATTATTAAAAAATTTAAATTAACTAAATTATGCATCTTCTCACATAAATTCCAAAATTGCCAACGAACTCATGCGACTTCGTAGTTATTAACTTTAGAATGGAAAACTTAATACATTATTCAAAATGTACAACTTAAATTAGAACTAGAACTAAATAATGGAAAGGTGTTAGCAAAAAAAATACAACTAAATGCTAAATTAATTTTTAGATTTGTAATAAATGATATTAAGTGAAGGAATATAAATAAGTTAAAATAAATTGAACAATCATCAGAAAATTAATTTTTCAACTCTCTGGCTTATTGATTACATTATTTTAACCCAAGGCGAATAACAAATTAGGCACCAATATAAACATCAATCTTTTGTAAAAATAGATAGAAAGAAATGACCCAAAAATCATTACATATACATATCTATATACATACATGCATACATACATACATACATACATACATATATATATATATTTATATTTATGTATGTATATATATCTAAAGTTTTAGAGAAAACTCAATTCATTTATATTATTCGCAACATATATAAAACTCAAAATAAATGGAATTTGGTTAGCAAATAGCACGTCTAAATAATAAATTTACCTTTTAAATTTAGAAATAGAATATCTTTAAGTGAATAAATAGGGATAAGGTAGCACAAAACCAAAAATCATGTAAAATTTAATATGTAAATTCTCTAACTTCCCGGTTCCGTTATTTTAATCTAATGCTCGTAATAATTTTGGAGACAATAAAAGGACAAAAGAATTGAGCCAAAAATTATTCTATATTCATCAATTTTAGAACGTAAAACTCAACATAGGGCAATTCCATTCATATACCAATAATTAACGTAAATTAGAAAATACAACAAACTTGACAATGGTACATGGTTTGCACAAAATATTGCTAAATAATAAATTTATTTTTAATTGCAATAAGAGATCTTTAAGCGAAGAAATAAAGATAAGTTGCTACAAAAACTGAAAAATCATCTGAAATTAATCTTTCAATCACATGACTCGTCGATTCCATTATTTCAGCTTAAAAATATACAACAAATTATTTGGCAATAACGAACTAAGCCGTGAATAAAAAATAAACATAAAGAAACGACCCAAAATATCTTTCTATATTTATTAATTTTAGAATGGAAAACTTAATACATTTATTATTCAAATATAAAACTCAAATGAGAACTAGAATTAAATAAATGGAAGATGCTTGGTAAAAATACAACTAAATAACAATATTTAATTTTTACTCATAATAAAATCTTGAAGTTAACAAACTGAGATAAGTTACTACAAAATTGATAAACCACCTAAAATTTAGTCTTTCAATTCTCTAACTCATTTTATTATTTCAATCTAAAATACACAATAATTTAGGTAAGAATTAAAAGTCCACCTTTAATAAAAAATAATAATAAACATAAGTAAATGAGCAAAAAATTATTCTATAGTTATTAATTTTGAAACGAAAACATAAAACATTTATGTTATTTAGAGCAAGCTTAAAAATGGAAGTTATATTATTCCATAGTTATGGGTGTAAATGATTAGTTATTAAATGATTTAATTTTATATATATTTACTAATAGTTGTAATATCTCTGGTGTCACACTTTTTTGTGTCAACGTAAACTATCAAAAATGCCCCTTTACAGTATTAAGGAATCTTAATATTCCTTAAAAATAAGATATAACAGTTAAACTTGTCTGATATTAACAAATCTTAATATCTCCTAAAAATAGAATCTAACAAATAAACATCTTTACAAATTCAAATTATCCACCTACACTTAAAATAAGATCTAACATATAAACAATTTTTCTTTATTAATTAGCTACAAATTCATTGTTTATTAATCAACAACACAGATAAAAATCAAACTAACAAAAAATCAAATGTTGCAACTTAGAAATAAAAGTTTAAATTAACTACACATTATTTCAATGTAAAAACATGGCTAAATATTTGTGCAAACCATTTTTTCTTGAACGTGTTAATCATATATAATCTGTAGAAAAATAATTCATACGCGAGACACATTCCCTTATCATGCATGAAGCGCGTGCCCAAATGCTCGTTAATAGTAATAAATTTGATGAAATACATTTTTTGTGTTAACATAAACTACCAAAAATGCCCCTCAACATACATTATCACATCTTTATATCCATAAAAATAGACATAATAATTAACTTTCCTTTACATTTCAAAACATTCATCTACAAATGTCACCAACATCACTTAAAAATAGAATCGAGCAAGTAATCTTCTTTTTTATTAATTAGTTTTGTATTAATTAATCATATGAAAAAAAATTCAAACTAACAAAAAATTAAATATTACACCTTAAAAATAAAAATCCAAACTAACTACATATGATTTCAATCCAAAAGTATGATTAAATATTTTTGACAATCATTTTCTTCTGAATGTGTTAAACATATACAATTACTGAAAAACAATTCATGCACCATCATCATGCATGAAGTGCGTGCTGTAATACTCGTTATAATCGTACAATTTTAGCTCTTAATTTCAGTTTTCGTGATTTTTTTCAGTTTGTCATTCAAATTATATTGAATCAAGCGATAGTAAAATCCTTAGTAAATAAATAGACCTAATTAATAGCATGTAGTAAAAGCCTTTACAATTTTAACCATATATTTGAAGCTATTCTTTATTAAATAAAGAATATACTAATCAATAGCTGTTATTCTACGTTCATTTTTTTAGCAAAATGCCTTAAAAATAGGATTCTAATAAATGCTACAACCACTACAAATATATTATGAAATTCTATGCCTTAAATATAGGCATAGATTTATGTTGGCAACTATAATTTTTATACTAAATCAAGTGATTGTAAAATCCTTACCGAATATAAATAGACCAAATCAATAGTATGCAATAACAGTCTTTACAATTTTGACTAAATATTTGGTGCTAATCTTTATTAAATAAAATAGACCTAGCCAAATGCATTAAATATAGGATTCTAGAAAATGCTACAACTCCAATAAATATCTTGAGAAATTTTCTTTTCCTCTTCACTCTTGTCATTCACAATCCAACACTTTCAACGTTCTCCACTCTCCACTATTATTCACATTTATCCACTACTGCTCACCACCATTTACCTCCAAGACCATTTTTCTTTTAAAGCTTTAGGTAAGGCCATTAGGTCTATTTTATTTAATAAAGACTAGCTTAAAAGATTGGTCAAAATTGTAAAGGTTTTTACTACATGTTATTAATTATGTCTAATGTAAACTTTCTTTTGCATTTCATGCTAATATTATTTTTCGTTACCTTTTTTATTTTAATTTTTTTATGAGCTTGTGTATAAAGGGTATTTTATGAACTTTATGGTCAGGCCAAAAGATTGCGCAATAAAAACTATGTACTAATTTTGGTAAACATTTTAACTGTAATAAATATAAACATTTTTAGAAAACTTACAATAACAAAACCCTAATTGTATATATTATATATATAGATATATATACTAATATAATATATGCTGCCACAAAATCATGTAATAAAAGTCAAAAAGTATATACAGTAATTATATTATACATTTATCTTTCCTCGAATGATTTCTCTAGCCTAGACTAACGGGCACGGACGTTATTTTGTAATATTATGGTTGGAAACTTAAAAAACTAGGATCTGTTCGAGAAATTAATTAACATTAAATTGTACATAAAAATGAAACCCTCCTTTCTTCAGTACCCTCATAACCCTTTTGCTTCAAATCTTACCAAATCTGTCGAAGATGCATTGTATAAATCGGAAGCCTATGGAAAGCATAACTCTATTTTTTACAAGCCGTTATCACGATGAAACCTACCACCACTGTTGCTGAGCTGATAAAGGCCCAGGAAAGAGCATCAAGGGAGATAAATTGGGTATTCGAATGTATTGACTAGGAAATGGAAAAGAGAGCTAAAAGAAAAATGGAAGAGAGCGCTGACAGAGAAATGGAATAGAGCGCTGACCAGGATCATGATCCTACACTAGGTGAAGTCAAATTATGGTATGTGTATTCTATAATTCTCCACCGGTATTCTCTTCAATTTCTCTCTTAGCACTCTCTTCCATTTTCTGGTCCTTACATTTGGATAACCGATTGATCTCCCCTAACACCCTTTCTAGGCCTTTATCGACTCCGCAACAGTGATGGTAGGTTTCATCATGACTACTCTTGAAATAGGGTTACGCTTTCCATAAGCTTCTGATTTATACAATTCATATTCAGCCGATTTTGCAAGGTTTGAAGCAAAAGGGTTACGAGGGTATTCAAGAAAGGAAGGTTTCATTTTTAAATATAATTTAATGTTAGTGAACTTCCAGTACAGATCCTATTTTTATTAAGTTTACATCCATAATGTTACAAAATTACATTGTTGCTCCGTATGGTCTAGAGAAATAATTCAAGGAAAGATAAATGTGTAATATAATTACCATATGTGCACCTTGACTATTATTAACTGATTTTGCGGTGGCTTATAGTATATTATTATACTCATTGGGTTTTGTTATTGTAAGTATTCTATTTTCTTTATACTTATTGCAATTAAAATGTTAATCAAAATTAGTACATAGTTTCCATTGCCAAGACAACTCTTTTAAAAATACTGGACATAAGCTTGCATTTAAGGCAAAAAGATGTAAACTATTCTTATGTGAAAACATATGATGTTAAATTAATGAAACTTATACTACATATTTCATTACACTTAAATACACCCATAGTAATAAGACAATTGATATTTTAATATATAAGTCCCATAATGATCATATTTTATTTATTTTTATGCATAACGTAGAGATAAAACTAATAATATATTGAATATAAATATTTCTTATAGTGCATATTACATATTATTCAAATTTCCAACAATATGGTATTTGCTACGCTGATATTTTTGTCTATTATAAGTCTTGATAATTAAATATATGAACTTTTAATACTTTAATAACATATGGTATTTAGGTACTTTAATGATACATAACAATATACATCCTATAAATATTTGATCAAGGAAACGATAATACTTAGTTATTATTATTGCTTGATTGGTTGTTTAACTCAAAATCTTTAAGTACGAACACCTCGTGAATTTAGTTTCACAATTTGACTACGGGATATTCGATAAATAATAATGTTGGTTTAAAATTAAAGAAATTATGAATATGTTTTATAAATTGATTTTGTAAACTGGATATATAAAACATGCATTATAAAGGAATTTTTAAGAATTTAAATTTCAGTATTTTTGAAAGGAATTTCGAATGATTTTCGGAAAAGGAATAATGATAGTATTTTTTCTAAATGGGATTTTGAAAATGAAAAACAATCTTATGATTAATCAATTCGAGTGGCTTGAAAGAAACTAAAAATGAGCAGGCTATGCATTCGGATGGAAAACGCTTCTCCTAAGTGTTCCCCTTCTTGTCAAGGAAATATGTGATACTGTTGACATTACCTAGTTCCTTGATATCATTTTTGAGTTACTCGATCTATATAATTTTATAAAGTTTAAAAAGGATAATGTGAATGATTAATTGATAAATTAATTCATGGTTTTCAATTTTTATCAAATTGTGTTATCTTAATTAATAAGCATTGGTATGCTTTGATCTTTTAAAAAAAGTTATCAATGAATGATTTTGGGTTTGTAGTAAACGATGTTTTAGCAACATTTTTTTTTAAACCCTTGAATGACACTTTGGAAGAAATTTTATGGGTCTATTTATATCTTTAATAATGAGATTTTAAAGATAATAACAAGTGTTGTAATCTTTTATAAAAAGTTAGAAAATATTATAATTAACATGTTTTAGAAAGAAAAGTTCATTATAACAATATTTTTGTAGTAATTATTTTAGTCTCTTTGATTATATTTTAAAGGTAAGAGGAAAAAATTTGTTAAGTAATTTGTGAATAGTGAATATACTTGTAACATTTGAATAAGTATATAAATACTTTTTAAATTTTAAAACTGGTATAAGTAAAGAATATATATATATAATAGGTTTTAATTAGTAAAGGAGTGTTAATCGGTAAAGAATGTTTTCACCAAATAAAGAATGTTTTAACATTTGATTTTAGATAAAGGAAGTTTTTGGTAATTTATCAATTTAATAAATTATTTTGAAAAAGGAGCTATATTTTTTTTTAGAAACCATTAAGATATGTTTAGTGATGTGTTATAATAAAACGATATTTATCTTTTGAAAAGAAATGCTTTTTTTAAGTAGAAATATTTGAAAATAAAAATGTAAAATGGTTATGTGTAAAGAAGTATATTTATAAAAGTTTGAATAAAAGATGAAAGTTTCATAAAGTACTTTCATAGGAATTTTAGAAAGGTTAATAAATATATATGAAGTATGTGGATCATCACGTCACAAGATTTAGTCTAAGATTCAAGTGCAGAACTTTGAGGTGTTTACACCGGTCTAAAAAAGAATTTATCACTTGATTCTTGATAACGAACATTGATGTGGATTTATGGTTAGATACTTAAGTTTGTATCATAGGCGAGAGTTATGCAAGAAAAACTAAAATTCTGATCGAAAAGCTTGATAAGTGTCCGTACTAAAAGATCGGGGGATCAATACTAGTTAAGAAGTGAAGTTGTGAATTTGAATAGTAGATCGAATCATATGTTATGTACGATTGATCTATATACATCGTACAAATGTAAGTTTAAAAATAAATATTTTGGGCAAACCTTTGGGTTTTTGCTTTGGGTAATTTCGGGGACGAAATTCTTTTAAGGGGGAAGTTTGTAACGACCCGCAAATTTATCGCTTTGATGAATTATATTTATTTTTAAAATTATTCAAATAAAAGATTGATAATACAAGTAATATTTTTTTGAGTTATAATAAATAATAATAATCCTATTTTGAATAAATATTTACAAATATATTTTCCTCGGAGACTAGATCGATAAAATAGCCGAAAACCGTTTTATCGAAAACCAGCTCTATAATTGTAAAACGTTGAGCATAAAGCTAGGTACATACACTTATTTTTATAGTTGAACAAGAATATGAAATAAAATAAGTGAAAATTAGGCACACATCCTTAAAATGGAAGTTAATTCAAAGCGGATCCCTGTGGTAAAATATATATTTTCTACATCCCTGTTTCTGTTTTCCGCCAATTTTTTTCCCAAATTACCCTTGCGCTTCGCAATCGAGCTGATTCTTCTACTTATTTTTCGATTTAAATGGAAAACTACAATTAAATTAAAGACGAATCAATTTTTTTATGAAATATGATATTCTTAATATTTGCAGTTATGAATAATCACAACAAATTTCTGCAAATATATGCGCAATAGTTGCAGAAATTTCTGCAACTATACGCAATAGTTGCAGACATTTCTGCAACTATAAGCAATAGTTGTAGAAATGTCTGCAACTATAAGCAATAGTTGCGGTAATTTCTACAACTATACACAATAGTTGCAGACATTTCTACAACTATTAGCAATAGTTGCATTTCTGCAACTATATGCAATAGTTGCAGATATTTCTGCAACTATGCGCAATAGTTGTAGACATTTCTGCAACTATGCGCAATAGTTGCAGACATTTCTGCAACTATGCGCAATAGTTGCAGACATTTCTGCAACTATTTGCATATAGTTGCATTTCTGCAACTATATGCAATAGTTGCAGAAATGTTTGCAACTATATGCAATAGTTGCAGATATTTCTGCAACTATACTATATAGTTGCATAAATTTCTGCAACTATACCCAATAGTTGCAGACATTTCTGCACCTATACCATATAGCTGCAGAAATATCTGCAATTATTTGCAAATTTTGTAAATTTGAAAAAAAATAAAAAAGTTTAAAATTTGCTGAATTATCTGCAAATATTTGAAATAATTGCACCTTTAATACAAATATGAATTTTTGGTATCAATAATGGATCTCATTTCAAAGATCATAAAATTTGTGATTTTTTGGTGAAAACGGTTTGTTGATCCGGTTTTTGTACATAAAGTTATACGCGTTTGAATTGTTTAAAACGTAAAGGGTATTTGTGTATTTTTGCTTGCGCGAATTTGAAAATAGGGAGCGGAAATGTAAGTTTTGTATGTGAATGATGTTTTGTTTATTTTGAAACTTATTAGGGATGTGAGCCAAACTTACCCATAAAATAATTTACTGTATGTTTGAAAATTAAATGTATTTATGACATCGTCGGTAATGCCCTTATATTTAATAATTGACTTATTAAATTAAATTGAGTTTTGATGATCTAATAATTATTATAATTATTTAAGTAATGATTTTAAAAAGTTTTAGAAATTGAACTTTAACTTTTAAACTCAAAAGATCCTTTCCATATAAGCGATACCGATTATGGAACAATTTTTTCATAACCGAAATCGAACTTTAACTTTTAAAAACTGAACGTGTGCTTGATTTCCACATTACAATATTGGTAAACACTTTTAGAAATACTCTTTCAATATGTTCTTTTATATGACAGAAATTTATAATACTAAGTGTATTAAAATAAGGGTCAAAAACAAATGTCGTTATAACATTGTTTACTATAAACTCACAAATAATTTACACTTTGCTTTATTTATAAATAATTCCTTTTAAAGGATTTTCTTATTTATAAATCATTATATTTAAACAACATTTATTATCCCAAAAGATAATAAAACAATTTAAATCTCTTTATAAATTTAAAACAAAATTAATTATCCCGAAAGATAATTAATCACATTTAATCCCTTTTAAATAAACAAATCAATTATTTTACATAAAATATTTAACTATTCCCAAACTTTATATCTTTAGTAAATTAACTTTAAAATCTTTATTAAACCGGTTTATTAACTTTAAAAAAAACACTAAATCAGTTAATTAACTTAAACACTTTTATTATATAAGTTAGTTTACTTTAATCACTTAAATCAATTAATTAACTTTAAATATCACTAATTAAAAAGATTTATTAAATTCAAATAATCATTAATTAAAATAAATGATTAATCATAAAAATTAATAATTAAAATGATTAACTAATTTTCAAAAATCATTAGTTAAGACAATTATTTAACTGTAAAATCATCATATATTCAAAATGATTAATAAAGTTTACAATCATTGATTAAAAGGACTTAACTAAATTCAAATCCCATTAATCACATAGATTAATAAATTCCAAAATATCATTAACAAAAAATGATTAATTAAATTCAAATATCATTATTTAGATTGATTGATTACTTTTAAATAACATAAAATATGATTATTAATTTCAGTTATCATTAATTAAAATAATTAATTAAACTCAAAGAATCATTAGTAAAAATGATTAATTAAATCCTTTCTCATTTAAATCAAAAATAAACCAATCATTAATTAAATTGGTTAATTAATTTCAAAATCACTAGTTAAAATGATTAACTAATTTAAATTATCATTAATCAAAATGATTAATGAATTTTAACACTTTGTTTAGTGAAAATCCAAGCTCAAGTTCAAAAACGTACGATAGTGGATTGGGGATGAAAATTAATAAATGACGATATAGAAAAGTCGCTATAACGACACTTAACAAATTAAATGGAATATCAGGATTTATTTTAATTATCCATCAATATAATAGCATAAGGATGTAAATAATTATTCGCGAGAAACCCCTTAGGGTCTCCTTATAGATTTTGTAACAACCCGCATATTTGTCGATTTTATATTTAAATATTTTATCGTTAGTCGGATGTTAGTCCGAAAAGCTACTTTTTGGATACGGCCAAATTAGGACTCGAGACCACTCCCATTGAGTTCAAAATGACGTTTGCGATCTTTTTGAGTGTAAACTTCGATATGTTTGGAGATAGTGAACTTTTCGACACTTTTTCCCGCCTTTGACTTTGGTTTGGACTGCACCCCTTTAGTTCAGCCCAACCCTCTTCCTCACTCTATCAAAACACTTCAAGCTTTGTCAAAAATGGTGGTGGGAAGTGGAAATTAAAACTCCAAACACAAATTCTATTGCAAATCCGAGATTCAACATCAAATTCAAGTAGAAGATAGTGGATTCAAGCTTTGGATTGCTTCCCCTTGCTTTCAATCTCCATCTTCATCCATTTTAGTGAAAAGGTGAGAGTTTTAATCTCACATCTCGCCTATAACTGTCATTGGGTTGTTGGAAACGACTTCCTATCACTTTAGCATTAATGTTTGCAACTGGTTTGGATTGAATTGGTGAGAAACTCAAGTTTCAGTGTTGTTTGCAAAATCTGGCCCCAGGTCGTTCTGCCCAGGTTAGGTCGTCCAGGCTGCTAGCTCGCGCGTTGAAAAGTCACCACTTTCTTAGGTCGTTCACGAGTTAAGAATTAGGTCGCTTGCGTGCTTAGGTCGTTCTGGCTTAGGTCGCAGGGAAATAGGTCGTAGGTCGAAGCAGCTTTAGGTTATAGGTCGTTGCCGACCTAAAATTCCTAGGCAAACCACTAAGTCGCTCGACTTTTGTTAAGTCGTAGGTCGTTGCCGACCTATAATCTCCAGGCAAAATGTTAGGTCGTTCGCCCTTAAGTCGTAGGTCGTTGCCGACCTATAATTCCCCAGGAAAACTTTAAGTCGCGAGTCTTAGGTCGTGAACCATGTTAGGTCGCGTACCCTTAGGTCGCGAATCACCTTAAGTCGCGTAAATCTGTTAGGTCGTAAGGCCTTTACTTCTAAGGTCGTATGGACTTAACTCCGTTAGGTCGCAAGACCTTAGGTCGCACCATGTTAGGTCGTGAACCCAGTTAGGTCGTTCGCCTATCTTAGGTCGCGAACCCAGTTAGGTCGCGCATTCTCTTTAGGTCGTTCGATCCATTACCCCTTTAGGTCGCTTGGCCTGCATCTGTTAGGTCGCTGGACCTTTGACCCGTTAGGTCGCGAACCCTCTTAGGTCGTGAACCCTATAGGTCGCGCACCCTGTTCCTTCGTTAAGTCGCTTCCTTCGTTAGGTCGTTGGGTCGCGTGGCCATTCCACTTAGGTCACTCCGTCTTCCACCACTAAGTCGTAGGTCGCCTCCGACCTTACCCTTAGGTCGAATGACTTGTCATTCGCTAGGTCGCGATTTCCTTAGGTCGTATGACCTATTTTTCCTTAGATCGCTGGACCAGCTTGCCTTCACTAGGTCGTACCATGACGGGGCGCTGCCCCGCACCCCGCCGGGGGCGCTGCCCCCTGGACCCCCGTATTACTTTGCGTTGGGGATCTTATCTGAAAAACAATTATCAGAATTTCTACTTTGATGGTTTTGGGATTGACTTCTTTGGACTTTACTCACGTCTTCGAACGTGAATTGATGTGATTTGATTTGTTTCTACAATCGTTTTATGACTTGTCACTTTAAAGATATATGAAGGTTTCAGTACTAGTACTAAATATCAAAACTCTTTCATCAAAGCAATTTCAACACTATTTTAAATATCAAAAGTTCGTTTTCTCAAACCGATTTCCAATCTACTAGTATATACAAGCCTTTACTTCACTCGAAAGAGAAATCGACTTAAACGACTTAGTAAAACGAGTGGTATGAAACGCTTGCGTTCACTTCGTCGGTTAGCTCTTGGACTTGTTCGATTGAACCCTTTTTGTGACAATTTCCTAGTGAAGATTTACAGCTTGTTCGTAAATATTTAAGTTAAGCAAGTGGTTATGGGACATGAAGCTAAACTCATATATTTACTAGCTTGGTGTGATTGACACTTCTCGTTGATCATGACGATCATTTTATGATTTAGACTAGCAATTGTGCGATGTCTCTTTGTTTGCAAGGTTAGACTAGACCGCATTGGTGTGATTCCGACTCACACATATCTCTTTGTCCGCAAGGTTAGTCTAGACACCACTTGTGTGATTCCATTCACACATACCTTTTTGTTTGCGAGGTTAGGCTAGACACCACTTGTGTGATTCCACTCACACATACCTTTTTGCTTTTTGGTTAGCCTAGACCTCAATCTGTGTGATTCCGTCTCACACATATGGGGTAGCTCCCCATGGTCTTCGGACCATCATGTGATAGGCCTCTTTCTCTTTTTATGATTTCTGGATTTCTTATTTTGATTTCTGGATTTTTATGTCATTGACTTGTTATGAGTACAAGTTTAGGGTATGATGCCCTCTTTGGATCTTTGAGAAGATTCTTGTGATATTGATCATTTCTCATCGGTTGATCTCCTGTTGATCATCATTTACATACTTATAGTAGTATGTCAGTATGGATATTTTATGTTTATGCCATATCTTTTATTTTATATTATGTCATCTGATATTTATAGTTAGACTGATCCGTTTATTATTTTCTTAAATAATACTCGGGTCAGACCGAGATGTTACAGGTGCTTTTGCTTGACTTCCTCCCGGGATTTGCTACTCTGACTTTTGGCTAACTATTTAGTTTAGCAGTTTTTGTTGTATACACTTGAGATATGGACTTATAGTTGTATTCTTTTGGTATAGCACGTGTTGCTATTCTTTTGTATTATTGTGGATCTTTTTGACCACTACTCTGATGTACACTTTCATGTGTTAGTTATATATTCATATCTTCTTCCGCCTTTGTGATATGGATGTCTGTGACTGATTTGTGTTATATTTATTTCTATGTTTGTTTCCGAAGATTATTTTATAGCCACCGTGTGATAAGCAATTACATGGATGGTCGCTCCTCAACAGCCTTATTCTCCGTGCTAGTTGACAGCACTACATCGTAGTGTCCTTGGCTAGCGTGGGTATTGAGGTGGGGCGTTACAGATTTTCTCTACAAAACAATGGTTATGGATATATGTATATATGTATGTATATATAATCATATGGGTAAATAACAATCATAGTAATATGTCATCCATTTTCCAAACGAAAATTCAACCAAACAATCAATCAAGCAATTTAACTATCATCCAGGCAAATCAATAATAGTTTATAACCTTATAGATATGATATAGTAAAATTAAATGTGAGTTAAATTCATATTGATTTTCGTTTTCACCGAAACGTTCCAATTTTGGACTGAAATTGACCGATCGTTCGATTTTAGCTTAAATTCCAGCAAGCTCCAAATCCATCATGAAGATCATGATGGCACGAGTCCGATGCAAAAAAATAGCATTCAAATCTGACCTCGTATGAGTGAGATGCACATTTTATAAGTTATCGATTTATTTAAATTAATAAATAATCAATCCATCAAAAATTACAACAATGCCCCTCACCCAACCTTCATCTTCTTCCTCAATCACAAACGTGCACAATAGACACTCACACCCACTCATGTGTGCACGAAGATAGGGTGAAACAGAGTTATGCTCCACTAAATTCGAACCCGACTTCTACATTGAGCTCCTCTCGATGAACTCCACTTGCATGTACGCAAAGTCCATGCCCAAAGGCACCCCTCCAAAACGCGACCTGTACCCAATACCTCGCTGCTGTCATGACGACGCGATCCTCAAACGTGAGCCGTGCAACACCAAATTCGATGAACATTTGCACTCTGCAACCTCGAGTCCAAACAACCAAGCCAACGCCTCTTGATGCCTATATCTCCCCCAATCTCGAGCCCTAGGTGAACTGTACAAAATGAGCAACTCTATTCGAAGTCGTACCCATCACAACCCACACCAAATTGAAACATAACTCGAATGAGTTCAAATATTTTTTTTTCATGGTTATTAGATAAGTATATCACCATAATTTGATTTTTGAATTCTTGGATTTCTAAACTGGGGCCTCTGTTTTGTTTACAATGTAGAATATAATGGGAGATGAGGGTATAGGCCTGCACACAAGGGTATGGGCACAGGTATGATTTGAAATGTGGGGGTATGGCCTAAATTATGGTGAATATGTGTATATGTATGTAAGTGTATGTGTATCAGGTATGGTTTGGAATGTGGGGGTATGGCCTAAATTATGGTGAATATGTGCATATGTGCGTGTATGTATTAAAATATTCATCTTTAAATGTCCAAATATCTCGAACTCCAAACGAGATGTGTCATCAGGCGTTCTATATGTTATACTCCTATTTCAAACACAATGGAACTAGTCATGTGCCCTGATTCGATCATATGTAGAAGATAGCTTTTTTAACCATGTTTTATTATAAATTTCCAAAATTAATTCCTACGTGTTTCGGTCTCGCACAACTAAATGATACGTCTGATCATCATGAAATTCAATGGCATATTATAGTTCACTAGCATGGATCCAATGAAACTGGTTTCGTCGAAATCCTAACAGTGGCACAAAATGACAATTTCACAGATTTAAATATCGTTTTATATTTTCGACCCAAGTAGCAATATTATCCGATCTATTTATATGTGTAAATAAATTTACAAATTGAATTCATCAATATTATTTATTAATTAAAATGAGCTTAATAATAGTATTAGATCCATTTAATTAATTTTTAATCTACAATTTAAATATATAAACGTTCCCTATATTTGAATTATAATTTATTAAATTCTAAAATCCAATTATTTAAATACTTAATATCAATTAGACATTTAAAATCAAATGACCAAAATCCTAGGATGTTACAGTGGAGGTTATGATGGCACATTGTCAGACTTTGTGATTATATTATTATGTTTTGAAATGATTTTTCTTTATGCAATAGGTACATGTTTTTTATACTATTTTTTATCCATTTCTGTATAAGATTCTGAAAGTATAGATTGATAACTCTATGTATTATGTATTATTTAAATTTCATCAACCAACAACAGCCTTGGAATGGTTCTAAGTTTCGATAGGCCTTTTTTAGGTTGGGATTTAGGTCAGTTTCAGGTTGGATTGTTACATCTACCAAACTTTTCTAAGTGGCTCTCATTGGAATATGACAAAGGGCCAAATCCAGAAGTGGTTTCCTCAGCCCCTTAGCGAATTACCTTGCCTTCTTTGCTGGAGTATTCATAAGATCTAATCCAAACTTTGCTGACTTATTAAAATGATTCACATACTCCTTTATCGACATGTTTTGTTGTTGTAGATGAATAAACTTATCCGACCGAACTTCATTATAGTGAAACAATACAATGTTCATATGATTATTTCACTAAGACTATCCAATTAACCTCTTACCTAATTCATCTTTATTATCCTTATTATCTTCATTTGTTATATTCATGGGTCCTCTTCCTCTTAATTTTTTCTCTTTGTCATCGTAATGTCTCTTCTTATGACCATTGTTTATCATTATATATAGTATGTATTTTCAAATTCATATATTATTGATTGTCATGTACATGGATGTAGTTAATTCAGACTTCATTAATCTATTTTCACTTATTCAAGTTTTTTTACATATTACTCATTTTCAATATCAACTTCAATCTTAATATTCCAAATTGGGCATAAATCAATATTTAAATCATAATAAGGCTCACTACACCAAATAAGTAATTTTGCAACATTTTATATCTGTCAATTGCTAACACTTATAAATGTCACAGACCGCTAACAGTAAAAAAGTGTTAGGATACCTAAAAAGTGTTAGTAAAAATAAATAGTCTTCTGCATTAATTTTGCCAACGCATATAAGTGTTACAACAATCGGTAAAAATGTAAATAATTTAATAACAAAAGGAGTATTTTGTAATTGGTAAATACGATCCCTTTTCCCACGCTTGCCCATTCCTAAACAGATTTTGGCCGCCTAAAATTTAATTTAGGGTTTGCTCTTCCTAAAAAAAACCAACGTCCTTCTTCTCCCTCAAGAAATTATTTCGGCCGCTCCCAAGCCTATTTTCTTTCCACTGTGTTTTAGAATCCTCCTTCTCCCTCAATTGCAAACCCAATACCTATTTAACTCTTTAGCTCGATATCTTCCCCTAATTCCTTCTATCTAAATCATGACTCGTATTTAAAAAATATCGAGTAGAGGCGACCAAGAAGAGGGAGACGCGGTCGCAAGTTGCTCTACTCCGGTGGCACCATCGGCATCTAAGGAGGAGGAGAGCGATGCGTGCGCTTGCGATCTAGAGACAGTAATGCGCTGCAATGTGAATGGCGATGTGGGTGAACTTGTGGAGTTGGCAGCATGGATTCAGGTAGCGTGTGTGATGTGGAGTATGTGCGATTTTCTGGTGGCAGCAGGCTGGAG
This sequence comes from Allium fistulosum, assembly GCA_030737815.1. NCBI lineage: Eukaryota > Viridiplantae > Streptophyta > Magnoliopsida > Asparagales > Amaryllidaceae > Allium > Allium fistulosum. The sequence continues at coordinate 745,406,582 of CM060905.1, read as the reverse complement.
ATGTTGTGTCTAAAGCCAGTGTGTGATGTGATGTTGCTGGCTACTCAAATTGGTCATTGATTCAGGTAACTGTGTGTGTATGTATAGTTTTTATTTGCAAACATAGGAATCCAAATATGCTCTGTATAGATTGGTTATGAAGGCCACATGCGTAATTTGGAATTAAAGGTGGTGGACTAATGAATTGGAGTCAAATTCGGAGAGTAAATTAGGAATTGAAAGTAACATTCGATACATTTTACGGTTACTAAGATTTGGTGATTGGATTTAGTTTGCTTTCCAGTGGAGAATAAAGTTGGAGAGACCATTGATCTGTATTTTGGATTTGATTTATTTATTGGGAATTGAAAGTAATGTCTATATAGGACATAGGCATATGATCTAAATTGGTGGTGCTGTTGATTGACATAAACCTACATTACACATGAGGATTCTATGTTTTCTACATTGCAGCTACTCAAATTTTTTATCTTTTTGTAGTTCGCTTGCTTTTACTATTTCCATTTATTTGTAAATTTATGATTATAAGGATCACCTACCGTAGTAAAAAAAATGTATTTCATGCTAAGATTGCAAACGCAGTCAAATTGAAGAATAGGAACATGTACAGAACAACTACAGGCATTTAGCGTAAATGTTAGGTAACTTTGAGTTAGTGGTCGGTTGAATTTTACACCGTTTAACAAACAAAACACTCGAGTTTTGTAAGATTGTAAGAACAGACAATTTGCGTTTATCAAAGTTGCGCAAAAAATAAAAAATAAATAAATATATCAAGTGAATGGCACACCTCCTTTTCAATGTAGTTCTGCATGCTGCTGCAGTCGGCCACTGGATATACTGAAGCAAGTTTCATCGACATAAACTACATGCACAACATCTTACAATAAATTAAAAAAATAAAAGAAAAGAACAATAAAAATTTGTTATATCATATACTGAATTTACCTCTATTTGTTTCTGCAGAGATTGTACATAGTTGATTATTTCATCTAGGATGCTGGCTTTACCCCGTTATGTTACTGCACCCTGGCACCAAATCCTGCAAGTACTTCATCCATTCGCTGATCTTTTCTCTTCTAACCTGTATATATACTTTTACCATTCACTGAAAATTCAATACTAGAAATTGATGCAGTTGGGACAAAGGTGAACTTACTCTCTCTGCTAAGCTGTGGCTATCTGTAGCTAACGCAGTAGCACAAATCACGCACATAGAAGCATGCCGAACTAATTATATACTGCAGTGTTTGTTTTTGTATTGGTCTTGGTATATACAAATTCATTAATCAAACAAACTAACTATATATGACCGTACATTAATGTTAGAGACTACTGATAATAAAGCTGTTCCAGATGTATTTGTCAACAACCTTATCTTCTATTGTAAGACAACCACATCAACAAGGAGGCTGCCAACACCGCCTTCAACACCACCCTTGCCGTCTTCAGCATCCTTGGCGGTGGCATCTTCAACCTCATCGGCCCACGCCTCACCCTCTTCGCAGGTTGCATCACTTACATCCTCTATGCCATATCATTCCTTCACTGCAACCACCCGCTCTTCTTCATCGTCACCAACGCTGTCCTTGGAATGGGCGCTGGCCTGCTATGGGCTGCCCAGGGCGCGATCATTACCTCATATCCTCCATCCCAACGTAAAGGAGCCTACATCTCCTTACTCTGGTGGATCACCAACTTGGGAGGAGTGATCAAAGGTCTAGTCCTCTTCATCCTGAAGTACGATCCAACCACCGCCAAGTCCATGAGCAACAGCACCTACATCGCATTCATATGCATCATGGGTTTTGGAGCGGTTCTGTCCATTCTGATCTTACCTCCCACCAAACTGATCCGCCAAGATGGAACTTGCGCAGTTGCGCTGGCAGCGTCGTGACAAGCAAAAAGGTTAGTACTGAAGCGTTAGAAATAGTGAAGCTATTCACAAACTGGAAGATGTTGCTGTTCATGCCAGCAGCTTGGACCAGCAACATTTTCTGCACCTACCAGTTCAATAACGTGAACGGAGTGCTGTTCAATTTGAGGACAGAGGGGTTGAATGTTGCATTTTACTAGGGAGTGCAGATGGTGGGGTCAGTGGCGCTTGGGTACTTGTTGGATTCCAGTTTTAAGAGCAGGAGGAAGAGGAGGTTTCTGGGGATTGGGGTGGTCGCGGCCATGAGTACGGTTATCTGGGCCGGGTGGTTGCTTTATCAACTGTGGTACAACAAGGATGGTAAACTCGACGAGGGGCTCGACTTCAAGATGGTCAAGTTTGCAGGTAAATTCGTATTGTATTTCAATTATGGGTTACTTGATGCCATGTTTCAGAGTTTATGCTATTGGGTTCTTGGGGCTCTGGCTGATGATACTGAAACGCTAAGCAGGTGATAACCTTTTCATTTTAGGGTTTATGCTTTAATTCTACTTTTTTACTTTTCAAGTTGCATGCATATTTTGCTTTTATCATATAGCAGAAGTAACAACGCGTTCATAGGTATGCTTACTAGCCGTTGGATTCTAAGCTTAAGTAGAAAAATTAACCACATAAATTGCTCTGTTGGGAAAATGGAGGCAGGGAATTTGACGATTCGCCTGCTCTTCTGCTTCTTCAACTGTGTATGTATTTACTTTCTATAGTTTGTATATAGATTGTGTAAGTTTTGAAGTTGACAAAAAAGTAAGTGTGAGATAATCATATGTTTTTCCAGTGTCCTGCAACGATAGTTGATATATCAACAACAGTCCGTATTACCGAAATTGTCCAAAATCGAAGAGATATCTATACGTTTATATGCACACGTTATCTGATTTTAACATATAGTATTTTATTTATATTTATATATATAGAATCTTATTTATATATTTTTGCTCACTTTAATTTTCATCATGTGAGTTGTGGTAGTATAAGAATGTGTTTATGTACAGAACTGCTGGGTGGCAATAGAAAGATCAGTTTTGTCTTCCAATATCAAATATAAACGTCGAAGTCTAAAAGGCCCGAATATGTGAATTGGTGTGAGGAGGGGAATATGTGAGTTAGTGTGATACAAATTACCCTCTTATTCTTAGAAGATACAACTTATCACAACAATTATTTTATTTATCCCATCCCAATACATATCAAATTTACCCCTCGTACTTTCTGCTGTCATTTTACTCATTCTCCTTTTCAAGTTATTTTTATTTTCATCTTTACATAGCTATTTTTAGGTTTTGAGATACACAACTATCCCTTCTTAAAAAAAATTAAAATAAATACTCATATATTTGTCACCATATTTGCAGAAAACTATATGAATATTCAAAAATTATGTACTACAAATATTTGCAAAGAAATCGGTAAATATTTGCATTTCTAAATTTTAGTTTTGATTATAGAAAAATGCAATAAAAGTTCGGATTTAATTTTCGAGAAAATACTATTTTTTTGCCGAAATTAAAACAAAATGTATGTGTTAGTTATGCTCGCACAACAATACATATTATAATTATGCTTACATGCTGACACTGTGATTTACATCACCCAGTTTGCGTTTAAATCCTTTATTTTATGCTTGAAATATATAAATTCCGGGGGAAGTTTTGCACCGTTCTAACAAATAACCTATATGCAAGCACAGATCATGCAGAGCATCCAACTAGATCGCTGCATTTTGCAAAGGACAGCTTGGAGCTGGAACATTGAAGAGGATTGCTACATGTTTTAACTTCAGATTGCTTCAAAGTGCACTGGGTAGAGTCACTACATGCAGTCCCACTTCCTTTCTATAAATATTGCTGATGATATTCTTCTGCTCTGTAGAAAGTTTTAGCCGGAAGAATCTCCGTCACTATTTTCTTTCCTTCCAACTCTCCTTCCTTGACTTCTAGTGATTCTAACAAATAACCTATCAAAAACATATACGACCAGTTTACTACCTCATCCATTCAAACTCTTAAATAAACTTTTGACGATTCCTAATTCGACGGTGATTTTCCTCTCAAATCCATCCGATTATATATCATCTTGAAGATTACATCAATCTACAAAATATTCTTCCAATTCGAAAAGCCTTGAAGTAGCTGACTCCTAAAAACGAAGGTAAAAAAGGTTTGAATTTTTGTTTTGTAAATTTATGGATTTTGAGTACGATCTGTTTCATTTTTGAATCTAGTTAAGCTTGTTGATATATTGCTAACAACCTCCACCTATCTGGTTATTTTTCAGAATCTGGATTTAAAATCAAAAGTAAACCGAATCAGTCTCCAACTATTAACTTCAACGGTCTCGTGTCTTTGATCTCCAAACACCTGTAGCCAAACACCTGTAGCAGGTGTTACTTCTTCACGTCATTTGGTAACTTAAACTTTTGTTTAGTTTTCATCTGATTGTGCAATTATTATCCCTATTGGTACTTAGTTATTTATCATTTTAAATTTATTCTATCTATTTTAGACTCTTCTATGTTTACCTTTTTTTACCGATTGTATAATTGGAATGTAGTAATGTTAGTTCAATGTCTCACATGTCCTTTGTATTCAATTTTTTTTATTTTGAATTGATCCATTTTCTGATTCCTTATATTTACCAAATTAGTAAACTTGAATACTTGATATAACCTAGCTGCAAGATGTTTGATTTTTTTGCCGCTTAAGCGGCTTTGAATTTTATTATTTCTTAGTAACTCGATCCTCAAGTCACAGTGGCTTATTTAATACGACTTAATATCCTATATACAAATATATGTTGACATGTGTTCCTTTATGATTTGTACTGATGTTCCACTTGTTTTTCTAAATTTTATTATAAATTTCTAAATACCACTGCCTTAAGTAAATCTAATAAGATGAGCACTACATAATCTGTTGCCATATGCCAAATATTGATATATCTGGAATGTATCCCCTTTCCTTGAGCACCTTGTGAATGGAGTTTAATGATGATAGTGTTGTGATCACTAAGTGCTGATGTAGTGGTAGTAGCTATGAAATCTTGGAAGTGTTGCAGAAATGTGTCATTGATAAATACCTTGAGAACCTGAGTTGTAACTCAGTCTTTAACCTTTTGATTTTGAAGGTATAAATTTTTATCGAGTGTTTATATTAAATGCAGGAACTTGAAGAAGGATGCTTTGCATTGTTGTATTGGACGTTGAAGAATATTCAAAACCATTAGAGTTTGGAGTGGATGATCAGGAATGGTTAGGTTAACCGTAAGTTAAACTTTAAGTGTATTTTAAAATATATTTTTTGAAGCTTATGTTGTAATAATATCTGAATATATGACATTGTGGTATTTTAGATATGTAAATAATTGTTTATGATATATTATACTACATTTGCAGAGCGTTTAAACTTTGCATTGAATATGTATGATGAATTGTTTGTGATATGGAAACCATTATTTGCAGTGTGTTTATATTTAAACTTTGCGTTTAAGTTTTGGTGTATATATATATATATGTGTGTGTGTGTGTGTGTATTACTAAATAATCATTTTTCAACACTTATAAGTGTTATCGTATATTTCGTTACCAACACTTATAAGCGTTACCGTATATTTCTGTACCAACACTTATAAGTGTTACCGTATATTTCGTTAACCAACACTTATAAGCGTTACTGTATATTTCTGCACCAACACTTATAAGCGTTATCGTATATTTCTGTACCAACACTTATAAGTGTTACCGTATATTTCGTTAACCAACACTTATAAGCGTTACTGTATATTTCGTCACCAACACTTATAAGCGTTACCGTATATTTCTGTACCAACACTTATAAGTGTTACCGTATATTTCGTTAACCAACACTTATAAGCGTTACTGTATATTTCTGCACCAACACTTATAAGTGTTACCGTATATTTCGTTACCAACACTTGTAAACGTTACCGTATATTTAGGTACCAACACTTATAAGTGTTAGTAATACGTATGTTTGTAACACTTATAAGTGTTACAAATTTGGCCGCTCCATTCCTCACAGTCCATTAGTAACACTTAAAAGTGTTACTGAAATTATTTGTAACACTTATAAATGTTAGAATTTGACTGTTTTGGTGTAGTGGCGTTATTAATTATCTTAGGCCATGAGCATGAATTTAAAAGCATATGCAAATTATCATTTATTAAATTTCAAGAAAACCCTAAATTTGATTGGAAACTCCTTCTAGTTCACTATTTGGACCTTGCACAGTTCTCAAAACTAGGGGTGAGCATTTGGTTGGTTTGGTTTATCAGACAATGAAAATTATTAAATCAAATTAAAGCCAATAAAAACGAAAACCAAATCAAACCAACTAAACTAAATTTGGTTGGTTATCCGGTTTAACCAAAGTAAAAATGATTCGCATTGTATGTTTAGAATATTCATTGTAATTCCAAATAAACCTAAATATATGATTAAAGTATTGTTATTTAGCATTGTTTTTCTTTCTAAGTAATTTCAACATACATATGATAGATAAAATTTATTTGGATCACTAAATTAATCAAATAAAATTGTTATAACAATGGTACTTCTGAAAATATAATAATAGTTCGGTTAGTTTGATTAAAGCGATAACCAAATTGATTTTTTGTACGGGCCGATTATAAACCAATCTAGTTTCAAAACCAAATCAAACCGACTGAAATGAATTGGTTTGGTTGGATTATTTGATTTAACCAAATATTGCTCATCCTTACTCAAAACTTCATGAATCTTTTTGATTTTGATATCCACTTGTTACTCTAGTTGTTCCAACTTCTTTAGGTCCAACTTTGTTAAAATTGATAAAGATCTTATAAATTTATGAATCTAGGTTAGGTATAATATATATTTCATTTGGAGAGAAGAAGAAATAACTAAAAGTAACTGCATTTACTTCTCTTTGGATTTACATATTGCGTACATGGCCATTAGGATCCAACTTAGCCTTATTCAGTTTCAATTCTATACTTTGTTATAATTGTTGATCACTTTATCTGATTCATATGTTCTTATAATGAAACTTTATCAGAAAAATATACTTTTGTAACGGTGAAAGTTTCACTGCATGATTCATCCATTTATGAAAATTCCACTTACCCAAAATATTAAAATTATTATTTTAAACTTTGTTAACTATTTATCTAATTATTCAAATTTACGAGCGTTAACATTTACTCATGCCCCTCAAATAACCAAGTGACCAATTGTATTGCCTTATCATTTTGTAAGAATAACGACACACTAGTGTGAATTCGTGCTATGCACATGGGGTTCACTTAATTGCAAACCATGCATTTATAGATACTTTTTTCTACTTATATGACGGTGAAACATCTGCTTTTGGGCTATGAATTTTATGAATCGGGTTCTTTTCAAACATAACCGACAAAGCTTAAATTATAAATTTTCTTAAATAATTTCAAAGCATACAAAGCATAAATGATATTTTTGGGAGGCGTTGGCGTTATAAAATAAACATTAGTATCAATTATAATTTAGGCAAATTCTATTTCAACCTGAGTATTTACTTAGTAGCCCCCCAAAAATTGAAAAATTCTGTAAACCCAAAAAATAACTTAGTAGCCCTATACCATTTCCAAAACTACCTTTCCCATCACAAAAAAACAAAATGAACTACCATTCCGGGTGACTCCGTGGTCCGTGTCAATATCACGTAGGTTTTCTGCATGGATGTGTAAAAATTCATGTAATTATTTGCATTATTAAGCCAGAAACCAAGTATACCCCCTACGTGAATTATCACCAATCCCCGTAATTGACAGCCTATGATTGTATTTGCAAAAGATTAAAAAAATTTCAAACTTTTTTTTTGAATTACCTACTGTGATTGCGTTAACAATTCATTCTCCTCTTCAAAATCCATCAACTAGTAGTGAAAAATTGAATTTTTTCTTCACTGATTTAGAAACTAGCGTTTTGAAGAAGCGGTGATTTAAACAGTAAGAAATAGACGTATGAAGATAATGTAATTGAGAAGAAAGAAAGTACACAGCTTACTAAGGGTATTTTAGTCTTTAAAATTTTATTTATTTTAGGAGGGGTACTAAGTAATTATCTGTGTTGAAATAGAAATTGCCTATAAGTTATGCCTTACTTTAAAGCATTACGTTACTAAGAGAGCCAATTTTCTATATTGAATTGTTAGCAATTAATTTATTTTTACCAACATGATAATTTTATTTGATATATAACCCTTATTCCAATTGGAATTGAATCGGAGGGTAAAAATTATAATAATCGAAATTAATTGTTTACTATTCTAATTAAATTTAAAATATTTAATACATTTACCATAGTTTGAAATATGAGATAAACAACATTAAATTCATTTCAATTCGTAGAGGTAATTATAAAATTTTCCAATACGAACCAATGTAAATTGGGGACCACATGAGATTGAATATACATTATTATTATATTGAATAAAGTAAAATATGATATATATATATATATATATTATTTGAAATTGAGTTCAAACTAAAAGGAGAATTAAATACAAAGTACTATAATTACTTATTATTTATATCTTTCGAGCTTTATTCGAATATGTGCTATAGATCTATTATATAGTAATTCTAGAATGAATCCTCTTTGATGCTAATTAAAGGAATTAATTTTCTTTAATGGGCATATTCATTCAATAAAAATTAATTAACTAAATACCAAAGATGGAAAAATAAGATAATATTCATTTATAATATCATTAAAAACCTTAACCAAAAAACAAATATATTATTAAAAATTTAAATTAACTATATTATGCATCTTTTCTATTAAATTTATTAATTTTTTTATTCTATGAATTTAGGTTTTAAACTAAAAGCACAAAAGGAAAATAAACACATGTAAATTTTGACAAAATTTTCACATAAATTCCAAAATTGCAAACAAGCTCATGCGATATCGTAGTTATTAATTTTAGAATGGAAAGCTCAATACATTATTCAAAATGCATAACTTAAATTAGAACTAGAAATAAATAATGGAAGGGCATTAGCAGAAAAAAATACAGCTAAATGTCAAATTAATTTTTAGTTTTGTAATTAATTATATTTAAGTGAAAAAATATATAAATTAGTTACTGTAAATTGAAAAATCATTGGAAATTTAATTTTTTAACTCGTTGACTTACTGATTACATTATTTCAACCCAAAGCTAATAACAAATTAGGCACCAATATAAAAATCAATTTTTAGTAAAAATTGATAGAAAGAAATGACCCAAAAATCATTACATATACATATACATATACATACATACATATATAATTTTAGAGAAAACTCGATTAATTTATATTTTCCACGACATAAAACTCAAAATCAATGGAACTTGGTTAGCAAGTAGCAGGTCTAAATAATAAATTTACTTTTAAATTTTGAAATAGAATATCTTGAAGTGAACAAATAGAGATGAGGTAACACAAAACCAAAAATCATCTTAATTTAATATGTAAATTCTCTAACTTGCCGGTTCCATTATTTCAATCTAATACTCTTAATAATTTTCGAAATAATAAAAAGGCCAATCATAAATAAATGAAATAAAAATAAAAAATTGAGTCAAAAATTATTCTATATTCATCAATATTAGAACGTAAAACTCAACATAGGCCAATTCCATTCATATACTGATAATTAACATAAATTAGAAAATACAATAAACTTGATATGTCATATGGTTAGCACAAAATATTGCTAAATAATAAATTTATTTATAATTGCAATAAGAGATCTTTAAGCAAGAAATAAAGATAAAGTTGCTACAAAAACTGAAAAATCATCTGAAATTAATCTTTCAATCACACGACTCATTGATTTCATTATTTCAGCTTAAAAATATATAAAAAAATTAGGTAGCAATAACAAAGTAAGCCGTGAACAAAAAATAAACATAAAGAAATGACCCAAAAAATCTTTCTACATTTATTAATTTTAAAAAGGAAAACTTAATACATTCGTTATTCCAAATATTAAACTCAAATGAGAATTAGAATTAAATAAATGGAAGGTTTTTGGTAAAAATACAGCGAAATAACAAAATTTAACCTTTACACATAATAAAATCTTAAAGTTAATAAGTAGAGAAAAGTTACTACAAAATTAAAAAATCACCTAAAATTTAATCTTTCAATTCTCTAACTCAGTTTATTATTTTAATCTAAAATACACAAAAATTCAGGTAACAACTAAAAGTCCACATTTAATATAAAAAAAATAAACATAAGGAAATGAGCAAAAAATTATTCTATAGTTATTAATTTTGAAAGGAAAACATAAAACATTTATGTTATTTAGAGCAAGGCTTAAAATAGAAGTTATATTATTCCATAGTTATGGGTGTAAATGATTAATGATTAAATGATTTAATTTAATTTCTGAATACACACATATATCTTTAATAACAGTTGTAATAGCTTTGGTGTCGCACTTTTTTGGTATCCACGTGAACTATCAAAAATGCCCTATTATATTATCAAATCTTAATCACTTAAAAATAGGATTTCATATTAAACTCCCTTACAAATTCAAATGCCCATAAAAATAAGGTCTAACAATTAAACATGCTTTACAAATTCAAAATGCTTCTAAATGTAGGGTCTAAAATTAAACTTCTTTTACAAATTCAAAATACATATTTACAAATATACAAATTTTAATATCACTTGAAGAAAAAATCATTTTTTGACTAATTTAAATATATATAATTTGTAAGAAAATTAATTCACACACGAAGTGCGTACTATAACACTTATTTTTACTAATAGTTGTAATACCTCTGGTGTCACACTTTTTTGGTGTTGGCATGAATTACCAAAAATGTCCCTCCATAGTAACGAATCTTAATATTACTTAAATATAAGACCTATCAGTTAAACTTGCCCGATATTAACAAATCTTAATATCTCCTAAAAATAGGATCTAACTAATAAACTACTTAACAAATTCAAATTGTCCATCTACACTTAAAAATAGGATCTAACATATAAACATTTTTTCTTTATTAATTAACTATAAATTCATTATTTATTAATTAATGATACAAATAAAAATCAAACTAACAAAAAAATTAGATGTTAAAACTTAGAAATAAAATTTTAAATTAACTATACATTATTTCAACGTAAACATGGCTAAATATTTGTGAAAACCATTTTTTCTTGAACATGTTAATCATATATAATCTGTAAAAAAATAATTCAAGCGCGAGACACATTGTAACGACCCCAAATTTTCTATATATTTAAATTAATAATTAATTGTATTTTTGAATAAAAATAGTAAAATAAATTGATTAAAGTGATGCGAGTTTCCCCGAAAACAAATAAATTTGGTATAAATCATTTAAACTTTAAATATTGTAAATATATAGGATATAAAAGTATAAAATAAATACGTTGGATAAATTTAATAACATAAACTAAATCTAGAAGTTCAACTATATTTCAAAATAAATATAAAATGATATAAACAAATGCACTTATAAAATAAATATATATATATATAGAAATATAAGTATTAAAGTAAAAAGCTTTTGAAATGGAATTTCAAAGATAAAAGTTATTTTGAATAACTTAACCGAGTTTTTGAAAATTTAAATAATTAGATTTAAATTTGAATTCAAGTTTGAAATTAAATCTATGATTTGGAAACTAGGGATAAAAGATGATATAAATGTGTTTGTATGAATTAAACCATTTAAAAGTAAAATTTTGGGAATTTGAATTTAAACCAAGGATTTCAACTCGTATGAATGAATCAGATTTCCAAATTGAAAACTGTTATTTTAAAAGGATAAAAGCTTTCAGATAAGAAAAGAAATTCCAATTTAGTTAAAAGAATTTCAAGATTGAATTGAAAGATGGTTTTCCAAGTTAGGAATGAATCCTTTTTGAAAGCTATGAATCGAATCTGTTTATTTTTAACAGATTTGAAATGACGATTTGTTTAAACCATTAGAAATGAAATTGTTTTGAAAGCTATTAGTTAAATCTTTGATTTAAAGATTTAACGAATTAATTAAATTGAAATGGAAATCGATTTAGAAAATCTATAAATGAATCTGTGAAATTAAGTGAACTTTGGGAATTGAATCTTTTTGTTTAAAAGATTAAAATGGTAATTTGTTAAACCATTTGAAAAGAGAAGTTTGGGTTTAAAATTGTGACTTAATTGAAATCCCATTATCCATTTGTTTTTGAATATTGCGCTCACTATTCGGGTTAGCCGGGAAAAAACAATTGTGTCATATAACCCATTCCGAATTGTGATACGTCGTATATGGATAGCATTTGAAGACCGGTGTTGAAGACCGGATATTTTTCGAAAATGAAAGGACAACCTGTCGAATGTCTCTGCATTGAGTCGCGCTGGTATAGAGATTTATATCACTCTTTTTGTGATGGGAAGTTCGGACGTGATTGAAAATTATCCGGATTTGCAAGGGCTTCGTGAGAAGTGCCTTCGGTTCTGTTCGATCCCGGAACAGACTTGTATGGATACATGTCTGACATTACAAATTGAGATATAAAGCTGATTTCTTTCAAATACATTTCTGTTTGGTGGCGGAGAATTTATTCTCTTAGCTTAACACCCTTCTCTGAGACGTACGAGCTCAGAGGTTATGTAGTTGAAATTTATCAGCGATATATTCCCAATTTGGTAATGTGGCATGCTGAGTGTTGCTGTGCGATGATCAGTGTTTGATCATTTGCGATATGATCATTTGTTTGATCTTATATCTTTGTGATCATAGGTTGATCATTTGTTTGACCCGAAGCATGGCTTTGTGACAAAGCGTAGCTTTGTGGACGAGACTTCTTCGGACCTCACACCCCGGAAATGGTCAAAACAGGAAGGATGCAGCAAGGTTCTAGGGAGTAGCGCCCCTTAGTGTATGACATTCCTTCTGGATAAAGGTGGTATCATGGTATGGAGCCCAGATACTTAACCTCTGTTGATACTGCTTATTATGTGGTTGTTGGAAATCGAGGATCCTCGGGAAGATCGGTGACGATCGGGGGATGGCATACGCGTGTCAGTAGTTACCTATTTTTGCAGAGGTAACCCGGCCTTGTGTTGGCAGAGATCCGGTTAGGTTCTCGGGATGTCATTCCAGAGGCGTTCCTTCGTGGCATAGGAAGTTCCTTAGCCTGACCATTTGTTGGAAATCCATCTTCCAATCCGAACTTTGTACGGTATTAGTTGTAGAACCTGCCATCTACTTATGGTGGCGCCCCACTATTTGGATGGTAGCTATAGTAGGCATAGTTCGAAATGTCTATGCTGGCTAAGATTTATATTCTACTTTCGAAAAATTTTCTATACTATGCACTAATAATAATATCAAAAATGATTTAATTTTGCGTAGTAAGCATCTTTGACTATCATAAGAAGAAATCTCCTCCAATTCTGCGTTTGCATTGTGTGTGTGGCGGGAGGTCTTATGGTAGTTTCATTTTCAAAAAGCATTGCGAATTGACTTTAAAATTCTCTGTTATTTGTTTTTAAAGATAAACTGTTTTTGTTGCTCACACCAGTCCCATGACTGATCCGGAGTTTATTGTTTCTTTCCTAAACTCTGGATGCTCAAAATTTTTCTACACGAGTAGTCTAGAGTTTGGTTTTTCAGATAGTCAGATTAGTAGATTTATCTGGAGCTAGTTCAGTCTTTGGATATGGACTGCACTTGCTTATCTTTATGCCTCGTTATTGGGAGTTCGAGCTATTTCTGGATTGGTGCTTTGGAGATGGAGATTATCCGCTGCTTATGTTATCGTTTTCTTTTTCGCTGCTATTTGTTGTATCATATCTCTGATGTATATTGATATTCATTGTATCACTCTGTTGTACCAGATATTGTATCAGTGTTGTATATCAATGTATTATTCTTTTATTCCGCTGTGTTATTTACTTAATGTTGTTATAAGCTCTGGCGACTCGGATTTGAACGGTCGAATCTACGGCATTCGAGTACGATGTAAAGTATGGATGTCGATTTTCGAGCGGGCAAAATTCGGATCGTTACACACATGCCCTTATCATGCACGAAGCACGTGCCCAAACGCTTGTTAATGGTAATAAATTTGGCAAAATACTTTTTTAGCGTTAACGTAACTACCAAAAATGCCCCTCAACCTATATTGTCACATCTTTTTATCCTTAAAAATAGGACATAATAATTAACTTTCCATTACATCAAAACATTCATCTACAAATGTCACCAACATCACTTAAAAATAGGATCGAACAAGTAGTCTTCTTTTATTAATTTGGTCTGTATTAATTAATAACATAAATAAAAATTCAAACTAACATTAAATTAGATATTACAACTTAAAAATAAAAATCCAAACTAACTACATATAATTTAAACACAAAAGTATGATTAAATATTTGCGAAATTCATTTTCTTCTAAATGTGTCAGACATATACAATTAGTGAAAAATAATTCACGTATCATCATTATGCACGAAGTGCGTGCCGTAATAATCGTCATAATTAGTGGAAAAAAAATTCACGCATCATCATCATGCACAAAGTGCATGTCGTAATACTCGTTATAATTGTACAATTTCAACTCTTAATTTCTGTTTTCATGATTTATTCAGTTTCCCAATCAAATTATATTGAATCAAATGATAGTAAAATTCTTAGTAAATAAATAGACCTAATCAATAGCATGCAGTAAAAGTCTTTACAATTTTAACCAAATATCTTTATTAAATAAAGAATAGATGTAATCAATAGTTGCAATCCCACATTCATTTTTTCAGCAAAATGCCTTAAAAAATAGGATTCTAATAAATGCTACAACCACTACAAATACATTATGAAATTCCATGCCTTAAATATAGACATAGATTTATGTTGTCAACTATAATTTTTATATTGAATCAAGTGATAGTAAAATCTTTACTAAATATAAATAGACCTAATCAATATTATGAAGTAAAAGCCTTTACAATTGTTTTAACTATAATTTTATGAAATTATGTGGAATTCATATAAATTTTCTTGTAAAGAAAATGTTAATTTAGGTTAATAACTAATTTTGGTTAAATAATAAAAGATTGGGGTATGAAATTTTAATATGTTGGAAAGCATATTAAAAGGGATTTTTTGAAATTTTTGTAGATTTTTCTTAAGCATTTTAATGGTTATATAAAATTATTTAAGGTATGAGACTTAAATGTTTTATATAATTAAGAGAGGAGAATGGGCTTTTTGTAAAATAATTTAAATTATAAAATCTGAAAAGTCTACAGCACTTTCAGAAAAGTGCGGTCCTTTTTATTGGTAAAGAAAGAGGCAACCAACCATAATTAGACATGTAAGGCAGGTTAGGTGGAAAGAACTATTTGCTACATGTTTTACACTGTTTCGACACCCTCAACACGAGGTTTCGCCTCCTCATCTTCGCTTCCGACATAGTAGAAACCAATGCACATGGTATTAGTTCATTGGTAGGTAGTGAATTGGATGTAGGTGGAAGGTAGGGGGTCTAAAACCAAAATTGGTTTCGAAAGGTGTTCCCACATGTTTTAAATTGAGCCCAAAGCACTTTCAAAAGGATTGTTTTGACTGTTTTGGAAGGTTTTAATGAATGGTTTTGAAAGGGTGGTCCCCAGGGTTTTGAAAGGGTTGAAAGGAAGGATTTTTCATATAGTTTTGAAATGAAATATTTAAAAGGTATTAAAGGAGGATGTCTGATATTTTGAAGCTTTTGAGAAAAGAAAGGAAAGGTTTTTCCAATGTTTTCGAAAGGCAATATTTAATTATTTCGAAAGGATCTTTCAATGGTTTCAAAGTGGTTACCTTCAATGGTTTCGAAAGGATGGTTTAAAGGTTTAAACAAAGGTTTTGAATATATTAAATAGGCAATACAGAGTATTTTCAAATTAAAAAGGTTTTTAACTTGTTCTGGAAGGATGGTAAATCCTCATTAAAATCCATCAATATTATTTTGTATAAAGTATATATAACATGGCAAAATAGTTTAGTGTAAAGCAAAAGGTATTTTCCTTGTATATGTATGATTTGAAGGACTAAATCATTTTGAAAAGATTTTCTAAGGAAATTTAAAGGGTAGTTAACCCTAAGAAAATAATTCGAACAGTTAGTCCATTTGATTCGGACAGTTAGTCTAGTTTGTAGTAATTAGCCCAGTTGTATGTACGAATAGTCCAGTTGTAGCATAATAGACCTTGCTATTATGTTGTGGATAGATAATCTACTCATTGCATGTTTTTGGATAGATAGTCCACTTATTAGCCTAAAGGATATTGCTATTTTGGTATAATCAGTGTAACATCCCGCCTTTTTAGATAGTTTAAATCGACGATAAACCACACACGTCTGACTCAAACCATACTAAAGAGCGGATTGTTATTGGGGGTGAATAAGAAAAAAAAGAGAAAGAAAGAAAAAAAACAGAATCTTACAACATAATGACAAAATATAATAATCAAATAACAGTTCATGAAGTTGTTTACAAAACATTTTATTATACTTATACAATAAAAAATCAGAGTTTCACATATCAGAGACAAATAAATACTGCAGCGGAATAGTATGAAGTAGTGGAATAATACAGTAAGTAATAATAATACAATCTTCATCTTCGTCCTTCAGAAATAAGGTCTTCTAAAACTTGAAATGCTCAGGCTGACCTGAGCGAATTGAAAAGACAAAACACTCGAGTCAGAGCTAAAAGATCTAATGCAAGTTAAATCATCGGTAAATAAATATGAGTGGAATAGCGTCAGAGATTTTTACGGGGTTTGACATCTCATATCCAGTGTCTAATGTGAGTGTAGTAACTTAAGAGATGTTCGGGATTCACACCTCCTAAGGATCCGTTAAACTATCTACTATGTAGTAATATACGCTATTATAATAATGTCTATAGTAAAGTAAACTATTAAAATAACGTTAAGGCGTTACCCATATCCCCCTTAACACATTTTATATATTCTCATAGTCTATACAGTACCGAAATCTCCCCCGTACTGGGCGTCGTCAAAGGGCACTCCATAGGTATGGTACAAAACAAACTCGTAGAAGGCACGCGATGGTAGGTGACACGACACAACTACGCAATGCCACGGTAGATATACCAATTACGCATCCGGACTGTTGGTACCACATAGCCGCAACTACAGCCCAAATCGATCCACACTGCTGAATCAAAGGTGCGTACCAAATCAATCACAAAGTAATAGAATGGCTAACGATGAAGTTTGTCGGATCGGAGGTGCTACCTCACTTGGTCCGAGAATCGCTCCTATTTTAGCCACCTTATGCCAACTCATGGGAGTTGGGTCTACGTATATATACACCTTTAGGATCATCGCCACCATCCTACTTCATTCTAGAATCTCCACCGGTACATAGTTATCAAAGTGGTTTTCGGTATTGGCAGAGAGTATGACAAAATCCGATCCCGGTCTCTTTAACAACCAATCGTTTATTACACATCGGATGGTTCTTTTACATTTCCAAAATCGTTTCATAATTGATATCAAAATATCATATTCAATTCAAAGCCTATCACTTTCGAAATCATTACTTACTTTCGAAATCATATTCACCTTTGAAAATCATAGTTCGATAATTATATTTTCTTTCAAAGTCAAATTCGCAATTTATATCAAAATATCATATTCCTCAAAACCATAATACTTTCGAAGTCATATTCACTTTAAAAATCGAGAATTTGAATATAAACCCGTCCGTTTTACTTAGTTTGGAATTTGTAAGAAAATAGTTTAAATAGTTAAAATACTCCAAAATAGTTTAATTCTAGGTAAAGTACCTTTAAATTGATTTAAGATGGTTAAATAGATTTAATTTAGATTAAATATAATTAAAATAGATTTAAATAGCTTAAAATAGATTAATTAGATTTAAAATAAATTAAAAGGGTTTAATTAGTTTTAAAATAAATTAAATTGGTTTAAAATAGATCAAAATAATTTATATAGTTAATATTAGTTAAATAGTCAAATAAATTTTAAAATCTTAATAATTAGATAATTTAAAAAAAAATATTTTAAAGCATTTTACTTGAGTTTGACATTTGTACCAAATTAAACTATTCATTTCAACATATTTGGACCATTTTAAATTTCCAAATCGACAAACATAATTTCAATAAACTATCAAATATCTTATCGTTTCAATTCATGTTCAAAAATCAATACGGATTACTGCAATTTCAAAATATTTCGAAAATATTTTCAAATAAATTTAATAACTGAATTTCGATAGAATTTCATTTATACATCAAAGTTTAACTTTAAACTTCTGATTTACTTTCTTAAAGAAATTCCTTTTAAAACCAATTCACATTTCAACACAAACTTGATTTTTCTATAATACTTCAATTTATATAAACCAAATTTTATTTCAAAACATCAATTGATTAAATTCATAAATTTAATGATTTTAAAATCATTTAATTTAACCAATTCGGTGTCCGTATATAATTCTCTACCCTAGGGTCAAATGCTACGGATATTTATCATTTCAATCCACAATTAAATAATTTATGGTTATATATCATTTCAAACCGCAATCCCGAAATAAATAAAAATCCATAACAAACTTGCAGTTTATAATGATATAAAATAAAACACCCATTCAACCAATATCAATAATCAACATCCATCACAATCATCATCCAAAACAATCAATAAATGTCAATATAGAACTGATAATCGATAACAGGTATTTACTGGCAATTTATATTCGATAATAAATTAAATAACGATTTAATTCAGATAAATTCAAATTAACTGAGATGATGACAAAAATATACCAAATAGCCATAAATAAATTTCTAATCACATCATAAATTTAATTTAACAAACATAAGAAATTTTAGAAGTTGTGAGTGGTTTAAAACACTCACCTTTGAATTTAAACTGAATTTAAATCCAATTTAAGCCCAAAATTCAAACAGTCTTTGAATTTGTCCAAACCAGCGTTAGAATGTCCGGAATTTTGATGTGATCCCAATGCAAGAAACCGTGCGTAAAACGGACCTCGTATGTGACAGTTATGTATATTAGAACATTCGAAATTAAAATTAAAATTAAAATAAACAAATGAAGGATGCCAAACCGGAACACGCCATGTCACCAAGGAAGAACGCACCAAAACCCTAGTTCCTCTGCCTAGATTTTAAATGCAATCCGCTGCCTTGCTTTAACCCAAAACTACGCCGCCTACGAGACCAACCACGTCGATCGACAACCATCACTGAGCTCCCCTCCCCGAGCCGACTAACTCCTTGCCTCGATGAGACGCGCGACAACCCCAAGCCCCCCTTGAACGCACTTGGCCGCCGTCGTTCATGGCATAATTCTGGCAAATTGAGGCGATGATTTCGATGACTAACCGTATGGATCGATTCCATAAATCGTGCTCAATGCTCCACGTCCTATGATCATCACAGAAACGAAGATCTGCCGTTGAACAACAATCCCTACAATAGACGGCCAAAAATTAATTAGTGATTTCTGGCCAAATGAGGATCTGAATCAAAAAACAAATTGTTGCAGAAGATTACGTTCGTCGAGAGCTTCAAATCGATATATAATTTGTTTGGATTGGAGGAGTTTGAATTTTTGGATTTGAATTTGATTTGAAATTGCAATTGGGACATTAGGGTTTGTCTGCCATTGAAATGAGGAGAAGCAAATAGAACTGTACATATAGAAATGAGGAATAAGAAATGACCTAGGTTTTTAACGACATATATATAGGCAGAACACAATAGAAACAAATGGGGTTGATCGATTTGGGTTTTGAACGATAAATGACCCGAAAAGCCTGTTTCGACTTCGGAATGAACATGAGTCATTCCATATATCAGAATAGATGTTTTCAAATATTTTAAACTCAATGGAACATGTTTCAAGTCCTACTTCCATCGTATGAAGAAGTTATGCTTAAATCAACTTATTTCAAATTGATTTCAATTTATTTCAATTTAACTGATTTCTAGTCGTTTCGAGTCCGTACGATCAAACGACAAGTCCGATCGTTACAAAACTTGAAATCCTATAATAATTCACCGTTACGGATCCGATGAAACTGGTTTCGTCGAAATCCGAGTCAGTGGCCAAAATGACTATTTTCACATTAATTAAATAAATTAATATTAAATTAATTAAATCAAATTTTCAATTCCAATTCTATAATTAGCAATCTTTATCATTTTTGATTTCTTAAACATTCACAAATAATTTAAACAAATTAAATAACAATTTTAAAGTAGATAAACTTACCAATTATAGTATTTAACTTAAATTTCAATTAAAATCCAATTATTTAAAATTTAATTTCCAATAAATTAATAAATCTTGATTTCTATTCTTTTTATTCAACCTATTGTTATATTATGAATAAAAATTAACATTATTTCCCATTTATTATCTAGATTTACATTAACATAATACTTAATTTAGATTTTTTGCGATTAATTCCAATTCAATTAAACAGAATAAATACATATGTAACTTATAATAATTGTTGCCATTAACTCTCAATCACACTTTTATAAGTTTATCATTTTCAACCAATATTATATTTACTTACAGAACATTGATTTTATTCAATTACCATTCATTATATATTAATTAATTAAATTAATTCAATATTTATGTTTGTTTTTCATATATTCAATTTTATAACCAAGTATAACAATTTACGTTATTTCATCATTGGAATTTCATTTCAATCGTTAATAATTAGTTATAGTTACCAAAACTTATCAACTTAACAAATTTAAATAGTCAAAAATTTACGAGTCGTTACAATCAGTTTGATTAACCAGTTCATTTGCAGGAAAGTAATTGCAAAATATACGTTTTAAAGAGGACATTTGTAAGGGGAACCCGTTCTGCTAAGCGGCGTGGTCTTACTCAATATCAGTAAACCAAGATGTAACAAAATTATTCACACCAGGATTTATATCCGACTCAACATTTTTGTTTCCCCTTGAACTCTCGGGTGCTCAAAATTGATTTGAGTTGGCTAAGAGTTAAGGTTTTCAGTTTTAGTCTTTTGATGAATAAAGTTTTCGAAGACGAGTAGGTGGCTGATGGATAGCTACTTAGGATTTTCTGTTTCATTTTGTTTTTATTCCGCTTGTATATTAAGTCAGATATGACTATATTGCTCTGATCAACCAAGGGGGCATCGTCATATGTCTCTCTTGGCGTAATTTATAATGATTATAATTAAACTTTACCTAGGAAACGATATGGGATTATGTAATTTGAATATGGAACATGTGTTTTGAAATGTAATGGAAAATATTGTTTTAAGATCTATGATTTGTTTCATATTCAAGTTCTTCTGATATTATGGATACCATTAACATAGTTGTATTTAGTAATAGAAAGTTATACTATGGATGACTACATCATCCGTAGCGTTTAATTTTTTGGCCTCTAAATACGGGACGTTGCAGTATCGAGCTTAGGTTGAGCAAACACCTTGGCTTTGGTAAGGATAAAAGGCTCATCGAAGATAGAGTTAGTAATACCCTAGGATGAGTAACTCATTAGAGATGGGGTTAGTAATACCCTAAAATGAGTTTGAGAGTATTATATATTAGCGCGTACTGGTTAATGATACATACAAATACTTTTTGTTTTGAAAAAGTTAGTAAATGAAATAATTTCACCTAGGATTATATTTTGAACATAAAGAATATATTTTTCAAATAACATAATTATTTGATCAAGGAAACGATAATACTTAGTTATTATTATTGCTTGATTGGTTGTTTAACTCAAAAGCTTTAAGTACGAACACCTCATGAATTTAGTTTCACAATTTGACTACGGGATATTCGATAAATAATAATGTTGGTTTAAAATTAAAGAAATTATGAATATGTTTTATACAATTGATTTTGTAAACTGGATATATAAAACATGCATTATAAAAGAATTTTTAAGAATTTAAATTTCAGTATTTTTGAAAGGAATTTCGAACGATTTTTGGAAAAGGAATAATGATAGTATTTTTTCTAAAATGGGATTTTGAAAACGAAAAATAATCTTATGATTAATCAATTCGAGTGGCTTGAAAGAAACTAAAAATGACCAGGCTATGCGTTCAGATGGCAAACGCTTCTCCTAAGTGTTCCCCTTCTTGTTAAGGAAATATGTGATACTGTTGACATTACCTAGTTCCTTGATATCATTTTTGAGTTACTCGATCTATATAATTTTCTAAAGTTTAAAAAGGATAATGTGAATGATTAATTGATAAATTAATTGATGGTTTTCAATTTTTATCAAATTGTGTTATCTTAATTAATAAGCATTGGTATCCTTTGACCTTTTAAAAAAAGTTATCAATGAATGATTTTGGGTTTGTAGTAAACGATGTTTTAGCACATTTGTTTTTAAACCCTTGAATGACACTTTGGAAGAAATTTTATGGGTATATTTATATCTTTAATAATGAGATTTTAAAGATAATAACAAGTGTTGTAATCTTTTATAAAAAGTTAGAAAATATTATAATTAACATGTTCTAGAAAGAGAAGTTCATTATAACAATATTTTTGTAGTAATTATTTTAGTCTCTTTAATTATATTTTAAAGGTAAGAGGAAAAAACTTGTTAAGTAATTTGTGAATAGTGAATATACTTGTAACATTTGAATAAGTATATAAATACTTTTTAAATTTTAAAACTGGTATAAGTAAAGAATATATATATATATAACAGGTTTTAATTAGTAAAGTGTTAATCGGTAAAGAATGTTTTCACCAAATAAAGAATGTTTTAACATTAGATTTTAGATAAAGGAATTTTATGGTAATTTATCAATTTAATAAATTATTTTGAAAAAGGAGCTATATTTTTTTTAGAAACCATTAAGATATGTTTAGTGATGTGTTATAATAAAACGATATTTATCTTTTGAAAAGAAATGCTTTTTTTAAGTAGAAATATTTGAAAATAAAAATGTAAAATGGTTATGTGTAAAGAAGTATATTTATAAAAGTTTGAATAAAAGATGAAAGTTTCATAAAGTACTTTCATAAGAATTTTAGAAAGGTTAATAAATATATATGAAGTATGTGGATCATCACGTCACAAGATTTAGTCTAAGATTCAAGTGCAGAACTTTGAGGTGTTTACACCGGTCCAAAAAAGAATTTATCACTTGATTCTTAATAACGAACATTGATGTGGATTTATGGTTAGATACTTAAGTTTCTATCATAGGCGAGAGTTATGCAAGAAAAACTAAAATTCTGATCGAAAAGCCTGATCAGTGTCCGTACTACAAGATCGGGGGATCAATACTAGTTAAGAAGTAAAGTTGTGAATTTGAATAGTAGATCGAATCATATGTGATGTACGATTGATCTATATACATCGTACAAATGTAAGTTTAAAAATAAATATTTTGGGCAAACCTTTGGGTTTTTGCTTTGGGTAATTTCGGGGACGAAATTCTTTTAAGGGGGAAGTTTGTAACGACCCACAAATTTATCACTTTAATAAATTATATTTATTTTTAAAATTATTCAAATAAAAGATTGATAATACAAGTAATATTGTTTTGAGTTATAATAAATAATAATAATCCTATTTTGAATAAATATTTACAAATATATTTTCCTCGGAGACTAGATCGATAAAATAGCCGAAAACTGTTTTATCGAAAACCAGCTCTATAATTGTAAAACGTCGCGCATAAAGGTAAGTACATACACTTATTTTTATAGTTGAACAAGAATATGAAATAAAATAATTTATTGTATGTTTGAAAATTAAATGTATTTATGACATTGTGATATCCCGGATTTTTGGACATCAGGTAATTGAATAATTATCTGATTTAACTATTTAAAGATACTGATTTATAGATTAATAAATAAATTCGATAAATATTTATATCTGGAAATATTTATTTGTTAATCTCCTAATTTAATTACTTAAAATTTACAAATTATTCTTTTAAAAACAAATAATGAATTGTTTATATATAATAGATTTTTTTATAAGATTATTATTTACAAATTGAATTTGGGTTTGTTTAAATATATATTTGAATTGGATTTTAAATTGAAATTTGAATTTAAAATTTGAAATTTAAAAGATAAATATCTTAAAATAAATTGGATTTAAAATATATATATATATATGATTTTATTAGTATATAATTAGTTTTATATATCATTTTCTTTTAAAGATTTTATAAATTTAAATAAGATAATGTATTAACTAAATAGAAAATAAAGTATAAAGTTTATAAAAACATATTAAAAATTTATTAACACATGCATAAGACAAATATAAGTTAATTAACTCATGCAAATGACAAATGTAAGATTATTAAACAAGTGTCACCTTTATTCGTTTTCTTTTATTTTTAAAAATATTAGGAAATCAAGCTATAAATATATTTACACTCCTCTCTTTCATTTCTTTGATATCCTTATTTTCAAAACTAAGAAACCAAGGCCTGTGAACAACTTCAAACCAGAAGATAAAAATCAAAAGCCTGTAAAACAAAAATTAGCAAACCAGAAAATTTAAAGCAACCACTCTCTCAACCTGAATCATCAAGCTAAATCAAAACAAGATCATCTCGGATTTAAAGCAAGATCAACTCAACTAAGAAAATGTCCAGTTTCAAAGCTTATTCTCTGTTTTTCAAATGCCAGGTGAGCAAACTCACTTATCTACCTATGTGCTTTTGATATTGTGATTGATACTTGAAGTACGATTGTTTGAAAATGTGTATGCATGATTGTTTTAAATCTTAAATACATGTTTATACGAATGAAGATACTGTGAGTATGTCTGGACATATAAGTGATCATCTCTGTTCTAAGTTTCAGAGTTTAAAGCTTAGATTAAAATTCCAATTCTTCTCACTCTAATCTCTGTTAGGCCTGGGTATTTAAACTAAATATGTTTGTAAAGTCAAGATCTAGGCCTTAAAAATACTTTTGAGAAGATTTAAATTGAGTCTATCTGGAAAATTTAAATATACAGTAAAAAGTTTCATAAACATGATAAATTTAAATCTTGAAATCTATCGATTCATATACATCATTGTGTTCGACAATGAAAACCATGATTTTTAAAAGAAAATTCATGATTTTTAATTTAGTATATCACGAGAATTTGTGAGTTGAACGAATTTTGAGTTTTCACCAATTGCCGACGATGGGCGAGGCGATATTGGACAAGCTTGAGGTCGGTGGTAGCTGGAAGGATGGAGATTACTAGAAAAATGGTGGTGGAATTTATTAGTGGCCATGGTGGCGGGTTGTCGTTGAAGTAGGGTTTAACGAGCAGTTTTGGTCGTTGTTGTTCTAAAGGGCATGGCGACTACATGGGTGAACCGGAGATGACCGGAGTGAGGGGGATCGATGCGTGGGACAGTGACGCAACTCTGGACGGGATCGCGGGGTCTCTGGCGATGGTACGCGGCGGCGTGGGTGATGTCGTCGATGGGTTTGGGTTCCAGGAAGAACTCGACGTGCTCGTTTTCGATTTCCAGTGGGTATCGTTGATGTTGGTGGTCGGGATGACTCGGGGGAAGATCGGCGACTTGTTGGTGGACGGAGCATGGATCGGAGTTGGTCAGATCTGGTGTGCACATGCACATGTGTCCTTCGTGTCTGGTGATGTTGCTGTGATGTTCGAGCTCGGGAAAGATGAAGATTTGCTCGAAGTAGTTCTCGAGTTTATCGAGAGGTAGTAGTTGTGAGAGTGGCTCGGCTTTGGGCTCGAGAAGTTCTGTCTTGGGCTCGGGTTGGGTTTTTAATTAGTTAACCAGGTTTTTAAATTATAAAAGAAAATGTAAAAAAAAGGTTTTCAAAGTAATTATTAAACAAGTTTTCAAAATAAAGTGTGATCAAGTTATCAAAAACGAGTTTCAATATAAATTAAATGTTTTTGAAATTTAATTTGTTTTGATTGAATAATTTTTATTAGGTTAATTGTTTAATTAAATCTCCAAGTGATTTCAAATGTAATTCAATGATGTACTTAATAGATGATCAAGGTAAGTATATTAAACTTTAATTAATAAAAAGGTCTCAAGTGATTTTGAATAAATTAATTTCAATCCTTTAATTTAAATAAGATTTAAATGATTTAATTAAGTAATTAATTAAGATAATGGTTTTACTTAGATTAATTAAGGACTTAAGTAATTAAGGGTTAATTAATTAACTTAAGTAATTATAGGATAATTAATTAATGTAATTAAAGGATAATTACTTAATGAAATTAATTAAAGGATAATTAATTAATGAAATTAATTAAAGGATAATTAATTAATGAAATTAATTAAAGGATAATTAATTAATGAAAGTAATTAAAGGATCGTTAATTAATGTAAGTAATTAAACGTTAATTAATTAATGTGAATGATTAAAGAATAATTAATTAATTTCAATAATTAATTAAATGGTTTAATTAATGTTAATTAAGCTGGAAGTAAAGGTAATTAATTCATTTTTGTGTTAATTAAATTAATTAGATTGGGTGACAAATTAATCTTGCTTATGGATGAGTAAATGGTATTAAAGGATTGGATTAATATATAGTCTGATAATTTATGATATACTGTGATATGATATGTTTGGTTTGACTGTGATAATGTGGGTTATCTATCGATGATAAATTGCTGTGTGAATGTGACACCCTGTATTTAAATTAAAGTGAATTCACTTAAACAACTTGGATTTAGGATGATATTGGATTCGAAGAGACCGGAGTCAGGTATCAGAAATATCCGACACCACTTCGATTTGAAATCTTCTATAATTCTTTATAGATTGATATGTGAAATCAATAGGCTGGTTTGAGATAATATGGATCATTTTAACTAAGTTGGATACTTAGATATTGTTTTGTGAATATAAAATGTTGACTATATAAGTTGTTTACTTGTAGTAAAGTACGAGTTACCCCGGGTTTAAATAAGTTCTATGGATTTAAATTTCATGTTAAATGAGTTTACTCACGTTGGTTTCCAGCCTGACCCGGGTGTTACTTTGTGGTAATGCTCGGATCAGACCGAGTATTACAGATTTTCAGGTAAGGACGTTCTAGAGCTCAGGCGGCGAGCTGGATGGTAGGAACGTATGGAGTATTCCGCTGTGTATATGAGACTATGTAGTCTATATAGATTGTAGTCTGGAACAAGTTGTATATCTGTCCAGTTCATGTATAAATGGGTGTAACTCTGATGTATTAAAATGTAATTGACTGATACAGCTTTCTTTGTGTAAAGAATATTATTTGATATTATATTTTATCCGCTGCGAATGTGAGAATCTGTGTTTTAGTATTTCTGTTTCTTTTTCTTCTTCTATCTCTTTCTTCTTTTTCCATAACTATCTGGAATTTTCGGGATCGAAATTTCCGGGTCATTACAGACATCGTCAGTAATGCCCTTGTATTTAATAATCGACTTATTAAATTAAATTGAGTTTTGATGATCTAATAATTATTATAATTATTTAAGTAATGATTTTATAAAGTTTATAATTCATTTTAAATAAGTTATAAAGTGATAATAAATCATTTGCAAAATTTTTATGAAGATATATATATATATATATATTTGATTTGAAAATATAAGAAAAAAATGATATCGCTTTGTTGGTATAATAAAATTACTGTGAATAGTTGGTAATATTAATTTATATGGGTATCTAATTCAAATTTGATCATTTTAACTAATTAAAAAATGATTATAAATTTATTTTTCAAATTTTTGTTTAGCTATATATGTAATTTAATGTATAAGTGAAAATATGACCGGGAATCGATTCTCTGATTGGTAATGGTTTATCAAAACGAAGTTGTTTAGAGCCAATGCAATATTGTTTATATGTCATGTACACATATATAACATATAAACACACACACACACACACACACTAACATATACATATATCCATATATGTATACATAACACATTTATACATTATATACATATACATATATATATATAAAGTTAAAAATATCTAAGATATTTTTCATTTACTTAATCTTTAAGTATTCAAAAGTCAACATATGCATGCCTTGGGGTGATAGAAGTGATGTGCACATAGTGGTGGGGTTGTGGCCGTGTATATGATGATGAAAGAGTATGATGTAAAGGGGGATGTTTGGAAAAATAAATATCATGATATTTTTTTGAAATTGCTTAGCCCCAAGGCTTCCAAGCCTATAAATACAAGGCATTCCCTTTCATTTTATTTCACATTTCTTCATGTCGTTTCCTAAGCTTATTCCCCCTTCCTCCACGATTCCTTTATGGCTTCCATGTCTTGAAAAAAATATTTGCAAAGTTATGGAAAAATATCGACAAAATACATACACGTGTATTTGTTATCGATCCACTTCAAAACAAGCTCAAAACTTCTCCATTCCTCTTACTAAACCCATGGAAACCACCATCCTCCTCAAAAGCCGAGCCTTCCTTCTCCTAGAACCAAGGTCGTGAGTGCTAATGATCATGAGCTTAGATTTCGAGATAGCGAAGCTATAGCCATTTTTAGGTTAATCGTTTAACCCAAGATGAGGAACTCCTGGACTATAGTAATATATGCTATTGGATTTTTGATATTTTTGATTATGATTATTGATGATGGTTGTTTAATTTGAATATTGAATATATATGCAAGTTACGGAAATACACATCGATAAACACAAAGAAAATCATATATTTTTTATTGAATGAATTGGTGTGTATGGAATGTTAAACCTCTTTAAAATTATTTTAAAATGAGCTTGAAATGTTTTATATGAAAATGTTTCGGGTAAGTTTGAAAGGTAATTGAAAATTTAGTCAAAAATAGGCGCGTCATGTAACGGTAGTTCGCAATTTTGCCATAAAAGTCAAACAAGTATATAGAATGGAATTTAGCTCAGAATTCTTCGAGATAATAATTTTATGAACTATTATATATATAGTCTTCAAACAAAGAAAGAAAATCAAGATTTTGATAAGCAGACCTTTGAAATATGAGTAAAATAAGTTTTTGGAAAAATCGAAGTTTTGAAGTTTGAAATACATAAGAGGATTTCTTTGAAAACGATATTCTTGTAATTATTTAAAGTTTTAAATAAACTATAAAAATCTTTTAAAAAGTTTAAAAGTGATTTGAGTTATAGAAATAAATTTTCAAATAATAAAAAGTCGTTTTGATCAATATAGCTTGAAAAGCATTTTCCGCAGCACTTTTCTATAACTTTTGAAATGTAGTTTTAAATTCGACCATTCTTTTTCAAATCTTTTATAGATGTTTTCAAATGATTGATAAAGTATTTTAAAGATGATTGGAAGTATTTATGGAATTGTAAAATGTTAAATGATTTAGAGTCGATCAAATAACTTGACCGCCTTATGGGTGTCAGAAAAATAACGTTTAAGCTTAAGTTTGGTAAATTAGTTTCATGCTCTCATTGGCTATCTGAACTGACTCGACGGATGAGATAGTAAATTTTACTGACTCGGATCAATATTTTCCAAAGTATTCTCCAAATATTAATAATTTGAATTTTATGAGGATAATCTTCTTATACTTGGTGTTAAAGCCCGAAGAGGGAACTCATACCACTCGCTGAATTTAAAAGGTAATTATGTTGTTATTCCGATCATAGTACTTGTTGAATATAGAAACTGATATTGAGTAGAATTAGATGATTTCTATAGATTTTGCTCATTTAATATTTACTGGTTTTGGATTAACATCCTAGATAACATGGATTTAACTCAATCAAAATTTTGAGTTTTGAATTAAGAAATTTATGTTAGGATTTAAAAGAAATGATTTTGAAATACTTTCCTAAGTGAAAAGTGAAACGATTATGAATTATTCCCAGTTTAAAATGGTTTTTAAGTAATTAAAGGATTTGATAAGAGAGGTTTAATGATTCTGTATATATCAGAAATAAATGTTTTAAAGTTATATATCTCTAATAAGATATTTTTGATAAAAGGAATGAGTTAATCAAATGTTATTCACCTATTTACTTGAACCATTTTATTGATAACTAGTGCGAAAGAACCAGGGTCACATTTGGGGTAATTCCTATCCGGAGACCACCTCAAACCAATTTACGTATTCGAAGTGAAGGCAAAGGTATGATTTGGAAGATGGAATGTTGAGCTGCTTGTCACCGAGCCTCGTGGGAAATTTCCCATATTATATTATGTGGCAGTAGTTCTTCATCTAAGATCTTCGATGCAAGGACTTCTCGCTACTAATCGTAGGGGTAATTCCCGATAGGATATGGTAGGACAGTGTCTTCGGTTTGTCCTGTTCCTTGGCAACTTGTAAGGTCGAATGTTTGACGTTGCATTTCTAGTTACATGAATTGATCTCTATGAAAGTATCATCTGTTTGGTAGTGGAGAAGTCAACTTCTCTTAACTTAACAACCTTTCCTAAGTCATACGAGCTCAAGAGTTATACGTTTGTAGAAATTAGTTGTGCGACTATGGATTGGTAGCGTGACATTCAAAGTGGAGCATGCTATGTGAAAGATAACCGATACCTTAGGCCTCATCACTCGGTAATGGCTTAAATAGGGTATGCCACAAGGCTATGTAGGTCACAACCATTAGGGTATGGTCATCAGCCTTCTAGATTACCCTATATATATCGAGTATGCGATGTATGCTATGTGGCCCGAGTAGGTCGGTGATGACCGGGATTATGTCATATTCGGTTTCTATCTAGGCCATGTACGAGTGCTAAATAGGTATAGAGTGGCCATGCCAGATGTGGAGGATTGTTTGTGTATTCTTGGTACATTTCTCTAGAGATGTACTATACAGAAAGTAGCTCCTTACCTGCCATTGTATGGAAATCCATTCTTCGAACGAGCCATGTAAAAGTTTTATTTGTAGAGCCTAACGTATCCTAAATTTAATAATGATAACAAATTCAACTAAGATTAATAAGTTTACTTGCAAATTTTTTCCAAGGAATGCCATTAAAAATAATATTAAATTATTTTTTCATATAAAATGATTTAGTTATCATAAGGTAAAACCCGTTCGTATTTATGCATGGACGTGGTCTTATGAAATACTTTTTTCTTTTCAAACGCGCATTTTAAGTTTCTCACACCAATCTCATGATTGACCCAGAGTTTATTTTCCTTCTCCAAACTCAGGGTGTCTTAAATTTTCCCGGGCAACCTAGTAGTTAGGTTTAGTTAGAAGAGATCTGGATGGAGCTCAAAGCATGGAGTTAGAAGATTCTTCCAAAGATTGCTATCCATTTCCACCACATTCTTGTGCTATTGTATTCCACATTTGTAGGGATAGATATTTATAACTGCCCATGTTTAACTCTAATAAATGTATTTAAATTTCCGCTGTAAAGATTATATGTTGAAATAACATACGTGAGATTCTGTTATGCCTTTATTTTCTTTCTTACCTATGATAATCCGCCTCTCCGGCACTTGGATTTGCGGGGTGAGAATACCAAGGATGTATTAGTGTCGATTTCCGCAAATCAAGGAGGTGGGTCATCATAGTTTATTTGAAGCTAATTCGAATTATAGGTTGAGAAACACCAACTTGGATTTTGAGATGTGCAAAGTTTAGTAATATCCATTCTCTGCTAACCAAATGATCCCACCCTTGAATTGGGAACAGTATGTTCCAGAAATAGCATTTAATGTGATTAAGGAAGAGTCCTAATAGGTTGTTTTACAGTTCATGGAAAACTATATAATCTACTCATTAATTGTGTTTGTCCCCAAGTCCTATTGAAGAGATTATTATCAGAAGTACCAAGGAAATTGGACTCTGGGCTGAAGCACAAAGTTTGTTATTGGGCTGCATATTATGAACACAGGATGCATCAACGGAAAAAGGCTTATTTTCTCTAAAATTTATAGTTAATAGATTAACGTTTCATGTACTTTGTTGAATGTATATTACGTAGTTAATAGAACAAATGTTGATGCATATCTTATTTGAAATTTGCAGTTCTTTGTTGTGAACATCTGTTGCATATCTTATTAACCCAAAGCCAATAACAAAATAAGTACCAATATAAATATTAATCTTTAATAAAAAAATAGACATAAAGATCTAAAAATCATTATATATATACATATTAATTTTAGAATGGAAATGTCAATACATTTATATTATTTGTAACATAAAACTCAAAATAAATGGAACTTGGTTATCAAAAGGTACATCTAAATATAAAGTTTGCTTTCTAAATTTTGTAATAAAATATCTCGAAGTGAACAAATAGAGATAAGTTGACACAAAATCGAAAATCATCTAAAATTTAATTTGTAAATTCTCTAACTTGGAGGTTCTGTTATATCAATCTAGAACCTGCAACAATTTAGGAAGCAATAAAAATGTCAATCTGAAATAAATAAATATACATTAAAAAATGAGTAAAAAATCGTTATATAATCATTAATTTTAGAATGTAAAATTCAATATAGGTCAATTTTATTCATATGCTAATAATCTATTAACATAAACTCGATAATGACACGTCAGGACAAAATATTGCTGAATAATAAATTTATTAATAACAGTAATAAAAGAACTTCAAATGAAGAAATAAAGATAAACTGCCACAAAAACAGAAAAACATTTGAAATTAATCTTTCAATCAAATGACTCATCGATGCCATTATTTCAATTTAAAAAACTACAACAAATTAGGTAGTAATAAAAAAATCAATCCTTAATAAAACATAAACATAAAGAAATGACCCAAAATTTCATTCTATATTTATTAATAAAACATAAACATAAACATAAACATAAACTTAATACATTTATTATACCGATTATAAAACTCAAATGTGATTAGAATTAAATAAATGGAAGATGCTTGGTAAAAAAGTATAACTAAATAACAAAATTTAATTTTTACCCGTAATAAAATCTTGAAGTTAATAAGTAGAGATAAGTTACCAAAAAAGTTGAAAAATCATTTAAAATTTAGTCTTTGAATTCTTTAACTAGATTTTATTATTTCTATCTAAAACAAGTAACAATTTAAATAAAAAAATAAGTATAAGGAAATGGGCAAAAAATTATTGTATAGTTATTAGTTTTCAAAGAAAAACATAAAACATATACAAGGAATGACTCCAAGTCCCTAGAATTGGAAGATGATAGAAGAAAAGTCCCTCCCGAAAAAGTTATGAAAATTTGGTCCTTATTTTGACTAATTTATGTCACTTTTGCCCTTGATTTCAATGCTACACCGATTTTCTAAAAGGGGGACACTTTGGTAAAAAATAACAAAACAGGGACCTAATTTACATGAGTTTATTAGTAGAGACTTTTTGAGCATGAGCTTTGAGAATAGGGACCTTTGGTCCAAAACCCCAAACATATATGTTATTTAGAGCAAGGCTTAAAAATGGAAGTTATACTATTCTGTAATCATGGTTGTAAATGATTAATTATTAAATGATTTAATTTTACTCCTATATATAAAAGGAAGGTGAGTTATATATATTATTCTATTGTGATATCCCGGAATTTCAAGAAGTTTAAAATGTGATAATCTCTTTATTAATTATTTAAAATTGGTAAAATTGTTATTTTCAAATAATAATAATAATAATGAGTTGTTTTTAAATATAGTTATAAATAGATTCTTAAATGGAATAATTAGTTAAAAGTTTAATTTGTGTTTGTTTAAATATATATATTTTTTAGTTGATTTTTTTAGTTGGATTTTAAAAAGTGAAATTGCATTTGAATTTGGATTTAAATTTGAATTTAAAGGATATATATATCTTAAAAATATTTTGGATAAAATATATGAATAAAGTTTTTATTTAAAAATAAGATTGTTTTATATTATTTTCTTTAAAAGAATTTCATTTATATAAATTTGGAAGAGTATTTATTTAATAGGAATAAATATAAAAGCTTTTGAATTATCATTTATAAAAGGATTAAATACACTATGTATGATTTTATTTAAGATAAGATTGGTTTTATTTTTATTTTCTTTTAAAGGTTTTTTTTAATTTAGAAAAGGCATTTATTAAATTAGCAATGTATTAATTCATTAGGAAATTTATATAAAAGTTTTCTTTAATCAATTTAAAAATACATAAAAAAATTAATAAATGCATTTGTTAGCATATAAATTCACTTGATAACATGTGTTAGATAATTAAATAGGGTATAGGACAAGTGTCATGTGTTATTTTCATTTTCTTTGATTTTTAATAAATCATAAATTAGTTATATAAGTATACATCTTTCATTCTTATTTCTTTTTCTAATCTCATTTCTAAACGCAAAGAAACTTAACCTGTTCTATTCTCAAACCAGAAAAAATTCACTACCCTGTAAACATTCTTCAAGCTCAAACACAAAATCCCTGTAATCAATTCATTTCTCAAATCAAAGAACAAACCTGTAAATTATTTTTCCAAATCAAAAGATCAAGCCTATAACAATTTTCAAAGCTTGCAAGTTTCAAATGCAACCTGGATTTTCAAAGCATTCAGCAGCAAATTAAAGCTTCAGCCTGCATAAATCAATGTCTCAAAACATCTCAGTTTAAAGAATTCAAAACTAATTCAAAGACTTCAACCCAGCTTTCAACTCTCTGTTTTTTTTGGAAAAAGGTGAGTAAACAATCATTTTATTTGTTTAATCTGCTTTAACTGATGATGTGATAAGTAGTTGAAGTAATTGTTGGCTGCATGGATGAATTAATGTGGTTGTATGTATATAAATATGAAATGTCTGTGCATGTCTGTGTATACATATATATATGTCTCTGTTTGTATTAACAGGCTAAATTAAGTTAGAAATTCAATCTCTCCTCCTCTAATTCTTTTTCGACTGTGATGTTCAAACAAAATGTGATTAAATTATCAAGATTTTGATTTAAAAAATATTTGTAAGTATAATTAGTTGAGTATTTTTTGGAAATTTGAAAAATACAGTAAAAACTCAAAGCATGTTAAAATTCGAATGTCAAAATTTCTGGTTTCATATACATCATCTGATTCGTATTAGAGAACCATGAATTTTAAAAATAAAATCAAAAATTTTAACTTAGATTTGAAAGAGAATTTAAGGGTTGAACTGGAAATGGGTTTAGGGGAAATTCTGGTGATCGACGTGGTGAGGTAGATCGGGATTGATGTCAGGGGTAGCTGGAAGGTTGGTGGTTGATGGAAAAATGGCCGGAGGTTTCATAAGTGACTGTGGTGGCGAAGCGACGTCCAACTAGGGTTTAACTGCTAGTTTTAGTAATTGGTTTTGTCGAGGCAATCGCGACGACGTTGAGGCACCGGAATGAATCGCACCAGGGGGAAAAAGGAGCTTTGGCAGTGGCGCAGCTATGGTCGTGATGGCAAGGTCACTCACGATCGGGATCATCGTTGGCGAGGCGTTTTGGTTGATCTGTTTGTTCCAAGTGGAAGTCGAGATGCACGATTTTTGTTTGGGTGTCGATTTCGTTGATCTGAGTGGACGAATGGGTCGGTGGGGTTGTCGACGACATGTCGAGAGTCGGGGAGTTGGTCGGAGGTGTATCGTTCGACCGTGCACGTGCACGTGTGCACGTTTGGGCATGTTGTTGGAGAAGAAGAGGAAGCTCGGGTAGTTGCTTAGGTTTCTACGTGAATGACTCGAAGGGGAGATCGAGTTTTGAAGGGGATGACTCGAGTGGGAACTCGAGAAGTTCCAGAGGATTTGTTTCCAGGTTTAAACTTAAATTTAAATTTAAAACTAAAACTAAATTTGAAATGTAAAGGGATTCAGGGTTGAACCCGAGTGATATTCGGGTTTGTCCTGAAGCAAATGTTAAGCAAGTTTTAAAAGGGGTTATCAAACTTGGTTTTTGAATTTTTAAAATAAAATTAGTTTAAACTTTCTTGTATAAATACTTATATAATATTTGTTTCTTTAACTTTGTTTAAAAGGTTTTGAAAAACTTTGTTTAATTTATATTTTTATTAAATAAAGTTAAAGTTATTTTAAAATTTAAGTAAAATGAAATTTTAAAGTTTTTATAAAAGCAAGATGATTAATTTAAATTGAAACTAGATTTTAAACTACCACTTGATAATATTTTTAAAGCATTTTAAAGTAAGTTATGATTTGTAGCTTTTAATTTATCAAGTTGAATAAGTATATTAAAACTTAATTAATGATTTAATTAAGTAAAGTTATCTTTAAAATAAAATGTTTTTAAATAATAATTAAGGCATTAAAAAGATAAGATAATTATGGTTTATCTTAAGATGGATATTTAAAGGATGTCAGTTAAATAAGAAATTTAAGTGTAATTAATTAACTTAATTAAATTAAGTTTAAAGGGTTAATTAAGTAATTAATTAAGAATAATTAATCAATTTAATTAACTAATGATTAAGGATTATTAATTAAGTAATTAAGACTGATTAATTAATGATTAGAGATAAATTAATTAAGTGATTAAGACTGATTAATTAATAATTAGAGATTAATAAATTGGTTTAAAGAGTAATTAAGGGATGAATTACTCAGCTATGATTTATGAGATGAATGTGATTAAGTTAAGTTAATTAATTTGTTAATTAATTAAAGATAGTCACCTGGTAATTGATTGAGTATAATTACTTAATGAGATTTGATAAGTGTAATTACTTAGTGTAAGTAAATAAATACATGAATTACTGGATGTAATTGATATAAGGGAAATTACTTAATGAGAAGTAATTAAAGTATAATTACTTTGTAAAAGTAATTAAGGATTATTTATTTGGTGCCATTAATCAATGGATTAATATAATTAATTAAGGAGTTAATTAATTAAGGTAAGTAATTACACGATGATAATTACTGCTTATAATTTATTAAGGTTAATTAATGGAGGTAATTAATTAAAGTTTAATTAATTAATATAATTAATTAAGGATTAATGTAATTCATTATAGTTAATTAATTAATGAAGTAATAAATGGTTAATTACTATTAATGGTTAAGAATAATTAATTTGTAAAATTAATTAAAGGATAATTACTTTATGTAATTAATGAATAATTAATCAAGGATGATTAATATTTAATGAGTAATTAATTAATTAAAGGTTTGTAATTAATTAATGATTGATTAAGCAAGGTTAGATAATTAATTCTTAAGTAATTAATTTAATTTAAGTTAATTAAATTAATTATAACATAGGGTTAATAATTGTTGCTTATGGATGATTGTTGTGTAGAATATCTGATTTGGTTGATATCTATTGGATGATATACTGTGATATTCTGTGATATGATATTGGATATATCTATGATAAATGTGTGATATTTATCTATGTTAAATACTGTGTAAATTCAAGTATTGAATTGAATTGTTTAAACCTTTAAACAAACTTGGCCTTAAAAGATACGTTTTGGATTTCGATGAGACCGGGATCGGGTTTCCAGATTTGGATATCCGAATACCACATCGATCTAAATTAACGATAGGTCGTGAATCTCAAGTGAAGATGAAGATTCAGAGTGCAAGGGTTATTGTCGTTAACTCTGAGGGTGATTCCAAAACGAGTGTAACGAGATAATGCCTTCGGTTTCGTTCGAACCCCGAACGAACTTGTATGGATTGAATGCTTTCAGAACATCGTCAGGTGGACGATGAGCATTCTAAGTGAGGTGTTCTGATAAGGTAATCGTAGCCTCAAGCCTCATCAACCGGGAATGGCTAAAACAGGGGAGGTGCAGCAAGGTTAGTGGGTAGTGCCCAAGTAGGATAAGATTTCCCCTGTCTAGAGTCCCTTTTTATTCGGCTATGTGGGCGGTTGCTAGCTACAACCGCGGAGTTTCTTATGCGGGAATTATCCAGTAAGGGATGGTTCCGACCTTGTGTTGCAGGGGATTGGGCGTGATCCTCGGTACGTTGATCTAGGCCACGTACTGTGATGAGCGGTACCCCAGTAGACCTGCCATTGTATGGAATCCAAACTCCAATAAGTGATCGCGGACTTGATTGTATAATCCACTTTGTGGCTAGTATGCTGGAATTTAATAATGTAACAATTTCAGCTATATGAGTATTTATTTGAAAACCTTAGACCCTATTATAATATAAAATCGAATTTCCTATCAAAGTTTTGGTTAGCGTAAGGTAAAAACTTTTCCATGTTTATGTGTGGGAAGTCTTACGTGATACCTTTGTTTTCAAAAGGTTTTGAAGTTAAGCAACTTTAACCGTTTACTCACACCAGACCCATGTCTGACCCAAGTGTTTATTTTCTGTTTTATAAACTCTTGGGTACTCAAATTTTTACGAGTAGCCAAGGTATTCAGGTTTGCTTTGACGAATTCTGAAGGAGCAATGGAGCATGAGGCTTCAGCGTTGTAGATATATAAGTGGTTCCGCTGTGTTGATCTCTAAGTCATTTGTTTAAGTTGTATTTGAAGTTGTAATAACTAGGCAGTTGTTTATAACTGTCTAGTATGTGTTTTATAAGCTGTGTATCTCTGATGTATACGATACTATGTATTATTTTTGTGATTAATATAATTTATTCGTTCCGCTGTTTAGATTCTGATATTGTTTCTTCTTTCTTCTCTATCTTTTCTCTTTTCTACCCCTTTCTTTCTTCATGATGATGCGACTTTCGGTGGTGAAAAAGTCGGGTCGTCAAAGTTGGTATCAGAGCTCTTGGTTGAGCGAATACCTAAGCTCTGGAGTGGTGTCTATCTTGAGAGAGCGTATTTGTAATTTTTATATAACTATATATATCTATATTTCTACCTATCTGTTCGGTTATCTGTTCGGGTTTTCCAATATGAGTTCTAAAGGTAGATAGGGTAGTGGTGTGTGTAACACGACTACCAATGGTTGGAGTTTGAATGTTTGAGGTTGGAAGTGTATCTATCGAGACCGTAGACCTCATACCGTCTTGAGTGAGTTTTGCTTGATGTAAGGATTTCATTGATATCTGAAGGAAACCTGTTAAGGTTCGAAGTCCATCATTGAAGTATAAGTTTGATCGCGCTCGTGTGAGTGGATTTTTGAGAGTTTGGATCTGTCGGCTGGCAGAAGCAAGTGATGGTATCTTGGCAACTTCAGGAAGAAGCAACTGCATGATGAGATGCAGTGACTATGGATGTTTCCGAAAATGTTTTCTTTTGGAGCAAGTTTAAGGAAGTGTGTCTGCTTCGGTGTTGTGGCTGAGTTCAGCAGGGTGTTGAGTTTGGTTTGAGGTCTGAATTCCTCAAGAAGCTTTGGATAGGAAGTTTTGGCATCAGTGTCAGCGGTGCAGCTCGGAAGTGTTTTGTGTTCCAGCAGGAAGATCTTTTGGCTTTACAGTTTTCTAGAGGTAGAATTCAGAAGCAGCAGAGTGGGTCCATTTCTTTGATGAATTTGCTAGATAAGCATAAGATGTTCTGATTGGTTAAGAGAGAGTAGTATCTTTGGATATTGGACTGGATAGGATCGCAAAAGTGACTTGCGATAGTTTGAGTGTTCTCTTGGGTTATCAAAAATTTTCTGGATGTCTTCAGCGAAGTCAGAAGTTTGTCAGCATTAGAGATTGAGTTCCGTATCAACTTGATTTCAGGAGTGGAACCGGTAGTTCAGCTAGGTAGAAGGATGTCTCTTAGAGAAAGGATTTGGTGAAGCAGCTCGGTATTTCATGGAACTTCTGAGTTTTCTTTTTATGGATCTGTTGAACCATATTTCCAGGATGTGTTGTCTAGTTTGTGCTCGAGTTCATCGACGGCATTCTCATCTTCTCCAAATCAGAGTTGTGCAGCGGAAGCAAGGTGGCAGTTGTTCTAGAGTGGAAGCAACTAGAAGTTGCAGTATTAGAGAATTTCTACATGAATTTTTTCTGGATTGAGGCCAGATTGGTAAGTGCATCTGTTTTGTCTTTTCTGGATAGGAGAAGTAAGTTGTAATCTACTGATAATTGTGGAGTAGAGTTTGTGTTCTGGATTTCGGTAGATCCTGAAAGGATCCGTTTGTTGGATTGTTTTTGGTCCAGTTTGTCTAGGAAGCATCAGAAAAGGTTGAGTTGATCGGAATGGATGTAGGCAGCCCGGGATTGTCAGAAGAGTTATGTGGATAAGAAATGGAGGAATTTGGAATTCGAAGTTGGAGACTTCGTTGTTGTTGAGGTTTTCTCCGGTAAAAAGGGAGCAATAAGATTGGGTAAGACCAATGTAACGACCCGTAAATTTTAACTGTTAAATAACGTAATTAGTTAAATTTTGTGAAATTTTAAACAATAAAATTTTGAAATATAAATTTGATATTTGGAATGCGTCTAATTAAACATAGCAACTGGTAAATTTTCGTCCGAAAATATGAAAATTTATTTCGCGCGTAAATTTACTTCAATTTAATCAGTGAAAATTGATGATAATAAAATGTTTTCCAAACCTAAATATTTTTACATGGAAAATTTGTAAATCATCTTCTGAGTGAGACGTCATCTTTCGTTTCGTCAAATTTGGACTTCTGTTGCTCCGTTTATCTTAATTCGGTTAGAATAGCAGCATTTCTGGTACCGGTTATCGATTTTTGATCGGATGACCGTATCACTGATATCTGTGTACCATTTTGATCGTCTCGTCGTGCTGATCTCCACGGTATATTCAACTCTGCAATTTGAGACCCGGTACGTGTCGGAACGAATAAACTGTCCACCGTAACGGTACCAAAATTTCTGACTTTACTCCTTCCTTCAGTTTAAATTTTATCGTGCTCCTACATTTAAGCCTTTGAACAATTCAACCTATTTCTATTCCTACCCTACCGTTTCTCCTCAATTAAATTTATAACTGAATATAGATATTTTATAAGTGCTCATCTCAGCCGTAACCCATCTTTCCCATTCCACCATTTTTCTTTCCCAACCTGCTTGTTTCATCTCGTCCCTTCGAAATTCCAACAGCCCAAACCTCCTCCTTAGATCCGAGAAGATCAACCAACCGTCCCCTCCCGTCACCAACTTCCGCTCCTCCATCAACTCACGCAACCGACCCCAGCCCTACCACCAGATCGCCTCACGTAAGCTACCCAGATCTGCACCTACACCGAAGCAACCCTACGCCCGGCCTGACCACCTCTCAGCCAAACTCCACCAGACCGCCATCATACCACCACCTCAGTGACTTCACCGAACCCAACCAACCCCTACCCATCGCCTCGCCATCTCGACCCCACAGCCACGTGATTAGCCCACTGCTTCACCCAGACTTCACCCTCCAAAGCAACAAACCCCTAGCTTGGCAGCCTTGTCTGAAAACCGACCCCTTGCCGCCGAAACTCGTGCCACTTCGTCAACCACCTTGTGATCCTCCTCTGGCCGAAATGCTCTCCCCTAATCGAGCAGCCGAGCCCGTAAATCATCACCTCATTGCTGCATCTTGTCTACTCGCCGGCAGTGCAACTCACCCACCGAGTATAACCCGCCACCCTTCTTCGTGCTGCCTCACCGAGCATCTAACTCGGCAGCGCCCTACATCCCTAGTGAGTCTTGCAACTCGTTCTCCACCTTCCTGTTTGGGCCGATCCCCTCTGATATATATAAGGTATATATATAAACACTTTTACTTAGACTTGTTGTATATGCATTGCTCAGTTGATCTACTAATATAAAATAAAGGCTATATTTTCATTCGTTACAATATATATTAGGTATAGTACTTTATATATATACATATGTATGTATATGTTGTAGAGTTTTCATATATGTATTATATGTTTAAAAATACTTATAGCATTTAGATGCTCAAACTATCTGTAGCTTTTACTATACATCTACAAATATAATATGTACAGTATTTTATATATGATATTTAAAGCTCCTGCATAACATATGTAATGTTTATAAAGTTACTTGTTTGTAGTACAATGCGCATACAACTGTTTATAACTGTATATATATACATTATAATATATTTATTTTGATATATGAGTTATATTTGTATAAAGATGATATGTGTAAGTATGCTGTAATTATATATATACTGTTTGAGTTTTTGTATACAAGTTGTAAAATGATCAGGTCACTAATCAATATGTATACGCCTGGTTACGCAAGTTTTATGAGTGGTGTTTATATATATTAAGATTTACTTAGGCTTATACCTATGTTATATATTGGTATGACAGTATGTTAGATATATATAGTTACGAAAGTTATAAAGTTATGACCTGTTCACTATATAAATATTTTATAATATATTATGTAATAGATATTAAAGTATATATGTTCAGTTATATAGGATTATATGCGTATATTGTATACGGTTATAGTTTAATATGTTAATATATTATACAAGTTGTTTGTTTCTCTATTTTATGTTTTGCCGTATATATTTAAGTGTATAGTTTATATTTATGAATTGGTCTGCTATGCTTTTAAACAAAGATCTATAATAGTTTATAAATTGAATCTGATCTTGTATATGTATGTATATTTATATGTTAGTATCCATGACAATTTATAGACATACGACTTTGTTTATTTTATTATTTTGATATGTTTAAAATTAGATTCCTGTATGTTAAGAGTTTTGGATCATATAATTGTTTACAAACATATATATATATAGTTGGGTATATCTCGTTTAACCTGTTCACTAATTAGTTCTGTTTATGATCTCCATATATAAATCATTTGTCGGCGTAGTACAATTGTTTTAACTATTCATCTTAAATTGTATGCATATGTGGTAGTTTTAATTTTAAATGCATATAGATTTGAATTATAAGTTTGGTAAGAGGATGTTTTATGTTGTATCTATATACACATATCAGTTTATATAAAACTGTTAAATTTTATGTATTGATTTACAATTTATTTTTTTATGTGTTGACCTTAATTAGAGTTTTGTTTAAAATAATGATTTTAAAATACGTATATATTTTATTTAATATATGTTTAAAAATTTAGAATATGACTTTATATATATATGTAAATTTTATATAGATATATATATAAGTTCTCTGATAACTGAGCTTCATCGATCTTGTTCTAATTGGATTTTTGTCAATCCATATTTATCAGCTTCGTTCGTCCGATTCGTGCTAATCTTGCTTCGTTTTGGGAATTCGTGATTGGGTTTTTCCAATCTCATTATCGAATCATCTCTAGCCTCGAAAGGTGAGCAATCACTCACGATTAATGTTCTTATATTTATTAAATTTGATTTCAATTGAAATATCAATTGAAATATGCTGATGTTAGTTATTTACATTGTTATATATGTCATTACCTGTATATGTTCACCTATGACATCCGACACCATTATCTGTTATTTATATTGTTGATATATGCCTGTTACTGTTGTTATTTTATTCTCATATCTGTTATCACTCTGCAAGTTTCCTGTTAGTATAGAATCACTATGGGTTGAAATGATACATACCCGAACGATCTGTAGAATAGGAGAAAATCGTTATGGGTTGAAATGATAAACCCAAGCGATTTTCATTAAATTGAATTTGGGATTTCGGGTTGAAAAGATATATACCCGAATATGTTTTAAATTGCGGATTGAAATGATAAATATCCGTATCACTTGACCATAGGGTAGAAAATT
Organism: Allium fistulosum; assembly: GCA_030737815.1. NCBI lineage: Eukaryota > Viridiplantae > Streptophyta > Magnoliopsida > Asparagales > Amaryllidaceae > Allium > Allium fistulosum. Next base: position 745,363,011 of record CM060905.1, on the reverse strand, counting down.
ATATACAGGCACCGTTGGTCTATATATAAACGTTTTGAAAATGATTTCTATGGTTTTGAAAAGAAATATATGGTTTTGATTAATATTGATTTTTAAGGTTTATTAAAGTTGATTTAATAAAGTTGATAAATAATATGTTTAAGTATTTATTTAATATCTATATTTTCAAATATAGAATTTGTAATGATTTGAAATTGATTGAAATTGTATTTATTTAAGAATTATACTTAAATAAGTTTGATTTGAAATGTATTGAATTTGAAATTTAAAGAAGTGATTTACAACTTGAAATTTGAAAGGGTGACTTAAATGGATATTTCAAACGTATAAATATTTAAACGAGATATTTGTTTATTTAAATTGTAAAATTGAAATTGTAATCAAATGTTATGGAAATGTTAAGCAAATTTCTCAAACCTAAATAATTGTAAAGTGAATCTGATATGTATATAAATTTATCGAATTTAGTTTTGAAATGATGAATATTTAAAGCTTTGAAATATATTAAAATTGAAATGACTTATTTTATGGTTCAGATATGTATTTGAAATCGATAAATTGAAATGGTTTGTTTAGAAGCTGAATCGAGTTGAAACTAATGATTTGAGATTTGATTAAATTAAATTTTTGGAATTCGAGTTAATTTGAATCGATTTGTGAAATTTGAGGAAACTAGTTTATTTTATAACGAAATTTTATTATCTAAACTGTTTAAAAAGGAAAGTGTTATGATTGCCAAAATACTGTGATTTCCAGACTATGATTTCGAAAGCATTATAACTTTGGAAAGTAATATGATTTTGAAAATGGATATTTGAAGTGAAATGATATCGTATTAAATTGGGTTTTGAAATGATAATGATTTTGGTTTAAAGTATAAACTATTTTGAAATGACCACGGTGTTATAATAACGATTGGTTAGCAAAGAGACCGGGATCGGATATGGACATACTCTCTGTCGATACCGAAAACCACTTTGACAACCGTGTACGCGGTGGAGATTCCAGAATGAAGTAGGATGGTGGCGACGTTCTTAAGGTATGTTACGTGGACCCAACTCCCGTGAGTTGGCAATAAGGTGGCTAAAACAGGAGCGATCTCGGACCAGTGAGGTAGCACCTCTTCTCGAACGCATTTCTTCGATATTATACTCTTACTTGTGATTTGACTAGATGGCCATCCTCCGATTGGGAATGTTGTTCGAGGTGGAACGGTAGTGGCTGCTATGCGTATCCATCAGTCCGTGTGCGTAATTGGTATATCTACCCTGGCATTGCCTAGTTGTGCCGTGTCACCTACCATATCGAGCTTTACTACGATTATGATTTTAAGATCCGACCGCGTTAAGGTTCTCCATCCCCTTAACGCTATTTTCCGATATGATTATACTTTACTTATTTAGACACTACTGTATATAGCGTATATTACTGCTTAGTAAATAGTTTAACGGACCCTTAGAGGATGGTTATCCCAAACATCCTTTAAGTTACTTGTATTTCAGTTGATATTTCACTTGAGTTGGATTTATTAATATAAGAATGTTAATCCTGACTCGAGTGTTTTGTGTTTTGCTTTACGCTCGGGTCAGACTGAGTGATACAGCATTTGGGATTCACCTTTGGAGTTGGAGCTTCGCTTGGAGATCCAGCTATCTATCGATCCTGCTTTCAGTATTTCCGTCGATCCAGTGATGTATTCAGATCTGGTATTTGATTATTGTATTGAGACATCTATTGTATTCGAGACCTCTGTTGTATCTTGTTTAACTCTGTTATATATATATAGTAGCTTCATGAACTACTATCCTTTTGTTTCCGCTGCATTATTGTTATATTACTTTGTGTCTGTGATCTGTAATTATTTTATTTACTGTATATGTTGATTTTTGCCAAATTTTATTTACAACGCAGTATTTTGAGCAATTCAACTTCGGCATGAGTGTCTACCTATACACTTATAATGGATGCGAATGGTCCAAAATACTGGGTCGTTACAACCAGGAAGTTGGCTCCGTTGTATATTGGATTCTTCTTGAGTTTTGTAAGGATCGGTGTTTGGCTTAGAAGGTTTGAATTGCCAGTTTGGATAACTGGGATTCAATGTGTTTCACGTATCTTTGAGGGATTTGGTAGTTGAGTTGATCTTGACTGTGGTCTGATCTCTTATGTAGATTATAGATCTAGATGAGTAGGAGCTCAGTAGCTCAGTAGTATAGCTAGTTTTGGATTCTGTAGCGAGTATTCCAGTGTCTATACCTGGGAAACTCGGGGATAAATTTTAGGAAGCTTATCCGGATCTGTGTCCGGATAGCTAGAATATTTTGTTTGATTGAATTATTTGTTTGGATGAAATTGGTTGTTTGTTTGTGTTGGCTGATATGTATGCTAAAATTGTTGAAATTTTTTGAAATAAAATAAAACTTTGGATTATCTTTTGTTTTAAATTTCGAGGACGGAATTCTTTTAAGGGGGGAGGAATGTGATATCCCAGAATTTCAAGAAGTTTAAAATGTGATAATCTCTTTATTAATTATTTAAAATTGGTAAAATTGTTATTTTCAAATAATAATAATAATGAGTTGTTTTTAAATATAGTTATAAATAGATTCTTAAATGGAATAATTAGTTAAAAGTTTAATTTGTGTTTGTTTAAATATATATATATATTTTTGAGTTGATTTTTTTAGTTGGATTTTAAAAAGTGAAATTGCATTTGAATTTGGATTTAAACTTGAATTTAAAGGATATACATATCTTAAAAATATTTTGGATAAAATATATGAATAAAGTTTTTATTTAAAAATAAGATTGTTTTATATTATTTTCTTTAAAAGAATTTCATTTATATAAATTTGGAAGAGTATTTATTTAATAGGAATAAATATAAAAGCTTTTGAATTATCATTTATAAAAGGATTAAATACACTATGTATGATTTTATTTAAGATATGATTGGTTTTATTTTTATTTTCTTTTAAAGGTTTTTTTTTAAATTTAGAAAAGGCATTTATTAAATTAGCAATGTATTAATTCATTAAGAAATTTATATTAAAGTTTTCTTTAATCAATTTAAAAATACATAAAAAAATGAATAAATACATGTGTTAGCATATAAATTCACTTGATAACATGTGTTAGATAATTAAATAGGGTATAGGACAAGCGTCATGTGTTATTTTCATTTTCTTTGATTTTTAATAAATCATAAATTAGTTATATAAGTATACATCTTTCATTCTTATTTCTTTTTCTAATCTCATTTCTAAACGCAAAGAAACTTAACCTGTTCTATTCTCAAACCAGAAAAAAATCACTACCTTGTAAACATTCTTCAAGCTCAAACACAAAATCCCTGTAATCAATTCATTTCTCAAATCAAAGAACAAACCTGTAAATTATTTTTCCAAATCAAAAGATCAAGCCTATAACAATTTTCAAAGCTTGCAAGTTTCAAATGCAACCTGGATTTTCAAAGCATTCAGCAGCAAATTAAAGCTTCAGCCTGCATAAATCAATGTCTCAAAACATCTCAGTTTAAAGAATTCAAAACTAATTCAAAGACTTCAACCCAGCTTTCAACTCTCTGTTTTTTTTTTGGAAAAAGGTGAGTAAACAATCATTTTATTTGTTTAATCTGCTTTAACTGATGATGTGATAAGTAGTTGAAGTAATTGTTTTCTGCATGGATGAATTAATGTGGTTGTATGTATATAAATATGAAATGTCTGCGCATGTCTCTGTATACATATATATATATATGTCTCTGTTTGTATTAACAGGCTAAATTAAGTTAGAAATTCAATCTCTCCTCCTCTAATTCTTTTTAGACTGTGATGTTCAAACAAAATGTGATTAAATTATCAAGATTTTGATTTAAAAAATATTTGTAAGTATAACTAGTTGAGTATTTTCTGGAAATTTGAAAAATACAGTAAAAACTCAAAGCATGTTAAAATTCGAATGTCAAAATTTCTGGTTTCATATACATCATCTGATTCGTATTAGAGAACCATGAATTTTAAAAATAAAATCAAAAATTTTAACTTAGATTTGAAAGAGAATTTAAGGGTTGAACTGGAAATGGGTTTAGGGGAAATTTTGGTGATCGACGTGGTGAGGTAGATCGGGATTGATGTCAGGGGTAGTTGGAAGGTTGGTGGTTGATGGAAAAATGGCCGGAGGTTTCATAAGTGACTGTGGTGGCGAAGCGACGTCGAACTAGGGTTTAACTGCTAGTTTTAGTAATTGGTTTTGTCGAGGCAATCGCGACGACGTTGAGGCATCGGAATGAATCACACCAGGGGGAAAAAGGAGCTTTGGCAGTGGCGCAGCTATGGTCATGACGGCGAGGTCACTCATGATCGGGATCATCGTTAGCGAGGCGTTTTGGTTGATCTGTTTGTTCCAAGTGGAAGTCGAGATGCACGATTTTTGTTTGGGTGTCGATTTCGTTGATCTGAGTGGACGAATGGGTCGGTGGGGTTGTCGACGACATGTCGAGAGTCGGGGAGTTGGTCGGAGGTGTATCGTTCGACCGTGCACATGCACGTGTGCACGTTTGGGCATGTTGTTGGAGAAGAAGAGGAAGCTCGGGTAGTTGCTTAGGTTTCTACGTGAATGACTCGAAGGGGAGATCGAGTTTTGAAGGGGATGACTCGAGTGGGAACTCGAGAAGTTCCAGAGGATTTGTTTCCAGGTTTAAACTTAAATTTAAATTTAAAACTAAAACTAAATTTGAAATGTAAAGGGATTCAGGGTTGAACCCGAGTGATATTCGGGTTTGTCCTGAAGCAAATATTAAGCAAGTTTTAAAAGGGGTTATCAAACTTGTTTTTTGAATTTTTAAAATAAAATTAGTTTAAACTTTCTTGTATAAATACTTATATAATATTTGTTTCTTTAACTTTGTTTAAAAGGTTTTGAAAAACTTTGTTTAATTTATATTTTTATTAAATAAAGTTAAAGTTATTTTAAAATTTAAGTAAAATGAAATTTTAAAGTTTTTATAAAAGCAAGATGATTAATTTAAATTGAAACTAGATTTTAAACTACCACTTGATAATATTTTTAAAGCATTTTAAAGTAAGTTATGATTTGTAGCTTTTAATTTATCAAGTTGAATAAGTATATTAAAACTTAATTAATGATTTAATTAAGTAAAGTTATCTTTAAAATAAAATGTTTTTAAATAATAATTAAGGCATTAAAAAGATAAGATAATTATGGTTTATCTTAAGATGGATATTTAAAGGATGTCAGTTAAATAAGAAATTTAAGTGTAATTAATTAACTTAATTAAATTAAGTTTAAAGGGTTAATTAAGTAATTAATTAAGAATAATTAATCAATTTAATTAACTAATGATTAAGGATTATTAATTAAGTAATTAAGACTGATTAATTAATGATTAGAGATAAATTAATTAAGTGATTAAGACTGATTAATTAATAATTAGAGATTAATAAATTGGTTTAAAGAGTAATTAAGGGATGAATTACTCAGCTATGATTTATGAGATGAATGTGATTAAGTTAAGTTAATTAATTTGTTAATTAATTAAAGATAGTCACCTGGTAATTGATTGAGTATAATTACTTAATGAGATTTGATAAGTGTAATTACTTAGTGTAAGTAAATAAATACATGAATTACTGGATGTAATTGATATAAGGGAAATTACTTAATGAGAAGTAATTAAAGTATAATTACTTTGTAAAAGTAATTAAGGATTATTTATTTGGTGCCATTAATCAATGGATTAATATAATTAATTAAGGAGTTAATTAATTAAGGTAAGTAATTACACGATGATAATTACTGCTTATAATTTATTAAGGTTAATTAATGGAGGTAATTAATTAAAGTTTAATTAATTAATATAATTAATTAAGGATTAATGTAATTCATTATAGTTAATTAATTAATGAAGTAATAAATGGTTAATTATTATTAATGGTTAAGAATAATTAATTTGTAAAATTAATTAAAGGATAATTACTTTATGTAATTAATGAATAATTAATCAAGGATGATTAATATTTAATGAGTAATTAATAAATTAAAGGTTTGTAATTAATTAATGATTGATTAAGCAAGGTTAGATAATTAATTCTTAAGTAATTAATTTAATTTAAGTTAATTAAATTAATTATAACATAGGGTTAATAATTGTTGCTTATGGATGATTGTTGTGTAGAATATCTGATTTGGTTGATATCTATTGGATGATATACTGTGATATTCTGTGATATGATACTGGATATATCTGTGATAAATGTGTGATATTTATCTGTGTTAAATACTGTGTAAATTCAAGTATTGAATTGAATTTCTTAAACCTTTAAACAAACTTGGCCTTAAAAGATACGTTTTGGATTTCGATGAGACCGGGATCGGGTTTCCAGATTTGGATATCCGAATACCACATCGAACCAAATTAACGATAGGTCGTGAATCTCAAGTGAAGATGAAGATTCAGAGTGCAAGGGTTATTGTCGTTAACTCTGAGGGTGATTCCAAAATGAGTGTAACGAGATAATGCCTTCGGTTTCGTTCGAACCCGGAACGAACTTGTATGGATTGAATGTTTTCAGAACATCGTCAGGTGGACGATGAGCATTCTAAGTGAGGTGTTCTGATAAGGTAATCGTAGCCTCAAGCCTCATCAACCGGGAATGGCTAAAACAGGGGAGGTGCAGCAAGGTTAGTGGGTAGCGCCCAAGTATGATAAGATTTCCCCTGTATAGAGTCCCTTTTTATTCGGCTATGTAGGCGGTTGCTAGCTACAACCGCGGGGTTTCTTATGCGGGAATTATCCAGTAAGGGATGGTTCCGACCTTGTGTTGCAGGGGATTGGGCGTGATCCTCGGTATGTTGATCTAGGCCACGTACTGTGACGAGCGGTACCCCAGTAGCCCTGCCATTGTATGGAATCCAAACTCCAATAAGTGATCGCGGACTTGATTGTATAACCCACTTTGTGGCTAGTATGCTGGAATTTAATAATGTAACAATTTCAGCTATATGAGTATTTATTTGAAAACCCTAGACCCTATTATAATATAAAATCGAATTTCCTATCAAAGTTTTGGTTAGCGTAAGGTAAAAACTTTTCCATGTTTATGTGTGGGAAGTCTTACGTGATACTTTTGTTTTCAAAAGGTTTTGAAGTTAAGCAACTTTAACCGTTTACTCACACCAGACCCATGTCTGATCCAAGTGTTTATTTTCTGTTTTATAAACTCTTGGGTACTCAAATTTTTACGAGTAGCCAAGGTATTCAGGTTTGCTTTGACGAATTCAGAAGGAGCAATGGAGCAGGAGGCTTCAGCGTTGTAGATATATAAGTGGTTCCGTTGTGTTGATCTCTGAGTCATTTGTTTAAGTTGTATTTGAAGTTGTAATAACTAGACATGTGTTTATAACTGTCTAGTATGTGTTTTATAAGCTGTGTATCTCTGATGTATACGATACTATGTATTATTTTTGTGATTAATATAATTTATTCGTTCCACTTTCTAGATTCTGATATTGTTTTTCTTTTTCTCTATCTTCCCTCTTTTCTACCACTTTCTTTCTTCTCACGATGATGCGACTTTCTGAGGTGAAAAAGTCCGGTCGTCACATCTATCGTTGTAGGGTTTTTCATATCCTTTTCTATTCCGAGGCAAGTTTTACCCTTCCACATTCAAGACTCTTCCGTCTCTTTCAGCACCTTCACCCTACAACAACATCTTCTTCATAGGATTCTATAAATCCGCTATTCTCCCAAAGGGGCTAGCCTGCTTCACATGATTTACAGGAGAACGAGAAAAGTGAAAAGGTGAAATTTTCTATGCTTATTCTGTTTTTACTTGTAATTATATTAATTTATTGGGAAATTTTGTTTCACCTTTGTTTGGCGGTTACCTAAACAAGTTAATTTCTGTAATTTTTGTGAATCTTGGTAACGGTCAAAGGTTAATTCAGATTAGTTATTGATTTGAACTTGTGTCTATGGAACTCTATATTTGGATGTGTGAAAATTTCAAGGTCATTTTCCCTTGTTTGTCATCATCATTGTTATAATTTATATAGGTAGTTGAGTTTCATAAACGTAGATCACTACCCCAATCCATAGAAATTCAAAGCGCGAATTGCAGGTGATATCATTGGATTTAAGATCGTGATGGGAAAATCAATCATCAAATTAAAATTGGCTATTCTATATTATTGAGGTAATTTGATTGTTATTTCTAGATTTGATATTTTGGCACTTATTCCCTTGCGTATTGATTCTGATTTTATTGCAAGTGATATTTTAGACATTTACTGACTGCCATTGAAAAAGGAATCAGAAATCATTCAAATTGGGAATGAAAAAGAAACTAGAGTTTGTTAATTCAAACTGCAAATTAATTTATCCTTTTAAATTTTAATTTCCTTTATCGTTATTCTCATTATTGATAGGAATTTATTTTGTATTAGTTTTTAAGAAAATTAGGGAAATGGTGTGAATAAGAGATAGGATGTAAGGACATAAACCATTCACTGAATGCATATATTTATATTTGATTTTTGAATTAATAAGTTGATATTGGCACAACTTTGACTGTTATAAACATCAGATGCATTTATGATTTATCTCGAAAAATAAAGAACAATGTTGTTCTTCCTTCAACGCTACTGGTCTTCATAATGCAAATTAAAGCTTTTTAGGCTATGTATGCAGAACAACCATTAGTTGAGCTTGGTAGTTTGTGGTTGGGATGACTTGGTTTCCTACTAGATTTTTACCTATCCAGATTTAAATGGAAATAAAGGGAAAATTAGACATGTTTTTATCTTTCTACAAGAGCATTTCACCACAATTATCATCCAAATTTGTTCTCTGATAATATCATTGTCATTTAAGGTGTTTGACTATGCTTATTTGTAATTCTCATTATTTCTGGAATATAGCTTTAACTTGACTGCCTCTATTTTACAATCATGAAACCTTGATCGGTTTTCATTTGGATTTTTATGTCCTTGCAAAATCTACTTATGCCTAACCATTCGTTTTCGTTTTAAGAACTGGAATTCTAACTTTAAAAATTATAATTCGATGTTGAAATCCATCAACTTTTTCTGTTCTTTTCATATCATCACTCATTTAAGTAAATGGCTATTCTTGTGCACAAATAAATTTTTATTTCCCTGATAAACCGAAAGGATATAATCAGCACAGTTTTAAAAGTGGTTTGATTGTTATTTATAAACGTCCGTAGCACATTAACTTCTTTATGATTGATTTTTTTACTAGATGCACTTGATATCTCATAGACTTAATCAACTTATTTGTATAAATTTTCTGTGCCGGATTTCTTCTATAAGGAGTATTAATTTTTGTTAGCATATTCATATTTACTGGATCAGTTGTAGCCCATGGCACAATAGCATCTGCAAAGCCCTTGTATGCTTTAGGTTACAAGGGATGGAGTGGTCATCATGGATGGGCAATAACTGCCGTAATCGCTTTGCTAGTTACTGCTATTCTACCATCATTTCCACATATCGATTTTATCTCTCTTCTGATTTATGCATTACCATATTTTCAGGTAAGCCAAACTATACCATGATATCTTCCTTATTATAATCATATTTATTTAATTTCTAAACTATTAATTTATGGTTTAGTTGTTTTTCTTGCTTTTTGTGGAGTGACATATTGGGAAGTAGTGAATTCTCAGGTGGATAGAGTATCGATGAAGGTGGATTTTCACGTAGCTTTGCTTCTTTCGATTTATGTACCTGGGATATTCTCATTATTCGTTGGGTTATACAAATGCAAGTCCATGAGTTATCTAGTTTTCTAATTTATCGTTGTATCAAAGGTCTTCTTCCTTACAAGTTGCACATGACTTTTTCTTCTTCAGGAAAGATGATGATTGGAAACTTTTGTTACAACTATCATTACACCATGGACAGTCTGTAGATATGTCAAGATTTTTTTCGCCGCCGAATTTTATTTTCATTGTAACTTGTGATAATTTGTAATCATTCCATTTGTTTCAGGTTGAGGTCACATTCCTTGTTATCCTTCTGGCTATTCTTGCATTGGTGTTATTCATTACTGGGCTTCCAACAATTTCTTTGGACAAAAACTCAAATGTTCTTTGTTTGCCTTTTTCATATTCCTTCCTGCTATGGCTGCATTTTTGGTTGGATATTTTGAAGGTGACAAGAAATTCCTTTATCGATCTTTGAATTGTATATTACAGTATTGTCTTCAGCTATATGTTTGTCAGTTAGTTGAGTATAAAAGTATTTCTATTCGTTGTTTTCATTTTGTTCCTCCTCACAGGAAGAGCTTTAAGAGTATATTATCCAATATCCTTCTTTTCACTTGTTATATTTTTTTTCCTTGTCGTATTATGACTTTTACTCTTGATAAGTTCTTCTTTCAACTCCCATCGTCGTCTGTTCCCTTCGAGTATTACCTGTTTGTGTTTATGATGTTTATGAAGATTGTGCTAAAAATATCAGGCCTGTAACAACACTGAAACATATCCATGATTTAATCATGAAATCACAATATTTTGCCTGTAGAATTAGGTCCTTTCATCATCAAATTTGTAAACTGGCTTGAATCATTATCTGAAAGTACATGAAAAATCCATGCACTACGAACATAACTTAAAAGCTGAAAGATAAACTGAGAGTGGAAATAGGAAATGAAAAATGCTACCTTTTAGATTGTCCAGAATTCAAGGCAAAAACTTGCTTCAGCTTTGATAATATTTACTGATGTTGCCATGAAATTATAAAAATGTTTCAACATAAGTTTAATTTATTTTATTAAATGTCTGTTTAGTGATAGGCACCTTTTTTTGGACTAATTAGGCAAGCCCATAAAACTCAAACACAATATGCAGTAACATAGTTAATTTCTAGCTTGGCAAAATAAAATATGTTATGCAGTATAGTTTATGTCACAGTACTAATAGAATTAACAATTAGATAAAACTTATGGATTGTAGACAGTCTTACCAGGCTTGCATTTTCAGCCTTCAACTGCATATTCATTGATTTTGTTAGGCTTCAAACCTTAATTATTGCAGGCATTTGGGCAGCCAGGCATGGATCGCAATCTCCGCCACAGACGTACTGTTTGGCGTCATTAGCTTCATCCTATTGGTTTCGCAACAAAGTCTCAACTTTATATATGATGAGAAGGAAAAGAAAGAGAAGGATTGTAATCTTCTGCATGCTACAATTGCTGCTGCTACTCACCATGAGTGTCTACGATGAATACAAGCACAGAGTGAACAGGTACATTATACTATTAAAATGTCTGCAAGTTTAAGATAATTACAATTTCAAACAAGTGTAATAATGTTGCTATTATACCTAGGGAACCAAATGAAATCCATAATACTTCAATGTGAGTGCTCAGTCGATAATGAGTGAACACATACATTATAGTATTTTGTATGTATTACCTTCTATTTGTCATTATTTATTATCTTGGTTATATGCCATGGCTACTGTATGATTAAATCGTGCATGGATTTGCTTCATAGTCTGACAAGCTAATACTTCCAAATATATTTTCTATAAAAAATTTGCATGCTAGACCTCCACGTGATTTGCATATATAATTACTATATGGAGTACTCGGATATTTCATATTCTAAATGTCGTAGTTCTTCATGGTAACTAACAGTTGTACTTGGCAAATAACATGCTACATTCCATATCTAGACTTTGTCTAAGAAGAAATCACTATTATTCAAACTAAAATAATTTTTTTATATTAACTCCAAATCAGACGAGACTTTGATTAATGAACTCACTTTTAAATTACAGACGATAAAAAACCCTCGGATATTTCATATTTTGAGCGTACATCGTAGTTCTTTATGGTAACTAACAGTTGTATTTAGGAAATAATAATCTATATCCATATGTCTAAACTCCGGCTAGGTAGAAGTTGTAATTTTTTCTCGTTTAAACTACAATCATTCCTTCATACTAACTCGGAAATAAGCGAGGCTTTAATCGATGAACTCCCGTCTAAATGACAAACAATATGAAACACTCGGATACATCATTTCTAAAAGTACTGTAACGACCCCAGATTTTAATTTAATTTAAATTGGTAATTAAAATAAATTTTTGAATAAATCATTTAAATTTAAAAATATTTGAAAATTTGTATATATGTGATTATATATGTATATATTGGATTTGAAATAAAATTGTAAATAAATAATGGATGATAATTTAAATTTATAAATTAAATATAAGACAATAAATATTTAAGAAAAATAAATAATAGAGTATAAATAGAAATAAATAAAAATATAAAATAATTACACATAGTTAAAATTTTAATAACAAAGTAAATTATAGAATCTCATTTAAATATGTACAAACAAACAAAGTAAAGCTTTAAATAAAATAAAGAAATACATTCAAATATTAACAAAAAACAATAACAACTTTATATCTATATAACATAAGTAAAAGTAAGCTAGCCAAGTAGAATATGTATGCAGCCTATAAATAGATATGCATGCAAGTCTATCAACATAAAAGAGAGAGTAAAATAATAGAGTTGTAAACAAATATATATATATTCAAGTATAGTTTGTACAAAAGTAATTAATGCAAAGTATATCTCAGCCGAAATGCAAGACAAAGCATTTAATACAAGATCTTTAGTATACAAAAGAGAATCATTCTCAGCCAGCAACATATAGACCATATCAGCCCACTAAAGAGAAAAATCAGCTGATATAAAATAAACAAAGAAAAGAAGATAGGCTTGTAGGCTGAGAAAAGAAATGACAACAAAGCAATTAATGCAGCCACCACAATGAAATTTTCAGCCACCAAAGCAAGAAAATCTTTGGTATATGGTACAACATGCAAAGGAAAATCGCTGCCCATATTGTACTGGAAAGAAAAATAATAATAATACATTGCCCTGTACAATTTATCACCAGTACACTCTTCCTTTATGTATCAAAGCCTTCTCATCACAGTTCGTCCATTTACATCTGAAAGAAAAGAAAACTTAAACAAAAATTCAATTTAAAACAAAACTCAGATCTCAAAACCAAAAGAATAACTTTAGTTTTCAAGCTTTCAAGCCTGGAAATCAATGTCTGGATCGAGGACAAGGTTTCGGTTTGCAAAAAAATTCAAAGGCCTGTTTCAACAATGGAACTCTGTTCTTTCTTCAAACAACTGTGAGCAAACTTCCATCTTTTTAAACTTGATCTTCCTTATTATCTTAAGTCTGTGATGATGGATGAAAATGATAAATTGAAATGATTTGTTTTGTTTGGGTATACAAATTTAAAACACTAAATGTATGCATGTATGTCTGTATGCATATGCAACCTCTGTTTAACAGGCCTAAGATCTCTCAAAAATAATTCTATCTCTTCATCTAAATCATTATAAATATGATGTAAAAAGGGAATTGATTATGACCATGTGATACAAAAATTTAAGATACAAACAAGTAGAATTATCATGTATATTCATCTGGAAAAAAAAATTTACAAGACTTAGATTTGAAAAATGGGTTTTAAGTTGAAATGTTTAGCAACTGTTCAGGAATTATAAAATAACTATGATAATCTATACCAAGTTCAGATTCTTTGATTCTACCTTTAACAGTGAGAAAAACTCACTCAAAACCATCTGTTTGTCTTGATTCTTGGAGTTGATTCTAAAAGTATGATATGACAATGCTTTGTTTATATGCCTGCATGTATATATCTACATGTAAATGATGTGTGTATGCATCTGATTTGAACTATGTTTGTTGATATACCTCTATTCCAGGTTTCAGTGTTCACTATCAATCAAAGAAAAAAATTCATATCTTTTTATTGAATCAATGTTAGCACTTGGATTCAAAACAAAATATTTTAGTTGTAGTAGAATCTAGGTACTCAAAATATTATAAGGCATGTGAGTTTTGAAATGTGCTAGTATTTGGAAAATAACAGCAGAAATTCTTTAAACCATGTAAAATCAATTGTCGAATTTTAATGATTCAAGTATATATCTTGAATCATCTCTGGAAGTTAGGATTTTAATACAAAAATCATGATTTCTGGTCAAATGGTTTGGGAGCAGTTCGTGGATGAATAGAAGTCAGGTTTTAGGCTATTTCAGGCGATCGACGAACTTTCGGTGGTCGGACCTTTGGCTGAAGCAAGCTTGATGATCATGGAGGCGGGGGAAAATATCTAGAAGGTGGTTAAACCACCGTGGCAGTGGGGTTTGATCGATTTGTGTTTAAAACCTAATTTTAGTGTGGCTGCTGTTTTCGATTCGCGCATCGTCGACGATGGACCGAGTGTCACGAGCTGCTGAGGGAAGGTAGATGGGAGGTAGAAGAGGCTACGGCCGGAGGCGCTGGTGGTCTGGTGGTCGGAGCGTCGAGCAGGTGGCGTTGCCAGGTTTGTGGGGTGGAGGCTGCGAGTGTTTCCAGGTTTTGGGAATGATGGCCTCGAATTCGATTTCGAGATTTTGAACACGATCTGATGATCGTGGTGAGTTGCGTGGAAGTTCGTCGACATGCCCGACGTCGTGGTGTCACCTGGAGTAGTTCGGCGGTGATGTACACGTGCACGAGCACGGTGTTTGGTTCTAAAATCTGGGTTTTAGCTTTGTATTAGGGGAACGTAGGGTGTACTCGAGGAATTCTCGAGTAATTCAGAAATTTTCCCGAAGACTTTGGGGGTTGGACTCGAAGTATAGTGGCACTAGCTCGGGTATAAAAGTTTATGCAGGTTTAAAACAAAACATGTCTCTGTTTTTGTAAATTTAAACTAAATTTTCAAAGTTTTAAGCAAGGTTTGAACTAGACATTAAATCAAAGTTTAAATATAACTTCGAGTTAGTTTTGAACACTTAGTTGTAAATAAATAAAGTTTTAAGTTAAATTAATTTCTAACTTAAAGTGGTTAAGTGTTTAAAAGTGTTTTTTAAGGAATTTGAAAATAAAATTGGAAATGAATGTTTTCCAAATGTCGATATGAATGATTTTATCTTAAAGTTAAATTAGAATTTTATAAATTGCAATTCATTCAATTTTTAAGGGAATAAAATGGATAATTAATTCATGTGATAAATTAATGAAACAGATAATTAAATTAATTAAGGTTTTTAAACTTAAAGTTTAAGATTTATTTATTCTTAGAACAATTAATTTGTAAATTAAAGATTATTAATTAAAAATTAATTAATGATTAAAGTTGATAAACCTAGTGATTAAGCAACAATTACTTGAAGGATAATGTAATAAATTAATTAGGATGATTAATTTGAGAAAAATTAATTAATTAAGGGTAAATTAATTAATGAAAGTGATTAAGAAATAATTATTAATCAAGAAGTAATTAATTAGTTATTGTAATTAATTAAAAATAATTAATTAAGAATTAACCATTGACTAGCCAAATTTATTCATAGAAATTAATCTGATTTAAATCAATCAGATAATTAAATTAATTCTACTTATGGATGTTTGGATTTCGTTGAATGGTTGAATTGTTTGATATCCCTGATATATAATGCTTTGTGTTATACATCCTGATTTATGTTGTGATCTGTAATTTACTTATCTATGATATGTATATCTGTGATCTGTGAATGAAGATGAGCGTTATAGTTTATATCGCTTATCAACTATATTTCTGTATTCTGATCTGTGATGATTGTATGATGTTGCACTATTGTGTGTGAAACCCCTGGACTACACCTTTACACACACAAATATGGATTTCATGTGGAAATCGGTTAAGTCATAGATAATTTAAATTTGATGTTTTTGAAATTGAAATTTTAATTTCAATTGATTTTGAAATTAGAAACTTGGGTTTAAAGTGAAAAGCTTTTGAAATGGAATTTCAAAGATGAAAGTTATTTTGAATAACTTAATCGAGTTTTGAAATTTAAATAATTTGATTTAAATTTGAATTCAAGTTTGAAATTGAATCCTATGATTTGAAACTAGGGATTAAAGATGCTGTACAAGTTATATATGGGTTAAACTATTTTAAAGATATTGATGTGGGAATTTGAATTTTTATTCAAGGTAGTAAAAGCTTACATATAAGAAATGAATTTCTAAATTGTGTTGAAAGGTTTCAAGTTTAAAATAAAATTGAAATGTTTTGAAAACTATGAAATGAGTCTTTGATTCAAAGACCGAATGAGTTAATCCAACTTGAAATAAAATTGTTTTGAAAGGCTATGAATGAATCTTTGGAAACGAGTTTTGAAAGCTATAAGTTAAATCTTGATTTAAAGATTTAACAAGTTAATCCAAGTGAAATGGAAATTGTTTTGAAATATATGAATGAATCTTTGTGAATGGGGTTAACTTTGTGAATTGAATCTTTTTGTTTAAAAGATTTGGAAATGGTAATTCGTTTTAACCATTCGAATGAAAAATTTTGGGTTTTAAACTGTGATTTAACTGAGACCCTAGTATCCATATGATTTTTAAATATTTCGCTCACTATTCGGGTTAGCCGGGAAAGGACCTTTGGGTCGTATAACCCATTCCGAATATGTGATACGTCGTAAGGGATGACATTTGATGACCGGTGTTGAAGACCGGATATTTTTGAAAACGGAAGGATTACTGTCGAGTTACTCTGCATCGGCTGATCCCCGATATAGAGGTTTTATCACCCTTAGTGACGGGAAGTCCGGACGTGATTGGAAATTATCCGGATTTGCAAGGGCTTCGTAAGAAGTGCCTTCGGTTCTATTCAAACCCAGAACAGACTTGTATGGATTGTATGTCTGACATTACAATTTGAGATATAAAGCCGATTTCTTTCAAATACATTTTTGTTGGTGGCGGAGAATTTATTCTCTTAGCTTAACACCCTTCTCTGAGACGTACGAGCTCAGAGGTTATGTAGTTGAAATTTATCAGCGATATACTCCCAATTTGGTAATGTGACATGCTGAGTGTTGCTGTGTAATGATCATTGTTTGATCATTTGCGATATGATCATTTGTTTGATCATTTATCTTTGTGATCATTACTTTGATCATTTGTTTGACCCAAAGCATGGCTTTGTGACAAAGCGTAGCTTTGTGGACGAGACTTTGTAGGACCTCACACCCCGGAAATGGTCAAAACAGGAAAGATGCGGCAAGGTTATTAGGGGGTAGCGCCCCTTTAGTGTATGTCATTCCTTCTGAATAGAGGTGGTATCATGGTATGGAGCCCAGGTACTTAACCTATGTGGTTGCTGCAAATTTTCTTTGTGGTTGTTGGTTGACGGGATCCCGAATAAAGGTTGGTTACAACCGGGGGATGGCATATTCGTGTCAGTAGTTACCCAGTTAGGGGTAACCCGGCCTTGTGTTGGTAGAGATCTAACCGTAACGTTAGGTTATTTCTCGGGGCGTCATTCCAAAAGCGTTCCTTCGTGGCATAGGAAGTTCCTTAGCCTGACCATTTGTTGGAAATCCATCTTCCAATACGAACTTTGTACGGTATTAGTTGTAGAACCTGCCATTTACGTACGGTGGTCACCACTGTTTAGATGGTATGTATAGTAGGTATACGATAATGGTCGTATGTTGGCTAAGATTGATATTCTATGTTCAAAATACTTTTTCCCACTATGCACTAATAATAATATCAAATCAAATGATTTGTTTTACGTAGTAAGCATCTTTGGCTATCATAAAAAGAAATCTCCTTCAATTCTGCATTTGCATTGTGTGTGTGGCGGGAGGTCTTATGGTAGTTTCATTTTCTAAAAGCATTGCGAATTGACTTTAAAATTCTCTGCTATTTGTTTTTTTAAAGATAAACTGTTTTTGTTGCTCACACCAGTCCCATGACTAATCCGGAGTTTATTGTTTCTTTCCTAAACTCTGGATGCTCAAAATTTTTTCTACACAGGCAGTCTAGAGTTGGGTTTTTTAGATAGTCAGGTTCAGTAGATTATCTGGAGCTAGTTCAGTCTTTGGATATGGACTGCACTTGCTTATCTTTGTGCCTTGTTATTGGGAGTTCGAGCTATTTCTGGATTGGTGCTTTGAAGATGGAGATTATCCGCTGCTGATGTTATCATTTTCTTTTCCGCTGCTGTTTCTTGTATCATATCTCTGATGTACATTGATATTCATTGTATCACTCTGTTGTATCAGATATTGTATCAAATATTGTATATCAATGTATTATTCATTTCTTCCGCTGTGTTATTTACTTAATTGTGTTATAAGCTCCGGCGACTCGGATTTGAACGGTCGAATCTGCGGCATTCGAGTACGATGTAAAGTATGGATGTCGATTTTCGAGCGGGCAAAATCCGCTTCGTTACATTTGGTATCAGAGCTAAGGTTGAACTTTAGCTCAGGAGTATAACACGTTAAGTAACTCATTAGAGATAGGGTGAAGTATCCCTAGAATGAGTATATCCCTAAGATATCTGTTCGAACGTCTCAGTAAATTCTCTTACTATCCACTGATAGTAGATATGAGTGCAAGAAGAAGACGAGATAGGGGACAAGGGAGTACAACTATAAATGGTCAATACCCTGCAACAGTGGAAACAACTTTCTCTATCAATTTTCTTTGATTCGTCTTTCCAAATTCTTTTAATTTCTTCGTAACAGTTCCAGAAAGAAGTTTCGGTATGATGATGGCTCTACGAATCGTTACTTAGTATCTTCATCGGTTTCTTATCATCATTTTGATTTAAACCTTAATGAATTTGAAATGGGAAATTTTAATTTGAGGTAAATTGATTAATAGAATATGAGGATACAATTGAATTAAATCAATAAAACGATTTCGTTTGAAACCCAATTTTGGAATTCTATTACAATTTCTTTTGAATACCAAAGTCCGAAGAGGGACAAATTGGTATGTATTTTGAGATATTCCGCATTGAGATTGGAATTCATAACAAGTGTTTTGAGGAATTATAGGAGATCGAATCTGTCTATCTCTGTGTTGTTTTCGTGCCTGCGAATTTCGAGGACGAAATTCTTTTAAGGGGGAAGTTTGTAACGACCCCAGATTTTAATTTAATTTAAATTGGTAATTAAAATAAATTTTTGAATAAATCATTTAAATTTAAAAATATTTGAAAATTTGTATATATGTGATTATATATGTATATATTGGATTTGAAATAAAATTGTAAATAAATAATTGATGATAATTTAAATTTATAAATTAAATATAAGAATATAAATATTTAAGAAAAATAAATAACAGAGTATAAATAGAAATAAATAAAAATTTAAAATAATTACACATAGTTAAAATTTTAATAACAAAGTAAATTATAGAATCTCATTTAAATATGTACAAACAAACAAAGTAAAGCTTTAAATAAAATAAATAAATACATTCAAATATTAACAAATAAGAATAACAACTTTATATCTATATAACATAAGTAAAAGTAAGCTAGCCAAGTAGAATATGTATGCAGCCTATAAATAGATATGCAGGCAAGTCTATCAACATAAAAGAGAGAGTAAAATAATAGAGTTGTAAACAAATATATATATTCAAGTATAGTTTGTACAAAAGTAATTAATGCAAAGTATATCTCAGCCGAAATGCAAGACAAAGCATTTAATACAAGATCTTTAGTATACAAAAGAGAATCATTCTCAGCCAGCAACATATAGACCATATCAGCCCACTAAAGAGAAAAATCAGCTGATATAAAATAAACAAAGAAAAGAAGATAGGCTTGTAGGCTGAGAAAAGAAATGACAACAAAGCAATTAATGCAGCCACCACAATGAAATTTTCAGCCACCAAAGCAAGAAAATCTCTGGTATATGGTACAACATGCAAAGGAAAATCGCTGCCCATATTGTACTGGAAAGAAAAATAATAATAATACATTGCCCTGTACAATTTATCACTAGTACACTCTTCCTTTATGTATCAAAGCCTTCTCATCACAGTTCGTCCATTTACATCTGAAAGAAAAGAAAACTTAAACAAATATTCAATTTAAAACAAAACTCAGATCTCAAAACCAAAAGAATAACTTTAGTTTTCAAGCTTTCAAGCCTGGAAATCAATGTCTGGATCGAGGACAAGGTTTCGGTTTGCAAAAAAAATTCAAAGGCCTGTTTCAACAATGGAACTCTATTCTTTCTTCAAACAACTGTGAGCAAACTTCCATCTTTTTAAACTTGATCTTCCTTATTATCTTAAGTCTGTGATGATGGATGAAAATGATAAATTGAAATGATTTGTTTTGTTTGGGTATACAAATTTAAAACACTAAATGTATGCATGTATGTCTGTATGCATATGCAACCTCTGTTTAACAGGCCTAAGATCTCTCAAAAATAATTCTATCTCTTCATCTAAATCATTATAAATATGATGTAAAAAGGGAATTGATTATGACCATGTGATACAAAAATTTAAGATACAAACAAGTAGAATTATCAAGTATATTCATCTGAAAAATAAATTTACAAGACTTGGATTTGAAAAATGGGTTTTAAGTTGAAATGTTTAGCAACTGTTCAGGAATTATAAAATAACTATGATAATCTATACCAAGTTCAGATTCTTTGATTCTACCTTTAACAGTGAGAAAAACTCACTCAAAACCATCTGTTTGTCTTGATTCTTGGAGTTGATTCTAAAAGTATGATATGACAATGCTTTGTTTATATGCCTGCATGTATATATCTACATGTAAATGATGTGTGTATGCATCTGATTTGAACTATGTTTGTTGATATACCTCTGTTCCAGGTTTCAGTGTTCACTATCAATCAAAGAAAAAAAATTCATATCTTTTTATTGAATCAATGTTAGCACTTGGATTCAAAACAAATATTTTAGTTGTAGTAGAATCTAGGTACTCAAAATATTATAAGGCATGTGAGTTTTGAAATGTGCTAGTATTTGGAAAATAACAGCAGAGATTCTTTAAACCATGTAAAATCAATTGTCGAATTTTAATGATTCAAGTATATATCTTGAATCATCTCTGGAAGTTAGGATTTTTAATACAAAAATCATGATTTCTGGTCAAATGGTTTGGGAGCAGTTCGTGGATGAATAGAAGTCGGGTTTTAGGCTATTTCAGGCGATCGACGAACTTTCGGTGGTCGGACCTTTGGCTGAAGCAAGCTTGATGATCATGGAGGCGGGGAAAAATATCTAGAAGGTGGTTAAACCACCGTGGCAGTGGGGTTTGATCGATTTGTGTTTAAAACCTAATTTTAGTGTGGCTGCTGTTTTCGATTCGCGCATCGTCGACGATGGACCGAGTGTCACGAGCTGCTGAGGGAAGGTAGATGGGAGGTAGAAGAGGCTACGGCCGGAGGCGCTAGAGGTCTGGTGGTCGGAGCGTCGAGCAGGTGGCGTTGCCAGGTTTGTGGCGTGGAGGCTGCGAGTGTTTCCAGGTTTTGGGAATGATGGCCTCGAATTCGATTTCGAGATTTTGAACACGATCTGATGATCGTGGTGAGTTGCGTGGAAGATCGTCGACATGCTCGACGTCGTGGTGTCGCCTGGAGTAGTTCGGCGGTGATGTACACGTGCACGAGCACGGTGTTTGGTTCTGAAATCTGGATTTTAGCTTTGTATTAGGGGAACGCAGGGTGTACTCGAGGAATTCTCGGGTAATTCAGAAATTTTCCCAAAGACTTTGGGGGTTGGACTCGAAGTATAGTGGCACTAGCTCGGGTATAAAAGTTTATGCAGGTTTAAAACAAAACCTGTCTCTGTTTTTGTAAATTTAAACTAAATTTTCAAAGTTTTAAGCAAGGTTTGAACTAGACTTTAAATCAAAGTTTAAATATAACTTCGGGTTAGTTTTGAACACTTAGTTGTAAATAAATAAAGTTTTAAGTTAAATTAATTTCTAACTTAAAGTGGTTAAGTGTTTAAAAGTGTTTTTAAAGGAATTTGAAAATAAAATTGGAAATGAATGTTTTCCAAATGTCGATATGAATGATTTTATCTTAAAGTTAAATTAGAATTTTATAAATTGTAATTCATTCAATTTTTAAGGGAATTAAATGGATAATTAATTCATGTGATAAATTAATGAAACAGATAATTAAATTAATTAAGGTTTTTAAACATAAAGTTTAAGATTTATTTATTCTTAGAACAATTAATTTGTAAATTAAAGAATATTAATTAAAAATTAATTAATGATTAAAGTTGATAAACCCAGTGATTAAGCAACAATTACTTGAAGGATAATGTAATAAATTAATTAGGATGATTAATTTGAGAAAAATTAATTAATTAAGGGTAAATTAATTAATGAAAGTGATTAAGAAATAATTATTAATCAAGAAGTAATTAATTTGTTATTGTAATTAATTAAAAATAATTAATTAAGAATTAACCATTGACTAGCCAAATTTATTCATAGAAATTAATCTGATTTAAATCAATCAGATAATTAAATTAATTCTACTTATGGATGTTTCGATTTCGTTGAATGGTTGAATTATTTGATATCCCTGATATATAATGCTTTGTGTTATACATCCTGATTTATGTTGTGATCTGTAATTTACTTATCTGTGATATGTATATCTGTGATCTGTGAATGAAGATGAGCTTTATAGTTTATATCGCTTATCAACTATATTTCTGTATTCTGATCTGTGATGATTGTATGATGTTGCACTATTGTGTGTGAAACCCCTGGACTACACCTATACACACACAAATATGGATTTCACGTGGAAATCGGTTAAGTCACAGATAATTTAAATTTGATGTTTTTGAAATTGAAATTTTAATTTCAATTGATTTTGAAATTAGAAACTTGGGTTTAAAGTGAAAAGCTTTTGAAATGGAATTTCAAAGATGAAAGTTATTTTGAATAACTTAATCGAGTTTTGAAATTTAAATAATTTGATTTAAATTTGAATTCAAGTTTGAAATTGAATCCTATGATTTGAAACTAGGGATTAAAGATGTTGTACAAGTTATATATGGGTTAAACTATTTTAAAGATATTGGTTTGGGAATTTGAATTTTTATTCAAGGTAGTAAAAGCTTTCATATAAGAAATGAATTTCTAAATTGTGTTGAAAGGTTTAAAGTTTAAAATAAAATTGAAATGTTTTGAAAACTATGAAATGATCTTTGATTCAAAGACCGAATGAGTTAATCCAACTTGAAATAAAATTGTTTTGAAAGGCTATGAATGAATCTTTGGAAACGAGTTTTGAAAGCTATAAGTTAAATCTTGATTTAAAGATTTAACGAGTTAATCCAAGTGAAATGGAAATTGTTTTGAAATATATGAATGAATCTTTGTGAATGGGGTTAACTTTGTGAATTGAATCTTTTTGTTTAAAAGATTTGGAAATGGTAATTCGTTTTAACCATTCGAATGAAAAATTTTGGGTTTTAAACTGTGATTTAACTGAGACCCCAATATCCATATGATTTTTAAATATTTCGCTCACTATTCGGGTTAGCCGGGAAAGGACCTTTGGGTCGTATAACCCATTCCGAATATGTGATACGTCGTAAGGGATGACATTTGATGACCGGTGTGGAAGACCGGATATTTTTGAAAACGGAAGGATTACTGTCGAGTTACTCTGCATCGGCTGATCCCCGATATAGAGGTTTTATCTCCCTTAGTGACGGGAAGTCCGGACGTGATTGGAAATTATCCGGATTTGCAAGGGCTTCGTAAGAAGTGCCTTCGGTTCCGTTCAAACCCAGAACAGACTTGTATGGATTGTATGTCTGACATTACAATTTGAGATATAAAGCCGATTTCTTTCAAATACATTTCTGTTGGTGGCGGAGAATTTATTCTCCTAGCTTAACACCCTTCTCTGAGACGTACGAGCTCAGAGGTTATGTAGTTGAAATTTATCAGCGAAATACTCCCAATTTGGTAATGTGACAATGTGAGTGTTGCTGTGTAATGATCATTGTTTGATCATTTGCGATATGATCATTTGTTTGATCATTTATCTTTGTGATCATTACTTTGATCATTTGTTTGACCCAAAGCATGGCTTTGTGACAAAGCATAGCTTTATGGATGAGACTTCGTCGGACCTCACACCCCGGAAATGGTCAAAACAGGAAAGATGCGGCAAGGTTATTAGGGGGTAGCGCCCCTTTAGTGTATGTCATTCCTTCTGAATAGAGGTGGTATCATGGTATGGAGCCCAGGTACTTAACCTATGTGGTTGCTGCAAATTTTCTTTGTGGTTGTTGGTTGACGGGAACCCGGATAAAGGTTGGTTACAACCGGGGGATGGCATATTCGTGTCAGTAGTTACCCAGTTAGGGGTAACCCGGCCTTGTGTTGGTTGAGATCTAACCGTAATGTTAGGTTATTTCTCGGGGCGTCATTCCAGAGGCATTCCTTCGTGGCATAGGAAGTTCCTTAGCCTGACCATTTGTTGGAAATCCATTTTCCAATACGAACTTTGTACGGTATTAGTTGTAGATCCTGCCATTTACGTACGGTGGTCACCACTGTTTAGATGGTAGCTATAGTAGGCATACGATAATGGTCGTATGTTGGCTAAGATTGATATTATATTTTCAAAATACTTTTTCCCACTATGCACTAATAATAATATCAAATCAAATGATTTGTTTTACGTAGTAAGCATCTTTGGCTATCATAAGAAGAAATCTCCTCCAATTCTGCGTTTGCATTGTGTGTGTGGCGGGAGGTCATATGGTAGTTTCATTTTCTAAAAGCATTGCGAATTGACTTTAAAATTCTCTGCTATTTGTTTTTTTTAAAGATAAACTGTTTTTGTTGCTCACACCAGTCCCATGACTGATCCGGAGTTTATTGTTCCTTTCCTAAACTCTGGATGCTCAAAATTTTTTCTACACGGGCAGTCTAGAGTTGGGTTTTTCAAATAGTCAGGTTCAGTAGATTATCTGGAGCTAGTTCAGTCTTTGGATATGGACTGCACTTGCTTATCTTTGTGCCTCGTTATTGGGAGTTCGAGCATTTTCTGGATTGGTGCTTTGAAGATGGAGATTATCCACTGTTGATGTTATCATTTTCTTTTCCGCTGCTGTTTCTTGTATCATATCTCTGATGTATATTGATATTCATTGTATCACTCTGTTGTATCAGATATTGTATCAAATATTGTATATCAATGTATTATTCATTTTTTCCGCTGTGTTATTTACTTAATTGTGTTATAAGCTCCGGCAACTCGGATTTGAACGGTCGAATCTGCGGCATTCGAGTACGATGTAAAGTATGGATGTCGATTTTCGAGCGGGCAAAATCCACTTCGTTACATTTGGTATCAGAGTTAAGGTTGAACTTTAGCTCAGGAGTATAACACGTTAAGTAACTCATTAGAGATAGAGGGAAGTATCCCTAGAATGATTATATCCCTAAGATATCTGTTCGAACGTCTCAGTAAATTCTCTTACTATCCACTGATAGTAGATATGAGTGCAAGAAGAAGACGAGATAGGGGACAAGGGAGTACGACTATAAATGGTCAATACCCTACAATAGTGGAAACAACTTTCTCTATCAATTTTCTTTGATTCGTCTTTCCAAATTCTTTTGATTTCTTCGTGACAGTTCCGGAAAGAAGTTTCGGTGTAATGATGGCTCTACGAATCGTTACTTAGTATCTTCATCGGTTTCTTATCAGCTTTTTGATTTAAACCTTAATGAATTTGAAATGGGAAATTTTAATTTGAGGTAAATTGATTAATAAAATATGAGGATACAATTGAATTAAATCAATAAAACGATTTCGTTTGAAACCCAATTTTGGAATTCTATTACAATTTCTTTTGAATACCAAAGTCCGAAGAGGGACAAATTGGTATGTATTTTGAGATATTCCGACTTGAGATTGGAATTCATAACTAGTGTTTGAGGAATTATAGGAGATCGAATCTGTCTATCTTTGTGTTGTTTTCGTGCCTGCGAATTTCGAGGACGAAATTCTTTTAAGGGGGGAAGTTTGTAACGACCCCAGATTTTAATTTAATTTAAATTGGTAATTAAAATAAATTTTTGAATAAATCATTTAAATTTAAAAATATTTGAAAATTTGTATATATGTGATTATATATGTATATATTGGATTTGAAATAAAATTGTAAATAAATAATTGATGATAATTTAAATTTATAAATTAAATATAAGACAATAAATATTTAAGAAAAATAAATAATAGAGTATAAATAGAAATAAATAAAAATTTAAAATAATTACACATAGTTAAAATTTTAATAACAAAGTAAATTATAGAATCTCATTTAAATATGTACAAACAAACAAAGTAAAGCTTTAAATAAAATAAAGAAATACACTCAAATATTAACAAATAACAATAACAACTTTATATCTATATAACATAAGTAAAAGTAAGCTAGCCAAGTAGAATATGTATGCAGCCTATAAATAGATATGCAGGCAAGTCTATCAACATAAAAGAGAGAGTAAAATAATAGAGTTGTAAACAAATATATATATTCAAGTATAGTTTGTACAAAAGTAATTAATGCAAAGTATATCTCAGCCGAAATGCAAGACAAAGCATTTAATATAAGATCTTTAGTATACAAAAGAGAATCATTCTCAGCCAGCAACATATAGACCATATCATCCCACTAAAGAGAAAAATCAGCTGATATAAAATAAACAAAGAAAAGAAGATAGGCTTGTAGGCTGAGAAAAGAAATGACAACAAAGCAATTAATGCAGCCACCACAATGAAATTTTCAGCCACCAAAGCAAGAAAATCTCTGGTATATGGTACAACATGCAAAGGAAAATCGCTGCCCATATTGTACTGGAAAGTAAAATAATAATAATACATTGCCCTGTACAATTTATCACTAGTACACTCTTCCTTTATGTATCAAAGCCTTCTCATCACAGTTCGTCCATTTACATCTGAAAGAAAAGAAAACTTAAACAAAAATTCAATTTAAAACAAAACTCAGATCTCAAAACCAAAAGAATAACTTTAGTTTTCAAGCTTTCAAGCCTGGAAATCAATGTCTGGATCGAGGACAAGGTTTCAGTTTGCAAAAAAAATTCAAAGGCCTGTTTCAACAATGGAACTCTGTTCTTTCTTCAAACAACTGTGAGCAAACTTCCATCTTTTTAAACTTGATCTTCCTTATTATCTTAAGTCTGTGATGATGGATAAAAATGATAAATTGAAATGATTTGTTTTGTTTTGGTATACAAATTTAAAACACTAAATGTATGCATGTATGTCTGTATGCATATGCAACCTCTGTTTAACAGGCCTAAGATCTCTCAAAAATAATTCTATCTCTTCATCTAAATCATTATAAATATGATGTAAAAAAGGAATTGATTATGACCATGTGATACAAAAATTTAAGATACAAACAAGTAGAATTATCAAGTATATTCATCTGAAAAATAAATTTACAAGACTTGGATTTGAAAAATGGGTTTTAAGTTGAAATGTTTAGCAACTGTTCAGGAATTATAAAATAACTATGATAATCTATACCAAGTTCAGATTCTTTGATTCTACCTTTAACAGTGAGAAAAACTCACTCAAAACCATCTGTTTGTCTTGATTCTTGGAGTTGATTCTAAAAGTATGATATGACAATGCTTTGTTTATATGCCTGCATGTATATATCTACATGTAAATGATGTGTGTATGCATCTGATTTGAACTATGTTTGTTGATATACCTCTGTTCCAGGTTTCAGTGTTCACTATCAATCAAAGAAAAAAAATTCATATCTTTTTATTGAATCAATATTAGCACTTGGATTCAAAACAAAATATTTTAGTTGTAGTAGAATCTAGGTACTCAAAATATTATAAGGCATGTGAGTTTTGAAATGTGCTAGTATTTGGAAAATAACAGCAGAAATTCTTTAAACCATGTAAAATCAATTGTCGAATTTTAATGATTCAAGTATATATCTTGAATCATCTCTGGAAGTTAGGTTTTTAATACAAAAATCATGATTTTTGGTCAAATGGTTTGGGAGCAGTTCGTGGATGAATAGTAGTCGGGTTTTAGGCTATTTCAGGCGATCGACGAACTTTCGGTGGTCGGACCATTGGCTGAAGCAAGCTTGATGATCATGGATACGGGGAAAAATATCTAGAAGGTGGTTAAACCACTGTGGCAGTGGGGTTTGATCGATTTGTGTTTAAAACCTAATTTTAGTGTGGTTGCTGTTTTCGATTCGTGCATCGTCGACAATGGACCGAGTGTCACGAGCTGCTGAGGGAAGGTAGATGGGAGGTAGAAGAGGCTACGGCCGGAGGCGTTGGTGGTCTGGTGGTCGGAGCGTCGAGCAGGTGGCGTTGCCAGGTTTGTGGGGTGGAGGCTGCGAGTGTTTCCAGGTTTTGGGAATGATGGCCTCGAATTCGATTTCGAGATTTTGAACACGATCTGATGATCGTGGTGAGTTGCGTGGAAGATCGTCGACATGCTCGACGTCGTGGTGTCGCCTGGAGTAGTTCGGCGGTGATGTACACGTGCACGAGCACGGTGTTTGGTTCTGAAATCTGGGTTTTAGCTTTGTATTAGGGGAACGCAGGGTGTACTCGAGGAATTCTCGGGTAATTTAGAAATTTTCCCGAAGACTTTGGGGGTTGGACTCGAAGTATAGTGGCACTAGCTCGGGTATAAAAGTTTATGCAGGTTTAAAACAAAACATGTCTCTGTTTTTGTAAATTTAAACTAAATTTTCAAAGTTTTAAGCAAGGTTTGAACTAGACTTTAAATCAAAGTTTAAATATAACTTCGAGTTAGTTTTGAACACTTAGTTGTAAATAAATAAAGTTTTAAGTTAAATTAATTTCTAACTTAAAGTGGTTAAGTGTTTAAAAGTGTTTTTAAAGGAATTTGAAAATAAAATTGGAAATGAATGTTTTCCAAATGTCGATATGAATGATTTTATCTTAAAGTTAAATTAGAATTTTATAAATTGTAATTCATTCAATTTTTAAGGGAATTAAATGGATAATTAATTCATGTGATAAATTAATGAAACAGATAATTAAATTAATTAAGGTTTTTAAACATAAAGTTTAAGATTTATTTATTCTTAGAACAATTAATTTGTAAATTAAAGAATATTAATTAAAAATTAATTAATGATTAAAGTTGATAAACCCAGTGATTAAGCAACAATTACATGAAGGATAATGTAATAAATTAATTAGGATGATTAATTTGAGAAAAATTAATTAATTAAGGGTAAATTAATTAATGAAAGTGATTAAGAAATAATTATTAATCAAGAAGTAATTAATTAGTTATTGTAATTAATTAAAAATAATTAATTAAGAATTAACCATTGACTAGCCAAATTTATTCATAGAAATTAATCTGATTTAAATCAATCAGATAATTAAATTAATTCTACTTATGGATGTTTGGATTTCGTTGAATGGTTGAATTGTTTGATATCCCTGATATATAATGCTTTGTGTTATACATCCTGATTTATGTTGTGATCTGTAATTTACTTATCTGTGATATGTATATCTGTGATCTGTGAATGAAGATGAGCGTTATAGTTTATATCGCTTATCAACTATATTTCTGTATTCTGATCTGTGATGATTGTATGATGTTGCACTATTATGTGTGAAACCCCTGGACTACACCTTTACACACACAAATATGGATTTCACGTGGAAATCGGTTAAGTCACAGATAATTTAAATTTGATGTTTTTGAAATTGAAATTTTAATTTCAATTGATTTTGAAATTAGAAACTTGGGTTTAAAGTGAAAAGCTTTTGAAATGGAATTTCAAAGATGAAAGTTATTTTGAATAACTTAATCGAGTTTTGAAATTTAAATAATTTGATTTAAATTTGAATTCAAGTTTGAAATTGAATCCTATGATTTGAAACTAGGGATTAAAGATGTTGTACAAGTTATATATGGGTTAAACTATTTTAAAGATATTGATTTGGGAATTTGAATTTTTATTCAAGGTAGTAAAAGCTTTCATATAAGAAATGAATTTTTAAATTGTGTTGAAAGGTTTCAAGTTTAAAATAAAATTGAAATGTTATGAAAACTATGAAATGAGTCTTTGATTCAAAGACCGAATGAGTTAATCCAACTTGAAATAAAATTGTTTTGAAAGGCTATGAATGAATCTTTGGAAACGAGTTTTGAAAGCTATAAGTTAAATCTTGATTTAAAGATTTAACGAGTTAATCCAAGTGAAATGGAAATTGTTTTGAAATATATGAATGAATCTTTGTGAATGGGGTTAACTTTGTGAATTGAATCTTTTTGTTTAAAAGATTTGGAAATGGTAATTCGTTTTAACCATTCGAATGAAATATTTTGGGTTTTAAACTGTGATTTAACTGAGACCCCAGTATCCATATGATTTTTAAATATTTCGCTCACTATTCGGGTTAGCCGGGAAAGGACCTTTGGGTCGTATAACCCATTCTGAATATGTGATACGTCGTAAGGGATGACATTTGATGACCGGTGTTGAAGACCGGATATTTTTGAAAATGGAAGGATTACTGTCGAGTTACTCTACATCGGCTGATCCCCGATATAGAGGTTTTATCACCCTTACTGACGGGAAGTCCGGACGTGATTGGAAATTATCCGGATTTGCAAGGGCTTCGTAAGAAGTGCCTTCGGTTCTGTTCAAACCCAGAACAGACTTGTATGGATTGTATGTCTGACATTACAATTTGAGATATAAAGCCGATTTCTTTCAAATACATTTCTGTTGGTGGCGGAGAATTTATTCTCTTAGCTTAACACCCTTCTCTGAGACGTACGATCTCAGAGGTTATGTAGTTGAAATTTATCGGCGATATACTCCCAATTTGGTAATGTGACATGCTGAGTGTTGCTGTGTAATGATCATTGTTTGATCATTTGCGATATGATCATTTGTTTGATCATTTATCTTTGTGATCATTACTTTGATCATTTGTTTGACCCAAAGCATGGCTTTGTGACAAAGCATAGCTTTGTGGACGAGACTTCGTCGGACCTCACACCCCGGAAATGGTCAAAATAGGAAAGATGCGGCAAGGTTATTAGGGGGTAGCGCCCCTTTAGTGTATGTCATTCCTTCTGGATAGAGGTGGTATCATGGTATGGAGCCCAGGTACTTAACCTATGTAGTTGCTGCAAATTTTCTTTGTGGTTGTTGGTTGACGGGATCCCGGATAAAGGTTGGTTACAACCGGGGGATGGCATATTCGTGTCAGTAGTTACCCAGTTAGGGGTAACCCGGCCATGTGTTGGTAGAGATCTAACCGTAATGTTAGGTTATTTCTCGGGGCGTCATTCCAGAGGCGTTCCTTCGTGGCATAGGAAGTTCCTTAGCCTGACCATTTGTTGGAAATCCATCTTCCAATACGAACTTTGTACGGTATTAGTTGTAGAACCTGCCATTTACGTACGGTGGTCACCACTGTTTAGATGGTAGCTATAGTAGGCATACGATAATGGTCGTATGTTGGCTAAGATTGATATTCTATTTTCAAAATACTTTTTCCCACTATGCACTAATAATAATATCAAATCAAATGATTTGTTTTACGTAGTAAGCATCTTTGGCTATCATAAGAAGAAATCTCCTCCAATTCTGCATTTGCATTGTGTGTGTGGCGGGTGGTCTTATGGTAGTTTCATTTTCTAAAAGCATTGCGAATTGACTTTAAAATTCTCTGCTATTTGTTTTTTTAAAGATAAACTGTTTTTGTTGCTCACACCAGTCCCATGACTGATCCGGAGTTTATTGTTTCTTTCCTAAACTCTGGATGCTCAAAATTTTTTCTACACGGGCAGTCTAGAGTTGGGTTTTTCAGATAGTCAGGTTCAGTAGATTATCTGGAGCTAGTTCAGTCTTTGGATATGGACTGCACTTGTTATCTTTGTGCCTCGTTATTGGGAGTTCGAGCTATTTCTGGATTGGTGCTTTGAAGATGGAGATTATCCGCTGATGATGTTATCATTTTCTTTTCCGCTGCAGTTTCTTGTATCAAATCTCTGATGTATATTGATATTCATTGTATCACTCTGTTGTATCAAATATTGTATCAAATATTGTATATCAATGTATTATTCATTTCTTCCGCTGTGTTATTTACTTAATTGTGTTATAAGCTCCGGCGACTCGGATTGATCGGTCGAATCTGCGGCATTCGAGTACGATGTAAAGTATGGATGTCGATTTTCGAGCGGGCAAAATCCACTTCGTTACAAGTACATAGTAGTTTTCATAATGACTAACATTGTACTTAACAAATAACAGGCTGCACTCCATATCAAAAATCCGACTCGAAAATATTTGGATGATTCATTTATCTCAAAATCATTAGTTAATCGTGCTAAAATTTACCTATAACAATTAGAATTTTGAAAATTTCCAATTATATTTTGAACTTCTGCATTACGCTAATTTGTAGTTTAAAATTGAATATTAAGTTTGAATATTAGAATATTAAAATTTCGTATTAAATTTAAATTTTGGATTCCGCATTTGACTTTGGATTTGAAAATTTAAAATTTTTTGGACTAAAATGAAAATCAACGACATATAGTTTCAACATATTTTTATAACATATGTATTTAGTTCGTTTATTTTTATGTTTAATTGAAGATAAAAATTAAAACTTGACCGTTAAAAGCCCACTGAACAACTATTTGTGCAATGTTATTCAAAGATGGATTTTCCCTAGGTGTGGGCCTCCATTAAAGGTGTTATATTCAATATTTAAATTGTTGTTTTTAAAGTGTTTTTCAATTTTTAAGAAAGTTTTGTTCAAATAAGTGTTATGTACTGCAATATATATAATACGCGTGAACATAGCGTGCGCGCACACACACATATAGGTAATTACTAGATCATATGTAGTCTTTGTATATTTAGAAATAACCAAATATAATTAAGCAACTTGTGTATTGATACAAATAGTTGCCTGAATTATTAAAATCCAAAGAAACTATTGATTATCTTATTTCAATTGCTGATCTTTATAACACCTGTATCCTTTTGGACAATGAAGCATCAGACTTAGTAAATTTTGGAGAAGTATACATTGTAAAATACGGTAGTACTAGCAGATCTGATGCATTACGTGGACATTTGGTTGAATTTGTAAGGTAACAAATGTGATGCACTGTATGGAAATTTGGTTAAATTTGTAAGAACAAATATAATTAATGCGATGTACATAATAAGCAATTTTTTTACTTGTTTATTTTTGTAGGTATTTCTTACTAATTAAATTAAACGTCTACATACTTCATCACATCTGCTAACACTGCCGCATTTTGCAATGCATACTTTTTCAATTTCTACAAACTTTGACACTTCATCGTCTACATCGGTATAGATGTCATTAAGGTCCGTAATTGAACGCGAAAACAAAATTATAAGATCAAAAATATTGGAAGACAAAGTTGAATTAAAGAACAAGTGTTAGAGAGTGAAATTCTTCAGACTTCAAACAATGACTCACGGCTGGGAAAGTATGTTTTCAAAACCAACTTTGGATGTTAATGATTCATATGCGAAGTGGTGGTACCGACTAAATTTAAAAACCGGAATAGATAGAAATTCAAATTTCCAGCTCTTTGTTGTGAACACTAGTTGCATATGCAGTGTATTAAAATTATTATTCTTTTGGTAAGGATGGAGGAGAAGAGCTCGTTACTAATTTGAGTGAGACCATAATGACTATAACTTTGTATATTGCTAATGTTTGTCCTCATATTCAATTTGCCGTAGCCTATGGTGTTCTTCTAACTGATATTGTAATAACTTCTATTTGTGCATGTAAGTAACCGAATATATGGCTTATTGTTGGACTTTTAACAAAAGTTAAATTATTGAATGAATTTGAAGTTTTTGTTCATTACTGGATAATTGATGTACTGTGGCCTTTTCACTTGTATATGCTTTTATAACATGCATGCGAATATTTAATTAAATTGTGTTTTACTTTTGGGCTGTACTATGAATATTTCTTTTACAGAATACTCTACTGGGTTTCTAGTTAAATATAGAAAGGCCGTTTTTACATGTTTCCCAGTAGGTCAAAAAATAAGTTGTTCCTGAGAATAATATTTGCCACCTCAGAGGGATCAATGGAAAATTTCTTTCCTAATTTTTGTTATAACG
The DNA here is from genome assembly GCA_030737815.1 of Allium fistulosum. Lineage (NCBI taxonomy): Eukaryota > Viridiplantae > Streptophyta > Magnoliopsida > Asparagales > Amaryllidaceae > Allium > Allium fistulosum. The sequence goes on along the minus strand of CM060905.1, from coordinate 745,328,867 downwards.
AACAATTTAAGATGTGCTTACTCTTTGTAATGATAAATAAGTCGGATTCTGTGTTTAAGCTATACTTACATGTTGGGAACTTTTAGCTTTTTTGAACTTTTAGCTTATTTTTTAAATTTGGTAGAGATTGAATTTTGAATCCTATGCTTTTTTCAGGCTTTATGTTTTAAATAAGATCATGATAATACATTGATTGTAGTCAACGGTTAAGCTCGGTATTCGTGGAAAATTAAAATTAGATCAACATAAGTTATATTATGTTGAAAATGCAGGTCCTAATTATTATTATGAAATGGTTAGTCAAATGCAAGTCTCATATAAATAAATAATATAATAGACTTTTACGTTAGAGCAGGACCGGTCTTCACCAGTTAAAATGAAAGAATTTTAATTATTTTTCGTATTTGGATCGTAGTGGAACTATGAAATCTAATGAGTTTTATCATATCCAATCTACTTAATTTAAGTAAAAAACAGTTAAAAATTAGTTTATGTATTATTTATGATTTTATTATTATATATTTATATGCGTATAATGTATTTGTGCAACATAATAATATGTATGTGTTTAATGTATACTTATATAGATGCTGAAATTTACATCTATAACGTATTCATTAACTGTTGACAAACACAGCCCTTCTATTTATGTGGGTAAATTTTAAAATTTATTTTATATTGGATATAAAATAAACATTTTTTAAATATTTAACTATATTTTTACCAAGTCAATAAAATTTGAATTCAAATTCAATATCTAAAATATCCAGTTATGACTTAGTAAGACAATTTTAACTTTAAATCTAGATATGTAAAATACAAAATAAAATACATTTTTAACTGTTACATACACACACGTACATAAACACATGTACACACACAAATACACACATACACAACACATATTCAAAAAAAAATTTGTTGCCGAAAAAACCTTCTTTAATTCATAAATAATTCAAGATTGCATAATAAAATAAAGTATATATTTATTACTGTAATATAATAAATATTTTATATATATATTATGTATTTAATTCTTTTTGGCCATAACAAATATCTTTTTAATTATGAAACCATTTAATAATTTTATAATAACTTCTTCATGCTGGCTCGGCATGAATTTGGAAATGCTATTTTTTTGTTTAAAATATAATAATTTTATACAACTGCTCATGTACCGCTAATTTGGCTTTTACACTAACTAGTACACCTTTATTGTTTAGAATAAACCCTTGTTGAAGTGAGATTGCAAAAGGATTTTAACTTAGTAATAATAGTTGGATAAAAGCAAAAGTCGTAGTTTTAGGTTAAACCAAGAGCACCAAACAGTAATCTAAAAATATGTAAAAGTTTATATGCTCATTTATTTTCTTAAAAGGTAACCACTAATCAATTTTTTATTTCTAATTAAGTGAACCAGGACTGTTGGTCAACATATTTGTGAAGACTGTATGTGCGGTGGATCGTGTAATATGGATCTAAGTAGTGCAGAAATGTATGATCTGATAAAAGATAGTAGTAAAGTAAATGAATAAAATAAGAATAAGCACACTAGGAATTTTATACTGGTTAGAACTTCTCATTCTACGTCCAGTCCCTGAATACACTCTGGATTTAACTCTAACTATAAAACCCACACTTAACCAGGAGGAATAAGTACACAAACACCTGAGCAGTCGAACAGGATTTTCGCCTCAACAGCCGAAGAAGACTTTCTGCCTGAGGAACCGAACATGACTTCTACTTGATACAGAAAAACTTTGTTGATAAGTATATTCTTGATAACACAGATGTGCCTTGAAGTGCACCCTTTCTGTAATCAAATCCTCAAGTATTTGAAATGTATGTGAGAACAAGAAAGGAAGATATTGCTTAGAATCAAGGAATATGTAAGTAATTCAGAGATTCAAAGTAATTAGATATAGAATGCTGTTAGAATGCAGGAACATGAGAGCACAAGAGTAATAGAGAGTAGTTAGAATGATTTCGATGGTTGTAGAATGTTTGGAAACAAGTATATATAGAAAACAGAGAGTTGCTCCCATTGATGAAGAGTTATGACGAAGAAAAGCAACTATTTCCGTTCAGAAATCAATCGCAACCTTTCGCAGAGAAAACATGTCTTTTGAAAATATGACAGTTAGGTTCAGGTCAGTTGACTGGTCGAAAATGGTTAGTCGACTGAAAAATAAAATCTTGTAAAAAATTTGTGCACAGATGTGCATGTATGTGCAGCATATACAGAACCAATCGACTGCTCGAAAATGGTCAGTCGACTGGCTGTATGTTTGCAGCACATACAAGCCATTTTTCAAAGAATCAAAATGTGTTTGAGTTGTGTTTTCTTGAGGATAGATTTTACAAAACTTCTAAGACTTAGAAACAAATAAACACACATAGAAATGAGGAGTTCAATATCACCATTGTTCTTGTTTCTCTTTTTGTCGCATGATGCCATACTTGAGTATTTTCTTGCATACGTGAGCGTCGCCTTGTCATGAATCAAAACTTTGTGATTTAACATTCTTCACCTTTTCGATTGATGACAACCTATATAAGATATAAATATATATAGTATATGAAGATTTATGATCTCTCCTTGAATATGTGACATCTTTAGTTCCTACAAAAAATGGTTTGTTCAAACTTTCACCTCCTTTGTCATCGACAAAAAGGAAATATAGCCAAAGAAATATAGCCAATGAAATTTTCAAATTCAGAAATAAGAGACTAATTATTACATGTCTCTAAAAATACCGAATGTTCATTGCAAAAAGTAGCCAACAATAAGTAACTGACCAAACAACTAACCATACCAACCAAGTCAAGACTATTCTGCATCCGAATTGAATTCTTCCTCATTGACGGGTTGCTTTCTAGGTCTTGAACTGCCAATGCCTTGTCCTCCGCTTCTTGCAGCACTTGTATCTATGCTAGTGTGTTCCTCAAATGTAGACCATATAAAATGAGGAGCAGGACGTTTGCCAGGAGCAGATGCAGTAGTAGTTGCTGAAGAGGAACAAGAGATAACATTCCATAAAGAATTGAAAAAGCCTTTGATTTTGTCCAATTTTTTGTCAAACTTTTTATGACGTGAGTCTAAGATAAGTTGATTTCTAGAAAGAATTTCGATAGACTCATGGGTGCTATGAGATGAGGTTGCAAGACGAATTTCCTCTTCAGGTTTGGGAATGGAAGAACTTCCGGCTTGGCGGCGACCTTGTTGTCTTTGCTAGTGTTCGAAGGAATCAAAATGAGGAGGTCGAGCCGGTAATTTCATAAGGCTAGAGAGTGCGAATATTGATCAAGCCCACCGTAGAGAATTCCGAGTCAGGTTGGAGAACACCAATATCTAAAAGAAGACGCATGATATATTCGCCAAAATATATGATATTCATGTTACCATTATTGAAGCTGAGAAATTCATCTAAAATGCGATGAGGACAATTGACTTGAATGCTGTTCCAGATAGCATATAAGGCTTTGAAGTTTTCAAGGTAAATAAGCTCATAAGAACCAGAGCGGGGAAGTATAGTTCGCATTAAGGTTTTGTGAAGAATCCGAGCCTTTGGTCGTAGAAACTTGGACTTCAAATCTTTCATATCATCTCCCATAAACATATGACTCACTGTATTTCTCCTTTTAGTGTCACATTGAACATCATCTAAAACGTTCCATGTGCCAGAATTTGTAAAATGTGGGCAATACGAGCTAGTGAAAGAAAAACTGGTGTTCCATAAACTAAACTCCAAACACAATCTTCTCTACTAGCGGGATTTTGATGTCCTAAACTAAGGTTAGCATAGAACAACTTGACCATAACATGTTGTGGTGATTTAAATTATAGTCAAGTAAAGATTCTAAACCACTTCTTCTTGCTAGACTTGAAGACCTTAAGAAGCAAAATCAGAGTGTATCATAAACAATCCTTCGAAAAATCAAGATTTCTTCATGGAGTTCCATCTCTTTAGTGCCGTCGAGTCATATAGCCATTGACCAACTTGAGAATCAATAGGATCAGATGAAGAGGAACCTTGCTTAGCTCTTTTTGATTTGGGAGGAGCCATAATTTTGTAGAATTTGGGTGAAAAAAGTTGAAAATTAGGGGCTAGGGTTTTGTGAATTTCGGCAAAAATTGAGAAGTATGAATGACAGGGGAGAAAAAAGTGAATAAAAAGGGGTGAAAAGAGGGTTATTTGGCCTTTCAGGTGCAAGTCAGTCGATTGGTCGAATTGGGTCAGTCGACTGACCAGTAACCCGAGAGTTTACTTGGCCTGTAATCAGTCGACTGATCCGTATAGCCAGTCGCCTGGTTGTAGGAAAATCTGGTAGTGAATATTTGTGATATGAAATTTTTTTTATTCATAATCAAATAAATAAATGATGAAAATACATATGCAATAAAGATACAAAACATTTAAAAAGCTGAGAATAAGCTAGTTCAAATCACTTGGTGTCTTGGATTCGTCTGGTTCTATTTTGGTAAATTCCATACATGGTTGTAGCGGATACCAATTACTTTGATGTTCCAAAGAGTTGGGAGTCACCAGAGGTTGTTGTGGGCTAGGAGACCAAGTATTCCTGAAAGAAGTTGAGGGATGACGGGATGGTGAAGGTTAGAGAACATCCTTTTTAGGAGAGCTTCCATAGAATTTAATGTTATTGATTCAATTAAGCTTAACCGTCTAGCATTCATTCTTTTTTCATAATGCATTTTCCTCTGAAGATTAAGTTGTTCTTGTTGATAGTGATGTATATCATCAATTTTCTTCTTTGTATTTGGTGAGATAAAAAGAGCTTTCTTGGCCTTTTTGCTTTCGGGAGTATATCCTGAGTGATATCGACCAAAAGCATGAATTGGTACATTTGCCGGAGTAGGGGTTGGTAGAGATGGTGTAGAGTTCCCGGAAGATGGTGGTGTCGCATATGAAAGCCTAGAGGTGTTGGAGTTATTGGAATCTTGAGAAGCCATAATAGAAAGAATGTTGATTTGTTTTGAGATTGAGTGAGCAAAAAGTGTGCATGAGTGGTCTATTTAATATTGCCGACATCGCCTTTTCCGATGATATATCCTTTAGAATTGTCTCCAAAAGTGATAGAGCCTCCATCTGAGTAAGTAATGTTTGATAGCATATCTTTGTCACCCGTCATATGTTTTGAGCAACCGCTGTCGAGTATCCATTTTCCTCTCTTTATAAGTGGGACCTGCAAGAAAATAAAGAATAACATTGGTACCCACCTTTTAATAGGGTCCTAAGAGTTAGGTCTTAGGAAACCAAACCCAAGAGGGTTCAGTATCCTCTATGAAAATATATTTCTTATTTTTATGCACAGGTTCAAAAAATGAATTTGTATATTTCTTCCTAATCCAACTATTGTTTGTTTTAGGAATCCAAATTTTTATAGTTTTTAGATTGGATTTTCTTTTTAAAGGTTCTTTTGTAGTCCAAGGTTTATAATCATTTCTCCTTTTGTTTTCGTTTTTAGGTGGAGCTTTTGATTTCTTAACATAACCTAATCCCTTTTTGTTTGAAGCACGTTGAGAATTTTCAATAATACTGGATAAATTTTCTCTTCCTTTATTAAAATTGGAAATGTTTTTAGTAATGTCATCTAGCTTAGTTTTGAGACTGGTGTTATCTGACTCAACAATTTTGATTTTTTTTAGCTCATGATTCTCAGAAGCTAGAAAATCATTCTTTTATTTTTGTGCTTCTATTTCTTGACTTAAAAGAGTGAGTTGAGAATTGTTAGAGAGCGAATCTTGAATTTTCTCAAGTTCTTCTTCTGATATTTTATTCTCGTCTTTAAGCATATCTCTTTCGAATTCTACTCTTTTCCAATTTTCCAAAGCTTCTTTATATTTTATTTTAAGACTTTTTAAAGTGTCTAGAAGTTCTGAATTTATTTCTCATATCATCAAAAGTTAGATCACTAACCTCATTATCTTTTGCCATAAAGCATACATTTGCTTGTTCATTATCACTATCTCTTTCACTTTCAGAAGATGAAGAATCTGAGTCATCCCATGTTACTGAAAAACCTTTTCTCTTGAATTTGTCCTTCTTATTTTTGTTGTTGTCTGCTTTCTTTTGTCTTGGACAATCATTTTGTATGTGTCCCTTTTTGTGGCAGTTGAAACATTCTATTACTGAGGTTGATGATTTATTGGAATTGTTGATGAAGCTTCGTTTTCCATTACTCTTGTTCCATTTTCTATATTTCAAATTTTTTTTAAATTTTTTGGCAATAAATGCTAGGCCTTCCTCATCTGAATCTGAGTATTCTTCTTCAACATGAAAAGCTATGTTCTTTTTGTCTAGTGCTTGTACTCTTTTAGCCTGCAAATTTACTTCATAGGACATTAGATTTTCTATTAACTCTTCTGGTTTCATGATAGAAAGATCATTAGCTTCTTCAATAGCTAAGACTTTTCTTTTCCTTCCATCCGTTAAAGAGTTAAGGTTTTTTGAAACAATATCAAAGTCGAAATATATCTCTCCTAGTCCTAATAAAGAATGATGAATATCTTGAAATTTAGAGTACATATCATTTATAGATTCATCTTGCTTCATCTTAAAATTTTGAAATTGATTCTTAAGCATAGATATTTTACTTTGTTTAACCTTGTTAGTACCTTCATGAGTGACTTTTAGTGTTCTCCAAATTTCATAGGCAGTGTTGCACATATTAACACAATTAAACTCATCTTTATCTAAAGCACAAAATAACATGCTCATGGCTTTGACATTTGAAGCAGCATCTTGTTTTTGTGTGTTTGACCATGTTGAATATTCAGTTGTGGGTATGTGATATTCTGATTGTGTAATGTTCCATGAATCAAAACTATTTGCTTGCATATATACACACACACACACACACCCATTTGTGTAGCCCAATAGTTATAATTCATGCCATTAAACATTGGAGGTCGTGTAGTGGATTGACCTTCAATAAAACTGGTGTTAGTGTTACTATCCATATTACTGAGATATCAAATAATTGTGTGACGGTTATAAGATGACCTAATGCTCTAATACCAAATGTGAAGACTGTATGTGCGGTGGATTGTGTAATATGGATCTAAGTAGTGCGGAAATGTACGAACTGATAAAAGATAGTAGTAAAGTAAATGAATAAAATAAGAATAAGCACACCAGGAATTTTATACTGGTTCGAACTTTCTATTCTACTTCCAGTCCCAGAATACACTCTGGATTTAACTCTAACTATAAAACCCTTACTTAACCCGGAGGAATAGGTACATAAACACCTGAGCAGCTGAACAGGATTTTCACCTCAACGGCCGAAGAGGATTTTCTGCCTGAACAACCGAACAAGACTTCTACTTGATATATAAAAACTTTGTTGAAAAGTATGTTCTTGATAACACAGATATGTCTTGAAGTACACCCTTCCTATAATCAAATCCTCAAGTATTTGAAATGTATGTGAGAATAAGAAAGGAAGATATTGCTTAGAATCAAGGAATATCTAAGTAATTCAGAGATTCAAAGTAATTAGATATAGAATGCTGTTAGAATGCAAGAATATGAGAGCACAAGAGTAATAGAGAGTAGTTAAAATGATTTCGATGATTGTAGAATGTTTGAAAACAAGTATATATAGAAAACATAGAGTTGCTCCCATTGATGAAGAGTTTTGACGAAGAGAAGCAACTATTTCCATTTAGAAATCAATCGCAACCTTTCACAGAGAAAATGTGTCTTTTGAAAATATGACAGTTAGGTTCAGGTCAGTCGACTGGTCGCAAACTGTCAGTCGACTGAAAATAAAATCATGTAAAAAATTGTGCACAGATGTGCATGTATGTGCAGCATATACAGAACCAGCCGATACAAGCAATTTTTCAAAGAATCAAAATGTGTTTGTGTTGTGTTTTCTTGAGGATAGATTTTACAAAACATCTAAGACTCAAAAACAAATAAACACACATAGAAATGAGGAGTTCAATATCACCATTGTTCTTGTCTCTTTTTTTGTCGCATGATGCCATACTTGAGTATTGACTTGCATACGTGAGCATCGCCTTGTCATGAATCAAAACTATATGATTTAACAATATTAAGTACAAAAGGATAAAGATATCACAAAATAGTTTGTAAAAGTACATTATTACAGAACATACATAAGATACTTTTGGGTGTAAATGCATAATTTAGGTGACAACCAATCAAACTATGATAGTACCTACAAAGATATGTTCTATATCAACTAAATTCATTTGTTCGAGGATTAGTACAATATGAAAATATGACATTATCTATAAAGGTATGCTAAAGTTCATCAATTTGATCAAATTCATGTAACTAAATACATTCGTATTTTGTTTGTTAATTCCTCATTTTAACTCTTATTACTAATGTATACTAAAATTGCAACTTTATAAACCCTAATGAGATTTTGCTAGCTTTAAATGATTTTATGCTAATCAACACATAGAAAAAAGAATTTTATTTATCTGCATAAAACATCCTATAATATTTCTTTACACTTTTTATATTTTATTTTAAAATATATCTATTTCTATGCACCAGAAAGTTGTAAAATACCTTGTATTCGTTTGTTTTTGAATTACCTAGAGTAATAAGCCACCGTCAATGGGTGATTTCATACACTTAAGTTTGCTTTTCAGGAATTATGGGTTATTTTGCACTCATTTCACTTGAACTTTACCTGGAGAATTATAATAGCACTAATATCTATATAATTTTAGTGATACAATATTTCAATGTAGTTTGAAGAAATTTTAGAATGCCCTATTATTGCTAATTAGTGTATCATGAGATGCCTAAATGGTATTAAATGGTTTAGGTTTCTTTATTCACCTAATAAATGACTGAAAGAGTTATTATGTGCCTATGTGATATTTGTCCTATAGTTGTAATTAGTCATCTATCGACTTTATAGATATGTACTTTATATGCTCTTACCCACGTATTTCTCATCTTATTTTTCTAAATGCGACAAGAATATTTCTTAGAACCAATAAAGCATAATGTGATCATCTACTTATAAATGGGTAGGGTCGATCCATTTATGTATCTTTATTAAATGGATCATATATTAGTCGATCCATTATTAAAATGGTTATAAACGGGTAACTCATTTAGCCATTTATTAAAGATCTAGAGATTTAAAAGTATAAATTTGAAAATATGGATTTCAAAAAATAGAATTTTGAAATTTTGATAATTGAAATCTGAATTTTGGAAATTTAAAATTTTGAAATTACTTACTCGCACAGCTAGGCAAAATTTTGAAATTATTCACACTGGCTTGGAATAGGACGAGATTTAACTCACATCATCATTACAAACTATATGGAATACTCAGATATTTCATATTCTGAACTTATGTCGTAGTTCTCCATAGTACTAACAGTTGTATATGACAAATAACATGCTTCATTCCATATCTAAACTTTGTCCAAGAAAAATCACTATTTTTCAAACTAAAATAATTTCTTTATATTAACTCGGATTCAGATGAGACCTTGATCAATGAACTCACATTTAAATTGTAGACAGTAAAAAACACTCTGGTACTTTATATTTTGAATGTATGCAATAGTTCTCTATGTGACTAACAATTAGACCTAGGAAATAATAGTCTGTATCCTCATGTTTAAACTTCGATCGGGTAGAAGTCCAATTTTTTCCATTTAAATTGCAGTAATTTCTTCATACCAACTTGGAATTAAGTGAGATTTTGATCGATGAACTTCCATCTAAATGACAAACAGTATGAAATACTCGGATACTTCATTTCTAAATGTGCATTGTAGTTTTCAGGGTGACAGTTATATTTAGCAAATAACAGGCTGCGCCCCATATCAAAATTCCGACTCAGAAATATTTCGATGATTCATTTATCTCAAAATCATTGGGTAGTTGTGCTAAAATTTACCTACAACAATTAGAATTGTGAAATTTTCAAATTATATTTCGAACATTTGCATTATGTTAATTTGTAGTTTAAAATTGAGTTTTAAGTTTGAATATTAGAATATTAAAATTTCATATTAAAATTAAATTTTGAATTTCGCATTTGACTTTGTTAGGATTTGAAAATTTAAAAAAATTGGACTAAAAAGAAATTCAACGACATATAGTTTCAACATATTTTTATAATATATGTATTTAGTTTATTTTTATATTTAACTAAAGATAAAAACTAAAACTTGATCATTAGAAGCCCACTGAACAACCATTTGTACAATGCTATTCGAAGATGGATTTTCCCTAGGTGTGGGCCTCCGTAAAAGGTGTTATATATTCGGTATTTAAATGGTTATTTTAAGGAAGTTTTGTTCAAATAAGTGTTATGTAATGCAATATATATAATACGCGTAAACATAGCGTGCGCGCACACACACATAGGTAATTACTAGATCATATGTAGCCTTTGCATATTTAGAAATAACCAAATATAATTAAGCAACTTGTGTATTGGCACGAATAGTTACCTGAATCATTAACATCCAAAGAAACCATTGATTATCTTGTTTCAATTGCTGATCTTTATAACACATGTATCCTTGTGGACCATGAAGCATCAAACATAGTAAACTTTGAAGAAGTATACATTACAAAATGCGGTAGCACCAGCAGATTTGATGCATTATGTGAACATTTGGTTAAATTTGTAAAGTAACAAATGCGATGCATTATATGGACATTTGGTTAAATTTACAATAAGAAATATAATTAATGCATTCTACATAATAAGCAAATTTTTTTACTTGTTTATTTTTGTAAATACTTCTTGCAAATTTAATCAAACGTCTACATACTGCATTACATCTGCTAGCACTACCACATTTTGCAATGTATACTTCTTCGAATTCCATTAACTTTGATGCTTCATCGTCTACATCTGTATAGATGTCATTAAAGTCTGCAATTGAACACGGAAAAAAATTATAAGTTTAAACATATTGGAACACAAAGTTGAATTAAATAACAAGTGTTAGAGAGTGAAATCCTTCAGACTTCAAACAAAGACTCACTGTAGGGAAAGTATGTTTTCAAAAGCAACTTTGGATGTTAATGATTCACATGCGAAGTAGTGGTATCGAATAAATTTAAATACCAAATAGATAGAAATTCAAACTTTAAATTTGGAATTTAATAATTATGTGTTTGATTTTGGGCTGCATATAATGAACACAGGATGCGACAAGGGCAAAAGGCTTATCTTATCCGAAATTTTCAATTAATAGAACAATGTTTCATGTACTTTGTTAAATGTATATTTCGTAGTTAACTGAACAAATGTCAGTGCACATCTTACTAAAATTCACAGTCCTTTATTGTAAACACTGGTTGCACACGCAGTGTGTTAAAAAGTATTATTCATTTGATAAGGATGGAGGAGAAGAGCTCTTTACTGAATTGAATGAGACCATAATGACTGTGACTTTGTATCTATTGGTAATGCTTGTCCTCATAATCAGTTTGCTGTCACCAATGGTTTTTCTTGTAACTGATATTGTAATCACTTCTATTTCTTCATGTAACAAAAGTTAAATTATTGAATGAATTTTTAATTTTCCTTCATTATTGGATAATTGACGTACTATGGCATTTTCACTTGTATATGATTTTATAACGTGCATGCAAATATTTAATTAACTTGCGTTTTATTAAATATAGAAAGGTCGTTTTTACATGTTGCCCAGCAGGTCAAAAAGTAAGTTGTTCCTGAGAATAATGTTTTCCACGTCAGGTAGATCAATGGGAAAATTTCTTTCCTAATTTTTGTTGTGATGAACAATTTAAGATGTGCTTGCTCTTTATAATGGTAAATAAGTTGGAGTCCGTGTTTAAGCTATACAGCTTCTTTTGTTTTAGGAACTTTTAACTTTTGTTTAAATTTGGTATAGATTGAATTTTGAATCCTATGCTTTTTTCATTCTTTATGTTTAAATATGATAATACGTTTAATGTATCTAACGATCAAGCTCGGTATTCGTAGAAAACTAAAATTAGATCAACATAAGTTATAGTGTTGCAAATTGTTATTGTTATAATGAATCATGCATATATTATGTTGAAAATGCAGATCATAATTGTTATAATAACCGAAGTTATTTTTCTATGAAATGGTTATTCAAATTCAAGTCTTATGTAAATAATAAAATAATAGTCTTTCATGTTAGAGTAAGGCCATGTTAGAGCAGGCCGGTCTTCATAAGGTAAAATGAAAGAATTTTAAATTTTTTTCGTATTTCGGTCATAGTGGACCTATGAAATCTAATAAGTTTCACTACTAGAAACAATATTTATTGCAACGCCCATTTTCAATAACCGCCGACAGCTCGTCGTTTTTTTACGGCGGCTGCCAAAGGCAAGTAATTGTCATGGCCTTACTGCAAATAAAATAAACTATCTGTCAGTAGCCGTCGAAAGCCTCGCAAATATAGTCGTCGACAGCTGTTGGAAGTCGTCGAAAAGTCGCGAATAACATTTAAATTTTAAATACAGTTTAATCCAGCATCCAATAACTTAAATTTAAACATTTAAATTTTAAATACAGTAATCCAAATGAGTGAGAAAATTCTCACCTTGGATTTTTATTTTGCAATCTGTTCCAATCTTTGATTTTATTGCGTAGATTTCTACGGCTACGGTACTAAACACAATTTGTTTTTCACCAATTTGAACCTCGTATGAAATTTTATTAACTCTTATTAGCTGTCTAGTTTAAATACTTAATTAAATAGCTAAATGTATAATTAATTTTCTATTATAGTGATACCTCACCTTCCGTCCATCACTCACGATCAGGATCTGGCCTCCATCATCCCTGCTTGCTGCTGTCACCTCCGACCAAAGCCAGCACCTCTCATTCGCCTACCAAAATTGCACCTAAGGCCACCAGTCCCTGCCTCCATCGTGCTCGCAAACACCGCATTCCCATTGTTCGCTCGCGGTCCTGCATTTTCCGATCGCGTCCCACCCTACGTCAATCGCCCACCACTGCCACTGCTTTCTCTCTCTGCTGTGCCCACGCACGCCATTCGCCAACCACCATTGCACGCATTCACTTGATTGCGCGCGCCCCCTCTTTTACGTCGATTCCCTCGATCGCGGCGATTTCCCCTAAGTCGCCTGCTCGACTACGCGTTCCTTTTCTTTTCGAATTCGCTTTCAATTCGTATGATTTTATCCTCCATTTTTTTTAATGTTGAATCGCTTTTGAGCTGGAGAGGAGGACACGGTTTTAATGGTAAACGAGGCAGCGTACTATGGAAGGAAAGGGAACATCGTATTGGAGAAGCTTTGACTTTCTTCCTTTTTTATATTCAAAATATCTCAAATCTCATATCTCGAAATTTCGAACTCCTATCGACACATGCCACTAGGCGTTCATAATGTCATACCCCTATTCCAAACACAATGAAAAAGGTTTTGAGTCCTACTTTGATTGTATGGAGAAGATAGGTTTTGTACCCAACTTATATAGAATTTTCGATATAAATTTCAGCACGTTTATATATCGTACGACCAAATGATAACTCCAAACGCTACAAAATTTGAAATCCGATAATAACACATTATTGAGGATCCAACGAAACTAGTTTCGCCGAATTACGAAACTGCGCCCCGCAAGTCTATTTTTAAATGTTAATTTGAACCAACTATTTTTAAAACTGAACATATCACTTTCAAATTCCATTTTAAAACTTTTATTATCTTTATTAATATTAATATACATTTTACAAGTATTTAAATAATTTTTATCAAGCTTAAAACTCCAGACTCACTATTTTAAACAAAATTCAATTATAACTTCAACAATTAAATTATTCAATAAATTGCTATATTTTAAATTCTGAATTTATTCCATGAATAAAACCCAAATTTTCATATTCAAAAACCAACTATAATTCAACCATTAAATATTCAAAATTAACAACAGAAAAATCCGGGTCGTTACATATTGCCTTATCAATTTGCAAGAATAACGACACACTAGTGCAAATTCATGCTATGCACATGGGTATCACTTATTTGCTAACCATGCATTTATAGGTACTTTTTCTACCCATATGACGGTGAAACATATGCTTTTGGGCTACGAATCTTTCGAATCTGGTTCTTCTTGAACATAAGTGACAAACCGTAAATTATAAATATGCTTAAATAGTTTCAAAGCACATAAAGTATAAAAGATATTTTTTGGAGACGTTGGCGTTACGTTACTAAGAGCGTCAATTTTCTAAATCAAATTGTTAGCAATTAATTAATTAATTTATTTTTTTTGAAAATCCAGGAGAACCCGGCGGACCGGTAAACTACTGAGGAGGGTATAGTAAAGCCGTCCGCTGATCCAAGCCCCCATAGCCCCGGGTAAATTTATATAGGATAAGGAAGTGCATGGTAGGAATCGAACCTGGGTATTTTTTACCAGAACCCAAGCCTCCTTTCCACTGCACCGCACTCGCAGACAATTAATTTATTTTTATCAACATGGTAATATTATTTGATATATAACTCTTATTCCAATTGGAATCGAATTGGAGGGTAAAAATTATAATAATCCAAACTAATCATATATTATTCTAATTAAATTTAAAATAGTTAATACATTTACCTTAGTTTTAAGTATGAAATAAATGACATTAAATTCATTTCAATTCATAGAGATAAGTATAAAAATTTCCAATATTAACCAATGTAAATTAGGGACCACATGAGATTGAATATGCATTATTATTAAATTAAATAAAGTAAATTATGATAAATATATTTTTTATTTGAATTTGAGTTCAAACTAAAAGGAGAATTAAATGCAAAGTACTGCAATTACTTACTATTTTTATCTTTCTAGCTTTATTCGAATATGAGCTATAGATCTATTATATAGTAATTCTAGAATGAATCCTCGTTGATGCTAATTAAAGGAATTAATTTTCTTTAATAGGCATATTCATTGAATAAAAATAATTAACTTAATACCAACGATGGAAAATAACGACAATATTCATTTATAATATCATTAAAAACCTTAACCAAAAAACAAATATATTATTAAAAAATTTAAATTAACTAAATTATGCATCTTCTCACATAAATTCCAAAATTGCCAACGAGCTCATGCGACTTCGTAGTTATTAACTTTAGAATGGAAAACTTAATACATTATTCAAAATGTACAACTTAAATTAGAACTAGAACTAAATAATGGAAAGGTGTTAGCAAAAAAAATACAACTAAATGCTAAATTAATTTTTAGATTTGTAATAAATGATATTAAGTGAAGGAATATAAATAAGTTAAAATAAATTGAACAATCATCAGAAAATTAATTTTTCAACTCTCTGGCTTATTGATTACATTATTTTAACCCAAGGCGAATAACAAAGTAGGCACCAATATAAACATCAATCTTTTGTAAAAATAGATAGAAAGAAATGACCCAAAAATCATTACATATTGTAACGACCCCGGATTTTATATAAATTTAAATTGATAATTTATTGAATTTTTGAATAAAATTTGTAAAAATATAAAGTGAATACATTGGATAAAATTTTAACAACATATTTAAAATAGAAATTAATTATACTATGAAATAATAAGACTAAAGAAGAAAAATAAAATATAACATAACTAAATATAAGTATGTAAACAAAGCATAAGTCAAAAAGAAGAGGGAATAAAATACGCTCAAACATGTAAGCAAACAAAAAGAAAAGAAATAACATATGTATATATGAGCTAACTTATAAAGCAAGACAAAAATAAAACAAAGCAAAAGTATGAAACCAAAACCAAATGCAAATACCTTTAGTACATAAGATAAATACTATCAGCCCCGAAAAGAAGAAACAAAATGAGTATATGTTTGTACACCTTAATTAATGCAAGGTACCTTAGCCTCTTTAGTACACGAACCAGCCACCAAAGCCAAGAAAAATCCCTGTCCTATTTTGTACAAAACACATTATATCACCCTGTACACTTCTTCTTTATATCAACTTCTCTCATCACAGTTCGTTCATTCAGAACTGAGTAAAGCTTGAGTAGGCTTCATCTTTAACTTTAAAACAAAAAATTCAATTTAAAACAACAACTCAACTACAAACCAGACCAAATCAAAGAATCAAGAAAGAAAGATTTCAACAGCCAGTTTTTCAAAAGCCTGTAACAACTGCAAGCCTGAAATCAAGTCTTGAATCATCTCATCATCAAGTCTAGTTCAACTAAGTATTTCAGTTTCAAAGATCTAAGCTTTCAAGCCTTAGTAAATAAAAGAGTTCAAGCTCTGTTCTTCCTCTTTAGATCAGGTGAGCAAACTAACTTCTAAATCCCTTAAATTTGTTTATATCTTGGTTTTCATGTGATCAGTGTTTGATGCAAGTCATGAATTATGTTGGTATGAATGTGGAAGGTGCTTGTATCTTTGAATATATGCATATATTTGTGACTATGTACAGGCATATACCTCTGTTGTTCCTTACAAGGTTTGAAACCTGTTAGGGAATTCAAATCATCACCCCCAATTGAATTTAGGATTCAATCTTTAAATGAGAGGTGGTCATAATGATGAAATCCAAATTTTAAAAATATATTCAAGCTAAATAAATCGGGAATTATTTTGAAAATCAGGATTTACAAGGAAATTTATATCGAGCCAGAAAATCGTTGGATTATAATTCATGTTTTAAATATATAATCTGATTCGCATTATGAAATCTTGAATTTTGATGCAAATATAAAAAAAATTAAGTTTGAAATTGAAGAAATGTCATGAGATGACCATATTTTGGTCCTCTGCCGATTTCCGATGAACAATGCAATAGGGATCATCAGGCTTAGAACTGTAGCTAGCTGAAGGTAAGGGGATTCGAGGAAAAATGGTAACAGAGGTTTTTGATGACCGGAACGGCGGCTTGGAGTTGTTCTAGGGTTTAAGGGCTCGTCTTGGACGATGGCAAAAAATGAGATTGATGCGACGCCCATGGTAGATCGAGATCAACGAGACCTGGGGGAATCGGTGCAGTGAACTTCGGCGAGGGTCTGGATGCGATGGCGGAGCGTCAGATCGACGGAGGGGGTGAAGCGTGGAAGTTTTTGGTTGGTGAGTTTTAGTTCAGGTTCGAACGAAGGGGCGAATTGTGATCTGGATGTTGTGGCATCGTGTTGATATGGGATTTCGATTGTGGGGATCGTACGCGACTTACTGGTGGCGGCGAAGTTGGTCAGAGCGTCGATGATCGCGTGTACACGTGCACGGAGGGAGAGGTGTATCTGTGTTCTAGAATGGTTGGGGAAGAAGATGAAGTACTCGGGTTTGGTTTCGTGTAGCTCGCGAGTGGCCTATCATGTTAACAGGTTTAAATTAAAACTAAGCTAAGTTTTTAAAGGAAATTTATAAACGTGAAGGCTCGGGGAAACCCAGATTTGGCTCGGGTAAATCATGGTGGGCTCGGGTTTTTGTTATATCTAGATTTTACATGAAAAGAGAGAAAAAAAATATATAACTAGGGTTTCAAAGTGAAATGTTAAACAAGTTTTAAACAAATTTCCAAGTTTAAAATTTTAAAGGGGAAATTGTTTTGATATTGAAAATTTTCACATTAGTTAATTTATTAATTAACAAGTGTTTTTGAAAATATAACGATGTGGTATTAAACTTTAAATAGCTTAATTAAGAAGTTAGTTTAAAAGATAAAGATGTTTATAGTTGTAATTAAATTAAAGGTAACTATTTAATGAAAGTAACTAAAGATAATTACTTAATTAATTAATGATTAGGGTTGATTAATTAATCAACTGATTAAAACTGATTTGTGATTTAAGTAATATAAGTGATTAGAGGTAATCACTCATGGAAATTAGTTAAGAATGGTAATTAATAAGGTAATTAATTAAGGATAATTAATTAATATGATTTATTAATTAAGGTAATTAATTTGAGGATAATTAATTGAAATGGTTTATAATTAATTAATGATTAACTAACCAAGATTTGTAGTTTATTCATAAGTAATTAATCTGGTATTAATTAATTTTAATCAGATAGTAATTGATCTTACTTATGGATGTTTGGATTCTATTGGATGACTTGATTGTTTGATATCCCTGATATATGATGCTTTGTGATACATCCTGATTTATGTTGTGATCTGTAATTTACTTATCTGCGATATATATATATCTGTGATTTCTGTTTCTGTGATATATTACTATGTGAATATGAAACCCTTGGCCCGTAAAACGGCACTTGAATTTCGATGCGACAGGGAGTCGGATTCCAGTTGGTTATCCGAAACCCACATCGAATTGTAATGATGAATCTTTGTGACTGATAAATTTATTTTATCTATGAATCTGTGAATGAAGATAAGCGTCGTGAATTATACCGCTTATCGATATTGATATATCTGTGATGATTGATGATGTTGCACTATTGTGTGTAAAACCCCTAGACCACACTTATACACACACAAATATGGATTTCACGTGGAAATCGGTTAAATCACAGATGATTTAAATTCAATGTTTTTGAATTTGAAATTTTTAATTTCAATTGATTTTGAAATTGGAAATTTCGGTTTAAAGTGAAAAGCTTTTGAAATGGAATTTCAAAGATAAAAGTTATTTCGAATAACTTAATCGAGTCTTGAAATTTAAATAATTTGATTTAAATTTGAATTCAAGTTTGAAATTGAATTCTATGATTTGAAACTAGAGATTAAAAATGCTGTACAAATTATATATGGGTTAAACCATTTTAAAAGTATTGATTTGGGAATTTGAATTTAAATTCAAGGGTTTTAACTCGTGTGAATATACCTGGATTTTTCCGAAACGAAAACTACTTGTTTTCAAATAATAATAGCTTTCATTTTAAGAAAGGATTTCCAAATTGTGTTGAAAGAATTTCAAGTTTGAAATGGAATTGAAATGTTTTGAAATTTATGAAATGAGTCTTTGATTCAAAGACCGAACGAGTTAATCCAACTTGAAATGGAATTGTTTTAAAAGCTATAAGTTAAATCTTGATTTAAGGATTTAACGAGTTAATTCAATTGAAATGGAAATCGATTTGAAATTCTATGAATGAATCTTTGTGAATGGGGTTAACTTTGTGAATTGAATCTTTTCGTTTAAAAGATTAAAAGTGTGAAAATTGTTTAAACCATTGAAGGTTTTTGAAATGAATCTTTTTTGTTTAAAAGATTGGAAATGGTAATTTGTTTTACCATTCGAATGAAAAGTTTTGGGCTTTAAGCTGTGATTTAACTGAGACCCCGGTATCCATATGATTTTTAATTGCGCTCGTTATTCGGTTTAGCCGGGAGAGGACCTTTGTGTCATATAACCCATTCCGAATAATGATACGACGTATATGGATAGCATTTGAAGACCGGTGGTGAAGACCGGGTATTTACGAGAGCGATATGATGACCTATCGATTTTCTCTGCATCATGGCTCCGGTATAGAGATTCCCTAAGTGATGGGAAGTCCGATCGAGATTGTGAATACCCGGATTTGCAAGGGCTTCTTTGGAAGTGCCTTCGGTTCTGTTCGAACCCGGAACAGACTTGTATGGATGTGTGTCTGACATTACACTTTGAGATGTAAAGCTGGTTTCTATCAAATACATTTCTGTTGGTGGCGGAGAATTTATTCTTTTAGCTTAACACCCTTCTCTGAGACGTACAAGCTCAGAGGTTATGTAGTTGATGGTTACTAGTGATACAGTCCCAATTTGGTAATGTGGCATACGAAGTGCTGCTGATCATTTGTTGATCGAAGCGTGGCTTTGTGAAAAAGCATGGCTTTGTGAAAAAGCGTGGCTTTGTGAAAAAGCGTTGCTTTGTGAACGAGACTTCGTCGAGCCTCACAACCCGGTAATGGTCGAAACAGGAATGTTGCGACAAAGGTTTGTAGGGGTAGCGCCCCTAGGGTATGTCATTTCCTTCTGGATAAAGGGTGGTATCATGGTATGGAGCCCAGATACTTAACTCGTGTGGACACTATACATTTATCACTTTGTGATGTTGCTTTGTTGGTTGAGGGGCCCCGCGGATAAAGGTCGGTAACGACCGGGGGATGACATGACTCGTGTGTTAGTTACCTAGTTACAGCTGTACAGCGTGAGGTAGCGTCAGTGTGTTAGTTACCTAGTTACAGCTGTACAGCGTGAGGTAGCGTCGGCCTTTTGTTTGCAGAGATCCGGTTAGGATCCGAGGCGTCTTTCCAGAGGCGTTTCTATTTCGGTAAGGAAGTTCCTTAGCCTGATCATTTGTTGGAAATCCAAAGAAACAATACGAACCCTGTACGGTTTTAGTTGTATTACCTGCTATGGGATGTGGCGGTAACCTGCTATTGAACGTAGTAGCTATAGTAGGCATACAACAATGGTTGTATGCTGGCTAAGATTTATATTGTATTTTCGAAAGGATTTTCACACTATGCACTAATGATAATAATATCGAATGATTTTGCATAGTAAGCATTTTTGACTATCATAAGAAGAAATCTCCTCCAATTCTGCGATTGCATTGTGTGTGTGGCGGGAGGTCTTATGGTAGTTTCATTTTCAAAAAGCATTGCGGATTTCAATGTTAAACAACCTTTTGTGTTTGTTTAAAGATAAACTGTTTTTGTTGCTCACACCAGTCCCATGACTGATCCGGAGTTTATTGTTCCCTTCCTAAACTCTGGGTGCCCACAATTTTCCACATGGGCAGTCTAGAGTTGGGTTTTTCCAGATATTCAGGTTTAGTAGATTATCTGGAGCTAGTTCAGTTCTTGGAGTTCATGGATTGACGTTGCTTATCTTGGAGCATTCTATTGGAGACATTCTATCCGTTGCTAGAGTTATCTATTTTCTTTCCGCTGCTATTTCTTGTTTCATATCTCTGATGTATATAGATATTCATTGTATCATCGTTGTATCTGGATATTGTATCAGATGTTGTATATCTATATTCTTTTTCTTTTCCGCTGTGTTGTTTACTTAATGTTGTTATAAGCTCCGGCGACTCGGATTTGAACGGTCGAATCTACGACATTCGAGTACGATGTAAAGTATGGATGTCGATTTTCGAACGTGAAAAATCCGTATCGTTACATGTGGTATCAGAGCTAAGGTTGAACTTTAGCTCAGGAGTATAACACATTAAGTAGCTCATTAGAGATAGGGTGAAGTATACCCTAGAATGAGTAATCTCTCAGATATCCGTCCGAATGCCTCAGTAAATTCTCTTACTATCCACTGATAGTGAGTATGAGTGTAAGAAGAGGACGAGATAGGGGACAGGGGAATATGACTATAATCGGTCAATACTCTGTAACAATAGCGGAAACAATCTTTTCTCTATCAATCTATTTTGTTCGTCATTTCTTCTCAATTCTTCGATAATTTCTGGTAGATCCAGAAAGGAGATTCGATATATTAAAATGGGACATAAACTCCAGATAGGCCAGACTTGGTTGTTTGGATGTATTGGTTGCCTTAGTTGCTTTGATTGCTATGGTTGATAGGTATACTTTAGTTTCTAAACTGAAAATTTTGAAATTGTATCCATATATCTATCTATCCTTTGGGTCCGGATATATCCTACGAATGGTTAGTTATCCCTTTCGAACTACCCGATGCCACTACATATTTCGTAGATCTGGATAACCCGAGTATTTTGTAAAGTGTTAAACAGATTCGTTCTTGTATCTGTTATTGATATTCTGATTTGGTAAGCCAAATGCAGAATAGACGTTCAGTTTGATTTGATGAAATATTCTTCATCTATCTTTGTGTCTCCTTGGTAATTTCGAGGACGAAATTCTTTTAAGGGGGGAAGTTTGTAACGACCCCGGATTTTATATAAATTTAAATTGATAATTTATTGAATTTTTGAATAAAATTTGTAAAAATATAAAGTGAATACATTGGATAAAATTTTAACAACATATTTAAAATAGAAATTAATTATACTATGAAATAATAAGACTAAAGAAGAAAAATAAAATATAACATAACTAAATATAAGTATGTAAACAAAGCATAAGTCAAAAAGAAGAGGGAATAAAATACGCTCAAACATGTAAGCAAACAAAAAGAAAAGAAATAACATATGTATATATGAGCTAACTTATAAAGCAAGACAAAAATAAAACAAAGCAAAAGTATGAAACCAAAACCAAATGCAAATACCTTTAGTACATAAGATAAATACTATCAGCCCCGAAAAGAAGAAACAAAATGAGTATATGTTTGTACACCTTAATTAATGCAAGGTACCTTAGCCTCTTTAGTACACGAACCAGCCACCAAAGCCAAGAAAAATCCCTGTCCTATTTTGTACAAAACACATTATATCACCCTGTACACTTCTTCTTTATATCAACTTCTCTCATCACAGTTCGTTCATTCAGAACTGAGTAAAGCTTGAGTAGGCTTCATCTTTAACTTTAAAACAAAAAAATCAATTTAAAACAACAACTCAACTACAAACCAGACCAAATCAAAGAATTAAGAAAGAAAGATTTCAACAGCCAGTTTTTCAAAAGCCTGTAACAACTGCAAGCCTGAAATCAAGTCTTGAATCATCTCATCATCAAGTCTAGTTCAACTAAGTATTTCAGTTTCAAAGATCTAAGCTTTCAAGCCTCAGTAAATAAAAGAGTTTAAGCTCTGTTCTTCCTCTTTAGATCAGGTGAGCAAACTAACTTCTAAATCCCTTAAATTTGTTTATATCTTGGTTTTCATGTGATCAGTGTTTGATGCAAGTCATGAATTATGTTGGTATGAATGTGGAAGGTTCTTGTATCTTTGAATATATGCATATATTTGTGACTATGTACAGGCATATACCTATGTTGTTCCTTACAAGGTTTGAAACCTGTTAGGGAATTCAAATCATCACCCCCAATTGAATTTAGGATTCAATCTTTAAATGAGAGGTGGTCATAATGATGAAATCCAAATTTTAAAAATATATTCAAGCTAAATAAATTGGGAATTATTTTGAAAATCAGGATTTACAAGGAAATTTATATCGAGCCAGAAAATCATTGGATTATAATTCATGTTTTAAATATATAATCTGATTCGCATTATGAAATCTTGAATTTTGATGCAAATATAAAAAAATCTAAGTTTGAAATTGAAGAAATGTCATGAGATGACCAGATTTTGGTCCTCTGCCGATTTCCGATGAACAATGCAATGGGGATCATCAGGCTTAGAACTGTAGCTAGCTGAAGGTAAGGGGATTCGAGGAAAAATGGTAACAGAGGTTTTTGATGACCGGAACGGCGGCTTGGAGTTGTTCTAGGGTTTAAGGGCTCGTCTTGGACGATGGCAAAAAACGAGATTGATGCGACGCCCATGGTAGATCGAGATCAACGAGACCTGGGGGAATCGGTGCAGTGAACTTCGGCGAGGGTCTAGATGCGATGGCGGAGCGTCAGATCGACGGAGGGGGTGAAGCGTGGAAGTTTTTGGTTGGTGAGTTTTAGTTCAGGTTCGAACGAAGGGGCGAATCGTGATCTGGATGTTGTGGCATCGTGTTGATATGGGATTTCAATTGTGGGGATCGTACGCGACTTGCTAGTGGCGGCGAAGTTGGTCAGAGCGTCGATGATCGCGTGTACACATGCACGGAGGGAGAGGTGTATCTGTGTTCTAGAATGGTTGGGGAAGAAGATGAAGTACTCGGGTTTGGTTTCGTGTAGCTCGCGAGTGGCCTATCATGTTAACAGGTTTAAATTAAAACTAAGCTAAGTTTTTAAAGGAAATTTATAAACGTGAAGGCTCGGGGAAACCCAGATTTGGCTCGGGTAAATCATGGTGGGCTCGGGTTTTTGTTATATCTAGATTTTACATGAAAAGAGAGAAAAAAAATATATAACTAGGGTTTCAAAGTGAAATGTTAAACAAGTTTTAAACAAATTTCCAAGTTTAAAATTTTAAAGGGGAAATTGTTTTGATATTGAAAATTTTCACATTAGTTAATTTATTAATTAACAAGTGTTTTTGAAAATATAACGATGTGGTATTAAACTTTAAATAGCTTAATTAAGAAGTTAGTTTAAAAGATAAAGATGTTTATAGTTGTAATTAAATTAAAGGTAACTATTTAATGAAAGTAACTAAAGATAATTACTTAATTAATTAATGATTAGGGTTGATAAATTAATCAACTGATTAAAACTGATTTGTGATTTAAGTAATATAAGTGATTAGAGGTAATCACTCATGGAAATTAGTTAAGAATGGTAATTAATTAAGGTAATTAATTAAGGATAATTAATTAATATGATTTATTAATTAAGGTAATTAATTTGAGGATAATTAATTGAAATGGTTTATAATTAATTAATGATTAACTAACCAAGATTTGTAGTTTATTCATAAGTAATTAATCTGGTATTAATTAATTTTAATCAGATAGTAATTGATCTTACTTATGGATGTTTGGATTCTATTGGATGACTTGATTGTTTGATATCCCTGATATATGATGCTTTGTGATACATCCTGATTTATGTTGTGATCTGTAATTTACTTATCTGTGATATATATATTTGTGATTTCTGTTTCTGTGATATATTACTATGTGAATATGAAACCCTTGGCCCGTAAAACGGCACTTCAATTTCGATGCGACAGGGAGTCGGATTCCAGTTGGTTATCCGAAACCCACATCGAATTGTAATGATGAATCTTTGTGACTGATAAATTTATTTTATCTATGAATCTGTGAATGAAGATAAGCGTTGTGAATTATACCGCTTATCGATATTGATATATCTGTGATGATTGATGATGTTGCACTATTATGTGTAAAACCCCTAGACCACACTTATACACACACAAATATGGATTTCACGTGGAAATCGGTTAAATCATAGATGATTTAAATTCAATGTTTTTGAATTTGAAATTTTTAATTTCAATTGATTTTGAAATTGGAAATTTCGGTTTAAAGTGAAAAGCTTTTGAAATGGAATTTCAAAGATAAAAGTTATTTCGAATAACTTAATCGAGTCTTGAAATTTAAATAATTTGATTTAAATTTGAATTCAAGTTTGAAATTGAATTCTATGATTTGAAACTAGAGATTAAAAATGCTGTACAAATTTTATATGGGTTAAACCATTTTAAAAGTATTGATTTGGGAATTTGAATTTAAATTCAAGGGTTTTAACTCGTGTGAATATACCTGGATTTTTCCGAAACGAAAACTACTTGTTTTCAAATAATAATAGCTTTCATTTTAAGAAAGGATTTCCAAATTGTGTTGAAAGAATTTCAAGTTGGAAATGGAATTGAAATGTTTTGAAATTTATGAAATGAGTCTTTGATTCAAAGACCGAACGAGTTAATCCAACTTGAAATGGAATTGTTTTAAAATCTATAAGTTAAATCTTGATTTAAGGATTTAACGAGTTAATTCAATTGAAATGGAAATCGATTTGAAATTCTATGAATGAATCTTTGTGAATGGGGTTAACTTTGTGAATTGAATCTTTTCGTTTAAAAGATTAAAAGTGTGAAAATTGTTTAAACCATTAAAGGTTTTTGAAATGAATCTTTTTTGTTTAAAAGATTGGAAATGGTAATTTATTTTACCATTCGAATGAAAAGTTTTGGGCTTTAAGCTGTGATTTAACTGAGACCCCAGTATCCATATGATTTTTAATTGCGCTCGTTATTCGGTTTAGCCGGGAGAGGACCTTTGTGTCATATAACCCATTCCGAATAATGATACGACATATATGGATAGCATTTGAAGACCGGTGGTGAAGGCCGGGTATTTACGAGAGCGATATGATGACCTATCGATTTTCTCTGCATCATGGCTCCGGTATAGAGATTCCCTAAGTGATGGGAAGTCCGATCGAGATTGTGAATACCCGGATTTGCAAGGGCTTCTTTGGAAGTGCCTTCGGTTCTGTTCGAACCCGGAACAGACTTGTATGGATGTGTGTCTGACATTACACTTTGAGATGTAAAGCTGGTTTCTATCAAATACATTTCTGTTGGTGGCGGAGAATTTATTCTCTTAGCTTAACACCCTTCTCTGAGACGTACGAGCTCAGAGGTTATGTAGTTGATGGTTACTAGTGATACAGTCCCAATTTGGTAATGTGGCATACGAAGTGCTGCTGATCATTTGTTGATCGAAGCGTGGCTTTGTGAAAAAGCGTGGCTTTGTGAAAAAGCGTGGCTTTGTGAAAAAGCGTTGCTTTGTGAACGAGACTTCGTCGAGCCTCACAACCCAGTAATGGTCGAAACAGGAATGTTGCGACAAAGGTTTGTAGGGGTAGCGCCCCTAGGGTATGTCATTTCCTTCTGGATAAAGGGTGGTATCATGGTATGGAGCCCAGATACTTAACTCGTGTGGACACTATACATTTATCACTTTGTGATGTTGCTTTGTTGGTTGAGGGGCCCCGCGGATAAAGGTCGGTAACGACCGGGGGATGACATGACTCGTGTGTTAGTTACCTAGTTACAGCTGTACAGCGTGAGGTAGCGTCAGTGTGTTAGTTACCTAGTTACAGCTGTACAGCGTGAGGTAGCGTCGGCCTTTTGTTTGCAGAGATCCGGTTAGGATTCGAGGCGTCTTTCCAGAGGCGTTTCTATTTCGGTAAGGAAGTTCCTTAGCCTGATCATTTGTTGGAAATCCAAAGAAACAATACGAACCCTGTACGGTTTTAGTTGTATTACCTGCTATGGGATGTGGCGGTAACCTGCTATTGAACGTAGTAGCTATAGTAGGCATACAACAATGGTTGTATGCTGGCTAAGATTTATATTGTATTTTCGAAAGGATTTTCACACTATGCACTAATGATAATAATATCGAATGATTTTGCGTAGTAAGCATTTTTGACTATCATAAGAAGAAATCTCCTCCAATTCTGCGATTGCATTGTGTGTGTGGCGGGAGGTCTTATGGTAGTTTCATTTTCAAAAAGCATTGCGGATTTCAATGTTAAACAACCTTTTGTGTTTGTTTAAAGATAAACTGTTTTTGTTGCTCACACCAGTCCCATGACTGATCCGGAGTTTATTGTTCCCTTCCTAAACTCTGGGTGCCTACTATTTTCCACACGGGCAGTCTAGAGTTGGGTTTTTCCAGATATTCAGGTTTAGTAGATTATCTGGAGCTAGTTCAGTTCTTGGAGTTCATGGATTGACGTTGCTTATCTTGGAGCATTCTATTGGAGACATTCTATCCACTGCTAGAGTTATCTATTTTCTTTCCGCTGCTATTTCTTGTTTCATATCTCTGATGTATATAGATATTCATTGTATCATCGTTGTATCTGGATATTGTATCAGATGTTGTATATCTATATTCTTTTTCTTTTCCGCTGTGTTGTTTACTTAATGTTGTTATAAGCTCCGGCGACTCGGATTTGAACGGTCGAATCTACGGCATTCGAGTATGATGTAAAGTATGGATGTCGATTTTCGAACGTGAAAAATCCGTATCGTTACACATATACATATCTATATACATACATACATACATACATACATACATATATATATATATATATATATATTTATATTTATGTATGTATATATATCTAAAGTTTTAGAGAAAACTCAATTCATTTATATTATTCGCAACATATATAAAACTCAAAATAAATGGAATTTGGTTAGCAAATAGCACGTCTAAATAATAAATTTACCTTTTAAATTTAGAAATAGAATATCTTTAAGTGAATAAATTGGGATAAGGTAGCACAAAACCAAAAATCATGTAAAATTTAATATGTAAATTCTCTAACTTCCCGGTTCCGTTATTTCAATCTAATGCTCGTAATAATTTTGGAGACAATAAAAGGACAAAAGAATTGAGCCAAAAATTATTCTATATTCATCAATTTTAGAACGTAAAACTCAACATAGGGCAATTCCATTCATATACCAATAATTAACGTAAATTAGAAAATACAACAAACTTGGCAATGGTACGTGGTTAGC
Source organism: Allium fistulosum (assembly GCA_030737815.1). NCBI lineage: Eukaryota > Viridiplantae > Streptophyta > Magnoliopsida > Asparagales > Amaryllidaceae > Allium > Allium fistulosum. Next base: position 745,300,873 of record CM060905.1, on the reverse strand, counting down.
ACAAAATATTGCTAAATAATAAATTTATTTTTAATTGCAATAAGAGATCTTTAAGCGAAGAAATAAAGATAAGTTGCTACAAAAATTGAAAAATCATCTGAAATTAATCTTTCAATCACATGACTCATCGATTCCATTATTTCAGCTTAAAAATATACAACAAATTATTTGGCAATAACGAACTAAGCCGTGAATAAAAAATAAACATAAAGAAACGACCCAAAATATCTTTCTATATTTATTAATTTTAGAATGGAAAACTTAATACATTTATTATTCAAATATAAAACTCAAATGAGAACTAGAATTAAATAAATGGAAGATGCTTGGTAAAAATACAACTAAATAACAATATTTAATTTTTACTCATAATAAAATCTTGAAGTTAACAAACTGAGATAAGTTACTACAAAATTGATAAACCACCTAAAATTTAGTCTTTCAATTCTCTAACTCATTTTATTATTTCAATCTAAAATACACAATAATTTAGGTAAGAATTAAAAGTCCACCTTTAATAAAAAATAATAATAAACATAAGTAAATGAGCAAAAAATTATTCTATAGTTATTAATTTTGAAACGAAAACATAAAACATTTATGTTATTTAGAGCAAGCTTAAAAATGGAAGTTATATTATTCCATAGTTATGGGTGTAAATGATTAGTTATTAAATGATTTAATTTTATATATATTTATTACTAATAGTTGTAATATCCCTGGTGTCACACTTTTTTGTGTCAGCGTAAACTATCAAAAATGCCCCTTTACAGTATTAAGGAATCTTAATATTCCTTAAAAATAAGATATAACAGTTAAACTTGTCTGATATTAACAAATCTTAATATCTCCTAAAAATAGAATCTAACAAATAAACATCTTTACAAATTCAAATTATCCACCTACACTTAAAAATAAGACCTAACATATAAACAATTTTTCTTTATTAATTAGCTACAAATTCATTGTTTATTAATCAACAACACAGATAAAAATCAAACTAACAAAAAATCAGATGTTGCAACTTAGAAATAAAAGTTTAAATTAACTACACATTATTTCAATGTAAAAACATGGCTAAATATTTGTGCAAACCATTTTTTCTTGAACGTGTTAATCATATATAATCTGTAGAAAAATAATTCATACGCGAGACACATTCCCTTATCACGCATGAAGCGCGTGCCCAAACGCTCGTTAATAGTAATAAATTTGATGAAATACATTTTTTGTGTTAACATAAACTACCAAAAATGCCCCTCAACATACATTATCACATCTTTATATCCATAAAAATAGACATAATAATTAACTTTCCTTTACATTTCAAAACATTCATCTACAAATGTCACCAACATCACTTAAAAATAGAATCGAGCAAGTAATCTTCTTTTTTATTAATTAGTTTTGTATTAATTAATAATATGAAAAAAAATTCAAACTAACAAAAAATTAAATATTACACCTTAAAAATAAAAATCCAAACTAACTAAATATGATTTCAATCCAAAAGTATGATTAAATATTTTTGACAATCATTTTCTTCTGAATGTGTTAAACATATACAATTACTGAAAAACAATTCATGCACCATCATCATGCATGAAGTGCGTGCTGTAATACTCGTTATAATCGTACAATTTTAACTCTTAATTTCAGTTTTCATGATTTTTTTCAGTTTGTCATTCAAATTATATTGAATCAAGCGATAGTAAAATCCTTAGTAAATAAATAGACCTAATTAATAGCATGCAGTAAAAGCCTTTACAATTTTAACCATATATTTGAAGCTATTCTTTATTAAATAAAGAATATACTAATCAATAGCTGTTATTCTACGTTCATTTTTTTAGCAAAATGCCTTAAAAATAGGATTCTAATAAATGCTACAACCACTACAAATATATTATGAAATTCTATGCCTTAAATATAGGCATAGATTTATGTTGGCAACTATAATTTTATACTAAATCAAGTGATTGTAAAATCCTTACCGAATATAAATAGACCAAATCAATAGTATGCAATAACAGTCTTTACAATTTTGACTAAATATTTGGTGCTAATCTTTATTAAATAAAATAGACCTAGCCAAATGCATTAAATATAGGATTCTAGAAAATGCTACAACTCCAATAAATATCTTGAGAAATTTTCTTTTCCTCTTCACTCTTGTCATTCACAATCCAACACTTTCAACGTTCTCCACTCTCCACTATTATTCACATTTATCCACTACTGCTCACCACCATTTACCTCCAAGACCATTTTTCTTTTAAAGCTTTAGGTAAGGCCATTAGGTCTATTTTATTTAATAAAGACTAGCTTAAAAGATTGGTCAAAATTGTAAAGGTTTTTACTGCATGTTATTAATTATGTCTAATGTAAACTTTCTTTTGCATTTCATGCTAATATTATTTTTCGTTACCTTTTTTATTTTAATTTTTTTATGAGCTTGTGTATAAAGGGTATTTTATGAACTTTATGGTCAGGCCAAAAGATTGCGCAATAAAAACTATGTACTAATTTTGGTAAACATTTTAACTGTAATAAATATAAACATTTTTAGAAAACTTACAATAACAAAACCCTAATTGTATATATTATATATATAGATATATATACTAATATAATATATGCTGCCACAAAATCATGTAATAAAAGTCAAAAAGTAGATACAGTAATTATATTATACATTTATCTTTCCTCGAATGATTTCTCTAGCCTAGCTAACGGGCACGGACGTTATTTTGTAATATTATGGTTGGAAACTTAAAAAACTAGGATCTGTTCGAGAAATTAATTAACATTAAATTGTACATAAAAATGAAACCCTCCTTTCTTCAGTACCCTCATAACCCTTTTGCTTCAAATCTTACCAAATCTGTCGAAGATGCATTGTATAAATCGGAAGCCTATAGAAAGCATAACTCTATTTTTTACAAGCCGTTATCATGATGAAACCTACCACCACTGTTGCTGAGCTGATAAAGGCCCAGGAAAGAGCATCAAGGGAGATAAATTGGGTATTCGAATGTATTGACTAGGAAATGGAAAAGAGAGCTAAAAGAAAAATGGAAGAGAGCGCTGACAGAGAAATGGAATAGAGCGCTGACCAGGATCATGATCCTACACTAGGTGAAGTCAAATTATGGTATGTGTATTCTATAATTCTCCACCGGTATTCTCTTCAATTTCTCTCTTAGCACTCTCTTCCATTTTCTGGTCCTTACATTTGGATAACCGATTGATCTCCCCTAACACCCTTTCTAGGCCTTTATCGACTCCGCAACAGTGATGGTAGGTTTCATCATGACTACGCTTGAAATAGGGTTACGCTTTCCATAAGCTTCTGATTTATACAATGCATCTTCAGCCGATTTTGCAAGGTTTGAAGCAAAAGGGTTACGAGGGTATTCAAGAAAGGAAGGTTTCATTTTTAAATATAATTTAATGTTAGTGAACTTCCAGTACATATCCTATTTTTATTAAGTTTACATCCATAATGTTACAAAATTACATTGTTGCTCCGTATGGTCTAGAGAAATAATTCAAGGAAAGATAAATGTGTAATATAATTACCATATGTGCCCCTTGACTATTATTAACTGATTTTGCGGTGGCTTATAGTATATTATTATACTCATTGGGTTTTGTTATTGTAAGTATTCTATTTTTGTTATACTTATTGCAATTAAAATGTTAATCAAAATTAGTACATAGTTTCCATTGCCAAGACAACTCTTTTAAAAATACTGGACATAAGCTTGCATTTAAGGCAAAAAGATGTAAAATATTCTTATGTGAAAACATATGATGTTAAATTAATGAAACTTATACTACATATTTCATTACACTTAAATACACCCATAGTAATAAGACAATTGATATTTTAATATATAAGTCCCATAATGATCATATTTTATTTATTTTTATGCATAACGTAGAGATAAAACTAATAATATATTGAATATAAATATTTCTTATAGTGCATATTACATATTATTCAAATTTCCAACAATATGGTATTTGCTACGCTGATATTTTTGTCTATTATAAGTCTTGATAATTAAATATATGAACTTTTAATACTTTAATAACATATGGTATTTAGGTACTTTAATGATACACAACAATATACATCCTATAAATATTTGATCAAGGAAACGATAATACTTAGTTATTATTATTGCTTGATTGGTTGTTTAACTCAAAATCTTTAAGTACGAACACCTCGTGAATTTAGTTTCACAATTTGACTACGGGATATTCGATAAATAATAATATTGGTTTAAAATTAAAGAAATTATGAATATGTTTTATATAATTGATTTTGTAAACTGGATATATAAAACATGCATTATAAAGGAATTTTTAAGAATTTAAATTTCAGTATTTTTGAAAGGAATTTCGAATGATTTTCGGAAAAGGAATAATGATAGTATTTTTTCTAAATGGGATTTTGAAAATGAAAAACAATCTTATGATTAATCAATTCGAGTGGCTTGAAAGAAACTAAAAATGAGCAGGCTATGCGTTCGGATGGCAAACGCTTCTCCTAAGTGTTCCCCTTCTTGTTAAGGAAATATGTGATACTGTTGACATTACCTAGTTCCTTGATATCATTTTTGAGTTACTCGATCTATATAATTTTATAAAGTTTAAAAAGGATAATGTGAATGATTAATTGATAAATTAATTGATGGTTTTCAATTTTTATCAAATTGTGTTATCTTAATTAATAAGCATTGGTATGCTTTGATCTTTTAAAAAAAGTTATCAATGAATGATTTTGGGTTTGTAGTAAACGATGTTTTAGAAACATTTTTTTTTAAACCCTTGAATGACACTTTGGAAGAAATTTTATGGGTCTATTTATATCTTTAATAATGAGATTTTAAAGATAATAACAAGTGTTGTAATCTTTTATAAAAAGTTAGAAAATATTATAATTAACATGTTCTAGAAAGAGAAGTTCATTATAACAATATTTTTGTAGTAATTATTTTAGTCTCTTTGATTATATTTTAAAGGTAAGAGGAAAAAATTTGTTAAGTAATTTGTGAATAGTGAATATACTTGTAACATTTGAATAAGTATATAAATACTTTTTAAATTTTAAAACTGGTATAAGTAAAGAATATATATATATAATAGGTTTTAATTAGTAAAGGAGTGTTAATCGGTAAAGAATGTTTTCACCAAATAAAGAATGTTTTAACATTTGATTTTAGATAAAGGAAGTTTTTGGTAATTTATCAATTTAATAAATTATTTTGAAAAAGGAGCTATATTTTTTTTAGAAACCATTAAGATATGTTTAGTGATGTGTTATAATAAAACGATATTTATCTTTTGAAAAGAAATGCTTTTTTTAAGTAGAAATATTTGAAAATAAAAATGTAAAATGGTTATGTGTAAAGAAGTATATTTATAAAAGTTTGAATAAAAGATGAAAGTTTCATAAAGTACTTTCATAGGAATTTTAGAAAGGTTAATAAATATATATGAAGTATGTGGATCATCACGTCACAAGATTTAGTCTGAGATTCAAGTGCAGAACTTTGAGGTGTTTACACCGGTCCAAAAAAGAATTTATCACTTGATTCTTGATAACGAACATTGATGTGGATTTATGGTTAGATACTTAAGTTTGTATCATAGGCGAGAGTTATGCAAGAAAAACTAAAATTCTGATCGAAAAGCCTGATTAGTGTCCGTACTAAAAGATCGGGGGATTTATACTAGTTAAGAAGTGAAGTTGTGAATTTGAATAGTAGATCGAATCATATGTTATGTACGATTGATCTATATACATCGTACAAATGTAAGTTTAAAAATAAATATTTTGGGCAAACCATTGGGTTTTTGCTTTGGGTAATTTCGGGGACGAAATTCTTTTAAGGGGGAAGTTTGTAACGACCCGCAAATTTATCACTTTGATGAATTATATTTATTTTTAAAATTATTCAAATAAAAGATTGATAATACAAGTAATATTGTTTTGAGTTATAATAAATAATAATAATCCTATTTTGAATAAATATTTACAAATATATTTTCCTCGGAGACTAGATCGATAAAATAGCCGAAAACTGTTTTATCGAAAACCAGCTCTATAATTGTAAAACGTTGAGCATAAAGCTAGGTACATACACTTATTTTTATAGTTGAACAAGAATATGAAATAAAATAAGTGAAAATTAGGCACACATCCTTAAAACGGAAGTTAATTCAAAGCGGATCCCTGTGGTAAAATATATATTTTCTACATCCCTGTTTCTGTTTTCCGCCAATTTTTTTCCCAAATTACCCTTGCGCTTCGCAATCGAGCTGATTCTTCTTCTTATTTTTCGATTTAAATGGAAAACTACAATTAAATTAAAGACGAATCAATTTTTTTTTTATGAAATATGATATTCTTAATATTTGCAGTTATGAATAATCACAACAAATTTCTGCAAATATATGCGCAATAGTTGCAGAAATTTCTTCAACTATACGCAATAGTTGCAGACATTTCTGCAACTATAAGCAATAGTTGTAGAAATGTCTGCAACTATAAGCAATAGTTGCGGTAATTTCTACAACTATACGCAATAGTTGCAGACATTTCTGCAACTATTAGCAATAGTTGCATTTCTGCAACTATATGCAATAGTTGCAGATATTTCTGCAACTATACGCAATAGTTGCAGACATTTCTGCAACTATTTGCAATAGTTGCATTTCTACAACTATATGCAATAGTTGCAGATATTTCTACAACTATGCGCAATAGTTGCAGACATTTCTGCAACTATGCGCAATAGTTGCAGACATTTCTGCAACTATTTGCATATAGTTGCATAAATTTCTGCAACTATACCCAATAGTTGCAGACATTTCTGCAACTATACCATATAGCTGCAGAAATATCTGCAATTATTTGCAAATTTTGTAAATTTGAAAAAAAAATAAAAAAATTTAAAATTTGCTGAATTATCTGCAAATATTTGAAATAATTGCACCTTTAATACAAATATGAATTTTTGGTATCAACAATGGATCTCATTTCAAAGATCATAAAATTTGTGATTTTTTGGTGAAAACGGTTTGTTGATCCGGTTTTTGTACATAAAGTTATACGCGTTTGAATTGTTTAAAACGTAAAGGGTATTTGTGTATTTTTGCTTGCGCGAATTTGAAAATAGGGAGCGGAAATGTAAGTTTTGTATGTGAAGGATGTTTTGTTTATTTTGAAACTTATTAGGGATGTGAGCCAAACTTACCCATAAAATAATTTATTGTATGTTTGAAAATTAAATGTATTTATGACATCGTCAGTAATGCCCTTATATTTAATAATTGACTTATTAAATTAAATTGAGTTTTGATGATCTAATAATTATTATAATTATTTAAGTAATGATTTTAAAAAGTTTTAGAAATTGAACTTTAACTTTTAAACTCAAAAGATCCTTTCCATATAAGCGATACCGATTACGGAACAATTTTTTCATAACCGAAATCGAACTTTAACTTTTAAAAACTGAACTTGTGCTTGATTTCCACATTACAATATTGGTAAACACTTTTAGAAATACTCTTTCAATATGTTCTTTTATATGACAGAAATTTATAATACTAAGTGTATTAAAATAAGGGTCAAAAACAAACGTCGTTATAACATTGTTTACTATAAACTCACAAATAATTTACACTTTGCTTTATTTATAAATAATTCCTTTTAAAGGATTTTCTTATTTATAAATCATTATATTTAAACAACATTTATTATCCCAAAAGATAATAAAACAATTTAAATCTCTTTATAAATTTAAAACAAAATTAATTATCCCGAAAGATAATTAATCACATTTAATCCCTTTTAAATAAACAAATCAATTATTTTACATAAAATATTTAACTATTCCCAAACTTTATATCTTTAGTAAATTAACTTTAAAATCTTTATTAAACCGGTTTATTAACTTTTAAAAAAAACACTAAATCAGTTAATTAACTTAAACACTTTTATTATATAAGTTAGTTTACTTTAATCACTTAAATCAATTAATTAACTTTAAATATCACTAATTAAAAAGATTTATTAAATTCAAATAATCATTAATTAAAATAAATGATTAATCATAAAAATTAATAATTAAAATGATTAACTAATTTTCAAAAATCATTAGTTAAGACAATTATTTAACTGTAAAATCATCATATATTCAAAATGATTAATAAAGTTTACAATCATTGATTAAAAGGACTTAACTAAATTCAAATCCCATTAATCACATAGATTAATAAATTCCAAAATATCATTAACAAAAAATGATTAATTAAATTCAAATATCATTATTTAGATTGATTGATTACTTTTAAATAACATAAAATATGATTATTAATTTCAATTATCATTAATTAAAATAATTAATTAAACTCAAAGAATCATTAGTAAAAATGATTAATTAAATCCTTTCTCATTTAAATCAAAAATAAACCAATCATTAATTAAATTGGTTAATTAATTTCAAAATCACTAGTTAAAATGATTAACTAATTTAAATTATCATTAATCAAAATGATTAATGAATTTTAACACTTTGTTTAGTGAAAATCCAAGCTCAAGTTCAAAAACGTACGATAGTGGATTGGGGATGAAAATTAATAAATGACGATATAGAAAAGTCACTATAACGACACTTAACAAATTAAATGGAATATCAGGATTTATTTTAATTATCCATCAATATAATAGCATAAGGATGTAAATAATTATTCGCGAGAAACCCCTTAGGGTCTCCTTATAGATTTTGTAACAACCCGCATATTTGTCGATTTTATATTTAAATATTTTATCGTTAGTCGGATGTTAGTCTGAAAAGCTACTTTTTGGATACGGCCAAATTAGGACTCGAGACCACTTCCATTGAGTTCAAAATGACGTTTGCGATCTTTTTGAGTGTAAACTTCGATATGTTTGGAGATAGTGAAATTTTCGACACTTTTTTCCGCCTTTGACTTTGGTTTGGACTGCACCCCTTTAGTTCAGCCCAACCCTCTTCCTCACTCTATCAAAACACTTCAAGCTTTGTCAAAAATGGTGGTGGGAAGTGGAAATTAAAACTCCAAACACAAATTCTATTGCAAATCCGAGATTCAACATCAAATTCAAGTAGAAGATAGTGGATTCAAGCTTTGGATTGCTTCCCCTTGCTTTCAATCTCCATCTTCATCCATTTTAGTGAAAAGGTGAGAGTTTTAATCTCACATCTCGCCTATAACTGTCATTGGGTTGTTGGAAACGACTTCCTATCACTTTAGCATTAATGTTTGCAACTGGTTTGGATTGAATTAGTGAGAAACTCAAGTTTCAGTGCTGTTTGCAAAATCTGGCCCTAGGTCGTTCTGCCCAGGTTAGGTCGTCCAGGCTGCTAGCTCGCGCGTTGAAAAGTCACCACTTTCTTAGGTCGTTCACGAGTTAAGACTTAGGTCGCTTGCGTGCTTAGGTCGTTCTGGCTTAGGTCGCATGGAAATAGGTCGTAGGTCGAAGCAGCTTTAGGTTATAGGTCGTTGCCGACCTAAAATTCCTAGGCAAACCACTAAGTCGCTCGACTTTTGTTAAGTCGTAGGTCATTGCCGACCTATAATCTCCAGGCAAAATGTTAGGTCGTTCGCCCTTAAGTCGTAGGTCGTTGCCGACCTATAATTCCCCAGGCAAACTTTAAGTCGCGAGTCTTAGGTCGCGAACCATGTTAGGTCACGTACCCTTAGGTCGCGAATCACCTTAAGTCGCGTAACTCTGTTAGGTCGTAAGGCCTTTACTTCTAAGGTCGTATGGACTTAACTCCGTTAGGTCGCAAGACCTTAGGTCGCACCTTGTTAGGTCGCGAACCCAGTTAGGTCGTTCGCCTATCTTAGGTCGCGAACCCAGTTAGGTCGCGCATTCTCTTTAGGTCGTTCGATCCATTACCCCTTTAGGTCGCTTGGCCTGCATCTGTTAGGTCGCTGGACCTTTGACCTGTTAGGTCGCGAACCCTCTTAGGTCGTGAACCCTATAGGTCGCGCACCCTGTTCCTTCGTTAAGTCGCTTCCTTCGTTAGGTCGTTGGGTCGCGGGGCCATTCCACTTAGGTCGCTCCGTCTTCCACCACTAAGTCGTAGGTCGCCTCCAACCTTACCCTTAGGTCGAATGACCTGTCATTCGCTAGGTCGCGATTTCCTTAGGTCGTATGACCTATTTTTCCTTAGATCGTTGGACCAGCTTGCCTTCACTCTGCGTTGGGGATCTTATCTGAAAAACACTTATCAGAATTTCTACTTTGATGGTTTTGGGATTGACTTCTTTGGACTTTACTCACGTCTTCGAACGTGAATTGATGTGATTTGATTTGTTTCTACAATCGTTTTATGACTTGTCACTTTAAAGATATATGAAGGTTTCAATACTAGTACTAAATATCAAAACTCTTTCATCAAAGCAATTTCAACACTATTTTAAATATCAAAAGTTCGTTTTCTCAAACCGATTTCCAATCTAATAGTATATACAAGCCTTTACTTCACTCGAATGAGAAATCGACTTAAACGACTTAGTAAAACGAGTGGTATGAAACGCTTGCGTTCACTTCGTCGGTTAGCTCTTGGACTTGTTCGATTGAACCCTTTTTGTGACAATTTCCTAGTGAAGATTTACAGCTTGTTCGTAAATATTTAAGTTAAGCAAGTGGTTATGGGACATGAAGCTAAACTCATATATTTACTAGCTTGGTGTGATTGACACTTCTCGTTGATCATGACGATCATTTTATGATTTAGACTAGCAATTGTGCGATGTCTCTTTGTTTGCAAGGTTAGACTAGACCGCATTGGTGTGATTCCGACTCACACATATCTCTTTGTCCGCAAGGTTAGTCTAGACACCACTTGTGTGATTCCATTCACACATACCTTTTTGTTTGCGAGGTTAGGCTAGACACCACTTGTGTGATTCCACTCACACATACCTTTTTGCTTTTTGGTTAGCCTAGACCTCAATCTGTGTGATTCCGTCTCACACATATGGGGTAGCTCCCCATGGTCTTCGGACCATCATGTGATAGGCCTCTTTCTCTTTTTATGATTTTTGGATTTCTTGTTTTGATTTCTGGATTTTTATGTCATTGACTTGTTATGAGTACAAGTTTAGGGTATGATGCCCTCTTTGGATCTTTGAGAAGATTCTTGTGATATTGATAATTTCTCATCGGTTGATCTCCTGTTGATCATCATTTACATACTTATAGTAGTATGTCAGTATGGATATTTTATGTTTATGCCATATCTTTTATTTTATATCATGTCATCCGATATTTATAGTTAGACTGATCCGTTTATTATTTTCTTAAATAATACTCGGGTCAGACCGAGATGTTACAGGTGCTTCTGCTTGACTTCCTCCCGGGATTTGCTACTCTGACTTTTGGCTAACTATTTAGTTTAGCAGTTTTTGTTGTATACACTTGAGATATGGACTTATAGTTGTATTCTTTTGGTATAGCACGTGTTGCTATTCTTTTGTATTATTGTGGATCTTTTTGACCACTACTTTGATGTACACTTTCATGTGTTAGTTATATATTCATATCTTCTTCCGCCTTTGTGATATGGATGTCTGTGACTGATTTGTGTTATGTTTATTTCTATGTTTGTTTCCGAAGATTATTTTATAGCCACCGTGTGATAAGCAATTACATGGATGGTCGCTCCTCAACAGCCTTATTCTCCGTGCTAGTTGACAGCACTACATCGTAGTGTCCTTGGCTAGCGTGGGTATTGAGGTGGGGCGTTACAGATTTTCTCTACAAAACAATGGTTATGGATATATGTATATATGTATGTATATATAATCATATGGGTAAAAAACAATCATAGTAATATGTCATCCATTTTCCAAACGAAAATTCAACCAAACAATCAATCAAGCAATTTAACTATCATCCAGGCAAATCAATAATAGTTTATAACCTCATAGATATGATATAGTAAAATTAAATGTGAGTTAAATTCATATTGATTTTCTTTTTCACCGAAACGTTCCAATTTTGGACTGAAATTGACCGATCGTTCGATTTTAGCTTAAATTCCAGCAAGCTCCAAATCCATCATGAAGATCATGATGGCACGAGTCCAATGCAAAAAAAATAGCATTCAAATCTGACCTCGTATGAGTGAGATGCACATTTTATAAGTTATCGATTTATTTAAATTAATAAATAATCAATCCATCAAAAATTACAACAATGCCCCTCACCCAACCTTCATCTTCTTCCTCAATCACAAACGTGCACAATAGACACTCACACCCACTCATGTGTGCACGAAGATAGGGTGAAACAGAGTTATGCTCCACTAAATTCGAATCCGACTTCTACATTGAGCTCCTCTCGATGAACTCCACTTGCATGTACGCAAAGTCCATGCCCAAAGGCACCCCTCCAAAACGCGACCTGTACCCAATACGTCGCTGCTGTCATGACGACGCGATCCTCAAACGTGAGCCGTGCAACACCAAATTCGATGAACATTTGCACTTTGCAACCTCGAGTCCAAACAACCAAGCCAACGCCTCTCGATGCCTATATCTCCCCCAATCTCGAGCCCTAGGTGAACTGTACAAAATGAGCAACTCTATTCGAAGTCGTACCCATCACAACCCACACCAAATTGAAACATAACTCGAATGAGTTCAATTTTTTTTTTCATGGTTATTAGATAAGTATATCACCATAATTTGATTTTTGAATTCTTGGATTTCTAAACTGGGGCCTCTGTTTTGTTTACAATGTAGAATATAATGGGAGATGAGGGTATAGGCCTGCACACAAGGGTATGGGCACAGGTATGATTTGAAATGTGGGGGTATGGCCTAAATTATGGTGAATATGTGTATATGTATGTATGTGTATGTGTATCAGGTATGGTTTGGAATGTGGGGGTATGGCCTAAATTATGGTGAATATGTGCATATGTGCGTGTATGTATTAAAATATTCATCTTTAAATGTCCAAATATCTCGAACTCCAAACGAGATGTGTCATCAGGCGTTCTATATATTATACTCCTATTTCAAACACAATGGAACTAGTCATGTGCCCTGATTCGATCATATGTAGAAGATAGCTTTTTTAACCATGTTTTATTATAAATTTCCAAAATTAATTCCTACGTGTTTCGGTCTCGGACAACTAAATGATACGTCTGATCATCATGAAATTCAATGGCATATTATAGTTCACTATCATGGATCCAATGAAACTGGTTTCGTCGAAATCCTAACAGTGGCACAAAATGACAATTTCACAGATTTAAATATCGTTTTATATTTTCGACCCAAGTAGCAATATTATCCGATCTATTTATATGTGTAAATAAATTTACAAATTGAATTCATCAATATTATTTATTAATTAAAATGAGCTTAATAATAGTATTAGATCCATTTAATTAATTTTTAATCTACAATTTAAATATATAAACGTTCCCTATATTTGAATTATAATTTATTAAATTCTAAAATCCAATTATTTAAATACTTAAAATCAATTAGACATTTAAAATCAAATGACCAAAATCCTAGGATGTTACAGTGGAGGTTATGATGGCACATTGTCAGACTTTGTGATTATATTATTGTGTTTTGAAATGATTTTTCTTTATGCAATAGGTACATGTTTTTGATACTATTTTTTATCCATTTCTGTATAAGATTCTGAAAGTATAGATTGATAACTCTATGTATTATGTATTATTTAAATTTCATCAACCAACAACAGCCTTGGAATGGTTCTAAGTTTCGATAGGCCTTTTCTAGGTTGGGATTTAGGTCAGTTTCAGGTTGGATTGTTACATCTACCAAACTTTTCTAAGTGGCTCTCATTGGAATATGACAAAGGGCCAAATCAAGAAGTGGTTTCCTCAGCCCCTTAGCGAATTACCTTGCCTTCTTTGCTGGAGTATTCATAAGATCTAATCCAAACTTTGCTGACTTATTAAAATGATTCACATACTCCTTTATCAACATGTTTTGTTGTTGTAGATGAATAAACTTATCCGACCGAACTTCATTATAGTGAAACAATACAATGTTCATATGATTATTTCACTAAGACTATCCAATTAACCTCTTACCTAATTCATCTTTATTATCCTTATTATCTTCATTTGTTATATTCATGGGTCCTCTTCCTCTTAATTTTTTCTCTTTGTCATCGTAATGTCTCTTCTTATGACCATTGTTTATCATTATATATAGTATGTATTTTCAAATTCATATATTATTGATTGTCATGTACATGGATGTAGTTAATTCAGACTTCATTAATCTATTTTCACTTATTCAAGTTTTTTTTACATATTACTCATTTTCAATATCAACTTCAATCTTAATATCCCAAATTGGACATAAATCAATATTTAAATCATAATAAGGCTATTAATTATCTTAGGCCATGAGCATGAATTTAATAGCATATGCAAATTATCATTTATTAAATTTCAAGAAAACCCTAAATTTGATTGGAAACTCCTTCTAGTTCACTATTTGGACCTTGCCCAGTTCTCAAAACTAGGGGTGAGCATTTGGTTGGTTTGGTTTATCAGACAATGAAAATTATTAAATCAAATTAAAGCCAATAAAAACGAAAACCAAATCAAACCAACTAAACTAAATTTGGTTGGTTATCCGGTTTAACCAAAGTAAAAATGATTCGCATTGTATGTTTAGAATATTCATTGTAATTCCAAATAAACCTAAATATATGATTAAAGTATTGTTATTTAGCATTGTTTTTCTTTCTAAGTAATTTCAACATACATATGATAGATAAAATTTATTTGGATCACTAAATTAATCAAATAAAATTGTTATAACAATGGTACTTCTGGAAATATAATAATAGTTCGGTTAGTTTGATTAAAGCGATAACCAAATTGATTTTTTGTACGGGCCGATTATAAACCAATCTAGTTTCGAAACCAAATCAAACCGACTGAAATGAATTGGTTTGGTTGGATTATTTGATTTAACCAAATATTGCTCATCCTTACTCAAAACTCCATGAATCTTTTTGATTTTGATATCCACTTGTTACTCTAGTTGTTCCAACTTCTTTAGGTCCAACTTTGTTAAAATTGATAAAGATCTTATAAATTTATGAATCTAGGTTAGGTATAATAAATATTTCATTTGGAGAGAAGAAGAAATAACTAAAAGTAACTGCATTTACTTCTCTTTGGATTTACATATTGCGTACATGGCCTTTAGGATCCAACTTAGCCTTATTCAGTTTCAATTCTATACTTTGTTATAATTGTTGATCACTTTATCTGATTCATATGTTCTTATAATGAAACTTTATCAGAAAAATATACTTTTGTAACGGTGAAAGTTTCACTGCATGATTCATCCATTTATGAAAATTCCACTTACCCAAAATATTAAAATTATTATTTTAAACTTTGTTAACTATTTATCTAATTATTCAAATTTACGAGCGTTAACATTTACTCATGCCCCTCAAATAACCAAGTGACCAATTGTATTGCCTTATCATTTTGTAAGAATAACGACACACTAGTGTGAATTCGTGCTATGCACATGGGGTTCACTTAATTGCAAACCATGCATTTATAGATACTTTTTTCTACTTATATGACGGTGAAACATCTGCTTTTGGGCTATGAATTTTATGAATCGGGTTCTTTTCAAACATAACCGACAAAGCTTAAATTATAAATTTTCTTAAATAATTTCAAAGCGTACAAAGCATAAATGATATTTTTAGGAGGCGTTGGCGTTATAAAATAAACATTAGTATCAATTATAAATTAGGCAAATTCTATTTCAACCTGAGTATTTACTTAGTAGCCCCCCAAAAATTGAAAAATTCTGTAAACCCAAAAAATAACTTAGTAGCCCTATACCATTTCCAAAACTACCTTTCCCATCATAAAAAAACAAAATGAACTACCATTCCGGGTGACTCCGTGGTCCGTGTCAATACCACGTAGGTTTTCTGCATGGATGTGTAAAAATTCATGTAATTATTTGCATTGTTAAGCCAGAAACCAAGTGTAACGACCCTGAAATTTCAAAATTTCAAATCGAAAATATTTAATGAATTTTAAATATTTAAATGATGAATTGATTCGAATTGGAATTCGTCTAATAAAAATTGTTGTTGAAATTTTTGAATCGGTTAAATTCTTTTGGAAAAAAAAAGAAGAAAAGAAAAATTGGTTAAGGGTTAAGTGGGCTTTGAAAAATATATACTGGCCCATGGTTCTTTGATACCGTGATAAATCCAAACCCGTTCCCTCTTTTCTCATTCGTAACCCTAAGAAAAAAAAATCAAAGAGAAATAAAAATGGTGGCGATTCTTCGGCGATTTTTTTCCGATTCTCTGGCGAATTGGAGCTTCGATTCCTTTCTTCCTCCGATCGACTGAATTAGGGCTTTGCGAAGCGCCGTTCCTACTCGATCGCGTTGTTGGTTATTCGAGATTTTGCCTGGCTCGATTCGTTTCGAAGTCCTTGATTTTTGTTTGTCTGAATTCCTTCACGTGATGATTTGGTTTCTGCGATTTCGTCCGCTGTTTCGTGTTTTCGGCCATTTGATCTTGTTCATATTAAGCTACACTTGAAAACTTTGAAACTGTTTTCGATTGATTTTACTCATGGTGACTTTGGTCATTAACTGTGATTTTGGAATTTTGTTGACTCGGGTAAATGCTACCGTTCGTAGTTGATTTTGGGCTGGTTGGAAATAATTTGATTTCGTGGGGTTTGCTTTATCGATTACTTTTAAAAAAAATGTATGATTTCTGTCACTTTGGCATTGAACTTTGATTTGAACTGCATCACCCTGTCGACTTTGGTCACTTGAATTAATTATGTTGTTTTTGCGAAAAATACTTTAGATGATAGTTTGCTTGGTTTAGAAAAGTTTGTTTTCAACTTAAAGAATGATTACTTAAGTTTGAAAAATATGTGAGTGCATGTTTGAACCACAGAACACCTACTTGTTAACCGTTAGTAATTGGTCTTGATATTATACATCACCGTGTATTAGTTCACTTGAAGTGCAGCCTTTGTCCATCGTTCACTTAACTGCAGTATACTCGAGTCTGCATGTAAGAGCACACTTAAACTTGCACCTGGTCTTGATACATGTGCTTAGCTTGGTCTTATTTCATAACTGTATTTGAATATGTTTGCAGCAGTGTAACAAGTGTTCATGCATGCATTTGAGTCTGATCATTGTGGTTACTTGTTATTGCCTCTGTTTGTACATGCTCCACTGTATTTGTTACTGTTGCATCCATATGGTCACTGTTTGACATAGTTGCATTCCAGTTGTACTTGCAACTTCATTTTATTGTAGTGAGTAACTCAAATTTTTTAAAAAAACTTAATTAATAGGTAAAGTGGTTTTCATGCTTTATGACTGTGAATTGTGTGTTGTATGTTATATGTATTTAGATGACTGCATGAAGGTTACAACCAGAAACATTTTAAATCTGAATACATTTTTAAACCTGAAAGGAGAAAAAAAATTCCTCTCTTCAAAACTGAATATAAAGTGAGCAAACTTCTTCGACCCGATTTTTGAATTGATATGATGATTTATGTTTTTGCATGTTGATAAATTTGGGAATGGTATGCATGCACGTCTGTTTACAGAGGCATAGCTCTGTTCTACTGGAATATATTTTAGGTTGTTAATTTCAAACAAAAACATTGTTTAAACTCAAGTTTGCAAATTCATCTGGAAAATTTAGGAAGATAGTAAGCAAACTTACTCTCGATCTACTCTCTGAATTGATGTGTATACTTGAGTAGATTTTGTGTAGTTGCCTTATCTTGTGTAGTTGCACATCTGTGTTAGTTGCATTCTGGTTCATGCATTCACTGTTGCCGTGCATTCATATGTGCATTGATGGTCTCTTGAGTCTTTCATTTCAGTCTTCATATATGACTTTGGTCTGGGTTGATTTTGACCTGTCTGCATGATTTCCTTGTCACTGCATTCTTTACCCACTGATGCTGTTTATTCTTGCATACTGATGCACTTCATATTGGAACTGGACCATTTACTTGTGTATTCAATATGCATTCATTTCAGTAGCCATTCTGTTTAATCTTTGGTCATGTTGAAGTTATTTGCAATTGCTTGCATCTGAGTTGTACTGTGAACTTCACCTGAGTCTGTTGTCTGCCTTCTGATATCTTGTAGCCTTGCTTCCTGTTTTCTGGTCTGCATATTGATGTTGTCTTCACTTTGCAGTTGTATTCCATTTGAACTAATTCTTGTAGACAGTTGTTTTTGGAGCCTTCATTCCAGTAGTTGTGTTGCCATATTGGTTTCACTGCGTCTTCATGTACCTGAATACATGTTGTCCCTATGCTTTTGTAGTTCGATTGTGCTATACTACTGCCTTGTTCTCGAAATTGAAATTTGCACTGCCTAGTTCACTGTCACATCCATGTATTGTCCCTCCTGTCCACTGCTTATCTTAGTGGCCTTTCACTTCGGCTGGCATTAGAGTGTACGGCAGCCAATCGAACTTCGATGGTTTTAAAGTGACAATTTCTGTTAAGTGTTATATCGACCATCATCCGATTTCTTTGTTAAAAGGATTGGATAGACGGGAATTATTGTGACTATCGTCTATTTGATTATTATTGCCTCTATGCACTAATAAACTGGTTTGAATTAGACTGACCTATGTATTATTTTCTTTTGAATATAATACTCGGGTCAGACCGAGTATTTTTACAGCTTGAAGATTTTCGAGCAGCGAAGTTAGAGAGAGAGAGAGTAAAGAATCATTTTTAGTTTCAGAAAAATTGTATTTTAAGATATTCCGCTGTATCATTATCAAATTGTATAAACTCTGATGTATTCAAAAAGATTTATAGTAATGAAATAAATTCTCATTTGTTTTAATTCATTGTTATTATTCTGTGTTTCTGTGGCTGATTCTGTTTAAACCTTATAAACTAAATAACAATTCGTCTTTTTGAACGTTTCTAGTTGGTTTAATCACCGACTGGAGACGGTCAGAAGGGGGAATGTTACAGAGTGGTATCAGAGCTTTGGTTTACACAAAGCTTAGTTTATGATGTTTAATATGAATAGTTACTAGAAACACTTTAAAAGAAGATGTTTTTCAAATCTAAAGAAGTTTAAAATTGTTTGAATGGATTTGAAATTTAACTTAAGAAAAGTTAAATAAATTGAACTTGATTTGATAAATTATTGAGATGGAAAGTTAAACTTAAAAGATAAGTGATTATATAATATGAATTGGAAAGTTTAAATTAATAAGTGGTATAGCTTATAAAATGAGAAAATTTAAGTGAAACCAGTTGTTAAATGGTTAAACAGTTTTGTTAAGTAAAACAAAATCTGAATTTTGGATAGTGATATGAATTTGACTTTAGTAAAAGTTAAATAAAATAGAATTTCAAATAAATTTGAGGCGAACTTAAGTTGTATAGTGAAAATAAATGCAAGTGAAGATAAAATGAAACATAGCTTAAGTAATGTTGAATGAGGTTGAATTTGATATCAAAATGAATTAATAAAGTGAAGTAATGAATATGAATTGAGTTATATAAAGGAAATTCAACTTTAATTGTAAAAGTGAATTAGAATATAAACCAATTGAAATTAAATGTGTTAAACCAAATTGAATGCAAGCAAAGTAAATAAATTTGGTTTTGCCAGTTGATTGTATAGAAATTCACTAAGTGTTAATGAAATTGAATTAATGAAAATTGGAAGCTAAGTAATTGGATTCAAATTGAAAGATAAGTAAATCTAAATAGAATCAAATTTGATTTGAATTGAAAGCAAACTAACTTGAATATAAATTAGTGAAAGTAAACTAATTGAATATGAATGAATGTTAGTAACATCCAATGTAAATGAATCAAATGTGATTAAATTGAAAACCAAGTCGATGAATGATTTACTAAAGAACTAGTCGATTATCTTGGAAATAGGAAGTGGATGCAAAGTTCAAATGGGAATTAGATTTGAAAATTTTGAAGTTGTCAACATGACAATCCATAATAAATTTAATAGATTCAGTATAACTTTAAATTTGAACTTGCAGAGAATTAAGTTAAGTGGAAAACTTAATATTGGAAAATTTGAAGTTGGTTTAAAACCAATATTGTGAAAAGTATGCGGAATTCAAACTATAAATTGAAGTCTTTATAAATAGGAATGGAATTTATAAAACGTTGTTTATAAATCCGGAAATGACTTATTTTGATAAGTAAATTCTTATAGCTTGTTAAAGGAAGTATATCCACAATTTTGGACAGTGGATAATCCTTTAAAAATGTATAGAAATGTTGTGAATATATTATTGAATAAAATGGTCATGTTTTGGAAAATCGATATTTTAAAACGAAGTTAATTGTTTTAAAAGATGTTTTAAAGGGCATTGAATATCGAAACCATAGATTTCAACATTCATTGTTGAAATAGACGTTTTCGAATATAAGGAAATGATGGACTATAACACTGTTGTTATAGTAAATGATTTCCGAAAGGAAATGTTTTGTATAGTATTGGGATTTATACATCTATCTAAATTTCGAATCCCTATACTAGTAATTTTGAGTTGTCGTAACGATGTTTTACGTAACATTCGTTTTGACTCAAATAAATGTGTGAAAGAGAATGATTTCCTTAAAGATGAAATATATACTTAATTTTGATTAAAGTATATCGAATATTTTCAAATGTTGAAAATAAATGGATTTGTGAATTACTTATTTTTAAATAAGTATGGAAATGTTTTTCCAAATATGAAATGTTGTGAATATATTCCGTAAGGGATAAATGATTTGAAATTCATTTTTGAAGTCGAAGTTGAAAAGTTAAATGAGAAATTTGAACAATTTGTTCAATTTGAAATTTTTCAAAAAGATTGAATCGTTAAGTTAAAATTGAGTTTAACTTCGACATCAAAGACAATATAAGTTGAGCTTTGAATTTCAGATGATGATTTGGATTGTATGTCTAACATTGTGAATTGATGACATAGCAATTGATCTCTATTAAATATATATCTGTTGGTGGCGGAGGATTTATTCTCTTAGCTTAACACCCTTCTCTGAGACGTACGAGCTCAGAGGTTATATATCGGTAGACATCAATTCTGTGTTGAGAATTGACGATGTAGCGTGAAATCCAAATCGAATGTGAAAGTCGATAATAAATGGAATTATGAATATGAATTAGGTTTGAGATAACCTTAAATTTCTAAATCGACTTAGAGGAAAATTTTGAAATCCTCTATTTTGTTATGAATATGGAATATGTAAGTTTTCAGAACTTATGTATATATGAATGCGGTAAATTTGAAACCGTTAGTTTAGAAAGACATTGTTATGGAAATCTTATGTAGGTTTACACGAGTATGATATGTACGAAATGTGAAATGAAGTACTATATATGTATAGTATTATGTTTTCTAAACTGAGGATATGGAAAAGTACCTTCCATTTATTATTGGAGAAGGTATTGGAACTCGTGAAGAGTGTCCATTTGAAATTCGTAGCTACGTAGAATTTTCCATAAGTTGGAATGTCCATTTGGACTAGAATCCCTCGTGATGGGATCATGTTGATTATGATGTATGTTAGCGTAATTTGAGGGGCGAGATGCCCACAGTTACAAGCGATTCCATTGGGATAATGGCGCAACCGCCGAGTAAACTGCAATCTAAATGCCAAGCGAAATTCGAGGGGCGAGATGCCTACGGTTACAAGCGATTCTACTGGGATAGTAGCGTAACCGCCGTGTGGACCGCGATCTATGGCAACAACCATGGTGAAATTCAAGAGAGATGTGAAATCTACGGTTACAAGCGATTCTATTGGGATAGTAGCGTAACCGCCGGGTAAACTGTGATCCATGGGGGAACGTGCTTTCCATATCCATTTTTAAAAGAATTTTTAAAAGTATTTTCACTGGGAATTGAAGCAAGTATATTTAGTACTTGGAGATTTTTAGACCTGCGCCTGGCCAGCGTATGTCTAATGTCTGTGAGAACGACAATAGACTTGTTAAATTTCGAGTTAGCAAGTATTTTCAAACTTTAAATAGCAAATCAATAGCCTGAAATCTAAAATTACATAATTCCTACCAAATAAATTAAGAAAGAAGATCTTTGAAATGTTTTGAAAGTCCACAGCTTTGGAAAAGATATAATATATAAATCTCTAACGTGAAGAATTTTAAAGTTTAAATCTAAGTTTTGTAAGTCGAAAAATTTGGTAAAAGACTTTTGCGTTTTGATTTTAGAAACCAATAAACAAAGGAGATAATGAACAAAGCTAGTGAGATTAAATCGAATGGAATGAATTCTACATATATTCATTTATTTTAAATAAGTATCGAGCTTGAAAAAATTTAGTAGGATATAAATATTGGTGAAATTTTAACAACCTTTCCTTTTCGTGGACGAAAAGTTTTTAAGGAGGGGAGTTTATAACGACCCTGAAATTTCAAAATTTCAAATCGAAAATATTTAATGAATTTTAAATATTTGAATGGTGAATTGATTCGAATTGGAATTCGTCTAATAAAAATTGTTGTTGAAATTTTTGAATCGGTTAAATTCTTTTGGAAAAAAAAAGAAGAAAAGAAAAATTGGTTAAGGGTTAAGTGGGCTTTGAAAAATATATACTGGCCCATGGTTCTTTGATACCGTGATAAATCCAAACCCGTTCCCTCTTTTCTCATTCGTAACCCTAAGAAAAAAAAATCAAAGAGAAATAAAAATGGTGGCGATTCTTCGGCGATTTTTTTTCGATTCTCTGGCGAATTGGAGCTTCGATTCCTTTCTTCCTCCGATCGACTGAATTAGGGCTTTGCGAAGCGCCGTTCCTACTCGATCGCGTTGTTGGTTATTCGAGATTTTGCCTGGCTCGATTCGTCGATTTCGTGCTCTTCAAAATCAAAGGTGAGTGAATATTTACACTCACATCTAATTCATCCTACCGTCTGAATTGGTTCGAAGTCCTTGATTTTTGTTTGTCTGAATTCCTTCACGTGATGATTTGGTTTCTGCGATTTCGTCCGCTGTTTCGTGTTTTCGGCCATTTGATCTTGTTCATATTAAGCTACACTTGAAAACTTTGAAACTGTTTTCGATTGATTTTACTCATGGTGACTTTGGTCATTAACTGTGATTTTGGAATTTTGTTGACTCGGGTAAATGCTACCGTTCGTAGTTGATTTTAGGCTGGTTGGAAATAATTTGATTTCGTGGGGTTTGCTTTATCGATTACTTTTAAAACAAATGTATGATTTCTGTCACTTTGGCATTGAACTTTGATTTGAACTGCATCACCCTGTCGACTTTGGTCACTTGAATTAATTATGTTGTTTTTGCGAAAAATACTTTAGATGATAGTTTGCTTGGTTTAGAAAAGTTTGTTTTCAACTTAAAGAACGATTACTTAAGTTTGAAAAATATGTGAGTGCATGTTTGAACCACAGAACACCTACTTGTTAACCGTTAGTAATTGGTCTTGATATTATACATCACCGTGTATTAGTTCACTTGAAGTGCAGCCTTTGTCCATCGTTCACTTAACTGCAGTATACTCGAGTCTGCATGTAAGAGCACACTTAAACTTGCACCTGGTCTTGATACATGTGCTTAGCTTGGTCTTATTTCATAACTGTATTTGAATATGTTTGCAGCAGTGTAACAAGTGTTCATGCATGCATTTGAGTCTGATCATTGTGGTTACTTGTTATTGCCTCTGTTTGTACATGCTCCACTGTATTTGTTACTGTTGCATCCATATGGTCACTGTTTGATATAGTTGCATTCCAGTTGTACTTGCAGCTTCATTTTATTGCAGTGAGTAACTCAAATTTTTAAAAAAAACTTAATTAATAGGTAAAGTGGTTTTCATGCTTTATGACTGTGAATTGTGTGTTGTATATTATATGTATTTAGATGACTGCATGAAGGTTACAACCAGAAACATTTTAAATCTGAATACATTTTTAAACCTGAAAGGAGAAAAAAATTCCTCTCTTCAAAACTGAATATAAAGTGAGCAAACTTCTTCGACCCGATTTTTGAATTGATATGATGATTTATGTTTTTGCATGTTGATAAATTTGGGAATGGTATGCATGCACGTCTGTTTACAGAGGCATAGCTCTGTTCTATTGGAATATATTTTAGGTTGTTAATTTCAAACAAAAACATTGTTTAAACTCAAGTTTGCAAATTCATCTGGAAAATTTAGGAAGACAGTGAGCAAACTTACTCTCGATCTACTCTCTGAATTGATGTGTATACTTGAGTAGATTTTGTGTAGTTGCCTTATCTTGTGTAGTTGCACATCTGTGTTAGTTGCATTCTGGTTCATGCATTCACTGTTGCCGTGCATTCATATGTGCATTGATGGTCTCTTGAGTCTTTCATTTCAGTCTTCATATATGACTTTGGTCTGGGTTGATTTTGACCTGTCTGCATGATTTCCTTGTCACTGCATTCTTTACCCACTGATGCTGTTTATTCTTGCATACTGATGCACTTCATATTGGAACTGGACCATTTACTTGTGTATTCAATATGCATTCATTTTAGTAGCCATTCTGTTTAATCTTTGGTCATGTTGAAGTTATTTGCAATTGCTTGCATCTGAGTTGTACTGTGAACTTCACCTGAGTCTGTTGTCTGCCTTCTGATATCTTGTAGCCTTGCTTCCTGTTTTCTGGTCTGCATATTGATGTTGTCTTCACTTTGCAGTTGTATTCCATTTGAACTAATTCTTGTAGACAGTTGTTTTTGGAGCCTTCATTCCAGTAGTTGTGTTGCCATATTGGTTTCACTGCGTCTTCATGTACCTGAATACATGTTGTCCCTATGCTTTTGTAGTTCGATTGTGCTATACTACTGCCTTGTTCTCGAAATTGAAATTTGCACTGCCTAGTTCACTGTCACATCCATGTATTGTCCCTCCTGTCCACTGCTTATCTTAGTGGCCTTTCACTTCGGCTGGCATTAGAGTGTACGGCAGCCAATCGAACTTCGATGGTTTTAAAGTGACAATTTCTGTTAAGTGTTATATCGACCATCATCCGATTTCTTTGTTAAAAGGATTGGATAGACGGGAATTATTGTGACTATCGTCTATTTGATTATTATTGCCTCTATGCACTAATAAACTGGTTTGAATTAGACTGACCTGTGTATTATTTTCTTTTGAATATAATACTCGGGTCAGACCGAGTATTTTTACAGCTTGAAGATTTTCGAGCAGCGAAGTTAGAGAGAGAGAGAGTAAAGAATCATTTTTAGTTTCAGAAAAATTGTATTTTAAGATATTCCGTTGTATCATTATCAAATTGTATAAACTCTGATGTATTCAAAAAGATTTATAGTAATGAAATAAATTCTCATTTGTTTTAATTCATTGTTATTATTCTGTGTTTCTGTGGCTGATTCTGTTTAAACCTTATAAACTAAATAACAATTCGTCTTTTTGAACATTTCTAGTTGGTTTAATCACCGACTGGAGACGGTCAGAAGGGGGAATGTTACGTATACCCCCTACGTGAATTATCACCAATCCCCGTAATTGACAGCCTATGATTGTATTTGCAAAAAATTAAAAAAAATTCAAACTTTTTTTTGAATTACCTACTGTGATTGCGTTAACAATTCATTCTCCTCTTCAAAATCCATCAACTAGTAGTGAAAAATTGAATTTTTTCTTCACTGATTTAGAAACTAGCGTTTTGAAGAAGCGATGATTTAAACAGTAAGAAATAGACGTATGAAGATAATGTAATTGAGAAGAAAGAAAGTACACAGCTTACTAAGGGTATTTTAGTCTTTAAAATTTTATTTATTTTAGGAGGGGTACTAAGTAATTATCTGTGTTGAAATAGAAATTGCCTATAAGTTATGCCTTACTTTAAAGCATTACGTTACTAAGAGAGCCAATTTTCTATATTGAATTGTTAGCAATTAATTTATTTTTACCAACATGATAATTTTATTTGATATATAACCCTTATTCCAATTGGAATTGAATCGGAGGGTAAAAATTATAATAATCGAAATTAATTGTTTACTATTCTAATTAAATTAAAATATTTAATACATTTACCATAGTTTGAAATATGAGATAAACGACATTAAATTCATTTCAATTCGTAGAGATAATTATAAAATTTTCCCATACGAACCAATGTAAATTAGGGACCACATGAGATTGAATATACATTATTATTATATTAAATAAAGTAAAATATGATATATATATATATATATATATATATATTATTTGAAATTGAGTTCAAACTAAAAGGAGAATTAAATACAAAGTACTATAATTACTTATTATTTATATCTTTCGAGCTTTATTCGAATATGTACTATAGATCTATTATATAGTAATTCTAGAATGAATCCTCTTTGATGCTAATTAAAGGAATTAATTTTCTTTAATGGGCATATTCATTCAATAAAAATTAATTAACTAAATACCAAAGATGGAAAAATAAGATAATATTCATTTATAATATCATTAAAAACCTTAACCAAAAAACAAATATATTATTAAAATTTTAAATTAACTATATTATGCATCTTTTCTATTAAATTTATTAATTTTTTTATTCTATGAATTTAGGTTTTAAACTAAAAGCACAAAAGGAAAATAAACACATGTAAATTTTGACAAAATTTTCACATAAATTCCAAAATTGCAAACAAGCTCATGCGATATCGTAGTTATTAATTTTAGAATGGAAAGCTCAATACATTATTCAAAATGCATAACTTAAATTAGAACTAGAAATAAATAATGGAAGGGCGTTAGCAGAAAAAAATACAGCTAAATGTCAAATTAATTTTTAGTTTTGTAATTAATTATATTTAAGTGAAAAAATATATAAATTAGTTACTGTAAATTGAAAAATCATTGGAAATTTAATTTTTTAACTCTTTGACTTACTGATTACATTATTTCAACCCAAAGCTAATAACAAATTAGGCACCAATATAAAAATCAATTTTTAGTAAAAATTGATAGAAAGAAATGACCCAAAAATCATTACATATACATATACATACATACATATATAATTTTAGAGAAAAATCGATTAATTTATATTTTCCACGACATAAAACTCAAAATAAATGGAACTTGGTTAGCAAGTAGCAGGTCTAAATAATAAATTTACTTTTAAATTTTGAAATAGAATATCTTGAAGTGAACAAATAGAGATAAGGTAACACAAAACCAAAAATCATCTTAATTTAATATGTAAATTCTCTAACTTGCCGGTTCCATTATTTCAATCTAATACTCTTAATAATTTTCGAAATAATAAAAAGGCCAATCATAAATAAATGAAATAAAAATAAAAAATTGAGTCAAAAATTATTCTATATTCATCAATATTAGAACGTAAAACTCAACATAGGCCAATTCCATTCATATACTGATAATTAACATAAATTAGAAAATACAATAAACTTGATATGTCATATGGTTAGCACAAAATATTGCTAAATAATAAATTTATTTATAATTTCAATAAGAGATCTTTAAGCAAGAAATAAAGATAAAGTTGCTACAAAAACTGAAAAATCATCTGAAATTAATCTTTCAATCACACGACTCATTGATTTCATTATTTCAGCTTAAAAATATATAAAAAATTAGGTAGCAATAACAAAGTAAGCCGTGAACAAAAAATAAACATAAAGAAATGACCCGAAAAATCTTTCTACATTTATTAATTTTAAAAAGGAAAACATAATACATTCGTTATTCCAAATATTAAACTCAAATGAGAATTAGAATTAAATAAATGGAAGGTTCTTGGTAAAAATACAGCGAAATAACAAAATTTAACCTTTACACATAATAAAATCTTAAAGTTAATAAGTAGAGAAAAGTTACTACAAAATTAAAAAATCACCTAAAATTTAATCTTTCAATTCTCTAACTCAGTTTATTATTTTAATCTAAAATACACAAAAATTCAGGTAACAACTAAAAGTCCACATTTAATAAAAATAAATAAACATAAGGAAATGAGCAAAAAATTATTCTATAGTTATTAATTTTGAAAGGAAAACATAAAACATTTATGTTATTTAGAGCAAGGCTTAAAATAGAAGTTATATTATTCCATAGTTATGGGTGTAAATGATTAATGATTAAATGATTTAATTTTATTTCTGAATACACACATATATCTTTAATAACAGTTGTAATAGCTTTGGTGTCGCACTTTTTTGGTATCCACGTGAACTATCAAAAATGCTCTATTATATTATCAAATCTTAATCACTTAAAAATAGGATTTCATATTAAACTCCCTTACAAATTCAAATGCCCATAAAAATAAGGTCTAACAATTAAACATGCTTTACAAATTCAAAATGCTTCTAAATGTAGGGTCTAAAATTAAACTTCTTTTACAAATTCAAAATACATATTTACAAATATACAAATTTTAATATCACTTGAAGAAAAAATCATTTTTTGACTAATTTAAATATATATAATTTGTAAGAAAATTAATTCACA
This sequence comes from Allium fistulosum, assembly GCA_030737815.1. NCBI lineage: Eukaryota > Viridiplantae > Streptophyta > Magnoliopsida > Asparagales > Amaryllidaceae > Allium > Allium fistulosum. Next base: position 745,272,242 of record CM060905.1, on the reverse strand, counting down.
CACGAAGCGCGTACTATAACACTTATTTTTACTAATAGTTGTAATACCTCTAGTGTCACACTTTTTTGGTGTTAGCATGAATTACCAAAAATGTCCCTCTATAGTAACGAATCTTAATATTACTTAAATATAAGACCTATCAGTTAAACTTGCCCGATATTAACAAATCTTAATATCTCCTAAAAATAGGATCTAACTAATAAACTACTTAACAAATTCAAATTGTCCATCTACACTTAAAAATAGGATCTAACATATAAACATTTTTTCTTTATTAATTAACTATAAATTCATTATTTATTAATTAATGATACAAATAAAAATCAAACTAACAAAAAAATTAGATGTTAAAACTTAGAAATAAAATTTTAAATTAACTATACATTATTTCAACGTAAACATGGCTAAATATTTGTGAAAACCATTTTTTCTTGAACATGTTAATCATATGTAATCTGTAAAAAAATAATTCAAGCGCGAGACACATTGTAACGACCCCAAATTTTCTATATATTTAAATTAATAATTAATTGTATTTTTGAATAAAAATAGTAAAATAAATTGATTAAAGTGATGCGAGTTTCCCCGAAAACAAATAAATTTGGTATAAATCATTTAAACTTTAAATATTGTAAATATATAGGATATAAAAGTATAAAATAAATACGTTGGATAAATTTAATAACATAAACTAAATCTAGAAGTTCAACTATATTTCAAAATAAATATAAAATGATATAAACAAATGCACTTATAAAATAAATATATATATATAGAAATATAAGTATTAAAGTAAAAAGATTTTGAAATGGAATTTCAAAGATAAAAGTTATTTTGAATAACTTAACCGAGTTTTTGAAAATTTAAATAATTAGATTTAAATTTGAATTCAAGTTTGAAATTAAATCTATGATTTGGAAACTAGGGATAAAAGATGATATAAATGTGTTTGTATGAATTAAACCATTTAAAAGTAAAATTTTGGGAATTTGAATTTAAACCAAGGATTTCAACTCGTATGAATGAATCAGATTTCCAAATTGAAAACTGTTGTTTTAAAAGGATAAAAGCTTTCAGATAAGAAAAGAAATTCCAATTTAGTTAAAAGAATTTCAAGATTGAATTGAAAGATGGTTTTCCAAGTTAGGAATGAATCCTTTTTGAAAGCTATGAATCGAATCTGTTTATTTTTAACAAATTTGAAATGACGATTTGTTTAAACCATTAGAAATGAAATTGTTTTGAAAGCTATTAGTTAAATCTTTGATTTAAAGATTTAACGAATTAATTAAATTGAAATGGAAATCGATTTGGAAAATCTGTAAATGAATCTGTGAAATTAAGTGAACTTTGGGAATTGAATCTTTTTGTTTAAAAGATTAAAATGGTAATTTGTTAAACCATTTGAAAAGAGAAGTTTGGGTTTAAAATTATGACTTAATTGAAATCCCATTATCCATTTGTTTTTGAATATTGCGCTCACTATTCGGGTTAGCCGGGAAAAGACAATTGTGTCATATAACCCATTCCGAATAGTGATACGTCGTATATGGATAGCATTTGAAGACCGGTGTTGAAGACCGGATATTTTTCGAAAATGAAAGGACAACCTGTCGAATGTCTCTGCACTGAGTCGCGCCGGTATAGAGATTTATATCACTCTTTTTGTGATGGGAAGTTCGGACGTGATTGAAAATTATCTGGATTTGCAAGGGCTTCGTGAGAAGTGCCTTCGGTTCTGTTCGATCCCGGAACAGACTTGTATGGTTACATGTATGACATTACAAATTGAGATATAAAGCTGATTTCTTTCAAATACATTTCTGTTTGGTGGCGGAGAATTTATTCTCTTAGCTTAACACCCTTCTCTGAGACGTACGAGCTCAGAGGTTATGTAGTTGAAATTTATCAGCGATATATTCCCAATTTGGTAATGTGGCATGCTGAGTGTTGCTGTGCGATGATCAGTGTTTGATCATTTGCGATATGATCATTTGTTTGATCTTATATCTTTGTGATCATAGGTTGATCATTTGTTTGACCCGAAGCATGGCTTTGTGACAAAGCGTAGCTTTGTGGACGAGACTTCTTCGGACCTCACACCCCGGAAATGGTCAAAACAGGAAGGATGTAGCAAGGTTCTAGGGAGTAGCGCCCCTTAGTGTATGTCATTCCTTCTGGATAAAGGTGGTATCATGGTATGGAGCCCAGATACTTAACCTCTGTTGATACTGCTTATTATGTGGTTGTTGGAAATCGAGGATCCTCGGGAAGATCGGTGACGATCGGGGGATGGCATACGCGTGTCAGTAGTTACCTATTTTTGCAGAGGTAACCCGGCCTTGTGTTGGCAGAGATCCGATTAGGTTCTCGGGACGTCATTCTAGAGGCGTTCCTTCGTGGCATAGGAAGTTCCTTAGCCTGACCATTTGTTGGAAATCCATCTTCCAATACGAACTTTGTACGGTATTAGTTGTAGAACCTGCCATCTACTTATGGTGGCGCCCCACTGTTTGGATGGTAGCTATACTAGGCATAGTTCGAAATGTCTATGCTGGCTAAGATTTATATTCTACTTTCGAAAAATTTTCTATACTATGCACTAATAATAATATCAAAAATGATTTAATTTTGCGTAGTAAGCATCTTTGACTATCATAAGAAGAAATCTCCTCCAATTCTGCGTTTGCATTGTGTGTGTGGCGGGAGGTCTTATGGTAGTTTCATTTTCAAAAAGCATTGCGAATTGACTTTAAAATTCTCTGTTATTTGTTTTTAAAGATAAACTGTTTTTGTTGCTCACACCAGTCCCATGACTGATCCGGAGTTTATTGTTTCTTTCCTAAACTCTGGATGCTCAAAATTTTTCTACACGAGCAGTCTAGAGTTTGGTTTTTCAGATAGTCAGATTAGTAGATTTATCTGGAGCTAGTTCAGTCTTTGGATATGGACTGCACTTGCTTATCTTTGTGCCTCGTTATTGGGAGTTCGAGCTATTTCTGGATTGGTGCTTTGTAGATGGAGATTATCCGCTGCTGATGTTATCGTTTTCTTTTCCGCTGCTATTTGTTGTATCATATCTCTGATGTATATTGATATTCATTGTATCACTCTGTTGTACCAGATATTGTATCAGTGTTGTATATCAATGTATTATTCTTTTATTCCGCTGTGTTATTTACTTAATGTTGTTATAAGCTCCGGCGACTCGGATTTGAACGGTCGAATCTACGGAATTCGAGTACGATGTAAAGTATGGATGTCGATTTTTGAGCGAGCAAAATTCGGATCGTTACACACATGCCCTTATCATGCACGAAGCGCGTGCCCAAACGCTTGTTAATAGTAATAAATTTGGCAAAATACTTTTTTAGCGTTAACGTAACTACCAAAAATGCCCCTCAACCTATATTGTCGCATCTTTTTATCCTTAAAAATAGGACATAATAATTAACTTTCCATTACATCAAAACATTCATCTACAAATGTCACCAACATCACTTAAAAATAGGATCGAACAAGTAGTCTTCTTTTATTAATTTGGTCTGTATTAATTAATAACATAAATAAAAATTCAAACTAACATTAAATTAGATATTACAACTTAAAAATAAAAATCCAAACTAACTACATATAATTTAAACACAAAAGTATGATTAAATATTTGCGAAATTCATTTTCTTCTAAATGTGTTAGACATATACAATTAGTGAAAAATAATTCATGTATCATCATTATGCACGAAGTGCGTGCCGTAATAATCGTCATAATTAGTGGAAAAAAAATTCATGCATCATCATCATGCACAAAGTGCATGTCGTAATACTCGTTATAATTGTACAATTTCAACTCTTAATTTCTGTTTTCGTGATTTATTCAGTTTCCCAATCAAATTATATTGAATCAAATGATAGTAAAATTCTTAGTAAATAAATAGACCTAATCAATAGCATGCAGTAAAAGTCTTTACAATTTTAACCAAATATCTTTATTAAATAAAGAATAGATGTAATCAATAGTTGCAATCCCACATTCATTTTTTCAGCAAAATGCCTTAAAAAATAGGATTCTAATAAATGCTACAACCACTACAAATACATTATGAAATTCCATGCCTTAAATATAGACATAGATTTATGTTGTCAACTATAATTTTTATATTGAATCAAGTGATAGTAAAATATTTACTAAATATAAATAGACCTAATCAATATTATGAAATAAAAGCCTTTACAATTTTTTTAACTATAATTTTATGAAATTATGTGGAATTCATATAAATTTTCTTGTAAAGAAAATGTTAATTTAGGTTAATAACTAATTTCGGTTAAATAATAAAAGATTGGGGTCTGAAATTTTAATATGTTGGAAAGCATATTAAAAGGGATTTTTTGAAATTTTTGTAGATTTTTCTTAAGCATTTTAATGGTTATATAAAATTATTTAAGGTATGAGACTTAAATGTTTTATATAATTAAGAGAGGAGAAGGGGCTTTTTGTAAAATAATTTAAATTATAAAATTTGAAAAGTCTACAGCACTTTCAGAAAAGTGTCGTACTTTTTATTGGTAAAGAAAGAGGCAACCAACCATAATTAGACATGTAAGGCAGGTTAGGTGGAAAGAACTATTTGCTACATGTTTTACACTGTTTCGACACCCTCAACACGAGGTTTCGCCTCCTCATCTTCGCTTCCGACATAGTAGAAACCAATGCACATGGTATTAGTTCATTGGTAGGTAGTGAATTGGATGTAGGTGGAAGGTAGGGGGTCTAAAACCCAAATTGGTTTCGAAAGGTGTTCCCACATGTTTTAAATTGAGCCCAAAGCACTTTCGAAAGGATTTTTTTGACTGTTTTGGAAGGTTTTAATGAATGGTTTTGAAAGGGTGGTCCCCAGGGTTTCGAAAGGGTTGAAAGGAAGGATTTTTCATATAGTTTCGAAATGAAATATTTAAAAGGTATTAAAGGAGGATGTCTGATATTTTGAAGCTTTTGAGAAAAGAAAGGAAAGGTTTTTCCAATGTTTTCGAAAGGCAATATTTAATTGTTTCGAAAGGATCTTTCAATGGTTTCAAAGTGGTTACCTTCAATGGTTTCGAAAGGATGGTTTAAAGGTTTAAACAAAGGTTTTGAATATATTAAATAGGCAATACAGAGTATTTTCAAATTAAAAAGGTTTTTAACTTGTTCTGGAAGGATGGTTAATCCTCATTAAAATCCATCAATATTATTTTGTATAAAGTATATATAACATGGCAAAATAGTTTAGTGTAAAGCAAAAGGTATTTTCCTTGTATATGTATGATTTGAAGGACTAAATCATTTTGAAAAGATTTTCTAAGGAAATTTAAAGGGTAGTTAACCCTAAGAAAATAATTCGAACAGTTAGTCCATTTGATTCGGACAGTTAGTCTAGTTTGTAGTAATTAGCCCAGTTGTATGTACGAATAGTCCAGTTGTAGCATAATAGACCTTGCTATTATGTTGTGGATAGATAATCTACTCATTGCATGTTTTTGGATAGATAGTCCACTTATTAGCCTAAAGGATATTGCTATTTTGGTATAATCAGTGTAACATCCCGCCTTTTTAGACAGTTTAAATCGATGATAAACCACACACGTCTGACTCAAACCATACTAAAGAGCGGATTGTTATTGGGGGTGAATAAGAAAAAAAAGAGAAAAAAAGGAAAAAAATAGAATCTTACAACATAATGACAAAATATAATAATCAAATAACAGTTCATGAAGTTGTTTACAAAACATTTTATTATACTTATACAATAAAAAATCAGAGTTTCACATATCAGAGACAAATAAATACTACAGCGGAACAGTATGAAGTAGTGGAATAATACAGTAAGTAATAATAATACAATCTTCATCTTCGTCCTTCAGAAATAAGGTCTTCTAAAACTTGAAATGCTCAGGCTGACCTGAGCGAATTGAAAAGACAAAACACTCGAGTCAGAGCTAAAAGATCTAATGCAAGCTAAATCATCAGTAAATAAATATGAGTGGAATAGCGTCAGAGATTTTTACGGGGTTTGACATCTCATATCCAGTGTCTAATGTGAGTGCAGTAACTTAAGAGATGTTCGGGATTCACACCTCCTAAGGATCCGTTAAACTATCTACTATGTAGTAATATACGCTATTATAATAATGTCTATAGTAAAGTAAACTATTAAAATAACGTTAAGGCGTTACCCATATCCCCCTTAACACATTTTATATATTCTCATAGTCTATACAGTACAGAAATCTCCCCCGTACTGGGCGTCGTCAAAGGGCACTCCATAGGTATGGTACAAAATAAACTCGTAGAAGGCACGCGATGGTAGGTGACACGACACAACTACGCAATGCCACGGTATATATACCAATTACGCATTCGGACTGTTGGTACCGCATAGCCGCAACTACAGCCCAAATCGATCCACACTGCTGAATCAAAGGTACGTACCAAATCAATCACAAAGTAATAGAATGGCTAACGATGAAGTTTGTCCGATCGGAGGTGCTACCTCACTTGGTCCGAGTATCGCTCCTATTTTAGCCACCTTATGCCAACTCATGGGAGTCGGGTCTACGTATATATACACCTTTAGGATCATCGCCACCATCCTACTTCATTCTAGAATCTCCATCGGTACATAGTTATCAAAGTGGTTTTCGGTATTGGCAGAGAGTATGACAAAATCCGATCCCGGTCTCTTTAACAACCAATCGTTTATTACATACCGGATGGTTCTTTTACATTTCCAAAATCGTTTCATAATTGATATCAAAATATCATATTCAATTCAAAGCCTATCACTTTCGAAATCATTACTTACTTTCGAAATCATATTCACCTTTGAAAATCATAGTTCGATAATTATATTTTCTTTCAAAGTCAAATTCGCAATTTATATCAGAATATCATATTCCTCAAAACCATAATACTTTCGAAGTCATATTCACTTTAAAAATCGAGAATTTGAATATAAACCCGTCCGTTTTACTTAGTTTCGAATTTGTAAGAAAATAGTTTAAATAGTTATAAATGGTTATAAATAGTTAAAATACTCCAAAATAGTTTAATTCTAGGTAAAGTACCTTTAAATTGATTTAAGATGGTTAAATAGATTTAATTTAGATTAAATATAATTAAAATAGATTTAAATAGCTTAAAATAGATTAATTAGATTTAAAATAAATTAAAAGGGTTTAATTAGTTTTAAAATAAATTAAATTGGTTTAAAATAGATCAAAATAATTTATATAGTTAATATTAGTTAAATAGTCAAATAAATTTGAAAATCTTAATAATTAGATAATTTAAAAAAAAAAATTTAAAGCAGTTTACTTGAGTTTGACATTAGTACCAAATTAAACTATTCATTTCAACATATTTGGACCATTTTAAATTTCCAAATCGACAAACATAATTTCAATAAACTATCAAATATCTTATCGTTTCAATTCATGTTCAAAAATCAATACGGATTACTGCAATTTCAAAATATTTCGAAAATATTTTCAAATAAATTTAATAACTCAATTTCGATAGAATTTCATTTATACATCAAAGTTTAACTTTAAACTTTCGATTTACTTTCTTAAAGAAATTCCTTTTAAAACCAATTCACATTTCAACACAAACTTGATTTTTCTATAATACTTCAATTTATATAAACCAAATTTTATTTCAAAACATCAATTGATTAAATTCATAAATTTAATGATTTTAAAATCATTTAATTTAACCAATTCGGTGTCCGTATATAATTCTCTACCCTAGGGTCAAGTGCTACGGATATTTATCATTTCAATCCACAATTAAATAATTTATGGTTATATATCATTTCAAACCGCAATCCCGAAATAAATAAAAATCCATAACAAACTTGCAGTTTATAATGATATAAAATAAAACACCCATTCAACCAATATCAATAATCAACATCCATCACAATCATCATCCAAAACAATCAATAAATGTCAATATAGAACTGATAATCGATAACAGGTATTTACTGGCAATTTATATTCGATAATAAATTAAATAACGATTTAATTCAGATAAATTCAAATTAACTGAGATGATGATAAAAATATACCAAATAGCCATAAATAAATTTCTAATCACATCATAAATTTAATTTAACAAACATAAGAAATTTTAGAAGTTGTGAGTGGTTTAAAACACTCACCTTTGAATTTAAACTGAATTTAAATCCAATTTAAGCCCAAAATTCAAACAGTCTTTGAATTTGTCCAAACCAGCGTTAGAATGTCCGGAATTTTGATGTGATCCCAATGCAAGAAACCGTGCGTAAAACGGACCTCGTATGTGACAGTTATGTATATTAGAACATTCGAAATTAAAATTAAAATTAAAATAAACAAATGAAGGATGCCAAACCGGAACACGCCATGTCACCAAGGAAGAACGCACCAAAACCCTAGTTCCTCTGCCTAGTTTTTGAATGCAATCCGCTGCCTTGCTTTAACCCAAAACTACGCCGCCTACGAGACCAACCACGTCGATCGACAACCATCACCGAGCTCCCCTCCCCGAGCCGACTAACTCCTTGCCTCGATGAGACGCGCGACAACCCCAAGCCCCCCTTGAACACACTTGGCCGTCGTCGTTCATGGCATAATTCTGGCAAATTGAGGCGATGATTTCGATGACTAACCGTATGGATCGATTCCATACATCGTGCTCAATGCTCCACGTCCTCTGATCATCACAGAAACGAAGATCTGCCGTTGAACAACAATCCCTACAATAGACGGCCAAAAATTAATTAGTGATTTCTGGACAAATGAGGATCTGAATCAAAAAACAAATTGTTGCAGAAGATTACGTTCGTCGAGAGCTTCAAATCGATATATAATTTGTTTGGATTGGAGGAGTTTGAATTTTTGGATTTGAATTTGATTTGAAATTGCAATTGGGACATTAGGGTTTGTCTATCATTGAAATGAGGAGACGCAAATAGAACTGTACATATAGAAATGAGGAATAAGAAATGACCTAGGGTTTATAATGACATATATTGTTAACCCTTAAGTTTCTACGACTCATGGTCTTACGAGATAAGAAGTATACGACTCATGGTCTTACGAGATAAGAAGTATACGACTCATGGTCTTACGAGATAAGGAGTATACGACTCATGGTCTTACGAGATAAGGAGTATATGACTCATGGTCTTACGAGATAAGAAGTATACGACTCATGGTCTTACGAGATAAGAAGTATACGACTCATGGTCTTACGAGATAAGGAGTATACGACTCATGGTCTTACGAGATAAGGAGTATACGACTCATGGTCTTACGAGATAAGCTTGCTACGACTCATGGTCCAGACGGTTCAGCGAGTCAAGGTCTATACGACTCATGGAGTATTACGACTCATGGGGACTTACGACCCATGAGGTCTTACGACTCATGGGGTTTACGAATCACAAGGTCTTACGACTCATTGGATCTATGACTCATCAGGTTTATGACTCATGAAGACTTACGACTCATGAGGACTTACGACTCATGAGGTATTACGACTCATCAGGCTTACGACTTAAAGGCTATCAAGCAGAAATCCAAAGCCCGTGCCTGAGCCACTTTGATCTGATGAGTCGGCTACGAGTTAGCACTTGTCTTCCAACTGAGCCACAAGATGAACCAAATATGGCGCCCACGAGACATCATAAGTCGAATACGAGTCACGACTTACCATGAGTCGGTCACGACTCATGACTTGGCCAAATCGAAAGCTCAGAAATCTGCTCTTATAAATAGGCCACCACTTCCAACATGAGGGGGACTTTTGGCAAATCATTTCTACAGCACTGTTACTCCGTCAAACTCTTCATTCATTCAGCAATCAAGGATCCTTCAAGCATTCGTGACACTACAACAAGCTTCGAGAGAAATTCCTTACATCCGACATGGATTCATCGAGTTTCACCGTCGAAGATTGAGCTAGTAGTCAAGATTGTTTCTTGTGATCGAATTGTACTGTTTCTTGAAGAGATTTGTATCAAATTGTAACCGAATCAGCAATAAGAAACTATAAAGTGGACGTAGGCTCAATTACGGGCCGAACCACTATAAATCTGTTGTTCATTTACTGCATTTCTGCTATTTTCCTGCTTGATTTCGGTTCCCGTCACACGGGTGGTGCTTTCACAATCCTATTACACACACCGGGTGTTAGCGTTCACTTTTTACCGTTAACATTTTGGTGCTTTCACTGAGAACCCAACTCAGGCTACCGTCCGTCATTGCTTCACACAAGTTTGTTGAAAAGATTTCCTACAAAACCAGAAGTCTATCAGACATAATGGCTCCTGGAAGGAAATGAAAGGTTGTCAGATCTGAAAATGTTCATGATGATACCGCCACCTCTGCTTCACCAAGTCAAGCAGCTCCAAGCGTCGGGGTGACGCGAGAGGAGCTAGACGCTGCTGTATCCGGACTATACCAACAGATTGAGACTCAAAACAATCTGATGATGGAAAAACTGAATGCTCTGCTTGGTGCCAACCAAAGACCAGTAGGTAATGAAGAAAACACCGCTGATGCTCTTCGCAACTCCGAAGGGAGGAATATTCCTCAGGGGGGATCAGGTGCTGCTGAAGAGGCACCCCTCCGAGCTGAAGGATCTAGACCATCGCCAATTTTCCGCGAAAATCTGCCCGGGCAAACATCTGAGAAAATGGCAGAAGTCTACTCCGCAAAATCTTTGAACAATGAGGAATATCTTTCTGGCATGATCAAGCAAATAATGAAAGAGAGCATGCAGAGAGGTGAAGATGAGAGTGAATGGGGGTTCGCGCCAAGCAAGACTCCGTTTACCGAGAAGATTCTAAAGGCTGAATTTCCTAGAAAATTTGTTCCCCCCACCATTCCTGCTTATCGGGGAACAAGTGATCCAAACCAATTCTTGTATAAGTATGACTGGCACATGACCGGTGCGAGAGCAACTGATGAAATCAAGTGCCGGTATTTCCCAGTATATTTGGAAGGAGTGGCACTTCTCTGGTTCACCAAACTTCCCGTCCGATCAGTAGATCAGTTTTCCGATCTGACTAGAAAGTTCAAAGAGCAATTCAGGCTATACGCTTCAAAGGCAAAGGACATAATGTCATTATCCAGTCTTGAACAGAGTCCGGGAGAACCTATTAAATCATTCCTGAACCGTTTCAATATAGCTCTGGCAGAAGTTGATAACGCAGAGCCACGGATGATCTTGACCTATTTGATGCGTGCTATCGACAAATCGAGCGAATTTGGAAAATGGCTGAAGATGAAAGAGCCAAATTCTCTCGAGAAATTTTACAAGAAAGCTGACGAATTCATACGCTTGGAAAATCTTCCAGCATCAACGAAGGTGGTGGCAACAAAGGTGGAAAATAATACTGCCGCTTCGGAAAAGAAAGATTCCGGAGGTCAGAAAAGGGAAAATCACGAGGGGAAGAAACAAAAGGATACAAAGAAACCTCGCTTCTTCAAACCCTCAGATTTCACTCCATTGACCGACACTCTAGAAAATATCTTCTTCGCTACCAAAGATGCTGTGGATTATCCCAAACCGGCTGAGATAAAACCGGGAAAGGGCGCTATGAGAAATGGAAAGTTCTGCCGTTTTCACAACCAACCCGGTCATGATACCAATGACTGTCGTCACTTAAAGAGCTTAATTGAGGAATTATTGAGAGAAAACAAGCTGCAACAATATGTCAAGAAAAACAGAAGTGATCCATCTTTGTCCACTCAGAGGCAACAACCCTCTAATCAGCCGTCAGGCTCAAGTAAGGGTACTGAGGCACAAGAATCTGAGAGGCCCGTTATCAACGTCATTTCAGGGGGTCCACACCCAGCAGGCAGAAGCTGGGGTGAGATGGAACGATACGCTCATGCTTTGAAGTATATCCCGGCAGAGGAAGATGTTTTTGCTGTAGAAAATGCTGCACCCCTAAAACAGCAAATGATTTCAGATAATGATATTTTGTTCAAGGCTAGGGATTCTATTGGTATCGAAGCTCCCACCATAGTCTGCAGGAATTGGGCCAGCAATAGTAAGACGAGTACTCATTGATTGCGGTGCTTCCTGCAATATACTCTTCAAGAAAACATTTGACCAGATGAAGATCCCAATGACCGATGTTCAGGCTTCATCACAAAAGATCGTTGGTTTCACTGGGGAACCACAGCAACCAATCGGAACTGTCGATTTGTTCGTGGAACTTGGTGAAGGGCAGAAAAGGGTAGCTCGAAAACAAACCTTTGTGATTGTTGATGGATTTTCTGCCTACAATGCTTTCCTAGGCAGGCCAGCTCTAGCTGCATTCAAGGCCATTTTGGCCCCGTGGTGCCTAACTATGAAGTTTCCTACAGAAAATGGTGTTGGTGTCATCAAGGGAGATCAAAATGCTGGACGCGAATGTTATCTCATAGAGCTTCGAGAAGCCAGAAAGAGAGAAATGGGTAAAGATGCGGCAGCTCCCCTCCGCATCAAAAACCCAACCTTATAGCAAATACAGGGTGGCCCCTGCACTGGTGAGCATAGTGGTGCAAGGCGAGAAATGGACCCCAGAAAATCCAGTGCAGAGGAGAATAGAGTAGTACCCGCAGAAGTTACGGTACCAGTACCTGTCGACTCAAAAGACCCAAATAAAGTACTTAATGTGGGTTCGCAACTAAGTACAACAGTTCAAAATACACTGATATCATTTCTAAAAGCAAATCTGGACGTGTTCGCTTGGTGTCATGCTGATATGTGCGGAATCTCTCCAACAATTGCTGTTCACACTCTGAATGTCGATCCGAAATTCACACCAGTAAAACAGAAAAGAAGAACTCAAGGTCCAAAAAGGTCAGCAGCTTTAAAGGAAGAGGTAGATCGCCTCTTAGAGAATAATTTCATCAAAGAATCCACTTATCCAAATTGGGTTTCAAATCCAGTACTGGTTAAGAAGGCAAATGGAAAGTGGAGAGTATGCATTGATTTCTCAGATCTGAACAAAGCTTGCCCCAAAGACTGCTTCCCGTTGCCTAAAATCGATCAACTAGTAGATGGGACGGCTGGACATGAGTTGTTATCTTTTATGGATGCCTATTCCGGATACAACCAGATTATGATGAATGAACCAGATCAGGAGGACACAAGCTTTATTACAGATGTGGGACTCTACTGTTACAAAGTCATGCCATTCGGGTTAAAGAATGCAGGGGCAACATACCAAAGACTTGTCAACGCTATGTTCAAGCCTCAGATTGGCAAAACAATGGAAGTCTATGTTGATGATATGTTGGTAAAGTCAAAGAAAGCAGTAGACCACATGGATCACTTGGCAGAGATGTTCTCAATTCTTCGGAAGTACGGAATGAAGCTCAATCCATTGAAATGTTCATTCGGAGTAGAGTCTGGGAAATTCCTGGGTTTCATCGTGAGCGCTAGGGGCATCGATCGAGGCCAATCCTGCTCAAATCACAGCTCTAAGAGAAGTTAAAGCCCCTAGAACAAAGAAAGAACTGCAAAGTCTCAATGGAAAGGTTGCCGCTCTTAGTCGCTTCATTTCCAAGGCCACAGACAAATGCATTCCCTTCTTTGATGCTCTAAAGAAAGGAAAGAAAAATTTCGAATGGACTCCTGAATGCCAGAATGCTTTCGATCAACTGATTCATCATATGAGAACTCCTCCGGTCCTCTCCAAGCCTAGTGATGGTGAAGACCTCTTCATCTATTTGGCAATTTCATCCCATGCTTTAAGTGCAGCACTCGTACGAGAAGATATGAAAATACAACGTCCAGTTTACTACATCAGCAAACGGTTCGCTGGGGCTGAGATGAATTATTCAAAGATAGAAAAGCTTGCTTATTGTCTGCTAATCGCTTCCAGGAAGTTGAGGCCCTATTTTCAATCTCATCCTATCAAGGTCCTGACTGATCAACCTTTGAAACAAGTCCTGTATCGTCCTGAAACTTCGGGTCGTCTCTTGAAGTGGAACATAGAACTCAGCCAATATGACATCACTTACCATCCCCGAAGAGCAATTAACGGACAAGCTTTAGCAGATTTCATTGCAGAATCCACTAACAAAGGTGACGGTAAGGAAGAAACAACTGACTGCATTCCGATACAGTGGAAGTTGTATGTTGATGGTTCGAGAAATGATTATTGTTCTGGGGCAGGAGTTGTGCTCGAAACTCCCGAAGGACGATCATTATGTTATGCATTGAGACTGGAATTTCCTTCAACAAACAATGAGGCAGAATATGAAGCCCTTATCGCCGGATTGAGAATCTCCAAGGAATTAAATATCAAAGTGATATAGATTTTCAGTGATTCTCAGCTTATTGTTTGCCAGGTGAAGAAAGAATTTCAAGCCAAAGGAGGGAATTTGCCTGCATATTTGACTAAAACTTCCGAACTTCTCAATGATTTTGATCACTATTCAATAAGCCACATACCTCGGGAGGAAAATATGAAGGCAGATTCTTTAGCAAAGTATTCTAGTTCCGGGGAAGCTCAGTTACTGGGATTAGTTCCTGTGGAAATTCTATCGGCTCCAAGCATTGATGAAATGGATGTTGATTGGATTATGGCTACGTATCCAGAGCATGAATCATGGATGACTCCAATCAAAGAGTATCTGCTCAATGGTTCATTACCAGAAAACTCCAAAGAACGTCTAAAGCTGTTGAGAAAAGCATCAAGATATGTAATTCAGGATGGGCGGTTGTACAGGCGGGGATTCTCAATGCCATTACTCCGATGTGTAACTAAAGAAGAAGCCAAGACAATCTTAGCAGAGGTGCACGGAGGAGAATGTGGGGACCATTCAGGTGGTCAAACACTTGCAAAGAAAATTCTCCGATATGGGTATTTCTGGCCGGATATTAATCGAGATGCTGCAGCTTACTCCAGGAAGTGTGATAAATGCCAAAGATTTGCAAAAATCCCAAGAGCACCTTCCACCGAACTCACACAAATGGTCAGCCCATGGCCATTTGCCATTTGAGGAATAGACTTAATTGGACCATTACCGATCGCTAAATCAGGAATTAAATATGCTATTGTCGCCGTTGACTATTTCACCAAATGGGCCGAAGCTGAACCTTTGGCCACCATCACTTCTAAAAAGATGATAAATTTTGTAACGAAGAATATCATTTGCAGATATGGTGTGCCACAGAAGATAATCACCGACAACGGCACTCAATTTGAGGGTGAAGAATTCCAGGATTTTTGCAAACGGTTCAGAATTCGAAAAAGCTTCTCAGCAGTGGCTCATCCGCAGGCAAATGGGCAAGTGGAAGCAGTTAACAAGATCATCAAGTCAACTATCAAAAAGCAACTTGAAAAAGCAAAAGGTGGTTGGGTTGATAAGCTTCCATTAGCACTATGGGCGTACAGAACTACTCACAAAACTGCGACTGGGCACACTCCATTTTCACTGGCATACGGATCTGAGGCAATGATTCCAGTAGAAGTAGAGGTTCCTTCACATAGAAGAGTTCATTTCAATGAAACCGAAAATGAAAAACTGCAACTTGAAGCGATCGATTTTCTTGATGAGAAAAGAGAGGAAGCTAGGCTCAGAGTTTCAGCTCATCAACAGAGAATAGCCAGGCATTTCAACTCCAAAGTTCGCCAACGTAGCTTTGAAATCGGAGACTTGGTTTTGAAAAGGATCATGACAGCAACTGGTGTGTTTGGGCCAAACTGGGAAGGGCCATATGTCATAGGCACTAAACTTCTTGATGGCACTTTCAAACTCATAACTGTTGAAGGAGATCCAATTCCAAGGGCCTGGAACAGCAACCATTTGCGCCCTTATTTTACTTGAAAAGAGCTCTGCTCAAAATTGTAAAATGATGATGAATGTATCAGTTGTATTGTGAAACATTGTAAATCAGTGTAAATGAATGAAAGCTATAAAGTGGACGTAGGCCCGATTCTTGGCCGAACCACTATAAATCTTGTGTTCTTTACTATTTCATAATGCCTGTTTTATCTCGATATGTAAATATTTTAAATATATCGCTAAAATATCGATTCAAAATTGCAGGACATTATAACAAGGCTTGCTCATCACAAAGCTAAGCGACCTCTATAAATCAGCTATTGCACAAAAACCAAACAACAAAAATTCCAAACTCAAATCCTACGCAAGGAAAACTTCACATAAAAAGTTGGCGACTTCACTGGGACAAACCTTTGTTCACTAGTTGAGATTGTCGTTATGAACGGGCATCCAACTAGATAACTCGCGTTTGTCTCGTGAAGTCATTCAACAGTGAAGTACACTCCTTCGGATAAAGCAATTTACTCGCAAAAGGAAAAAAGATGTGCTTGGAAATGATGATAAGAGATCGCTAATGGGCAGATGATGAGAGAAAATTGCCAAGCAAACAAAGAAGCAGACAAAGGGAAGTATGCCTCTCAACAGGAAGGCCGGGAGATCCACTAAAGGGACGCCTTCCCAATCAGAAGGAACAAGACCCTCGCTAACTGGTCGTGATGCATCCGACCAGATAGCGTATGTCCGTCCCGTGGATCCACTCGCTCCTGAGACGCAACCTACCTGGCACACCAACCAACCAAAGTCCTCTAACGAGGCACGCCAATAAATGGGAGTGCTTTACTCAATCAAAAAGATCGATGGGACTACCAAAGGGGCACCTTGTTAGTTAATTGCGATCGTTTGTGCAAGCAAACATCCAATCAAGCAACTTGCGCTCGCCCCGTAGACCTCTGACCATGAGAAAGAAACTTCCAGGCAATCACAAGCCCTCTTCGGAGGCACAAGCCCTCTTCGGAGGCACAAGCCATCTTCGGAGGCAAAAGCCCTCTTCGGAGGCACAAGCCCTCTTCGGAGGCACAAGCCCTCTTCGGAGGCACGAGCCATCTTCGGAGGTAAAAGCCCTTTTCGGAGGCACATTTCACCAGGGTAAAAGTGCAAAATGCTTCTCTTCGGAGACCCACTTCACCCGAGTAGAAATACAAAAATTGCTTCTCTTAGGAGACCAACATTGCTTCTCTTCGGAGACCAAAATCAAGACTTCTTTGGAAGCACAAGACCTCTCCGGGGGCACAACAATACTCCACAAAGCATAATGCTACTCTTCGGAGTCTACATGCTACTCCTCAAAAATACCAAAATAAAGCCCTCCTTAGAGGCACACTTCGGTTCTTAAGGAAGACCTACTTGCTCATCTAAAAAAAAAAAAACTCTTCCCCAGAAATCGAAGTGCTAAGTAATATCTTCTTCTGAGATTCGCTTCATCGCGTAGGAGAATTCACTTCTCAAAAGCATGAAGTAAACATTTCCAAAGGTTGAAGCGTGAAAACTTATCCGGAAATGAGACACGCTCCGTTTAAGTAGAATAATCATTCCCTCAAAGACGGAATAGTTATTCTATGAAAAATAAGAGTACAGTTCTCGCTAAAAGCAAAAGATATTGTAATGCACTTGTGGTATAGGGGCAATATCATATGATACGGCTACACAATAAAAAGCAGTATTCAAGCAACATACCACAAGCACATAACAATATCATGCGAAAAAGCTGTGGGATAAATGCATTCTTAAACACAAACAAAAAGTTTGTACAAGTGAAAAGAATCGTTTGTTCTATACTAAAAATAAAAAGAAAACAAATGCATTCTCACATACACAAGAGTTTGTACAAGTAAAATAATTGTTTTATTTAGTACTATGAAAATTCTTTACATGTGCAGATATCTCGAACAAGCAAAAGCGGGGACCGGTACCCGCACAATCCCCGGTCAATACATGCAAAGAGCAAAAATAATAAGTAGAAAATCCAACTTGATTATTCTTTCTTCTCACCACCTTTGGAGCCCTTTCCCGGCCTAATGATTAGCTTTTGAAGTCGTTGTGAGTGGGTAGGGGCAGAAGGAGAAAGCGGTACGGCCAGATCAACTACTGCTCCCTCTTCAGTGGAAGTCTTCTTCTTCTTCCTTACAGCACGCTTCCCCTTCCTCTTTGAAGAAGACTCGCTCCCCGGAGTAGCAAGCAATGTTGAAAGCTTCGTGTCGTCATCAAGAGACCGCTCCGGGGTCTTCTCAATGTCTTCAAAATCCTCCGCCTTCTGTTCCTGAGAAGCAGCCGGATCATCCAAGCCTTGAAGAGCTTCGATTTTCTCTGCCTGTGATCCCGGTTGGGAAGCAGAAGGAGGAGTAATTTGGGAAGATGGAGGAACGGCAACCGAAGGAGTGAAAGCTTGTGTAGTGCTTGGTACCTCCGCTGTAGAAGAAAAGAAGTTAAAATCAACATCCCCCGAAAATAAAGAAGGCATCGGTTCACCAAAGTTTAAGTAACAAGTAAGAAGGTCATCAAACTCGGTTAAATGAAGTAGCTGGTCCATTAGACCCGGAACTTCGCCAAAGTTACCTGGAGGAGTTGGTTTCGCAAGCTCGATTTCATATTTATCAGCTTCAGTTTCTTCCTGGCTCTTCTCTTCAATTTGGGAAAGAGGAGTCTCGGAAGTATCGAGTTTAGCTTCAGCATCTTTTGCAGCAAGTGGAGATTGAGAGCTAGAACCGATGATATCAACATCAGTCAAAGTTGAAGTATGGACAGGGGCAGGTAGTGATGTTGTCTTTTCTGGGTATTCTTCTACCGCTGCCCCGGCTCTAGCTCCGGCAAGTTGCTCTTTGCCTCTAATAAGCGCATCACGTGCTTCATCGTCTAGATAAAGCGCTGCAAGGTCTGCTTCCGCATAGCTGGAAAATGTGTCAAGTATAGTCTCCCAGACTTCAGCAAGTGTAATCTCATATTTGGGACCCAAGAAGGAAAGGCTGCCACGGCCCAAAACGCTGTGCATATAGAAGTCAAATAGAGTAGAATCGATGCTAGCTCTAGTGGCATCGTGAGACTCTTCGGCCGCAACTTGACCGGCGACCGCGTCATCACGCTCCTTCTCAACTTTAAGAAGCTTAGCTTTCAGCATCTCAATCTCTGCATTTTGGGACACAATTGTTCCCCGTAGCTCAGCATTTTCTGTGCGATATTTCTCAGTAATGTGCTGCTCAGCTGCAAGTTTCATTTCGGCGTCTCTTTGTGCAGCATGTGCATCCCGCACCTGCTTCTGAAAGACTTCTTCCTTTTGGGAATGCGATGCAGAAGACGAGGCGAGATCTTCCTTAAGTTGCTTGACTTCAGATGCAAGCTTTGCGTTGTCGTCTGCGATACTCGTCATCTCTGCATCATGCTGCCTGCGCCATTTGTCCCATTCTGATTTATCGTTCTCCATGGTCATCATCGCCTCAAGATTCATGTGATTAACCCTTTGGAGTTCGTCGACAAGTTTCTGCCATTGCGACATCCTCTCGATATTAAGCCTGACTGCGTCAAGACCTTTAAGCATGTCTTGCTTATCAATCGGAACCAGATCCAAATCAAAGCGCACTCCTTTTAGGCACCAATTTGGAAATCGGCTCTGAAGCATTGGAGGGCCATCTTTAACTTGATATTGTGGCCTGTTAATGATTGTTTGAATATCAGACTTCTTTAGAGGAGGAGAGCTGGCCGGAGTATTAGAAGAGATAGGAGCGTCAGCCTTTTCAGAAATTTCAGACGCGTTCTTCTCATCAAGTTTAACCCGTTTACTTGGGTCATCAGTAGCATGCTTCTTCCCTTTGTCATCGTGATATTTTCTTTTATGAGAGTCATCGTCTCTCCTTCTTTGCTGCTCTTCATAAGCACGCCTTTCTTGAGCTTTTCTAGCTGCACGCTCTTCATCAGATTCTTTGCGGGAGGGAAGATAACGTCCATAATCGTAAGAATCGCGCCCTCCGTAGCGCCGGAAGTTGTCGAAGTATGAGCCGGAGCGTCCCATCGGAGAATCTGAAAAACGGAAAAGAAGTAAAGTTTAGAGATTTCCAGAAAAAGAGGATAAATGCTTATAAGTGCTGAAAAATCCTAAGTGTGTGTGGCGTGCAAGCTACGTGCGTCAAACTACAGACCACGCTTTAGTGTGGAAACAGAGACGACTGGCGTAGTAGGCGTCAGGGTTTGTTTTAGGGTGGAAGTCGCTTCAACAGCAGGAGAAGTCACTTTCGGATTATTATCCCCGAAAAGCTCTTGAGAAGTTATCATGATATCGCTCAAGCCATCAAAAGTGTCATCACCCTGGAACTCAGCAGACTTCTCTTTTCCAACTTCCATATCGATTGATTTCTCAGAAACTCGGGGATTCTCTTCCTCCTCAATAATTGGGGCAAGTGCCGACTTACTGGCTGACCCTACAACATCAGTAAATGCGGAACATTTTATCAAGGCAACTTCAGCAACGGGTGCTTCCGATGCAACTTCTTCTACAGAAGCTGGGGCATTCGAGGTCTCTGCTCGAGAATCTGAAGCAGCTAACGTTTCCGTATCAGAACTCGAGATTTCATGAATTTGAGTCGATCTAGAAGGATGTAAAAGTCCAAACTGGTGGAGAAACTCATCTTTCAACAGAAATTTCACATCTCGTTCTTCCATCGGAACAGCCATGAGCTTCTCCAGAGTTTGCTTATGACTGGGATCCCTAGGGGGAGAGAGGAGCGCTGAAATGAGAAAGCAAAGTTAAACACTTGGTGATTCGGACTGTAAGATACTCAGAGAACAAGGAGAAGAAAGGATAGGCATTCTTACTTCCTTCTCTCCACACGGCATAAAAACCAGGGGGACAGCGAACATAAAAATACTGAGTCAAAAACCCATGAGCAGTATCAGGGAGGCCGACAACCAGTTTGCGATTCCTGGCACTTCTTATAACAATGATCGAAGGATGATCTTTGATTCTGACAAAAGAGCACAGGTAACAGATTTCGTCAACACTGGGGAGACGGTTAAGCGTTCTGCTGAATAATACGCATAGCCCCATTAGAACAGCATAACCATTGGGATGTAATTGGAATGGAGCGATTGCCAGTTGGCGGAGAAGATGTTGAAGAAAATTATTGAAAGGAGGAATGGCTCCGCTCGAGCACATTTGTCGGTTGACCGCTACAAAGCTAGGAGGTGCTACATCAGTAGTGTTGTTCTTTTCAGGAAGGATAGCGTCATCCTCAGCAATGCCAAATTGAGTACACAATTGTCGAAAAGTTTTGAACAATAAAGTGGAAGGGGCTCTCTCTGGGGGGTTGACTAAAGGAGCTGGAATGAAAATGGACTCTCCGGTCCGAACTGTTACATCTCCTTGTTGAGAAGCCATTCTACACAAGCAACTGGATATTCAAATATGAAGGTGCACGTTTCCTAAATAGTGTGAAGTGTTGTGCAAAATTAACAAAGATAACAAATAAATACAAACTGGAATTAAGCTAGTCGGTAACCGATCGATTATCAAATTTCAGGACTTGTTAATTTAAAAGTTCAGGTACAGTATTAAATGCAAACCGGACATTTTCAGTTGACTATTTCAATGTTGTTTTAATACTTTGCTTGAACTTGTTGGTTTAAAGCACTTCATACACACAATCTGTTTATGTTGATTATCTGTTATTAACTAATCTGTCATTTGATATGGGCAGTCGGTGACAGTATATTCGTCCCAATTTATTTGTGGATATTTTATTAGACAGGTTATTAGTCTGCAAGTTAGAGTGATCTGTGGGGAAATGCAGCAGTTCATAGTTCAGCAGTTCAAAATGCAGCAGTTCAAAGTTCGTTCAAAGCCCAAGTCATGAGTCGCCAACGACTTATGTATTGACTCGTCCACGACTGATGTTCTGACTCGTCCACGACTTAAGGGTTACAAGGCAAGTCGGTCGTACTTCAGGTCTTAAGTCGTGAAAATAAGAGACTCCAGTCCAAAGCGGCATATAGCCCAAGTCCTAAGTCGTCTACGACTCAAGAACTATGTCATAAAAATCTAAGTCGTCTACGACTCAAAAAGAGGCTACAGTCCAAAGCGGCATAAAATCCTAAGTCCTGAGTCGTCTACGACTCAAGAATTATGTTATAGGAGGCTTGACTCGTGGGTCGTACAAAGCTACTGAACCATGGCCTTGCTAGCATTTCACTCGATTTGAACCCATTGACTTTTCTTCTAACCCGTTATCTTCCAAACCCGGTAACCTCTCAATCAAATTACGATCCCCATCCTAATTCCACGACACCATTGAACCATCCAAAGAGTTAAGTTCAGATCACCAAAGCCTCGTCAACCTAATCAATTAAAGCCTGAAGCGCAGTAACCCTACATCTCCATCGCCCCATTCATCTAAAGATGAAATCGAGCAAAATCGGGCTCACGAACTACCGGTACGGTGGAATTCACAACAAAGCGTTGCACGAGGGGATGGATTAAGTATGGGGGGGAGAGTTCACGAATCAATGATGATTAAAGGTCGAGGATGGATCAGAAACACTTACGCAATAAAGAATGGAGAATCGAATTGGTAGATTGTTAGAAAAGGAAGGTATTGCCTCGAGAAAGCTTGGAGGAATAGTAATGGCGGATACGACTCAGGAGATAGGTAATGGGTAGAAGGGACGACTCAAGCATTTTATACCTTTGGGCAGTGGGACACGAAAAGGCATACGCGGGATAAGATGAGTCGAAGCACACGACCTACGACTTAGGCGTGTACTTCGAGGGGCAAATGTTAACCCTTAAGTTTCTACGACTCATGGTCTTACGAGATAAGAAGTATACGACTCATGGTCTTACGAGATAAGAAGTATACGACTCATGGTCTTACGAGATAAGGAGTATATGACTCATGGTCTTACGAGATAAGGAGTATACGACTCATGGTCTTACGAGATAAGAAGTATACGACTCATGGTCTTACGAGATAAGAAGTATACGACTCATGGTCTTACGAGATAAGGAGTATACGACTCATGGTCTTACGAGATAAGGAGTATACGACTCATGGTCTTACGAGATAAGCTTGCTACGACTCATGGTCCAGACGGTTCAACGAGTCAAGGTCTATACGACTCATGGAGTATTACGACTCATGGGGACTTACGACCCATGAGGTCTTACGACTCATGGGGTTTACGAATCACAAGGTCTTACGACTCATTGGATCTATGACTCATCAGGTTTATGACTCATGAAGACTTACGACTCATGAGGACTTACGACTCATGAGGTATTACGACTCATCAGGCTTACGACTTAAAGGCTATCAAGCAGAAATCCAAAGCCCGTGCCTGAGCCACTTTGATCTGATGAGTCGGCTACGAGTTAGCACTTGTCTTCCAACTGAGCCACAAGATGAACCAAATATGGCGCCCACAAGACATCATAAGTCGAATACGAGTCACGACTTACCATGAGTCGGTCACGACTCATGACTTGGCCAAATCGAAAGCTCAGAAATCTGCTCTTATAAATAGGCCACCACTTCCAACATGAGGGGGACTTTTGGCAAATCATTTCTACAGCACTGTTACTCTGTCAAACTCTTCATTCATTCAGCAATCAAGGATCCTTCAAGCATTCGTGACACTACAACAAGCTTCGAGAGAAATTCCTTACATCCGACATGGATTCATCGAGTTTCACCGTCGAAGATTGAGCTAGTAGTCAAGATTGTTTCTTGTGATCGAATTGTACTGTTTCTTGAAGAGATTTGTATCAAATTGTAACCGAATCAGCAATAAGAAACTATAAAGTGGACGTAGGCTCAATTACGGGCCGAACCACTATAAATCTGTTGTTCATTTACTGCATTTCTGCTATTTTCCTGCTTGATTTCTGTTCCCGTCACACGGGTGGTGCTTTCACAATCCTATTACACACACCGGGTGTTAGCGTTCACTTTTTACCATTAACATATATATAGGCAGAACACAATAGAAACAAATGGGGTTGATCGATTTGGGTTTTGAACGATAAATGACCCGAAAAGCCTGTTTCGACTTTGGAATGAACATGAGTCATTCCATATATCAGAATAGATGTTTTCAAATATTTTAAACTCAATGGAACATGTTTCAAGTCCTACTTCCATCGTATGAAGAAGTTATGCTTAAATCAACTTATTTCAAATTGATTTCAATTGATTTCAATTTAATTGATTTCTAGTCGTTTCAAGTCTGTACGATCAAACGACAAGTCTGATCGTTACAAAACTTGAAATCCTATAATAATTCACCGTTACGGATCCGATGAAACTGGTTTCGTCGAAATCCGAGTCAGTGGCCAAAATGACTATTTTCACATTAATTAAATAAATTAATATTAAATTAATTAAATCAAATTTTCAATTCCAATTCTATAATTAGCAATCTTTATCATTTTTGATTTCTTAAACATTCACAAATAATTTAAACAAATTAAATAACAATTTTAAAGTAGATAAACTTACCAATTATAGTATTTAACTTAAATTTCAATTAAAATCCAATTATTTAAAATTTAATTTCCAATAAATTAATAAATCTTGATTTCTATTCTTTTTATTCAACCTATTGTTATATTATGAATAAAAATTAACATTATTTCCCATTTATTATCTAGATTACATTAACATAATACTTAATTTAGATTTTTTGCGATTAATTCCAATTCAATTGAACAGATTAAATACATATGTAACTTATAATAATTGTTGCCATTAACTCTCAATCACACTTTTATAAGTTTATCATTTTCAACCAATATTATATTTACTTACAGAACATTGATTTTATTCAATTACCATTCATTATATATTAATTAATTAAATTAATTCAATATTTATGTTTGTTTTTCATATATTCAATTTTATAACCAAGTATAACAATTTACGTTATTTCATCATTGGAATTTCATTTCAATCGTTAATAATTAGTTATAGTTACCAAAACTTATCAACTTAACAAATTTAAATAGTCAAAAATTTACGAGTCGTTACAATCAGTTTGATTAACCAGTTCATTTGCAGGAAAGTAATTGCAAAATATATGTTTTAAAGAGGACATTTGTAAGGGGAACCCGTTCTGCTAAGCGGCGTGGTCTTACTCAATATCAGTAAACCAAGATGTAACAAAATTATTCACACCAGGATTTATATTCGACTCAACATTTTTGTTTCCCCTTGAACTCTCGGGTGCTCAAAATTGATTTGAGTTGGCTAAGAGTTAAGGTTTTCAGTTTCAGTCTTTTGATGAATAAAGTTTTCGAAGACGAGTAGGTGGCTGATGGATAGCTACTTTGGATTTTCTGTTTCATTTTGTTTTTATTCCGCTTGTTTATTAAGTCAAATATGACTATATTGCTCTAATCAACCAAGGGGGCATCGTCATATGTCTCTCTTGGCGTAATTTGTAATGATTATAATTAAACTTTACCTGGGAAACGATATGGGATTATGTAATTTGAATATGGAACATGTGTTTTGAAATGTAATGGAAAATATTGTTTTAAGATCTATGATTTGTTTCATATTCAAGTTCTTCTGATATTATGGATACCATTAACATAGTTGTATTTAGTAATAGAAAGTTATACTATGGATGACTACATCATCCGTAGCGTTTAATTTTTTGGCCTCTAAATACGGGACGTTGCAGTATCGAGCTTAGGTTGAGCAAACACCTTGGCTTTGGTAAGGATAAAAGGCTCATCGAAGATAGAGTTAGTAATACCCTAGGATGAGTAACTCATTAGAGATGGGGTTAGTAATACCCTAAAATGAGTTTGAGAGTATTATATATTAGCGCGTACTGGTTAATGATACATACAAATAATTTTTGTTTTGAAAAAGTTAGTAAATGAAATAATTTCACCTAGGATTATATTTTGAACATAAAGAATATATTTTTCAAATAACATAATTATTTGATCAAGGAAACGATAATACTTAGTTATTATCATTGCTTGATTGGTTGTTTAACTCAAAAGCTTTAAGTACGAACACCTCATGAATTTAGTTTCACAATTTGACTACGGGATATTCGATAAATAATAATGTTGGTTTAAAATTAAAGAAATTATGAATATGTTTTATACAATTGATTTTGTAAACTGGATATATAAAACATGCATTATAAAGGAATTTTTAAGAATTTAAATTTCAGTATTTTTGAAAGGAATTTCGAACGATTTTTGGAAAAGGAATAATGATAGTATTTTTTATAAAATGGGATTTTGAAAACGAAAAACAATCTTATGATTAATCAATTCGAGTGGCTTGAAAGAAACTAAAAATGAGCAGGCTATGCGTTCAGATGGCAAACGCTTCTCCTAAGTGTTCCCCTTCTTGTTAAGGAAATATGTGATACTGTTGACATTACCTAGTTCCTTGATATCATTTTTGAGTTACTCGATCTATATAATTTTCTAAAGTTTAAAAAGGATAATGTGAATGATTAATTGATAAATTAATTGATGGTTTTCAATTTTTATCAAATTGTGTTATCTTAATTAATAAGCATTGGTATCCTTTGATCTTTTAAAAAAAGTTATCAATGAATGATTTTGGGTTTGTAGTAAACGATGTTTTAGCAACATTTGTTTTTAAACCCTTGAATGACACTTTGGAAGAAATTTTATGGGTATATTTATATCTTTAATAATGAGATTTTAAAGATAATAACAAGTGTTGTAATCTTTTATAAAAAGTTAGAAAATATTATAATTAACATGTTCTAGAAAGAGAAGTTCATTATAACAATATTTTTGTAGTAATTATTTTAGTCTCTTTGATTATATTTTAAAGGTAAGAGGAAAAAACTTATTAAGTAATTTGTGAATAGTGAATATACTTGTAACATTTGAATAAGTATATAAATACTTTTTAAATTTTAAAACTGGTATAAGTAAAGAATATATATATAACAGGTTTTAATTAGTAAAGTGTTAATCGGTAAAGAATGTTTTCACCAAATAAAGAATGTTTTAACATTTGATTTTAGATAAAGGAATTTTATGGTAATTTATCAATTTAATAAATTATTTTGAAAAAGGAGCTATATTTTTTTTAGAAACCATTAAGATATGTTTAGTGATGTGTTATAATAAAACGATATTTATCTTTTGAAAAGAAATGCTTTTTTTAAGTAGAAATATTTGAAAATAAAAATGTAAAATGGTTATGTGTAAAGAAGTATATTTATAAAAGTTTGAATAAAAGATGAAAGTTTCATAAAGTACTTTCATAAGAATTTTAGAAAGGTTAATAAATATATATGAAGTATGTGGATCATCACGTCACAAGATTTAGTCTAAGATTCAAGTGCAGAACTTTGAGGTGTTTACACCGGTCCAAAAAAGAATTTATCACTTGATTCTTGATAACGAACATTGATGTGGATTTATGGTTAGATACTTAAGTTTCTATCATAGGCGAGAGTTATGCAAGAAAAACTAAAATTCTGATCGAAAAGCCTGATCAGTGTCCGTACTACAAGATCGGGGGATCAATACTAGTTAAGAAGTAAAGTTGTGAATTTGAATAGTAGATCGAATCATATGTGATGTACGATTGATCTATATACATCGTACAAATGTAAGTTTAAAAATAAATATTTTGGGCAAACCTTTGGGTTTTTGCTTTGGGTAATTTCGGGGATGAAATTCTTCTAAGGGGGAAGTTTGTAACGACCCGCAAATTTATCACTTTAATAAATTATATTTATTTTTAAAATTATTCAAATAAAAGATTGATCTAGGCCTTGAATGCGAGATCTTGTAGATCTATTACTGAGTTGTACATTGTGCCAGAAGCCAAGGTGCAGGATGAATATTGTTCCCAATGTTTTAGCATAGATATCGACTTATCTGGGCCTGTGCCTGTTGGAACATCATTGAACCTGATTTTATTCCTTGCAATCAAAAAGGTTACAAGTAATATTGTTTTGAGTTATAATAAATAATAATAATCCTATTTTGAATAAATATTTACAAATATATTTTCCTCGGAGACTAGATCGATAAAATAGCCGAAAACTGTTTTATCGAAAACCAGCTCTATAATTGTAAAACATCGCGCATAAAGGTAGGTGCATACACTTATTTTTATAGTTGAACAAGAATATGAAATAAAATAATTTATTGTATGTTTGAAAATTAAATGTATTTATGACATTGTGATATCCCGGATTTTTGGACATCAGGTAATTGAATAATTATCTGATTTAACTATTTAAAGATACTAATTTATAGATTAATAAATAAATCCGATAAATATTTATATCTGGAAATATTTATTTGATAATCTCCTAATTTAATTACTTAAAATTTACAAATTATTCTTTTAAAAACAAATAATGAATTGTTTATTTATAATAGATTTTTTTTATAAGATTATTATTTACAAATTGAATTTGGGTTTGTTTAAATATATATTTGAATTGGATTTTAAATTGAAATTTGAATTTAAAATTTGAAATTTAAAAGATAAATACCTTAAAATAAATTGGATTTAAAATATATATATATATGATTTTATTAGTATATAATTAGTTTTATATATCATTTTCTTTAAAAGATTTTATAAATTTAAATAAGATAATGTATTAACTAAATAGAAAATAAAGTATAAAGTTTATAAAAACATATTAAAAATTTATTAACACATGCATAAGACAAATATAAGTTAATTAACTCATGCAAATGACAAATGTAAGATTATTAAACAAGTGTCACCTTTATTCGTTTTCTTTTATTTTTAAAAAGATTAGGAAATCAAGCTATAAATATATTTACACTCCTCTCTTTCATTTCTTTGATATCCTTATTTTCAAAACTAAGAAACCAAGGCCTGTGAACAACTTCAAACCAGAAGATAAAAATCAAAAGCCTGTAAAACAAAAATTAGCAAACCAGAAAATTTAAAGCAACCACTCTCTCAACCTGAATCATCAAGCTAAATCAAAACAAGATCATCTCGGATTTAAAGCAAGATCAACTCAACTAAGAAAATGTCCAGTTTCAAAGCTTATTCTCTGTTTTTCAAATGCCAGGTGAGCAAACTCACTTATCTACCTATGTGCTTTTGATATTGTGATTGATACTTGAAGTACGATTGTTTGAAAATGTGTATGCATGATTGTTTTAAATCTTAAATACATGTTTATACGAATGAAGATACTGTGAGTATGTCTGGACATATAAGTGATCATCTCTGTTCTAAGTTTCAGAGTTTAAAGCTTAGATTAAAATTCCAATTCTTCTCACTCTAATCTCTGTTAGGCCTGGGTATTTAAACTAAATATGTTTGTAAAGTCAAGATCTAGGCCTTAAAAATACTTTTGAGAAGATTTAAATTGAGTCTATCTGGAAAATTTAAATATACAGTAAAAAGTTTCATAAACATGATAAATTTAAATCTCGAAATCTATTGATTCATATACATCATTGTGTTCGATAATGAAAACCATGATTTTTAAAAGAAAATTCATGATTTTTAATTTAGTATATCACGAGAATTTGTGAGTTGAACGAATTTTGAGTTTTCACCAATTACCGACGATGGGCGAGGCGATATTGGACAAGCTTGAGGTCGGTGGTAGCTGGAAGGATGGAGATTACTAGAAAAATGGTGGTGGAATTTATTAGTGGCCATGGTGGCGGGTTGTCGTTGAAGTAGGGTTTAACGAGCAGTTTTGGTCGTTGTTGTTCTAAAGGGCATAGCGACTACGTGGGTGAACCGGAGATGACCGGAGTGAGGGGGATCGATGCGTGGGACAGTGACGCAACTCTGGACGGGATCGCGGGGTCTCTGGCAATGGTACGCGGCGGCGTGGGTGATGTCGTCGATGGGTTTGGGTTCCAGGAAGAACTCCACGTGATCGTTTTCGATTTCCAGTGGGTATCGTTGAAGTTGGTGGTCGAGACGTTTAACGACCCGCCATTCATTCCACAGAATGACGCATCATCAATAAGAAAGAAAGGGATAGAAAAGAGAAAAGAAGAGAAGAAAGAACTCAACAACATCAGAATCTCAACAGCGGAACGAATAAATTATATTAATAACATAATACTATTACATAGTAGACAACATTCATCAGAGTTACACAGCATATACATCACATACTAGACAGTTATAAACATCTGTCTAGTTATTACAACTCAATACAATACAAGACACTATTACAGAGATCAACACAGCGGAACACTATATATCTACGAACGCTGAAGCCTCCTGCTCCATTTCTCCTCCAGAAAACTCGTCAATGCTAACCTGAATCCCTTGGCTACTCGTAAAAATTTGAGTACCCAAGAGTTTATAAAACAGAAATAAACACTTGGGTCAGACATGGGTCTGGTGTGAGTAACAGGTTAAAGTTGATTAACTTTGAAAATCCTTTGGAAACAAAAGGTATCACGTAAGACTCCCCACATATAAACATGGGTAAGTTTTTACCTTACGCTAACCAAAACTTTGATACGAAATTCGGTTATATTATAATAGGGTCTATGGTTTTCAAATAAGTATTTACATAGCCGAAATTGTTACATTCATTAAATTCCAGCATACATAGGTATACAATAAAGTCTGAGATCACTTATCGGAAATTGGATTCCATACAATGGCAGGGTTACCGGGGTACCGCCCATCACAGTACGAGGCCTAGATCACCGTACCGAGGATTACTACCAATCCCCTGCAACACAAAGCCGGAACCATCCCTTACTGGATAATTCCGAATAAAATCACCCCACAGATGACCGTCGCCAACTGCACCACTAAGCCGAAATAAAGGAACTCTCTAGACAGGGATGACCTTACTCTCAGTGGGTGCTACCCACGAAGCCTTGCTGCACCTCCCCTGTTTTAGCCATTCCCGGTTGATGAGGCTTGAGGCTACGATTACCTTTAATCAGAACACATCACTTAGAATGCTCATCGTCCACCTGACGATGTTCTGAAAGCATTCAATCCATACAAGTTCGTTCCGGGTTCGAACGAAACCGAAGGCATTATCTCGTTACACTCATTTTGGAATCACCCTCAGAGTTAACGACAATAACCCTTGCACTCTGAATCTTCATCTTCACCTGAGATTCACGACCTATCGTTAATTTGGATCGATGTGGTATTCGGATATCCAAATCTGGAAACCCGATCCCGGTCTCATCGAAATCCAAAACGTATCTTTTAAGGCCAAGTTGTTTTAAAGTTAAAACAATTCAATTCTTTATCTATATACACAGAGATAGATAATTCACAATAGATAATCCATATTATCATCACAAACAGATAATTCACATTATCATTATAATTCAACCAAACATCCATATCACATATCAGCACATATCTCATCAGAGATATCAAACAATGCAAAGCATTCAATATTATTCATCCATCCCTAAGTAATGATTTATCATCTCTAATTAATTTAAAGTGAATTAAATTAATTACTTCATTCTATAAATCCTGCTTACTTAATCATTAATTAAACCAATTAATTAATCATACTCTAAGTATCCATCTTAATTAATCATTCCTGATTAATTATCCTTTAATTACTTTAAGTAATTAATCCTTAATTAATTTCACAAATTAATTATCTTAAACTATTACAGTAATTAATCTTTAATTACTTCATTAATTAATTGACTATACTTAATTACATTAATC
Source organism: Allium fistulosum (assembly GCA_030737815.1). Classification (NCBI taxonomy): domain Eukaryota; kingdom Viridiplantae; phylum Streptophyta; class Magnoliopsida; order Asparagales; family Amaryllidaceae; genus Allium; species Allium fistulosum. Next base: position 745,240,687 of record CM060905.1, on the reverse strand, counting down.
CTTAATTAATTACAATTAATTAATTACTTTAATCACTTATTATTGATTAATTAGTTTAATTAATCAATCCTTAATTACATCATTAATTATTAATTTATGATCCCTAATTACTCTTAATTAATTACTCCATTTAAATTAATTACATTTAATAATTAATCTTTAATTAGTCACATTTATTAATCACCTTTGATTAATCTCATTTAGTAATTAACTACCCTTAATTACTCATTACATAAATTAATTACTCCTTAATTAATTATCTTTTAATTAATCCCTTGATTAATTATACAAAGTAATTAAACTCAAATTACTTTCTTTATTAAATCCTTTATTCAATTAGTAATTACCTTTAATTACTTTCCTAAGTAATTACACCTCATTAATTACTTTTAAGTAATTATACTTAACCAATTTCATATTTAACTAATTAATCTAATTGATTATCAAATTAATCACATTATTTAATAATCCCTAATTAATGATCTCTCATTAATTAACAATTCTTTACTTATATTCCTTAAGTATTAAAACTTAAATCAACCATTATTAATTACAAATTAATTAATTAATTCTTAATTACCAATTAATAAATCTCTAATTACTCAATTAATTGCTTAATTAATCTTTAATCACTTGATTAATTAATTCCTAATCATTTATTAATAATCCATACTTATCTAAATAAATGATCCTTAATTTCAAATTAATTAACCTTTAATTAATTTACTTATAATCTTAATTAATTAATTAATTAACACCAAATCATTAATTAATTAAATTATTAAATTACTCTTTAATTACCATATTAATTTAATGAATCCTAAATCATTAAACCTTAATTAATCTCTAAATTAAAGTATTAACCTTTATAACTACTTTAATTATTATTAACAAAAGATTTGAAATATTTTACTTCTAAAATTTTCTTTTAATTCATTTTAAATTAAAGATTTAAAATAATTTACAAGTTTAATTTTATCCAATTTTAAATCAAATTTACAAAACCCTTTTAAATCCAAATGTTAAAGAACATTTAACATTTATAAAAGAAATTTGTAAGATTTTTTAAACAAATTCATTTAAAAATTCATGCCTTTTTAAATTATTCTTTAAATATTTAAATTTGTTAAAACCTTATAATTTTATAAACTTTATTTATCTCAACTAGAATACAAATTAAATTGAATCCATACTTTAAACTTGATTTAAAACTGAATTTAAATCTTGCTTTCAAATTTTAAAATAAGTTTTAAAATTTAAAACAAATAGATTTTAAAAAAAAACTGTAACAGGTCAATGACCCGAACCAAACATCAAAATACCCGAGAAAAACTACAGAAATCCCGAGACCAACTTCGAGTTTTCTTTCCTTTTTATTTTAAACTTTGTTGTATAAAAAATTTTAAAAACTGTTTAAACCCCACGCGAGTTTTTCTGCAACGAACCCGAGCCAGAACCTTAATTTCTCGAGTATGACTTCGAGCCAAACTCTTCATCTACTCGAGTGCGTCTTCATCTTCTCTAACTCAACACACTAACCATGACTGATACCATGTGCACGTGCACAGGAGAGTCGATCGCCTCCGACCATCGATGCCAACGCCGGCATAATGACCACGACCACCACTCACGATCGCGACCACCAGAACCTCGAACAAACACCTTAATCGAATTCGAGCATCACGATCACAACCTGGAAACAGAACTTCGATCACCAGTTTCAACTCGCCTCGTCGATCGAGACCACCTGAGCACCAAAACTTCTGGCCACATCTTCATCATCCTTCAAGCTTCAGATCCCCAGAGTTCAGATGAACTCGATCCCCTCTGGACGTCGTGACGAATCCATTTCTCAACCTCACCAAAACTAGGGTTATAAACTTCCCCGATCAAACCCCTTCGCCACAGTGCTTTTCACCATCAACAGACATTTTTCTCGAACTCTCCGATCATTCCTCTATCTCCAGAATGTACCACGACCTTCCCGAACTCTTAGATCATCAGGAACTACCCAAAACCCATATTTTGTTCAAGTTCGAACTGCTCACTCAACTTAATGCTAAAAATTGTGATTTCACTTTTAAAATTCATGTTTTGGGATAGGGTTTCAGATTATATGCCTGCATCATTGAATTAGTATACTTGAAATTTCACTTATCCTAAGTTAGCTCTGTTCCTTTTAGTTTTAAAAGACATTCAAGTTTTATTTTAACTTAACTATAATTTTAAATATTAATCTAAGATGACACAAACAATTTCTGTTTAAAACCTAAGTCCTAGCAGAGATTAGATTAAGAGGAAATGAATTTTGATCATAAATTGCAACTTAAAACTGAGAACAGAAATACACATATAATAGACATGCACACCAATTTATTCATATACATACATGCACAGATATTTACTTAAAAATATACTCACAGTCAAACTTATTTCAGAGATAAGCATGCAACCAGATTTTATCCTTAAATTTAAAAATATTGTTACTCACCAGATTTGAGAATGAACAGAGCTACTTTGTTTTTGAAAATAGCTTTAAACTTTAAACTGAAATGCCCTTTTTGATCTTTAAAAACTTTTAAACTTGAATGCTTGATTTGCTTTGAAAACTTGAATTGCTTGTTACTGAATCTTGCATGCATGTTTTGATGATTCTGGATCTTGAACTTGCTTCAAACAGATTCCAGATTTGAAAAATGCAGGCTACAGACTTTGATTTGAAAATGTATTTCAGGTTTGAAGATTTTGTTACAGGTTTGGTTTTGATTTTTGAAAATGGGTTACATATCTTGTTTTTGGTTTTGAGGAGTTGATTACTGATTGTTTGAGAAATTGTTGCAGATTTGTTATGAGAATAGGCTGAAGTTTTCTTAAGTTTTAGGAATGAAGATAAGAAAAGAAATGAAGATAAAGAACAATGTTTATATAGGCTGAAAATAATTTCTTAAAAATAAAAGAAAATAGAAATTAAAAGATTGACACTTGTCTTTCTCATACCTTAATTTTACAACACATGTTATATTAAGCCTTATATAATTACACTTGTCCTTTTAATTAATTAGTATTTATTTAAATGTAAAAAGCCTTTTCTTAATTTATTAATTTACAATTTCTTATTTATATATATATAGATAACTTTTAAAGAAATAAACCAATTATACTTATAAATAAGAGCTTATCCAAATATCTATAAAATCCAAATATTTAAAATATTACCCCTTTTTGAATTTCAAAATTAATTTAAATTCAAATTCTAATTATATTTAAAAATCCAATTTAAAATCAAGTTATATACATACATATATAACTATATATTCAATTTTAAAATAACAATTTGTCAATTTTAAAATAATTTATAAAAGAGATTATAAATTACTACTATTACTAAATGAATTAACATATCATATGTTTATTAAATACAAACCAAAGCTTTTCTATTTACAATATATACAAACATATATATACATTATAAATAGAAATCATTTTATTAGTTTTTAAAAGATAAAATTCACTAATTAAATATTTATTTAATTAGATTATTAAATCAATTCAAATTTTATTATCAAAGATTATCAAATCAATTTAATTATTTAAACAGATTATTAAATTGATATTGCCCATAAATTCTGGGATATCACATTCCTCCCCCCTTAAAAGAATTTCGTCCCCGAAATTTGAAACAAAGGTAGTTTAATAATCTATTTAAATCATAAGCATATATTATCATCCATATACTAACGATCATAGCAACTAATTCACCCAATCAAACAATTCTAACTATCCAGACAAAATTCTGGATAGAATTTCCTAGAGTTTCCTAAGTATAAATATCGGGATACTCACTCTACAGAATCCAAACAATCAATATTACTAAGCTATAGAGCTCCTACTAATCTAGATCTACAGAACTAAACAGGATATCAGACTACAGACGAGTCTAACTCAACAACCAAATCCTCCAGAACTGCTGGTTCCAAAATCAGAGATAGTTCAAATACGTACTTCCCCAGAGATACGTAAAATACATTGAATCCCAGTCATCCAAACTGACAATTCAATCCAGTAGATCAAAGCAATAATCCAAATCAGAACACAAAAAAGATCCAAATTTTCTCGGAGCTGACTTCCCAGACTTACCCAATCTTACTGCCCCTTTAACCAGAGAAAACTTCAACAACAACGAAGTCTCCAACTTCGAATTCCAAATTCCTTCGTCTCTTATCCACAAGACTCTTCTGACGATCCTGGCTTCCTACAAATCCTTCTTGATTAGCTCAACCTTCGCCGATGCTTCTAGAAACAAACTAGACCAAAAACAACCCCACACAATGATCTCCTCAAGATCAACCAAGACCAAGAACACCAACTCTACTCACAAACATCAGAAGACTGAACTAACTTCTCCTATCCAGAGATGCACTCCCAAACTGCTTTCGCTGCACCACTCTGATCTGGAAAAGATGAGAAAAATGATGATGAAGAACACAAGCACAGACTGGATAATACATCCCAGAAAATCTCTAATAACCCAAGAGAATACTCAAACTATCGCAAGTCACTTTTGCGATCAACCCATCCTAATTCCAAAGAAATTGTTCTATTTTTACCAATTAGAACAACTTATACTTAACTATCCAATCCATCGACAAAATGGATCCACTCTACTGCTTCTGAACTCCTTCTCAAGAAAAATGCTTAGCCAAAGACCTCCTTGCCGGCACACAGAACACTCCGAGCTGCACTGCTGACACAGATGCCAAAGACTTCTTGACCAAAGCTCTTCGAGAAACTCGAAACCCAAACCAAATAGAAACACCATGCTGAACTCAGCCATAACACCGAAGCAGTCACACTTCCTTAAACTTGTTCCAAAGAAAACATCTTCGGGAACATCCATAGTCACTTTATCTCATCACAGAGCTACTATTTCCTGAAGTATCAAGATACCATTACTCGCTTCTGCTCAATCGACAGATCCAAACTCTACTCATCCAAACTACAAAGATAAACTCCGAACCTTAACAGGTTTCCTTCAAAGATCAGTGAAATCCTTACATCACTGCAAAGCTTACTCGAGACGGTATTGGGTCTACAGTCTCGACAGATACACTTCCAACCTCAACATTCAAATTCTAACCATTGGTAGTCGTGTTACACACACCACCACCCTATCTACCTTTATGACTCATATAGGAAAACCCGAACATGTAACCCAACCAATAGGTAGAAATAAATATATATATAGTTATAAAAATTACAAATACGCTCTCTCAAGATAGACACCACTCCAGAGCTTAGGTATTCACTCAACCAAGAGCTTAGGTATTCGATCAACCTATCGCTCTGATACCAAATGTGACGACCCGACTTTCGTCGACCAGAAAGTCGCATCGTCAATAAGAAAGAAAGGGATAGAAAAGAGAAAAGAAGAGAAGAAAGAACTCAACAACATCAGAATCTCAACAGCGGAACGAATAAATTATATTAATAACATAATACTATTACATAGTATACAACATTCATCAGAGTTACACAGCATATACCTCACATACTAGACAGTTATAAACATCTGTCTAGTTATTACAACTCAATACAATACAAGACACTATTACAGAGATCAACACAGCAGAACACTATATATCTACGAACGCTGAAGCCTCCTACCCCATTTCTCCTCCAGAAAACTCGTCAATGCTAACCTGAATCCCTTGGCTACTCGTAAAAATTTAAGTACCCAAGAGTTTATAAAACAGAAATAAACACTTGGGTCAGACATGGGTCTGGTGTGAGTAACAGGTTAAAGTTGATTAACTTTGAAAATCCTTTGAAAACAAAAGGTATCACGTAAGACTCCCCACATATAAACATGGGTAAGTTTTTACCTTACGCTAACCAAAACTTTGATACGAAATTCAGTTATATTATAATAGGGTCTATGGTTTTCAAATAAGTATTCACATAGCCGAAATTGTTACATTCATTAAATTCCAGCATACATAGGTATACAATCAAGTCCGAGATCACTTATTGGAAATTGGATTCCATACAATGGCAGGGCTACCGGGGTACCGCCCATCACAGTACGGGGCCTAGATCACCGTACCGAGGATTACTCCCAATCCCCTGCAACACAAAGCCGGAACCATCCCTTACTGGATAATTCCGAATAAAATCACCCCACAGATGACCGTCGCCAACTGCACCACTAAGCCGAAATAAAGGAACTCTCTAGACAGGGATGACCTTACTCTCAGTGGGTGCTACCCACGAAGCCTTGCTGCACCTCCCCTGTTTTAGCCATTCCCGGTTGATGAGGCTTGAGGCTACGATTACCTTTAATCAGAACACATCACTTAGAATGCTCATCGTCCACCTGACGATGTTCTGAAAGCATTCAATCCATACAAGTTCGTTCCGGGTTCGAACGAAACCGAAGGCATTATCTCGTTACACTCATTTTGGAATCACCCTCAGAGTTAACGACAATAACCCTTGCACTCTGAATCTTCATCTTCACCTGAGATTCACGACCTATCGTTAATTTGGATCGATGTGGTATTCGGATATCCAAATCTGGAAACCCGATCCCGGTCTCATCGAAATCCAAAACGTATCTTTTAAGGCCAAGTTGTTTTAAAGTTAAAACAATTCAATTCTTTATCTATATACACAGAGATAGATAATTCACAATAGATAATCCATATTATCATCACAAACAGATAATTCACATTATCATTATAATTCAACCAAACATCCATATCACATATCAGCACATATCTCATCAGAGATATCAAACAATGCAAAGCATTCAATATTATTCATCCATCCCTAAGTAATGATTTATCATCTCTAATTAATTTAAAGTGAATTAAATTAATTACTTCATTCTATAAATCCTGCTTACTTAATCATTAATTAAACCAATTAATTAATCATACTCTAAGTATCCATCTTAATTAATCATTCCTGATTAATTATCCTTTAATTACTTTAAGTAATTAATCCTTAATTAATTTCACAAATTAATTATCTTAAACTATTACAGTAATTAATCTTTAATTACTTCATTAATTAATTGACTATACTTAATTACATTAATCCTTAATTAATTACAATTAATTAATTACTTTAATCACTTATTATTGATTAATTAGTTTAATTAATCAATCCTTAATTACATCATTAATTATTAATTTATGATCCCTAATTACTCTTAATTAATTACTCCATTTAAATTAATTACATTTAATAATTAATCTTTAATTAGTCACATTTATTAATCACCTTTGATTAATCTCATTTAGTAATTAACTACCCTTAATTACTCATTACATAAATTAATTACTCCTTAATTAATTATCTTTTAATTAATCCCTTGATTAATTATACAAAGTAATTAAACTCAAATTACTTTCTTTATTAAATCCTTTATTCAATTAGTAATTACCTTTAATTACTTTCCTAAGTAATTACACCTCATTAATTACTTTTAAGTAATTATACTTAACCAATTTCATATTTAACTAATTAATCTAATTGATTATCAAATTAATCACATTATTTAATAATCCCTAATTAATGATCTCTCATTAATTAACAATTCTTTACTTATATTCCTTAAGTATTAAAACTTAAATCAACCATTATTAATTACAAATTAATTAATTAATTCTTAATTACCAATTAATAAATCTCTAATTACTCAATTAATTGCTTAATTAATCTTTAATCACTTGATTAATTAATTCCTAATCATTTATTAATAATCCATACTTATCTAAATAAATGATCCTTAATTTCAAATTAATTAACCTTTAATTAATTTACTTATAATCTTAATTAATTAATTAATTAACACCAAATCATTAATTAATTAAATTATTAAATTACTCTTTAATTACCATATTAATTTAATGAATCCTAAATCATTAAACCTTAATTAATCTCTAAATTAAAGTATTAACCTTTATAACTACTTTAATTATTATTAACAAAAGATTTGAAATATTTTACTTCTAAAATTTTCTTTTAATTCATTTTAAATTAAAGATTTAAAATAATTTACAAGTTTAATTTTATCCAATTTTAAATCAAATTTACAAAACCCTTTTAAATCCAAATGTTAAAGAACATTTAACATTTATAAAAGAAATTTGTAAGATTTTTTAAACAAATTCATTTAAAAATTCATGCCTTTTTAAATTATTCTTTAAATATTTAAATTTGTTAAAACCTTATAATTTTATAAACTTTATTTATCTCAACTAGAATACAAATTAAATTGAATCCATACTTTAAACTTGATTTAAAACTGAATTTAAATCTTGCTTTCAAATTTTAAAATAAGTTTTAAAATTTAAAACAAATAGATTTTAAAAAAAACTGTAACAGGTCAATGACCCGAACCAAACATCAAAATACCCGAGAAAAACTACAGAAATCCCGAGACCAACTTCGAGTTTTCTTTCCTTTTTATTTTAAACTTTGTTGTATAAAAAATTTTAAAAACTGTTTAAACCCCACGCGAGTTTTTCTGCAACGAACCCGAGCCAGAACCTTAATTTCTCGAGTATGACTTCGAGCCAAACTCTTCATCTACTCGAGTGCGTCTTCATCTTCTCTAACTCAACACACTAACCATGACTGATACCATGTGCACGTGCACAGGAGAGTCGATCGCCTCCGACCATCGATGCCAACGCCGGCATAATGACCACGACCACCACTCACGATCGCGACCACCAGAACCTCGAACAAACACCTTAATCGAATTCGAGCATCACGATCACAACCTGGAAACAGAACTTCGATCACCAGTTTCAACTCGCCTCGTCGATCGAGACCACCTGAGCACCAAAACTTCTGGCCACATCTTCATCATCCTTCAAGCTTCAGATCCCCAGAGTTCAGATGAACTCGATCCCCTCTGGACGTCGTGACGAATCCATTTCTCAACCTCACCAAAACTAGGGTTATAAACTTCCCCGATCAAACCCCTTCGCCACAGTGCTTTTCACCATCAACAGACATTTTTCTCGAACTCTCCGATCATTCCTCTATCTCCAGAATGTACCACGACCTTCCCGAACTCTTAGATCATCAGGAACTACCCAAAACCCATATTTTGTTCAAGTTCGAACTGCTCACTCAACTTAATGCTAAAAATTGTGATTTCACTTTTAAAATTCATGTTTTGGGATAGGGTTTCAGATTATATGCCTGCATCATTGAATTAGTATACTTGAAATTTCACTTATCCTAAGTTAGCTCTATTCCTTTTAGTTTTAAAAGACATTCAAGTTTTATTTTAACTTAACTATAATTTTAAATATTAATCTAAGATGACACAAACAATTTCTGTTTAAAACCTAAGTCCTAGCAGAGATTAGATTAAGAGGAAATGAATTTTGATCATAAATTGCAACTTAAAACTGAGAACAGAAATACACATATAACAAACATGCACACCAATTTATTCATATACATACATGCATAGATATTTACTTAAAAATATACTCACAGTCAAACTTATTTCAGAGATAAGCATGCAACCAGATTTTATCCTTAAATTTAAAAATATTGTTACTCACCAGATTTGAGAATGAACAGAGCTACTTTGTTTTTGAAAATAGCTTTAAACTTTAAACTGAAATGCCCTTTTTGATCTTTAAAAACTTTTAAACTTGAATGCTTGATTTGCTTTGAAAACTTGAATTGCTTGTTACTGAATCTTGCATGCATGTTTTGATGATTCTGGATCTTGAACTTGCTTCAAACAGATTCCAGATTAGAAAAAATGCAGGCTACAGACTTTGATTTGAAAATGTATTTCAGGTTTGAAGATTTTGTTACAGGTTTGGTTTTGATTTTTGAAAATGGGTTACATATCTTGTTTTTGGTTTTGAGGAGTTGATTACTGATTGTTTGAGAAATTGTTGCAGATTTGTTATGAGAATAGGCTGAAGTTTTCTTAAGTTTTAGGAATGAAGATAAGAAAAGAAATGAAGATAAAGAACAATGTTTATATAGGCTGAAAATAATTTCTTAAAAATAAAAGAAAATAGAAATTAAAAGATTGACACTTGTCTTTCTCATACCTTAATTTTACAACACATGTTATATTAAGCCTTATATAATTACACTTGTCCTTTTAATTAATTAGTATTTATTTTAAATGTAAAAAGCCTTTTCTTAATTTATTAATTTACAATTTCTTATTTATATATATAGATAACTTTTAAAGAAATAAACCAATTATACTTATAAATAAGAGCTTATCCAAATATCTATAAAATCCAAATATTTAAAATATTACCCCTTTTTGAATTTCAAAATTAATTTAAATTCAAATTCAAATTATATTTAAAAATCCAATTTAAAATCAAGTTATATACATACATATATAACTATATATTCAATTTGAAAATAACAATTTGTCAATTTTAAAATAATTTATAAAAGAGATTATAAATTACTACTATTACTAAATGAATTAACATATCATATGTTTATTAAATACAAACCATAGCTTTTCTATTTACAATATATACAAACATATATATACATTATAAATAGAAATCATTTTATTAGTTTTTAAAAGATAAAATTCACTAATTAAATATTTATTTAATTAGATTATTAAATCAATTCAAATTTTATTATCAAAGATTATCAAATCAATTTAATTATTTAAACATATTATTAAATTGATATTGCCCATAAATTCTGGGATATCACAGGACGACTCAGGGGAAGATCGGCGACTTGTTGGTGGACGGAGCATGGATCGGAGTTGGTCAGATCTGGTGTGCACGTGCACATGTGTCCTTCGTGTCTGGTGATGTTGCTGTGATGTTCGAGCTCGGGAAAGATGAAGATTTGCTCGAAGTAGTTCTCGAGTTTATCGAGAGGTAGTAGTTGCGAGAGTGGCTCGGATTTGGGCTCGAGAAGTTCTGTCTTGGGCTCGGGTTGAGTTTTTAATTAGTTAACCAGGTTTTTAAATTATAAAAGAAAATGTAAAAAAAAAGGTTTTCAAAGTAATTATTAAACAAGTTTTCAAAATAAAGTGTGATCAAGTTATCAAAAACGAGTTTCAATATAAATTAAATGTTTTTGAAATTTAATTTGTTTTGATTGAATAATTTTTATTAGGTTAATTGTTTAATTAAATCTCTAAGTGATTTCAAATGTAATTCAATGATGTACTTAATAGATGATCAAGGTAAGTATATTAAACTTTAATTAATAAAAAGGTATCAAGTGATTTTGAATAAATTAATTTCAATCCTTTAATTTAAATAAGATTTAAATGATTTAATTAAGTAATTAATTAAGATAATGGTTTTACTTAGATTAATTAAGGACTTAAGTAATTAAGGGTTAATTAATTAACTTAAGTAATTATATGATAATTAATTAATGTAATTAAAGGATAATTACTTAATGAAATTAATTAAAGGATAATTAATTAATGAAATTAATTAAAGGATAATTAATTAATGAAATTAATTAAAGGATCGTTAATTAATGTAAGTAATTAAAGGTTAATTAATTAATGTGAATGATTAAATGATTAAAGAATAATTAATTAATTTCAATAATTAATTAAATGGTTTAATTAATGTTAATTAAGCAGGATTTATAGGTAATTAATTCATTTTTGTGTTAATTAAATTAATTAGATTGGGTGACAAATTAATCTTGCTTATGGATGAGTAAATGGTATTGAAGGATTGGATTAATATCTAGTTTGATAATTTGTGATATACTGTGATATGATATGTTTGGTTTGATTGTGATAATGTGGGTTATCTATCGATGATAAATTGATGTGTGAATGTGACACCCTGTATTTAAATTAAAGTGAATTTACTTAAACAACTTGGATTTAGGATGATATTGGATTCGAAGAGACCGGAGTCGGGTATCAGAAATATCCGACACCACTTCGATTTGAAATCTTCTATAATTCTTTATAGATTGATATGTGAAATCAATAGGCTGGTTTGAGATAATATGGATCATTTTAACTAAGTTTGATACTTAGATATTGTTTTGTGAAAATAAAATGTTGACTATATAAGTTGTTTACTTGTAGTAAAGTACGAGTTACCCCGGGTTTAAATAAGTTCTATGGATTTAAATTTCATGTTAAATGAGTTTACTCACGCTGGTTTCCAGCCTGACCCGGGTGTTACTTTGTGGTAATGCTCGGGTCAGACCGAGTATTACAGATTTTTAGGTAAGGACGTTCTAGAGCTCAGGTGGCCAGCTGGATGGCAGGAACGTATGGAGTATTCCGTTGTGTATATGAGACTGTGTAGTCTATATAGATTGTAGTCTGGAACAAGTTGTATATCTGTCCAGTTCATGTATAAATGGGTGTAACTCTGATGTATTAAAATGTAATTGACTAATACAGCTTTCTTTGTGTAAAGAATATTATTTGATATTATATTTTATCCGCTGCGAATGTGAGAATCTGTGTTTTAATATTTCTGTTTCTTTTTCTTCTTCTATCTCTTTCTTCTTTTTCCATAACTATATGGAATTTTCGGGATCGAAATTTCCAGGTCGTTACAGTTGGTATCAGAGCTGAAGGTTAAGCGAGAACCTTGGCTCTGGTGGGATTACTCATTAAGGATAGGGTCGATAGTACCCTAAGATGAGTTGAGTGTATATATATATATGAGAGCGTACTTGTTATTTTCTTATATAAAGGTTTTAAAATGGTTTTAAAAATAAATGATTTTTATACAAGTTTATCTTTTGATATATATAGAGATAATTTTTCTAATTATTAAATATATTAAAGAAATCGGTTATTAATCATTGGAATAAAATAAAATAATGAGAATTAAGTAATACAACCAAATTGAAATTGAATGAAGATAAGTTTGAAATGGATCCAAATTGAAATAAAATTCTTGAATTTATAGAATTGTTTTCAGAATAAAGATAATAATGAATTGGTTTCCAGATATGATAATCTTGGTTATTATCATAAACGATTATTGTGTTTAATAATGAAATGTTGTAAATAATTAAGTAAAATGAAATGTTTTAGGGAAATAAACTTTTAGGTGAATATGACTTATAAATTGGAATTGAAGATAATTTAAATTGTGAAATTTTAAATCTAAATCCAGAAAACTTGAAATTGTTTTAAAGAAATTTGTTTTGAATTAAAACCAAAGGTGGTTTAAAAATTTAAGGTATAACTTGGTGTGTAAAGGAAATAAATATGTATAAATAAGGATATACATAATATCAAAGATGATTTGAAATAAACTCTAAGTGTTGAATTTTAAATTTTTCCTTGGAATGTGATATGAAAACCCAAAGTGATAAGTTTTTGAACTTATAAGTGGGAAGATTATTAATATAAAGTTTAAAATTTGAAATGGGAATACAAATTGGGTAAAGTTGACTGGATTAAATTGAATTTAACTTAAGGAAAGTTAAACGAGTTTAGAATAAACAACTTGAATTGAAAATTTCAAGATGAAATTGGAATTTAACTTGGGAAGTTAAATGGTTGATTTTAAATGGGAGTTATGAGTGATCTCAAAATGGGTTTGAGATCTGGAAATTAAAAATGGATGTTGTTAATTGGTGTTTGGATAAATTTGGATGTTTATTTATCCTGATATCATTCTATTGTTATAAATAATCTATGAAACTGAGAATTGGTTTTGAAGTTAGAAATGAATAATAAATTAGAATCTGAAGATTTAATTGTTTTTGAATTCTTATTTGAACTTTGTAATAAGTTAAGTAAAGATAATTTTAAAATGGAATTTTGGAAATTGAATTCAGAATTAAATGGTTTAAAGATTTAAGTTGTTAAATTAAAAATAAAGCTTGATTGATTTAAAGGTAAGGGTTAATTTGACTTAAGGGATTAAATCAACATTTAAAATATTTAACTCTAATTTATATAATTCGAGATGGTTTTAAGTTGAGATTTGAATAGAATTAGTTCAAATTGAATTTGATTTGAATTAATTAGAATTGTGATTGAAGATGTATAAGTTTAAAAATTCAAATGGTCAATTAGAATTGAAATGATTTGAAATTGAAGCTGGTTCAATTTGAAATTAATCCAAATTGATTTGAAATAATTTGAAATTAATTGTGATTAAAGTTGAATAAGTTTGAAATTCAAATAGAATTTGATTTGAATTTGGAAAGAAATTGAGAATTAATTCAACTTGAATTGGGGTTAAATCAATTTCAATGGAAATTGAAGTTATTTAAATTGGAATTGAGTCAATTTGAATGGAGGTGGAAATTTAAATTGAATTGATGGGAAATTAATTGGAAATGGAGATTGGGAAATTAAACAGTTTGGCTCTGGATTATTTTCAAAATAAATTGTTTTAATACAAATATATTTTCCAAACTATTTACTATACAATCTTTCTTCTTAAACCCCAAACTATCTTATACTTATTTTACAATTATTTTGGAACTATTTAACTATTTTGAAACTGTCTTATAAACTAATTACTATTTTCAGTTACTTATATCTAATCACTATTTTTTTAAAAAAAACTACTTTGCAATTATCTAACTATTTTATACCTACTTGACTATTTTACAGCTATTTTACAAACTAATAACTATTTTTCAACTACTTATCTATTTTAAACTTTTTCAAACTATTTTTAAATTTAAATTGGTCAGAGTTCAAACTGTTTGTAATTGAAGTAATAACTCAATTGTAAATGGAAGCAATTGAGAATAAGAGAATAGAATTAAAGGAAATGTGAATAGAAAAGAGAATTGATTTGGCTAATAACCAATAAAGGTAAATACGTAGGATGTACGTATATTATTCTATTCGCATAGTGATTTGATCCTGATTCGAGCATAGAATTTCGAGATAGTATTATCGATCTGAGTTGGGATTTTTCACTCGATTTTCGACGGCGAACCTGGATATGGATTTTTGATTGGTTCTGGATATTCTCTATCATAGTTAAGACTATGCAAGGAGAATGACGGTTTCTGATCAAGAAACCAGATCTGAGTCCGCACTAGGAAGTCGGGTGGACGATACTAGTTCGGAAGAGAAATTGTGTGATCGAGTGAACGATCAGATTGATATTGCGTACGGATGATATGTGTACATCGTACGAGTTAGAATGGAATTGGTATTGAAATTTTGTGGATAAGAACTGTAAAATGGTTTTTGAAATGAAAGGAAATATGGTTAATAACTTTATAAAAGATTTATCAAATTTGAATATTTGATTTGGAATAAAATAAAGTTATATATCTTTGTTATATAAGATAAATCTTCCCTTGTTGAATCTATTGCTAGAAGAAAAGGGTTTTGAAAATATTTGAAGTATAAAAGAGGTTTTATACAAGTTTGAAGTGATCCAAAGATTTTTAAAGATATATATATCTATATATATATAAAGGATCTTATGAGAATGATTTTGAAAAAGGCTTTGGGAACCTATGTAATTTTGGAAAGGCTTTTGATTTTTGGGAAAATCAGTTTTGGAAATTTGGAAAGCCAAGTTTGGAACTATCGATTTTGGATATTGATTTTGTGTAAAGATGATTTTGATATAAATCATAAAGGGTATGATTTGAAGATACTATAAGTGTATAGTATAAAGTGTTTTGAGATTGGCTTTGGGGAAAAAGGCGCTCCCTTGAAATGAACTTCTCAGGAGTACCATTGGGTGGTACTGCCTTGAACCCCAAGGGGGGATTCTAAAGTTGATCCTGTAAGGAGTCCGAACAAAACTAGTTCCTGAGGATTATTTGTGTAGCGAAAGTCGAGGGGCTGGTGCCTACAGAGGCATTTGGGTTATGCTGTGACGGTAGTGTAACTCAATGTCACTACGATCTACTACAGACCATAGCGAAAGTCGTGTGAGCCGCTGAGAGCCAACAGTCTGCGTTTGATTTTATATCGGTAGACTGCGACACTATGGTAACATAGCGAAAGTCATGTGTGCCGCTGAGAGCCAACAGTCTGCGTTTGATTTTACATCGGTAGACTGCGACCTATGTGAGAGTGGAGAAGTTTCATTATTTGGCAACGAAATTCGAGGGCGCTGATGCCTACAGTTACATGGACTTTTGCTGTGATGGCAACGTAACCTAGGATTTATCTGCGATCTGTAGCGGGTTCCATGGTGTAATCGAGGGGCGCGGAGACCTACAGTTATCTATGGATTTTGCCGGGACGGCAACGTAACCATCGGGTTAACTGCGACCATGGATGGGGGTGATGATTTCCAGAGCATTCTCACCAAAGATATTTCCTCTATTTTCGAAACTTTTTCTATATTTTCAATAAATTATTTTCCAAGTATTTTTACTAGGTGTTGAAAACGGGTTTGCTAAGTACTTATAGATTTTCAGTCTTATGCCTGATCAACGTATTACCGAATTTCTATGAGAACAAAGATGGACTGGTTGAGACATCGGGTTATAAAAGTATTTTTATAAAACTATTTGGTAATATTATGTAATTTTAAAAGTATTTTGAAATTTATATAAAAAAAAGAGTTAAGAGTTAAGATGTCTAAGAGAAAATTTAACTGATATTAAGAATTTTAAATAAATTCTAGATTCGTTTCTTTTCGAGGACGAAAAGATTTAAAGGGGGAAGGAATGTGATATCCCGGATTTTTGGACATTAGGTAATTGAATAATTATCTGATTTAACTATTTAAAGATACTGATTTATAGATTAATAAATAAATCCAATAAATATTTATATCTGGAAATATTTATTTGATAATCTCCTAATTTAATTACTTAAAATTTACAAATTATTCTTTTAAAAACAAATAATGAATTGTTTATATATAATAGATTTTTTTATAAGATTATTATTTACAAATTGAATTTGGGTTTGTTTAAATATATATTTGAATTGGATTTTAAATTGAAATTTGAATTTAAAATTTGAAATTTAAAAGATAAATATCTTAAAATAAATTGGATTTAAAATATATATATATATATGATTTTATTAGTATATAATTAGTTTTATATATCATTTTCTTTAAAAGATTTTATAAATTTAAATAAGATAATGTATTAACTAAATAGAAAATAAAGTATAAAGTTTATAAAAACATATTAAAAATTTATTAACACATGCATAAGACAAATGTAAGTTAATTAACTCATGCAAATGACAAATGTAAGATTATTAAACAAGTGTCACCTTTATTCGTTTTCTTTTATTTTTAAAAATATTAGGAAATCAAGCTATAAATATATTTACACTCCTCTCTTTCATTTCTTTGATATCCTTATTTTCAAAACTAAGAAACCAAGGCCTGTGAACAACTTCAAACCAGAAGATGAAAATCAAAAGCCTGTAAAACAAAAATTAGCAAACCAGAAAATTTAAAGCAACCACTCTCTCAACCTGAATCATCAAGCTAAATCAAAACAAGATCATCTCAGATTTAAAGCAAGATCAACTCAACTAAGAAAATGTCCAGTTTCAAAGCTTATTCTCTGTTTTTCAAATGCCAGGTGAGCAAACTCACTTATCTACCTATGTGCTTTTGATATTGTGATTGATACTTGAAGTACGATTGTTTGAAAATGTGTATGCATGATTGTTTTAAATCTTAAATACATGTTTATACGAATGAAGATACTGTGAGTATGTCTGGACATATAAGTGATCATCTCTGTTCTAAGTTTCAGAGTTTAAAGCTTAGATTAAAATTCCAATTCTTCTCACTCTAATCTCTGTTAGGCCTGGGTATTTAAACTAAATATGTTTGTAAAGTCAAGATCTAGGCCTTAAAAATACTTTTGAGAAGATTTAAATTGAGTCTATCTGGAAAATTTAAATATACAGTAAAAAGTTTCATAAACATGATAAATTTAAATCTCGAAATCTATTGATTCATATACATCATTGTGTTCGACAATGAAAACCATGATTTTTAAAAGAAAATTCATGATTTTTAATTTAGTATATCATGAGAATTTGTGAGTTGAACGAATTTTGAGTTTTCACCAATTGCCGACGATGGGCGAGGCGATATTGGACAAGCTTGAGGTCGGTGGTAGCTGGAAGGATGGAGATTACTAGAAAAATGGTGGTGGAATTTATTAGTGGCCATGGTGGCGGGTTGTCGTTGAAGTAGGGTTTAACGAGCAGTTTTGGTCGTTGTTGTTCTAAAGGGCATAGCGACTACGTGGGTGAACCGGAGATGACCGGAGTGAGGGGAATCGATGCGTGGGACAGTGACGCAACTCTGGATGGGATCGCGGGGTCTCTGGCAATGGTACGCGGCGGCATGGGTGATGTCGTCGATGGGTTTGGGTTCCAGGAAGAACTCCACGTGTTCGTTTTCGATTTCCAGTGGGTATCGTTGAAGTTGGTGGTCGGGACGACTCAGGGGAAGATCGGCGACTTGTTGGTGGACGGAGCATGGATCGGAGTTGGTCAGATCTGGTGTGCACATGCACATGTGTCCTTCGTGTCTGGTGATGTTGTTGTGATGTTTGAGCTCGGGAAAGATGAAGATTTGCTCGAAGTAGTTCTCGAGTTTATCGAGAGGTTGTAGTTGCGAGAGTGGCTCGGCTTTGGGCTCGAGAAGTTCTGTCTTGGGCTCGGGTTGGGTTTTTAATTAGTTAACCAGGTTTTTAAATTATAAAAGAAAATGTAAAAAAAAGGTTTTCAAAGTAATTATTAAACAAGTTTTCAAAATAAAGTGTGATCAAGTTATCAAAAACGAGTTTCAATATAAATTAAATGTTTTTGAAATTTAATTTGTTTTGATTGAATAATTTTTATTAGGTTAATTGTTTAATTAAATCTCCAAGTGATTTCAAATGTAATTCAATGATGTACTTAATAGATGATCAAGGTAAGTATATTAAACTTTAATTAATAAAAAGGTCTCAAGTGATTTTGAATAAATTAATTTCAATCCTTTAATTTAAATAAGATTTAAATGATTTAATTAAGTAATTAATTAGATAATGGTTTTACTTAGATTAATTAAGGACTTAAGTAATTAAGGGTTAATTAATTAACTTAAGTAATTATAGGATAATTAATTAATGTAATTAAAGGATAATTACTTAATGTAATTAATTAAAGGATAATTAATTAATGAAATTAATTAAAGGATAATTAAGTAATGAAATTAATTAAAGGATAATTAATTAATGAAATTAATTAAAGGATCGTTAATTAATGTAAGTAATTAAAGGTTAATTAATTAATGTGAATGATTAAATGATTAAAGAATAATTAATTAATTTCAATAATTAATTAAATGGTTTAATTAATGTTAATTAAGCAGGATTTATAGGTAATTAATTCATTTTTGTGTTAATTAAATTAATTAGATTGGGTGACAAATTAATCTTGCTTATGGATGAGTAAATGGTATTGAAGGATTGGATTAATATCTAGTCTGATAATTTGTGATATACTGTGATATGATATGTTTGGTTTGACTGTGATAATGTGGGTTATCTATCGATGATAAATTGCTGTGTGAATGTGACACCCTGTATTTAAATTAAAGTGAATTCACTTAAACAACTTGGATTTAGGATGATATTGGATTCGAAGAGACCGGAGTCGGGTATCAGAAATATCCGACACCACTTCGATTTGAAATCTTCTATAATTCTTTATAGATTGATATGTGAAATCAATAGGCTGGTTTGAGATAATATGGATCATTTTAACTAAGTTGGATACTTAGATATTGTTTTGTGAAAATAAAATGTTGACTATATAAGTCGTTTACTTGTAGTAAAGTACGAGTTACCCCGGGTTTAAATAAGTTCTATGGATTTAAATTTCATGTTAAATGAGTTTACTCACGCTGGTTTCCAGCCTGACCCGGGTGTTACTTTGTGGTAATGCTCGGATCAGACCGAGTATTACAGATTTTCAGGTAAGGACGTTGTAGAGCTCAGGCGACGAGCTGGATGGCAGGAACGTATGGAGTATTCCGCTGTGTATATGAGACTGTGTAGTCTATATAGATTGTAGTCTGGAACAAGTTGTATATCTGTCCAGTTCATGTATAAATGGGTGTAACTCTGATGTATTAAAATGTAATTGACTGATACAGCTTTCTTTGTGTAAAGAATATTATTTGATATTATATTTTATCCGCTGTGAATGTGAGAATCTGTGTTTTAGTATTTCTGTTTCTTTTTCTTCTTCTATCTCTTTCTTCTTTTTCCATAACTATCTGGAATTTTCGGGATCGAAATTTCCGGGTCATTACAGACATCGTCAGTAATGCCCTTGTATTTAATAATCGACTTATTAAATTAAATTGAGTTTTGATGATCTAATAATTATTATAATTATTTAAGTAATGATTTTATAAAGTTTATAATTCATTTTAAATAAGTTATAAAGTGATAATAAATCATTTGCAAAATTTTTATGAAGATATATATATATATATATATATATTTGATTTGAAAATATAAGAAAAAAATGATATCGCTTTGTTGGTATAATAAAATTACTGTGAATAGTTGGTAATATTAATTTATATGGGTTTCTAATTCAAATTTGATCATTTTAACTAATTAAAAAATGATTATAAATTTATTTTTCAAATTTTTGTTTAGCTATATATGTAATTTAATGTATAAGTGAAAATATGACCGGGAATCGATTCTTTGATTGGTAATGGTTTATCGAACGAAGTTGTTTAGAGCCAATGCAATATTGTTTATATGTCATGTACACATATATAACATATAAACACACACACACACACACACTAACATATACATATATCCATATATGTATACATAACACATTTATACATTATATACATACATACATATATATATATAAAGTTAAAAATATCTAAGATATTTTTCATTTACTTAATCTTTAAGTATTCAAAAGTCAACATATGCATGCCTTGGGGTGATAGAAGTGATGTGCACATAGTGGTGGGGTTGTGGCCGTGTATATGATGATGAAAGAGTATGATGTAAATGGGGATGTTTGGAAAAATAAATATCATGATATTTTTTTGAAATTGCTTGGCCCCAAGGCTTCCAAGCCTATAAATACAAGGCATTCCCTATCATTTTATTTCACATTTCTTCATGTCGTTTCCTAAGCTTATTTCCCCTTCCTCCACGATTCCTTTATGGCTTCCATGTCTTGAAAAAAATATTTGCAAAGTTATGGAAAAATATCGACAAAATACATACACGTGTATTTGTTATCGATCCACTTCAAAACAAGCTCAAAACTTCTCCATTCCTCTTACTAAACCCATGGAAACCACCATCCTCCTCAAAAGCCGAGCCTTCCTTCTCCTAGAACCAAGGTCGTGAGCTCCTCCTTGCATCCAAAATCAAGGCCGAGCCATTTAAGGGCAATAGTGCTAATGATCATGAGCTTAGATTTCGAGATAGCGAAGCTATAGCCATTTTTAGGTTAATCGTTTAACCCAAGATGAGGAACTCCTGGACTATAGTAATATATGCTATTGGATTTTTGATATTTTTGATTATGATTATTGATGATGGTTGTTTAATTTGAATATTGAATATATATGCAAGTTACGGAAATACACATCGATAAACACAAAGAAAATCATATTTTTTTTATTGAATGAATTGGTGTGTATGGAATGTTAAACCTCTTTAAAATTATTTTAAAATGAGCTTGAAATGTTTTATATGAAAGCGTTTCGGGTAAGTTTGAAAGGTAATTGAAAATTTAGTCAAAAATAGGCGCGTCATGTAACGGTAGTTCGCAATTTTGCCATAAAAGTCAAACAAGTATATAGAATGGAATTTAGCTCAGAATTCTTCGAGATAATAATTTTATGAACTATTATATATATAGTCTTCAAACAAAGAAAGAAAATCAAGATTTTGATAAGCAGACTTTTGAAATATGAGTAAAATAAGTTTTTGGAAAAATCGAAGTTTTGAAGTTTGAAATACATAAGAGGATTTCTTTGAAAACAATATTTTTGTAATTATTTAAAGTTTTTAAATAAACTATAAAAATCTTTTAAAAAGTTTAAAAGTGATTTGAGTTATAGAAATAAATTTTCAAATAATAAAAAGTCGTTTTGATCAATATAGCTTGAAAAGCATTTTCCGCAGCACTTTTCTATAACTTTTGAAATGTAGTTTTAAATTCGACCATTCTTTTTCAAATCTTTTATAGATGTTTTCAAATGATTGATAAAGTATTTTAAATATGATTGGAAGTATTTATGGAATTGTAAAATGTTAAATGATTTAGAGTCGATCAAATAACTTGACCGCCTTATGGGTGTCAGAAAAATAACGTTTAAGCTTAAGTTTGGTAAATCAGTTTCATGCTCTCATTGGCTATCCGGACTGACTCGACGGATGAGATAGTAAATTTTACTGACTCGGATCAATATTTTCCAAAGTATTCTCCAAATATTAATAATTTGGATTTTATGAGGATAATCTTCTTATACTTGGTGTTAAATCCCGAAGAGGGAACTCATACCACTCGCTGAATTTAAAAGGTAATTATGCTCTTATTCCGATCATAGTACTTGTTGAATATGGAAACTGATATTGAGTAGAATTAGATGATTTCTCTAGATTTTGCTCATTTAATATTTACTGGTTTTGGATTAACATCCTAGATAACATGGATTTAACTCAATCAAAATTTTGAGTTTTGAATTAAGAAATTTATGTTAGGATTTAAAAGAAATGATTTTGAAATACTTTCCTAAGTGAAAAGTGAAACGATTATGAATTATTCCCGGTTTAAAATGGTTTTTAAGTAATTAAAGGATTTGATAAGAGAGGTTTAATGATTCTGTATATATCAGAAATAAATGTTTTAAAGTTATATATCTCTAATAAGATATTTTTGATAAAAGGAATGAGTTAATCAAATGTTATTCACCTATTTACTTGAACCATTTTATTGATAACTAGTGCGAAAGAACCAGGGTCACATTTGGGGTAATTCCTATCCGAAGACCACCTCAAACCAATTTACGTATTCGAAGTGAAGGCAAAGGTATGATTTGGAAGATGGAATGTTGAGCTGCTTGTCACCGAGCCTCGTGGGAAATTTCCCATATTATATTATGTGGCAGTAGTTCTTCATCTAAGATCTTCGATGCAAGGACTTCTCGCTACTAATCGTAGGGGTAATTCCCGATAGGATGTGGTAGGACAGTGTCTTCGATTTGTCCTGTTCCTTGGCAACTTGTAAGGTCGAATGTTTGACGTTGCATTTCTAGTTACATGAATTGATCTCTATGAAAGTATCATTTGTTTGGTAGTGGAGAAGTCAACTTCTCTTAACTTAACAGCCTTTCCTAAGTCATACGAGCTCAAGAGTTATACGTTTGTAGAAATTAGTTGTGCGACTATGGATTGGTAGCGTGACATTCAAAGTGGAGCATGCTATGTGAAAGATAACCGATACCTTAGGCCTCATCACTCGGTAATGGCTTAAATAGGGTACGCCACAAGGCTATGTAGGTCACAACCATTAGGGTATGGTCATCAGCCTTCTAGATTACCCTATATATATCGAGTATGCGATGTATGCTATGTGGCCCGAGTAGGTCGGTGATGACTGGGATTATGTCATATTCGGTTTCTATCCAGGCCATGTACGAGTGCTAAATAGGTATAGAGTGGCCATGCCAGATGTGGAGGATTGTTTGTGTATTCTTGGTACATTTCTCTAGAGATGTACTATACAGAAAGTAGCTCCTTACCTGCCATTGTATGGAAATCCATTCTTCGAACGAGCCATGTAAAAGTTTTATTTGTAGAGCCTAACGTATCCTAAATTTAATAATGATAACAAATTCGACTAAGATTAATAAGTTTACTTGCAAATTTTTTCCAAGGAATGCCATTAAAAATAATATTAAATTATTTTTTCATATAAAATGATTTAGTTATCATAAGGTAAAACCCGTTCGTATTTATGCATGGACGTGGTCTTATGAAATACTTTTTTCTTTTCAAACGCGCATTTTAAGTTTCTCACACCAATCTCATGATTGACCCAGAGTTTATTTTCCTTCTCCAAACTCAGGGTGTCTTAAATTTTCCCAGGCAACCTAGTAGTTAGGTTTAGTTAGAAGAGATCTGGATGGAGCTCAAAGCATGGAGTTAGAAGATTCTTCCAAAGATTGCTATCCATTTCCACCACATTCTTCTGCTATTGTATTCCACATTTGTAGGGATAGATATTTATAACTGCCCATGTTTAACTCTAATAAATGTATTTAAATTTCCGCTGTAAAGATTATATGTTGAAATAACATACGTGAGATTCTGTTCTGCCTTTATTTTCTTTCTTACTTATGATAATCCGCCTCTCCGGCACTTGGATTTACGGGGCGAGAATACCAAGGATGTATTAGTGTCGATTTCCGCAAATCAAGGAGGTGGGTCATCATAGTTTATTTGAAGCTAATTCGAATTATAGGTTGAGAAACACCAACTTGGATTTTGAGATGTGCAAAGTTTAGTAATATCCATTCTCTGCTAACCAAATGATCCCACCCTTTAATTGGGAATAGTATGTTCCAGAAATAGCATTTAATGTGATTAAGGAAGAGTCCTAATAGGTTGTTTTACAGTTCATGGAAAACTATATAATCTACTCATTAATTGTGTTTGTCCCCAAGTCCTATTGAAGAGATTATTATCAGAAGTACCAAGGAAATTGGACTCTGGGCTGAAGCACAAAGTTTGTTATTGGGCTGCATATTATGAACACAGGATGCATCAACGGAAAAAGGCTTATTTTCTCTAAAATTTATAGTTAATAGATTAACGTTTCATGTACTTTGTTGAATGTATATTTCGTAGTTAATAGAACAAATTTCGATGCATATCTTATTTGAAATTTGCAGTTCTTTGTTGTGAACATCTGTTGCATATCTTATTAACCCAAAGCCAATAACAAAATAGGTACCAATATAAATATTAATCTTTAATAAAAAAAAATAGACATAAAGATCTAAAAATCATTATATATATACATATTAATTTTAGAATGGAAATGTCAATACATTTATATTATTTGTAACATAAAACTCAAAATAAATGGAACTTGGTTAGCAAAAGGTACATCTAAATATAAAGTTTGCTTTCTAAATTTTGTAATAAAATATCTCGAAGTGAACAAATAGAGATAAGTTGACACAAAATCGAAAATCATCTAAAATTTAATTTGTAAATTCTCTAACTTCGAGGTTCTGTTATATCACTCTAGAACCTGCAACAATTTAGGAAGCAATAAAAATGTCAATCTGAAATAAATAAATATACATTAAAAAATGAGTAAAAAATCGTTATATAATCATTAATTTTAGAATGTAAAATTCAATATAGGTCAATTTTATTCATATGCTAATAATCTATTAACATAAACTCGATAGTGACACGTCAGGACAAAATATTGCTGAATAATAAATTTATTAATAACAGTAATAAAAGAACTTCAAATGAAGAAATAAAGATAAACTGCCACAAAAACAGAAAAACATCTGAAATTAATCTTTCAATCAAATGACTCATCGATGCCATTATTTCAATTTAAAAAACTACAACAAATTAGGTAGTAATAAAAAAATCAATCCTTAATAAAACATAAACATAAAGAAATGACCCAAAATTTCATTCTATATTTATTAATAAAACATAAACTTAATACATTTATTATACCGATTATAAAACTCAAATGTGAGTAGAATTAAATAAATGGAAGATGCTTGGTAAAAAAGTATAACTAAATAACAAAATTTAATTTTTACCCGTAATAAAATCTTGAAGTTAATAAGTAGAGATAAGTTACCAAAAAAGTTGAAAAATCATTTAAAATTTAGTCTTTGAATTCTTTAACTAGATTCTATTATTTCTATCTAAAACAAGTAACAATTTAAATAAAAAAATAAGTATAAGGAAATGGGCAAAAAATTATTGTATAGTTATTAGTTTTCAAAGAAAAACATAAAACATATACAAGGAATGACTCCAAGTCCCTAGAATTGGAAGATGATAGAAGAAAAGTCCCTCCCGAAAAAGTTATGAAAATTTGGTCCTTATTTTGACTAATTTATGTCACTTTTGCCCTTGATTTCAATGCTACACCGATTTTCTAAAAGGGGGACACTTTGGTAAAAAATAACAAAACAGGGACCTAATTTACATGGGTTTATTAGTAGAGACTTTTTGAGCATGAGCTTTGAGAATATGGACCTTTGGTCCAAAACCCCAAACATATATGTTATTTAGAGCAAGGCTTAAAAATGGAAGTTATATTATTCTGTAATCATGGTTGTAAATGATTAATTATTAAATGATTTAATTTTACTCGTATATATAAAAGGAAGGTGAGTTATATATATTATTCTATTGTGATATCCCGGAATTTCAAGAAGTTTAAAATGTGATAATCTCTTTATTAATTATTTAAAATTGGTAAAATTGTTATTTTCAAATAATAATAATAATAATGAGTTGTTTTTAAATATAGTTATAAATAGATTCTTAAATGGAATAATTAGTTAAAAGTTTAATTTGTGTTTGTTTAAATATATATATTCTTTAGTTGATTTTTTTAGTTGGATTTTAAAAAGTGAAATTGCATTTGAATTTGGATTTAAATTTGAATTTAAAGGATATATATATATCTTAAAAATATTTTGGATAAAATATATGAATAAAGTTTTTATTTAAAAATAAGATTGTTTTATATTATTTTCTTTAAAAGAATTTCATTTATATAAATTTGGAAGAGTATTTATTTAATAGGAATAAATATAAAAGCTTTTGAATTATCATTTATAAAAGGATTAAATACACTATGTATGATTTTATTTAAGATAAGATTGGTTTTATTTTTATTTTCTTTTAAAGGTTTTTTTTTAATTTAGAAAAGGCATTTATTAAATTAGCAATGTATTAATTCATTAGGAAATTTATATAAAAGTTTTCTTTAATCAATTTAAAAATACATAAAAAAATGAATAAATGCATGTGTTAGCATATAAATTCACTTGATAACATGTGTTAGATAATTAAATAGGGTATAGGACAAGTGTCATGTGTTATTTTCATTTTCTTTGATTTTTAATAAATCATAAATTAGTTATATAAGTATACATCTTTCATTCTTATTTCTTTTTCTAATCTCATTTCTAAACGCAAAGAAACTTAACCTGTTCTATTCTCAAACCAGAAAAAATTCACTACCCTGTAAACATTCTTCAAGCTCAAACACAAAATCCCTGTAATCAATTCATTTCTCAAATCAAAGAACAAACCTGTAAATTATTTTTCCAAATCAAAAGATCAAGCCTGTAACAATTTTCAAAGCTTGCAAGTTTCAAATGCAACCTGGATTTTCAAAGCATTCAACAGCAAATTAAAGCTTCAGCCTGCATAAATCAATGTCTCAAAACATCTTAGTTTAAAGAATTCAAAACTAATTCAAAGACTTCAACCCAGCTTTCAACTCTCTGTTTTTTTTGGAAAAAGGTGAGTAAACAATCATTTTATTTGTTTAATCTGCTTTAACTGATGATGTGATAAGTAGTTGAAGTAATTGTTGGCTGCATGGATGAATTAATGTGGTTGTATGTATATAAATATGAAATGTCTGTGCATGTCTGTGTATACATATATATATGTCTCTGTTTGTATTAACAGGCTAAATTAAGTTAGAAATTCAATCTCTCCTCCTCTAATTCTTTTTAGACTGTGATGTTCAAACAAAATGTGATTAAATTATCAAGATTTTGATTTAAAAAATATTTGTAAGTATAATTAGTTGAGTATTTTCTGGAAATTTGAAAAATACAGTAAAAATTCAAAGCATGTTAAAATTCGAATGTCAAAATTTCTGGTTTCATATACATTATCTGATTCGTATTAGAGAACCATGAATTTTAAAAATAAAATCAAAAATTTTAACTTAGATTTGAAAGAGAATTTAAGGGTTGAACTGGAAATGGGTTTAGGGGAAATTCTGGTGATCGACGTGGTGAGGTAGATCGGGATTGATGTCAGGGGTAGCTGGAAGGTTGGTGGTTGATGGAAAAATGGCCAGAGGTTTCATAAGTGACTGTGGTGGCGAAGCGACGTCGAACTAGGGTTTAACTGCTAGTTTTAGTGATTGGTTTTGTCGAGGCAATCACGACGACGTTGAGGCACCGGAATGAATCGCACTAGGGGGAAAAAGGAGCTTTGGCGGTGGCGGAGCTATGGTCGTGACGGCGAGGTCACTCATGATCGGGATCATCGTTGGTGAGGCGTTTTGGTTGATCTGTTTGTTCCAAGTGGAAGTCGAGATGCACGATTTTTGTTTGGGTGTCGATTTCGTTGATCTGAGTGGACGAATGGGTCGGTAGGGTTGTCGATGACATGTCGAGAGTCGGGGAGTTGGTCGGAGGTGTATCGTTCGACCGTGCACGTGCACGTGTGCACGTTTGGGCATGTTGTTGGAGAAGAAGAGGAAGCTCGGGTAGTTGCTTAGGTTTCTACGTGAATGACTCGAAGGGGAGATCGAGTTTTGAAGGGGATGACTCGAGTGGGAACTCGAGAAGTTCCAGAGGATTTGTTCCCAGGTTTAAACTTAAATTTAAATTTAAAACTAAAACTAAATTTGAAATGTAAAGGGATTCAGGGTTGAACCCGAGTGATATTCGGGTTTGTCCTGAAGCAAATGTTAAGCAAGTTTTAAAAGGGGTTATCAAACTTGGTTTTTGAATTTTTAAAATAAAATTAGTTTAAACTTTCTTGTATAAATACTTATATAATATTTGTTTCTTTAACTTTGTTTAAAAGGTTTTGAAAAACTTTGTTTAATTTATATTTTGTTAAATAAAGTTAAAGTTATTTTAAAATTTAAGTAAAATGAAATTTTAAAGTTTTTATAAAAGCAAGATGATTAATTTAAATTGAAACTAGATTTTAAACTACCACTTGATAATATTTTTAAAGCATTTAAAAGTAAGTTATGATTTGTAACTTTTAATTTATCAAGTTGAATAAGTATATTAAAACTTAATTAATGATTTAATTAAGTAAAGTTATCTTTAAAATAAAATGTTTTTAAATAATAATTAAGGCGTTAAAAAGATAAGATAATTATGGTTTATCTTAAGATGGATATTTAAAGGATGTCAGTTAAATAAGAAATTTAAGTGTAATTAATTAACTTAATTAAATTAAGTTTAAAGGGTTAATTAAGTAATTAATTAAGAATAATTAATCAATTTAATTAACTAATGATTAAGGATTATTAATTAAGTAATTAAGACTGATTAATTAATGATTAGAGATAAATTAATTAAGTGATTAAGACTGATTAATTAATAATTAGAGATTAATAAATTGGTTTAAAGAGTAATTAAGGGATGAATTACTCAGCTATGATTTATGAGATGAATGTGATTAAGTTAAGTTAATTAATTTGTTAATTAATTAAAGATAGTCACCTGGTAATTGATTGAGTATAATTACTTAATGAGATTTGATAAGTGTAATTACTTAGTGTAAGTAAATAAATAAATGAATTACTGGATGTAATTGATATAAGGGAAATTACTTAATGAGAAGTAATTAAAGTATAATTACTTTGTAAAAGTAATTAAGGATTATTTATTTGGTGCCATTAATCAATGGATTAATATAATTAATTAAGGAGTTAATTAATTAAGGTAAGTAATTACAGGATGATAATTACTGCTTATAATTTATTAAGGTTAATTAATGGAGGTAATTAATTAAAGTTTAATTAATTAATATAATTAATTAAGGATTAATGTAATTCATTATAGTTAATTAATTAATGAAGTAATAAATGGTTAATTACTATTAATGGTTAAGAATAATTAATTTGTAAAATTAATTAAAGGATAATTACTTTATGTAATTAATGAATAATTAATCAAGGATGATTAATATTTAATGAGTAATTAATTAATTAAAGGTTTGTCATTAATTAATGATTGATTAAGCAAGGTTAGATAATTAATTCTTAAGTAATTAATTTAATTTAAGTTAATTAAATTAATTATAACATAGGGTTAATAATTGTTGCTTATGGATGATTGTTGTGTAGAATATCTGATTTGGTTGATATCTATTGGATGATATACTGTGATATTCTGTGATATGATATTGGATATATCTATGATAAATGTGTGATATTTATCTGTGTTAAATACTGTGTAAATTCAAGTATTGAATTGAATTGTTTAAACCTTTAAACAAACTTGGCCTTAAAAGATACGTTTTGGATTTCGATGAGACCGGGATCGGGTTTCCAGATTTGGATATCCGAATACCACATCGATCTAAATTAACGATAGGTCGTGAATCTCAAGTGAAGATGAAGATTCAGAGTGCAAGGGTTATTGTCGTTAACTCTGAGGGTGATTCCAAAACGAGTGTAACGAGATAATGCCTTCGGTTTCGTTCGAACCCGGAACGAACTTGTATGGATTGAATGCTTTCAGAACATCATCAGGTGGACGATGAGCATTCTAAGTGAGGTGTCCTGATAAGGTAATCGTAGCCTCAAGCCTCATCAACCGGGAATGGCTAAAACAGGGGAGGTGCAGCAAGGTTAGTGGGTAGCGCCCAAGTAGGATAAGATTTCCCCTGTCTAGAGTCCCTTTTTATTCGGCTATGTGGGCGGTTGCTAGCTACAACCGTGGGGTTTCTTATGCGGGAATTATCCAGTAAGGGATAGTTCCGACCTTGTGTTGCAGGGGATTGGGCGTGATCCTCGGTACGTTGATCTAGGCCATGTACTGTGACGGGCGGTACCCCAGTAGACCTGCCATTGTATGGAATCCAAACTCCAATAAGTGATCGCGGACTTGATTGTATAACCCACTTTGTGGCTAGTATGCTGGAATTTAATAATGCAACAATTTCAGCTATATGAGTATTTATTTGAAAACCTTAGACCCTATTATAATATAAAATTGAATTTCCTATCAAAGTTTTGGTTAGCGTAAGGTAAAAACTTTTCCATGTTTATGTGTGGGAAGTCTTACGTGATACCTTTGTTTTCAAAAGGTTTTGAAGTTAAGCAACTTTAACCGTTTACTCACACCAGACCCATGTCCGACCCAAGTGTTTATTTTCTATTTTATAAACTCTTGGATACTCAAATTTTTACGAGTAGCCAAGGTATTCAGGTTTGCTTTGACGAATTCTGAAGGAGCAATGGAGCATGAGGCTTCAGCGTTGTAGATATATAAGTGGTTCCGTTGTGTTGATCTCTAAGTCATTTTTTTAAGTTGTATTTGAAGTTGTAATAACTAGGCAGGTGTTTATAACTGTCTAGTATGTGTTTTATAAGATGTGTATCTCTGATGTATACGATACTATGTATTATTTTTGTGATTAATATAATTTATTCGTTCCGCTGTTTAGATTCTGATATTGTTTCTTCTTTCTTCTCTATCTTTTCTCTTTTCTATCCCTTTCTTTCTTCATGATGATGCGACTTTCGGTGGTGAAAAAGTCGGGTCATCAAAGTTGGTATCAGAGCTCTTGGTTGAGCGAATACCTAAGCTCTGGAGTGGTGTCTATCTTGAGAGAGCGTATTTGTAATTTTTATATAACTATATATATCTATATTTCTACCTATCTGTTCGGTTATCTGTTCGGGTTTTCCAATATGAGTTCTAAAGGTAGATAGGGTAGTGGTGTGTGTAACACGACTACCAATGGTTGGAGTTTGAATGTTTGAGGTTGGAAGTGTATCTATCGAGACCGTAGACCTCATACCGTCTTGAGTGAGTTTTGCTTGATGTAAGGATTTCATTGATCTCTGAAGGAAATCTGTTAAGGTTCGGAGTCCATCATTGAAGTATAAGTTTGATCGCGCTCGTGTGAGTGGATTTTTGAGAGTTTGGATCTGTCGGCTGGCAGAAGCAAGTGATGGTATCTTGGAAACTTCAGGAAGAAGCAACTGCATGATGAGATGCAGTGACTATGGATGTTTCCGAAAATGTTTTCTTTTGGAGCAAGTTTAAGGAAGTGTGTCTGCTTCGGTGTTGTGGCTGAGTTCAGCAGGGTGTTGAGTTTGGTTTGAGGTCCGAATTCCTCAAGAAGCTTTGGATAGGAAGTTTTGGCATCTGTGTCAGCGGTGCAGCTTGGAAGTGTTTTGTGTTCCAGCAGGAAGATCTTTTGGCTTTACAGTTTTCTAGAGGTAGAATTCAGAAGCAGCAGAGTGGGTCCATTTCTTTGATGAATTCGCTAGATAAGCATAAGCTGTTCTGATTGGTTAAGAGAGAGTAGTATCTTTGGATATTGGACTGGATAGGATCGCAAAAGTGACTTGCGATAGTTTGAGTGTTCTCTTGGGTTATCAAAAATTTTCTGGATGTCTTCAGCGAAGTCAGAAGTTTGTCAGCATTAGAGATTGAGTTCCGTATCAACTTGATTTCAGGAGTGGAACTGGTAGTTCAGCTAGGTAGAAGGATGTCTCTTAGAGAAAGGATTTGGTGAAGCAGCTCGGTATTTCATGGAACTTCTGAGTTTTCTTTTTATGGATCTGTTGAACCATATTTCCAGGATGTGTTGTCTAGTTTGTGCTCGAGTTCATCGACGGCATTCTCATCTTCTCCAGATCAGAGTTGTGCAGCGGAAGCAAGGTGGCAGTTGTTCTAGAGTGGAAGCAACTAGAAGTTGCAGTATTAGAGAATTTCTACATGAATTTTTTCTGGATTGAGGCCAGATTGGTAAGTGCATCTGTTTTGTCTTTTCTGGATAGGAGAAGTAAGTTGTAATCTACTGATAATCGTGGAGTAGAGTTTGTGTTCTGGATTTCGGTAGATCTTGAAAGGATCCGTTTGTTGGATTGTTTTTGGTCCAATTTGTCTAGGAAGCATCAGAAAAGGTTGAGCTGATCGGAATGGATGTAGGCAGCCTGGGATTGTCAGAAGAGTTCTGTGGATAAGAAATGGAGGAATTTGGAATTCGAAGTTGGAGACTTCGTTGTTGTTGAGGTTTTCTCCGGTAAAAAGGGAGCAATAAGATTGGGTAAGACCAGGAAGTTAGCTCCGTTGTATATTGGATTCTTCTTGAGTTTTGTAAGGATCGGTGTTTGGCTTAGAAGGTTTGAATTGCCAGTTTGGATAACTGGGATTCAATGTGTTTCACGTATCTCTGAGGGATTTGGTAGTTGAGTTGATCTTGACTGTGGTCTGATCTCTTGTGTAGATTATAGATCTAGATGAGTAGGAGCTCAGTAGCTCAGTAGTATAGCTAGTTTTGGATTCTGTAGAGCGAGTATTCCAATGTCTATACCTGGGAAACTCGGGGATAAATTTTAGGAAGCTTATCCGGATCTGTGTCCGGATAGCTAGAATATTTTGTTTGATTGAATTATTTGTTTGGATGAAATTGGTTGTTTGTTTGTGTTGGCTGATATGTATGCTAAAATTGTTGAAATTTTTTGAAATAAAATAAAACTTTGGATTATCTTTTGTTTTAAATTTCGAGGACGAAATTCTTTTAAGGGGGGAGGAATGTGATATCCCGGAATTTCAAGAAGTTTAAAATGTGATAATCTCTTTATTAATTATTTAAAATTGGTAAAATTGTTATTTTCAAATAATAATAATAATGAGTTGTTTTTAAATATAGTTATAAATAGATTCTTAAATGGAATAATTAGTTAAAAGTTTAATTTGTGTTTGTTTAAATATATATATATTTTTGAGTTGATTTTTTTAGTTGGATTTTAAAAAGTGAAATTGCATTTGAATTTGGATTTAAACTTGAATTTAAAGGATATATATATCTTAAAAATATTTTGGATAAAATATATGAATAAAGTTTTTATTTAAAAATAAGATTGTTTTATATTATTTTCTTTAAAAGAATTTCATTTATATAAATTTGGAAGAGTATTTATTTAATAGGAATAAATATAAAAGCTTTTGAATTATCATTTATAAAAGGATTAAATACACTATGTATGATTTTATTTAAGATATGATTGGTTTTATTTTTATTTTCTTTTAAAGGTTTTTTTTTAATTTAGAAAAGGCATTTATTAAATTAGCAATGTATTAATTCATTAAGAAATTTATATTAAAGTTTTCTTTAATCAATTTAAAAATACATAAAAAAATGAATAAATACATGTGTTAGCATATAAATTCACTTGATAACATGTGTTAGATAATTAAATAGGGTATAGGACAAGCGTCATGTGTTATTTTCATTTTCTTTGATTTTTAATAAATCATAAATTAGTTATATAAGTATACATCTTTCATTCTTATTTCTTTTTCTAATCTCATTTCTAAACGCAAAGAAACTTAACCTGTTCTATTCTCAAACCAGAAAAAAATCACTACCCTGTAAACATTCTTCAAGCTCAAACACAAAATCCCTGTAATCAATTCATTTCTCAAATCAAAGAACAAACATGTAAATTATTTTTCCAAATCAAAAGATCAAGCCTATAACAATTTTCAAAGCTTGCAAGTTTCAAATGCAACCTGGATTTTCAAAGCATTCAGCAGCAAATTAAAGCTTCAGCCTGCATAAATCAATGTCTCAAAACATCTTAGTTTAAAGAATTCAAAACTAATTCAAAGACTTCAACCCAGCTTTCAACTCTCTGTTTTTTTTGGAAAAAGGTGAGTAAACAATCATTTTATTTGTTTAATCTGCTTTAATTGATGATGTGATAAGTAGTTGAAGTAATTGTTGGCTGCATGGATGAATTAATGTGGTTGTATGTATATAAATATGAAATGTCTGTGCATGTCTGTGTATACATATATATATGTCTCTGTTTGTATTAACAGGCTAAATTAAGTTAGAAATTCAATCTCTCCTCCTCTAATTCTTTTTAGACTGTGATGTTCAAACAAAATGTGATTAAATTATCAAGATTTTGATTTAAAAAATATTTGTAAGTATAATTAGTTGAGTATTTTCTGGAAATTTGAAAAATACAGTAAAAACTGAAAGCATGTTAAAATTCGAATGTCAAAATTTCTGGTTTCATATACATCATCTGATTCGTATTAGAGAACCATGAATTTTAAAAATAAAATCAAAAATTTTAACTTAGATTTGAAAGAGAATTTAAGGGTTGAACTGGAAATGGGTTTAGGGGAAATTCTGGTGATCGACGTGGTGAGGTAGATCAGGATTGATATCAGGGGTAGCTGGAAGGTTGGTGGTTGATGGAAAAATGGCCGGAGGTTTCATAAGTGACTGTGGTGGCGAAGCGACGTCGAACTAGGGTTTAACTGCTAGTTTTAGTAATTGGTTTTGTCGAGGCAATCGCGACGACGTTGAGGCACCGGAATGAATCGCACCAAGGGGAAAAAGGAGCTTTGGCAGTGGCGCAGCTATGGTCATGACGGCGAGGTCACTCACGATCGGGATCATCGTTAGCGAGGCGTTTTGGTTGATCTGTTTGTTCCAAGTGGAAGTCGAGATGCACGATTTTTGTTTGGGTGTCGATTTCGTTGATCTGAGTGGACGAATGGGTCGGTGGGGTTGTCGACGACATGTCGAGAGTCGGGGAGTTGGTCGGAGGTGTATCGTTCGACCGTGCACATGCACGTGTGCACGTTTGGGCATGTTGTTGGAGAAGAAGAGGAAGCTCGGGTAGTTGCTTAGGTTTCTACGTGAATGACTCGAAGGGGAGATCGAGTTTTGAAGGGGATGACTCGAGTGGGAACTCGAGAAGTTCCAGAGGATTTGTTTCCAGGTTTAAACTTAAATTTAAATTTAAAACTAAAACTAAATTTGAAATGTAAAGGGATTCAAGGTTGAACCCGAGTGATATTCGGGTTTGTCCTGAAGCAAATGTTAAGCAAGTTTTAAAAGGGGTTATCAAACTTGTTTTTTGAATTTTTAAAATAAAATTAGTTTAAACTTTCTTGTATAAATACTTATATAATATTTGTTTCTTTAACTTTGTTTAAAAGGTTTTGAAAAACTTTGTTTAATTTATATTTTTATTAAATAAAGTTAAAGTTATTTCAAAATTTAAGTAAAATGAAATTTTAAAGTTTTTATAAAAGCAAGATGATTAATTTAAATTGAAACTAGATTTTAAACTACCACTTGATAATATTTTTAAAGCATTTTAAAGTAAGTTATGATTTGTAGCTTTTAATTTATCAAGTTGAATAAGTATATTAAAACTTAATTAATGATTTAATTAAGTAAAGTTATCTTTAAAATAAAATGTTTTTAAATAATAATTAAGGCATTAAAAAGATAAGATAATTATGGTTTATCTTAAGATGGATATTTAAAGGATGTCAGTTAAATAAGAAATTTAAGTGTAATTAATTAACTTAATTAAATTAAGTTTAAAGGGTTAATTAAGTAATTAATTAAGAATAATTAATCAATTTAATTAACTAATGATTAAGGATTATTAATTAAGTAATTAAGACTGATTAATTAATGATTAGAGATAAATTAATTAAGTGATTAAGACTGATTAATTAATAATTAGAGATTAATAAATTGGTTTAAAGAGTAATTAAGGGATGAATTACTCAGCTATGATTTATGAGATGAATGTGATTAAGTTAAGTTAATTAATTTGTTAATTAATTAAAGATAGCCACCTGGTAATTGATTGAGTATAATTACTTAATGAGATTTGATAAGTGTAATTACTTAGTGTAAGTAAATAAATAAATGAATTACTGGATGTAATTGATATAAGGGAAATTACTTAATGAGAAGTAATTAAAGTATAATTACTTTGTAAAAGTAATTAAGGATTATTTATTTGGTGCCATTAATCAATGGATTAATATAATTAATTAAGGAGTTAATTAATTAAGGTAAGTAATTACAGGATGATAATTACTGCTTATAATTTATTAAGGTTAATTAATGGAGGTAATTAATTAAAGTTTAATTAATTAATATAATTAATTAAGGATTAATGTAATTCATTATAGTTAATTAATTAATGAAGTAATAAATGGTTAATTATTATTAATGGTTAAGAATAATTAATTTGTAAAATTAATTAAAGGATAATTACTTTATGTAATTAATGAATAATTAATCAAGGATGATTAATATTTAATGAGTAATTAATAAATTAAAGGTTTGTAATTAATTAATGATTGATTAAGCAAGGTTAGATAATTAATTCTTAAGTAATTAATTTAATTTAAGTTAATTAAATTAATTATAACATAGGGTTAATAATTGTTGCTTATGGATGATTGTTGTGTAGAATATCTGATTTGGTTGATATCTATTGGATGATATACTATGATATTCTGTGATATGATATTGGATATATCTGTGATAAATGTGTGATATTTATCTGTGTTAAATACTATGTAAATTCAAGTATTGAATTGAATTGTTTAAACCTTTAAACAAACTTGGCCTTAAAAGATACGTTTTGGATTTCGATGAGACTGGGATCAGGTTTCCAGATTTGGATATCCGAATACCACATCGATCCAAATTAACGATAGGTCGTGAATCTCAAGTGAAGATGAAGATTCATAGTGCAAAGGTTATTTCGTTAACTCTGAAGGTGATTCCAAAATGAGTGTAACGAGATAATGCCTTCGGTTTCGTTCGAACCCGGAACAAACTTGTATGGATTGAATGCTTTCAGAACATCGTCAGGTGGACGATGAGCATTCTAAGTGAGGTGTTCTGATAAGGTAATCGTAGCCTCAAGCCTCATCAACCGGGAATGGCTAAAACAAGGGAGGTGCAGCAAGGTTAGTGGGTAGCGCCCAAGTAGGATAAGATTTCCCCTGTATAGAGTCCCTTTTTATTCGGCTATGTGGGCGGTTGCTAGCTACAACCGCAGGGTTTCTTATGCGGGAATTATCTAGTAAGGGATGGTTCCGACCTTGTGTTGCAGGGGATTGGGCGTGATCCTCGGTACGTTGATCTAGGCCACGTACTGTGACGAGCGGTACCCCAGTAGCCCTGCCATTGTATGGAATCCAAACTCCAATAAGTGATCGCGGACTTGATTGTATAACCCACTTTGTGGCTAGTATGCTGGAATTTAATAATGTAACAATTTCAGCTATATGAGTATTTATTTGAAAACCCTAGACCCTATTATAATATAAAATCGAATTTCCTATCAAAGTTTTGGTTAGCGTAAGGTAAAAACTTTTCCATGTTTATGTGTGGGAAGTCTTACGTGATACCTTTGTTTTCAAAAGGTTTTGAAGTTAAGCAACTTTAACCGTTTACTCACACCAGACCCATGTCGGACCCAAGTGTTTATTTTCTGTTTTATAAACTCTTGGGTACTCAAATTTTTACGAGTAGCCAAGGTATTCAGGTTTGCTTTGACGAATTCTGAAGGAGCAATGGAGCAGGAGGCTTCAGCGTTGTAGATATATAAGTGGTTCCGCTGTGTTGATCTCTGAGTCATTTGTTTAAGTTGTATTTGAAGTTGTAATAACTAGACATGTGTTTATAACTGTCTAGTATGTGTTTTATAAGCTGTGTATCTCTGATGTATACGATACTATGTATTATTTTTGTGATTAATATAATTTATTCGTTCCGCTGTTTAGATTCTGATACTGGTTTTCTTTCTTCTCCATCTTTTCTCTTTTCTACCCCTTTCTTTTTCTTAGGATGATGCGACTTTCTGAGGTGAAAAAGTCCGGTCGTCACATCTATCGTTGTAGGGTTTTTCATATCCATTTCTATTCCGAGGCAAGTTTTACCCTTCCACATTCAAGACTCTTCCGTCTCTTTCAGCACCTTCACCCTACAACATCTTCTTCATAGGATTCTATAAATCCGCTATTCTCCCAAAGGGGCTAGCCTGCTTCACATGATTTACAGGAGAACGAGAAAAGTGAAAAGGTGAAATTTTCTATGCTTATTCTGTTTTTACTTGTAATTATATTAATTTATTGGGAAATTTTGTTTCACCTTTGTTTGGCGGTTACCTAAACAAGTTAATTTCTGTAATTTTTGTGAATCTTGGTAACGGTCAAAGGTTAATTCAGATTAGTTATTGATTTGAACTTGTGTCTATGGAACTCTATATTTGGATGTGTGAAAATTTCAAGGTCATTTTCCCTTGTTTGTCATCATCATTGTTATAATTTATATAGGTAGTTGAGTTTCATAAACGTAGATCACTACCCCAATCCATAGAAATTCAAAGCGCGAATTGCAGGTGATATCATTGGATTTAAGATCGTGATGGGAAAATCAATCATCAAATTAAAATTGGCTATTCTATATTATTGAGGTAATTTGATTGTTATTTCTAGATTTGATATTTTGGCACTTATTCCCTTGCGTATTGATTCTGATTTTATTGCAAGTGATATTTTAGACATTTACTGACTGCCATTGAAAAAGGAATCAGAAATCATTCAAATTGGGAATGAAAAAGAAACTAGAGTTTGTTAATTCAAACTGCAAATTAATTTATCCTTTTAAATTTTAATTTCCTTTATCGTTATTCTCATTATTGATAGGAATTTATTTTGTATTAGTTTTTAAGAAAATTAGGGAAATGGTGTGAATAAGAGATAGGATGTAAGGACATAAACCATTCACTGAATGCATATATTTATATTTGATTTTTGAATTAATAAGTTGATATTGGCACAACTTTGACTGTTATAAACATCAGATGCATTTATGATTTATCTCGAAAAATAAAGAACAATGTTGTTCTTCCTTCAACGCTACTGGTCTTCATAATGCAAATTAAAGCTTTTTAGGCTATGTATGCAGAACAACCATTAGTTGAGCTTGGTAGTTTGTGGTTGGGATGACTTGGTTTCCTACTAGATTTTTACCTATCCAGATTTAAATGGAAATAAAGGGAAAATTAGACATGTTTTTATCTTTCTACAAGAGCATTTCACCACAATTATCATCCAAATTTGTTCTCTGATAATATCATTGTCATTTAAGGTGTTTGACTATGCTTATTTGTAATTCTCATTATTTCTGGAATATAGCTTTAACTTGACTGCCTCTATTTTACAATCATGAAACCTTGATCGGTTTTCATTTGGATTTTTATGTCCTTGCAAAATCTACTTATGCCTAACCATTCGTTTTCGTTTTAAGAACTGGAATTCTAACTTTAAAAATTATAATTCGATGTTGAAATCCATCAACTTTTGCAATTGATTGATATTTTTGAGCAAAGAGTTATGACTTATAATATCTTTCCAAAGAAAAGATGATTGTCAAAATTTGCAACCATTATGTTTTTTAGAGAAAAAAATTCATGTCGGTAAAAATAATAAGATTTTCTTGAGATGCTAGCTAGGTGAATACTATTAACTGTTAACAACTTTACACTTGTTATTTCACGTAAACACTAACCATGAGTTGTTACATAGCACTTAAACTTAATACGATAATTAGACCTCACAATATTCTAAACTTATTGAATATATATGGGCATGCTAGTGTTGTCTTAATCTCAACACGTGCCACACAAATTTCACATATATTTAGTTTGCCCACTAGATTTTAATTTTGGTTGTGTATAATAATAAGACTAGCCAACGTTCATGGATTCAGTGGGTTGTAGTTTACTGTTTATATAAAAGATAATAAAAAGTGGGATGATCAAGGAACCATATGTATCATGGTTCATTATATGGAGGAAATCATACGTAATTCTCATTATACCAGGATTGTTTTCTAAAACTATATTTCATGTTCATCAGTATATTTTTATATAAATTGTTTCACGATTCATGTGCTAAATCATGTTGTAAATTATTCTATTGGCAGCATTTGTGCAGTTAAGAAAAATGGAATTTGTTGTTAAATTCATCAAATTGTCATCTAAACAACTATTCTAATTTTGCTATATTACTGAACTTGGTCAAGTGCATGGCTTTGGTTTATGGGTGGTTGATGTAACAGAGTGAACATAGGACTACATGCTTCTGTTTCCTTCCTTGCTAGCTGCAGGTTGTGGCTACTATCTTGCGAACAGCTCGGATTTTGATTCCACTTTTAAAGGTATTATTTCTCTTATTTAAAGATATTGTTTTTGGCTTTTACACCAGATTTTGTAACTCAGATAAATAATCATCAAAGTCGCGGGAAGGAGATATTATTACATTTTACATGCATCTTTTCAAGATTTTTCTGTTCTTTTCATATCATCACTCATTTAAGTAAATGGCTATTCTTGTGCACAAATAAATTTTTATTTCCCTGATAAACCGAAAGGATATAATCAGCACAGTTTTAAAAGTGGTTTGATTGTTATTTATAAACGTCCGTAGCACATTAACTTCTTTATGATTGATTTTTTTACTAGATGCACTTGATATCTCATAGACTTAATCAACTTATTTGTATAAATTTTCTGTGCCGGATTTCTTCTATAAGGAGTATTAATTTTTGTTAGCATATTCATATTTACTGGATCAGTTGTAGCCCATGGCACAATAGCATCTGCAAAGCCCTTGTATGCTTTAGGTTACAAGGGATGGAGTGGTCATCATGGATGGGCAATAACTGCCGTAATCGCTTTGCTAGTTACTGCTATTCTACCATCATTTCCACATATCGATTTTATCTCTCTTCTGATTTATGCATTACCATATTTTCAGGTAAGCCAAACTATACCATGATATCTTCCTTATTATAATCATATTTATTTAATTTCTAAACTATTAATTTATGGTTTAGTTGTTTTTCTTGCTTTTTGTGGAGTGACATATTGGGAAGTAGTGAATTCTCAGGTGGATAGAGTATCGATGAAGGTGGATTTTCACGTAGCTTTGCTTCTTTCGATTTATGTACCTGGGATATTCTCATTATTCGTTGGGTTATACAAATGCAAGTCCATGAGTTATCTAGTTTTCTAATTTATCGTTGTATCAAAGGTCTTCTTCCTTACAAGTTGCACATGACTTTTTCTTCTTCAGGAAAGATGATGATTGGAAACTTTTGTTACAACTATCATTACACCATGGACAGTCTGTAGATATGTCAAGATTTTTTTCGCCGCCGAATTTTATTTTCATTGTAACTTGTGATAATTTGTAATCATTCCATTTGTTTCAGGTTGAGGTCACATTCCTTGTTATCCTTCTGGCTATTCTTGCATTGGTGTTATTCATTACTGGGCTTCCAACAATTTCTTTGGACAAAAACTCAAATGTTCTTTGTTTGCCTTTTTCATATTCCTTCCTGCTATGGCTGCATTTTTGGTTGGATATTTTGAAGGTGACAAGAAATTCCTTTATCGATCTTTGAATTGTATATTACAGTATTGTCTTCAGCTATATGTTTGTCAGTTAGTTGAGTATAAAAGTATTTCTATTCGTTGTTTTCATTTTGTTCCTCCTCACAGGAAGAGCTTTAAGAGTATATTATCCAATATCCTTCTTTTCACTTGTTATATTTTTTTTC
This sequence comes from Allium fistulosum, assembly GCA_030737815.1. NCBI lineage: Eukaryota > Viridiplantae > Streptophyta > Magnoliopsida > Asparagales > Amaryllidaceae > Allium > Allium fistulosum. The sequence goes on along the minus strand of CM060905.1, from coordinate 745,198,273 downwards.
CTTGTCGTATTATGACTTTTACTCTTGATAAGTTCTTCTTTCAACTCCCATCGTCGTCTGTTCCCTTCGAGTATTACCTGTTTGTGTTTATGATGTTTATGAAGATTGTGCTAAAAATATCAGGCCTGTAACAACACTGAAACATATCCATGATTTAATCATGAAATCACAATATTTTGCCTGTAGAATTAGGTCCTTTCATCATCAAATTTGTAAACTGGCTTGAATCATTATCTGAAAGTACATGAAAAATCCATGCACTACGAACATAACTTAAAAGCTGAAAGATAAACTGAGAGTGGAAATAGGAAATGAAAAATGCTACCTTTTAGATTGTCCAGAATTCAAGGCAAAAACTTGCTTCAGCTTTGATAATATTTACTGATGTTGCCATGAAATTATAAAAATGTTTCAACATAAGTTTAATTTATTTTATTAAATGTCTGTTTAGTGATAGGCACCTTTTTTTGGACTAATTAGGCAAGCCCATAAAACTCAAACACAATATGCAGTAACATAGTTAATTTCTAGCTTGGCAAAATAAAATATGTTATGCAGTATAGTTTATGTCACAGTACTAATAGAATTAACAATTAGATAAAACTTATGGATTGTAGACAGTCTTACCAGGCTTGCATTTTCAGCCTTCAACTGCATATTCATTGATTTTGTTAGGCTTCAAACCTTAATTATTGCAGGCATTTGGGCAGCCAGGCATGGATCGCAATCTCCGCCACAGACGTACTGTTTGGCGTCATTAGCTTCATCCTATTGGTTTCGCAACAAAGTCTCAACTTTATATATGATGAGAAGGAAAAGAAAGAGATGGATTGTAATCTTCTACATGCTACAATTGCTGCTGCTCACCATGAATGTCTCCGATGAATACAACGCAGAGTGAACAGGTACATTATACTATTAAAATGTCTGCAAGTCTAAGATAATTAAAATTTCAAACAAGTGTAATAATGTTGCTATTATACCTAGGGAACCAAATGAAATCCATAATACTTCAATGTGAGTGCTCAGTCGATAATGAGGGAACACATACATTATAGTATTTTGTATGTATTACTTTCTATTTGTCATTATTTATTATCTTGGTTATATGTCATGGCTACTGTATGATTAAATTGTGCACGGATTTGCTTCATAGTCTGACAAGCTAATACTTCCAAATATTTTTTCTATAAAAATTTGCATGCCAGACCTCCACGTGATTTGCATATATAATTACTATATGGAGTACTTGGATATTTCATATTCTAAACGTCGTAGTTCTCCATGGTGACTAACAGTTGTACTTAGCAAATAACATGCTACATTCCATATCTAAACTTTGTCTAAGAAGAAATCACTATTATTCAAACTAAAATATTTTTTCTATAAAAATTTGCATGTCAGACCTCCACGTGATTTGCATATATAATTACTATACGGAGTACTCGGATGTTTCATATTCTAAACGTCGTAGTTCCCCATGGTGACTAACAGTTGTACTTGGCAAATAACATGCTACATTTCATATCTAAACTATTTTTAAAAAGAAATCACTATTATTCAAACTAAAATAATTTTTTTATATTAACTCCAAATCAGACGAGACTTTGATTAATGAACTCGCATTTAAATTACAGACGATAGAAAACACTCGGATATTTCATATTTTGAGCGTACGTCATAGTTCTTTATGGTAATTAACAGTTGTATTTAGGAAATAATAATCTATGTCCCTATGTCTAAACTCCAGCTAGGTAGAAGTTGTAATTTTTTTTTCGTTTAAACTACAATAACCCTTTCATACTAACTCGGAAATAAGCGAGGCTTTAATCGATGAACTCCCGTCTAAATGACAAACAGTATGAAACACTCGGATACTTCATTTCTAAAAGTATGTAGTAGTTTTCATGGTGACTAACAATTGTACTTAACAAATAACAGACTGCGCTCCATATCAAAAATCTGACTTGAAAATATTTTGATGATTCATTTATCTCAAAATCATTAGTTAATCGTGCTAAAATTTACCTATAACAATTAGAATTTTGAAAATTTCAAATTATATTTTGAACATCTGCATTACGTTAATTTGTAGTTTAAAATTCCATATTAAGTTTGAATATTAGAATATTAAAATTTCATATTAAATTTAAATTTTGAATTCCACATTTGACTTTGGATTAGAAAATTTAAAAAAATTTGGACTAAAAAGAAAATCAACGACATATAGTTTCAACATATTTTTATAACAAATGTATTTAGTTCGTTTATTTTTATGTTTAAGTGAAGATAAAAATTAAAACATGACCGTTAGAAGCCCACTGAACGACTATTTTTGCAATGCTATTCAAAGATGGATTTTCCCTAGGTGTGGGCTTCCATAAAAGGTGTTATATTCAATGTTTAAATTGTTGTTTTTAAGGTATTTTTCAATTTTTAAGAATGTTTTGTTCAAATAAGTGTTATGTACTGCAATATATATAATACGCATGAACATAGCGTGCGCGCGCACACACATATAGGTAATTACTAGATCATATGTAGGCTATGTATATTTAGAAATAACCAAATATAATTAAGCAACTTGTGTCTTGGTACGAATAGTTACCTGAATCATTAACATCCAAAGAAACTATTGATTATCTTGTTTCAATTGTTGATCTTTATAACACCTGCATCCTTTTGGACAATGAAACATCAGACTTAGTAAATTTTGGAGAAGTATACATTGCAAAATACGGTAGTACTAGCAGATCTGATGCATTACGTGGAAATTTGGTTGAATTTGTAAGGTAACAAATGTGATTCACTGTATGGAAATTTGGTTAAATTTGTAAGAAGAAATATAATTAATGCATTGTACATAATAAGCAATTTTTTTACTTGTTTATTTTTGTAAGTATTTCTTCCTAATTAAATTAAACGTCCACATACTTCATCACATCTGCTAGTACTGCCGCATTTTGCAATGCATACTTTTCTGATTTCTATTAACTTTGACACTTCATCGTCTACATCGGTATAGATGTCATTAAGGTCCGTAATCGAATACGAAAACAAAATTACAAGTTCAAAAATATTGGAAGACAAAGTTGAATTAAAGAACAAGTGTTAGAGAGTGAAATTCTTCAGACTTCAAACAAAGACTCACTATTGGGAAAGTATATTTTCAAAACCAACTTTGGATGTTAATGATTCATATGCGAAGTGGTGGTACCGACTAAATTTAAAAACCGGAATAGATAGAAATTCAAATTTGCAGCTCTTTGTTGTGAACACTAGTTGCATATGCAGTGTATTAAAATTATTATTCTTTTGGTAAGGATGGAGGACAAGAGCTCGTTACTGATTTGAGTGAGACCATAATGACTATAACTTTGTATATTGCTAATGTTTATCCTCATATTCAATTTGTTGTAGCCTATGGTGTTCTTGTAACTGATATTGTAATAACTTTTATTTGTGCATGTAACTAACCGCATATATGGCTTATTATTGGACTTCTAACAAAAGTTAAATTATTGAATGAATTTGAAATTTTTGTTCATTACTGGATAATTGATGTACTGTGGCCTTTTCACTTGTATATGCTTTTATAATGTGCATGCAAATATTTAATTAAATTGCATTTTACTTTTGGGCTGTACTATGAATATTTCTTTTACAGAATACTCTACTGGGTTTCTAGTTAAATATAGAAAGGCCGTTTTTACATGTTTCCCAGTAGGTCAAAAAGTAAGTTGTTCCTGAGAATAATATTTGCCACCTCAGAGGGATCAGTGGAAAATTTTCTTTCCTAATTTTTGTTATAATGAACAATTTAAGATGTGCTTAGTCTTTGTAATGATAAATAAGTCGGAGTCTGTGTTTAAGCTATACTTACATGTTGGAAACTTTTAGCTTTTTTTGAACTATTAGGTTTTTTTTTAAAATTTGGTAGAGATTGAATTTTGAATCCTGTGCTTTTTTCAGGATTTATGTTTTAAATAAGATCATGATAATACATTGATTGTAGTCAACGGTTAAGCTCGGTATTCGTGGAAAATTAAAATTAGATCAACATAAGTTATATTATGTTGAAAATGCAGGTCCTAATTGTTATTATGAAATGGTTAGTCAAATGCAAGTCTCATATAAATAAATAATATAATAGTCTTTTATGTTAGAGCAGGACCGGTCTTCACAAGTTAAAATGAAAGAATTTTAATTATTTTTCGTATTTGGATCGTAGTGGAACTATGAAATCTAATCATATTCAATCTACTTAATTTAAGTAAAAAACAGTTAAAAATTAGTTTATGTATTATTTATGATTTTATTATTATATATTTATATGCGTATAATGTGTTTGTGCAACATAATAATATGTATGTGTTTAATGTATACTTATATAGATGTTGAAATTTACATCTATAACGTATTCATTAACTGTTGACACACACAGCCCTTCTATTTATGTGGGTAAATTTTAAAATTTATTTTATATTGTATATAAAATAAACATTTTTTTAAATATTTAACTATATTTTGACCAAGTCAATAAAATTTGAATTCAAATTCAATATCTAAAATATCCAGTTATGACTTAGTAAGACAATTTTAACTTTAAATCTAGATATGTAAAATACAAAATAAAATACATTTTTAACTGTTACATACACACACGTACATAAACACATGTACACACACAAATACACACATACACAACACACATTCAAAAAAAAAAATTTGTTGCCGAAAAAATCTTCTTTAATTCATAAATAATTCAAGATTGCATAATAAAATAAAGTATATATTTATTACTGCAATATAATAAATATTTTATATATATATTATGTATTTAATTCTTTTTGGCCATAACAAATATCTTTTTAATTATGAAACCATTTAATAATTTTATAATAACTTCTTCATGCTGGCTCGGCATGAATTTGGAAATGCTATTTTTTTGTTTAAAATATAATAATTTTATACAACTGCTCATGTACCGCTAATTTGGCTTTTACACTAACTAGCACACCTTTATTGTTCTGAATAAACCCTTGTTGAAGTGAGATTGCAAAAGGATTTTAACTTAGTAATAATAGTTGGATAAAAGCAAAAGTCATAGTTTTAGGTTAAACCAAGAGCACCAAACAGTAATCTAAAAATATGTAAAAGTTTATATGTTCATTTATTTTCTTAAAAGGTAACCACTAATCAATTTTTTATTTCTAATTACGTGAACCATGACTGTTGGTCAACATATTTGTGAAGACTGTATGTGCGGTGGATCGTGTAATATGGATCTAAGTAGTGCAGAAATGTATGATCTGATAAAAGATAGTAGTAAAGTAAATGAATAAAATAAGAATAAGCACACTAGGAATTTTATTCTGGTTAGAACTTCTCATTCTACGTCCAGCCCCTGAATACACTTTGGATTTAACTCTAACTATAAAATCCACACTTAACCCGGAGGAATAAGTACACAAACACCTGAGCAGTCGAACAGGATTTTCGCCTCAACAGCCGAAGAAGACTTTCTGCCTGAGGAACCGAACATGACTTCTACTTGATATAGAAAAACTTTGTTGACAAGTATGTTCTTGATAACACAGATGTGCCTTGAAGTACACCCTTTCTGTAATCAAATCCTCAAGTATTTGAAATGTATGTGAGAACAAGAAAGGAAGATATTGCTTAGAATTAAGGAATATGTAAGTAATTCAGAGATTCAAAGTAATTAGATATAGAATGCTGTTAGAATGCAAGAACATGAGAGCACAAGAGTAAGAGAGAGTAGTTAGAATGATTTCGATGGTTGTAGAATGTTTGGAAACAAGTATATATAGAAAACAGATAGTTGCTCCCATTGATGAAGAGTTCTGACGAAGAAAAGCAACTATTTCCGTTCAGAAATCAATCGCAACCTTTCGCAGAGAAAACATGTCTTTTGAAAATATGACAGTTAGGTTCAGGTCAGTTGACTGGTCGAAAATGGTTAGTCGACTGAAAAATAAAATCTTGTAAAAAATTGTGCACAGATGTGCATGTATGTGCAGCATATACAGAACCAATCGACTTGTCGAAAATGGTCAGTCGACTAGCTGTATGTTTGCAGCACATACAAGCCATTTTTCAAAGAATCAAAATGTGTTTGAGTTGTGTTTTCTTGAGGATAGATTTTACAAAACTTGTAAGACTCAGAAACAAATAAACACACATAGAAATGAGGAGTTCAATATCACCATTGTTCTTGTCTCTCTTTTTGTCGCATGATGCCATACTTGAGTATTGTCTTGCATACGTGAGCGTCGCCTTGTCATGAATCAAAACTATGTGATTTAACATTCTTCACCTTTTCGATTGATGACAACCTATATAAGATATAAATATATATAGTATATGAAGATTTATGATCTCTCCTTGAATATGTGACATCTTTAGTTCCTACAAAAAATGGTTTGTTCAAACTTTCACCCCCTTTGTCATCGACAAAAAGGAAATATAGCCAAAGAAATATAGCCAATGAAATTTTCAAATTCAGAAATAAGAGACTAATTATTACATATCTCTAAAAATACCGAATGTTCATTGCAAAAAGTAGCCAACAATAAGTAACTGACCAAACAACCAACCATACCAACCAAGTCAAGACTATTCTGCATCCGAATTGAATTCTTCCTCATTGACGGGTTGCTTTCTGGGTCTTGAACTGCCAATGCCTTGTCCTCCGCTTCTTGCAGCACTCGTATCTATGCTAGTGTGTTCCTCTGATGTAGACCATATAAAATGAGGAGCAGGACGTTTGCCAGGAGCAGATGCAGTAGTAGTTGCTGAAGAGGAACAAGAGATAACATTCCATAAAGAATTGAAAAAGCCTTTGATTTTGTCCAATTTTTTGTCAAACTTTTTATGACGTGAGTCTAAGGCAAGTTGATTTCTAGAAAGAATTTCGATAGACTCATGGGTGCTATGAGATGAGGTTGCAAGACGAATTTCCTCTTCAGGTTTGGGAATGGAAGAACTTCCGGCTTGGCGGCGACCTTGTTGTCTTTGCTAGTGTTCGAAGGAATCAAAATGAGGAGGTCGAGCCAGTAATTTCATAAGGCTAGAGAGTGCGAATATTGATCAAGCCCACCGTAGAGAATTCCGAGTCAGGTTGGCGAACACCAATATCTAAAAGAAGACGCATGTTATATTCGCCAAAATATATGATATTCATGTTACCGTTATTGAAGCTGAGAAATTCATCTAAAATGCGATGAGGACAATTGACTTGAATGCTGTTCCAGATAGCATATAAGGCTTTGAAGTTTTCAAGGTAAATAAGCTCATAAGAACCAGAGCGGGGAAGTATAGTTCGCATTAAGGTTTTGTGAAGAATCCGAGCCTTTGGTCGTAGAAACTTGGACTTCAAATCTTTCATATCATCTCCCATAAACATATGACTCACTGTATCTCTCCTTTTAGTGTCACATTGAACATCATCTAAAACGTTCCATGTGCCGGAATTTGTAAAATGTGGGCAATACGAGCTAGTGAAAGAAAAACTGGTGTTCCATAAACTAAACTCCAAACACAATCTTCTCTACTAGCGGGATTTTGATGTCCTAAACTAAGGTTAGCATAGAACAACTTGACCATAACATGTTGTGGTGGTTTAAATTATAGTCAAGTAAAGATTCTAAACCATTTCTTCTTGCTAGACTTGAAGACCTTAAGAAGCAAAATCAGAGTGTATCATAAACAATCCTTCGAAAAATCAAGATTTCTTCATGGAGTTCCATCTCTTTAGTGCCGTCGAGTCATATAGCCATTGACCAACTTGAGAATCAATAGGATCAGATGAAGAGGAATCTTGCTTAGCTCTTTTTGATTTGGGAGGAGCCATAATTTTGTAGAATTTGGGTGAAAAAAGTTGAAAACTAGGGGCTAGGGTTTTGTGAATTTCGGCAAAAATTGAGAAGTATGAATGACAGGGGAGAAAAAAGTGAATAAAAAGGGGGTGAAAAGAGGGTTATTTGGCCTTTCAGGTGCAAGTCAGTCGACTGGTCGAATAGGGTCAGTCGACTGACCAGTAACCCGAGAGTTTACTTGGCCTGTAATCAGTCGACTGATCCGTATAGCCAGCCGCCTGGTTGTAGGAAAATCTGGTAGTGAATATTTGTGATATGAATTTTTTTATTCATAATCAAATAAATAAATGATGAAATACATATGCAATAAAGATACAAAACATTTAAAAAGCTGAGAATAAGCTAGTTCAAATCACTTGGTGTCTTGGATTCGTCTGGTTTTATTTTGGTAAATTCCATACATGGTTGTAGCGGATACCAATTACTTTGATGTTCCAAAAGTTGGGAGTCACCAGAGGTTGTTGTGGGCTAGGAAGACCAAGTATTCCTGAAAGAAGTTGAGGGATGACGGGATGGTGAAGGTTAGAGAACATCCTTTTTAGGAGAGCTTCCACAGAATTTAATGTTATTGATTCAATTAAGCTTAATCGTCTAGCATTCATTCTTTGTTCATAATGCATTTTCCTCTGAAGATTAAGTTGTTCTTGTTGATAGTGATGTATATCATCAATTTTCTTCTTTGTATTTGGTGAGATAAAAAGAGCTTTCTTGGCCTTTTTGCTTTCGGGAGTATATCCTGAGTGATATCGACCAAAAGCATGAATTGGTACATTTGCCGGAGTAGGGGTTGGTAGAGATGGTGTAGAGTTCCCGGAAGATGGTGGTGTCGCATATGAAAGCCTAGAGGTGTTGGAGTTATTGGAATCTTGAGAAGCCATAATAGAAAGAATGTTGATTTGTTTTGAGATTGAGTGAGCAAAAAGTGTGCATGAGTGGTCTATTTAATATTGCTGACATCGCCTTTTCCGATGATATATCCTTTAGAATTGTCTCCAAAAGTGACAGAGCTTCCATCTGAGTAAGTAATGTTTGATAGCATATCTTTGTCACCCGTCATATGTTTTGAGCAACCGCTGTCGAGTATCCATTTTCCTCTCTTTTTAAGTGGGACCTGCAAGAAAATAAAGAATAACATTGGTACCCACCTTTTAATAGGGTCCTAAGAGTTAGGTCTTAGGAAACCAAACCCAAGAGGGTTCAGTATCCTCTTTGAAAATATATTTCTTATTTTTATGCACAGGTTCAAAAAATGAATTTGTATATTTCTTCCTAATCGAACTATTCTTTGTTTTAGGAATCCAAATTTTTATAGTTTTTAGATTGGATTTTCTTTTTAAAGGTTCTTTTGTAGTCCAAGGTTTATAATCATTTCTCCTTTTGTTTTCATTTTTAGGTGGAGCTTTTGATTTCTTAACATAACCTAATCCCTTTTTGTTTGAAGCACGTTGAGAATTTTCAATAATACTGGATAAATTTTCTCTTCCTTTATTAAAATTGGAAATGTTTTTAGTAATGTCATCTAGCTTTGTTTTGAGACTGGTGTTATCTGACTCAACAATTTTGATTTTTTTTAGCTCATGATTCTCAGAAGCTAGAAAATCATTCTTTTATTTTTGAGCTTCTATTTCTTGACTTAAAAGAGTGAGTTGAGAATTGTTAGAGAGCGAATCTTGAATTTTCTCAAGTTCTTCTTCTGATATTTTCTTCTCGTCTTTAAGCATATCTCTTTCGAATTCTACTCTTTTCTGATTTTCCAAAGCTTCTTTATATTTTATTTTAAGACTTTTTAAAGTGTCTAGAAGTTCTGAATTTATTTCTATCATATCATCAAAAGTTAGATCACTAACCTCATTATCTTTTGCCATGAAGCATACATTTGCTTGTTCATTATCACTATCGCTTTCGCTTTCAGAAGATGAAGAATCTGAGTCATCCCATGTTACTGAAAAACCTTTTCTCTTGAATTTGTCCTTCTTATTCTTGTTGTTGTCTGCTTTCTTCTGTCCTGGACAATCTTTTTGTACGTGTCCCTTTTTGTGGCAGTTGAAACATTCTATTACTGAGGTTGATGATTTATTGGAATTGTTGATGAAGCTTCGTTTTCCATTACTCTTGTTCCATTTTCTATATTTCAGAAACTTTTTAAATTTTTTGGCAATAAATGCTAGGCCTTCCTCATCTGAATCTGAGTATTCTTCTTCAACATGAAAAGCTATGTTCTTTTTGTCTAGTTCTTGTACTCTTTTAGCCTGCAAATTTACTTCATAGGACATTAGATTTTCTATTAACTCTTCTGGTTTCATGGTAGAAAGATCATTAGCTTCTTCAATAGCTAAGACTTTTCTTTTCCTTTCATCCGTTAAAGAGTTAAGGTTTTTTGAAACAATATCAAAGTCGAAATATATCTCTCCTAGTCCTAATAAAGAATGATGAATATCTTGAAATTTAGAGTACATATCATTTATAGATTCATCTTGCTTCATCTTAAAATTTTGAAATTGATTCTTAAGCATAGATATTTTACTTTGTTTAACCTTGTTAGTACCTTCATGAGTGACTTTTAGTGTTCTCCAAATTTCATAGGCAGTGTTGCACATACTAACACAATTAAACTCATTTTTATCTAAAGCACAAAATAACATGCTCATGGCTTTGGCATTTGAAGCAGCATCTTGTTTTTGTGTGTTTGACCATGTTGAATATTCAGTTGTGGGTATGTGATATTCTGATTGTGTAATGTTCCATGAATCAAAACTATTTGCTTGCATATATATATATATATACACACACACCCATTTGTGTAGCCCAATAGTTATAATTCATGCCATTAAACATTGGAGGTCGTGTAGTGGATTGACCTTCAATAAAACTGGTGTTAGTGTTACTATCCATATTACTGAGATATCAAATAATTGTGTGACGGTTATAAGATGACCTAATGCTCTGATACCAAATGTGAAGACTGTATGTGCGGTGGATCGTGTAATATGGATCTAAGTAGTGCGGAAATGTATGAACTGATAAAAGATAGTAGTAAAGTAAATGAATAAAATAAGAATAAGCACACCAGGAATTTTATACTGGTTCGAACTTTCCATTCTACTTCCAGTCCCAGAATACACTCTGGATTTAACTCTAACTATAAAACCCTTACTTAACCCGGAGGAATAGGTACATAAACACCTGAGCAGCTGAACAGGATTTTCGCCTCAGCAGCCGAAGAGGACTTTCTGCCTGAACAACCGAACAAGACTTCTACTTGATATAGAAAAACTTTGTTGAAAAGTATGTTCTTGATAACACAGATATGTCTTGAAGTACACCCTTCCTATAATCAAATCCTCAAGTATTTGAAATGTATGTGAGAATAAGAAAGGAAGATATTGCTTAGAATCAAGGAATATCTAAGTAATTCAGAGATTCAAAGTAATTAGATATAGAATGCTGTTAGAATGCAAGAATATGAGAGCACAAGAGTAATAGAGAGTAGTTAAAATGATTTCGATGATTGTAGAATGTTTGAAAACAAGTATATATAGAAAACATAGAGTTGCTCCCATTGATGAAGAGTTCTGACGAAGAGAAGCAACTATTTCCATTTAGAAATCAATCACAACCTTTCATAGAGAAAATGTGTCTTTTGAAAATATGACAGTTAGGTTCAGGTCAGTCGACTGGTCGCAAACTGTCAGTCGACTGAAAAATAAAATCATGTAAAAAAATTGTGCACAGATGTGCATGTATGTGCAGCATATACAGAACCAGTCGATACAAGCCATTTTTCAAAGAATCAAAATGTGTTTGTGTTGTGTTTTCTTGAGGATAGATTTTACAAAACTTCTAAGACTCAAAAACAAATAAACACACATAGAAATGAGGAGTTCAATATCACCATTGTTCTTGTCTCTTTTTTTGTCGCATGATGCCATACTTGAGTATTGTCTTGCATACGTGAGCATCGCCTTGTCATGAATCAAAACTATATGATTTAACAATATTAAGTACAAAAGGATAAAGATATCACAAAATAGTTTGTAAAAGTACATTATTACACAACATACATAAGATACTTTTGGGTGTAAATGCATAATTTAGGTGACAACCAATCAAATTATGATAGTACCTACCAAGATATGTTCTATATCAACTAAATTCATTTGTTCGAGGATTAGTACAAGATGAAAATATGACATTATCTATAAAGGTGTGCTAAAGTTCATCAATTTGATCAAATTCATGTAACTAAATACATTCGTATTTTGTTTGTTAATTCCTCATTTTAACTCTTATTACTAATGTATACTAAAATTGCAACTTTATAAACCCTAATGAGATTTTGCTAGCTTTAAATGATTTTATGCTAATCAACACATAGAAAAATGAATTTTATTTATCTGCATAAAACATCCTATAATATTTCTTTACACTTTTTATATTTTATTTTAAAATATATCTATTTCTATGCACCAGAAAGTTGTAAAATACCTTGTATTCGTTTGTTTTTGAATTACCTAGAGTAATAAGCCACCGTCAATGGGTGATTTCATACACTTAAGTTTGCTTTTCAGGAATTATGGGTTATTATGCACTCATTTCACTTGAACTTTACCTGGAGAATTATAATAGCACTAATATCTATATAATTTTAGTGATACAATATTTCAATGTAGTTTGAAGAAATTTTAGAATGCCCTATTATTGCTAATTAGTGTATCATGAGATGCCAAAATGGTATTAAATGGTTTAGGTTTCTTTATTCACCTAATAAATGACCGAAAGAGTTATTATGTGCCTATGTGATATTTGTCCTATAGTTGTAATTAGTCATCTATCGACTTTATAGATATGTACTTTATATGCTCTTACCCACGTATTTCTCATCTTATTTTTCTAAATGCGACAAGAATATTTCTTAGAACCAATAAAGCATAATGTGATCATCTACTTATAAATGGGTAGGGTCGATCCATTTATGTATCTTTATTAAATGGATCATATATCAGTTGATCCATTATTAAAATGGTTATAAACGGGTAACTCATTTAGCCATTTATTAAAGATCTAAAGATTTAAAAGTATAAATTTGAAAATATGGATTTCAAAAAATAGAATTTTGAAATTTTTGAAATTATTCACACTGGCTTGGAATAGGACGAGATTTAACTCACATCATCATTACAAACTATATGGAATACTCAGATATTTCATATTCTGAACTTATGTCGTAGTTCCCCATGGTACTAACAGTTGTACATGACAAATAACATGCTTCATTCCATATCTAAACTTTGTCTAAGAAAAATCACTATTTTTCAAACTAAAATAATTTCTTTATATTAACTCGGATTCAGACGAGACCTTGATCAATGAACTCACATTTAAATTGCAGACAGTAAAAAACATTCTGGTACTTTATATTTTGAATGTATGCAGTAGTTCTCTATGTGACTAACAATTATATCTAGGAAATAATAGTCTGTATCCTCATGTTTAAACTTCGATCGGGTAGAAGTCCAATTTTTTCCGTTTAAATTGCAGTAATTTCTTCATACCAACTTGGAATTAAGTGAGATACTGATCGATGAACTTCCATCTAAATGACAAATAGTATGAAATACTCGGATACTTTATTTCTAAATGTGCATTGTAGTTTTCAGGGTGACGGTTATATTTAGCAAATAACAGGCTGTACCCCATATCAAAATTCCGACTCAAAATTATTTCGATGATTCATTTATCTCAAAATCAATGGGTAGTTGTGCTAAAATTTACCTACAACAATTAGAATTGTGAAATTTTCAAATTTTCAAATTATATTTCGAACATTTGCATTATGTTAATTTGTAGTTTAAAATTGAGTTTTAAGTTTGAATATTAGAATATTAAAATTTCATATTTAAATTAAATTTTGAATTTCGCATTTGACTTTGTTAGGATTTGAAAATTTAAAAAATTTGGACTAAAAAGAAATTATACAACATATAGTTTCAACATATTTTTATAACATATGTATTTAGTTTATTTTTATATTTAACTAAAGATAAAAACTAAAACTTGATCATTAGAAGCCCACTGAACAACTATTTGTACAATGCTATTCGAAGATGGATTTTCCCTAGGTGTGGGCCTCCGTAAAAGGTGTTATATATTCAGTATTTAAATGGTTATTTTAAGGAAGTTTTGTTCAAATAAGTGTTATGTAATGCAATATATATAATACGCGTAAACATAGCGTGCGCGCACACACACATAGGTAATTACTAGATCATATGTAGCCTTTGCATATTTAGAAATAACCAAATATAATTAAGCAACTTGTGTATTGGTACGAATAGTTACCTGAATCATTAACATCCAAAGAAACCATTGATTATCTTGTTTCAATTGCTGATCTTTATAACACATGTATCCTTTTGGACCATGAAGCATCAAACATAGTAAACTTTGAAGAAGTATACATTACAAAATGCGGTAGCACCAGCAGATTTGATGCATTATGTGAACATTTGGTTAAATTTGTAAAGTAACAAATGCGATGCATTATATGGACATTTGGTTAAATTTACAATAAGAAATATAATTAATGCATTCTACATAATAAGCAATTTTTTTACTTGTTTATTTTTGTAAATACTTCTTACAAATTTAATCAAACGTCTACATACTGCATTACATCTGCTAGCACTACCACATTTTGCAATGTATACTTCTTCGAATTCCATTAACTTTGATGCTTCATCGTCTACATCTGTATAGATGTCATTAAAGTCTGCAATTGAACACGGAAAAAAAATATAAGTTTAAACATACTGGAACACAAAGTTGAATTAAATAACAAGTGTTAGAGAGTGAAATCCTTCAGACTTCAAACAAAGACTCACTGTAGGGAAAGTATGTTTTCAAAAGCAACTTTGGATGTTAATGATTCACATGCGAAGTAGTGGTACCGAATAAATTTAAATACCAAATAGATAGAAATTCAAATTTTAAATTTGGAATTTAATAATTATGTGTTTGATTTTGGGCTGCATATAATGAACACAGGATGCGACAAGGGCAAAAGGCTTATCTTATCCGAAATTTTCAGTTAATAGAACAATGTTTCATGTACTTTGTTAAATGTATATTTCGTAGTTAACTGAACAAATGTCAGTGCATATCTTACTAAAATTCACAGTTCTTTATTGTAAACACTGGTTGCACACGCAGTGTGTCAAAAAGTATTATTCATTTGATAAGGATGGAGGAGAAGAGATCTTTACTGAATTGAATGAGACCATAATGACTGTGACTTTGTATCTATTGGTAATGCTTGTCCTCATAATCAGTTTGCTGTCGCCAATGGTTTTTCTTGTAACTGATATTGTAATCACTTCTATTTCTTCATGTAACAAAAGTTAAATTATTGAATGAATTTTTAATTTTCCTTCATTATTGGATAATTGACGTACTATGGCATTTTCACTTGTATATGATTTTATAACGTGCATCCAAATATTTAATTAACTTGCGTTTTATTAAATATAGAAAGGTCGTTTTTACATGTTGCCCAGCAGGTCAAAAAGTAAGTTGTTCCTGAGAATAATGTTTTCCACCTCAGGTATTCGAATGTATTGACTAGGAAATGGAAAAGAGAGCTAAAAGAAAAATGGAAGAGAGCGCTGATAGAGAAATGGAATAGAGCGCTGACCAGGATCATGATCCTACACTAGGTGAAGTCAAATTATGGTATGTGTATTCTATAATTCTCCACCGGTATTCTCTTCAATTTCTCTCTTAGCACTCTCTTCCATTTTCTGGTCCTTACATTTGGATAACCGATTGATCTCCCCTAACACCCTTTCTAGGCCTTTATCGACTCCGCAACAGTGATGGTAGGTTTCATCATGACTACGCTTGAAATAGGGTTACGCTTTCCATAAGCTTCTGATTTATACAATGCATCTTCAACCGATTTTGCAAGGTTTGAAGCAAAAGGGTTACGAGGGTATTCAAGAAAGGAAGGTTTCATTTTTAAATATAATTTAATGTTAGTGAACTTCTAGTACAGATCCTATTTTTATTAATTTTACATCCATAATGTTACAAAATTACATTGTTGCTCCGTATGGTCTAGAGAAATAATTCAAGGAAAGATAAATGTGTAATATAATTACCATATGTGCCCCTTGACTATTATTAACTGATTTTGTGGTGGCTTATATTATATTATTATACTCATTGGGTTTTGTTATTGTAAGTATTCTAATTTTTTTTATACTTATTGCAATTAAAATGTTAATCAAAATTAGTACATAGTTTCCATTGCCAAGACAACTCTTTTAAAAATACTGGACATAAGCTTGCATTTAAGGCAAAAAGATGTAAAATATTCTTATGTGAAAACATATGATGCTAAATTAATGAAACTTAAACTACATATTTCATTACACTTAAATACACCCATAGTAATAAGACAATTGATATTTTAATATATAAGTCCCATAATGATCATATTTTATTTATTTTTATGCATAACGTAGAGATAAAACTAATAATATATTGAATATAAATATTTCTTATAGTGCATATTACATATTATTCAAATTTCCAACAATATGGTATTTGCTACGCTGATATTTTTGTCTATTATAAGTCTTGATAATTAAATATATGAACTTTTAATACTTTAATAACATATGGTATTTAGGTACTTTAATGATACACAACAATATACATCCTATAAATATTTGATCAAGGAAACGATAATACTTAGTTATTATTATTGCTTGATTGGTTGTTTAACTCAAAAGCTTTAAGTACGAACACCTCGTGAATTTAGTTTCACAATTTGACTACGGGATATTCGATAAATAATAATGTTGGTTTAAAATTAAAGAAATTATGAATATGTTTTATATAATTGATTTTGTAAACTGGATATATATAAAACATGCATTATAAAGGAATTTTTAAGAATTTAAATTTCAGTATTTTTGAAAGGAATTTCGAACGATTTTTGGAAAAGGAATAATGATAGTATTTTTTCTAAAATGGGATTTTGAAAACGAAAAACAATCTTATGATTAATCAATTCGAGTGGCTTGAAAGAAACTAAAAATGATCAGGCTATGCGTTCGGATGGCAAACGCTTCTCCTAAGTGTTCCTCTTCTTGTTAAGGAAATATGTGATACTGTTGACATTACCTAGTTCCTTGATATCATTTTTGAGTTACTCGATCTATATAATTTTCTAAAGTTTAAAAAGGATAATGTGAATGATTAATTGATAAATTAATTGATGGTTTTCAATTTTTATCAAATTGTGCTATCTTAATTAATAAGCATTGGTATGCTTTGATCTTTTAAAAAAAGTTATCAATGAATGATTTTGGGTTTGTAGTAAACGATGTTTTAGCAACATTTGTTTTTAAACCCTTGAATGACACTTTGGAAGAAATTTTATGGGTCTATTTATATCTTTAATAATGAGATTTTAAAGATAATAACAAGTGTTGTAATCTTTTATAAAAAGTTAGAAAATATTATAATAACATGTTCTAGAAAGAGAAGTTCATTATAACAATATTTTTGTAGTAATTATTTTAGTCTCTTTGATTATATTTTAAAGGTAAGAGGAAAAAACTTGTTAAGTAATTTGTGAATTGTGAATATACTTGTAACATTTGAATAAGTATATAAATACTTTTTAAATTTTAAAACTAGTATAAGTAAAGAATATATATATATATATATATAACAGGTTTTAATTAGTAAAGGAGTGTTAATCGGTAAAGAATGTTTTCACCAAATAAAGAATGTTTTAACATTTGATTTTAGATAAAGGAAGTTTTTGGTAATTTATCAATTTAATAAATTATTTTGAAAAAGGAACTATATTTTTTTAGAAACCATTAAGATATGTTTAGTGATGTGTTATAATAAAACGAAATTTATCTTTTGAAAAGAAATGCTTTTTTTAAGTAGAAATATTTGAAAATAAAAATGTAAAATGGTTATGTGTAAAGAAGTATATTTATAAAAGTTTGAATAAAAGATGAAAGTTTCATAAAGTACTTTCATAGGAATTTTAGAAAGGTTAATAAATATATATGAAGTATGTGGATCATCACGTCATAAGATTTAGTCTGAGATTCAAGTGCAGAACTTTGAGGTGTTTACACCGGTCCAAAAAAGAATTTATCACTTGATTCTTGATAACGAACATTGATGTGGATTTATGGTTAGATACTTAAGTTTCTATCATAGGCGAGAGTTATGCAAGAAAAACTAAAATTCTGATCGAAAAGCCTGATCAGTGTCCGTACTAAAAGATCGGGGGATCAATACTAGTTAAGAAGTGAAGTTGTGAATTTCAATAGTAGATCGAATGTAACGACCCTAGATTTTTATTTAATTTAAGTTAATAATTAAATAAATTTTTGAATAAAATTTGTGAAATAAATCGATAAGGTGATGCGAGTTTCCCCGATATCTAAGTATATTTGTATAAATTGTTTAAAAATTTAAATTCTTGTATATATGTGAATATATGTGTATTGAGCATATGTGAGTAAATTTGAAATAATATATATATATATATATATATGTATATTTGATTTGAATTTAAATCTTTATATAAATGGTTTAGAAATGAAAATATATCCGATAGAGAGACAGTTATATATACATTCAAAACAAAGAAATAGAAATGTATACAAGACAAGAAGTAAAGTAAAAACAAAAATATCTATATACAAACAAGTCTAAGTGCATACAAGAAAATAAATAAAATAAACTAAATATACAGTCAAGCAAGAAACAAAGTAAAATAAAATATCAATACAAATGAAGCTTGCAAGAGAAGACACTCAAATTTATCACATATATTGTATCAGCCGAAATGAAGATAGATTTGTACACAACATATCAGCCAAGATGATAGCTTCATTTCAGTAAACAAAATAAAGTATATCTATACAACATATAGGCAAGTTCTAATGTATGAATGCAAGGACAAGTTCACTTTTTCAAAAGAAAAAAAAGGGGTGTCAGGCCTTATTATATACAAGTATGGTATAAAGTGTATTCATATACAAAAATATAATAAGAAAAGCAAGAAGCTACATCACACTATCTCAAGCATATTGTACAGCCGAAGATACAAACATAAGAAGACACAAAGGACTGAAGCATTTAATGCTAGCATAAACAAAGTCAAATTCGAAATGTTATCAGCCTCCAAACAAGAAAATATCCCTGCTCATTTTGTACAAAGCAAATTATATCACTTATACATCCCCTGCAAACTCATTTCCTAGATATCAAACCACTTCATTTCAAATTCGTTCCCTTCTAGCTGAGAAAATATCATTCAAAGCTTAAACAAAATACAACATAAACATCAAACAAATCAAGGCAACCCAGAGATCAAGAAGATGATTCCAGCTAACACATCAAAGCCTGTTTCAAAAAAAAAAAAAACAAAGCTCTGTTCTTCAAAATGAAAGGTGAGCAACTTTGTTTTTCTAGACTTCTTTGTTTTGACTAAGTGAGTAAACTTTTAAACAAAAAATTAAATAAATCGGGAAATCTCTGTGCTCATGATTTGTTTATATGTTTATATGTATGTGTTTGTGCAAGCTTCAGTGCATTTATGTAAGTGTGCATATCAGTTGTTTTGAATATCCCTGATCTAGTAAAGTCACTGCCTTTAAACTGATAACATGAGACCCTACTGTTTTGATGCCTATGACTTATGTTTAAGTAAACTCGTAATATATGTTTGTAAATAAGTGGGTATGATGGGTTTTAGGACTCTGGAAACTTGTGTGAATGCCTAGATTTTTACAGTGACCATCTCTGTTTTTAACTACAGGGATGTAAAACTTAGTTTAACTTCAAATTTCTTCCTACTCTAATTTCTTTTAGGCCTGAGTAGTTAAAACAAAGTGGTTGTTTTAAATCTTAACTAGGCTTTAAAAATATTTGCAATAATTTTAGATTGAAGGCATTGTCTGGAAAAGGTGAAAAACAGAGAACTTGAGGAAATGTTAAAAACCAAACCTTATAATTTGTTAATACAATTATATATCTGGGATAGTAGATGAAAGATAGGATTTTTAAGGTCGAGTTGGAAATTTTTAAGGGAGTATTGAATGTGGGATTTAGTGATGTCTGGAAATCGAGTTTTTGGGTTTCTCTTGTGATCTAGGCAATCTGGAGAGTCGTAGTTCGTTCGGGAGGTGGATGAACGACCGGAGACTTTGACAAAAATGTATGATGATGTTTTACATCAGTGGGGAAGTGGTGGTTGGTAGGTGAAGTCTAGAACCCTAATTTTGCTATGCTAAGGAAAAACAATCACCGTGGCCTGGAGAGCTGATCGAGTTCGTCGAGTTTTTGGGCATGGGTAGTCGACGCGTAGTCGAAGTCGTAGCCGGAGGGATTGGTTGTCAGGTGGTCGGAGCTAGGAGGAAGCGGCGCTGACAGGTTTGAGGGAAGTGATGCTGTTGCGTTGCCAGGTCTGAGTTTCGACCTCGAATTCGATTCGAGTTGAAGTGTTGGGTTTGGGTGGTTGAGATCATGCTGGAGGATGATCGTTGACGTGGGGACCTCGTTGCAGTCGATCGGAGATGATCGAAATTGTGGTGCACGTGCACAGTGATTTACTGGCGTGCGTAAATTCTGGTAGCAGGAAATAGTACGCGAGTTTCTCGAGTAGTTCAGGGTATTTCTCGAAGTAGGCTGGTGTTCGACTCGAAGAAGAAGTTGCGTGAAGACCAGGGGAGAGTCTCGGGGTAATTCGTGAAGTACTCGAAGTGCTACTCGAGTTGAAGAGGGAAGTACTCGGGTTGTTGTTATGTGCCTGTTTTTGAAAGCCTGGCAGTTGTAAAGTTTTCAAGTTTGGAAGCAGGGTTTTAACAGAGTTAAAACCAAAAATTTAAATGTGGATTCAACTTAAGTTTTGTCTCCATAGTTTTAAAATAAAAATAAGTTTTATAAAAATAAAATGTTTAACAACTTTAAAATGTGTTAATGTATAATTTAAAGCGTGTAAGTTTTGCTAAGTTGAGATTTATATTATTTTGAATCTAAATTTGTAAGTGAGCATTTGATTATAAATAAGAAAATGTTTTATTTTTAAATAAATGAAAATCAAGGATTTGAAAATATTTATTAAAATAAATAAATAACTAGTTTGATATATTAATGATAGGATTAATTAATTTGGTAATTAAAGGCTAAATTAGTTAATTAAGGTTTAAGATAATTAATTGGTAATAAATGGAAAATTGAGAATCATTAATTTAAATAAGCGTTGAATTTTAATTTATGATTATTAATTAATAAAGTAAGTAAGGATTAATTAAGTTATATTGATTACTTAATTAATTAAATAACTAAAGATTAATTAATGAGTTATTAAAGATGAAATTTAATTGTAAGTAATAAGAAATCTTAATTTAATTACTTTAGAAAAGTAATTTAAGAGGTGTTAATAATTAACGAAGGTTATTAACCAGGATTAGAAATTCATAAGTAATTAATCTAATTTGAATAAATCAGATAATTAACTGACCTTACTTATGAATATTTGGATTTGATTGGATGATTGAATTGTTTGATATTTCCTGATCTATGATGTTTTGTGATATATTCTGATTTGTGTGTAATCTTTACTGTAGTTTATTTATCTGAAATTTATATATATCTGTGATCTGTGAATGAACGATAAGCGTTGTTCTTATACCGGTTATCGAATTATATTTCTGTATTCTGATATGTGATGATTCATTGTGTTGCACTATTGTGTGAAACCTCTGGACTACACTTTACACACACAAATATGGGTTTCACGTGGAAATCGATTAAGTCACAGATAATTCAAATCGAGGTTTTTGAAATTGAAATTTTAATTTCAATTGATTTTGAAATTGGAAATCTGGGGTTTAAAGTGAAAAGCTTTTGAAATAGAATTTCAAAGATAAAAGTTATTTTGAATAACTTAATCGAGTTTGAAAATTTAAATAATTGGATTTGAATTTGAATTCAATATTTAGAATTGAATTCAATGATTTGGGAAAACTAATTGTTTTCAACCAATAAAAGCTCTTATATAAGAAATGGATTTCCAAGTTTAATTGAAGGAATTTCAAGTTTTAAATTGGAAAATGGTTTTCCAAGTTATGAATGAATTGTTTTGAAAAGCTATGATTTGAATCTGTTATCTTTAACAGATTTAAAATAATGATTGGTTTAAACCATTTGAAATGGGATTGTTTTGAAAGCTATAAGTTAAATCTTGATTTAAAGATTTAACGAGTTAATCAAATTGAAATGGAAATTAATTTGGAAAATCTGTGAATGAATCTTTTGTTTAAAAGATAAAAAATGTGGAAAATTGTTAAACCATTTAAGGTTGTTAAAATGAATCTTTTTGTTTAAAGATTTAAAATGGTAATTTGTTTAAACCATTTGAAGAAAAATTTTGGGTAATAAGTTGTGACTTAATTGAAATCCCAATATCCATATGTTTTAAAGTATTGCGCTCATTATTCGGTTTAACCGGGAGAGGACCTTTGTGTCATATAACCCATTCCGAATAAGTGATACGTCGTATATGGATAGCATTTGAAGACCGGTGGTGAAGACCGGATATTTTCGAAAACGAAAGGACAACTCGTCGAATGTCTCTGCATCGACTGGCCCCGATATAGAGATTTTATCACCCTTTGTGATGGGAAGTCCGGACGTGATTGGAAATTATCCGGAATTGCAAGGGCTTCGTGAGAAGTGCCTTCGGTTCTGTTCGAACCCGGAACAGACTTGTATGGATACATGTCTGACATTACACTTTGAGATATAAAGCAGATTTCTTTCAAATACATTTCTGTTGGTGGCGGAGAATTTATTCTCTTAGCTTAACACCCTTCTCTGAGACGTACGAGCTCAGAGGTTATGTAGTTGAAGGTTATCAGCGATATATTCCCAATTTGGTAATGTGGCATGCTGAGTGTTGCTGTGTGATGATCAGTGTTTGATCATTTGTGATATGATCATTTGTTTGATCTTATATCTTTGTGATCATAGGTTGATCATCTGTTGACCCAAAGCGTGGCTTTTTGAAAAAGCGTAGCTTTGTGGACGAGACTTCGTCAGGGCCTCACAACCCGGAAATGGTCGAAACAGGAATGTTGCGGCAAGGTTATGAGGGTCGCGCCCTTTAGGGTATGTCATTTCCTTCTGGAAAAGGGTGGTATCATGGTATGGAGCCCAGATACTTACTCATGTGGATACACTTTATTATGTGTGATGTTGGTTTAGAGGCGCCTCGGATAAAGGTCCCAAAGGACCGGGGGGTGGCATATTCGTGAGTTACCTGTTACAGGGGTAACCCGGCCTTGTTGGCAGAGAGCAGTTTGTCTCTCGGGACGTCCCGCCAGAGGCGATCCCATGCGGCGGAAGGAAGTTCCTTAGCCTGACCATTTGTTGGAAATCCATTTCTCCAATACGAACCTTGTACGGTTTTAGTTGTAGAACCTACCATCTAATATGGTAGCTATAGTAGGCATAGTATAATGGTACCTATGCTGGCTAAGATTAATATTATACTTTCAAATTGTTTTCCACTATGCACTAATAATAATAATCCAATGATTTGCGTAGTAAGCATGTTTGACTATCATAAGAAGAAATCTCCTCCAATTCTGCGTTTGCATTGTGTGTGTGGCGGGAGGTCTTATGGTAGTTTCATTTTCCAAAAGCATTGCGGGTTTCAATGTTTTAAAATTCTTTTGTTGTTTGTTTAAAAGATAAACTGTTTTTGTTGCTCACACCAGTCCCATGACTGATCCGGAGTTTATTGTTCCTTTCCTAAACTCTGGGTGCTCATAATTTTCCACACGAGCAGTCTAGAGTTGGGTTTCTTTTCAGATATTCAGGTTTAGTAGATTATCTGGAGCTAGTTCATTCATCGGAGTTGCTTATCTTGGAGTTGTGGATTCATTCTTGTCCGAAGATCAATTTGGAGTTATCATTTCTATTGTTATCATTTTCTTTTCCGCTGCTATTTGTTGTATCATATCTCTGATGTATATTGATATTCATTGTATCATTCTGTTGTAACAGATATTGTATATCAATGTATTATTCTTTTCTTCCGCTGTGTTATTTACTTAATTGTGTTATAGCTCCGGCGAACCGGATTCGAACGGTCGAATCTACGGCATTCTAGTACAATGTGAAGTACGGATGTTGATTTTCGAGCGGGCAAAACCCGATACGTTACATGTGGTATCAGAGCTAAGGTTGAACTTTAGCTCAGGAGTATAACACGTTAAGTAGCTCATTAGAGATAGAGTGAAGTAAACTCTAGAATGAGTAATCTCTCAGATATCCGTTCGAATGCCTCAGTAAATTCTCTTGCTATCCACTGATAGTGAGTATGAGTGTAAGAAGAAGACGAGATAGGGGACAGGGGAATATGACTATAATCGGTCAATACTCTGTAACAACGAGGAAGCAATCTTTTCTCTATCAATCTCTTTTGTTCAACATCTTTTCTCAATTCTTCGATAATTTCTGGTAGATCCAGAAAGAAAATTCGATATATTAATATGGGACATAAACTCCAGATAGGCCAGACTTGTTTGTTTGGATGAATTGGTTGCTTTGATTGCTATGGTTGGTAGGTATACTTTAATTCTAAACTGAAAATTTTGAAATTGTATCCATGTAACTATCTATTCTTTGGGTCCCAATATATTCTACGAATGGTTAGTTATCACTTCGAACTGACCGATGCCACTCCATATTTCGTAGATCTGGATAACCCGAGTATTTTGTTGATTGTTAAACAGATTCGTTCTTGTATCTGTTATTGATATTCTGATTTGGTAAGCCAAATGCAGAATAGATATTCAGTTGATTTGATGAAACATTCTTCATCTGTCTTTGTTTTCGTGCCTGTGAATTTCGAGGATGAAATTCTTTTAAGGGGGGAAGTTTGTAACGACACTAGATTTTTATTTAATTTAAGTTAATAATTAAATAAATTTTTGAATAAAATTTGTGAAATAAATCGATAAGGTGATGCGAGTTTCCCCGATATCTAAGTATATTTGTATAAATTGTTTAAAAATTTAAATTCTTGTATATATGTGAATATATATGTATTGAGCATATGTGAGTAAATTTGAAATAATATATATATATATATATATGTATATTTGATTTGAATTTAAATCTTTATATAAATGGTTTAGAAATGAAAATATATCCGATAGAGAGACAGTTATATATACATTCAAAACAAAGAAATAGAAATGTATACAAGACAAGAAGTAAAGTAAAAACAAAAATATCTATATACAAACAAGTCTAAGTGCATACAAGAAAATAAATAAAATAAACTAAATATACAGTCAAGCAAGAAACAAAGTAAAATAAAATATCAATACAAATGAAGCTTGCAAGAGAAGACACTCAAATTTATCACATATATTGTATCAGCCGAAATGAAGATAGATTTGTACACAACATATCAGCCAAGATGATAGCTTCATTTCAGTAAACAAAATAAAGTATATCTATACAACATATAGGCAAGTTCTAATGTATGAATGCAAGGACAAGTTCACTTTTTCAAAAGAAAAAAAAGGGGTGTCAGGCCTTATTATATACAAGTATGGTATAAAGTGTATTCATATACAAAAATATAATAAGAAAAGCAAGAAGCTACATCACACTATCTCAAGCATATTGTACAGCCGAAGATACAAACATAAGAAGACACAAAGGACTGAAGCATTTAATGCTAGCATAAACAAAGTCAAATTCGAAATGTTATCAGCCTCCAAACAAGAAAATATCCCTGCTCATTTTGTACAAAGCAAATTATATCACTTATACATCCCCTGCAAACTCATTTCCTAGATATCAAACCACTTCATTTCAAATTCGTTCCCTTCTAGCTGAGAAAATATCATTCAAAGCTTAAACAAAATACAACATAAACATCAAACAAATCAAGGCAACCCAGAGATCAAGAAGATGATTCCAGCTAACACATCAAAGCCTGTTTCAAAAAAAAAAAACAAAGCTCTGTTCTTCAAAATGAAAGGTGAGCAACTTTGTTTTTCTAGACTTCTTTGTTTTGACTAAGTGAGTAAACTTTTAAACAAAAAATTAAATAAATCGGGAAATCTCTGTGCTCATGATTTGTTTATATGTTTATATGTATGTGTTTGTGCAAGCTTCAGTGCATTTATGTAAGTGTGCATATCAGTTGTTTTGAATATCCCTGATCTAGTAAAGTCACTGCCTTTAAACTGATAACATGAGACCCTACTGTTTTGATGCCTATGACTTATGTTTAAGTAAACTCGTAATATATGTTTGTAAATAAGTGGGTATGATGGGTTTTAGGACTCTGGAAACTTGTGTGAATGCCTAGATTTTTACAGTGACCATCTCTGTTTTTAACTACAGGGATGTAAAACTTAGTTTAACTTCAAATTTCTTCCTACTCTAATTTCTTTTAGGCCTGAGTAGTTAAAACAAAGTGGTTGTTTTAAATCTTAACTAGGCTTTAAAAATATTTGCAATAATTTTAGATTGAAGGCATTGTCTGGAAAAGGTGAAAAACAGAGAACTTGAGGAAATGTTAAAAACCAAACCTTATAATTTGTTAATACAATTATATATCTGGGATAGTAGATGAAAGATAGGATTTTTAAGGTCGAGTTGGAAATTTTTAAGGGAGTATTGAATGTGGGATTTAGTGATGTCTGGAAATCGAGTTTTTGGGTTTCTCTTGTGATCTAGGCAATCTGGAGAGTCGTAGTTCGTTCGGGAGGTGGATGAACGACCGGAGACTTTGACAAAAATGTATGATGATGTTTTACATCAGTGGGGAAGTGGTGGTTGGTAGGTGAAGTCTAGAACCCTAATTTTGCTATGCTAAGGAAAAACAATCACCGTGGCCTGGAGAGCTGATCGAGTTCGTCGAGTTTTTGGGCATGGGTAGTCGACGCGTAGTCGAAGTCGTAGCCGGAGGGATTGGTTGTCAGGTGGTCGGAGCTAGGAGGAAGCGGCGCTGACAGGTTTGAGGGAAGTGATGCTGTTGCGTTGCCAGGTCTGAGTTTCGACCTCGAATTCGATTCGAGTTGAAGTGTTGGGTTTGGGTGGTTGAGATCATGCTGGAGGATGATCGTTGACGTGGGGACCTCGTTGCAGTCGATCGGAGATGATCGAAATTGTGGTGCACGTGCACAGTGATTTACTGGCGTGCGTAAATTCTGGTAGCAGGAAATAGTACGCGAGTTTCTCGAGTAGTTCAGGGTATTTCTCGAAGTAGGCTGGTGTTCGACTCGAAGAAGAAGTTGCGTGAAGACCAGGGGAGAGTCTCGGGGTAATTCGTGAAGTACTCGAAGTGCTACTCGAGTTGAAGAGGGAAGTACTCGGGTTGTTGTTATGTGCCTGTTTTTGAAAGCCTGGCAGTTGTAAAGTTTTCAAGTTTGGAAGCAGGGTTTTAACAGAGTTAAAACCAAAAATTTAAATGTGGATTCAACTTAAGTTTTGTCTCCATAGTTTTAAAATAAAAATAAGTTTTATAAAAATAAAATGTTTAACAACTTTAAAATGTGTTAATGTATAATTTAAAGCGTGTAAGTTTTGCTAAGTTGAGGTTTATATTATTTTGAATCTAAATTTGTAAGTGAGCATTTGATTATAAATAAGAAAATGTTTTATTTTTAAATAAATGAAAATCAAGGATTTGAAAATATTTATTAAAATAAATAAATAACTAGTTTGATATATTAATGATAGGATTAATTAATTTGGTAATTAAAGGCTAAATTAGTTAATTAAGGTTTAAGATAATTAATTGGTAATAAATGGAAAATTGAGAATCATTAATTTAAATAAGCGTTGAATTTTAATTTATGATTATTAATTAATAAAGTAAGTAAGGATTAATTAAGTTATATTGATTACTTAATTAATTAAATAACTAAAGATTAATTAATGAGTTATTAAAGATGAAATTTAATTGTAAGTAATAATAAATCTTAATTTAATTACTTTAGAAAAGTAATTTAAGAGGTGTTAATAATTAACGAAGGTTATTAACCAGGATTAGAAATTCATAAGTAATTAATCTAATTTGAATAAATCAGATAATTAACTGACCTTACTTATGAATATTTGGATTTGATTGGATGATTGAATTGTTTGATATTTCCTGATCTATGATGTTTTGTGATATATTCTGATTTGTGTGTAATCTTTACTGTAGTTTATTTATCTGAAATTTATATATATCTGTGATCTGTGAATGAACGATAAGCGTTGTTCTTATACCGCTTATCGAATTATATTTCTGTATTCTGATATGTGATGATTCATTGTGTTGCACTATTGTGTGAAACCTCTGGACTACACTTTACACACACAAATATGGGTTTCACGTGGAAATCGATTAAGTCACAGATAATTCAAATCGAGGTTTTTGAAATTGAAATTTTAATTTCAATTGATTTTGAAATTGGAAATCTGGGGTTTAAAGTGAAAAGCTTTTGAAATAGAATTTCAAAGATAAAAGTTATTTTGAATAACTTAATCGAGTTTGAAAATTTAAATAATTGGATTTGAATTTGAATTCAATATTTAGAATTGAATTCAATGATTTGGGAAAACTAATTGTTTTCAACCAATAAAAGCTCTTATATAAGAAATGGATTTCCAAGTTTAATTGAAGGAATTTCAAGTTTTAAATTGGAAAATGGTTTTCCAAGTTATGAATGAATTGTTTTGAAAAGCTATGATTTGAATCTGTTATCTTTAACAGATTTAAAATAATGATTGGTTTAAACCATTTGAAATGGGATTGTTTTGAAAGCTATAAGTTAAATCTTGATTTAAAGATTTAACGAGTTAATCAAATTGAAATGGAAATTAATTTGGAAAATCTGTGAATGAATCTTTTGTTTAAAAGATAAAAAATGTGGAAAATTGTTAAACCATTTAAGGTTGTTAAAATGAATCTTTTTGTTTAAAGATTTAAAATGGTAATTTGTTTAAACCATTTGAAGAAAAATTTTGGGTAATAAGTTGTGACTTAATTGAAATCCCAATATCCATATGTTTTAAAGTATTGCGCTCATTATTCGGTTTAACCGGGAGAGGACCTTTGTGTCATATAACCCATTCCGAATAAGTGATACGT
This sequence comes from Allium fistulosum, assembly GCA_030737815.1. Taxonomy (NCBI): domain Eukaryota; kingdom Viridiplantae; phylum Streptophyta; class Magnoliopsida; order Asparagales; family Amaryllidaceae; genus Allium; species Allium fistulosum. The sequence goes on along the minus strand of CM060905.1, from coordinate 745,169,161 downwards.
CGTATATGGATAGCATTTGAAGACCGGTGGTGAAGACCGGATATTTTCGAAAACGAAAGGACAACTCGTCGAATGTCTCTGCATCGACTGGCCCCGATATAGAGATTTTATCACCCTTTGTGATGGGAAGTCCGGACGTGATTGGAAATTATCCGGAATTGCAAGGGCTTCGTGAGAAGTGCCTTCGGTTCTGTTCGAACCCGGAACAGACTTGTATGGATACATGTCTGACATTACACTTTGAGATATAAAGCAGATTTCTTTCAAATACATTTCTGTTGGTGGCGGAGAATTTATTCTCTTAGCTTAACACCCTTCTCTGAGACGTACGAGCTCAGAGGTTATGTAGTTGAAGGTTATCAGCGATATATTCCTAATTTGGTAATGTGGCATGCTGAGTGTTGCTGTGTGATGATCAGTGTTTGATCATTTGTGATATGATCATTTGTTTGATCTTATATCTTTGTGATCATAGGTTGATCATCTGTTGACCCAAAGCGTGGCTTTTTGAAAAAGCGTAGCTTTGTGGACGAGACTTCGTCAGGGCCTCACAACCCGGAAATGGTCGAAACAGGAATGTTGCGGCAAGGTTATGAGGGTCGCGCCCTTTAGGGTATGTCATTTCCTTCTGGAAAAGGGTGGTATCATGGTATGGAGCCCAGATACTTACTCATGTGGATACACTTTATTATGTGTGATGTTGGTTTAGAGGCGCCTCGGATAAAGGTCCCAAAGGACCGGGGGGTGGCATATTCGTGAGTTACCTGTTACAGGGGTAACCCGGCCTTGTTGGCAGAGAGCAGTTTGTCTCTCGGGACGTCCCGCCAGAGGCGATCCCATGCGGCGGAAGGAAGTTCCTTAGCCTGACCATTTGTTGGAAATCCATTTCTCCAATACGAACCTTGTACGGTTTTAGTTGTAGAACCTACCATCTAATATGGTAGCTATAGTAGGCATAGTATAATGGTACCTATGCTGGCTAAGATTAATATTATACTTTCAAATTGTTTTCCACTATGCACTAATAATAATAATCCAATGATTTGCGTAGTAAGCATGTTTGACTATCATAAGAAGAAATCTCCTCCAATTCTGCGTTTGCATTGTGTGTGTGGCGGGAGGTCTTATGGTAGTTTCATTTTCCAAAAGCATTGCGGGTTTCAATGTTTTAAAATTCTTTTGTTGTTTGTTTAAAAGATAAACTGTTTTTGTTGCTCACACCAGTCCCATGACTGATCCGGAGTTTATTGTTCCTTTCCTAAACTCTGGGTGCTCATAATTTTCCACACGAGCAGTCTAGAGTTGGGTTTCTTTTCAGATATTCAGGTTTAGTAGATTATCTGGAGCTAGTTCATTCATCGGAGTTGCTTATCTTGGAGTTGTGGATTCATTCTTGTCCGAAGATCAATTTGGAGTTATCATTTCTATTGTTATCATTTTCTTTTCCGCTGCTATTTGTTGTATCATATCTCTGATGTATATTGATATTCATTGTATCATTCTGTTGTAACAGATATTGTATATCAATGTATTATTCTTTTCTTCCGCTGTGTTATTTACTTAATTGTGTTATAGCTCCGGCGAATCGGATTTGAACGGTCGAATCTGCGGCATTCTAGTACAATGTGAAGTACGGATGTTGATTTTCGAGCGGGCAAAACCCGATACGTTACATCGAATCATATGTTATGTACGATTGATCTGTATACATCGTACAAATGTAAGTTTAAAAATAAATATTTTGGGCAAACCTTTGGGTTTTTGCTTTGGGTAATTTCGGGGACGAAATTCTTTTAAGGGGAAAGTTTTTAACGACCTGCAAATTTATCACTTTGATAAATTATATTTATTTTTAAAATTATTCAAATAAATGATTGATAATACAAGTAATATTGTTTTGAGTTATAATAAATAATAATAATCCTATTTTGAATAAATATTTACAAATATATTTTCCTCGGAGACTAGATCGATAAAATAGCCGAAAACTGTTTTATCGAAAACCAGCTCTATAATTGTAAAACGTCGCGCATAAAGCTAGGTACATACACTTATGTTTGAAAATTAAATGTATTTATGACATCGTCAGTAATGCCCTTATATTTAATAATTGACTTATTAAATTAAATTGAGTTTTGATGATCTAATAATTATTATAATTATTTAAGTAATGATTTTAAAAAAATTTTGAAATTGAACTTTAACTTTTAAACTCAAAAGATCCTTTCCATATAAGCGATACCGATTACGGAACAATTTTTTCATAACCGAAATCGAACTTTAACTTTTAAAAACTGAACTTGTGCTTGATTTCCACATTACAATATTGGTAAACACTTTTAGAAATCCTCTTTCAATATGTTCTTTTATATGACAGAAATTTATAATACTAAGTGTATTAAAATAAGGGTCAAAAACAAATGTCGTTATAACATTGTTTACTATAAACTCACAAATAATTTACACTTTGCTTTATTTATAAATAATTCCTTTTAAAGGATTTTCTTATTTATAAATCATTATATTTAAACAACATTTATTATCCCAAAAGATAATAAAACAATTTAAATATCTTTATAAATTTAAAACAAAATTAATTATCCCGAAAGATAATTAATCACATTTAATCCCTTTTAAATAAACAAATCAATTATTTTACATAAAATATTTAACTATTCCCAAACTCTATATCTTTAGTAAATTAACTTTAAAATCTTTATTAAACCGGTTTATTAACTTTTAAAAAAAACACTAAATCAGTTAATTAACTTAAACACTTTTATTATATAAGTTAGTTTACTTTAATCACTTAAATCAATTAATTAACTTTAAATATCACTAATTAAAAAGATTTATTAAATTCAAATAATCATTAATTAAAATAAATGATTAATCACAAACATTAATAATTAAAATGATTAACTAATTTTCAAAAATCATTAGTTAAGACAATTATTTAATTGTAAAACCATCATATATTCAAAATGATTAATAAAGTTTACAATCATTGATTAAAAGGACTTAACTAAATTCAAATCCCATTAATCACATAGGTTAATAAATTCCAAAATATCATTAACTAAAAATGATTAATTAAATTCAAATATCATTATTTAGATTGATTGATTACTTTTAAATAACATAAAATATGATTATTAATTTCAATTATCATTAATTAAAATAATTAATTAAACTCAAAGAATCATTAGTAAAAATGATTAATTAAATCCTTTCTCATTTAAATCAAAAATAAACCAATCATTAATTAAATTAGTTAATTAATTTCAAAATCATTAGTTAAAATGATTAACTAATTTAAATTATCATTAATCAAAATGATTAATGAATTTTAACACTCTGTTTAGTGAAAATCCAAGCTCAAGTTCAAAAACGTACGATAGTGCATTGGGGATGAAAATTAATAAATGACGATATAGAAAAGTCGCTATAACGACACTTAACAAATTAAATGGAATATTAGGATTTATTTTAATTATCCATCAATATAACAGCATAAGGATGTAAATAATTATTCACGAGAAACCCGTTAGGGTCTCCTTATAGATTTTCTCTGCAAAACAATGGTTATGGATATATGTATATATGTATGTATATATATCATATGGGTAAATAACAATCACAGTAATATGTCATCCATTTTCCAAACGAAAATTCAACCAAACAATCAATCAAGCAATTTAACTATCATCCAGGCAAATCAATAATAGTTTATAACCTCATAGATATGATATAGTAAAATTAAATGTGAGTTAAATTCATATTGATTTTCGTTTTCACCGAAACATTCCAATTTTGGACTGAAATTGACCGATCGTTCGATTTTAGCTTAAATTCCAGCAAGCTCCAAATCCATCATGAAGATCATGATGGCACGAGTCCGATGCAAAAAAATGGCATTCAAATCTGACCTCGTATGAGTGAGATGCACATTTGATAAGTTATCGATTTATTTAAATTAATAAATAATCAATCCATCAAATATTACAACAATGCCCCTCACCCAACCTTCATCTTCTTCCTCAATCACAAACGTGCACAATAGACACTCACACCCACTCATGTGTGCACGAAGATAGGGTGAAACAGAGTTATGCTCCACTAAATTCGAATCCGACTTCTACATTGAGCTCCTCTCGATGAACTCCACTTGCATGTACGCAAAGTCCATGCCCCAAGGCACCCCTCCAAAACGCGACTTGTACCCAATACCTCGCTGCTGTCATGACGACGCGATCCTCAAACGTGAGCCGTGCAACACCAAATTCGATGAACATTTGCACTTTGCAACCTCGAGTCCAAACAACCAAGCCAACGCCTCTTGATGCCTATATCTCCCCCAATCTCGAGCCCTAGGTGAACTGTCCAAAATGAGCAACCCTATTCGAAGTCGTACCCATCACAACCCACACCAAATTGAAACATAACTCGAATGAGTTCAAATATATATTTTTTCATGGTTATTAGATAAGTATATCACCATAATTTGATTTTTGAATTCTTGGATTTCTAAACTGGGGCCTCTGTTTTGTTTACAGTGTAGAATATAATGGGAGATGAGGGTATAGGCCTACACACAAGGGTATGGGCACGGGTATGATTTGAAATGTGGGGGTATGGCCTAAATTATGGTGAATATGTGTATATGTATGTATGTGTATGTGTATCAGGTATGGTTTGGAATGTGGAGGTATGGCCTAAATTATGGTGAATATGTGCATATGTGCGTGTATGTATTAAAATATTCATCTTTAAATGTCCAAATATCTCGAACTCCAAACGAGATGTGTCATCAGTCGTTCTATATGTTATACTCCTATTTCAAACACAATGGAACTAGTCCTGTGCCCTGATTTGATCATATGTAGAAGATAGCTTTTTTAACCATGTTTTATTATAAATTTCCAAAATTAATTCCTACGTGTTTCGGTCTCGCACAACTAAATGATACGTTTGATCATCATGAAATTCGATGGCATATTATAGTTCACTATCATGGATCCAATGAAACTGGTTTCGTCGAAATCCTAACAGTGGCCCAAAATGACAATTTCACAGATTTAAATATCGTTTTATATTTTCGACCCAAGTAGCAATATTATCCGATCTATTTATATGTGTAAATAAATTTACAAATTGAATTCATCAATATTATTTATTAATTAAAATGAGCTTAATAATAGTATTAGATCCATTTAATTAATTTTTAATCTACAATTTAAATATATAAATGTTCCCAATATTTGAATTATAATTTATTAAATTCTAAAATCCAATTATTTAAATACTTAAAATTAATTAAACATTTAAAATCAAATGACCAAAATCCTAGGATGTTACAATGGAGGTTATGATGGCACATTGTGAGACTTTGTGATTATATTATTATGTTTTGAAATGATTTTTCTTTATGCAATAGGTACATGTTTTTGATACTATTTTTTATCCATTTCTGTATAATATTCTGAAAGTATAGATTGATAACTCTATGTATTATGTATTATTTAAATTTCATCAACCAACAACAGCCTTGGAATGGTTCTAAGTTTCGATAGGCCTTTTCTAGGTTGGGATTTAGGTTAGTTTCAGGTCGGATTCTTACATCTACCAAACTTTTCTAAGTGGCTCTCATTGGAATATGACAAAGGGCCAAATCCTGAAGTGGTTTCCTCAGCCCCTTAGCGAATTACCTTGCCTTCTTTGCTGGAGTATTCATAAGATCTAATCCAAACTTTGCTGACTTATTAAAATGATTCACATACTCCTTTATCAACATGTTTTGTTGTTGTAGATGAATTGTGACGCCCCACCTCTATACCCACTCTAACCAAGAACACTACGATGTAGTGCTGTCAATTAGCACGGAGAATAAGGCTGTGGAGGAGCGACCATCCATGTAACTTCTTTGTGCGAGCACCGATATGTCAGATAAAATAGAATGCATATCTTTTAAGGAGGAAATCCGACATACCGATACAAACACAAAGCTATCACACGGTGGCTATATAATCTTCGGAAACACACATAGAAGTAATCATAACATAAATCAGTCACAGACATCCATATCACAAAGGCGGAAGAAGATATGAATAAATATATATAACACATGAAAGTGTACATCAGAGTAGTGGTCGGAAAGATCCACGATAATACAAAAGAATAGCAACACGTGCCATACAAAAGAATAAGTACACAACATAGAGTCTATATCTCAAATGTGTACATCCAAAAACTACTAATCTAAGTAGTTAGCCAAAAGTCAGAATAATCCTGAAGAGAAGTCAAGCAGAAGCACCTGTAACATCTCGGTCTGACCCGAGTATTATTTATAAGAAAATAATAAACGGATCAGTCTAGCTATAAATATCAGATGATATGGTATAAAGTAATAGACATGGCATGAACATGTAATAACTATAATGGCATACTACTATAAGCATGTAAATGATAATCAACAAGAGATTAATCAATATCACAAGAATCTTCTCAAAGATAAAGTAGGGTATCATACCCTAAACTTATATTCATAACAAGTCAATAACACATAAATTCACCAATGCACAAAAACTGATATCATATCAATGAAAATCATGAAAATTGGTGAAGCATAAATTCCAGAAATCATCACAAGAAATCCAGAAAACACATAAAAAGGGGGAGGCCTAACACATGAATGGGAGCATGAAAACTCACCTACACGTAAAACACATGACGAGAAGCTATCTCATGGAAGCTATCCATTAAATTTTCACACAGGAATGGCCCGAAGACCGTAGGGCGCTACCCTACATATGTGATGGCGAAACATCAAACAAACGGGGTATAGTCTCCCTCGTAGACAAAGAGACATCGCTCAATCGCTAGTCTAAATCACAAAAAATGATCGTCATGATCATCAGGAAGTGTCAATCACACCAAGCTAGTAAATATATGAGTTTAGCTTCATGTCCCATAACCACTTGCTTAACTTAAATATTTACGAACAAGCTGTAAATCTTCACTAGGAAATTGTCACAAAAAGGGTTCAATCGAACAAGTCCAAGAGCTAACCGACGAAGTGAATGCAAGCGTTTCATACCACTCGTTTTACTAAGTCGTTTAAGTCGATTTCTCATCCGAGTGAAGTAAAGGCTTGTATATACTAGTAGATTGGAGAACGGTTTGAGAAAAAGAGCTTTGTAATAAAATAAAGTTGAAATCGTTTTGATGAAAGAGCTTTGATATTTACTACTAGTATTGAAACCTTCATATCTTTAAAGTGACAAGTCATAAAACAATTGTTGAAACAAATCGAATCACATCAATTCACATTCAAAGACGTGAGTAAAGTCCAAAGAAATCAATCCCTAAAACCATCGTAGTAGAAATTCTGTTGAATGTTTTTCAGATAAGATCCCCTACGAAGGGGGGTACGGGGTTCGACCTAGTGAAGCCAAGCTGGTCAAGCGACCTAAGGAAAAGTAGGTCATACGACCTAAGGGTTCACGCGACCTAACACAATGGCCGAGCGACCTAACTGGAGTTAAGGGAGGCGAGCGACTTAAGGTCCAACGACCTACGACTTAACAGGGTCGAGCGACCTAAAAGCACGCGACCTAAAACTTACGACCTAAAGACGCACGACCTAAAACTCGCGACCTAAAACTCGCGACCTAAAGACGCGCGACCTAAAACTCGCGACCTAAAGACGCGCGACCTAAAACTCGCGACCTAATGAAGGGTGCGCGACCTAACTGGTTCACGACCTAAGAAGGGTGCGCGACCTAACTGGTTCACGACCTAAGGAGGGTGCGCGACCTAACTGATTCGCGACCTAAGGATTTACACGCGAGCGACCTAAGGGGTTGAAGGGTCGAGCGACCTACGACTTAAGGCCAGCGCGACCTAAAGTTTTAACTCGCGAGCGACCTAAAATTATAAAGGCCAAACGACCTAAGGCTTAACTCGCGAACGACCTAACACTGCATGACTTTTTCAACGCGAACGAGCTACAGTTCTGGGCGACCTATGGAGGCAGAACGACCTAAGCTCAGGAAATCTCCAAAAACACTAAAAATTTGGGTTTTTCGCCAATCCAATCCAAATCCAATACAAACAAACATGCTAAAGTGACGAGGAATCATTCCCAACAGTCCAATGACAATTATAGGCAAGATGTGAGATCAAAAATCTCACCTTTTTCACGAAATTGATGAAGATGAGACTTGAGAGCAAAGCAAGAACACCAACAAGCTTGAATCAATGTTCTTCACGTGAATTTGATGTTGAATCTCGGATTTGCAATAGAATTTAAGTTTGGAGTTTTAATTTCCACTTCCCACCACCATTTTTGATGAAGCTTGAATGTTATTTGATGAAGTGATGAAGAGAAGAGGGGGTTGGGCTGAGTTAGTGTGTGTTCAGCCCCAAACCAAAGTCCTAAGCCAAAAAGTGACGAAAATTTCACTATCTCCAAACATATCGAAGTTTACACTCAAAAAGATCGCAAACGTCATTTTGAACTCAATGGAAGTGGTCTCGAGTCCTAATTTGACCGTATGCAAAAAGTAGCTTTTCGGACTAACATCCAACTAACGATAAAATAATTAAAAAATATATTTAAATATAAAATCGATAGATATGCGGGTTGTTACATGAATAAACTTATCCGACCGAACTTCATTATAGTGAAACAATACAATGTTCATATGATTATTTCACTAAGACTATCCAATTAACCTCTTACCTAAGTCATCTTTATTATCCTTATTATCTTCATTTGTTATATTCATGGGTCCTCTTCCTCTTAATTTTTTCTCTTTGTCATCGTAATGTCTCTTCTTATGACCATAGTTTATCATTATATATAGTATGTATTTTCAAATTCATATATTATTAATTGTCATGTATAATGATGTAGTTAATTCAGACTTCATTAATCTATTTTCACTTATTCAAGTTTTTTACATATTACTCATTTTCAATATCAACTTCAATCTTAATATCCCAAATTGGACATAAATCAATATTTAAATCATAATAAGGCTATTAATTTATCTTAGGCCATGAGCATGAATTTAAAAGCATATGCAAATTCTCATTTATTAAATTTCAAGAAAACCCTAAATTTGATTGGAAACTCCTTCTAGTTCACTGTTTGGACCTTGCCCAGTTCTCAAAACTAGGGGTGAGCATTTGGTTGGTTTGGTTTATCAGACAATGAATATTATTATATCAAATTAAAGCCAATAAAAACGAAAACCAAATCAAACCAACTAAACTAAATTTGGTTGGTTATCCGGTTTAACCAAAGTAAAAATGATTCGCATTGTATGTTTAGAATATTCATTGTAATTCAAAATAAACCTAAATATATGATTAAAGTATTCTTATTTAGCACTGTTTTGCTTTCTAAGTAATTTCAACATACATATGATAGATAAAATTTATTTGGATCACTAAATTAATCAAACAAAATTGTTATGACAATGGTACTTATGAAAATATAATAATAGTTCGGTTAGTTAGATTAAAGCGATAACCAAATTGATTTTTTGTACGGGCCGATTATAAACCAATCTAGTTTCGAAACCAAATCAAACCGACTGAAATGAATTGGTTTGGTTGGATTATTTGACTTAACCAAATATTTCTCATCCTTACTCAAAACTCCATGAATCCTTTTGATTTTGATATCCACTTGTTACTCTAGTTGTTCCAACTTTTTTAGGTCCAACTTTGTTAAAATTGATAAAGATTTTCTTATAAATTTATGAATCTAGGTTAGGTATAATATATATTTCATTTGGAGAGAAGAAGAAATAACTAAAAGTAACTGCATTTACTTCTCTTTGGATTTACATATTGCGTACATGGCCATTAGGATCCAACTTAGCCTTATTCAATTTCAATTCTATACTTTGTTATAATTGTTGATCACTTTATCTGATTCATATGTTCTTATAATGAAACTTTATCAGAAAAAAATACTTTTGTAACGGTGTAAGTTTCACTGCATGATTCATCCATTTATGAAAATTCCACTTACCAAAAATATTAAAATTATTATTTTAAACTTTGTTAACTATTTATCTAATTATTCAAATTTACGAGCGTTAACATTTACTCATGCACCTCAAATAACCAAGTGACCAATTGTATTGCCTTATCATTTTGTAAGAATAACGACACACTAGTGTGAATTCGTGCTATGCACATGGGGTTCACTTAATTGCAAACCATGCATTTATAGATACTTTTTTCTACTTATATGACGGTGAAACATCTGCTTTTGGGCTGTGAATTTTATGAATCGGGTTCTTTTCGAACATAACCGACAAAGCTTAAATTATAAATTTTCTTAAATAATTTCAAAGCATACAAAGCATAAATGATATTTTTGGGAGGCTTGGCATTATAAAATAAACATTAGTATCAATTATAAATTAGGCAAATTCTATTTCAACCTGAGTATTTACTTAGTAGCCCCCCAAAAATTGAAAAATTCTGTAAACCCAAAAAATAACTTAGTAGCCCTATACCATTTCCAAAACTACCTTTCCCATCACAAAAAAACAAAATGAACTACCATTCCGGGTGACTCCGTGGTTCGTGTCAATACCACGTAGGTTTTCTGCATGGATGTGTAAAAATTCATGTAATTATTTGCATGATTAAGCTAGAAACCTAGTATACCCCCTACGTGAATTATCACCAATCCCCGTAATTGACAGCCTATGATTGTATTTGCAAAAAATTAAAAAAATTTCAAACTTTTTTTTTGAATTACCTACTGTGATTGCGTTAACAATTCATTCTCCTCTTCAAAATCCATCAGCTAGTAGTGAAAAATTGAATTTTTTCTTCACTGATTTAGAAACTAGCGTTTTGAAGAAGCGGTGATTTAAACAGTAAGAAATAGACGTATGAAGATAATGTAATTGAGAAGAAAGAAAGTACACAGCTTTCTAAGGGTATTTTAGTCTTTAAAATTTTATTTATTTTAGGAGGGGTTCTAAGTAATTATCTGTGTTGAAATAGAATTTGCCTATAAGTTATGCCTTACTTTAAAGCATTACGTTACTAAGAGAGCCAATTTTCTATTTTGAATTGTTAGCAATTAATTTATTTTTACCAACATGATAATATTATTTGATATGTAACCCTTATTCCAATTGGAATTGAATCAGAGGGTAAAAATTATAATAATCGAAATTAATTGTTTACTATTCTAATTAAATTTAAAATAGTTAATACATTTACCATAGTTTGAAATATGAGATAAACGACATTAAATTCATTTCAATTCGTAGAGATAATTATAAAATTTTCCAATACGAACCAATGTAAATTGGGGACCACATGAGATTGAATATACATTATTATTATATTAAATAAAGTAAAATATGATATATATATATATATTATTTGAAATTGAGTTCAAACTAAAAGGAAAATTAAATACAAAGTACTATAATTACTTATTATTTATATCTTTCGAGCTTTATTCGAATATGTACTATAGATCTATTATATAGTAATTCTAGAATGAATCCTCTTTGATGCTAATTAAAGGAATTAATTTTCTTTAATGGGCATATTCATTCAATAAAAATTAATTAACTAAATACCAAAGATGGAAAAATAAGATAATATTCATTTATAATATCATTAAAAACCTTAACCAAAAAACAAATATATTATTAAAAATTTAAATTAACTATATTATGCATCTTTTCTATTAAATTTATTAATTTTTTTATTCTATGAATTTAGGTTTTAAACTAAAAGCACAAAAGGAAAATAGACACATGTAAATTTTGACAAAATTTTCATATAAATTCCAAAATTGCAAACAAGCTCATGCGATATCGTATTTATTAATTTTAGAATGGAAAGCTCAATACATTATTCAAAATGCACAACTTAAATTAGAACTAGAAATAAATAATGGAAGGGCGTTAGCAGAAAAAAATACAGCTAAATGTCAAATTAATTTTTAGTTTTGTAATTAATTATATTTAAGTGAAAAAATATAAATTAGTTACTGTAAATTGAAAAATCATTGGAAATTTAATTTTTTAACTCTTTGACTTACTGATTACATTATTTCAACCCAAAGCCAATAACAAATTAGGCACCAATATAAAAACCAATTTTTAGTAAAAAATGATAGAAAGAAATGACCCAAAAATCATTACATATACATATACATACATACATATATAATTTTAGAGAAAACTCGATTAATTTATATTTTCTGTAACAACCCTAAGATTGCAATTACCGAATAATAAATTAAAATTATGATTTTAAGTTGAAAAGGGAGCTAAACAAAAATTTGGGAATTTAAATTTGCAATTGGTTTGCAAATTAAAGTATTTGGGTTTAAAATGGGGAAATTAATATTTTTGGAATTTAATATTTAAAAGGGGAATTTTTAAATGTGATAATGGGTTTAATTGGCTAATGAGACAATTATATGGTTTTGATTAAAACTAGGTTGCTACTTAGGATTTTTGTTCACATAATAACATCAAACATAGTTGGACTGTGACGACCGCCCATGACCCCTGCACTGAACCTAGAGAAAGTGCGCTGTAAAGTGTGCCAGGCGACCATGGACGATTGTCAGGGTAAATTAAAACAGCAGAATCTATCGTATTACTCACAGCGCATGGACAAAATACAATAGAATATATATATAAATAGTGAAGCTTCACAAAAATAGAATCTCATCAATAAAACTTCATAATAGTTGAATACAACATCTGAATAGTCAATACATCAAGCCTCACTACATATCACTCAGAGAATTATACAAAACAGCGGAACATCCAGTACATATAGTAAGAAGATAATATGCAAGCCTCTAGCTCGTCTTCGACATCAGCATCGTGGGAAGCAAGAACAGCACCTGTCACCTGCTACCTAGTCTGCCCGTCCCAAAATGGACGAACAGCCCAAGGCAATAAGAGTTAAAACATAAAGCCTTGAGTCACACAACAGTCTTAGTGAGCGGTAAATTAACTAACAACATACCAAAAGAGCATAAAGGAAAAAGGAATAGGAATACAACCCTCCCACTCCACCTCTTTCTACAGTGATAGCCCCCAGACACACACTAAGCAGAAGCAAACATAGTAGAGCATACTATTTAAAGTAAAGCAATTATCACTCGAGTCAAGGGCGATGTTTTCCAAGTACAAAACCCCAAGGCCTAAACCAAGATCAGATAAGCACCCAGAAAATACCGCTCTTGAGACCGAATGACGATACAACCAAACATCCATGACTCTGGCTATCACTGTTATCACTGCTTCGATATCACCGTTAATTGAATGACCGACACATTCTTTCAGCCGTCCGTCAAGGGCTAATGGAAACCCCGGTTCTAGACATAACTCTGCACGTCGTCGTGACCCGTGCCTAGGACTATCGAATCTACCCAGAGTACTTGACTACCAATCAGTAGCCTTCAGGGACTATCGAATCTGCCCAACGTACTCTTGCTTTGAGCATGCTAGAACCTTCAACAACGATGAGATCTCAGCCTTCTAGTCATCCTCCTCGACGACTATTTCCATACTAGCTCAAGCGCCTCTCGAGCAAACCATTATCCTCAAACTCGAACCATTTCACCGAGTTATCAACATGCTTGGAATGATCCCGTCTGGATTAGACCAAGGCTATCTCATATCATGCTTCGCCTCATCATCATCATAGAAAAGCTTCATATTAACATCATCATCAAATCTATCCATATGAGCTTCATCATCCGCTACATATGCCACAAGCAACTTTTCCAATTCAAGAGCCTTTCCCTTAGCTTTTGAATCACCTTCGGTCTAAATCAAATCATCAATCATCTAATTCATAGCAATCAATCAAGTCAAACATTAATCCAAGTAATCAAGCATTCAAATATGATCTAAATAGACAATTATAACAATAATGGCAATTTCGTAAATAAAGAGTCTAAAGTCTAACAAGCATGAAAACATGAGCAATATCTCTATAATCTTGATGAATGAACTTGCATAGGTTAGTAAAATGGTTGTCGAATCATCATGAACAATGGATCTACATGGATCTATACTTAGGATTAAGAAAATGCATGGAAATCACTACTTTAACACAAAATCAAGCCAACGATCCGATATACTCCTTTGGATCCGTGTGAGAGATAATCACCACTCACCAAATCACCTAAACAACTCAAAAGCAACACACTTCAGATTTGTACAGCGAAGGATCTAACTCGATCTATCACAAATCCGCTTTAAACGATGAAATCTCTCTTCGAAGAATGTAGATCTTCAATCTAAGCTCTTCGATCTTCGATTTGATCTTCGATTTGGATGGAAGGAATCACTAGATTAGAGTGGAGAAAAGAAGTGAAGAAGTGTGGAAGTCGAGCTCTCAAAATGGCAGCACTTCGTCGCTTTGAAATCCGGATCCCAAAAAGTGAGAAAAACCCTCCTATTTATAGGCTGATTTTCCCCTAGGTCGTTCGCTCTTAGGTCGTCCACGACCTAAAACCCCATGACCTAACAACCTCCGACTCAACAACATCACGACCTACGACTTAGCCAACCTTCCGACCTAACACAATGCGCGACTTAACTATGCGCGACTTACGACCTAACACATGCGCGCCTTAACGACCCAGCGACTTAACAACATGTGCGCTTCCACGATCTAAAAATGCCACGACTTAATAACTCACGCGACCTAACAACTTACGCGACTTACGACTTAACAGATAAGCGCATCCATACGCGACCCACGACCTAACAAGCCTGCGACCTAATACTTAGCGACCTAACAACCCACGACCTAACTCCTAAGTCGTCTACGACTTAACTCCCTTAGGTCGCTCACTGCTACCACCAGCTTCCTTAGGTCGTTGCCGACCTATCCTCCTTAAGTCGCTAACTCTTAAGTCGCTTACTCCTATAAGTCGCTCCTATCCTTAAGTCGTCTACGACCTATCCCAGACACAGGATCTTACGACCTAAACCTTAACGACTTATCCTATTAGCCTTAAGTCGCTCGAACGACCTAAACTATAACACGACCTAACTCCTTAGGTCGGTCAAATCCTATAGGTCGCTACAAACTAATATACGACCTAAACCACTACGCGACCTAACTGCTATACGACCTAAGTCCTTACCTTGTCCAGTCTACTAGGTCGCTAACGGCTATAAGTCGCTTACTTCTATACGACCTAAGACTTAGACCCTGGATAACTTATCAACAATGCGACCAAATGATAACTGTTTTGTGATGTTTCGATCCGTAAAAATACGGGTCGTTACATTCTCTCCCCCTTAGGAATTTCGCCCCCGAAATTCCAAACAAACAGAGCAATCAAAGACTATTCTGCATGCCTACCATCCATAGCAATCAACAAACCATGCATCCAATTCTAGCTTAGCATGCAGAATTCTAAAACTAGAACAAGTTACAATGTCGTTAGATGACACGACACCTTAGGGCCATACCTTGAAGAGTTCAGGATGAGCTGCTTTCATCCTCTCTTCCACCTCCCATGTATAGTCGATATCATCATCACTCCATTGTATCTTGAGCAACTTAACTACCTTCCTCCTAAGCTGTTTCGTGTCGTTTCCCACAACACGAAGCGGCTTACGAGGTCTCTTATCGACTGGATCAACTTTGAAATCTTCACAGCTATCAGCATAAACCACTGTATTTGAGTCGTGCACATACTTCCGTAGATACGATACATGAAAAACATTGTGCACACTCGACATCTTCTCTGGTAACGCCAATCTGTAGGCGAGCTTTCCAATTCGCTCGATGATCGGGAATGGTCCAACAAATCTCGGAGTCAATTTTCCTTTCTTCCCGTATCGAATAACATTCTTCAGTGGAGAAATCTTCACAAAAACCATATCACCTACGTCGAATTCCAAATCCTTACGACGCTTATCGGCATAACTTTTCTGACGGTCTTGGGCTGCCTTCATTCGTTGCCGAATGATCTCTATACAATCTGAAGTCTGTCGAGTTATCTCTGGCCCAAGTATCAGCTTTTCTCCGGTCTCTAACCAACATGTCGGAGAGTTACACGGTCTTCCATACAATGCTTCATACGGTGCCATACCAATGCTTGACTGGTAACTGTTGTTATACGAAAATTCCACCAAATGAAGGTGATCTTCCCATGATCCTCCGAAATCCAAGACACAAGCTCTAAGAAGATCTTCCAAAACTCGGTTGACTCTCTCGGTCTGACCATCTGTTTGAGGGTGATAAGCTGTACTCAAACACAACTCAGTTCCCAAAACTTCCTGGAAGCTCTTCCAAAATCCACTAGTGAACAATGGGTCTCGGTCGCTTACTATACTCTTCGGAATACCATGGAATCGAACTATCCACTTAACATACAACTCTGCCAACTTTGATACAGTCCTAGTCGATCGAACATGAATGAATCTTGCACTCTTAGTCAAACGATCTACGATGACCCAAATCCCTTCATTTCCCGCTCTGGTTCTAGGTAACCCATCAATAAAATCCATCGATATTTGTTCCCACTTCCATGTAGGAACTTATAATGGCTGAAGCAATCCACTTGGCTTCTTCTGTTCGGCTTTTACCAACTGGCAGTTCATGCACATGGAAATAAAATTTCCAACATCCTTCTTCATGCCTTCCCAGTAATAGGCTCTCTTCATATCCCGATACATCTTATTTCCACCTGGATGAATTGTCAGCTTCGAGTGATGACTTTCCTTCAGCATCTCATTCCTCAATTCATCCACATCGGGAACAACTAGTCGTCCTTGCTTTCGAAGCCAACCCTCTCGATCGACCTCGAATCCTTTATCCTTTTCTGGTTCCAATCCAGATTCCAAATCATGGATAATCTTGACAAGCTTATCGTCTCGCTTTTGGCCCTCGCCAATCCTTTCCACAAGAGTGGGTCTTATCGATAAGTTTGCCAACATTTCACGTTCCAATTCACATCTGGGCCTGAAGTCAAATCCAGCTAAATACTCGAGACTCTTCCATTCTGAAAACATGGCTCCCAATCCTGCATGTCTTCGACTTAACGCATCTTCCACTGCGTTACCTTTTCCCGGAGTATAAGCTATACCAAAATCATATGATGCGAAAAACTCTAGCCACCGTTGCTGCCGAAGATTCAAATACTTTTGGGAGAAAAGATACTTCAACGACTTATGATCTGTAAACAACTCGAATCGAACTCCCAATAGATAATGTCTCCACATCTTCAGAGAAAAAACAATCGCCGCTAACTCCAAATCATGAGTCGGGTAATTCCTTTCATGCGGCTTCAGTTGTCGACTTGCATACGCAACAACTTTATCCTTCTGCATCAACACTGCTCCAAGTCCAGTACCACATGCGTCGGTGTAAACCACCATCTCATCATTCCCACTTGGAATAGTCAAAACAGGAGCACTTGTCAATCACTATTTCAGGATTCCAAAAGCTTGCTCACACTTAGCATCCCATCTGAATACTTGGTTCTTTTTCGTCAATCCTGTCAATGGTGCAGCCACCTTGGAGAAGTCTTTGATAAACCGTCGATAATATCCTGCTAACCCAAGAAAACTTCTCACATCAGATGCATTCTTAGGTCTAACCCAATCCTGGATTGCTGCCACCTTAGCGGGATCAACCGCTATTCCATTTCCAGAAATCACATGGCCTAAGAACCTCACTTCACTCTTCCAGAAGTGACACTTCGAAAACTTAGCCTTCAGCTGATGTTTCCGTAAGATTTCCAAAACAATACGCAAGTGCGTCTTGTGCTCTTCTTCAGTTCCGGAATAAATCAAAATATCATCCACGAACACTAGCACGAACTCACTCAACTGATCTCTGAACACTCTATTCATAAGATCCACAAAATATGCTGGTGCATTAGTCAACCCAAACGGCATTACCAGCCACTCAAAGAAACCGGATGGTGTCCTAAAAGCAGTCTTCGGCACACTATCCTTAGCCACTCTCAACTGGTGAAATCCCGTTGCCAAATCCATCTGACAAAACACCTTAGCTTCGTGAAGCTGAACAAACAAGTCATCTATTCTTGGCAATGGATACTTGTTCTTCTTAGTCACCTTATTCAGCTCACAATAATCCACGCACAACCTCAACGATCCATCCGCTTTGGTTGCGAACACAACTGGTGCACCCCATTCGGACACACTACGCCGAATGAATCCTTTCTGCAAAAGATCATCAACCTGCACCCTCAACTCCTGCCGTTCCCTAGGCGCCATCCACCTAAGAGGCATCACAACAGGTCTGGCTCCTTCAACTAGATCTATACGAAACTCGATCTCTCTATGCGGTGGTAACCCTTTGACCTCGTCAAAGACATCCTCGAATCCATTCGCGATTGGCAACGATGACAGTCCATCCCGTGGAACAACCAGCGAATACATGAAGCTCATGAAGACGCCTTCTTCATGCTTACATCGTATCACAATCTTTCGCCCCTCCACATTCTCGACTGTCACCTCCAACCTTTCACAATCAACCTTTGTCGCATACTTCCTAAGCCAGTCCATACCCAAAATAATTCCGAACCACGCAAAGTTCAGAACAAAACAATCACAAACAAAAGAGCAACCATGACTCGACACAATTAGACCACGACATAACATACACAAACAAGACGAACCCCCAACTGGATTAGTCATAACCAATGGCCTATCAACAATATCCGGTTCTAAACCCAACTGGCCTACAAGTTCATTACAAACAAACGAATGCGATGCCCCAGTATCAAATAACACTCTAACTGGAACTCCACATATGGAAAGAGTACCTTGAACCACTACACTCTTTCCTTTCTCTTCAGCGGTAGGAGCTTTCGAAGATGATGGAACAGCTCCCAAAGCATAAGCTTGCACAATCTGCTTGTCCCTTCGCGGTTCTGGACAATTCTTCCTGATATGCCCCGGCTTGTCACAGTTGTGACACTTCATCGGTACCTTCGGATTCTTACAATCCCTAGAGAAATGGCCCTTCTGCTGACAATTATAGCAGGTCACTTCGCTCTTCGGCTTCTTCTGGCCATCCTTCCCCTTTTGCTGCTGCTGCTTCCTCTTCTTGTTTCCACCCTGCTGGGGTTTAGACTCTTCCCTGGTCACAGCAACAACGGATCCTTCCTTAGGAAACAGATTCTCGTGCCTCAGAGCTTTCTCCACAAGCTTCTCAAATGGATCGTCCAAATGGTCCACCAACTGCCTCCCAAGATAACTGTCCAAGCCTGTCACAAACTTCTCGTTCTTCTGATATGAAGATTCTATATACGACCGGGCATACTTGGACAAAGCTTCAAACTCAGAAACATACTCAAGAACTGGTCTTGCTTAAGCTCCACAAACTTCTTGAACAGAACAGACTTCTGAGCTATAGAAATGAACTTAGCTTCAAATCTGGCTTGAAATTGCACCCAAGTAATTTCTTCCTCCGGAGTATCAATGGTGATAGAGTTCCACCAATCAGAAGCTCTTCCTTGAAGCTGTCTTGATGCTAACTTCCTCTTAGTCGCATCCTCAATTCCCAAATCACCAAAGATCCTTCTACAAGCATCTATCCACCTCTGGACTTCAATGGTTGATTCCGTTCCCAAGAAAACCTTTCCTCCAAGAGCAGTGTAGTCCTTACACAGCTTAGCAAAATCCACCGGTCTTGGAGTTTGAACTTGAACTCCAACATCCACCGATGGCCCCGGAGCTGGCATCCTTCTCATGATCGAAGTCATCATAGCTTCGAACATAGCAGCATAATCAGCAGCCCCTTCAGTAGCACGGCCTTCCCAGCAGCTGGTCTCCCTCTTCGACTCATTCTCAATATCTATAAAAAGGAATGGTCAGAACATCTTGAGAAACAACTGCTTAAAGGACTCAAACTCTTCTAATCTACTATATTATATATAGTAATCATCCATCAAAATACAATTACGTCTCTCATACGTAGTTACGTCAGCGAGCGTTGGGTAAAATCGATTAACCAATGCTCTGATACCAAATGTGACGACCGCCCATGACCCCTGCACTGAACCTAGAGAAAGTGCGCTGTAAAGTGTGCCAGGCGACCATGGATGATTGTCAGGGTAAATTAAAACAGCAGAATCTATCGTATTACTCACAGCGCATGGACAAAATACAATAGAATATATATATATGGTGAAGCTTCACAGAAATAGAATCTCATCAATAAAACTTCATAATAGTTGAATACAACATCTGAATAGTCAATACATCAAGCCTCACTACATATCACTCAGAGAATTATACAAAACAGCGGAACATCCAGTACATATAGTAAGAAGATAATATGAAAGCCTCCAGCTCGTCTTCGACATCAGCATCATGGGAAGCAAGAACAGCACCTGTCACCTGCTACCTAGTCTGCCCATCCCAAAATGGACGAACAACCCAAGGCAATAAGAGTTAAAACATAAAGCCTTGAGTCAGACAACAGTCTTAGTGAGCGGTAAATTAACTAACAACATACCAAAAGAGCATAAAGGAAAAAGAAATAGGAATACAACCCTCCCACTCCACCTCTTTCTACAGTGATAGCCCCCAGACACACACTAAGCAGAAGCAAACATAGCAGAGCATACTATTTAAAGTAAAGCAATTATCACTCGAGTCAAGGGCGATGTTTTCCAAGTACAAACCCCTAAGGCCTAAACCAAGATCAGATAAGCACCCATAAAATACCGCTCTTGAGACCGAATGACGATACAACCAAACATCCATGACTCTGGCTATCACTGTTATCACTGCTTCGATATCACCGTTAATTGAATGACCGACACATTCTTTCAGCCGTCCGTCAAGGGCTAATGGAAACCCCGGTTCTAGACATAACTCTGCACGTCGTCGTGACCCGTGCCTAGGACTATCGAATCTACCCAGAGTACTTGACTACCAATCAGTAGCCTTCAGGGACTATCGAATCTGCCCAACGTACTCTTGCTTTGAGCATGCTAGAACCTTCAACAACGATGAGATCTCAGCCTTCTAGTCGTCCTCCTCGACGACTATTTCCATACTAGCTCAAGCGCCTCTCGAGCAAACCATTATCCTCAAACTCGAACCATTTCACCGAGTTATCAACATGCTTGGAATGATCCCGTCTGGATTAGACCAAGGCTATCTCATATCATGCTTCGCCTCATCATCATCATAGCAAAGTTTCATCTTAACATCATCATCAAATCTATCCATATGAGCTTCATCATCCGCTACATATGCCACAAGCAGCTTTTCCAATTCAAGATCCTTTCCCTTAGCTTTTGAATCACCTTCGGTCTAAATCAAATCATCAATCATCTAATTCATAGCAATCAATCAAGTCAAACATTAATCCAAGTAATCAAGCATTCAAATATGATCTAAATAGACAATTATAACAATAATGGCAATTTCGTAAATAAAGAGTCTAAAGTCTAACAAGCATGAAAACATGAGAAATATCTCTATAATCTTGATGAATGAACTTGCATAGGTTAGTAAAATGGTTGTCGAATCATCATGAACAATGGATCTACATGGATCTATACTTAGGATTAAGAAAATGCATGGAAATCACTACTTTAACACAAAATCAAGCCAACGATCCGATATACTCCTTTGGATCCATGTGAGAGATAATCACCACTCATCAAATCACCTAAACAACTCAAAAGCAACACACTTCAGATCTGGACAGCGAAGGATCTAACTCGATCTATCACAAATCCGCTTTAAACGATGAAATCTCTCTTCGAAGAATGTAGATCTTCAATCTAAGCTCTTCGATCTTCGATTTGGATGGAAGGAATCACTAGATTAGAGTGGAGAAAAGAAGTGAAGAAGTGTGTAAGTCAAGCTCTCAAAATGGCAGCACTTCGTCGCTTCGAAATCCGGATCCCAAAAAGTGAGAAAAACCCTCCTATTTATAGGCTGATTTTCCCCTAGGTCGTTCGCTCTTAGGTCGTCCACGACCTAAAACCCCACGACCTAACAACCTCCGACTCAACAACATCACGACCTACGACTTAGCCAACCTTCCGACCTAACACAATGCGCGACTTAACTATGCGCGACTTACGACCTAACACATGCGCGCCTTAACGACCCAGCGACTTAACAACATGTGCGCTTCCACAACCTAAAAATGCCACGACTTAATAACTGACGCGACCTAACAACTTACGCGACTTACGACTTAATAGATAAGCGCATCCATACGCGACCCACGACCTAACAAGCCTGCGACCTAATACTTAGCGACCTAACAACCCACGACCTAACTCCTAAGTCGTCTACGACTTAACTCCCTTAGGTCGCTCACTGCTACCACCAGCTTCCTTAGGTCGTTGCCGACCTATCCTCCTTAAGTCGCTAACTCTTAAGTCGCTTACTCCTATAAGTCGCTCCTATCCTTAAGTCTTCTACGACCTATCCCAGACACAGGATCTCACGACCTAAACCTTAACGACTTATCCTATTAGCATTAAGTCGCTCGAACGACCTAAACTATAACACGACCTAACTCCTTAGGTCGGTCAAATCCTATAGGTCGCTACAAACTAATATACGACCTAAACCACTACGCGACCTAACTGCTATACGACCTAAGTCCTTACCTTGTCCAGTCTACTAGGTCGCTAACGGCTATAAGTCGCTTACTTCTATACGACCTAATACTTAGACCCTGGATAACTTATCAACAATGCGACCAAATGATAACTGTTTTGCGATGTTTCGATCCGTAAAAATTATGATTTATGCTTTTAAGTTGAAAAGGGAGCTAAACAAAAATTTGGGAATTTAAATTTGCAATTGGTTTGCAAATTAAAGTATTTTGGGTTTAAAATGGGGAAATTAATATTTTTGGAATTTAATATTTAAAAGGGGAATTTTTAAATGTGATAATGGGTTTAGTTGGCTAATGAGACAATTATATGGTTTTGATTAAAACTAGGTTGCTACTTAGGATTTTTGTTCACATAATAACATCAAACATAGTTGGACTTAGAAAATTTTTAAATTTACATATGCACTTAAGTAATTGAACTAAGCCTTATTGGGTTGTAAAACCCTCATAACAAACCCATTAGCCTACCCACTTCTATATAATATCTTAAACCATTCCCTAAACCCTAACCCTCCTCTTCATAATTTCTAAACTTAGATCTAACTCAAACTAATGGCCTCCCTTTGGTAGAAGATCCATCTCCTTCTCTACATAGCTAAACTTGTTTAATCCTAGCAAGATAATGCAATCCTAGGCCTAATCACCTTCTAATCTTTATTTTAATTTTTGTAATCTCTTTGTAATCCTTGATTTTGTTCTCTTTTTAATTTTGAAGCTCTCTAATCCGCATCCTCTTTGCTTTGGAAAGTTGCACTTGAAGTGTTTGCTTATTTGCTTGATTGGTAGAGGTAATTACTATCTATTAGTGATTATTGCTAGTTAATTTTGGTGAAAATTTGATGCCAAAACTTGAAAAAAACACCTCTAAACCATCAAAAATCAACATTAATGCTGGCTGGAATGTTTCAGCCTGAAAATAGGCTGAAACAGTGATCTAGGTGCACCAGGGCAGGCCTGGGCTGCACCCAGGCTGCTGCACACCCCAGCCCACCTGGGCTGGGGCAGAACCAGACCCCAGCCCGCTTGGGCTGGGGGTCCTCAGCCCAGACGGGCTGGGGAGGAAACACACCCCAGCCCAGGCGGGTTGGGGACCCGATGGACCCCAGCCCGCGTGGGCTGGGGCCTTCCCCAACCCAAGCGGGCTGGGGCTCCCTTTCCGATGGACCCCAGCCCGCGTGGGCTGGGGCTTCCCCAGCCCAGGCGGGCTGGGGACCCGATGGACCTCAGCCCGCGTGGGCTGGGGCCTTCCCCAGTCCAGGCGGGCTGGGGACTCGATGGACCCCAGCCCGCGTGGTCTGGGGCTTCCCCAGCCCAGGCGGGCTGGGGCCTGGATGGACTCCAGCCCAGGCGGGCTGGGGATCCCCTTCCACCCAGCCCAGACGGGCTGGGATCCCCCTTACATCCCCAGCCCAGGCGGGCTGGGGGCTCCCCTTACCTCCCCAGCCCAGGCGGGCTGGGGGCTTCCCACCACATCCCAGCCCAGGCGGGCTGGGTCTGCTCCCAACTCCCCAGCCCAAACGGGCTGGGCCTGCTCCCCCTCCCCAGCCCGCCTGGGCTGGGGGCCTGCCTCCCCCTCCCCAGCCCAGGCGGGCTGGGCCTGCTCCCACCTCCCCAGCCCAGGCGGGCTGGGGGCTTGCTTCCATTTTCTCAGCCCAGACGGGCTGGGCTTGCCTGTTTCCAGATTTTTATCTCCACTTCGCGACGCCGCCACAATCGCATCTGAAGTCGGAATTCGACGTTTTCGGTCTCGTTGGAAAGGTGGAGTTTCGAACTCCATCTCTGGAAAATTTGGGCAACATCGGAGTTAGTTTGGTACTCCGAATTTCGTGTCGAAGTTGAACTCTGGTCGCTGTTGGTAAACAGTGTGAATCTTGTTCTGGGTCCAACTTTGAGATGTCGCTGTCTCTTCGTCTCAACTCGGATTCCAGAAATTCTCCTTGCATCTTAAAGTAGGGATGTTGGACTACATGCCTGCAAATTTTCATGACATTTGGACACAGTTTGCTGGTCCAAATAAATTGCCGAACTTGGGTTCGCAGCTGTTTTTGAATGTTTACAAACACTTAGAATATTTTTGATGATTTTCTGGTTTTCGTCGATTTCTTTGAGATTTGTCTCTAGGTTTCGTACACGTGTTTTATGAATTATTTTCAAAGGATTTTTCACTCCTAAATGGCTTTCGAAATTATTATTATATAATGTTATTTTTAATTATTAAACTATTTACTCCATAATAGGAGAGTATTCGAAAGCCGTTTTAAAGTGATTTCAAAATCAATTATAAAACCGTTTCGCACCATTATTTTGTATAATAAAAATCTCACACTCACTTTTTAGCACGTCGAGCAAAGTGGAAAGGTGCTTAAACGGTTAGGAAATCTCTGGCCTATGGAACCGTGTGTATTTTCTTTCCGGTTAATCCTCGACCTATTCGATTGATCGTTTTGACCTTTGGGTCTAGTTTACCGATGATACGAGGTGGACTTTTTATTGTTTGGAGTGTGAGCTTGCTATTGGTTAGTAAACCGTTTAGTGCAAACGTGGGGTATGGGACTCATTGTTAACACTTTACGGGTTCCTCTCCAAGAAGTTAGTGACACATTAGCCTTTGGGCGGCCAGTACTGGACCTCTGGGTCACCACGCCTCTGGGCAACCGTCTCTGGACACCTGTTCTATGGAGCAGTTTCTTTTTTCGGCATGTGCCTCTGGGCCTTTATCCTTCTGGGAAGGATCTTGCCGTCTCGCGCATTCCGCATCTGTGCGAGTGATCGATCACAACTCTACAGTACTTGGCAATAACGACTCCGGTCGGTGCACGTGTAATACTGGTATTATTTGATGATTTTTATATCCATTCGAGTACCGCCATTCGGTGTTGGTTCTATGGAACCATACGATGTAAGTGCGATTGCCTTGTGGATTCACAGTGTCTCTGGACACTGCTTTTCAGTGTTGGATTTCATTGACTTTTCAGTATATCCCCATTGCTCTTTGGAGCATCGATCTTTGCTTGGGCATTGATTACAGACTCTGGTCACTCTTGGGATTATTGCCTATGGGCATCTTTTTATAGCTTGGCTACGCCGATGATATGAGGCGATTTTATTTATTCTACACTTTGGTGTTGATTTCTCTTTGGAGATTTTTATTGTTTATTGATGATTAGGGATCGTCGTTATATTCATGTGGTTCATAATATACTTCTCTTTGGATAAGTACTGTTTTATTTATGTACCGCATTATTATATATCTCAGTTATTACTGATTGTTTAGCTAGCCCGACCCGAGTGTTTTCGCTCGGGTCAGACCGAGTTGTTTCAGGTTAGGTCTCTGGACTTAGCTTCTGTGCTTCCGCTTGGACATTATCTGCTATGCTGATAGATAGCGCTTTTATTTGTCCACTATTCTGCTACTCTGTTATTATTCAGAATTTGATATGTACATATTTTTGACTCACATGTGTGAGCAGTGGCTTTGTACCCACTTATAGTATTTGGATCTGTATTGACGATGTATTGTTTTGGGATTTTATATCTGTTATGTGATTCTGTTCTGTGATGTTTTATCATTTATTACTATGCTTGTTTCTGATAGGTCTTTAGTCATTGTAATTTCGTTATAAATATTTATTGAATATGTCGAACCACTTGAGAGAAAAATATATAGATACCATCCTTTCGACGTATTCAGTAGATAGTTATAGCTTGATTACAAATGGTCGCTTCCACTATACTCTATTCTCCGCTTTAACAGACAGTATTACTCCCGTAATACTCTTTGTTACAGTGGGTCTCAGAGTGGGGCGTTACATTATTTCAACCCAAAGCCAATAACAAATTAGGCACCAATACAAAAATCAATTTTTAGTAAAAATTGATAGAAAGAAATGACCCAAAAATCATTACATATACATATACATACATACATATATAATTTTAGAGAAAACTCGATTAATTTATATTTTCCACGACATAAAACTCAAAATAAGTGGAACTTGGTTAGCAAGTAGTAGGTCTAAATAATAAATTTACTTTTTAAATTTTGAAATAGAATATCTTGAAGTGAACAAATAGAGATAAGGTAACACAAAACCAAAAATCATCTGAATTTAATATGTAAATTCTCTAACTTGCCGGTTCCATTATTTCAATCTAATACTCTTAATAATTTTCGAAATAATAAAAAGGCCAATCATAAATAAATGAAATAAAAATAAAGAAATTGAGTCAAAAATTATTCTATATTCATCAATATTAGAACGTAAAACTCAACATAGGCCAATTCCATTCATATACTGATAATTAACATAAATTAGAAAATACAATAAACTTGATATGTCATATGGTTAGCACAAAATATTGCTAAATAATAAATTTATTTATAATTGCAATAAGAGATCTTTAAGCAAGAAATAAAGATAAGTTGCTACAAAAACTGAAAAATCATATGAAATTAATCTTTCAATCACACGACTCATTGATTTCATTATTTCAGCTTAAAAATATATAAAAAATTAGGTAGCAATAACAAAGTAAGCCATCAACAAAAAATAAACATAAAGAAATGACCCGAAAAATCTTTCTACATTTATTAATTTTAAAAAGGAAAACTTAATACATTCGTTATTCCAAATATTAAACTCAAATGAGAATTATAATTAAATAAATGGAAGGTTCTTGGTAAAAATACAGCGAAATAACAAAATTTAACCTTTACACATAATAAAATCTTAAAGTTAATAAGTAGAGAAAAGTTACTACAAAATTAAAAAATCACCTAAAATTTAATCTTTCAATTCTCTAACTCATTTTATTATTTCAATCTAAAATACACAAAAATTCAGGTAACAACTAAAAGTCCACATTTAATAAAAAAAACATAAGGAAATGAGCAAAAAATTATTCTATAGTTATTAATTTTGAAAGGAAAACATAAAATATTTATGTTATTTAGAGCAAGGCTTAAAATAGAAGTTATATTATTCCATAGTTATGGGTGTAAATGATTAATGATTAAATGATTTAATTTTATTTCTGAATACACACATATATCTTTAATAACAGTTGTAATAGCTTTGGTGTCGCACTTTTTTGGTATCCACGTGAACTAAAAAAAATGCCCTATTATATTATCAAATCTTAATCACTTAAAAATAGGATTTCATATCAAACTCCCTTACAAATTCAAATGCCCATAAAAATAAGGTCTAACAATTAAACATGCTTTACAAATTCAAAATGCTTCTAAATGTAGGGTCTAAAATTAAACTTCTTTTACAAATTCAAAATACATATTTACAAATATACAAATTTTAATATCACTTGAAGAAAAAATCATTTTTGACTAATTTAAACATATATAATTTGTAAGAAAATTAATTCACACACGAAGCGCGTGCTATAACACTTATTTTTACTAATAGTTGTAATACCTCTAGTGTCACACTTTTTTGGTGTTAGCATGAACTACCAAAAATGTCCCACTATAGTAACGAATCTTAATATTACTTAAATATAAGACCTATCAGTTAAACTTGCCCGATATTAACAAATCTTAATATCTCCCAAAAATAGGATCTAACTAATAAACTACTTAACAAATTCAAATTGTCCATCTACACTTAAAAATAGGATCTAACATATAAACATTTTTTCTTTATTAATTAACTATAAATTCATTATTTATTAATTAATGATACAAATAAAAATCAAACTAACAAAAAAATTAGATGTTAAAACTTAGAAATAAAATTTTAAATTAACTATACATTATTTCAACGTAAACATGGCTAAATATTTGTGAAAACCATTTTTTCTTGAACATGTTAATCATATATAATCTGTAAAAAAATAATTCAAGCGCGAGACTCATGCCTTTATCACGCACGAAGCGCGTGCCCAAACGCTTGTTAATAGTAATAAATTTGGCGAAATACTTTTTTTGCGTTAACGAAACTACCAAAAATGCCCCTCAACCTATATTGTCACATCTTTTTATCCTTAAAAATAGGACATAATAATTAACTTTCCTTTACATCAAAACATTCATCTACAAATGTCACCAACATCACTTAAAAATAGGATCGAACAAGTAGTCTTCTTTTATTAATTTGGTCTGTATTAATTAATAACATAAATAAAAATTCAAACTAACATTAAATTAGATATTACAACTTAAAAATAAAAATCCAAACTAACTACATATAATTTAAACACAAAAGTATGATTAAATATTTGTGAAATTCATTTTCTTCTAAATGTGTTAGACATATACAATTAGTGAAAAATAATTCACGTATCATCATCATGCACGAAGTGCGTGCCGTAATAATCGTTATAATTAGTGAAAAAATAATTCACGCGTCATCATCATGCACAAAGTGCATGTCGTAATACTGGTTATAATTGTACAATTTCAACTCTTAATTTCTGTTTTCGTGATTTATTCAGTTTCCCAATCAAATTATATTGAATCAAATGATAGTAAAATTATTAGTAAATAAATAGACCTAATCAATAGCATGCAGTAAAAGTCTTTACAATTTTAACCAAATATCTTTATTAAATAAAGAATAGATGTAATCAATAGGTGCAATCCCACATTCATTTTTTCAGCAAAATGCCTTCAAAAATAGGATTCTAATAAATGCTACAACCACTACAAATATATCATGAAATTCCATGCCTTAAATATAGACATAGATTTATGTTGTCAACTATAATTTTTATATTGAATCAAGTGATAGTAAAATCTTTACTAAATATAAATAGACCTAATCAATATTATGAAGTAAAAGCCTTTACAATTTTTTTAACTATAATTTTATGAAATTATGTGAAATTCATATAAATTTTCTTGTAAAGAAAATGTTAATTTAGGTTAATAACTAATTTCGATTAAATAATAAAAGATTGGATTGTTATTATGAAGTAAATAAATAGACCTAATCAATATTATGAAGTAAGAGCGGATTGTTATTGGGGTGAATAAGAAAAAAAAGAGAAAGAAAGAAAACAAAACAGAATCTTACAACAGAATGACAAAATATAATAATCAAATAACAGTTCATGAAGCTGTTTACAAAACATTTTATTATACTTATACAATAAAAAATCAGAGTTTCACATATCAGAGACAAATAAATAATGCAGCGGAACAGTATGAAGTAGTGGAATAATACAGTAAGTAATAATAATACAATCTCCATCTTCGTCCTTCAGAAATAAGATCTTCTAAAACCTGAAATGCTCAGGCTGACCTGAGCGAATTGAAAAGACAAAACACTCGAGTCAGAGCTAAAAGATCTAATGCAAGTTAAATCATCGGTAAATAAATATGAGTGGAATAGCGTCAGAGATGTTTACGGGGTTTGACATCTCATATCCAGTGTCTAATGTGAGTGCAGTAACTTAAGAGATGTTCGGGATTCACACCTCCTAAGGATCCGTTAAACTATCTACTATGTAGTGAAATACGCTATTATAATAATGTCTATAGTAAAGTAAACTATTAAAATAACATTAAGGCGTTACCCATATCCCCCTTAACACATTTTATATATTCTCATAGTCTATACAGTACCGAAATCTCCCCCGTACTAGGCGTCGTCAAAGGGCACTCCATAGGTATGGTACAAAACAAACTCGTAGAAGGCACGCGATGGTAGGTGACACGACACAACTACGCAATGCCACGGTAGATATACCAATTACGCATCCGGACTGTTGGTACCGCATAGCCGCAACTACAGCCCAACTCGATCCACACTGCTGAATCAAAGGTGCGTACCAAATCAATCACAAAGTAATAGAACGGCTAACGATGAAGTTTGTCCGATCGGAGGTGCTACCTCACTTGGTCCGAGAATCGCTCCTATTTTAGCCACCTTATGCCAACTCATGGGAGTCGGGTCTACGTATATATACACCTTTAGGATCATCGCCACCATCCTACTTCATTCTGGAATCTCCACCGGTACATAGTTATCAAAGTGGTTTTCGGTATTGGCAGAGAGTATGACAAAATCCGATCCCGGTCTCTTTAACAACCAATCGTTTATTACACACCGGATGGTTCTTTTACATTTCCAAAATCGTTTCATAATTGATATCAAAATATCATATTCAATTCAAAGCCTATCACTTTCGAAATCATTACTTACTTTCGAAATCATATTCACCTTTGAAAATCATAGTTCGATAATTATATTTTCTTTCAAAGTCAAATTCCTAATTTATATCAGAATATCATATTCCTCAAAACCATAATACTTTCGAAGTCATATTCACTTTAAAAATCGAGAATTTGAATATAAACCCGTCCATTTTACTTAGTTTGGAATTTGTAAGAAAATAGTTTAAATAGTTATAAATGGTTATAAATACTTAAAATACTCCAAAATAGTTTAATTCTAGGTAAAGTACCTTTAAATTGATTTAAGATGGTTAAATAGATTTAATTTAGATTAAATATAATTAAAATAGATTTAAATAGCTTAAACTAGATTAATTAGATTTAAAATAAATTAAAAGGGTTTAATTAGTTTTAAAATAAATTAAATTTGTTTAAAATAGATCAAAATAATTTATATAGTTAATATTAGTTAAATAGTCAAATAAATTTGAAAATCTTAATAATTAGATAATTTAAAAAAAAAAATTAAATCAGTTTACTTAAAATTTGAGTTTGACATTAGTACCAAATTAAACTATTCATTTCAACATATTTGGACCATTTTAAATTTCCAAATCGACAAACATAATTTCAATAAACTATCAAATATCTTATCGTTTCAATTCATGTTCAAAAATCAATACGGATTACTGCAATTTCAAAATATTTCAAAGATATTTTCAAATAAATTTAATAACTCAATTTCGATAGAATTTCATTTATACATCAAAGTTTAACTTTAAACTTCCGATTTACTTTCTTAAAAAAATTCCTTTTAAAACCAATTCGCATTTCAACACAAACTTGATTTTTCTATAATACTTCAATTTATATAAACCAAATTTTATTTCAAAACATCAATTGATTAAATTCAGAAATTTAATGATTTTAAAATCATTTAATTTAACCAATTCGGTGTCCGTATATAATTCTCTACCCTAGGGTCAAGTGCTACAGATATTTATCATTTTAATCCACAATTAAATAATTTATGGTTATATATCATTTCAAACCGCAATACTGAAATAAATAAAAATCCATAACAAACTTGCAGTTTATAATGATATAAAATAAAACACTCATTCAACCAATATCAATAATCAACATCCATCACAATCATCATCCAAAACAATCAATAAATGTCAATATAGAACTGATAATCGATAACAGGTATTTACTGGCAATTTATATTCGATAATAAATTAAATAACGATTTAATTCAGATAAATTCAAATTAACTGAGATGATGATAAAAATATACCAAATAGCCATAAATAAATTTCTAATCACATCATAAATTTAATTTAACAAACATAAGAAATTTTAGAAGTTGTGAGTGGGTTAAAACACTCACCTTTGAATTTAAACTGAATTTAAATCCAATTTAAGCCCAAAATTCAAACAGTCTTTGAATTTGTCCAAACCAGCGTTAGAATGTCCAGAATTTTGATGTGATCCCAATGCAAGAAACCGTGCGTAAAACAGACCTCGTATGTGACAGTTATGTATATTAGAACATTCGAAATTAAAATTAAAATTAAAATAAACAAATGAAGGATGCCAAACCGGAACACGCCATGTCACCAAGGAAGAACGCACCAAAACCCTAGTTCCTCTGCCTAGTTTTTGAACGTAATCCGCTGCCTTGCTTTAACCCAAAATTATGCCGCCTACGAGACCAACCACGTCGATCGACAACCATCACCGAGCTCCCCTCCCCGAGCCGACTAACTCCTTGCCTCGATGAGACGCGTGACAACCCCAAGCCCCCCTTGAACGCACTTGGCCGCCGTCGTTCATGGCATAATTCTGGCAAATTGAGGCGATGATTTCGATGACTAACCGTATGGATCGATTCCATACATCGTGCTCAATGCTCCACGTCCTCTGATCATCACAGAAACGAAGATCTTTCGTTGAACGACAATCCCTACAATAGATGGCCAAAAATTAATTAGTGATTTCTGGCCAAATGAGGATCTGAATCAAAAAACAAATTGTTGCAGAAGATTACGTTCGTCGAGAGCTTCAAATCAATATATAATTTGTTTGGATTGGAGGAGTTTGAATTTTTGGATTTGAATTTGATTTGAAATTGCAATTGGGACATTAGGGTTTGTCTGCCATTGAAATGAGGAGGAGCAAATAGAACTGTACATATAGAAATGAGGAATAAGAAATGACCTAGGGTTTATAATGACATATATATAGGCAGAACACAATAGAAACAAATGGGGTTGATCGATTTGGGTTTTGAACGATAAATGACCCGAAAAGCCTGTTTCGACTTCGGAATGAAAATGAGTCATTCCATATATCAAAATAGATGTTTTCAAATATTTTAAACTCAATGGAACAGGTTTCAAGTCCTACTTCCATCGTATGAAGAAGTTATGCTTAAATCAACTTATTTCAAATTGATTTCAATTGATTTCAGTTTAATTGATTTCTAGTCGTTTCGAGTCCGTACGATCAAACGACAAGTCCGATCGTTACAAAACTTGAAATCCTATAATAATTCACCGTTATGGATCCAATGAAACTGGTTTCGTCGAAATCCGAGTCAGTGGCCAAAATGACTATTTTCACATTAATTAAATAAATTAATATTAAATTAATTAAATCAAATTTTCAATTCCAATTCTATAATTAGCAATCTTTATCATTTTTGATTTCTTAAACATTCACAAATAATTTAAACAAATTAAATAACAATTTTAAAGTAGATAAACTTACCAATTACAGTATTTAACTTAAATTTCAATATATATATCCAATTATTTAAAATTTAATTTCCAATAAATTAATAAATCTTGATTTCTACTCTTTTTATTCAACCTATTGTTATATTATGAATAAAAATTAACATTATTTCCCATTTATTATCTAGATTTACATTAACATAATACTTAATTTAGATTTTTTGCGATTAATTCCAATTCAATTTAACATACTAAATACATATGTAACTTATAATAATTGTTGCCATTAACTCTCAATCACACTTTTATAAGTTTATCATTTTCAACCAATATTATATTTACTTACAGAACATTGATTTTATTCAATTACCATTCATTATATATTAATTAATTAAATTAATTCAATATTTATGTTTGTTTTTCATATATTCAATTTTATAACCAAGTATAACAATTTACGTTATTTCATCATTGGAATTTCATTTCAATTGTTAATAATTAGTTATAGTTACCAAAACTTATCAACTTAACAAATTTAAATAGTCAAAAATTTACGAGTCGTTACAATCAGTTTGATTAACCAGTTCATTTGCAGGAAAGTAATTGCAAAATATATGTTTTAAAGAGGACATTTGTAAGGGGAACCCATTCTGCTAAGCGGCGTGGTCTTACTCAATATCATTAAACCAAGATGTAACAAAATTATTCACACCAGGATTTATATCCGACTCAACGTTTTTGTTTCCCCTTGAACTCTCGGGTGCTCAAAATTGATTTGAGTTGGCTGAGAGTTAAGGTTTTCAGTTTCAGTCTTTTGACGAATAAAGCTTTCGAAGATGAGTAGGTTGCTGATGGATAGCTACTTAGGATTTTCTGTTTCATTTTTTTTATTCCGCTTGTATATTAAGTCAGATATGACTATATTGCTTTGATCAACCAAGGGGGCATCGTCATATGTCTCTCTTGGCGTAATTTGTAATGATTATAATTAAACTTTACCTGGGAAACGATATGGGATTATGTAATTTGAATATGGAACATGTGTTTTGAAATGTAATGGAAAATATTGTTTTAAGATCTATGATTTGTTTCATATTCAAGTTCTTCTGATATTATGGATACCATTAACATAGTTGTATTTAGTAATAGAAAGTTATACTATGGATGACTACATCATCCGTAGCGTTTAATTTTTTGGCCTCTAAATACGGGACGTTGCAGTATCGAGCTTAGGTTGAGCAAACACCTTGGCTTTGGTAAGGATAAAAGGCTCATCGAAGATAGAGTTAGTAATACCCTAGGATGAGTAACTCATTAGAGATGGGGTTAGTAATACCCTAAAATGAGTTTGAGAGTATTATATATTAGCGCGTACTGGTTAATGATACATATAAATACTTTTTATTTTGAAAAAGTTAGTAAATGAAATAATTTCACCTAGGATTATATTTTGAACATAAAGAATATATTTTTCAAATAATATAATTATTTGATCAAGGAAGCGATCATACTTAGTTATTATTATTGCTTGATTGGTTGTTTAACTCAAAATCTTTAAGTACGAACACCTCGTGAATTTAGTTTCACAATTTGACTACGGGATATTCGATAAATAATAATGTTGGTTTAAAATTAAAGAAATTATGAATATGTTTTATACAATTGATTTTGTAAACCGGATATATAAAACATGCATTATAAAGGAATTTTTAAGAATTTAAATTTCAGTATTTTTGAAAGGAATTTCGAACGATTTTTGGAAAAGGAATAATGATAGTATTTTTTCTAAAATGGGATTTTGAAAATGAAAAACAATCTTATGATTAATCAATTCGAGTGGCTTGAAAGAAACTAAAAATGAGCAGGCTATGCGTTCGGATGGCAAACGCTTCTCCTAAGTGTTCCCCTTCTTGTTAAGGAAATATGTGATACTGTTGACATTACCTAGTTCCTTGATATCATTTTTGAGTTACTCGATCTATATAATTTTCTAAAGTTTAAAAAGGATAATGTGAATGATTAATTGATAAATTAATTGATGGTTTTCAATTTTTATCAAATTGTGTTATCTTAATTAATAAGCATTGGTATCCTTTGATCTTTTAAAAAAAGTTATCAATGAATGATTTTGGGTTTGTAGTAAACGATGTTTTAGCAACATTTGTTTTTAAACCCTTGAATGACACTTTGGAAGAAATTTTATGGGTATATTTATATCTTTAATAATGAGATTTTAAAGATAATAACAAGTCTTGTAATCTTTTATAAAAAGTTAGAAAATATTATAATTAACATGTTCTAGAAAGAGAAGTTCATTATAACAATATTTTTGTAGTAATTATTTTAGTCTCTTTGATTATATTTTAAAGGTAAGAAGAAAAAACTTGTTAAGTAATTTGTGAATAGTGAATATACTTGTAACATTTGAATAAGTATATAAATACTTTTTAAATTTTAAAACTGGTATAAGTAAAGAATATATATATATATATAATAGGTTTTAATTAGTAAAGGAGTGTTAATCGGTAAAGAATGTTTTCACCAAATAAAGAATGTTTTAACATTTGATTTTAGATAAAGGAAGTTCATGGTAATTTATCAATTTAATAAATTATTTTGAAAAAGGAGCTATATTATTTTTAGAAACCATTAAGATATGTTTAGTGATGTGTTATAATAAAACGATATTTATCTTTTGAAAAGAAATGCTTTTTTTAAGTAGAAATATTTGAAAATAAAAATGTAAAATGGTTATGTGTAAAGAAGTATATTTATAAAAGTTTGAATAAAAGATGAAAGTTTCATAAAGTACTTTCATAGGAATTTTAGAAAGGTTAATAAATATATATGAAGTATGTGGATCATCACGTCACAAGATTTAGTCTAAGATTCAAGTGTAGAACTTTGAGGTGTTTACACCGGTCCAAAAAAGAATTTATCACTTGATTCTTGATAACGAACATTGATGTGGATTTATGGTTAGATACTTAAGTTTCTATCATAGGCGAGAGTTATGCAAGAAAAACTAAAATTCTGATCGAAAAGCCTGATCAGTGTCCGTACTACAAGATCGGGGGATCAATACTAGTTAAGAAGTAAAGTTGTGAATTTGAATAGTAGATCGAATCATATGTTATGTACGATTGATCTATATACATCATACAAATGTAAGTTTAAAAATAAATATTTTGGGCAAACCTTTGGGTTTTTGCTTTGGGTAATTTCGGGGACGAAATTCTTTTAAGGGGGAAGTTTGTAACGACCCGCAAATTTATAACTTTGATAAATTATATTTATTTTTAAAATTATTCAAATAAAAGATTGATAATACAAGTAATATTGTTTTGAGTTATAATAAATAATAATAATCCTATTTTGAATAAATATTTACAAATATATTTTCCTCGGAGACTAGATCGATAAAATAGCCGAAAACTGTTTTATCGAAAACCTGCTCTATAATTGTAAAACGTCGCGCATAAAGGTAGGTACATACACTTATTTTTATAGTTGAACAAGAATATGAAATAAAATAATTTATTGTATGTTTGAAAATTAAATGTATTTATGACATCGTCAGTAATGCCCTTATATTTAATAATTGACTTATTAAATTAAATTGAGTTTTGATGATCTAATAATTATTATAATTATTTAAGTAATGATTTTAAAAAGTTTATAATTCATTTTAAATAAGTTATAAAGTGATAATAAATCATTTGCAACAATTTTATGAAGATATATATATATATATATATTTGATTTGAAAATATAAGAAAAAAATGATATCGCTTTGTTGGTATAATAAAATTACTGTGAATAGTTGGTTATATTAATTTATTTGGGTTTCTAATTCAAATTTGATCATTTTAACTAATTAAAAAATGATTATAAATTTATTTTTCAAATTTTTGTTTAGCTATATATGTAATTTAATGTATAAGTGAAAATATGACCGGGAATCGGTTCTCTGATTGGTAACGGTTTATCGAACGAAGTTGTTTAGAGCCAATGCAATATTGTTTATATGTCATGTACACATATATAACATATAAACACACACACACACACACAATAACATATACATATATCCATATATGTATACATAACACATTTATACATTATATACATACATACATATATATATATATATTATATAAAGTTAAAAATATCTAAGATATTTTTCATTTACTTAATCTTTAAGTATTCAAAAGTCAACATATGCATGCCTTGGGGTGATAGAAGTGATGTGCACATAGGGGTGGGGTTTTGGCCGTGTATATGATGATGAAAGAGTATGATGTAAAGGGGGATGTTTGGAAAAATAAATATCATGATATTTTTTTGAAATTGCTTAGCCCCAAGGCTTCCAAGCCTATAAGTACAAGGCTTTCCCTTTCATTTTATTTCACATTTCTTCCTGTCGTTTCCTAAGCTTATTTCCCCTTCCTCCACGATTCCTTTATGGCTTCCATGTCTTGAAAAATGTATTTGCAAAGTTATGGAAAAATATCGACAAAATACATACACGTGTATTTGTTATCAATCCACTTCAAAACAAGCTCAAAACTTCTCCATTCCTCTTACTAAACCCATGGAAACCACCATCCTCCTCAAAAGCTGAGCCTTCCTTCTCCTAGAGCCAAGGTCGTGAGCTCCTCCTTGCATCCAAGATCTAGGCCGAGCCATTTAAGGGCAATAGTGCTAATGATCATGAGCTTAGATTTCGAGATAGCGAAACTATAGCCATTTTTAGGTTAATCGTTTAACCCAAGATGAGGAACTCCTGGACTATAGTAATATATGCTATTGGATTTTTGATATTTTTTTATTATGATTATTGATGATGGTTGTTTAATTTGAATATTGAATATATATGCAAGTTACGGAAAAACACGTCGATAAACACAAAGAAAATCATATTTTTTTATTGAATTAATTGGTGTATATGGAATGTTAAGCCTCTTTAAAATTATTTTAAAATGAGCTTGAAATGTTTTATAAGCATATGAAAGTGTTTCGGGTAAGTTTGAAAGGTAATTGAAAATTTAGTCAAAAATAGACGCGTCATGTAACGGTAGTCGCAATTTTGCCATAAAAGTCAAACAAGTATATAAAATGGAATTTAGCTCAGAATTCTTCGAGATAATAATTTTATGAACTATTATATATATAGTCTTCAAATAAAGAAAGAAAATCAAGATTTTGATAAGCATACTTTTGAAATATGAGTAAAATAAGTTTTTGGAAAAATCGAAGTTTTGAAGTTTGAAATACATAAGAGGATTTCTTTGAAAACGATATTTTTGTAATTATTTAAAGTTTTTAAATAAACTATAAAAATCTTTTAAAAAGTTTAAAAGTGATTTGAGTTATAGAAATAAATTTTCAAATAATAAAAAGTCATTTTGATCAATATAGCTTGAAAAGCATTTTCCGCAGCACTTTTCTATAACTTTTGAAATGTAGTTTTAAATTCGACCATTCTTTTTCAAATCTTTTATAGATGTTTTCAAATGATTGTTAAAGTATTTTAAAGATGATTGGAAGGATTTATGGAATTGTAAAATGTTAAATGATTTAGAGTCGATCAAATAACTTGACCGCCTTATGGGTGTCAGAAAAATAACGTTTAAGCTTAAGTTTGGTAAATCAGTTTCATGCTCTCATTGGCTAACCATGTTATCCCGCCTTTTTCACAAGGCCGTGATACCAAAAGATCGACCGAGAAGCCAAAGATAGTTCGTCTCAAAGATTGGTCAACTTTGCGTCTCAACAGAGCGAGTCCTTGTTAGGTCGTTCTCGACCTACGACCTAAAGTGTGAAGCGACTTAGGAGCTCCAGCGACCTAATAGCCTCGGCGACCTAATAGCCTCGGCGACCTAAAAGCCTCAGCGACCTAAAAGCTCCAGCGACCTAAAAGCCTCCGCGACCTAAAACTCTCCGCGACCTAAAA
The DNA here is from genome assembly GCA_030737815.1 of Allium fistulosum. Lineage (NCBI taxonomy): Eukaryota > Viridiplantae > Streptophyta > Magnoliopsida > Asparagales > Amaryllidaceae > Allium > Allium fistulosum. The sequence goes on along the minus strand of CM060905.1, from coordinate 745,129,662 downwards.
CTATCCGCGACCTAAGACTCTCCGCGACCTAAAACTATCCGCAACCTAAGACTCTCCACGACCTGAAGCTATCCACGACCTAAAACTCTCCGCGACCTAGTAGCCTAACGACCTAGTCGCCAAATGCCTCTTCTTTCTTTAGATCGCTCGCGACCTAATCCATACACTACCTCTTCCCTTAGGTCGCTAATGACCTACTAATCCATATGCCGCTACTCCTTAGGTCGCCACTTCCCGCAACTCTTCATGCCACTGCCCCTTAAGTCGCTGGCGACTTACGACCTAACCACTTCCTTAGGTCGTTGCTTACCTTAGTTTGCCATCCTTTGTGCCGCAACCTTTTAGGTCGCACACGACCTATGACCTACCCTTAGGTCGCTCCGCTTCGTACCTCGACACATTTAAACCGCATCTCCTTAGGTCGCTAACGACCTACCAAACCCTGTACCTTTGCTCCTTAGGTCGCCACTCCCTCTCCTGCTACCCCTTAGGTCGCTAACGACCTACGACCTACCCCTTAGGTCGCCCACGACCTATAACCTGGCCGACCTAAGTCCAGCCACTCTTATAAATACTTGGCCTACTCCACATTCAAGGGGGACTTCGGTCGGGACTTGGAAGTGTCGAAGCTCTGCTACTTTCTCAACCTCCACAACACTTCACATCCAACAACACTTCAAAGGGCCGAGAGAAGGGATCAACCACATCCAACATGTATCCGAAGAGCAATTCACTGTTAAAGTTCTAGCTTCTTGTCTTGATCGTGTTGTATTCGGAGATTCATTGTAAAAGTTGTAATCAAATCAGCAATAAAGAAGAGATAAAGTGGATGTAGGCTGGACTTTAAGCCGAACCACTATAAAAACTGTTGTCCTTTTACTGTTTTTGCTATATTCTGTTTACCTTTAGTTCCCATGTAAACGGGTGGTGCTCTCACTTTGTTTCAACTCACACCGGGTGTTAGCATTTACCAATTTTAGCGTTAACATTTTGGTGCTTTCACTGAGAACTGAACTCAGGAATTTTGTCAACTAAGGGTGAGATCAGAGAATTTGTCGGTTTGGATCTGGAAAATTATGGCAAGGCGATCGAGTAGAAGGCAAAGGCCAAAGAGTAGTCAGCATGAAGGAAGTCAAGAGGCTTCCTCAAGAGCAAACCAAACTTCAGCCTTTGTTACCAGGGATGAGATGGAGGCAATGATGAAAAGGCAAGAGGAGTTGATCCAGAATTGTTTCATCAGATTGGACAACTTGGAGCATAGAATCAAAGAGGAACAGGAACCCAGCCAGAAGAACAGATTCCACCATCCCCTCGTGAACTTGGGGGGCAAGACGAAAGAAATGGGCGAGGACTACAATTAGGAGACAACGACAGATTGGTGGAAATGGTCAAAAAGTCTACGAGAGGCGGTTTGGTAAACAAGGACTTGGAGGATGTGAATAGGAGTCCTTTTACCATGACAATCAGGCGAGCAAAGAACCCACCAGACTTTAAGCTACCATCGTTGGATATGTATAATGGAAGGACAGACCCTACGGTCCATCTAACAAAATATATGAGGCACATGGAAGTACTGGGGCATCAGAGGAAGTTATGGCCCGGTGCTTTCCATTGTATTTGACAGATATTGCGGCGTTATGGTTCAGACAACTGGAAAGTGGATCTATCGGGACATGGAATGATTTGACTGAAAGGTTTATGAGGCAATTCAGGATCCACATCTCGAGGCCCAAGAATGTTATGAGTTTGACAACATTAAAGCAAAGAACCAGAGAATCTTTGAGAAGTTTTTTGACGCGATTCAACGCAGCAGCGGCATCGGTGGATCGACCAGATCCATCCATGGTTCTAATGGCAGCCGTGTCGGGCATAGATGACGGCACAGAGTTCAAAAATTCATTGACCAGAGATCCTCCTATGGATTTAGGAGAATTTTTCCATGAGGCCGAAGGGTTTTTACGATTAGAAGATGCAAAAGCTGAAAGAGAAGAAGGAGAAGGAATAGAAATTTATGCACTCAAAGGCGTAAAACCTCTTGAAAAGGATCTTGGCAAAGATAAAGAAAAACGAAAGGCTGAAGATGATGATGATAGGTCAAAGCGAGCACGGAGGGAGCCACGTTTCACCACTTATGCGGAATTAAACGAAAGTTTGGAATGAATTTACCAAGATACTAAAGGACAGATTTCTTATCGCAAGCCAATAAGGAGGGATCCGGCCAGCAGTGAAAGAAAATCAGACAAGTACTGCTTATTCCATGAGATGAATGGTCATAGTACAAACGATTGTAGACACTTGAAGGATGAAATTGAGGGGCATGTCCGTAATGGCCTACTATCGAAGTATGTGAAAAGGGGAGTGACGGCTGTGGAACGGGAACCGCCACCACCTGCACCTGCTTGCGATGTATCGGGATCAAGACGTCAACTTGTCATTGAATAACTGAGATAATGGCGAATAAGTAGCAAACCCCACACCAACATGATTAAGTCTTTTTACAGATGTATAGGATCACGAACAATCCTCAGGCATGCTCTTAAACGACTCTTAATCGTAGCAGTGTAGGTGTTTGCACTTGGACGTCCCAATTTTTTTTTGTTTTTGTTTTTTCTATTCTCTTGTTTGGACTTGATTCTGTTTGTCATATCTACTAAAAACTCATTTTCAGTAAAAGAATGCTACTTGTGATTCCAAAACAGCTAAGCCGCTTACACATGTACGGGATCACGAACAGTCTCTAGGCATGCTCTGAGATGGTGTTGAACCACCATAACCAATAATCCAGGAACTCACCCGAACGTGAATATGGCATCGGTAATGCTAGGTCCCTCCAACATTAAGCCCTCCCGGGCACACATCTCCTCACCTCAAATGCCCCCCCTCGGGCACACATCAGCTCACCTCACCTCGAATGGCTCGATCCCGAACGGTCGTCATTTAAGGTCAAGAAAACTCGCCTCGAACGGCAAAATCTCGCCTCGAACGGAAAAAACTCGCCTCAAATGGTTCGATCCCGAACGGTCGTCATTTGGGGTCCACCCCCTGACCGCCAACGGTCGCACTTTACCTCGAATGGCTCAATCCTGAGCGATCGTCATTTGAAGTAAGGCACTTGACCGTGAGCGATCACATTTCACCTCAGATGGCTCGATCCCGAACGATCGTCATTTGGGGTCCACCCCCTGACCGCCAACGGTCGCACTTTACCTCGAATGTCTCGATCCTGAACGATCGTCATTTGAAGTAAGGCGCTTGACCGTGAGCGGTTACATTTCACCTCGAATGACTTGATCCCAAACGATCGTTATTTGAGGGTCCGCCCCTGACCGGGCACGGTCGCACTTTCCCACAAATGGCTTGATCCTGAACGATCGTCATTTGAAGTAAGGCACTTGACCGTGAACGGTCGCATTACATCTCACATGATTCAATCCCGAACAATCATCACATGAAGATAAGCGCTTGACGGCGCACGGTCGCACGTCACCTCAAATGACTCGATCACGAACGGTCGTCATTTGAAGTCAGGCGCTTGACCGTGAACGGTCGCACTTCACCTCAAGCGGCTTGATCGCAAATGATCGTCACTTGAGATCCGCCACTTGACCGCATACGGTCGCACTTTACCGCAAATGGCTCGACCCCGAATGGTTTTCATTTGAAGTAAGGCGCTTGACCGCGAACGGTCGTCATCTGAGCTCCGCCACTTGACCGCGCACGGTCGCACTTTACCACAAATGACTCGAACCCTAACGGTCGTCATTTGAAGTAAAGCGCTTGACCATGAACGGCACCTGATCGCACACGGTCGCACTTCACCTCAAATGGCTCGATCACGAATGGTCGCCATTTGAAGTCAGGCGCTTGACCGTGGATGGCCGCACTTCATCCCAAATAGCTCGATCCCGAACGACCGTCATTTGGGGCCACATAAAATTGTCTGTTCCTTTGCAGGTCATCAACAGGATATGAACATCCAACTTATGGCATTACAAAACACACCTTCCTACCGCAAGGCATGTTTTGGGGGGGGCAAGTGTTATCCCGCCTTTTTCGCAAGGCCGTGATACCAAAAGATCGACCGAGAAGCCAAAGATAGTTCATCTCAAAGATTGGTCAACTTTGCGTCTCAACAGAGCGAGTCCTTGTTAGGTCATTCTCGACCTACGACCTAAAGTGTGAAGCGACTTAGGAGCTCCAGCGACCTAAAAGCCTCCGCGACCTAAACCTCTCCGTGACCTAAAACTATCCGCGACCTAAGACTCTCCGCGACCTAAAACTATCCGCGACCTAAAGCTATCCACGACCTAAAACTCTCCGCGACCTAGTAGCCTAACGACCTAGTCGCCAAATGCCTCTTCTTTCTTTAGATCGCTCGCGACCTAATCCATACACTACCCTCTTCCCTTAGGTCGCTAACGACCTACTAATCCATATGTCGCTACTCCTTAGGTCGCTGTGGTGACCCTCACTCTATAACACATAGTTTTTTTATACAAGAGGCATTCACCACTAAACCCCAATTCTTTTATATTTGAATATTTTTATAATTTCCAAATATTTTTCCCAAGACCCTGGTTTTACCAATATAATCATATCAGTGTACAAACAAACTAAGTCAATTGTATATTTGATGATATACAATTGTTCCTTTATTATTATTATATTTTTTTATCAGAGGGAATTTAAATCAAATAGAAATCAAAATACCATACAAGCTATTGACATAGCCACTTATTTCTTTTCTAAGTCTTGTTCTACTGCCATAGGTGCACTTTGACAAATTCTAACACTTATATATATTTATCTTGCCTAGATAATTCTATTTAACTCTAAAATAGTATTTACTTGATCTCATGATAGTTATCAAAGTTGATAATAATTAATAACAATAAGTTGGATTGACAAAAGTCGATAAACCTTGGAAATTTACTTGAAAATAGGCAAATTAGGCAAAATCAGCAGTTCAGACGTCTAAATTTTTATGACAGACGTCTAGATTCGATCTCAGACGTCTAAATTTTTATGACAGACGTCTCAGAGTGTCTAAATTTTAAACAGAGAGTAGAAAACATTTTGAACTAAATTCAAACGTCTAAATTTTTGTTGACAGACGTCTAAATTTGATCTCAGACGTCTAAATTTTTATGACAGACGTCTCAGAGTGTCTAAATTTTAAACAGAGAGTAGAAAACATTTTGAACTAAATTCAGACATCTAAATTTTTGTTGACAGACGTCTAAATTAGATCTCAGACGTCTAAATTATTATGACAGACGTCTAATTTGATCTTAGACGTCTAAAATTGTTGACAAGTTTTCTCAAAGGATTAAACTTAAATACTCAATTACTTACAAATTTCCAGAATTCGTGCATATGCAAGTATCACTTACCTGCCATGCACAAATTCATCTCACCTGAATATTCTACTAAAATCTTGAGTGTTCATTAAAAATCAATCCCCTTAGCTTTTTAATTTTCCATAAGGCAAAACATAAGCAATAAAAATCAGAGTTCAAATATATATATATATATATATATATATATATATATATATCCATATCATATGCATATGACATGTCTAACTCCTTATTTTCTCCAAATCAGACATTCATAAAATAAATTTGTAGTTAACCAACCATCATCCATGATCACTCATAACAGGTTTTGATTAAGTACATATCTTCAACTCAAAATACTTAAAAAGTTTCCTAAAAGTAACTTCAATTACAGGAAATAAAATGTGTCTAGTAATTTCATTACAATGCATCTGCAAATTTTAAAAACAAGTCTCTCTTATTTATTCTAGCAGCCAATGCCTTCTCTACTCATCAAGCCAACTTCAATTTCCTACAAGCAAATCATTTAGCTGCCCCAAAGAATTTTTGAGACACCCAGATGATTGCAAGGGCAACCAAAAGGGTCAGTTTTCACTGGTATGAGCATTTATCAATTTTGTATACATATTCATAATTTTAAAACATAATCTTGCAGTGACTTCCTAGTTTAACAGATGTTTATACTTAGCATGTTTTGGTTCATACAAGGTAATACAAAAAAAACACATTCATCTATTCAAACAAATACACAGCAAACAGTAAAGATAAACATATGTATAATTCTTGATTTATTCTCCCCAAATCTAGATAAATAATCTCAGGTTTTATACTCCAAATTTTCTCCCAGCAACTAATCAATAAACAAGTTTAACTTGATTAAATTAACACCATATCTGGATATTTATAACCCAGATTTTTAAACCCCTGTCCCCATTTATTTTATGGTCTTTAACTCCTTGTCAAATGAATACTATGTATGCATTGTGAAGGAAACTCCCAGGTTGTTTAAATTATTCCAACACACAAAGGCCTCAGGGTGCAGTTGCACCATGCATATACTTGCTTCCACCTGAAGTAAGCAAATCATTGACTAACTCCCAAGTGACCAATTTAGTTTTTCTTTCATTCATATTTCAGAAAGATATAACTGCTTGTATATTTTTCTGATTCAACCCCATGTTCCCCTGTTTAATCTATATCCATGTTTAATGATACTAAGATAGAACAAGAATGCTCCAATCATGTTAACACCAAAAGCCCACTTACAGAATAATACTCCAAACAAACAAAAAAAATGCACAAACAAACATCCATATCACCCATAACAAAATTAATTCAGAGATTTAAATGTCTCATGGTATTCTAGGCTGCCTGCAATAGGACTTAATGCCATTTCATACAAAGGATAAATACTCACATAATGTTTTTCCTTTCACTGCTTTAATCTTTTGAACAGCAAATCCCCCAAAGCCCCAAGCTAGTGTTTCTCCTAGTTTATTTTATCTTTGTTTTGATCCCGAGAGAATGATGGATCTGGTTATGTGCAGTTATTTATAAATCATTCTAGGGTTTAAGAAAATGGGTAATTCTCCTAATACCCTTAGCTGTTCATGCATACATCTCATTCCTGTGTGGTCCTAAATGGGAAATGCACACATCAGGTTACTTTAATTGGTTATTTTGGGAGTTGAACATTTTAAACACTGCATGCTATTTTCATGTTTCTATTTTACTCATGCCATATGCATGTGATCCTTGTTCTTTTTTTTTCTAAGTTTAGAGAATCTGAAAATCTCCTTTGTACATTTAAATTAAAAATCACATATATTATGCTAATTATTTCTGGCACAATTATAAGACTTATAAACCTTTTTATTAATTTAATTTTTATTCTACCTTTATATAAAACAGAAAATGCCCCATATATATTAAATGTATATATTTTTATTTTATTTTATTTTAGGGTCATTACATACCCTCCCCCTTAAAGTAATTATGTCCCCATAATTTCACCTATTTTCTCCAATTAAAAGCACTAATCCATAGCCTGTTTTAACTCCATAACCCCATACTCCTATTTTATGGAAACAAACAATATATAAATACATTTAGAAAAATTATCTTAGGCTGCTTAAACATACCTCTCCACCAGTAAACAAATTGGGGTATTTAGCCCTCATTTTGTCTTCAACCTCCCATGTACAATCATTAGTGTCCAAGCTCCATTGGATTTTCACCAGTTTGATCACCTTGTTCCTCAATTTTTTCTCTTCCTTGGCAACTATCCCTACTGGTTCATTTGTATAAACCAAATTCTTCTGGACTTGAACTTGAGTAGGTGACTCCAGAATTGCTCCTTCATCATGCACCCATTTTCTCAGTTGAGAAACATGAAATACAGGATGCACACCACTCAACTCCTCAGGTAACTTAAGTCTGTAGGCCATAGCACCAATTCTCTGCATAATTTCATATGGTCCTACAAATCTTGGTGATAGTTTACCAGATTTTCCAAACCTGAACACTTTCTTCATTGGTGATACTTTCAGAAAAACATGCTCTCCTACTTCAAACTCCATTGGCTTCCTTTTTCTATCTGCATAAGACTTTTGTCTTGATTGTGCTGCCTTCATTCTATGCCTAATCAATTCAATTATGTTGGAAGTTTCTTTAACATGGTCTGGCCCCAACATTACACCCTCTCCTGCTTCCAACCAATAGGCAGGAGACATGCAAGGTCTCCCATACAAGGCTTCAAAGGGAGCCATTCCTATTGTTGATTGATAGCTATTGTTGTAAGTGAATTCTGCCAAGTGAATATGATCCTCCCAATTACCCCCAAAATCAAGCACACATGCTCTAAGTAAATCTTCCAATATTTTATTCACTATCTCTGTTTGCCCATCACTTTGAGGATGGTAGGCAGTGCTTAAACAAAGTTGTGTTCCCATTGCTTCTTGGATGCTTTCCCAAAATCTTGAGGTGAACAAAGTGTCTCTATCACTTACAATAGTCTTGGGTATACCATGTAACCTCACCACTTCTTTAATGAACAATTGTGCAAGCTTAGATGCATTTCTATCTGACCTGACAGGGACAAAGTGAGCTGATTTGGTTAGTCTATCAACAATTACCCATATACTATCATTGCCTTTCTTAGTTCTAGGCACACCATCCACAAAATCCATGGAAATACTTTCCCATTTCCACTGAGGTACCTCCAAAGGTTGCAACATGCCAGAAGGCTTTTGGTAGTCTGCTTTAATTTGTTGGCATGTGGAACACTTTGCCACATATCTTGCCACTGCTTGCTTCATTCCTGGCCACCAGTAGCTTCTTTTTAAATCATGATACATTTTAGTACCACCAGGGTGTATGGTGTACCTGGTCTTGTGATGCTCATTCATGATTTCTTCCTTCAACTCTGCAATGTTTGGTACACAGAGCTTATCATTTTTCCTCAAATAACCTTGGGAATCTATTTTAAAATTCTCTGACTCAATGTTATTTAATAACATTTCTTTCTTCTCCTTTAGACTTTGATCTTGATCTTGCATGCTACCAACTTTCTCCACCAGATTGGACTTCACTGTGATTATTCCCAGTGTACCATACTCCACCATATCACCATGTTCTTTAAAATTCACTGCATCCTTGCTGTATATATCTGCCTCCCCAAGCACTGCAAGATTTTTAAACTCATCAATCATCAAACTGGCTAATCTAACATGATTTCTGCTCAAAGCATCTGCCACTCTATTAGCTTTTCCAGGAGTGTACAAAATATCTAAATCATATGCAGCTAGAAACTCCAACCACCTTGCTTGCCTCATATTTAAATCTTTTTGAGAAAATAAATATTTCAATGCTTGATGATCTGTGAATAATTCAAATTTTGCCCCAAGCAAATAATGCCTCCATAGTTTTAGTGCAAATACTATTGCAGCTAATTCTAGATCATGAGTTGCATATTTGGTTTCATTAGGTTTTAGCTGTCTTGATGCATATGCCACTACCTTGCCATGTTGCATAAGCACTGCACCTAACCCAGATCCACTAGCATCAGTGTATACAACCATTCCTTCATTTGCTTCTGGGATTTGTAGGACAGGAGCTTCCACCAATGCTTGCTTCAATTTCTCAAAAGCTTGTTCACACTGCTCAGTCCGCACATATGGTTGGTTCTTCTTGGTTAGCTTGGTCATTGGTGCGGCTATTCTTGAAAAATCCTTGATGAACCTCCTATAATACCCTGCCAAACCTAAGAATGACCTCACCTCAGTCACTGTTTTGGGTCTACTCCATGATTGAACTGCAATGACCTTGCTTGGATCTACACTTACTCCCTGCTGTGACACTATGTGTCCTAAGAACTTTACTTCTTGTTGCCAAAATGCACACTTTGAATACTTGGCTTTTAATTCATGCTCTCTAAGTCTGGATAATACTAAATGTAGGTGCATAGCATGATCATTTTCTGACTTTGAATAAATTAATATGTCATCTATAAATACCAAGACAAACTTATCCAAAAAGTCTCTAAAAATTCTATTCATCAAGTCTACAAAATAGGAGGGAGCATTGGTCAAGCCAAATGGCATTACTAGAAATTCATAAAGGCCATACCTTGTATTAAAGGCTGTGTACTCAATGCTTTCCTCTGCAACTTTCATTTGGTGAAATCCAGAGGCTAAGTCTAGCCTTGAAAATATTCTAGCCCCATGCAATTGATCAAATAGATCATCTATTCTAGGCAGTGGGTACTTATTTTTAATAGTTACCTTGTTTAAATCCCTATAGTCCACACACAACCTCATTGTTCCATAATGTTTCTTAACAAAAAGCACTGGGGAACCCCAACTGGAACTACTTGATCTTATGAATCCTTTCTCTTCTAATTCTTCTAGTTGATGTTTTAATTCTACCAACTCTTTTGGACCCATTCTATAAGGCTTCTTAATGATTGGATTTGTTCCTGACATTAATTTTATTTTAAATTCAACTGGTCTGTTTTGAGGAACTCCCTTTACTTCTCCAAACACATCTATATATCCATTTACTACTGGGATTTCCTCTATTTTTAATTCCTTTTGAACTTCATTAATACTCCAAATTTTATTAAAACATGCATTCTTTGCTATTTCACTTAAGATGGTAATTCTTTTGCCTTCATTAGTTTCCAAAGAAATAGTAAGGTTTTTTAAATTTAAAATTGCTTTATTTCTCATTAACCAATCTACCCCCAAAATAATCCCAATACCAGGATAATTTAAGGTGTATAGATCTGAATTAAATTCATAACCCCCTATAATTAATTTCAGACCCATGCACTTCATCCCCAACATGCAATGACTCCCTATGGGACTGTGTACAATTAAGGGCTGATCAATAGAAACACAAGCAAGTGTTAACTTCTTTACAATTTCCAAAGATATTAGTGAATGTGAGGCACCAGTGTCATATATTACTGATATTGGTTGGGTATGAATAAAAATTATACCTTCAAGTTGCCCAACATTCCCAGTGTTATTTGCTGCCAAAGCTCCTACCCTTGCTGTTCCCCTATTGGTTTCTGGGCAATCCTTCTTGAGATGACCCATCTTTCCACAATTATAACAGCCTCCTCTAGGTATTTTAGGGTCAGGGCATTGGTTACTATAATGTCCAGCTTTTCCACAATTAAAACAATGAGTGAATTTCTTGCTTTCAGGTGCTATTGCTCCTTCCCCTTTCTTAACTCCTTTACTTACATTTCTCTTGTCATAAGGTTGCACTTTGTTCTGGCCACCCTTCTTCTTATTGAGCTTCATATTCCTGAATTTCTCTCTTGCAGTGTCATGTTGCTCAAATGAGAGAGTTAGATCAATTACTTGATCAAAAGTTTTGTCCTTGTATGGCAACATTGCCCTTGACAAACTAGGGTTCAAGCCTTGAATGTACCTTGCATTCTTTGCTTCTGCATTCCCTATTAACACCAGTCCATACTTGGATAATGCTTCAAACTTCTGAGTGTATTCATTCACACTCATGCTTCCTTGCCTTAATCTAATAAAGTCTTCAAGCAGCGTGGCCTTGGCAGATGCTGGGACAAATCTGGCCTCAAGCATGTCCTTGAAATCATTCCAAGTGATAGTATCCTCTTGTCTTCCTGCTGTCACAACTTCCCACCAATCCAGTGCAACCCCCTTCAATTTCCTTGAAGTTATCTGTCTCTTCCTCTGGTCATTGATTTGCATATCTGTGAAGACCCTCTCCATAGTTCTTATCCAAGTTTGAACACCTATAGCTCCTTCAGTACCTTCAAAATCCTTTCCTCCCAGAGTGGTACATGTCTTTAGCAGTTTGGAGAGTTCTTCATGAGGATTGTCTTGCCTTGGTGCCATTCCATCCCTTAAAGCTCTCACAAAATCCTCCATGCTCATCACAGGTGGCTCTCGTGATTATCCTGCACCTGTATGGTGCCTTGGTCCTACCATAATGCTATAAATATGATTTTTACATTAGTTTATTTACCCCTATCATTTTTGGTGTCTTTACTTGGTTTATTTTCATTTCTGTGCACACTGTGCATGTATCACATGTACACATTTATATATATATATTTTTTATTCAGTCATAAAACAAAAGTATTCAACATCAATAATTCAAACAATGCATTCAAACATCCATATGCATACAACAACATTTACTATGTTATTTAAAACATAGCTCTGATACCAAAACTGTGGTGACCCTCACTCTATAACACATAGTTTTTTTTATACAAGAGGCATTCACCACTAAACCCCAATTCTTTTATATTTGAATATTTATATAATTTCCAAATATTTTTCCCAAGACCCTGGTTTTACCAATATAATCATATCAGTGTACAAACAAACTAAGTCAATTGTATATTTGATGATATACAATTATTCCTTTATTATTATTATATTTTTTTTTATCAGAGGGAATTTAAATCAAATAGAAATCAAAATACCATACAAGCTATTGACATAGCCACTTATTTCTTTTCTAAGTCTTGTTCTACTGCCATAGGTGCACTTTGACAAATTCTAACACTTATATATATTTATCTTGCCTAGATAATTCTATTTAACTCTAAAATAGTATTTACTTGATCTCATGATAGTTATCAAAGTTGATAATAATTAATAACAATAAGTTGGATTGACAAAAGTCGATAAACCTTGGAAATTTACTCGAAAATAGGCAAATTAGGCAAAATCAGCAGTTCAGACGTCTAAATTTTTATGACAGACGTCTAGATTCGATCTCAGACGTCTAAATTTTTATGACAGACGTCTCAGAGTGTCTAAATTTTAAACAGAGAGTAGAAAACATTTTGAACTAAATTCAGACGTCTAAATTTTTGTTGATAGACGTCTAAATTCGATCTCAGACGTCTAAATTTTTATGACAGACGTCTCAGAGTGTCTAAATTTTAAACAGAGAGTAGAAAACATTTTGAACTAAATTCAGACATCTAAATTTTTGTTGACAGACGTCTAAATTAGATCTCAGACGTCTAAATTATTATGACAGACATCTAATTTGATCTTAGACGTCTAAAATTGTTGACAAGTTTTCTCAGAGGATTAAACTTAAATACTCAATTACTTACAAATTTCCAGAATTCGTGCATATGCAAGTATCACTTACCTGCCATGCACAAATTCATCTCACCTGAATATTCTACTAAAATCTTGAGTGTTCATTAAAAATCAATCCCCTTAGCTTTTTAATTTTCCATAAGGCAAAACATAAGCAATAAAAATCAGAGTTCAAATATATATATATATATCCATATCATATGCATATGACATGTCTAACTCCTTATTTTCTCCAAATCAGACATTCATAAAATAAATTTGTAGTTAACCAACCATCATCCATGATCACTCATAACAGGTTTTGATTAAGTACATATCTTCAACTCAAAATACTTAAAAAGTTTCCTAAAAGTAACTTCAATTACAGGAAATAAAATGTGTCTAGTAATTTCATTACAATGCATCTGCAAATTTTAAAAACAAGTCTCTCTTATTTATTCTAGCAGCCAATGCCTTCTCTACTCATCAAGCCAACTTCAATTTCCTGCAAGCAAATCATTTAGCTGCCCCAAAGAATTTTTGAGACACCCAGATGATTGCAAGGGCAACCAAAAGGGTCAGTTTTCACTGGTATGAGCATTTATCAATTTTGTATACATATTCATAATTTTAAAACATAATCTTGCAGTGACTTCCTAGTTTAACAGATGTTTATACTTAGCATGTTTTGGTACATACAAGGTAATACAAAAAAAAACACATTCATCTATTCAAACAAATACACAGCAAACAGTAAAGATAAACATATGTATAATTCTTGATTTATTCTCCCCAAATCTAGATAAATAATCTCAGGTTTTATACTCCAAATTTTCTCCCAGCAACTAATCAATGAACAAGTTTAACTTGATTAAACTAACACCATATCTGGATATTTATAACCCAGATTTTTAAACCCATGTCCCCATTTATTTTATGGTCTTTAACTCCTTGTCAAATGAATACTATGTATGCATTGTGAAGGAAACTCCCAGGTTGTTTAAATTATTCCAACACACAAAGGCCTCAGGGTGCAGTTGCACCATGCATATACTTGCTTCCACCTGAAGTAAGCAAATCATTGACTAACTCCCAAGTGACCAATTTAGTTTTTCTTTCATTCATATTTCAGAAAGATATAACTGCTTGTATATTTTTCTGATTCAACCCCATGTTCCCCTGTTTAATCTATATCCATGTTTAATGATACTAAGATAGAACAAGAATGCTCCAATCATGTTAACACCAAAAGCCCACTTACAGAATAATACTCCAAACAAACAAAAAAATGCACAAACAAACATCCATATCACCCATAACAAAATTAATTCAGAGATTTAAATGTCTCATGATATTCTAGGCTGCCTGCAATAGGACTTAATGCCATTGCATACAAAGGATAAATACTCACATAATGTTTTTCCTTTCACTGCTTTAATCTTTTGAACAGCAAATCCCCCAAAGCCCCAAGCTAGTGTTTCTCCTAGTTTATTTTATCTTTGTTTTGATCCCGAGAGAATGATGGATCTGGTTATGTGTAGTTATTTATAAATCATTCTAGGGTTTAAGAAAATGGGTAATTCTCCTAATACCCTTAGCTGTTCATGCATACATCTCATTCCTGTGTGGTCCTAAATGGGAAATGCACACATCAGGTTACTTTAATTGGTTATTTTGGGAGTTGAACATTTTAAACATTGCATGCTATTTTCATGTTTCTATTTTACTCATGCCATATGCATGTGATCCTTGTTCTTTTTTTTTTCTAAGTTTAGAGAATCTGAAAATCTCCTTTGTACATTTAAATTAAAAATCACATATATTATGCTAATTATTTCTGGCACAATTATAAGACTTATAAACCTTTTTATTAATTTAATTTTTATTCTACCTTTATATAAAACAGAAAATGCCCCATATATATTAAATGTATATATTTTTATTTTATTTTAGGGTCATTACAGTCACCACTTCCTTAGGTCGTCATTCCCTTAGGTCGCCACTTCCCGCAACTCTTCATGCCACTTCCCCTTAAGTCCCTGGCGACTTACGACCTAACCACTTCCTTAGGTCGCTGCTCACCTTAGTTTGCCATCCTTTGTGCCGCAACCCTTTAGGTCGC
This sequence comes from Allium fistulosum, assembly GCA_030737815.1. NCBI lineage: Eukaryota > Viridiplantae > Streptophyta > Magnoliopsida > Asparagales > Amaryllidaceae > Allium > Allium fistulosum. Next base: position 745,114,609 of record CM060905.1, on the reverse strand, counting down.
TGTAACGACCCGATATTTTGGACCATTCGCATTCGCACATGTCGAACTTGAATAATTCAAAATACCGTGTTGTTAATTTAAATTTGGCAAAACTGAACATATACAGTAAATAAATAATCACAGATCACAGACACAGAGTAATAAATGCAGCGGAAATAAAAGAGATAGTAGTTCATGAAGCTACTATATAAATGTATAAGTTACATCAGAGTTAAACCAGATACAACGGAAGAGTAATGCGATACATCAAATACAAAGCAGAATACATCACTGGAATCATCGAATACTGAAAGCAGAATAGATGGCTGGATCTTCAAGCAAAGCTCCAACTTCAAAGGTGAGTCTCGAATACTGGTACACTCAGTCTGACCCGAGCGTAAAGCAAAACACAAAACACTCGAGTCAGGATTAACATTCTTATATCAATAAATCCAACTCAAGTGAAATAGCAATTGAAATACAAATAACTCAAAGGATGTTTGGAATAACCATCCTTTAAGGATCCGTTAAACTATCTACTATGTAGTAGTGTACGATAAGTAGATAATGCCTATCAGTAATATAAGATATCAAAATAGTGTTAAGGCGTTACCATTATCCCCCTTAACACATTTTATATAAGCGTTATAGTCTATACAGCACTGTAAACTCCACCGTAAACTAGTGGGCTATCAGGGAGTACTCCATAGGTATAACACAAAACAAATCGTAGTGGTCGCGTATAAAGGGATACAAGTATGACAAGGCACATGAGGCAATACCCAAGGTAGTGAAACTACCGTTTGCCTGATCCGGACTGGTGAGAACGCATCGCCGCAGCGATCGCAACACCGCGAAACAACACTCCCAAAATCAAGGGTGCACCAATCGACAACAAGTAATAAGTAGTTTCGAAGAAGTGTGTTCGCTTGAGGTAGCTGACCTCCATTGGCCCGGCACGGCTCCTGTTTTAGTCATTTCCAATTTGACACAAGTGTCAAGGCTATCCATTATCGTTCTCTTTCTTCAGTCATCACGTACATCATTCCAACCACTTCATTCTGGATCATCACTCCGCGTATAGTTATTAAAGTGGTTTTCGGTTTAGATAGAGAGTATATCCATAACCGATTCCGGTCTCTTTAATAACTTTCGAAATTATTACACCGATTGGTCATTTAATATATTTCTAAACCAAATCAATTACAATTTCAATTAGAATTTATAAACCAACATTTCATTTATCTTTCTAAATCAATTTCCATAATTTCCGTTTCAAAACTTCCAAATTATCATTTCAAAATCTTATAATTCAATTTCAAATTTTATTTAAAACAGTTCGAATATTGATTCAAGTTCGTATATAAGTTTCATTCCGAAATCATTTAAATTAATTTAATTTAACATTCAAATCAGTTTAACTTCATTTATCGATTTCATTCAATATTCGTTAAGTTAATTTACCATTCAAAACAATTTTTATTTAATTTCCAATTCATTAAATCTATTATTTAAATTTAACTTCATTATATCAAAACTTACAAATTTGAATTAAATTAAATTAAATTCATCAACTCAATTTCTTTAAATTTCAAGTCTTACATTAATTTCAATAAATCGCATTTTATTTCTTGTTAAAGAAATTCAATCTCACTTATTTACTTACTTAAATAATTTTCCAAACTTAATTTTATTCATTTAAGAGGTTCAAATTTACTTATTCAAAGTTCAATTCCTCTTATCAAAGAATTCAAATTTTTATTTAATTATCAAATAATTCAATCTTATTTAATTATTAAATAATTCAAAACTTAATTATTAAATAATTTCAAAGTTTAATAATTTCAAACTTAATTATAATTTCAACTTAATTATTTAATCATTTCAACTTAATTCAATCATTTCTCAAATTAAACATCGTTCTTTCATCAATTTCATTTTTAATATTTTGTTTCAGATTTTTTTTTATATTAACATTTTCCTTTCATTAAAAATTCAAATTTCAACTTCATTTCAAAACCATATTGTTTATTCAAATAAAATCTTCATTTTATTTTTGAATCAAATTATTTGACTAATCGAGTTTTATTTAATTCTCTATATCCAAGGTCAAAGTTCAATTTGGGTATTTATCATTTCAACCCGATTCCAATTCAATTCAAAAATCAAAGCATAACAAAGGGAACTTGCAGTGTGATAACTGGGATGGTGTCAAAGTAAATAAACAAGCAATAACAACAATCAATAAAAATCCAATAATCAATTCAAATAATCCCGAAATAACCGTATTAATTCGCATTGTTATTTGTATGAATTAATATAATTATTTCTAGAATCTACACTATCATTTCATGTAGATTAAAGATTATTACATTACGGTTTTCACTTGTCATCTATTACAATTTCATCCATCGTCAATTTAACAACATACATTCGGTGGTTCAAGATGTAATTAAACAAATCCTACGTGTCAATAAATTTTGACAGTTAAATGGGTCATATTATACAAATGTCGTTTAATCAAATTTAACATTTAACTATCCTATATCAATTTAAATTGCATACTATTTATCATTTTAACATTAACAATTTAACGTCCAATATAAACATCAACAATCAATCAATTATCAGCCAAACTGTATTATCATCGCATAAATAATTAACAGAAAATGGTGTCAGATGTCACAGGTGAACTGATACAGGTAATAGCATATATAACAGTGTAATTAACTAACAGCAGCATATTTCAATTGTCGTTTCAATTGAAATCAAATTTAATAAATAAAAGAACGTTAATCGTGAGTGATTGCTCACCTTTCGAGGCTAGAGATGCACGAGAAGATGACACGGATACACCCTGAACGGTCACTGAAATTGAATTGCGAATCCAAACACGAATTTCAATGCGAAGCTAGTATTGACACGAATGCAATGATCAAAGCTGATAACAAGAATTGATGGAACAATCAGAACGGGATCGATGGAGATAAATAGTGTAAGTGAATTTATATAAATATAACTTATATAACTATATATATATATATAATCTGACATTACTTACTGTAACTAGATATAGCATATACTGAAAAATTGGGAAGCACAGCTAGCATATAAATATACGTTGAAGGTATAGCCGCAAGTTAAAATAGAATAGCAGACCAAACTTTTTTAAATAAAGAATCTATATGAAATCAAGTAGCTATATATATATATATGAAAACAGTGGACCTAGCATACAAATACTGTCATAACTTTACATTCAAAAGCTAAACAAACCAAAATTTAATATAAGTTATAACGAACAAAACCAAAATGGGAAGAATCTAGTTCAAACCGTTAAGTCAAAATATACTATCATACTTACAAATCACCAATATAGCTTTCCGTATTTCAGGTCTTATAGTTCTAATATTTTAAATAAACTACAATCCTTTTCACAAAAATGAAGACAAGTTCAACAAAATGCATTTCGACTATATAACTACAGGCTACAGACTTACAATACGCATAAAGTGATGTACGACACTCATATCAAACTGCATATCAACCGCCTAAACCCACTTATATATATAACGTATAGTATGAGAAATTAAACTCAATATATTAAAAACAAATACTTATATATGCTTCAAATCGATGTACACATATACTGAAAAATTTAGGAGTACAGCTATGATCCACACGTGTGCCTATATATATAGCTTTATATTATGGCACACAGATTGTATGCTTTTCATAAAACAACATTTATATTAATAGATATAACTCATATACCTTTGTGAAACAATCAGATAATAGTATAAACTTCTGTCCAAGCATATATACTTGGTAAACATATAGATGTATACTACATATAGATTACAGTCGAGTAAACTTAATAATACATATATATACCGACTATACTTAAAGTATAACAAAACTATTATACAAATTTGTTTGAACATGTTACTGAAATATATAAAAACTGTGCCAACATCCAATAACCTCCCAATATAATACATGCGCAAAACCGGTCTGTAACTGTATATAAAATATAAGAAAACACTAACTCATATATATAAAACAGTAAAATAAAGATTTATGTAAAATAAAATTAAATATATATGCAACTAGTTGTAAAGCATTCCTAAAATCTAATATATATGTCACTGACAACACAAGTATAAATATACTAAAATATAAAATAAACAAACTAACTTATACAACCTAGTTAGATCTATAGATTTGTTAATAAGTTATATAGATATAAATCCAACAGTAGATGAAGACTTAAAACGTATCACAAAATTTTGACTTAAAGTATTACATAAATATGTAAATACCAGATCTTGCTGTGCTTGAAAGCCCGAGGTGAAGGAGCTAGGGATACTCGTGCTTGAATAGTAGCCTTACGATCAAGGCCGAGGTGGAGGTTGCGGTGCTCGTGTGGTGGTCGCTGATGCCGGAGGTCGCGGTGGCTTCAAGGGGCTCGGGTTGGCTGCTGGAAGTGGCGACAGTTCTATTTTTTCCACGGTGAATAAAATGAGAAGGAAGAAGGAATAATGGGAAAAAGAAAAAGAAGAGCAAGATGAAAAGTGAAAATGATGAAACGTGCCTAGGGAGAGATATGTTGAACAGACAAGTTTATAATGTTTCCAAAGCAAAATTTAAATACAGGGTGCAAACTACCATACGTAAAAATATAACAAGTGTTAGAAATAATTCCCAAGAAAAACCACTCACGAATAAATAGGCATATTTAAAACTGATGACTACTGATTTTTGAACGGTAGAATATGAAGGACTGGATTGGGAACAAAAGATTTTACCACCGGTACCAATACGAAATTGTTTCGTGGATTCTACTGCGTACCGAACTTCAAATACAGCATTGATTATACCGCAGAGATCAGCACGATGAGACGATCAAAACGGTATACTAATATCAGTGATTTGATTTGAATTATAAAAATTCAAATTTTTCTACTGGCAGAAAATGCAAGAAAAACACTGAAAAATAAGATCGACGAAGTCAAAGATGTCCGAATTTGGAAAAACGACAAACTAACATCTTGCTCAGAAGATGGTTTAGAATTTTTCTATGTAAAAATATTTAGGTTTCGGAAATATTTTATTTTCATCGCTTTTTAACTGATTAAATTGAAGTGAATTTACGCTAGAAATAAACTTTCATATTTTCGGACGAAAATTTACCAGTTGCTATATTTAACTAAACGCATTCCAAATATCAAATTTATATTTCAAAATTTTATCATTTAAAATTTCACAAAATTTCACATAATTACGTTATTAAAACAGTTGAAATTTACGGGTCGTTACAATCGCACACGACCTATGACCTACCCTTAGGTCACTCCGCTTTGTACCTCGACACATTTAAACCGCATCTCCTTAGGTCACTAACGACCTACCAAACCCTGTACCTTTGCTCCTTAGGTCGCCACTCCCTCTCCTGCTACCTCTTAGGTCGCTAACGACCTACGACCTACCCCTTAGGTCGCCCACGACTTATAACCTGGCCGACCTAAGTCCAGCCACTCTTATAAATACTTGGCCTACTCCACATTCAAGGGGGACTTCGATCGGGACTTGGAAGCGTCGAAGCTCTGCTACTTTCTCAACCTCCACAACACTTCACATCCAACAACACTTCAAAGGGCCGAGAGAAGGGATCAACCACATCCAACATGTATCCGAAGAGCAATTCACCGTTAAAGTTCTAGCTTCTTGTCTTGATCATGTTGTATTCGGAGATTCATTGTAAAAGTTGTAATCAAATCAGCAATAAAGAAGAGATAAAGTGGATGTAGGCTGGACTTTAAGCCGAACCACTATAAAAACTGTTGTCCTTTTACTGTTTTTGCTATATTCTGTTTACCTTTACTTCCCATGTAAACGGGTGGTGCTCTCACTTTGTTTCAACTCACACCGGGTGTTAGCGTTTACCAATTTTAGCGTTAACAATCCGGACTGACTCGACGGATGAGATAGTAAATTTTACTGACTCGGATCAATATTTTCCAAAGTATTCTCTAAATATTAATAATTTGGATTTTATGAGGATAATCTTCTTATACTTGGTGTTAAAGTCCGAAGAGGGAACTCATACCACTCGTTGAATTTAAAAGGTGATTTTGCTGTTATTCCGATCATAGTACTTGTTGAATATGGAAACCGATATTGAGTAGAATTAGATGATTTCTATAGATTTTGCTCATTTAATATTTACTGGTTTTGGATTAACATCCTAGATAACATGGATTTAACTCAATCAAAATTTTGAGTTTTGAATTAAGAAATTTATGTTAGGATTTAAAAGAAATGATTTTGAAATACTTTCCTAAGTGAAAAGTGAAATGATTACAAATTATTCCCAATTTAAAATGGTTTTTAAGTAATTAAAGGATTTGATAATAGAGGTTTAATGATTCTGTATATATCAGAAATAAATGTTTTAAAGTTATATATCTCTAATAAGATATTTGTAATAAAAGGAATGAGTTAATCAAATGTTATTCACCTATTTACTTGAACCATTTTATTGATAACTAGTGCGAAAGAACCAGGGTCACATTTGGGGTAATTCCTATCCGGAGACCACCTCAAACCAATTTACGTATTCGAAGTGAAAGCAAAGGTATGATTTGGAAGATGGAATGTTGAGCTGCTTGTCACCGAGCCTCGTGGGAAATTTCCCATATTATATTATGTGGCAGTAGTTCTTCATCTAAGATCTTCGATGCAAGGACTTCTTGCTACTAATCGTAGGGATAATTCCCGATAGGATGTGGTAGGACAGTGTCTTCAGTTTGTCCTGTTCCTTGGCAACTTGTAAGGTCGAATGTTTGACGTTGCATTTCTAGTTACATGAATTGATCTCTATGAAAGTATCATCTGTTTGGTAGTGGAGAAGTCAACTTCTCTTAAATTAACAGCCTTTCCTAAGTCATACGAGCTCAAGAGTTATACGTTTGTAGAAATTAGTTGTGCGACTATGGAATGGTAGCGTGACATTCAAAGTGGAGCATGCTATGTGAAAGATAACCGATACCTTAGGCCTCATCACTCGGTAATGGCTTAAATAGGGTACGCCACAAGGCTATGTAGGTCACAACCATTAGAGTATGGTCATCAACATTTTAGATTACCCTATATATATCGAGTATGCGATGTATGCTATGTGGCCCGAGTAGGTCGATAACGACCGGGATTATGTCATATTCGGTTTCTATCCAGGCCATGTACGAGTGCTAAATAGGTATAGAGTGGCCATGCCAGATGTGGAGGATTGTTTGTGTATTCTTGGTACATTTCTCTAGAGATGTACTATACAGAAGTAGCCCCTTACCTGCCATTGTATGGAAATCCATTCTTCGAACGAGCCATGTAAAAGTTTTATTTATAGAGCCTAACATATCCTAAATTTAATAATGATAACAAATTCGACTAAGATTAATAAGTTCACTTGCAAATTTTTTCCAAGGAATGCCATTAAAAATAATATTAAATTATTTTTTCATATAAAATGATTTAGTTATCATAAGGTAAAACCCATCCGTATTTATGCATGGACGTGGTCTTATGAAATAATTTTTTCTTTTCAAACGCGCATTTTAAGTTTCTCACACCAATCTCATGATTGACCCAGAGTTTATTTTCCTTCCCCAAACTCAGGGTGTCTTAAATTTTCCCGGGCAACCTAGTAGTTAGGTTTAGTTAGAAGAGATCTGGATGGATCTCAAAGCATGGAGTTAGAAGATTCTTCCAAAGATTGCTATCCATTTCCACCACATTCTTGTGCTATTGTATTCCATATTTGTAGGGATAGATATTTATAACTGCCCATGTTTAACTTTAATAAATGTATTTAAATTTCCGTTGTAAAGATTATATGTTGAAATAACATACGTGAGATTCTGTTCTGCCTTTATTTTCTTTCTTACCTATGATAATCCGCCTCTCCGGCACTTGGATTTGCAGGGCGAGAATACCAAGGATGTATTAGTGTCGATTTCCGCAAATCAAAGAGGTGGGTCATCATAGTTTATTTGAAGCTAATTCGAATTATAGGTTGAGAAACACCAACTTGGATTTTGAGATGTGCAAAGTTTAGTAATATCCATTCTCTGCTAACCAAATGATCCCAACCTTGAATTGGGAACAGTATGTTCCAAAAATAGCATTTAATGTGATTAAGGAAGAGTCCTAATAGGTTGTTTTACAGTTCATGGCAAACTATATAATCTACTCATTAATTGTGTTTGTCCCCAAGTCCTATTGAAGAGATTATTATTAGAAGTACCAAGGAAATTGGACTCTGAGCTGAAGCACAAAGTTTGTTATTGGGCTGCATATTATGAACACAGGATGCATCAACGAAGAAAGGCTTATTTTCTCTAAAATTTATAGTTAATAGATTAACGTTACATGTACTTTGTTGAATGTATATTTCGTAGTTAAAAGAACAAATGTCGATGCATATCTTATTTGAAATTTGCAGTTCTTTGTTGTGAACATCAGTTGCATATCTTATTAACCCAAAGCCAATAACAAATTAGGTACCAATATAAATATTAATCTTTAATAAAAAAATAGACATAAAGATCTAAAAATCATTATATATATATATACATATTAATTTTAGAATGGAAATGTCAATACATTTATATTATTTGTAACATAAAACTCAAAATAAATGGAACTTGGTTAGCAAAAGGTACATCTAAATATAAAGTTTGCTTTCTAAATTTTGTAATAAAATATCTCAAAGTGAACAAATAGAGATAAGTTGACACAAAATCGAAAATCATCTGAAATTTAGTTTGTAAATTCTCTAACTTGGAGGTTCTGTTATATCAATCTAGAACCTGCAACAATTTAGGAAGCAATAAAAATGTCAATCTGAAATAAACTAAATAAACATTAAAAAATGAGTCAAAAATCGTTATATAATCATTAATTTTAGAATGTAAAATTCAATATAGGTCAATTTTATTCATATGCTAATAATCTATTAACATAAACTCGATAGTGACACGTCAGGACAAAATATTGCTGAATAATAAATTTATTAATAACAGTAATAAAAGAACTTCAAATGAAGAAACAAAGATAAACTGCCACAAAAACAGAAAAACATCTGAAATTAATCTTTCAATCAAATGACTCATCGATGCCATTATTTCAATTTAAAAAACTACAACAAATTAGGTAGTAATAAAAAAATCAATCCTTAATAAAACATAAACGTAAAGAAATGGCCCAAAATTTCATTCTATATTTATTAATAAAACATAAACATAAACTTAATACATTTATTATACCGATTATAAAACTCAAGTGCGATTAGAATTAAATAAACGGAAGATGCTTGGTAAAAAAGTATAACTAAATAACAAAATTTAATTTTTACCCATAATAAAATCTTGAAGTTAATAAGTAGAGATAAGTTACCAAAAAAGTTGAAAAATCATTTAAAATTTAGTCTTTGAATTCTTTAACTAGATTCTATTATTTCTATCTAAAACAAGTAACAATTTAAATAAAAAAAACAAGTATAAGGAAATGGGCAAAAAATTATTGTATAGTTATTAGTTTTCAAAGAAAAATATAAAACATATACAAGGAATGGCTCCAAGTCCCTAGAATTGGAAGATGATAGAAGAAAAGTCCCTCTCGAAAAAGTTATGAAAATTTGGTCCTTATTTTGACTAATTTATATCACTTTTACCCCTGATTTCAATGCTACGCCGATTTTCTAAAAGGGGGACACTTTGGTAAAAAAATAACAAAACAGGGACCTAATTTACATGGGTTTATTAGTAGAGACTTTTTGAGCATGAGCTTTGAGAATAGGGACCTTTGATCCAAAACCCCAAACATATATGTTATTTAGAGCAAGGCTTAAAAATGGAAGTTATATTATTCTGTAATCATGGTTGTAAATGATTAATTATTAAATGATTTAATTTTACTCCTATATATAAAAGGAAGGTGAGTTATATATATTATTCTATCGTTGTAGGGGTTTTCATATCCTTTTCTACTCCGAGCCAAGTTTTACCCTTCCACATTCAAGACTCTTCCGTCTCTTTCAGCACCTTCACCCTACAACAACATCTTCTTCATAGGATTCTATAAATCCGCTATTCTCCCAAAGGGGCTAGCCTGCTTCACATGATTTACAGGAGAACGAGAAAAGTGAAAAGGTGAAATTTTCTATGCTTATTCTGTTTTTACTTGTAATTATATTAATTTATTGGGAAATTTTGTTTCACCTTTGTTTGGCGGTTACCTAAACAAGTTAATTTCTGTAATTTTTGTGAATCTTGGTAACGGTCAAAGGTTAATTCAGATTAGTTATTGATTTGAACTTGTGTCTATGGAACTCTATATTTGGATGTGTGAAAATTTCAAGGTCATTTTCCCTTGTTTGTCATCATCATTGTTATAATTTATATAGGTAGTTGAGTTTCATAAACGTAGATCACTACCCCAATCCATAGAAATTCAAAGCGCGAATTGCAGGTGATATCATTGGATTTAAGATCGTGATGGGAAAATCAATCATCAAATTAAAATTGGCTATTCTATATTATTGAGGTAATTTGATTGTTATTTCTAGATTTGATATTTTGGCACTTATTCCCTTGCGTATTGATTCTGATTTTATTGCAAGTGATATTTTAGACATTTACTGACTGCCATTGAAAAAGGAATCAGAAATCATTCAAATTGGGAATGAAAAAGAAACTAGAGTTTGTTAATTCAAACTGCAAATTAATTTATCCTTTTAAATTTTAATTTCCTTTATCGTTATTCTCATTATTGATAGGAATTTATTTTGTATTAGTTTTTAAGAAAATTAGGGAAATGGTGTGAATAAGAGATAGGATGTAAGGACATAAACCATTCACTGAATGCATATATTTATATTTGATTTTTGAATTAATAAGTTGATATTGGCACAACTTTGACTGTTATAAACATCAGATGCATTTATGATTTATCTCGAAAAATAAAGAACAATGTTGTTCTTCCTTCAACGCTACTGGTCTTCATAATGCAAATTAAAGCTTTTTAGGCTATGTATGCAGAACAACCATTAGTTGAGCTTGGTAGTTTGTGGTTGGGATGACTTGGTTTCCTACTAGATTTTTACCTATCCAGATTTAAATGGAAATAAAGGGAAAATTAGACATGTTTTTATCTTTCTACAAGAGCATTTCACCACAATTATCATCCAAATTTGTTCTCTGATAATATCATTGTCATTTAAGGTGTTTGACTATGCTTATTTGTAATTCTCATTATTTCTGGAATATAGCTTTAACTTGACTGCCTCTATTTTACAATCATGAAACCTTGATCGGTTTTCATTTGGATTTTTATGTCCTTGCAAAATCTACTTATGCCTAACCATTCGTTTTCGTTTTAAGAACTGGAATTCTAACTTTAAAAATTATAATTCGATGTTGAAATCCATCAACTTTTGCAATTGATTGATATTTTTGAGCAAAGAGTTATGACTTATAATATCTTTCCAAAGAAAAGATGATTGTCAAAATTTGCAACCATTATGTTTTTTAGAGAAAAAAATTCATGTCGGTAAAAATAATAAGATTTTCTTGAGATGCTAGCTAGGTGAATACTATTAACTGTTAACAACTTTACACTTGTTATTTCACGTAAACACTAACCATGAGTTGTTACATAGCACTTAAACTTAATACGATAATTAGACCTCACAATATTCTAAACTTATTGAATATATATGGGCATGCTAGTGTTGTCTTAATCTCAACACGTGCCACACAAATTTCACATATATTTAGTTTGCCCACTAGATTTTAATTTTGGTTGTGTATAATAATAAGACTAGCCAACGTTCATGGATTCAGTGGGTTGTAGTTTACTGTTTATATAAAAGATAATAAAAAGTGGGATGATCAAGGAACCATATGTATCATGGTTCATTATATGGAGGAAATCATACGTAATTCTCATTATACCAGGATTGTTTTCTAAAACTATATTTCATGTTCATCAGTATATTTTTATATAAATTGTTTCACGATTCATGTGCTAAATCATGTTGTAAATTATTCTATTGGCAGCATTTGTGCAGTTAAGAAAAATGGAATTTGTTGTTAAATTCATCAAATTGTCATCTAAACAACTATTCTAATTTTGCTATATTACTGAACTTGGTCAAGTGCATGGCTTTGGTTTATGGGTGGTTGATGTAACAGAGTGAACATAGGACTACATGCTTCTGTTTCCTTCCTTGCTAGCTGCAGGTTGTGGCTACTATCTTGCGAACAGCTCGGATTTTGATTCCACTTTTAAAGGTATTATTTCTCTTATTTAAAGATATTGTTTTTGGCTTTTACACCAGATTTTGTAACTCAGATAAATAATCATCAAAGTCGCGGGAAGGAGATATTATTACATTTTACATGCATCTTTTCAAGATTTTTCTGTTCTTTTCATATCATCACTCATTTAAGTAAATGGCTATTCTTGTGCACAAATAAATTTTTATTTCCCTGATAAACCGAAAGGATATAATCAGCACAGTTTTAAAAGTGGTTTGATTGTTATTTATAAACGTCCGTAGCACATTAACTTCTTTATGATTGATTTTTTTACTAGATGCACTTGATATCTCATAGACTTAATCAACTTATTTGTATAAATTTTCTGTGCCGGATTTCTTCTATAAGGAGTATTAATTTTTGTTAGCATATTCATATTTACTGGATCAGTTGTAGCCCATGGCACAATAGCATCTGCAAAGCCCTTGTATGCTTTAGGTTACAAGGGATGGAGTGGTCATCATGGATGGGCAATAACTGCCGTAATCGCTTTGCTAGTTACTGCTATTCTACCATCATTTCCACATATCGATTTTATCTCTCTTCTGATTTATGCATTACCATATTTTCAGGTAAGCCAAACTATACCATGATATCTTCCTTATTATAATCATATTTATTTAATTTCTAAACTATTAATTTATGGTTTAGTTGTTTTTCTTGCTTTTTGTGGAGTGACATATTGGGAAGTAGTGAATTCTCAGGTGGATAGAGTATCGATGAAGGTGGATTTTCACGTAGCTTTGCTTCTTTCGATTTATGTACCTGGGATATTCTCATTATTCGTTGGGTTATACAAATGCAAGTCCATGAGTTATCTAGTTTTCTAATTTATCGTTGTATCAAAGGTCTTCTTCCTTACAAGTTGCACATGACTTTTTCTTCTTCAGGAAAGATGATGATTGGAAACTTTTGTTACAACTATCATTACACCATGGACAGTCTGTAGATATGTCAAGATTTTTTTCGCCGCCGAATTTTATTTTCATTGTAACTTGTGATAATTTGTAATCATTCCATTTGTTTCAGGTTGAGGTCACATTCCTTGTTATCCTTCTGGCTATTCTTGCATTGGTGTTATTCATTACTGGGCTTCCAACAATTTCTTTGGACAAAAACTCAAATGTTCTTTGTTTGCCTTTTTCATATTCCTTCCTGCTATGGCTGCATTTTTGGTTGGATATTTTGAAGGTGACAAGAAATTCCTTTATCGATCTTTGAATTGTATATTACAGTATTGTCTTCAGCTATATGTTTGTCAGTTAGTTGAGTATAAAAGTATTTCTATTCGTTGTTTTCATTTTGTTCCTCCTCACAGGAAGAGCTTTAAGAGTATATTATCCAATATCCTTCTTTTCACTTGTTATATTTTTTTTCCTTGTCGTATTATGACTTTTACTCTTGATAAGTTCTTCTTTCAACTCCCATCGTCGTCTGTTCCCTTCGAGTATTACCTGTTTGTGTTTATGATGTTTATGAAGATTGTGCTAAAAATATCAGGCCTGTAACAACACTGAAACATATCCATGATTTAATCATGAAATCACAATATTTTGCCTGTAGAATTAGGTCCTTTCATCATCAAATTTGTAAACTGGCTTGAATCATTATCTGAAAGTACATGAAAAATCCATGCACTACGAACATAACTTAAAAGCTGAAAGATAAACTGAGAGTGGAAATAGGAAATGAAAAATGCTACCTTTTAGATTGTCCAGAATTCAAGGCAAAAACTTGCTTCAGCTTTGATAATATTTACTGATGTTGCCATGAAATTATAAAAATGTTTCAACATAAGTTTAATTTATTTTATTAAATGTCTGTTTAGTGATAGGCACCTTTTTTTGGACTAATTAGGCAAGCCCATAAAACTCAAACACAATATGCAGTAACATAGTTAATTTCTAGCTTGGCAAAATAAAATATGTTATGCAGTATAGTTTATGTCACAGTACTAATAGAATTAACAATTAGATAAAACTTATGGATTGTAGACAGTCTTACCAGGCTTGCATTTTCAGCCTTCAACTGCATATTCATTGATTTTGTTAGGCTTCAAACCTTAATTATTGCAGGCATTTGGGCAGCCAGGCATGGATCGCAATCTCCGCCACAGACGTACTGTTTGGCGTCATTAGCTTCATCCTATTGGTTTCGCAACAAAGTCTCAACTTTATATATGATGAGAAGGAAAAGAAAGAGATGGATTGTAATCTTCTACATGCTACAATTGCTGCTGCTCACCATGAATGTCTCCGATGAATACAACGCAGAGTGAACAGGTACATTATACTATTAAAATGTCTGCAAGTCTAAGATAATTAAAATTTCAAACAAGTGTAATAATGTTGCTATTATACCTAGGGAACCAAATGAAATCCATAATACTTCAATGTGAGTGCTCAGTCGATAATGAGGGAACACATACATTATAGTATTTTGTATGTATTACTTTCTATTTGTCATTATTTATTATCTTGGTTATATGTCATGGCTACTGTATGATTAAATTGTGCACGGATTTGCTTCATAGTCTGACAAGCTAATACTTCCAAATATTTTTTCTATAAAAATTTGCATGCCAGACCTCCACGTGATTTGCATATATAATTACTATATGGAGTACTTGGATATTTCATATTCTAAACGTCGTAGTTCTCCATGGTGACTAACAGTTGTACTTAGCAAATAACATGCTACATTCCATATCTAAACTTTGTCTAAGAAGAAATCACTATTATTCAAACTAAAATATTTTTTCTATAAAAATTTGCATGTCAGACCTCCACGTGATTTGCATATATAATTACTATACGGAGTACTCGGATGTTTCATATTCTAAACGTCGTAGTTCCCCATGGTGACTAACAGTTGTACTTGGCAAATAACATGCTACATTTCATATCTAAACTATTTTTAAAAAGAAATCACTATTATTCAAACTAAAATAATTTTTTTATATTAACTCCAAATCAGACGAGACTTTGATTAATGAACTCGCATTTAAATTACAGACGATAGAAAACACTCGGATATTTCATATTTTGAGCGTACGTCATAGTTCTTTATGGTAATTAACAGTTGTATTTAGGAAATAATAATCTATGTCCCTATGTCTAAACTCCAGCTAGGTAGAAGTTGTAATTTTTTTTTCGTTTAAACTACAATAACCCTTTCATACTAACTCGGAAATAAGCGAGGCTTTAATCGATGAACTCCCGTCTAAATGACAAACAGTATGAAACACTCGGATACTTCATTTCTAAAAGTATGTAGTAGTTTTCATGGTGACTAACAATTGTACTTAACAAATAACAGACTGCGCTCCATATCAAAAATCTGACTTGAAAATATTTTGATGATTCATTTATCTCAAAATCATTAGTTAATCGTGCTAAAATTTACCTATAACAATTAGAATTTTGAAAATTTCAAATTATATTTTGAACATCTGCATTACGTTAATTTGTAGTTTAAAATTCCATATTAAGTTTGAATATTAGAATATTAAAATTTCATATTAAATTTAAATTTTGAATTCCACATTTGACTTTGGATTAGAAAATTTAAAAAAATTTGGACTAAAAAGAAAATCAACGACATATAGTTTCAACATATTTTTATAACAAATGTATTTAGTTCGTTTATTTTTATGTTTAAGTGAAGATAAAAATTAAAACATGACCGTTAGAAGCCCACTGAACGACTATTTTTGCAATGCTATTCAAAGATGGATTTTCCCTAGGTGTGGGCTTCCATAAAAGGTGTTATATTCAATGTTTAAATTGTTGTTTTTAAGGTATTTTTCAATTTTTAAGAATGTTTTGTTCAAATAAGTGTTATGTACTGCAATATATATAATACGCATGAACATAGCGTGCGCGCGCACACACATATAGGTAATTACTAGATCATATGTAGGCTATGTATATTTAGAAATAACCAAATATAATTAAGCAACTTGTGTCTTGGTACGAATAGTTACCTGAATCATTAACATCCAAAGAAACTATTGATTATCTTGTTTCAATTGTTGATCTTTATAACACCTGCATCCTTTTGGACAATGAAACATCAGACTTAGTAAATTTTGGAGAAGTATACATTGCAAAATACGGTAGTACTAGCAGATCTGATGCATTACGTGGAAATTTGGTTGAATTTGTAAGGTAACAAATGTGATTCACTGTATGGAAATTTGGTTAAATTTGTAAGAAGAAATATAATTAATGCATTGTACATAATAAGCAATTTTTTTACTTGTTTATTTTTGTAAGTATTTCTTCCTAATTAAATTAAACGTCCACATACTTCATCACATCTGCTAGTACTGCCGCATTTTGCAATGCATACTTTTCTGATTTCTATTAACTTTGACACTTCATCGTCTACATCGGTATAGATGTCATTAAGGTCCGTAATCGAATACGAAAACAAAATTACAAGTTCAAAAATATTGGAAGACAAAGTTGAATTAAAGAACAAGTGTTAGAGAGTGAAATTCTTCAGACTTCAAACAAAGACTCACTATTGGGAAAGTATATTTTCAAAACCAACTTTGGATGTTAATGATTCATATGCGAAGTGGTGGTACCGACTAAATTTAAAAACCGGAATAGATAGAAATTCAAATTTGCAGCTCTTTGTTGTGAACACTAGTTGCATATGCAGTGTATTAAAATTATTATTCTTTTGGTAAGGATGGAGGACAAGAGCTCGTTACTGATTTGAGTGAGACCATAATGACTATAACTTTGTATATTGCTAATGTTTATCCTCATATTCAATTTGTTGTAGCCTATGGTGTTCTTGTAACTGATATTGTAATAACTTTTATTTGTGCATGTAACTAACCGCATATATGGCTTATTATTGGACTTCTAACAAAAGTTAAATTATTGAATGAATTTGAAATTTTTGTTCATTACTGGATAATTGATGTACTGTGGCCTTTTCACTTGTATATGCTTTTATAATGTGCATGCAAATATTTAATTAAATTGCATTTTACTTTTGGGCTGTACTATGAATATTTCTTTTACAGAATACTCTACTGGGTTTCTAGTTAAATATAGAAAGGCCGTTTTTACATGTTTCCCAGTAGGTCAAAAAGTAAGTTGTTCCTGAGAATAATATTTGCCACCTCAGAGGGATCAGTGGAAAATTTTCTTTCCTAATTTTTGTTATAATGAACAATTTAAGATGTGCTTAGTCTTTGTAATGATAAATAAGTCGGAGTCTGTGTTTAAGCTATACTTACATGTTGGAAACTTTTAGCTTTTTTTGAACTATTAGGTTTTTTTTTAAAATTTGGTAGAGATTGAATTTTGAATCCTGTGCTTTTTTCAGGATTTATGTTTTAAATAAGATCATGATAATACATTGATTGTAGTCAACGGTTAAGCTCGGTATTCGTGGAAAATTAAAATTAGATCAACATAAGTTATATTATGTTGAAAATGCAGGTCCTAATTGTTATTATGAAATGGTTAGTCAAATGCAAGTCTCATATAAATAAATAATATAATAGTCTTTTATGTTAGAGCAGGACCGGTCTTCACAAGTTAAAATGAAAGAATTTTAATTATTTTTCGTATTTGGATCGTAGTGGAACTATGAAATCTAATCATATTCAATCTACTTAATTTAAGTAAAAAACAGTTAAAAATTAGTTTATGTATTATTTATGATTTTATTATTATATATTTATATGCGTATAATGTGTTTGTGCAACATAATAATATGTATGTGTTTAATGTATACTTATATAGATGTTGAAATTTACATCTATAACGTATTCATTAACTGTTGACACACACAGCCCTTCTATTTATGTGGGTAAATTTTAAAATTTATTTTATATTGTATATAAAATAAACATTTTTTTAAATATTTAACTATATTTTGACCAAGTCAATAAAATTTGAATTCAAATTCAATATCTAAAATATCCAGTTATGACTTAGTAAGACAATTTTAACTTTAAATCTAGATATGTAAAATACAAAATAAAATACATTTTTAACTGTTACATACACACACGTACATAAACACATGTACACACACAAATACACACATACACAACACACATTCAAAAAAAAAAATTTGTTGCCGAAAAAATCTTCTTTAATTCATAAATAATTCAAGATTGCATAATAAAATAAAGTATATATTTATTACTGCAATATAATAAATATTTTATATATATATTATGTATTTAATTCTTTTTGGCCATAACAAATATCTTTTTAATTATGAAACCATTTAATAATTTTATAATAACTTCTTCATGCTGGCTCGGCATGAATTTGGAAATGCTATTTTTTTGTTTAAAATATAATAATTTTATACAACTGCTCATGTACCGCTAATTTGGCTTTTACACTAACTAGCACACCTTTATTGTTCTGAATAAACCCTTGTTGAAGTGAGATTGCAAAAGGATTTTAACTTAGTAATAATAGTTGGATAAAAGCAAAAGTCATAGTTTTAGGTTAAACCAAGAGCACCAAACAGTAATCTAAAAATATGTAAAAGTTTATATGTTCATTTATTTTCTTAAAAGGTAACCACTAATCAATTTTTTATTTCTAATTACGTGAACCATGACTGTTGGTCAACATATTTGTGAAGACTGTATGTGCGGTGGATCGTGTAATATGGATCTAAGTAGTGCAGAAATGTATGATCTGATAAAAGATAGTAGTAAAGTAAATGAATAAAATAAGAATAAGCACACTAGGAATTTTATTCTGGTTAGAACTTCTCATTCTACGTCCAGCCCCTGAATACACTTTGGATTTAACTCTAACTATAAAATCCACACTTAACCCGGAGGAATAAGTACACAAACACCTGAGCAGTCGAACAGGATTTTCGCCTCAACAGCCGAAGAAGACTTTCTGCCTGAGGAACCGAACATGACTTCTACTTGATATAGAAAAACTTTGTTGACAAGTATGTTCTTGATAACACAGATGTGCCTTGAAGTACACCCTTTCTGTAATCAAATCCTCAAGTATTTGAAATGTATGTGAGAACAAGAAAGGAAGATATTGCTTAGAATTAAGGAATATGTAAGTAATTCAGAGATTCAAAGTAATTAGATATAGAATGCTGTTAGAATGCAAGAACATGAGAGCACAAGAGTAAGAGAGAGTAGTTAGAATGATTTCGATGGTTGTAGAATGTTTGGAAACAAGTATATATAGAAAACAGATAGTTGCTCCCATTGATGAAGAGTTCTGACGAAGAAAAGCAACTATTTCCGTTCAGAAATCAATCGCAACCTTTCGCAGAGAAAACATGTCTTTTGAAAATATGACAGTTAGGTTCAGGTCAGTTGACTGGTCGAAAATGGTTAGTCGACTGAAAAATAAAATCTTGTAAAAAATTGTGCACAGATGTGCATGTATGTGCAGCATATACAGAACCAATCGACTTGTCGAAAATGGTCAGTCGACTAGCTGTATGTTTGCAGCACATACAAGCCATTTTTCAAAGAATCAAAATGTGTTTGAGTTGTGTTTTCTTGAGGATAGATTTTACAAAACTTGTAAGACTCAGAAACAAATAAACACACATAGAAATGAGGAGTTCAATATCACCATTGTTCTTGTCTCTCTTTTTGTCGCATGATGCCATACTTGAGTATTGTCTTGCATACGTGAGCGTCGCCTTGTCATGAATCAAAACTATGTGATTTAACATTCTTCACCTTTTCGATTGATGACAACCTATATAAGATATAAATATATATAGTATATGAAGATTTATGATCTCTCCTTGAATATGTGACATCTTTAGTTCCTACAAAAAATGGTTTGTTCAAACTTTCACCCCCTTTGTCATCGACAAAAAGGAAATATAGCCAAAGAAATATAGCCAATGAAATTTTCAAATTCAGAAATAAGAGACTAATTATTACATATCTCTAAAAATACCGAATGTTCATTGCAAAAAGTAGCCAACAATAAGTAACTGACCAAACAACCAACCATACCAACCAAGTCAAGACTATTCTGCATCCGAATTGAATTCTTCCTCATTGACGGGTTGCTTTCTGGGTCTTGAACTGCCAATGCCTTGTCCTCCGCTTCTTGCAGCACTCGTATCTATGCTAGTGTGTTCCTCTGATGTAGACCATATAAAATGAGGAGCAGGACGTTTGCCAGGAGCAGATGCAGTAGTAGTTGCTGAAGAGGAACAAGAGATAACATTCCATAAAGAATTGAAAAAGCCTTTGATTTTGTCCAATTTTTTGTCAAACTTTTTATGACGTGAGTCTAAGGCAAGTTGATTTCTAGAAAGAATTTCGATAGACTCATGGGTGCTATGAGATGAGGTTGCAAGACGAATTTCCTCTTCAGGTTTGGGAATGGAAGAACTTCCGGCTTGGCGGCGACCTTGTTGTCTTTGCTAGTGTTCGAAGGAATCAAAATGAGGAGGTCGAGCCAGTAATTTCATAAGGCTAGAGAGTGCGAATATTGATCAAGCCCACCGTAGAGAATTCCGAGTCAGGTTGGCGAACACCAATATCTAAAAGAAGACGCATGTTATATTCGCCAAAATATATGATATTCATGTTACCGTTATTGAAGCTGAGAAATTCATCTAAAATGCGATGAGGACAATTGACTTGAATGCTGTTCCAGATAGCATATAAGGCTTTGAAGTTTTCAAGGTAAATAAGCTCATAAGAACCAGAGCGGGGAAGTATAGTTCGCATTAAGGTTTTGTGAAGAATCCGAGCCTTTGGTCGTAGAAACTTGGACTTCAAATCTTTCATATCATCTCCCATAAACATATGACTCACTGTATCTCTCCTTTTAGTGTCACATTGAACATCATCTAAAACGTTCCATGTGCCGGAATTTGTAAAATGTGGGCAATACGAGCTAGTGAAAGAAAAACTGGTGTTCCATAAACTAAACTCCAAACACAATCTTCTCTACTAGCGGGATTTTGATGTCCTAAACTAAGGTTAGCATAGAACAACTTGACCATAACATGTTGTGGTGGTTTAAATTATAGTCAAGTAAAGATTCTAAACCATTTCTTCTTGCTAGACTTGAAGACCTTAAGAAGCAAAATCAGAGTGTATCATAAACAATCCTTCGAAAAATCAAGATTTCTTCATGGAGTTCCATCTCTTTAGTGCCGTCGAGTCATATAGCCATTGACCAACTTGAGAATCAATAGGATCAGATGAAGAGGAATCTTGCTTAGCTCTTTTTGATTTGGGAGGAGCCATAATTTTGTAGAATTTGGGTGAAAAAAGTTGAAAACTAGGGGCTAGGGTTTTGTGAATTTCGGCAAAAATTGAGAAGTATGAATGACAGGGGAGAAAAAAGTGAATAAAAAGGGGGTGAAAAGAGGGTTATTTGGCCTTTCAGGTGCAAGTCAGTCGACTGGTCGAATAGGGTCAGTCGACTGACCAGTAACCCGAGAGTTTACTTGGCCTGTAATCAGTCGACTGATCCGTATAGCCAGCCGCCTGGTTGTAGGAAAATCTGGTAGTGAATATTTGTGATATGAATTTTTTTATTCATAATCAAATAAATAAATGATGAAATACATATGCAATAAAGATACAAAACATTTAAAAAGCTGAGAATAAGCTAGTTCAAATCACTTGGTGTCTTGGATTCGTCTGGTTTTATTTTGGTAAATTCCATACATGGTTGTAGCGGATACCAATTACTTTGATGTTCCAAAAGTTGGGAGTCACCAGAGGTTGTTGTGGGCTAGGAAGACCAAGTATTCCTGAAAGAAGTTGAGGGATGACGGGATGGTGAAGGTTAGAGAACATCCTTTTTAGGAGAGCTTCCACAGAATTTAATGTTATTGATTCAATTAAGCTTAATCGTCTAGCATTCATTCTTTGTTCATAATGCATTTTCCTCTGAAGATTAAGTTGTTCTTGTTGATAGTGATGTATATCATCAATTTTCTTCTTTGTATTTGGTGAGATAAAAAGAGCTTTCTTGGCCTTTTTGCTTTCGGGAGTATATCCTGAGTGATATCGACCAAAAGCATGAATTGGTACATTTGCCGGAGTAGGGGTTGGTAGAGATGGTGTAGAGTTCCCGGAAGATGGTGGTGTCGCATATGAAAGCCTAGAGGTGTTGGAGTTATTGGAATCTTGAGAAGCCATAATAGAAAGAATGTTGATTTGTTTTGAGATTGAGTGAGCAAAAAGTGTGCATGAGTGGTCTATTTAATATTGCTGACATCGCCTTTTCCGATGATATATCCTTTAGAATTGTCTCCAAAAGTGACAGAGCTTCCATCTGAGTAAGTAATGTTTGATAGCATATCTTTGTCACCCGTCATATGTTTTGAGCAACCGCTGTCGAGTATCCATTTTCCTCTCTTTTTAAGTGGGACCTGCAAGAAAATAAAGAATAACATTGGTACCCACCTTTTAATAGGGTCCTAAGAGTTAGGTCTTAGGAAACCAAACCCAAGAGGGTTCAGTATCCTCTTTGAAAATATATTTCTTATTTTTATGCACAGGTTCAAAAAATGAATTTGTATATTTCTTCCTAATCGAACTATTCTTTGTTTTAGGAATCCAAATTTTTATAGTTTTTAGATTGGATTTTCTTTTTAAAGGTTCTTTTGTAGTCCAAGGTTTATAATCATTTCTCCTTTTGTTTTCATTTTTAGGTGGAGCTTTTGATTTCTTAACATAACCTAATCCCTTTTTGTTTGAAGCACGTTGAGAATTTTCAATAATACTGGATAAATTTTCTCTTCCTTTATTAAAATTGGAAATGTTTTTAGTAATGTCATCTAGCTTTGTTTTGAGACTGGTGTTATCTGACTCAACAATTTTGATTTTTTTTAGCTCATGATTCTCAGAAGCTAGAAAATCATTCTTTTATTTTTGAGCTTCTATTTCTTGACTTAAAAGAGTGAGTTGAGAATTGTTAGAGAGCGAATCTTGAATTTTCTCAAGTTCTTCTTCTGATATTTTCTTCTCGTCTTTAAGCATATCTCTTTCGAATTCTACTCTTTTCTGATTTTCCAAAGCTTCTTTATATTTTATTTTAAGACTTTTTAAAGTGTCTAGAAGTTCTGAATTTATTTCTATCATATCATCAAAAGTTAGATCACTAACCTCATTATCTTTTGCCATGAAGCATACATTTGCTTGTTCATTATCACTATCGCTTTCGCTTTCAGAAGATGAAGAATCTGAGTCATCCCATGTTACTGAAAAACCTTTTCTCTTGAATTTGTCCTTCTTATTCTTGTTGTTGTCTGCTTTCTTCTGTCCTGGACAATCTTTTTGTACGTGTCCCTTTTTGTGGCAGTTGAAACATTCTATTACTGAGGTTGATGATTTATTGGAATTGTTGATGAAGCTTCGTTTTCCATTACTCTTGTTCCATTTTCTATATTTCAGAAACTTTTTAAATTTTTTGGCAATAAATGCTAGGCCTTCCTCATCTGAATCTGAGTATTCTTCTTCAACATGAAAAGCTATGTTCTTTTTGTCTAGTTCTTGTACTCTTTTAGCCTGCAAATTTACTTCATAGGACATTAGATTTTCTATTAACTCTTCTGGTTTCATGGTAGAAAGATCATTAGCTTCTTTAATAGCTAAGACTTTTCTTTTCCTTTCATCCGTTAAAGAGTTAAGGTTTTTTGAAACAATATCAAAGTCGAAATATATCTCTCCTAGTCCTAATAAAGAATGATGAATATCTTGAAATTTAGAGTACATATCATTTATAGATTCATCTTGCTTCATCTTAAAATTTTGAAATTGATTCTTAAGCATAGATATTTTACTTTGTTTAACCTTGTTAGTACCTTCATGAGTGACTTTTAGTGTTCTCCAAATTTCATAGGCAGTGTTGCACATACTAACACAATTAAACTCATTTTTATCTAAAGCACAAAATAACATGCTCATGGCTTTGGCATTTGAAGCAGCATCTTGTTTTTGTGTGTTTGACCATGTTGAATATTCAGTTGTGGGTATGTGATATTCTGATTGTGTAATGTTCCATGAATCAAAACTATTTGCTTGCATATATATATATATATACACACACACCCATTTGTGTAGCCCAATAGTTATAATTCATGCCATTAAACATTGGAGGTCGTGTAGTGGATTGACCTTCAATAAAACTGGTGTTAGTGTTACTATCCATATTACTGAGATATCAAATAATTGTGTGACGGTTATAAGATGACCTAATGCTCTGATACCAAATGTGAAGACTGTATGTGCGGTGGATCGTGTAATATGGATCTAAGTAGTGCGGAAATGTATGAACTGATAAAAGATAGTAGTAAAGTAAATGAATAAAATAAGAATAAGCACACCAGGAATTTTATACTGGTTCGAACTTTCCATTCTACTTCCAGTCCCAGAATACACTCTGGATTTAACTCTAACTATAAAACCCTTACTTAACCCGGAGGAATAGGTACATAAACACCTGAGCAGCTGAACAGGATTTTCGCCTCAGCAGCCGAAGAGGACTTTCTGCCTGAACAACCGAACAAGACTTCTACTTGATATAGAAAAACTTTGTTGAAAAGTATGTTCTTGATAACACAGATATGTCTTGAAGTACACCCTTCCTATAATCAAATCCTCAAGTATTTGAAATGTATGTGAGAATAAGAAAGGAAGATATTGCTTAGAATCAAGGAATATCTAAGTAATTCAGAGATTCAAAGTAATTAGATATAGAATGCTGTTAGAATGCAAGAATATGAGAGCACAAGAGTAATAGAGAGTAGTTAAAATGATTTCGATGATTGTAGAATGTTTGAAAACAAGTATATATAGAAAACATAGAGTTGCTCCCATTGATGAAGAGTTCTGACGAAGAGAAGCAACTATTTCCATTTAGAAATCAATCACAACCTTTCATAGAGAAAATGTGTCTTTTGAAAATATGACAGTTAGGTTCAGGTCAGTCGACTGGTCGCAAACTGTCAGTCGACTGAAAAATAAAATCATGTAAAAAAATTGTGCACAGATGTGCATGTATGTGCAGCATATACAGAACCAGTCGATACAAGCCATTTTTCAAAGAATCAAAATGTGTTTGTGTTGTGTTTTCTTGAGGATAGATTTTACAAAACTTCTAAGACTCAAAAACAAATAAACACACATAGAAATGAGGAGTTCAATATCACCATTGTTCTTGTCTCTTTTTTTGTCGCATGATGCCATACTTGAGTATTGTCTTGCATACGTGAGCATCGCCTTGTCATGAATCAAAACTATATGATTTAACAATATTAAGTACAAAAGGATAAAGATATCACAAAATAGTTTGTAAAAGTACATTATTACACAACATACATAAGATACTTTTGGGTGTAAATGCATAATTTAGGTGACAACCAATCAAATTATGATAGTACCTACCAAGATATGTTCTATATCAACTAAATTCATTTGTTCGAGGATTAGTACAAGATGAAAATATGACATTATCTATAAAGGTGTGCTAAAGTTCATCAATTTGATCAAATTCATGTAACTAAATACATTCGTATTTTGTTTGTTAATTCCTCATTTTAACTCTTATTACTAATGTATACTAAAATTGCAACTTTATAAACCCTAATGAGATTTTGCTAGCTTTAAATGATTTTATGCTAATCAACACATAGAAAAATGAATTTTATTTATCTGCATAAAACATCCTATAATATTTCTTTACACTTTTTATATTTTATTTTAAAATATATCTATTTCTAT
The DNA here is from genome assembly GCA_030737815.1 of Allium fistulosum. Lineage (NCBI taxonomy): Eukaryota > Viridiplantae > Streptophyta > Magnoliopsida > Asparagales > Amaryllidaceae > Allium > Allium fistulosum. The sequence goes on along the minus strand of CM060905.1, from coordinate 745,088,512 downwards.
GCACCAGAAAGTTGTAAAATACCTTGTATTCGTTTGTTTTTGAATTACCTAGAGTAATAAGCCACCGTCAATGGGTGATTTCATACACTTAAGTTTGCTTTTCAGGAATTATGGGTTATTATGCACTCATTTCACTTGAACTTTACCTGGAGAATTATAATAGCACTAATATCTATATAATTTTAGTGATACAATATTTCAATGTAGTTTGAAGAAATTTTAGAATGCCCTATTATTGCTAATTAGTGTATCATGAGATGCCAAAATGGTATTAAATGGTTTAGGTTTCTTTATTCACCTAATAAATGACCGAAAGAGTTATTATGTGCCTATGTGATATTTGTCCTATAGTTGTAATTAGTCATCTATCGACTTTATAGATATGTACTTTATATGCTCTTACCCACGTATTTCTCATCTTATTTTTCTAAATGCGACAAGAATATTTCTTAGAACCAATAAAGCATAATGTGATCATCTACTTATAAATGGGTAGGGTCGATCCATTTATGTATCTTTATTAAATGGATCATATATCAGTTGATCCATTATTAAAATGGTTATAAACGGGTAACTCATTTAGCCATTTATTAAAGATCTAAAGATTTAAAAGTATAAATTTGAAAATATGGATTTCAAAAAATAGAATTTTGAAATTTTTGAAATTATTCACACTGGCTTGGAATAGGACGAGATTTAACTCACATCATCATTACAAACTATATGGAATACTCAGATATTTCATATTCTGAACTTATGTCGTAGTTCCCCATGGTACTAACAGTTGTACATGACAAATAACATGCTTCATTCCATATCTAAACTTTGTCTAAGAAAAATCACTATTTTTCAAACTAAAATAATTTCTTTATATTAACTCGGATTCAGACGAGACCTTGATCAATGAACTCACATTTAAATTGCAGACAGTAAAAAACATTCTGGTACTTTATATTTTGAATGTATGCAGTAGTTCTCTATGTGACTAACAATTATATCTAGGAAATAATAGTCTGTATCCTCATGTTTAAACTTCGATCGGGTAGAAGTCCAATTTTTTCCGTTTAAATTGCAGTAATTTCTTCATACCAACTTGGAATTAAGTGAGATACTGATCGATGAACTTCCATCTAAATGACAAATAGTATGAAATACTCGGATACTTTATTTCTAAATGTGCATTGTAGTTTTCAGGGTGACGGTTATATTTAGCAAATAACAGGCTGTACCCCATATCAAAATTCCGACTCAAAATTATTTCGATGATTCATTTATCTCAAAATCAATGGGTAGTTGTGCTAAAATTTACCTACAACAATTAGAATTGTGAAATTTTCAAATTTTCAAATTATATTTCGAACATTTGCATTATGTTAATTTGTAGTTTAAAATTGAGTTTTAAGTTTGAATATTAGAATATTAAAATTTCATATTTAAATTAAATTTTGAATTTCGCATTTGACTTTGTTAGGATTTGAAAATTTAAAAAATTTGGACTAAAAAGAAATTATACAACATATAGTTTCAACATATTTTTATAACATATGTATTTAGTTTATTTTTATATTTAACTAAAGATAAAAACTAAAACTTGATCATTAGAAGCCCACTGAACAACTATTTGTACAATGCTATTCGAAGATGGATTTTCCCTAGGTGTGGGCCTCCGTAAAAGGTGTTATATATTCAGTATTTAAATGGTTATTTTAAGGAAGTTTTGTTCAAATAAGTGTTATGTAATGCAATATATATAATACGCGTAAACATAGCGTGCGCGCACACACACATAGGTAATTACTAGATCATATGTAGCCTTTGCATATTTAGAAATAACCAAATATAATTAAGCAACTTGTGTATTGGTACGAATAGTTACCTGAATCATTAACATCCAAAGAAACCATTGATTATCTTGTTTCAATTGCTGATCTTTATAACACATGTATCCTTTTGGACCATGAAGCATCAAACATAGTAAACTTTGAAGAAGTATACATTACAAAATGCGGTAGCACCAGCAGATTTGATGCATTATGTGAACATTTGGTTAAATTTGTAAAGTAACAAATGCGATGCATTATATGGACATTTGGTTAAATTTACAATAAGAAATATAATTAATGCATTCTACATAATAAGCAATTTTTTTACTTGTTTATTTTTGTAAATACTTCTTACAAATTTAATCAAACGTCTACATACTGCATTACATCTGCTAGCACTACCACATTTTGCAATGTATACTTCTTCGAATTCCATTAACTTTGATGCTTCATCGTCTACATCTGTATAGATGTCATTAAAGTCTGCAATTGAACACGGAAAAAAAATATAAGTTTAAACATACTGGAACACAAAGTTGAATTAAATAACAAGTGTTAGAGAGTGAAATCCTTCAGACTTCAAACAAAGACTCACTGTAGGGAAAGTATGTTTTCAAAAGCAACTTTGGATGTTAATGATTCACATGCGAAGTAGTGGTACCGAATAAATTTAAATACCAAATAGATAGAAATTCAAATTTTAAATTTGGAATTTAATAATTATGTGTTTGATTTTGGGCTGCATATAATGAACACAGGATGCGACAAGGGCAAAAGGCTTATCTTATCCGAAATTTTCAGTTAATAGAACAATGTTTCATGTACTTTGTTAAATGTATATTTCGTAGTTAACTGAACAAATGTCAGTGCATATCTTACTAAAATTCACAGTTCTTTATTGTAAACACTGGTTGCACACGCAGTGTGTCAAAAAGTATTATTCATTTGATAAGGATGGAGGAGAAGAGATCTTTACTGAATTGAATGAGACCATAATGACTGTGACTTTGTATCTATTGGTAATGCTTGTCCTCATAATCAGTTTGCTGTCGCCAATGGTTTTTCTTGTAACTGATATTGTAATCACTTCTATTTCTTCATGTAACAAAAGTTAAATTATTGAATGAATTTTTAATTTTCCTTCATTATTGGATAATTGACGTACTATGGCATTTTCACTTGTATATGATTTTATAACGTGCATCCAAATATTTAATTAACTTGCGTTTTATTAAATATAGAAAGGTCGTTTTTACATGTTGCCCAGCAGGTCAAAAAGTAAGTTGTTCCTGAGAATAATGTTTTCCACCTCAGGTATTCGAATGTATTGACTAGGAAATGGAAAAGAGAGCTAAAAGAAAAATGGAAGAGAGCGCTGATAGAGAAATGGAATAGAGCGCTGACCAGGATCATGATCCTACACTAGGTGAAGTCAAATTATGGTATGTGTATTCTATAATTCTCCACCGGTATTCTCTTCAATTTCTCTCTTAGCACTCTCTTCCATTTTCTGGTCCTTACATTTGGATAACCGATTGATCTCCCCTAACACCCTTTCTAGGCCTTTATCGACTCCGCAACAGTGATGGTAGGTTTCATCATGACTACGCTTGAAATAGGGTTACGCTTTCCATAAGCTTCTGATTTATACAATGCATCTTCAACCGATTTTGCAAGGTTTGAAGCAAAAGGGTTACGAGGGTATTCAAGAAAGGAAGGTTTCATTTTTAAATATAATTTAATGTTAGTGAACTTCTAGTACAGATCCTATTTTTATTAATTTTACATCCATAATGTTACAAAATTACATTGTTGCTCCGTATGGTCTAGAGAAATAATTCAAGGAAAGATAAATGTGTAATATAATTACCATATGTGCCCCTTGACTATTATTAACTGATTTTGTGGTGGCTTATATTATATTATTATACTCATTGGGTTTTGTTATTGTAAGTATTCTAATTTTTTTTATACTTATTGCAATTAAAATGTTAATCAAAATTAGTACATAGTTTCCATTGCCAAGACAACTCTTTTAAAAATACTGGACATAAGCTTGCATTTAAGGCAAAAAGATGTAAAATATTCTTATGTGAAAACATATGATGCTAAATTAATGAAACTTAAACTACATATTTCATTACACTTAAATACACCCATAGTAATAAGACAATTGATATTTTAATATATAAGTCCCATAATGATCATATTTTATTTATTTTTATGCATAACGTAGAGATAAAACTAATAATATATTGAATATAAATATTTCTTATAGTGCATATTACATATTATTCAAATTTCCAACAATATGGTATTTGCTACGCTGATATTTTTGTCTATTATAAGTCTTGATAATTAAATATATGAACTTTTAATACTTTAATAACATATGGTATTTAGGTACTTTAATGATACACAACAATATACATCCTATAAATATTTGATCAAGGAAACGATAATACTTAGTTATTATTATTGCTTGATTGGTTGTTTAACTCAAAAGCTTTAAGTACGAACACCTCGTGAATTTAGTTTCACAATTTGACTACGGGATATTCGATAAATAATAATGTTGGTTTAAAATTAAAGAAATTATGAATATGTTTTATATAATTGATTTTGTAAACTGGATATATATAAAACATGCATTATAAAGGAATTTTTAAGAATTTAAATTTCAGTATTTTTGAAAGGAATTTCGAACGATTTTTGGAAAAGGAATAATGATAGTATTTTTTCTAAAATGGGATTTTGAAAACGAAAAACAATCTTATGATTAATCAATTCGAGTGGCTTGAAAGAAACTAAAAATGATCAGGCTATGCGTTCGGATGGCAAACGCTTCTCCTAAGTGTTCCTCTTCTTGTTAAGGAAATATGTGATACTGTTGACATTACCTAGTTCCTTGATATCATTTTTGAGTTACTCGATCTATATAATTTTCTAAAGTTTAAAAAGGATAATGTGAATGATTAATTGATAAATTAATTGATGGTTTTCAATTTTTATCAAATTGTGCTATCTTAATTAATAAGCATTGGTATGCTTTGATCTTTTAAAAAAAGTTATCAATGAATGATTTTGGGTTTGTAGTAAACGATGTTTTAGCAACATTTGTTTTTAAACCCTTGAATGACACTTTGGAAGAAATTTTATGGGTCTATTTATATCTTTAATAATGAGATTTTAAAGATAATAACAAGTGTTGTAATCTTTTATAAAAAGTTAGAAAATATTATAATAACATGTTCTAGAAAGAGAAGTTCATTATAACAATATTTTTGTAGTAATTATTTTAGTCTCTTTGATTATATTTTAAAGGTAAGAGGAAAAAACTTGTTAAGTAATTTGTGAATTGTGAATATACTTGTAACATTTGAATAAGTATATAAATACTTTTTAAATTTTAAAACTAGTATAAGTAAAGAATATATATATATATATATATAACAGGTTTTAATTAGTAAAGGAGTGTTAATCGGTAAAGAATGTTTTCACCAAATAAAGAATGTTTTAACATTTGATTTTAGATAAAGGAAGTTTTTGGTAATTTATCAATTTAATAAATTATTTTGAAAAAGGAACTATATTTTTTTAGAAACCATTAAGATATGTTTAGTGATGTGTTATAATAAAACGAAATTTATCTTTTGAAAAGAAATGCTTTTTTTAAGTAGAAATATTTGAAAATAAAAATGTAAAATGGTTATGTGTAAAGAAGTATATTTATAAAAGTTTGAATAAAAGATGAAAGTTTCATAAAGTACTTTCATAGGAATTTTAGAAAGGTTAATAAATATATATGAAGTATGTGGATCATCACGTCATAAGATTTAGTCTGAGATTCAAGTGCAGAACTTTGAGGTGTTTACACCGGTCCAAAAAAGAATTTATCACTTGATTCTTGATAACGAACATTGATGTGGATTTATGGTTAGATACTTAAGTTTCTATCATAGGCGAGAGTTATGCAAGAAAAACTAAAATTCTGATCGAAAAGCCTGATCAGTGTCCGTACTAAAAGATCGGGGGATCAATACTAGTTAAGAAGTGAAGTTGTGAATTTCAATAGTAGATCGAATGTAACGACCCTAGATTTTTATTTAATTTAAGTTAATAATTAAATGAATTTTTGAATAAAATTTGTGAAATAAATCGATAAGGTGATGCGAGTTTCCCCGATATCTAAGTATATTTGTATAAATTGTTTAAAAATTTAAATTCTTGTATATATGTGAATATATGTGTATTGAGCATATGTGAGTAAATTTGAAATAATATATATATATATATATATATATGTATATTTGATTTGAATTTAAATCTTTATATAAATGGTTTAGAAATGAAAATATATCCGATAGAGAGACAGTTATATATACATTCAAAACAAAGAAATAGAAATGTATACAAGACAAGAAGTAAAGTAAAAACAAAAATATCTATATACAAACAAGTCTAAGTGCATACAAGAAAATAAATAAAATAAACTAAATATACAGTCAAGCAAGAAACAAAGTAAAATAAAATATCAATACAAATGAAGCTTGCAAGAGAAGACACTCAAATTTATCACATATATTGTATCAGCCGAAATGAAGATAGATTTGTACACAACATATCAGCCAAGATGATAGCTTCATTTCAGTAAACAAAATAAAGTATATCTATACAACATATAGGCAAGTTCTAATGTATGAATGCAAGGACAAGTTCACTTTTTCAAAAGAAAAAAAAGGGGTGTCAGGCCTTATTATATACAAGTATGGTATAAAGTGTATTCATATACAAAAATATAATAAGAAAAGCAAGAAGCTACATCACACTATCTCAAGCATATTGTACAGCCGAAGATACAAACATAAGAAGACACAAAGGACTGAAGCATTTAATGCTAGCATAAACAAAGTCAAATTCGAAATGTTATCAGCCTCCAAACAAGAAAATATCCCTGCTCATTTTGTACAAAGCAAATTATATCACTTATACATCCCCTGCAAACTCATTTCCTAGATATCAAACCACTTCATTTCAAATTCGTTCCCTTCTAGCTGAGAAAATATCATTCAAAGCTTAAACAAAATACAACATAAACATCAAACAAATCAAGGCAACCCAGAGATCAAGAAGATGATTCCAGCTAACACATCAAAGCCTGTTTCAAAAAAAAAAAAAACAAAGCTCTGTTCTTCAAAATGAAAGGTGAGCAACTTTGTTTTTCTAGACTTCTTTGTTTTGACTAAGTGAGTAAACTTTTAAACAAAAAATTAAATAAATCGGGAAATCTCTGTGCTCATGATTTGTTTATATGTTTATATGTATGTGTTTGTGCAAGCTTCAGTGCATTTATGTAAGTGTGCATATCAGTTGTTTTGAATATCCCTGATCTAGTAAAGTCACTGCCTTTAAACTGATAACATGAGACCCTACTGTTTTGATGCCTATGACTTATGTTTAAGTAAACTCGTAATATATGTTTGTAAATAAGTGGGTATGATGGGTTTTAGGACTCTGGAAACTTGTGTGAATGCCTAGATTTTTACAGTGACCATCTCTGTTTTTAACTACAGGGATGTAAAACTTAGTTTAACTTCAAATTTCTTCCTACTCTAATTTCTTTTAGGCCTGAGTAGTTAAAACAAAGTGGTTGTTTTAAATCTTAACTAGGCTTTAAAAATATTTGCAATAATTTTAGATTGAAGGCATTGTCTGGAAAAGGTGAAAAACAGAGAACTTGAGGAAATGTTAAAAACCAAACCTTATAATTTGTTAATACAATTATATATCTGGGATAGTAGATGAAAGATAGGATTTTTAAGGTCGAGTTGGAAATTTTTAAGGGAGTATTGAATGTGGGATTTAGTGATGTCTGGAAATCGAGTTTTTGGGTTTCTCTTGTGATCTAGGCAATCTGGAGAGTCGTAGTTCGTTCGGGAGGTGGATGAACGACCGGAGACTTTGACAAAAATGTATGATGATGTTTTACATCAGTGGGGAAGTGGTGGTTGGTAGGTGAAGTCTAGAACCCTAATTTTGCTATGCTAAGGAAAAACAATCACCGTGGCCTGGAGAGCTGATCGAGTTCGTCGAGTTTTTGGGCATGGGTAGTCGACGCGTAGTCGAAGTCGTAGCCGGAGGGATTGGTTGTCAGGTGGTCGGAGCTAGGAGGAAGCGGCGCTGACAGGTTTGAGGGAAGTGATGCTGTTGCGTTGCCAGGTCTGAGTTTCGACCTCGAATTCGATTCGAGTTGAAGTGTTGGGTTTGGGTGGTTGAGATCATGCTGGAGGATGATCGTTGACGTGGGGACCTCGTTGCAGTCGATCGGAGATGATCGAAATTGTGGTGCACGTGCACAGTGATTTACTGGCGTGCGTAAATTCTGGTAGCAGGAAATAGTACGCGAGTTTCTCGAGTAGTTCAGGGTATTTCTCGAAGTAGGCTGGTGTTCGACTCGAAGAAGAAGTTGCGTGAAGACCAGGGGAGAGTCTCGGGGTAATTCGTGAAGTACTCGAAGTGCTACTCGAGTTGAAGAGGGAAGTACTCGGGTTGTTGTTATGTGCCTGTTTTTGAAAGCCTGGCAGTTGTAAAGTTTTCAAGTTTGGAAGCAGGGTTTTAACAGAGTTAAAACCAAAAATTTAAATGTGGATTCAACTTAAGTTTTGTCTCCATAGTTTTAAAATAAAAATAAGTTTTATAAAAATAAAATGTTTAACAACTTTAAAATGTGTTAATGTATAATTTAAAGCGTGTAAGTTTTGCTAAGTTGAGATTTATATTATTTTGAATCTAAATTTGTAAGTGAGCATTTGATTATAAATAAGAAAATGTTTTATTTTTAAATAAATGAAAATCAAGGATTTGAAAATATTTATTAAAATAAATAAATAACTAGTTTGATATATTAATGATAGGATTAATTAATTTGGTAATTAAAGGCTAAATTAGTTAATTAAGGTTTAAGATAATTAATTGGTAATAAATGGAAAATTGAGAATCATTAATTTAAATAAGCGTTGAATTTTAATTTATGATTATTAATTAATAAAGTAAGTAAGGATTAATTAAGTTATATTGATTACTTAATTAATTAAATAACTAAAGATTAATTAATGAGTTATTAAAGATGAAATTTAATTGTAAGTAATAAGAAATCTTAATTTAATTACTTTAGAAAAGTAATTTAAGAGGTGTTAATAATTAACGAAGGTTATTAACCAGGATTAGAAATTCATAAGTAATTAATCTAATTTGAATAAATCAGATAATTAACTGACCTTACTTATGAATATTTGGATTTGATTGGATGATTGAATTGTTTGATATTTCCTGATCTATGATGTTTTGTGATATATTCTGATTTGTGTGTAATCTTTACTGTAGTTTATTTATCTGAAATTTATATATATCTGTGATCTGTGAATGAACGATAAGCGTTGTTCTTATACCGGTTATCGAATTATATTTCTGTATTCTGATATGTGATGATTCATTGTGTTGCACTATTGTGTGAAACCTCTGGACTACACTTTACACACACAAATATGGGTTTCACGTGGAAATCGATTAAGTCACAGATAATTCAAATCGAGGTTTTTGAAATTGAAATTTTAATTTCAATTGATTTTGAAATTGGAAATCTGGGGTTTAAAGTGAAAAGCTTTTGAAATAGAATTTCAAAGATAAAAGTTATTTTGAATAACTTAATCGAGTTTGAAAATTTAAATAATTGGATTTGAATTTGAATTCAATATTTAGAATTGAATTCAATGATTTGGGAAAACTAATTGTTTTCAACCAATAAAAGCTCTTATATAAGAAATGGATTTCCAAGTTTAATTGAAGGAATTTCAAGTTTTAAATTGGAAAATGGTTTTCCAAGTTATGAATGAATTGTTTTGAAAAGCTATGATTTGAATCTGTTATCTTTAACAGATTTAAAATAATGATTGGTTTAAACCATTTGAAATGGGATTGTTTTGAAAGCTATAAGTTAAATCTTGATTTAAAGATTTAACGAGTTAATCAAATTGAAATGGAAATTAATTTGGAAAATCTGTGAATGAATCTTTTGTTTAAAAGATAAAAAATGTGGAAAATTGTTAAACCATTTAAGGTTGTTAAAATGAATCTTTTTGTTTAAAGATTTAAAATGGTAATTTGTTTAAACCATTTGAAGAAAAATTTTGGGTAATAAGTTGTGACTTAATTGAAATCCCAATATCCATATGTTTTAAAGTATTGCGCTCATTATTCGGTTTAACCGGGAGAGGACCTTTGTGTCATATAACCCATTCCGAATAAGTGATACGTCGTATATGGATAGCATTTGAAGACCGGTGGTGAAGACCGGATATTTTCGAAAACGAAAGGACAACTCGTCGAATGTCTCTGCATCGACTGGCCCCGATATAGAGATTTTATCACCCTTTGTGATGGGAAGTCCGGACGTGATTGGAAATTATCCGGAATTGCAAGGGCTTCGTGAGAAGTGCCTTCGGTTCTGTTCGAACCCGGAACAGACTTGTATGGATACATGTCTGACATTACACTTTGAGATATAAAGCAGATTTCTTTCAAATACATTTCTGTTGGTGGCGGAGAATTTATTCTCTTAGCTTAACACCCTTCTCTGAGACGTACGAGCTCAGAGGTTATGTAGTTGAAGGTTATCAGCGATATATTCCCAATTTGGTAATGTGGCATGCTGAGTGTTGCTGTGTGATGATCAGTGTTTGATCATTTGTGATATGATCATTTGTTTGATCTTATATCTTTGTGATCATAGGTTGATCATCTGTTGACCCAAAGCGTGGCTTTTTGAAAAAGCGTAGCTTTGTGGACGAGACTTCGTCAGGGCCTCACAACCCGGAAATGGTCGAAACAGGAATGTTGCGGCAAGGTTATGAGGGTCGCGCCCTTTAGGGTATGTCATTTCCTTCTGGAAAAGGGTGGTATCATGGTATGGAGCCCAGATACTTACTCATGTGGATACACTTTATTATGTGTGATGTTGGTTTAGAGGCGCCTCGGATAAAGGTCCCAAAGGACCGGGGGGTGGCATATTCGTGAGTTACCTGTTACAGGGGTAACCCGGCCTTGTTGGCAGAGAGCAGTTTGTCTCTCGGGACGTCCCGCCAGAGGCGATCCCATGCGGCGGAAGGAAGTTCCTTAGCCTGACCATTTGTTGGAAATCCATTTCTCCAATACGAACCTTGTACGGTTTTAGTTGTAGAACCTACCATCTAATATGGTAGCTATAGTAGGCATAGTATAATGGTACCTATGCTGGCTAAGATTAATATTATACTTTCAAATTGTTTTCCACTATGCACTAATAATAATAATCCAATGATTTGCGTAGTAAGCATGTTTGACTATCATAAGAAGAAATCTCCTCCAATTCTGCGTTTGCATTGTGTGTGTGGCGGGAGGTCTTATGGTAGTTTCATTTTCCAAAAGCATTGCGGGTTTCAATGTTTTAAAATTCTTTTGTTGTTTGTTTAAAAGATAAACTGTTTTTGTTGCTCACACCAGTCCCATGACTGATCCGGAGTTTATTGTTCCTTTCCTAAACTCTGGGTGCTCATAATTTTCCACACGAGCAGTCTAGAGTTGGGTTTCTTTTCAGATATTCAGGTTTAGTAGATTATCTGGAGCTAGTTCATTCATCGGAGTTGCTTATCTTGGAGTTGTGGATTCATTCTTGTCCGAAGATCAATTTGGAGTTATCATTTCTATTGTTATCATTTTCTTTTCCGCTGCTATTTGTTGTATCATATCTCTGATGTATATTGATATTCATTGTATCATTCTGTTGTAACAGATATTGTATATCAATGTATTATTCTTTTCTTCCGCTGTGTTATTTACTTAATTGTGTTATAGCTCCGGCGAACCGGATTCGAACGGTCGAATCTACGGCATTCTAGTACAATGTGAAGTACGGATGTTGATTTTCGAGCGGGCAAAACCCGATACGTTACATGTGGTATCAGAGCTAAGGTTGAACTTTAGCTCAGGAGTATAACACGTTAAGTAGCTCATTAGAGATAGAGTGAAGTAAACTCTAGAATGAGTAATCTCTCAGATATCCGTTCGAATGCCTCAGTAAATTCTCTTGCTATCCACTGATAGTGAGTATGAGTGTAAGAAGAAGACGAGATAGGGGACAGGGGAATATGACTATAATCGGTCAATACTCTGTAACAACGAGGAAGCAATCTTTTCTCTATCAATCTCTTTTGTTCAACATCTTTTCTCAATTCTTCGATAATTTCTGGTAGATCCAGAAAGAAAATTCGATATATTAATATGGGACATAAACTCCAGATATGCCAGACTTGTTTGTTTGGATGAATTGGTTGCTTTGATTGCTATGGTTGGTAGGTATACTTTAATTCTAAACTGAAAATTTTGAAATTGTATCCATGTAACTATCTATTCTTTGGGTCCCAATATATTCTACGAATGGTTAGTTATCACTTCGAACTGACCGATGCCACTCCATATTTCGTAGATCTGGATAACCCGAGTATTTTGTTGATTGTTAAACAGATTCGTTCTTGTATCTGTTATTGATATTCTGATTTGGTAAGCCAAATGCAGAATAGATATTCAGTTGATTTGATGAAACATTCTTCATCTGTCTTTGTTTTCGTGCCTGTGAATTTCGAGGATGAAATTCTTTTAAGGGGGGAAGTTTGTAACGACACTAGATTTTTATTTAATTTAAGTTAATAATTAAATAAATTTTTGAATAAAATTTGTGAAATAAATCGATAAGGTGATGCGAGTTTCCCCGATATCTAAGTATATTTGTATAAATTGTTTAAAAATTTAAATTCTTGTATATATGTGAATATATATGTATTGAGCATATGTGAGTAAATTTGAAATAATATATATATATATATATATGTATATTTGATTTGAATTTAAATCTTTATATAAATGGTTTAGAAATGAAAATATATCCGATAGAGAGACAGTTATATATACATTCAAAACAAAGAAATAGAAATGTATACAAGACAAGAAGTAAAGTAAAAACAAAAATATCTATATACAAACAAGTCTAAGTGCATACAAGAAAATAAATAAAATAAACTAAATATACAGTCAAGCAAGAAACAAAGTAAAATAAAATATCAATACAAATGAAGCTTGCAAGAGAAGACACTCAAATTTATCACATATATTGTATCAGCCGAAATGAAGATAGATTTGTACACAACATATCAGCCAAGATGATAGCTTCATTTCAGTAAACAAAATAAAGTATATCTATACAACATATAGGCAAGTTCTAATGTATGAATGCAAGGACAAGTTCACTTTTTCAAAAGAAAAAAAAGGGGTGTCAGGCCTTATTATATACAAGTATGGTATAAAGTGTATTCATATACAAAAATATAATAAGAAAAGCAAGAAGCTACATCACACTATCTCAAGCATATTGTACAGCCGAAGATACAAACATAAGAAGACACAAAGGACTGAAGCATTTAATGCTAGCATAAACAAAGTCAAATTCGAAATGTTATCAGCCTCCAAACAAGAAAATATCCCTGCTCATTTTGTACAAAGCAAATTATATCACTTATACATCCCCTGCAAACTCATTTCCTAGATATCAAACCACTTCATTTCAAATTCGTTCCCTTCTAGCTGAGAAAATATCATTCAAAGCTTAAACAAAATACAACATAAACATCAAACAAATCAAGGCAACCCAGAGATCAAGAAGATGATTCCAGCTAACACATCAAAGCCTGTTTCAAAAAAAAAAAAACAAAGCTCTGTTCTTCAAAATGAAAGGTGAGCAACTTTGTTTTTCTAGACTTCTTTGTTTTGACTAAGTGAGTAAACTTTTAAACAAAAAATTAAATAAATCGGGAAATCTCTGTGCTCATGATTTGTTTATATGTTTATATGTATGTGTTTGTGCAAGCTTCAGTGCATTTATGTAAGTGTGCATATCAGTTGTTTTGAATATCCCTGATCTAGTAAAGTCACTGCCTTTAAACTGATAACATGAGACCCTACTGTTTTGATGCCTATGACTTATGTTTAAGTAAACTCGTAATATATGTTTGTAAATAAGTGGGTATGATGGGTTTTAGGACTCTGGAAACTTGTGTGAATGCCTAGATTTTTACAGTGACCATCTCTGTTTTTAACTACAGGGATGTAAAACTTAGTTTAACTTCAAATTTCTTCCTACTCTAATTTCTTTTAGGCCTGAGTAGTTAAAACAAAGTGGTTGTTTTAAATCTTAACTAGGCTTTAAAAATATTTGCAATAATTTTAGATTGAAGGCATTGTCTGGAAAAGGTGAAAAACAGAGAACTTGAGGAAATGTTAAAAACCAAACCTTATAATTTGTTAATACAATTATATATCTGGGATAGTAGATGAAAGATAGGATTTTTAAGGTCGAGTTGGAAATTTTTAAGGGAGTATTGAATGTGGGATTTAGTGATGTCTGGAAATCGAGTTTTTGGGTTTCTCTTGTGATCTAGGCAATCTGGAGAGTCGTAGTTCGTTCGGGAGGTGGATGAACGACCGGAGACTTTGACAAAAATGTATGATGATGTTTTACATCAGTGGGGAAGTGGTGGTTGGTAGGTGAAGTCTAGAACCCTAATTTTGCTATGCTAAGGAAAAACAATCACCGTGGCCTGGAGAGCTGATCGAGTTCGTCGAGTTTTTGGGCATGGGTAGTCGACGCGTAGTCGAAGTCGTAGCCGGAGGGATTGGTTGTCAGGTGGTCGGAGCTAGGAGGAAGCGGCGCTGACAGGTTTGAGGGAAGTGATGCTGTTGCGTTGCCAGGTCTGAGTTTCGACCTCGAATTCGATTCGAGTTGAAGTGTTGGGTTTGGGTGGTTGAGATCATGCTGGAGGATGATCGTTGACGTGGGGACCTCGTTGCAGTCGATCGGAGATGATCGAAATTGTGGTGCACGTGCACAGTGATTTACTGGCGTGCGTAAATTCTGGTAGCAGGAAATAGTACGCGAGTTTCTCGAGTAGTTCAGGGTATTTCTCGAAGTAGGCTGGTGTTCGACTCGAAGAAGAAGTTGCGTGAAGACCAGGGGAGAGTCTCGGGGTAATTCGTGAAGTACTCGAAGTGCTACTCGAGTTGAAGAGGGAAGTACTCGGGTTGTTGTTATGTGCCTGTTTTTGAAAGCCTGGCAGTTGTAAAGTTTTCAAGTTTGGAAGCAGGGTTTTAACAGAGTTAAAACCAAAAATTTAAATGTGGATTCAACTTAAGTTTTGTCTCCATAGTTTTAAAATAAAAATAAGTTTTATAAAAATAAAATGTTTAACAACTTTAAAATGTGTTAATGTATAATTTAAAGCGTGTAAGTTTTGCTAAGTTGAGGTTTATATTATTTTGAATCTAAATTTGTAAGTGAGCATTTGATTATAAATAAGAAAATGTTTTATTTTTAAATAAATGAAAATCAAGGATTTGAAAATATTTATTAAAATAAATAAATAACTAGTTTGATATATTAATGATAGGATTAATTAATTTGGTAATTAAAGGCTAAATTAGTTAATTAAGGTTTAAGATAATTAATTGGTAATAAATGGAAAATTGAGAATCATTAATTTAAATAAGCGTTGAATTTTAATTTATGATTATTAATTAATAAAGTAAGTAAGGATTAATTAAGTTATATTGATTACTTAATTAATTAAATAACTAAAGATTAATTAATGAGTTATTAAAGATGAAATTTAATTGTAAGTAATAATAAATCTTAATTTAATTACTTTAGAAAAGTAATTTAAGAGGTGTTAATAATTAACGAAGGTTATTAACCAGGATTAGAAATTCATAAGTAATTAATCTAATTTGAATAAATCAGATAATTAACTGACCTTACTTATGAATATTTGGATTTGATTGGATGATTGAATTGTTTGATATTTCCTGATCTATGATGTTTTGTGATATATTCTGATTTGTGTGTAATCTTTACTGTAGTTTATTTATCTGAAATTTATATATATCTGTGATCTGTGAATGAACGATAAGCGTTGTTCTTATACCGCTTATCGAATTATATTTCTGTATTCTGATATGTGATGATTCATTGTGTTGCACTATTGTGTGAAACCTCTGGACTACACTTTACACACACAAATATGGGTTTCACGTGGAAATCGATTAAGTCACAGATAATTCAAATCGAGGTTTTTGAAATTGAAATTTTAATTTCAATTGATTTTGAAATTGGAAATCTGGGGTTTAAAGTGAAAAGCTTTTGAAATAGAATTTCAAAGATAAAAGTTATTTTGAATAACTTAATCGAGTTTGAAAATTTAAATAATTGGATTTGAATTTGAATTCAATATTTAGAATTGAATTCAATGATTTGGGAAAACTAATTGTTTTCAACCAATAAAAGCTCTTATATAAGAAATGGATTTCCAAGTTTAATTGAAGGAATTTCAAGTTTTAAATTGGAAAATGGTTTTCCAAGTTATGAATGAATTGTTTTGAAAAGCTATGATTTGAATCTGTTATCTTTAACAGATTTAAAATAATGATTGGTTTAAACCATTTGAAATGGGATTGTTTTGAAAGCTATAAGTTAAATCTTGATTTAAAGATTTAACGAGTTAATCAAATTGAAATGGAAATTAATTTGGAAAATCTGTGAATGAATCTTTTGTTTAAAAGATAAAAAATGTGGAAAATTGTTAAACCATTTAAGGTTGTTAAAATGAATCTTTTTGTTTAAAGATTTAAAATGGTAATTTGTTTAAACCATTTGAAGAAAAATTTTGGGTAATAAGTTGTGACTTAATTGAAATCCCAATATCCATATGTTTTAAAGTATTGCGCTCATTATTCGGTTTAACCGGGAGAGGACCTTTGTGTCATATAACCCATTCCGAATAAGTGATACGTCGTATATGGATAGCATTTGAAGACCGGTGGTGAAGACCGGATATTTTCGAAAACGAAAGGACAACTCGTCGAATGTCTCTGCATCGACTGGCCCCGATATAGAGATTTTATCACCCTTTGTGATGGGAAGTCCGGACGTGATTGGAAATTATCCGGAATTGCAAGGGCTTCGTGAGAAGTGCCTTCGGTTCTGTTCGAACCCGGAACAGACTTGTATGGATACATGTCTGACATTACACTTTGAGATATAAAGCAGATTTCTTTCAAATACATTTCTGTTGGTGGCGGAGAATTTATTCTCTTAGCTTAACACCCTTCTCTGAGACGTACGAGCTCAGAGGTTATGTAGTTGAAGGTTATCAGCGATATATTCCTAATTTGGTAATGTGGCATGCTGAGTGTTGCTGTGTGATGATCAGTGTTTGATCATTTGTGATATGATCATTTGTTTGATCTTATATCTTTGTGATCATAGGTTGATCATCTGTTGACCCAAAGCGTGGCTTTTTGAAAAAGCGTAGCTTTGTGGACGAGACTTCGTCAGGGCCTCACAACCCGGAAATGGTCGAAACAGGAATGTTGCGGCAAGGTTATGAGGGTCGCGCCCTTTAGGGTATGTCATTTCCTTCTGGAAAAGGGTGGTATCATGGTATGGAGCCCAGATACTTACTCATGTGGATACACTTTATTATGTGTGATGTTGGTTTAGAGGCGCCTCGGATAAAGGTCCCAAAGGACCGGGGGGTGGCATATTCGTGAGTTACCTGTTACAGGGGTAACCCGGCCTTGTTGGCAGAGAGCAGTTTGTCTCTCGGGACGTCCCGCCAGAGGCGATCCCATGCGGCGGAAGGAAGTTCCTTAGCCTGACCATTTGTTGGAAATCCATTTCTCCAATACGAACCTTGTACGGTTTTAGTTGTAGAACCTACCATCTAATATGGTAGCTATAGTAGGCATAGTATAATGGTACCTATGCTGGCTAAGATTAATATTATACTTTCAAATTGTTTTCCACTATGCACTAATAATAATAATCCAATGATTTGCGTAGTAAGCATGTTTGACTATCATAAGAAGAAATCTCCTCCAATTCTGCGTTTGCATTGTGTGTGTGGCGGGAGGTCTTATGGTAGTTTCATTTTCCAAAAGCATTGCGGGTTTCAATGTTTTAAAATTCTTTTGTTGTTTGTTTAAAAGATAAACTGTTTTTGTTGCTCACACCAGTCCCATGACTGATCCGGAGTTTATTGTTCCTTTCCTAAACTCTGGGTGCTCATAATTTTCCACACGAGCAGTCTAGAGTTGGGTTTCTTTTCAGATATTCAGGTTTAGTAGATTATCTGGAGCTAGTTCATTCATCGGAGTTGCTTATCTTGGAGTTGTGGATTCATTCTTGTCCGAAGATCAATTTGGAGTTATCATTTCTATTGTTATCATTTTCTTTTCCGCTGCTATTTGTTGTATCATATCTCTGATGTATATTGATATTCATTGTATCATTCTGTTGTAACAGATATTGTATATCAATGTATTATTCTTTTCTTCCGCTGTGTTATTTACTTAATTGTGTTATAGCTCCGGCGAATCGGATTTGAACGGTCGAATCTGCGGCATTCTAGTACAATGTGAAGTACGGATGTTGATTTTCGAGCGGGCAAAACCCGATACGTTACATCGAATCATATGTTATGTACGATTGATCTGTATACATCGTACAAATGTAAGTTTAAAAATAAATATTTTGGGCAAACCTTTGGGTTTTTGCTTTGGGTAATTTCGGGGACGAAATTCTTTTAAGGGGAAAGTTTTTAACGACCTGCAAATTTATCACTTTGATAAATTATATTTATTTTTAAAATTATTCAAATAAATGATTGATAATACAAGTAATATTGTTTTGAGTTATAATAAATAATAATAATCCTATTTTGAATAAATATTTACAAATATATTTTCCTCGGAGACTAGATCGATAAAATAGCCGAAAACTGTTTTATCGAAAACCAGCTCTATAATTGTAAAACGTCGCGCATAAAGCTAGGTACATACACTTATGTTTGAAAATTAAATGTATTTATGACATCGTCAGTAATGCCCTTATATTTAATAATTGACTTATTAAATTAAATTGAGTTTTGATGATCTAATAATTATTATAATTATTTAAGTAATGATTTTAAAAAAATTTTGAAATTGAACTTTAACTTTTAAACTCAAAAGATCCTTTCCATATAAGCGATACCGATTACGGAACAATTTTTTCATAACCGAAATCGAACTTTAACTTTTAAAAACTGAACTTGTGCTTGATTTCCACATTACAATATTGGTAAACACTTTTAGAAATCCTCTTTCAATATGTTCTTTTATATGACAGAAATTTATAATACTAAGTGTATTAAAATAAGGGTCAAAAACAAATGTCGTTATAACATTGTTTACTATAAACTCACAAATAATTTACACTTTGCTTTATTTATAAATAATTCCTTTTAAAGGATTTTCTTATTTATAAATCATTATATTTAAACAACATTTATTATCCCAAAAGATAATAAAACAATTTAAATATCTTTATAAATTTAAAACAAAATTAATTATCCCGAAAGATAATTAATCACATTTAATCCCTTTTAAATAAACAAATCAATTATTTTACATAAAATATTTAACTATTCCCAAACTCTATATCTTTAGTAAATTAACTTTAAAATCTTTATTAAACCGGTTTATTAACTTTTAAAAAAAACACTAAATCAGTTAATTAACTTAAACACTTTTATTATATAAGTTAGTTTACTTTAATCACTTAAATCAATTAATTAACTTTAAATATCACTAATTAAAAAGATTTATTAAATTCAAATAATCATTAATTAAAATAAATGATTAATCACAAACATTAATAATTAAAATGATTAACTAATTTTCAAAAATCATTAGTTAAGACAATTATTTAATTGTAAAACCATCATATATTCAAAATGATTAATAAAGTTTACAATCATTGATTAAAAGGACTTAACTAAATTCAAATCCCATTAATCACATAGGTTAATAAATTCCAAAATATCATTAACTAAAAATGATTAATTAAATTCAAATATCATTATTTAGATTGATTGATTACTTTTAAATAACATAAAATATGATTATTAATTTCAATTATCATTAATTAAAATAATTAATTAAACTCAAAGAATCATTAGTAAAAATGATTAATTAAATCCTTTCTCATTTAAATCAAAAATAAACCAATCATTAATTAAATTAGTTAATTAATTTCAAAATCATTAGTTAAAATGATTAACTAATTTAAATTATCATTAATCAAAATGATTAATGAATTTTAACACTCTGTTTAGTGAAAATCCAAGCTCAAGTTCAAAAACGTACGATAGTGCATTGGGGATGAAAATTAATAAATGACGATATAGAAAAGTCGCTATAACGACACTTAACAAATTAAATGGAATATTAGGATTTATTTTAATTATCCATCAATATAACAGCATAAGGATGTAAATAATTATTCACGAGAAACCCGTTAGGGTCTCCTTATAGATTTTCTCTGCAAAACAATGGTTATGGATATATGTATATATGTATGTATATATATCATATGGGTAAATAACAATCACAGTAATATGTCATCCATTTTCCAAACGAAAATTCAACCAAACAATCAATCAAGCAATTTAACTATCATCCAGGCAAATCAATAATAGTTTATAACCTCATAGATATGATATAGTAAAATTAAATGTGAGTTAAATTCATATTGATTTTCGTTTTCACCGAAACATTCCAATTTTGGACTGAAATTGACCGATCGTTCGATTTTAGCTTAAATTCCAGCAAGCTCCAAATCCATCATGAAGATCATGATGGCACGAGTCCGATGCAAAAAAATGGCATTCAAATCTGACCTCGTATGAGTGAGATGCACATTTGATAAGTTATCGATTTATTTAAATTAATAAATAATCAATCCATCAAATATTACAACAATGCCCCTCACCCAACCTTCATCTTCTTCCTCAATCACAAACGTGCACAATAGACACTCACACCCACTCATGTGTGCACGAAGATAGGGTGAAACAGAGTTATGCTCCACTAAATTCGAATCCGACTTCTACATTGAGCTCCTCTCGATGAACTCCACTTGCATGTACGCAAAGTCCATGCCCCAAGGCACCCCTCCAAAACGCGACTTGTACCCAATACCTCGCTGCTGTCATGACGACGCGATCCTCAAACGTGAGCCGTGCAACACCAAATTCGATGAACATTTGCACTTTGCAACCTCGAGTCCAAACAACCAAGCCAACGCCTCTTGATGCCTATATCTCCCCCAATCTCGAGCCCTAGGTGAACTGTCCAAAATGAGCAACCCTATTCGAAGTCGTACCCATCACAACCCACACCAAATTGAAACATAACTCGAATGAGTTCAAATATATATTTTTTCATGGTTATTAGATAAGTATATCACCATAATTTGATTTTTGAATTCTTGGATTTCTAAACTGGGGCCTCTGTTTTGTTTACAGTGTAGAATATAATGGGAGATGAGGGTATAGGCCTACACACAAGGGTATGGGCACGGGTATGATTTGAAATGTGGGGGTATGGCCTAAATTATGGTGAATATGTGTATATGTATGTATGTGTATGTGTATCAGGTATGGTTTGGAATGTGGAGGTATGGCCTAAATTATGGTGAATATGTGCATATGTGCGTGTATGTATTAAAATATTCATCTTTAAATGTCCAAATATCTCGAACTCCAAACGAGATGTGTCATCAGTCGTTCTATATGTTATACTCCTATTTCAAACACAATGGAACTAGTCCTGTGCCCTGATTTGATCATATGTAGAAGATAGCTTTTTTAACCATGTTTTATTATAAATTTCCAAAATTAATTCCTACGTGTTTCGGTCTCGCACAACTAAATGATACGTTTGATCATCATGAAATTCGATGGCATATTATAGTTCACTATCATGGATCCAATGAAACTGGTTTCGTCGAAATCCTAACAGTGGCCCAAAATGACAATTTCACAGATTTAAATATCGTTTTATATTTTCGACCCAAGTAGCAATATTATCCGATCTATTTATATGTGTAAATAAATTTACAAATTGAATTCATCAATATTATTTATTAATTAAAATGAGCTTAATAATAGTATTAGATCCATTTAATTAATTTTTAATCTACAATTTAAATATATAAATGTTCCCAATATTTGAATTATAATTTATTAAATTCTAAAATCCAATTATTTAAATACTTAAAATTAATTAAACATTTAAAATCAAATGACCAAAATCCTAGGATGTTACAATGGAGGTTATGATGGCACATTGTGAGACTTTGTGATTATATTATTATGTTTTGAAATGATTTTTCTTTATGCAATAGGTACATGTTTTTGATACTATTTTTATCCATTTCTGTATAATATTCTGAAAGTATAGATTGATAACTCTATGTATTATGTATTATTTAAATTTCATCAACCAACAACAGCCTTGGAATGGTTCTAAGTTTCGATAGGCCTTTTCTAGGTTGGGATTTAGGTTAGTTTCAGGTCGGATTCTTACATCTACCAAACTTTTCTAAGTGGCTCTCATTGGAATATGACAAAGGGCCAAATCCTGAAGTGGTTTCCTCAGCCCCTTAGCGAATTACCTTGCCTTCTTTGCTGGAGTATTCATAAGATCTAATCCAAACTTTGCTGACTTATTAAAATGATTCACATACTCCTTTATCAACATGTTTTGTTGTTGTAGATGAATTGTGACGCCCCACCTCTATACCCACTCTAACCAAGAACACTACGATGTAGTGCTGTCAATTAGCACGGAGAATAAGGCTGTGGAGGAGCGACCATCCATGTAACTTCTTTGTGCGAGCACCGATATGTCAGATAAAATAGAATGCATATCTTTTAAGGAGGAAATCCGACATACCGATACAAACACAAAGCTATCACACGGTGGCTATATAATCTTCGGAAACACACATAGAAGTAATCATAACATAAATCAGTCACAGACATCCATATCACAAAGGCGGAAGAAGATATGAATAAATATATATAACACATGAAAGTGTACATCAGAGTAGTGGTCGGAAAGATCCACGATAATACAAAAGAATAGCAACACGTGCCATACAAAAGAATAAGTACACAACATAGAGTCTATATCTCAAATGTGTACATCCAAAAACTACTAATCTAAGTAGTTAGCCAAAAGTCAGAATAATCCTGAAGAGAAGTCAAGCAGAAGCACCTGTAACATCTCGGTCTGACCCGAGTATTATTTATAAGAAAATAATAAACGGATCAGTCTAGCTATAAATATCAGATGATATGGTATAAAGTAATAGACATGGCATGAACATGTAATAACTATAATGGCATACTACTATAAGCATGTAAATGATAATCAACAAGAGATTAATCAATATCACAAGAATCTTCTCAAAGATAAAGTAGGGTATCATACCCTAAACTTATATTCATAACAAGTCAATAACACATAAATTCACCAATGCACAAAAACTGATATCATATCAATGAAAATCATGAAAATTGGTGAAGCATAAATTCCAGAAATCATCACAAGAAATCCAGAAAACACATAAAAAGGGGGAGGCCTAACACATGAATGGGAGCATGAAAACTCACCTACACGTAAAACACATGACGAGAAGCTATCTCATGGAAGCTATCCATTAAATTTTCACACAGGAATGGCCCGAAGACCGTAGGGCGCTACCCTACATATGTGATGGCGAAACATCAAACAAACGGGGTATAGTCTCCCTCGTAGACAAAGAGACATCGCTCAATCGCTAGTCTAAATCACAAAAAATGATCGTCATGATCATCAGGAAGTGTCAATCACACCAAGCTAGTAAATATATGAGTTTAGCTTCATGTCCCATAACCACTTGCTTAACTTAAATATTTACGAACAAGCTGTAAATCTTCACTAGGAAATTGTCACAAAAAGGGTTCAATCGAACAAGTCCAAGAGCTAACCGACGAAGTGAATGCAAGCGTTTCATACCACTCGTTTTACTAAGTCGTTTAAGTCGATTTCTCATCCGAGTGAAGTAAAGGCTTGTATATACTAGTAGATTGGAGAACGGTTTGAGAAAAAGAGCTTTGTAATAAAATAAAGTTGAAATCGTTTTGATGAAAGAGCTTTGATATTTACTACTAGTATTGAAACCTTCATATCTTTAAAGTGACAAGTCATAAAACAATTGTTGAAACAAATCGAATCACATCAATTCACATTCAAAGACGTGAGTAAAGTCCAAAGAAATCAATCCCTAAAACCATCGTAGTAGAAATTCTGTTGAATGTTTTTCAGATAAGATCCCCTACGAAGGGGGGTACGGGGTTCGACCTAGTGAAGCCAAGCTGGTCAAGCGACCTAAGGAAAAGTAGGTCATACGACCTAAGGGTTCACGCGACCTAACACAATGGCCGAGCGACCTAACTGGAGTTAAGGGAGGCGAGCGACTTAAGGTCCAACGACCTACGACTTAACAGGGTCGAGCGACCTAAAAGCACGCGACCTAAAACTTACGACCTAAAGACGCACGACCTAAAACTCGCGACCTAAAACTCGCGACCTAAAGACGCGCGACCTAAAACTCGCGACCTAAAGACGCGCGACCTAAAACTCGCGACCTAATGAAGGGTGCGCGACCTAACTGGTTCACGACCTAAGGAGGGTGCGCGACCTAACTGGTTCACGACCTAAGGAGGGTGCGCGACCTAACTGATTCGCGACCTAAGGATTTACACGCGAGCGACCTAAGGGGTTGAAGGGTCGAGCGACCTACGACTTAAGGCCAGCGCGACCTAAAGTTTTAACTCGCGAGCGACCTAAAATTATAAAGGCCAAACGACCTAAGGCTTAACTCGCGAACGACCTAACACTGCATGACTTTTTCAACGCGAACGAGCTACAGTTCTGGGCGACCTATGGAGGCAGAACGACCTAAGCTCAGGAAATCTCCAAAAACACTAAAAATTTGGGTTTTTCGCCAATCCAATCCAAATCCAATACAAACAAACATGCTAAAGTGACGAGGAATCATTCCCAACAGTCCAATGACAATTATAGGCAAGATGTGAGATCAAAAATCTCACCTTTTTCACGAAATTGATGAAGATGAGACTTGAGAGCAAAGCAAGAACACCAACAAGCTTGAATCAATGTTCTTCACGTGAATTTGATGTTGAATCTCGGATTTGCAATAGAATTTAAGTTTGGAGTTTTAATTTCCACTTCCCACCACCATTTTTGATGAAGCTTGAATGTTATTTGATGAAGTGATGAAGAGAAGAGGGGGTTGGGCTGAGTTAGTGTGTGTTCAGCCCCAAACCAAAGTCCTAAGCCAAAAAGTGACGAAAATTTCACTATCTCCAAACATATCGAAGTTTACACTCAAAAAGATCGCAAACGTCATTTTGAACTCAATGGAAGTGGTCTCGAGTCCTAATTTGACCGTATGCAAAAAGTAGCTTTTCGGACTAACATCCAACTAACGATAAAATAATTAAAAAATATATTTAAATATAAAATCGATAGATATGCGGGTTGTTACATGAATAAACTTATCCGACCGAACTTCATTATAGTGAAACAATACAATGTTCATATGATTATTTCACTAAGACTATCCAATTAACCTCTTACCTAAGTCATCTTTATTATCCTTATTATCTTCATTTGTTATATTCATGGGTCCTCTTCCTCTTAATTTTTTCTCTTTGTCATCGTAATGTCTCTTCTTATGACCATAGTTTATCATTATATATAGTATGTATTTTCAAATTCATATATTATTAATTGTCATGTATAATGATGTAGTTAATTCAGACTTCATTAATCTATTTTCACTTATTCAAGTTTTTTACATATTACTCATTTTCAATATCAACTTCAATCTTAATATCCCAAATTGGACATAAATCAATATTTAAATCATAATAAGGCTATTAATTTATCTTAGGCCATGAGCATGAATTTAAAAGCATATGCAAATTCTCATTTATTAAATTTCAAGAAAACCCTAAATTTGATTGGAAACTCCTTCTAGTTCACTGTTTGGACCTTGCCCAGTTCTCAAAACTAGGGGTGAGCATTTGGTTGGTTTGGTTTATCAGACAATGAATATTATTATATCAAATTAAAGCCAATAAAAACGAAAACCAAATCAAACCAACTAAACTAAATTTGGTTGGTTATCCGGTTTAACCAAAGTAAAAATGATTCGCATTGTATGTTTAGAATATTCATTGTAATTCAAAATAAACCTAAATATATGATTAAAGTATTCTTATTTAGCACTGTTTTGCTTTCTAAGTAATTTCAACATACATATGATAGATAAAATTTATTTGGATCACTAAATTAATCAAACAAAATTGTTATGACAATGGTACTTATGAAAATATAATAATAGTTCGGTTAGTTAGATTAAAGCGATAACCAAATTGATTTTTTGTACGGGCCGATTATAAACCAATCTAGTTTCGAAACCAAATCAAACCGACTGAAATGAATTGGTTTGGTTGGATTATTTGACTTAACCAAATATTTCTCATCCTTACTCAAAACTCCATGAATCCTTTTGATTTTGATATCCACTTGTTACTCTAGTTGTTCCAACTTTTTTAGGTCCAACTTTGTTAAAATTGATAAAGATTTTCTTATAAATTTATGAATCTAGGTTAGGTATAATATATATTTCATTTGGAGAGAAGAAGAAATAACTAAAAGTAACTGCATTTACTTCTCTTTGGATTTACATATTGCGTACATGGCCATTAGGATCCAACTTAGCCTTATTCAATTTCAATTCTATACTTTGTTATAATTGTTGATCACTTTATCTGATTCATATGTTCTTATAATGAAACTTTATCAGAAAAAAATACTTTTGTAACGGTGTAAGTTTCACTGCATGATTCATCCATTTATGAAAATTCCACTTACCAAAAATATTAAAATTATTATTTTAAACTTTGTTAACTATTTATCTAATTATTCAAATTTACGAGCGTTAACATTTACTCATGCACCTCAAATAACCAAGTGACCAATTGTATTGCCTTATCATTTTGTAAGAATAACGACACACTAGTGTGAATTCGTGCTATGCACATGGGGTTCACTTAATTGCAAACCATGCATTTATAGATACTTTTTTCTACTTATATGACGGTGAAACATCTGCTTTTGGGCTGTGAATTTTATGAATCGGGTTCTTTTCGAACATAACCGACAAAGCTTAAATTATAAATTTTCTTAAATAATTTCAAAGCATACAAAGCATAAATGATATTTTTGGGAGGCTTGGCATTATAAAATAAACATTAGTATCAATTATAAATTAGGCAAATTCTATTTCAACCTGAGTATTTACTTAGTAGCCCCCCAAAAATTGAAAAATTCTGTAAACCCAAAAAATAACTTAGTAGCCCTATACCATTTCCAAAACTACCTTTCCCATCACAAAAAAACAAAATGAACTACCATTCCGGGTGACTCCGTGGTTCGTGTCAATACCACGTAGGTTTTCTGCATGGATGTGTAAAAATTCATGTAATTATTTGCATGATTAAGCTAGAAACCTAGTATACCCCCTACGTGAATTATCACCAATCCCCGTAATTGACAGCCTATGATTGTATTTGCAAAAAATTAAAAAAATTTCAAACTTTTTTTTTGAATTACCTACTGTGATTGCGTTAACAATTCATTCTCCTCTTCAAAATCCATCAGCTAGTAGTGAAAAATTGAATTTTTTCTTCACTGATTTAGAAACTAGCGTTTTGAAGAAGCGGTGATTTAAACAGTAAGAAATAGACGTATGAAGATAATGTAATTGAGAAGAAAGAAAGTACACAGCTTTCTAAGGGTATTTTAGTCTTTAAAATTTTATTTATTTTAGGAGGGGTTCTAAGTAATTATCTGTGTTGAAATAGAATTTGCCTATAAGTTATGCCTTACTTTAAAGCATTACGTTACTAAGAGAGCCAATTTTCTATTTTGAATTGTTAGCAATTAATTTATTTTTACCAACATGATAATATTATTTGATATGTAACCCTTATTCCAATTGGAATTGAATCAGAGGGTAAAAATTATAATAATCGAAATTAATTGTTTACTATTCTAATTAAATTTAAAATAGTTAATACATTTACCATAGTTTGAAATATGAGATAAACGACATTAAATTCATTTCAATTCGTAGAGATAATTATAAAATTTTCCAATACGAACCAATGTAAATTGGGGACCACATGAGATTGAATATACATTATTATTATATTAAATAAAGTAAAATATGATATATATATATATATATTATTTGAAATTGAGTTCAAACTAAAAGGAAAATTAAATACAAAGTACTATAATTACTTATTATTTATATCTTTCGAGCTTTATTCGAATATGTACTATAGATCTATTATATAGTAATTCTAGAATGAATCCTCTTTGATGCTAATTAAAGGAATTAATTTTCTTTAATGGGCATATTCATTCAATAAAAATTAATTAACTAAATACCAAAGATGGAAAAATAAGATAATATTCATTTATAATATCATTAAAAACCTTAACCAAAAAACAAATATATTATTAAAAATTTAAATTAACTATATTATGCATCTTTTCTATTAAATTTATTAATTTTTTTATTCTATGAATTTAGGTTTTAAACTAAAAGCACAAAAGGAAAATAGACACATGTAAATTTTGACAAAATTTTCATATAAATTCCAAAATTGCAAACAAGCTCATGCGATATCGTATTTATTAATTTTAGAATGGAAAGCTCAATACATTATTCAAAATGCACAACTTAAATTAGAACTAGAAATAAATAATGGAAGGGCGTTAGCAGAAAAAAATACAGCTAAATGTCAAATTAATTTTTAGTTTTGTAATTAATTATATTTAAGTGAAAAAATATAAATTAGTTACTGTAAATTGAAAAATCATTGGAAATTTAATTTTTTAACTCTTTGACTTACTGATTACATTATTTCAACCCAAAGCCAATAACAAATTAGGCACCAATATAAAAACCAATTTTTAGTAAAAAATGATAGAAAGAAATGACCCAAAAATCATTACATATACATATACATACATACATATATAATTTTAGAGAAAACTCGATTAATTTATATTTTCTGTAACAACCCTAAGATTGCAATTACCGAATAATAAATTAAAATTATGATTTTAAGTTGAAAAGGGAGCTAAACAAAAATTTGGGAATTTAAATTTGCAATTGGTTTGCAAATTAAAGTATTTGGGTTTAAAATGGGGAAATTAATATTTTTGGAATTTAATATTTAAAAGGGGAATTTTTAAATGTGATAATGGGTTTAATTGGCTAATGAGACAATTATATGGTTTTGATTAAAACTAGGTTGCTACTTAGGATTTTTGTTCACATAATAACATCAAACATAGTTGGACTGTGACGACCGCCCATGACCCCTGCACTGAACCTAGAGAAAGTGCGCTGTAAAGTGTGCCAGGCGACCATGGACGATTGTCAGGGTAAATTAAAACAGCAGAATCTATCGTATTACTCACAGCGCATGGACAAAATACAATAGAATATATATATAAATAGTGAAGCTTCACAAAAATAGAATCTCATCAATAAAACTTCATAATAGTTGAATACAACATCTGAATAGTCAATACATCAAGCCTCACTACATATCACTCAGAGAATTATACAAAACAGCGGAACATCCAGTACATATAGTAAGAAGATAATATGCAAGCCTCTAGCTCGTCTTCGACATCAGCATCGTGGGAAGCAAGAACAGCACCTGTCACCTGCTACCTAGTCTGCCCGTCCCAAAATGGACGAACAGCCCAAGGCAATAAGAGTTAAAACATAAAGCCTTGAGTCACACAACAGTCTTAGTGAGCGGTAAATTAACTAACAACATACCAAAAGAGCATAAAGGAAAAAGGAATAGGAATACAACCCTCCCACTCCACCTCTTTCTACAGTGATAGCCCCCAGACACACACTAAGCAGAAGCAAACATAGTAGAGCATACTATTTAAAGTAAAGCAATTATCACTCGAGTCAAGGGCGATGTTTTCCAAGTACAAAACCCCAAGGCCTAAACCAAGATCAGATAAGCACCCAGAAAATACCGCTCTTGAGACCGAATGACGATACAACCAAACATCCATGACTCTGGCTATCACTGTTATCACTGCTTCGATATCACCGTTAATTGAATGACCGACACATTCTTTCAGCCGTCCGTCAAGGGCTAATGGAAACCCCGGTTCTAGACATAACTCTGCACGTTGTCGTGACCCGTGCCTAGGACTATCGAATCTACCCAGAGTACTTGACTACCAATCAGTAGCCTTCAGGGACTATCGAATCTGCCCAACGTACTCTTGCTTTGAGCATGCTAGAACCTTCAACAACGATGAGATCTCAGCCTTCTAGTCATCCTCCTCGACGACTATTTCCATACTAGCTCAAGCGCCTCTCGAGCAAACCATTATCCTCAAACTCGAACCATTTCACCGAGTTATCAACATGCTTGGAATGATCCCGTCTGGATTAGACCAAGGCTATCTCATATCATGCTTCGCCTCATCATCATCATAGAAAAGCTTCATATTAACATCATCATCAAATCTATCCATATGAGCTTCATCATCCGCTACATATGCCACAAGCAACTTTTCCAATTCAAGAGCCTTTCCCTTAGCTTTTGAATCACCTTCGGTCTAAATCAAATCATCAATCATCTAATTCATAGCAATCAATCAAGTCAAACATTAATCCAAGTAATCAAGCATTCAAATATGATCTAAATAGACAATTATAACAATAATGGCAATTTCGTAAATAAAGAGTCTAAAGTCTAACAAGCATGAAAACATGAGCAATATCTCTATAATCTTGATGAATGAACTTGCATAGGTTAGTAAAATGGTTGTCGAATCATCATGAACAATGGATCTACATGGATCTATACTTAGGATTAAGAAAATGCATGGAAATCACTACTTTAACACAAAATCAAGCCAACGATCCGATATACTCCTTTGGATCCGTGTGAGAGATAATCACCACTCACCAAATCACCTAAACAACTCAAAAGCAACACACTTCAGATTTGTACAGCGAAGGATCTAACTCGATCTATCACAAATCCGCTTTAAACGATGAAATCTCTCTTCGAAGAATGTAGATCTTCAATCTAAGCTCTTCGATCTTCGATTTGATCTTCGATTTGGATGGAAGGAATCACTAGATTAGAGTGGAGAAAAGAAGTGAAGAAGTGTGGAAGTCGAGCTCTCAAAATGGCAGCACTTCGTCGCTTTGAAATCCGGATCCCAAAAAGTGAGAAAAACCCTCCTATTTATAGGCTGATTTTCCCCTAGGTCGTTCGCTCTTAGGTCGTCCATGACCTAAAACCCCATGACCTAACAACCTCCGACTCAACAACATCACGACCTACGACTTAGCCAACCTTCCGACCTAACACAATGCGCGACTTAACTATGCGCGACTTACGACCTAACACATGCGCGCCTTAACGACCCAGCGACTTAACAACATGTGCGCTTCCACGATCTAAAAATGCCACGACTTAATAACTCACGCGACCTAACAACTTACGCGACTTACGACTTAACAGATAAGCGCATCCATACGCGACCCACGACCTAACAAGCCTGCGACCTAATACTTAGCGACCTAACAACCCACGACCTAACTCCTAAGTCGTCTACGACTTAACTCCCTTAGGTCGCTCACTGCTACCACCAGCTTCCTTAGGTCGTTGCCGACCTATCCTCCTTAAGTCGCTAACTCTTAAGTCGCTTACTCCTATAAGTCGCTCCTATCCTTAAGTCGTCTACGACCTATCCCAGACACAGGATCTTACGACCTAAACCTTAACGACTTATCCTATTAGCCTTAAGTCGCTCGAACGACCTAAACTATAACACGACCTAACTCCTTAGGTCGGTCAAATCCTATAGGTCGCTACAAACTAATATACGACCTAAACCACTACGCGACCTAACTGCTATACGACCTAAGTCCTTACCTTGTCCAGTCTACTAGGTCGCTAACGGCTATAAGTCGCTTACTTCTATACGACCTAAGACTTAGACCCTGGATAACTTATCAACAATGCGACCAAATGATAACTGTTTTGTGATGTTTCGATCCGTAAAAATACGGGTCGTTACATTCTCTCCCCCTTAGGAATTTCGCCCCCGAAATTCCAAACAAACAGAGCAATCAAAGACTATTCTGCATGCCTACCATCCATAGCAATCAACAAACCATGCATCCAATTCTAGCTTAGCATGCAGAATTCTAAAACTAGAACAAGTTACAATGTCGTTAGATGACACGACACCTTAGGGCCATACCTTGAAGAGTTCAGGATGAGCTGCTTTCATCCTCTCTTCCACCTCCCATGTATAGTCGATATCATCATCACTCCATTGTATCTTGAGCAACTTAACTACCTTCCTCCTAAGCTGTTTCGTGTCGTTTCCCACAACACGAAGCGGCTTACGAGGTCTCTTATCGACTGGATCAACTTTGAAATCTTCACAGCTATCAGCATAAACCACTGTATTTGAGTCGTGCACATACTTCCGTAGATACGATACATGAAAAACATTGTGCACACTCGACATCTTCTCTGGTAACGCCAATCTGTAGGCGAGCTTTCCAATTCGCTCGATGATCGGGAATGGTCCAACAAATCTCGGAGTCAATTTTCCTTTCTTCCCGTATCGAATAACATTCTTCAGTGGAGAAATCTTCACAAAAACCATATCACCTACGTCGAATTCCAAATCCTTACGACGCTTATCGGCATAACTTTTCTGACGGTCTTGGGCTGCCTTCATTCGTTGCCGAATGATCTCTATACAATCTGAAGTCTGTCGAGTTATCTCTGGCCCAAGTATCAGCTTTTCTCCGGTCTCTAACCAACATGTCGGAGAGTTACACGGTCTTCCATACAATGCTTCATACGGTGCCATACCAATGCTTGACTGGTAACTGTTGTTATACGAAAATTCCACCAAATGAAGGTGATCTTCCCATGATCCTCCGAAATCCAAGACACAAGCTCTAAGAAGATCTTCCAAAACTCGGTTGACTCTCTCGGTCTGACCATCTGTTTGAGGGTGATAAGCTGTACTCAAACACAACTCAGTTCCCAAAACTTCCTGGAAGCTCTTCCAAAATCCACTAGTGAACAATGGGTCTCGGTCGCTTACTATACTCTTCGGAATACCATGGAATCGAACTATCCACTTAACATACAACTCTGCCAACTTTGATACAGTCCTAGTCGATCGAACATGAATGAATCTTGCACTCTTAGTCAAACGATCTACGATGACCCAAATCCCTTCATTTCCCGCTCTGGTTCTAGGTAACCCATCAATAAAATCCATCGATATTTGTTCCCACTTCCATGTAGGAACTTATAATGGCTGAAGCAATCCACTTGGCTTCTTCTGTTCGGCTTTTACCAACTGGCAGTTCATGCACATGGAAATAAAATTTCCAACATCCTTCTTCATGCCTTCCCAGTAATAGGCTCTCTTCATATCCCGATACATCTTATTTCCACCTGGATGAATTGTCAGCTTCGAGTGATGACTTTCCTTCAGCATCTCATTCCTCAATTCATCCACATCGGGAACAACTAGTCGTCCTTGCTTTCGAAGCCAACCCTCTCGATCGACCTCGAATCCTTTATCCTTTTCTGGTTCCAATCCAGATTCCAAATCATGGATAATCTTGACAAGCTTATCGTCTCGCTTTTGGCCCTCGCCAATCCTTTCCACAAGAGTGGGTCTTATCGATAAGTTTGCCAACATTTCACGTTCCAATTCACATCTGGGCCTGAAGTCAAATCCAGCTAAATACTCGAGACTCTTCCATTCTGAAAACATGGCTCCCAATCCTGCATGTCTTCGACTTAACGCATCTTCCACTGCGTTACCTTTTCCCGGAGTATAATCTATACCAAAATCATATGATGCGAAAAACTCTAGCCACCGTTGCTGCCGAAGATTCAAATACTTTTGGGAGAAAAGATACTTCAACGACTTATGATCTGTAAACAACTCGAATCGAACTCCCAATAGATAATGTCTCCACATCTTCAGAGAAAAAACAATCGCCGCTAACTCCAAATCATGAGTCGGGTAATTCCTTTCATGCGGCTTCAGTTGTCGACTTGCATACGCAACAACTTTATCCTTCTGCATCAACACTGCTCCAAGTCCAGTACCACATGCGTCGGTGTAAACCACCATCTCATCATTCCCACTTGGAATAGTCAAAACAGGAGCACTTGTCAATCACTATTTCAGGATTCCAAAAGCTTGCTCACACTTAGCATCCCATCTGAATACTTGGTTCTTTTTCGTCAATCCTGTCAATGGTGCAGCCACCTTGGAGAAGTCTTTGATAAACCGTCGATAATATCCTGCTAACCCAAGAAAACTTCTCACATCAGATGCATTCTTAGGTCTAACCCAATCCTGGATTGCTGCCACCTTAGCGGGATCAACCGCTATTCCATTTCCAGAAATCACATGGCCTAAGAACCTCACTTCACTCTTCCAGAAGTGACACTTCGAAAACTTAGCCTTCAGCTGATGTTTCCGTAAGATTTCCAAAACAATACGCAAGTGCGTCTTGTGCTCTTCTTCAGTTCCGGAATAAATCAAAATATCATCCACGAACACTAGCACGAACTCACTCAACTGATCTCTGAACACTCTATTCATAAGATCCACAAAATATGCTGGTGCATTAGTCAACCCAAACGGCATTACCAGCCACTCAAAGAAACCGGATGGTGTCCTAAAAGCAGTCTTCGGCACACTATCCTTAGCCACTCTCAACTGGTGAAATCCCGTTGCCAAATCCATCTGACAAAACACCTTAGCTTCGTGAAGCTGAACAAACAAGTCATCTATTCTTGGCAATGGATACTTGTTCTTCTTAGTCACCTTATTCAGCTCACAATAATCCACGCACAACCTCAACGATCCATCCGCTTTGGTTGCGAACACAACTGGTGCACCCCATTCGGACACACTACGCCGAATGAATCCTTTCTGCAAAAGATCATCAACCTGCACCCTCAACTCCTGCCGTTCCCTAGGCGCCATCCACCTAAGAGGCATCACAACAGGTCTGGCTCCTTCAACTAGATCTATACGAAACTCGATCTCTCTATGCGGTGGTAACCCTTTGACCTCGTCAAAGACATCCTCAAATCCATTCGCGATTGGCAACGATGACAGTCCATCCCGTGGAACAACCAGCGAATACATGAAGCTCATGAAGACGCCTTCTTCATGCTTACATCGTATCACAATCTTTCGCCCCTCCACATTCTCGACTGTCACCTCCAACCTTTCACAATCAACCTTTGTCGCATACTTCCTAAGCCAGTCCATACCCAAAATAATTCCGAACCACGCAAAGTTCAGAACAAAACAATCACAAACAAAAGAGCAACCATGACTCGACACAATTAGACCACGACATAACATACACAAACAAGACGAACCCCCAACTGGATTAGTCATAACCAATGGCCTATCAACAATATCCGGTTCTAAACCCAACTGGCCTACAAGTTCATTACAAACAAACGAATGCGATGCCCCAGTATCAAATAACACTCTAACTGGAACTCCACATATGGAAAGAGTACCTTGAACCACTACACTCTTTCCTTTCTCTTCAGCGGTAGGAGCTTTCGAAGATGATGGAACAGCTCCCAAAGCATAAGCTTGCACAATCTGCTTGTCCCTTCGCGGTTCTGGACAATTCTTCCTGATATGCCCCGGCTTGTCACAGTTGTGACACTTCATCGGTACCTTCGGATTCTTACAATCCCTAGAGAAATGGCCCTTCTGCTGACAATTATAGCAGGTCACTTCGCTCTTCGGCTTCTTCTGGCCATCCTTCCCCTTTTGCTGCTGCTGCTTCCTCTTCTTGTTTCCACCCTGCTGGGGTTTAGACTCTTCCCTGGTCACAGCAACAACAGATCCTTCCTTAGGAAACAGATTCTCGTGCCTCAGAGCTTTCTCCACAAGCTTCTCAAATGGATCGTCCAAATGGTCCACCAACTGCCTCCCAAGATAACTGTCCAAGCCTGTCACAAACTTCTCGTTCTTCTGATATGAAGATTCTATATACGACCGGGCATACTTGGACAAAGCTTCAAACTCAGAAACATACTCAAGAACTGGTCTTGCTTAAGCTCCACAAACTTCTTGAACAGAACAGACTTCTGAGCTATAGAAATGAACTTAGCTTCAAATCTGGCTTGAAATTGCACCCAAGTAATTTCTTCCTCCGGAGTATCAATGGTGATAGAGTTCCACCAATCAGAAGCTCTTCCTTGAAGCTGTCTTGATGCTAACTTCCTCTTAGTCGCATCCTCAATTCCCAAATCACCAAAGATCCTTCTACAAGCATCTATCCACCTCTGGACTTCAATGGTTGATTCCGTTCCCAAGAAAACCTTTCCTCCAAGAGCAGTGTAGTCCTTACACAGCTTAGCAAAATCCACCGGTCTTGGAGTTTGAACTTGAACTCCAACATCCACCGATGGCCCCGGAGCTGGCATCCTTCTCATGATCGAAGTCATCATAGCTTCGAACATAGCAGCATAATCAGCAGCCCCTTCAGTAGCACGGCCTTCCCAGCAGCTGGTCTCCCTCTTCGACTCATTCTCAATATCTATAAAAAGGAATGGTCAGAACATCTTGAGAAACAACTGCTTAAAGGACTCAAACTCTTCTAATCTACTATATTATATATAGTAATCATCCATCAAAATACAATTACGTCTCTCATACGTAGTTACGTCAGCGAGCGTTGGGTAAAATCGATTAACCAATGCTCTGATACCAAATGTGACGACCGCCCATGACCCCTGCACTGAACCTAGAGAAAGTGCGCTGTAAAGTGTGCCAGGCGACCATGGATGATTGTCAGGGTAAATTAAAACAGCAGAATCTATCGTATTACTCACAGCGCATGGACAAAATACAATAGAATATATATATATGGTGAAGCTTCACAGAAATAGAATCTCATCAATAAAACTTCATAATAGTTGAATACAACATCTGAATAGTCAATACATCAAGCCTCACTACATATCACTCAGAGAATTATACAAAACAGCGGAACATCCAGTACATATAGTAAGAAGATAATATGAAAGCCTCCAGCTCGTCTTCGACATCAGCATCATGGGAAGCAAGAACAACACCTGTCACCTGCTACCTAGTCTGCCCATCCCAAAATGGACGAACAACCCAAGGCAATAAGAGTTAAAACATAAAGCCTTGAGTCAGACAACAGTCTTAGTGAGCGGTAAATTAACTAACAACATACCAAAAGAGCATAAAGGAAAAAGAAATAGGAATACAACCCTCCCACTCCACCTCTTTCTACAGTGATAGCCCCCAGACACACACTAAGCAGAAGCAAACATAGCAGAGCATACTATTTAAAGTAAAGCAATTATCACTCGAGTCAAGGGCGATGTTTTCCAAGTACAAACCCCTAAGGCCTAAACCAAGATCAGATAAGCACCCATAAAATACCGCTCTTGAGACCGAATGACGATACAACCAAACATCCATGACTCTGGCTATCACTGTTATCACTGCTTCGATATCACCGTTAATTGAATGACCGACACATTCTTTCAGCCGTCCGTCAAGGGCTAATGGAAACCCCGGTTCTAGACATAACTCTGCACGTCGTCGTGACCCGTGCCTAGGACTATCGAATCTACCCAGAGTACTTGACTACCAATCAGTAGCCTTCAGGGACTATCGAATCTGCCCAACGTACTCTTGCTTTGAGCATGCTAGAACCTTCAACAACGATGAGATCTCAGCCTTCTAGTCGTCCTCCTCGACGACTATTTCCATACTAGCTCAAGCGCCTCTCGAGCAAACCATTATCCTCAAACTCGAACCATTTCACCGAGTTATCAACATGCTTGGAATGATCCCGTCTGGATTAGACCAAGGCTATCTCATATCATGCTTCGCCTCATCATCATCATAGCAAAGTTTCATCTTAACATCATCATCAAATCTATCCATATGAGCTTCATCATCCGCTACATATGCCACAAGCAGCTTTTCCAATTCAAGATCCTTTCCCTTAGCTTTTGAATCACCTTCGGTCTAAATCAAATCATCAATCATCTAATTCATAGCAATCAATCAAGTCAAACATTAATCCAAGTAATCAAGCATTCAAATATGATCTAAATAGACAATTATAACAATAATGGCAATTTCGTAAATAAAGAGTCTAAAGTCTAACAAGCATGAAAACATGAGAAATATCTCTATAATCTTGATGAATGAACTTGCATAGGTTAGTAAAATGGTTGTCGAATCATCATGAACAATGGATCTACATGGATCTATACTTAGGATTAAGAAAATGCATGGAAATCACTACTTTAACACAAAATCAAGCCAACGATCCGATATACTCCTTTGGATCCATGTGAGAGATAATCACCACTCATCAAATCACCTAAACAACTCAAAAGCAACACACTTCAGATCTGGACAGCGAAGGATCTAACTCGATCTATCACAAATCCGCTTTAAACGATGAAATCTCTCTTCGAAGAATGTAGATCTTCAATCTAAGCTCTTCGATCTTCGATTTGGATGGAAGGAATCACTAGATTAGAGTGGAGAAAAGAAGTGAAGAAGTGTGTAAGTCAAGCTCTCAAAATGGCAGCACTTCGTCGCTTCGAAATCCGGATCCCAAAAAGTGAGAAAAACCCTCCTATTTATAGGCTGATTTTCCCCTAGGTCGTTCGCTCTTAGGTCGTCCACGACCTAAAACCCCACGACCTAACAACCTCCGACTCAACAACATCACGACCTACGACTTAGCCAACCTTCCGACCTAACACAATGCGCGACTTAACTATGCGCGACTTACGACCTAACACATGCGCGCCTTAACGACCCAGCGACTTAACAACATGTGCGCTTCCACAACCTAAAAATGCCACGACTTAATAACTGACGCGACCTAACAACTTACGCGACTTACGACTTAATAGATAAGCGCATCCATACGCGACCCACGACCTAACAAGCCTGCGACCTAATACTTAGCGACCTAACAACCCACGACCTAACTCCTAAGTCGTCTACGACTTAACTCCCTTAGGTCGCTCACTGCTACCACCAGCTTCCTTAGGTCGTTGCCGACCTATCCTCCTTAAGTCGCTAACTCTTAAGTCGCTTACTCCTATAAGTCGCTCCTATCCTTAAGTCTTCTACGACCTATCCCAGACACAGGATCTCACGACCTAAACCTTAACGACTTATCCTATTAGCATTAAGTCGCTCGAACGACCTAAACTATAACACGACCTAACTCCTTAGGTCGGTCAAATCCTATAGGTCGCTACAAACTAATATACGACCTAAACCACTACGCGACCTAACTGCTATACGACCTAAGTCCTTACCTTGTCCAGTCTACTAGGTCGCTAACGGCTATAAGTCGCTTACTTCTATACGACCTAATACTTAGACCCTGGATAACTTATCAACAATGCGA
The DNA here is from genome assembly GCA_030737815.1 of Allium fistulosum. NCBI lineage: Eukaryota > Viridiplantae > Streptophyta > Magnoliopsida > Asparagales > Amaryllidaceae > Allium > Allium fistulosum. The sequence goes on along the minus strand of CM060905.1, from coordinate 745,049,011 downwards.
CCAAATGATAACTGTTTTGCGATGTTTCGATCCGTAAAAATTATGATTTATGCTTTTAAGTTGAAAAGGGAGCTAAACAAAAATTTGGGAATTTAAATTTGCAATTGGTTTGCAAATTAAAGTATTTTGGGTTTAAAATGGGGAAATTAATATTTTTGGAATTTAATATTTAAAAGGGGAATTTTTAAATGTGATAATGGGTTTAGTTGGCTAATGAGACAATTATATGGTTTTGATTAAAACTAGGTTGCTACTTAGGATTTTTGTTCACATAATAACATCAAACATAGTTGGACTTAGAAAATTTTTAAATTTACATATGCACTTAAGTAATTGAACTAAGCCTTATTGGGTTGTAAAACCCTCATAACAAACCCATTAGCCTACCCACTTCTATATAATATCTTAAACCATTCCCTAAACCCTAACCCTCCTCTTCATAATTTCTAAACTTAGATCTAACTCAAACTAATGGCCTCCCTTTGGTAGAAGATCCATCTCCTTCTCTACATAGCTAAACTTGTTTAATCCTAGCAAGATAATGCAATCCTAGGCCTAATCACCTTCTAATCTTTATTTTAATTTTTGTAATCTCTTTGTAATCCTTGATTTTGTTCTCTTTTTAATTTTGAAGCTCTCTAATCCGCATCCTCTTTGCTTTGGAAAGTTGCACTTGAAGTGTTTGCTTATTTGCTTGATTGGTAGAGGTAATTACTATCTATTAGTGATTATTGCTAGTTAATTTTGGTGAAAATTTGATGCCAAAACTTGAAAAAAACACCTCTAAACCATCAAAAATCAACATTAATGCTGGCTGGAATGTTTCAGCCTGAAAATAGGCTGAAACAGTGATCTAGGTGCACCAGGGCAGGCCTGGGCTGCACCCAGGCTGCTGCACACCCCAGCTCACCTGGGCTGGGGCAGAACCAGACCCCAGCCCGCTTGGGCTGGGGGTCCTCAGCCCAGACGGGCTGGGGAGGAAACACACCCCAGCCCAGGCGGGTTGGGGACCCGATGGACCCCAGCCCGCGTGGGCTGGGGCCTTCCCCAACCCAAGCGGGCTGGGGCTCCCTTTCCGATGGACCCCAGCCCGCGTGGGCTGGGGCTTCCCCAGCCCAGGCGGGCTGGGGACCCGATGGACCTCAGCCCGCGTGGGCTGGGGCCTTCCCCAGTCCAGGCGGGCTGGGGACTCGATGGACCCCAGCCCGCGTGGTCTGGGGCTTCCCCAGCCCAGGCGGGCTGGGGCCTGGATGGACTCCAGCCCAGGCGGGCTGGGGATCCCCTTCCACCCAGCCCAGACGGGCTGGGATCCCCCTTACATCCCCAGCCCAGGCGGGCTGGGGGCTCCCCTTACCTCCCCAGCCCAGGCGGGCTGGGGGCTTCCCACCACATCCCAGCCCAGGCGGGCTGGGTCTGCTCCCAACTCCCCAGCCCAAACGGGCTGGGCCTGCTCCCCCTCCCCAGCCCGCCTGGGCTGGGGGCCTGCCTCCCCCTCCCCAGCCCAGGCGGGCTGGGCCTGCTCCCACCTCCCCAGCCCAGGCATGCTGGGGGCTTGCTTCCATTTTCTCAGCCCAGACGGGCTGGGCTTGCCTGTTTCCAGATTTTTATCTCCACTTCGCGACGCCGCCACAATCGCATCTGAAGTCGGAATTCGACGTTTTCGGTCTCGTTGGAAAGGTGGAGTTTCGAACTCCATCTCTGGAAAATTTGGGCAACATCGGAGTTAGTTTGGTACTCCGAATTTCGTGTCGAAGTTGAACTCTGGTCGCTGTTGGTAAACAGTGTGAATCTTGTTCTGGGTCCAACTTTGAGATGTCGCTGTCTCTTCGTCTCAACTCGGATTCCAGAAATTCTCCTTGCATCTTAAAGTAGGGATGTTGGACTACATGCCTGCAAATTTTCATGACATTTGGACACAGTTTGCTGGTCCAAATAAATTGCCGAACTTGGGTTCGCAGCTGTTTTTGAATGTTTACAAACACTTAGAATATTTTTGATGATTTTCTGGTTTTCGTCGATTTCTTTGAGATTTGTCTCTAGGTTTCGTACACGTGTTTTATGAATTATTTTCAAAGGATTTTTCACTCCTAAATGGCTTTCGAAATTATTATTATATAATGTTATTTTTAATTATTAAACTATTTACTCCATAATAGGAGAGTATTCGAAAGCCGTTTTAAAGTGATTTCAAAATCAATTATAAAACCGTTTCGCACCATTATTTTGTATAATAAAAATCTCACACTCACTTTTTAGCACGTCGAGCAAAGTGGAAAGGTGCTTAAACGGTTAGGAAATCTCTGGCCTATGGAACCGTGTGTATTTTCTTTCCGGTTAATCCTCGACCTATTCGATTGATCGTTTTGACCTTTGGGTCTAGTTTACCGATGATACGAGGTGGACTTTTTATTGTTTGGAGTGTGAGCTTGCTATTGGTTAGTAAACCGTTTAGTGCAAACGTGGGGTATGGGACTCATTGTTAACACTTTACGGGTTCCTCTCCAAGAAGTTAGTGACACATTAGCCTTTGGGCGGCCAGTACTGGACCTCTGGGTCACCACGCCTCTGGGCAACCGTCTCTGGACACCTGTTCTATGGAGCAGTTTCTTTTTTCGGCATGTGCCTCTGGGCCTTTATCCTTCTGGGAAGGATCTTGCCGTCTCGCGCATTCCGCATCTGTGCGAGTGATCGATCACAACTCTACAGTACTTGGCAATAACGACTCCGGTCGGTGCACGTGTAATACTGGTATTATTTGATGATTTTTATATCCATTCGAGTACCGCCATTCGGTGTTGGTTCTATGGAACCATACGATGTAAGTGCGATTGCCTTGTGGATTCACAGTGTCTCTGGACACTGCTTTTCAGTGTTGGATTTCATTGACTTTTCAGTATATCCCCATTGCTCTTTGGAGCATCGATCTTTGCTTGGGCATTGATTACAGACTCTGGTCACTCTTGGGATTATTGCCTATGGGCATCTTTTTATAGCTTGGCTACGCCGATGATATGAGGCGATTTTATTTATTCTACACTTTGGTGTTGATTTCTCTTTGGAGATTTTTATTGTTTATTGATGATTAGGGATCGTCGTTATATTCATGTGGTTCATAATATACTTCTCTTTGGATAAGTACTGTTTTATTTATGTACCGCATTATTATATATCTCAGTTATTACTGATTGTTTAGCTAGCCCGACCCGAGTGTTTTCGCTCGGGTCAGACCGAGTTGTTTCAGGTTAGGTCTCTGGACTTAGCTTCTGTGCTTCCGCTTGGACATTATCTGCTATGCTGATAGATAGCGCTTTTATTTGTCCACTATTCTGCTACTCTGTTATTATTCAGAATTTGATATGTACATATTTTTGACTCACATGTGTGAGCAGTGGCTTTGTACCCACTTATAGTATTTGGATCTGTATTGACGATGTATTGTTTTGGGATTTTATATCTGTTATGTGATTCTGTTCTGTGATGTTTTATCATTTATTACTATGCTTGTTTCTGATAGGTCTTTAGTCATTGTAATTTCGTTATAAATATTTATTGAATATGTCGAACCACTTGAGAGAAAAATATATAGATACCATCCTTTCGACGTATTCAGTAGATAGTTATAGCTTGATTACAAATGGTCGCTTCCACTATACTCTATTCTCCGCTTTAACAGACAGTATTACTCCCGTAATACTCTTTGTTACAGTGGGTCTCAGAGTGGGGCGTTACATTATTTCAACCCAAAGCCAATAACAAATTAGGCACCAATACAAAAATCAATTTTTAGTAAAAATTGATAGAAAGAAATGACCCAAAAATCATTACATATACATATACATACATACATATATAATTTTAGAGAAAACTCGATTAATTTATATTTTCCACGACATAAAACTCAAAATAAGTGGAACTTGGTTAGCAAGTAGTAGGTCTAAATAATAAATTTACTTTTTAAATTTTGAAATAGAATATCTTGAAGTGAACAAATAGAGATAAGGTAACACAAAACCAAAAATCATCTGAATTTAATATGTAAATTCTCTAACTTGCCGGTTCCATTATTTCAATCTAATACTCTTAATAATTTTCGAAATAATAAAAAGGCCAATCATAAATAAATGAAATAAAAATAAAGAAATTGAGTCAAAAATTATTCTATATTCATCAATATTAGAACGTAAAACTCAACATAGGCCAATTCCATTCATATACTGATAATTAACATAAATTAGAAAATACAATAAACTTGATATGTCATATGGTTAGCACAAAATATTGCTAAATAATAAATTTATTTATAATTGCAATAAGAGATCTTTAAGCAAGAAATAAAGATAAGTTGCTACAAAAACTGAAAAATCATATGAAATTAATCTTTCAATCACACGACTCATTGATTTCATTATTTCAGCTTAAAAATATATAAAAAATTAGGTAGCAATAACAAAGTAAGCCATCAACAAAAAATAAACATAAAGAAATGACCCGAAAAATCTTTCTACATTTATTAATTTTAAAAAGGAAAACTTAATACATTCGTTATTCCAAATATTAAACTCAAATGAGAATTATAATTAAATAAATGGAAGGTTCTTGGTAAAAATACAGCGAAATAACAAAATTTAACCTTTACACATAATAAAATCTTAAAGTTAATAAGTAGAGAAAAGTTACTACAAAATTAAAAAATCACCTAAAATTTAATCTTTCAATTCTCTAACTCATTTTATTATTTCAATCTAAAATACACAAAAATTCAGGTAACAACTAAAAGTCCACATTTAATAAAAAAAACATAAGGAAATGAGCAAAAAATTATTCTATAGTTATTAATTTTGAAAGGAAAACATAAAATATTTATGTTATTTAGAGCAAGGCTTAAAATAGAAGTTATATTATTCCATAGTTATGGGTGTAAATGATTAATGATTAAATGATTTAATTTTATTTCTGAATACACACATATATCTTTAATAACAGTTGTAATAGCTTTGGTGTCGCACTTTTTTGGTATCCACGTGAACTAAAAAAAATGCCCTATTATATTATCAAATCTTAATCACTTAAAAATAGGATTTCATATCAAACTCCCTTACAAATTCAAATGCCCATAAAAATAAGGTCTAACAATTAAACATGCTTTACAAATTCAAAATGCTTCTAAATGTAGGGTCTAAAATTAAACTTCTTTTACAAATTCAAAATACATATTTACAAATATACAAATTTTAATATCACTTGAAGAAAAAATCATTTTTGACTAATTTAAACATATATAATTTGTAAGAAAATTAATTCACACACGAAGCGCGTGCTATAACACTTATTTTTACTAATAGTTGTAATACCTCTAGTGTCACACTTTTTTGGTGTTAGCATGAACTACCAAAAATGTCCCACTATAGTAACGAATCTTAATATTACTTAAATATAAGACCTATCAGTTAAACTTGCCCGATATTAACAAATCTTAATATCTCCCAAAAATAGGATCTAACTAATAAACTACTTAACAAATTCAAATTGTCCATCTACACTTAAAAATAGGATCTAACATATAAACATTTTTTCTTTATTAATTAACTATAAATTCATTATTTATTAATTAATGATACAAATAAAAATCAAACTAACAAAAAAATTAGATGTTAAAACTTAGAAATAAAATTTTAAATTAACTATACATTATTTCAACGTAAACATGGCTAAATATTTGTGAAAACCATTTTTTCTTGAACATGTTAATCATATATAATCTGTAAAAAAATAATTCAAGCGCGAGACTCATGCCTTTATCACGCACGAAGCGCGTGCCCAAACGCTTGTTAATAGTAATAAATTTGGCGAAATACTTTTTTTGCGTTAACGAAACTACCAAAAATGCCCCTCAACCTATATTGTCACATCTTTTTATCCTTAAAAATAGGACATAATAATTAACTTTCCTTTACATCAAAACATTCATCTACAAATGTCACCAACATCACTTAAAAATAGGATCGAACAAGTAGTCTTCTTTTATTAATTTGGTCTGTATTAATTAATAACATAAATAAAAATTCAAACTAACATTAAATTAGATATTACAACTTAAAAATAAAAATCCAAACTAACTACATATAATTTAAACACAAAAGTATGATTAAATATTTGTGAAATTCATTTTCTTCTAAATGTGTTAGACATATACAATTAGTGAAAAATAATTCACGTATCATCATCATGCACGAAGTGCGTGCCGTAATAATCGTTATAATTAGTGAAAAAATAATTCACGCGTCATCATCATGCACAAAGTGCATGTCGTAATACTGGTTATAATTGTACAATTTCAACTCTTAATTTCTGTTTTCGTGATTTATTCAGTTTCCCAATCAAATTATATTGAATCAAATGATAGTAAAATTATTAGTAAATAAATAGACCTAATCAATAGCATGCAGTAAAAGTCTTTACAATTTTAACCAAATATCTTTATTAAATAAAGAATAGATGTAATCAATAGGTGCAATCCCACATTCATTTTTTCAGCAAAATGCCTTCAAAAATAGGATTCTAATAAATGCTACAACCACTACAAATATATCATGAAATTCCATGCCTTAAATATAGACATAGATTTATGTTGTCAACTATAATTTTTATATTGAATCAAGTGATAGTAAAATCTTTACTAAATATAAATAGACCTAATCAATATTATGAAGTAAAAGCCTTTACAATTTTTTTAACTATAATTTTATGAAATTATGTGAAATTCATATAAATTTTCTTGTAAAGAAAATGTTAATTTAGGTTAATAACTAATTTCGATTAAATAATAAAAGATTGGATTGTTATTATGAAGTAAATAAATAGACCTAATCAATATTATGAAGTAAGAGCGGATTGTTATTGGGGTGAATAAGAAAAAAAAGAGAAAGAAAGAAAACAAAACAGAATCTTACAACAGAATGACAAAATATAATAATCAAATAACAGTTCATGAAGCTGTTTACAAAACATTTTATTATACTTATACAATAAAAAATCAGAGTTTCACATATCAGAGACAAATAAATAATGCAGCGGAACAGTATGAAGTAGTGGAATAATACAGTAAGTAATAATAATACAATCTCCATCTTCGTCCTTCAGAAATAAGATCTTCTAAAACCTGAAATGCTCAGGCTGACCTGAGCGAATTGAAAAGACAAAACACTCGAGTCAGAGCTAAAAGATCTAATGCAAGTTAAATCATCGGTAAATAAATATGAGTGGAATAGCGTCAGAGATGTTTACGGGGTTTGACATCTCATATCCAGTGTCTAATGTGAGTGCAGTAACTTAAGAGATGTTCGGGATTCACACCTCCTAAGGATCCGTTAAACTATCTACTATGTAGTGAAATACGCTATTATAATAATGTCTATAGTAAAGTAAACTATTAAAATAACATTAAGGCGTTACCCATATCCCCCTTAACACATTTTATATATTCTCATAGTCTATACAGTACCGAAATCTCCCCCGTACTAGGCGTCGTCAAAGGGCACTCCATAGGTATGGTACAAAACAAACTCGTAGAAGGCACGCGATGGTAGGTGACACGACACAACTACGCAATGCCACGGTAGATATACCAATTACGCATCCGGACTGTTGGTACCGCATAGCCGCAACTACAGCCCAACTCGATCCACACTGCTGAATCAAAGGTGCGTACCAAATCAATCACAAAGTAATAGAACGGCTAACGATGAAGTTTGTCCGATCGGAGGTGCTACCTCACTTGGTCCGAGAATCGCTCCTATTTTAGCCACCTTATGCCAACTCATGGGAGTCGGGTCTACGTATATATACACCTTTAGGATCATCGCCACCATCCTACTTCATTCTGGAATCTCCACCGGTACATAGTTATCAAAGTGGTTTTCGGTATTGGCAGAGAGTATGACAAAATCCGATCCCGGTCTCTTTAACAACCAATCGTTTATTACACACCGGATGGTTCTTTTACATTTCCAAAATCGTTTCATAATTGATATCAAAATATCATATTCAATTCAAAGCCTATCACTTTCGAAATCATTACTTACTTTCGAAATCATATTCACCTTTGAAAATCATAGTTCGATAATTATATTTTCTTTCAAAGTCAAATTCCTAATTTATATCAGAATATCATATTCCTCAAAACCATAATACTTTCGAAGTCATATTCACTTTAAAAATCGAGAATTTGAATATAAACCCGTCCATTTTACTTAGTTTGGAATTTGTAAGAAAATAGTTTAAATAGTTATAAATGGTTATAAATACTTAAAATACTCCAAAATAGTTTAATTCTAGGTAAAGTACCTTTAAATTGATTTAAGATGGTTAAATAGATTTAATTTAGATTAAATATAATTAAAATAGATTTAAATAGCTTAAACTAGATTAATTAGATTTAAAATAAATTAAAAGGGTTTAATTAGTTTTAAAATAAATTAAATTTGTTTAAAATAGATCAAAATAATTTATATAGTTAATATTAGTTAAATAGTCAAATAAATTTGAAAATCTTAATAATTAGATAATTTAAAAAAAAAATTAAATCAGTTTACTTAAAATTTGAGTTTGACATTAGTACCAAATTAAACTATTCATTTCAACATATTTGGACCATTTTAAATTTCCAAATCGACAAACATAATTTCAATAAACTATCAAATATCTTATCGTTTCAATTCATGTTCAAAAATCAATACGGATTACTGCAATTTCAAAATATTTCAAAGATATTTTCAAATAAATTTAATAACTCAATTTCGATAGAATTTCATTTATACATCAAAGTTTAACTTTAAACTTCCGATTTACTTTCTTAAAAAAATTCCTTTTAAAACCAATTCGCATTTCAACACAAACTTGATTTTTCTATAATACTTCAATTTATATAAACCAAATTTTATTTCAAAACATCAATTGATTAAATTCAGAAATTTAATGATTTTAAAATCATTTAATTTAACCAATTCGGTGTCCGTATATAATTCTCTACCCTAGGGTCAAGTGCTACAGATATTTATCATTTTAATCCACAATTAAATAATTTATGGTTATATATCATTTCAAACCGCAATACTGAAATAAATAAAAATCCATAACAAACTTGCAGTTTATAATGATATAAAATAAAACACTCATTCAACCAATATCAATAATCAACATCCATCACAATCATCATCCAAAACAATCAATAAATGTCAATATAGAACTGATAATCGATAACAGGTATTTACTGGCAATTTATATTCGATAATAAATTAAATAACGATTTAATTCAGATAAATTCAAATTAACTGAGATGATGATAAAAATATACCAAATAGCCATAAATAAATTTCTAATCACATCATAAATTTAATTTAACAAACATAAGAAATTTTAGAAGTTGTGAGTGGGTTAAAACACTCACCTTTGAATTTAAACTGAATTTAAATCCAATTTAAGCCCAAAATTCAAACAGTCTTTGAATTTGTCCAAACCAGCGTTAGAATGTCCAGAATTTTGATGTGATCCCAATGCAAGAAACCGTGCGTAAAACAGACCTCGTATGTGACAGTTATGTATATTAGAACATTCGAAATTAAAATTAAAATTAAAATAAACAAATGAAGGATGCCAAACCGGAACACGCCATGTCACCAAGGAAGAACGCACCAAAACCCTAGTTCCTCTGCCTAGTTTTTGAACGTAATCCGCTGCCTTGCTTTAACCCAAAATTATGCCGCCTACGAGACCAACCACGTCGATCGACAACCATCACCGAGCTCCCCTCCCCGAGCCGACTAACTCCTTGCCTCGATGAGACGCGTGACAACCCCAAGCCCCCCTTGAACGCACTTGGCCGCCGTCGTTCATGGCATAATTCTGGCAAATTGAGGCGATGATTTCGATGACTAACCGTATGGATCGATTCCATACATCGTGCTCAATGCTCCACGTCCTCTGATCATCACAGAAACGAAGATCTTTCGTTGAACGACAATCCCTACAATAGATGGCCAAAAATTAATTAGTGATTTCTGGCCAAATGAGGATCTGAATCAAAAAACAAATTGTTGCAGAAGATTACGTTCGTCGAGAGCTTCAAATCAATATATAATTTGTTTGGATTGGAGGAGTTTGAATTTTTGGATTTGAATTTGATTTGAAATTGCAATTGGGACATTAGGGTTTGTCTGCCATTGAAATGAGGAGGAGCAAATAGAACTGTACATATAGAAATGAGGAATAAGAAATGACCTAGGGTTTATAATGACATATATATAGGCAGAACACAATAGAAACAAATGGGGTTGATCGATTTGGGTTTTGAACGATAAATGACCCGAAAAGCCTGTTTCGACTTCGGAATGAAAATGAGTCATTCCATATATCAAAATAGATGTTTTCAAATATTTTAAACTCAATGGAACAGGTTTCAAGTCCTACTTCCATCGTATGAAGAAGTTATGCTTAAATCAACTTATTTCAAATTGATTTCAATTGATTTCAGTTTAATTGATTTCTAGTCGTTTCGAGTCCGTACGATCAAACGACAAGTCCGATCGTTACAAAACTTGAAATCCTATAATAATTCACCGTTATGGATCCAATGAAACTGGTTTCGTCGAAATCCGAGTCAGTGGCCAAAATGACTATTTTCACATTAATTAAATAAATTAATATTAAATTAATTAAATCAAATTTTCAATTCCAATTCTATAATTAGCAATCTTTATCATTTTTGATTTCTTAAACATTCACAAATAATTTAAACAAATTAAATAACAATTTTAAAGTAGATAAACTTACCAATTACAGTATTTAACTTAAATTTCAATATATATATCCAATTATTTAAAATTTAATTTCCAATAAATTAATAAATCTTGATTTCTACTCTTTTTATTCAACCTATTGTTATATTATGAATAAAAATTAACATTATTTCCCATTTATTATCTAGATTTACATTAACATAATACTTAATTTAGATTTTTTGCGATTAATTCCAATTCAATTTAACATACTAAATACATATGTAACTTATAATAATTGTTGCCATTAACTCTCAATCACACTTTTATAAGTTTATCATTTTCAACCAATATTATATTTACTTACAGAACATTGATTTTATTCAATTACCATTCATTATATATTAATTAATTAAATTAATTCAATATTTATGTTTGTTTTTCATATATTCAATTTTATAACCAAGTATAACAATTTACGTTATTTCATCATTGGAATTTCATTTCAATTGTTAATAATTAGTTATAGTTACCAAAACTTATCAACTTAACAAATTTAAATAGTCAAAAATTTACGAGTCGTTACAATCAGTTTGATTAACCAGTTCATTTGCAGGAAAGTAATTGCAAAATATATGTTTTAAAGAGGACATTTGTAAGGGGAACCCATTCTGCTAAGCGGCGTGGTCTTACTCAATATCATTAAACCAAGATGTAACAAAATTATTCACACCAGGATTTATATCCGACTCAACGTTTTTGTTTCCCCTTGAACTCTCGGGTGCTCAAAATTGATTTGAGTTGGCTGAGAGTTAAGGTTTTCAGTTTCAGTCTTTTGACGAATAAAGCTTTCGAAGATGAGTAGGTTGCTGATGGATAGCTACTTAGGATTTTCTGTTTCATTTTTTTTATTCCGCTTGTATATTAAGTCAGATATGACTATATTGCTTTGATCAACCAAGGGGGCATCGTCATATGTCTCTCTTGGCGTAATTTGTAATGATTATAATTAAACTTTACCTGGGAAACGATATGGGATTATGTAATTTGAATATGGAACATGTGTTTTGAAATGTAATGGAAAATATTGTTTTAAGATCTATGATTTGTTTCATATTCAAGTTCTTCTGATATTATGGATACCATTAACATAGTTGTATTTAGTAATAGAAAGTTATACTATGGATGACTACATCATCCGTAGCGTTTAATTTTTTGGCCTCTAAATACGGGACGTTGCAGTATCGAGCTTAGGTTGAGCAAACACCTTGGCTTTGGTAAGGATAAAAGGCTCATCGAAGATAGAGTTAGTAATACCCTAGGATGAGTAACTCATTAGAGATGGGGTTAGTAATACCCTAAAATGAGTTTGAGAGTATTATATATTAGCGCGTACTGGTTAATGATACATATAAATACTTTTTATTTTGAAAAAGTTAGTAAATGAAATAATTTCACCTAGGATTATATTTTGAACATAAAGAATATATTTTTCAAATAATATAATTATTTGATCAAGGAAGCGATCATACTTAGTTATTATTATTGCTTGATTGGTTGTTTAACTCAAAATCTTTAAGTACGAACACCTCGTGAATTTAGTTTCACAATTTGACTACGGGATATTCGATAAATAATAATGTTGGTTTAAAATTAAAGAAATTATGAATATGTTTTATACAATTGATTTTGTAAACCGGATATATAAAACATGCATTATAAAGGAATTTTTAAGAATTTAAATTTCAGTATTTTTGAAAGGAATTTCGAACGATTTTTGGAAAAGGAATAATGATAGTATTTTTTCTAAAATGGGATTTTGAAAATGAAAAACAATCTTATGATTAATCAATTCGAGTGGCTTGAAAGAAACTAAAAATGAGCAGGCTATGCGTTCGGATGGCAAACGCTTCTCCTAAGTGTTCCCCTTCTTGTTAAGGAAATATGTGATACTGTTGACATTACCTAGTTCCTTGATATCATTTTTGAGTTACTCGATCTATATAATTTTCTAAAGTTTAAAAAGGATAATGTGAATGATTAATTGATAAATTAATTGATGGTTTTCAATTTTTATCAAATTGTGTTATCTTAATTAATAAGCATTGGTATCCTTTGATCTTTTAAAAAAAGTTATCAATGAATGATTTTGGGTTTGTAGTAAACGATGTTTTAGCAACATTTGTTTTTAAACCCTTGAATGACACTTTGGAAGAAATTTTATGGGTATATTTATATCTTTAATAATGAGATTTTAAAGATAATAACAAGTCTTGTAATCTTTTATAAAAAGTTAGAAAATATTATAATTAACATGTTCTAGAAAGAGAAGTTCATTATAACAATATTTTTGTAGTAATTATTTTAGTCTCTTTGATTATATTTTAAAGGTAAGAAGAAAAAACTTGTTAAGTAATTTGTGAATAGTGAATATACTTGTAACATTTGAATAAGTATATAAATACTTTTTAAATTTTAAAACTGGTATAAGTAAAGAATATATATATATATATAATAGGTTTTAATTAGTAAAGGAGTGTTAATCGGTAAAGAATGTTTTCACCAAATAAAGAATGTTTTAACATTTGATTTTAGATAAAGGAAGTTCATGGTAATTTATCAATTTAATAAATTATTTTGAAAAAGGAGCTATATTATTTTTAGAAACCATTAAGATATGTTTAGTGATGTGTTATAATAAAACGATATTTATCTTTTGAAAAGAAATGCTTTTTTTAAGTAGAAATATTTGAAAATAAAAATGTAAAATGGTTATGTGTAAAGAAGTATATTTATAAAAGTTTGAATAAAAGATGAAAGTTTCATAAAGTACTTTCATAGGAATTTTAGAAAGGTTAATAAATATATATGAAGTATGTGGATCATCACGTCACAAGATTTAGTCTAAGATTCAAGTGTAGAACTTTGAGGTGTTTACACCGGTCCAAAAAAGAATTTATCACTTGATTCTTGATAACGAACATTGATGTGGATTTATGGTTAGATACTTAAGTTTCTATCATAGGCGAGAGTTATGCAAGAAAAACTAAAATTCTGATCGAAAAGCCTGATCAGTGTCCGTACTACAAGATCGGGGGATCAATACTAGTTAAGAAGTAAAGTTGTGAATTTGAATAGTAGATCGAATCATATGTTATGTACGATTGATCTATATACATCATACAAATGTAAGTTTAAAAATAAATATTTTGGGCAAACCTTTGGGTTTTTGCTTTGGGTAATTTCGGGGACGAAATTCTTTTAAGGGGGAAGTTTGTAACGACCCGCAAATTTATAACTTTGATAAATTATATTTATTTTTAAAATTATTCAAATAAAAGATTGATAATACAAGTAATATTGTTTTGAGTTATAATAAATAATAATAATCCTATTTTGAATAAATATTTACAAATATATTTTCCTCGGAGACTAGATCGATAAAATAGCCGAAAACTGTTTTATCGAAAACCTGCTCTATAATTGTAAAACGTCGCGCATAAAGGTAGGTACATACACTTATTTTTATAGTTGAACAAGAATATGAAATAAAATAATTTATTGTATGTTTGAAAATTAAATGTATTTATGACATCGTCAGTAATGCCCTTATATTTAATAATTGACTTATTAAATTAAATTGAGTTTTGATGATCTAATAATTATTATAATTATTTAAGTAATGATTTTAAAAAGTTTATAATTCATTTTAAATAAGTTATAAAGTGATAATAAATCATTTGCAACAATTTTATGAAGATATATATATATATATATATATATATATATATATTTGATTTGAAAATATAAGAAAAAAATGATATCGCTTTGTTGGTATAATAAAATTACTGTGAATAGTTGGTTATATTAATTTATTTGGGTTTCTAATTCAAATTTGATCATTTTAACTAATTAAAAAATGATTATAAATTTATTTTTCAAATTTTTGTTTAGCTATATATGTAATTTAATGTATAAGTGAAAATATGACCGGGAATCGGTTCTCTGATTGGTAACGGTTTATCGAACGAAGTTGTTTAGAGCCAATGCAATATTGTTTATATGTCATGTACACATATATAACATATAAACACACACACACACACACACAATAACATATACATATATCCATATATGTATACATAACACATTTATACATTATATACATACATACATATATATATATATATTATATAAAGTTAAAAATATCTAAGATATTTTTCATTTACTTAATCTTTAAGTATTCAAAAGTCAACATATGCATGCCTTGGGGTGATAGAAGTGATGTGCACATAGGGGTGGGGTTTTGGCCGTGTATATGATGATGAAAGAGTATGATGTAAAGGGGGATGTTTGGAAAAATAAATATCATGATATTTTTTTGAAATTGCTTAGCCCCAAGGCTTCCAAGCCTATAAGTACAAGGCTTTCCCTTTCATTTTATTTCACATTTCTTCCTGTCGTTTCCTAAGCTTATTTCCCCTTCCTCCACGATTCCTTTATGGCTTCCATGTCTTGAAAAATGTATTTGCAAAGTTATGGAAAAATATCGACAAAATACATACACGTGTATTTGTTATCAATCCACTTCAAAACAAGCTCAAAACTTCTCCATTCCTCTTACTAAACCCATGGAAACCACCATCCTCCTCAAAAGCTGAGCCTTCCTTCTCCTAGAGCCAAGGTCGTGAGCTCCTCCTTGCATCCAAGATCTAGGCCGAGCCATTTAAGGGCAATAGTGCTAATGATCATGAGCTTAGATTTCGAGATAGCGAAACTATAGCCATTTTTAGGTTAATCGTTTAACCCAAGATGAGGAACTCCTGGACTATAGTAATATATGCTATTGGATTTTTGATATTTTTTTATTATGATTATTGATGATGGTTGTTTAATTTGAATATTGAATATATATGCAAGTTACGGAAAAACACGTCGATAAACACAAAGAAAATCATATTTTTTTATTGAATTAATTGGTGTATATGGAATGTTAAGCCTCTTTAAAATTATTTTAAAATGAGCTTGAAATGTTTTATAAGCATATGAAAGTGTTTCGGGTAAGTTTGAAAGGTAATTGAAAATTTAGTCAAAAATAGACGCGTCATGTAACGGTAGTCGCAATTTTGCCATAAAAGTCAAACAAGTATATAAAATGGAATTTAGCTCAGAATTCTTCGAGATAATAATTTTATGAACTATTATATATATAGTCTTCAAATAAAGAAAGAAAATCAAGATTTTGATAAGCATACTTTTGAAATATGAGTAAAATAAGTTTTTGGAAAAATCGAAGTTTTGAAGTTTGAAATACATAAGAGGATTTCTTTGAAAACGATATTTTTGTAATTATTTAAAGTTTTTAAATAAACTATAAAAATCTTTTAAAAAGTTTAAAAGTGATTTGAGTTATAGAAATAAATTTTCAAATAATAAAAAGTCATTTTGATCAATATAGCTTGAAAAGCATTTTCCGCAGCACTTTTCTATAACTTTTGAAATGTAGTTTTAAATTCGACCATTCTTTTTCAAATCTTTTATAGATGTTTTCAAATGATTGTTAAAGTATTTTAAAGATGATTGGAAGGATTTATGGAATTGTAAAATGTTAAATGATTTAGAGTCGATCAAATAACTTGACCGCCTTATGGGTGTCAGAAAAATAACGTTTAAGCTTAAGTTTGGTAAATCAGTTTCATGCTCTCATTGGCTAACCATGTTATCCCGCCTTTTTCACAAGGCCGTGATACCAAAAGATCGACCGAGAAGCCAAAGATAGTTCGTCTCAAAGATTGGTCAACTTTGCGTCTCAACAGAGCGAGTCCTTGTTAGGTCGTTCTCGACCTACGACCTAAAGTGTGAAGCGACTTAGGAGCTCCAGCGACCTAATAGCCTCGGCGACCTAATAGCCTCGGCGACCTAAAAGCCTCAGCGACCTAAAAGCTCCAGCGACCTAAAAGCCTCCGCGACCTAAAACTCTCCGCGACCTAAAACTATCCGCGACCTAAGACTCTCCGCGACCTAAAACTATCCGCAACCTAAGACTCTCCACGACCTGAAGCTATCCACGACCTAAAACTCTCCGCGACCTAGTAGCCTAACGACCTAGTCGCCAAATGCCTCTTCTTTCTTTAGATCGCTCGCGACCTAATCCATACACTACCTCTTCCCTTAGGTCGCTAATGACCTACTAATCCATATGCCGCTACTCCTTAGGTCGCCACTTCCCGCAACTCTTCATGCCACTGCCCCTTAAGTCGCTGGCGACTTACGACCTAACCACTTCCTTAGGTCGTTGCTTACCTTAGTTTGCCATCCTTTGTGCCGCAACCTTTTAGGTCGCACACGACCTATGACCTACCCTTAGGTCGCTCCGCTTCGTACCTCGACACATTTAAACCGCATCTCCTTAGGTCGCTAACGACCTACCAAACCCTGTACCTTTGCTCCTTAGGTCGCCACTCCCTCTCCTGCTACCCCTTAGGTCGCTAACGACCTACGACCTACCCCTTAGGTCGCCCACGACCTATAACCTGGCCGACCTAAGTCCAGCCACTCTTATAAATACTTGGCCTACTCCACATTCAAGGGGGACTTCGGTCGGGACTTGGAAGTGTCGAAGCTCTGCTACTTTCTCAACCTCCACAACACTTCACATCCAACAACACTTCAAAGGGCCGAGAGAAGGGATCAACCACATCCAACATGTATCCGAAGAGCAATTCACTGTTAAAGTTCTAGCTTCTTGTCTTGATCGTGTTGTATTCGGAGATTCATTGTAAAAGTTGTAATCAAATCAGCAATAAAGAAGAGATAAAGTGGATGTAGGCTGGACTTTAAGCCGAACCACTATAAAAACTGTTGTCCTTTTACTGTTTTTGCTATATTCTGTTTACCTTTAGTTCCCATGTAAACGGGTGGTGCTCTCACTTTGTTTCAACTCACACCGGGTGTTAGCGTTTACCAATTTTAGCGTTAACATTTTGGTGCTTTCACTGAGAACTGAACTCAGGAATTTTGTCAACTAAGGGTGAGATCAGAGAATTTGTCGGTTTGGATCTGGAAAATTATGGCAAGGCGATCGAGTAGAAGGCAAAGGCCAAAGAGTAGTCAGCATGAAGGAAGTCAAGAGGCTTCCTCAAGAGCAAACCAAACTTCAGCCTTTGTTACCAGGGATGAGATGGAGGCAATGATGAAAAGGCAAGAGGAGTTGATCCAGAATTGTTTCATCAGATTGGACAACTTGGAGCATAGAATCAAAGAGGAACAGGAACCCAGCCAGAAGAACAGATTCCACCATCCCCTCGTGAACTTGGGGGGCAAGACGAAAGAAATGGGCGAGGACTACAATTAGGAGACAACGACAGATTGGTGGAAATGGTCAAAAAGTCTACGAGAGGCGGTTTGGTAAACAAGGACTTGGAGGATGTGAATAGGAGTCCTTTTACCATGACAATCAGGCGAGCAAAGAACCCACCAGACTTTAAGCTACCATCGTTGGATATGTATAATGGAAGGACAGACCCTACGGTCCATCTAACAAAATATATGAGGCACATGGAAGTACTGGGGCATCAGAGGAAGTTATGGCCCGGTGCTTTCCATTGTATTTGACAGATATTGCGGCGTTATGGTTCAGACAACTGGAAAGTGGATCTATCGGGACATGGAATGATTTGACTGAAAGGTTTATGAGGCAATTCAGGATCCACATCTCGAGGCCCAAGAATGTTATGAGTTTGACAACATTAAAGCAAAGAACCAGAGAATCTTTGAGAAGTTTTTTGACGCGATTCAACGCAGCAGCGGCATCGGTGGATCGACCAGATCCATCCATGGTTCTAATGGCAGCCGTGTCGGGCATAGATGACGGCACAGAGTTCAAAAATTCATTGACCAGAGATCCTCCTATGGATTTAGGAGAATTTTTCCATGAGGCCGAAGGGTTTTTACGATTAGAAGATGCAAAAGCTGAAAGAGAAGAAGGAGAAGGAATAGAAATTTATGCACTCAAAGGCGTAAAACCTCTTGAAAAGGATCTTGGCAAAGATAAAGAAAAACGAAAGGCTGAA
Organism: Allium fistulosum; assembly: GCA_030737815.1. Taxonomy (NCBI): domain Eukaryota; kingdom Viridiplantae; phylum Streptophyta; class Magnoliopsida; order Asparagales; family Amaryllidaceae; genus Allium; species Allium fistulosum. Next base: position 745,030,167 of record CM060905.1, on the reverse strand, counting down.
GATGATGATGATAGGTCAAAGCGAGCACGGAGGGAGCCACGTTTCACCACTTATGCGGAATTAAACGAAAGTTTGGAATGAATTTACCAAGATACTAAAGGACAGATTTCTTATCGCAAGCCAATAAGGAGGGATCCGGCCAGCAGTGAAAGAAAATCAGACAAGTACTGCTTATTCCATGAGATGAATGGTCATAGTACAAACGATTGTAGACACTTGAAGGATGAAATTGAGGGGCATGTCCGTAATGGCCTACTATCGAAGTATGTGAAAAGGGGAGTGACGGCTGTGGAACGGGAACCGCCACCACCTGCACCTGCTTGCGATGTATCGGGATCAAGACGTCAACTTGTCATTGAATAACTGAGATAATGGCGAATAAGTAGCAAACCCCACACCAACATGATTAAGTCTTTTTACAGATGTATAGGATCACGAACAATCCTCAGGCATGCTCTTAAACGACTCTTAATCGTAGCAGTGTAGGTGTTTGCACTTGGACGTCCCAATTTTTTTTTGTTTTTGTTTTTTCTATTCTCTTGTTTGGACTTGATTCTGTTTGTCATATCTACTAAAAACTCATTTTCAGTAAAAGAATGCTACTTGTGATTCCAAAACAGCTAAGCCGCTTACACATGTACGGGATCACGAACAGTCTCTAGGCATGCTCTGAGATGGTGTTGAACCACCATAACCAATAATCCAGGAACTCACCCGAACGTGAATATGGCATCGGTAATGCTAGGTCCCTCCAACATTAAGCCCTCCCGGGCACACATCTCCTCACCTCAAATGCCCCCCCTCGGGCACACATCAGCTCACCTCACCTCGAATGGCTCGATCCCGAACGGTCGTCATTTAAGGTCAAGAAAACTCGCCTCGAACGGCAAAATCTCGCCTCGAACGGAAAAAACTCGCCTCAAATGGTTCGATCCCGAACGGTCGTCATTTGGGGTCCACCCCCTGACCGCCAACGGTCGCACTTTACCTCGAATGGCTCAATCCTGAGCGATCGTCATTTGAAGTAAGGCACTTGACCGTGAGCGATCACATTTCACCTCAGATGGCTCGATCCCGAACGATCGTCATTTGGGGTCCACCCCCTGACCGCCAACGGTCGCACTTTACCTCGAATGTCTCGATCCTGAACGATCGTCATTTGAAGTAAGGCGCTTGACCGTGAGCGGTTACATTTCACCTCGAATGACTTGATCCCAAACGATCGTTATTTGAGGGTCCGCCCCTGACCGGGCACGGTCGCACTTTCCCACAAATGGCTTGATCCTGAACGATCGTCATTTGAAGTAAGGCACTTGACCGTGAACGGTCGCATTACATCTCACATGATTCAATCCCGAACAATCATCACATGAAGATAAGCGCTTGACGGCGCACGGTCGCACGTCACCTCAAATGACTCGATCACGAACGGTCGTCATTTGAAGTCAGGCGCTTGACCGTGAACGGTCGCACTTCACCTCAAGCGGCTTGATCGCAAATGATCGTCACTTGAGATCCGCCACTTGACCGCATACGGTCGCACTTTACCGCAAATGGCTCGACCCCGAATGGTTTTCATTTGAAGTAAGGCGCTTGACCGCGAACGGTCGTCATCTGAGCTCCGCCACTTGACCGCGCACGGTCGCACTTTACCACAAATGACTCGAACCCTAACGGTCGTCATTTGAAGTAAAGCGCTTGACCATGAACGGCACCTGATCGCACACGGTCGCACTTCACCTCAAATGGCTCGATCACGAATGGTCGCCATTTGAAGTCAGGCGCTTGACCGTGGATGGCCGCACTTCATCCCAAATAGCTCGATCCCGAACGACCGTCATTTGGGGCCACATAAAATTGTCTGTTCCTTTGCAGGTCATCAACAGGATATGAACATCCAACTTATGGCATTACAAAACACACCTTCCTACCGCAAGGCATGTTTTGGGGGGGGCAAGTGTTATCCCGCCTTTTTCGCAAGGCCGTGATACCAAAAGATCGACCGAGAAGCCAAAGATAGTTCATCTCAAAGATTGGTCAACTTTGCGTCTCAACAGAGCGAGTCCTTGTTAGGTCATTCTCGACCTACGACCTAAAGTGTGAAGCGACTTAGGAGCTCCAGCGACCTAAAAGCCTCCGCGACCTAAACCTCTCCGTGACCTAAAACTATCCGCGACCTAAGACTCTCCGCGACCTAAAACTATCCGCGACCTAAAGCTATCCACGACCTAAAACTCTCCGCGACCTAGTAGCCTAACGACCTAGTCGCCAAATGCCTCTTCTTTCTTTAGATCGCTCGCGACCTAATCCATACACTACCCTCTTCCCTTAGGTCGCTAACGACCTACTAATCCATATGTCGCTACTCCTTAGGTCGCTGTGGTGACCCTCACTCTATAACACATAGTTTTTTTATACAAGAGGCATTCACCACTAAACCCCAATTCTTTTATATTTGAATATTTTTATAATTTCCAAATATTTTTCCCAAGACCCTGGTTTTACCAATATAATCATATCAGTGTACAAACAAACTAAGTCAATTGTATATTTGATGATATACAATTGTTCCTTTATTATTATTATATTTTTTTTATCAGAGGGAATTTAAATCAAATAGAAATCAAAATACCATACAAGCTATTGACATAGCCACTTATTTCTTTTCTAAGTCTTGTTCTACTGCCATAGGTGCACTTTGACAAATTCTAACACTTATATATATTTATCTTGCCTAGATAATTCTATTTAACTCTAAAATAGTATTTACTTGATCTCATGATAGTTATCAAAGTTGATAATAATTAATAACAATAAGTTGGATTGACAAAAGTCGATAAACCTTGGAAATTTACTTGAAAATAGGCAAATTAGGCAAAATCAGCAGTTCAGACGTCTAAATTTTTATGACAGACGTCTAGATTCGATCTCAGACGTCTAAATTTTTATGACAGACGTCTCAGAGTGTCTAAATTTTAAACAGAGAGTAGAAAACATTTTGAACTAAATTCAAACGTCTCAATTTTTGTTGACAGACGTCTAAATTTGATCTCAGACGTCTAAATTTTTATGACAGACGTCTCAGAGTGTCTAAATTTTAAACAGAGAGTAGAAAACATTTTGAACTAAATTCAGACATCTAAATTTTTGTTGACAGACGTCTAAATTAGATCTCAGACGTCTAAATTATTATGACAGACGTCTAATTTGATCTTAGACGTCTAAAATTGTTGACAAGTTTTCTCAGAGGATTAAACTTAAATACTCAATTACTTACAAATTTCCAGAATTCGTGCATATGCAAGTATCACTTACCTGCCATGCACAAATTCATCTCACCTGAATATTCTACTAAAATCTTGAGTGTTCATTAAAAATCAATCCCCTTAGCTTTTTAATTTTCCATAAGGCAAAACATAAGCAATAAAAATCAGAGTTCAATATATATATATATATATATATATATATATATATCCATATCATATGCATATGACATGTCTAACTCCTTATTTTCTCCAAATCAGACATTCATAAAATAAATTTGTAGTTAACCAACCATCATCCATGATCACTCATAACAGGTTTTGATTAAGTACATATCTTCAACTCAAAATACTTAAAAAGTTTCCTAAAAGTAACTTCAATTACAGGAAATAAAATGTGTCTAGTAATTTCATTACAATGCATCTGCAAATTTTAAAAACAAGTCTCTCTTATTTATTCTAGCAGCCAATGCCTTCTCTACTCATCAAGCCAACTTCAATTTCCTACAAGCAAATCATTTAGCTGCCCCAAAGAATTTTTGAGACACCCAGATGATTGCAAGGGCAACCAAAAGGGTCAGTTTTCACTGGTATGAGCATTTATCAATTTTGTATACATATTCATAATTTTAAAACATAATCTTGCAGTGACTTCCTAGTTTAACAGATGTTTATACTTAGCATGTTTTGGTTCATACAAGGTAATACAAAAAAAACACATTCATCTATTCAAACAAATACACAGCAAACAGTAAAGATAAACATATGTATAATTCTTGATTTATTCTCCCCAAATCTAGATAAATAATCTCAGGTTTTATACTCCAAATTTTCTCCCAGCAACTAATCAATAAACAAGTTTAACTTGATTAAATTAACACCATATCTGGATATTTATAACCCAGATTTTTAAACCCCTGTCCCCATTTATTTTATGGTCTTTAACTCCTTGTCAAATGAATACTATGTATGCATTGTGAAGGAAACTCCCAGGTTGTTTAAATTATTCCAACACACAAAGGCCTCAGGGTGCAGTTGCACCATGCATATACTTGCTTCCACCTGAAGTAAGCAAATCATTGACTAACTCCCAAGTGACCAATTTAGTTTTTCTTTCATTCATATTTCAGAAAGATATAACTGCTTGTATATTTTTCTGATTCAACCCCATGTTCCCCTGTTTAATCTATATCCATGTTTAATGATACTAAGATAGAACAAGAATGCTCCAATCATGTTAACACCAAAAGCCCACTTACAGAATAATACTCCAAACAAACAAAAAAAATGCACAAACAAACATCCATATCACCCATAACAAAATTAATTCAGAGATTTAAATGTCTCATGGTATTCTAGGCTGCCTGCAATAGGACTTAATGCCATTTCATACAAAGGATAAATACTCACATAATGTTTTTCCTTTCACTGCTTTAATCTTTTGAACAGCAAATCCCCCAAAGCCCCAAGCTAGTGTTTCTCCTAGTTTATTTTATCTTTGTTTTGATCCCGAGAGAATGATGGATCTGGTTATGTGCAGTTATTTATAAATCATTCTAGGGTTTAAGAAAATGGGTAATTCTCCTAATACCCTTAGCTGTTCATGCATACATCTCATTCCTGTGTGGTCCTAAATGGGAAATGCACACATCAGGTTACTTTAATTGGTTATTTTGGGAGTTGAACATTTTAAACACTGCATGCTATTTTCATGTTTCTATTTTACTCATGCCATATGCATGTGATCCTTGTTCTTTTTTTTTCTAAGTTTAGAGAATCTGAAAATCTCCTTTGTACATTTAAATTAAAAATCACATATATTATGCTAATTATTTCTGGCACAATTATAAGACTTATAAACCTTTTTATTAATTTAATTTTTATTCTACCTTTATATAAAACAGAAAATGCCCCATATATATTAAATGTATATATTTTTATTTTATTTTATTTTAGGGTCATTACATACCCTCCCCCTTAAAGTAATTATGTCCCCATAATTTCACCTATTTTCTCCAATTAAAAGCACTAATCCATAGCCTGTTTTAACTCCATAACCCCATACTCCTATTTTATGGAAACAAACAATATATAAATACATTTAGAAAAATTATCTTAGGCTGCTTAAACATACCTCTCCACCAGTAAACAAATTGGGGTATTTAGCCCTCATTTTGTCTTCAACCTCCCATGTACAATCATTAGTGTCCAAGCTCCATTGGATTTTCACCAGTTTGATCACCTTGTTCCTCAATTTTTTCTCTTCCTTGGCAACTATCCCTACTGGTTCATTTGTATAAACCAAATTCTTCTGGACTTGAACTTGAGTAGGTGACTCCAGAATTGCTCCTTCATCATGCACCCATTTTCTCAGTTGAGAAACATGAAATACAGGATGCACACCACTCAACTCCTCAGGTAACTTAAGTCTGTAGGCCATAGCACCAATTCTCTGCATAATTTCATATGGTCCTACAAATCTTGGTGATAGTTTACCAGATTTTCCAAACCTGAACACTTTCTTCATTGGTGATACTTTCAGAAAAACATGCTCTCCTACTTCAAACTCCATTGGCTTCCTTTTTCTATCTGCATAAGACTTTTGTCTTGATTGTGCTGCCTTCATTCTATGCCTAATCAATTCAATTATGTTGGAAGTTTCTTTAACATGGTCTGGCCCCAACATTACACCCTCTCCTGCTTCCAACCAATAGGCAGGAGACATGCAAGGTCTCCCATACAAGGCTTCAAAGGGAGCCATTCCTATTGTTGATTGATAGCTATTGTTGTAAGTGAATTCTGCCAAGTGAATATGATCCTCCCAATTACCCCCAAAATCAAGCACACATGCTCTAAGTAAATCTTCCAATATTTTATTCACTATCTCTGTTTGCCCATCACTTTGAGGATGGTAGGCAGTGCTTAAACAAAGTTGTGTTCCCATTGCTTCTTGGATGCTTTCCCAAAATCTTGAGGTGAACAAAGTGTCTCTATCACTTACAATAGTCTTGGGTATACCATGTAACCTCACCACTTCTTTAATGAACAATTGTGCAAGCTTAGATGCATTTCTATCTGACCTGACAGGGACAAAGTGAGCTGATTTGGTTAGTCTATCAACAATTACCCATATACTATCATTGCCTTTCTTAGTTCTAGGCACACCATCCACAAAATCCATGGAAATACTTTCCCATTTCCACTGAGGTACCTCCAAAGGTTGCAACATGCCAGAAGGCTTTTGGTAGTCTGCTTTAATTTGTTGGCATGTGGAACACTTTGCCACATATCTTGCCACTGCTTGCTTCATTCCTGGCCACCAGTAGCTTCTTTTTAAATCATGATACATTTTAGTACCACCAGGGTGTATGGTGTACCTGGTCTTGTGATGCTCATTCATGATTTCTTCCTTCAACTCTGCAATGTTTGGTACACAGAGCTTATCATTTTTCCTCAAATAACCTTGGGAATCTATTTTAAAATTCTCTGACTCAATGTTATTTAATAACATTTCTTTCTTCTCCTTTAGACTTTGATCTTGATCTTGCATGCTACCAACTTTCTCCACCAGATTGGACTTCACTGTGATTATTCCCAGTGTACCATACTCCACCATATCACCATGTTCTTTAAAATTCACTGCATCCTTGCTGTATATATCTGCCTCCCCAAGCACTGCAAGATTTTTAAACTCATCAATCATCAAACTGGCTAATCTAACATGATTTCTGCTCAAAGCATCTGCCACTCTATTAGCTTTTCCAGGAGTGTACAAAATATCTAAATCATATGCAGCTAGAAACTCCAACCACCTTGCTTGCCTCATATTTAAATCTTTTTGAGAAAATAAATATTTCAATGCTTGATGATCTGTGAATAATTCAAATTTTGCCCCAAGCAAATAATGCCTCCATAGTTTTAGTGCAAATACTATTGCAGCTAATTCTAGATCATGAGTTGCATATTTGGTTTCATTAGGTTTTAGCTGTCTTGATGCATATGCCACTACCTTGCCATGTTGCATAAGCACTGCACCTAACCCAGATCCACTAGCATCAGTGTATACAACCATTCCTTCATTTGCTTCTGGGATTTGTAGGACAGGAGCTTCCACCAATGCTTGCTTCAATTTCTCAAAAGCTTGTTCACACTGCTCAGTCCGCACATATGGTTGGTTCTTCTTGGTTAGCTTGGTCATTGGTGCGGCTATTCTTGAAAAATCCTTGATGAACCTCCTATAATACCCTGCCAAACCTAAGAATGACCTCACCTCAGTCACTGTTTTGGGTCTACTCCATGATTGAACTGCAATGACCTTGCTTGGATCTACACTTACTCCCTGCTGTGACACTATGTGTCCTAAGAACTTTACTTCTTGTTACCAAAATGCACACTTTGAATACTTGGCTTTTAATTCATGCTCTCTAAGTCTGGATAATACTAAATGTAGGTGCATAGCATGATCATTTTCTGACTTTGAATAAATTAATATGTCATCTATAAATACCAAGACAAACTTATCCAAAAAGTCTCTAAAAATTCTATTCATCAAGTCTACAAAATAGGAGGGAGCATTGGTCAAGCCAAATGGCATTACTAGAAATTCATAAAGGCCATACCTTGTATTAAAGGCTGTGTACTCAATGCTTTCCTCTGCAACTTTCATTTGGTGAAATCCAGAGGCTAAGTCTAGCCTTGAAAATATTCTAGCCCCATGCAATTGATCAAATAGATCATCTATTCTAGGCAGTGGGTACTTATTTTTAATAGTTACCTTGTTTAAATCCCTATAGTCCACACACAACCTCATTGTTCCATAATGTTTCTTAACAAAAAGCACTGGGGAACCCCAACTGGAACTACTTGATCTTATGAATCCTTTCTCTTCTAATTCTTCTAGTTGATGTTTTAATTCTACCAACTCTTTTGGACCCATTCTATAAGGCTTCTTAATGATTGGATTTGTTCCTGACATTAATTTTATTTTAAATTCAACTGGTCTGTTTTGAGGAACTCCCTTTACTTCTCCAAACACATCTATATATCCATTTACTACTGGGATTTCCTCTATTTTTAATTCCTTTTGAACTTCATTAATACTCCAAATTTTATTAAAACATGCATTCTTTGCTATTTCACTTAAGATGGTAATTCTTTTGCCTTCATTAGTTTCCAAAGAAATAGTAAGGTTTTTTAAATTTAAAATTGCTTTATTTCTCATTAACCAATCTACCCCCAAAATAATCCCAATACCAGGATAATTTAAGGTGTATAGATCTGAATTAAATTCATAACCCCCTATAATTAATTTCAGACCCATGCACTTCATCCCCAACATGCAATGACTCCCTATGGGACTGTGTACAATTAAGGGCTGATCAATAGAAACACAAGCAAGTGTTAACTTCTTTACAATTTCCAAAGATATTAGTGAATGTGAGGCACCAGTGTCATATATTACTGATATTGGTTGGGTATGAATAAAAATTATACCTTCAAGTTGCCCAACATTCCCAGTGTTATTTGCTGCCAAAGCTCCTACCCTTGCTGTTCCCCTATTGGTTTCTGGGCAATCCTTCTTGAGATGACCCATCTTTCCACAATTATAACAGCCTCCTCTAGGTATTTTAGGGTCAGGGCATTGGTTACTATAATGTCCAGCTTTTCCACAATTAAAACAATGAGTGAATTTCTTGCTTTCAGGTGCTATTGCTCCTTCCCCTTTCTTAACTCCTTTACTTACATTTCTCTTGTCATAAGGTTGCACTTTGTTCTGGCCACCCTTCTTCTTATTGAGCTTCATATTCCTGAATTTCTCTCTTGCAGTGTCATGTTGCTCAAATGAGAGAGTTAGATCAATTACTTGATCAAAAGTTTTGTCCTTGTATGGCAACATTGCCCTTGACAAACTAGGGTTCAAGCCTTGAATGTACCTTGCATTCTTTGCTTCTGCATTCCCTATTAACACCAGTCCATACTTGGATAATGCTTCAAACTTCTGAGTGTATTCATTCACACTCATGCTTCCTTGCCTTAATCTAATAAAGTCTTCAAGCAGCGTGGCCTTGGCAGATGCTGGGACAAATCTGGCCTCAAGCATGTCCTTGAAATCATTCCAAGTGATAGTATCCTCTTGTCTTCCTGCTGTCACAACTTCCCACCAATCCAGTGCAACCCCCTTCAATTTCCTTGAAGTTATCTGTCTCTTCCTCTGGTCATTGATTTGCATATCTGTGAAGACCCTCTCCATAGTTCTTATCCAAGTTTGAACACCTATAGCTCCTTCAGTACCTTCAAAATCCTTTCCTCCCAGAGTGGTACATGTCTTTAGCAGTTTGGAGAGTTCTTCATGAGGATTGTCTTGCCTTGGTGCCATTCCATCCCTTAAAGCTCTCACAAAATCCTCCATGCTCATCACAGGTGGCTCTCGTGATGATCCTGCACCTGTATGGTGCCTTGGTCCTACCATAATGCTATAAATATGATTTTTACATTAGTTTATTTACCCCTATCATTTTTGGTGTCTTTACTTGGTTTATTTTCATTTCTGTGCACACTGTGCATGTATCACATGTACACATTTATATATATATATTTTTTATTCAGTCATAAAACAAAAGTATTCAACATCAATAATTCAAACAATGCATTCAAACATCCATATGCATACAACAACATTTACTATGTTATTTAAAACATAGCTCTGATACCAAAACTGTGGTGACCCTCACTCTATAACACATAGTTTTTTTTTTATACAAGAGGCATTCACCACTAAACCCCAATTCTTTTATATTTGAATATTTATATAATTTCCAAATATTTTTCCCAAGACCCTGGTTTTACCAATATAATCATATCAGTGTACAAACAAACTAAGTCAATTGTATATTTGATGATATACAATTATTCCTTTATTATTATTATATTTTTTTTTATCAGAGGGAATTTAAATCAAATAGAAATCAAAATACCATACAAGCTATTGACATAGCCACTTATTTCTTTTCTAAGTCTTGTTCTACTGCCATAGGTGCACTTTGACAAATTCTAACACTTATATATATTTATCTTGCCTAGATAATTCTATTTAACTCTAAAATAGTATTTACTTGATCTCATGATAGTTATCAAAGTTGATAATAATTAATAACAATAAGTTGGATTGACAAAAGTCGATAAACCTTGGAAATTTACTCGAAAATAGGCAAATTAGGCAAAATCAGCAGTTCAGACGTCTAAATTTTTATGACAGACGTCTAGATTCGATCTCAGACGTCTAAATTTTTATGACAGACGTCTCAGAGTGTCTAAATTTTAAACAGAGAGTAGAAAACATTTTGAACTAAATTCAGACGTCTAAATTTTTGTTGATAGACGTCTAAATTCGATCTCAGACGTCTAAATTTTTATGACAGACGTCTCAGAGTGTCTAAATTTTAAACAGAGAGTAGAAAACATTTTGAACTAAATTCAGACATCTAAATTTTTGTTGACAGACGTCTAAATTAGATCTCAGACGTCTAAATTATTATGACAGACATCTAATTTGATCTTAGACGTCTAAAATTGTTGACAAGTTTTCTCAGAGGATTAAACTTAAATACTCAATTACTTACAAATTTCCAGAATTCGTGCATATGCAAGTATCACTTACCTGCCATGCACAAATTCATCTCACCTGAATATTCTACTAAAATCTTGAGTGTTCATTAAAAATCAATCCCCTTAGCTTTTTAATTTTCCATAAGGCAAAACATAAGCAATAAAAATCAGAGTTCAAATATATATATATATATCCATATCATATGCATATGACATGTCTAACTCCTTATTTTCTCCAAATCAGACATTCATAAAATAAATTTGTAGTTAACCAACCATCATCCATGATCACTCATAACAGGTTTTGATTAAGTACATATCTTCAACTCAAAATACTTAAAAAGTTTCCTAAAAGTAACTTCAATTACAGGAAATAAAATGTGTCTAGTAATTTCATTACAATGCATCTGCAAATTTTAAAAACAAGTCTCTCTTATTTATTCTAGCAGCCAATGCCTTCTCTACTCATCAAGCCAACTTCAATTTCCTGCAAGCAAATCATTTAGCTGCCCCAAAGAATTTTTGAGACACCCAGATGATTGCAAGGGCAACCAAAAGGGTCAGTTTTCACTGGTATGAGCATTTATCAATTTTGTATACATATTCATAATTTTAAAACATAATCTTGCAGTGACTTCCTAGTTTAACAGATGTTTATACTTAGCATGTTTTGGTACATACAAGGTAATACAAAAAAAAACACATTCATCTATTCAAACAAATACACAGCAAACAGTAAAGATAAACATATGTATAATTCTTGATTTATTCTCCCCAAATCTAGATAAATAATCTCAGGTTTTATACTCCAAATTTTCTCCCAGCAACTAATCAATGAACAAGTTTAACTTGATTAAACTAACACCATATCTGGATATTTATAACCCAGATTTTTAAACCCATGTCCCCATTTATTTTATGGTCTTTAACTCCTTGTCAAATGAATACTATGTATGCATTGTGAAGGAAACTCCCAGGTTGTTTAAATTATTCCAACACACAAAGGCCTCAGGGTGCAGTTGCACCATGCATATACTTGCTTCCACCTGAAGTAAGCAAATCATTGACTAACTCCCAAGTGACCAATTTAGTTTTTCTTTCATTCATATTTCAGAAAGATATAACTGCTTGTATATTTTTCTGATTCAACCCCATGTTCCCCTGTTTAATCTATATCCATGTTTAATGATACTAAGATAGAACAAGAATGCTCCAATCATGTTAACACCAAAAGCCCACTTACAGAATAATACTCCAAACAAACAAAAAAATGCACAAACAAACATCCATATCACCCATAACAAAATTAATTCAGAGATTTAAATGTCTCATGATATTCTAGGCTGCCTGCAATAGGACTTAATGCCATTGCATACAAAGGATAAATACTCACATAATGTTTTTCCTTTCACTGCTTTAATCTTTTGAACAGCAAATCCCCCAAAGCCCCAAGCTAGTGTTTCTCCTAGTTTATTTTATCTTTGTTTTGATCCCGAGAGAATGATGGATCTGGTTATGTGTAGTTATTTATAAATCATTCTAGGGTTTAAGAAAATGGGTAATTCTCCTAATACCCTTAGCTGTTCATGCATACATCTCATTCCTGTGTGGTCCTAAATGGGAAATGCACACATCAGGTTACTTTAATTGGTTATTTTGGGAGTTGAACATTTTAAACATTGCATGCTATTTTCATGTTTCTATTTTACTCATGCCATATGCATGTGATCCTTGTTCTTTTTTTTTTCTAAGTTTAGAGAATCTGAAAATCTCCTTTGTACATTTAAATTAAAAATCACATATATTATGCTAATTATTTCTGGCACAATTATAAGACTTATAAACCTTTTTATTAATTTAATTTTTATTCTACCTTTATATAAAACAGAAAATGCCCCATATATATTAAATGTATATATTTTTATTTTATTTTAGGGTCATTACAGTCACCACTTCCTTAGGTCGTCATTCCCTTAGGTCGCCACTTCCCGCAACTCTTCATGCCACTGCCCCTTAAGTCCCTGGCGACTTACGACCTAACCACTTCCTTAGGTCGCTGCTCACCTTAGTTTGCCATCCTTTGTGCCGCAACCCTTTAGGTCGCTGTAACGACCCGATATTTTGGACCATTCGCATTCGCACATGTCGAACTTGAATAATTCAAAATACCGTGTTGTTAATTTAAATTTGGCAAAACTGAACATATACAGTAAATAAATAATCACAGATCACAGACACAGAGTAATAAATGCAGCGGAAATAAAAGAGATAGTAGTTCATGAAGCTACTATATAAATGTATAAGTTACATCAGAGTTAAACCAGATACAACGGAAGAGTAATGCGATACATCAAATACAAAGCAGAATACATCACTGGAATCATCGAATACTGAAAGCAGAATAGATGGCTGGATCTTCAAGCAAAGCTCCAACTTCAAAGGTGAGTCTCGAATACTGGTACACTCAGTCTGACCCGAGCGTAAAGCAAAACACAAAACACTCGAGTCAGGATTAACATTCTTATATCAATAAATCCAACTCAAGTGAAATAGCAATTGAAATACAAATAACTCAAAGGATGTTTGGAATAACCATCCTTTAAGGATCCGTTAAACTATCTACTATGTAGTAGTGTACGATAAGTAGATAATGCCTATCAGTAATATAAGATATCAAAATAGTGTTAAGGCGTTACCATTATCCCCCTTAACACATTTTATATAAGCGTTATAGTCTATACAGCACTGTAAACTCCACCGTAAACTAGTGGGCTATCAGGGAGTACTCCATAGGTATAACACAAAACAAATCGTAGTGGTCGCGTATAAAGGGATACAAGTATGACAAGGCACATGAGGCAATACCCAAGGTAGTGAAACTACCGTTTGCCTGATCCGGACTGGTGAGAACGCATCGCCGCAGCGATCGCAACACCGCGAAACAACACTCCCAAAATCAAGGGTGCACCAATCGACAACAAGTAATAAGTAGTTTCGAAGAAGTGTGTTCGCTTGAGGTAGCTGACCTCCATTGGCCCGGCACGGCTCCTGTTTTAGTCATTTCCAATTTGACACAAGTGTCAAGGCTATCCATTATCGTTCTCTTTCTTCAGTCATCACGTACATCATTCCAACCACTTCATTCTGGATCATCACTCCGCGTATAGTTATTAAAGTGGTTTTCGGTTTAGATAGAGAGTATATCCATAACCGATTCCGGTCTCTTTAATAACTTTCGAAATTATTACACCGATTGGTCATTTAATATATTTCTAAACCAAATCAATTACAATTTCAATTAGAATTTATAAACCAACATTTCATTTATCTTTCTAAATCAATTTCCATAATTTCCGTTTCAAAACTTCCAAATTATCATTTCAAAATCTTATAATTCAATTTCAAATTTTATTTAAAACAGTTCGAATATTGATTCAAGTTCGTATATAAGTTTCATTCCGAAATCATTTAAATTAATTTAATTTAACATTCAAATCAGTTTAACTTCATTTATCGATTTCATTCAATATTCGTTAAGTTAATTTACCATTCAAAACAATTTTTATTTAATTTCCAATTCATTAAATCTATTATTTAAATTTAACTTCATTATATCAAAACTTACAAATTTGAATTAAATTAAATTAAATTCATCAACTCAATTTCTTTAAATTTCAAGTCTTACATTAATTTCAATAAATCGCATTTTATTTCTTGTTAAAGAAATTCAATCTCACTTATTTACTTACTTAAATAATTTTCCAAACTTAATTTTATTCATTTAAGAGGTTCAAATTTACTTATTCAAAGTTCAATTCCTCTTATCAAAGAATTCAAATTTTTATTTAATTATCAAATAATTCAATCTTATTTAATTATTAAATAATTCAAAACTTAATTATTAAATAATTTCAAAGTTTAATAATTTCAAACTTAATTATAATTTCAACTTAATTATTTAATCATTTCAACTTAATTCAATCATTTCTCAAATTAAACATCGTTCTTTCATCAATTTCATTTTTAATATTTTGTTTCAGATTTTTTTTTATATTAACATTTTCCTTTCATTAAAAATTCAAATTTCAACTTCATTTCAAAACCATATTGTTTATTCAAATAAAATCTTCATTTTATTTTTGAATCAAATTATTTGACTAATCGAGTTTTATTTAATTCTCTATATCCAAGGTCAAAGTTCAATTTGGGTATTTATCATTTCAACCCGATTCCAATTCAATTCAAAAATCAAAGCATAACAAAGGGAACTTGCAGTGTGATAACTGGGATGGTGTCAAAGTAAATAAACAAGCAATAACAACAATCAATAAAAATCCAATAATCAATTCAAATAATCCCGAAATAACCGTATTAATTCGCATTGTTATTTGTATGAATTAATATAATTATTTCTAGAATCTACACTATCATTTCATGTAGATTAAAGATTATTACATTACGGTTTTCACTTGTCATCTATTACAATTTCATCCATCGTCAATTTAACAACATACATTCGGTGGTTCAAGATGTAATTAAACAAATCCTACGTGTCAATAAATTTTGACAGTTAAATGGGTCATATTATACAAATGTCGTTTAATCAAATTTAACATTTAACTATCCTATATCAATTTAAATTGCATACTATTTATCATTTTAACATTAACAATTTAACGTCCAATATAAACATCAACAATCAATCAATTATCAGCCAAACTGTATTATCATCGCATAAATAATTAACAGAAAATGGTGTCAGATGTCACAGGTGAACTGATACAGGTAATAGCATATATAACAGTGTAATTAACTAACAGCAGCATATTTCAATTGTCGTTTCAATTGAAATCAAATTTAATAAATAAAAGAACGTTAATCGTGAGTGATTGCTCACCTTTCGAGGCTAGAGATGCACGAGAAGATGACACGGATACACCCTGAACGGTCACTGAAATTGAATTGCGAATCCAAACACGAATTTCAATGCGAAGCTAGTATTGACACGAATGCAATGATCAAAGCTGATAACAAGAATTGATGGAACAATCAGAACGGGATCGATGGAGATAAATAGTGTAAGTGAATTTATATAAATATAACTTATATAACTATATATATATATATAATCTGACATTACTTACTGTAACTAGATATAGCATATACTGAAAAATTGGGAAGCACAGCTAGCATATAAATATACGTTGAAGGTATAGCCGCAAGTTAAAATAGAATAGCAGACCAAACTTTTTTAAATAAAGAATCTATATGAAATCAAGTAGCTATATATATATATATGAAAACAGTGGACCTAGCATACAAATACTGTCATAACTTTACATTCAAAAGCTAAACAAACCAAAATTTAATATAAGTTATAACGAACAAAACCAAAATGGGAAGAATCTAGTTCAAACCGTTAAGTCAAAATATACTATCATACTTACAAATCACCAATATAGCTTTCCGTATTTCAGGTCTTATAGTTCTAATATTTTAAATAAACTACAATCCTTTTCACAAAAATGAAGACAAGTTCAACAAAATGCATTTCGACTATATAACTACAGGCTACAGACTTACAATACGCATAAAGTGATGTACGACACTCATATCAAACTGCATATCAACCGCCTAAACCCACTTATATATATAACGTATAGTATGAGAAATTAAACTCAATATATTAAAAACAAATACTTATATATGCTTCAAATCGATGTACACATATACTGAAAAATTTAGGAGTACAGCTATGATCCACACGTGTGCCTATATATATAGCTTTATATTATGGCACACAGATTGTATGCTTTTCATAAAACAACATTTATATTAATAGATATAACTCATATACCTTTGTGAAACAATCAGATAATAGTATAAACTTCTGTCCAAGCATATATACTTGGTAAACATATAGATGTATACTACATATAGATTACAGTCGAGTAAACTTAATAATACATATATATACCGACTATACTTAAAGTATAACAAAACTATTATACAAATTTGTTTGAACATGTTACTGAAATATATAAAAACTGTGCCAACATCCAATAACCTCCCAATATAATACATGCGCAAAACCGGTCTGTAACTGTATATAAAATATAAGAAAACACTAACTCATATATATAAAACAGTAAAATAAAGATTTATGTAAAATAAAATTAAATATATATGCAACTAGTTGTAAAGCATTCCTAAAATCTAATATATATGTCACTGACAACACAAGTATAAATATACTAAAATATAAAATAAACAAACTAACTTATACAACCTAGTTAGATCTATAGATTTGTTAATAAGTTATATAGATATAAATCCAACAGTAGATGAAGACTTAAAACGTATCACAAAATTTTGACTTAAAGTATTACATAAATATGTAAATACCAGATCTTGCTGTGCTTGAAAGCCCGAGGTGAAGGAGCTAGGGATACTCGTGCTTGAATAGTAGCCTTACGATCAAGGCCGAGGTGGAGGTTGCGGTGCTCGTGTGGTGGTCGCTGATGCCGGAGGTCGCGGTGGCTTCAAGGGGCTCGGGTTGGCTGCTGGAAGTGGCGACAGTTCTATTTTTTCCACGGTGAATAAAATGAGAAGGAAGAAGGAATAATGGGAAAAAGAAAAAGAAGAGCAAGATGAAAAGTGAAAATGATGAAACGTGCCTAGGGAGAGATATGTTGAACAGACAAGTTTATAATGTTTCCAAAGCAAAATTTAAATACAGGGTGCAAACTACCATACGTAAAAATATAACAAGTGTTAGAAATAATTCCCAAGAAAAACCACTCACGAATAAATAGGCATATTTAAAACTGATGACTACTGATTTTTGAACGGTAGAATATGAAGGACTGGATTGGGAACAAAAGATTTTACCACCGGTACCAATACGAAATTGTTTCGTGGATTCTACTGCGTACCGAACTTCAAATACAGCATTGATTATACCGCAGAGATCAGCACGATGAGACGATCAAAACGGTATACTAATATCAGTGATTTGATTTGAATTATAAAAATTCAAATTTTTCTACTGGCAGAAAATGCAAGAAAAACACTGAAAAATAAGATCGACGAAGTCAAAGATGTCCGAATTTGGAAAAACGACAAACTAACATCTTGCTCAGAAGATGGTTTAGAATTTTTCTATGTAAAAATATTTAGGTTTCGGAAATATTTTATTTTCATCGCTTTTTAACTGATTAAATTGAAGTGAATTTACGCTAGAAATAAACTTTCATATTTTCGGACGAAAATTTACCAGTTGCTATATTTAACTAAACGCATTCCAAATATCAAATTTATATTTCAAAATTTTATCATTTAAAATTTCACAAAATTTCACATAATTACGTTATTAAAACAGTTGAAATTTACGGGTCGTTACAATCGCACACGACCTATGACCTACCCTTAGGTCACTCCGCTTTGTACCTCGACACATTTAAACCGCATCTCCTTAGGTCACTAACGACCTACCAAACCCTGTACCTTTGCTCCTTAGGTCGCCACTCCCTCTCCTGCTACCTCTTAGGTCGCTAACGACCTACGACCTACCCCTTAGGTCGCCCACGACTTATAACCTGGCCGACCTAAGTCCAGCCACTCTTATAAATACTTGGCCTACTCCACATTCAAGGGGGACTTCGGTCGGGACTTGGAAGCGTCGAAGCTCTGCTACTTTCTCAACCTCCACAACACTTCACATCCAACAACACTTCAAAGGGCCGAGAGAAGGGATCAACCACATCCAACATGTATCCGAAGAGCAATTCACCGTTAAAGTTCTAGCTTCTTGTCTTGATCATGTTGTATTCGGAGATTCATTGTAAAAGTTGTAATCAAATCAGCAATAAAGAAGAGATAAAGTGGATGTAGGCTGGACTTTAAGCCGAACCACTATAAAAACTGTTGTCCTTTTACTGTTTTTGCTATATTCTGTTTACCTTTACTTCCCATGTAAACGGGTGGTGCTCTCACTTTGTTTCAACTCACACCGGGTGTTAGCGTTTACCAATTTTAGCGTTAACAATCCGGACTGACTCGACGGATGAGATAGTAAATTTTACTGACTCGGATCAATATTTTCCAAAGTATTCTCTAAATATTAATAATTTGGATTTTATGAGGATAATCTTCTTATACTTGGTGTTAAAGTCCGAAGAGGGAACTCATACCACTCGTTGAATTTAAAAGGTGATTTTGCTGTTATTCCGATCATAGTACTTGTTGAATATGGAAACCGATATTGAGTAGAATTAGATGATTTCTATAGATTTTGCTCATTTAATATTTACTGGTTTTGGATTAACATCCTAGATAACATGGATTTAACTCAATCAAAATTTTGAGTTTTGAATTAAGAAATTTATGTTAGGATTTAAAAGAAATGATTTTGAAATACTTTCCTAAGTGAAAAGTGAAATGATTACAAATTATTCCCAATTTAAAATGGTTTTTAAGTAATTAAAGGATTTGATAATAGAGGTTTAATGATTCTGTATATATCAGAAATAAATGTTTTAAAGTTATATATCTCTAATAAGATATTTGTAATAAAAGGAATGAGTTAATCAAATGTTATTCACCTATTTACTTGAACCATTTTATTGATAACTAGTGCGAAAGAACCAGGGTCACATTTGGGGTAATTCCTATCCGGAGACCACCTCAAACCAATTTACGTATTCGAAGTGAAAGCAAAGGTATGATTTGGAAGATGGAATGTTGAGCTGCTTGTCACCGAGCCTCGTGGGAAATTTCCCATATTATATTATGTGGCAGTAGTTCTTCATCTAAGATCTTCGATGCAAGGACTTCTTGCTACTAATCGTAGGGATAATTCCCGATAGGATGTGGTAGGACAGTGTCTTCAGTTTGTCCTGTTCCTTGGCAACTTGTAAGGTCGAATGTTTGACGTTGCATTTCTAGTTACATGAATTGATCTCTATGAAAGTATCATCTGTTTGGTAGTGGAGAAGTCAACTTCTCTTAAATTAACAGCCTTTCCTAAGTCATACGAGCTCAAGAGTTATACGTTTGTAGAAATTAGTTGTGCGACTATGGAATGGTAGCGTGACATTCAAAGTGGAGCATGCTATGTGAAAGATAACCGATACCTTAGGCCTCATCACTCGGTAATGGCTTAAATAGGGTACGCCACAAGGCTATGTAGGTCACAACCATTAGAGTATGGTCATCAACATTTTAGATTACCCTATATATATCGAGTATGCGATGTATGCTATGTGGCCCGAGTAGGTCGATAACGACCGGGATTATGTCATATTCGGTTTCTATCCAGGCCATGTACGAGTGCTAAATAGGTATAGAGTGGCCATGCCAGATGTGGAGGATTGTTTGTGTATTCTTGGTACATTTCTCTAGAGATGTACTATACAGAAGTAGCCCCTTACCTGCCATTGTATGGAAATCCATTCTTCGAACGAGCCATGTAAAAGTTTTATTTATAGAGCCTAACATATCCTAAATTTAATAATGATAACAAATTCGACTAAGATTAATAAGTTCACTTGCAAATTTTTTCCAAGGAATGCCATTAAAAATAATATTAAATTATTTTTTCATATAAAATGATTTAGTTATCATAAGGTAAAACCCATCCGTATTTATGCATGGACGTGGTCTTATGAAATAATTTTTTCTTTTCAAACGCGCATTTTAAGTTTCTCACACCAATCTCATGATTGACCCAGAGTTTATTTTCCTTCCCCAAACTCAGGGTGTCTTAAATTTTCCCGGGCAACCTAGTAGTTAGGTTTAGTTAGAAGAGATCTGGATGGATCTCAAAGCATGGAGTTAGAAGATTCTTCCAAAGATTGCTATCCATTTCCACCACATTCTTGTGCTATTGTATTCCATATTTGTAGGGATAGATATTTATAACTGCCCATGTTTAACTTTAATAAATGTATTTAAATTTCCGTTGTAAAGATTATATGTTGAAATAACATACGTGAGATTCTGTTCTGCCTTTATTTTCTTTCTTACCTATGATAATCCGCCTCTCCGGCACTTGGATTTGCAGGGCGAGAATACCAAGGATGTATTAGTGTCGATTTCCGCAAATCAAAGAGGTGGGTCATCATAGTTTATTTGAAGCTAATTCGAATTATAGGTTGAGAAACACCAACTTGGATTTTGAGATGTGCAAAGTTTAGTAATATCCATTCTCTGCTAACCAAATGATCCCAACCTTGAATTGGGAACAGTATGTTCCAAAAATAGCATTTAATGTGATTAAGGAAGAGTCCTAATAGGTTGTTTTACAGTTCATGGCAAACTATATAATCTACTCATTAATTGTGTTTGTCCCCAAGTCCTATTGAAGAGATTATTATTAGAAGTACCAAGGAAATTGGACTCTGAGCTGAAGCACAAAGTTTGTTATTGGGCTGCATATTATGAACACAGGATGCATCAACGAAGAAAGGCTTATTTTCTCTAAAATTTATAGTTAATAGATTAACGTTACATGTACTTTGTTGAATGTATATTTCGTAGTTAAAAGAACAAATGTCGATGCATATCTTATTTGAAATTTGCAGTTCTTTGTTGTGAACATCAGTTGCATATCTTATTAACCCAAAGCCAATAACAAATTAGGTACCAATATAAATATTAATCTTTAATAAAAAAATAGACATAAAGATCTAAAAATCATTATATATATATATACATATTAATTTTAGAATGGAAATGTCAATACATTTATATTATTTGTAACATAAAACTCAAAATAAATGGAACTTGGTTAGCAAAAGGTACATCTAAATATAAAGTTTGCTTTCTAAATTTTGTAATAAAATATCTCAAAGTGAACAAATAGAGATAAGTTGACACAAAATCGAAAATCATCTGAAATTTAGTTTGTAAATTCTCTAACTTGGAGGTTCTGTTATATCAATCTAGAACCTGCAACAATTTAGGAAGCAATAAAAATGTCAATCTGAAATAAACTAAATAAACATTAAAAAATGAGTCAAAAATCGTTATATAATCATTAATTTTAGAATGTAAAATTCAATATAGGTCAATTTTATTCATATGCTAATAATCTATTAACATAAACTCGATAGTGACACGTCAGGACAAAATATTGCTGAATAATAAATTTATTAATAACAGTAATAAAAGAACTTCAAATGAAGAAACAAAGATAAACTGCCACAAAAACAGAAAAACATCTGAAATTAATCTTTCAATCAAATGACTCATCGATGCCATTATTTCAATTTAAAAAACTACAACAAATTAGGTAGTAATAAAAAAATCAATCCTTAATAAAACATAAACGTAAAGAAATGGCCCAAAATTTCATTCTATATTTATTAATAAAACATAAACATAAACTTAATACATTTATTATACCGATTATAAAACTCAAGTGCGATTAGAATTAAATAAACGGAAGATGCTTGGTAAAAAAGTATAACTAAATAACAAAATTTAATTTTTACCCATAATAAAATCTTGAAGTTAATAAGTAGAGATAAGTTACCAAAAAAGTTGAAAAATCATTTAAAATTTAGTCTTTGAATTCTTTAACTAGATTCTATTATTTCTATCTAAAACAAGTAACAATTTAAATAAAAAAAATAAGTATAAGGAAATGGGCAAAAAATTATTGTATAGTTATTAGTTTTCAAAGAAAAATATAAAACATATACAAGGAATGGCTCCAAGTCCCTAGAATTGGAAGATGATAGAAGAAAAGTCCCTCTCGAAAAAGTTATGAAAATTTGGTCCTTATTTTGACTAATTTATATCACTTTTACCCCTGATTTCAATGCTACGCCGATTTTCTAAAAGGGGGACACTTTGGTAAAAAAATAACAAAACAGGGACCTAATTTACATGGGTTTATTAGTAGAGACTTTTTGAGCATGAGCTTTGAGAATAGGGACCTTTGATCCAAAACCCCAAACATATATGTTATTTAGAGCAAGGCTTAAAAATGGAAGTTATATTATTCTGTAATCATGGTTGTAAATGATTAATTATTAAATGATTTAATTTTACTCCTATATATAAAAGGAAGGTGAGTTATATATATTATTCTATCGTTGTAGGGGTTTTCATATCCTTTTCTACTCCGAGCCAAGTTTTACCCTTCCACATTCAAGACTCTTCCGTCTCTTTCAGCACCTTCACCCTACAACAACATCTTCTTCATAGGATTCTATAAATCCGCTATTCTCCCAAAGGGGCTAGCCTGCTTCACATGATTTGCAGGAGAACGAGAAAAGTGAAAAGGTGAAATTTTCTATGCTTATTATGTTTTTACTTGTAATTATATTAATTTATTGGGAAATTTTGTTTCACCTTTGTTTGGCGGTTACCTAAACAAGTTAATTTCTGTAATTTTTGTGAATCTTGGTAACAGTCAAAGGTTAATTCAGATTAGTTATTGATTTGAACTTGTGTATATGGAACTCTATATTTGGATGTGTTAAAATTTCAGGGTCATTTTCCCCTGTTTGTCATCATCATTGTTATAATTTATATAGGTAGTTGAGTTCCATAAACGTAGATCACTACCCTAATCCATAGAAATTCAAAGCGCGAATTACAGGTGAGATCATTGGATTTAAGATCGTGATGGGAAAATCAATCGTCAAATTAAAATTGGCTATTCTATATTATTGAGGTAATTTGATTGTTATTTCTAGATTTGATGTTTTGGCACTTATTCCCTTGCGTATTGATTCTGATTTTATTGCAAGTGATAGTTTAGACATTTAGTGACTGCCATTGAAAAAAGGAATCAAAAATCATTTAAATTGGGAATGAAAAAGAAACTAGAGTTTGTTAATTCAAACTGCAAATTAATTTATCCTTTTAAATTTTAATTTCCTTTATCGTTATTCTCATTATTGATAGGAATTTATTTTGTATTAGTTTTTAAGAAAATTAGGGAAATGGTGTGAATAAGGGATAGGATGTAAGGACATAAATCATTCACTGAATGCATATATTTATATTTGATTTTTGAATTAATAAGTTGATATTGGCACAACTTTGATTGTTATAAACATTAGATGCATTTATGATTTATCTCGAAAAATAAAAACAATGTTGTTCTTCCTTCAACGCTACTGGTCGTCATAATGCAAATTAAAGCTTTTTAGGCTATGTATGCGGAACAACCATTAGTTGAGCTTGGTAGTTTGTGGTTGGGATGACTTGGTTTCCTACTAGATTTTTACCTATCCGGATTTAAATGGAAATAAAGGGAAAATTAAGCATGTTTTTATCTTTCTACAAGAGCATTTCACCACAATTATCATCCAAATTTGTTCCCTGATAATATCATTGTCATTTAAGGTGTTTGACTATGCTTATTTGCAATTCTCATTATTTTTGGAATATAGCTTTAACTTGACTGCCTCTATTTTACAATCATGAAACCTTGATCGGTTTTCATTTGGATTTTTATGTCCTTGCAAAATCTACTTATGCCTAACCATTCGTTTTCGTTTTAAGAACTGGAATTCTAACTTTAAAAATTATAATTCGATGTTTAAATCCATCAACTTTTGCAATTGATTGATATTTTTGAGCAAAGAGTTATGACTTATAATATCTTTTCATAGAAAAGATGATTGTCAAAATTTGCAACCATTATGTTTTTTAGAGAAAAATATTCATGTCGGTATAAATAATAAGATTTTCTTGAGATGCTAGCTAGGTGAATACTATTAACTGTTAACAACTTTACACTTGTTATTTCACGTAAACACTAACCATGAGTTGTTACATAGCACTTAATACGATAATTAGACCTCATAATATTCTAAACTTATTGAATATATATGGGCATGCTAGTGTTGTCTTAATCTCAACACGTGCCACACAAATTTCACATATATTTAGTTTGCCCACTAGATTTTAAATTTGGTTGTGTATAATAATAAGACTAGCCAACGTTCATGGATTCAATGGGTTGTAGTTTACTGTTTATATAAAAGATAATGGAAAGTGGGATGATCAAGGAACCATATGTATCATGGTTCATTATATGGAGGAAATCATATGTAATTCTCATTATACCAGGATTGTTTTCTAAAACTATATTTCATGTTCATCGGTATATTTTTATATAAATTGTTTCACGATTCATGTGCTAAATCATGTTGTAAATTATTCTATTGGCAGCATTTGTGCAGTTAAGAAAAATGGAATTTGTTGTTAAATTCATCAAATTGTCATCTAAACAACTATTCTAATTTTGCTATATTATTGAACTTGGTCAAGTGCATGGCTTTGGTTTATGGGTGGTTGATGTAACAGAGTGATCATAGGACTACATGCTTCTGTTTCCTTCCTTGCTAGGTGCAGGTTGTGGCTACTATCTTGCGAACAGCTCGGATTTTGATTCCACTTTTAAAGGTATTATTTCTCTTATTTAAAGATATTGTTTTTGGCTTTTACACTAGATTTTGTAACTGTAACGACCCGGATTTTTCGATCCCAAAAATTCCAGATAGTTAGGGAAAAGAAGAAAGAGATAGAAGAAGAAGAAGAAACAGAAACACCAAAACACAGATTCTTACATTCGCAGCGGATAAAATATAATATCAAATAATAGCATTTATACAAAGAAAAGCTATAATTGTTACTTTACATCATTACATCAGAGTACAATCATTTATATATCAACTGGACAGTTATAACAACTTGTCGAGACTACAATCAATAAGACTCTCAAATACACAGCGGTAAACTCCATACGTTCCTGCCATCCAGCTCGCCTCCTGAGCTCCAGAACGTCCTTACTTGGAAATATGTAATACTCGGTCTGACCCGAGCATTACATCAAAGTAACACCCGGGTCAGGATGGAAACCAGCGTGAGTAAACCCATATAATTTGAAACTCTAAGGCTGTAAAACTTCTTTGAAAACCAAGGTAACTCGTACCTCACTACGAGTTCTTATCTTATTTCACAAAAAATATCTAAGTACGGTTACATAGTTTCAAAGGTCTAGTTTACTTAATTTATTCCATTCCAGCCTTATTTGATTTACAAATCAAATCTATAAAGAATCATAGATTACTAATCGAAGTGGTTACGGATATCACTGATATCCGATCCCGGTCTCTTCGAATTCAAATGTCATCTTAACCCAAGTTATTCAAATGTAATACAATTCAAACTTTAAATGCAGGATGTCACTTTCACCTAGTATTCCATCATTAATAGATAATCACATTTTCACTGTTCAGCCCAAACATATCATATCATAAAACTTTTCATATTAGAGATATCAATCAATTCAAGGCATTCAATATAATCCACAAATAGGAATTATTAATCCATATTAAAATTTATTTAATTAATTCAAATTAAATTAATTACTTAAGAATTAATCACCAATTCCCTGCTTAATCAATCATTAATTAATTACAATCCTTTAATTAATTAATCACCCCTTAATTACCTTATAAGCTCATTAATTAATCTTTAATTACAGATTAATTATTCTTTAACTATTAATTAATAAACCTTAATTATTAATTAATAAAACTTAATTTCAAATTAATTAATTATTTATTACAATTTAATCAATCCTTAATTACCAATTGATTAATCTCTAATTACTTAATTAACTAATACTTAATAACAAATTAATTAACCTTTAATTAATTAACTTTTAACCCTTAATTATTAATTTATTAATCCTTAATCATTAATTTAATTAATTAATCCTTAATTACTTCATTAATTACCAAACCTTAATTATGAAGTTAATTAACCTTAATTAAACTTTAATTACTTAAGATTTAATCAATTAAAAGATAAACCATTTATCTTTATTATTTAATCCTTATTTAATAACCTTTGGAAATAAATCATCATCAATACATTAATTAACTTAAAATCTTTAAGTTAGATTAAGGATTATAAAACATTTCATTTTCTCAATTATTCACTTAATTACAAAAATTAAGTTTATAAACTTTAAAACAAAAGTTATATAGATAAAAACACTTTTAACTTAATAAATTTGGAATAATTAATTTTGAAAACAATTTGAGATTAAATTAAATAATCACCTAATATTTAATTATTCAAATCAAGATAAATTAATTTCAAAACAAATTTGCACTTATAGTCTCTATATTTTGAAAATTTGTTTTAAAGTTGATCAATATCTTTGTTTTTGAAACTTATTTTAAATATTTGCCATCTCTTTTTGTTTATAAATTAGTCAACAATTTACTTAAAATTTTGAAATCTGTAATAATTTAAAAATCTGGTAGCTTAACTCAACTAGCCCGAGACAAGCGAACAAAACCCGGGCCATTACTGATTTTCTCGAGCCCTACTTCGAGTTAACCAACATGCTTCTCTTGCTTCGAGCAAAACCATCATTTCCCCGAGTTCGACCCGATGAAAAACTCGTCTTCCTCAAATCTTCAAACAACACCAAATACCCATTATCACGCGTGCACGTGCACGACCGGACGCCACTACTACGATCGTCACCGTGACCTTCCACCAGTCTACGACATCCATCTCATCACGAACGATCACCCAGAACCACGAGTCTCCCCGTAAAACAAAATCGAACACACCCGAACCCATCAGGCAAAACTCGATCACCTATTCCTCCTAGCGCCACACAATTCCGATCACCGAAGTTCACATCTTCTTATCCACAGCCTCGCCGATGACCCCTACTTCAATTCCCCTATGGCCAATCAACTCCGATGTTGTCTCGTCACCGCAAATGTCACGAGAACATCGACTAACCCATCAGAACATTAAACCCTACAACGCCCCTGTATCGCCGCCGCGATGATCGTTGGACACTCCAACCATTTTTCCCGTGACCTCCTCCCTTCCAGCCACCTTCAGGCACAACCTCGAACACCCCAGGTTCACCAATCGCCAAAAATTGGTGAAATCTCAGTTCTCGTTCAACCCCAAATTACTCAATCAATACATGTTTAAAAATCTAGATTTTACTCTTAAAAATCATCATTTCCAAAATCGATTCAAATCATATAAGTTAAACTTGAGATTTATCTACTTTGATTTTTGATTTAAATCGATTTACCACTGTACACTTTAATTTTTGACATAATTACTTCATGTGTATACTTGAAACTATTTAAAAAAAAACAAATCTGACAATTACTAACAAATTTCCTTCAATGATCATAACATAAAAGTATTTATATAGGGAGATATTGATTTTCTTTGATTTAGTTTTTGTCTGTAACTAAGAACAGAGATATTAACTATATTCAGAGACATGCAGATCCATATTCACATTCATATATACAATCACATCTATAACATTACTTCACCAATACATTTAAGTATATACCAGAATTTAGTTTTGAAAAGAGTGTTTACTCACCTGCTTAACTTAAGAACAGAGAATAGTGCTCAGGTTTTTGAATTGAAAATGAAGTCTGCTCTTGATTTTGAAATGATTTGTTGTGTACTTGAATCTGAACTTGAATTTACTTAATTAGGGTGAGTTGATCCTTGCTTTAGCTTTAGGTTTAAATTTGCAGATGTAGATTGTTGTTTGAAATTTCCTCTGGTTAGTTTACAGCTTTTAGTTTTCTCTGTTTAGTTTTGAAAATAGAAGATAGAAAAGAAAAGAGAGAGAGTAGAGGTAGACGTATATATAGCCAAATTTTATCTTTTATTAAAAATGAAAAGAAAGTGAATATCATGACACTTGTTAAATTGTATGATCAAATTAGTTACACTTGTAATTTCATGTAATCCTTAGCTTACATTAGTTATTATGCATGAGTTAATTACTTTTTAAATGGTTTAAAAAACTTTTATATTTAATTTCCTAATTAATATATACATTTCTTAATTTATATATATATAAAATCCATAAAAATAATAATATAAAACAAACTATATCCTAAATAAAATCCTATATAATATATTTTAAAATCCAAAATATATTTAAGATGTATATCTGTCTTTTGAAATTCAATATCTAAATTCAAATACAATTTAAAATCCAAACTGTAATCAACTCACACAAATATATTTACTTAAACAAACACAAATTCAATTTGTTTGAAAATAATAATTTTTCTATTTAAAATCTTCTTATATCCATATATATAAACAATCATTATTATTATTTTTTAAAGAATAATTTGTCAAATTTTAAGTAATTATATTAGGAGATTATCAAATATTTATCCAAATATCTATAATCCAATTTTTTATCATATTTTCAAATTCACTTACACAACCAGATATCTTTTATTATCATAATTTTATTTGTTCAATTGAATAAACCGGTTAATTATCCAATTACCAAATGTCCAAAAATCTCGGTTATCACATTCCTCCCCCCTATGAATCTTTTCGTCCTCGAAAAGGAACGAAGCCATAATTTTCAATACTTATTATCAGATAAATTATCTTTTGATCATTTTTTAAAACACTTTAAAATCTATATAGTATTACAAAAATAGTTTTGATAAAAATACTTTTATAACTCGATGTCTCAACAAATCCATCCTCGTTCTCATAGAAATTCGGTCATACGTTGATCAGGCGTAGGACTGAAAATCTATAAGTACTTGGTAAACCCGTTTTCAACACCCAGTGAAAATACTTGGAAAATAATTTATGAAAATATAGAAAACCGTTTTGAAAACAGAGGAAATATCTTTGGTGAGAATGCTCTGGAAATCATCACCCCCATCCATGGTCACAGTTACATCACGGGTTACGTTGCCATCGCAGCAAAAGTCCATGTAACTGATGACAGCATGGAACCCACAACAGATCGCAGTTACATTCCAGGGTTACGTTGCCGTCGCAGCAAAAGTCCATGTAACTGTTGGCTCTCAGCGGCACACACGATTTCGCTGTCAAAATGAAACTTCTCCACTCTACATAGGTCGCAGTCTACCGATATAAAATCAAACGAAGACTGTTGGCTCTCAGCGGCACACATGACTTTCGCTATGTTACCATAGTGTCGCAATCTACCGATATAAAATCAAACGCAGACTGTTGGCTCTCAGCGGCTCACACGACATTCGCTATGGTCTGCAGTAGATCGCAGTGACATTGAGTTACACTGTCGTCACAGCATAACCCAAATGCCTCTGTGGGCACCACCCCTCGACTTTCGCTACACAAATAATCCTCAGGAACTAGTTTTGTCCGGACTCCTCACAGGATCAACTTTAGAAACCCCCTTTGGGGCTCAAGGCAGTACCACCCTGTGGTACTCCTGAGAAGTTCATTTCAAGGGAGCGCCTTTTTCCCCAAAGCTATTCTCAAAACACTTTATACTATACACTTATAGTATCTTCAAATCATACTCTTTATGATTTATATCAAAATCTTCTTTACACAAAATCGATATCCAAAATCGATAGTTCCAAACTTGGCTTTCCAAAATCCAAAATTGATTTTCCCAAAAATCAAAACCTTTTTCCAAAATCATTCTCATAAGATCCTTTATATATATAGATATATATAACTTTGAAAATCTTTGGATCATTTCAAACTTGTATAAAATCTCTTTTATACTTCAAATATTTTCAAAACTCTTTTCTTCTGGCAATAGATTTATCAAGGGAAGATTTATCTTATATAACAAGGATATATAACTTTATTTTATTTCAAATCAAATATTCAAATTTGATAAATCCTATATAAAGTTATTAACCAAATTACTTTTCATTTCAAAACCTTTTTACAGTTTTTATTCAAAATTTTCAATATCGATTTCATTCAAACCCGTACGATGTACACATATCATCCGTACGCAATATCAATCTGATCGCTCACTCGATCACACAATTTCTCTTCCGAACTAGTATTGTCCACCCGACTTCCTAGTGCGGACTCAGATCTGATTTCTTGATCAGAAACCGTCATTCTCCTTGCATAGTCACAACTATAATAGAGAATATCCAGAACCAATCAACAATCCATATCCAGGTTCGCCGTCGAAAATCGAGCGAAAAATCCCAACTCGGATCGATAATACTATCTCGAAATTTTGTGCTCGAATCTGGATCAAATCACTATGCGAATAGAATAATATATGTATATCCTACGTATTTATCTTTATTGGTTATTAGCCAAATTAATTCTCTTTTCTATTCACATTTCCTTTAATTCCATTCACTTATTCTCAATTGCTTCCATTTCCAATTGAGTTATTACTTCAATTGCAAACAGTTTGAACTCTGACCTATTTAAATTTAAAAATAGCTTGAAAAGGTTTAAAATAGATAAGAAGTTGAAAAATAGTTATTAGTTTGTAAAATAGCTGTAAAATAGTTAAGTAGGTATAAAATAGTTATATAATTGCAAAATAGTTTTTTTAAAATAGTGATTAGATATAGGTAACTGAAAAACAGTAATGAGTTTATAAGACAGTTTCAAAATAGTTAAATAGTTCCAAAATAATTG
This sequence comes from Allium fistulosum, assembly GCA_030737815.1. Lineage (NCBI taxonomy): Eukaryota > Viridiplantae > Streptophyta > Magnoliopsida > Asparagales > Amaryllidaceae > Allium > Allium fistulosum. Next base: position 744,998,833 of record CM060905.1, on the reverse strand, counting down.
TAAAATAAGTATAAGCTAGTTTGGGGTTTAAGAAGAAAGATTGTATAGTAAATAGTTTGGAAAAATATATTTGTATTAAAACAATTTATTTTGAAAATAATCCAGAGCCTAACTGTTTAATTTCCCAATCTCCATTTCCAATTATTTTCCCATCAATTCAATTTTAATTTCCACTTCCATTTAAATTGACTCAATACTTCAATTTCCATTGAAATTGATTTAATCCCAATTCAAGTTGAATTAACATTAATTCCTTTCCAAATTCAAATCAAATTCCATTTGATTTTTAAACTTATTCAACTTTTAATCATAATTCCAAATTATTTCAAATCAATTTGGATTAATTTCAAATTGAACCAGCTTCAATTTCAAATTATTTCAATTCTAATTTACCATTTGAATTTTTAAACTTATACATCTTCAATCACAATTCTAATTAATTCAAATCAAATTCAATTTGAACTAATTCTATTCAAATCTCAATTTAAAACTATCTCGAACTATATAAATTTGAGTTAAACATTTTAAATGTTGATTTAATTCCTTAAGTCAAATTAACCCTTATTTTTAAATCAAATCAACCTTTATTTTTAATTGAACAACTTAAATCTTTAAACCATTTAATTCTGAATCCAAATTCCAAAATTCCATTTTAAATTATCACTACTTAACTTAATTTAAAGTTCAATTTAAAGGTTCAAAGAAATTTTATCTTCAAAATTTAATATATTGCCCAATTTTATCTTCCAACTTTGAAACTAATTCTTAAACAATTTTAAGTTACAAATTCAATTCTTAACATTCAAATCTTAAGTTAAAAGGAATTCCATATCCTTAATTTCAAATTAAGGTTTAATTTTCATTTTGCTTACTCATTAATACACATTTCATTATTAAATACAACAACCATTTATGATATTAACTAAGATTATCATATCTGGAAACCAATTTATTATTATCTTTATTCTACAAATTCAAGATTTTAATTTTAGTTTGGATCCATTTCAAACTTATCTTCATTCAATTTCAATTTGGTTGTATTACTATTACCACTTAATTCTCATTATTTTATTTTATTCCAATGATTCAACAACCAATTTCTTTAATATATTTAATAATTAGAAAATTATTTCTATATATATATCAAAAGATAAACTTATATAAAAATCATTTATTTTAAAACCATTTTAAAACCTTTATATAAGAAAATAACAAGTACGCTCTCATATATATATACACTCAACTCGTTCTAGGGTACCATTGACCCTATCCTTAAAGAGTAATCCCAACAGAGCCAAGGTTCTCGCTTAACCTTCAGCTCTGATACCAAATGTAACGACCCGGATTTTTCGATCCCAAAAATTCCAGATAGTTAGGGAAAAGAAGAAAGAGATAGAAGAAGAAGAAGAAACAGAAACACCAAAACACAGATTCTCACATTCGCGGCGGATAAAATATAATATCAAATAATAGCATTTATACAAAGAAAAGCTGTAATTGTTACTTTACATCATTACATCAGAGTACAATCATTTATATATCAACTGGACAGTTATAACAACTTGTCCAGACTACAATCAATAATACTCTCAAATACACAGCGGTAAACTCCATACGTTCCTGCCATCCAGCTCGCCTCCTGAGCTCGAGAACGTCCTTACCTGGAAATATGTAATACTCGGTCTGACCCGAGCATTACATCAAAGTAACACCCGGGTCAGGTTGGAAACCAGCGTGAGTAAACCCATATAATTTGAAACTCTAAGGCTGTAAAACTTCTTTGAAAACCAAGGTAACTCGTACCTCACTACGAGTTCTTATCTTATTTCACAAAAAAATATCTAAGTACGGTTACATAGTTTCAAAGGTCTAGTTTACTTAATTTATTCCATTCCAGCCTTATTTGATTTACAAATCAAATCTATAAAGAATCATAGATTACTAATCGAAGTGGTTTCGGATATCACTGATATCCGATCCCGGTCTCTTTGAATTCAAATGTCATCTTAACCCAAGTTATTCAAATGTAATACAATTCAAACTTTAAATGCAGGATGTCACTTTTACCTAGTATTCCATCATTAATAGATAATCACATTTTCACTGTTCAGCCCAAACATATCATATCACAAAACTTTTCATATCAGAGATATCAATCAATTCAAGGCATTCAATATAATCCACAAATAGGAATTATTAATCCATATTAAATTTTTTTAATTAATTCAAATTAAATTAATTACTTAAGAATTAATCACCAATTCCCTACTTAATCAATCATTAATTAATTACAATCCTTTAATTAATTAATCACCCCTTAATTACCTTATAAGCTCATTAATTAATCTTTAATTACACATTAATTATTCTTTAACTATTAATTAATAAACCTTAATTATTAATTAATAAAACTTAATTTCAAATTAATTAATTATTTATTACAATTTAATCAATCCTTAATTACCAATTGATTAATCTCTAATTACTTAATTAACTAATACTTAATAACAAATTAATTAACCTTTAATTAATTAACTTTTAACCCTTAATTATTAATTTATTAATCCTTAATCATTAATTTAATTAATTAATTAATTAATCCTTAATTACTTCATTAATTACCAAACCTTAATTATGAAGTTAATTAACCTTATCAATCTTTAATTACTTAAGATTTAATCAATTAAAAGATAAACCATTTATCTTTATTATTTAATCCTTATTTAATAACCTTTGGAAATAAATCATCATCAATACATTAATTAACTTAAAATCTTTAAGTTAGATTAAGGATTATAAAACATTTCATTTTCTCAATTATTCACTTAATTACAAAAATTAAGTTTATAAACTTTAAAACAAAAGTTATATAGATAAAAACACTTTTAACTTAATAAATTTGGAATAATTAATTTTGAAAACAATTTGAGATTAAATTAAATAATCACCTAATATTTAATTATTCAAATCAAGATAATTTAATTTCAAAACAAATTGGCACTTATAGTCTCTATATTTTGAAAATTTGTTTTAAAGTTGATCAATATCTTTGTTTTTGAAACTTATTTTAAATATTTGCCATCTCTTTTTGTTTATAAATTAGTCAACAATTTACTTAAAATTTTGAAATCTGTAATAATTTAAAAATCTGGTAGCTTAACTCAACTAGCCCGAGACAAGCGAACAAAACCTGGGCCATTACTGATATTCTCGAGCCCTACTTCGAGTTAACCAACATGCTTCTCTTGCTTCGAGCAAAACCATCATTTCCCCGAGTTTGACCCGATGAAAAACTCGTCTTCCTCAAATCTTCAAACAACACCAAATACCCATTATCACGCGTGCACGTGCACGACCGGACGCCACTACTACGATCGTCACCGTGACCTTCCACCAGTCTACGACGTCCATCTCATCACGAACGATCACCCAGAACCACGAGTCTCCCCGTAAAACAAAATCGAACACACCCGAACCCATCAGGCAAAACTCGATCACCTATTCCTCCTAGCGCCACACAATTCCGATCACCGGAGTTCACGTCTTCTTATCCACAGCCTCGCCGATGACCCCTACTTCAATTCCCCTATGGCCAATCAACTCCGATGTTGTCTCGTCACCGCAAATGTCACGAGAACATCGACTAACCCATCAGAACATTAAACCCTACAACGCCCCTGTATCGCCGCCGCGATGATCGTTGGACACTCCAACCATTTTTCCCGTGACCTCCTCCCTTCCAGCCACCTTCAGGCACAACCTCGAACACCCCCGGTTCACCAATCGCCAGAAATTGGTGAAATCTCAGTTCCCGTTCAACCCCAAATTACTCAATCAATACATGTTTAAAAATCTAGATTTTACTCTTAAAAATCATCGTTTCCAAAATCGATTCAAATCATATAAGTTAAACTTGAGATTTATCTACTTTTGATTTTTGATTTAAATCGATTTACCACTGTACACTTTGATTTTTGACATAATTACTTCATGTGTATACTTGAAACTATTTAAAAAAAAACAATCTGACAATTACTAACAAATTTCCTTCAATGATCATAACATAAAAGTATTTATACAGGGAGATATTGATTTTCTTTGATTTAGTTTTTGTCTGTAACTAAGAACAGAGATATTAACTATATTCAGAGACATGCAGATCCATATTCACATTCATATATACAATCATATCTATAACATTACTTCACCAATACATTTAAGTATATACCAGAATTTAGTTTTGAAAAGAGTGTTTACTCACCTGCTTAACTTAAGAACAGAGAATAGTGCTCAGGTTTCACTACAAGAAAATGTGCTTTTAGTTGCAATAAATGGCAGCGTTTCAACTCTGAATGCGACTATTTGTTTCATGAAGTAATTAAAACTAGATCAAAACGCAACAAATTGCCAAAATTTTGTTAGGCGGGAACCTTATTTATTTTAGCGGGTCATAAAAATATTTCCAAACTTCCTAGCTATTACCCAGAGAAACCATGAACTCCTGTTACCTGACCACAAACAAATTAATGGTAGTAAAATCTTTCTCAAGCCCTTCTCCGCCTCCGCCTTGCTCTAATTTTATGGCCTAGGTTCCAACTCAGTGACCATGCTCCTACTCTAGCGCCTCCGCTCCAATTCAATTGCCTCTGTCCATCTCCAGTCTTCAGCCGTTGACAAAATGGGTTTTTCACATCGGAGAATTCAGTAAAAGGTAAAAATACCAAATTATCATTATAACACCATATCACAATCTATTTATTTGAGTACATTTTTTTTATTTTCATAAGTTAATACGAGAATAGGGTATGCGATGATGCCTTTGATTTTGTGAGTACTTATGGTTATTGGATTGTAGGTTCAATTGAAGTTTGTATATGTTCTACTTTACTAATATTTGTTGCAGTATGAAGAAGAATGAAATTGAATCCCTTTTTCATAGCAGGTTCAATCTGTTAAGATACACAATCAATGATTTAAACTAACTCTTGTTATTTAGTGTTAGGAAATGCATTTTTTGTAATATTCTTTGGAAGAAAGTTAAGATAATAAACATGTATTGAAAAACACAGTAAATAACCACTTGATTAAAAAACTAGAGGAAGAGTTCAACAAAACAATAGCCATTTGCCAGTTAATAAAACAACAGCCATTTCCCTGCTAAAATTTATTTTCACGTAGAAAGTGCACAACAGTGCACTGAGTTTGACTCAGTTACCAAAATGTGCAGTAACATCCTGCAGAAGGACTGATTTATTAAAATAACTAACCAAAATAACTTGGAAAGGTTACCGATTGTTACATTAAAATAAATTTAGAAAGAAAAATGTAATGCATTATACAATCCTGAAGGGCTGATTTATAGCAGGTCAGGATTTATGGTTAAAAGGTTTATGAAAAGAACAGTGGTTGTCTCAGCACCATAGAAGCTGAACTAGTAAAGAAAGAAAGAAAAGAAACTTGTTGATAATCATTGGGAATGGCCAGAAAATGAAGCCTTCAATGTGGGTAACTTCTATTCCAGTATCATTTGAACAGTGGTTATCCCATTCAACTCAAGTCTACTAATAACCAGAATACTAAATTCAAAAAGAAAAGAAAAGGTGATGCGCAGAAAACTATAACCAGAGATGTATTAACTTAGTTGGAATTTGTTTATCCACTGCCTAGACAGTGGCTCTGGTCCAACATAAGTTATGTTCTAATGGCGTAAAAGATTTTGACATGGTGCAGATAGGTTACCAACATCTTTTCAGATGTGTACAGAACTTAACTCACTTGTTGCTTTATATGACATTATGTTTATATTACATATGTTGAGCCATTTATAACTTCATTCATTACATTATAGCTTTATAACTTCATTAACAACGTTTTATATGCATAATCAAACTGTTTTACTACTATCATTAGCAGTTATTGGCCCATTTATAAATCTTAGTGCTTGTACAGGAGTATAAAGTATAATGATTCGTATTGGTTGATCACTCTAAATTGTGAAAATATGTTTATAATTATAGGTACGTAATTTATGCAATCATCCAGCTCTTTAACCTTTGGATCAAATATAATCAAACTTTTTTAAATCAATGATCGATGACATGTCCACTCTGAAATAAATTTTGACCCTCTTGAATCATTTATCAAACCATTGCATCATATATTTACCTTCCTACAGAAAAGTCGCTTCATTAAATTGCAGATTTAGTACACTGTCCAATATAGATGCTTTTGTTGTAGCAGTAGCTATGATTGTTAATTATCTTCCTCTTGTTGCCAAAAAGAAAAAAAATGGAAAAAGGAAAAAGAAAAGAAATGGAAAAGAGAAGAGAAGAAACAAAAGAAGAGAATTGAACTTAATATATTTGACTGCATGTTTCATTGTAATAGATATAACTGTTAATTATCTTCTTTGAATGTGTAAAGGTTGATAAGTGATGATTCATTGAAGAGATTTGTAACATATGCAAGTGAGAGTTGCATTCAAGAACTCCTATATCTGCTTCAGACTCCAAAAATCATGATGGTTGGAAAATTCTATCAATGGATGATGGCTTAGAGTTTCCAAGCAAATGCCTGGATCGCTGCATGTGTTTCGCAGTCGATGGCTTCTACATATTAACTTACACATCCATCATAAAAACCTTATACAAACAGTAATATATTGATATCCATGAGGATTATGTGCAATGTCAATGCTTAACTGGCTTGAATAAATGTACTTGTATATGGGATAGAGATTGTAAAGTATAGGAGATAAAGATTCCATTTCTGTTATAAAATAATTCGAAATTTTGTCGGTGTCCAATATTGAACTTATATTGGCATGCTATAAATGCCTTAAATCATGTTGTTATATGCATATGATATAGCAGTGAGTTAGTTATATATACAGAATGTTGTTTAGTACCTTTAATTCTCAGCGTATAACATATCTCATTACTGTTATGCATGTTATAGCAATGGGATGCAGACTTAGTGCATTGAGTATAAGTACAACTTCATGAACATATATTGCATTCACCTTAGATATTTCTACTCTGTATCACAGAAGTAAACAGCCTATTCAATACTACATATCGATGGTATTTTATCTTATTATTAAAAGTCCAAAGATTATACTCGACACTAGATTTGTTTTGGATTGTTGGAGATATTCGACGTCAACTTCTCGTGTAAATAAGTAATTTTCAGTTTTAATAGTAAACTGGGATAGAATTGATAATATTTTATAAAACTATTCAACTGACAACAACTACACCTTGTATATTTTATTTTGTTGTTCTGGATCCATGAGAGTAAATATGTAGACTCAAAATGAATCCAAAAATGGAGAAAGAATTGTCAATAGACCGCTTGATTGACACAGACTGAACCTTAATAGCAATATTAACATAGGTTGAATCACTCTCTTCCATATTCATTAATATATTGGAACTTTCATCCAATATATTGTTAAATTGGTGACCATATACACTACTGATTTTTTTGGGAGAATCTAAGCACTGGCCTTACATGCGTATTAGAATAAACAAAGTATTTCCCTTACTCAAAAGGACTATGTTCATTTTGGCACATTTTTAAAGTATTTTGCAAATTTGTGGTCGCGCTCAACTAAGAAAAATACAGGAATACAAGTTCTTTCCTAATGTTAGTTAATGGTTTTCCGAATTTCTGCGTACAATGTTACTAGAGTAAACATTTGTGAATCAATATTCAAACATTATGCGATATTTTAATATTTCCATTTTTTGAAATTTAAAACCAAGGTGGGTTGGCCATTCCTAATCTCTATAGTTTTCTGAACGATTTTTTATTAAGTTTAATCTTACAAACTCAGTTTGGGTATTCTGTAACGTATTCCCATTAATTAAAGTATAAAAAATATGCCATTCTGTATAACATTATTAGCATGTGCCATGGGTTTGTAGATCGTAACTCATAATATACGATATTTCACCCTCTTCAAATTCACATGCATTCATATATAATATTACATCATGCAACACTACTTATTATTTATATACGCATTAAGATATCCTACCCCTTCCTCCAGGTTAACAAATGAATGATTAATTGCTTGGCGCAAACCAGGCTCTTGACATTAAGAGTTTCTTAGGTTTACTGAATTGTTGCCAAAAGAGCAGTCTAAACTTGTCAAGCTTCCTCCTCCTGTCTTTTTTATCTTGATTTTTTGTTGCTGAGCCATAGCTAGCCATGGCTTTGTCAACATCCTCTGAGTAGTAATTACAGTAAGCTTTAGACGTATAACTGTTAGTTAAATATAAAGAGTACAATTTGCAGTTGAAAAAATGTGTTCTTTTAATAAACGTGTAACTGGAAGTTCTGTGCAATATTTGCACAGTGATATATTTAATGCATATTTTTTAAGTTTACAGTAATTTTATTAGTCACATGCTTTTACTTGATAAGGCAGTTTTAGTGAATATATCTAATCAGTTGAAACACCAACCAAGTTCCAGCTGTGTTGATGGGCAATTGTGTATAGAAAAAAATACCAATGAATGCCTAGATAATAACAGAATTACTCATTCATCACACCATGCGTGTTGACCTATAACAGTGTTAGAAAAGTTGATAGTATCTTTACCATATTAATAAATATGAAATCATAAGCATTCAGTACAGTATTTGATAACGAAGTGTACAGCAGTCAGGAATTTAATTGGATTAGTATGCTTTTTATATGAGAATAACTATACTCATTTTATGAAGGCGGTTTGGATACTTTAGGAAGTATTAGTGGTGTACAATTCTTTCCAACTATATTGTTTTTGATGGCAAAGCGTTTGAACTTTCTTCTCTAAAACTATTGCCTTTTTGTCCTCACGAAACATAAAGGTTGGACAACATGGCCAATTGCCTTCTAGCCAACAAATTTGCATCTGATACCATACTATCTAATAAAGCTTCCTCTGCACACAGAGACGAATTGTAATCATTTATTAAAATATTAAGAATTACAAGTATGGTCAGAATCAAAAAATTTGATGATGCAAGATGCGGTCTAATACCAAAGCATTGAAAAAGGAAAATATCAAGTTGGAGTACAATTTAAAGAGGTACATTGTATCCTGAGATAATAAGAGCTCGTTTTTATTCTAGTGGCACTGTTGAAGGCAATTTGAAACCAGTAAGCCTTTTGAACTGTGTGTCTAATGATTGGAAAGTTCATAAATTACACAACACATGCATGTTCCTTGATTACACAACGCACACACAACAGAAATTACATAACGTCTTGGATACACACGAATGAGTGAGAAAAAATACACTCCATTCACAACCCAGTGCGTAATACATGGCGCATATTACCAGAAATGAGGACATGTTACATTATCTTTAATATATATCAACATGACCCCATAATTTCATATCAATAGCGGGTGAAGGTATCAACAAAATTTATGTGTCAATGTTTCGCAAATATGAGTACACGAAAACAAAACACATAAAGAAATGGGGATAGTTTATTTATTGGGGCACTTCAAATTATAATGATGCTCTAGGTCGTGCATCTTTTGTTCCATATCAATGCCTCATCACGCTATAAAATCTTTCAATTCGAAACTCTCCACGTTATATACAAAAATAGCATTCAATTAAAATATCTATATATAGAATTAAAAGATTTAACATAAGATCCGTGACCGAAATACTCACCTCAAAACAGCTTTTCTTCTTCCTCCCTGAGGACGCACACTCCAGAAATCCATTCCTCTTCTATGCGCAGGTGTATAATGGCGTCAAAACATGAAATATATTTTATGAATATATTCAATGTTTGTTGCTGCCTAATGACATAGATCTTGCATTGACTACAGTCACTTCCATTATTGCAGTCTAATTGGAAATCTCTGCAAGTCGTCTACAACAGCCTGTTGATTATTAATCGAAAATCTACATAAGCTATCGATCTTGATTCTGGAAAAAGGCCTAAGATGAGTCAGGTTGTTAGAATGCTGGAAATTGAAGATCAACTATATCTCGAGGTTTGATTATTCATATTTACTTATCATAATTTTGTTGTGGTTACAACACATGTATTTGTACAGAGATTTATATAAATATATATTGTTGATTGTTAAACTCGTTTGCAGGTAATTAGCTATTTCGAAGCGAAGACTGTCGACAACAAAGAACTATTGGTAATCAAGCAACGAACATGAATTTAATTATTATATATGTTGTCGTATTTTGTTAGTACCATTTGGAGAAACTTGTCTGTGAATGCTTGTAGTATGTAACTTATTTTGTTGAAAAACTACTATCGAATTGATTATGGATATTATATTTGATTGTGAGATTAGCATGTTTTTTGCAATTATTTGAATATGATGATCATATGATTGATTGTTTGTATATGCTAATTATGTGATTTAATCTATTGTTTGAATATATGAAAATTATGTGATTGATCGTTCGTTTTAATATGAATAGTATATAAGCGATTGCTGGAAATGGTATAAACCATCAACCGTAAATAGTAGCATTTAAAATATGCTACCAAACAACCAATGACTTTTAGTAGCGTTTCAGAAATGCTACAGAAACAAATGTAAACTAATATAAAAATTATACAGCTGCATGTAAAAGTGACTTTTGGTAGCATTTTTTAAATCCTACAGAAAATATCTATAGTTGCATTTAAAAGTGACTTTTGGTAGCGTTTACTACAACGCAACAAAAAGTTTTAGACTTTTAGTTGCATGTCGTATAGCAGCGTTCTCTAAACCGCTACCATAAGTTATGGTAGCGTTTTTTCAACGCTACCAAAAGTCTTTTCTGGTGTAGTGTTTTTGAATTGAAAATGAAGTCTGCTCTTGATTTTGAAATGATCTGTTGTGTACTTGAATCTGAACTTGAATTTACTTGATTAGGGTGAGTTGATCCTTGCTTTAGCTTTAGGTTTAAATTTGCAAATGTAGATTGTTGTTTGAAATTTCCTCTGGTTAGTTTACAACTTTTAGTTTTCTCTGTTTAGTTTTGAAAATAGAAGATAGAAAAGAAAAGAGAGAGAGTAGAGGTAGAGGTATATATAGCCAAATTTTATCTTTTATTAAAAATGAAAAGAAAATGAATATCATGACACTTGTTAAATTGTATGATCAAATTAGTTACACTTGTAATTTCATGTAATCCTTAGCTTACATTTGTTATTATGCATGAGTTAATTACTTTTTAAATGGTTTAAAAAGCTTTTATATTTAATTTCCTAATTAATATATACATTTCTTAATTTATATATATATAAAATCCATAAAAGAAAATAATATAAAACAAACTATATCCTAAATAAAATCCTATATAATATATTTTAAAATCCAAAATATATTTAAGATGTATATTTATCTTTTGAAATTCAATATCCAAATTCAAATATAATTTAAAATCCAAACTGTAATCAACTCACACAAATATATTTACTTAAACAAACACAAATTCAATTTGTTTGAAAATAATAATTTTTCTATTTAAAATCTTCTTATATCCATATATATATAAACAATCATTATTATTTGTTTTAAAAGAATAATTTTTCAAATTTTAAGTAATTATATTAGGAGATTATCAAATATTTATCCAAATATCTATAATCCAATTTTTTATCATATTTTCAAATTCACTTACATAACCAGATATCTTTCATTATCATAATTTTATTTGTTCAATTGAATAAACCGGTTAATTATCCAATTACCGGATGTCCAAAAATCTGGGTTATCACATTTCAGATGGTTCATCAAGTACAATACAATGATACATGAAAACAAAATTTCAATAATAATACATAATGCACACTACAAAGTGTAACTCCTAATGCACTTGCTGAACTGTAAATTTTTGATTTCGCACTATAAGGCATGTATTTCAACTTCAGGCTTCATATCATCCACTTCAACAGCATGGGTCATCTGTCAAAGATAAACAAATCAAATATTAGATTTTGGTTGAAATCGCGTATACAATCTTAAGGGTCAGTTTATAGAAGGTTATAGAAGAAACACAAAGTTCTTGCATGGCCTCTATGCCGCATGAGGCTCTGGGTTACATCATGTTCTTGCATGGCCAAATTCAGGTTTGTAACTTTAGTATTATATCATATTTGTTTGATCAGCAAACGTAATTAATGATTAGGTGCAAAGATGATGAATAAGCTCTATGATTTGTACTGAGAAAAATGAAAAGTACAGGGTTCAATTAACTACCAGCATATACTGTCAAACCCGTTTACTACTTCATAACCACTTTGATAAGTCATCAGCTCGTTTGTGGAATTACTCTACTTTTTGCTGATAAAATTATATGATCAACCAATATAATGCTATCCACAAACGGTTTTCACTGGTATACCCATTGTGGTAACAAATTATTACCTCATTTGTTTACCAGTGCCCAAGATTAAGATGTAATACATAGTACAGTATCTAAGGTCTAAATAATAGACCGACGGTACCTAAGTGGTCACACTATCGTCTAAAATTACTTATATCTAGGTTTACTCTGTTCAATACCTTCGATGCTCCAATTATACTCAACTGCTACCTATACATTTTATTGCATCTTGCCTGATCATAGCATAATACTTAACATTGACTATATGGCTAAGAAATTTAATATAATTTATAGCGGATGCAATGCAGTAAGTCTAAACTCGGTAGTGAACGACATGTTTGTTGAGATGGGGAAAAATAATTGGACTAACGTTTTGTTAATCATTTCAACAAAACTTTTTGTTTCATATGGAAATTCAATAAGAATCGGGTAAATTTGACAAGGAAAAAGAGATGTATATGATATGTGATATAACTCAAAATGCAAGCTTAAAAGGTGAGGTAAAATTTAATCTAAAATTTTGTTATCAAGGTTTTGCAACTGCTATTATCTAGGCTATGTTAAGTTCAGTCCAAGGGTAAACAATGGAAATAATTTTAGCTAAATATTCATCAATGGTGGTTTAGCTAATGAAATAGAGCACAGACTTGCAGTTTTGAAAACATCTTGCTATACAATTAGTTAATTCAAATTAAATCATAAATTGAAGACGTCACATTTTGATCGACCAATGAATTTTTGTAATATATGAATATTGTGGTTTAGGCAACTACATCTATCACCAAGGGAAAATGATATTCACCATTAAAAGGTGCTACATCCAGAAAACAAAAATGAAAACGTGATAGTTTTTATTGTCGTCCTAGTGGTGATAATGATATGTGATATTTAGTATCCATGATCTACTACACTAAAACTTAATTTCACTTAAGTTATTAAATTCAAATTCTTATCCAGCACTACATAATGTTTAAATTTGAAATATTTGAATCAAACGTTAAAAATACAGTTTGGATGCTAAAGTAACCATACACTAATGCATGCTACTAAAACGGAAAGTTTAGAAATAAATAATATAATACTATAAAATATTATAACAACATGTAAATCAAATTTTGTTCTCATTTTTTAACTCTTTGTCATACTTTCACAATAATGTCCATACACTTCAATTTCATGGTTCTTATAACTAGTACATAACTTTTGAACGTTGAATTCATAGTTGGAATAAAGCAAAAATTAGTATTTAATTGTCAAGTCGTTAACATTATTTATCAAAATTTCGAAGGAAAATTTTTTATCCATAGAGAAAAGATTGGAATTTATAAAAATTACGGAAAAAATTAACTTTTGGAGAAAGACTATGGAGATAAGAAGAATAAGCACGACAAGAGTTTGATAAGTAGAAGATGCTAAGTAACAAAACAGGTGCATATTGGGATAAAAACAGCAGTGACTACGATTGATGGACTTATCAAACTAAGGTATTTCATAATTTAACAAAAAAAATTCACAAACACTAGTATGACATCCATTAACAATGTTTTCAATTCCTTTTTAGAATATTAGTAATATAGTGCTAAAATAGAGAAAAAGAAAGATACCATATTTGGACTATTTAGAGCTTGTTTTTAAAAAATATGGTCATTGGTAAACACGTTCTCTCTACTCAGGAAGATGTCACTAATGTGGAGTAAAACGAGGCCATTGAGTTCCAAACGTTACCTTTCCCACTTTTGAAGCCATTTGGGATGAGGAATCCCTTCCTAGGAATACAGTATTTGACATAAGCTATACAAAATAGTTCATGTCTACATAGCATAGGATCCCTTGGTTGTGGATTCGATTGTAATTCTGTTTCTGACTCTGTCTAAAAGAAGAAAAAGTATGATGCTCTTTATGTACTTTGATTAAGGTTATGCTTTTAGCATTTAGTTAATGGTTCTGTATTTGTTGTTTTCTGTGTTGTTTTCTATTTACATTCTTTCGCTTATACATGCGATAGTTTGTAGAGAACTGACAATTTCAATCGACCAAAAAAGGGACTGATAATAAATTGCTTGAGTAGACCTATTTGTCAAATAAGCTTATTGCCATAATCGCTTTATATTAAAACTTAATTACTGAAAAATATATTTAGCAAAACTTACTATCATGTTTGCCTAAAAACAAAAAACTTTTATAGTGCAAAACTGCATGTTATTTAATTGGTGTATGCTTAATATAATCCAGGTTATGGGGTAGTTTGAAAATCGCTAATCCTCTGTCGACATCATGCATTGAATTTTAAATCTTGGTCGGTTTTTTGTATTAATCATGTCTAATATAGTGGTTCAATATAATTTTAAATTTGCTTGCGTGTATGATCGAATACTTAAAATTTAATTGCAACTTGCTATTAAGTTCTCTTACATTAGCGTACTCACTCTTATTTTTGGTGTGTGCGTGTGCAATGCAGATTAGCTATTCTCGCTTTTGAAATAATAAGATTTACATTTTGAACAAAGAAATACAGAACTTTACACGGTTACCCATATCATATAAGTTGCAGTAATATTTTGATGAGTTAATTACACAAAATGCCATATCTTATTTGTTGAGCATATAGCAATAAGGTACATATACGTTCCACCTGCCTGAGCTACAAATGTTGCTTTCCATGCAAGGCAAACAAAATCAACCTATAACAAACCTCATCTTATATAGAAAGCCCAAGTTATTGCCTGTGCAACAGCAGTAATTAATTGGAGTCCGCAACATGATTTATTGGACTGTCAAATTTTAAAGCCCAAGTTCAATTTCTGGGATTTTATATGCTATAAAAGAAAACAATGTAAATCACTGTTTCCCCGATATTCTGTTCAAACTGGTGGATATTTTGGAAAAAAAATCAGACTAGTTCAATGCATCAAGCATAAAAATATTGTACCTACTCTATCAAATATACTCCTTTTATCTTATTGGGTTAGAAATTTACGTTCCATTTGTTCAAATTAACTTTGATATCATGTCAATCATTGATGATTATCTACATATGGATTCATAAATCATATCTCGTGATTGGATAGAAAGGCATTGGTTGTGGCATTGAACTGGTAGAGACATAGTGACATCTACGATGTTTAAATTTCAAAATTGCACATTAAACCTTATTTTTACCAAGGGAAAATGGTGTCAATAAAAATGTTTAAAATACGTTCTTTGAAGCAAATAGAAAGAATGATGAGAAAGCATGAAAAGCAAAAAAGAAACAAAGAAGATATTTGTGCTCTGAACAGTACAAAAATAGAAAAAAAGTGCATAAATTAAAGTTACCTGCATTAACATGACAGCTAAATAACCGTCTTCCTTTTGATCATCTTCCATCAGTCGCATAAAGTTCAATTTTCTAATATTGAAACAAAACAAATAGTTGGTAAAATTGATTAGGGCATATCAACCTTAGACCAAGTAAATTAAATCAATTTTACCAGTCAGGTAGTCAATATTTAGTATCAGACTAACTGAATATATTTTTAGTAGCTATAACAATTGATTATGGAATACAAATTGGTAACAGACAATTGAGGACTAATTTTGATCAAAATAACATTCACGGGTAATTTTAAGAGAATCGACATGGAATAATCTGAGTATGGAATAATCGGCATGGAAAATGAAAAATTTTGAGGCTGCTGAAGATGAGCAAACAATTTGACATTCATAACATGGTCCCAGACATGTATTACATGTAGCTACAAATTAATATCTAAAATTTTGGGTAATGTCTGAGACTTGAGCTTCAAACTAACTATTAGGAAAATGGAAACTTTTTAAATATTGCAAGAAAAATAAATGTGAAAAGTTATGCAGTTAAAAGAAAAGTCACCAAAGAGGGATTTACCTTCTTCATATCACATCCATACTGACCTGCATTAGCACATAAGAGGTGATTATATTGAACAATATAAAAAATTCCATTTGAGTAGCTGGTTTAGTAGTATTTCCAAACTGAGAAATAGATTGAACAAACGATAAAGGACAGAAAGTTAAATGGTGACCAAATTGGTAAAATATAACTCATATGTAAAACAGGAAGTACCCAATTCGATAGAATATGATAAAATAAATTTATTAAACAAAACTTAAAGACTTTTTTTTACCAATGCAATATAATGGTTAACTGTAATATCATTAATCATCAAGTAAACTTTAACATAAAAAAATGTTGTCCTAGCATTGAAAATATCTGGTTGTCCAAAAGCTTAGGGATTTCCAACTGTATGTCACGACACATGTTAGAAACTAAGTTGACGGATGTTAAAACTGTAAAATTTACTATAAAAAAATTCAAACTTCATGATCATTTATTTATCCACAATAACGAGAACAATGCAAAATGCAGAATCTTCTCCAGATATATTACCAAAGTTTGGAATTTCACAGAAACTGATAAAAGTCAAAACCATTTTGGACATGGACATTATCAAATATAAGCAAACGTCATATCTTTGGTATGAAAGTACCAATTTTCAGTGTTGTTTATACCTTACTTTGCACGTCTAAATCCGCTGTATAAGCCTGGTATCAGTATACATAATGTATTCTCATAATAGTTGGTGAAAAAAAACAAATGAAATGATGTGAATCAAAGGTTCAATCAAGACTAAATAAGGAAACGATTTCTGCTCACAGAAAAGAACATGCAAGCTTAAATGATTTACAGAATATGTGCAACAGCTACAATTCTTATAAGAAAGAACCAAAAAAACAAGTGTTTCAGGATTGTTTATTAATCTGACATCATTATATCATCATTGTATCATCAGTTCACATTAAAGTTTGTAGGTCACTGTTAGAATGTCATACACTAGCGGTGTTGACTGTTGAGGTTTTAAATCCACTTTAAATTCTCAGTTTTGAGGTATATGTTACAAAAATAAAACCTATAAACCTTTATAAACAACAATCTTCTCTTCGTATAAATAAAATTATAATCTTAGCAAACCAATCCAATCATAGCTATCACCAATCTTAGCAATAATCTTCTAAATACTATTGCTGCTGCTTCTTCAGAATTCTAAAGCAACTTCAATTCAAATAGCCCCTATTTCAATTTCAAATATTATTTACTAACATAAAACCCTCTACAATGATACTTAAAATATAGATCTGAATATATTGCACCAATTTAATAATAAAGTTATGATAATTATACTACTTTAAACTATCATAACAACTACATCAAGCAGTAGCATAGATCTAAAAAGCATAAATAAAATACATACAAAATTAATACCTGACTTCGGAATTGATGGTAATATCACCATCAAGTGAAAACACACAGATCTCTATAGCAGCACAACCCGCAGCAAAGAAAGTGCTGGAAAAACCCGTTGTTGATTAAAAAAAATAAACTATAGCAAAGAAAAACAAAACGAACGCTGATAATAAAAATAAAAGAACATCCAAAATCTTGATTTAAAATAAAAATAAAATACCTAAAAAAAAGATATCGAGGAGGAGATACTGAGTAGGAGAGAAAAAGATGCCTGATTACAACTATAAGCTCAAATCAAAATTAAGGAGGAGATGCTCGAATCGATATTGAGGTCGGCCGATTCAGGATCGATGCTAGGGCGCATGGGAAGGAAAAGGGGATTATCTTGGGAGCGGGATTCGTGAATTTCAGAGGGAAGATGATTAGGGCACGCGTGGGCGTTATTTTAAGAAAGGGGGTGTATTTGAGTTGTATTCTGTACGCTAGGGGGGTTCGAAAAAATATACCAATTTTGCAACGGTCTAAAGCCGTTGCAAAATTGCCACGGTCTGTGCCCAGGTATAATTTGTTTTACCACAGTTCAAAACCGTGCTAAAGTTGCCATGGCTCATGACCATGGCAAATTTTCCGCATGGGGTGTGGCAAAATGGGCAGTTTGGTGTAGTGATAGCATATCTTTGTCACCCGTCACATGTTTTGAGCAACCGCTGTCGAGTATCCATTTTCCTCTCTTTTTAAGTGGGACCTGCTAGAAAATAAAGAATAACATTGGTACCCACCTTTTAATAGGGTCCTAAGAGTTAGGTGTTTGGAAACCAAACCCAAGAGGGTTCAGTATCCTCTTTGAAAATATATTTCTTATTTTTATACACAGGTTCAAAAAATGAATTTGTATATTTCTTCCTAATCGAACTATTGTTTGTTTTAGGAATCCAAATTTTTATAGTTTTTAGATTGGATTTTCTTTTTAAAGGTTCTTTTATAGTCTAAGGTTTATAATCATTTCTCCTTTTGTTTTCATTTTTAGGTGGAGCTTTTGATTTCTTAACATAACCTAATCCCTTTTTGTTTGAAGCACGTTGAGAATTTTCAATAATACTGGATAAATTTTCTCTTCCTTTATTAAAATTGGAAATGTTTTTAGTAATGTCATCTAGCTTTGTTTTGAGACTGGTGTTATCTGACTCAACAATTTTGATTTTTTTTAGCTCATGATTCTCAGAAGCTAGAAAATCATTCTTTTATTTTTGAGCTTCTATTTCTTGACTTAAAAGAGTGAGTTGAGAATTGTTAGAGAGCGAATCTTGAATTTTCTCAAGTTCTTCTTCTGATATTTTCTTCTCGTCTTTAAGCATATCTCTTTCGAATTCTACTCTTTTTTGATTTTCCAAAGCTTCTTTATATTTTATTTTAAGACTTTTTAAAGTGTCTAGAAGTTCTAAATTTATTTCTATCATATCATCAAAAGTTAGATCACTAACCTCATTATCTTTTGCCATGAAGCATACATTTGCTTGTTTATTATCACTATCGCTTTCGCTTTCAGAAGATGAAGAATCTGAGTCATCCCATGTTACTGAAAAACCTTTTCTCTTGAATTTGTCCTTCTTATTCTTATTGTTGTCTGCTTTCTTCTGTCCTGGACAATCTTTTTATATGTGTCCCTTTTTGTGGCAGTTGAAACATTCTATTACTGAGGTTGATGATTTATTGGAATTGTTGATGAAGCTTCGTTTTCCATTACTCTTGTTCCATTTTCTATATTTCAGAAACTTTTTAAATTTTTTGGCAATAAATGCTAGGCCTTCCTCATCTGAATCTGAGTATTCTTCTTCAACATGAAAAGCTATGTTCTTTTTGTTTAGTGCTTGTACTCTTTTAGCCTGCAAATTTACTTCATAGGACATTATATTTTCTATTAACTCTTCTGGTTTCATGGTAGAAAGATCATTAGCTTCTTCAATAGCTAAGACTTTTCTTTTCCTTTCATCCGTTAAAGAGTTAAGGTTTTTTGAAACAATATCAAAGTCGAAATATATCTCTCCTAGTCCTAATAAAGAATGATGAATATCTTGAAATTTAGGGTATATATCATTTATAGATTCATCTTGCTTCATCTTAAAATTTTGAAATTGATTCTTAAGCATAGATATTTTACTTTGTTTAACCTTGTTAGTACCTTCATGAGTGACTTTTAGTGTTCTCCAAATTTCATAGGTAGTGTTGCACATACTAACACAATTAAACTCATTTTTATCTAAAGCACAAAATAACATGCTCATGGCTTTGGCATTTGAAGCAGCATCTTGTTTTTGTGTGTTTGACCATGTTGAATATTCAGTTGTGGGTATGTGATATTCTGATTGTGTAATGTTCCATGAATCAAAACTATTTGCTTGCATATATATATATATATATATATATATATATATATATATATATACGCATTTGTGTAGCTCAATAGTTATAATTCATGCCATTAAACATTGGAGGTCGTGTAGTGGATTGACCTTCAATAAAACTGGTGTTAGTGTTACTATCCATATTACTGAGATATCAAATAATTGTGTGACGGTTATAAGATGACCTAATGCTCTGATACCAAATGTGAAGATTGTATGTGCGGTGGATCGTGTAATATGGATCTAAGTAGTGCGGAAATGTACGAACTGATAAAAGATAGTAGTAAAGTAAATGAATAAAATAAGAATAAGCACACCAGGAATTTTATACTGGTTCGAACTTCCCATTCTACTTCCAGTCCCAGAATACACTCTGGATTTAACTCTAACTATAAAACCCTTACTTAACCCGGAGGAATAGGTACATAAACACCTGAGCAGCTGAACAGGATTTTCACCTCAGCAGCCGAAGAGGAATTTTTGCCTGAACAACCGAACATGACTTCTACTTGATACAGAAAAACTTTGTTGAAAAGTATGTTCTTGATAACACAGATATGTCTTGAAGTACACCCTTCCTATAATCAAATCCTCAAGTATTTGAAATGTATGTGAGAATAAGAAAGGAAGATATTGCTTAGAATCAAGGAATATCTAAGTAATTCAGAGATTCAAAGTAATTAGATATAGAATGCTGTTAGAATGCAAGAATATGAGAGCACAAGAGTAATAGAGAGTAGTTAAAATGAGTTCGATGATTGTAGAATGTTTGAAAACAAGTATATATAGAAAACATAGAGTTGCTCCCATTGATGAAGAGTTCTGACGAAGAGAAGCAACTATTTCCATTTAGAAATCAATCGCAACCTTTCACAGAGAAAATGTGTCTTTTGAAAATATGACAGTTAGGTTCAGGTCAGTTGACTGGTCGCAAACTGTCAGTCGACTGAAAAATAAAATCATGTAAAAAATTTGTGCACAGATGTGCATATATGTGCAGCATATACAGAACCAGTCGATACAAGCCATTTTTCAAAGAATCAAAATGTGTTTGTGTTGTGTTTTCTTGAGGATAGATTTTACAAAACTTCTAAGACTCAAAAACAAATAAACACACATAGAAATGAGGAGTTCAATATCACCATTGTTCTTGTCTCTTTTTTTGTCGCATGATTCCATACTTGAGTATTGTCTTGCATACGTGAGCATCGTCTTGTCATGAATCAAAACTATATGATTTAACAATATTAAGTACAAAAGGATAAAGATATCACAAAACAGTTTGTAAAAGTACATTATTACACAACATACATAAGATACTTTTGGGTGTAAATGCATAATTTAGGTGACAACCAATCAAACTATGATAGTACCTACAAAGATATGTTCTATATCAACTAAATTCATTTGTTCGAGGATTAGTAAAAGATGAAAATATGACATTATCTATAAAGGTGTGCTAAAGTTCATCAATTTGATCAAATTCATGTAACTAAATACATTCGTATTTTGTTTGTTAGTTCCTCATTTTAACTCTTATTACTAATGTATACTAAAATTGCAACTTTATAAACCCTAATGAGATTTTGCTAGCTTTAAATGATTTTATGCTAATCAAAACATAGAAAAAAGAATTTTATTTATCTGCATAAAACATCCTATAATATTTCTTTACACTTTTTATATTTTATTTTAAAATATATCTATTTCTATGCACCAGAAAGTTGTAAAATACCTTGTATTCATTTGTTTTTGAATTACCTAGAGTAATAAGCCACCGTCAATGGGTGATTTCATACACTTAAGTTTTCTTTTCAGGAATTATGGGTTATTATGCACTCATTTCACTTGAAATTTACCTGGAGAATTATAATAGCACTAATATCTATATAATTTTAGTGATACAATATTTCAATGTAGTTTGAAGAAATTTTAGAATGCCCTATTATTGCTAATTAGTGTATCATGAGATGCCTAAATGGTATTAAATGGTTTTGGTTTCTTTATTCACCTAATAAATGACTGAAAGAGTTATTATGTGCCTATGTGATATTTGTCCTATAGTTGTAATTAATCACCTATCGACTTTATAGATATGTACTTTATATGCTCTTACCCACATATTTCTCATCTTATTTTTCTAAATGCGACAAATATATTTCTTAGAACCAATAAAGCATAATGTGATCATCTACTTATAAATGGGTAGGGTTGATCCATTTATGTATCTTTATTAAATGGATCATATATCAGTTGATCCATTATTAAAATGGTTATAAATGGGTAACTCATTTAGCCATTTATTAAAGATCTAGAGATTTAAAAGTATAAATTTGAAAATATGGATTTCAAAAAATAGAATTTTGAAATTTTGACAATTGAAATCTGAATTTTGGAAATTTAAAATTTTGAAATTACTTACTCGCACAGCTAGGCAAAATTTTGAAATTATTCACACTGGCTTGGAATAGGACGAGATTTAACTCACATCATCATTACAAACTATATGGAATACTCAGATATTTCATATTCTGAACTTATGTCGTAGTTCTCCATGGTACTAACAGTTGTACATGACAAATAACATGCTTCATTCCATATCTAAACTTTGTCCAAGAAAAATCACTATTTTTCAAACTAAAATAATTTCTTTATATTAACTCGGATTCAGACGAGACCTTGATCAATGAACTCACATTTAAATTGCAGACAGTAAAAAACACTCTGGTACTTTATATTTTGAATGTATGCAGTAGTTCTCTATGTGACTAACAATTATATCTAGGAAATAATAGTCTGTATCCTCATGTTTAAACTTCGACCGGGTAGAAGTCCAATTTTTTCCGTTTAAATTGCAGTAATTTCTTCATTCCAACTTGGAATTAAGCGAGATTTTGATCGATGAACTTCCATCTAAATGACAAACAGTATGAAATACTCGGATACTTCATTTCTAAATGTGCATTGTAGTTTTCAGGGTGACAGTTATATTTAGCAAATAACAGGCTGCACCCCATATCAAAATTCCGACTCAAAAATATTTCGATGATTCATTTATCTCAAAATCATTGGCTAGTTGTGCTAAAATTTACCTACAACAATTAGAATTGTGAAATTTTCAAATTTTCAAATTATAGTTTGAACATTTGAATTATGTTAATTTGTAGTTTAAAATTGAGTTTTAAGTTTGAATATTAGAATATTAAAATTTCATATTAAAATTAAATTTTGAATTTCGCATTTGACTTTGTTAGGGTTTGAAGATTTAAAAAAATTGGACTAAAAAGAAATTCAACGACATATAGTTTCAACATATTTTTATAACATATGTATTTAGTTTATTTTTATATTTAACTAAAGATAAAAACTAAAACTTGATCATTAGAAGCCCACCGAACAACTATTTGTACAATGCTATTCGAAGATGGATTGTCCCTAGGTGTGGCCTCCATAAAAGTGTTATATATTCAGTATTTAAGTGGTTATTTTAAGGAAATTTTGTTCAAATAAGTGTTATGTAATGCAATATATATAATACGCGTAAACATAGCGTGTGCGCACACACACATAGGTAATTACTAGATCATATGTAGCCCTTGCATATTTAAAAATAACCAAATATAATTAAGCAACTTGTGTATTGGTACGAATAGTTACCTGAATCATTAACATCCAAAGAAACCATTGATTATCTTGTTTCAATTGCTGATCTTTATAACACATGTATCCTTTTGGACCATGGAGCATCAAACATAGTAAACTTTGAAGAAGTATACATTACAAAATGCGGTAGCACCAGCAGATTTGATGCATTATGTGAACATTTGGTTAAATTTGTAAAGTAACAAATGCGATGCATTATATGGACATTTGGTTAAATTTACAATAAGAAATATAATTAATGCATTCTACATAATAAGCAATTTTTTTTACTTGTTTATTTTTGTAAATACTTCTTACAAATTTAATCAAACGTCTACATACTGCATTACATCTGCTAGCACTACCACATTTTGCAATGTATACTTCTTCGAATTCCATTAACTTTGATGCTTCATCGTCTACATCTGTATAGATGTCATTAAAGTCTGCAATTGAACACGGAAAAAAATTATAAGTTTAAACATATTGGAACACAAAGTTGAATTAAATAACAAGTGTTAGAGAGTGAAATCCTTCAGACTTCAAACAAAGACTCAATGTAGGGAAAGTATGTTTTCAAAAGCAACTTTGGATGTTAATGATTCACATGCGAAGTAGTGGTACCGGATAAATTTAAATACCGAATAGAGAGAAATTCAAATTTTAAATTTGGAATTTAATAATTATGTGTTTGATTTTAGGCTGCATATAATGAACACAGGATGCGACAAGGGCAAAAGGCTTATCTTATCCGAAATTTTCAGTTAATAGAACAATGTTTCATCTACTTTGTTAAATGTACATTTCGTAGTTACCTGAACAAATGCAGTGCACATCTTACTAAAATTTGCAGTCCTTTATTGTAAACACTGGTTGCACACGCAGTGTGTTAAAAAGTATTATTCATTTGATAAGGATGGAGGAGAAGAGCTCTTTACCGAGTTGAATGAGACCATAATGACTGTGACTTTGTATCTATTGGTAATGCTTGTCCTCATAATCAGTTTGCTGTCACCTATGGTTTTTCTTGTAACTGATATTGTAATCACTTCTATTTCTTCATGTAACAAAAGTTAAATTATTGAATGAATTTTTAATTTTCCTTCATTATTGGATAATTGACGTACTATGGCATTTTCACTTGTATATGATTTTATAACATGCATGCAAATATTTAATTAACTTGCGTTTTATTAAATATAGAAAGGTCGTTTTTACATGTTGCCCAGCAGGTCAAAAAATAAGTTGTTCCTGAGAATAATGTTTTCCACCTTAGGTGGATCAATGGGAAATTTTCTTTCCTAATTTTTGTTGTGATGAACAATTTAAGATGTGCTTGCTCTTTATAATGGTAAATAAGTAGGAGTCCGTGTTTAAGCTATACAGCTTCTTTTGTTATAGGAACTTTTAACTTCTGTTTAAATTTGGTATAGATTGAATTTTGAATCCTATGCTTTTTTCATTCTTTATGTTTAACTACGATAATGATCACTACAACAAAACAGGCTTTTTACAACGGGCAATGCCCGTTGTAATATGTGTTCCACAACGGGCAGCCGACCGTTGTAATAGGCGATGTTGTAATAGGTTGACCATATTTTACAACGGGCAATGCCCGTTGTAATACATGATATTGCAACGGTTTCTGACCGTTGCAAAATAAATGCAAATTTTAAAAAAAATTACAGTAACATACATCCATACCAATAATGAATAATTTAACGAGTAATAAATATTATCATAAAACAACCAAAATCATTTCATTTCAAGTGTGTTTGCATTTCATTTACATTTTCACTGTGTACTGTACATTTCTTTATAAAACATAAAAAAGAACAGTTACAATCACATAAACACTGCCTATCACCCCTACACTGTGCACGTGCACAATACAACCAACAACCAACAAGCAACCCAAACCACTACCCCCAACCCTGTATCACTGTCACAGCCCCATCATCCATACTACCCACTGAATTGTCCTCCACCACTTCACCATAAAAACTGCCTGCACACTTTCAAAAACTACTCCGACCATTACCCCTGCCATCTCAACCATACTGCCTGTTGCCATTTCCAGTACCAACATTGCCAAACTAACACATTTTGTCTATTTGACAGCAGCTTCAACATTGCATATGGAGCAGATAAAAGTGGCATGAGACAAGGCCCATGACTAACAATAAATGCTCCCTGGTTATAAACCTAGAAAAAAGAATGTACTTCAGAAAGCTAGTTGCAAATCCAAGAATACTGAAGGCTAATGAGAAAGCCAACAAGTGAGTTGGAAGGAATAAGAATTTTGAAACATGATAGCGAAGGGCAAGTCAATGTCGAGACTATGATCCTGAGAGTATATATTTAACGATAATGCTTCCAATAGACTTGCCGCTTAACTTTCCAGTCATGATTTTCCTCCACACGTTTTTTTATATCAAGTTCCTAAAAGTAATAACTGCTTTAGTCGAATAGAGATATATATTTCATTCGCTAAAATTCCAACTATATTAATTTCCCTAAAACAAAAACAAAACAAAATATTTAAACTATTCCTTCAAATATTCCATAGCATTCCCTTTTCGAATCACCTTATCTATTTCATGTCAATTTTTCTAATGGTAGAGGTAGCAAGCTTTTATTTTTAGACTATCGAAGGAGGGTAATTTGGATAAGAAAACTTGTCTCGGGTTTCCTAGATAATGTAGGCTAGAGTGTCATTAAGAGGAGTATGAATTTTTACCTTTTAAATTTCTTACGGGGTTCTTCATTTGACCTTTCAGGATTAAATCTTTTAATGCTTTTGGTCCTCTGATCTTGTTCTTGATCTTCATATGTCATCAACTTAATACATAAGTCTTTTATCTTTTTGCTCATTACCTTGACCTCTTTTTTTAGTTGAGAAATTACTTGTAGCAATTCTTTTAAGTATCCTAAAAGTAGTCTAATCTGGAAGGCGCAAGAAAGAACGACCGTTAAAATTGCAATGGTCGTAATTTGTTAAATAACTTGGCCATGTAGATAAACGATGCTCTCAAATGTATACATTTGATATGCAAGTGATATCGAAGCCAAGTTATATACACACATGCTGAAGATGTGGAGTTTGATCCGACGGTATTTACATAACACGGTCCATCTAAAAATGGCATAATTCGATTTTCCTGTTTGAGCATTTTAGAACAGGTTAACTTCTGATACGCATTAGAAAACAAATCTCAATAGAAATTTGCATCTACTTTAGCTGGGTGTTAAGTTAAAATTTTACAGGATGCTGCCTGGAAAATTTTAGAAGTTTATAACATTCCACGACAAGATGAGAGGGTATCGTGCAAGAAATTCCTGGAACAAGCTTTTGCTGCAGAAAACAAAAGTGCGAATCTTCTGAAAAATTAAATTTACGGGAACAATTTGGAGCATATATGGAAAACATATTATAATAGAACGTTAAATGAGGATCAAACGGAAATAAGAAAACAACAAATCATAACTAGATTGATCTGCTAAAATTTGATTGGTATGGCTCTCTAGTCACTCCCCGCTTCAAATGAGCATTGATAGATTAGAAATAAGGAACAAAAAGAAAATTTGTTATCTGCTCCCCTTTCTAACATGCACATTCAGGAACTCCGTTAGTGCCAATTTATGCAAGTAAAGTAACAATATATTAATATCCTACTCTTAACTAAGATTATCATATGACCAACACATTAACAAATCTTAGCAAATATATATAATGCTTGCACTGTAATCAGCATTGATATGTATATTATATTAATTCTTCTCATAACTAGATGGTTGAACTGTATTCAGGCCCTTCAGACATATTTGGTGTCTGACGCCTTATAATGTAAAGAAGCCCTGTCCTTTTCCTCAAATATTAAAATAACACCATGAGCCTTAAATTGTTTAATATTAGGAAATGGCTTGCTTTAGGTTATTATTTCACAATTGCATCTTCTTACTATCGTTTACTCACTTTACTGTTCTACAATTTATAACCTTATTTATTTAAGTTACAAAGATCTATTTGTCTTATATATTCTGTCATGAATACTAGCATGCACACACACACACACACACACATATATATATATATATATATATATAGACACCCACATATATATAGCGTATCTTCGGTATAATATTTTCCAAATAAGCAACCAACAACAATGCTAATCTAGACTTTACTTTTATCAAATATCGGTTAGTCATTAAATTGTTTTTCTTTCTCACGTCCAACATTCAAAGCAAGTTAATATCACGTCCATTCATCATTATACGTGCAAAATACCAATCAATATATGAAGAAGACAAGTCATGGTAGTAGCAGACAGGTCAGAAAACAAAACCTTTCCAGAGCTTGCCTCCTCTTCACCAACAACAAGTATATAATTGTATTGAGCTAACTGAGCCACTCGCACCTGCACATACATCAAATTATGAGAGCAACATAAAATATAAAGAACGGCTAAATACAAGTACAAACGAATGAATGGAAAATATATACCTTTTTTTGCATTGTTCTGTCTGATGTATCGATATCCACAAAATACCCAGCTTGATGTATTTGTTTTTGGACCTATGGCAGCACAAGTAAGCTTCAGTCATTAGTGAATCCATAATTTTGCACCATGACACATTGACTAAAACCGATACTATACTATGTTATATTACTGATAATTTGAGCTCTTAAAATATGATTTTGTTAAATAAAAAGTAACCTCAACAACTTATGCAGTTGACAGTAATTTATAAACTTGGGAGGCTCTCTTTCATTTCAATGTGAGCAATGAGGTTCAACTTTGATCGGTATTATTTACTACTAAAGCAAAGGCTTGAGGGTCAACTTTGATTGGTATTATTTACTACTAAAGCAAAGGCTTGCCGACACAAACAACAAAACATTTAGGATTCCTTAATATGGACAATCCAACAATATAACTTCCAAATAAGATCCCAAGCACTTATATTTGAATATAAACCCCGAATCATATAAGTTGATTGACGTCAATGATAATTTCAAGTGCTTGTATAGAAGTATAAAAGCTAATTTGATCAAAAAAAATTACTTCTATATGAATTTAAATATTAGGGGCATCCTATACTTCATGTTGATTTAGGCGATATAACAATTCTCTGGAACCCTTCTGAACAGTGCATAATTTACTACAGCTTACTCATTACATTACTAAGTGAATATGCAATTTTTGCTCGGCCTGTTTGATTAAATATTTGACAGCCCTTATATTTATTTTTCTGCTACTGTTTTGTCTATTTGACAAATTTTCTAGATTTGTTGTGCTAATGCTTTTTGGCCATAATTACAAGCAAGTTATAGTAGCAAAATGCGTATTTCTTCGACAACCTTCGAATTCAACGTTTGATTAGAAACTAAATCAATGCACATAACAATTTCCAATTGTATTATATTAAAGGGTTAACCACTTTTATGTAAATTTATAAATTGTATCCAAGCAGTTATATAAAACTCGATACCAAAAAACAAAAAATGTATATAGGAATGGCAATTGATTGTATAATCACGCTTATATTCCCTCATATCACCATATACCTTAAGCATTACCATATACCTGAAGCATCAAAGATCAAGATATCATCTTCAGGGTAAAAACATTAAGGGCCTCATCATCACATTATCTTCATGATCCAATATCTGGAAGCAATTCAAAACTTAAAAAAAGCTTAAGAGTAAAGTTCAAAGAAGTATAGATACAGTTGAACTTACATGGCAATGGTAGACAAAACCAGGCTCACTAGTCGTATTAAAAGGATAATCTCGTCCTTATCAACATTAAGGCATTAAACAAAGAAAACTTCACAAAAGTATTAGCCACATAACCTGGCATCATCTTAAACACGTTCTTCCACCCTCTTTCATATTTCGAAACATCCACACCTTTTCCCTTTCCATGTTTCCCTTTTCCATGTTTCATATCTGTAAGCACTAATTATGCACATGAGCATTAAACTATTACAGATAAACCCAATCACCGACCAGACACCAACCACCCTCGTTCGAATCAAGTTACTGGGTTGCGAATTTGTTTCTGGTATTGGGCTGCTGATTTTTGATTTTCGAGTTGAGAAATTGAGTGTTTGTATAGAGAAAGTTGCATCGCAACAGCCACTAGCTAAATCGCCACTTGAACTCGACTTCCTTTTAGTTTCGAATTTGGATTGAGAAATTGGAGAAGCCCTGATTCGATCGAGAAGACGGCAGCTTCAATTTTTCCAAAACCCTAGTTTCGAGCAAAGAGAAGAGGAACGAGCAGGAACGAAAATAAAAGGGCTGGCTTTTTTTAATAAAGTGTTTCTGGCCATTGTAATTTGTGAATAGGGTAAGTTGTGAATATGCACCTTTTACAATGGGCAATTTGTGACCGTTGTAAAGTTGGCATCTATTACAACGGGCCTGAATGGACCGTTGTAATAACTTTCTATTACAACGGGCAATCAATGCCCGTTGTAAAAAAGCGGTTGTATATGGCATCTTTTACAACTGGTCTGACTGGACCGTTGTAATAGTTCTCTATTACAACGGGCAACCAATGCCCGTTGTAAAAAGGACGTTGTAATAGGGTATTTTTGTTGTAGTGGATAATACGTTTAATGTATCTAACAATCAAGCTCGATATTCGTAGAAAACTAAAATTAGATCAACATAAGTTATAGTGTTGCAAATTGTTATTGTTATAATGAATCATGCATATATTATGTTGAAAATGCAGATCGTAATTGTTATAATAACCGAAGTTATTTTTCTATGAAATGGTTATTCAAATTCAAGTCTTATGTAAATAAATAAAATAATAGTCTTTCATGTTAGAGTAGGGCCATGTTAGAGCAGGCCGGTCTTCACAAGGTAAAATGAAAGAATTTTAATTTTTTTTCGTATTTCGGTCATAGTGGACCTATGAAATCTAATAAGTTTCACTACTAGAAACAATATTTATTGCAACGTCCATTTTCAATAGCCGCCGACAGCTCGCCGTTTTTTTACGGCGGCTGCCAAAGGCAAGTAATTGTTATGGCCTTACTGAAAATAAAATAAACTATTCGTCAATAGCCGTCGAAAGCCTCGCAAATATAGTCGTCGGCGGCTGTTGGAAGTCGTCGAAAAGTCGCGAATAACATTTAAATTTAAACATTTAAATTTTAAATACAGTTTAATCCAGCATCCAATAACTTAAATTTAAACATTTAAATTTTAAATACAGTAATCCAAATGAGTGAGAAAATTCTCACCTTTGATTTTTATTTTGCAATCTGTTCCAATCTTTGATTTTATTGCGTAGATTTCTACGGCTACGGTACTAAACACAATTTGTTTTTCACCAATTTGAACCTCGTATGAAATTTTATTAACTCTTATTAGCTGTCTAGATTAAATACTTAATTAAATAGCTAAATGTATAATTAATTTTCTATTACAGTGATACCTCACCTTCCGTCCATCACTCACGATCAGGATCCGGCCTCCATCATCCCTGCTTGCTGCCGTCACCTCCGACCAAAGCCAGCACCTCTCATTCGCCTACCAAAATTACACCTAAGGCCACCAGTCCATGCCTCCATCGTGCTCGCAAACACTACATTCCCATTGTTCGCTCGCGGTCCTGCATTTTCCGATCGCGTCCCACCCTACGTCAATTGTCCACCACTGCCATCGCTTTCTCTCTCTGCTGCACCCACGCACGCCATTCGCCAACCACCATTGCACGCATTCACTTGATTGCGCGCGCCCCCTCTTTTACGTCGATTCCCTCGATCGCGGCCATTTCCCCTAAGTTGCCTGCTCGACTACGCGTTCCTTTTCTTTTCGAATTCGCTTTCAATTCATATGATTTTATCCTCCATTTTTTTTAATGTTGAATCGCTTTTGAGCTGGAGAGGAGGACACGGTTTTAATGGTAAACGAGGCACCGTACTGTGGAAGGAAAGGGAACATCGTATTGGAGAAGGTTTGACTTTCTTCCTTTTTTTATATTCAAAATATCTCAAATCTCATATCTCGAAATTTCAAACTCCTATCGACACGTGCCACTAGGCATTCATAATGTCATACCCCTATTCCAAACACAATGAAAAAGGTTTCGAGTCCTACTTCGATTGTATGGAGAAGATAGGTTTTTGTACCCAACTTATATAGAATTTTCGATATAAATTTCAGCGTGTTTATATATCGTACGACCAAATGATAACTCCAAACGCTGCAAAATTTGAAATCCGATAATAACACATTATTGAGGATCCAGCGAAACTAGTTTCGTCGAATTACGAAACTGCGCCCCGCAAGGCTATTTTTAAATGTTAATTTGAACTAACTATTTTTAAAACTGAACATATCACTTTCAAATTCCATTTTAAAACTTTTATTATCTTTATTAATATTAATATACATTTTACAAGTATTTAAATAATTTTTATCAAGCTTAAAACTCCAGACTCACTATTTTAAACAAAATTCAATTATAAGTTCAACAATTAAATTATTCAATAAATTGCTATATTTTAAATTC
The DNA here is from genome assembly GCA_030737815.1 of Allium fistulosum. NCBI lineage: Eukaryota > Viridiplantae > Streptophyta > Magnoliopsida > Asparagales > Amaryllidaceae > Allium > Allium fistulosum. The sequence goes on along the minus strand of CM060905.1, from coordinate 744,966,635 downwards.
TGAATTTATTCCATGAATAAAACCCAAATTTTCATATTCAAAAACCATCTATAATTCAACCATTAAATATTCAAAACTAACAATAGAAAAATCCGGGTCGTTACATATTGCCTTATCAATTTGCAAGAATAACGACACACTAGTGCAAATTCATGCTATGCACATGGGGTTCACTTATTTGCTAACCATGCATTTATAGGTACTTTTTCTACCCATATGATGGTGAAACATATGCTTTTGGGCTATGAATCTTTCGAATCTGGTTCTTCTTGAACATAACTGACAAACCGTAAATTATAAATATGCTTAAATAGTTTCAAAGCACATAAAGTATAAAAGATATTTTTTGGAGACGTTGGAGTTACGTTACTAAGAGCGTCAATTTTCTAAATCAAATTGTTAGCAATTTATTTATTTATTTTTTTAAAAAATCCAGGAGAACCCGGCGGACCGGTAAACTCCTGAGGAGGGTAGAGTAAAGTCGTCCGCTGATCCAAGCCCCCATACACCCGGGTAAATTTATATAGGATAAGGAAACGCATGGTAGGAATCGAACCTGGGTCTTTTTTACCATAACCCAAGCCTCCTTTCCACTACGCCTGTAACAACCCGCATATTTTTCGATTTTATATTTAAATATTTTATTTAAATATAGAATCGTTAACCGGATTGAAGTCCGAAAAGCTACTTTTTGCAAACAGTCGAATTAGGACTCGAGACCACTTCCATTGAGTTCAAAATGCAGTTTGCGACCTTTTTAAGTATAAGCTTCGATATGTTTGGAGAAAGTTGAATTTTGCTATTTTCTATTGGACTTTGGGTTTGGGTTTGGATTCAGCCCACTTGCCCAAATCTGGTTATATCATTACCCCTCTCCACTCCACTTCTCTTCATTCATTCCTCATTTCTTAACACCCTCAAGCTCAAGAGAATAATGGGGGAAGAGATTGGAAATGGAAATTCCTAAGCCCTAGCTTCAATTGCAAATTCAAGCTTCTACCTCCAAAATTCAAGAAGAAGCATTGGTAAGCATCTCCTTCATCTTCTCCAACCCGTTCTCCTTTCAATTTCAGAAAATTCCCTAAACCTAATTTAGGAAATGTTTCTCTTTTGAGCATAGATTCAAGCTCATTTGGGTTGTGTTGAAGAGTGGTTGACTCTCCCTTTGCTTTCAAGCTCCTTCTTCCTTATTTTTGTGAAAAGGTGAGATTTTTATCTCACATCTTAAACTATATTTATCTTCGATTGTTAGGTATGAATTCCTAACACTTATTCTTGTGCAATTGCACTTGGTTTGGATTGATTTGGTGAATATTCCAATTTTTAGTGTTTTGAGTTCAATTCTTTAAAAATCCAAACTTTGATCTTTGATCATGATTTTTGTGATGCATTGAAGAGCTTATAAGGCCGGGTTGTCGTTAGGCTTAAATCCTTAGTGTCGTTGCTCGCGAAAATGCAATTCGGTCGAGATTCGGCCAATGAACTTGATAAGTTGGGCAGTGCTGGAAACAGGTCCGGTCGACCGAGCTCTGTAGTCAGTCGACCGACCTGCTTCCAAAAGTGCTAAGCACTTCTCTATTTGGGTTTGGTCGACCGGCTACAGAGCTCAGTCGACCAACCTGCTTCCCGAACTATTTTCCAGGACAGGGTCCGGTCGACCGAGCTCTGAAGCCGGCCGACCGACCTGCTGCTATTTTGCCTATTTCACCTATCTAGTTTGAATTTCCAACTTTAATCGATTCGTGTTGTCTCCTATTTGTTGTTATCAATTCTTAATACTTTGATGACTCCTCTTTCGGGATGGTACCTCGTTAGGTCGCTCGACCCTATCCCCCTTAGGTCGTTAGACCTCATTTTGTCTTCACTAGGTCGTACCGTTTTGACGGGGCGCTGCCCCCTGGACCCCCGTCTTCACTAGGTCGAACCCCGTACACCTCTGCGTAGGCGATCTTATCTGAAAAACATTCAACAGAACTTCTTACTTTGATGGTTTTGAGGATTGATTTCTTTGGACTTTATTCACGTCTTCGAATGTGAACTTTTATGATTGATTGTTACTACAATCACTTCTATGATTTGTCACTTTAAAATATAAAGGTTTTCTATACTAGTAGTAAATATTCAAACTCTTTACAAAGATGATTTCAACTCTATTTTTAATACAAATCTTGTTTATAAAACCGTTTTCCAATCTATTAGTATATACAAACCTTTACCTCATTCGTATGAGAAAATATAATTAAACGGCTTAGCAAAACAAGTGGTATGAAACGCTTGCGTTTACTTCGTCGGTTAATTTTTGGACTTGTTCGATTGAACCTCTTGTGACAATTTCCTAGTGGAGATTTACAGCTTGTTCATAAATATTTAAGTTAAGCAAGTGGTTATGGGACATGAAGCTAAACTCATATATTTACTAGCTTGGTGTGATTGACACTTCCTGTTGATCATGACGATCATTCTTATGATTTAGACTAGCAATTGTGCGATGTCTCTTTGTTTGCAAGGTTAGACTAGACACCACTTGTGTGATTCCACTCACACATACCTTTTTGGTTAGTCTAGACACCACTTGTGTGATTCCACTCACACATACCTTTTTGTTTGCGAGGTTAGACTAGACACCACTTGTGTGATTCCACTCACACATACCTTTTTGCTTTTTGGTTAGTCTAGACCTCAATCTGTGTGATTCCGACTCACACATATGGGGTAGCTCACCATGGTCTTCGGACCGTCATATGATAGGCCTCTTTCTTTCCCTTTTTATGATTTCTGGATTTTTGTCAATAACTTGTTATGAGAACAAGTTTAGGGTATGATGCCCTCTTTGGATCTTGTGATATTGATTTATCTCTTATTGGTTGATCTCCTGTTGATCATCATTTGCATACTTATAGTAGTATGTCAGTATGGATATTTTATGTTTATGCCATATCTTTTACTTTATACCATATCATCTGATATTTATAGCTAGACTGATCCGTTTATTATTTTCTTATAAATAATACTCGGGTCAGACCGAGATGTTACAGGTGCTTCTGCTTGACTTCTCTTCAGGACTATTCTGACTTTTGGCTAACTACATAGATTAGTAGTTTTTGGATGTACACATTTGAGATATAGACTCTATGTTGTGTACTTATTCTTTTGTATAGCACGTGTTGCTATTCTTTTTGTATTATCGTGGATCTTTCTGACCACTACTCTGATGCACACTTTCATGTGTTGTATATTTATTTTCATATCTTCTTCCGCCTTTGTGATATGGATGTCTGTGACTGATTTTATGTTATGACTATTTCTATGTTTGTTTCCGAAGATTATATATAGCCACCGTGTGATAGCTTTGTGTTTGTATCGGTATGTTGGATTTCCTCTTTAAAAGATTTGCATTCTATTTTATCTGACATATCGGTGCTCGCACAAAGAAGTTACACGGATGGTCGCTCCTCAACAGCCTTATTCTCCATGCTAGTTGACGGCATTACACTGTAGTGTTCTTGGCTAGCGTGGGTATAGAGGTGGGGCGTCACAACGCCGCACCCACGGACAATTAATTTATTTTTATCAACATGGTAATATTATTTGATATATAACTCTTATTCCAATTGGAATCGAATTGGAGGGTAAAAATTATAATAATCCAAACTAATCGTATATTATTCTAATTAAATTTAAAATAGTTAATACATTTACCTTAGTTTGAAGTATGAAATAAATGACATTAAATTCATTTCAATTCATAGAGATAAGTATAAAAATTTCCAATATTAACCAATGTAAATTGGGGAGCACATGAGATTGAATATGCATTATTATTACATTAAATAAAGTATGACAAATATATTTATTATTTGAATTTGAGTTCAAACTAAAAGGAGAATTAAATGCAAAGTACTGTAATTACTTACTATTTTTATCTTTCTAGCTTTATTCGAATATGAACTATAGATCTATTATATAGTAATTCTAGAATGAATCCTCGTTGATGCTAATTAAAGGAATTAATTTTCTTTAATAGGCATATCCATTGAATAAAAATAATTAACTTACTATCAACGATGGAAAATAACGACAATATTCATTTATAATATCATTAAAAACCTTAACCAAAAAACAAATATTTTATTAAAAAATTTAAATTAACTAAATTATGCATCTTCTCACATAAATTCCAAAATTGCCAACGAGCTCATGCGACTTCGTAGTTATTAACTTTAGAATGGAAAACTTAATACATTATTCAAAATGTACAACTTAAATTAGAACTAGAACTAAATAATGGAAAGGTGTTAGCAAAAAAAATACAACTAAATGCTAAATTAATTTTTAGATTTGTAATAAATGATATTAAGTGAAGAAATATAAATAAGTTAAAATAAATTGAACAATCATCAGAAAATTAATTTTTCAACTCTCTGGCTTATTGATTACATTATTTTAACCCAAGGCGAATAACAAATTAGGCACCAATATAAACATCAATCTTTTATAAAAATAGATAGAAAGAAATGACCCAAAAATCATTACATATACATATCTACATACATACATGCATACATACATACATATATATATATATTTATGTATGTATATATATCTAAAGTTTTAGAGAAAACTCAATTCATTTATATTATTCGCAACATAAAACTCAAAATAAATGGAATTTGGTTAGCAAATAGCACGTCTAAATAATAAATTTACCTTTTAAATTTAGAAATAGAATATCTTTAAGTGAATAAATAGAGATAAGGTAGCACAAAACCAAAAATCATGTAAAATTTAATATGTAAATTCTCTAACTTCTCGGTTCCGTTATTTCAATCTAATGCTCGTAATAATTTTGGAGACAATAAAAGGACAAAAGAATTGTGTAACAACCCGCATATTTATCGATTTTATATTTAAATATTTTATTTAAATATTTTATCGTTAGTCGGATGTTAGTCCGAAAAGCTACTTTTTGCATACGGTCAAATTAGGACTCGAGACCACCTTCATTGAGTCCAAAATGACGTTTGCGATCTTTTTGAGTGTAAACTTCGATATGTTTGGAGATAGTGAAATTTTCGTCACTTTTTGTGTTGGGCTTTTGGTTTGGGCTGCACCTCTTCTAACTCAGCCCAACCCTTTCCTTCTCTTCATCACTTCATCTACTTGCATAAACTTTGAAGCTTTAGCAAAAATGGTGGAGGGAATAGGAAATTAAAATTCCAAGCTCAAGTTCTTTAGCAAATTCAACATCTAACTCCAAATTCAAAGTGAAGACATTGATTCAAGCTTGTGGTTGATCTTTGCTTTGCCCCCGAGCTTCGTCTTCATCAAATTCCGTGAAAAGGTGAGATTTTTGATCTCACATCTTGCCTATAATTGTCATTGGACTGTTGGGGATGATCCCTCATCACTTTAGCATGTTTGTTTGCATTTGGTTTGGATTGGATTGGCGAAAAACTACAAATTTTGGCGTTTTGGTGAGTTTATGGCCTTAAGTCGTTTCTGGCCATCGCTAGGTCGTCCATGAGTTAACTCCTTAGGTCGTCCAGGCTGCTAGCTCGCGTGTTGAAAAGTCTCCACTTTCTTAGGTCGTTCACGAGTTAAGACTTAGGTCGCTTGCGTGCTTAGGTCGTCCTGGCTTAGGTCGCAGGGAAATAAGTCGTAGGTCGAAACAGCTTTAGGTTATAGGTCGTTGCCGACCTAAAATTCCTAGGCAAACCACTAAGTCGCTCGACTTTTGTTAAGTCTTAGGTCGTTGCCGACCTATATCCCCCAGGCAAATGTTAGGTCGCTCGCACTGGCTTATCTCGTAGGTCGTCTCCGACCTAAGCTTCTTTTCCATAAGTCGTTCGCGAGTCAAGTGTTAGGTCGTCTCCGACCTAACGCCCCTTGTCACCTTAGGTCGTAGCTCGTAAGTCGCTCGACCCTGCTAAGTCTTTAAGTCGCTCGAGTTAGGTCGGCCAGTATATCTCGTAGGTCGTCTCCGACCTAATATTTCCCCTGCTATTTCACTAGGTCGCTTGACCTTAAGTCGTAGGTCGTCGCCGACCCAACACTTCTTCTGCTATCACCCTGTTAGGTCGCTCGTCTACTATGTCGGCCTAGTTTACCTCGTAGGTCGTCTCCGACCTAAGTCCCACTATGTCGCAAGTTGTTAAGTCGGCTATCCTTAAGTCTTTCGCTACCCTTAACTCCAGTTAGGTCGCTCGACCACAAACCACTGAGTCGTAGGTCGCCTCCGACCTTACCCTTAGGTCGTATGACCTACTTTTCCTTAGGTCGCTTGACCAGCTTGCCTTCACTAAGTCATACCGTGACGGGGCGCTGCCCCGCACCCCGCCGGGGGCTCTGCCCCCCGGACCCCCACGACCTGACCGGTCACTCTGCGTAGGCAATCTTATCTGAAAAGCGTTCAACAGAACTTCAACTTTGATGCATTTTGAGCTAATTTCCTTGGATTTTGTTCACGTCTTCGAATGTGAATTTTTGTGATAGATTGTTTCAACAATCGTTTTATGACTTGTCACTTTAAAGATATGAAGGTTTTAATACTAGTAGTAAATATCAAAACTCTTTCATCAAATCGATTTCAACACTATTTTTAATATCAAAAGTTCGTTTTCTCAAACTGATTTCCAATCTACTAATATATATAAGCCTTTACTTCACTCGAATGAGAAATCGACTTAAACGACTTAGTAAAACGAGTGGTATGAAACGCTTGCGTTCACTTCGTCGGTTAGCTCTTGGACTTGTTCGATTGAACCCTTTTCGTGACAATTTCCTAGTGAAGATTTACAGCTTGTTCGTAAATATTTAAGTTAAGCAAGTGGTTATAGGACATGAAGCTAAACTCATATATTTACTAGCTTGGTGTGATTGACACTTCTCGCTGATCATGATGATCATTTTATGATTTAGACTAGCAATTGTGCGATGTCTCTTTGTCCGTATGAAGGACTGTACTTCATTTTATTGAGCTTCGTCTCATTTCTTTGTGGGCTGGCAACCCAAGTACTTTTAATGTGTTTCGATTCATCTGATGCACTGTTTGTACTACATCGATGTCTCTGTCTTTCCGATTCATTGGACGTACCGTTTGCACTGCGTCAATGTTTGATTCATCTGATGTACCGTTTGTACTACATCGATGTCTCGGCTTTCTAGTTCATTGGACGTACCATTTGCACTACGTCAATGTTCTGAATTGTATTGTCTGTCTGGTTCATTGGACGTACCGTTTGCACTGCGTCATTGTTCAATTCATTGGACGTACCGTTTTCACTGCGTCAATGTTCAATTCATCTGATGTACCGTTTGTACTACATCGATGTCTCTGTCTTTTCGATTCATTGGACGTACCGTTTGCACTGCGTCAATGTTTGATTCATCTGATGTACCGTTTGTACTACATCGATGTCTCGGCTTTCTGGTTCATTGGACGTACCGTTTGCACTGCGTCAATGTACCGGCTTTCATGCTCCTGTTTGGGATTGGCCATCCTTTTCTTGTGATTTCCGGATTTCTTGTTGTGATTTCTAGGATTTATGTTTCACCACCTTTTTCAGTTGGCATTGATATGTATGTCATTTATTGTGGCTTGGTGAATTAAATTAAGAATATGACATTCTTTTTAATCTTTGAGAAGATTCTTATGATATTGATTAATCTCTGGATTTATTTTCGATTAGATACTTATCACAGTATGACTTTATAGTTATCATACGTTTTTGTTATATCTCTTATTCTATATCACTTTATCTGATATTTATAGCTAGACTGATCCGTTTATTATTTTCTTCTTAAATAATACTCGGGTCAGACTGAGATTTTACAGGTGCTTCCTCATGACTTCTTATCTGGAGCCATCTTCTGACTTTTGGCTAACTACTCTAGTTTAGTAGTTTTTGTTGTATGCATTTGAGATGAGACTCCTTGATGTATACGTATTCTATTGTCTTGCACTTGTATCTATTCTTTTGTGTTATTGTGGATCTTATTTGACCACTACTCTGATGTACACTTTCATGTGTGTTATATTCATATCTATTTCCGCCTTTGTGATATGAATTGTCTGTGACTGATTTGTGTTATGTTTATCTCTATATTTGTTTCCGAAGATTATATATATAGCCACCGTGTGATAGCTTTGTGTTTGTATCGGTATGTCGGATTTCCTCTTTAAAAGATATGCATTCTATTCTATCTGACATATCGGTGCTCGCACAAAGAAGTTACACGGATGGTCGCTCCTCAACAGCCTTATTCTCCGTGCTAATTGACAGCACTACATTGTAGTGTTCTTGGTTAGCATGGGTATAGAGGTGGGGCGTTACAAATTGAGCCAAAAATTATTCTATATTCATCAATTTTAGAACGTAAAACTCAACATAGGGCAATTCCATTCATATACCAATAATTAACATAAATTAAAAAATACAACAAACTTGGCAATGGTACGTGGTTAGCACAAAATATTGCTAAATAACAAATTTATTTTTAATTGCAATAAGAGGTCTTTAAGCGAAGAAATAAAGATAAGTTGCTACAAAAACTGAAAAATCATCTGAAATTAACCTTTCAATCACATGACTCATCGATTCCATTATTTCAGCTTAAAAATATACAACAAATTATTTGGCAATAACAAACTAAGCCGTGAATAAAAAATAAACATAAAGAAATGACCCAAAATATCTTTCTATATTTATTAATTTTAGAATGGAAAACTTAATACATTTATTATTCAAATATAAAACTCAAATGAGAACTAGAATTAAATAAATGGAAGATGCTTGGTAAAAATACAACTAAATAACAAAATTTAATTTTTACTCATAATAAAATCTTGAAGTTAACAAACTGAGATAAGTTACTACAAAATTGATAAACCACCTAAAATTTAGTCTTTCAATTCTCTAACTCATTTTATTATTTCAATCTAAAATACACAATAATTTAGGTAAGAATTAAAAGTCCACCTTTAATAAAAAATAATAATAAACATAAGTAAATGAGCAAAAAATTATTTTATAGTTATTAATTTTGAAACGAAAACGTAAAACATTTATGTTATTTAGAGCAAGCTTAAAAATGGAAGTTATATTATTCCATAGTTATGGGTGTAAATGATTAGTTATTAAATGATTTAAATATATATATATATATATATATATTTTTACTAATAGTTGTAATATCCCTGGTGTCACATTTTTTTGTGTCAGCGTAAACTACCAAAAATGCCCCTTTACAGTATTAAGGAATCTTAATATTCCTTAAAAATAAGATATAACAATTAAACTTGTCTGATATTAACAAATCTTAATATCTCCTAAAAATAGAATCTAACAAATAAACATCTTTACAAATTCAAATTATCCACCTACACTTAAAAATAAGATCTAACATATAAACAATTTTTCTTTATTAATTAGCTACAAATTCATTGTTTATTAATCAACAACACATATAAAAATCAAACTAACAAAAAATCAGATGTTGCAACTTAGAAATAAAAGTTTAAATTAACTACACATTATTTCAATGTAAAAACATGGCTAAATATTTGTGCAAACCATTTTTTCTTGAACGTGTTAATCATATATAATCTGTAGAAAAATAATTCATACGCGAGACACATTCCCTTATCACGCATGAAGCACGTGCCCAAATGCTCGTTAATAGTAATAAATTTGATGAAATACATTTTTTGTGTTAACATAAACTACCAAAAATGCCCCTCAACATACATTATCACATCTTTATATCCATAAAAATAGGACATAATAATTAACTTTCCTTTACATTTCAAAACATTATCTACAAATGTCACCAACATCACTTAAAAATAGGATCGAGCAAGTAATCTTCTTTTTTATTAATTTGTTTTGTATTAATTAATAATATGAAAAAAAAATCAAACTAACAAAAAATTAAATATTACACCTTAAAAATAAAAATCCAAACTAACTACATATGATTTCAATCCAAAAGTATGATGTAACAACCCGCATATTTATCGATTTTATATTTAAATATTTTAATCGTTAGTTTGATTTTAGTCCAAAAAGATACTTTTTGCATACGGTCAAATTAGGACTCGAGACCACCTCCATTGAGTTCAAAATGACGTTTGCGATCTTTTTGAGTATAAACTTCGATATGTTTGGAGTTACTGGAATTTTCGCCACTTTTTCCCGCTTGTGACTTTGGTTGGACTGCACCCTTCATTAGCTCAGCCCAAACCTCCTCTTCATTTCATTCATCATATCCTAATACTTCAAGCTTCTTCAATAATGGTGGTGGGAATGGGAAATTAAAATTCCAAGCTCAAGTCTTCATTGCAAATCCATCATTCAACTTCAAATTCAAGTAAAGACATTGATTCAAGCAAGTGGTTGATCTTTGCATAGCATTTCAAGCTTCATCTTCATCCATTTTAGTGAAAAGGTGAGATTTTTATCTCACATTCTTGCCTATATCTATCTTGGATCTGTTAGGGATGATTTCCTATCATTTTAGCATGCACGATTGCTTTTGGTTTGGATCGAATCGGCGAAAAACTCCAATTTTCAGTGTTTTGGCAAAAATCTGGGCTTAGGTCGTTCTGCCTGCGCTAGGTCGTTCGGCGTGGAAAAATCTCTGCCTGCATATACAGCGTTCTGCGCTTAGGTCGTAGGTCGCTCGGAGGAGTTAGGTCGTAGGTCGCTCGGGGGAGTTAGGTCGTAGGTCGCTCGGCCATACTTAAGTCGCGATCTACATGGTCGCTTGACCCCGTACCCCTTTAGGTCGTGTACACTTTAGGTCGCGCACCCAGTTAGGTCGCGTACCCCTTTAGGTCGCGTGCCCCTTAGGTCGCGTACCCCTTTAGGTCGCGTACCCCTTTAGGTCGCGTACCCCTTTAGGTCGCGTACCCCTTTAGGTCACGTACCCCTTTAGGTCGCGTACACTTTATGTCGCGCACTCTTTAGGTCGCGTACCCCTTGGGTCGCACCACCTTGACGTCGCTAGGTCGCGCACCCCTTTGCCTTTATATCACTAGGTCGCTCGCTCGATTAGGTCGCGCCCCTTTTGACCACTTAGGTCGCTCGCTCGATTAGGTCGCGCCCCTTTTGACCACTTAGGTCGCTCACCTCGATAGGTCGCTTGGCCTCGGTATCGTTAGGTCGCTCGGCCTTGCCTCTGATAGGTTGCAAGCTTTGTTAGGTCGTTCGGCCTTAAACATTTAGGTCGCTCGATCATCTCTATGTTAGGTCACGTGAGGGTATAGGTCGCTCGGTACCTCACTGTTAGGTCGCATGGCCTTGATTTCTTTAGGTCGCTCGGCCCTGGATACCACTAGGTCGCACGGCTCTTGATACCACTAGGTCGTTTGACCTGAATCATGTTAGGTCGCTCGGCATGCTATGTCGCACCATCTACTTTCACTTTGATGCTTTTTGAGTTGATTTCCTTGGATTTTATTCACGTCTTCGAATGTGAATTTCTGAGATTGATTGTTCTACAATCATTTTTGTGTTTTGTCACTTTAAAAATATGAAGGTTTCAATACTAGTAGTAAATATCAAAACTCTTTCATCAAAACGATTTCAACTCTATTTTATTACGAAAGCTCTTTTCCTAAACTGTTTTCTAATCTATTAGTATATACAAGCCTTTACCTCACTCGGACGAGAAATCTAATTAAACGACTTAGTAAAACAAGTGGTATGAAATGCTTGCATTTACTTCGTCGGTTAATTCTTGGACTTGTTCGATTGAACCTTTTTGTGACAATTTTCTAGTGAAGATCTACAGTTGGTTCGTAAATATTTAAGTTAAGCAAGTGGTTATGGGACATGAAGCTAAACTCATATATTTACTAGCTTAGTGTGATTGACACTTTTTGATGATCATGATGGTCATTTTCGTGATTTAGACTAGCAATTGTGCGATGTCTCTTTGTCTGCGTGGGAGACTAAACCCCGTTCGAGTGTCATGGTCTTCGGGCCGTTTCGTGTGTCATGATACTCGGGCCTAACGTGTGGCGTTTCGGCTCAAAATTTAATGGTTAGCTACCATGAGATAACATCTCGTCGTGTGATACATATGTTGGTGAGTTTTCATACTCCCCTTTTGTGATAGGCCTCCCCCTTTTTGTGATTTCTGGATTTCGTGTGTTGATTTCTGGAATTTTGTGCTTCACCAATTTTCGTGATTTCAATTGATAGGTCTTATCAATTTTTGTGCATTGGTGAATTCGTGTGTCATTGACTTGTTGTGAGTACAAGTTTTGGGTATGATACCCTTTTCTATCTTTGAGAAGATTCTTGTGATATTGATTAATCTCTCATTGATTATCATTTACATACTTATAATAGTATGCCATTATGGTTATTACCTGTTTATGCCATATCTTTTATTCTATATATCATGTCATCTGATATTTATAGCTAGACTGATCCGTTTATTATTTTCTTATAAATAATACTCGGGTCAGACCGAGATGTTACAGGTGCTTCTGCTTGACTTCTCTTCTGGGATTACTCTGACTTTTGGTTAACTACTTAGATTAGTAGTTTTTGTTGTATACATTTGAGATATAGACTCCGTGATGTATACTTATTCTTTTGTGTAGCTTGTAGCTACTCTTTTGTGTTATTGTGGATCTTTCTGACCACTACTCTGATGTACACTTTCATGTGTTATCTATTCATATCTTTTTCCGCCTTTGTGATATGGATGTCTATGACTGATTTGTGTTATGTTTATTTCTATATTTGTTTCCGAGGATTATATACAGCCATCGTGTGATAGCTTTGAGTTTGTATCGGTATGTCGGACTTCCTCTTATGCTTGTTATTCTATCTGACATATCGGTGCTCGCACAAAGCAATTACATGGATGGTCGCTCCTCAACAGCCTTATTCTCCGTGCTAGTTGACAGCATTACACCGTAGTGTTCTTGGCTAGCGTGGGTATAGAGGTGGGGCGTCACAGCTTGGTATCGGAGCCAAACTTCGGAACAATGTAGAATATAGTAACAAGGATCATCGTCCTAAGTCCATCTTAGGAGTCATGCCTTAGGATTAATTCGAGTCTTCGAACCGATTCATCCTATTTTCTTTATGATTCCTTGTTTCACCTATCAAGAATGTTTGATATTTATACGGTGAATAACCTTTTTCTTCTTTCTCTTCTCTCTTTCTTAAAGAAGAGAATGTCTAGACCAGGCCGTCCCAGAGCCAGACCATCTACTGTTGCTCCCCAAGATGGAGTTTTTATGACTGCTCAGCAGCTTCTTGATTTAGTAAAGAATGCTCAAGTAGCTGGTTCTAATCCGGAACTTACTCATCCTAAGTCTGGATTTGCACATTTGTGCAACGATTGCACCAACTTGGGTGGGAAGCCATTCAAAGGCTCTGAAACTATTATTGAAGTCCAGGCTTGGTTAAGAACATGTGATCGAATCTTTTCTCGCATGAACCTTATTGATCTTCACCGAGTTCAGGTGGCTTCTTCTATGCTCCAAGAAAGAGCATTGGATTGGTATGAGCTTCTTATTTCTAAGATTAATGAAGCGGATCTCACCTGGGAGCTATTTCGGGAACGCTTCGAATTGAAATTTGTACCAGAAGCTGAGAAAGTGACATTGGCTCGTCGTTTCATAGACTTTGTTCAAGGTACATCCTCTGTGGCAGATTATGTCGCATCCTTCGAGTCACTATCTAAATATGGAGTCGAATATATCAATACTCCATTGAAGAAGAATCAAAGATTTGTTTATGGCTTAAACAAAAATATCAAGAAGCCATTACTTCTAAAATTAGAAGTTTCTTTTGACCAGCTCGTCGATATCGCTCTTCGTCTTGAAGAGGCTGATAGGGAAAGTGATGTTGAAGTGGTGGGGGCTAAACCGAACTTCAACCACAATAAGAAAAGGCCTAACAGATTCAAAGGTCCTTATCCCAACAAAAAGGGTAAGCAAGCAACTCCTGCTGCAAAGGCTCCTTCTCCTAGTAGTGGGAAATGCTTCAACTGTGGTTCTAGGGACCATTTTGCGAACAAGTGTTCAAAGCCCCGTTCTTGTCGCTATTGTAAAATCCCGGATCATTATATGCATCTATGCCCTAGGCTTCAAGACAAAAAGGAGGGAAAGTTAAATGTGGCTCAAGCCCCTGGCAACACATCTCGCGGTCAAGGTATGTCTCATTCTGTCCTTGACGGCATTATTATATTTCATGGTCAACCTATTCGAGTTCTTTTTGATACGGGTGCATCCCATTCTTTTATATCGAAGGAACTTGTAGACACTTTTTCTTTAAGTGTTGTTGCTTTAATGACTTCTTTAAGAATTGCGAATCCGGTTGGTGGATCCGCAACTCTTAGTTTGCTTTGTAAAGATGTCGAGATTATTTTGTGTGATTTTTCTTTCCTAGCCGATTTGCATGTCATGCGTTACTTAGGCTTTGGAATGATTTTGGGTATGGATTGGCTGAACCGTTATGAAGCTCATATCCTATGTCCTGAGCGGACTATTTATCTTCGACATCCACTATCTGTTAATCAGATTTCTATTGTTCTTAAAGATTCGGATTCCGTTTTGGTTGCATCTTTATATTCTCTAAATCCTCTTGATGATGACAATGATGATGAGGAAGATGTCATTTCTCTTATTCACGTTGTTCGTGAATTTGCCGACATTTTTGAGCCCGTCTTAGGATTACCACCTAAGCGAGCAATTGAGTTCAAAATTAATCTTATACCTGGAGCTCAACCTATTACTCGTCCTCCTTATCGCATGTCAAATAAAGAGAATGAGGAGATGCGCAAACAATTATCCGAATTGGAGACGAAGCAATTTATCGCTCTAGTTCCTCGCCTTGGGGAGCTTCAGCTATTTTTGTGAAGAAATTTGATGGTACACTTCGGCTTTGCGTTGACTACCGCAAGCTTAATGACCTCACTATCAAGAATAAATATCCTTTACCTCGGATTGATGATCTATTTGACCAACTTAGTGGTGCTAGAGTCTTTTCACAGTTAGACTTGGCTACTGGTTTCCATCAGCTTCGTATTGCTGAGGATAGTATCCCTTTGACATCGTTCCGTACTCATTATGGATCTTATGAATGGCTTGTTATGCCATTTGGTTTAACGAATGCTCCAGCTTATTTCGTTGACCTTATGAATCGAGTTTTCAAAGATTTCCTCGATCGATTTGTTCTCATCTTTATTGATGATATTCTTGTGTATTCTAAAACCGAGGAGGAACATGAAAAGCATCTTCGGATTGTATTGGAAACTCTTAGGAGCAATCAATTAAAAGCAAAATTTTCTAAATGCCACTTTTGGCAATCTAGAGTGAAGTTTCTCGGTCTTATTATTTCTGAGTCCGGAATATCAGTGGATCCTTCAAAGATTGAAGCGATTCAAAATTGGAAGAGACCGGAGAGCGTGACCGAAATCCGTAGCTTTCTCGGATTGGCAGGTTATTACCGCTGTTTCATAAAAGACTTTTCTAAAATTGTTGTACCTCTTACTGGCTTAACAAAGAAAGGTGTTAAATACATTTGGTCGGACCAATATGAAGCTTCTTTCCAGAAATTAAAAGAACTTCTTTCTGATGCTCATATTCTTGTTATTCCCGAAGGAAATCAAGATTTTGTTGTTTATACCGATGCTAGTCGCGTTGGTTTGGGTGCTGTTCTTATGCAAAAAGAACGTGTTATTGCTTATGCTTCTAGGCAATTAAAGCCGGCTGAGACTAGATATGCCACTCATGATTTAGAACTCGCGGCTATTGTTTTCGGCCTTCGAATTTGGCGACATTATCTTTTGGGAGAGAAATTTGTACTTTATACCGATCATAAGTCCTTGAAATATTTATTTTCTCAAAAGGAACTTAATTTTCGTCAACAGCGTTGGCTCGAATTCCTTGCCTCTTATGATCTTGATATTCTTTATACTCCCGGAAAGGGAAATCGTGTTGCCGATGCACTTAGTCGCAAGCAACAAGCGGTTGTTTCTATGATGATATCCGAATGGAATGATCTCGAGGTTCTATCCACTTGTGAGATTCAAGATCATGTTTCCAATTTATGTTCGTCTCTTGTTCTGTGTAGCCTTGAGGCTCATCCTTCTCTTTTAGACCGCATTCTTGAAGCTCAAAAGCTAGATCCCGAATTGGCTCTTCTTGGCCAAAATGTTAGGGATAGAATTAATATTGAAGGTTTGAAAGACTTTGATATTGATTCTCATGGCGGCATTTGAAAGTTTGGTAGACTTATCGTGCCAAATATTCGTGATCTTCGTAATGATATTTTAGAAGATTCTCATCATTCTAAATTTACCATTCATCCCGGTAGTAGTACAATGTACGCAGATATGAAGCGACTTTATTACTGGGAGGGAATGAAATCAGATATTGCTAACTTCGTTAAGCGTTGCATGACTTGCCAACTTGTCAAGGACGAACATCAAAGGCCTGGTGGGTTATTGCAACCTTTAGAGATTCCAATTTGGAAGTGGGATCAAATTTCCGTGGATTTTATCGATGGCCTTCCCCGTTCTCGTTCGAGTCATGATAGCTTATGGGTGATTGTTGATAGACTTACTAAATCCGCCCATTTTATTCCCGTTCAGTCCAAACGAACCGTTCCTCTTTTGGCCAAACTCTTTATCAAAGAAATTGTTAAATTACATGGAGTTCCTACTTCTATTGTTAGTGATCGTGATCCATTGTTTACTAGTGGATTTTGGAAGAGTCTTCAAAAAGCTTTGGGAACGAAGCTTAATTTTAGCACCGCTTATCACTCCCAGTCCGATGGACAAACCGAGCATGTGAATCAAACTCTTGAAGATCTTCTTCGTTCTTGTGTGCTTGATTTTGGTGGAAGTTGGGAAGATCATATTTCACTTGTTGAATTTTCCTATAATAATAGCTTCCAATCAAGTATTGGTATGGCGCCTTTCGAGGCACTCTATGGAAGGCCATGCCGATCTCCTTCTTGTTGGCTTGAGGTCGGTGAGAAGCTGGTCTTAGGTTCAGATTTTATTCGAGATTCCACGGAAAAGATTGATCTTATTCGACATAGGATGAAAGAAGCTCAAAGTAGACAAAAATCCTATGCCGATAACCGAAGAAGGAAATTAGAATTTTCTGTTAAAGATCTTGTATTTGCTCGTGTATCACCTATGAAGGGTGTTGTACGCTTCAGTCGATCGGGAAAATTAGCGCCTTGATATATTGGGCCATTTCCTATCACTGAACATATTGGTTCCATAGCTTATCGCCTTTTGTTACCGGCTCAGTTTTCTGCTATTCATGACGTGTTTCACGTTTCTCAATTATGGAAGTGCCTTCGGGATTCCGATTCTATTCTTGAGCCTGGTGTTGTGGAAGAGATTGAAGTTTCACCTAATTTAACTTATGAGCAGCATCCTATTCGAATTATTGCTTCGGAGGTCAAACGACTTCGAAATAAAGATGTTCCGCTTGTTAAAGTTCAATGGTCCTCAAATCCTAAGGATTGCTCTTGGGAATCTAGAGAATTCATCGAGCGTACACATCCGGACTTACTTTCTCATGCTCTTTAAGGTGAACTTCTTATTTCAAATTTCTTTTGTGTTAATATGCTTTTATGGTTGTTACTTTTTATTTCCATCTTATATATTGCGAGGACGCAATTTCTTTAAGGAGGGGAGTCTGTAACAACCCGCATATTTATCGATTTTATATTTAAATATTTTATTTAAATATTTTAATCGTTAGTTGGATTTTAGTCCAAAAAGCTACTTTTTGCATATGGTCAAATTAGGACTCGAGACCACCTCCATTGAGTTCAAAATGACGTTTGCGATCTTTTTTAGTATAAACTTCGATATGTTTGGAGTTAGTGGAATTTTCGCCACTTTTTCCCGCTTGTGACTTTGGTTGGACTGCACCCTTCATTAGCTCAGCCCAACCCTCCTCTTCATTTCATTCATCAATTCCTAATACTTCAAGCTTCTTCAAAAATGGTGGTGGGAATGGGAAATTAAAATTCCAAGCTCAAGTCTTCATTGCAAATCCATCATTCAACTTCAAATTCAAGTAAAGACATTGATTCAAGCAAGTGGTTGATCTTTGCATAGCATTTCAAGCTTCATCTTCATCCATTTTAGTGAAAAGGTGAGATTTTTATCTCACATTCTTGCCTATATCTATCTTGGATCTGTTGGGGATGATATCCTATCATTTTAGCATGCACGATTGCTTTTGGTTTGGATCGAATCGGCGAAAAACTCCAATTTTCAGTGTTTTGGCAAAAATCTGGGCTTAGGTCGTTCTGCCTGCGCTAGGTCGTTCGGCGTGGAAAAATCTCTGCCTGCATATACAGCGTTCTGCGCTTAGGTCGTAGGTCGCTCGGGGGAGTTAGGTCGTAGGTCGCTCGGGGGAGTTAGGTCGTAGGTCGCTCGGGGGAGTTAGGTCGTAGGTCGCTCGGCCATACTTAAGTCGCGATCTACATGGTCGCTTGACCCCGTACCCCTTTAGGTCGCGTACACTTTAGGTCGCGCACTCAGTTAGGTCGCGTACCCCATTAGGTCGCGTGCTCCTTAGGTCGCGTGCCCCTTAGGTCGCGTGCCCCTTTAGGTCGCGTACCCCTTTAGGTTGCGTACCCCTTGGGTCGCACCACCTTGACGTCGCTAGGTCACGAGTCTATAGGTCGCGCACCCCTTTGCCTTTATATCACTAGGTCGCTCGCTCGATTAGGTCGCACCCCTTTTGACCACTTAGGTCGCTCGCTCGATTAGGTCGTGCCCCTTTTGACCACTTAGGTCGCGCCCCTTTTGACCACTTAGGTCGCTCACCTCGATAGGTCGCTTGGCCTCGTGAAACGATCCAACTTTCCACTACCAGAAAGTCACATCATCATTAAGAAAGAAAGGGGTGAGAGATAGAAAAGATAAAGAAGAAAGAACTAAACAACATCAGAATCTCACAGCGGAACGAATAAATTATATTAATCACATAAATATTACATAGTATCATATACATCAGAGTTACACAGATAATACATCACATACTAGACAGTTATAATCACCTGTCTAGTTAATACAACTCGACACATCTTAAATACAACATAGAGATACCAACACAGCGGAAAACTATATATCTATAACGCTGAAGCCTCCTGCTTCATTGCTCCTCCACAAATCGTCAAAGCTAACCTGAATCTCTTGGCTACTCGTAAAAATTTGAGTACCCGAGAGTTTAAGAAAAACAGAAATAAACTCCGGGTCAGACATGGGTCTGGTGTGAGTAACAGGTTAAAGTTGCTTAACTTTGAAAAACCTTTGAAAACAAAAGGTATCACGTAAGACTTCCCACACATAAACATGGAAAAGTTTTTACCTTACGCTAACCAAACATTTGATAGGAAATCCAGTGATATTATAATAGTGTCTAGGGTTTTCAAGTAAAATACAGAAATAGTTGGAAAGCTTACATCTCACGTTCAAACATAGTTGGGCACAACTAATACGTACGGCACTTATTGGAGATTGGATTCCATACAATGGCAGGGCTACTGGGGTACCGCCCATCACAGTACCTGGCCTAGATCAGCGTACCGAGGATTACTCCCAATCCCCTGCAACACAAGGTCGGAACCATCCCTTACTGGATAATTCCCGCACAAGACACCCCAGCAGTTGTTGCAATCAACTGCCCACACAACCGAAATAAAAAGGGACATCTAGATAGGGGTAATCTTGTCCTACTTGGGTGCTACCCACTAACCTTGTTGCACCTCCCCTGTTTTAGCCATTCCCGGTTGATGAGGCTTGAGGCTACGATTACCTTTAGAGAACACATCTCTTAGAATGCTCATCGTCCACCTGATGATGTTTTGAAAGCATTCAATCCATACAAGTTCGTTCCGGGTTCGAACGAAACCGAAGGCATTATCTCGTTACACTCATTTTGGAATCACCCTCAGAGTTAACGACAATAACCCTTGCACTTTGAATCTTCATCTTCACTTGAGATTCACGACCTATCGTTAATTTGGGTCGATGTGGTTTTCGGATATCCAAATCTGGAAACCCGATCCCGGTCTCATCGAAATCCAAATCGCCATCTTTTAAGGCCAAGTTGTTTTAAAGTTTAAAACAATTCAATTCAATTATCTATATACACACAGATAGATAAATCATAATATCACAATAGATAATCACATTATCATCATAAACAGATAATCCATATTATCAACTCAAACAGATAATCAATATTATCATACTTAAAACAAGCATCCATATCACATAGATATTATTCATCTCATATCTGAGATCACAATCAACCAATGGGATATCAATATCATTCATCCATAAGCAATGATTTATTAACTACAATCTATAATCAATTTAAAATGAATTAAATTAATTACTTCTATCTCTAATTAATTTAAAGTAAATTAAATTAATTACTACATCTATAAATCCTGCTTATACAACCATTAATTAGGTAAAGATCAATTTAATTAATCATTCTCTAAATATTCATCTTGATTAAACACCTGTGATTAATCATTCTCTAATTACAATAAGTAATTAGTCTTTTAATTAATTCCATAAATTTATCATTCTAAGTCATTTACAGTAATTAACATGTAATTACTTCATTTGTTAATTAATAAAATTAATTACATTTATCCTTAATTAATTACATGAATTAATCACCTCATTATTAATTATTCCTTAATTAAACAATTCGTAATTACATCATTAATTATATTAATTAATGATATTAATTATATTAATTAATGATATCTAATTTATATTTATATTAAATTACTTCATTTAAGTTAATTAAGTAATTTAATCTTTAATTAAACACAATTATTAATCCCCTGATTAATAACAAACCAGTAATTAACTATCCTTAATTACTTATTAAATAAATTAATTATCCCATGATTAATTATCTCCATTAATTAATCCTTTGATTAATTACAAAAGTAATTACCCAAATTACTTCACTTACAAATCATCTTGTATTATTTACATCAAGTAATTATCTTCTAATTACATTCCTAAGTAATTATGCTCCATTAATTACACTAAGTAATTTCACTTCCAATTTATCAAATGGCTATCTTAAATTAATTAAACTAAATTAATTAACTTAAATTAATCATATCATCAAAATTAATTACAATAAGTAATTAATCCTTTAATTACTTTTATCAAGTAATTACATTTAACAATTTACACTAGATTATCTAAATTAATCTAATTAATTATCAAAATTAATCACATTAATTTATTATTTAAATAATCCTTAGTTAATTATCTTCATTAACTAAAAACAATTCCTTAATTACTCCCTTAATTAATCTCTAAACATAAATTAATCTAAATTATTAATTTATACATAAGTCATTCCTTAATTATCTTATTAATTAATTTACTTCAATATTTTTAATTATCTCTAAGATAATCCATTTCTTTATAAATGATTTTATAAATATTAAAGTGTATTTAAAACATTACACTTCTAAATTTAGATTCAAATTTCATTTTGAATTTAAGATTCCAAATGATTATATATTCAAAATCCTTTTTATAAGAGAACATTATCAAAATCCAATTGAAATATTTATTTGAAAACAAATTGTTGGTATTTACAACAAGCTAGAAGTTGGAAGGATGAGTCATTTGGAAGTTGTGAAGGGAATTAATGATTTTTTATTTATCAAAATGATTTTTTATAAAAAGAACTTTATCAAAATCCAATTGTTGGTATTCACAACAAGCTAGAAGTTGGAAGGATGAGTCGTTTAGAAGTTGTGAAGGGAATTAATGAGAATGTTTGTATGTTGAGTTTGCCGGATCATCTTCCTATTGCCAATGTTGACAATATCAATCACTTGGTTCCATTTCATGAGGATAAGAGTATCGAAGACAAAGAAACTGTAAATTCGAGGACGAATTTCTGTCAACCGGGGGAGGATTGTAATGACCCGTATTTTTACGGATCGAAAAAGTTCGTAAAAATCTGGAATTCTTAGCGTTGTTAAGTCGTTTCAGATTTTGGGCAGAATTTTGTTCAAGTCCTAAGTCGTGACCGACTTATAGATTGGACGACTTAAGGGAAGGAAGACTTAAGTCGGTGACGACTTAAGAGTTAGATCGTCTGGTAGCTTAGGTCGTGTAGGAAGTAAGTCGTGGGATAGGATAGGTCGAATGAGCGACTTAAGTTAGTGGCGACTTAGGAGTTAGCGACCTAAGGTTTGGAGCGACCTAGGCATTGGGATAAGTCATGGGGAAATTAGGTCGTATGGGGTGGCTTAGGTCGAGTGACCGACTTAGGAAGTGTACGACCTAAGAGATAGACGATCTAAGGAACTGACCGACTTAGGAGAGGTTGGGACGACTTAAGGATTAGGCGACATAAGAAGTAAGCGACCTAAGAAAATGGACGGGTTAAATGTTAGGTCGGCTGGGCGAGTTAACGACTTAAGGAGTGTTGGAGTTAGGATGTGAGCGACCTAAGTCTAGCAGTTAAGTCGTAACTCAGTTGAGTCGCGGCCGAGTTAAGGGAATAGGGTGATGAGTCGTTGGGTCGTTTGGACATGTTTAGTTAGGTCGTAGCCCGGCTAAGTTAGTATGTCGTGTGAGTTGCTAAATCGAGGCGGGTGTTAGGTCGTATACAGTTAGGTCGCACCTGTTGTTGAGTTGTTATGTCGTGTACCTGTTAAGTCGTATGGTTTCTGATAGGTCGCGCGCATATGCTGTGTTAAGTCGCGAGCGACCTAGGAGTTAAGATGTTAAGCCGTTAGGTCGGCAATAGTAAGTCGCGCGCATTAGGTCGTAGGTCGTTGGCATATTAAGTCACAGATGCGCATTGTTTTAAGTCATTAGGCGTTAGGTCGTTGATCTGTTGAGTCGAAGGTCGGAGAAAGGGATAAGTCGGAGACGACTTATAGAGGCAGACGACCTAAGTTTTTAGCCTATAAATACTCGCCATTTTCTCACTTTTTGGGATCCGGTTTTCGAAGCGACGAAGTGCTGCCATTTTGAGAGCTCGACTTCTACACTTCTTCACTTCTTTTCTCCACTCTAATCTAGTGATTCCTTTCATCCATATCGAAGATCAAATCGAAGATTGAAGAGCTTAGATTGAAGATCTTCATCCATCGAAGATAGATTTCATTGTTTGAAGCAGATTGGTGATAGATCAAGTTAGATCCTTCACTACCCAGATTTGAAGTGTGTTGCTTTTGGGTTGTTTAGGTGATTTGGTGAGTGGTGATTATCTCTCACACGGATCCAAAGGAGTATATCGGATCGTTGGCTTGATTTGGTGTTAAAATAGTGATTTCCATGCATTTTCCTAATCATATGTGTAGATCCATATAGATTCATTGTTCATGATGATTTGACATCCATTTTACTACATGTTAACCTATGCAAGTTCATTCATCAAGATTATAGAGATATTGTTCATGATTTCATGATTATTAGACTTTCAACTCTTTAATTACGAAATTTCCATTATTGTTATAATTGTCTACTTGGATCATATTTAAATGCTTGATTGCTTGGATTAATGTTTGACTTGGTTGATTGCTATGAATTAGATGATTGATGATTTGATTTAGACCGAGGATGATTCAAAAGCTAAGTGAAAGGCTCTTGAATTGGAAAAGCTGCTCGTGGCATATGTAGCGGATGATGAAGCTCATATGAATAGATTTGATGATGATGTTGAGATGAAGCTTTGCTATGATGATGATGAGGCGAAGCATGATATGAGATAGTCTTGGTCTAATCCAGGCGGGATCATTCCAAGCAAGTTGATAACTCGGTGATATGGTTCGAGTTTGAGGATAATGGATGCTCGAGAGGCGCTTGAGCTAGTATGGAAATAGTTGTCGAGGAGGATGACTAGAAGGCTGAGATCTCATTGTTGTTGAAGGTTCTAGCATGCTCAAAGCAGGAGTACGTTGGGCAGATTCGATAGTCCCTGAAGGCTACGGATTGGTAGTCAAGTACTCTGGGCAGATTCGATAGTCCTAGGCACGGGTCACGATGACGTGCGAGAGTTATGTCTAGAACCGGGGTTTCCATTAGCCCTTGACGGATGGCTGAAAGAATGTGTCGGTCATTCAATTAACGATGATATCGAAGCAATGATAACAGTGATAGCCAGAGTCATGGATGTTTGGTTGTATCGTCATTCGGTCTCAAGAGCGGTATTTTCTGGGTGCTTATCTGATCTTGGTTTAGGCCTTGGGGGTTTGTACTTGGAAAACATCGCCCTTGACTCGAGTGATAATTACTTTACTTTAAATTGTATGTTCTGCTATGTTTGCTTTTGCTTAGTGTGTGTCTGGGGCTATCACTGTAGAAAGAGGTTGGAGTGGGAGGGTTGTATTCCTATTCCTTTTACTTTGTACTCTTTTGGTATGTTGTTAGTTAATTTACCGCTCACTAAGACCGTTGTCTGACTCAAGGCTTTATGTTTTAATTCTTATTACCTTGGGCTGTTCGTCCATTTTGGGACGGGCAGACTAGGTAGTAGGTGACAGGTGTTGTTCTTGCTTCTCACGATGCTGATATCGAAGACGAGCTGAAGGGTTGCATATTATCTTCTTATATGTACTGGATATTCCGCTGTTTGTATAATCTCTGAGTGTTATGTAGTGAGGCTTGATGTATTGACTATTCTGATGATTGTATTCAACTATTATGAAGTTTTATTGATGAGATTCTATTCTGTGAAGCTTCACTATATATATATGTTCTATTGTATTTTGTCCATGCGCTGTGAGTAATACGATAGATTCTGTTATTTTAATTTACCCTGGCAATCGTCCATGGTCGCCTGGCACACTTTACAGCGCACTATCTCTAGGTTCAGTGCAGGGGTCATGGGCGGTCGTCACATTTGGTATCAGAGCTTTGGTTAATCGATTTTACCCAACGCTCGCTGACGTAACTACGTATGAGAGACGTAATTGTATTTTGATGGATGATTACTATATATAATATAGTAGATTGGAAGAGTTTGAGTCCTTTAAGCAGTTGTTTCTCAAGATATTCTGACCATTCCTTTTTATAGATATTGAGAATGAGTCTAAGAGGGAGACCAGCTGCTAGGGAAGGCCGTGCTACTGAAGGGGCTGCTGATTATGCTGCTATGTTCGAAGCTATGATGACTTCGATCATGAGAAGGATGCCAGCTCCGGGGCCATCGGTGGATGTTGGAGTTCAAGTTCAAACTCCAAGACCGGTGGATTTTGCTAAGCTGTGTAAGGACTACACTTCTCTTGGAGGAAAGGTTTTCTTGGGAACAGAATCAACCATTGAGGTCCAGAGATGGATAGATGCTTGTAGAAGGATCTTTGGTGACTTGGGATTGAGGATGCGACTAAGAGGAAGTTAGCATCAAGGCAGCTTCAAGGAAGAGCCTCTGATTGGTGGAACTCTATTACCATCAATACTCCGGAGGAAGAGATTACTTGGGAGCAATTCCAAGCCAGATTTGAAGCTAAGTTCATTTCCACTGCTCAGAAGTCTGTTCTGTTCAAGAAGTTTGTGGAGCTCAAGCAGGGAGGAAGACCAGTTCTTGAGTATGTTTCTGAGTTTGAAGCTTTATCCAAGTATGCCCGGTCGTATATTGAATCTGCTTATCAGAAGAATGAGAAGTTTGTGATAGGCTTGGATAATTATCTTGGGAGGCAGTTAGTGGATCATTTGGACGATTCATTTGAGAAGCTTGTGGAGAAAGCTCTCAGGAATGAGAGTCTGTTTCCTAAGGAAGGATCTGTTGTTGCTGTAACCAGGGAAGAGTCTAAACCCCAGCAGGGTGGGAACAAGAAGAGGAAGCAGCAGCAGAAGGGTAAGGATGGCCAGAAGAAGCCGAAGGGCGAAGTGACTTGCTACAATTGTCAGCAGAAGGGCCATTTCTCGAAGGATTGTAAGAATCCGAAGGTACCGATGAAGTGTCACAACTGTGATAAGCCGGGGCATATCAGAAAGAATTGTCCAGAACCGCGGAAGGACAAGCAGATTATGCAAGCTTATGCTTTGGGAGCTGTCCCATCATCTTCGAAAGCTCCTACCGCTGAAGAGAAAGGAAAGAGTGTGGTGGTTCAAGGTACTCTTTTCCTATGTGGTGTTCCAGTTAGAGTTCTGTTTGATACTGGGGCGTCGCATTCTTTTGTTTGTAATGAACTTGTAGGACGGTTGGGTTTGGAACCGGATATTGTTGATAGGCCATTGCTTGTGACTAATCCAGTTGGGGGTTCGTCTTGTTTGTGTATGTTATGCCGTGGTCTGATTGTGTCGAGTCATGGTTGCTCTTTTGTTTGTGATTGTTTTGTTCTGAACTTTGCGGGGTTCGGAATTATTTTGGGTATGGACTGGCTTAGGAAGTATGCGGCAAAGGTTAATTGCGAAAGGTTGGAGGTGACAGTTGAGAATGTGGAGGGGCGAAAGATTGTGATACGATGTAAGCATGAAGAAGGCGTCTTCATGAGCTTCATGTATTCGCTAGTTGTTCCACGGGATGGACTGCCATCGGTGTCAATCGCGAATGGATTCGAGGATGTCTTTGACGAGGTCAAAGGGTTACCGCCGCATAGAGAGATCGAGTTTCGTATAGATCTAGTTGAAGGAGCCAGACCTGTTGTGATGCCTCTTAGGCGGATGGTGCCTAGGGAACAGCAGGAGTTGAGGGTGCAGGTTGATGACCTTTTACAGAAAGGATTCATTCGGCGTAGTGTGTCCGAATGGGGTGCACCAGTTGTGTTTGCAACCAAGGCAGATGGGTCATTGAGATTGTGTGTGGATTATCGTGAGCTGAATAAAGTGACTAAGAAGAACAAGTATCCATTGCCGAGGATAGATGACTTGTTCGATCAGCTTCACGAAGCTAAGGTGTTTTCTCAGATGGACTTGGCAACGGGATTTCACCAGTTGAGAGTGGCTAAGGATAGTGTGCCGAAGACTACTTTTCGGACACCATCCGGTTTCTTTGAGTGGCTAGTAATGCCGTTTGGATTGACTAACGCGCCAGCATATTTTGTGGATCTTATGAATAGAGTGTTCAGAGATCAGTTAAACAAGTTCGTGCTTGTGTTCGTGGATGATATTCTGATTTATTCCAGAACTGAAAAAGAGCACAAGACGCACTTGCGTATTGTTTTGGAAATCTTGCGGAAACATCAGCTGAAGGCTAAGTTTTCAAAGTGTCACTTCTGGAAGAGTGAAGTGAGGTTCTTAGGCCATGTTATCTCTGGGAATGGAATAGCGGTTGATCCCGCTAAGGTGGCAGCAATCCAGGATTGGGTTAGACCTAAGAATGCATCTGATGTGAGAAGTTTTCTTGGATTAGCAGGATATTATCGACGGTTTATCAAAGACTTCTTTAAGGTGGCTGCACCGTTAACAGGATTGACAAAGAAGAACCAAGTGTTCAAGTGGGAAGATAAGTGTGAGCAAGCTTTCAGAGTCCTGAAAGAGAGATTGACAAGTGCTCCTGTTCTGACTATTCCAAGTGGGAATGAAGAGATGGTGGTTTACACCGACGCATGTGGTACTGGACTTGGAGCAGTGCTGATGCAGAGGGATAAAGTTGTTGCGTATGCGAGTCGACAACTGAAGCCGCATGAAAGGAATTACCCGACTCATGATTTGGAGTTAGCGGCGATTGTTTTTGCTCTGAAGATGTGGAGACATTATCTACTGGGAGTTCGATTCGAGTTGTTTATGGATCATAAGTCGTTGAAGTATCTTTTCTCCCAAAAGGATTTGAATCTTCGGCAGCAACGATGGCTAGAGTTTTTGGCATCATATGATTTTGGTATAGCTTATACTCCGGGAAAAGGTAACGCAGTGGCAGATGCGTTAAGTCGGAGACATGCAGGATTGGGAGCCATGTTTTCAGAATGGAAGAATCTCGAGTATTTAGCTGGATTTGACTTCAGGCCTAGATGCGAATTGGAACCTGAGATGTTGGCAAACTTATCGATAAGACCGACTCTTGTGGAAAGGATTGGCGAGAGCCAAAAGCGAGACGATAAGCTTGTCAAGATTATCCGTGATTTGGAATCTGGATTGGATCCAGAAAAGGATAAAGGATTCGAGGTCGATCGAGAGGGTTGGCTTCGGAAGCAAGGACGACTAGTTGTTCCCGATATAGATGAATTGAGGAGTGAAGTTCTGAAGGAAAGTCATCACTCGAAGTTGACAATTCATCCAGGTGGAAATAAGATGTCTCGGGATATGAAGAGAACCTACTACTGGGAAGGTATGAAGAAGGATGTTGGAAATTTTATTTCCAAATGTATGAACTGCCAGTTGGTAAAAGCCGAACAGAAGAAGCCAAGTGGATTGCTTCAGCCATTAGAAGTTCCTACATGAAAGTGGGAGCAGATATTGATGGATTTTATTGATGGTCTACCTAGAACAAGAACGGGAAATGAAGGGATTTGGGTCATTGTAGATCGTTTGACTAAGAGTGCAAGATTTATTCCTGTTCGATCGACTAGGACTGCATCAAAGTTGGCTGAGTTGTATGTTAAGTGGATAGTTCGATTCCATGGTATTCCGAAGAGAATAGTGAGCGATCGAGACCCATTGTTCACTAGTGGATTTTGGAAGAGCTTCCAGGAAGTTTTGGGAACCGAGTTGTGTTTGAGTACAGCTTATCATCCTCAAACAGATGGTCAGACCGAGAGAGTCAACCGAGTTTTGGAAGATCTCCTCAGAGCTTGTGTTTTGGATTTCGGAGGATCATGGGAAGATCACCTTCATTTGGTGGAATTCTCATACAACAACAGTTACCAGTCAAGCATTGGTATGGCACCGTATGAGGCATTGTATGGAAGACCGTGTAACTCTCCGACATGTTGGTTAGAGACAGGAGAAAAGCTGATACTTGGGCCAGAGATGATTCGACAGACTTCAGATTGTATAGAGATCATTCGGCAACGAATGAAGGCAGCCCAAGATCGTTAGAAAAGTTATGCTGACAAGCGTCGTAAGGATTTGGAATTCGATGTAGGTGATATGGTTTTTGTGAAGATTTCTCCACTGAAGAATGTTATTCGATTCGGGAAGAAAGGAAAATTGACTCCGAGATTTGTTGGACCATTCCCGATCATCGAGCGAATTGGAAAGCTCGCCTACAGATTGGAGTTACCAGAGAAGATGTCGAGTGTGCACAATGTTTTTCATGTATCCTATCTACGGAATTATGTGCACGACTCGAATACGGTGGTTTCTGCTGATAGCTGTGAAGATTTCGAAGTTGATCCAGTCATTAAGAGACCCCGTAAGCCGCTTCGTGTTGTGGAAACCGACACGAAATAGCTTAGGAGGAAGGTAGTTAAGTTGCTCAAGATACAATGGAGTGATGATGATAACGACTGTACGTGGGAGGTGGAAGAGAGGATGAAAACAGCTCATCCTGAACTCTTCAAGGTATGGCCCTAAGGTGTCGTGTCATCTCACGATATTGTAACTTGTTCTGGTTTTAGAATTCTGCATGCTAAGCTAGAATTGGATGCATGGTTTGTTGATTGCTATGGATGGTAGGCGTGCAGAATAGTCTTTGATTGCTCTTGTTTGTTTGGAATTTCGGGGGCGAAATTCCTAAGGGGGAGAGAATGTAACGACCCGTATTTTTACGGATCGAAAAAGTTCGTAAAAATCTGGAATTCTTAGCGTTGTTAAGTCGTTTCAGATTTTGGGCAGAATTTTGTTCAAGTCCTAAGTCGTGACCGACTTATAGATTGGACGACTTAAGGGAAGGAAGACTTAAGTCGGTGACGACTTAAGAGTTAGATCGTCTGGTAGCTTAGGTCGTGTAGGAAGTAAGTCGTGGGATAGGATAGGTCGAATGAGCGACTTAAGTTAGTGGCGACTTAGGAGTTAGCGACCTAAGGTTTGGAGCGACCTAGGCATTGGGATAAGTCATGGGGAAATTAGGTCGTATGGGGTGGCTTAGGTCGAGTGACCGACTTAGGAAGTGTACGACCTAAGAGATAGACGATCTAAGGAACTGACCGACTTAGGAGAGATTGGGACGACTTAAGGATTAGGCGACATAAGAAGTAAGCGACCTAAGAAAATGGACGGGTTAAATGTTAGGTCGGCTGGGCGAGTTAACGACTTAAGGAGTGTTGGAGTTAGGATGTGAGCGACCTAAGTCTAGCAGTTAAGTCGTAACTCAGTTGAGTCATGGCCGAGTTAAGGGAATAGGGTGATGAGTCGTTGGGTCGTTTGGACATGTTTAGTTAGGTCGTAGCCCGGCTAAGTTAGTATGTCGTGTGAGTTGCTAAGTCGAGGCGGGTGTTAGGTCGTATACAGTTAGGTCGCACCTGTTGTTGAGTTGTTACGTCGTGTACCTGTTAAGTCGTATGGTTTCTGATAGGTCGCACGCATATGCTATGTGTTAAGTCGCGAGCGACCTAGGAGTTAGGATGTTAAGCCGTTAGGTCGGCAATAGTAAGTCGCGCGCATTAGGTCGTAGGTCGTTGGCATATTAAGTCGCAGATGCGCATTGTTTTAAGTCGTTAGGCGTTAGGTCGTTGATCTGTTGAGTCGAAGGTCGGAAAAAGGGATAAGTCGGAGATGACTTATAGAGGCAGACGACCTAAGTTTTTAGCCTATAAATACTTGCCATTTTCTCACTTTTTGGGATCCGGATTTCAAAGCGACGAAGTGCTGCCATTTTGAGAGCTCGACTTCTACACTTCTTCACTTCTTTTCTCCACTCTAATCTAGTGATTCCTTTCATCCATATCGAAGATCAAATCGAAGATTGAAGAGCTTAGATTAAAGATCTTCATCCATCAAAGATAGATTTCATTGTTTGAAGCGGATTGGTGATAGATCAAGTTAGATCCTTCGCTGTCCAGATCTGAAGTGTGTTGCTTTTGGGTTGTTTTGGTGATTTGGTGAGTGGTGATTATCTCTCACACGGATCCAAAGGAGTATATCGGATCGTTGGCTTGATTTGGTGTTAAAATAGTGATTTCCATGCATTTTCCTAATCATATGTGTAGATCCATATAGATTCATTGTTCATGATGATTTGACATCCATTTTACTACATGCTAACCTATGCAAGTTCATTCATCAAGATTATAGAGATATTGTTCACGATTTCATGATTATTAGACTTTCAACTCTTTAATTACGAAATTTCCATTATTGTTATAATTGTCTACTTGGATCATATTTAAATGTTTGATTGCTTGGATTAATGTTTGACTTGGTTGATTGCTATGAATTAGATGATTGATGATTTGATTGAGACCGAGGATGATTCAAAAGCTAAGGGAAAGGCTCTTGAATTGGAAAAGCTGCTCGTGGCATATGTAGCGGATGATGAAGCTCATATGAATAGATTTGATGATGATGTTGAGATGAAGCTTTGCTATGATGATGATGAGGCGAGGCATGATATGAGATAGTCTTGGTCTAATCCAGGCGGGATCATTCCAAGCAAGTTGATAACTCGGTGATATGGTTCGAGTTTGAGGATAATGGATGCTCGAGAGGCGCTTGAGCTAGTATGGAAATAGTTGTCGAGGAGGATGACTAGAAGGCTGAGATCTCATTGTTGTTGAAGGTTCTAGCATGCTCAAAGCAGGAGTACGTTGGGCAGATTCGATAGTCCCTGAAGGCTACGGATTGGTAGTCAAGTACTCTGGGCAGATTCGATAGTCCTAGGCACGGGTCACGATGACGTGCGGGAGTTATATCTAGAATCGGGGTTTCCATTAGCCCTTGATGGATGGCTGAAAGAATGTGCCGATCATTCAATTAACGATGATATCGAAGCAATGATAACAGTGATAGCCAGAGTCATGGATGTTTGGTTGTATCGTCATTCGGTCTCAAGAGCGGTATTTTCTGGGTGCTTATCTGATCTTGGTTTAGGCCTTGGGGGTTTGTACTTGGAAAACATCGCACTTGACTCGAGTGATAATTACTTTACTTTAAATTGTATGTTCTGCTATGTTTGCTTTTGCTTAGTGTGTGTCTGGGGCTATCACTGTAGAAAGAGGTTGGAGTGGGAGGGTTGTATTCCTATTCCTTTTCCTTTGTACTCTTTTGGTATGTTGTTAGTTAATTTACCGCTCACTAAGACCGTTGTCTGACTCAAAGCTTTATGTTTTAATTCTTATTGCCTTGGGCTGTTCGTCCATTTTGGGACGGGCAGACTAGGTAGCAGGTGACAGGTGCTGTTCTTGCTTCTCACGATGCTGATATCGAAGACGAGCTGAAGGGTTGCATATTATCTTCTTATATGTACTGGATATTCCGCTGTTTGTATAATCTCTGAGTGTTATGTAGTGAGGCTTGATGTATTGACTATTCTGATGATTGTATTCAACTATTATGAAGTTTTATTGATGAGATTCTATTCTTTGAAGCTTTACTATATATATATGTTCTATTGTATTTTGTCCATGCGCTGTGAGTAATACGATAGATTCTGTTATTTTAATTTACCCTGGCAATCGTCCATGGTCGCCTGGCACACTTTACAGCGCACTATCTCTAGGTTCAGTGCAGGGGTCATGGGCGGTCGTCACATTTGGTATCAAAGCTTTGGTTAATCGATTTTACCCAACGCTCGCTGACGTAACTACGTATGAGAGACGTAATTGTATTTTGATGGATGATTACTATATATAATATAGTAGATTGGAAGAGTTTGAGTCCTTTAAGCAGTTGTTTCTCAAGATGTTCTGACCATTCCTTTTTATAGATATTGAGAATGAGTCTAAGAGGGAGACCAGCTGCTAGGGAAGGCCGTGCTACTGAAGGGGCTGCTGATTATGCTGCTATGTTCGAAGCTATGATGACTTCGATCATGAGAAGGATGCCAGCTCCGGGGCCATCGGTGGATGTTGGAGTTCAAGTTCAAACTCCAAGACCGGTGGATTTTGCTAAGCTATGTAAGGACTACACTACTCTTGGAGGAAAGGTTTTCTTGGGAACAGAATCAACCATTGAGGTCCAGAGATGGATATATGCTTGTAGAAGGATCTTTGGTGACTTGGGGATTGAGGATGCGACTAAGAGGAAGTTAGCATCAAGGCAGCTTCAAGGAAGAGCCTCTGATTGGTGGAACTCTATTACCATCAATACTCCGGAGGAAGAGATTACTTGGGAGCAATTCCAAGCCAGATTTGAAGCTAAGTTCATTTCCACTGCTCAGAAGTCTGTTCTGTTCAAGAAGTTTGTGGAGCTCAAGCAGGGAGGAAGACCAGTTCTTGAGTATGTTTCTGAGTTTGAAGCTTTATCCAAGTATGCCCGGTCGTATATTGAATCTGCTTATCAGAAGAATGAGAAGTTTGTGATAGGCTTGGATAATTATCTTGGGAGGCAGTTAGTGGATCATTTGGACGATTCATTTGAGAAGCTTGTGGAGAAAGCTCTCAGGCATGAGAGTCTGTTTCCTAAGGAAGGATCTGTTGTTGCTGTAACCAGGGAAGAGTCTAAACCCCAGCAGGGTGGGAACAAGAAGAGGAAGCAGCAGCAGAAGGGTAAGGATGGCCAAAAGAAGCCGAAGGGCGAAGTGACTTGCTACAATTGTCAGCAGAAGGGCCATTTCTCGAAGGATTGTAAGAATCCGAAGGTACCGATGAAGTGTCACAACTGTGATAAGCCGGGGCATATCAGGAAGAATTGTCCAGAACCGCGGAAGGACAAGCAGATTGTGCAAGCTTATGCTTTGGGAGCTGTCCCATCATCTTCGAAAGCTCCTACCGCTGAAGAGAAAGGAAAGAGTGTGGTGGTTCAAGGTACTCTTTTCCTATGTGGTGTTCCAGTTAGAGTTCTGTTTGATACTGGGGCGTCGCATTCTTTTGTTTGTAATGAACTTGTAGGCCGGTTGGGTTTGGAACCGGATATTGTTGATAGGCCATTGGTTGTGACTAATCCAGTTGGGGGTTCGTCTTGTTTGTGTATGTTATGCCGTGGTCTGATTGTGTCGAGTCATGGTTGCTCTTTTGTTTGTGATTGTTTTGTTCTGAACTTTGCGGGGTTCGGAATTATTTTGGGTATGGACTGGCTTAGGAAGTATGCGGCAAAGGTTGATTGCGAAAGGTTGGAGGTGACAGTTGAGAATGTGGAGGGGCGAAAGATTGTGATACGATGTAAGCATGAAGAAGGCGTCTTCATGAGCTTCATGTATTCGCTAGTTGTTCCACGGGATGGACTGTCATCGGTGCCAATCGCGAATGGATTCGAGGATGTCTTTGACGAGGTCAAAGGGTTACCGCCGCATAGAGAGATCGAGTTTCGTATAGATCTAGTTGAAGGAGCCAGACCTGTTGTGATGCCTCTTAGGCGGATGGCGCCTAGGGAACAGCAGGAGTTGAGGGTGCAGGTTGATGACCTTTTACAGAAAGGATTCATTCGGCGTAGTGTGTCCGAATGGGGTGCACCAGTTGTGTTTGCAACCAAGGCAGATGGGTCATTGAGATTGTGTGTGGATTATCGTGAGCTGAATAAAGTGACTAAGAAGAACAAGTATCCATTGCCGAGGATAGATGACTTGTTCGATCAGCTTCACGAAGCTAAGGTGTTTTCTCAGATGGACTTGGCAACGGGATTTCACCAGTTGAGAGTGGCTAAGGATAGTGTGCCGAAGACTACTTTTCGGACACCATCCGGTTTCTTTGAGTGGCTAGTAATGCCGTTTGGATTGACTAACGCGCCAGCATATTTTGTGGATCTTATGAATAGAGTGTTCAGAGATCAGTTGAACAAGTTCGTGCTTGTGTTCGTGGATGATATTCTGATCTATTCCAGAACTGAAAAAGAGCACAAGACGCACTTGCGTATTGTTTTGGAAATCTTGCGGAAACATCAGCTGAAGGCTAAGTTTTCAAAGTGTCACTTCTGGAAGAGTGAAGTGAGGTTCTTAGGCCATGTTATCTCTGGGAATGGAATAGCGGTTGATCCCGCTAAGGTGGCAGCAATCCGGGATTGGGTTAGACCTAAGAATGCATCTGATGTGAGAAGTTTTCTTGGATTAGCAGGATATTATCGACGGTTTATCAAAGACTTCTCCAAGGTGGCTGCACCGTTAACAGGATTGACAAAGAAGAACCAAGTGTTCAAGTGGGAAGATAAGTGTGAGCAAGCTTTCAGAGTCCTGAAAGAGAGATTGACAAGTGCTCCTGTTCTGACTATTCCAAGTGGGAATGAAGAGATGGTGGTTTACACCGACGCATGTGTTACTGGACTTGGAGCAGTGCTGATGCAGAGGGATAAAGTTGTTGCGTATGCGAGTCGACAACTGAAGCCGCATGAAAGGAATTACCCGACTCATGATTTGGAGTTAGCGGCGATTGTTTTTGCTCTGAAGATGTGGAGACATTATCTACTGGGAGTTCGATTCGAGTTGTTTACGGATCATAAGTCGTTGAAGTATCTTTTCTCCCAAAAGGATTTGAATCTTCAGCAGCAACGATAGCTAGAGTTTTTGGCATCATATGATTTTGGTATAGCTTATACTCCGGGAAAAGGTAACGCAGTGGCAGATGCGTTAAGTCGGAGACATGCAGGATTGGGAGCCATGTTTTCAGAATGGAAGAATCTCGAGTATTTAGCTGGATTTGACTTTAGGCCTAGATGCGAATTGGAACCTGAGATGTTGGCAAACTTATCGATAAGACCGACTCTTGTGGAAAGGATTGGCGAGAGCCAAAAGCGAGACGATAAGCTTGTCAAGATTATCCGTGATTTGGAATCTGGATTGGATCCAGAAAAGGATAAAGGATTCGAGGTCGATCGAGAGGGTTGGCTTCAGAAGCAAGGACGACTAGTTGTTCCCGATATAGATGAATTGAGGAGTGAAGTTCTGAAGGAAAGTCATCACTCGAAGTTGACAATTCATCCAGGTGGAAATAAGATGTCTCGGGATATGAAGAGAACCTACTACTGGGAAGGTATGAAGAAGGATGCTGGAAATTTTATTTCCAAATGTATGAACTGCTAGTTGGTAAAAGCCGAACAGAAGAAGCCAAGTGGATTGCTTCAGCCATTAGAAGTTCCTACATGGAAGTGGGAGCAGATATCGATGGATTTTATTGATGGTCTACCTAGAACAAGAACGGGAAATGAAGGGATTTGGGTCATTGTAGATCGTTTGACTAAGAGTGCAAGATTTATTCCTGTTCGATCGACTAGGACTGCATCAAAGTTGGCTGAGTTGTATGTTAAGTGGATAGTTCGATTCCATGGTATTCCGAAGAGAATAGTGAGCGATCGAGACCCATTGTTCACTAGTGGATTTTGGAAGAGCTTCCAGGAAGTTTTGGGAACCGAGTTGTGTTTGAGTACAGCTTATCATCCTCAAACAGATGGTCAGACCGAGAGAGTCAACCAAGTTTTGGAAGATCTCCTCAGAGCTTGTGTTTTGGATTTCGGAGGATCATGGGAAGATCACCTTCATTTGGTGGAATTCTCATACAACAACAGTTACCAGTCAAGCATTGGTATGGCACCGTATGAGGCATTGTATGGAAGACCATGTAACTCTCCGACATGTTGGTTAGAGACAGGAGAAAAGCTGATACTTGGGCCAGAGATGATTCGATAGACTTCAGATTGTATAGAGATCATTCGGCAAAGAATGAAGGCAGCCCAAGATCGTCAGAAAAGTTATGCTGATAAGCGTCGTAAGGATTTAGAATTCGACGTAGGTGATATGGTTTTTGTGAAGATTTCTCCACTGAAGAATGTTATTCGATTCGGGAAGAAAGGAAAATTGACTCCAAGATTTGTTGGACCATTCCCGATCATCGAGCGAATTGGAAAGCTCGCCTACAGATTGGAGTTACCAGAGAAGATGTCGAGTGTGCACAATGTTTTTCATGTATCCTATCTACGGAAGTATGTGCACGACTCGAATACGGTGGTTTCTGCTGATATCTGTGAAGATTTCGAAGTTGATCCAGTCGTTAAGAGACCCTGTAAGCCGCTTCGTGTTGTGAAAACTGACACGAAACAGCTTAGGAGGAAGGTAGTTAAGTTGCTCAAGATACAATGGAGTGATGATGATAACGACTGTACGTGGGAGGTGGAAGAGAGGATGAAAGCAGCTCATCCTGAACTCTTCAAGGTATGGCCCTAAGGTGTCGTGTCATCTCACGATATTGTAACTTGTTCTGGTTTTAGAATTCTGCATGCTAAGCTAGAATTGGATGCATGGTTTGTTGATTGCTATGGATGGTAGGCGTGCAGAATAGTCTTTGATTGCTCTTGTTTGTTTGGAATTTCGAGGGCGAAATTCCTAAGGGGGAGAGAATGTAACGACCCGTATTTTTACGGATCGAAAAAGTTCGTAAAAATCTGGAATTCTTAGCGTTGTTAAGTCGTTTCAGATTTTGGGCAGAATTTTGTTCAAGTCCTAAGTCATGACCGACTTATAGATTGGACGACTTAAGGGAAGGAAGACTTAAGTCGGTGACGACTTAAGAGTTAGATCGTCTGGTAGCTTAGGTCATGTAGGAAGTAAGTCGTGGGATAGGATAGGTCGAATGAGCGACTTAAGTTAGTGGCGACTTAGGAGTTAGCGACCTAAGGTTTGGAGCGACCTAGGCATTGGGATAAGTCATGGGGAAATTAGGTCGTATGGGGTGGCTTAGGTCGAGTGACCGACTTAGGAAGTGTACGACCTAAGAGATAGACGATCTAAGGAACTGACCGACTTAGGAGAGATTGGGACAACTTAAGGATTAGGCGACATAAGAAGTAAGCGACCTAAGAAAATGGACGGGTTAAATGTTAGGTCGGCTGGGCGAGTTAACGACTTAAGGAGTGTTGGAGTTAGGATGTGAGCGACCTAAGTCTAGCAGTTAAGTCGTAACTCAGTTGAGTCGTGGCCAAGTTAAGGGAATAGGGTGATGAGTCGTTGGGTCGTTTGGACATGTTTAGTTAGGTCGTAGCCCGGCTAAGTTAGTATGTCGTGTGAGTTGCTAAGTCGAGGCGGGTGTTAGGTCGTATACAGCTAGGTCGCACCTGTTGTTGAGTTGTTTTGTCGTGTACCTGTTAAGTCGTATGGTTTCTGATAGGTCGCGCGCATATGCTATGTGTTAAGTCGCGAGCGACCTAGGAGTTAGGATGTTAAGCCGTTAGGTCGGCAATAGTAAGTCGCGCGCATTAGGTCGTAGGTCGTTGGCATATTAAGTCGCAGATGCGCATTGTTTTAAGTCGTTAGGCGTTAGGTCGTTGATCTATTGAGTCGAAGGTCGGAGAAAGGGATAAGTCGGAGACGACTTATAGAGGCAGACGACCTAAGTTTTCAGCCTATAAATACTCGCCATTTTCTCACTTTTTGGGATCCGATTTTCGTAGCGACGAAGTGCTGCCATTTTGAGAGCTCGACTTCTACACTTCTTCACTTCTTTTCTCCACTCTAATCTTGTGATTCCTTTCATCCATATCGAAGATCAAATCGAAGATTGAAGAGCTTAGATTGAAGATCTTCATCCATCGAAGATATATTTCATTGTTTGAAGCGGATTGGTGATAGATCAAGTTAGATCCTTCGCTGTCCAGATCTGAAGTGTGTTGCTTTTGGGTTGTTTAGGTGATTTGGTGAGTGGTGATTATCTCTCACACGGATCCAAAGGAGTATATCGGATCGTTGGCTTGATTTGATGTTAAAATAGTGATTTCCATGCATTTTCCTAATCATATGTGTAGATCCATATAGATTCATTGTTCATGATGATTTGACATCCATTTTACTACATGTTAACCTATGCAAGTTCATTCATCAAGATTATAGAGATATTGTTCATGATTTCATGATTATTAGACTTTCAACTCTTTAATTACGAAATTTCCATTATTGTTATAATTGTCTACTTGGATCATATTTAAATGCTTGATTGCTTGGATTAATGTTTGACTTGGTTGATTGCTATGAATTAGATGATTGATGATTTGATTTAGACCGAGGATGATTCAAAAGCTAAGGGAAAGGCTCTTGAATTGGAAAAGCTGCTCGTGGCATATGTAGCGGATGATGAAGCTCATATGAATAGATTTGATGATGATGTTGAGATGAAGCTTTGCTATGATGATGATGAGGCGAGGCATGATATGAGATAGTCTTGGTCTAATCCAGGCGGGATCATTCCAAGCAAGTTGATAACTCGGTGATATGGTTCGAGTTTGAGGATAATGGATGATCGAGAGGCGCTTGACCTAGTATGGAAATAGTTGTCGAGGAGGATGACTAGAAGGCTGAGATCTCATCGTTGTTGAAGGTTCTAGCATGCTCAAAGCAGGAGTACGTTGGGCAGATTCGATAGTCCCTGAAGGCAACGGATTAGTAGTCAAGTACTCTGGGAAGATTCGATAGTCCTAGGCACGGGTCACGATGACGTGCGGGAGTTATGTCTAGAACCGGGGTTTCCATTAGCCCTTGACGGATGGCTGAAAGAATGTGCCGGTCATTCAATTAACGATGATATCGAAGCAATGATAACAGTGATAGCCAGAGTCATGGATGTTTGGTTGTATCGTCATTCGGTCTCAAGAGCGGTATTTTCTGGGTGCTTATCTGATCTTGGTTTAGGCCTTGGGGGTTTGTACTTGGAAAACATCGCCCTTGACTCGAGTGATAATTACTTTACTTTAAATTGTATGTTCTGCTATGTTTTCTTTTGCTTAGTGTGTGTCTGGGGCTATCACTATAGAAAGAGGTTGGAGTGGGAGGGTTGTATTCCTATTCCTTTTCCTTTGTACTCTTTTAGTATGTTGTTAGTTAATTTACCGCTCACTAAGACCGTTGTCTGACTCAAGGCTTTATGTTTTAATTCTTATTGCCTTGGGCTGTTCATCTATTTTGGGACGGGCAGACTAGGTAGCAGGTGACTGGTGCTGTTCTTGCTTCTCACGATGCTGATATCGAAGACGAGCTGAAGGGTTGCATATTATCTTCTTATATGTACTGGATATTCCACTGTTTGTATAATCTCTGAGTGTTATGTAGTGAGGCTTGATGTATTGACTATTCTGATGATTGTATTCAACTATTATGAAGTTTTATTGATGAGATTCTATTCTGTGAAGCTTCACTATATATATATGTTCTATTGTATTTTGTCCATGCGATGTGAGTAATACGATAGATTCTGTTATTTTAATTTACCCTGGCAATCGTCCATGGTCGCCTGGCACACTTTACAGCGCACTATCTCTAGGTTCAGTGCAGGGGTCATGGGCGGTCGTCACAAGGATGATGCAGCCCGACCTTCATATACTTTAGGTCAACATCGACCTAACAAGTTGTTAAGTCGCGCAGGTGGCCTAACGAGTTATGCATGCGAGTTATACCCACAAATGATGCCTACAAGCGAGCTACGACCTAATGTATTACGAGCTAACGAGATACGAAGGGATTTAATAAACTATGCTGAGTCATATGCCATAGGTCGCCAACGACCTAGTAGGAAGCCACCTTATCTTAGGGCGCTACGAACCAGCGTGTTGCGACCTAATGAATGGATAAGTCACTCCAGCGACCTAATGATGGTAAAGAGAAGCTTTAAGTCGCTCCAATATAGGTCGCAAACGACCTAACTCCCAACACTTAATGAAAGCAAATTCTGTCTCTAGGTCGTTCAAGCTTAAACCGCTTCTGAAGTTAGGTCGCTTGACCTTATGTCGCGTCTCTTCTTATGCCGCTACGGAATGTAGGTTGCTCACTGAAGAGAAGCTGTTTCATTATGCCGCTCCAGAGCTTAGGTCACTCAAATGATAGGTCGCGTGAAGAGTTCCTGTTGCTGGGTTGGTTAGGTCGTTTCAGGTGTTAGGTCGTAACTCGTATGTTGAGGTTAAGTCGCTTAGTGTTGTAATATGTTGTAACTTGTACATATGTTAAGTCGTAAGTCGTCCATGTTGTAAGCGCTAAGTCGCGTATGTGTTGAGTCGCGTTGTCTTTAAGTCGTTAACGATCTATGTTAGGTCGGTAAAGGCTGTGTTGTGTGAGTTGTAATCTCTATAAATAGCGGGGTTGTGTCATTTGTAAAGTGAGTTGATTTTGAATAAAACTTTGTTTGTGTGCTTTGTGCCACTTTGAAATTGGTAGTTGAGTGTTATCTCCTATCTCCACTTTCGGCATTCGAGTGCGCTCGAATCAACGATTGTTGAAGCCAATTCACGGAATCAAGTGCGCTTGATCAACGTTCGAAGAATTGTAGATCTTCTCTCACGGTATCGTGCGCGATCAACGTGTCGAAGATTGCTAGAATCCGGTATCTCTTGAGATCAACGGATTTGGGCGTTTGGTATTTTCAATCCACCGATTGCTACTTACATCGTTGTATTCATTTCTATCATTTCCGCTGCATCAATAACTCACCTTCCTTGTTATATATATATATATATAAATCAATTAATCATTAATCATTTGTAACCATAACTATGGAATAATTTAGGTTCCATTTTTAAACCTTTCTCTAAATAACATAAAAGTATATGTTTTCCTTTTAAAATTAATAACTATAGAATACTTTTTTGATCATTTACTTATGTTTATTTCTTTTATTAAGGGTGGACTTTTTAATTGTTACCTAAGATGTTATGTGTTTTAGATTGAAACAATAGAATCAAGTTAAAGAATTGAAAAACTAAATTTAAAATGATTTTTCAATTTTTTAGTAACTTATCTCTACTTATTAACTTCAATATTTTAATACGAGTAAAATTATAATTTTGTTATTTCGTTGTATTTATTACCAAGCATCTTCCATTTATTTAATTCTAATTCTCATTTCAGTTTTATATTCGGAATAATAAATGTATTAGGTTTTCCATTCTAAAATTAATAAATATAGAATGCTTTTTTTGGTCATTTCTTTATGTTATTTTTTTATTCAAGACCAACTTTTTTATTGCTACCTAATTTATTGATGATTTTTCAATTTTTGTGGCAACTTATCTTTGTTTCTTAAAGACCTTTTATTACAATTAAAAATAAATTTATTAGTTAGCAATGTTTTGTGCTAACCATGTGCCATTACCGATTTTATTGTATTTTTTAGTTTATGTTAATAGATTATTGGTATATGAATAGATTTGGCCTATGTTGAGTTTAATATTTTAAAGTTAACGACGATAGAATGTGTTAGAACCTCTCTTGTTGAATTTTAATGACAACAACTATACAATTATGCCAAAGAATCTCTAAGCTAACTTGTAGGTATATAAATATCAAAAATAGATAGACAAATAAGTCCAGCATGAAGATACATGGTACAAAAGAGGATAAAAGTGTGTGTGTCTATATACATATATATATATACATATATATATACACATACACATATATACATATATACATATATATATACACATACATATATATACATACACATATATATATAGGTAGAGATATACACGACAGAGATAGGATGACTGTGATAAAAAATAGTACTATTAGTCATAATGTGTCATATCTAGAGTATACAAATGTCAACATCTCTTCAAATTGGTATACACACACATACACCTCATATTTTAAATGAAAATCAAGTTTTTAAAAATGCATGGAGCAAGATTTGAACCCATGTCACTAGTTTAGAAAGCAAGTGCTCTAACCTTGGTTTAAATTTATATCATTGTATGCATATATTCATCAACTAAGCCTTGTGCACACTTCCGTTTCCATAGTACATAAAATATTTTTCCTAAATTTTATTTTTTTCCAAATGCTATAAATAAGGAAAACAAGATTCTTTGTTTTGTTGTAGATAATCATTTAGCAAAACTGCATCTATTAAGAAAGTTTAAGAAGTTATTAAAATAAAGCATGTTTGGATCATAAAAGACATAGAAGAAAACTACTTCTGGCCTACAATCATAACACGTGTTGCAAAGATTCCTAATGAAATACGTGTAGCATAAAATTGCTTTTCGTAATTAACTTACATGGGAACAACAATATTGAAACTTATTAGGAAAACAATTTATCAAACAAATGATCTAAGACACTATGTTCCCCATGAACTGCATTTATACATATACAAAGTAAATTAGGCATTGAGATGCTGTGATACTATGCAAATCATTGAATGAAACTGATGTAACTTATGAGAATTAATTTACCAAAAGAAGTTTGTCTAATAGCTATTAACTAAGAGAAACAATATCTTTGAAAGAGAAATTGAAATCCAAGCTGTTGGTAAGATAGTAGCCATCAACTGCGGCTAGTGAGGAAGGAAACAAAAACATGTAGTCCTAACTACATTCTTATAAGAAGCTAACAAATATGAAGGTGTTCACTCTGTTACATTAACTACCCATAAGCCCGAACCATGCACTTGACCAAGTTGCGATTACCAAGTTAGTAATAGCAAAATTAGAATAGTTGTTTAGATGATGATTTGATGAATATAACAACACATTCCACAGGAATGATTTTCTTAATTGTACAAATGCTACAAACAGAATAATTTAGAACGTGGTTTAGCACATGGGTCATGAAACTCTTTATATAAAAATATAGTGATGAACTTAAAATATAGTTCTAGAAACAATGGTGGTATAATGAGAATTATGTATGATTACCTCCATATAATGAACCATGATACATCTGGTTCATTGATCAGCCCACTTTCCATTTTCTTTTAAATAGTGAACTATGCCCCCATTGAATCCATGCACATCAGCTAGTCAAATTATAATACTCAACCAATTTTAAAATCCAGCAATAAAAGTAAGTAGATGTCAAAATTGTGCGGAATATGTTAAGATTAATACAAAACTAATATGCCCATATGTATTCCTATGCAGTTAAAGCGCTCGGTGGATTCAATGCGGTAGAGGTGCAAAAAGTCATAGCGGGGATGTAGCGAAGATATAGCGGGATATATCGGATTACTCTAAAATAGCATATAAATCCCATATTGTTGTTTTTACAAATATATAGATAATAATTATGTGAAAAATTAACATTCAATTGAATTATAATTAATACAAAAATAATTTTAAATAAAAATATGTGCAAATGTATTGTAAATGAATGTAAAACTGTTATATAACTTAATTTAATTTAGTAGAATATTAGAGTATTATCATTTCTAAACATATATAAAAAATTCAATGAAATTAATTAATTTCAAAATTTTATAGCGTATAAATATCATTTTTCAATCCAATTTTTTATAGAAGATATAGCGGAAATAGCGGAATATAGCGGAAATAACGGAATATAGCGGAAATAGCGGGGATTAAAGCGGAAAGGCTATATGTTGGGGATATATGGAAAAATCGTAGCGGTAGGAATCCGCTATAAGATATATCGAAGTTATAGCGGGGATATAGCGGGGCATTAACTGCACAGATGTATTCAATAAGTTTAGTATATTGTTGGGTCTAATTATCGTATTAAGTACCATGTAACAACTCAGGGTTAGTGTTTATCTGAAATAGCAGGTGTAAAGTTGTTGGCATTTAATAGTTTTCTCCTAGCATCTCAAGAAAATCTTGTTATTTGTGATAACATCTA
This sequence comes from Allium fistulosum, assembly GCA_030737815.1. Classification (NCBI taxonomy): domain Eukaryota; kingdom Viridiplantae; phylum Streptophyta; class Magnoliopsida; order Asparagales; family Amaryllidaceae; genus Allium; species Allium fistulosum. The sequence continues at coordinate 744,922,114 of CM060905.1, read as the reverse complement.
CTTTTTTCTAAAAAACATAATGGTTACAACTTTTGACAATCATCTTTTCAATAGAAAGAAATTACAAGTCATAACTCTTTGCTCAAAAATATCAATCAATTGCAAAATTTAATGGATTTCCACATCGAGCTTCAATTTTCTAATTTTTAAAGTCCCAGTTCCAGTTCTAAAAATGTAAATGAATGGTGAAGCATAAGTAGATTTTGAAAGGACATAATAATCCAAATGAAAACCGACCAAGGTTTCGTGATTGTAAAATGGAGGTAGCTAAATTAGATCTAAATAATGGGAGTTCCAAATAAGCAAAATCAAACACCTGAAATAACAATGAGATGATCAGTGAACAAACATGGATGATGATCGTGGTGAAATGCTCTTATAAAAAATCATGCCTAATTTTCCACTTCTTTCCATTTAAATTTGGATATGTAAATTTCTAGTTTGAAACCAAGTCATCCCCACCACAAACTACCAAGTGCAACTAACGGGTTATTCCACGTACTTAGCCCACAAAACTAATTATCAGTAGCACTGAAGGAAGAACAACATTGTTCTTTATTTCTATAGATAAAAATCACAAATACATCTGATGTTTATAACGATGATAGTTGTGCCAATATCAAATTATTAATTCAAAAAAAATTAGAGAAATTTCACATTGATGAAATCTATCCATCATTCACCTACAAAAAAATAACATAAGCACATTTCAATGACTAAGCAACATATGTATTCAGTAAACGTCTTATGTTCTTACATCTTATCTCTTTTTCACACCACTCCCCTAATTTTCTTAAAAACTAACACAAAATATATTCTTATCAATAATCAATAATGAGAACAATGGTAAAGGAAATTAAAGTTTCAGTATGGGTAAAAGGATGAATTAATTTGCAGTTCAAATAATTGCAGTTTGAATTTACAAATTCTAGTTTCTTTTTCATTCCCAATTTAAATAATTCCTGATTCCTTTTCTGAATGGCAGTCAGTAAATGTCTAGCATATCACTTGCAATAAAATCAGGATCAATATGCAAGGGAATAAGTGCCGAAGTATCAAATTTAGAAATAACAATCAAATTACCTCAATAATATAGAATAGCCAATTTAAATCTAACGACTGATTTTTCGAATGTCCTAACTTGCAATTCATGCTTTGAATTTCTTTGGATTGGAGTATTGATCTGCGGTCATGGAAATCAACTACATATATAAATTTGGGCTTGATGGTTTTCGTATGGATATGAGATAGGTCGCAAAAGAATTAACTTGATATTACATATATTATATTAACGGTGATGACAAACAAGGGAAAATGAAACTGAAATTTTCACACATCTAAATATAGAGTTACATACACACTAGTTCAAATCAATAACTAATCTGAATCAACCTTTGACCGTGACTAAGATTCGCAAAAATTACAATAATCAACTTGTTTACATAACCGCCAAAAAAAGGTGAAATAAATTTCCCAGTAAATTAATATAAAATATAAGTGAAAACCGAATAAGCACAGCAAATTTCACCTTTTCACTTTTCTCATTCTTCTGTGAATCATGTGAAGCAAGCTAGCCATTGTGGGAAGAGCGGATTTAAAGAATCCTCCTAAAGAAAATGTTATCATGGGGTAAAGATAGTATTGTTCATTGCTTAAATAGACAGAAGAGATTTGATTATGGAAGGGTAAAACTTGACCTGCAAACTGAAAAGGATACGAAATACGCTAACAACTATAGAATACTATATAACTTCCATTTTTAAGCCTTGCTCGAAATAACATATATGTTTATGTTTTCCTTTCAAAATTAATAACTATAGAATAATTTATTGCTCGTTTAAGGGCTTTGCGGACACTATTGTGCAAAGGGCTACAACTGATCCAATAAATACGAATATGCTGACAAAAAGTAACACTCCCTATAGAAGAAAATCGGCACAAAAAATTTATACAAAAATATAAGTTGATTAAGTCTTATGAGATATCAAGTGCATCCAGTAAATAAATCAATCATAAAGAAGTTTATAAATAACAAACAAACCACTTTTAAAACTGTGCTGATTATATCCTTCAGTTGCATTATCAGGGAAATAAAAATTTATTTGTGCACAAGAATAGCCATTTACTAAAATGAGCAATGATATGAAAAGAACAGAAAAGGCTTGAAAAGATGCATGTAAAATGTAATAATATCCCCTTCCCACGACTTTGATTATTATTTAGCGAGTTGCAAAATCTAGTGTAAAAGCAAAAAACAATATCTTTAACTAAGAGAAATAATATCTTTAAATGTGAAATCAAAATCCGAGCTGTTGGCAAGATAGTAGCCACAACCTGCAGCTAGTGAGGAAGGAAACAAAAACATGTAGTCCTATGTTCACTCTGTTACATTAACCACCCATAAACCTGAACCATGCACTTGACCAAGTTGCGATTACAAAGTCAGTAATATAGCAATATTAGAATAGTTGTACAGATGATAATTTGATGAATTTAACAAATTCCATAGGAAAAAAATTTCTTAACTGCACAAATGCTGCCAACTGAGAAATTCTCAACATGATTTAGCACATGAATCGTGAAGCGATTTATATAAAAATATAGTGATGAACATAAAATATAGTTTTAGAAAACAATCCTAGTATAATGAGAATTACGTATGATTTCCTCTATATAATGAACCATGATACATTTGATTCCTTGATCACCCCACTTTTCATTATCTTTTAAACAGTAAGCTACAACCCACTGAATCCATGAGCGTCGGATAGTTGAATTATTATACACAACCAAATTTAAAATCTAGTAGTCAAAGTAAGTATATGTGAAAATTGTGTGGCACATGTTAAGATTAAGACAACAGTAGCATGCCCATATGTATTCAATAAGTTTAGAATATTGTTAGGTCTAACTATCGTATTAAGTACTATGTACCAACTCATGGTTAGTGTTTATCTAAAATAGCAAGTGTAAAGTTGTTAACAGTTAATAGTTTTCTCCTAGCATCTCAAGAAAATGTTGTTATTTATACTGACATGTATTTTTTTCTAAAAAACATAATGGTTACAAATTTTGACAATCGTATTTTCCTTAAAAAGAAACTAGTATGGGGCACGTGCTTTGCACGCAGGCTGACATTAACCTTACCGTATTGTCTGTTATTTTGCTTGAACCATTATTTACGCAGTTTATATTGAAGAAAATTCAATGCTTAGATGCATCATTTAGTAATGAGTTATTTCTCAAAAGGTGGATGAAAACATTTTTGCAGTACTTTAGGAGTAGCTATTCACAATGTAACCAATGGTTAATCTCGGCTTTAAAAAGTGGTAGTAAATACGTAAAATTAAGTGGTATTGCTAAGAGTTACAAAATACGTAATTTAAAAAATAAGTCAAATTACTGGGTTATTGATAGATTAAATTTTTAAAAAATCTCTACTGTTTTGCAATTTCATTGTAAACATATATTATGCAACTTAATCAAAGCTGAATTGAATATGTAATGAAGATTACCTCATTTGAATTTCTAACTCTAATAAAAAAATAGTAGGAAATAATAGGAAAAATATGCAATGAAGATTACCTGATTTGAATTGTAAATCAAAGCAAAATAAAAAGCCTAGTATCCAATCGATATTTATTAAAAAACTTATGAAGAGAAAGATACCTTCAACAAAATCAAATAGCCACGATTGAAGCCTTTTCATTGTTTCAGGGTTCATCACAACAACTGAATAATCATCATTGACCACATATCGACGACCAACCTAATCACTGCCTTCTTTCTCCGTACTAAAATCCTTCTTCCCCTTGCTATTATGCAATAACATTACAAATTAGAAGGAAAACCTAAACAAAAAATAGGTAACATTGAAGTACTTAAATTTTATAGATCGGATAACAGTTGGTAGTAACGGGCAAGGTTGCTGGTGGCGATGAAATCAGTCGATGAAATCAGCAATCTAGTTTGAATTGAGCTGATGGGGAAGACGGGGGATTTTGGAACTGCATTGGATCTAGAGTCGCATCTTTTTTGCAGTGAGAAAGAAATGAGAGTTAGGGTTTTTTACGGTGGGTAAGCAGGCGGACGCGGTTGTGAAAGGGCATTTCGAGGATTTCAAAAAGAAACGGTTGATTTTCAGTTCATTGAATTATCATTATTAGTAGTAAAGATAAAGATTATAAGTCATAACTCTTTGCTCAAAAATATAAATCAATTGCAAAAGTTGATGGATTTCAACATCGAATTCTAATTTTTGAAGTTAGAATTCCAGTTCTAAAAATGAAAACGAATGGTTAAGCATAAGTAGATTTTGCAAGGACATAAAATCCGAATGAAAACTGATCAAGGTTTCATGATTGTAAAATGGAGGTAGTTAAGTAAACAATATTCCAGAAATAATGAGAATTACAACAAATAAGCATAGTCAAAACACCTTAAATGACAATGAGAAGATCAGTGAACAAATTTAGATGATAATTGTGGTGAAATGCTCTTGTAGAAAGAAAAAAACATGCCTAATTTTCCCTTTATTTCTATTTAAATCTGGATATGTAAAAATTTAGTTGGAAACCAAGTCATTCCAACCACAAACTACCTAGCGCAACTAACAGTTGTTTCACATATGTAGCCCAAAAAACTTTAAATTGCATTGTGATGATTAGTAGCATTGACGGAAGAACAACATTGTTTGTTATTTTTCTAGATAAAAATCATGAATACATCTGATGTTCATAAAGGTCATAGTTGTGCCAATATAAACTTATTAATTTAAAAATCAAAAGTAAATAAAATTTGGAGAAATTCCACTTTGACGAAATCCATCCATCATTCTTCCATACACAAAAATAACATAAGCACATTCTAATGACTAAGTAACATATGCATTCGGTGAATGTCTTATGTTCTTACATCCTACCTCTTCCTCACACTATTTCCCTAATTTTCCTAAAAAACAATACAAAATAAATTACGATCAGTAATGAGAATAATGACAGAGGAATTTAAATTTCAATACGGGTAAAAGGATAAATTAATTTGTAGTTCAAAAAATAGCAATTTGAATTTACAAATTCCACTTTCTTTTTCATTCCCAATTTAAATAATTTTCGATTCCTTTTTGAATGATTTACAGTCAGTAAAGGTCTCTAGCATATCATTTGCGATAAAATCAGTATCAATACGCAAGGGAATAAGTGCCAAAGTATCAAATCAAGGAATAACAATCAAATTACCTCAATAATGTAGAAATAGCCGATTTTAATCTGATGAATGATTTTTTCATCACAATCTTACATCCACTGTTCTAACTTGCAATTCGCGCTTTGAATTTTCTGGATTGGAGTAGTGATCTACGGTCATGGAAATCAACTACATATATAAATTTGAGCTTAGATGGTTTTCGTATGGGTATGAGATAGGTCGCAAAAGAATTAACTTGATATTACATATATTATATTAACGATGATGATAAACAAGGGAAAATGACACTGAAACTTTCACACGTCCAAATATAGAGTTACATACACACTAGTTCAAATTAATAACTAATCTGAATTAAACTTTGACTGTGACCAAGATTCAAAAAAATTACAATAATCAACTTGTTTGTAAAAAAATTCCCAGTAAATTAATATAAAACATAAGTAAAAACAGAATAAGCACAGAAATTTCACCTTTTCACTTTTCTCGTTCTTCTGTTAATCATGTGAAGCAAGCTAGCCCCTTGGGGGAATAGCGGATCTATAGAACCCTCCTAGAAAAAGATGTTATCGTAGGCTAAAGATGATATTGTTCATTACTTAAGTAGATGGAAGGGATTTGATTATGGATGGGTTAAACTTGACTTGCGAATAGAAAAGGATATGAAATACGCTCGCAACAATAGAATAACTAGTATCAACCCGTGCTACGCATACGGACGTCGTTATAAATTATATACATTATGATTAAATAAAATTAAGACTTAATCCAAGTTAGTATTGATATGAAAGTTCAATGTTATGAAAATCTTCATGCCTTATGAATTAATTAATCATTCAGCGAGCACTTTTATGTATTCAAAAAGTACCAAAAACTATTATGCAATTGATTGTACGACAAATAATTGGGCTTAATCATGAAGAATTTGCAAATAATAAGATATTCGAAGATATCCTAAATTGTCTAAGCTCTCTTCAAACTTAAAAGGGTTATAAGAAATAAAGCCAAATTCAATGACCATACATTAATAACTGACTGAATAACATTCATAAATTTACTACACACACTCTTTGTTAACTATATTAGCATCTTAACCCTTTATGTGCTGAGATCAATTTTGAAAATAATTAATCTAATCGATTCTTTATATAAGGGAAAAAATTAAGGACTGTCAACCTCATACCACTTTAGCTCTATATTACTCTAAATAAATATAGCAGACCTTGTACTATAGACTGTAAAAACAATTGCACAGATGAATTATGTCTTTGTCTCTACATTTTATATGTAGTAGAAAACAATAGAAATTCAAACATTAAACAATTACATAGTTTTCAGTGGTGCGACAAAATTCAACTGATTCCAATATAGTTGAGACACAAAGTTACTTGAATGGTTAGAATAAAGGAAAATTTCTATGAAGGATTCTTTTATTAAATCAAAGATAATTCATGACTGATAATAAGTACTAAGTAGGAGGTTGTTGCTGAAAAAGGTCAGCACTAACGTCACATAACACAAAAAAATCCTTCCCCTACATTAGGCAACCCCTCTTTGTCAATAAAGTAACTTGGAATGTTCCTTAATTTCTTTCCTTCTTGTTTTTGGCTGTTGTTGTGCCATATCCGATACCTATTTGCATAGACAAAATCATTAATTAGTACATCTTTATTAATAGTTGTAATACTTTTGGTGTCACACTTTTTTGGTGTCAACGTGAACTACCAGAAATGTCCCTCTGCAGATAATAATAAATTTTAATATCCCTTAAAAATAGGATCTAACAGTTAAACTTCTATACAAATTCAAAATGTCCCTCTACACTTAAAATTATGGTATAACAAATAAATATAGTTTACAAATTCTTTATTTAGTAATTAATAAAAAAATAAAATTCAAACTAACAAAAAATTATCCAACTTACAAATAAAAAATTTAAATTAACTACATATTATTTCAACGCAAAAATATGGCTAAATATTTGTGCAAATCATTATTTTTTAATGTTTTAATCATATATAATCTGTAGAAAAACAATTTACGTGCGAAACACATGCCAACATCATGCGCAAAACGCGTGATGTAACGCTCGTAATAATAGTTGTAATACATTTGGTGTCACTTTTTTTATCAATGTGAACTACCAAAAATGCCCTTTCGTGGATATTATTAAATCCCTTAAAATTAGGATCTAAAAATAAACCCACCTTACAAACTCAAAATGTCTCTCTACAAATATTAACAAATCATAATATCACATAAAAATAGGATTTAATAAATAATTTTTTTTATAAATTCAAAACTAATGCTACAAATATTATCAAATCTTAATCACTATAAAATATATCTAACAAATAAACTTCCTTTACAAATTCGTTCTTTATTAATTAATAACATAAATAAACATTCAAAATAAAAAAAATATATGGGAACTTAAATAAAAATTGAAATAACTACAAATGATTTCAACGTAAAATATGATTAAATATTTGTGCTTTTTTAATATGTTGAAACATGTACAATTTATAAAAAAACAACTCACGCGCGAAGCGCGTGCCGTAACGCTCGTTTTAATAGCTTTCCTACGAAGGCTGCTTCTTTTAAATAGCATAAAAATAGACATATAAGAACATTTAATATCTCAACCTTTAAATCTTCATAATGGATTAGCCATCTTTCAACACCTTGCATTAGTTCATGCTTTTGCAATCAATCAATGCATTAGGTACTTCTGATTTTGATTGTTCTGGTTACTGTTAAGTAATAGCCTGCTTAGTGAACACTAAATATGCTGCTAATAATCAATCGTAGTGCCAATACCATTCAATGGTTGGCCAAAATAACATTTCACCCCATATAAGAAATTAAATCCGTTCTTAATCCTACCCCTTTTTTATTTCAGAATGCTAAACATTAAGAAGTATCATTATTTAAATATATATATATATATATATATATATATAAACATATATGATAACTTTATCAAGTGCATGATACACATAAGACAGAGGTGCATCAGATCCTTCATGCACAATCAAATTGTAGCTTTATCAAATCTCAAAGATTTAGGGCCTATTGGTTTATTTTGTATTTTTTATTTTGAATTTTTAACATTAGTTATAGAATATTAAAAGAGTAGAGGGACGACGGAGGGATGAAGGGACGATGGAAGGATAAATAGTTTCGTATGCTTCCGTTATTTCCATAAAACACGAAAAATAAAAAAATTGTTTTCTATTTTGTATGTTAACACCGTCTTCTAAATTGATCGTCTTTTATAATATGCATGCATCGTGCACATTTTTATATGGACAAAAATCCCAAACTAAAAAGGGCAAACCAACCGCAGCCTTAGCTTTTGTAATGGTGGTTTGATATTGAAATTATAATCCATAACTTATGCCAAGATGAGAAGTTGGTGTTTATGTCTGAATTAAAGAAGTGAAGTTTTAAAGTGAAATTTATATTTTGAACAAATATATATATATATATATATATATATATATATATATGAACATAATAATAATTCAAACCAAGATGAAGTACTCAAGAAAACACTTTAACTAATAACCATGTAACAAAACATATTGAAATCCACGCATATGATATAAGGGTTGGTAATATACTAAACTTAATAACGTTGATAATACCCTCCATGTAACAAATCATATTGAAATACCCAAAAATATGAAATATGTCCACATCCATATCCAAAAAGAGATTAAATATACAATATCTAGAAAACCATATACAAACTGGGATACAAATGCAACCGCATTCGAAAATTATCCATTCGGTTTTGTTAAAGTTATAGTTTATGTTGTATATATTTCAGTGCTATGAAATATGTATTGGGACAGTTTGGCACAGGTCCCTAATAAGTTTCAAAATACACAAAAACCCCAGTAAAATAAAGTTTGTAAATTAGGTCCCTAGAATTAAGTTATTGAATAATGACATACACTTATGCAATTATTCAGTGAATAATTGCATACATTTATGCAATTATATCAAAAAATTACGGAAAATTCTGCAATTATTCATCCAAAAAATTGCGGAAATTTACGCAATTTTTTCAAAAAATTGCAGAAAATTTCGCAATTATTCACCCAAAAAATTGCGGAAATTTACGCAATTTTTTCAAAAAGTTGCGGAAAATTCCGCAATTATTCACCAAAAAATTGCATAACTATATGCAATTACTTAGTACCATAATTCTAGGGACCTAATTTACACACTTTTTTTTACTGGGGTTTTTGTGTATTTTGAAACTTACTAGGGACCTGAGCCTAATATTCACATATGTATTTATTGTTTTATTAAATTAATAGTTCATATTATATTCATTTAATGCATATTAACCATTCAAAACAATTTATTATCGTCATATTTGTTTATATTTCACATTTTTATAAGCAATGGCATTGATAAAAATTTATATTAAACCAAAATTTTCTATTTATGTTTGTTGATTTATTGGTAGATAATCATTCGATATCCGTCTGTTCGGATATCCAATATTTGAAAATTATATTTTGAACGGAGGCGGATATGACGTTATCCGAATCTGAAAGTATCTATTGACAGACCTATATTGAAATCCATGCAAGATATAAGGGTTGGTGATATACTGAACTTAAATAACGCCGATATACCGAGTATCATTTATCCAAAGCTAGTGTTGTCTTTGGATTATAGTAATAATGCATTCTTGGTCACTACAGTCACCTCAATTAAAATTCACATAGGTCTAAGCAAAGAAATATAGCATATCATTAAAGTTTGAGCAAATGAAAAAACATTGTTGAAGTACAATGATTTTAGTCCTTGGGTTATTTCTTTAACTTTTCATTCAACAATCTTATATGATCAAATATTTAAAATAGCTTAAATTTAATAAATAAATTCTACGCATGTGAAAATCTGAATGCAGCAAGTTCAAGTACTAAAAAATACAATCTTGTTTTAAGTAGGACAATTACTTCGTTTGTCTAAATTTGTTGAATAACAATATTACACTAAATATGCTTACCAAAAAGGAATGCTAACATGTAACGTCCTTCAGAAAAATAATCTAATTGCAAATAGTTTAAAATTAATTTATTTAAAAAATATTAAAGATCCAAATGACCTTGACATGATGCTAGATTGCTTTAGTGATCAGAATTTTCCTAATTTTATTTTACATTTTCCATGATGAATAATTTTAAATATGATTTTGAACTAAATGTGGTCCTTAGAGGGACTTTTGTAAGCGTCTGGATGATAAGAAGTTTATTGTTACTTTATATAGAATTTCAAATTTTATAAAGTGGACCTGGAAATATTAAGGGTATAGGAGAAAATTAATTCTCTAGTCCAGAAGGCTTGTTTATAAGTCCTTCAACATGAAGTTAGACAAGAGAACAATTACCTTGGTCATCTATGAAGTGATGTTGGACCAAGTTCACCTTTCGCATGTATGCGCTTTCCATCTTTAAGCCAATTAAAAGAGGATAAAAGGTGTGTTATTTTAAGGAAAGAAAAATATTGCTCTATTATTTGAATTTCTCAAGTTAAGAAAAATATCAAATAAACAATAATTATGGAAAAAATAAATTGTTACCGGTATTCAATGAAGGTAGAAAAAGCTCTCAGACTATTACTACTCATGGGCAGGAAATGCAGATTAAATTCAAGTGCATGTATCCTGTGAGTTGCCAGTTATAAAATAAAGGGAAACACTGTGGCAAAAATGATATTCACATAGATAACGAATATTGTTAACTTTTTGTTTTTTCTTATTTATTTTGATTTGAATTTCTTTAAAAAATTCAACAAACTAAATGCGTATTTTTGAAACTTAAATAAATTTAACAAACTAAATGCGTATTTTTTGCAAGAAGATCATGGTGACCAAATATTCTGTAAAAGGAAAGACATGATGACTAACATTAAGTATGTTTATAGACTATTACACAATCCGAATAATGTGGAGTGTTCATTGATTATAATTATCTCAACACATAATAACTTTGTCAAAAAAATTGATCCAGTATTATCAGTGATAAGAATTCAATAGATATTCAAGTAAATAATTTAATACCAGGTAATCATAGTGTGAACCATGACAGCATAAATTTACAATGTCCGGATATAGACGAATATTTTCAATTAAGTGTTTGTATTCGACTGAAAAAGAATACATGTTAATAACACTTCAATACTGCTCATATATTATGAGACATTAATTTGTAATATTTGAATGTATACTTTAACTTGAACATGTATCTTGTTAGTAACCCGTCTGCCAAATACAAAGTAGTGGGTATTGTTTATTATTTGTTTTAGAGAGCTTAAAAACCATATTGATTTATAAATCTCTTACATAAATAGTCTTAGTTTCAAATTTACTACACAAAGGAATTGTTGAAAGTCAACTATCATCTAATATTTTGAAATGGGTTGTTATCCATTGCAGCAAGGAAACCAAAAGGTAAAAAGAAATTCAAATCAAAATAAATAAGAAAAAACGAAAATAAAAGTATTTGTTTTAATCAAAATCGATAAGATTTATTGGAAAGTAAACACATAGCAAAAATAAACTAAAGATTTAATTGCAAATTAGTAAAATTCAGTTTTAGTAATAAAACACGTAAGAGATGCGTAAAATCAAAAACAACTTTTTCACTTAAATGAAGCACATAATCGACATGAAAGATATCAGAAAGGGAAAAATTATAAAAACATAAAAAGCGGTTTTACCATATGGGAACTATTCGGTTATGCATCGAAGCTACTTCATCAATTGAGCACCTAATATCTGGGAGAGCGAAATACTTCATCAAGAAGGTGGTTGGCTGTCGTTCGAGCGAAGATTTGAATTTGAAGGGACTGGCGATTGCGGTAGGAGGGGAGGTTAATGTCGCTAGATGGGAAAAGGCACAAATTTGGGGGAGTTTAATATCTAGGGTTTAGAGGATAAGTAAGGAAGTGAAAGTAGTACGAAAAGAAAGAAATAAAAATGACAGTTGATTTCACAGATTTTACTTATTTAATATATTCAAAAGAATAGTCATATTTTGTGTTTGGTTGATTTGAAATTTTATTTATACTAATTTCTAATGAGTTTAAATTTTTATTTATATTATTAATTAATAAAAAATAAATTTGTAAAGTAGTTTATTTGTTGGATCATATTTTTAAGTGATGCTAAATCTTTATTAATAGTTGCAATACCTTTGGTGTCACACTTTTTTGGTCTAAGTGTGAACTACCAAAAATGCCCATCTACATATATTATCAAATCTTAATATCACCTAAAAATATGATCTATTTAAATAAACTTCATTTACCAATTCAAAACGCTCTTTTATAAATATTGTCAAATCTCACTATCACTTAAAAATAGAATTAAATAAATAAACTTTTTTTACCAATTCAAAACCCACATCTACAAGTATTAACGAATCTTAATATCACTTAAAATATAGATCTAACAAATAAACTTTTTTTACAAATTCGATCTTTATTAATTAATAATAGAAATAAAAATTCAAACTAACAAAAAATTAGTTGTTGAAGTATCGAATATAAATGCAAACTAATTACTAAATATTTGAGTAAATCATTCATCTTAAATGTATTACATATATAATTTATAGAAAAATAATTCACGCGCGAAGCGCGTGCCGTAACGCTCGTATTAATAGTTGGCTTAGAAGCGCAAACTTTTGGTCCGGCTGCAAACTTCCAAAATTGCCCTTTGTATTTTATTCTTCATTAATAGTTGTAATATATTTGTTGTCATATTCTTTTAGTATTACCATGAAATACCAAAAATGATTTACTCAAATATTTAGTCATATTTTTGCGATAAAATCATGTGTAATTAGTTTGCATTTATATTCGGTACTTCAACATCTAATTTTTTGTTAGTTTGAATTTTTATTTCAATTATTAATTAATAAAGATCGAATTTGTAAAAAAAAATTTATTAGTTAGATCTATTTTTTAAGTGATATTAAGATTCGTTAATACTTGTAGATGTGGATTTTGGATTGGTAAAAAAAGTTTATTTATTTAATTCTATTTTTAAGTGATAGTGAGATTTGGCAATATTTATAAAAGAGCGTTTTGAATTGGTAAATGAAGTTTATTTAATTAGATCATATTTTTAGGTGATATTAAGATTTGATAATATATGTAGAGGGGCATTTTTGATAGTTCACGCTTACACCAAAAAAGTGTGACACCAAAGGTATTGCAACTATTAATAAAGATATATTTAATTATTATATGTAATTTTTAGCCTATTGTTTCTAAGCTGGACTAGAACTATTCAAACTATATTAAAATAGTTAAATTTCTTTAAAAATTCAAATCATCCCTCTACGCTTAAGAATATGATCTAACAGATAAATATCATTTAAACAAATAAACTTTATTTACAAATTTGTTGTTTATTAATTAATAACATAAATAAAATTCAAACTAACAAAAAATTAAATGTTTCAATTTAGAAATAAAAATTTAAATTAACTACACATGATTTCAACGTAAAAACATGACCAAATATTTTTGCAAATCATTTTCTCTTGAACGTGTTAATCATATATAAATTATATAAGAACAATTCTCGCGCAAAGACATGCTATCATCACGCGCGAAGCGCATGCCATAATGCTTAATAGTATAATATAGATATATTAACTCGCCTCCCTAATATATGTTTATAACATGCCTCCTCTCGTGTAATAAACTTATGAGTACAAAAAAACATATTTTTGGCATAACCATGACAAAAATAATTAGAATGACAAGTTGTTTGCATGTGCTAATCAAAATACTTAGTACAAACGACATGTATGAAGCTAAAATTTTAAATATAAATTAATAAATAATTAGAGTTTTATTCCACTTTTTGATAGTAGTTATTCTCTCAGTGTACAAAAAGAACTATAAGAATGACAATTATTATTCTCTTCTTTAAAACATTGCAATTTTAAAAAGATAAAGAAAATCTTCAGAATTAATTATTATAAAAAATTCAACTATTTCTATTAAATCAATTATTTTTGCAAAGTGGCTTTTTAATAGAAAATTAAGTTTAAAAAATCAATTTTTGTCAAAAATAATTAGTTTGTAAAAAATAATTATAACAATTTAAGAAATAAAAAAAATTCTTAAAATTTCTTGCTTTTCTATGGAAAACATTTTTCAGCAAAAAGAAAATGCACAAAGGTAATATAAGTAAATGTTATACTACGACTAAAATCAAATTAGAACATGGTCTCTTTAAAGCAACTTAGGTTTAAATACAAGTGAATTTCATAGATGAACATGCATTACTAGCCAAGTCTCAATGAGGCGCTCTTGGAGATGTGAGGAAAAAAACCTAATATAAACCCGTAGGTTCTTACATGCAAGATAAAATATTTAGTACAAAAGATGAATGATTAAAATGTTTGGAAACCTGTTTTTTATTCTATTTATTATCCTGCAAAAGAAATCATTTTATACACATTCGTACATTTGAAGAAAATATTTAACTAAAATTACTTAAATCATAATATTACGAATCTGTATCGAAACTTTATACACATGGTAATCATAACTTCATTTTGGACAAAACTACATAGTAAGCATTCGAATTTTGGGACCTCGCACAACTTATTTTGACTTTCTAAGTTTGTGGATGGAATTTCCAAAATTTGATAATGCCATATATAAAGAATACTTAACAGAGAAATTATATTTTTGTATTTAATGTAAGTTATCAAAAACAACGTATTTGTATATATTATATTTATAGGATATATATTGTTGTGTATTATTAAAGTACCGAAATACCATATGTTGTATTAAAAATATTTAATATATTTAATTATCAAGGCTTATAATAGACAAAAATATCAGCGTAGCAAATACCATATTGTTGAAAATTTGAATAATATTTAATATGCATTATAAGAAATGTTTATATTCTATACATTATTAGCCTTATCTCCATGTTATGCATAAAAATAAATAGAATATGATCATTATGGGACTTATATATTAAAATATCAATTGTCTTATTACTATGGATGTATTTAAGTGTAATGAAATATGCAGTATAAGTTTCATTAATTTAGCATTGTATGTTTTCACATAAGAGTATTTTTACATCTTTTTGCCTTGAATGCAAGCTTATGTCCAGTATTTTTATAAGAGTTGTCTTGGCAATGAAAACTGTACTAATTTTGATTAACATTTTAACTGCAATAAGTACAAACATTTTTAGAATACTTACAATAACAAAAACCCAATGAGTATAATAATATAATATAGGATAAATTTTGTATATAGGCTAAATTTGCAAACAAAGTACAAGAATAGGCCACATTACAAATTATTTACAAAACTAGATCAGTTTTCGCCATGTTGGATGTCACGTGTACTAGCGGCGTTTCAAATACCGCCAGTACACGTATATTGTGTAAAAATACACTGGCGGCATTTGAAATGCTGCCAGTATGCGGCATCTCAAATGCCATTGTTATCTTCTGCTTTATTAGGCAGTCACCTTTTTTTGTTTGCCTTCTTCTAAAGTTTTCTTAGATCTACAAAACTCCAAACTGCTAAAATATTTTCAAATTGTTGTTTAAACGACAAACAAGATAGTAGAATTTGTTTGATAAAGAAGCATTTCACCTTGCTCTTTTCAGGAACCTCCTCCGCAAGCTCGTCGACTATGTCCAACACATAATACATTCCATCCGCTTGCATATAACATAAACCATTATGAGTTTCATAAGTACTATACACGTTGTCAATATTAATACGTATCACATTCTGTTCAAGCGGAGCTCATGGAGTGTAAGGTGCCACCTGTTGCTCGGGTTCTTCCGCTCGTCTTCGTAGCACATAACGACTAGTGATATTCCAGTACCAGCTAAGATACTCCTCATCGGTCAACGTAACTTCGAGCTTGTCTTCCAAAGTTAAGAATCGATTGTTCCATAACTCAATCATCGTTTCAAACTCATCTTCGTCGTATGGAAGGGTGTAATATGAAGTAGGATATGGTAAGTGCTGGCGAAGACTAAACTGTCTCATGACGCTGTTTGGCAGATGGTATGCTAAATCTTCAAAACAAAAAATCATAAGTCTTGCCCGCCATAACTGCCTGTCCACTGTGCAAATAGCCAGAAGAACCTGAAGGTCTGCCTTAGTATATGAATTCCATGCGACTGCATTGTAGTGTAAAACATCAAACTCGTTCCAGTAGAGGCTAGATTTCGTCTAGGGGGTCATTTTGGTATTCTTCAGGCCTATCCACCTGTAATAGCAACAAGTTATAGTAAGTATTCAAATTTACTGTTTCAATACAACAACACTAACATCACTGTTTTACCTCGCTTCATATGGCTTTGAATTGTCAATTATTTGCATCTTCATAGATATACGACCAATGGAAGGTATTTCCACGACCATAGCTACAAGTGTGTAATTTATATTTAGTTACGGTTTTACGACAAACTCAAATATGCAACAACGAATAACTATGTCCGTACCTGAAGTAGAGTCATATAGCCTCCGTCGGATCGTTGTTGGACCAACGCAACTCGCGTAAGCTCCATATAGGTGAAAGCTAGCACTGCACTACCTCATGAATATTGCCGACATGAATCAAAGTCTTCTAACAATGGAAGCCATTGTGTGATGATGTGCAACATAATAGCGTGGTCGCGCTGGGCTATCTGCAAAAGAAAGGCACGAGGGGAATATCACCGGTCAACTGCTCCCTAAACCATGTGGCCATTATCGACTCATTTCCCCACCTCACGTCTTTTGGAGGAGACAAGCCAAGCAAGGGCTCGCACAATTCCATGTAATTTCTTGGGAAATCTGGTTTTAGGATGGGATCCCCGTTCATAGGCAATCCGAGCAACACGGCTACGTCTTTCAAAGTGATGTTCATCTCACCTACTCTAAGATGAAATGTAGACGTCTCTGGTTGCCATCTATCGATCAACGCCGTCAAAAGAATCCGATCGAGTTGTGTATATCCTAACTTATTAACAACACCGAATCTAGCTCTGTCTAACAGTTCCAATACGCCTGGATGCGCTAATGTGACGAGCTTTAAAGTAGATGAATGGTCAATGAAGCCGTCCGGCTCAACCGCCATTCGATAAATAATAACAAATGAAAGCTATTATGGTATTTACAAACACCTTGCAAAAGTAATGACAAATTATATGAAATTGTACCTCCATCACATCGATGTTGTTTGTGCGGTGTTGAGGTTGGAGGTAAAGCACGCTAGGATCGATCGGTCCGGGCGCCATTTCGTCGTATTCTACCACAATAACATAACATAATCGTAGTCATACCATAATAC
Organism: Allium fistulosum; assembly: GCA_030737815.1. Taxonomy (NCBI): domain Eukaryota; kingdom Viridiplantae; phylum Streptophyta; class Magnoliopsida; order Asparagales; family Amaryllidaceae; genus Allium; species Allium fistulosum. The sequence continues at coordinate 744,904,542 of CM060905.1, read as the reverse complement.
ATCCTTATATCAAATCAACAAACGATTAAACATGTGCTCTAAGTGACTACTCTACTTCGTTGTAGTATACAACCATAGATATGCAATTATAAAATAAGTTTATCCCTAAACCCTGAATTCAAAAAATCAAAATTACAGACAAAATCGATAGATTTCAAACCTATAGGAGGTGCTTGAGACGATGAGGAAGCCATACTTCAAATTCTAGCTAGATTTAAGTAGTTTTCTATTTAAAATTTTGATTTTTGCTGAAATGGGGGGGTTCGGTTTTCTTTTTGAGAGAGTTTGACAAAAGAGGTGAGTGGTAATAAAGTGATGAAGGGGCTGCAAATTTACAAAGAGCAAAAGATTTGGCGTCATTTGGGATGCCGCTAACTAGCGGCATCTCAAATGCCGCCAGTGTTGTTTTGCAAATTACACGTGTACTGGCGACATTTGAGATGCTGCCAGTACACGTGTAATTTGCGTGACCAAAACTGGCCTATTTATGTAAATAGTTTGGAATGTGGCCTAAAATTGTAATTTATTTTGCGATTTGGCCCAAATTAAAAAATAATCCTATAATATATGCCACCACAAAATCACAAAATAATAGTCAAGAGGCACATATGATAATTATATTATACATTTATCTTTCCTTGAATTATTTCTCCAGACCATACGGGGCAACGATGTAATTTTGTAACATTATGGATGGAGACTTAATAAAAAGTGGAAATTAGCCACAAGGGCCTCTTTAGCAAGTGCAATTAGTTTCTAGGACACACAACTGAAATAATTACTTTTAAGGACAAAATGCAAAATAATTAGTTTCTAAGTCCTAAAAACCTATGAAATTATGTCCTTGAAAGTAATTGAAATGCTGAATTTGTCCTTAAAAGTAATTATTCTGCTGAATTTGGCCTTGAAATTAATTTCTGTGGATGTGTCTTAGAAACTAATTGGACTGCAAAGTTTGTCCTTCAAGTGAAATGCCTCTAATAAAAACTAGGATCTGTTCTAGAAATTCGCTGACATTAAATTGTATTTAAAAATGATACATTCCTTTCTTAAATACCTTCATAACCCTTTTGCTTCAAATCTTACTAAATCTGCCCAAGATGCATTGTATAAATCAGAAGCTTATGGAAAGTGTAACCCTATATTTTGCAAGCTGTAATCACAATGAAACCTACCACCACTGTCGCGGAGCCGATAAAGGCATGGGAAAGGGCGTCAGGGGAGATCAATCGGGTATCCAAATGTATTGACCAGGAAATGGAAGAGAGCTCTAAGAGAGAAATGGAAGAGAGTGCTGGCGGAGAAATGGAAGAGAGCACTAACCAGGATCATAATCGTACACTAGGTGAAGTCGAAGTACGGTATGTGTTTTCTATAAGGATTTTTCTGCTTCCACCCTATTATTTTATGTTCCCACCCCACTCAGTCTGATTTAAAAAATCAAAGACGAAATTATTGTTTCCTTCTTCCTCTCAAAACAAGTAAACCATATCTTGTGCTATTTTACATTCTCAAAATTCTTTGATTTACTCAAATGCTTCAAATTTCCTTTTTTCCATTTTGTTGTGCATGACTAAATATTTGAGTAAATCATTCATCTTAAATGTATTACATATATAATTTATAGAAAAATAATTCACGCGCGAAGCGCGTGCCGTAACGCTCGTATTAATAGTTGGCTTAGAAGCGCAAACTTTTGGTCCGGCTGCAAACTTCCAAAATTGCCCTTTGTATTTTATTCTTCATTAATAGTTGCAATATATTTGTTGTCATATTCTTTTAGTATTACCATGAAATACCAAAAATGATTTACTCAAATATTTAGTCATATTTTTGCGATAAAATCATGTGTAATTAGTTTGCATTTATATTCGATACTTCAACATCTAATTTTTTGTTAGTTTGAATTTTTATTTCAATTATTAATTAATAAAGATCGAATTTGTAAAAAAAAAATTATTAGTTAGATCTATTTTTTAAGTGATATTAAGATTCGTTAATACTTGTAGATGTGGATTTTGGATTGGTAAAAAAAGTTTATTTATTTAATTCTATTTTTAAGTGATAGTGAGATTTGGCAATATTTATAAAAGAGCATTTTGAATTGGTAAATGAAGTTTATTTAATTAGATCATATTTTTAGGTGATATTAAGATTTGATAATATATGTAGAGGGGCATTTTTGATAGTTCACGCTTACACCAAAAAAGTGTGACACCAAAGGTATTGCAACTATTAATAAAGATATATTTAATTATTATATGTAATTTTTAGCCTATTGTTTCTAAGCTGGACTAGAACTATTCAAACTATATTAAAATAGTTAAATTTCTTTAAAAATTCAAATCATCCCTCTACGCTTAAGAATATGATCTAACAGATAAATATCATTTAAACAAATAAACTTTATTTACAAATTTGTTGTTTATTAATTAATAACATAAATAAAATTCAAACTAACAAAAAATTAAATGTTTCAATTTAGAAATAAAAATTTAAATTAACTACACATGATTTCAACGTAAAAACATGACCAAATATTTTTGCAAATCATTTTCTCTTGAACGTGTTAATCATATATAAATTATATAAGAACAATTCTCGCGTAAAGACATGCTATCATCACGCGCGAAGCGCATGCCATAATGCTTAATAGTATAATATAGATATATTAACTCGCCTCCCTAATATATGTTTATAACATGCCTCCTCTCGTGTAATAAACTTATGAGTACAAAAAAACATATTTTTGGCATAACCATGACAAAAATAATTAGAATGACAAGTTGTTTGCATGTGCAAATCAAAATACTTAGTACAAACGACATGTATGAAGCTAAAATTTTAAATATAAATTAATAAATAATTAGAGTTTTATTCCACTTTTTGATAGTAGTTATTCTCTCAGTGTACAAAAAGAACTATAAGAATGACAATTATTATTCTCTTCTTTAAAACATTGCAATTTTAAAAAGATAAAGAAAATCTTCAGAATTAATTATTATAAAAAATTCAACTATTTCTATTAAATCAATTATTTTTGCAAAGTGGCTTTTTAATAGAAAATTAAGTTTAAAAAATCAATTTTTGTCAAAAATAATTAGTTTGTAAAAAATAATTATAACAATTTAAGAAATAAAAAAAATTCTTAAAATTTCTTGCTTTTCTATGGAAAACATTTTTCAGCAAAAAGAAAATGCACAAAGGTAATATAAGTAAATGTTATACTATGACTAAACTCAAATTAGAACATGGTCTCTTTAAAGCAACTTAGGTTTAAATACAAGTGGATTTCATAGATGAACATGCATTACTAGCCAAGTCTCAATGAGGCGCTCTTGGAGATGTGAGGAAAAAAAACCTAATATAAACCCGTAGGTTCTTACATGCAAGATAAAATATTTAGTACAAAAGATGAATGATTAAAATGTTTGGAAACCTGTTTTTTATTCTATTTATTATCCTGCAAAAGAAATCATTTTATACACATTCGTACATTTGAAGAAAATATTTAACTAAAATTACTTAAATCATAATATTACGAATCTGTATCGAAACTTTATACACATGGTAATCATAACTTCATTTTGGACAAAACTACATAGTAAGCATTTGAATTTTGGGACCTCGCACAACTTATTTTGACTTTCTAAGTTTGTGGATGGAATTTCCAAAATTTGATAATGCCATATATAAAGAATACTTAACAGAGAAATTATATTTTTGTATTTAATGTAAGTTATCAAAAACAACGTATTTGTATATATTATATTTATAGGATATATATTGTTGTGTATTATTAAAGTACCGAAATACCATATGTTGTATTAAAAATATTTAATATATTTAATTATCAAGGCTTATAATAGACAAAAATATCAGCGTAGCAAATACCATATTGTTGAAAATTTGAATAATATTTAATATGCATTATAAGAAATGTTTATATTCAATACATTATTAGCCTTATCTCCATGTTATGCATAAAAATAAATAGAATATGATCATTATGGGACTTATATATTAAAATATCAATTGTCTTATTACTATGGATGTATTTAAGTGTAATGAAATATGCAGTATAAGTTTCATTAATTTAGCATTGTATGTTTTCACATAAGAGTATTTTTACATCTTTTTGCCTTGAATGCAAGCTTATGTCCAGTATTTTTATAAGAGTTGTCTTGGCAATGAAAACTGTACTAATTTTGATTAACATTTTAACTGCAATAAGTACAAACATTTCTAGAATACTTACAATAACAAAAACCCAATGAGTATAATAATATAATATAGGATAAATTTTGTATATAGGCTAAATTTGCAAACAAAGTACAAGAATAGGCCACATTACAAATTATTTACAAAACTAGATCAGTTTTCGCCATGTTGGATGTCACGTGTACTAGCGGCGTTTCAAATACCGCCAGTACACGTATATTGTGTAAAAATACACTGGCGGCATTTGAAATGCTGCCAGTATGCGGCATCTCAAATGCCATTGTTATCTTCTGCTTTATTAGGCAGTCACCTTTTTTTGTTTGCCTTCTTCTAAAGTTTTCTTAGATCTACAAAACTCCAAACTGCTAAAATATTTTCAAATTGTTGTTTAAACGACAAACAAGATAGTAGAATTTGTTTGATAAAGAAGCATTTCACCTTGCTCTTTTCAGGAACCTCCTCCGCAAGCTCGTCGACTATGTCCAACACATAATACATTCCATCCGCTTGCATATAACATAAACCATTATGAGTTTCATAAGTACTATACACGTTGTCAATATTAATACGTATCACATTCTGTTCAAGCGGAGCTCATGGAGTGTAAGGTGCCACCTGTTGCTCGGGTTCTTCCGCTCGTCTTCGTAGCACATAACGACTAGTGATATTCCAGTACCAGCTAAGATACTCCTCATCAGTCAACGTAACTTCGAGCTTGTCTTCCACAGTTAGGAATCGATTGTTCCATAACTCAATCATCGTTTCAAACTCATCTTCGTCGTATGGAAGGGTGTAATATGAAGTAGGATATGGTAAGTGCTGGCGAAGACTAAACTGTCTCATGACGCTGTTTGGCAGATGGTATGCTAAATCTTCAAAACAAAAAATCATAAGTCTTGCCCGCCATAACTGCCTGTCCACTGTGCAAATAGCCAGAAGAACCTGAAGGTCTGCCTTAGTATATGAATTCCATGCGACTGCATTGTAGTGTAAAACATCAAACTCGTTCCAGTAGAAGGCTAGATTTCGTCTAGGGGGTCATTTTGGTATTCTTCAGGCCAATCCACCTGTAATAGCAACAAGTTATAGTAAGTATTCAAATTTACTGTTTCAATACAACAACACTAACATCACTGTTTTACCTCGCTTCATATGGCTTTGAATTGTCAATTATTTGCATCTTCATAGATATACGACCAATGGAAGGTATGTCCACGACCATAGCTACAAGTGTGTAATTTATATTTAGTTACGGTTTTACGACAAACTCAAATATGCAACAACGAATAACTATGTCCGTACCTGAAGTAGAGTCATATAGCCTTCGTCGGATCGTTGTTGGACCAACGCAACTCGCGTAAGCTCCGTATAGGTGAAAGCTAGCACTGCACTACCTCATGAATATTGCCGACATGAATCAAAGTCTTCTAACAATGGAAGCCATTGTGTGATGATGTGCAACATAATAGCGTGGTCGCGCTGGGCTATCTGCAAAAGAAAGGCACGAGGGGAATATCACCGGTCAACTGCTCCCTAAACCATGTGGCCATTATCGACTCATTTCCCCACCTCACGTCTTTTGGAGGAGACAAGCCAAGCAAGGGCTCGCACAATTCCATGTAATTTCTTGGGAAATCTGGTTTTAGGATGGGATCCCCGTTCATAGGCAATCCGAGCAACACGGCTACGTCTTTCAAAGTGATGTTCATCTCACCTACTCTAAGATGAAATGTAGACGTCTCTGGTCTCCATCTATCGATCAACGCCGTCAAAAGAATCCGATCGAGTTGTGTATATCCTAACTTATTAACAACACCGAATCTAGCTCTGTCTAACAGTTCCAATACGCCTGGATGCGCTAATGTGACGAGCTTTAAAGTAGATGAATGGTCAATGAAGCCGTCCGGCTCAACCGCCAGTCGATAAATAATAACAAATGAAAGCTATTATGGTATTTACAAACACCTTGCAAAAGTAATGACAAATTATATGAAATTGTACCTCCATCACATCGATGTTGTTTGTGCGGTGTTGAGGTTGGAGGTAAAGCACGCTAGGATCGATCGGTCCGGGCGCCATTTCGTCGTATTCTACCACAATAACATAACATAATCGTAGTCATACCATAATACATCCTTATATCAAATCAACAAACGATTAAACATGTGCTCTAAGTGACTACTCTACTTCGTTGTAGTATACAACCATAGATTTGCAATTATAAAATAAGTTTATCCCTAAACCCTGAATTCAAAAAATCAAAATTATAGACAAAATCGATAGATTTCAAACCTATAGGAGGTGCTTGAGACGATGAGGAAGCCATACTTCAAATTCTAGCTAGATTTAAGTAGTTTTCTATTTAAAATTTTGATTTTTGCTGAAATGGGTGGGGGTTCGGTTTTCTTTTTGAGAGAGTTTGACAAAAGAGGTGAGTGGTAATAAAGTGATGAAGGGGCTGCAAATTTACAAAGAGCAAAAGATTTGGCGTCATTTGGGATGCCGCTAACTAGCGGCATCTCAAATGCCGCCAGTGTTGTTTTGCAAATTACACGTGTACTGGCGGCATTTGAGATGCTGCCAGTACACGTGTAATTTGCGTGACCAAAACTGGCCTATTTATGTAAATAGTTTGGAATGTGGCCTAAAATTGTAATTTATTTTGCAATTTGGCCCAAATTAAAAAATAATCCTATAATATATGCCACCACAAAATCACAAAATAATAGTCAAGAGGCACATATGATAATTATATTATACATTTATCTTTCCTTGAATTATTTCTCCAGACCATACGGGGCAACGATGTAATTTTGTAACATTATGGATGGAGACTTAATAAAAAGTGGAAATTAGCCACAAGGGCCTCTTTAGCAAGTGCAATTAGTTTCTAGGACACACAACTGAAATAATTACTTTTAAGGACAAAATGCAAAATAATTAGTTTCTAAGTCCTAAAAACCTATGAAATTATGTCCTTGAAAGTAATTGAAATGCTGAATTTGTCCTTAAAAGTAATTATTCTGCTGAATTTGGCCTTGAAATTAATTTCTGTGGATGTGTCTTAGAAACTAATTGGACTGCAAAGTTTGTCCTTCAAGTGAAATGCCTCTAATAAAAACTAGGATCTGTTCTAGAAATTCGCTGACATTAAATTGTATTTAAAAATGATACATTCCTTTCTTAAATACCTTCATAACCCTTTTGCTTCAAATCTTACTAAATCTGCCCAAGATGCATTGTATAAATCAGAAGCTTATGGAAAGTGTAACCCTATATTTTGCAAGCTGTAATCACGATGAAACCTACCACCACTGTCGCGGAGCCGATAAAGGCATGGGAAAGGGCGACAGGGGAGATCAATCGGGTATCCAAATGTATTGACCAGGAAATGGAAGAGAGCTCTAAGAGAGAAATGGAAGAGAGTGCTGGCGGAGAAATGGAAGAGAGCACTAACCAGGATCATAATCGTACACTAGGTGAAGTCGAAGTACGGTATGTGTTTTCTATAAGGATTTTTCTGCTTCCACCCTATTATTTTATGTTCCCACCCCACTCAGTCTGATTTAAAAAATCAAAGACGAAATTATTGTTTCCTTCTTCCTCTCAAAACAAGTAAACCATATCTTGTGCTATTTTGCATTCTCAAAATTCTTTGATTTACTCAAATTCTTCAAATTTCCTTTTTTTCCTTTTTGTTGTGCATGACTAAATATTTGAGTAAATCATTCATCTTAAATGTATTACATATATAATTTATAGAAAAATAATTCACGCGCGAAGCGCGTGCCGTAACGCTCGTAATGCTACTATATTATATATAGTATTCGTCCATCAAAATACAATTACGTCTCTCATACGTAGTTACGTCAGCGAGTGTTGGGTAAAATCGATTAACCAATGCTCTGATACCAAATGTGACGACCGCCCATGACCCCTGCACCGAATCTAGAGAAAGTGTGCTGTAAAGTGTGCCAGGCGACCATGGACGATTGCCAAGGTAAGTTAAAGCAACAGAATCTATCGTATTACTCACAGCGCATGGACAAAATACAATAGAACATATGTACAGTGAAGCTTTACAGAACAAAATGACATCATATAAAACTCCATAGTAGTTGAATACAATCACCCAAATAGTCAATACATCAAGCCTCACTACATATCTCTCAGAGAATACAAAACAGCGGAATATCCAGTACATATAATAAGAAGATAATATGCAACCCTCCAGCTCGTCTTCGATATCAGCATCGTGAGAAGAGGACAGCACCTGTCACCTGCTACCTAGTCCGCCCGTCCCAAAATGGACGAACAGCCCAAGGCAATAAGAATTAAAACATAAAGCCTTGAGTCAGACAACAGTCTTAGTGAGCAGTAAATTAACTAACAACATACCAAAAGAGCATAAAGGAAAAGGAATAGGAATACAACCCTCCCACTCCAACCTCATTCTACAGTGATAGCCCCAGACACACACTAAGCAGAAGCAAACATAGCAGAGCATACAATTTAAAGTAAAGCTACTATCACTCGAGTCAAGGGCGATGTTTTCCAAGTACCCAGGCCTAAATCAGATAAGCACCCAGAAAATACCGCTCTTGAGTCCGAATGACGATACAACCAAACATCCATGACTCTGGCTATCACTGTTATCATTGCTTCGATATCACCGTTAATTGAATGACCGGCACATTCTTTCAGCCGTCCGTCAAGGGCTAATGGAAACCCCGGTTCTAGACATAACTCCCGCACGTCGTCGCAACCCGTGCCTAGGACTATCGAATCTGCCCAGAGTACTCGACCTTCAACAGTTGGTCGTTGGGACTATCGAATCCGCCCAAACGTACTCTTTCTTAGAGCTTGCTAGAACCTTCAACAACGATGTTATCCAAACCTCCTAGTCATCCTCCTCGACGACTATTCTCATATCCGTTCATTATCCTCAACTCGAATCATATCACCGAGTTATCAACATGCTTGGAATGATCCCGTCTGGATTAGACCAAGTCTTCATCACATGATTGCTTCGCTTCATCACATCCTCGCAAAGCCTTATCTCAACGTCACATCATCAAATCTATGCATAAGAGCTTCATCATCCCGCTACATATGCCACGAGCAGCTTTCCCAATTCAAGAGCCTTTCCCCTAGCTTTTGAATCATCTTCGGTCTAAATCAAACCATCAATCATCTAATTCATAACAATCATCCAAGTCAAACATTAATCCAAACAATCAAGCATTCAAATATGATCTAAGTAGACAATTATAACAATAATGGCATTTTCGTAATTAAAGAGTTGAAAGTCCAATAAGCATGAAAACATGAACAATATCTCTACAAACTTGATGAATGAACTTGCATAGGTTAACATGTGATAAAATGGATGTAACATCATCATGAACAATGGATCTACATGGATCTACATGGATCTACACTTAGGATGAAGAAAATGCATGGAAATCACTATTTTAACATCAAAACGAGCCAACAATCCGATATACTCCTTTGGATCCGTGTGAGAGATAATCACCACTCACCAAATCACCTAAACAACCCCAAATCGATACGCTTCAGATCTGGACAGCGAAGGATCAAGCTTGATCAATCACCAATCCGCTTCAAACAATGAAATCTCTCAAGAAAAGATGAAGATCTTCAATCTAAGCTCTTGAATCTTAAATCTTGATCTTCGATTTGGATGGATGGAAGCACTAGATTAGAGTGGAGAAAAGAAGTGAAGAAGTGTAGAAGTCGAGCTCTCAAAATGGCAGCACTTCGTCGCTTCAAAATCCGGATCCCAAAAATGAAGCCAACCCCCTTCTATTTATAGGCAGAAAATTCGCTAAGTCGAAATTTGGCTATCTCCTTAAGTCGCTTCCGACTTACGACCTAAGCCTCTACGACCTAACAAAACCCAGCGACCTAACAACTCACGCGACCTACGACTTAGCAAACTCGCGACCTAACACACACGCGACCTAACTATCTTAGGTTGCCTACGACCTAACTCAACACAGAACTAACGACCTAACTACGCTAACACTTAGGTCGGTCAATTCTATAGGTCGCAAACTCCTATAGGTCGCAAACTGCTTATCCCCTAAGTCGTTAACTCTACTGGGTCGCTACCTCCTATCTCTTAGGTCGCTAACTCGAACTGCCGACCTAACACTTAACTCACCCAAACACTTAGGTCGCTCACAACAGTTTTCCTTAGGTCGTTGCCGACCTATCCCTTAGGTCGCTCAAAACCCTTAACTCTCCTATCTTAGGTCGTCTACAACATAGCTCTTGACTTGCTACCATCCTATAGGTCGGTCACGACTTAACACAGCAGCCTACCTACGACTTAACATAGCAGCTTTGCCGATCTATCAGGATAAGACTCAACTCCTAAGTCGTCCAGGTCTTAAGTCGACCACTACCTTAACTCGTCAGCCGACTTAACACTTAACTCAAATCCTTAAGTCGTCTACAATAACTTAAGTCCGTCACTTCCTTAGGTTGTCTATCCCTTAACTCGGCAACGACTTACAACCTACGACTTAACACTTGCCGAGTTAACTTCAACTTACTAACTTAGCCCAGCTACGACTTATTTCCTTAGGTCGCCAAACCCTGGGTCACTCCTATCTCCTAAGTCGTATACGACTCACGACTTAGGACTTAGGCAAAATTTGCCTAAAATCTGAAATGGCTCAAAAATGCTAAAACTCCAGATTTGACGAACTTTTCGATCCGTGAAAATACGGGTCATTACATTCTCTCCCCCTTAGGAATTTCGCCCCCGAAATTCCAAACAATCATAGCAATCAAAAACTATTCTGTACGCCTACCATCCATAGCAATCAACAAACCATGCATCCAATTCTAGCTTAGCGTACAGAATTCTAAAACTAGAACAAGTTACAATGTCGCGAGATGACACGACACCTTAGGGTCATACCTTGAAGAGTTCAGGATGAGCTGCCTTCATCCTCTCTTCCACCTCCCACGTACAGTCGTTATCATCATCACTCCATTGTATCTTGAGCAACTTAACTACCTTCCTCCTAAGCTGTTTCGTGTCGGTTTCAACAACACGAAGCGGCTTACGAGGTCTTCTATCAACTGGATCAACTTCGAAATATTCACAGCTATCAGCAGAAACTACTGTATTCGAGTCGTGCACATACTTCCGTAGATATGATATGTGAAAAACATTGTGCACACCCGACATCTTCTCCGGTAACTCCAATCTGTAGGCGAGCTTTCCAATTTGCTCGATGATCGGGAATGGTCCAACAAATCTCGGAGTCAGTTTTCCTTTCTTCCCGAATCGAATAACATTCTTCAGTGGAGAAATCTTTACAAAAACCATATCTCCTACGTCGAATTCCAAATCCTTTCGACGCTTATCAGCATAACTCTTCTGACGGTCTTGGGCTGCCTTCATTCGTTGCCGAATGATCTCTATACAATCCGAAGTCTGCCGAATCATCTCTGGCCCAAGTATCAGCTTTTCTCCAGTTTCCAACCAACATGTCGGAGAGTTACACGGTCTTCCATACAATGCCTCATACGGTGCCATACCAATGCTTGACTGGTAACTGTTGTTGTACGAAAACTCTACCAAATGAAGGTGATCTTCCCATGATCCTCCGAAATCCAAAACACAAGCTCTAAGAAGATCTTCCAAAACTCGGTTGACTCTCTCAGTCTGACCATCTGTTTGAGGGTGATAAGCTGTACTCAAACACAACTCGGTTCCCAAAACTTCTTGGAAGCTCTTCCAAAATCCACTAGTGAACAATGGGTCTCGATCGCTCACTATACTCTTCGGAATACCATGGAATCGAACTATCCACTTAACATACAACTCAACCAACCTTGATGCAGTTCTAGTCGATCGAACAGGAATGAATCTTGCACTCTTGGTCAGACGATCTACAATGACCCAAATCCCTTCATTTCCCGTTCTTGTTCTAGGTAGTCCATCAATAAAATCCATCGATATCTGCTCCCACTTCCATGTAGGAACTTCTAATGGCTGAAGCAATCCACTTGGCTTCTTCTGTTCAGCCTTTACCAACTGGCAGTTCATACACTTGGAAATGAAATTTCCAACATCCTTCTTCATGCCTTCCCAGTAGTAGGTCCTCTTCATATCCCGATACATCTTATTTCCACCTGGATGAATTGTCAGCTTCGAGTGATGACTTTCCTTCAGAACTTCACTCCTCAATTCATCTATATCGGGAACAACTAGTCGTCCTTGCTTTCGAAGCCAACCCTCTCGATCGACCTCGAATCCTTTATCCTTTTCTGGATCCAATCCAGATTCCAATTCACGGATAATCTTGACAAGCTTATCATCTCGCTTTTGGCCCTTGCCAATCCTTTCCACAAGAGTGGGTCTTATCGATAAGTTTGCCAACATCTCAGGTTCCAATTCACATCTAGGCCTGAAGTCAAATCCAGCTAAATACTCGAGACTCTTCCATTCTGAAAACATGGCTCCCAATCCTGCATGTCTTCGACTTAACGCATCTGCCACTGCGTTACCTTTTCCCGGAGTATAAGCTATACCAAAATCATATGATGCCAAAAACTCTAGCCAACGTTGCTGCCGAAGATTCAAATCCTTTTGGGAGAAGAGATATTTCAACGACTTATGATCTGTAAACAACTCGAATCGAACTTCCAATAGATAATGTCTCCACATCTTCAGAGCAAATACAATCGCCGCTAACTCCAAATCATGAGTTGGGTAATTCCTTTCATGCAGCTTCAGTTGTCGGTTGGCATACGCAACAACTTTATCCCTCTGCATCAGCACTGCTCCAAGTCCAGTACCACATGCGTCGGTGTAAACCACCATCTCATCATTCCCACTTGGAATAGTCAAAACAGGAGCACTCGTCAATCGCTCTTTCAGGATTCTGAAAGCTTGCTCGCACTTTGCATCCCAACTGAACACTTGGTTCTTCTTCGTCAATCCTGTTAACGGTGCAGCTACCTTGGAGAAGTCTTTGATAAACCGTCGATAATATCCTGCTAATCCAAGAAAACTTCTCACATCAGATGCATTCTTAGGTCTAACCCAATCCTGGATTGCTGCCACCTTAGCGGGATCAACCGCTATTCCACTTCCAGAAATCACATGGCCTAAGAACCTCACTTCACTCTTCCAGAAGTGACACTTCGAAAACTTAGCCTTCAGCTGATGTTTCCGCAAGATTTCCAAAACAATACGCAAGTGCGTCTTTTGCTCTTCTTCCGTTCTGGAATAAATCAGAATATCATCCACGAACACAAGTACGAACTTGTTCAACTGATCTCTGAACACTCTATTCATCAGATCCACAAAATATGCTGGCGCGTTAGTCAATCCAAACGGCATTACCAGCCACTCAAAGAAACCAGATGGTGTCCGAAAAGCAGTCTTCGGCACACTATCCTTAGCCACTCTCAACTGGTGAAATCCCGTTGCCAAATCCATCTGAGAAAACACCTTAGCTTCGTGAAGCTGATCAAACAAGTCATCTATTCTCGGCAATAGATACTTGTTCTTCTTAGTCACCTTATTCAGCTCACGATAATCAACACACAATCTCAACGACCCATCTGCCTTGGTTGCAAACACAACTGGTGCACCCCACTCGGACACACTACGCCGAATGAATCCTTTCTGTAAAAGGTCATCAACTTGCACCCTCAACTCCTGTTGTTCCCTAGGCGCCATCCGCCTAAGAGGCATCACAACAGGTCTGGCTCCTTCAACTAGATCTATTCGAAACTCGATCTCTCTATGCGGCGGCAACCCTTTGACTTCGTCAAAGACATCCTCGAATCCATTTGCGATAGGCACTAAAGACAGTCCATCCCGTGGAACAACTAGCGAATACATGAAGCTCATGAAGACGCCTTCCTCATGCTTACATCGTATCACAATCTTTCGCCCCTCCACATTCTCGACTGTCACCTCCAGCCTCTCACAATCAACCTTAGCCGCATACTTCCTAAGCCAGTCCATACCCAAAATAATTCTGAACCTCGCAAAGTTCAGAACAAAGCAATCACAAACAAAAGAGCAACCATGACTCGACACAACTAGACCACGGCATAACATACACAAACAAGACGAACCCCCAACTGGATTAGTCACAACCAATGGCCTATCAACAATATCCGGCTCCTAACCTAACCGGCCTACGAGTTCATTACAAACAAACGAATGCGACGCTCCAGTATCAAACAGAACTCTAACCGGAACACCGCATAGGAAAAGAGTACCTTGAACAACCACACTCTTCCCCTTCTCTTCAGCAGTAGGAGCTTTCGAAGACGACGGAACAGCTCCCAAAGCATAAGCTTGCACAATCTGCTTGTCCTTCCTCGGTTCTGGACAATTCTTCCTGATGTGCCCTGGCTTGTCACAGTTGTGACACTTCATTGGCACCTTCGGATTCTTACCATCCTTAGAGAAATGGCCCTTCTGCTGACAATTGTAGCAAGTCACCTCGCCTTTCGGCTTCTTCTGGCCATCCTTACCCTTCTGCTGCTGCTGCTTCCTCTTCTGGTTTCCACCCTGCTGTGGTTTAGACTCTCCCCTGGTAACAGCAACAACAGGTCCTTCCTTAGGAAACAGACTCTCATGCCTAAGAGCTTTCTCCACAAGCTTCTCAAATGAATCATCCAAATGATCCACCAACTGTCGCCCAAGATAACCATCCAAGCCGGTCACAAACTTCTCATTCTTCGGATAAGCAGATTCAATATATGACCGAGCATACTTGGACAAAGCTTCAAACTCAGAAACATACTCAAGAACAGATCTTCCGCCTTGCTTGAGCTCCACAAACTTCTTGAACAGAACAGACTTCTGAGCTGTAGAAATGAACTTAGCTTCAAATCTAGCTTGGAATTGCTCCCAAGTAATCTCTTCCTCCGCAGTATTGATGGTAATAGAGTTCCACCAATCAGAGGCTCTCCCTTGAAGCTGCCTTGATGCCAACTTCCTCTTAGTTGCATCATCAATTCCCAAATCACCAAAGATCCTTCTACAAGCATCCATCCACCTCTGGACCTCAATAGTTGATTCTGTTCCCAAGAAAACCTTCCCTTCAAGAGCAGTATAATCCTTGCACAACTTAGCAAAATCCACTGGTTTCGGAGCTTGGACTTGAACTCCAACATCAACTGCCGCCCCTGGAACTGGTATCCTTCTCATGATCGAAGTCATCATAGCTTCGAACATGGCTGCATAATCAGCAGTCTCTTCAGTAGCACGGCCTTCCCTAGCAGCTGGTCTCCCTCTTCGACTCATTCTCAATATCTATAAAAAGGAATGATTAGAACATCTAGAGAAACAACTGCATAAAGGACTCAAACTCTACTTAAGCTACTATATTATATATAGTATTCGTCCATCAAAATACAATTACGTCTCTCATACGTAGTTACGTCAGCGAGTGTTGGGTAAAATCGATTAACCAATGCTCTGATACCAAATGTGACGACCGCCCATGACCCCTGCACCGAATCTAGGGAAAGTGTGCTGTAAAGTGTGCCAGGCGACCATGGACGATTGTCAAGGTAAGTTAAAGCAACAGAATCTATCGTATTACTCACAGCGCATGGACAAAATACAATAGAACATATGTATAGTGAAGCTTTACAGAACAAAATGACATCATATAAAACTCCATAGTAGTTGAATACAATCACCCAAATAGTCAATACATCAAGCCTCACTACATATCTCTCAGAGAATACAAAACAGCGGAATATCCAGTACATATAATAAGAAGATAATATGCAACCCTCCAGCTCGTCTTCGATATCAGCATCGTGAGAAGAGGACAGCACCTGTCACCTGCTACCTAGTCTGCCCGTCCCAAAATGGACGAACAGCCCAAGGCAATAAGAATTAAAACATAAAGCCTTGAGTCAGACAACAGTCTTAGTGAGCAGTAAATTAACTAACAACATATCAAAAGAGCATAAAGGAAAAGGAATAGGAATACAACCCTCCCACTCCAACCTCATTCTACAGTGATAGCCCCAGACACACACTAAGCAGAAGCAAACATAGCAGAGCATACAATTTAAAGTAAAGCTACTATCACTCGAGTCAAGGGCGATGTTTTCCAAGTACCCAGGCCTAAATCAGATAAGCACCCAGAAAATACCGCTCTTGAGTCCGAATGACGATACAACCAAACATCCATGACTCTGGCTATCACTGTTATCATTGCTTCGATATCACCGTTAATTGAATGACCGGCACATTCTTTCAGCCGTCCGTCAAGGGCTAATGGAAACCCCGGTTCTAGACATAACTCCCGCACGTCGTCGCAACCCGTGCCTAGGACTATCGAATCTGCCCAGAGTACTCGACCTTCAACAGTTGGTCGTTGGGACTATCGAATCCGCCCAAACGTACTCTTTCTTAGAGCTTGCTAGAACCTTCAACAACGATGTTATCCAAACCTCCTAGTCATCCTCCTCGACGACTATTTTCATATCCGTTCATTATCCTCAACTCGAATCATATCACCGAGTTATCAACATGCTTGGAATGATCCCGTCTGGATTAGACCAAGCTTCATCACATGATTGCTTCGCTTCATCACATCCTCGCAAAGCCTTATCTCAACGTCACATCATCAAATCTATGCATAAGAGCTTCATCATCCCGCTACATATGCCACGAGCAGCTTTCCCAATTCAAGAGCCTTTCCCCTAGCTTTTGAATCATCTTCGGTCTAAATCAAACCATCAATCATCTAATTCATAACAATCATCCAAGTCAAACATTAATCCAAACAATCAAGCATTCAAATATGATCTAAGTAGACAATTATAACAATAATGGCATTTTCGTAATTAAAGAGTTGAAAGTCCAATAAGCATGAAAACATGAACAATATCTCTACAAACTTGATGAATGAACTTGCATAGGTTAACATGTGATAAAATGGATGTAACATCATCATGAACAATGGATCTACATGGATCTACACTTAGGATGAAGAAAATGCATGGAAATCACTATTTTAACATCAAAACGAGCCAACAATCCGATATACTCCTTTGGATCCGTGTGAGAGATAATCACCACTCACCAAATCACCTAAACAACCCCAAATCGATACGCTTCAGATCTGAACAGCGAAGGATCAAGCTTGATCAATCACTAATCCGCTTCAAACGATGAAATCTCTCAAGAAAAGATGAAGATCTTCAATCTAAGCTCTTGAATCTTCAATCTTGATCTTCGATTTGGATGGATGGAAGCACTAGATTAGAGTGGAGAAAAGAAGTGAAGAAGTGTAGAAGTCGAGCTCTCAAAATGGCAGCACTTCGTCGCTTCAAAATCCGGATCCCAAAAATGAAGCCAACCCCCTTCTATTTATAGGCAGAAAATTCGCTAAGTCGAAATTTGGCTATCTCCTTAAGTCGCTTCCGACTTACGACCTAAGCCTCTACGACCTAACAAAACCCAGCGACCTAACAACTCACTCGACCTACGACTTAGCAAACTCGCGACCTAACACACACACGACCTAACTATCTTAGGTTGCCTACAACCTAACTCAACACAGAACTAACGACCTAACTACGCTAACACTTAGGTCGGTCAATTCTATAGGTCGCAAACTCCTATAGGTCACAAACTGCTTATCCCCTAAGTCGTTAACTCTACTAGGTCGCTACCTCCTATCTCTTAGGTCGCTAACTCGAACTGCCGACCTAACACTTAACTCACCCAAACACTTAGGTCGCTCACAACAGTTTTCCTTAGGTCGTTGCCGACCTATCCCTTAGGTCGCTCAAAACCCTTAACTCTCCTATCTTAGGTCGTCTACAACATAGCTCTTGACTTGCTACCATCCTATAGGTCGGTCACGACTTAACACAGCAGCCTACCTACGACTTAACATAGCAGCTTTGCCGATCTATCAGGATAAGACTCAACTCCTAAGTCGTCCAGGTCTTAAGTCGACCACTACCTTAACTCGTCAGCCGACTTAACACTTAACTCAAATCCTTAAGTCGTCTACAATAACTTAAGTCGGTCACTTCCTTAGGTTGTCTATCCCTTAACTCGGCAACGACTTACAACCTACGACTTAACACTTGCCGAGTTAACTTCAACTTACTAACTTAGCCCAGCTACGACTTATTTCCTTAGGTCGCCAAACCCTGGGTCACTCCTATCTCCTAAGTCGTATACGACTCACGACTTATGCTAAGTCGTGAACGACTTAGGACTTAGGAAAAATTTGCCTAAAATCTAAAATGGCTCAAAAATGCTAAAACTCCAGATTTGACGAACTTTTCGATCCGTGAAAATACGGGTCGTTACAGTTTTCAATTTTAAATTAAATCGAACGACGTTCGATTTAACCTAAAATTTTAGTTAGCTCCAAACGACTCCAAATTAGTTCCAGGACGTAGTACTCGTCGCCATGATTCCGTCGCCGCTTATTTCGTCCAATTTCGACCTCGTATGGAAAAGATATACAATTTTAAAGTTTGAATACAAATTATATAGATATTTTTTTACTTACCCAAAATCTGGGCCGTTCGTTTGAAGAGAGAGATCCAGGCCATGATCTATTTCTTCCTCATGCGATTATAGCTCCCAGGTTCGAACCCAATATGCACATGATCATTTGATCGCCGCCCCTTCTGCAGATCGCCAGAGTCCATCGTCTCTTCACCATGGTTGCGCCTGAGACCCCTCTTCTCAATGCCACTAGTGCGGCCGTGCCTAGTGCCTCCTCCTCCTCGCAAAACGTGCTCGAACGCACGACATTCAAACCCAAATCGCCGCTGATCCACTGCTCCAATTTCGATCATAACCGTTGGATTTAGAGATCTTGTCGAGCTCTACGATTATCTAGTTGAGATTTTTCGATGATTGTTTACGGATTGGGAGAAATTCGAGGAAGAAGAAGATCAATTTTCGGCCATTAGAGATATGTGGAGGCGCGGCTGTAATAAAAGGCTAGGGTTTACTGTGTGTACGCGTAGTCCCGCGTATTTATACGCGTACACACATTATTTTATTATTATTTTTAAGTTTTTCTGGACGTACTCCAAACGAAGCGTGCCACCAGTCGTTTATAATGTTTTACCCTTATTCCAAACACAATGGAACATGTTTCGAGGACTAATTCGATCGTATGTGGAAGATAGCTTTTTGAACCCAATTAAAATATTAAATTTTCGATATTTAGTTCAACGCTCCGTACGACCAAACGATAACTCCAAACGCGACGAAATTTGAAATCCGATAATAATACACTATTATGGATCTAATGGAACTAGTTTCATCGAAATCCGAGACTGCCCCTGGATCGCTATTTTAACGCTTCGATTATAATATAAAATTTCTAATTTCTATTTATTCACTTTTAAATCCAATTTTAAATGTTAACAATCTTCATTGTTATTTAAATAAAATTTACATCAACTTTCGATATCGTTATCAATCATATTAAACTTAGAATCCAATTATTCAAATAATTTCCCCTATTAAATTTAAACAGTTTAATTGTTCAATCTTCAACAGATTGCAATATTTGATTTTAAGTGAATTTTAGCTATCAATCAATTACTTTATTTACATCTAATGAATTCAACATTATTATTTAATCCAACTGTTGATTGTAAACACATTCAATACATCGCTTTACCTTTCAATACTCGTTATTACTTAAATCTCCGGAATTTGTTTATTTCAAAATCTTATCCAAGTTCATATCCAATACTTACATTCGAAATCATTAAATCTTTATTTTTTTAACCATTTTTACTTAATAATTACATTAAATCTAATAATTTAAAATAGCTAAAAATACGGGTCGTTACAATCTCCCCCACTCAGAACTTTTCGTCCTCAAAAAGACGTTAAGTAATGAATTTACATTTAATATATTTTATTCAAAATAATCAACTTACAAAACAAATAGATCTTATTTATAAAATCATTACTACGTTTCTACTACGCTACTCTGATCGGCTTACGGAATTTATAAGTTAGTTATCAAAACAAGTGATAAAAATTTTAAAACTTCGAAATTTTTCTAATACCCGGATTTACAGAAAATTTCGGCAGTATCTCCTTTGCGCGGCTCGATCGGCACAACTACAAAACGCGACTATAGGCCCCAAACCAACAAAATAAAACAAAAGCCAAGTGGCTCAATCATAAAACCATCAAATCAAATGACAAAATAAACGCGTACCTTTTTGTCGGGCAATCCAAATTTTCTTGATTTTACATACGTGCATCTTATTTACCAATGATATCCAATCATATAATTTAAAGTCATTTTATATTTTGCATTTTCAATTTCCAATATTTGCTTTACTTAAGCTTGTACGATGTACATATATCATCCGTACGCAATATCAAATCTGATCGCTCACTCAATCACACAATTTCACTTCCGAGCTAGTATCGTTCACATGACTCTCCAGTGCGGACTCATATTTGATTCTTTGATTGGAAACCGTTATTCTCCTTGCATAGTCATATACTATGATAGAGAATTTCAGAATTAATCAAAAATTCATATTCAGGGTTCACCGTCGAGAATCGAGTGAAAAATCCTAACTCGGATCGATATAAATTATCTCTAAATTATGTGCTCGAATCTGAATCAAATCGTTATGCGAATAAAATAATATATGTACAACTTATGTATTAACTTTCAATAGATTTCTAGCTACACCACATTCCTTTGTTTACGTTTACTACATTTCCATAATTTCATTTAATAACAACTTTATTGGTGAAACATCACTTTAGTTTATAATCATTCTATAAAAGTCCGACTTCTTATATGTGACTTTATCTAAGTTTATAGTTATCTCAAAGTTACAAATTCAATTTCTTTTCAAATTTATATTTAATTTTATAGCCAATTTACAAAGATATTATTTAATTCATTTATCTACTTTCTTAAGTTCACTTACTTATTCCATTTAGTCACCAATCATTTCATAATATACTATAAGTATATCACATTTATTATTACAACCAAATTTCCATTTATATACATTTTAATTACTTTTAAGTTTTGTTTACTTATATAATATCCCATTACATATCCAAATCATCATTTTAACTTTTGACATTTTGTAAGTCTTATTATATGTTACTGGAATGTAATTTTGGTATTATACAAATTAATTGATTCATTTTTACTTAATCGGAATATTCACTGTTTCAACTTGTTAAAATTTTCATTACTTTCAATTTAAGAGTTGCAAACTTCAGCTCTAAAGCTTCTCAAAATATTTAGCTTAGATTTCTTAATTCTCTTATTTTATAAGTTCGGGTCATTCAAATATTTCATTTCATTCAAATAATTTGAAGATTATTATTTAACAGAACTTAAAAATTTTAAATACCGGGTTCATTTCAAACCATTTGAAATAAGTATGTATACTTATATCTTTTGTATATCAAATCATACTTTTGGAGTTTAAACCAAAAACCCGTTTGTTAAAACAATTTTGAAGAAAAACTTCTCAGAAGTCTCCCCCACTTTGAGACTTGAAAATGAACGTCGATGATGCTGCGCAGTCATCACCGAAATTATTTTCTAACGATAGAAGAGGGTAGTACTGAATTCATTCCTTTTAACATTCCCTTTTAAAAATATTTTTCATAATTATTTTTCAACTAACATCACTATATTTTTCCAAAACTTTGAAAACCATTTTTAAAAATTCCCGGGTCTTAGATTCAAAAACTTCTCAATTTAAATCCATTTTGAATCTATAAGTTACATTTATAAATTATACTTACAAAATTTCACTTCCTTAAAACATTTCACAAATGTGTTATCATTGTTTATCTTATAATAAACATCTGTTATTAAGGTGCAATAACCAATTAATGATAATAATCAATATTATCATTCCTAACAACCAAACACACTATATTTACCATAATAATTTTTGAAAATTATTCCTTTATATATAATCAGGGTAAAATTATTTCATTTACTCAATTTCAAAACCATATTATGTCGAATTGTTCTGTTCAAGTGTTTAGAGACCTCTATCAATAACGTTAAATACTCGTATTGACCGGAATCCATAAGCCACTAAACAAATCAACCAACACAATATAAAACAATTTTTATATTCACTAACAAATACGCACCCATATTTATTAATGCACTCAAACTTATTCTAGGGTACTACTGACCCTATCTCTAATGAGTCAAACCCCACAAAGCTAAGGTTATCGCTAAACCAAAGCTCTGATATCAACTGTAAAGGCCCGTATCTTCGTTCCATTTGAGTAGACAATAAATCATACGTGTCCAACTCAAATTGAATAGAAATACGAATCTTTAGGGGTTAATTAAGAAGAATTAAAATAGAAGAAGAAACAAACACAGAATCTCACAGCGGAACGATAAAATATAATAATCAAATAAATAGTTCATGAAGCTATTTACTATACATTTGATTATAGTTTATACAACATTTATCAGAGTTATACATATACATCATAATAAAATATAATGTAGTAGACAACATGATGCATAAATAATCATAGTAATAATATACCAAATCTTCGTCTTCGTCCTCCAGAATAAATCTCAATAAGCTAAAAAATTCAGGACTGACCCGAGCGTAATGAAAAGACAAAACACTCGAGTCAG
Organism: Allium fistulosum; assembly: GCA_030737815.1. Lineage (NCBI taxonomy): Eukaryota > Viridiplantae > Streptophyta > Magnoliopsida > Asparagales > Amaryllidaceae > Allium > Allium fistulosum. Next base: position 744,881,635 of record CM060905.1, on the reverse strand, counting down.
AACTAAAATATCCTTATGTAAGTCAAATTGGTATCGCATATAACATGAGTGTAACGGCGTTAGAGATGTTTACGGGTTTTCACATCTCCTATCCAGTGTATAACGTGTGTGCAATAACTCAAGAGATGTTATAGGATTTTCCATCTCTTAAGCATCCGTTAAAATATTTATATGTAGAAGTTACTTCTAGTTATTTCTTCTTCTCTCCAAATGAAATATATATTAAACCTAACCTAGATTCACAAATTTATAAGAAAATCTTCATCAATTTTAACAAAGTTGGACCTAAAGAGGTTGGAATGACTAGAGTAACTAGTGGATATCAAATCAAAAGGATTCGTGGAGTTTTTAGTAGGGGTGAGCAATATTTGGTTAAATTAAATAATCCAGCCAAACCAATTCATTTCAGTCGGTTTGATTTGGTTTCGAAACTAGATTGATTTATAATCGGCCCGTACAAAAAATAAATTTGTTACCGGTTTAACCAAGTTAATCGAACTATTATTGTATTTTCAGAAGTACTAATGTTATAATAATTTTTTTAGATTAATTTAGTGATATAAATAAATTTTATCTATCATATGTATGTCGAAATTACTGTTAGAAAGCAAAACAATGATAGATAAGAATACTTTAATCATATATTAGGTTTTGTTTCAAATACAACGAATATTCTAAAGATACAACGCAAATCATTTTTAGTTTGGTTAAACCGGATAACCAACCAAATTTAGTTTAGTTGATTTGATTTGGTTTTCATTTTTACTGGCTTTAATTTGATTTAATAATTTTCATTATCGGATAAACCAAACCAACCAAATGCTTACCCTTAGTTTTAAGACAAGGGCAAGGTCCAAACAGCGAACGAGAAGGAGTTTCCAATCAAATTTAGGGTTTTCTTGAAATTTAATAAATGGGAATTTGCATATGCTTTTAAATTCATGCTCATAGCCTAAGATAAATTAATGGCCTTATTAATAATGATTTAAATAATGATATATGCCCAGTTTGGGATATTACGATTGATATTGATAATGAAAATGAGTAATAAGTAAAAAAACCTTGGTTTTTAGAAATGGAGAAGAAGATGAATAAGTGAAAGTAGATTAACGAAGTCTAAATTAACTAAATCCATGTACATGACTATTAATAATATATGAATTTGAAAATACATACTAAATATAATGATAAAATATGGTCATAAGAAGAGACATTACGACGACAAAGAGAAAAAATTAAGAGGAAGAGGACCATGAAATAACAAATGAAGATAATAAGGATAATAAAGACGAGTTGGGTAAGAGGTTAATTGGATAATCTTGGTGAAATAATCGTATGAACATTGTATTATGTCACTATAATGAAGTTCGGTTGGATAAGTTTATTCATCCGTAACAACGAAACATGTCAATAAAGGAGTATGTGAATCATTTTAATAAGTCAGCAAAGTTTGGGTTAGATCTTATGAATACTCCAGCAAAGAAGGCAGTGAAATTCGCTAAGGGGCTGAGGTAACCACTTCCGGGTTTGGCCGTTAGTCATATTCCAATGGAAGCCACTTAGAAAAGTTTGGTAGATGTAACAATCCGACCTGAAACTGTCCCAACCCAAAAAAGGCCTATCGAAACTTAGAACCATTCCAAGGCTGCTGTTGGTTGATGAAATTTAAACAATACATAATACATAAAGTTATCAATCTGTACTTTCAAAATCTTATAGAGAAATGGATAAAAATAGTATTAAAAACATGTACCTATTGCATAAATAAAAATCATTTCAGAACATAATAATGTAATCACAAAATCTGGCAACGTGCCATCATAACCTCCACAGTAACATCCAGAATTTTGGTCATTTGATTTTAAATGTTTAATTAATTTTAAGTATTTAAATAATTGGATTTTAGAATTTAATAAATTATAATTCAAATATAGGGAATGTTTAAATATTTGAATTGTAGATTAAAAATTAATTAAATGGATCTAATGGTATTATTAAGTTCATTTTAATTAATAAAAAATATTGATGAATTCAATTTGTAAATTTATTTACAAGTATAAATAGATCGGATAATATCGCTAATTGGGTCGAAAATATAAAATGATATTTAAATCCGTGAAATTGTCATTTTGGGGCACTGTTTAGGATTTCGACGAAACCAATTTTATTGGATCTGTAATAGTGAACTATAATATGCCATCGAATTTCATGACGATCAGACGTATCATTTAGTCATGCGAGATCGAAATGCATAGGAATTAATTTCGGAAATTTATAATAAACCTGTGTTCGAAAAGCTATCTTCTACATATGATGGAATTAGGGCACTAGACTAGTTCCATTGTGTTCGAAATATGGGTATGACATATAGAACGCCTAACGACACATCTCATTTGGAGTTCGAGATATTCAGAGATTTAATGATGAATATTTTAATACACACGCACACATATGCATATATTCACCATAATTTAGGCCAAACCCCCACATTTCAAACCATATCCGATATACACACACGAACATACATATGCACATATTCACCATAATTTAGGCCATACCCCCACATTTCAAATCATACCCGTTCCCATACCCTTGTGTTCAGGCCTATACCCTCATCTCTCATTATATTCTTCACTGTAAACAAAACAAAGGCACTTCTTTAAAAAACCAAGAATTCAAAAATCAAATTATGGTGATATACTTATCTAAAAGCCATGAAAAAAAATATTTGAACTCGTTTGGAGTTATGCTTCGATTTGGTGTAGGTTGTGATGGGTGCAGCTTCGAATAGGGGTGCTCCAATTTTGGACAGTCCACCTAGGGCTCGAGATTAAGAGAGATGTAGGCATCGAGAGGCGTTGGCTTGGTTGTTTTGGACTTGGGGTTGAAAAGTGCAACTGTTCGTCGAATTTGGTGTTGCGTGGCTCATGTTTGAGGATCGCGTCGACATGGCAGTAGCGAGGTGTTGGGTACATGTCACGTTTTGGAGGGGTGCCTTTGGGCATGGACTTTGCGTATGTGCAAGTGGAGTTCATCGAGAGGAGCTCAGCGGCGAAGTTAGATTCGAGTTTAGCGGAACGTAGCTCCGTTTCACCCCATCTTTGTGCATGCATGAGTGGGTGTGAGTGTCTGTTGTGCACGTTTGTGATTGAGGAAGAAGATGAAGGTTGGGTGAGGGGCATTGTTGTAATTTTTGATAGATTGGTTATTTATTAATTTAAATAAATTGATAACTTATAAAATGTGTATCTCATTCATAGGAGGTCGGATTTGAACGCCATTTTTTTGCATCGGACTCGTGTCGTCAAGATCTTCACGATGGTTTTGGTTTGGTTGGATTTGGAGCTTGTTGGAATTTAAGCTAAAATCGAATGGTCATTCAGTTTTAGTCCAAAATTGGAACGTTTCGGCGAAATTGATATGAATTTAACTCACATTCAATTTTACTATATCATATCTATGAGGTTATAAACTATTATTTGAATTGCTTTGATGATAGTTAAATTGCTTGATTGATTGTTTGGTTGAATTTTCGTTTGGAAAATGGATGACATATTACTTTGATTGTTATGTACCCATATGATTATACATACATACATACATATATCCATAACCATTGTTTTGTAAGAAAAATCTATAGGGAGACCCTAAGGGGATTCTCGTCAATAATTATTTACATCCTTGTGCTGTTATATTGATGAATAATTAAAATAAATCATGATATTCCATTTAATTTGTTAAGTGTCGTTATAGCGACTTTGCTATATCGTTATTTATTAATTTTCATCCCCAAAATTCTATCATATGCTTTTGAACTTGAGCTTGGATTTTCACTAAATAGAGTTTTAAAATTCATTAATCATTTTGATTAATGATAATTTAAATTAGTTAATCATTTTAACTAATGATTTTGAAATTAATTAACCAATTTAATTAATGATTAGTTTATTTTGATTTAAACGAGAAAGGATTTAATTAAGCATTTTTACTAATGATTATTTGAGTTTAATTAATTATTTTAATTAATGATAATTGAAATTAATAATCATATTTTATGATATTTAAAAGTAATTAATCAATCTAAATAATTATATTTAAATTTAATTAATCATTTTTAGTTAATGATGTTTTGGAATTTATTAATCTGTGCGATTAATGAGATTTGAATTTAATTAAGTATTTTAATTAATGATTATAAACTTTTATTTATCATTTTGAATATATGACGGTTTTAAAGTTACATAACTGTTTTAACTAATGACTTTTGAAAATTAGTTAATCATTTTAATCATTAATGTTTGAGATTAATCATTTATTTTAATTAATGATTATTTGAATTTAATAAATCTTTTTAATTAGTAATATTTAAAGTTGATTAATTGATTTAATAAAAGCGATTAAAGTAAACTAACTTATATAATAAAAGTGTTTAAGTTAATTAACTAATTTAGTGTTTTTTTGTTTAAAGTTAATAAACCGATTTAATAAAGATTTTAAAGTTAATTTACTAATGATATAGAAGTGTCTAGGAATAGTTAAATATTTTATGTAAAATAATTGATTTGTTTATTTAAAAGGGATTAAATGTGATTAATTATCTTTCGGGATAATTAATTTTGTTTTAAATTTATAAAGATTAAATTGTTTTATTATCTTTTGGTATAATAAATGTTGTTTAAACATAATGGTTTATAAATAAGAAAATCCTTTAAAAGGAATTATTTATTATTTATAAATAAAGCAAAGTGTAAATTGTTTTTGGGTTTATAGTAAATAATGTTTTAACGACATTTGTTTTTGACCCTTATTCACATAGTATTATAAATTTCTGTCTTATAAAAGAACGTATTGAATTTCTAAAGGTGTTTACCAATATTGTAATGTGGAAATCAAGCACAAGTTTAGTTTTTAAAAGTTGAAGTTCAATTTAGGTTATGGAAAAATTGTTCCGTAATTGATATCGCTTATATGGAAAGGATCTAGTCATTCTTTTAATGCTACATGTTGAGGTTTGGACTCGTTTCTATCTCGAAGGATAAAAATGTCGCAAAGCGATGCCTAGAGGTAACACTACCTTAACTTGCCTGGCTTCATATTCAACCAAGGGATAACACTTGTTTGTAATCAACGAGTAGTGATAAATATATGATATTTAATTTCCATATACGGTCATTTTAATTATCCTGATAGTATATTTTTTAATTATCGGACTCGACTTTCTTCATGGTGTATCGTCACCTTAAAAATGATTTGCTGCTCTTTTGAGTTTTGTTATCCATTGCCGGAAATGATTAAATCAAAAGCACAAAAGGGGGCCAAGCTATGTGGGGTTGCTCTCATTAGAGTATTTCACATCTCATCTAGATTTCATCTACCATCACATGAAAAATGGTTAAGATTTAGATGTGAAATATTCAGATTCTCGGTAAGGTTTGGTGGGGTCCGGCTTGGAGGTCTCGAGAAGTGTCACGGAGTATATGAGCTTCTCAGGAGTATATTACTAGGTATAATTCAAGAGGGGTGCACCTTCCTAGCCATTTGTTGAAAATTTTCCTTTTCCTTATTTGGTTCGAAACCTTGAATCTGTTTATCTTTAAAGTGTCATGAGAAGAGTCAACCACTCTTTGCGGCGTGGTCAACCCACTCCTCACTCGGGTTATTTTCATTCTTTCAAGTCTGATATTTAATATTATTCATGCCCATTCTTATTTGGATTTTTTTCCTGATGTTAATTTCTGTTCTTGCCTGTATGGATGTTATTCTTATGAGGTAAAAACTCATTTCGCGTTAGCGGTGTGGTCTCACGGAACTTTTATATGATCCGCATTATTTGAGTTATCTCACGTTGGTATTTCCAGACGATCACGGTGTTACTTTGTTATAATGCCCGGATCATACCGAGTATTTTCCCGGGTTGTCTTTGGTGTTATGGAGATCTTGGAGGGGAGCTGGAGATTCACCTATCGTAGTATTTATTTTCCACCGTATTATATAGTATCCCGATCAGCATTTTGTAAGGTCGGGATTTTATAACTGTCAAGCTGATAAGCTTTGTTTTTAACTCTGATATACTCAGTATTTTTTGAGTGATAGTTTTAACTGTCCTTGTTATATTATATGTTGTCGATTCTGCTGTAAGATTTTTTTTTCCTTTGTTTCTGTGTTCTTTTCTTTTTATTTACCCCAACAATCTGCTTTTTTGTCGATTGGATGTGTGACATTTGAATATAGTGGTAGTGTTCAATGTCGACTTTCGATTATCAAAAAGGTGGGTTATTACATTTCCATGGTACAGTGTCTCAAAACGACCACAGTAATAACATCATAATAGTCCGAAATTTGGGTACATGAAAATAACTAAAAAGCAATAAAAGATAGATGACTATCACTGTCTTCATCATACCTTCTTCTTCCAAACCAGCCTTGTCTTCTTTAACCTGTGTGTTGTAATGAGTAGAGGGTCAGAACAACAAAGTCGGGTGAAATAAAATCTCAAGTTTTACTATGATAGTATTTGGGCAGTATCATCTAGATAAGCAATATATCTTACGTTTTCAAAATTACGCGTATGAATAAGTTCAACTGTAAGCCTAAGGCCTTTCCATTTCAACTACAAAATTCTAACGTAACTAGCTTGTATGATGCAAGAGAAGGCACCCAAAACCACTTAATACCTTTTTATTGGAATTAGGCAGACTTTGACATTTTAATACTTATAAAATAGGTAGGTCCCCGCCATTTAATACCTAATCCCAAGATGTGTTCCTCCATGGTTCTCCCTAACTGACATCGTAAGAAATCCTATTATGTCACTTAACACTTTTCCTATAGGAAAGAGGCATACCCTACAATAGTCATTTAATACCACTAAATCTAAAGCGGACCCCTATAAAGATTCCCCCTACAGTATTAATAGCGTTATCATGACCCATAACCTACCATGACGTGCCAGATTAGTCCGACCATTCATAAGCACTAGTAGCCAAATTATTGGGCAGACTTACCCTACATAATTGGGACTAACCTCGAATCCACTGAGCTTATTTACTATAGGTGCTATCCCATATCAGTCCTCAAAGTAATACTAATGGCCAAATTTAACCAGGTAGAATTCTGTGTATTTTAAACTGACCTTGCATCCCTATAACTTAGTTGTACCTCATATATATATACACCAATTTGTATATATACATCATCATACAAAGTTAGTAATTAAGTCCATATATAGTAACCCCTTATTATGCCTTGATTTATGGATTAAATTCCATGATTACCATAAACTACCTTCCTAAGGAATTAATGCTATTCATTATCCTATGAAATATAATCAATACGTTAAATACGTTATAATCTTTACGTTATTAACTTTACTAATCAATACGTTAATATAATAAATATACACGCATAGGATCTAAGATTCAAGGGTGGTTCCTAATCATATGCATAACAATTCGTTTGTAAAGTTAATTAAAATGTCAAACTCATACAAATCTCCAAATTCAAAACAAGAGTAGCCAATATCCATAGCCAAACAAACTAGACTTGTATAAAAATGGAATATCAGCAGACTTGTTTCGTATCAATATACAAGAGTTGTTCTTTCTTTTCAGAGAAATAGATCTTACAATTTAGGCCGTTTATATTCTATTCAACTTTTGTACATATAACCGTGGAGTGAGAAAGGGATTCATATTTATTCAATTTACATAAATAGGTGGTGCAAACTACAATTTATCAGATTCATACTTCGCACACCATTTCCAATTTATTTACTTTTAGAATCCTTTACTACAAGTGAAATTAAAAGGGACAAAGTAGAATATACCATAAATTATCTAATTCCAAACAACAGATTCTATTCTCATATATTAGTATAAAACTATTGTAATTCCAACATATTTAAAGATTGACATTTTACTTTTCCGAAATTTTTGGGTTTTATAATTTAGGTTTGCATTGCAGAATTCCCTAAGGCATATATATCAAATCCAAATAAATACTACACAACTACTAAATGGGAAAAATTGAAATTCCGCTCATAGTAGATTTCCATTATTAGACTGGATTTGATCAATACCGTTCTACTTCTCTTTCAGATCTTCCTCCTTTTGAATATACAACAAGTGGATTGTATATAGATTAGATTAAAATTCAGAAACTAGAGAGGAATAGAAAAAGGAATTTTATATAATTGATTTGTCAACACTGATAGCTTTATAGTACAAGTGCTGCATACGTATCACCTTGTTATATATCCCTTTGTGATGTATAGACTATGTTGTTCTAATTGTTTCTATCTGATAATAGGGTGGATAATACATTAGATTAGTTTTCTAATGCGCCTATTGAATCGAAAACTATATTGTACATGACATTTTATTGTCCGACATTTAACAATTGCATATAATTTTTTTCACATTACTCTGGTTTGAACATGATTTACAAAAATTGGTTTTACCAATAACTTACTATTGTATTTTCAAAACTTTATATTCAATGTCGTGTGCGTAGCATGGGTTCACGCTCGTTAAAAATAATAACGGTTGATTTTTTTTTCCGAATCATCTTTAGTATAAGTAATACAAGTTATAGTTGATTCATCAAGTTTTTCAAACTAGTATACACTGAGCAAAAGGTATAAAAGTGGTTAGAAAATATAAAAAAAATTGTTTCAAAACTTCAAAATATCACAATCAAACCATAATTTTTCTTTTTTGTATTTCAAAGTTCACCATTGACTCTTGTCCCACCTTTTAATATTGAAAGCTGCAACTCAATGCTTTAGAATATGATTTTGTAAAAGGCGGAATATGCTGATTCTAAGTGAACTTATCTAAAGTAAATGGAAGAATAGGCCGAGGTCTCCACCTAAGACCGGAGCATCCACCGCGTGGCACCTTCTGGATACGACACAGGATGATATTTTGCGTGCAATATTCGAGTCATTGTTCGTGGTGTCGACGATGATGGAACCATCTGAATGGGAGGAAAGGAGGCCAGTATCGAGGTCGAAGAGATGGATTGGACGTTGGAAGAGTGGCATAGCACGGTGAAGACAACGTTGGAGGATCAGGCGAGATCGGGGCTGAAGGAGGAGAGGTAATTACTGCTTTGCAAAAGGCCATTGGTAAAATCAGGGGTTCAAAGTTTTAGGGGAAATTCTACTGGGATTTAACTTCTAGATTCAATGAAGTATGTTTATGAAGAACGGGCTCTGAAATACGACGAAGATCGATGGGGTGGAGGCTTCTAGAACGTTGGATAAAACATTGGATTAGAAGAAGATTAAAAGATTTAAAGGTATCTCAATGGCGTAGGAAATTGATTGCGCGGTTGTGATGCCGAATTGCTTTTAAAAAGTTTTAGTACAACATCATAGAAGCTCGGTATTTACCGATGCTTTAGTGATGCTTAGTGGTGTTCAGATCTTTAGCGATGCAGTGCTATCGTCACGTCGCTATGGTGTCGCTCATTGGCGTTAGAAATAAGATCTTTTTCTAATGGTGATCGTATGTATCTTGAGTTTTCTTATACTAGTCTTATTCCTGACATGCGATTTTTGTTTTCCCTAAATTTCCCATGTACTATTTCGAGTACACTAAGTAAACATGTTTTACTTTGGACACTTCAGAGTTAAGGAGATAAGCTAGTGGATTCCATTATCTATTTATTTCTATTTCTGTTGCATTTTATTATGTATATATGTATCAGCATTGTGAGGAGAGGTAGTTATAACTATCTAGGCTGATGATAGTACTTAGGTTTTGTAACTCTATAATTTCTATATTCGAAGTAATCTTTTGTTCTGTTCATTTGATATTATATATTATCGTTCACTGTGAGATTCTGATGTTGTGTTCTTCCTTTTTTTGACCCTAACTATCTGTCTTTTCCTAACTTAGGTGCATGACACACGAATACCGTGAATATATTTAATGTTGACTTCGAGGGTCGAAAAGTTGGGTCATTATATTTGTTATCAGAGCCCGAGGTTAAGCGAACACCTTAACTTTGGTTGGGTATAGGTCATTAGAAATAGGCTAAGCGACACTCTAGAATGAGTTCAGCACATTATATGTACGAGAGCGTATTTGTATTTTTCTAAAAACTCATACCCCCTTTTCAGCTTTTCCTTAGGAATAACTCTTTTTATGAAATAACATTATCCTTTCATATCCTAATCTATTTCGCTGTACTCATGTTGTACAAACCATGAGTACCGAAGATGCCAATGCTCAAGAAGGTAGGGGTGGTTAGGGTAGTGCTGTCACCATGGTGGGATTTGGGCATCGAGAAATGTTGCTCTTATCGAGGAACCATGAGTGAATGTCTTAGAGGCGGTTGTGCAGGTTGGGTCTCAGATGAGTTTTACTTCGTTTTGTCGTGATTATGAGAGGCTAGGGGGTTAAGAGTTTTAGTAGCTTGGAGACTATCATAGAGGTTCAACCTTGGCTTAATTTATGGACCGTATATTCAGGGATATGGAGTTGGATGACGCGATAAAGCATCGATTGGCATCGTGGAATCTGACAGACGTAGCCATGGATTGGTGGACTTTTATTACAGTTGATATCCAGGAGAATGACCTCTCTTGGGCCCAATTTAAGGTGGTTTTTGAGATGAAGTTTATCACGAAAGCCAGAAGAACTTTGTTGTTTAAGAACTTCTTGAACTTGAAGCAGGGGGCCATGAATGTGGTACAGTATGAGAACCAATTCATTGCTTTGTTTTGGTTTGGGTTACGGTTAGTTAACACGATGCTGAAGAAGAATAAGATGTTCATTTCGGGTATGCGTGCTGATTTCCAGCGGGACATGACTAATCACATCATGAGGTCTTTTGTGGGTTTGGTGAATATGGCTTTGAGGTTTGAAAGCTTAGCTCCAAAGCCATCTATTTCTACACCAGCTAAGGATAACAAGCAGAAGTTTCAACTGTCGAGGTATATTTCTAGGTTAGGTTGTCATAAGTGTGGAAAGAAAGGGCACTTTGTTGCAAAGTTGTGGGTTGGGTAAGGGAGGAAAAGTGGTGAAAGACCCATTAGTTAAATCACTAATTGCTAAGGTACTGAAGCTAGAGCTAAAGACGACCAAGGCATAGTTTGCATCGAGGAGCTGCTACAACTGCCATCATCCCAGCCATATAGTTAGAGATTGTCCAATGCTTCGTAAGGAGGAGTAGCCTGGAGCTTTATGCTTGCTTCCGCACCTTCTACTGTTGCAAAGGGGAAGCAGGTTTTTGGAAAGTATTCTATCTATTTCTATTATTCCTTTTCGTGTCTTATTTAGTACTCGTAACGACCCGATTTTTCGACTTCCGAAAGTCGACATCAATACGCCCATTGTACCAAATGCCGAACCATCGAATGCCGGAAAACCAAATCTATAGGGTTAAAGAAGAAAGATAGAAGAAGAAACAGAAACAATAGCAGAATCTCACATTCGCAGCGGAACAATATATAATAGAAAAATGAATAACCTTTAAACAAAGAAACTATATCAGTTCATACAATAGATCATCAGGGTTTACAATAACAACACTGGCATTTATAATAACCTGCCCATATGGGATTTGAATTTGCCGCAACCCATATGCAACGGATAATATATAAGTGATACGTCTCGCCATCTAGCTTGCCTCCTGATCTCCACAGCATATTTTTCTGACTTTGCTCCAAAACAACTGATAACCTGACTCTAGGCTGCCCGTGTGGAAAATTATGGGCACCTAGAGTTTAGAAAAGGAACAATAAACTCCAGGTCAGTCATGGGACTGGTGTGATATCTTAAAACAATTATTTGCACAAAGGAATAAAAATAAATCCGCTATGCTTTTGGAAAATGAAACTACCATAAGTAAATGGCAGGTTAAACAACTAAAACCGTACAGGGCGTGTATTGTTTCTTTAGATTTCCAACAAATGGTCAGGCTAAGGAACTTCCTACACCACATGGGAATGCCTCTGAAGGGACGCCCCGAGAACCTAACCAGATCTCTACCAACACAAGGCCGAGTTACCTCACGCTTCTGGTGCAATGAAGCTATAACTAGATAACTCCACACACGAGTATGCTATCCTCGGTCGTTATCGACCTTTATCCGAGGATCCTCAACACCAACAACCACAAAGTAATAAATTTGTAGCAACCACATAAGTTAAGTATCTAGGCTCCATACTATGATACCACCTTTTTTCAGAAGGAAATGGACATACCCTGAGGGCGCTACCCCCAAAACAACCTTGCCGCATCCTTCCTGTTTCGACCATTCCGGGTTGTGAGGTCCGACGAAGTCTCATCCACAAAGCTACGCTTTTCACAAAAGTCATGCTTCGATCAACAAATGATCAGCAACACTTAGCATGCCACATTACCAAATTGGGAATATATCACTAGTAACAATCAACCACATAACCTCTGAGCTCATACGTCTCAGAGAAGGGTGTTAAGCTAAGAGAAAAAATTCTCCGCTACCAACAGAAATGTATTTGATAGAAACCAGCTTTACATCTCAAAGTGTAACGTCAGACATACATTCATACAAGTCCGTTCCGGGTTCGAACGGAACCGAAGGCACTTCAAAGAATCCCTTGCAATCTGGGCATCCATAATCCCGATCGGACTCCCCATCACATATGGAGATATCTATACCGGAGCAACTCAGTGCAGAGTCATTCGACAGGTAATCCTTTCGTTTTCGAAAATTCATAGTCTTCAACACCATCTTCAAATGCAATCCCATTTCATCGTATCATTATTCGGAATGGGTTTTATGACATAAGGTCCTCTCCCGGCTTAACCGAATAATGAGCGCTTGTTTTGAAAACAAATTCAAGTGTCGTTTCAAAGGCCAATATTGATAGTCGGTTATTTAACTATCAAACAACATTCACAACAATTATCAAATTTAAATAATTTTTTCCCAATTATTTATTTTCAAAATATCTTCACAAGATATATTTTAACACTTCAACACTTTGAAAACCAATTTCAAATCACTTTTCTTTTGCGGAATAAATTTCCAAATGTTATTTATTTCCACTAAAGATTTGCCGAGTCTGAATAATTTAAAACACTTATCCAAAAGTATATGTATATTTGGAAACACTTGAGATAAAAACTATTTTTAAACACTTTATCTAAAATATTAGTTATGAAAATATTATACTAATATCTCATATAAAATTCAAGCCCAAACTAATTTTAAAAATGAAATTATTAGATAGAGTATAATTATTTAAATATCCATTTTCTAAATCAAATCTCCATTTGATCTTTAAAATAATCACTTCTATAATTAACCAAATAAATCTTTACTTTAAAGAATTAAAAACAACTTAAGAAAATAGTTTCTCCAAAGTATCCTTTTTAAAACCATCCTTAAAACTTTCAATTTATATTTATCAGCTACTTTGAAAATGTACTCGGCTTTCTAGTGAAAATTAACTTTCCATTTCAAAATGATCCATTTAAATCAATTAATAAATCCTTCTTTTAAATTTATCCAATCCTTTAAAATTAATTTACTTAAAAGTTTCTACTTTAATTTCCAAAAATCCAATTATATATCCTCGTATTTAAAAATACCAAGATATATCCGGCCAAACCATAGCCTTCAATAAATTTCAATCACCAATATAATCATTCACAGATTATCAATAATCACATCAAAACATATGAAATAAATTCAACAATTTGAGGAATCCAGTTGGATCCCTCCAACTTGTTTCCCTACATCCACAGATGTTAGCACAACAATTAAATACCAATTCCACTTCGAGGTGGAATATCGTGGTATATGGGTTTATATAATATCATCCGCTATTATGCGGTGCATAGGGTCTCATCCGCTATATAATGCGGGAAATCAATCACTCCAAATATATATATATATATACTACTATCATATATACTATCACATCCAAACAATCAATCAATAACTGAAATTCCAATTATTTTAATTTGAGTGAGAAGATCTCACCTTTGCTTATGCATGCAACCCATTTTCATTCCAGATTGTTTTCTTCACAGTTCTTGACCTTGTATAAATAATTTATACAATTTATTAATAATCGAATAAATCGAACAATTAATTACCATTTATTAATTTTAATTAACTAATGATTTAATTTAGACTAATAATTTTCTTTCAAACCTATATATTAAATCAAAAACAGAATTGTTTTAATTAAGATGTATATTTTTTTCTTTCTGTAATTAACAAAATAGCAGATAACTTCCTATGCATTTTCTTCAAACTATATATATGTTTATTTAATTAAATAAATCGAATACCTCACCGCTGCTCGACAACCAATGCTCCACCGCCTCGTGAACCCACGCACCACCATGCGGCCTCGATTCCCCACGCGACCTCAATCGACGCCATCGCGATCGAACTCGAGCCCATCAACGCGAAACCCCCATCCTCATGTGCTCGAGAACCACCGTTGACAACAACGCGACTCTAGGCGATCACAATCCCAAAGTCGCGACCTCCTCCTTAACAAATTTCTGAGTATCACCGATATTAACGTTATACAGCATCACCAGAACAAGTAAGTATCTTCGATTCAGGCGATAGGATGTTCGAAGCGAAGGACCCGACTCTTGGCGATGACCAGATCCAACCGCAGTTCTTTTGATTCGCATGGAAAGATGCTCGAAGCTAGGAACGCAGGCGACTCGATCGTGATGTCGATGAAATCGAGCAATGACTCTCGATTTTCTTTTATAATATACAATGAATTCGTATATGAAGAAGAAAGAGGGAAGTCTGGATTTGATTTTGAAAATGGAAGAGGAAATGCGGTCATTTTTATTTTCTTCTGATGTGAATTTGATTGAATGAAGGAAAATTGTCTTCGTTTGTATATATATTTTTTATTTTCTTCTTCAACGTGTGTGAAAATTTAACAGAGAAAAAGAAACACGTGTTGAAAATCCTATACGTGTAAAAATTGTCCTGAGAAAACATTATATCCAATATATATTATTTTTAAATTTAAATTTAAGTTCAAATTTAAATCGTATCAATTTCGCAACTCAAAATCTCGATCTCCAATCGAGGCGTGCCGCTAGGCGTTCGTAAGGTTATACCCCTATTCTGAATGCGATGGAAAAGGTTCCGAGTCCAAATTCGATCGTACGGAGAAGATAGCTTTTTGGACCAGTTATTAAATTAAACTCGATATAATTTTCAGCGCGTTTGCTTATTGTACGGCCACACGACAACTCCGAATACTACGGAAATTGAAATCCGATAATTATACAATATTACGGATCCAATGGAACTAGTTTCATCGAATTCCGAGACTATGCCTCGGAAGGCTATTTTTAAATATCGATTTAAATGATATAATTTCAAAACTAAACAAAACACTTTCAAATTCAATTCTGAAGCTTTTATTATCTTTAGTATTATCAATATAGAATTTACAAGACTTCAAATTATTTTTAACAAGCTCAAAACTGAAGATTAAATATTTTACCCAACTTCAAAAATTTAATTTAATAATTTAATTGCCAATTAAATCCTGATATTTGAATTTCAAGTTAAACTAACTTCCAAATATTTAAAATCAATTAAATATTTCAAATAACCAAAAATTCCGGGTCGTCACATTCTTCCCCCCTTAAAAGAATTTCGTCCCGAAATTACAAGTTAAGAAGAATGATCCTTAACCCGTTTATCTTTTTCCCAAAACCACGGTTTTATCAACTTGCCAAAATAAATCTTTTTATTAAAGATCCATTATTACTTCGACTAACATTCCAAAATCTTTCTTAGTTTTCAAACAACATTATTTTCTCAACACCTCAAATTCAAATTTTAAATTTTCAAAATTTTCTCAAATTTTTTTCTAACTCTCTAAATTTTCGAAAAATTTCACCATCATCTTCTTTGCACGGTTAGCTCGGTACGAATACAAAATGCCACAACGGGCCCCCTGATTTCAAAAGAAAACAAAAGGCCAAGTGGCTAGATCAGAAAAGGATCAAATTTAATATTGAAATTTAAATACATACCTTTTATCGAGCAAATTAATTTTATCTTCTGAAATCAAAAATCTAATTCCATTTGCTTTTAAAACACCTGTATACTACTAGAAATAATTTCCAATCATAGCTTTCAAAGTCATTTTATATATTTCTTTACTAAATTTTCAATTTCCATTTCATTCAAATCCGTACGATGTTCATATATCATTCGTACACAATATGAAATCCGATCGCTCACTCGATCACACAATTTCACTTCCGAACTGATATCGTTCACCCGACTTCCTAGTGCGGACTCAGATCTGGTTTCTTGATTAGAAACCGTCATTCTCCTTGCATAGCCACAAACTATGATAGAAAATTTCCAGAATCAACCAAAAATCCATATCCAGGGTTCTCCATTGAAAATCGAGTGAAAAATCCCAACTCCGATCGATATAATTATCTCGAAATTCTATGCTCGAATTCCGGATCGAATCGCTATGTGAATAAAGTAATATACATACATCCTACGTATTTTATTCCAATTGATTATTAGCTATATCAATTTTCTTTTCTTTTATTCACATTTATTTTCATTTCTATCCACTTATTTACAATCACCATTTTACAACTTCCAGTTTAATCTTCATTTACTTATTAAACTTAAAATATTTCCTCAATTCAAAATTTACTTAAGAATTCCATTATCCATTTCTTAAGTTCAATATAAGTATTTATATACTTCTTATATTTATTTTCACTTTACTACCAAAGTTATATATTCATTTCCATTTAACTTTGCATTTTCAATTCCATTTGAATTCAATTTACAATTTCGATTCTATTTGAATTCATTTTATCTTCAAACTCCGAATATTGAATTTTATCAATTATCTTTCATTCACAACTGATTCATCTCATTGTTTAAATTAGTTTCATTTACTAATTTTTATTTCAATACTTTGCTTCATTTGATCCAACTTGACAAATTTTCCACTTCACTTTGTTTATCACAGATCAAATTCAATTTCCAATATTCAGCTTCAATTTCATTTACTTACAAATTCAAAATGAATTTCAACATTCAGTTTCAATTTCATTTACTTGCAATTGTAAATTCATTTATTCATTTAGAAATTTATTTCCACCTTAATTTCTTATTCAATTTCCATACAACAATGATAATAATTCAATATTATCACTTCCTAACAACCAAGCAACCATATACTACAATAATTTATGGAAAATTATTTCTTTTATATACAAAAATAATTTGGGTAAAATTATTTCATTTACCCTATTTAAAACAATACTGCGTCGGTTTATCTTGTTTAAGAGTTTAGAAACCCTTATCGATACAGTTGGCCAAACTGAACCGACCAGAATCTATAAACAATCAACCGATAAGTCAACACAATACAAAACAATTTTTTTTTATTCACTAATAAATACGCGCTCATATCTATTATTACACTCACACTCATTCTAGAGTACTACTGACTCTATCTCTAATGAGTAATCCCCACCAGAGCCAAGGTTGTCACTTAACCAATTGTTTTGATACCACTTTGCAACGACCCGATTTTGCGACTTCCGAAAGTCGACATCAATACGCCCACTATATCAAATGCCGAACCATCGAATGCCGGAAAACCGAATCATTAGGGTTAAAGAAGAAAGATAGAAGAAGAAACAGAAACAATAACAGAATCTCACATTCGCAGCAGAACAATATATAATAGAAAAATGAATAATCTTTAAACAAAGAAACTATATCAGTTCATACAATACATCATCAGGGTTTACAATGACAACACACAACACTGGCAGTTATAATAACCTGCCCATATGGGATTTGAATTTGCAGCAACCCATACGCAACGAATAATACATAAGTTATACGTCTTGCCATCCAGCTTGCCTCATGATCTCTATAGTATATTTTTCTTACTTTGCTCCAAAACAACTTTTAACCTGACTCTAGGCCGCCCGTGTGGAAAATTATGGGCACCCAGAGTTTAGAAAGGGAACAATAAACTCCAGGTCAGTCATGGGACTGGTGTGAGATCTTAAAACAGTTATTTGCACAAAGGAATAAAAAGAAATCCACTATGCTTTTGGAAAATGAAACTACCATAAGTAAATGGCAAGTTAAACAACTAAAACCGTACAGGGCATGTATTGTTTCTTTGGATTTCCAACAAATGGTCAGGCTAAGGAACTTCCTACACCACATGGGTACGCCTCTGAAGGGACGCCCCGAGAACCTAACCGGATCTCTACCAACACAAGGCCGAGTTACCTCACGCTTCTGGTGCAATGAAGTTGTAACTAGATAACTCCACATACGAGTATGCCATCCCCGGTCGCGACCGTCCTTTATCCGAGGATCCTCAACACCAACAACCACAAAGTAATAAATTTGCAGCAACCACATAAGTTAAGTATTTGGGCTCCATACCATGATACCACCTTTTTCCAGAAGAAAATGGACATACCTTGAGGGCACTACCCCCAAAACAACCTTGCCGCATCCTTCCTGTTTCGACCATTCCGGGTTGTGAGGTCCGACGAAGTCTCATCCACAAAGCTATGCTTTTCACAAAATCCATGCTTCGATCAACAAATGATCAGCAACACTTAGTATGCCACATTACCAAATTGGGAATATATCACTAGTAGCAATCAACTACATAACCTCTGAGCTCATACATCTCAGAGAAGGGTGTTAAGCTAAGAGAATAAATTCTCCGCCACCAACAAAATGTATTTGATAGAAACCAGCTTTACATCTCAAAGTGTAACGTCAGACATACATTCATACAAGTCCGTTCCGGGTTCGAACGGAACCGAAGGCACTTCAAAGAAGCCCTTGTAATCCGGGCATCCACAATCTCGATCGGACTCCCCATCACATATGGAGATCTCTATATCGGAGCAACTCAGTGTAGAGTCATTCGACATGTAATCCTTTCGTTTTCAAAAATACCTATCTTCAACACCATCTTCAAATTCAATCCCATTTCGTCGTATCACTATTCGGAATGGTTTTTATGACATAAAGTCCTCTCCCGGCTTAACCGAATAATGAGCGCTTGTTTTGAAAACAAATTCAAGTGTCGTTTCAAAGGCCAATATTGATAGTCAGTTATTTAACTATCAAACAACATTCACAACAATTGTCAAATTTAAATAATTTCTTCCCAATTATTTATTTTCAAAATATCTTCGCAAGGTATATTTTCACACTTCAATACTTTGAAAACCAATTTCAAATCACTTTTCTTTTACGGAATAAATTTCCAAATGTTATTTATTTCCACTAAAGATTTGCCAAGTCTGAATAATTTAAAACACTTATCCAAAAGTATATGTATATTTGGAAACACTTGAGATAAAAACTATTTTTAAACACTTTATATAAAATATTAGTTATGAACATATTATACTAATATCTCATATAAACTTCAAGCCCAAACTAGTTTAAAAATGAAATTATTAGATAGTGTATAATTATTTAAATATCCATTTTCTAAATCAAATCTCCATTTGATCTTTAAAATAATCACTTCTATAATTAGCCAAATAAATCTTTACTTTAAAGATTTAAAAACAACTTAAGAAAATAATTTCTCCAAAGTATCCTTTTTAAAACCATCCTTAGAACTTTCAATTTATATTTATCAGCTACTTTGAAAATGTACTCGGCTTTCCAGTGAAAATTCACTTTCCATTTCAAAATGATCCATTTAAATCAATTAATAAATCCTTCTTTTAAATTTATCCAATCCTTTAAAATTAATTTACTTAAAAGTTTCTACTTTAATTTCCAAAAATCCAATTATATATCCTGGTATTTAAAAATACCAGGATATATCCGGCCAAACCATAGCCTTCAATAAATTTCAATCACCAATATAATCATTCACAGATTATCAATAATCACATCACAACATATGAAATAAATTCAACAATTTGAGGAATCCAGTTGGATCCCTCCAACCTATTTCCCTGCATCCAAAGATGTTAGCACAACAATTAAATACCAATTCCACTTCGAGGTGGAATATCGCGGTATATGGGTTTATATAATATCATCCGCTATTATGCGGCGCATAGGGTCTCATCCGCTATATAATGTGGGAAATCAATCACTCCAAATATATATATATATATATATACTACTACTATCATATATACTATCACATCCAAACAATCAATCAATAACTGAAATTCCAATTATTCTAATTTGAGCGAGAAGATCTCACCTTTGCTTATGCATGCAACCCATTTTTATTCTAGATTGTTTTCTTCACTGTTCTTGACCTTGTATAAATAATTTATACAATTTATTAATATTCGAATAAATTGAATAATTAATTACCATTTATTAATTTTAATTAACTAATGATTTAATTTAAACTAATAATTTTCTTTCAATCCTATATATTAAATCAAAAACAAAATTGTTTTAATTAAGATATTTTTTTTCTTTCTGTATTTAACAAAATAGCAGATAACTTCATATGCATTTTCTTCAAACTATATATATGTTTATTTAATTAAATAAATCGAATACCTCACCGCTGCTCGACAACCAATGCGCCACCGCCTCGCGAACCCACGCGCCACCATGCGACCTCGATTCCCCACGCGACCTCAATCGATGCCATCGCGATCGAACTCGAGCCCATCAACGCGAAACTCCCATCCTCATGTTTGCAAGAACCACCATTGACAACAACGCGACTCTAGGCGATCACAATCCCAAAGTCGCGACCTCCTCCTTAACAAATTTCCGAGCATTGCCGATATTAAGGTTATACAGCATCACCAGAACAAGTAAGTATCTTTGATTCAGGCGATAGGATGTTCAAAGTGAAGGACCCGACTCTTGGCGATGACCAGATCCAACCGCGGTTCTTTTGATTCGCTTGGAAAGATGATCGAAGCTAGGAACGCAGGCGACTCGATCGTGATGTCGATGAAATCGAGCAATGACTCTTGATTTTCTTTTATAATATACGACGAATTCGTATATGAAGAAGAAAGAGGGAAGTCTGGATTTGATTTTGAAAATGGAAGAGGAAGTGCGGTCATTTTTATTTTCTTCTGATGTGAATTTGATTGAATGAAGGAAAATGGTCTTCGTTTGTATATATATTTTTTATTTTCTTCTTCAACGTGTGTGAAAATTTATCAGAGAAAAAGAAACACGTGTTGAAAATCCTATACGTGTAAAAATTGCCCTGAGAAAACATTATATCCAATATATATATTATTTTTAATATTGCCCTGAAAATTTAAGTTCAAATTTAAATCGTATCAATTTCGCAACTCAAAATCTCGATCTCTAATCGAGGCATGCCGCCAGGCGTTTGTAAGGTTATACCCCTATTCCGAATGCGATGGAAAAGGTTCCGAGTCCAAATTCGATTGTATGGAGAAGATAGCTTTTTGAACCAGTTATTAAATTAAATTTCGATATAATTTTCAGCGCGTTTGCTTATCGTACGGCCACACGACAACTCCGAATACTATGAAAATTGAAATCCGATAATAATACAACATTACGGATCCAATGGAATTGGTTTCGTCGAATTCCGAGACTTTGCCTCGGAAGGCTATTTTTAAATATCGATTTAAACGATATAATTTCAAAACTGAACAAAACACTTTCAAATTCAATTTTGAAGCTTTTATTATCTTTAGTATTATCAATATAGAATTTAGAAGACTTCAAATTATTTTTAGCAAGCTCAAAACTGAAGATTAAATATTTTACTCAACTTCAAAATTTAAATTTTATAATTTAATTGCCAATTAAATCCTGATATTTGAATTTCAAGTTAAACTAACTTCCAAATATTTAAAATCAATTAAATATTTCAATTTCAAATAACCAAAAATTCCGGGTCGTCACAGTACTGGTGCTTCTCTTAATTTCACATCTCGTTTCTTGTTGATATACTGGGACTTGAACCAATTAGAGCTATAGATTATATTCGTTTATCGAACCCTATTAGGGGATCGGTAAATCTTAGTATGATGTGTGCAAAAGTTTCGATTACTTTCTTTGACTAACTCTTTCCTTGCGGTATGTATTGTAACGACCCGTAAATTTATCACGTGGATAAATTATATTTATTTATAAATTTATTCAAACAAAAGGTTGATAGTACAACTAACATTGTTTTGAGTGATAATAAATAATAGTAATCTTATTTTGAATAAATATTTACAAAAATATTTTCCTCGGGATTTAAATTGATAAAATGGCCGAAAACTATTTTATTAATAATCAGCTTTATAATTGCAAATCGTCATGCACAGAGCTGGACACATACAATTATTTTAATAATTGAATTTGAATATGAAATAAAATAATTTATTGTTTTTTGAAAATTAAATGTATTTATGACATTGTTTGTAATGCCCTTAAATATAATAATTGATTTATTAAATTAAATTGAGATTTAATAATTTAATAATTATTATAATTGTTCAAATAATGATTTTACAAAGGTTATAATTCATTTTAAATAAGTTATAAAGTGATAATAAATCATTTATAATAGTTTTATAAAGATATATATTTGGTTTAAAAATATAAGGATAAATCGATATCGCTTTATATGTATAATAACAATTATTGTAAATAGTCCGTGGGTGCGGCGCAGTGGAAAGGAGGCTTGGGTTCTGGTAAAAAGACCCAAGTTCGATTTCTACCATGCGCTTCTCTATCCTATATAAATTTACCTGGGGGTATTGGGGCTTGGATCAGCAGACGGCTTTACTATACCCTCCTCAGGAGTTTACCGGTCCGCCGGGTTCTCCTGGGTTTAAAAAAAAACAATTATTGTAAATAATTTTTAATATTAATTTATATGGTTTTATAATTCAAGTATGATCATTTTAATTCATCTAACATTATAAGAAAATAGTTTACAAATATATGTACGTAAACTAAGAAGTGAGAATTTGACCAGTAATCGGTTTCCCGGTTTTCAACGGTTTAACGAACAAAAATTGTTCGAAGTCATCGAAACGTCGTTTATTCTATTGTGCACATACATGTACATGCATATACATGTCACATGCATACATGAGCACTCATATATGTACACATATACATATAAGTGCACATATAACACACACACAAATATATATATATATAAGATATTCCATTTTCTTCTCATGTAAGCATACATAAGTCAACACAGTACATGGCACACGGCCTTATCTAAGCATGAAGTGACCTTGGACCATCCTAGGAGGTGTAGGAGGTAGGTAGGGTGGTGGCTACATGATGAGAATGATGATATATATAACATATATATACATACAACATACTTACATACATATATGTGACAAATATCTAAGCAAACTTCATCTTTAAGCTAGTATAAGCCAACATAAGGACAAACCATCATCACAGCACATGGAGAATGGGGGCATCGTGTAGAATATGATGGGAAATGATGGAGGTGAAATGGTGCACATGGGTGATGGAAGGAAGGTGAAGTGATGTGGGATATTTTGTAAATTTTGGCTATAAATACATGCATACATTCATTCACATTTTCACACAACTTTCCATCTTCTTCTTCCTCTTCTTTTCAAACTCTAATCGCCTCTCTAATGGCTTCTTATTCATAGACAAAATATGGAAAAATTAGGGAAATTGTTGAGAATTAAAGAGAAAAATATATAGAATAGTTTATAATATCAACCCATTTCAAAATTAGTTCAAATCACCTCCTTATCACCACTCAAACTCATGGCCACAACCCACCACCATCATGGTCGAGCCCTTCCACCTCTTCTAGCTTGTGTCATGGCCTTCTCAAGGTCTTCGACTCGATTCCATAAACTCCGGTGCGACGGTAGTGGAAGCTATAGCCAATTTTATATTAGCTCGAAGAGAAAATGAAGGTGAGAAACTCTTACTTATATTATATTATTGGATCATGATATTATGTTTTCAATGGATGTTTAATATGCTTTGATCATCATGTTTGGTTGTTTCATATGAATGTTGAATATATATGCAAGTCATGGAAATACACGTTGATAAACACAAAGGAAATCACTTTCCTATATTTAATGAATTGGTGTATATGGAATGTTAGACCTCTTTAAAATGGTTTTAAAATGAGTTTGAAATGTTTTATAAACATTTGAAAGTGTTTTGGTGAAGTTTGAAAAGTAATTGAAAATTTAGTCAAAAATAAGCGTGTCGCGTAACGGTAGTTCGCGATTTCGTGCCATAAAAGTCAACGAGTATGTAGAATGAAATTTATCCTGAAATTCTTCAAGATAAAATTTTCTGAACTATTTTATCCATAATTTTCCAACAAAAAAAGAAAATTGAGATTTCGATAAGTAGATTTTGAAATATGAGTAAAACAAGTTTTTGGAAAAATCGCGATCTTGTGGTTCGGAATTCAAAACTGGATTTCATTGAAAATGATATTTTAAAATTATTTAAAATATGAAATAAATTCTAAAAATCTTTAAAATGTTTTAAAAGTGATTTGAGTTATAAAAATGAATTTTCAAATGATAAAATTTCGTTTTGATCAATATAGCTTAAAAAGCACTTTCCGCGGCACTTTTTCGCAGCACTTTCTTATAACTTTTAAATTTTAGCTTTAAACTTAACGATTATTTTTCAAATCTTTTATAAATATTTTCAAATGGATAACTAAGTGTTGTGACAATGATTTAGAGGTTTTTATAACTTGTTTAAAAGATTTTAAATAAACGATGTAAAGAAAAGCTATTACAAATTAAGTGGTTTAATTTTGGCTCTAAAGCCAACGAATAGACTGGATTTTTCTATTCGTGAGATCCGGATGTGAGGTGCTTAAACTAAGGATATGTTCAGGAGCAACCAGTGCCCCGGCTCACCTGGCCTTTTCCCTGGACGAGGGATAGATAAGGTCGAAATGTCGAATACGAGTTAAGTATAAAAAGGTTTAATTTTTCCAAATTTAAATTAAATACAATTTTGATTGTATGGAGATGATCTTCTTATACTTAGTGTTAAATCCCAAAGAGGTCTTACTATTCATGGAATTTAAAAGGTGATTTTTCCGTTATTCCGCCCATAGTATTTGTTGAATTCTAGAATTGATATTGAGTAGAATTAGATGATTTCTATAGATTCTACTTACTTAATATTTACTGGTTTTGGATTAACATCATAGATAACATGGTTTTAAGTAAACAAAATTATGAGTTTTGAATTAAGAAATCTTTGTTAAGATTTGAATGAAATGATTTGGAAATGTTTTCCTAAGGGAAAAATGAAATGATTTTGAATCTATTCCCAGTTCAAAAGGGGTTTAAAGTAATCCAATGATTTGATAAAAGAGGTTTAATGATTCCATATATACGGGAAAGAATGTTTTAGAAATATATATCTCTAAAAGATATTTTGATAAAAAGAAATTAATCGATTAAAGAATGATTCCTTATTTACAGAACATCTTTTAATCGATGATTAGTTCGAAGGAACCGGGGTCGAATTTGGGTAATTCCTATTCGAAGACCACTTCGAACCAATTTACGTATTCGAAGTGAAGACATGGATATAATATTTGAAATTTTCGTAATGAAGGACTACTTATTGATCATTTGGGGATAAACTCCAAATATACTTATAATAGCAGCAGCCTCTTCGTTATGAAATATCCAATGCAAGGACTAATCGCTACTAATCCTAGGGGTAACTCCCAACAAGATATGGTAGGAGAATGCCTTCGGTTTGTCCTATTCTGGGACAACATTATGGATGAATGTATGACGTTGCATTTCTAGTTACATAAATTGATCTCTATAAACATATTATCTGTTTGGTGGTGGAGAAGGCAACTTCTCTTAGTTTAACACCCTTTCTTGAGACGTACGAGCTCAGGAGCTATATGTTTGCAGTAATCAATTGTGTGATTATAGAATGGCAATGTGGCATTCAAAGAGGAAGTTGATGTGCTATGTGAAAGGTAATCGTTACCTCAGGCCTCCCACCCTAAAATAACCGAAACAAGGTAGATGCAGAAAGGCTATGTGGTTCGCAACCATTAGGATATGATCGTCCCTTTCTAGATATATTTATTCCCACTATGACTTCGGGTATTAAATTAATGTTGTCTATGTGAAGAGGGCTCTCGGATAGGTCGGTAACGATCGAGGTGATGACATATTCGGTACTATCTAGGAAGAGGTAGGCCGGTCTTGTGTTGGTAGAGGATCATCAGTTAGGCCTCGGTTCATTCCTCTAGAGATGTACTACCAGAAGGTAGTCCCTTCACCTGGTCATTTGTATGGAAATCCATTCTCCAATAAGTGCCTGCCATTGTTTGTAGAACCCGCGTTCGTGGCTAGTATGCTGCAATTTCATAATGTAACAATTTTGGCTAAGATTAATAAGTTTACTTGCAAATGTTTTCAAAGAATTGTCATTAAAATTAAAATCCCTTATTTTTACATAATAAAAATTTAGTTATCATAAGGTAAAAGCCTGTTCCATGTTTATATGTGGCATGATCTTATGAGATGCCTTTTTGTTGTCAAAATGCATGTTTTTGAGTTCTCACACCAGTCCCATGACTGACCTGGAGTTTATTTTCCTTTTTCTTAAACTCTGGATGCCCTAATTTTCCCGGCCAGCCTAGTAGTCAGGTTTAGTTTAGAATAAACCTAGATAAAGCTTGAAGCATGGGGTCAGAAGATTCTTTTGAAGATTATTATTTGTTTCCACCACTCTTGTGCTATAGTATTCTGCATGTGTGAGGACAGAAATTTATAGCTGTCCCGTTTAACTCTAATAAATGTATTTTAATTTCCACTATAAAGATTATGTTGAAATAATATATATGTTATTCCATTCATATGAGATTCCATTCTGTCTTTATTTCGTTTCTTACCCTTGAGAATCTGCCTCTCCGGCACTTGGATTTGCTGCACGTGAATACCGAGGATGTATTACTATCAATTTCCGAGAGTCGAAGAAACGGGTCCTCACATTTGGCATCAAAGCGCAAGGTTTAGCGAGAACCTTGGTTTTGGTAGGGTAACGTCTCATCAGCGATAGGGTCAGTAATACCCTTGGATGAGTAACTCATTAGAGATAGGGTTAGTAACAACATAGAATGAGTTTAAGAGTATTATATATGAGCGTATTTGTTAATATTATAAGAAATTGGTTTTCGTTTTGAAAATCATAAATAAAATAATTTTACCTAGGATTATATTTTGAATATAAAGAATATTTATTAATATAGTTATTTGATTAAGAAAATGATAATACCTAGTTATTATCATTGATTGATTGTTTAATTTAAAAGTTTAAGTACGAACACATCATGAATTTAGTTTCACAATTTGACTATGGAGTATTCAATAAATAATAATGTTTATTAAGATTAAAGGAATTTATTTAAGATAAATAAATCTAATGAATATGTTTTATATAAGTGATTTTATAGAATGGATTTATATAACATGCTTTATAAATGAATTTTTAAGAATTTAAATTCCGGTATTTTTGAAAGGAATTTCAAATGATTTTTGGAAAAGGAATAATAATAGTATTATTTCTAAAATAAGTTTGAAAATGAAAAAAAATCTTATAATTAATTGATTTGAGTGGCTTAAAAGTAACTAAAATTAGGCAGGAGATGTGTTCGGATGGTAAACACTTCTCTTAAGTATTCCCCTTTTTGTTAAGAAAATATGCGATACTATTGGTAATACCCAGTTCCTTGGTATCATTTTTAAGTTACTCGATCAATATAATTTTCTAAAGTTAAAAAGCATAATGTGAATCATTAGTTGATAAATTAATTGAAGATTGTCAATTTTTATCAAAGTATATCATCTTAATTCATAAGCATGGGTGTGTTTTGATCTTTAAAATAAATGTTTAAAGTTATTAATGAATGGTTTTGGGTTTGTAGTAAACGATGTTTTAGCAACAATTGATTTTGAACCCTTGAATGAAGCTTTGGAACAAATCTTATGGGTATATTTAGATCTTTAATAGTGGGATTTTAAAGATAATAATAAGCATTGGAGTCTTTTATAAAAAGATAGAAAATATTATATTTAACATGTTATAAAAAAGAGAAGTTCATTATAACAATGTTTTGGTAGTAATTGTTTTAATCTCTTTGATTTTATTTTAAAGGTAAGAAGAAGAAAAAAACTTGTTAAATATACTTATAACATTTGAATAAGTATATAAATACGTTTTTAAGTATTAAAACTGGTATAAGTAAAGAGAGTATGTATATATATATATGTAAAGGAAGTTTTAATTAATAAAAGAGTATTAATTAATAAAGTAAGTTTTAACTAATAAAGAAAGTTTTCACATTTGATATTGGTTAAAGGAAGTTTATGGTGATTTATCAATTTAATGAATAATTTTGAAAATAAGTTTTCCAGAAACCATTCAGATATGTTTAGAAATGTATTATAGTAAAAAGATATTTATCTTTTGAAAAGAAATGTGTTTTTAAGTATAAATATTTGGAAACAAAAATGTAAAATGGTTATTTATAAAAAAATATCTTTAGTTTGAATAAAGAATGAAAGTGTTATGCAATATTCTCATAAGAATCTTGGAAAGATTAATGAATACATATGAAGTATGTGGATTATTTCGTCGCGCGATTTAATCTAAGGTTCCAGTGCAGAACTTTGACGTGTTTGACACTTTTCCAGAAAAGGATTTACCACTCGATTCTTGACGACGAACATTGATGAGGGTTTGTGGTTGGATACTTGAGTTTCTATTATAGTTGAGAGCTATGCAAGGAAAACTAAAGTTTTGATCAGAAAGCCTGGCCAGAGTCTACACTAAAGGATCAAGGATTAATACTAGTTCGGAAGTAAAGTTGTGGATTCGAATAGAAGATCGAATCAGGTATTGCGTACGGATGATCTATATACGTCCTACGAGAGTAAGTTTAAAAATAGATATTTTGGGTAAAACCTTTGGGTTTTTGTTTTGGGTAATTTCGGAACGGAATTATTTTTAGGGGGGAAGTCTGTAACGATCCGCAAATTTATCACTTTGATAAATTATATTCATTTGTAAGGAATATAATACAATCAAAATGTGGCTTACGACAGGAAGTGTGACGACCCGCCCTTCTCGGCCCTCGAAAATCGACACAAAATACTCAACAGTATAATATGCCGACGATCGAACGCCGGAAAAGACAGATTGTAGGAAAAGAAAGAAGGTAGAAGAAGAAGAATGAACTAAACAACATCAAAACCTCACAGTCGCAGCGGAATAAAATATAATATATAGAACAGAACTTTACACAAATCAAAACTATATCTGTTTATATACAATACATCATCATCAGAGTATATCAATACAACCAACCATAGCCAGTCAAACAATCTCAACAATCACAGCAGCGGAATAATACAAGTACGAGAAATACGTCTCGGACTCCAGCTCCTCTCCTAAGCTCCATAGCAACCTATCCTGTAATATACTCGGTCTGACCCGAGCATTATAATAAAATAACACCCGAGTCAGTCTGGAATACCAGCGCATCATAAATACATCCAAACTGATTATTAAAGTTCAAAAATCCTTTGAAACAAAAGCATCTCGTAAGACCACGCCACAAATAAACATGTCGGGTTTTTACCTTACGATAGCTAAAACACTTTATAAAAATCCTCTGATATTATAATAGTGTCTAGATACAAATACTTATTAAAATAGCTGAAATTGTTACATGATTAAATTCCAGCATACTAGGTATACAAACAAATACCGTACAAGGCACGTAGGGAAAATGGATTTCCAACGAATGACTAGGCACTGGGGTACCACCTGTCACAGTACGTGGCCTAGATCACAGTACCGAGGAGTACGCCCGCTCCCCTGCAACACAAAGCCGGAATCATCCCTTACTGGACAATTCCAAGTAAAATCACCCCACGGTTGTGATCAGCAACCGCACCACTAAGCCGAAATAAAAGGGACATCTAGACAGGGATGACCTTACTCTCAAGTGGGGGCTACCCACGAAGCCTTGCTGCATAACCCCTGATTTTCAGTCATTCCCGGTTGATGAGGCTCGAGGCTAAACGATACCTTTATAGCACAAATCCCTTAGAATGCCCATCGTCCACCTGACGATGTCACGAAAGCATTCGTCCATACAAGTCCGTCCCGGGTCCGAACGGAACCGAAGGCACTATTCCTACTACATCCATTTTGGAAATATCCTCAGGATTAGTAGCGACTAGCCCTTGCACTTCACTGCTCCATCTTCGACTCCGAAATCGTTTTCGCGAAACGTACAAACCGGATCGAAGTGGTTTTCGAGTCTCCAGACCTAGAATCCCGGTATACGGAAACTCGATCCCGGTCTCTTCGAAACGATTAGCGCTTTTGGCCAATATTGATAGTCGGTGATTTAACTATCAATTAATATTCACAAACATCCATACACATCCATCACACAATAAATAATCTCCATATTATTTATTTACTTCTAATATCTTCAAAGATATATTTTCACATTTTCAAAACTCGTTTGAAAACAATTTTTCAAACTCTTCCTTTACAAGGTAAATCTCTTACCCTTTATTCCCATCGGGAATAACCAAGTATAAAACAATTTGCATTTAAAACAGTTAAAAATACTTTATACTGAAATATACTTTAAAATATGGAAATTTCTTCTATTTATTTACTCAAAATATAAATTTAAAATATGTGAAGAAAACTAGTTATTAACACATAAACTTTGATTTAAAGATAAGGGTTTTAGTTTAACTAAATTCAAAATAGCGTTATAAGAAGAAAAATGCTAATTTTAACAACTTAAGCTAAAACCAACTTTTAAATAAATCCATTTGTAAAATAATTGCTAATATAC
Organism: Allium fistulosum; assembly: GCA_030737815.1. Lineage (NCBI taxonomy): Eukaryota > Viridiplantae > Streptophyta > Magnoliopsida > Asparagales > Amaryllidaceae > Allium > Allium fistulosum. Next base: position 744,850,731 of record CM060905.1, on the reverse strand, counting down.
TTCCAAATTATTACGGTATTAAAAATTATTAATTTATTTCTTTAAAAATAACGATTTCTTAAAAATACTTTTTAAAACGATTTAAAACTTAACCTTAGTTAAATAAAATCTTTTTACAAACATTTACTTGGTTTTCCCAGGGAAACACTTTCCCGTTTTCAAACATTCCAAAGTACTCTTTCATATAAATCCACTGATTTATTTCAAGTCAATTATGTTTTACAACATAAATTTCCAATTCCATACTTAACTACAACTTCCTCCGAAGTTAAATCACAATTTTCCATTTCCGGAAATTCATTTTTAAATATAGTTTAAACATTTTGGTGTATTTTCAATGGAAGCCAAATTTCCAATTCACTTAATTAAATTCCAATGAAATACGGCATTTCAAAACATTCTATTTTTCATTTGAACTTGTTAATTTATAATCGGAAACTCCATTTTAACATATTTTTAATTTCCGGATAACATTAGTCGTTATTAAAATAAACACCGTTATTTTAAACAATTTATAACTCCATAAATTCAATCTCCAGAAAACTATACTTTCCATTTACCCATTTCATAAACTTCCCATTCTATTCAAAATCCCAATTTGGCCCAATTTACATTTTTCCTTTCAAATCCGATTTCAAATTTTATTCTTTGAAATTCTAAATTTAACAATTCATTTTATTTCGTGAAAACACAATTTAGCCATTTATAATTTAATTCTGTGATTACAATTTATACCACAATGTCACAGAACAACTAAATTTCCAGATTTATCAATCACATCATATAAACAGGTATCACTATCAATTATAAAATAATTGCTACATTGTGAGGAATCCAGTTGGATCCCTCCAACCTGTTTCTCCCTGCATCACAGATATTAGCACATCACAATATAAATATCAATCCAGCCAGATAACAGCAGTTAAAGTCAACCAATCATTCAGATATTCAAATATCAATTATTTATAATGTCTAGCATCCAGATGTGAGTGAGAAAAACTCACATTGAGTTTCGGCGAGCGTTCGAAATTTAAATTAAACCGGACGACGTCCGATTTAACCCAAATTTCTACTTGCCCGTAATGATTCTAGAACTGCACCACCGCGTAGCACGCGTTCCTGCGATTCCAACGCATCCAAAATCGCCTAAATCTGATATCGTATGAACACGTTATGGTTTTACAAAGTTTGAATAACGATTTAAAACAAATTCTCTTTTATTTAATTTTTTTACCAAAATCGTGGCCGTTGAAAACTGAGATGAAATCAAGGCCGTAGCCTCCTTCTTCTACACGCACGAAGACTCCAGTTTACAAACGAACCCATAATAGCCGAGATTAGGGTTCGAGATCGCTTCTCCTCCAGCCCGCTCGAGTGCGATCAAGTACCGCCACCACACGCGCCCTCCCCTCCTCCACCTTCGGCCAGAAGGCGGTGAAACCCGGTGGTCCCCATTCCCCTCTCGACGAGCACGAACGAATGGAAAACAGCGACAAAAATCTCACTATCCGCTTTACTAAAATGCATCTCGACCGTTGGATATGTAGATCCAACTATCCTCTCCGCTTTTCCAGATGAACGTTTAGCCTAAAACTCGATGGATCTCGAGATATCTGAGGAAGAAATAAGAAGCGGTTTCAGCCATTGAAGAAATTTGTGGCGGCCGGTGATTTTGAGCTAGGGTTTAGTGAAGTATAACGTGATATAATAATAATTTAATATTATTTTATAAATAAAACTTCTCGATTTAACAGTTTAAGCAAACGACCACCAATTCTCACGTTCCGACAGGCTACCCTGGGGTTTTTCCGCGTTTCGGACACAATGGAACAAGTTTCGTAAGCTAATTTGATCGTATGTGCGAGTTACGGAATTAAACGGTCAATTTAAAATTGAATCGGTTAAATCGATATCTATGCGTTTCGAGCTGCCACGGTCAAACGACAACTCCGATCGCTACGAAAATTGAAATCCGATAATAACTAACTATTACGGATCCAGTGGAACTGGTTTCGTCGAATTCCGAGACTGTGCCCCCGGAAGGCTATTTTAACTCGTCTATTAAATCAGGCGATTTCTGAACATCGTCGAAAACGCTTCAAATTTCACCTTTTAAATTTTATTAACTTAACAATAAATCATATAAAATTTATAAAAACATTAAAAATCATTCTGGCTCATTCCGGACCAAAATCTGATTAAACTGAATTTTAATAATATTAAATTCATTTTTAAATTAATATAAAATTCCAAATATTAATTTATCAACTTACAAATTTATCTAAAAATCCAACAACATCATTTATGCCCAAATAGACTAATAAATAAATTTTAAAACCATTTATAGCTATTTACACCCAGATTCACCTTTTTATCCTAATCCCGAATATTTAATTATTATTTTTCCATTAATCGAATTCAACCAGAATTGCTATAAATTAAAATTATAGCTCATTTTCATTGATTGAACCCAAATCCATTCATTTCAAAATCAATTAAGAATCCACATTAACATTTAAAACGAATTAAATGTTCAAATTCAATGGCTTAAAAATACGGGATGTTACATTCCTCCCCCCTTATAAAAATTTCGTCCCCGAAATTTGCTAAGGTAGAAAATACTCTCCAATCCATTTACTTATCCAATTGGCTTAGTTAAAAACATATATCCACTTCCCAAAAAGTTTCAACTCCATTTCAAAACCATTTGCTTTATCTACCCTAAAGCCTGTATTTTAACATTTGCTTTCAAAAATAACTTTACTTATTAATAGATTTTCCCAAAAAACCCCAAAAATTTCTAACTCCCAAAATTTTCAAAAAATTTTGACGGAGTCTCCTTTGTATGGAGGAGCTTCTGCGATATCGCAGGATACACAAATATATATACATCGGCTCACACGACCGGAAACCAAAATATATCACAATATATATATCATTTCCCAATTATATTTGCGTAGGCGTACCTTTTAACAAATTTTTAATAGCGAGCGGCTACTATAACGCATATACGCGCTCCAACTCTCTCGAACGCCTCCCGTACCTGTACTAAACTCAACAAACTCATCAGTTTCCCAATATGAGCATTTTAACAACATTTCCAATACAAATGCAAACCAAACATATTCGTTGCATAACCAATCCAAGCATAGTTCATAATTTAACAATGTTAACCATAATTTATTAACAATTCAAAGATTTCAATCACCTTTCAAATTACTTGTTCAAGTCCAACTTCATTTTATTTCACTTAAATGATTTACATTCAAGTTCACTATATACAATCTATATTAATTATAACCAATCCATTTCTATTTAACATATGGTTAACATGTGCTTCACAAACGTCAATCTATTTTAATTCAATTCCAAATTGATTCACCAACCAATTCTTATTTCCAATTTGAAACATTTGCATTTCTTTTATGATCCATTTTCATTCATATGCAAACATTACTCATTAAGAGGTCAATTCATTCCTATTGATTCAAAATCACTTTCATTCGCTATTCTTAACCAATTCACTTGCATTCATAAACAAAACTCTTTGAATTAAGTTCCCATTCATATCAATTTATTCACAATTCAATTCCAATTGCTTTTAAACACTCAATTGCAAATACATGCAAATTTCCATGTCATTCAAGCAAAACAATTGCCTCTTAAGCTTATAACCATTTAAAATTATTTCCAACTTGGATTCATATAAATTTTATTCCATTACAAGGTTCACAAACCAAATATTTTCTCTTTCCAATGTAATTGTTAAATTACATTTTCCTTACATCTTTATTTCCATTAACCAAATTCAAGTTTATATTAATATCATTCATTCCTGAGTTATTTACACCTCTTATATTTTTAACTCATCACATTAATTAATTTAAAACTCACTTCACTTGCATTTTAGTTTATTTCCTAACAAATTTCATTCGGAATTACTTAAATAAGCCCGTTCACAATCATTTGTTTTTCTTCCAAGTTACTTAAGTTCTTTCACAAAATTTCCATCATCTTCTTATATCAATTTTATTTTATTTCCATCTGATTCCCATTCAACCAATTTCAATTCATTTACAAAGTTTAATGCTCTTCGTTTATTTATCCACTCCATTTTAGATTTATTTTATCAACAAAGAGACCATTTAAATTATTTCTCTCATTTGAATTTTATTTACAATTCAAAACCATCATTATTATAATCTAATTCCATTACCCATTCATACTTCCAATATTAGTTACCATAATTAAATCCCAATCCAAATCAGGTGTTTTATTTACCTCCACATTTTGGCCATCTATCAAAATTTTATTTATTACCGATACAAATTTCATTTAATTTAGCTTACACAAGATTTATTTCCAAACAATCATTTTGGATTTAGTTGAGTAAACATTTACTTCATTCATCATCACCTTAACTAAATTAAATTTCCATTAAACTAAATTCTTATCCCATTTTAATTCAAGGTTAACTAAATTATATATGCATTTTCAATTTAATTCCTTTCCAGAATTAATTCAAGTTCATCTAAATTTTATTTAGCCCACCTGAATTTAAACCATTTCCTTTACTACTTTAAATAAGAATTTAATTACATTCATTCTTATTCATAACACAACAGAAATTTTAATATTCAGCTTAATTCCATCTTAGTCGAAGTTAAACCAAATTCAATTTAATCTTAATTCTCCATATCCAAGTTCAACTTATTTACTAACTTCAGTTCACTTACCTCTTTTATATTTTATAATTGTTTCACCTTACTTTGCATTCCATTTAAAACTAAGTTCGAATTCACCATTCCATTTATTATTTCCATTTGTGATTATAATTCCACTTTACTTGAGTTAAAATAAAATCTTCCATTCTCAAGTTCTCCAACTTATTTACTTGTAAGTTTATATTGCTCTTTTCAAACCAATCCACATTTTTATAATCACAATGTCAAATTTTAACACTTAATAGCCTAAGAATATGAATTCATTTGCACAATCATAAGCATTTACACTTCACCTTTATATCAACTTCCCTTTAATTCCAATTCATTTAGATTTAATTCAATTTCAAATTCTTAATTTTATTTAACTTATCATAAGTTAAATCCAGATATATTCCATTCATCCTCATTTATTCGAAGTAAATTTACATTCCATATATACTCAATTCTTCTTTAAATCAACTTTCCTTTATAAGTTATGTAGTTGAATCATTTCAACTTTCACATTTTTATTTAAACAGGATTACCAGAATTCAATTTACCCGGATTTATTTCAAAACCAATTTGAAATAAAAATCAACACATTTCTCTTTTGATATTCAAATCAAATACCAAATTCCAAAACAAACTGCTTTTACCAAACAATTTTCCTTTGAAAATTCCAAAATCACTTGTTTTCCCAAACAAGTCCAAACAATATCATAATCAACTATTTTGGTAGCAATCCATCACTTTAGAAACTCGAAAATGAATTCTAATGATGTGGCCAGCATCATCAGGATTATTTTCCAGCGACTGAAGTGAGTTCAATGCTCTTTACTTCTGAAATTCTTCTCAAAGCAATTCCCATCTCAAAATATTTTTTCCAAATGAATACCCCAAACTTCCAAATGCTTTTGAAAACATTTCCAACATTTCCATAAAGTTTAATTCCTAAAACTTTGTTTAATTTCATTTGAAATCCCTTTCAAAATTTCCGGGGTCAAAATTCTAGTTTAAATCAAATTTTAAATTTCACTTTTCTTATTTAAAACATATTGAGTTAACTCTATTTGGTTATAAACCATTTTAATATTTTAACTTCTTATTTTCTTATATATATCATTTCAAATTTTAGATCATGTTTTAATTTCTTATTTGGTTATAGAAGAAACAACCAACAAGCATCCAATACGTATAATAATTTAGAAAAATTATTTCTTTTTATACCAAAATACAATTTTGGGTAAAATTATTTCATTTACCCATTTTAAAAATAATACTATGTCGGTTTATCTTGTTTAAGAGTTTAGAAACCCCTATCGATACGGTTGTACTTCCCGCACCGACCAGAATTCATAAACACTCAACCGATAAGTCAACATAGTATAAAAACAATTTTATATCCACTAACAAGTACGCTCTCATAGCTATTAGTATACTCAACTCATTATAGAGTACTTCTGACTCTATTTAAAAATGAGTAATTTTCCCACCAAAGCCTAGGTTGTCGCCAATCTAAGCTCTGATACCAACTGTGACGACCCGCCCTTCTCGGCCCTCGAAAATCGACACAAAATACTCAACAGTATAATATGCCGACGATCGAACGCCGGAAAAGACAGATTGTAGGAAAAGAAAGAAGGTAGAAGAAGAAGAATGAACTAAACAACATCAAAACCTCACAGTCGCAGCGGAATAAAATATAATATATAGAACAGAACTTTACACAAATCAAAACTATATCTGTTTATATACAATACATCATCATCAGAGTATATCAATACAACCAACCATAGCCAGTCAAACAATCTCAACAATCACAGCAGCGGAATAATACAAGTACGAGAAATACGTCTCGGACTCCAGCTCCTCTCCTAAGCTCCATAGCAACCTATCCTGTAATATACTCGGTCTGACCCGAGCATTATAATAAAATAACACCCGAGTCAGTCTGGAATACCAGCGCATCATAAATACATCCAAACTGATTATTAAAGTTCAAAAATCCTTTGAAACAAAAGCATCTCGTAAGACCACGCCACAAATAAACATGTCGGGTTTTTACCTTACGATAGCTAAAACACTTTATAAAAATCCTCTGATATTATAATAGTGTCTAGATACAAATACTTATTAAAATAGCTGAAATTGTTACATGATTAAATTCCAGCATACTAGGTATACAAACAAATACCGTACAAGGCACGTAGGGAAAATGGATTTCCAACGAATGACTAGGCACTGGGGTACCACCTGTCACAGTACGTGGCCTAGATCACAGTACCGAGGAGTACGCCCGCTCCCCTGCAACACAAAGCCGGAATCATCCCTTACTGGACAATTCCAAGTAAAATCACCCCACGGTTGTGATCAGCAACCGCACCACTAAGCCGAAATAAAAGGGACATCTAGACAGGGATGACCTTACTCTCAAGTGGGGGCTACCCACGAAGCCTTGCTGCATAACCCCTGATTTTCAGTCATTCCCGGTTGATGAGGCTCGAGGCTAAACGATACCTTTATAGCACAAATCCCTTAGAATGCCCATCGTCCACCTGACGATGTCACGAAAGCATTCGTCCATACAAGTCCGTCCCGGGTCCGAACGGAACCGAAGGCACTATTCCTACTACATCCATTTTGGAAATATCCTCAGGATTAGTAGCGACTAGCCCTTGCACTTCACTGCTCCATCTTCGACTCCGAAATCGTTTTCGCGAAACGTACAAACCGGATCGAAGTGGTTTTCGAGTCTCCAGACCTAGAATCCCGGTATACGGAAACTCGATCCCGGTCTCTTCGAAACGATTAGCGCTTTTGGCCAATATTGATAGTCGGTGATTTAACTATCAATTAATATTCACAAACATCCATACACATCCATCACACAATAAATAATCTCCATATTATTTATTTACTTCTAATATCTTCAAAGATATATTTTCACATTTTCAAAACTCGTTTGAAAACAATTTTTCAAACTCTTCCTTTACAAGGTAAATCTCTTACCCTTTATTCCCATCGGGAATAACCAAGTATAAAACAATTTGCATTTAAAACAGTTAAAAATACTTTATACTGAAATATACTTTAAAATATGGAAATTTCTTCTATTTATTTACTCAAAATATAAATTTAAAATATGTGAAGAAAACTAGTTATTAACACATAAACTTTGATTTAAAGATAAGGGTTTTAGTTTAACTAAATTCAAAATAGCGTTATAAGAAGAAAAATGCTAATTTTAACAACTTAAGCTAAAACCAACTTTTAAATAAATCCATTTGTAAAATAATTGCTAATATACTTCCAAATTATTACGGTATTAAAAATTATTAATTTATTTCTTTAAAAATAACGATTTCTTAAAAATACTTTTTAAAACGATTTAAAACTTAACCTTAGTTAAATAAAATCTTTTTACAAACATTTACTTGGTTTTCCCAGGGAAACACTTTCCCGTTTTCAAACATTCCAAAGTACTCTTTCATATAAATCCACTGATTTATTTCAAGTCAATTATGTTTTACAACATAAATTTCCAATTCCATACTTAACTACAACTTCCTCCGAAGTTAAATCACAATTTTCCATTTCCGGAAATTCATTTTTAAATATAGTTTAAACATTTTGGTGTATTTTCAATGGAAGCCAAATTTCCAATTCACTTAATTAAATTCCAATGAAATACGGCATTTCAAAACATTCTATTTTTCATTTGAACTTGTTAATTTATAATCGGAAACTCCATTTTAACATATTTTTAATTTCCGGATAACATTAGTCGTTATTAAAATAAACACCGTTATTTTAAACAATTTATAACTCCATAAATTCAATCTCCAGAAAACTATACTTTCCATTTACCCATTTCATAAACTTCCCATTCTATTCAAAATCCCAATTTGGCCCAATTTACATTTTTCCTTTCAAATCCGATTTCAAATTTTATTCTTTGAAATTCTAAATTTAACAATTCATTTTATTTCGTGAAAACACAATTTAGCCATTTATAATTTAATTCTGTGATTACAATTTATACCACAATGTCACAGAACAACTAAATTTCCAGATTTATCAATCACATCATATAAACAGGTATCACTATCAATTATAAAATAATTGCTACATTGTGAGGAATCCAGTTGGATCCCTCCAACCTGTTTCTCCCTGCATCACAGATATTAGCACATCACAATATAAATATCAATCCAGCCAGATAACAGCAGTTAAAGTCAACCAATCATTCAGATATTCAAATATCAATTATTTATAATGTCTAGCATCCAGATGTGAGTGAGAAAAACTCACATTGAGTTTCGGCGAGCGTTCGAAATTTAAATTAAACCGGACGACGTCCGATTTAACCCAAATTTCTACTTGCCCGTAATGATTCTAGAACTGCACCACCGCGTAGCACGCGTTCCTGCGATTCCAACGCATCCAAAATCGCCTAAATCTGATATCGTATGAACACGTTATGGTTTTACAAAGTTTGAATAACGATTTAAAACAAATTCTCTTTTATTTAATTTTTTTACCAAAATCGTGGCCGTTGAAAACTGAGATGAAATCAAGGCCGTAGCCTCCTTCTTCTACACGCACGAAGACTCCAGTTTACAAACGAACCCATAATAGCCGAGATTAGGGTTCGAGATCGCTTCTCCTCCAGCCCGCTCGAGTGCGATCAAGTACCGCCACCACACGCGCCCTCCCCTCCTCCACCTTCGGCCAGAAGGCGGTGAAACCCGGTGGTCCCCATTCCCCTCTCGACGAGCACGAACGAATGGAAAACAGCGACAAAAATCTCACTATCCGCTTTACTAAAATGCATCTCGACCGTTGGATATGTAGATCCAACTATCCTCTCCGCTTTTCCAGATGAACGTTTAGCCTAAAACTCGATGGATCTCGAGATATCTGAGGAAGAAATAAGAAGCGGTTTCAGCCATTGAAGAAATTTGTGGCGGCCGGTGATTTTGAGCTAGGGTTTAGTGAAGTATAACGTGATATAATAATAATTTAATATTATTTTATAAATAAAACTTCTCGATTTAACAGTTTAAGCAAACGACCACCAATTCTCACGTTCCGACAGGCTACCCTGGGGTTTTTCCGCGTTTCGGACACAATGGAACAAGTTTCGTAAGCTAATTTGATCGTATGTGCGAGTTACGGAATTAAACGGTCAATTTAAAATTGAATCGGTTAAATCGATATCTATGCGTTTCGAGCTGCCACGGTCAAACGACAACTCCGATCGCTACGAAAATTGAAATCCGATAATAACTAACTATTACGGATCCAGTGGAACTGGTTTCGTCGAATTCCGAGACTGTGCCCCCGGAAGGCTATTTTAACTCGTCTATTAAATCAGGCGATTTCTGAACATCGTCGAAAACGCTTCAAATTTCACCTTTTAAATTTTATTAACTTAACAATAAATCATATAAAATTTATAAAAACATTAAAAATCATTCTGGCTCATTCCGGACCAAAATCTGATTAAACTGAATTTTAATAATATTAAATTCATTTTTAAATTAATATAAAATTCCAAATATTAATTTATCAACTTACAAATTTATCTAAAAATCCAACAACATCATTTATGCCCAAATAGACTAATAAATAAATTTTAAAACCATTTATAGCTATTTACACCCAGATTCACCTTTTTATCCTAATCCCGAATATTTAATTATTATTTTTCCATTAATCGAATTCAACCAGAATTGCTATAAATTAAAATTATAGCTCATTTTCATTGATTGAACCCAAATCCATTCATTTCAAAATCAATTAAGAATCCACATTAACATTTAAAACGAATTAAATGTTCAAATTCAATGGCTTAAAAATACGGGATGTTACAGGAAGATCCTCTATCGCCTCTCTTGTTTAATTTAACTGCTGATGTTTTCGCTATGATCATTGAAAAAACTGTTGGAAATGGATCTTTAGGGTGCTTAGTAGCTAAATTTCATGTAATGGACTCTTTATTCTTCAATTTACGGATGATACATATTATTTACTTCTTATTTTCATAATCATGTCATTACCCTTAAATTTATTTTATACAGCTTTGAACTACTTTCTGGACTAAAAATTAATTGATAAAAGTTCAGTTTTGGTTTTAAATGACGTCGATAAGGTTTTAATATCTAATACTCTAAATTGTAAAACTATGAATTTCCCTATTGATTATCTTGGATTTTTGACTAGACCTACCAACCATAAACATGACGACTAACTTATTATAATAGACAAGATTAAAAGTAGAATTTCTAATTGGAATGGGAGGTTTTTATCGAGAGTGGGTAGATTAGTTCTTATCAATTCTGTTTTATCTGCTCTTCGATTTATTGGATGTCTATGCATCTTTTTCCAGAATGGGTGATCGATAAAATTGATAAAATAAGAAGAAATTTCTTATAGAGTGGTGATAATCCTAATAGTAGTCTAAAATATTTAGTTAACAGGAAAATTGTTTGTAAATCGAAAAAGGGAGGTGGACTTGGTGTTATTAATTTACGTAACATGAATTTGTCTTTATTAAGGAAGTGGTTATGGAAATTTAAGGATATAAATGATAATTCTATTTGGAAAGAAATTATATCTAAACATTATTATAATGGCAGTAATAATTTATAACAAATTACACATTCGGTTAACATTAAATTATCCAAGTTTTGGAAATCAATTTTAAAATGCCAAGATATTTATAGCCTTGGTACCTATATGATTGTTCATTCTGGAAGTAATAAATCCTTTTGGCATGATCGTTGGATATCTGTCATTCCTCTTAGGGTTGAATTTAAAGAATTTTTTGAAATTTGTAACTTTAAAAATGCTTTAATTAAAGATGTTTTTTCTCCGGATAATGATCCTTTCTGGAACTATAGTTTTAATAGAGTTTTAGAGGGTACAACTCTTTGATAATTTTCTTTATCATGTGCAAGATTGACTTTACATAATATTGATAACGAAAATGATATTATTAACTGGGAATGGGATAAAAGTAAGAAATTCACTTCAAATTCTTTGTATAAATTTCATAATTTCTCGGATGTTACTAATAACTCTTTTAATCTTATTTGGAAAGAAAATGCACCTCTAAAAGTTAAGATTCATATGTGGTTAATCATCCATGAGAAGCTTAATGCTATTGAATTTTTAAAAAGAAAGAATTTGCATACTGATAATAAATGTACTTTCTGTAAATTGTATTTTGAAGATATTAATCACATGTATTACAAAATTGTATGGATACTTGCTACATTCTTAATAATACTCTTAATGTGACGCCCCACCTCTATACTCACGCTAGCTAAGAACACTACTGGGTAATGCTGTCGACTAGCACGAAGAATAAGGTTGTGGAGGAGCGACCATCTGTGTAATTGCTTTGGGCGAGTACCGATATGTCAGATAAAATAACTTACAGTTCATTTCAAGAGGAAATTCGACATACCTAATACAAACCAAAGGCTACCACACAGTGGCTATGAGGACCCCGGAAACAAATATAGAAACAAACATAACATAAATCAGTCATAGATGTTCATATCTCAAAGGCGGAAACAGATATGAATATAACACATAAAAGCGTACATCAGAGTAGTGGTCATATAAGATCCACATTATCACAATAGAATAGATACAAGTGCTAGACAAAAGAATAAGTATACATCATGGAGTCTATATCCCGAATGTATAACAACAAAAACTACAAATGTAATGTACTTAGACAAAAGTCAGAAGATGATCCCAGATAAGGAGTCAAGCAGAAGCACTTGTAACATCTCGGTCTGACCCGAGTATTATTTAATAAGAAAATAATAAATAGATCAGTCTAGCTATAGATATCAGATAAAGAAATGAGATATAAGCAGAGATATAATAAGAATGTATGATAACAATAATGTCATACTAGAACAAATATGATATAAAACAACAACAAAATCATACAATATCTCAATAATCTTATAACACCAAAAAGAATATCATATTCTTAATTTTATTCACCAAACTACAAATATTGACAAACATATCATTGCCAATCACATAACGAGGTGAAACACGAATTCTAGAAATCATCAATTAGAAATCTAGAAATCACAAAGGGGGAGGCCTATCACAAACAGGAGCATGAAAACTCACCAACACGTGTATCACAAACGGAACGCTATTCCATGGTTGCTAACCATAAATTTTGAGCGGAAGCTCCACAAACGGTCCGAAGACCACGGGTCGCTACTCCGCCAAATTGAACCGAAGTTCCACAAAATGGGGTTTAGTCTCCCTCGCAGACAAATAGACATCGCACATCGCTAGTCTAAATCACAAAATGATCATCATCGATCAATAAAAAGTGTGAATTACACTAAGCCAGTAAATATAAGAGTTTAGCTTCATGTCCCATAACCACTAGCTTAACTTAAATATTTACGATCAAATTGTAGATTTCCACTCGAAAATTGTCACAGGATTTTCAATCGAACAAGTCCATAAATTAACCGACAAAGTAAACGCAAGCGTTTCATACCACTTGTTTTGCTAAGCCGTTGAATCAGATTTTCTCATACGAATGAGGTAAAGGTTTGTATATACTAATAGATTAGAAAACGGTTTTATAAACGAGCTTTATATTAAAAATAGAGTTGAAATCATTTTAGTAAATGAGTTTGAATATTTACTACTAGTATAAAAACCTTTGTATTTTAAAGTGACAAAGCATAGAAATGATTGTAGAAACAATCAACCATCTAAAATTCACATACGAAGACGTGAATCAAATCCAGAGAAATCGTTACCGAATCCATCAAAATGGATATCAACAAAAATCCCGAAAGAGAAGACATCAGAGAAGATAATAAACGACAACGACAAATCGGAAATCACGAATCGATAAAAATTGGAAATCAAAACAAAATAATCAATTTTGTTGAGGCAATCAGGTCAGTCGACTGAACCAGGTGGTCATTCGGCTGACACAGGGATACGACTTTTGTATCCCCAGGGTCAGTCGACTGACATAGATGGTCAGTCGACTGATACAGACCCAGGCAATTTCCTGGGTCTGGGTCAGTCGACTGAACCACTATTCCAGTCGACTGAACCTGCTCTGAAGCATTTTTCATGTTCCGGTTCAGTTGACTGAACCACTGTTTCAGTCGACTGAACCTGCTTTAGGAGCAAATTCAGCCTAGCCCCCTTTGGGGAAAATCCGATAACACGGACGGAAGCGACGAACGAGCAACTACGACTGAGTATTTATGCCTAACGACAACCCAGCCTTGTATGACCCTCTGAAACGCTCCACTAATGTGTTCAAACATCAAAAATTGGATTTTTACAAAAATTGGATTCCAAAAACCAAAAATTGAACAATTCACCAATTCAATCCAAATCAAAAGCAAATGTACATGAATAAGTGTTAGGAATTCATACCCAACAACAACGATATCTATAGAAATAGATGTGAGTTTCAAAAACTCACCTTTAAACCCAAAAATGATGAAGGAGAAGCTTGAAAGCAAAGGAAGATCAACCACTCTACCACTTCAACTCTAGAAGCTTGAATCTAAGCTCAAAAGAAGAACATTTCCTAAGTTAGGTTTAGGAAATTTCTGAAATTAAAGAGAGAATGAGTTGGAGAAGAAGAAGGAGATACTTACCAAAGCTTCTCTTTGAATTTGGAGCAAGAAATTGGCTTTGCAATTAAAAACTAGGGCTTGAAGTTTCTAATTTCTCATTCCTCTCCCCATTTTCAGTTTTGCTTGAGTGTTTGAGAAAATAGAAATGAAGTGAAGAGGAGAGGAGAGGGCTGAACTAGGTTATAGAGTGAGTTGGGGTGAAACCCAAACCCAAAGCCCAATAGAAAATAGCAAAATTCAACTTACTCCAAATATATCGATGTTTATACTTAAAAAAGTCGCAAATGCCATTTTGGACTCAATGGAAGTGGTCTCGAGTTCCGATTCGACTGTTTGCAAAAAGTAGCTTTTCGTACTTTAATTCGATTAAAGATTCTATATTTAAATAAAATATTTAAATATACAATCGTAAAATATGCGGGTTGTTACAGACTCCCCTCCTTAAAGAAATTACGTCCTCGTAATCTTTAAGAAATAAATAAGAAGTAACAACTATAAAAGCATATCAACAAAGAAAGAAGAAATTTGAAAATGAAAAGTTCACCTTAAGGAGCACGAGAGAGCAAGACCGGATGTGTTCGCTTGATGAATTCTCTGGATTCCCAAGAGCAATCCTTAGGATTTGAGGACCATTGAACTTTCACAAGAGGAACATCCTTATTTCGAAGGCGTTTGACCTCCGAAGCAATGTTTCGAATGTGATGTTGCTCATAAGTCAAATTAGGTGAGACTTCAATTTCTTCAATAACACCGGGCTCAAGAATAGAGTCGGAATCTCGAAGGCATTTCCGGAGTTGAGAGACGTGGAATATGTCATGAATAGCAGAAAATTGAGCCGGTAATAAAAGGCGATAAGCCACGGAACCAATGCGTTCGGTGATGGGAAATGGGCCAATATATCGAGGTGCTAATTTTCTCGATCGACTGAAATGCACAACACCCTTCATAGGTGAAACACGAATAAACACAAAATCTCCCACATAAAATTCTAAATTTCCTTCTTCGATTATCGGCATAGGATTTTTGTCTACTTTGAGCTTCTTTCATCCTATGTCGAATAAGGTCAATCTTTTCTGTGGCATCACGAATAAAATCTGGACCTAAAACCAGCTTCTCACCGGCTTCAAGCCAACACGAAGGAGATCAGCATGGCCTTCCGTATAGTGCCTCGAAAGGTGCCATACCAATACTAGATTGGAAGCTATTATTATAGGAAAATTCAACAAGAGAAATATGATCTTCCCAACTTCCACCAAAATCAAGAACACAAACATGAAGAAGATCTTCAAGAGTTTAATTCACACGCTCGGTTTGTCCATCGGACTGAGGATGATAAGCGGTGCTAAAATTAAGCTTCGTTCCCAAAGCTTTCTGAAGACCTTTCCAAAATCCACTAGTAAACAATGGATCACGATCGCTAATAATAGAAGTAGGAACTCCATGCAATTTAACAATTTCCTTGACAAAAAGTTTAGCCAAAATAGGTACGGTCCGATTAGACCGAACAGGAATAAAATGGGCGGATTTCGTAAGTCTATCTACTATCACCCATAGGCTATCATGGTCCGAACAAGAACGGGGAAGACCGTCAATAAAGTCCATGGAAATTTGATCCCACTTCCATATTGGAATTTCCAATGGTTGCAATAACCCACCGGGCCTTTGATGCTCGGCCTTAACGAGTTGGAAAGTCATGCAACTCTTAACAAAGTTAGCAATATCGGATTTCATTCCCTCTCAGTAATAAATTCGCTTCATATCCACGTACATTTTACTACTACCGGGATGAATGGTGAATTTAGAACGATGAGAATCTTCTAATATATCTTTACGAAGATCAATAATACTTGGCACAATAAGTCTAACAAATTTTTGAATACCGCCACGAGCATCAATATCAAAGTCTATCAAACCTTCACTATTAATTTTATCCCTACAACTTTGGCCAAGAAGAACCAATTCAAGATCATGCATTCGAGCTTCAAGAATGCGGTCAAAAAGAGAAGGATGAGCTTCAAGGCTACATAAAACAAGAGATGAACATAAATCGGATTCACGATCTTGAATCTCACAAGTGGACAAAGTCTCGAGATCATTCCATTCGGATACCATCATGGAAACAACCGCTTGTTGCTTACGACTAAGGGCATCGGCAATAAGATTTCCCTTTCCGGGAGTATAAAGAATATCAAGATCATAAGATGCAAGGAACTCGAGCCAACGTTGTTGATGCAAATTAAGTTCCTTTTGGGAAAATAAATACTTCAAAGATTTATGATCGGTGTAGAGAACAAACTTCTCCCCCAAAAGATAATGATGCCAAATTCTAAGGGCGAAAACAATAGCCGCGAGCTCTAAATCATGAGTGGCATATCTGGTCTCGGCCAGCTTTAATTGTCTAGAAGCATAAGCGATAACGCGTCCGCGCTGCATGAGAACGACACCCAAACCAACACGACTAGTATCGGTATAAACAATAAAATCTTGGGTCCCATCGGGAATCACAAGAATAAGAGCATCGGAAAGGAGTTCTTTTAATTTTTGAAATGAAGCTTCACATTTGTCCGACCAAATGTATTTAATTCTCTTCTTTGTCAAATTAGTAAGAGGTATGGAAATCTTAGAAAAGTCTTTTATGAATCGACGGTAATAGCCCTCCAATCCGAGAAAGCTACGAATTTCCATCACACTCTCCGGTCTCTTCCAATTTTGAATCGCTTCAATCTTTGAAGGATCCATGGAAATTCCGGATTTAGAAATAATATGCCCCAAAAATTTCACACGAGATTGCCAAAAGTGACATTTAGAAAATTTTGCTTTTAATTGGTTTCTCCTAAGAGTTTCCAACACAATCCGAAGATGATTTTCATGCTCTTCCTCGGTTTTAGAATAAATAAGAATGTCATCTATAAAGATGAGAACAAATCGATCAAGGAAGTCTTTGAAAACTCGATTCATAAGGTCGACGAAATAAGCTAGAGCATTCGTCAAGCCAAATGGCATAACAAGCCATTCATAAGATCCATAACGAGTACGGAACGATGTCAAAGGAATGCTATCCTCTGTAATACGGAGCTGATGAAAACCGGTTGCTAAGTCTAACTGTGAAAAGACTTTAGCACCACTAAGTTGATCGAATAAGTCATCAATCCGAGGCAAGGGATATTTATTCTTGATGGTGAGATCGTTAAGCTTGCGGTAGTCAACGCAAAGCCTAAGTGTACCATCAGATTTCTTCACAAAAATAGCTGAAGCTCCCCATGGAGAGGAACTAGATTGAATAAATTGCTTCGCTTACAATTCGAATAATTGTTTGTGCATCTCCTCATTTTCTTTGTTGGACATACGATAAGGAGGACGAGTAATAGGCAGAGTTCCAGGGATTAGATTAATTCTGAACTCAATTGCTCGCTTAGGTGGTAATCCTAAAATGGGCTCAAATATGTCGGGAAATTCACGAACAATGTGAATGAGGGAAATAATATCTTCCTCGTCATCGTTATTGTCATCATGAGGATTTAGTGAATACAAGGATGCTTTTGAATTGGAATCTGAATCTTTCAGAATGAGAGAAATCTGCTTAACAGATTGAGGATGCCAAAGATGTATAGTCCGTTCAGGACATAGAATATGGGCTTCATAACGGTTAAGCCAATCCATTCCCAAAATCATTCCGAAACCTAAATAACGCATAACATGCATTTCGGCACGGAAAGAGTAATCACATAAAATAATTTCGACATCTTTACATAATAAACTGAGTGTTGCGGATCCACCAACCATATTCGCAATCCTCAAAGAAGTCATCAAGCCAGTCACATTCAAAGACAAAGCATCTACAGTTCTTTTGATATAAAAGAGTGAGATGCACCCGTATCAAAAAGAACTCGAATAGGAAGATCACGAAATATAATAATTCCATCAAGGATAGAATGAGAAATACCTTGACCGCGAGAAGTGTTAGCAGGGGCTTGTACAACATTTAGCTTGCCCTCCTTCTTGCCTTGAAGTTTGGGACACGAAGATAAGGTATGACCCGAACTCTTGCAATAGCGGCAAGAAAGAGACTTCGGGCACTTGTTTGCATAGTGGTCCTTAGAACCACAATTGTAACATTCTCCACGACGAAATGTAGGAGTATTTACTACCGATGTTGCTTGCTTTCCCTTCTTGTTGGGATTAGGCTTGAATTTAAAAGGTCTCTTCTTGTTGATGTTTGGTTTGACCTCAGCATCACTATCTTTATCAGCCTCTTTGAGACGAAGAGCAATATCAACAAGCTGATCAAAAGAAACTTCTAATTTCAGAAGTAATGGTTTTTTGAGGCTCTTGTTCAAGCCATAAACAAATCTCTGGTTTTTCTTCAATAGGGTATTAATATACTCTACCCCATATTTAGAGAGAGATTCAGAAGAAGCGACGTAGTCCATCACGGAAGATTCACCTTGAACAAGGTCTATGAAGCGTCGGGCTAAAGATACTTTTCCAGCCTTCGGTATGAATTTCAACTCGAACCTTTCCCGGAATTGCTCCCAAGTAAGGTCCGCTTCAATAATTTCGGAGATCAAAAGCTCGTACCAGTCTAATGCTCTTTCTTGGAGCATACTAGAAGCCACTTGGACTCGATGGAGATCAATAAGATTCATGCGAGAAAAGATGCGGTCGCATGTTCGAAGCCAAGCTTGGACTTCTATAACGCTCTCGGAACCTTTGAATGGCTTTCCACCCAAATTGGTGTAATCACGGCACAAGCGTGCAAACCCAGATTTAGGATGTGTGGGCTCAGGAATAGGTCCGACAGCTTGAGCATTTCTTATAAGATCTAGTAGTTGCTGAGCAGACATAAATACTCCATCCTGGGGAGTAACACTAGATTGACCGGCGCTAGGACGGCCAGGTCTAACCATTTCTTTTCTTTAAGAAAGAAAGAAAAGAGAAAAAGGTTAATCTCAGAATGAATATCAAATAAACTTGATTGATAAAACAAGGCATCATAAAAAGAAATAGGATAGAACGGTACGAAGACTCGAATTAAATCCTATGGCACGATTCCTAAGGAAGACTTAGGACAATGATCCTTGCTAGATTATTCTATATTGTTCCGAAGTTTGGCTTTGATACCAAGCTGTGACGCCCCACCTCTATAGTCACGCTAGCCAAGAACACTACTGGGTAATGCTGTCAACTAGCACGAAGAATAAGGCTGTCGAGGAGCGACCATCTGTGTAATTGCTTTGGGCGAGTACCGATATGTCAGATAAAATAACTTACAGTTCATTTCAAGAGGAAATCCGACATACCTAATACAAACCCAAGGCTACCACACAGTGGCTATGAGGACCCCGGAAACAAATATAGAAACAAACATAACATAAATCAGTCACAAATGTTCATATCTCAAAGGCGGAAACAGATATGAATATAACACATAAAAGTGTACATCAGAGTAGTGGCCATATAAGATCCACAATATCACAAAAGAATAGATACACGTGCTAGACAAAAGAATAAGTATACATCATGGAGTCTATATCTCGAATGTATAACAACAAAAACTACAAATGTAATGTAGTTAGACAAAAGTCAAAAGATGATCCCACATAAGGAGTCAAGTAGAAGCACCTGTAACATCTCGGTCTGACCCGAGTATTATTTAATAAGAAAATAATAAACGGATCAGTCGAGCTATAGATATCAGATAAAGAAATGAGATATAAGCAGAGATATAATAAGAATGTATGATAACAATAATGTCATACTAGAACAAATATGATATAAAACAACAACAAAATCATACAATATCTCAATAATCTCATAACACCAAAAAGAATATCATATTCTTAATTTTATTCACCAAACTACAAATATTGACAAACATATCATTGCCAATCACATAAAGACGTGAAACACAAATTCTAGAATTCATCAATTAGAAATCCAGAAATCACAAAGGGGGAGGCCTATCACAAACGGGAGCATGAAAACTCACCAACACGTGTATCACAAACGGAACGCTATTCCATGGTTGCTAACCATAAATTTTGAGCCGAAGCTCCATAAACGGTCCGAAGACCACGGGTCGCTACCCCGCCAAATTGAACCGAAGTTCCACAAAACGGGGTTTAGTCTCCCTCGCAGACAAATAGACATCGCACATCGCTAGTCTAAATCACAAAATGATCATCATCGATCAATAAAAAGTGTGAATTACACTAAGCCAATAAATATAAGAGTTTAGCTTCATGTCCCATAACCACTAGCTTAACTTAAATATTTACGAACAAATTGTAGATTTCCACTCGAAAATTGTCACAGGATTTTCAATCGAACAAGTCCATAAATTAACCGACGAAGTAAACGCAAGCGTTTCATACCACTTGTTTTGCTAAGCCGTTTAATCAGATTTTCTCATACGAATGAGGTAAAGGTTTGTATATACTAATAGATTAGAAAACGGTTTTATAAACGAGCTTTATATTAAAAATAGAGTTGAAATCATTTTAGTAAAAGAGTTTGAATATTTACTACTAGTATAGAAACCTTTGTATTTTAAAGTGACAAAGCATAGAAATGATTGTAGAAACAATCAACCATCTAAAATTCACATACGAAGACGTGAATCAAATCCAGAGAAATCGTTACCGAATCCATCAAAATGGATATCAACAAAAATCCCGAAAGAGAAGACATCAGAGAAGATAATAAACAACAACGACAAATCAGAAATCACGAATCGATAAAATTGGAAATCAAAACAAAATAATCAATTTTGTTGAGGCAATCAGGTCAGTCGACTGAACCAGGTGGTCAGCCGACTGACATAGGGATACGACTTTTGTATCCCCAGGGTCAGTCGACTGACATAGATGGTCAGTCGACTGATACAGACCCAGGCTGTAACGACCCAGAATTTTTGATATTTGAAATTTGAATAATTAATTTATTTTAAATATTAATAAGTAAGATTTGGAAGTCGAATTTATTTAATTTCGATATAGTGATTTAATTGGGCGATTAAATTATTAATTTAATACTTGAAATTGGGTAAATAATTGAAATCTGAATTTAATGTGATTAAATATGATTTATAAAGTTATATTAAATCATATTGAAGTTATAGTGATGTTATAGAACTTTTAAAATTGAATTTAAAGTAAATTTGTGAAAATTGAATATTTTAATATTTAATCGACTAGTGAAATTAGCCATTTTTGGGACAGTCTCAGAATTGGACGAAACTAGTTTCCTCGGATCCGTAATGTGATATTATTGTATGGTTTCAAATTTCGTGTCAATCAGATTTACCGTTTGTCCGGGGCAAGCCAAAACGCATCGAAATCGGTTTAATTTAAAATCGATCGTTTAATTCCGTAACTCGCACATATGACCGAATTAGCTCCCGAAACACGTTCCATTGTGTTCGGAACGTGGGGTAAACCTTATGAACGCCAGGCGGAACGTGTGATTTGGAGATCGTTTGAAAAAGTCGTTTTAAAATAAATTTAATATTATTTATATACGTATATATATACGTTAACAAGAGGAAACCCTAGTCTATTATCTTCAGCCGCCACTTCTCAAAACAATGGCCAGAATTTCGTTTCAATCTTCCTCAATTATCTTCCAATCCGTACATCGATTCAACAAACTTCCAACTAGAAAGGTGTAGAGGGCAACGAGTACTATCAGATCAACGGCTATGATCATTTTAAACGAAGTAAATCAACGGGAAATCGCGAGCAAAGAGGCGCCGTTCGTCCTCGATTTTCGTGCAAAGGGGGCAGCCGAGTTCAATGAGGTTCTGGGCGTTGGTGGTGTTCGTGATGGCCGTTCATTTGGTGTCACTTGATCGTGGTGGAAGTCAATGAGGAGATTGCGAAAATTAGGGTTGAGGGCGGCTCTTATGGGTAGCGTGCGTGTGTTTTACTGATGATAGGGATGAAGGCTCGTATGGACTGGATTCATCAAAAGGAAATGGACGGTAGATGATGGTTAGGGTAAAAATAGTAAAAGGAAATGTAAATTATTAAATATTTTATTTGTATAATCTTTAAAAATGTATAACTTTGTCATACGAGGTCGGAAAATTACGAAACTAGTTGCGTTGGAATCGTATGGTCGAGCACTACGCAATGGAGTTGATTTGGAGTCGTTTGGAGATAGTGAAATTTTTTGGTAAAATTAAACGTAATTTTATTCGAAATAGACGTTGCAACCGGAATTGAAATCAAGGTGAGAACTCCTCACTCAATCGAATGTTTTGTTTCGATTTAAATTTTAAATAGTTAGATTTAAAATTGTTGATAGTGTTGATTGTGATGAATTGAATGATGATTGCTATTTATTTTGATAAATAGACATTATACGCCGTATATTAAGCGGAGGTTATTTATTAAAAACATATACCGCGATAATTTCACATTGAAGTGGAATTGGTATTATATATGTAAATAGCAATATATATATATTGGAATATGTATATATTGGTGTTGATTTCCCGCATTGTATAGCGGATGAGACCCTATTGCGCTGCATAATAGCAGATAATATTTATAAATCCCATATACCGCGATAATTTCACTGTGAAGGGAAATTGGTATTGTGCTAACATCTGTGGATGCAGGGAAACAGGTTGGAGGGATCCAACTGGATTCCTCAAACATTTGAATTTATTTCATATGTTGTGTGTTGTTTATATATAATCGCCGTATGATTATAATTGTGAAATGAGAATTGTAAAAGGCTGTAATCTAGCCGAATATATTTTTGGTATCGATGGATACCGAAAATATTGTAAAATTGAATTTTTGAAAATATAAGTTGAAAATTTATCGAAAAGTTTATTTTGATAATTGGATTAATTTAAAAAGAGTTTTAAAAGATAAAGTCTTATTTTTGAACCGTAATGAATTTAATTTCAAATTTTGGAAATAGGGCTAAATAAATGGATTTCGGAAATATCAATTGTAAATTGAAGAAGTTATTTGAAATTGGATTTTAAATAGATTTGAAGAGCTAAAGGAATTTATATTTTTAAAAGGAAATAATTTTGGAAATGTTTAGAAATTTATTTGATTTAAATTAATCAGAAAATTTAATTTATCCTATCTATGGATGTTTGGATTATATTGGATGTTAAATTGTTTGACATCTTTGATGTGTGATACTTTGTGATATATTGTGAATTGTGTGTGATTTGTGATCTATTTATCTGTGATCTGTGAATGAAGGTAAGCATTATAGTTTATACCTCTTATCAATTATATGTTTATATTTGATCTGTAATGATTGAATGATTGTGCACTATTGTGTTAAACCATGGACTACACAATACACACACAAAAGTGGATTTCACGTGGAAATCGGTTAAGTCATATATTTTTATCAATTTTGGAAAAATTGAGTTTTTGAATCCAAAATAGTTTTGGAATTTAAATTGGAAGTTTTTGAAATGAGTTTCAAAAATAAAAGTTATTTTTAAATAACTTAATGGAATTGGAATTTAAATCATTTGATTTAAATTTGAATTCAATATTTTAAATTGAATTCGATGAATTGGGAATTTTGGTTTAAAAGATTTAATAAGT
This sequence comes from Allium fistulosum, assembly GCA_030737815.1. Taxonomy (NCBI): domain Eukaryota; kingdom Viridiplantae; phylum Streptophyta; class Magnoliopsida; order Asparagales; family Amaryllidaceae; genus Allium; species Allium fistulosum. Next base: position 744,826,782 of record CM060905.1, on the reverse strand, counting down.
ATAGAAGGTGTTTTTATGGTTTTTAACCAATTAAAATACGGTCTCGGGGGAAATTTGAATTTATATTCAAGTTTATACTTGAATGGTTTTAACCTGTGTAAATGTAACCAGTTTTTCCCAAAGTGAAAACTATCTGTTTCCAAATATGTAATAATCCAATTTTCTGTACCCCTTGAATAGACACTAATCTCCATCGATTAACTCAAGATGAACGGAAAACCGAACCATTAGGGTTAAAAGAAGAGGTAGAAGAATACAGAAGAAAAGAAAAACAGAAAAACACAGAAACAGAACCAATATCAGAATCTCACATTCGTAGCGGAACAACATATAATAGAAAAATGAATAATCTTTAAATCAAAGAACTATATCATTTTATACATTACATCATCATCAGAGTGTACAACAACAATATACAACACAACTGGACAGTTATATGAACTTGTCCACATACAGAATACACAACGGAATAATACATAGTATAGATGATACGTCTTGCCATCCAGCTCGCCACAGAGCTCCATAACATCTCCTGAATCCAGAATGACCTAATAACCTAACTCTAGACTGCCCGTGTGGAAAATGATGGGCACCCAGAGTTTAGGAAGGAATCAATAAACTCCAGGTCAGTCATGGTGACTGGTGTGAGAACTTAAAACAGTTTATCTTTAAAACACAACAAAGCAAGTAGAAATATCCGCAATGCTTTTGGAAAATGAAACTACCATAAGACCTCCCGCCACACACACAATGCAAACGCAGAATTGGAGGAGATTTCTTCTTATGATAATCAAAGATGCTTACTACGCAAAATCATTTGATTTTATTATTATTAGTGCATAGTGAAGAAAACATTTCGAAAGTATAATATTAATCTTAGCCAGCATAGGCATTTCGCACTTATGCCTACTATAGCTACTATGCTCAATAGCAGGTTACCGCCACATTCCATAGCAGGTAATACAATTGCAATCGTAAAGGTTCATATTGTTTCTTTGGATTTCCAACAAATGGTCAGGCTAAGGAACTTCCTTTCCTACTGCCGAATGGGATCGCCTTTGGCTGTACGTCCCGAGAGACAAACTGCTCTCTGCCAAACAAGGTCGGGTTACCCCTGTAACTAGGTAACTCACGAATATGTCATCACCCGGTCCTTTGGGACCTTTATCCGAGCGCTCGGTAACCAACATCACACATAATAAATAAAGTGTGTCCACATGAGTAAGTATCTGGGCTCCATACCATGATACCACCCCTTTCCAGAAGGAAATGACATACCCTAAAGGGCGCGACCCTCATAACCTTGCCGCAACATTCTTGTTTCGACCATTTCCGGGTTGTTGAGGCCCTGACGAAGTCTCATCCACAAAGCTACGCTTTATACAAAAGCTATGCTTTGGGTCAAACAAATGATCAAAGTAATGATCACAAAGATAAATGATCAAACAAATGATCATATCACAAATGATCAAACAATGATCATTACACAGCAACACTCAACATGCCACATTACCAAATTGGGATATATTGCTGATAACCTTCAACTACATAACCTCTGAGCTCGTACATCTCAGAGAAGGGTGTTAAGCTAAGAGAATAAATTCTGCGCCACCAACAGAAATGTATTTGAAAGAAATCTGCTTTATATCTCAAAGCGTAATGTCAGACATGTAACCATACAAGTCTATTCCGGGTTCGAACAGAACCGAAGGCACTTCCAAAGAAGCCCTTGCAATCCGGATATTCACAATCACGATAAAACTTCCCATCACAAAGGAAATCTCAATACCGTAGCTAACGGTGCAGAGACAATCGATAGGTCATCCTATCGTTTTCACAAATATTCGGTCTTCACCACCGGTCTTCAATACGATCCATATCGTCGTATCACAAATTCGAAATGGGTTATATGACACAAAGGTCCTTTCCCGGCTAACCCGAATAGTGAGCGCTTATTCAAAAATAAGTGTGGCATTCCAATTCAAGCGAATCACAACAAATACCCATTCAAGGTAATTATTGATAGTCGGTTATTTAACTATCAATAAAGATGCGCAACATTATCAGATTCCAAATAATTTTCCAAATTATTTATCTTTTAAAAATATCTTTACAAGATATATAATTTCCACACTTCAACTATTTGAAAACAATTTCAAATTAATTTCCACATTTCAATTTATCTTTGAAGATAAATCTAAAACATTTCACTTCATATTGGAAAAGCATTTCCATACCTATTTAATAATAGGTAATTCACAAATCCATTTATTTTCAACATTTGAAAATATTCAATATACTTAAATAAAAATTAAGTATATATTTCATTCTTTAAGGAAATCATTCTCTTTCACAAATTTTATTTGAGTCAAAACGAATGTTACGTAAAACATCGTTACGACAACTAAAAATCACTAGTATAGGGATTCGAAATTTAGATAGATATATAAATCCCAATACTATATAAAATATTTCCTTTCGGAAACCATTTACTATAACAACAGTGTTATAGTCCACCATTTCCTTATTCCTCGAAACGTCTATTTCAACAATAAATGTTGAAATCTATGTTTTCGATACTTAACATGTTTTGAACATCTTATAAAACAATTACTTCTTTTCGTAATATCACTTCTCCAAAACATATCCATTTTATCTAATAATATATTCACTGTCCAAAATCATGAATATACTTTATTTACCCAATTCAATGTTTCCACACATTTATTTTAAAGGATTATCCACTGTCTAAAATCGTGGATATAATTCCTTTAATTAACTTCCAAAATTCATTTATCAAAATAAGTGATTTCGAATTTATAAAACAATGTTTATAAATTCCAATTCTATTTATAAAAACTTCGATTTATTTAAAATCCTTGAATTAACAAATTCGATTTATAACTCAATTTTATACCAAAAATCTAATTTATAAGTTAATTACTTATAAATCTTTTATTTTACAAAAATCTATTCATTTTATAACTTCACATTATAAATCTATTAATTTCATTCACTTATGAAATCCATTTATACTTCCTTTTAACATTTATAAAAACTCATTTTATAATTCCAATATTTTAATTTATAAATATCAATTTTATAAATCTTTTATATAAACCGTTTATAATTATTCCAAAAATCTCAATTTAAATAAACCAATTCTATAAAACGTATACTTTCAAAAATCACTTTAAAAATCCCTTTAAAACAAAATCGTTATCTTAAACTTCAAAAATGAATCTGATGATGCAACAGCACCAAATAGTCAATCACAGCATCCAAACATCATATATCATCATATGATAACAGAATATATCACAATATCTATAAATAAATCACTACGGTGAGGAATCCAGTTGGATCCCTCCAACCTGTTTTCCTGCATCCACAGATGTTAGCACAATACCAATTTCACGTCAATGTGAAATTATCGCGGTATATGGGATTTATAAATATTATCCGCTATTATGTGGCGCAATAGGGTCTCATCCGCTATACAATGCGGGAAATCATCTCCAATATATACATATCCCAATATATATATATTGCTATATACATATATAATACCAATTCCACTTCAATGTGAAATTATCGCGATATATGTTTTTAATAATTAACATCCGCTTACTAACGGCGTATAATGTCTATTTATCACAATAAATAGCAATCATCATTCAATCCACACAATTAACACTATCAACAATTTTAAATCTAACTATTTAAAATTTAAATCGAAACAAAACATTCGATTGAGTGAGGAGTTCTCACCTTGTTTTCAATTCCGTTCCAGCTTTTATTTCGAATAAAATTAAACAGACGTTTAATTTTACCCAAAATTTTCACTGACTCCAATCAACTCCAAATCAGCTCCATAGCGTAGTGCTCGTCCATACGATTCCAATGCAACTAGTTTCGCATTTTTTCGATCTCGTATGAAAGAGTTATGATGTTTTAAAGTTAATACGAATTATAAATATAAATTAATTTACAATTTTTCTTTTAATCTCTAACCCTAATTAATCAGGGCCGCACATTTTCCATAGGCTAGATCCAGCCCTTGGACGCATTTCTCCTTCTCCAGGCATCACGTTTCGAACGTGAACCCAATACTCATGTGAAAACCTCGATGCCGCACGCCACCAACACCACCTCTATCCAGATCAACTACCCCCAAAATGCTCGTCCACTCGAGCATCACCCACGGCCGGAGCCACGTCACGCTTGGCCTCATCCTGGTGTCGAAAAACGTGCTTGAACGTTTGACCTTTGCATCCAGATTTAGGTTGATCCACTTCGCCAAACAACATCTTAGCCGTTGGATATATAGTTCTTGTTGTTGTCTACAATATTGTAGTTAAAGTTTTTCGAATTGAAGTATGGATTTGAAGAATTTAAAGGGAGAAGGATTGAAATTCTCGGCCATTGATAGAATAGAGTGGCGGCTGAGATAATTAGGGTTAGGGTTTTCTCTGTGAACGTATATATATATATACGTGTAAAAATGATATTAAATTTATTTTAAAACGACTTTTTCAAACGATCTCCAAATCACGTGTGCCGCCTGGCATTCGTAAGGTTTACCCCACGTTCTGAACACAATGGAACATGTTTCGGAAGCTAATTCGATCGTCTGTGCGAGATATGGCAATAAACGATCGATTTAAAATTAAATCGGTTAAACAAATTTCTAGACGTTTTGGTTTGCCCCGGACAAACGGTAAATCCAATTGACACGAAATTTGAAACCTTGCAATAATATCATATTATGGATCCGATGAAACTGGTTTCGCCGAAATCCGAGACTATTTGAAAAATGACTATTTTTAACTCGCCAAATTAATATTAAAACAATTTCGATGCGTTTCGAGCTGCCACAGTCAAACGACAACTCCGATTGCTACGAAAATTGAAATCCGATAATAACAAACTATTACGGATCCAATGGAACTAGTTTCGTCCAATTCTGAGACTGTCCCAAAAATGGCTAATTTCACTAGTCGATTAAATATTCAAATATTCAAATTTCACAGATTAATTCTAAATTCAATTTTAAATGTTCTATAACATCACTATAACTTCAATATGATTTAATATAACTTTATAAATCATTTTCAATCACATTAAACCCATTTTCAAGTAAGTCTGGAATTTCACTATTTAATTTATCGATTTAATTACCCAATTAAATCCAATTATTCGAATTTAAAATTACTCGACTTATTAATTCTACTTATTAATATTTAAAATCAATTAAATATTCAAATTTTAATTGACAGAAATTCTGGGTCGTTACAAACTTCCCCCCTTAAAAGAATTTCATCCTCCAAATTACCAAGTAAGAAAAATTCACAAAATCTATTAACTTTTAAGAAATCCATTTTGTGAAAATTTTATATTCACCTTTTTCAAAACCTTTAACTTCAACCAAAACAGTGGTTTCCATTTTCTAGTTCAATTCCTATATTTTCATTTCAATTTAGAAATCAACTTTTCATTAACAAAAATTTTCCAAAATTTTCGAAAATTTTCTAACGCCTTAAATTTCCAGAAAAATTCGCCAGCGTCTCCTTTGCGCGGTTCGATCGTAGTAGGATCACAATTGACATAAATATGTATACATCGACCCACCCGGTCGGAAAAGCAGAAAAACAGTTCATATTTCCTATTTTTATTGCGTAGGCGTACCTTTTTAGCATTTTTAAGCAAAGCAGTTATTTATTTAGCATTTTAGCGTAACCCAATCAACCGAACGGTAGCCACCGCACCTGTACACTCAATTTAAATATGTAAGTGACATATATATAAAGTTATTAACAATTTATTCTTTTAAACAACTACAATACATGCATATTAAGGGAAATGCATATTAAACAAGGTTCATAAGCACTTATAAAATTTCAACATCACTTGTAATTGTTTACAACCAATTCATATACAATGACATTCAATTATTCATTTTCAATTAGTTTACATTCACTAATTTACATTCAAGTTGATTCACTTCCAATTCAAATCAATTTCTATTTAAATTTACTTCACCTTCAATTTAAATCAAATTACATAGCTTCCAATTTTAATCAATTCAATTTCATTAGCACTTAATGAATTTATATACAATCAATCAACAACCATCTAACAATCAATGTCATTTTACACAACCAAATAAATTCAATTTACTTTACTTACACTCAATTTGGTTCAACATATTAAATTTTCCAATTGGTTTATATTAAATTGACTTCCATACATTTTATTTTTATTCCCAATTCATTAGCTTTAATGAATTAACACTTATATTCATTGTTTCATATCAATTTATTTACATTCAATTGATTAACATCCATCCATTCACATTTGATTGATTAATATTCAATCCATTCATACAATTCAATTGCTAATCCATTTAACAAATAAAGTTGAATTTTATTTAGATAACTCAAGTTCACATTCATTTAATAAATTCACTTTATTAATTTACTTTGATATCACAATCAACTTCATTCAACCTTACTTAAGTTATTTTCCATTTCAAACATCATTTGCTCAAATTAACTTAAGTTTCCACTTATAAATCCAATTCGGATTCCAATTCTGAAGTAAATTCTATTTAACCTTTACCAAAGTCAAATTTATTATCTCATATTATAAGTTCAAAACTGAATTACTTATATTCAACAATTACAACTTAGATTCAATTGATTCACTTACACTTACTTTAATTTAACTCCATCCTTTAAGTTAAATTTATTTTATCAAAAATTCAAATGGTATAAGTTATCAACTCATTAATCATTCCCATAAATATTTTAAATAGGATTCCAGAGTCTTTTCAACCTTTCAAAACCATTTTGAAATCAATTCAATTTATCTTTTGAATTTCCAAAACCAAACCCAATTTTTCCAACAACTTTCATTTAAAACAATTTGGCAGCAATTCCTCTTTTGGAAACCCGAAAATGAACACCAATGATGTCGCGATCATCATCGGAATTATTTTCCAGCGACCTGAAAAGAGTTTAGAGCTTTCATCTCTCGGAAACAATTTTCCAAAACATCAAATCCTTTTGAAACACTTCCCTGGAATTTTATTTTAGATTATAAATCACATTTATAAATCTTTTACTTATAAAATTTCACATCTTATATATAAGATTATTTTACAATTGTATATCATTTTAATTATAATTCCATACATTATAATTCATTTTCTTATACAATTCATTCTTTTACAATCGTTGTTTTCATTTAACTTATTCAAACAACTTTTATTAACTTATATATATTCTTACATTTTTAACAATCAAACATCAATCATATACATTTTAATAATTTCAGAAAAATTATTTCTTTATATACAAAATATAATCGAGGTAAAATTATTCCATTTACCCAATTTAAAACAATATCGTGTCGAATTGTTCTGAACAAGTGTTTAGAGATCCCTGTCGATAGAGTTGTACGGACTATACCGACCAGAATCCATATACCACTCAACAAACCAATCATCACAATATAAAACAATTTTATATTCACTAACAAATACACGCTCGTATCTATTATTACACTCAAACTCATTCTAGAGTACTACTGACTCTATCTCTAATGAGTAACACCCAACAGAGCAAGGTTGTCGCTTAACAATATGCTCTGATACCAAATGTAATAATCAAGTTTTCCGTACCCCTTGAATAGACACTAATCTCCATCGATTAACTCAAGATGAACGGAAAACCGAACCATTAGGGTTAAAAGAAGAGGTAGAAGAATACAGAAGAAAAGAAAAACAGAAAAACACAGAAACAGAACCAATATCAGAATCTCACATTCGTAGCGGAACAACATATAATAGATAAATGAATAATCTTTAAATCAAAGAACTATATCATTTTATACATTACATCATCATCAGAGTGTACAACAACAATATACAACACAACTGGACAGTTATATGAACTTGTCCACATACAGAATACACAGCGGAATAATACATAGTATAGATGATACGTCTCGCCATCCAGCTCGCCACTGAGCTCCACAGCATCTCCTGAATTCAGAATGACCTAATAACCTAACTCTAGACTGCCCGTGTGGAAAATGATGGGCACCCAGAGTTTAGGAAGGAAACAATAAACTCCAAGTCAGTCATGGTGACTAGTGTGAGAACTTAAAACAGTTTATCTTTAAAACACAACAAAGCAAGTAGAAATATCCGCAATGCTTTTGCAAAATGAAACTACCATAAGACCTCCCGCCACACACACAATGCAAACGCAGAATTGGAGGAGATTTCTTCTTATGATAATCAAAGATGCTTACTACGCAAAATCATTTGATTTTATTATTATTAGTGCATAGTGAAGAAAACATTTCGAAAGTATAATATTAATCTTAGCCAGCATAGACATTTCGCACTTATGCCTACTATAGCTACTATGTTCAATAGCAGGTTACCGCCACATTCCATAGCAGGTAATACAATTGCAATCGTAAAGGTTCGTATTGTTTCTTTGGATTTCCAACAAATGGTCAGGCTAAGGAACTTCCTTTCCTACTGCCGAATGGGATCGCCTCTGGCTGGACGTCCCGAGAGACAAACTGCTCTCTGCCAAACAAGGTCGGGTTACCCCTGTAACTAGGTAACTCACGAATATGTCATCACCTGGTCCTTTGGGACCTTTATCCGAGCGCTCGGTAACCAACATCACACATAATAAATAAAGTGTGTCCACATGAGTAAGTATCTGGGCTCCATACCATGATACCACCCCTTTCCAGAAGGAAATGACATACCCTAAAGGGCGCGACCCTCATAACCTTGCCGCAACATTCCTGTTTCAACCATTTCCGGGTTGTTGAGGCCTTGACGAAGTCTCGTCCATAAAGCTACGCTTTATACAAAAGCTATGCTTTGGGTCAAACAAATGATCAAAGTAATGATCACAAAGATAAATGATCAAACAAATGATCATATCACAAATGATCAAACAATGATCATTTCACAGCAACACTCAACATGCCACATTACCAAATTGGGATATATCGCTGATAACCTTCAACTACATAACCTCTGAGCTCGTACGTCTCAGAGAAGGGTGTTAAGCTAAGAGAATAAATTCTCTACCACCAACAGAAATGTATTTGAAAGAAATCTTCTTTATATCTCAAAGCGTAATGTCAGACATGTAACCATACAAGTCTGTTCCGGGTTCGAACAGAACCGAAGGCACTTCCAAAGAAGCCCTTGCAATCCGGATATCCACAATCCCGATAAAACTTCCCATCACAAAGGAAATCTCAATACCGTAGCTAACGGTGCAGAGACAATCGATAGGTCATCCTATCGTTTTCACAAATATTCGGTCTTCACCACCGGTCTTCAATACGATCCATATCGTCGTATCACAAATCTGGAATGGGTTATACGACACAAAGGTCCTTTCCCGGCTAACCCGAATAGTGAGCGCTTATTCAAAAATAAGTGTGGCATTCCAATTCAAGTGAATCACAACAAATACCCATTCAAGGTAATTATTGATAGTCGGTTATTTAACTATCAATAAAGATGCGCAACATTATCAGATTCCAAATAATTTTCCAAATTATTTATCTTTCAAAAATATCTTTACAAGATATATAATTTCCACACTTCAACTATTTGAAAACAATTTCAAATTAATTTCCACATTTCAATTTATCTTTGAAGATAAATCTAAAACATTTCACTTCATATTGGAAAAGCATTTCCATACCTATTTAATAATAGGTAATTCACAAATCCATTTATTTTCAACATTTGAAAATATTCTATATACTTAAATCAAAATTAAGTATATATTTCATTCTTTAAGGAAATCATTCTCTTTCACAAATTTTATTTGAGTCAAAACGAATGTTACATAAAACATCGTTACGACAACTAAAAATCACTAGTATAGGGATTCAAAATTTAGATAGATATATAAATCCCAATACTATATAAAATATTTCCTTTTGGAAACCATTTACTATAACAACAGTGTTATAGTCCACCATTTCCTTATTCCTCGAAACATCTATTTCAACAATAAATGTTGAAATCTATGTTTTCGATACTTAACACGTTTTGAACATCTTTTAAAACAATTACTTCTTTTCGTAATATCACTTCTCCAAAACATATCCATTTTATCTAATAATATTTTTACTATCCAAAATCATGAATATACTTTATTTACCCAATTCAATGTTTCCACACATTTATTTTAAAGGATTATCCACTGTCTAAAATCGTGGATATAATTCCTTTAATTAACTTCCAAAATTCATTTATCAAAATAAGTGATTTCGAATTTATAAAACAATGTTTATAAATTGCAATTCTATTTATAAAAACTTCGATTTATAAAAAATCCTTGAATTAACAAATTCGATTTATAACTCAATTTTATACCAAAAATCTAATTTATAAGTTAATTACTTATAAATCTTTTATTTTACAAAAATCTATTCATTTTATAACTTCACATTATAAATCTATTAATTTCATTCACTTATGAAATCCATTTATACTTCCTTTTAACATTTATAAAAACTCATTTTATAATTCCAATATTTTAATTTATAAATATCAATTTTATAAATCTTTTATATAAACCGTTTATAATTATTCCAAAAATCTCAATTTAAATAAACCAATTCTATAAAACGTATACTTTCAAAAATCACTTTAAAAATCCCTTTAAAACAAAATCGTTATCTTAAACTTCAAAAATGAATCTGATGATGCAACATCACCAAATAGTCAATCACAGCATCCATACATCATATATCATCATATGATAACAGAATATATCACAATATCTGTAAATAAATCACTACGGTGAGGAATCCAGTTGGATCCCTCCAACCTGTTTTCCTGCATCCATAGATGTTAGCACAATACCAATTTCACGTCAATGTGAAATTATCGCGGTATATGGGATTTATAAATATTATCCGCTATTATGCGGCGCAATAGTGTCTCATCCGCTATACAATGCGGGAAATCATCTCCAATATATACATATTCCAATATATATATATATTGCTATATACATATATAATACCAATTCCATTTCAATGTGAAATTATCGCGGTATATGTTTTTAATAATTAACATCCGCTTACTAACGGCGTATAATGTCTATTTATCACAATAAATAGCAATCATCATTCAATCCACACAATCAGCACTATCAACAATTTTAAATCTAACTATTTAAAATTTAAATCGAAACAAAACATTCGATTGAGTAAGGAGTTCTCACCTTGTTTTCAATTCCGTTCCAGCTTTTTATTTCGAATAAAATTAAACAGACGTTTAATTTTACCCAAAATTTTCTCTGACTCCAATCAACTCCAAATCAGCTCCATAGCGTAGTGCTCGTTCATACGATTCCAACGCAACTGGTTTCTCATTTTTTCGATCTCGTATGAAAGAGTTATGATGTTTTAAAGTTAATACGAATTATAAATATAAATTAATTTACAATTTTTCTTTTAATCTCTAACCCTAATTAATCAGGGCCGCACATTTTCCATAGGCTAGATCCAGCCCTTGCACGCATTTCTCCTTCTCCAGGCATCACGTTTCGAACGTGAACCCAATACTCACGTGAAAACCTCGATGCCGCACGCCACCAACACCACCTCTATCCAGATCAACTATCCCCAAAATGCTCGTCCACTCGAGCATCACCCACGGCCAGAGCCACGTCACGCTCGACCTCATCCTGGTGTCGAAAAACGTGCTTGAACGTTTGACCTTTGCATCCAGATTTAGGTTGATCCACTTCGCCAAACAACATCTTAACCGTTGGATATATAGTTCTTGTTGCTGTCTACAATATTGTAGTTAAAAGTTTTTCGAATTGAAGTATGGATTTGAAGAATTTAAAGGGAGAAGGATTGAAATTCTCGGCCATTGATAGAATAGAGTGGCGGCTGAGATAATTAGGGTTAGGGTTTTCTCTGTGAACGTATATATATATATATATACGTGTAAAAATGATATTAAATTTATTTTAAAACGACTTTTTCAAACGATCTACAAATCACGCGTGCCACCTGGCGTTCGTAAGGTTTACCCCACGTTCTGAACACAATGGAACGTGTTTCGGAAGCTAATTCGATCTTCTGTGTGAGATATGGCAATAAACGATCGATTTAAAATTAAATCGGTTAAACAAATTTCTAGACGTTTTGGTTTGCCCCGGACAAACGGTAAATCCAATTGACACGAAATTTGAAACCTTACAATAATATCATATTACGGATCCGATGAAATTGGTTTCGTCGAAATCCGAGACTATTTGAAAAATGACTATTTTTAACTCGCCAAATTAAAATTAAAACAATTTTGATGCGTTTCGAGCTGCCACGGTCAAACGACAACTCCGATTGCTACGAAAATTGAAATCCAATAATAACAAACTATTACGGATCCAATGGAACTAGTTTCGTCCAATTCTGAGACTGTCCCAAAAATGGGTAATTTCACTAGTCGATTAAATATTAAAATATTCAAAATTCACAGATTAATTCTAAATTCAATTTTAAATGTTCTATAACATCACTATAACTTCAATATGATTTAATATAACTTTATAAATCATTTTCAATCACATTAAACCCATTTTCAAATAAGTCTGGAATTTCACTATTTAATTTATCGATTTAATTACCCAATTAAATCCAATTATTCGAATTTAAAATTACTCGATTTATTAATTCTACTTATTAATATTTAAAATCAATTAAATATTCAAATTTTAATTGACAGAAATTCTGGGTCGTTACAAAATAATAATAGCTTTTCTACAGTGAAAAGACTTCAATTTTTATTGAAACAATTCAAGTTGAAATGAAATTGTAAATAGTTTGGAAAACTATGAATTAACCTTTGTGATGATAATTAAACTTTATTTTGAAATAAAAGTGTATTTCAAAAGGTGTATCTTTTATATTATAAAAGACTTGAATTGTGAATAGTTTTGAAAGCTGTAAATTAAATCTTGATTTAAAGATTTAATGGGTTAATCAAATTGAAATGGAAATTGATTTGGAAATCTGTGAATGAATCTTTGTGAAAATGGGTAAACTTTGTGAAGTAAATATTTTTGTTTAAAGATTTAAAATGGTGATTTGTTAAACCATTTGAAAGAAAGGATTTGGGTAATAAGTTGTGACTTAATTGAAATCCTATATCCATATGTTTTGAAATATTGCGCTCACTATTCGGGTTAGCCGAGAAAGGACCTTTTTGTCGTATAACCCATTCCGAATTAGTGATACGACGATATGGATCGTATTGAAGACCGGTGGTGAAGACCGGGTGTTTGTGAAAATGATAGGATGACCTATCGATTGTCTATGCACCGTTAGCTATGGTATAGAGATTTCCTTTGTGATGGGAAGTTTTATCGGGATTGTGAATACCCGAATTGCAAAGGCTTCTTTGGAAGTGCCTTCGGTTCTGTTCAAACCCGGAACAGACTTGTATGGTTACATGTCTGACATTACATTTTGAGATGTAAAGCTGATTTCTTTCAAATACGTTTCTGTTGGTGGCGGAGAATTTATTCTCTTAGCTTAACACCCTTCTCTGAGACATACGAGCTCAGAGGTTATGTAGTTGAAATTTATCAGCGATATATTCCCAATTTGGTAATGTGGCATGCTGAGTGTTGCTGTAATGATGATCAATTATTGACCATTTGTGATCAAAGCATGGCTTTGTGAAAAAGCGTAGCTTTGTGGACGAGACTTCGTCAGGGCCTCACAACCCGGAAATGGTCGAAACAGGAATGTTGCGGTAAGGTTATGAGGGTCGCGCCCTTTAGGGTATGTCATTTCCTTCTGGAAAGGGGTGGTATCATGGTATGGATCCTAGATACTTAATCATGTGGACACACCTTATTTATTATGTGTGATGTTGGTTACCGAGCGCTCGGATAAAGGTCCCAAAGGACCGAGGGATGGCATATTCGTGAGTTACCTAGTTACAGTGGTAACCCGGTCTTGTTGGCAGAGAGCAGTTTGTCTCTCGGAGCGTCCAGCCAGAGGCGTTTCCTACGTGGCATAGGAAGTTCCTTAGCCTGACCATTTGTTGGAAAATCCATCTTCCAATACGAACCTTGTACGGTTTTAATTGTAGAACCTGCTATTTAACACAACAGCTATAGTAGGCATAGTATAATGGTACCTATGCTGGCTAAGATTAATATTATATTTTCGAAATGTTTTCCACTATGCACTAATAATAATAATAATCCAATGATTTGCGTAGTAAGCATGTTTGACTATCATAAGAAGAAATCTCCTCCAATTCTGCGTTTGCATTGTGTGTGTGGCGGGAGATCTTATGGTAGTTTCATTTTCCAAAAGCATTACGGGTTTCAATGTTAAAATTCTATTGTTGTTTGTTTCTAAAGATAAACTGTTTTAGTTCTCATACCAGTCACCATGACTGACTCGGAGTTTATTGTTTCCTTCCTAAACTCTGGGTGCCCACCAATTTCCACACGGGCAGTCTAGAGTTAGGTTATCAGGTCATTCTGGATTCGGGATGCTTTGGAGCTCAGTGGCGAGCTGGATGGCGAGACGTACAACTTGTATATGATATTATTTATTCCGCTGTGAATTCTGTATGAGGACAAGTTTATATAACTGTCCAGTGTGTTGTATATTGTTGTTGTGAACTCTAATGATGATGTAATGTATAAAATGATATAGTTCTTTGATTTAAAGATTATTCATTTATCTATTACATATTGTTTCGCTGCGAATGTGAGATTCTGATATTGTTTCTGTGTTCTTTTTCTTTCTTATTCTTCTGTCTTCTTCTACCTCTTCTTTTTCTCCATAACAATTCGGTTTTCCGGCATTCGATTGCTCGGCAGTTGATACAGTGAATGTATTAATGTCGATTTTCGAGCGACGGAAAATTGCGTTCGTTACATTTGGTATCAGAGCATATGGTTAAGCGACAACCATGGCTCTGTTGGGTGTTACTCATTAGAGATAGAGTCAGTAGTACTCTAGAATGAGTTGAGTGTAATAATAGATATGAGCGCGTATTTGTTAGTGAATATAAAATTGTTTTATATTGTGATGATTGATTTGTTGAGTGGTATATGGATTCTGGTCGGTATAGTCCGTACAACTCTATCGATAGGGATCTCTAAACACTTGTTCAGAACAATTCGGCACGATATTGTTTAAATTGGGTAAATGAAATAATTTTACCTTGATTTTATTATGTATATAAAGAAATAATTTTTCAGTGTTAAAGTGTATATAATTGATTGTTTGGTTGTTGAAAATGTAAGAATATATATAAGTTAATAAAAGTTGTTTGAATAAGTTAAATGAAAACAACAATTGTAAAAGAATGAATTATATAAGAAAATGAATTATAATGTATTAAATTATAATTAAAATGATTTACAATGGTAAAATAATCTTATATATAAGAAGTGAAATTTTATAAGTAAAAGATTTGTAAATGTGATTTATAATCTAAAATAAAATTCTAGAGAAATGTTTTTGAAAGGATTTGATATTTTGGAAAATTGTTTTGGAGAGATGAAAGCTCTAAACTCTTTTTAGGTCGCTGGAAAATAATTCCGATGATCGCGACATCATTGGTGTTCATTTTCGGGTTTCCAAATGAGGAATTGCTGCTAGATTATTTTAAATGGAAGTTGTTTGGAAAATTGGATTTTGTTTTAGAAATTCAAAAGATAAATTGAATCGATTTCAAAATGGTTTTGAAAGATTGAAAAGACTCTGGAATCCTATTTAAAATATTTATGGGAATGATAAATGAGTTTATACTTATACAATTTGAATTTTGATAGAATAAATTTAACTTAAAGGATGGAGTTAAATTAAAGTAAGTATAAGTGAATCAATTAAATCCAAGCTGTAATTGTTGAATATAAGTAATCAAGTTTTGAACATATAATATGAGATAATAAATTTTGACTTTGGTAAAAGTTAAATAAAATTTGAATCTGAATTGGATTTATAAGTGGAAACTTAAGTTAATTTGAAAAAATGATGTTTGAAATGGAATATAACTTAAGTAATGTTAAACGAAATTGATTTTGATATCAAAGTAAATTAATAAAGTGAATTTATTAAATGAATGTGAACTTGAGTTATATAAATGAAATTCAACTTTATTTGAAAAAAATGAATTAGCAATTGAATTAATGAATGAATGGATTGAATGTTAATCAATCTATTGTAAATAAATTGATATGAAACAATGGATGTAAGTGTTAATTCATTAAAAGCTAAGTGTTATTGGAAGTTGAATAATTGAATGTAAATCAATTTAATATCGACCAATTGAATTAAAAGTGTTGAACCAAATTGAATGTGAAGTAAAGTAAATTGAATGAATTTGGTTATGTTGATTTTGATTTGATTGTTATATGGTTGTTGGTTGATTGTATATAGTATAAATTCATTAAGTGTTAATGGAATTGAATTGATAAATGAAAGCTATGTAATTGATTTAAATTGAAGGTGAAGTAAATTTAAATAGAAATTGATTTGAATTGAAAGTGAACCAACTTGAATGTAAATTAGTGAATGTAAACTAATTGAAAACGAATAATTGAATGTCATTGTATACGAATTGGTTGTAAACAATTGCAAGTGATGTTGAAATTTTATAAGTGCTTATAAAACTTGTTTAGTATGCATTTCTTTTGATATGCAAATGTTGTAGTTGTTTAAAAGAGTAAATTATTAATAACTTTATATATATGTTACTTACATATTTAAATTGAGTAAGTACAGGTGCGGTGGCTACCGTTCGGTTGATTTGGTTGCGCAAATATGCTAAATAAATAACTGCTTTGCTTAAAAATGCTAAAAAGGTACGCCTACGCAATAAAAACTAGGAAATATGAACTGTTTTTCTGCTTTTCCGACCGGGTGGGTCGATGTATACATATTTATGTCTATTATGATCCTACTATGATCGAACCGCACAAAAGAGATGCTGGCGAATTTTTCTGGAAATTTAAGGCGTTAGAAAATTTTCGGGAAATTTTGGAAATTTTGGTTAATGAAAAGTTGATTTCTAAATTTAAATGAAAATGTAGGAATTGAACTAGAAAATGAAACCATTATTTTGGTTGAAGTTAAAGATCTTGGAAAAGTGAATGTGAAATTTTTCACTAAGTGAATTGTTTGAAAAGTTAATGGATTTGGGCATTTTTTTTACTTGGTAATTTCGAGGACAAAATTCTTTTAAGGGGGGAAGTTTGTAACGACCCAGAATTTTTGATATTTGAAATTCGAATATTTAATTTATTTTAAATATTAATAAGTAAGATTTGGAAGTCGAATTTATTTAATTTCGATATAGTGATTTAATTGGGCGATTAAATTATTAATTTAATACCTGAAATTGGGTAAATAATTGAAATTTGAATTTAATGTGATTAAATATGATTTATAAAGTTATATTAAATCATATTGAAGTTATAGTGATGTTATAGAACTTTTAAAATTGAATTTAAAGTAAATTTGTGAAAATTAAATATTTTAATATTTAATCGACTAGTGAAATTAGCCATTTTTGGGACAGTCTCAGAATTGGATGAAACCCATTTCATCGGATCCGTAATGTGATATTATTGTATGGTTTCAAATTTCGTGTCAATCGGATTTACCGTTTGTCTGGGGCAAGCCAAAACGCATCGAAATCGGTTTAAATCGGTTTAATTTAAAATCGATCGTTTAATTCCGTAACTCGCACAGATGACCGAATTAGCTCCCGAAACATGTTCCATTGTGTTCGGAACATGGGGTAAACCTTACGAATGCCAGGCGGCACGTGTGATTTGGAGATCGTTTGAAAAAGTTGTTTTAAAATAAATTTAATATTATTTATATACGTATATATATACGTTAACAAGAGGAAACCCTAGTCTATTATCTTTAGCCGCCACTTCTCAAAACAATGGCCAGAATTTCATTTCAATCTTCCTCAATTATCTTCCAATCCGTACAACGATTCAACAAACTTCCAACTAGAAAGGTGTAGAGGGCAACGAGTACTATCAGATCAACGGCTATGATCGTTTTAAACAAAGTAAATCAACGGGAAATCGCGAGCAAAGAGGCACCATTCGTCCTCGATTTTCGTGCAAAGGGGCAGCCGAGTTCAATGAGGTTCTGGGCGTTGGTGGTGTTCGTGATGGCCGTTCATTTGGCGTCACTTGATCGTGGTGGAAGTCAATGAGGAGGTTGCGAAAATTAGGGTTGAGGGCGGCTCTTATGGGTAGCGTGAGTGTGTTTTACTGATGATAGGGAAGAAGGCTCATATGGCCTGGATTCATCAAAAGGAAATGGACGGCAGATGATGGTTAGGGTAAAAATAGTAAAAGGAAATGTAAATTATTATATATTTTATTCGTATAATCTTTAAAAATGTATAACTTTGTCATACGAGTTCGAAAAATTACGAAACCAGTTGCGTTGGAATCGTTTGGTCGAGCACTACGCAATGGAGTTGATTTGGAGTCATTTGGAGATAGTGAAATTTTTGGGTAAAATTAAACGTACGTTTACTTTTATTCAAAATAGAACGTTGCAACCGGAATTGAAATCAAGGTGAGAACTCCTCACTCAATCGAATGTTTTGTTACGATTTAAAATTTTAAATAGTTAGATTTAAAATTGTTGGTAGTGTTGATTGTGATGAATTGAATGATGATTGCTATTTATTTTGATAAACAAACATTATACGCCGTATATTAAGCGGAGGTTATTTATTAAAACCATATACCGCGATAATTTCACATTGAAGTGGAATTGGTATTATATATGTATATAGCAATATATATATTGGAATATGTATATATTGGAGTTGATTTCCCGCATTGTATAGCGGATGAGACCCTATTGCGCCGCATAATAGCGGATAATATTTATAAATCCCATATACCGCGATAATTTCATTGTGAAGTGAAATTGGTATTGTGCTAACATTTGTGGATGTAGAGAAACAGGTTGGAGGGATCCAACTGGATTCCTTAAACATTTGAATTTATTTCATATGTTGTGTGTTGTTTATTTATAATCGCCGTATGATTATAATTGTGAAATGAGAATTGTAAAAGGCTGTAATCTAGCCGAATATATTTTTGGTATTGATGGATACCAGAAATATTGTAAAATTGAATTTTTGAAAATATAAGTTGAAAATTTATCGAAAAGTTTATTTTGATAATTGGATTAATTTAAAAGGAGTTTTAAAAGATAAAGTCTTATTTTTGAACCGTATTGAATTTAATTTCAAATTTTGGAAAAAGGGCTAAATAAATGGATTTCGGAAATATCAATTGTAAATTGAAGAAGTTATTTGAAATTGGATTTTAAATAGATTTGAAGAGCTAAAGGAATTTATATTTTAAAAAGGAAATAATTTTGGAAATGTTTAGAAATTTATTTGATTTAAATTAATCAGAAAATTTAATTTATCCTATCTATGGATGTTTGGATTATATTGGATGTTAAATTGTTTGACATCTTTGATGTGTGATACTTTGTGATATATTCTGAATTGTGTGTGATTTGTGATCTATTTATCTGTGATCTGTGAATGAAGGTAAGCGTTATAGTTTATACCGCATATAAATTATATGGTTATATTTGATCTGTAATGATTGAATGATTGTGCACTATTGTGTTAAACCATGGACTACACAATACACACACAAAAGTGGATTTCACGTGGAAATCGGTTAAGTCACAGATTTTTATCAATTTTGGAAAATTTTAGTTTTTGAATCCAAAATAGTTTTGGAATTTAAATTGGAAGTTTTTGAAATGAGTTTCAAAAATAAAAGTTATTTTTAAATAACTTAATAGAATTGGAATTTAAATCATTTAATTTAAATTTGAATTCAATATTTTAAATTGAATTCGATGAATTGGGAATTTTGGTTTAAAAGATTTAATAAGTATAGAAGGTGTTTTTATGGTTTTTAACCAATTAAAATACGGTCTTGGGGGAAATTTGAATTTATATTCAAGTTTATACTTGAATGGTTTTAACCTGTGTAAATGTAACCAGTTTTTCCCAAAATGAAAACTATCTGTTTCCAAATAATAATAGCTTTTCTAAAGTGAAAAGACTTCAATTTTGTATTGAAACAATTCAAGTTGAAATGAAATTGTAAATAGTTTGGAAAACTATGAATTAACCTTTGTGACGATAATTAAACTTTATTTTGAAATAAAAGTGTATTTCAAAAGGTGTATCTTTTATATTATAAAAGACTTGAATTGTGAATAGTTTTGAAAGCTGTAAATTAAATCTTGATTTAAAGATTTAATGGGTTAATCAAATTGAAATGGGAATTAATTTGGAAATCTGTGAATGAATCTTTGTGAAAATGGGTAAACTTTGTGAAGTAAATCTTTTTGTTTAAAGATTTAAAATGGTAATTTGTTAAACCATTTGAAAGAAAGGATTTGGGTAATAAGTTGTGACTTAATTGAAATCCTATATCCATATGTTTTGAAATATTGCGCTCACTATTTGGGTTAGCCGGGAAAGGACCTTTGTGTCGTATAACCCATTCCGAATTAGTGATACGACGATATGGATCGTATTGAAGACCGGTGGTGAAGACCGGGTGTTTGTGAAAATGATAGGATGACCTATCGATTGTCTCTGCACCGTTAGCTACGGTATAGAGATTTCCTTTGTGATGGGAAGTTTTATCGGGATTGTGAATACCCGGATTGCAAGGGCTTCTTTGGAAGTGCCTTCGGTTCTGTTCGAACCCGGAACAGACTTGTATGGTTACATGTCTGACATTACATTTTGAGATGTAAAGCTGATTTCTTTCAAATACGTTTCTGTTGGTGGCGGAAAATTTATTCTCTTAGCTTAACACCCTTCTCTGAGACATACGAGCTCAGAGGTTATGTAGTTGAAATTTATCAGCGATATATTTCCAATTTGGTAATGTGGCATGCTGAGTGTTGCTGTAATGATGATCAATTATTGATCATTTGCGATCAATGCGTGGCTTTGTGAAAAAGCGTAGCTTTGTGGACGAGACTTCGTCAGGGCCTCACAACCCGAAAATGGTCAAAACAGGAATGTTGCGGCAAGGTTATGAGGGTCGCGCCCTTTAGGGTATGTCATTTCCTTCTGGAAAGGGGTGGTATCATGGTATAGAGCCCAGATACTTACTCATGTGGACACACCTTATTTATTATGTGTGATGTTGGTTACCGAGCGCTCGGATAAAGGTCCCAAAGGACCGGGGGATGGCATATTCGTGAGTTACCTAGTTACAGGGGTAACCCGGCCTTGTTGGCAGAGAGCAGTTTGTCTCTCGGAGCGTCCAGCCAGAGGCGTTTCCTACGTGGCATAGGAAGTTCCTTAGCCTGACCATTTGTTGGAAAATCCATCTTCCAATACGAACCTTGTACGGTTTTAATTGTAGAACCTGCTATTTAACATAGCAGCTATAGTAGGCATAGTATAATGGTACCTATGCTGGCTAAGATTAATATTATATTTTCGAAATGTTTTCCAGTGTGCACTAATAATAATAATCCAATGATTTGCGTAGTAAGCATGTTTGACTATCATAAGAAGAAATCTCCTCCAATTCTGCGTTTGCATTGTGTGTGTGGCGGGAGGTCTTATGGTAGTTTCATTTTCCAAAAGCATTGCGGGTTTCAATGTTAAAATTCTATTGTTGTTTGTTTCTAAAGATAAACTGTTTTAGTTCTCACACCAATCACCATGACTGACTCGGAGTTTATTGTTTCCTTCCTAAACTCTGGGTGCCCACCAATTTCCACACGGGCAGTCTAGAGTTAGGTTATCAGGTCATTCTGGATTCGGGATGCTTTGGAGCTCAGTGGCGAGCTGGATGGCGAGACGTACCACTTGTATATGATATTATTTATTCCGCTGTGAATTCTGTATAAGGACAAGTTTATATAACTGTCCAGTGTGTTGTATATTGTTGTTGTGAACTCTGATGATGATGTAATATATAAAATGATATAGTTCTTTGATTTAAAGATTATTCATTTATCTATTATATATTGTTTCGCTGCGAATGTGAGATTCTGATATTGTTTCTGTGTTCTTTTTCTTTCCTTTTCTTCTGTCTTCTTCTACCTCTTCTTTTTCTCCATAACAATTCGGTTTTCCGGCATTCGATTGCTCGGCAGTTGATACAGTGAATGTATTAATGTCGATTTTCGAGCGACGAAAAATCGCGTTCGTTACACAGGCAATTTCCTAGGTCTGGTTCAGTCGACTGAACCTGCTCTGAAGCATTTTTCATGTTCCGGTTCAGTCGACTGAACCACTGTTTCAGTCGACTGAACTTGCTTTAGGAGCAAATTCAGCCTAGCCCCCTTTGGGGCAAATCCGATAACACGGACGGAAGCGACGAACGAGCAACTACGTCTGAGGATTTATGCCTAACGACAACCCAGCCTTGTATGGCCCTCCGAAACGCTCCACTAACATGTTCAAACATCAAAAATTGGATTTTTACAAAAATTGGATTTTTACAAAAATTGGATTCCAAAAACCAAAAATTGAACAATTCACTAATTCAATCCAAATCAAAAGCAAATGTACATGAATAAGTGTTAGGAATTCATACCCAACAACAACGATATCTATAGAAATAAATGTGAGTTTCAAAAACTCACCTTTAAACCCAAAAATGACGAAGGAGAAGCTTGAAAGCAAAGGAAGATCAACCACTCTACCACTTCAACTCTAGAAGCTTGAATCTAAGCTCAAAAGAAGAACAATTCCTAAGTTAGGTTTAGGAAATTTCTTAAATTAAAGAGAGAATGAGTTGGAGAAGAAGAAGGAGATAATTACCAAAGCTTCTCTTTGAATTTGGAGCAAGAATTTGGTTTTGCAATTAAAAACTAGGGCTTGAAGTTTCTAATTTCTCATTCCTCTCCCCATTTTCAGTTTTGCTTGAGTGTTTGAGAAAATAGAAATGAAGTGAAGAGGAGAGGAGAGGGCTGAACTAGGTTATAGAGTGAGTTGGGGTGAAACCCAAACCCAAAGCCCAATAGAAAATAGCAAAATTCAACTTACTCCAAATATATCGATGTTTACACTTAAAAAAGTCGCAAACGCCATTTTGGACTCAATGGAAGTGGTCTCGAGTCCCGATTCGACTGTTTGCAAAAAGTAGCTTTTCGGACTTTAATCCTATTACGATTTTATATTTAAATAAAATATTTAAATATACAATCGTAAAATATGCGGGTTGTTACACTTAAAATCTTTAACTTTATTCTTACAACTAATGTTATTGAATGTGATTTATACTGGATTAACTTAAGATTTAAGTTTAAAAAGGGAAATAGATTTTTACTAGATACTTTATTCATTATAATATGTTGGTATATTTCGTTTGTGAGAAACCAGAGACTATTTAATATTAACTATAGTTATATTAATAGATTGATATTTACTATAGCATCATTTTGTTTCAATTGGATTTCAAATCAAAGTTATAAATTGGCTAAAAATAATCATTTTAGAGCATATCTTAATAAGGTAGAAAAAACATTGAGTTTTTTAAATATAAAAACAACATTTCTAACATTAATAGTTACACCATTAACATTTATTCAAATTCAAGTGATTATTTTACCGATTATCATAATATTATTTTGATCAAAGGAGCATATTGTTTATATTTTTTAGATTTTTATAATTCTATAAATTTTGAACTACATATTTTGTTAATTTTTATGCCTTTTTGTTTTTGTGACCACTATTTCATAACTTTAGAGTAAGTTGTTGCATATTGTGTTTCGATCCTTTTATTAGTCTATCTCTTATTTTAGTTTCTTTGTTGTCTTATAGTTTTAACTTTTGTTTTATTACTTTTTTTCATTAATATATATATATATATATTATTTTTATACATATATGTGTATTATTCTTATATTTTTTTGTATAGTTCCATTTGCAGATACATGTTTAGATTAAAAATGGTGCTAGATTTCTACTTGCAAGGTTTCAGGGTTGTAGTCGCCAGGATTGCAGGTTTGTCGGTCGTAGGATCATTGTTTGGAGAGATTTCACCTTTTAGATCTGGATCCTCCGCGTTTGCAGAGAGGCATTCATTTAAGATCATCTGCATTTGCATTGAGGCATTCATTCTCTGGTGGAGTTGCTTGTTGATCTCTTTTGTGCACTTGATTGCACCATGGTTTTTTGGGTACTTCTAACACTTCATTTTCGGGCGGTGGCCTTGCCGGAGTTCGATATTGAGGTGTAATGGGTGGTGGCCTTGCTGGAGCTCATTCAAGAAGTTACTCGAGTTTGTTTTTCATAGATTTTTCTGTGTTTTGATTTGTCACCTACCAGGCATGTTGGCATCTCCTTTTTTATCGATGATATATATATATATATATATATATATATATGTATGTATATATGGGCCCTCCTCTACTTTAAAGGGTCACACATTTCTCACAAAAAAAGATAAATTATATTTATTTTTAAATTTATTCAAATAAAAATTTAATAGTACAAATAATATTGTTTTGAGTGATAATAAATAATAGTAATATTATTTTGAATAAATATTTACAAAAATATTTTCCTCGGGATTTACATCGATAAAATGACCGAAAACTGTTTTATTGATAACCAACTTTATAATTGTAAAACATCACGCACAAAGTTAGATACATACACTTATTTTAATAATTGAACTAGAATATGAAATAAAATAATTTATTGTATTTTTGAAAATTAAATTTATTTATGACATTGTCAGTAATGCCCTTAAATATAATAATTGATTTATTAAATTAAATCGAGATTTAATGATTATTATAATTTTTTAAATAATGATTTTAAAAAGGTTGTAATTCATTTTAAATAAGTTATAAAGTGATAATAAATCATTTATAATAGTGTTATAAAGATATATATTTTTTGTTTGAAAATATAACGAAAAATTAATACCGCTTTATCGATATAATAACATTTATTGTAAATAATTTTTAATATTAATTGATATGGTTTTTATAATTCAAATATGATCATTTTAATTCATCTAAAATGATAAGAAAATAGCTTTAATTTTTTTTACAAATATATGTACGTTAACTAAGAAGTAAAAATGTGACCGGTAATCGATTTCCCGGTTTTCAACGGTTTAACCAACGGAAGTTGTTCAAAATCATCAAAACGTCGTTTATTCTCTTGTGCACATACATGTACATGCATATACATGTCACATGCACACACGAACACTCATATATGTACACATATACATATAAGTACACATATAACACACACACATATATAGAAGATATTCCATTTTCTTCTCATGTAAGCATACATAAGTCAACCAAGTACATGACACATGGCCTTGTCTACGCATGAAGTGACCTTGGGCCGTCCTAGGAGGTGTAGGATGGAGGTAGGGTGGTGGCTATGTGATGAGAATGATGATATATATATAACGTATATATACATACAACATACTTACATACATATATGTGACAAATATCTAAGCAAACTTCATCTTTAAGCAAGTATAAGTCAACACAAGGACAAATCATCATCACAACACATGGAGGAGAGGGGCAACGTGTAGAATATGATTGGAAATGATGGAGGTGAAGTGGTACACAAGGGTGATGGAAGGAAGGTGAAGTGATGTGGGATATTTTGTGAATTTTGGCTTTAAATACATGCATACATACATTCATTCACACTTTCACATAACTTACCATCTTCTTCTTTCTCTTCTTTTCAAGCTCTATGTCCTCTTTAATGGCTTCTTACTCAAAGAAAAAAATATAGAAAAGTTAGGGAAAAAAGTTGAGAATAAAAGAGAAAAATATATACAATAGTTTATAATATCAATCCACTTCAAATCTAGTTCAAATCACCTCCATATCACCACTCAAACCCACGGCCGCAACCCACCACCACCATGGACGGGCACTTCCACCTCTTTTAGCTTGGGTCATGGACTTCTTAAAGTCTTGGACTCGATTCCATAAGCTCTGATGCGATGGTAGTGGAGCTATAGCCCATTTTATATTAGCTCGAAGAGAAAATGAAGGTGAGAAACTCTTACTTACATCATAATCTTGGATGATGATATGATGTTTGCAATGGATATTTAATATGCTTTGATCATCAAGTTTTGTTGTTTCATATGAATGTTGAATATATTTTCTAGTCACGGAAATACATGTCGATAAGCACAGAGGAAATCACTTTCCCCTATTTGATGAATTGGTGTACATGGAATGTTAAACCTCAAAAATGAGTTTGAAATTTTATAAACATTTGAAAGTGTTTTGGTGAAGTTTGAAAAGTAATTGAAAATTTAGTCAAAATAAAGCGCGTCGTGTAACGATAGTTCGCGATTTCGCGCCATAAAAGTCAACGAGTATATAGAATGTAATTTAGCTCGGGATTCTTCAAGGTAAGAATTTTCCGAACTATTATATCTATAGTTTTTTAACAAAGAAAGAAAATCAAGATTTTGATAAGTAGATTTTGAAATATGAGTAAAATAAGTGTTAGGAAAAATCACGATTTTGCAGTTCGGAATCCAAAACTGGATTTCTTTGAAGATAATATTTTAAAATTATTTAAAATATGAAATAAATTCTAAAACTCTTTTAAATTGTTTTAAAAGTGATTTGAGTTATAAAAATGAATTTTCAAATGATAAAAAGTGATTTTGATCAATATAGTTTAAAAAGCACTTTCTGCAGCTATAACTTTTAAATTTTAGTTTTAAACATAACGATTCTTCTCCAAATATTTTATAAATATTTTCAAATGGATAACTAAGTGTGTTAATAATGATTTGGAGGTTTTCATAGAGTTTAAATAAATGATGTAAAGAAAAGCTATTACAAATTAAGTAGTTTAATCTTGGATCTAAAAGCCAACGAGTAGACTGGACTTTTCTATTCGTGAAATCCGGATGTGAGATGCTTAAACTAAGGAAATGTTCAAGGACAACCAGTATCCTGTCCCACCTGTCCCACCTGGCCTCTTTCCTGGGAGAGGGATAGATAAAGTGGAAATGTCAGAAACGAGTTAAGTATAAAAAGTTTTAAAATTTTCCAAATTTAAATTAAATACAACTTTGATTGTATGGAGATTATCTTATTATACTTAATGTTAAAGCCAAAAGTGGGAATTCGTACTATTCGTGGAATTTAAAAGGTGATTTTTCCATTATTCCGCCCATAGTATTTGTTGAATATGGGAATTGATATTCAGTAGAATTGGATGATTTCCACAGATTCTGCTCACTTAATATTTACTCATTTTGGATTAACTTCCTAGATAACATGGTATTAAATAAACAAAATTGTGAGTTTTGAATTAAGCAATCTTTGTTAAGATCTATATGAAATGATTTGAAAATGTTTTCCTAAGGGAAAAATGGAATGATTTCGAATTTATTCCAAGTTCAAAAGGGGTTTAAAGTAATCTAAGGATTTGATAAGAGAGGTTTAATGATTCCGTACATACGGGAAAGAATGTTTTAGAAATATATATCTCCAAAAGATACTTTAATAAAAAGAACTTAATCAATTAAAGAATGATTCCCTATTCACGGAACATTTTTTATCGATGATTGGTTCGAAGGAACCGGGGTCGGATTTGGGTAATTCCTATTCGAAGCCCATTTCGAACCAATTTACGTATTTGAAGTGAAGTCATGGATACGATAATTAGGATTTTAGTAATGAAGGACTACGTGTTGATCATTTGGGGATAAACTCCCAATATACATATAGTAGCAACAGTCTCTTCATTATGAAATATCCAATGCAAGGACTAATCGCTACTAATCCTAGGGTAACTCCCGACCGGATGTGGTAGGAAGGTACCTTCGGTTTGCCCTATTTCTGGACAACTTGTATGGACGAATGTCTAACACTGCATTTTTAGTTAAATAAATTGATCTCTATAAACGATTTATGTGTTTGGTGGCGAAGAAGGTTGTGACGCCCCATCTCTATACTCACACTAACCAAGGACACTACTGGGTAATATCGTCAATTAGTATGAAGAATAAGGTTGTTGAGGAGCGACCAACTGTATAATTGATTTGAGCGAGAACCGATATGTCAGATAGTATGTCATGCATTTCATTTTAAGAGGAAATTCAACATATCCAATCCAAACTCAAATCTACTACACAGTGGCTAAGTGGCCTTCGGAATCAATATAAAATAAGCACAATAAAAAATCAGTCACAAATATTCATATCACTAAGGCAAAAACAGATATGAATATAACACATAGAAATGAACATCATAGTAGTGGTCATACAAGGTCCACTACAAGCCAAAAGAATAGGTACATGAACTACACAAAAGAATAAGTATACATCAAAGAGTCTCTATCTCGTATACATGAAAGACAAAAACTACTAAGCTAAAGTAGTTAGCCAAAAGTCAGAAGATAGTCCCTGCTATGAAGTAATGTGGAAGCACCGAAACACCTCGGTCTGACCCGAGAATTATTTAAAAGAAAAATAATAAATGGACCAGTCTAGCTATTTATCATGTAAGATGAGATAGAATAAGAGATATGACAAAAATATATGATCACAATAAAAATCATTCAATATCTTAAATTTTCTCAAACACCAAAAAGAATGTCATATTCCTTATTTTTATTCACCAAATCACAAATATTGATATAGCTTATCAATGCAAATCACAAATATTGGTGAAACACAAATTCCAGAAATCATCAATTAGAAATCCAGAAATCACAAAATGGAGGGGGGGATATCATAAACGGAAGCATGAAAACTCACCAACACGTGTATCATAAACGGGACGCTATCTCAAAGGTCGCTAATCCATAAAATATGGGGTACAGTCCCCCCTTAGGGATGAATGAGAAGAACATCGACGCACCTAAAAAGATACGCCCCATGCACAGACTCATTGAACCGATTGCTCCACGAACGGTCAAAAGACCATGGGTCGCTACCCCACCAAATTGAGCCAAAACTCCACAAAACGTGGTATGGTCCCCACGCGGACAAAAAGACATCTCAATCACTAGTCTAAATCATAAAATGATCATCATTGATAAAAAAGAAGTGTAAATTACACCAAGCTAGTAAATAAATGAGTTTAGCTTCATGTCCCATAACCACTAGCTTAACTTAAACATTTACGAATAGATTGTAGATTTCCACCCGAAAATTGTCACGAGATTTCAATCGAACAAGTCCAAGAATTAACCGACGAAGTAAACACAAGCATTTCATACCACTTGTTTTACTAAGTCGTTTAATTGGATTTCTCATACAAATGAGGTAAAGGTTTGTATATAGCAATAGATTGGAAAATGGTTTAATAAATGAGCTTTGTATTAAAAGTAATGTTAAAATCATTTTTGTGAAAGAGTTTGAGTATTTACTACCGGTATAGAAACCTTTGTATTTTAAAGTGACAAATCATAGAAATGATTGTAAAAACAATCTATCACCAAAAATCCACAATCGACGACGTAAATTAAAACCATGAAAATCGATATCAAATCCATCAAATGGATATTCCCAAAAATCCAGAAAAGAAGTCATCAAAGTCGATAATAAATGACAACAACTAACCGGATCAACAAAAATCGATAAGAAATGGAAATTCGCATAAAAACAGGCAAATTAGCAAAAATTCATCAGGACCAAACGTCTGGTTGGTTTGACCAGACGTCTGACCCTAGGCTCTGCCATTTTTTCTGTGTTTGTTATTTTATTTTTATTTTTTCCAGAGACCACAACCAGACGTCTGGTTGCCTGGGCCTGGGCAGAATTTGCCTAGGCCAATGATGGCCAAATCAATTCGGAGGCGATCGGACGAGCGATAGAGGCTAGGGATTTATGCCAAGCGACAACCCAGCCCTATAGGCTCTTCGATACACCCCAAATAACATGTCCAAACATCCATAGTAGGATTTCCATAAATTTTGACTTCAAAACCAAATTGGAAAATTCACCAAACCAATTCAAATCAAAAGAAATTGAACATGAAATAAATGTTAGGAATTCGTACCTAACAACAATGAAAGCTATAGACATAGATGTGAGTTCAAGAACTCACCTTTAAACTCAAAAACAATAATTGAGAAGCTCTAAAACAAGGAAAGATCAACTCCACTTCAATCACAACTCTATAAGCTTCAATCTATGATCATATGCAAATATTTCCTAAGTTAGGTTATAGGAAATTATGAAAATTGGAGAGGGATTGAGATGGAGAAGAAGAAGAGGATGCTTACCTAAGCTTCTCTTTGATTTTAGAACTAGAACTTGAATTCCTAAGAGAAACTAGGGCTTAGGCATTTTAGTTTCCTCCTCCCACCATTTTTCCTAGGGCTTGAGTGTTAGGAATTTAGAAAATGGAATGAATGAATGAAGAGGAGTGGAGTGAGAGTTATTAGGTAGAAGAGTTTGAGTCTTTTATTGGGTTAATGGGCTAGAACCTAACCCAAAGCCCAAATGAAAATATCAAAATCCTAATCAACTTCAAACATATCGATGTTTATACTTAAACAAGTTGTAAACGTCGTTTTGAACTCAATGAAAGTGGTCTCGTGTCCGAATTCGACTGTTTACAAAAAGTCATATTTCGGGCTTTAATTTAACTAACGATGCTATATTTAAATAAAACATTTAGATATATAATCGTAAAATATGTGAGTTGTTACATAGGTAACTTCTCTTAGCTAAAACCTTTCCTAAGAGGTACGAGCTAAGGAGTTATACATCTGTAGAAATCAGTTGTGTGATTATGGAACGATAATGTGGCATTCAAAGAGAAAGATGATGTGCTATGTGAAAGGTAATCGTTACCTCAGGCCTTACACCTGGAAATGACCGAAACAAGATAGATGCAGTAAGGTTATGTGGTTCGCAACCATTAGGGTATGATTGCCCCCTTCTAGATATATTTATTCCCACTATGACGTTGGGTATTAAATTAATGTGGTGTATGCGAAGAGAGCTCTCGGATAGGTCACCTGGTCATTTGTATGGAAATCCATTATCCAATAAGTGCCTGCCATTTTGTTTGTAGAACCCGCTTTTGGGGTCAGTATGCTGGAATTTAATAATGTAATAATTTTGGCTAAGATTAATAATTTTACTTGCAAATGTTTTTAAATAAATGTCATTAAAAATAATATCCCTTATTTTTACACAATAAAGATTTGGTTATCATAAGGTAAAAACTCATTCCGTATTTATGTTCAGCGTGGTCTTAGGAGATACCTTTTTGTTTTCAAAATGCGTATTTTTGAGTTCTCGCACCAGTCCCATGGTTGACCCGGAGTTTATTTTCCTTTTCCTTAAACTTTGGTTTCCCTAATTTTCCTGGGCAACCTAGTAGTCAGGTTTAGTATAGAAGAAATATGGATAGAGTTCAAATCATGGAGTTATAAGATTCTTCTGAAGATTGTTATCTATTTCCACCACTCTTGTGCTATTGTATTTGCATTTGTAAGGACACAAATTTATAACTGGCCATGTTTAACTCTGATAAATATATTTTAACTTCCGCTAGCTGTAAAGATTATGTTAAAATAATATATATGTTATTCCATTCGTATGAGATTCTATTCTATCTTTATTTTCTTTCTTGCCCTCAATTCGAGTTAGACATGTGTGGTTTATTGTCAACTCAAAGGGTACAGAAAAATGGTTCATTACATGTATGTTCAGGGCTTTACAAGTTTTAACGTTCTGCTTGGGATGGATCTGTTAGCTCAAAATAATGCGATATTGGATTGTGAGAAACAAACTGTAGTTTTAAAGAAGGGAATGGAGGTTCATACATTATCTTGTGAAGATCCTAGCTCAGTTATGAGTACTTTCCTTATTCTCTTGATGTGGCGGAGGAGTTGGATTCGATATTGATTGTTCGGGAATTTGTAGATGTCTTCAAAAACGTGTCAGGTTTACCGCCTCATCTTGAGATAGAATTTTGCATTGATTTGGTTAAAGTTGCAAAACCTATCGTGTTGCTTGTCTGTAGACTTGCACTGAAGGAGAAGTTGGAGCTATCTAATCAGGTTAGTGATTTGTTACAAAAGAGCTTGATCCAACCGAGTTGTTCAAGTTGGAGCACGCCCCTCATCTTTGCTACGAAGGTGGATGGTTTTTTCAGACTACGTGTGGACTACTACAGGCTGAACAAGCGGACTGTTAGGAATAAGTATCATTTTCCTAGGATAGATGACTTGTTCGATCAAGTTCACGGAGCTCGAATGTTTTCTTAATTTGATCTTGTTTTGGGTTCCATCAGTTGAGGGTGGTAGAGAAGAGTGTACCCTTGACAGATTTTAGGTCCGATCAGTTTTATGAGTAGTTAGTTACGCCATTTGACCTAACTAATGCTCTAGCGTATTTCGTAGAGGATCGGGTTTTCCAAGTCATGCTGAAGAAGTTTGTCCTTGTATTTGTCGATGATATTCTAGTCATTCCAAGATCGAAGAGGAACATACGCATCATCTGAGGATTGTATTAAACACTAAGAGAGCATTTGTTGAAGGCTAAGTTCTTAAAGTGTCACTTTTAGCATTCAAAAGTTAGGTTCTTAGTTCATGCTGTTTCAGCAGTGGGTTTTCTATTGATCCCGCTAAGGTTGTGGTCGTTCAGGACTGGAAAAGGCCAGTAAGCAATATTGATATTAGGAGTTTTTTTTTATCTAACAAGTTATTATATGGGATTCATACAAGATTTCTTGAAGATTGCCTCTTGCTTAATGAATCTGACGAAGAAATATGTTAATTTTTTTGACGAATAAAGGCGACAAGCATTCATAGAGCTCAAGGAAAAGTTAATGAGCACTTATGTTCTTACGATGTCAGATGGAGGCGAGAGTTTGGCTATTTACACTGATGCATGTGGAACAGGTTTAGATGCTGTGTTGAGGATAGATAACTTTACCAGAATATGAAAACAATTGAGTTGAGCATAACCTAGCCAAATGATGCAATAAGGAATTCGTTGTATATGCTGGTAAACTATGCTACAGACCCTTCTATGTGAAAAATAGCCTTTTGCCCTTGACACATCATGCGTTCTTAACATGCAGCCTAATGAAAAACTTTGTGCTTTAGCTCAGCATCCAACTTCCTTAGCAGTTGTGACAATAATCTCTTCAATGTTGGAGGAATGCCATGAACAAGCAGTTCATATAGTTTGCCAGGACTGTTGACGTTCTTTTGAAAGCTTTTCCACTTCGTTTAGAATTAATACTTTAAACCCCTTTTTTCCCCACTTGGTGTCAGTTGGTTCTTTAGTCAAGTTTATTATATGAAAATTTAAAGGGTACATGCACTTAACTAAAACTTAAGATGACATATAATATATTTCCATAATTACTAATATTACATTAACTATCGTACCAAGTTTTATATAAGAAAACAAATAGTAGATACCGATCGCAAATTTTATATAAAAAGAAAACACTGGGATATAAAAAGTAAAAAAAAGTCAACCAATTTTCTTCTTTAGTCAAGCTCCAGTCTCTTTAATCAAGCTCTATGGTCTCCACTTCGAAGGTAAGTTTTCAAATTAGTATTTTATTTTTTATATGCTTCACCATCAAAAGAATGAAACAACTCTAAAAAATATCAATACGATAGACACAGGAACAATCAACTATCAGTTCAAATTTTGAGTTAATTAGTTTTTTACTATAAAATGCTAAGATGATATGGTGTTCAATGTTTGTTTATAAAAAATCTAGTAGGTATTCTTCGTTTTTGAGTTATTCACGGTTTCAAGTCATTCATATGTTCATATGGAGTTCATTTTCTCCCAATCATAAGAGCGGTACTATATTAAAGTAGAACAATCATTTTGATGTCTCGGGAGCTTGAAATCATAACCTTAAAACCTTTGTCTGAAGCGTCATATCTCTAACCACTTGAGCAAAAGGTCCTTGACCATATGATGTTCATTGTTTTTGAGTTATTCAGTTTTTTCTTCTATAATTAGATGTTTGTTAAGAAAATGAAGTACTTACTCCTTTTTTTCTTTTTTTAAAACCAAATATCATGTTCATATGTGTTTTCCACACTTTTTTTAAGATTAAATCTTTAAAATATGTACATGCGTTATTTATATTTTTCATGCCCATAAAATTGGCTAAATATATTATCATAGAAACAACATAACAACGGTTAAGTTAACGATTATAACCAAATTACAAAGATATATTTCAACGTAACAAAATACCACACGTAAGTCAAATACTACAACTATTTACATATATTAGCTTCCATTACATGAATCATTTTCATGAATCTTTTAACTATGACTTAAAAAAATATTTCAAATAGGTATAACAAATGACTACAATACTAATCTAGAACAAACACCACTTGCATATATCCAAACCTACATAATTAAGTTGCTCATCACGATGAAACAAGACATAAGTCAGTTTACAAAGCTTAAAAACCATGTCCTCTTAGGAAACTACAACGTAGTCTTTTGCATGTGCAGAAGCTTTACATGTGGAATAAAGTAACTCTCTGGAATAAAGCTAAAATATGCTTCCCATTTGAAAAGAATAAAGTAACTCTAAAAATGCTAAGACAATCCATATGAGAACAATAAAATCTCTGGAACTTTTGAGTTATTTGGTATTTTTATAAAACGAATGCAGGATAAGACAATATGGTGTTCAAATGTTTGTTAAGAAAAATCGAATGGGTATTCCTTTTTTTTAAGTTATTTAGTTTGGAGTTATCATAGTTATTCAGTATTTTGGGGTATTCAGAGTTATTTGGATGTCTGTTAAGAAAAATGGAGTACATATTCTCCGTTTATTCATTTTTCTTTTATAACCCAATATGGCATTCATATATGTTTTCTCTCTTTTATTTTTCTAAAGATATATTCTTAAATCTTTCAAATCTGTACGTGCATTATGAATATTTTTCCATCCCATATATATGGCTAAATATATTATCATGACAACATACTAACAATAGTAAATTTTCATGATCATATTACAAAGATATATTTTGGCAGAACAAATTACCACGCATAAGTACAAACTAAAACTAGTTACATATTAGCCTCCACTACATGAATCATTTTCATGAGACTTTTAACTATGACATAACATAAAATTTCAAACAGATATATAACAATTAACTATAGTACTAATCTGGAACAAACACTACCTATATATATCCAATCCACATAATTAAGCTGCTCCTCGTGGTGAAACAGAAGATAAGTTATTGCAGAAAGCTTGAGTGACCTCGTCCTCTTTGGAAACTACAATGGTTATTTACATGTGGAGTAATCAAGCTTGATTATTTTAGTTTCACAGAGGCATTATTGCTGATTTCTAATGCACTCGAAAAAAATAGCAAAGAAAAATTACACTTATGGAACCATATGACATGACATTCTTTTAAATCAAATACATAATCGCTATGGCACAAAATATGGATCAACATATTATAGACTACCTTTCTTAGATCTAAACACATAGAGCTCAGAGAGCACAAAAATCATACAAAAACATTACATGATAAAAAATGACTGGTAACTTTTGGACTAAAGATTAAAAAACTCAACCGCATTAAGTTTCAACATATTTATAAAATATTTTTATTTAGTTCGTTCACTTTTATATTTCACCGTGATAAAAATTAAAACTTAATAGGTAAAACTTCACAGAATGATTGTTTGTGCCACGCTATTCGAAGATGGATTTGCTCTAGGTGTGGACAGAAAAACACCGTAAAAGATAATATTAGTATTTAAATGGTTATTTTTAAGGTATTTTTATTTTTATAAGAAAGTTTTGTCTAGATAGATAATAACTATATCCTATGTGACCCCAACATATTTAGCATTAACCAACTTGTGTCTTTGATACAAACACATAAATTATTAACTTCCAAAGTTAAAATTTGAATCTCTATCTATTCCGGTTTTTAAATTTAGTCGGTACTACCACTTCATATATGAATCATTAACATCCAAAGTTGCTTTTGGAAACATACTTTCCCAGCAGTGAGTCTTTGTTTGAAGTTTGAAGAATTTCACTCTCTAACCCTTGTTCTTTAATTCAACTTTGTCTTCCAATATTTTTAAACTTATAATTTTGTTTTTGTGTTCAGTTATGGACCTTAATGACATCTATACCGATGTAGACGATGAAGTGTCAAAGTTAATAGAAATCGAAAAAGTACGCACTGCAAAATGCGATAGTGCTAGCAAATGCGATGAAGTATGTGGACGTTTGATTTAATTAGCAAGAAGTACTTACAAAAATAAACAAGTAAAAAATTGCTTATTATGTACAATGCATTAATTATATCTCTTCTTACAAATTTAACCAAATGTCCATACAGTGCATCACATTTGTTACCTTACAAATTCAACCAAATTCAAACTTGACCTGTGAGTAGAAAAGAAGGATATGATATACGCTCACAACAACTATAGATTAATATATATGACTCATGTAACGACCCACTATTTTGGACCATTCAAATCGACAATAATCCACACACGTCGGACTTGAATAATGCAAAATAACATATTGTAATAAAATTTGGAGCAAATAAAATCATTCACAGAATCACAGACACAGAAATATCAGAATAACTCGCAGTGGAAAATAAAATAAATAGTGGTTCATGAAGCCACTACAATACAGAGTCTCAAAACAGATTCAAAATACATAGTCTGAAAAACAGATACAACAGAAGTCTGAAACCAGCACAGTAGAAATCCCAAATACATATGTCTCTAATACAAAGCTGACATAGAAATACTGAATGGAAAAAGATAGCAACTAGATAGATGACGATCTCCAGCAGTCTAGCTCCAAAAGGTGAGATCCAAAGCTGATACTCAGGCTGACCCGAGCGTAAATAAAACACAAACACTCAAGTGAACTGTAATAAAAGGTACAAGTAACTTAAAGAATGCTTGGGATCGCCCATTCTTTAAGGATCCGTTAAACTATCTACTATGTAGTAATATTCGCTATTATAATAATGTCTAATTATAAAATAAACGTACTTTTTAATAGCATTAAGGAGTGACCCAATATTCCCCTTAACACGTAATAGTCCCAGTAGTCTATCCAGTATTAGCATACTCCCAGAATGGGGGCTACCCTCGATACTCCACAGGCTACGGGAGAAATCACAACTCATAGTAAAGCTCGCTATGGTAGGTGACACGGCACAACAAGGAAATGCCAGGGTAGATATACCAATTACGCATCCGGGCTAGTGGAAACGCATAGCAGCCACTACCGCCCACCTCGAACAACACTCCAAAATCAAGGGGTGCACCCAATCAATCACAAAACTAATAGAATGGTATCGAAGAAGTGTGTCCGATCAGAGGTGCTACCTCATTGGCCCGAGAATCGCTCTTGTTTTAGCCACCTTATGCCAACTCATGGGAGTTGGGTCCACGCATATACCTTTAGGATCGTCGCCACCATCCTACTTCATTCTGAAATCTCCACCGCGTACATAGTTGTCAAAGTGGTTTTCAGTATCGACAAAGAGTATGTCCATATCCGATCTCGATCTCTTTAACAACCAATCGTTATTATAACCCGTGGTTATAAATTTCAAAAATAGTTTATTTTTCAAATCAAAATACTTCATTTAAACCATTAAAAGTGAAGTCTTTATACCTTTAAATCAAATATTCAATTCCCAAAAATTTAGCCTTTTCTGAGTTCATTTATTCACTTAAATACATTAAAACATTTAAATTCCAGCTTTCACAGCATTTAGAAAGTGCTGCGGTAAGTTATATTTGAAAACAATTCATTTCAGCAAAGACAGCATTTAAAAACTGCTGTAGTAGTACAGGGTTCAATTTAAAAGATTTAAATTCAATTCAGCAAAGACAGCCTTTACAAAACTGCTACAGTAGTTCAATTATGTTCAAAAATCTCATTTCAGCCAACTGTTGCACTTAACAAGTGCTACAATAGCTCTTTCATTAGTTTCCGGTTCAAATTTAGTTCTGTAACTACAGCACTTACAAAGTGCTGTCATAGCCATTAGTTAAATTTACTTTTTGTTCATTTGTATCAACCACAGCACTTACAAAGTGCTGCAGTATCATTTACTTTAGATTTTAAGTTAAATTCAGAAATGATAGCATTTATGAAGTGCTACTAAAAGAATTTCCAGATTTTAAATAGAATTCCGGCCACAAATAAACTTCAATTTAAATCATTTTAACTTATAAAAATCACATTTTCCCACTTCAAAAATAGTCATTTAAATACTCTTTAACTTATGATTTTTATAAAGTAAATTTATACAAATAAATCCAATTTTCCAAAAATTTCACTTATTAAATTTTAATTTTCCTATTCTTTGCATTTTAACCATTTACTTTACCACTTAAATTTAAATTTCCATTTCATAAACAAACTTAATTTCCATTTTTATTTAATTAACTTAAACTTCCATTTAACATCAATGTAACGATTACGATTTTTCGTCACTCGAAAATCGACATTAATACGTCCACTGTATCAACTGCCGAGCAATCGAATGCCGAAAAACCGAATTGTTATGGAGAAAAAGAAGAGGTAGAAGAAGACAGAAGAAAAGAAAAACATAAAAACACAGAAACAGAAAACAATATCAGAATCTCACATTCGCAGCGAAACAATATATAATAGATAAATGAATAATCTTTTAAAACAAAGAACTATATCATTTTATACATCACATCACTATCAGAGTTTACAACAACAATACAACACACTAGACAGTTATATAAACTTGTCCTCATACAGAATACACAGCGGAATAATAATATCATATACAAATGGTACGTCTCGCCATCCAGCTCGCCAATGAGCTCCACAGCATCTCCTGAATCCAGGATGACCTAATAACCTAACTCTAGACTGCCCGTGTGGAAAATGATGGGCACCCAGAGTTTAGGAAGGAAATAATAAACTCCAGGTCAGTCATGGTGACTGGTGTGAGAACTAAAACAGTTTATCTTTAGAAATAAACAACAATAGAATTTTAACATTGAAATCCGCAATGCTTTTGGAAAATGAAACTACCATAAGACCTCCCACCACACACACAATGCAATCGCAGACTTGGAGGAGATTTCTTCTTATGATAGTCAAACATGCTTACTACGCAAAAGAAATCATTTTTTGATATTATTACTAGTGCATAGTGTAAAATTCTTTCGAAAATACAATATTAATCTTAGCCAGCATAGGTACCATTATATTATGCTTGCTATAGCTGCCTCTTGAGGAAACAGGTCATACAATTGCAATCGTAAAGGGTTCGTATTGTTTCTTTGGATTTTCCAACAAATGGTCATGCTAAGGAACTTCCTTTCCTACTGCCGAATGGGATCGCCTCTGGCTGGACGTCTCGAGAGACAAACTGCTCTCTGCCAAACAAGGCCGGGTTACCCCTGTAACTAGGTAACTCACGAATATGTCATCCCCCGGTCCTTTGGGACCTTTATCTGAGCGCTCGGTAACCAACATCACACATAATAAATAAGGTGTGTCCACATGAGTAAGTATCTGGGCTCCATACCATGATACCACCCCTTTCCAGAAGGAAATGACATACCCTAAAGGGCGCGACCCTCATAACCTTGCCGCAACATTTCTGTTTCGACTATTTCCGGGTTGTTGAGGCCCTGACGAAGTCTCGTCCACAAAGCTACGCTTTATACAAAAGCAATGCTTTGGGTCAAACAAATGATCAAAGTAATGATCACAAAGATAAATGATCAAACAAATGATCATATCACAAATGATCAAACAATGATCATTTTACAGCAACACTCAGCATGTCACATTACCAAATTGGGAATATATCGCTGATAACCTTCAACTACATAACCTCTGAGCTCGTACGTCTCAGAGAAGGGTGTTAAGCTAAAAGAATAAATTCTCCGCCACCAACAGAAATGTATTTGAAAGAAATCTGCTTTATATCTCAAAATGTAATGTCAGACATGTAACCATACAAGTCTGTTCCGGGTTCGAACAGAACCGAAGGCACTTCCAAAGAAGCCCTGGAAATCCGGATATTCATAATCCCGATAAAACTTCCCATCACAAAGGAAATCTCTATACCGTAGCTAACGGTGCAGAGACAATCGATAGGTTATCCTATCGTTTTCACAAATACCCGGTCTTCACCACTGGTCTTCATTACGATCCATATCGTCGTATCACAAATTCGGAATGGGTTATACAACACAAAGGTCCTTTCCCGGCTAACCCGAATAGTGAGCACTTATTCAAAAATAAGTGTGGCATTCAAATTCAAGCAAATCACAACAAATACCCATTCAAGGTAATTATTGATAGTTGGTTATTTAACTATCAATAGGTCTGCACAACATCATCAGATTCCAAATAATTTTCCAAATTATTTATCTTCCAAAAATATCTTTACAAGATATATAATTTCCACACTTCAATTATTTGAAAACAATTTCAAATCAATTTCCACATTTTAATTTATCTTTGAAGATAAATCTCAAACATTTCACTTCATATTGGAAAAACATTTCCATACTTATTTAATAATATGTAATTCACAAATCCATTTATTTTCAACATTTAAAAATATTCAATATACTTAAATTAAAATTTAGTATATATTTCATTCTTTAAGGAAATCATTTTCTTAAACACACTATTTGAGTCAAAACGAATGTTACATAAAACATTGTTACGACAACTCAAAATCACTAGTATAGGGATTCAAAATTTAGATAGATATATAAATCCCAATACTATATAAAACATTTCCTTTCGGAAATCATTTACTATAACAACATTGTTATAGTCCACCATTTCCTTATTCCTCGAAACGTCTATTTCAACAATAAATGTTGAAATCTATGTTTTCGATACTTAACACGTTTTAAAACATCTTTTTAAAACAATTGCTTCATTTCGTAATATCACTTCTCCAAAACATCTCCGTTTTATTTAATAATACATTCACTGTCCAAAATCGTGAATATACTTCGTTAACACATTTAACGTTTCTACACATTTTACTTAAAAGATTATCCACTGTCCAAAATCGTGGATAAATTCCCAACCAAACTCTTATTATTACAACATTTAACTTAAAAGATAATTCGCTGTCCAAAATCATGAATATATCTCCTTTATTAAACTTCTATGTTTAATTTATCAAATTCAATTGATTTCGGATTTAAAAAAACAATGTTTATAAATTCACATCTATATTTATACAAGCTTCGAATATGAAATTCCTTTTATAAATCAATTCAATTTATAACTCAACTTTATACCCAAAATCCGATTTATAAGTTAATTATTTATAAATCCTTTATTTTACAAAATCTATTCATTTCATAACTTCACAATTTATAAATCTATAAATTTTATTCACTTGTGAAATCCATTTATGCTTCATTCTAATACTTATAAAACTCGTTTTATAATTCCAGTATCTTCAATTTATAAATATCAACTTTATAAATCTTTTATATAAATCGTTTAAATTTTTTTCAAGAATCCCAATTTAAAATAAAAATCGTTATTTTTAAACTTCAAAAATGGATCCGATGATGCAACAGCACTAAATAGTCAATCACGACAACAAAACATCACATATCATCCTATGATAACAGAATATATCACAATATCTATAAATAAATCAATACAGCTGAGGAATCCAGTTGGATCCCTCCAACCTGTTTCCCTGCATCCACAGATGTTAGCACAATACCAATTTCACTTCAATGTGAAATTATCGCGGTATTTGGGATTTATAAATATTA
Source organism: Allium fistulosum (assembly GCA_030737815.1). Classification (NCBI taxonomy): domain Eukaryota; kingdom Viridiplantae; phylum Streptophyta; class Magnoliopsida; order Asparagales; family Amaryllidaceae; genus Allium; species Allium fistulosum. The sequence goes on along the minus strand of CM060905.1, from coordinate 744,784,870 downwards.
TCCGCTATTATGCGGCGCAATAGGGACTCATCCGCTATACAATGCGGGAAATCAACTCCAATATATACATATTCCAATATATATATATTACTATATACATATATAATACCAATTCCACTTCAATGTGAAATTATCGCAGTATATGTTTTTTAATAAATAACCTCCGCTTAATAACGGCGTATAATGTCTATTTATCGCAATAAATAGAAATCATCATTCAATCCACACAATTAACACTATCAACAATTTTAAATCTCAACTATTTAAAATTTAAATCGAAACACAACATTCGATTGAGTGAGGAGTTCTCACCTTTGCTTTCAATTCCGTTCCAGCGTTTATTTCGAATTAAATTAAACGGACGTTTATTTCTACCCGAAATTTTCACTAGCCCAAATAAATTCCAATCCAGCTTCATAGCGTAGTGCTCGACGATAGGAACGCAACGCAAAAAGTTTCGTCGAATTCCGACCTCGTATGAAAGAGATACATCGTTTTAAAGATACACGAATTAATAATATAAATAATTATACAATTATATTTTATTTTAAAACCCTATCTGATCCAGGCCGTTCGTTTTTCACCTTGCTTCATCCAGGCCGCAACTAGATGTTCTTCCCAAACGCATAACCCTCGTTCAAATTTAACCCATGAGCCGCCGTTCTAGGGTTGAATTATACACCCTCCTCGTCGACTTCCAGAGTGATCAGCCACCTCCAATAGAACGAGCATCACATGAGCTACCACCGCCTACCACCGTTCGAAGCTCGGCCCCCTCTACTTGCATGCGAAACTAGGTTGAACGGCCACGAACGGAAGCAGATATCCCCCTCTACAAAACTTTAAAACCCATCATCGCCGTATGGATGGATAGCCCTCGACGAGTTCTAGAAGTTTTATGTTGAAAGTTTCTGTAATTATTGCTTGGATTTGAAGAAATTGAGGGAGGAAGGAGATTAATTTTCAGCCCTTGAATATAGACATGGCGGCTGAAGCATTTGTTAGGGTTTCTCATCCCTTATACGTATATATATACGTATATAAATAATATTAAATTTATTTTAAAACGACTTTTCCAAACGATCTCCAAATCACACGTGCCGCCTGGCGTTCGAAAGGTTAACCCCGCGTTCCGAACACAATGGAATGTGTTTCGGGAGCTAATTTGATCGTATGTGAGAGTTACGGAATTAAACGATCAATTTTAAATTAAACCGATTTAAACCGATTTCGATGCGTTTTGGCTTGCCCCGGACAAACGGTACATCCGATTGACACGAAATTTTAAATCTTACAATAATATCACATTACGGATCTGATGAAACTAGTTTCGTAGAAATCCGAGACTTTTTGAAAAATGACTATTTTAACTCGCCAATTTAATATTAAAACAATTTCGATGCGTTTCGAGCTGCCACGGTCAAACGACAATTCCGATTTTTACGAAAATTGAAATTCGATAATAACAAACTATTACGGATCCAATGGAACTATTTTCGTCCAATTCTGAGACTGTTCCAAAAATGGCTAATTTCTCTAGTCGATTAAATATTAAAATATTCAATGTTCACAGATTAACTCCAAATTCAATTTTAAAAGTTCTATAACATCACTATAACTTCAATATGATTTAATATAACTTTATAAATCATTTTTAATCACATAAAATCCAGATTTCAATTATTTCTGGAATTTCAACTATTAAATTATCGATTTAATTATCCAATTAAATCCAGTTATTCGAAAAATAAATTATTCGACTTATTAATTCCACTTGTTAATATTTAAAATCAATTAAATATTCGAATTTCAAATGTCAGAAATTCTGGGTCATTACAATCAAATCACAATTTCCAAATTAAGTTATGTTTCAAACCACAATTTTTCCATTCATTTATTTAACCCTTTTAATACATAGAAAAATCGTTATTACTTTATTAAATCATTTTAAATTCAATTTAAATCAAATTATCATATTTTTACATTTTAAAAATACTTAAAAAAATTCAGAAAACTATATAAAATAACCACGGGTCTGCATAATATTTTCTAGCCTAAGTCAAGTGATACGGATAATATAACATTTCAATCCGTAATTTACAAAGAGAATCCGGGTTTTACCATTTCAAACCCGCAATCCCAAGTAAATAAAATTAAATAAAAATCGCTCAGGCTTATCATTTCAGCCCATAACGATTTTTCTCTATTCTAAAGTTTGTTCGGGTATGTATCATTTCAACCCATAGTGATTCTATTCTACAGGGAACTTGCAGTGTGATTTAACAGAAATAAATAAACAGTATAATAAAATATAACATGACAGATGATGTGACAAGTTTATAATAGAGTTTAACATGATATAATTTACATCACAGGCAGGTATAACATGATATAATAGTTTATACACATTCACTTGTTGTCACTTCACGATTTATATAAGTATAAATGTCATGTGTGAACGCTCACCTTTTTACGTTGGAGTTTGCAAATAAAACACACAAATGAAAATCCAAAAAGCATGATAGCACGACTTGATTCGAGTGGAGAGAGAGCCAAGATGTTAATCTTGTATTCACAAATAAAACAAAGCAAAATAAATATACCTTTACAATACAAAGATCAATTGAACAAGAATGGAAATAGAATTAGACAAATGACTTCACAAAGCTTTTCAATCAATTTTCCTTGACTACAACTCAACATTGCTTGACCCAACCATGCTTTAGGCTCGGCCATGATGGTCTTATAGGTGGAAAAGGATCTGGTTTGGACTCATATAGCATGGTTAGGCAAGAGAATAGGAAGAGTTTGGAGTTACAAGTGGAAAGAAGGTCAAAAGGCAAGGCTAGAGAGGAGTTTGGTCACCATCTAGGCTCGGCCTATGGGTCCATATGGCTCGGCCAGGGCTGATACATGTCAGGTCAGATCTGAAAAAAGGCTATTGGTGATGGCACTTGCTGGTGGTGGAGGCTAGAGGTGGTGGCCGTGGTCAACAATGAAGGAGATGTTGAAAACTAGCTCGGCTATGTACATTGTTTTGGAGTTTTTGACATTGTTTTGTGGTGATGCTTCATCTAGGTGGTCACGGCCTGAACTAAATCAAAGAGGATGGTGGTTAGGTCGTGGATGATGATGTGGAGGAAGTGGTGGGGTCAGTGGAGGAGATGGTGGAGGGTATAGGCCGAGCAAAGCTATGGAAGAATCAAGGCAAAACATTGAAAAATCAATAGAAAAAAAATGAAATGAAAAAGTAGAAATGGAAGATGCCATTACCAAATATTTTCAGAAATGTTTGTGGCCGAAATTTTGTGATGGAATAAGAAGTCTTTTACGTGAAAAGCAAATAAATATTAGAGGAGTTTCTCACGGCAATCAAGTGGAAGAAACGGTCAAGCAATCAATGTTTTAAAACGGCAAGAGAAAATGAAGGGATTCAATTCCTATTTAATAAAAAGAATAAATGGAAAAATGAGAACTCTTCCTATCTTCACGTGAATTGATAGGCTACATGTAAGGAACAGCTAAGGGTTTTGAGGAATAAGTTAAGGTAGGAAGTAATTAAATAGGTAAATAAAGAGGTAGGAAATAAAGCAAAGTAACGTATGCTAATTTAAAGCAAAGTAACATACATTTAGTTGATTTGTTTCTTTGCCATTAATTGAAAGGTATATACAAAGAAAAATTCAATAAATAAATAAAGGATAAAACAAAATAAAGTAGAAATGAAAAATAAATAAATAGTCTTAGGAAAAATAGAAAATAAATAAAGAAAATAGTTTAATTTATTGAAACTAGAATTAAAAATTGTAAATAAAATACAACAAATATTGGAAAATTACAACTACACTTTAAAAATGTTTTAAAATAAAATATTGAAATAAAATTTAATTTAAAATAATTTAAAAAAAATATTTGCAAAAATATTGGGTTGTTACAACTCACCTTCCCTGTTATATATAGAAATAAAATTAATCATTTAATAATTAATCATTTACAACCACAATTACAGAATAATATAACTTCCATTTTTAAGCCTTGCTCTAAATAAAATATAAGTTTTATGTTTTCTTTTCACAACTAATAAGTATTCAATAATTTTGTGCTCATTTCCTTATATTTATTTCTTTTATTTAAATTGTTGCTTAAATAGCTGCTTGTTTTAGATTGAAATAATAGAATCTAGTTAAAGAATTCAAAGACTAAATTTTAAATAAATTTTCAACTTTTTGGTAACTATTCTCTACTTATTAACTTCAAGATTTTATTACGTGTAAAAATTAAATTTTGTTATTTAGCTATATTTTTACCAAGCACCTTCCATTTATTTAATTCTAATCTCACTTGAGTTTTATATTCGGAATAATAAATGTAATAAGTTTTCCATTCTAAAATTAATAAAAAAAGAATGAATTTTGGGTCATTTCTTTATGTTTGTGTTTTATTCAGGACTGATTTTTTATTACTACCTAATTTGTTGTAGTTTTTTAAATTGAAATAATGAGATCGATGAGTCATATGATTGAAAGATTAATTTTAGATATATTTTCAGTTTTTGTGACAATTTTTCTTTGTTTCTTCACTTAAAGTTCTTTTATTGCTATTGTTAATAAATTTATTATTCAGCAATATTTTATCCTCACCACGTGCCACTATCGAGTTTTTTTTAATAGATTATTAGAATATGAATAAAATTGATCTATATTGAATTTTACATTCTAAAATTAATGATTATATAACGAATTTTGACTCATTCTTTAATGTTTATTTCTTTTATTTCGGATTGACATTTTTATTGCTTCCTAAATTGTTGCAGGTTCTAGATTGATATAACAGAACCTCCAAGTTAGAGAATTTACAAATTAAATTTCAGATGATTTTCGATTTTGTTTAAACTTATCTCTATTTGTTCATTTTGAGATATTTTATTACAAAATTTAGAAAGCAAACTTTATATTTAGACGTACCTTTTGCTAACCAAGTTCCATTTATTTAGAGTTTTATGTTACAAATAATATAAATGTATTTACTTTTTCATTCTAAAATTAATATATATATATATAATGATTTTTAGATCTTTATGTCTATTTTTTATTAAAGATTAATATTTATATTGGTACCTAATTTGTTATTGGCTTTGTGTTAATAAGATATGCAGCTAATGTTCACAACAAAGAACTGCAAATTTCAGATAAGATATGCACTGACATTTGTTCTATTAACTACGAAATATACATTTAATAAAGTAGATGAAACGTTGATCTATTAACTGCAAATTTTAGAGAAGATAAGCCTTTTTCCCTTGATGCATCATGTGTTCATAATAAGCAGCATAATGATAAACTTTGTGCTTCAGCTCAGAGTCCAATTTCCTTAGTACTTCTGATAATAATCGCTTCAATTGGACTTGGGGACAAACGTAATTAATGAGCAGATCATATAGTTTTCCATGAACTGTAATACAACCTGTTAGGACTCTTCCTTAATCACATTAAACGCTATTTCTGAAACATACTATTCCCAATTCAAGGGTGGGATCATTTGGTTAGCAGTGAATGGACATTGCTAAACTTTACACATCTCAAAATCCAAGTTGGTGTTTCTCAACCTATAGTTCGAATGAGCTTCAAATAAACTGTGATGACCCACCTCCTCGATTCTCTGAAATCGACACTAATACACCCTTGGTATTCTCGTGCCGCAAATCCAAGTGCCGGAGAGGCGGATTATCATGAATAAGGAAGAAAATAAAGACAAAACATAATCTCACATATATTATTTCAACATATAATCTTTACAGTGGAAATTTAAATACATTTATTAGAGTTAAACATGGACAGTGTAAATATATATCCCTACAAATGCGGAATACAATAGCACAAGATTGTGGTGAAAATGGATAGCAATCTTCGAAAGAATCTTCTAACTCCATGCTTTGAGCTCGATCTAGATTTCTTCTAACTAAACCTGACTACTAGGTTGCTCGGGAAAACTAGGACACCTACAGTTTAGGGAAGGAAAATAAACTTTGGGTCAGTCATGGAAATGGTGTGAGAAACTTAAAATACGAATTTGAAAAGAAAAAAGTATTTCATAAGACCACGCCTACGCATAAATACGAATGGCTTTTTACCTTATGATAACTAAAACATTTTCTATGAAAAAATCATTTGATATTATTTTTAATGGCATTCCTTGGAAAACATTTGCAAGAAAGCTTATTAATCTTAGCCGAAATTGTTATCATTATTAAATTCAGCATATGTTAGGCTCTACAAACAAAACTCTTACATGGCTCGTTCGGAGAATGGATTTTCGTACAAAGGCAAGTAAGGGGCTACTATCCGTATAGTACATCTCTAGAGAAATGTACCAAGAATACACAAACAATCCTCCACATCTGGCATGGTCGGTCTATCCCTATTTAGCACTCATACATGGCCTGGATAGAAACTGAATATGACATCACCCCGGTCGTTACTGGCCTGCTTGGGGCAACAAAGCATACACCACATACTCGATATATAAGGTAATCTAGAAGGCTGATGACCATACCCTAATGGTTGCGACCCACATAACCTTGCAGCGTACCCTATTTAAGCCATTACTAAGTGATGAGGCCTGAGGTACCGATTATCTTTCACATAGCACATTCCACTTTGGATGCCACACTACCATTCCATAGTTGCACAACTAATTTCCATAAACGTATTACTCCTGAGCTTGCATGTCTTAGGAAAGACTGTTAAGTTAAGGGAAGTTGTCTTCTCCACTACCAAATAGATGATACTTTCATAGAGATCAATTCATGTAACTAGAAATGCAATGTCAAACATACAACCTTACAAGTTGCCCAGGAACAGGACAAACCGAAGGTATTCTCCTACCACATCCTATTGGGAATTACCCCTAGGATTAGCAGCGAGAAGTCCTTGCATTGAAGATCTAAGATGAAGAACTACTGCCACATAATATAATATGGGAAATTTGCCCCAAGGGTCGGTGACAAGCAGCCCAACATTCCATCTTCCAAATCATATCTATGTCTTCACTTCGAATACGTAAATTGGTTCGAAATGTTCTTCGGATAGGAATTACCCCAAATCTAACCCTGGTTCTTTCGCATCTGTTATCGATAAAATGGATCAAGTAAATAGGTGAATAATATTTGATTAAATCATTCCATTTATCAAAAATATCTTATTAGAGATATATAACTTTAAAACATTTCTTTCCGATATATACGGAATCATTAAACCTCTCTTATCAAATCCTTTAATTACTTAAAAACCTTTTTAAACTGGAAATAATTCGTAATCATTTCACTTTTCACTTAGAAAAATATTTCAAAATCACTTCTTTTAAATCCTAACATAAATTTCTTAATTCAAAACTGAAAATTTTGAATGAGTTAAATCCATGTTATCTAGGATTTTAAATCCAAAACCAGTAAATATTAAGTGAGCAAAATCTATAGAAATCATCTAATTCTACTCAATATCAATTCCCGTATTCAACAAGTACTATGGGTGGAATAACAGCGAAATCACCTTTTGATTCCATGAGTAGTATGAGTTCCCTCTTCGGGCTTTAACACCAAGTATAAGAAGATTATCCCCATAAAATCCAAATTATTAATATTTGATTTTTTTGTAACGACCCGGTATTTTCTACCATTTGCATCCAAACATGTCGGACTTGAATTGCTCAACATATCAGATTGTTAATTTATATTTGGCAAACCTCAACATATACAGTAAATAAATTAATCACAGAATCACAGACACAGAGTATTACAAAAGTAAGCAGCGGAATAGATAAGTAACAGAGTTGAAATAAAATACAACAAAATATCTCAAATACAATGCTGTCTCGAATACAAACAGATGACAAATCTGAACCAGCAACTGGATAACTGGAAGCTGAATAGATATAGATGAATCTCCAAGCGAAGCTCCAACTCCAAAGGTGAGTCTCTAATGCTGTGGCACTCAGTCTAACCCGAGCGTAAAGCAAAACACAAAACACTCGAGTCGGGATTAACATTCTTTATCAATAAATCCAACTCAAGTGAAATATCAACTGAAATACAAGTAACTTAAAAGATGTTTGGGATTTCCATCCTCTAAGGATCCATGGAACTATCTACTATGTAGTAATATCCGCTATTATAATATGTCTATAGTAAAGTAAAGGTATCAAAATAGCGTTAAGGCGTTACCCATATCCCCCTTAACACATTTTATATATTCTCGTAGTCTATACAATGTCTTACGCTCCTCCGTAAACTGGAGGTTTACCCAGAGGACATCATATAGGTACGGTACAAAACAAACTCGTAGAAGGCGCTCTAGGGCATGTGAACACGGCACACGAGGAGATGCCAGAGTAGATATACCAATTGCACTCCCGGACTGGTGGTGACGCATAGCAGCTACTATCGCCCACCTCGGACACACTCCCATATCAAAAATCGAGAGGTGGCCACCAAAACAATCACAAAAGCCATAGAATGGTATCGAAGAAATGTGCCCGATCGGAGGAATGACCTCACTTCGCCCGATATAGCTCTTGATTTTAGTCACATCTAAGCTGACCCACGGGAGTCAGGGTCACGTCATACCATATAGAATCGTCGCCAAACCATCCTACTTCATTTCTAGAATCTCCACCATGTACACGGTTGTTAAAGTGGTTTTCGGTATTGGCAGAGAGTAAGACAATATCTGATCCCGGTCTCTTTAACAACCAATCGTTATTATAACACCATGGTCATTTAAAAATATTTTATACTTCAAAACCAAAATATCATTTTCCATTTCAAAACCATACCGATACTATATCCTTTTTCTCTTCAAATATATCCATATCCAAAACCATAGCACTTTCAAAGTTATAACACTTTCAAAACCAAAACTCTTTCCTTTAAACAGTTTAGATATTAATACTAGTATATATAATAAAATAGTTTATAAAATAAAATAGTTTATATTAAAAATGGTTTATACTAAAATAGTTTATATTAAAAGTAATTTATAAAGTAAATTATAATTTAAAAATACTTTATATAATGAAATAGTTTCCTCAAATTTCACAAATCGATTCAAATCAACTCGAATTCCAAAATTCCAATTAAATTCAATCTCAATTCTTTAACTTCGATTCAATTCAGTTTCTCAATAAATCATTTCAAATTATATCGATTTCAAATACAGATTTGAGCCACGAAATAAACCATTTAAATTTCAATATATTTCAAAGCTTTAATATTCAAACATTTTCAAGATTAGATTTGATAATTTCATATATATCAAATTTTAACTTCGTTATTATTTAGTTTTGAAATGTTACTTAATAAATCCAGTATCATTTAAATAACTTTAAATTACATTAAACTAAATATTTCCTTCGATTTATTTAAACTTGAAATATCCATTTAATCACCTTGAATCAAAAATCAAGTTATAAAATCATATCTTAAAACCCTCAAATTCAATAAGTTCCAGATCGATTTAATTAAACAAAATTCTTAATTAAATACAATTTCGAATAAATTCAAATTAATCTTTCCAACCTTAATTTATAGAAATCATTAAATCTATTTTAAAATATAATTTTAAATAACTCTTAAACATATTGTATTTTACTTAAATCAAACTTTATTAAATTTAAAGCTTATTATTAAATTTATTTTATATTAAAACTTATTAATATATATATAATATTTTCAAATTTAAATAAAACCATATATATTTCCTTTCAAAACCATAGAAATCATTTTCAATATATATATATATATATATATATATTGACCAACAGTGTCTGTATATAATTTTCTATCCTATGGTCAAGTGATACAGATATTTATCATTTCAATCTGTAATTTAAATATATACGGGTATATATCATTTCAACCTGCAATCCCAAATTCAATTCAAATGAAAATCGCTTGGGTTTATCATTTCAACCCATAACGATTTTCTCCTATTCTACAGTTCGTTCGGGTATGTATCATTTCAACCCATAGGGAATTCTACACTAACATGGAACTTGCAGAGTGATAACAGATATGATAATAATAATAGCAGGCATATATAAACAACAGGATATGGTGTCATATCCCACATGTGAACAATTACATATAAATGCATATCATATATGACAATTTAAATAATTAACAGTTCAATTTAGCAGTATGTTTCAATTTTCGTTTCAATTGAAATTAAATTTAATAAATATAAGAACGTTAATCGTGAGTGATTGCTCACCTTTCGAGGCTAGATAGATTTGGCAAAGAAATGAGCTATGAATCCAGGCACGAATTTGACGAACAGAGCTGATAATAGGAATCGATGAAACAAATCGAATCAGTTTTGAGATAAATGAAATGAAATATGTTAAAGCAAAAATTTAAATTTAGAAATACAAATTTTAAAATAAATTCCCATATTATATATATATATATAAACATAACATATTAACGAAATATATATATATATATATATATATTTGCTCAATCATTATTCAAAATTTAAACACATATATTATAAAATCAACCCATACGCTATATAACAATATATTTAAACTTACATATAACAAATGCATATACACGTATATACCAACTTACATACATATTAAACATACATACATTTCGGCTACACCACAACATCAATGCAGACGGTAAAATATAAATATGGTCATGAACAATATACATACAACATATAAACACACGCATAAATTATAGGAGCATTTCACAAGAAGGACAAACTTTGCAGTCCAATTAGTTTCTAGGACACACATCCATAGAAATTAATTTCAAGGCCAAAGTCAGCAGAATAATTACTTTTAAGGACAAAGTCAGCAGTCCAATTACTTTCAAGGACATAATTTTATAGGTTTTTAGGCCTTAGAAACTAATTATTTTGCATTTTGTCATTAAAAGTAATTATTTCAGTTGTGCATCCTAGAAACTAATTGCACTAGCTAAAGAGGCCCTTGTGGCTAATTTCCACTAAATTATATATATATATATATATGCAAGCATAGGAAAAACTCAGTTATATGCCCGAATAGAGAATAGTGAATATATATACAGTACTACCTTATAATATTATACACTGACATATCTATACTTACTTCGACATAAATATTATATACTCTATTCATATATATATATAATACTATTATAAAAATAAATATATATGCGCAGACATGAAAACCGAGGCAAAGGAAAAAAAATGTATGCAACTAATACAACAGAAAAATAAGACACTCAGGCAACAACTTATATTATATTATATTATATCTAGAGAGTCAAAATCTAAAATCACCAGAACTTTCTTTATAAAGTATATAGATATAATAACTTGTCACATACAACATACTTGTTATAGAGTATAAATAAGCTTGCTCAGACCAATCACACACTTAGGTACATATCGATATATACAAATATATATATGAACTTTACATATAAACCGAACTTATATATACTTTAAAATACTATACAAAATATATACGTATACATGAAATATAAATATATTAATATAGAGAACAAACTGTTTACAAAATATATAATATATATAACTAATATAAAAACAAAACCGTTTATATAATATAGAAAAGAAACAGCATATATTTAAATATACACTTACAAATTCCAGATGAAGGAAGAGAGAGAGGTCACGGTAGAGGATCAAGATGCCACACAAGGCTGGAGTTGCTCGAGTGGGTGACTGAGCTTAGGCGTAAGCTTTGTGCGGCGGTCTGAGTTGATGTGGGCCGAAGGGAAGATGAGCACGGACGTGAGCAGGTGGGTCTCGGCCGAAATAGGGGAGGAGTTGCGTGGGTAGGCTTCGACAAAAGGAAGTGGCGGTGGCCGGTCTTGGGTTTGAGACTTGGGAAGGTGGAGCAGTGGGCGAGACTGTCCGGTCGGGAATGATGTGGCGGAGTTGCATGCTGGGTTAATGGTGGAGGGCGGGGTTCGGTCGGTTGCTCGGAGATGGAGGAAGAAGATATGTAGGCAACAGGCAAAAACAAAGAGGAGCAGAAAAAAATGAGGTAGAGAAAGGCTTCAGGGAAAAGGACGCACTAATATTAAATATAAAATTTCAAAGCAAATAGCAGAATGCAAATAAGCAGAAAAGAAACGGACCATAAAAGCAATAGAGAAATGAAATTTAAACGTTGGGAATAATGAATGTCAAGGCACGAGAATTAATGAAATAATAAAAGCAAATTACCGTTGATTTTCAGCCAGGAGATTTGAATTATCAAGACCCAAAAGTCGACCTTCGAAAATCGGCACCCGTACTTCACTTGTACTCAAAATGCCGTAGATTCAAATACCGAATCTGGTTCTCGGGAGCTTATAACAACATTAAGTAAATAACACAGCGGAAGAAAAGAATAATACATTGATATATAATATCGGATACAATATCTGATACAACAGAGTGATACAATGAATATCAATATACATCAGAGATATGATACAACAAATAGCAGCGGAATAGAAAACGATAACACCAGCAGCGGAATAGAATGTCTCCAATAGAATGCTCCAAGATAAGCAACGTCAGTCCATGAACTCCAAGAACTGAACTAGCTCCAGATAATCTACTAAACCAGAATATCTGAAAAACCCAACTCTAGACTGCCCGTGTGGAAAATAGTGGGCACCCAGAGTTTAGGAAGGGAACAATAAACTCCGGATCAGTCATGGGACTGGTGTGAGCAACAAATAGCAAGAGAGTTTAAACATTGAAATCCGCAATGCTTTTGGAAAATGAAACTACCATAAGACCTCCCACCACACACACAATGCAAACGCAGAATTGGAGGAGATTTCTTCTTATGATAGTCAAAGATGCTTACTACGCAAAATCAAATCCTTTTGATATTATTATTAGTGCATAGTGCAGAAAACATTTCGAAAGTAGAATATCAATCTTAGCCAGCATAGGTACCATTATACTATGCCTACTATAGCTACCATATTAGATGGCAGGTTCTACAACTAATACCGTACAAAGTTCGTATTGGAAGATGGATTTCCAACAAATGATCAGGCTAAGGAACTTCCTTTTCCACGATGGGTACGTCCCTGGAATAGACGACCCGAGAACCTAACCGGATCTCTGCCAACACAAGGCCGGGTTACCTCTGCAAAAATAGGTAACTACTGACACGCGTATGCCATCCCCCGATCGCACCGATCTTCCCGAGGATCCCCGATTTCCAACAACCACAAAGTAATAAATTTGCAGCAACCATAGAGGTTAAGTATCTGGGCTCCATACCATGATACCACCTTTATCCAGAAGGAATGACATACACTAAGGGGCGCTACTCCCTAGAACCTTGCCGCATCCTTCCTGTTTTGACCATTTCCGGGGTGTGAGGCTCGACGAAGTCTCGTCCACAAAGCTACGCTTTGTTCACAAAGCCATGCTTCGGGTCAAACAAATGATCAACCTATGATCACAAAGATATAAGATCAAACAAATGATCATATCGCAAATGATCAAACACTGATCATCACACAGCAACACTCAGCATGCCACATTACCAAATTGGGATATATCGCTGATAAATTTCAACTACATAACCTCTGAGCTCGTACGTCTTAGAGAAGGGTGTTAAGCTAAGAGAATAAATTCTCCGCCACCAACAGATATGTATTTGAAAAAAATCGGCTTTATATCTCAAAGTGTAATGTCAGACATGTATCCATACAAGTCTGTTCCAGGTTCGAACAGAACCGAAGGCACTTCTCACGAAGCCCTTGCAATTCCGGATAACTTTCAATCACGTCCGGACTTCCCGTCACAAAAGAGTGATATAAATCTCTATACCGGCGCGACTCAGTGCAGAGACATTCGACAGGTTGTCCTTTCATTTTCAAAAAATATCCGGTCTTCAACACCGGTCTTCAAATGCTATCCATATACGACGTATCACTATTCGGAATGAGTTATACGACCCAAAGGTCCTTTCCCGGCTAACCCGAATAGTGAGCGAAATATTTAAAAACATACGGATATTGGGATTTCAATTAAGTCACAACTTAAACCCAAACTTTCTTTACAAATGGTTTATCAAATTACCATTTTAATCCTTTTAAACAAAAAGATTTTTATCTTTTAAACAAAAAGATTCAATTCCCAAAGTTCACTTAATTTCACAAAGATTCATTCACAGATTTTCCAAATCAATTTTCCCATTTCAGTTTAATTAACTCGTTAAATCTTTAAATCAAAGATTTAACTTATAGTTTTCAAAACAATTTCATTTCGAATGGGTTAAACAAATCATCATTTTAAATCTGTTAAAAATAGACAGATTTAATTCATAGCTTTCAAAAAGAATTCATTCATAACTTGGAAAAAACATTTTTTCAATTTAATCTTGAAATTCCTTTAATTTAAACTGGAATTTCTTTTCTTATCTAAAAGCTTTTATCATTCGAAAACAACAGTTTTCAATTTGGAAATCTGATTCATTCATACGAGTTGAAATCCTTGGTTTAAATTCAAATTTCCAACTTAATACTTTAAAATGGTTTAATTCATACAAACACATTTATATCATCTTTTATCCCTAGTTTCCAAATCATAGATTTCAATTTCAAACTTGAATTCAAATTTAAATCAAATTATTTAAATTTTCAAAACTCGATTAAGTTATTCAAAATGACTTTTATCTTTGAAATTCCATTTCAAAAGCTTTTCACTTTAAACCCAAATTTCCAATTTCAAAATCAATTGAAATTAAAATTTCAATTTCAAAAATATTAACTTTAAATTATCAGTGACTTAATCGATTTCCACGTGAAATCCATATTTGTGTGTGTAACAGTGTGGTCCAGGGGTTCAACACAATAGTGCAACATCAATCATCACATAACAAAATACAGGATATAGTTGATAAGCGATATAAACTATAACGCTCATCTTCATTCACAGATCACAGAGATATATCATAGATAAATAAATTACATCACAGATTAAAACACAAATCAGGGTATATCACAAATCATCACATATCAGGAAATATCAAACAATTCAACATTCAATAGAATTTAAACATCCATAGGTAGGATCAGTTAATTGTCTGAATAATTTAAACAGATTAATTTCTATTAATCAATTACAAATTATCTTGATTTATTATTCTTTAGTCATTTATTAATTAATCATTAATAACAAATTAATTAACCTTTAATTATTAATAAATCAACCGTAATTAATAATTGAGTCAGTCTTTAATCATTAAATAATTAACCTTTAATGATTTAATTATCCTTTAATTAATTATCTTTAATTAATTAATCAACCTCCTAATTGATCATCATTTTAATTAATTATTCTTAATTAATAATTGAGTATCCTTAATTAAAATTAATCTTAATCACTTGATTACTTAACTTCAATCATTAGTTAATTACCTTTGGTTAAGTAACTAATTACCTTAATTTATTTTAAGTTTAAATTTGGGAAATAGGTCAGGTTGTAAATTTGAACAAACTAACTCGAGTAACCCATGATTCACTCGAGAAAAACACTAAATAACTCGAGTAAAACCCTAAAATAACTCGAGCAACATTCCATTTGAATTCAATCAAACTCAAATACTGACAGGTTTAATACATAAACCTGTAACAATTATCACACCCGAGCCCACACACCAACTCCTTCGAGTCCCATATCCCAAATCTTCGAGCAAAAACACGATGCGACCCGAAACAAAACTCGAGAACCCATTTCCCCCAAAACAACAGCTGATACCCAAGATCACCGTGCACCTGCACCGCCACTGCAGCCAACTCCGACCACTCGTGACCACACGCGCAAGTCGACGATCATCCCCCAACACCATTTCGATCTTCAATCCAATTGCAGAGGCTAAAAATCAAAATCGAGCTTCGAGCTCAAAGTGGAAGCAAATGTCGAACTGGTAATTGCCTCAATCACCAGACCCCGATCACCTGAGAAGCTTCACTTCCGACCACGACTTCATCCATCCTCCATCTATCATCCCACCAAATCTGAGAAAGCTCGGTCACCTATAGATGTCGCACCGATAAATTTTCTTCGAGTAACCGAAACTAGGGTTAAAATTTTTAAACGTGCGCCGCCTCATCCACGATGAACTTCATGTCATCACACTATTTTTCCAAGCTTCACTGATCTCTCCTCTACCCACTGGAAGAAACACGACACTTCAAATTGCAGAGATCACCCAAAAATCCCAATATTCCCTTTTCAGTTCAACATAGAACTGCATTCTAAATCTAATTCTAAAAATCGTAAATTTAGTTTTAAAAATCAGAATTTCGAATAATGTTTTCAATTCTAATCCTGAAATAGTGAATTAACATGTTTTGAATTTCACTTATATTCAAATTTTACTCTGTTATCTTAAGTTGAATAAATTTTAAAACTTTAATTCTTGATTCAACAAACATATTTCGTATGAATCTTAAACACTAACATAGATTACGTTATGTGATAATGGGATTTTGAACAAATTCTTGAACCTGGGAATATAATATAGAGACCACAGCATGTTCAAATTATCCATTCATACATACAGAGAATCAACAGCATGTTACTCACCTGTTATTATTTTCTATAATTTGAAATTGACAAGCACAAACAAATTTTTTGTTTAGAGGTCAAAATCCAACATAATCTTTTATTTAGAAATCGAAGTCTAGAATTTATTATATATATATATATAAAGAATTGGATTTAATTTGGATTTGGTTGGATCTGGGAATTACAACAGAGTACTGACATTTTTAACATGCAGGTTGAAAATCACTTTATGCAAACATACTTCATTTAAAGGCCATTACAAATCTATTTGTATATTTAAGATAGGAATTCCTGTTAGGAATTTTGTGGTTTGAATCACCAGAGAGATGTATACAGACCTATTTGCATTCATTCAGATATTCCATCATCACACAAAATCAAACATTCATCATAGCATCAAAATTAGGCTTTAAAGAGAAGGTTGCTCACCTTGTTTACCCAGAAGAAGAACAGAGAAAAATGTTGAAACAGGTTTTGATAATTCAAGTTGAAAGCCTTCTGGTTTTGATCTCTAGTTTGTATTGTTTTGCTTGAGTTTTGAATGACGTTCTTTTTCTCAGTTTCTTTCTTAGCTTTATTTTTAAATGAAACGAAGTGGTGATGAAGAAAATATAAAGAAAGAAGTATATTGGGATAGAAGTATACAGGGTATACAAAACTGGTACAAGTGATATCTCAGTTTTTCTTTGCTAAGGATTTTCGAAACTGAAATGAAGGAGTTGGAGATATAGAAATGAGTTACAGGTGTTATCATTTTGTACAATATCAGGTACAAATTTTTTCTTTACTTCCTTTTTAAGTTTACGGCCAGAGATTTTTGTATGGAGGCTGAGGTAACTTGTTTGGGGCTGCATTTATGAGCTTGTACAATATACATTTTATTTTCCTTCGGCTGTACAGATATTTTATTTTTGTCTTTGTTTTCTTTATGCTTTTGTACTTGGTTATGCATGTTAATGTATTTATTAACTTCAGCCTTACTTCGGCTGAGATGATGTTTGTGGTGGCTTGCATTACTTGTTGTGATATGCTATTGTACTTTATCATTTACTTTTATTTGTGTTCATGTTTTACTCGGCTGGGATGATGGTGCTTGGTACATAGATATGTTTATTTTTATTACTTTGCCATGTTATACATTGTTATGTTGTCTTCTTTTGTTTTGTGGTTTACAATTCAGTTTGTATTTGTTCAAGTTGTATTTGTTATTTTATTACTTTACAATGTAATTGAATTTCTAATTTATTCTATTTCAAACATTTTACTTTAATATTATCATCATCATTTATTTTACAATTTAAACTCAAATAGAATATATATCAATATATTTATTATTTTCAAATTCACTCATATACGATCGGGGAAACTCGCTTCCATTTTATCGATTTATTTTACTAATTTTATCCAAAAATTTATTTAATTACTCAATTTAATTCAAAAATTCATTTAATTATAAATTTAAATTAAATTAAAATCCAGGGTCGTTACATGAATGGTCACGGAACACAAATAGACTCGAACGGGTACCGATACGGTTGACCGTTTCCCGGTTTCCGCGACGTGTCGGACTCCGAAACACACAAATGAATATACTGCAGAGATCAGCACGACGAGACGATCAAGACGGTATACAGATATTGGTGGTACGATCATCCTATCAAAAGTCGATATCGGTACCGAAAAATGCTGCAAATCTGCCAGAAATAAGATAAACGGGGCAATAACAGTCCAAATTTGAAGAAACGAAATATGACGTCTCACTCAGAAGATGGTTTACAAATTTTCTATATAAAAATATTCAGGTTTGGAAATTATTTTATCATCATCAAAATTAACTGATTTAAATTAAAATAGAATTACACCAGAAAATAAACTTCCATATTATCAGATGAAAATTTAATATTTGCTATGTTTAAATAGACATATTCTAAATGTTAAATTTTTATTTCCAAATTCAATTGTTTAAATTTCACAAAATTCCAATTAAATATATTATTAAAACTATTAAAATTTATGGGTCATTACATTTTTATCCTTTATACTTTGGAAAATTTTGATCCGAGTAAATAAAATTTACTATCCCATCCGTCGAGTCATTCCGGATAGCCAGGGAGAGTATGGAATTGGTTTTCCAAACTCAAGCCTAAACGCTATTTTTCTTACACCCAAAAGGCGGTCAAGTTATTTGATCGACTCTAAATCATTTAACATTTAACCATTCCATAAATCCTTCCAATCATCTTTAAAATACTTTATCAATCATTTGAAAACATCTACAAAATATTTGAAAAAGAATGGTTGGATTTAAAACTACATTTCAAAAGTTATAGAAAAGTTCCGCGGAAAGTGCTTTTCAGGCTATATTGATCAAAACGACATTTTATCATTTGAAAATTTGTTTTTATAACTCAAATCACTTTTAAAAGATTTTTATAGTTTATTTCATATTTTTAAACAATATTAAAATACCATTTTTAAAGAAAACCTCTTATGTATTCCGAACTGCAAAACTTCGGTTTTTCCAAAAACTTATTTTACTCATATTTCAAAAGTTTGCTTATCAAAATCTCGATTTTCTTTCTTTGTTTGAAGACTATGGATATAACAGTTTGGAAAATTATCAAAGTCTTTCTTATCAAAATCTCGATTTGCCAGGCGTGAGTCCGAATTCGACTGTTTACAAAAAGTCACATTTCGGACTTTAATTCAATGAACGATGCTATATTTAAATAAAACATTTAAAAATATAATCGTAAAAATATGCGGGTTGTTACAAAGGTAACTTCTCTTAGCTTAACACCTTTTCTAAGAGGTACGGGCTAAGGAGTTATACATTTGTAGAAATCAGTTGTGTGATTATGGAATGACAATGTGGCATTCAAAGAGAAAGATGATGTGCTATGTGAAAGGTAATCGTTACCTCAGGCCTTACACTCGGAAATGACCGAAACAAGATAGATGCAGTAAGGCTATGTGGTTCGCAACCATTAGGGTATGATCGCCCCCTTCTAGATATATTTATTCCCACTATGACGTTGGGTATTAAATTAATGTGGTGTATGCGAAGAGAGCTCTCGGATAGGTCACCTAGTCATTTGTATGGAAATCCATTATCCAATAAGTGCCTGCCATTTTGTTTGTAGAACCCGCTTTTGGGGTTAGTATGATGGAATTTAATAATGTAACAATTTTGGCTAAGATTAATAATTTTACTTGCAAATGTTTTTAAATAAATGTCATGAAAAATAATATCCCTTATTTTTACGCAATAAAGATTTGGTTATCATAAGGTAAAAGCTCATTCCGTGTTTATGTTCAGTGTGGTCTTATGAGATACCTTTTTGTTTTCAAAATGCGTATTTTTCAGTTCTCGCACCAGTCTCATGGTTGACCCGGAGTTTATTTTCCTTTTCCTTAAACTTTGGTTTCCTTAATTTTCTTGGACAACCTAGTAGTCAGGTTCAGTATAGATGAAATATGGATAGAGCTCGAAGCATGGAGTTAGAAGATTCTTATCTATTTCCACCACTCTTGTGCTATTGTATTTGCATTTGTAAGGACACAAATTTATAACTGGCTATGTTTAACTCTGATAAATATATTTTAACTTCCACTGTAAAGATTATGTTAAAATAATATATATGTTATTCCATTCGTATGAGATTCTATTCTATCTTTATTTTCTTTCTTACCCTCAATTCGAGTTAGACATGTGTGGTTTATTGTCAACTCAATGGGTACAGAAAAACGGTTCATTACATGTATGTTCAGGATTTTACAAGTTTTAACGTTCTACTTGGGATGGATCTGTTAGCTCAAAATAATGCGATATTGGATTGTGAGAAACAAACTGTAGTGTTAAAGAAGGGAATGGAGGTTCATACATTATCTTATGAAGATCCTAGCTTACTTATGAGTACTTTCCTTATTCTCTTGATGTGGCGGAGGAGTTGGATTCGATATTGATTGTTTGGGAATTTGTAGATGTCTTCAAAAACGTGTCAGGTTTACCGCCTCATCATGAGATAGAATTTTGCATTGATTTGGTTAAAGCTGCAAAACCTATCGTGTTGCTTGTCTGTAGACTTGCACTGAAGGAGAAGTTGGAGCTATCTAATCGGGTTAGTGATTTGTTACAAAAGAGCTTGATCCAACCGAGTCGTTCGAGTTGGAGCACGCCCCTCATCTTTGCTACGAAGGTGGATGGTTTTTTCAGACTACGTGTGGACTACTACAGGCTCAACAAGCGGACTGTTAGGATTAAGTATCATTTTCCTAGGTTAGATGACTTGTTCGATCAAGTTCACGGAGCTCGAATGTTTTCTCAATTTGATCTTGCTTTGGGTTCCATCAGTTGAGGGTGGCAGAGAAGAGTGTACCCTTGACAGATTTTAGGTCCGATCAGTTTTATGTGTAGTTAGTTATGCCATTTGACCTAACTAATGCTCTAGCATATTTCGTAGAGGATCGGGTTTTCCAAGACATGCTGAATAAGTTTGTCCTTGTATTTGTCGATGATATTCTAGGCTATTCCAAGATCGAAAAGGAACATACGCATCATCTGAGGATTGTATTAAACACTAAGAGAGCATTTGTTGAAGGCTAAGTTCTTAAAGTGTCAATTTTAGCATTCAAAAGTTAGGTTCTTAGGTCATGTTGTTTCAGCAGTGGGCATTTCTATTGATCCCGCTAAGGTTGTGGTCGTTCAGGACTGGAAAAGGCCAGTAAGCAATATTGATATTAGGAGTTTTTTGATCTAACAAGTTATTATATGAGATTCATACAAGATTTCTTGAAGATTGCCTCTTGCTTAACGAATATGACGAAGAAAGATGTTAATTTTTTTTGACGAATAAAGGCGACAAGCATTCATAGAGCTCAAGGAAAAGTTAATGAGCACTCATGTTCTTACTATGTCAGATGGAGGCGAGGGTTTGGCTATTTACACTGATGCATGTGGAACAGGTTTAGGTGCTGTGTTGAGGATAGATAGCTTACTCTGATATATATATATATATATATATATATATATATATATATATATATATATATATATTATAGTTTTATTTTGTAAAGATCGTGTATATGTTATATATAATATATACTCATTATGATGTGAGATTTTGTTCTGTCTTTTATTTTCTTTCACCCAAACAATCTGCATTTGCAGCACTTGGATGCTCGGCACGTGAACATCGTGGATGTATTAGTATCTATTTTGAGGGTCGAAAAGGCGACTTGTCACACCTACAATCGATATGACTTCATCAAAGAATAAAAAACTTCCCTATCGATACAAGGACAATGCTGCAACTGAATCTACTTAAGAGTTACAGAGGCTACATTGTTTATTTATTCTTTTGCGGTTCTTTTAGTGAATCATTTGCTGGTACCTTGATCTCCTTTTGTGTTCAATTATATTTGTTTGGTTAAAAAAACAAATTGATTGTTGTTGATTTTAGTAATAGAGTGGCTTGTTATTTACTATTACATGTGTAAAATAGATATTTTGTAGAGAACTCTCAACAAAACTGTCTAAGCATGTATTTGGATACTTGAAAAATTCGAAATCCTTCTCATTCGTATGTGAAAGCAGATAGTTATCCGATATCAGAAAAAATGAATATGAATACGGATACAAAGACATCCACATTCAAAAATTATCCATCCATTTTTATCAGGATTATAGCCTATATTATGTGTTTTTTGGTACAATGAAAGATGTATTTATTGTTTTATTAAATTAATATTTTATATTATACACATTTAATGTATATTAATTGTTCAAAACTATTTTTCATCATCATATTTGTTGATTTCGTGCACTTTTATAACCAGTGTGATTGAAAAAAAAAATTCAATTATATTTCTTTATTTATCGATCATTAGTGGATGGATAATTATCTAATATCCATCCGTATCTACGGATTCAGATATCCAATATCCGAAAATAATTTCGAATGCCAATGGAGATATAACACTATTTGTATCCGAAGATACTCGTTGGTGGACCCAGAACTGTCGTGCTCTAACAACCACACATAAAACAAATCAACAAAGGCCAAAAGGCGTATACAAAAATCTAATCGATTTTTTTTTCCACGGGTATTTTTGAGATTGCAAATTGTTGAAAACACAGTTTCCCACAACTTGATAAAGTTGGGATGTTCCGTAATGTAGTTTTTTAACGGGTGTATGCTTTTATAGTTGAATTACAATCTAAATAATAAAACACGATATTAATTAAAAATATGCAATACAATATAGAAACAACCTAGGTAACATGTCCATCATATAAGCATACGAACATAACAATATCTATAATAAGTTCGGATATAGCACATAATATTATTCTACATCTCCCAGTTATATAATAAGTTTGAATATTACAGTAAAAAAAACTATTAGAAATAGACAGATATCTCACAATATTCTTCCTGAAACAAGGCGAGCACACAATTGCCTTTTTAGAAGAACCATCGGTCCACTTACACAAATAAATATAGCTGGACACATAACACATCAAATACTGGATCACCGTTATTCAAATCGAAAAACGCAGGATCAAGCTTTGCAGCAAATCTCTTCAATTTTTCAACCAATCTCAGTAAATCCAGACTCGGTCATGCCCTCAATATATTCACTTTGAAAAGACCATTCAAGTGTACATCCCTTATGGTCACGTCCCTTCACTACTTGCATGGTAGCCATATAATCCTCGTATCCAGTAAAAGTGTAAAACACTGTAAAAATATAACTATAAGGCATTACGGAAAAAGCTAAAGTAAATAAATTATCTAGTAATTAAGGAAAATTAAAAATTCATTCAGTAACTGAATTGTTATTGAAAATCCAACAATAAGGCATATATGCAGTTAGTTACATGCACAAACAGAAGTTATTACAATATCGCTTACAAGAACACCATAGGCAAAAGCAAAAATGATTATGAGGAGAAACAGTACCAAAAGATAAAAGTTAAAACAACCAGGGTTAGAAATTATGGTCTCACCCAGTAAAGAGCTCTTCTCCTCCATCCTTATCAAAAGTATAATATTTAACACACTTCATATGCAAGCATAGTTCACAGCAAAGAAATGCAAATTTCAAGATAAGGTATGCACTGATTAGTTCCCTAGTTTTACCAGAATATGCAAACAATTGAGTTGAGCATAACTTAGCCAAATGATGCAATGAGGAATCCATTGTATAAGCTGGTAAACTATGCTACAGACCCTTCTATGTGAAAAATAGCCTTTTGCCCTTGACGCATCATGCGTTCTTAACATGCAGCCTAATGAAAAACTTTGTGCTTCAGCTCAGCATCCAACTTCCTTAGCAGTTGTAACAATAACCTCTTCAATGTGACAATAATCATAGAAACAACATAACAACGGTTAAGTTAACGAATATAACCAAATTACAAAGATATATTTCAACATAACAAAATACCACACATAAGTAAAATACTACAACTATTAACATATATTAGCCTCCATTACATGAATCATTTTCATGAATCTATTAACTACGACTTAAAAACAAAATTTCAAATAGGTATAACAAATGACTACAATACTAATCTAGAACAAACACTACTTGCATATATCCAAACCTACATAATTAAGTTGCTCATGCGATGAAACAAGACATAAGTCATTTCACAAAGCTTAAAAACCATGTCCTCTTAGGAAACTACAACGTAGTCTTTTGCATGTGCAGAAGCTTTACATGTGGAGGTACATTAATCAATTTTTTATAATAATAATATGCTTCCCATTTGAAAAGAATAAAGTAACTCTAAAAATGCTAAGACAATCCAAATGAGAACAATAAACTCTCTGGAACTTTTGAGTTATTTGGTATTTTTATAAAACGAATGCAGGCTAAGACAATATGGTGTTCAAATGTTTGTTAAGAAAAATCGAATGGGTATTCCTTTTTTTTAAGTTATTTAGTTTGGAGTTGTTAGAGCTATTCAGTTTTTTGGGGTATTCAGAGTTATTTGGATGTCTGTTAAGAAAAATGGAGTACATATTCTCCTTCTATTCATTTTTCTTTTATAACCCAATATGGCATTCATATGTGTTTTCTCTCTTTTATTTTTCTAAAGATATATTCTTAAATCTTTCAAATCTGTACGTGCATTATGAATATTTTTCCATCCCATATATATGGCTAAATATATTATCATGACAACATATTAACAATAAAGTAATTTTTCATGATCATATTACAAAAATATATTTTGGCATAACAAATTACCACGCATAAGTACAAACTAAAACTAGTTACATATTAGCCTCCACTACATGAATCATTTTCATGAGACTTTTAACTATGACATAGCATAAATTTTCAAACAGATATATAACAATTAACTATAGTACTAATCTGGAACAAATACTACCTATATATATCCAATCCACATAATTAAGCTGCTCCTCGTGGTGAAACAGAAGATAAGTTATTGCAGAAAGCTTGAGAGACCTCGTCCTCTTTGGAAACTACAATGGTTATTTACATGTGGAGTAATCAAGCTTGATTATTTTAGTTTCACAGAGGCATTCTTGCTGATTTCTAACGCACTCGAAAAAAATAGCAAAGAAAAATTACACTTATGGAACCATATGACGTGACATTCTTTTAAATCAAATACATAATCGCTATGGCACAAAATGTGGATCAACATACTATAGACTACCTTTCTTAGATCTAAACACATAGAGCTCAGAGAGCACAGCAATCTTACAAAAACATTACATGACAAAAAATGACTGGTAACTTTTGGACTAAAGATTAAAAAACTCAACCGCATTAAGTTTCAACATATTTATAAAATATTTTTATTTAGTTCGTTCACTTTTATATTTCACCGTGATAAAAATTAAAACTTAATAGATAAAACTTCACAGAACGGTTGTTTGTGCCACGCTATTCGAAGATGGGTTTGCTCTAGGTGTGGACAGAAAAACACCGTAAAAGATATTACATTAGTATTTAAATGGTTATTTTTAAGGTATTTTTGGACTAAAGATTAAAAAACTCAACCGCATTAAGTTTCAACATATTTATAAAATATTTTTATTTAGTTCGTTCACTTTTATATTTCACCGTGATAAAAATTAAAACTTAATAGATAAAACTTCACAGAACGGTTGTTTGTGCCACGCTATTCGAAGATGGGTTTGCTCTAGGTGTGGACAAAAAAACACCGTAAAAGATATTACATTAGTATTTAAATGGTTATTTTTAAGGTATTTTTGGACTAAAGATTAAAAAACTCAACCGCATTAAGTTTCAACATATTTATAAAATATTTTTATTTAGTTCGTTCACTTTTATATTTCACCGTGATAAAAATTAAAACTTAATAGATAAAACTTCACAAAACGGTTGTTTGTGCCACGCTATTCGAAGATGGGTTTGCTCTAGGTGTGGACAGAAAAACACCGTAAAAGATATTACATTAGTATTTAAATGGTTATTTTTAAGGTATTTTTATTTTTATAAGAAAGTTGTCTAGATAGGTAATAACTAGATCCTATGTGACCCCGGCATATTTAGCATTAACCAACTTGTGTCTTTGATACAAACACATAAATTATTAACTTCCAAAGTTAAAATTTGAATCTCTATCTATTCCGGTTTTAAATTTAGTCAGTACTACCACTTCGTATATGAATCATTAACATCCAAAGTTGCTTTTGGAAACATACTTTCCCAGCAGTGAGTCTTTGTTTGAAGTTTGAAGAATTTCACTCTCTAACACTTGTTCTTTAATTCAACTTTGTCTTCCAATATTTTTAAACTTATAATTTTGTTTTCGTGTTCAGTTACGGACCTTAATGACATCTGTACCGATGTAGACGATGAAGTGTCAAAGTTAATAGAAATAAAAAAAGTACGCATTGCAAAATGCGGCAGTGCTAGCAAATGTGATGAAGTATGTGGACGTTTGATTTAATTAGTAAGTACTTGCAAAAATAAACAAGTAAAAAAATTGCTTATTATGTACAATGCATTAATTATATCTCTTCTTACAAATTTAACCAAATGTCCATACAGTGCATCACATTTGTTACCTTACAAATTCAACCAAATGTCCACATAATGCATCAAATCTGCTAGTACTACCGTATTTTGCAATGTATACTTCTCCAAAATTTACTAAGTTTGATGCTTCATTGTCCAAAAGGATACAAGTGTTATAAAGATCAGCAATTGAAACAAGATAATCAATAGTTTCTTTGGATGTTAATGATTCGGGTAACTATTCGTATCAAGACACAAGTTGCTTAATTATATTTGGTTATTTCAAAATATGCAAAGGCTACATATGATCCAGTAATTGCATGTGTGTGTGTGCGCGCACGCTATGTTCACGCGTATTATATATATTGCAGTACATAACACTTATTTGAACAAAACTTCCTTAAAAATTGAAAAATACTTTAAAAACAACAGTTTAAATATTGAATATAACACCTTTTACATAGGCCCGCACCTAGGAAAAATCCATCTTTGAATAGCATTGCACAAATAGTCGTTCAGTGGGCTTCTAACGGTCAAGTTTTAATTTTTATCTTCAGTTAAACATAAAAATAAACGAACTAAATACATATGTTATAAAAATATGTTGAAACTATATGTCGTTGAATTTCTTTTTAGTCCAATTTTTTTAAAATTTTCAAATCCAAAGTCAAATGCGGAATTCAAAATTTAAATTTAATATGAAATTTTAGTATTCTAATATTCAAACTTAAAATTCAATATTAAACTACAAATTAATGTAATGCAAATGTTCAAAATATAATTTGAAAATTTCAAAATTCTAATTGTTATAGGTAAATTTTAGCACGATTAACTAATGATTTTGAGATAAATGAATCATCGAAATATTTTTGAGTCACAATTTTGATATGGGGTGCAGCCTATTATTTGCTAAGTACAATTGTTAGTCACTATGAAAACTACAACGTACTTTTAGAAATGAAGTATCCGAGTGTTTCATACTGTTTGTCATTTAGATGGGGGTTCATTGATTAAAGCCTCACTTAATTCCGAGTTAGTATGAAGGAATTATTACATTTTAAACGAAAAAAAATTACAACTTCTACCTAGTCGGAGTTTAGACATAGGGATATAGATTATTATTTTCTAAATACAATTGTTAGTCAGCATAGAGGACTACGGCGTACATGAAAAATATGAAGTGTCTGAGTGTTTTTTACTGTCTGTAATTTAAATGCGAGTTCATTAATCAAAGTCTCGTTTGATTTGGAGTTAATATAAAAAAATTATTTTAGTTTAAAAAATAGTGATTTCTTTTTAGACAAAGTTTAGATATGAAATGTAGCATGTTATTTGCCAAGTACAACCGTTAGTCACCATGGAGAACTACGACGTTCAGAATATGAAATATCTGAGTACTCCATATAGTAATTATATATGCAAATCACATGGAGGTCCGGCATGCAAATTTTTATAGAAAATATATTTGAAAGTATTAGCCAGTCAGACTATGAAGCAAATCCATGCACGATTTAATCATACAGTAGCCATGGCATATAACCAAGATAATAAATAATGACAAATAGAAAGTAATACATACAAAATACTATAATGTATGTGTTCAGTAATTATCGACTGAGCACTCACATTGAAGTATTATGGATTTCATTTGGTTCCCTAGGTATAATAGCAACATTATTTCACTTGTTTGAAATTGTAATTATCTTAAACTTGCAGACATTTTAATAGTATAATGTACCTGTTCACTCTGCGTTGTATTCATCGTAGACATTCATGGTGAGCAGCAGCAATTGTAGCATGCAGAAGATTACAATCCATCTCTTTCTTTTCCTTCTCATCATATATAATGTTGAGACTTTGTTACGAAACCAATAAGATGAAGCTAATGACGCCAAACTGTACGTCTGTGGTGGAGATTGCGATCCATGCCTGGCTGCCCAAATGCCTGCAATAATTAACGGTTTGAAGCCTAACAAAAACACTGAATATGCAGTTGAAG
The DNA here is from genome assembly GCA_030737815.1 of Allium fistulosum. NCBI lineage: Eukaryota > Viridiplantae > Streptophyta > Magnoliopsida > Asparagales > Amaryllidaceae > Allium > Allium fistulosum. The sequence goes on along the minus strand of CM060905.1, from coordinate 744,756,238 downwards.
GCTGAAAATGCGAGCCTGGTAACACTATCTACAATCCATAAATTTTATCTAATTGTTAATTCTATTAGTATTGTAACATAAACTATACTGCATAACATATTTTATTTTGGTAAGCTAGAAATTAACTACGTTACTGCATATTGTGTTTGAGTTTTATGGGCTTGCCTAATTAGCCAAAAAAGGTGCCTGTTACTAAACAAACACCTAATACAATATATTAAACTTATGTTGAAACATTTGTATAATTTCATGGCAACATTAGTAAATATTATCAAAGCTAAAGCATGTTTTTGCCTCGAATTCTGGACAATCTAAATGGTGGCATTTTTCATTTCCTATTCCCACTCTCGCTCTATCTTTCAGCTTTTAAGTTATGTTCATAGTGTATGGATTTTTCGTGTACTTTCAGATAATGATTCAAGCCAGTTTAACCGCACTAATTTGATGATGAAAGGACCTAATTTCTACAAGCAAAATATTGTGATTTCATGATTAAATGATGAATATGTTTCAGACTTTCAGTATTGTTACTGACCTGATTACAAATTATCACAAGTTATGGTGAAAATAAAATTCAGCTGTGAAAAAAATCTTGACATATCTACAGCCCGCCCATGGTGTAATGACAGTTGTAATTGCAGAAGACACCAAAATAAAGTTTCCAACCAAAAAAAAAATCATGTGCAACTTGTAAGGAACAAGACCTATATGTTGATACAACGATAAATTAGAAAACTAGATAACTCATGGACTTGCATTTATATAACCCGACGAATCAAAGGAAGCAAAGCTGCGAGAAAATCCACCTTCATCGGTATTCTATCCACCTGAGAATTCACTACTTCCCAATATGTCACTCCACAAAAAGCAACAAGAACAACTAAACCAAAAACTAATAGTTTAGAAATGAAATAAATATGATTATAATAAGGAAGGTATTATGGTATAGTTTGGCTTACCTGAAAATATGGAAATGCATCAAGCAGAAAAGATATAAAATCGATATGTGGCAAACCACGAAATGATGGTAGAATAGCAGTAACTAGCAAAGCGATTACGGCAGTTATTGCCCATTCATGATGACAAATCCATCCCTTGTAACCTAAAGCATGTAAGGGCTTTGCAGACGCAATTGTGCCAAGGGCTACAACTGATCCAGTAAATATGAATATGCTGACAAAAAATAATACTCCCTGTAGAAGAAAACCGGCACAGAAAATTTACACAAAAATATAAGTTGATGTCTATGAGATATCAAGTGCATCCAGTAAATAAATCAATCATAAAGAAGTTAATGTGCTACAGACGTTTATAAATAACAATCAAACCACTTTTAAAACTGGGCTGATTATATCCTTCGGTTGCATTATCAGGGAAATAAAAATTTATTTGTGCACAAGAATAGCCATTTACTTAAATGTGTGATGATATGAAAAGAACAGAAAAATCTTGAAAAGATGCATGCAAAATGTAATAATATCTCCTTCCCACGACTTTGATGATTATTCATGTGAGTTACAATATCAGGTGTAAAAGCCAAAAACAATATCTTTGACTAAGACAAATAATATCTTTAAAGTGAAATCAAAATCCGAGCTGTTGGCAAGATAGTAGCCACAACCTGCAGCTAGTGAGGAAGGAAACAAAAACATGTAGTCCTATGTTCACTCTGTTACATCAACCACCCATAAACCTGAGCCATGCACTTGACCAAGTTCAGTAATACAGCAAAATTAGAATAGTTGTTTAGATGACAATTTGATGAATTTAACAACAAATTCCATAGGAAAAATTTTCTTAACTGCACAAATGCTGCCAATTGAATAATTTACAACACGATTTAGCACATAAATCGTGAAACGAATTATATAAAAATATAGTGATGAACATAAAATATAGTTTTAGAAAACAATCCTGGTATAATGAGAATTGTGTATGATTTCCTCCATATAAGGAACCATGATACATATGCTTCCTTGATCATCCCACTTTCCATTATCTTTTATAAACAGTAAACTACAACCCACTGAATCCATGAACGTTGGCCAGTTGAATTATTATACACAACCAAATTTAAAATCTAGCAGTCAAAGTAAATATATGTGAAATTTGTGTGGCACATGTTAAGATTAAGACAACACTAGCATGCCCATATATATTCAATAAGTTTAGAATATTGTGAGGTCTAATTATCGTATTAAGTGCTATGTAACAACTCATGGTTAGCGTTTACCTAAAATAACAAGTGTAAGTTGTTAACAGTTAATAGTGTTCTCCTAGCTAACATCTCAAGAAAATCTTGTTAGTTATACTGACATGTATTTTTTTCTAAAAAACATAATGGTTAAAAATTTTGACAATCATCTTTTCTTTAAAAAGAAATTATAAGTCATAACTCTTTGCTCAAAAATATCAATCAATTGCAAAAGTTGATGGATTTCAACATCGAATTCTAATTTTTAAAGTTAGAATTCTAGTTCTAAAAATGAAAACGAATGGTTAAGCATAAGTAGATTTTGCAAGGACATAAAAATCCAAATGAAAACTGGTCAAGGTTTCATGATTGCAAAACACCTTAAATGACAATGAAATGATAAGTGAACAAATTTGGATGATAATTGTGGTGAAATGCTCTTGTAGAAAGAAAAAAACATGCCTAATTTTCCCTTTATTTCCATTTAAATCTAGATGTGTAAAAATCTAGTGGGAAAGCAGGTCATCCCAACCACAAACTACCAAGCGCAACTAATGGTTGTTCCACATACGTAGCCTAAAAAAACTTTAATTTGCATTGTGAAGATCAGTAGCATTGAAGGAAGAACAACATTGTTCTTTATTTTTCTAGATAAATCATACATACATCTGATGTTGATAACAGTCACAGTTGTGCCAATATCAACTTCTTAATTCGAAAATCAAATATAAATATATGCATTCAGTGAATGGTTTATGTCCTTACATCCTATCTCCTGTTCACGCCATTTCCCTAATTTTCTTAAAAACTAATACAAAAAAATTCCTATCAATAATGAGAATAATGATAAAGGAAATTAAAATTTAAAAGGATAAATTAACTTGCAGGTCAAAAATTTGCAGTTTGAATTTACAAACTCTAGTTTCTTTTTCATTCCCAATTTAAATAATTCCTGATTCCTTTTTTGAATGGCAGTCAGTAAATGTCTAGCATATCACTTGCAATAAAATCAGAATCAAATACGCAAGGGAATAAGTGCCAAAGTATCAAATCTAGAAATAACAATCAAATTACTTCAATAATATAGAATAGCCAATTTTAATCTGATGAATGATTTTCCCATCACGATCTTAAATCCAATGATCTTACTTGCAATCACGCTTTGAATTTCTTTGGATTGGGGTAGTGATCTACGGTCATGAAATCAACTACATATATAAATTATAACAGTGATGATAATAAACAAGGGAAAATGAGCCTAAAATTTTCACACATCCAAATATAGAGTTCCATAGACACAAGTTCAAATCAATAACTAATCTGAGTTAACCTTTGATCGTGACCAAGATTCACAAAAATTGCAGTAATCAACTTGTTTAGATAACCACCAAACAAAGGTGAAACAAAATTTCCCAGTAAATTAATATAATTATAAGTAAAAACAGAAAAAGCGCATAAAATTTCACCTTTTTCACTTTTCTTGTTCTTCTGTAAATCATGTGAAGCAGGCTAGCCCCTTGGGAGAATTGCGGATTTATAGAATCCTACAGAGAAGATGTTATTGTAGGGTGAAGATGGCATTCTTCATTACTGAAATAGACGGAAGAGATTTGATCATTGAAGGGTAAAACTTGATCTGCGAGTAGAAAAGATAATAAAATACGACTCAACTTCCCTGTTATATATAGGAATAAAATTAAATCCTTTAATAATTAATCATTTACAACCATAATTACATAATAATATAATTTCCATTTTTAAGCCTTGCTCTAAATAACATATAAGTTTTATGTTTTCCTTTCAAAACTAATAACTATACAATAATTTTTTGCTCATTTCCTTATATTTATTTCTTTTATTTAAATTGTTACTTAAATTGTTGCTTGTTTTAGATTGAAATAATAGAATCTAGTTAAAGAATTCAAACACTAAATTTTAAATGGTTTTTCAACTTTTTGGTAACTATTCTCTACTTATTAACTTCAAGATTTTATTACGGGTAAAAATTAAATTTTGTTATATAGCTATATTTTTTACCAAGCACCTTCCATTTATTTAATTCTAATCTCATTTGAGTTTTATATTTGGAATAATAAATGTATTAAGTTTTCCATTCTAAAATTAATAAAAAAAGAGTGAAATTTTGGGTCATTTCTTTATGTTTATGTTTTATTCAGGACTGATTTTTTTATTACTACCTAATTTGTTGTAGTTTTTTAAATTGAAATAATGAGATCGATGAGTCATATGATTGAAAGATTAATTTCAGATATATTTTCAGTTTTTGTGACAATTTATCTTTGTTTCTTCACTTAAAGTTCTTTTATTACTATTATTAATTAATTTATTATTCAGCAATATTGTATCCTGACCACGTGCCACTATCGAGTTTTTTTTAATAGATTATTAGCATATGAATAAAATTGAGCTATATTGAATTTACATTCTAAAATTAATGATTATATAACGATTTTTGACTCATTCTTTAATGTTTATTTCTTTACAAATTAAATTTCAGATGATTTTCGATTTTGTTTCAACTTATCTCTATTTGTTCACTTCGAGATATTTTATTACAAAATTTAGAAAGCAAACTTTATATTTAGACGTACGTTTTGCTAACCAAGTTCCATTTATTTAGACTTTTATGTTACAAATAATATAAATGTATTGACTTTTTCATTCTAAAATTCATATATATATATATATATATATATATATGTATGTATGTATGTATGTATATATAATGATTGTTAGATTTTTGTGTCTATTTTTTTATTAAAGATTAATATTTATATTGGTACCTAATTTGTTATTGGCTTTGGGTTAATAAGATATGCAGCTAATGTTCACAACAAAGAACTGCAAATTTCGAATAAGATATGCACTGGCATTTGTTCTATTAACTATGAAATGTACATTTAACAAAGTAGATGAAACGTTGATCTATTAACTGCAAATTTTTGAGAAGATAAGCCTTTTTCCCTTGATGCATCCTGTGTTCATAATATGCAGCCCAATGACAAACTTTGTGCTTCAGCTCAGAGTCCAATTTCCTTGGTACTTCTGATAATAATCTCTTCAATTACCTCCTCTTTTTTCCGGTCGTATCGGTCTTTGGCCTCGTCTTTCTTCTGGGGCAACAGGGACAACGCCCGTCGTCACCACTGGGTGTCGTGGGACGCGGTTTGTCACCCTAAAAGCGAAGGTGGCTTGGGTCTGCGTAATCCTAAGGACCTTTGTGCGGCCTTTGCTTGTAAGTTGTGATACAGGTTTGGGGCAAACAACTCTTTATGGGCGTCATTCCTCCATGCAAAGTACCAAAGGCTTGCGGGCTCTAATTATACGGGTTCTCCGTCCTATGCTAGTGAGACCTGGAAGCACATGCAGTCGGTGAAGCCGTTCTCTGACTCTCATGGCGGATCTACAGGCTGGGATGGCGCTTCGTTTTCCATTCTGAAAGCCTGGACCTCGGTTAGAATTCCTAGCCCCATTCGTCCTGTGTTTTCGTTCATTTGGGATTCTCGTATTCCCCCCAAGGTCTCTTTATTGATGTGGCGAATCCTGCATGATGGGTTGCCACTAGACGAGAATCTCCAAAAGATCGGCAACCCCTTTGTTTCCCGTTGTAGATGCTGTGGCAATGGGAAACGGAATCCTTGAACCATTTATTTTTTGGTGGTTTTTCGGCCATAGCGTGCTGGAATTACTTCGGGAACCTTGTTGGTGTTCGAGGTAATGCCAGATCTCCTTTTGAACTTCGAAGTACCTGGTGGGCTGGGATCTCTGATAAATCACTTCGTTTGATCGTGTTCCGCTTGATTCCTTGTCTCATCTGCTGGCACCTCTGGTGCGCGCGTAATAAGGCTACCTTCGAGAGCTCTCCTATGGATCCTCCGTCCATTATTCGGCGTGTGAGGAATGACGTCTTCCTGGCTTTCCGTGGTAGACCTTTCAGGGGACCCATGGGCCACCGTTCTGGGCGGCTAGTGGGACTTCTTTCTATTTCGTGTGCTCTAACTTCCGTTAGACTGGGTTTGGTTGAGTCCTTTCGGTTGGGTGTTGGCATTCACCCATCGCTCCCTCTCCCATCCCCCCCCCCCCTTTTTCTTTTAATATGGTTGCTAGATTTCCTGATCCAGGTGTCTTTGGTGTCTTCCCTGGCCTGGAGTTCTCTTTGACTGGCTTTGTCTGGTGATTTCTGGTATTTCTTGTCTTGTGGGCATCCTATCCGGTGGGGTTCTCCTGTGCTCTACTCTGGGTGTTTGGTGGTATTGATGCTTGGGTGTTTCTGGCAGTGTTTGGTTTCTTGGGTTGCTCGTTCTGGTTTTCTATCGTCTTGTTCGAGCGACGATGCTTTCCTTTTGTTGTGCTTGGTTAGAGTATGAGTTGCTTGGGTTGTAGTTCATCTATTCTGCTACTGGCATTATTTGTGGTTCTCTCCGTGGTTTTCAGTGGGCCCTTGCTTTCTCTATGGTGTTCGCCTAGACTTTCTTCTGTCACCACCATTGGGCGGTGGCCTTGCCGGAGCTCGATGGTGTTGTCAGTTGGGCGGTTTTCTTTGGCTCCATCCGGGATGGTAGGTCCTCTGGTGGTTTGGCATTTTCCTGTTCGGCTGCGGGGGGATTGTTGGTTGTGTGGGTGGTGCTCTTTTTGCAATGTTTACTTTGGTTCTCCAGGCTTCTATCAATCAGTGGAGTTTGTGATGGTTATAGCGTGATTGTTTTGCTGCTCAGGCCGGGTCTTGCTACTTTTTTTTCTGTTCTATTCGGCATGGTGTGCGATGGTAGCGTCTCGGGTGGACTGGCCTATACCTTTTCGGTTATGGCGGGATAGATGGTTCTGTGGGCTGTTTTGTTACTTTGTTTTTTTGTTTGATTTATCCAGTCTACTATGAGTCAGTGGGGTCTTTTTTCTTTTTTCTTAGCTTTCTGTCGGTCTTATTTTTTGTGGTTGTATTGGGAGGTATATGTTTCTCCATATGCCTTGCATTTTTATTTGTGAGCCTCCGGAGAAAGGCTTTCTTCTCCTTTTTGCTATATAATTATATTCCTTTAAAAAAAAGGACTTGGGGACAAACGCAATTAATGAGCAGATCATATAGTTTGCCATGAACTATAAAACAACCTACTAGGAATCTTCCTTAATCACATTAAACGCTATTTCTGAAACATATTATTCCCAATTCAAGGGTGGGAACATTTGGTTAGCAGTAAATGGATATTGCTAAACTTTACACATCTCAAAATCCAAGTTGGTGTTTCTCAACCTATAATTCGAATGAGCTTCAAATAAACTATGATCACCCACCTCGTCGATTCCCGGAAATCGACACTAATACACCCTTGGTATTCTCGTGCCGCAAATCCAAGTGCTAGAGAGGCGGATTATCATGAATAAGGAAGAAAATAAAGATAGAACAGAATCTCACATATTGTAACGACTTGGGATTTTGAACCATTTGCATCCGCACATGTTGGACTTGAAGTTCTCAAAATGTCAGATTGTTAATTTATATTTGGAAAAACTCAGCATATACAGTAAATAAATCAATCACAGAATCACAGACACAGAGTATTACAACAATAAGCAGCGGAATAGATAAATAGTAGTTCATGAAGCAACTATATAAACAACAGAGTCTGAAACAAAATACAACAGAAACTCAAATACAAAGTAGTCTCAAATACAAAGGTAACTGCAAGACTGAATAGAAATAACTGGAAACAACTGAAATAACTTAAAGCTGGATCGATAGATGGATCTCCAAGCGAAGCTCCAAACTCCAAAGGCGAGTCTCAAATGCTATGACACTCAGTCTGACCCGAGCATAAAGCAAACACAAAACACACGAGTCAAGTTAACATTCTTATATTAATAAATTTAACTCAAGTGAAAATGTCAACTGAAATACAAATAACTTAAAGGATGTTTGGGATACCCATCCTCTAAGGATCCGTGGAACTATCTACTATGTAGTAATATACACTATTATAATATGTCTATAGTAAAGTAAAAGTATTAAAATAGCGTTAAGGCATTACCCATATCCCCCTTAACACATTTTATATATTCCCGTAGTCTATACAGTACCGTACGTTCCACCAAACCGGTGGTTTACCCAAAGGACACCACATAGGTACGGTACAAAATAAACCAGTAGAAGGCGCGATAGGGCATGCGACAAGGCACTCGAGGCAATGCTAGGGTAGATATACCGTTTATGGATCCGGACTGGTGGTAACGCATAACAGCTACTACCGCCCACCTCGTGACACACTCCTAAATCAAAGGTGCACCCAATCAAATCACAAAAGCAATAGAATGGTATCGAAGAAATGTGTCTGATAGGAGGAATGACCTCACTTGGCCCGGCGTAGCTCCTGTTTTAGCCGCATCAAGCTGACTCATAGGAGTCAGGGCTACGTAAATACCATATAGAATCGTCGCCAAACCATCCTACTTCATTCTGGAATCTCCATCATGTACACAGTTGTTAAAGTGGTTTTCGGTATTGGAAGAGAGTATGACAATATCCGATCCCGGTCTCTTTAACAACCAAACGCTTATTTCACACCGCGGTCGTTCATTTCAAATAATTTATACTTCATATCAAAATATCATATTCATTTCAAACCATATCAATTTCGATATCATTATTCACTTTAAAAATATCCATTTACAGAATCGTAACACTTTCCAAATTTATAACACTTTTGAAATCATAACACTTTCGAAATCATAACACTTTGGAAATCATAACACCTTTGAAATCATAACACTTTGGAAATCATAACACTTTCGAAATCATAACACTTTGGAAATCATAACACTTTCGAAATCATAACACTTCCAACTTAAATAGTTTAGATATTGAAATAGTATATATATTAAAATAGTTATAATTTAAAATAGTTTATAAATTAAAATAATTTATATATTAAAATAGTTTATATATTAAAAATACTTTATATAATAAAATTAGTTTCCTCCAATTTCGCCAGTCAACTCAAATCATCTTAAATTCCAAAATATCAATTTAAATCAATTCTAGTTTAACCATTTCAATTTAAAGGTCAAAGATTCAATTCAAATTCTCAATAAACCATTCCAATTTCTATCGATTTCAAATCCAAGTTTGAACTATCACTTCAATTCCAATAAGATTCAAGTTTAAATATTCGAACATTTACAATATAATTTTCATTTATATTTTAACATTTAACTTTTAAATTTATTCGAATTGAAAAGTATCCCCTTAATCATTTTAATAACAATTTATTAAAATCCCAATTTATAAATTTAAATCAATATTAAATATTCAATCTCAATTTTATTTAAAAATTGAGAATATTCATTTAATCACCTTTTATCAAATCAAGTTATAAATCATATCTTTCAAACCTCAAAATCAATAAGTTTAAATCAATTCTTATTTAAATTCACTTATTAACCAATTTAAATTCCAAGTCAACATTAATTTATCTTCCCAACTTTTATTATTAAAGTTATAATAAAATCTATTTTTAAAAATATTAATATAAATTTAAGTAAATACTTAAACATATTATATACTAATTAAATTAAATTTTTATTAAATTAAATCTTATTATTAAATGTATATTTTATATTAAATATTATTTTATATATTTTTAAGAAAAAAAAATTATAAGAAAAATCTTAAAACTTATAATTTCAAAACTATCTTATAAATTTAAAATTCCCAAAACATATAATTTAAAAATCTAAAATTTAGACATATATAAAATACATTTATATGTTATATTTTAAAAATCAATATTTATTAAACCCATATATTCCTTTCAAAACTTTGGAAATCATTTTCAAAATATAGACCAATGGTGTCCGTATATAATTTTCTATCCTTTGGTCAAGTGATACGGATATTTATCATTTCAATCCACAATTTAATTATCTACGGGTATATATCATTTCAACCCGCAATCCCAAATTTAAAAACAATGAAAATCGCTTGGGTTTATCATTTCAACCCATAACGATTTTCCCCTATTCTACAAGATCGTTCGGGTATGTATCATTTCAACCCATAAGGAATTTTAAATTAATAGGGAACTTGCAGAGTGAGAACAAATATAATAATAATATAACATATCAACAACAGGCATTTATCATTAGTAACAAATTAAATAAAATACACACAACAGGATATGGTGTCATATATCATAGGTGAACAATTGCAGATAATGACGTATCATATTTAACAATAAAATACTAGCAATTCAAATTTAACAGCATATTTCAATTGTCGTTTCAACTGAAATCAAATTTACTAACTATAAGAATGTTAATCGTGAGTGATTGCTCACCTTTTAAGGCTAGAGAGATGAACGAGAATGGAAGTGAATAGACACAGACAAGCACATAGGTCGAACAAGCGGAACAGTGACAAGGATGGAACTGCTGTTGTAAATCTGAACAGCAGCAAAGCAAATTAATAGCTAGAGATAGATGGAACAATATACATATTATAATTTAAATCAATACTTATATATATATACACACACTTATTTTAAAAATGCGAAATACTTATATATATTATACATTATTCCTTTCAAAATATCAACATAACATATCGTATATATTTCAAAATACTAACATAACCTATATATACTTGAAAAGCCAAACTCATATATTCTTATCTACTTAGACTAATATATAACCATATATACTCATATACAAATTATATATTTAAAATCAATATAATTTTACTTAAATTTATATATATACCATGTAATAGAGGAAACTGTACAAGCAACTCCTCTGGTCCAACATTTTATATATACAACTCACATGAACAACAACCAATTATATATATATATATATAAACTATATATTTTTCACAACAAACCAAACAAACATATTATATATAACTTGTAACTATTATAACCTTATAATATAGACATAGTATATGAACTAAAATATGTCATATGACTAACGTAACTTATATATATATATATATATATATATGTATGTATATATAAACTAATATATAAACATATATACTTATATATACTTTTAACAATATTTATTATAAAACAATACAAACTTACTTTATTATAGAATATAAATAAACTCAGACCAATCATATATACACTTATATATGCAGACAGCAAATCACATACAACTTACATAAACTCATACATACATACACACATACATACATGCATACATACATATATATATATATATATATATATTCTCCACTTATAACTACATATTGTATAAAACCAAGATAAATTCTTATTCATAAACCAACAGATTTAATATAATCTATACAAGCTTATAATTTAAAATCTACATATGTATTACTAAGTCTTTCATAGTAAATTAACAACATACGAGATATATATTTATAAACATCTATATATATTACTACCATATATATTTAAACTGATGTATATAAACTAACATATAATATAACATATATCATATTACCTATATACAACATGTGGAGATGCATGCAGTGGGAGGTTAGGCGAGCAAATATGGTGAAGGAGGCGGGGTTTGGACGAGATATTGGGATTCGTGAAGAGGCTTCGCGGTTGTGGTGGCTAAGGTGGCTCATGGCAAGGTGATGCCTGCCACGGAGGGAAGAGATAAGCGAAGAGGGGAATGCATGGATTTGGGGTAGCGAGTGGGAGGGAAGAAGAGGGGTTGAGGCGAGGGGAAGGCGGCAGTTTGGTCTTGGCTACGGTGGAGCTCGGCCTGGGGAAGCTCGGCAAAGGCGGGGTGAGGCTGTTGAGTGGCCGGCAAGGAGGGAGGGGGTGCGTGGGTTCTTGGGTCTCGGAGATGAAGGGCCACGACCATGAGAATATGGACAAAGCTTCTAGAAACAAATTTTGTATAAGAACTATATATAATATTTAATAAGAATGGAACAGAGAAGTAAGAAAGAAAATAAGAGTGTTTATAAGAAACGGAAGATAAAATGAACCGGTAAATATTGAATAGGTAGGAATGTTAAAAGCCAGAGTTGAATGGTTGGGAATAATAATGGCAGAAGGCTGTTGATTTTTCAAGGTGGGTAAAGAACGGACACAAGGAATTTGAAAGGTTCGAAACTTTACCGATACTGCAAATTATTTCATCGATCCCGCAGCGAACCGGACTTCAAATCATGGAAATGAATATACTACGAAGATCAGCACTACGAGACGATCAAAATGGTACATAGATATCAGCGATACGACCGAACTATCAAAAGTCGATATTCGGTACCAAAAATGCTGCTAAAACGCCGAAAATAAGATAAACGGAGCAATAACACTCCAAATTTGACGAGACGAAATATGACGTCTCACTCAGAAAATGATAAACATTTTTATCGTACAAAAATATTAAGGTTTCGAAAATATTTTATTATCATCAAGTATTAACTGATTAAATTTTAAATAAAATTACACAACAAAACTAACTTTCATATTTCCCAATAAAAATTTACCATTTGGTATGTTTAAATAGACGCATACCAAATATCAAATTTTTATTTCCAAATTCAATTATTTAAAATTTCACAAAATTTCAGTTTAATTACGTTATTAAAATCGTTAAAATTTACGGGTCGTTACACACATATTATTTCAACATATAATATTTACAGCGGAAATTTAAATACATTTGTTAGAGTTAAACATGGACAGTATAAATATTTATCCCTACAAATGCGAAATACAATAGCACAAGAATGTGGTGGAAATGGATAGCAATCTTCGGAAGAATCTTCTAACTCCATGCTTTGAGCTCGATCCAGATTTCTTCTAACTAAACCTGACTACTAGACACCCAGAGTTTAGTGAAGGAAAATAAACTCTGGGTCAGTCATGGGACTGGTGTGAGAAACTTAAAAAAAGTGTTTGAAAAGAAAAAGGTATTTCATAAGGCCACGCCCATGCATAAATACAGATGGGTTTTTACCTTATGATAACTAAAACATTTTCTACGCAAAAATCATTTGATATTATTTTTAATGGCATTCCTTGGAAAACATTTTCAAGTAAACTTATTAATCTTAGCCAAATTTGTTATCATTATTAAATTCAGCATACGTTAGGCTCTACAAACAAAACTCTTACATGGCTCATTCGGAGAATGGATTTCCGTACAATGGCAAGTAAGGGGCTACTTTTCGTACATTACATCTCTAGAGAAATGTACTAAGAATACACAAACAATCCTCCACATCTAGCATGGTCGGTCTATCCCTAGTTAGCACTCATACATGGCCTGGATAGAAACCGAATAAGACATCACCCCGGTCGTTACCGACCTACCCGGGGCCACATAGCATACACCACATACTCGATATATAGGGTAATTGTAACGACCCCAGATTTTATAAATATTTAAATTGATAATTAATTTAATTTTTGAATTAAATTTGTAAAATTTATTGTAAATTTAAGCGAGTTTCCCCGAGTTCAAATCAATTCTATGTTAGATTATTTAAAATTTAAATATTGTATATATATATGTGTATATGTGAATATATATGTGTATGGATATATATATATATATGAGTAAATTTGAATTTATATATATATATATACATTGGATTTTGATTTAAATCTTAAAAATAAAATAGAAGTTGATGTGTACAAGATAAATTAGATAAATTTATATAAATAAAGTGACACTAAAATTTAGATCTAGTAACATAAATTAAAAATAGGGATTGTTTATGTTATAAAGTGAGGTTATTAAAAAATAGAACAAAAGAAAAAGAAAAAAAACATGCACACTTGGAAAAGGAAAAAAATGAAACAAAGGTATAAACATTCAAACAAGAAAGAGAACAAATACATATGCAAATGAATGAAACCAGACTTGAAAAACAAAATATATAAATCTCTCTGGCTTGCAAAAGAAGATGCTAGTGTAAATATCTATGTACAAAATCAAATTGGATAAGTATATTTGTACAGCCGAAGAGATAAGCATGAAATGAAAATATGTACAAGCCTAATTAATGCAGCCACCACAAATTTTATCATCAGCCTCCATATGAAAAAAATATCTCTGCCTATAATTGTACTAAAGGAAAAAAAAATATCATATTGTACAAAACCTATTATCACCAGTAAAACTCATTTTCTATATATTAACTTCTTCAATTCATTTTCGTTCCATTCCAGTTGAGAAAACAAAAGTAATATCATCTCGTAACTTAAACAAAAAAAAATTACAATCAAAACAAATCGGAGAAACAAGAAAGATTCCAACTTGTAATTTCTAGCCACTGTCAAAGAAGAAGCTCTGTTCTTCACAAAAACACTGTGAGCAAACTACCTTTCAAATGCTTGAATCTGTTTATATATTGGATGTTTATGATGAATACTTCAAGTTTGTTGTGAAAAATGTTTGTATAGATAATCAATGTGCATGCATGTCTATATATATATATAGTATATATGCCTGTATATAGAAACCATCCCTCTGTTCATAGTTTACAGGTTTCAAAACATGTTCATAAATCCATATCTCCTCATGCAATAAGATTTAGACTATAATCTGTAAACGAAGCATGTTAATATCGAAAAGATCCTATTTTTAAAAATAAATGCGAGTGAAAATATTTAGTAAATATTTCGAAAATTAAATATTACAGTGAAAATCAATCAATGTCAGAAAATTGATTGTTTAATTTCCATGCTTTGTTTATATAATCAAATTCATTATCAAAAATGATGAATTTTAATAATAATATGGTGATTTTTAAGTTGATGGTTGTTGAAAAATTCTTGGTTGAACGTATATCGGATTTTGGTCAAATTCTGGCGATCGGCGATGGGAGGAGGGCCGAGTTCTTGGCTGAAGCAAGCTTGGGAGTCGAGGCACACGGGAAAAATGGTCGGAGGGTTAAATGTTCATCGTCGCGGCGACACGACAGAGTTGTAGGGTTTAAAGCCCTGATGGGTTAGTCGATGTTCTCGGGTTCATCGCGGTGTCGAGGATGCACCGGAAGGGATCAGAGGTGGGGGATAAGTTGTCGGGCGACTGGCGTAGGTCCAGGTGTGGGCACGTGGTCTCTGATGACCTAAAGCGGCGGAGCGTGGAAGTTTTCTGGTGATCATTCGTTCCAGGAAGTGCACGGCACACTCGATTTTGATTTCAAGGTGGATCGAGGGTTCTGGGGGGTTTGCCTGGTACGAGTTGGTCGACGGTGACTAGTTGGAGGTAACGGTGATGGTCGGAGATGCCCCGACCATGTGTGCACATGCACATGGTTCTGATGTGTTTGGGTTTGTAACGAGGTAGGTTCGGGTACGAGAGAGAGCTCGAGGAAAGGAAGGGATTGCTCGAGTCGAGTTTCGGGGTTTTCGAGTGGGTTAGTTTGTTTAACAGTTTTGAAGGTTTCAAAATAAAAACAAACAAAGTTTGGAAAAATTTATTACTTAATGTAATTAAGGAGTTAATTGAGAAGATGAAAGGTTTTAAATCATTAATTAAACTTAAGGTTTTAAGTTAATAGGTTAATGATATTTAATTCCAAGATTTATTAAATAAGATTTTGAATGATAATTAAGTAATTAATTAAGATAAATAGATTATCTTAAAATAAATTAAGGTTTAGGTGATTAAAGATAAATTAATGGAAGTAATTAAAAGAATAATTATTCAATATAATTTATTGAAAGGTTAATTACTTAATGAAATTGATTACTTAATGTTATTAAAAAAAATTATTACTTAATGTAATTAAGGGATAATTACTTTGTGTAATTATATTAAAGAATGATTAATTAATTAAGATTAATTAATATAAGTATTAAAGGTAATTAATTACTTGAAGATAATTACTTAATTAAAAGTAATTAAATAAATGATTAAAATTGATTATTTAAATGATTAAAAGATAATTGCTCAATGTAATTAATTTGTGATTGGGGATAATCATTTTTTTTTGTAAATAATTAAGGGTTAATTAATTAATGATTTATTCATTTATTAATTAAGGTTAATTAATTTAAAATTTAAAGTTAATTAATTTTTAAAGGTTAATTAATTAAAATAATTTGTAATTAACCTGGGTTAGTGATTAATCCGGTTTCAATTAATTAGATGATTCATTAACCTTACTTATGGATGATTGTATTCTATTGAATGCTGTGAATTGTTTGATATTCTCTGATGTGTGATGCTTTGTGATTAGAATTGTTTTAATTCAAGCTGTGATGAATGTAATTTATTTTCTATGATATATTTATCTGTGATCTGTATATGAAAGATAAGCGTTATAGTTTATACCGCTTATCAAATATATTGTTGTATTTGATTCTGTGATGATTGAATGATGTTGCACTACTGTGTAAAACCCCTGGACCACACTTTTACACATACAAATATGGATTTCACGAGGAAATCGGTTAAGTCACAGATGATTTAAATTTAATGTTTTTGAAATTGAAATTTTAATTTCAATTAATTTTGGAAATGAATTGGGATTAAATGTTAAAGCTTTTGAAAAGGAGTTTTTAAGATAAAAGTTATTTTGAATAACTTTGTAAAGTTTTTCAATTTAAATAATTTGATTTAAATTTGAATTCAAAATTTGGAATTGAATTCCATGTTTGGAAATTATGTGTTTATATGAATTTAAACCATTTTAAAAGAATGGTTTTGGGAATTTGAATTTAACCCAAAGATTTTAACTCATATAAATGAATCAGATTTTCCAAAATTAAAACTATTTGTTTTCAAACAATAATAGCTTTCATATAAGGAAAGGATTTTCAATTTTTGTTAAAAGGATTTCAAATTTGAAATGAAAATAGTTTGGAAAACTATGAATGATATATCTTTTGTATAAAAGAATTGAATCGAAATGGAATTGTTTTGAAAGTTATCAATTAAATCTTTGATTTAAAGATTTAACGAGTTAATCCAAATTGAAATGGAAATTGATTTGGAAAATCTATGAATAGATCTTTGTGAAACTAGGTGAACTTTGTGAATTGAATCTTTTTGTGTAAAAGATTAAAATGGTAATTTGTTTAAACCATTTGAAGAGAAGTTTTGGGTAATAAATTGTGACTTAATTGAAACCCCAATATCCATATGTTTTAAAATATTGCGCTCACTATTCGGTTTAGCCGGGAGAGGACTTTGTTTCATATAACCCATTTCGAATAGTGATACGACGTAAATGGATAGCATTTGAAGACCGGTGTTGAAGACCGGATGTTTGCGAGAACGATAGGATAACCTATCGATTGTCTCTGCACCGAGTGGCTCCGGTATAGAGATTCCCTAAGTGATGGGAAGTTCGATCGGGATTGTGAATACCTGGATTGCAAGGGCTTCTTAGGAAGTGCCTTCGGTTCTGTTCGAACCCGGAACAGACTTGTATGGTTGTATGTTTGATGTTACACTTTGAGATGTAAAGCTGGTTTCTATCAAATACATTTATGTTTGGTGGCGGAGAATTTATTCTCTTAGCTTAACACCCTTCTCTGAGACGTACGAGCTCAGAGGTTATGTAGTTGATGGTTACTAGTGATACATTCCCAATTTGGTAATGTGGCATGCTGAGTGCTGCTGTGTGTTGCTGATCATTTGTTGATCATTTGTTGATCAAATCATGGCTTTCGTGTAAAGCATAGCTTTATGGACGAGACCTCATCGGACCTCACAAATCGGAAATAGTCGAAACAGGAAAGATGCGGCAAGGTTTCAGGGGTAGCTCCCCTAGGGTATGACCATTCCTTCTGGAAAAAGGTGGTATCATGGTATGGAGCCCAGATATTTACCTGTGTGGTTGCTCCAATCTCATTTAATCTGTGTGATTGTTGCTTTGTGGTCGAGAGCTCTCGAATAAAGGTCGCAAACGATCGGGGGTGGCATATCTCAGGTTTACTACCCGGGAAGGGGGTAACTGGCCTTGTGTTGGCAGAGAGCCAGGTGGTTCTCGGGGCGTCCCTCCAGAGGCATTTCCTTGTGGCATAGGAAGTTCCTTAGCCTGACCATTTGTTGGAAAATCCAAAGAAACGATACGAACCCTGTACGGTTTTAGTTGTAGAACCTGCCATTTAAAATGGTAGCTATAGCAGGCATAATATAATGGTACCTATGCTGGCTAAGATTAATATTATACTTTCGAAAGGATTTTTCACACTATGCACTAGTAATAATATCAAAAGGATTTTGCGTAGTAAGCATGTTTGACTATCATAAGGAGAAATCTCCCCCATGTGTGCGATTGCATTGTGTGTGTGTCGGGAGGTCTTATGGTAGTTTCATTTTCCAAAAATCATTGCGGATTTCAATGTTTAAAATTCTTTTGTTGTTTGTTTTAAAGATAAACTGTTTTGTTTGCTCATACCAGTCCCATGACTGACCTGGAGTTTATTGTTCCCTTCCTAAACTCCGGGTGTCCACAATTTTCCACACGGGCAGTCTAGAGTTGGGTTTTTCAAATAGTCAGGTTTAGTAGACTAGTTGGAGCTAGTTCAGTTTTGGAGTTCACGAACGACTGACCTTGCTTATCTTCATGCAACGTGATGGTGGTTCAAGCTTGATGTTGGAGTTATTGGTCTCATTCTCTTTTGAAGATCGTTTGGAGTTATCACTTCTGTTGTTTCCACTGTAACATTATTATTTGTCTCTGATATTATTGTATATCATTCTAGATATTGTATTCGTTGGAGTTTGATATGATATCATTCATTTCTTTATTCCGCTGTGTTGTTATACTTACTGTGTTATAAGCTCCGGCACGAGTCGAATTTCAATGATTGAATCTGCGGCATTCGAGTACATGTGAAGTACGGGTTTCGATTTTCGAACGCTAAAATTTGGATCGTGACAGTAATCTAGAAGGATGATGACCATACCTTAATGGTTGCGACCCACATAACCTTGCGACGTACCCTATTTAAGCCATTACCGAGTGATGAGGCCTGAGGTACCGATTATCTTTCACATAGCACATTCCACTTTGAATGCTACACTACCATTCCATAGTTTCACAACTAATTTCTACAAACATATAACTCCTGAGCTCGTATGTCTTAGGAAAGACTATTAAGTTAAGGGAAGTTGTCTTCTCCACTACCAAATAGATGATACTTTCATAGAGATCAATTCATGTAACTAGAAATGCAATGTCAAACATTCGACCTTACAAGTTGCCCAGGAACAGGACAAACCGAAGGCACTCTCCTACCACATCCTATCAGGAATTACCCATAGGATTAGTAGCGAGAAGTCCTTGCATCGAAGATCTTAGATGAAGAAATACTGCCACATAATATAATATGGGAAATTTCCCCCGAGGGTCAGTGACAAGCAGCCCAACATTCTATCTTCCAAATCATATCTATGTCTTCACTTCAAATACATAAATTGGTTTGAAGTGGTCTTCGGATAGGAATTACCCCAAATCTAACCCTGGTTCTTTCGCATCAGTTATCGATAAAATGGGTCAAGTAAATATGTGAATAATATTTGATTAACTCATTCCTTTTATCAAAAATATCTTATTAGAGATATATAACTTTAAAACATTTCTTTCTGATATATACGGAATCATTAAACCTCTCTTATCAAATCCTTTAATTACTTAAAAACCTTTTTAAACTGGGAATAATTCGTAATCATTTCACTTTTCACTTAGAAAAATATTTCAAAATCACTTCTTTTAAATCCTAACATAAATTTCTTAATTCAAAACTCAAAATTTTGACTGAGTTAAATCCATGTTATCTAGGATGTTAATCCAAAACCAGTAAATATTAAGTGAGCAAAATCTATAGAAATCATCTAATTCTACTCAATATCAAATTTCGTATTCAACAAGTACTGTGGGCAGAATAACAACGAAATCATCTTTTGAATTCCATGAGTAGTATGAGTTCCCTCTCCGAGTTTTAACACCGAGTATAAGAAGATTATCCCCATAAAATCCAAATTATTAATATCTGAAATTTTTTATCCTTTATACTTTGGAAAATTTTGGTCTGAGTCAATAAAATTTACTATCTCATCCATCGAGTCAGTCTGGATAGCCAGGGAGAGTATGAAACTGGTTTTCCAAACTCAAGCCTAAACGTTATTTTTCTAACACCCAAAAGGCGGTCAAGTTATTTGATCGACTTTAAATCATTTAACATTTAACCATTCCATAAATCCTTCCAATCATCTTTAAAATACTTTATCAATCATTTGAAAACATCTACAAAAGATTTGAAAAATAATGGTTGGATTTAAAACTACATTTCAGAAGTTATAGAAAAGTGCTGCGGAAAGTGCTTTTCAGGCTATATTGATCAAAACGACTTTTTATCATTTGAAAATTTGTTTTTATAAATCAAATCACTTTTAAAAGATTTTTATAGTTTATTTCATATTTTTTAAACAATTTTAAAACATCATTTTTAAAGAAATCCTCTTAGTATTCCGAACTGCACAACTTCGGTTTTTCCAAAAACTTATTTTACTCATATTTCAAAAGTCTACTTGTCAAAATCTCAATTTTCTTTCTTTGTTTGAAGACTATGGATATAATAGTTTGGAAAATTCTTATCTCGAAGAATTTCGAGCTAAATTTCATTCTATATACTTGTTTTATTTTTGTGGCATAAAATCGCGAACTGCCGTTACGCGACGCGCCTATTTCATTCTATCTCTGCTCTCTCTGCTACGGCTTCAGCTATTGTGTAAAACTTGGCAAGGATCAGCTTATAATTATCTTTTTTTGAGAAGTTGCTAATGGTTTCATCTTTGAAACCACGATTCAGTGTTAGTTTAATAACTGGACTTGGAAAATATTTCAGTGAATGTTGTTCTTGATTTTAATCCATTCAATACGACGAGAACAAATGATGCTATAAAATATAAGTAAAAAGATGTAAGCCAATTGGCTTATGTGTGTAGGTTTTTCTTTGGTGAGTTGGTTTTGAAGCATTTTATAATGTTGAATAAATTATGATGCTTTCCTTTGAAAATAATTTCTACATTGTTATATCATTATATTTGAAAAAATATTTGTTATCAATATCTAAAACCAATTCCATTGTTCTACAGAATATCATCGTGTAGAAGATTCCTTACTTGAAGTTCGTTGACTGAACTATGGTTTAATTCTTAATTTTTTTTGATATGTGATGCGATAAAAAAAACATAAGAACCCACCTATAAGTAAGCAAACAGATGAGAAAGGTAAATTTACAATGTTGTCATACCTGAAATTTTGTTAAGAGATTCATGCTTTCTTGTTTATTTGTTGGTAATGCGTTCGTATAGGTTTACAAATTTTGATACACACATATGAATGGAGTTAATGAAATTGTTATAATCGCTTATAAAATCATTGTATTGTACAACTGAACTAGTGCAACCTCATTGTTTTAATCAGATAAATGCTTAAATGGCTAAGTGACATACGTGCCTATTTTCTGGGGTAAATTATTTGAGTTGTTTATTCATATATGCAGCCTGATTAAGTAGTCATCCAACCGCTGGTGGATGTTATGTCTTATGATGTTGACGTACCCTGAAAAGCAATGGTTCTACATCGAAGTAAAAGATGAAAAACTAAAATAAAATCTGTTTTGGATATATTACCAACCAGTCACAACTTATTTTGGACAAACGTGTTTAAAGCACAGTCATTGTATGAAAATGAAGTAAATGAAATCTTTGTTTATAACGACAGTTAGACATAAATATACCATACATCAAAACTCTATATGGTTGGGTTGCCCACTCTAGTGTGTTGTATGTTAGTACCACTCATTATCAGTTATGCCATAGGTGTCTTATTTCATATGCAGTTCAAATTGTATTCATAGATCATTTCGAACAAAAAGTCACGTCTTTATACAGAATGTTGTAACCGTTAAGACCTTCATTTTAAGTAACCATATTCACATTGTTATGGCACTTTATTTCATCATGTGTAGAAAAAGCGGAATGTTAATGAAATTGTACTGGAGAAATTGTATTAAAGAAACAACTCCCTGACTTGCAGTTACAATTCTTAGGTTGTTGTTGATCTGAATAGAGTATTCATTGATCAGTTTACGCTGTGTCCTGCACTTAATCAAAAATGGAGATTGGTATTTGCTAATTCGACTCTGAAGTTACACAGTTGTTTCATTGGCTGGCTATTAACAATCAGTTGTATGGTTTTTCCCCCTGTATTGCTCTACATATCACGTGAATTAGACTTTAGAAGTATCTGGAAAAACGGTATACTCCTTTCTCACTGGTTGGTATTATACCCTTTTTTTTCTGATTCGTTTGTAAAATATAAGTACATATTTCTTATGTGATTTTATGCTTTGCTGTTTTTTTCCTTACCACATCATGCTATCACAGATTGAGTAACTTGGACATATGGTTGCGATGGTATACTTTTCATGTAAAATAAGTTTGGGTTATTTTATGAGTAACTTGGACATGTTTGATTCCATTCACTTGCCTATTAGATGGTTCTAACTAAATTTGACTGATAAGTTAAAACAATAGGAAATTATATATTAATGGATTGCATATATTGAATGAAATGCAGAATAGGAGTATAAATGTCAGATCAAGCGTTATTCTTTTTGTTCGACCTAGAATTTTGTCATTTTGATTTTTGAAATGCTTTTGTATTGGGTTTGGTATTTCTCATTTATGCAGGCTTACAGTTATTAGCAAAATTATAAGTGGCCAACTCAAATCCTACCGATTTCAAGCTTATCAACCCCTTCATTCATTTTCACACAAAATTATAAGCAAAATATAGAAGTATTTTGCAACAACAATGGTTCTAAAATATACATTAAAACTATTTTAAGTTTAGGTTTCAATTAACTAATATTCTTCACAATATTAGCTGAGTCCTTGTTTGCACTTAGCAGCAACAATCTATTTGATAAATTATATATCGAAATTTAATTTGTTATGATTTTTACCTTTTTATTTTTTTGTTCACAACAGTATTGTGTTTTATGATTTATTTAGTGCGGTTTTGTTGTTACTTAGTATAAAATTCTATTACTTGGTGCGGTTTTTGTGGAATGTAGCTCCAGTAAGTGAAATCAGTGGCCAGGTTGATAAAGATGACGAGTTAAGGATAAAAAGCCGAATTGATAGAAAAGTTAATAGATTTGTGTAACACATGGCATTAGGAAGTGAGCACACTTCAAAGTTACTTTGAATTTTAGAATGATTTATTTTCTAAATCTGTAGTTGTTTATCTTTCTTGAAAAGTTTTGGGTGTTTCATTGGAATTATTTGTTATAAACTGAGACTGCACATTATTATTTGCTTCTGTGTTTTCTACTACTGCTGTATCTGAGTTGATTGCCTCTGAAACAATTTGTTGTTTATCATTGTCCAAATCCCTGTCAGTTTGCTTTCATTCTGCAAATCCCTGTTTCTTTTACTACAAATATTTGCGGTACTAGTATTCTCTTTGGAAATATGATCCAATATTCGCACTATAAATATTTGTTAAGAGAAAAAAAGAGGACGCGAGTCAAAATATCTTTATAGAATTTTCATGAATTTAATTGATATTAAATTATTCTTGTGTAATAATATTATATACCTGCAGAGCAGCTTGCAATGACAAGGCCTTCAAGATGTGGTTTGGGCTTCAAGATTTTTACAGCGACCCATCCGAGGCTTCCTCCAACTAAGAATTTTATACCAATGTTGACTGGCATGAACCACCTTCGTATGACAAGGTAATCTTTGGTTTCTATAGAAATATGTAATCTGTTCCATTCACATTTAAATAGTAGAAAATATAATCGAAGAAATACCAAGAAATGTAATCTTGTAATGTGATTGTTTTTGTTAAGTTTCCAAATATAAGAGCTGGACCAAACACAATAAACATGATCTGTTTGCAAATGAAATTGTTCTAAAATTCAGAAGTTTAAAACCAATATTAGAGTGATGCATAACTGAAAAAACAAGTAACAAATTTATCCAAGAAATGAACAAGACCTTTACAATATACACGTAAGAACTCATCATCCGTGAATCGAGAACACAACCTGAAATTAGACCAAAGGAATTTATCAAAATTAGTATTAAAAAAAAGCATACAACACGTTAAGGATAACTTACAGCAGGAGCACTAAATTGTTTCCCCTCTAAATTATCAACCTTGATCTATAGAGTAAGAACTAAAATTGTTATGCAGATAGATTAGTTTGATTTAATAACTAGTGCCCGAAAAATAGTTGCACAATAACCTAAAAACCAGAATCATATTTGTAGCTAAAGCGCATGGCTGGTTTGCTGCGTGACAGTGGAGAGAAGCAACTGAAGTTGAAGACTGAACACATGATTATCTATGCTAATCATACACATGTCAGTTAGGCAACCTCTGTACTCACTTAAACACATGGAATGAGAACTCTAACCGAATGCATGACTAGAACTGCAAGCAGAGGAGCAATGGTGGAAGACTAGTGGGCTGAAACTACAACTGAAGTAGGCAAGAGGAACCACGATCAAAGAAGCAAGTTTGCGTGGTAGGACTTCAACTGAAGCGAATAACAACAAAGTGGTATTGAAGGAGCATGAAGACTGCAACAGAAGTGGGTGAGTGAACCAATGAAAGCGGGGAAGCTTGATGAGTATGGATGAGTACTGCAACTGAGGTGGGTATTATAACTGAGGTGATGACTTAGCATGTCGACTGAAATTTAGGCAAAGAATAGAAGCCTGATGCATGGAGCGAATGGCACATTTTCATATTAGCTATTGGCAAAGAACATAAGCACAGAGCAATGTGAGAAAAGAAACAGGATTAGAGGACTCACTTCAGTTGTTCAAAAACGTTTTAACTTCCCTGGAAATAGTGTAGAGCTGTATGCTGAGAAGATCAACAACAGGGGTCTTTGTGCAACTGCACTAGCTATCTCTTCACTGCAAACTTCTTGGGGGAATTGATGTTCGCAGGTTTGATTCCAGTACTCATTATGTCATTCTTTCATATTAGCTTAAACAAAAATTATTTGAGTTTTGTTGCGAACTTGTGCTGACATCTTTTAGCACCACCTGACTGATTTATTGATTTTGATTGATAAACATTGTTAACTCTTTTTTGTCAATAGTTAACCCATGTTATTTTTTTCCATGTGATTCATAGTGTAGTGCATCTAATCGAACATTTCAAAATTTATAAAACCATAATTCTTTGTGAGAATGTTATATGACCTCATTTAGAGTATAGACCCAAAAAAAATTCAAACTCAAGGAGAAACTACTCTTTATTATATTTTATGCGTTATAGATTTTTTCCTTTTGAATTACAATGTTATATATAATTCATTCAAACAAACGTTTTCACACTACAAGAAAAACCATTTCCAACAAAGTGAGTATTTATAAAAACATGCAAATTTGATGCATTTTAAGTACGTATGACGATGGATATCTAAATCCTACGGTGAATACAGAGGTGGCAATTTGTATTTGACCATGAAAGAATTTATGAAATGGGACACGTCATTTAGCATCATACCAACTATAACTTCTATAAATGCACATTGCTGCTAACCTATCCTCTTGCACCCTGCAATATTTTGTGCTTTGCCTGTTTTTAACCAGATATACCTATTTTACTCCTGCATATAATGGTATCAAGGTTAGCAATTGTTCATTCGAATATATATATATATATATATTCATTGTTCAGTGTATATTCTTATTAAGGTTATTTCACTTAATATATCTTTTTACATATATTTAAACCATATAAATTAATTTAAACCATATAAATTTCAATTTAAATTAATTTTGATTCAATAATTGGTTTAAATTTAAGGTATTTCCTTAAATTGATCTAATTTTGATTTATTAATTCCTTCGAACAAATTTATTTGCCTCATCTATTATTCAATTAGCTTATTATTCTATTTACTTCAATTAACATTTTATAATTAAAATTTAAGCGTATAACATTTATTATAACCACTCAAATTTTATTTATAAATTCAATTTATATTATATATTATCCAATTACATATTCAACTTCTGAATGATTTAGGCAAGTTGTATTAGAATGCAGTTGAACAATATTCAAATAAATTTTTTCCCAATTCAATTATTCAAGTTTAAATATTTATTCCAAGTTTTGGTTTATTTATAATTAAAATCATCCTTTAACAAAATTTAAGAATTAGATTTCCGATTAACTTTAAACAATTTAGAGATATATCTAATATATTTATATCAAATCAAATTAAATTTTAAAATAAGATACCTATATATATATAAATCACATTATACTGAAGAAATTCAAATCAAAATATTTTTCAAAACAAAACCGTAGCAAAGCTACAGAATATTATCTCCACTTTGAAACTCAAAAATGAATGTCAATGGTGCGGCCGCCATCATCGAAATTATTTTCCAGCGACAAAGAGAAGAGCACTGATTTCAACATTTTAAAATTCTTTGGAAACGATTTATATTTGAAAATATTTTAAATACTATACACTTTAAAACTTTCAAATCAAAATTTGAAATCACCAGAAATTAAATTCTCAAATTCTTTATTTAAATTCCTTTCAAATCCCAAATCGAATTATAACCAAGTTTCATAAATTCATTTATTTATATTATGCAATAATCAATGGTTTACAAAACAGTAATGAAAATCAAATATTATTATTTCTGACAACAAATTCATTAACAGTTTAATTTCAGAAAAATTATATTTATATATAATATAATCATACAAAACTTTTATTTTATATACCAAATTTGAAAACGATATTGTGTCAGTTTGCTCTGCTCAAGTGTTTTGGAAATCCTATCGATAGCGTTGATCAGACGAATCGATCGAAAGCCCAAATCAACATCAACAACTCAAACAACACAATGTATATTAAAACATTTAAAATATTAATTTACAAATACACTTCCTCGCCCAACGATACAGTAACAGATTTCAAAGCAAGAATAGAGATTCCAATTTGATTAATTCAATCAACGAAAATTTTGATTTGAGAATAAGTCGGAGCGAAAGATAAGATGATTATTTAACCGAATAAGGAAATAGATAATCTTATATAAATCGCGGGCAACCATAACCGGGTCGACCGTGACTTCAAGAATAAGATCGATGTGGAATTCCGAGGTAAATCGACATTCGATCTCGAGAAATAGAATTCAGGTATAGCAGGAGATAGATATCATCGTAAACCGAGGATACAGAAATCTCCGGTAAATCAATGCCAATTGTAAAGGAGTTTTGCTCCTTTACGAATCATTCGAAGATTGGCGAGACCGTCGATCTTACTATAGATATCATTCAAAATGGAGTTATGGGGTGTTCCAGAATTGAAACAAGACGAATAGTGAAGGGCACGAATGAATTTCGGAACCGAGGGAAACGTTCCAAAATTCAAAGAAATTGAGTCGAAAGGAAGAGATTCAACTCGAATGAAGTGATTCTGTAAATACATTTACCCCATATGCTGAGTTTTACCTAGAGCTACCAAAGCTCTGATACCAACTGTAACGACCCGCTATTTTGCACCATTCGCATCCGCACATGTCGGACTTGAATAATTCAAAATACCGAATTGTTAATTTAAATTGGCAAAACTGAACATATACAGTAAATAAAATAATCACAGATCACAGACACAGAGTAATAATTGCAGCGGAAATAAAAGAGATAGTAGTTCATGAAGCTACTATATAAATATATAAGTTACATCAGAGTTAAACCAGATACAACAGAAGAGTAACACGATACATCAGATACAAATCAGAATACATCACTGGAATCATCGAATACTGAAAGCAGAATAGATGGCTAGATCTTCAAGCAAAGCTCCAACTCCAAAGGTGGGTCTCGAATACTGGTACACTCAGTCTGATCCGAGCGTAAAGCAAAACAAAAAACACTCGAGTCAGGATTAACATTCTTATATCAATAAATCCAACTCAAGTGAAATAGCAATTGAAATACAAGTAACTCAAAGGATGTTTGGAATAACCATCCTTTAAGGATCCGTTAAACTATCTATTATGTAGTAGTGTACGATAAGTAGATAATGTCTATCAGTAATATAAGATATCAAAATAGTGTTAAGGCGTTACCATTATCCCCCTTAACACATTTTATACGAGCGTTATAGTCTATACAGCACTGTAAACTCCACCGTAAACTAGTGGGATATCAGGGAGTACTCCATAGGTATAACACAAAACAAATTCGTAGTGGTCGCGTATATAGGGATCCAAGTATGACAAGGCACATGAGGCAATACCCAAGGTAGTGAAACTACCGTTTTGCCTCATCCGGACTGGTGAGAACGCATCGCCGCAGCGACCGCAACACCGCGAAACAACACTCCCAAATCAAGGGTGCACCAATCGACAACAAGTAATAAGTAGTTTCGAAGAAGTGTGTTCGCTCGAGGTAGCTAGCCCCCATTTGGCCCGGCACGGCTCCTGTTTTAGTCATTTCCAATTTGACACGAGTGTCAAGGCTATCCATTATCGTTCTCTTTCTTCAGTCATCACGTACATCATTCCAACCACTTCATTCTGGATCACACTCCGCGTATAGTTATTAAAGTGGTTTTCGGTTTAGACAGTGAGTATGTCCCTAACCGATTCCGGTCTCTTTAATAACTTTCGTAATTATTACACCGATTGGTCGTTTAATATATTTTAAAACCAAATCAATTACAAATTCAATTAGAATTTGTAAACCAACATTTCATTTGTCTTTCGAAATCAATTTCCAAAATTTACGTTTCAAAACTTCCAAATTTAAAATTTCAAAATCTTATAATTCAATTTCAATTTCTATTTAAAACAATTCAAATATTGATTCAAGTTCGTATACAAGTTTCATTTCGAAATCATTTTAATTAATTTAATTTAACATTCAAATCAATCTAACTTCATTTATCGATTTCATTCAATATTCGTTAAGTTAATTTATCATTCAAAACAATTTCTATTAAATTTCCAATTCATTAAATCCATTATTTAAATTCAACTTCATTATATCAAAACTTACAAATTGAATTAAATTAAATTCATCAAATCAAATTCTTTAAATTTCAAGTCTTACATTGATTTCAATAAATCACATTCTTTCCTGTTAAAGAAATTCAATTTCACTTATTTACTTACTTAAATAATTTTCCAAAACTTAATTAATAAAGAAACTCAATTTCAATTATTCAAGAAGTTCAATTCCACTTATTGAAGAATTCAATATATTTAATTATTAAAAAATTCAATCTTATTTAATTACTTAATAATTTCAAAACTTAATTATTAAATAATTTCAAACTTAATTATTAATAATTCCAAATTTTTAAAACAACATTCATTCATCATCTACTATGTTAATAATTTGATTCGGATTATTAAATATTAACATTTCCTTTCATAAAATTCAAATTCCAACTTCATTTCAAAACCTTATCATTTTTTCAAATAAAATCTTAACTTTATTTTAAAATCAAATTATTGACCAATCGGGTTTTATTTAATTCTCTACCCCAAGTCAAAGTTAAATTTTGGGTATTTATCATTTCAACCCGATTCCAATTCAATCCAAATCAAAACATAGAAAAGGGAACTTGCAGTGTGATAATTGGGATGGTGTCAAAGTAAATAAACAAGCAATAACAACAATCAATAACAATCCAATAATAGATTCAGATAATCCCAAAATAATCGTATTAATTCACATTGTTATTTGTGTAAATTAATATAATTATTTCTAGAATCTACACTATCATTTCATGTAGATTAAAGATTATTACACTAATATTTATGCGGTTCTACACTTGGCATCAATTATTCAATTTCATGCTTAATAACTTCAAACGGTTCAAGGGTAATTAACCATTTTTCTACGTGTTAAATAATTAAACATTTAAGGGGTCATATTAAACAAATTTAACTAACCAAATTCAACACATATGTCGATTCAATTTTTATTTTTTAACTATCCTACGTCAAATTCAATTGCATAATATTTATCACTTTATACATTACAATTTAACATCCAATAAAACAACAATCAATCAATTATCAACCAAACTGTATTATCATCGCATAAATAATTAACAGATAATGGTGTCAGATGTTACAGGTGAACTGATACAGGTAATAACATATATAACAGTGTAATTAACTAACAGCAATATATTTCAATTGTCGTTTCAATTGAAATCAAATTTAATAAATAAAAGAATGTAAATCGTGAGTGATTGCTCACCTTTCGAGGCTAGAGAGATAGACAACGAAGTTGAGTTACGAAATCCAGGCACAAGTCCAAAACGAACAAGGTTGGCATGAATTCGACGAATAAAGCTGATAGCGGAATCGATGAAACAGATCAAATCAGTTTTGATATGCCGAGACGAAAAGAATGCTATAATTATATGTATACTTCTCAAAAATCAATGAAAATTTTAAAACACCTACGTCTAACCCACTTTACTGAAGTATATTCATACAAAAGAAAGTATGCAATAGTTACATTGTTCTAAAATCAGTACCTTTTTAAAACACGTGAAGAAAATCTTCAATACTTTTTTTTAGCACAACAATAATATAGTTTAAACTTTCCTTTTCCAAAAATACAAAACAGGAAATCAAACAAACTTATTATAAACTAATATTATGAAACTAACGTGTGTATATATATAAACAACTATATATGATATGTCCATTTATAACCCGATCAAGTATACATATTAATGTAACAAACAAACAGATGATATATATACTTAAGCTTAGTATATAACTTAACTAATATTATATAAATTAATATAACATATACAGCAAGCCAATATATAACAACAACTAATATAACTTTATAAACGTAGTAGTCTATATATACTGTAAACATATAGCAAAGTATAGGACATAATGTGACTAACAGTAGTACATATATAAACATCAATTCATAATGGTACTGTATATTTGTAAGTAGGCTGACATTATACAACTGGAAAATTTATATTAACAGATCTTAAGGTATATAGGTATACAGACTTCTCTTATAAAATAACTTTAGAACACAAGTATAAAATCCCACTCATATTATAGTTCAAACTCGACACAAATTTTAAACAGCACCTATATACATCAGTTCACAGTATATTTATAAAACTTATATATACGGCAACAAGTCTTTTTTTTATAATATATATATATACAATCCAATAGCTAACCACTTCATATACAAATAAATAAGCGACTTGCATAAACTAACCGTATAACAAGCTAACATATGTATACAATTCCAGAACTTAAATATACCTTGAAAAGAAACTATGCAAGCTCGCTGGAAGAGATTAAAGTGAATCAAGAGGAGGGAGGTCGGGAGATGATGGCACAGAGGAGCTCGGGAACGGTGGCAGTTCAGGCGAGGTGGAGTGGACACGTGGCTGATGTGGGTGACATGGAGGCGAGGCAAGGCCGTTGCTTGTTGAGTGACGAAGGGACGATTTTTGGTCGATCTGTGCGCGTCTAAGCGCTAGGCTGAGCAATGCCGCGGCAGCGTACTTCTGAGCGGATGTGAGGATGGACTTTGGCATCGATAATTAATTCTAGAGGGAAGCGAATTTGTGATTGAATGAGGGAGGCGTATCAGAGGACGGAGGAGAGGAGGGGTTAGAGGCTGTGACCGAGCTCCGGTTGATGTTGGTAGAGAGATGAAGCGGCGGCAAGCTTGAGATGAAACGAACGAAATTGTAGAAGAAGAATACAAGTTTCAGGAAGCTTTTACTTTTATATAATCATGACTGAGAGGTGAAATGCTAAGAGCAGGAAATGGTGAAGTCGCCGAGTGATTTTGTTCAAAATAAAAGTGTACAGGAAAAGTGAGAAGTTATGATAATACATCAGTGGTAAATGAATAAATGAACCGTGGGAGAATAAAAGCCAAAAGTTATCTGGGAAGTAGGAACGTGTTTATGACTGCTCATTACAGCAGAGAAAAATGAATAGGAACCACAGTATTTTGAACCGATGGCATTACAAAAGTCAGGCAAATTGAATGTTAGAATAGACGCCAAAGACTATTGTTATTAAAAGGTGTACCAACGGAAAGGTCAGGAGAGCAAAGAGACTAGTTGTGTAGGCCTTCCAGTACAACAGATAATTAATAAAATGAGTAGGCACTGAACGTTTATCTTCTTTCTATATTTCTAGCTAAATCAAATAAATGAAAGTGAAGAACAGTAGCTCGGAAAATGAGTATAATTTGAATGCCATAGGTTCAAATGGAAAACAAAAGGTCACGCGTAATTTCAAGAAATTATTAAAAGCAAGCGGCAGTTAAAAATTTGAATGCACACCATAATCAAAGGGTTAAACGAATACCGATGCATTTGACCGATACGCATTTAAATAAAAGATTTAAATTTCGTAATCGATACGGTTGTCTGTTTCCATGGATTTCGACGCGTATCGGACTCCAAAACACCAAATTGAATATACCGTAGAGATCAGTCTGACAAGACGATCAAAACGGTATACAGATATCGGTGGTACGATTGAATTATAAAAATTCGAATTTTTTAATAGCGGAAAATGCAAGAAAAACGCTGAAAAATAAGATCGACGGAGCCAAAGATGTCCGAATTTGGAAAAACGACAAACTGACATCTTGCTCAGAAGATGTTTTAGAATTTTTCTATGTAAAAATATTTAAATTTCGGAAACATTTTATTTTCATCGCTTTTTAACTGATTAAATTGAAGTAAATTTACGCGCGAAATAAACTTTCATATTTTTGGACGAAAATTTACCAGTTGCTATGTTTAACTAGACGCATTCCAAATATCAAATTTATATTTCAAAATTTTATCGTTCAAAATTTCGCAAAATTTCAATTAATAACGTTATTAAAACCAGTTAAATTTACGGGTCGTTACATGTCTGCTTCAATTTTTTCAGGAGCAGAAAGATATTTCTGAATAGTATCTTCAGTGGATACCTTAGTTCTCTTATAGCTCTTGTATTTTGGATTAATGTACCTAAAGTTACAAAGAAGTTATCATCCATTCAAGAGCCTAATCCCCACTGTCTTGTTTATTCAGCACTTTAATAATAGCCTAGTTTCGCCCCAAAAAAAGCTGTTGATGGAAGACACAAATAATGTGAGTTTTCTGATATTCTTTCTTCCTTTTATTTTTACTTGAAAGTAGAATTGTATTAAACATGTTTCAAATTATTTGCATGACATTATATTATCCTCTGTTGGAACATAAGATTTGAGTTTACATTTCATAATTTAAAGTATAGTTTTGTATAAAAACTCGCTTAGAGTAGTTACCAACCTATTGTTGGTTATTTTTGTTATAGATTTTAGATCTCCAGTTGAGTATTGCAGCAATAATACAAAGTCCAGAGAATGCCTTTTATGGTGTTAAGGAGATTAAGCGGTTATTTTTTTTATGAATTAATTGTGGTTATATATCATGGTACAAAGAGAGTAAATGCTTGAATGTAAGAAGGAATGAGCATTTATTCAGGTTTTAATATTCCTGCACCTGTATTGGTTTCATTGGAAGAATTTGTTTGCTTCTATCATATAACCTCCATCTTTTTTTAAGACTGTGGAACCACAATTATAAAAAGACTATTTTTTTTTGGCCAAAACAGTTTGTTGCTATTAAGTGATCAATATTGTTTGGTTATATCGTACCTCCGTATTTATTGCGTTATATAAATATTGTTTGGCTAATATTTTATCTTTAATGCATAACACATTTATAAAAGCACTACGGTAGCAAAATTTAGATTTCAGACAGAAATCAGTATTCAGTTGACTTATTTGCACCCAACTAAATATACTCCCTCATGAACCACTTTAATAAATATTTCTAACATTAAATATCCCTCTGTTTTAGTAAATAGTCTGAGTACAGTAGAATAATTCTTTGGGTATAGTACGGTAATAAGACAACTAAGTAAATTATAGTAATAGTAGGTGTTTCCGGTGATGTTCAGTCTGAGATGATTCGTACATGTAGAAACACGTTTCTGTTTATGCACACTTGACAGTTAAATGGTTCTACCTCTGTTCTGTGAGATGTATACATGAAATTCTACAATTTTTCTTTTTGTTGGGAAATTCTGAGTGTGCTTTTGTAATGACAGTATAAAATTATCTGCAAATTACCTCATATGTTCATTGAATTTGCACAGGTACGAGTAATACTGCAAGTTTGGCGAAACATCAAGCAAATCCTAAGGTATCTCCTGTGATTGCAAAAATGATGGGAAAGATGGATGCCTGGGCTAAGTAATATGCTTATGTTTTCTTCATACTTGTATTAGTACATTATGCTAGATAATGTTGTTATTATGTAATGTTGGAGGCAAACTGCTAATTATGATCAAGACTGTTATTATGTAATGTAATGTAATGTAATGTTGTTATTATGTAATGTAATGTTGTTATTATGTAATGTTGTATATACATATATCTATCTGTGTGCATATATATATAATATAATATAAAAAAAAGAAAATTGAAACAAATGCTGAAAATTAATATTATATAGGATAGCGTTTGAAAAACGCTATTGATTCATCAAACGCTATCGCAACTCTATATGAGATGTAAGATTTATGCATCAAAAACGTTATAATAGAATCAAAAACGCTATAGTAGAAAATAAAAAACGCTATACAAGAATGACAAAAAATGCTATCGAAAAACATTGTAACGCTATAACATGGTTTGATGAAACGCTATAAAATGTGCTCAAAAACGCTATAGAAGTTAAATGAAGGATTAAATTCCCTATAGCGTTTAAGTTTAATAACAGAGAAAAAACGCTATGGTAGGGTGCAAACGCTATGCACTTTTGTAAACGCTATTAGTTATTATAGCGTTTTCCTTCCTGCTATGTAATGTTGCCGGCCTACCATAGCTTGTGGTTCCACGGCGTTCTCTGAAACGCTATGGTAGTCTGTTATAGCGTTTTTAAAATGATATGAAACCCATAAACTGTTGTAGTGTATGATTCGCGATTACAGAAGATGTATATATTCTTTGAAGGTAGGAGTGATGGGTAAGTAATGCATACGCTTGTACGGAACTTCATTACTCTTCTTTTTCTAGGTTTGTATCTTTCTTGATTACATATATTACAATTCCTAAGAATGATGTCTTTTTTCCGAAACAACATACAACCATTTAAACATGTATCTATTTTTTGATACGGAAAACCAAAAGCAAACATAAGTTTTCTCACTTCATATTGATTTTCGCACATTAAATTATCGGATGGCATATGCCATTTTGCAGCTCGTACTATAGTTGTAAACTCGGCTTCTGTGAAGTTGTATTTTGATTTCATCGCAATGCATTCTGCAGTTACTAATAGTTAAGTACCGCTTGTATAACTGTAACGACCTGCCTTTTTGGACGTTTTAAGCAGACACGCACGTCAAACTCAAACCATTCAAAAGGGCAGATTGTTATGGGGTAAATAAGAAAAGAGAAGAAAATAAAACAAAATACAGAATCTCGCAGCGGAATGACAAAATATAATAATCAAATAACAATTCATGAAGCTTTTTACAAAAAAAAAACATTTGATTATATTTATACAACACAGAATCAGAGTTACACATATCAGAGATAAATAAATGACAAAGCAGCGGAACAGTATGATGCAGTGGAATAAATATAATAATAATAATAAAATCTTTGTCTTCATCCTCCAAATCAAGTCTTCAAATCCTGCAGTTACTAGTAGATGAATACCGCTTGTATAACCATCCCAAAAGGGTTTCTTAGCAGCATCCAATAAATCATAAAAAAAAAATTTGCTCCAATACTTAGTTCTTTTTCGACATTAATATCGTTACCGTCAACTTCAACAATAGGGAACATTGAACATACTGCATCTTCAACCATATCTTCTATGAAATTCATCGGAATAATTTCATTATCCACCTCCTCCTCCGAATGTACGAGATTATGTGCTAAAAGTTCTCCATGACGATCCCACACCAAATAATTTGGCACGAAACCATACTGGTTCAAATGAACTATTACCATATCCAATATCAAATGCTCAATAATTTGTATCTACTACATGGACAACGAATTTCTTCATCGTTTCCATTATTACTTAAAAGCAGATTCAATAAAGACGTGTACACCATTTTGAAAATGTTCACTAGTTGAGCCTCCAATTTCTCTTCTTTGTTGGTACAACCAGCTCCGATCGATAAATTAATTGACTATTTTTCCTACTTTAAAACATAAAAACGTATTAATCATTTACGTATTGACATTTATTTTTCAATTAAATCATACTTTTAAATTTTCGTAAATATATAATATTTCTATTTTATTTTATTTTCAAATGGAATTATACAAATTACAAGAATATAATCTATAATTTTTAAGTTATTATTTTATACTTTGATAGTTGGTCATCCTACTTCCCATTACAAATATAGTAGTAATTATATTTTGTAAATCATTTTATTTTAAATGATTCCACAAAATTTCTGCAGCATTTCCCCTTTGTTTTCTGTACCGTACACATATGCGTGTACACATAGTACAAAAAGAAAGTGTTGTCGAAATTTTATGAACCATTTAAAATGAAATGATTTGCAAAATATAATTACTTTATTTTGTTTGTAACTTATCCAATACAAGGACAAATCTGACAAATATTATTTCAGATAAATATCAATGTTCGTTCTGTGATAAAAACGAATATCCATATAACGATCATATATAGTACTTGTCAGATGGAGCCAAAAACTATCTAAGAGATATATAAAAAGTAAAGCGTATTATAAAACAATTTTTACAAAAATTTATTTACATTCTAAGAAACGCATACACCAAATCATCGTTTTCAACATCTTAAAAATGCATGCACTAAATCCTAAGCATCGGCTATAATTAATCCAAACCAGCCCTAACATGCATATGCACTAATTAATTAACACATATACACCAATTAATACACATATACACTAAACAAATTATTTTTCTCAATGCTTAAATTATAAAGAATTATAGTAACAACCTAATTAGCATTCAATAGTGTATAACAAACAATCAATGCGGTATTATAAACAACTATAACAACAAATTAACTCTAATTTAACAAATCAAAATTAAATAGGATTTATAAATTAAACTTTTTAAAGAGAAATAGATAATGGAGAGTTGAAAATTAAAGACGGAGATAGTCTTGGAGGCGTGAAGGCTTGCTAACGGCGTGAAGGAGTTGAAGGAGGTGGTGGAGGAGAGATTTGGGAAGGTAAATAATGAAGGAGAACTATCGGCCTAGGTTAGGTTATTCGCGACTTTTCGACGCTTCCAACAGCCACCGACGGCTATATTTGCGACGGCTTCTGATGGCTATCGGCAACTAGTTTATTTTATTTTCAGTAATGTCATGGCAATTACTTACTAACGACAGACGTCGCAAAAAAACGACAAGCCGTCGACGGCAGTCGAAATGGACGTCGCAATAAATAGTGTTTTTAGTACTGAAACTCATTAGATTTTATAGGTCCACTACAATCCAAATATGAAAAAAAATTATTTTATTTTAACTGCTAAGAACCGGCCCTGCCCTAACATAAAAAACTATTATTTTATTTATATGAGACTTGCATTTGAACGACCAATTCATAGAAAAATAACTTTAGTTATTATATCAATTAGGACCTGCATTTCAACATAATATATGCATAATTCGTTATTGATATAACGATTTGCAACACTTTATGACTTTTTTTTTTGAAAACTCAACAGAACCCGACGGACCGGTAAACTCCTGAGGAGGGTACAGTATGCTGATCTAATTTTAATTTTCTACACCGAGCTTGATCATTGATCCTAAAACATAAAAAGCTGTACAACTTAAACACGAACTCCAACTTATCTATCATTATAAAGAGTAAGCACATCTTATAAATTGTTCATCATAACAAAAATTAGGAAAGAAAGTTTTCCATTGATCCACCCGAGGTGAAAAATATTATTCCCAGGAAAAACTTATTTTTTGACCTACTGGGCAACATGTAAAAATGGCCTTTCTATATTTAACTACAAACCCAGTAGAGTATTCTGTAAAAGATATATTCATAGTACAGCCCAAAAATAAAACGCAATTTAATTAAATATTTCCATGCACGTTATAAAAGCATATACAAGTGAAAAGACCACAGTACATCATTTATCCAATAACGAACGAAAATTAAAAATTCATTCAATAATTTAACTTTTGTTAGAAGTCCAACAACAAGGCATACATGCGGCTAGTTACATGAAGAAATAAAAGTTATTACAATATCAGTTACAAGAAACACCATAGGCGATAGCAAACCGATTATGAGGACAAACATTACCAATCTGAATAATACTTATAACACACTGCATATGCAACTAGTCTTCACAACAAAGAACTACAAATTTCAGATATGATATGCACTGACATTTGTTCTATTAACTACAAAATATACATTTAACAAAGTAGATGAAACCATGTTCTATTACCTGCAAATTTCAGATAAGATAAACCTTTTGCCCTTGTCGCATCCTGTGTTCATAATATGCAGCCCAAAGACAAACTGCGTGCTTCAGCTCAAAGTCCAACTTCCTTAGTAGTTAATGTGACAATATTCTCTTCAATGTGACTTTGGGAGGAATGCGATGAACAAGCAGTTCATATAGTTTGCCACGAACTGTATAGCAACCTGTTAGGACTCTATTCCTTAACCATATCAGATGCTATTTCTAAAACATATTATTTCCAATCCAAGGGTGGCATCATTTGATTAGTAGTGAATGGATATTGCTGAACTTTGCATGTGTCAAAAGCCAAGTTGGCTTTTCTCAACCTATGCTTCGAATGAGCTGTAACTGCAATACGTGCTGCAAATAAACTCTAGAAATTTGGGAATCTGAACATCGGTAGGTGCATAATCACAAACATTCGAACACCAATACCTTACAACCTCTGTAACCTTTGAAGAAGTATTTCTCCATTATTCTTCTCTTTAATGCTTTTCCACTTCATTCAGAACTAATAATTTGGACCCTTTTTGCACTTGGTGTCAATTGGTCGATTCTTTGCCAATTCCTTGATAATTTCTTGCACAATGTATCTACCTTGGAAGCCTGCATCAAATCACAAAATAACTTGTATATCTCCTATTCCTAGTATGTTGAGAGAATTAAGCATACCTCATATACCAAAATCCATGAAATTAGGGTTTTTCACGACCTATGGTTCGAATGAGTTGTACCTGCAATACGTGCTGCAAACAAGCTCTAACACTTTGAGAATCTGAATATCGGTAGGTGCATTATCACAAACATTCGAATACCACTACCTTACAGCCTCTATGACCTTTGAATAAGTATTTCTCCATTGTTCTTCTAAGAGAATGTTGATGTTCTCTTGAAAACTTGTCCACTTTGTTCAGAACTAATATCTTAAACCCTTTTTTTCACTTGGTGTCAATTGATTGATTCTTTGCCATTTCCTTGATAATTTCTTGCATAATGTATCTATCTTGAAAACCTGCATCACAAAAGATGGCAAATCTTATAATAACTTGCATATCTCCTATTCCTAATATGTTAAGAGCAATAACCATACCTTATGTATCAAAATCCAAGAACTTAGGGTTTTGGCTGATGCAAAATCTAAATCTAATTCAGCAGAATCAAACATTCAGAAAAGTCATTAATCAGAAGGTATAAATCAAATTACCTAATAATTTATATTTAAAAAAGATTATCAGTATAAAACCTGAAATTATTTTTGGATACGCTTCCGATGTTGAAGAAGGGAACAGTAAAGATTTCAACATAATTATACATGGTTTATAAGGGGTCCAAAAACAAAAGTTTGACTTTCTGTATGCTACACACACATTCATTGTAGCTATGATGAGCTTGAATAATAAAATGGAATTACCATGGAGTAAATACAAAGAGATCTCTTAAAATATGGAGAAGTGATAACATAGAATAAGAACTGCGGAGAAAGAATGTAAATATTCAAATATTCTCTTTCATATATATAATAGAATAGATAGAATATATTTCAATTTTATTTTTGTTCAGTATTATTAAGTAGTTTAATGTCCAATAAATAATAAATTTATATTTTAAAAAATTTTATATTAAATTTTTAATCATTAGATATCATTTAAATTTTAAAATAGTATATAATTTATTGTATTGTTACAGACTTCTTCTATTTTAAACAGGTACATAATATTTAGTTTTCCATAAATGAAGATTATGTCCTACAAAATAAAATTTGAAATAATATTTACCATGTTGCTACGTATAATAGAGTAAAAAATGGCTATAATGCACCATTGTTGATTGAAAATACATCTTTAGAAAGTATTATAAAGGACATATAAAAGTTTATTGCATAAAACTTTGAAAGGTACATGTGCTTAACTAAAATTTGAGATGACATGTAATATATTACCATAATTACTAATATTACAATAGTTACCATACCAAGTTTTATATAAGAAAGAAAATATCAGATATCAATAGTAAATTTTATATAAATAGCAAACACTTCAACATAAAAAGTAAAAAAGTCAATCAATTTTCTTCTTTAGTCAAGCTCCAGTCTCTTTAATCATGCTTTATGCTCTCCACATCGAAGGTAAGTTTTCAAGTTAGTATTTTATTTTTATATGCCTAAACATCAAAAAGAATGAAACAACTCTAAAAAATACTAATACAATCGACACGGGAACAATCTGTTAAATTTTGGCGACACTATATGAGGATTTGTATAGGTCGGAAGTAGCTTCGTAACGAAGGAAACGGTTCGCAAATCGGAGTCCGGAGGTGGAAGTTATAAGAGAAAAGGCGAAGTGGGCTGTTTGGGGACAGCAACTAATTTCAGACGTCTGAAATTATTTTCAGACGTCTGAAATCATTCTGGAGTGGTTCCAGAACCCTCAGTCAGAAGTCTGACCAAGTGGGTCAAACGTCTGATCTGGAGTGAAGTCGCGCCAGAGACTTAAGTCAGACGTCTGACCCTTAGGCCAAACGTCTGGAACGACTTTTTCCAGTTTTTCATCTTGCGGACTTGGGTGAAAATTTGTGATATCCACAGGGGCAATTTTGGAATATTGTCTAGGGTTTCTATTCTTCTATATAAGCTAGCCTCAGGTATCAGATCTGTGGGGGAGAAAAACGCAGGCGACTGCAAGAGATTAGCCTCCACTAATTAGGGTTTATCAAAACCTAATTTTCTTCAATTCTCTTCTCCATAAATCAATTTCTAATTAGAATTTGACCATTGTAATCAATCTCTTGTACTCTTCTCATCAATAATAATAAAGCTCTCTCTTAAAGTGGATGTACACTAACACAACGTTAGTGGAACCACTATAAATCGTTGTGTGATTTATTTTTCGTTATTGCTTTAATTTCTGAAATGCTTATTTGGGATTGTGATTGTCTTTGGATTGGTTGAGACTAGATTTGAGTTATTGGGTTGGTTGTTTTTACACCTCTTATCACAATCCCGTCTTCCTCTGTGCTCAGGGGATTTCGATCGGAGTGGTATCTAGTTGGAATCTTGTAATAACATTTGGTGTCGGAGCATTGGTGTTGGTAGGTGGTTGTAGAAATGCCAGAAACAGATAATACATCAAGTAGTTCCTCAATGGGTAATCCAAGTGGTGTAGCGCCTTATGTACGTGGATCGTATGCAGCTTCAGGATCACAATTGGTAATAGACAAGTGGAATGGCGATAATGATTTTGAAAAATGGCAATGGAAGATGAAAGCGGTTCTAAGGAGGAATCGGGTACATCGAGTGGTGTTTGATACACATTTGTTGCCAGCGGACATCTCGGACGTTGAGAGAGAGGAGATGGAAGAGTAGGCATTCACTACACTTCAACTTGCTATGGGAGAGAATGTTATCTCTGAAATTAGTGGTGAGACAACCGCTAAGGGTATTTGGGACAAGTTGGAGGAGTTATATATGAAGAAGTCACTGACAAATCGTTTGATCTTATTGCGAACGTTCTTCACCTATAAGATGAAGGAAGGTACTTCGCTTAAGACGCACTTGAACATTTTTGATGATTTGCTAATGAAGATGAAGGCGGTAGATTTGAAGATTGAGGAAGAGCAAAAGGCGATGATATTGTTGTGTTCGTTGCCAGATCGCTATACAAGTTTCTCAAATAGTTTGATCTATAGCCGAGATACATTGACTCTTGATGATGTCAAGACGGGTCTTCTTAGCGAGAAGTTGCGGGATCAAATGAAGGAGTTAGGTGATGGAGGTAGTGGTGCTAGTAGTGGTCATGGTTTGTTTGTGGAGAAGGAGAGGTATGTGAAGAAGGAGAACCGGGGGCGTTCTAAATCAAGGAACCCTGGTTGGAGAGGAAAGTCGAAGGAAAGAAAAGGCAAGTGCTATATTTGCAAGAAGCCCGGTCATTGGAAGAATGAGTGTCCAGACAAGGAGAAGGCAAAGAAGGAAGTAGCATCTTCATCTGTAGCGATGGAGAGTGGAGTTGGTGAGGGAGATGTAGATGTGCTGTCGACGGTAGCATCGGATGTTTCGGGTAACGATTGGGTACTTGATTCGGGGGGCGTCTTATCATATGACGTCAAATAGGAATTGTTTTTCTTCTTACATCGACAAAGAAGGAAATTCAATTGTTATGGGAAATGGTGCTATTTGCAAGTCGAAAGGTATTGGTTCCGTGCAAATTCGGATGTTTGACGGAGTGGTTCGTACTCTCACTAATGTACGCTATGTTCCAGGACTTCGGAAGTCGCTTATCTCTTTGGGGCAGCTGGATTCTTTAGGTTGTAAAATCACTATTGAGAGTGATAGCTTGCGGGTTTCAAAGGGGGCGCTTGTGGTGATGAAGGGTGCTAGGACTCATGGTATTTATTTGCTTCAAGTAGTGACTGTGGAAGGCGAAACTTGTATAGGAGTTGACAGTTCTCGTGGCTTGGATGCGACTAGGTTGTGGCATTTGAGGTTAGGTCATGTCTCGGAGAGGAGTTTGGACATTCTTCAAAAGAGTAAGATGATCGATGGAGAGAGTTTCAACAAATTGGAGTTTTGCGAAGAGTGCGTCATGGGGAAGCAAACAAAAGTTTCATTCGGTGAAGGAAAGCATGATTCGAGAAGGGTTCTTGAGTATATTCACACGGATGTTTGGGGACCGGCACCTGTAGCTTCTTTAGGTGGAGCTCGCTATTATATTTCCTTTATAGATGACTTTTCTCGGAAAGTTTGGGTGTATGTAATGAAGGCCAAGTCGAAGGCATTTGCAAAGTTCAAAGCATGGAAGGCTCTTGTTGAAAATGAGAGTGGAAAGTCTTTGAAGGTTCTAAGGTCTGACAATGGCGGAGAGTATGTTTCCGGAGAATTTTTGGAGTTTTGTAAGCATCATGGTATTCAGAGGCATTTTACTACACCTGGAGATCCACAGTCGAATAGTGTTGCGGAGAGGATGAATCGTACTCTACTTGAGAAAGCTCGATGCTTGGGATTGACATCGGGTTTGGCGAAGGGATTTTGGGCTGAAGCTTTGTCAACCGCAGTGCATATTATTAATCGAATTCCGTGCTCAGCTATTGGTAACAAAATTCCAGAGGAAGTGTGGAAGGGAAAGAGTATTGACTTGAGCTATCTTCGTGTCTTTGGAAGTCTGGTTTATGTGCATGACCCGGGAAATGATAAGCTTGAACCTAGAGCTTTCAAGGGGATTTTGCTTGGTTATACGGATGGAGTAAAAGGCTATCGGATTTGGAATCCGGAAACGAAGAAGGTAGTGAATTCTCGTCATGTTACTTTTGATGAGTCGGCGATGTTCAAGGAGAATGGAAGCTCATCGAATGTTCCTGATTCGGTTCATGATGAATCAAAGGAGAAGGAAATTATTTCCACATTTTGTCCAAGGAGTAGAGAGAGTAGAGTAGTTGGAGATGCTTGCGAGGAAGTAGCGGTTGATGTTTCCTCACATAGTCCACAGGGTACCTCTAGTAGTGTTGGTGATGTACACGAGCCTAGAGAAGATTCGGTTCAAGGTGGAGCTGAAGGAAGTTTGGGTGATGGTATTGCTACTCGGGTTGGTCGTCGTACTATAAGACCACCCGAAAGATATGGTGATTGGAACTATCTTAGTTTTTGTGAAAATTTGGACTATGCTCTTCATGTAATCCAAGATGAGCCAATGGACCTTGATGACGTCATGAATTCGAGTGATAGCTCGAAGTGGATTTGTGCCATGGAGGAAGAGATGCAATCATTGATGAAGAATCGAACTTGGGATTTGATTCCACTTCCTAAAGGAAACCGTGCTATTGGGTGCAAATGGATATACAAGGTGAAGGACGATGGAAGATACAAAGCTAGGCTAGTGGCTAAGGGGTTTGCACAAAGGAAGGGGAAGGAGTATGATGAGATATTCGCACCGGTTGTGCGTCATACTTCTATCCGGATATTACTTGCTAT
The DNA here is from genome assembly GCA_030737815.1 of Allium fistulosum. Lineage (NCBI taxonomy): Eukaryota > Viridiplantae > Streptophyta > Magnoliopsida > Asparagales > Amaryllidaceae > Allium > Allium fistulosum. The sequence continues at coordinate 744,711,538 of CM060905.1, read as the reverse complement.
AGTTTTTGTTCATGACTTGGAGTTGGAGCAACTTGATGTGAAAACCGCCTTCTTGCATGGTGACTTGGATGAAGACATCTACATTGAGCAACCGGAAGGTTTTGTTGTGGATGGTAAGTCAAATTTGGTTTGCAAGCTGAAGAAATCACTATATGGACTAAAGCAATCACCTAGACAATGGTACAAGAGGTTTGATCATTTTATGCTTGAAAATGGTTTGATAGAAGCATCAAGGATGCTTGCATTTATTTCAAGAAGTTAGGAAATGATTGTTGGGTGTATTTACCCTTGTATGTGGACGACATGCTCATTGCTTCGAAGGACAAGACTGAAATCAACAAGTTGAAATTGCAATTATAGTCGGAATTCGAAATGAAGGACCTTGGAGAAGCAAAGAGGATATTGGGCATGGAAATAGAAAGGGATCGAAAGCATTTTGAGTTGAAACTAACTCAAAAGGAATACATAGAGAAAGTGCTTTGCCGGTTTAGCATGGAGAATGCAAAGGCATCAAATACACCTTTACCTTTGCATATGAAGCTTTCTAGTAAAGGATCACCTATCTTGGAGGAAGACAAGGCTTATATGGAAAAGGTGCCATATGTTAGTGCGGTTGGAAGTCTAATGTATACTATGGTGTGTACAAGGCCCAATATAGCAAATGACGTCGGGGTGGTTAGTCGTTTTATGTCTAATCTGGGAAAATCGCATTGGGAAGCTGTGAAGCTCATATTGAGATACCTTAGAGGCACATCATCTCATGGTCTTGTTTTTGGCGGTAGTAAGACGATGGATTGCAAGTTGGTTGGTTATTGTGATTCGGACTACGCTGGTGATAGGGATCGAAGAAAATCAACTTCCGGATATGTCTTCACACTTAGGGGTACATCCATAAGTTGGAGATCTAGGTTGCAGACCGTAGTTGCTTTATCCACTACGGAGGCGGAGTTGATAGTCGCAGTGGAGGCGGCAAAGGAGGCACTCTATTTGAAGCGATTGTTGTGTGAATTGGGATTCGGGCATGATAGTATTGATGTTCAATGTGATAGCCAAAGTGCTATTCACTTGGCAGAGAATTTGGCGTTTAGCTCATGGACTAAGCATATTGAGGTGAGAGAGTCATTTCTAGTAGCCATGGATGAGGATAAGCAAGTATATCTTTGGAAAGTGCACACAAAGGATAACGCGGCGGACATGTTCACTAAGGCATTGCCGGTTGGGAAGTTCGAGCATTGCTCGAACTTGATTCGCTTGGAGAAGTGCTAGGTGCCACGGGGTGGCACGGTTAAGGGAGGAGCTTGATGGTAGATGAGAAAGAGTATTGGTGAGAGATTGAGGTTCTATCTTCTTGGTTAGTGCTAGTCTTTGGAGAGATAGCTTAGGTTTTGGATGTTTTCAACATTTCATTAGCGGGCGGGGGCTTTGCCTGAGCTCGTTGGTGGAGTGCAATGGGCGTTGGCTTTGCCGGAGCTCATTGGGAAAGCATTCATGTTTGGTTGAAGGTAGAAGAAGTGATAGTTGGTGCTATCGGTTATTGTTGATGGTATGGTACCATTAGAGTCGGAGATGAATATAGTGTTGAGGTGGAGTGTTAAATTTTGGCGACACTATATGAGGATTTGTAGAGGTCCGAAGTAGCTTCGTAACGGAGGAAACGGTTCGCAATCGGAGTCCAGAGGTGGAAATTATAAGAGAAAAGGCGAAGTGGGCTGTTTGGGGACAGCAACTAATTTTAGACGTCTGAAACTATTTTCAGACGTCTGAAATCGTTCTGGAGTGGTTCCAGAACCCTCAGTCAGACGTCTGACCAAGTGGGTCAGACGTCTGATCTGGAGCGAAGTCGCTCCAGAGACTTAAGTCAGACGTCTGACCCTTAGGCCAGACGTCTGGAACAACTTTTTCCAATTTTTCATCTCGTAGACTTGGGTGAAAATTTGTGATATCCGCAGGGGCAATTTTGGAATATTGTCTAGGGTTTCTATTCTTCTATATAAGCTAGCCTCAGGTATCAGATCCGTGGGGGAGAAAAACGCAAGCGACTGCAAGAGATTAGCCTCCACTAATTAGGGTTTATCAAAACCTAATTTTCTTCAATTCTCTTCTACACAAATCAATTTCTAATTAGAATTTGACCATTGTAATCAATCTCTTGTACTCTTCTCATCAATAATAATAAAGCTCTCTCTTAAAGTGGATGTACACTAACACAACGTTAGTGGAACCACTATAAATCGCTGTGTGATTTATTTTTCGTTATTGCTTTAATTTCTTAATTGCTTATTTGGGATTGTGATTGTCTTTGGATTGGTTGAGACTAGATTTGAGTTATTGGGTTGGTTGTTTTTACACCTCTTATCACGATCCCGTCTTCCGCTGTGCTCAGGGGATTTCGATCGGAGTGGTCTCTAGTTGGAATCTCGTAATAACACAATCAACTCTCAGTTTAAAGTTTAAACTTTGATATATTTAGTTTTATACTATAAAATGCTAAGACGATACAGTGTTCAATGTTTGTTTAAAAAAAATCTAGTAGGTATTCTTTATTTTTTAGTTATTGAGCCTTGAGTTATTCACTTTTTTGAGTCATTCATATGAACTGTTCATTTTTTTTAAATAATAAGAGTGATATTTTATTAAAGAGGAACAGTCAGTTTGATGTCTCAAAGGCTCGAACTCATGATCTTAGAACCTTTGTCTAAATCGGTATATCTCTAACCACTTAAGCTAGAGGTCCTTGATCATGTGGTACTCATTGTTTTTGAGTTATTCAGTTTTTTCTTCTTCTACAATTGGATGTTTGTGTTGAATTTATGTGATTCAAATATTTTCCAAAGAAGACAAGAAAATAATTAATTGATTCATTCAATCAATTAATTAGGATATATATGGAAAGATAAAGAGGAAGGATATGCCTGATATCTTTTAGAGAAAGAAAACTAATTAATTGCTAATCAATTAATTAGTCAGATCTGTTATATGAAGATAGACAAGTTTATACATGGAGATTGATTTGAGCAATGAAAATTTATGGAAACATAGATTTTTTGTCATTTATGTACATTGGAATCAAATCAAGTAAGTTGGAAAGGTTGTCACATATTCCGGAAATTAATTTTCTTCGTCTCCAAGCATCCTTCATTTTCATGCCTATTTAAATGAAGGAAGTTCATCTTCATGAATGTGAGAGAGCATCCACTATTATCCTCTTCTTCAGTAAACCCTAATTTCTGCAGTCAATCAATTAATCGACAAGCTAGATCCTTCTTTTGATTATTTCTGCGCTTTAGCATTCCGTTGCAGTTTTGGAGTTAGTGCAAACTAATTGAAATTCTGCACAACAGATTGGTATCAAAGCTAGCTGTCTTGTTCTAGATTAATTATCAATGGCAAATTCTTTTAGTAGTGATATGAAAAATTATGATATCATCAAATATGTCAGAAAAGGAGGTTTAGGGACATGGAAGGTGAAGACTAATGACGGTGTTCTTCGGCAACAACTTCGTTCATCTAGAGGAAGAGATAATAGCCAGAAGCACATTGGAGGTAGAGATATGCATGGGTCCCACTTCAAGGATCCTAGAGGGGGTGCTTGCTATTATTGTAAGAAGAAGGGGCATTTCATACGAGATTTTCCAACTCTTAGAAAGAAGAAAGAGAAGAATGAGAAAGGTTCATTTTTGCCAGCAGTTAGGTCAGATGTGGATAGAAGTGATGGTAATACATCATTATTTTCAGCAATATTTCACCTTTAGAGCATAATAGTTGGGTGATTGATTCTGGAGCCTCTTGTAATATGACGTCAGATAGAAGCTGTTTTGTCAGTTACAAGAAAATTGATGGCGGAGCAGTTCATATGGAGAATGACACATCTTGTCATGTTGTGGGCGTTGGAAGTGTGAGGTTTAGGATGCATGATGGTGTTGTTAGGACTATCAATGATGTTAGACATATTCTGATGCTGCGTAGAAGTTTTTTATCAGTTGGAGCTTTGAGTAGACTTGGTATGAGAATAATAATAATAGATGGAGAGAATTTGAGAGTGGCGAAGGGTTCCTTGGTAGTGATGAAAGGGGTGCGAGTTAATGATATTTATGGTTTCATGGAGAGACAGTCTTAGAAGAGTCGGTAGTTTCTACTGATTCTAGTATTTCAGATTCTACTCAGTTATGGCATCTTCATTTAGGTCATGTTGATGAAGAGAGTCTTGAAGTATTAAAGAAGCGTGGGTTGATTGATGGTGTTTATCAGTCGAAGCCTAGCTCTTGTGGAGATTGTTCTTTTAGAAAGAAGAAGCATATCGCATTTGATGATAGAAGACCTAGAGCTACAGAGTTTCTAGAGTATGTTCATTCAATGAAATTTACTTTTATAAATAAGAAATTTGATATGAAAATAGTTATAAACTTGAGTTAAAATTGTAATACTACTAATTAAATGAAATAGAAAATGAGTACTGTAAGTAAAGGATTTTAAACTTAAGTAAATATTGAAACTAATTATAATTAAAGTAAATAATAAAATGAATGTAATGCAATAAAAAGAAATTGACATGATATGAATAAATGAAAATGAATTTTTGTAAGTAATAAAGGAAAATAAATGAAATAAACACTGAATTAATGAATGGAAATAAAATTTTGTAAGAGATAAATGTAAGTTAAAGAAATAATCCTTGTATGAATGAAAAGAGAAATAAAAAACTGTAAATGTTGTGAAAGAAATTTAATGAGAATAACTTAAGTACATAGTAAATTATTGTTTGTTTTGGTTTATGGGTTGTTTGGGATAGGATACTTCTAATTGTTTAAGATGTGTAAATAATCTATTGAGTTCATCTAAGACTGTTGAGTAAATGGTGCACTCAGTAGTTTATTTGCCATTCTAGGCGGTTAAAAAAATTCTGAACCCGAACAAACCATTTGTTTGTTTGCTATGGATGGATGGCTGATTATATTGATTTCATATGATGATCGTATGCTGTGATTGCAAGTGATTGTTGTTTATATTGATTTGTTTGTTAGTGATTGAAACAACTTTAAATATTTCATTTTATATAATTATTAACTTCTTTGGATTATATAAGTGAAATACTGGTTATGGAAGCAATTGCTACTGCTTTTGGTTTCATAATTAAGTGTTGTTTGCCCGACAAATAGGTACGTTCTCGAATTTTGGTTTTCTAACGATATTATATTGTTTTTCCCGCTGTTGGGATATATATTATTTTGAAAATTATGATATATTTTGTTATTATTGATATTATTATTTCTCCCGAGCCTCTCCATACAAAGGAGACTCTGCCGAAATTTTCTGAAAATTTTAGACTTAGAAAATTTTGTAAAATGTTTCCAAACTTTATTAATTTGAGTTAAAGGATTTAATGTTTATAAATTGATATATTTTATTTAAATTAATTAATTTTGTAAATTTATTTGTTTATAAATTTAATATTTTGAATAAGATATATTGATTACTTGATTCATTCTTTTCCCTTCTTTTTCCTTTTCGAGGACGAAAAGTTTTGAATGGGAAAGAGTGTAACAACCCGTAAATTTTCGATAATTAAAAATTGGTTAATTTAATAAATTTAGTTATTTAATATTTGAAAAAATACAAATTTGTAATTTAATAAAGAAATAATAACTAAAATGAAACGTAACAATGTTAATTAAAGTTAGTTATTGATAAATTGAATGAAATGCCAACAAATTGAAATAATGTAAAGATTACACTTGGTTATAAAGTGAATATAAGAAAACAAATGTAAATATGAATTAATTTATGTGATAATATATAATTAATGGTAATTGAATAAAATTAATGTTAGGAAAGTAATTATAACATTTGGTTGAAATAATAAACTTATTAATGTGAATAAAAGTTAATTGGTGACAATTGGTTGAATAAAAAGAATGAAAATCAAGATTTATCAACTTATTGGAATTTAAAATTGTAATAGTTGAAATTAGTGCAATTAAATGAAATTAATTATAAGGAAAAGTGAAAGGAAGATGAAATGGTAAATTATTAATGTATTATGGTATAAACCAATGTTAATTGTACCTTTGGGATGACAATTGATTGAATAACAGGATTTAAAATCAAATAAATCAATCTATTGGAATTTCAATTGATAATTTATGAATTTGCTGGAATTGAAATTAAATACTGTAATTAGTAAATCAATTAACTTTGAATTGATATGTAACGCCCCACCTCTATACCCACGCTAGCCAAGAACACTACGGTGTAGTGCTGTCAACTAGCACGGAGAATAAGGCTGTTGAGGAGCGACCATCTATGTAATTGCCTTGTGCGAGCACCGATATGTCAGATAATAAAACATTGCATTTCATATTTAGAGGAAAACCCGACATACCGATACAAACTCAAAGCTACTACACAGTGGCTATAATAGTTTAGAACAATAGATATAAAAATAACACAGATAACATTAATGCGGAATAAAGATGGAACGAAAAGTCTCATATATACAATAACTGATATCAGTTACAATACATTTAACACAATACAAATGATACAACTACAATTGTCGACTCGTGAAGTTATATATACAAGTACATTATCGACTAATATACATGAATACATTATCATCTTAAAACAGACACACTGACAACTACAACAAGACGAAGACCACTTCAAATGATATAAAAAGTCTTCATAGCTCTAGCAGCAACCCAAAGCTAAAATCTACAACCTGTAAATACTCGGTCTGACCCGAGTATTACATTCAAAAGAAAATAATACTCGGATCAGTCTAATTCAAACTCAGTTATTAGCGCATAGAAGCAATAATAATCAATCTCAATATAGATGACAGTCACAGAAATCTCGTATATCCAACTCTCGATACGAGAATTGGATAACGGCAGAAATAACACTAAACAGTGTTAATCCACAAAACAGAAATCCAAAGCAGTTTAAGCAATTGAAATGTCAATTTAAAAATATCAATGCTAATTGGCTGCAGTACACGCTAACGTGTACTGCCTCGCCAATACAGCCTACGAATTACGCAACAGGTCGATGAATTAAGAATAAAAGAAATTCCAATTAAAGTCTATCAATTCTGTGTGGCTGCAGTACACGCGCGCGTGTACTGCCTCGCCATCACAACAACTGCACAATAAAACAGCAGTTGAAAACAGGTACAAAGACTAGGCTCAAGAATTCCCAGTGCCAACAAATGCAATAAGCAAGTGACAGTAGAGAAGAGCTTCAACCAAGTGAATTGAAGTGATTGGCCATCTCAAGCAACGGAAACCAAACAAGTTCGAACAAGGCAGAGAAATGCCAAAATGGTTAAGAGAGGAAGAGACCAAACCAAGAAGGTAATAGGGTCGCATCAATGCAATGAAACCCACAAGGACAAAATCTCAACAATAAAGCAATGCAGCCACCACACATATTTAAGGGCAAGACTGCACAGTGAAACGAAACAGTGCAACCAATAAAAGAGGCGACAAGTGATGCACAAATGAAAACATCACCAAAACAAGATAGGCTATAAGTCAAGTGCCATCATATAAGACAGCAAACACATGAATGTGCAAAAGTGAACATACATCTGTATACATACATGAATGGATGTATACAAATGGTCAAGTGAAATGCAGACAACACCAAGTAATGGTGAAGTAAGTGAAACAGGCTCAGTAATGAAGCAAATGTGATAAACAAACAGGCTGGTCAAAGTGATACTACAAGTGCAACAGGACAGTGTCATCAAGAAACAATCAAGACCAGGCTTACAAAGAATATCAACATAAATGGGCAGTGACCGTATGCAATGCAAAGCAAACCCATGTGAACATGTACACAGGAACACAATGCAACCCAATGAATAAGGGCAGAACATGGTCAACCCAACTTCAACAAAAGCTACCAAGCAGGCAATCTCAAGTGATCAAGTCTGTCGACATGATACTTGCTATGGACAGTGCAATCAAAAGCACATATATGCAGCAGATAACTGGCATATGAACAAGTGAAACAATGACAGTTCAAATATGCAAAGGGACAATGGAGTATGAACCCAGACAACATATGCAAAGACCAAGGAACTACAACAAGACATGAACCAAGTACAACTGGAAACCCAAAACTGCACCAGTAACAATATATCATCGCAAGGATGCAACTAGATTTCGAGTCAAGCAGTGCACAGTGGAACGAAGAACAGTCATGGCATTTCACAAATACTATAAGGATTGCTACCAAGCTAATGAACAGAACACAAAGTACACAAGTGCACAGGTACAGGTCAATGCACCTGTAAGTCGAATGACAAAACAAAAGCACAATACAGTGAACTACCATGATTCAGAGCCAAAGTTCACAGTGAAGTCGACAAGGCCAGAATAAATCACAAAAACAACTATATTAGTGAAGGTCGGAGAAGAAACAAGTTGGAAGTACTTAGATCAACGGTGAATGGTACTAGTGCAAAGTCAAAGCCAATGTCAACAGACGAGTTCAGAAATTCACAACCATGATTACCAAGGCAACAAGTTCGAACAATATAATCAAAAAATATACGCATATGAACAGGTCTGAAACGTGGTGACCAGGGAAAGTTCGAACAGGGCAAATTCAACACCGTGGATATCAAGAAAAATATATATGAATTGAACAAGTCGTAAATCATCTCAAACATCCATACGAAATCCAACGACCAAGCTATATCAGGTGACAAATTCAAACAAAGAATGTACGAACGAAAATCAAGGTTTCGAACCCATATAAATTCGAACCCAAAATCATGCACTGGAGAGTTAAATTAGATGTGAGTACAAGATTACTCACCTTGTTTGAAGCGGAGACGAACTCGAGAGAAGGAGTCGCAAGCACCAACATCACATACGGCATAGATCCATCGGGTTCAAGTAAGCCAAAATCAGCAAAGCAAAAGGAGCAAAGTACATGCCGAAATCACAGAGGAACTCGATCCAAATTGAAGAGCCGTGAGCAAATCAGAGAATATTGAAGCCTACTATCGAGCGGCGCTTCAATTTGTACAAGCCTCAATTCCAGATTCGAAGGCAACAGAGGAACGAAAGCCTTAGCAAGCATCGAAAGAACGAGCGAGGCCAAGCCCTAAATTTCTCAGATCGAAGAAAAATCGCTGAAGCCCTAAGTTTTGTCGCCATTATTTTGTTGATCTCGAATTTGGGCCTAGGGTTCACGAATGGAGGAAAGGGAGGGGGTTGGGTGCTGAATACTATCACGGCTCCAAATCAAGCATGGGCCAAGATTTTAAAATTTATAAAGCCCGAATACTTTTAACCATGTTTATTAAACACCTTGGTGATATTTAAAACACGATTTGAATCCATTAGAACAACGGACTCGAACACGATAAAAATTCATATTTAGGATTTTAAATACGAATAGACGATGTCATATTTAAATAAAATATTTAAATATATTATCGTATAAATGCGGGTTGTTACATGATATCTGAGTTGTTTAAAGTATTGTAATTGTTTAAGAAATAAAAAATGATAAAATTTGTTAATTATGGAATTGAAATTGAAAATTTGATTTAATTAATTTAATATTAATTTATTTAATTAACTGAAATATAGCTATTTTAGCCATTGGCTCGGATTTCAACGAAACTAGTTTCATCGGATCCATAACGGTGAATTATTGTAGGATTTCAAGTTTCGTAGCGATCGGACTTGTCGTTTGATCATACGGACTCGAAACGCCTAGAAATTAATTTAACTAAAATCAATTTGAAATAAGCTAATTTTATCATAAATTCTTCATACGATTGAATTAGGACTTGAAACCTGTTCCATTGAGTTTGAAATATTTGAAAGCATCTATTTTGATATATGGGTTGGCCCATTTTCGTTCCGAAAACAGAACGGGCTTACGGACCATCTATCGTTCAACGTATAAATCAATCGTGTCCATTCATCTATTTTCTGTCCTACCTATAAATAGCTTGTTATAAACCCTAGCCACTCCTCATTTTCATTTGTCTGTACGTACATCTCAGTCTTCTCTTCTTTCTAATGGCAGACAAACCCTAAATTATCTAATTCAATTTCAATTCAAAATTCAACTTCAAAAATCAAATCTCCTCAAACTATATCGAATTATATATCGATTTGAAGCTCTCGACGAGCGCAAGTCGAATATGTGGTTCGTTTTTCGATTCGACGCATTGTTTGTCCTGAAATTCAAGATGAACCTCGGTCGTTCATAGGCCACATGCTCGATCAACGATGGATCTTCGTTGTTTGGGCGATCGGGAAGTTCGTGAGTGTAGAGGGGATCGAGAGCTGCAGATCCATGGGTTTATTTTGCTTCGTTGGTGCCTGGATTTGCCGCGATTGGAGGATGAACGGAGGTGTTTTTTTCGTTCGAGAAGGCTGTGGGGTGGCCGCACGTTCACCGGAGGGTCGGCCGGAGGTAGCTTGGCTGTTGGCAAGGTCAGATCATGGGTCAGGGGTGAACGGTGGCGACGAATGCTCGGCCAACGGCAAGCGGACTGGCGGTTAGGAGAAGCAGTGTTCGAATGCGTCTCGACTAGTAGGGTTTGCTTCGGTATTGATGATGATGACGTGGCCACTATTGACTGAGTGATTCTTTTATTTACTTATTTGAATTTTGATTTCAAATCGTTCTAACTAACATAATTTTTGCATACGAACTCGGATTTGGGCACGGTTATCTCCGCTAGAGTCGTATTGAAATTTCGCACATTTTGACGCTGGTTTGGACGAATTCTGAGACCATTCAAATTTTGGGTTTAAATTCAAAAGGTGAGTGTTTTAACCCACTCACAACTTCTAAAATTTCTTATGTTTGTTAAATTAAATTTATGATGTGATTAGAAATTTATTTATGACTGTTTGGCATATTTTAAATCATCATCTCGGTTAATTTGAATTTATTTGAATTTAATCGTTATTTAATTTATTATTGAATATAAATTGCCAGTTAAATACCTGTTATTGATTATCAGTTCTATATTGATATTTATTGATTGATTTGGATGATGTTTGTATTGGATGTTGATTGTTGATATTGGATGAATGGATGTTTTATTTTATATCGTTATAAACTGCAAGTTCACTATGGGTTGGAATGATAAATACCCGAATAATCAATAGATTAAGGAAAAATCGTTATGGGTCGAAATGATAGACTTGAGCGATTTTATGGATTTTATTATTAATTCGGGATTGCGGTTTGAAATGATATATAAACGTAACATTGTAAATCGTGGATTGAAATGATAAATATCCGTATCACTTGACCCTAGGGTAGAGAATTATATACGGACACTGGTTTGGTTAAATTTAAATGATTTTGAATCTTTAAATTTGCATTGAGTTAAATGATATTTTTGAAATAAAATTTGGGCTATATAAATCGAAATTTTATCGAATTTCGAGTTTATATTAAAATCGAATTGTTTTGAAAGATTTGTTAAAGGAATAAAATTGAAATTTTATAGTGAATTCGAAATATAAGTGAAGTTTATCGAAATTGAGTTATTAAAATCGTTGAAGTATAACTTGGAAATATATTGAAATTTGAGTAATTAAATCGATGTTTTAACATGGATTTAAGCGATACTGAATTTAATATTTATTTAGAATTCTGAATCGGAAAATTTGAAATTGGGTTTTGGGAAATTGAAATTGGTCCAAATGTGTTGAAATGAAAAGAATAGTTTAAATTGATATTAATTCCAAATTCATGTTTAATATAAACTGTTTAAAAATATTTTTTTATTATTATTTCAAAATTTCTAATTATTAAGATTTCAAAGTATTAAACTATTTTAACCTGTATTAATTATATTTAATCATTTTAACCTATTTTAAACCATTTAATTTATTTAAACTAATTAACCTGTTTTAACTTATTTTAAATCTAATTAATCTATTTTAAAGCTATTTAATCTATTTTAATTATATTTAATCTATTTTAAATCTATATTAACTATTTATAACTATTTAAAACTATTTTTTTTTCTAAATTCCAAACTAAGTAAAATGGACGGGTTTTTATTAAAATTCTCGATTTTTAAGTAAATATGGTTAATGATGTTATAACCTAAGTTGGGATTTAAATAACATATTTGGTTTAATATGATATTTTGAAATGAGAGTTTAGCCTATTTTGGAAATATGACTTTTGAAAGGAGATATAATTTCAAACTATGATTTCAAATGTGATATGATTTCAAAGGTAAATATTATTTCAGAAGTAAGTACTGATTTCGAAAGTGATATGATTTGAATTGAATATGATATTTTGATATCAATTTTGAAATGATTTTGGAAATGTAAAAGAACCATCCGGTGTGAAATAAGCGTTTGGTTGTTAAAGAGACCGGGATCGGATATGGACATACTCTCTGTCGATACCAAAAACCACTTTGACAACTGTGTACGCGGTGGAGATTCCAGAATGAAGTAAGATGGTGGCGACGATCCTAAAGGTATATACGTGGACCTAACTCCCGTGAGTTAGCATAAGGTGGCTAAAACAGGAGCAGTCGACGGGCTAAGTGAGGTCATTCCTCCGATCGGGCACATTCCATCGATACTATATTCCGACTTTGTGATTTATTTGGTATCCACCCTCGATTTTTTGATTCGGGAGTGTGTTCCGAGGTGAGCGTTAATAGCTCCTATGCGTTACCACCGGTCTGGAAGTGTAATTGGTATATTTAACCTGGCATCGCCTAGTTGTGCTGTGTCACCCACCCTAGCGCGCCTTCTACGAGTTTGGTTTGTACCATACCTATGGAGTGCCCTCCGACGACACTCAGTACGGGTGGGATTATGGTACTGTATAGACTATGAGAAATAAAAATGTGTTAAGGGGGAAAATATAATGCCTTAACGCTATTTTAATAGTTTATATTACTGTAGACATATTATAATAGCGTATAGTATTACATAGTAGATAGTTTAACGGATCCTTAGGAGATGTGAATCCCGAACATCTCTTAAGTTATTGCACTCACGTTAGACACTGAATAAGAGATGTCAAATCCCGTAAACATCTCTGACGCCGTTCCACTCATATTTATTTACCGTTATTTTAACTTACATAAGATCTTTTAGTTCTGACTCGAGTGTTTTGTCTTTTCAATTCGCTCGGGTCAGCCTGAGCATTTCAGGATTTGAAGACCTTATTTCTGGAGGACGAAGACGAAGATTTGTGCTATTAATATTTACTATATTATTCCACTGCATCATACTGTTCCGCTGCATTTGTATATTTATTCTCTGTTTATGTAACTCTGATTTTGTATTGTATAAGTATAATCAAATGTTTTGTATACAGCTTCATGAACTGTTATTTGATTATTATATTTTGTCATTCCGCTGCGAGATTCTGTTTTGGTTTTTTTTTCTTTCTCTGCCTTTTCTTGTTCACCCCAATAACAATCCGCCCTTCTGTATGGTTTGAGTTGGCATGCGTGTCTGCTTAAAGCGTATAAAAAAGGCGGGATGTTACACACATTGTTATGGAGTGGCGGAGAGCATGTGTCGGATATTATGAGAGAGTGCTATAAGCTTGAGAACGACTACCGGTCTAGAAGAAAGATTTTGGGAAGAAGCGATATCTATGTCAGTATTTCTCATCAACCGCACACTTTCTATTGCCATAGGTATGAAGATCCCAGAAGAGATATGGAAAAGACAGCCCATTGATTATTCATTCCTCAAAGTGTTTGGTTGTTCAGCTTATTTAGAAGATGAGAGACATGATAAGTTGAAGCCTAGGGAAAGCAAGCACATTTTGTTAGGCTATAGAGAAGGAGTGAAGAGGTATATGTTGTGGTGTAAAACAACTAGAAGAATTGTGACTAGCAGGTATGCTATATTTGATGAGAGGTCTTTTTTGAAGGTGGAGCCTCTACCAAGTGATGACGTTGGGAAGACAGAAAATTGTCGAACACATTTGGAGTCATCAGATTGTTTCCATATTCGGAGAGAAATTGGTATTTCCGATGATACAATGGTTGATGAGAAGATTACAGAGGTTCAGACTCTAGGTGGAGCTCATTTGCTGGAATGGCCTTTTGGTACAGTTGGCCCTATTTGTAAGCATATTTGTAGCGATGATTCTTCATCTTATGTTTTCAATGTTGTAGAGCTTGTTGATGAGTCTGCTAATGTTGACTTAGGAAAGTCTAGCTAAATTCTTGTGGAGGAGATTGGAGTAGATAATGTTGAGTGTGTCCTCACTCAATTTGGAATGGAGAAGGTGAAGCGCGCTGTTAAATCTCCATTGGTCTCTCGAAGCTTAGTATCTACAGGTTCATCTCCAACATCGAATTTGTTGAAGAAATTTGGTATTTGCTCGTATAAATTTTGTTTTTTGATGTGCATGCTATCTTTCTTGTGCTTGGGAAAGATTTGGAAGCTCTGTTTGGGCAATATTGCCCAAACTAGTTCACATTGAGCTTGTTGTCGTAGACCCAACAATTTGTCGAGATGTGGTGATGCAGAGAGATTGTTATATTTGAATCAAGGTGGAGTGTTGAATTTATGTGATTCAAATATTTTCCAAAGACAAGAAAATAATTTATTGATTCATTCAATCAATTAATTTGGCTATATATGGAAAGATAAAGAGGAAGGATATGTGTGGTATCTTTTAGAGAAAGGAAACTAATTAATTGCTAATCAATTAATTAGTCAGATTTGTTATATGAAGATAGACAAGTTTATACATGGAGATTGATTTGAGCAATAAAAATTTATGGAAACATAGATTTTTTGTCATTTATGTGAATTGGAATCAAATCAAGTAACTTGGAAAGTTTGTCACATAATCTGGAAATTAATTTTCTTCATCTCTAAGCATCCTTCATTTTCATGTCTATTTAAATGAAGGAAGTTCATCTTCATGAATGTGAGAGAGCATCCACCATTATCCTCTTCTTCAGTAAACCCTAATTTCTACAGTCAATCAATTAGGTGTTTTGAGCGTAAACAAGTCTTTGGAAAAATTGATTATTCAATTTGTAATTATAGGTTAGTCTCTCCACTTTACTACCTATAATTTTGTAATCTCTCTCTTTTGTACTCTCTCTTCAGTGAAATAAAGAATAGTTGTTGGGTCCGTGGACGTAGGCGATCTTGTCGAACCACATTAAATCTTTGTGTTCTCTGCTCTCTTTTTTTCTTTGTTTGGTGATTAATTTTCATTGAATTGGTGGTTGATAATTAATCGACAAGCTAGATCATTCTTTTAATTATTTCTGCGCTTTAGCATTCCGCTGCAGTTTTGGAGTTAGTGCAAACTAATTGAAATTCTGCACAACAGATTAGTATCAGAGCTAGCTGTCTTGTTCTAGATTAGTTATCAATGGCAAAAAAATTTAGTAGTGGTATGAAAAATTATGACATCATCAAATATGTCAGAAAAGGAGTTTTAGGGACATGGAAGGTGAAGACTAATGACGGTGTTCTTCAGCAACAACTTCGTTCATCTAGAGGAAGAGATAAAAGCCAGAAGCACCTTGGAGGTAGAGATATGCATGGGTCCCACTTCAAGGGTCCTAGAAGGGGTGCTTGCTATTATTGTAAGAAGAAGGGGCATTACATACAGGATTGTTCAGCTCTTAGAAAGAAGAGAGAGAAGAATGAGAAAGCTTCAGTTTTGCCAGCAGTTAGATCAGATGTGGATAAAAGTGATAGTAATACGTCATTATTTTCAACCAGTATTTCACCTTTAGAGCATAATAGTTGGATGATTGATTCTGGAGCCTCTTGTCATATGACGCAAGATATGAGCTGTTTTGTCAGTTACAGGAAAATTGATAGCGGAGCAGTTCATATGGGGAATGGCACATCTTGTCATGTTGTGGGCATTGGAAGTGTGAGGTTTAGGATGCATGATGGTGTTGTTAAGACTATCACGGATGTTAGACATGTTTTGATGCTGCGTAGAAGTTTGTTATCAGTTGGAGCTTTGAGTAGACTTGTTATGAGAATAATAATAGATGGAGCGAATTTGAAGTGGCGAAGGGTTCCTTGGTAGTGATGAAAGGGATGCGAGTTAATGATATTTATGTGCTTCATGGAGAGACAGTCTTAGAAGAGTCGGCAGTTTCTACTGATTCTAGTATTTCAGATTCTACTCAGTTATGTCATCTTCATTTAGGTCATGTTGATGAGGAGAGTCTTGAAGTATTAAAGAAGCATGGGTTGATTGATGGTGTTTGCCAGTCGAAGCCTAGCATTTGTGGAGATTGTTCTTTTGGAAAGAAGAAGCATGTCGCATTTGATGTTAGAAGACCTAGAGCTACAGAGTTTCTAGAGTATGTTCATTCTTATGTGCGGGGACCCGCCCCAGTTGCATCTTTTGGTGGAGCCAGTTACTTCGTCTTATTTGTGGATGATTTCCCACGTAATGTCTGGGTCTATTTCTTAATGGTCAAAGATAGAATATTTGCCCAATTTTTTTAAGTGGAAGACCTTGGTAGAGAAGTAGTCGAGAAAGCGTTTGAAGGTTCTCAAAGTTGGAAATAGTAGTGAAGCGTCTGAGCATGTAATTAGAGATTTTTCTATTTCAGTTGAGTCACATTGTTATGGAGTGGCGGAGAGCATGTGTCGGATATTATGGGAGAGAGATATAAGCTTGAGAACGATTACTGGTCTAGAAGAGAGATTTTGGATAGAAGCGATATCTATGGCAGCATTTCTCATCAACCGCACACCTTCTATTGCCATAGATATGAAGATCCCAGAAGAGATATGGAAAAGAGAGCCCGTTGATTATTCATTCCTTAAAGTGTTCGGTTGTTCAGCTTATTTAGAAGATGAGAGACATGATAAGTTGATGCCAAGGAAAAATAAGCACATTTTGTTAGGCTATAGAGAAGGAGTGAAGAGGTATAGGTTGTGGTGTAAAACAACTAGAAGAATTGTGACTAGCAGGCAAGCGGTATTTGATGAGAGGTCTTTGTTGAAGGTGGAATCTCTATCAAGTGATGACACTGGGAGGATAGAAAATTGCCAAACGCATTTTGAGTCATCAGATTGTTTCCATATTCGGAGAGATCAGTATTTTCGATGATACCATGGTTGATGAGAAGATTACAAAGGTTCAGACTCTAGGTGGAGCTCACTTGCTGGAAAGGCCTTTTGGTTCAGTTGGCCCTATTTGTAAGCATATTTGTAGCGATGATTCTTCATCTTATGCTTTCAATGTTGTGGAGCTTGTTGGTGAGTCTACTGATGTTGACTTAGGAAAGTCTAGCAAAATTCTTGTGGAGGAGATTGGAGTAGATAATGTTGAGTATGTCCTCACTTAATTTGGAATGGAGAAGCTGAAGCGCGCTGTTAAATCTCCATTGGTCTCTCGAAGCTTAGTATCTACAGGTTCATCTCCAACATCGAATTTGTTGAAGAAATTTGGTATTTGCTCGTATAAATTTTGTTTTTTGATGTGCATACTATCTTTCTTGTGCTTGGGAAAGATTTGGAAGCTCTATTTGGGCAATATTGCCCAAACTAGTTCACATTGAGCTTGTTGACGTAGACCCAACAATTTGTCGAGATGTGGTGATGCAGAGAGATTGTTATATCTAAATCAAGGTGGAGTGTTGAATTTATGTGATTCAAATATTTTCCAAAGAAGACAATAAAATAATTAATTGATTCATTCAATCAATTAATTAAGCTATATATGGAAAGATAAAGAGGAAGGATATGTGTGATATCTTTTAGATTAATTAGTCAGATCTGTTATATGAAGATAAACAAGTTTACACATGGAGATTGATTTGAGTAATGAAAATTTATGAAAACATAGATTTTTTGTCATTTATGTGCATTGGAATCAAATCAAGTAAGTTAGAAAGGTTGTCAGATAATCTAGAAATTAATTTTCTTCATCTCCAAGCATCCTTCATTTTCATGCCTATTTAAATGAAGGAAGTTCATCTTCATGAATGTTAGAGAGCATCCACAATTATCTTCTTTTTCAGTAAACCCTACTTTTTGCCGTCAATCAATTAGGGGTTTTGAGCGTAAACAAGTCTTTGGAGAAATTGATTATTCAATTTATAATTATAGGTTAGTCTCTCCACTTTGCTACCTATAATTTTGTAATCTCTCTCTTTTATACTCTCTTTATTCAGTGAAATAAAGAATAGTTGTTGGGTCCATGGACATAGACGATCTAGCCGAACCACGTTAAATCTTTGTGTTCTCTGCTTTTCTATTTTTCTTTGTTTCGTGATTATTTTTCATTGAATTGGTGGTTGATAATTAATCGACAAGCTAAATCATTCTTTTGATTATTTCTCCGCTTTAACATTCCGCTGCAGTATTGAAGTTAGTGCAAATTAATTGAATTTCGCACAACAGTTTGTTAAGAAAATGATGTACTTGCTCCTTTTTTTCATTTTTTATAACCAAATATCATGTTCGTATGTGTTTTCCACACTTTTATTTTTTTAAGATTAGATCTTTAAAATATGTACTATGTTTTATGTATATTTTTCATGCCAATAAAAATGGATAAATATATTATCATGGAAACATCATGACAACAACGAAGTTAACGATCATAATCAAATTACAAAGATATATTCTAGCGTAACAAAATACCACACATAAGTAAAAAATTAAAAATATTTACATATATTAGCCTCCATTACATTAATCATTTTAATGAATCTTTTAATTACGACTTAAAAACAAAATTTCAAACAGATATAACTAACGACTACAATACTATTCTAGAACAAACACTCCCATACATCCAAACCTACATAATTAATTTGCCCATCGCAATGAAACAAGATATAAGTCATTTAACGAAGCTTGAGAAACCATGTCCTCTTAGGAAACTACAATGTGGTCATTTTCATGTGTAGCTTTTACATGTGGAGGTAAATTTATCAAATTATTTCTTATTTTTTTATATGCTTCACCATTAGAAAAGAATGAAGTAACTCTAAAAAAGCCTAAGACCATCCACCTGAGAACAATAAACTTTGTGGAACTTCTGAGTTATTCGGTATTTTTCTATATAAAAAATGCAGGCTAAGATAATATGGTGTTCATTGGTTTTTTAAGTTATTCGGGTTTTTTAAGAAGTGGATGTTTGTTAAGAAAAAAGGAGTATATATTCTCCTTTTAATTGTTTTTCTTGATAACCCAATATGGCATTCATAAGTGTTTTCTCTTTTATTTTTCTCAAGATATATTCACAAGTCTTTCAAATCTGTACATGCATTATGTATAATTTTTTCATCCTATAAACATGGCTAAATATATTATCATGAAAACATACCAACAGTAAAGTAAAATTTCATAATCATATTACAAAGATATATCGTGGCATAACAAATTACCATGCATAAGTACAAACTAAAACTAGTTACAGATTAGCCTCCACTACATGAATTATTTTCAGGAGTCTTCTAACTATGACATAACATAAAATTTCAAATAGATATAACAAATAACTATATAACTAATCTGGAATAAACACTCCCTACATATATCTAATCCACATAATTATGCTGCTCATCGTGTTGAAACAGGAGATAAGCTATTGCTGAAAGTTTGAAAGACCTCTCCCTCTTTGGAAACTACAATGGTTATTTACACATGGAGTAATCAAGCTTTATTATTTTAGTTTCATAGAGGCATTTTTGCTAATTTCTAATGCACCCAAAAAAAATAGCAAAGAAAAATTACACTTATGGAACCATATGACGTGACATTCTTTTAAATCAAATACATAATCACTATGGCATAAAATGTGGATCAACATATTATAGACTACCTTTCTTAGATCTAAACATATAGAGCGAAGAGAGCACAACAATTTTACAAAACGTTACATGACAAAAAATGACCGCTAACTTTTGGACTAAAGATTAAAAAACTCAACCACGTTAAGTTTCAACATATGTATAGAATATTTTTATCTAGTTCGTTCACTTTTATATTTCACCGGGATAAAAATTAAAACTTAATAGGTAGAACTTCACAGAACAGTTGTTTATGCCATGCTATACAAAAATGGATTTGCCCTAGGTGTGGAAGGAAGAACACCGTAAAAGATATTATATTAGTATTTAAATGGTTATTTTTAAGGTATTTTTACTTTTATAAGAAAGTTTTGTTTAGATAGGTAATAACTAGATCCTATGTAACCCCTGCATACTTAGCACTAATCATTGTGCCCGATACAAACATATAAATTATTAACATCCAAAGTTAAAATTTGAATTTCTTTCTATTCTAGTTTATAAATTTATTCGGTACCACCACTTCGCGTAGACATGTTCGCTTAGATTGGTAATGGGATTACTATATGAATCATTAACATCCAAAGTTGCCTTTGAGAACATACTTTCCCTGCAGTGTTTCTTTGTTTGAAGCTTGAAGAATTTCAGGCTCTAACACTTGTTCTTTAATTCAGCTTTATCTTCCAACATTGTTTAAATTTATAATTTTTTTTTCATGCTCAATTGCGGACCTTAATGACATCTATACCGTTGTAGATGATGAAGCATCAAAGTTAATAGAAATCAAAGAAGTATGCATTGCAAAATCCGATAGTGCTAGCAGATATGATGCTTATTGTGGACATTTAGTTAAATTTGTGAAATAACAGATGTCCACATAATACACAACATCTATTATCACTATCGCATTTTGCAATGTATACTTCTTCAAAATTTACTAAGTTTGATGCTTCATTGTCTAAAAGGGTACAAGTGTTATAAAGATCAGTAGTTGAAACACGAAAACAAAATGGTAAGTACATACATATTGGATGATAAAGTTGAGTTAAAGAATAAATATTAAAAGGTGAAATTATTTGATATCTAATTCGAAAAGTGGAAACTAAAATATGTTGAAACTATGCGTCGCTAATTTTTTTTTAGTCCAAAAGTTTTCAAATTTTCAAATCCAAAGTCAAAAGCAAAATTCAAAATTTAAATTTAATGTGAAAATTTAATATTCTAATATTCAAACTTATAATTCAATTCTTAACTACAAATTAACATAATGCAAATGTTCGAAATATAATTTGAAAATTTTAAAATCTCAAAATTCTAATTGTTATGGGTAAATTTTAGCATGATTGCCCAATAATTTTAAGACAAATGAACCATCAAAATATTTTTGAGTCAGAATTTAGATATATAGTGCAACCTGTTATTTGCTAAGTACAACTGTTAATCACCATGGAGACCTACAATTTACTTTTAGAAATGAAGTATCCGAGAGTTTCATACTGACTGTAATTTAGATGAGAATTCTTCGATCAAAGTCTCGCCTAACTCCGAGTTAGTATGAAGAAATTACAACAGTTTAAACAAAAAAACTTCTACTTAGGTAGAGTTTACACATGAGGGATATAGTCTATTATTCACTATGTACAACTGTTATTAACCGTGGATAACTACAGCGTACGTTCAAAATATGAAGTATCTAAGTGTTTTTTAATATCTATAATTTAGATGCGAGTTCAGTGATCAAAGTCTCATCTGATTCCGAGTTAGTATGAAGAAGTTATTGTAGTTTGAATGAAAAAGTAGTGATTTGTCAAAGTTTAGATATGAAATATAGCATGTTATTTGTTAAGTACAACTGTAAGTCACTTGGAGAACTACGACATACGTCCGGAATATGAAATATCCGAGTGTTCCATATCGTTTGTAATAATGATGTGAGTTTATCAGTCAAAATCTCGTCCGATTTCGAGCCAGTATGAAGGAGTTCTTATAGCTTAAACAAAAAAATTAGCGATTTCTGCCTAACCGTACGAGTAAATAATTGCAAGTTTTTAAATTTCCAAAATTCATATTTCAATTTTTGAAATTTAAAATGCTATTTTTTGAAATCCATATTTCCAAATTTATACTTTTAAATATCAAGTCTTTAATAAATGGCTAAATGAGTTACCCATTTATAACTCTTTCAATAATGGGTCAACTTATATATGATTCATTTAATAAAGCTACATAAATGGGTTAGCCCAACCCATTTAATAGCATGTTAAATGGGTTGGGTTAATAGGGTAGATAATATTTTGATGAGTCTACTTTTAGATGATCACATACACTCTATTGGTTCTAAAAAATATTCTTGCAACATTTAGATAAATAACATGAGAAATATGTTGGTGAGAGCATGTAAGATACATATATACAAAGTTGATGGATGACTAACTACAACTATAGGAGGAATATCTCATAGGCACACTTAAAATAACAACTCTTTCAGTCATTTATTGGGTGAACAAATAAGCCAAAACTATTCAATACCATCTAGGCATCTCCTGATATACTAATTAGCAATAATAGGGCATTCTAACATTTCTTCAAACTATATTGAAATATTGCATCTCTTAAATTATATAGATATTAATGCTATTATATTTCTCCATGTAAAGTTCAAGTGAAATGAATCCATAATAACCCATACTTCATGAAAAGAAAACTTGAAGTTTAACTGTAAACCAATTTCATGCATTTACAACATATAATTGAAATCATCCATTGACAATTACTTATTACTGTAGGTAATTCAAAAACAAATGAATGCTAGATATTTTATAACTTTCTGGTGCATTGAAATAGATATATTTTAAAATAAAAAATAAAAAGCGTGAACAAATATTATAGGATGTTTTATGCATATAAATAAAATTCATTTTTCCATGTGTCGATTAACAGAAAATCATTTGAAGCTAGCAAAATCTCATTTGGGTTTATAAAGTTGCAATTTTAGTAATGAGATTTAGAATGAGGAATTAACAACCAAAATACGAATGTATTATATTACATCAATTTGATCAAACTGATAAACTTTAGCATATCTTTATAGCTAATATCATAGTTTCATCTTGTACTAATCCTTGAACCAATGAATTTAGCCAATATTCAACATATGTACTGTCATGGTTTAATCAGTTGTAACCTAAATTATGCATTTACACATAAAGTACCTTATGTGTTTTGTGTAATAATGTATTTTACAAACTGTTTTTTGATATCTTTTTGCACTTACTGTGTTGACCAAAGGACACCAGTCATGTAGTTAGCAATAAAAATTTGATTAATGGTTACCTTGTAAGAAAATTAATGAACATACAAACTTTTACATATTTTTATATTATTGTTAGGTGCTCTTGGTTTTACAATAACGATGTACTAGTTAGTGCAAAAGCCAAATCAGTGGTACTTGAGCAGTTGTATAAAATTACAACACTATGAATATATTGTAGAGTAGCTTGAGCTAACCTTTTGAGTATAGTAATTATATTATATATGCAAATCATGTGGAGGTCTGGCATGCAAATTTTTAACAGAAAATATATTTGGAAGTATTAGCTTGTCAGACTATGAAACAAATCCACGCACGATTCAATCATACAGTAGCCATGGCATATAACCATGATAATAAATAATGACAAATAGAAAGTAATACATACAAAATACTGTAATGTATGTGTTCACTCATTATCGACTGAGCACTCATGTTAAAGTATTATGAATTTCATTTGGTTCTCTAGGTATAAATTATACAGAGCAAAAGGAACACATAACTGTAGCTAGTCTACTAAAAGAGGATCTGATAAGAGCAACATTATTATACTAGTTTGAAATTGAAATTATCTTAAACTTGCAGACATGTGAATAAAATGATGTACCTGTTCACCCTGTGCTTGTATTCACCTTAGACATTCATGGTTGGTAGTACCAGCAATTGTAGTATGCAGAATATTAGAGAAGCTTAGACAAAACTGATATGATGAAGCTTGGGTTAATGCCGCTAGAATTTACTTCTGGGCACGAAGGTTGCGATCCATGCATGGCTGCCTAAGTGTCTGCAATAACTAAAAATTTGAAGCCTAATAAATACACTGAATATGAAGTTGAAGGCTGAAAATGGAAGTCTCGTGTCACTGTCTACAATCCATAAGTTTTATGTAATTGTTAATTTTATTAGTATTGTAACATAAACTGTATTACATGACATTTTATTTTGGTAAGATAGAAGTTAACTACGGCATATTGTGTTCGAGTTTTATGGGCTTGTATAATTAGCCAAAAAAGTGCATGTTACTAAACAAACAACTAATACAATAAATTAAACTTATGTTGAAACATTTGTATACTTTCGTGGCAATATTAGTGAATATTATTAAAGCTAAAGCATGTTTTTATCTTGAATTCTGAACAATTCTAAATGGCGGCATTTTTCATTTCCTATTCCCACTCTTGCTCCATCTTTCATCTTTTAAGTTATGTTCCTAGTGTACGGATTTTCAATTATCCCGACAAGTGAGGAAGCAACGGTTCAAGCAGCAATTCTATACCCGAGAGGAACAGGCGACAATGGAAGGTGAAAGAAGAACCTATCAAGAATACAAGTTATTACAATATGGCAAAGGAAAAAATTATAACAAGCAAAAAGAAGGATATTTTAGGATAACAATAATCCACTCTTAAAGCTCTTCCTGTGTGGAACAAAAACGAAAAATAGACCATGGATGCTCCTATGAACAGTTTGTCTGCAAACAATGAAAAGAAATACTTTTATACTCACCTAACTGACGAACATATACCTATAGTCAATATTGTAATGTACAATTCAAGGACAGGTGAAGGAATTTGTTGTCACCTTCAAAATATCAAACCAAAAAAGCAGCCAGAGCAGGAAGGAAAACGAAAAGGCAAACAAATAAAATTTGGGTCCTGGTCATATAGAAATTTGTTTGAAGCCCAGTAATGAATAACGCCAATGCCAAGAATAGCTAGAAGGATAACAAGGAATGTGACCCCAACCTATAACAAATGGAATGATTACAAATTATCAGATGTTATGGTGAAAATAAAATTCAACTGTGAGAATCCTTGACATGTCTACTGACCATCCATGGTGTTATGGTGAAAAGAAAAATCATGTGCGACCTGTAAGGAAATAATATCCTAGCTTTTAGGATCAAAAAGAAAATAACTCAGTTGCGTTTGAAAGAAAATAATAGGATCAAAGATGGGAAGAGAAAGCGTAAACGCT
Organism: Allium fistulosum; assembly: GCA_030737815.1. NCBI lineage: Eukaryota > Viridiplantae > Streptophyta > Magnoliopsida > Asparagales > Amaryllidaceae > Allium > Allium fistulosum. The sequence continues at coordinate 744,686,468 of CM060905.1, read as the reverse complement.
CCTTAAATAACCGATAGCGGAAATGCGTTTACATGAGTACAAGCTTTCAATGCTTTTGTCTCGCTTTTAAATGCGGTGATGCGATGGTCCCATAAGCAACAAAAACAGCATATGATATACACCAAAGCATAGATGCCAATTGTTTGCTCAATGTTATACAAGTCCATCTAATAATAGAACTGTCATGTACAGTGTAATCAGTCCCATTCCGAAGAATCTTTATCAAATCTACTCAACGGAGAATTTGGAAGGGGTAAATCCAGTATGGACTTTGTTTAATGGAAAAAGAAAAGCAACGGGGGCCAACTCAACTCATGAGAATTTGGAAGACCACTTCCCAACTGCTAATACACACTCATTTAAAGTTCCAGCTCCACATTGTTTGATTCTTTTTTTTTCTTTTTCCCTTTTCCTTTACCTTTCAGTCTGTACCTTTTGCTTTAGCTTTTATTTTGTCTGTCTGGACTATCATGTGCAAGGTAGGCAGTACAAATTTTTGTTTAGTCGGTGCAACCTATCGGTATGGATTGAAATGGACGTTTAGTTGGTGCATTCACCTACCCGAGTATATATGATTTCAATTATATACTTTGTAGTAATGTTTCCGTACACATGTTGTTTTATTTTTGATAATTACTTTAACCTTATTTTAACCATTCAAAGGAAACACAAACACCAACCAATCGTCAATCTCCAACCCACCTGCAAGCATGGAAGGTACCGCTTTTTTGAAGATAAAAAAGGGCTGGGAAACGGGGTCGCCAGACATGAACATGAATGATTATGAGGTTTCATCCAATTCTCTGTACTGCGTTTTTTTTTTCATGTATTGCATTGATTTTTCTTCTCCCAAGATGTTCATGTTCATGTCTGGCGACCCCGTTTCCCAGCCCTTTTTTATCTTCAAAAAAGTGGTACCTTCCATGCTTGCAGAGTGGGTTGGAGATTAACGTTGGTTGGTGTTTGTGTTTTCTACGAATGGTTAAAATAAGGTTAAAGTAATTATCAAAAATAAAACAACATGTGTACGGAAACATTACTACAAAATGGTTAAAATCCGATGATAACAAACACATAGATACCAAATGAAAGTTTCCAATCGTCATCTTTCCTAAAGAAAAAAATCATGTGCTACCTGTAAGGAAGCAGATCTATGTTGACACAACTTAAATTGGAAAATTAGAGAACTCATGGACTTGCCATTTATATAACCCAATGAATAATGAGAATATCCTAGGTACACAGACCAAAGGAAGCAAAGCTGCGAGAAAATCCACCTTTATCGGCACGCTATCAACCCGAAAATTCACTACATTCCAATATGACACTCCACAAAAAGCAATAAGAACAACTAAACAAAAAACAAACAGTTTAAAAATGAAATAAATATGATTATAATAAGGAAGATATGAAGGTATAGTTTGACTTAACTGAAAACATGGTAAATGCATATAGCAGAAGAGAGAGAAATCGATGTAGATAACCACAAAATGATGGGTAGAATAGCAGTAACTAGCAGAGCAATTACAGCAGATATTGCCCATCCAAGATATGCAGATGATACATAAGCAAATAGTGCCCTTAACCATTTCTACTTTATCCCTTGTAAACCCAAAACATCTAGGGCTTTGCAGACACTATTGTGCCAAGGTCTACAACTGGTCCAGTCAATATGAATACACTGACAAAACGTAATACTCCCTATAGAAGAAAATCAGTACAGAAAATTTATACAAAAATACAAGTATATTAAGTATTCCTATATATCAAGTGCATCAAGTGAATAAATCAGTCATAAAGAAGTTAACGTGCTACAGACATTTACAAATAACAAGCAAACATCTTTTAAAACTGTAATGATATATCCTTGGGTTGCATTATCAGGAAGAAAAACATGTTTATTTGTGCACCAGCACAGCCATTTACATAAATGACTGATAATATGTAAAGAAAAGAAAATTCTTGAAAAATGTACATAAAATGTAACGATACCTCCTTCCTACGACTTTGATGATTATTTATGTGGGATATGGAATCCTGGTGTAAAAGCAAAAAACAATATCTATTATGAACCCATATTTGGAATAACAGATGATTTGCTGAAAATCACGTGCAGAGGTAATGTTAGTAGAAGCATGATGTAATTTATCCCGACATTCATGAAATATTTGTTTAAAAGATATCTGAGTATAATATATTAATTTACTTCTGCTTATCGAATATCAATCATAAAAAAGTACTAACTGAAATTTATGTAGTAAAGTAACACGATCAAGACAATAAATACTGAAAAATAATTCCATTTTATTTTGCAGAAATGGGAAAGTACCAATAGCCTCTTTTGTAAGGAGAATACTTCTAAATTTTCCAAGTAGGTAGAAACAAAATTGAGAACTCATATATAAAAATGAGGACAACTGAGTCACTTCAATTTCTAAATGATATAATTTTAGCCAACTAAAGAACATACAGCCGTAAAAAGAAGTACATAAGCGCCCTTCACTACGACGAATACACGGTGAAGCAAAATCATATTATATATTATATACAAAATAAAATAATTATATATTGTGATAATTTTGATTGGTAAGAAGATTATGTGGCATACCTTATGAAACAGAGGAGCAACCCGACCAGGTAGTCAATATCAAGCAATGAGTCCATACTAGAGGTGCCAAAATAACAATAAGATGTGTGAAAATTATTATCTTAGTAAAGCAACCAGTAATTGCAAGTAGAGGATCACCTTGCAATGGATTTATCAAAACTAGAGTTATAAAAAGAGGAGAACAAAAAAGGTATAAAGTTATTCATTGACATTGATTATTGGTCCATCTTAAGTGATTACTAGTATCTATATATACACACACGCACATAACATATGCACATACGCAAGCGCACACGGGCGTTCACACACACAATCTGCAAATAAGGTGTTTTCCGACTCAATACTAGATTCATTTAATAATTACAAATGAAGCCATAATCAATCCTCAAATCCAAAATTGATCAATATTAGTTTTGCACCAGTAAAGGGTTCAAGTTATTCAATGATTCATTGATCGGGTCACAGTTTGAAGTATACATGAAACCCAAATCTATAGGTGTGTTTTAACTAAAATTTCCATCGAAGAACAAATTGTAAATATAATTGAACAAAGAGAATTAAAAATTCATATACAAAAATCATAACATATCACAGTTAAAGAGCTTTATTTACAAATAAAAGAAAAATCAAAATAAGGCACTTATACGTAAATGTATTGAAACTCAAAGCTTACTCAAATGCTTTAATTTAACTCAGCGTACCGATATCAATTCATAAAAAGTTTTCATCTCATAGTATGTCAACACTATTTATATATATACCGTTTTCTTGAGCTATACTAATGTATCATAGAATAATTGTGCTAATTTTACACAACATCTATGCCAAAAATCAGAACCTCACCTGATAATAATGTTCATTCCCTCTCCAACAGTTTCATAACCCCATCATGGATGCACCTAGGATATCTTCATCCACTACTTGGATTCACTAGAAAAGAACACATATCCTTTCATCTGATATAACCCAACCTATGTACCATTTCCTTACTTGATAGCTCCATCTCCTCCGAATATCTAGCCGAACCTGCAGTTTGTCATCTATCAAAAACATAACTCACACCTCCACAGTTTGATTGATAAAAGCTATGTGCATGCATACAAACAAATATACATAACATGGTTGTTTCATATATCCATTTCATATCTTTTTATTTGCATTTACAATCCTTAATTAATTATATTTAATTTTCGACTTTTAATGTAGAACCGACCTTTATTGTAGCATATACACACCGTATAGTAAGTTTGGCAAGAAGAAATACACTGTCATTGAGTTCTAAGCTTCACTTAGGTTTATACCATTGTATGCATGTATTCATCAACTAAGGCTTGTGCACGCTAACTTTTTCATAGTACATTAACTATTTTTCCTATATGTTATTTTTTTTCTCCAAATGCTATAACTAGGGAAGCAAAGATTCTTTGTTTTATTGTAGATAATCATTTATAAAACTATATCTATTTAGTCAGTTGAATGAGTAATTAAAATAAAGCATGTTTGGATAATAAAAGACATAGAAGAAAACTACATCAAGCCCACATACCATAACACATGTTGCAAAGGTTCCTAATGAAATATGTGTAGCATAAAACTTCTTTTTGTAATTATGTTACATTGGAACAACAATATTGAAAAAGCAATTTATTAAACAAATGGTCTAAATCACTATGTTCCCCATAACTGCATTTATATATACACACGGTAAATTAGGCATTAGGATGGTGTGATACTAAGAAAAGCATTGAATGAAACCGATGTAACTAAAGAAAATTAATTTACCAAAAGAAGTCCGTTTAATAGCATTTAACTAAGAGAAACAATATCTTTAAAAGTGAAACTGAAATCGGCGATGTTGGCAAGATAGTATTCACCAACTGCGGATGGTGGGTAAGGAAATGAAAACATGTAGTCCTAACTACACCCTTATAAGAAGCTAACAAATATGAAGATCGCTCTGGTACTTCAACCACACAAAATCCTGAACCATGCACTTGATCAAGTTGCGATTACAAAGTTAGTAATATAGCAAAATTAGAATAGTTGCTTAGATGATGATTTGATGAATTTAACAGCAAATTCCATAAGAAAGATTTTCTTAATTGCACAAATGCTGCCAATTGAATAATTTAGCACATGGATAATGAAACGATTTATGTAAAAAATACAGCGATGAACATAAAATATAGTTCTAGAAAACAATCGTTGTATAATGAGAAATATGTATGATTACCTCCATATAATGAACCAAGATACAACTGGTTCCGTGATCATCCCACTTTCCATTATCTTTTAAATAGTAAACTACAAGCCACTGAATCCATGAACATATCGGCTAGTCGAATTATAAAACTCAACCAATTTTAAAATCTTGCAGTAAAAGAAGATGTCGAAATTGTGTGGCACATGTTAAGATTAAGACAAAACTAGCATGCCCATATGTATTCAAAAAGTTTGGAATATTCTTAGGTCTAATTATCGTATTAAGTGCTATGTTAGAACTCATGATTAGGGTTTATCTGAAATAGCTAATGTAAAGTTGTTAGCAGCTAACTGTTTTCTCCTGGCATCTCAAGAAAATTTTGTTATTTGTATTGACATTTATTCTCTTCTAAAACACATAATGATTACAGATTTTGATAATCATCTTTTCTTTAAAAAGAAATTATAAGTCATAATTCTTTACCCATAAAAATCAATCAGTTGCAAAAGTTAATGGATTTCAACATCGAACTTCAATTTTCTAATTTCTAAAGTTCGAATTCCAGTTCTAAAAATGCAAACGAATAGTTGAACACAAGTAGATTTTTAAAGGACATAAAAATCTGAATGAAAACCGACCAAAGTTTCATGATCGTAAAATGGAGGTAGTCAAGTTAAAGCTGTATTCCAAAAATAACCGAAATTCCAAATAAGCATAGTCTAACACCTAAAATGACAATGAGATGATCAGTGAACAAACTTGGATGATAATTGTGGTGAAATGCTCTTCTGGTAATAAAAACATACCTAATTTTCCCTTTATTTCCATTTAAATCTGGATATGTAAAAATATAGTTGGAAATCAAGTCATCCCAACCACAAACTACCAAGTGCAACTAACGGTTGTTCCACATATGTAGCCTAAAAAACTTTTATTTGCATTGTGATGATCAGTAGCATTGAAGGAAGAACTGCATTGTTCTTTATTTTCTAGATAAAATCATAAATACATCTGATGTTTATAGCGGTCATAGTTGTGCCAGTATCAACTTATTGACTCAAAATCAAAAATAAATACATGCATTCAATGAATGTCTTATCTCCTTACATCCTATCCCTTATTCACACCATTTCCCTAATTTTCATGAAAACTAATACAAAATAAATTGTATCAATATTGAAAATAATGATAAAGGAAATTAAAATTTAAAAAAATAAATAAATTTACAGTTCAAAAAATGCAGTTTGAATTTACAAATTCTAATTTCTTTTTCATTCCCAATTTAATTAATTCCAGATTTCTTTCTGAATGGTTTGCAGTCAATAGACGTCTCTAGCATATCATTTGCAGTAAAATCAGTATCAATCTGCAAAGGAATAAGTGCCAAAGTATCAAATCTAGGAATAACAATCAAATTACCTCAATAATGTAGAAATCGCTGATTTTAATCTGATGGTTGATTTTTTTCATCACGATCTTACATCCAATGTTCGGACTTGCTATTCGCGCTTTGAATTTCTTTGGATTGGAGCAGTAATCTAGGGCTTGAAGTTGTGAAATGCAGACTGAAACCCCTGAAAACAATGGGCGTGGAAATCAACTACATATATTAATTTGGACTTAGATGGTTTTCATATGGGAATACGATAGGTTTGTAGAAGAATTAACTTGGCATTACATATATTATAATGATGATGACGATAAACAAGGGACTTAGATAGTTTCAAATCAATAACTAATCTGAATTAACCTTTGACCGTGACTCAGATTCAAAAAATTACAACAATCAACTTGTTTGGATAACTCCAAACAAAGGTGAAATAAATTTTCCAATAAATTAATATAAAATAGAAGTTAAAAACAAAATAAGCACAGAAAATTTCACCTTCTCACTTTTCTCTTCTTCTGTAAGTCTTCTTTTGTAAATCACGTGAAGCAAAAGCAAGGTAGCCGTCTTGGGAACAGCGGATCTGTAGAATCCTAAAAACAAAAGGATGTTATCGTAGGGTAAAGATGGTAATGGTGATAGACGGAAGAGATTTGTTTATTGCAGGGCAAAAGGGGAGGTGCGAATGTCCGCGGGTGCGGCGCAGTGGAAAAGAGACTTAGGTTCTGGTATTACCCGGGAGTATGGAGGCTTGGATCAGCGGACGGCTTTACTATACCCTCCTCAGGAGTTTACCGGTCCGCCGGGTTCTCCTGGGTTTAAAAAAAAAAAAAAAAAAAGGGGAGGTGCGAATAGAAAGAGATTATATATATATAGAAATAAAATTAAATCATTTAATCATTAATGAATTGTACCCATTATTATGATGGAATAATATAACTTCCATTTTTGAACCTTGCTCTAAGTAACATAAATGTATAAGTTTTCCTTTCAAAATTAATAACTATTGAATACTGTTTTGCTCATTTACTTATGTTTATTTCTTTTATCAAGGGTGGACTTTTTAATTGTTACCTAAATTGTTGTATGTTTTAGATTGAAATAATAGAATCGAGCTAGAGAATTGGAAAACGAAATTTAAAATGATTTTTCAATTATATAGTAACTTATCTCTACTTATTAACTTCAAGGTTTCAATACGAGTAAAAATTAAATTTTGTTATTTCGCTTTATTTATTACCAAGCACCTTCCGTTTATTTAATTCTAATTCTCATTTGAGTTTTATATTTGGAATAATAAATATATTAAGTTTTCCATTCTCAAATCAATAAATACAGAATGCTTTTTTTGATCATTTCTTTATGTTATTTTTTATTCAAGACTAACTTTTTTATTACTACCTAATTTGTTGTATGATTTTAGATTGAAATAATGGAATCGATGGGTCATTTGATTGAAAGATTAATTTTTAATGATTTTTCAGTTTTTGTGGCAACTTATCTTTGTTTCTTCACTTAAAGATCTTTTATTACAATTAAAAATAATATGTGTTGGACTTTAAATAGAATGTGTTGGAACATCTCTTGTTGAATTTTGGTTTATGCATGGAGCAAGACTTGAACCAGGATCACTAGTTTAGAAAGCAAGTGCTCTAACCAACTAAGCTAAGATAACTTTTGACTTTAAATAGAGTTCAGTCGATTCACTTGATATATTCACTCGACTGAATTTGTGTTCTTTGAACTATGTTCGCTGACATTAATCAGTCAACTGAATCATTCAATTCAGTCAACTAACATATGTTCAGTCGACTGAATTGAAGATTTCAGTCGACCGAAATTTCCTATTTTTGTACCGATTTCTTTCTGCTTTGAAAACGTATCTCTCTGTTTAATTTTTTCGACTGGTTGATTTTATTTAGTCGACTAAACGGTCTAACAGCTATATTATTCAAATTTCTGAAGAGGTGCTCTTCTCCATGAAGAGTCATTCCTCTTTGTTAATGGTTGCAACCATTTCTATTAATCGTTCCTCCTCACTAAGAGTTGCAACCCTACGTCCTCTATATAAAGCAAACAAATTCTTGAATTCAAAGCACTAACATTCTCTGATTCTCTATATATCTAAGTAGTTAATATCGGTATCGGGTACATATCGGTCAAGTACTGATATGAGATACTTTAAAATATCGTGATAATATCGGATAATATTGGTGATATATCAGGCATGTGTATAACATGCTATAAACCATATTGTAATATTTTATAATGTTATAATGAGGTTATGTTTTTAAATATTTGGATCAATATTGCCAAATTAGTATTAAAGAATGATTGCATATAGTTTACAGATTACAATATGTTTATCGGGTTATTCTATTAATCACTGGTCATTGAATAAGCTTACAAAAATCGAGAAATTCGTATAATATGTTGTGACGCCCCACCTCAATACCCACGCTAGCCAAGGACACTACGATGTAGTGCTGTCAACTAGCACGGAGAATAAGGCTGTTGAGGAGCGACCATCCATGTAATTGATTATCACACGGTGGCTATAAAATAATCTTCGGAAACAAACATAGAAATAAACATAACACAAAGCAGTCACAGACATCCATATCACAAAGGCGGAAGAAGATATGAATATATAACTAACACATGAAAGTGTACATCAGAGTAGTGGTCAAAAAGTTCCACAATAATACAAAAGAATAGCAACCTGTGCTATACAAAAAGAATACAACTATGAGTCCATATCTCAAGTGTATACAACAAAAACTGCTAAACTAAGTAGTCAGCCAAAAGTCAGAGTAGCAAATCCCGGAAGGAAGTCAAGCAGAAGCACCTGTAACATCTCGGTCTGACCCGAGTATTATTTAAGAAAATAATAAACGGATCAGTCTAACTATAAATATCAGATGACATGATATAGAATAAAAGATATGGCATAAACATAGAATATCCATACTGACATACTACTATAAGTATGAAAATGATGATCAACAGGAGATCAACCGATGAGAAATGATCAATATCACGAGAATCTTCTCAAAGATCCAAAGAGGGCATCATACCCTAAACTTGTACTCATAACAAGTCAATGACATAAAAATCCAGAAATCAAACAAGAAATCCAGAAATCATAAAAAGAGAAAGAGGCCTATCACATGATGGTCCGAAGACCATGGGGAGCTACCCCATATGTGTGAGTCGGAATCACACTGATTGAGGCCTAGGCTAACCAAAAAGCAAAAAGGTATGTGTGAATGGAATCACACAAGTGGTGTCTAGCCTAACCTCGCAAACAAAAAGATATGTGTGAGTCGGAATCACACTACTGCGGCCTAGACTAACCTTGCGGACAAAGAGATGTGTGTGAGTCGGAATCACACTACTGCGGTCTAGTCTTACCTTGCAAACAAAGAGACATCGCACAATTGCTAGTCTAAATCATAAAATGATCATCATGATCAGCGAGAAGTGTCAATCACACCAAGCTAGTAAATATATGAGTTTAGCTTCATGTCCCATAACCACTTGCTTAACTTAAATATTTACGAACAAGCTGTAAATCTTCACTAGGAAATTGTCACGAAAAGGGATCAATCGAACAAGTCCAAGAGCTAACTGACGAAGTGAACGCAAGCGTTTCATACCACTCGTTTTACTAAGTCGTTTAAGTCGATTTCTCATTCGAGTGAAGTAAAGGCCTATATATATTAGTAGATTGAAAATCGGTTTGAGAAAACGAACTTTTGATATTAAAAATAGTGTTGAAATTGATTTGATGAAAGAGTTTTGATATTTACTACTAGTATTAAAACCTTCATATCTTTAAAGTGACAAGTCATAAAACGATTGTTGGAACAATCTATCACAAAAATTCACATTCGGAGACGTGAATAAAATCCAAGGAAATCAGCTCAAAATGCATCAAAGTGGAAGTTCTGATGAATGCTTTTCAGATATGATTGCCTACGCAGAGTAATACGGGGTTCGACCTGCCCGGTCAGGTCGCGGGGGTTCAGGGGGCAGCGCCCACGGCGGGGTGCGGGGCAGCGCCCCGTCACGGTATGACTTAGTGAAGGCAGGCTGGTCAAGCGACCTAAGGAAAAGTAGGTCATACGACCTAAGGGAAGACTGCCGTGCGACCTAGCAGAAGAACATGTTAAACGACCAAGTACTAACTCGCGAGCGACCTAACGAAGTGCGCGACCTAACAGTGAGGCGCGACCTAAGTGTTCACGACCTAAGAAAATGCGCGACCTAACAGGGTTCGCGACCTAAGATAGGCGAACGACCTAACTGTCTGAAGTGTCGAGCGACCTAAGGGTTAACTCGCGAGCGACCTAACAGAGGTATTCGACCTAAAACTCGCGACCTAAGGAGGGTGCGCGACCTAACTGGTTCGCGACCTAAGGATGGTGCGACCTAACAGGTTCGCGACCTAAGGTCTTGCGACCTAACTGGTTCGCGACCTAAGGTCTTGCGACCTAAGGAGGGTGCACGACTTAACAGGTTCGCGACCTAAGGATGGTGCGACCTAACTGGTTCGCGACCTAAGGTCTTGCGACCTATGGAGGGTGCGCGACCTAAAGTGAACGACCTAACGAGGTCCAGGGGAAGCGACCTAAAATGCTTCGACCTAAAGGTGCACGACCTAAGGTCTATACGACCTAACGACCTAAGGATGAGCGACCTAACTCCGAGCGAGCTAAAAATGGCCAGAACGACCTAAGTGCTAACTCGCGAACGACCTAAGTCCTTAACTCGTGAGCGACCTAACACTTAACTCGTGAGCGACCTAGCACCAGAACGAAAATCTGCAGTCAGAGGCTTTGAGGCAGTACGACCTATAGCCCAGATTTTGCCAAAAATGCTGAAAAATTGGGTTTCTCGCCAATTCAATCCAAACCAAAAGCGAATATGCATGCTAAAGCGATGGGGAATCATTCCCAACAACCCAATGACAATATAGGCAAGATGTGAGATTAAAAATCTCACCTTTTCCACGAAATTGATGTTAGAGAGCTTAAGAACGAAGCAAGAATCAACCCCTAGCTTGAATCTATGTTCTTCACCTTGAATTCGGAGTTTGATGTTGAATTTACTAAAGATCTCGAGCTTGGAATTTTAATTTCTCTTTCCCCCCACCATTTTTGAAGAAGCTTGAAGTGTTTGATGAAGTGATGAAGAGAAGAGGGGGGTTGGGCTGAGTTAAAAAGGTGCAGTCCCAACCAAAGTCACAAGTGGGAAAAGTGACGAAAATTTCACTATCTCCAAACATATCGAAGTTTACACTCAAAAAGATCGCAAACGTCATTTTGAACTCAATGGGGGTGGTCTCGAGTCCTAATTTGACCGTATGCAAAAGGTAGCTTTTTGGACTAACATCCGACTAACGATAAAATATTTAAATATAAAATCGATAGATATGCGGGTTGTTACATATGTATCTTTATCATTTTATTCATTTTTATACTATATTGATTTTTTAAGTCATATACATCTATATTAACTTGCAATTTATCCATATTCATAGTTTCTTCATTTTCGTTTTCATTTAAATTACGAAATAAATTATGCTGATTTGACATCGATTACAACTTCCTGCCCGTTCTTTATTGATTTTTCAAAATATATAATTTTACTGCTCTTTAGAGTTTTAGTTCTTGATGCATGATAATAACCAATAAAATCAACTTTCATAGTCTAACTTACCAATTAGAAATGGTGAATCAAAATATAACTAAAAAGAGAAGTAGCTCTTAAACGATCTAGTTTTTACTGGTAAAGTCTTCACACAATAAAAAAAATAATGAAACAAATAAAGTTTTCTTTGTTAAAAGACGAATGAAATAGACTAAAAAAATTATGGTTAAAACTAAAAAAATTAGTGCATCGAGATTTCTACGTGTCGTCGTTCACTGTATACTAAAAACAAATATTATGAACGTGAAGATATTTATTTGTAAATTTGGTTTCTCCAATACATACATTAACGAACGATATTATTAAAAAATATCGAGAATTTTACACTAAATATTAGAGTGATATATTGACAAATATTAGACGATATATCGGTAGTGATATTTTAAGCAATAAGGAAAAAATTATCGTTGAGGAGCGATATGAGATATATCAACGATATTATCCGATATTAACTACATAGTTATGTATCGCTTTTGAATTCTCAAGTGCTTTCACGTACTTTCAATACTTTCAAATTGATCACTTATTCATTCTAGTGTACAATTCTTGTGATAAAAACTTTCCATTTCTTCATGTACACTCAATATACACTTAGAAGAAGATTATAGGAAGGTTGTATTATATCGATCATCTGTGTTATTTAGAGCACAAGAAGTCAAAACACTTTACTACTCTTTGTATCATGTTGGAGATCTCTAGGCACGAGTCCTAATCAGCAACTTAGGCGGGTTGTAATATAGAAGTCATGTTCGGCAGCTCAAGCGGTCTGTAATACCTATTCCTCCAGGTTAAGTGAGGATGTTTATTAGTTAAATTCAAAAGGAGTTTGAGACTGGATGTAGAACAAGAGTTTGAACCGATATAAAAATCTTTGGTGCCCTTTATTTATTGCAATTTTTATACTCCTAGTTTGATATAAGTTTTATTTAATAGACATAATCATATTATTCGATCCGCATACACTTTCAAAATGATTTTTGACTCGTTTTTTATATTTATTTATTTTATTTAGGATTGGCCTTTTTATTGCCTCATAAATTGTTGCAGATTTAGATTGGAATAATGGAACCGACGAGTAAGAGAATGTACATTTTAAATTTCAAATGATTTTCGATTTTGTGTTAACTTATCTCTATTTATTCACTTCAAGGTATTTTACTACAAAATTTAAAAAGTAAATTTATTATTTAGATGTACTTTTTGCTAACCAAGTTCCATTTATTTTGAGTTTTATGTTACGGATAATATAAGTGTATTGAGTTTTCCATTCTAAAATTATATGCATATATAATAATTTTTGGGTCATTTCAATTTTGCGGCAACTTATTTATATTTCTTCACTTAAAGATCTTTTATTACAAAACTAAGAATTGAACATTCATCGGTGTATTTTTTGTTAACCCTTCAATTATTTAGTTCTAATTCTAATTTGAGTTGTATATTCTGAATAATGCATTTAGTTTTTCCATTTTCAAATTAATAACTACGATATTGCATGAGTTCATTTACAATTTTTGGAATTCATGTTAAATTTTTTTTTAAATTTACATGCGTCAATTTTCCTTTTATGCTTTTAGTTTAAAACATAAATTCATAGATTAGAAAAACCTATTGTTTTAATAAATTCAATAGAGAAGATGGTAATTTAGTTAATTTAAAATTTTTAATAACATGTTTATTTTTTGGTTAAGGTTTTTAATGATATTATAAATGAATATTATTGTATTTTTCTATCTTTGATGTTAAGTTAACTAATTATTATTGGATGATTATGCCCATTAATGAGAATCAATTCCTTTAATTAGCATCAAAGAGGTTTCTTTCTAGAATTACTATGTAATTAGTTTTATGATTCATATTCGAATAAAACTAGACAGATATAAATAGTTAGTAAATGTAGTAATTTGTATTTTAATTCTCCATTTAGTTTGAACTCAAATTCAAATAATAAATAAATTTATCATAATTTGCTCTATTTCATATATAATAATAATGCATATTCAATCTCATGTCGTCCCCAATTTTATGTTGGTTAGTATTGGAATTCAAGGAACGGCTGCCAAGTCCCTAGAATGGGAAGATGGCGGAAAAAAAGACCCTTCCGAAAAAGTTATGAAAATTTGGTCTCTATTTTTAGTTTTTGACTAATTTATGCTACTTTTGCCCCTGATTTCAATGTTGGGCCTATTTTCTAGAAGCGGACAATTTGGTAAAAAATTACAAAACAGTGACCTAATTTACATGGGTTTATTAGTAGGGATTTTTGTGCATGAGCTTTGAGAATAGGGACCTTTGGTCCAAAACCCCTTGGAAATTTTTATGTTTATCTCTATGAATTGAAATGAATTTAGTGTCATTTATTTCACATTTTAAACTATGGTAAACGTATTCACTATTTTAAATTTAATGAAAATAATATACAATTAATTCCAGTTATTATAATTTTTACCCTCCGATTCGATTCCAATTTGAATAAGGGTTATTTATCAATTAATATTACCATGTAGAGAAAAGGAAATTAATTACTAACAATTCAATTTAAAAAATTGACTTTCTCAGTAACGTAATGCTTCCAAGTTAGGAATAACTTATAATTGATGTTAGTGTTTGTTGTATAACGCCAATGTCTCCAAAAATATCATTTATACCTTGTGCGCTTTGAAATTATTTAAGCATATTTATAATTTAAGGTTTGTTAATTATGTTCAAGGAAAACCCAATTTGAAAATATCATAGTCCAAAAGCATATGTTTTACCATCATATAACTAGAAAAAATATCTATAAATGGACAGTTAGAAAATAAGTGAACCGCACGTACATAGCACAAGTTTGCACTGGTGTGTTATTATTCTTGCAAATTGACAAGACAATACAACATGGTCACTTAGTTATTTGAGGTGCATAGTAAATGTAACACTCCATAAATTTGAATAATTAGATAAATAATTAATCAAGGGTAAAATAGTAATTTTACTCTTTTGGTTAATTGGAACTTTCACAAACAAATGAAATATGCAACAAAACTTGTACCATTACAAAAGTAATTTTTTTTGATCAATTTTCACCATAAGAACATATGAATAAGATGAAGTGATTAAAAGTTATAACAAAGTACAAATAGAAATTGAGTTGGGCTAAGTTGGGTCTTGAGGCCCATGTACGCAATATGGTAAACCTAAAGAGAAGTAAATGCAGTTACTTCTAGTTACTTCTCGTTCCTTCCAAATGATAAAAAATATTAAACCTAAACCTAGATTCAAAAATTTAAAAGAAATCTTCATCAATTTTAACAAAACATGGACCTAAAGAGGTCAGAACGATTAGAACAAGTGGATATCAAAATCGATTGTATTCATAGAGTTTAAAGACTAGGACAAGGTCTAAACTGTGAAGGAAGAGTTTTTAGTTGAATTTAGGGTTTTCTTGAAGTTTGTAAGTAGGAATTTGCATATGCTTTAAAATTCATTGCTCATAGCCTAAGGTAAATTAATTGCCTAATTAATAGGGTTTAAATATTAATATATGTCCAATTTTTATATTGCGATTGAAATCGAGATAAGTAATAAGTAAAAACCTTAGTTTGGGAAAGGAGAAGAAGTTGAATAAGTGAAAGTAGATTAACGAAGCAAGAATTAACTAACTCCATTTATATGACTATTAACGGCATACAAATTTCAAAATATGTAGTAAATATGATGATAAACTAGAGTGATGTAAAAGAAACATTATAAAGACAAAGAGAAAAAATCAAGAGGAAGAGAACCATGAATATAGCAAACGAAGATAATAGGGATAATAAAGACGATTTGGGTAAGAGGTTAATATGATAATCTTGGTGAAATAATCGTATGAACATTGCATTGTATCTGTAACGACCCGTGAATTTATCATATCGGAAAATAATATTTAATTTAAAAAAATTCAAATATAAGATTTTATAATACAAATTTTATTGTTTTGAACAATGATTAGCAATAGTAATCATATTTGAATAATTAATTACAAAAAAATATCGATAAAGTGATTGAAAATCGTTATATCAATAAACAGCTTTTTAATATTAGAAATCGCGCACGATTCTGGATACACACACTGTTAGGAAATCAATTCTATGGTTTCGATGATAACAACTATACTATTCGAATATGCATATATATCTATATTTATAGGTAATTGATAAAGTAACATCACCAAAGAGATAAGAACAAGACTCAAAAGAAGTATCAAGAGGCTACAAGTCGATAGAATCGGAAGAGGAATAATACAGGCACAGGAAAAGCAACATGCACAAATCCAGACGTCTGAGTGCACTAGCCAGACGTTTGATTGAATTCTCTGGTTCGCAAATCAGACAGAATCAAACGTCTGGTTTTGATACTCAAATGTCTAAAAAGTAACAATATGCAAAAATATATAAAAGTCAGACGTCTGAAACTTTTTCCAGACGTTTGGTTTTGAACTCGGCTGCTACCATTCAAAGTACAACTGTCACAATTGAAAAGACACCTTCTCTCCTCTTCGCTTCAACTCTTCATCATCATTAGGAGCGACCATAGAACACTTGCTAATGGATGCAACTACTCAAGGAATCTCTCTACCACTATAAATAGCATCAAGAATCCAAGAGAAGAATCTACCCGACTTACTTGCGCTTTCTACTCTTATACTCTGATATATTCTTGATCTCTAGCAATCTATACTTGTACTCTACTCTTCCAAATATACAGTTCCTCATAGACAACAATCTCTAGATATATATTGGAAGTATTTGCACTATATAGTCAAAATCCGTGTAATAGAGAACACTCAGTTGACAAAGAAACTCTGCTATTGTAAACCTATTCCTCTGGGTGAAGTGAGGGTTATTCGGTAAAAGGAAATTCCGAAGAGGAGCTTCGGGACTGGATGTAGGATGGGAGGTCCGAACCAGTATAAAATCTCTGGTGTGATTATTCTTGTTTACATACTTTAATATTGTTACAATATATTTTAAATTAGTCACATACCTGTCATTTGCATAATCGATCCACCCTACTATAGACTTTCATTTGGTATCATAGCAAGGTTTGATCAAATTACAGTAACATGTTTTTGAATCATTTTAATATGGCAAGTATTTTTCAAGAAGGACAATCCACAGCACGACCCCTACTTTTTAATGGCTCTAACTATGCATACTGGTCAACACGTATGAGAATTTTTATGGAAGCTAATGGTCTAGAAATTTAGTCAGCGACTCAAGATAAAAATGAAGCACATACTACTGCTATGAACACATGGACCGATGCACAAAAGACCTTAGCATCAAATAATGCTAAAGCTATGAACGTTTTATTTTGTTCTCTAGATAAAAATGAATTTTCTCATGTCATGTTATGTACAACTGCATTTGACATTTGGCGTACCTTACAAATCACACACGAAGGTACAACAAAGGTCAAACAAACTAAGATTTCAATTTTGCAAAACCAATTTTCATCATTTAAAATGAAGCAAAATGAAACTATTGTTGATATGTATTCCAGATTTCAAACTATCCAACATGATCTTATGGCATTAAGAGTTAAATTTACCGATTTTGATTTAGTTTCTCGAATACTCAACTCTTTAACATCAGATTGGGAAAGGAAAGTATTAGCTATTGAAGAAGCTAATGATCTCTCTACTCTCAAAACTGAAGAGTTGATAGGAAATTTAATGTCATATGAAGCTAATTTGCAGGCACGAAAAGAACTAAATTCGGAAAAGAAGAACATAGCATTTCCAGCAACAAAAATAATGACTCTGATTTAGATGAAGAAGATATCGTCTTCATTACCAAGAATTATAACAGATTCAAGAAATTTAGAAAGATGACAAAATTCCAAAAAGAAGGGAAGTCCAACACAATAAACTTATCTCAAATTAAGTGCTATGAATGTGATCAATACGGACATATGAAGAAGGATTGCCCTAAACTCAATAATGATAAAAAGAAGAACAAATTTGAAAAATTCAAGAAGAAGAAGGCTTTCAAAGTAACATGGGAAGACTCGGATTCTTCATCGTTTGAAAGTTATAGTGATAGTGATGGAGAACAAGCTAATGTGTGTTTTATGGCACAAACTGATGAGGTATGTCCGGAACTTAGCTATGACGAATTATTAGAACTTAGCATGGAATTAGATGATAAATTTAGACAAATTAAAAAATTGAACAAAGAATATATAGCTAAAATAAATAGATTAGAACTTGAAGTAGGAATGTTAAAAGATGAAAAAATTATCTTAGAAGAAGAACTAGAATTATCTCAAGAAAAAATTAAAAATAATTTGATAGAAAGTAAGGCTATTACTATTGATTTTGAAAACACTAAAATAGTAAAGGATGATTTACTAAAAGAAAAAGTCAACTTAAAAAGCAATATTGAAATATTGAAAATTGAAAATTTAGAATTAAAAGAAAAATTAGATAAAATTACAAATAATGTGTCAAAATTCAATAAAGGGAAACAAGATTTGGAAAATCTTATCAAAACTTCAAAACTGTAACAACCCGCATATCTATCGATTCTATGTTTAAAAATTTTATTTAAATATTTTATCGTTAGTCGGATGTTAGTCCGAAAAGCTACTTTTTGCATACGGTCAAATTAGGACTCGAGACCACCCCCATTGAGTTCAAAATGACGTTTGCGATCTTTTTGAGTGTAAACTTCGATATGTTTGGAGATAGTGAAATTTTCAACACTTTTTCCCGCCTTTAACTTTGGTTTGGACTGCACCCCTTTAGTTCAGCCCAACCATCTTCCTCACTCTATCAAAACACTTCAAGCTTTGTCAAAAATGGTGGTGGGAAGTGGAAATTAAAACTCCAAACACAAATTCTATTGCAAATCCGAGATTCAACATCAAATTCACGTGAAGACCATTGATTCAAGCTTGTTGGTGTTCTTGCTTTGCTCTCAAATCTCCATCTTCATCAAATTCCGTGAAAAGGTGAGATTTTTGATCTCACATCTTACCTATATCTATCTTGGACTGTTGGGAATGATCCTCTATTGCATTTGTATGAATATCTGCCTTTGGATTGCATTGGATTGGAGAAAAACTATAAATTTTGGCGTTTTGGTGAGTTTCTGGCCTTAAGTCGTTTCTGGCCATCGTTGAGTCGTTCGCGAGTTAAAGTGATGAGTCGTTCACGAGTTACTGGCTTGAGTCGTTCGCGAGTTAAAGTGATGAGTCGTTCACGAGTTACTGGCTTGAGTCGTTCGCGAGTTAAAGTGTTAAGTCGTTCTGGGTGTTCTGCCTTCGCTAGGTCGTTCGCGAGTTAAGTGCTAAGTCGTTCGCGAGTTAAGTGATAAGTCGTGCGCGAGTTAAGAGTTAGGTCGTTGCCTTCTGCTACCTCGTCCTGGCTTAGGTCGTACTGGGATAAGCCGTTAGGTCGTATAGACCTTAGCTCGTAGCTCGTATTTGAGCTTAAGTCGTAGCTCGTATGGCTCTTAAGTCCTAGGTCGTTGGCTTTTAAATCGTTAAGTCGTAGGTCGCTGCTTCTCTTAAGTCGCTAGGCCATGCCAACTCCGCTAGCTCGCAACTGTTAAGTCGTATGACCTTAAGTCGTAGGTCGTCCCCGACCTAACTCCATTAGGTCGTTCCAACCTTAGCTCGTAGCTCGAATTGAAGCTTAAGTCGTTAAGTCGTTCGTTCCACTAAGTCGTTCAAGGCTTAGGTCGTTAAGTCGTTCATTCCACTAAGTCGTTCAAGGCTTAAGTCGTAAGTCGTTCGCGAGTTAGTACTTGGTCGTTTGACCTGTTTTCCCTTAGGTCGTTCGACCTGTTCTTCTGCTAAGTCGCGTGGCATTCTTCCCTTAGGTCGAACCCCGTATTACTCTGCGTAGGCAATCTCTTCTGAAAAACATTTATCAGAATTTCTACTTTGATGGTTTTGGGATTGACGTCTTTGGACTTTACTCACGTCTTCGAACGTGAATTGATTTGTTCTACAATCGTTTTATGACTTGTCACTTTAAAGATATATGAAGGTTCCAATACTAATAGTAAATATCAAAACTCTTTCATCAAAGCGATTTCAACACTATTTTAAATATCAAAAGTTCGTTTTCTCAAACCGATTTTCAATCTACTAGTATATACAAGCCTTTACTTCACTCGAATGAGAAATCGACCTAAACGACTTAGTAAAACGGGTGGTATGAAACGCTTGCGTTCACTTCGTCGGTTAGCTCTTGGACTTGTTCGATTGAACCCTTTTTGTGACAATTTCCTAGTGAAGATTTACAGCTTGTTCGTAAATATTTAAGTTAAGCAAGTGGTTATGGGACATGAAGCTAAACTCATATATTTACTAGCTTGGTGTGATTGACACTTCCTTATGATCATGACGATCATTTTTGTGATTTAGACTAGCGATTGAGCGATGTCTCTTTGTCTACGTGAGAGACTATACCCCGATCATGTGATGTTTCGCCATCACATTTCTAGGGTAGCACCCTACGGTCTTCGGGCCATTCCTGTGTGAAAATTTAATGGATAGCTTCCATGAGATAGCTTCTCGTCATGTGTTTACGCGTAGGTGAGTTTTCATGCTCCCATTCATGTGTTAGGCCTCCCCCCTTTTTATGTGTTTTCTGGATTTCTGATGATGATTTCTGGAATTTTGTGCTTCACCAATTTTCATGATTTTCATTGATATGATATCAGTTTTTGTGCATTGGTGAATTCATGTGTTATTGACTTGTTATGAATACTAGTTTAGGGTATGATACCCTACCTTATCTTTGAGAAGATTCTTGTGATATTGATTAATCTTTTGTTGATTATCATTTACATACTTATAGTAGTATGTCGTTATAGTTATTTCATGTTCATGTCATGCCTTTTACTTTATACCATATCATCTGATATTTATAGTTAGACTGATCCGTTTATTATTTTCTTATAAATAATACTCGGGTCAGACCGAGATGTTACAGGTGCTTCTGCTTGACTTCTCTTCCGGATATTTCTGACTTTTGGCTAACTACATAGATTTGTAGTTTTTGGATGTACACCTTTGAGATATAGACTCTATGTTGTGTACTTATTCTTTTGTATAGCACGTGATGCTATTCTTTTGTATTATCGTGGATCTTTCTGACCACTACTCTGATGTACACTTTCATGTGTTATATATTTATTCATATCTTCTTCCGCCTTTGTGATATGGATGTCTGTGACTGATTTATGTTATGATTATTTCTATGTTTGTTTCCGAAGATTATATATAGCCACCGTGTGATAGCTTTGTGTTTGTATCGGTATGTCGGATTTCCTCCTTAAAAGATATGCATTCTATTCTATCTGACGTATCGGTGCTCGCACAAAGAAGTTACATGGATGGTCGCTCCTCCACAGCCTTATTCTCCGCGCTAATTGACAGCACTACATCGTAGTGTTCTTGGTTAGCGTGGGTATAGAGGTGGGGCGTCACAAAAACCATCAGGCAATAGAAATGGAATACGATTTAAAAATATTTCTAAACAAAAAGGAAATGATGCAAAAAAAATTGTATACAAAAACTAAAGGTTTACCTATGTCTAGTATGAATACCAAAACTATGAAAATTTGGATTCCTAAGACAAATAATAATTTGATTAAACAAAAACATATTAATAATTTCTTAGAGAATGTAGTCTATAATAAAAATTATATTTATAAAGGTACCAAACCATCATGGGTATGGATACCTTCTCCTAATAATTAGGACCCTAACAAAAGTATATGGGTACCAATTAAAACATCTTTTATTTTGCAGGTACCAAAATAAAACATAAGGAGAAATGGATACTAGATAGCGGATGCTCCAAGCATATGACCGAAAATTCAAAAATGTTATCAAATATAACATACATCGATGGTGGAACGGTAACCTTTGGAGATAATTCAAAAGGATATGTCGTTGGCACTGGAGAAGTCATCAATTATGGTATTTCTAACTCTCCTATTATTACAAATGTTTTATTAGTAGAAAAAAACACAATCTACTAAGCATTAGCCAATTATGTGACAAAGGCTTTCAAATAAATTTCGAAAAAGATAGATGTAATATTCTAGATAATAACAAACAACTTATATTTGAAGGTTTTAGAAACAAAAATATCTATGTATTAAACATGAATATAAATAAAAATTCAAATTTATGTTTAACCGCCAAACATAATGAT
The DNA here is from genome assembly GCA_030737815.1 of Allium fistulosum. Classification (NCBI taxonomy): domain Eukaryota; kingdom Viridiplantae; phylum Streptophyta; class Magnoliopsida; order Asparagales; family Amaryllidaceae; genus Allium; species Allium fistulosum. Next base: position 744,664,354 of record CM060905.1, on the reverse strand, counting down.
CCATGGTTATGGCATAAACGTTTTTGCCACATCAATTTGAAAAGTATTAATAAATTGGCAAAATATGAGTTAGTTAGAGGTTTACCTAAAATAAATTACAAAGTAGAAAATTTATGTGACGATTGTCAAATTGGAAAACTAAAGAAAACCTCTTTTAAATCTAAAAATAATATTTCTACAAAACAACCATTAGAATTATTACATTTAGATTTATTTGGTCCAACACAAATACGATCTATAAATCACAACAAATATGTTTTCGTCATAGTTGATGATTTTTCGAGGTATACATGGACCTTGATTTTAAAACATAAAAGCGATACTTTTGAAATGTTTAAAATATTCGCTAAAAGAAATAGAACACAAATGGACTTGAAAATTAAAAATATTCGAAGTGATCACGGAGGAGAATTCGAAAACGATCTTTTTACTAATTTTTGCAATAAGAAAGGAATAAGTCATAATTTTTCTTTTCCTCACACACCTCAACAAAATGGTGTAGTAGAAAGAAAAAATCGTACGTTACAAGAATGTGCACGAACACTACTAAATAGTAGTGGTTTACCAAAACACTTTTGGGTAGAAGCTATTTCCAGAGCTTGTTACGTATTAAATCGAGTAACCATACGTCCTATGACTAAACAAACTTGTTTTAAAATATTTTTTGGAAGAAAACCTAAAGTATCATACTTTAAAACTTTCGGTTCAAAATGTTTTATATTAAATACAAAAGATAACTTAGGAAAATTTGACCCGAAGGCCGATGAAGGTATCTTTGTTGGATATTCTGATGGTAGCAAAGCATATAGAATTTTTAATAAACGAAATAATACTATTGAAGAAAGTTTACATGTTTCGTTCGACGAAAATCTATTTAACAATCATACTAATGATGAAGAAGAGACTATTCCAATAACAAATTCAACAAATTCTATTAATAATGAAACAAATGTGCAAAATAACACTTTAATATTATCCCCTATAATTCTTAAGAATCATCCAAAAGATAATATCATTGGAGATCTCAATTCTAGAGTAACTAGAAATCAACTTAATCAAATAAGCCATGCAGCATTTGTGTCAAATCTTGAACCAAAAAATTATAAAGAAGCTTCAAATGATAACTTTTGGATAATGGCTATGCAAGAAGAATTGAATCAATTTGAACGTAATAATGTTTGGGAACTAGTTCCAAGACCTGAAGACCAATCGGTTATAGGAACAAAATGGGTATTTAAAAACAAAGCAGACGAGAATGGAAATATTGTAAGAAATAAAGCACACTTAGTTGCTCAAGGTTATAATCAAGAAGAAGGTATCGACTACGACGAAACTTTTGCACCAGTAGCAAGACTCGAGGCCATATGAACATTACTCGCTTTTGCAAATCATCACAATTTTAAACTGTTTCAAATGGATGTCAAAAGTGCTTTCTTAAATGGTTTTATCAAAGAAAACGTATATGTTGAACAACCTCCGCTATTTACTCACGAAAAATATCCCGATCATGTTTTTAAATTACAGAAAGCTTTATATGGTTTAAAACAAGCTCCCCGAGCTTGGTACGAACGACTTAAAAGTCACTTAATTACATCGGGTTTTCAAATAGGTAAAATCGATACAACTTTATTTATTAAACGAGAAGATAACGATATTTTAGTTGTGCAAATTTACGTAGACGATATTATTTTTGGTTCAACTAATGAAAATCTTTGTAATCATTTCTCAAATATTATGACCAATGAATTTGAAATGTCTCACATGGGAGAATTAAATTTCTTTTTAGGTTTACAAATAAAACAACTTGAAAATGGTATTTTTATTCACCAAGAAAAATATTGTAACGACCTACTACGACGCTTTGGAATAGATAAAATTTCAAGCAAACCAACACCGATGAGTACTACTGTTCACTTAGAAAAAGATGATAATGGAAAAGGTTTTGATGAAAAATTATATCGTAGCATGATTGGTTCCTTACTCTATTTGACGGCTAGTCGATCCGATATTATGATGAGTGTATGTCTTTGTGCTCGATTTCTAGCAAAACCAAAAGAATCTCATCTAAGAGCTGTTAAGCGTATTTTACATTATCTATCTAGTACTAGAGATTATGGTTTTTTTTACCCTAAAGGATCATCGTTTGAACTAGTTTCATATAGTGATGCGGATTTCGGAGGGTGTAGAACAGATCATAAGAGTACTAGTGGAACATGTCACTTTATTGGACAATCATTAGTTTCATGGTTTAGCAAAAAGCAAAATTGTGTTTCTTTATCTACTTGCGAAGCCGAATATATCTCAGCAGCTCTAGCATGTGCACAAGTAATATACATGCAACAAACACTTACGGACTTCGGTAAAATTATCAATAAATCTCCAATATATTGTGATAACACGAGTGCAATAAATTTATCAAAAAACCCCGTCAATCACTCATGAACTAAGCATATAGATATACAACATCATTTTCTACGATACAATGTTGAAAAAGGAAATATCTCATTAGAAAACGTAAATACCGAAAATCAAATAGCAGACATCTTTACAAAACCACTAAACGAACAAACTTTTATTAAACTCTGACGTGATTTAGGGATTTGCTCTCTTCATGATCTTCTTACTGAATAATTCCTGCTTCATCTAGCCTATATTTAGTCAAGTGTTTTTCTATCCACAAATTATAATCAGTAATTCATACACCCTTTGTTTTTTAGATAGTTAATTTCTCTATAAATAATTTTTTAACATATATATAAACAGTTATACTTCAAGAAAAATTATATACACACAATTCATACTTTCCTCAACAAACAAAATATAGCCATGTCTTCTGATAACTCTTATATTTCCATCTCGATGCCTACGCTGGATAGCTCGGTTGATACACCCCAGCGACTTCCTACACCCACACCAATTCATGAACCGATGCATAGGTGGTCCTCATATCATACGGGATTTACTCCCGATAGCAAGAAGACCAAAAGATCTCTGTTTGTATCTCCTAACACAAAAGAGAAAATTGATGAAATTCATCATTATCAGAAACAGCAGATAGATCTTCAACGAGAACTATATTTTGAGCAAAAAGTCACAGCACGTCGCCTAAGCTTTTTGGAACAAGTAGCGATGAAGTTTTGTTCGTCACGAAAGAAAGATGTCCATAAACCACTCCCAAAACCTTGTAGTTCTTTAGATCCATCATCTTCATATCGTACTCCTTCAGATCCGTCACCGAGACGATTTTCTGGCTCTCTAAGAACCCACGAACGTGGTAATATATGGTCTCCACTTAAACCATGGAGGGATAACAATTCAGGAGATCATACAACTCCATCGCCTTCTAAATAAATTATTTTATTTTATTTTTATTTGTGTGTATCTATGTTTGGTTGTTATTTTATACAAAATAAAACTACATCTTTTTATATATAAATTAGAGTATCAACAAATAAGCAAAACCATTAAATTTTAGGCTATTTTTAGCCACACTGCTTATTTCAGACGTCTGACTATGGCCTTCAGACGTCTGACACAATGATATACGTCTAAAATTTAAGCATTGTGCATATGTCAGACGTCTGATATACCCCCCAGACGTCTGAAATTTTTCTCTGTATTCTCCAAATAAAAATCAGAGCATTTCAGACGTCTGAAATAAGATCCAGACATCTGCCTTAGTTCTCTGCCTCGAAGTTTTTCAAAAATAAACCAAACCAGATGTCTGGTTTTTTATACCCAGACGTTTGATAAAACTCTCTGCCTCTCCAATTTTACAAATTCGATCAAACCAGACGTTTGATTTACAATCCAGACGTATGATTCCCAATCGACCATTTAAATTCACCGAGATAACGTCATTTTTTTCTTTTATCTCAAAAATTATTATAACCTACGATTTTCTCAAAGACGATTTTCTTTCCAAAGCATCATCTTTAAGCAAATCTAATCATAATGCCTCCTCGCACTAAGAATTCCAAGATGTCAAAAAAAAACAAGACCAACCGGCCTCATATTCAAATCCTCAGGTGTGCTCCGATGAACAGATCGAAAGGTGGATGAATAAAGCGCCGCATTCCATCAAAAGGTATGAAGACATCCAAAAGAAAAAACTCCACATAGGTCCATTCTACAATCTCCTTAAATTTCCTATGTATGATTTGGATGAACTATATGAAAATGCTGGGTTGGAAACCCTAATTTCTTTTACTTCTAATGATGTCCAAATAGACCAATTAGCCATATTTTTATTCTATGCGAATTTAGACAGTACTTCAGGGTGAAACACTGAAAATGAGGATAACCGGCTCTGGTCTAGCGTGTATGGGAACACGATTAGATTAACTCCAGGCATGATAGGTCGAACCCTAGGATGATCTGATACAGGGGAAGATTTATACAACATTCCGGATATGCGCTTCAAGCCACGAAATAGTATAACTCATCAAATTTGGGAGGACGAAATGCCAAAATTTGCCTCCAAGTTTCTACGTCCAAAAGCTCGACTCCTAACTCGAATGATAATTAACACAATTGTTCCACGAATGGGAAGTCACGAGCAAATCACCGAATTAGAGCACAAAGCCCTATATGCTCTATTTAGTGGAACAAGAGTAAATTGGGCCAAATTCATCTTCGACGAGCTAAAGCATTTTTGGACTCGATCAAGGCCGTCGATTATTTACCCAACTTATATTATGAGACTTCTTCGTGCACATAACATTCCATCCTACCTATTGACATTCGAAGAAATCTCGCCTAAATATGCTTCCACCAAATTCTTCTCTCTGATGCACCTACCCGAAATCCCTCCAGAATTCATGTCCTTCGAAGATTGGACGCACAATCGTCAATCTAGAAGAGTTGAGCCTCCTCCTCAACCACGCATTGATCCATCCCAAGAGGAGGAACAACATCGAGAAGCCACTCCTCCTCCTCCCGCACCATTTGATTATCCGGGACAAGATGAAATTATGGAGACTCGAACGGATACAAATCCAAACGAAAGTATTCGAGATCTCACTCTTCGAAACCAACAAATTCTATCTCAAAATCAAAAGCTTTTGGCTAAGCGAATTGACAACTTCGAAACATCATTTGCTACACGCCTAGCCACAGTTGAAGAATCCCTTTCCACTGTCTTGTCGGTTCTTAAAGAAGTACTACAACGGGTTCGTGGTCCAACACCACCTTCTGAAGATTGGCCAACCCTAGTACCTTCTCCTCCCGCAAAACATTCCAAACTCTCTGAGGATGAACCTCTCAAGGAAGCTTTGACATCTCCTATAAAGGCTAGCACTTCTGAAAAAGAAGAACCAAAGGAAGATGATCAAAATAAAGCTTCTCCAAAGGAATCATAGATTTTGGGAATCATAGACTTTAGGTTTTTGGAATATCAATTTTTGTACAAATCTATGTTTGTAATCACACTTCAAGTTTAATGAAACTTTCTTTTTTGATGATTGGCTTCAATTTTATAATTCTTTTTGATAATAACAAAGGGGGAGAAATATAAGTATAATCATAAAACATTAAAAATAAGCACATATTCAGGGGGAGATTTATAATATATATATAAGTACATTGAATAGTTGTCATCATCAAAAAGGGGGAGATTGTTAGGAAATTAATTCTATGGTTTCGATGATAACAACTATATAATGGAAATCGAATATGCATATATATATATATATATCTATATTTACAAGTAATTGATAATGTAACATCACCAAAGAGACAAGAACAAGACTCAAAAGAAGTATCAAGAGGCTACAAGTCGATAGAATCGGAAGAGGAATGATACAGGCACAGGAAAAGCAACATGCACAAATCCAGACGTCTGAGTGCACTAGCCAGACGTTTGATTGAATTCTCTGGTTCACAAATCAGACAGAATCAGACGTCTGGTTTTGATACTCAAACGTCTAAAAAGTAACAATATGCAAAAATATATAAAAGACAGACGTCTGAAACTTTTTCCAGATGTTTGGTTTTGAACTCGGCTGCTACCATTCAAAGTACAACTGTCACAATTGAAAAGACACCTTCGCTCCTCTTCGCTGCAACTCTTCATCATTATCAGGAGCGACCATAGAACACTTGCTAATGAATGCAACTACTCAAGGAATCTCTCTACCACTATAAATAACATCAAGAATCCAAGAGAAGAATCTACCCGACTTACTTGCGCTTTCTACTCTTATACTCTGATATATTCTTGATCTCTAGCAATCTATACTTGTACTCTACTCTTCCAAATATACAGTTCCTCATAGACAACAATCTCTAGATATATATTGGAAGTATTTGCACTATATAGTCAAAATCCATGTAATAGAGAACACATAGTTGACAAAGAAACTCTGCTATTGTAAACCTATTCCTCCGGGTGAAGTGAGGGTTATTCGGTAAAAGGAAATTCCAAAGAGGAGCTTCGGGACTGGACGTAGGACGGGAGGTCCGAACCAGTATAAAATCTCTGGTGTGATTATTCTTGTTTACATACTTTAATATTGTTACAATATAGTTTAAATTAGTCACATACTTGTCATTTGCATAATCGATCCACCCTACTATAGACTTTCACACACTTATTTATGTACATAAGTAAGAATACACAATAAACTTATTTATTTTATTCTTGAAAATAAAATATCTTTATGACATCAACAATAATATCATCATTTTCAAATAATAAAATTTTGAATTTAAATTGAGTTTAAATGATTTAATAAATATTTTAAATATTAAATATGCTCTTCTAATTATTATCTAACAATAGAAATATTATTATTGAACTTTGATTATATATATTAAGAAGTAAAAATATGACTGAAGATAAGATTTCGGATTCATAACGGTTTGACGTAGAGAAGTTATGCAATGATATATGTTATCTATGACACACATATACACATCCATGTACACATACATATACAAATATAATTACATTTACATTTACTAATTACTAATGGTAAATGAAATAAATATCATGATATTTTCATACCAAAAGAAAATAAAACTCACCACCGCACACACACATGGGTAGCGTATAAGGGTGGCACATGGACAAGGGAGTTCGGCTGTGCAAGGTGATGGAGGAGAGAGGCACATGGATGAGGTAATGGTGATGTTTTGACAAATAAATATCATGATATTTTAATTCACAATTTTGCCTATAAATAGCAAGCCATTTTCACTCTTCTTCCTCACTAATTCACTCCTTTTCTTTTTCACCTTAGGAGCTCTTTTTAATGGCTTCCTTCTCTTCATAAAATATTTCATAAAAGTAGCGAAGCTCTGTCGAGAAGTATACCTCCATATAGAAACCTTAGATTCGAGATCGAATTAGTAATCTCCTCTCATTTTCTCTACCAAGGTTGAGCCCAACATCCCTCCACCTTTACAAGCCCAAGGCCGAACCACTTAGGAGTCTTAGTGCAAGATTCATAAGCTCTGGTTCCGGAATAGTGGAGCTATAGTCGATTGAAAGTTGGATCGAAATGATATCATGTGAGAAACTCTACTAATTTATTTTATAAAATCCGTGATGATATGATATGATTTCTATGCTAGTTTATGATGGTTGTTTATCATGTTTGGTTGGGATAATATGTTTGTTTGATTGTGGAAATAATTCAAGTTAAATACATGTCGAATTTAAAAAAAAAGAAATCACTGTCCTATATGAATAATAAAAGTTCTACGGAATAGTTAAACCTCTTTAAACATGAATAAAATGGTTTGTAAATGTCTTATAAACATTAAAATTCAATTTGTAGAAGTTTCAACAAGATATGAAATTGGAGTCAAAAATAAGCCGTCACGTTTCGATAGTTCGCGATTTCACGACCTGAAAAGTTAAGCGGATGTGTAGAATAGAATATAAGATGGAATTCTTTGCAATAAGAATTTTTCGGACCATAATGAATACAGTTTTCAAAGAAAATAATAAAATCAAGATTTCGTTTAGTAAAGTTTGAGATATGTCCAAATCAAGTTTCCAAAAACGTCGTGTTTTGGCAGTTCGGAAACCAAAGTGGTAAAATCTTGAAAGTAGATATTTTTAAATCTTTAAAATATGAAATAAATTACATAAATATATTAAAATGTTATAAAAGGGATTTGAGCTATAAATATGGACATTTGTGGAATGAAGTTAATGTTTTGATCGAAGAAGCTTTAAAAACACTATTGGCGATAGTTTTTGGTAACTTTTGAAATTAAGATTTAAACTTGGGATTCTCTTCCCAAATCTTTTGCAAAGGTTTTTCAAATAATAAATCAACTATTTTAAAGGGTTTAGCGTTGATCAATTAACTTGACCGCCTTATGGGTGACAAAGAGATAGTCTCTAGACTCGAGCTTGGATAACCAGTGTTTGAATACCACTCTAGCTATTCGGACTGGCCCAACGGAGGGGAAAGTAAATTTGATTTACTCGAACCACATTTTCCAAAGATAAAAATAGGTTTGGAGCTTTAAAAACGTTAAACAAGATTTGAAACAGGATTTTGGTCGTTAAAAAAATCATTCTAGTTAAACTCCATATTAAATTCCAAGGAGGGAACTCATATTATCCGTGTGAATTTAAACGGTGATTTGCAGCGTTATTCGACGAATAGTATAGGTTGAATACAAAAATTAGTATTGTGTATAATTAGTCTAAAATATATGGATCCTTTTAATTCAATACTAACTGGTTTGGGTTTATAGTAAATGATGTCTTAAATAACATTATTTTTGACCCATCAATGGTATGTTTTGGAAATGTGAAATCCTCACTAAGATTTGAATTATACCTTTACAAAGTAATTAAAGATGAAATATTTTGGAATTACCAAAGTTAAAAAAGGGTTTTTAATTAACAAAGGATTTGAGAACAGAGGTAATTCAAATTGAGTGTGTTTTCTCACGCTGGTTTTCCAGACTGACTTGGGCGTTATTTTATTATAATACTCGGGCCAGACCGAGTATTATCGATTCAAGTTAGAATGCTATGGAGCTCAGAGGACAAGTTGGAGGAGACTCAGGCGTATTCCACATACTTGATTATATTCCGCTGTGTGTGTGTTAAACTGAATGTTCAGTATTTGTAAGGACAAGTTATTATAACTATCCAGATTGATTGTTGATTGTTGTACTCTAATGATTGTATATATATTACCAACTACAGATTCTTTTGTATAAAAATATGTTATTATATATATTATATTTTATTCCGCTACGATTGTGAGATTCTGTGTTGTTGTTTATATTTCTTCTATATCTTTCTTCTTCACCCCTAATGATCTGGTATTTTCGGCACTCGATTACTCAGCATGTTATACAGTGAACATATTGATGTCGATTTTCGAGGGTCGAAAATTCTGGGCCATTACATATCCAAAGCTATGAATAAGTTGCATTATAATGTTATACTCGTAATTATGAGTCCAATGCAAAAATCTATGAGTTAAACGAAGTTAAAATGAATGATATATGGCCATTTGAACATCACACATGTTAAATTTATAAAAATTTTAAAAAATAACTTCTCACTATCATAAACAAGCCCAAGGCCCGCCTCAACCAACCCGCTCGAAACCTAAATGCAACAGTGCTTCCTCCTTCCCTCTAAATTCACAAAATCCCCAAATTCATCATGGACCAAATTCATGCAACAACGTGCATGCGTGCATGTGCACGTGCACCCCGGGCCACCAATCATCGAACCCAAGCCACTAGCAAGTTTCTCCCCTCGAGCTTGACCCAATGAGGGCTTCGCCATCTCCAACGGCCACTCTTATCAAATTCCAACCACCTACCTAAGATTTGAATTTCGTAAAGGCGATGAATGGGAGGCAATCACCACCTCTACACTCTGCTTCGGCCACCCACACTTACACAAACACGACCGCCTCACCCTACCATGCCTTTGATCAACCCCTCATCCATTTTTCCACCTTCATCACTGCCCACGACATGAAAACTTGAAGCTCATGAAACCATGGCCAGAAACCTTACTTTTAGCTCCACTCGCAACCATAGATCACTAGAGAGAAATCCACCTCGGTTAATATCCTCGCCTCATCTCCAGGCTCCTCCTCGATACCTTCACTACCTTCCCTGATCCACCCAGTGTCGAAAATAAATTTTTGAACACATTCAGATCAACTCTCTACCATGCCTTAATCATAGCCTGAAAGACCACCCCAACTACTCTAAAAATCATGATTATGAGATACGATCACACTCGTGCCCTCCGATCTCCAATCCGTGATCGTCGAGAAACGATCATCGAAAAACGATCGTTTCTCGATTGCTACTAACTTTGGATGATTTATGCCACCATACTCACCGAAACATCGAACTCTCATTTTATTAAATTACTAGACTAGAAAACAAACAAGTTCTGTGTTGGAACATTCTGCCAAAAGTGGGCAGATTGGGATGGAATGATTTTAGGTGGAAAGGAGATGTTTGTTTTCATAGTTTTAGAGAGAATAAGGAGAAGAAGAATAGCATCAGATCAAAAGTGAAGAAGGATGTATATGAGAGTATAAATACATGGCAAACCACATCATACCTAAGACAAGAATCCAAATTGAATATAAGAATCAAGGGGCCAATAGAGCAAAGGGGGACAATGGCGGTTGGACAAGGTGGTTGCTCTTGGAAATGCAAACGAGAAACAAGTTCAGCAGGTAGGGGAAGAAAGGAACAAGATAACTGCTGCACGGTGTACGTTTGTATGGGTTGACTTTGAATAGATTTTGGTACCCCGCTACCCAATATCGCATCCGATTGCAAGCAGTGATCAACCGAAAATAAAATATAATTGCATACAGAAATACTATGCGATTACAAAACAACAATAAAATACACAATATATCAAATTTTGTAAATTTTCAAAAATACCAACGTTCGACGTAAAATACGCCAAACGCCAATTTAAATATTTTCTAAATTAAAAATTATGGAAAAAATTCTAAAAACTAAATTAAAAATACATCATTAAAAATCAAGCAGTTATTTGAAACATAGATTTTATTATTAAAAAACCCCAAATTGAATATTTAAACTAATTAAATATTCCAAAAATCAAAGTGATAAAATTCTAGGTCGTTGTATAAAACAACACTCATGCTCTACTGCTACAATGTACAAATGTATGATCATCTTAAAACTAACTTACTAACTTTTCTTCTAACTTATGGATGCTAAAATTTTATTATATTCACACACAAAATCCATTTTCGTTTTAAGCATATGAAATTCAAAGTATACACTAACAATAATGCTCACCGTTCTGTGCCTAAACGTACAAACTACAACTTTTGTTCATGTTACATAGGATGGTGATAAGTTCACAATGTAGAGGCACCACCTAGAAGCAAGATTAGGGAGAAGAAGTGAAGAAACTAATCTTTAGAAGCTTAACAAATTGCGTTGGCACTTAGTCTGTCATATGTTAAAACTATGTTGTATGTTTATCTTGTTAATTTTTTTCATAATTTTCAGTCTGTATTTCTGAACCTATGGTTTGGGTTCTCTATGTATATGTCTATGTGCATGTATGTGAATATATGTCCGAATTTATAACTATATAAGTATAATTTCTTGTACGTTTTGTTCATCAAATCTTGTGTATTTACCTCTTTGTGACAAAGGAGCTGTACGTTTAAAAATGGTATGGATTTTTACCAAAAAGCTGGCCTATTCATTCTTCTGTATCATTGTTTTAAAAAAGTCATATTTGAAGTTCATTTATCGTGCCGACAATTGTCCTAGATTTTAAAGTGTTTATATACACTGATTTGTACTGTATTTCTATTTTTATACCACTACAATACATTTTCCTGTACAACATTTTTTGTACCGCGACATTAAATTTTTACGTGTTCACCAACTTGTGCTTGCTTGCTTCCAGTTTTTTGATTCTTTTGCTCACCAAAAATAGAGAACTATATATTGTAACAACCAGAGATTTTCGACGCCCGAAAATCGACATCAATACGTTCACTGTATTACATGCCGAACAATCGAATGCCGAAAATACCAGATCGTTAGGGGTTAAAGATGAAAGAGGTAGAAGAAGAAGAAGATAAAACAACATCAGAATCTCACAATCGCAGCGGAAAAAAATATAATATATAATAATAGATTTTAAATACAAGATCTGTACTGTTAATATACATATCATTAGCAGAGTACCACAATCCAATACATCAAATCTGGACAGTTTAATACTTGTCCTTACACAGCGGAAATACAAATCTACGGAAATACGCCTCGTCTCCTAAGCTCCATAGCATTCTATCCTGAATCTGTAATGCTCGGTCTGACCCGAGCATTATAATAAAATAACACCCGAGTCAGTCTGGAAAACCAGCGTGAGAAAACACACTCAATTGGATTATTATTATATTTTCAAAAATCCTTTGGAAACAAAGGTATCTCATAAGACCACGCCACAAATAAACATGCCGGGTTTTTACCTTATGATAACCAAAACTTTTCTATCAAATCCGTCTGATATTATAATAGTGTCTATAGAAAGTAAATAGAATATAGCTGAAATGCTTGCATCTCACGTTCCAGCATAGTTGGGCATAATCAAAACCGTACGGGCGCTTATTGGAGAATGGATTCCATACAATGGCAGGGCTACTGGGGTACCGCCTGTCAAAGTACCTGGCCTAGATCAGTGTATCGAGGACCACTCCCGATCCCCTACAACACAGGACCGGACTACCCCTTACTTGATAGCCCGAATAAGATCACCCCGCAGTTGGGATCAGCAACTGCCACACAGCCGAAATAAAAGAGACTCTAGACAGGGATGACCTTACCCCACTTGGGTGCTACCCACTTAGCGTTACCTTTTAAAGAACACATTCGCTTAGAATGCACATCGTCCTCCAATGACGATGGTCTGATAGCATTCGTCCATACAAGTTGTCCTGGGTCTGGACAAACCGAATCACCGTCTTCATCATCTTCATGGTCTTCATTCGCTACGTTCAAACCAGATCGAAGTGGTTTTCGCATAATTAAATCTGATCCCGGTCTCTTCGAAACGATCAGCGCATTGGCCAATATTGATAGTCAGTTATTTAACTATCAAATAACATCCACAAGCAACCATTAGGCCTTAAATAATTTTCCAAATTATTTATTTCAAAATATCTACACAAGATATTATTTCCATACTTCACAGTTTGAAAATAGTTTTCAAATCCCTTTTTATTCTCACAGAACAAATTTCTACCCTTGCCCAATACTTAGCATATTTTTCCCATTCATTAGATTTTCAACACTTGGAAAATATTCATTCATTTCCTATTTCTTTCAAAAATCATTTACAACTTTATTTGTAAATTCCTAACTCGTTTCACACGAATTCTATAAATCCCAGAACTCCTTAGTTAATTTCCTTTAATATTTCCAAGGCCATTTATGCTTATTAATTTAAAAATTCCAGTTTCACTTCTCCTTTCTTTGTGAATTTTATTTCACCTTTCGCAGTTTACCTAACTTATGCTTGGAAATCTATTTAAGTTTCCATAATATCCAAATTAATCACCATTTCTCTTATTTGAAATATATTCCATTATTTCTTTCTAAAACAATTTCCATTTCCCAATATAACTTCGCACCATCAACTTATATTTCATATATCCACTAATATCATTCCATCTTATTTGTAAACCCCATTTATAAATTTATAAACTCCCCTGAATTTTCCATCTATTTATAAAAACAATTCAATTTATAATTACATTTTATAATTTTATCCCTTAATAAAACTCCGTTTTATTTCAAATCTATTTATCGATTCCACTATCTCTTCCAAAATCTACAAAATATCTTTCAAGTCCTTAATATATACTTTTATTTAAAATCTCTATTTAACCCAATTTACAAATAGTTAAGTATAGCCAAGTTAATTTATATATTTCTCGTTCCACTCAATTTACTTTACAAAATAACCCAATTTTTCAATTTAAACCTTTTTCATTCAAAATCTTCTTTTTATTGGCTTCAAATTAATTATTTATGGTATTTAAGAATACCAATTTAATTTCCATGTTATTTCACATTTAATAATTCAGTTCACACACAATCTAAATTAGTTTATCCATCATATCATATAATCATACATATATGAAAACAATAAATATTTTTGAGGAATCATGTTGGATCCCTCCAACCTGTTTTCCTGCATCCATAGATGTTAGTCAACAAATAAAATACCAATCCCACTTCGAGGGGGATATCGCAGTATATAGGGTCATCCAATATTATGCGGGGCGCATAGGGTCTCATTCGCTATATAATGTGGGAATATCAATCACTCCAATACTAATATATATACTACTCTATATATAACATCCAATAGATAGATTATAAATTTATCAATCAAGACAGGCGTCCAATAATTTAAATTTAACATTTAATTTTAACAAGGTAATTCAAATGAGTGAGAAAATCTCACCTTTATTTTATTTGCAACCCATTTCCATTCCGGCTTATTTTCTTCACGATTTTAGACCTTGTATACACATTATACGGTTTATTAATATTTGAAATAACCGAACGATCAATTGCCATTTAATAATTTAATTAACCAATAATTTAATTTGAATTAATTTTCCTTTAATAAATTATTTTTAGTAACTAAAATAATTAAATAAGTTAATTAAACAAATTAATCACCCTAAACACATATTTTTAAAATAAACTAGTAAATTTAAAATGTGTATAGGTATATTTATTTATATTTTTTTCTCAAATTGAAACTACATATATACTTATAAATAAATAAATTATAGATTTCAAAATTTTAATTTTATATAAACTTTCAACATTTAAAAATTCCTATTTATTTTTCCCAAAACCTTACCTATATATATTTACTGTTCTAAATTAAAATATGTATGTGGATATATATATATATATATATATTAAATTAAAAGAAGAATTATTTTATACCTTACTGTAAATATTTTATTTTTTTTGTTTTCTGTATATATATATAATCTGTATAATATATACCTCACTATATATTCATTTCCTTTTCAAATCCATATATAGACATATATATATTTATTTTAATTGAAAAATAAAATTATACCTCACTGCCTCTAGGCACGTCTCCTTCCTCGTACGCGCTCGAGATCCCTCATCGCTCGCGTCTCTCGAGTTCGAACTCGAGTTCGAAAACCCATCCATGCCTTTGCCTTGCAAAAATACCACCAGATCGACTCGCGCCTCGATATGCGAGTGCCATCACCCATCGACCCATCAAACCTCGAGTCCCCTCCCATTGGTATTTGCTCGCGACGTCCTCCTTGTGCTCGATTGAACCCAAAAAGAAACTGCACCTCTGCCTCCACTGCCGTGTGCCTCGACGTCGCCATGCCTACGTGAAATCGCGATCGATTTCGATTGCGATACTATTTTTTTCTGACCGATTCGATTTGACTCCGAACGAATTGAATTCGTTTCCCCCCTTTTCCTCTCCGGAGATTTGATTTGAACGGAACGAAGCATCTTGGGCGTTTAAGGAAGAATGGCTCACGATTTCGTTGATTGATTTCGGTTTCCTTTTTTTTCTATGATGGCTTCGATTTTGAGATAAGGTAGAAGGAGGCTCGGTTTCTCAAATAATTTTGAACTGATTTTGGGAAGAGAATACTGCATGATTTAAAGAGAAAATGGGGGAGACAAGAGGAGCCATTAACATGCTCGAATTAACAAGCTACAGTGATTTGAAATGGAAAGGGAAAAGGGTTGATGTGAAGGAATTACAACTGAGGGTTGACAAGTATATAGATATTTAATTAAATTCAAATTGTCTCGATTTACACAGCATAAATTTTCGAACCCCTATCGAGGCGTGCCGCTAGGCGTTTATAATGTTATACCCCTATTTCGAACACAATGGAAAAGGTTTCGAGTCCTAACTCGGTCGTATGAAGAAGATAGCTTCTTTGACCCAGTTATTATATTGAATTCGATATAGATTTAGCGCGTTTATATCTCGTACGGCTAAACGAAAACTCCAAAAGCTACGAAACTTGGAATCCAATAATAATACAATATTACGGATCCAATGGAACTGGTTTCGTCGAATTCTGAGACTGTGCCTCTGAAGGCAATTTTTAAATGTCAATTTAACCGATATATTTTTAAAACTGAACATATCACTTCCAAATTCAATTTTGAAAAATGCATTGTCTTTAGTATTATTAATATAAATTTTACAAGCCTTTAAATTATTTTTATCAAGCTTAAAACTCCAAATTCACTATTTTAACCAGTATTCAATTATAAAATTTCAATAATCAAATTATCCAATAAATCACTATATTTAAATTCTGAATCTATTTTATTAAACAAAAACCAATCTTTCACATTCAAAAATCAATATATAATTCAATTTTAATATTTAAAACCATTTAAATATTCACAATTAACGCCAGAAAAAACCTGGGTCGTTACATTCCTCCCCCTTAAAAGAATTTCGTCCCTGAAATTGCTAAGGCAGAAGAATGCTCCAAACCCAATAACTTATTAAAACCCACTTAGTGAAAACTCGATATCACTCCCTTTCTAAACTATTTAGTTTCATCCAAACTATTCAGTTTCCAATTCAAATTTCAGAATCCTTTATTTCAATTCCGATTTGAAGTCGATTCTTTGTTAACAAAATATTTTCCAAAAATTTTCCAAAATTTTCGAAATTTTTTGGCAGAGTCTCCCTTGTACGGAGGAGCTTTTGCAATTTGACAAGAGAGATAAATATATATACATCGACCCACACGGTCGGAAAAACTAAAATACAACAGCATTTTATATTTTTATTCTTTTATTGCGTAGACGTACCTTTATTTAGCGTATTTAAGCAAGCGGCTTATTTATTTAGCAATTAGCGCGACCAAAATCTAGCCAAACAGCCTCCCGGTACCTGTACTTACTCAACTTAAACATGTAAGTACTAAATATATGAAGTTCAAATAACATTTCACTTATTTAGATAGCTAAACACATGAATTACACAAGCAATGCATACTAAACAATATTAATAAGCAATTTTAAGATTCCGACTTTAATTTTAATCGCTTCCAACCAAATCGCATATCATTTTCATTTAGTTTGAATGGTTTATAACTCACTTGCTTACATTCAATTCATTTTTAAACCAAACGAACTCATATTCATTCCAATTGATTTCAAAATCAATTTTATTTGCTCCTATCAATTCATAGAATTTTTATTTACTTCTGCTTATGTCGAACCATCAATTTTCCAATGCAATTCGACGATATTCACTTAATAGAATATCCATTTTAGTTTGTAACTATTTCTAATTAATTCCAACTCATTTTATATTTAATTCCATCCCATTTCAATTTTATTCACAATCCATTCATTGCTTATTTATTCCATATTCGCGTTCGTTTTATCCAAAACCTTTTTATTAAGCTCGGAAACATTCCATGCTATGGCCATTTCACATATTCACTTAAGCCGAGCTTCCATTCAAATATTTACTTAAGTTAATTTATTTACTTCAAGTTAATTCAACCTTATAACTTAAGTTTATTCCTTATAACCAAATTCCAATTTAAACCCTTGATTTGATTTTTATTTAATCAAATCCCATCCATTTTACTAATTTATTCGATTAGTCTATTCACTTATTGTAACGACCCGGAATTTTCGATCCTGAAAATTCCAGATAGTTATGAAAAAAAAAGAGATAGAAGAAGAAACAGAAAATAAAACACAGAATCTCACATTCACAGCGGATAAAATATAATATCAAATAATATTCTTTATACAAGAATACTGTATCAGTCAAATACATTTAAATACATCAGAGTTACAACATATATTCACAGACTCTGGACATATACAAACAACATGTCTCAGATAACTACAATATATCATAGTGGAATACACTCCATACGTTCCTGCCATCCAGCTCGTCTCCTGAGCTCCTGAACGTCCTCACCTGAAATCTGTCATACTCGGTCTGTCCCGAGCATTACCAAAAAGTAACACCCGGGTCAGGCTGGAAACCAGCGTGAGTAAACCCATCTACCATGGAATACAAAAGTATACAACTTATATAAAACCCGGGTAACTCATATCAATATACAATTTACAATTTTGTTAGGGTCATCACTTATTTCACACATCAATTTCAAAGTACCAACAACTTAGATTAAATAGTCCAATTCACCTAAATCACTCCATTCCGGTCTATTGACTCCACATATCAAATCCGTACAGAATTATTATGGATTATAAATCGAAGTGGGTTCGGGTATTTACCAATACCCGACTCCGGACTCTTCGAATTCAATGTCATTTTAAATTCTAGTTTAAGTGATACCTATCAGCCATAATGCAAGGTGTCATAGTCATACAACAAATTTACTTATCAATACAAACTCCATATTTTACTGTACAATTCCATCATATCATATTTCCGGACATCACAACTCAATATCAGAGATATCCACAATCCAATATCATTAAATCATCCACACGAGCAAGATTCATAATTTAATTCCTAATTTATTTAATTAATTTCTAATTTAATTAATCATAAATTTTAAACACTTAAATTACCGTTAAATCCTGCTTACTTAACGTTGGTCAATTATCCTTTAATTAACCACACTCATAAATCTACTAACCCTTAATAAATTCATTAATTAGTCAATCCTTTAATTAATTTCACCAAGTAATTAATTCTTAATTACTTCCATTGAGTATTACTTATTTTAAATTTATTGCATTTATTAATATCTATAATTAATTAAAGGAAGACCCGTAATTGGGAAACACTTAGGTTGTGATGTTACTTGGGAAACACTTAAACTTTCCGATCGTTTTGGAATCACCCTCATAGTTAACGACAATAACCCTTGCATTCAGAAAATTCCATCTCGATCTTCATTTGATAAGTTACGACCTATCGTTTAACTTGGATCGATGTGGTATTCGGAGAATCAAAACTGATTATTCCGATCCCGGTCTCATCAGATCCAAACGTGTTTTCAGGGCCAAGTTGTCTATTTAACTTATCAATTCAATTTTATAAATAATATTGATCACAGATAATCATACACTATCAGAACAGCTATATCACAAAGTATCATCACAGAAAAGCTATCACAATTCAGATATTTCGAGGTTACTCGACAATTTATCAATATAAAATCAATTTATATTAATCCACTATTTGATAATTTAATTATTAATTTATTTATTTCAATCGTCTAGTTGATCATTTCGCAATTATCTCTAACCTCAATTTGATCGTCTTGCTTAATAATTTCTTAATTCTTACTTATCGATCAACTTTGCATTCTCAGATTTATTCAGTTAATTACCATTTTACATTTCTACTTTGCTCACAATATAATTTATTTAAATATTATTTATCGTACATTTAAATCATCTTTAATAATTTAAAATAATTAGATTTTGATAAATTTAAATAGCTCGGTATTAACTCAAAAACTCAAGTGTTAAACAATTTAAATATTTGCCAAAATTAACTTGTACTTAAGTTTAACTTAACTGCCAAACATTCAAAATCTAAAATGCTCAAGTTTAAAGAAAAATTGTACACTTAACTTTATTTGAAATAAAAACAATATCACGAGACCGAACCCAGTTTTTCTTCATTGCTACTGTACACATACTCGACTGTGCACGTGTGCACAGTGCACCGCCACCAGACCATCGCTGGCCATCCGCTCGATCGTTGGCGAATCCCAATCGATCATCTCTACATGATCGACCCCCCAAACAAACAATTCATTGCTCGAATCAAAATTCAACACTCCGGTCGAAACTGGAATGTACAGACTCACCCAAAATCGCCTCGTCACGGCCATCTCGACCACCAGCATCGCCACCACTTCGTCCATAACCTCGTCTATGACCCACGCACCTCCTCTCCACGTCCGACTCCACTCGATGCAACGAGGAATGAGAACGACTCGAAAAAAACTCATCAGTTTACACGGTCTTAAACCCTACTTTCGATTCGAACTCACAATCTATACATTCGAAAATATTTCTATCATTTTTCTGGTATTGCTACACTATCAAGCTTGCTTCTCACCAAAATTTAGATTTTAAATTTGTTTGAAACGACTGGAATTCGTGAAAGTGTCTCTAGACGTCACGTTCGAACTGCATCTCACACCCTTGCTTAAAAATCATCATTTTCATTTTAAAAATCCTACTTTTGTATGTAGATTCAATCTATATTGTTGAATTGACAAATTAAAATATTTGAATTTAATGTAGAAAATTTTGATAGCCTGCAAATCACTTCCCTGTTGATATTTTCCACCCAGACTTTGAAAACATGTTTTAAAAACTTTATTTATACTTAAAACAACTCACCGTGTTTAAATCACAAGCCTGTAAATGATTGTTGTAGAGATATTTTGTAACTTGATCATTTATTTACTCTGTAACTAAAAGAAATTGGCATATTCAAACTACAGAGCATTCATATGAAACAAAATGATAAAACAATCTCAAATGCCAGATAAGATTACCAACACATACATATATATACAGATCAACTTTAAAACTTAAAGGTTCTCGTTTACTCACCAGAATAAAATTTGGAACAGAGCAATATAGTTTTCAGATGTTCACTGCTTTGGTGTTTTCCAGCCTTCAAGATGATGATATGTTTGATTTTAGTTTATATATTTTTATCTTGTTCAGGTTGTAGTTTCTATCTTGTTTTCTTTTCCCAGTTATTAGGTGATGAACGAAAAAAAGAAAATATGAAATGATATGATATAAGAAGGTAGGCTGAAAACAGGAAGCAAGATTTTCTTGCGTACTTGAGAAAAATATGTCCAGAGATTTTTTTAAAGATGGTAGGCTGATAAGATAAAAATGGTGGCTTCATTAATTTCATTTGTCCTGTATAAATTATCACTTGGTACTATATTTATATTGTTATAAATAGTTGCAGCCGGCTTGTATTGCAAGCTTGAATGCATGCAATCTTTCATGTGTAGCCTGACCTTGCTTTATTCACTTAATACTTAGCATCTTGTATATTTTTTTTTTCTTCTAGCATAGGTCTGACTTGATTAAGGAACATAGATATATAGTTTGTTTTTGCTTTAGTTTACTTAACACTTGTATTACTTCACATATTTCTGGTGAAAATATGTGTTTCCTTTTATTTTATATTTACATTTTGGATTTATACTTACGATTTAATTTATTTGTGATGTTATTAATTTATCCACATATATTATATTTATTTTTTTGTTAATAAATTTATAAGATGTATTTTCAATTTACTTTTATTCTTAACGATTGATAACGCATAGTTTTATTTACATTAACTACAAACAAATATTTGTTTTAAAGCTATAATAAGTTTATATTGAATTTTCTACTTATTTTATCGTTATAATCTACTTATGATTATATACTTGTACCCACATATTTTATATTTCTATTTACATCCTATATTTATTATTAATAAAATTATTCGTTTCAAACATTGTTACTTAAATTATATTTATATCAAATGGAAATAAATTCCCTTAACAACACACAAATACTGATAATTAACCAAGATCCGAACAGTTTAAATTTTGAAAAGCTTGTATTTCATATAAATTAGATTAAATATTTATTAAAATATATTGCCCAAAATTACGGGTCGTTACACTTATTCCACTTCACAATTTTAACTTCCAAACTTAATTCATTCCCGAGCTCATTTAATTAACGTCAAGGCCATTTTCAATTATTTTGCACTCTGATTGGATTTATTTGCTACTCCAAACCATTTCTATTTTAATCCAATTCCATTTTAATTGACAGCATTTTAAATTTATATTCAATTTACCAACAATCCAAGTCGAATTTTATTTACAACTCGAGTTCATTTCCGAACTCCATTATTAACTCACAAATCAACTTTTATTTAACCAACTTAGGTTCCATTTTCATATTTTATTAACTAATTAATTACCTAATTAGTTCACTCCCAACTTATCATTCAATATTTGACTTTTATCTCAAATTACTTCAACTAACTCCTTGAGTTCAATCTATTTTATAATTCAAGTTTGGATTTTTTTTATTTCATTCACCAAAACATCAAACAATTTTATTTTGAGTTTTCTATTTCAATTTTTTTTTAATTTTTATAAGTCACCCGACTATTTTCACTTTTCCATCAATTTTAGTTTTATTTGACTTGCGTTAAACCTAAACTTCATACCATTCCCTTTTTATTATTTAAGTAGGAATTCAATTTCATTTAACATCATCTACAACTCAATTCAATTTTTAACTTTATTTTCCAATTCAATTCATTCACATCCCAATTTAATCCATTTACCGACCTACTTCACTAATTTATCCCATACAAATCACCATCGATTAAATTTCAAAATTTTAATTTCTACAACTTAATATAAGTTAAATTACATTTAACTTTTCCACCTTTAATTTTAATCCAAAATTCCATCTCCATATTTTCCTTCAAAATCATTCACCATTTATCAGTTTTATAACTTATCTC
Source organism: Allium fistulosum (assembly GCA_030737815.1). Classification (NCBI taxonomy): domain Eukaryota; kingdom Viridiplantae; phylum Streptophyta; class Magnoliopsida; order Asparagales; family Amaryllidaceae; genus Allium; species Allium fistulosum. The sequence goes on along the minus strand of CM060905.1, from coordinate 744,641,769 downwards.
CTGATGATCTCTAAATTATTTCAATAAGGATTTTAGAATTCAAACACCCGGTATTTATTTCAAATCATTTTTGAAATCACTAATATCCCAAAATCTCACTTTTTTAAAACCAAACCTGGTTTTTATCCAAAACAAATTCTCTTCGGAATTTCCAAAACAAAACTTGTTCTTCCCAAAATCTCCATATCAAACCACACTGGTAGCAATCTGTCACTTAGAAACTCGAAAATGAATACTGATGATGCTGCACAGTCATTACCAGGATTATTTTCCAGCGACTGTAGTGAGTTCAGTGCTATATTTTTTTCAAAATCCATCTTAAAAACAATTTCCTTATGAAAATATTCAAAAATAATACTCTTATTATTATTTTTCCACACCACTTTGAAAACATTTTTCCCAAACTTCCTGGGATTTAAACTTCTAAATTTTGGGTTTGAATTCAACTTAATTATGATCCATTTGTATACTTTTACGCTTGTACAAATTTCCATTTGGTTATATAAACTATTACAATTTTTATAATCTTATTTAACTATAATATTATCAACCAAACACTCCAACTATATATAATAATTTCAGAAAATGTTTCTTTTGTATCAAAATATATTTTTGGGTAAAATTATTTCACTTACCCGCTTTTAAAACAATACCGTGTCAGTTTATCGTGTTCAAGTGTTTATAAGTTCTTATCGAATTAGCGGCCCACTACTTGATCAGAATTCGTATTCCACTCAACCAATAAGCCAATACAATATTAAAACCATTTATATTCACTAACAAATACGCGCTCATATCTATTAATACACTCAAACTCATTCTAGAGCACTCCTGACTCTATCTCTAAGGAGTGACCCCCACTAGAGCCAAGGTTCTCGCTTAACCTTCAGCTCTGATACCACTGTAACAACCCAAGATTTTCGACGCCCGAAAATCGACATCAATATGTTCACTGTATTACATGCCGAACAATCGAATGCCGGAAATACCAGATCGTTAGGGGTAAAAGAAGAAAGAGGTAGAAGAAGAAGAAGATAAAACAACATCAGAATCTCAAAATCGCATCGGAACAAAATATAATATATAATAATAGATTTTAAATACAAGATCTGTATTGTTAATATACATACCATTATAAGAGTACCACAATCCAATACATCAAATTTGGACAATTTAATATTTGTCCTTACATAGCGGAAATACAAATCTACGGAAATACGCCTCGTCATCCAACTCGTCTCCTGAGCTCCATAGCATCCTATCATGAATCTGTAATGCTCGGTATGACCCGAGCATTATAATAAAATAACACCCGAGTCAGTCTAGGAAACCAGCGTGAAAAAACACACTCAATTGGATTATTATTATATTTTCAAAAATCCTTTGAAAAAAAAGGTATCTCATTAGACCACGCCACAAATAAACATGCCAGGTTTTTACCTTATGATAACTAAAACTTTTCTATCAAATCCATCTGATATTATAATAGTGTCTATAGAAAGTAAATAGAATATAGCTGAAACGCTTGCATCTCACATTCCAGCATAGTTGGGCATAATCAAAACCGTACGGGCGCTTATTGGAGAATGGATTTCATACAATGGCAGGGCTACTGGGGTACCGCCCATCACAGTACCTAGCCTAGATCAGCGTACCGAGGACCACTCCCGATCACCTGCAACACAAGACCGGACTACCCCTTACTGGATAGCCTGAATAAGATCACCCCGCGGTTGGGATCAACAACCGCCACACAGCCGAAATAAAAGGGACTCTAGACAGGGATGACCTTAACCTACTTGGGTGCTACCCACTTAGCCTTGCTGCACCTCCCCTGTTTTAACCATTCCCGGTTAATGAGGCTTGAGGCTAAGCGTTACCTTTTAAAGAACACATTCACTTAGAATGCTCATCGTCCTCCAATGAAAATGGTCTGATAGCATCCGTCCATACAAGTTGTCCTGGGTCTGGACAAACCGAATCACTGTCTTCATCATCTTCATGGTCTTCATTCGCTACGTTCAAACCTGATCGAAGTGGTTTTCGAATATTTAAATCCGATCCCAGTCTCTTCGAAACGATCAGCGCATTGTCCAATATTGATAGTCGATTATTTAACTATCAAATAACATCCAGAAGCAACCATCAGGCCTTGAATAATTTTCCAAATTATTTATTTCAAAATATCTACACAAGATATTATTTCCATACTTCACACTTTGAAAATAGTTTTCAAATCCCTTTTTATTCTCACGGAACAAATTTCTACCCTTGCCCAATACTTAGCATATTTTTCCCATTCCATTAGATTTTCAGCACTTGGAAAATATTCATTTATTTCCTATTTCTTTCAAAAATCATTTACAACTTTATTTGTAAATTCCCAACTCATTTCACACGAATTCTATAAATCCCAGAACTTCTTAGTTAATTTCCTTTAATATTTCCAAGGCCATTTATGCTTATTTAATAATTCCAGTTTCACTTCTCCTTTATTTGTGAATTTTATTTCACCTTTCGCAGTTTACCTAACTTATGCTTGGAAATCTATTTAGGTTTCCATAATATCCAAATTAATCACCATTTCTCTTATTTGAAATATATTCCACTATTTCTTTCAAAAAAAATTCCATTTCCCGATATAGGTTCGCACCATCAACTTATATTTCATAAATCCACTAATATCATTCCATCTTATTTGTAAACCCCGTTTATAAATTTATAAACTCCCCTGAATTTTCCATCTATTTATAAAAACAATTCAATTTATAATTACATTTTATAATTTTATCCCTTAATAAAACTCCGTTTTATTTCAAATCTATTTATCGATTCCACTATCTCTTCCAAAATCTTCAAAATATCTTTCAAGTCCTTAATATATACTTTTATTTAAAATCTCTATTTAACCCAATTTACAAATAGTTAAATATAGCCAAGTTAATTTATATATTTCTCGTTCCACTCAATTTACTTTACAGAATAACCCAATTTTTCAATTTAAACCTTTTTCATTCAAAATCTTCTTTTTATTGGCTTCAAATTAATTATTTACGGTATTTAAGGATACCAATTTAATTTACATGCTATTTCACATTTAATAATTCAATTCACATACAATCTAAATTAGTTTATCCATCATATCATATATCCATACATATATGAAAACAATAAATATTTTTGAGGAATCCTATTGGATCCCTTCAACCTATTTTCCTGCATCCACAGATGTTAGTCAACAAATAAAATACCAACCCCACTTCAAGGGGAATATCGTGGTATATAGGGTCATCCGCTATTATGCGGGGCGCATAGGGTCTCATCCACTATATAATGCGGGAATATCAACCACTCCAATACTAATATATATACTACTATATATATATATATAACATCCAACAGATAGATTATAAATTTATCAATCAAGACAGCCATCCAATAATTTCAATTTAACATTTAATTTTAAAAAGGTAATCCAAATGAGTGAGAAAATCTCACCTTTATTTTATTTGCAACCCATTTCCATTCCGGCTTGTTTTCTTCACGATTTTAGACCTTGTATACACATTATACGGTTTATTAATATTTGAAACAACCGAACGATCAATTTCCATTTAATAATTTAATTAACTAATAATTTAATTTAAACTAATTTTCCTTTAATAAATTTTTTTTAGTAACTAAAATAATTAAATAAGTTAATTAAACAAATTAATCACCCTAAATACATATTTTTAAAATAAACTAGTAAATTTAAAATGTGTATATGTATATTTATTTATTTATTTTTTCAAATTGAAACTACATATATACTTATAAAAAAATAATTATAGATTTCAAAAATCTAATTTTATATAAACTTTCAACATTTAAAAATTCCTATTTATTTTTCCCAAAACCTTACATATATATATATATATATATATTTACTGTTCTAAATTAAAATATGTATGTTGATATATATATATATATAAAATCTACATATATATACCTCAATGTATATTCATTTCCTTTTCAATCCATATATATACATATATATATTTGTTTTAATTGAAAAATAAAATTATACCTCACTACCTCTAGGCACGTCTCCTTCCTCGTACGCGCTCGAGATCCCCCATCGCTCGCGTCTCTCGAGTTCGAAAACCCATCCATGCCTCTGCCTTGCGAAAATATCACCAGATCGACTCGCGCCTCGAGATGCGAGTGCTACCACCCATCGACCCATCGAACCTCGAGTCCCCTCCCATCGGCGATTTGCTCGCGACGTCCTCCTCGTGCTCGACTGAACCCAAAAAGAAACTGCACCTCTGCCTTCACTGCCGTGTACCTCGACGTTGCCATGCCTACGTGAAATCACGATCGATTTCGATCGCGATACTATTTTTTTCTTACCGATTCGATTTGATTCCAAACGAATTGAATTCGTTTCTCCCCCTTTCCTCTTTGGAGATTTAATTTGAATGGAACGAAGCATTCTGAGTTTTTAAGGAAGAATGGCTCACGATTTCGTTAATTGATTTCGGTTTCCTTTTTTTCTGTGATGGCTTCGATTTTGAGATAAGGTAGAAGGAGGCTCGGTTTCTCAAATAATTTTGAACTGATTTTGGGAAGATAATACTGCATGATTTAAAGAGAAAATGGGAGAGACAAGAGGAGATGTTAACGTGCTCGAATTAACAAGCTACAGTGATTTGAAATGGAAAGGGAAAAGGCTTGATGTGAATGAATTACAACTGAGGGTTGACTAGTATATAGATATTTAATTAAATTCAAATTGTCTCGATTTACACAACATAAATTTTCGAACCCCTATCGAGGCATGCCGCTAGGCTTTTATAATGTTATACCTCTATTTTGAATGCAATGGAAAAGGTTTCGAGTCCTAACTCGATCGTATGGAGAAGATAGCATTTTGGACCCAGTTATTATATTGAATTCGATATATATTTAGCGCGTTTATATTTCGTACGGCTAAACGATAACTCCAAAAGCTACGAAACTTGGAATCCGATAATAATACAATATTACGAATCCAATGGAATTTGTTTCGTCGAATTCGGAGACAGTGCCTCGGAAGGCTATTTTTAAATGTTAATTTAACCGATATATTTTTAAAACTGAACACATCATTTCCAAATTCAATTTTAAAAATTGCATTGTCTTTAGTATTATTAATATAAATTTTACAAGCCTTTAAATTATTTTTATCGAGCTTAAAACTCCAGATTCACTATTTTAACCAGTATTCAATTAGTAAATTTCAATAATTAAATTATCCAATAAATCACTATATTTAAATTCTGAATCTATTTTATTAAACAAAAACCATTCTTTCACATTCAAAAATCAATCTATATTTCAATTTTAATATTTAAAACCATTTAAATATTCACAATTAATACCAGGAAAAACCCGGGTCGTTACATATATGCTAATTTGTGAAAATGATATACTCTGGTGTGTGCAGACTAATTGTTAAATTCATTTTTTCGAGCCTGTGCAAATTTAGTATGTTGGTATCTTCCACTGGTCTTAGTTATTACCCTACTTAGTTCATATGTGCTTGTTACAAAAACAACTGTAGCAGTATGAACTATTATTATTACACACAAAACTGGTATTATTATGTTCTGCAGTTGAGAGCAATAGTTAGTGGTTACATTGCAATAGAAGCTTTTGATTTGGTAATCAGTTTGTTCAATACTCAATGACCTATGTCAACTGATTTTCTGATGCACTAAAATTTTCGGCTATACAATTCTGTGTTTACTATGGCTGGGAGAATGAATTTAAACTGTACAACAATAATAACACAGACATATTAGCGTAGGATTTGAGCTCCTGTCATTGTTCTTGAACTTGCTCCATTAATATGGCAGTAAAAAATAATGGGGAACACCACTGCCCGTGTGCATAGCACATGCCACTCTCTAGTATATCTCATATTCCTAATATGTTGAGAGCAATAAGCATAACTTATATATCAAAATCCATGAAATTAGGGTTTTTGCTGATGCAAAATCTAAATCCAATTCAGTAGAATCAAGCATACAAAAAATCGTTTAACCAGATGGTATAAACCAAATTACCTAATAATTTATATTTTAAAAAGTTCATTCATATAAATCCCGAAATTATTTTTGGATATGCTTTAGATGTTGAAGAAGGGAACAGTAAAGAGTTCCACCATAATTATACATGCTTTGAAAGGGATCCAAAAACAAAAGTATGACTTTCTTTATGCTACATGCATTAATAAGGTGGAATAATAAAATGGAATTATAACGGAGTAAATATAAAGTGGTCTCTTAAAATATGGAGAAGTTATAATATAGAATGGGAATTGTGGAGAAAGAATGCAAATATTCAGATATTCCCTTTCATGTATAATAGAGTACATAGAATAGATTTCATTTTTTTTCAATGTTATTAAGTAGTTTAATATCCAATAAATAATAAATTTATATTTTAAAATTATTATATTGGAATTTTTATCATTAGATATCATTTAGATTTTAAAATAGTATATAATTTATTATATTGTTAAGGACTTCTTCTATTTTAAACTGGTACATAATATTTAGTTTTCAATAATTGAAGATTATGTCCCACAATTAAACTTTGAAATAATATTTACCAACTACTACGTATAACAGAGTGAAAATGGTAATGAATGCACCATTGTTGGTTGAAGATACAATTTTAGAAAGTATTATAAAGGACATATAAAGTTCATAATATAAAATTTTAAACGGTACATGCGCTTAACTAAAATTTAAGATGACATATACTATATTAGCATAATTAATAATGGGGCTTTGCACGAAAGGTCCCTATTTCTGTTGTTGTTATAAGAAAAGTCCCTGTAGAAATAAGTATGTAAATTAGGTCCCTGTTTTTTCTAAATCAAAAAACGCAAGTTAGCTTGCGCTTTTTAAACATTAATTTTTTTTTCAAAATTTCAAAAATTTTAAAAATATTTTAAAATCAGAAAGCGCAAACTAGCTTGCCCTTTCTTGATAGAAAGCGCAAGTTACCTTGCACTTTTCAAAAATTTCAAAATTTTCAAAATCAAAAAACGCAAACTAGTTTGCGCTTTCCTGATAGAAAGTGCAAGTTAACTTACGCTTTTCAAAATTTCGAAAAAAATTCCAAAATCAGAAAAGTGCAGGCTACCTTGCATTTTCTGTCAAAAAAGTGCAAAGCACCTAGCGTTTTTTATTTTTCAAAAATAGGGACCAAATTTACATATTTATTTCTGCAGGGACTTTTCCTATAACAACATAAAAAACAGGGACCTGAGACTCTTATCTTGATTAATAATATTAAAATAATTACCAAGTTTTATAAAAGAGAGCAAGTATCAGATATCAATCGCATTTTATCTAAAAGCAGACACTGAGATATAAAAAGTAAAAGAAAAAGTCAATCAATTCTCTTCTTTAGTCAAGCCCCAGTCTCTTTAATCAAGCTTTACGGTCTCCACATAGAAGGTAAGTTTTCAAATTAGTATTTTATTTTTTATATGCTTCACCATAAAAAATAATGAAACAACTCTAGAAATGCTAAGATGATCGACACGGGAATAATGAATTCTCGGTTTAAATAATGAGTTATTTAGTTTTTTACAATAAAATGCTATGACGATATGGTGTTCAATGTTTGTTTAAAAAAATCTAGTAGTTATTCTTCATTTTTGAGTTATTTAGCTTTGAGTTATTCACTTTTTTGAGCCATTCATATATTCATATGGTGTTCTTTTTTTTAATAATAAGAGCGGTATTTTATTAAAACTGAATAGTTTTTGATATCTTAGAGGTTCGAATCCATGACCTTAGAACCTTTGTCTAAAATGTCATATCTCTAACCACTTGTGTTAAAGGTCCCTGACCATACGGTGTTCATTGTTTTTGAGTTGTTCATTTTTTTCTCCTTCTATAACTGGATATTTTTTAAGAAAATTAAGTACGTACTCCTTTTGTTTGTTTTTTATAACCAAATATCATGTTCATATGTGTTTTCCACACTTTTATTTTTTTAAGATTAAATCTTCAAAATATGCACATGCGTTATGTATATTTTTTTCATGCCCATAAAAATTGCTTAATATATTATCTTGGATACAGCTAACAATGGTGAAGTTAACGATCATAATCAAATTACAAAGATATATGCTAGCGTAACAAAATACCACGCATAAGTAAAAAACTACAACTAATTACATATATAGGCCTCCATTACATGAATTATTTTCATGAATCTTTTAACTACGAATTAAAAACAAAATATCAAACAAATATAACAAAAAACTACAATACTAATCTAGAACAAACACTCCCTACATCCATCCAAACCTACATAACTAAGTTGCTCTTGAGAAACCACATCCTCTTAGGAACTACAATGTAGTGTTTTGCATGTGCAGAAGAAGATGTGTAGGTACAATTATCAAATTATTTTTTTTATTTTTTTATATGCTTCACCATTAGAAAAGAATAAAGTAACTCTAAAAATGCTAAGATAATACACATGAGAACAATAAACTCTCTGTGAAACTTTTGAGTTATTTGGTATTTTTCTGAAGAAATAGGCAGGCTAAGACAATATGGTGTTCAAATGTTTGTTAGGAAATATCGAATGGGTATTCTTCCTTTTTTGAGTTATTTAGTTTTGATTTATCAGAGTTATATAGTTTTTTGAGGTATTCGTATATTTATGTAGTGTTCATGAGTTATTTGGTTTTTAAAAAAAGTGGATGTCTATTAAGAAAAATGGAGTACATATTCTCCTTTACTTCATTTTTCTTTTATAACCCAATAAGGCATTCATATTTGTTTCTCTCTTTTAATTTTCTAAAGATATATTCTTAAGTCTTTCAAATCTGTACATGCATTATGAATATTCTTTCATCCCATACATATGGCAAAATATATTATCATGGTAACATACTAATAGTAAAGTAAATTTTCATAATTATATTACAAAGATATATTCTGGCATAACAAATTATCACCTGTAAGTACAAACTAAACTAGTTACAGATTAGCCTCCAGAACATGAATCATTTTCAGGAGTCTTTTAACTATGACATAACATAAAATTTCAAACAGATATTATGTGTTTTTTTAGTACAATGAAAGATGTATTTATTTTTTTATTAAATTAATAGTTTATGTTATATGCATTTAATGGATATTAATTGCTCAAAACCATTTATCATCATTATATTTGTTGATTTTGTGCACTTTAATAATAAGTGGGATTGAAAAAAACTATTTTAAACCAAAATATTTCATTTATATTTAATGCAAGTGAAAAATGAGACTTTTTGCTTTATTCTAACTTTATTAGAATTTGGTTATTTTTTATCGATCGTTAGTGGATGAATAATTATCTGATATCTATCTGTATATGCGGATGCAGATATTTATATCCGAAAATAATTTCGGATGCTAATGTGGATATGACACTATTCGTATCCAAAAATAACCGTTGGTGGCCTGGAACCGTCGTGCTCTAACAACCACACAGAACAAATCAACAAAGCGCACAAGCCGTGTACAAAAATATGTTCGAATTTAATCCAATGGCTGGTTTTCAATCACGTGTTTTAAATTAATAGCCCTCCATATTCCGCTTCATTCCATACCCCAATTATTTTCGGCCTACTAGCATCACCCCACGCATAGTATGAAGATCTTGTTCACTCGATGTTATATAGAGTCTACATTGTAGATGGAACATGAGCAACAGCTTAACAATTCACTCTGGTCGTATTGAGCACTAGAATTATGCAGGAAACTAACTAGCAACACAAACAAATTATCAAGGTGCTAAGTCATAGAAAATTATATTTTACCAAATGTCGTAGCTAAGTTGTTGCAAATTCGTCTAAATTATCAAGCCATCGGAATGTCGTCGCAAAATGTCGCATTCGATTAGTTATAGCGCAATCATCGCAAAACCGTCGAGAAATAATGTCGTCGCTGTGATGTTGGAAATATATAGCCATCGTAATGTCGTCGGAAATTTTTTTCCAGGGGTATTTTTGAGATCGCAAGTTGTTGAAAACACATTTTTCCACAACTTTGCGGTAATAATTTGTCATATGGGATTTCAGTAATTTTTCGTTGTAAGAACGTTTAAGTTAGAAATATTCCAAACAATAAGTAGTATCTGATTTAACCAAAGGCTAAATATGTTGCGTTAAATAACGCTATAACAAAAAAGTATAAGTACATGCATAAATTTATAGCTAAGCCATGGTTAATTCCAAAAGTTGAGAATATCATGATAACAATACGGTTCGTAAAAGAACCTAAAACTCATTAGAAATATAAAAAAACACTCTCAAGGGATCACGTGATAAAGTCAGTTTAACAGCATCGGAGAGGATTAATCGACGGATTAGATAACATGTCATTCACTAAGAGCGATCTCAATTAATTTTTGAGAAAATCGATCGAATGAGTCGGAATAAGATTTTATAATTGACCTCAAGTGCAAGTGAAAAATGATAGAGTTAGGATGTTCATCCGTAATGTAGTTTTTTAACGGGTGTATGCTTTTATAGTTTAACTACAATCTATATAATACAACACGATATTAATTAAAAATATGAACTACAGCATAGAAAACAACCTAGGTAACATGTCCATCACATAAGCATACGAACATAACAATATCTGTAATAAGTTTGGATAAAGTACATAATATTATTCTACATCTCCCGATTATACGATAAGTTTGGATAATACATTAAAAAAACTATTGGAAATAGACGGATATCTCACATCATTCTTCCTGAAACAAGGCGAGCACGCAATTGCCTTTTTAGAAGAACCATCGGTCCACTTACGAAAATATGTATAGCTGGACACATAATACATAACTTTATTCAAACACAGACATAGTGATTACTATAAACACAAATACTGGATCACCGTTATTCAAACCGAAACGTAGGATCACAGTTGCAGCAAATCTTTTCAATTTTTTCACCAATCTCATTAAACCCAGCCTCGGTCATACCCTTAACATATTTAAATTGAAAAGACCATTCAAGTGTGCATCCCTTGTGGTCACCTCCCTTCACTACTTGCATGGTATCCTCATTATCCAGTGAAACACTGTAAAAATATAACTACAAGGAATTACATAAAAAGCTGAAGTAAATCAATTAACTAGTAATTAAGAAAAGTTACAAATTCATTCGGTAATTGAATTTTTATTGAAAATCCAACAATAAGGCATGTATGCAGTTAGTTACATGCACAAATATAAGTTATTCCAATATCGCTTACAAGAACACCATAGGCAAAAGCAAGATGATTACGAGGAGAAACATTACCAAAAGATACAAAGTTAAAACAATCAAGATTAGAAATTATGGTCTCACCCAATTCAGTAAAGAGCACTTCTCCTCCATCCTTATCAAAAGAATAATACTTTAACACACTTCATATGCAACCAGAGTTCACAGCAAAGAACTGCAAATTTCAAGATAAGGTATGCACTGATTAGTTCCCTAGTTTTACCAGAATATATAAACAATTGAGTTGAGCATCACTTAGCCAAATGATGCAATGAGGAATCCCTTGTATATGCTGGTAAACCATGCTACAAACCCTTCTATGTGAAAAATAGCCTTTTGCCCTTGACGCATCCTGCGTTCTTAACATGCAGCCTAATGAAAAACTTTGTGCTAGCTCAAAGTCCAACTTGCTTAGCAGTTGTGACAATAATCTCTTCAATATGACTTTGGGAGGAACGCAATGAACAAGCAGTTCATATACGTTACCACAAATTGTAAAACAACCTGTCAGGACTCTTTTCCTTAATCATGTTAGTTCCTTAATCGCTCAGAACTAACACTTTAAACCCTTTTTTTTTCACTTGGTGTCAATTGGTTGATTCTTTGCCATTTCCTTGATAATTTCTTGCACGGTATATCTATCTTGAATCATTTACATATATTAGCCTCCATTACATGAATCATTTTCATGAATCTTTTAACTACGACTTAAAAAATATTTCAAATAAATATAACAAATGACTACAATACTAATATACAACAAATACTCCCTACATACATCCAAACCTACATAATTAAGTTACTCGTCGCAATGAAACAAGATATGCCATTTCACGAAGCTTGAGAAACCACGTCCTCTTAGGAAACTACGATGTGATCTTTTGCATGTAGAAGCTTCACATTTGGAGGTACATTTATCAAATTATTTTTTATTTTTTTATATTCTTCACCACTTGGTTATGTCACCCGCATGGTGATCTGAGCGTACAAGTTCAAGTTCGGATACAGCTTCTTCGTAATGCGAGAGAAAGACTGCGTACATTATTAACCTCCTCAGAGCCCGCTATCGTAGGAGAGACTCGTGCACTCGGTTCCACCTTTTTTATATGCTTCACCACTAAAGAAGAATGAAGTAACTCTAAAAATGCTAAGACAATCCACATGAGAACAATAAACTCTCTGTGGAACTTTAGAGTTATTCGGTATTTTTCTAAAAAATATGCTGGCTAAGACAATATGGTGTTCAAATGTTTGTTTAGAAAAATCGAATGGGTATTCTTTTCTTTTTTTGAGTTATTTAGTTTTGAGTTGCCAGAGTTATTCGGTTTATTGAGGTATCATATATTAATATAACGTTCACTGGTTTTTTGACTTATTTAGTCTTTCAAATCTGTACATGTGTTATGTATATTTTTTCATCCCATAAATATGGCTAAATCAATTATCATGACAACATACTAATGGTAAAGTAAAATATCATAATCATATTACAAAGATATATTCTGGCATAAAAAATTACCACGCACAAGTACAAACTAAAACTAGTTACATATTAGCCTCCACTAAATGAATCATTTTCAGGAGTCTTTTAACCATGACATAACATAAAATTTCAAACAGATTTAACAAATAACTATAGTACTAATCTGGAACAAACACTCCCTACATATAACCAATCCACATAATTAAGCTGCTTATCGTGGTGAAATAGGAGATAAATTATTGTAGAAAGCTTGAGAGACCTCGTCCTTATTGGAAACTACAATGGTTACTGAGTGAAAGCCTTGGGTTTGGATTTCCATTTGATGCTCCTTCGTTTACACGTGGAGTAATCAAGCTCGAGCATTTTAGTTTCACAGAAGCATTTTTGCCGATTTCTAATGCAATCGAAAAAATCGCAAAGAAAAATTACACTTATGGAACCATATGACATGACATTCTTTTAAATCAAATACATAATTGCTATGGCACAAAATGTGGATCAACATACTATTGGCTATCCTTTCTTAGATCTAAACATATAGAGCTAATAGAGCACAGCAATTTTACAAAAACATTAAAAGACAAAAATTGACCGGTAATTTTTTGGACTAAAGATTAAAAAACTTGACCACATAATGTTTCAACATATTTATTTAGTTCGTTCCATTTATATTTCACTGAGAATAAGAATTGAAACTTAATAGGTAGACTTTCACAAAATGGTTTTGTGCCATGCTCTTCGAAGATGGATTTGCCCTAGGTGTGGACGGAAGAACACCATAAAAGATACTATATTACTATTTTAAATGGTTATTTTTATGGTATTTTTACTTTTATAAGAAAGATTTGTTTAGATAAGTAATAACTAAATTCTATGTAACCCATGCAAACTTAGCATTAACCAATTGGTGCCTTGACACAAACACATAAATTATTAACATCCAAAGTTAAATTTGAATTTCTATCTATTCCAATTTGTAAATTCAGTTGGTACCACCACATCACATATGAATCACTGACATCCAAAGTTGCTTTTGGAAACATACTTTCCCTGCGATGTGTCTTTGTTTGAAGTCTGAAGAATTTCACTCTCTAACACTTATTCTTTAATTCAACTTTATCTTTCAATATGTTTAAACTTATAATTTTGTATTCGTGTTTAATTATGGACCTTATGACAGCTATACCATTGTAGACGATGAAGCATCAAAATTAATAGAAATCGAAGAAATATGCATTGCAAAATGGAGTAGTGCTAGCAGATGTGATGCATTATGTGGACATTTAATTAAATTTGTAAGATAACAGATGTGATGCATTATGTGGATATTTGGTTAAATTTGAAAGAAGAAATATTTATAATGCATTGTGCATAATAAGCATTATTTTTTTACTTGTTTATTTTTATAAATATTTCTCACGAGTTTAACCAAATGTCCACATAATGCATCACATCATCTAGTACTACGACATTTTGCAATGTATACTTCTCCAAATTCTACTAAGTTTGATACTTTATTTTCTAAGTGTCAAGTGTTATTAATATCAGCAGTTGAAACATGAAAACAAAATGGTAAGTATATACATATTGGAAGATAAAATTGAGTTAAATAATAAATATTAAAAGGTGAAATTACTTGATGTTCAAACAATGGAACACTGCAGGGAAAATATACTGCTATCTAATTCGAAAAGTAGAAACTAAAATAACATTGCACTTTTGTCGTTAAAAATTAAGATTAATAAAAGATTATATTCGGCCACTACTTAATTTCTAAAGACTTGGTTTTGATAATCAATAGTTTGTTTAGATGTTAACGATTTAGGCAACTGTTCATATCAAGATACAAGTTGCTTAATTATATTGGTTATTGCTAAGTATATATGGGCTACATATGATCTAGTACTTACCTATGTGTTGTGCACAAGTATGCACTTTTTTCCATACACACACGCACGCGCGCACACAGATATATATGTGTGTGTGTGTGTGTGCGTGCGCGCGCGTGTGTATATGTATATGTGTATATATATATATGTGTGTGTATGTGCGCGTGTGTGTATGCGCGCGCGCCACACTTACGCATATTACATATATTGCAGTACATAATACTTTTATATGAACAAAACCTCCTAAAAATTGAAAAATGCTTTAAAAATAACCATTTAAATACTGAATATAACACCTTTTACGGAGACCCACACCTAAGGAAAATCCATTTTCGTATAGCATTGCACTAGGGATGGCAATGGGGTGGGTCTAGGGTCCAAACCCGGTCGACCCGCCCCTATTTTGGCCCGTCAAGACCCGCCCCATTGGGTCATTGGGGCGGGTAGACCCGTGACCCGTTCTTGAGTACTCCGGGTCTAGGGTCGGGTTGGGGCTTGGCCGACCCGCCCCAACCCGACCCGCACTACTAACATCTCATGAAACCACTTTATTATTATAATGATTTATTAATCTTTTTAGTTATAAGTGATTCTAGCATGGATATTAAAATGTTCCAATCAATATCTATAGAAAAAATTAGAGTATTAAGTTGCATCATTGATAATTATACAATAACATATGTATATATTTTCTGAATTGTTATTGTAGACATCAATTTTATTAACTTCCCATAGACACATTGTTATTTGTATTTCATATATTATTTGGTGATAACGATTATAAACAAATAAATATATGTACGTTGCTACATAATTTTCAATCAATACATAGAGACTCATCGGGTCTTGGGGCGGGTCGGGTCTACCCTGACCCGCATGGGTCCCGGGTACGGGGCAAAATTCCAGACCCGCACCGGGTCTACGGGGCGGGTCTGGGGCGAGGTCTAAAAAATCCGGGGCGGGTATGGGGCACTAAAAACCCGCCCCAACCCGCCCCATTGCCATTCCTACATTGCACAACTAACCGTTCAATGGGCTTCTAACGGTCAATTTTTAATTTTTATCTTCGGTTAAACATAAAAATAAACGAACTAAATACATATATTATAAAAATATGTTGAAACTATGTGTCATTGAATTTCTTAGTAGTCCAAAAATTAAAAAAATTCAAAGTCAAATGAGAAATTCAAAAATTAAATTTAATATTATAATATTCAAACTTAGAATTTAATTTTTAACCACAAATTAAGGTACCGCAAATGTTCATAATAAAATCTGAAAATTTTCAAATTTCAAAATCTCAAATTCTATTTGTTATGGTTAAATTTTAGCACAGCTACCCAATGATTTTGAGATAAATGAATCATCAAGAGTCAGAATTTAGATATAGGGTGTAGCCTGTTGTTTGTTAAGTACAACTGTTAGTCACCATGAAAACTACAGCGCACTTTTAAAATGAAGTATCCAAGTGTTTCATACTGTCTGTAATTTTGATGAGAGTTCATCGATCAAAGTCTCATCTAATTTCGAGTTAGTATGAAGAAGTTACAACGGTTTAAATAGAAAAAATAGTAAATTCTACCTAGTCAGAGTTTAGACATGGGGATATAGTCTATTATTTGCTAAATACAACCGTTACTCACTGTGGAGAACAACAGCGTACGTTAAAAATATGAAGTATCCGAGTGTTTTTTCTTGCCTGTAATTTAGATGCGAGTTCATTGATCAAAATCTCTTTTGATTCCGAGTTAGTATGAAAATGTTTATTGTAGTTTGAATGAAAAAATAGTGATTTCTGCTTAGAATGTAGCATGTTATTTGCCAAGCACAAATGTAAGTCATCAAAGAGAACTAAGACGTACGTTCAGAATATAAAACATCTAAGTGTTCCATATCGTTTGTAATGATGATGTGAGTTTATTGGTCAAAATCTCATCCGATTCCAATCTAGTATGAAGGAGTTCTTATAGTTTAAACACAAAATAGTGACTTTTGCCTAGTCGTATGAGTAAATAAATTCAAATTTCTAAATTTCCAAAATTCAAATTTCAATTTTAAAATTTTAAAATGCTATTTAATAAAGATATCTTTATTAAATGGATCAACTAATATATGATCCATTTAATAAATGGGTTAGATAATATTTTAATTGGTCTACATTTAGATGATCACGTTATACTTTGTTGGTTCTAAGAAATATTCTTGTAGTATTTAGAAAAATAACATGAGAAATATGTCGGTGAGAGCATGTAAGGTAACATATCTACAAAGTCGATGGATGACTAATTACAACTATAGGATGAATATCACATAGGCACACTTAAAATAACAACTCTTTCGATCGTTTATTAGGTGAACAAAGAAGCCAAAACCATTCAATACCATTTAGGCATCTCCTCATATACTAATTAGCAATAATAGGGCATTTTAACATTTCTTAAAACTACACTGAAATATTGTATCACTTAAATTATATGGATCTTAGTGCTATTATAATTCTCCATGTAAAGTGCAAGTGAAATGAGTGCATAATAACCCATACTTCCCGAAAAGCAAACTTAAAGTTTAATTGTAAACCAATTACGTGCATTAACAACAACATACAATTGAAATCATCCATTGACAGTGGCCTATTACTCTAGGTAATTCAAAAGCAAATGAATGCAAGATATTCTATAACTTTCTGGTGCATTGAAATAGATATATTTTAAAATAAAAAATAAAAAGTGTGAACAAATTTTATAGGATATTTTATGCAGATAAATAAAATACATTTTTTTGAAATGGTATTTAGATACAACATGTCACTGGGACAACAAACCATAAATCATGTGTCAATAAATGTTCGAATCACGCTTCGCAAGTTTCGAACTTATGACATCTCGCACCAAAGTCGAATCACTTAACCACTGAGACAATGGTGCTTGTCATAAAATTCATTTTTCTATGTGTTAATTAGCAGAAAATCATTTGTAGCTAGCAAAATCTCATTAGGGTTTATAAAATTGCAATTTCAGTTAACATTTGTAATGAAAGCTAAAATGAGGAACTAACAACCAAAATACGAATGTATTTAATTACATGAACTTGATCAAATTGATACACTTTAGCATATCTTTATAGCCAATATTATAGTTTCATCTTGTACTAATCCTCGAATCAATGAATTTAGCCAATATTCAACATATGTGCAATCATAGTTTAATCGGTTGTAACCTAAATTATGCATTTACACATAAAGTACCTTATGTATTTTGTGTAGTTTTACAAACTTTTTTGTGATATCTTTTTGTACTTAATATATTGACCAACGGTCACAATTCATGTAATTAGGATTAAAAAATTGGTTAGTGATTACCTTTTAAGAAAATAAATGAACATACAAACTTTTACATAGTTTTAGATTATTGTTAGGTGCTCTTGATTTTACCAAAATATTACGACTTTTGATTTTATCCAACTATTATTGCTAAGGTAAAACTTGTTTACAATCTCACTTCAACCTTGGTTTATCCCAAATAATAAAGATGTACTAGTGCAAAGCCAAATCAGTGGTACTTGAGAAATTCTATAAAATTACAACACTATGAATATATTGTAGAGTAGCTTGAGCTAACCTTTTGAGTATAGTAATTATATTATATATGCAAATCATGTGGAGGTCTGGCATGCAAATTTTTAACAGAAAATATATTTGGAAGTATTAGCTTGTCAGACTATGAAACAAATCCACGCACGATTCAATCATACAGTAGCCATGGCATATAACCATGATAATAAATAATGACAAATAGAAAGTAATACATACAAAATACTGTAATGTATGTGTTCACTCATTATCGACTGAGCACTCACGTTAAAGTATTATGACTTTCATTTGGTTCTCTAGGTATAAATTATACAGAGCAAAAGGAACACATAACTGTAGCTAGTCTACTAAAAGTGGATCTGATAAGAGCAACATTATTATACTTGTTTGAAATTGAAATTATCTTAAACTTGCAGACATGTGAATAAAATGATATACCTGTTCACCCTGTGCTTGTATTCACCTTAGACATTCATGGTTGGTAGTAACAGCAATTGTAGTATGCAGAATATTAGAGAAGCTTAGACAAAACTGATATGATGAAGCTTGGGTTAATGCCGCTAGAATTTACTTCTGGGCACGAAGGTTGCGATCCATGCATGGCTGCCTAAGTGTCTGCAATAACTAAAAATTTGAAGCCTAATAAATACACTGAATATGAAGTTGAAGGCTGAAAATGGAAGTCTCGTGTCACTGTCTACAATCCATAAGTTTTATCTAATTGTTAATTTTATTAGTATTGTAACATAAACTGTATTACATGACATTTTATTTTGGTAAGCTAGAAGTTAACTACGGCATATTGTGTTTGAGTTTTATGGGCTTGTATAATTAGCCAAAAAAGTGCATGTTACTAAACAAACAACTAATACAATAAATTAAACTTATGTTGAAACATTTGTATACTTTCGTGGCAATATTAGTAAATATTATTAAAGCTAAAGCATGTTTTTATCTTGAATTCTGAACAATTCTAAATGGCGGCATTTTTCATTTCCTATTCCCACTCTTGCTCCATCTTTCATCTTTTAAGTTATGTTCATAGTGTACGGATTTTCAATTATCCCGACAAGTGAGTATGCAACGGTTCAAGCAGCAATTCTATACCCGAGAGGAACAGGCGACAATGGAAGGTGAAAGAAGAACCTATCAAGAATACAAGTTATTACAATATGGCAAAGGAAAAAATTATAACAAGCAAAAAGAAGGATATTTTAGGATAACAATAATCCACTCTTAAAGCTCTTCCTGTGTGGAACAAAAATGAAAAATAGACCATGGATGCTCCTATGAACAGTTTGTCTGCAAACAATGAAAAGAAATACTTTTATACTCACCTAACTGACGAACATATACCTATAGTCAATATTGTAATAATGTACAATTCAAGGACAGATGAAGGAATTTGTTGTCACCTTCAAAATATCAAACAAAAAAAGCAGCCAGAGCAGGAAGGAAAACGAAAAGGCAAACAAATAAAATTTGGGTCCTGGTCATATAGAAATTTGTTTGAAGCCCAGTAATGAATACGCCAATGCCAAGAATAGCTAGAAGGATATACGCCAAAGCATAGATGCCAATTGTTTGCTCAATGTTATACAAGTCCATCTTATAATAGAACTGTCATGTACAGTGTAATCGGTCCCATTCCGAAGAATCTTTATCAAATCTACTCAACGGAGAATTTGGAAGGGGTAAATCCAGTATGGACTTTGTTTAAGGGAAAAAGAAAAGCAACGGGGGCCAACTCAACTCATGAGAATTTGGAAGACCACTTCCCAACTGCTAATACACACTCATTTAAAGTTCCAGCTCCACATTGTTTGATTCTTTTTTTTTTCTTTTTCCCTTTTCCTTTACCTTTCAGTCTGTACCTTTTGCTTTAGCTTTTATTTTGTCTGTCTGGACTATCATGTGCAAGGTAGGCAGTACAAATTTTTGTTTAGTCGGTGCAACCTATCGGTATGGATTGAAATGGACGTTTAGTTAGTGCATTCACCTACCCGAGTATATATGATTTCAATTATATACTTTGTAGTAATGTTTCCGTACGCATGTTGTCTTATTTTTGATAATTACTTTAACCTTATTTTAACCATTCGTAAGAAACACAAACACCAACCAATCGTCAATCTCCAACCCACTCTGAAGCATGGAAGGTACCACTTTTTTGAAGATAAAAAAGGACTGGGAAACGGGGTCGCCAGACATGAACATGAATGATTGTGAGGTTTCATCCAATTCTCTGTACTGCGTTTTTTTTTCATGTATTGCATTGATTTTTCTTCTCCCAAGATATTCATGTTCATGTCTGGTGACCCCGTTTCCCAGCCCTTTTTTATCTTCAAAAAAGCGGTACCTTCCATGCTTGCAAAGTGGGTTGGAGATTAACGTTGGTTGGTGTTTGTGTTTCCTACGAATGGTTAAAATAAGGTTAAAGTAATTATTAAAAATAAAACAACATGTGTACGGAAACATTACTACAAAATGGTTAAAATCCGATGATAACAAACACATAGATACCAAATGAAAGTTTCCAATCGTCATCTTTCCTAAAGAAAAAAAATCATGTGCTACCTGTAAGGAAGCAGATCTAAGTTGACACAACTTAAATTGGAAAATTAGAGAACTCATGGACTTTCCATTTATATAACCCAATGAATAATGAGAATATCCTAGGTACACAGACCAAAGGAAGCAAAGCTGCGAGAAAATCCACCTTTATCGGCACGCTATCCACCCGAAAATTCACTACATTCCAATTTGACACTCCACAAAAAGCAATAAGAACAACTAAACAAAAAACTAACAGTTTAAAAATGAAATAAATATGATTATAATAAGGAAGATATGAAGGTATAGTTTGACTTAACTGAAAACATGGTAAATGCATATAGCAGAAGAGAGAGAAATCGATGTAGATAACCACAAAATGATGGGTAGAATAGCAGTAACTAGCAGAGCAATTACAGCGGATATTGCCCATCCAAGATATGTAGATGATACATAAGCGAATAGTGCCCTTAACCATTGCTACTTTATCCCTTGTAAACCCAAAACATCCAGGGCTTTGCAGACACTATTGTGCCAAGGTCTACAACTGGTCCAGTCAATATGAATACACTGACAAAACGTAATACTCCCTATAGAAGAAAATCAGTACAGAAAATTTATACAAAAATACAAGTATATTAAGTATTCTTATATATCAAGTGAATAAATCAGTCATAAAGAAGTTAACGTGCTACAGACATTTACAAATAACAAGCAAACATCTTTTAAAACTGTAATGATATATCCTTGGGTTGCATTATCAGGAAGAAAAAAATGTTTATTTGTGCACCAGCACAGCCATTTACATAAATGACTGATAATATGTAAAGAAAAGAAAATTCTTGAAAAATGTACATAAAATGTAACGATACCTCCTTCCTACGACTTTGATGATTATTTATGTGGGATATGGAATCCTGGTGTAAAAGCAAAAAACAATATCTATTATGAACCCATATTTGGAATAACAGATGATTTGCTGAAAATCACGTGCAGAGGTAATGTTAGTAGAAGCATGATGTAATTTATCCCGACATTCATGAAATATTTGTTTAAAGGATATCTGAGTATAATATATTAATTTACTAACTGAAATTATGGTAGGAACTAACTGAAATTTATGTAGTAAAGTAACACGATCAAGACAATAAATACTGAAAAATAATTCCATTTTATTTTGCAGAAATGGGAAATTACCAATAGCCTCTTTTGTACGGAGAATACTTCTAAATTTTCCAAGTAGGCAGAAACAAAATTGAGAACTCATATATAAAAATGAGGACAACTGAGTCACTTCAATTTCTAAATGATATAATTCTAGCCAACTAAAGAACATACAGCCATAAAAAGAAGTACATAAGCGCCCTTCACTACGACGAATACACGGTGAAGCAAAATCATATTATATATTATATACAAAATAAAATAATTATATATTGTGATAATTTTGATTGGTAAGAAGATTATGTGGCATACCTTATGAAACAGAGGAGCAACCCGACCAGGTAGTCAATATCAAGCAATGAGTCCATACTAGAGGTGCCAAAATAACAATAAGATGTGTGAAAATTATTATCTTAGTAAAGCAACCAGTAATTGCAAGTAGAGGATCACCTTGCAATGGATTTATCAAAACTAGAGTTATAAAAAGAGGAGAACAAAAAAGGTATAAAGTTATTCATTGACATTGATTATTGGTCCATCTTAAGTGATTACTAGTATCTATATATACACACACGCACATAACATATGCACATACGCAAGCGCACACGGGCGTTCACACACACAATCTGCAAATAAGGTGTTTTCCGACTCAATACTAGATTCATTTAAAAATTACAAATGAAGCCATAATCAATCCTCAAATCCAAAATTGATCAATATTAGTTTTGCACCAGTAAAGGGTTCAAGTTATTCAATGATTCATTGATCGGGTCACAGTTTGAAGTATACATGAAACCCAAATCTATAGGTGTGTTTTAACTAAAATTTCCATCGAAGAACAAATTGTAAATATAATTGAACAAAGAGAATTAAAAATTCATATACAAAAATCATAACATATCACAGTTAAAGAGCTTTATTTACAAATAAAAGAAAAATCAAAATAAGGCACTTATACGTAAATGTATTGAAACTCAAATCTTACTCAAATGCTTTAATTTAACTCAGCGTACCGATAGCAATTCATAAAAAGTTTTCATCTCATAGTATGTCAACACTATTTATATATATACCGTTTGCTTGAGCTATACTAATGTATCATAGAATAATTGTGCTAATTTTACACAACATCTATGTCAAAAATAAAAACCTCACCTGATAATAATGTTCATTCCCTCTCCAACAGTTTCATAACCCCATCATGGATGCACCTAGGATATCTTCATCCACTACTTGGATTCACTAGAAAAGAACACGTATCCTTTCATCTGATATAACCCAACCTCTGTACCATTTCCTTACTTGATAGCTCCATCTCCTCCAAATATCTAGCCGAACCTGCAGTTTGTCATCTATCAAAAACATAAGTCACACCTCAACAGTTTGATTGATAAAAGCTATGTGCATGCATACAAACAAATATACATAACATGGTTGTTTCATATATCCATTTCATATCTTTTTATTTGCATTTACAATCCTTAATTAATTATATTTAATTTTCGACTTTTAATGTAAAACCGACCTTTAATGTAGCATATACACACCGTATAGTAAGTTTGGCAAGAAGAAATACACTGTCATTGAGTTCTAAGCTTTACTTAGGTTTATACCATTGTATGCATGTATTCATCAACTAAGGCTTGTGCACGCTAACTTTTTCATAGTACATTAAATATTTTTCCTATATGTTATTTTTTTCTCCAAATGCTATAACTAGGGAAGCAAAGATTCTTTGTTTTATTGTAGATAATCATTTATAAAACTGTATCTATTTAATCAGTTGAATGAGTAATTAAAATAAAGCATGTTTGGATAATAAAAGACATAGAAGAAAACTACATCTAGCCCACATACAATAACACATGTTGCAAAGGTTCCTAATGAAATATGTGTAGCATAAAACTTCCTTTTGTAATTATGTTACATTGGAACAACAATATTGAAAAAGCAATTTATTAAACAAATGATCTAAATCACTATGTTCCCCATAACGGCATTTATATATACACACAGTAAATTAGGCATTAGGATGGTGTGATACTAAGAAAATCATTGAATGAAACCGATGTAACTAAAGAAAATTAATTTACCAAAAGAAGTCCGTTTAATAGCATTTAACTAAGAGAAAAAATATCTTTAAAAGTGAAACTGAAATCGGCGATGTTGGCAAGATAGTATTCACCAACTGCGGATGGTGGGTAAGGAAATGAAAACATGTAGTCCTAACTACACCCTTATAAGAAGCTAACAAATATGAAGATCGCTCTGGTACTTCAACCACACAAAATCCTGAACCATGCACTTGATCAAGTTGCGATTACAAAGTTAGTAATATAGCAAAATTAGAATAGTTGCTTAGATGATGATTTGATGAATTTAACAGCAAATTCCATAAGAAAGATTTTCTTAATTGCACAAATGCTGCCAATTGAATAATTTAGCACATGGATCATGAAACGATTTATGTAAAAAATACAGTGATGAACATAAAATATAGTTCTAGAAAACAATCGTTGTATAATGAGAAATATGTATGATTACCTCCATATAATGAACCAAGATACAACTGGTTCCGTGATCATCCCACTTTCCATTATCTTTTAAATAGTAAACTACAAGCCACTGAATCCATGAACATATCGGCTAGTCGAATTATAAAACTCAACCAATTTTAAAATCTTGCAGTAAAAGAAGATGTCGAAATTGTGTGGCACATGTTAAGATTAAGACAAAACTAGCATGCCCATATGTATTCAAAAAGTTTGGAATATTGTTAGGTCTAATTATCGTATTAAGTGCTATGTTAGAACTCATGAATAGGGTTTATCTGAAATAGCTAATGTAAAGTTGTTAGCAGCTAACTGTTTTCTCCTGGCATCTCAAGAAAGTCTTGTTATTTGTATTGACATTTATTCTCTTCTAAAACACATAATGATTACAGATTTTGATAATCATCTTTTCTTTAAAAAGAAATTATAAGTCATAATTCTTTACCCATAAAAATCAATTTTCTAATTTCTAAAGTTCGAATTCCAGTTCTAAAAATGCAAACGAATAGTTGAACACAAGTAGATTTTGAAAGGACATAAAAATCTGAATGAAAACCGACCAAAGTTTCATGATCGTAAAATGGAGGTAGTCAAGTTAAAGCTGTATTCCAAAAATAACCGAAATTCCAAATAAGCATAGTCCAACACCTAAAATGACAATGAGATGATCAGTGAACAAACTTGGATGATAATTGTGGTGAAATGCTCTTCTGGTAATAAAAACATACCTAATTTTCCCTTTATTTCCATTTAAATCTGGATATGTAAAAATATAGTTGGAAATCAAGTCATCCCAACCACAAACTACCAAGTGCAACTAACGGTTGTTCCACATATGTAGCCTAAAAAACTTTTATTTGCATTGTGATGATCAGTAGCATTGAAGGAAGAACTGCGTTGTTCTTTATTTTCTAGATAAAATCATAAATACATCTGATGTTTATAGCGGTCATAGTTGTGCCAGTATCAACTTATTGATTCAAAAATCAAAAATAAATACATGCATTCAATGAATGTCTTATCTCCTTACATCCTATCCCTTATTCACACCATTTCCCTAATTTTCATGAAAACTAATACAAAATAAATTGTATCAATATTGAAAATAATGATAAAGGAAATTAAAATTTAAAAAAATAAATAAATTTACAGTTCAAAAAATGCAGTTTGAATTTACAAATTCTAATTTCTTTTTCATTCCCAATTTAATTAATTCCAGATTTCTTTCTGAATGGTTTGCAGTCAATGGACGTCTCTAGCATATCATTTGCAGTAAAATCAGTATCAATCTGCAAAGGAATAAGTGCCAAAGTATCAAATCTAGGAATAACAATCAAATTACCTCAATAATGTAGAAATAGCTGATTTTAATCTGATGGTTGATTTTTTTTCATCACGATCTTACATCCAATGTTCGAACTTGCTATTCGCGCTTTGAATTTCTTTGGATTGGAGCAGTAATCTAGGGCTTGAAGTTGTGAAATGCAGACTGAAACCCCTGAAAACAATGGGCGTGGAAATCAACTACATATATTAATTTGGACTTAGATGGTTTTCATATGGGAATACGATAGGTTTGTAGAAGAATTAACTTGACATTGCATATATTATAATGATGATGACGATAAACAAGGGACTTAGATAGTTTCAAATCAATAACTAATCTGAATTAACCTTTGACCGTGACCAAGATTCAAAAAATTACAACAATCAACTTGTTTGGATAACTCCAACAAAGGTGAAATAAATTTTCCAATAAATTAATATAAAATAGAAGTTAAAAACAAAATAAGCACAGAAAATTTCACCTTCTCACTTTTCTCTTCTTCCGTAAGTCTTAATCTGTAAATCACGTGAAGCAAAAGCAAGGTAGCCGTCTTGGGAACAGCGGATCTATAGAATCCTAAAAACAAAAGGATGTTATCGTAGGGTAAAGATGGTAGTGGTGATAGACGGAAGCGATTTGTTTATTGCAGGGCAAAAGGGGAGGTGCGAATAGAAAGAGATGAAATAGATCCGCAGCTGCAGAATAACGTATAACTCGCCTTCCCTGTTATATATATATATATATATATATATATATATATATATATAGAAATAAAATTAAATCATTTTTAGTTTTGAGTTTTCGTCCATACAAAAATACGAACAACGCATGTATATTATGAAAAATGAACATTTTAGAAAACGAATTTAACACACACAATAGAAAATAACTTTTTTTTCATTTTTCATGTTTTGAGAAAAACGGAAGCACGAGCAACAATTCATTATTCCGTCGTTCCTTCATCTACTTCGTGGTCCCCTCCAATCTTCCGTTCATCCCTTCCGACATCCCTTCATTCTTCTCATATTTTGTAATTAATGTTGAAAACTCAAAACGTAAAATACAAAATAAACCAAACGACCCCTAATAATCATTAATGAATTGTGCCCATTATTATGGAATAATATAACTTCCATTTTTGAACCTTGCCCTAAGTAACATAAATGTATAAGTTTTCCTTTCAAAATTAATAACTATTGAATATTGTTTTGCTCATTTACTTATGTTTATTTCTTTTATTAAGGGTGGACTTTTTAATTGTTACCTAAATTGTTGTGTGTTTTAGATTGAAATAATAGAATCAAGTTAGAGAATTGAAAAACTAAATTCAAAATGATTTTTCAATTTTATAGTAACTTATCTCTACTTATTAACTTCAAGATTTTAATACGAGTAAAAAATTAATTTTGTTATTTCCTTGTATTTATTACCAAAACACCTTCCATTTATTTAATTCTAACTCGAATTTGAGTTTTATATTCAGAATAATAAATGTATTAAGTTTTCCATTCTAAAATTAATAAATATAGAATGCTTTTTTTGGTCATTTCGTTATGTTATTTTTTATTCAAGACTAACTTTTTTATTGCTACCTAATTTGTTGTACGTTTTTAAATTGAAATAATGGAATCAATGAGTCATATGACTGAAAGATTAATTTTAGCAGATCTTACAATTGTTGTGGCAACTTATCTTTGTTTCTTCACTTAAAGATCTTTTATTACAGTTAAAAATAAATTTATTAGTTAGCAATATTTTGTGCTAACCATATTACGTTTTTAATTTATGTTAATTGATTATTTGGTATATGAATAGATTTTTCCTATATTGAGTTTAACATTCTAAAACTAATGACTATGGAATGTGTTGGAACCTCTCTTGTTGAATTTTAGTTTATGCATGGAGCAGGACTTGAACCCAGGTCACTACTTTAGAAAGCAAGTGCTCTGACCAACTAAACTAAGACAACTTTTGATTTTAAATGGAGTTTAGTCAACTGAATCTGTGTTCTCCGAACTATGTTCACTGACATTAATCAGTTAACTGAATTATTCAATTCAGTCAAATAACTATATGTTTAGTAGACTGAATTGAAGATTTCAGTTGACTGAAACTGTCTATTCTTGTACTGATTTCTTTCTATTTTGAAAATGTATCTCTTTGTTCAACTCAATCGGCTGGTTAGTTTTATTCAGTCACTAAACAGTCATAACAACTATATTTTTCAAATTTTCTGAAGAGATGCTCTTCTCCATAAAGAGTCATTCCTCATCGTTAATGGTTGCAACCAATTCTATTGATCATTTCTCTTCACTAAGAGTTGCAACCATACATCCTCTATATAAAGCAAACAAATTCTTGAATTAAAAGCACTAACATTCTTCGATTCTCTATATATTTGAGTAGTTAATATCGGTACCCGGTACGTATCGGTCAAGTGTTGATAAGAGATACTTTAAAATATCATGATAATACCGGATAATATTGGTAATATATCAGGCATGTGTATAACATGCTACAAACCATGTTGTAATCTTTTATAATGTTATAATGGGGTTAGTTTTTAAATATTTAGATCGATATTGCCAAATTACTATTAAAGAATGATTGCATATAGTTTAAAGATTACAATATGTTTACAGGGCTATTTTATTAAACAAAAGTCATTGAATAAGCTTACAAAAATCGGGATATTCATATAATGTGCAACTTTATTATTTTTATACTATAGTGATTTTTAAGTCATCTACATCCATATTAATTTGCAATTTTTCTATATTCATGGTTTCTTCATTTTCGTTTTCAGTTAAATTATGAAATAAATAATGTTGATTTGTACAGCTTCTTGCCTGTCTTTTATCGATTTTTCAAAATATATAACTTTACTACTCTTCATAGTTTTAGTTATTGATGCATGATAATAACCAATAAAATCAACTATCATAGCCTAGCTTACCAATTAGAAACGGTGAATCAAAATACAACTAAAAAGAGAAGTAGCTCTTAAACGATCTAGTTTTTACTGGCAAAGTATTCACACAATATAAAACAAATAAAATAATGGAATTAATGAGTCATATGATTGAAAGATTAATTTCACATGATTTTTCAGTTTTTTTGCAGCTTATCTTTGTTTCTTCACTTAAAGTTCATTTACTACTATTAAAAATAAATTTATTATTTAGAAATATATTGTCCTAACCACCTGCCCCGACCGAGTTTTTGTTAATAGTTTTTTAGTATATGAATAAAATTGACCTATATTGAATTTTACATTATGATTATATAATGATTTTTAACTCATTTAATGTTTATTTCTTTTGTTTCGAATTGATGTTTTTATTGCTTCCTAAATTGTTGAAGGTTCTAGATTGATATAACAGAACTGCCAAGTTAGAGAATCTAGAAATTAAATTTTAGAGGATTTTCGAAAACCTATTTATTCCCTATAATAAAGGAATTTCAAATATGGGTTTTATTAATCTTTTCGGGAAAAAGTTTTAGAAGCTTGATTTCTCTAGTAAATTATTTTAGATATAAAACATACATTTTTACACTATTCTAACATATGAGAAAGAGAATTAAACGATTTAGTAAAACACGTGGTATGGGGCATGTGCGTTTACTATTTTGGTTAATTCCGGACTTAAACGATCGAATCTATTTGAGATTATTGATTCTGGGATATTTTTCCATTTTATGGCGTATTTTGAGTTTTATAATTCCTATTTATTGGAATTATTTAAGATGGCTAATATTTGGCAAGTATTATGGTTTGAGATCTCATATGTAGGAGTATGGTCGATGAGAACCATCACAATGTTATATTTACTTGCCAATGATATAATGCAATTCTTGAGTATATGATTTCATATGTTGAGATTTATGGTTTATGAGGAACCATCACGATGTTTTCACTTGTCGATGAGATGAGACAAGTTACGATGCCATTTAATACTTGTCGATGAGATGAGACAAGTATGGTGTCTCTTTATCACTCGCCAATGAGACGAGGCGAGATATGATTTTCTGAGTTTTATGATGTTCTTAGTGGGGCGTTACAGTTTGGTATATCCACTTATCCATATTGTTCACTTCGAGATATTTTATTACAAAATTTAAAAAGTAAATTTAATATTTAGATGTACCTTTTGTTAACCAAGTTCCATTTATTTTGTGTTTTATGTTACAAATTATATAAATGTATTGACTTTTCCATTCAAAAATTAATATATACACATACACACACATGTGTATATATATACATATAATGATTTTTAGATCATTCTTTATGTCTATTTTTTTATTAACGATTGATATTTATATTGGTATCTAATCTGTTGTTGGCTTTGGGTTGAAATAATGTAATCAATAAGTCGGAGAGTTGAAATATTAAACTTCAGATAATTTTTCAATTTTGTGGTAACCTTTTTTATTTCTTCACTTAAAGATCTTTTATTACAAAACTAAAAATTAATTCTAACATTTAGTGGTTTTTTTTGCTAACACCCTTCCATTATTTAGTTCTAATTCTGATTTGAGTTGTACATTTTGAATAATGTATTGGGTTTTCCATTCTAAAATTATAACTACGATATAGCATGAGTTCGTTTGTAAATTTTGGAACTCATGTAAAAATATTATTAATATTTACATATGCCTTTTTTTCTCGTGTGCTTTTAGTTTAAAACCTAAATTCATAGCTTAGAACAAAAATTAATAAATTTAATCGACAAAATGCAACATCTGATTAATTTAAGTTTGTTAATAACATGTGTTTTTTGGTTAGGGTTTTTAATGATATTATAAATGAATATTATCGCATTTTTCCATCTTTATTACTGAATGAATATGCCCATTAATGAAAATTAATTCCTTAGCATCAAAGCGGATTCGATTTAGAATTGGGGCTTTGCACATAAGGTCCCTATTTATGATGTTGTTATAAGAAAAGTCCTTGTAGCAATAATTATGTAAACTAGTTCCCTGTTTTTTTCTAAATTAAAAAACGCAAACTAGCTTGCGCTTTCTTGATAGAAAGCGCAAGTTAAATTGCGCTTTTCAAGATTTTAAAAAATATTTCAAAATCAGAAAGTGCAAACTAGTTTGCGCTTTCCACGCGCTCTTTTATGCAATAATTGGTGTATATTATTTTAGTTCATACAAATTTATACAAAAAATATAATAACTGTTTGTAATTGCAATTAATCAATTTACCAAGTCCTCGTGATGATGCTGAAATGATTTTGAGCCACCACGGTGTGTAACTGGATTTTTCTGCCTGTTCGTCGAGTTCCTGTCTAACCCCTCCTGCAAATTAAAAATTAAGATTATATTTTACAGGTATAAATTATGTATTCTCTATTGAACAAATTAAGGTGATATCTAATAGACTTACCCTGAATTCATCGCTTCTCCACCATGCGACCTAAGCATCCCATACGCTGGCGCCCATCCAGCTCGGCTTCTTTCCATATTTTCTGGTGGTAGACATCGTATCCCGCTAATTCTTTGCAATTTTAGAGTTCCAATGGCGCTAGCAAAGAGAAACGTCCTCTTCTTTTAGGTCTACCGCCCCCTATATATATGTTGAAAAAATATAAGTTATACATTTATATTTAGTCGGCAAATTGTAAAGTTATTATATATAATGATATATAAATTTACACTTACCAGGAAGTCTTGCTAGATGCTCTCCCGTACGTGCTCTGGGATCCTACTCCATTTGGGCCAGCACATAGTCGTACGACTCACATATACCTGCTTAGAAATGTTGAGAACTATATTTAAAGACTCAAGCTCAAAACCCCTGCATTAAATATGATACAGACAAATCACGACTAACATATCATACAAAATATTTATAATGCTGAAGTAAATTTAGTACTTAGGAGTCATTTGCCTTCGATAGCAATCTGACCACCGTACACGGCGCCTCCTGCGATGAGCCACTACCATCACCTCCACGGTGGACGGTCCCTCTCTGAGATGAAGAGGGGAAACCGAACTGCGAAGAGCTCTTACGCCTGAAGAAAGACATCTAAAATATTTGTCATATACATATTATTTTGGTTAGTCTTTAGAAGCCTTTTGGTTAGTTGAGGAGTGGTTGCGTGGGGCCATAGCCACGATGAAAAAAAGACAAACCAACTAGAATATCTGTATTGTAGGACTAACGAAGTAGTCCTTTACAGATATAGAAAATCCCCGACTGAATTTCGTACAATGTAGACCTTGTTGGCAGGATTCAGATGATAGACAGAACGATTACGTAGTCCTCAATGTACGCATTGGGTGGTACATTGTGGATGTATGAGCACTGGCATAGACTAGTGCGGACACGATTTACATTTTCATAGTAAGTAGTGGTGCATCTATATTGTAGGCCATACGAAGCAGTCCTTTACAGATGTAGCTACGGAACGCTCATGGAGCAAAACAATGGAGTATTTGTATTGTAGGCCTTACGAAGCAGTCCTTTATAGATATAGCTACGGTGCAAGACGATGGAGCATCTGTATTGTAAACCTTACAAAGCAGTCATTTAGTTATGAAATGCTCTCGAAGTAAGACGATGGAGCCCTTTTCGAGGAGGATATAGAAGGTATCATGGGTGGTACCTAGGACCAATATGGTCATTGGGCATATATCTACATATATGTATATATTAGTTATTAGGTTTTAATTTACTATGGAGTAGATGGGCACGGTTCACGAACAGAGGTGAGAGTATTGTAACCTAATGAACCTAATATAAGAGTAAATGGAAATAAAACGATATATGTAGAATTAAGCCTATAAGTATATAATTTATTCATTCACTGGAACTTTTGTTCTGACCCCCTCCTTATAACATCCTACAGGTTAGGTATATGGCATATACTTCTCAGCTTTATGACACTTGCTTAGAAAGTGTTATTATTTGGGTGAGTATTTACTTACTATTATATTTTAGTCAATTCCGCTGTGAGATATTTAATTGAACTTTGATATATTTGTCTTTTCCTATTTGCAGGATACCAGATTCCAAACTCGGGTTTCAGTGGGCTTGGGTTTTAGCATTTTTGCAAAAAATCCGGACCAACTGGAATTCGAGTTGTTACATTTGGTATCAGAGCCTAGGTTTAGGATTCCTAGGTAGATAGTGAGTGAATGTATTTATATTTTTGAATAAAATTTTAAATATATTATGTACTAAAATCCAAATAGTCCCCAACCATATATTTTAACATATGGAAAGTTTTTAGAAGTATATTTGTGCATAGTTTGCTAGTTGGGTTTGGGATGACCCAAGTATGTAGAGCCCTATGTTATTACCGATTTATAGCATACAAATAAGTCATGTTTTGATAGGAAATTTGTATCCATATGTTTTAGGAAGTAGGGAAGTTCCTTAGGGATAGTAGGGAGAGTGTTTTAATTTCGGGAAGAATAAGAGGTTTTAGTATGAAGAAAATCCACTTTATGTCTAACCCAATAAAAATGAAACTTTTGAATTAAAAAGTTGAAAAATATAATTGTTAATATATTTGAGGAAGTAAATATTGGGTTTTTGAAAAAATAAGTGGTATGAAATTTAATTTGGTTTTCATATGATGTAAATATGATTAAAAGTGAAATTCTTTTTGAAGAATTATAGAGTATGTATAGCTCGCTAGTTTCTTTGTAGGTAAACAATGATTTAAATATAAAAACCTAGAGTGTGTTAAGTATCAAAAACGTAGGTTACAACATTTATTGTTGTAATAAAATGTTTTCAGTAAAAATAAAGGAATCATAGACTATGACACTGTTGTTATAGTAGGTGACTCCTAAAGTAAATGTTTTACATAGCATACGGGATTTATTAATATTTATTTTCATTGAATTCATATATTAGTATTTTTGGGTTGTAGTAACGGTGTTTTACACAACATCTGTTTTGACCCAAATGAGTTTTGGAGATCATTTCTAAAGTGGTTTGTATGTACACTTATTATTTAAATAAGCACATGAAAATATTTTCTAGTTATAAAGAAGTTTTAAAACGAGTTCTTTTGAAAAATAATGTTTGATAAATTAATGAATTTAGTAGGAAATATCTTATGTAAGTAAATATAGAGTAAACATACCTTAATCTATTGGAATGAAATGAATAATGATATAATTTTCTTTAAATCACAAATAAAGATGTTTTGTGCAAGCTATAAGGAATACATGAAAGAGATGTACAAGGTATGGAAAACACCATATTTTGTTAAGCCTATTTCGATAAAATATAAAATAAATTATAATTTCACATAGACATGAAATCCTCCTTTAAAGGATTCATAAAAGGTTTTGGCGTTAAAGGTTTCTCATAAGAGAAAGTAATTCCAATACATTAAGGTATAAAACCATTAAGTGTAGTAGGTTAGTAACTCCTTCAAGGTTAAGTAATTGGAAGAGTAGGAAAGTTAAGAGATTTTTGATAAAATAATTATTCTTATTTACCCAATTTTATTAAATTTGAAAATCTAAAAAAAAGAACGATATTTTGAAAACATGTGAGGGTATATTTTTCTAAAGTCAAGAAAAAAGAAAAATGTTTTAAGAACAAGCAAGGCATGTTTAAAAAAAAGATGGTTTGGTGAAAAAGTAAATAAATTTTTGAAAAGATAAAATTTATAAGTTTTTAATTTTTGAAGAAAATTTGATAAATACCAAACCAAATAAGACTTTAAAATATGGAGTAGATAGGAATCTTTTCCTAGGTGTAACGGGAAAGTATAATGTTATAGCAGTAATTACTCTTA
Source organism: Allium fistulosum (assembly GCA_030737815.1). Taxonomy (NCBI): domain Eukaryota; kingdom Viridiplantae; phylum Streptophyta; class Magnoliopsida; order Asparagales; family Amaryllidaceae; genus Allium; species Allium fistulosum. The sequence goes on along the minus strand of CM060905.1, from coordinate 744,607,121 downwards.
GTAATAATAAAAGTTTCCGTAAGGTGTATAGGACACAAGTGAAAACCTAGAAGTGTTGCTTCATGTGTGCAGACTATAGAAGAATAGTGAAATGATATTAGAAAGATGATAAGACACACGTGGTTGGGAAAGGTAGACCTTAGTTGGGGAAAAATGAAAGGTAAAGAGAAAATTTCTCCAAGTTTAGTTGTCTTTTTAGATAGAGACTACATGGATTGAAACAGTAACGACCCAGAATTTTGGATATTTGAAATTGTAATATTTAATTAATTTTAAATATGTAAAAGGTTAATTTTAACTTGAATTTCAAATATCACTGTTTATTGGGTGGTTTAATTATTGAATTTAATAATTGGAAAATGGATAAAATACTGAATCAGGAGTTTCAAGCCTGTTAAAAATAATTTAGAGGGTTATAAAATTTATATTGATAATACCGAAGATAGTAAAAGTGTTAAAATTGAATTTGAAAGTGATTTGTTCAGTTTTAAAAATATATCGTTTAAATTGACATTTAAAAATAGCCTTCCGAGGCACAGTCTCGGAATTCGATGAAACCAGTTCCATTAGGTCCGTAATAATGTAATTATTATCGGATTTCAATTTTGTAGCATTTGGAGTATCGTTTGGTCGTACGATATATAAACGCACTAAAATTTATATCGAAAATTCAATATAATAACTAGGTCCAAAAAGCTATCTTCTTCATATGATCGAGTTAGGACTCGAAACCTTTTCCATTGCTTTCGGAATAGGGGTATAACATTATAAACGCCTGGCGGCACGCCTCGATAGGAGGTCGAGATTTTGAGTTGCGAATTCGAGATGATTTAAATTTACATATATATATATATATTTTTTCAGGTCCATTTTTTATTGATTGACATATTTTCACGTCCAAACTTTTTCCCTTCTTTTCAGTCACTATAGCAAGTTTATCCCAGCATGCAAACATCTCCCTTCATCGATTTAATAACAGCCAAAAGCGAATTTGAAAAAAAAAAGATAATAAAATTTGATACTTCCGTTATAAATCTCGAACTACCCTCCCATTTCTCTTCTTCGTTCAAATCTCGTTCCACATTCAAAGATGAAGTACCAGAATGAAAATAAAAATATAAATATAAATATAAATGGCGACCAATCCACTCCTTTTATAAACCATGAATAATTCCCATTTTCTCTCCTCCTTCTCAGTTTGAAATCGATTCGTATATATATAAAAAAAATGACCGAAAGAGATTGGGTGCGATTTCAAATTGCCACGAACGTCGCGAGTTGAGGGGGGTTGACATCTTCGTCTTCGGCTGTAGGGGAGGTAGACGCTCGCGCGTGTGATGGAGCAAGAACTGGAGGGGTCGAAGTCGCCAGTAAACCGACTTTGGGGGTTGATCGCGACTGCTAAGGTTTCGAGCCGGCATCGGTGGTGGCGTGGGCTACGAAGTGGGAGCGGCAATATCTCTGGCTATGAGGTAGTCGGCGCGGCGTGGTCTGTAGCCTGGGCGTGGTCGAGGGTGGGAGGATGCAGCGATGTTGGGTGAGTATCTCGCGCAGTCTATGTATATGTGTATGCTTATCGAATTTGGTTTTCAGTTCTGGATTAAAATGTTAATCTACTGGGTGAACAAATGTTTAAAATATATATATATATATTTTACAGTAAGATAAAAACCATTCTGTTTTAATTTAATATATATATATATATATAGAAGATTTTGGGAAAATATAGGAATTTTAAAATGTTGCAGAGTTTATATAAAAAAAATTAGATTTTTAAATGTATATAGGTTATTTTTTGTATATGTAGTTTTAAAGAAAAATAAAATATATATATACATATATACATATTTTCACTTACTAGATTATTTTAAAATAATGGATTATGGTGATTAACTCGTTTAATTAACTTGTTCAATTATTTTAGTTACTAAAGATAAATTTATTAAAGGAAAATTAGTTTAAATTAAATTAAATTAATAAATGGTAATTGACTGTTCGATTATTTCAAATATTAATAAATCATATAATGTTTGTACAAGGTCTAAAATCATGGAGAGACAAGCAGGTTTGGATTGGGTTGCAAATAAAATCAAATGTGAGTTAATCTCACTCAAATTGGATTACTGGTTAATTTAATTGGTTAAAATTAAATTATTGGATGATTGATTGAATTTGATAATTATTATCGGTCTGGATGTGATATTATATATAGTAGTGTATATATAAATATATATATTGGAGTGATTGATATTCCCGCAATATATAGCGGATAAGACCCTATGCGCCCCGCATAATAGCGGATGACCCTATATACCGCGATATCCCCCTCGAAGTAGGATTGATATTTTTATATTGTGCTAACATTTGTGGATGCAGGGAAATAGGTTGGAGGGATCCAACTGGATTCCTCAAAAAAAAATATTGAAATTTATTCTCATATTCAGTGATATGATTATTTGATAATCTGTGATAGATTATAGTGTAAATTGAAATTATTGAATGTTATGGTTAGGCTGAATATATTTTGGTATTTTAAGATATCAAAAATATAAAGATTGGGTTTTTGAAAGAAAATAAAGAGAACATTGTAAGTAAAATATTTATAGGGAAGTTGGATAATTAAAAGAGTCAATTTAGGAAAAAGGGTTAGAGTTTGATTTTTAAGTCCTATTAAATAAATTCTTAGTATGGAAAAAAATAGGGATTTTTGAATAAATGGGAAATAAAGAGTTTCGAGGACTTAAGCGATATTGTTTAAGAATTAAAGGATTTATTTTAAATTTAGGATTTAAAATGGTTTGGGAGAAATAAAAAGGGGAATTTTGAAATAGAGTGTGAAATTGATATTTTAGATTTAAATAAGGTTTTAAATCATAATAAAGGAGTGAATCTGGGATTAATGGACTTTGGAATAAATTTGGATAAATCAAGAAATAAATTTCAAAATCTAATTAATTCAGAGAATCGATTTGAAAATCTATTATTTGTTTTTGAAATAGTGATTAAAGGGAAAATGGGACTATGGAAGTTATAAACGAAGTTTTATAAAGTGAAGTAATTATCAGTGGATAATTTGGAATTATAAAGCCACGGTGGAGATTTATAAGGGGATGAGTAAATCGTTTTAAAAATAAAAGAGAGTTTTATTTTTAAAAGTATGGGAAAGAAAATTTACGGGATTTGGGATGTAAATAAAATTAGAGGTAAATCGAGAAGGATTTAAAATGGTTAGACCGGTTTTATTGGAGTGGATAGGGTATTTTCCTGAAAAGCAAGTATATTTTCAAAGAAGGTTTTTAAGTATAAATTAGAAGTTTTAAAGATGTTTTAAAGGAATGTTTTAGAAAAGTTTATTATTTAGTTGTTTTAAATTTTTTAAAGTAAATATTAATTAAGTTAATTTTAGTAGTAATTATTTTAAAGGTTAAATTATTATTATGATTTAAAAGATAATCATTAAATATTTATACTTTATACAATAGTTTTATTTTTAAAAAAGTAGTTTTTGGCTAAGTTCTACTTAGAGAATTATTTTAGAATTTCTTAAGTATTATTTTGAATAAAGAATATAATTAGTTTTGTACTTAAATGTTTTAAGTGTATATTTTTGGGATAAAGTGATTTAATTTATTTAAAATCTAAATTTAATAAGACTTGGGGTTTTTCGGTGGAATAAAATAATTGATTGAATGATGGTTTAATTTGATAGTTAAATAACCGACTATCAATATTGGCCAATGCGCTGATCGTTTCGAAGAGACCGGGATCAGATTTAATTATCCGAGAACCACTTCGATCCGGTTTGAATGTAACGAATGAATACCGTGAAGATGATAAAGACGATGATTCGGTTTGTCCAGACCCTGGACAACTTGTATGGACGAATGCTATTAGAACATCGTCATTGGAGGACGATGAGCATTCTAAGTGAAATTCGGTCTTAAAAGGTAACGCTTAGCCTCCAGCCTCATCAACCGGGAATGGCTAAAATAAGGGAGGTGCAGCAAGGCTAAGTGGGTAGCACCCAATTAGGGTAAGGTCATCCCTGTCTAGAGTCCCTTTGATCTCGGCTGTGTGGCGGTTGCTGATCCCAACCATGGGGTGATCTTATTCGGACTATCCAGTAAGGGGTAGCTCCGGTCTTGTGTTACAGAGGATCGAGAGTGGTCCTCGGTACTCTGATCTAGGCCAGGTACTGTGATGGGCGGTACCCCAGTAGCCCTGCCATTGTATGGAATCCATTTTCCAACAAGCGCTCGTACGGTTTTGATTGTGCCCAACTATGCTGGAACGTGAGATGTAAGCATTTCAGCTAGATTCTATTTATTTTCTATAGACACTATTATAATATCAGACGGATTTGATTAAAATGTTTTTGGTTAGCGTAAGGTAAAAACCCGCCATGTTTATTTGTGGCGTGGTCTTAAGAGATACCTTTGTTTCAAAGGGTTTTGAAAACTTTAATAATCCAATTGAGTGTGTTTTCTCACGCTGGTTTTCCAGACTGACTCGGGTGTTCTTTTATTATAATGCTCGGGTCAGACCGGGTATTACAGATCAGGATAGGATGCTATGGAGCTCAGGAGATGAGCTGGATGACGGAGCCGTATATCACGTATCTGACTTATATTCCGCTGTGTATGGTATGTTGTATTGTCAGCTTTTGTGAGGACCAGTTATTATAACTGTCCAGTATTGTGTTATTGTTTGGTGTGTACTCTAATGATGTAATTTATAAAATAGTAATAGTTTTTTTTGTATAAAGATCAGTTGTTATCTATTATATATTGTTCCGCTGCGATTGTGAGATTCTGTGTTGTTGTTTTCTTCTTCTTCTTCTACCTCTTTCTTCTTTCCCTTACGGTCGGGTATTTCCGGCATTCGATTGTTCGACATTTAATATTGTGGATGTATTTATGTCGATTTTCGAAGGTCGAAAAATCGGGTCGTGACATTTTGGTATCAGAGCTGAAGGTTAAGCGAGAACCTTGGCTCTGGTGGGGATTACTCATTAGAGATCGGGTCAGTAGTACCCTAGAATGAGTTGAGTGTATTAATAGATATGAGCACGTATTTTTTAGTGAATATAAAATTGTTTTTTATTGTGTTAATTGGTTTGTTGAGTGGTTTATGGATTCTGGTCAATACGAGTAATTAACGTTATTGATAGGGATCTCTAAACACTTGAATAGAACAATTCGACATAGTATTGTTTTAAAATGGGGTAAATGAAATAATTTTACCCAAAATTATTTTTATATATGAAAGAAATAATTTTTCATAAATTATTATAGTATATGGTTGCTTGGTTGTTAGGAAATGATAATATTAAATTATTATCATTGTTGTTGTGAAAATTGAATAAGAAATTGATATTACAACCAAAAGTTAAGGAAATTAATCAATATAACAAAATGAAATTTGTAAATGTGAATTATAAATGGGATTTATAATTTGAAATGGGATAAAATTTCAAGGTAATATTTGAATATAGATTGAAAGGATTTGAAATTCGAAAATTTGGGAAAATTTAATTCCCTTTGGGTTTGAAAATGATTTTCAAAGGCTTTAAAGGAATAATAGTGATATTATTCAGAAATATTTTTTGAATTGGATATGAAATCTGGTGAGATTTGGAATTTAAAAGTATTTGAAATGTTTTAAAAGAAGTAAAAGCACTAAACTCGCTTCGATCGCTGGAAAATAATTTCGGTGATGACTGCAGCATCATCGATATTCATTTCCGAGTTTCCAAGGGAGAAATCGCTACCTGAATGTTTAAATTGGAGTTGTTTGCAAAACTGGGTTTGGTTTTGAAATTCAAAGAATAATTTGATATACAAAATGACTTGGATATATATGTTTTCAAAAATGATTTTGAAATGCTTAAGTAATTGCTTAAACTCTGGAAGTTATTTAAAATGTTTATGGAGTATAAATAAGTTTGGGAACTTATAGAAATTTGAAATTCGTTAGAATAAAATTTAACTTGAAGAAGAGTTAAATTAAAATAAGTGTGAAAACGAAATAAGTTAGAAAAGTAAGCCAATTAGATAAAGTGAATTGGAAGAGAGTAGTGAATGGAATTTAAATATGTAAGAAAACTTATCGAAGTTTAAAATTTGAATTGAAATGGAATTTAACTGAATTAAGTTAAATAAAAGTGAACTTGGAGGAAATGATTATTGAAAATAAATTTATTAAAATTGTAAACAAATGTATAATGGAACAAAGGAATTTACATTTGTAAGTAAACGAAATCAAAACCTAATATTGGAATTTAATTTGAATTGTGTTAAGTAAAGTGAAATCGGAAAATTAGTTCGAATGGGCTAAATGAAATGTAAGGTTTGGAAACAAAAATTGATTGACATATGAATAAATGAGTTAATGGAACTAATTAAGGGAATTGGTTAATTAAATGTGGTTTGAGAGGTGGTCGGTAAAATTCAATATTGGAAAATTGGAAGATAAATTGAGTTCAAAAGGAGTTGAAAATGTAAATTGAATAAAAATGGATATAAACTTCAGTGGTGAAGTGGAAAAATAACTATAGAAGGTTGTATAAGATATTTTTAATAAACTTAAGAAAGTTAAGAGAAATTCTTAAGTAAAATTGGTATTGGGAAGGTATACTAAGTTAGTATATGAATGAAGATTTAATAAAGGCGTGTGAAATGATAAGTGTGGATAAGTGAATAGAAATCAAAATAAATGTGAATAAAAAGAGAATTGATATAGCTAATAATCAATTGAGATAAATGCGTAGGATGTACGTATGTTATTTTATTCGCATAGTAATTTGATCCAAATTCGAGCACAGAATTTCGAGATATTTATATCGATCCGAGTTGGGATTTTTCACTCGATTTTCGACGGCGAACCCTGGATATGGATTTTTGATTGATTCTGGAAATTTTCTATCATAGTATATGGCTATGCAGAAGGATGACGGTTTCTGATCAAGAAACCAGATCTGAGTCCGCACTAGAGAGTCGGGTGGACGATACTAGTTCAAAAGTGAAATTTTGTTTTCTTTTGAAACTAGTGTGTGGCCCGTGCTACGCACATGGGCAGCGTCTTTAATCATATTGTAACAAACATTTTGTGGGATTGTATGTTTGAAATGTGTTGTTGATTTTTTTATCCTATCGGAATAAGCAAGGATGAAGTTTAGAAATATTTTATGTTTGTTATAATTCATATGCCTTGGTAGGGTCGACTTATAAAATGATTGGGTCAAAGTTGGCCCAACCCTAATTATAACCCACCATTTCAACCCACCTAGTGATAAAAGTCACTGTAATCCAACAGAATTAATATATGAATTACCAATTTAAACCATTAGATTTAGCCAATAAAAATAAAAGTAATAAAGCTCAAATTCTGTGTTTTACTTTAAGGTTTCTAAAGCAATCAAAATTTGAAATTTAAATTCAAAATTTCAAATCAAGTTGTTTAAATTTCATTTTTCAAGCTCAATGTTCAAATTTTCACATTTTCAATTTCAACTTCAAGAATTCAAAATCAGTCAATATCCTAAATTTCTACACCCAAACATTCAAACATAAAATGAAATTTGATTTTATGTATATTTCAAATTTACAAATTCAAAATTTCAAATTTCAAAATTTCAAGATTTAAAATTTTGAGCTTCAAAATTCAGAAGTATAGGATGCGTTTGGTTAAAAACGAATTTTGTGTTTTCGGTTTTTAATATATATGTCAAATATGAGAAGAATTGAGGGACGACGGAGGGGATGAAAGAAAAATGGATGGGAGGACGAAGGGGATAGAGGGACGACGGGAGAATAGATTGTTTCACATGCTTGTGTTATTTCCCAAAACGTGGAAAATAAAAAAAAGTTGTTTTCTATTTTGTATGTTAACTTTGTTTTCTAAATAGGCCGTTTTCGGCAATATAAATGCATCCTGTGCATTATTGTATGGACGAAACCCAAAACTAAAAATAACAAACCAAACACTACCTTAGTTTTCTGTAAATCAAAACTTTAAACCTTAAATTTTCAGAATTAGATTTCAAAATTCTTAAAATAAAATTCAAAGTTTGAAAATTAAGGGTCTGATTTCATTTCAAGTTTTGTGTTTTGCGTTTTCAAATTTCAGTACAAAATATGGTGATAGTGGAGGAGAATATTTAAAATTCTGTGTCATTATGACGATGACGAAGGGACGACGGAAGAGATGGAGGGACACGGAGGACGGCGGAGGGGATGGAGGGAAGACGAAGGAATAGATCGTTTCCTGAACTTTTACTATTTCTCAAAATACGGAAAGTAAAATAAATTTGTTTTCTAGTTAGTATTTTAATTTCATTTTTTAAATTGGTTATTTTTTAAAATATACATACCCCGCATGCATTTTTGTTCGGAAGAAAACCCAAAACTAAAAACTGCAAAGCAAGTGGGCCTATGTTTTTAAAAATTCACATTTTTAGAAATTTTGTTTCCAAATTTCAAATTTTCAAGTTTCAAAATTTCAAAATTCAAATTTCCAATTTCAAATTTGTAGGTTTCAATATTCCATTTGTAATTTCCAAAATATAGAAACTAAAAGATTCAATATTCAAAATTTTAATTTAAGTAAAATGTGTCATTGACTCCTTTAATAAAAGGCAAAATAAATTTGATGTTTATCTCTATTTACGATCATTTTCACCAATTTCACTAAAAAGGTTGATTAAACTCAATTAAAAAATGGGCATTGGGTTAGTTAATTAGATTTGACTATGTTTTAATAGATCAAGATGTGATTAGGGGATATTTCTTTAATGAAAAAATTTGTGTATATCTGAGGTATGTTGTTCTCTTGCTATATTTATCTAATATATTTTTCCAAGCTTTCCAACATTGACAACATTTGGATCATTATGTGCTGGTGTATATTGTGAGCAACTTTTTGAAAATCAAGTGTAAGCGTTTATATATAAACTCAAATTGCAACTACCTGCATTTATCTTTTCTATGAAGAGAAAAAGACAGATAGGGAAAAAACCTTGTGCGCACTGCATATAATTAGATGATTGTAGACTGATTTTTTATTGCAAACTACAAAATAACATTACAAAAAAAAGTTGGTGTAATAAGTTTAGTTACATCTGCCAATGTGTGTATGAGAATGCTACAATCATGCTGCATAAGCGCATTTTTGCAGATACTTGCAAACTATGTACTACTATGTATCTTTCACCACATCCCAGCTAGGTCACATAAGCTACTGCTAACGTTATAGCTAAGAGGCTAAGGCATAGTAAAGGTCAATAGTTGTCTATTCCTTATAGATATTCCTCCAGCCTATTTTCTTTGATGATGGCTTATCTAGATACACTTAACTAAGTGCACTCATTATTTCCCGTGTAATCCGAATTAACTTAAACCAACTACCCAACACATACGGTGCCAACTTCAATAAAGTCCAACAAAGTAATTTCCATGAGATAACTGAAGTTAAGGCCTAAAGCATAATAGAGTGAGAACTTTTCATTTATTCTCTTCATGTGCTTTAGAAATCAGTACACTCTTTCTGTTCCCTACCACTATCTTAAGAATTGTCCAACAATCAGGGTATCGAACGAAATGAGTTTGGCATGGATGCTGCATCCTAATACATAGAAAAATTGTTCTTAGTTTCAACCTTAATTAATACGCCCCTTGTTAATAACATTTTATCTCCAGTAAATAAACTAAGGCATACTCGGAACCTTCCAGTTATGAAAAATATTAGCAAACTCGGATTCTTCTAAAACTAATATAATCAAATCTAACATAAATAGTGTAGGGAATACAAAAACATGGTTATAAAAAACTATTATAAGTAGGTTCATAATTTAGGAAAAATTCAAGTATTAAACTCATATTCAAAATAGAATTCTTTAATTCTTCAAAAAAACAAAATCCCATTAAAAGATTAAAAAAGGGTTAAACTAATAACATAATATTTTATAGTACTAAAATATTGAACTTACAGGTTTCAAAAGTCGATACCAAGTCAAATTAATGAGTCGCAAGCTTAAGATGCCATGCACCTAAAAGGGAATAAAACAACGAAAGGAGAAACAAAATAAGAATATTAACTTTGTTAGGAAGATGAGATTATAGATACATTTTTTTGCAGCTATGGACAAAAAATTATCAAAATGGATGAAGGTTTAATATATCTGTCGATAAAGACGAACCTTATGTTTTGCAAGTATTCCTGATAATTTTCAGGACATAAAAGCAAGCCTCTTCCTTAAATAATCCATCTGTCTAATACCACACACACACATATATGGAGCTTCTCGTTTTCCCCCTGACGTATTTCTTGCTCAATTCTTGCAACTACTCAAAGCTTGCTTCACACCTACTTCTAAGATAAGAATAGTTTGGATTGCCAAAGAGAGACGGAAAGAAGCTTCTATTTATAGGTGGCCGATATATATATATATATATATATATATATATATAACTCAAGAGTAATATATAGTTACAAAGACATAACAGTACTATCCTTGCTATTTGATGAAAAAACTTGATAGCTACCCAGATTCCAGAACCAAGTGTCTGGTTAACTAAGCAGCGACCACATCGGGAAACCTATCATTATTTACATCAAAATATTACAATTAGTATTACATACTATGAAAACACCCTTCTAACAGATGCATAGTTGTACGTTGACAAACTGAGTTAAACAAAACCTACGCTAATCTTTCCGTGAGACCTTGCAATAATTCGACTTTTTAGGAAGAGAGGATAATGAAGAGTAATATTAACATTATCAATCTCTTTAGTAAATGTGATTACATCATTGTATGCACCGTAACCCATTGCGTCAAGAGCTACCTATTCAGTTGAATTAAACCTCAATGAATATTCAAACATACCGATTAAAAGGGAGTGTTTCTCAAGTTCTTTGTTCTCTGCATTACCCATTACATCATAAACAATGGAATGGGAGAACAGTGCAAGCTATTCGACGTGAAACTCCGGGAACTTGAAATTGTGGGTGACCTTCAATGGCATGCCTGAGTGCAAAGTGATAATAGAAACACTTGCAGTTACACTCAGTCAGGCATAACAGTCAGTTGCATTACTCTAGACAGGTTTAGGAGAATCGATCTTCCTTTCCTTAAACAAATAGACGACACTGATTGCCTTGTTGACTTATGATAACTGCATTAGTATCTATGCTGCAAGATATTCAAATACTCCAAAAGCAATGTGCATTTTCAACGATATGTTATGCTTGATAAAGTAATCCCACACGCCAAAGTGTTTGAATGCGTAAACACAAAAATTAGGTGGCATGTTGATGCTAAAATTTTGGCGTGATGTTTAAATCTTGTCACAATGAACGGGATAAATTAATTCACCTGAATGTGCATGAAATATATGTAACATTATTGTATGCATGATATTTTGGATTTTCAAAAGGAGTGGGAAACTTGGATTGTGAAAACACAGCCAAATTGTGTCAGTATGAATCCCTATTGTCACGAACGTGAATGATACACTATAATAATAAATTTGTTGTCAATGAATTTTATTAGTTCTGCACTTCATTCAGATTGGTAGAGTACAAATATGTTGAATATAATTCTTACCTAAAACATCAAGCAACAAATATAATTAAGCATGAATTTTTAAGGCAAGTATAAGCACAATGATAAATTGTTGTTGTAACGACCCGCTATTTTGGACCATTCGCATCCGCACATGTCGGACTTGAATAATTCAAAATACCGAATTGTTAATTTAAATTGGCAAAACTGAACATATACAGTAAATAAATAATCACAGAATCACAAACACAGAGTAATAATATGCAGCGAAAGCAAAAGATAGTAGTTCATGAAGCTACTATATAAATATCAGAGTTAAATAAGGTACAACAGATGTCTCGAATACAATAATCAAATACAATATCAGAATACATCACTGGAATCAACTGAATATCTGAAAGCTGGATAGATAGCTGGATCTCCAAGCGAAGCTCCAACTCCAAAGGTGAGTCTCGAATACTGGTACACTCAGTCTGACCCGAGCGTAAAGCAAAACACAAAACACTCGAGTCATGATTAACATTCTTATATTAATAAATCCAACTCAAGTGAAATAGCAACTGAAATACAAGTAACTCAAAGGATGTTTGGAATAACCATCCTTTAAGGATCCGTTAAACTATCTACTACGTAGTAGTGTACGATAAGTAGATAATGCCTATCAGTAATATAAAATATCAAAATAGTGTTAAGGCGTTACCATTATCCCCCTTAACACATTCTATATAAGCGTTATAGTCTATACAGCACTGTAAACTCCACCGTAAACTAGTGGGATATCAGGGAGTACTCCATAGGTATAACACAAAACAAATCGTAGTGGTCGCGTATATAGGGATACAAGTATGACAAGGCACATGAGGCAATACCCAAGGTAGTGAAACTACCGTTTGCCTGATCCGGACTGGTGAGAACGCATCGCCGCAGCGATCGCAACACCGCGAAATAACACTCCCAAATCAAGGGTGCACCAATTGACAACAAGTAATGAGTAGTTTTCGAAGAAGTGTGTTCGCTTGAGGTAGCTAACCCCCATTTGGCCCGGCACGGCTCCTGTTTTAGTCATTTCCAATTTGACACAAGTGTCAAGGCTATCCATTATCGTTCTCTTTCTTCAGTCATCACGTACATCATTTCAACCACTTCATTCTGGATCACACTCCGCGTATAGTTATTAAAGTGGTTTTCGGTTTAGACAGAGAGTATGTCCCTAACCGATTCCGGTCTCTTTAATAACCTTCGTAATTATTACACCGATTGGTCGTTTAACAAATTTCAAAACCAAATCAATTAGAATTTGTAAATCAACATTTCATTTGTCTTTATATATCAATTTCCAAAATTTTACGTTTCAAAACTTCCAAATTACCATTTCAAAATCTTACAATTCAATTTCAATATTTATTTAAAACAATTCAAATATCGATTCAATTTCATATACAAGTTTCATTCCGAAATCATTTAAATTATTTAATTTAACATTCAAATCAATTTAAATTCATTAATCGATTTCATTTAATATTCGTTAAATAAATTTTCATTTTAAACAATTTCTATTTAATTTCCAATTCATTAAACAATTACTTAAGTTCAACGCTATTATATCAAATTTACAAATTGCATTAAATTAAATTCATCAAATCAAATTCTTTACATTTCAAGCCTTACATTAATTACAAAAATATCACATTTTCATTTCTTGTTAAAGAAATTCAGTTTCACTTATTTATTTACTTAGTTACAATTTCAAAACTCAATTTATAAAGAAACTTAATTTCACTTATTCAAGAAGTTCAATTTCATTTAACAAAAAAAAAATCAATTTTATTTAATTATTAAATAATTCAATCTTATTTAATTATTAAAAAATTTCAAAACTTAATTATTAACTAATTTCAAAACTTCATTATTAATAATTCCAAATTTAAGTTTTAAATAATTAATTTTTAAAACAACGTTCATTCATTATCTACTATGTTAATATTTTGATTCAGATTATTAAATATTAACATTTTCCTTCCATAAAGTTCAAATTTCAACTTCATTTAAAACCTTATTATTTATTCAAGTAAAATCTTTATTTTATTTTTAAATCAAATTATTGACCAATCGGGTTTTATTTAATTCTCTATCCTAGGTCAAAGTTTAATTTGGGTATTTATCATTTCAACCCGATTCCAATTCAATTCAAAATCAAAGCATAGCAAAGGGAACTTGCAGTGTGATAACTGGGATGGTGTCAAAGTAAATAAACAAGCAATAACAACAATCAATATCAATCTAATAATCAATTCAAATAATCCTGAAATAATCGTATTAATTCACATTGTTATTTGTGTAAATTAATATAATTATTTCTAGAATCTACACTATCATTTCATGTAGATTAAAGATTATTACACTTATTATTCTATGCAATTCTACACTTGACATCAATTATTCAATTTCATACTTCATAAAATAATACAACATAAATTCAAATGGTTCAAGGGTAATTAACTATTTTTCTATGTGTCAAATAACTAAACATTTAAGGGGTCATATTATACAAATTTAACTAATCAAATTCAACACATATGTCGATTCAAATTTTTAACTATCTTACGTCAAATTCAATTGCATAATATTTATCACTTTATACATTACAATTTAACATCCAATATAAACAACAATCAATCAATCAATTATCAATCAAACTGTATTATCATCACATAAATAATTATAGATAATGGTGTCAGATGTCATGGGTGAACAGATACATGTAATAGCATATATAACAGTGTAAATAACCAACAGTAGCATATTTCAATTGTCGTTTCAATTGAAATCAAATTTAATAAATAAAAGATCATTAATCGTGAGTGATTTCTCACCTTTCGAGGCTAGAGATGAACGAGAATGAGATAGGTTACGAATCCAAGCATGAATTTCGAAGCAAAGCACGATGGAAACAAGTTTGATGGACAAAGCTGGTAAATTAGAAATCAAGAACCGAATCAGTTTGATATAACAGAAAAATATGTATATTATATTATTATTATTATTATTATAAAAATCAATTTAAACATATATCTCAAATTAAAATTTAATTCAACACTTCAAACAAGTCTCCATATATTTATATATTTGAAAACCAATTAATGCATACTCATTTATATAAATTAATATGTAAACATATACCACTTATATTATATACTAACATACATGATATATATATTCGAACAGGATATATATAAGTTCATAAAACTAATACAATAAACCACAAAATAAAAGTTTATAAACAAATAGGCAAAACAGCCTATTTACAGTAACCCTTAAGAATATATATACTATTATATTGACAATTTTTAACAGCCCTGTTGCTTCAAAATTTCCTATGCAAAAACCATACCTTAAAACATTACAGTCCCCAATACTTGCAGTTTATAAAATAATCTCAGATATACCTTTATATTTTTCTCTTCACGCTACTGTATAGGTACACAAACACAAGATATAATTGAAACGAGCTTATTTAACATATATAAACTAACATTCATATATGCCCTTACTTCACTTTTTATTTGTTTTTTTTTATTTTGAAAACCGAAGCCACGTATACATACGTGTATATATATAATCCACTTTACAAAATAATAATAATACTTTATAAAAAATTGTTATCTTACGCTAAATAATAATGTATATATGGAGACAATAGTTTATAAGAAATATAATTTGTAAAACTTTTGTATTATTATTATAGCATATATACTGACTGTATAACTATATATATATAACTAGATGAAATATTAGATATAAACTGTAGATATATAATACAGTAACATATAAGTAGCCTATTCAAAATTAACGAATTCACAGAAATAAAGATATTCGTATGCAAACAAAATACGTACAGGCTATAAAATTTTATATAACAGATAATATTTTTAGTAGCTATATACGTAACCTTCATATGAACTAACGTATATCCATATATTCAACTACATAGGAGATAATTTAGTACCCAATGTAATATACAAGTCTGCAAACAATTAAATATATACACTATAATATATAAACATATATAACTTAAGTTGTTATATAAATATAAACTGCTATATTATAACTATATATATACTATATATACCTACAGTACTTCATAAATTTGTAAACATACAAAATAAGTAGATGTTGAAATAGCAACATATATACACGCAACCCCATATGCATAACGAACTAGTATAGTTGAACACACTAAAACAGTAATTAAAAATATACATACAAATACCTATATAAGCACAACAGTAAGACAAATATAAATTTATATATACACGTATAAACAACTTAATAAAAATAACAGATAAACTTACCTATATATAACAACAGGGAATGGAAATGAAGGTGGTGGAATGGGATCTCGGGTTGAAGAGGCGGCACGAGGAGGAAGGCCGATTGGGTTGCTCACCTGCATGCGAGAGGAGGAGCACTGGCATGCGTGAAAAAGGAAGCTCGAGTTTTGGGATGAAGGCGGTTGCGCAGGCGGAGGGATATGTGGCCGAAGTTTGGGTGTGGAGGCTCGAGAGGGAAGTGGGCGGCTGTGATGCTGTCTCGTTGGTTGCTTGATGTTTTGGGTCGGCACTGTCGTGAGGGGAAAGGAGAAAGAGTGGGAGGGGAGAGAGGCTCGACTGGAGGAGACAGCAAAAATCTCTTTTCTTTGTTATATACAGATCGCATATATTTCTTTTTGTGTTTTTTTTAGTGGAAAGAATGAATTGTTAGAGGAAGAATACTTAGCTTGCTGTCTTGGAAAATGAGGAGCCTGGCATTTGAAAAGAACGAATTGGAAATTGAAGTTATTAATGCAAATGAGGATGAATGGTTATTAAGCAACTTTGAACCATTATGTTAAATTCAAAACAATGAACAGGTCAAAAAAAAACTGCTAGGACCGAAAACGTTTGCATTGGAAATTGAAATGGTGGAATATTAGTGGTCTCAGAATACCAGGGGTTTAATAAGCTTTAAAGCCATTTGACAATTGGATAACCGGTATCGAAACAGAATTGTTTTACTGACTCCACAGTATTTCAGTATTCGAAAAACAGAAATGAATATACCGCTGAGATCAGCACGATAAGACAATCAAAACGGTATATAGATATTAGTGGTATGATCGAATTATAAAAATTCGAATTTTCTACCAGCGGATAATGCAGCAAAAACGTAGAAAAATAAGATCGACGGAGTTAAAGAAGTCCGAATTTTGAAAAACGAAAAATACCGTCTTGCTCAGAAGATGGTTTAGAATTTTTCTATGCAAAAATATTTAGGTTTCGAAAACGTTTTATTTTCATCGCTTTTTAACTGATTAAATTGAAGTAAGTTTACGCGCCAAATAAACTTTCATATTTTCGAACGAAAATTTACCATTTGCTATGTTTAACTAGACGCATTCCAAATATCAAATTTACATTTCAAAATTTTATCGTTTAAAATTTCGCAAAATTTCAATTAATAACATTATTAAAACCAGTTAAATTTATGGGTCATTACAGTTGTTTTACCAAAAATTGGATTAACAATATCATAACCATATTCAACTTTGATGCTACAATTTTCAGTATATTAATGCCATAATGATCCAGCAAAGGAAAGTTACACCTATTCAGGTTTGGTTTCTCGATTAGATATCCCATGCCACCATCCATATTAAATCCTAGTTACAATGTCCCTACTTCAAGACCTACATAGAAGATCACTAATAGTGGCATGATGGTAAGATGGAGAGTAGAACCAAAAGAGATTAGATTTTTTAGAAGATGTAACATTAAGAGAAGAAAAAAAACCAAAATAATTGACTAAAAATGAATGCAGTGTGCAAAAGATGTGAAAAAGGTAAAATGCAATGTATTTTCAATTACCAGTTGGATATGGACACTTCACAATGTGTCAATCCGAAAATGGTAGTTTATATCTATTTTAAATAATCAACATATTTATAGGTTAGTTACTTATCAATGATTATTTTAACAAAATCATAAGAATTATAACCAGCAACTTGAGTCAATATCTGAAAACACCATTAGGACCTTTTCTGTCTTAAAAATTCCTATTTTAATGCAAACTTTAAAAATTTATAAGATCTTACAAATAACATTTTAAAGTCGTTAACAAATATATTTGGTATAAAATAGGCTCATGTTAATGCAAAAAGATTCAAAAATGAATAATTCTGAAAGAAAAGAGAAGTTATCAGACGAAACAGGTTATACAAAGATAGCTATAACAGTAAGGCAGTAATAACGATTTTAACATAAGCTTGTAAAAAGAAAAACATGCCTACAACTGTGAAAGCACCCTTACCTTATGTTAAGTTTTGTTATCAAAATCTAAGTTATGAAATATTAAAATGAAAATACAAACATATGAAACATATTAACTGAAGTAAAATGATTTTTGATAAGCAAGAGCAGATCCTCTAAATATTTTATGCCTCAAATTTCAACATTTATGTGTTAATAATAAATACATTCATCAAATTGGAGTGAGAAATAAAATATTTTAAAATTACAGTTTACATGTGAAGAATTAAATCATCAATGTGGTAAAATTTAGGCCTAACATGCTTTCGTTTAAACACATGTTTACACGACTTGCATCTGCAGTTTATATGAAAAGCCATTGATTTCCGATCGGATTTCTCTAATTCAATAATATGCAATCGAAATGCACATGTCGAAACCAGTTCCATTTTCTAGTAGGAAAAAACAGAAATAAAAAGTTTTTACAAAATATGAGAAGTCACCATGAAATAATGGAATAGTGTATCAAATTCATACCAAACTCTAACTCAGCCGCAAATTTTAAGATCCATCTCGAAAACCATAGATGTACTCACTTTTCCATAAACGATTAGGGCTTCGATAAGCAAAAAACGAAGAAGGATCTTGGAAGAAGAGGGCAGTAAGGATAAGGAGTGGCAATAAATTTGGAAATGATGAGACATGAAAAAAAACGATGAATGGAAGAAAGAATGGTTTAGCGGTTGTAGCAACTGCTAAAGGGAAAGAGAGAGAATTGTGAAGGAATGAAACCTTTTCGCATATGGTATGAACGTGACACGTGTCGCAATGGCAGATCCTTGGTTTCTCCTTTCCTATTTAAGTAATGGATGGATGGATTTGGGGCTCGTAGAGGCATTTTGTAGTTGTTCCGAGCTAGCCGCGCAAAGGAGACGCTGGCGAAATTTTTCAAAAATTTAGAGAGTTAGAAAAATTTTGTGAAAATTGTGATAGTTTAAAATTTGGTTTTAAACTATAGTTTGAATTATTGAGGGATAATATTATTTGGGAGCTATGGATGAGTTTGGAAAGTTAGTAAGAGTAACAGGGTGTCTTTAATAAAAAGATTGTTTTGGAGTGTTGTTAAAAAACTGTTTGGTTTTGGAAAATAGTTAACGGGTTGTGGACCATTCTTCTTAACTAGCAATTTCGGGGACGAAATTCTTATAAGGGGGGAGGAATGTAACGACCCGGAATTTTGGATATTTGAAATTGGAATATTTAATTGATTTTAAATATGTAAAAGGTTAATTTTAACTTGAATTTCAAATACCACTATTTATTGGATGGTTTAATTATTGAATTTAATAATTGGAAAATGGATAAAATACTGAATCAGGAGTTTCAAGCCTGTTAAAAATAATTTAGTGGGTTATAAAATTTATATTGATAATACCGAAGATAGTAAAAGTGTTAAAATTGATTTTGAAAGTGATTTGTTCAGTTTTAAAAATATATCATTTAAAAATAGCCTTTCGAGGCACAGTCTCGGAATTCGACGAAACCAGTTCCATTGGGTCCGTAATAATGTAATTATTATAAGATTTCAATTTTCGTAGCATTTGGAGTCATCGTTTGGCCATACGATATATAAACGCGCTGAAATTTATATCGAAAATTCAATATAATAACTGGGTTGTAAAAACCCTGGTTTTGGTGATTACATGTATGGTTATAATTTAATATTTACAGGTAATCACCAAAACCAGCGTTGTTACATGGGTCCAAAAAGCTATCTTCTCCATATAATCAAGTTAGAACTCGAAACCTTTTCCATTGCGTTCAGAATAGGGGTATAACATTATAAACGCCTGGCAGCACGCCTCGATAGGAGGTCGATATTTTGAGTTGCGAATTCGAGATGATTTAAATTTATATATATTTTTTCAGGTCCACTTTTTATTGATTGACATATTTTCACGTCCAAACTTTTTCCCTTCTTTTCAGTCGCTGTAGCAAGTTTATTCCAGCACACAAACATCTTCCTCCATTGATTTAATAACAGCCAAAAGCGAATTTGGAAAAAAAATAGGTAATAAAATTTGATACTACCGTTATAAATCTCGAACTACCCTCCCATTTCTCTTCTTCATTCAAATCCCGTTCCTCGTTCAAAGATGAAGTACCAGAACAAAAATAAAAATATAAATATAAATGGCGACCCATCCACTCCTTTTATAAACCACGAATAATTCCAATTTGCTCTCCTCCTCAGTTTGAGATCGATTCGTATATATAAAAAAATGACCAAAAAGATTGGGTGCAATTTCAAATCACCACGAACGTCGTGAGTTGAGGGGGGGTCGACGTCTTCGTCTTCAGCTGTAGGGGAGGTAGATGCTCGCGCGCGTGATGGAGCAGGAACTGGAGGGGTCAAAGTCGCCGGTAAACCAACTTTGGGGATTGATCGCGACTGCTAAGGTTTCGAGCCGATATCGGTGGTGGCGTGGGCTACGAAGTGGGAGCGGCAGTATCACTGGCTTTGAGGTAGTCGGAGCGGCGTGGTCTGCAGCCTAGTCGTGGTCGAGGGTGGGAGGATTGTAACGACCCTGAATTTTTGACATTTGAAATGTCAATATTTAATTGAGTTAAATATTCGAATGATAGTTTAATTTGAAATTCGAGATATCAAAATGAATTTGGCGATTAAATTATTGAATTTAATTATTAAATTGGATAAAAATTTGAATCTTCAGTTTTAAGCTGGTAAAAAATATTTTCAAGGCTTAGAAAATTCATATTTATAATTCTGAAGATAATGGAAGCTTCGGAATTGAATTTGGAACTGTTTTGTTCAGTTTTGAAATTTTATCGTTTAAATCGATATTTAAAAATAGCGTTCCGAGGCACAGTCTCGGAATTCGACGAAACCAGTTCCATTGGATCCGTAATATTGTATTATTATCGGATTTCAATTTTCGTAATGTTTGGATTGATCGTTTGGCCGTACGAAAAGCAAACGCGCTGAAATTAAATCGAAAATTTAATATTATAACTGGTCTAAAAATCTATCTTCTCCATACGATTGAATTTGGACTCGAAACCTTTTCCATTGCGTTCGTAATAGGAGTATGACCTTATAAACGCCTGTTGGCACGTTCCAATTGGAATTTGTTTAAAAAGTTTAATAATTTGTGAAAATTTTATTAAATTAATATATCACTGTATATATATATATATTCACGTTTAGGGCTGAAACCCTAGTTTATTCCCTAGCCGCCAGCATTGTTTTTCAATGGCCGATACTTCTTCTTTTCATCTCCAGTTTGAACGAAGAAAAATAAAACAATGGCGAACGAATGCTTCTCTCCCTCGTTCCTTTACATCACCAATTCCCTTCCTCCCTCACTTTCAAATTCATGAAAAAATTTCCCCCTCTCCAGTTCAAAATCACCGTTCCCCTCTTCCAATTCTAAACAAAATTACCTCAAACTCAAATCAGTTCGAGAAAAAAAATAGAGGAACAGCTGCCTTCAAACTTTTAACCGCGAATTCCTTTTCCCCTTCCCCTTTCAATCGAATGAAATTGAACGCGTCTCTGGCCGCGACGTGGTGGCGAGGACTGGAGCGTTCGAGCACGACCTGGGCGAGGTGATGGAAGGTGGCGTCAGTGTCGCGATAGGCTTGAAGGCGGAGTACGTTAGGATTTCGCGACTGGGGCGGCGGCATCGCAAGGTCGAGCTAGGGTTCGGCGGCAAAGTCAGTAGCAAGGGTGGTCGGGTCTGACTGGATTCGCGAGTCGATGGGGTTCATGGCGGTGCGTGGCTATTGATTAGCTAAGTCGAGCGAAGGGATGGGGTTGGAAGTCTCGTGCTCGTTCATGGCCAGTGATCTTTCGGTCGAGCAAGAATGTGAGACCGAGAGTGGGGAGAAAATTTTAGCAGTGAGGTATATTTAAGATTTTTTTTTTCTTAATTTAAATTCTTGATATCTAGAGAAAAATAAACGGTAAAGCAAATTCACAGCAGGGTTTGAAAAGAAGAATTTTGTTTTGAATATATTTATGTATTAGAAAATGATTTTCACAATGAGAAATTTGATTTTTATTTGATATGAATATGCAGAAAATAAAATCTTTACAGTAAAAGGAAAATTATGTATTGCCATTTTAAAATTTCAACAGTGAAGTTTAAACCTGTCTAATCTCATTATATATATGTATGAATAAGCTTTTGGAAAATAAAAGGAAATTTAGTTTTAAATTTAATTTTAGTTAAATAATTTTTTTTAAAAGAAATTTGTTTAAAATAAAATTCGTTGGATAATTAAAATTACCAAGCGAAAATTTGTTATTTGATTAATCCAAATATTAATAGATTGTATAAATTGTTTATACAAGGTTAAAAATGGAGAAACAAGCTGAAATGAAAATGGATTGCAAAATAAAAAAGCGAAGGTGAGATCTTCTCACTCAAACAAAGGGTTTTGTTTAATTTTAAATAGTTATATTTAAAATTTTTGATTATGTTGATTGTGTGCTTGAATGATAGTATATATAGTAATATATAGCAATATATATATATATATATATTGGCATATGTATATATTGGAGTTGTTGATTTCCCGCATTATATAGCGGATGAGACCCTATGCGCCGCATAATAGCGGATGATATTTTATAAATCCCATATACTGCGATATTCCACCTCAAAGTGGAATTGGTATTATGCTAACATCTGTGGATGTAGAGAAACAGGTTGGAGGGATCCAACTGGATTCCTCAAATTATATTAATTTGTTTCGTATGTTGTGTGATTGTTTATTTATAATCTGTGGATGATTATATTTGTGATTGGATGTGTTGAAGGCTATAATTTAGCCGAATGTATTTTTGGTATCGTTGGATACCAGAAATAAATAGGATTGGATTTTCGAAATAGAAGTTGGAAATTTTAAATAAATTCTTTTGAAAAAATTGGGTGAATTTTAAAAGAAGGAATTTTAAAAGCATAGATTTAATTTTCGAAATCTTATCGACTTATTTCTAAAATATGGGAAACGATTTTTATAAATGGATTTTTAATAGTATTATTTGAAAGTTGAAGAATTTATTTAAAATGGAATTTTAAATGGTTTGGAAGAGATAAATGAATTTATTTTAAATGGCGATTAATTTCTAGAAATCAATTTATAATTGATTTGGTATTTGAAAATAAATCTTTGGGAGATCGACCTGAAAATTTATTTGATGTTGAATGAGGAAATTGATTTGTGTTGAAATGAATTTTGAAATCAAATTGTAATTGATTTGGTGTGAAGTAAATTTTGAAATCAATTTGGAATTTGATTTGGTGTTTGAAATAAATGTTTGAAAAATCTATTTGGGTTTGAAATAAATTTGGAAATCAATTTAAAAATTGATTTGGAATTGAAAGTGAATATTTGAGAAATCGATTTGAAAATCGTATAAGAAATGAATATTTGGGAATGTAAATTCAAACGGAATTTATAAAGGAAAGGGAAATTTGTTTTAAAAATATACATTGATTTATTTTTAAAGTGTGGAAAATATGATTTGAAATTGTTTTTCAAAGTGATGAAGTGTGGAAATAAATTTACAGGTTTGGGATGTAAATTTGAAATAAATCGATAAGGATTTATTTAATTGGTTTAAATGAAACTGATTGGAAATTTGTTTTCAAATGGTTGAAGTGTAAACCATATATCGGGAAGATATTTGAAATTTAATAATTTGGGAAAAATTATTTAAATTGGTTGATTGTTGTGAATGTTGTTGATAGTTAAATAACCGACTATCAATATTTGCCTTTGAAATGGCACTTGATTTGTTTTTAAAACAAACGCTCATTATTCGGTTAAGCCGGGAGAGGACTTTGTGTCATATAACCCATTCCGAATAGTGATACGTCGTGAATGGACATTATTTGAAGACCGACGTGAAGACCGGGTATTTTCGAAAATGAAAGGACATCCTGTCGAATGTCTCTGCACCGAGTTGCTCCGGTATAGAGATTTATATCACTCTTCTTGTGATGGGAAGTCCAGACGTGATTAGTGAATACCCGGATTGCTAGGGCTTCTTTGGAAGTGCCTTCGGTTCCGTTCGATCCCGGAACGGACTTGTATGGATGTGTGTCTGACATTACACTTTGAGATGTAAAGCTGGTTTCTATCAAATACATTTCTGTTGGTGGCGAAGAATTTATTCTCTTAGCTTAACACCCTTCTTTGAGACGTATGAGCTCAGAGGTTATGTAGTTGATGGTTACTAGTGATACATTCCCAATTTGGTAATGTGGCATACAAAGTGCTGTTGATCATTTGTTGATCAAAGTGTGGCTTTGTGAAAAAGCATGGCTTTGTGAAAAAGCGTGGCTTTATGAAAAATCGTGGCTTTGTGGATGAGACTTCGTCGAGCCTCACAACCCGGTAATGGTCGAAACAGGAATGTTGCGGCAAGGTTTTTAGGGGTCGCGCCCCTAGGGTATGTCATTTCCTTCTGGATAAAAGGTGATATCATGGTATGGAGCCCAGATATTTTACCAATGTTGATGCTGCAAAATCATTTTACTTTGTGGTTGTTGCTTTGTGGTTGTTGCTTTGTGGTTGAGGATCCTCGGATAAAGGTCGGTAATGACCGGGGGATGGCATACTTGTGTGTTAGTTACCTAGTTACAACTATACAGCGTGAGGTAGCGTCAGTGTGTTAGTTGCCTAGTTACAGCTATACAGCGTGAGGTAGCGTCGGCCTTGTGTTTGCAGAGATCCGGTTAGGTTCTCGGGGCGTCTTTCCAGAGGCATTTCTATTTCGGTGTAAGGAAGTTCCTTTGCCTGACCATTTGTTGGAAATCCAATGAAACAATACGCGCCCTGTACGGTTTTAGTTGTGGAACCTGCCATTTACTTATGGTGGTCACCACTGTTTAGATGGTAGCTATAGTAGGCATACAATAATGGTTGTATGCTGGCTAAGATTAATATTGTACTTTCGAAATGTTTTCGACACTATGCACTAATGATAATATCCAATGATTTTGCATAGTAAGCATGTTTGACTAGCATAAGAAGAAATCTCCTCCAATTCTATGTTTGCATTGTGTGTGTGGCGGGAGGTCTTATGGTAGTTTCATTTTCCAAAAGCATTGCGAATCTGTTATATTTTCTTTGTGAAAATAACTGTTTTAAGATCTCACACCAGTCACCATGACTGACTCGGAGTTTATTGTTCCCTTTCTAAACTCTGGGTGCCCATAATTTTCCACACGGGCAGCCTAGAGTTATGTTATCAGGATATTCTGGAGCTTTGGAGATGAGCTGGATGGCGAGGCGTACTTCCATACTTGTTTATTTATTTCGCTGTGTATACTGTGTGAGGACAAGTTTATATATAACTGTCCATTGTTGTATTGAATTGTATATTGACTCTGATTGATGTATGTATAAACTGATATAGTCTTTTGTTTTAAAGATTATTCATTCATCTATTGTATATTGTTCCGCTGCGAATGTGAGATTCTGTTGTTGTTTCTGTTTCTGTTTTTCTGTTCTTTCTTTTCTTCTGTCTTCTTCTACCTCTTCTTTTAATCCTAATGGTTCGGTTTTCCAACATTCGATTGCGCGACATTTGATACGGTGGATGTATTAATGTTGACTTTCGAGCGTTGAAAAATCGTGACCATTACAAGGATGCAGCGATGTTGGGTGAGTATCTCGCGCAGTCTATGTATATGTATATGTGTATGCTTATCAAATTTGGTTTTCAATTTTGGATTAAAATGTTAATCTACTGGGTGAACAAATGTTTAAAATATATATATATATATATATATATATATTTTACAGTAAGATATATAAAAGCCATTCTGTTTTAATTTAATATATATATATAAGATTTTGGGAAAATATAGGAATTTTAAAATATTGTAGAGTTTATATAAAAAATTAGATTTTTAAATGTATATAGGTTATTTTTTTGTATATGTAGTTTCAAAGAAAAATAAAAATATATATACATATATACATATTTTCACTTACTAGATTATTTTAAAATAATGGATTATGGTGATTAACTCGTTTAATTAACTTGTTCACTTATTTTAGTTACTAAAGATAAATGTATTAAAGGAAAATTAATTTAAATTAAATTAATAAATGGTAATTGACTGTTCGATTATTTCAAATATTAATAAATCATATAAAGTTTGTACAAGGTCTAAAATCGTGGAGAGACAAGCCGGCTTGGATTGGGTTGCAAATAAAATCAAAGGTGAGTTAATCTCACTCAAATTGGATTGTTGGTTAATTTAATTTGTTAAAATTAAATTATCGGATGATTGATTGAATTTGATAATTATTATCAGTCTGGATGTGATATTATATATAATAGTATATATATATATATATATTAGAGTGATTGATATTCCCGCAATATATAGCGGATAAGACCCTATGCGCCCCGCATAATAGAGGATGACCCTATATACCACGATATCTAACTTGAAGTGGGATTGGTATTTTTATATTGTGCTAACATCTATGGATGCAGGGAAACAGGTTGGAGGGATCCAACTGGATTCCTAAAAAAAATATTGAAATTTATTCTTATATTCAGTGATAAGATTATTTTATAATCTGTGATAGATTATAGTGTAAATTGAAATTATTGAATGCTATGGTTGGGCTGAATATATTTTGGTATTTTAAGATATCAAAAATATAAAGATTGGGTTTTTGAAAGAAAATAAAGAGAAAATTGTAAGTAAAATATTTATAGTGAAGTTGGATAAATTAAAAGAGTCAATTTGGGAAAAACGGTTAGAGTTTGGTTTTTAAGTCCTATTAAATAAATTCCGAGTATGGAAAAAAATAAGGATTTTTGAATAAATGGGAAATAAAGAGTTTCGAGGACTTAAGCGATATTGTTTAAGAATTAAAGGATTTATTTTAAATTTAGGATTTAAAATGGTTTGGGAGAAATAAAAAGGGGAAGTTTGAAATAGAGTGTGAAATTGATATTTTAGATTTAACTAAGGTTTTAAATCATAATAAAGGAGTGAATCTGGGATTAATGGACTTTGGAATAAATTTGGATAAATCAAGAAATAAATTTCAAAATGGAATCAATTCAAAGAATCGATTTGAAAATCGATTAAGTGTTTTTGAAACAGTGATTAAAGGGAAAATGGGACTATGGAAGTTATAAACGAAGTTTTATAAAGTGAAGTAATTATCAGTGGATAATTTGGAATTATAAAGCCACGGTAGAGATTTATAAGGGGATGAGTAAATCATTTTAAAAATAAAAGAGAGTTTTATTTTTAAAAGTATGCGAAAGAAAATTTATGGGATTTGGGACGTAAATAAAATTGGAGGTAAACCGAGAAGGATTTAAAATGGTTAGACCGGTTTTATTGGAGTGGAAAGGGTATTTTCCTGAAAAGCAAGTGTATTTTCAAAGAAGGTTTTTAAGTATAAATTAGAAGTTTTAAAGATGTTTTAAAGGAATGTTTTAGAAAAGTTTATTATTTGGTTGTTTTAAAAATTTTAAAGTAAATATTAATTAAGTTAATTTTAGTAGTAATTATTTTAAAGGTTAAATTAGTATTATGATTTAAAAGATAATTATTAAATATTTATACTTTATACAACAGTTTTATTTTAAAAAAAGTAGTTTTTGGCTAAGTTCTACCTAGAGAATTATTTTGGAATTTCATAAGTATTATTTTGAATAAAGAATATAAGTAGTTTTGTACTTAAATGTTTTAAGTGTATATTTTTGAGATAAAGTGATTTAATTTATTTAAAATCTAAATTTAATAAGACTTGGGGTTTTCAGTGGAAATAAAATAATTGATTGAATGATGGTTTAATTTGATAGTTAAATAACCGACTATCAATATTGGCCAATGCGCTGATCGTTTCGAAGAGACCGGGATCGGATTTAATTATCCGAAAACCACTTCGATCCGCTTTGAACGTAACGAATGAATACCGTGAAGATGATGAAGATGGTGATTCGGTTTGTCCAGACCCTGGACAACTTGTATGGACGAATGCTATCAGAACATCGTCATTGGAGGACGATGAGCATTTTAAGTGAAATTCGGTCTTAAAAGGTAACGCTTAGCCTCAAGCCTCATCAACCAGGAATGGCTAAAACGGGGAGGTGCAGAAAGGCTAAGTGGGTAGCACCCAATTAGGGTAAGGTCATCCCTATCTAGAGTCCCTTTGATCTTGGCTGTGTGGCGGTTGCTGATCCCAACCGCGGGGTGATCTTATTCGGACTATCCAGTAAGGGGTAGCTCCGGTCTTATGTTGCAAAGGATCGGGAGTGGTCCTCGGTACTCTGATCTAGGCCAGGTACTGTGATGGGCGGTACCTCAATAGCCCTGCCATTGTATGGAATCCATTTTTCAATAAGCGCCCGTACGGTTTTGATTGTGCCCAACTATGCCGGAACGTGAGATGTAAGCATTTCAGCTAGATTCTATTTATTTTCTATAGCACTATTATAATATCAGACGGATTTGATAAAAATGTTTTGGTTATCGTAAGGTAAAAACCCGCCATCTTTATTTATTGCGTGGTCTTACGAGATACCTTTGTTTCAAAGTGTTTTGAAAACTTTAATAATCCAATTGAGTGTGTTTTCTCACGTTGGTTTTCCAGACTGACTCGGGTGTTATTTTATTATAATGCTCGTGTGAGACCGAGTATTACAGATATAGGATAGGATGCTATGGAGCTCAGGAGATGAGCTAGATGACGGAGACATATATCACGTATCTGACTTATATTCCACTGTGTATGGTATGTTGTATAGTCAGCTTTTGTGAGAACCGGTTATTATAACTGTCCAGTATTGTGTTATTGTTTGGTGTGTACTCTGATGATGTAATTTTAAAAATAGTAATAGTTCTTTTTGTATAAATATCAGTTATTATCTATTATATATTATTCCGCTGCGATTGTGAGATTCTGTGTTGTTGTTTTCTTCTTCTTCTTCTACCTCTTTCTTCTTTCCCTTACGGTCGGGTATTTTCAGCATTCGATTGTTCGACATTTAATACCGTGGACGTATTTATGTCGATTTTCGGAGGTTGAAAACCGGGTCATGACATAAACCCTTATCCATTGCAGTAAATGAGACTTAGTTAGATGAATAGATCTTATTCATCATGAGTAATACAACGTAAGTTGGTAACAAGTAATAGGCGGCAGGAGGAGCATATGAGTTAGTTTGATTCCTAGAGTAGGACCTTTCTATGTCAAAGTGGACATGGTCCTAGAAATCCTTGCCCTGGATGATAGCTGTGTTTAGTAGTTGTATAAAAAAAAGAGTAAAAGCGGAATAAGATAACTACAAGGAGAATAACAAATTTAAAGAAAGTGACAGAAACGTCAACAGAAAAATTTAAATATATATATTTTCTGATGTAAACTGTGCTTGGGGAAGTAAATAAATTCTTTAGAATAGTACCTAAATCCCCAGTACGGAGGAAGATGTGCGCAGATGAAAATGGGAGAAATATGAAGTTTTTCCGTTTTCCACCTTCTTTATAACATAAGAAATCGAATTTGGAAAATTATAATTTTCTAAAATTCGAAAATTAAAAGTTGTGGTAGGTTTGGACGTAAAAATTTATTGAACTATGCTCCTATTCAGTAGGAGTGTGAGAAAAATTGAATGAAAAATGTTTTGAGTTTTCAAAAGATTGCATTCATATAGAAATTGCAAGTATATTTAGGATATGTGCACCATGTTTTAAAAGGAATTTCTAAAAGAAAAAGCATTTATATAGGAGGTAACACATAGAAATTCTAGTACATGCATATATTTTATGATGTATTGCACTTTGCAATATGCACGGATTGTTGCAAAATTGGATGTACCCAAAATGGATGTGATTAATATGAGAAATTGCATAATTGAACCCTTATCAAATTTCAAGACGAAATTTCCTAAGGGGGGGAGAATGTAACACTTCGCGTTAAATTACAATTATATATGCAAATAATTTAATTAAGTTATATACGTTTGAAATTGTAAAACAAAGAAATGTTTGCAAATGTGGCAACTAGTTAATATTATTTGGAATACATATATATTTGTATAACAAATAAATTAGAGAAAGAAATTATATAAAATCAATTAATAGGAAAGATTAATTGACAGTGTTTGTTTAAAAGGGAAAATAATATTCAATTAATTAGTAGAGGCGATTAATTGACTGGAATTGACAAGAAAATGAACATATATTGTAGCAAATAATTGATATGATTAGAAACATATATGTTAGTGCAAGAGAATAAAATGGAGGAAGAGTAATTTATGCAAGTAAGCAATTGTCAATTAATGAACATGGAGACTTATGGTAACATATATAATTAAGATTGTGATTCAAATTCAATTGTAGAATATATGCATGCAATAATTATGGGAATAAAATAAATTAATATGCATATATGTGACGAATTAATATGGTGTTGATTGGCATATTAATTTGGTAAGAAATCACAGTGCGGGCATGGATTAATTGGATAGTAAATTAATTCTAGATATATATGAAACCTATTAATTGGGTGATTAATAAGGGAATCTTATTTAAAAGAAACGTCACATTTAAAAATACATGTTTCCATAGATTGCGAGAGAGAAGGGGAAAGTGATTAATTAAAAGATTGTTAGAGAATTAATTTGAAATAAAAACAAATGCAGAAGAAAACATATTAATTTAATGTCCATAGACTAAGTGTATGCTTTAGATTTTAGGGTTTTACATCTAGTGGTTAGCACTGATTTGAACCACTATAAATATAGGTGCAGAGACTCATTTTTATTCTCTTTATTTTTCTCTTGACTACAGAAGCTCTGCCATTTTTCTATCTCTTCTACACTTTCTTAATAACAAAATTTTAGATCTAATTCACACGAATTTAGATCTAAATAGATAGAGAACAGAATTAATTTGGGAATTAGGAATTGGTTCAAATTAGAAGGCTATGTCAAAGGTAAAACCCTAGATCTGAGTTTTATTTGCTGTTTCTAATCCAAATCTCTTCCTTTTCTCTTTTAAATAATATAGATCTATAAATATATCGTTCATAATTCCAAATAGGGATTACAAGGGATGTGAATATAGATGTTAGAGACAGATCTGAAATAAAAACAGGGAGATTTGGAAAGCTAGCAATGTGAGTGGATTTAATTATATTCTTTTACGTTTATAATATATTATCGTTGAATTTCCATTAGAAAAATTTATTCCAGTATTTATTTTAGTAATTAATTCAACTAATTAGTTATGCAAACCCTGCAAATTTTATAAGAGAACTTATATTAGGCTTGATAGTTAGAAAAAGGCGAAAGCCTAAATGTAAGAAATTTACAGTTATTTACATCTAATTTAAAGTTATAATTTAGCCTAAATACTAGTTTCTTTTATTCCCTTTTTACGCGAATAATATGGTTAGAAAGAGAATTCGCAATTATGGATTAAAATACAAGACTTTATGAAATTAGATGTAAAATAATAAAATTGGAATAAAGTTAGAAAAATGGAATTCTGCAATTAATTACGCTAAAATTGAAATAATAATCTAATAATTTGATTTGGAAGTAAGTAATAGATTAATTGGTAGGCTTAGAAAATTGGATACATTTCTATAATTTAATATTTAAAAGACAACGATGAACATAATTGCTAGAATAAATGGAAGAAAAAGAGAATTAGTGTTAAATAGAGAAACCACTGTATTTTACACTATTCCAAAATAGTAAAAGAAATATCTTACAGTTACAGTTTATTGTTTATAGTATTATTTAATATTAAAATATGGAAATGGATTTTTAAATATTGTTTTCATAACCAACCAAATAAAATAGAATTACTTCCCAGAATAGAAGATAATAAAGCAAAGTATGACATGAATCAAGTAAATTATTAGATAAGAACTTGAAGCTGTAAACGATAATGAACCTAGGTCTGCATTCACTGCGCAAACTATTTAAGAAGATAGTTATTATGATAGGTTAATTATATAATATAAGAGAATAAAAGAATATTCCATATCATAATAAAAGAAGGCATATTAGAATGGAAAAGAAATGCTGGAATTATATACGGACTATAAAAGAAGAGAAAATGACATTACAGGTAGAATTATAACATAGGTTATAATTAAGTAATAAGAACGAAAAAGCTTATTTTGAGACTTTGAATAAATTAATAAGCAATAATAACGGTAGAAGCTTATTTAAATAATTTATATTAAGTCAATAAGCAAATAAAGCCGGAATGATAAATAAGGCTTATTTTAATGAACTTAAGATTTATATTAAGTTAAATAAGCAAGATAATGAATGTGGCTCATACCAACAGCATTCCCTATTAAATAAATGGAAATCTCACAATAGATAGAGGTGAGACGAGGGAAAGAATATGCTAATTAGGGTAAATAAGTAGCCAACAGAATAAGAAAGTAAACTAAACGCAAACTAAAAGATTAGACTTATGGTCTAATAAAAGAATTGAGATGCGTTTGGAGCAGCCCAAAGGATGAAGCGTCTAACGAAGCAGTTCATCACGGATTTCAAAAATAGAGAAGCACGTCCAACTTAGTATTTTTGGGATTCAAGGAAGTATGAGACTTCAACGGGACATGAGGATACTCTAGGATGGCCCTCTGGGTAGGCTTAACTAAGCCGCACCCCCGGAGGCAGGTCTGTAGGTGTTCCATCAAGAGAGCATGCCTTAACTACATTTGCATTGTAGGCCTAACGAAGCAGACCTTTGTAGGCAGTCAGAAGGGCTTGGTGTTCGGAGTAGGGTATTCGTATGTCCAGTACTTGCAAGTAAGTCTAAGGATAGTCGCATGTGGATATCGACCAGCATCAAGATCAAGAGCGATTTCAGGAAAGACTAGAGTTAAACCAATAGACCAATGATTCTTTCACTATCGAGACATTGGATGAGGGGCACCGCCATTTGGATGTTAGATTGTTTACAGTAGGGCATGACCACTTAACTATTTAGAAATCTTTCGGTTAGCCGAGGGGTGGCTGCGTGGAGCCATAGCCACGATGAAAAAGAGACAGACCAACTAGAATATCTGTATTGTAGGCCTAACGAAGCAGTCCTTTACAGATATAGAAAATCCCCGACCGAATTTCGTACAAGGTAGACCTTGTTGGCGGGATTCAAATAGTAGACAGAACGATTACGTAGTCCTCAATGTACGCACTAGGTGGTACATCGTGGATGTACGAGCACTGGCATAGACTAGTGCGAACGCGATTTACGTTTTCATAGTAAGTAGTGGAGCATCTGTATTATAGGCCTTACGAAGCAGTCCTTTACAGATGTAGCTACGGAATGCTCACGGGGCAAGACGATGGAGTATCTGTATTGTAGGCCTTACGAAGCAGTCCTTTACAGATATAGCTACGGAGCAAGATGATGGAGCATCTGTACTGTAGGCCTTACGAAGCAGTCCTTTAAATTTGTAGTTACGGAACGCTCTCGAAGCAAGACGATGGAGCCCTTTTCGAGGAGGATACGGAAGGTACCATGGGTGGTACTAGGACCAATATGGTCATTGGGCATATAACTACATATATGTATATATTAGTTATTAGGTTTTAATCTAATATGGAGTAGATAGGCACGATTCACGAAAAGAGGCGAAAGTATTATAACCTAATGAACCTAATATAAGAGTAAATGGAAATAAAATGATATATGTAGAATTAAGCCTAGAAGTATATAAGTTATTCACTCACCAGAACTTTTGTTCTGACCCCCTCCTCATAACATCCTATAGGTTAGGTAGATGGCAGAGACTTCTCAGCTTTATGACACTTGCTTAGAAAGTGTTATTATTTGGGTGAGTATTTACTTACTATTATATTTTAGTCAATTCCGCTGTGAGATATTTAATTGAGCTCTAATATATTTGTCATTTTCTATTTGCAGGATACCAGATTCTTAACTTGAATTTCAATGGGCTTGGGTTTTAGCATGTTTGCAAGTTGTAGACATTTTTACTAAACCTTTAAATGAAAACATTTTTCTAACATAAAGACGTGAACTCGAAATTATGTCATTACATGATTTATATATTGATAATGAAGTACAAATGAATGGAAAATATAATGATAAATTTGAACAAAAATTTGAGCTGATGGCACTCGAACTATGCACTCATGAGAGATAGACATGTGATTTTCCAATGTGTTATTTTATTATTTGCATTAAGATTTCTCCTCCTTTCTATTTTATATACGGTAATAATCATTTTATATTTTTCACCTTAGAAACTTATAACTATTTATAACATAGAGATAAATTAAAAAGATTGGCTCAAGTTTAAAGAATACTGTTTACCAGAAAATTTCAACTTCAGAAATAGCAAATGAAATTAATATATATATATACACACACATGAAGAAAACGTTTTAAATTCATATAAAACAAACACATCCACTTCAAATCTTATAAAATGTCGTCTCAAGAAAATTCCGACCACTCCACTTCAAGTCTCATCAATTGTATTCAGCACTCCATCTTCGGACTCGTCTAATAAATCTACTCCAGTGTATGTTCCAGTAAAGACCACTCCATCTCCCAATCACCATACCGGATATACACCAAATGGTAAAAGAGCTAGAAGAAACTTAGAATTTGGATCACCATCTACTAAGGAGAAAATCGATGATATTCATCGCTACTAGCGTGAAACTTTAAGTATACAACGTGAGATGTATTATGAGCAAAAACACAATGGAAGAAGTTTAAATTTTCTAGAACAATTTGCTCTAAAGTTCTTTGGAACTACCCCTAAAAAAGGTGTGCACAATCCATCTCCTCAACGACCTCACGTATCTCTAAATTCTTAGGATCAAGGTGCCTCTATTCAACATAATACTTGGTCTCCTATTAACCCATTACAAGACGACACCACAGTTGGACAGAGCTCATTCAAAATTTCCTCTTCAGACGAATCCAAGACCTCTGAAAATTAAAGTTTATGTTTTCATAAAATTATGATCATAATATTATTATTGTAATTTACAAATATAATAAGTTTGTTAAAATAAAAATTATATTTTTAACATGAGAATAAAGCTCCCAAACCAATTCATATATACCATACATTGTTAACCAAAATGAAAATGACTAAATATAGGCTAAACCATAAAATTTCAACAGAATCAACCGGCTGAATCTAAGAATTCAGACGGCTGAATATTCATATATATAAAAATTTACTTGGAATTCAATCGACTGAACCCTTCCCTTCAACCGACTGAATCATGCCATTTTTTAACTGTTTGCTTGCAGGTTTGTTTTCAGCCGATTGCCCAGTGCAATTCAGCCGGCTGCCTCACCATTTTTCTATTTTTTTAAAATAAGACAAGCACATTTTTCAATAAAGAAACCAATGTAAACTCCTACTTATTATCAACTACCCATTCATTCACTCTCTACCATCTATTCACTCTTCAAAACTAAAAAAACAAAAAAAACCCTATATTCACCAAATCAAAAACCCAATTTCTCTTTCAAAACAAAAATGCCACCTAGATCGAAATGAACAAGAAAATCATATGCTGGTCCATATCAGAGCCAAATTAGATCATAGCTCCACAACGATATGGTTGTCAATAGATTCAATAGCATGAAGGATTCCAAGCTTTTTGAAGGAGCTTTTATGAAGTTTTCGATTTTAATGGGTATGCTATTAGAGAATTGGCGAAAACACATGGTTTCAATTCTCTTTTGGGGTATAATGCTAATAATGTTAAGATTTATCCTCTATTGATCAAGCTTTTTTATGCTAATATGAATCTAAAACATCATAATCCTCAAAACAAAGACGATTGTATTTGGACTTTGGTCTGTGGTGTTACCTACCTTTACAAAGATTAGGACATATTTTAAGATGTCCATCTGATGGTTTAGGCATTGAAATGGTTGATGTTGATATGTATAAACGTGATGAAGTGTCACATAGATTTTTGTCCGATGATTTAACCGAACTAAAATCAAGTGCATTATGTTCTAAAGCAAGAATTATACATCGCGCGCTCATACGTTCTCTTGAACCACGAACCGGAAGCTATGAAAAGGTTTATAAACGTGACTTCCTAGCCCTATATGCTATTTATTCGTCTCAGTGAGTTAACTGCAGCAAAATTATATTGGATGAATTTCTTAGTGTCAATCATAGGAGAAGCAATAAAACCATTCATTATGGAGCTTATATAATGTGGATACTACAAAACTTTGGAGTTCCTTTGCCCGATTCCGACTTCATGACAATAGGTGAGCTTAACTCCAAAACTTTAGTCTCATGGGCCTTCCTAAGCGTCCCGAAATTCAACAAATTATTAGTCTCAAGAATGGGTTGCCAACTGCAATCAAGGCATTCCGCAACCTCGAGACACGAATATTGCCTCTTCTTCTCAACAACCTCAACAACAAGAAGAAGATGATGAAATTCATGAACTAAATATTGATGTGCCTCCTAAATAAGCTCTTGTCACATTATCCCGAAATCAAAGCAAACTCAATCGTCGTTTATCTAATGTTGAGAAAAACATTTCCAAGACAAACAAAAAGCTAAACTCCATAAAAGGTTTTTTGAATAAAATTTGGGAAAAATTGTCTTGCTCCGAATCCACTTAAATGAGTATTGTTGAAAATCCGGCACCGTTCACTTGGACATCCTCGGAGGAAGAAGAAGATGAAGAGGAAGAAGGTAGCGAAGGTTGATTTGGTATGTTTTTAAATTCTCTAAACATAACTCTATTTTTTATGACTATTTTTAAGCACAAATTTATGTGCTATTTGTTGTGCTCCTATGATGTTTGAATTCGTGACAATATGTTTTATGGATACTTTATGTGTGGTGGGAATGTTTTTATCTTGTTTTCTAACATGACCTCTTGAAACTTTGGGATATTTATGTGTTTATGATATTTTCTTAAGTCAATACTATCATTTTCTATGTGTAATGTCGATATGCAATACTTGTCTGTTCCTATGTGAAATGTCTACCTATTTTATCTCTCATATCAACTAGTTGTTTTCCTTTTTGTCGATGACAAAGGGGGAGCATAAGATTGATAGGGGGAGTATCCAGTCAGGGAAGAAAAATTATTTTAGATATTTAAAATTTACATAGTTATCATCATCAAAAAGAGGAAGAATGTTAGAACCTCGAATTTTGATGTTTTGATTGTAACAACTACATAAGTAAATATTATATGATCTAACCAAGTTTGCAGGAGAAGATAATCAAATACATATAAAGACCAGATTCAAGAATGTTGCTATAATGTATTGTTGGGTATAAAGTATGAGTCTAGATGTAGATAAATGTTAAAATCTCTCTGAAGTGGTATACACATACACCCATAACAAAAGTTTTGACAAATCAAAAGAAATACACAAAAACATTGCATTCGACCGGCTGAATGATCCCTTTCAGCTGACTGAATGCTGTACATTAACAAAAATATATATTAACTGTAACAGCCCGCAAACCCGTACCCCTTGAATTGACATTAATCTCCATCAATCAACTCAAGAAGGACGGAAATACGAACCATTAGGGTTAAAGAAGAAAGAGGTAGAAGAAGAAAAGGGAAAACAACATCAGAATCTAACCATCGCAGCGGAATAAAATATAATATATGATAACAGGTCTTTACATAAAAAAAACAAATCTATTATACATTACATCATCAGAGTATACACAACATACAGCTGGACAGTGATCATAAACTGTCCTCACACAACTGAATATACAACAATCAACACAGTGGAATATTTTAAACAAGTACGAAAGTGCGTATCGCCATCCAGCTCATCTTCTAAGCTCCACAGCATCCTTTCCTGTAATCTATAATACTCAGTCTGACCCGAGCATTATAATAAAATAACACCCGAGTCAGTTTGGAAAACCAACGTGAGAAAAACACACTCAATCGGATTATTAAAGTTTTCCAAACCCTTTGAAATCAAAAGCATTTCGTAAGACCACGCCACAAATAAACACGTCGGGTTTTTACCTTACGATAGCTAAAACACTTTCTTATCAAAATCCTCTGATATTATAGTAGTGTCTATACACAAATACTTATTCAAATAGCTGAAATTGTTACATGATTAAATTTGTAACAACCCGTATTTTTACGGATCGAAACATCGTAAAACAGTTATTATTAGACTGTTAGTATTGTTGATTAGTTATCCAGAGTCTGTCTTAGGTCATATAGAAGTTAGGTCGTATAGTGGTTAGGTCGTGGTAGACAACCTAAGAAAGTGGAGCGACCTATAGGAAGTTGGCGACCTAAGAAGTGGAGCGACCTAAGGATTTTGGGGATAGGTCGTATAGGAGATAAGTCGTGTGGTGGCTTAGGTCGTGGGATAAGTTAGGTCGAGTTAGCGACCTATAGGAGTTAGCGACCTATAGAATTTGGCAACCTATAAGATGTTGGCGATCCTAAGATTTGAGCGACTTAAGGACAGGCAGCGACCTAAGAGAGTTAGCGAGTTAACGACCTAAGAGCTAACGGTATAAGAGAGTGAGTTAGCGTAGTTAGGTCGTTAGACGACCTAAGGAGTTAGGTCGTATCCTGGCTAAGTTAGTTAGGTCGCGTGTGTGTGTTAGGTCGCAGGTTTGTTAGGTCGTAGGTCGCGGATGCGCATAGGTCGTTGGATCTGTTAGGTCGTATGGATGCGCATTTGTTAGGTCGCAAGGAAGCACATCTGGGTTAGGTCGTAGGTCGCTTGGGTGCGCTGATGCGCTAAGTCGTTAGGTCGTAGAAGCGCATCTGGTTAGGTCGTGGGAGTGCGCATATGTTAGGTCGTAGAGGCTTGGGGCTGTTAGGTCGAAGATTTTAGGTCGTGGGGTTTTAGGTCGCTAGGGTTCTTAGGTCGTGAA
The DNA here is from genome assembly GCA_030737815.1 of Allium fistulosum. Lineage (NCBI taxonomy): Eukaryota > Viridiplantae > Streptophyta > Magnoliopsida > Asparagales > Amaryllidaceae > Allium > Allium fistulosum. The sequence continues at coordinate 744,568,322 of CM060905.1, read as the reverse complement.
CGACCTAACTCCGAGCGAACGAGCTAAGGAGATTTCAGCCTATAAATAAGAGGGTTCTACTTCATTTTTGGGATCCGGATTTTGAAGCGACGAAGTGCTGCCTTTTTGAGAGCTTGACTTCTACACTTCTTCACTTCTTTTCTCCACTCTAATCTAGTGATTCCTTCCATCCAAATCGAAGATCAAATTGAAGATCCAAGAGCTTAGATTGAAGATCTACATCCATTGAAGAGGGATTTCATCGTTTGAAGCGGATTGGTGATAGATCGAGTTAGATCCTTCGCTGTCCAGATCTGAAGTGGGTTTCTTTTGAGGTGTTTAGGTGATTTGGTGAGTGGTGATTATCTCTCACACGGATCCAAAGGAGTATATCGGGTCGTTGTCTTGATTTGGTGTTAAAGTAGTGATTTCCATGCATTTTCATAAGCCTAAGTGTAGATCTATTGTTCATGATGATTTGACATCCATTTTACTACATGATTAACCTATGAAAGTTCATTCATCACAAGTTGTAGAGATATTGCTCATGTTTTCATATTTGTTAGATTTGGACTCTTTATTTACGAAATTGCCATTATTGCTATAATTGTTATTTAGATCATGTTTGAATGTTTGATTACTTGGATTAATGATTGACTTGATTGATTGTTGTAAATTAGTTGATTGATGATTTGATTTAGACAAGATGGTCGAAGATGATTCAAAAGCTAAGGGAAAGGCTCTTGAATTGGAGAAGCTGCTTGTGGCATATGTGGCGGATGATGAAGCTCATATGGATAGACTTGGTGATGATGTTGGAATGTGGCTTTGCTATAATGAGATAAAACCAAGTATGGTATGTTGAAGACTCGGTGAAATGGTTCGAGTTTGAAAGCATGTTGGTAACTCGGTGAAATGGTTCGAGTTTGAAAGCATGTTGGTAACTCGGTGAAATGGTTCGAGTTAGTGGATAATGGTTTGCTCGAGAGGCGCTTGAGCTAGTATGGAAATAGTCGTCGAGGAGGATGACTAGAAGGCTAAGGTTTCATCGTTGTTGAAGGTTCTAGCATGCTCAAAGCAAGAGTACGTTGGGCAGATTCGATAGTCCCTGAAGACTATGATTGTAGTCGAGTACTCTGGGCAGATTCGATAGTCCTAGGCATGGGTCACGACGACGTGCGGAGTTATGTCTAGAACCGGGGTTTCCATTAGCCCTTGACGGATGGCTGAAAGAATGTGCCGGTCATTCAATTAACGGTGGTATTGAAGCAATGATAACAGTGATAGCCGGAGTCATGGATGTTTGGTTGTATCGTCATTCGGTCTCAAGAGCGGTATTTTCTGGGTGCTTATCTGATCTTGGTTTAGGCCTTGGGGGTTTGTACTTGGAAAACATCGCCCTTGACTCGAGTGATAATTGCTTTACTTTAAATGTCTGCTTTGCTATGTTTATTTCTGCTTAGTGTGTCTGGGGGATATCACTGTAGAAAGAGGTGGAGTGGGAGGGTTGGATTCCTATTCCTTTTTCCTTTATGCTCTTTTGGTATGTTGTTAGTTAATTTACTGCTCACTAAGACTGTTGTCTGACTCAAGGCTTTATGTTTTAACTCTTATTGCCTTGGGCTGTTCGTCCATTTTGGGACGGGCAGACTAGGTAGCAGGTGACAGGTGATGTTCTTGCTTCCAACGATGCTGATGACGAAGACGAGCTGGAGGCTTGCATATTATTTTCTTACTATATGTACTGGATGTTCCGCTGCTTGTATATTCTCTGAGTGATATGTAATGAGGCTTGTTGTATTGACTATTCAGATGTTTGTATTCAACTATTATGAAGTTTTATTGATGAGATTCTATTCTGTGAAGCTTCACTATATATATATTCTATTGTATTTTGTCCATGCGCTATGAGTAATACGATAGATTCTGCTGTTTTAATTTACCCTGGCAATCGTCCATGGCTGCCTGGCACACTTTACAGCGCACTATCTCTAGGTTCGGTGCAGGGGTCATGGGCGGTCGTCACATTTGGTATCAGAGCATTGGTTAATCGATTTTACCCAACGCTCGCTGACGTAACTACGTATGAGAGACGTAATTGTATTTTGATGGATGATTACTATATATAATATAGTAGCTTAGAATGATTTGGATCCCTTATGTACTTGTTTCTCAAGGTGTATTAATCATTCCTTTTTATAGATATTGAGAATGAGTCGAAGAGGGAGACCAGCTGCTAGGGAAGGCCGTTCTAATGAGGGGGCTGCAGATTATGCTGCTATGTTCGAGGCTATGATGACTTCGATCATGAGAAGGATGCCAGCTCCGGGGCAATCAGTAGATGTTGGAGTTCAAGTTCAAACTTCAAAACCGGTGGATTTTGAGTTGTGTAAAGACTATACTGCTCTTGGAGGAAAGGTTTTCTTAGGGACAGAATCAACCATTGAAGTTCAGAGATGGATAGATGCTTGTAGAAGGATCTTTGGTGATTTGGGAATTGACGATGCAACTAAAAGGAAGCTTGCGTCAAGGCAGCTTCAAGGAAGAGCTTCTGATTAGTGGAACTCTATCACCATTGATACTCAGGAGGAAGAAATTACTTGGGAGCAATTCCAAGCTAGATTTGAAGCTAAGTTCATTTCTACAGCTCAGAAGTCTGTTCTGTTCAAGAAGTTTGTGGAGCTCAAGCAAAATGGAAGACCAGTTCTTGAGTATGTTTCTGAGTTTGAAGCTTTGTCCAAGTATGCTCGGTCGTATATTGAATCTCCTTACCAGAAGAATGAGAAGTTTGTGACAGGCTTGGACAGTTATCTTGGGAGGCAGTTGGTGGATCATTTGGATGATTCATTTGAGAAGCTTGTAGAGAAAGCTCTCAGGCACGAGAATCTGTTTCCTAAAGAAGGATCTGTTGTTGTCGTAACCAGGGAAGAGTCGAAACCTCAGCAGGGTGGAAACAAGAAGAGGAAGCAGCAGCAACAAAAGGGTAAGGATGGCCAGAAGAAGCCGAAGGGCGAAGTGACCTGCTACAATTGTCAGCAGAAGGGCCATTTCTCTAGTGATTGCAAGAATCCGAAGGTGCCGGTGAAGTGCCACAACTGTGACAAGCTGGGGCATGTTAGGAAGAATTGTCCAGAACCACGGAGGGACAAGCAGATTGTGCAAGCTTATACTTTGGGAGCTCTTCCATCGTCTTCGAAAGCTCCTACCGTTGAAGAGAAAGGAAAGAGTGTAGTGGTTCAAGGTACTCTTTTCCTATGTGGTGTTCCAGTGAGAGTGCTATTTGATACTGGGGCGTCGCATTCGTTTGTTTGTAACGAACTTGTAGGCCGGTTGGGTTTAGAACCAGATATTGTTGATAGGCCATTGGTTGTGACTAATCCAGTTGGGGGTTCGTCTTGTTTGTGTATGCTATGCCGTGGTCTGATTGTATCGAGTCATGATTGCTCTTTTGTTTGTGATTGTTTTGTTCTGAACTTTGCGGGGTTCGGAATTATTTTGGGTATGGACTGGCTTAGGAAGTATGTGACAAAGGTTGATTGTGAAAGGTTGGAGGTGACGGTCGAGAATGTGGAGGGGCGAAGGATTGTGATACGATGTAAGCATGAAGAAAGCGTCTTCATGAGCTTCATGTATTCGATGGTTGTTCCACGGGATGGACTGTCATCATTGCCAATCGCTAATGGATTTGAGGATGTCTTTGACGAGGTCAAAGGGTTACCGCCGCATAGAGGGATCGAGTTTCGTATAGATCTAGTTGAGGGAGCCAGACCTGTTGTGATGCCTCTTAGGCGGATGGCGCCTAGGGAACAGTAGGAGTTGAAGGTGCAGGTTGATGATCTTTTACAGGAAGGATTCATTCGGCGTAGTGTGTCCGAATGGGGTGCACCAGTTGTGTTTGCAACCAAAGCGGATGGATCGTTGAGGTTGTATGTGGATTATCGTGAGCTGAATAAGGTGACTAAGAAGAACAAGTATCCATTGCCGAGAATAGATGACTTGTTTGACCAGCTTCACGAAGCTAAGGTGTTTTCTCAGATGGATTTGGCAACGGGATTTCACCAGTTGAGAGTGGCTAAGGATAGTGTGCCGAAGACTGCTTTCAGGACACCATCCGGTTTCTTTGAGTGGCTGGTAATGCCGTTTGGATTGACTAATGCGCCAGCATATTTTGTGGATCTTATGAATAGAGTGTTCAGAGATCAGTTGAGCAAGTTCGTGCTAGTATTCGTGGATGATATTCTGATTTATTCCAGAACTGAAGAAGAGCACAAGACGCACTTGCGTATTGTTTTGGAAATCTTACGGAAACATCAGCTGAAGGCTAAGTTTTCGAAGTGTCACTTCTGGAAGAGTGAAGTGAGGTTCTTAGGTCATATTATCTCTGGAAATGGAATAGCGGTTGATCCCGCTAAGATAGCAGCAATCCAGGATTGGGGTAGACCTAAGAATGCATCTGATGTGAGAAGTTTTCTTGGATTAGCAGGATACTACCGTCGATTTATCAAGGACTTTTCCAAGATAGCTGCACCGTTAACAGGATTTACGAAAAAGAATCAAGTATTCCGATGGGATGCTAAGTGTGAGCAAGCCTTCGGAATCCTGAAAGAGCGATTGACAAGTGCTCCTGTTTTGACTATTCCAAGTGGGAATGATGAGATGGTGGTTTACACCGACGCATGTGGTACTGGACTTGGAGCAGTGCTGATGCAGAAGAGTAAAGTTGTTGCGTTTGCAAGTCGACAACTGAAGCCGCACGAAAGGAATTATCCGACTCATGATTTGGAGTTAGCGGCGATTGTATTTGCTCTGAAGATGTGGAGACATTACCTATTGGGAGTTCGATTCGAGTTATTTACAGATCATAAGTCATTAAAGTATCTTTTCTCCCAAAAGGATTTGAATCTTCGGCAGCAACGTTGGCTAGAGTTTTTAGCATCATATGATTTTAGTATAGCCTATACTCCGGGAAAGGGAAACGAAGTGGCAGATGCGTTAAGTCGAAGACATGCAGGACTGGGAGCCATGTTTTCAGAATGGAAGAATCTCGAGTATTTGGCTGGATTTGACTTCAGGACCAGATGTGAATTGGAACCTAAGATATTGGCAAACTTATCGATAAGACCTACTCTTGTGGAAAGGATTGGCGAGAGCCAAAAGCGAGACGATAAGGTTGTCAAGATTATCCGTGATTTGGAATCTGGATTGGACCTAGAAAAGGATAAAGGATTCGAGGTCGATCGAGAGGGTTGGCTTCGGAAGCAAGGATGACTAGTTGTTCCCGATATAGATGGATTGAGAGATGAAGTTCTGAAGGAAAGTCATCACTCGAAGTTGACAATTCATCCTGGTGGAAATAAGATGTATCGGGATATGAAGAGAACCTTTTACTGGGAAGGTATGAAGAAGGATGTTGGAAATTTTATTTCCAAGTGCATGAACTGCCAGCTGGTAAAAGCCGAACAGAAGAAGCCAAGTGGATTGCTTCAGGTATTAGAAGTTCCTACATGGAAGTGGGAGCAAGTATCGATGGATTTTATTGATGGGTTACCTAGAACAAGAACGGGAAATGAAGGGATTTGGGTCATCGTAGATCGTTTGACTAAGAGTGCAAGATTCATTCCTGTTCGATCGACTAGGACTGCATCAAAGTTGGCTGAGTTGTATGTTAAATGGATAGTTCGATTCCATGGTATTCCGAAAAGTATAGTGAGCGATCGAGACCCATTGTTCACTAGTGGATTTTGGAAGAGCTTCCAGGAAGTTTTGGGAACTGAGTTATGTTTGAGTACAGCTTATCATCCCCAAACAGATGGTCAAACTGAGAGAGTCAACCGAGTTTTGGAAGATCTTCTTAGAGCTTGTGTTTTAGATTTTGGAGGATCATGGGAAGATCACCTTCATTTGGTGGAATTTTCATATAACAAAAGTTACCAGTCAAGCATTGGTATGGCACCGTATGAGGCATTGTATGGGAAACCGTGTAACTCTCCGACATGTTGGTTAGAGACCGGAGAAAAACTGATGCTTGGGCCAGAGATGATTCGACAGACTTCGGATTGCATAGAGATCATTCGGCAACGAATGAAGGCAGCCCAAGACCGACGGAAAAGTTATGCTGATAAGCGTCGTAAGGATTTGGAATTCGACGTAGGCGATATGGTTTTTGTGAAGATTTCTCCACTGAAGAATGTTATTCGATTCGGGAAGAAAGGAAAATTGACTCCGAGATTTGTTGGACCATTCCCGATCATCGAGCGAATTGGAAAGCTCGCCTACAGATTGGAGTTACCAGAAAAGATGTCGAGTGTGCACAATGTTTTTCATGTGTCATATCTACGGAAGTATGTGCACGACTCGAATACAGTGGTTTCTGCTGATAGCTGTGAAGATTTTGAGGTTGATCCAGTCGATAAGAGACATCGTAAGCCGCTTCGTGTTGTGGAAACCGACACGAAACAGCTTAGGAGGAAGGTAGTTAAGTTGCTCAAGATACAATGGAGTGATGATGATAATGACTGTACATGGGAGGTGGAAGAGAGGATGAAGGCAGCTCATCCTGAATCTTCAAGGTATGGCCCTAAGGTGTCGTGTCATCTAACGACATTGTAACTTGTTCTAGTTTTAGAATTCTGCATGCTAAGCTAGAATTGGATGCATGGTTTGATGATTGCTATGGATGGTAGGCATGCAGAATAGTCTTTGATTGCTCTGTTTGTTTGGAATTTCGGGGGCGAAATTCCTAAGGGGGAGAGAATGTAACAACCCGTATTTTTACGGATCGAAACATCGTAAAACAGTTATTATTAGACTATTAGTATTGTTGATTAGTTATCCAGAGTCTGTCTTAGGTCATATAGAAGTTAGGTCGTATAGTGGTTAGGTCGTGGTAGACGACCTAAGGAAGTGGAGCGACCTATAGGAAGTTGGCGACCTAAGAAGTGGAGCGACCTAAGGATTTTGGGGATAGGTCGTATAGGAGATAAGTCGTGTGGTGGCTTAGGTCATGGGATAAGTTAGGTCGAGTTAGCGACCTATAGGAGTTAGCGACCTATAGAATTTGGCAACCTATAAGATGTTGGCGATCCTAAGATTTGAGCGACTTAAGGACAGGCAGCGACCTAAGAGAGTTAGCGAGTTAACGACCTAAGAGCTAACGGTATAAGAGAGTGAGTTAGCGTGGTTAGGTCATTAGACGACCTAAGGAGTTAGGTCGTATCCTGGCTAAGTTAGTTAGGTCGCGTGTGTGCGTTAGGTCGCAGGTTTGTTAGGTCGTAGGTCGCGGATGCGCGTAGGTCGTTGGATCTGTTAGGTCGTATGGATGCGCATTCGTTAGGTCGCGAGGAAGCGCATCTGGGTTAGGTCATAGGTCGCTTGGGTGCGCTGATGCGCTAAGTCGTTAGGTCGTAGAAGCGCATCTGGTTAGGTCGTGGGAGTGCGCATATGTTAGGTTGTAGGTCGTAGAGGCTTGGGGTTGTTAGGTCGAAGATTTTAGGTCGTGGGGTTTTAGGTCGCTAGGGTTCTTAGGTCGTGAACGACCTAACTCCGAGCGAACGAGCTAAGGAGATTTCAGCCTATAAATAAGAGGGTTCTACTTCATTTTTGGGATCCGGATTTTGAAGGGACGAAGTGCTGCCATTTTGAGAGCTCGACTTCTACACTTCTTCACTTCTTTTCTCCACTCTAATCTAGTGATTCCTTCCATCCAAATCGAAGATCAAATTGAAGATCCAAGAGCTTAGATTGAAGATCTACATCCATTGAAGAGGGATTTCATCGTTTGAAGCGGATTGGTGATAGATCGAGTTAGATCCTTCGCTGTCCAGATCTGAAGTGGGTTTCTTTTGAGGTGTTTAGGTGATTTGGTGAGTGGTGATTATCTCTCACACGGATCCAAAGGAGTATATCGGGTCGTTGGCTTGATTTGGTGTTAAAGTAGTGATTTCCATGCATTTTCATAAGCCTAAGTGTAGATCTATTGTTCATGATGATTTGATATCCATTTTACTACATGATTAACCTATGAAAGTTCATTCATCAAGTTGTAGAGATATTGCTCATGTTTTCATACTTGTTAGATTTGGACTCTTTATTTACGAAATTGCCATTATTGCTATACTTGTTATTTAGATCATGTTTGAATGTTTGATTACTTGGATTAATGATTGACTTGATTGATTGTTGTAAATTAGTTGATTGATGATTTGATTTAGACAAGATGGTCGAAGATGATTCAAAAGCTAAGGGAAAGGCTCTTGAATTGGAGAAGCTGCTTGTGGCATATGTGGCGGATGATGAAGCTCATATGGATAGACTTGGTGATGATGTTGGAATGTGGCTTTGCTATGATGAGATAAAGCCAAGTATGGTATATTGAAGACTCGGTGAAATGGTTCGAGTTTGAAAGCATGTTGGAAACTCGGTGAAATGGTTCGAGTTAGTGGATAATGGTTTGCTCGAGAGGCGCTTGAGCTAGTATGGAAATAGTCGTCGAGGAGGATGACTAGAAGGCTGAGGTTTCATCGTTGTTGAAGGTTCTAGCATGCTCAAAGCAAGAGTACGTTGGGCAGATTCGATAGTCCCTGAAGACTATGATTGTAGTCGAGTACTCTGGGCAGATTCGATAGTCCTAGGCACGGGTCACGACGACGTGCGGAGTTATGTCTAGAACCGGGGTTTCCATTAGCCCTTGACGGACGGCTGAAAGAATGTGCTGGTCATTCAATTAACGGTGGTATCGAAGCAATGATAACAGTGATAGCCGGAGTCATGGATGTTTGGTTGTATCGTCATTCGGTCTCAAGAGCGGTATTTTCTGGGTGCTTATCTGATCTTGGTTTAGGCCTTGGGGGTTTGTACTTGGAAAACATCGCCCTTGACTCGAGTGATAATTGCTTTACTTTAAATGTTTGCTTTTCTATGTTTATTTCTGCTTAGTGTGTCTGGGGGCTATCACTGTAGAAAGAGGTGGAGTGGGAGGGTTGGATTCCTATTCCTTTTTCCTTTATGCTCTTTTGGTATGTTGTTAGTTAATTTACTGCTCACTAAGACTGTTGTCTGACTCAAGGCTTTATGTTTTAACTCTTATTGCCTTGGGCTATTCGTCCATTTTGGGACGGACGGACTAGGTAGCAGGTGACAGGTGCTGTTCTTGCTTCCAACGATGCTGATGACGAAGACGAGCTGGAGGCTTGCATATTATTTTCTTACTATATGTACTGGATGTTCCGCTGCTTGTATATTCTCTGAGTGATATGTAGTGAGGCTTGTTGTATTGACTATTCAGATGTTTGTATTCAACTATTATGAAGTTTTATTGATGAGATTCTATTCTGTGAAGCTTCACTATATATATTCTATTGTATTTTGTCCATGCGCTGTGAGTAATACGATAGATTCTGCTGTTTTAATTTACCCTAGCAATCGTCCATGGCTGCCTGGCACACTTTACAGCGCACTATCTCTAGGTTCGGTGCAGGGGTCATGGGCGGTCGTCACAAAATTCCAGCATACTAGTCACAAAGTGGGTAATACAAACAAAACCCGTAAAAGGCACGTAGGAAGAATGGATTTCCAACTAATGGCTAGGCACTGGGGTACCACCTGTCACAGTACGTGGCCTAGATCATAGTACCGAGGAGTACGCCCGCTCCCCTGCAACACAAGACCGGAACCATCGCTTACTGGATAATTCCGAGTAAAATCACCCCATGGTTGTGATCAGCAACCACACCACTAAGCCGAAATAAAAAGGGACATCCAGACAGGGATGACCTTACTCTCAAATGGGGGCTACCCACGAAGCCTTGCTGCATAACCCCTGATTTTCAGTCATTCCCGGTTGATGAGGCTTGAGGCTAAGCGTTACCTTTTAGAACATATCCCTTAGAATGCCCATCGTCCGCTGATGATGTTCCGAAAGCATTCATCCATTCAAGTCCGTTCCGGGTTCGAACGGAACTGAAGGCACTATTCCATCTTCGATATCAATCTCGTTTTCCCCACGAAAACGTACAAACCGGATCGAAGTGGTTTTCGAGAAATAAATCTTGATCCCGGTCTCTTCGAAACGATCAGCGCATTGGCCAATATTGATAGTCGGTTATTTAACTATCAATTAACATTCACAAACATCCATCAAACAATAAATAATTTTCCAAATTATTTATTTACCTCACAAATACCCTCACAAGATATACTTCAATTTTCAACCCTTTTGAAAACAGTTTTCAAACCACACTCTTCTCATGGAATAAATTCCCAAATATTTATAACCACTGGAAACACCAAATACAAAAACCTTAGATTTTTTTTTAAATAATTTAAAAACACTTTATAATACAATATACTTTTAAAATGTTTAAATTAAAAACAACTTTAATACTTTATTCAAAGATATATACTTTAAGAATATTTTAAATAAAGCTACTTTATAAACTATAAAACTACATGTTTATCCTTTAAAACACAATACCCAATTACCTTTAAATAATTACTACTAAATTTAATTTTGAGAAATACTTACATTTAACCCTTAACATTTAAAAAAAAAATTTCTAATCTTACTTTAGAAACAACTTTAAATCCTTTAACTTATACTTAAAAGTTTGCTTTGGAAACGTACTTGGTTATCCAGGGAAATTCACTTCTCTTCCACATCTTTAAATTAAATCACTATTTATTTTTAAACAAATTCACATTCCTGTATAAATTTACACCTTGAATTTATATTTCCAAATATCCATCGATATTATATTTCACTTTATAAACCCAGTTTATATATTCCAAAATCTCACTTCTCTTTTAAAATTCCAATTTTAAACTCCTAAATCAATTTCCAATTGATTTCCAATTTACTTCACTTTGAAATAAATTTCCTTACTTACTTCATTTATTTCAAAATCCATTAACTTTAAATTTCATTTCTTTATTATGATTTAAAAATCCCATTAAACTAGGAATACCAATTTCAGATTTCCAAATTCCTTTCCTTTTCCTTTTAATTAAATTTAAACCTTGAATTAAAATAAATTCTTTATTTTTTTAAGATAATACCACTTAAGTTTTAAAATTCATTTTCTTTTCCCTTTTTATTCAAAATCTTCTTTTCCATACTCAGAATTTATTTATTAGAATTTAAAATAACTTTTATTCTTTCTCAATTCATTCCTTAATTTATTTAAATTCCCTATTATCTTTTTTTTCAAAAATCCAATTCTATATATTTGATAACTCAGTATACCAAAAGGTATATTTAATCAAACCATAGCATCCAATATCCCAATTATCAATATAATTCATCACAGAATATCAAAACACAGGATATTAAACAATCTAAATAAATTTTGAGGAATCCAGTTGGATCCCTCCAACCTGTTTCCCTGCATCCACAGATGTTAGCACAATACCAATTCCACTTCGAGGTGGAATATCGCGGTATATGGGTTTAATATAATATCATCCGCTATTATGCGGCGCATAGGGTCTCATCCGCTATATAATGTGGGAATATCAACAACTCCAATATATACTATACATACTACTATATATAATGTAGCACATCAAACCAATTCAATCATTTAATCAATTATTTAAATTTAACCATTTAAATTTAAATTAAAACCAGATGAGTGAGATTAACTCACCTTTGATTTTTAACTTGCGGTCCGATCAAACCAGCTTGTTTTCTTCCCGATTTAGACCTTGTATACATATTAGATGATTTTATTAATATTCTAACAAATCGAATGATCAATTATCACTTAATTAACTTGAATAAACCAATTATTTCATTTGAACTATTCGAACAACCCATTAATATTTAAATAATGTAATTTAAACTAATTTTCCTTTAACAATTTTTAGTAACCAACTAACTATATAAGTTAATTAAATAAATTAATTTCCATTTAACAAATTTAATTAACTAGTAATTTTATTTAAACTAATTTTTCCTATAAAATATAAATTTTCAAGTTACAAAAATAATTAAATAAGTTAATCTCCCAAATACGTTATTTTAAAATAAATAAGTAGGTTTAATATGTATAGATGTATATTTATTTTTTTCTTTTTGAAACTACATATATACTAAAAATAGTATATATATATTTACCGTTTCAGAATTAAAATATGAGTAGATATACAAAAATCTTTTTAACCTTACTGAATATATTTCTGCTTTACAGTATACCCAAATATACACACATACACACACACACATATATATATATATATCATTATTAAATTTTAAAATACACAGACTATATACCTTTACTGCCCAAAATCGCTTCGAACCCTAGCCTCCCTCCACGCCGCCGCCGCCACGACCTCGAACCCCTCCCATCGACCATCGAAATGCCTAGCTCGTCCCTCCACGACCTCGGCTCCTCACACTTCCCAAGTCACCGCGAATCCCCTTCTTCTTCAACGCGAGACGAAGCCACGCTCGATCGATTTCCTACTGTCGATATCAATTCGAATGATGTCGAAGCTCCTGGCCCGATCGTCGAGTATCGCCGTGCTTGGGAACCACCATCACGACAAGGTTTTGAACTATAACAAAGAAGAAAGGTTTTTGATCGAGCTGAGGGAAGAAGTAAAGTGGGTATTGCGATTTGGGTTTAATATGAATTTATGAATGTCGAACAAATCTCGAGCTCCGGCATTTTCCCTTCGATTGAGTTCTGTTGTGATGATTAAGACCCAGCTCGATTGGATCTATATTATTTCGTCTGATTATTATCTTCATCGATTTGAATTTTACTGTCGGCCATGATTTTTTTTCTTTAAATTTTTATTATAATGATCGGCTGATGTTCATTAAAAGGAAATGAGGAGGTGTGTTCGAGAAGGCAAAGGAAGCGCGTTGAAAAAAAATCTAACTACAGTAATTTTAAGAAAGTTCTGGTGTGAAGATGTTTGACCAGTCAATAATATATAAAATATTATTTAAATTTAAACGTCTTGAAATCGCAACTCCAAATTTTGACATCCTATCGAGGCGTGCCGCTAGGCGTTCATAATGTTATATCCCTATTCCGAACGAAATGGAAAAGGTTTCGAGTCCTAATTCGATCGTATGGAGAAGATAGCATTTTGGACCAGTTATTATATTGAATTTTCGATATAAATTTCAGCGCGTTTACCTTCCGTACGATCCCACGACAACTCCAATCACTACCAAATTTGAAATCTGATAATAATACAATATTACGGATCCAATGGAACTGGTTTCGTCGAATTCCGAGACTGCGCCTCGGAAGGCTATTTTTAAATATCAATTTAAACGATATACTTTTAAAACTGAACAAAACACATTTAATTTCAATTTTCAAAGTTCTATCACCTTCAGTATTGTCAATATAAATTTTCCAAGCCTTCGGATTATTTTTAACTGGCTTAAAACTCAGATTCACATTTTGCCCAACTTCAAATGATTTAAATTAATAATTAAATTACCCAATAAATAGTGATATTTGAAATTCAAGTTAAAAATTAACTTTCAAATATTTAAATTAATTAAATAATCCAATTTCAAATATACAAAATCCCGGGTCGTCACATTAACATTCAGCCGGCTGACTTATAATATTTAGACTACTGAATTGTCTCTATTTTGCACTAATTTCTGGTTGCTTTAAATTTTACTCGATTCAGTTGCCTAAAATATTTAATTCAAATGGTTGAAGCTTCATAACGCTAATTTTTGAAAGGGTGCTTCTTTTCAATGAACAGTAACAACTCTTGAAATGAAAGATTGTTTCTATATCTCTTCATGGTTTCTCTTTATGAACGTGTACAACCTTTAATTTCTATAAATAGCAAAGAAATCCAATGTCTGATAGTTTAATTTTTCTTATTTTTAATTATATCTAGTCTTGCTATTTCAACTCTAAAGCATTCTATATATAGAAACTCTATTTTGATCACTTGTACATTCAAGTTTACTACTCTTGTGATCAAATAAACTTCCTTTCTTCATGAAATACACGATATACCTCAAAGGAGAAGATTATAGGAAGGGAGTACTCTAAAGATTTATCTGTGCTATTCAAAGAGCACAATCAGTCAGATATCTCTTTATAATTGAAGTCATGTTCGGTTGCTCAGGCGGGTAAAAGTCCTACTCAGTTGCTTAGGCGGTTGAAGTCCTGTTTGGTTGCACAAGCGTTGTAATACCTATTCCTCCGGGTTAAGAGAGGGTTGATAGTTGAATTCCAGATGAAGTCTGGGACTGGACATAGATCGTGAAAGTTCGAACCAGTATAAAAATACCTGGTGTCATTTACTTTACCAACTTAATTTTGTACTTACATTCTATACACTAGTATAAATTGCACGCACGTGCATCCGATAGCTTTGGTGGTCACAACATTTTTATCTCAAAAAGTTACGTTGATGGTGTCGGATGCAAATTTAGTGAAATTATGTTTGGAAGTGCTTGGAAAGGGGATGGTGGTGGAGGTTGTAAACCGACGGTAAGATTCCGTTGGTGGACATAGGGCATTTTCGGAATTTCATAAGAACGCGGTTGAAATTTTATTCATCGAATTCTCATTATTAATAGCAAAGAAGTAGTTAGATTGTTTAATATTCCATATTTTAAATACATGGTCACTTTCAAAAATGTCCATAACTTCTTTGTTTGAGCTCCATTTCCAACATATCGTACTTGGAAATTGATTAGAAAATCGCCACGAACGCTACATCATAACTATCATGGTCGAATTCTGACTTCTACAAGATTTCCATTTCTAACCCTACCTTATTTAGATTAATTTATCCAATTAGTTTGTTTATGGTTGATTTTACAGGGTGTTGCATAAATTTTCTTTTTGGAGCAACACGTGATGGGTTTTCATTTCTTTTCTTTATCCTCATCTTCTCTCTTCTTTTTATGTATAAGCTACATCTGCAATCAATCAAACCTTTTACTAACAACGCTTTTGCTTTAGCCAATATGCCTTTAAGAACACTTGGTCATTTTCTTTGGAATTAATCAAACTTCCATTCAATGTTTCAATTGCATTCTCTACAGCTTCAATCTATGGAAATTGAAATAGTTGTTACAAACGATACAATGCTATAGTATTTTAAAAAAAATTAACAAAACCAAAATAAATTACCATAATATCAGAAGTAATTATTTCTTTCCAATCTTACTTCTTCTAAAATCCGGATTTTGAATAACTTAGTAAGACTTTTCCAAATATTAATTCAAGTAATCGTCACTATATTCCCCAGCGCCTTTGATCTTAACTCGGCATTAAGGACATGGTTTTGCCAATTCCGTCCATGCCAATGACCATTGTCATATTAATCTTGTATTGACTTGGGCTTGCACCCTATAATACGATTTAAGCATCATTGGATCTTTTGGAATATATTGAGTGTTAACCCACCTTTTGGCAATGTAGTACACATGTCGATTTAACCCAACAAACTTCAAGGTTATCAAGGCCTATTAGTACAGAGAGATGGTTGTTGTATGGCCCAGGAATTAGGTACAAATGGCTATATGAAGCCAGAGTTGGATGGAGTCGGTAGATAAACGAAGCAGGATGCTTTGAATATGGGTGTTAGCTTGGACAAGGAAGCTGTCGGTATGGAATGGAAGCATCATAGGGTTCGGCATGAATGAAGGCAGAGGGGTTGGCATGTTTTATTGGCTTGAATAAGTTAGGGATTGGCATAGCTTAGTGGAGGGCTAGGGATCGGCGTAGCTTGGATCGGCATGACCTGGTGGAAGGAATAGCTTGCATCGGCATGGCTGGGTTGGAACCCGAGGGAACGACATAGCGCTGCGTAGAAGCGTGGATCGGCATAGGTGATGAGAGGGCTCGTCATGGATGGTCACCAGAGGGGTCGGCATGTTTTAATAGCCAAGCAAGATGAAGGGGTCGGCATATCGTTTAAGAAGAAAAGGGGTCGGTATGTCTCCATAGCGCAGGTGGGATCGACGTAGTCTCATGAAGCAATAGGGATCGGCAAAGGCGAGGTAAAGTATGGATCAGCGTAGTTGGTTCTAGTGGGGTCGGTATACCTCATTGGCTTGGCAAGATGGAGGAGTCGGCATGGGTGGATGCATTGGATCGGTGGACTTCATTGAGAGGGGTTGGTGCTTATCAATGCAACAAGTACATTCTTACGTTCAACAATCAACAACTCGAGCTCTCTTATTTCGAATGACATGAAACTTGGAGGTCGAATATATATAGGCATGAAGAATTAATCATAGGGGTCGCTGCCCAAAATCACCCAAGGAAGGGATCGGTACTGATCCCTCTCCATGGGGATTTGGGTATAGTGACCCTTATGATGGGCCCAAATGGGTAAGGAGGCCCTATAGCTGAAGTTTCACTTATAAATACACCAAGCACGGCTCCAAAAATGGGACCTTGATTCTGCTTCTCTTTATCTTCTACCTAGACAATACTCTATCATTTTTACTCTCGAATTTCACAAACTTGTAACTGTAATCAACAGTTTAATCTAATAAAAAGAAAATCTTTGGAGTGGACGTAGGCCGGAGTCAGTCGAACCATTATAAAACTTGTTGTTCTTGATTTCTATTTCGATTTGCTTATTGTTTTGGTATTTTCTTCTATTTTAATTTAGTCTCTTCATTTACTTCTCTACACAAACCTATTCTTGGGTGTTTGTGACCAATTTTGGTGCAAACATTGAGCAAGACTAAATTGACGCAACACACAATCGGGATAATAGGGTCCTGCCACATCAAAGGTAATAACAATCCTATTATAAAAAGCATACTCATGTAAAGAATGATTAATTTTTTCATCATTATAAGTATCGAATATATGCTGTTATATATATTTTCATTAAAAGAGCTCGGAAACATAACAATTAAACCTCAAAATTATGTAAGATGAAAAAAACTTATGTCATGATTGGTTATCTCATCAAGCATCTCCTCAATACAACTTAGAATTTTGACCTTCAGCTCCTCCTCGTGTAGTTTTCCACCTGCACATTCTTGGTCGGGAATTAACATACTCCGGAATGGAACACCAGTTGCTACAATTTCCAAAAAGTGATCGTACATCCATGTCTATAATAAGGGACATATTAATTATGTTTCATATAATTTAATGGTAACTACTCGAGATACTATTTAAAATATATAAAAATACCAACAAAAGAGTCAAGCGGCCAGTCATTTGTTTAACTTTCTTCCTAGATGTTAATTCAAGTTATCGATACAAATATGCAAGAATTTACATTCTACACCCTTGTTCACTCAATCTATCGACATATTAAAAAGCATTTAAATAGTGTATAGAAACCTTTGTGCCAAGTTTCTTTGTTATCGATGTTGCATATAAACATGCTCAACATTTTTTAAAACAGCGTCGTTGACATTTTCCTCCCTTGACTTCCCACGAAATTTGGCTACTAACCAATCTAATTTAATGGAGTGTATACCGTTAAGCTTATCTCTAACTTCACTTTATTCAAGAGGCGGTCTAACCAGCAATTTAATTGCATCATCTAACTGTATGCTTTTGCCACCATCAGCTTTGTATATACAATTTCCACCACTGGAACATGAAGTATATTACATACATCATTGAGAGTTATCGTCATTTCACCAAAAGGCATGTGAAATGAGTTTGGTTCTGGGCACATAGTCTATTAGTGATATTTTGCTATATCATAAAAGACATCTTTCTTAACTATATCCACTACTTCACTTGCTTCTTTATCTATTTTCCAATATGGAATTTGCATGAGTGAGATATACACCTTAAAGGAGGTTGCTTTTATATAATTAAATAGTACAACATCATTTCATGATGAATAAAAATATATTGTGATAGTTTATTACTGATTTACAATATAACATTGTGTATGAGTTTCATTATATACGTGTCATATCCGTTTACAATATAACGTTGTATAACATTATAATTTATTACACACGCTTATAATATTTAAAAAATTTAACAATTTGAAATGCTATCCTTTTACAAATTAAAAATATTTGAAAGTGCATAATGTTACGGTTTATTACCCATTCTTATAACATTTTATAGTTTAATTAGTGCATAATGTTACATTATATAGTGTTATGCTGTATACTTGCACTTAGTATATATATATATAAAACTTTAAAATAAAAACTAAAAAAATCACAAGTTATACCATTTTATTCATCTAAATAGAACTAGTAACAAGGTTCCTAAAACTTTCCAAAGGCGACTTATCTAACGGTGCATCAACATTGACATCGATTATGAACTAGGAGCACGAAGATCGTCAATTTGAACTTTTCAATATCAACAACAACTTCATCTACATCTTCATCCGGGTCGTATTCTGACTCCATAGATGAAGTATGAGAAACAAATTCTTCGATAACATGCTTTTCTTTTTTCTTCTTGAGCCAAGCTTCCTTTCTTGCCTCCTTTTAAGCAAATGCTTTCAGTTGCATTCGCGTCTTAGTGAGGCGATCATTGCTTGTTTATCTGTAAAATGAATAAAAGTTTATCAATTAATCTAATCTAACTTGTAAACAAATGTAAACATCACTATCAACTGCTTATCAGTAAAAAAAGATCATAATAGAAACTCATACATAGTAACTGCAGTAAACTACTTTTCATAAAACATACCAAACAGATGCATAAACCATTCAATCAAATTTTATAATCATGTTTCTATAACTGTTTCTATACTTCATAAATATGTACATACATATGGGTTTTCATAGTCGACAGTTACTACATATACATAGTAGTTCACAACCATATAAATATAGATCTATACCGCTTCATACAATTGAACCTCAACAATTTGGTATACTAAACCCGAAAACTTTTAACATCCGACCTCAACCACTCACTATCGTTAATCAACAATTGTCGGCCTAAAAATTCAACTCGCTTCCTACAATCAACCAAAGTTATGTTGATTTTAAACCTTAAAATCAATTTGGCACTAAAAAAAGGAAATTGAATTCAAAATTTACCTTTGGAAGATTGCATAGTGTAAAACGAAACTCGATTTGAAATTGAATTCCGTTTGGAGCAGTGATTTTAAATTTTTATTCTTTTGCATTTTCTTTACTGAAATAGGGTAAGTATAAGTGCGGTATATATTTGGTATCAGTAAGGGTATATTCTAATTGGTGCGATATTATCAATATATGGTAAAAAGTAATGTATTTATGGTGTATTTAGTAGCATTATTCAAAAAAAGGTATACTATGAAGCAATAATGCATAGGTTGAAGTACGGTAGGTTTTGAGTTGGTTCCAATAATATAGAAGTTGTGTTAAGTTTATATGTTCTTATACATGTTCCAATAATATAGAAGTTATGTTAAGTTTATATGTTCTTATACATTTGGTACTCCTTTATAAAGGATATCTTTCTATCTATTATCATATATAACAAACTAATTTTTTGATCATTTATATTCTTTTTGGAAATTGTTAAAGAAGTTATTGGGATATAGGTGGTAATAAAGGCATCTACTTATTTACACCAAAAGTTGGCAAAACACCCAGTAGATTTTATGTAGAGAAATAAAGTGAAGAACTAAAATTAAAATAGAGGAAACAAGCAAAAAACAAAAACACGTAGTTTATAGTGGTTCGACATTGATTGCCTACATCCACTTTGATGAAATTACTTTATTAATCACTTGTTTTTCTAAGTATAGGGGATTAGATTAGATCAATTCTTGATTACAATGGAGAACAAGTAAAATAGCAGCGTAAAGGCCCCTCAATTGAACAACGGACTTTATATTTATAGGGGTAGATAATCGAATATCTTCTTGAAATTTCACCGACAGAATCTCGCGATGTAGATGAGGTCACTCAAAAATTTCACGGCCCAATTCCCAGGAATAGGGAATCGGCATCGGTCCATCCAAATGGACATGTGGCATCACGCGATCGCTCTGGTGGTTCCCCCTCCATGCTAGCTTCTTGTTTTCAAAATTGTTTGCATGGTTCCTTACATGTTTTTAGAGATATCGATCGATTTCGATTGAGTTGAACTATCGACTCAAGTTTTTATAGCCACAGTGATATGATCTGATCCCCTACATAAGAGAAGGGATAGATACTGATCCCCTGCCTAGGAGAGGCACTAATTCATACTTAGAACATTCTGAAGAGCCTTTCTCCTGATCTCTCTTACTCGTTACTTTATATTTTGTCTGAGCTTTATTTCTGGACTCCATGATCACATCTCTTGGTTGCTTTCCTTGTACACTGTCGAGTCTAACTTGTCCAATAATCTAGATATAGCCGGGTCAAAATGCTGGATAACTTGCCCCCCAAAGTACATCTTGTTTCAAACATTACGTGCTTTGAATCGAAGCAAGTTAGAGTCGTCGAAAAGGATTCCATTCGGCTTCCTGAACAGTCGTTATCCTTCTATCAAGTTGTCTTTCCAAAGAGTCGTATCTCTCTTTCTTTATCATGATGTTTGGTCGATATTATTCAGTATAAATCCAAAATGTAGTCCTCGGTCTTGTCTATGCTCGGTTCCATTAGCTTGTCGATCGAGTTAGTAGGCGTTAGTTATTTGAACCAGTTCTCTCTCAGGAGTCATCGGGTAATAACTCAATTTCTGTCAAGTTAAGAAATTGAATGTTGAGTTTGTACAAGTGGACATAAATTCATGTACACATTTTTGTCATTGGCTCTCAGACAAGCTTACACACTGATGGGTCCTTTCCGATTCTAGGTAGTTCAAGTGTAGTTGTATTGCAATTTTCCGTTGTTTTTTTACTTTTTTGAAACAAGGGTTCTGTACCAATCCCCTAGGCCGGGGGATTGGTACCGATACCTTTGTTTTTAAACACTTAGCCACTTTAGGGTTTAAGATAGTGGCCCGCTTCTGCATATAAGCTAAATACGTAGCTAGTCCTCCCCCATTTCATTCACTTAGTAACCGAACCCATCCTCTTCCTCGTAGCTCCCATAAAAAAGCTTAAACTCGAGAAATCAAGCATCCCTTCCATAATTCTTCGTCATCATGATCGACAATCCACCCAACAACTCACATTGTTCACCTTACATAAGGTCTCGACCCAATTTTAAGTCGAATTTGAACCTATATTTCATCTTGGGTCAAACCCACGAGTTCCGACCTCGAATCGCTCTTCATTTTCATGTATAGGTGGGTTTTGGATTTGAATTGAGACGAGGTGGATTCACTTTGAGTTTCACGTTGATAGGAATGCTGGAATAAATTGGGAAGTGTAGTGTGAATGGACTTGGGTTTATAAGGATCGACTATGGCTTAATGGAGTTAAGATAGACTGATTCAACATGATGGGGTCGGTCGTGGTATGTTGGAGGGATCGGTGTGGTTGGAACCGAGGGATCAGTTGTGGTATGGGAGAGATGAAATTACGTAAGGCAAAACTGCCCAGGCTAGAGATTGGTTATGTTCCCTTGCCGTATAGGAACTAGTCATTTTCCAGCTTATGTGAACTTGAACACTTGAACTTGCTTACACAAATGGACTCAAACTCGAACCTTAAGAGCACAAGCATAAAAATGAACACTTGCATTTGGATGTGAATACACATGCATATGACTTTAAACTTGGATATAAACACTTGAGATTCGGAACAGGACTTTAACATGATTTAGAGACTTGCATAAGATCTTGGACTTGAACATTCGGACTTTACCTTCAAACACATTTGACTTAAATATGCATAACATATGGATATGAATAAAAATACCACACTCCAATATGCTGATAACTGATCCCGAATTTTATGTGAAATCCACAACCATCGACATGAATACCGGTTGGGATGGTCAGCGATGACGGTCACTCGGTCGAATCCCAAAGTCTCATCACATATGTCGCTTAATCTTGAATTGTTTATTTCTACACTGCATAACACTGCACTACATTGCACCACTCACTAGGTTACTTTTTATTGGGGAAACATGTTTCTTTCACTAACAATGGCTATCTACTAGGTTTGATAGCTATGGGTTCTAAACGCTTAGGAGCTTTTAGCGGCTATGGCTATTGAATAAACTACTTCGCTCGATGATTCTGACGTTGAGTCATGCTCTGCAACTATATATGCATGGCACACTTAGGGCAATTAATCAGAATAGATTGAAAGTTCTTAACAAGTGTCTGAAATTCATGTGAATCCAAAAGCAGAAGATGAATCAGCTCCTGACACTTTAGAAGATGCTATATTTTTAGAAGATCTAGAAGACTCCATGGCTTTGAGAGTTGATAAGGCTTCTCTCCGCAGACTTTGCATCAAACATCGAATCCCATATGAGGATGTACGAGCGTCCTCTCGTACTGATAGAGCTCACTCACCTTTGGAAGGATATACTGCTTGTAACAAGCATATGTGCTGGGTAGGATGCATCCCACCTTTAAATCCATTCATCCAAAAGATGTTACATCATCTGAGATTAGCTTCGACCCAATTGCATCCGAACAGTTATGCATTTCTTCACTATACATATATGATACTCCTTGAATTCTTATACTGTGAACCAAAATCGGAGGACATTCGGTTCATTTTCAATTTCAAGTGACGAAAGGTAAGCCTCTCATATATATTTCTTAAATCAACCAGTAACTACCAAGTCATGGCTGGTGCTTGAAATAAGATAAGTGCTTTTAGGAATGAGTGGTTTTATGTGCATTGCCCCTTGGATTCGCGGGACAATGGCTAGAAGGACATGAGTGTCGTTTTACTCAACCTTGAGTGCTTTTATTCAAGATATACTTTGAACTGCGTAGTTCTTTGAGCCTTGCATGTAGCTATCCACATCCCATAAGTGATATTTAGTCAGAGGCATTCGCTGAGCTTAGGAATATGTCTTTGGAAGATAGAGATGTTAGATCCCTTGTTACCAATGAACGTCTCTTCGCCTTCGGCTTGTTATAAGAGGGTCGTAGCATTGGGTTAATAGGAAATACTGATAAGGAAGTGAAAGGAAGAAGAGGTGCTACTCAACAGGGAGGTGGCGATGTTAATCCTATCATGCCCTCAGTCGAGGAGGCTCAGGATGATGCTGAATAAGGCGAAATAAGGGGTGGTACTAATGATCCCAGTCATGATGATGTGGGTTCAAGCTATGAGCCTGCAGTCAGATCCTCCCAAGACACACGGCTTCTCGCCTTAGAGAAGTGAAAATGAAAGAGGCTCGTTTACGAGCTTCGTTGAGGGCAAGTCGCCAAGCAGCCAAAGGTAACCACTGCTGCCACAGATCAATCTACTTCTTTGCCTCAAGAAAATTTATTTGAGGGATAGTCGAACATCCCGATCACAGATGATGTCGGGAATTATGATTTTGCTAACATGAGCCTCGAAGGGTATGATTCTCCTATCTGAATTGGTTCTGACATTCCTTCCACTAGCATCGAAGAGATCACTCCTGCTAGTAAAGCTCCAGAATTTGGTTAATTGGGGGGACACTAGCACACTCACGATTACATGCACTGCACTGCACGACACTTATCTATCTTTAATTCTAGCGATGCTGATACATCTTTGTTTTGTTTGTATGTTCCATAGGATGCACTTGCAAACTACGATCGCTTGAAAAAGTCATCATATTCTCAACCGTCTTATTTCGGGTCCAATCAAGGTCCGGATTTTGGTCGATAGCCTGGCTAGGATAGAGAAGGCCATAACGGAAGGGAGGACTGGGACAGAAGTCATAAATCCAAGGATTCCTCATCCAGGCACAAAATAATGTCCCAGTCTTCTCACCACAAGGTTGCGACCTACACCCCGTCGTCTATAGTAGTAGCAAGTCATTACCTCATGCCTCTACTTTTGCTACACTACCTAAGCAACATTCATGTTCATCTGGCATCCAGCGATCTTTTTAATGCCGGGCTGGCATAGGCAGTCAAGGCAAACGGTCCCTCTTAGCCCCAACTACTCTCGATGGCACTGCTGCATAAAAGATGGTCGAGCTCAAGGCCACCTTTCCTAAATTATCTTTTGATGAGTTCGAATTTGTTCCTGCTTTGCATTTGATTCCTCTAGAGGCCAAGGACATGATGCTCTCTTATATTAGTGATGTCTACATCCAGCATTGCACAATCCAACATGTGGCTGAAAGGATTTCCGAAATGTCGATGGAAAGAAAGTGTGAGATCAATCACTTAACTCTAGAAGCGATTCACGGTAAAAACACCATCATACACTTGGATGAAGAAGTCAAGGGGAAGAATACAAAGCTAGCCGATGCTAAGAAAAGGGCCATCGAATCTTCTGAAGCAGTGGAACATTTGATAAAAGTGCACCAAGCTGAACAGGATACTGCTGTTTGCCATAGTGGAGCTTTAGCCCTTGAGAAAGATGTTCTGTAGAAGGAGAAGGATGCCCTAAAAAAAGATAACGACGCCTTGGCCCTTCACATTTAGCAACTTAAGGAGGAGCTCAAGAAGGAAAAAAAAGATAAACTTGAGGCTCAACTGAAGGCCCAATGATATTGCGAGGAACTCATCGAAGCTCGCCTGATCAAGATTGAGGCTGATAAACAACTTGGACAAATAAAGACCCTAAAAAAGGAAGCTAAGGAGGCTGGTCGAATGGAGATGAAGGATGACTTTGATCCCCTGTTGGTATATTACAACGCAAGTGTCCTCATGAACTACAACCTTCGCTTCCTTGGAGAAGGATATCCCAAGTCGCTAGTCAAAGCTTGGGACTTTATTGTTGAGCTGAAGAAGAAATCCATTAGTGGCACTTAGGTTGATGAAGAGTAGCTTATGCATGAAATCTTATGTGATGAAGAGCCTGACAAACTCATTGATGCTCGACTTGGTTTACTCCATGTCCCAGCGATCACCCAGAAGGGGAAAGATTGTGGTGAAGCCTCCGAGTCTAGCTCTCAAGGCCCTCTCACAAGTCAGACAAATGGTGCCTCAGCTTCTCATGCCTCTGCAAAGGAGTAGGCTACGATCCAAATCATCCTGAAATCCATAATTCTTTTGGGCTATCTCTAGTTCTTGAAGGTGGCACTCCAGCTATGATCGAAGGCCAATCTAGAGAAGGTATATCACTCACCTCCTAGGCGTTCGAGAAAGTTTACATCTCGCATATGAAAGTCATGTGCTTACCCATTGAACCTTGTGAAATTTCGAGTCTGTCTGCATCTGTACATGCTCCTGATGGTGAAGCCATCCTAGAATAGTAGGCACTAACCAAATATTCTATAGCGGTCATCACTTCATAGATGATCTTGACCCTCCAATCCACTGAGACTCTTGGCTCGGATGCTAAAGTTATAGCGGCTTTGAATGAAGAAAAGACCGATGATCAACAGGCCCAGGATGAGACGGATGACGTCATAGTGACCCATGCCTTTGAGCAAGCAAACAAACATAGCTTGAAAGAGTGAACTAAGAAGGAAGAGTTGGATAAGCAATTCAAGAAGGAGCATGCCGAGGTAGATTTCACTCCACTCCAAGTCTTACTACCTAACAGTATCATCCCTGAAAAGGTCGACCCTTCCGTATCCCAAAGCTAGACCGCTTATGTTTCTATCTCTAAAGGTATTTCACCTAAGGGTGGCAAGGGTAGAGGAAGGTTGAAGAGGAAATACAAGGGTGAGAGCTCCAGCGAGTCTACCTCGAAGAAGTCCAAGAAGGACAAGAAATGGCCGTCGACTCGGTTGGGGCTATGTATAGCTAGGTAGCTACTTCCTTTTTAGTGGCCATGATTATGTGGGTATAGCCCCGCTTTTGGTTTCTAGTCTTCGAAATAAACTTGTTCTTAGCTTTCCAAGCTTTTTTCTTATGAGTAAAAACTTCTTTCATTTTTGCTTAGTTCCTATGTGAATTCGGTTAAGTGTTTGAGCTATTGCGTGTTCCATTCAATGTACTTGTAATTACCCGCTCGTCATTTAAGTTGTTATGTCACTTAGTCACCTATTTCTTCGAGCATCGATCCGATAAATCTATTTCAAGGCCTCTCCTCGATCAGGGCCTTGAGTTGCATCAAACACTAGGCACGAGCCATGGTGTTACACTATCATATTCAGTGGTTAAGTGATTATACTTCCGCCTCCAGTCTCGAGTTGGTGGAGTTAATCAATGGACGGTCACATTCCATCCATTATAGATTTATACTCCCACTATCGGGTTCAGGTCAGATTCAGCGAATGAGTGGTCAAATCGCACTCGTTTATTTGTTTATACTCTTTCCCACACTGAGAGGATTAGAGTTAGTCGATGGGCGATTAACCACAACTAATTGATGTTTATACTCCAGCCTACACTTCGGGGACTGGAGTTATTCTGATAAATGGTCAAATCACATTTTTCTTGGTTAATTCCTTTATCCCCAAGTTAAAGGAAAATTTTGAAGAGTGGTCGGTCCTACCACGTCCATTTCTACTTTATATTTCTCCTTATGAATCGCGGGATGGAAATTAGCTAATGGATGGTCAAGTCACATCCGTTCTATGTTTAATATTCAACCCATCGGATCGTAGGCGAGATTTAACAGATGAACAGTCGAGTCATGTTCATTTGATCAATTCGAAGATGGACCTGGGAACTTGGTTGGCACCAGACTCAAGGCACTTGCTGGTCTATATTAGGCATACGTAGATGTAAGTCGATCGCATGTCATAACTATTAGACTACGCACAAACCAGTTACGGATATGGAAGAAACTTCAAGTTTTGTTACCAACTGAAAGAGAAAGTTGAAAGTCTACGGGGTGGATCGTGTAGTGTATATGCAAGTATATGTGACAAAATATATGATGCAACTAAAATAATATTAATCTAAGTAAATATAGAATAAGCACACCAGAATTTTATACTAGTTCGGACCTCCCATCCTACGTCCAATACCGAAGCTCCCCTTCAGAATTCGACTATCAAAAACCCTCGCTTCGCCCAGAGGAATAGGCTTGGTTACAATGAGTTGTTCTTGTCAGATGTGTGTTCTAATGTAACACGGATGTTGACTAATTAGTACAATTGCTTCCAATATATTTCTAAGGAATATTGTCTATGAAGAACCGAGTATATGGAAGAGTGAATACAAGTAAAGATTGCTAGAGTGTAGAGATCAAGAATATAGAATAGAGTATAGAATTAGAAAGCGTAAGTAAGTGAAGTAAGTTAGTGTTCTCTTGATTCTTGATGCTATATATAGTTGTAGATAGGTATCTTGAGTAGTTACATCCATTAATGAATCCTCTAAGGTTGCTTCTGTTGATGGTGAAGAGTTGTGGCGAAGAGAAGCGGAGATGTCCATTCACATGTGGCAGTTGCCGTTCATTTCTGAAGTTCGAGTTTGAATTTAGACGTCTGGTATTTGTTTCAGACGTCTGATACTATATATTTTTTGAATATAGTAGAGGATCAGACATCTTAGTGCTATTACCAGACGTCTGGTTTAGCCTGTTTGTTGTTCCAGAGAACTATTTCAGACGTCTGGCTTGTGCACCCAGACGTCTGATATGGTGCATGTCAGTTTTTGTGCATCCTTTCTTTTACTTCCTTGTACCTATCGACTTATAGTCTCTTGCAGCTTCCTTTAAACCTCGTTCTTGTCTTTCTAGTGATGTTGTTCTAGCAAGTACTGTATATATAAATATATATGTATATTCAATTTCCATTGTATAGTTGTTTTCATCGAAACCGTAGATTGAATTTCCTAACATTCTCCCCCTTTTTGATGATGACAACTATACAATGTACTTAGATATAATTTTATAAATCTCCCCCTGAATATGTGCTTACCATTATTTCTCCCCCTTTGGCATTATCAAAAAGCATTAATACAAGAATATCTATGTGTTTAGTACGTAAGTGATTTACAGGGTTTTTCGATAAATTTATTGCACTTGTATTATCGCAATATATTGGTGATTTATCGATAACTTTTCCGAAATCCTTAAGCATTTATTGCATGTATATCACTTGTGCACATGCTAAGGTCGCTGAAATATATTCGGCTTCGCAAGCGGATAAAGCGACACAGTTTTACTTTTTGCTAAACCATGAAACCAACGATTGTCCGATAAAATGACACGTTCCGCTAGTACTCTTACGATCTGTTTTACATCCACCGAAATCCGCGTCGCTATATGAAACAAGTTCAAACGATGATCCCTTAGGGTAAAACAAACCGTAATCTCTAGTACTAGATAAATATCGTAAGATACGTTTAACAGCTCTTTGGTGAGACTCTTTTAGTTTTGCTTGAAATCGGGCACAAAGACATGCGCTCATCATAATGTCGGGTCGACTAGCCGTCAAATATAGTAAGGAGCCAATCATACTACGATATAATTTTTCATCAAAATCTTTTCCATTATCATCCTTTTCTAAGTGAACACTAGTACTCATTGGTGTTGGTTTGCTCGAAGTTTTATCCATTCCAAAACGACGTAATAAATCGTTACAATATTTTTCTTGATGAATAAAAATACCATTTTCAAGTTGTTTTATTTGTAAACCTAGAAAGAAATTTAATTCACTCATGTGAGACATTTCAAATTCACTTTTCATAATATTTGAAAATTGAGTACAAAGATTTTCGTTAGTTGAACCAAAAATAATATCGTCTATGTAAATTTGTATAACTAAGATGTCATTATTTTCTCGTTTAATAAATAAAGTCGTATCTATTTTACCTATTTGAAAACCAGATGCAATTAAATGATTCTTAAGACGTTCGTACTAGGCACGGGGGGCTTGCTTTAAACCATATAGGGCTTTGTGCAATTTATAAACATGATCGGGATATTTTTTGTGAACAAATAATGGATGTTGTTCAACATATACGTTTTCTTTAATAAAACCATTTAAAAAAGCACTTTTGACGTCCATTTGAAATAATTTAAAATTGTGATGACTTGCAAAAGAAAGTAATGTATGTATGGCTTCGAGTCTTGCTACTGGAGCAAAAGTCTCATCATAGTCGATACCTTCTTCTTGATTATAACCCTGAGCGACTAAACGTGCTTTATTCCTAACTATATTTCCATTTTCATCTGCTTTGTTTTTAAATACCCATTTTGTTCCAATAACTGATTGATTTCCTGGTCTTGGTACTAATTCCCAAACATTATTACGTTCAAATTGATTTAATTCTTCTTGCATGGCTATTATCCAAAAATCATCGTTTGAAGCTTCTTTATAATTCTTTGGTTCAAAATTTGACACAAATGCAATATGACTTATTTGGTTAAGTTGATTTCTAGTTACTCTGGACTTAAGATCCCCAATGATATTATCTTGTGGAAGATCTTTTAGAATTCTAGAGGGTGACACTAGAGTATTATTTTGTGCATTTGTCTCATTATTAGATGAGTTTGTTGTATTTGTTATAGGAATAATTTCTTCATCGTCATTAGTATGATTGTTAAGGAAATTTTCATCAAATGAAACATGTAAACTTTCTTTAATTGTGTTAGTACGTTTATTAAAAATTCTATATGCCTTGCTACGATCCAAATATCCAACAAAGATTCGTTCATCGGCCTTCGGGTCGAATTTTCCTAAATTATCTTTTATATTTAATATAAAACATTTTGATCCGAAAGTTTTAAAGTATGATACTTTAAGTTTTCTTCCAAAAAAATTTTTGAAGCAAGTATGTTTAGTCATAGGTCGTATGGTTACTCGATTCAAAACATAACAAGCTGTAGCAATAGCTTCAGCCCAAAAATGTTTTGGTAAACCACTACTATTTAATAGTGTTCGTGCACAAACGTACGATTTTTTCTTTCTACTACACCATTTTGTTGTGGTGTGCGGGGAAAAGAGAAATTATGACTTGTGCCCTTTTTATTACAAAAATTAGTAAAAAGATCATTTTCGAATTCTCCACCGTGATCACTTCGAATATTCTTAATTTTCAAATCCATTTGAGTTTTAATTTTTTTAGCAAAAATTGTAAACATACCAAAAGTGTCACTTTTATGTTTTAAAAATAAGGTCCATGTATATCTTGAAAAATCATCAACTATTACGAAAACATATTTGTTGTGATTTATAGATCGTACTTGAGTTGGACCAAATAAATCTGTATGTAATAATTCTAACGGTTGTTTTGTAGAAATATTATTTTTAGATTTAAAAGAGCTTTTCTTTAGTTTACCGATTTGACAAGCGTCACATAAATTTTCTAGTTTATAATTTATTTTAGGTAAACCTCTAACTAGCTCATATTTTGCTAATTTATTAATATATTTAAAATTAATATGACAGAATCGTTTATGCCACAACCATGGATCGTCATGTTTGGCGGTTAAGCATAAGTTTGAATTTCGATTTATATTTATATTTATATTTAAGACATAAATATTTTTGTTTCTAAAACCTTCAAAGATAAGTTGTTTGTTATTGTCGAAAATATTACATCTATCTTTTTCGAAATTAATTTGAAAATCTTTATCGCATAATTGACTAATGCTAAGTAGGTTGTGTTTTAAATTTTCTACTAACAAAACATTTGTAATAATAGGAGAGTTAGAAATACCAGAGTTGATGACTTCTTCGATGCCAACGACGTATCCTTTTGAGTTATCTCTAAAAGTTACCGTTCCACCATCGATATATGTTATATTTGATAGCATTTTTGCATTTTCGGTCATATGCTTGGAGCAGCCACTATCAAGTATCCATTTCTCCTTATTTTTTATTTTCGGTACCTGCAAGATAAAAATGATTTAATTGGTACCCATATACTTTGTTAGGGTCCTAGATGTTAGGAGGAGCAGGTAGCCACACCCAAGAAGGTTTGGTACCTTTATGAACATAATTTTTATTATAGACTACATTATCTAGAAAATTATTAATATGTTTTTGTCTAATCAAATTATTATTTGTCATAGGAATCCAAATTTTTATGTTTTTGGTATTCGTATTAGACTTAGGTGATCTTTTAGTCTTTTGATAAATAAAACTATACTTCTTAATATTATTCCCTTTTTGTTTAGGAATATTTTTAAATCCTATTCCATTTCTATTACCTGAAGATTTTGAAGTTTTGATAAGATTTTCCAAATCTTGTTTTCCTTTATTAAATTTTGAAACATTATTTTTAATTTTATCTAATTTTTCTTTTAATTCAAAATTTTCAATTTTCAATGTTTCTATATTACTTTTCAAGTTGATATTTTCTTTTAAAAAGTTATCCTTTTCTAGTTTAACTTTTCCAAAATCAATAGATATAGTCTCATATTCAACTAAACTACTTTTATTTTTTCTTGAGATAATTCTAGTTCCTCCTCTAAAATAATTTTTTCATCTTTTAACATTCCTATTTCAAGTTCTAATCGATTTATTTTGGCTATGTGTTCTTTATTCAATTTTTTAATTTGTCTAAATTTATCATCTAATTCCATGCTAAGCTCTAATAATTCATCATAGCTAAGTTCGGGACATACCTCATCAGTTTGTGCCATAAAACATACATTAGCTTGTTCTCCGTTACTATCGCTGTCACTATCTGATGATGATAAAGAATCCGAGTCATCCCATGTTACTTTGAAAGCTTTCTTCTTTTTGAATTTTTCAAATTTGTTCTTCCTTTTATCATTGTTGAGCTTGGGACAATCTTTCTTCATATGTCCAAATTGATCACATTCATAGCATTTAATTGACGTTTGATTTGTTGAGCTTGATTTTCCTCCTTTCTGAAATCTGGTCAATTTCCTAAACTTCTTGAATTTGTTGTAGTTTTTGGCAATAAATACGATGTCTTCTTCGTTTAAGTCGGAGTCTTCATTTGTTGTTGGAAATGCTATGTTTTTATTCTTCGAATTTTGTTCTTTTCTTGCCTAAAGATTAGCTTCATAGGGCATTAAATATCCTATCAATTCTTCAACTAAGAGTGTTGAGAAGTCATTAGCTTCTTCAATAGCTAATACTTTTCTTTCCCACTCTGGAGTTAAAGAATTGAGTATTCTAGATACTAAATCAAAATTTGTGAATTTAATTCCTAGTGCCATTAAATCGTGTTGAATAGTTTGGAATCTAGAGTACATGTCCACTATAGATTCATTTTGTTTCATTTTAAATGATGAAAATTGATTTTGTAAAATTGAAATTTTAGTTTGCTTAACTTTGTTCTTGCCTTTGTGTGTAACTTGTAAGGTACGCCAAATATCATATGTAGTGTTACATAACATAACACGTGAAAATTCATTCTTATCTAATGAACAAAATAAAACATTCATAGCTTTGGCATTATTAGAAGCTGCGGTTTTTTGTGCATCATTCCATGTGTTCATAGCAGTGTCAGGTGCTTCATATTTATTTTGAGTGGCTGACCAAATTTCTAATCCATTAGCTTCAATAAAAATTCTCATACGTGTTGACCAATATGCATAATTAGAACCATTAAAAAGTGAGGGATGTGCTGTGGATTGGCCTTCTTGAAAAATACTTTCCATATTAAAGTGATTCAAATACGTGTTATTGTACTTTGATCAAACCTTGCTCCGATACCAATTGAAAGTCTACGGGGTGGATCATGTAGTGTATATGCAAGTATATGTGACAAAATATATGATGCAACTAAACTAAAATAATATTGTAACGACCCGGAATTTTCGATCCCGAAAATTCCAGATAGTTAGGAAAAAGAAGAAAGAGATAGAAGAATAAGAAGAACAGAACACCAAACATCTCACATACGCAGCGGATAAAATATAATAATAAATAATAACAGTTTACAAAAGAATACTCTATCTGTCGATTACATTTAATATACATCAGAGTTTCACATTTATACAGTCACTGAATATATACAATTTTCATGCCTCAGATTAATAATAATATAAATACAGTGGAATATTCTATTCGCTCTTGCCATCCAGCTCTCCTCCTGAGCTCCAGAACGTATCTACCTGAAAATCTGTAACACTCGGTCTGACCCGAGCATTACATCAAGGTAACACCCGGGTCAGGCTGGAAACCAGCGTGAGTAAACCCAACTAACATGGGATACAAAAATACAACTCGTATAAACCCGGGGTAACTTATCAATTTAACAAATTCACAATTTTCTATAGACAACACTTATACCACACATCAATTTCTAAGTACCAATCTTAGTTAAAATAATTCAATCTACTTAAATCATTTCATTCCGGCTTATTGATTTCACAAATCAACTTATAGAAATTTTCGAAGTGGTTTCGGGTATTTCCTAATACCCGACCCCGGTCTCTTCGAGTCACATACCATCCTATCCCAAGTTATCCAAATGAAAAACACAACATTTCATATCAGAGATATCAACTCATTCAAAGCATTCCATACAATTCAATCACCCATAAGCAAAACTTAATCACTTCCAAATTAATTAAATTAATCCTGATTGGATTACTAACCTCATCTACTTAGATTCCTTCATTCAATATTAATTGATTTCAAATCAAATAATTAATCAACCCTTCCATATCCATTTAAATTAATTAATTCCCCTGGATTAATTATCTTTCAATTACATTCAAGTAATTATCTTTAGTTCATTTCACGATATTCATTTCTTAATCCCAAATCAATAAGTACATCTTAATTACCTCATGAATTAATTAACTATTTTAATTACATTAATCCAAAATTATTTATATTAATTAACTGCTCATAAGTCACTTATATTGATTTATTTCTTCACTAATCAATCTCTATTTACGTCATTGATTATAGAAATTTATGATTTCTCATTTACATTTCAATTTATTCTAATCTAATTTAATTACATTAATGAAACCACAATATTAATCATTTTCGGTTAATCCCAAACTGTAATTAACTATCTTTCATTTTACTTCATTCATAAATTAATTACCCCTTACTTAACTATCTTAATTAATCTCTTGATTAATTTCACAAAGTAATTATATTTTATTAATTACATTAAGTAATTATTTATCACACCATCAAATGATTATTGTGAATTACTTATACTTAGTTAATTAACTTACAACTTAATTTATTATTTATTCAACACTTTAATTACAAAGTTAAATAACCCAAATCATTAATTAATTGAATTAATTAATTATCCATTTTAATTCCCCTGTTAATTTAATATATCACAAATCATTAAGCCTTTAGTAACTTTTAAAACGGAACATTTTCTTATTTATGTTTTAAGTTTAAAACAACTTAAGATTCTCAATACTTCGAGTTAAGCAACAATTAACTCGAGAACCATCCAAAACCAAAATCACCAGATCATAAATTCACAGTGCTTCAAATCAATTCAATCATTCAACCAAATATTTAAATTTAACCATTTAAATTTAAATATTAATCCAACAAAGTGAGATTTACTCACCTTTGATTTGTTTTTCGCAATCCATTCCCATCCGGCTTGTTTCCTTTCAGATTCTAACCTTGTATAAATAGTTTTACGATTTATTAATATCTTACAAACTCGAACAATTAAATTCCCATTTATAAATTCGACTAACCAATGAACTATTTTAAACTACAAATCTTATTTTAAACTGATTTCCCTTTAATAAAATTATTTTTAGCTACTAAGATAATTGAATAGGTCTATTAAACAAATCTACCTCCATAAACAATATTTTAAAGTTAAGCTAGTAAGTGAAAATATTCATATATATTCTAACTCCTTATCTAAATTTTGGAAATCGAATTATTTTTATATGGATCCTATAACAACCTTTAAAAATTCCTATATATTTTTTTTCAACCTTATCCATAAATTTTTTTTCCTGTTATAGACTTTACATTTATTTTATTCAAACGAGTATAACCAAAAAGAGAAAAGAGAATACTCACTGCCTCACAGACGATCGCGAGCTCCAGACAAATCGGCTGCTATCACCATAGTCCATCACTGCGACCACACTCGAACACAGATGCACTACCATCGCGCGTGCCCTAGCACCCACACGCTCCACCGAAAAACTCGCTATCGCCTATCTCAAATTGACGCCACTGTATGCTCGAAAACCCTAGCTCATCTTCCCCTTTTCGAGCCACCGCTCTTCTTGTTGCTGCCAATCGCGACTCGGTTGTAAGTAAAACCCCACTCGTGATCACCCCCTCTGCTTAAATCGATCGAACATGGCTTCGGCTCAGCTTCCATCAAGACCAACCCTCCCCAATTTCTGCCTCGCGAGCTCGAAAGCATCGCATCGCGATTCCAGAACATCGTCGCACTCCCTCCTCTTTGCGCCGAAGGATGGAGTTCGCTTCGATTCATGAGAGAGAGGAAAGGGGGTTTCAATTGCTTTAGGGAATTTCGAAGAGAGTGAGGAGAGACAGAGCGATGGCCATAATCCTTTTTCCGTTTCCTGATGTAGATTGAAGACGAGAAATCAACTCGCGTTGATTTCTTATGTATTTATTATTATATATTTTCTTTTTTTTAGATGAATTCGATCTGCCTTCGAGAACCAAGAGAGGGACGGGGATGATATAAATTTGGGGATAGCTTCCTGAGAAAGATTGTGGTAAAAATATCTTGTGTTGTTAAAATATCTTGCCAATTTATTTTAGATTTTTTTTAATTATTATTATTATTATTATCTTATATAAAACTTCCAAAATGCCTCATCGATTGCTATTTAATTTTCGAACTCCTCTTAAGGAATGCCGCGAGGCGATTATAAAGCTTTACCCGTATTCCGAACACGATGGAACGTGTTTCGGAAGCTAATTTAATCGTATGTGGAAGTTAGCGTTATAAATCGATTTAAAATATTAAATTATCGATGTTAATTTCAACGCGTTTCTCACCCGTACGAGCAAACGGTAAGTCCAAACGCTACGAAAATTGAAATCCGATAATAACTAACTATTATGGATCCAATGGAACTGGTTTCGTCGAATTCCAAGACTGTGCCCCGGAAGGCTATTTTTAAATTCAATTTAAACGATATATTTTCAAAACGGAACAAAACACTTCCAAATTTGATTTTATCACTTTTACCATCTTCAGTATTATCATTATAAATTTTATAAGCCTTCAAATTAAAATTTCATATTCAACATTTTACCAAATTTCGAATTATATAATTCAATAATTTAATTATCAATAAATACTGTTATCTTGTTTTCAAATTAAAATTAACTTTTCAAATGTTTAAAAATTAATTAATTATTCCAATTTAAATTGTTAAAAATCCTGGGTCGTCACATTCCTCCCCCTTAAAAGAATTTCGTCCCCGAAATTACTAGTCAGGAAGAATGGACCAATACTCGTTTATCTTTCCCCCAAAACCAACAGTTCAACATCTTACCAACTATCTTTTATAAAAGACCCCTTTTCATTCTTACTAACTTCCCAAACTCTCCCACAGTTCCCAAACAATATCCTTTTCTCAATTATTCAAATTTAAATTTAAATCAAATTTTGAATTATCAAAATTTTCTCAAAAATTTTCTAACTCTCTAAATTTTCAAAAAAATTTTGCCAGCATCTCCTTTGCGCGGCTGGCTCGGTACGACTACAAAAGGCTTCTACGGGCTCCCAAATTTCAAAAAGAAAACAAAAAGCCAAGTGGCTAGATCAAAAACCCAATCCAATTTCATACAGAAATTTAATACATACCTTTTGTCGGGCAATTCAAATTTATCTTTTGGAATGAATTCCAAATTTCTTTCCCTTTTATACCTGCATATCCCACTTAGCAACAATATCCAATCGTAACCTTTCAAATCATTTTATACCCTTACTTACATAGGTTTTCATATTTACCTTTATTCAAATTGGATTTAATTTAATTTAAAATTTGAATATTAAATTTCATCTTCCATTTATAACTGATTCTTATTAGTTCCATCAACTAATTTATTTTAATTTCCAATTTGAAATTGTTTTGCCGTTAACAAAAATTTTCCAAAAATTTTCTAACTCTCAAAATTTTCAGAAAATTTTGGCAGAGTCTCCTTTGTACGGAGGAGCTTTTGCAATTTGACAAAAGATATAAATATATATACATCGACCCACACGGTCGGAAAAGCAAAAACAGTTCATATTTCCTATTTTATTTGCGTAGGCGTACCTTAATTTAGCATTTAAGCAAGCAGCTTATTTATTTTAGCATATATCACGTCCAAATCCAGCCAACAGGCCTTCAGGTACCTGTACTATCTAAATTTAAATACGTAAGTGTCATATATAGAAAATTCATTAGCGTTCCACTTACTTTCAATAGTTAAACACCTACATTACATAAGCAACAAGCACCAACATTTCCATAAGCGATTCATATGATTTAAAAAGTCAATTCAATTGCTTCCAACCAAATTTTTATGCCCTTTCATTAAATTTTAATGGTTTACAACTTAAATGCTTACATTTAATTTATTTTTAACCCAAACAAGCTTATATTCACTTCAATTCATTCTAAAACCAATTTATTTACTCTTTATCAACTCATAAAATTTAATTACCTTTGTTTACGTCAAACAACAACTATTTTATGTAAATTTGGCGATATTTGCATTTCATTTCAATTCAGTCAGACTTCATCCATTTATTACTTAATTCAATTATCCCATTTTAAACTTTTAATTTACTTATTTAATTCGTTTTCGAATTTATTTTACTAATACAGGGCCATTCTCCATTTATTTCTATTCACTTGGGTTTTGTTGGCAACTCTAACCATTTCTATTATAATTCACTTTTATTCCATCGACAACACCCCTCTAATACCTAATATACTTGCAAATTTCATTAAATATTATTCAAATCACACTTTTTCAATCCAACTCTATTTTATTTTTACAACATCTTCACCCTTTTAATTCATTATCAGATCCAAGTCGAATTCTATTTACAATTCGAATTCATTTCCAAACTCCATTATTAACTTACAATCCATTTTATTTAACCGAGATAGATTTTATTAACATGCTCTATCAAATAATTATTTAGTTAATTATCTTACTTCCAACTTTTAAATCAATATTCGATTTTTATTACAAAAACTACTTCTTTAAATTTTCCTGAGTCCAATTTTATTTTATAATTCCAGTTGGATTTTCCTTTTAATTTTCCCAAAATTCCAACACTTCTATTTAAAAATTTTAGAACGTCTTTAAATTCATATAATATTATTAAAATGGCTTTTTATAAAAATACTTCTTATAACTCGATGTCTCAACCAGTCCATCCTTGTTCTCACAGAAATTTAGTCATACGTTGATCAGGCGTAGGACTGAAAATCTATAAGTACTTAGCAGACTCATTTTCAACATCCAGTGAAAATATTTCGAAAATAATTTTACTAAAAATATCGAAAATAGTTTACTGAAAATATCTTTGGTGAGAATGCTCTGGAAATCATCACACCCATCCATGGTCACAGTTACATCCTGGGTTACGTTGCCGTCGCAGCAAAAGTCCATGTAACTGATTACACCATAGAACCCACGACAGATCGCAGTTACATTCCAGGGTTACGTTGCCATCACAGCAAAAGTCCATGTAACTACAAGCTCTCAGCGGACTCTCGATTACGCTGTCGAAATGAAACTTCTCCACTCCTACATAGGTCGCAGTCTACCGATGTAAAATCAAACATAGACTGTTGGCTCTCAGCGGCACACACGACTTTCGCTATGTTACCATAGTGTCGCAGTCTACCGATATAAAATCAAACGTAGACTGTTGGCTCTCAGCGGCACACATGACTTTCGCTATGGTCTGTAGTAGATCGCAGCGACATCGAGTTACACTGTCGTCACAGCATAACCCAAATGCCTCTGTAGGCACCAGCCCCTCGACTTTCGCTACACAATAATCCTCAGGAACTAGTTTTGTCCGGACTCCTCACAGGATCAACTTTAGAACCTCCCCCATAGAGGCTCAAGGCAGTACCACCCAGTGGCACTCCTGAGAAGCTCATTTCAAGGGAGCGCCTTTTTCCCCAGAGCCAATCTCAAACACTTTATACTATACACATATTGTATTTTCCAAATCATACACCTAGTATGAATTCCATATAAGTGCCTTACATAAAATCGATTCCCAAAATCGATAATTCACAAATCAGGCTTTTCCAAAATCCAATAATATCCTTTATATATACATATATATATATATATAATTTTTGAAACTTTGGATCATTTCAAACTTGTATAAAACTCCTTTTATACTCCAACACTTTCAAAAATCCTTTTCTATTTACATTCACTTGAATTTCCATTCACATACTCATAATTGCTTCAATTTCATTGGATTATCATTTCAATCCTTATCTCAATTGAGTATTTAACCAATAACAGTTTGAACTCCGACCAGTTTATATTTAGAAAATAGCTTGAAATTTTAAAACAGATAAATAGTTGAAAAATAATCATTAGTTTGCAAAATAGCTGTAAATAGTTAACTAATTGTAAAATAATTGGAAAATAGTTAAATTGTTATAGTAATTTTAGATAATTGCAAAATAGTTGTGAAATAGTAATTAATTTGTAAAATAGTTGAAAAATAGTAATTAGTTTAGAAAACAGTTGAAAAATGGTTAAATAGCTCCAAAAACAATTGTGAAACAGGTATAAAATAATTTGTCTTTAAGAAAGAAAGGTTGTATATATTTAATAGCTTGGAAAAATATGTTTATATTAAAACAATTTATATTGAAAATAGTCCAGAGTCAAAACTGTTCACCTTCCATCAATTCGATTTAAATTTCCACTTCCATTTAAATTGACCCAATTCCAATTTAAATACTCCAATTCCCATTGGACTTGATTTATTCCCAATTCAAGTTGAATTAATTCTCAATTTCTATCCAATTTCAAATCAAATTCCATTTGATCTTTAAACTTATACAACTTTATTTATAACTTCAATTTTATAACTTCTATTTATAATCAATTACATTCACATTTTGCTTTTAACTCGAAATTATACATTTTATTTAGCCAATATATTTTTATTATTCCATAAACATTCTAATCAAGATTCCAGAGTTTAAACAAATTTCCAAAATTTCAGTATCATCTTATAATTCAACTATATCCAAAATTCTTTGGCAAATTCAATTATCCCTTTGAATTTCAAAACCAAACCCAGTTCACAAACAATTCCAATTTAAAACAATTTGTTAGCAATTTATCTTTTAGAAACTCAAAAATGAACATCGATGATGCTGCAGTCATCATCGACGTTATTTTCCAGTGACCGAAAGAGTTCAATGGTTTTATCTCATTAAAAACATTTCCAAATATTTTTAATTTCAAATCTCCAAGATTGCGAATTCAACACAAATTTTTTTTTTTGAAATAATACTATTATTTCTCCAAAACCTTTGGAAACTACTTTCAAATCAAAGGAATTCTAAATTTCCCAAAAATCTTCAAATCCCTAATCCATCCAATTCATATTTAAACATTACTCTGGAATTTTCATCTTACTTTATTTTCAAATATTCTCTGGAATTCTATTTCAAATTAAAATCCCATTTATTTCCATTTATAAATTACATTTACAATCTATATTTCAAATTCCATTTTGTTATATAAATTTATTCTTCAACTTGGTTATAAGTTTCAATTTGGTCGTATTTTATATTACTTCTTAACTCAATTCCAATAATTTAACAACCAACCACCTAAATATTCATTAGAAAGAAATATTTCTTTATATATCAAAATATATTTTTATATAAATCATTTAAAACCTTTACATAAGAAAATAACAAGTACACTCTCATATAAATATATTCAACTCATTCTAGAGTACTACGGACTCTATTAAATGAGTAATTCCCACCAGAGCCAAGGTTCTCGCTTAACCTTTCTGCTCTGATACCAACTGTAACGACCCGGAATTTTCGATCCCGAAAATTCCAGATAGTTAGGAAAAAGAAGAAAGAGATAGAAGAATAAGAAGAACAGAACACCAAACATCTCACATACGAAGCGGATAAAATATAATAATAAATAATAACAGTTTACAAAAGAATACTCTATCTGTCGATTACATTTAATATACATCAGAGTTTCACATTTATACAGTCACTGAATATATACAATTTTCATGCCTCAGATTAATAATAATATAAATACAGTGGAATATTCTATTCGCTCTTGCCATCCAGCTCTCCTCCTGAGCTCCAGAACGTATCTACCTGAAAATCTGTAACACTCGGTCTGACCCGAGCATTACATCAAGGTAACACCCGGGTCAGGCTGGAAACCAGCATGAGTAAACCCAACTAACATGGGATACAAAAATACAACTCGTATAAACCCGGGGTAACTTATCAATTTAACAAATTCACAATTTTCTATAGACAACACTTATACCACACATCAATTTCTAAGTACCAATCTTAGTTAAAATAATTCAATCTACTTAAATCATTTCATTCCGGCTTATTGATTTCACAAATCAACTTATAGAAATTTTCGAAGTGGTTTCGGGTATTTCCTAATACCCGACCCCGGTCTCTTCGAGTCACATACCATCCTATCCCAAGTTATCCAAATGAAAAACACAACATTTCATATCAGAGATATCAACTCATTCAAAGCATTCCATACAATTCAATCACCCATAAGCAAAACTTAATCACTTCCAAATTAATTAAATTAATCCTGATTGGATTACTAACCTCATCTACTTAGATTCCTTCATTCAATATTAATTGATTTCAAATCAAATAATTAATCAACCCTTCCATATCCATTTAAATTAATTAATTCCCCTGGATTAATTATCTTTCAATTACATTCAAGTAATTATCTTTAGTTCATTTCACAATATTCATTTCTTAATCCCAAATCAATAAGTACATCTTAATTACCTTATGAATTAATTAACTATTTTAATTACTTTAATCCAAAATTATTTATATTAATTAACTGCTCATAAGTCACTTATATTGATTTATTTCTTCACTAATCAATCTCTATTTACGTCATTGATTATAGAAATTTATGATTTCTCATTTACATTTCAATTTATTCTAATCTAATTTAATTACATTAATGAAACCACAATATTAATCATTTTCGGTTAATCCCAAACTGTAATTAACTATCTTTCATTTTACTTCATTCATAAATTAATTACCCCTTACTTAACTATCTTAATTAATCTCTTGATTAATTTCACAAAGTAATTATATTTTATTAATTACATTAAGTAATTATTTATCACACCATCAAATGATTATTGTGAATTACTTATACTTAGTTAATTAACTTACAACTTAATTTATTATTTATTCAACCCTTTAATTACAAAGTTAAATAACCCAAATCATTAATTAATTGAATTAATTAATTATCCATTTTAATTCCCCTGTTAATTTAATATATCACAAATCATTAAGCCTTTAGTAACTTTTAAAACGGAACATTTTCTTATTTATGTTTTAAGTTTAAAACAACTTAAGATTCTCAATACTTCGAGTTAAGCAACAATTAACTCGAGAACCATCCAAAACCAAAATCACCAGATCATAAATTCACAGTGCTTCAAATCAATTCAATCATTCAACCAAATATTTAAATTTAACCATTTAAATTTAAATATTAATCCAACAGAGTGAGATTTACTCACCTTTGATTTGTTTTTCGCAATCCATTCCCATCCGGCTTGTTTCCTTTCAGATTCTAACCTTGTATAAACAGTTTTCCGATTTATTAATATCTTACAAACTCGAACAATTAAATTCCCATTTATATATTCGACTAACCAATGAACTATTTTAAACTACAAATCTTATTTTAAACTGATTTCCCTTTAATAAAAATATTTTTAGCTACTAAGATAATTGAATAGGTCTATTAAACAAATCTACCTCCATAAACAATATTTTAAAGTTAAGCTAGTAAGTGAAAATATTCATATATATTCTAACTCCTTATCTAAATTTTGGAAATCGAATTATTTTTATATGGATCCTATAACAACCTTTAAAACTTCCTATATTTTTTTTTCAACCTTATCCATAAAAAAATTTTCCTGTTATAGACTTTACATTTATTTTATTCAAACGAGTATAACCAAAAAGAGAAAAGAGAATACTCACTGCCTCACAGACGATCGCGAGCTCCAGACAAATCGGCTGCTGTCACCATAGTCCATCACTGCGACCACACTCGAACACAGATGCACTACCATCGCGCGTGCCCTAGCACCCACACGCTCCACCGAAAAACTCGCTATCGCCTATCTCAAATTGACGCCACTGTATGCTCGAAAACCCTAACTCATCTTCCCCTTTTCAAGCCGCCGCTCTTCCTGCTGCTGCCAATCGCGACTCGGTTGTAAGTAAAACCCCACTCGTGATCACCCCCTCTGCTTAAATCGATCGAACACGGCTTCGGCTCAGCTTCCATCAAGACCAACCCTCCCCAATTTCTGCCTCGCGAGCTCGAAAGCATCGCATCGCGATTCCAGAACATCGTCGCACTCCCTCCTCTTTGCGCCGAAGGATGGAGTTCGCTTCGATTCATGAGAGAGAGGAAAGGGGGTTTCAATTGCTTTAGGGAATTTCGAAGAGAGGGAGGAGAGACAGAGCGATGGCCATAATCCTTTTTCCGTTTCCTGATGTAGATTGAAGACGAGAAATCAACTCGCATTGATTTCTTATGTATTTATTATTATATATTTTCTTTTTTTAGATGAATTCGATCTGCCTTCGAGAACCAAGAGGGGGACGGGGATGATATAAATTTGGGGATAACTTCCTAAGAAAGATTGTGGTAAAAATATCTTGTGTTGTTAAAATATCTTGCCAATTTATTTTAGAATTTTTTTTAATTATTATTATTATTATTATCTTATATAAAACTTCCAAAATGCCTCATCGATTGCTACTTAATTTTCGAATTCCTCTTAAGGAATGCCGCGAGGCGATTATAAAGCTTTACCCGTATTCCGAACACGATGGAACGTGTTTCGGAAGCTAATTTAATCGTATGTGGAAGTTAGCGTTATAAATCGATTTAAAATATTAAATTATCGATTTTAATTTCAACGCGTTTCTCACCCGTACGAGCAAACGGTAAATCCAAACGCTACGAAATTGAAATCCGATAATAACTAACTATTACGGATCCAATGGAACTGGTTTCGTCGAATTCCAAGACTGTGCCCCGAAAGGCTATTTTTAAATTCAATTTAAACGATATATTTTCAAAACGGAACAAAACACTTCCAAATTTGATTTTATCACTTTTACCATCTTCAGTATTATCATTATAAATTTTATAAGCCTTCAAATTATATTTAACAGGCTTAAAATTTCATATTCAACATTTTACTAAATTTCGAATTATATAATTCAATAATTTAATTATCAATAAATACTGTTATCTTGTTTTCAAATTTAAATTAACTTTTCAAATGTTTAAAAATTAATTAATTATTCCAATTTAAATTGTTAAAAATCCCGGGTCGTCACAAATATTAATCTAAGTAAATATAGAATAAGCACACTGGAATTTTATACTGTGTAACGACCCGTATTTTTACGGATCGAAAAGTTCGTCAAAATCTGGAATTTTTAGCGTTGTTGAGCCATTTCAGATTTTAGGCAAAATATTGCTAAGTCCTAAGTCGTTCACGACTTAGTATAGGTCGTAAGTCGTATACGACTTAGGAGATTGGAGCGACCCAGGGATATGGTGAGTTAAGGGTTTGGAGATAGGTCGTTTGAACGA
Organism: Allium fistulosum; assembly: GCA_030737815.1. Taxonomy (NCBI): domain Eukaryota; kingdom Viridiplantae; phylum Streptophyta; class Magnoliopsida; order Asparagales; family Amaryllidaceae; genus Allium; species Allium fistulosum. The sequence goes on along the minus strand of CM060905.1, from coordinate 744,523,705 downwards.
CTTAAGGGATAGGTCGTGAGGATAGGTCGTATTGGTTTAGGTCGTAGACGACCTAAGAGGTAGCACGACCTAAGTGATTGGAGACTTAAGGTTTTGAGCGAGCTAAGGAATTAGGTCGGTTGGAGCGACCTATAGAATTAGGCGACCTATAGGAGTTAGCGACCTAAGAAGGATAGGTCGGCAACGACCTAAGGAAGGAGTAGTTAGGTCGTATGACCTGTGTGTAGTTAGGTCGCTAGGCTATTAGTCAGTTAGGTCGCTTGTGTGTTAGGTCGCGTGAGTGTTAGGTCGTAACACTGTTAGGTCGCGTAGGTTGCTAAGTTGTTAGGTCGCGAGATTGTTAAGTCGCGTGGGTTTAGGTCGCAGGATTGATATGTCGCGTGAGTTTTAGGTCGCGTGCCAGCATTGTTGAGTCGCTGGAGCGCGCTAAGTCGTAAGTCGCTAAGTTGCGCATAGGCTAAGTCGTTAAGTCGAAGGCTGTTATGTCGCGCGCTATGTTAAGTCAGAGACCCAGCTGAGTCGTAAGTCATAGGACTGCTAAGCCGTTAGGTCGTAGGTCGCTGGGTGCGTGGTTGCGCAGAAGTGTTAGGTCGTAGGACGAAGGAGCGCGCATCTGTTAGGTCGTAGGCTTGGTCTGTTAGGTTGGAGTTGTTGGCTAAGGCTTAGGTCGATGGAGGTCTTAGGTTGTAGGTCGGAGACGACCTAATTCCGAGTTACGACTTAAGGGATTTTCGCCTATAAATAGAAGGGGGTTGGCTTCATTTTTGGGATCCGGATTTCGAAGCGACGAAGTGCTGCCATTTTGAGAGCTCGACTTCTACACTTCTTCACTTCTTTTCTCCACTCTAATCTAGTGATTCCATCCATCCAAGTTGAAGATCAAATTGAAGATTCAAGAGCTTAGATTGAAGATCTTCATCTGTCGAAGAGTGATTTCATCATTTGAAGCAGATTCGTGATAGATCAAGCTTGATCCTTCGCTGTCCAGATCTGAAGCGTGTTGATTTGAGGTTGTTTAGGTGATTTGGTGAGTGGTGATTATCTCTCACACGGATCCAACGGAGTATATCAGATTGTTGGCTCGATTTGGTGTTAAAATAGTGATTTCCATGCATTTTCTTCATCCTAAGTGTAGATCCATGTAGATCCATTGTTCATGATGATTTGACAACCATTTTACTAAGTGTTAACCTATGCAAGTTCATTCATCAAGATTGTAGAGATATTTCTCATGTTTTCATGCTTGTTAGACTTTCAACTCTTTAATTGCGAAATTGCCATTATTGTGATAATTGTCTACTTAGATCATATTTGAATGCTTGATTGTTTAGATTAATGTTTGACTTGGTTGATTGCTATGAATTAGATGATTGATGATTTGATTTAGACCAAAGATGATTCAAAGGCTAAGGGAAAGGCTCTTGAATTGGGAAAGCTGCTCGTGGCATATGTAGCGGGATGATGAAGCTCTTATGCATAGATTTGATGATGTGATGTTGAGATGAGGCTTTGCGAGGATGTGATGAAGCGAGGCATCATGTGACGAAGACTTGGTTTAATCCAGACGGGATCATCCCAAGCATGTTGATAACTCGGTGAAATGGTTCGAGTTGAGGATAATGGATGGATATGAGAATGGTCGTCAAGGAGGATGACTAGGAGGCTTGGGTCTCATCATTGTTGAAGGTTCTAGCATGCTCAAAGAAAGAGTACGTTTGGGCAGATTCGATAGTCCCAACGACTAACTGTTGATGGTCGAGTACTCTGGGCAGATTCGATAGTCTTAGGCACGGGTCACGATGACGTGCGGGAGTTATGTCTAGAACCGGGGTTTCCATTAGCCCTTGACGGATGACTGAAAGAATGTGCCAGTCATTCAATTAACGGTGATACCGAAGCAGTGATAACAGTGATAGCCAGAGTCATGGATGTTTGGTTGTATCGTCATTCGGTCTCAAGAGCGGTATTTTCTGGGTGCTTATCTGATCTTGGTTTAGGCCTTAGGGGTTTGTACTTGGAAAACATCGCCCTTGACTCGAGTGATAATTGCTTTACTTTAAATTGTATGCTCTGCTATGTTCGCTTCTGCTTAGTGTGTGTCTGGGGGCTATCACTGTAGAAAGAAGTTGGAGTGGGAGGGTTGTATTCCTATTCCTTTTCCTTTATGCTCTTTTGGTATGTTGTTAGTTAATTTACTGCTCACTAAGACTGTTGTCTGACTCAAGGCTTTATGTTTTAATTCTTATTGCCTTGGGCTGTTCGTCCATTTTGGGACGGGCAGACTAGGTAGCAGGTGACAGGTGTTGTTCTAGCTTTTCACGGTGCTGATATCGAAGACGAGCTGGAGTATTGCATATTGTTTCTTTCTTACTATATGTACTGGATGTTCCGCTGCTTTGTATTCTCTGAGTGATATGTAGTGAGGCTTGTTGTATTGACTATTCAGATGATGTATTCAACTTTTATGAAGTTTTATTGATGAGATTCTATTCTGTGAAGCTTCACTATATATATGTTCTACTGTATTTTGTCCATGTGCTGTGAGTAATACGATAGATTCTGCTGTTTTAATTTACCCTGGCAATCGTCCATGGTCGTCTGGCACACTTTACAGCGCACTATCTCTAGATTCGGTGCAGGGGTCATGGGCGGTCGTCACATTTGGTATCAGAGCATTGGTTAATCGATTTTACCCAACACTCGCTGACGTAACTACGTATGAGAGACGTAATTGTAATTTTGATGGATGATTACTATATATAATATAGTAGATTAGTAGAGTTTGAGTCCTTTATGCAGTTGTTTCTCTAAGATGTTCTAATCATTCCTTTTTATAGTTATTGAGAATGAGTCGAAGAGGGAGACCAGCTGCTAGGGAAGGCCGTGCTGCTGAAGGAACTGCTGATTACGCAGCTATGTTCGAAGCTATGATGACTTCGATCATGAGAAGGATACCAGTTCCGGGGACAGCAGTTGATGTTGGAGTTCAAGTCCAAACTCCAAAGCCGGTGGATTTTGCTAAGCTGTGTAAGGACTACACTGCTCTTGGAGGAAAGGTTTTCTTGGGAACAGAATCAACTATTGAAATCCAGAGATGGATAGATGCTTGTAGAAGGATCTTTGGTGATTTGGGAATCGATGATGCAACTAAGAGGAAGTTAGCATCAAGGCAGCTTCAAGGGAGAGCTTTTGATTGGTGGAACTCTATTACCATCAATACTCCGGAGGAAGAGATTACTTGGGAGCAATTCCAAGCCAGATTTGAAGCTAAGTTCATTTCTACAGCTCAGAAGTCTGTTCTGTTCAAGAAGTTTGTGGAGCTCAAGCAAGGTGGAAGACCAGTTCTTGAGTATGTTTCTGAGTTCGAAGCTTTGTCCAAGTATGCCCGGTCGTATATTGAATCTGCTTATCAGAAGAATGAGAAGTTTGTGACAGGCTTGGATAGTTATCTTGGGAGGCAGCTGGTGGATCATTTGGACGATTCATTTGAGAAGCTTGTGGAGAAAGCTCTTAGGCATGAGAGTCTGTTTCCTAAGGAAGGATCTGTTGTTGCTGTTACCAGGGGAGAGTCTAAACCACAGCAGGGTGGAAACCAGAAGAGGAAGCAGCAGCAGCAGAAGGGTAAGAATGGCCAGAAGAAGCCGAAAGGCGAGGTGACTTGCTACAATTGTCAGCAGAAGGGCCATTTCTCGAAGGATTGTAAGAATCCGAAGGCACCGATGAAGTGTCACAACTATGACAAGCCGGGGCATTTCAGGAAGAATTGTCCAGAACCGAGGAGGGACAAGCAGATTGTGCAAGCTTATGCTTTGGGAGCTGTTCCGTCGTCTTCAAAAGCTCCTACCGCTGAAGAGAAGGGAAAGAGTGTGGTGGTTCAAGGTACTCTTTTCCTATGTGGTGTTCCGGTTAGAGTTCTATTTGATACTGGAGCGTCGCATTCGTTTGTTTGTAATGAACTTATAGGCCGGTTGGGTTTGGAACCAGATATTGTTGATAGGCCATTGGTTGTGACTAATCCAGTTGGGGGTTCATCTTATTTGTGTATGTTATGCCGTGGTCTAGTTGTATCGAGTCATGATTGCTCTTTTGTTTGTGATTGTTTTGTTCTGAACTTTGCGGGGTTCGGAATTATTTTGGGTATGGACTGGCTTAGGAAGTATGCGGCAAAGGTTGATTGCGAGAGGTTGGAAGTGACAGTCGAGAATGTGGAGGGGCGAAAGGTTGTGATACGATGTAAGCATGAAGAAGGCGTCTTCATGAGCTTCATGTATTCGTTGGTTGTTCCACGGGATGGACTGTCATCAGTACCGATCGCTAATGGATTTGAGGATGTCTTTGGCGAGATCAAAGGGTTACCGCCGCATAGAGAGATCGAGTTTCGTATAGATCTAGTTGAAGGAGCCAGACCTGTTGTGATGCCTCTTAGGCGGATGGCGCCTAGGGAACAGCAGGAGTTGAAGGTGCAAGTTGATGATCTTTTTCAGAAAGGATTCATTCGGCGGAGTGTGTCCGAATGGGGTGCACCAGTTGTGTTTGTAACCAAAGCGGATGGATCGCTGAGGTTGTGTGTGGATTATCGTGAGCTGAATAAGGTGACTAAGAAGAACAAGTATCCATTGCCGAGAATAGATGACTTGTTTGATCAGCTTCACGAAGCTAAGGTGTTTTCTCAGATGGATTTGGCAATGGGATTTCACCAGTTGAGAGTGGCTAAGGATAGTGTACCGAAGACTGCTTTTAGGACACCATCCGGTTTCTTTGAGTGGCTGGTAATGCCGTTTGGATTTACTAACGCGCCAGCATATTTTGTGGATCTCATGAATAGAGTGTTCAGAGATCAGTTGAACAAGTTCGTACTTGTGTTCGTGGATGATATTCTGATTTATTCCAGAACTGAAGAAGAGCACAAGACGCACTTGCGTATTGTTTTGGAAATCTTGCGGAAACATCAGCTGAAGGCTAAGTTTTCGAAGTGTCACTTCTGGAAGAGTGAAGTGAGGTTCTTAGGCCATGTGATTTCTGGAAGCGGAATAGCGGTTGATCCCGCTAAGGTGGCAGCAATCCAGGATTGGGTTAGACCTAAGAATGCATCTGATGTGAGAAGTTTTCTTGGACTAGCAGGATATTATCGACGGTTTATCAAGGACTTCTCTAAGGTGGCTGCACCATTAACAGGATTGACGAAAAAGAACTTAGTGTTCAGATGGGATGATAAGTGTGATCAAGCTTTCAGAATCCTGAAAGAACGATTGACGAGTGCTCCTGTTTTGACTATTCCAAGTGGGAATGATGAGATGGTGGTTTACACCGACGCATGTGGTACTGGACTTGGAGCAGTGCTGATGCAGAGAGATAAAGTTGTTGCGTATGCAAGTCGACAACTGAAGCTGCATGAAAGGAATTACCCGACTCATGATTTGGAGTTAGCGGCGATTGTTTTTGCTCTGAAGATGTGGAGACATTATCTATTGGGAGTTCGATTCGAGTTGTTTACAGATCATAAGTCGTTGAAGTATCTTTTCTCCCAAAAGGATTTGAATCTTCGGCAGCAACGTTGGCTAGAGTTTTTGGCATCATATGATTTTGGTATAGCTTATACTCCGGGAAAAGGTAACGCAGTGGACGATGCGTTAAGTCGAAGACATGCAGGACTGGGAGCCATGTTTTCTGAATGGAAGAATCTCGAGTATTTAGCTGGATTTGACTTCAGGCCTAGATGCGAATTGGAACCTGAGATGTTGGCAAACTTATCAATAAGGCCGACTCTTGTGGAAAGGATTGGCGAGAGTCAAAAGCGTGATGATAAGATTGTCAAGATTATCCGTGATTTGGAATCTGGATTGGATCCAGAAAAGGATAAAGGATTCGAGGTTGATCGAGAGGGTTGGCTTCGGAAACAAGGACGACTAGTTGTTCCCGATATAGATGAATTGAGGAGTGAAGTTCTGAAGGAAAGTCATCACTCGAAGTTGACAATTCATCCAGGTGGAAATAAGATGTATCGGGATATGAAGAGAACCTACTACTGGGAAGGTATGAAGAAGGATGTTGGAGATTTCATTTCCAAGTGCATGAACTGCCAATTGGTGAAGGCCGAACAGAAGAAGCCAAGTGGATTGCTTCAGCCATTAGAAGTTCCTACATGGAAGTGGGAGCAAGTGTCGATGGATTTTATAGATGGACTACCTAGAACCAGAACGGGAAATGAAGGGATTTGGGTCATCATAGATCGTTTGACTAAGAGTGCAAGATTCATTCCTGTTTGATCGACTAGGACTGCATCAAAGTTGGCTGAGTTGTATGTTAAGTGGATAGTTCGATTCCATGGTATTCCGAAGAGTATAGTGAGCGATCGAGACCCATTGTTCACTAGTGGATTTTGGAAGAGCTTCCAGGAAGTTTTGGGAACCGAGTTGTGTTTGAGTACAGCTTATCACCCTCAAACAGATGGTCAGACCGAGAGAGTCAATCGAGTTTTGGAAGATCTTCTTAGAGCTTGTGTTTTGGATTTCGGAGGATCATGGGAAGATCATCTTCATTTGGTGGAATTTTCGTATAACAACAGTTACCAGTCAAGCATTGGTATGGCACCGTATGAAGCATTGTATGGGAGACCGTGTAACTCTCCGACGTGTTGGATAGAGACAGGAGAAAGACTGATGCTTGGGCCAGAGATGATTCGACAGACTTCGGATTGCATAGGGATTATTCGGCAACAAATGAAGGCAGCCCAAGACCGTCAGAAAAGTTATGCCGATAAGCGTCGTAAAGATTTGGAATTCGACGTTGGAGACATGGTTTTTGTGAAGATTTCTCCGTTGAAGAATGTTATTCGATTCGGGAAGAAAGGAAAACTGACTCCGAGATTTGTCGGACCATTTCCGATCATCGAGCGAATTGGAAAGCTCGCCTATAGACTGGAGTTACCAGAGAAGATGTCGGGTGTGCACAATGTTTTTCATGTATCGTATCTACGGAAGTTTGTGCACGACTCGAATACAGTGGCTTCTGCTGATAGTTGTGAAGATTTCGAAGTTGATCCAATCGATAAGAGACCTCGTAAGCCGCTTCGTGTTGTGGAAACCGACACGAAATAGCTTAGGAGGAAGGTAGTTAAGTTGCTCAAGATACAATGGAGTGATGATGATAACGACTGTACGTGGGAGGTGGAAGAGAGGATGAAGGCAGCTCATCCCGAACTCTTCGAGGTATGGCCCTAAGGTGTCGTGTCATCTAACGAAATTGTAACTTGTTCTAGTTTTAGAATTCTACATGCTAAGCTAGAATTGGATGCATGGTTTGATAATTGCTATGGATGGTAGGCGTACAGAATAGTCTTTGATTGCTTTGGTTGCTTGGAATTTCGGGGGCGAAATTCCTAAGGGGGAGATAATGTAACGACCCGTATTTTTACGGATCGAAAAGTTCGTCAAAATCTGGAATTTTTAGCGTTGTTGAGCCATTTCAGATTTTAGGCAAAATATTGCTAAGTCCTAAGTCGTTCACAACTTAGTATAGGTCGTAAGTCGTATACGACTTAGAAGATAGGAGCGACCCAGGGATATGGTGAGTTAAGGGTTTGGAGATAGGTCGTTTGAACGACTTAAGGGATAGGTCGTGAGGATAGGTCGTATTGGTTTAGGTCGTAGACGACCTAAGAGGTAGCACGACCTAAGTGATTGGAGACTTAAGGTTTTGAGCGAGCTAAGGAATTAGGTCGGTTGGAGCGACCTATAGAATTAGGCGACCTATAGGAGTTAGCGACCTAAGAAGGATAGGTCGGCAACGACCTAAGGAAGGAGTAGTTAGGTCGTATGACCTGTGTGTAGTTAGGTCGCTAGGCTATTAGTCAGTTAGGTCGCTTGTGTGTTAGGTCGCGTGAGTGTTAGGTCGCGTAGGTTGCTAAGTTGTTAGGTCGCGAGATTGTTAAGTCGCGTGGGTTTAGGTCGCGGGATTGATATGTCGCGTGCCAGCATTGTTGAGTCGCTGGAGCGCGCTAAGTCGTAAGTCGCTAAGTCGCGCATAGGCTAAGTCGTTAAGTCGAAGGCTGTTATGTCGCGCGCTATGTTAAGTCAGAGACCCAGCTGAGTCGTAAGTCGTACGACTGCTAAGCCGTTAGGTCGTAGGTCGCTGGGTGCGTGGTTGCACAGAAGTGTTAGGTCGTTGGACAAAGGAGCGCGCATCTGTTAGGTCATAGGCTTGGTCTGTTAGGTTGGAGTTGTTGGCTAAGGCTTAGGTCGGTGGAGGTCTTAGGTCGTAGGTCGGAGACGACCTAATTCCGAGTTACGACTTAAGGGATTTTCGCCTATAAATAGAAGGGGGTTGGCTTCATTTTTAGGATCTGGATTTCGAAGCGACGAAGTGCTACCATTTTGAGAGCTCGACTTCTACACTTCTTGACTTCTTTTCTCCACTCTAATCTAGTGATTCCATCCATCCAAGTTGAAGATCAAATTGAAGATTCAAGAGCTTAGATTGAAGATCTTCATCCGCCGAAGAGTGATTTCATCGTTTGAAGCGGATTCGTGATAGATCATGCTTGATCCTTCGCTGTACAGATCTGAAGCGTGTTGATTTGAGGTTGTTTAGGTGATTTGGTGAGTGGTGATTATCTCTCACACGGATCCAACGGAGTATATCGGATTGTTGGCTCGATTTGGTGTTAAAATAGTGATTTCCATGCATTTTCTTCATCCTAAGTGTAGATCCATGTAGATCCATTGTTCATGATGATTTGACAACCATTTTACTAAGTGTTAACCTATGCAAGTTCATTCATCAAGATTGTAGAGATATTTCTCATGTTTTCATGCTTGTTAGACTTTCAACTCTTTAATTACGAAATTGCCATTATTGTGATAATTGTCTACTTAGATCATATTTGAATGCTTGATTGTTTAGATTAATGTTTGACTTGGTTGATTTCTATGAATTAGATGATTGATGATTTGATTTAGACCAAAGATGATTCAAAGGCTAAGGGAAAGGCTCTTGAATTGGGAAAGCTGCTTGTGGCATATGTAGCGGGATGATGAAGCTCTTATGCATAGATTTGATGATGTGATGTTGAGATGAGGCTTTGCGAGGATGTGATGAAGCGAGGCATCATGTGACGAAGACTTGGTTTAATCCAGACGGGATCATCCCAAGCATGTTGATAACTCGGTGAAATGGTTCGAGTTGAGGATAATGGATGGATATGAGAATGGTCGTCAAGGAGGATGACTAGGAGGCTTGGGTCTCATCATTGTTGAAGGTTCTAGCATGCTCAAAGAAAGAGTACGTTTGGGCAGATTCGATAGTACCAACGACTAACTGTTGATGGTCGAGTACTCTGGGCAGATTCGATAGTCTTAGGCACGGGTCACGATGACGTGCGGGAGTTATGTCTAGAACCGGGGTTTCCATTAGCCCTTGACGGACGGCTGAAAGAATGTGCCGGTCATTCAATTAACGGTGATACCGAAGCAGTGATAACAGTGATAGCCAGAGTCATGGATGTTTGGTTGTATCGTCATTCGGTCTCAAGAGCGGTATTTTCTGGGTGCTTATCTGATCTTGGTTTAGGCCTTGGGGGTTTGTACTTGGAAAACATCGCCCTTGACTCGAGTGATAATTGCTTTACTTTAAATTGTATGCTCTGCTATGTTCGCTTCTGCTTAGTGTGTGTCTGGGGGCTATCACTGTAGAAAGAAGTTGGAGTGGGAGGGTTGTATTCCTATTCCTTTTCCTTTATGCTCTTTTGGTATGTTGTTAGTTAATTTACTGCTCACTAAGACTGTTGTCTGACTCAAGGCTTTATGTTTTAATTCTTATTGCCTTGGGCTGTTCGTCCATTTTGGGACGGGTAGACTAGGTAGCAGGTGACAGGTGCTGTTCTAGCTTTTCACGATGCTGATATCGAAGACGAGCTGGAGTATTGCATATTGTTTCTTTCTTACTATATGTACTGGATGTTCCGCTGCTTTGTATTCTTTGAGTGATATGTAGTGAGGCTTGTTGTATTGACTATTCAGATGATGTATTCAACTTTTATGAAGTTTTATTGATGAGATTCTATTCTGTGAAGCTTCACTATATATATGTTCTATTGTATTTTGTCCATGCGCTGTGAGTAATACAATAGATTCTGCTGTTTTAATTTACCCTGGCAATCGTCCATGGTCGCCTGGCACACTTTACAGCGCACTATCTCTAGATTCGGTGCAGGGGTCATGGGCGGTCGTCACATACTGGTTCGGACCTCCCGTCCTACGTCCAGTCCCGAAGCTCCCCTTCGGAATTCGACTATCAAAAACCCTCGCTTCGCCCGGAGGAATAGGCTTGGTTACAATGAGTTGTTCTTGTCAAATATGTGTTCTAATGTAACACAGATGTTGACTAATTAGTACAATTGCTTTCAATATATTTCTAAGGAATATTGTCTATGAAGAACCGAGTATATGGAAGAGTGAATACAAGTAAAGATTGTTAGAGTGCAGAGATCAAGAACATAGAAAAGAGTATAGAATTAGAAAGTGTAAGTGAAGTAAGTTAGTGTTCTCTTGATTCTTGATGCTATATATAGTTGTAGATAGGTATCTTGAGTAGTTACATCCATTAATGAATTCTCTAAGGTTGCTTCTGTTGATGGTGAAGAGTTGTGGCGAAGAGAAGCGGAGATGTCCATTCACATGTGGCAGTTGTAGTTCATTTCTGAAGTTCAAGTTTGAATTTAGACGTCTGGTATTTGTTTCAGACGTCTGATACTATATATTTTTTTGAATATAGTAGAGGATCAGACGTATGAGTGCTATTACCAGACGTTTGGTTTAGCCTGTTTGTTGTTCCAGAGAACTATTTTAGACGTCTGGCTTGTGCACCCAGACGTCTGATATGGTGCATGTCAGTTTTTGTGCATCCTTTCTTTTACTTCCTTGTACCTATCGACTTGTAGTCTCTTGTAGTGTCCTTTGAACCTAATTTTTGTCTTTCTAGTGATGTTGTCCTAGCAAGCACCTGTATATATAAATGTATATTCAATTTCCATTGTATAGTTGTTGTCATCGAAACCGTAGATTGGATTTCCTAACAAAAGTGACAGAGTCTACCTTATTACATGGATCTAAAATGAAAAAGCAAATTCTGAATGAAATACAAATGAACGAAACAAAATCAAATGAAATAGCATTGTAGATGCTCATTATTCCATGCTTTAGGGAGTGCAATGCCATCGATAGTCGTTAGCTTGAAAGTTTCATTTACAAGCTTCTGATCGATGACATATGGTCCTTCCCATCTCGAACTCATGTTGACGGGGCTAGGAAAGATCCGTTTTAGGATGAGATCGCTAATTTGGAAGGTTCTACCTCGGACTTTAACGTCGTAGTACCGGGCGACTCGATGTCGATGTGCAACTGCTCTCAAGTTAGCTTCTTCGCTCTTATCATCGACCATGTCTAGGGATTTGAAACGGAGGTCTTTGTTTGTTCTGGGGCCATAGTAAGTCACTCGATGAGAAGAGACTTCAAGTTCTATGGGAATCACGGCTTCAGAGCCATAGGCAAGGGCGAATGGAGTGTGGCCAGTCGCGAACTTATAGGTGGTTATGTATGTCCATAGGGCAAATGGGAGTTCATCGAGCCGCTTGCCTCTAGCCTTTTCCAAACACTTCTTCAGAATGGACTTTATGATTTTATTAACAACTTCGACCTGTCCATTAGCTTGAGGGTGAGCTACTGTCGCAAATCTTTCTTAATACGATGCCGGCAGCAGAAGTCTTTAAATTTAGCGTTGTTAAATTGGGTCCCATTGTCAGTTATGATTTTTCGAGGGAGACCAAAGCAACATATAATGCTTCGAACAACAAAGTTGATTAATTTCTTTGTGGTGATCGTGGCCATGGGCCCGGCTTTGGCCTATTTAGTAAAGTTATCAATAGCTACGATGTCGTACGTCACACCACCTTTGCAAATTGGTAAGGAACTGATGATGTCAATACTCCAAGTAGCAAATGGCCATGGACTCGCCATTTGAGTAATCTCTACCGGTGGGGCTCTCGGAATCTATCATCATTTGCTATTTCAAATTCATGCTAGAAAATCGAACTAGAGCTGAATTCGCCTGGGGAAAAAAATACGTACCCTAGGTCGACATGCCTGTCGACCTAGGGGTCGACCATAGTAATACCTAGGTCGACCGTACGGTCGACTTAAGGACTTGTATGGTCGACCGTGAGGTCGACCTGCATGTCGACCAAAGGGGAGGCAATGAGCCTCCTGTCTTCTACTGCTTATACATATTTCTTCCTGCATTGTTTATCCTTGTTTCCCTTGCATTTTTATTTATTTATTTGAGATGTTTTGTGATGTTTGGAAGGCTATGATGCCTATCAACAGGCTAGCTAAATTTGGAGAATTTGAAATTCAAATTTGTATTGATTTTGAGTTGAATTTGAATTGAATTCGAACTGAATTCGAGTTATCGGTTTTGAGGTATTTTCTTTGTTTTTCATTGTTTTCGAGCACGATTTTCTCCAAACGATTTTTGAAATAATTTTAAAATAAGTGGCATTTTAAATAATTATTATATAATATTTTTAAATTATTTTTGAGCTATACAGTCTATATATTCTCTATAATAAGGAAACTTTCAAAGTTTGATTCCAAATACGATTTCGGAAATTGGTTTTAAAAGCTTGTTTTCTCAAGTAAATTATTTTATATATATAATACACATTTTTGCACTATTCGAGTGAATGAGAAGGAGAATTAAATGGTTTGGTAAAACACGTGATATGTGACACTTGCGTTTATCTATCGGTTAATTCCCAACTTGTTCGTTTGATCGTTTTGACATTCGGGTCGAGTTTACCAATGAGATGAGGTAAACTTTTTACTGCTTTGAGTGTGAAATTTACTAGCAGTTAGTAAACCGTTTAGTACGAAAGTGTGGTATGGGACACACGTTAACACTGTTCGGGTTCCTATCCGAGAGTTTGTGACACATTTGCCATTGCGGCGTGCCAAAACTGGACCTTCAGGTCATTGCCATTGCGGCGTATTTGCCATTACGGTGTATTTTCCATTGCGGCGTATTTTCCATTGTGACATTTTGCCTTTGGGCAAGGTACCTATTTGAGATAATAGTACTTGGCAAGGCTTCGGCCACATGCACATGCAAACACTATTGAGATGATTTCTTTGACCATTTTCCCTAGTGTATCGCCCCTTTCCGGAATTGGTCCTTTGAACCATTCGATACATATTTGTGGAAATTACCTTTCGGGAATTTGAACTCTTGGGAGTTCTATTTTTGGGAATTTGAGTTGCCTACACCAGCGTTATTTGAGATTTGCCTTATTATTGAGATTTTCCTATTGGCGTTATTACATGAGATTTGCCTTTATGCATTTATTTGGGATTATATTCTCCTATGTTGGAGAGTTATATTTGATTGCCTTATGGCGTATTTTTGAGATGGTGATGTCTTTTAGATTTCTTTGAGTTTGCCGATATGGCGGGTTTGGGATTTCTCCTTTTAGAAGTTATATTTTCCCTAAACCACTATTGATGATTTGTGATATGCCGATGATATGAGGCTTGCTATATTTAGCATTTTATGGATTGTCTTATCTCTTTTGAGATTATATGTTTGTGTAAGTGATAGCATCCCATCACTTAGAGTAACCACACCATACTTATACTCATGCTTAAACCCAGTATTGTTCCTTCTTGTTTAAGAAGAACATTACCCTTATCCTTATTCATCTATTACTATTTAACTTTATAAACTGATATGATTAGCTGGACCGACCCGTGTATTTCATACTCGGGTCAGATCGAGGTGTTCTAGGTTAGGTACCCTTATGTACTTAGCCTATTCTGCTTCCGCATGGACTTATCTACTAGCCCTTTTCATTATAGTCTTTTTGTCATTACCCTGATACATATTTATTGTTTTGACTCATGTGTATATTGTGGTCGGCATACTACTTATGATGTAGTATTTGTATTGTATTAGGATGTATCAGTATATATGTATGTATATATATCAATTTGTTGTTCTGCGGTGTGTTATGCATTTGAGTTGTTGTATTTTGTTCTGATAGATCCTATGGCCACCCGTAGTTTTGTATTAAGCATTTATTGGATATGTCGATCCACTTGAGATATCAATGAAAAAACATATAGAGCACTAATCGACGTATTCAATAGATATTTAAGACAAGACTATAGATGGTTGCTCTTAACCAGCCCTATTCTCTGCATTAGCAAAAAGTATTACCCAGTAATTCTCTTTGTTAATGTCAGTCTTGGGGTGGGGCATCACAGCCGGTCTGCCCAAAAAAGCATTATGTGGAGAGTTCACATCCATCACCACAAACGACAACACCCGCACTCTGCTACGATTGTCTTCTCCCAATTCCACCCGGTAGCTCGACATGACCTACCACTTCAGTAGCAATACCGTTAAATCAATGAATATGGGTTTTGCACGGTTTGAAGTCTTTTCCTTCCAGTAACATCTGGTCATATGCCTTCTTGAAAACGATATTAACAGAACTTCTCACCAAGGCAAGGCCGATCATGGCTGAGATTACCATTGGATCTATAGTAGGGGCCTCCACCTTGTCTACATCTCTACTTCAAAACATGATATTGTCAGTCATGGTTCTTTGCTGCTTTGCTAAAGCACCATCCTCCATGTTTGAGCAGCACTCAATATCAACATGTCTTATAGCATTCACGTAACGTTCCATTTCGTTGCAACTTTTATCGACCGGATTTGGTCCTCCAACAATGGTGTTAATGGCTAACCTTCCTCATGTCTGCCTAGGTTCCTCAGCACTAGGCGAAGCCGATCTTCTGTTAGGGTTGGACGTCCCCTGCCTACCATCCTGTGGGGCTTTAACAAACTTCTGTAACTTCCTTTCACAAATCAACTTTTCAATGACATCAAGAAGGTGGCGACACTCGTCCGTGGTATGACCATAATTTTTATGGAATCTACTGTACTTCCATGTTTATCTCTGCTTCTCCGTCGGTTCCTTCAGAGGTGGTTTCCTGTTCAACATAGTGTTACAAGTCAATAAATAGATGTTCTTTAATGACATGTTCAATGGTGTATAGGTGTCAAATGTCGGGATCCTTGGATTCCCTTTCCCAAAATCCTATCTTTAATCGCGGCTCCTATCACCGCCTCTCTTTTGCTCATTTACTTTATTTTGAATATTAATTTCAACTTTCCCGAAACTCACTTTGGATTATTTCATAGCCACATTGCTTTGTATTTCCTCGGCACTAGGCCTACAATATCTCTCTTTCTGGACCGCTTCGCCTCTTCCTTCCTCAAGTACTGTGCTGCCTTTGCATAAAAATAGTCCAACATAGAAGAAGGCTTTCCCGCCAACCAATCGCCAAACTCTCAAATCAGGGTTAACTCCTTTAATAGGTATCATTAGCACTGCATCATCTTTTGGATTACTGACTTCTATAATAGCTGTATTAAACCATTCCAGATAATCTTTCAACAACTCCCCCGATGCCTGAATCCAGTTGGAGAGGGACATGACATCTTTGGGGCAAGACGTATGCATGTAGAACTGCTCCACAAACTTCCTTGCTAATTCATCAAACGAAGAAATTTACCACAATGGTAGCTTGGTGAACCACACGGTCACAACCCCTTCCACAAAAATTGGAAAACATCTGCACTTTACTGCATCTGTGGCTCGTGCGGAATCCATGTGCCACTCTTACTTCATGAGATGCTGCCTGGAGTCATTTTTTCCAGCATAAGCAAGCATCGTAGGCATATTAAACCTTCGTAGATACTCCACATATAAGACGTTGTCAGTGAATGGAGTCTGACTCCTAGAGAGTCCCCAATCATCGATGGTCAAGCATTGACTTTCTTTCAAAAGATGTCTCACCATAGCCGTCAGGTCCGGCGTCTGGAGAGCCGAGGCCTAATAGTGGCCATGTTCCACTTCATGTGAATGGCCTGATCCACGCCTTCGGGGAGCACCATGTTACCTTGGCTCATCGGGCTTTTGATGTTCCTCCTAAGTAGCAGTCCTATCATCATCTCCTAGCTGGGGTCCATTCACATTTGCCATATATGGGTGGGTTCAGTGCCAATCCCCGTATTCGATACCGATCCGTGTAGTCTGGCAGCAGTATGCCACATAGTTCCCCCTGGATGTTCCACCTTCATATGCATACGTCTTGCGCCATCTGTTCCTGTGATAATCGATAGATGAAGAGGAGTTCTCTGACCTAGAGTATGGAGAGGGCTTCCTCTTTGGCTTACCACGTTGGTTTTCCAACTGGTTCTTCTGGTCAATATTGGCTTGGATTTGTTAATTGAGCTACTGACAGCTATCAAGCAGTTCCTTCATCAAAACTTCAAAGTCGGCTTTGGTGATGTAATTGGAAGGATTTGGGGCATCAACAGCCGACAGTTGTACATTTGGCTAAACTGTTGAACACTAGTATCTGCACTGCCTTTAGCAGCATGGGAAGTGGTGGACTTTCCTTTGGCCATGGCTAATAGTTTCCTTTTAGATCTTCTTCAAGTCTGAATAGAAATGGAAACTTGTCGGTAGAAATCTAGATTTATCTCATGAATATAGGAATCCACAAGTAGATAATGAGATCTAATCAAGTTGAGAATTCTTTTCTCGGTGAAAGCACCAAAATATTTACACCAAAAGTTAGCACAAACACCTAATAGAATTTATGTAGAGGAATAAAGTGAAGAACTAAAATTAAAATAGAGAAAACAAGCAGAAAACAAGAACATGCAGATTTATAGTGGTTCGGCGTTGATCGCCTACGTCCACTTTGATGAATTTACTTTATTAATCACTTGTTTTTCTAAGTGCAGAGGTGATCGGATCGGATCGATCCTTGACTCCGATGGAGTATAAGTAAAATAACAGTGTAAAGATCCCTCAAATGACCAATGAACTCTGTATTTATAGGGGTAGACAACCGTATATCTTCCTGAAATTTTGTCGACAAAA
Organism: Allium fistulosum; assembly: GCA_030737815.1. NCBI lineage: Eukaryota > Viridiplantae > Streptophyta > Magnoliopsida > Asparagales > Amaryllidaceae > Allium > Allium fistulosum. Next base: position 744,506,697 of record CM060905.1, on the reverse strand, counting down.
TCTCAAGATGTAGACGTGGTCACCCAAAAAATTTCACGACCCAATTCCCAAGATTAGGGGATCGACATCGATCGGTCTAAATGGACCTGTGGCATCACGCGATCGCTTTGGTGGTTCCCCTTACATGCCAACTTCTTATTCCCAAAATTGTTTGCGTAGCTACTTACATGTTTCTGGAGATATCGATCGATTCTCTTTGAGTTGAACTGCCAAATCAAATTGTTCGTAGCCATAATGATATGATCTAATCCACTACATATGAGAAGGAATAGGTACCGATCCCCTGCCTAAGGGAGGCACTAATCCATATTTAGAACATTCCAGAGAGCTCGTCTCCTTATCTTGCTTGCTCATTGCTTCATATTATTGTCTGAGCATGATCTCTTGAATCTATGATCACCTACCTGGGCTGCTAGCTTTGTCTACCGTTGAGCCTAACCTGTCCAATAGTCTGGATATAGCCGGGTTAAAAGGCCAAATAACACTATTCTATTGTTAAATAGTTCAAGATCTAACTATTTATATTTTCCTTTCTAACTCACTCTCAGCTTATATTTTGTATTCTCCTCAATTTAAGGAATAATTTTGCATTTTCCCCTTATTTATATTTATATCTCAATATATCATATCTTCTATTTTATTAAGGCTGTAACAACCTATATTTTCACTACTATTTTTTTTAAATATGTTGAAAAAAGAAAAATAAAAATAAAACGAAAACGAATTTAGGTTGTTTATTTCGAAAATTTATTATGTTTTCAATTTTAGTTCAAGACTGTTAATATTTAGGAGAAGTAAATATTATTTTCGAAATGTTTTTTTTACATAAAAGTATTTCATAGATTTTTTTCGAGTAAAACATCAAAGTTTGTTTCATTAAATTCTGATCTTTCTAGCTCCATTTATTGCGATTTGAAGATTGTTCATATTTTTGCAGTAGTGTATTTGGCGGCAACGGTGGATTTTTGATGCGTTTGTTGATGCACAGATCTAAGCTTGTCACATTTTTCGTCTTCCCTCGCTAATCGCAATGGTATTTTTATTTCTTGTTTGGATGCCCAGTAGAAGGTGTAGGGGTTTGGAACTATAGGTAATGGGGTAACAAATGTAAGTTCTTATAAGTCATGCATGGATGACCTAAAAGCAAGTACGCATTAATTTGAACATAGAATGTTGTTATGTATTGTATATATTAATAAATGTTAAAATGAAATGTAAATGTGTATAGTTTGATACATATGTTAATAGTTTAGTAAATGTGAATAAATGAAACGATATACCTTGTATATGTGACCATTTACATATTTTCGGATGGATGTTACGTAGGTGTCTTATATTAATAAAAGTTAATATAGGGTACCCTTATAATTTTGAATTTGAAGTCCTAGCATAGATATTTTTGGGGGCTTTGCATGACAAGTCTCTATCATTAATTAAAATAAAAAACGCCCATACCTAATAATTTATGTAAACTAGGTCTATGTGCATACATTTCTCCAATCATGGATGTTATTCTCATAATCTTGTCCTCACACTCTTATTTCATGAAATAACTTTTTCTAGAAACATCAAATTAACAAACCGTTTTTACCATTAAAATTAAAAAAAATTATCATTCCAATGATATGCATTATGAATATATAGAAAATAAATTTTAGAACTCATTTGTTTCAAATTTAAACTTTAGAAAATTTGCATTATTATAATGCAGTTTCTAACTTCATTAGTGAAATGTAGTTTAAAGCTGCATTATTGCACTTAATAACATCAGTTTTTAATTGCATTTGTGAAATGAAATTAAAAACTACATTACAATTATGCGGTTTTTAACTGCATAGGCGAAATGCAGTTAAAAACTGCATTATGGTAATGAGTTTTTAACTGCATTTTACAAATGCAGTTAAAAACTACGACTGTAACTATGGAATGCAGTTAAAAACTACAGCTGCTAAGTGCAGTTTTTAACCGATGTGAAATGCAATTAAAATCTGCACCAAATAGCAGCAGTTTTTAACTGCACTTAATAGTTGAGTTTTTAACCGCATTTTTGTAATGCAGTTAAAAACTGTAGCAATTACATTTAAAAGCTACACTTAATAACGGCAGTTTTCAACTGCATTAATATAATGCAGAAAATACTGCAGCTATTAAGTGCAGTTTCAACTGCATTTCATAAATGTAGTTAAAAACTAACTGCATTTAATTGCTGCAGTTTTAACTGCATTACTAAAATGCAATTAAAAACTGTTATATAAAATTATTATTTTTAGATATCAAATTGGATATCATTGGAAAGTTCATTAAATTGGTGAGTTGATATGAAAACGATTTTTAAATTCGATTAATATACAAAAAGTTATCAAATTTTAAAGCTTAACAATAAATAAGTTGGCGAATGCTAATAATTACCGGGTCTAATGTTAAAAAGGTAGGGAACTAATTTATATAATTAGTGATTAAGGGACCCGCTTTACAATTCAACTAGTGTATAACCCGTGCGTTGCACACGATAATATTGTAAAATATAGTATTTACAATTTTATGTGTTAAAATTACAACTTTGTTATGTAACGAATAATAAATTTAGTGAAATGAATAAACTACAAATTTATTTATTTTTTATATATAATTTATCTTATATAGTTTCTATATCTTTATATATTGAGTAAAAGAATGATTTTATCATTTTTGTTTGTATGAATAAAGTATACATATTAAAACCGATACATTTTAACGACTTATTAAATGAATTAACAAAAATTATTTAACTGATTTTTTAAATATGTTAAATTCAAAATTACATAATTGGTTTAAATGTGTAGACTTAAAAGTAAATAGCATGAAAGAATTAAAAATGATTTTTTGTAAAAAAGAATTGTAGAAACCTAAATGTTGATATTTGAAGTTAAAAAAATTGTAATGCAGTGTATGACTATATTTTGAGATAAATGATTATAATTGATTTTCATATTAACTTTGTTATTATTGTTTAAGTACATAATTTAATGTAGCGATATATATATATATATATATATATATGTATGTATTTATATGCATGCATGTGTGTACATATATATTAAAATTGACACTTGTTTTTAGGATTTATTAAAGTGGAAATTAGCCACAAGGGCCTCTTTAGCTAGTGCAATTAGTTTCTAGGATGCACAACTGAAATAATTACTTTTAAGGACAAAATGCAAAATAATTAGTTTCTAAAGCCTAAAAACTTATGAAATTATGTCCTTGAAAGTAATTGGACTGCTGACTTTGTCCTTAAAAGTAATTATTCTACTGACTTTGGCCTTGAAATTAATTTCAGTGGATGTGTGTCCTAGAAACTAATTGGACTGCAAAGTTTGTTCTTATAGTGAAATGCCCCTTTATTAAAAGAATAAAGTAACTAATAATCGAGATTACTTAAATAGTTTGAATCTAAGATTTCGTAAGAAATTAAATACATAGATTGGTATATAAAACATTAGGAAAGAGTTGAGAGAGGTGGTTGTAAATAATCGTAAAAATGTTAAAATGTAGGTTTTTGAAGATAAAAATAGAATTTTACAATGCAAAATTTATTGAGATAAATTTATTTAAATTGCATGATAAATTTATTAAGATAAATGAATAATAATTTATATTGTTTATGTATATTATTTATGATGTGTGATTTATATATCTTTATATTTGACTGAAAAAACAATTTTACCACTTTTGTTGATATGAATATTGTTTATATATTGAAACTGTCATATTTTAGAATCTATTAGATGAATTAACAAATATGTTAACTGAATTTTATTTAAGTAGTTCAAATTCAAAATTCATAATTAATAAACATATATTGATTTAAACATACAATATGTGGAACCCAGTGCACGAGACTTCTACACGATAGCGGGCTCTGCGAAGGTTGATAATGTACGCAGTCTTTCCCTTGCATTGCAAAGAGGCTGTTTCCGGTGATTTAAACATACAATGTTAGACGATATTAAGCAGGATTTTGTATAGAGCTGTAGAAGTTTCAAAATGTAGGTACTTAACGTTAAAAAAAATACGATGCAATGCATGGTAATTATATTGATATAAATGGATTATAAATTAAATTCATAATTATTATTTATGTATATATCTACGTCATGCGATTGATGTATTTATATATCTAAATGAATTTTATCCCATTTTTATTGTTATGAACATGGTACAAATATCGAATTTTTCTTATTTTTATGATTCATTTGTTAAAATCAATGAATAATAGTTTATTAAATTATTAAAATAGTTTTAAGATCACATGATTAATTCTAATGTATGGAGTTAACTGTAAAATATTAGAAGGAAACCGAGGGGGTTTTGTAAATGGTTATAGGAATTTTAAAATGAAGGCATTTAAAATAAAAAACAAAATTTTGTAATGTACTATACGATGAATTCAACGAAATAAATGAATTAAATTTGTTATTCTAGTTTATGCATGTATTGTATGCAACTTATGCATCTTAATTTAGTAAAAAAAGAGTAATTTTACTAATTTTCTTAATACGAGTATGGCGTACATATTGCAATTTTCATATTTTGGTAGACGAACCAACAAACATCATTTTATTGTATTTATCTAATTAGTTTGAATTTAATACCGCGTAATTAATTTAAATATATGGACTGAAACATAAACTATAAATAGAAAAGTGAGGTGAGTTTTGTAAATAGCCGTGTAATTTTAAATTTAGTTATTTGAAGTTAAAAGTAGAATTTCACAATGCAATGTATGATAAATTTATTAAGATAACTGAATTACAAATTAAATTTGTATTATTGTTTTATGTGATTTATATACTGTAATCCAATAAAAAAATGTAGTTTTGCAATTTTGGTTCGTACAGTAGCGATATACATATTGAAATTGTCATTTTTTAGTATTTATTAGAAATATTAGTTAATTAAATTTATCTAAATAGGTTAAATTCTTGTTTATGTAATTAACATAAATACATGGACTTAAATGTAAAATGTTAAAGGTAATTGATAAATTATTGTAAATTATTTTATTAAATTTCAAATATTCAACCAAAATGTAAAATGATGGGAGAGATTTAGCAAAACAAATGTACATAGATAAATTCAAAGATTTGAAAATAAAATATCACGAGAGAATTAAGGAGAAGAGAGAAAGGTCCTATGATTAATGAGAGGGCTACAAATTCTTCTGCTTTGCTATTATTTAATAGATTATTAAATAGAGATCTAATACCGATACTCACATATTTTTGTACGTATGTGCTTGAGGGTGCTTGTTCAAAGTTCAGATCCATAAATTCTATATAAGACCTTTTCTTGCTCTGCTATTTGTTTAGTCATGGACCACTTTATCTCTCTTTTCTCTTACTCACTCACGTTCTTCTTTCCCTCTCTCCTTTCTCTTTTACTTCTTCATGTTTAGCCTGTACCTCATTTTTTTCACATTTTTTTCCCCGACTACCCAAATGCAGCAACCTCCCTCCTCTCCTTCTCTCTTCATGCACAGCCTCCACCCGCCTGCCTACCTCCTCCCATTCGCCTACACCTCCTTCCCTCCGCCCAGACCAGCCCCTCCACTCCGCCCAGACCAGCGCCCCAGCCTCCGCCTAGTTCACCAAACAACACCTTTCCCTCTCTACCCTACACCTCCACGTCCAAATAGTAAACCCACCTGCACCTCTCCTCCAAATCGAAACTCAACCTACACCTCTCCAGAAACTCGCAACACCCAACCTGCACCTCCATGTCCAAATAGTAACGTTGCTTGCACCTCTCCACTAACTTGAACCCGCATACAACTCTCCACCAACCCGCAACAGTCATGTAGATCCACGCAGTAGCAGTTCGATTCGCCGTTTGATCATGCCCATGCATGGTGTTTCGTCACATATGTTGTCGACGTTTTCGTTCACATCGTGGTTGCATAGCATGTCCATCTTCGCCGCATACGAGTTCGTTCGCGTTTGTGTTGAGGGATCTACGTTCATGTCCGTGGTGTGCAGTGTTTAGATTTACATACGTAGGCGGGTGTTTAAAATCATGAAAACTATAAATTCTAGTGCAAGTTAAAACAAAATAGGGTGTTTACATTATATTTTTGTGTAATAATATATGAAATTTAAGTAAATTTAAAAATTAAATACCAGTGATAGTTGAACACCATGGCACGTGATAATTGATAAATGTTATTATATATGCATAGTTAAGTTAAAAAAAAAATTATTTCATGTTTAGACCCATGATATGTTAATGATTGGTACATTAATATTGTTGCTTATTTAATAGAATAATTTATTGCATTGTTGATTATGTTATATAGCATGTTACACCCATGTTGAATTATCGAAAATTATACTAGTTTCCATGTGGATATTGTGGACATCGAATAATGTGATAAAACCCTTTGACACCCAATATTGATATGTGAAAATTTAGGGTATATAAATTTATCGCTTTGGCAAAAAATGAGATTTTTCACAAAATTGCCTTTAGTCTTTATCTGAATTTTTTTCAAAAATGAATGTGTTTAATTCTAAATTTTTGACATCTAATAATAAATGAAATTTCAAATAGGATAGTATAAAATTAGGTAGGAAGTTTATGGGTAGATTTTTAAGAATAAAATATTTAATTAAATATGAATAAATAAGTGATTTATGAAACGTGTCGTTTTAACTTAAAAAAAAATTTGTAACTCCAGTACATAAAATTAAAAATATTTTATAAAAGAAAATTATATTAAAATCGGTCATCTGGATTTATTTTATAATTTATTTTAGAAAATAGCTTTATTGGAAAATGTATTTTTGTAAATTTAATTATTTTTGACATGGAAATTTTTATATAGCTTATTTACATTATAAGAAAAATATATAATGAATGAGAGTATATTTAATTCGGAATTTAAAGTATTTTTACTAATTATTTTCTAAAACTAGCTTTAATGTAAATTTTGAAAATCAGTAGAAATTATATAATCATATGGGAAAATCTGTTACCATATTGGAAAAATACAAAAAATTATTTAAGGGTTTTAGTTTCAGAAAAATAAATTTTACTTTATGTTAGACTCTTAAATAAATTTATTTCAAAGGAACAATGATATATTTTAAATTTTAAAAATAATATTTGGTCTCTGAAAAATCCAAAAAATTTACTGAAATTTCTAGTTTTGAAATAGAGCACTTTGGTCTAGAAACCGAATTTTATTTTATATTTTACTATTTTAAGTAAATTGATTTTTAGGAAAAATGAGTTATTTTAATTTTTAAAATTAATAAATAGTTTCAGAAAAATCAGATTTTTTTTGGATATTCCATATATATAAAAAGTTACAGAGTTTAAGAAACTGAAATTTATTTCATAATTTACTATATTAGATAATTCTATTTCGAGAAAAAAATGTAGTATTTTAAATTTTATAAATAATATATGTTTTCTGAAAATCTGGAATTTTTATCGTTGTTTCCTGAGGTAAAATGAAGAACTTGTTATGTTGAACATTTTATGAAATTCTTAACTGATTTTATTGTAAAAATTAAATTATACAAAACGGTGGACTTTTTATAAATTATCATTGGTTATTAAAGAGACCGAGGCGTGATAATGGCATACACTCTGTCATTTACCGAAACCAATTTAATAACCATGTACGTGGAGTGATGTTTTCATAATATAGAGGTTGAATAGGCGAACTTTTGATGGAATGAAGTAAAAGAACGATGACGAATGGCTCTGACACTTGTGTCAATTTGTAAATGACTAAAATAGGAGCTCTATGAACTGGCTAATGAGGTTAGCTACCTCTAGTAGACATTTTCCCCTTGTATTACTATCTTGATTTTGAACAAGATTGGTGCACATTGTTTTAGGATTGATGGTCGCGGTCGGCCGTTAGGGGTTACGACCAACCTAGAAAGGTAAATTAGTAGTATCCTACCATACGCATTGCCTCACGGGTCTTGTCATACGTTTACCCCTATGCAATACCACTACCATTTTGTTTTAGTATTGTACCTACAAGGGACTCACTGGCTACTGACGTTACTGGTTGTGTTTCGGAACCTGCATAGACTACATGCTTAAAAATGTGTTTGAGGGGATCAATGTAAAGCCTTAACGCTATTTTAATATTTACATTACTAATAGACATTACATATGTATTGTATCTACTACATATAGATAGTTTAACGGATCCCTATGAGATGGAAAATCCCATGACATCTCTTAAGTTTATTGTACCCTTATTACTTGATTTGAATTAACTTACATGTGAATTTTAGTTCTAACTCGAGTATGTGTTTTTAATTATGCTCGGGTCATCCTGAGTTTATTTCATTGTTTCGAAGACGGTTATTTCTTGAAGATGAAGATGGTGTTTTGAAGACTATCATATGTACTAGTAATATTCTACTGCATTATTATTTGGACTATTTAATGTTATAACTCTAATTATATTGTAGAAGGGAGAAATAAATGTATATTGTAAAATAGCTTCATTAACTATTTATGCTATTATTATATGTTTTCATTCCGCTATAAGATTCTGTGTATTGTTCTATTCTCTTCTTTTATTCTTAAACAAGCCCCATTGAGAATCTGTCTTTTGAACTACTTGATTTGTTCAAAATGATGGATCGTCACAAAGGCTGTTATATTTACACCCTTATAAACATTTACTAACACTACTTAAACATTTAATAAAATTAATCAAAAAATTTACTACAAAAATCCACCTTAAACTTAAAACAAAGGAAGATCGGGAAGAAAACACGAACGCTTATATGTAACTAAGCAACAGAAACATAAACGTTAAACATAAATACTTTTAATCCTCTCAACCATTAGTGACAAAAAATGAAATAAACAAAGTAAGTAAATATATTTCATCAGTTCCATATTAGTAGTTGATGAGTTAAGGTATTTAATTATATTTAGAGCATGCATATAATTAATATTTCTGTGACTTTGTTACTGTTATAGGGAAGGATAGTGATAATCAAATATACCTTACTATATCATATTGCTTTCTATTACAGTTGGTTTAGTTATTCTTTCTCTTTTGTTATTAAAACAACAAAAAAAGTAATAATGAGTGAACATTTTCAATTGAGGTAGTAATGAAGATTTTTTTAATGTTATACAATAGCACCAAATTTAAGTTGCAAATTATTCTTTAATACGTTAGTCTTAGTTAGGGTTACACAATTTTCAAAATAAATATATGAAAATATACTTATAACTAAAGTTGATAATTCCACAGTCATAACCAAATTAATTAGATTCATATATATTAATGAAGCATCAGATAGAAAAAAAAGATTGGTTGTGGAAAAATTAAATGACAAAATTTTAATTTCATTGTTTGGAGAAAGGGAGGAGAAGTTGAGTTATGATTATGAGAAATTTAAAAATTTAAGAAAAGGTGGTGTGGGTGGGTGAATGAAGTATTTAATTAGTTCAGAGAATAAATGGATGAGAGAACGTTTAAATAGGTTTAAATAGTATCATCCATTATGAAATAAGAAATTATACATGAGACCATTTGTATGCTCACCCTTCAGTTAATATGAATTAATATGCTACTATAAAACAGATTTTTACACTTCTTAAAAGCAGTAATTATCACAACTTTCCTTAAATAGTTAAATTAAACCTTTCATTTACCAATTCTTGCTCCTTTTTCATTAACTTTTAAAAATCATTTAATGTTTAGAATCAACTTCCCCCTCTTAGATTCTAGCATTTTGACTTTACACTAAAAATTACTTTTTTTAATATGCATCTTCTATTCTGTTACATAAAAAATCACCGCCTTTAATCTCATTCTAAATTCTCATAATTTCCAACTCAAATTTTATAATAAATTCCACCTATTCATTTCCAATTTAATGAACATTTAAATTAACATTGTACTTATTTAAAAAACATGCATGACATAGATCTTTTACTTCTTCCTCGGTTAGAAATAGACCCACATATTTCCTCTTGAATCTTCATATTTTTGTAACTTAAAGTATAATTCTGATATTTTTTGCACTTGATCCATTCTAGATTAAATGTATTTTCTATACAAATCATAACATTTTATCTTCTAATCTTCTACTAAATTTAGTCCACATATCAAATTCAAGACTTTCAGTCACTCCTTGTAAATCAAACAAATCAGTTTATTTAAAAGGCCAAAAAGCGTTCGTATTCCAAATTTAAATCCATTTCACTATTCAATATACTATTATGCATCTATATTCTATCGATCTTTTAATTATTTAATCTATTATTTATTCAATTATATAGGAAATTCAGTACTTAGCCATATATTTTCTCTCTTCTACTTCACTCTTAGATAATATCGTGTACTCTTTTTAATTCGAGAAATAATTTTGCATATTTAGCTCAACTGTACTTATATCTCAATATATTATATATTTTTATGTTGTGTGAATTAATAGAGTATAAAATGCTCGTGGACAACACACATTTATGGTTATCATCAAGTTTTGGTGATCTTACAGAATATGAGGTAATTATCGATGATTTTTACAAAGTTTGCTTTGTTAAACACTGTTTTTATGTTTTAATAATGACAACTGTATCTATATATATATATATATATTTAGAATATTATATTATGCAAATACCATAAGATCCTGAATCGAAGAATAGAAGAGAAAATGCAAACGGATCATCTACATATCAAAAGCAAAGGATATATAGATCATCTAGTCAAATGTATGTGTTTGTTCTTCAATTTACTTGTAAAATCTCCTTAATAGTTCACATGCGTGCGCACATATCTGCATACAAAGATTTTCAAAAACAAAGAGTTAAACAAATTGAAAAACAAGACTAACTATTTTAAACTAATTTTTATAGTATAGTTGACTAAAATTATTTTCAACCGACTGAAAATAATTTTAATCGAATAAACCAATGTATTTTATTTTATTCTCAAATTTACTTTTTGTCATTCATTTATTAATGTCATTATTCAGTAGATTAATTTTTATTCTCAGTCAACTGACTACCTTGTAATGGCTATTTTCTGAAATGACAGTTTAAATGGTTGTAATCATTCAATTGCATTTCTGTGAAAAGTAATGGCTTCTTTGAATGATTACAACCCTTCAATACAACTCTTTGATATTTATAAATATAGTTCAACCTTCAGAAATAAAAAAAAAATTGCTTTCTTGATATCTTATCTCTCTTGAACACTATTACTCCCAAACTCCATTGCTTACTTAAGAATCATACAATACACTTTCATAATCATGGTGCACGCATCTTGAATCATCAAGGAGATTATAGGAAGTTTTGTACTATCAGTCAAAATTATATTAAAGGAACACAAGTTTATCAAATCAAAAAACTCTATTGTACAGCCTATTCCTTCTGGTGAGGGTATTTTGGTTAGTGGAAGTTTCGAAGGAAAGCTTTGATACTGGACGTAGGACGGGAGGTCCAAACCAGTATAAAAACTCTAGTGTATTCCTTTTTATTTACTTTACTCTACTTTGTTATTTAGCGTTAATATAGCATATATACTGATATAAATGACTTACCTATATTATAATAGATCCCTATTTGCTTTCATTTGGTACTAGAGTAGGTCGATTCAATAACTATAACAAAGTTGTTGAATGACATTATAATATGGCAAGCACATTTCTCAAAGGTCGGTTAACTACACTCCTCCACTATTCACCAAGTCTAATTATGCATACTAGTCTACTCATTTGATAATTTTTATGAAAGCTAACTATCTTGAAATCAGACAAGCTACACAAACTATGTACAAAGCATCTACTATTAAAATGAGTACTTGGATAGATGTTCAAAAGATCGCAACAACCAAAAATGCAAAAGCTATGAATGTTTTGTTCTGTTCACTTAACAAAAATAAGTTCTTTAGAGATATGCTTTGTAAAACTGCATATGATATTTGACGTACACTTCAAATCACTCATGAAGGCACGAGTAAGATAAAAAAAACTAAAATCTCTATTCTACAAAATGAATTTTCATCATTCAAGGTGAAAGCAAATGAAACCATCGCGCGTGTGTGTGTATACACACACAGAGGCTAAATTTCAAACAATTCAACATGATATGACACTAGGTGTTACTTTTACCAAACTTGATCTTGTTACATGAATTTTGAATTCTTTAACTATTGTTACCATAAATTCCTTCTTCAACCCTGTCGAAATCAAAATGGTGAAAAGGAAAATGGAACAAGAGATGACGGCACCAATAAAACCTTTCGAAGTAGTCGAAGGGATGCTACAGCCAAAAGCCGAATGTGTTACAAGCTTTCGAAAGGGTCAATGTGGTCGAAAGCTCCCATTCGCGTCAATGTCTACCTTTCAAAACAAATGCTTTTTCCTATATGAAGACATTTTGAATAAGGGGAGGAGTACCTTTCGAACGCAGCATGCATGGCAGACCTTTCGAAACCAAAGGTATCGCCTTCATTCAAACCACTCAAAAAGAAGCCTTGATCAGAACAACCCTTTCGAAAGCATAATCAAGCCTTTCGAATCGGTCGAAGCCGTTAACGTCCAATGAAGGCTCCATATCAAGTCACAAGCATGCATTCAAAAGCTACCTACTGCATTGAAACCATCAACACCTTCGAAACTCCTGAGGAAAACCTATCGACATAGTCAAAAGCTCTTGCTCCTACACACTTGCAACAACAAAGCAATACAAAGAAAAGGGCGCGTCTACCTCTTTCGATGAAGACGAAAGCATTCAAACCCAATCGAAAGCATTGCAGAGGGATGCGCAAGTGTCAAAGGAGATGGAAGGTATATAAAACCACCTTTCGATTAGGTCGAAAGCTCTGAGTCGAAAGGTGCCAATCCACATCTATAAATAAGACTCTAGGGGTCTAGTTTTAGGGAGGGAAATTTCATTCACTCTACTCTTATACTTTTTTACAATTGTAAACTTGTAGCCCTAATTTGAAAATAAAATTGGGAAAATTGATCATTGTGTACATCATTTGTTAAAGAAAAGAGATTCATATGTTTTTTATTATGCTATTGTTTAGAGATTTCTACTGAATTTGATTATGTTCTGCATTTGCCGACTTCAATGAAATATCTCTTCCGACTGAGTCGAACCCCATACTTAGCCCAAAACACTTAGGATCTAGCTCCAAACCACAAATCTCTAAAAGCTTATCTTCTAAGTGAGTCGAAACCATAAACTTGGTCAAAATCCCCAGGCTTGACAATTCAAGCCAAAGTTAACAAAGAAGTAAGCTTTTGACAAAGTCAAAACCCATCCATTCAGCCCATATCCTTAAACATTAGAGCTAACCTTTAAGTAACCACAACCAGTTTGAAAGGGAGGTTCCGAAAAGACCTTAAATCGGTTCACCTACTTCGAAAGTTATCGAAAAGTGGATTGAGGTGTTTCAACGAAGTCGAAAGGTCACCATTAAGAAATTCCAACTACTACAACCCATTCGAAAGGTAGACCAAAAGAAATAGAAAGGTGCAAACTATTCTTGTCTAGTCGAAAGGTGGTTAAATTAGAACATCTATATCTAAAATACTACTTTGGGGTGTTGACAAGTTTTCTTGTTAACATTTTGGTGCTAGAAGAAGGGCCTGAACCTCCGATCTTGTTAAATACCCAACACCATTTTCCTTTAACCCATGCTTACCCACTTTGGACCTTACTTCATAATGATTGGTAAAGCCAAAAGATCCGAGCAAGGTTCCTCGGAGCCACATCTAATTGGATTCTTCTATGAAACGATTAATGATAGGAATCTACAAGAAGAACAACTGTTAAGGATGAAGGCTTTAAGGATCATAAGGAAAAGGAAAGTTGAAGCCTATGATCCACTTAAATGGAGTTTAAACTCTTTTCATATTGGCCCCACCCTAATCTTTGCCTTAAGAGAAAAGAAAACGGGGAGTGACAAATTGTTTGACCAAATGAGAAAAACAATTCAACATTATACCAAAGGCACGATCTTTAAAGAAGGAATAATGGCTTATTACAACGACTTTGCACACATATGGGGTCAAATGACAAGTAGGAGAATACCTACATCGGAACCCCAAAGAATTTCAAAGAGAAAACTAGTTGCCAAAGGTGGAACTCCAGAGCCAAGTAATAAAAGACCTAGAAACCATCCTCGAGAAACAAGCTTCAAGTCGAGATTTCCAAAAGAATGCAATTTAACAACATCCATAGAGAATGTTTACTTGCTAGCCAAGGATGAACTCAATTATTGGCTACCCTAGATGAAAATGCCTAAATATGAAAGGAACCTGGGAGGATCCTATTGACATTACCATATGATGAATGGACATGAAACCAATCACTGTAGAGCGCTTGAAGGAATGATAATTAACTTTTTCTGACAAGGAAAAATAATGGGTTTGTAAGGAGATACTGAATGAAGTCAATAAATAACTACTTTACTAAAAAGAATCTACATTGTTGGGAGTGAAATACTCCTTTCACTTGGACACTACCTTAAATGGTCAAAGCCTCTGTCCGCACCGAATTGGCCAGGGCATAGCACCTCTTGAAGGGAGTAGTGTAAGCCTTTATCCATGCCACGCTATGGCTAGGATAAAGCATCGACAGGCCCTTGGCCACACCACGCTATGGCTAGGTCAAGGCGCCTCATGTAGGGAGGACAGAGTAAGCCAATTATCCCGCCATGCTATGGCCTGGCCAAGGCACCGAACAAGCCCTTGACCGCGCCACGCTATGGCTAAGTCAAGGTGCCTCCTCGAGGGAGGACAGAGTAAACCCTTAGTCCCACCACGCTATGGCCTAGCCAGGGCATCGAATAAGCCTTTGATCGTGCTAAGCTATGGCCAGGTCAAGGCGCCTTCTGGAGGGAGGTTAGGTAAGTCCTTGTTCCAGCTTGAGAATCCTTATTCCAGCTTGAGAATGAGCTAACCAAGCGCACCAGACAACAATGAACTAAGACATCCATACCAAAGAAGCGTCATATCAAACTATGGACTAAGACGTCTAAGCCCAAGAAGCGGCATATCAACCTATGGACTAAGATATCCAAGCCCAAGAAGCGGCATATCAACCTATGGACTAAGATATCCAAGCCCAAGAAGCAGCATATCAACCTATGGACTAAGATGTCCAAGCCCGAGAAGTAGCATATCAAACAACAGACTAAGATGTCCGCCCGAGAAACAACATATCAAATGATGGACTAAGACGTCCAAGAATAAGAAGCAGCTGATCAAGTAGAAACTACAAACAAGGCTTAAATAAGAATCTGAAGCCTCCAACTAATAATCAAAGAAGAATTTCCAAACTACACTTATTAATACTCGAATCTGGGTTTCGGGTCATTCATTATTGAGATTCGGAACTTCACTTATTAATACCCGGATCTAGGTTTTGAGTCTTTCAATTCATGGTCTTCATCATACCCGAATCTGTGTTTCGAAACTATAACTATTTATTGGACTTCACTCATTAATGCCTAAATCTGGGATAAAGATATATATTAAAAAGATTATTATTATGAACTTTTGGTTAACATCCATAAATACCCGAATCTGGGTTTCGGATCTTCTAACTTTTAATTTCATTTTTAATGCCCGAATCTGAGTCGATGGACTTCTATTACACAACCATTATTTACTTTCTATTGATTATCTCCAAAAGTTGGATTTCTAAACATCTATAATTAATCTTTTGTTGAATCTATGGTTTTCTACCATCGAACTTCTGATAATCTCACAATATAATCGAAGATGAATTCTTGGTTATCTCTCATCATTACCAAAGATGGGATTCAAGACATGTAGTCATATTCAATTATGGGGTTACTTTTCATACGATAATATGATGATTTTGTTAGTTTATGCAAATGACATGAATAGACTTCTATATAGATTTTAAGCCAACGATAAGAAATATTGTGCTTTTGAGGGAAAGTAAGACAGTAAAAAGGATTGAATGATCCAGCAAACACAGAAATCATGGAACAAGTTATCAAAGAGATGATCACAAACCAAGTGATATTTACAAAATTTTCATAACTTACATAATTTATGAATTTATTTACAAGTGTACAAAACAAATATATACATTTCATAAATATGAATTGTTCATGAATCTTGAACAGCTTTATTTAGATTCTCAACAATTAATGGATCCACGATGTGATGAATAGCAATGCGAAGAACCTCTTTAAGTTTCTTCTCTTTCTTCCTCATCTTGTCTTCATCATCAATATCTTCGATGTTGGATTTCAAAGCATGATTAAAAGCTTTGTTTTTGCCTTTAAGAGTTTTATTCTCCCTTTCCAAAATAGCGACGCGCTTCACAAGGAGATACTTGTCGTGTTCAAGCTTTTGAATCTTAGCTTCATATTCATTTATGCATTGCGAGTATCTTACTTTTTGTCGTTCATCAAAATACTTCATCATTTCAAATTTAACTTTCCTGCACCACTCTCCAACTACCTTCTCGTCTAACCCAGAAGGAGGATTAGTCGTAGTAGGGAATTTCTGGATAACAAGGGAAGTAGACCTTGTAGATTTTGCGATAGATGAAATAGTGGGAGAAGCTGGTAAATCCATGCTTGAGATATTATTCCCCATAATGAATTCTAACGGTTCGCATTAAGCTTGACTATCCTTTAATTTTATCTCCAAATCACTTATTTGTTGGAAGAGTTCAGCCATCTTATCGTCAAAATCGGTTGATGTATTTGATTTAATTTGACACTTTAATGATGAAATCATTTCATTTTTGCCCTTAGCATCTGTCTCTAGATTGGTGATCTGATCATTAAGATTTCTAAAAATTGTTCTCTGAAGCAAAATCTACTATACCATTTTAGTGCTTCAGTATTGTTTGGAAATGAGCGGATAAAGTATCATCAAGGAGCTTCCTATTTTTAAGATCTATAACAACCTATCTTTAATACTGATAAAGCGTGATGCTGAATCTAATGAGAGTGGCATTGCAGATAGTTGTAACTCCTATTTAAATAAACAAAGAAGAAGAAAATGAAGTCAAGACTTGAGTAATCCTGAAAGTCTATAGTATGGTGGATCGATTATACAAATGACAAGTATATAACTAAATTAAACTATAGTGTAACGATAGTAAAGAATGTAAATAAGAATAATAACACCAGGGTTTTTATACTGGTTCAGACCTCTTGTCCTACGTCCAGTCCCGAAGCTCCTCTTAGGAATTTCCTTTCACCAAATAACCCTTACTTCACCCGGAGGAACAGGTTTACAATAGCAGAGTTTCTTTGTCAACTGTGTGTTCTCTATTACACGGATTTTGATTATATAGTACAAATGCTTCCAATATATATCTAGAGAGTATTGTCTATGAGGAACTGTATATTTGGAAGAGTAGAATACAAGTATAGATTGCTAGAGATCAAGAGTATATGATAGAGTGTATAATCAGAGAGCATAAGTAAGTAAGGTTGAGATTTCTCTTTGATTCTTGATGTAATTTATAGTGGTAGAGAGATTCCTTGAGTAGTTGCATCCATTAACAAGTGTTCTACAATTGCTTCTGATGATGATGAAGAGTTGCAGTGAAGAGAAGCGAAGATGTCTTTTCAAATGCGGTAATTGTAATTTGAATTTTAAATTCCGAGTTTAGCATCAGACGTCTGGTATTTGTTTCAGACGTCTGGCTATATATATTTTTTGTATATTGTAGCCTTTCAGACGTCTGAGTGTAACAACCAGACGTCTGATCCTATCTGTTTTGTATTCTAGAGGATTTCTTCAAACGTCTGGCTAGTGCACCCAGACGTCTGCAAACTGTGCATGTTTACTCTGTGCATGTTTCTTGTTGCTTCTTTGATCTTATCGACTTGTAGTCTCTTGTATTGTTCTTTGCACCTTGTTCTTGTCTTTCTAGTGATGTTGTTCTAGCAAGTTCCTGTATATATACATATATATGTACATTTGATTTTCATTGTATAGTTGTCCTTAAAACCATGAATTTGATTTCCTAAAAAATCCATCTCTTTATTATAACAATAGAAGATTGCAACTTAAGTAAAAATGAAACTAAAAAGTACAATTAGACATTCGTTTTACATCTAAAGTTGGGAAACTGCATTTCTAACTTTATTCAATTAACTAGCAGAAAGAATAACTATTGAGTGAAAAGGAACATTAAGTCCTTCCAGAGTAACAACTAAAGGATATTTGCTATAGTCCCATTCATCGGTAAGAGGACTATCGTGATCACATATTAAATTGGTATGATATGTCCAGATTTCCTTAAGTAGCTTTTCTTTTTCTTTACTGAGAAAATCGAAATGGAGCCAAGGATGTTCCATATAAAGTTTTTGCAAATCTCTAAGAAAGCAATATCTGGCTAATTTTGAAGATTTCAAAATTGACGCCTTTTCAAGATAATCTCTTCTCAGTTTAACATACTTTCTTAGATAATCTTTAGAAACAAAGTTGCCAGGGGAATGTTCATTCTTTGGTACATAGTAAAACACAGCTAAGTATAAGGGGAAGATAAAAGCAAAAATTCACAAATCAATATTATTACATAATTATGATTGTTCATCTGGTTCATACAAAATTGACTTTGTAAATAATTCTGAAATAAACTTGTCCTTTTAGTATTTGAGTTTATCAGGTGGTAGTTCTTGGGGAATTGACCTGACTTATGGCAAGTTCCAACATGCTCCAAGATGCGGATCAGATCCAAATTCGTCCATGTATCTCTTGTCTAAACGCCTAAATAGACCTCCACTAAAATCACCTAAGTATGAGAAATCTATAGATGGGCGTCTACAATAAGCTTTGTATTGGAAGTCTACCAAAATGTTTCTCTCCTCAATCAACATCCAAAAGAGCGTGATCAACTCCCAATTCTCTTTTAGAAGACCATCATATCGAAGGTGCGCCCTCCTCAGTCGTGGGGCAGTTTCTTTATGTTTGAAGGATGCTATCACTACCGCACTCCTGTTAAGCCTATGATATTTATCCGAAAGAATGTTGTGTTATTTCATCTTTTTATCTAACTCCCTATAAATACTATTTATTTTCGTTTGTTTTCTTTCAAGCTTGGTTTTATAGGGGTGAACTGGTTTCCTCCTTATCTAAAATAAAGGATTTAAACTATTACTGTCTTGGAAGTGAAAGTTGTTTAAACAAAGAATCCCATACATGAGAGACGGGAATTGATGCCTGAGAGACCTGATCTTTCTCTCTTAATTCTTCCACATCAATGTGAGCAGGCTCCTCTTGAGGGTTAAAAGGTGCAGGGGGTTCATATGGGCTTCCTTCATGAAAAGATGGATTAGTAATTGACCTTTTCAGAAGTACTTGTGTTGTCATCACCATCTTTTTCAGGAGCATCAGTGTGACCACCCCTATCGCCACTTGATCTTTGACTCCATCTTCATTGTCATCGTCGCTGTCATCATCGTCATAATTATTATCTTCATCATCATCGTTGCTGCCCTCTTCACCGGTAACTTCATCTTTGTCACCTTCATCTTCGGAGTCGGAGTCTACTTTGAAGGAAGGGACTTCGAAAGATAGAATTTTTGAGGCATCGATTTCCGCTCTTTCAGCGACTTCAATCCCCTGCTCCATCTTTTTAATTTTGTCCATGACCCTATTGACAAGAGCAAGGTCGAGTGAGGGAAAGCTCAATTCAGGGCATTTGTCGACATTGTCGGCATAAGCGAGCATCATAGCATCTTCAAAAGAATTAACAATGATGTCTTCAAGAGAAATATCGAGGAATCGAGACACCCTCTGCTTCGCATTAGAAATAGTATCGATAGCCAATTTTAAAGAATTTTTATTCTTCTTCAACTTTTTCTTTACAGACGATTGTTTTGCTGCCATCCGAGCTTTTTTGTCTTTGAATTCTTTAAGGGCCATTTTTAAGGCCAAATTCTCGTCAACGAGGAGTTGATGATCTTTCCTCTCCTTAGAAATAATAGATTCTCATTGGGCAAGAGAATCCTTTAGTCACTCTAACCTATCATAGCCTCATTTTTCTCCACTGATAGGGAGGAAACTTGACTATTTAAATGTGAAATTTCTTCTTGGAGCTTAGGCGATTCAGCGGAGGATTTTGTTGCATTTTCATGAAGTGAGAGAAAAATCTTACTGAGAAATAGTAACAATAAAGTTAAGCGAAGTGAAACGTACCAAGAGTTGTAGTTCTATAAGGGCCCGGTAATGACCCACCAGATCAAAATTAGAGGAGAGCGGGTGAATAGAGGCAAAAGATAAAAAATTTAAGATAGATTGGACTATCTTTTCAAAATCGCTTAAGGGCGTAGGAGATGATGGTCTAGAAGGAATAAGCTCTAGGGAAAGGGTCAAAGTCCCTAAATCTTTCTGCATTTGCTCAATCACACTAGGAGAGCTCAAGATGATAATGCGAGAGAGAGGATCAACTTTAGTGGGAGTCTTCTTAGGATGATCAAGAGGAACTTTGATAGCTGGACTTCCCAGGGATTTATCAATGTCTACAAACTCCTCCTCTTCTCATCGTGGAGAATTAGGAACTTCAACAATCCTAGCTTTTTTGGGGGATGGTTCAGCCACGGCCGCTTTTTCCAGTTTTCTTTCAACGGCCATCTTTGACCTAGCAATGGCCTAGGACAAAGATGGTGCACGAGAAGTAGAAGCAGGGAGAGCCGGAGCACTTGTATATTGTTCAACCAGAGGAGCAACTATAAGGAATTCAAACAAATTATAAGTTAGTAACACAATTTGAGAAGTAACGCAGCAATAAACTACAAGTACTACATTTAAGCTTACTAGAATGATCGGGACAAATTTGTGACATCGAAGAGAAGTTCTTCAGATCTCCTAAAGAAAGGAAGCGCTTGCTCTGAGATGTATGTTGGACGAGAGGAGGTTGGCCAAGTACCCTCTGACCAGCTGGCAGAAGGGAATTCTTTTGTAAATTGGAAGGGTTCAACAGAGTTAGTCTGTTTCCAATCCTGCTTGAAGCGGCGATCAGTTAATTTACCGTTTCCCTATTTTCTTCATTTAGCTCTTTAACAGAAGCACCTGATAAAGAAGCATAGATTAGCAAAGAAAAGTAATTAAACAGAAAAAAAAGTCTAAGATCAACTTACGGGGAGAAGAGAAAACCCCACTAATGTTGAAAAGCACTTGACAAAGAAGAACTGTGTCTCCCAGTCCCTGAATTTATTCACCCCCTTAGATATTAGCTTTTTAGGGAGGATTGGCTCTAAAGATTTGGTTGTTCAAGTTGCTAAGCTTAACCAATTGAACAAGATAATTCAGCACTTCAGCATTAAGAGAGGGAATGCCAGACTCCAATGCCATGAGCTCTAGGGATAGAAGATAGGTATACACATTGGGTGATAGTGTATAGGATCAATACCCAGATAGGTCTAGGGATAGAAGATAGGTATACACATTGGGTGATAGTGAGCTTAACCAATTGAACAAGATAATTCAGCACTTCAGCATTAAGAGAGGGAATGCCAGACTCCAATGCCATGAGCTCTAGGGATAGAAGATAGGTATACACATTGGGTGATAGTGTATAGGATCAATACCCAGATAGGTCTGGAACTTGGACAAGAAATCCGGGAAGGGAAGGAATCGTCCATGCCAAATATGGATTATGGTGTAGGCAAAGTACCCTTCAGGAGGGCTATGAATAGCTTCTACCCCAGTTATGCCAAAGTCGGTGAGAATCACATTCACCTCATCTTAGGTGGATATTAAGGAATGTTTGGAGGTGGTTTCAGTTTTCTTGGGTGAACCCATGATTCTGCCAGGTGAAATCATTTCAGTTAGAAATTATAGTTTGTTATGAAATTAACATTCTTTCAAAGATATTGGAAACCTATTACAACAATTAGAATATCAAACAAAAACATGGAATTACATATTCTTGAAAGAATATTAAAGTTAGAAAAATAAAATCTATTGAGCTTTCGACAGAGTCGAAAGGGAAAGTAGAAGTTGACTCCCAACTAGTTCCCTTCAACAATTTCGAAGGCTCAAAGATAATTTTGTTATTAAAAGAAAGTAGTTGAAACCTACACAACAAATTTGAATAAGATATACACTACCAATATTTAATAAACAAGGAAAAAGAACCTTTTGAAAGTGTCAAAAGCCATGAACTTAATTTTTCTAAGGGAATATGAATGCTGTCGAAACCTTACATGCCAATTAGGTCGAAAGGTTTTGAGTTTGGATCATATTTATAAAATAAAAGGACTTGGGAAGTTTCGATAATATTGGTAAAAGATGATGATCGAATCTCAATTAGTTACAAAAGGTTTCATCAGAGTCGAAATGGGGTATATGGTTTCGGAAGCATACCAACAACAAATTTTGAATCAATACAGAAGGTTTCGACTAAGTCAAAATGTTTGATTTGATTTATAACTTATGCAAAGTATGTTTTCTTCGGTCCAATTTATAAAATATATGTATCTCTAACTTCACACATTTTCTAAAATAGGTTAAAAGTAAGCATGTACTAAAGGTTTAAAAACATATAAAACATAGACTAAGCTTTCGAAAGTGTGTATTAGATAATTACTAAGTAAGACACATTAGCCAACTTCTTCGAAAGGTATCAAAATATGCTAAAGTACAATTCTGCTTTGGAAGGGGTCCACTTCCTATTAACTACACAACCTTTCAATGAGGTAAATTGAATGAGGTGTTAAACTGCCTTTCGGCCCCATCGAAATAGGTTGAAAAGGCAAAACAAAAGTTGCCACCTTAATCCCTTTTGAAGGGTAGAAAGGTAAAATTATAGCGCCAAAGTTTGATTCGTACAGCTCAAAACTTCTCTGCGAAGTAATTGGAAATTCCCTTCTTCCCCAAATTCAGCAACCAAAAACTTCAAAAAAATCAATAACAAGATGGATTTAAGTGTGAATCTACCATTCAAAATTATAGAGTCTTTGAAATAAAAATCTGAACTCTTTAAAAATGATAATAACAGTAAAACCCAAATCAGATAAGCTTAGAATGAAGATTAATGAGAAGTAGATCGAAGAAAGTCATGAAAATAAATTATAGAATGCTTTTAGGCAAATAAAAACTTAGATAATTTTTATCAAATCAAAATAGTAGTTCAGATCCAAACACGGTGGATTTTAGAAATCAAAATTAGCCATGAAAAGTAAATTTGAAAAGCGAAATAATTAAAACTTACCATGGATTTGAATTTCTGCTAGTGGAAATAGGATTTATCTGAGAATTTGAAAACTTTGATTCTTGCTGTAAATTTCTTTTAATTTCAGATAAGAGAAAGATGGGAAGAAGAGAACTTGCTTTATAAGAAAAGTCAGCATGGATGGCAATACGTACGATCAAATTTAAATGAACGGTCATGATTTGTGCATGAATATGAAAAGACTGGAAGTGTAAGTGGTTTTGAAAGAGTTGAATTGGAAAGTCAAGAGCATCCCTTCGCAAGGGGGAAAATGTTACCACAAATTCATACTTCAACCCTGTCGAAACCAAAATGGTTAAAAGGAAAAGGAACAAAAGATGACAGCACCAACAAAACCTTTCAAAGGAGTTGAAGGGATGTTACAGCCAAAAGCCAAATGTGTTACAAGCTTTCAAAGGGGTCAGTGTGGTCGAAAGCTCCCTTTCACGTCAATGTCTAACTTTCGAAATAGATGCTTTCGCCTACATGAAGACATTTCGAATAAGAGGAGTACCTTTCGAAGGCAGCATGCATGCCAGACCTTTCGAAACCAAACGTTTCGCCTTCATTCAAACTACAAAGAAAGATGTCTTGATTAGGATAACTCTTTCGAACCGATTAAAGCCTTTAACATTAAGGGAAGACTCCATATCAAGTCGCAAGCATGCATTCGAAAGTTACCTACTGCGTCGAAACCATCAACACCTTCGAAACTCCAGAGAACAACCTATCGACATAGTCGAAAGCTCTTGCTCCTACACACTTGCAACAACAAAACAATACAAAGAAAAGGGTGTGTCTACCCCTTTCAACGAAGACAGAAGCATTCAAACCCAATCGAAAGCATTGCAGACGGATGCGCAAGTGTCAAAGGAGATGGAAGGTATATAAAGCCACCTTTCGACTAGGTTGAAAGCTCTGAGTCGAACGGTGCCCACCCGCAACTATAAATAAGACCCTAGGGGTCTGGTTTTGGGAAGGGGAATTTCATTCACTCTACTCTTATACTTTCTTACAATTTTAAACTTATAACCTTAATTTGGGAATAGAAATGGGAAAATTGATCATAATGTACATCATTAGTTGAAGAATAGAGATTCTCATGTTTTTGATTATGCTACTGTTTAGATATTTCTACTTAATTTGATTATGTTCTACCTGTGTTGACTTCGACGAAAGATCTCTTCCGACTGAGTCGAAACCCCATACTTAGCTCAAATTACTTAGGATCTAGCTCCAAACCACAAATCTCCAAAGCTTATCTTCTAAGTGAGTCGAAACCTTAAACTTTGTTAAAATCCCAGGCTTAGCAATCCAAGCCAAAGTTAAAAAAGAAGTAAGCTTTCGACAAAGTCGAAACCCATCCATTCAACCCATATCCTTAAAAATTTGAGCTAAACTTTAAGTTACCATAACCAGTTCGAAAGGGTGGTTTTGAAAAGACTTAAATCAGTTCACCTACTTCGAAAGGTGTCGAAAAGAGGATTGAGGTGTTTCAACCAAGTCGAAAGATCTCCATTAAGAAATTCCAACTACTACAACCCATTCGAAAGGTAGACCAAAATAAATAGAAAGGTGCAAGCTATTCTTATCTATTTGAAAGGTGGTTAAATTGGAATATCTATATCTAAAATACTACTTTGGGATGTTGACAAGTTTTCATGTTAGTAACTATTCAATGGGAAAGAAAATTTTTTAGCTATGGAATATGCTAACGACCTTTCACAACTCAAAGTTGAAGAATTAATTGGAAATATAATGTTGTACGAAGAAAATTTGCAGGAAAGGGAAGTACAAAATTAGGAGGAGAAGAGTATAGCCTTCGTAGCCAATGGCGATGACTCGGATGTGGATGATGACAAGATCGTGTTTATTGCCAAGAATTACAATAAATTCAAGAAAATCCAAGAAGTTCAAAAAAGCTCAAAATGATGGTAACTCAACTAGCTCAACTATCCCGACGTTAATCAAGTGCTATGGGTGTGACAAATTTGGTCATATGAAGAAAGACTGTCCACAACTAAACAATGAGAAGAAGAAGAACAAATTCAAAAAGTTCAAGAAGAAGAGAAAGGCTTCCCATGTTACTTGGGACGATTTGGATTCACTCTTTTTAGATACTAAAGCAATACTGACGCGGAACAAGTAAATGTTAGTTTTATGGCCACTATAGAGGTAAGTCCTGAACTTTCGTATAATGAGATTTTATAATTTATTATCGAATTGGATGATAGATTTGGAGATTTAATGAAATTACATAAGGAAAATATAGGAAAATTAAATAGAGCTGAATTAGAAATTGACTTACTAAAATATGAGAAAAGTATTCTAGAAGAGGAATTAGAAATTTCACAAAATTCCTGTGAAAGTTTAACTTTTGAAAATGTTGCTTTAACTAATGAGATAAAAGCAGCAAAATTGAGAAAGAAAAAACTTAACAATGAAGTTTGTGAATTAAAATCTAGTTTATACTTGGCAAAATTGAAATTGTAGAACTCAAACAAATATTGGAACAAATTACTAACAATGTTTCAAAGTTTAATAAAGGAAAGCAGAGTTAAGAAAATTTAATTAAAATTTCAAAACTGTCTGGCAACAAAAATGGACTTGGTTTCAAAGCTAAACCAAATAATCACAAAAAGTATAGCACTTTGTATACTAAGTTTAAAAGGTCAAAAGTGAGTGTTAAATCATGTATTTCAAATTCAAAATTTTTAAAGATTTGGATTCTTAAAACAAATAAAAATTTGATCAGACAGAAATATATAGATGATTATCTAGCAAATCCTGTTTTATAATAGCAATCATATTTCTAAAGATTCCAAACCCTCTTGGGTATGGCTATCTTCCTCTACTAACACATATGACCCTAATGTAGGAAGTAGGTACCAATAAAACTCTTATTTTTTTGTAGGTACCCAAAAACAAAAATAAAAAGGAGAAGTGGATACTATATATTGGATGCTCTAAGCATATGATGGGCAATGCAAATATGTCATCTAACATAATATGTATCGATGGAGGTATTGTGACATTCGGAGAAACCTCAAAGGGATTTGTAGTTGGAATTGAAGATGTATCAATGTCAGTGTATCTACCTCTCCTTTAACTGTTGACGTGTCATTGGAAGAAAATTTAAAACGTAATCTTTTGAGTATAGAGCCAGCTGCGTGATGAAGGTTTTAAAATTCATTTTGAAAAAGATAGATGCAACGTTTTGTATTAAAATAAAATTTTGATTTTTGAAGGAATAAGAATGAAATATCTACATTTTAAATATGAATATTAAACATGACAATTATATGTGTCCAGTTGCCAATCACAATGATCCATGGCTCTGGCACAAATGGTTTTGTCATATTAATTTTGAGAATATTGATAAATTAGCCAAAAATGAACTTGTTGGAGGATCGTCAAAAATAAACTTTAAATTAAAATTTTGAGTGATTCTTATCAATATGGAAAATTGAAGAAAACCTTTTTTAACTTTAAAAAGGAAATATCATCAAAACAAACACTAGAACTACTTTATTTGGATTTATTTGGTTCTACCCAAGTAAGATTAATAAATTATAACAAATATGTTTTTGTGATTGTTGATGATTATTCTAGATTTACTTGGTCTTTATTTTTAAAACACAAGAGTGAAACTTTGAAAATTTCAAAATATTTGTAAAAAAAATTCAAAATTTAACAAATTTAAAAATTAAAAACACAAGAAATAATCACGAAGGAGAGTTTGAAAATGAATTATTGAAACTTTTTGCAACAAGAAAGGTATTAACCACAATCTTTTTTCCACGAACACCACAACAAAACAGTGTAGTTGAAAGGAAAAATCATACTCTACAAGAATGTGCACGGAAACCGCTAAGTAGTAGTAATTTACTAAAGAATTTTTGGATCGAAGATGTTGCTACTGCTTGCTACAGACTTAATCGTATATCATTAAGACCTTTGACTAAAAATACTTCTTATGAAATGTTTTTAGGAAAGAAACCGAAAGTCTCCTATTTTCGAATTTTTGGTACAAAGTGTTTTATATCAAATACTAAGAATCACTTAGGCAATTTGATCCGAAAGCCATGAAGGAATTTTTATTGGTTATTCGGAATAAAGAAAAGCCTATAGAGTTTTTAATAAACAAACCAACATTATTGAAGAGAGCTTACACATTTCTTTCGATGAAGATTTTAAAAATAAAAATGTGAATGAATATGAAGTGATATTAAAAATAAATCAAACTCTTATTCTATAAAATACTACCAATAATGAAAATGAAAATGTAGATATAGATAATACATATAATATATTGTGCTCACCCCCTAAAATTTTAAAAGATCATCCTATAGATAATATAATGGGTGATGTAAATACTACAGTAACAACTAGATGACAATTAAATCAAATGGGTCATGTAGCATTTATTTCAAATATTAAACCGAAAAATTATTAGGAAGCCGCTAAGGATGATTTTTGGATATTAGTAATGTAAGAGAAACTAAACCAATTTGGACGAAATAAAGTTTAGGAATTATGCCAAAACCAGATGATCAATCTGTTATTAGAAAAAAATGGGTATTTAGAAATAAAGCCAATGAAAATGGAAATATAATTCACAACAAAGCAAGGTTAGTAGCTCAGGACTATAATCAAGAAGAGGGAATTAACTATAAAGATACATTTTCTCATGTAGCTCGATTAGAAGTTATACGAATTTTATTCATTTTTGCATGTCATCATAATTTCAAAGTACATCAAATGGATGCCAAAAGGACATTTTTAAACGGTTTTACTAAAGAAAATGTATACGTAGAACGACCACTACTATTTGTTCATAACAATATCCAGATCATATTTTCAAACTTAAAAGGGCACTATACAGTCTTAAACAAGCACCCGTGCTTGGTATGATAGACTCAAAAATCATTTGTTGCCTTCTAGATTTCAAATTGGAAAAATTGATACTGTAGCATTTATTAAAAAGCAGAATGATGATATTTAATTGTTTAAATTTATGTAGATGATATAAACTTTAGATCTACAAATGAAAATTTATACAACGACTTTGTAAATATCATAAAAACGAATTTGAAATGTCACATATAGGGTTAAATTTCTTTAAGGTCTACAAATCAAACAATTAGAAAATAGATTCTTTATCTATCAAGGAAAATATTGTGAAGAGTAATTAAAATGCTTTGGAATGGATAACAAGTCAAGTAAACCAACTCCCATAAGTACAAGTCTTCACCTAGATAAAGATGAAAATGGCTAAGACTTCAATCAAAAATTATATTATAGTATGATAGGGTCATCACTGTATCTTACTGCTAGTAGGCCGGACATAATAATGAGTGTTTTCTTATGTGCTCGACTTCAAGCATAGCCCAAGGGATCACATCATTGAGCCGTGAAATTAATTTTGTGCTATTTAACCAACATCAAAGATTACGGTCTCTTTTATCCAAAAGGCGGCTCTTTCAAATTGGTTTCATATAGTGATGTTGATTTCAGTGGTTACAAGACGGATCGAAAGAGTACGAGTGGCACTTGACCCTTCATCGGTCAACCATTGGTTTTGTAGTTTAGTAAGAAACAAAATTGTGTTTCACTGTCGACTTATGAATCCGAATATATTTTAGCTGCCTTGGCATGTGCTCAACTTATATATATGCAACAGACACTAAGAGATTTCAAAATATAAAAAAATCTCCCATATACTGTGAAAATACGAGTGCTAATAATATGTCAAAAAATCTAACTAATCACTCTCGAGCAAAACATATTGATATTCGTCATCATTTCCTTCGAGATAATGTAGAAAAAGAAATTATTTCTCTTGAATTTGATAATATCAGAAACCAAATAGCCGATATATTTACCAAACCCCTGCGTGAATCGACATTTTTTGAAATTACATAGAGAACTAGGTATTTGCTCCTTAAATGAACTAATTCGATAATCTTTTCACTCATTTGATTTTGAATATCAAAAGTTTTAAGTACGTCATTTGTTAACGAATCAGACTTATCTCTTGCTAAAATTTCTCTACATTGGATCCTTATCTAAATATGTTTCTGATTCGTATTTTTGTTCTAAAAAATCCGTTGGTATATATAAAATCATTATATAAATAGTAAGGTTATAAAAAGTGTGTAGGGTAAAAATTATCTATCCAAAAATTTATTTAACTTATATTAGTAAACTTTTTCACTATTAAACAGATTCAATTTCAACAACTATAATAAGAAATAATTTTTTTAAAGCAATACTTCCAAACAGTGTCAACATCCAATAATTCTTCCTTGTATATCCAAATTACCTCATCCCCCTCAGATAAATTCGGCTACTCTCCAAAAGGGAAAAAGGTTAATTAGTCAATCAAGTTTAAAGGACAAATAACCACTTCTAATGACGAATGCATTGATGGAATAGCTCACTACTATGGAGAAGTATTGCGGCTTCAAAAAGAAATATACTGGGAGCAAAGAAGGCAAGGCGAACCTGTGTTTCACTGAAAGAAAGCTAATAGCTTTTTGCAGAAAATCACTGACTAAGTAGTGTATTCGCTCCATTAGTAATCCATCGAAACAATTTAGCCCATTAAAACAAATGTCTACTCCTATAAAAATATACGAACCTTATATAAAAAATTTATATGAAAAAGGTCCATTCGGGGAAGAATCTGATCCATTGATGAACTAGAATTGGCTTGCGTTTCTATTGTTGTTATTAAACATATAAGTTTGGTAGTGTTTTTTCTTATAATTCAAGTATGTATAATAAAAGTTTATGAAAGACATATTTGTAATAATAACAAGTTTTAAAAATATATACAAGGTTGAATTAATTTTAAACACTCGACTAAATTCGACCTTCTTCTCTAGAATAGAATTTATATGGATTTAGTCAACTCAATCTTTTGCTTGGCCGACTGAATTGGTGGTTTTCGACTTTTTAAAACTTGAATAGCCGAGATTTTTCGTTCACTTTTCAAATTTCCACTTCCAAACTCAAAACCTCAACTTTTCAAATCTTCAAATTTGAATCCATGGCCCCTAAGCAAAAATTACCAGTCGCAAAAAAGAGACCACAATCTCAAAGACAAAAGGCCTCATTATCAACAACTCCATCTTACCCACGAGTTCGCCTCCGATGATCAAGTGGATATCTGGATGAACAATAGCAAAATTGCTCTCAAACATTTCAATAAACTGAATGATAAAAAAGTTTTCCAGGAGACGTTCTATAAAATGTCGGATTTTCAACTTTGGCATTAAAGACATAGCAAGAGAGCATAAATTCTTATCACTCATTAGTGCCAATCAAAATCAGGTGAAAATCTACCCATTCTTAGTTCGTATGTTTTATGCAAATTTGTGTGGGAATTTTTATAAACCGGGTAATGATGCAGGGCTCTTATGGAGCAAAGTCTTAAGTGTTGAAATTAAACTCTTTGGGCAAGATTTGGGTATTATGTTAGGTTGTTCTCACTCCAACTATGATTTAGATGACAAAGATCATGATGATTTTTCTTATATCAACTAGTTATATATTTCATATTGAATAAACTAGCAACCATCGGTTAACCTTCGTCCCCAAGCTCGTATACTCAACAAAATGGTCATTCACACCTTCTCGCCTAGAATCGAGAGTTATGAAATTTTTTATGATAACTACAAGGTCTTATATGTTGTTTATTTAAACAAGAAATCGAATTAGGCGAAAATAATACACAATGAGATCAAAAGCTTCCATGCTAACTCCCGACACACCATGTTCTTTGCTTCCTACTTGACAAAAATCATCATTCACTTTGGTATTAATGTGGAGAGTATGCAAGGCTTTATCTTGCCTAAGGTTATGCACTAAAAATCCATCTCTCTAATGAACTTACCATTGAGAATGGAGCCCATTATGCCTTACAATGTTTATATATTCCGCTTGGTTTAAGGAATCATTAGCTAAACTTCATCTTAACCACAACTGGCGGTGCAACCATCATCTCACCATGAAATTGAAGAAGAAGTCTCTTGGTCTACGGATAACAATAAGGAGATTTCACTTATGGAGCCTCCCAAACCCATCTCCGCCAAAATTTTAATCCTCCACAATCAAGAAATCTTCTTCAAGCAACAAGATAATGATTATGTAACAACCCACTATTTTGAACCATTCAAATCGACAATAATCCACACATGTCAGACTTGAATCGCCAAAAACAACAGATTGTTAATATATAAATTTGGCAAAACTTAGCAATACAATAAAGAAATCAATTGTCACGACCGAGATTTTCGACCTTCGAAAATCGACATTAATACGACCATTGTATAAAATGTCGAGCAACTGAATGCCGGAAATACCAGATCGTTGGAGAAAAGAAGAAAGAGGTAGAAGAAAAATAGAAACAACAACACAGAATCTCACAATCGCAGCGGAACAAAATATAATATATAATAACAAATTTTAAATACAAGATCCGTACTGTTAATATACATACCATTATAAGAGTACAATAATCCAATACATCAAATCTAGACAGTTTAATAACTTTTCCTTACACGGTGGAATAATAACCAAGTACAGAAGTACGCCTTGCCATCCAGCTCGTTCCCTGAGCACCATTTGCATTCTATCCTGAATCTGTAATACTCGGTCTGACCCGAGCATTATAAATAAATAACACCCGAGTCAGTCTGGAAAACCATCGTGAGAAACACACTCAAGTTAAACTATTAATTTTTCAAAAATCCTTTGAAACAAAGGTATCTCTAAGACCACGTCAAAAATAAACACGACGGGTTTTTACCTTATGATAGCCAAAATTTTTTTATCAAACCCGTCTGATATTTATAATAGTGTCTAGAGAAAGTAAATAGAATATAGCTGAAATGCTTGCATCTCACGTTCCAGCATAGTTGGGCACAATCAAAACCGTACGGCGCTTATTGGAGAATGGATTCCATCGAATGACTGGGCTACTGGGGTACTGCCCGTCACGGTGCATCTCTAGAAAAATAACACCGAGGACCACCCTGGGGTCCCCTGCTACACAAGATCGGACTACCCCTTAAACTGGATAGTCCGAATAAGATTACCCTGCGGTTGGGATCAGCAACCGCCCACACAGCCGAATAAAAGAAAGGGGCTCTAGATAGGGATAACCTTACCCTACTTGGGTGCTACCCACTTAGCCTTGCTGCATCTCCCATGTTTTAGTCATTCCCTGGTTGATGAGGCTTGAGGCTAAGCGTTACCTTTTAAAGAACACATTCACTTAGAATGCTCATCATCCTCCAATGACGATGTTCTGATAGCATTCGTCCATACAAGTTGTCCTTGGTCTGGACAAACCGAATCACGGTCTTCATCATCTTCACGGTATTCATTCATTACGTTCAAACCGGATCGACGTGGTTTTTGGATAATTAAATCTGATCCCGGTCTCTTCGAAACGATTAACAGAATTGGCCAATATTGATAGTCGGTTATTTAACTATCAAATTAGACATCCATAAGTAATCATCTGGCCTTATATAAATTTTTCCAAGATATTTACTTCTAAAATATCCTTCAAGATATATAAATTCCTTCCAACATTTGAAAAAAAAATCAAATATTCAAATCCGTAACAGAATACTTCCAACATCTCAACACTTAGAAATATTCCTAAATTTCTATTTTCTATACTTAGGAAAAATATTACCAGTCTTATTTTTCCCAAAATCTTTTTAATATTAACGCCCCAGGGAATTATTCCGTAACTATTTCCAAAAATCCCCGGAAATCACAAATAATTTCCTCTCCTCAAATTATATCCTTTTATAAGCCCTTTTCGAATCTCGAGAAATTTATCAAATAATTTCCTTCTAGTTTACTTTAAAACTATATATATATATAATAAGTACTTAAAAGATTAATAATTTATTTTTTAAAATATGTTCAAGTAATTATTTAAAATATCGAAAACACTTTATAGCATTAATAACTCATCTTTAGTTAAACCAATATTTCTTCCAAGCTGATTTAAAAATTAGACTTTAATAAAAATAAATACTTAATATTTGAAATCTACTTACCAAAGTATTTCAATCTCAACTTGCTTAAAAATTTCATAGTTTTAAAATAAATACAATTTTCCTTTTAAAACAAATTCACTTCTTAAAATTTAAAATATATTTTCAAAATCTCAATAACCAATTTTAAGTTATACTTCCTCTCGATTTCACAACATCTCGATTTATTTTTCGCTTCTCTAACTATGCCCATGGAATCTACTATTTTTCTCAACCTTGCTTCCATATTCTAATATAAATTCCTTCCATGAATTTATATTCCCAAATATTATCGATATCGAATTCCTTTATTTATAAATGGCGTTATCAATTCTATAACCCCATTTGGCTTCACTTGTTTATAAAAAAACTAATCTTATTTATAAAAATCCATTATATAAATTTATTTCTTATAGATTCTATTAATACTTCCAATTTATTTTCAATATTGAGTTCAACTCCTTTTTATATTCCCAGAATATCACTTATAAATCCTTTATATAATTTCTTTTTAAAAATTTCTATTTTCTAATTCATAATGGTTAAGTTTAACCAAACTCAAATAAAATTTATTTTCTAATTCAATTTCTCTAAAATAACTCCAATTCCCAATATATATAGTTTATTATCAAATTCCCTTTAATTCCTTAATTTTAAAAATATATTTATAGTTTTTAAAATTATCAAATTTCAGGCCAGTGCTACGATAGCATTCAAATATTCCAATTTCATCAATAATCTATAACAGATTATCTACACACATCATATATCACTATATATGAAAAATAAACAATATATTTGAGGAATCCAGTTGGATCCCTCCAACCTGTTTCCCTGCATCCACAAATGTTAATACAACATAAAATAAATACCAATCCCACTTCGAGGGGGATATCGCGGTATATAGGGTCATCCGCTATTATGCGGGGCGCATAGGGTCTCATCCGCTATATAAATGCGGGTATATCAACCACTCCAGTACTAATATATACTACTATATATTATATAATCATTCAACCAATGATTTCAATTTATCAATCCAATCAACATCCAATGATTTAAATTCAACATTTAAATTTTAAATATGGCAATCCAAAAATGAGTGAGAAACTCTCACCTTTGATTTTTAATTTGTCGAATATCTAGGTTTTGAATAATCAAAAATCCAAACCGTCTCCAAAAAAATCCCAATCGATTTTGTTGCGTAGATTTTTCAGCTACGAACCAATCCTGACTTGTTTAATTTTTTTCGGACCTTGTACGAATTAGTAATAGCATTTATGAGATTTCAAATTTAATAATATAATTACTGAATAAAAAAACATCACAGCTAATTATAAAACGTTAATTACCTTCATAAATATTAATCTCGTAATAGTAGAGCCTAATCCCTTCTTCCACGCGTTCAGAAATCCATCGCGAACGCCATCCCCTTCGATCGTAGTTGCCAACCGCCTTGCCAATTCACACTCGCGTGCTGCTCCTCCACAAGGTGTGGCTCCCATTACACAATCATCGGCAACCCAAAGCAAGTGAACGCGCCTCCATCCAGAAATCGCGACCCAGTCAAACGAAACTCCTCTCCCAAATCCAACTCGTGATGCTGCTCTACCACCCCTCACCGCGCCTGAGTTCGGCCCAAACAAATGCGATAGAACTACATCGAGCCTCGCCGTCGATTTTGAACGCGGATTCATCATCTTTTTCTTTTCTTTTTTTTATATACAAACGAATTTATTTCGATGTCTGAAAGGAAGAAAGGAGGGAGGTTTTGATTTTATGTTTTGAATTTCCCTTTCCCTTTTTTTCAGCTCTGTTCGATTTTTAGACAATGAAGAGGAAGGCTCAGGTTTAAAAAACGAGAAGGAGCGTAGCGTGTTTGAGTGTGCTTGTGTGATTGCATAATCTTGGTACAGTGATTGAAGAGAAAGCAAAAAGTTCTGATGGGAATACATAATTGAAATGTCGATATATATATATATATATATAAGTTTAAATCGTCTCGAAACCGTAGCTTAAAATCTCGATCTCCTATCGAGGCATGCCGCTAGGCGTTTATAATGCTATACTCCTATTCTGGATGCAATGGAAAAGGTTTCGAGTCCTAATTCGATCGTATGGAGAAGATAGCGTTTTGGACCCAATTATTATATAAATTTTCGATATGATTTTCAACGTGTTTATATATCGTACGTCCAAATGATAACTCCAAACACTATGAAATTTGAAATCCGATAATAATACAATATTACAGATCCAATGGAACTTGTTTCGTCGAAATCCGAGACTGTGTCTCGGAAGGCTATTTTTAAATGTCAATTTGAACAAACTATTTTTAAAATTGAACAGATCACTTTTAAATTCAATTTTAAAACTTTTATTATCTTCATTATTATAAATATAAATTTTACAAGCCCTTCAGTTATTTTTATCGAGCTTAAAACTCAAGATACAATAATTTACCAAATATCCAATTATAAAATTCAATAATTAAGTTATTTAATAAATTGCCATATTTAAATTCTGAATCTATTTTATAAATAAAAACCCAAATTTACATATCCAAAATCAATCAATGATTCAAATTCGATATTTAAAACCATTTAAATATCCCAAATCAAACATCGAAAAATCCGGGTCGTTACATCAATCACAAAATCACAGACATAGTTTACAATAATAAGCAGCGGAATAGATAAATAGTAGTTTATGAAGCTACTATAAAAATAACATAGTACAAACAGAATACAAAAG
Source organism: Allium fistulosum (assembly GCA_030737815.1). NCBI lineage: Eukaryota > Viridiplantae > Streptophyta > Magnoliopsida > Asparagales > Amaryllidaceae > Allium > Allium fistulosum. The sequence continues at coordinate 744,470,674 of CM060905.1, read as the reverse complement.
AAATCCCAATACATAGAAGTCTCTAACATAGAAGCAAATGACAAGTCTAAAACATACAACTGAAAATAATAGAAATAAACTGAAAGATGAAATAAATAACAGATAGATTTCCAAGCTCCAAAAGATGAGTCTTAAAAGTTGTGACACTTAGGCTGACTCGAGCAATAGAAAACACAAAACACTTGAGTCAGAATTAACATTCTTATGCAAGTAAATCAAACTCAAATGAAAAGTCATGTGAAACGCAATATAACTTAATGGATGTTGGGATTCCATCCTTTAAGGATCCATGAAACTATCTACATACATAATACAATACGCTATATATATATAATGTCTACAGTAAAGTAAACTAATAAAATAGTGTTAAGGCGTGATCAATATCCCCCTTAACACATTTTTATATATTCCCGTAGTCTATACAGTACCATAATTCCTTCGTAAACTGGAGGGCTATCAGAGGGCACTCCATAAGTACGGTACAAAACAAACTCGTAGAAGGCGCAATAAGGCATGTGATAAGGCACGCGAGGCAATGCCTAGGGTAGAATTCTATCGTATTGCAGAACCGGGCTGGTGGTAATGCATAGCAGCCACTACGGCCCACCTCGAGACACACTCCCAAAATCAAAGGTGCGCACCAATCAAATCACAAAGTAATAGAATGGTTTTGAAGAGGCATGCTCGATCGGAGGTGCGACCTCACTTGGCCCAGGTATAGCTCTTGTTTTAGTCACATCAAGTTGACTCGAGGGAGTCAGGGCTGCATTCATACCTCATAAGACGTCTATCAAACCATCCTACTTCGTTTTGGAATCTCCACCACGTGCACAATTATTAAAGTGATTTTCGGTATTGACAAAGAGTATGCCAATATCCGATCATGGTCTCTTTAACAACCTACGCTTATTTCACACCGTGGTAATTTTATAAATCACTTTATAAATATTTAAATAAAATCTTCAAATTTCAAATTTAAATATAATATTAAATATTCAATTTTAATTTTATTTAAATTGGAAATTATCCATTTAATCACCTTTAATTAAATCCTTATTTAAATTCCATTATCCACAAATTTAAATTACAAATAAATTCCAATTTACCTTCTCAACCTTAATTTATTTAAGTTATAAAAATATTTTTTAAATATTAGTATAAATTTTAAATAAATACAATATATATATATATATATATTAGTTAAAAAAATTAAATTAAACTAAATCTATTTTATATATTTAAAAATAATAAAATTATAAGTAAAATCTTAAAATTTATATTTTTCAAAATTAACTCATAAATTTAAATTTTCTAAATATACAATTTTTAAAAGTCTAAAATTTTCATATATATATATATATAATAAAATCTTTAAATTATACTTTAAAAATCAAAACTCATATTATTCCTTTTTAAAACTTCGAAAATCATTTTCAAAATAGACCACGGTGTCCGTATATAATTTTATATCCTATGGTCAAGTGATACATATATTTATCATTTCAATCCGCAATAATTTACATTTACGGGTATATATCATTTCAACCCGTAATCCCAAAATTTCAAAATCAATGAAAATTGCTTGGGTTTATCATTTCAACCCATAACGATTTTCCCCTATTCCATAAGATCGTTCGGGTATGTATCATTTCAACCCATCGGGATTTCTAAGCTAATAAGGAACTTGTAGAGTGACAAAAATAACAAAATATCATATCATCAATTTCAAGCATATTTAATCATTTACAAATTTAAATATAATATTTAACATGTCCTGGTGTCAATTTACATAAGTGAATAGTTTAACATGTCATATTAATGATTTAATTACAACTCAATTCAATTTAACCACATATTTAATCGTCATTTCATGTGAATTTTATTAATTAAACGAATGAATGTTAATCGTGAGTGATTGCTCACCTTTCGTGGCTATGGAAAACACGACGACGAAGAACAATGCAACGGACACGGGCATGAATCAGGCACGATAGGTCAAATGGCTGCGACAAGCAAAATGGATTTTAGCACGATAATTCAATAAAACAAATATATACATATGAGTGATATACGTATACATTTGTTTTATAATATTAGAAAGAATAGTTGTATATACAACACATATAATTTTTGTCAACAAATTGAAAAGTAACATATAGAGCTTTTGTTGACAATATATATATGTATTATATATAACATGTACAGGTTCAGATTTCAAAGCATATACATTTCTACCAATATAAATGTGTGCAGCATATATATACACATTCTATCACTAGTACATATACAACAGTATAGTAAGCTGTCATATATCTACCTTTAGCTAGAGAAGAAATAAAAAAAAAGCACAGAGCATAAAGTGACAAAAGTTGCAACATACACACACACACACTCAAGCAAAAAATATATATGATTACTGCTGAAAATATATGTACACTTCATATATATTTTCAAATGAAACACAGAAGCAAAGTTCCACGCAGCTGCTGCTTCGGGCTAGAATGGAAAAACACAGGTTCGGCTTTGGTCTGGCATGGGGAAGGTCAGAGGAAGGGACGGGGACTGGGTTGCTTCGGGTTGGAGGGGTGATTGCTTCGGGTTTTTTGGATGTGGACGTGGAGTGGACTTCGGGTTTGGTCTCGAGTCAAGGGAGAAGGGAAGGCGATGGTGGGTTTGCTTTGGGGAAGAGGGTGGTGGTGGTGGGATCTGACTCAGGTCAGAGAGAGGTTTTCACGAATGTGACTTCGGGTTCTGGTGAGGTGATGGAGATGTGGGCTCTTGGGGATTGCTCTCGGATCTGGTAGGGGCGGCTTCGGGTTTGAAGAGGGTTGTCTCGGGGGTGGCTTCAGGTTTCAAACAGGAGAGGTGATATAGGGGGGAGAGGGGGTCTGCTTCGGGTCTGATAGGGGAAAAGCATGGGCCGGCTTTGGGTTTTGGAGAGGAAATCACGGAAGAGAGCTCGGCAAAGAGAAAAAAAAGAAAGGAGAAGAAGAAAGCTACAGGAACGAACAGCTTACCTCTTTTCTTTTTTTTTCAGAATGAACCAATGAGGCCAAATGAAAAGGCACACAAATATATATATGATAATCAATGATGAAATATGAAGGGTCAAAAGTTGTTTTAGAAATTAATAAAGCAAGGTTACACGGCAGGCATTCAAAGAGACATAGAAAAACCAAAAGACACAAATACGGTACCGATATGACAAACCGTTACGCCGATTTCGCCGCTTATCGGACATCAAAAGACAAGAATGAATATACTGCGGAGATCAGCACGACGAGACGAACAGAATGGTACACAGATATATGTGATATGATCAAGTTATAAAACTCGATTTTTCGCTGCTGAAAAATGCTGCTAAAACGCCGAAAATAAGATAAACAGAACTGAAACAGTCCAAATTTGGGGAAACGAAATACGACGTCTCACTCAGAAAATGATTTACATTTTTATCATATAAAAATAATCAGATTTCGAAAATATTAAATTTTCAACAAATAAACTGATTAAATTCAAATTTCAAAATTTCACAATTAAACTAACTTTCATATTTTCCAAATAAAATTTACCATATGCTATATTTAAATAGACGTATTTCAAATATCAACTTTTCATTTCAAAATATTATTGTTTATTTTCATGAAAATTTTAGTTAATTACGTTATAAAATCGTTAAAATTTCTCTGGTAGTTACATTGTCCCCCACTTAAAACTTTCATCCCCGAAAAGGAACGAGATAGGAGAACAAAATCAACAAAAAGATAAGATAAATTCAAATGAATAGTACTTGGGTTAAATAATTCAGGATTCGAAGCATGCATGGATTCCTCAGTTTCCCAGGTGCAATCCCGATCATCTGTACTCCACTGTACCTTGACTAGACTGATAGATTTCCTCCAAAGTTGCTTTGTACCTCTATCGACAATATGAAGCGGCTTCCTCTCAATAGTGAGATTTGGCTCAATGTCCAAATTCTCTAACAAAGCAGGCTGAACTATCAAGGATGGATCATGGAGATACTTGCGAAGGTGAGAAACGTGAAAAACGTTGTGCACACCCGCCAGCTTCTCCGGCAAATCAACTCTATAAGCCAAAGAACCAACTCTTCCAGAATGTGGAAAGGACCAATGAATGTAGGAGCGAGCTTCCCTCTTCGACCAAAACGAACCACATTCTTCTGCGGCGAGATCTTGAGAAAGACCTGATCACGCACTGAAAACTCCAAATCCCTTCTACGCCTTTGCATACTTCTTCTGCCTATCTTGAGTAATCCTCATCTTCCTCCTAATCCCCTTAACTTTCTCAGATGCTTCTAGAATCATATCAAGTCCAAGAACCAATCGATCGCCGGATTCAATCTAGCAAGATGGAGATTTGCAGGATCGTCCATATAGAGCGGCAAATGGAGACATCTCGATACTTGCCTGACATTCAAAGGAATGGGGTAGAATCAATAGATTGAAGCTTAAGATGATTGAAAATTCAAAGATAGAGTTATACCTGATAACTGTTATTATAGGTGAATTCAATGAGATAGAGATGATTTTCCCAAGATCCTCCATAATCAAGAACACAAGCACGAAGAAGATCTTCCAGAATATGATTCACCCTTTCCGTCTAACCATCCGTCTGGGGATGATAAGCCATAATAAAGTTAAAATGAGTACCCAAGCTTCCTGAAAAGCTTTCCAGCACTTGTTGGTAAAGATAGGATCACAATCACAAACAATGCTAGAAGGAACACTATAGAAACAGACAATCTCCCTCATATAGACCTCAACTAAGCTCGAAGTTGTTCGATTCAACTTGACCGGAATAAAATGGGCGGATTTGGTCAATCAATCGACAACTATCCAAATACTCTAATTCCCCATTCTAGTCCTCGGTAAACCATCAATAAAATCCATGGAAACCTGATCCTACTTCCAAATGGGATTCTCAAGGGGTTGTAGCAATCCAGCCGTCTTCTGATGATTAGCCTTAACCAGCTGACAAGTGGCACATCTACTGACATAGATAGAGATGTCACTCTTTATACCACTCCACCAATACAATCTCTTCATATTCTGAAACATCTTCGTGACACCTGGATGGATAGAGAGTCTGGACTGATGATTCTCTCTAAGAACTTCTTACCGCAAACCATCGACATTCAAAACACAAATGCGGTTATTAATCCTCAAAACTCCATTCTGATCAATCTGTGCTCCTAAGTCATTCTGATTATCACCTTCCATATTTTGAATATTCTACTTGATGAGCCTAAGTATCACATCCTTATCCTGCTTGGCTACGATACGATCCATAAGAGATGGAGAAGCTACAATCTGACGCAACAAGGCTTTCTTACAACTTAGGGCATTAGCTACAACATTGGCTTTCCCAGTAGTGTAGTTGATGTCGAGGTCGTAAGATGCCAAGAACTCGAGCCATCGAACTTGTCTCTGGTTCAAATCCTTCTGGGTGAAGATATACTTAAGAGACTGATGATCAGTAAAAAGCTCAAACTTGGTTCCCAAAAGGTGATGCCTCCATAACTTCAAAGCAAACACAACAGCTAGCAATTCCAAATCATGGGTGGCATAGTTGGCTTCGTGGGGCTTCAACTGCCGACTAGCATAAGCAATGACCTTCCCATCTTGCATCAAAACAGCACCTAAACCTTCTCACTAGCATCGGTATAAACCGATAATCCTTCACTCCTATTCAGAATAGTGAGAAAAGGAGCAGAAGTAAGCTTTTGCTTCAACTCATTAAATGAAGCTTCACATTTATCATTCCAATCAAACTTGGCATTTTACAAGTCAAAGCAGTGAGAGGTGTAGCTATGCGGGAAAAATTCTTGATAAATCTCTGATAATAACTGGCAAGGCCCAAAAAGCTACAAATATCGAAAGGATTCTTAGGTGTCTCCCAATCGTGGAAATAGAATAAGGCAAATAAGTTCAAAGATAGATAAGATAATTGAATTCAAAAGAGAAAATGTGGATATACTTAAGTTAATCGCGGCGACCTTAACCGGGTCAACCGAGACTCCATTTTCTGAAACAATATGCCCAAGAAATTGGACTTCATCTCTCCAAAAATGGCATTTATAAAACTTGGCTTTCAATTGATGCTTCCCAAGAGTCTGGAGACATAGCTTAGATGTGACTCATGCTCCTTCTCTGACTTGGAAAAGACGAGAATATCATCAACGAAAACCAGAAAAAACTTGTTGAGAACATCGCTGAAAACGCGATTCATAAGATCAACAAAGAAGGCAGGAGCATTGGTTAATCCAAAGGGCATGACCAACCATTCATAGAAACCATTCTCTATTCGAAAAGCAGTCTTGGGAATTCTATCCTCGGCAACACGAAGCTGGTGGAAACCAGTGGCAAGATCAAGCTGAGAGAACACTTTAGCTCCGTAGAGCTGATCAAACATATCATTTATGCGAGGCGTAGGATATTGGTTCTTGAGAGTGAGCTTGTTCGGCTCTCTATAATCAACACACATCCTCGGAGAACCATCAGATTTGGTGACAAAGACCACAGCTACTCCCCATTCAGAAAAACTCTACCTAATCAAACCCTTAGAGAAAAAGTCCTCAATTTGCTTCTTTAACTCGACTTTCTCTCTGGGTGCCATCCGTCTAGGAGGGAGAACAACAGGTCGAGCACCAAGAATATGATCAATGAGGAATTCAATTTCCCACTTGGGAGGAAGAGAAGTGACTTCACCAAAAACATCAGGATAATCCCTGACTATCGGGGTGGAGTCGAGATCACTAGGCTGAACATCAAGGGAGAAAATAAAACTTCCTGCATAATCCTGAGGCATTCGACATTCAATCACAAGAGAATTGCCCTGGTCGTCTACTAGAGAAACGGTTCGGTCTTTGAAAGAGATAACAGCATCATAATGCTTCAACCAATCACCTCCAAGTAAGATATCAAATGCATCGAAACCCTGAACATAGAAATCTCCAGTGAATCGACGCCTGTTGTAAAGGAGTTTCACCCCTTTACAAATCATACTAAGGTTGGCGGGACCGCCAATGGGATTAGTCACACATAATGATGAAGTCGTCAATTGGGGTTGCAAGATATGCTTAAACTTATTACATAGATCAATAGATATAAAACTTGGGATGCTCCAGTATCAAAGAGAACACGAACGGGAAAGTTATGGAAAGTAAAAGAGCTTTGAAGAGTACCTTGGGTATCACTGGCAGGAGGAGGAGCGGAAGAAGTCATGGAAAAGACACAAGATGTCTTGCCTCTCTACTAAGTAGGACAATCCCTCTTGAAGTGACCAGGCTGCAGACAAAGGTGGCAAAGGTTGTTTCTGGTATTCTGGGCTGGATGAGGAATAGCAGCTCCGGTAGAGGATGGACAGCTATTGGCATAATGACATTTCTGGTCGCACTTGAAACAAGTGATGGAAGATAAGTCAAGCGGCTGCCTCTGAGAAGAAAACCAAGACCTTGAGAATTCTGCCACTTCCTTTTCTACTGAAGGAAATTGGACTTCCTCTTCTTGGAACTGCTGGAACTACCCCTAGATGCTGGAACAGCCTACTTACCCTTAGTAGTAGGATTCTCAAATCGATGGCTATATCCATAAGAGAAGTGAAGGTGCCGTGAACATGACTAATCAAACGGTCATAATACTCTGGACGAGCACCGTGGATAAACTTCTCATTCTTCTTGAGCGGAGTGTCTATCAAGTTGGGACCAAACTTAGATAGCTCATTGAAATTCCTCTTATACTCAGCAAGAGTCATATCTCCTTGCTCAAGGTCCATGAGTGCTCTATATAACTGAGATTTCCCGGCTTCGGGCATCCACTTAGTCACAAAAGCATCCCTGAAAAAGGATCCATGATAAGATAAAGATAAGGAGATAAATTTCAAAGGGATAGATTCAAAAGAGATAACTTAGGAAAGGACAACTAAAGATTTCACATGAACTACTGCCAAGTGATATTAGCCTCGACAGTCTGGGCGGTAATAGATTCCCACCAATCCTAGGCAGACTCCTACAACTGACAAGTAGCTAGGTGATGCATCTGAGCATCAGTAATCTCAAGTCCAGTGAAAATCCTCTCAAGACTCTTCAGCCACTCCTGAGCCTTGATAATACTCTCTGCTCTAGTGAACTTGGTAGCTCCAAGCTGAGAGTACTCCTTACAAAGCTGTGTGAACCTAAAAGGCTGAACGGGTGGAACAGGTGAAACAACCGGTGGTGCAGGGGAAACTGGTGGTGCAGAGGCATTCCCACGACCCCTACTACGAACATTCCTACGGCTACTAATCTGGAAATGACAAGAACGGATTTTAGAACAAAGGTAAAGATCCAAAATTCAAAGGAAAAAAACTAAATCAAAGAGAATCCTAATTAAGAATTTCAAGCACGGACGACTATGGATCTGCAATTAATTCAACTCATTCTAGGGTATTACTAACCTATCTCTAATGAGTTTTTACTCCATATGCTAAGTTTGCCTAAACCTCGCTTTGATACCAACTGTAACGACCTGCAATTTTAAACCATTTAAATCGACAATAATCCACACATGTCAGACTTGAATTGCCCAAAACAACATATTGTTGATATAAAAATTTGGCAAAGCTCATATATAGTAATGAAATCAATTACAGAATCACAGACACATAGTTTACAATAATAAGCAGCGAAATAGATAAATAGTAGTTCATGAAGCTACTATAGAAATAACATAGTCCAAACATAATACAACAGAAATCCCAATACACAGAAGTCTCTAACACGGAAGCAAATGACAAATCTGAAACATACAACTGAAAATAACAGAAATAAACTGAAAGCTGAAATAAATAACAGATAGATCTCCAAGCGACTCCAAGCTCCAAAAGATGAGTCTCAAAAGCTGTAGCACTCAAGCTGACCCGAGCATAAAGCAAACACAAAACACTCGAGTCAGGGTTAACATTCTTATGCAAGTAAATCAAACTCAAGGGAAATGTCAAGTGAAATGCAATATAACTTAAAGGATGTTGGGATTCCATCCTTTAAGGATCCGTGAAACTATCTACATACATAGTACAATACGCTACATATATAATGTCTACAGTAAAGTAAACAATTAAAATAGTGTTAAGGCGTTACCCATATCCCCTTAACATATTTTTATATATTTACATAGTCTATACAGTACCATAATTCCTCCGTAAACTGGAGGGCTATCAGAGGGCACTCCATAGGTACGGTACAAAACAAACTTGTAGAAGGCGCGATAAGGCATGTGACAAGGCACGCGAGGCAATGCCTAGGGTAGGATTCTACCGTTTTGCAGAACCGGGCTGGTGGTAACGCATAGCAGCCACTACCACCCACCTCGAGACACACTCCCAAAATAAAAGGTGTGCACCAATCAAATCACAAAGTAATAGAATGGTTTTGAAGAAGCTTGCTCAATCGGAGGTGCGACCTCACTTAGCCTAGGTATAACTCCTGTTTTAGTCACATCAAGCTGACTCGAGGGAGTTAGGGTTGCGTTCATAGCACATAAGACGTTTGTCAAACCATCCTACTTCGTTCTGGAACCTCTACCACGTGCATAGTTGTTAAAGTGGTTTTCGGTATTGGTAGAGAGGTCGATATCTGATCCCGTTCTCTTTAACAACCTACGCTTATTTCACACTATGGTCATTTTATAAATCACTTTATAAATATTTAAATTAAATCTTCAAATTACAAATTTAAATATAATATGAGAAGGACGCTTATGTTTGACTTCGAACGTTTTATTTTTTACCTTTCAATTTTAAATGTACATCATGTTATGCCATGTAGGATTATCTATTACATCAGTTGCCTTCAAAGCTAAGAATTTAGAGAGGGCTTCATCCCGTCATTACGTCATATGTTTGTTTCGACTTGGTATAGGGCCAACATTATCCTCTGAAGCAGCAGTACCATCTAGAGGAGTATCATTAAGGTCAAGTTGAGCATTTGTTTCCTGCATATCTTCATCAGAGTCTTTTAAATCTTGTGGATCATCTGATTTAAAAATTTTATTATTCATTTGTGTGGCTGCTTTCATCTTGTACACCTATTGTATGTATTATACTGGAATTGTATTGTGCATTTGCAAATGAACTTGGACTATTTTGTGTTTGTACAGAGCTAATGTAAGATTGATTTACCTTGTTTACACTACACAATTCTACATTGATTAATTGGAACTAGAAAGTGCCTTAGAGCACTCCAAGGTAATGTCATTATTGAGTTTACTAATTACTGATGCTAACTTGAGTTATTGGTTTTGTGCTTCTGTTTGCATTTCATTAGGTTAGTTATGCTATTGGTTACGACCTTCTGTTTGCATAATAATATCGACTATTTTGTGTTTTGCATGACATAGGCTATGTGTTGTTACATAATTTTGCACACATTTGTTCAAATTTTCCCTTTCTTGTGCACTTTGTTCTTGATTATTTTGCTTTGCATTTGAGGAAAGGGATGAATTTTGAAGGTCCTTGTTATTATTTGTTGAATGATGAGTAGCTGCTTCATTTTTTCCCCTGGTTATACTACACTTTCACCATCCATGCACTATCAATGTCCATGAACTAAATTGTGTTATTTTGATTTGTTGTCTCCTTGGGTATCCAAATTTTTTCGAATACACAAAATTTCATCGAGTGACCAAAACAGTTACAATTTTGGTATACACTAGGTCTTTATTCGTATTCAACCAGTTGTAAGAATAAATCATTATTTTCAATTACAATGGGGACTGCATTAGGAAACTTAAAATCATTATTAATTTTTATTAAGACATGGGCGAAAGAGATTTTAGTCATACCTTTTGTATACCAGTCCATCTTAATGAGGTTACCTAATACAAAGGCAATTCTACTGATTCCTTCCGCTGATCAGAAGTCTAATTTCAAACCTGGAAAGCTCACCCAAACTAGAATTGATTGTACCAATTCCTTGTTTAATTCAGGATCTGGAATTCATCTTTTCATCATCATAAGTCTTCTATCATAAAAAGAAGGCCCTCCTTCTAATATTCTTTCATAGTCTTCCTTATTATCGAATTTGATCACATAAAATCCAATGTCTTTTATGCATATGAAAAATTCGACTACGGGCTTCCATATTCTTCCAGTGTACGCTCTAAAATAGTTATAATATGGTCAGGATCTGGCTACATAAATGAAAATCAAATTATCCCAGCATTTTTTCGTTGAACTAATTACAGATCTAGTTATTCTACCGCACCTTTTTTGGCTAAGATCGATAGGGTTATAAAATTTAATGGATATAGAGACTGGAATATCCTCCTCGATAATCATTTTCTTTTATGTTCTAGACTGGGTTTCTAAGGTAGATTTGCCATTTACCTGGCCATTGTTCCGGATTGTTGACGAGGCATCTGAGGGGATAAGTGCTTGCTTCCTGTATAAAGAGGGAAATTCCCGAGTAGAAGCGCTGGTAAATTGAGTTCTAGGAAAAATAAGGATAGTTTTTTTTACGTATGGCTTGCACCTAATCTGGGAACCACGGTACCAACTTATGTCTGAAGTTGTCTTTGTCGGCACCTATAGGTTACCTTAGTGAATCCTTTATCTTGCGCAACACTAGGAGGAAGATGCTGGTTCAGATATGGGGGAGCAGGCGGTGGAAAGGTTAGCGGCTATGAAAGAATAGGGAGATTAGGGTTATGGTTTTATGCCATGGAAAAAATAGGAGCAAAATTGTTTATACCTTATTCTTCTCATCTGAATTGTTATCAAAGAAAATAAATAAAAATAATCAATTAATGACATATTAACTAGAAAATTTATTAGCATTAAAGATAGTTAAAATGTAATTATCTCACTCATTGATATGAATTACGGTTTAATTCTCTACTTTGAAGTAAAATTGATGAAAATTAGATCCTTCCTACATAAAAATAGTTCACTTATAATCATTATGAATAACTATATCTCTAATTTATAGTTATTTATAAACATTAATAAACTATAACAAATTCAAAACAACATAAAATAAAACAAACTTCACAAAAATCAGAATGTTTAAGATCTTCAAGAATTCAATATTAACCATGAATATGTGTTGTTTATGAACATTACATAGTGTATTAAATATATAGTAGAATAATATTAAAAGCCTTAATTGATTAAAGGACGATGTTAACTAAGACAATGTATAATATTTAAAATTAATCATGTTCTAAAAATATGTATTTAAAACTAAAATAAAAAAATTTAATATTGTCTACCGAAGGCAGAACGTAAATGTTGCTTATACATTTTACTTTTCCCTAAAATACAGTATGAAATTCTTTATTTAAATAATCTTTTACTTCATATATAATGTTTTCCTTCCAACTTGACTTTTTTATATAACTATGTTTCGAAATGAAATAAAGATCAACTTTACCTCAGTATAATTATATGAAAAACTTATGATCTTTTAGTATCTAACTTTTAACAAACCAATAACTTCCAGCAAAATAAATGGAGGAACCCAAATTCATAGCAAGACTAATAAAATGAAGATATGGAAATGAAATTTGATATAAAATTTGAGAAAGAAGAAATAGCTTAACTTATTTGTAACAGATTTTATGAAACAATAGAAACTTCTATGGTTGTTATACAGCTGAAATGTTGTTGATAAAAGGAAACAAATAAAAATAATTGATTGTTACATAATTTTCAATAAGGTGGCTTGACATGTAATTAGTTATCTCATCAAATTGAATTTCGATTTAATTATCAACTTACCTTGAAGTCAAATTAATCAAAATTAAAAGCAATGGTAACAATATTTGATATGATTATCACCATTATAAACAACTATATCTCTAATCTACAAATACTTAATACCATTTTCGACTATAAAAAATTTGAAACAACATAACAAAAAGCATGAAAGTGAATAGGGATCTAGTATAATATGGCTAAGTTGTGTATATAAATGCATATGCAATGCTAACGCTAAATAATAGAGTAAGGTAAAGTAAATAAAAACGATCACACTAGAGTTTTTATACCGGTTCTGACCTCCCGTCTTATGTTCAGCCTCGAAGCTCCCCTTTTGAATTTCCACTAACAAAAATACCATCTCTTCGCTTGGAGGAATATGCCATACAACAAAGTTTTTCGACTTGACAAATTTGTGTTCCTTCAACATAGATTTTGACTAATAGTACAATACTTCATATAATCTCCTTGATGATTCAAGATGCGTGCACCGTGATTATGGAAGTGTATTGAATGATTCTTGAGTTAAGAATAGAGTTTGAGAGAAAAAGTTTTCAAGTGAGATAAAAAACCAAGAAATCAAGCTGTCTTGATTTTTGAATGTTGAACTATATTTATAGATATTAAAGAGTTGCATCGAAGAGTTGTAATTGTTCAAAGAAGCCATTACTTTTCATAAAGACGATCACAACCATTCGAAGTGTCATTTCACAAAATAGCCATTATAAAGTAGCCAGTCGATCAAGAATAAAAATTAGTCTACTAAACAAGAACATTAATAAATTAACGGAAAAAAGTAAATTTGAGAATAAAATAAAATACACTGGTTCAGTCGACTAGTATTATTTCCATTCGACTAACCTCAGTCAACTGAAAATAATTTCAGTCAATCGAACCTGTATAAAATTATATTTATATACCTAGCCTTGTTTTTCAATTTTTTTAACTATTTACTTTTGAAAATCTTTGTATGAAGATATGTGTGTGTATGCAAGTGAACTATCAAGGATTTTACAAGTAAATCTATGACCAAATACATACATTTGAATAGATGATCCGTATATTCTTGACTTTTGATATGTAGACGATTTGTTTGTTTTTCTCCTCGATTCTTTGATTCAAGATTTTTTGGTACATGCATAATATAATATTCTAGATATGTATAGAGATATAGTTGTCATCATTAAAACATACTAATAGGGTTCTAACAATCTCCCTCATTTTGATGATGACAATTTTAAACTAAAATAAGATTATATACAATTCTCCCACTTAATATGTGCTCTACATGTCATTATACTTTCTCTCCCTTTCTCATCAACAAAAGGAAGAGAATGAGACAAAGGTGGGACAATAAAAAAACGAACAATGTAGGGATATGACATTTGTATGTCAAGCACACATAAGGCAAACACATATGACAAATATCATATTGAACAAAAAACATTTTTCAACACAAACAGGCATTTGTACAATAAACATACATATGATATTCACGACAACACAAACAACATAACAATTGTTCATACACATTCAAACAATACTAAACAACCACCACCAATACGTTACTAATGCAGACAATCTAACAAGGTCATAAATATTACATAGACAACACAAATAGTTTATCACAAGACCAAACACAAGTAAAACAAAAGTCTAACCAATAAAAGTCATATTATTGGAAAATGATTCAACTTTCAGGTTTCATGGAAGAGTCGGTAGGAAAGGGTGAGTGAGAAAGTGATGAAATCATGCTCCCAATCTTCTCTGAGAAGCCTATTGTAGTCTTTTCAAAATTCTCTTGACATTTAATCTGTAACGACTAGAGAAATTTTAACAATTTTATAACGTAATTAGCTAAAATTTCATGAAAATAAACAATAATATTTTGAAATGAAAAGTTGATATTTGAAATACGTCTATTTAAATATAGCATATGGTAAATTTTATTTGGAAAATATTAAAGTTAGCTTAATTGTGAAATTTCGAAATTTAAATTTAATCAGCTTATTTGTTGAAAATTTAATATTTTCGAAATCGGATTAATTTTATATGATAAAAATGTAAATCATTTTCTGAGTGAGACGTCGTATTTCGTTTCCCCAAATTTGGATTGTTTCAGCTCCGTTTATCTTATTTTCAGTATTTTAGCAGCATTTTTCAGTAGGGAAAATTTGAGTTTTATAACTTGATCGTATCGGGGATATCTATGTACCATTCTTTTCGTCTCATCGTGCTAATCTCTGCAGTATATTCATTACTGTAGTTTGATGTCCGATAAGCGGTGAAATCGGCGTAACAGTTTGTCGTATCGGTACCGTATTTGTGTCTTTTGGTTTTTCTTTCTCTTTGAATGCCTGCCGTGTAACCTTACTTTATTAATTTCTAAAACAACTTTTGACCCTTCATATTTCATCATTCATATATATTTATGTGCCTTTTCATTTGGCTTCATTGGTTCGTTCAAAAAAAAAAGAGGTAAGTTGTTTGTTCCTGTAGCTTTCTTCTTCTCCTTTCTTTTTTTTCTCTTTGTCGAGCTCTCTTCTGTGATTTCCTCTCCAAAACCCAAAGCCACCCTGTGATTTTCCCCAATTAGACCCAAAGCAGACCCCCTCTCCCCTCTAAATCACCTCTCCAGTTCGAAACCCAAAGCCACCCCCCGAGACAACCCCTTTCAAACCCGAAGCCGCCCCAACCAGACCCGAGAGCAATCCCCAATAGCCCACATCTCCATCACCACGCCAGAACCCGAAGTCACACCCGTAAAAACCTCTCTCTGACCCGAGTCGGATCCCACCACCACCACCCTCTTCCCCAAAGCAAACCCACCATCGCCTTCCTTTCTCCCTTGACATGAGACAAAACGCGAAGTCCACCCCATGCCCAGATCCAGAAAACCCGAAGCAAACGCCCCTCCAACCCGGAGCAACCCAGTCGTCGTCCCTTCCCCTGACCTTCCTCACGCCAGACCGAAGCCGAACCCAAGTTTTTCTTTTCTGGCCCGAAGCAGCAACTTGCGTGGAACTTTGCTTCTGTGTTTCATTTGAAAATATATATGCAGTGTACATATATTTTCGGCGCTAATCATATATTTTTTTACTTGAGTGTGTGTGTGTCTATATATATGTGTTGCAACTTTTGTCACTTTGTGCTCTGTGCTTTGTTTTTTGATTTCTGCTCTAGCCAAAGGTAGATATATGACAGCTCACTATACAGTTGTATATGTACTAGTGACAGAATGTGTATATATATATGCTGCACACATTTAGATTGGCAAAAATGTACATGCTTTGAAATCTGAACCTGTACATGTTATATATAATACATATATATATATATTGTCGACAAAAGCTATATATGTCACTTTTGAATTTGTCGACAGAAATTATATGCGTTGTATATATAATTGTTCTTTCTAATATTATAAAAAATGTATATGTATATCACTCATATGTATATATTTGTTTTGTTGAATTTTCTTGCTAAAGTCCTTTTTGCTTGTTGCTGCCATTTGACTTGTCGTGCCTGATTCGTGCCCGTGTCCATTGCATTATTCTTCGTCGTCGTGTTTTCCATAGCACGAAAGGTTAGCAATCACTCACGATGAACATTCATTTGTTTAGTAAATAAAATTCACATGAAATGACGATTAAATATGTGGTTAAATTGAATTGAGTAGTAATTAAATCGTTAATATGACATGTTAAATTGTTCACTTGTGTAAACTGACATCGGGACATGTTAAATATTATATTTAAATTTGTAAATGATTATATATGCTTGAAATTGATGATATGATATTTTATTTATTGTTGTCTCTCTGCAAGTTCCCTGTTAGCTTGGAAATCCCTATGGGTTGAAATTATACATACCCGAACGATCTTATATAGAATAGGGGAAAATCGTTATGGGTTGAAATGATAAACCCAAGCGATTTTCATCAATTTTGAAATTTTGGGATTGCGGGTTGAAATAATATATACCCGTAAATGTAAATTTTTGCAGATTGAAATGATAAATATCTGTATCACTTGACCATAGGATAGAAAATTATATACGGACATGGTGGTCTATTTTGAAAATGATTTTCGAATTTTTAAAAAGGAATAATATGAGTTTTGATTTTTAAAGTATAATATAAAGATTTTATTTTATATATATGAAAATTTTAGACTTTTAAAAATTATATATTTGGAAATTTTAAATTTATAAGTTAACTTTTGAAAAAATATAAATTTTAAGATTTTACTTATAATTTTATTATTTTTAAATATATATAATAAGATATAAAATAGATTTAATTTAATTTAACTTAATTTTTTAACTAATATATATATTGTATTTATTTAAAATTTATATTAATATTTAAAATATATTTTTATAACTTAAATAAATTAAGGTTGAAAAGGTAAATTGGAAATTATTTGTAATTTAAATTGGTGAATAGAATTTAAATAAGGATTTAATTAAAGGCGATTAAATGAATAATTTCAAATTTAAATAAAATTGAAATTGAATATTTAATGTTGAATTAGGGAGCAAAACTTTGAATTTGGACTTAAGAATATGTTAGTACAGAATGTTAGGATTCTAAATTCTCCTGCTAAACAACTTGATTTCGCTCAAACAATAAAACAAAAACAAACTTCTATGATAGGTCTATTGGGAAACAAGTTAGGAGATGACAAAATCAACATATTTTCTAATTTTCTTAATAAGGAGCGAGACTTTACTCATAATAATGATCAAAAATGTAAGGACGTATCTTGATCTTATGGGATATGTCGGTTACTCACAAAAGTAATCAATACATTACTCATTTCATACACAACAAACTAAATTTTGGTCTTCGTGTGTACTTTTGTTTATGTACATAATCAAGCAGAAAGGAGAACCATGTTGTGGGATTATATAAAAGAGCAAGACAATATTATCAACTTACCTTAGGTGAAATTATTGGAGATTTCAATGCAACTTTATATTATCACGATAGTATCAACAACGAATCTTATAGTCTTTACCCAGATGCAAAATTCATTGAACGCATGGGAACTGAAAATCTCTATGAACCCCAATGTTTAGGCAACTACTACACTTGGAGGAGAGGAGTTAATCTGACCACTCACAATAAAATTGACAAGTTATTCATCAACAAACAATGCTTCGACAAATTCCCCCATTTTTCCAACCAATCTACAAGTGATCACACTCCGACCATCTTTACCTTTGCCCATACTAGACTGCCTAGTAGGAGATACCCCTTCAAATATAGCAACACATGACACCTCTACCCAGAGTATCACGAGATTGTTAGTGGAGTATGGAATAACAACTTCATAGGTAATATCTTTTTTCAACTTCTTTCAAAATTGAAGAAAATAAAGGAGAACCTCAAAAGGTGGAACAAAGAAATCATTTCCAAGTAGAACTCTATTGGATCACTAAAGAAGGATTTTAATGTGGCCTATTCGTACCTAATTAATCATGCAAATGAGGCCTGGGCTGTGGATTCATACAAAAATAGAGTGGATTAACTTTCGAAGAAGCTATGTAAACAAGCTATATAGAATTTGCAGTCGTTAAAATTCAAGTGGCTAAAAAAAGGAGACAAAGCATCGCACTCTTTTCATGGAAAAATTACATAAAATAAAACTATCTTAATAAATAAAATGATGATGGATGCTCAAGGGAACTGGATAGACAGCAAAAAAATCTAAATAGGGAAGCGATACAATTCTTTTCTAATTTGTTTAACTCCCCTTTTATTGCAAATTTTTTTCCATATATCTTTGTAAATAAAATTTTTCAAATAGTGCAAGGAGAGCATTGGATAGACCTTTTGAACGTAATGAAGTGAAGGAATCGATGTTTCAAATAGATGATAATGGCTCTCCAAGCACAGATGGGTTCAACTCAAAAAATTTCATACTCCATTGGAAACTTACTGAAAATGATGTTTTTGAATTTATTGGGGGTACCCAACAGTCAAGTAAAATAATCAAAGAAATCGATCACACATTTATTTTTTTAGTTCCAAAAAATGCAAACCCATAAACCCAATTAGATTATAGACCGATTGCATTATGCAATATGATCTGTAAAATACTAGCAAACTTGCTATGCAGCACAATGAAGCATTACCTTAACAATTTAATTTCAATTAATCAAAATGCATTCATTTCAAGTAGACTTATCATAGGAAACTCTTTACTTGCATATAAAATGATGAGATGGTTCAATAGAAAGATATTAAACAACCATTGCATAAAGGTGGACTTGCATAAAACATATGATAAAATAAGTATGGAATTCATATACCATATGTTACTTTGTATGGGTTTTTCTTAAAAATTCGCAAATATGACATAAATGCATATCTACCACCACTTTTTTAAATCTACTAAATGGCAGCCCCATGGGTTACTTCAATAGTAATAGGGGTATAAGGCAAGGAGACTCTCTATCTCCTTTTCCTTTTACCATTACAAAGGAATATTTCATGATCTTAATGAATACAAAACATTATAAAGAAAATATTACTCCCGTTCTCTCTATTGAACCTGCTCTCACTCATCTACCATATGCGAATGACATTTTAATGTTCTCAAAAGCTAGCATAAAGAATGCAGAGAGTATTGCCAATGTTATTAACATCATTAAGATGTTTGTGGGTTTAGAAATGAATGAATGAATAGAAAACTACCTTGATTTTTAGTAAAGGGGCTAGAGAAAATGACCAAATCAGAATATTCTAAAGGTTCAATCTGGGAACCTGCCAATCACCTATTTGGGAATTCTATTATCTCATAGTAAACTAAAATCCAGAAATTTTCATATTATACTATTAAATAAGATAAAATATTGATTATGGGAACATGTATGCATGCATATATGTTGATTTGGTGTTGGTTGCTTATGTCGAAGTTTGAGTAGGCGATAAAGATTTTGCTGTAACGACCCGTATTTTTACGGATCGAAACATCGTAAAACAATTGTGTTAGACTGTTAGTGTTGATAAGTCGTCCAGAGTCTAAGTCGTGGACGAGATAAGGCCTAGGTCGTTCGGAGCTTAGGTCGTAGGCGACTTAAGGGGAGTTGGCGACCTAAGAGAGTTAGTAGTAGCAGTTAACGACTTAGGGACTGGACAAGGTAAGGACTTCGGTCGTATAGCAGTTATGTCGCGTAGTGGTTTAGGTCATATGATAGTTTGGGACGACCTATAGGATTTGACCGACCTAAGGAGTTAGAAACTTAAGTCAGTTAGCGACCTAAGAGAGTTTGCGAGTTAACGACCTAAGGGATAGGCGACTTAGGGAAGAACGGCGACTTACGAGTTAGCGACTTAAGGAAGCTGGTGGTAGCAGTGAGCGACCTAAGGAAGTTAAGTCGTAGACAACTTAAGTATTAGGTCGTGAGTTGTTAGGTCGCTAAGTATTAGGTCGTGTGGTGTTAGGTCGTAACCCAGTTAAATCGCGTAGTTATTGAGTTGTTAGGTCGCGCATTGTCTTAAGTCATGGCATTTGTTAGGTCGCTAAGCCGCACAGTGTTAGGTCGTGGGGGCTTTAGGTCGTAGGTCGTGGGTTTTCTTAAGTCGTGGACGACTTATAGAGGCGGACGACTTAAGGAATCAGCCTATAAATAGGCGGGTTCTTCTTCATTTTTGGGATCCGGATTTCGAAGCGACGAAGTGCTGCCATTTTGAGAGCTCAAGTTCTACACTTCTTCACTTCTTTTCTCCACTCTAATCTTGTTCTTCCTTCCATCCAAATCGAAGATCAAGATCGAAGATCCAAGAGCTAAAGTTGAAGATCTACATTCTTCGAAGATTGATTTCATCGTTTGAAGCGGAGTTTTGATAGATCGAGTTAGATTCTTCGCTGTCCAGATTTGAAGTGTGTTGATTTTAAGGTGTTTAGGTGATTCGATGAGTGGTGATTATCTCTCACACGGATCCAAAGGAGTATATCGGATTGATGGCTTGATTTGGTGTTAAATTAGAGATTTCCATGCATTTTCCTAAACTTAAGTATAGATCTATTGCTCATGATGATTTGACATCCATTTTACTACATGATTAACCTATGCAAGTTCATTCATCAAGTTGTAAAGATATTGCTCATGATTCACACTTGTTAGATTTAGGCTCTTTATTTATAGAATTGCCATTATTGTTATAATTGTTTATTTGATCATATTTGAATGTTTAATTGCTTGGATTAATGATTGACTTGTTTGATTGTTGTAAATTAGTTGATTGATGATTTGATTTAGACAAGATGGTCGAAGATGATTCAAAAGCTAAGGGAAAGGCTCTTGAATTGGGAAAAGCTGCTCGTGGCATATGTAGCGGATGATGAAGCTCATATGGATAGATTTGATGATGATGATGTTGAGATGAGGCTTTGCTATGATGAGATAAGGCAAGGCATGATATGAGATAGCCTTGGTTTAATCCAGACGGGATCACTCCAAGCATGTTGATGACTCGGTGAAATGGTTCGAGTTAGAGGATAATGGTTTGCTCGAGAGGCGCTTGAGCTAGTATGGAAATAGTCATCGAGGAGGATGACTAGGAGGCTGAGATTTCATCGTTGTTGAAGGTTCTAGCAGGCTCAAAGCAAGAGTATGTTGGGCAGATTCGATAGTCTCTAAAGACTATGATTGTAGTCAAGTACTCTGGGCAAATTCGATAGTCCTAGGCACGGGCTGCGACGACGTGCGGAGATCTGTCTAGAACCGGGGTTTCCATTAGCCCTTGACGGATGGCTGAAAGAATGTGCCGGTCATTCAATTTACGGTGGTATCGAGGCAATGATAACAGTGATAGCCAGAGTCATGGATGTTTGGTCGTATCGTCATTCGGTCTCAAGAGCAGTGTTTTCTGGGTGCTTATCTGATCTTGGTTTAGGCCTTGGGGGTTTGTACTTGGAAAACATTGCCCTTGACTCGAGTGATAATTGCTTTACTTTAAATGTCTGCTTTGCTATGTTTATTTCTGCTTAGTGTGTCTGGGGGCTATCACTGTAGAAAGAGGTGGAGTGGGAGGGTTGGATTCCTATTCCTTTTTCCTTTATGCTCTTTTGGTATGTTGTTAGTTAATTTACCGCTCACTAAGATTGTTGTCTGACTCAAGGCTTTATGTTTTAACTCTTATTGCCTTGGGCTGTTCATCCATTTTGGGATGGGCAGACTAAGTAGCAGGTGACAGGTGTTGTTCTTAGTTTCTGACGATGCTGATGACGAAGACGAGCTGGAGGCTTGCATATTATTTTCTTACTATATGTACTGGATGTTCCGCTGCTTTGTATATTCTCGGAGTGATGTGTAGTGAGGCTTGATGTATTGACTATTCAGATGTTTGTACCTAATTTTTATGAAGTTTAATAGAGATTATGTTCTGTAAAGCTTCACTATATATACTTTCTATTGTATTTTTATCCATGCGATGAGAGTTATACGATAGATTCTGCTGTTTTAACTTAACCCTGGCAATCGTCCATGGCTGCCTGGCACACTTTACAGCGCACTATCTCTATGTTTAGTGCAGGGGTCATGGGCGGTCGTCACATTTGGTATCAGAGCATTGGTTAATCGATTTTACCCAACGCTCGCTGACGTAACTACGTATAAGAGACGTAATTGTATTTTGATGGATGATTACTATATATAATATAGTAGCTTAGAAGAGTTTGAGTCCTTTATGCAGTTGTCCTCAAAGTGTATTAATCATTCCTTTTTATAGATATTAAGAATGAGTCGAAGAGGGAGACCAGCTGCTAGGGAAGACCGTTCTACTGAGGGGGCTGCTGATTATGCTGCTATGTTCGAGGCTATGATGACTTCGATCATGAGAAGGATGCCAGCTCCAGGGCCAGCAGTAGATGTTGGAGTTCAAGTTCAAACTCCAAAACTAGTGGATTTTGCTAAGCTGCGTAAAGACTATACTGCTCTTGGAGGAAAGGTTTTCTTGGGAACAGAGTCGACCATTGAAGTCCAGAGATGGATAGATGCTTGTAGAAGGATCTTTGGTGATTTGGGAATCGAGGATGCAACTAAAAGGAAGCTCGCATCAAGACAGCTTCAAGGGAGAGCTTCTGATTGGTGGAACTCTATCACCATTGATACTCCGGAGGAAGAAATTACTTGGGAGCAATTCCAAGCCAGATTTGAAGCTAAGTTCATTTCTACAGCTCAGAAGTCTGTTCTGTTCAAGAAGTTTGTGGAGCTCAAGCAAGGAGGAAGACCAGTTCTTGAGTATGTTTTTGAGTTTGAAGCTTTGTCCAAGTATGCTCGGTCGTATATTGAATCTCCTTATCAGAAGAACGAGAAGTTTGTGACAGGCTTGGACAGTTATCTTGGGAGACAGTTGGTAGATCATTTGGACGATCCATTTGAGAAGCTTGTAGAGAAGGCTCTCAGGCATGAGAATCTGTTTCCTAAAGAAGGGTCTGTTGTTGCTGTGACCAAGGAAGAATCTAAACCACAACAGGGTGGAAACAAGAAGAGGAAGCAGCAGCAGCAGCAAAAGGGTAAGGATGGCCAAAAGAAGCCGAAGGGTGAAGTGACCTGCTACAACTGTCAGCAGAAGGGCCATTTCTCTAGAGATTGCAAGAATCCAAAGGTGCCGATGAAGTGTCACAACTGTGACAAGCCGGGGCATATTAGGAAGAATTGTCCAGAACCGCGGAAGGACAAGAAGATTGTGCAAGCTTATGCTTTGGGGGCTGTTCCGTCATCTTCAAAAGCTCCTACTGCTGAAGAGAAAGGAAAGAGTGTGGTGGTTCAAGGTACTCTTTCCATATGTGGTGTTCCAGTTAGAGTGTTATTTGATACTGTGGCGTCGCATTCTTTTGTTTGTAATGAACTTGTAGGCCGGTTGGGTTTGGAACCGGATATTGTTGATAGGCCATTGGTTGTGACTAATCCTGTTGGGGGTTCGTCTTGTCTGTGTATGCTATACCGTGGTCTGATTGTATCAAGTCATGATTGCTCTTTTATTTGTGATTGTTTTGTTCTGAACTTTGCGGGGTTCGGAATTATTTTGGGTATGGACTAGCTTAGGAAGTATGCGGCAAAGGTTGATTGTGAAAGATTGGAGGTGACAGTCGAGAATGTGGAGGGGCGAAAGGTTGTGATACGATGTAAGCATGAGGAAGGCGTCTTCATGAGCTTCATGTATTCGTTGGTTGTTCCACGGGATGGACTGTCATCGGTGCCAATCGCTAATGGATTTGAGGATGTCTTTGATGAGGTCAAAGGGTTACCGCCGCATAGAGAGATCGAGTTTCGTATCGATTTAGTTGAGGGGGCCAGACCTGTTGTGATGCCTCTTAGGCGGATGGCGCCTAGGGAACAGCATGAGTTGAGGGTGCAGGTTGACGATCTTTTACTGAAAGGATTCATTCGGCGCAGTGTGTCCGAATGGGGTGCACCAGTTGTGTTTGTAACCAAAGCGGATGGATCGCTAAGGTTATGTGTGGATTATCGTGAGCTGAATAAAGTGACTAAGAAGAACAAGTATCCATTGCCGAGAATAGATGACTTGTTTGATCAGCTTCACGAAGCTAAGGTGTTTTCTCAGATGGATTTGGCAACGGGATTTCACCAGTTAAGAGTGGCTAAGGATAGTGTGCCGAAGACTGCTTTTAGGACACCATCCGGTTTCTTTGAGTGGCTGGTAATGCCGTTTGGATTGACCAATGCGCCAGCATATTTTGTGGATCTTATGAATAGAGTGTTCAGAGATCAGTTGAACAAGTTCGTACTAGTGTTCGTGGATGATATTTTGATTTATTCCAGAACTGAGGAAGAGCACAAAACGCACTTGCGTATTGTTTTGGAAATCTTACGGAAACATCAGCTGAAGGCTAAGTTTTCGAAGTGTCACTTCTGGAAGAGTGAAGTGAGGTTCTTAGGCCATATTATCTCTGGAAATGGAATAGCGGTTGATCCCGCTAAGGTGGCAACAATCCAAGATTGGGGTAGACCTAAGAATGCATCTGATGTGAGAAGTTTTCTTGGATTAGCAGGATACTATCGTCGATTTATCAAAGACTTTTCCAAGATGGCTGCACCATTAACAGGATTGACGAAAAAGAATCAAGTATTCAGATGGGATGCTAAGTGTGAGCAAGCTTTCAGAATTCTGAAAGAGCGATTGACAAGTGCTCCTGTTTTGACTATTCCAAGTGGAAATGATGAGATGGTGGTTTACACCGACGCATGTGGTACTGGACTTGGAGCAGTGCTGATGCAGAAGGGAAAAGTTGTTGCGTATGCAAGTCGACAACTGAAGCCGCATGAAAGGAATTATCCGACTCATGATTTGGAGTTAGCGGCGATTGTATTTGCTCTGAAGATGTGGAGACATTATCTATTGGGAGTTCGATTCGAGTTGTTTACAGATCATAGGTCGTTGAAGTATCTCTTCTCCCAAAAGGATTTGAATCTTCGGCAGCAACGATGGCTAGAGTTTTTGGCATCATATGATTTTAGTTCAGCCTATACTCCGGGAAAGGGTAACGCAGTGGAAGATGCGTTAAGTCGAAGACATGCAGGATTGGGAGCCATGTTTTCAGAATGGAAGAGTCTCGAGTATTTAGCTGGATTTGACTTCAGGCCCAGATGTGAATTGGAACCTGAGATGTTGGCAAACTTATCAATAAGAC
Source organism: Allium fistulosum (assembly GCA_030737815.1). Classification (NCBI taxonomy): domain Eukaryota; kingdom Viridiplantae; phylum Streptophyta; class Magnoliopsida; order Asparagales; family Amaryllidaceae; genus Allium; species Allium fistulosum. The sequence continues at coordinate 744,445,253 of CM060905.1, read as the reverse complement.
CTACTCTTGTGGAAAGGATTGGCGAGAGCCAAAGGCAAGACAATAAGCTTGTCAAGATTATCCGTGGTTTGGAATCTGGATTGGACCCAGAAAAGGATAAGGGATTCGAGGTCGATCGAGAGGGTTGGCTTCGGAAGCAAGGACGACTAGTTGTTCCCGATATAGATGAATTGAGAAATGAAGTTCTGAAGGAAAGTCATCACTCGAAGTTAACAATTCATCCGGGTGGAAATAAGATGTATCGGGATATGAAGAGAACTTATTACTGGGAAGGTATGAAGAAGGATGTTGGAAATTTTATTTCCAAGTGCATGAACTGCCAGTTGGTAAAAGCTGAACAAAAGAAGCCAAGTGGACTGCTTCAGCCATTAGAAGTTCCTACATGGAAGTGGGAACAAATATCGATGGATTTTATCGATGGGTTACCCAGAACCAGAGCGGGAAATGAAGGGATTTGGGTCATCGTAGATCGTTTGACTAAGAGTGCAAGATTCATTCCTGTTCGATCAACCAGGACTGCATCAAAGTTGGCTGAGCTGTATGTTAAGTGGATAGTTCGATTCCATGGTATTCCGAAGAGTATAGTGAGCGATCGAGACCAATTAATCACTAGTGGATTTTGGAAGAGCTTCGAGGAAGTTTTGGGAACCAAGTTGTGTTTGAGTACAGCTTATCATCCCCAAACAGATGGTCAGACCGAGAGAGTCAATCGAGTTTTGGAAGATCTCCTTAGAGCTTGTGTTTTGGATTTCGGAGGATCATGGGAAGATCACCTTCATTTGGTGGAATTTTCGTATAATAACAGTTACCAGTCAAGCATTGGTATGGCACCGTATGAGGCATTGTATGGAAGACCGTGTAACTCTCCGACATGTTGGTTAGAAACTGGAGAAAAGCTGATACTTGGGCCAGAGATGATTCGACAGACTTCGGATTGTATAGAGATCATTCGGCAACGAATAAAGGCAGCCCAAGACCGTCAGAAAAGTTATGCTGATAAGCGTCGTAAGGATTTGGAATTCGACATAGGTGATATGGTTTTTGTGAAGATTTCTCCACTAAAGAATGTTATTTGATTCGGGAAGAAAGGAAAATTGACTCTGAGATTTGTTGGACCATTCCCGATCATCGAGCGAATTGGAAAGCTCGCCTATAGATTGGAGTTACCAGAAAAGATGTCGAGTGTGCACAATGTTTTTCATGTATCGTATCTACGGAAGTATGTGCACAACTCGAATACAGTAGTTTCTGCAGATAGCTGTGAAGATTTTGAGATTGCTCCAGTCGATAAGAGACCTCGTAAGCCGCTTCGTGTTGTGGAAACCGACACGAAACAACTTAGGAGGAAGATAGTTAGGTTGCTCAAGATACAATGGAGTGATGATGTTAACGACTGTACATGGGAGGTGGAAGAGAGGATGAAGGCAGCTCATCCTGAACTCTTCAAGGTATGGCCATAAGGTGTCATGTCATCTCACGACATTGTAACTTGTTCTAGTTTTAGAATTCTGTATGCTAGGCTAGAATTGGATGCATGGTTTGTTGATTACTATGGATGGTAGGCATGCAGAATAGCTTTTGATTGCTCTTGTTTGTTTGGAATTTTGGGGGCGAAATTCCTAAGGGGGAGAGAATGTAACGACCCGTATTTTTACGGATCGAAACATCGTAAAACAGTTGTGTTAGACTATTAGTGTTGATAAGTCGTCCAGAGTCTAAGTCGTGGACGAGATAAGGCCTAGGTCGTTCGGGGCTTAGGTTGTATAATAGTTAGGTCGTAGGCGACTTAAGGGGAGTTGGCGACCTAAGAGAGTTAGTAGTAGCAGTTAACGACTTAGGGACTGGACGAGGTAAGGACTTCGGCCGTATAGCAGTTAGGTCGCGTAGTGGTTTAGGTCATATGATAGTTTGGGATGACCTATAGGATTTGACCGACCTAAGGAGTTAGCAACTTAAGTCAGTTAGCGACCTAAGAGAGTTTGCGAGTTAACGACCTAAGGGATAGGCGACTTAGGGAAGAACGACGACTTACGAGTTAGTGACTTAAGGAAGCTGGTGGTAGCAGTGAGCGACCTAAGGAAGTTAAGTCGTAGACAACTTAAGTATTAGGTCGTGAGTTGTTAGGTCGCTAAGTATTAGGTCGTGTGGTGTTAGGTCGTAACCCAGTTAAGTCGCGTAGTTATTGAGTTGTTAGGTCGCGCATTGTCTTAAGTCGTGGCATTTGTTAGGTCGCTAAGCCGCGCGTAGTTAGGTCGCGCAGTGTTAGGTCGTGGGGGCTTTAGGTCGTAGGTCGTGGGTTTTCTTAAGTCGTGGACGACTTAAAGAGGCGGACGACTTAAGGAATCAGCCTATAAATAGGCGGGTTCTTCTTCATTTTTGGGATCTGGATTTCGAAGCGACGAAGTGCTGCCATTTTGAGAGCTCGAGTTCTACACTTCTTCACTTCTTTTCTCCACTCTAATCTTGTGCTTCCTTCCATCCAAATCGAAGATCCAAGAGCTAAAGTTGAAGATCTACATTCTTCGAAGATTGATTTCATCGTTTGAAGCAGAGTTTTGATAGATCGAGTTAGATTCTTCGTTGTCCAGATCTGAAGTGTGTTGCTTTTAAGGTGTTTAGGTGATTCGGTGAGTGGTGATTATCTCTCACACGGATCCAAAGGAGTATATCGGATTGATGGCTTGATTTGGTGTTAAATTAGAGATTTCCATGCATTTTCCTAAACTTAAGTATAGATCTATTGCTCATGATGATTTGACATCCATTTTACTACATGATTAACCTATGCAAGTTCATTCATCAAGTTGTAAAGATATTGCTCATGATTCACACTTGTTAGATTTAGGCTCTTTATTTATAGAATTGCCATTATTGTTATAATTGTTTATTTGATCATATTTGAATGTTTAATTGCTTGGATTAATGATTGACTTGTTTGATTGTTGTAAATTAGTTGATTGATGATTTGATTTAGACAAGATGGTCGAAGATGATTCAAAAGCTAAGGGAAAGGCTCTTGAATTGGGAAAAGCTGCTCGTGGCATATGTAGCGGATGATGAAGCTCATATGGATAGATTTGATGATGATGATGTTGAGATGAGGCTTTGCTATGATGAGATAAGGCAAGACATGATATGAGATAGCCTTGGTTTAATCCAGACGGGATCACTCCAAGCATGTTGATGACTCGGTGAAATGGTTCGAGTTAGAGGATAATGGTTTGCTCGAGAGGCGCTTGAGCTAGTATGGAAATAGTCGTCGAGGAGGATGACTAGGAGGCTGAGATTTCATCGTTGTTGAAGGTTCTAGCAGGCTCAAAGCAAGAGTACGTTGGGCAGATTCGATAGTCTCTAAAGACTATGATTGTAGTCAAGTACTCTGGGCAGATTCGATAGTCCTAGGCACGGGCTGCGACGACGTGCAGAGATCTGTCTAGAACCGGGGTTTCCATTAGCCCTTGACGAACGGCTGAAAGAATGTGTCGGTCATTCAATTTACGGTGGTATCGAGGCAATGATAACAGTGATAGCCAGAGTCATGGATGTTTGGTTGTATCGTCATTCGGTCTCAAGAGCAGTGTTTTCTGGGTGCTTATCTGATCTTGGTTTAGGCCTTGGGGGTTTGTACTTGGAAAACATTGTCCTTGACTCGAGTGATAATTGCTTTACTTTAAATGTATGCTTTGCTATGTTTATTTCTGCTTAGTGTGTCTGGGGGCTATCACTGTAGAAAGAGGTGGAGTGGGAGGGTTGGATTCCTATTCCTTTTTCCTTTATGCTCTTTTGGTATGTTGTTAGTTAATTTACCGCTCACTAAGACTGTTGTCTGACTCAAGGCTTTATGTTTTAACTCTTATTGCCTTGGGCTGTTCATCCATTTTGGGATGGGCAGACTAGGTAGCAGGTGACAGGTGTTGTTCTTAGTTTCTGACGATGCTGATGATGAAGACGAGCTGGAGGCTTGCATATTATTTTCTTACTATATGTACTGGATGTTCCACTGCTTTGTATATTCTTTGAGTGATGTGTATTGAGGCTTGATGTATTGACTATTCAGATGTTTGTACCTAATTTTTATAAAGTTTAATAGAGATTCTGTTCTGTAAAGCTTCACTATATATACTTTCTATTGTATTTTTATCCATGCGCTGAGAGTTATACGATAGATTCTGTTGTTTTAACTTAACCCTGGCAATCGTCCATGGCTGCCTGGCACACTTTACAGCGCACTATCTCTATGTTTAGTGCAGGGGTCATGGGCGGTCGTCACATTTGCTTTGAATATTGAAAAAGTTAGATAGTATTATGAAGTAATACTTTGTTTGTGATGGTGCTATAATGTTATAATGTCATATTTTGGTGGAATGTTGTATGCGTTGTATGTGGGTTCAAGATACAAAGAGGATGATTCGCTAACCAAAAGCGACGTAGAAATCCGCTTTTTGTCGATGATTTTTGTTTTCAAAGTCAAAAGTTTTTTAGTTTAAATCTTTGGTTTTGGTTTTAAAAGTTTATTTTCATGTTTTAAAGAAGACAAGAGTTAAAAGTTGAAGTTTTAAATATTAGAAAATCAAATTTTCAAGTTTTGGAATGGCGGATCTGTATAGCGATAGTCGTTATATGCGCAGTTCGCAAAAACCAAACTTTTCCCAAATTGGAAATTTCTTTCCACCTAGAAACTTTTTCAAAAATGTTTTCTAATTTTTTTATAAGTTTTAAAGTGTGAAATAGAGTTTTGAAGTTAATTTTCTTAAAAACCAAGTTTTGAAATTATGGGTCTGTATAGCGATAGTCGCTATACGCGTAGTTCGGAAAATCTAAGTATTATTCTAATCTAAACTTGTTTTAACTTATATTCTTTTAGCAAATGTTTTCTAACTTTAGTTTAGTAATTAGAGAACAATTATTTAATTATCTAATTATTTAATTATCTAATTATTTAATTATCTAATTATTTATTTATTTAATGATTAATTGATTAACTAATTAATAAAGGTAATTAGTACTTAATCATTTGTTAATAATGGTTTTTAAACTTAAATTTTAATCAATTAAGTTAATCATGATTTGTTACTTAATTAAAGTAAATTATTATTTGATTTTTAATTAAGGATAAATTAATTTTTATTTAATTATTTATTTAAGACAATTTTTAATTAATTATTATTTTAAAAGGGGTTTTTCTTTAATTAATCTTTGATTAAAGTTAATTATGTTTTAATAAGGCTTAATTACCTTTAATTAGAGTTAATTACTATTTAACAAGGATTTGATTCTCACTTACAAAGGTTTTAATTTATTTAAAATCGTTGTGAGTTTAAGTAATCAGTTTCATTTTAAACTGTTTTCTTTTCAAAATTTATTTTTAATTAAGGGATTTCTGTGCCACTTACCCTTAAGTAACCCTATATCGTTAGGAAAACTAAATGACATCCATTAGCAGAACAAAAAAACATTCTGCTATTACAATTAACTTGGACATTTGCTTAAGTTAATTGATTGTTGTGTGTTGACCCCTTATATACCTGTTATTATGTGATGCCATTTTAAACTGGATAAGTAAAACCAAATTAAAAGCTACATTTTGGTCGCTAAGCCTCCGTTTGATTTTGTAAAGATAAATATTTCATATTCTTTCTGAAATGGTCGCAAAGTTATTGCATTTTGAGGAAGATATTTTTAAAAAATGATTTTACAAATGGTTTGCTAAAAATGTTTGTAACTAATGGGAATGGTTAATCATGTTATAAAAAGAAGTTTTTATAAAGAATTTTATAAAGGAATTTGGAAATTTATAAAAGGCTTTGGGAAAATGGATTTGAGTTTTTAACTAAAGAAGATTTCATAGTAAAGGAGATTTATAAATGGATTTGTTTAACGGAAGCTAAATTAATTTAAGGTTATCTAAGAAGTTGTTAAACAGGAAAGGTTTATAAAGAACTTTTATAGAAGATTTTGGGTATCTATAAAAGAAATTTTGGAAAAAGAATTGGATATTCATAAAGGGATTTTATAAAAAGATTTGGATATTTATAAGAAATTTATATAAAATGTTTGGACTCAAAGAAATTTATATAAATGATTATGAATAATTTATAAAAGGGTTTTATAAATGAATTTGGAAGTTTGCAAAGTATTTTGAAATGAATTTGGATTTCAAGTAAAAGAGATTTCATGAATAAAATGGATTTGATTAAAAAGGATTTATCAAAAGAAGTATAAAAAGAATTTGAGATCTGGGTTTCTCTAAACTGACCTTTCAAAAATGGTGGTATGGAACATCCGTTCCACACTTAACACCGAGGGTATAGTGTTTAGGGTTGTCCTTACCTCCAATTTAAATAACATTTGTTTAATCCATTTTAACAAGATTTGGAAGTAAGAAGTTACTCCCAAATGTTTTGTGAATATACTTATGTCAAAGAGATAAGTATATGGATATTTTAGACAAATGTTTTGAAAAGAGATTTATTAAATAAAGATTTTTTTTAGGCCTCGTGGTTGCTATGGATAAATAAATCTCAAATGGAATTGGTTGTTATTTGTTATTTGATAGTATAACTAACTATCAAATTTGGACCTGTTTTGGCTCAGGAGATATGTCGGGTATATTTGAGTTCCCCGATGAGGACTCGATTGCTTAGTGCATACTTTCAAAAGAACCATAATTGAGTTAGCTCGAAGTTATCGCTTAGTTTTAGAGATATCGGTCCCCGTATTTATCCGAACCACTCCAAACTAATAATGAATGATGTTAAATCATATTGAAGTCTACTGTGGAGTTATATTATTCTTCCTAAGGGTGATTCCAAAAGGAAGATAGTAATGTGGATTGTTTGTTCGATCCCGGAACAACTTGCATGGATGAATGCTGGCATTATATCTCTGTTTGGAGAGTAGTGTTGGCATTCCAAGATGGTCTACTAAGAGGAAGAAGGTGAAGATGTGACCTCATGAGCCTTACAAATCGGGAAATGGCAAAAACAAGGTATGCAACAAAGCTATATGGTCAGCTACCATTAGGAGCAGCCATCCCATTCTAGATTGTCCATATTCCAATTGTTTTGTGTGCAAACACCATTGTAGTATAAGGCCACGGTGTCAAAAAGTGATTAGGTAATCCGGCTCGTCATGTTAAAGGGGCAGCCGGCACTGTGTAGCAGGAGTGCAAGAAGTTCTTGTCAGGCTCCGGTGCATTTTCTAGGGGTGTGCCATCGGAAGGTAGTCCCTTACCTTGCCATTGTATGGAATTCATTCTCCAATACGTGCCTTTACTTGGAATTTAATATGGTAACAATTTCAGCTATTTTGATATTTATTCGAAACCATAGATATTTTATTATAATATCGCTGGATTTTTATATACAATATTTTAGTTATCATAAGATAAAAACGCATCCGTGTTTATATGCGGCGTGGTCTTACGAGAAGTCTTTGGTTTAAAGGTTTTTATAAAGTTAAAGACTTATGCTGTACTCACACCAGACCCATGTCTGACCTAGAGTTTATCTTCTTTTCTTAAAATCTTGGGTGCTCAAATTTGAATGGGCAACCAAGTATATCGGGTTTTCCGCAGATTCAGTTGGAGGAGCTTGGAGCAGGTGGCTTCATTGATTGCTAGATATTACTTTGTCTTTCGTTGTATTATATTTAGGTATCTGTTAGGTAGGGACAAGCTGTTATAACTGTCCTAGGGTAGAATTTGTATTAGTATGGCTCTGATGTAACATTTTCGAAATGACTTTGCAATATATTATGTTAAGTAATATAAATTATTCTGTTGTGTTGTAAGATTTTGTATTGTTTAGTTTCATCTCTTCTACCTTTTCTTTCTTTCACCCCTAATAACCCGTCTTTCAAACGACTATTGATCGACACACGAATACCGAGAATGTACTAAGTGTCATCTTCGGTAGTAAGAAAGGCAGATTGTTACATTTGGTTTCAGAGCATAGGTTGAGTGAACACCTCGGCTTTGGCGGGGTAAACTCATTATAGATACAGTCAGTAGTGCCCTATAATGGGTTTGAGTGTAATATATATACATATATATACATACATGAGTGCATATTTATTAGTGAATAAAATTGTTTTATATTGTGTTGTTTGACCCATTAAGTGGCTTAAGAATTCTAGTCGATGCGCCTGATCAACGTTATCGATGGGGATTTCCTAAACACTTGAACAAGTTAAATTAACATAATATTGTTTAAAATTTGGTAAATGAAACAATATTACCAAGGAATATATTTTCTATATATAAAAAGGGATGATTTTCAAAATCTATGTAGTTATCTATGAGGAGAATAGGTTAAGAGTTAATAATATTTAAATTATTGGCATTTAGGGTTTAGCTTGTCATGCTCATCCAGTTTTGAGCATTGACTATTGTCAGATTTAATGGTAGATTTCCTTTTTCCATCATGGGTTAGGTAGATAGAATTTGTAGAAACATTGAATCGAACATCTTGTGAATTATGTTTCACAATTTGATTATAAGGCGTTCGACGTTACGTAAGGTTAAAAATTGAATTTTAATAAAGGTGTTTATTAAAAGAAAATCTTCAGATAGTTTTATAAGATGAATTAAAAGAGATGATTTCACAAATTAGAACTATTAAATGTGTTTTAAAAATAAAAAAACTTTTGAGAATGTTAAATCCCTGTGGCTTTGATAAATTCCAAATGATTTTGGAAAATAGTGGTAATCTTTCTTAAAGATATTTTAAGATATATATATTTTAAAATAAAGTTGCGAGTATGGTATTCTTTGGACAGTTCGGGAATAAGTCTTGATCTTTTTTGTTATAATCAAAATAATCTTCTAAGTTACAATTGAATGTTTGCTTAGGCATATGATGGTGCACTTAGTAAATTATTCTCTTTGTCATTGTACAATCAGGACGAGTTCAAATCCGAATGAATCCAAAGCAAGTGCATGATTTTTTTTAAAAATATTTATTATAAATAGTATTATTTCGAGAAGGAAATTGGAAAAAAAATAAAAAAAATAAGAGAAATATTTTTATTAACTAGTTCGAGTGTCTCGGAAGTGGCTAAAAATTGGTAAGAGGTGTGTTTGGATGACAAACGCTTTTCTTGAGTACTGCGTACTGCCTTTCTTAGTAAAGGCATGTGAGGACCCGATTCATCAGCTCTCTAAAATCGACACTAATACATCATCGGTATTCACGTGCCGTAAATCCAAGTGCTGGAGAAGCGGATTATCAAGGGTAAGAAAGAAAAATAAAGACAGAACAGAATCTCACATATGTTATTTTAGTATAAACTTTACAGCGGAAATTTAAAATACATTATTCAAAGTTAAACATGGGCAGTTACAAATTCCTATCCTTACAAATGTGGAATACTATAATATAAGAGTGTGGTGGAAATAGAAAAAATTTCAGAAAAATCTTCTGACTTAATACTTCGAGCTCCATCTAGATTTCTTCTAAACTATACCTGACTACTAGGCTACTTGGGAAAATTGGAGCATCCAGAATTTAGGAAAAGGAAAATAAACTCTGGGTCAGCCATGGGACTGGTGTGAGAATTCACAATGTGTGTTTTGAAAACAAAACGGTATCTCATAAGACCACACCACACATAAACATGGAACGGGTTTTTACCTTATGATAACCAAATCATTATTACATAAAATCACTTGATATTTTTTCTAATGACATATCTTTGAAAACATTTGCAAATAAACTTATTAATCTTAGCCGAAATTGTTGCATTGATTAAATTCCAGCATACTAGCCATAAACATGGGTTCTACAAACAAAATGGCAGGCGCTTATTGGAGAATGGATTTCTATACAAATGACCAGATAAAGGGACTACCTTTCGACAGTATATCTCTAGAGGAATGTATCGCGGCCTAACTAATGGTCCTCTACCAACACAAAACCGGCCTACCTATTCCTAGATAGTACCGAATATTCCATCACCCCGATCATTACCAACCTATCCGAGGACTCTCATATCATACATCCACAATAATTTAAGTCTCGAACGTCGTAGCAGGAATAAATATATTTAGAAGGGGATGATCATATCCTAATGGTTGCAAACCATATAGCCTTGCTGCATCTACCTTGTTTTGGCCATTTTTGGGTTTGAGGCTTGAGGTAACAATTACCTTTCACATAGAACATCATCTTTCTTTAAATGCCACACTGTCATTCCATAGTCACACAACTGATTTCTATAAATGTATAACTCTTGAGCTCATACGTCTCAGGAAAGGGTCTTGAGCTAAGAAAAGTTGCCTTCTCCGCCACCAAGCAGATAATATGTTTATAGAAATCACTTATGTAACTAGAAATGCAACATCAGACATTCATCCATACAAGTTCGCTCTAGGACTGAACGAAACCAAAGACACTCTCCTACCACATCTTGTCGGGAGTTTCCCCTAGGATTAGCAGCGAGAAGTCCTTGCAACCCAAAGAGTTTTAGAAACGAAAGGACCACGGCTACTTTAGTATTTGGGAGGTAGCCAAAATTATCAACAAGTAGTCTTTTCACCCCGAAGATCTTTGGTCTTTATCCTTCATTTTCTTTATCAGGTCTTCATTTTTTGAACACATACATTGGTTCGAAGTGGTTTTCGGATAGGCATTACCCAGATTCGACCCCATTTCCTTCGATCCAAACATCGATAAAAAGAGGTTCTGTGAATAGGGAATCATTCTTTTATTGATTATGTTCTTTTATCAAAATTTCTCTTGGAGATATATATTTCTAAGACATTCTTTCCAATATATACGGAATCATTCTTTTATTGATTATGTTCTTTTATCAAAATTTCTCTTGGAGATATATATTTCTAAGACATTCTTTCCAGTATATATGGAATCATTAAACCTCTCTTATCATATCCTTTGATTACTTATAACCCTTTTTAAACTTGGAATAATTCGAAATCATTTCATTTTTCACTTAGGAAATATTTCCAATTCATTTCAATTAAATCTTAATAATGATTTCTTAATTCAAAACTCATAATTTTGATTGAGTTAAAACCATGCTATCTAGGATGTTAATCAAAAACCAGTAAATATTAAATGTGCATAATCAATAGAAATCATCTAATTCTACTCAATATTAATTCCCGTATTCAACAAATACTATGGGTAGAATAACGGCGAAATCACCTTTTAAATTCCACGAATAATACGAGTTCCCTCTTCGGGCTTTAACACTGAGTATAAGAAGATCATCGCTATAAAATCAAAGTTGTATTTAATTTAAATTTGGAATAATCATTTTATGCTTAACTCATTTTCGACATTTCGACCTTATCTACCATTCACCCAGGGAAGAGGCCAGGTGAGCCAGGGCACTAGTTAGTCCTGAACATTTCCTTAGTTTAAGCACCTCATATCCAGATCTCACGAATAGAAAAATCCACTCTACTCGCCGGCTTTTAGAGCCAAGATTAGACCACTTATTTTGTAATAGCTTTTCTTTAAATCGTTTATTTAAATTCATTTTAAATAAACTATAAAACATCCAAATCATCATTAAAACACTTAATTATTCCTTTGAAAATATTTATAAAAGAATTTTTATGTTTAAAGCTATATTTCAAAGGTTGTAGAAGAGTGCTGCGAGAAAGTGCTGTGGGAAGTGCTGTTTTTTAAGCTATATTGATCAAAACAACTTTTTATCGTTTGAAAATTCATTTTTATAACTCAAATCAATTTTAAAACATTTTAAAGATTTTTAGAATTTATTTTATATTTTTAAACAATTCAAAAATATAATTTTCAAAGAAATCCAGTTTTGGATTTCAAACTGCAAAACCGCAATTTTCCCAAAAATTTGTTTTACTCATATTTCAAAATCTACTTATCAAAATCTACTTATCAAAATCTCAATTTTCTTTCTTCATTGGAAAAGTATGGATATAGTAGTTTGGATAATTCTTATCTCGAAGAATTCTGAGCTATGTTCATTCTATACATTCGTTTTACTTTTTTGGCGCAAAATCATAAATTACCGTTAAGCGATGCGCCTATTTTTGACTAAATTTTCAATTACTTTTCAAACTTCACCAGAACTCTTCCATATGCTTATAAAACATTTCAAACTCATATTTAAACCCTTTTTTTAAGAGGTTTAACATTCCATATATACCCATTTATTAATATAGAGGAAAGTGATTTCCTTTATGCTTATCGACTTGTATTTCCATGACTTGCATATATATTCAACATTCGTATTAAACAACCATTATCAACAATCATAACCAAACATATATAACATCCAATAGCATATAATACTATAGTTTAGGAGTTCTCACCTTCATTTTCCCTTCAAGCTAATATAAAATCGGTTATAGCTCTGCTACCGTCGTATAGGAGCTTATGGAATCGAGTCCAAGACCATTAGATGTGCACGACGAAGATTGGAAGAGGTGGACCTCATGGCCTAGGGTGGTGGTGGGTTGTGGCCGTAGGTTTGAGGAGTGGTTGGGTGGTGTTTTGAACTAGTTTTGAAGTGGATTAATATTATAAACTAGTGTATATATTTTCCTCTTTTATTTGAGATATTTTTCCCTTAATTTTCTATAATTTTTTTCTATAAATCAGAAGCCATTAGAGAGGCACTTAGAAAACTTGAAAAGAAGAGGAGGAGGAAGAAGTGGAATGGTATTAGGAAATTATGAGAAGAGGGGTGGTATTTATAGAAAAAACTTGGAATAAAATATTTAAAATCAAAATTACCAAAACGCCCCTAGCCCACACCTCTCCTACCCCCTTACATTCACGACTCCCCCATAGGCCATGTGATGGTGATGTGAGGTGATGATGTGGTACAATGAGTAGATGTTTGTTTTTTGGTTACTTAAAGGTTAACTTTTAGGAATTATTTAATTATTATTGTAGTATACATACATATATAAGTGTTCATGTACACATGTAAATGTTATCATGTGCATGTGACAAATATATGCATGTACATGTAGGTGCATACACTTCAAACGCCTTCGAACAAATTTTGTTTGTTAAATCGTTGAAACCCGGGGAACCGATTATCAGTCACATTTTTACTTATTAATTGAAGTGCATATATGTTTGCAACCAAATTGGCCACAAACACTTGAGAATAGGTTTAAGTATTGAAATAAATGAAGAAATTAAATGAAATAGAGGAATAACATTGAATATTAAGAAAAATGCAGCAGAAAGCAAAAACAACAGGATTTATAGTGGTTTGGCGTTGATTGCCTACGTCCACTTTGAATACTCTCTTTATCGCTTCATAATTCACTTGACTAGAGTTACAATCGGTAAGAATGTGCAAGAGATCGGAAAAGAATAAAGGAAGTTGGTTACAATAATGGCAGAGTTTAACTTGCAATCCAAAAGTCCCTCAAAATGGCCTCATGTGCTTGTATTTATAGATGAAGACAGCCTTTAATTTGACTGAAACTTCAGCATCTGGACCTCCTCGACCATATGGGCCCACCATAGGGAGGGCTAGGCCCAACTCTCAATGAATAAGGATCGGTATTGATCCCTCCATGATTTGAGTTTGGGCCAGCGATCCCTATGGTAGCTTCCTTTTGGTCTATAATGATGGCGTTTCAATTATCAAGGTAACCGGATGCATGGAGCTCTAGTTCTCATGATGCTTTAGCTGGAATCTTAACTTTGTCAGGATTGTGCTGATCCCTCCTAGTCCCCTGATGTATGCTGACCCATTTCTAAGCCATGCCATGAATACTATGCCGACCCATATCCTGTGACCATCAATATGCCGATCCATCTCTATAACCATCAACATGTCGATCCATATCCTGTGACCATCAACATGCCCATCCATCGCTATAACCATCAACATGCCCATCCATATCCTGTGACCATTAACACGCCGATCCATCTTTATGACCATTAACATGTAGATCCATATCCTATGACCATCAACATGTCGATCCATCTCTTTAACAGTCAATATGTCGATCCATATCCTGTGACCATCAACGTGCCGATCCATCTCTATGACCATCAATGTGTCAATCCCTCTAGTTTCACGACTCCTACCAATCCCTCTTCATTTCCATTCAAACTAACTATTCTTACATGTATCCATGCCGATCCCTTTCGCCTCAAACGTATACCAACGCCTTCTCTTTCTCGTCCAATTTAAACAATGTCCATGCTAATCCATACCCCAACCCAACTAAACTCTTGTGGTTCTGTCATTCTGAATTGTCTATCTACTGGCCTTATTCGTCCTGGGCTTAGTACAACTGTTCGGACATTACATTTTGGTCATGTGGATGTTGTCTCGTGACCATCCTTCTCATCAACAGTAGGGTCCGTCCCACATGACCAACCTAGTATAGCCGGGTCATGGCACCAGGTAACACTTGCCCTCCCAAAGTACGTTTTGTGAGTAACAGGACGTGCTTTGAATTGGAAAAAATCTAGGCTCCCGAGAATAAATCTACCCATCTTTCTGGTTGATCACTATTCCTTTATTAACCTCCAATGATACAAGGAAGATGTCGTATTCCATTAGTATGCAAAGGTTTGGCTGTGTGAAATTTGCAGGCTTTCTCCTGATTCGGCTTCAAACTTCGTCGTTTCAAGCTAAACCGCCGTTTCAGTTAATTCCAAAAGATTGAATCCTTAAATCCCTTCCATGCACGCCCACATACACATTTCTGTTGTTAGCTTCCGGATGCGCTCAGTCGTTCGCTGTTTTTGCCAAGCTGTTTTATCCTATGTGTTTCCGTTTATAGTCTAACCTTCACAATATCGGTTGCCATTCGGTTTCTAAACATCTGCCATTTCCTTCTGTCCTCCTTTTCATTTCACTTACATCCATCATTCATGCACATCTCCTTTTTTCTTTCCTTTTTATATTACATTTTTACATATATATTTTTTATTCTTTTATTACATATTTTTTTGGGAGGGATCGACATTCGGTATGCCGACCCCTCAGTAAGGGTGCCTGGATAAGGGTCGGCGAGCCTTGAGGCCGATCCCTCTTCAATCTTGTGACCCAGTCACCTGGTAAGACCAATTCGTCTCCCCATCTTCATCTCCCATATAAAAACTCACACCTCTCTCCTTTCTCCCTTCACTTTTTCTTCTTCAATACTTAGCCCATTTTACCTTTGCTCTTCACCTAGTCGAATGCTTTGGAAAGAAGACAAGCTTCTCTTTCAAACTCAAATTCAAGTGCGAGACCACACTTTTGATCTCCATCACTGTCAATTCATCCCTAATCCAAGTTTCGACCTCCCAATCTATATCAAATAGGTATAATTTCCTCTCACGATCACATTAGCTGAGTTATGGATTTAGGGTGTCATGTACATTTGACCTTAGGCGAGCGAGTTAATAGGCTTAGTTGGATTAGACGAATTTGAGGGAGGAGAAGAAGGCATTGGAGAAGGAAGAGAAAGGAATAAGGGATGAGGAAGAAAGGGCGATGAGGAAAATAGGGAGGTCGATGAAGGGATTGGTATTTTGCTGTACTTGGCTATTTAGTGGTGCAATGGGAAGAGCTGGCGTTAAGGGTCGGTGTAGAAGCTTATCCATAGGGAACAGCTTTAGGATTAAAGAGTTGGGTTCATCCTGAAAAAGTTGAAGTATAAGGATTGGCATCTGGGCTAGAAGGAATCATAGGGTTTGGTTGTGAGAGTTAAAACATAGGGATCAGTATGTAGGCCAACGGGAATGGGTCGGCGTTGCCGAATGAGTTGAAGTATGGGGATCGGCTGTGAAGCTAAGGTATAAGGATCGGTATCTAAGGCAGGGATCAGTGTTGATTATAAAAACCAGCTTAACTTAAGTCACCCAAACATTTAACTGCATGCTGCCTTACCCGAACATAAAATGACTAAGAACAACACGACTTGCATACTTGAACCAACAGACTCAAGTTTGAACGAACAAATTTCCAGTCTACTAAACATGAACTAAGTATAAAATTGGCCAAACGTACTTGAACAATGAACTTCATAAGTCAGAATATCAACACCCGATCTTAAAGCTTTGGTGGCCGATCGACTTTCACTTCGATCTAGACAGTCATCGATGACGGTCTCTCTGGATGAAATCCCCAAGTGTTGACGTTTTACTTTCGCTTTTCTGATTTCAAACTATTTACGTTTATATCACATTAGTGCACTAGTTCATACACAACATGGGGGGAATAGGTTATTATTTCTAATATTGATTGTCTACTGAGTATAGCAGACATAGATCTCAAGTTACACTGAGCGCTTAACCATAATGTCTTCTGAATCAGCCACGAGATCAAGCTCACCAACCAATTAGACAAACCTGCTCCGAGTCATCAAGCAGAGCAAGTAGAGGCATCGGACTCGCAAGCGAATCTCTTTTCTGACATTCCACTCTTTCCTACATAAGTTATTGACCCGGCTCCCAATGCCATTGAGGGTGCCATCATGTTAAATAATCCAGCTGACTCACAGCGTCCAAAATCGGCGAAGTCGCTCTTCATCGATTATGTTCCATCCAAGGGATTCCTTTTGAGGACGTTCTTGTTCCATCGAGGCAAGACAGACCTCACTTGCTCCTAGTCGTATATACTGCTTGTAACAAGTTCATGTGCTAGGCCGGATGCGTGCCTCCCTTCAATTATTCCATTCGGGAAATATTGAGATACTTGGGGATCGTTCCTACTTAACTGCACCCTAACAGTTATGCTTTTATCCATAACACTTTTCTTCTCTTCTTGAACGTCCTGTTCCGTCTGCCAACTTCTGAAGACATCTGATATATCTAAAATTTCAAAAGACGGGCTGATAGTCCTTCAAACGTCTTTCTTGAACCCTTTCCCAAATGCTAGGTCTTAACGGGAGCATGGAACAAGCTCTCTCTTCTCAAACATAAGTGGTTCTATGTACGGTGTCCTCCCGGCTTTGCAAGAAGATGGTTGGAAGGACATAAGTGCTATTCTTGCCTTTGTCTTTAGTTCAAAGATCCAATTCATAACTCCTTCCTTAATCATACTAATATCTCTAGGCTTTTCAAGGTTCCATGCCCGACCCGAAGGCACCGAGTATTCTAGGACCATCGCGGCCATTCGTGCTACTCCAGTTGAGGATCAGGAGTCAGGACATCGAACTCCTTGTCACCGATGAGCTGCTTTCGTTATTTGGGCTGTTGGAAGATGGCTGCAAAATTGGGCTTCCCGATAGCAAAGTAGTGCCTAGAATTGTTGTCGAAAGAAGGGTAGAAGCAAGTGACTCCATGGTGCCCTTGTTGAGGGGACCCGGGAAGACATTGAAGAAGGAGAGATAAGAAAATATCAAGATAGGGGGTTGAGAGGCAAAGGCGTAGGCCCCCAAAAAATTCCGGTAGTAAAAACGTCACAGACCAGCCAAATGCAAACTCCTTCGAAGAGGAGAAAAAGGTTGGTGTTCAAGTTGTGGAAGAGCAAGACCGGGGAAAACCCGAAATTCGTCATAACCCCAATCAAAAAGGAATCGTCTTCCCATCAAATGGAAAGTTTGCTGAAGGGACTCTCGGACATCCCGATTTCGAATGATATATTAAATTACAACTTCACCAACATTGACGTTGAAGGGATTAACTCTCTTATAAGAAGTGGCAAAGGCGTGCAACCTTCCACAAGGAGGGAGGAAACTCCAATGAGTAAAGCTAATGTTACTGGTCCATCGGGGTGAAACACTAGGACACACACAAACGCTCACACTCTACCATCCACTTGTGATTTACTCTTCACATTGTAACTTATAATATACTTCTATTCGGCTCTTTTACAGGTGCAATGTCACACTCACATGCTTTCGATTGCCTTCGAGGCTCTTCCACTTACTATCGCTCGAGGCGAGATTCTAAATCTGGGAGATGCAGAGACAAAGATGAAGGGCGAGACAAAGACTATTATTCTCGAGAATCCTCTTCTTCGTCGAGATGGAAATCTCAAACACACGGTCCCTACCATATCGATTTATCAAACCCTCCTGCTCATAGCGGAGACAAATCCTGTCGTCGGGGGTCCCAAGGTGCTGCTCCCCACGATCAACACTCTAGGTCATCAAGCACAAGGCAATCCCGTGAGCGCCGTAGCTTCTTCTGAACAGCTCCCGTCGGTTCCTGTCTACGATCCTACCACAGTGGAAACATTAGCCGAACTCAAAGCTACCTTCTTGAAAATCTGCTTCGATGGGCTCAAGTTCCTCCCCTCCATACACATCATTCCTAGAAGTGCCGAAGAGAGCTCATTAGTATGCATGAATGACGTGTATGTCCAACATGAAGTGTTTATTCACTTAGCTGAGAAAGTCTCTGAAGTTTCCATTGAGCGCCAGCAGGAAATCGATCGCCTAAAGTTAGAGGCCGTTCACATTAAAGATACCATCAAACATCAAGATGCTGAGCTGATCGAATATAAAGCTTAACTTACCGCGACGGAGAAGAATGCGAAAGAAACAGCTGAGGTGGTAAGTCGCCTGGAGACTTCGCATAAGAGAGAACTGGATGTCGCACTTCATCGTAGTGGCACCTTGGCTTTAGAGAAAGACTCCTTACAAAAGGAGAAGACATCTTAGCTCGCCTTGTTGAGGAGCCAGAAAAATTATTGTTCAAAGAGAGGGAGGAAAAACTTAAGTCACAGGAAGAGTCGCAGAAATACTGCGAGGAGATTGTTGAAACAAGGAATTTAAAAATGAATCTTGATGAGAAACTCGTCCAGATTGAAGTCTTGAAAGAAGCAACCCGCGAAGAGGGTAGAAAAGAGGTGCTCACAAAAGCTAACTCCCGAGTTGAGGCTGCCACCGAGTCCGGTAGGGAAGAGATCAAGAACTTGTTCGATCCGCTCATTGCCAAATATAATGCAAAATTTCTCCTTCACTGCGACTTGACCTTTCTAGGCAAAGGCTATCTCGAATCTCTCGACGAAGCTGGGGAGATCATCACAAAAATCAAGAAAGAAGAGTTGGGAGTGGCAGAGCTTGATGAAGAGGCACTTGTGCAAGAAGTGCTCCGAGGAAACGAGCCGTTTGACTTGGCCGCCGTGAAACTTAAATTCCGCAAAGCTCCTACACCGGCTAAAGAAAGAGAAGATATCGTAGGGTCTTCTGGAACTGAACCTAAGGGTTGTTCTCATACTCAATGGCAGGGACGTCATCTTTTCAGCCCACGGAGCAACACGTCGGTTATGATCCGAACAGGCCCAAACTTGGCCCACACATGCTGTCTCCCATTATTGAAGGGAACATCCCGATGACCATTGAGAGCCAACTGGATGCTGGTATCGTATTGAACTCCTTCGAACTAAAAAAGTTGTTGTTTTTGGTACATAACGGCTATAGACTAACGCTTGCATTTTGACGAATTTCTGCAGATCATCCTAGTTCTGAACTAACTCCTAGGAGCGATGTCGCCATGGAGCAATAAGGAAAAGTGGCCGAGGCTCCGGCTGCTACAGATACTCTGGGGCCTGATGCCCAAGTGATTGGAGCACTCGATGAGGACAAGCCTGAAGACCCATCTTTTGCTGAGGAGCTTGATGACATTGTGGTCACGTGTGCTTCGAAGCATACCGCTAAATTCAGCACGAAAGAACAAATTGAAGAGGAAAAAAAAGTCGAAATGCAAAGTCAAGGGTAAGCCTATTGAGGTGGCGGTTGAAGACCCTAATCTTATGCCTCTGTAATTCATCTCACCTGGCGGGACAACTCCTATCGAGATTCCTCCCCCTTCCTCAAGCATCTCCACTAAGAGCAGCAATGGGTCTTGAAAAAGATGCTCGACTGATTCAACTCTTGAAAAACCGAAGAAGGAGAAGAAGTCGAAGAAATAGTTAGTGTTTTGTGTCATTGTATATAGTCTGGATAAGTTAGACATGTGTTTCTTTTCCTAGTAGTAGATGTACGGGCATGGATCTCAAACTTTTGAATAATTTGTAAGGAATCTTTGAGATTGTGAATAAAAGTTTTTGTTTTTTGATTAACCATCGTGTGAATTATTACTCCAATAGTAGAGTAATTTCTTCCCATTTCATGTACTTGTAGTAATTTTCACAAGTCACATTAATAATTCATTATCTCGATCTCGAAGCCTCTTCGTAGGTGCCATCTTAGGTCGTAAGCAATGCCGAGCCGAAACTGTAACTAATGGTTGTATCTTGCCGCTAACAGTTCGAGAGTCTTCCGTTGATTTGAGATTGGAATTCATGGGATAGAGACCAATTGAAAACTCGTTCGTCCACCCATTGGGCTTTCGAGTTAGCCTGTGGTCTTTAGAATTTCCTAGTCCACAGTCAGGGACTTAGAACTTTTTAGTCCGTAGTCAGGGACTTAAGATTTTCTAGTCCACAGTCATGGACTTAGAATTTTTGTCGAATCGTTTGTACTCTAGTCCGCAGTCAGGGACTTAGAGTACTCTAGTCTACAGTCAGGGACTTAGAGATTTTCGTCGAATCATTTATACTCTAGTCCGTAGGTAGGGACTTAGAGTACTCTAGTCCACAGTTAGGGACTTAGAGATTTTCATCAAATCGTTTATAATCTAGTCCACAGTTAGGGACTTAGATATTTTCGTCGAATTTTGTATACTCTAGTCCGCAGCCAGGAATTAGAGTACTCTAGTCCGTAGTCTGGGACTTAGAGATTTTCGTCAAATCATTTTTACTCTAGTCCGCAGTCAGGGACTTAGAGTACTCTAATCCACAGTGAGAGACTTAGAGATTTTGCCAAATCGTTTATACTCTAGTCCGCAGTTAGGGACTTAGAGATTTTCGTCAAATCGTTTATACTCTACCCGTAGTCGAGGACTTAGAGTACTCTAGTCCGCAATCGGGGACTTAGAGATTTTCGTCAAATCATTTATACTCTAGTCCGTAGTCAGGGACTTAGATTACTCTATTCCGTAGTCAAGGACTTAGAGATTTTCGTCAAATCATTTATACTCTAGTAAGCAGTTAGGGACTTAGAGTACTCTACTCCGCATTCAGGGACTTAGAGATTTTCGTCAAACCATTTATACTCTAGTCCGCAGTCGGGGACTTAAAGTACTTTAGTCCGTAGTCAGGGACATAGAGATTTTCGTCAAATCGTTTATACTCTAGTCCGCGGTCAGGGACTTAGAGTACTCTAGTCCGCAGTTAGGGACTTAGAGATTTTCGTCAAATCGTTTATAATCTAGTTCGCAGTCAGGGACTTAGAGTACTCTAGTCCGCAGTCAATGACTTAGAGATTTTCATCAAATCTTTTATACTCTAGTCCGCAGTCAAGGACTTAAAGTACTCTAGTCCGTAGTTAGTGACTTAGATATTTTCGTCAAATCATTTATACTCTAGTCCGCAGTCAGGGACATAGAGTACTCTAGTCCGTAGTCAGGGACTTAGAGATTTTTGTCAAATCGTTTATACTCTAGTCCGTAGTCATGGACTTAGAGTACTCTAGTCCGTAGTCATGGACCTAGAGATTTTCGTCAAATTGTTTATACTCTAGTCCGCAGCCAGGGACTTAGAGCACTCTAGTCCACAATTAGGGGCTTAGAAATTTTTTGTCGTTCTCCTACCGTCGGCGACCATTGTTCCTTATTGCGAGCTTTGCTTTTTGATTCATCTACGGGAATCGCCAACCGAGCAAACTTACAAAGCCCCCCTCGTTCGATCTCATTGGGGATCGGTATGACTGATCGACTTCTAACTCTACAAATCTTTTCATACATCGCAGATGTCAATATCAATTAGTTCCAACACATACTTAGCATAACATGCGATCATAGTAGCTTATGCAAAGGAAGCTTCAAGATTTTAATCATCATAAGAATAGGAACAGAAAAACTTGTCTTGTCAAACACCAAAGCAAATATCGAAAGCAACTAGTACTGAAATATAAAAGGAATAGTCTAGGTGAAATAGCATCGTAAATGCTTACTATTCCACGCTCTTAGAAGCGTCACACCATCAACAATCGCTAGCTTGAAAGTTCCTTCTCCAAGCCTCAGTTCAATGACGTATGGCCCTTTCTATGTCGGGTTCATGTGCGATGGGACCGGAAAATCCATTTCAGGACAAGGTCGCCAACTTCAAAGGTCCTCGATCGAACTTTTGTATTATAGTACTGGATGATTTGATGTCGATGTGCAGCTGCATTCAAATCAGTCTCCTTGCGCTTTTCATCGATAAAGTCCAATGACTCTAATAAGAGATTTTGGTTCATTCTGGGACCATAGTAAGTCAGCCGATGGGAAGGGACTTCGAGTTATATAGGAATTACAACTTTGCTTCCTTAAGCGAGAGCAATTGGAGTATAGCTGGTCGCGGACTTTTGAGTAGTCCTGTAGGCCCAAAGTGCGATGGGAAGCTCATCCACCCATTTGCCTCTAGCCTTCTCCACACGCTTTTTCAGAATAGACATGATAATTTTGTTCACAGCTTCGACCTATCCATTCGTTTGAGGGTGAGCGACCACCGCAAACCTTTTCTCAATATGATACCTTCAACAAAACTTTTTAAATTCGGCGCTATTGAATTGAGTCCCATTGTCAGTCACGATAGTCCGTGGGAGACCAAAACGGCATATGATGTTCCGAACAATGAAGTTAATAACTTTCTTGGTTGTAATGGTGGCTAACGATTCCGCCTAAGCCTATTTGGTGAAGTAGTCAACCGCGACAATCGCGTATTTCGTGCCACCTATGGAGATTGGTAGAGAGTCGATGATGTCAATACCCCACATAGCGAATGTCCATGGACAAACCATTTGTGTGATCTTCGTCGGCGGGACTCTTGGCACTTTTGCATATATCTGGCATTTGTCGCATCGTCTAACGTAGTCAGCTGCATCCCGGTTCACAGTTGGCTAGTAGTATCCATAACGGAGTATCTTTTTTGCTAAAGTTTGCCCCCACATTGTGATCGCCACACTCCCCCTCATGGACTTCGCTTAAGACGTGCTTTATCTCGTCGTGGGTGATACACTGGAATAAGGGAACAGAAAACCCTTTTCTGTACATATTTCCTTCTTGCATAATATACCATGAAGCTTTATGAAGGACTTGTCGCTTTTCATTCCTCTTCTCAGGCAAGAGTCCATGCAATAGGTATTTTATAAATGGAGTCATTAATGATTCCCTTTCGGGTTATATTTCTAGTACTCAATCGACTTCCATCACATTTATACTTGGGGTATGTAGTATCTCGACTGGAACCAAGCCCATCTGTTGTACATCACTAGTACTTGCGAACTTTTCCAACAAGTCGGCTTCCCCATTCTGCTCACGCGAGGTATGCAAAATGTCATTGTATTCGATATCCGCCAACAACTCCTGAACTCGGGTAAGATATGGGGCAAGTTATTGTCCCTTTGCTTGGTAGTCCCCTCTAACCCGGTACACTACCAGTTGTGAGTCGCAAAAGATTTAGATTTCACCCTGAGATCTCTAGCAAGTTTAATTCCAGCAATTAACGCCTCATACTCGGCTTCGTTGTTCATAGTAGGAAAATCAAGCTTCAGAGCATAGCAAATCGACCGGTTCTCAGGGGTTACAAGAATGATGCCTGCTCCGAAACAATGATCGTTGGATGCTCCATCGGTATATAGCTTCCATCGTATAGTAGGGATTACACCACTCTTTGGGGGCTCGTCCTGTATAGTAAACTCGAGTATGAGGTCTACCAATGCTTGTACCTAGATAGCTCTTCGAGGCAGATATGTAATGTCGAACTGGCTGAGCTTGATGTTCCACTTAAGCAGCCTTCCAAACGTCTCAAGTCGTTATAGGACCTATCATAAGGGTTGGTCGGTGTAGACGTTGATTGGAGTGTCTGGAAGTACGGGCGAAGTTTGTGCGAGGCGATCACCAAGCAGTACACCAATTTCTCTATCTTCGGGTAGTTCCTTTCTGCCCCCATTAATCGTTTACTGACGTAGTACACCGATCTCTGAATCCGATTCTCCTCACGAATCAAAGCGGCACTTATGACATGTGGCGATATGGCCAAGTAAATATACAACTC
The DNA here is from genome assembly GCA_030737815.1 of Allium fistulosum. Classification (NCBI taxonomy): domain Eukaryota; kingdom Viridiplantae; phylum Streptophyta; class Magnoliopsida; order Asparagales; family Amaryllidaceae; genus Allium; species Allium fistulosum. Next base: position 744,421,256 of record CM060905.1, on the reverse strand, counting down.
CTCCTGATCTACTGGCTTTGACAAAACAAGTGGTCTCTCTAGATGATTCACAAAAGCTTGGAATGCGCCTTCACAATCTTGCGTCCACTCGAAATTCCTCTTCCCGTTCCTTATCAAATCGAAGAAAGGAATGCATTATTGGTCACCCTAGAGATGAATCGACTCAAAGCAGCAACCTTCCCATTCAGACTCTGCACTTGCTTAATAGTTCTAGGTGCTTATATATCCCGAATGGCTTGATTCTTTTCTGGATTTACTTCAATTCATCGCGCATTGACAATAAAGCCCAGAAACTTCCCTGATGCAACACCGAATGAGCACTTCAAAGGGTTGATTTTCATGCTATAAAATCGAAGGATATCGAACATCTCCGCTAAGTCTTGAATGCGGTCGTTTGATCTTCGTGACTTCACGAGCAAATCATCCACATAGACTTCCATCGTCCTCCCGATCTGATCCTTAAACATTCGTTTAACCAAATGTTGATAGGTCGCTTCTGCATTCTTTAATCCGAACGGCATTACTACATAACAGTATAACCTAACATCCATGACAAAACTGATGTGCTTTTGATCTAGGATGTGCATTAGGATTTGGTTATACCCCGAGTACACATCCATAAATGATAACAATTCTTTCCCTGTAGTTGAATCAACTAGCTGATCATAGGCAGGGGAAAACTATTCTTAGGGCATGCCTTGTTCAGGTCCGAATAGTCAATACACATTCTCTATTTCTCATTTGCCTTTGTCACCAACACGGGTTTAGATATCCATTCAGGATAGAGGGCGTCGCGAATAAACCCGTTGGCTTTAAATTTATCCACCTCCTCTTTAAGAGCAACGGATCTATCCAGGTCCATGCCTCGTCTTTTTTGTTTCACCAGAACATACTTTGGATCAACGTTTAATGCATGGCTCGCAATGGCAGGTGAGATCCCACACATGTCAGAATGAGTCCAAGTGAATACATCCAGATTCGCTCAGAGGAAATCGGTAAGGTCTCTCATTATTGAAGGGTTGAGTTGCGATCCAATCTTCAATACCCGTGACTGGTCATCGTGGCTGACTATGATATCAATCGTCAGCTCAACTGGCACTGCCTTGGTCTCCTTGGGTTCCTCCTCATCGTCCCTCAGATTTATATCTCTATAGGACCGACTGTGATGCCCAAGCCAAGGCTTGGGTGCCATTTGTCAATCTTCTGTGACCTGGATGCAGAAGGCTTATCCACACCCTTTCCCTTCTCCTTCTTCTGAGCCTCTCTCAACTCAGCTACATAACAGGCATGCCTAATCGCCTGATCACCATGCACAACACCTACTCCATTATCAGTCAGGAATTTCAATGTCAAACACCACGGGGCTAGAGCTGCCCAAAATTCAGCCAAGGCCGGACGCCCCAGAAAAACATTGTATGGTGAATCAACATAAAAAATGAACAGTAGGATCCGCACCCTTCTACGTTCACCTTCCCCCAATTCGACCGATAATTCTACATAACCAATTGCCTCGGTAGCTACACCATTGAAACTGTGTATACGAGCTTTAGATGGTTTCCAGTCCATAGCCTCCATCCTCATTTGATCATATGCCATCTTAAAGATAATGTTCACAGAGCTTCCGCAATCAATCAAAATTCTTCTCACCAGAGAAGGGCCAATCATGGCAGAGATAACCATTAGATCAATAGTAGGGGCCTCTACTCTATCATCATCTCTACTTCTGAATACTATGTCATCCGTCATTTTACGCTGTTACTTGGCCGAAGTTCCATCCTCCGTATTCGAGCTACATTCAAAATCCACATGTCTCGCTGAACTAGCATAGCGCTCCATTTCCTGCCAACTTCTATTCGCAGGATGCGGTCCACCAACTATCATGTTTATTACCAACCTTCCACCGGTTTGTGCGGGCTCCTCAGCCCTGCGTGGAGCCTGCCCTTAATTGGGGTCAGACATCCCCTGTTTGCCATCCTATAGATTTTTCACAAATTGCTGCAACTTTTTCTCCCAAGTCAATTTCTCAATGGCATCATAGAGATGCCTACACTCGTCCGTATTGTGCCCGTAACATTCATGAAATCAATAGTACTTCCCGGTTTGCTTTTGTGCCTCAGCCGATTCTTTTGGACGCGGGTTCTTATATTGGAAAGTTTTACAGATGGACATATATATGTTCTTTATGGATGCATTCAAAGGTGTATAGTCGTCATATAAAGGAAACTTGGACCTCCACTTTCAGGGCTCCCTCTTCAGGTTGTGATTCCCTTCTCCACTCCTTTTTTGTTGACTCGGCTTGTTTTGAACATTGATCTGAACCTTCCCAGAACTCTCGCCAGACTGCTTTACTACGATGTTGCTCTGTACCGCTTCTTCGCTTAGCCCCATAGCATTGCTTTTTCTAGGCAATCTGGCCTCCTCCTTCCTCGTAAACTAGGTTGCCATTGAATAGAAACATTCCATTGTGGCCGACGGTTTTCCAGCTAGCCAATCACTGAATTCAGATTCGGGGTCAACCCCTCTCGTCACGGCCAAAAGTATCACGTGGTCGTTAGGGTTACTAACTCCAGTGACTGCAATAAGGAATCTCTGCAAGTAGTCCTTCAGTGATTCCCCCAGAGCCTGGATTACACTGGACAAGGACATCACATCTTTGGGGCGAGTAGCATGAATCCGGAACTGCTCCACAAATCTTGTTGCCAGCTCATCAAATCTCAAGATCGATCGTGGGGTTAATCTTATAAACCACATCATAGCGATCCCAGAGAGAATTATGGGTAAACATCTGCATTTGGTAGCATCATTTGCTCTTGCTGAGTCCATCAGCCATTCGTACCTCATGATGCGCTATCTGGGGTCAGTTTTCCCTTCGTAAGCAGGCATCGTAGGCATGTTGAACCTTCTAGGATACTCTACCGATAAAATACTATCGGTAAATGGGGTGTGGCTCCTAGAGACTCTCCAGTCATCGTTTGTTAAGCCCTGGTTCTCCCTCATTAGCTGTCTAACCATAGTGGACAAATCCGATATCTAGATTGGTGGCGCCAAGTGGTGGTCATGCTCCACCTCGCGTGAATGCTCTGGTCGGTGTCTCCGGGGCATTTCATGCCTCCATGGCCTATCATCCTCCTGATGTGTATCCTGAGCATTCACTTCATTATCATTTTGGAGGGGTAGTTGGTCAGCATCCAAACGTATTCTAGCGTCCAAGTCCTTGGATCCAGCATGTGCACGGTTCTCCGTTTGTACTTGGTGAGTTATCCCTCTGGTTGAGGGATTGGTACCGACCCCTATAAAGGGATCGACACCGAACCGTCTCGACGGACCACGTTTGTCTGCCAAGCATTGCTCCATCGCTCCAGTTTGTGCTGCTTCAACTCTGCGATGCCTATGCCTATGGTGCTCATCCAATAAATTTAAACTATCTAACGCCGAGTAAGTAGCAAGATCCCTTCTGGCGCTTTGGCGTTCTTATTGAGCAATTTGGTTCATCAAGTTGGCATTATTCTAGATTTGCCCGTTTAGCTGCCTATGGCTTTCCATCAGCTCTCTCATCAAGTCATTAAATTCGGCTTACGTAATGGAATCAGTGGGGTTCTGAACTGCAGTAGGCTCCACATTCACAATAGCAGGTTAGTTGCTTGGGCCTCCTTGTTGGACACTAGCAGTTTCGTTGGCATCAACATTGTGGGAAGTAGATCAGGTGCGCCTTACCATCCTGGATTCCTTTGCTTAGATCTTGGGAAATCTGAGTAGTATCTGCAAGCCTTTGAGGATGAATCTGGATCTCCTTCGGGGGATTTCTTCAATCCAGTAGCAACAAAGGTGATCCTAATAGCCTGACAATTGTCGCTCTTAATGAAAGCACCAAACTGTTTGCAACCAAATTGGCCACAAACACCCGAGAATAGGTTTAAGTGGTGAAATAAATGAAGAAATTAAATGAAAACAGAGGAATAACACTGAATATTAAGAAAAATGCAGTAGAAAGCAAAAACAACAGGATTTATAGTGGTTCGGCGTTAATTACCTACGTCCACTTTGAATACTCTCTTTATTGCTTCACAATTCACTTGATTACAATTACAATTAGTAAGAAATTGCAAGAGATCAAAAAAGAATAAAGGAAGTTGTTACAATAATGGCAGAGTTTCACTTGCAACCCAAAAGTCCCTTAAAATGGCCCTCTGTGCCTCTATTTATAGATGAAGGCAGCCTTCAATCTGACTGAAACTTCGGCATCTAGACCTCCTCGACCATATGGGCCCACCATAGGGAGGGCTAGGCCCAACTCTCAATGGATAGGGATCAGTATCGATCCCTCCATGAGTTGAGTTTGGGCTAGCGATCTCTATGGTAGCTTCCTTTTGGTCTGTAATGATGGCATTTCAATTATCAAAGCGACTGGATGCATGGAGCTCTAGTTCTCGTGATGCTTTAGTTGGAATCTTAACTTGGTCAGGATTGTGCCGATCCCCCTGGTCCCCCGATATATGCCGACCCATTTCTAAGCCATGCCATGAATACTATGTCGATCCATATCCTGTGATCATCAACATGCGGATCCATCTCTATAACCATCAACATGCCGATCCATATCCTGTGACCATCAATATGCCGATCCACCTCTATAACCATCAACATGCCAATCCATATCATGTGACCATCAACATGTCGATCCATCTCTATAACCATCAACATGTCGATCCATATCCTATGACCATCAACATGCCGATCCATCTCTATAACCATCAATGTGCCGATCCCTCTAGTTTAACAACTCCTACCGATCCCTCTTCACTTCCATTCAAACTAACTATTCTTACATGTATCCATGTCGATCCCTTTTTCCTCAAGCGTATACCGACTCCTTCTCTTTCTCATCCAATTTAACCAATGTCTATGCCGATCCATACCCCAATCTAACAAAACTCTGATGGTTTCGTCATTCTACATTGTCTATCTACTGGGCCTATTCATCTTAGGCTTAATACAACTATTTGGACATTGCATTTTGGTCATGTGGATGTTGTCTCGTGACCATCCTTCTCATCAACAGTAGGGTCCGGCCTACGTGACCAGCCCAGTATAGCTGGGTCATAGAACCTGGTAATGTTATATTTGTAAACAAAAATTAAAAATAAATTTCTTATCATTTTAAATTAATTAAAATGATCCTATTTGAAGTATAAGACCATATAAATCAATATTAACAATTATTTACAATAATTTCTATTATATCGATTTTTCCTTATATTTTCAAATCAAACGTATCTTTTTATAAAACTATTATAGATGATTTATTATCACTTTATAGCTATTCAAAATGAATTATTATCATTTAAAATAATTATTTGGAAAATTAAAATAATTATTTAATCGTTAAATCTCAATTTAATTTAAAAATTCTATATTTAAATATGATGTTATTTTATCGATATAAATTTCAAGGAAAATATTTTGTAAATATTTATTCAAAATAATATTACTATTACTTATTATCACTTAAAACAATATTATTCGTATTATCAACCTTTTATTTGCATAAATTTAAAAATAAATAAAATTTGTCAAAGCGATAAACTAGAGGGTCGTTACATGGGGTATATGGTACTATTTGGTAGCACCCAGTTCCTTGATATCATTTTGGAGTTGCTCGGGCTATATGTATGTTTTCAAAAGGTTTTTGAAATAAAACCCTGCTAGTGTTTTCTTGGATCCCTTAAAAGGAAGAGTTTTCAAAATAAAAGGCTTTTATTTAAAAAGGTGGATTGATAAATGAAGTTTAATTAGGTTAAATTTAATAAGGAGGTTTGATGAAATTTGTTTATTTAAACTGTGCCTTTTGACTTTAACATCCAGGATGTGAAAAATTATTTGACGTTATTAGGCCGGCTACTGGACATTTTTACTTTAATATTGTCTAATAAAAAGTAGAATCTAGGATGGAGTTTGGATACCAGCATCTTACTCTTCTCAGCTACTTACCAGGAAAATTACGGTAAATAGCTTGATTTGGTCGACTTAATTTCAAGACATAGGTTGTATGAAAATCATTTCTCCTTTTTACATAGTTCCCAATCTTAGATTCGAGTATATGACTGAAGGTGTTTTACACTATTCTGAATAAGGATTTATCACATGATTTTTGATGGCGAGCATTGGCGAGGGTTCTTATGTGGAACCAAAGTTGTCTATCATAGTTTGTGGCTATGCAAGGAGAATAGAGGTTTCTAACTTATGAGGCCTAATCAAAGTCCACACTAGGAAGTCGGGTGAGCGATACTAGTTCAAAAGTAAAGTTATGTGTTCGAGTGAATGATCAAATCATATTTTACATAGGGATGATCTATGTACATCATACAGATTGATGAATAGTTTAAGTGTTTCTAGGAACCAGGGTTGTGGTACAATTTCGGGGACGAAATTCTTTTAAATGGGAAGAGTGTAACGACCCGAAATTTTACCACCTTGATTTGTGAATATTTAATAATTTTTAAATATTCAAATAATAGGTTTTATAAATTAAAAATAATATGAATCTTTTAAATAATAACAAATGATGGTAAAATAGATTTGTAACGACCCAGGATTTTGCCACTGTGAAACAGGCTATTTAAATATATTTTATATAATCAATAAATGGATTTTTATTAGCAAATAAAATTATTTTAATTATTTAATAATGATGGTAAAATAGTTATAATTTTTTTTTACAGATATAGATAGTTCAAATAAAAATAGAAAATGTGACCGAAGAACATTTTCTGAAATTCGACTTTTCGACACCCGAAAGTCATCAAAAACGTTATGCACATTTGTGTAGCACACACACACACATAAATATGTATCATAAGATTAAGATGAGTTTATATTAAGTTAAAGTAAGTATTAGATTAAGATAATGGTGATTTGACTTAAATTAATCAAGCATGGTGTGAATAGTGTCAAATAGTAACATAAGTACCCTAAGTTAAGCTCATCCATCACCTATATCACCTAGGCTATTACATGAGAGCATGGGGGAGAATGTGTGGAGAGCAAGGTGGGGAAGTATGGCAAGCATGCTTTCATGATAAGTTTATTATTATTTTATACTAAAGTCATTTTTACTAAATTACCCCTCTCATTTTCTATAAATACCACCTATCTCTACACATTCTTCCTTTACACCATCATTTCCATATTCATTTCTACCCTCTTCATGTCTACAAGTTCATCCATGGCTTCTAAGAGAAATTCCTAAGTTAAAATTTTGTGTATACACTTCTAAAATCAAATTTAAACCGTCCTACTTCACTTCGAGTATCACTCCTCTCCAAAAACAAGCTCCATCATCCCCAAACTAACCTAGGCTAAGCCCAATACTAACCAAGGATGAGCCAAACATGTCCCTCCAAGGCCACACAAAGTCATATTTTCAAGTTAAGGCGGTTTGCTAGGAGTATATTCAAGTTCGGAGGAAGTTAGGCTTAGTTTCGGTTTACTTTGGTGAGTAAAGTTCGTGTATTTAGAACTCGTGTTACTAATTTTAAAAATTGCAAAATTTATGAGTTAAAATGTTGCTTAAGTATGTATTATTGTTATACGTTGTGTATGCATGCATATAGTTGATTTGGTGTTGGTTACTTATGCCGAAGTTTGAGTAGGTGATAAAGATTTTACCTTGAATATTGGAAAAGTAAGTTAGTATTGTGAAGTAATACTTTATTTATGACGGTGCTATAATGTTATGATGTGATATTATGATAGAATGTTGTATGTTTTCTATGTGGGTTCATGACACAAAGGCGGCAATTCGCTAACCAAAAGCGAGGTAGAAATCAGGTTTTTGTCGAAAGTGTGATTTTTGTTTTCAAACTGAAAAGTTTTTAAGTTTAAATCTTTTGTTTTGGTTTCAAAAGTTTATTTTCATGTTTTAAAGAAGACAAGAGTTAAAAGTTGAAGTTTTAAAAGTTAGAAAATCAAATTTCCAAGTTTTGAAATTATGGATCTGTATAGCGATAGTCGCTATACGCACAGTTCGCAAAATCCAAACTTTTTCCAAATCGGAAACTTGTTTCCACCTAGAAACTTTATAAAAAATGTTTTATATACTTGTTATAAGTTTTAAAGTGTGAAATAGAGTTTTGAAGTTAATTTGCTTAAAAACCAAGTTTTTAGATTATGGGTCCGTATAGCGATAGTCGTTATACGCGTAGTTCGGAAAATCTAACTGTTTTTCTAATCTAAACTTGTTTTAACTTAAAAACTTTTTAGAAAATGTTTTCTAACTTTAATTTATTAATTAGAGAACAATTAATTAATTATCTAATTATTTATTTATATTAAATGATTAATTAATTAATTAATTAAGGTAATAAGTACTTAATCATTTGTAAATAATGGTTTTTAAACTTAAATGTTAATCAATTAAGTTAATCATGATTTTTTACTTAATTAAAGTAAATTGTTATTTGATTTCTAATTAAGGATTAATTAATTTTTATTTAAGAAATTTTTTAATTAATTATTATTTTAAAAGGGGTTTTTCTTTAATTAATCTTTGATTAAAGTTAATTATGTTTTAATAAGGTTTAATTACCTTTAGTTAGAATTAATTACTATTTAACAAGGATTTGATTCTCATTTACAAAGGTTTTAATTTATTTATAATCACTTTGAGTTTAAGTAATTAATTTTATTTTAAACTGTTTTCTTTTCAAAATTTGTTTTTAAACAAGGGATTTCTGTGTCGCTTACTCTTAAGCAACCCTATATGGTTAGCAAAACAAAATGACATCCATTAGTAGAACAAAAAATTATTCTCCTAGTATAATTAACTTGGACATTTACTTAAGTTAATTGATTGTTATGTGTTGACCAATTATATACCTATTATTATGTGATGCCATGTTAAACTGGATAAGTAAAACCAAATTAAAAGCACCATTTTGGTCACTAACCTCCATTTGATTTTTAAAGATAAATATTTCATTTTCTTTTTGAAATGGTTGCAAAGTTATTGCATTTTGAGGAAGATATTTAAAAAAAATGATTTGACAAATGGTTTACTAAAAATGTTCTTAACTAAAGGGAATGGTTTTTCACGTTATAAAAAGAAGTTTTTATAAAGAGTTTTATAAAGGAATTTGGAAATTTATAAAAGGCTTTGGGAAAATGGATTTAAGTTTTTAAGCAAAGAAGATTTCATAATAAAGGAGATTTATAAAATGGATTTGTTTAAAGGAGCTAAATTGATTTCAGGTTATCTAAGAAGTTGTTAAATAGGAAAGGTTTATAAAGAAGTTTTATAAATGATTTTGGGTATTTATAAAAGAAAATTTAGAAAAAGATTTGGATATTTATAAAGGGAGTTTATAAAAAGATTTGGATATTTATAAGAAATTTATATATATAGTTTGGATATTTATCAAAGAAATTTATATAAATGATTTTAAATAATTTATAAAAGGGTTTTATAAGAATTTGAAAGTTTGGAAAGTATTTTGAAACGGATTTGGATTTCAAGTAAAAGAGATTTCATGAATGAAATGGATTTGATTAAAAAGGATTTATCAAAAGAAGTATAAAAAGAATTTGAGGTCTGGGTTTCTCTAAACTGACCTTTTAAAAATGGTGGTATGGAACATCCATTCCACACTTACACCGAGGGTATAGTGTTTAGGTTGTCCTTACCTCCAATTTAAACAACATTTGTTTAATCCTTTTTAACAAGATTTGGAAGTAAGAAGTTATTCCTAAATGTTTTGTGAATGTACTTAAGTCGGAGAGATAAGTATATGAATGTTTTAGACAAACGTTTTGAAAAGAGATTTATTAAATAAAGATTTTTTTTTAGGCTTAGTGGTTGCTATGGATAAATAAATCTCAAATGGAATTGGTTGCTGTTTGTTATTTGATAGTATAACTGACTATCATATCTGGACCTGTTTTGGCTCAGGAGATTATTCGGGTATATTCGAGTTCCCCAGTGAGGACTCGATTGCTTAGTGCATACTTCTAGAAGAACCGGAATTGAGTTAACCAGAAGTTATTGCTTAGTTTTGGAGATACTAATCCTCGGAATTATCCGAATCACTTTAAACAATAACGAATGATGTTAAATCATATTAAAGTATGCTGTGGAGTTAACTATTCTTCCTAAGTGTGATTCCAAAAGGAAGATAGTAATGTGGAATGTATGTTCGATCCTGGAACAACTTGCATGGATGAATGCTGGCATTGTATCTCTGCTTGGAGAGTAGTGTTAGCATTCCAAGATGGTCAGCTATGAGGAAGAAGGTAAAGATGTGACCTCAAGAGCCTCACAAACCGGGAAATGGCAAAAATAGGGTATGTAGCAGAGCTATGTGGTCAGCTACCATTAGGAGCCGCCATCCCATTCTAGATTGTCCATATTCGAATTGTTTTATGCACAAACACCGTGGTAGTATAAGGCCTCGATGTTAAAAAGGGATGAGGTAATCCGGCTCGTCATGTTAAAGGGGCAGGCGGCTCTGTGTAGCAGGGGTGCAAGAAGTTCTTGTCAGGCTCCGGTGCATTTTCTAGGGGTGTACCATCGGAAGGTAGTCCCTTACCTTGCCATAGTATGGAATCAAATCTCCAATATGTGCCTTTACGGTCTTGATTATAGAGCCTAGTATGCTGGAATTTAATATGGTAACAATTTCAGCTATATTGATATTTATTTGAGAACATAGACATTATTATAATATCACTGGATTTTTATATACAATGTTTTGGTTATCGTAAGGTAAAATCCCGTCCGTGTTTATATGCGGCGTGGTCTTACGAGATGCCTTTAATTTAAAAGTTTTTATAAAGTTAAAGACTTGTGCTTTACTCACACCAGACCCATGTCCGGCCCGGAGTTTATTTTATTTTCTTAAACTCTTGGATGCTCAAATTTGAATGGGTGACCCAGTAAATTAGGTTTTTCGCAGATTCATTTGGAGGAGCTTGGAGCAGGTAGCTTCATCGATATCTAGATATTACTTTGTCTTCAGTTGTATTATATGTAGGGATCAGTTAGGTAGGGACAGGCTGTTATAACTGTCCTAGGGTAGAATTTGTATTAGTATGACTCAGATGTAACATTTTTGAAATGACTTTGCGATATATTATGTTAAGTAATATAAATTATTCCATTGCGTTGTGAGATTTTGTGTTCTTTAGTTTTTTCTCTTCTACCTTTTCTTTCTTTCACCCTTAATGACCCGCCTTTTGGACGACTAATGATCGACACACGAATACTGAGTATGTATTAAGTGTTGTCTTTGGTAGTAAGAAAGGCGGATCGTTACATTAATTCCGCCAACTACCAACATCTATTGTCACCAAAATAAACTCAGTATATTCGGATTTTGTGTGGCAACATAAACATCACAATATGAGTTATAGAGATATGAGTCGTATAAAGTATGAAGGAGGTGTGGGCCTAAGGATAATTGAAGATATCATGAACTCTATTTCATTAAAACTTACATAGCGGTATTTACAAAAGGATTGCTTATGGGAAATGGATGGAGAGTAGATATTGCAAGCATAAATTTTTTTGGATTGTCACTATAAATAGTAACTCTTGACATACATTGAAACTTCTTCTTAAGACCAAAGCATAATCCATAGAACTTATTGGAAGGAAAAGTGTCAATGACCACAATACAAGTCTATGTGAAGAATATCGGGTTTGGAAGGCATAGAACAATTTCAGATCAGTATGGAACCAAGTCAGAGACAAACATAATGAACTACAATGGTGCAAACACATTTGGTGTAACACATGTGCATCTAAGATGTTGGTACGTGCATTATTAGCAAAATTGGATAGACTAAAAATAAAGGAAAAATTTTCAAAGTGGAAACCCGATATAGACACTATAAGTAAAATGTATAATCAAGCCACTGAATCTTCAAATCATCTATTTTTTCAGTGTCATTATTCCAAAATGATTCTACACTCTATCCTCACCAGGTTACAACTTACAGTTAGTGAAAACAATGTAATGTATTTGACTAGGTACTATGTGCTAACAATGGTAATAAATTATTTCAGAAGCTTAAAAATACCGTGCTCACTGTTCTCCTATGGCATATATGGAGTAAGCGTAAATCCAGAGAGTTCCAAAATATTGAAACTCTGATTAATGTGTGACTTGAACTAATAATCGTTGATATCAAACAACTAATGAAACAATCACACATTTCAACAACATACGTTAGACACAAAGAACTTATCTTCTCTAAATTTAGAGCTGAACCGCGACCTAGTAATGGAATTGATGTTAGATCTGGGCATATTAACCTAGCACTCGAAAGCTAATGACTTTGAAGTAGAGCAAAAGACGATGAGAACACCATAATGGGGCGGGAGATTTAAGCGTACAACAAAAGGAAGTAGAGTTGATTAAAGAAAACTACTTCCATTAAAAAGTGTAAAAGCTGCATGTAGTATCGGTGTATTTTTTATATGGATTTATTTTATTTTATTTTTTCACACATTTTGATGATTGGGGTGGTTAGATACATATGGTGATTTTTGAGTCTAATTCTAATGTAATACTCCTACCATTGTTTGTTCCTAAAACCCCCATAATTTATACCCTTATTTTAGTTTGGTAAATAAAGTACATGTTCAAAAAATACTGTAACGACCTAGAATTTCAGTCCTTTGAATTTGGAATATTTAATTGATTTCAAATATTGAAAAGTTAATTTTATAAGTTAAATAAATTGAATTTCAAATATAACAATTTATTTGATAATTAAATTATTGAATTTAATAATTGCAATTGTTTAAATAATTGAATCTTGGGTTTTAATTTGGATAAAAATGATTTCAAAGCTTATTTAAATTCTGTTGAATAAGAATGGTAATAATAAACTTTTAATTTGAGTTTAAAGGTGATTAATTTAGTTTTTAATAATAATTCGTTTTAATTAACTTGTGAAAATAGCCTTTTGGGACATTGTCTTGGATTTCGACGAAACCAGTTCCGTCAAATCCTTTATAGTGAATTATTGTATGCCATTAAATTTCATGGTGATTGGACGAATCGTTTAGTCACGCGAGATCGAAACACGTATAAATTAATTTCAAAAATTTATATTATAACTGGGTTTGAAAAGCTATCTTCTGCATACGATCGAATTAGGTCTCTAAACAAGTTCCATTGTGTTCGAAATAGGGGTTTACATACGCCAGGCAGCATGCCTCATTTGGAGTTTGAAAATTTTGAACGTTTGAAAGATAGACATTAACTAATTAAAATAATAGTATATATATTATTTCTTGGTTGTACCTTATTCAGTGGCTGCCCATACCTCCACGTACAAGCCCATACCCATCTCTAAATTATATTACTTCGGCCTTCCCTCCTCTTTCCATTTTTTTAAACCAGAGAAAGAAAGAAACAAAAATATCAAAACAAATTAAATTAAAATCCAAAAATTCCAAAACAAGCTCCTTTAATCTTGGAAAGCCTAGATCTATATGCTGTTGGTTTTTGGAAGGGTACTACCATAGTTTTGGTAGGCTCGATGGTGTGTTAGAGGGGATCGACGAACAGCAGTGAAGTGTAGTAATTTGAAGTATGAACTGGGGTTGGAATTCTTCTCTGATTTGGAAGTGTTTAGGCCAAATGGAGTTTATATTTGGATTTATGGTGGAGGAAGGCACGTACGACGAGAGTTTGGTGGTGGTCGGTGCCTTTTAGGAGGGCCCGTTGTTTATAGTATAGCAGAGGTAGGGTGTGGTTGTGATTTTTTTCTAGTGGCCGAGTGTTTGGTGATGGTGATGGGAGGGAGTAACTCGCGGAGAGGAAGACGGTAGTGAAGTTGGTTTTGAATTTCATCGACAATAGAGGAAGTTAAGGGGAGGGGAAGATGCGACAATGGTGGAGTGGGAAGCAGGTGATGGCAGGATTTATATTCAATGGGGAAGAAGGATTTTTTTTGAAATTAAGGTTAATTTTTATAATTAATTAACTGATTAAATAATTAATGTGTATAATTTATAATCGATGATGACTTATAAAATTCATAACTCTCTCATATGAGGTCCAATCGAGACAAGGATTTTTGGTGTTACACTTGTAATAATGATAGCTTCGTGATGGAACCATTTTGGATGAATTTGGAGACAATTGAAATTTGGGCTAAAATCGGACGTCGTTTGATTTTAGTTCCAAATCGAAACGCCTCGGCGACAGTTGAAATAATGGTGAGTTAAAATCACCTTTTTGGTTAACCGAAATATTATATAGTTGATAAAAATTGTTGATTGGATGTTTGGATGATTTACTGTTTTTATCAGTTGGTTTGGATTAATTCTCGCCCTTGGAGCGAATGACCCTTTTTTATATACCCGCCTAGTAGCGGATGACCCATATTATATAATTATATATTGTTTGTGATGCAGAGGGATAGGTTGGAGGGATCCAACAGGATTTCACACCACCGTTGATTTTATATACATACATACATACATACATATATATATATATATATATTTGTATATGTGTGTGGGTGTGCTGATATATATATTTTAAAAATACTAAAAATGGATTTAGTATTCTAAAAATGCTATAAATTGCCACTTGAGCTGGAAATGGATTTAAATCCAAAATTGGGTTTCGAAAATATTTTGTTTCGAAGGATTAAGTTTCTATTTTATTCTAACCTATTTATCTATCTTTTTCTAAGTTATTTATTTATAATTAATATTGTTTAAAGTTATTTATTTATATTTAATGTTGCTTAAAAGATATTTATCAATATTTTTACTATTTTGAAAAGTTTATTATTCAAATGATTAATATGGTATGAAATTAATAATAAATATTATTAATAATATTTTGGAAGTTAATTATTATTATTTATAGTCATGATAAAGATTAATTATTATTGTTTTTTTAATAATGTTTTGAAATAATTAAATATTATTTTTAAGATGTTTCGAAGTTAATAATTATTATTTATTTATAAAGTTATTTGTTAATAATTATTATTATATAATAATTTTTTAAAGTAAATGATTTTATATAATTATAAATGTTTTGAGATTTATAAAAGTTTATAATTGGAAATGAAGGTTGGGTTTTATAAGGGATTTCTATAAAAAGTTTTATAAATGGTTTTGGGGATTTATAAAATAGTTTTATAAATGGTTTTTGAGATTTATAAGGGATTTATGAATGATTTTCGAATTGTATAGAAAGGAAATCTTTCTCAGTTTTGTGAATATACTTATAGCGTTAGATAGTATATATATTTAAAGTATTGAAAATATAGGGATTTGTGGGTATATCTTTGTAAAGGTATATATAAGTATTATAAAGTGATTTTAATTTATGAGAAGGTTAATTTAAGAGGCCAGTGTTTGCTTTTGTGTTTAACCAATGTTGGTTTTCCCTAGAAATAAATCCCTGATTTGGATGTTTGTTTATTCGATAGTTAAATAACCGACTATTGAATTTGGACCTGAAAGTAACTTTGGAAATATCAAGGAGAAACACGTGAGTTATATGGCACAGTCATCTCTGATGATGATGTACCATGCATATAAATCTCATTTCGTTCTCCTAGGATAATGATAAGGAAATCCATCCACTAACGGTAGGAGGTGATATCTACTCTTATCTTTGACTGTTTATTTCCTAAAGAACCGGGGTTGAGTTTATCGGAAACTATCAAATATATTTTCAAAGAGACTGAGATCGGATATGTTATCCGAAATACACTTCGATCCAACTCAAGCATTTCGAAGTGAAGACATCTTGAAGATGGTGGAAGTGAGGAAGGAGCTCTCAAGCATTTCATTCAGTCCCAGAACGAACTTGTATGGATGAATGCTGGTATTGCATTGTTGCTTGGAGGGCAGTATTAGCATTCCAAGTGGGAAGTGCTATATAAAGGTTAAATGTAACCTCGAGCCTCATCAACCGGGAAATGACAAAAATCGGGCATGCAACAGGGACAAGTGGGACGCTCCCATCAGGGTATGGTCATTCCAAATCTAGATCGATTATTATCTACTCATGTATGCTTCGGGGTCCATTGATAAAAGGGGTGATCATATTCGATACTACTAGTCAAGTGGTAGGCCAGTCGTGTGTGGCTGAGGTACAAGATGTTCTTGTCAGACCCTAGTGCATTTTATCTAGAGATATACCTTCGGAAGGTAGTTCCTTACCTTACCATAGTATGGAATCCATTTTCCAATATGAGCCTTTACGGTTTTAGTATATACTTATTATGCTGGAATTTAATTAATGTAACAATTTCGGCTATGATTAATAAGTATTTGTATCTTAGACACTATTATAATATCAGAAAATTTCATATGAAATGTTTTGGTTATCGTAAGGTAGAACCCCGTCCATGTTTATGTTTGGTGTGGTCTTACAAGATACTTTTGATTTTCAAAGGTTTTCTAAAACTTAAAAATCCAATTGGGTGTGTTTTCTCACACTGGTTTTCCAGACTGACTCGGGTGTTATTTTTTTATAATGCTCAGGTCAGACCGAGCATATTACAGATTTAGATTGGATGCTTGGAACTTAGGAGACGAGTTGAAGGCCCAGAAATGTATTTAAGTATATGGTTATTTTCCGCTGCATTCATTGTTGTATTTATCAGCAATTGTAAGGACAGGCTGTTATAACTGTCCGGGATGGAACAGGTCAGTATACTCTGATTGATGTCTGTATATACATACATTACAATTTGTTTTGTGTAAAAATTGTTGTAAGTTCTGCTGTGAGACTCTGTGTTTTTTAATTTTCCTCTTCTCTCTTTTTTTCTTCCTTCTTCTTTCCCCTAACTATCTGCCTTTCCGTTCAATTTGAGTGGATCATATGTGGTAAATTGTCTACTTAAACTATGTGGAAAAGTGGATTATTATAGTGTGGTATCAGAGCTGAAGGTTAAGCGAGAACCTTAGCTTTAGTAGGGTAACTCATTAAGTGATAAGGTAATGGAATGCCTTATTATGAGTTTTGAGTGTGTGTGTATATATAAAAACGTATTTGTCAGTGATATAAAAATGTTTTATATTGTGTTGATTGGTCTATTGAGTGGCTTATGGATTTTGATCAATACGAGTAATTAACATTATTGATAGGGGTCTCTAAACACTTGAACATAGCAATTTGACATAGTATTGTTTTGGAATGGGGTAAATGAAATAATTTTACCTTGATTATATTTTATATATAAAGTAATAACTATTCATAAATTGTTATAGTATATATGGTGTGTTTGGTTGTTAGTCAATGACAATATTTGGTTATTATCATTTGTTGTTTGTTGTTTGTGTTCTAATAATAGTTGTTATTATAAAGTAAACTAAAATAAACAAGTAAGGAATGGTTTTATATAACCATAGTGAAATTATATATAAGGGAAATTTATAAAAATGATTTGTAAATAAAAGGGATTTGAATGTTGAGAATTTGAGAATTTAAAACCCGTTGATTTTGAAAATTGTTTTTCAAAGGTTTTGGAAGAGTAATAATAGTATTATTTGGAAAATATTTTTGAATGGAAATATTTTAAAATGGAATTTGAAAGAGATAGAAAGTACTGAACTCACTTCAGTCGTTGGAAAATAATTTCAGTGATGATTGCAGCATCATCGACGTTCATTTCGGGTTTCTAAGAGAGGAATTGCTACCATTGGAATTTTGTTTTGGTAAAACTTGTTTTGATTGAAAATTCAAAAGAATGATTTGATATAACAAGAGGGTTATGTATACATATGATTTCAAAATGATTTGAAATAAATAAGGACAATGTTTTAAACTCTAGAAATTTTTGTTTATGTGTTTTATGAAAATATGAGAAAATAAGTTTTTAACTTATAAATTTTGAGAATTTGTAAGTAAAACAAAGTTTTAAAATTGTTGCATATGAATGTTGAGAAAGAAAATTTGAAAAGAAGATTTAACTTAAGTTAAGTTAAATGAAATGATTTTCGGGAATGAAATTGATTGTGATATGAAATGAATTAATGGATGAACTAAATGAATTAGTGAACTGAATATGTTTTGGAATGTGGTTTGGTAGTATTGAATATGATATGAGTTAAATAGAAATGTATATGAACTTAAGTTGTGAAGCGATAATAAACATGAGAAGTGTTGTATATAATGTTTATAATAAACTTAAGAAATAATTGATGGGATGGTTTTTGAGTGATATTAGTATTGAAAGAAATATACTAAGTAATAAATGAATATGAATAAAGAAATGTGAATAATGAATGTAAATAAAAGAATCTGAATAATAAGAAACCAATTGGAATAAACACGTAAGTTGTACGTATATTATTTTATTCGCATAACGGTTTGATCTAGATTTGAGCACATAATTTCGAGATGATTTATATCGGTCCGAACAAAGATTTTTCACTCGATTCTCGACGGCAAACACTAATATGGATTTTTGATGGATTCTAGAATTCTCTATCATAGTATATGGCTATGCAAGAATAGCGGTTTCTAATCAAGGAACCGGATCTGAGTCCGAACTAGAGTGGTCGTGTGGACGATACTAGTTCGGAAGTAAATTTGTGTGATCGAGCAAGCAATCAGATTTGATATTGCGTACGGATGATATATGTACATCATACGGGCTTAGTAGATTAAATGTTGACAACTGAAAATACAAAAAAATATGATTATGAATTATATAATTGGATATCATTGGTAAATAAGATGCAGGTATATAGAAGCAAAAGCTAATTTGATGCCTTTGGTTTCACGAGTAGAATTTGGTTGCCCGATAAATAGGTACATGTTTATATTGTTGTTTGGTTTGATGGTTTTATGATTGAGTCACTTGGCATTTGTTTTCTTTTGTTGGTTTGGGCCCGTAGAGACAAGTTGTAGTTGTTTCGATCTAGGCGCGCAAAGAAGACGCTGGCGAAATTTTCCGAAATTTTAAGGAGTTAGAAAAATTTTGAGAAATTTCGAAAAAAAATTAGTAACTAAATTTTGATTTTGAGTTATAATCTGGAATGATTTAATGGATGGAAATTAGTTAGTATCGGTGAATGAAGCTAAAGGCTTAAAAGAAATTGGTAATCTATTTTAGCTAATTGGTTTTGAAAAGTTAATGGGTTTGGGGCATTTTTCTTACCTTGGAAATTTCGAGGACGAAATTCTTTTACGAGGGAAGAATGTAACGATCAGAATTTCGATCGTTTGAATTTGGAATATTTAATTGACTAAATTTTGAAAAGTTAATTTTATAATTTAAGTAACTTGAATTTCAAATATAACAATTTATTTGATAATTAAATTGTTGAATTTAATAATTGGAATTGATTAAATAACTGAATCTTGGGTTTTAATTTGGATAAAAATGATTTCAAAGCTTATTTAAATTATATTGAGTAAGAATGGTAATAATAAACTTTTAATTTGGGTTTAAAGCTAATTAATTTAGTTTATAATAATAATTCATTTTAATTAACTTGTGAAAATAGCCTTTCGGGGAACTGTCTCGGATTTCATTGAAACCGGTCACATCGGATCTGTAATAGTGAATTATTATATGCCGTAAAATTTCATGGTGATTGGACGTATCATTTGGTCGTGCAAGATCGAAACGTGTATAAATTAATTTCAAAATTTTATTTTATAACTAGGTTTGAAAAGCTATCTTCTACATACAATTGAATCAGGTCTCGAAACAAGTTACATCGTGTTTGAAATCGGGGTATTACATATAGAACATCAGGCAACATTCCTCGTTTGGAGTTCGAGAATTTCGAATGTTTAAACGATAGACATTAACTAATTAAAATAACAATATATATACTACTTCTTGGTCGTACCCTATGCAATGGTTGTCCATACCTCCACGTACAAGCCCATACCCATCTCTAAATTATATTACTTCAGTCTTCCCTCCTCTTTCCATTTTTTTAAAAAACCCAAGATTCTTTGACCTTGGAAAGCCTAGATCTATATGCTGTTGGTTTTTAGGAGGGTATGGGCATGGTTTTGGCGGGCTCGACAGTGTGTTGGAAGGGATCGACGACTAGCAGTAAAGTGTAGTAATTTGAATATGAACTAGGGTTTGAATTCTTGTTTGATTTGGAAGTGTTTAGGCTAATTGGAGTTTATATTTGGATTTGTGGTGGAGGAGGGCACGTATGGTGAGAGTTTGGTGGTGGTCGACGCCTCTTAGGAGGGTCTGTTGTTTACAGTACGGCAAAGGTGGGATGCAGTCATGATTTTTTTCTAATGGCCGAGTGTTTAGTGATGGTGATGGGAGGGAGTAACTCGTGGACAAGAAGATAATAGTGAAGTCAGTTTTGAATTTCATCGACGGTGGAGGAAGTGAAGGGAAGGGGATGTGTGGCAATGATGGAGTAGGAAGCAAGTGATGGTTGGATTCGTATTTGAAGGGAAAGAAGGATTTTTTTGTAATTAAGGTTAATTTTTATAATTAATTAAGTGATTAAATAATTAATGTGTATAATTTATAATCGATGACTTATAAAATTCATCTCTCTCATACGAGGTCCAATCGAGACACGGATTTTTGTGTTGCACTCATAACGATGATTGCTTCGCGACGAAACTGGTTGGGACGAATTTGGAGATAGTTGAAATTTGGGCTAAAATCGGACGTCGTTCGATTTTAGTTCCAAATCGGAACACCTCGGCGACAATTGAAATAAAGGTGAGTTAAACTCACCTTTTTGGTTAACCGTAATATTATTTAGTTGATAAAAATTGTTGATTGGATGTTTGGATGATTTACTGTTTTTATCAAATGATTTGAATTAATTCCCGCTCCTAGAGTAGATAACCTTTTTTTTATATGCCCGTCTAGTAGCGGATGACCCATATTATGTAATTATATATTTTTTATGATGCAGGGGGAGAGGTTGGAGGGATCCAATAGGATTCCTCACCACTATTGATTTTATATATATGTGTGTGTGTGTGTGTGCGCGCTGATATATATGAACTGTGATGCGAGGGGACATGTTGGAGGGATCCAACGGGATTCCTCGCCGTTATTAAAATGTTTTCATTAATATTCTTGTTGTATGATTGTTATCAAACCTGTTTGTTAAATCTATGTGTTATGACATTGTTATATGAGCAACCAAAAACCCCTGTAGTGATAGGAAATCAAAATTGGTATTGGTTAAGCGTTTGTGAGCTATTGGCCTCGAATTAGTATTCTAAAGATACTATAAATTGCCACTTGAGTTGGAAATAGGTTTCTAACACAGGAAATGATTCTAAATCCGAAATTGAGTTTCGGAAATATTTTGCTTTGAAAGATTATATTTCTATTTTATTCTAACCTATTTATCTATCTTTTTCTAAGTTATTTATTTATAATTAATATTGTTTAAAGTTATTTATTTATATTTAATGTTGTTTAAAAGATATTTATCAATATTTTTACTATTTTGAAAATTTAATTATTCAAATAATTAATATGGTATGAAATTAATAATAATGATTATTAATAATATTTTGGAAGTTAATTATTAATATTTATAATCATGATAAAGATTAATTATTATTGTTTATTTACTAATGTTCTGAAATAATTAAATATTATTTTTAAGATGTTTTGAAGTTGATAATTATTATTTATTTATAGCATTTATTGTTAATAATTATTATTATATAATAGTGTTTTAAAGTAAATGATTTTATTTAATTATAAATGTTTTGATATTTATAAAAGAGTTTATAATTGAAACTAGACGTTGGGTTTTACAAGGGGTTTCTATAAAAAGTTTTATAAACAGTTTTAGAGATTTATAAAATAGTTTTACAAATGGTTTTTGAGATTTATAAGAGATTTATAAATGATTTTCAAATTGTATAGGAAGGAAATCTTTCTCGGTTTTGTGAATATACTTATAGTGTTAGATAAGTATATGGATATTTCTAAGTATTGAAAATATAGGGATTTGTGGGTATATCTTTGTAAAGGTATATATATACAAGTATTATAAAGTGATTTTAATTAATGAGAAGGTAAATTTAAGTGGTAGTGTTTGCTTATGTGTTTAACCAATGTTGGTTTTCCATGGAAATAGATCCATGTTTTTGATGTTTGTTTATTCGATAGTTAAATAACCGACTATCATATTTGGACCCAAAAGTAACTTTGGAAATATCTAGGAGAAACAAGTGAGTTATATGGCATGGTCATCTCCGATGATGCTGCATTTTGCGTATAAATCTTGTTTCGTTCTCCTAGGACAATGATAAGGAAACCCATCCACTAACGATTAAGAGGTGATCTCCGCTCTTATCTTTGACTGTTTATTTCCTAATGAACCGGGGTTATTGCCGAAAATTATCGAATGTTATTTTCGAAGAGACCGGGATTGGATATGTTATCTGAAAATCACTTCGATCCAACTCAGGCATTTCGAAGTGAAGACATCATGAAGATGATGGAATTGAAGACAGAGCTCTCAAGCATTTCGTTCAGTCCCAGAACGAACTTGTATGGATGAATGCTGGTATTGCATTATTATCTAGAGGACAATATTAGCATTCCAAGTAGGAAGTGCTATATAAAGGTAAAACGTAGCCTTGAGCCTCATCAACCGGAAAATGACAAAACTCGGGCATGCAGCAGGGCCAAGTGGGTCACTCCCATCAGGGTGTGGTCATTCCAAATCTAGATCGATTACTATCTACTCATGTATGCTTCGGAGCCCATTAATGAAAGGGGTGATCATATTCGGTACTACTAGTCAAGTGGTAGGCTATAGGGGTGGGTATTTAACCGACTTAACCGACCTAACCGACGTCGACCGAACCGCTTTAACCGATTATATTGGTTAAACAAACTTTCGGTTAACCGACCAACCTTTACCGATCAAATTTGGGTCGGTTAACACACTTGTTACCTGCGGTTAACCATTAACCAAACAAGATTTAAAGCGAATATATCTAATTCACATTATTTCCAATACCCTAACCGGCCCACCACGTTTCCTGCCCAAAACCCTAAAGTAAAACATGTCGTTGCTTTCTTTCATTTCATATTCCTCCACGTTCGATTAAAAAACCCATAGATCCGCAAAATAAAAAGCTAAACTTCGATTTCGATCAATACATTTCACATCGATTTCAATTTATACAAATCCACTATCGATTTTGACTTCAATTTCGATCCATACATAGCAAATACATCCACAATCGATTTCACAAAATCAATATTTATGCTGCAAGCTTTCGATTCCCATCGAATTTTCATTTAAGGCTTTGAGATATGGTGAATACTAGACGACAGAGGAGGAATGTGAGTTTTTTAACTTTTCACTATTTTATTTAATTATCTGTTCAATAATTAGGTTAAATGATTAATGTGATAGGTTAAAATTTGTTGTTAAACTGTTTATGTATCTGTTTAATTATTACAAAATTAAACTGTAAATTAAAAAATATATTATAGTTATAGGATTGTGTTATAGGATTTACAGTTTGAATTATGTTGTAGGATTAATTACAGTTTATTTTATAGTTTAAATTATGTTATAGTTTCGCAATTATAGAATTCACAGTTTCAATTAATTTACAATATATCTCTATTTTGAAGATCGTTAGCTTGAACTGCATAATGTGCATATATACTTATTCATCCATAGCTGTAATGGTCACTGCTACATAATATAATCTCAAATATACTTGTTCTAATTTACAGTTTGAACTAATTTATAGGATTATGTTATAGGATGAAGTAGCAGTGACCATTACAGTTCTAATTTATAGTTTAATTTATAGTTTGAACCACATAATTAATTTATAGAAGTAATGGTCATTGCTATATAATATAATCTCATATATACTTGTTCTAATTTATAGTTTGAATTAATTTATAGGATTGTGTTATAGGATGAAGCAGCACTGACCATTTATAGTTTTAATTTATAGTTTATAGTTTAATTTATTGTTTGAACTGCATAATTTATAGGATTATTGTAACGACCCGTATTTTTAACACTTTAAAAATACGAATTAAAATGAAAATTTTGGATAAAAATCCGAAGGAAATAAAATTTTGTGTTGTTAAATGTAAATTACAAGTTAAAATACAAAACTGAATTCTGAAATAACTTATTTGTAAATTAAATACGGATGTTAACTTGTAGTGAATGTAAATAATGGATTGAATTTGATTGTAAACCAAATTGGTTATGATTGTAAACAAAGAATAATTAAAATGGTAGATTTAATAATGGAAGTTTATGTTATTGAAACTAATATAAATAAATGTAACTTAATATTATAGTTGATTGAAAACAGATAATGACTGAAACTGTAATTCGATAAAGATGTTAACTTGTAATTAAACGTAAGTAAAGATTTAAATTTGAATGTAACAAGTAATTGAAATGAATTGAATTTGATTTTAAACAACGAAATAAATAAAATGTTACATTTAATATTGAAGTTATAATATTGAAATCAACGTAAATGAATGTAATTTAATATTACTGTGAATTTAAATAAGATGATAACTGTAGAAAATGGAAGTAAATGAATTATAAACCATTGATAATAATGTATAAGTAAATGGTTGATTCAATAATGAAAGTGTAAATCGAAATAAAAGAATTCATTTGGAATTAAATAACTTGAATTTGAATTACAATATAATTGAAGGCTGAATCTAATATAATCTTTTATATTGGATTTATAATGGAAAACTGCATTGTAAAAGATTGTTAATTACTGTGAAATTTAAAAATAGGATTTGTGAA
The DNA here is from genome assembly GCA_030737815.1 of Allium fistulosum. Lineage (NCBI taxonomy): Eukaryota > Viridiplantae > Streptophyta > Magnoliopsida > Asparagales > Amaryllidaceae > Allium > Allium fistulosum. The sequence goes on along the minus strand of CM060905.1, from coordinate 744,396,490 downwards.
CAATTGAAATTTGATTTAAAAGTTAATAATTTAAAATTGGGAATTTTATATTGGAATTTAACAGTCGAATAATTTATTTTTCGAATATTGGATTTAATTAGGCAATTAAATCGATAATTTAATAAGTTAAATTTCAGAAATAATTGAAAATCGAGTTGAATATGATTGAAAATGATTTGTAAAATTTTATCTTATCATATTGGAGTTATAAGAATGTTATAGACTTTTAAAATTAATTTTTGAGTTAATTTGCGAAAATTGAATATTTTATTATTTAATTATCGATTGTAAAATAGCTAATTTTTGAACAGTCTCAGAATTGAACGAAACAAGTTCCATTGGGTCCGTAATAGTTAGTTATTACCGGATTTCAATTTTCGTATCAATCGGAATTACGGTTTGACCGTGGCAGCTCGAAACGCATCGAGTTATTTTTAATTTATAAATCGTCGAGTTAAAAATAGTCATTTTTCAAAAAGTCTCGGATTTCGACGAAACCAGTTTCATCGGATCCGTAATGGGATATTATTGTAAGGTTTCAAATTTCATAATTTTTGGATTTACCGTTTGTCCGGTACGAATTAAAACGCATCAAAATCGGTTTAAATCGGTTTAATTTAAATCGATCGTTTATTGCCATAACTCGCACATACGGTCGAATTAGGTTCCGAAACCTATTCCATTGTGTCCGGAACGTGGGATAAACCCTAGAAACGCCGGTCACCGCGCGTAAATCGGAGTTCGGAAAATTTGGAGTGAATAGTGTTCGTTGAAATTTCTATAAAGGGACCCCTTAACTTCTTTATTTCACAAAAATCAAAACCCTAGGGTTATATTCAGAGCCGCCGCCTCCTACCTGATGCACGGCCAGAAACTTTCGACCTTTCTCCTCTAATCTCTTCAAATCCGTAAATCTATCCAACAAACTTCCAACATGAAACTTGTAGAGGGGAGTGAGATCTAGGTATTCAACGGCTATGATCGTGTTTGGGGCTTTGAATCAACGGCAAATCGACCTATAGGGTGCGGCTGTTGTGCACGTTTTCCCATGTCATATGGGGGCCGAGCTCCATGGCTTTGCAGCCGAGCATAGAGGAGGTGATGGCCTTCAGCGTGGTGGTGGAGTGATGCAGTTTCGAGCGACGAGGAGGGAGCGGCTTTAAACCCTAGTTTTGAAGATTGGGTTTCTTCGTGAGTTCGGCCTGGGAGTTTCACGAACGCGTGGGAAGAAGGTCATGTACGGCGGGATCTTGCAATTGGAAATGGACGGTCCAGATTAGCCTGTAGGGTTTTGAAATTTAAAATTAAAGTGTAAATTGATTTGTAAATGTTTAAAATAATGTTTCTCTTTCATACGAGGTCGGTTTCGGACGAAACTTTTTGCGTTGGGTTCGTATGGACGAGCTCTACGCGATGCAACTAGATTGGAATCATTTGGAGCTATAGAAAATTTTGAGTTAAATCGAACGCCGTTCGATTTGATTTAAAATCGTAAAATCAAGGTGAGTGTTTTATAACGCTCACAACGTACTGAATATCTTTATGCTAGTTGAATTGACATTATGAAGTGTTATGATTTTATTTGTCGTTGTTAGATATAAATTAATTGTCATATAGCTTGTTATCTGAATCAACCATTGAAAAATGAAATTGAAATTGAGTTGCGATTAAATTACCTGACATTGATAACTATGAAACTGCCATGAATTGTATTGACTATTGGATGATGTATTGTGATGGATGTCATTGGTTGATGTTTGAATGTTTGGATGTTTATTTGCTTATATATATACTGTTATGCATACACATGACACTGTGATATAATTTAAGTGACATATGTTCATCCCTGACATTTAATTGAAATAAATAATCACTTGGCCATAGGATAGAAAATTATATACGGACACTGAATTTGGCTAAATTAATAATTTTTGAAATCGTCGTTGAAATTTATTTAAATGTTTTGATATAAAAGTTATAAATAAAAATCGATTTATAGAAATTGAATTCATCGAAAAATTGAGTTTGGAATGTTGAAATGAATTTTGGTTAAAGGAATTTTGTTAAATAATTAAGTTGAGACTTTGAAATTTGAAAATTGAATATGATTGAATGTCGAAAATTGATTTGTTTAAAGATTTAACTTTTATTCGAACTTTGAATATTTCTAAGAAAAGTTATATGAAATGATATTTCAGGATTGAAGTTAGAATTGAAACTTGGATTCAAAAATTTGTTATTAAAAGAAAATTTGATTTAATGTTTAAATCGATATTTTGAAATTGGATTTGGAATTGAAATTGGAATTTAAATTAATTTGGAATTGAAATTTAAATTCATTTGGGATTGGGAATTAATTTGGAATTGGAAATTAATTTGAAATTGGAAATTTAAAGTGAACGGAATTTGGTTTATTGAATTCGAAATTTATATGGAATCAAAATTTATTCGAGTTGAAATCGGAATTGAATCAATTAAATCGAAATGGACATTGAAATTGATTTGGGTAGGAAATTGGGAAGTTGACCGGTTTGACTTTGGAATTTGTTTAAATGAATATTTTAGTATAATTGATTTAAAATCTATATTCTTTAAATATTGAAATTATTTTGATTTTCAAACTGTTTTACTATATAAACCATTTTTTTATATTCAAATTATTTTCGATTAAACTATTTAAATATTTTCTATTAAACTATTTTAACTATTTTAATTATTTAAACTACTTTTAAATTACTTAAAACTATTTTCTAAAATTTTCAAGCTGGTCAATAAGGTGAATTGTTTATATTTAAATCTTGAATTTAAATACGAATTGGGTTAAATGAAGTTGCAACCTAAATTGAAATTCGAAATGATTTTGAAATTGAAATGAGATATTGAGGCGAAAAATGATTTTTGAAACGGAATCTTACATTTTGAATAGATATGATGATATTTGAAATGGATTTGATTTTTGAAGCGAATATGATATTTTGATATCAATTATGAATCGAGTTAAAATGTAAAAGAGCCATCGGTGTAATAATACGTAGTTATTAAAGAGACCGGGATCGGATATGGACATACTCTCTGTCGATACCGAAAACCACTTTAATAACTAGTATGCGTGGAGTGTTGATCCAAAATGAAGTGGATGGTTTGGTGAACGCGTTGACTGAAGAAAGAGAACGATATTGGATGACCCCTGACATGACTAAAACAGGAGCCGCGCCGGGCCATTGAGGTTCGCCACCTCTAGCGGACACACTTCTTCGATACCATATCTATTACATTTGTGATTCGATTTGGGTGCACCCCTTGATTTGGGAGTGTTGTTTCGCGGTGTTGGGGTAGCTGCTGGCTATGCTCAACATCAGTCCGGATCACGCAACTACTAGTATCCTAGTTGGTATCGCCTCATGTACCTTGTCATACTGATTATCCTATTCGCGACCACTACGTTATGGTTTGTACCTTGAGTATATGGATTGCCCTCTGGTGACTTCCGGTTTTGGGGGAAACTACGGTCTTGTATATGCTCTTGGGAATATAAATGTGTTAAGCGGCGAATGGGCGTTGACTTAACACTATTTTGATACCTTTACTTTACTTTAGACATTATCTATATAGCGTATCTTATTGTATATATAGATAGTTTAACGGATCCTTGAGAGATGGAAAATCCCGTAACATCTCTTGAGTTATTGCACGCACGTTGACACTGGATAGGAGATGTCAAACCCCGTAAACATCTCTGACGCCGTTTACACTCATATTTATTACGATTGATTTAACTTTCATAAGGATATTTTAGTCCTGACTCGAGTGTTTTGTCTTTTCATTACGCTCGGGTCAGCCTGAGCATTTCAGTTTAGGTTGAAGATCATTTCCTTGGAGGACGGAGACGAAGATTTGGTATATTATCTACTACTATTATATTCATTCCATTCCACTGCATTGTTGTATGATATTTGCTGTGTATGTAACTATGATAAATGTTGTATAATAATAATCAAATGTATTCATTTCAAATGTATTCATTTAATTAACAGCTTCATGAACTGTTATTTTATTATCATACTTTAGCCTTCCGCTGTGAGATTCTGTGTTGTTTCATTTCCTTTATTTCTTTCCTTTTCTTTTCTTATTTACCCCAAATTAACAATCCTCCATTTTGAATGGTTTGAGTTGACGTGTGTGTTTGATCATCGACTTAAACTGTACAAAAAGGCGGGTCGTTACAGTTGGTATCAGAGCTTTGGTTTAGCGATAAACCTTGGCTCTAGTGGGGAATAACTCATTGAAATAGAGGTAAACTATATGAATGAGTTGAGTGTATATGAGAGAGCGTATTTGTAATTTTGATAAAAATGATTTTATATTGTGTTAATTTGTTCCGTTGAGTATTTATGAATTCTGGTTGGTACTTGGGACGCCAAGGCATCGATAGGAATTTCTAAACACTCGAATAGGACATATTGACATAATATTGTTTTGGATTATATTTTATATATAAAAGAATTATCTTGAAAATTATAAATTTTGATTTTATTGGTTGTTAGGAGATGATAATATTAGATTATCATCGTTTATTGTTGGTTAGTCAATATTTCTAACTATTGACTATTAGATGATTTTAAGAAATGAAACTTGTAAATATGATTGACAATGAATATAAATGGTAAATAAAATGAATTTAAATTAAGATGGAGAATTTAAATTCCGATGTTTTGAAAATTTATTAACAAAAATTTGAGATGTATAATATGAGTATTATATGATAGTATATTTGAGTTGAAATTGTTTTCAAAGGATTTCAGATGAAGTAAGTGTTATACTCCCCTTTTGACGCTAGAAAATGATTTCGGTGATGAGTGCACGCATCGTCGGCGTTTATTTTCAAGAGTCCGAGTGGGGAAGACCACTTAATAGCTTGTCTAAACCTTGTTTTGTTTCAAATTGAATTTTATTTTATATTCTCTATAGTATGACTTGATATATATTAATATAAGTATATATTATTTCAAACTTGATTTGAATTGAAACCGGAGTTGAAATTCTTAAGTTCTTTAATATTTAATAATTATAAACTATTGAGATAAACAAATACTTGAATCATTACAGAACTTCTAAATTGTGAAATGAGAAATGAACCTAAGAGCTAAGTGAAAATATCAATTGAAGTAGATATCCTTAGAATTAGGAAATTATGAACTTAAAATAAAATTGAAACTGTAAAACTCGCATAATATTAAATTTCATTCTATAGCATAAATATAACTTACCAGAATATTTAAGAAGTTCAAAAATGTTATATGAATTGTTAATTGGATAATATACAAGTTTAGGTTTGAATAATGAAATATGCATTTAATTAATGGTTTGCAAATATAAATAAAATTGTTAGTAAATAATTGGAATTTAAATTAACATTTAAAGGTGATTCACAATTATGTTAATATAAAATGGAAATACTATATGTGAATGTAAATGTGAAATTAAATTATAGTGAAATTTAAGTAATGACTTAAGAATTAATTAATTGAAAATTCAACTTTGAATGAAAAGAGGTTGTATGTTGTTTAACTACATTCTATTTGCATAACTATAACTTACCAAATACTTAAAAAGTTAAAATGTTAATAAAGATAAGTAAATGAATAATATACAAGTGTGATTGCGAATAATAAAATGTGAAGATCTATTGATAGTTGTAAATATAAAGGAAATTTAAGTTGTAAAGTGAATTAAATTTAAAATTAATTAAATATAGAATTAGTAAATGGAAACTAATTAAATTTGAATAAAACTAAATGTCAATAAACTTGGAAGTGTATGAAATTAAAATTTTGACTTGGAAATGTATAATTGATTTATTATAGATTTGGATGGAGGTTAATGTTTGATATGCATTGGTTGTTAGATAGATGTTAATTGATTAAGTATGATTCATTTTGTTAATAAATTGAATAAATGGAATATAAATTTAAATAATTAAATTCAATTTGAAGTAAGGTGATGTTGAATATAATTGTAATCAATTTAATTTGAAGAAAATTGTCTTGAGTTAAATGTGGATGTAATAAAGTGAATAAACCGGAAAACAAATTTAATATAAACTTATTTCATAAAAATATAAAAGAAATTAACAACTTTGTGTTAATGCTTGATTTTCCGGAAACTTTAAATTGGATAGTTTGTATTTGTAATAACAAACAAATGTGGAAATCTAAAATTGTCCGGTATGTGCTGAAACTAAAAGTACCATAACTTTTAAATGAATAATCGGAATTTGATGATCTTGGACTTTTCGGAAAGCTTAGAATCTGTAGCACGACTTTTGTTTAGAGTATTTCAGAAAATTCATTGGTTTACTAGGTTAAAAATGTAAATGTCTATCGCTGTCCTGTGTAAGAATAAGCAAAACCAATAGCATTTGACCTTAGTATTTATGACATAACTTTTTAATGGCTTATCGGATTTTCATGATCTTGTACTTCCTGGAAAGCTTAGAGCCTAAGCTCCAACTTTCGTTTTATAAGCTTTTCTTATTTCTGTCATTTAGGAGGTCGAAAATCTGAAATTACATTTCAGGCCTGCGCTAAATTGCTCGGGGCTGAAGCGTATCATTTTAGTAAAATGACCGTAACTTTTGAACGGAAGGTCCGAATTCAATGATTTTGGACATTCCGGAAAGCCTGAAACGAATGCAACAACTTTTGTTTAGATTCCATCGTCAAATTTTATCGTTTAAGGGACCAAAAACCGAGATTCATTTGCTGTCCTGAAATTGGAATTGCAGTTTTAAGCTAAACTTGTTATATGTATGTTGTTTATGATAAGTATATCGATCTATCTTTATATGCATGGTTCTAACTTGGTTATTGAGAATTTTAGTAGGTAGCAAAGGGGTTGCGCTTCGTTTGTGGAGCTCGCTTCTGCGCTTAATGCAAAATGTAAGTTAAAATGCTAATAAACGCTAAATAAAAGGTACGTTCTCGGATTACGGTTTATGTTGTGGTATATTATTGTGTTCCCCATGTTTTGGGATGCCTCATTCTTGTAATGAGATGTATATCATGCAATTATTACCACTGTGAAATTTTTCGGTCCTAGCCGCGCAAAGGAGGTGCTGCCGAATTTTTTCAAAAATCCGAAAGTTAGAAAATTTTGAGATTTTAAAAATCCTATAACTGAATTTTGCAAATAAGTCAAATATTTGAATGAATTATATCTAAATGATGGTTTCTCCTTCTCCGTTCCTTTTCGAGGACGAAAAGTTTTAAGTGGGGGAGAATGTAACGACCCGTATTTTTAACACTTTAAAAATACGAATTAAAATGAAAATTTTGGATAAAAATCCGAAGGAAATAAAATTTTGTGTTGTTAAATGTAAATTACAAGTTAAAATACAAAACTGAATTCTGAAATAACTTATTTGTAAATTAAATACGGATGTTAACTTGTAGTGAATGTAAATAATGGATTGAATTTGATTGTAAACCAAATTGGTTATGATTGTAAACAAAGAATAATTAAAATGGTAGATTTAATAATGGAAGTTTATGTTATTGAAACTAATATAAATAAATGTAACTTAATATTATAGTTGATTGAAAACAGATAATGACTGAAACTGTAATTCGATAAAGATGTTAACTTGTAATTAAACGTAAGTAAAGATTTAAATTTGAATGTAACAAGTAATTGAAATGAATTGAATTTGATTTTAAACAACGAAATAAATAAAATGTTACATTTAATATTGAAGTTATAATATTGAAATCAACGTAAATGAATGTAATTTAATATTACTGTGAATTTAAATAAGATGATAACTGTAGAAAATGGAAGTAAATGAATTATAAACCATTGATAATAATGTATAAGTAAATGGTTGATTCAATAATGAAAGTGTAAATCGAAATAAAAGAATTCATTTGGAATTAAATAACTTGAATTTGAATTACAATATAATTGAAGGCTGAATCTAATATAATCTTTTATATTGGATTTATAATGGAAAACTGCATTGTAAAAGATTGTTAATTACTGTGAAATTTAAAAATAGGATTTGTGAACAATTGAAATTTGATTTAAAAGTTAATAATTTAAAATTGGGAATTTTATATTGGAATTTAACAGTCGAATAATTTATTTTTCGAATATTGGATTTAATTAGGCAATTAAATCGATAATTTAATAAGTTAAATTTCAGAAATAATTGAAAATCGAGTTGAATATGATTGAAAATGATTTGTAAAATTTTATCTTATCATATTGGAGTTATAAGAATGTTATAGACTTTTAAAATTAATTTTTGAGTTAATTTGCGAAAATTGAATATTTTATTATTTAATTATCGATTGTAAAATAGCTAATTTTTGAACAGTCTCAGAATTGAACGAAACAAGTTCCATTGGGTCCGTAATAGTTAGTTATTACCGGATTTCAATTTTCGTATCAATCGGAATTACGGTTTGACCGTGGCAGCTCGAAACGCATCGAGTTATTTTTAATTTATAAATCGTCGAGTTAAAAATAGTCATTTTTCAAAAAGTCTCGGATTTCGACGAAACCAGTTTCATCGGATCCGTAATGGGATATTATTGTAAGGTTTCAAATTTCATAATTTTTGGATTTACCGTTTGTCCGGTACGAATTAAAACGCATCAAAATCGGTTTAAATCGGTTTAATTTAAATCGATCGTTTATTGCCATAACTCGCACATACGGTCGAATTAGGTTCCGAAACCTATTCCATTGTGTCCGGAACGTGGGATAAACCCTAGAAACGCCGGTCACCGCGCGTAAATCGGAGTTCGGAAAATTTGGAGTGAATAGTGTTCGTTGAAATTTCTATAAAGGGACCCCCTTAACTTCTTTATTTCACAAAAATCAAAACCCTAGGGTTATATTCAGAGCCGCCGCCTCCTACCTGATGCACGGCCAGAAACTTTCGACCTTTCTCCTCTAATCTCTTCAAATCCGTAAATCTATCCAACAAACTTCCAACATGAAACTTGTAGAGGGGAGTGAGATCTAGGTATTCAACGGCTATGATCGTGTTTGGGGCTTTGAATCAACGGCAAATCGACCTATAGGGTGCGGCTGTTGTGCACGTTTTCCCATGTCATATGGGGGCCGAGCTCCATGGCTTTGCAGCCGAGCATAGAGGAGGTGATGGCCTTCAGCGTGGTGGTGGAGTGATGCAGTTTCGAGCGACGAGGAGGGAGCGGCTTTAAACCCTAGTTTTGAAGATTGGGTTTCTTCGTGAGTTCGGCCTGGGAGTTTCACGAACGCGTGGGAAGAAGGTCATGTACGGCGGGATCTTGCAATTGGAAATGGACGGTCCAGATTAGCCTGTAGGGTTTTGAAATTTAAAATTAAAGTGTAAATTGATTTGTAAATGTTTAAAATAATGTTTCTCTTTCATACGAGGTCGGTTTCGGACGAAACTTTTTGCGTTGGGTTCGTATGGACGAGCTCTACGCGATGCAACTAGATTGGAATCATTTGGAGCTATAGAAAATTTTGAGTTAAATCGAACGCCGTTCGATTTGATTTAAAATCGTAAAATCAAGGTGAGTGTTTTATAACGCTCACAACGTACTGAATATCTTTATGCTAGTTGAATTGACATTATGAAGTGTTATGATTTTATTTGTCGTTGTTAGATATAAATTAATTGTCATATAGCTTGTTATCTGAATCAACCATTGAAAAATGAAATTGAAATTGAGTTGCGATTAAATTACCTGACATTGATAACTATGAAACTGCCATGAATTGTATTGACTATTGGATGATGTATTGTGATGGATGTCATTGGTTGATGTTTGAATGTTTGGATGTTTATTTGCTTATATATATACTGTTATGCATACACATGACACTGTGATATAATTTAAGTGACATATGTTCATCCCTGACATTTAATTGAAATAAATAATCACTTGGCCATAGGATAGAAAATTATATACGGACACTGAATTTGGCTAAATTAATAATTTTTGAAATCGTCGTTGAAATTTATTTAAATGTTTTGATATAAAAGTTATAAATAAAAATCGATTTATAGAAATTGAATTCATCGAAAAATTGAGTTTGGAATGTTGAAATGAATTTTGGTTAAAGGAATTTTGTTAAATAATTAAGTTGAGACTTTGAAATTTGAAAATTGAATATGATTGAATGTCGAAAATTGATTTGTTTAAAGATTTAACTTTTATTCGAACTTTGAATATTTCTAAGAAAAGTTATATGAAATGATATTTCAGGATTGAAGTTAGAATTGAAACTTGGATTCAAAAATTTGTTATTAAAAGAAAATTTGATTTAATGTTTAAATCGATATTTTGAAATTGGATTTGGAATTGAAATTGGAATTTAAATTAATTTGGAATTGAAATTTAAATTCATTTGGGATTGGGAATTAATTTGGAATTGGAAATTAATTTGAAATTGGAAATTTAAAGTGAACGGAATTTGGTTTATTGAATTCGAAATTTATATGGAATCAAAATTTATTCGAGTTGAAATCGGAATTGAATCAATTAAATCGAAATGGACATTGAAATTGATTTGGGTAGGAAATTGGGAAGTTGACCGGTTTGACTTTGGAATTTGTTTAAATGAATATTTTAGTATAATTGATTTAAAATCTATATTCTTTAAATATTGAAATTATTTTGATTTTCAAACTGTTTTACTATATAAACCATTTTTTTATATTCAAATTATTTTCGATTAAACTATTTAAATATTTTCTATTAAACTATTTTAACTATTTTAATTATTTAAACTACTTTTAAATTACTTAAAACTATTTTCTAAAATTTTCAAGCTGGTCAATAAGGTGAATTGTTTATATTTAAATCTTGAATTTAAATACGAATTGGGTTAAATGAAGTTGCAACCTAAATTGAAATTCGAAATGATTTTGAAATTGAAATGAGATATTGAGGCGAAAAATGATTTTTGAAACGGAATCTTACATTTTGAATAGATATGATGATATTTGAAATGGATTTGATTTTTGAAGCGAATATGATATTTTGATATCAATTATGAATCGAGTTAAAATGTAAAAGAGCCATCGGTGTAATAATACGTAGTTATTAAAGAGACCGGGATCGGATATGGACATACTCTCTGTCGATACCGAAAACCACTTTAATAACTAGTATGCGTGGAGTGTTGATCCAAAATGAAGTGGATGGTTTGGTGAACGCGTTGACTGAAGAAAGAGAACGATATTGGATGACCCCTGACATGACTAAAACAGGAGCCGCGCCGGGCCATTGAGGTTCGCCACCTCTAGCGGACACACTTCTTCGATACCATATCTATTACATTTGTGATTCGATTTGGGTGCACCCCTTGATTTGGGAGTGTTGTTTCGCGGTGTTGGGGTAGCTGCTGGCTATGCTCAACATCAGTCCGGATCACGCAACTACTAGTATCCTAGTTGGTATCGCCTCATGTACCTTGTCATACTGATTATCCTATTCGCGACCACTACGTTATGGTTTGTACCTTGAGTATATGGATTGCCCTCTGGTGACTTCCGGTTTTGGGGGAAACTACGGTCTTGTATATGCTCTTGGGAATATAAATGTGTTAAGCGGCGAATGGGCGTTGACTTAACACTATTTTGATACCTTTACTTTACTTTAGACATTATCTATATAGCGTATCTTATTGTATATATAGATAGTTTAACGGATCCTTGAGAGATGGAAAATCCCGTAACATCTCTTGAGTTATTGCACGCACGTTGACACTGGATAGGAGATGTCAAACCCCGTAAACATCTCTGACGCCGTTTACACTCATATTTATTACGATTGATTTAACTTTCATAAGGATATTTTAGTCCTGACTCGAGTGTTTTGTCTTTTCATTACGCTCGGGTCAGCCTGAGCATTTCAGTTTAGGTTGAAGATCATTTCCTTGGAGGACGGAGACGAAGATTTGGTATATTATCTACTACTATTATATTCATTCCATTCCACTGCATTGTTGTATGATATTTGCTGTGTATGTAACTATGATAAATGTTGTATAATAATAATCAAATGTATTCATTTCAAATGTATTCATTTAATTAACAGCTTCATGAACTGTTATTTTATTATCATACTTTAGCCTTCCGCTGTGAGATTCTGTGTTGTTTCATTTCCTTTATTTCTTTCCTTTTCTTTTCTTATTTACCCCAAATTAACAATCCTCCATTTTGAATGGTTTGAGTTGACGTGTGTGTTTGATCATCGACTTAAACTGTACAAAAAGGCGGGTCGTTACAATTATGTTATCGGATGAAGTAGCAGTGACCAATAAAATGGGTTTAATCGTTGTTATAATTAGCCGTGAACAATAAAACCCAGCAATGCACAAACTATTTTAAATGTTGTTATATGCAATGAAAATGGGTTTTATTGTGAACATCCACGGATATAGTAATGATATATCTGATATTGTAACATTCAATGTTGTTTGTTTTTTATTTATTCGCTAACTAGATTGTTTGATTGTTTGATTTCAGGTGATAAGTGGATGTTATATCAACAATGACCCATAATTCAGAATTACTGTTGTTTCAGGTATGAGGTTATTTGTAAATTAAATAGTCTGTGCATCCATAGTTTTAATTTACTTGTTCATCATATGTACTTGTTTAAGCTTGTTTATAGTCTAATTTCATGTATAATATAATCTCATATGAATTGAAATATATATTTATACTTTATCTTTCTAAATATATTGCAATGTAGAAATGATTTTAACACACTTCCATCATGATTAACCGTTAGTTTCATTGGTTAACCGTTCAAACTGTATATACACAGTCATATATTAATTCAAACTGTAAATACACAGTTCGTCGTGATAACTAGATTTTAACACTATAAATACACAGACCATCATATAGCAGTGACCATCATGATTTTAACACTATAAATTAAAAAAGATTTGAATAATATAAATACACAGTCCATCATGATAGCTATAAATGCACAGTCATACACACTATAACTAGATTTCCAAATAACTTGATTTGCATTTCAAATGGTATCTCGGATGATATGTGAATGTATAGTAGTTCAAATAGTATTTCAGATTTAAGAACTGTTATATATCTGGTGTTATGTAGAAACTTAAATATAAGACTGAATAAATGAAAAACATCTTCTATTATGTTTTCAAACAAAAAAGTTAATAAAAATGTTATAATTTGGTAATTGAAAAAGAAACAATAATAATAAGACAATATAGCAAAAAGAAATAAGACAAGGGAAACATGTTATAGGATATACAAGACATAGATGTTAAAATCAGTCATCTATTTTCTCTATGTGCCCTTCATGTATTTTCTTTATGACTTTCTTATAACTTACATGGGTTATAAATTGGTACTGCATACCAATGATTGTGTTATATGTTCATATAGTGAAATCACGTTTTCCATGTATATTCCTGCATTACATTTTTGGTATAATCCAACCAAACTTCCAGTGTTTGTAGAATCATTGCTTGATAGTAAAATTTCTTGGCCACTAACAAGATTGTTAGTTCTAGATGGATGCATTTAGACTTTGGTTAGTTGGCTATCATTGACCATTTGTATCTACTGTACGAACGACTGACCATTTGTAACATGCTTATGCTTATATTATATAGTTTATAGTTCTAGTTTATAGTCTATAGTTATATTTTGAATTAATGTTGTAGTATTGTATCAACACATCAATTTGAATTTAACGTAGATAATGCTGTATCCATGTAACATGTATAGTTTAATATATCAGTTGATGTTACATGGATAATGCTATATATCAGTTCAATTATCATGAATATCATCAACTAATATTCATGAATAATGTTGTATCCATGTAACATGCACTGATCAAATGATTCAACACCTCATATTTTAATTTGCGTTTGCAGTGAAAAATGGATTGGTTTTAATGTTTCTATTGATTTGCATTTTGTAGTGGAAACTGGATGGGCTTGGTCACTTGATTCTTAGGGTCAACTATGGAAAATGGGAAATTTGAGTCTCTAAAATATTTGTATTAAGTTATTAATGTACCATTAAACTATGAATGTAATCAATGATTCAATAATCATTGTAGTACTACACTAGTATCACTTATGGGTTATGGACTACTGGACTGTAAACTAGCTGAACTATGTTAGAATTGTAAACTAGCTGAACTATGCACTGTTAGATTATGGATTAATGTTGCAGTGTGTGATCTTTCTTGTGCTTAGTGTGCCTACATATGCAGAATATTTAGTTAAGCATTTAGTGGTTAAATGTTTGACTTAAACGGTTAACCACTTAACGGTTAACCGTTTGGTTCGAACAGTTAAATGAATTGTTAAATTTAATCGGTTAACCATAGTTAAAATTAACCAGTTTGGTTGGTATGAGCAACTAGATTTAACCGATATATCGGCTAACCGAACCATTAAATTTCACTGGTTAACCGTTTAAATTAACCGATCGGTTCGGTTAACCGACCGTGCCCACCCCTAGTAGGCTAGTCCTCTGTGGTAGGGGTACAATATGTTCTTGTTAGACCCCGGTGCATTTTATCTAGAGATGTACCTTCGGAAGTTAGTTCCTAACCTTATCATAGTATGAAATCCATTCTTCAATATGAGCCTTTATGGTTTTAGTTGTATACCTATTATGTTGGAATTTAATTCGGCTATGATTAGTAAGTATTTGTATCTTAGACACTATTATAATATCAGAGAATTTCATATGAAATGTTTTGGTTATCGTAAGGTAAAAACCCGTCCGTGTTTATGTGCGGCATGGTCTTACGAGATACTTTTGATTTTCAAAAGTTTTCTAGAACTTAAAAATCTAGTTGGGTGTGTTTTCCAACACTGGTTTTCCAGACTGACTCGGGTGTTATTTTATTAATGATTGGGTCAAACCGAGCATATTACAGATTTAGATTAGATGCTTGGAACTTCAAGAGACGAGCTAGAGGCCCAAAAACATATTTACGTATATGGTTATTTTCCGCTACATTCATTGTTGTATTTATCAACAATTGTAAGGACAAGCTATTATAACTGTTTGGGCTGAAATAGGTTAGTATACTCTGATTGATGTCTATATATACATACATTACAATTTGTTTTGTGTAAAGAATTGTTGTATGTTATAGATTATTCATTCCGCTATGAGATTCTATGTTGTTTAGTTCTCCTCTTCTCTTCTTTTTTCTTTCTTCTTCTTTCCCCTAACTATCTGCATTTTCATTCAATTTGAGTGGATCATGTGTGGTAAATTGTCTGCTTAAACTGTTTGGAAAGTGGGTTGTTACAAATACATTTCAGATGAAAACACTATAAGGGAACATGTAATATAAAGTATTTGTAAATAAATAACTATAAATTAGAGACGATATTATTTATTATGGTTATAAGTGAACTATTTTTAAATAGCAAGGATCATATCAAATATTATTAGCATGCAATAAATAAAAGAAATTAATTGTTTTAAATTTTAATCAATTTGTATTCATAATAATTTGAGAATTATAGTGTAATTCGATTTGATGAGAGAATTAATTACATATTAAATCTCCTTAACTCTAATTAATTACAGAGTTAATATGTAATTGATTAGCTATTTTTATTTATTTCCTTTTATCATTAACCAACAACATTTCAAAGGGATAACTAGATGAAGAAAAAAATGTAACAAGCAATGTTTTATAAATTTAAAAAATGTTTACTCGATGTGAAAAATATGCGTATCAAAGGAAAATAGTAACATCGAAGCTTATTACCATTTTTTAAATACTTTACTTTTCCTTAATAAGAACAGTAAAAAGTTAAAAATTTCGAGAATAAATATACTTACAAATAATCTTCTTCAACAAACTTACCAAACTAACATTAAAGTAACATGTGTTAATGCATTAAGGGAAGGACAATATTTTTGACATATTTGCTTATGTTTGAAGTAGACATTATTTATTCAGTATACTTTGATATGTAATTATAATTTTTTTCTTACATGCATAACAATTATATTGGGTTAAAATGTTATATTTTGTCGATGTTCGATGCATAAAGAAAAATCTTACAAGCATTTATAATGATATTTTAATGGTTTGATTTATATATTATATTTTCTTATGTCATTCGGTCTTTTGGTTATTTTCAATGCAATGTCATCCAAAGTAATTTATGTAATCCATAGGTATTTCTCATAGTGATAATTATTTTTTTTCGAATTATGCTTAATTCTGTATTGTTTCAGTTACCATATGGTAGTATTATTATTTGAAGTAAATGCTAGAATTATTTAGTTGTTTTAGAAATTAGCCTAGTATGTCCTCCAGTGGTAGCTTATATGGTCATGGCATTAGTGATAATAAAAAGAAGTAATGATCTATTACCAATGACAACAATATATCAATTTGTTAATTATCTAAAGTGGCTGGGACATTAGTGCATTCACTTAGGAGTTTATAAGACTATCCGGTTTACCTAGACATTCAAAAATAATATAGCATATAATGTTTATTATTTATTTATATTTCTCATGTTATGAATGTTACAATCAGTCTTCACTTCAACCCTATCGAAACCATGAAGAATACAAAAGAGGGATTCATAAGCAATGATAGCACTAACAAAACCTTTCGAAGGATGCGAAGGGATGCTTTGGCAAAAAATTAGAAGAGCTGAGCACTTTCGAAGAGGTCGAAAGGTGATGGAGCCACCCTTTTTTTGCTTCAATAAATCCCTTTCAAAGCAGTAACTTCCACACGCCTAAAGGAGTTTTGAATGTGTTGAAGCTACCTTTCGAAGGTGACAAATGATAGGCTTTTGCATCACTAACCCTTTCAAAACAGTGGTTTCGTCATCGTTTACCTTCCATAACAAAATATATAGCCAAAGCTACCCTTTCGAAAGCAAATATTAGCCTTTTGAATCAGTTGAAACCATCCAATTATAAAGGAAAGTTTACTTAAGTTCAATATAGCATTCTCATATACTAGAAGATGGGGGTTCCGCATCAGTCAACATGTATGCCTTCGAAAGCTACCTTCCGTGCTTAAACTTTCTGCTATGTTTTGACTCCTTAAAAGACACAGAGATACACCTATCAATGGAATCGAAAGCTCGCATCTTTTCTTACTTGCAACAACATAGCAACACAAAGTGGAGAGCGCATCTACTCCTCTCGATGAAGTCGAAAGTAATCAAGTTCTATTTTAAAGCAAAGTAGAAGGACGCCTAAACTTTAGCAGCAACGAAAGGTCGTCAAGGTACTCCTTTCGACTAGGTCGAAAGGTCTGATTCGAAAGAGTTCGACCAGCGCCTATAAATAAGACCCTAGGGGTCTTGTTTAGGGGATCCAATTTCCATTCACTCCAAACATATTCTTTCTTGAGTTTGTAAACCCTAATTATGAAATTAGATTGGGGATTTGATTTCATTGTATTACTTAAACTATTAGCAATAAAGGAAAATATTATCATTGCAAGTTTATGGCATTCGTGGATGTGATAGCTGATTTAAGGTTCCTATGTGATTCTGACTATGATATGCATGTTTCAACATGATCGAAAGCCTACCCTTCAAGGAAGTCGAAAACCTTTTTAATTCAACTAGTATCGTTGGATCATTATGTCCTAACCTCGAGTCACCTTGACCACTTCGAAAGGATCCTAAACTAATTCAACTAGATCAAAAGGTATTATAAAAAGGGACTAAGGTGTTTCGACAGTGTCGAAAGGTTTTATAGAAAAGAGTTTCAATTGCATCAACCTTCTCAAAAGGTGGACTTAAGGGAGTCGAAAGGTTTTAGCTACCTCTATTTGTTCGAAAGGGGGTTTCAAAAGGTCCACTAACACTTTAAACTTTGCTTTAGGGTGTTGACAAGTTTTTTTGTTAACATTTTTGGAGCTAAAAGGAGGGCTCGAACCTCCGCCCTTGTTGAACTTCCAACTTTACTTTCCTCTAAACCAATTCTATTCCAAGCTTACTTACTTTAGACTTTTCATCACCATTTTTAGCAAAATCAAAAGATTTGAACAAGGATCCTCAGAGCCACATTCGATTGGATTTTCCCATAAAACAGTTAATGAATATAAACTACATGAAGAGCAAATGTTGAGATTGGAAGCTTTAAGGATCATAAAGAAAAAGAGAGCTGAAATTTATGACCCAGACAAATGGAGTTTAAACCCTTTTCACATTGGCCCTACACCTATCTTGCCTTAGGGGAATAAAATATAAGAGTGATAATGTGTTTAACCAAATGAAGAAGAAAACTCAACTCTATACCAAAGGCGCTATTTTCGACGAGGGCATGATGGCTGACTACAACACCTTTGCCCAAAAATGGCACCAAGCAACAAGTGGGACATTGCCTACATGTGAAACTGTAATGACCCTACCGTGATGCCTAGATTAGCAATGAACATCATAAGTAATGTCGTCTGCTAATCCAAAGAATACGGCTTGTTAAGGGCGATCGAATGTGAATATATCTTTTTACTAACACCGACACGTCATTTATACCTTTTCACTTAATATCTGAACTGAATTTGATGTGTACAGTATTAATACACAGTAATAGACACAACAAAAGTATGAACAATATATCATAAAAATAACAGTCACAGATCACAACGGAATAAATTTCAGCTTACACATATAAAAAAATTTGAGTCTACAAAATGAAGTACTAAACTTGATTGTTATACAAGTTTAACAATTCTCTAATCTCAATTGTACATCTTATAAACATATTCACAAATTTCCTAAAGGAGATAAACTAGGTTTTGAAAAGGAAACTGGTCATTAAGGGTGAAGATTCAGAACCAATTAATAAAAAATCTAGAAACCATCCTCAAAAGACAAGTTTTAAGTCGAGACTTCTTAAGGAATGCAATCTTACCACATCGATTGAGAATGTTTATTTGCTGTCCAAGGAGGAACTCAACTATTGGCCATCCCAGAAGAAAAAATTAAATATGAAAGGTATCGGGGAGGATCCTTTTACTACTATCACATAATGAATGGGCATGAGAAAAACTAATGTAGAGCACTTGAAGGAATGGTGATTAACTTTTTCAAACAAGGCAAAATCAATAGCTTTGTAAAGAGATCCTAATCGAATTCAATAAAGCACCACTTTTCTAAGAAAAATCTACATGGTCGAGAGTTAAATTCTCTTTAAATTTGGAAATTACCTTAAATGGTCAAAGCCTTTGTCCGTGCCGAGTTGGCCAGGTCAAAGCGCCTCCTAGAAGGAGGTTAGAGTAAGCCTTTAACCGCGCCATGCTATGGCCAGATTAAAGTATCGACAAGCCCTTGATCGCGCCACGCTATGGCCAAATCAAGGCACCTCCTAAAAGGAGGTTAGAGTAAGCCTTTATCTGTGCCACGTTATGGTCGGGTTAAAGCATCAATAAGCCCTTGATCGCGCCACACTATGGCCAGGTCAAAGCACCTCTTGGAGGGAGGACAAAGTAAGCCCTTGGTCCTGCCATGCTATGGCCTGGGCAAGACAATGAACAAGCCTTCAGTCCTACCTATAAGGCCTGGCTGGAGTGCCTCCTAGAGGGAGGTTGGGTAAGTCCTTGGGTCTTGCTTGTGGAAAAGTTAACCAAGCGCATCAGACAACGGACTAAGACGTCTAAGCCTGAGAAGCAACCTTTCAAACAACGGACTAAGACGTCCGAGCCTGAGAAGTGGCATGTCAAACAACGGCAACATACAAGGCCTAAAGGGTGGCACATGCCAAAAGAATCAAAACCCAAAGAATGGTGCAGAACACAAGGCTTAAATAAGAATCTATAACCTCCGACTGGTTCCCAAAAGAGAATTTCAACTTCGCTTATTAAAACTAAAATCTGGATTTCGGGTTTTTTACTATTAATCTCTGGTCTTCATCATACCCGAATCTGGATTTCGAGACTACTACTATTAATTTATGAACTCTACTCATTAACGCTCGAATCTGGGCTCTGAACTTCTATTATGGAGATCTTTATCATGGATTTCTAACCATCATCCACTAATACTCGAATCTAGGTTTCGGGTCTTTTAACTTTTGAATCCATTCGTTAATGCTCGAATCTAGATTCAAGAGTAATTGATATTTCTATGAATTTCTAGACTTCAATTAAACTTGAGATTTATCGTACTAATGCCCGAATCAGCGTCACTGGACTTCTGCTACAAACTTTCAAACAACACTTGTTAACGCCAGAATCTGGGTTTCAGATCTTCTATTATAAAGATTCCTAATTTTCTATAATTTATTTCTAGATGATGATTTCTGGACTTTTATTAAACGATTATTATTGGCTTTCTATTAGTTATCTCCAGAAGAGGAATATTTGAACTTCTATAATTGAAACCAGAATTGGATTTCTGGTTCTCTATGGTTAGATTTTGGGTATTCTATCAATATAGTTGGAGTTGGATTCTTGGCTCTCTCTCGCCATTACCAAAGATGGGTTTCAAGGCATTCAACCATATCCAATTATGGGATTACTTCTCACTTATAATTATATTTTCACATAATAATTTGTTAACTTCCATTACTGGGATCTTTTGATGTGGATAAACTACTATATAGATTTTAAGTTAACGATAAGAAATATTGTTTACTTTGTACTTTTTAGGAAAATGAGATCCATAAGGAAGACTGAATGGGCTGACAAATACAAAAACCATATTCCAAGTTATCAAAAAGCAGATTCAGAAACAACATTGTAAGAAAAGACTATGGGCCAGGTGATATTTACATAATTTACATAATTTATAAAATTATTTACAAGTATACAACACAAGTGTATGTTTTACAAATCCTGAACAGTCTTATCTAGATTTTCAACAATTAAAGGATCAAAGATATGCCGAATTGCTATATAAAGAATCTCTTTAAGCTTCTTTTCCTTTTTCTTTATATCATCAGCATCATCAATGGATTCGATACGAGCCTTCAAAGCACAGTTGAAAGCTTTGTTAGCCCCTTTAAGGGTTTTGTTTTGTCTCTCTAGATTAGCGATGCGCTTTTGAAGAAGATACTTTTCACGTTCAAGTCTTCAAATCTTAGCTGTGTATTCATTGATGCGTTGTGAATATCTCGCCCTCTGCTGGTCATCAAAATATCTCATCATTTCGAATTTGACCTTCCTGCACCATTCTCCTACTATCTTCTCATCTAAATCGGAAAGAGGGTTAGTTGTAGTAGGAAAATGTTGAATTGCAAGAGATGAAGATCTGGTTGATTTTACAAAAGATGAGGTGATTGGAGAAGTCAGTAAATCGATATTTGGAATGTTGTCCCTCATGATGAATTTCAATGATTTGCATTGAGCTTGGCTGTCTTTTAACTTAATCTCTAAATCGCTTATCTTCTGAAGGAGCTCAGACATCTTATGATTAAAATCAATCAAAGGATTCAATTTGATTTGGCGCTTCAATATGGAAATTGTTTCATTCTTATTCTTGATATCCACTTCAAGATTGGCAATTTGATCATTGATGTTTCTAACAATTGTTTTTGAATCAAATATCTCATGTGCCATTCCATTGCTTCAGCATTGCCTTGAAAACGAACAGATAGATGATCTTTATGTAGACGCCTCTTTTTAACATCTACAATCAATTTATCTCTGATGCTAGTAAAGCGAGATAAGGAATTTGATGAGAGTGGTGCAATAGCTAACTATGAGTCCTATATAAACAAAAAAACAAAGTCAAGACTCAAATAACCGATCTTTTTTATTGCAACAATAGAAATTCCAACTCAAGAAGAAATAAAACAAAAAGTACAATCTCATAGTTTTAACCAAATACTTGTTTTATTACACTTAAAGTTGAGAAACAGCATTTTTGACTTTGTTCAAGGAATTAGCTGAAAGAGTAGCTGTCGAATCAAAAGAGGCATTAAATCCTTCTGGGGTAATAACTAGAGGATATTTGCTATAGTCCCATTCTCCGGCAGGAGGACTATCACGACCGCATATTAATTTGGTATGATATTTTCGAATTTTCTTAAGAAACTTTTCTTTTTCTTCACCAAGAAAATCAAACGAAGGTGGGGATGTTCCATATAAAGTCTTTGCAGGTCTCTAAGAAAGCAGTATCTAGCCAATTTTGAGGATTTCAAGAGTGAAGCCTTTTCTTAATAATATCTTCTTAATTTGACATATATGCTTGAATAATCTCTAAAAACAAGTCTGCCTGAGAGAAATTTATTCTATGATAACGTAATAAAATGCGACTAAGTATAAAAGGAAACCGGCACAGAAAATTTACAAATCAATGTTATTACATAATTACAAATGTTCATTTGGTTCATACAAAATTGACTTTTTGAATAACTCAAAAATAAATTTATCCTTATAATATTTGAGTTTTTCTAGAGCCAACTCATGAGGGATTAATTTGACCCGCGGTAAAGTCCAGCAAGCCCCCAGATGTGGATCAGATCCAAATTCGTCCAAATATCTCCTATGTAAATGCCTAAGTAGACTCTACTAAAATCACCCAAGTATGAAAAATCTACAGTCAGGTGTCTGCAATAGGCATTGTATAAGAAGTTTACTAGGATGTCCCTTTCTTCAACCAACATCCAGAAAAGTGTTATTAATTCCCGGTTCTCTTCCAAAAGTTTATCATATCGATGGCATGCCCTCTTCAATCGGGGGTAGCTTCTTGGTCTTTAAAGGACACCAACACCGTGGCACTTTTATTAAGCTTATGATACTTAGCAGAGAGTGCATTATGTTCTTTTAATTGCTTATCTAACTCTTTATACAAGTTATTTATTTCTGCTTCTTTTCTTTCAAGCTTTGTTTTAAAGTTGGATAGATTTCTTCTTTATCTAAAATAAAACGATGTCAACTATTGTTATCTTGGAAGTGAAAGCCATTTAGATAAAGAATACCATACCTAAGAAATAGGAACCGAAGTTTGCGGGACCTGCTTTTTCTCCTTTTGTTCTTCGACATTAACGTTGGCAGCTTCTTCGTGAAGATCAGAAGACTGGTGAAGTTTAGTTGGGCTTGTTTCATGATCGTTAGGATCGGGATTAACTTTTTCTTAAGCCCCAAGGAGATCATCGCCATCCTTTTCATGAGCACTAGCTTGACCACCTCCATTGCCGCCTGAACCCTGACCTATTTCTTCATTATCAAGGTTATCATCATAATTATCATCATCATTATCGTCATCATTCCTGCCTTCCTCTACGGTGACTCCATCATCATCATCTTCTTCATCGAAATCAGAGTCTCCTTCTATAAAAGGGACTTCAAAAGATAAGAGTTTGGTGGCATCGATCTCTTCTCTCTCAGGGACTTCGATTCCTTGCTCAATTTCCTTGATTTTATCCATGAATCTTTTGACTAGAGCAGGATCAAGTAAAGGGAAGCTCAAGTCTGGACACTTTTCAATGTTGTCAGTATAAGCAAGCATAAGAGTGTCCTCATAAGAATTCACAATAATGTTGTTGAGGGAAGTACTCAAAAATTACAGCACCCTTTGCTTGGCTTTAGAAATAGTGTTAATGGCCAATGTTAAAGAGTTCTTCTTTTTCCCCAGCTTCTTCTTGAGAGAAGATTGTTTAGCAACCATCCGAGCCTTCTCTTCCTTGGACTCTTTTAAATCCAAATTTTCATCGGCTAAGAGTTGTCTTGCTTTCCTCTCCTTAGAGATAATAGATTCCGCTTAAGCAAGAGAGGCCCCCAACCTTTCATGTTCATTTACTGCATTATTTTTGTCAGAAGAAAGGGAGGTCATATGACTGTTCAAAGTTAAAATTTCTTCTCAAAGCTTGGACGCCTTAGCGGAAGACATCGAAGCACTTTCTTGAAGAGAGAGTGCCAGCTTTTAGAAATCGAAAAGGAAAAATACGACATGGATCAAAATTTAGTAAGAAATAGTAATAAGAAGGTTAAATAATATGAAACGTATGAGAAGTTGTTGTTCAATTAAAGATTGACAATGGCCTATCGAGTCAGGAATAGAAGAAGGTGGACGAATGGAAGTAAAGGATGAAGAATTTATGATAGATTGTACCATTTTCTTGAAATCATTGGAAAACACCGGTGATGCGGGTCTTGAGGGGTTCAACTCAAGGAGTTGAAGTTCCCAAATCTCTTTAAGGGAGTTGCTTTGGATTTATCAATAGAAGCTTCAAGAATAGGACCCTCTAAAGTTTTACTCACGTCAACAGTTTCACCCTCTTTTGGAGGCGGAGAAGACTGGACATCAATAATCTTAGCTTTCTTAAGAGATGGACCCACTACATCCATTTCGCCCAATTTTCTTTTGTCGATCATTTTCGACCTAGCGATGGCCTGGGTCAAAGATGATGCACTAGATGTAGAAGTTGGGAAAACTGAATCACTTACGATCAATTTGACCAGAGGAGCAGTTGCTAAAAATTCAAAAAAAGAGAGTTGGTAAAGTAATCTAAGGAGTAACACAACAACAAATCGCAAGTACTACACTTAAGCTTACAATGATGATCCGGGCAAATTGGAGACATAAGAGAGGAATTCTTAGGATCACCTAAAGACAAGAAACATTTGCTTCTAGAAGTTTGTTTGGACAAGAGGGGGTTGTCCAAGAAATTTTTGACCAGCAAGGAGAAGGGAATGTTTTTGAAGATTGATAGGCGTTAGTAGTGTGAGTCTATTCCCAATGCTACTTGAAGCAGTGGTTAACAGCTTTACGATTCTTTTCTCCTCATCATTGAGTTCTTTCAAAGCAGGACCTAATCAGAAAATGTAATTCAACAAAAGAAAATAGTTGAATAAAGATGAAGATTATGATTAACTTATGAGGAGAAGAGAAGAGTCCACTAATGTTTGGAAAACATTTGACGAAAAAGAACTGCGTCTCCTAGTCTCTAAATTTATTTACTCCCTATGAAATTAGTTTCTTAGGGGGGTTAGCTCTGAAAATCTGGCTATTCAGATTGCTAAGTTTGACAAGGCGAACTAGACAGCTGAGAACTTTAGTGTTTAGTGAAGGAATGCCTGATTCCAAAGCCATAAGTTCCAATGAGATAAGATATATGTAGACATTTAGTGATAATTGGATGGGTGCAATGCCAAGATGATTCAGGAACTTAGATAAGGGATATGGGAAGGGAAGGAAACCACCATGCCAAATGCGAATGGCAGTATAAGCAAAGTATCCTTTAGGAAGATTTTGAATAGTATCGTTAAAGCCAGGGGAAATGGCTTCTACTCCAGTGATTCCAAAGTCGTTCAAAATGGCATCGACTTCATCCTAAGAAGATATCAGAGAATGTTTGGAAATGGCTTCAACCTTCTTTTGTGAAGATTCTACCTTTGGAGCTATATCTTTTTTAGGTTTCTTAGAGATCTTTTTCAAGCCCATGATCCTGTTAGGTGAAATCATTTCATTAAAAGTTATAATTTGTTCCATTATTAACATCTTTCAAAGATGTCGAAAACCTATTGCAATAATTCTAATATCCACCAAAGTATATAATTCTGTATCTTTGAAAGAGTGTTAAAGTCAACTTGAGTCATGAAATTCATTGAGCTTCCAATAATGTCGAAGGGGTAGATGGAATGGAAACACCTAGACACAACCTTCGATAATGTCGGAAGCCCAGGAAAATTTTTAGTATTAAAAGGAATAACTAACCCTATATTACTAGTTTGAATATATATATATATATATATATATATATATATATATATATATATATGTGTGTGTGTGTGTTAACAACATTCCACAATTGGGCTAAATAAACCTTTCGACAATGTCAAAACCCATAAATATTGTTTTACTCAAAGAATATGAATATTGCTGAAACACTATATTCTCATAAAGTCGAAAGACTTAGATTCAAGTGATATTAATACAAGTGAAAGGGCTTTGGAATGTTTCGATAGTGTTTGTGTAAAAAAAATTAAAGTTAAATCCCAGTTAACTACAATGGGTTTTGAGTAAGTCAAAAGGGGTGTAAGGTTTCGAAAACATATAAACAACTAAACTTTTTTCAATTTGGGAGGTTTCGATCAAGTCGAAAAGCTTGATAAGGTTTACAACTTTAAAAAAATATACTATTTTCAATCCAATTGATTATGGGAAGTATAAATTTATAACTTTTAACATTTTCTAAAGTAAATTAAAATTGAGCATGAATCCAATAATAAATTAAGTTCACTTTTATGTGCATTAAGTTTTGAGTCCTTTAAAATAAAAAAGTCGAGTATATGTTGACTTCTTTGAAAGATATCAAAGAACATCGAAACATATTTCTGCTTTCGAAGAAGTCCATCTCTTGTCGACTACATCAATCCCTTCAAAAGGGTTCACTTAAAGGCAAACACTGGACCTCCTTTCGACCCCTTCGAAAGAGGTTGAAAGAGTATAGCAGAATTGACCACCTCAACTCCTTTCTAAAGAGTTGAAAAGTCAAGTTACAATATCGAGTTTTGTTTTGTATGACTTAACCTTCTCTTTGAAGCTACTGGGGAAGAATTTTTTCCCTAATTCAATTTTTAACCCAGTTCTTCTAGAAACTAACAATTGAATTGATTCAAGCATGAATTTACATTTGACCATAAGGAAAACCCCCAAATTTAAATTCAAACCATAATTGATTCAAAAAAATGGCTTGGGTTCATACGTAGTAATGGCAAATAGCCCCAATCTGATGAATTCGAATTCAAACCAAAAAACTGACATCGTAGATTGAACAAAATAAGCATAAAAATGAACTTGAAGATAATTTCATATGAGCGGGAAACTCAAATCATCTTCGGAAAAAATAATTTAGAACAGTAATACAAGTTCAAACCCAATGAATTTTGAAATCAGAATTAAGCATGGTGAATCAGTTTGAAAGATAAGATAATGGAGACTTACCTTGAGTCTGAGCTTTTGTTTACTGGAAGTAGAAATTTAGTGAGAAATTGAAATTTTTTATTCTTGCTATAAGTTTTTAATTGCAGGCCAATGAAAAGGGGAAAGAAGGAAGCACAATTTATAAGAAAAGCCAACGCAAAGAACAAACCATTTGATCAAATTTAAATGAATGACCAAGATTTATGTATGAATATGAAAAGGTGAGAAATCTCTACGCTAAGATAAAGGAAGGGTATCGAAGCAGTTGACTTAAAAAGTCAAAGAGCATCCCTTCCCAAAGGGGGGGGGCAAGTATTACCATTAGTCTTCACTTCAACCCTTTCGAAACCATGAAGAATATAGAAGAGGGATTCATAAGAAATGATAGTACTAATAAAACCTTTTGAAGAAGTCGAAGGGATGCTTCAGTAAAAAATTAGAAGGTCCAAGCACTTTTGAAGAGGTCGAAAGGTGATGGAGCCACCCCTTTTTGCTTCAATAAACCCCTTTCTAAGTAGTAACTTCCGCACGCCTAAAGGAGTTTCGAATGTGTTGAAGCTACCTTTCGAAGGAGACGGATGATAGGTTTTTGCATGAGCACTAACCCTTTTGAAACAGTGGTTTCGTCATCATTTACCTTCCGCAACAGAATATATAGCCAAAGCTACCCCTTCGAAAGCATATATTAGCCTTTCGGATTGATTGAAACCATCCAATTATAAAGAAAGTTTACTTAAGTTCAATATAACATTCTCATATACTAGAAGATGGGGGTTCCACATTAGTCGACATGTATGCCTTCGAAAGCTACCTTCCAACGCTTAAACTTTCTTCTATGTTCCGACTCCTTAAAAGGCATAGAGATACACATATCAATGGAATTGAAAGCTCACATCTTTTCTTACTTGCAACAACATAGTAGCACAAAGTGGAGAGCACATCTACTCCTCTCGATGAAGTCGAAAGTAATCAAGTTCTATTTTAAAGCAAAGTAGAAGGACGCCTAAACTTTAGCAGCATCAAAAGGTCGTTAAGGTATTCCTTTTGACTGGGTCGAAAGGTTTGATTCGAAAGGGTTCAACCTGCATATATAAATAAAACACTAGGGGTCTTTTTTGGGGATTCGATTTTCATTCGCTCCAAACTTATTCTTTCTTGAGTTAGTAAACCCTAATTCTAAAATTAGATTGGGGATTTGATTTCATTATATTACCTAAACTATTAGCAATGAAGGAAAATATTATCATTGCAAGTTTATGGCATTCGTGGATGTGATAGCTGATTTAAGGTTTCTACACGATTCTGACTATGATCTGCATGTTTCAACATGATCTAAAGGCTACCCTTCGAGGAAGTCGAAACCTTTTTAATTCAACTAGTATCCTTTGATCATTGAGTCCTAACCTCAAGTCACCTTAACCACTTCGAAAGGATCCTAAACCAATTCAACTAGATCAAAAGGTATTATAAAAAGGGATTCAGGTGTTTCGACCATGTCGAAAGATTTTTAGAAAGAGTTTCAATTGCCTCAACATTCTCAAAAGGTTTTAACTACCTCTATTTGTTCGAAAGGGGGTTTCAAAAGATTCGCTAACACTTTAAACTTTGTTTTGGGGGTGTTGACAAGTTTTCTTGTTAACAATGAATTAAGAATATAACCTTTGAAGCCACTAAGCTATTTTCAAATTTAATTAGCATTAGCTAATGTCAATAAGTGCACTAATGTTAAGGTTAGAATGAATTAAGAATATAACCTTTGAAGCCACTAAACTATTTTCAAATTTAATTAGCATTAGCTAGTGTCAATAAGTGGACTAATGTTAAGGTTAGAATATTATTTATTTAAACCAATTTTGAAACACTATTTCATACTTAGAATGATTTCTTTATTTCATATACAGAACATTATTATCATATCGAATGTGAACATATTTGAATTTATATTCTATATTAGATGAACACAAGTTGAACTTGTGCATTGCTTAAATTAATAAGTATGCTCAGTAATGTAATGCCACTAAGGAAAAATTGACAGTTGATGTTAAGTTATTCGTATAAATTCATTATTCTTTAAAAATATTGGTATATTATATATATTTCAAGAGTACTTAAGAAGATTTATTGAATGATGTTTGCCATTGGTTTTCTAGAAATAAACTAATCTAAATAAATTCAGTCCACAAATGTACATTTTCATCTTCATATAAATAAAATCTAAAATATACCTCTTAATAAATTATGTGCTGAAATCCATGTACATAGAACATGATCATACTATTATATCAATAGATAAGTAGTTCAACATTGGGAAGCATTTAATGATTAATTATTGTAAACAAAAACACTAATTATCGAAGAAAAAGGCTGATTTCTTCATTTCCAACCCCACAAAAAGATTTTAAAATAATTAGCTAATTTACCCTGTAATCATTTAGGCTAATATGACTTTTATCTTTCCATGGAATTGTTTTTCCTTCTTTTTTACTTTTATTATGAACATGGATGACCTTAATGATGATAGAATATGCGAAGAAGACAATTTGTTTGGAAGACGACTGATTTTGAAGAAGATAATGAAACTGATTCTCATGTATTTGTAGTCCGTTTAGTTTTTTGAAGTTGAACATAAGATTTTCTAGGGTTTTCTCCAAAGTAACTAGAATCTGATAGCAACCGAGCTTACGCCTAGCTTAGATTGTTAGTAAACCTAGTGCATGGTGCACTTGGATTGCTATTGAACCTAGTGTAGTATAATACATTGCATAATTTTCTTATCTTTTTTTGAATGTGTTAAACTTTAACTAATTTAATTTTTTAGATTGCATTGTTGGATGAAAAACTAGATGAAGAAATTATTATGAACTATACCAGCGAGTATACTACTTATGATGCATGTGTTCTTCCTTAGTCATTTAATTTTAAATTAGATTATTTGTATAATGCATTTTATTTATGTTCTAATGATAAATATATATTTCCTAATAGAGAAAAAAATAAAAGAGTGGATCGATTACATAGTTAAAAGAGTCGAATTTGTTATAATTGTTTTGAAGTCTGATATTAATTACAAAAAAGAAATCCAAGAATTTATTTATTTATTTATTTTAAATAAATACACACACACACATGTATATATATTTTAAATAGTCAAAGAGGCATTTGAATCGCTAGATCTAGGTCTAGTAAATGGTAATAAAGAAAGGAGTAAACCGAAGAGAGTTTGCCTTTTTGCCTCCTTCCTTTTAAAACCACACATGCTTTCAATTTGTATTTTTAATACATATAACTAAATGCATGCATATCTAAATGATAATTTTGAGACAATAGATGCGTATATGGACGACGAGTGTGTCAATCATAGATGTGAATCTCAACATCTGTATATGTACGCATTAACTATGCACACTTTATTATATGTTGTACATGCACTATATTTACACATGAGTATATTATGATATACTCGTATAATATACAAAAGCATAATAATTAAATTTACTAATTGTCTAATTGGAAAATTAAACAAAATTGGATTTTATGTAAAGTAATTTAATATGATCTAATAAATGAATTTAGACTTCATAGGTCCAATAAGATCCAAAATGACAAAAATTTGAAACTTACCCATTTAACCCGTTGTGCGCTTACTCTGTTCCATTAACGATTGAAGAGTTTGATTTTTTATTACTGATTTGAAGTATGATATTAATTGCACAAGTAGAAATACAAGAGTTTTTCACAGTTATGAACGAAGTGGAGTATACAAAAAAGTATAAAGGAAAAACTAATAATATGAGATTAACGAAAATAAAGGTGCAATCGTCCATTTTGGTTAAAAGCTGTTAAGCTTCCTACTGCAAACAAGTGGATATTAGATGTACATTGTGGCATGCACAATCATTATGCACTCTATAGCAGCGAGGGTTATTCTTTGTTGGTAGACTAATAACTGAAGAAAAAATAGCCATCAAGATGTATAAAAATTTGATGAAACCAAAAGCTATTTTACTCAACTTGAAAAAAATTATTCATCAAGTTGTACGACAATAAAAACAGTTTACAATGTTTTGTCCAAATAAAAAAGAATTGATCGAGTTGGACATTCACAAATACAATACCATTTTTTTTCAAGGTGTGTAAAAAAACTTTATTGTAAACTGCCTTTATTATCATTCACAAGCATACAAAAATCTTGGATTTCTTTTTTGCAGTTAATATCAGACTTCAAAACAACAATAACAACCAGACTTTTCTGGCTGTGCAATCGATCCACTCTTTCATTTTTTCTCTATTAGGAAATATCTATTTATCATTAAAACAGAATTAAAATGGTTTATACAAACAATAATCTAATTCAAAATTAAATGACTAAGAACACATGCATGATAAGTAGTAAGCTCGTTGGTATAGCTCATAATAATGTTTTCATCTTGTTTTTCATCCAACAATGCAATCTAAAAAAAAACATTAGTTGAAGTTTAATACAGTAAAAACATATAAGAAAATTAAGCAATATATTACATTGCATTAGGTTCAGTCCAAGTGCACTATGCACTAGGTTTACTAATAATCCAAAATATGCATAGGCTTGGTTATTATCAAATCCTATTTACTTTGAAGAAAACCCTAGAAAAACTTACGTTCAACTTCAGAAAACTAAATGGATTTCGAATACCTGAGAATCGGTTCCATTATCTTCTTCAAAAGCAGTATTCTTTCAAAAAATCGTCTTCTTCGTATATTTTATCATCATTAAGGTCATCTATGTTACTAATAAACGTAAAGAAGAAGAAAAAATAGAGAATATGAAAAGACAAAAATTATACCAATCAAAATAATTACAGGAATAAACCAGTCAATTGTTTTAAAATATTTTTAGTAGGGTGGAAAAGGAAGAATACATTGTGTTAATAGAATTAGCTGTTTTTTTCGATTCCACAAATCGAACCAAACTGTTAAATTGTTGGTTGAAAAAAAGAGAGAGAACGAAAACTGAAATGCAAAATATTTTGTTTGTCTAGATTCGACCTTCGTCTCCATTGCAAACTGCCAAGTTGTTTCAAGTGTGATATTTTTTACTGGAAGAAGAGAGAACAAAAAATATAGAAAAACATGGCATTTTTGAAACAATTAGAGATGAGAAAAAAGAAACAATAGTGTGTATTTATTATTAGTATTATTTTTTAAATGCAGGATGGGATGAGAGTAAAAAGGTTTGCTAATATAATTATCCAAAAAATAAAATCACATAAAAACAATTTAAAAGGTGCAGGTTAAAAATCTGAAAATCTGACCATATTCAAGCTTTTCTAAAAAGAAGGTCGACGTATCTTGTTAAAGCGTGGGGATAGAACTCTCCGCAGTCACCGCCTTCTTCGTCTTAGATTTAGTAAAAATCAACTTCAAATGGACGCCATTAACAATCTTGATACCGCACCAAAGAAGTACGCTCCTCCTCAGGCTAATAAGTAACTTTGTCACAATTGATTTAGCGTATCATCAGTTCAATCATTCTTTTTAAATCTTAATCATTTTTTATCTTTCAAACTGACCACATCAGGAACCGCTCTCTCAATAGACGGAAATCTGCAGGTACTTTTCGCCTTCTCATTCCCAAGTTCTATTTTTTTTTTTCTTTTTTCGATTTAGTCAAATGTTTTTCATTAGGGTTCCGGATTTATTTACTGTTACCGGTCTATCCGCTGCTGCTTTTGGTGAAAAATAAATTTATACGAAACATGGGTATTTTCTGCTCTATAATGCGGTTGTGAAATATGATAAAATCATAGTAGGTTATTAAGCATTGAATGCAACATTTGTAATAACTGTATGTTAATTTATTTATGACCGTTTACCACACCATATACTTAATAGAGAAGACAATCTTAAGTTAGATGACGATTTGTATTATTTATCAAATATATACAGTAGTAAAACTACCTTATGGTTGATATTTATTCTAACATTATCTGTAATAAGTACTCAATTAAGTAATGCAATAATTCTGCCCATCAAAAGTTAACTGCCCCCGAAATCCACCAATTTAAATTCAGCACCTTTTGTACTTTGAAATTTCGGGCCTTCTAGCATCTTCCAAGGTAGTGTAAGGTGTTCTAAAATAATATTCTAATTTCTAAGTTTAATGGAAATGATTTCTTATGCCTACTCACAAAAGATTTCTAGTAACAAATTTTGTTTCAGTTAGTTGCAATATCATCAATTTTCAGTCTATTTGATGAAAACTTTGGGGAACAAATTTTATCTTAATATTAAGTTTGATTTGTTTGACTGTTGATGTCTGGGCTTATAAATAAAGGTCTATTAAATGAGCACCAATAAACATTAGAGAGTTATAAAATTGTGGTCGGCCATTTGAACACGAAATAAAACACAATTTGTGATACAATAGATCTGGACCATCGGATCTTTTTGTCCTTATAGAGGAGGTGGAAATCAGAAGGAGATATAATGGTTGAGATCTTTTATATCACCATTCGTATCTACAAATTGTGTTCAAATAGAATTTCCTTATAAAATTTTAATTCAATAATTTTTATTAGGAAACAATAAGTAAATGAATGGGTCCCTTAGCAAGTAACTTCTTGTTTTTAAACCACCCATTATTCCTTTTCTTTAATATTCTTCTTTCAAAATTAATTAATCTCTTTAAACACATTAAATTGTAGTTTTTTCTTAATTTAATGTCAAAACCGCAAGGTTCATGGATAAGTACGAAAAAAACGAGTGTGATGATTTTTTTTATGATTATAGAATCATAGCTAGTAATGAATATTAATTTGTGATGAAAATTTACTCAAAAGTAATGGTGTATTTTGTCATGGTAATTTTCGAAGCATACCCCTCAAAAACTTATATTCTTGCACAAACCTCCTAAAAATAGTAGATTCAAGAGATTTACGTTTTATTATTCATGCATACTTGTATGCTATATTTTTTTTTACTTTATATTGATTATAAAATGATATTTGAATAAGTAAAGGCATCAATTCTTTTTTCAACCGTAATAATTTATATTTTTAAAATTAATTTTGATGCTTGTGTTTCTATACTTAAACCTAAATTTATGTTTCTCTCTTGTTTCATCTTTATTTTTATAGAAACAATAAAATTTGAATTGTAGATTTAGGTAACTATCTTGGTATTTTCCATTTCAATATGGATTGAATGATTTTTTTCAATTGCGGTATAAATTTGGTTTTGGATCAAGATTTAAGAATCAAATCATAGGAGAGATTAAATTTGAAAAAAAATTCAAATTTAAAATTTGAGTTGCTTGACAATAATGCTTCTAGCAGTACTTTCTGAACAAGTTTATATAGATCAAGTATTAAATCTCAAAAATTGAGTCTTTGTGAATATGTATTTGTTCAAGCATATAATTCTGAAGAGATGAGAGGTAAAGAGGAGAGGAGTAAGAGAAGTATAATTTTTGTAGAAGTAAACACAAACACGCAAACAAAAGAAGAGATGAAAATTGTTTCAAGTTCAATAATTATATTTAATAAGAGAAATACAACTCATTTGATTTTTCATACGCAGCAAACTATAAACTTGGTTTTATATGCTAGTCTTACACAATGTTCAAATAAATAATTATTATTACGTCGACAATTATAGTCACTCTTTCAACGAAATGAAACTTAGGTTCAAGTTGAAAAGTTGTCTTAAAAATTGAACCGTATTAACAAATGCCTACACACTTTTCAATGTAACCATTCAATTCAAGCTTATCTTTCCAACATTCTTCTTAAGCTTGATTTGGAAATACTCCAAACTTTTCTTTTAAGTTTTACAAAAGTTACACGTTTCAATGCCTTTGTAAACATATCTGCTAATTGATCTTTTATTTTGCAATACATCACATCGACTTCTTCGTCTTTCATTATCTCACGAATAAAATGGTGCTTAATTCGAATATGCTTGCTCTTATGATGGAACACGGTTTCTTTGATAAATAAATTGCTAAACTATTATCACAAAGTGATATAGTACATTTAGCTTGATCGTGCTTTAATCTTTTAACATCCACCTAAGTCAAAGTGCTTGACAATCCGCCGAGGCCAATGAGATGTATTCTGCTTTAGTGGTAGAAAGGGTAACAATATCTTACTTTTTTGAATTCCTCAAAGTAGCACATGGACCAAGCTAAACAGATAACCTGAGATACTATTGCCATTGTCGATATTTCCTCCACAATATCTGTCACAAAATCCAATCAAACATGGGTCTTTCACACTTTTATAATGTATCCCAGGATCAATGGTACTAAGAACATATCTTAGTATTCTCTTACCACCTCCTCAATGACTTGTTTTAGGTAACCCTTTGAATCGCCTAATTATGCTTACCGCAAATGCAATATCAAGTCTCATCGTCGTTGGATACATAAGACTCTTCACTAGGCTACAGTAGAAACTTCCATAAACTATTTTACCATCATCTTACTTAGCTTTAATTCGACTTCCATAGCAGTACAAGTGAAATTGCATTCTCCAACCTGAAATGTTTCAATAAATCCATCGCATACTTCTTTTGCTATATAAAATACCATCATCAATTTGTTTTACGTCGATACCAAGAATGTAATGGAGAAGCCCCAAGTTAGTTATTTTGAATTCTTTCATCATGCATGCTTTAAATTCTTCACATAAATTACTAGAATTTTTAGTAAATATCAAAACATCAACATATAAGCAAATTATCAAATAGTTACCTTGTATGTCTTCTTTGACATAGATTGTATGCTAATGAGGACACTTTTTGAATCATGCCTTCATAAAGAATCCATCGATACGATTGTACCATGCTTTCGGTGCTTGCTTCAAACCATTCAAAGCCTTCTTTAAACGAAACACCTTCTTCTCGTTTTCTTTCTTTGTATAACCAATTGGGTTCTTCACATAAATTTCTTCATGAAGAGCTCCATTCAGAAATGTTGATTTGACATCTATTTGATATATCTTCCATTGTTCTTGTGCATCTAAAGTTAAAACCAAACGAATTATTTCAAGACAAGCGATTCAAAACCAGATTTGGTGATTTTGACGTATAGAATTGTATTGAAATCTGGTTGCAATAGCAAGATCTATCAATAAAAACTATAAAGTGGGCATTGGTTAGAGATTAGCCGAACCGCAATAAAATATCATGTGTTCTTTCTTTCTTTTATTGCTTTCTTCCATTTTAATTTTGTTTTTAATCATTTAGTGGTGTTCGACTAACTTATGATTAACATTTTTTGATATTTTGACTAAGAAAGAGTATCAGGGACAGATCTGTGATTGCTAATAGGATTTGAATAAAATCTCCAATGAGGTCCGACGAAAATAACTCCTTGAAAGACTCCAAGTAGACAAGTGATAGAGAAAGAAGGAACGGGTGCTGGAGCACATAAAACACATCATGAAGAGAATTAAGAAGGAACTTAGACTTAACCATAAGTTGTGACAAAGCAAGAGTTAGGATAACAACTAACGTAAATAAGATGTAAATATCTTAGCTCGCCATCATGGAAGAAATAAAGAAACAATTTACTTCAATGCAGCTGCTCCGTCCAGGAGAAGAATCCCATTTGAGATATCACGGTGATAGAGAAGATACTTCATCTGGGTCGAACACTGAAAGTTCCGCAGATCGACATAGAAATGGAAAACAAAAAGGTTCGAGAAGGGGGTGCTGGAGGTTTTTGGAGACAAAAGAGAAGTTGGAGCTGAAGCTCCAATTTGATGGTGGGTCGGTACCGACCCATCATGGATCAATATAGATCTATTAGGAGCTCAACAAGATAATGGTGTTAGCTCTGGAAGTGAGGAAGATGCTTAGGAAAGTCAGAACGTGGGTCCTCGCGATGGAGTTGCTGAAAGGAATAAACGGCAGAGAAGACATGATCTAATAAGGCATCAAACGAGACCTGAACGAATGCACTCCCCAGAGATGGGGAGACCTAGGCGTCGTTATGGTAGTCGTGATCATTTGTAGAGTCGAACACACGGTAATGCACGCGAAGGCCGTCGTTTAGAGAGGGAAGGAAATGATGGGAATCACTAAAACGATTTGAAGATTGCTTTAACAGAATTAGCAGTAGGACCATAGCTGAGAGACCTAATAGGAATCCTTTTACTGAGGAGATTAGAGTGGCTCAATACCCTAGAAAGTTCGTCGTGCCGACGATACCTAGCTATAATGGGTTGACTAACTCGATGCAACACTTAATGATGTATGACTCAAGGTTCAAAATTCCATTTTCCGTTTCCGTTCCGGCCGTTGGTAATTTTAAAATTTTCAGTTTCGTTCCGAAAATTTCGAAAGTTCCGCTTTAATTCCATTTTTCAAATACTGTCATAAATTTATACTACATTTTTTACGTT
Source organism: Allium fistulosum (assembly GCA_030737815.1). NCBI lineage: Eukaryota > Viridiplantae > Streptophyta > Magnoliopsida > Asparagales > Amaryllidaceae > Allium > Allium fistulosum. The sequence continues at coordinate 744,359,222 of CM060905.1, read as the reverse complement.
AGATATAAAATATACACTCTAACTAAAAACCATTGTTCAAAATTTTGCATTGTTCATTTGAGCTTTTAAAATTTTGATCAATTTTGATTTTTTTTATTATGATTCGATATAAATTAATAAAAGTATAACTACTTTTTTTATGAAACTACATGATTTTTTGTCCGTTTATTTATTGTTCCGTTTAATTTGTTTTTTTAATTGCTATATATTTGTTGTATTTTTTATAGTTTTTTTCAATATTTAAAAAGCAAATCCAGAATTTTAACCGGAACCAGAACGGAATCACCGGAATAACCGGAATTCCACTGGAATTTTGAACCATGGTATGACTGACATAAGGATGATGTTAGAGCTGATGATAATGTCAAGTGTAGGTGTTTTCCCCTCTTCCTAGGAGGGTTGACGACGATGTGGTTTTGCAAGTTGGAATCCGGGACCATATCGTATTGTAAAGAATTGGCGAATAAATTTCCGAATTAGTTTCGAATTCACTCGGCTCAACCTAAGAATGCAATGCCATTAGCAAATCTGCATCAACGAACGGGTGAAACTTTGAAGAGCTTTCTAAAACGGTTCAACGTTGTGGAAGGTGAAGAACCCTAGAGACGATGTTGTGTTAATGTCATTAGTAGATGTTGTAAACAAACGAATTAATTCCAGGAGGTGGTTGAAAATGAAGAAACCGATTGCAATTAAAGGATTTTCACAGGAATGCTAAACAATTTGTGGGTTTGGAAGAGACGGACTTGGAGGATGAAATGGGCATTGGCGGTCAAACTGGACCGAGCAACGTCGAGAAAAGTAATGTGGTTGTCAAGCAAGATAGTGACAATGGTAATGATAGTTATGGGAATGGCAACAATAAGCGGAAAAATAACAACGTTGGAGGTAAAAAGCAAGATCCAAGAAAGCGTTTTAGATTCAACCGTGATGGGAAGTACACAGAGTTGACTGACTTGTTGAGAACATCTACCTTACAACATAAGGTGGGTACAGTGAGATAAAAAATCTGCCCTGATGGAGGCTACTAACGAAGAGAAGCATTCAAAGAAATATTGTAGGTTCCATGAGATACATGGCCACAATACAAATGAATGTCATCACTTAAAGGATATGATAGAAGAGATGATAAGAAAGCAGTTCAACGACATGTGAGAAACCCGTCGGAGGGCAGATAAGGAAAGGTTCAACCTCCAAGGTAGCTGCCTCGGGGTAACAGAGAAGAGACCAATGGCGAGGGTGCAAGGTTGCCAAGGCACAACTTGGCGATCAACACTATTTTTCAAGGTCCCCATTCAACGGAGAAGAGTTGGATGAAACGAAGAGGTTCAAGAGCTCACCAAGGCACTTTTTTTAGGAAGTATGCTACGTAATAAAGAAGGGTACACCCGTTAAACAACAGCGAAGAATCGACGATCCTTTTTAAACAAGCATTCCACGAGATACAACTCAATGAAAAAGATCCGATGTCTTGTAAATCCCAACATCAAGGATTTACCAAAGAGGCAACAACTCTGATTGGTTGCATTAAGTTGTCTGTTCAACCTAGATATGGTACCGTAAAGTGATACAAGTTGAAAACTTCATTGTGGTGGATGACTTCACCTACAACATGTTTGTGGGTCGCTCGGCCATAGTAGATTAGCGAATTGCACTTGCTCAGTGGTGCTTGACGATGAATTTCGACGGATGACAGAGTAGATGCAATTCAAGAAGACCAAAGCACTGGTCGATAGTGCTATGTTGCAGAGCCGTAGGAAGCGCGATGCAAGGAGGAGGGAAAGATATAGAAAAGGCTCTTTGTATTAAAAACCAAGATGCATAACAATTACTGTCTAAGCCTCGGGTTGGGTCGTTAGCAACAATAGAGAACTATGGACTTACGGAAAGAACCGTATGAGGCAAGGGAGAAACCGATGGAGCTGGTGGATGAGATCTAAGTGAATGAAGATGATCCGACGAAGATTGGATCTAAACTTGGCTTGAGGATCAAGAAGGAATTGGCTAGGTAACCTGGGTTTTGATAGGGAATAAGGATGTGTTCGTATGGACTCACTCTTACGTGTGCGGGATTTCGTTTGAAGTTGTGTGTCACACACCGAATGTCAACCAAATCTTTGTCCCAGCAAAACAGAAACGACACAACACAGAACCGAAGAGATCCGCTGCTTTAAAGGAGGAAATGGATAAGCTATTGGTGAACGACTTTATCAGAGATGCTCTTTATCTGGAATGTGGAGCTAATCACGTGATGGTTAGGAAAACTAACGAAAAGTGGTAGACATGTATTTAATTATTCTGACTTGAATAAGACATGCTTGAAGAATTGCTTTCCGCTTTCATGAATTGACTGACATGTGGATGAGACAGTCAGATACGAACTTTTATCATTTATGAACGCATATTCCCGCTACAACCAGATTGTGATGCACGTCCTAGATTAAGAGCATACAATCTTTATTATGGATTCGGGACTGTATTGGTACAATATTTTGCCGTTCGGTGTGAAGAACACTAGAGTTATTTAACAACGTTTGGTAATAAAATGTTTGTGAAGCAAATCGAACAACCTATGGAAGTCTATGTGTATGATACGCTAGTAAAGTCTCAAAAATCAACTGACCACATAAGCGACCTCTCGAAAATGTTTGATGTGCTTCAAAAGTATGGAATGAAGCCGAATCCATTAAAGTGTTCAGTTAGAGTCACATCAAACAAATTTAAGGGTTTATTGTAAACTCAAAGGGCATTGAAGCTAACTCGGGTCAGATTGTAATTTTAAAGAAGGTTTTAACCCCATGGTCAAAGAGAGAAATGCAGAGCTTGAATGACAAAGTTATTGTTTTAAGTAGGTTCATCTCAAAGGCTATTGATAAATGCATATTATTCTTTGATGTCTTCAAGAAGGAAATGGAAAGTTCTAATGAACAGATGAGTGCAAAGATGCTTTTCAGAATCTGTTGGAACATCTCCAAAAACCACCGATCCTATCAAAGTCTTTGAAATGCGAGGACTTATACATCTACTTAGCAATGTTGACTCAAGCATCGAGTGCGATATTGGTACGTAAGGAATATAAAGATCTAAAGGTCAGTGTATCATATAAGCAAGCAGTTCGATGGAGCGGAAGAACGATATCCGAAGTTGGAGAAATTGGCATACTGCTTGTTGATGGCATCGAGAAAGTTGATACCGTATTTTCAGGCTCATAAGAGCGTTGGCGAAGCGACCTCTTAGGCAAGTATTGAATCGCCCCGAGACTTTGAGATAATTATTGAAATCGAACATCAAGATGAGTCGGTATGAAATCACTTATCATCTTAGGAAAATGATTCGAGGACAAGCATTGATGGAGTTAATTGCTAAATCCACCATCTGGGATGGCGAGACGGAAGAGGAATTGGTTGAGCTTTCTCAATGAAAGTTGTACGTTGACGGAACGTCCATTGATAACGATTCCGGAGCGGGAGTAGTTCTGATCATTCCGAAGGGTCGAAGGATCTGTTATGTGTTGAACTTGAGTTCTATGCGACGAACAATAAAGCAGAGTACGAAGCTTTAATAGCATGACTCAAGATATTGAAGAAGTTGGAAATGCGGACACTGCACATAATGATTCCAAATTGGTACTTTGTCAGGTCAAGAATGAATTCCAAGCTAAGCGTGTATGACTCGCCACTTACCTGTCTAAAGTGTTGGAACTGCTGGATGATATTGAATACTACACGATAACGTATATCCCGTAAAGGAGAATACAAATGCAGGCTCATTAGTCAAATTGGCTAGCTCAGGCGGTGTGCAACTGTTAGTGATCATTCCAGTGGAGATGTTGAAATCTCGGAGTATAGATGAAATGAGACATTGACTACATCTTGGAGATCGAGGAGGAGTCATGGATGACTCTGTTCAAGGATCATTTGCTAAAAGAACTCTCTTGAAGAATTGAAACGATAAGAGGAAGCTCTTGCCTAAGGTACCCCGTAACATTATGCAAGGAGTCGTGTCTAAGAGGACCCTCTACTCCCTGCTAAGGTGCGTCGATGAGGATAAAGCTAAAAAGATCACAGTGAATGTTCACGAAGGAAGCTATGGTGATCATGTCTTGGGATTAAATTTAGCAAAGAATATTCTTTGTTATGGATATTTCTAAGCGACTGTAAACCAAGATGCAGCAGAATACTCGAGAAAATGCTATAAGTGGCAGAGTTCTACGAAGGTATCAAGATTCTCATCCAAGGTGCTTATGCAGATGGTTAGCCCGTGACCATTTGCAATTTTGGGAATTGATATTATTGGAGTGCTACCAATGTCACGCGAAGGAGCGAAGTATGCATTTGTAGCAGTGGACTACTTCACGAAATGAGTCAAGGCGGAGCCCTTCACCACAATCACTTCGATGGAAGTAGTGAAAAACATTGGCATTATGGACAGGCAGCACATCCACATGTGACTGGACAGGCGAAGGTGTTGAATTATCAAATCCATTAGAAAGTAGCGATTGAAACGAGCTAAGAGCAATTGAATGAATGTGTTATTATTGGCATTATGGGCTTATCAGACAACTCAAAAGTCCGCAACCGAACACACTTCATTCGCGTTGGCTTATGAAATTGAAATCATGATTCCAGTTGAAGCTAAATTTATGAAACTGAAATCATGATTCCAGTTGGCTTTCAAAATACAAATATTTTTGGTGTGCACTTAGTACTTGAAATTCTACTTAAGAGTCGAGGTCGTTGGTCAAAAAGGTAGAATCAACAATATCATTTCTTTTATTTCTACAAAGGTTTTTATTTACTATTTTTTTACCTGTTGTTTACATGACCGAACGATAATTGTAGTACAGTGGTAGCATGCAGTGTGATTGACAAAGCCACTTCAGCTCTATGGAGTTCTTTAATTTTGCGACAGACCCTTTTTTTATATAATTTCACAACACCCTAGCGATTTTGTGTAGAATGTATAAGGCAAGAATAAAGCATTTTTCTCTATAAAATACACTGTTATACCATCGTCTATTAACTGAGTTCACATTTTCTCTGTAATTTCTTTTGCCAAAATTGAAAAGTAACGTGTGGTAATTTTATTCCATTTTATAATAAAACAATACCATCAACATACTGTGTATTAACACTTCAATTGCTTACCGTTCTGATTACAATTAACAAAATAACTTAGCAAATAAAAGTATCAATTGAAGTAGTACACCTTCATTTTAAAATAACATTATCAGTGTTCTTTGTCTCTGTGTTGGCATACAAGATAATTCACAAACATGACATAATAACAACATGATCAAACCAATTTTCAAAATAAGAAAAAATAATAATAAAATAAAATAAAACACGACGATAGAAGTTATCATCATAAAACTTGTCTAATGTTATGATACATAAGTTACAATTCAAATAATATCCAACGCCAACGTTAATCCATAAAGTGTTACAATGATTCATAAGTTGAAATTAAAACCCTTCCAAAATTGCAAAGTAAAACAAATTTCAACCAGTAAGTTACATTTTCAAATCATCCGTTACTGACCCGTAATTTGATGTCCATTTAATAGCTTCCTTAAGAGATCACTGCTTCCCAAATAACTACTTAAGTCTTTATAGACTTTAGAATAATCGACGATATAACTAAGATTCAGCTTATCAATTTTTTTTTGAAATTAGTGGTTCCGTTGTCCATTACAAAGAAATACAACTTAACCGCGTGAAATGAATTGGTTCTCAAAATTGACTGTGTAATCAACAACTTAAATTACTCATGAACATATCAAATATGAGCATACAATGAAGGGGACTGTCAATCTCTTTTCTTTATGATTTACCATTTACACTTACTTTCATTTGCTTTTTTTTTAAAGAAAAGGAAGAGGAGTGACAATAGTGGAAGGAAGAATAATTATCACTTCCCATAATTAAAATCTTCTACAATTACTATTGTTTGATGACATTTGGAACATAGCTTTACTGCTTTTTCTACCTACTGTATTCGACATCTTAATGAAGAGGGCATTAGTAATTCAGTTATGTACACTTTTCACCTTATTACAATGCATTTATGTAAGCCAACCTTTATATAACATCATCATGGAGTTGATGAAGCTATAGAAGCCAATGTTTGAGGTTTCGACAGAGACACTAAGATTCCGGTCGTTTCGTTTCGACTTCATAGGGGACAAAAACAAAATCAGATAGAAACACCGGTTCCATAAAAAAAGCTTCTAAACTTTAAATTATAGAAGAAACTCAGAACAAGAATTAATTTGAATTTCATATATATATGAATATTCAAAATCTAAAATTTTAACTTAGTAAGCATATAGAATCATGAAATATATAAATGATGTAACTAAAAAAAAGTTGAAAATAAAGTAATGAATAAATATTTTTTTAGTGTTATATGAAAAATAATTGTTTTAATAAATTAAGTAAAGTGGAACTTAGGCACGCATCATTCTTTTCGAACTTATTTAGCAGCGGTTCCTCTCCAACACCTAGTTTCAGTAAACCCCCTCTATAAGTTTCGAAATTATTTGTTTTTTTGTTTTTTTAGAATTCTGTAATGCGCTATTTGTTGTTATTTCCAAGAAAAAAACAAATTTCCAAAAATCTGCATTCTTTTTTGCAATATTTGCAATTTAGACTGCAAAATTTGTAGTTTTTGTTGCAAATATATATAAAAAAATTGAACTTTTTTAAAGTTGCTCAGATTTTATGTCGTTGCATGCGAATCTAAAATGTGAAAAACAATGAAAAAAAATCATTGAAAATAATTAGAGGGGCGTTTGGTGGAATGTGTTTTTGAGAGGGGGACGCCATGCATTTTAAAACAAAAGGAAGATGTTTTAAACATCGTCCCTTAAACAAATATATGTGCGAGTATATTAAAAATAAATAATGAAACCCGAAACCGAAATCGAAATTCCTGAAATAACGAATTAGATTGAAATTCCTAAAATTACAAAAGACCTAAACCAAGATCTCGGACCTTGATAGAAACCATGATAAGTCACTAGTTATCTCATATATGCAAGGGTTTTCTTTAAATGACTAGTGTCATTGTTGATATATCACTAATTATGCTTGTCCATGTTATAGATGTTAAACTCTCTATATAGCATATAATAATACAGGTTAAGGTAACATTTAATATTTTAGCATCTGGTTCAAATTATCCTGCGAACTTAATGAATTGTAGTAGTAATTTAATGTTAATTGAAAAATTCCATTAACAAACATGAATCATTTTGCATCAAAAAGATCCATACATTTGCATTTTGCAAACAGTCGTATTGATACTTACTATCTAGAATCCAACGTTAATTTGCTTCAATTATTAAACTGTTATATAAGTTTAATTTAACGTGCACAGTTTATAAATCATGTTTGAAATACTATCAACAATAATATTACATCTAGACATTAGTTCAATTCAATAATTGCTTATTTATTAGTTTAGAAGATCATGGAAACGCAGTGACCTAAATCAATCAAAATTCAATAGAAGCTTATGTGCTTCAAATTTCTTTATGAGATTATACATACAACCTTCACCATATGAAACTTAATTTTGTTGAATGTGGTTTGATCTTTTGTATTTTATTTTGGAGATCCAAGCAAATTAGATTGGAACCTTAAACTCCTAAAGAATTATACATCTTGGTAAACAAGTTTTTTACTTATTTTGTTGTTATAACTGCTATTGCAAAGATACATCAGTGAGAACAGTTAAAACATTTGGCATAATGATAAATATTCAGTGTCTTGGCGTGATAAAAAAAAAGTATTGCCTTGAAGAAATGTTTGGCAAGCTTTGTTTTTATTAAGAATGGTACCAGTAAATTTTACTTCATTGATACTACTAAAGTAAAAAATAAAAAACAGTTCGCACGAATTTATGTTTTTCGTTGTACTCTTAAATTGATTATCATACCTTAATATTTAGCTAAAATTAATATTATATTGTCTTTGGTAAGTAGAAAAACATATTTTCTTTGGTAAGTAGAAAAACTAAGGGGGTAAAATTATAGTGGGATCATTCTCAGTTTAAAAATTATAGCGGGAGACCTATTATAAGGATCTAAACTAAATTTAAATCCCAACAATACCCAAAACCCTTCGTTTTGGTAAACCATCCTTTAAACTTTGTCTTTCTTCATTTTGTTTCTTCAAATCCAACCGATCCTTCTACAACATATAGGATAAAAAATTACGGGTCAGTTAAAAGGCGATCTGGAAATGTAACTTATTTGTTGAAACTTGTGTTACTTTGTGATTTTGGATAGATTTGAAGTTATGGGTCATGTAAGATATATGGGTTAAAATTTGTATTAGAATGTTGGATGAATTGAAACTTTCGTATCATGACATTAAATGTGTTTTATGCTGATAGTGTCTATCATTGTTTTTTCATGAAAAAAAAAGGTTTAATTATTTTTTATTTTGTTATGTTAAGTATTACATTGTATGCTGACACAGAAATGAAGGTACACTGATATTGTCATGTATACTACATCAGTTGATACCTTTGTTACGTTATTTTGTTATTTTTTGATAAGATGGTAGACAATTGATATGTTAATAGACAATGTGTTCATGGTGTTTTTTGGTATAAAACAGTATGAAATTACCATGACATTTTCTTATTTCTGTAAAAAACAGAGGGGAAAAAAATAAGAGGAAAAAAACTCAGTTAATAGACGATGATATAACATTGTATTTTACAGAAAAGAATGTTTTATCCTTACCTTGTATATTCTAAAGGAAAACTTGTGTTATGACATTTTTCTCTAAAATTTTTGTGTAACTGCATTACATGCTACCGAAGTTTGCAATTTACATTTATTCAGAACATAGAAGGCAGGAAAAGTTGGAAGAAAAGTACATACAGAAATAAGAGAAATCATACATAATCATATTTCCGATGGTGTAAATTTTCATCACAAAATAATAATTATTGCTCATTTAGATGATTCTATTCTCAGTATTATTCCACCACAATCACTCTTATAGTTTTTATCAACAGATCTTTTGATTTTGACATTGAATTTTAACACAATTTATTCTTTTATTAGTTTTAAAGAGATTAATTAATTTAGAAGGAAGATTAATGCAGAAGAGGGTAGTTTGGGAACAATTTTTTTGGCTAAGAGGATCTATTCATTTAGCCCTCTCCTAATAATTGTTTTTTGATCAAATTTTTACCTCTTATTAGTATTTATTGTTTCTCCTTCGGTAACCTTCTTTTTGTATCTTACTGCACTGAACTACTGACTATTCTTAAGATGTCCGACTTAATCTAATCATCAAAATCATTGTTGCATATGCTATATAAATGAAAAAAAAGCACTAAAATTCAAGTATGATGGTCGGCAAACTGAAAGTTTCTCCCATTGAATGCCATATCATGGGCTATGCTGCTTATTTTTTGGCGTCCTCACATAAGTTTGTACTTATGTTTTTGTTAGTAAATTGCGTTGTATCTTACCTTGAAATATTAATACTTTGTTAGGATATGTCCATGCTATACTGTATCCTCACAAGGAACCTATGCTTTATAATTAACATTTGTTTGCTTGGGTAGAAAAAGCTGAAAGTGATAAAAGTCAAGGGTCTTTTTTCAGAAACTCTCAGCCAATTAATCATACTGAAGCCGGCCCTAGCAATTTTCAAAACCAGATGAGTCATGTAGGATTGATACATCTCAATGGATGTAGTACCAGTGCAAGTGAAGCTTCACAACTATTGAATAATCGTAAGTCCTCATGCACTACTAATTTCTGAAGTTTCAAACAGACTATATTAATTAGCAGCATTCTACGCACACGGGTGCGTGCGCGCGTGCGCACACACACAAAAACCTAATGGTTGAAACATTGAGTTGAGAAGTAAAAACTAAAAATAAATACAGATTTTGGTTAAAGCATAAGCCCTGTTGATTCACTTGGATGTTGATTATGGGGATGGATATAATTTTTGAGAGGCATGGGTGAAGCTTGGTTTCCAAGTTATCAAAAGTAAAATAGAATAATAAATAGAGAAATATGTACTTGCAACTTAACTTTCAGAGTGAAATTGTGAAGAAAATTGGTATGCATTGACCATATAAAAATACACAATGCAGTTTGTATATTGTTTCTTTGGTGGTATTCTAGAAAATAACTGTTTTGGTCTTGATACTTCCACGCAGAGTAACATTAGTCCAATAGTTTGTAGACATAACATATTGGACTTGCATTTTTATTCCTGATTAAATAAATATTATCCTGAAGCTGCACCGTGTTAACTGTACATGGTTTAGTATAAAGGTCCAAAACTCCTGCACATGGCTATGTAAGTAAAAATGATTCTTAGAGGGAGAGTGATTTAAAATAAATTTGATTTCCATGGGTAAAGTCATGGTGATGCAGCGCAGAATGTTAAAGGCATAGGTCGCTCACGACCTAAGGAGTTTGTAGGTCGCTCACGACCTAACAAAGTAGAGGAGGGAGCGAGTGATGCTGGGAGGAGTGGTTTAGCGACCTATGATAAGTCGCTAAGCGAGCTAAAGAGCGGCACAGTCCAAGTTGGTGAAGTGTTAGGTCGCATACGACCTAACGAGGCCTTTAGGTCGCTCCAACGACCTACCGGAGATTTGCAAGCTAACGAGCTAAAAGGAAAGGCGCTCAAACGACTTAACGAGTTACGACTTACCTTAGGTCGCGGGGTTAAGTTTCGATCTAAGTTAGGTCGCGGGAAGCTGCAAAGAGATAGGTCGCTCACTATAGATCGCGAGATGGAAATTCGATCTATGGTAGGTCGCGGAGTTTTGATTCGACCTAAGTTAGGTCGCGTAAACGAGTTACGACCTAAGATAAGTCGCGAGGACTTAGGTCGCAAGGCTTAGGTCGCGAAGCTTCTGAAACCGCTTATCTTTTAGGTCGCAAAGCTCTGGATGCCGTTGAATCTTAGACCGTGTTAATCTCTGCCGCTGATATCTTAAGTCGTAAAGTCCTAAGTCGCAGAAGCTTGTAGCCGAAGATCTTGATGCCGCGTCAATCTGAGCCGTTGATTATGTTAAGTCGCGAAGAAGGCTAGGTCGTTGATGGGAAGCTGCTGTGTACTTTAGGTCGTGTACGACCTATGTGAGTCGTTGTAATGTGTTGTATATTTTCTTAAGTCGTAGCCTGTTTGTTTTTAGGTCGTTTGTTGTATGTCGTATGCTTTGTTAAGTCGTGTACTTTTTAGGTCGCTCCATTATAGGTCGTAGGTCGCTCACGACCTAAGAGTTGTACTATTTTCAGTGTTGAGTTGTAAAATGCTATAAATAGGCGTGAGTTGTACATTTTGAAGGTTGTTGATTTTTGAATAAAATTCTCTTTGATTGCTGTGTGCTTTCATCTAAATTGGTAGTTGAGTGTAATCTCCTATCTCCTCTTTCGGTTAATCGAGTGCGCTCGATTCAACGATTGTAGAAGCCGATTCGCGGAATCAAGTGCGCTTGATCAACGCTTGAAGAATTGAAGATCTTTGAACCCGGTATCGTGCGCGATCAACGAGTTCGGGATAGCTAGAATTCGGTATCTTCGGATCAACGAATTTGAGCATTTCAGTATCTTCCAATCCACCGATTACTACATTCAACGACCCATAAGTACCATAAAAGGTTTTATATATACTTCTCTGAATGTAGTAATCGGTGGATTGGAAGATACTGAAATGCCCAAATTCGTTGATCCGAAGATACCGAATTCTAGCTATCCCGAACTCGTTGATCGCGCACGATACCGGGTTCAAAGATCTTCAATTCTTCAAGCGTTGATCAAGCGCACTTGATTCCGCGAATCGGCTTCTACAATCGTTGAATCGAGCGCACTCGATTAACCGAAAGAGGAGATAGGAGATTACACTCAACTACCAATTTAGATGAAAGCACACAGCAATCAAAGAGAATTTTATTCAAAAATCAACAACCTTCAAAATGTACAACTCACGCCTATTTATAGCATTTTACAACTCAACACTGAAAATAGTACAACTCTTAGGTCGTGAGCGACCTACGACCTATAATGGAGCGACCTAAAAAGTACACGACTTAACAAAGCATACGACATACAACAAACGACCTAAAAACAAACAGGCTACGACTTAAGAAAATATACAACACATTACAACGACTCACATAGATCGTACACGACTTAAAGTACACAGCAGCTTCCCATCAACGACCTAGCCTTCTTCGCGACTTAACATAATCAACGGCTCAGATTGACGCGGCATCAAGATCTTCGGCTACAAGCTTCTGCGACTTAGGACTTTACGACTTAAGATATCAGCGGCAGAGATTAACACGGTCTAAGATTCAACGGCATCCAGAGCTTTGCGACCTAAAAGATAAGCGGTTTCAGAAGCTTCGCGACCTAAGCCTTGCGACCTAAGTCCTCGCGACTTAACTCTCCAGATTACCCAGCGACCTATCTTAGGTCGTAACTCGTTTACGCGACCTAACTTAGGTCGAATCAAAACTCCGCGACCTACCATAGATCGAATTTCCATCTCGCGATCTATAGTGAGCGACCTATCTCTTTGCAGCTTCCCGCGACCTAACTTAGATCGAAACTTAACCCCGCGACCTAAGGTAAGTCGTAACTCGTTAGGTCGTTTGAGCGCCTTTCCTTTCAGCTCGTTAGCTTGCAAATCTCCGATAGGTCGTTGGAGCGACCTAAAGGCCTCGTTAGGTCGTATGCGACCTAACACTTCACCAACTTGGACTGTGCCGCTCTTTAGCTCGCTTAGCGACTTATCATAGGTCGCTAAACCACTCCTCCCAGCATCACTCGCTCCCTCCTCTACTTTGTTAGGTCGTGAGCGACCTACAAACTCCTTAGGTCGTGAGCGACCTATGCCTTTAACATTCTGCGCTGCATCATCCTCCTCAGGTTGAGAAAAATTCGACCTTGAATTTGCACCATCCTCTTCCACCATGAGTTCATCCCCGTGGTATGGTATAAGATGTTTAACATTGAACACGTCAGAAGTGTACACATCCTCCGGCAGCTTCAACTTATAGGCATTTTCATTAATTCGTTTCATGATTTCTACATGACCAATTTTCCTGGCTTTCAACTTGTTATAAGTGCCTACTGGAAAACGATCTTTTGTTAACACTGCATAAACCAAATCACCTTCATGAAATTCAACACTCCTTCGTTTCAAATTTGCAGATCGTTTATACTTTTCATTTGCTTTCTCCAATCGTTCCTGAACGATTTTATGACATTCCGTCAACCCTTCAACAAAATCAGCAGCTTTCTTAACTGTCTTCTTTGATTGTGGCACTACCGTTAAATCCAACGGTCCCTTCGGTAAGCTTGAATATACTATCTGAAATGGACTGAACCCTGTGCTACGATTTATCGCATGATTATGGGCAAACTCTGCCTGACATAACTTCACATCCCAACTCTTCAGATTGTCTTGTACAAGACATCTCAACAAATTTCCCAATGATCTGTTAACCACCTCAGTCTGTCCATCTGTTTGCAGATGATAAACACTGCTAAAGTTCAACTTCGTTCCCACCATCTTCCACAAACTTAGCAAAAAATGACTCAGAAAACGAGTATCCCTGTCCGACACAATCGATTCTGGCAATCCATGAAGTCGATAGATCTCTTTGAAAAACAACTGAGCAACATGAACAACATCCGCCGTCTTCTTACAAGCAATAAAATGTGCCATTTTCGAAAATCGATCCACTACCACATAGATGGAATCGTTTCCTCGCTGTGTTCTTGGCAATCTCAACACGAAGTCCATACTTACATCAACCCATGGTTTATTTGGTACAGGTAACGGCATATATAAACCAGCATTAGTCGCAGTTCCTTTCGAAACCTGACAAATATGACAACGCTTCACAAACCTTTTCACCTCTTTCCTCATTGATGGCCAAAAGTAAGACTGTGAAATCAACTGTAAAGTACGGTCTCTCCCAACATGTCCCTCTTCGTGTAACTCCTTGATAATCTTCATTCTCAAACTACCCTCCGGTATGCAATATCGATTTCCTTTAAAAAAAACCCATCAACCATCATAAACTCATCAGTCTTCCCTTCATCGTCCCTTTCAACAAATTTCTTAAAATAAGAGTCTTCTGCAATCTGCTCCGGCAATAATTCAAAACCAGTCACCTCAACTTTCATTGTCGTCAACAAATGATTCCTCCTACTCAAAGCATCAGCTACTCGATTCATCACCCCTGACTTGTGTTTCACAACAAAAGTAAACTGTTGTAGATATGCAATCCACGATGCATGTCTTGCTGAAATCTTATCTTGCCCTTGTAAATGCTTCAATGCTTCATGGTCAGTATACAGAACAAACTCTTTCTGAAATAGATAATGTCTCCAGTGTTTAATAGATTGTACAACAGCATAGAATTCCACATCATACGTACTGTATCTCATCTTTGCTCCTGACAACTTCTCACTGAAATATGCAATTGGACGTCCCTTCTGACTCAATACTCCTCCAATTCCAACCTTGGATGCATCAATATGTAGTTCAAACAACAACTGAAAATCAGGTAATACAAGAATTGGTGCAGATGTCAGCAACTCCTTGATCTTCCCAAAAGCATTCCCTGCTTCCTCTGTCCATGCAAACTGTTTACCCTTCATACAATCCGTAACAGGCGCCATCACACTACTAAAGTGTGGAATAAATCTTCGATAAAATGAAGCCAACCCGTGAAAACTACGAATTTCCGTTATCGTCTTGGGCTGCGGCCAATCTCTGATCGCCTCAACTTTACTCTGGTCCACCTGTATACCTTCCTTCGAGACAACATACCCCAGAAATAAAACGCTATGCGTCATGAACACGCATTTCTTCGTTGCCGCATAGAATTGTTCTTGTCGCAATACCATCAGCACTTCTCTAAGATGATTCAAATGTTCCTCTGGACTCCCACTGTAAATCAGAATATCATCGAAATACACCACCACAAACTTCCCAATGAATGGTCTAAAAATTTGATTCATTACCCTCATGAAAGTACTCGGAGCATTTGATAAGCCAAACGGCATAACCAACCACTCGTATAGACCCTCCCTGGTTTTAAAAGCAGTCTTCCACTCATCTCCTGGTCTGATACGAATTTGATGATATTCGCTCTTCAAATCAATCTTCGAAAATGTAGTAGCTCCGCTTATTTGATCTAACAAGTCATCCAACCTCGGCATTGGAAATCTATATCTCACGGTAATTTTATTCAAGGCTCGACTGTCAGTGCACATCCTCCACGTTCCATCCTTTTTGGGTACCAATAAAGCTGGTACAGCACAAGGACTTAAACTCTCCTGCACACGTCCCTGTTCAAGCAATTCCTCTATCTGCCTCCGCAACTCTTCATGTTCCTTCAGACTCATTTGATAATGTGGTCTGTATGGCAAAACTGCTCCTGGAACAAGATCTATCTGATGTTGTATATCCCTCAACGGTGGCAATTCCGTTGGTAACTCCTCTGGAAATACATCGTCAAATTCTTTCAAAGTTGGTTTAACTTCTTCTGGTATTTCAACCTCTTCACTGCTTTCTCGTCCAATCAACAAGAATACTTCAGGTTCTTCCTCAACCTCCTTAACAAACTCTTTCAAAGATAATAAAGTTTTCAGCTCTTCAATCTCTTCTGACTTACTTTCTCCTTGTGGTCTCTTCTTCGGAACTAGGATAATTTTCGTGCCTTCAAACATAAAATTGTAGCTATTGGTCCGACCGTCATGTAGTACTGCTCGATCATACTGCCATGGTCTTCCCAATAATAAGTGGCAAACATCCATCTCTACTACATCACACCAGATTTCGTCTTTGTATTTCTTCCCAATAGAGAATGGAACTCGAACTCGTCTATCCACTTTCACTTCTCCTCCTTTTCTCAATCATGCTAACTTGTATGGACTCGGATGTTCCTCTGTCTTCAATTTCAACTTTGTCACAGCTTCGGTTGAAATAATATTATCACAGCTTCATGCGTCAATCACAAACTTACACACCTTTCCCAGAATAGTACATGTTGACTGAAAAATATTACTTTTCAACCAACTAGCTTCTTCCTGCTTCGGTGTCAAACACGATCTCCTCAGCATTAGATTACAACCTTCATCTCCTGACGCAATATCATGTTCATCTTCCTCAACTGGACTAGAACACTCCCCATCAACATCCTCATCTTCAACTTCTACAATCATGGTTCGTTTCTTTGACTTTGGACACTCACTGCTTTTATGATCCAATTCCTGACAATTGTAACATTTGAAACCATTGTTAACCCTTGCCTTCTCAACCTCCTTCACCACTGGTCTACTGATAGGTTTAGAAACATTAGAACTTCCACCAACACCCTTCGCTTGATTGTTAGAATTAGTAAACACACCACCTCCTCGTCTACCCTGCTTCTCCCAAGCCAACGCTTTCTGATGTGCTTCCGCTACAGATCTTGGATCGAACATATTAACCATATCCTGGATCTGCATTCTCAATCCCCCAATGAACCTAGATGTCAGCTGCTCTTCTGTTTCCATAATATCATTCCTTGCAATAAGTTGATAGAATTCATCAGCATAGTCATTCACAGATTTCGTTCCTTGTCTCAAATTTTGCAAACGTTGATACATCAAAGATTGATAATTGTAAGGTAAGAACGCTGCTTTCATCAACTTCTTCATCTTCTCCCAAGATTCAACCTTTGACTTCCCCATTCGTTCACGTGTAAGCTTGGTTTGTTGCCACCATGCCAAAGCTCTACCCCTTAACCTCGTAGCAACCAACTTCACTCTACGCTGTTCTGGAACTTCTTTGAAGTCAAAAATCTCCTCGACATTAGCCACCCAATCTAGAAACTCCTCTGCTTGCATACCACCTTTGAATTCAGGAATTTCAGTCTTCATCCCCGACTCCCACTTGTGATCATACTCAGAGTGATTTCTTCCTTGTCCTCGAACACTACCACCATCATATTCCTCTTCAAAATCAGATGTATATCGTTGTCTATCTCGTCCATCCACATCTCTACTTCCATTATGTCTTCCACCATCATCCCTTCTATCTACATTTCTCCGTTCACGATCATTCACGTTCCTTCCACGCCCTTGATCATTTTCAACACTTCTGTCTCGATTAGAATGCGGTGAGACTCTACTTCCCCCATGGTTAGATTCTGGTGAAACCCTTCTCCGATTTTGATTCATCTCCGTCATAAGCTTCTCTAACCGGCCAATTCCTTCGTTAAGCTTTTCACTAAAGTTTTCATTGATTCTTTGCTCCATCTCATCAGCTTCTTCTCTTCGATACAAAGCTTCTACGTTTTGGTGGCGATTAGCTCTTCTTGGCGGCATACTTGAAATCTTTACAAACACTTCAACACTTCAAAATTCAAACACTTTTCGGACTTTGATCCAAAATGAAGCGGATCGAAAACTTCCACTTTGTAGCAAATCGCG
This sequence comes from Allium fistulosum, assembly GCA_030737815.1. Lineage (NCBI taxonomy): Eukaryota > Viridiplantae > Streptophyta > Magnoliopsida > Asparagales > Amaryllidaceae > Allium > Allium fistulosum. The sequence continues at coordinate 744,341,734 of CM060905.1, read as the reverse complement.
ATGAACACGATGGACAAAGTTTCGGCCTCCAATTCAAATCCGATCAAACAACTTCGAACAATGATGAACACTTCTTCCTCTCGGCCACGGCTCAAACTTCAAACTTCTCGGCCAAACAACTTCAACTTCAAATTGAATAGGCTCCAAGTCTCGATCTAGCTATGATTGGCTAGAACAAGCTCTGATACCAAAACTGACGCAGCGGATATTACAAAAACAATGTAGATCGTTGAATGTAGTAATCGGTGGATTGGAAGATACTGAAATGCCCAAATTCGTTGATCCGAAGATACCGAATTCTAGCTATCCCGAACTCGTTGATCGCGCACGATACCGGGTTCAAAGATCTTCAATTCTTCAAGCGTTGATCAAGCGCACTTGATTCCGCGAATCGGCTTCTACAATCGTTGAATCGAGCGCACTCGATTAACCGAAAGAGGAGATAGGAGATTACACTCAACTACCAATTTAGATGAAAGCACACAGCAATCAAAGAGAATTTTATTCAAAAATCAACAACCTTCAAAATGTACAACTCACGTCTATTTATAGCATTTTACAACTCAACATTGAAAATAGTACAACTCTTAGGTCGTGAGCGACCTACGACCTATAATGGAGCGACCTAAAAAGTACACGACTTAACAAAGCATACGACATACAACAAACGACCTAAAAACAAACAGGCTACGACTTAAGAAAATATACAACACATTACAACGACTCACATAGGTCGTACACGACCTAAAGTACACAGCAGCTTCCCATCAACGACCTAGCCTTCTTCGCGACTTAACATAATCAACGGCTCAGATTGACGCGGCATCAAGATCTTCGGCTACAAGCTTCTGCGACTTAGGACTTTACGACTTAAGATATCAGCGGCAGAGATTAACACGGTCTAAGATTCAACGGCATCCAGAGCTTTGCGACCTAAAAGATAAGCGGTTTCAGAAGCTTCGCGACCTAAGCCTTGCGACCTAAGTCCTCGCGACTTAACTCTCCAGATTACCCAGCGACCTATCTTAGGTCGTAACTCGTTTACGCGACCTAACTTAGGTCGAATCAAAACTCCGCGACCTACCATAGATCGAATTTCCATCTCGCGATCTATAGTGAGCGACCTATCTCTTTGCAGCTTCCCGCGACCTAACTTAGATCGAAACTTAACCCCGCGACCTAAGGTAAGTCGTAACTCGTTAGGTCGTTTGAGCGCCTTTCCTTTTAGCTCGTTAGCTTGCAAATCTCCGGTAGGTCGTTGGAGCGACCTAAAGGCCTCGTTAGGTCGTATGCGACCTAACACTTCACCAACTTGGACTGTGCCGCTCTTTAGCTCGCTTAGCGACTTATCATAGGTCGCTAAACCACTCCTCCCAGCATCACTCGCTCCCTCCTCTACTTTGTTAGGTTGTGAGCGACCTACAAACTCCTTAGGTCGTGAGCGACCTATGCCTTTAACATTCTACGCTGCATCACATGGACAAAAAAATCATGCCACAACAGAAATATGTTTAACATTAGTTGTCATTGAGAATTGGAAAAGAACAATGTTACTGCAAGCTTGTAGGTTAAATATCAAGTTTAACTTGCAGTTCCTATTTAAGTGTTACTTGCCACAGCAATTGATAGTCCTTCATCATTACTCATCTGCTTTTATTTCTTATGCTATTTTCTTTTAATCGGTTATAATGCAGCTTCCTTGTACATGTTGTGTAGGTTGGGCTGCTATAATGAACTCTTTTAATGATCCGTCAATAGATCCATCGGGTGAGAAACATACTAAAATGCCATGGTTCATGGTTCTGTAAGCACAATGAGCTTCAAGAGTTACAGGATTAACAGAAGAACAAATTTTATTTATAGGCCCGAGAAAAAAAATATTTCAATTTTAAGCCTCGTTCAAAACTTGTTACAAAAATATGACTTTTCACACACATGCAATTTTTTTTTTTACGCAATTTGAATTTACGCACAAAATTTTACTTGCGCAATTTTTGCGCAATTTCAAATTGAAATTGCGCAAGTGCAATTGGGATTTTGTTTGTGTTCAATTTCAAATGGTACAAATACAAATCCGGACCTAGTGAAAACTTGATCTATTTTTGTAATAACTTTTGAATGAGGCCTAATGTTGGAATATGTTTTTTTATCGAGTCTATAAATAAAATTTGTCCTTAACAAAACTGTGCACTACTTGCTTCTTTCCTTACATTACATACACAGCATCAATTCTTTGCTATGAACCTACATGCAGGTTAATACTGCTTAGGAATAGTCAGGTAGCATAAGGATGACCCTAAATGTGATTCAGAATAGAATATCATTGTGAACAAAAGCATAGGAAAGTAATTATAAGATGGCACCATATTTTAAAAAAGCAAGTCATGCACATCTTATTATAAATCTGACTGCTCATATTGATATACCTTATGTAAAACAGTGATTCAAGGTTAAGATGGACTTGTATATCTCTGCTTGAAATTCCATGTACAAAGTGTTCTTTTGCTAATCTAATTGTCATTGTGTGTATCAGAAAGACCTGTTATGTATTCTGGAGCAGGTGGCTCATCATGGGGACATTTCAAACTTCCACATCAGGTCATATATCTTGTAATACATTTTCTTATCAAAAATATTAGACTGAAGGGTTTCTCCGAGGGTAATTTGTTTCTAGAACCAAGATTGTCAAAATGAGATTCAAATCATAAATCGTAATATCCGAATTTCAAATCGAAACGGGATTTAAATCATAAATTATATATTCAACAAAATCCATCTTTTAAGGTTTGCACACACTGTGAAATTGATTTTTATGTTTGATCTTATACATTAAATCTAAAATTTTATTTTCTCTCTTCTTCCACTTTTATTTTATTTGAAAATAATTAGAATTAGATTTGTGGATCCAAATAAACATATTGAATATATTAGTTTGGAGTGAATGTTTTTTCTAAACTGCGATGTTTGTTTGAATCGGAATTTAAATCGAATCATAAAGGGAGAGATTTAAATCCTAGGATTTTAAGATTTTTAACATCAATGTCTAGAACAACATTTCAGAATAATCAGTTTCAAAGGCGGAAGATAAAAGAAATTATCATTTTTCTAAAGTGTTGTAGAAAAATAATAAACATAAATGACAAATGAAACTGATGCATAACGATAATTTCTTTTATCGTTTGTTCTTTGAACTAATTATTCGAAAGCGTTATCTTAGAAACTTATTACTCTGTACTGAGAAACTCTTCAAGTAAAATTCCCCTTATCCTATTGTTAATATCGAAGTTTTATAATTCACAGATGAATTTTCATAATCAACTGCAACGTGCAATTGAGAGCGTGCCACCCAATAATCCAGGGACTGATGCTGCAGAGCGCATTTGACATGTTGCTTGATTGCTGATCTATTGCAAATCCAAATTAAATGCATTTTGATGATTGCTTCCTAATCTATTAAAAAAAACAGCGGTATTTTGTGATTACAAGGCAGAAATGCTGTTTGCTTAATCTGTTCACACAATCTATCAATGTTTATCATTTAGTTGTTTAACCCCAATGATGATATCTGTAATATAAATTCGAATATTATCGGAACTTTCATCCGGTTAAGAACTATTATTTTTCTTGCATCAGTTGTGTTGTACTCAAAGGAAGCTGACTACTCATCTTTCAGCTATTTATTGAACCTGACTGTCTTATAGAAGTTCTAATATTCTGCTGTCTTTCTATATGTTTTTAGATAGCAGTCAAGTTGGTGTTTGTGTTTTTTATAAGTGATACTTCATTAGATGATATCTCAGAAGTTCGAATTCATGACCTTTAAAATCTCTGTTTAAAGCGTTGTACATCTAAATACTTGAGTTAAAGGTCATCAACTAAGACGATGCAAGATATTTTAGATTTTCAACTGAGGCTGTCCTTGAGTACGTCATTGTATCAAGTGATGCGTCCATCGAAGTTTACTAAGTATATAACTGGATTGTCGAAACGGACGAGTCGGGTCCGCTTTGAGCAACTTAAAACTCGGACCATTAAAATCATAACTCGAAGCCATTTCGAGGCTTCTGGGTATTTTAAACTGATACCTTATTGTGGTCCGTTGAGCTTTTAATCTCAGCTGGACAAAACGGTTATAATACCGATTTTGGAAACACCTTTTTAGCCCGTAACTTTTTAAAAATATTGTACAACTAAATATTTGGAACAAAGAATAACGATGAGACTAAATTTACGGACAAAAATGCTAAAATTGTACAACTAAACAAATAAATGGTACATAAAATGACAAGTACTATTGTCCCAGTGGTTAAATGATTCCATTTTAGTGCGAGAGATCACAATGACATGTTGTATCTAAGTAACAGCCAATCAATTGTCTTATCTCTTCTTTTCTTCCTTGCTTTTTTCGCTCACTTTTGTCTCCCACGTAAATGTTTTCAGTGGTTTTCGTTTCTTTGAGAAGATTTTGATTAAACTTCTGAAATACTAGTGAGAACTTTTGTTTTTGCATCTTTTGTTTTAAATCATTTATTTAAAAGCAAGTGTTCAATACTTTACTTTTGCTTATTAATAGTTCTAAAAGCTGAATCTTCATTTCTTTCATTAATGTCGTCATCATAATTTACAAATCATAATAAATTAAGAAATTTTAATATTAAATTTAAAATATTGAAGTTAACTTTCCAGATTTCAAAATTTAAAAAGCTCAAGTCTTTAATACTTGTAAAAGCTCAAACTTTTAAAACTTCCAATTTAAGAGTTAAGTGTTCTAAATTTCAGTTTTTATAATTTAATATTTTGAAAATTAGTTTTTCTCCTAAAATCCAAAAAGCTGCAAAATTTTGAAACTAATTTTTCAATTTAAAAGCTTCAAAAAGTCAAACCGAAATTCATTAACCCATGTTATTTCTAAGCCTTTTGTTATGAAATTATATCCTAAACGCATGGATGCACTGTCATCCAACACTATAACAAAAACCAGTGCTGGCACTGGCCCTACTACTTATATCTCGCAGCCCAGTCCATATCCTTACTCAACGGCCCATACTCTCCATTCCTCAATCCGGCCCAATATTATATGCACTAGGCCATTACATTTATCTAACAAATCACGCCCCTTATTTCTTTTCTTCAGCTGCGGGCCCAGTAGCCAACCCGATATCCTTTCAGTTTCGCTCCTCCTTTATAGGCCCGCCTAATAATACTCCAATCCCATCCAATCGATATCATGAAACCTAGTTTAAGAGCACAGGCCTTTTACCCACAACCCGATCCTTTCATTTTAAACATCTTCCTTTGCTTGTTTTCCAACATCTCCAGTCGATTACGGGTTGGGTCCTTCCGTGGTCAGGCGCCCATTAAATGGGTGTCTGGTCCCCCTTTTTAAAACCCACTCCCCATTTCCCCCTCCATTTCTCTGCAAATTTATTTTTTTAATTTGTTTTAATAGAAAACTGAAGTGAAATTCCGCCACGTCCAACTAAAATTGCTAGAAGAACGGTTCACATGCATTCAGAGAAACAAACAGAACCATTACACGTTCCTCCGACATCAGGAGTATCAGTTGATGATCTACGTATACTACACGATCTTCCAGATGGTTATCGGCACAGAGCCGAAACCGCATTGACCACGGTACAAGTACACATTAATATATTTGATTATTTTTATATGTACATCCCATAATCATATTAAATAACCGTTAGTATATCTAAAATTATTGATTCATAAATTATCTAGAGGAACATTACATTCATTGTCGTGGTAGTTGGGCCAAGTGCATTATATAGTTTTATGACTCTCTTCCTCGTCCTATTATAGAGAGGCTTAGCTCTTTTGGTTTGTTTTTGTAACGACCCGGATTTTTCGTCGTTTGATTTTGAATATGAAGATTTCGTTTTGAAATTTTAGAATAAATTTAAATTTCAAATATAGCGATTTATCGTAATAAGGAAATAGTGAATAATTGAAATTTGAATTGAATATGAATCGAAATAATTTTTAATATGGATATAAATTCTATTTAAATTAGAATTTAGCTGGTAAGTTTTAAAGCTGAGTATTCAAGTGATTTCGCAAATTTTTGAAATCGTCGATTTAATCGACGCGTTAAAATAGCGATTCGGGACACAGTCTCGGAATTCGACGAAACCAGTTCCGTTGGATCCGTAATAGTGTATTATTATCGGATTTCAAATTTTATAGCGTTTGAATTCACTGTTTGGTCGTACAGGATAGAAACGCCTCGAAATAAATATTGAAAATTTAATATTTTATTTGGGTTCAAAAAAGCTATCTTCTTCATACGATCGAATTGGAGCTCGGAACCTGTTCCATTGCGTTCGAAATAGCGGTATAACATTAGGAACGCCAAGCGGCACACCTCGATAGAGGTTCGGAATTTGCCCGTATATACTACAAGATATTTTGAAAAATAAAATATAAAAGCAAAATCAAATCAACAGTCAAACCTAACCTGTCTCAGCCGACCTAGCCTAATCACAACCACCATAAACAGTACTACGAAGCCGCCTTTCATCTTTTAAAACACGCCCTTTTTTCTCTTGTCTTTGTTTAAATCGATTCGTAGAAGAAAAAAAAGAATAATAAATACGAACGAAATCAAATCGTTCAGACAAAAAAAGAGGGGAAGCGCTCGGGTATGCTCATAAATCGGAGGCATGTGCGAGGACTACTACGGCATCGCGAGGGAGGTAGGTCGAGTTGTGGGGGAGGGATTGCTGGGTTGCGCTCGTGGTGGGAAGGGGAATGTTAAGCGCAGCGAAGCGCGATGGTAGTGGGAAGAGGCTGGGTCGAAGGCAGGCGAAGATGGGTTTTGGGGATGTGGCGGTGATGGGAGGGTTTTAGGCTCATCATTATGCGTGGTTCGATTTCAAGGTTGGGCCGTGATTGAAGAAGTCGTGATTTGGTGGCAGTAGGGTTTCGGTGCAGGCGCGCGGGCTAGTGGGTTACGCAGGCGATGGCGCGGCAGTCTGGGGGGTGATACGCGACATCGCATACACTTCGTTCTGGGTGAAGTCTCGTGGATGTTGTATGCGAGTGGAAGATGTGTCATGTCACGTTCTGGAGAATGGAGGCACTTTCCAATGGTCGAGTCGAGTCGATTAGGGCATGGGTTAATCTCGTGATTAAGCTTAAGGTAAAAAACATTTTAAAATTTGTTGATTAAATTAATTAATGGTTCACATTTTTATAAAATTCATAATTTATTTATACGAGGTCCAAAATCACCGAAATCAGTCGCTTTTGAATTCGTGGCTGTGGAATCTGCGCGATAGGATTGGTTTGAGGTTTTTCAGAGTCAGCTGGGATATTTGAAAATTTAAAAACTGGATATTCGGTAAAATAAAAATCAAGGTGAGTAAAATCTCACTCATTTGGATCACTGCTTTTAATTTTAAAATGTTAAAATTAATTATTGGTTGATTGGATGAATTTATATATTGTTATCAGTTGGATGTTATATATATATAGTAGTATATATATTGGTAGTTGGATATATACCCGCTGATTGGAGCGGATGAGACCCTATGCGCCCTGCATAATAGTGGATGACCCTATTACCACGATATACCCCTCGAAGTGGGATTGGTAATTTTATGTTATTTAACATCTATGGATGTAGGGAAACAGGTTGGAGGGATCCAACTGGATTCCTCAAATATATACTGATTGTTTTCATATATAGTGATATATGATGTGAATTGATAATCTGTTATAGATTGTTGTGTGATTTGTTTTATTGGATGCTATAGTAGCACTGGCCTTGATTTCGTATTTTAAATACCATAAGTATTATTTTTAAATTTTTAAGGAATTAAAAAGAGATTTTGAAATTAAGAATAATTATATCAAAATTTGGACCATTTAAAAAGAAATTGATTGGATAAACAATAAATTTGATTTGGTTGAACTTAACTAATCCGTAAATCGTTTAAATAGAAAATTTTAAAAATAACCTATATAAAGGGTTTTTAAATGATATCCGGAAATATAAAAAGAAGTTGAAATCGATATTAAAAATAGATTGGTAGAATAAATGGAATTTATAAGGAGATGGATTTATAAAATGAAATTTTATAAATAAGATTGTTTTTATAAACAAGTAAAACCCAAAGGAGTTATAAAAATTTATAAACAATGTTTATAAATAAGGAAAATGATAACAATTGCTAAATTGGGAATATAAAATTCATAGGATGAATTTATATTAGAATATGGAAATAGGGTTGATGAAAATAATGGATACTATTTTGAAATGTGGAAATGGTTAGAAGAATCGGAATGAAATCGATTGATTGTGAATCGAGAGGAGTTTATAAATTAATTGATTATTGGGATTTTAAAATTATATTTTTATTAAGTTATTTATTTAACTGTAATTTTAAACTAGTTAGTATTGGAATACATCGAAAAGTGAATTTTTTTCCAATACTTAATATTTATTTTAATAAATTCAACATTTTAAAATCAGATTTAAAAATTGATTTGTTTATCTAAAAATGAGTTATTGATGTTTATAAAAAGAGTTTCGATATTTTAAAAAATTACTTGAACATGTTTTAAAAATAAATATTATTCTTTAAATACTTATTATATATATATAGAGTTTTGTAATGATTTAAATATTTATATATCTTCTCGAGGTTTGGAAACGGGGTTTATTCAGTAGATGGGGTTTATAAGAGAAATTCTCAACATGGAATTTGGGAAATGTAGGAAAATTACAAAAGTATTTAAATAAAAGTGAACTTCAAAAAATGAATTAGTATTCATAAAGAAGTTAGAAATGGATATTTGGAATTATAAACAAGTGTTTTGACTTTGGAAATATTAAAGGAAATTAATTAAGGAACCCCGAAACTTATAGAATTCGTTGTAAACGAGTTAAGGAATTTACAATATAAATTATGAAGGATTTTGAGAAAAGAGAAATAAATGGAACTTTCCTAAGTGTTGGGAAGTAAGGGGTTTAGAATAAAATACGTTTTTAAATATTTTTCTAAATTTTGAAATAAGATATGGTTTGAAATATCCTGATATGGATAAGTATTTGAGTTGTCTCAAATATTGAAAATTTGAAAGGGATTTGAATATATATATATATATATCTTATAAAGATATTTTGAAAATAAATTTTGGAAAATTATAATATGGGCCTAGTGACTGCTTATGGATTTTATATTGATAGTTAAATAACCGACTATCAAATTTGGCCAAATTCGTTGATCGTTTCGAAGACACCGAGATCAGATTTAATTATTCGAAAAGCACTTCGTCCGGTTTGTGCGTTACGAATTGTGATATCTCGAAGATAACGGAGATGGTGATCTTGAAGGAGATTTGGTTTGTTCAGACCCAGAACAACTTGTATGGATGAATGTTATCAGCACATTGTCATTGAAGGGCAATGAGCGTTCTAAGTATAAATTCCTTGAAAGGTAATCGTAGCCTCAAGCCTCATCAACCGGAAATGACTAAAACAGGGGAGATGCAGCAAGGCTAAGTGGGTCGCACCCAATTAGGATATGTTATCACTTTTCTAGATACCCTTAGAAATATATTATAAATTATGGATATGGTTGTGCATGGAAAAGTGAGCGCTCGATTTAGGGTCGGAACACCTGGGGTGATAACATATTCAGTACTATCCAGGTTAGGGGTAGGCCGGTCTTGTGTTGGCAGGGGATCCCGGCGAGGTCCTCGGTACATTTTTCTAGAGATGTACTGTGACGAGCGGTACCCTAGTAGACCAGTCATTGTATGGAATCCAAAATCCACTATGAGCCTTTACGGTTTTGATTGTAGAGCCTAGTATGCTGGAATTTAATTAATGTAACAATTTCGGCTATTTTAATAAGTATTTGTACTTAGACACTACTATAATATCAAAGGATTTTGATATAAAATATTTTGGTTATCGTAAGGGAAAAACCCATCATGTTTATGTGTGACACGGTCTTACGAGGTACCTTTGTTTTTCAAAGGATTTTGATAACTTTAGTAATTCAAATTGAGTGTGTTTACTCACGCTGGTTTTCCAGACTGACTCGGGTGTTATTTTATTATAATGTTCGGGTCAGACCGAGTATTACAGATTCAGGTTAGGATGCTATGGAGCTCAGGAGACGAGCTGGAGGATTTCAAGCGTATTTCACGTACTTGTTTATATTCCGATGTGTGTTTAGACTGTATAGTCAGCACTGGTGAGGACAAGTTATAATAATTGTCCATATTAATGTATTGATTGTTGTACTCTGATGATTGTATGTATATTAACAGATATAGTTTCTTTTGTATAAAAATCTGTTATTATATATTATATTTAGTTCCGCTGCGATTGTGAGATTTTGTGTTGTTGTTTCTATTTTTTTCTACCTCTTTCTTCTTTACCCTAGCAATCGGTATTTTCGGCACTTGATTATTCGACATGTTATAAAGTGAACGTATTTATGTCAATTTTCGAGGGTCGAAAACCCGGGGTCGTTACAGTTTTTCTCGATTAGGCCTTTCTAGTCCTTCGATCTACTTCTCATTCAGGCATTAGTTGAGAGGTGGTGGCCTACGACACATACATTCCACTTTCCAGATTTTAAGCTTGGTATTACCCCGGTTGATTTCTATATGTTCACCGGCATTGAGATCGGACGACATGGCCTTAGACCATTTCCATTTGATGATTTATATGAGTCCCCTAATTTGTTTACTGTATTTCTACCACTTATAAATGTTAGTTGCATTACCAGCGGTTCTATTAGGTTGACTTACCTACAACATTACATCACCATATGTATAGATAGAGATGATATGATGGATGTGGTTACTAGAGCATTTCTGTTGTACTTGTTTGGTTAAACCTTTTTGTCGAACCAAAAAGGTAGGGTTCGACTAGGTTATCTAGCATCTCTTGCCAGATTAGACCAGCTTCATACAATTGATTGGGGCATAGCGATTTTGGGCACCCTTTATACCGCTTTAGATTCATTTGCGCTTGGCGATGTCAAGCGGATGCATGCTTTTTGGTACATTTTGTCGTTATGGTACTACGGGTACACGACAAACATGCATCCCCGCACCAGGACATGGCTAGTCAGGCTGCTGAGCAGTACTTCCCTAGGATGAGACGATAAGAGACTATTCAGTATGTGCAGCATGCTCCCTTAGGTGTACGACATGACTTGATGGAGGCTAGGTAATAGCTTGACATGTGTAGTTGGGTAATATCATACGGACTCCCTGGGCCTCACATTGGACTCACCTTGTAGATGCAGGTCTTATGATGGACGACCATCCCTTGATTGTTGCGTATTAATTATCCAGACACGGAGTGGCTTTGCATACACCTGCATTTATGCCTATGTGTATTTGAGAGAGAGGTGTGCTTATCAGATCACGGGTGATCGTCGTATACCATATGATCCTTTATCATGTGTGGACATATTCGGTAGACATAGGGTGATTGGAGATTAGTACCTACATGCTCTACGTCGGGCTGGGTGGGTGGATATCAGTACATACTTCATCGATGGAGACTACGATGCTTATTGGGCCAGAGTAGCACCTCGTAGATTCATTTACCAGATTATGTTTGTGGGGTCAACTCTGATCATATAGGACCTCACATTGTGGTCGGTAGAGTTCTGGTACCACAGGTTTCATTTGATCCGACTCGTTTACAATTTTCCCAGACTCCGATGCATTTGGAGCCTGATTGTACTTTTAGAGCATATGACGTCATAGGTACCCTGATTGAGCAGCCCTTGGTCTTTCCAGAGCATCCCGACTACCCGAGTGTGGCTTCAGTCGGGTTATACCCTTCGTATGAGGTACATTTGTTGCTTATTCGCATTTTTTCTTTATATTATACTGAGTTTCTTATCTATGTTAAATTACATCTTTATGCAGTATGTGTGAGAAATGCGGATTACGGATCTTAAGGCTAGGAATAACACTAGAGGGGGGTGAATAGTGTTTATAAGAAATTACTAAATCTTTTTGAGTTATTGTTGATCTGTACACAAATGTATGCAATATTTAGACACAGATATAATCACAGAAACAAACACAGATGCAGAAATAAAGTAAATGCAGTAAAGGAAAGAACACACCGGATTTTATACTGGTTCGGAGTTACCCTACATCCAGTCCCGCACAACTAAGTACGGATTTCCTTTCAAAAGCAATTCAACAATTACAACCACTACAACAAAAATACCCTATTACAACGCGCTTTTTACAACGGGCATTGACTGCCCGTTGTAATAGAATGCTATTACAACGGCCCTTTCAAGCCCGTTGTAATAGATGCCCTATACAACGCCCTTTTTACAACGGGCAATATCTGCCCGTTGTAATAGAATGCTATTACAACGGTCCTTCCAGGCCCGTTGTAATAGATGTTAATTTTACAACGTTCACAAAATGTCCGTTGTAATAGATGTCAATTTTACAACGTTCACAAAATGTCCGTTGTAATGGATGCCAATTTTACAATGGTCATAACGCCCGTTGTAATAGGTGTCAATTTTGCAACGGTAAAAAATGCCTGTTGTAATAGGTGCTGATTTCACAATGGTCGTAAAATGCCCGTTGTAAACGATGCCAATTTTACAACGATTATAAAATGCTCGTTGTAATAAATGTCCATTGCCAATTTTCGATAATCAATAATTAATAATTACAATGCTTTCTTAAAATTAATATTTAATATTTATTAATATTTAATAATTAATCATTAATAAAATTATATTAATCATAGGTTACTAATTACTAATTATAATTTTATATTACTAATTACTAATTACTAATCATTGATAATATTATATTATTTATTAATATTTAATAATTAATCGTTAATAATATTATATTAAACTTATAATAATTAATGATTATTAATAAATAATCACTAATTACTAATTATTAACCTTTTTAGTTTACCAGTTGCAATAGATGCTAATTTTCAACAACTCTTAACCGACCATTGTTTTCTTCGATTATCTAATATCTTAAACGTCGTAGGAGGATAATAATCATTCAATAATTAATTATTATTATTACTGACTAATATTAATAATTATTATTCAATAACTAATAACTAATATAATAATTATTTAATAATACTTAAAAATTAATAAATAAGAATTAATTTTTAATAATTAATTAAAAAATAATTAATCAAAAAATATTTATATAATGAATATATATATAATTATCTTATATCTAATCTCTACTATTAATAAAGAGTATTCAATGAGTAAATTTGCACAGTGTCCTTTTGAAATTTCAAAAATACCTTCATCCATCAATGGAACCTTACCATCAACGGAACCTTACCATCAATTTACAACAGACAGCAGCATCCACTTTTCGACCATCTATCAATGAAATTTTGCTAACGATTTGCCACCAACTGTCACGACCCGCAAATCCGTACCCTTGATTAAACACTAAATTCCATTGATTAACTCAAGATGCACGGAAATACGAACCCTGAGGGGTTTTAAGAAAAAGAAATAGAAGAAAAGATAGAAGAAAAAGAGAAGAAGAAGAAAACAGAAGAAGAAAAAGAACAACAGAACAACAACAGAAACAGAAATAATAACAGAATCTCACATATCGCAGCGGAACAATATATAATAGATAATCATTAGTCTTTTAAAACAAAGAACTATATCAGTTTATACATACATCAATCAGAGTCGATATACAACAATGGACAGTTATATAAACTTGTCCTCATACAGAATACACAGCGGAATAAATACTATCAGATACAAATACTACGTCTCGTCATCCAGCTTATCTCCAAAGCTCCAGAATATCCTGATAACATAACTCTAGGCTGCCCGTGTGGAAATTGGTGGGCACCCAGAGTTTAGAAGGGAACAATAAACTCCGAGTCAGTCATGGTGACTGGTGTGAGATCGTAAAACAGTTATTTTTCACAAAGAAAATAAAACAAATTCGCAATGCTTTTGGAAAATGAAACTACCATAAGACCTCCCACCACACACACAATGCAAACGCAGAATTGGAGGAGATTTCTTCTTATGATAGTCAAAGATGCTTACTACGCAAAATCAAATCATTTTTTATATTATTATTAGTGCATAGTGTAGAAAACAGTTCGAAAGTATAATATTAATCTTAGCCAGCATAGACATTTCGAACTATGCCTACTATAGCTACCATCCAAACAGTGGGGCGCCACCATAAGTGAATGATAGGTTCTACAACTAAAACCGTACAAGGCTCGTATTGTTTCTTTGGATTTCCAACAAATGGTCAGGCTAAGGAACTTCCTATGCCACGATGGGTACGTCCCTGGAATAGACGACCCGAGAACCTAACCGGATCTCTGCCAACACAAGGCCGGGTTACCTCTGCAAAAATAGGTAACTACTGACACGCGTATGTCATCCCCCGATCGTAACCGATCTTCCCGAGGATCCCCGATTTCCAACAAACCACATCAAAATAATAATGCAGCAACCACATAGGTTAAGTATCTGGGCTCCATACCATGATACCACCTCTATCCAGAAGGAATGACATACACTAAGGGGCACTACTCCCTAGAACCTTGCTGCATCCTTCCTGTTTTGACCATTTCCGGGGTGTGAGGCTCGACGAAGTCTCGTCCACAAAGCTACGCTTTCTACAAAGCCATGCTTCGGGTCAAACAAATGATCAACCTATGATCACAAAGATATAAGATCAAACAAATGATCATATCGCAAATGATCAAACACTGATCATTTCACAGCAACACTCAGTATGCCACGTTACCAAATTGGGAGTATATCGCTGATAAATTTCAACTACATAACCTCTGAGCTCGTACGTCCCAGAGAAGGGTGTTAAGCTAAGAGAATAAATTCTCCGCCACCAACAGAAATGTATTTGAAAGAAATCAGCTTTATATCTCAATCTGTAACGTCAGACACACAATCCATACAAGTATGTTCCGGGATCGAACAGAACCGAAGGCACTTCTCACGAAGCCCTTGCATATCCGGATAATTTTCTAATCACGTCCGGACTTCCCGTCACTAAGGGTGATAAAACCTCTAAATCGGAGATCAGCCGATGTAGAGTAACTCGACGGTAATCCTTCCGTTTTCAAAAATATACGGTCTTCAACACCGGTCTTCGAATGCAATTCATAACGACGTATCACATATTCGGAATGGGTTATACGACCCCCTGGTCCTTTCCCGGCTAACCCGAATAGTGAGCGATTATTCAAAAATAAGTGTGGCATTCAAATTCATCCAATTCACAACAAATACCATTCAAGGTAATTATTGATAGTCGGTTATTTAACTATCAATAAAGATGCGCAACATCATCAGATTCCAAATAATTTTCCCAAATTATTTTATCTTCCAAAATATCTTTTACTAGATATAAAATTTCCACACTTAATCATTTGAAAACAATTTCAAATCAATTTCCACATTTCATTTTATCTTTGAAGATAAAATCTCAAAACAGTTCATTTCATATTGGAAAAGCATTTCCATACTTATTTAAAAATAAGTATTTCAAAAATCTATTTATTTTCAACATTTGAAAATATTCAATATACTTAAATCAATATTAAGTATACATTTCATTCTTTAAGGAAATCATTAATTTTAACATCTATTTGAGTCAAAACGAATGTTGCGTAAAACAACGTTACGACGACCCGAAATCACTAGTATAGGGATTCGGATTTTAAGATAGATATATGTAAATCCCAATACTACATAAAACATTTTCTTTCGAAAATCATTTACTATAACAACAGTGTTATAGTCCATCATTTCCTTATTTCTCGAAAACGTCTATTTCAACAATGAATGTTGAAATCTATGATTTCGATAGTTCACACGTTTTAAAACATCTTTTAAAACAATTAACTTCATTTATAATATCGCTTTCCCAAACATAACTATTTTTTTCAATAATATATTCACTGTCCAAAATCGTGAATATACTTCAATAACCAAATTTCAATCTTTTTTACACATTTATTTCAAGAATTATCCACTATCCAAAATCGTGGATAAAATTCCCTTAATAATCTCTATATTTAAAATCAATCAAATTTGATTTATTTTCGAATTTATAAAAACAACGTTTATAAATTCTATTTCCATTTTATAACAACTTCGATTTATACATCTTCTTTAATGACCCATTCAATTTATAAGTTAATATAACTTATAATTCATTTATTTTAAAAGAAATCGTTCTTTTAAACTTCACAAAATTTAAAACTTTCAGATTTCATTAACTTATGAAATCCCATTTATACTTCATTTTAACACTTATAGAAACTTGTCTTATAATCCCAATATTTCAAATTTATAAATATCCATTTTTGTACATCTTTTAAATAAACCGTTTATAATACTAGAAATCCCAATTTAAACCATTTCATAAATTCCTTAACTTTTATTTCAAAAATCACACTTTGATTTTATTTCACAAAAATCTTAACTTTTATAACTTTAAAATTTTAGACGTTTATTTATTTGAAATAAATCAATTCAAAAATTCAATAAAACGTCTACTTTCAAAAATCACTTTAAAATCCTTTTAAAGTAAAAGTCGTTATTTTTAAACTTCAAACTGAATCCGATGATGCAACAACACCAATTAGTCAATCACAACAACAAACATCATATATCAATATGATAACAGAATATACATCAATATCTGTAAAAAAAAAAAATACAATTGAGGAATCCAGTTGGATCCCTCCAACCTGTTTCCCTACATCCAAAGACGTTAGCACAATACCAATTCCACTTCGAGGTGGAATATCGCGGTATATGGGTTTTTATAATATATCCGCTTACTAACGGCGCAATAGGGTCTCATCCGCTATACGAGGCGGGAAATCATCAATCCAATATATACATATGCCAATATGTATATATTGCTATATATATAGATATATCCTACCATATCTAATATCACATCCAAATAGCAATCATCAATCAATAACTGAAAATTCCACTTTCATTTTGAGTGAGAAAAATCTCACCTTAGCTTTAATTTGCCATCCAATCCAATTCTTCTTTTGTTTTCTCGACTTTAACCTTGTATAAATATTATATAAATTATTAATATTCGAATTGAACCGAACTACAAATTTTCGTTTTGTAATTTTAATTATCCCAAGATTTTATTTTAAACCAGTTTCTTTTAATAAATTTGTTTAACAAAAATACACTATTTATTATTTCACTTATATACATTTTCTGTTTAGCCTATATATTAAACACTAATAGGATAAAATTTTCTTTTAAATGAGTATACATATATCAGATAAAAAAATAGATCAAAGTTGTTTACTAAATCCTACTGCTATATGTATTTATCTTCTTTGAAACAGCGTTAACTAAGCCAAAAATTCACTGAAATGAACTAACCATCAAATATACCTTACTGCCTACAAACTCGAGCTTCCCCCTCTCGACGCCGCCTGGAAACATCATCGCTGCCTTAGCTTCAATTGACGAACTGACGAACTGATTCCACTTTATCGAACTGGAAGATGCTGTCGATGAATCCTACTCCCTTGCTCGAGTTCGAGCCTATGCCCACGCGCCTATCACGGCTTTGAGAAACCCTAGCACATCTGCCGCGCCTCCCCACTCGAGCCACATGGCCATCAACGCGAAAACTTAGATCGATCGCGACATCGCCCAGGTCGCCATCTCGCACGCACTCACATGCAATCGACCCATCTCCCCATCGCGCAATCCCCAGCCTCCAAATCGACCGAGAGCTTCATCGCCGCTACCACTATCACGACATCGACCCACGCATGCTCGCGACCCCTTGCTCGATTGATATGACGCCACCGTAGACTTATTTCTTTTTGATTTTCTTTTTCGTGAAACTGAAAGGAAGAGGAAGAATAAGCTTCGATTTGAAAGAGTTTTTAAAATCGACTGTTAGTGGCCAGTAATTGATTTTGTGAATTTGGTTTTGAAATAGGAAGGAGCTCGGTTGTTTTAAGACGAAAGAAGAGGGGTTTCAATGTATTGCAGAGGAAAAGGAAAATGGGCTCCTCGTTTTCTTTTGAACTGACGAAGGAAATGTTTTGAACAGATAGAGGAAGAGGGGGGGAACGAGATAATGTTGTTTGGTACGAGAGGAGACAACTAGGTCGACGGAAATCAGATGCTAGGGTGGCTACTGATTTAACCTTTATATTTTATATTCAAAAATATCTTGTTATATTATATCAACGCGTTAATGTGTCGTGTGCTCACGTATCAGCACCGAAAAACACGAAAATTGAAATCCGACAATAATTCAATATTACGGACCCAATGGAACTGGTTTCGTCGAATTCCGAGACTGTTTGAAAAATGACTATTTTTAAATATAGATTCAAACAATTAAATTCAAAACTGAGCAAAACAGTTTAAATTTCAATTCTGAAGCTGCTGTTATCTTCAGTGTTATCAATATAAATTTTACAAGCTTTCGAAATAATTTTCTTCAACTTTAAATTGAATATTCGAATTTTTATTCAGCATTTAATAGATTAAATTTTAAAGTTTAATCGCAAATTTCAAAGTTAAATCGGGGATTCAAATTAAATTATCGTTCAAATATTTAAAATAAACTAAATATTCTCAATTTAATTTGTTCAAAATTCTGGGTCGTTATAGACTTCCCCCTTAAAAGAATTTCGTCCCGAAATTACAAGTTAGGAAAAATGGTCCTTAACTCGTCTACTGTTTTTCAACATCCAATAGTTTTATCAATTTATCAAAACAAATCTTTCTATTAAAGATTCGTTATTAATTCAACTAACTTTCTAAACATTTTCATAATTTTCAAACATCATTGTTTTCCTTAACAATTCAAATTTAAACTTTCAAAATTTTCTCAAAAATTTTCTAACGCTCTAAATTTTCGAAAAATCTCGCCAGCGTCTCCTTTGCGCGGCTAATACGGTACGACTACAAAATGTCCCTACGGACTCTCAGATTCCAAAAAGAAAAGAAAAGGCCAAGCGGCTAGACAAGAAATCAGCAAATTTCATATCGAAATTTAAAATACATACCTTTTGTCGAGCAATTCAAATTATCTTTGAAATCAAAATTTCCAATTCCCTTATAACCTGTATATCCTACTAGCCATAATATCTAGTTATACTATTCAAACTATTTTGCAAATTTGATTACAAAATTTTCAATATATACTTCATATATATTTTTACTCCACTATTGAAGTTATATCCATTATCATTCAATTTTACATTTCAATTTTCATTTGAATTCAATTCACAATTCCAATCTAATTTGGATTCTATTTAACTTCTGAATATTAAATTTTTATCAATTAACTTCATTTTATTTCACACAATTCAAATTCGTTTTCAATATTCAGTTTTAACTCCAGTTTTATTCTTTTGTTCAATCATCAAATTTTACTTAAGAATTTCACACTTCATTTCTTAAGTTCAATGTAAATATTCCATATACACATTATATTTATTTTCAATTCACTATTATGGTTTATAACCACTTATATTAAACTGGATTTCAAATTCCATATGAATTTTAATTCATCTCAAACCATATTAATTTGTCATTTCTTCAATTAGTTTTCGTTACTAATTTTATTTCAATACTTTACTTTACAAATTTGAAATGAATTTTTCAACATTCAATTTACTTTCATTAAATTGATTCACTTGTACTTACATTAATTTAACTCCATCGTTTAAGTTAAATTTATTCTATCAAAATCCAATTTGTATAAGTTATCAACCTAATAATATTCCATAGGATTTTTATATAGTATTCCAGAGTCTTTTCACCCTTTCAAAAACCATTTTGAAATCAATTCAATTTATCCTTTGAATTTCTAAAACCAAATCCAAATTTTTCAAACAACTTCCATTTAAAACAATTTGGCAGCAATTTCTCTTTTGGAAACCCGAAAATGAACATCGGTGATGCTGCAGTCATTACCGAAGTTATTTTCCAGCGACCGAAAAGAGTTTAGAGCTTTCAACTCTCCAAAATACTTTCCAAAACCTTTGAAATTCATTTTCAAATCAATAAGATTTAAACTTTCCAAAACCCCAAAATTTTTAAATTCTTTTCAAAACATTTCCAAAAACTTCTCTGGAATTCCGTTTTAAATTACAATTCACATTTATAATTTACATTCTCAAATTTCATTTGTATGTGAATTTATTTCTTAACTTTGGAGTTATGATTTCAATTTCTTATTCAATTTCATTGATAATAGATTAATATTATCACTTCTAGCAACCATGCAACCATATACTATAGTACTTCATAGAAAAACATTTCTTTTCTATACAAAAATAGTTTTGGGCAAAATTATCTCATTCGCCCTATTCAAAACAATACTGTGCCGAATTGTTCTATGCAAGTGTTTAGAAACCCCTTCGATACAGTTTTGCAGACTATGCCGACGAAGGTTCATATGCCACTCAATAAACCAATCATCACAATACAAAACAATTTTATATTCAATAACAAATACGCGCTCATATCTATTATTACACTCAACTCATTCTAGAGTACTACTCACTCTATCTCTAATGAGTAACACCCAACAGAGCAGGGTTGTCGCTTAACCATATGCTCTGATACCAGCTATCACGACCCGCAAATCCGTACCCTTGATTAAACACTAAATTCCATTGATTAACTCAAGATGCACGGAAATACGAACCCTGAGGGGTTTTAAGAAAAAGAAATAGAAGAAAAGATAGAAGAAAAAGAGAAGAAGAAGAAAACAGAAGAAGAAAAAGAACAACAGAACAACAACAGAAACAGAAATAATAACAGAATCTCACATATCGCAGCGGAACAATATATAATAGATAATCATTAGTCTTTTAAAACAAAGAACTATATCAGTTTATACATACATCAATCAGAGTCGATATACAACAATGGACAGTTATATAAACTTGTCCTCATACAGAATACACAGCGGAATAAATACTATCAGATACAAATACTACGTCTCGTCATCCAGCTTATCTCCAAAGCTCCATAATATCCTGATAACATAACTCTAGGCTGCCCGTGTGGAAATTGGTGGGCACTCGGAGTTTATTGTTCCCTTCTAAACTCTGGGTGCCCACCAATTTCCACACGGGCAGCCTAGAGTTATGTTATTAGGATATTCTGGAGCTTTGGAGATAAGCTGGATGACGAGACATAGTATTTGTATCTGATAGTATTTATTCCGCTGTGTATTCTGTATGAGGACAAGTTTATATAACTGTCCATTGTTGTATATCGACTCTGGTTGATGTATGTATAAACTGATATAGTTCTTTGTTTTAAAAGACTAATGATTATCTATTATATATTGTTCCGCTGCGATATGTGAGATTCTGTTATTATTTCTGTTTCTGTTGTTGTTCTGTTGTTCTTTTTCTTCTTCTGTTTTCTTCTTCTTCTCTTTTTCTTCTATCTTTTCTTCTATTTCTTTTTCTTAAAACCCCTCAGGGTTCGTATTTCCGTGCATCTTGAGTTAATCAATGGAATTTAGTGTTTAATCAAGGGTACGGATTTGCGGGTCGTGACACCAACCCAATCAATAAAATTGCTTGAAATAAAAGTGTTGGGACTACCAAATGTTTTGCACTTATAGCACATATCCATCCATTGATTTTTTTATTAAATAAAAATTAAATATTTATAATTATTAGATGTACGTACGTGCGTTTTAAACTAGTTAGAATAAATAGAATAATTATTTTATTTAGTGAATGTAGAAATAAAATATACATGAATTTATAAAGTGGAAATTATTATAATTAACTTAGATATTAATTTGTAAATTTTAAGTCGGATGACCCATCAACATACTTTTGTATACGGACGTTTTCAGACTCGAACGAGGAGTTAATTGTCATTGAGTAAATGGTTTTATAAAAGAATTAAATAAACCTTTTTATTACTAAATAGAACTATTACCACCATCGAGCCCGAAGCCCATTATTCGTTTATTTAACCCAACCTGACCCTTTCCTTACTCTCGTTCTTCAGCCAAAATCAACTAAAACCCTAATTCCCTTTTTGCTCAAAATCATAGATCGAGCAAGCTAGAGTCGAGTAGGGCTACAAATCGAGGCTAGGGTAGCTCGTGAGTGCTGATGGCGGGCGGCGACAAAGCAGGTGGAGCGATGCATGCAGGTTGTAACTTGGTTCTTTAACTCTAGTCGCGTGGAGCGATGGCGGGCGGCTACAAATCATCTAGACGCCAGTTATCGTTTCTCATCAACCGGTTCATTAACTCCAGTCGACACCTTCTAGAGGTATGTAATCGAAAGCAAAATAATCATCTACGAATTAGTGCTAGCTAGTGTTCAATGTATTAGTGGAATTTAACTGGAACTTCAAGTCAGAGATTATGAACTGGATCAGTATGATGTGGTCAACAAATTAATCGACAGCCATGGAAATTTGGTCTTGTGCTTGGGTATAGCTCTGGTTTTCTTGTTATTCATTTGTTTTGGGTATTTGTGCTGAAGTTTCGAGTCCTTGAGTAGTGGGGTGTCGATTATTTTATGTTTGGTGGTGTGGTTTTTGGGCTAGTCATTGTTTTTAAATTTACAAAGTGGATGAGTCTGTTTTTGCTTAATTGTACCTATCTTTGCCATTGCCTTACCCCTTTTCCTTCTCATCAGTCTTCTCCATGGGAGACTTCATTGAGCAGCAAAAGTGAGACTCTGGTTTGTGATGTGTGTTGGACTTCGTGGGCAGTCTAGTCATGAAAGTGTTTTGTTCTATTGTGCACCTTAATGGTTATATTGCATTGGGTTTTGTCATGCGTGATTGTGGTAATAGTTAGTCTACTCTTGGTGGTAATGTTTGTTGTTTATTTTGATGCTATTATTTGAAGCTTTGCTTCATTTTGAGTCAAATGGTTCTGGAAATCTGTAATGCTTATATTCTTCTATGCGAAAGCCGGGTATATAATATGTATATTGTAATTGCTTAAGTGATGTAGGGTGTGTTAATGAACTTTGTCCATGTGTGAGTTGTAGCTGCTGAAGCACGCAAGCCTCACATCTGTGTTTTAATTTCTCTAACAAGATTATATCAAAATTCTAGCCATGTGTCCATCTCCAATACTTTAAAAAATCATTTCCCTGTCTCAAGCCAAATTCAACAAAGGCAAACTAATGACCAACAATATCTTACTTTCTTAATAAATGGTCTTTGGGATACAACAGGTAATTTGCTTCTTTTAGAATTGAAAGATTCGTTTCTATTAACAATAGCCAGCTGTAGAGTAAACTATGTTATGGTATGGTAAATATTTATAGCAAGGACAGTTAACTGAATGACATTGTTATGTTTGAATGCTTAACAGATTGCAAATTTTTGTAGGGCAAGAAGATTATAGAGGCTAAAGCCGTTGAGCTATAGAGGTGCCGATGTGTTTTTGTTAGCCTTTTCATTCATCAGTATGGCTAGTTATAAAAATACATCCAAAAAGGTGCAACTCTTTCATCTGTAAGCAAGGATAACTCCATTCAACCTGCGCTTGTTACACTGGCATATGCTAGGCTTCTATGTGCTCTCATATTACATCTTCTATGTATAAGCAAAACTACACTCATTCATAACTCATTAAGAAAAGACCGTATAATTTTCTATATAATTTAATCAAACAACTTGAAAATAGTGTAAAATAAGATAAAAAGAAAATGAAAAGAAACAACTTGAAATAGTGTCAGTTTGCTTGCTTTTGTTAATATTTTTCAAATGAGCGATTCTATAATTAATTTTATTTAAATCTTATGATGTTATTAAAAAAATGAACTCTTTCGATATACAAATTCATTAAATCGGCTTGAAAAAGTGACATAATTAGTTCATATCAGAATATTAAACCTGAAATTGCATAGTTAGTAAAATTGATTACCTATATATGTTGCTTTTGGCCATGCTTACTCATTTTTGTTAGGATATGCATGCTTATCATTCTAACACACACACACATATGTATGTATGTAATTTACATTATCTTTGTATGTATTGCAGGACATAGCAGGAGCAAAGGAATTTTTGAAGAAAAAAGGTGTTATGTGGGTTTTGATTAACTAAAATATTATGGTTTAAGGTTTGCTTCAATGTCGTTCGGTCAAATTTTAAATCTTGTGTTATTATTTGTATGTACTACGTGTTATGTTAGTTTAGGGTTGTATTCGATGTTTTGTAACTATGTAAAATTTTATGAATGATGTGAATAGATAAATCTTTTTGTTATTTTGAAATACGAATTTCTTTTGCTATTTTTAGTAAATATGAATAAATATAGTTGTCATTAGTATAATAATTTTGTTTCAATTCAAATTAGTTTAAAATTTACACTTGCATTGTAGTAGTTTTATTTTCTTTCTCATTTGACATTTTATATGCATGGATGTTGCTGTTGTTTTTTTTAATTTGCATTTATTTTGCAACAGTCAAAGCATGTTGTTATACAACCTTTTTACAACGGTCAAAGCATGTTGTTATAAGAGATTTTTACAACGTTTATTACCCATTGTAAAATATAGTGGACCTATTACAACGAGGCCTAATACGATGGGCGCATGCCCGTTGCGAAACACATATTACAACGGGCATTGCCCGTTGTAGAAAGGCTGCTTGTAGTGAACCCTCGATTTCAAGGCTATGAGGTGCACCCTCTAGAATCACAATCCTCTGGGTAGAGATACTTGATTTATGGGCGACAAGTTCACCCAATTGATTTCCAAGGCTACAATCACACCTTTTCTCGCTAGATAGATTACAAAGAAGCCTATAACTCCGAATAGCACTTGGATCTTGTTGAGATAGTGATAGAGAATCAAACTAGAAATTATTTAGTTAGATTCAATGTTGATTTCGGCAGAGTAATGATAGAATTTTGAATAAGAAAATGTGGAAGAAGAAGAGGAATGAAAAACCAGAAAATCTCATGTAAAATTCGTTGACACCAACCCCTATTTATAGAAGAACAACAACCATGTCTATTCGTGAAAGGTTATGACGAATAGACACTTCTTTTGAAATTCAAATTTTTGGTTCTAACTGACACTATGTCGACATGGGGTACTAGGGCATGTCGACATCCCAAAGGAAATTTTGATGTTTTGTTTTTCTTTGAAAATAACCTTTATCTTATATTAAAACTAATTTAAACTTTATAAATATACTTGACTATAGATAAAATACATAGATAAATATAGAGAATAATATATATAAAATTTTACTATAATTTTATATTTAAATCTAAGTATAAATATATTATAATTAAAAGACAGTTTAAAACAAACGAAGTTTAAAAACAAGAATATTTTAAGGCTAAAACATCTTTTTGAAAATCATTTGAAAAGATAATTTTTAAGGCTAAAACATTTTGAAAAGCAGTTTTAAAAATCATTCTGAAGTAGTTTTGAAAACCATTTTGAAGTAGTTTTGCAAGCTTCTTCCTACAGAATATCTCATCATATCAGGACTCGAGAACTTGTACAAAACCAGGATGTTCGTGGATTTGTAAGTCACTTGTCGTAGGTTTGTAAGCTACTTGTCATGGGTTTGTAAGCCACTAAAAAGGTAGAAATGGGTTCCATCCCAAAAGAAAAATGGAGTGAAGATTTCAGTGCTATTATGAAGTTTTAACATAATTCTAGACTCAATACTTGTCTTGAAATCTTGGACTCTTGATAATCTTGATATTCTTGATACTCATGAGTCTTCAATCTTGATATCTTGAATCTATATACTGTACAGTCTTCATTCTTGGTACCTGCATGGTTAAATCCTGCATAAACATATATATCTAAACTATATTGTTAGTATTTATATTTTATAATCTTATTCTAAGGTTGTTGTCATCAAAACCATCAACTCATGGACTAACAGTATGCAACTAGATTGGACCAGGCTAGAGTTTCACTTGGTGTGTTTCGTGATATGACGCTTTCACATACTCACACCATGCACGACATGTACATACAACATACACAGATGCTAGAAGTGCAGATTGATCAGTTATCTGCTAGACTAGCCGTATATGAGCCTTTCGGACCACTAGGTGGAGGTGATGTTGGTCTTAGTGAGTCTTCCACTGGTGGTGATGTGGATGAGGATGATGTGGATGAGGACGATGTGGAGGATGGTGATGGTGGGGATGATGATGATGGTAGGGACGATGATGATGGGGATAATGATGATGATAATGATGATGGGGGTGATGATGATGATGACGACGACAACGACATTGCATCCTTGAAGTTGTACTGCTTTTACTTTATGGACAGTGGACGTTTTATTACATGTAGTAGTACTTATAGCTTATGTACTTATATTATTGTTTGAGTGCAGTGTCAATTCTATTTTTTTTATCTAATTTCACTTTTCTATAATTAGGATGATAATGTATAAACCATTAATTCATTAAATTAATAGATAAACTGATTACAATTGAAAACATACAAACATAGTACACTGATAAATGAACTTAAAAATAAAATACATTACTAATAGAACACAAATAGAAAGAAACTACTAGTGACGATTGAACTGCAACTCCTGCAAAGAAAGTCTAAGACGTCTTATCTCCTGTTCTAACTCGTTTTCATATGTTATGCCCCTTGGACATAAACGATCATCCAACCATTCCACGTAGTTGCAACCGTTTGGCCAAAATTGACATAGCTGGATTCGACGACCAATATTTTCTCCATCTGCACATACTACAACTTCAACCCCATATCCGCAGTGACAACAAACTGGGTACGAATCAACTTCTTGCTCAATGGGAGGTTGAACTAGTGGAACAGGGGTAACGCTATGTGTAAACGGAGGTTGAACAACTTGAACTTGGTCATCAGATTGTTCATATGCATTTTGAACAACCTATTGTTCGTATGGTGGTTCAACCACCTCCTGAAATCTTAGCAGGTCCAGATCTGGAAACTGATTGCGGATGTCTTCATAGTGTTAGTCTTGATAATTGATAAGCCAGTCCTAATCTGTATGTGGGCTCTCCTTAGGCACGTAGCCTGCATCTGAATCAATAGAAGAAGGAAAAGAAGGCATTGATTTGAAGAAGAAGTTGTTGTTGTGAGTGAACAAGAAGTTGATTTTGACTTAAGAAGATGGAGTTCAGAAGGGGATATATACACGAACAGGTCTCTTTATTTGATGTGATACCATTACTGTTTGAGATGACAACAACAGCAGGCAATACTATTTGAAATGACAATTCAATAAGCTTTCTTAACATTAAAAGATACTTGATACAACACAATATTACATAACCAACTAAACATTAAGGCATCTCCAACTTAACAATACATTACCAACCGTTACATAACCAACCAGCTGTATCGTTATGTTAAGGCCATCCAAACCTTTCTAGCCAATTTTGACGTATGATGTACGCATCATGGCCAATGAACGGAGTGCGGTATTCTGAATTGTATCGACCTTCAAAAGTCGAATGTGTCGGCTCGAACACATTTTCTGATATGACCTCATTAATAACCTTTGTGTAACGCGTGCATGCCCTACTAAAGTTTCCGTACATAGTCCTCACCTGTTCAGCCGTATGTCTAACTGGACAGTCCACGTCGTTGTTGTAAAGTTAAGCTAGAGTGTCCCAAAAATGAATTACCGTTATCTCTTGATCGTCACACATCTCATCGGTTTGTATGTAGTACTGCATAAGCAGCTTCAATTCATGCGACGAAAATGTCAAGTTGGACATTGAGCCACTGAATTATGTTAAGTTTTTAATTGTCTTAAACAGATAATGAGAATGTGTACATATATACTAGATGTTCCACTGAACGTGGGTACAGTGTATGATTTGACTACACACTGAGCCACCTTTTCTCCACTCAATAAAGAAAGGAGCTGTGTCCAACAGAGGAACGTGGCTACAGTGTATGATTTGACTTCACACTGAGCCACCTTTTCTCCATTAAATAAAGAAAGGAGCTGTGTCCAACAAAGGAACGTGGCTAAAGTGTATGATTTGACTTCACACTGAGCCACCTTGTCTCCACTCAATAAAGAAAGGAGCTGTGGCCAGTAGAGGAACATGGCTACAGTGTATGATTTGACTGCACACTGAGCCACCTTGTCTCCACTCAATAACGAAAGGAGCTGGGCCAGCAGAGGAACGTGGCTACAGTGTATGATTTGACTGCCCACTATGCCATCTTATCTCCACTCAAGAAAGAAAGGGTTTGTGGCCAGCAAATGAACGTGGGTACAGTATATGATAAAACTACACACTGAACCACCTTGTCTCCACTCAAGAAAGAAAGGAGTTTTGGCCAGCAAATGAACGTGGCTATAGTATGTGATTTGACTACACACTACCAAGATGTCTCCAACACATTACCCCTTATAACCATATGGATCTCATACTTTTTCTGCACAACTCAATCTAACACAAACATTCACAAATCAAAGAACTCTACTGAAGAACAATGTCTAAAAATTTACTAAAAGCTATATTGCTATGTGATAGCGACTTTGAAGAAGAAGAGTACGAATTAGCACATCAACAAGAGGAAGAGGAACTAATGGAGATCTACTGTGAAGCATACGGTTCTACTTTTGGGAAACACGGTGGCTCGGTCCTGGGTCGAAAATACATCAACCGTAACTAGGAAGCATTTCACAAAACACTTATGCAAGATTACTTTGCTCGTGATCCAACTTATGGTCCAGAGATGTTTAGACGATGATTCAGAATGAGTCGTCCATTATTTTTAAGAATTCTTTAAAGTATTCAGCAGAATAATAATTAATTTGTTTACAAGCAGGACGCTGCCAAAAAACAAGGTTTGAGTGGGCATCAAAAGATGACCACAACTTTAAGGATGTTAGCATACGGTACACCCACGGATTCCCTTGATGATACATATCTTATTGCAGAGAGTACGACATTAGAAAACCTAGATCACTTCTGTCAATCCGTTGTGGGCATTTATGGGACTGAATATCTTCGTTCACCAAATGAAGCAGATGTAACGCGATTGCATGAGATGCATGAGAGCAGAGGCTGGCCTGGCATGCTTGGAAGTTTAGATTGTATGCATTGGGAGTGGAAGAATTGTCCTAAAGCTTTTCGTGGAGCAAAAAACATAAAGAAAAAAACCAACTATCATCCTAGAAGCAGTTGCATCTCATGATTTGTGGATTTGGCATGCATTCTTTGGAATGCCCAATTCTCTAAATGACTTAAACGTTATCGAACGATCTCGTTGGTTTAATGATTTGGCGCAAGGTAAATCAACTTCTGTATCATTTACTCTTGGTCATAACACATATGACCATGGATACTATCTAGGAGATGGAATTTATCCTAAATGTAGCACGATTGTAAAGACTTTTGCAAACCCAATGTTGGCAAAACAGAAAAAATTTGCTACAATGCAGGAAGGTCAAAGGAAGGACGCAGAAAGGGCATTTGGGGTCCTTCAATCAAGATTTGCAATGGTGAATAATCCATGTAGATTATGGAAGAGATCAAAAATGGCTATAATTATATTCTGTTGTATAATTCTGCATAACATGATCATTGAAGATGAATGGGGTATGGACTATCCCGATTTCGAGTATGATGGGGCTAGACAACCCCCATAATTGTTCTGCGCTGCCACGTTACGAACTGAAGGACAGTACGCAATTCATGTTGATCATCATGAAGTATATCGTAATGCAGCTATTCATAATAGGCTCCAAAAGGATTTAATGGATCATATTTGGAATTGTTATGGAAATCAGTAGTTCATAATGGAGGATCTTTGTTTAATTCTGTGTGTTTGCCTATTTATTTGTGTAACGAAGTGTAGCATGCTATGATTATGGTGTTTGTAATAGTTTTTTAGTTTGGTGAAGTAGAGCTATTATATTAAATAAAGAATGCATCGAACAAAATGATAAACCATTGAATATTTCAAACCTAAAAATAGTACATGATTGAAAACAATAACTGAAGATACATTTCTCTTAAACTCTACTACATATGTTTCGTTCCTGATCTACTCTCAACAATGCGTTGTTTGTATTCCATCTAATACTGCATTGTCAGTGGATCCATTCCTGTGACATCCTTATCCATTACTAAGGTCTCTTGACATTGACGTTCTATCTCAAACCTACCCTTTTCAATCTCGGCCAATTCTTTTAACACGGCAAGGTTTTTTGCACTTCCCCTTTGATGTTTAGCATTTTCTCTCGCATGTTTTACATGCATTAGGGCTATACGAGAATCGATCTGGGATTGAACAACAATTTTCTTCTTAGCTGCTCTCTGCCCCATCGGTCTAGCATCTTCATCCAATTCGGGTTCTGCTTCTTCATCTTCGTTATCTGGGCATAAATTAGAATCCATATGAGAAGAATCTTCTAGGCTAGAACTATAATTAGTTCTCGTAGCTTTTTTCTTGCCCTTTGACTTCGATTGGACATCTCTTAAGCTCTTTGCATTGTTCGAGATCCATTTTTGATGACTAACAAGAAAGTCATAACAATTTGCAAATTGGGAGTAATGAGGCTTCTTTGCACCATTTTCTCTTGGAAATAATTTCAAAAATTGATCATTCACCATTCTCTTTTGAAAAAAAACCAAAAAATTAATAAAATATGAATATAATTACAAATTGATATTTTTGAAAACGTTACCAATTCAGCTTCGCCACCCATTCCACTTGGATTTGCTGTTCTTATTTTGTGAATTTGAGACTCATAGAACTGCGTTTGTCGATTAATCTTTCCAAATAGGCCGGTAATTGCAAACATTGACCTAGTCTTTTCAACATGCTTTTTATTGTAGGCAGTCATAACTTTCCCCCAAAACGCCTCTCCACTTTGGTTATTTCCCTTGACCGAGTCGTTAGAAAAATGACAGTATATATAACACAGATCTTTTTCTTCTTCTCCACTCCATGGACTAGAAGAATGGAAGGATAGAGGAGGAGCAGTTCGGGGATGAACACTTTGAACGGGTTGCGAATCAAAATCCCAATTATCCATGTTCATCGTTTCGGTATATGATTGAAACGGATGAGACATACTTTAAATATGATGGAATTGAGAATATAATTTTAGTAGTAGAAGAGATGTGTGTTCTACATTCTCAAAATTAGTCTAATATATAAGATGAAATCATAAATATGACTGTTTATAGTTGTTGTAGTTCAATATATGACCGCTTACAGCCGTTGTAATTCGAAATATGACTGTTTATAGCCGTTGTAGTAAAAAAAAATACCTGGTAGAAGGAAAAAATTAGCCGTTTATATCCGTCGGGGGGTGTTCAGGGGGGAGCTGGGGGTTGGGCTTGGGCGCCCATTTATTGGGCGCCCGAGCCCAGTTACGAATTCGTAATTGTAAATTGAATATTACGCGTAATATTCAGCGCTGAATGGACCACTGGGGGGAACATAATATAAAGGGTGTAATTTCTACCACTGGAGATGCTTTTAGCCCACTAATTACGCAACAACCCGACATATGCTTCTGCTCAATTTAGTTTGTTATTCCGAACTAGTAATTTTGATATTTATAAATGTATAATACCAATGGGAATTTTTTTGATTATTTTGACTTATAATTGGTTCATGTAGGGTCTGAACAAATCTGACTCAAGCTCACCATATTCCCAGTCCGGTGATTTGAGTCAATTTCTCCGTTGACTCAGCGGTTGGCTTATAAGAACGCGGTTCCATTGGTTCACGAAGCGAAACTTTACCGATAAAATAAAGAGAGAGGCAAGTCCTGCCTATTTACAATGCTCCCAATGTCCCTGGTTGACTTATTTGTGAAAATAGAAAATACATAGATAAGTATTAAATATAGTAATGTCGCATGGATTCGCTATTCCAAGCACAGGGAATCAGAATTCCATCGAACGTTGTCAGCTTGAATGTTCCGTCTTCGAGTTTCTGTCCGATCACGTAGGGTCCTTCCCAATTTGGGTCAAGTGCTCCCATACCCGGGAAGATTCGTTTAGGATGAGATCTCCCACTTCGAAGGTGCAGTTGCGAACCTTGGTGTTGAAGTGTCGTGCTACTCTTTTCTGATGAGCAGCAGTCCTTAGTTCAGCTTCCTCCTGCTTCTCATCGATCTTGTTAAGCGACTCAAACAGAAGCTGCTCGTTTTCCCTTTGATTAAAGTGCCGCCTCCGATGAGAATGGACTTCCGGTTCCACTAGGACCATCGCTTCTGAACCATATGCCAAAGCAAACGGTAAGTGACCGGGCGTAGATTTATGTGTTGTTCTGTAAGCCCATAGTTCAAGTGGAAGCTCATCAACCCAGTTTCCTTTAGCTTTTGTTAGCCGCTTCTTGATGGTGGATTTGATGATTTAGTTCACTGCTTCCACTTGCCCATTTGCTTACGGGTGCGCTACCGTGGAAAAGCTCTTCTCTATCCGATAATACTTGCAGAAATCCTTAAATTCAGCACTCTCGAACTGAGTTCCATTATCCATGATGATTTTCTGTGATATTCCAAACTAGCAAATAATATTTTTCGTTACAAAGGTAATCACTATTTTGTGGTAATGGTGGCAAGCGGTTCCGCTTCGCCCCATTTAGTAAAGTAACCAACTGCAACCAGAGCATATTTGGCTCCTCCTTTGGCTATTGATAACATGTCGATTAGATTGATTCCTCAAATTGCAAATGGCTAAGGGATGACCATTTGCGCAAGTTCCAAGAATGAGGTTCTTGGGATTTTTGAAAATCTCTGGCACCAATCACAACACTTGGTGTAGTCTGCTGCATCTCGGTTGATTGTGGATCAGAAATATCTATAACGTAGAACCTTCTTTGTTAGTCTCTGCCTCTTAGTGTGATCGAATTATTTGAACTTATAATTGGTTCATGTAGAACACTACATGTTGGTACAAAATGCTATTATATAGTAGCATTATTCTTTAAAGAAAATATAGCCAACAAAGTATAAATGTTGTA
Source organism: Allium fistulosum (assembly GCA_030737815.1). Taxonomy (NCBI): domain Eukaryota; kingdom Viridiplantae; phylum Streptophyta; class Magnoliopsida; order Asparagales; family Amaryllidaceae; genus Allium; species Allium fistulosum. Next base: position 744,308,706 of record CM060905.1, on the reverse strand, counting down.
TCAAAATAGCAATATATGATTCTACAAAAATAAAATAAAAAATTAATATATAATGCTATATACAGACTGGAATTTTTTGGTACATAAAGAAAATGTTTCTACCGACCGTTAAACACCGTATAGGGTAAGAAAATGAAATATTAGTAAAAAAAAACTAAAGAAACTTAAAATGAAAACTATATGTTAGCATTTAACACTCAAATACTAAATTTAATTTAATAATAAAGTTAAAATCATATAAAAAATATACAAAAACTTGAACCAAAATTACATAAATGTATAAATTACACACATATCTAATAATGCTGATATCTAGTAACTACTTCTATAAAAATAAATATATAATAAAGTACAAAATACTACAACAAAATAGCAATAAAACGTAAAGTGCTACATTCGATTTTCGAGTTCACACTGTTATTATAAGTAGCATTAAAATGAACATAACTACAATTCTATTTATTATAAAATGTTGAAATGCTATGTAAAAGTATGTTATAAAAATGCATATAAATATTGAAATGCTACAGTGCAACATTAAAACATGAAATGCTATATTTGATTTTTCGTCCATATAATTTTATTATAGATAGTATTAAATCATGAAATGTTACATAATAATAAAATATAATACTATTTAAAACTAAATGTTACAATGCTATATAAAAGAGTTTTATAAAAAAGTTACCATAACAATTGACATGTTACTACAAACTAATATTTAAAACTTGAAACTATATTCGATTTTTCAAATCACATAATATTATACTAAATAGCATTAAAACTTGAATTGCTACATAATAACATAGTACAATACTAGTTAAAACTAAATATTTAAATAATACATAAAAGTATCATTCCAAATTTTGTACAAAGAGCTTTTCCAAAATGTTGTAGGCAATATTTTATCATATAAATTTATCAAACCGATTAACTATGTCAAAACAAATGCAAGTTTATGATTGACAAATACAAAAAAATAATTCAAAATTCACAAATAAAAAGCTATGTTAAAAATTACAATTTTACGAAATTCAGATGATAGAATGTTGTACACAAAAATAACAGTATGAACTGGTAAATTCATCAACTTAAGTGAAAAAGAAACTTTCAGTGGATTGCTACTATAAAATAACATTACATGATGTTGAGTTCTTCTTCCCCACTATACCACACCTCCGCTTCCACCTCTAACCAACTTAACCTCTAATGCTCCTCATATCGTCGCTCCTCCCTGAACCACTGCTCTAACTTCATTTTCACATTGCCTTTATGTTCGTCTTCATCTTCTCTTTGTCATCACCGTCCTCATTTTCAACCTTCGCACCACCACCGAAGTCCGCGGACCAACACAGAGTTCGTTGCACTACCATAAAGACCGTCGCACTACCACTTCCATCATCAAAATCCATAGTAAGTACATATTAAGAAACCCTAATTTTCACTTGAAAGAGGAATGATTACAACAAAAAAAAAATTCAATTTTCAATTAATTTTAGAAAACATTTTGTTCCTAATTGTAACTTTTTACATCTTTTCAGCTAAACTTTCCTTCAAATTAAGAGGTAAGGCAGTTTTCTTACCTAAATGGGATAAAGATGAAACATATAAACCAATAAAATCCCCTTGATACTAATGCTAACCCCATTAGCTTCATAAAATTATTTGCCTTACACACATCTTATTTATTTGAAAAGACAATTGCATACCCCAATATCTTTTTTTAAATCTCATTTTATTCCATAAATAACCTTATTGTTCAAATTCTGCGTTGGCATTTTCTCTAATACAAATCACGCTCGAGTTAAATGTGGTTTTATATAAGACATCGCTCTGGTCGAGTATGAATGAGTATACGGATCGTGCTATATGGATATATGATAATACAGAGTATAGTGATGATAGTAAAACTGTAATAGTGTGGAATATAAAAGCAGTATAGTAAAATAACACCAGATATTTTATACTGGTTCGGAGCACCGTCCTACGTCCAGTCCCAGACTCCTTCTGGAATTAACCAACTAACAATACCCTCACTTAACCCAGAGGAATAGGTTTAAACAACCCTTGAGAAGCCAAAAAGGACCTGAGCAACAGAACAGGATTTTGCCTCAGCAACAGAAGAGGTCTTTACTTAACCCGAGCAGCAGAAAAGATCAATAATAAATACAAATTAGTTTCTGACTTCTTGTGTTCTTAATAACACTAATGAGTCAATGATGTACAAAACTTCCTATAATCTAATCCTCAAAATTTTGAATGTGAATAAGGATTGAAGGAAGAATATGATAGCCTTATAGAAAATAATATTAGAGAGTAAGATCAGAAAGCAATAATTGAATTGATTAAATTGATGTAGAACTAACATGTTTATATAGTTTTCTAAGAGATATAACCATTCACGAATAGTTCTCATCAAAAGAAGCATCTACTTAGAAGAAATATGGATTGAGACTCTTCATCAAAGGAGATGTCTTTTCAGGAAAAATGACAGTTGGAATACAGGAGTCGTTTGGTCAAAATATACCAGCCAACTGGTCGAAGAAGATGTGTGCATGTTTATGTGCCTGTTTGCATATATATGAGCAAACTGCTGAACCAGTCGACTGGTTTAAATGCACCAGTCGACTGCTCTGGTTGTTTGTGCATATATATGCATATTTTCTAACTTATTTAAAATTACGATGAAGGTGGATAATTTCTTGATGTTTGTGAGAGATTTTTGAGGATAGATTTTAACAAAAATAACTATTCTACAAACACAATATACATGTACTAACACATTTATACAATGTGGCCTTGAGATCTCCAAAGTGCTAGCATATCTCCTTCGGTTAGTAGTCGCATCTTCTTTGCTTCTTCTTGTTAATTATTGTACGTTGTCATGAATCAAAATCCATGATTCAACATTCTCCCCCTTTTTGATTGATGACAACCCGTAAAAGAAGAATATATATGTCGTAGCAAAAGAATATAAACTCCCCCTAAATTTATTATTCTTCCTTAATAAATGGCTATCGTTTTCCTGCAAATAAAATGGTAGTCCACCTATGTCTCTCCCCCTTTGTCATCGACAAAAAGAAAAAGTAGAAGCATTGCATAACCAGGTAGCATACAAAATATGAAGTATTACCAGAAACAGGTATCAGTAGTAGCAGTAGTTATAGAGAGACTAGTTATACAAGTCTCTTAAAATAGCAAAGCAGTGAATAATATTCAAAAAAAACAACACCAGAGATAACCATGAATGATTAGTCGGAATCTGTTTGCTCATCGTCTCCTTCCTCTTCTTCTTCTTGAATTTCTTTCCCTTTGCTTTTGTGTTGTGGTTCAGAAGTAGGTTCGCCAATACTTAGAGAAGAACTAGTAGCTTCATCTGAAGTGCTCCATGTGAATTGAGGTGCAGGACGTTTTCCCGGATCTTGAGTAGCATGTGGACTTGATGAAGAGCATGAGATTGCGTCCCATAATTTGATAAAGAATGATTTTATCTTATCGAATTTCTTATCTATTTTAGCATCCATTCTTTTCAAACGAGCTTCTAGAAGGAATTGATTCCGAGCAACTATATCCATTGATTCTTTTGTTGAGAGAGTTACAGAGGGAATGCGAACATCGCTTGGCCTTGAAGATTGAGAAGTAGCAGCTGGTGGTCGTTGAGGTTGTCTTGAATGTGCACGTGCAAGCCAATCTTCATAGGGCATAATGCGAAGAGTGGGAGGAGGCAGCTTCATGAGCTTTATAGTCTTTGCATTAAGAATCCCGACGGTTGAAATTTCGGAATCTGGTTCCGGGACGTTACAATGTTTAAGTAAACGCATTATGTACTCAGCATAGAAAATACGTTTCATAGCACCTTGATTGAAGCCAAGTAACTCGTCTACTATGAGTTGAATCCAATTAATGTCTTGACCATCATATATAGCATACAAAGCACGAAAATTTTCTTGATAAACCTAATCAAAAGTGCCGGTTCGTTGAAGAATAGATCGCATCATTGCCCGATGAAGTAATCTGGCGGTGGGACGAAGACCAATCGACTTTGTACCGTCTGAATTATCTTCTATAAAATGGTGAATGACTTCATTTCGGGTATGGACTACACAATCAACTTCTTGAAGATTAATCCCATCCGTTGGTGTGTCAAGAATATGACCAATACGATCAATTGGGAGAAACACCTTCTTGCCACATACTAAGCTCCAAATGCAATTATCTCGGTTACCTCTTGGATCTTGGTGACCCAAATTCAAGTTAGCCAGAAAAAGTTTAACCATGATGTGATTTATTGGTAGCTTGTTCTTTTCATAGTCGAGTAGAGATTCTAATTTGCCCTTCCTAGCAATGTTGAGAAGACCGTAGGCTGAGAAATCCAGGAAAACAACAAAGGAGCTCTCTAGAATTGGAACATTTTTCAATTTCCTCCATCGTTGTATGGAAGTAACATCGTACAACCACTGAGCAATGTATGTATCAATGGGATCTTGAGTGGAAGAAGATGAAGTTTTTGATTTTTTGGTTTTGGGAGGTGCTATTTTAGTGCTATTTGAAAATAGTTGAAGGGGTGGTAGGTTTTTAATTATTGAAAATGAAGAAGAATGAATCGGTTTTGAAGAGATGCAGATGAGGTGTCAAAAAACTATTGGGTGGTAGAGTGAAAAGGTGTACCGGTTTGCAGAAAATTCTAACCACGAAGTCCAGCAGTCGATTGGTGAATGATATCCAGTCGACTGTTTAAGCAAACCAGAGAAGAGCTTAGGTAAACCAGTCGACTGGTGAAACTTAGTCGACTGGATAAGGAAAACAGAGAGCAAACAATGTTAACGCAGTCGACTGGTTGAAGCTGGGCAGTCGACTCCTGGAATAATTTTTGTACAGAGATTCTGTGACTTGTAAAAATCTATATATCTAAAATGTATACTAATATATATATAAAATAGGAGATTTTCATACATAATAACAGCATGATCAACACTTATTTCATCTTTGGTTGAGATTTTTGATCATTAGGAAAAATATATATTATTTGAAACAATGAATCAAAATATATAAAACATAACTTAGGAACAAAAATAAAAATAATGTAAGAAATCATTTGGGAGATTTCTTTGGAGTCTTCCTTTGAGACTTCTTTGGAGTTGTCTTCGGTGTGGTTTCCTCTCCTGGTTCTATTTTGGTATTCTCAATATATGGTTGGAGAGGAGACCAAATGTTATTCCGAGACGTATAATTTGGAGAGACTGGAGGAGGTTGAGGACTTGGTTCCCATGGATTATAATGAGAGGAAGACGGTTGAGAAGAATGAGGATGAAAAGATGTTGGTTAATGTACGTTAGATGTAGAAAAACCACAAATTTTCGATCCGATATCTGCAAGAAACTGAAGACGTCTTGTATTTGTTTTCTGCTCGTAATACATTTCACGATTAAGTTCAACTAGTTCCCGTTGATAGTGATGCATATCATCTATCTTTTGTTTAGTATCCGGGGAACCGAAGAACAAAAACCGCCTAGACTTCTTCTTTTCCGGAGTATATCCGGTATGATTTCTAGTAGTTGGAGTGGGTAAATGAGAATCAGAGGAATCATATGCAGAAGATGGTGTTGAAAAATCTTCGCATGATGGTTCATCAGAAGAGTTGTGGTTAGAAGCCATAAGAATGATAATATTTGCCAAGAAGAGTTCTAGAGTCATTGTTTTGAAATAAGTGAAAGAAGGCTATAATTTTGTTTGTAAAAGAGAGTGTGAGGATAATATACAAATAGAGAGTATATATATAGGGGAAAGCTTCAGAAAGTATAGACGGTTAGAAAGGTTAAAAAGTTTTCTACCGGAAGAAAAAGAGTGATGGGTAGAAAATAAAGAAAACAGGTAGTTACAAAATAACTGAAAGATGTTATAAAACAGAAAACATAAGAAAGCAAGAAATACACATAGCTTAGTTGGTAAGTATATCTTTAAGAGAGACGATACCAAGTTCTCGTCTAAATTTAATAAAAGAATTTTCATTTAAAGGTTTAGTAAAAATATCAGCCAGTTGATTTTCTATAGGAACAAAATCTAAATCTATTAAATTCTTTTCAATACAATCACGAAGAAAATGGTGACGAATGTCAATATGTTTTGTTCATTAATGATTAACTGGATTTTTGGATAGATTTATAGCACTGGAGTTATCACAATATATTGTTGATTTAGATAGGTCAAAACCAAAATCTTTAAGTGTTTGTTGCATATATATGACTTGAGCACATGCTAAAGCTGCAGATATGTATTCTGCTTCACAAGTAGATAGTGAAACACAATTTTGTTTTTTACTAAACCAAGATACAAGAGACCGTCCAATAAAATGGCAAGTCCCACTTGTACTTTTTCTATCCGTTCGACTTCCTCCAAAATCAGCATCGCTATAGGATACTAATTCGAAAGGACATTCTTTAGGATAAAAGAGTCCAAAGTTCTTGGTTTTACTAAGATACTGTAAAATTCGTTTCACTGCTCTCATATGTGATTCTTTAGGATCTGCTTGAAATCGTGCACATAAACAAACACTCATCATTATATCTGGTCTACTAGCAGTTAAATAAAGTAATGATCCAATCATGCTTCAATATAATTTTTGGTCAACACTTTTGCCATTCTCATCTTTTTCTAGATGTATTGTTGTACTCACAGGAGTTGGTTTGCCAGAAGTATTTTCCATATCAAAGCGTTTGATTAAATTATTACAATATTTTTCTTGATTTAAAAAGATACCATTTTCAAGTTGTTTAATTTGTAAACCAAGAAAATAATTTAATTCACCCATATGGGACATTTCAAATTCTTTGGTCATTATGTTTGAAAATTCTTTACATAGTTTTTCATTAGTAGACCCAAAAATAATGTCATCAACATATATTTGAATAACTAAAATATCCTTTTTATTTCTTTTGATAAAAAGAGTTTGATCAACCTTCCCAATTTCAAAACCAGAATCTATAAGATAACTTTTGAGACGATCATACTAGGCATAAGGTGCTTGTTTAAGACCGTATAAAGCTTTCTTTAACTTATAAACATGGTCTGGAAATTGTTCATGTATAAATAGAAGAGGTTGTTCAACATAAACATTTTCTTTTATAAAACCATTTAAAAATGCACTTTTAACATCCATTTGATAAAGTTTAAAATTATGAAAGCATGCATAGGCTAATAAGATACATATTGCTTCTAATCTAGCAACCGGAGCAAACGTTTCTTCATAGTCAATTCCCTCTTCTTGATTATATCCCTGTGCAACTAATCTAGCTTTATTTCTAGTGATATTTCCAGGTTCATCAGCTTTATTTTTGAAGACCCATTTTGTACCAATGACTGATTGATCACTAGGCCTTGGAACTAAATCCCAAACATCATTTCTTTCGAATTGGTTTAGTTCTTCTTGCATAGCGATAATCCAATAATCATCAGTAGAGGCTTCTTTAATATTTTTAGGTTCAATTGAAGAGAGAAAAGCTACATTACCCATTTGATTCAATTGACTTCTTGTTCTAACAGTTGAATTAATTTCTCCAATCACATTTTGAACAGGATGATCCCGTAAAATTCGAGGTGGAGATCTTATTTCTGTTTGAACAGGATTATCAATTTGATTTTCATTATGAACAGTATTTTCAAAATTCTCAAAATTTGTAGTTTCAGTATTTGTGATATTTTCAGAAAATTCTTCATCATCTTTTCTACTTGGTTTAGTAATAAAATTTTCATCAAAAGTTACATGTAATGTTTCTTCAATAATTTTTGATCTTTTATTAAAAATTCGATATGCTTTGCTTCGATCTGAATATCCAATAAAGATTCCTTCATCAGATTTTGGATCAAATTTGCCAAGCTGATATTTAGTATTTAAGATAAAACATTTGGAACCAAAAACTTTAAAATAAGAAATATTTGGTTTTCTGCCATAGAACAATTCATAAGAAGTATTCTTGGTTAGTGGTCTAATAGAAACACGATTCAATACATAACAGGCTGTTGCAACTGCTTCTGCCCAGAAATGTTTTGGTAGCGTACTTCCATTTAACAAAGTTCTTGCACATTCTGGTAAAATTCTATTTTTTCGTTCTACTACTCCATTTTGTTGAGGAGTTCGAGGAAAGGAAATATTATGGATTATTCCTTTCTTTTTACAAAAATGTTCAAAAGCTTCATTTTCAAACTCACCACCATGATCACTTCTAATATTTTTTATTTTTAAATCCTTGAAATTTTGTATTCTTTTGACAAAAGTTTTGAAATACTCAAAAGTATCACTTTTGTTTTTCATAAAAATAGTCCAAGTATATCTAGAAAAATCATCAACAATTACAAACACATACTTACTATGATTTATGGATTGTACTTGAGTTGGTCCGAATAAATCCATGTGTAGTAATTCTAGTGGTTGTACTGTTGAAATAACCTTTTTAGATTTAAAAGATGACTTAGTTAATTTTCCTAATTGACATGCATCACAAATATGATTTACTTTAAAATTCATTTTAGGTAAACCTTTTACTAATTCATTTTTAGAAAGTTTATTTATAGCTTTGAAATTAATATGACAAAAACGTTTGTGCCATAACCAAGGATCATTTTCTTTGGCTATTAAACACAAATCTGAATTATGATTTATTTTCATATTAAGAACATAAATATTTCTGTCTCTATTACCTTCAAAAATAAGATTTTTATTTTGATCAAAAATACTACATTCATTTTCTGAAAATGTGATTTTGAATCCTTTGTCACACAATTGGCTAATGCTTAAAAGATTATGTTTTAAATTTTTAACTAATAAAACATTTGAAATAAGAGGTAGATTAGATGTACCGTTGTTGCTCACATCGCCTTTGCCGATGATAGAACCTTTGGAATTGTCTCCAAAAGTAACAGAGCCTCCTTCTGAGTAAATAATATTTGATAGCATATTTTTGTCTCCTGTCATGTGTTTTGAGCAACCACTGTCTAATATCCATTTTCCTCTCTTTTTGAGTGGGACCTGCAAAAAATAAGAAAATAACATTGGTACCCACTTTTCTTATAGGGTCCTAAGAGTTAGGTCTTAGGAAACCAAACCCAAGAGGGTTCAGTATTCCCTTTAATAATATAATTTTCATTTTTGTACACAGATTCAAAAAGGAGTTTATATATTTCTTCCTCATCAAAGTGTTGTTTGTTTTAGGAATCCATATTTTTATAGTTTTTGAACTGGTCCTTTTTGAATTATCTTTTGTGGTCTTACTTTTAGAATCTTTTCTCCATTTATTTTCTATTTTATGTGGAGCTATTGATTTCTTAACATATCCTAGACCTCTTTTACTTGAAACAGATTGAGAATTTTCAATAATTTTAGACAAATTTTCTCTTCCTTTATTGAAGTTTGAGACATTTTTAGTAATATCTTCTAACTTACTTTTAAGACCAATATTGTCTAATTCAATGATTTTAACTTTAGTCTTTAACTCGTGATTTTCAAGAACTAAAGCATCATTCTTTTCCTTTTGAGTTTCAATTTCTTGACTTAATAAGGTAAGTTGAGAATTAACATTAAAGAATGATTTTTGAAGATTTTCAAGTTCTTCCTCTAGTATTTTCTTCTCATCTTTAAGCATATCCTTTTCGAATTCTGCTTTATTTTGATTTTCACGAGTTTCCTTATATTTTCTTTTGAGATTTTTAAGAGTGTCTAGGAGTTCTGAATTAATCTCAATTAAATCATCAAAAGTAAAATCACTAACCTCATTATCTGTAGCCATAAAACATACATTAGCTTGTTCAGTGTCATTGTCGCTTTCACTTTCAAATGATGAAGAGGAATCTAAATCATCCCATGTTACTGAGAAAGCTTTCCTTTTATAATTGTCCTTCTTGCTCTTGTTTTTGTAGGTTTTCTTCTGTTCTGGACAATCTTTTTGAATATGACCTTTCTTATGACAATTATAGCATTCTAGAGCAAAGTTTGATGGTTTGTTGGATCCGTTATTGAAACTTCTTTTGCCATTATTTTTGTTAATTTTTCGAAATTTCAAAAACTTTTTGAAATTTTTGGCAATGTATGCAAGATCTTCATCATCAGAACCTTCTTCTTCTTCTTGTGCATGAAAAGCTATATTCTTTTTATCTTGTGCCTGTACTCTCTTTGCCTGCAAATTTACTTCATAGGACATTAGATTTCCTATTAACTCTTCTGGTTTCATGGTAGAGAGATCATTAGCTTCTTCGATAGCTAATACTTTTCTTTCCCACTCACCCGTTAAAGAGTTAAGGATTTTCGAAACAATATCAAAATCAGTATATTTTTCTCCTACTCCTAATAGTGAATGGTAAATGTCTTGAAATCTAGAATACATGTCATTAATTAATTCATATTGCTTCATCCTAAAGTTTTGAAATTGATTTTTGAGCATAGAGATCTTACTTTGTTTAACCTTATTAGTTCCTTCATGTGTGATCTTAAGTGTACGCCATATTTCATACGCAGATTCACACATACTAATACGATTAAACTCGTTTTTCTCTAAAGCACAATATAACATATTCATTGCTTTAGCATTGGCAGTTGCATCTAATTTTTGTGTATTACTCCATGTAGAGTATTCTCCAGTAGGAGGAGTGTATTCTTTTTGTGAAATATCCATGATTCAAAACTATTAGAATATTGCATATAGATTCTCATACTTGTAGCCCAGTAATTGTAGTTCATGCCATTGAAGAATGGAGGTCGTGTTGTAGATTGACCTTCAGTAAAACTAGTGTTAGTGATAGTGCTAGTGTTGCTTTCCATATTAGCAAAGTATCAAATAACTGTGTAACGGTTATAGGATGCCTTGCTCTGATACCAAATGAAAGAGTATACGGATCGTGCTATATGGATATATGATAATACAGAGTATAGTGATGATAGTAAAACTGTAAATAGTGCAGAATATAAAAGCAGTATAGTAAAATAACACCAGATATTTTATACTGGTTCAGAGCACCGTCCTACGTCCAGTCCCAGACTCCTTCTGGAATTAACCAACTAACAATACCCTCACTTAACCCGGAGGAATAGGTTTAAACAACCCTTGAGCAGCCGAACAAGGACCTGAGCAACATAACATGATTTTGCCTCAGCAACAGAAGAGGTCTTTACTTAACTCGAGCAGCAGAACGGATCAATAATAAATACAAATTAGTTTCTGACTTCTTGTGTTCTTAATAACACTAATGGGTCAATGATGTACAAAACTTCCTATAATCTAATCCTCAAATTTGTGAATGTGAATAAGGATTGAAGGAAGAATATGATAGCCTTATAGAAAATAATATTAGAGAGTAAGATCAGAAAGCAATAATTGAATTGATTAAATTGATGTATAACTAACGTGTTTATATAGTTGTCTAAGAGATATAACCATTCACGAATAGTTCTCATCAAAAGAAGCATCTGTTTAGAAGAAATATGGATTGAGACTCTTCATCAAAGGAGATGTCTTTTCAGGAAAAATGACAGTTGGAATACAGGAGTCGACTGGTTAAAATATACCAGCCAACTGGTCGAAGAAGATGTGTGCACGTTTATGTGCCTGTTTGCATATATATGAGCAAACTGCTGAACCAGTCGACTGGTTTAAATGCACCAGTCGACTGCTCTGGCTGTTTGTGCATATATATGCATATTTTCCAACTTATTTAAAATTACGATGAAGGTGGATAATTTCTTGATGTTTGTGAGAGATTTTTGAGGATAGATTTTAACAAAAATAACTATTCTACAAACACAATATACATGTACTAACACATTTATACAATGTGGCCTTGAGATCTCCAAAGTGCTAGCATATCTCCTTTGGTTAGTAGTCGCATCTTCTTTGCTTCTTCTTGTTAATTATTGTACGTTGTCATGAATCAAAATCCATGATTCAACAGAGTAAGGTATTATATGAAACCTTGCTCAAATTTGAGCGAGGTTTTTGTTAAGTGTGGCTTGCATTTGAAAGTGTATAGGTTGAACGATAAGTTCCTCATCGCAAGAAATATGGCGCATAACGTGGTATATACGTGGGATTTATAGCACGTAACATTGAAAATTCCTTTTTGTTGCAAGCAAGTGTTGCCAAGACCATGTATGTGCCCATTCCGAAAGACGATGAAAGGGATGTTCAATCGGGACGTTGACACATCAGAAGCTTCATTGAGGTGGTGCCACTGCAGAACAATGAAGCGCGCGTTTATGGGGATGCGTTAGAGTGCCGAAACACAACATGGTTTCAGAGCCAATGGTTCGAGGGACCATTAGATGATGCGAGAGTGACCGAAGCGAGGACTCCTTGAGGCTTGTAGATATGTGAGTAGTCTGGCCCCCACTATTATATACACAGCCTGCCCTACTACGTTGAAAACTGATGCTCCAAGATGGCTTGAGTAGAAGTACTCGCCTTAAGGCGAAGATTTGGCAACACAGCCTCGTCGACTGCGTAAGAAGTGAGAAAAAAGCAGTCAGATCCCACTGCAAAACTTCTTCAATATGCTCCAAATGAAGGTTAGAGGAAATACTCGTCAAAGTAGAGAATTGTTAGGTGTGGCTCACATTTGAGAGTGTGTGGGTTGAATGATAAGTCTCATATCGCAAGAAATATGGCACATAACGTGATATATATGTGGAATTGGTGACACATAACATTGGGAATTTCTTTTTGTTACAAGCAAGTGTTGCCAAGACCATGTATGTGCCCGTTCCGAAAGGCGGTGATAGGGATGTTCAATCGAGACGTTGGCACATTAGAAGTTTCATTAAGGTGACGCCATTACAGAACAATGAAGCGCGCGTTTATGGGGACGCGTTGGGGTGCCAAAACACAACAGTTGTGTATGAAACCATGCTTGGATCAAGCTATATTCTGAAAGAAACCTCGTACACGGTAGTACTAATGGAAAATCTATGCTAACTACGCTTCAAGTGATTGTGGTTTGTTAGGTTTTCCCACTCGCTCCAGGATTTGTTTGTTATGTTTCTTCAATCACTCCAAATTTGATTTTTTGTGTTTTCTCACTTACTCGGAGCTTTGCTTCTTATATTTCCTCACTTGCTTCGAACTTGGTTTTTTTAAAGATCCACTCTTTCTCATTAACGTAGACTCGTTACAAATAATTTATGATATGTCGCTGTAGCGTGGAAGACAAATTTATCTAAATAAACTTTTTAAATTTATCGGGCATGGAAAAAAAACATGAGGAGTTAATAGACACTGATACTAAAGGGGTATTTCACCGGAAGGACAAACTTTGTCGTCCAATTAATTTCTAGGACACACATCTGAAATAATTACTTTTAAGGTCAAAGTCAGCAGAATAATTACTTTCAAGGCCAAAGTCAGCTGTCCAATTTCTTTCAAGTACACAATTTCATAGGTTTTTAGGTCCTAGAAACTAATTGTTTTGCGTATTGTGTTTAAAAGTAATTATTTTAGTTGTGTGTCTTAAAAATTAATTTCATTTACCAAAGAGTCCTTTATGGCTAATTCATAGGATACTAAAATGGTACTGAAGGGAGGGAAAAGAGGGGAAAACAGGCACAAACCAACATGCCGAATTCCCTACCATCAATCTCCATGGAAATCAAAATCCGACCCATTCCAGAAAAAGCCAACGCCAACAAATATAACCAAACCCAAAGTAAACTTCTCCTTTCCTACCGTCAACTCCTTAAAAAATACATACGGACCCACGACCTCACCGCTGGCCGCCGTCTCCATCGCCATCTCCTCCAGTCCAACATTCCATTTGACCCTGTTTTAAACAACTCCCTCATCGCCCTGTACTCAAAATGCAACCAGCTAACTCTTGCATACAAGGTGTTCGACGAAATGGGTCAAAGAAAAGACATTGTTTCTTGGACCACAATGATGTCCGCTTTTACTCACAATAAAAGCCCAAAAGAATCGATATTGTTGTTTCTTGAGTTTCTTAACTTAGGTTTCATTCCTAACGAGTTCACGTTTTGTAGTGTTTTACAAGCCTGCATTGCTGGCAGTTATGTTGGGTTTGGAGACATGATACTTGGATTTTCTATGAAAATGGGATATGCACGCAATAATTTGTCCGTTGGGTGTGTGTTAATCGATATGCTTGCCAAAAGAAAAGAACTTATTTTGGCTAGGACAGTATTTGATGGAATGGAGGAGAAGAGTGTAGTGGTTTGGACCTTAATGATCACTAGGTATGTGCAAAATGGATATTATGAAGAAGCATTGAGTCTGTTTATGGAAATGGGTACAAGTGGATTTTCTCCGGATCAATTTACAATGAGTAGTGTGATATCGGGTTGTATAGGGTTAGGGTCAATTGAATTGGGTAAGAAATTACATTCGCTAGCGATCAGAAATGGATTGGGCAACGATCTTTACGTTGGTTGTAGTATTGTAGATATGTACGCAAAATGTGGAGGTGGGCTGCTCGATGATTCAAGAAAAGTTTTTGATAGAATGTATGAACATAATGTGATGTCATGGACTTCTATCATCTCGAGTTACGTTCAAAATGGAGGAGATGACGAAGCTATAAAGCTTTTTGTTGACATGACAACACAAGGGCGAGTTCATCCAAACCATTTTACATATTCGAGTGCACTTAAAGCTTGTGCAAACTTGTCTAATGTAGAAGTAGGAGAACAAGTCCACGCTCAAGTGGTTAAATCCGGGTTATCTTCCATAAACTTCGTTGGGAATTCTTTGGTTAGCATGTACACTCGTGGAGGTAGAATGGAAGAAGCTCGTAAAGCTTTCGAAGTGTTGTTCGACAATGCAATAGTCGATGGCTACATAAAAAATGTAGATCCAAACGAAGCATTGGAATTGGTACATCAAATTGAGAACATGGATATCGGAATGAATGCTTTTACATTCGCTAGTCTTTTAAGCGCGGCTGCAAGCATAGGAGCGATGAGCAAAGGCCAACAACTGCATGCTCAGTCACTAAAGGCAGGGTTCGAATCAGATACTTGTATAGGCAATGCTCTAGTGTCCATGTATTCTAAATGCGGCAATGTAGAGGATGCTAGAGCTGTGTTCGAAGAGATGTCCACACTCAATGTGATCTCATATACTTCTATGATAACCGGTTTTGCTAAGCATGGGCATGCACACCAAGCCCTGGAGCTGTTCTCTAAGATGACTTCCAAAGGCGTTAAACCAAACGAGGTTACATATATTGCGGTTTTATCGGCTTGTACTCATGTTGGTTTAGTTCAAGAAGGAAAGAAGCACTTCAATTCCATGCAAAAAGACTATAAACTTGTACCAAGAATGGAGCATTATGCATGCATGGTCGATTTGTTTGGACGTTCCGGGTTTCTAGACGAAGCTTTCAGGTTCATTACGAACATGCCATTAAGGGCTGATGCATTGGTTTGGAGAACTCTCCTTGGTGCCTGTACAGTTCATAAGAATACCAAGCTTGGAGAAATTTGTGCAGAATACATACTAGAGTTGGAACCAGAAGATCCTGCAGCTTATGTGCTGCTTTCGAACTTATACGCAATGGCTGGAAAATGGGAAGAAGTTGCAAAGATAAGAAAAGGGATGAAGGAGAAGAAAGTGAACAAAGAGGCAGGGTTGAGCTGGGTAGAAATCGAAAATGTAGTGCATAAGTTTCACGTAGGAGATACCGGTCATGCAAGAGCTAGAGAAATATTCGACAAGTTAGATGATGTCATAAGGAGGATTAAGGAGATGGGTTATGTTGTGGATAAGAGCTATGTTCTTCATGATGTGGAGGATAAGCTTAAAGAGAGGTACATCTTGCAGCATAGCGAGAAGATAGCGGTGGCGTTTGGCCTTGTGTCGACGAAGGCTCCTAAGCCCATTAGGGTTTTTAAAAATCTTCGTGTTTGTGGAGATTGTCATAATGCAATTAAGTTTATGTCGAAAGCAACAGGGAGAGAGATAATTGTTAGAGATTCGAATCGGTTTCACAGGTTTAGTGATGGGGTTTGTTCATGTGGAGATTACTGGTAAGAGATTCTTTTGTAGGTGTTAGTGTATAAACTAAAATCTTATATGAATTCTTGTATTTTTCTACGTTTAAAGAAAACTTGTACAGTAAATCTTTTGTTAGTATCAACTTGAAGTTTGTTTATTGTTTAACTGAACTACCTTGTTGTTTTGTTCGACTTAAACATTGTCAGTTTAAGATGATTGTATTCGCTTAGTTTCGTGCTCTTCCACCGCTACGCTATTTTAATTTAGTGCTATTAAACAATAAATCTGTTTTGAGCTCTGCTATTTTCTGTTATATCCACTAAATCAAGGCCTTTTATAACCCGTCAATTGGGTTGGGTCAAAATGAGTTGGGTTGATTTTGACCAATCCATTTATGGCTCATTCTTTTTGACCAATTTAATACCGGGATCAGTTTGATCTAACACATTTAATAATCGGGTTATCAATTTAACCCATTTAAATATGGGGATGTACCTTATTATTTTCAAAGTATAACGGTTAGTCACCGGAAGAACTACAATATGTGATCACAATATGAAGTATCTGAACATTCCATACTATCCGTAATTTAGATGACAGTTCATCGGTCAGTCTTGCCTGATTTCGAGTTAGTATGAAGAAGTTAGCTCAGTCAGAACAAAAAATACAGCGGCTTCTGCCTAGGCAGAGTTCAAACATGAGAATGTACATGTTATTTTCAAAGTACAACTGTCAGTCACCATAGAAAACTACAGTGAGCGTTCACAAGATGAAGTATCCGAACATTTCATATTGTCTGTAATTTGGCTGGGAGTTCATCGGTCGAAGTCTTGCCCGATTTCGAGTTAGTATGAAGAAGTTATTGCGATCTGAACAAAAAGAATAGCCGCTTCTACTTTTGCAGAATTCAATTATGTGGATGTAACATGTTATTTTCTAAGTACATCTGTTAGTCACAATGAAAAACTATAGTTCGCGTTCACAAGATGAAGTATCTGAGCATTCCATATTGTCCGCAATTTAGGCGAAAGTTCATCGATCAAAGTTTGTCTGATTTCGAGTTTGCATGAAGAAGTCATTGCAATTTAAACAAAAAAATAATGGCTTCTCACTAGTCGGAGTTCAAATATGGGGATGTAGCATGTTATTTGCCAAGTACAATAGTTAGTCATCATGGAGAACTACAGCGCACGTTCACAAGATGAAGTTTCCGAGTATTCCATATTATTCGTAATTTAGGTGGGAGTTCATCGGTCAAAGTCTCGCCTGATTCCGAGGTAGTATGAAGAAGTTATTGCAGTCTGAACAAAAAATATAACAGCTTCTTTCTAATCGTCAGAGTAAAACATTTCAAAAATTTTATTTTCAAAATTTTTATTTTCAAAATTTTATTTTTGAATTTTTAGTTTTGAATAAATGAATAAGTGGATTACCCATTTATATCCTTTAAAAATGAGTCAATTCGTTTATGACCCATTTGATTCATAAATAGATTAATTCAACTTATTTATAAGTAGGGTAAATAGATCGGATCAATTGATTAGATCATATTTTGACAGGTCTAGCTTTTTAGCACACACTTTAACAACATTACCATACAAAGATTGAATCGACTAGTTCTCTTTTAAACCAAATCAACAAAGCTATGATAAAAATCGAATTTTAAAGTATAAATGCTCTATATGAATTAAAAATCTATTTTGATTATCAAATCTAGTCTGCATAAATTATAATATTATTCAGTTTTGTCATATAAAATTAAACAATATCTTTTTCTATTTCCTACAAAAAGTTGCGAGAAAGAAAATAAATTAACTTAAATAGTGAGTTCTATATCTAATGAAGCTTGTTGCACCTTCGTTATTTTCCGCTACATTCTCGCTTTATCATCACTATAACTTTTTGCACGTCTACTGTTACAAAACCGCTAGACGCTTTAACTGTACAGATATGAAACATTACAATAACAAACAAAGATGTACGATCGCTGCAATTGTATTGATGACCACATAAGTGTGATAGACAACTAGCTAAAGGAATAACTTTCAGACAACCAATTGCATGAAGTAAAAAATGCAATTACAAACTCTGTGTCCCAAGTTTATGGAACTGCATATATATCCAACGCCCATTCATTCTGGCTGATCATTATACAAAAAAGAAGATAAACATATATTGATACATCCATTCATTCTAGCTAACCCTTTGAGTTCACTGCTTTTATCATAATTCATTTGTTGCTACTTCTGGTACACTTCTGAAAAATGCTACAGAGTGAGAAAAAAAAAGCTCCCATTTGTTGCTCTTTGGACATGTACTACTGAATTAGATCAGAAACCAAGAGCAGATCAATACTCCAGACACCCACCCTCTGAGTCCCCATTGCTTTTATCAGGATTCAGGTCTGGAATGAAAATTACACATTATATTTAGTCCTTGAGATCACTATTTCATTTTATTTTTTTCCCTTGTAAGAAATTTTTGAGGTCTGCAATCAAAACCTCATAAAAAGCCATCTATCGTTCCGCATGATAACTCACAACCAAGGCCACATTCTAGGATTTATTTCACAAAAAAATGCTAGGGATATATTTATTATTTACACTAGTGTAAATCGCACGTACGTGCATCTATAAATATGTTTTATTTTTATTTAATAAAAAAGCAATGGACGGATGTGTACTATAAGTGTAAAAGTTTTGGTTGTCACAACATTTTTTATTTCAAACAGTTTTGTTGGTTGGAAATTGATAGTAAAATTCCGTTGATGGATGATCGAAAAGAAACTGGAGGTTGAGGTTGCAAAGATTTTGTTAATGGATAAAGGACATTTTGGAATTTCAAAAAGACACCGTGAAAATTATTTTCATCGAGTTCTCTTTATTAATAATAGAGATAGAGAAGAGATGGAGATGGAACAATATTAGCATGTGCACATTGGACATATTTTGACATGTGTTAAATTACCAAAGTTTGCTTATAGGCATTGTTGTAAAAATCATTCTAGGCCTTCGTCTAGGCGCTAGGAAAAGCTTACCGCCTAGCGATTCATCCACGCCCACCTAGACAAGGTTTATCGCCTCTTGTAAAAATCGAAACATATATTTAGTCATTGATTATACGTTGTTTAAGGTTTAGTGCCGTGTATAAACATCAATGTGCTAGTTTTAGGTAATATTGTCTCTCTGGTACTCGTAAGCACATCTAAAACCCAAAACTTCCAATTTATACCTGTTGACACTAAATAAAACAGTAAAAATTTATCCAAAATGCACGAGTTATTAAAAACACCTAATTCCGATTAATCGTCAATCCCTTGTCCATATTTACCACCTAGCAAATTTTAGCCATTATGTGATAAAAAGACAAATTACAAGTATTTTTAAGTTGATTTGAAAAAACTAAAACTACTGAGTAATTGAACATGTGCTAACTCCATCCCAAATTCATCTACACAAATAGGGCTGGCTACCTGATCAACCAAGCACCGGAGCCAGCCCTGCACATAAATACCTTGCCAAACAAATTGATCTAGAAAGATAGTCTGCAATCAGAAAAGCCATCCATGCGTAACTATACTTCAAATCCAAATAAAAATAGGAAATTTACTTGAAAATCTACATAAAGATATCACATTTTATTGATACAGAATGTACACCTTAAACTTGGTATTTTATAGAGTTCCAACAAAACTTACTCCTTTCTCAATATCGTAGGAATCATATTCAGTTCCTGCTGTGTCAGACTCGATGTAGGTGAAAGCTGCAACTCCAACAAATCATTTCTGCTATACTTCCTTCTCTCGTCTGTTAAAAAAGGTGTAATGATAAGGTACCCACATATGTTAGCATAAAATAACACAAAGGAATTCACAGTATATACATATACATAATAATGGCTGAACTGCAAGAAGCTACACTTAGGGTTTAACTGTGTCGAAGTAATCTAAATAGCAAGCAACGCAATATTGGAAGTGATTTTAAAGGAAAAAAAATATCAAACAGATGGACAAATTCACTGCTATAAATGAATTAATTAATGCTAAGATTTCAACAAACAACAATGGTGTGCTATTCACCAAATATATATTACGTGGAATAACAATGTTGAATTTCTCACCAATAAAATTTGAGGCATGTACTGACTTCTTCCCCGAGAGTTTAGATTGAGATGATTGTGGAATTCTTGAATAATGAGATGAACTATCACCATATTTTAATTCAAGAGGACCATCATCGTGTTTGATTTCAATGTTAGGATGGTTCAAGCAAAACAATTCAATCCCACCAGAGGTTAAAAGCCAACATCCTCTTAAATCTAAAGTACGAAGTACCGGTGGAGGTATATATTTGGAGAGTCCATCATCTGTTAAAACACCACCACGAAACCCTAAAATTTGTAAATTTGGAAGAGGCCTTGATAAAGCATGCAATGCAACATAAGTCAAGTGATGATTCTTGAGATATAAAGACTTCAGCACCCTCATAAAAGCCAAGGGGTATACAGAATCATCTCCGATTAGAGTCTCTTCAAGATTCAAACTTTCTAGTAAACCAAGATTATTGAGTTCCCTCAATGAGGATGTTTTATCATTTCCACCATCCATGGGAAGAAAACCTGAAATTGTTAAAAGAATAAATATACCACAATGGGCTAACTAAACTAGATCATATTTCTGGCAAAAAAGTTGAGGTTTGCTGATAATATCCTTGTAGATTATAGAATAGTATATTTAACTTCATGGGTTTTGAAATGTAAGCACAAACAACTGTGTTCTGGGGAGATAATGTTTCGTCCCATCTTTTCAGTCAAAATGCTAGAGAATTTGAGCACGGTTACTGCATGATAATAAGAGGCCATTCAACGACTTTTTACTCACCTAGCTTATTTTGCTCCTTTGGGGTGATTTCGATATGTTTAAAACTATAGATCCCAACTTCTCAAAGGAAACTAAGCCAAACTATCTCTAAGCAGTTTAAGTGCAATTGTTACGTACATACAACTAAATAATAGACGGAAGGACATCAAGTTTCATCTTTGGACTGAAGGACAAACTTTGAAAAAAATTAGGCTGAAGGACAATGCTAGAACTAGCATTATCCTTCAACCTAATTTTTTTCAAAGTTTGTCCTTCAGCCAAAAAATAAATCTTGGTGTCCTTTAGACTAATTTTTTGTTAAAGTTTGTCATTTTCCCTAATTCCCTCGTGCATAAAAAGTATAGTAAAATAAAAAGTTAAGTTAGTACCTGTAATTTTTGTGTAGCTTAAATCAACTTCTTTCAAAGAATTAATCATACCAATATGCAACAACGAGGCATCATCGATTGCAGTGTATGAAAGCAAAAGAGTTTCAAGATTTGGGACATGCTCTGACAAAGTAGAAACTCCTTGGGTGGTGATTATTGTCTTGTTTAGATTTATGTACTTCAATCTCTCTCCAACTTGTATTACATATTGAATTGAATTGTCACTTATTTTACTTGAGCTGAGATCTAAATGCTCTAGCTGTTTCATACTAGCTAGGTATTCAAAATAACTGATGGAAGAGCCTGAAATATCCAATACAGACATATGGCTTGCCTCCACATTGTCAAGAATTTCATTAGAATCGTCAATAGTTGCTCCATGTAGAATAAGCTTTGATAAAGTCACTTTATCTTTGCGTCCTCTAAAAATTGCATGGACATTACAGTTACTCATGTTTAAGCATGTAAGAGAAGGAAGATATGGCAATCTAGTGACCTTAGTCCAGGCAAGATTCAAGAAACTTAATTTGGGAAACATTTCAAGAAAAGAAGCTCCAGTATCTGAAACTTCACTTCCCCATAAATCTAAGTATTCAAGCTCAGTCAATACCTACCAAAAAAAGGAAAAATAGTGCCTAAGATTTCTGTATATAATTTAGGAGATTCCATATGATTTAGGTCATTCTATAAAACTTAACATATCTTTGCTTTATTCATTAATTACGTTTTAGCTAGACCATGCCCAATAGGCAATATGAACTGATACTGGGTTAGTCAGCCTATGCTACTTCTCTTATGGTGTCAAATCTTTGTCTAGCAAACCCAGGAAAAAAGAGCTAGCGATGACATGGATGAATTATCTTTGCTTCCTAAAGAACTTGTATATAGTAAGGCAAGTTAAAAAATTGGTGATCTATGAAAGCTTTGTGGCAGAAATTACAGAAATTCCACAACTCTTTTCTTCACATGGAAAGTGCACTTAAATTATTTGTTTATTGAATAATATATTGAAATGAGTTTATAACTGACATTAGAAATTTAAGGTATGTAATGTAAACTTACATATGCATTTTAAAATGGATAGATACATACATAAAAACATAACAAATACCTGTAAAGAACTAAGAGCCTTATCAGTTACAGGCAACCCTCCCAAATCCAAAAGACGTAAATTTGGAAGGTATGATAATTGTCTGACACCATTAGCGGTTATGCCAGTTTCGGAAATAAATAATTTCTCCAAGAATCGAATAGATAGTAAAATCTGAATGCTAGCATCTGTGATCTTCGAACATCTTGATATGTCCAACTCTCTCAAACTATCCAATCCTAATGTCATGATTTTCAAATAACATATATCAGCTTCACAATAAACACACAAATTGCAAACCCAGAGAAAACACATAATATATGCGTTGTGAATCACAATTAAAAAACAAAGTAAACTAGCAAAAGTGATTGAGATTGTCATTTAGCCTCCCATTACATTCTAACTCAAAAATAAATTGATTGGAATTATGATAGAAGGCCATTCAATCTAACTTAAACATAAAATGATCACAAAAGGCACCTGAAAGAGGCCAAATTGCATGATTATTCAAGATTCTACAACCCGAAAGATTCAAAGATCTCAGATTACAAAATCCTCCTAAATAAGCCAACCACTCAGCATCCACGCTAATATCCCCTCTGAGATCGATCTCTTCAACACATTTCTGGAAAACCCTACCAAACATAAATTTAAACAATCCGTCATTCAAAACTATCGTGAAATCAACAATTAAAGAATGAAAATGTAAAATTATTACTCAAGAAGCGATGGATAGAGGAAGCGGCGGTGGTGCAGGCGGCGGAAGATAGAATTGGCGAGGTGAGGAGGGAGGCGCTCTAACGTTCGTTTTTGGCGGCGCCATGTCTCAACCACTTCCCTGCTTGAGGTTAATAGGTTTAAGCATAGATTTACAAGAGATTTAGTCTGCTCGTCTTCTTCCTCCATTAACCCTATCGTTTACCTTCTTCAAGCTGTTAGCGAGTCTTAACTAATTAAGAATGCGTGGAGATCAAGGAGTACGAATTCAATCGTGGAAGCAGAGTAGAATAAGATTAAACCTTTTTCCAATTTTCTACAGTACGACCGAAGATTTTTCAAATAAGCACCGCAAGGAAGCAGTTTCAACTTGGGGCGAGCAACGTGGGATTAAATCAAATAAACCAACCCATCAATTCATATATGCACCAAAATTACTATTAGAACTCATGTGAATGCTGAATAAAAATACTCTAATCATATATTTAGGTTTTATTTCAAATTATAGTAAATATTATAAACATAAAACGTGAATTGTTTTTTGTTCGGTGTAATTGAATAACCAACCAAACTTAATTTTGTTGGTTTGGTTTGGTTTTCATTTTTATTGGTTTTAGTTCGATTTAGCAATTTTCATCATCGGATAAACCAAGCTAACAAAACACTCACCCCTCGTTTCAACGTGCTAATATTTTTTTCCCCGAATTTGAGCCATTTTTGCAAACTATTATGCAAACAGACCAGGTATAAAATTAATTCTAAATAGAGATCTTTTAGCACGTTCGATGCACGTGCGTATAAACCGTTATAAAATTATTAAATTTAGAAGTTCTATGTAGTTTTGATAAAAACAAATTGAAAAATATAAGAAAAAAATTATAATTTTTTTATCGGATAGAGGCTCGAAGTTATAATATTCTTTACGTTCAAAAATTTCAATTTGAAAATAAATGTTAAATTTTGTTTTTTGTATGATTCAAACTTTTGATCTCTTATTTGTATATAAAGGTATTTTTTGAAACTTCTCGATTAGACCAAAAGGTTGCGCTTCTATTCCAATTATTAATAAAGACATATAAGGGTATTTTTTGAACTTCGCGGTTGGACCACAAGATTGCGCTTCTGTTCCAGTTATTAATAAAGACATATAAGGGTATTTTTGGAACTTCGCAGTCGGACCAAAAGATTGTGCTTCTATTCCAATTATTAATAAAGATTTGTTTTTTTGTGTGATTCGAACTTCTGATCTTTTATTTGCATATAAGGGTATTTTTGGAACTTCGCGATTAAACCAAAAGTTTGCGCTTCTATTCCATTTATTAATAAAGACATATAAGATATTTTTTGGAACTTTGCAATCGGGTCGAAATTTTGCGGTTATATTCCAATTATCAATAAAGATATAGGTCACTTTTGACCAGCTAATCGTCACGTTGGTTAAGGGTACCGATGGCATTTGAAATATTGTCCGTATTTCCTTTTATATTAAAACATAGTTGGTGCATTTTGAGATAGCGCCTGTTGGCGTTATTTGGAAAAAAAATGTCAACTATGTTTTAATACGTGTTGTTTGGTACATGCAAATGTACACTTTTTGAAATGCCGTATTTGGCCGATTTTTGAAATAGCATCCAAATTATTGACCCTATAAAACCAGCTGCCCTCCCCTCTCTCTTCTCACTCTAACTTTACCAAACTTTATCATAAAAACCTACTAGTCACCCTCTTATTTTATGCAGAAATCTCTTACCATTTAAATAAAAAACAATTAGATGAATTGATCTAGTTCAAGAATAACAATATCTTCTTACTTCAGATCAATTGAGGTTTGATTTTGTACACCCAAATTTTTTGTTAGATTTTTTTTGTAATTATAATTGAAAATTGTGTAATATTGTATTAATTGTTATTGGGAATAACTTCTAATTTTGTTCCGACTATTTGTTATTTCGATGGTGAGTTGGCTATTGATGAACAATAAAACATAAGCACTATGTATAACCAACATGGGTCTATATTTCTATTCGATATAAAAGCGTATTACCTCCATCCACTCAAGGTTGTTCGTTCGATGGCATTCTTGCAAGTACAACATGCTACCGTCTATTGATCCCGGTATAGCTCAGAATATTCTACACAAACTTCAATTATTTGCTAAATACAAAATCTATTTCAAATATAAATTACATTGTCCAACTTCTACTTAAGCAAGGTAAAACAACAAATTTATCAATTCCATTCTCATGCAACTAGTTGTACAATTTTAAAACAATAACTTTGTCAAATTGCACAAAATCCTAAATAAAAATAAATAAAGATTAAGATTAGAAATGAAACCGATATGAGCTTCATGTGATGACGAGCAAGTCATGCTTCAAATTGACAAAGAAATTAATGAAATTTGAACGAAAATTTTGAATTTGATCAAATTTTAAATTTGATAAAAATTGAAGAGTAGATTTTCATTTTTTTGAGTGGCTAAAGTGAATGGAGAGGGGATGCTGCTGTCTTGTTTTACAACTGCAAATCGACTGGGCGTTTTTTAAAATAGCACCAATAGACGACTTTTAAGAAAGCGCTAGTAGACGACTTTCGAGATAGCCCCAATGTAACAACATTCAAAACCACCATGTACATGCACAATAAAAAACAAACCATAACATAGGTCATTAAAGTAAATTGCAATACGATACCATACCATACACAATCACATTGTTATGAAATACGATATCATATTATTATATATAACATTCAAAACCAAATAATTGGTTTCATATTCAGGTAACATCGACGATTTACAAAACAAATTCAGTAATACACAAACAATAGAGTCAATAATCAACAATCGAATACAACCCAAGCTAGTTCTTACTACAACAACAATCAACATACGACAACATTACTGAATAAACAATAGATTTCAGCGACAAACACAACACCAAAAGGCCATTTTATCACACTTATAACCGTGATAAATTAAATTCCCCACGGTTATAAGCGTTGTCCCAAGTGGCGTGGGCAAATATTATCACAGAAAAAATAACGCTTATAACTGTGATAATTTTGGGTATTGCTCACGGTTATAAGCGTGAGAGTTATGGTGTTTACTCACGGTTATAAGCGTGAGAATGATGAATCACGGTTATAAACGTGGGAAATTTCATATCTATCACGTTTATAAGTGTGTTAAATCTGGATTTAATCGTAATTTGAAGTATAACGGTTATAAGCGTGAGTTTTCTGGGGTTTCACCACGGTTATAAGCGTGAGTATTCAAAACATTCACAAATCATTACCTACCATCCATATCATTGATAATACGTATCAGCACACTATGTTTTATAATATGCATATATACCTACCAACACATGTATTAATATGGACGTCAATATTGCACATGCAAACAAATAAACTTCATATAGCAATTGACATGTGCATTACTATGGATAGTTTTTGTAAATACATAAATCTCGTACAAAACAGCTAAAAAGAACTAATTAAAACATGACCATAAATATTTTCAGTTCTCCTAGACATAATGGTAGGAGTTACAAACTACTATTTTAGCATCTATAGGACAATGCCATTTTCCAAACTATTGAGAGCTGCATATTGAACTGGAACCTGAAAGTTGCTGTGGGATAGTCGAAATCTTGAAAGTATCTCTGTAAATACAAACAGATATTTAGTGTACAGACAAGAACACAAATATGTTACATGGATGGAAATGAGGACAAATATGTTACAAAGTCTTGGAACTCATATCATGCAAATAAACATAAATTACCATGTAGATATAGTAATTCTGGAAATTTGTGCAACAGAAAATGCAAGGTCTTCAACAGATCTATATGGAACTGCACCGCCAAATGATTGAAACCTAACATAGAAAGGTAAAATAAGAGATTAAATATTAATGAATTTATACAATCACAATTAAAGAATAGGAAAAGGTAGGAAATTAAATCAAAATTATGCTAATCACAAAAGAATTAACAATAAAGGACAAATGCACAATTTGTTGAACATAAATAATGAATCACTAATTCATTGTGTGCTCTGTGTTGTAACCCCCAAGAGATGTCAGATCTTTACTCTACAAACCTTATCCGGCTCAATCTACAAATTCAGTAAGTGCAGTTTTCTCACTTTGATCTGCCCTTTCTTCAGACCACTACACTTCTTAACTTGGAACTCTTTAAGTCTGCAGGCTGTCAATATCTACACTTCTTAGTCTTCAACTCAACTCATTTCAACCATGCAAGTTCTGTAATTACTATTATGTTTTATCAATTTGTACTTAAAACTCATATTCTCTGTGATTATTTTATTTTGAAGTTCTGTGTTTATTATGTTGTTTACCACTCTATACTTAAATTTTTTAAATGACTAATTGGCACTTGTGTATTTGTTGTGCTACTCGACCACTCGGTATTTTATATAACCAATACTCAGTTTTTTTTCTTTGCTTATTTTACTACTGCCAGTAATCAATTAGAACTTTCTGCCAGTAATCAATTAGTCTTCCCAGTGTTCTTATTCAACTCCTGTCTTAAAAACAATATACTAATGTTTTTTGGGTCAACTTACTATTGAAATATAAAATACAGTCATACATAAAAACAATTGTTCATTATCATGGAATGGCAATAGAAAGTGTAAATTGAGGTGCCCTTAGCAGCACAAATTCATTTTATCGCAAACGATACTCCATAAATTTTAAATTATTATACCAACAACCGTTACTTATTTTCTTAGTTTAATTTATTTTTGTGAGAAACAGTTGTTTAAACTAAAAGTGATGATCAATAAATTACAAATGTATATAATGATTAAAATAATAGATAAATATTAAAAACTACTTATTTAAATAACTGATAATCATTAAATTTAAATTAATAATTAATAACTAAATCAATTATTGTTAAAGGAATCAACCTCGATTAAGTAACAGATCGACTTCTTACCTAACGTGTAAGAGTATTTATCGATGTGAAGTAGATAATGTTGTATGTCAGCAACCTGTTAACACAAAGTCAAGTAGCTACTGCTTATATATTGATTTTTTTCCAGAATTTCCTAACATATGTATTTTACACATATGTCACTTTCGATACACATCTCACCTCTAACAAGTTCTAAGGTGAGATCCAATCCCCTTCTCTCCCTACTTCATCAACATATAGAAAACCAACATACTATCAAACGCCGACGGCTATAAAGAAAACCCCAAACTATAGAAATGTATGTTAAAAAAATTACTGACCTATTTGTCGGTAAATTCCCAATGTGAGGACAGAAAGGAATGACCGGCGATGAGTAGACGTTGTACCAAGGGTACTAGTTGCTCGGCTATTCTAACATCAAAGTATCATTCTGGGATGCAATGCATGAAGTAGCTCAGACCTGTTCGTCCACCCATGGCTGCATGAATTGCAACTATATTTTTGTCTACTTCTACTTCTGCTATTAAAGCATTGCAAAATAATTGGTATATGACATAGTTTGAGTACTCTTTTTGAATTGTTTTCCAGTTGCTGGGTCAAATTTCACCACACCTGCAATACGTAGCAGCGTGTTAGCTTCTTTCTGGTTTCAGGTTGAAAACAGTTAACACATGTTTTCTCACCGTTTCTAATTGTTCTGCTTGTTGGACCGTTTCTCATTGTTTTGCTTGTTGGAAAATGACACAGAGCACTCATGTTTACTGTACAACTGAGGCATTTTATAGATATAACTAAATTTAGTCACCAAATGCAACATAAATTACATATGCCTATTTTCATAATTATACCGATACAAAAAATATGAATCATTTGATGATTTGATACACGACAGGAAGTGGTGTACCATAATGTTACAAGGTAGGAAGCATAAAGTTTAATCAACAAAAGTTAACTTATGCTAGCAACTCATTAAACATAAGTTATGCCAGAAAAGAAACCTGAAAAGCAATTACTGTTAAGAGCCTAAAATTCACATTTGAACAACTGCAACATAGCACCACACGCATATGCATCTGCAGGAGTGATCTGCTTCTTGCTTAGTTTAGTGAACATCTCTTTTGCCTTCCTCTCCAGCTCTTTACCTTCAAAACCCTCACTAACGAAGGTTGGGAAAACAAAAATTAAACATGAACCATATCAATTTCCTGCAGCTTGTAATAATAAAAGAAATAAGATGGTTTTTTTGTTGTTGCGTGTAATAGTCTACTTTGAAATAAAATTGTTTTAGAGATTTTTTATATATTTTAAGGTAAGTTTATGTTGTGTTCATGTATATACTAATAAATGATGTATAAATTATTAAAAAAAACATTAAATGAAATGTTTTATCTCTAGTTGACTGTATTTTGTTTGAACCACTTTGAGTGTTTAATGTTTCTTATATTAATGTTCGGCATTTATTATCTTTTATTTAATTGTTTGATACGTATATGTACATAATGTTTACTCGAAAAATTTATACCACTGCTTCGAGATCTTGCCTTTTAAAACTTTGATCGTAAGTTATAATAGAAAGTGACTCTGTACGCTAAAGCCAATTAAGGCAATTTTTGCTATGACATCACTACACCAAACTTTATTATTTGTTCCTACAATTCTAGGTCCAACAGTGTTGCTGCTACACAACCCAAACAAACTACAAGGTAAACACCAAAATTCAATTCACCCAGTCAGGTAAACTGAACCCTTATCATCATCATTCAACAGGCTGCTAAACAAAATTTGTAATCCCTTTTGTTACTTGCTTAATAACTGAACCTAAAACTATTTCAAAGCTAACAAATCAAACTCCAAAACATATATAGCAACGAATTATTGCTCCTTAATTTCAAAAATCAACCGGAGATGGTAAAGTTCACTCACCTAAAGAGAACGCAGAAAACCCCAATAAACTAAGAGGAGCTACTGTTATAAGAAAATTCAACCAAATACAAACATTATAGACGAAGAGAAAGTGCTCACCTCACTGCAGCTTTACTTTGGATAGCTTTCTGGTTTTCACCTTTTGCCTACAGTAAGAGAATCGTAATATCACTAAAGAATGATACACGGCGATAGGGCGAATCGCAATGGAGGAAGGCTGCGACGGCTTTACCCTAATTAGTTTTAGGAAGAAAGATACAAGCCAGAACCGTGACAAACATCTGAAGCAAGGATGGGAACGTAAATGACAACTCTGCCCAATGTCTTCTAATTATTTACGAAAAGCCCAAATTTTGTCACGGAAATAACCGTGATAAAATAATATAACAATAATAACCGTTACAAATTTCCAACAATAATAACCGTGACAAAATGAAACGAAAAAAGTGTGACAAAATAGCCTGTTTGGTGTAGTGAAAAGCAATATAAATTACTCATCCAGATACCTAGCAGTATGATCAAACTATGCTTCTTCAGGGACTTTCGATTGTGAGTAAGAATTGTCTTTTAATGCTAGAAGATTATATTTTTTCAACCATAAAACTTCAATCTACATCTCAAAAGCATATTCAACCCCTACGACACATTGGAGGATCTATCTACTAGAAGAAATTACAGTATTGTACACTTTAGGCATCACTCTGTGTCACACATAACGTGGACATTTGTAGAACCTACGACCTGCATTCTTTTTATTTTTACACACGATCACATCACATGTAACTCCGCAATAATACCATTTCAAAGGGGTTGCTCTCCAATAGCTAATTTTTTATTGCGCTCGTCGACCTATCGATACAAGCCTCTTCTTCATTAACGTGTCCTATTTCACTGCCACCTTCTACGATGGATAAATGAACAACTAATTTCGAGTCAACGCAATCTTCTTTACCAAGCCAACACTCAATTCCCTCACAATTCATTTGATTTTCGGGTACAACGCCGTACTTTTGGGAATGTTGTGCTAATTAGGTTTCAGATACAAATTCAACATCATCGACATTGTGATTGCAATAAAACTCCAAATTGCCACAATATTTATTCAAAGTCTCATCATCAATTTTCCAACTATCCATATCAACTACCAAAAAAATAACAACTTTTAGCAACAGATACATGACAACTAAAAATCAAATTTAATTGTTGAAAATTACCTTATACAATGAAGCAAATATACTAAAATTATACAATTTAGATAGGAAATGAAATGGAATTATAGAAGAGAAGAGTGGTGAGGGTTTTGTGTTTTTCTGGTAAAGTAGAAATGAGGAGAGAGAGGAAGGATAGATTCTCCTTTGAATAGTAGGCATGAAGTAGAAGGTGACTTTTCAGAATTCGCCCATTGGCTCTATCTCAAAATGCGCCCTTATGGTTTCTATTTAAATGTAGTTGATACTTTCTCAAAATGCACCGACTATGTTTTAATAAAAAATAAACACAAGCGTCATTTGAAACTGCCGCTTATACACCTTTGGCCAACATGACACTGAGTTGGCCAAAAGTGGCATATGTTTATAATTAATTTTGCAACTAGCCCATTTGTGTAATAAGTTTGCAAAATGGCCCAAATCGAAAAAGATCCTAAAAATAACGACGGACATTGTTTCGTTATTCTCATTTTATCTCTAAAACACAAAATGGAAAAAAGATAATGTGCTACACATCTATAAACATGCTTTTAACTACCATTAATTTTTATTACCTACCAAATTTTTTCATATGTTTGTAACTAACAAAATATATTTTCTCATTCAACCCTAAGCAACCATAGCTTCGTCATCTCCTTTAGAAAACCCACATGCATAGCATAAAAACATTATTAATAACAACATTTTAAGACCTAAATACAAAAATAATCTCTTTATTTTGTTTAATATATAAAGCCAAGTGAAAATTTAGTAGATGATCCTAATTTTGATGAACACAAAGATGTTAGTTTACTTTTTATTTCTTAAAGTCTATTTTCTTCTACATATCAATCTTAGATTTCTTGTTTATGATTTTTTAAATGTTATTGTAGGATAAGTTTAGTGTTCCGGTGGCTAACACAAATTTGAATGATATAAAGTTTGATGATGTTGTAATTGAAAATATCAATGTAATTTATTGAATTATAATGTTTTACCATAAAACATTTATGTCAACTTTTTCCTTATATTTTTTAGTTTTTTTAGTTTTTAGATGAAGGATATCAATCATAATAAAATTATGAATGTACTTATCATTCAACTAAAAAGTGTTTGATAGTGAAATTATGGATGAAGTCGATCTATCAAATGTTTCGAAAGACATGCAAGTTGATTTGACAAATTATTTTTAACAGATCAAGTATTTATTTAAAATTTCGTCATCCTAAAAACATGTTATAAAAATTAAATTTTATTATTTTATTTTTACGTATGGTATATGATTTTTGTTATGTTTTGAAAATAGTTGAATTTGATTTAGAGAGTAGGAATGTTGTGCTTTGGAATGTTTGAGTGCTTGTTTACTTTAAATAAAATAACAAGCAGTAGTAATCGCATGAAGCAACAACAGAAATGGAACCAGCAGCAGAAAAACCAATAACCAAATCCACCTATCATCGTTTAGAGAGATGGAGGGTAGTACAGAACTAACTGGAGTTTTCCCTTTTTTGAAACTTTAAACCTTAATTCTTAAGCTTTAGCCTTAGACCTTAGACATAGAGGGGAGGGGATCGATCCAAAACTATTGAAAGAATCCACCAAGTAGCTTCGAATTCCATATAAAGTGTAGCATCAATGGTAGTAGCATCAAGCAGCAGCACTCGTATGTAGGAATAACATAAATGGAACCAGAAGTAGAAGAACCAATAATAGAAATTGTTATTGGGCTTTAAAATTCATTTGAAAACCCTATTTAGTTCCCGAAAATTATGGAATGATTTCTAAATGTTATTAATTGATTTAAAAAGAATTTTCCCTGATTTTTGGGTATAAAGAAGAGATTTAAAATATATAATATAGTTTAAAGTAAATTAAGTTGGTTTTTAGAGGCTTATAAATTCATTTAAAAATTAAATTCAATTATAAAAAACTATAGGATGATTTTTATAAGTAATGTTTAATTATAAAAGAGATTTATATGATTTTAAAAGCATGAAGAAGTGCTTTGAAAATTATTTATATGGTCCAAAATCCTTTTCAGATTTAAACAAATGGAAGAAATTATATTTTATTCTCTTCAATTAATATAAATGTTTCTGGAAGTCTTAATGTATTTTCTAGGAAAGAAATCTTTTTTATATAAAAGATTAGTCTGTTTGTGGGATTATTTTTTGTGTGATGAGAATATTGAATAAGCAGAGTTATAATACTATGATGACCGCCATACGCCTCAAGTACCCGATATACCTATATAGTGCACCTTGGAGGTACTCGGTTAATGCGTGTTAGTAGCTAAAGGTATAAAGTAACAAAATCCAAATACAAAGCCTGTAAAACATCTTAAGTGCACAGAAAAAATATAATATAATAACATAAATTAATGCAGAACATCCGAGACAGTGATATAACCAAATGAACCATAACTAAGAATATTAGAGTGCAATAGATTCACATATTATACAAAAACTGAAATAGTGGAGTTTATATATCCCAAGTCCCCAAAATAAACTTCAAAACTATCTCTAAAGTAATATAAGTACCGGTATTGCTCCAAAGTACTGCACAGCTTAATATAAGTGGTAGTAAGCTCCAAGTATGATATATGAAAGCATAGCCTCCTACTTGCACTCCGTACAGCTCCATGTGCTATCCAAACATGTTATCCATAATCTACTCATTTAAGAATACTCGAGATAATAAGAAGCAAAACATAAAATCTCAGGTCAGACTTGTGTGAGCGATACGTCATCTCAAAAATACAATAAAAGTCGAATATAGTTAATAGGGGTATAGGGTATGAAGAACCATTCCTGATCTGTCCTTGCATCTAAAGAGTTAGCACATAACAATCGATATATGCTAATCTACTATCATCTCCATATAACCGTACTACAATTGAAGTATAGTTCCTAGGTATACGGTCAAAAATACCCACATTTTTTGACATCCTAAAGTGATAAACAACCATGACAAACATAGAATCCATCAAACAATCCTCGTTATCACTTGTGTGCATTGAATATATGATAACTCATATGGCATAATCGTAAACCAGGGACTCAATCAAATTTCCGACTTCATTGGTGCTCGAATCCATGCCACTTCGTAAGACTATGAACTAACTCATAATCGTACAAGCCTAGGGTAATTTACTATCACGAGATTTGGGCACAGTCGTAAATCCAGGTGGGAGCTACCCACATACCCCTTCTTTACGACCATACTAGAAACTTCCGAGTTATCAATGATTTCTTTGTACTCGTCTCCACAATGGAACTCAATCATTATTCCAACATAGCTATCTCCACAACATAGTCACAAATCCTACCCATAAGCCCTCATCGTTGAACTTGTCCTTATGGATCACTGTCATGACTCCCATACTAAATTTGTCATCTTTGGAACGCCTCTAGACACCCATTGTAAGTCATAGAACCATCGTACCAATGCTTCGAAGTCGCTGCCATCATCGGCGTCGTCTTGTTGAAGCACTGTAACATCGCTTCACCAGTCGCCACACGAAATCCAAGTTCATCTTGAGTTATTTGGAATCGTTTACTTCACTCCACTTCACTCAATAGATCTCCAAACAAAGTCCTAAAGAAATCCTGATGTTTCGCCATGCCATGACCAAAATTCTCAAATTTCAAGTTTCTGTCCAAGTATGAAGAAACCACTTAAAATTTAAAGCATCCCTTCTTTGACTCCACACAACCCCAAAACCACTGAATCAAGTTTCTTTCCCAGATGCCGACCTAAAGTAAACTACCCCTGGACACCAAGCAACCACCAAAATTCACCGAGCAGAAAATCTTGTTCAGCCACCGAACATAACACCACTGGACACCAAGCTGACAAGAAGAAAATTACTCCCAGATACTTAGCAACCACCAAACAAGATTTCTTGCCCTACCATCGAACCACGGGACTACCGGACAACATTTGCTTCCAATTTTTCCCCACGCTGACCCCAAGCACAACCCAAGCAGACTTCACCTCGGCCCCAAGCACGACTTCAAGCATCCACCACCGACCAAATGCTATCGAACATAAATGTTGTAGTTTCTCAAAATCTAATTAGGTGCCAATTTCATCGATATGCTCCATTCTTCACTTGTTCCTTCCGTATGTATCAATACAATTCCTAACATCATTGAACCTATCCGCCGAAGTCCGATTTTTGGTTCCTACCTCTAGTTTGCTCCGGTGAGCGTTTTAACTATACAAACATACAAACAAACACCATACATGCACCAAACAACATTCAAACATGCAAATCACACAATCAATCATAACAATCATCATACAAGGTGTCTACAACTTAGCCTAACATATATTAGGGCAAATGCATATCCAAATAACATGTCTAGAACACCAAAATCCATTAATTCATGTTTTTACAATAGATAGGATTTTAAACAGCAATAAAATATAATTTTGACTTCAAAAATGAATCCAAAACATGTTAAAACTTATGAATACATACATAATTAAGTGAGAAATGACAAATCACTCACCAAAATCTCTAAAATCCAAGTTTTGCACACAAATCGATGCAAATTTGAAAATCAACAGCCAAGATCTGATTTTTCTTCTTTAAAAATATAGATATGAGGATGTCTAGTCAATCCCCTTGCTAATCTACCATTAATCTATGATTTAGATTTGATTTAGAGGATAACAGAGAAGGGTTTGGATAAAGAATGGGTTAATGAGGTATTAGAACTATTTTAGAAGTAGTAAAAATGATTTGGGGATGATGGTTCAGCCTATTATAGCTTGAAAACTCGAAACGGGTTAGTGGGATTGCAACCAAACCTCCCTAATTACTCACCAAGCTACTACAAAAACTGCCAAAATTCAAATATCTATATATCCTACTCAGAAAGTCCAAATCGCTATTATGATCACTTAATAAAAAGGGAAACTATCATATGTTTTCAATGGAAGTGATCTTAGATGCTAATTTGGCTTCTATCAAAGTTATAATCGTTATAAGTTTTCAAGGGTAAAATCGTCTGATAAAATTCTAAAGAAAGGAAATACCAGTAGTCATTTCCTAAGGTCATAGAGTCATACGACCTCACATGAATTTAAAAATAATATTGTTTGATCCTTCAATGTGTAAAATATAGATCATTACACTCTCCCCCATTTCAGAATTTCACCCTTGAAATCCCCACTACAAACAAGGTAAAAGAAAACATAGCTACCCCGCATGCCTAACATCAATGAGCAAACATATCAAACATGTATACAAAAGCAATAAATGATATATGTGCCAACCCTATCATGTAGGGTATTAAACTACCTTATATGATATCGAAAGTGAAAGTAAATGCGATAAACAGAAGTCTCACCAAGCAAAGAGCTCAGCATAAGCGGTCCTCATGCTCTCTTCGGTCTCATAAATATAATAGTTTTCGCTTTCACTCCACTGAACCTTCACCAACTCTACTGCCTTCCTCCTAAGCGGCTTTGTATTACATCCGACGATACAAATATGCCTATGAGGTCTTGAAGCTTTTGGTTCAATCTCAATATCATCAAGCTAATTCGGTTCAACTATCACGCCTGAGCCATGCACAAACTTCCGCAAATGAGAGACGTAAAGCATGTTGTGCACTCTTGCCATCTTCTAAGGTAAGTCAACCCTATATGCGAGGTTCTCGATCCTCTCAAGTATCAGAAAAGGACCAATGAATTTTGATGCCAACTTCCCTTAGTACCGAATCCAAAAACATTCTTCAGTTGAGAGATTCTGATAAACACTATATCACCGATGTAGACCTCCAGGTCACATCTTCTCTTATCAACATAGCTATTCTACCTATCCTGAGAAGCTTTCATTCATTGTCAAATGATCTCGATCCTCTTTAATGTCTCTTTAGTCATATCTGGCCCAGGTATCAGTTTCTCGCCCGCTTCCCACCAACATGAAGGTGCATTGCACGGTCCATATAATGCCTTATATGGTGCCATACCGATGCTAGATTGAGAGTTGTTGTATGCGACCTCTACTAAGTATAAATGGTCATCCCACGAGCCATCGAAATCGAGAACACAGGCTCATAAGAGATCCTCTAGAATATGATTCACCCTCTCGGTCTGCCCATCAGTTTGTTGGTGATAGGCTATATTGAGATGCAGCTCCATCTCCAACGCCTCTTGTAAGCTCTTCCAAAACCTGTTAGTGAATAAAAGGTCTCGATCACTCACGTTCTCTTCAGCACACTATGGAATCACACAACCCACTTCACATACAACTCGACCAATTTAGATGCCGTTCTACTAAACTTTACGGGTATAAATTGGGCACTCTTCGTTAATATATCGACTATGAACCAAATGTTATCATACCCTTCTCTAGTCCTTGGCAATCCCATCGGAAATTGTTCCCATGTCCACTCGGGATTCTCGAGCGGTTGCAGCAAACCACTCAACTTTTTATGCTCTGCCTTTACCAACCGACAATTCATGCACTTCAAGATTAATGCCCTAATGTCCTTCTTCATCTCTACCCAATAAAATGTCTGCCTCATATCACGGTACATTTTGTTGCCGTAGTCAATCTTGAATGATGTTAATTTCGTAGCACCTCCTCTCTTAACCCATCGACATCAGGAACAAACAATCTTCCAGATAGAGTTAGAGATATGCCCTAGGAACAATTATGTAATTTGTTATATATATCTAACTTGATAACCAATCTTACTCGAAATAAAAGATGTAATCTTTCTTTTATATACTTGACATAATGCGTTATATTGATTAATTAATTTAATTAAAAGTATATTTAATGGAAAAACCCATAAGTGGCATGTTTTGTGATAGTAATCACAAAGTGTTGTAACCATGAGTAATTTATCACAATAAAAATAAATATACCATTTTAAATATTACTAGTCAAGATATATTTGATACATCTGTTGAGACTAGAGTACGTAATGCTTTTCAACTGTTCGGCAGTGTATTACTCATGGCTATTGGAGGCACCAAGGAGTTACATATTGATAGTTATTGGATAACTATGGTATGACTCACTCGACAGGTTTCTGTTAGTTAATATAACCTAAATTAAATATAAAATATTGATGTAACTGATTTACACAGTTCTCTTGACTTGAGAATACTATCGTTCTTTAAGATGAAAGATCCACTTTGATTATGGTCAAATCATGACATGACATCCATTGAGTGACTATAGTTTGGTTGAGTGGAAGTATTGGAAGTGAAGCACTAGTCAAGTGAGGATTTGTCTCCTCGGTTATATGGGGTTGGTTTCACGGTGAACTAAATTCAACTTAAAGTCAAAGTCTTTGGCCAGAGCAATTCGGTTACAATTATTGATAAGGACTTTGTGTTTGGAATATAAAGTTGAATATGAACGATATTGGGATTTTTATCGTTACCAACTTCCATAAGTTTAAAGTGATATAGTTTTGGCGAAGAGAGTTAGTGCAAATAAAAGTGACAACCGGGTAACGCTTAATTAAAGTAAAATTGGATTTTACCAAAACCAGTTAAGTGATAAATTTGGCCAAAATGTCATACTATTTGCTAAGTGACATGTGAATGCTAATATCTGAATAGTTCAATATTCATTGTCGACCGAATTTACAACTAATGAGTCACAACCAGAATAATGAATTCTCCTTTGATTAAATGATTTAATTAATTTATAATTATTGTAAATTAATTAATATTTATGAAATATCGATTGTAAAATTTGAATATGATTTGATGAATAAATATTATTAGATATATTTATAATAGTTGTAAATATATCAAATGATATATGGTATCGATAAGCGATTAAATTAGAATTAATTGTACAATATTTTATTTGGGCTCTAAATGGATTTAAAAGCCCATGAAGGGATTAGAAAATTTTCCATAATAAGGGGTTAACGTGGTCATAAGATGATGTAATAGAGACTATGATACAGAGGGCTAAGATGGAAGAGAACTGGTAAGAGATGATGTAGGATCCAGATCCTAAAATGCCTCTTAATTCTCCTCTATATAAGCACCTCTATCCTCAAGCTTTAGAGGACTTTTGGAAGCCTTCAACCTGATGTATTGCTAGCTAAATTCCTCTCTTCCTTATCCCTAATTGCTTAAACTCAAATCAAGTCAAATTTGTTCTCTATTTGATAGCTGAAGGTCAACGGTTCAAGGACTAGCTCTTTATCGAACTGGAAAAGTTTTCACATGGGAGAAATCATCCTTTCAAGGTGTACTTCAAGGCATTAGGATTGAGATATGGTTTTGATCAAATTATAGTTATTAATTCTCAATATAATATTTTATTATGTGTGTGTGTGTGTGTATTAGTTAGGTAACGATTTTGATATGCACGTAATGTTGTCACAAAGTAGTTCAATTTTATGCATGTGTGCATGTGTGTGTGTGTGTATGTTTAATAAGTAATTTTTTTATCATATATACATATATATCAGATCAATGCAGCTATGAATAAAAAATACAATTTTGTATTTTACTAAATTAATATATATATATATATATATTACTAAATTACATATATGCGGTTTATAATTATAATCACAACATCATACCATAATAAAAAATAGTCATACAATTATATATAAAGTATTATAGCAATAATAATTTTGATATTAAAAAATTATTTTTTATAATTATTTTATTATTATTTAATATCATTCAAATCAATTTATTATATAAATAAACTATATTAATTTAAATATTTGATGAAAAATTATTTAAATATTTTTTAAAATTATATCAATATCAGAGAAGCCTTAACATAAAAGTAAAAAACATATTTTTTAATTTTAAATTAATTATTTAATTTTGGTCAAAATGAAGAAAATCATTTTAAAATTTGTTTAAACTAAAAAAATTATGATATTTTTTTTTAAAACCACAAGATATTTTTTAGGATTAACTGGAAACTTAAAATTTGAAATAAAGTTTCGAAATTAGTTTTCAATTAATAGTTTATTAATTTTCGAATGGATATTTAATTAAATATATTTTAAAATTAAAATAAATAAATAAATTACTTTTTAAGCTGTAGTGCGCAGGACCTCGACTTTTATATTTAAAAAAATTATTTTAACTATTCTACTAATATATATATATTATACATATATCTGTGTGTGTATATATTAAAAAATTTAAAAAAATTAATATGTTTATATATATGTACATATGTATTACTCATGGTTTTTTAAAATAAAATTTTTGTTTAATATTTATAAATAACTTATTTATATTTAAATAAATCTATTATAATAATATGTATGTAATATTAATATTTTATTCATATGATTATATATATATATAAATATCTAAACTAATATATAAATAAGTTTGTATACTTATTTTAAATTATTTAAACAAAACTTAATATATATATATATATATATATATATTTGTAGTACTTATATAAATAACCATGTCTATACACACACACACACATACATTTGGACAATATATACTTGCATATTAGATGAGCTAACATGTCCGTTGCGATGTAAATTCCAAGATCTAAACACGGGCATGTTATATCTTGCACAAGTTGATATGTTATACATGAACGCATATATATGTGTGTATATAATACATGTGTGTGTATGTATATCAAGACAAAAATTAAATAAAATTACATAAATTATAAATTAAAATAAAGTAAAAAAATTTATTTAAAAAATATTTAGAAATATTCTAAATAAGTTAGACTTCATAGGCCCAGTAAAGATTTAATAAGAGAATTTTTTTTTTGAAATTCACCCATAACTTTCACTGCGGGCTGGCCTAGTTCTAACACTCCCGTCCTTACAGAGCCAACCATCACAGTCGAGCCCATAGTACTTCATCTTCTTAGACTCTGCCCCTTCCTCTATCTTCTCCATGACCTCTACTAGTCTAGCATCTCGCTTGTGACTAGTACCGATCTACTTAATCAAGGTAGGTCTGATCGTCAGGCTAGCTAACACTTCTGGCTCTAGCTCACATCGAGGTCTAAAATCATAGCTAGCGACAAACTTCAATGGCTTCCACTCTAGGAACATTACTCCCAATCTAGCATGTCTGCTACTCAAAGCATCAACAATTGCATTTCCCTTATCGAGCGTATAGAAAATGTCAGTCATCGAAAACTAGGAACTCTAACTATCGCTGATGACGAATGTAACGATCTGCTATTTCAAACTATTCAAATCGACAATAATCCACACATGTCAGACTTGAATCGCTCAAAACAACAGATTGTTAATTTATATTTGGCAAAACTTAGCATATACAGTAAATAAATCAATCACAGACACAGAGTAATAGAACAATAAGCAGCGGAATAGATAAATAGTAGTTCATGAAGCTATTATATAAACAACAGAGTCAAAACAAAATACAACAGATATCTCAAATACAAAGTAGTCTCAAATACAAAAGTAACTGACAAGACTAAACCTAATCAACTGGAAATAACTAAGATAACTGTAGAGCTGAATAGATAAGAGGTAGATCTTCAAGCAAAGCTCCAAACTCCAAAGGCGAGTCAAATACTGTGACACTCAGTCTGACCCGAGCAAAAAGTAAAACACAAAATACTCAAGTTAGGATTAACATTTTTATACCAGTAAATCAACTCAAGTGAAAGGTCAACTGAAATACAAAATAACTTAAAGGATGTTTGGGATTCCCATCCTCTAAGGATCCGTTAAACTATCTACATACATAGTACAATAAGCTACATAGATAATGTCCAAAGTAAAGTAAACTATTAAAATAGCGTTAAGGCGTTACCCATATCCCTCTTAACACATTTTATATAATGTCGTAGTCTATACAGTAGTGTAAACTCCACCAAACTGGTGGGCTATCAGGGAGCATTCCATAGGTACGTGTAACGACCCATATTTTTACGGATCGAAACATCGTAAAACAGTTGACATTTGGTCGCATTGTTGATAGGTCGTCCAGAGTCTAAGTCTTAGGTCGTATGAGAGTTTGGAGCGACCTAAGGAAGTTGGCGAGTTAAGGGGTAGGCGGCTTAGTGAAGTGGAGCGACCTAAGGATTAGAACGACCTAAGGAGTTAGGTCGTGTAGAAGATAGGTCGTGTGGTGGCTTAGGTCGTGGGATAGGTTAGGTCGAGTAAGCGACCTAGGAGATTTGAGCGACCTATATAAGTTGCCGACCTAAGAGGGTTAGCGACCTATAGAAGTTGCCGACCTAAGAGAGTTAGCGACCTATAGGAAGTTGCCGACCTAAGAGAGTTAGCGACCTATAGGAGTTAGCGACCTATAGGAGTTAGCGACCTAAGGGTTAGTAACCTACAGTAGTTAGCGACCTAGTGGTTAGCGACCTATTAGTTAACGACTTAAGAGCTAACGGTATTAGAGTTAGCGAGTTAGCGTAGTTAGGTCGTTAGACGACCTAAGGTGTTAATTCGTATCCTAGTTAAGAGTTAGGTCGTGAGCTTCTGTGTTGAGTTAGGTCGTAGGCGACCTAAGTTAGTTAGGTCGCGGACGCGCGTAGGTCGTTGGATCTGTTAGGTCGTAGGTCGCGTGGATGCGCAGATATGTTAGGTCGTTGGATCTGTAAGTCGCGCGCATGTGTTAGGTCGTAGGTCGTAGAAGTGCGCTTATCTGTTAGGTCGTAGGGTTTTGTTAGGTTGTGGGTTTTTAGGTCGTGGGGTTTTTAGGTCGTGGACGACCTAAGAGCGAGCGACCTAAGGATCAGCCTATAAATAGGAGGGTTTTACTTCATTTTTGGGATCCGGATTTCGAAGCGACGAAGTGCTGCCATTTTGAGAGCTCGACTTCTACACTTCTTCACTTCTTTTCTCCACTCTAATCTTGTGATTCCTTCCATCCAAATCGAAGATCAAATTGAAGATCGAAGAGCTTAGATTGAAGATCTTCATCCATCGGAGAGAGATTTCATCGTTTGAAGTGGATTTGTGATAGATCAAGTTAGATCCTTCGCTGTCCAGATCTGAAGTGTGTTTCTTTTGAGGTGTTTAGGTGATTTGGTGAGTG
The DNA here is from genome assembly GCA_030737815.1 of Allium fistulosum. Lineage (NCBI taxonomy): Eukaryota > Viridiplantae > Streptophyta > Magnoliopsida > Asparagales > Amaryllidaceae > Allium > Allium fistulosum. Next base: position 744,265,586 of record CM060905.1, on the reverse strand, counting down.
GTGATTATCTCTCACACGGATCTAAAGGAGTATATCAGATCGTTGGCTTGATTTTGTGTTAAAGTAGTGATTCCCATGCATTTTCCTAATCCTAAGTATAGATCCATATATATCCATTGTTCATAATGATTTGGCATCCATTTTACTACATGTTAACCTATGCAAGTTCATTCATCGAGATTATAGAGATATTGCTCATGTTTTCATGCTTGTTAGACTTTTGACTCTTTAATTACGAAATTGCCATTATTGTTATAATTGTCTATTTAGATCATATTTGAATGCTTGTTTACTTGGATTAATGTTTGATTTGATTGATTGCTATGAATTAGATGATTGATGATTTGATTTAGACAAGATGGTCAAAGATGATTCAAAAGCTAAGGGAAAGGCTCTTGAATTGGAAAAGCTGCTCGTGGCATATATAGCGGATGATGAAGCTCATATGAATAGATTTGATGATGATGTTGAGATGAAGCTTTGCTATGACGATGATGAGGCGAAGTATGATATGAGATAGCCTTGGTCTAATCCAGACGGGATCATTCCAAGCAGATTGATAACTCGGTGATATGGTTCGAGTTTGAGGATAATGGTTTTCTCGAGATGCGCTTAAGCTAGTATGGAAATAGTCGTCGAGGAGGATGACTAGAAGGCTGAGATCTCATCATTGTTGAAGGTTCTAGCATGCTCAAAGCAAGAGTACGTTGGGCAGATTCGATAGTCCCTGAAGGCTACTGATTGGTAGTCAAGTACTCTGGGCAGATTCGATAGTCCTAGGCACGGGTCACGATGATGTGCGAAGTTATGTCTAGAAACGGGGTTTCCATTAGCCCTTGACGGACGGATGAAATAAAGAGCCGGTCATTCAATTAACGATGATATCGAAGCAATGATAACAGTGATAGCCAGAGTCATGGATGTTTGGTTGTATCATCATTCGGTCTCAAGAGCGGTATTTTCTGGGTGCTTATCTGATCTTGGTTTAGGCCTTGGGGGTTTGTACTTGGAAAACATCGCCCTTGACTCGAGTGATAATTACTTTACTTTCAGTTGTATGCTTTTCTATGTTTGCTTCTGCTTAGTGTGTGTCTGGGGGCTATCACTGTAGAAAGAGGTGGAGTGGGAGGGTTGTATTCCTATTCCTTTTTCCTTTATGCTCTTTTGGTGTATTGTTAGTTAATTTACCGCTCACTAAGACTGTTGTCTGACTCAAGGCTTTATGTTTTAACTCTTATTGCCTTGGGCTGTTCGTCCATTTTGGGACGGGCAGACTAGGTAGTAGGTGACAGGTGCTGTTCTTGCTTTCCACGTTGCTGATGTCGAAGACGAGCTGGAGGCTTGCATATTATTTCCTTATCATATGTACTAGATGTTCCGCTGCTTTGTATAATACTCTGAGTGATATGTAGTGAGGCTTGATATATTGACTATTCAGATGTTTGTATTCAACTATTATGAAGTTTTATATGATGACCTTCTATTCTGTGAAGCTTCACTATATATATGTTCTATTGTATTTTATCCATGCGCTGTGAGTTATACGATAGATTCTGTTGTTTTAATTTACCCTGACAATCGTCCATGGCTGCCTGGCACGCTTTACAGCGCACTATGTCTAGGTTCAGTGCGGGGGTCATGGGCGGTCATCACATTTGGTATCAGAGCATTGGTTAATCGATTTTACCCAATGCTCGCTGACGTAACTGCGTATGAGAGACGTAATTGTATTTTGATGGATGATTACTATATATAATATAGTAGCTTAGAATGATTTGAACCCTTTATGCAGTTGTTCTCAAGGTGTATTAATCATTCCTTTTTATAGATATTAAGGATGAGTCGAAGAGGGAGACCAGGTGCTAGGGAAGGTCGTGCTACTGAGGGGGCTGTTGATTTTGCTGCTATGTTCGAAGCTATGATGACTTCGATCATGAGAAGGATTCTAGCTTCAGGGCCATCCGTAGATGTTGGAGTTCAAGTTCAAACTCCAAGACCAGTGGATTTTGCTAAGTTGTGTAAAGACTATACTGCTCTGGGAGGAAAGGTTTTCTTGGGAACAGAATCAACCATTGAAGTCCAGAGGTGGATAGATGCTTGTAGAAGGATCTTTAGTGATTTGGGAATTGAGGATGCGACTAAGAGGAAGTTAGCATCAAGACAGCTTCAAGGGAGAGCCTCTGACTGGTGGAACTCTATCACCATTGATACTCCAGAGGAAGAAATCACTTGGGAGCAATTCCAAGTCAGATTTGAAGCTAAGTTCATTTCTATAGCTCAGAAGTCTGTTCTGTTCAAGAAGTTTGTGGAGCTCAAGCAAAATGGAAGACCAGTTCTTGAGTACGTTTCTGAGTTTGAAGCTTTGTCCAAGTATGCTCGGTCGTATATTGAATCTTCGTATCAGAAGAATGAGAAGTTTGTGACAGGCTTGGACAGTTATCTTAGGAGACAGTTGGTGGATCATTTGGACGATTCATTTGAGAAGCTTGTGGAGAAAGCTCTCAGGCACGAGAATCTGTTTCCTAAAGAGGGATCTGTTGTTGCTGTGACCAAGGAAGAGGTTAAACCACAGTAGGGTGGAAACAAGAAGAGGAAGCATCAGCAGCAAAAGGGTAGGGATGGCCAAAAGAAGCCGAAGGGCGAAGTGACCTGCTACAATTGTCAGCAGATGGGCCATTTCTCTAGAGATTGCAAGAATCCGAAGGCACCAGTGAAGTGCCACAACTGTGACAAGCTGGGGCATGTTAAGGGGAATTGTCCAGAACTGAGGAGGGACAAGCAGATTGTGCAAGCTTATGCTTTGGGGGCTGTTCCATCATCTTCGAAAGCTCCTACCGCTGAAGAGAAAGGAAAGAGTGTAGTGGTTCAAGGTACTCTTTTCCTATGTGGTGTTCCAGTTAGAGTTCTATTTGATACTGGGGCGTCGCATTCGTTTGTTTGTAACGAACTTGTAGGCCGGTTGGGTTTAGAACCAGATATTGTTGATAGGCCATTGGTTGTAACTAATCCAGTTGGGGGTTCGTCTTGTTTGTGTATGTTATGCCGTGGTCTGATTGTATCGAGTCATGATTGCTCTTTTGTTTGTGATTGTTTTGTTCTGAACTTTGCGGGGTTCGGAATTATTTTGGGTATGGACTGGCTTAGGAAGTATGCGGCAAAGGTTGATTGTGAGAGGTTGGAGGTGACAGTCGAGAATGTGGAGGGGCAAAAGATTGTGATACGATGTAAGCATGAAGAAGGCGTCTTCATGAGCTTCATGTATTCGCTGGTTGTTCCACGGGATGGACTGTCATCGTTGCCAATCGCTAATGGATTTGAGGATGTCTTTGACGAGGTCAAAGGGTTACCGCCGCATAGAGAGATCGAGTTTCGTATAGATTTAGTTGAAGGAGCCGGACCTGTTGTGATGCCTCTTAGGTGGATGGCGCCTAGGGAACAGCAGGAGTTGAAGGTGCAGGTTGATGACCTTTTACAGAAAGGATTCATTCGGCATAGTGTGTCCGAATGGGGTGCACCAGTTGTGTTCGCAACTAAAGCGGATGGATCGTTGAGGTTGTGTGTGGATTATCGTGAGCTGAATAAGGTGACTAAGAAGAACAAGTATCCATTACCGAGAATAGATGACTTGTTTGATCAGCTGCACGAAGCTAAGGTGTTTTCTCAGATGGATTTGGCAACGGGATTTCACCAGTTGAGAGTGGCTAAGGACAGTGTGCCGAAGACTGCTTTTCGGATACCATCCGGTTTCTTTGAGTGGCTGGTAATGCCGTTTGGATTGACTAATGCGCCAGCATATTTTGTGGATCTTATGAATAGAGTGTTCAGAGATCAGTTGAGCAAGTTCGTGCTAGTGTTCGTGGATGATATTCTGATTTATTCCAGAACTGAAGAAGAGCACAAGACGCACTTGCGTATTGTTTTGGAAATCTTACGGAAACATCAACTGAAGGCTAAGTTTTCGAAGTGTCACTTCTGGAAGAGTGAAGTGAGGTTCTTAGGCCATGTTATCTCTGGAAATGGAATAACGGTTGATCCCGCTAAGGTGGCAGCAATCCAGGATTGGGTTAGACCTAAGAATGCATCTGATGTGAGAAGTTTTCTTGGATTAGCAGGATATTATCGACGGTTTATCAAAGACTTCTCCAAGGTAGCTGCACCGTTAACAGGATTGACGAAAAAGAACCAAGTATTCAGATGGGATGCTAAGTGTGAGCAAGCTTTCGGAATCCTGAAAGAGCGACTGACAAGCGCTCCTGTTTTGACTATTCCAAGTGGGAATGATGAGATGGTGGTTTACACCGATGCATGTGGTACAGGACTTGGAGCAGTGCTGATGCAGAGGGATAAAGTTGTTGCGTATGCAAGTCGACAACTGAAGCCGCATGAAAGGAATTATCCGACTCATGATTTGGAGTTGGCGGCAATTGTATTTGCTCTGAAGATGTGGAGACATTATCTATTGGGAGTTCGATTCGAGTTGTTTACAGATCACAAGTCGTTGAAGTATCTTTTCTCCCAAAAGGATTTGAATCTTCGGCAACAACGATGGCTAGAGTTTTTGGCATCATATGATTTTGGTATAGCTTATACTCCGGGAAAGGGTAACGCAGTGGCAGATGCGTTAAGTAGAAGACATGCAGGATTGGGAGCCATGTTTTCAGAATGGAAGAATCTCGAGTATTTAGCTGGATTTGACTTCAGGCCCAGATGCGAATTGGAACCTGAGATGTTGGCAAACTTATTGATAAGACCAACTCTTGTGGAAAGAATTGGCAAGAGCCAAAAGCGAGACGATAAGCTTGTCAAGATTATCAGTGATTTGGAATCTGGATTGGACCAAGAAAAGGATAAAGGATTCGAGGTCGATCGAGAAGGTTGGCTTCGGAAGCAAGGACGACTAGTTGTTCCCGATATAGATGAATTGAGAAGAGAAGTTCTGAAGGAAAGTCATCACTCGAAGCTGACAATTCATCCAGGTGGAAATAAGATGTATCGGGATATGAAGAGAACCTATTACTGGGAAGGTATGAAGAAGGATGTTGGAAATTTTATTTCCAAGTGTATGAACTGCCAGTTGGTAAAAGCCGAACAGAAGAAGCCAAGTGGATTGCTTCAGCCGTTAGAAGTTCCTACATGGAAGTGGGAGCAAGTATCGATGGATTTTATTGATGGGTTACCTAGAACAAGAACGGGAAATGAAGGAATTTGGGTCATTGTAGATCGTTTGACTAAGAGTGCAAGATTCATTCCTGTTCGATCGACTAGGACTGCATCAAAGTTGGCTGAGTTATATGTTAAGTGGATAGTTCGATTCCATGGTATTTCGAAGAGTATAGTGAGCGATCGAGACCCATTATTCTCTAGTGGATTTTGGAAGAGCTTCCAGGAAGTTTTGGGAACCGAGTTGTGTTTGAGTACAGCCTATCACCCTCAAACAGATGGTCAGACCGAGAGAGTCAACCGAGTTTTGGAAGATCTCCTCAGAGCTTGTGTTTTAGATTTCGGAGGATCATGGGAAGATCGCCTTCATTTGGTGGAATTTTCGTATAATAACAGTTACCAGTCAAGCATTGGTATGGCACCATATGAGGCATTGTATGGAAGACCGTGTAACTCTCCGACATGTTGGTTAGAGACAGGAGAAAAGTTGATACTTGGGCCAGAAATGATTCAACAGATTTCAGATTGCATAGAGATCATTCGGCAACGAATGAAAGCATCCCAAGACCATCAGAAAAGTTATGCCGATAAGCGTCGTAAGGATTTGGAATTCGACATAGGTGATATGGTTTTTGTGAAGATTTCTCCTCTGAAGAATGTTATTCGATTCGGGAAGAAAGGGAAATTGACCCCAAGATTTGTTGGACCATTCCCGATCATCAAGCGAATTGGAAAGCTCGCCTATAGATTAGAGTTACCAGAAAAGATGTCGGGTGTGCACAATGTTTTTCATGTATCGTATCTACCGAAGTATGTGCACGACTCGAATACAGTGGTTTCTGCTGATAGCTATGAAGATTTCGAAGTTGATCCAGTCGATAGGAGACCTCGTAAGCCGCTTCGTGTTGTGGAAACCGACACGAAACAGCTTAGGAGGAAGATAGTTAAGTTGCTCAAGATACAATGGAGTGATGATGATAACGACTGTACATGGGAGGTGGAAGAGAGGATGAAAGCAGCTCATCCTGAACTCTTCAAGGTATGGCCCTAAGGTGTCGTATCATCTAACGACATTGTAACTTGTTCTAGTTTTAGAATTCTGCATGCTAAGCTAGAATTGGATGCATGGTTTGTTGATTGCTATGGATGGTAGGCATGCAGAATAGTCTTTGATTGCTCTGTTTGTTTGGAATTTCGGGGGCGAAATTCCTAAGGGGGAGAGAATGTAACGACCCGTATTTTTACGGATCGAAACATCGTAAAACAGTTGACATTTGGTCGCATTGTTGATAAGTCGTCCAGAGTCTAAGTCTTAGGTCGTATGAGAGTTTGGAGCGACCTAAGGAAGTTGGCGAGTTAAGGGGTAGGCGGCTTAGTGAAGTGGAGCGACCTAAGGATTAGAACGACCTAAGGAGTTAGGTCGTATAGAAGATAGGTCGTGTGGTGGCTTAGGTCGTGGGATAGGTTAGGTCGAGTAAGCGACCTAGGAGATTTGAGCGACCTATATAAGTTGCCGACCTAAGAGGGTTAGCGACCTATAGAAGTTGCCGACCTAAGAGAGTTAGCGACCTATAGGAAGTTGCCGACCTAAGAGAGTTAGCGACCTATAGGAGTTAGCGACCTATAGGAGTTAGCGACCTAAGGGTTAGTAACCTACAGTAGTTAGCGACCTAGTGGTTAGCGACCTATTAGTTAACGACTTAAGAGCTAACGGTATTAGAGTTAGCGAGTTAGCGTAGTTAGGTCGTTAGACGACCTAAGGTGTTAAGTCGTATCCTAGTTAAGAGTTAGGTCGTGAGCTTCTGTGTTGAGTTAGGTCGTAGGCGACCTAAGTTAGTTAGGTCGTGAGCTTCTGTGTGTGTTAGGTTGCGTGTGTGTTAGGTCGCGTGAGTGTTAGGTCGCGTAAGGGCTTAGCAGTTAGGTCGCGGACACGCCTAGGTCGTTGGATCTGTTAGGTCGTAGGTCGCGTGGATGCGCAGATATGTTAGGTCGTTGGATCTGTAAGTCGCGCGCATGTGTTAGGTCGTAGGTCGTAGAAGTGCGCTTATCTGTTAGGTCGTAGGGTTTTGTTAGGTCGTGGGTTTTTAGGTCGTGGATGACCTAAGAGCGAGCGACCTAAGGATCAGCCTATAAATAGGAGGGTTTTACTTCATTTTTGGGATCCGGATTTCGAAGCGACGAAGTGCTGCCATTTTGAGAGCTCGACTTCTACACTTCTTCACTTCTTTTCTCCACTCTAATCTTGTGATTCCTTCCATCCAAATTGAAGATCAAATTGAAGATCGAAGAGCTTAGATTGAAGATCTTCATCCATCGAAGAGAGATTTCATCGTTTGAAGCGGATTTGTGATAGATCAAGTTAGATCCTTCGCTGTCCAGATCTGAAGTGTGTTTCTTTTGAGGTGTTTAAGTGATTTGGTGAGTGGTGATTATCTCTCACACGGATCCAAAGGAGTATATCAGATCGTTGGCTTGATTTTGTGTTAAAGTAGTGATTCCCATGCATTTTCCTAATCCTAAGTATAGATCCATATAGATCCATTGTTCATAATGATTTGGCATCCATTTTACTACATGTTAACCTATGCAAGTTCATTCATCGAGATTATAGAGATATTGCTCATGTTTTCATGCTTGTTAGACTTTTGACTCTTTAATTACGAAATTGCCATTATTGTTATAATTGTCTATTTAGATCATATTTGAATGCTTGTTTACTTGGATTAATGTTTGATTTGATTGATTGCTATGAATTAGATGATTGATGATTTGATTTAGACAAGATGGTCAAAGATGATTCAAAAGCTAAGGGAAAGGCTCTTGAATTGGAAAAGCTGCTCGTGGCATATGTAGCGGATGATGAAGCTCATATGGATAGATTTGATGATGATGTTGAGATGAAGCTTTGCTATGACGATGATGAGGCGAAGTATGATATGAGATAGCCTTGGTCTAATCCAGACGGGATCATTCCAAGCAGATTGATAACTCAGTGATATGGTTCGAGTTTGAGGATAATGGTTTGCTCGAGATGCGCTTGAGCTAGTATGGAAATAGTCATCGAGGAGGATGACTAGAAGGCTGAGATCTCATCGTTGTTGAAGGTTCTAGCATGCTCAAAGCAAGAGTACGTTGGGCAGATTCGATAGTCCCTGAAGGCTACTGATTGGTAGTCAAGTACTCTAGGCAGATTCGATAGTCCTAGGCACGGGTCACGATGGCGTGCGGAGTTATGTCTAGAACCGGGGTTTCCATTAGCCCTTGACGGACGGATGAAATAAAGAACCGGTTATTCAATTAACGATGATATCGAAGCAATGATAACAGTGATAGCCAGAGTCATGGATGTTTGGTTGTATCATCATTCGGTCTCAAGAGCGATATTTTCTGGGTGCTTATCTGATCTTGGTTTAGGCCTTGGGGGTTTGTACTTGGAAAACATCGCCCTTGACTCAAGTGATAATTGCTTTACTTTCAGTTGTATGCTTTGCTATGTTTGCTTCTGCTTAGTGTGTGTCTGGGGGCTATCACTATAGAAAGAGGTGGAGTGGGAGGGTTGTATTCCTATTCCTTTTTCCTTTATGCTCTTTTGGTATGTTGTTAGTTAATTTACCGCTCACTAAGACTGTTGTCTGACTCAAGGCTTTATGTTTTAACTCTTATTGCCTTGGGCTGTTCGTCCATTTTGGGACGGGCAGACTAGGTAGCAGGTGACAGGTGCTGTTCTTGCTTTCCACGTTGCTGATGTCGAAGACGAGCTGGAGGCTTGCATATTATTTCCTTATCATATGTACTGGATGTTCCGCTGCTTTGTATAATACTCTGAGTGATATGTAGTGAGGCTTGATGTATTGACTATTCAGATGTTTGTATTCAACTATTATGAAGTTTTATATGATGACCTTCTATTCTGTGAAGCTTCACTATATATATGTTCTATTGTATTTTATCCATGCGCTGTGAGTTATACGATAGATTCTGTTGTTTTAATTTACCCTGACAATCGTCCATGGCTGCCTGGCACGCTTTACAGCGCACTATGTCTAGGTTCAGTGCGGGGGTCATGGGCGGTCGTCATAGTACGACACAAACCAAACTCGTAGAAGGTGCGATAATGCATGTGACAAGGCACGCGAGGCAATGCCCAAGGTAGGATTCTACCGTTTTGCGGATTCGGACTGGTGGTAACGCATAGCAGCTACTACCGCCCACCTCGAGACACACTCCTAAATCAAAGGTGCACCCAATCAAATCACAAAGTAATATAATGGTATCGAAGAAATATGTCCGATAGGGGGAGCAATCCCACTTAGCCCGGCATGGCTTCTGTTTTAGCCACATCAAGCTGATTCGCGGGAGTCAAGGCCGCATTAATACCTCATACAGAATCGTCGCCAAACCATCCTACTTCATTCTGGAATCTCCACCATGTACATAGTTGTTAAAGTGGTTTTCGGTATTGGCAGAAAGTATGACAATATCTGATCCCGGTCTCTTTAACAACCAAACGCTTATTTCACACCATGGTCATTTTATAAAATCGCTTTTATAATCATTTAAACAGTTCATACTTCATATCAAAATATCATTTTCTTTTCAAAAATCATATCGCTTTCGAAATCATATTCACTTCCGAAATCATATCACTTTTGAAATCATATTCACAAAAATAGTTTAAACCATCATATCAAAATATTAGTATTTAAATCCATAAAATCTAAATCATAACAGTTCCCACTTACATAGTTTAAACATTTGAAAATAATTTTTACATATATTTGGAAATAGTTTAAATGAAAAATAGTTTATATTTAAAAATAGATTATAGGTTAAAATAGTTTATATATATTAAAATAGTTATAAATTGAGAATAGTATATATATATTTAAAAATAGGTTATAGATTAAAATAGTTTATATACTAAAATAGTTTTTATATTAATATATATATATATATATATATATATAAACGGTTTCAAACTAGAACCGTTCTTCCAATTTCATAACCAACTCAAATCAACTTTAGTTCCACAACTCAATTTAAATCAATTTTAGCTCCAAAATTCAATCTCAGTTCAACAATTTCAATTTCAATTCAAATTCTCATTAAAACCATATTTAATCTATATCGATTTCAAATCAAGGTTTGAACTGCAATTTAATCCACTTCCAATTTCAATAGGTTTCAAAGTATAAATATCCAGACAATTTACAATAACTCAAATTGATAAATTTCATTTATATTTCCAAATTCAACATTTAATTTTGTTTAAACTTGAAATATTCAATTAATCATTTTAATAACCATTTAAATAAAATCCCAGATTACAAATTTAAAAAATTAAAATTAAATATCCAACTTCAATTATATTTAATTTTAAAATATTCATCTAATCACTTTTAATAACATTTAAATAAAATCTCCAATTACATATTTAAATCAAACTAATTATATTTGAATTTAAACACATAAAAAAATCTCTATATATATATTTGAAAACCAAACTCATGTATACTTATATAAACTATTATATAGACTAATATATAACTTACATACATATTATATTTTAAAATCAATATTTATTATAAAAACCAATATAAACTTACTTCATTATATACGAGTACATATGCACGCCCAGGTGGGCCTGCATTTAACTACAATGTGCATGCATTTTTATTTGTACCTGTGTAAGTAGATTTGATAGTAGCATCCCTACATTTGAACGCCGTCTAGGCAGAAACCGCTATTTTTTTTGTTCTGACTGCAATAACTTCTTCATACTAACTCAGAATCAGGAAAAACTTCGACCGATGAATTCCTACCTAAATTACAGACAATATGGTACACTCCGACACTTCATCTTGTGAACACACACTGTCGTTCTCCAAGTGGACTGACAGTTTACTTAGAAAATAACATGGCACAACATCCTCATATTTGAACTCCGCCTAATGCAGAATCCGTTATTTTTTTATTCAAACTGCTATATTTTCTTCATACTAACTTGGAATCCGGCGAGACTTCGACAGATTAACTCCCACCTAAATTACGGACAATATGGAATACTCGAATACTTCATCTTATGAACGCACACTGTAGTTCTCCATGGGGACTGACAGTTGTACTTAGAAAATAACAGGCTAACACATCCCCATATTTCAACTCCGCCTAGTGCAGAAGCCGCTATTTTTTTTGTTCAGACTGCAATAACTTCTTCATACTAACTCGGAATTAGGCGATACTTCGACCGATGTACTCCCACCAAAATTACGGATAATACGGTATAGTAGGATACTTCATCTTGTTAACGCACACCATAGTACTCCATGGTGACTGACAGTTGTACTTAGAAAATAACATGCTATATCCCCACTTCAACGCTCACTGTAGCTCTCCATGGTGACTAATAGTTGTACTTAGAAAAAAACAGACTGCATCCTCATATTTGAACTTTGCCTAGGAAAAAGCCGCTATTTTTTTGTTTAGACTGCAATATTTTCTTCATACTAACTCGGAATCCGGCGAGACTTCGACCAATTAACTCCCACCTAAATAACGGACAATATGGAACGCTCAGATACTTCATCTTGTGAACATACACTGTAGCTCTCCATGGGGACTGACAGTTGTACTTAGAAAATAACAAGATACCACATCCCCATATTTGAACTCCACCTAGTGCAGAAGCCGCTATTTTTTTTGTTCAGACTGCAATATTTTCTTCATACTAACTCGGAATCCGGCGAGACTTCGACCGATTAACTGCCACCTAAATTACGGACAATATGAAACACTCGGACACTTCATCTTGTGAACGTACACTGTAGCTCTCCATGGGGACTGACAGTTGTACTTAGAAAATAACATGCTATCTTCCCATATTTGAATACTATTTCTCTATAAGATGTAAAAGGGTATATTTGGAATTTCAAAAAGACACTGAGTAAATCTATTCAATGAATTCTCTTTTTTAGTAGTAAAGATAAAGATAGAGTGAAAGATTTTCATTATTATAATGAGGGGTATTTCTGGTATTTCAAAAAGACACGGTTGAATTCTTATTCAAGGAATTCTCATTATTAGTAGTAAAGAAGTAAAGATAAAGATGTGATGTTGACATAACAATCCATGGGGACTGACAGTTGTATTTAGAAAATAACAGGCTACCACATTCCCATATTTGAACTCCTCCTAGTGCAGAAGTCGCTATTATTTTTGTTCAAACTGCAATAACTTCTTCATACTAATTCAGAATCCAGTGAGACTTCGACCAATTAACTCCCACCTAAATAACGGACAATATGGAACACTCGGATACTTCATCTTCTGAACGCACAATGTAGTTCTCCATGGGAACTGACAATTGTACTTAGAAGATAACAGGATACCACATCCCTATATTTGAACTCCGCCTAGTGCAGAAGCCGCTATTTTTTTTGTTCAGACTGCAATATTTTCTTCATACTAACTCGGAATCCGGCGAGACTTCGACCGATTAACTCCCACCTAAATTACGGACAATATGAAACACTCGGATACTTCATCTTGTGAACGTACACTGTAGCTCTCCATGGGGACTGACAGTTGTACTTAGAAAATAACAGGATACCACATCCCCATATTTGAACTTCGCATAGTGCAGAAGCCGCTATTTTTTTTGTTCAGACTGCAATATTTTCTTCATACTAACTCGGAATCCGGCGAGACTTCGACCGATTACCTCCCACCTAAATTACGGACAATATGAAACACTTGAATACTTCATCTTGTGAACGTACACTGTAGCTGTGCAGTTAATGCCCCGCTATATCCCCGCTATAACTCCGATATATCTTATAGCGGATTCCTACCGCTACGATTTTTCCATATATCCCCAACATATAGTCTTTCCGCTTTAATCCCCGCTATTTCCACTATATCCCGTTATTTCCGCTATTTCCGCTATATCTTCTATAAAAAATTGGATTGAAAAATGATATTTATACGCTATAAAAATTATGAAATTAATTAATTTCATTGAATTTTTGATATATATATATATATAGAAATGATAATACTCTAATATTCTACTAAATTAAATTAAGTTATATAACAGTTTTACGTTCATTTACAATACATTTGCACATATTTTTATTTAAAATTATTTTTGTATTAATTATAATTCAATTGAATGTTAATTTTTCACATAATTACTATCTATATATTTGTAAAAACAACAAGTATGGGATTTATATGCTATTTTAGAGTAATCCGATATATCCCGCTATACCTTCGCTACATCCCCGCTATGACTTTTTGCACCTCTACCGCATTAAATCCACCGAGCGCTTTAACTGCACAGCACTGTAGTTCTCCATGGGGACTAACAGTTGTACTTAGAAAATAACAGGCTATCTTCCCATATTTGAATACTATTTCTCTATAAGATGTAAAAGGGTATATTTGGAATTTCAAAAAGACACTGAGTAAATCTATTCAATGAATTCTCTTTATTAGTAGTAAAGATAAAGATAGAGTGAACGATTTTCATTATTATAATGAGGGGTATTTCTAGTATTTCAAAAAGACACGGTTGAATTCCTATTCAAGGAATTCTCATTATTAGTAGTAAAGATATATATATATATATATATATATATATATATAAACTCACCCAGATCATATGTAAGCTTATGTAAACTTATATATGCGAACAAACATATTATATATAACTTATATAAATTTATAAATGAACAGATTATTTGTAACTTGTATAACTTATATATATATATATACACACAAATTGATCAGATATATAAACTAGTATAGACTTACACAATATAAACAACTTTATATATATATACAACTTAAAGTCAATAATTAATAAACAAATATATATTACCTTCAAAAACTTTCATGTATATATATATACACACGGTGGTGGAGGCTTGTCTGGAAGCAGGGGTTCGGCGCCGAGGGGTGTTGTGCTTTGGATCGGGGAAGGAAGGCAGCTGTGTAGCTGACGTGAGGCAATTGGAGGCTTGGTGGGGAAGACGAGGTTGTTGAGGGGTGCTCGACAGCAATTGGAGGGGAGGAGATAAGGCGGTGGCGGGTCAAACAGGTGGAGGTTGTTGATCTGGGAGAAAAATGAGAGAAGTAGAGGGTCGCCGACGGTTGCAAATGGAGGTGGTTGGGGTCGTGCTTGTCTGGTGCGGGAAAATCTTAGTGGCGTGTTTTGGTGAAGGGCTGGCGTTTATGGTTGTGAGGAGCATGGTCGGAGCTTGTTCGTGGGAGGGCTTGGCTGTTGGAGTGGTTTTGACGTGGAGAGGGAAGGTGAAGGAGATGTGGTGGGCTGGGGCTGTAGTGTGATGGCCTTGGAAAGCAAGGTGGAAGCACGGGTCAGGGAGTGCCATGGTGGAAAGGTGGGACGAGGCAACAAGCAGGACGAAGAAGAAAACACAACAGGCTCAAATGAACGAATGCAAACATATCATATTATACTTTTTTTCTTAAAGATGAGAAGATGACCTTGAACGAACAGGTGGCAAAGCAAATATAACTTTATGTATATTATAATTTTTCTTCTTCAAATTAGCAGAAAAAAATCGAGAAGAGGATGGGAGAGCCGAGCATAATCTCAAAGAAGAAAGAGGAGCTGGGTTTATCAGGAGGTAGATATACGAACATTATAATATATATTTTCTTTTATAAAAGCAACAAACAGAATATATTGGAAAGGTATGAATAGAAAAGTCACGACTGATGATTTCTGGAAATATTAAATGTAGTGACCATTGGAATTATACGTTGGACAATGAAGGGACATAGTAAACCAAAAGGCTCGAATGCGGAACTGGTATTGCTAGTAGTTTCACAGATTTCGCCACGCACCGGACGTCGAAATACACCAATGAATTACTGCGGAGATCAGCACGACGGGACAAACAGAATGGTACACAGATATCTGCGATACGACTATCCTACCAAAAGTCGATATTCGCTGCCAAATTACTGTTAATTTGTTAAAAATAAGATAAACGGAGCTAGAGCAGTCCAAATTTGAAAAAATGAAATATGACGTCTCACTCAGAAAATGTTCAACATTTTTATTATATAAAAATATTCAAATTTCAAAAATATTTATTTTCATCAAATTTCACTGATTTTAAATCGTACACAACAGAACAAATTTTCATATTTTCTGACGGAAATATGCCATTTGCTATGTTAAAATAGACGTATTCCAAATATCAAATCTCCATTTCAAAAATTCATTATTTATTTTTCAAGAAAAATTTAGCTAATCACATTATTCAAATGTTAAAATTTACGGGTCGTTACACTTTCCCCCACTCAAAACTTTTTGTCCCTGAAAAAGAACGAGATGGGAGAATAGAAGTAACAGAAAGATTAGATAGATTTGAAATACACAGTATTAGATACAACAATTAATTTAAAACCATATAAATTTCATTTTGGACATCTTATTACTTACATTTATATTGTATATTATTCAGTTACATATTCTCATAAACATTTTAACTTTTGAATATTTCAGGCAAGTTATATATATTTTAGAATGCAATTGAGTATTATACAAATAAATTTTATCCTAGTTCAATAGTTTCAAGCTGTTTCAATTCCATTTCTCATGTAAGACACTCCAATTATTCAAAATTTTTGCTTCATTTCGATAATTTGAAAACCATTACTTAACATAAACTTAAGAGTTAAATTTCCGGTTTCACTTCAAAACACTTTGAAATAAATATATACATATATATTTTATACATCAAATCATACTCAAGAAATTCAAATCAAATACATTTTCCAAAATAAAAGTGTAGCAAAGCTACTATGTGGTCTCTCCGCTTTGAGACTCGAAGATGAATGTCGATGATGCTGCAGTCATCACCGAAATTATTTTCCAACGATAAAAGAGGAGAGTACTGACTTACTTCTTTGAAATTATTTAGAAATAAATTCCATTCAAAAATACTTTCAAGTAGTATATTTTCAAAATTCTGAAATCCAAATTTGAAAAGCACCGGGAATTTAATTCTCAAATTCTTAATTTAAATTCATTTCATTTGCAAACCGGATTTATAAACCATGTTTAAATTTCAACTTTTATAACATACAACTTAGTTAATGGTTTAGGAAACAATAAATGATAATCTAGTATTATCATTTCTAACTACCAATCATTTAATTATCTAATTTCAGAAAATTATACTTATATATGTATACAAAAATTATTTCATTTACCCATTTTGAAAACAATATTGTATCAGTTTGCTTTGTTCAAGTGTTTTGGAATTCCTATCGATAGCGTTGGCCAGACGAATCGATCGAAACCCAAATCAAGCTTAACAATTCAAACAACATAATATAAAATATTTTTATATTAATTACAAATACACTCCCTTACATAATGATTCAAGAATGGATCTTAGGAAAAGGATAGAGATTCAAAGCTAGAGGAACCCTAATCAAGTTAATTCTAACAAAGAAGATAGATTCGAAAGAAAGATAAGTTAATGAAATTACGGAAGAGTATAGATGGATAGACTTATATAAATCGCGGGCGACCTTAACCGGGTTAACCGAGACTTGGAAAAGACAAGAATATCATCAATGAAAACCAGGACAAACTGGTTGAGAACCTCGTAGAAAACGCGATTCATGAGATCGACGAAGAAGGCATGAGCATTGGTTAATCTAAAAGGGATGACTAACCCTTCATAGAAACCATTCTTCCAGGAGGAAGGACAATAGGTCGAGCTCTAGGAATAAGATCGAAGCGGAATTCAAATTTCCCATTTGAGAGGGAAAGAAATGACTTCACCGAAAACATCAGGATAATTCCTGACTATCAATGTAGAGTCGAGATCACTAGGCTAAGAATCAAATGAAAAGATAAGATTGCCTACATAATCCCGAGGCAATCACCATTCAATCATAAGAGAATTACCCTGGTCGTCCACTAGAGAAGTAGTTCGGGCTTGGCAAGAGATAACAGCATCATAACCGAGGACGTAGAAATCTCCGATGAATCAACGCGTGTTGTAAAGGAGTTTCACCCCTTTACAAATCATACAAAGGTTGGCGGGACTGCCGATGAGATTAGTCTCACATAAGGACGAAGTTGCCAACTGAGGTGGCAAGATGTTCTCAAATTCATTACAGAGATCAACCGAAGTGGAGCTATGGGATGCTCCAGAATCAAGAAGAACCCGAACAGGAAAGGACAAGAATGGGTTTTAGAACGAAGGGATAGTTCCAAAATCCGAAGGAAATCCTAATCTAGGAGGATCCTAACAAAGAATTTCAAGCTCGAACGAATATGATTCTATAATTGATTCTACTCATTCTAGGGTATTACTATCCTATCTGTAATGATTTTTTACTCCATATGCTAAGTTTTGCCTAAACCAGAGCTCTGATACCAACTGTAATGACCTGCTATTTTGAACTATTCAAATTGACAAAAATCCACACATGTCAGAATTTAATCGCTCAAAACAACAGATTGTTAATTTATATTTGGCAAAATTTAGCATATACAGTGAATTAATCAATCACAGACACAGAGTAATACAACAATAAGCAGCGTAATAGATAAATAGTAGTTTATGAAACTACTATATAAACAACAAAGTCAAAACAAAATACAACAGATATCTCAAATACAAAGTAGTCTCAAATACAAAAGTAACCGACAAGACTAAACCTACTCAACTGGAAATAACTGAGATAACTGCAGAGCTGAATAGATAAAAGGTAGATCTTCAAGCAAAGCTCCAAACTCCAAAGGTGAGTCAAATACTGTGACACTCAGTCTGACCCAATCAGGATTAACATTCTCATACCAGTAAATCAACTCAAGTGAAATGTCAACTGAAATACAAAATAACTTAAAGGATGTTTAGGATTCCCATCCTCTAAGGATCCGTTAAACTATCTACATACATAGTACAATACGCTACATAGATAATGTCTAAAGTAAAGAAAACTATTAAAATAGCGTTAAGATGTTACTCATATCCCCCTTAACACATTTTATCTAATGCCGTAGTCTATACAGTACTGTAAACTCCACCAAACTGGTAGGCTATTAGGTAGCACTCCATAGGTACGATACAAACTAAACTCGTAGAAGGCGCGATAAGGCATGTGACAAGGCACACGAGGCAATGCCCAGGGTAGGATTCAACCATTTTGCGAATCCGGACTGGTGGTAACGCATAACAGCTACTACCGCCCACCGCGAGACACACTCCCAAATCAAAGGTGCACCCAATCAAATCATAAAGTAATAGAATGGTATCGAAGAAATATGCCCGATAAGGGGAGCGACCCTACTTGGCCTGGCATGGCTCCTGTTTTAGCCACATCAAGCTGACTCGCGGGAGTTAGGGCTGGGTTAATACCTCATATAGAATCGTCACCAAACCATCCTACTTCGTTCTGGAATCTCCACCACGTACACAGTTGTTAAAGTGGTTTTCGGTATTGGTAGAGAGTATGACAATATCTGATCCCGGTCTCTTTAACAACCAAAGGCTTATTTCACACCGTGGTCATTTTATAAAATCACTTTTATAATCATTTAAATAGTTCATACTTCATATCAAAATATCATATCTTTTCAAAAATCATATCGCTTTTGAAATGATATTCACTTCTAAAATCATATCACTTTCGAAATCATATTTACAAAATAGTTTAAACCATCATATCAAAATATCAGTATTTAAATCCATAAAATCTAAATCATAACAGTTCCCACTTACATAGTTTAAACATTTGAAAATAATTTTTCATATATATTTTGAAATAGTTTAAATTAAAAATAGTTTATATTTAAAAATAGATTATAGATTAAAATAGTTTATATATATTAAAATAGTTATAAATTAAGAATAGTATATGTATTTAAAAATAGGCTATAGATTAAAATAGTTTATATACTAAAATAGTTTTTATATTAAAAAATATATATATAAAAAACAGTTTCAAACTAGAACTGTTCTTCCAATTTCACAACCAACTCAATTCAACTTTAGTTCCACAACTCAATTTAAATCAGTTTTTGTTACAAAATTCAATCTCAGTTCAACAATTTCAATTTCAATTCAAATTCTCATTAAAACCATTTTTAATCTATATCGATTTCAAATCCAGGTTTGAACTGCAATTTAATCCACTTCCAATTTCAATAGGTTTCAAAGTATAAATATTCAGACAATTTACGATAACTCAAATTGATAAATTTCATTTATATTTTCAAATTCAACATTTAATTTTATTTAAACTTGAAATATTCACTTAATCATTTTAATAACCATTTAAATAAAATCCCAGATTACAAATTTAAAAAATCAAAATTAAATATCTAACTTCAATTATACTTAATTTTAAAATATTCACCTAATCACTTTTAATAACATTTAAATAAAATCTTCAATTACACATTTAAATAACACTAAATATTCAATTTCAATTTATTTAAATTTGAAAATATTCATTTAATCACCTTTAATCAAAATCAAGTTATAAAATCATATCTTTAAAATCTCAAATTTAATAAGTTTCAAATCAATTTTATTTAAATACAATTTTTAAACAAATACAATTTCAAATCAATTTCAATTTATCTTCCCAACCTTAATTTATTAAAGTTATTACAAAATCTATTATAAAAATATAATTTTAAATAAATACTTAAACAAAATATATATATTAATTAAATTAAATTTTATTAAGTTAAATCTTATTTTATATATTTTTAAAATAATAAAGTTATAAGAAAAATCTTAAAAATTTTACTTTCAAAACTAACTTATACATTTAAAATTTCCAAAACATATAATTTAAAATCTAAATTTCACAAATTTATTAGAATAAAATCGTTATATTATATTTAAAAATCAATATTTATTAAAACCCATATATTTCCTTTCGAAACTTTGGAAATCAATTTTCAAAAATAGACCAACGATGTCCGTATATAATTTTCTATCCTATGGTTATGTGATACAGATATTTATCATTTCAATCCGCAATTATTTAAATTTATAGCCATATATCATTTCAACCTGCATCCTAAATTTCAAAATCAATGAAAATCGCTTGGGTTTATCATTTCAACCCATAACGATTTTCCTATAATCTAAAAAATCGTTCGGGTATGTATCATTTCAATCCATAGGGAATTTCTAAACTAATAGGGAACTTGCAGAGTGAGAACAAATATGATAATAATACAACATATCAACAACATGCATATATCATCAGTAACAAATTTAAATATATACAACATGTTATGGTGTCATGTGTCATAAGTAAACAATTGCAAATAATGACATATCATATTTAACAATAAAATAACTTACAATTCAGATTTAACAGCATATTTCAATCGTCATTTCATGTGAATTAGATTTACTAAATATAAGAATGTTAATCGTGAGTGATTGCTCACCTTTCGAGGCTAGAGAAATTTGATAACGAACTGAGCTGCGAATCCGAGAAACAAATTCCAAAGTAAAGTATGATGAACACTAATTTGACGATCAAAGCAAAGCTGGAAGTTTGGAATTGACGGAAAACAAATCAAAACTAGCTTAATATAAACTGAGCAAAATATATGTTATATATATAAAATTTTTGTCTTAATTAATTTAAAAACGTATATTTAAAATAAATTCTCTAAATATATATTTTCAAACCAATATCTAAGTTAAACACATAAAAAAAATCTCTATATATATTTGAAAACCAAACTCATGTATACTTATATAAACTAATATATAGACTAATATATAACTTACAAACATATTATATTTTAAAATCAATATTTATTATAAAAATCAATATAAACTTACTTTATTGTATATATATATATATATATATATAAACTCACCCAGATCATATGTAAGCTTATGTAAACTTATATATGCGAACAAACATATTATATATAACTTATATAAATTTATAAATATATAAACGAATAGATTATTTGTAACTTGTATAACTTATATATATACGAACAGATCAGATATATAAACTAGTATAGAATTACATAATATAAACAACTTTATATATATATACAACTTAAAAGTCAATAATTAATAAACAAATATATATTACCTTCAAAAAATTTCATGTATATATACACACACGGTGGTGGAGTCTTATCTTGAAGCAGGGGTTCGACGGGGAGGGGTATTGTGCTTTGGATCAGGGAAGGAAGGCAGTTGTGTAGCTGACGTGAGGCAATAGGAGGCTCGGTGGGAAGATGTGAAGATCCACATTTCGAAAGGTTTAAATTGACAATAATCCACACATGTCCAACTTAAACAATCCAGAAGGTAGATAATCATTGGGGTTAACTAAGAAAAATAAGAAAAGAAGAAGAAAACAAACGCTGAATCTCGCAGCGGAACGACAAAATATAATAATCAAATAAATAGTTCATGAAGCTATTTATACAATATATTTGATTATAATCTATACAACATTTATCAGAGTTATAAATACATCAGAGATAAATAAATAATGCAGCAGATAACATGATGCAGGCATACTAATAGTAATAATATACCAAATTTTCGTCTTCGTCCTCCAGAGTAAATCTTCAATAAGCTGAAAAAAAACTCAGGACTGACCCGAGCATAATGAAAAGACAAAACACTCGAGTCAGGACTAAAATATCCTTATGTAAGTCAAATGATATCACATATAACATGAGTGTAACGATGTTAGAGATGTGTACGGGTTTTCACATCTCTTATCCAGTGTATAACGTGCATGCAATAACTCAAGAGATGTTACGGGATTTTCCAAATCTTAAGGATCCGTCAAAATATTTATATGTAGTAGAATACGCTACATATATAATGTAACAACCCGCATATTTGTCGATTTTATATTTAAATATTTGATTTAAATATTTTATTGTTAATCGGATTTTGGTCCGAAAAGCTACTTTTTGCATACGGTCAAATTAGGACTCGAGACCACTTCCATTGAGTTCAAAACGTCGTTTGCAATCTTTTAAGTATAAGCTTTGATACGTTTGGAGATAGTGGAATTTTCGTCACTTTTTGATGTGGGCTTTTGTTTTGGACTGCTCCTTCTAACTCAGCCCCAACCCACCTCCTCTTCTTCACTTTTTCAAACACTTCAAGCTTTGTCAAAAATGGTGGTGGGAAAGGGAAATTAAAACTCCAAACTCAAATTCTATTGCAAATCCAACATTCAACTCCAATTTCAAGTAGAAGATAGTGGATTCAAGCTTTGGATTGCTTCTCCTTGCTTTCAAGCTTCATTATCATCCATTTTAGTGAAAAAGTGAGATTTTTAATCTCACATCTTGCCTATAATTGTCATTGGGTTGTTGGGAATGATTCCCCATCATTTTAGCATGCATATTTGCTTTTGGTTTGGATTGGATTGGTGAAAAAACCCAATTTTTAGTATTTTGGAAAAATCCTGGAGTTAGGTCGTTCGACATTGGAGAGGACAGGACTGCAAATCTTCGCTCTGGACTTAGGTCGCTCGCGTGCTTAGGTCGTTCTGGCTTAGGTCGCAGGGAAAATAGGTCGTAGGTCGAAGCAGACTTAGGTCGTTTCCGACCTTACATCACTCGGAGGCACTAGGTCGCGGCTGCGCTAGCTCGTAGGTCGCTCGCGTGTCAAAGCTCAAGGTCGCTCAACCTGCTAAGTCTTTAAGTCGCGTACCCCTTTTGGATGTTAAGTCGCTCAGCTTCGATAAGTCGTAGGTCGCTCGCGAGTTAAGCGTTAGGTCGTTCGACCTGCTTACCTTTTAGGTCGCTTAGCTCTAATTCTCTTAGGTCGTAAGACCTTATCCCTTAGGTCGTTAGCACTTAGGTCGGACTTGTTAGGTTGCGAGTCCTCCTTAGGTCGCTCGTCTCTGTGTCTCGATAGGTCGCGTACCCAGTTAGGTCGCGTACCTCGTTAGGTCGCGAACCCCCTTTTAGGTCGCGTACCCCTTTAGGTCGCATGACCTTGTTTTTTTTGTTAGGTCGCCTGGCCCCCTATTTTAGGTCGTTAGACCTACTTCTATTAGGTCGCTCGACCACAACCCCTTAAGTCGTAGGTCGTCTCCGACCTTACCCTTAGGTCGTATGACCTGTCATTCACTAGGTCGCTCGACCTGCCCCTCCTTAGGTCGCTCAACCTGTAGGTCGTTCCAATCGCTCTTTAAGCTTGGCCTTGTTAGGTCGCTTGGATATTTCTACTTGATGGTTTTGGAGCTGATTTCCTTGGATTTTATTCACATCTTCGAATGTGAAATTTTGTGATACGATTTGTTTCAACAATCGATTTGTGACTTGTCACTTTAAAAATGTGAAGACTTCAATACTAGTAGTGAATATCAAAACTCTTTCATCAAAGCAATTTCAACTCTGTTTTAACTTCAAAGCTCTTTTCCTCAAATCGTTATCCAATCTACTAGTATATACAAGCCTTTACTTCACTCGGATGAGAAATCGAATTAAACGACTTAGTAAAACGAGTGGTATGAAACGCTTGCGTTCACTTCGTCGCTTAGCTCTTGGACTTGTTCGATTGAACCCTCTTTGTGACAATTTTCTAGTGAAGATTTACAGCTTGCTCGTAAATATTTAAGTTAAGCAAGTGGTTATGGGACATGAAGCTAAACTCTTATATTTACTAGCTTGGTGTGATTGACACTTATTGATGATCTTGACGATCATTTTTGTGATTTAGACTAGCGATTGAGCGATGTCTCTTTGTCTGCGAGGGAGACTAGACCCCGCTTTTGTGATGTTTCGCCATCACATATATGGGGTAGCACTCCATGGTCTTCGGGCCATTTCTGTGTGGAAATTTAATGGATAGCTTCTCGTTTATGTGTTTCACGCGTTGGTGAGTTTGCATACTCCCGTTCATGTGTTAGGCCTTCCCCCCTTTTTATGTGTTTTCTGGATTTCTGGTGATGATTTCTGGAATTTGTGCTTCACCAATTTTTCATGATTTTCATTGATATGATATCAGTTTTTGTGCATTGGTGAATTTATGTGTTATTGACTTGTTATGAATACAAGTTTAGGGTCTGATACCCTATTTTATCTTTGAGAAGATTCT
The DNA here is from genome assembly GCA_030737815.1 of Allium fistulosum. NCBI lineage: Eukaryota > Viridiplantae > Streptophyta > Magnoliopsida > Asparagales > Amaryllidaceae > Allium > Allium fistulosum. Next base: position 744,241,308 of record CM060905.1, on the reverse strand, counting down.
TGTGATATTGATTGATCTTTTGTTGATTATCATTTGCATACTTATTGTAGTATGCCGTTATGGATGTTACATGTTCATCCCATATTATTATTTATCCTACCTTATCATCTGATATTTATAGCTAGACTGATCCGTTTATTATTTTCTTATAAATAATACTTGGGTCAGACCGAGATGTTTCAAGTGCTTCTACTTGACTTCTCTTCAGGATTATTCTGACTCTTGGCTAACTACTTAGATTAGTAGTTTTTGGATGTACACGTTTGAGATATAGACTCTATGTAGTATACTTATTCTTTTGTATAGCACGTGTTGCTATTCTTTTGTATTATTGTGGATCTTTTTGACCACTACTCTGATGTACACTTTCATGTGTTAAATACATATACATATCTTATTCCGCCTTTGTGATATGGATGTCTGTGACTGATTTATGTTATGTTTATTTCTATGTTTGTTTCCGAAGATTATTTATAGCCACTGTGTGATAGCTTTGGGTTTGTATCGGTATGTCAGACTTCCTCCTTAAATAAAGTTCATTCTAAACTATCTGACATATTGGTGCTCGCTCAAAGAAGTTACATGGATGGTCGCTCCTCAACAGCCTTATTCTCCGCGCTAATTGACAACACTATATCATAGTGTTCTTGGTTAGCGAGGGTATAGAGGTGGGGCGTCACAGCTTGGTATCAGAGCCAAACTTCGGAACAATGTAGAATAACTTAACAAGGATCATCGTCCTAAGTCCACCTTAGGAGTTGTGTTTCAGGATTTAGTTCGAGTCTTCGAACCGATTCATCCTGTTTTCTTTATGATCCCTTGTTTCATCTATCGAGATTGCTTGATATTCATTTGGTGAATAACCTTTTTCTTCTTCTCTCTTTCTAAAAGAAGAGAATGTCTAGACCAGGTCGTCCCAGAGCTGGACCATCTACTGTCACTCCCCAGGATGGAGTTTTCATGACTGCTCAACAGCTTCTTGATTTAGTCAAGAATGCTCAAGCAGCTGGTCCTAATCAGGAAACTACTCGTCCTAAGTCTGGATTTGCACGTTTGTGCAACGATTATACCAACTTAGGTGGAAAACCCTTCAAAGGTTCTAAAACTATTATTGAAGTCCAGGCTTGGTTAAGAACATGCGATAGAATCTTTTCTCGCATGAATCTTGTCGATCTTCACCGTGTTCAGGTGGCTTCCAGTATGCTCCAAGAAAGAGCACTGGATTGGTATGAACTTCTTATTTCTGAAATTAATGAAGCTGATCTCACCTGGGAGCAATTCCGGGAACGCTTCGAATTAAAATTCGTACCAGAAGCAGAGAAAGTGACATTGGCTCGACGTTTCATAGACCTTGTTCAAGGTGAATCTTCCGTGATAGATTATGTCGCATCCTTCGAGTCACTGTCTAAATATGGGGTTGAATACATCAACACCCCATTGAAGAAGAATCAAAGATTCGTCTATGGCTTAAACAAGAATCTCAAGAAGCCATTACTTCTAAAATTAGAAGTTTCTTTCGATCAACTGATTGATATAGCTCTTCGTCTTGAAGAGGCTGATAAGGACAGTGATGTTGAAGTGGTGGCTGCCAAACCAAACTTCAACAACAAGAAAAGGCCTAACAAGTTCAAAGGTCCTTATCCCACCAAAAAGGGTAAACAAGCAACTCCTGCTGCGAAGGAATTTGCCCCCAGTGATAAGAAGTGTTTCAACTGTGGTGCTAAGGGCCATTTTTCGAACAAGTGTTCAAAGCCCCGCTCTTGTCGCTATTGTAAAAGTCCAGATCATTTTATGCATCAATGTCCTAAGCTCCAAGAAAGAGAGGGAAAGTTAAACGTTGCTTAAGCTCCTGGCAACACATCTCGCGGTCAAGGTATGTCTCATTCTGTCCTTGATGGCATTATTATATTTCATGATCAACCTATTAGAGTTCTCTTTGATACGGGTGCATCCCATTCTTTTATATCAAAGGAACTTGTCGATACTTTTTCTTTAAGTGTTATTGCTTTAATGACTTCTTTGAGAATTGCGAATCCGGTTGGTGGATCCGCAACTCTTAGTTTACTTTGTAAAGACGTGGAGATTATTTTGTGTGATTTATCTTTCCTAGCCGATTTGCATGTCATGCGTTACTTAGGCTTTGGAATGATTTTGGATATGGATTGGCTTACTCGTTATGAAGCCCATATCCTATGTCCTGAGCGGACTATTTATCTCCGTCATCCGCAATCTGTTAATCAGATTTCTATTGTTCTTAAAGATTCGGATTCCGCTTTGGTTGCATCTCTATATTCTTTAAATCCTCGTGATAACGATAATGATGACGAGGAGGATGTCATTTCTCTTATTCGCGTCGTTCGTGAATTCCCCGACATCTTTGAGCCCATTTTAGGACTACCACCTAAGCGAGCAATTGAGTTCAAAATTAATCTTATACCTGGAGCTCAACCTATTACTCGTCCTCCTTATCGCATGTCCAATAAGGAGAATGAAGAGATGCGCAAACAATTATCCGAGTTAGAGACGAAGCAACTTATTCGCTCTAGTTCCTCGCCTTGGGGAGCTTCAGCTATTTTCGTAAGTAAGTCCGATGGTACACTTAGGCTTTGCGTCGACTACCGCAAGCTTAATGATCTTACTATTAAGAATAAATATCCTTTACCTCGGATTGATGATCTGTTTGATCAACTTAGTGGTGCTAGAGTCTTTTCACAATTGGACTTGGCTACCGGTTTCCATCAGCTTCGTATTGCAGAGGATAGTATTCCTTTGACTTCTTTCCATACTCGATATGGATCTTATGAGTGGCTAGTTATGCCATTCGGTTTAACGAATGCTCCGGCTTATTTCGTTGACCTTATGAATCGAGTTTTCAAGGATTTCCTCGATCGGTTTGTTCTCATCTTTATTGATGATATTCTTGTGTATTCTAAAACCGAGGAGGAACATGAAAAGCATCTTCGGATTGTATTGGAAACTCTTAGGAGCAATCAATTAAAAGCAAAATTTTCTAAATGCCACTTTTGGCAATCTAGTGTGAAGTTCCTCGGTCATATCATTTCCGAATCCGGAATATCAGTGGATCCTTCAAAAATTGTAGCGATTCAAAATTGGAAGAGACCGGAGAGCGTGACTGAAATCCGTAGCTTTCTCGGATTGGCAGGTTATTACCGCCGTCTCATAAAAGACTTTTCTAAAATTGCCGTGCCTCTTACTGGCTTAACAAAGAAAGGTGTTAAATACATTTGGTCGGACAAATGTGAAACTTCTTTTCAGAGATTAAAAGAACTCCTTTCTGATGCTCCTATTCTTGTTATTCCCGAAGGGAATCAAGATTTTGTTGTTTATACCGATGCTAGTCGCGTTGGTTTGGGTGCCGTTCTTATGCAAAAAGAACGTGTTATTGCTTATGCTTCTAGGCAATTGAAGCCAGCTGAGACTAGATATGCCACACATGATTTAGAACTCGCGGCTATCGTTTTCGCCCTTCGAATTTGGCGACATTATCTTTTGGGAGAGAAATTTATACTTTATACTGATCATAAGTCTTTGAAATATTTATTTTCTCAAAAGGAACTTAATTTGCGTCAACTACGTTGGCTCGAATTCCTTGCCTCTTATGATCTTAATATTCTTTATACTCACGGAAAGGGAAATTGAGTTGCTGATGCTCTTAGTCGTAAGCAACAAGCGGTTGTTTCTATGATGATATCTGAATGGAAAGATCTCGAGGTTTTATCCACTTGTGAAATTCGAGATCGTGTCTCCGATTTATGTTCATCTTTTGTCTTATGTAGCCTTGAAGCTCGTCCTTCTCTTTTAGACCGCATTCTTGAAGCTCAACAGCTAGATCCTGAATTGGCTTTGCTTGGCCAAAATCTTAAGGATAAAACCGATATTGAGGGTTTGAAAGACTTTGATATTGATTTTCGTGGCGGCATTCGAAAATCTGGTAGACTTATCGTGCCAAATATTAGTGACCTTCGTAAAGATATCTTAGAAGATTCTCATCGTTCCAAATTTTCCATTCATCCCGGTAGCAGTAAAATGTACGCAGATATGAAGCGACTTTATTACTGGGAGGGAATGAAATCTGATATCGCTAACTTTGTTAAGTGTTGCATGACTTGCCAACTTGTCAAGGCTGAACATCAAAGGCCCGGTGGGTTATTGCAACCATTGGAAATTCCAGTTTGGAAGTGGGATCAAATTTCCATGGATTTTATAGATGGCCTTCCCCGTTCTCGTTCGGGTCATAATAGCTTATGGGTGATTGTTGATAGACTTACTAAATCTGCCCATTTTATTCCCGTTCGGTCGAACCGAATCGTTCCTCTTCTGGCCAAACATTTTATCAAAGAAATTGTTAAACTGCATGGTGTCCCTTCTTCCATTGTTAGTGATCGTGATCCATTGTTTACTAGTGGATTTTGGAAGAGTCTTCAAAAAGCTTTAGGAATGAAGCTTAATTTTAGCATCGCTTATCACCCCCAGTCCGATGGACAAACTGAGCGTGTGAATCAAAATCTTGAAGATCTTCTTCGTGCTTGTGTGCTTGATTTTGGTGGAGGTTGGGAAGATCATATTTCACTTGTTGAATTTTCCTATAATAACAGCTTCCAATCTAGTATTGGTATGGCTCTTTTTGAGGCACTCTATGGAAGGCCATGCCGATCTCCTTCTTGTTGGCTTGAGGCCGGTGAGAAGATGGTTTTAGGACCAGATTTTATTCGTGATTCCACAGAAAAGATTGAACTTATTCGACATAGGATGAAAGAAGCTCAAAGTAGACAAAAATCCTATGCCGATAATCGAAGAAGGAAATTAGAATTTTCTGTTGGTGATCTCGTATTTATCCGTGTTTCACCTATGAAAGGTGTTGTACGTTTCAGTCGATCGGGAAAGTTAGCGCCTCGATACATTGGGCCATTTCCTATCACTGAACGTATTGGTTCCATGGCTTATCGCCTTTGGTTACCGGCTCAGTTTTCTGCCATGCATGACGTGTTTCACGTTTCTCAATTACAGAAGTGCCTTCGGGATTCCGATTCTATTCTTGAGCCCGGTGTGGTGGAAGAGATTGAAGTTTCACCTAATTTAACTTATAAGCAGCATCCTGTTCGAATTATAGCTTCGGAGATCAAACGACTTCGAAATAAAGATGTTCCGCTTGTCAAAGTTCAATGGTCCTCAAATCCTAAGGATTGCTCTTGGGAGACTAGAGAATTCATCGAGCGTACACATCCAGAATTACTCTCTCATGCTCTTTGAGGTAAACTTCTTATTTCGAATCTCTTTTATGTTAATATGCTTTTATGGTTGTTACTTTTTATTCCCATCTTACTTATTGCGAGGACGCAATTTCTATAAGGAGGGGAGTCTGTAACAACCCGCATATTTTTCGATTTTATATTTAAATATTTGATTTAAATATTTTATTGTTAATCGGATTTTGGTCCGAAAAGCTACTTTTTTCATACGGTCAAATTAGGACTCGAGACCACTTCCATTGAGTTTAAAACGTCGTTTGCAATCTTTTAAGTATAAGCTTCGATACGTTTGGAGATAGTGGAATTTTCGTCACTTTTTGATGTGGGCTTTTGTTTTGGACTGCTCCTTCTAACTCAGCCCCAACCCACCTCCTCTTCTTCACTTTTTCAAACACTTCAAGCTTTGTCAAAAATGGTGGTGGGAAAGGGAAATTAAAACTCCAAACTCAAATTCTATTGCAAATCCAACATTCAACTCCAATTTCAAGTAGAAGATAGTGGATTCAAGCTTTGGATTGCTTCTCCTTGCTTTCAAGCTTCATCATCATCCATTTTAGTGAAAAAGTGAGATTTTTAATCTCACATCTTACCTATAATTGTCATTGGGTTGTTGGGAATGATTCCCCATCACTTTAGCATGCATATTTGCTTTTGGTTTGGACTGGATTGGTGAAAAAACCCAATTTTTAGTATTTTGGCAAAATCCTGGAGTTAGGTCGTTCGGCATTGGAGAGGACAGGCCTGCAAATCTTCGCTCTGGACTTAGGTCGCTCACGTGCTTAGGTCGTTCTGGCTTAGGTCGCAGGGAAAATAGGTCGTAGGTCGAAGCAGACTTAGGTCGTTAGGTCGTTTCCGACCTTACATCACTCGGAGGCACTAGGTCGCGGCTGCGCTAGCTCGTAAGTTGCTCGCGTGTCAAAGCTCTAGGTCGCTCAACCTGCTAAGTCTTTAAGTCGCGTACCCCTTTTGGATGTTAAGTCGCTCGGCTTCGATAAGTCGTAGGTCGCTCGCGAGTTAAGCGTTAGGTCGTTCGACCTGCTTACCTTTTAGGTCGCTTAGCTCTAATTCTCTTAGGTCGTAAGACCTTATCCCTTAGGTCGTTAGCACTTAGGTCGGACTTGTTAGGTTGCGAGTCCTCCTTAGGTCGCTCGTCTCTGTGTCTCGATAGGTCGCGTACCCAGTTAGGTCGCGTACCTCGTTAGGTCGCGAACCCCCTTTTAGGTCGCGTACCCCTTTAGGTCGCATGACCTTGTTTTTTTTGTTAGGTCGCCTGGCCTCCTATTTTAGGTCGTTAGACCTACTTCTATTAGGTCGCTCGACCACAACCCCTTAAGTCGTAGGTCGTCTCCGACCTTACCCTTAGGTCGTATGACCTGTCATTCACTAGGTCGCTCGACCTGCCCCTCCTTAGGTCGCTCAACCTGTAGGTCGTTCCAATCGCTCTTTAAGCTTGGCCTTGTTAGGTCGCTTGGATATTTCTACTTGATGGTTTTGGAGCTGATTTCCTTGGATTTTATTCACATCTTCGAATGTGAAATTTTGTGATACGATTTGTTTCAACAATCGATTTGTGACTTGTCACTTTAAAAATGTGAAGACTTCAATACTAGTAGTGAATATCAAAACTCTTTCATCAAAGCAATTTCAACTCTGTTTTAACTTCAAAGCTCTTTTCCTCAAATCGTTATCCAATCTACTAGTATATACAAGCCTTTACTTCACTCGGATGAGAAATCGAATTAAACGACTTAGTAAAACGAGTGGTATGAAACGCTTGCGTTCACTTCGTCGCTTAGCTCTTGGACTTGTTCGATTGAACCCTCTTTATGACAATTTTCTAGTGAAGATTTACAGCTTGCTCGTAAATATTTAAGTTAAGCAAGTGGTTATGTGACATGAAGCTAAACTCTTATATTTACTAGCTTGGTGTGATTGACACTTATTGATGATCTTGACGATCATTTTTGTGATTTAGACTAGCGATTGAGCGATGTCTCTTTGTCTGCGAGGGAGACTAGACCCCGCTTTTGTGATGTATCGCCATCACATATATGGGGTAGCACCCCATGGTCTTCGGGCCATTTCTGTGTGGAAATTTAATGGATAGCTTCCATGAGATAGCTTCTCGTTTATGTGTTTCACGCGTTGGTGAGTTTGCATACTCGCGTTCACGTGTTAGGCCTTCCCCCCTTTTTATGTGTTTTCTGGATTTCTGGTGATGATTTCTGGAATTTGTGCCTCACCAATTTTTCATGATTTTCATTGATATGATATCAGTTTTTGTGCATTGGTGAATTTATGTGTTATTGACTTGTTATGAATACAAGTTTAGGGTCGGATACCCTATTTTATCTTTGAGAAGATTCTTGTGATATTGATTGATCTTTTGTTGATTATCATTTGCATACTTATTGTAGTATGCCGTTATGGATGTTACATGTTCATGCCATATTATTATTTATCCTACCTTATCATCTGATATTTATAGCTAGACTGATCCGTTTATTATTTTCTTATAAATAATACTCGGGTCAGACCGAGATGTTTCAGGTGCTTCTGCTTGACTTCTCTTCAGGATTATTCTGACTCTTGGCTAACTACTTAGATTAGTAGTTTTTGGATGTACACATTTGAGATATAGACTCTATGTAGTGTACTTATTCTTTTGTATAGCACGTGTTGCTATTCTTTTGTATTATTGTAGATCTTTTTGACCACTACTCTGATGTACACTTGCATGTGTTATATACATATTCATATCTTCTTCCGCTTTTGTGATATGGATGTCTGTGACTGATTTATGTTATGTTTATTTCTATGTTTGTTTCCGAAGATTATTTATAGCCACTGTGTGATAGCTTTGGGTTTGTATCGGTATGTCGGACTTCCTCCTTAAATAAAGTTCATTCTAAACTATCTGACATATTGGTGCTCGCTCAAAGAAGTTACAAGGATGGTCGCTCCTCAACAGCCTTATTCTCCGCGCTAATTGACAACACTATATCGTAGTGTTCTTGGTTAGCGAGGGTATAGAGGTGGGGCGTCACATATAATGTCTTGTTAGTAAAATAAATATTTTTCTTAGCGTTAAGGCTTTACATTAAACCCCCTTAACGCGTTTTTAAGCATTGTCGTACAGTTTGCATTTGACACCACCAGTAGAACGTCGGTAGTCAGGGATGCGTCGTGATAGGACAACACTAAACCAAAATCGTATGGGTCTCGTTTAGGGATAAAAGTATGACAAGGCACGTGAGGCAAAGCCCAAAGTAGGATACTACTAGTTTACCCTTCCCGGCTGGTGGAAACGCATCATAGCCAAGATCGCCCACCGCGTCCAACACTCCTATAAAATCAGAGGGTGCACACCAATCAATCACAATGTAGATGATAGTAATACGAAGAAGTGCGTCCGCTCGGGGTAGCTTCCCTACTTGGCCGGTATGGCTCCTGTTTTAGTCATTTCAAATTGGCAGAAGTGCTAGGCTAATCCATCATCGTTCTCTTTCTTCAAATCCAGCAAACAACGCCATATCCAACCACTTCATTCTAAAGTCTCCTCCGCGTACACAGTTGTTAAAGTGGTTCCGGTATCGATAGAGAGTATGCCCATATTCGGCTCCGGTCTCTTTAACAACCAAACATCATTTTATACACTAGTTGGTACTTTTACATTTCGAAAACAGTTCATACTTGATATCAAAATATCATATTCGCTTCAAAATCAAATTCGTTTCGAAATCATCATATTTACTCAAAATATACTATTTCAGTTCAAAATCATTCCCGCCTCAATCTTCCGATTTCGATTCCAAAATGGTTTCGAATTTCAATTTGGGTTCTAACTTCTTTTAACCCAATTCGTATTTAAATCCATGATTTAAAAATAACATTCCACTCCTGACCAGTTTGAATTTTTGAAAAACATTTTGAATAGTTTAAAATAGTTAAAAAAATTAAATTAGTAAAAATAGTGTAAATGGTTAAAATAGTTAAAAATAGTTTAAATGGTTAAGATAGTTTAATATAAAATAGTTTAAGTATTAAAATGGTTTATATAGCAAAATAATTTGGAAAACCAAAATAATTTGTATATTTAAAAAGATAGCTTTTAAATAGTTTTATATTAAAAATTTTATTTGAAAATAGTTTCAAAGTCAAACCGATTCAATTCCAACTTCCCAATTCAAATCAATTCCAATTTCCATTCGATCGATTCAATTTCGATTTCAAATCGATTTCAACTTCGATTTCAAATTAATTCAATTCTACTTTCAAATCCAACTAATTCAGTTTCAATTTCAATTTATATCGATTTCGAGCTCGACTTTCAAAACATCAAATTTAAATCACTTAACCAAATTATTCTTCAATAATCAATTTAAAATCCATTTTTCAAATATAATTCAATTCCGAGCTCAATTTCGAAATATCATTTATACCACTTTTAAATTAGCAATATTCAAAGTTCGAATAAAAATCCAATCTTTTAAAAACAAGTCGATTTCCAAGAATTCAAATTTTATTTCGATTATAACTTCAAAATCTCAACTTCGATTATTTAAACAATTTCGATTACCAAATTCAAATTTCAACATTCAGGGCTCAAGTTCGAAAATAATTTGATTTCTATAAAGTTGATTTTTTATTTCTTTCAAATCAAAACCATTTAAATAATTTCAAATCAAAAATTTTAAAATCATTTAATTTAACCAATCTTATGTCCGTATATAATTTTCTATTCTATGGCCAAGTGATCAGTTATCTCAATTTAATTTCAGGGATGGATATATATCATTTCAATCCAAGTCATAATGTCATAGGTATATATCATTTCAACCTACTTCATAATTTATTCGTAATAATTCAATTTACAGTTTTATACACTGTAAATAATATACAGGGTGATAACAGGATATATATAAACAAATAAACATCCAAACATCCAAAATATCAACCAATAGCTTCCATCGTAATCAATCATACAAACAAACAATGTAATTCACAACAATTTTATAGTTATTAATATCGGGTATTTTACCGGCAATTCAATCCCAATTTCAAATCTAACTATCAATTTTAATTTCTATAGTTAATTCAAACGACAATTTAGAGGGCAATTTATCAAACAACGATCAATAAATTCATATTCATAATTTAAAATTTAACAAGCATAACAATATTCTAGTACTTGTGAGCATTATAAAATACTCACCTTTATTTTCTGTTGTCGCTTTCGCGTTCTGATTCCGATTTAAATTCGAACGCGTCCGAATTTAATTGAAAATTTTGCAAGTTCCAATTGTCACTAAATCATTTCCATTTCGTAGTGCTATTAAATACGAAACAAACGCGATAGTCCACGTTCGAATTGGACCTAAAATAAGCGAGTTATACAATTTATAAATTATTAGATTTTAAACAATATTATTTTACTAATTACTTAACTATATTATTTACTAATTAACCATTAACCAAAGAAGGCCTAGCCCACTGTCTCTTCTACTTCCCCCTTCCCTTTTTTTTTCTACCGATAATAGAAATGTGCACGTGAAAAAATAAGCTTCAGGCTCCACATCCATACGCGACTCACGTACATCCACGCGCGTATGACACACGACGACCGAAACTACCACCAAGCTCCACCATCTTACACGCCTCATCTTCCTCCACCCATGGCCAGAACGGGGCCGACCATGCTGCTTCCATCATCACTTGGAACCTTTATCGCCACATGAACTTAACCATTCGAAACGCGACTACAACCTCTAGTGAACGTTGTTACGTATAAGAACTTCGATGAGGTGGCCAACGTACGGAGCAAAGCTTCGGATAGGCGGGCTAGACGTTCAGAAGTTGACGAGTGGGTTCGGGAGGTTGCTGGGTTGAGAGGTGGGTGCAGGGGCCAGGTGCGGGTTCAGATAGTTGGGTGGCGGCGGTGGGAGGGCTGGTGACGGGGCAAGGCTGCTGGTGTAGGGAGGCTCGGGTGGTTCGGTCGGAGGAGGTGGGGTGCGAGGCTGGGCTGTGGCAGGGGAGAAGGGGACGCGGCAGGGGGCTGGTGTGGTCGGGGAAGGCTAGCGGATGAGAAGCAGGTGGTGGTGAAGCGGGTGGCGGAGGGTGGCTCGGGTGAGGTGGAGAAGGATACGGGTAGGGGAAAGGAAGAAAAAGGAAGGGAGGAAGAGAAGTCACGTGGGAAGCAAATATATATGAAAGTTTATATATTTTCTCAAACAAAGTTCACAGAGAAAAATGGGAGCAGCAAGGATTAAAGCACACATAAAATAGAAGAAGGAAGAGAATGCATTAAGGCTAATAAATGAGAGCAATTAAAAAATTGGTCTGCGCACGCAAGGAATATAGGCTGAAAAGAAATAATCTCGGCTGAAAAGAATGTGTGTAATTATGACTCCAGGGCACGGTCACGGACCAATATTTCAATCATTTAGCATTTTGCCATGGAAGCCAAAACATGAAAACAAATATATCACGAAGATTAGCGCAACACGACGAATCCAATGATGTAATCAAATCTGTGCTACGACGTTCGTAGCAAAATTTAATCCGTCGTTGCTGTTACCACTTCGAAATTTGACGACAACGATAGTTATTGATAAACGGAGCTACAAAGGTCGGAATTGGACGAAACGAACTTCGGCATTTAAATCAGAGAATTTTTTAGATCTTTTCTATGTAAAAATATTCATATTCCAAAATTTGATAATTCGCTTGGAAAAATTGTGCTGACCGGGTTTCAGACGAATTTTGTCACGAAACAAATTTTATTGGTCTCATTGAAATGGACGCATTCCAAATATCTAGTTTTCGCCGTTAGTTTTTTTATTTTTTTAAAATAATTTTATTTCAAAATATTCGTGAAATTCAAATTTAAATCGTCGAAAAATCCAGGTCGTTACAATCTCCCCCACTCAAAACTTTTCGTCCCCAGAAAGGAGTTAAGCAAAGAATTTAACATTTAATATATTTTAAAAATTATCAACTTATAAAACATAAAATCCATTAGAAACTTTTACTACGTTTAATATATTTTCTACTACGCTACTTCGACCAGCTTACGGGAAATACAAGTTAGTTATCCAAACAAGTTATAAAAATTTTAAAACTTCAAAATTTTTCTAACACCCGGATTTACGGAAAATTTCGGTAGAGTCTCCTTTTTGCAGAGCTCGATCCGAACAACTACAAAACGCCACTACGGCTCCAAACCAACAAAAGAGAACAAAAGCCAAGTGGCTCAATCATAAAACCATCAAATCAAATGACAAAATAAACATGTACCTTTTTATCCGGCCATTCAAATTTTTCTTGATTTTAAATACCTGCATCTTATTTACCAATGATATTCAATCATAAAATTTAAAATCATTTTATATTTTGCAATTTCAATTTCCAATATTTGCTTTACTTAAGCCCATACGATGTACATATATCATCCGTATGCAATATCAAATCTGATTGCTCACTCGATCACACAATTTCACTACTGAACTAGTATCGTCCACACGACTCTCCAGTGCGGACTTAGATCTGGTTCCTTGATCGGAAACCATTATTCTCCTTGCATAGCCATATACTATGATAGAGAATTCAAAAATCAAATCAAAAATCCATATTCAAGGTTCGCCTTCGAAAATCGAGTGAAAAATCCTAACTCGGATCGATATAAATTATCTCAAAATTTTGTGCTCGAATCTGGATCAAATCGTTATGCGAATAAAATAATATACATACAACTTACATATTTATTTCAATTGATTCTTAGTTACACCAAATTCTTTTGTTTACATTTACTTCATTTTCATTTAGTAACAAATTTATTTGTGAAACATTCTATTTATCATCACTTTAGTTTATAATCATTATATGAAAGTCCACTTCTTATATATGACTTATCTAAGTTTATAATTATCTCAAAAGTTACAAATTCAATTCCATAATTTCTTTGCAAATTTACTTTTAATTCTATATCCAATTTACAAAGATATTATTTGATTCATTTGTCTACTTTCTTAAGTTCCACTTATTTATTTCACTTAGCCATTGATCATTTCATAATATACTTAAGTATACAACATTTATTATTACAACCAAATTTCCATTTATATACATATTAATTACTTTTCAGTTTTGTTTACTTGTATTATGTTCCATTACATATCCAAATCATCACTTTAACTTTTAACATTTGGTAAGTCTCATTATATGTTATTAGAATGCAATTTGGTATTATACAAATTAATCAGATTCATTTTGCTTAATTAGAATGTTCACTATTTTAACTTGTTTAAATTTTCTTTACTTTCAATTTAACTCTAAAGTTTCTTACACATTTAGTTTGGATTTCTTAATTCTCTTATTTTATATAAGTTCTGGTTATTCAAATATTTCATTTCATTCAAATAATTTGACGATTATTAATTAACATAACTTAAAAATTTAAACACCAGGTACATTTCAAATCATTTGAAATAAGTTTATATACCTATCTCTTTTATATATCAAATCATACTTTTGGAGTTTAAACCAAAATCTGTTTGTCAAAACAATTCATAGGAAAGCTTTTCAGAAGTCTCCCCCACTTTGAGACTCGAAAATGAATGTCGATGATGCTGCGTAGTCATCACCGAAATTATTTTCCAGCGACAGAAGAGGGGAGTACCGAACTAATTCCCTTTTAAAAATCCTTTCAAAATATTTTCCATAAATAATTTTCAACTAACATCACTATATATTTTTCTTCAAAGCTTTGAAAACCATTTTTAAAATCCCCGGGTCTTAAATTCAAAACTTCTCAATTTAAATCCATTTTAATTTATAAGTCACATTTATAAATTATTCTTACAAAATTTTACTTTCTTAAAACATTTCACAATGCTTTATCATTGTTTATTACATAATAAACACCTTTTGTTAAGGCACAACAACCAATTAATGATAATAATCAATATTATCATTCCTAAAAACCAAACACCTTATATATACCATAATAATTTCTGAAAAACTATTTCTTTATATATAAAAACAATCAGGGTAAAATTATTTCATTTACCCCATTTCAAAACAATACTATATCGAATTGTTCTGTTCAAGTGTTTAGAGATCCCTATCAATAACGTTAATTACTCGTATTGACCATAATCCATAAGCCACTCAACAAATCAATCAACACAAAAAAAAACAATTTTTATATTCACTAACAAATACGCGCTCATATCTATTAATACACTCAAACTCATTCTAGGGTACTACTGCCCCTATCTCTAATGAGTTACCCCACAAAGCTAAGGTTATTGCTAAACCAAAGCTCTAATAACAACTGTGACGACCCACATTTCGGAAGGTTTAAATTGACAATAATCCACACATGTCCAACTTAAACAATTCGGAAGGTAGATAATCATTGGGGTTAAATAAGAAAAATAAGAAAAGAAGAAGAAAACAAACGCAGACTCTCACAGTGGAACGACAAAATATAATAATCAAATAAACAGTTCATGAAGCTGTTTATACAATACATTTGATTATAATCTATACAACATTTATCAGAGTTATAAATACATCCGAGATAAATAAATAATGCAGCAGATAACATGATGCAGGCATACTAATAGTAATAATATACCAAATCTTCGTCTTCGTCCTCCAGAGTAAATCTTCAATAAGCTGAAAAAAAACTCAGGACTGACCCGAGCGTAATGAAAAGACAAAACACTCGAGTCAGGACTAAAATATCCTTATGCAAGTCAAATGATATCACATATAACATGAGTGTAACGGCGTCAGAGATGTTTACGGGTTTTCACATCTCCTATCCAGTGTAAAACATGCGTGCAATAACTCTAGAGATGTTACGGGATTTTCCAACTCTTAAGGATCCATCAAAATATTTATATGTAGTAGAATACGCTACATATATAATGTCTAGTCAGTAAAAATAAATATTTTTCTTAGCGTTATGGCTTTACATTAATCCCCCTTAATACGTTTTTAAGCATTGTCGTACAATTTGCATTTGACACCACCAGTAGAACGTCGGTAGTCAGGGATGCGCCGTGATATGACAACACTAAACACAACCAGAACTGTCATTTTGTAACGGTTATAACCGTTGGTAATCAAATTCCCAACGGTTATAACCGTTGGTAGCAGGTACGTTATATTTTTTTTTACATATTTTGTAACGGTTATAACCGTTGGGAATTTTGGTCATTCCCAACGGTTATAACCGTTGGGAATTTTCGTACTTCCCAACGGTTATAACCGTTGGGAATGACCAAAATTCCCAACGGTTATAACCGTTGGAAAAAACCGTAATTCCCAACGGTTATAACCGTTGGGAATCTTGGTAATTCCCAACGGTTATAACCGTTGGGAATTACTTCACGTTCCCAACGGTTATAACCGTTGGGAATAATTTAATTTCTAACGGTTATAACCGTTGGGAATATTTTAATTTCCAACGGTTATAACCGTTGGGAATTCCTTGCATAAGTAAATAGCAAAATTACCAACACTTATAAGTGTTACAAATTTGATATAACTGAATCATATCTTATTCAGCATCTAATAGTATTACATTCAACTATATCTATATGAATTTACAACAATAGTAAACACAAGAATAAATTTCAAAACTAACATATCATTAAATCAGTAAAAAACATCAAACATACAAAATAGAACATATCAAATTCTACAAAGTTCATTGTGACAACTTCAAATTTCACTACTACAACATATCTAGAAGCTTACAAACAACGATTACGACACTCCGACCAAACTACAAAACCAAAATATTCGTCCTCTATGTTCTTCATGTATTCCTTGGAGAGTTTTGAATTCAATACGAACTCATGTTCTTTCACAAGAGAATGCCCAGCTTCAAGCAAAGCCTTAACGGTTTGCAGTAATATGAAATAATCAAATTTAGGAAATTACCACCTGAAAAAATTATTTATTTGTGTTTTAATTTAAATTTCCAACTTTTGGTACTTCGGTTCATGGACAATTGCGAGTTTTTCAATGCCATTATTTGTGTATTTCTATGAATAATTAGTCGTGTTATCAAGGATGTTAAAATCGAGTTTTGGCTCATCATACTTGGCATCATGGGTGTTGTAATAATTTTCACTCAAACATCAAAATGTCACTTCTTATTTTTCTTTTGAAAATATGAATTACACAGTGCTAAGTTAAGGAAGAAATATTTAACATAAGTAGTAAATTTTGAAGCTGGGCTTTACGGTTTAGTGATATTTACCTGGGATGCATGATTTTGAGGAGATGCAGCCATCTTATCTACAAGCAAAATAGCTGCAGCCCATTCTCCTGAAAGCATCGAACCATAGTATCATGTAAACTACTTTCAGTTGTATAAAATAAAATATCAGGCACATATGCATTACACAGAAGAGATATTCAATAGAAGTTTGTGTAGTATATGGCAAGTATTGGATGCACACATTGTACAATTAATAGCTTCTAAATTTAAAGAGTTATAAACATTTAATTAATGCACACATTGTACAATTAATAGCTTCTAAAATTTAAAGAGTTATAAACATTTAATTAATGCACACATTGTACAATTAATAACTTCTAAAATTTGAAGAGTTGTAAACATTTAATTATTCTTTTCTCTCATAACCTACAACTTATTATGGATGTATCTAACACATTATTAAAAAAAATTCCAGGTCTATTTTGTCTCATGTCATTTCCTCATGTGCGTGCAACACAAATGATATCCAATGTGCCTTTACCCAGCTACCTTAAATAGCAATACTTCAAATGTTTTATTCATAATTTATTCTTATCATCTAAAATAATGTACCACTATGCATAATCATATTGAGAAGCTCACCTCAATGCTACATTTCCTAAACCCTGTACCGATAAGAAACTCTTCTCTATCGGCTGCTGCATATGCATACTGAAATATATAACAATCTCCCGTGTAAAATTTTGATTCCTCGGATGAAGACAGAAGAGTCTTCTCCTACCCCGTTTATTTACCAAATTACACCTATAAAAGGATTAATAAAACAAGAGGAACAAAAATAACTTGATACTTAAGTAGCGTCATGGATTCATGATTAACGAGTAATGTGCATGACAAATCACCTGTAAATCGCCTGAGCATTCAATGTACATTTGAGGTTCTTCTTCTACAGGTTTGGTTTCACGAGGCCCTTCGCATCAACTACTTGGCATTTCAGTATTTCAAAAAAAGGGTGAAATAAGATGGTAAACATTATATTAACTAAAGGTAAATGCATTAAATGATTTTTGCGTCTACTTACTAACCAGAAACTTTGCCTCAACCTCCCTCTAAATGCCTTTACCGTAGTTGTTTCTGGCCACGGATCAAATTTAGATTGAAACTGGCCAGGGAAGGAACTTGGGTGGGTGTCAAGAGATGCAAACCTAAACAAGATACCCAATAATCGTGATGCAGTCGTAACTAACTACGCAAGCAGTAATCAATAATCAAAATCTGATGATAGCCAGTAGTAAAAATATATAGTAATTATGGGCGAAGCGTGCAATAATTACTAGCAATCAACATGCTTCAAAGTTTGTACAACATCTACCATTTAATTTCTGTTATCAATATATCTAGCAAGGTACAACTTTGTACACATACACTTCGAAGATGTTATTGTTAACATCACATTGTCATTGGTGTAACATTGTCTTTCTTTTAATTCTATATATGTTTAGGAGTATGAACCTGGAAATCTTTAGTGAAGCATATGCGTAGTTCCTGTATAGACCCACTTTTACAAACAATTTTAGGTGTAGCGCCAAATGCCTTCTTAATGGCTGCAATGATTTCTCCAACTGGATGTTTCTCAGCATTTGATGCCATGAAATCCGATTTTATAAACACATCCTGCAGGCTTATAACAGGAGAAGACATGCATCACACTTACATATTTCAAACATAAAAAGAAATAAACAAACAAAAATGATTGACATTTGTAATGGTAACAGACGAGAATGATAATAATCAATAAACGAAATACAGAAGTTCAATCAAGTGAACTAATTAGGCATTAAGATTAAAATTTGAAGAGCATGGATTTGGATGATGACAAAATTAAACACTAAAAGTGTATCACAACTTATAATGAATATGACAGTACAACATAATTTGATATAACCATCTTAGCCTTTTCAATTGTGACAACTAAAGAATGATAGGTCTCTATGAAAAAAACCTGGGGTATGGAGATTTAAAAAAAAAGATAGTTCTATTTAGCTTTCACGGATCGGCAGACTAGAAGAGACATCCATTATTATTTTATGTAATTGCATCCTTTCTAGTAAATTTAACGTGTTCCCACTATTATGCTAAAATTGTATGTTTTTACAAATTTTCAATGGTAACAACTAATAAGTAGAGAACTAAAACTTCAGAAAGAGTCCATATTAAAGAATCAAAATAGCAAAACACATCAATAAAATACAACACAAATAACAATTTATGATATTTTTATCCATGAAAATCAATATAGTATCAACACTTCCATCCATATTATTGGGAGCATGAATGGTCGAAAAAGGCTATATATGGAATGGCATGAAGAACCAGATTCTCAGTTATCCATTAGAGCATATCTAATCATGCATGTACCTAATATCCTCTATAAATGTATGCTGACCCTTCTTGTGCACATCTAAAACATCAACTAATTAATTAAAAAAGAATAATCGACAGTATAGAGCAAGCCTTCCACAATTCTCAACAATACCATGGTAATGTTTCTGGATGATCTTCTCTGTTCCAAGTTTTATTTCTGGTTTATTACTGTTCACTCTCAACGTTGCCTGGTTGTTGCAAAGTTTTTTCTTTTTTTTTTTCTTTTTATTAGGGTAAAATAATTGTTTAAAGAAGCACTGTTTTGGGGAATATCATTTCCTATTTGACATCAGGCAAATTATTAACAAATAAAAACTAACATTAAAACAGTATGTATGATGGAAGATTAACTGGCCAAAGCCTCATTTCCAGTATCCGTTAAGTCCTTGAAATTTGGGCTCTTACCAAATGAAAATAAGAAGTACTGAAATTTTTTCCTTACAGAAAATACATAATGAGAAATACGACTAAGACTATAAAATAGTAGTTAACATATAAAACTTGTTGATTTTTTAATCCTGGGATCACAGATTACCAATTACACTGTAAATGCAAGATCCCTTTGGATTGCTAATGGAAACAGTCCAAAAAACTGGCGATGGATTACTCTGCAAAAGTAAGAATATATTTTTGTTTGTAATAAGTAAATTTACATAAGAATATCTGACATTATTATTGTAAAATACCATAGTGATAAGGAGGTTGAAGCCGCAGAACTAGTAAAGGTTCATTAGCTTGAGGTTAAAGGGAAGCTGAATATGAACTTACTTGAACCAAACGTTAAGTACGAAGCATTCTTTTTTATTATGATGAAAAATAATTCTTATTACTTGAACCAAACGTTAAGTAAGAATCAAAATAGCAAAACACATCAATAAAATAAAACACAAATAACAGTTTATGATATTTTTATCCATGAAAATCAATATAGTATCAACATTACCTGCTTCAACCTCACTTGCCATCGCTTCAGTGACAGAGCGCGATCCATGCTACATGCAAAGGTACAACATCAACACTTGGCATTGTTAAAAAGGTTTCTGTATGACTCAATACTATCTTATGACATTGTATAGATATGTAAATGACACTTTGTCTTTTCCATATAGAAATATTCAATTGTTATGTCATGTCTGTAAGCTAGTTATAATGACTCCACGATGGTTGCAGACATAGGTGTCCGCACATAAAATGCTCTGTTACAAATTTACTTAAAGGTTTAATGCTTTAATTTAGTTTTCTTCTCTATCATCAAAGAGAAGCCATGCTAAAGTACTATGTATCCCATGAAGACCGAACTGTTAGTTATTTAACAAAGTTTCAGTGCCAAGTTTCATGTCAAGCAAGCATAAAAATATGTCCTACGTGACCTTTTGGTCTGGCTCTGTCACTATACGTCTTGTATATATTCTTGTTTAGTATGTAAATGAGTTGCCAAATCAATGTTGATCATACTATTACACTAGAGAATGTATTTATTAATTATTTCTTACATTCATACTATTAAGAAAAATGAATATAAATACTTGATAAATTAGCCCTTAATTGGTGATTGAGTAGTAAGTAAAAAGGGTGAATATCAACAACTTAAACCATAATGGTTGCATATAAACCATTTAAAGCATCTGAATCTAAATTAAAAGCATGCATATATCCTATAGGTTTAGTTCTAGGCCTTTCACTTTTCTGGTTCGATCAGTTACCTGAATGTAATGTTTGAGTGATTCATCGAAGGTTCCTTCCCCATGTCCCCAAAAGCAAGAAATTTTAACTCCGCCTGATCCAAAAGCCGGTAGAGTTTTGAACTGCATTTCATTGCTCCAACCAGTCGAATTGCTGAAAGAACATTAACCTTGCAATTGTTTAAAAATTCATGCAACAATATCTGTAAATAATAGTACTAAAACTTCTGGCTGTGTGTTCAAAGAGTTACCTTCCATATTTGTAAGAATAAGACTACAATGGTTGAAGCCCAAACATTACAGTTGAATGAATGTATCCAGGATCGTGCCACCCGAAATCTTTAGCAGGGCTTGCTATCATGCCACCTTATAACATACACACATACACACACAATACATAATATAACCAAACTGAATAATGTGATAATTATTATTTTTCTGTAAAATGCTTACTGCACATCCTTTTGTGTAAATGTGGTAATAGCTGAAGTTGTAGATTTTCCATTTGCGTATGTCACTTGTTGTGGGTTGCTATCTCCACTTACCCATGTTACCCTCATCTGTATTTCATGAAAATGTATAATATTTTGTTGTTTGGCTAACACAGACTCATTTTTCTCTTTTATGTACATATCATAGTGTACTTACTGATGTTCCGGATGAATCCACATTGGAAAGGTGTGCATACAAAGGCTGATTTGGGTTCGAAAACTTCAAAGGACCAGATCTAAAAAATATTCAAAATCATCACAATTTCCAAAGAACTTTCTTTTCTTCGAACTTGGATTTTGGATGACAAAACACTTAATTTAGGATGCAACTATATATTATATTCAACCAATTCTCATTTCCTGAAACTAGTATCTTCAAAAAAATTCTATGAAATATTAGCACTCTCCTTTAACACCTGCATAACACTCTATTTTTGATTCATGAAAGTTATATCAAACTGTGAAACATTTACCTCAAATGCAAAAATCCATTTTTTTCCTTCAAACTCACATAATTCTTTCTAGTCGATCTTACAAGAAATTTCTTGTATACAGCTTCTAATTTTCCAATGGTTTCGCTCTCCTATTTCACCGAGTAAATATTGTCAGCATTAGACATAATTTATAGTTGAAGTTAAAAGAAGAATCTTACCTAGCTATGCCAAGATTAAAAATATCATCAGCTCTTTTAGGTTTATTTTTTGATTCCATATGCAATGCATATGCAGTATAAAACACTGAATAACTCTGTCCAATTTCATTCGATTCAAGAAATGCATATATAGCTTCAACATCTTTGCAATTCCCAGTCTGTAATTGATAAACAAGAAATATAGGCTTTCAAAACGTGATTCAATAGTAAATCATAACATTATATTCCGTTTTCAAGTATAAAATAAATGTTGTATTGATAACTCTTTAGATTACCATGTATTTCAATTTTCGAATACGTGCAAGTCATAAGTTTGAACATGAGTTTACCAAATACTGTGAATGAAGATGCCATAATAACTTGTAGAGATACTTGATACCATGCAAATACTGTGACTAAATATTGTGAATTAAGGGTGTAACCAAATATTTCTTAGGCAGCAGTTGCTTGTGCATAGGAAGCAAATGTCAGGGTGCAAATTGAATCATACTGAAAAATATAATATGCATATCGCCGTTATTAACACACCGGCTACAATGCAAGAGTTTTCTTTTCCTATAGAAAAAAAAGAAAAATACCCGATGGAGCAAAGAAGGATGAGTCCCACATTGAAAAGGAATGGATTCATCAAAGTTCCTCCCTATCTGAGATACAGTTATTATCATTATCAACAAAGAGAAGCAAAAATACAATAATATGAATGATAAATAATTTAAGTGCTAGGTGAGCAATATAGTTTAACTGTATTTGAACGAGCTCAAACAAACAAAGGTCCGTTGACAACCAGATTAATGATGCGCTGAAATTTAAAATCTACAAATTGCAGCATAAATAAGCTATACTTGACCCTTTCAATTCCAGCTTTATCTGAGTTTGGTAGAAAAATTATGAGAATTTTGTTCATTGAACAAACTAGGTTATACCTGCCTTGAATTGTAATGTTATACAAATATTACTGAGTATAAGCCAGAATTTCATATTATATACTGCCTTTACCCAAATTCAAACTTTATCTCAGTTCGATAAGTTTACAAGAATTCAGGTATACAAGGTTAAAATTAAGTAATCTATTCAATTAGCTATCCTACAGACACTACCAATTGTCTACTAGCCTGTAAGTATATATTATGTAAATATATTGTTGGTCTGTATTGCTTAAGTTCACAAACAACCATGCATTGCTGGTATGCAGGCTTAATCTTGTTTAGGACAGCAACACATATGGCATTGAGATAAATACAAAGCCAATTTTAGCTAATCTTGTTTACTTTACCATCACTCTGTTGTACAGTATGAATACTAGTTTTGAAAATTGAAACTTATATCGATTCAAAATTTGTGCTATAAAATGTTTTTCTTAACTACTTCAACACTACCCAATATCAATCATATTTAGTTTTCATCCTTTATGTTTTGTAAATTAGAATCATGAAGGTTATTACTATTCATTCACGTCTCAAATTAATATACCCTCACCAAAAATAATGAAGAAATGATACTATTATTTACATCAAGTTTTTATCCAGTTTCATGAAACCCCTTCAAAAACTCGAACTTTCTCATGATCCTCGAGGCCAGAGTATTTGACCAAATTTTTTTTCCCAATTTTGTACATCTCATAGGAATAAGCTTTAATTGATTTCATCTTCTAAACATGCTATCTAATATTTTTCAAAATCTGTAGGCCATGTCAAGCATTTCAAATGTATTATTTCATTTTGTAGAGCAATAAAGTATTAATAATAGTCATCTTACTTACTTTTTTTTCAAGTTAGAGTCATAGCTAAATTTTGGAGGCGATAAATATACTTATAAGTTTTCAATGCGTTCAGTGGCTTCAATATGAAATTTTAACCCGCCTTTGACTATAACACCTCAAATGCAAATATATTTCGACCATAAATACTATAATGGAATATTCTCCTTAATCTTCTTCTTATACAAAAAAAATTACATAACATTAACTCTATCATTATCCATAGTGGTGGTCAAGATTTATCTAATTCTCATTCATTCAAACGACTCTTTAATACTTTTCCTACACGATCATCTCTGTGATTACCAATCTTTGTAAAAAATTGATATGAATTCGTATGTTGGAACTTTTCCTATGTTGCTATGCTTAAATTCGAATTCGTATGTAAGAAATTGAAATGAATTTGAAAAAAATGTTCATACCCGAGTAGACGGAGGTGGAAGAGCGAAACCCTATATTTATAATTCGCAACCCAGATCTTCCTTCATCTTCGTCAGTTTGATAGGACAAAGAGAGCAGGCGGTAGCAGAAGACGGAGGCGGTGGCAAACGACGGAGGTGGTGTTAGATAGTGAAGGCGGAGGCAATGGTAGACCCGTACGAACGAATGAGAAGTAACGCAAGAGAGTGAGAAATGAAAAGTTACGGTAAGAAATGAGATAACGATTGGTAGAAGATAAATGTACAATCATTCATTTTGCTTTTAATTATTTACGAAATTACCATATTTACTAACGGTAATAACCGTTGTAAATGGTTGTAATGGATATAACCGTTAGAAATTTGTAACGGTTATTAGCGTTGTAAATTGAAAGTGGAAAAGTGTTACAAAATGAGTTGTTTGGTGTAGTGAAACCAATATCGTATGGATCTCATTTAGTGATAAATGTATGACAAGGCATGTGAGGCAATGCCTAAGGTAGGATACTACCAGTTTACCCTTCTCGGCCGATGGTAACGCATCATAGCGATTGCCCACCGCATCCAACACTCCCATAAAATTGGAGGGTGCGCACCAATCAATCACAATGTAAATGATGGTAATACGAAGAAGTGCGTCCGCTCGGGGTAGCCAACCCACTTGGCCAGTACGGCTCCTGTTTTAGTCATTTCAAATTGGCACAAGTGCCAGGCTAACCCATCATCGTTCTCTTTCTTCAAATCCAACAAATGACACCAAATCCAACCACTTCATTCTGAAGTCTTCTCCGCGTACATAGTTGTTAATGTGGTTCCGGTATCGACAGAGAGTATACCGATATCCAGCTCCGGTCTCTTTAACAACCAAACGCCGTTTTACACACCGGTTGGTACTTTTACATTTCGAAAACAGTTCATACTTGATATCAAAATATCATATTTGCTTCAAAATCAAATTCGTTTCGAAATCATCATATTTACTCAAAATATACTATTTTAGTTCAAAATCATCCCGCCTCAATATTCCGATTTTGATTCCAAAATGGTTTTGAATTTCAATTTGGGTTATAACTTCTTTTAACCCAATTCGAATTTAAATCCATGATTTAAAAATAACATTCCACTCCTGACCAGTTTGAATTTTTGAAAAACATTTTGAATAGTTTAAAATAGTTTAAAAAATAAAAATAGTAAAAATAGTGTAAATGGTTAAAATAGTTAAAAATAGTTTAAATGGTTAAGATAGTTTGATATAAAACAGTTTAAGTATTAAAATGGTTCATATAGCAAAATAATTTGTATATTAAAAAAGATAGATTTTCAATAGTTTTATATTAAATAATTTATTTGAAAATAGTTTCAAAGTCAAACCTATTCAATTCCAACTTCCCAATTCCAATCAATTCCAATTTCCATTCGATCGATTCAATTTCGATTTCAATTCAAATCAATTTCAACTTCGATTTTAAATTAATTCAATTCTACCTTCAAATCCAATTAATTCAATTTCAATTCCAATTTATATCGATTTCGAGCTCGATTTTCAAAATATCGATTTAAATTACTTAACCAAATTATCCTTCAATATTCAATTTAAAATCCAATTTTCAAATATAATTCAAATCCGAGCTCATTTTCGAAATATCATTTATACCACTTTTAAATTAGCAATATTCAAAGTTCGAATAAAAATCCAATCTTTTAAAAACAAGTTGATTTCCAAGAATTCAAATTTTATTTCGATTATAACTTCAAAATTTCAACTTCGATTATTTAAACAATTTCGATTACCAAATTTAAATTTTAACATTCAGGGCTCAAGTTCGAAAATAATTTGATTTCTATAAAGTTGATTTTTTATTTCTTTCAAATCAAAACCATTTAAATAATTTCAAATCAAAATTTTTAAAATCATTTAATTTAACCAATCCGGTGTCCGTATATAATTTTCTATCCTATGGCCAAGTTATTAGTTATCTCAATTTAATTTCAGGGATGAATATATATCATTTCAATCCAAGTCACAATGCATAGGTATATATCATTTCAACCTATTTCTTAATATATTCGAAATGATTCAATTTATAGTTTTATACACTGTAAATAATATACAGGGTGAAAACATGATATATATAAACAAATAAACATCCAAAATATCAACCAATAGCATCCATCATAATCAATCATACAAACAAACAATGTAATTCACAACAATTTTATAGTTATTAATATCGGGTATTTTACTGGCAATTCAATCCCAATTTCAAATCTAACTGTCAATTTTAATCTCTACAGTTAATTCAAACGACAATTTAGAGGGCAATTTATCAAACAACGATCAATAAATTCATATTCATAATTTCAAATTTAACTAGCATAACAATATTCTAGTACTTGTGAGCGTTATAAAATACTTACCTTTATTTTTTGTTGTCGCTTTCGCGTTCTGATTCCGATTTAAATTCGAATGCGTCCGAATTTAATTGAAAATTTTGCAAGTTCCAATTGTCACTAAATCAATTCCATTTCATAGTGCTATTAAATATGAAACAAACACGACAGTCCACGTTTGAATTGGACCTAAAACAAGCGAGTTATTCAATTTATAAATTATTAGATTTTAAACAATATTATTTTACTAATTACTTAACTATATTATTTACTAATTAACCATTAACCAAAGAAGGCCCAGCCCACTGTCTCTGCTACTACCCCCCTCCCTTTTTTTCTACTGATAATAGAAACATGTACGTGAAAAAAATAAGCTTCAGGCTCCACATCCATACGCGACTCACGTACATCCACGCGCGTATGACACACGACGATCGAAACTACCATCAAGCTCCACTATCTCACGCGCCTCAGCTTCCTCCACCCATGGCCAGAATGCGGCCGACCATGCTGCTTCCATCATCACGTGAAACCCATATCGTCGCACGACCTTAACCGTTCGAAACACGACGGCAGTCTCTAGTGAACGTTGTTACGTATGAGAACTTCGACGAGGTGGCCGAATTACGGAGCAAAGCTTCGGATAGGCGGGCTGGGCATTCGGAAGTTGGCAAGTGGTTTCGGAAGGTTGCTGGGTTGAGAGGTGGGTGCAGGGGCTGGACGTGGGTTCAGATAGTTGGGTGGCAGCGGCGGGAGGGCTGGTGACGGGGCAAGGCTGCTGGTGTGGGGAGGCTCGGGTGGGGAGGTCGGAGGAGGTGGGGTGAGAGGCTAGGCTGTGGCAGGGGAGAAGGGGGCGCGACAGAGGGCTGGTGTGGTCAGGGAAGGCTGGCGGAGGAGAAGAAGGTGGTGGTGAAGCAGGTGGCGGAGGGTGGCTCCGGTGAGGTGGAGAAGGATACGGGCAGGGGAAAGGAAGAAAAAGGAAGGGAGGAAGAGAAGTCACATGGGAAGCAAATATATATGAAAGTTTATATATTTTCTCAAACAAAGTTCACAGAGAAAAATGGGAGCCGCAAGGATTGGAGCACGCATAAAAAAGAAGAAGGAAGAGGATGCATTGAGGCTAATAAATGAGAGCAATTAATAAATTGGTCTGCGCACGCAAGGAATATAGGCTAAAAGGAAATAATCTCGGCTGAAAAGAATGTGTGCAATTATGACTCCAGGGCATGGTCATGGACAAATATTTCAACCATTTAGCGTTTTGCCATGAAAGCCAAAACACGAAAATAAGTATACCACGAAGATCAGCACGGCGAGACGAATCTAACGATGTAATCAAATCTGTGCTACGACGTTCGTAGCAAAATTTCAACTTTCGTCGCTGTTACTACTTCGTAATTGGATGAAAACGGCAATTCTTGATAAACGGAGCTGCAAAGGTCGGAACTGGACGAAACGAACTTCGTCATTCAAATCAGAGAATTTTTTAGATCTTTCCTATGTAAAAATATTCATACTCCAAAATTTGATAATTCACCCAGAAAAATTGTGCTGACCGGGTTTCAGACGAATTTTGACACAAAACAAATTTTATTAGTCTCATTTAAATGGACGCATTCAAATATCTAATTTTCGCTGTTAGATTTTTATTTTTTTAAAATAATTTTATTTCAAAATATTCGTTAAATTCAAATTTAGATCGTCGAAAAATGCAGGTCTTTACAAAAGACGAGGTTGTTGAGGGGCGCGCGACAGCAATTGCATGGGAGGAGATAAGGCGGTGGCGGGTCAAACAGGTGGAGGTTGTGGATATGGGAAAAGAATGGTAGAGGTAGAGGGTCGCCGGTGGTTGCAAATGGAGGTGGCTGGGGTCATGCTCGTTTGGTGTGGGGAAATCTTAGTGGCTTGTTTTGGTGAAGGGCTGGCGTTTATGGCTGTAAGGAGCATGGTCGGAGCTTGTTCGTGGGAGGGCTTGGCTGTTGGAGTGGTTTTGACATGGAGAGGGAAGGTGGAGGAGATGCGGTGGGCTGGGGCTGCAGTGTGATGGCCTTGGAAAGCAAGGTGGAAGCACGGGTCAGGGAGTGCCATGGCGGAAAGGTGGGATGAGGCAATAAGCAGGACGAAGAAGAAAACACAGTAGGCTCAAATGAACGAATGCAAACATATCATATTATACTTTTTTTCTTAAATGATGAGAAGGTGACCTTGAACGAACATGTGGCAAAGCAAATATAAATTTATGTATATTATAAATTTTTTTCTCAAATTAGCAGAACAAAATCAAGAAGAGGATGGGAGAGCCGAGCATAATCTCAAAGAGGAAAGAGGAGCTGGGTTTATCAGGAGGTAGATATACAAACATTATAATATATATTTTCTTTTATAAAAGCAACAAACAAAATATATTAGAAAGGTATGAATAGGAAGGTCACGACTGATGATTTCTGAAAATATTAAATATAGTGACCATTGGAATTATACGGTGGACAATGAAGGGACATAGTAAACCAAAAGGCTCGAATGCAGAACCGGTACTGCTAGTAGTTTCACAGATTTCGCGACGCACCGGACACCGAAATACACCAATGAATATATTTCGGAGATCAGCATGATGAGACGAACAAAATGGTACACAGATATCAGCGATACGACTATCCTATCAAAAGTCGATATTCGCTGCCAATCTGCTGTTAATTTATCAAAAATAAGATAAATGGAGCTAGAGCAGTCTAAATTTGGAAAAACAAAATATGACGTCTCACTTAGAAAATGTTCTACATTTTTATTATATAAAAATATTCAAATTTCAAAAATATTTATTTTCATCAAATTTTACTGATTTATGAAAATTACACAACATAATAAACTTTCTTATTTTCTGATAAAAATATGCCATTTGCTATGTTAAAATAGACGTATTCCAAATGCCAAATTTCCATTTCAAAAGTTTATTATTTATTTTTCAAGAAAAATTTAGTTAATCACATTATTAAAACGTTAAAATTTACGGGTCGTTACAACGAAGGTTAAGATGCTTCTAGGAGAAGAGATACTTCAATGATTTGTGGTCCGCATATAACTCGAACCTCTCCCCAAGCAAATAATGCCTCCATATCTTCAAAGCTAATACTATCGCCGCCAACTCCTAATAGTGAGTTAGATACTTATTCTTGTGCAGTTTCAGTTGATCGACTAGCATATGCGATAACTTTTCCTCTCTGCATCAACCCTACACCTAGTCCAATACCACAGATGTCTCTGTATACCGCCAGCTCCTTATTTCTGCTCAAAATGACTAACACGGGTGTACTCATCAACTGTAATGAACCGGGTTTTCGACCCTCGAAACTTGGTATTCACTTGCCGCATATCCAAGTGTCGGAAAGACTGACCGTTAGGGGAAAAATAAAATAAAGGTAGAATAGAATAGAAAATAGAATGTCACACAAATGGAATAACATATATTATTCAATATAAAATCTTTATAGCGGAAAATTTTGAATACAGTATCAGAGTCTAACCTAGATTCGGTCTGGATAGTTATAAACCCTCTGTCCTTACAATGCTAAAAAATAAAAAAATGCAATAGATGCAACGGATAATAGAATACGTCCATACGTAGATGAAGATCTCCATCTCTCCTCTGGAAACTCCAAGCATCTTCAACTAAACTTGAAACTACTCGGATCTGACCCGAGTGTTAAAAATACCTGGATCAGGCTCGATAAACCAGCGTGAGATACTCGAAATGTTTAATGTATAAATCATGCTGATGTCAATCAAAACCTTTGAAAAGAAGGGTATTTCATAAGACCATGCCCACACATAAATACAGATGGGTTTTTACCTTATGATAACCAAATCACTTTCCTATCAAAATAATTTGGTACTATTTTTAACGACATTCCTTTGAAAATACTTTTCAGATATTATAAAAATAGTAAAATTTGGTACCCATAATTAAATTTTACGGCATACTATGTTCTATAAACAAAACCGTAAAGGTTCATATTGAAATTGGATTTCCAACATGGTAGGGAACTATTGGCCTTCCATGAACAGTTACAATATCCAACGACCACTCATCCAAGACTCAAACGCCGCTATACAATTTCCACTCTAATGGAACAGAACACTTAATGGCTACTCATCCAAGACCCAGATGCCGTTGTATCTGCCCATAAGGCCGAGGAACCAGAATCAACTAGACTCCCCTATACTAGCCAGAAATATATGCAACTGACCACATAGTATCCTGTATCATTCATGAGATGTGAGGCTCCTAAGGCTGCGCTCCACAAAGACACGCTTTGATCATCAAAGGTTCCACTTTGAATGTCGCATTTCCATTCCTTCAATCACCGTTGACTTTCACGAATATATAACCTCTGAGCTCGTACGTTTCAGAGAAGGGTGTTAAGCTAAGAGAAGTTGCCTTATCCACCACCAAACAGATGTACGTTTGTTAAAGTCAACGTTGTGATTTCAGAAATGAAATGTCAGACATTCGTCCATACAAGTTGGGTCCAAGACTAAATGAAACCGAAGGAACTCCTCCTACTATATCCTGTCAGAAATTATCCCAAGGATTAGCAGCGATTAGTCCTTGTAATCGAAGATTTTCATAACAGAGCCCTACTACCACCATAAATATATGTTGTGGTAAGTTTCACCCCGAAGGACTAGTGGCAAGCATCCCTTCATCATGAAGATCCCTATCTTCAAAAATCATCATCTTCATCATGTTTTCACTTCCGAACGTATACATTGGCTTGGAGTGATTTTCGGATAAGAGCTACCCAAATCCGACCCTAGTTCCTCCAAACCAATCATCGATTTAAAAAGATGTTAAGTTCATATGTGATTAGCAATCATCATTCAATTTAATTTATCTTTCTATTCATTCATAAATATCTCAGAGATACGTAATATTTTAAATTATTCTATTTATCTTCTTAACAGTATATGCAATCATTAAGCCTTATTTATCAAATCATTTGATCAATTAAACCTTTTTGAATCTTGAAATAATTCCAAATCGTTTCATCTTTTATTTAGGAAACATATTTCCAAATCATTTATTTAAATCTTATATTGGAAACCATTATTGAGTAAAAAGCATCGTGGAGATTATATTAATTCTACTCAATATCAATTTTCGTATTCAACCTTTACGATCCATCGAATATCGGTGAAATCACCTTTTAAATTCAAACAGATAGTATGGATTCCCTTCGTGGAATTTAATACCAAGTATAAGAAGATCATTTCTATGTAATCCAAGCTGTTTGAATTTGGAAAATTACATCTTTTATACTTTGGGAAATTTTGATCCGAGTAAATCAAATTTACTATCACCTCTGTTTGGCCAGCCCGAGTAGCTAGGGAAGGAAGACAACTGGTTTCTCAAACCTAAGCCTGGAGGCTACCTCTCTGTTGCCCACAAAGTAGTCAAGTTATTTGATCAGCTCTAAATCTTTTAACATACTTAATTAGCTTTTAATTATTTTAGAGCATTCAAGCTTCCCTTCGATCTGTACCATTACTCAGTCAGATTTTCTATGATAGTCACAAATGGAACAAATGTACTAGTCGTTTTCGCATACTCAATTTTAAATCTCTTAATCATCTTTAAGTTACTTAATTATTTATTTAAAAAGGTTCAGAAAAGATTCGGGAAAGAACAATTAAGTTAAAATCATTGTTTGCAAAAGTTATTAAAAAATGCTCGAAAAAGTGCTGCAAACAGTGTTTTTGAAAGCTATATTGATCAAAACGACTTTTTTATCTTTTGGAAATTAATTTATATAACTCAAATCTCTTTTAAAATATTTTAAGAGATTTATAGAATTTATTTCATATTTTTAAAGAATTTAAAAATACCATTTTAAAGAAATTCTTTTCATGGATTCTGAACTGCAAAACCGCGATTATTTTGAAAACTTGTTTTGGACTTATTTAACAATACACAAGATAAAATCTTGATTTTATTTTAGAGCTATGGATATAATAGTTCAGAAATTCTTATCTCGAAGAATTCCGAGCTATATTCCCTTCTATATACTCCTTTGACTTTTACGGCGCAAAATCGCGAACTGCCGTTACGCGATGCACCTTGTTTTGACTTATTTTTCATCTTTCTCAAACATCATTTTATTTCTGATAATTACACTTTATTTTATAAAATATAGTCTTAAATAATTTCTTAATTTAAACACTTTTTATAAAGTTACTTCTTTATATTATATAATCTTTTTCAAAATATCTTATTAAATTTGATCGGATATAAGATAGAAGAAGTGCTCCAAGAGGATAATCCAAAGAGAAGTTTATTAATTAACATCATATTTATACATCCATTCCTAGCCCGTATTATAAACTTTTCGAGATAACTCCATACGGAATACATCCTATCACACATCACCATTATATTAAGATACTTGAACTACTATACATACTATTTTTGGACTCCCTCCAAGGTAGACGGTGCTTTATCTTTGGGGCTTACGTTAACCAACCTTTCCTTTAGGGAGTCCCTCTCCGAGTGCCCAAATTCATAACAATGTCTGCAAGCCTATGAAATTGTTGCTGTCTGAAAGGCATGTACCTTAGTTGGCTTTTCTCCTTTCTTTAAATGGCAACCTTTCACTTTATGTCCTAATTCCTTGCAGAAGTAACAACTCTTTTCCTGTTGGGACTTTGGCTTTCTTATTTGTTCTAGGGCACACATGTATAAAAGCTCTTTCGTTTTGCACTTGAAACAAACTATATCATCTCGAACAAGTTTCTCTTTCTTCCTTTTTATCATGTCCATACTTAAGGCTGCATAATGTCCTTCTATAGACATATAAAATAGTAGATCCTAATGAATTGTCCTAGTCTTGCCTTTTCTTCTGCTTTATTTTGTGCATGTATTCTGTAACATTCCCTATCTTGAGGCCCGAAGCTAAGTGCTACAGATGTTGTAGTCATCTATAGTATTAACTTCCGATGACAAAATATAGTAATGTTAATAATATTCATAATATCAGAAGCACATGAATATGAAACAAAATCACAAACTCCAAAAACAATACCGATTACATTTCAAATCCATGTTTCATATTCCATTACACAATCCCAAACGGTTCCCAGGTTTCGATCAAATATAATTATTACAATTTACGCCAAGAGCGACATATGAAGACGCCCCTTGCTTTTACCTCTTGCTCATCTCCTAAGTAGCTAACTTTTGCCTCTTGCTCATCTCCGGAAGCTTATTTGTCCACCTGCTAAGCCTGTAAAACCTTAATTCTCAATCTACTCAAATTAATTTTGAGCACTCGAGAGCTTAAAGGGAAAAACATAAACTTCGAGTCAGACATAAAGCCTAGTGTGAATAGTACTATTACATCTCGGTTTACTGATATTAAGTGAGACCACGCCGCTTAGCTGAATGGGTATCCCCTCACTAATATCCCTTTTAAAAATATATCTTTTGAAAATCAGAATCCTGCAATCAAACTGATTAAAGCAATAATGGCAATATCATATATGCACATAAACCAGGTAATTAATTGACTATCTATCCGAATAATATAGTTTTGTTTGGCTAACTACTAACCATTGGCTGACTCGGGCCTACTAGACAAAATAAACAATCTAACTTCTGTTAGGCACACTTCTGGATGGTCTGTCCATAACTTACTTCTTCCAAGGTCAACTGATCCTAACGGTTTTGCGGGCTCACTGATAACCTATCTTTCTCTGTATATTCCATTTTGTATGTAATATTATTTTAGTCTTACCTGTGACAAAGCCTACACATTGGAATTTTGGACTTATTTCAGGTAGGGGTTACTAGCTAAAGTATAGGATGTAACCCTGTACTAGTCCCATCTGGAATTCTAATATCTGAGTCATTTACTTAAGGTTAACTATTGCATCAAATTTTCCTTGAAAACATTTCTTTCAATTTGATTTAAACCTTTGTATCATACTTAAACAAGGAAAATATACTTTTTGCTTTACACAAATATCTTTGCTATGATATATGCTTTACACAAAACAATGTTGATGAAAACCTAAATCAATAGGATTATCCATCCCTTTAAAACAAGTTAAAGCCCTTCTTTAACTTACAAAACATTAGGTTTTAAATCCAAGATATCACCTTCAAAACCCTTGTTTAAAAACTTTAAACAGTCCCTTTCAAATTCATTGAAAGTACCCTTTTCAAAATAAGTTAACTACTCTACCTTGAAAAACTAGGTCGAAAGGCCAAAACATACCTTTCGAAGCCTTTAAAAATAGACCTTTCGAAATCATTTAAAGTGTCCCTTCGAAAGCTTTATAAAACCTTAGACGTCATATTTTCAAAGCACTTCAACTTGACTTTCGAAAGCATTGAAAACCTACCATTCAAATACTAAAAGTAAACCTTTCAAAAACATTAGGGAATCTCCCCTTTGAAACCTTCATTATATATCTTTCAAAAGCATTAAAGTCCTTTACTCAAAACAAACCTTTCAAAAGCACCATTTTCAAGTAAAATTTGTGGAATATACCTTCAAAACCATTTAAAACCATTCCTTTTGAAACCTTTGGGTTTAGCTTTCAATATATCTAAGGGTATTAAAATAAATGGGGTGAAAGCATAATTCCTAAGTAAAAGAAAGTGGATGGTTTCAAAACCAACCCTTTCGAAAGCATGGAGAAGCGGCTTCAAAGTTTAAGGCAAAAGAACCCTTTCAAAAGCATTGGTTCGAAAGGTTGAATATGGCAGCAGGAGTTTCGACCCCTTCGAAAGATTATTTTTAAAAAAACAAAAGATGGCAACCCATTCGAAAGCCCTATCTTTATATAAACAACAGCAAGTTGGTTAAGTCGAAAGCAAACTCCAACCCCTTCGAAAGCCTCATTTGTAATCTAAATAGTTCCAAGTTTACAAGAGCTACTTCTACCCCTTCGAAAGCCTCATTATGTAATCAAAATAGTTCCAAGTTTACAAGAACTACTTCTACCACTTCGAAAGCATATTTCGACTCTATACCTTCCCCCTTTCTCCAATCCACTATGTACCAAGGCATTGATACCATTTGTATTAGTTTCGACTTGGTTGGAGGCGGATTTATGGGGTCGAAAGGTGGCTGCTATAAGCGGCAAAGCAATAATCCTTTAATAAACCAATTTTTAACCTTTTAAAGTAATATCTTTCCAACTAAATATCCTTATTCGTCAACATATAATTGATTGCCAATTCTTTTACAAAACCTATTTCTAAAAGTGCCATTGAATTCAGTAATTAACAATTTTAAAACATTTAACAAATTGCCCCTTCTCCATTTTTAAATATATAAAACATTTAAGTCCCATGCCTTAAATAATTTTATATCTTTAATAAAATACTTAGGAAAATTCTCCAAAAATTCCCATATATCACTTTTAATATGTTTTCTAAAATATTTAAATTTCTGATCCAAAGCTAACATATAATAGCCGAAAATAATTTAAACCCGATTTAACCATTTTCTGTACTATAAAATTCATAATAAATCGACAACAACTTAGAAAATTATGAAACTCGAAACCTATCTCTAAAATAATGTTTATGACCTTATATTAAAAACACAAGCTATATGGATGTCATTTAATAGGTTTTCCAAATCAAATCTTAACATAAATTCTATATGAAACAACATAAATCTTTAACAAGCATATATATCCATTTAAACAATCAAAAATGACATTTTTTTGCAAAAGAAATTCGGATCTCATCTAGGAACTGAAAGTAATAAAAATGAGATTTAATCTATTATTCACCTTAGCTTGTTGTTAAGGAGTTTGAGATTTCCCCTTGAATTGATTTGATTAAGCTTCCTTCTTGAATTTTTGCTTATGTTCCCCTTGTTTCCTTCTAATGGTGACCAACCAAGCTCTAGGTTTTGTTTTTGTTTGTGAATATTGTAAATGAAATTGGAATAAGGGTTTAGGGTATAAGAACTTAGTTTATTCCTATTTTTTCCTCATCTTATTACCTCTTCTTTCTTCATTTTAATTCTCTTTCGTTTTAGATTAATTAGGCACGACTAACCTATGATCATACAAATCTCAACCCCTTAACTATTTACATTATTTCATTTAATTTATCTAATTAAATGTCCTAAATAATGTTAGTCAAAATTAAGGTCGTTATAGACTCTCCTCCTTAAATAATTTCGTCCTCAAAATTATGATAAGGTACTCATACCAATCAATCATAAAGGTAAAACATACCATGAAACAACTCAGGATAAGTATCTTTAATCCTGCCCTCCGTTTCCCATGTAAAATCTCTCTCGTCGTCACCCCACTGGACTTTGACTAACCTGACTGCCTTGTTCCTTAGTCTCTTTGCATCCCTCGTAACTATACGAACTTGTTTTCTAACTATAGTCAAATTCAGTTCCACTATTAATTCATCAATCATAGTTGGTGCTATAGTAGTTTTTGGATCTCAAATATATTTTCTTAGATGAGAAATATGAAAAACATTATGAACTCCTGCCAAACAACTTGGTAGCTCCATTCTATATGCGAGTTTCCCAATCCTTTCTATAATAGGAAATTGTCCAACGAATCTCGTCACTAATTTTCCTAATTTCTAAATCGAGTTATACCTTTTATTGTTGATAACTTAACGAAAACTTGATCTCCAACTGAGAACTCTAAGTCTTTCCACCTTCTATTAGCATAACTCTTCTACCTAGATTGAGCTTCCTTCATTCTACCTCGAATGAACTCAATCTTTTTTGTGGCTTCTTTAACCAAATCCGAACCAAGAACTAACCTATCCTTGGTCTCTAACCAACAAACGAGAGATTTGCATGGCCTTCCATACAAAGCTACAAATAGTGCCATTCCTATACTAGCTTGATAACCGTTGTTATACAGTAACTCGACTAAGTGTAGATGGTCTTCCCATGATCCCCAAAAATCTAGTACACAAGCCCTTAAAAATCCTCTAAGACTTTGTTAACTCTTTCCGTTTGCCCTTCTGTCTGCAGATGGTAAGCAGTACTCATCTTGAGCTTGGTATCCAATGTCTCCTGTAGACTCTTCCAGAACTCACTAGTGAATAAGGAATCTCTATCAATTACTATACTACTAGGATCCATGAAGTCTAACTATATTCTTCATAAACAACTTAGCTAAAACATATGCTGTCCTGTTTGACTTAACTGTAATGAAATGGGAATTCTTGGTCAATCTTTCCACTATAACCCATATGCTTTCATTTCCTCTACTCGACCTTGGCAACCCATCTATAAAATCCATTGAGATAGAATCCTATTTCCATACTGGAACATCTAAAGGCTGAAGTAACCCACTTGGTTTTTGATGTTCGGCTTTTACCTATTGACAGTCCAAACACTGTTTCACCCATAAGCCTACACCTCTCTTCATGCCTTCCTAGAAGAAACTTCTTTTCATGTCGTGATACATTTTAGTTCCTTCCGTATGAATGGTGAACTTTTAAATGATGGCATTCTCCAAGAACTTCCTCCCTAATGTTTCCCATATTCGGAACACATAGTCTTCCTTTCTTCCTTAACCATCCATTTCGGTCAAGACTGAAATCTTTCAAGTCATCATTCTCTATTCCATCACTTAACTTTCTAATCCGTTCAACTAACACTGGATCCTCCTTTTTCTTAGAAGCAATTTTTTTGATCATCACCGGTCGAACTTCTAAACTTGACAACATAGCGAGTTCCCTACTAGATCTAGCTTCAGATCTCCACTGTATTCTATATGTTATCAATGCTTCTAAATCTTTCCAATCAGCTATCATTGCTAATACTGCATTCTAATGTTTTTCTGCAAAGTGCATCCGCAACCTTGTTGCTTTTCCTGGTGTGTACTCAATACAAAGTCGTAAGCAGCTAAAAATTCCAACCACCTCTTCTGTCTCATATTCAACTCTTCTTAAGAGAATAAATAGCTCGGTGATTTATGATCCATATACAACTCGAATCTTTCTCCCAAAAGGTAATGTTTCCACACCTTCAATGCAAAATTACCGAGCTAACTCCAAATCATGTGTTGGATATCCAACCTCATGTGGTCTAAGCTGTCAAGAAGCATAGACTATCACTTTAACCCTTTGCATTAACACAACTCCTAATCATGTTCCACATGCATCCATATACACTACTATATCCTGATTCCCATTTGGAACAACCAATACAGGTCATTGGTCAATAAGTGTTTCAATCTCTAGAATGCTTCCTCACGCTTATCGGTCCAAACGAACTTCTCATCTTTCCACGTTAGCATGGTCATTGGTGCCGCTATCTGTGAAAAATCCTTAATGAATCTATGATAATACCCAACTAATCTAAGAAAACTCTTTATCTCAGTCGCTATCTCAGGTCTCTTCTAATTATTCACCGCCACGATCTTAGTTGGAACTACAGACAACCCTTTCTTTGAGACTACATGACTAAGAAACTTCACTTCCTTCTTCCAGAAATGACAGTTTGAAAATTTCGCTTTCAGTTGATGCTACCTCAACGTCTCAAGCACCACTTTAAGATGAACTTCATGCTCAATTTCATCTTTAGAGTATATCAAAATATCATCTATGAAAACCAATAGGAACCTATCCAAGTGCTCTCGAAGAACTCGGTTCATCAAATCTACAAAGAATGCGGTGCATTAGTTAGTCCGAACGGCATTACTAACCATTCGTACGATCCATATTTGGTTCTAAACACCGTCAAAGGAATACTATCCTCAGTCACTCTAAGCTGATGGAACTATGTTGCCAAATCCAATTGGGAAAATACTTTGGCTCCACTCAAGTGGTCGAACAAATCGTCAATTCTAGATAACGGTGTTTGCGCCGAAATTGGTCACAAACCACGAATGTCGTGAAAGCACCAGTGTATGAACACAAATCAGCAATATATAATCATAGATCACAGATCTAAGTAATGTAGAGGATAAAAAGTGAAGAGTAATGAAGTTAAAATGGAAAGAAAAAGGCAGAGACACAGGATTTATAGTGGTTTGTACATAAGCTCCTGTGAAAATTTCATAGCATTTGGGCTTGTGGTTTGTGAGATATGATCGATGAAAATTCGAGTTTTCGGTGGGCTGCCCTGTTCGAATCGATCTGTTCGACTCGATCCTGAACACGTGTGCGTATGGTGACGGGGCGCAAGATTCTTGGATCGCTCCACCTTTTGTGCCGAGCGATCGAGTCTTCCTTGTGCATAGGCCTTGTTCGCATCGATCGGTAGTGACGTATTTCGTGTTGATTACTTATAAGAACATGATACACTGTTCGCATTGATCCAACAGTGGCTCTGTTTGTATCGATGATTCAAAGGCGCTTCGTATCGATCGCCACAGCGTTATTAGTGTCGGTCGCTTCAAGGAATATCGTTCGTATCGATCGATCGTGGTGTTCATATCCATCGATTATCTGTAAATCGATCGATATGAATTAGTGGTTTACTATGGATCGATACGAACTGTCGACGCTCGATGGATACGAATAAGACTTCACTGGAGCGAGACGAACACGATGGATACAAAGCGGAGTCACTCTGATCGAGTCGAACTCGATGGATTCGAACAGTGCGACCGTGGATCGATTCGAACATGATCGATTCGAAATCAGACCTTCCTTGATGGATATGAATAGAACTTCTTTGGATCGATTCGAACAAGGCGTCGAGATCGATACGAACGGCGTGCTTTCCTCATCTCGTATCGATCATATCTTGAGCTTACGAACTCGGATTGACTTGAAACTTGAAACGTTGGCTTTCACAGCTTTGCTTGTCATGTCTTGTCGATTGTAGCTCATTCCGGACTCGAACAAAATTTGTCGACATCCATAGTGAACCTGCGATGCATAATCGATATCCGGGATGAATAAACATCGATTTTCAGTCAATTTCTTGATATCTCAGTTTTGTCAAAAAATGGGATAACACTTTGCCCCCCAAAACATGCCTTTTGGCAAAAGGCGTGTTTTGAATAGCTCTAAATCGAATATAGTGAGTTCACGTTTAGTTCACAATCATAGTATTGTTAATCAAGTTTATGGCTGATCGAAGCCGAATCATTATCCATTTCCATTTGTGGAAGTCAGTAATCAAAGTCTACAGCCCCTCCGGACTATCGATGGTCACTCCGGACCTTTGCTAAGTTCATTCCAAACCTAGCGATCGAATAGAAAGATCCTGTTGCGCTCCGGCGTCGCTCTCTATCCCCCGCACTCCGGCCCCAGTGAGGGCATATAGCAATGTCTTGGTCTCTCTAGACCGATCATAGCCTCTCTGGGCTCTTGCTGAATCCCATCCTGTCACTCTCCGGTGAAGGGGAAACAATGTCGAGTGAGCCGATCCTGTCGCTTTCCGGTGAAGCGACAACACCCCCTGCACTCTGGTTCAGCGTCTCTGAACATTAAGCGATGTCTTGGCCTAAATCCTAGGTCGACCACAGCCACTTCGGGCTCTTATCGAACCCCGATCCAATCACTCTCCGGTGAATGGGGAACGACGTTAAGTGAGTCGATCCTGTCGCTCTTTGGCGAAGCAACTCACTTCCTGCACTCTGGACCCTGCCTCTCCGGGTAGGGTCATAAAGCGATCATTTTCAAGCTGGTTTTCAATATTCATCCTTTAACTCTTCGGTCAAAGGTTTATTTCGAGAAATTCAAGTTCATTTATTAAATTCAAGTTCCGGATGTTCAATCTCAAACAACTGGAAAAACTAGGCATTGCCTCTCTGGGCAGAGGGGTCTATTACCATCTCAGAGCATGCCTGGGGATCTCTCCGGTTCCCGTACATGTGTAAGTGGAGTAGCCGTTTTATTTTGAAATCAAATCTAAGGAACCTAATCGACCAAAGTCCAAATCTTGAACTTGGCCCTTGCCATCAAAATCAATTGATGACGAGTCGTGATCCTGATCCAGGATTAGTCCTGTTAGGTGGAGGCGGTAGTTGCTCAGGTCCTACGGCCGCTGTCCGATCTCTGGTGTATTGTGGAAGTCTACCACTTCTAATATGCTCTTCTACCTCATCCTTCAGATGGCGGCATTCATCGGTAGTATGCCCTTCCAGCTCATGGAATAGGCAGTAGTTTCCACTTCTACGTTCCCGTTCTGTGGGATCTCTCCTGGGGGGTTTCCGATAGGGGAGCTGCCCCTGAGTCTCCGTGTAGATTCGTTCCAAGCCTACCATTAAGTCTGTGTATTGTCTGAATCTGGGTTCTCGGAATTTCTTCCGTTTATCAGGACCATCATATCTATCGTCCTGCTTTCGCTTTCCTTTGTCTGCTTCAGACTGTTCTTTGGAGGTTCCGTCGCCTTGCACAGCGTTTGCTTCTCGCCTCTCGACGTGTGAATCTTCTAATCGAATGAATCTTTCAGCCTCATGATAGAATTCTGCAAGATCCTGCGGTGGATCCCTTGCCAAAGAATCCTTAAATACTGTGCCTTCAGCAACTCCGGCTACCGCCGCCATCAAAATCATCGATGGATCCGGGCGATCCACTAAAGTCACCGTCGCATTGAATCATAGTAAAAAATCTCTTATGGACTCTCCGGTCCTTTGCTTTATCGAAGCTAAGGTCATCACTCTCTTGGGTCACGTCACGTGGACCCTAAACTGTCTCATGAAGCATTCAACTAGCTCGCCCCATGTTCTGATAGATCCATTCTCTAGCTGTCTAAACCAAAGCGCAGCCAAATCTTAGAGAGAGTTGGTTCTTTAGCTTATCGTTTGGATTTGCCTGAGAAGTTTTCTGGAGTGCATAATGTATTCCATGTTTCGCATCTTCGTCGGTACCTTCATGATCCATCTTTGATTGTCTAGCCTTCTGCTCTCGTGAGTTTGGATATTGAGCCAAACCTTACTATCGAGAGGAAGCCACTTCGTATTGTCGATAGAGGTACGAAGCAGCTGAGAAGGAAATCCGTCAACCTGGTCAAAGTGCAGTGGAGTACTGATGATCGGGATTGTACCTGGGAGACGGAGGAGAGCATGCGTGCTTTGAATCCGGAATTGTTTGTTTCGGGTACTATTTGCTATTCTATCTTATCTTTCTTTGTCTTTCCGTGTCTTGTTCCTTTTCAAGGACGAAAAGTTTTGAGTGGAGGAGAGTGTAACAACCCGTAATTTTAGCAAATATTTTTAATTGAATTTATTTGAACTTTGATTTTAAATCATTTAAAATTTGAAATTTTGGAATTTTCCAATTTATTTTGGGTTTTGTTTATAATTATTTTTCCAAATATAATAAAATAATGATTTTCTAAAAATTTTATATTTTGGTCAACTTTGGTCAAACTTTGACTTTCAGTTGAAATTTTTAAATTTCCAATCCTTTTCTTTTAAGCTGAATTTGATTCTAATATTCGTTCTGCTTTTCGTTTCGTCAAATTCTGTTTTATACTTTTTAAATCTGATAAATTTCAACGTTTTACATGCAAATATTTTCAGTATTTCTATTCTCTATTTTCTATTTTATTTTATTTTAGTGGAAATTAGGAAGACATCCCTATCATACTTTCATATTGTAAAGCGGGTCCTTGTCAAAGTTTCATTGTAAAGCGGGTCCCTGTTTTTTGGAAACGAAGAAAAATTATTGCTGAAATGTCAGCAACT
The DNA here is from genome assembly GCA_030737815.1 of Allium fistulosum. NCBI lineage: Eukaryota > Viridiplantae > Streptophyta > Magnoliopsida > Asparagales > Amaryllidaceae > Allium > Allium fistulosum. The sequence continues at coordinate 744,198,340 of CM060905.1, read as the reverse complement.
TTTATAAATAAGTGCTGATATTTCAGCAACTATCTGTGTCAAAGTTTTATTGTAAAAACAAAGAAAAATTATTGCTGAAATATCAGCAACTTTTATAAATAAGTGCTGATATTTCAGCAACTTTCATAAACTGTGTTCACAGTGTACATAAATGTTGCTGAAATATCAGCAACTTTTATAAATAAGTGTTGATATTTCAGCAACTTTCATACATTATGTTCACACTGTATAGAAATGTTGCGGAAATGTCAGCAACTTTTATGAAATGTTGCATCATGCTCTGCAATAATCGTGAATAAAAAATAGGGACCTAATTTATACTGAAATTTAGTGAAGGACTTTTCATGAATTTTGAAACTTAATAAGGACCTGTGCCAAAAGTACCCTTTATTTTATTTTGGTTTGGGCTTTGATTTTCTATTCGGTTTTGAGCTTGTTTTGAATGGGCTTTGCATTTGGGCCTTGTTTTTCCTAGTAGTCTTGTCTTTGCCTATTCAAGTTGAAATGGTGCCTTTTCCTTAAGCATAGCCGTTCAAAACATTTGTTTCTCATCTCCTTATCATTTCATTTCCTGACAAAACAAATTTTACAGTAAGTCAATTCTCCTTCTTCCTCGTTTTCTTTTTCTTTCTCTTTTGTTTGCAAGCAAGTTCGGCCATCATCCATGCTCCTCTAGCTGACCATCTCCTTCACCATACCACCACCTATGATCGGCCTCCATCACCTCATCACCATCCCCACCAAGTGCCGTGACCTTCCATGATCCAAACCCATCACCAAAGCATGTTTCAAACCCTAGCCGAGCCTACATGATCACCCTCCATCCTCTTTCCTAGCTTCGGCCACCATCAACTCCACCTTTGCCTTGCCTTGCCATGACCACATCCTCTCCATAGCCGTGACAAGACCTGACCACTTGACCAAGCCCAAACAACCCAGGCCGAGCACATTAGCCTAGGGCCGAACCAATTTGTGCACATGTCCTTTCATGTTGCCTTGACCTTTTGCCTTCCTCATGCCATCTCTTCACATTCTAGCCCATAGCCGTGCTTTCACCTGACCTTGGCCGAACATACATGCCTCAAACAAGTCTTGGCCGAGCCATTTTGATGATGGTTTAGCCTATCACCATGTTGGTCGAGCCCACTTGCATTGGTTAAGCCATTTTACTTCATCTTTGTTCATGTTTTTGCATTGTTTAATTCTAATTCTTTTGTGTTGAATGTATACTTATATTTGTTTGTATTTGTTTGTTTACAAGATTTGGATCTTGGCTCTACTTCCACTCAAGTTTGATTCGTGCTTTGTCGTGCTTTTCGGAGTTTGTTCTTGTGTCTTGAATTGTTATCTCTAGCCAAAGAAGGCGAGTTTATCACTCTCGACTTCGTACTTATAATCTAGTGAATTGATGACTTATGAATTGTAATAGTGATATGCCATGTTGATAGTAGTTTCATATATGCCTGTGATATGATACTATATGATGTTATAACATGATGATATACCTGTTCCATCATCTGACATAATATGCTATGCTATACCTGTTTTATCATCTGATATGATATGCTATGCTATACCGTTCATTTTATATTTCTGTTTCTCACATTGCAAGTTCCCTCACTATGGGTTGAAATGATACATACCCGAACGGACTTTAGAATAGGGAAAAGTCGTTATGAGCTGAAATGATAGGCTCAAGCGATTTTTATTTGACTTCGGATTGCGGGTTTGAAATGATCAAACCCGGGATTTTACATTTCGGATTGAAATGATATATATTCGTATTCACTTGACCTATGTTAGAAAATATTATACAGACCTGTGTTTAATTTTTAAATATATATATATATTTTGAAATTTTTTAAGTATTTAGAATTTTTAAATTATGAAAATTTAACTTAAATTTTTTATTTAAATGATTTAAAAATATATATATACTGATTTTCTATAAGTTAAAATTTTATAAGTTAATAAATGGTTTAAAAATGTATTTTAACCTAATATGAGAAAATACAGTTTTAATTGGATATTTTAGTGATAAATTTTATTTAACTATAATCATAGTTTAATTAATATCCAAATAAATAAGTTTGAAAAGTAAAATATATCTTATATAATAACTATGATGAAAATATAAGATATGATGCTCTAAATATGTTATAATAGATAATATAATAGAATTTACAGCATTTCTAAAATGCTATGGTTTTCAAGGTTATGTTGTAAAAATTCTACTATTTCTAAAAAGGTAACATTTTCGAAATGCTACTATATAAGGATCGCATTTTAAAGCGTTACGGTTTCCTAAAATATCACATTTGAAAAGTGTTATGGATTCTAAACATTACATTTTGAAGTGTTATTATTAATTGAATAAATTTGGAAGTGCTACAACTTTAGAAAATATATAAATGTTTTGAAAGAATAATGACATCTGATTTTAATGTTTTTGAAGTAAATATGTTTTGATTTGAAATGTTAACTATTTGAAATAAATAACCACGGGTTATAATAATGATTGGTAATTAAAGAGACCGGGATCAGATATGGACATACTCTCTGTCGATACCGAAAACCACTTTAACAACTGTCTACATGGTGGAGATTCCAGAATGAAGTAGGATGGTGGCGATGATCCTAAGGTATATTTACGTGGACCCAACTCCCGTGAGTTGCAAAAGGTGGCTAAAACAGGAGTAATTGACGGGCTAATGAGGTAGCTCCTCTTATCGGACACATTCCATCGTATACCATTCTATTACTTTATGATTGATTGGATGCACCCCTTGATTCGAGAGTGTGGCTCGAGGTGGGCAATTGCTGCGGCTCTGCGTTACCACCGGCCCGGAAGTGTAATTGGTATATCTACCTTGGCATTGCCTAGTTGTGCCATGTCACCTACCCTAGCGAGCCTTACTACGAGTTTGATTTGTGTCATACCTATGGAGTATCCTTTGGTAGCTCCAGTTTACGGGATATTACGGTACTGTATAGACTATTGGCACTATAAAATGTATTAAGGGGGATATGGGTAATGCCTTAACGCTATTTTTAAATAGTTTACTTTACTTTAGACATTTCTATAATAGCGTATATTACTACATAGTAGATAGTTTAACGGATCCTTAAAGGATGGGCGATCCCAAGCATCCTTTAAGTTATTGATGTATTTCTATTGTAGTTCACTTGAGTTGATTTACATTTTATAATTATGTATGTTCTGACTCGAGTGTTTTGTGTTTTGCTTTACGCTCGGGTCAACCTGAGTATCACAGCTTTGGATTCATCTTTGGAGCGAGAGATTTGCTGGAGACTTATCTATCTATCTAGTTCTCTATCTATTTCTATTTCAGTTATTTCCATTCAGCCTTCGCTTATGTATTAGTGAACTTATGTATTTGGATTTCCAGTTGTATTTGCTTTCAGACTCTGGTATTATGTATTTGTTTGAGACTATGTATTGTAGTAGCTTCATGAACTACTATGTATTTTTATTTTCGCTGCGAGTTATTATGATATTATGTGTCTGTGATTGATTTTATTTGCTCCAAATTTATTTACAATCTATTGTTTTGAATTATTCAAGTCTGACATGTGTGGTTTTATTGTCGATTTGAATGGTCCAAAATAGTGGGTCGTTACATTGAGCTCCTCTTGCCTTGTTACCATCAAGAAAAGCAAGCATTTCTTCTTGCCTTAAAGCCATCTCAACCCTACATCGCATGGATCTCTAATATGCGATAATGTGGCCTTAGCAAGCACAGGCTTCAACCCACGAATGAACTTCTCATTCCTTTAATAACAGTATCAACCATAGCGTATCCGTATCTTGATAGCTCCTTAAATCTAGTTGCATACTCAAGCATTGTAATATCTCCCTGCTCCAACTCAACAAACTTCCTGAGCAGAGTAGACTTAGCCATCTCCAACATAAATCTTTCTTCAAACCTCCTCTTGAACTCAGCCCGAGTCATAGTCTCCTCATTGACTCCAACCGTAACATTGTTCCACCAGTACAGTGCTGCTCCCTGTAACTGCCTAAAAGCGAGTCTCCTTTTCTGCTCATTATTGAACCCCAATTCAGCAAAAATCCTATCGTAATGAAGTAACCAATTCTCTACTGCAATTTGCATCTTCAGTCCCGATGAATGGCTTTCCTCCAAGCCTAGCATAATGTCTACTCAATATAGTATAGTTATTGACCACTGGAGCTCCCTGATTTCCTCCTTTAGCATTTCCTTCAACTAACCCCGCAGTAACTCCTACCTACATCATGTTAATGAAGAACTGATACATTGCTCCCATATTGACTTGCAACATTCCAGCACCACCCATATTAGCATCGTGTGGCTGACCTGGATTCCTTCTAATGTTTGGTCTAGAATTCCCATTGGTTGTGGTGCTTCTTACACCAATGTTAACTCTTCCACTTCTAGCATCCATATATTACGTTCGTAAAATCCACATTCGAGTCTTTGTAAGATACAAAAGAATAGCTTAAGAGAGATAGGAGAATAGAGATAAAGCATATACTTACATATAGCAAATACAAGTACATTAGTACAGTGTTATCCCATACCCCAATCATTTCTCTATTCCGTAGGATTATGTATTTCAAAATCATTTTAAGTTTAAAATTTCGTTTAAGTTTTTCATAAATCTATGCTCTGATACCAAGTTGTAACATCCCATATCTTGAGGCCCGAAGCTAAGCGCTATAGATGCTATAGTCATCTATAGTATTAACTTCCGGTGACAAAATACGGTAATGTTAATGATATCCATAATATCAAAAGCACATGAATATGAAACAAAATCACAGATTCCAAAAAAATACTAATTACATTTCAAATCCATGTTTCATATTCCATTACACAATCCCAAACAATTCCCAGATTTTGATCAAATATAATCATTACAATTTACGCCAAGAGCGACATATGAAGATGCCCCCTTGAACGATTAGAGTACTCAATAGATATATCAGTCCAAATACATAATAGCAGAAATAAAATTTACTCCTAAATAGATAAATTTTGCTTCCCGCTCGTCTCTGGAAGCTTATTCGTCCACTTACTAAGCCTATTTGTAACAACATAAATCATTAACAAGCATATATATCCATTTAAACAATCAAAACATGGCATTTTTCTTGCAAAAAAAAAATTCGGATCTCATCTAGAAACCGAAAGCAATAAAAACGAGATGTAATCTATTATTCACTTTAGCTTGTTGTTAAGGAGTTTGAGATTTGCCCTTGAATTGATTTGATTAAGCTTCTTTCTTGAATTCTTGTTTATCTTCCCCTTGTTTTGTTCTAATTGTGGCCGACGAAGCTCTAGGTTTAGTTTTTGTTTGTGAGTATTATAAATGAAATTGGAACAAGGGTTTAGTGTATAAGAACTTAGTTTATTCCTATTTTTCCTCATCTTATTATCCCTTCTGTCTTTATTTTTATTCTCTCTGGCTTTAGATTAATTAGGCACGACTACCCTATGATCATACAAATCTCAATCCCTTAACCATTTACATTATTTTATTTTATTTATCTATTTAAATGTCCTAAATAATACTAGTCAAAATTAAGGTTGTTACATATTCTATGTGCCTGCTTTGGAGTCAACCAAAATTTATCACCCGTCATATGAGAAGTCATCCAGTCCTTAAGTGATATTCTAGAATCTTATCAGAAGTTTCATACCATTTTATTTCTTGACTTAAATTTTTTATCCAAATAATTGATTTAACTTGTTCGGATTTGAACTTGCCTTGATCATATAATGATAAGAAGAATAATTTACCAAGTGTTCGATACCGTTCACCCAAGCTAACGTATTATCGATACTTAGAAGATTATTCCCACCATCACCAAACAGATCAAGACCTTATTCCTGGAACTTTCATATCTTATAAAATTTTCAAATCATACAAATATTTTTACTTTGTATACATAAAATATACTCCTTTTAAAATGGTATGTCGATTCTCCTTTTTTAAGTATTTAGGAATCCTTATTGATTACATAGAGCTCTTCATGCACCGACCAGAATTCATAAACCGCTCAATAGATTAATCACCATAGGACATTTTTATATCAAATAACAAATACGCCCTCATATATATAGTACTCTTAAAACTCATTCTAGGTTGTTACTAACCCTATCTATAATGAGTCACTTATTCTAGGGTATTACTAACCTATTCTATAATGAGTTTTACCCCACCAAAGCCTAGGTGTTCACTCAACCTAAGCTCAGATACCAAATGTAACGAACTGGGTTTTCGACCCTTGAAAATTGACATTAATACATCCTTGGTATTCACATGCCGCAAATCCAAGTGCTAGAAAGACCGATCGTTAAGGGAGAAAGAAAATAAAGGTAGAATAGAATAGAAAACAGAATCTCACACGAATGGAATAACATATATTATTTCAATATAAAATCTTTACAGTGGAAAATTTTGAATGCAATATATGAGTCTAACCTAAATTCAGCTTGGACAGTTATAAACCCTCCGTCCTTATAATGCTAAAAAATAAAAACAAATGCAATAGATGCAGCAGATAATAGAATATGTCTGTAACAACCCGCATATTTGACGGTTGTATATTTAAATGTTTTATTTAAATATAGCATCGTTGGTCGGATTAAAAGTCCGAAATGCTACTTTTTGTCAACAGTCGAATTAGGACTCGTGACTACTTCCATTGAGTCCAAAATGGCGTTTGCAATCTTTTTGAGTATAAACATCGATATGTTTGGAGTTGATTAGAATTTTGATATTTTCATTTGGGGCTTTGAGTTTGGGTTTCAGCCCACTAACCCAACAAGAGAACCCAACTCCTCTACCTAATAACTCCCACTCCACTCCTCTTCATTCATTCATAACATTTCCTAACACTCTCAAGCCCTAGAAAGAATGGTGGGAAAAGGAAATTAAAATTCCTAAGCCCTAGTTTCTCTTAGGAATTCAAATTCAAGTTATAAATCAAAGAGAAGCTTAGGTAAGAATCCTCTTTATCTTCTCCATCTCAATCTCTCTTCAATTTTCAGAAATTCCTATAACTTAACTTAGGAAATTCATTTCATTTGATAATAGATTGAAGATTCTAGAGGTGTTGTTGAAGAGAAATCAATCTTTGCTTGTTTTAGAGCTTCTCATATATATATATATATATATTTGGGTTTAAAGGTGAGTTTTTGAACTCACATCTACGTCTATAGCCTTCATTGTTGTTAGGTATGAATTCCTAACACCTATTGCATGTCAAATTGCTTTTGAATTGAATTGATTTGGTGAATTTTCCAATTTTTGATTTTGAAGTCAAAATCTGTAAAGATCCTATCTTGGATGTTTAGACATGTTTTGGTGGTGTATCAAAGAGCCTATAGGGCTGGGTTGTCGATTGGCATAAATCCCTAGCATCCATCGCTCATTCGATCACATTTCTGTTTGGATTTTTGCCCTTTTTGGGCTAGGTAGATTTTTGCCTAGCAGGAAATTTCAGGCGTCTAGATTGAAAATCCAAACGTCTGGTTGAAAATCCAGACGTCTGGTTGAAAAATCCAGACATCTAGAATTGGTTCCTGGAAAAAAAAGAGGCAAAGGCAAAATCCAGACGTTTGGAAATCCAACTAGACGTCTGGTTAGTGGTTCAGACATCTGGTTGGTAATTTCAAACGTTTGGAACTGTTCAATTTTGCCTATTTTGGCTGTTTTTGAGTGGATTTCCAAATTTTATCGATTTTTGTTGATCCAGTTAGTTGTTGTCAATTATTATCAAGTTTGATGACTTCATTTATGGATTTTTGGGAATATCCATTTGATTGGATTTGATATCGATTTTTATGGTTTGAATTCACGTCGTCGAATGTGGATTTTTGGTGATAAATTATTTTTACAATCATTTTTGTGATTTGTCACTTTTAAACACAAAGGTTTCTATACTAGTAGTAAATACTCAAACTCTTTCACAAAAACGATCTCAACGTTACTTTTAATACAAAGCTTGTTTTTTTAAAACCGTTTTCTTATCTATTAGTATATACAAACCTTTACCTCATTCGTATGAGAAATGTAATTAAACGACTTAGCAAAACAAGTGGTATGAAACGCTGGCGTTTACTTCGTCGGTTAATTCTTGGACTTGTTCGATTGAAATCTCGTGATAATTTTTGAGTGGAAATCTACAATTTGTTCGTAAATATTTAAGTTAAGCCAGTGGTAATGGGACATGAAGCTAAACTTATTTATTTACTAGCTTAGTGTAATTTACACTTATCGATCAATGATGATCATTTTGTGATTTAGACTAGCGATGTGTGATGTCTCTTTGTTTGTGTGGGGGATTAAACCCCGTTTGTGGAGCTTTGGTTCAAATTGGTGGGGTAGCGACCCATGGCCTTCAGGCCGAATGTAGAGCCTCGGCTCAAACTTGATGGTTAGCGACCATGGAATAGCGTTCCGTTTGTGATACACGTGTTGGTGAGTTTTCATGCTCCCGTTTGTGCTAGGCCTCCCCCTTTGTGTTTTCTGGATTTCAAATTGTTGACTTCTGGAATTTGTGTTTCACCAATATTGTGATTGACATTGAAATGTTTTGTCAATATTTGGGGTTTGGTGAATAAGCTAAAGAATGTGATATTCTTTTTGGATATTTGATGAGATTTGAGATAGTGTATGATTTTTATTGTTATAGAATGTATACTTGTCACAGTATGGCACTATTGTTATCATACATTTTTGTGGTATCTCTTATCCTTTCTCATCTCATATGATATTTACAGCTAGACTGATCCGTTTATTATTTTTCTTCTTAAATAATACTCGGGTCAGACCGAGGTGTTTCAGGTGCTTCCACTTGACTTCTTAGCAGTGGCTTGCTTCTGACTTTTGGCTAACTACTTTAGCTTAGTAGTTTTTGTTTTTATACATTCGAGATAGAGACTCCTTGATGTATATATATTCTTTTGTCTAGCACTTGTATCTACTCTTTTGTGATGTAGTGGATCTAGTATGACCCCTACTTTGATGTACACTTCTATGTGATATTCATATATGTTTCCGCCTTTGTGATATGAATATTTGTGACTGATTTGTGTTATGCTTATTTCTCTATTTGTTTTTGAAGCCCATATAGCCACCGTGTAGTAGCTTTGAGTTTGTATTTGATATGTTGGATTTCCTCTTAAAATGAAATGCAAGTCATATTATCTGACATATCGATACTCGCACAAAGCAATTACATAGATGGTCGCTCCTCAACAGCCTTATTCTTCGCGCTAGTCGACGACATTACCTCGTAGTGTCCTTGGCTAGTATGGGTATAGAGGTGGGGCGTCACAGCTTGGTATCAGAGCCAAACTTCGGAACAATGTAGAATAATCTAGCAATGATCATTGTCCTAAGTCTCTCTTAGGAATCGTGCCTTAAGATTTAATCCGAGTCTTAGGACCCGTTCTATCCTATTCCTTTTATGATGCCTTGTTTAATCAATCAAGTTTGTTTGATATTCATTTTGAGAATAACCTTTTTCCTCTTCTTTTTTTCTTTTTTTTAAAAGAAGAGAAATGGTTAGACCTGGCCGTCCCAGCGCCGGTCAATCTAGCGCTACTCCTGGTATGAGCTTTTGATTTCGGAAATTGTTGAAGCGGATCTTACTTCAGAGTAATTCCGGGAAAGGTTCGAGTTAAAGTTTGTGCCGAAAGCTGAAAAAGTAACTTTAGCTCGATGCTTTATTGACCTTGTTCAAGGTGAATCTTCTGTGACAGACTACGTCGCATCTTTTGAATCTCTCTCTAAATATGGGGTCGAGTATATTAATACCCCATTGAAGAAAAAGCAGAGGTTCGTCTATGGGTTGAATAAGAACCTCAAAAAGCCTTTACTTCTAAAACTAGAAGTTTCTTTTGATCAGCTTGTTGATATCACTCTTTGGCTTGAAGAGGCCGATAAAGAAAGTGATGTTGAAGTTGTAGGTGCCAAACAGAACTTCAACAACAACAAGAAGAGTCCTATTAAGTTCAAAGGCCCTTATCCCAACAAGAAAGGGAAGCAAGCTACATCGGTAGTAAAGACTCCTACCTCTGGTCGTGGAGAGTGCTACAATTGTGGTTCTAAGGACCATTATGCAAATAAATGTCTGAAGCCCCTTACTTGTCGCTATTGCAAAAGTTCGGGTCATCCTAAATCTTCATGTCCCAAGCTTCAAAGCAAAAATGAGGGAAAGCTAAATGTTGTTCAAGCCCTTAGTAACACTTCTCTTGGTCAAGGTATTTCCCATTCTGTCCTTGATGGCATTATTATATTTCGTGGTCTTCCTATTCGAGTTCTTTTTGATACGGGTGCATCCCACTCTTTTATATCAAAGGAACTTGTTGATACTTTGTCTTTAAATGTTATGGGCTTGATGACTTCATTGAGAATTGCGAATCCGGTTGGTGGATCCACAACACATAGTTTGTTTTGTAAAGATGTCGAGATTATTTTATGTGATTATGCTTTCCGAGCCGATTTGCATGTTATGCGCTACCTAGGTTTCGAAATAATTTTGGGAATGGATTGGCTTAATCGTTATGAAACCCACATCCTATGTCCCGAGCGGACAATTCATCTTCGACATCCCCAATCTGTTAAGCAGATTTCTATTGTTCTTAAAGATTCAGATTCCAATTCGGTAGCACCCTTATATTCTCTAAACCCGCGTGATGATGATAATGATGATGAGGAAGATGTCATTTCCCTCATTCACATTGTTCGTGAATTTCTCGATATATTTGAGCCCGTTTTAGGATTGCCCCCTAAGCGAGCAATTGAGTACAGAATTAATCTAATCCCTAGAGTACTACCTATCACTCGTCCTTCTTATCGTATGTCCAATAAGGAAAATGAGGAGATGCGTAAACAATTATCCGATTTGGAAGCAAAACAGTTTATTCGTTCTAGTTCCTCTCCATGGGGAGCTTTAGCTATCTTTGTGAAAAAATCTGATGGTACACTTAGGCTTTGTGTTGACTATCACAAGCTTAATGATCTCACCATCAAGAATAAATATCCCTTACCTCGGATTGATGATCTATTCGATCAACTTAGCAGTGCTAGAGTATTTTCACAGTTAGACTTAGCAACCGGTTTTCATCAGCTTCGTATTGCAGAGGATAGCATTCCTTTGACACCATTCCATACTCGTTATGGATCTTATGAATGGCTTGTTATGCCATTTGGTTTAACGAATGCTCCAGCTTATTTCATTGACCTTATGAATCGAGTTTTCAAAGACTTCCTCGATCGATTTGTTCTCATCTTTATTGATGATATTCTTGTTTATTCTAAAATCGAGGAAGAGCATGAAAAACATCTTCGGATTGTGTTGTAAACTCTTAGGAGTATTCAATTGAAATAAATTTTTTCTAAATGCCACTTTTGGCAATCCCGAGTGAAATTTTTAGGACATATTATTTCTGAATCCGGAACTTTCATGGATCCTTCAAAGATTGAAGCGATTCAAAATTGGAAGAGACCGGAGAGTATGACGGAAATTCATAGCTTTCTTGGATTGGCGGGCTATTACCGTCGGTTCATAAAAGACTTTTCTAAAATTTCCGTACCTCTTACTAGATTGACAAAGAAGGGAGTTAAATACGTTTGGTCAGACAAATGTGAAGCTGCTTTTCAGAAATTAAAAGAACTCCTTTCCGATGCTCCTATTCTTGTGATTCCTGAAGGGAACCAAGATTTCATTGTTTATACCGATGCTAGTCGTGTTGGCTTGGGAGCCGTTCTCATGCAAAGGGAACGTGTTATTGCTTATGCTTCTAGGCAGTTAAAGCCTACCGAGACTAGATATGCCGCTCATGATTTAGAGCTCGTGGCTATTGTTTTCGCCCTTAGAATTTTGCGACATTATCTTTTAGGAGAGAAATTTATCCTTTACACCGATCATAAATCTTTAAAGTATTTATTTTCTCAAAAGGAACTTAATTTGTGTCAACAACGTTGGCTCGAATTCCTTGCATCTTATGCTCTTGATATTCTTTATACTCCCAGAAAGGGAAATCGTATTGCCGATTCCCTTAGTCGTAAGCAACAAGCGGTTGTTTCCATGATGATATCCGAATGGAATGATATTGAGACTTTGTCCACTTGTGAGATTCGAGATCGTGAATCTGATTCATGTTCATATCCTTCTCTTTTGGACCGCATCCTTGAAGCTCAAAAGCAAGATCCCAAATTGGCTCTTCTTAGCCAAAGTTGTAGGGATCAAAATAAAGTTGATGGTTTGAAAGGCTTTGATATTGATGCTCGCGGAGGCATTCAAAAATTTGGTAGACTTATTGTGCCTAATATTAGTGATCTCCGTAAAGACATATTAGAAGATTCTTATCGTTCCAAATTTACCATTCATCCCGGTAGTAGTAAAATTTACGGGGACATGAAGCGACTTTATTATTGGGATGGAATGAAATTAGATATTGCTAACTTTATTAAGCGTTGCATGACTTCCCAACTCGTAAAGGCCGAAATTGTTACCCATTACTTAAATTTTATGGCATATTAGGTTCTACAAACAAACCGTAAAGGTTTGTATTGGAATTGTTTTTGCAACAGAATAGAGAACTAGTGGCCTTTCCTCGGTGGAAAAATAATAGTATCTAACGGCCACTCATCCAAGACTCAGACGCCGCTATACAATTTCCACTTCGATGGAAGGGATACTCAATGGCTACTCATCCAAGACTCAAATGCCGCTGTATCTGCCCATAAGGCTGAGGATCTAGAATCCATTGGACTCCTCAGTACTAGCTTGAAATATATGCAACTGACCACACAGTATCCCGTATCATTCCTAGGATGTGAGGCTCTTAAGGCTATGCTCCAAAAAGCCATGCTTTGCTTTTAACAAAGCCACATTTTGATCATCACAGGTTCCACTTTGTATGTCACATTTCCATTCCTTCGATCGCTTTTGACTTTCATGAATGTACAACCTCTGAGCTTGTACATCTTAGAGAATGGTGCTAAGTTACGAGAAATTTCCTTCTCCGCCACCCAACAGATGTACGTTTGTAAAAGTCAACGTTGTGATCTCAAAAATGAAATGTCAGACATTCGTCCATACAGGTTCGTTATTAGACTGAATGAAATCGAAGGCACTCCACCTACTACATCCTGTCGGGAATTATCCCTAGGATTAGTAGTAATTAGTCCTTGTAATCGAAGATTTTAATAAACGAGCACTACTACCACCATAAATATATGATATGGTAAATTTCAACCAGAAGGACTAATGGCAAGCAGCCCTTCATCCTGAAGATCCCCGTCATAAAAAATCATCATCTTCATCATGTTTTCACTTTCGAACGTATACATTGGTTCATAGTGGTTTTCAGATAGGAGTTACCCAAATCTGACCCTGGTTCCTCCGAGCCAATCATCAATTTAAAAAGATGTTAAGTTCATATACGTATTCAATCATCATTCAATTTAATTCATCTTTTTATTCTTTCATAAATATCTTAGGGAGACATATTATTTTAAATTTGTCCATTTATCTTCTTCACAGTATATGGAATCATTAAGCCTCATTTATCAAATCATTTGGCTAATTAAACCTTTTTGAATCTTGGAATATTCCAAATCGTTTCACCCTTTATTTAGGAAAAATATTTCTACATCATTTATTTAAATCTTATATTGGAAAACATTATTGAGTAAAAATGATCATGGAAATTATACTAATTCTACTCAATATCAATTTCCATATTCAACCTTTACCATCCATCGAATAACAATGAAATCACCTTTTAAATTCACATTGATAGTATGGATTCCCTCCTCGGAATTTAATACCAAATACGAGAAGATCATTTCCATGCAATCCAGGTTATTTGAATTTGGAAAATGATATCTTTTATACTTTGGGAATTTTTTTTTGAGTAAATCAAATTTACTATCCCCTCCGCCGGGCCAGTCCGGGTAGCTGGGGAGGGTAGACAACTGGTTTCTCAAACCTAAGCCTAGAGACTACCTCTTTATCACCCACAAGATAGTCAGTTATTTAATCAATTCTAAATCTTATAAAATACTTAATTAACTTATAATTATTTTAGAGCATCTGGGTTTTCCTTTTGATCTGTACCATTACTAGGTTGGATTTTCTATGACACTCACAAATGGAACAAATGTACTAGTCGTTTCCACGTATTCATTTTTAAATCTCTTAATCATCTTTAAATTACTTAATTATTTATTTGAAAAGTTTCACAAAAGATTTGGGAAAGAATAATTAAGTTTAAGCCATTGTCTACACAAATTATAAAAAGTGCCGCGAAAAAATGCTACAAACAATGTTTTTAAAAACTATATTATTCAAAAAGAATTTTCAATCTTTTGGAAATTCATTTATATAACTCAAATCCCTTTTAAACATTTTAAGAGATTTATAAAATTTATTCCATATTTTTAAAGAATTTAAAAGTATCATTTAAAGGGATTCCCTTTATGGATTTCGAACTGCAAAACCGCGATTATTTTGAAAACTTGTTTTGGACTTATTTAAAGATACACAAGATGAAATCTTGATTTTCTTTCTTCATTTGAAAGCTATGGATATAACAGTTCAGAAAATTCTTATCTCAAAGAATTTTGAGCTATATTCCATTCTATATACTCGTTTGACTTTTACGGTGCGAAATCACGAATTGTCGTTATCGCGACGCTCTTTATTTTGACTTATTTTTCATAACTTGTCAAAACTTCTCCAAATTGAGTTTTATTGTTTATAAACCATTTTAAATCATTTAAACAAATATTTTCTATATTAAATCTCATATTCACTTTTAAACAATTTCATAATTTCAAAATATTATATTATTATAATATTCATTTTCAACCTTTTTATATTTTCAAAACCATTAAGAGGCTAAATAACTTCATATACACATCCATATGGATTTATTTTTCATGAAATAACTATGGTTAATTACTTGACCATTTCAATTATGGTTTTCATTTCATCATTCATCAACCATCTTAACATCCATATAATTTGTAAAGGCCTGTATTTTCGTTCCCTTTGAGTAGATTATAAATCACACGTGTCCAACTCAGATTGAACGAAAATATGATTCTTTAAGGGTTAAATAAGAAAAATAAGAAAAGAAGAAGAAACAAACACAGAATCTCGCAATGGAACGATAAAATATAATAATCAAATAAACAGTTCATGAAGCTGTTTACTATACTTTTGATTATAATTTATACAAGATTTATCAGAGTTATACATATACAATAGAACAAATAAAATAATGCAGCGGACAACATGATCAGGGATAATAATAGTAATAGTATACCAAATCTTCATTTTCGTCCTTCGGAATAAACCTTCAATAAGCTGAAAAACTCAGGATTGACCCAAGCTTAATGAAAAGAGAAAACACTTGAGTCGGGGCTAAAATATCCTTATGTAAGTCAAATCGATATCGCATATAACATGAGTGTAACGACGTCAGAGATGTTTACAGATTTTCACTTCTCCTATCCAGTATGTAACATGCATGCAATAACTCAAGAGATGTTATGGTATTTTTCATCTCTTAAGGATCCATCAAAATATTTATATGTAGTAGAATACGCTATATATATATATATTGTCTAGTCAGTAAAATAAATATTTTTCTTAGCGTCAAGGCTTTACATTGATCCCCCTTAACGCATTTTTAAGCATTGTCGTACACTTTTCATATAAAACACCAGTTAAACGGTTGGTGGATAGAGATGCGCCGTGATACGACAACAATAAACCAAAATCGTATGGGTCTCGTTTAGGGATAAAAGTATGACAAGGCACGTTAGGCAATGCCCAAGGTAGGATACTACCGGTTTACCTTCCCGGTTGGTGGTAACACATCATAACCATGATCGCCCACCGCGTCCAACATTCCCATAAAATCGGAGGGAGCGCACCAATCAATCACAATGTAAATGATGGTAATACGAAGAAGTGCGTCCGCTAGGGGTAGCTAGCCCACTTGGCCGGTACCGCTCTTGTTTTAGTCATTTCCAATTGGCACAAGTGCCAGGCTAATCCATCATCATTCTCTTTCTTCAAATCCAGAAAACGATGCCAAATCCAACCACTATGTTCTTGATCATCACTCCACGTACACAGTTGTCAAAGTGGTTTCGGTATCGACAAAGAGTATGCCCATATCTGGCCCCAATCTCTTTAACAACCAAACGTCATTTTACACACTGGTTGGTGCTTTTACATTTCGAAAACAGTACATACTTGATATCAAAATATTATCTTCGCTTCAAAATCAAATCCATTTTGAAATCATCATATTTACTCAAAATATACTATTTCTATTCATAATCATGTCCGTCTTAATATCTCGGTTTTGAATCCAAAATTGTTTCAAATTTCAATTTGGGTTATAACTTCAATTTAACCCAATTCATATTTAAATCCATGATTTAAAAATAACATTCCACTCTTGACCAGTTTGAATTTTTGAAAAATAGTTTAAGTAATTAAAATAGTTAAAATAGTTTAAAAGGTTACAATAGTTAAAATAGTTCAAATGGTTAAAATAGTTAAAAATAGTTTAAATGGTTAAATAGTTAAAAATAGTTTAAGTATTAAAATGGCTTATATAACATAATCGTTTGGAAAATTCAAAATAATTTGAATATTTTAAAAGATAGATTTAAACAGTTTATATCAAATTAATTTATTTGAAAATAGTTTCAAAGTTGAACCTATTTAATTCTGACTTCCTAATTCAAATCACTTCCAATTTCCATTCAGTCGATCCAATTTCAATTTCAATTCAAATCAATTTCAAATTCAATTTCAAATTAATTCAATTCCACTTTAAGATTCAATTAATTCAATTTCAATTTCAATTTAAAACCATTCCAATCCCAAGTTATAACCATTTTGATTTATCAATTCCGAGTTTTATTTTCACAACATCGATCCAAAATACTTAAATCAAATTTACCTTCAATACCTAATTTGAAATCCAAATTTTCAAATACTTTTACTTAGTAAAATTCAAAGTTCAAATAAAAGTCCTATCCTTTAAATCAAATCAATTTCTGAAATTTAAATCATAATTCGATTATAACTTAAAAATCCAAACTTTAATTATTTAAAACATCTAGTTTATAAAATTTAAATTTCAACATTCAGGGCTCAATTTTGAAAATAATTTGATTTCTATAAATCCAATTTTTATTTCTTTTAAATAAAAATCGTTAAAATAAATTTCAAATCAAAATTTTTGAAATCATTTAATTTAACTAATCCGGTGTCCGTATATAATTTTCTATCCTATGGCCAAGTGATCAGTTATTTCATTTTATTTTCAGGGATGGATATATATCATTTCAATCACAATGTCATAGGTATATATCATTTCAACCTATTTCTTAATTTATTTGAAATAATTCAATTTACAGTTTATATACTGTAAATAATATGCAGGGTGATAATAGGATATATCAGAATAAATAAACATCCAAATCATCCAAAATATCAATAAATAGAATCCATCGCAATCAATCATTCAAACAGTCAATATAATTCACAATGATTACTTAGTTGTTATTATCGGGTATTTTACTGGTAATTAAATTCCAATTTCAGATTTAACCGTCAATTTTAATTTCCACAGTTAATTTAATGACAATTTATCAAACAACGATCAATAAATTTATATTACTTCATAATTTCAAATTTGACTAGCATAAACATATTCTAGTACGTTGTGAGCGTTATAAAACACTCATCTTGAGTTTTCAATTTTTAAATCAAATCGAATGACGTTCGATTTAACCTAAAATTTTAGTTAGCTCCAATCAACTCCAAATCAGTTCCAGAAGTGCCCGTTGCCCCGATTCAAATGCCACGTGTTTCGCCCAATTCCAACCTCGTACGCAGGAGTTATACATCTTATAAGTTTACAAGAATTTAAATATAAATTTTACAACTTTTTTTTTCGAAAAATAAAGCCCATCCTCATTCACCCAGCCCGCCAAAATGCCATCTTCTTCCTCCTTCTAATATGCACGAATTCACACTGACGTGCGACTCCCTCTGACGAAACCCAAAACTAATCGCTCCGACGAACTCCTCTTCGAAAACCGCATCCATACGTACCCATCTCCTCGAGCTCAGCATCGCCCTGCCACTGCCGTACACAGTCGCACTCCACCACTTAGCACCGCACATCACCGAAAACCACCCATAGGTGCACCTCACCATGCCGAATCTGAAACTAATCTCCATTGCTCAATTCGATGGTCGATACTGGAGAAAACCCAAACCCTAGTTATCTCTTGTTCACAACACCACTACCGAGCCTTCCAAAACACGATCGAACACCCTCCAACACGTCAATGGGAAGATCCAGATGCAATAGGATTTTTAAAATAGGTTTCATAATTTTTAGATAGGTAATTCAAGAGGATTTAATTTCCAAAGCTTTTTCATCTTTCATTTTTCTTCTTTTCTTACTGAGTTCGGCTAGAAGTTTAAAAAGGGAAGGAGGGAACTTTTGAAGAAGTAAAAGTCACGATCACATCATAGGGCTGATGGTAAGTTAGAAAGACAGCTGTAAAGAAGGATTGACTAGTCAATTTATTAATTAAATTTCAAAACGTCTCGATTTATGTAACTTAAAATTTTGAATCCCTTTTGAGGCGTGCTTCTAGGTGTTCATAATGTTATGCCCCTATTCTGAACGCAATGGAAAAGGTTTCGATTCTTAATTCGATCGTATTGATAAGATATCATTTTGAATCGAATTAAAATATTAAATTTTCGATATAAATTTAAACGCGTTTCTATTCCGTACGACTAAATGATAACTCCAAACACTACAAAATTTGAAATCCGATAATAATACACTATTACGGATCTAGTGAAACTGGTTTTGTTGAAATCTAAGACTGTGCCCCAGATCGCTATTTTTAACGTCTCGATTACAATATAAAATTTTCAATTTCTAATTATTCACTTTTAAATCCAATTTTAAATGTTAACAATCTTCATTGTTGTTTAAATAAAATTTACATCAACTTTCAATATCATTTTCAATTATATTAAATTCAGAATTCAATTATTCAAATAATTCCAATATTAAATTTAAACAATTTAATTGTTCAATATTCAACAGATTTCAGTATTAGATTTTAAATGAATTTTTAGTTATCAATCAATTACTTTATTTGCAACTAATAAATTCAAATTTTTTTATTTAATCCAATTATTGATTGTAAACACATTCAATACATAGTATTACCTTTCAATACTTGTTATAACTTAAATCTTCGAAATTAGTTTATTTCAAAATTTATTCAAGTTAATATCCAATAACTTACATTCAAAATCATTAAATATTTTTATTTTTAACTATTTTTATTCATTAATTATACTAAATTTAATAATTTAAAATAGTTAAAAATACGGGTTGTTACAATCTCCCGTACTCAAAACTTTTCGTCCCCGAAAAGACGTTAAGTAAGGAATTTAAAATTTAATATATTTTAAAAATAATCAACTTATAAAATTTAAAGTCCATTAGAAAAATTTTACTACGTTTTTACTACGCTACTCCGATCGGCTTACAAAAAATAAAAGTTAGGTATCAAAACAAGTTATAAAAATTTTAAAACTTCAGAAATTTTCTAACACCCGGATTTACGGAAAATCTTGGCAGTCCCTTTTGCGTGGCACGATCAGAACGACTACGAAATGCCACTACGGGCCCCAAACCAACAAAAGAAAACAAAAGCCAAGTGGCTCAATCATAAAACCATCAAATCAAATGACAAAATAAACATGTACCATTTTGTCAGGCAATCCAAAATTTTCATGATTTTAAATACCCGCATCTTATTTACCAATGATATCCAATCATATAATTTAAAATCATTTTATATTTTTCATTTTCAATTTCCAATATTTCCTATACTTAAGTCCGTACGATGTGCATATATCATTCGTACGCAATATCCAATCTGATCGCTCACTCGGTCACACAATTTCACTTCTGAACTAGTATCGTTCACACTTAGCCTTGCTGCATCTCCCCTGCTTTTCAGTCATTCCCGGTTGATGAGGCTAGAGGCTACGATTACCTTTTTAGAAATATTCACTTAGAATGCTCATTATCCTCCAATGACAATGTTCAGATAGCATTCATCCATACCAGTCGGTTTTGGGTCCGAACGGAACCGAAGGCACTATTCCTTCTACATCCATTTTGGAATCACCCTCAGGATTAGTAGTGATTAGCCCTTGCACTTCACTGCTCCATCTTCGACTCCATGCTCTTGTTTTCACATCGAAAACGTATTCGTTGGATCGAAGTAGTTTTCGGATAACTTATCCGATCCCAGTCTCTTCGAAATAACGTTCGATATTTTTCGATAAACTCAACCCCGGTTCTTTAGGAAATAAACAGACGAAAATAAGATCGGAGATCACCTCCTAACCGTTAGTGGTCGAATTTCCTTATCATCATCCTAGAAGAACGAAACGAGTTTATACGTACAATATAGCACCTTGAACGGTAACTGTGACATCCCGGAAATTTTGACAATATCAATTTAATAATCTGCGATAGGAATTAAATTGATATGATAATAACTGTTAATAAAATTCGAGTTTGATTTAATAATCTTCTTTTGAATAGATGTTTAACTGATAATTTATATTTTAAAGGCTAATAAATTGTTTTCTGTTTATAATATATATATAAATCTGTATATATTGTAAATAGATAAGATCTGATTTGAATTTTAATAAAAGAAGATATATTTTCTTATTTTAATATTTTGGTAATTTTGGTTTGATTTAATATATATATCTTTTTAAAAGTTATTAAATAAATAGTTAGTTGATTTTGATATATATACAGGATAAGTTAAATTGTTTAAAATTGATTTTTACTTAAATTTAATTTTAGCAAGGGTTGTTTGGTCTTTTTAAATATAAATTGATATAATAAGCAATTTATTTATATAGTGGTAATTTCTTTTATAAAATCATTTTATTTTTGGTAACGAGTTTTATTTATTTTTATAGAGATGATCTCTTTGTAAATTCATTTTAATTTGATAAATATTTTGTGAATAAATTTTAAAATAGAAATTATTATATATATATTTAAATTGGAAGAATTATATTTTGAAGTTTAAAGTGAAATCTTTGTTAATGTTTAAACTTTAAAATAAACTTTATAAATATTTAACTTAAATGTAAATCTAATATACGGTATTAACGCGAGTATGAAATAAAGTAAATAACAAATAAATTGAGTGTTAAATTTGTTTAAATATTAAAGCGACAACCTTTTTTATAAAACAACAATGCAATAATACAAGGACAAATACGTATAAATAGATTTCATAGTTTTGTAAAATAAAACTAACACATTAGATAAACAAGCTAAGCAACATACAAAATACAAGTTTGCAGGCAAGTAAAAGTAAATTTAAACAAATGAAAGAGCTGAAGCAATAAAACAATGTTCGAATGGGATCTTTCTAGCATGCAGACCTGACAACATACAAAACAAAATGAAATATAAGAAAATGCAAAATGTTGTGACTTGTTAATGAAGACTCAGGTAAAAGAGATACAAGCAAGGAAATATCTATGACATTGAAGTATAAAATAATCAAAATGGAGACACAAGTACTTATGGCATTTAATGCATCCATTCTCAATAGCATACCAAAGTCATTCGAACTGGTTCATGTATCATTTCAGCCTCCAACTCGTACATAATAAAAATATATATATATATATCTCTGGCAAAATGTAGAATGCTTATATATGAAGCCTTCTTGACCAGATATCACCTACCCTTTACAAACTATCCTATTTTATTTCATATTTCATTTTGTTAACATTTTCAAACCAGAGAGAAAACAGTATGGTAAACATTCTTTTGCAAACTTAAATAAAAACTTCCAAAACAACTAAAGTCAGATGATGGAAAGATCAAGCAAAGCATCCCCAGTTCAAATTTTTCAAACTGTCTCAGGGGAAAAGCTCTGTTCTTTTGCAAGCTTTTGGTGAGTAACAATTTTGTTAAAAACTACTTAAGTATAAGATGGTTACATGTTTACATCTGGCATAGTTATGTTTATGTGATTACCTGAGTGAATGTATGTGTGTACATGATTATATCTGTAGCTCCTTAGTCTGTTTTCAAATTTCCAGTTTTGATTTAAAAACCCATATCTCTCGATTTAGATTGTGATAGGGTGTAATGTTTAAACAAAACTTGTTTGTTTTATCATAGTGTAGTTTTTAAAAGTTTATTTAAGCTGAAATACAATTTAAATATCACTGGAATTTTATAAACAACAGACAAACTAAAATAGTGAGTAAATTCGAACATTTTAAAACGTTGTTTCAGGATCGCAGCTTGAATCATTACCCTATAACATGATTTTTAAAACAAACATCACCATTTTTAAGATAGTAGGTAAGGTGCAGTTTGAGGTAGAACGAAAATGGGTTATCGTCGATTTTTGGGTGATCTAGTACACTGGAATGCCTGGCGTTCTTTGTGATGATGGAGTAGTGAACGGAGAGGCCAGAAAAAATGGGCGAAGGCGTCGTAGTTCATCGTGGGGTAAACGGCGACGAGATTTATTTTATAAACCTAGATTTTGGTCGTGAACATATATGAGCCTCGTTTGAATGCCACAGTGCATCGAGCTCGACCGGTGCTTGGGAATCGGAGATAGGAAGAAAGGCGAAGGTGTGGCCGAATTTTCGAACTCTCTGGTGGTAGAGACGGCGAGAACGAGCCGTTGACAGGCTTGAGGTGAATTCGCTCGTGGGTTCCAGGTTGGGTTTCAACCCAAATTTTATTTCGAGGAGATGGAGGAGTTCGCTGGTCAGAGAATTGATGAGTGGAGCATCGCCGACTCGTCTCGATGTTTTGCAAGGGGCCGGAGGTGGTGACGGCACTGTGCACGTGCACGCGGAAAATTGGTGATGGCTGTCGATTTCTTTTGAGTGCTCGAGATATTTGCGTGAGTGACTCGTGAGGGACTCGAGTATTTCGAGAGTTTTACTCGAAGAAGTTTTAGCATGCTACAGGTCGAATATGTTAAATGCTACGTGGAAATGATTCACGGGGAAGACTCGGGGAAAATGGGAAAAGTCTCGAAGCAAGGGGGCGAAAACTCGAAGCAGGCTGGGCTTCCTCACGAGACAGAGGGATGTTTCCAGTTTTAAATAAAAGTGATTTCCAGGTTTAAACTTAGTTCAAAAATTTAACAAGTTTTAATAGTAGTTAAAAAAATCAAATGGTGGATGGATTCAAGAAATGTTAGAATCCAAAACTGAAACTTTAAATTAATTTTATTTCTAAATGTTTAAAACAATATATAGTTTAAATAAAGAGTAAATTTGTTTTAAAACAAATGTTGACGGATTTGAGAAATTCTTTTAAATATAAGTTTTGAAAGAAAGAAATGTATTTGTATGTAAAAAAATATATTTTTAAAAGAATTGTTTTCCATAATAATTAAATTTTAAAGGTTTTCTTTATATAAACTTCATTTGTAAGTGATAGATGTTGGGTACATTTATTTAAAGAAATTTTAAAGTGAATTTACACTAGATTAATGTTTAAATCATTAATCACTTTAAATCTTAAATTTAGAAAGGAATTTGGAATTTAAAATGTGGAAATGTTAATTAAGTCATTTATTAAGGAATTAACTACTATAGAAATAAATTAAATAGTGAAGTAATTAATAAATTAATTAGAGAATGACTTATTTATATTAAGTTGTAATTAAAAAGAAATTTTAAAGGGAGAAATCAAGTAATTGTTTAGTTAATAAATCAATTAACTAAGGATTTTAAATTGATTTATAAATGTGATAAATATTGATAATAATTAGATGAATTAATTTGGATAATTCATTGAAACTGTTAAATGAATATTTAACAAAAGTAATTGAAGGGTTATTATCTATTGGAACTAAATTGGATGATATGATCAAATGAATGAATCTATTTAACTTAATCAAATTTATAAATCATTTAATAATCCGATGAGTGGAATTACTCGGTGTAATTAATGGAGCAGAGTTACTTAGAGAAGTAATTAGAGGATAATCACCGGATGTGATTAATACAAGTTAATGAGTAGATAAAGTAATATGGGAAATTACTTTTGAAATTAATCAAGGGATTAATAAATGAAGATAATTAATTATGGGATAATTAATTTATTTAGGAGTGTTAATTACTGATGTTATTAATCCAGGATGGTTAATAATTGTTCAATTTAAAGATTAAACTACTTAAAGTAATAAAGTAGTTTAATTTACAATAAATTAGAGGTCATTAATTTATATAGTTAATGATATAATTATGAATTGTCAAAATAAGTAATAATTAATAATGAGGTGATTAATTTATGTAATTAATTAAGAATAAATGAAGTTAATTATATTTAATTAATAAATGAAGTAATTAAATATTAATTACTATAAATGATTTACATTAATTAATCTGTGGAATTAAATTAAGACTAATTACTTATTGTAATTAGAAAATGGTTGTATAAGCAGGATTTATAGATAAGTAATTAATTTAATTCACTTTAAATTAATTAGGGACAGAAGTAATTAATTTAATTCATTTTAAATTAATTATAGTTGTGAATAATAAATCATTGCTTATGAATGATATTGATATCCCATTGATTGATTTTGATCTCAGATATGAGACGAGTGATATCTGTTGTGATTTGGATGTTTGTTTGAGATGACATTGATTATCTGATTATAGTGATGATGTTGTGATATCCATTGTTATATTGTGATTTATCTATCTGTGTTGATATAGATAATTGAATTGAATTGTTTTAACTTTAAAACAACTTGGCCTTAAAAGAGACGTTTTGGATTTCGATGAGACCGGGATCGGGTTTCCATATACCGGGATTCCAGGTCTAGAGACCCGAATACCATATCGATCCAAATTAACGTTAGGGCGTGAAATTCAAGTGGAGCAAGTGAAGACTCGAGGTATAAGAACTATTCGTCAGTATAACTCTGTGGGTGATTCCGTAATGAGTTTGACAGAGATAGTACTTATAGATTCGAGATGGTGTTTCAGAATGCAAGGGTTATTGTCGTTAACTCTGAGGGTGATTCCAATACGAGTGTAACGAGATAATGCCTTCGGTTTCGTTCGAACCCGGAACGAACTTGTATGGATTGAATGCTTTCAGCACATCGTCAGGTGGACGATGAGCATTCTAAGTGATGAGTTCTGATAAAGCTAATCATGACCTCAAGCCTCATCAACCGGGAATGGCTAAAACAGGGGAGGTGCAGCAAGGCTTCGTGGGTAGCACCCACTTGAGAGCGAGATTTTCCCCTATCTAGATGTCCCTTTTTATTTCGGTGTGTGGGCAGTTGTTGACGTCCTACTGCCGGGGTTGTCTCGTTTGGAACTGTTCAGTAAGGAACGGGTCCGGCTTTGTGTTGCAGGGGAGCGGGCGTACTCCTCGGTACGGTGATCTAGGCCACGTACTGTGACAGGCGGTACCCCAGTAGCCCAGCCATTGATGGGAACCCATTTTCCCTACGAGATCTTACGGTTTTGATTGTAAACCTAGTATGCTGGAATTTAATCATGTAACAATTTCAGCTATTTTCTATTTACTTGAAAACCCTAGACACTATTATAATATCATTGGATTTCCTATCAAATGTTTTGGTTAGCGTAAGGTAAAAACTTTTCCATGTTTATGTGTGGAAAGTCTTACGTGATACCTTTTGTTTCAAATGATTTTCAAAGTTAAACAACTTTACCCTGTTACTCATACCAGACCCATGTCTGACCCGAAGTTTATTTCTGTTTTTCATAAACTCTCGGATACCCAAATTTTTACGGGTAGTCAAGGGATTTAGGTTAGCTTTGACGAATACTAGAGGAGCAATGGAGCAGGAGGCTTCAGCGTGTAGATATATATTGGTTCCGCTGTCTTAGTGTTCATGTGTATTTCCGCTATGTTGTATCTCTGTGTTGTTTGTGTTGTATCGAGTTGTATTAACTAGACAGGTGTTTATAACTGTCTAGTATGTGATGTATTATCTGTGTACTCTGATGTATATGATTCTATGTAATATTTATGTGATATATTATATTTTATTCGTTCCGCTGTTGAGATTCTGATGTTGTTTCTTCTTCTTCTTTTTCTTTTCTACTTTCTCACCTCTTTCTTTTCTTCAAAACGATACGATTTCCTGGGCATAGGAAGTCGGGTCGTCACAGTAACTATACCATATAATTCTAGTATTTTTTAGATATTTCCAATGTTATATTTTAGGTCCAGATTTTTGATTGTCGGTTATTTAAGTATCAAATAAACAATCATTCATCCAAATACTTCATTTTCCACTGAATAACTCCAAATCTCTTTTTAACTTAATTTTTAATAAATTAATTTCCTTATCCAAAATATATGTACTTATCTTGTCGAATAAAGTAAATTCTCCAACTATTTTTTTCCAAAAAGAATATTTGAAAACCCTCTTTAAAAATAATATGGAAAGTACCACTGCGGTATTAGACCATGGATTCACAGTTCAATGGTTATGTCTCTATCCCAGAGAAATTCAAGACTTAATTGCAGGCACTCACTGCCTCCGATTACGCCATGCGAGTATACCAATGCTTTTCAAAAACTTTGTTTTAAAATTTTCACAATAATACTTATGAAATTTCTATAATAATTTTCCAAGTTAAACTCTAGAAAACTACTTTAAATAAAAGTTATTATATAAAATATTAATATTGAATAGTTTATCCCTTTAAAATAATAATACAAATAAATTTTTAAATAATAATTAACTTACTATAAACTAACTATACTAATTTATTTAGATATACTTTAACAATTTAAAACAACTAAATAATTATTTTTCTAAAGTATTCTTAAACACTTTTAAATTTTCTAGCTAATACTTAAAAATCCTCCCTTTTTAAAATAAGCTTAACTTTTCAAGAAAAATATATTTTCCAACTCTAATATAGCCAGTCTAATCATTTATAAATCCCTCTCGATTTATTTCCAGCTTAATTTACGTTCGAATTCCGTAAATTTCCATTTTCACATTTCTAAAAATAAAACTACTATTTATTTTTAAAACAATTTACCCATCTCCCTATATATTCCATCGTGAATTTATATTTTTCAAATTATCCACTGATAATTACTTCACTTTATTTTATAAACTTCGTTTATAATTTTCCATAATCTCATTTCGCGTTTATCATTGTTTTCACAACACTTAATTGATTTTAAATTGATTTTCTAAATTAAATCCTATTTTTAATTTAATTTTCTTAAATATCCCAAATATATTCCAAAAGCCATCGGATCTCACTTCCTTTTTATGATTTTTAAGTCTTGTTTAAATTTGAAGCATCGATTTCATACTTTATTTTCAAATTTCCTTTTTATTTTCCCAAACTATTTTAAATCTCGATTTTAAAAATAAATTCCTTTTTCACTTAAACAATATTGCTTAAGTTCTATTTTTTAAAAATCCTTTAATTTAACTTATTTCCAAAATCCCTATGTTCCTTACTTTAAAATTATCAAGCTCAATTTTGAAAACAAATTATTTATTTTACCCAATATTCACTTTTTTATATAAATCCAAAATTTCACTCTAAATATTTTTACTTCCAATTTTCCCTTTTAACTTCAAAAACATTTATTATTGGCTTTTAAAATACCAATGTCCAGGCCAATACTACCATAGCATCCAATAGGTTCAAAATGTACTATAATCTACTACAGATTTATTAAACAGATCATATATCAATATATATGGAATTAAGTTCAACATTTTTGAGGAATCCAGTTGGATCCCTCCAACCTGTTTCCCTGCATCCACAGATGTTAATACAAATTATAAAAAATACAAATCCCACTTCGAGAGGGATATCGCGGTGTATAGGGTCATCTGCTATTATGCGAGGCACATAGGGTCTCATCCGCTATATATATGCGGGAATATCAATCACTCCAATATATATACTACTATATATCATACCACATCCAACTGATAACAATTTATCATTCCTATCAAGCAACCAATAATTAATTTTAACTATTTAAAATTAATTACGGTAATCCGAAATTGAGTGAGATTTACTCACCTTGATTTTTATTACCAATATCTCGATTTTTAAAACAAATCGAACATCGTTCGATTTAATTTAAAAATCTCGACGGACTCCAAAAATTCCAAACCACCCCCTGGACGTGAATTTTGCAGCTATGAATTTATCGTGATCGGCTTCGTGATTTTTTTTGACCTTGCAAGAACATATTATCCATTTTTAACATTCGATAAAATAAAAATTACTTAAACTTAATGTGAAAATTAACTTAGAAATGACTTATAAAAAAATTGAGCTTTACTATAATCAGATTTATTACCTAAAATCTCGTGATCTACCTTCACGCTTCTGCTCTTCCTCCACCCTTCGTCTGCCATCCCAACGCGCGTGCACACACTCGTCGAATCTCCTATCGACTTAACCGTCCAAATCCCATCACTTCACACATGCAAGTATCACCCAGCCAGAATGCGACATCGCAACCATTGACCCCATCAGTTCGCGATTCTCTTCTAGGTCGCGACGACCAAACTCGATCGAAGTTCACGAGTTCGAGACAGCTACAGCGCCTTCGTCTCATGACCCCACAACCCCTAGTACATCCACCGCTTAGCCAATCGACAAGCGAACCATCCTAGAAATCGAACCCTAGGTCAAACGTCCACCTCGTCTTCGCACTCCAGGCGACTGCTCCCCTCAACCGCCTTCGAGTTTGCCGTCACGACGATTGCGATTAAGTTTCGTGCTTCACTCATTTTTTTTTATTTAAAGACATTGCTTGAAAGGTTTTTGAAGATGAAAAAGAAGAGGGGCTCGCGTCTATATAATTCCTGATCATAGAACGAGCTTTCATCTCCTTTTTTTATTACGAAAGGAACTTGCGGCCATTTTATTTTCGAACGATTGAATTTTGAAAAGTGAACTCAGCCCAGTGATGTAAAGGAGAAGAGGGGGCAAGACGTGATGTTGAAAAGGAGGTTGCGTGTAGGGTGAAGCTACAGTGACATAAAGGAAAATGAAAGGGAAGTGATGTGCCGACTAGTCAAGATAAAATATATTATTTTAAATTCAAATCATCTCGATCTCGTAGCTAAAAATCTTGACCACCTATCAAGGCGTGCCGCTAGGCGTTCACAATGGTATACTCCTATCCCGAATGCAATGGAAAAGGTTTCGAGTCCCAATTCGATCGTATGGAGAAGATAGATTTTTGGACCCAATTATTATATTGAATTTTTCGATATAAATTTCAGTGCGTTTATTAACCATACGACCAAACGATAACTCCAAACACTACGAAATTTGAAATCCGATAATATTACACTATTACGGATCCAACGGATCTAGTTTCTTCAAATTCCAAGAATGTGCCCCGGAAGGCTATTTTTAAATGTCAATTTAAACGATATATTTTTAAAACTGAACAAATCACTTTTAAATTCAATTAATTTTTTTATTATCTTCATTATTATCAATATAAATTTTACAGGCCATTAAATTATTTTTAACAAGCTTAAAACTCCAAATTCAATATTTTTTCCAATTTCCAATTATTTAATTCAATAATTAAATTGTCAAATAAATAGTTATATTTGAAATTCAAGTTAAAAACTAACTTTTAAATATTTAAAATCAATTTAATATTCCAATTTCAAATATCCAAAATTCCGGGTCATTACATTCCTCCCCCCTATAAGAATTTCATCCTCGAAATTGCCAGGTAAGAAGAATGGTCCAAAACCCATTGACTATTTTCCCCAAAACCAATCAGTTTAAACAATTTCTCAAACCAATCTATTTAAACCACATTATCACTATCACTAACTTCCAATTTCATCCATGGATTCCAAATAATATCTTTTACTCAACCATTTCAAATTAAAATCCCAAATCAAATTTTAATTATCCAAAATTTCTTCAAAATTTTTCTAACTCCTTAAATTTCGAAAAATTTCACCAGCGTATCCTTTGCACGGTTAGATCCGAAAAACTACAAAACGCCTCTACGGCCCCAAACCACTAAAAGAAAACAAAAGCCAAGTGGCTCAATCAGATAATCATCAATTTCATACAACAATTTAAACATATACCTTTTTGTCGGGCAATCAAATTTCACTTCTGAAATCAAAGACACTAATTTAGCTTTTCCTTTTAATTACTTACATCTCACTTACCAATAGTATTCAATCATACAATTCAAAATCATTTTATTTACCAAATTTTCAAATTTTCAGTATTTGCTTTATTTAAACCTGTACGATGTACATATATCATCCGGACGCAATATCAAATATAATCGCTCACTCGATCACACAATTTCACTTCCGAACAAGTATCGTCCACACGACTCTCTAGTGCGGACTCGGATCTGGTTTCCTTGATCAGAAACCACCATCCTCCTTGCATAGCCATGTACTATGATAGAGAATTCCAGAATCAATCAAAAATCCATACCCCAGGTTCGCCGTAGAAAATCGAGTGAAAAATTCCAACTCGGATTGATATAACTATCTTGAAATTCTGTGCTCGAATCTGGATCAAATCGTTATGTGAATAAAATAACATACATACAACTTACCTATTTATTTCCAGTTGATTATTATCTATATCAATTTCTTTTATTCACATTTACTTTAATTTCCATTCACTTATTCACAATTATCTTTTTACACAACTTTTATTTAATCTTCATTCAAACATTAACTTAGTATATTTCCCAATACCAACTTCCTTTAGAATTCACCATTAACCCTTTTAAGTCCATTGTAAACATTTTATACAACTTCTTATATTCATTTCCACCTCACTACTGAAGTTTATATCAATTTTTATTCAAATGAAATTTTCAATTCCACTTAAACTCAATTTACCTTCCATTTTCTAATTTATTTATAATCAAATTTAATATTGAATTTTATCAACCATCTCTCAAACCATATTTAATTAACTAATTACTTTAATTAGTTCCATTCACTAATTCATTTCAAATCTCAATAAATTTTATTTCCAAACTTTTATTTTATTTAGTCCACTTGAACTAATTCTTCAACTTCACTTTATTCAAATTAAATATCATTCCAATATTCAATTTTCAATTCCATTTTCTTACAAATTAAATTAATTGGTTCATCCACTAATTTATTTCCAACTTAATAAATTTTATTTCAATAACTATTCCATTTAGCCTATTTAGGCTAAATTTTCAAATTTCTCTTATACTTAACTCAAGTTAAGTTTAATCCCATTTCAATATCCAATTACAATTCCATTTACCAATTCCTTCCAGTTCACTTCATTTAATTGGTTTACTTTACTAATTTATTTCATTATCACACTTATTTTATTTAACTCTTCTTAAGTTAAATTTCATTCCAATAATCAAATTCCAAATTTTATACGATTTCAAACTTATTTATATTCCATAAACATTTTTATATAAACTCCCAGAGTTTAAACGATTTCTTAAACATTCAAAATCATTTTTGGAATCATATATAAATATATAAAATCCTTGGTATATCAAATCATTCCTTTGCATTTAAAAATCAAACTCAGTTTTGCAATACAACTCTAATCCAAAACACTAAGGTGGCAATTCCTCCCTTGGAAACTCGAAAATGAACATCGGTGATGCTGCAGTCCTCACCGAAATTATTTTCCAGTGATCGAAGTGAGTTCAGTGCTTTTTTATTCCTTTAAAAAAACACTTTAAATATTTTTATTCCTTTAAAACCATTTTAAACACATTTCAATTCAAAAATATCAATAGGTTTCACTTCCAATTCAAAAATATTTTCAAATAACATCACTTTTATTTTCCAAGACTTCGGAAAACATTTCGAAACCAAAGGGAATTAAATTCCCATATTTTTTCAAATTTTCATCTTTAATCCCTTTATAAATCATTTTTATAAGCCATACCATTTTTAAATATTCCTCTGGAATTTTATTTCATTTCAAATTATAAAACACATTTATAAACTCATATTTATAAATTCCTCTTTGTTATCCTAATTACTTTCTTAGCTTTTGATTGTAATTTCAACTTTTATTCAATTACTATGGCAACAAAGGATAACAGTTTGATATTATCATTTCCTAACAACCAAGCGCATCATATATAACTATAATAATTTCTGAAAAATTATTTCCTTTGTATATAAAAATAAGTTGGGTAAAATTATTTCATTTACCCCATCTTAAAACAATACCGTGTCAAATTGTTCTATTATAGCGCTTAGAGATCCCTATCAATAACGTTAATTACTCGTATTGACCAGAATCCATAAGCCACTCAACAAACCAATCAACACAATATAAAACAATTTTATATTCACTAACAAATACACGCTCATATCTATTAATACACTCAAACTCATTCTAGGGTGCTACTGACCCTATCTCTAATGAGTAATCCCCACCAGAGCCAGGGTTCTCACTTAACCTTCAGCTCTGATACCAAGTGTAATGACCGGGATTTTCGACACCCAAAAATCGACATCAATACGTCCTCTGTATAGAATGCCGAGCAATCGAATGCCGGAAATACCAGATCGTTAAGGAAAAGAAGAAGGAGGTAAAAGAAGAAAATAGAACAACAACACAGAATCTCACAATCGCAGCGGAAAAATATATAATGGATAACAACATGTCTCTATACAAAAGAAACTACAACTGTTAATTATACATTACATCATCAAAGTACAATACATCAACAACACAACACCGGACAGTTATAATAACTTGTCTTCACAAATGCTGAATATACAACCTACAATACACAGCGGAATAAAATAAAATACGTATAATACGTCTTCGTCATCCAGTTCGTCTCCTGAGCTCCATAGCATCCTATCCTGTATCTGCAATACTCGGTCTGACCCGAGCATTATAATAAAATAACACTCGAGTCAGTCTGGAAAACCAGCGTGAGAAAACACACTCAATTTGAATTATTAAAGTTATCAAAATCCTTTGAAAATCAAAGGTATCTCGTAAGACTATGCCATAAATAAACACGACGGGTTTTTACCTTACGATAACCAAAAACATTTCATATCAAATCCTTTGATATTACAATAGTGTCTAAGTACAAATACTTATTCAAATAGCTGAAATGCATACATCTCACATTTCAGCATAGTTGGGCACAATCAAAACTGTATGGCACTTATTGGAGAATGGAATCCATACGAATGACTAGATACTGGGATATCACCTGTCACAGTACACGTCTAGAACAGCGTACTGAGGACCACGCTGGAATCCCCTGCCACACAAGAACGGACTATCCCTTACCTTGACAGACCGAATATGCTATCACCCTGGGTGTTCCCACCCTTTTCCGAGCTCCTTCCATAATCGTAGTAATAATATCCGAGGGTATCTAGAAGGGTGATAAACATACCCTAGTTGGGTGCTACCCTCTTAGCCTTGCTGCATCTCCCCTACTTTTCACTTGTTCCCGGTTGATGAGGCTAGAGGCTACGATTACCTTTTTAGAAATATTCACTTTGAATGCTCATTGTCCTCCAATGACAATGTTCTGATAGCATTCATCCATACCAGTCCGTTCTGGGTTCGAACGGAACCGAAGGCACTATTCCTACTGCATACATTTTGGAATCACCCTTAGGATTAGTAGCAATTAGCCCTTACACTTCACTGCCCCATCTTCGACTCCATGCTCTTGTTTTCACATCGAAAACGTATTCGTTGGGTCGAAGTGGTTTTTGGATAACTTATCCGACCCCGGTCTCTTCAAAACAAAGTTCGATATTTTTCGGTAAACTCAACCCCGGTTCTTTAGGAAATAAATGGATGAAAATAAAATCGGAGATCACCTCCTAACTGTTAGTGGGTGGATTTCCTTATCATCGTCCTAGAAGAACGAAACGAGTTTATACGTACAGTATAGCACCTCGAACGGTAATTGTACCATATAATTCCTGTATTTCTTCTAGATATTTCCAAAGTTACATTTTGGGTCCAGGTTTTTGATAGTCGGTTATTTAACTGTCAAATAAACAATCATTCATCCAAATACTTCATTTTCCACTGAATAACTCCAAATCTCTTTTTAACTTAATTTTTTATAAATTAATTTCCTTATCCAAAATATACGTACTTATCTTATCGAATTGAGTAAATTCTCCAACTATTTTTTTTTTCCAAAAAGAATATTTGAAAACCCTCTTTAAAAATAATATGGAAAGTTCCCAGAGAAATTCAAGACTTAACTGCAGGCACTCACTGCCTCCAATTAAGCCATGCGAGTATACCAATGCTTTTCGAAAACTTTGTTTTAAAATTTTCACAATAATACTTATGAAATTTCTATAATAATTTTCCAAGTTAAACTCTAGGCAAACTACTTTAAATAAAAGTTATTATATAAAATATTAATATTGAATAGTTTATCCCTTTAAAATAATAATACACATAAATTTTTTAAATAATAATTAACTTACTATAAATTAACAGTACTAATTTATTTAGATATACTTTAACAATTTAAAACAACTAAATAATTATTTTTCTAAAATATTCTTAAACACTTTTAAATTTTCTAGTTAATACTTAAAAATCCTCCCTTTTTAAAATAAACTTAACATTTCAAGAAAAATATATTTTCCAACTCCAATATAGCCAGTCTAATCATTTATAAATCCCTCTCGATTTATTTCCAGCTTAATTTACCTTCGAATTTCGTAAATTTCCTTTCACGTTTCTTAAAATAAAATAACTATTTATTTTTAAAACGATTTACCCATATCCCTATAAATTCCACCGTGAATTTCAAATTTTCAAATTATCCATTGATAATTACTTCACTTTATTTTATAAACTTCGTTTATAATTTTCCATAATCTCATTTCGCGTTTATCACCGTTCTCATAGCACTTAATCGATTTTAAATCGATTTTCTAAATTAAATTCCATTTTTAATTTAATTTTCTTAAATATCCCAAATATATTCCAAAATCCACTAATTTCGGATCTCACTTCCTTTTTATGATTTTTAAGTCTTGTTTAAATCTGAAGCATCAATTTCATACTTTATTTTCAAATTTCCTTTTTATTTTCCCAAACTATTTTAAATCTCGATTTTAAAAATAAATTCCTTTTTCAATTAAACAATATTGCTTAAGTTCTATTTTTTTTAAAATCCTTTAATTTAACTTATTTCCAAAATCTCTATGTTCCTTACTTCAAAATTATCAAGCTCAATTTTGAAAACAAACTATTTATTTTACCCAATATTCAATTTTTTTTAAATAAATCCAAAATTTCACTCTAAATATTTTTACTTCCAATTTTCCCTTTTGACTTCAAAAACATTTATTATTGGCTTTTAAAATACTAAAGTCCAGGCT
Source organism: Allium fistulosum (assembly GCA_030737815.1). NCBI lineage: Eukaryota > Viridiplantae > Streptophyta > Magnoliopsida > Asparagales > Amaryllidaceae > Allium > Allium fistulosum. Next base: position 744,162,769 of record CM060905.1, on the reverse strand, counting down.
AATACTACCGTAGCATCCAATAGATTCAAAATGTACTATAATCTACTACAGATTTCTTAAACAGATCATATATCAATATATATAGAATTAAGTTCAACATTTTTGAGGAATCCAGTTGGATCCCTCCAACCTGTTTCCCTGCATCCATAGAAGTTAATACAAATTATAAAAATACCAATCCCACTTCGAGAGGGATATCGCGGTATATAGGGTCATCCGCTATTATGCGTGGCGCATAGGGTCTCATCCGCTATATATATATATATATGGGAATATCAATCACTCCAATATATATACTACTATACATAATAATACATCCAACTGATAATAATTTATCAATCCTATCAAGCAATAAATAATTAATTTTAACTATTTAAGATTAAATACGGTAATCCAAAATTGAGTGAGATTAACACACCTTATTTTTATTACAGATTTTTAAACTAAATCAAACATCGTTCAATTTAATTTAAAAATCCCGACAGACTCCGAAAAATTCCAATCCACCCCTAGGATGTGAATTTTGCAGCTAGGAATTTATTGTTATCGGCTTCGTGATTTTTTTTCGACCTTGCTAGAACATATTATCCATTTTTAACATTCGATATTAAAAATTACTTAAACTTAATGTGAAAATTAACTTAGAAATGACTTATAAAAAAATTTAGCTTTATTGTAATCAGATTTATTACCTAAAATCTCGCGATCCATCTTCACGCTTCTGCTCTTCCTCCACCCTTCGTCTGCCATCCCAACATGCGTGCACACAGTCGCCGAATCTTCTATCGACTTCACCATCCAAATCCCATCACTTCACACATGCAAGTACCACCCAGCCAGAATGCGACATCGCAGCCATTGACCCCATCAGTTCGTGATTCTCTTCCAGGTGACGACGACCAAACTTGATCGAAGTTCACGAGTTCGAGGCAGCTACATCGCCTTCGTCTCATGACCCCACAGCCCCTAGTACATCCACCGCTTAGATAATCGACAGGTGAACCACCCCAAAAATCGAACCCTAGGTCAAACGTCCACCTCGTCTTCGCACTCCAAGCGACTGCTCCCCTCAACCGCCTTCGAGTTTGCCGTCGCGACGATCGCGATTAAGTTTCGTGCTTCCCTCATTTTTTTTGATTTAAAGACATTGCTAGAAAGGCTTTTGAAGACGAAAAAGAAGAGGGTCTTGCGATTATATATTTCCTGATTGTAGAACGAGCTTTCATCTTCTTTTTTTTATTATGAAAGGGACTCGCTGCTATTTTTTTTTTCGAACGATTGAATTTTGAAAAGTGAACTCAGCCGAGTGATGTAAAGGAGAAGAGGGGGCAAGACGTGATGTTGAAAAGGAGGTTGCGTGTAGGGCTGTCAATTTCCGACACGACCCGAAACCCGCACGGAAATTAGCAGGTTAACCCGACCCGTTAATTTGGCGGGTCATTTTCGGGTCAACCCGAATTTGACCCATTTATAAACGGGTGGGTTTCGGGTTGACCCGCTAACCCGAAATTGACCCGTTAACAACCCGTTTATACTTATATAGGTTGAACCGACCCATTTATGACCCGACCCGACCCGTTTATGACCCGTTTATACCTTATACGGGTTATACGGGTTGACCCGACCCGTTTACGACCCGTTTTGACCCGTTTACGACCCAATTATACCTTATACGGGTTGACCCGACCCGTTTATGACTCGTTTACGACCTATTTACACCTTATATGGGTTGACCCGACCCATTTACGACCCGACCCGACCCGTTTATAATCGGGTTACACGGGTCGGGTTGGGTCAACCCGTTTATAAACGGGTCGGGTTCGGGTTGAGCTTTTTCCGACCCGTTTAATAAACGGGTTGACCCGACCCATTTAAAACAACCCGAACCCGACTTGACCCGACCCGAACCCGACCCGACCCCGACCCGACCCGACCCATTGACAGCCCTAGTTGCGTGTAGGGTAAAGCTACAATGACATGAAGGAAAAAGAAAGGGAAGTGATGTGCTGACTAGTCCAAATAAAATATATTATTTTAAATTCAAATCGTCTTGATCTCGTAGCTAAAAACCTTGACCTCCTATTGAGGCGTGCCGTTAGGCGTTCATAATGTTATACCCCTATTCCGAACATAATGGAAAAGGTTTCGAGTCCCAATTCGATCGTATGGAGAAGATAGCTTTTTGGACCCAATTATTATATTGAATTTTTCGATATAAATTTTAGCGCTTTAATATACCGTACGACCAAATGATAACTCCAAACACTATGAAATTTAAAATCCGATAATAATACACTATTACGGATCCAATGGAACCGGTTTCGTCGAATACCGAGACTGTGCTTTAGAAGACTATTTTTAAATGGCAATTTAAGCGATATATTTTTAAAACTGAACAAATCACTTTTAAATTCAATTTAAAAACTTTTATTATCTTCATTATTATCAATATAAATTTTATAACCCTTTAAATTATTTTTAACAAGCTTAAAACTCCAGATTCAATATTTTTCCCAATTTCCAATTATTTAATTCAATAATTAAATTGTCAAATAAATAGTTATATTTGAAATTCAAGTTAAAAATTAACTTTTAAATATTTAAAATCAATTAAATATTCCAATTTCAAATATCCAAAATTCCAGGTCGTTATAATGTCCGTCTTAATATCTCGATTTTGATTCCAAAATTGTTTCGAATTTCAATTTGGGTTATAACTTCAATTTAACCCAATTCGTATTTAAATCCATGATTTAAAAATAATATTGCACTCCTGACTAGTTTGAATTTTTGAAAAATAGTTTGAATAGTTTTTAAAATAGTTTAAGTAATTAAATGTAACGTCCCAGATTTTTCGATGTTGAATTTGGAATATTTAAATGATTTTAAATATTGAAATTGTATTTTAAATTGGTTTTGAATATGGAAAACTTGGGTTTATTTAATAAAATAGATTCAGGATTCAAATATAGTGATTTATTGGACAATTCAACTTTTGAATTTAATAATTGGAATTTGGGTAAATTGTTGAATCTTGAGTTAAGCCTGTTAAAAATAGTCTGAAGGCTTATAAAATTTATATTGATAATAATAAAGATAATAAAAGTTTTTAAATTGAATTTAAAAGTGATTTGTTCAGTTTTAAAATATATCGTTTAAATCGATATTTAAAAATAGCATTTCGAGGCACAGTCTCGGAATTCGACGAAACAAGTTCCGTTGGATCCGTAATATTGTATTATTATCGAGTTTCAAATTTCGTAGCTTTTGGAGTTATCGTTTAGCCGTATGAGATACAAACGCGCTGAAATTTATATTGAAAATTTAATATAATAACTGGGTCCAAAATGATATCTTCTCCATACGATCGAATTAGGACTCGAAACCTTTTTCATTTTGTTCAGAATAGGGGTATAACATTATAATCGCCTAGCGGCATGCCTCGATAGGAGGTCGAGATTTTAAGTTGCGAAATCGAGACGATTTAAATTTAAATAAAATTATATATATATATTGATTAACGTTTATTTTCACATCAGTGCCTTTTGCTTTCTATTCAAATCACTGTTCATTTTCTTTTCAAAAGGCATTTCCCCTAAAACACGTTTCCCTCTTTTCATTCTTTTTAAAATGTCATAGCCGAAACAATTCAAGGACAGAAGATAAATTCATAACTCAAGGAATAATGGCAGACGAAATCCTTTACTTCTCTCTTCAGTTGAAAACAAACAAAACTGGTATAAAAGAAAGACGTATCTCTGCTGCTTCCATCATCTCCTTCCTTAAGTGAAATCCACTCTTCCCTTCTTCAATTCAAAAAGGAAATTATTACAGAAAAAAAGTATACAAACAAGTCGAAACGAAGGAGGGTCAACAACCTCCTTTTTCTCCCGCTTTCAAATTCGAAAGCAATCACGTCGCGGGCTTGGCTAGGGGGTAGGGGAAATCACAATGGGCGATTAAGGCACGGCGGTGCGGCATGCAGGTAGAGGGGAGGCGTGACTGTAAGGTAGTCGACGGTGGACGGTCTCGAGATGGTCGAACTGAGGATGGGGGGCCAAGGCTCATGATTGGTTAGGGAAGCGACGCTGCATGCGTGAGTGAGGCTGTGCAGTTTGGGTCTCGCGTGGGCTCAAAGGATAGGGGTGGTGCTGCGCTTGATTTTAATGCTAGGGGAAGAAGCTCGAGAGATGGTTTGGTGGTGCAGTGTCTAGCTCGAGGTAGCGAGTTATTCAGGCAGTCCTGTAGGGTCTGCAACAATGAGGTATAAGGCAGTTTGTTTTTAATTTAATTTAACAATATATATATGCAGAGAAAATATCTATATAATGAAGAAGAAAATTTTACAGTAAAGAAATTACTATTTATGTTATTACAGAAAAGAAAATATACATACTGTGACTTACCGTTAAATTTTAATAAATATATATATACATATATGTAGATAAACAAACATATATATATATATATATATATATATGTTACCCGGTTGTTTGACCATGTGACAAGAGGCTCGGCATAGAAAGGTCACTCGGCATCTTGCCTTGTTCGGCATTGAAGGGTCGATCGGCATCTTGCCTCGTTCGGCATAGAAGGGTCGCTCGGCGTGAAGCCTCGCTCGGCATGGAAAGGTCGCTCGGCATGAAGCCTCGCTCGGCATGGAAGGGTCGCTCGGCATGAAGCCTCGCTCAACATGGAAGGGTCGCTCGGCATGAAGCCTCGCTCGGCATGGAAGGGTCGCTCGGCATGAAGCCTCATTCGGCATACGAGTGCAGTTCAACACACATCCCTCGCTCGGCATACGAATGCCGTTCGACTTGGATGTGTGGCTCGGCATACGAGTGCCATTCGACACTGAGGCCTCGCTCAGCATTCTCTGGTTCGACCAACCTCGCTCGGAAATTGTCGTTCGGCACCTATGGCTTGGTGCGCAGAAGTTACTTACCAAGGGCATAGGTGCCTTTTCCCTAGGCCCATGAGGGAAGTCCAACCCATCTTCGTCTATAAATAGAAGGGCAGGGGCACAGTGAAATGGACCTTTTTTGGGAGAACACTGGGGAGACTCTGCCGCTTTTAAGCTTTTAAGACTCATTCTTTTCAGTTCAAACTTGTATTCAAATCATTAGTGTACGGATTGTATCTGTATTCAACTACTTGTGAAAGCAATAAAGATTAAAACTCAAAGTGGACGTAGGTAGTTTCGCCGAACCACTATAAATCAGGTGTTCTTGTTCTCTGTAGTTAATTTAGTTTACATCCCTCTGTTTTAATTTATCTTCTTCATTAATCTCTCTACACAAAACTCTCTTTGGGTGTTAGTGACCAAATCTGGTGCTAACATTTTCGAAGAGTGAGTTTCAAGGACAATGGACCATATGAGTTCGAGCTACCCGAGAAGGTGCGTAGCGAAAGACAAGAAGCGGTCTCACCCAATCATCGGTCAAGCTCGGCCTACCTAGTCACTTTCACTCGCTTATTCCATTCAAATAAGGAGAGTGACTTTACTTAATTTATTTATATTTGAGTATTATCACCCCGCATCCAATTAAGATATTCGTGAATAGTAGAAACTCTTATCGCATCTCCCAATTGCCTTCCTCCCTTTGTTCAACCATGATTACTTCCTCAACTCCCATAGGGGGCTTTATGTTCATCCTTTCAAGAGGTTTCCGACTCAGTCCTGAACTGCTTCCCCCTAGGGAGATTGGAAAATTCGTTCACTTGGTTGACTTCTGTGCTTTCATGGACTTTTGGGACTTCTTCCTCTCCTTTTCAGTCGAGCCAATTTGAACTTCCGCAGTTCCTTTACGAGCTCATTAGTCTTAGGTTTCTGATTAATTAAGCCTAGGCAAGTTTTGAATGAAGCTTAGGAGAAGTGAGCTAGACCCAGGTTCTTCCCTATGGTCCCTTCTGGTCCGGAACATTCTTATCGCAGAAGAACGGAGAAGGAGTGCTTTCCGGAAGTGAGACAGACGACTATTTTCATAGAGAGAGAGAGCACTAGATAGAAAAGATAGTTCTTTTCTATTATATTAGTCATTGAGAAGCATTCTCAGGCCATTAGGATCTACTTTGTAGCTACTGGATTGAAGAAATCCCTCGAAGGAGATCCAAGTCATTCACAGAAAATCCGTTGATTCTACTCAGAGTTTCTACCAATAACTCTACAATGGGAAGACCACGTACTAGATCAGCCTCCCACAACACAGATGTCAACGAGACTGCTAGTGTCCAACAGGTAGGACCCAACAATCAACAGATTAATCTGGGCACAGGGACTGTCACTGCCCAAAATCAAATGGAAGCTGTCACTAGGACAGAGTTCAACGAGCTGATGAGAGAACTCAAGGAGAGCATGAGACAACTTAGCGACCAGATCCAAGCTAACGCCAACCTTATGACCCAGCTTACTCAACAACAACATCAGAATGCTGGAGGAAGCCCCGCTCCTTATTCCTTCTCCGACAGCTCTTCCTCGTTTGATGAACCTCCCAAGCGTAGACGTTGTAGAACGGAATCAACGCAAATAGGTGCTGCTGATCGATCAACCAGGGATGGTCCGAGTTCTCTACCTGGAGCAATGGCACCTCACTTACACCAAGAAAATCACACTCAAGCTGGAACAGGAAACTTAGGATCTGGAGTACGAGTGGAAGATGGACAGCCGACACACCAAGGTCCTAGTGATGCTGGTCTCCAGAACACGCACTTGGTAGATCGCCAACGGAGGAGATACCGACCAGAACGGTCTCACAGGACAGACACCAACCTGCCATCTTCCATACAAACCCCAGACATATCAGCTATGGTCAGACAGTTGACGAAAGAGAATCAAGGCTTATCAAATGATGATTGAGGGATATCCAGGAGTCATACTCGGTTCACAGATGTTATCTTACAGGCCGATTACCCTAGGAAGTTTAACATGCCGACTATTCCAGTCTATGAAGGAAAGACTGATCCCCGACAGCATGTGATGAGGTATGAATGGATGATGGACTCAACTAGAGCAAAAGATGCAACCAAGTGTAGATGTTCCCCAATAACTTTATCTGGAATCGCTATCATGTGGTTCACCCGATTTCCTCCTCGAACTATCTCCAACTTTGATGAGTTAGCGACGAAATTTGTGGAACAATTCAGGATTCATGCCACTCGTCCCAAGGATGTGATGTCCTTGTCCAGTGTGATTCAGACTCTAGGGGAGTCGTTGAAAGAGTACTTACAGAGATTTCATGTTGCCGCAACTGAAGTTAGCAACCCCAACGACCATGCTATTTTAATGGCCATGATGCGAGGGGTAAATCCGGATTCATAGTTTGGAGATTGGCTTGCAAGAAAGCCTCCTACTACGCTAGAACGTTTTTATTCAAAAGCACACCAATTTATAAGAAAGGAGGAAGCTAGGTGGACAAGGCGATATAATGCATGGGTAAGTGGCAAGGAGGCTGTGCAGAGTAACATCGCTGTAAAACAATCCGGTGACAACTCTGGAAAGGTACAAGTCAATGTTCAAAACAAGCCTGAACAATCTAAAGGATCCGATGGGGGAAATCCCAGAAAGAAAAGGGAAGCTAGAAAGTGGAAACCAAGGATCCTAACTTACAACGAGTACAGTCCTATGAATGCATCTCTGGAAAATATTTACCTGTCAACTTGTAATACTTTCCAATATCGAAAGCCACGCCCAAAAGAGTCTACTGAAGAGCAAAAGCGGACTGGGAAGTATTGCCGCTTCCATGAGACTTACGGGCACAATACTGAGGAGTGTAGGCACCTACATGATGCTATAGAAAAGTAGATTAGATAGAAAAAGTTGTAGGAGTTTGTAAATAAACCTCAAGAGGGTGGACAGGGAACGTCCAATCCCGGTCACGCACCAGCTCCACGTCACCTTGAGGAGCCTGCTCGGACCGTGGGTAGACTGGTCATAAACACGATAGTAGGCAGACCTCACCCTGCAGATAAGAATTGGCAAGAAATGGAGTGGTATGCTAACTCCTTGAGGCATGCAGATTTTGAGTGTTGTTCGAATATGGAGGATGTGACCCCCGCTAAACAGCAACGCATGATGACAGACGATATAGTATTCAGGAGCAGAGATGCTGATCAGGTGGAGGCTCCTACCGTTGACCAGATGGTCATATCTGCAACAATCGGGCCAACATTTGTGAAAAGAATTTTGATCGATTGTGGAAGTTCTGTTAATATCATCTTCAAAAAAGCATATGACCAAATGAAGATGGAGACAAAAGATTTAAAACCATCTAAGGCTCGTATCCACAGTGGGTTATGTTGAATTTCCAGTTGAACTTGGGCAAGGCGAACGTAGGAGGGTGCGAATCCTACCTTTCATAGTTTTGGATGTTGATTTTCCTTACAATGTATTTCTGGGTCGACCGGCCTTGGCAGAGTTCAGGGCAGCTTTAGCCCCGTGGTGTTTAACTCTGAAATTTCTGACAGACCAAGGAGTTGGTGTTTTACATGGCGATCAGGCGACTGATCGTGCATACTATGTGGCTGAACTGAGAGAGGCCCAGCAAAGAGAGAAGGGAAAGGTTGTGGACAACTCCGTCCATAACCGGGTCATTGAAAATTGACAAGTAATGCCCGAGCCCTGGCTCGGGCAACATGAGCGGCTCTGTAGAGACATAGATCCGAGAGATGATGATGAGGAACCCAGGGAAGAAAAAGCAGTGCTGGCTGAACTGACGATTGATATTTCAGTCAGCCGAGATGATTCGTCGCGAGTACTTAAGATTGGGTCACAACTCAGCCCCTCGATGACCGAGGATCTCACTGATTTCCTCCGAGCGAATCTGGATGTTTTCGCTTGGACACATTCTGATATGTGCGGGATTTCTCCCGTTATTGCGAGTCATATGTTGAACATAGACTCGAAGTACGTTCCAGTAAAGCAGAAAAGGAGAGGCATGGATCCGGAGAGGTCCGTGGCTCTCAAAGAGGAAGTGGACAAACTCAAAGCCAATGGGTTCGTCCGCGATGCCCTCTACCCAGAATGGGTCTCTAACCCTGTACTAGTGAGAAAAGCGAATGGGAAATAGAGGACTTGTGTTGATTACTTGGATTTAAACAAAGCATGCCCCAATAATAGTTTCCCATTACCTAGAATTGATCAGCTGGTCGACTCAACGGCAAGCCATGAGTTATTATCATTTATGGATGCGTACTCGGGATATAATCAGATCCCGATGCACATTCCTGATCAAGAACACACCAGTTTCGTCACTTGCGTTGGACTGTACTGTTATGTAGTGATGCCTTTTGGGCTGAAAAACGCAGGGGCGACTTATCAACGCTTGGTGAATCGGATGTTTAAAGACCAAATTGGAAGAACAATGGAAGTCTATGTGGATGACATGCTCGTGAAGTCACGACAGTCAAATGACCACATTCGAGACTTGGCGGAAATGTTTGATATACTCAGGAATTATGGAATGAAAATTAACCCATTGAAGTGTTCCTTTGGTGTTGCATCGGGAAAGTTTTTGGGTTTCATTGTTAATGCACGAGGGATTGAAGCTAACCCGGAGAAGATTCAAGCTATCCGAGACATACGAGTACCCAGAACTATAAAGCAAGTACAAAGCTTGAATAGAAAAGTAGCCGCGTTGAGTCGATTCATATCCAGGGACACAGATAAGTGTATTCCCTTCTTCGATGTAATAAAGAAAGGAAAAAGAAATTTTGAATGGACGCCCGACTACGAAGACGCATTCCGAGATCAGGTAAGGCATTTGGAAAGGCCCCCGGTGCTGTCGAAGCCTGTAGACCATGAAATGTTGTATGTGTCCTTGGCTGTATCCCAACATACTATCAGTACGGCTTTGGTTCGCGAGGAGGACCGAGTTCAAAAGCTGGTGTACTACGTCAGTAAACGTCTAACGGGGGCAGAAAGAAATTATCCTAAAATTGAGAAATTGGCCTACTGCTTGGTGATTGCATCACGCAAGCTAAGTCCGTACTTCCAGGAACACTCGATCAGTGTTTATACCAATCAACCCTTACGACAGGTACTCCAACGACCGAAAACCTCTGGAAGGATGTTAAAATGGAATATCGAGTTGAGTCAGTTTGATATTACCTACCTGCCGTGAAGGGCCATACAAGGGCAAGCACTAGCAGACTTCATTGCTGAATTCACCATGTCAGACGAATCAAACGATTATGATGTTATTCCGCCTATTCGATGGAAACTATACACTGATGGGGCATCCAACGACCATTGTTCTGGAGCTGGTATAATTCTGATGACTCCCGAAAACCGATCAATTTGTTACGCTTTGAAACTCAATTTCCCAGCCACAAACAACGAAGCTGAGTATGAAGCATTGATTGCTGGCTTGAAACTTATCAGGGAACTCGGAATAAAATCGATTGAAATCTTTTGCGACTCACAATTGGTAGTGTACCAAGTTCGTGGAGACTATCATGAAAAGGGGCAGAGACTCGCCACATACCTTGCACGAGTTCAAGAACTATTGGCGGACCTTCAATACTATGATATTTCCCATGTCCCGCGCGAGCAAAACAAGGAGGCTGATTCATTGGCAAAGTTCGCAAGTACAGGCGATGCACAGCAAATGGGCTTGGTTCCCGTCCAAGTTTTACAATCTCCGAGTATAAACGAAATGGAGATATATTTTGTTCTAGAAACAGAAATTGAAAAGGATTCATGGATGACCCCATTCAAACAATACATACTACTTGTAACCTTACCCGATAGAAAGAACGAGAGGCGATAAGTCATTCGTAAGGCTTCAAGATATAAAGTGCAAGATGGAATACTATATCGGAGGGGGTTCTCGGTCCCCTTACTCCGGTGCATCGCCCATGATGAGATAAAACGAGTTTTAATGGAAGTGCACGAAGGAGAATGTAGCGACCATACTCGGAGGCAAACAATCGCAAAAAGATCCTCCGCTATGGATATTATTGGCCAACTGTAAATCGAGATGCTGCTGACTACGCGAGAAAGTGTGACAAATGTCAAAAGTTTGCGAAAATCCCAAGAGCTCCGCCAACGGAACTCACTCAAATGGTTAGTCCTTGGCCATTTGCAATTTGGGGGATCGATATAACCGGTTCCTTACCGATTTCCAGGGGTGGTGCAAAGTATGCAATTGTTGTGGTTGATTACTTTACTAAGTGGGCAGAAGCAGAGCCTTTAGGTACGATCACCACCAAAAAAGTAATTAATTTCGTTGTACAAAACATCATATGCCGTTTTGGCCTCCCGCGAACTATCATTATGGACAATGGAACTCAGTTTGAGAGTAGAGAATTCAAAGAATTTTTCCAAAAATATCATATTGATAAAAGGTTTTCGGCAGTTGCTCACTCTAAAGCGAACGAACAAGTGGAAGCCGTAAATAAAATAATCAAGCTAATATTAAAGAAATAACTGGAAAAGGCTGGAGGCAAGTGGGTGGATGAGCTTCCGACAGCGCTTTGGGCTTACAGAACCACCCACAAGTCTGCAACTGGCCATACTCCATTCACCTTGGCGTACGACACCGAAGCTGTGATACCCATGGAATTTGAAGTTCCTTCTCATCGGGTAACCTAACCCTAAGACGAATCAGAATCTCTTATTGGAATCACTGGACTTTGTTGATGAAAAACGTGAAGAAGCTGATTTGAGAGCGGCTGCACATAGGAACAGAATTGCTCGATATTATAATGAAAAAGTCTGACCAAGAAGTTTCGATGTGGGCGATCTTGTTTTGAAGCGAGTCTTTCCGGCCCCATCACATATGAATCCCACATGGGAAGGTCCATATGTCATCGAACGGAAGCTTGGAGAAGGAACTTTCAAGTTAGCAACCGTTGATTGCGTGACGCTCCCTAGAGCATGGAATAGCGAACACCTGCGCCGTTACTACACTTAGCCTAATTATTTCACATTTTAGCTGTAATTATTTCCAGTTATGTTCCTTTCGTTGTTTTTAATTGTCAGCATGTAATAAGACAATTTAGTTTGTCTTTATTTGTTATAATTAATAAATAATAAAGGCTTGAAGCCGTCTTTTCCATGATCTATTGATGTCACCATATAGTACGATTCTGTAGCGAAAATTAAATTGCGTTATTCTATCTGGCGTATGAATGTGCACCCAAACCTGAAAAATCTCTAAGTCCTCGAGTGCGGACTAGAGCACTCTGAGTCCCCAGAGTGCGAGCTAGAGTATAAACGACTGAAAAATCTCTAAGTCCCCAAAGTGCGGACTAGAGTACTCTGAGTCCCAGAGTGCGGGCTAGAGTATAAATGACTGAAAAATCTCTAAGTCCCTAGAGTGTGGACTAGAGTACTCTGAGTCCCCAGAGTGCGGGCTAGGGTATAAACGACTGAAAAATCTCTAAGTCCCCAGAGTGTGGACTAGAATACTCTGAGTCCCCAGAGTGTGGGCTAGGGTATAAACAACTGAAAAATCTCTAAGTCCCCAGAGTGCGGGCTAGCATATAAACGACTGAAAAATCTCTAAGTCCCCAGAGTGCAGACTAGAGTACTCTGAGTCCCTAGAGTGCGGGCTAGATTATAAAAGACTAAAAAATCTCTAAGTCCCCAGATTGCGGACTAGAGTACTCTGAGTCCCCAGAGTGCGGGCCAGTGTATAAACGACTGAAAATCTCTAAGTCCCCAGAGTGCGGACTAGAGTACTCTGAGTCCCCAGAGTGCGGGCTAAAGTATAAGCGACTGAAAAATCTCTTAAGCCGCCACAGTGCGGACTAGAGTACTCTGAGTCCCCAGAGTGCGGGCTAGAGTCTAAATGACTGAAAAATCTCTAAGTCCCCAGAGTGCGGACTAGAGTACTCTGAGTCCCCAGAGTTCGGAATAGAGTATAAACGACTTGAAAAATCTCCAAGTCCTCAGAGTGCGGACTGGAGTACTCAGAGTCCCCAGAGTGCGGACTAGATATAAATGACATCAAAATCTCCAAAGTCCCCTGAGTGCGGACTGGAATACTCTGAGTCCCCAGAGTAAGGATCAAAGTATAAGCGATCCAAAAAATCTTCGAGTCGTATGGAAGTGAACTAGGGCTTAAGTAACTCACAAGATTTCAAATTTCGACTACGAGTTATACAGTAAGCTGAACAACAAAAGTCATTTAAAGGACAAAGAATGAAGTTTTATTCATTCAAAATGAAGTCCTACTACAACCCTTCCCAAACTCGGGGCCAAAAGTCTATTTACAACGGCTATGAAAATAAATAAAAATGATTACATAATCCAGGCTGATTCTCATTGAACGAGCATGATAGTTACTTCTTCGGCTTCTTCTCCTTCTTCGATTTCTCAGATGACTCCTCCCCCACGTGTTTTCTCTTGGACGTTTTGCTCATCTGAGAAGGGGTGTCAGAGGAAGGAGGAACTTTTAATGGCCTGGTCCCACCTGGAAGAATAATCTTCAAAGGCCTGTTCAGTGGATCGTCGAGCTCTACCACTTGAGGCTAGGCCTTAATTTCGGCTTTCTTTCTCCCCTCTTCAGTAACCTGTTCCTTCATGCTTAGCTTTGAGGTGTGTTTGGAAGCACCAGTAATTTCAACTTCGTAATGTTCCTCGACGGGCGACCGATCGTCGGATTTGTTTTCGTTGAGCGCCTCAATCACTTGAGTGTCAGGTCCGGGAGTATCTTCCGCTCCAGTTGCTTCTCCCGTTCTCTCCTCCTTCTTCGTGGTGGCATCGCTCCTTAGAGTAGGCACGGGATCAAGATGACCTACGCGGAATAATAAGAAACAAGTGTTAGAATACATTTATCGCTTACTGAAAGCAAAGGCCCTTTGGACTTTGAAGGGGAAATTATGTACCCATCTCTGGTTAGCTCTCGACTGTTCGGGGAGTTTTGCCTTCTGGGATAGGAGATAGAACATGAATACCAAGACCGGGATCTTTGGGGTCATACCCAATGTGTTTTTCGAAGGGGTCAAGTGGTAGGCGATTAGTCGGTTGAGTAAGGGAAGGAACTGTAGGCTCGGCTCCGGACGGGCCAACAATGTCACTTTTTTCCTTTGATGTGGGCGAGCCTTTGCTGAAAAGAACCTTCGCTGCAGACAAGTCCGAAGGCTCGTTCCCCCAAAGGAATTCCTTTACCAAGGCCCCTTCATTAATCTCTTCTGTTCCCGATTCAACTTTCTTAATTTTTATAAGAGTGTCCCATGCCTCGGCTAGAGATTCGAGGTAACCCTCACCAAGAAAAGTCAAATCCCGATGCATGAGGACGCAAGCGTTGTATTCTGCTATAAGCGGGTCGAACAAGCTCTTGATCTCCTCCCTACTGGCCTCGGCAGTTGTCTCAAGGCGCGAATCGATATCAGAGAGCGCCATCTTTTTACCTTCCTCGCGGGCTATCTCTTTCAGTGCTTCGGCTCTGGAAAGCTCCTCATCTAGTTGTGTTTTGAGGAGTCGAGTGGCAACAATCTCATTGCAATATCATTGGGACTCCTCCTGAGTAGCTATTTTCTCTTCCTTCTCCTTAGAGAGTAGCTCTTCCAACTCTTTGATGTGTTGAGCAAATGCATCTCTTTCTTTTTGAACATAATCTTTCTCTAAAGCTAAGGCCCCGTAATGCTGAACCGCTTCGTCGATTTATTTCTTATGCGTCGTCTCCAAACGACTAATGGCCTCTGCTGTGTCTTTAGCATTCTTTTGGGCAGCTTCGAGTCGAGACTTGTATGAAGAGAGCTCTTCATCCTGAGCTTTAATGATGTCTTTGTCATGAATAGCCTCGAGCTTTAGACGATCGATTTCGTGTTGATGCTCAATAGAGACTTTCGAGACTTTTTCAACCAAATGGATGAATGCGTCATGTTGAACGTAGACGTCGTTGTTACATGCAATGGCACTTTGTTTGACATGTCTCGGAATGGGATGGATCGCCGGAAGGAACTTCGGACCATCAAAGCATATCTTGGGGAACGTAGCCTTGAGCTCGGCTAGCTTTTCCGATACCGACGGATCTTGTGCGGGAGTAGAAGGAGTTGGTTTTGAAACTACAGTTTTATTGTGAGGCCTTGTGCTGGAAGAGCCTGAGTGTTGATCGTGGGGAGTATCAGACTGGGACCCTTTGTGGCCAGATTTCTCCCTACCTTTTTCCAGGAGAGAAGGAGAATCGTAATGAGATGAAGGCTGATGGTAAGTTTTCCTTCGGGATGACGAATCCCGGGAGCGGTAATCTCTGTTGCTGTCATCATCTCTATCCCGACATTTTCCAGAGCCTGAATCCAATCCAGAGTGGTGGAATATGGAGGACCCGCGCAGGCGATCAAATCCATGAGAGCGTCCCATATCACCTGTACAAAGTCAAATGAGCATGAGTTAGTTAAAGTCGAATAATAGCTTAAGATTAAGTGCGGAGTGTAGCGTGAGTGTGGTTGTGTGTGTCCTAGTGTTTCCCTCCGACGGACCAACTTTTTTGGCTTTACTTATCGGAGTTTTCTCTCCCTGATTTTGGACTTGAGCGCCTTCATCGCCTTTCGCGGGCGAGCAAAGCTTCAAGGCTTCCGGATCATCGAAGCCATAATTAAGCAAATCGTCGGGAATAGTGCGGTCCGACAAGCCTCTCAATGAACTCTCTAAGTGTTGAGGAGAAGGCTCTCTCTCTACCGAAGTGATTGTGACCTTAGAGGTTCCGACCGCTTTCTTTTTCCTCAATTTGTAAGTTAATTTCTTCTTTCCCTTTGAAGGAGGAGGCGTTACTTCAATGTCGTGTACCTCAACCACCGGTTCCAGAGTGGGATTGACATTTTCACCCGATGCTTCGGGCACCTTAGTTTCTCTAATCTCACCCTCCTCAGGTGTGTCAGAGGCACCATGTGACGAAGGCTCAACTAGCCTTTTGCCTTTGTCCAAAGCAAGTCTAGTTGTAGTGGCGCCATGATGAAGACTTATTCGGTGACCTTCCGCCAACAGCCCAAACTTCGAGAGCGATTCGTTTGAAATAATGGACCTAATGTCCCGGTCTTCCACAAAGGCAGCCCGGATAGCTTCAACGACCTCAGAATACTCAGAGCCTTCGAGACGTGGGCCGATACCTATAAAAGTAGAAAAAGAGTAAGAAAAGGTTCGATTTCCACCAAATGCAAGTATTGATCCAGAAAAGAAACTTACTCCCTTCCACCAGACTCCTTGCAAAGCCAGGGGGACAGCGCACGTAAAACTACTCTTGCTTATACTGGGCAAATTTGCTCCATGCCCCTGTGAGGATTTTGCACTTGCTATGTGGCTCGAGGAATACAAAGGATGGGCTGTCGGACCGTCTCTTGAAATGGTAAATGTAGCAGATATCGCCAGGAGTCGGAAGCCTGAATAAAATACTCATGAAGAGAATGCACGTGCCATATAAAAATGTGTGACTGTTGGGATGTAACTGCGCTGGGGTGATCTCCATATATTGCAGTAGATCGCGGAGGAAAGAGTTGAATGGTGGCACGCTACCAACCCATCACATAAATTTGTTGCAGGCCGTATATCCGACTGGGGGCAAGTGAGGATGATCTTGTCCCGACGGAACCAGCACATCGTCAAAAGGAATCCCATGTATTGAGCATATGCGACGAAGAGCACTTTCGTTAATTCTCAAAGCTTGAGAATCGGCCGGATTGTCTAGGAAGATCGCTGCATCCAAGGCGTCGGTAGCCAAGTCAATGGAAGCGATCGTGGGGCTCGGAATATCTTGTACAAGAGTAGTCGATGGCTTTGAAGTTCCAACTACTTCTTGTCGTGAAGTTTGCTCAAGTCTATTTGAGACTATGGCAAAGCTGGATTTTCTAGACATCTCTGATGAATGTTGGATCTGATGAAACACCTGTTTGAACTATACTTGAAAAACGATCAACATTAGACATAACAACAAAAATACTCCCCCCGTGTGGTGTGTGAACTAGTGCAACCATTCAAGTATAAGTGCCAAAGAATTACAAGTCGTAAAGTTGATGAAATAAAGTTAAGCTTTGAACTTTCGTCTTCGAAGACCGTCATCGCTGACCATCTCTGAGAGCTTGTCGTATGATGGTCTCTATTTTGAACTCGGCATCGACACTGTACGTGGAAGTTTATTATCTGTTTTAGTCAAGTTAAGTTCAGGTTTATAGTTGTTGAAACAAAGAGATTATTAGTCCAGATTAGTTCGATATGCTTGTTCGCTTAAGTCCTTGTCCTTGTTCACTGTCATATGTTCGGGCATAGGAAATAAGTTAAGTCAACATGCATTATGTTCGAGTTGAGATGGTTCTGACTGTTGTGGCCTATTACCAGACTTAACGCCGAACGATACTGCAGAGACTCGACTATTTATTGCCTGCGTCACTCTCCTACCTTCCCTCTCCACCGTTCGGCATGCGGCAAGTCATGCCGAACCGCAGTCATGCCGAGCCGCATCGCTCGACACTTTGCCCTCAACTCCTACTTCTCTCTTGCACTCCCTCTCTACCGCTTGGCATAGATGAGTCCTTCGGCAAGTCATGCCAAGCCGCATCGCTCGGCACTTTGCCCTCAACTCCTACTTCTCTCCTGCACTCCCTAGTACCTCGTTCGGCATAAGGGAGTCATGCCGAGCCATGGTCATACCGAGCCACATCGCTCGACACTCTAGACCCAACTTCAACTTCACTCCTACACTCCCTCTCCATCGTTCAGCATGTGGAAGTCATGCCAAGCCACAGCCATACGTCTTCCTCCAACTCATTTCTTCAAATAAACTAAATATCACCACTTTAACTCGCATGCCACCCACGACCAACAGTCCCTACCCTCACCGATTCTTACTGAGCTGACACCCTCTTCCTTCCTCCTCTCCATCTAATCCTAAGTCTCGTTTAAACCCCAGATCCATCTTCCCAATCTATACGACTTCCATCATTTTCGAGTTAAATGAAAGTCGCAAATTCGAATTTTGTATGAAACCCCTAATTGGAGAAGGTCAAAAAAGTAAGGGGTTCATACCTAGGAGAAGGGGTCGAAGTCTAGTGAAGTACACGATTTAGAAGTGGAATCCACTCAGGCTTGCTGTTGAGGGCAGTCGAGAGGTAACGTATGGCACTCGAGAATTTAAAGAAAGGTTGAGATGTTAGCAAGAGTTTGGGGAAAGGTGAGTTCATAAAGGTGTTAGAGCGGAGGTAAAAGGTAAAAGGGAGGAAGAGGAGAAGTATTGAATTTTATAGTAGGAAGGAAAGAAGGTGAAGAGACAGTGACCGGTAGAACTGGTCAAGGCACCTCGGTCGTTCGGCATCAATATGTCGTTCGACATCAATGCCTCGTTCGACATTCAAGCCTCCCTCTGCATCCAGGAGTTCGTAATGGTCCACTATCGAGGATAAAGAACAAGGGCTTAAAGAGAAACGCGGAGTGCTCATGGTTCAAAGCGCATCATGTTCATCCACATGATACACTTTGGGGGGCAAGTGTTACCCGTTTGTTTGACCATGTGACAAGAGGCTCGGCATAGAAAGGTCGCTCGACAACTTGCCTCGTTCGGCATTGAGGGGTCGTTCGGCAACTTGCCTCGTTCGGCATTGAGGGGTCGATCGGCATAGAAGGGTCGCTCGGCGTGAAGCCTCGCTCGGCATGGAAAGGTCGCTCGGCATGAAGCCTCGCTCGGAATGGAAGGGTCGCTCGGCATGAAGCCTCGCTCGGCATGGAAGGGTCATTCAGCATATGAGTGCAGTTCAACACACATCCCTCGCTCGGCATACGAATGCCATTCGGCTTGGATGTGTGGCTCGACATACGAGTGCCGTTCGGCACTAAGGCCTCGCTCGGCATTCTCTGGTTCGACCAACCTCGCTTGGCAATTGCCATTCGGCATCTATGGCTCGGTGCGCAGAAGTTACTTACCACGGGCTGAGGTGCCTTGTTCCTAGGCCCATGAGGGTAGTCCAACCCATCTTCATCTATAAATAGAAGGGCAGGGGCATAGTGAAATAGACCTTTTTTGGGAGAACACTTGGGAGACTCTACCGCTTTCAAGACTCATTCTTCTCAGTTAAAACTTGTATTCAAGTCATTAGTGTACGGATTGTATCTGTATTCAACTACTTGTGAAAGCAATAAAGATTAAAACTCAAAGTGGACGTAGGCAGTTACGCCGAACCACTATAAATCGGGTGTTCTTATTCTCTGCAGTTAATTTAGTTTACATCCCTCTGTTTTAATTTATCTTCTTCATTAATTTCTCTACACAAAAGTCTCTTTGGGTGTTAGTGACCAAATCTGGTGCTAACAATATATATATATATATATAGATAAGGTTTTGGAAAATATAGGAATTTTAAAATGTGTAGAGTTTATATAAAAATTAGATTTTTAAATGTATATAGGTCATTTTTATAAGTATATAGGTAGTTTCAAAGGAAAATAAATATACATATACACATTTTAAATCTACTAATTTATTTTAAAAATATGTATTTAGGGTGATTAGTTTGTTTAATAAACTTATTCAATTATTTTAGTTACTTGAAAATTATTTATCATAGGGAATTAGTTTAAATCAAATTATTAGTTTAAATTAGATTATTAAATGGTAATTGATTGTCCGATTATTTCAAATGTTAATAAACCGTATAAATGTTTATACAAGGTCTAAAGTCGTGAAACCAAGGCAAGATTGAAGTATATTGCAAACAAAAATAAAGGTGAGATTTTCTCACTCATTCAGATTACTTATTAAAATTTAAATGTTAAATTTAAATTTATTGGATGCCGGACTTGATTGATAAAATTATAATTTATCTATTGGATGTTATATATATATATTGTAGTATATATTAGTATTGGAGTGATTGATATTCCCGCATTATATAGTGGATGAGACCCTATGCGCCCCGCATAATAGCGGATGACCCTATATACCGCGATATCCCCCTCGAAGTGGGATTGGTATTTTTATTTGTTGACTAACATCTATGGATGCAGGGAAAAACATGTTGGAGGGATCCAACAGGATTCCTCAAAGATATTTATTGTTCATATATATGTTGATATATGATATGATGGATAAATTGATATGGGTTGTGTGTGAATTGAATAATAAAATGTTAAATAACATGGGAATTTAATTTGGTATTTTTAAATACCATAAATAATTAAATTGAAGGAATTTAAAAGGAAATTTGAATAGTGAATTATTTATACTGGAAATTGAAGTTATTTCTAAAGGGAATTAAGTAGAATAAAAAAAAATATTAGCCTGAGTTATACTTAACTATTTGCAAATTGGTTTAAGTAAAGACTTGAACTTTAAAATTATATACTAAAGGCTTGAAGAGATATTGGAATCGGTAAATAGATCTGAAATAAAAATGGAATTTTATTAAGGAATAAAATTATAAAAATGGAATTATAAATAGAATTTGTTTTTTTAAAATAGATGAAAAACTCAAAGGAGTTTATAAATTTATAAACGGGGTTTATAAGTAAGATAAAATGATATTAGTGGATATGTGGAAAATATAAATTAATGGTGTGGACTTATATCGAGTTATGAGAATTGTTTTGAAAAAGAAATAGTGGAATATATTTCAAATATGGGAAATGGTGATAAATTTGGATATAGTTGATGTGATACGAATCAGGAGAAAATTATGAATTTAATTGGTGAATATTGGTTTTTCTTAAAAATGGATTTTCGTGCGAAACGAGTTGGGAATATACAAATAAAGTTGTAAATGATTCTTGTTAAAAGAAATAGGGAATAAGATGAATATTTTCCAAGTGTTGAGTAACTAATGAAGTGGGAAAAATATTCTAAGTATCGGGCAAGGGTTGAAATTTGTTCCGTGGGAATAAAAGGGATTTGAAAAATATTTTCAAAGTATGGAAATAATATCTTGAGTAGATATTTTGAAATAAATAATTTGGGAAATTATTTAAGGCCTGATGGTTGCTTGTGGATGTTATATGATAGTTAAATAACTGACTATCAATATTAGCCAATGCGCTGATCGTTTTGAAGAGACCGAGATCAAATTTAATCATCCGAAAACCAGTTCGATCCGGTTTGAACGCTTACGAATGGATACCATGAAGATGATGAAGACGGTGATTCGGTTTGTCCAAACCCAGGGCAACTATGGACGAATGCTATCAGACCATCGTCATTGGAGGACGGTGAGCGTTCTAAGTGGATGTTTGCCAAAAAGGTAATCGTAGCCTCAAGCCTCATCAACCGGGAATGGCTAAAACAGGGAAGGTGCAACAAGGCTAATTGGGTAGCATCCAAGTACGGTAAGGTCATCCCTGTCTAGAGTCCCTTTATTTCGGCTGTGTGGTGGTTGTTAGCTCTAACCGCGGGGTGATCTTATTCGGACTATCCAGTAAGGGGTAGCTTCGGTCTTGTGTTGCAGGGGATAGGGAGTGGTCCTCGGTACGCTGATCTAGGCTAGGTACTGTGATGGGCGGTACCCCAGTAGCCCCACCATTGTATGTAATCCAATCTCCAATAAGCGCCCGTACGGTTTTGATTGCGCCTAACTATGCTGAAACGTGAGATGCAAACATTTCAGTTATATTCTATTTACTTTCTATAGACACTATTATAATATCAGACGGATTTGATAGAAAAGTTTTGGTTATCGTAAGGTAAAATCTCGATATGTTTATTTGTGGCGTGGTCTTACGAGATACCTTTGTTTTCAAAGGATTTTCGAAAATATAATAATAATCCAATTGAGTGTGTTTTCTCACGCTGGTTTTCTCACGCTGGTTTTCCATACTGACTCAGGTGTTGTTTTATTATGATGCTCAGGTCAGACCGAGCATTACAAATTCAGGATAGGATGCTATGGAGTTCAGGGAACGAACTGGATGGAAAGACGTACTTTCGTACTTGATTTTTATTCCGATGTGTAAGGACAAGTATTAAAATGTCCAAATTTGATGTATTGGATTGTTGTACTCTGATAATGGTATGTATATTAACAGTACATATCTTGTATTTAAAATCTGTTATTATATTATATATTTTGTTCCGCTGCAATTGTGAGACTCTGATGTTGTTTTTATCTTCTTCTTCTACCTCTTTCTTCTTTAACCCTAATGACCTGGTATTTCCTGCACTTGAATATTCGGCAGTTTATACAGTGAACGTATAAATGTCGATTTTCGGGCGTCGAAAATCCTCGGCCTTTACATTAAAATAGTTAAAATAGTTTAAAAGGTTACAATAGTTAAAAATAGTTCAAATGGTTAAAATAGTTAAAAATAGTTTAAATGGTTAAAAATAGTTTAAGTATTAAAATGGCTTATATAGCAGAATCGTTTGGAAAATCCAAAATAATTTGAATATTTAAAAAGATAGATTTAAACAGTTTATATCAAAATAATTTATTTGAAAATAGTTTCAAAGTCAAATCAATTTAATTCCGACTTCCTAATTCAAATCAATTCCAATTTCCATTCAATCGATCCAATTTCGATTTCAATTCAAATCAATTTCAACTTCGGTTTCAAATTAATTAAATTCCACTTTCGAATTCAATTAATTCAATTTCAATTTAAAACCATTCCAATGCCAAGTTAAAACCATTTCGATTTAGCAATTCCGTGTTCGATTTTCAAAACATCGATCCAAAATACTTAAATCAACTTTACCTTCAATACCCAATTTGAAATCCAAATATTCAAATACTTTTACTTAGTAAAATTCAAAGTTCGAATAAAAGTCCCATCCTTTGAATCAAATCAATTTCTGAAATTTAAATCATAATTCGATTATAACTTAAAAATCTCAACTTCAATTATTTAAAACATATAGTTTATCAAATTTAAATTTCAACATTTAGGGCTCAATTTCGAAAATAATTTGATTTCTATAAATCCGATTTTTATTTCTTTTAAATCAAAATCGTTTAAATAATTTTCAAATCAAATTTTTTGAAATCATTTAATTTAACCAATCCGTTGTCCGTATATAATTTTCTATCCTATGGCCAAGTGATCAGTTATTTCATTTTAATTTCAGGGATGGATATATATCATTTCAATCCAAATCACAGTGACATACGTATATATCACTTCAACCTATTTCTTAATTTATTCGAAATAATTCAATTTATAGTTTATATATTATAAATAATATGCAAGGTGATAATAGGATATATCAGAATAAATAAACATCCAAATCATCCAAAATATCAATCAATAGCATCCATCGCAATCAATCATCCAAACAGTCAATATTTTTCACAATGATTTCTTAGTTATTATTATCGGGTATTTTACTGGTAATTAACTTACAATTTCAGATTTAACTGTCAATTTTAATTTCCACGGTTAATTCAATGACAATTGATCATACAACAATCAATAAATTTATTTTAGTTCATAATTTCAAATTTAACTAGCATAAACATATTCTAGTACGTTGTGAGCGTTATAAAACACTCACCTTGAGTTTTCAATTTTTAAATCAATTCGAATGACGTTCGATTTAACCTAAAATTTTATTTAGCTCCAATCAACTCCTAATCAGTTCTAGAACGTACTACTCGTCGCCACGATTCCAACACCGCTTGTTTCGCCCAATTACGACCTCATACGCAGGAGTTATACATTTGATAAGTTTACAAGAATTTAAATATAAATTTTACAACTTTTTAAAAAAAACAAAGCCCATACCTATTCAAACCTGGGCCACCAAAATGCCATCTTCTTCCTCCTCTGATATGCACAAACCCAACTCTGTTGTGCATGAATTCACACTGACACGCGACTCCCTCTGATGAAACCCAAAACCAATCGCTCCGACGAACTCCTTTTCGAAAACCGCATCCATACGTACCCATCTCCTCGAGCTTGGCACCGCCCTACCATTCGCAACCTGCAGCTGCCGTACACAGTCGCACTCCACCCCTTTGCGCCGCACATCACCAAAAACCACCCGTAGGTGCACCTCACCATGCCGAATCCAAAACTCATCTCCATTGCTCGATTCAATGGCCAATATTGGAAAATACCCAAACCCTAGTTATCTCTTGTTCATGACACCACTGCCAAGCCTTCCAAAACACGATCGAACAACCTCTAACGCATTAGTGGGAAGATCCAGATGCAATAGGATTTT
Source organism: Allium fistulosum (assembly GCA_030737815.1). Classification (NCBI taxonomy): domain Eukaryota; kingdom Viridiplantae; phylum Streptophyta; class Magnoliopsida; order Asparagales; family Amaryllidaceae; genus Allium; species Allium fistulosum. Next base: position 744,138,689 of record CM060905.1, on the reverse strand, counting down.
TGAAATAGGTTTCATAATTTTTAGATTGGTAATTCAATAGGATTTAATTTCCAAAGCTTTTTCATCTTTCATTTTTTTCTTTTCTTACTGAGTTCGGCTGGATGTTTAAAAAGGGAAGGAGTGAAGAAGCAAAAGTCACGATCACTTCATAGAGCTGATGGTAAGTTAGAAAGACAGCTGAAAAGAAGGGTTGACTAGTCAATTTATTAATTAAATTTCAAAACGTCTCGATTTACGTAACTTAAAATTTTGAATCCCTATCGAGGCATGCTGCTAGGTGTTAATAATGTTATACCCCTATTCTAAACATAATGGAAAAGGATTCGAGTCCTAATTCGATCGTATGCAGAAAATAGCTTTTTGAATCGAATTATAATATTAATTTTTCGATATTAATTTCAACGCGTTTATTTTCCATATGACTAAACGATAACTCCAAACGCTACGAAATTTGAAATCCAATAATAATACACTATTACAGATGCAATGGAACTGGTTTTATCAAAATCCAAGACTGTGCCCCAGATCGCTATTTTTAACGTCTCGATTATAATATAAAATTTTCAATTTTAATTATTCACTTCTAAATCCAATTTCAAATGTTAACAATCTTCATTGTTGTTTAAATAAAATTTACATCAACTTTCGATATCATTTTCAATCATATTAAATTTAGAATTCAATTATTCAAATAATTCCAATATTAAATTTAAACAATTTAATTGTTCAATATTCAACAGATTTCAATATTAGATTTTAAATGAATTTTTAGTTATCAATCAATTACTTTATTTACATCTAATAAATTCAACATTTATTATTTAATCCAATTATTGATTGTAAACACATGCAATACATAGTATTACCTTTCAATACTTGTTATTTCTTAAATCTTCGAAATTAGTTTTTCAAAATTTATTCAAGTTAATATCCAATAAATTACATTTAAAATCATTAAATATTTTTATTTTTAACCATTTTTATTCACCAGTTACACTAAATTTAATAATTTAAAATAGTTAAAAATACGGGTCGTTACATAATTAATCGAGTAATCATCCAAGCATTTAAATTTATAACTTAAACAATCATATAATTATTTTATAAATCGAGTACTCACTATCACAAATGCCCCCTCCTTCTCAAGCTCCAGAAAATCCGGAAGAGTTTTCGTGGCACTTCGTACTTTCTCCATCTTCTTGAAATGAAACTGACAGTACTTCCTTCTTATTTTCTTGTCCGGAGCTTCCTGGATCTCTTCCTAACCTCAATATGGGTTCGGCTAGCCTTGATGAAGTGGTAGAGCATGGCTAATGGTGGATTTAGGTGAGGCCATGGGTGTTAGGAGGTAAGGGAGGTAGTTTGAACTTGTTTTGAGGTGCAATTGTCTTATGAACTAGCGTACATAAATTTGTTTCTATTTGGCATTATTTTTCCATAACTTTTTCTAAGAAGAGAAGCCACTAAAAGCTTGGAAAAGAGAGAAGAAGGAGAATGATTTGTAGAAATGTGAAGGAATGCATGGGCATTTATAGAAAAAATGTATGAAAAAATATCTAAATGTACATGGACCAAAACGCCCTTTGCCCACACCCCTTCTTTCACATCACCATACACGTTACCCCCTTCCCCTCCATGGGCTACCTTGTGCTACCATTATTTCACTCTTCTCATGGCATGTGCATTTGACTTTTGATGGCTTAAGGATTAAGTTTTGGAAAATATCTTAGATATTTTTGACTTTATTTATATATAAATCTATAAATGTGTATTGTATACACACACACACATACATATATATATATACATATATATATATATATATATGTTAGGGTGTGTATTTATGTGTTATATATATGTACATGGCATATAAACAATGTTGCATTGACTTTGGACTACTTCCTTTCGGTAAACCGTTGCCAATCAGAGAAACGATTCCCTGTCATATTTTCACTTATACATTAAATTACATATATATGCAAACAAAATTTGAAAACAAATTTCTAATCATTTTTAATTAGTAAAAATGATCTCATTTGAATTATAAAATCATATAAATCAATATTAACAATTATTTACAAAAATTGCTATTGTACCAATAAAGCGATACCAATTTTCTTATATTTTTTAATTTAACATATATCTTCATAAAACTATTATAAATGATATATTATCGCTTTATAACTATTTAAAATGAATTATTATTGTTCGGAAACAATTATTTGAATAATTGTAATAATTATTAAATCGTTAAATCTTAATTTAAAATCATTAATTATTAAATATAATGATATTACTGATGGCGTTATAAATACATTAAATTTCCAAAAATAAAATAAATAATTTTATTTCATAAACATAAGTGTTTGTATCTTGCTCCATGCATGACGTTTGATTATTATAGAGCTGTTTATCGATAAAATGGTTCTCGGTCATTTTATTGCTATTTTTCTGAAGTATATTTTTTGTAAATACTTATACAATTATTATTTACTGTTCAAAACATCATAATCTATGTTAAAAATCCTATGTTTGAATATTTTAAAAATAAATATAATTTATCAAATTAATAAATTTGCGGGTCGTTACATCAACCTTTCTTTTAGACTCACGAACATGTGCTCACACCTCATGTCCCAAAAAAAGTCCAACTCTTCCTTGTCTAGTTGGTTAGTGAAGCTGCTACCTCAGAGAAGTCATTGATAAAATACCTATAGTATCCCCCAATCTAAGGATAGTTATCATGTCTATAGCGGTTTTGGGTTGATCACATTCCCGTACTACTGCACCTTTTGCAAGATCTACCGCTATACCCTGCTCATAAACAACGTGACTCAAAAATCTCACTGTCCTCCTTCGAAAATGAACCTACAAAAATTTCACCTTCAATCATTGTTTCCTCAACACCTCGAACACAATTCTCAAGTGCTCCTTGTATTCTTCTTTCGCCTTGAATAAACGAGGATATCGTCCACGAACGCAAGTATAGCTTATTCAACTGATCGCCAAAAACATGGTTCTTGAGATCAACAAAGTATGCTGGTGCGCTGGCTAGGCCGAATGTTACAACTAACTTAGCATGGCTAGAAGGTAGAAATCAGATGGATATCAAACCTGTCCTAATAATCATAAGCAGAACCGCCCCCTCGCAATGTTTATACTAGGCACCAATGTTTATACTGGACCTATCGGTCTCAGTTGTCCTTTCCAATAAACCAAGGAACGAGGGAAGCTAAACAAATGGACAGGCAGGAGTGTTCTTCCTACTAGAACGAGTGAAGCATCGCTATAGAAAGGACGAAGGGATAAGGTGACTACTACTAAGAATGCAGCCCCAGTCCAAACACCAAGGAATTCTTCATTTTGGATAGCAGTTTTAGTCCTTGACTTTGAAAGAGTATTAATTAGCCAAGGTAGAAAATCTAACGTCCAGTGTGAACTCTATCACAAACTAACTTTTTTGGATGAGATATCTCACATGGGTGCACCATAATCCAACACGATGGCAAAAATCTATGATGCCACTGGCCCTACTACTTATGCCGAAGCCCAGTCCATATCCTTACCTCAATAGCCCATACTCTCCATTCCTCAATAGGCCCAATATTATATGCTCCTGCGTATTACCTTTACCTAACAAATCATGTGTCTTATTCCATTTCTTCAGTAGTGGGTCCAGTACCCAACCCAATATCCTTTCAGTTTCACTCGTTCTCATTTATAGGCCTACTTGTTAATACCCCATGCCCATCTAATGGATATCAAGCTCGGTTTAAGAGCATAAGCCTTATACCCACAAATCAATCCTTTCATTTTATACTCCTTCCTTTACTTATTTCCTAACCTCTTAGCTAATAAATTACGCAACAACCCAATATACACTTCAGCTCAATTAAGTTTAATAACCATGTTATTCTTAGGATATCCATCATTGTTATTCCAAATAGCCTTGATTATTTTGATTTTTCCAAATGTATATATAATATTAATGGGAAAATTTGATTCTTTAGACTCATAAATAGTTCATTTTCTTGGACAAAGACTAAACAAGTGTGACTTTATCTGTCCAAGTTGATTTCTGTATTGGAACTGGTCTGGCCCGCAGCGGACTTTATGGATGAATTTTAATTTTTTTTACCCTATTGGATCTTTATTGGGCCTATAAAGTCTAGTTTATTTAGAACATTTCTAAATTTTATTTAACGAAAATCTTTTATTTTATTTAAATTTATAAATCGATATATTTTTTATTTAATTTATGATATATATAGACGTTTATCATGTACAGACATATATATGCATGTGTAACATATTAATCCATGCAAAATATAAAATGCCCATGTATAGATATTGAGGTTTATATCGCATGGACACTTAAGCTCATCTAATATTTAAATATATTGTCCAAATATATGTTTATATTATTTTATTTACATATATAAAATATTTTAAATATATGTATATATACATATGTGTATATATAATATAAACTTTAATTAATTAATTTTTTTATAAATATAAATGTATATATATAGACTTATAAACATAATTATGAAATACTAATGTTATATATATATATAATTATGTGAATATATTTAAATTGATTATAAATATATTAAACAAAATTAATAATAATAGTTTTTAATTTGAAAGCAATAAAAACATATATAAATAAAATAATTTTTTAATATATATATATATATTATATTAATTACTTATTTAGAAATGTATAATAATACATAATATATAGATTAATACTTATAAATACAAAACAATATTTTGAGTAAAAAATATATTTACCTGGTGTTACACATGACTCATAAATATATTTTTTTGTATTTTAGATATCATTGAAAATAATTTTCGCATAGTATTAATTTAAATATTAATATAAAATAATTTTGAAATATAATTTTGAAATTTAAATTTCTAGTTTAATTCTGAATTATATTATGTAAGTAGAAAATTTATTTGATAATTTTATGATTTAAAAATAATTTTATAATCAATTATTGAGTTTTGGTCTATATTTAAAATATTTTTAAATAATAATTTTTTATTATTTTTCTGTCGAGGATGTATTTTGTGATAATATAATTTTGTTAAATGTTAAACTTAATTTTTTATATAATATATATTAATATATTTAATGTATGTATTATACGATTTAAATAATTTTTAAATTATATATATATATAATATGTTATTATTGTCGGATATAATATATATAATACACTATATGTAAAATTAATATAACATTTACATATATAGTTATGATAAAGTAATTACTTATAAACTATATTTATATTCATATACTTACAATATATACATATATATATATAATTAAAATAAACAAAAATGTTTTTTTAATTTTTAAGTCGTGCTACCATAGGTTTAAACATAACGATTTTTTTATTTTTTATTTTATAAGTATATACATACATACAACCAAAACAATTGTGATAATATAGTTGCATATCTGAATTGTCACCTAAATAACAATATAAAATATGTATATAATAAAACATTACATCTATGCATAGATAATTATATTTTGTCATAGATATACCTTACTTCCAATTCCTTAAAGTACACCTTGAAATGATGAAGTATGCTCCTTGAAAAAATTTCCTATCCAAAGGAGTGCTAGTCCTTGAACCGTTGACCACCAGCTATATCAATAACGGTGGAATTGATTTGATTTGTACTTGAGAAATTGAGGAGACGAGAGGGAGAATTTGGCCAACAATGGGTAGGGTTGAAGGCTCTAAAATGATCCATACCAAGTGACTATTATCAAGCCTCTCTAGCCCAAATTGTAGACACCTATTACCCGATGTTTTAGTCGAAATAACAAGGCCGCATCATTGGCTTTAAACTTATTTAGAGCCCGAATAAATATTTTGCATTTAAATCTAATTTAATTCTTGTCGATATCATATATCGATTAATATATTTATAACTATTAAATTTTAATTAATTTTATTAATTTATATAAATTACATGTTAATTAAATTATTTGGTCAAAGGAGAATTCTTTGTTTCGGTTGTGTGACACGTTAGGTGTAAATTCAGTCAGCGATATTGAACTATTTGAATATTAACCTTCACTTGTCACTTAGTGGGTGGCATGACATTTCGACTAAATTTATCGCTTACTTGGTTTCGTAAAATACAATTTTACTTTGTTAAGCGTTACCTTCTTGTGACTTTTATTTACACCAATTCTCTTCGTCAAAACTATATCATTTTGGACTTTTGGAATTTGGTAATGGTCAAAATTCCAATATCGTTCATATTCAACTCTATAGTCAAACACAATGTTCTTGGTTCAATAATAAAAATTATTATTAACCAAATCCCTCTGGCCAGAGATTTTTGACTCTGAGTTAACTTAAGTTGACAGCAATACTAACCCATACAATTGAGGGGACGAATCCTCTCTTGAACAGTGCTTCACTTTTAATACTCCTACTTGATCCAACTATTGTCACTCGATGGACGCCATGCCATGATTTGACTATAATCAAAGCAGAACTTTCAAATTGAAGATCGACAGTATTCTCAAGTTGACAGTGATAGAGTAGGGGTATGTCTTAAGGAGAATTATGTAATTTGTTACATATATCTAACTCGATAACCAATCTTATTCAAAATAAAAGTGTTTCCTTTCTATTATATACTTGATATAATGTGCTATATTAGTTAATTAATTAGTTAAAAGTATATTTAATAGAAAATCCATAAATAGTATGCTTTACGATAATAGTTACAAAGTGTTGTAACCATGAGTAATTTACCATAATGAAAATAAATATACCATTTCAAATATTTCTAATCAAGATGTATCGAGATCGAAAATATCGATTCATCCATTGAGATTAGAGAATGTAATGCTCTCCAAATGTTGGGCAGTGTATTACTCATGGCTATTGGGGGAACCAGGGGGTTACATACTGATAGTTATTAGATAACTATGGGATGATTGACTTGATATTTTTTATTGGTTAATAAAATTATGGTCAAACAGAAAATATCGATATGACTAATTTACACAGTTCTATTGGCTTAATAATACTGTTAATCCTTAACATGAAAGCTTCATTTTTATTATAATAAAATCATGGCAAGATGTCCATCGAGTGATTATAGTAGGGTCGAGTAGAAGTATTAGAAGTGAAACACTATTCAAGTGAGAATTCACTTTCTCAGTTGTATAGGGTTAGTATCACGGTCAACTAAAGTCAACTTAAAGTCAAAGTCTTTAGCTAAAGCATTTCGATTAATAATAATTGTTATTATTGAACCAAGGACTTTGTGTTTCGACTTTAGAGTTTAATGTTGACGATATTGGAATTTTGACCATTACTAAATTTCATAAGTCCAAAGTGATATAGTTTTGATGAAGAAAATTAATGCAAATAAAAGGCACAATCGGGTAATACTTAACAAAGGAAAATGGATTTTACCAAAACCAAGTAAGTGACAAATTTAACCAAAATGTCACACCACCAACTAAGTGATGTGTAAACATTAATATTCGAATAGTTTGATATTAATCGCTGACTAAATTTATACCTAATGAATCACACTACTGAAATGATGAATACTCCTTTGACCAAAACGATTTAGGTAATTTGTAATTGTTATAAATTAATTAAATTAATTAATATTTATGAAATATTAATTATAAAATTTGATTTTGACTTGATGAACAAATATTATTAAATGTATTTATAATAGTCATAAATATATTAATCGATATACAATATTGATAAGCGCTAAATTAGATTTAATTACACAAAATTTTTCAAGCCACAAATGGTTTTATAGCCCATAAAAGGGGCTGGTTTGTTCGGCCATTATAAGGGTCATATGGTGGCCACGTGATGGTGCTAAAGAGGCATGGAGATGGAGGGATAGGATAGATGAGAATTGGTAAGAGATGATGTAGAATCTTGATCCTAAAATATCTCTAAATTCTCCTCTGTATAGGTATCTCTGCCCTCACTTGTTTTAGACCTTTTTGAGCCTCCACACCCCTCTAGGTATGGCCAAAATTCCGACATATCTCTAGTTTCTTAAACTCAAATCAAATAAAATCAACTATTATTTGATAGCTAATGGTCAATAGTAGAGGGACTAGCACTCTTTTGGATCGAAAATCATTTGAAGGAGCATACTTCATCATTTCAAGGTGTACTTCAAGGCATTGGTAGTAAGATACATTTATAACTTAAATATGATCATTAATTTTAGATATAATTTTTCATTATATATATATATATATTATAACATCCCATATCTTGAGGCCCAAAGCTAAGCGCTATAGATGCTGCAGTCATCTATAATATTAACTTCTGGCGAAAAAATACGGCTATATTAAGATATCCATAATATCATACGTATTTGAATATGAAACAAAATCACATATTTCAAAAACAACATTCTGATAACATTTCAAAACACAAGTTTCATATCCAAATTAAATAATCCCATAATCGTTTCCCAGGTTAAGATAAAATATAATTATTACATAAATACGCCAAGAGCGACATATGATGATGCCTACTTGGTAGACCAGAGTACTATATAGTCATAATTGACTTAATACAACACATCGAAAATAAACAAGATAAAACAACAACCCCTGAATAGCTATCCATCATCTTCCTGCCCTTCTCCGGTAGCTTTATTCGTCATCCTACTAAAAACCTGTATACCTCAATCCTTAGCCTACTCAAATCAATTTTAGCACCCGAGAGTTTAAAGGAAAAAACATAAACTTCGAGCCAGACATAAAGCCTGGTGTATATAATATTATACATCTCGGTTATTTGATATTAAGTGAGACCACGCCACTTAGCGGAACGGGTTTCCCCTCACTAACACCCTTTTAAAACGTATCTTTGGCAAATCATAATCCTGCAACCAAAATTGTTTAAAACTATAAAGCATTATCATGTAAACATACATATCAGGTAACAAATGAACTATCTGTCCGAACACTACAGTTTTATTTTGCTAGCTACTAACCTTTGGCTGACTCGGGCCTACTAGACAAAATAAAAATAATAATCTAACATCTGTTAGATACTCCTCTTCTAAATGGATTGTCCCTAACTTAACTTCTCCTAGGGTCACCGGATCCTAATGGTTTTGCGGGATCACCAATAACCTATCTCTATACAAATATATTCCTTTCTATGCGTAACCATCATTTAAGTCTTACCTGTGACTAAGCCTGCACACTGGAATTTTGGACTAAATTAGCTAAGGGATAATAGCTAATGTATAGGGTGCGACCTTATACCAGTCCCATCTGGTATACAAATATCTGAGTCATTTTACTTAGGGTAACCTTCCCTTAAATTTTCCATGAAACCCTTTTCTTCTCAAATTGATTTAAACCTTTAAATCATACTTAAACAAGGAAAATATATACTTGATGCTTTACTCAAATCACATTGCCATGTTATATATACTTTACACAAAATCTTTGTTGATGAAAATATTTAAACCTTTGAAAGTACCCCTTTAGAATCCATTGAAAGTACCCCTTTTAAAACTATTGAAAGTACCCGTTTTAAAACCAAGTAAACCCTTTATAACCTAGGCCAAATGGCCGAAACATTCCTTTCGAAACCATTCATAATCACCTTTCATAAACATTGAAAAACCTTCCCTTTGAAAGCTTTAAAACCTTATACATCCTATCTTTAAAACACTTAAACATTGCATTTCGAAAACATTGGAAACCTTCCTTTTAAACCTTTTGAAACCATTGGGGAACCTCCCCTTCAAAACCTTCATTTAATCATTTCAAAACAATTTGGACCCCCTCGAAACCTTCGTTTAAACCTTTCGAAAGCATCAAAATCCTTTATAAACTGCAAACCTTTCGAAAGCATTTAGGTTTAATTAAAACATGTGGAAACTTTTCTAAACCTTTCAAAACTATCTTCTTCGAAACATTTGGGTTCTACCTTCAACAGAACAAAAGGGTCATAAAACATTTATGTCGAAAGCACTCTTTCGAAAGTAATTCCTAAGTAAAGAAGTGAAGGTGTCGAAACAAACCCTTCGAAAGCATTAGAGAAGTGGCTTGGATTTTAAAAACAAAGTATTCCTTTCAAAACCATTTGCTTTGAAAGGTAAAAAGCGGCAGCTAGGGTTTCGACCCCTTCAAAAGCATTTACTTAAAACAAAAGGTGCAACGTCTTTGAAACTTTTCCTTTAAAACAATTTGACTAGGTCGAAAGCCATCCAAGTCGAAAGCATTCCCTTCGAAAGCAAAGAAGGTGCGTTTTCATTTAAAAGCAAAGCAACGTTTCGACTCTTTCGGAACCCCATTGCCTCGACCCAATTCATTTGGCCTTAGTCAAATTCACTATATACCAAGTCATTGATACTGTGTGCATTGGTTTCGATGGTGATAGAGGCGGAAGTATCCAAGCGAAACCCAGGTGCCGAAAGTGGTAAAATATGCCAAAAGCATGTAAAAACTGATTTTTTAGTTTAAAAAGAAATTCTTTTCAACTAATCTGCCTTGTTTGTCAAAATATTATTGGTTGCTAATTTTCTTTTCTAAAAGCGCTGCCAAAATTTTAGAAGCAACTAATTTAAATAATTTACAAAATACCCCTTCTCCTTTTATAAATATATGAAACATTTAAGTCCCATATCATAAATAATTTTATATATCTATTAAAACACTTAGGAAAATTCTATGAAAATTCCAGTAAATCATTTTTAACATATATAAATTTCAGACCCAAAACATCTATTATTTAGCTGTAAATAATTTTAAACCAAATAATCATTTTCTTCACTAGAAAATTAATATAAAATCCACATTAATTCAGAAAATTATGAAAATTGAAACTCATCTCTAAAATATCATTGTTGGTCCAAATCTAAAGTCAAAAGGCATTTGGATGTTATTTAACAGGGTTTTCATATCAAAACATATCGTAAAACCTATATGAATTAATATAAATCATCAACAAGCATATATAAACTTTTTATCATTCAAAAACATGACAAACCATTGCAAATTAATTCGGATTTCATCGTAAAACCGAGAACAAGAAAAATATGAGATGCAGTCATTATTCACCTTAGCTTTGAGATTAATGAGTTTGAGATTTGAGTGGATTTGAATTGGTTATTCTTCCTTCCTTTGATTTCTTTATCTTCTTCTTCTTTTTCTAGCTTAATGGTGACCAGCCTCTTGCTTTTAATATTTGCAAATGAAATGAATGTACATGACTTGGGGTTTAGGGTATCAGAATGCTATATTTCCTATTTTGCCCCTCACTTATTTCCTTTACTTATTTTATTTTAGTATATGTGTTTACAAGGCACGGCTACCCCTTATTAATCACAAATCTTAATCCCCTAATCATCACATTATTTAATTTAATTTAGCTAATTAAATATCCTAAATAATGTTACTCAAAAATAGGGTCGTTACAGACTCCCATCCTTGAAGAATTTCGTCCACAAAATTATGATATGGTACACAGAAAATCAATCAAAAAAGGTAAAATATACCATCAAACAAATTAGGATAAGCATCTCTAATCCAGCTCTCAGTCTCCCAAGTATAGTCTCTATCATTGTCGCTGCACTGGACTTTAACTAATCTGATCTTCTTGTTCCCGAGCCTCTTCTCATCTCTTGCGACTATACGAATCGGCTTTTTAACTATAGTCAAGTCCGGCTCTACCACTAAGTCCTCTAACACAGACGGTGCGATAGTAGTCTCCGGGTCTCTAACACACTTCCTTAGATGAGAAACATGGAAAATATCGTGGACTCCTGCCAAACTACTCGGTAACTCTAGTCTATATGTGAGTTTACTAATCCTCTCTAATAGGAAATGGTCCAACGAATCTTGGTGCCAACTTTCCTGATCTTCCAAATCGAATCACACCCTTCATCGGTGAAACCTTAACAAAAACAAGATCTGCAATAAAGAACTCTGTAATAACCCGAATTCCAATGGGTTTAGATTTTACGCAAAAAATGCTAAAATCCAAGCCCACTGAAGCCTGAATTGGGTATCTGGTATCCTGCAAATAGGCAAAGATAAATATATCAGAGCTCAAAAAAATATCTCACAGCGGAACTGACTAAAATATAATAGAAAGTAAATACTCACCAAGGTAATAACATTTTCTAAACAAGTGTCATAAAGTTGGAAAATCTTTGCCTTCTATCTAACTTGTGGAATGATATGAGGAGGGGGTCAGAACTAAAGTTCCGGTGAATGGACAAATTATACACTTCTAAGCTTAATTCTACATATACCGTTTTATTTCCATTTCCTGTTATATTAGGTTTACTGGGTTTATAATACTCTCGCCTCTATGTGTGAATCGCATCCATCTATTCCCTAGTAGATTAAAACCTAATAACTAACTACAAAGGTCCGCTTCGTTAGGCTTGCAATGCAAAAGCAGTCAAGGCATACTCTTTTGAAGGAACACCTACAGACCTGCCTCCGGGGGTGCAGCTTCGTTAGGCCTATCCCAGATGGCCATCCTAGAGTATCCTCACGTCCTGTTGAAGTCTCGTACTTCCTTCTAGCACGAACTAACTAAGATGAACGTTCTCTTTCCGTACTAAAATCTGTGATGAACTGCTTCGTTGGGCACTTCATCCAGATTCTCTTTCAGGATGCTCCAAACGCACCTTACCATTTTATTAGATCCTACGTCTAATATATTATCGTGCGTTTAGTTTACTTTTCTTGTTCTGTTAGCTACTTATTTACCCTAATCAGCATGCCCAGCCCCACCTATGTGTGAGACCATCAATCCTAGACTTGAAAGGGAATGCTGCCGGTACGGGCCACTTCTATTATTTTGCTTATTAACTTAATCTAAGATCTAAGTTTGATAGAATAAGCCTCTTCTATTTCTTTCTTTTTAATTATAACCTACGTGTTATAATTATACTTGCAATTGTTACTTTTATATTCTTTTCTTTCTTTTATAACCTACATGTTATAAATGTAATTGGAAGTGCCTATTTTCTATTCTAGACTGTCTTCTTTTATTATGATATTAAATTCTCTTTAATTCTCTTATATTATATGATAGTCATGGCTTGGGACTACGTCCAACTGTCACAAATTTACTTATAACGATAACTTCTTTACTTTTTATTCTACTATCTGCGCAGTAAATGCTGGTCTAGTCACATCTTCTGTTTATTATTTCTAGTCTTGTCAAATAATTAACTTGATTACTTCCTCTTCATTAATTTCTTTGACGCTTCATGTTTTTCTCTTTTGTTTTAGGAAGTAGTTCTATTCTATTTGGTTGGTTACAAAGACTGTGCTAAAAATCCAGTTCCATATTTTAATACTAAATAATGCTATGAATAATAATCCGTAACTGCAAGATATTTCTTTTATTATTTCTTTAATTTTTGGGTAATGCAAAATATAGTAATGTCTCTATTTTGCACTAATTCCATTTTTCTTGCTTTTATTCTTGCAATTACATTTATCGCTATTCCGACAATATTAAACTATGGAAACGTATTCCCTTTTCTAAGCTAACCAACTAATCTATTACTAACTTCCAAATCAAGTTATTAGATTTCCCTTTTTTATTTCATTCCCCGAATTTTTAACATAACTCACTGCAAATTTCTTACTTTTAGGCTTATGCTTTTCTCTCTCATTCTTAAGCCTAATATTACTTATATTTAATTGGGTTTCTTTCTTTTTTTCCATATAAATAACATTTAAATATAAGTACACTTCTATTATAAAAATTACAGTTTGAACATAACTAATTACTGAAATATGAATTAAATATTAACGGGAATCTAACGATATTATATCATAAAGATAAAAGAGATATAATTTAAATCCACTCACCTGTCGTCCTTAGCTTTGCTCCATGGCCTTCTTGGATCCCCTTCTAAGGCGTCTAATATTTTTATTAAGAAGATTTTCTCCCTAGAAATATTTTCTATTTAGGGTTTAGCCTCAGGCAATGAACCCAATTGGGAGAAAATCTGATTCTGAGAAAATAACTAGGCCTAGGGTTCTATTTATAGGGTAGTTTAGGGATCTTAGACCGTCATATTTTTGGATTGAATCTTGTGCAACCACGTCACAAGCTCGCTGCGGATCGTTGGATCCAAAGAACAATGCTTCAGATCGCTTGAAAAATCAACTTATAAACTTTGGCACGTCCCTGGATGATTTTACGTGCTAGGAAAAACGCTGGTCGACCTACAGGTCGTCCTGTGTTCTTTGGGGGTCGACCTTAGGGTCGACCCTTGTGCTTTGTCGGTCAACCTATGGATCGAACCGTAGGGTCTTATTTTTTTCTTTTCATTTTTCTGATTTCCTGTTCTTCTCATAACTTCTTCGTATTAAATCGGATTTCGACAAGTTATATATGGAAATTGATCAGAAAATCGCCACGAACACAATGGTATAGGTTTCGTGATCATATTCTGACAATTCCAAAAATGCTTATTTTCACTGTTCATATTTGATTATTTAATTATCCAAAAATGCGGGATGTTACATTCTCCCACCCTTTAGGAAATTTCATCCCCGAAATTCGATAAAGGTAAAACTATGTAATTCCTCGCATCAATCACATCCATTTGTGTACGTCCAATTTTGCGACCATCCGTGTCCTTGTGCAAAGTATCATAAAATATATGCATGTACTTGAATTTCTAAGCGGTACCTCCTATATGAATGCTTTTCTTTAAAAATTTATTTTAAAATATGATGCACACACCCTAAATATACTTGCAATTTCTATATGAATGCAATCTTTTGAAAACTCAAAACGTTTTTCATCCAAATTTTTCTCGCACTCATACTGAATAGGGGCGTAGTTCTACGATTTTTACATCCAAATTCTACCACATAACTTTTAATATTTGAATTTCAGAATATAATTTCCGAACTCGATTTCTTATATAAAAAAGAAAGTAGAAAACGAAAAACCTCACATTTACCATTTTACTTTTGCACACCTCTTTCTCCGTACTTGGAACTTATGCCGCTATCCTATAAAAATCTCTATTTTCTTTCCAAGCACGGTTTACATAAGAAAAACTTCCTTTCCAAATTTTTTTTCCAAGCTTAATTTTTGGAAAAAAATGTATTTTTCTTTTGCAATTTTCGTTTATTTTAATTGACGTTTTTGTCGTTTTCTTTAAATTTGTTGTTTTCCGTTTTGTTACTCTTTTTGGCTTTTACTTTTCTTTTATTACTTACATCATATTTTTTTATTCTCTTCTTGTGAAAATCACATAAAAAGAGCATCATACTAATCATCACTGATTTACTACAATAGGAACTAAATGCTTACATAGGAGTACAATCTCATAACTAAAAGAGAAAACAAGTCCTACTACAAAGCGATAATAGATAGGTAACCACAACAGCAAAACACAGCTATTAACTAGGGCTAGGAGGCCCAGGACCATGTCCACTCTGACATAGAAGGGTCCTACTCTAGGAATCAAAGTAACTCATATGCTCCCCATGCCGCCTATTACTCGTTACTAACTTACGCTGTATTACTCACAATGAATAAGTTCTATTCATCTCTTCCATTTCATACTCAAAATGGAATAACCAAGTTTCATTTACTGCAACGAATAAGGGTTTCAATCTATGCAATCTCTATCTAAAAAGGCAACAAAGTTTGGGGAAATTTTCTCTTTACCCTTACCTTCCATTTTTCCCCAACTAAGGTCTACATATCCCAACCACGTGTGTCTTACTATCTTAGTAATATCACTTCACTATTCTTCTAAAGTCTACACACATGATGCAACATTCCTAGGTTCTCACTAGTGTCCTATACAATTTACGAGAATTTTATTATTACTACTAAAAGTAATCACTGCTATCTCCTACATAGCATTACACTTTTCCCGTTACACTTAAGAAATGATTCCTATCTACTCCATATTTAAAAGTTTGGTTTGGTATTTATCATTTCATTTCAAAAATTAAAGCTTCTAAATCAAATTCCAAAATTCTTGCCTTTAAAAGTGTTACTTTGAAGTTTCTATTAAATTCTAAGGTACTTGATTACTTAATATTTTATCTTTCTAGAATTGCATCTTTACAGCTCTTTGAATTTAAATTATTCCCCTGTAACGATCCGTAAATTTTAACTGTTTTGATAACGTAATTAGTTGAAATTTTGTGAAATTTTAAACGATAAAATTTTGAGATATAAATTTGATATTTGGAATTCGTCTAGTTAAACATAGCAACTGGTAAATTTTCGTCCGAAAATATGAAAGTTTATTTCGTGCGTAAATTTACTTCAATTTAATCAGTTAAAAATCGATGAAAATAAAACGTTTTCAAAACTTAAATATTTTATATAGAAAAATTGTAAATCATTTTCTAAGCAAGGCGCTATTTTTTCGTTTTTCCAAATTCGGACATCTTTAGCTCCATCGATCTTATTTTTCTACGTTTTTCTTGCATTTTTCCGTAGTAGAAAATTTGAATTTTTTTTTCAATCGAACCACTAATATCTGCATACCGTTTTGATCGCCTCGTCGAACTGATCAAAACGATATATTTATTCATGCAAATCGAAGTCTGATGGAAGTCGTTGCGTTAATTTAATCGTTCCAGCCGGACCGGTTAAATAATTTCAGTCTGATTATTTAGCCTGTATCCAAAATAAAATTAGCTGGTAATAAATAGGTGGTAGCTGGAAGGTAGCATCGAAAAGAGTGGTGGCACCTCGGTTCTGTGATAGATTTATGGTATGAAATTGTAAAAGTTGAAAATGAAAACTGTTCATTTCAAAAATGTTTACTGTTCTCTAAACAACACGTCTTAACTTCAGGCCTTCTCATTCCTCCATCTTTCTCTTCTTTCCCCATATTCTCCTTTCTCCTCCTTATAATAGAAAAAATAACGCAAAAGCAAATGCACGCAATCCGGCCTGCACCACGCAACGCCGTGTCCACCACCATGGCCGCTGCTACTTTTCCACGCCCGACAGCCGCAACCTCTCCGTCGCTCTTCCCTTCAACCCGCCTCCGCCAAGTCACGGCCTCTACCACAACCCACGTCCAACCCCGTCTTATTGACCTCGGCCATGATCCTAGCGGCCGTGTAATGCCTCTCACCTTTCTTCCATCACCCAGCGTTTAGCCAAAGCCACCCAAACTCTCTGCCGCCTTCACCGAGTGCCAAGCTCCTCCCCGCAAGCCTTCTTCCGCCATCAGCAGCATGTACGGCCTCCCTCCGCCCTTGTTTGCAACCCATGTTATTATTTCAAGGTATTTATGCTAGTTGTGAATGCTTTATATATATATATTATATGTACATATATTTCAACGTATATGTATTATGTGATTAGATATATATATATCGGAATAGGTAGTGTCTGCATATGTATTAAGTTTTACAACAACTTGTACATACCTTATTTGCATATGTATTAAGTTTTATAGCATATGTAGTATCTGCTAGCTTGTAAGTGGTCATATATACTAAATCCGTTATTCAAATGAGTATTTCACAGAAGCATTTAGTTATGGATAATTTTACTGTCATTTATAATCCATTTGCACGCATGCGTATATAAGTTCTGAGTTTATATATGTGTATATATCAAAGTCGGCTATAAGATTTGTAGTGGTAAGATCCTTTCGTTTGTATGACTAAAAGCAGGTGTTATATTAGTTTTATGAATATATATTTGTCTATGAAAATCTGTTAGTATCTATTTTTTTTAAATACTGAGATGTAAGTATATATGTTATATTACAGTTTTATTTTTTTTATTTTAGATGTATATGTATAATGGAAGTTTCATATAGATAGGTAGCTTATCATCTTACAGTATTTTTTTTAAAAGTATTTTTTCCCATTTTTTTTTTGATATAGTAGATGGTATATTTTAATGTTTTCAATTTTTGCTTACCGTTGTAATAGGTTAGTGTACATATGCTTTAAAGCATTCATATCTGAAGTCTTTAGAATGACGTTGTATAGGTGCTAGACTGGTCTGCATGTATGGATAAAATCCACACTTTATATTTTTGTGTTATATATCCATTTTATAGATCAGTTGCATAAGTTACCTTATATTTAATATGATACATAAATAATTATGTGTATGGGGTTGGGGGTTGTAGTGTGTGTGTCAACACATAGCACTGAAGATTTGTGAATATTTGAAATTAAAAATATGTTGCTGAATATGATATTATAAGTGAAACAGGGTATGTAATATGTTATATAAGTATATATGTTCAAGTAAGCCACATATATGTTATTTTATTTAAAGAAATATGTACAGTGTTGGTATAAAATCTGCATATATGAAATAGCATGCCATTTGTACCTATAGTTGTTTGTTGTACATGCATATAAATATTTTTTTGTAAGGTCTGCATACATGAACATATTGTTACTGATCTTGTTGAGAGAAATGTATCTTAAAATGCATATATATTTAATTTAATATATATTTGAAATTTTGTATATATAGCTATGTGTATAGTTATGCATACGTGTTCACGTATACCAATTTTCCTCATCGATCTCGTTCTGATGTGTTCAATTGATTTTTGTTATCAGCTTTGATCGTTGAATTCGCACCGATTGCTTTGCTTGGATTCGTAACTCAATTTCTATGTCTGTATCAGTGTGCGTATCTGTGTCATCCTCTCATGCATCTCTAGCCTTGAAAGGTGAGAAATCACTCACGATTAACGTTCTTTTATTTATTAAATTTGATTTCAATTGAAATGACAATTGAATATGCTGCTGTTAGTTATTTACACTGTTATTACCTATATCAGTTCACCTGTGACATCTGACACCACTATCTGTTGTTTATACAATGATAATTCAGTTTGGTTGATAATGATTGATTGTTTGATGTTGACATTGGACGTTAAATTGTAAATGTTGTAAGGGATAAATAATTTGAAATTGAAATTGATGTAGGATAGTTAGATTTGATATATGCTAAATTTGATTAGATGACATTTGCATAATATGACCTTATTTAAATGTTAGATTAATTGACACGTAGAAATTTGGTTATGTACACCTTGAACCATTGAATGTATGTTGTAAAATTGATGTAGTATGAAATTGGATAATAGATATCAATTGAAGAACCGTATAAATATTAGTGTAATAATCTTTAATCTACATGAAATGATAGTGTAGATTTTAGAAATAATTATATTAATTTGCACAAACAACAATGTGAATTAATACGATTATTTCGGGATTACTTGAATTAATTATTGGATTGATATTGGTTGTTGTTATTGCTTGTTTATTTACTTTGACACCATCCCAGTTATCACACTACAAGTTCCCTTTGCTATGCTTTGATTTTTGAATTGAAATGGAATCGGGTTGAAATGATAAATACCCAAATTAAACTTTGACCTAGGATAGAGAATTAAATAAAGCCCGATTGGTCAACAATTTGATTTAAAAATAAAATGAATATTTTATTTGAATAAATAATATGGTTTTGAAACGAAGTTGGAATTTGAATTTTTATGAAAGGAAAATGTTAATATTAATAATCTGAATCAAAATATTAACATAGTAGTTGATGTAAGAACGTTGTTTTAAAATTAATTATTTAATAATTAAATTGGAATTATTAATAATTAAGTTTTGAAATTATAATAATTGAGTTTTGAAATTATTTAATAATTAAGTTTTGAATTATTTAATAATCAAATTAAATTGAATTCTTTATTAAGTGAAATTGAACTTCTTGAAATAGTGAAACTAAGTTTCTTTATTAAATGAGTTTTGAAATTTGTAACTAAGTAAATGAATAAGTGAAAGTGAATTTTCTCTAACAAGAATAAAATGTGATTTATTGAATTAATGTAAGACTTGTAATTTAAAGAGCTTGATTTGACGAATTTAATTCAATTTAATTTGTAAGTTTTGATATAATGAAGTTGAACTTAAGTAATTGATTTAGTGAATTGGAAATTAAATAGAAATTATTTGAATGATAAATTTACTTAACGAATATTGAATGAAATCGATCAATGAATTTAAATTGATTTGAATGTTAAATTAAATTAATTAAAATGATTTCGAAATGAAACTTGTATCCGAACTTGAATCAATATTTGAATCGTTTTAAAAAGAAATTGAAATTGAATTATAAGATTTTGAAATTATGAATTTGGAAGTTTTGAAATGTAAATTATGGAAATTGTTTTGGAAAGGCAAATGAAATGTTGGTTTTCAAATTCTAATTAAAATTGAATTTGATTTGGTTTTGAAATATATAAACGACCAATCGGTGTAAAAATTACGAAAGTTATTAAAGAGACCGGAATCGGTTAGGGACATACTCACTGTCTAAACCGAAAACCACTTTAATAACTATACGCGGAGTGTGATCCAAAATGAAGTGGTTGGAATGATGTACGTGATGATTGAAGAAAGAGAACGATAATGGATAGCCTTGACACTTGTGTCAAATTGGAAATGACTAAAACAGGAGCCGTGCCGGGCCAAATGGGGGTTAGCTTCCTTGAGCGAACACACTTCTTCGAAAACTACTCATTACTTGTTGTCGATTGGTGCACCCTTGATTTTGGGAGTGTTGTTTCGCGGTGTTGCGATCGCTGCGGCGATGCGTTCTCACCAATCCGGATCAGGCAACGGTAGTTTCACTACCTTGGGTATTGCCTCATGTGCCTTGTCATACTTGTATCCCTATATACGCGACCACTACGAATTTGTTTTGTGTTATACCTATGGAGTACTCCCTGATAGCCCACTAGTTTACGGTGGAGTTTACAGTGCTGTATAGACTATAACGCTTATATAAAATGTGTTAAGGGGGATAATGGTAACGCCTTAACACTATTTTGATATCTTATATTACTGATAGGCATTATCTACTTATCGTACATTACTACATAGTAGATAGTTTAACGGATCCTTAAAGGATGGTTATTCCAAACATCCTTTGAGTTACTTGTATTTCAATTGCTATTTCACTTGAGTTGGATTTATTGATATAAGAATGTTAATCCTGACTCGAGTGTTTTGTGTTTTGCTTTACGCTCGGGTCGGACTGAGTGTACCAGTATTCGAGACTCACCTTTGAAGTTGGAGCTTTGCTTGAAGATCCAGCCATCTATTCTACTTTCAGTATTCGATGATTCCAGTGATGTATTCTGATTTGTATCTGATGTATCGTATTACTCTTCTGTTGTATCTGGTTTAACTCTGATGTAACTTGTACATGTATATAGTAGCTTCATGAACTACTATCTCTTTTATTTCCGCTGCATTTATTACTCTGTGTCTGTGATCTGTGATTATTTATTTACTGTATATGCTCAGTTTTGCCAAATTTAAATTAACAACGCGGTATTTTGAATTATTCAAGTCCGACATGTGCGGATGCGAATGGTCCAAAATAGCGGGTCGTTACATCCCCAAACCCAGAGGAGAAAACTTACAAACTCTAAGTTCAAAACTTATTCCTCTTTTCCTTTTAAAGACCTTTACAGCTTTCCAAAAAAAATTTGCATTTTTAAATTTAACTGTTTATTAAGTTTTTTTTCTTCCAAAAACTTATTTACTTTTTCACCAAACCATTTTTCTTTAAAGAATGCCTTCTTGTCCTTAAAACATTTTTTTCTTGACTTCCAAAAATGTCCTCACATGTTTTCAAAACATCTTCTCTTCATAGATTTTCAAATTTACAAAAACTGGAGTAGATAAGAGCAATTATTTTTTCAAAAAACCCTTAACTTTCCTACTTTTCCAATTACCTAACATTGGAGGAGTTTCTAACTTACTACAAATGGGGACTTTCTACAAAGGCAAGTAACTAATGCGCATAATCAATGGAAAAATATGAAATTTCCATTGCTCAGCTTTCCTACTAAGGTCTCTATAATATCCTTCCTACTAACACTATCTCTAATTATTACACTTCTTATTACACCTAATGGTTTTATACCTTAATGTATTGGAACTACTTTCTCTTATGAGAAACCATTAACACTAAAACCTTCTATGAATCCTTTAAAAGAGGATTTCATGATTATGTGAAATTACAAGGAACTTATTTTATATTTTATCGAAATAGGCTATACAAAATATGGTGCTTTCCATGCCTTGTACATCTCTTTTACGTATTCCTTATAACTTGTACAAAAAAATCTTTATTTGTGATTTGGTTTCATAGAAAATTATATCATTATTCATTTCATTCCAATAGATTAAACTATGTTTAATCTATATTCACTTACAATAGACATTTCCTACGAAATTTATTAATTTCCTAATATTTAACTTACATCTTCTTCTTTTTTCAGAATAACTCATTTTCAAAATTGTTTTAATATTTTCATAACTAGAAAACAATTCCATATACTTATTTAAATAATAAGTGTACTCACAAACCACTTTATTTCTATACTTAGAAATCATCTTCAAAACACATTTTTATTTGGGTCAAAACAGATGTTGCATAAAACACCGTTACTACAACCCAAAAATACTAGTATTTGAATTCAATTAATACAAATATTAATAAATTCCATATGCTATGTAAAAACATTTCATTTGGGAGTCACCTACTATAACAATAGTGTCATAATCTATGCTTCCTTTATTTTTCACGAAAACATCTATTACAACAATAAATGTGGTAACCTACGTTTTCGATAATTAACACACTCTAGGTTTTTTATATTTAAAATATATGTTTACCTATAAAAAAAACTAGTGAGCTATACATGCTCTATAATTTTTCAAAAAGAATTTTACTTTTAACAAAATTTACATCACATAAAAACCAATTTAAATTTCATACCACTTTTTTTTCAAAAACCCAATATTTACTTCCTCAAACATATTAACAATTATATTTTTCAACTTTTCAATTCCAAAAGTTTCATTTTATTGGGATAGACATAAAGTGGATTTTCTTCTTACTACCCTAGGAATACCCTTCCTAAATCTTGGAAATTTCATTTCCTCACTAAAATCTCTTATTCCTTCCAAAATAAAAATACTCTCCTACTATTCCTTGGGAACTTTCCCACTTCCTATAACATATGGATACCAATCTTCTCTTAAAACATAGCTGATTGACACTATAAATTGGCAATAACATAGCGCTCAACATACTTGGGTCATCCCAAACTCAACTAGCAAACTATGCAAAAATATACTTCTAAAAACTTTCCATATGTTAAAATTTATAATTGGGGTCTATTTGGATTTTAGTACATAATATAATAATATTTATTCAGAAATACAAATACGTTCACTCATATTTCCTAATTTACTTAGGATCTACTAACCTAAGCTCTAATACCAAATGTAACAACCCGAATTCCAGTGGGTCCGGATTTCTGCAAAAATGCTAAAATCCAAGCCTACTAAAGCCCGAGTTGGGTATTTGGTATCCTGCAAACAGGCAAAGATAAATATATCAGAGCTCAAATAAATATCTCACAGCAGAACTGACTAAAATATAATAGTAAGTAAATACACATCAAGGTAACAACACTTTCTAAACAAGTGTCACAAAGCTAGAAAATCTCCGCCTTCTATCTAACCTGTGGGATGATATGAGAAGGGTGTCAGAACTAAAGTTCTGGTGAATGGACAAATTATACACTTCTAAGCTTAATTCTACATATACCATTTTATTTCCATTTTCTGTTATATTAGGTTTACTGGATTTATAATACTCTCACCTCTATGCGTGAATCGCACCCATCTACTCCCTAGCAGATTAAAACCTAATAACTAATATATATGTAGCTACATGCCCAAATACCGCATCGGTCCTAGGTACTACCTATAGTACCTTCCATATCCTCCTCGAAAAGGACTCCATCGTCTCACTACTAGAGCGTACTGAAACTACATCTTTAAATGACAGCTTTATGAGGCCTACAATACAGATGTTCCTTCATCTACTAGGAAAACATGAAACTACATCCAAACTGGCTTATACTAATGCTCAGACATCCACAATGTACCACCTAGTGCGTACCTTGAGGATTACGCGTAATCGTCCTGTCTACTCCCTGAATTCTACCAACAAGGTCTACCTTGTATGGAACTCGGTCGGGGATTTTCTATATCTGTAAAGGCCCGCTTCGTTAGGCCTGCAATATAGATATTCTACTTGGTCTGTCTCTTTTCTCATCGTGTCTATGGCCCCAGGCAGCCACCCCTTAACTAATCGAAAGACCTTTCAAGAGCTAAGTGGCTGTGCCCTACTGCAAACAATCTAAACATCCAATTGGCTGTGCCCCTCATCTAATGTCTCGATAGTGAAAGAATCATTGGCCATTGGTTTAACTCTAGTCTTTCCTGAACTCGCTCTGACTGGTGATGGCTTGATCTCCGCATGCGACTATCCTTTTGGGTCTTGCCCACTATAACCTACTCGACCCAAAGTGCAGTGTCATACGAATATCCTACTCCATCATCAACCTTTTGACTGCCTACAAAGGTCCGCTTCATTAGGCCTGCAATGCAAAAACAGTCAAGGCATACTCTTTTGATGGAACACCTACAAACCTGCCTCCGTGGGGTGCAGCTTCGTTAGGCTTATCCCAGAGGGCCATCCTAGAGTATCCTGACGTTCCGTTGAAGTCTCGTACTTCCTTCTAGCCCGAACTAACTAAGTTGGACATGCTCTTTCTGTATTAAAATCTACGACGAACTGCTTTGTTAGGCACTTTGTCCAGATTGTCTTTCGGGCTGCTCCAAACGCACCTTACCATTTTATTAGATCCTACGTCTAATCTTTTATTATGCGTTTAGTTTACTTTTCCTATTCCGTTGGCTATCTACTTACCCTAATCAGCATACCCAGCACCACCTATGTGTTAGACCATCAGTCCTAGACTTGAAAGGGAATGCTGCCGGTACGGGCCACTTCTATTATTTTGCTTATTAAGTTAATCTAAGATCTAAGTTTGATAGAATAAGGCTCTTCTATTTTTTTTCATTTTAATTATAACCTACGTGTTACAATTATACTTGCAATTGTTACTTTTAAATTCTATTCTTTCTTTTATAACCTATATGTTATAAATGTAATTGCAAGTGTCTCTTTTCTATTATAGTCTGTCTTCTTTTATTATGATATTAAATTCTCTTTAGTTCTCTTATATTATATGATAGTCTTGGCTTGGGACTACATCTAACTGTCACAAATTTACTTATCATAATAACTGCTTTACTTTTTATTCTACTATCTGCGTAGTAAATGCAGACATCTTCTGTTTATTATTTCTAGTCTTGTCAGATAATTAACTTGATTACTTGCTCTTCTTTAATTTCATTAATGCTTCATGTTATTCTCTTTTATTCTAAGAAATAGTTCTACTGTGCTAAACATCCAGTTCCATATTTTAATACTAAATAATGCTATAAACAATAATCCGTAACTGCAAGATATTTTTTTTATTGTTTCTTTAATTTTTGGGTAATGCAAAATACAATAATGTCTCTATTTTGCACTAGTTCCATTTTTCTTGCTTTTATTCTTGCAATTACGTTTATCGCTATTCTTACAATATTAAACTATGGAAATGTATTCACCTTTCTAAACCAACCAACTAATCTATTACTAACTTCTAATTCAAGCTATTAGATTTCCCCTTTTTATTTCATTCCCCAAATTTTTAACATAATTTACTGTAAATTTCTCGCTTTTAGGCTTATACCTTTCTTTGTAATTCTTAAGCCTAATATTACTTTATTTGATTGGATTCCTTTCTTTTTTCCATATAAATAACATTTAAATATAAGTACACTTCTCTTATAAAATTTACGGTTTCAACATAACTAATTAGCATAACTATTTACTGAAATATGAATTAAATATTTAATGGGAATCTAACGATATTATATCATAAACATAAAGATATAATTTAAATCCACTCACCTGTCGTCATTAACTTTGATCCATGGCCTTCCTGGATCCCCTTCTAAGGCGTCTAATATTTTTATTAAGAAAATCTTCTCCTTAAAAATATTTTCTGTTTAGGGTTCAGCCTCAGGCAATGAACCCAATTGGGAGAAAATCTGATTGTGGGAAAATAGCTAGGCCTAGGGTTCTATTTATAGGGGAGTTTGGGGATCTTAGACCGTCGGATTTTTGGATTGAATCTGGTGCAACCACATCACAGGCTCGCTACAGATCATTGGATCCAGAGAACAATGCTTCGGATCGCTCCAAAAATCAAATTATAAACTTCGGCATGTCCCTGGACGATTTTACGTCCAAGGCAAAATGCGGGTCGACCTATAGGTCGACCTTAGGGTCGACCCTTATGCTTTGCGGGTCGACCTATGGGTCTACCCATAGGGTCTTATTATTATTATTTTTCATTTTTCTAATTTCCTGTTCT
The DNA here is from genome assembly GCA_030737815.1 of Allium fistulosum. Taxonomy (NCBI): domain Eukaryota; kingdom Viridiplantae; phylum Streptophyta; class Magnoliopsida; order Asparagales; family Amaryllidaceae; genus Allium; species Allium fistulosum. The sequence goes on along the minus strand of CM060905.1, from coordinate 744,112,256 downwards.
TCTTGTAACTTCTTCGTATTAACACGGATTTCGACAAGTTATAGATGGAAATTGATCAGAAAATCACCACAAACAAAATGGTATTGGTTTCGAGACCATATTCTGACAATTCCATAAATGCTTATTTTCACTGTTTATTGTTATTTTATTATTTAATTATCAAAAAATGCAGGGTGTTACAAACTCTAAATCTTTCCATCTTCTATCTTCATAACTCTTCTACGTAGGCTGAGCCTCCTTCATCCTAGCTCGAATAAACTCAATCTTCTCTGCAACTTCTCTAACTAAACCTGGACCAAGAACCAACCTATCCTCGGTCTCTAACCAACAAACGTGAGATTCGCGTGGCCTTTCATACAAAGCTTCAAACGGTGCCATCGCTGTACAAGCCTAATAGCTGTTGTTATATGAAAACTCAACTAAGTGTAGATGGTCTTCCCATGATCCCACAAAATCTAACACACAAGCTCTTAACAAATCTTTCAAGGCTTTGTTAACTCTTTCTGTTTTCCCATCAGTCTATGGATGGTAAGCGATACTCATCTTGAGCTTGGTTCCTATAACCTCATATAAACTCTTCCAAAACTCGCTAGTGAACAAAGAATCTCTATCACTTACGATACTACTAGGAATTCCGTGCAGCCTAACCACATTCTTCATAAATAACCTAGCCAGAATAGGTGCCATCCTAGTTGATTTAAGTAGAATAAAATGTGCACTCTTGGTCAACCTGTCCACTACGACCCATATACTTTCATTTCCTCTACTAGATCTTGGCAACCCGTCAATAAAATCCATAGAAATAGAATCCCATTTCCATACCGGAATATCTAATGGCTGAAAAAACCTACATGGCTTCTGATGTTTGGCTTTTACCTATTAACCGTTCAGACACTGCTTTACCCATAAACCTACATCCCTCTTCATGCCTTCCCAGAAGAAACTTCTCTTCATGTCCTGCTACATCTTAGTTCCTCCTGGATGAACAGTAAACTTTGAACGATGGCAATTCCTGAAAAACTTCTTTCCTAATATCCCCTACTTTCAAGAATACACAATCTTCCTTTCTTTCTCAACCACCCAAATTCTAGTCAAAACTGAAATCCTTCAAATCATCGCTCTCCATTTCATTCCTTATCTTCCTGATCCGTTCAACCAATACTAGATCCTCCTCCTATTTAGAAGCAATCCTTTTGATCATTATCGGTCGAACTTCTAAACAAGACAACATAACACTTTCCCTGCTAGACCCAGCCTTAGAGCTCCACTGCAGCCTACAAGTCGTCAATGCTTACAAATCCTTCCACTCAGCTATCATAGCCAACAATGCATTCTAATGCTTCCTGGTAAGTGCGTCTGCCACTTTATTACCTTTCCCTGGTGTGTACTCAATCCCAAAATCATAAGCAGCAATAAACTCTAATCATCTCTGCTGTCTCATGTTCAGTTCCTTTTGAGAGAATAAATATTTCAATGAGTTATGGTCCATATATAACTCAAATTGCTCTTCCAAATGGTAATGTCTCTACACCTTCAATGCGAAAATCACTACAGCTAATTCCAAATCATGCGTTGGATGCCTAACCTCATGCGGTCTAAGCTATCGAGAAGCATAGGCAATCACTTTACCTCTCTACATTAACATAGCTTCTAACCCAGTTCCATACGCATCTGTATAAACTACCAAATTTTGATTCGCTTTCGGGACAACTAACACAGGTGCATAGGTCAATAAGTGTTTCAAGCTCTTGAATGCTTCCTCACACTTATTGGTCCATACAAACCTCACATCATTTCGCGTTAGCTTGGTCATCGTTGCTGCTATCCGCGAAAAATCCTTAATGAATCGCCGATAATACCCTTCTAATCCAAGGAAACTCTTTATCTCAATCACTGTCCGGGTCTCTTCCAATTATTCACCGCTTCAATCTTAGTCGAATCTACAGACATCTCTGAGACTACATGACTAAGAAACTTCACTTCCTTCTTCCAAAAATGACACTTCGAAAACTTTGCCTTCAGCTGATGCCGTCTCTAGCACCACTCTAAGATGAACTTCATGCTCCTCATCCTTAGACTATATTAGAATATCATCTATGAAAACCAACATGTACCTATCCAAGTGCTCTCGGAAAACTCGGTTCATCAAATCCACAAAGAATGCCGGCGCATTAGTAAGTCCGAACGGCATAACTAACCATTGGTACGATCCATATCTGATTCTAAATAATGTCAAAGGAATACTGTCCTCTAATACTCTAAGCTGATGGAAACATGTTGCCAAATCTAACTGAGAAAAAACCTTGGTTCCACTCGACGGACCGAACAAATCGTCAATTCTAGACAATGGATATCGATTCTTTATCATCTTCTCTTTCAGCTTACGATAATCTATACATAACCTTAACGATCCATCCGGCTTCTTAGCAAACACTACAGCTGCTTCCCAAGGTGAACTACTCGGTCTAATAAAATTCTTTCCTTCCAAATCCACCAACTGCACCTTTAGCTTCCTCATCTCGGTAGGTGTCATTTTGCTTGACGGTCTACTCATTGGGTCTGCTCCAGGCACTAAATCTATCCAAAACTCAATGGCTTGTTTCGGTGGCAATCCTACTATAAGTTCAAAAACATCCACGAATTCTCTAACCATGAAAACTCTATTCAACTCGTCTTCTACTTCCACAACACCCAACAAGCATTCACCTCACAACTATGTAGGATTGATTTCACCCTAGAGAGGGGCTGAATAGGGTGATACTATCAATCATCAAAATTTAATGTGGAAATATATAAAATAATCACAACACAGATATAACAGAATAATAGTAGTACAGATAATAGCAGAATAATAAAAGCAGAAATAGAACAACACAGATTTACCCAGCTTCGGCAAAACCCTGCCTACGTGATGTCCCCAAGGTTTCTACTAGAGATTAAGTAGTCAGACGCTTACACACATAAACTCGCGACACCCGCTATCGACTAACCTAACTCTACGCTCAAAACCCTACCACAACTCAGCCACTGAGTTGCGAATTCTCGAACTACACCACCGTAGTTCGTCTCCTAGTCACACGACTAAACTTTACAAATATTTAAAAGAGAAATACAAAATGTTTTACTTGTAGTTTGGTTACCTATCTGGTCATTCATATATAAGTCTGGTCGAAGCATTTTATTGTTTGAACTTGTACTCGTATCGTGACTTTATTTGTATCGTACTTGAGTTGAATCTAGCCTTGGCTCGGGTTTGACCTTGTGCTCACCTGTCCCTGCAGTTTTGTCAAGTCTATATCGGTGTGCGCTGTGACGACCGCCCATGACCCCTGCACCGAATCTAAAGATAGAGCGCTGTAAAGTGTGCCAGGCGACCATGGACGATTGTCAAGGTAAGATTTAAAACAACATAATCTATCGTATTACTCACAGCGCATGGACAAAATACAATAGAACATATGTATAGTGAAGCTTTACAGAACAAAATGACATCATATAAAACCCCATAATAGTTGAATACAAGCATCCACATAGTCAATACATCTAGCCTCACTACATATCTCTCAGAGAATACAAAACAGCGGAATATCCAGTACATATAATAAGAAGATAATATGCAACCCTCCAGCTCGTCTTCGATATCAGCATCGTGAGAAGAGAACAGCACCTGTCACCTGCTACCTAGTCTGCCCGTCCCAAAATGGACGAACAGCCCAAGGCAATAAGAATTAAAACATAAAGCCTTGAGTCAGACAACAGTCTTAGTGAGCAGTAAATTAACTAACAACATACCAAAAGAGCATAAAGGAAAAAGGAATAGGAATACAACCCTCCCACTCCAACCTCATTCTACAGTGATAGCCCCCAGACACACACTAAGCAGAAGCAAACATAGCAGAGCATACAATTTAAAGTAAAGCTACTATCACTCGAATCAAGGGCGATGTTTTCCAAGTACCAAGGCCTAAATCAGATAAGCACCTGGAAAATACCGCTCTCGAGTCCGAATGACGATACAACCAAACATCCATGACTCTGGCTATCACTGTTATCATTGCTTCGATATCACCGTAAATTGAATGACCGGCACATTCTTTCAGCCGTCCGTCAAGGGCTAATGAAAACCCCGGTTCTAGACATAACTCCCGCACGTCGTCGCAGCCCGTGCTTAGGACTATCGAATCTGCCCAGAGTACTCGACCCTCAACAATTGGCCGTTGGGACTATCGAATCTGCCCAAACGTACTCTTGCTTAGAGCATGCTAGAACCTTCAACGACGATGCTATCCAAGCCTCCTAGTCATCCTCCTCGACGACTATTCTCATGTCCATTCATTATCCTCAACTCGAATCATATCACCGAGTTATCAACATGCTTGGAATGATCCCGTCTGGATTAAACCAAGTCTTCATCACATGATTGCCTCGCTTCATTACATCCTCGCAAAGCCTCATCTCATCATCACATCATCAAATCTATGCATAAGAGCTTCATCATCCCGCTACATATGCCACGAGCAGCTTTCCCAATTCAAGAGCCTTTCCCTTAGCTTTTGAATCATCTTCGGTCTAAATCTAATCATCAGTCATCTAGTTCATAACATTTAATCAAATCAAACATCAATCCAAACAATCAAGCATTCAAATATGATCTAAGTAGACAATTATAACAATAATGGCATTTTCGTAATTAAAGAGTTGAAAGTCCAATAAGCATGAAAACATGGATTATATCTCTACAAACTTGATGAATGAACTTGCATAGGTTAACATATGATAAAATGGATGTAACATCATCATGAGCAATGGATCTATATGGATCTACACTTAGGATGAAGAAAATGCATGGAAATCACTATTTCAACACCAAAACGAGCCAACAATCCGATATACTCCTTTGGATCCGTGTGAGAGATAATCACCACTCACCAAATCACCTAAACAAACCCAAATCAACACGCTTCAGATCTGGACAGCAAAGGATCAAGCTTGATCTATCACGAATCCGCTTCAAACGATGAAATCTCTCTTGAAAAGATGAAGATCTTCAACTTTAGCTCTTGAATCTTCAATCTTGATCTTCGATTTGGATGGAAGGAAGCACTAGATTAGAGTGGAGAAAAGAAGTGAAGAAGTGTAGAAGTCGAGCTCTAAAAATGGCAGCACTTCGTCGCTTCAAAAATCCGGATCCCAAAAAGTGAGAACAACCCCTCCTATTTATAGCTGAAAACTGCCCTTAAGTCGTGACTAGTCTATCTCCTAAGTCGTTTCCGACTCACGACTCAAGCCCCTACGACTCAACAACCCCCTACGACTTAACCAAGCTACGACTCATTCACTTGCACGAGTTATCACCCATGCGCGACTCATCAGCTTACGACTCATCAGAAGGTACGACTCATCAGAAGGTACGACTCATCAGAAGGTACGACTCATCAGAAGGTACGACTCATCAGAAGGTACGACTCATCCCTTAACTTGGCCACGACTTAACTGGTTAGACGAGATAACCCATTCTACGACTCATCAAATAACTGGGATGCGACTCATCACCTTGACTCGGATACGACTCATCAGACACTGGGATACGACTTATCTCCTTGACTCGGATACGACTCATCACTTAACTCGGTCAGCTCTTATGTCGTAAATCCCTAGGTCGGTCACTTAGGTTGTCTATCCCTTAACTCGGCGACGACTTACAACCTACGACTTAACTCTTGCCGAGTTAACTTCGACCTACTGACTTAGCCCGGCTACGACTTATCCCCTTAGGTCGCACTTTCCTTAAGTCGGTCAGTCAATTTAAGTCATCCCACGACTTACTTACTACACGACCTAGGCTCCAAACATTCCAACTCTTAAGTCGTTCAAATGACTTAACTCCAAGTCCTGGGTCACTCCTATCTCCTAAGTCGTATACGACTCACGACTCATGCTAAGTCGTGAACGACTTAGGACTTAGGCAAAATTTGCCTAAAATCTGAAATGGCTCAAAATGCTAAAACTCCAGATTTGACGAACTTTCCGATCCATGAAAATACGGGTCGTTACATTCTCTCCCCCTTAGGAATTTCGCCCCCGAAATTCCAAACAATCAAAGCAATCAAAGACTATTCTGTACGCCTACCAACCATAACAACCAGCAAACCATGCATCCAATTCTAGCTTAGCGTACAGAATTCTAAGACTTAGAACAAGTTACAATATCGCGAGATGACACGACACCTTAGGGCCATACCTTGAAGAGTTCAGGATGAGCTGCCTTCATCCTCTCTTCCACCTCCCACGTACAGTCGTTATCATCATCACTCCATTGTATCTTGAGCAACTTAACTACCTTCCTCCTAAGCTGTTTCGTGTCGGTTTCAACAACACGAAGCGGCTTACGAGGTCTTCTATCAACTGGATCAACTTCTAAGTCTTCACAACTATCAACAGAAACCACTGTATTCGAGTCGTGCACGTACTTCCGTAGATATGATACATGAAAAACATTGTGCACACCCGACATCTTCTCAGGTAACTCCAACCTATAGGCGAGCTTTCCAATTCGCTCGATGATCGGGAATGGTCCAACAAATCTCGGAGCCAATTTTCCTTTTTTCCCGAATCGAATAACATTCTTCAGTGGAGAAATCTTCACAAAAACCATATCTCCTGCGTCGAATTCAAAATCCTTACGACGCTTATCGGCATAACTCTTCTGACGGTCTTGGGCTGCCTTCATTCGTTGCCGAATGATCTCTATACAATCTGAAGTCTGACGAATCATCTCTGGCCCAAGCATCAACTTTTCTCCAGTCTCTAACCAACATGTCGGAGAGTTACACGGTCTTCCATACAATGCCTCATACGGTGCCATACCAATGCTTGACTGGTAGCTGTTGTTGTACGCAAACTCCACCAAATGAAGGTGATCTTCCCATGATCCTCCGAAGTCCAAAACACATGCTCTGAGGAGATCTTCCAAAACTCGGTTGACTCTCTCAGTCTGACCATCTGTTTGGGGATGATATGCTGTACTCAAACACAACTCGGTTCCCAAAACTTCCTGGAAGCTCTTCCAAAATCCACTAGTGAACAATGGATCTCGATCACTCACTATACTCTTCGGAATACCATGGAATCAAACTATCCACTTAACATACAACTCCGCCAACTTTGATGCAGTCCTAGTCGATCGAACAGGAATGAATCGTGCACTCTTAGTCAGACGATCCACAATGACCCAAATCCCTTCATTTCCCGTTCTGGTTCTAGGCAATCCATCGATAAAATCCATCGACACTTGTTCCCACTTCCATGTAGGAACTTCTAATGGCTGAAGCAATCCACTTGGCTTCTTCTGTTCGGCTTTTACCAATTGGCAGTTCATGCACTTGGAAATAAAATTTCCAACATCCTTCTTCATCCCTTCCCAGTAGTAGGTTCTCTTCATATCCCGATACATCTTATTTCCGCCTGGATGAATTGTCAGCTTCGAGTGATGACTTTCCTTTAGAACTTCACTCTTCAATTCATCTATATCGGGAACAACTAGTCGTCCTTGCTTCCGAAGCCAACCCTCTCGATCGACCTCGAATCCTTTATCCTTTTCTGGATCTAATCCAGATTCCAATTCACGGATAATCTTGACAAGCTTATCATCTCGCTTTTGGCTCTCACCAATCCTTTCCACAAGAGTGGGTCTTATTGATAAGTTTGCCAACATCTCAGGTTCCAATTCGCATCTAGGCCTGAAATCAAATCCAGCTAAATACTCGAGATTCTTCCATTCAGAAAACATGGCTCCCAATCCTGCATGTCTTCGACTTAACGCATCTGCCACTGCGTTACCTTTTCCCGGAGTATAAGCTATACCAAAATCATATGATGCCAAAAACTCTAGCCAATGTTGCTGCCGAAGATTCAAATCCTTTTGGGAGAAAAGATACTTCAACGACTTGTGATCCGTAAACAACTCGAATCGAACTCCCAACAGATAATGCCTCCACATCTTCAGAGCAAATACAATCGCCGCTAATTCCAAATCATGAGTTGGGTAATTCCTTTCATGCGGCTTCAGTTGTCGACTGGCATAAGCAACAACTTTATCCTTCTGCATCAGCACTGCTCCAAGTCCAGTTCCACATGCGTCGGTGTAAACCACCATCTCATCATTCCCACTAGGAATAGTCAAAACAGGAGCACTCGTCAATCGCTCTTTCAGGATTCCGAAAGCTTGCTCACACTTAGCATCCCAACTGAACACTTGGTTCTTCTTCGTCAATCCTGTTAACGGTGCAGCTATCTTGGAGAAGTCTTTGATAAACCGTCGATAATATCCTGCTAATCCAAGAAAACTTCTCACATCAGATGCATTCTTAGGTCTAACCCAATCCTGGATTGCTGCCACCTTAGCGGGATCAACCGCTATTCCATTTCCAGAAATCACATGGCCTAAGAACCTCACTTCACTCTTCCAGAAGTGACACTTCGAAAACTTAGCCTTCAGCTGACGTTTCCGCAAGATTTCCAAAACCATACGCAAGTGCGTCTTGTGCTCCTCTTCCGTTCTGGAATAAATCAGAATATCATCCACGAACACAAGTACGAACTTGTTCAACTGATCTCTGAACACTCTATTCATAAGATCCACAAAATATGCTGGCGCGTTAGTCAATCCGAACGGCATTACCAGCCACTCAAAGAAACCAGATGGTGTCCGAAAAGCAGTCTTTGGCACACTATCCTTAGCCACTCTCAACTGGTGAAATCCTGTTGCCAAATCCATCTGAGAAAACACCTTAGCCTCGTGAAGCTGATCAAACAAGTCATCTATTCTCGGCAATGGATACTTGTTCTTCTTAGTCACCTTGTTCAGCTCACGATAATCTACACACAATCTCAACGACCCATCTGCCTTGGTTGCAAACACAACTGGTGCACCCCACTCGGACACACTACGCCGAATGAATCCTTTCTGTAAAAGGTCATCAACTTGCACCCTCAACTCCTGCTGTTCCCTAGGCGCCATCTGCCTAAGAGGCATCATAACAGGTCTGGCTCCTTCTACTAGATCTATACGAAACTTGATCTCTATATGCGGCGGCAACCCTTTGACTTCGTCAAAGACATCCTCGAATCCATTCGCGATTGGTACAGATGACAGTCCATCCCGTGGAACAACAAGCGAGTACATGAAGCTCATGAAGACGCCTTCTTCATGCTTACATCGTATTACAACCTTTCGCCCCTCCACATTCTCGACTGTCACCTCCAGCCTCTCACAATCAACCTTAGCCACATACTTCCTAAGCCAGTCCATACCCAAAATAATTCCGAACCCCGCAAAGTTCAGAACAAAACAATCACAAACAAAAGAGCAACCATGACTCGATACAACTAGACCACGGCATAACATACACAAACAAGACGAACCCCCAACAGGATTAGTCACAACCAATGGCCTATCAACAATATCCGGTGCCAAACCTAACCGGCCTACGAGTTCATTACAAACAAACGAATGCGACGCTACAGTATCAAACAGAACTCTAACTGGAACACCACATAGGAAAAGAGTACCTTGAACAACCACACTCTTTCCCTTCTCTTCAGCAGTAGGAGCTTTCGAAGACGACGGAACAGCTCCTAAAGCATAAGCTTGCACAATCTGCCTGTCCTTCCTTGGTTCTGGACAATTCTTCCTGAAATGCCCCGGCTTGTCACAGTTGTGACACTTCATTGGTACCTTCGGATTCTTACAATCTTTAGAGAAATGGCCCTTCTGCTGACAATTGTAGCAAGTCACCTCGCCTTTCGGCTTCTTCTGGCCATCCTTACCCTTCTGCTGCTGCTGCTTCCTCTTCTTGTTTCCACCCTGCTGGGGTTTAGACTCTTCCCTGGTCACAGCAACAACAGATCCTTCCTTAGGAAACAGACTCTCATGCCTAAGAGCTTTCTCCACAAGCTTCTCAAATGAATCGTCCAAATGATCCACCAACTGTCTCCCAAGATAACTATCCAAGCCGGTCACAAACTTCTCATTCTTCTGATAAGCAGACTCAATATATGACCGGGCATATTTGGACAAAGCTTCAAACTCAGAAACATACTCAAGAACAGATCTTCCATCCTGCTTGAGCTCAACAAACCTCTTGAACAGAACAGACTTCTGAGCTGTAGAAATGAACTTAGCTTCAAATCTAGCTTGGAATTGCTCCCAAGTAATCTCTTCCTCCGCGGTATTGATGGTAATAGAGTTCCACCAATCAGAAGCTCTCCCTTGAAGCTGCCTTGATGCCAACTTCCTCTTAGTTGCATCATCAATTCCCAAATCACCAAAGATCCTTCTACAAGCATCTATCCATCTCTGGACCTCAATAGTTGATTCTGTTCCCAAGAAAACCTTCCCTCCAAGAGCAGTATAATCCTTGCACAACTTAGCAAAATCCACTGGTTTCGGAGTTTTGACTTGAACTCCAACATCTACTGCTGCCCCTGGAACTGGTATCCTTCTCATGATCGAAGTCATCATAGCTTCAAACATGGCTGCATAATCAGCAGTCTCTTCAGTAGCACGGCCTTCCCTAGCAGCTGGTCTCCCTCTTCGACTCATTCTCAATATCTATAAAAAGGAATGATTAGAACATCTAGAGAAACAACTGCATAAAGGACTCAAACTCTACCAAGCTACTATATTATATATAGTAATCATCCATTCAAAATACAATTACGTCTCTCATACGTAGTTACGACGGAGAGCGTTGGGTAAAATCGATTAACCTAGCTCTGATACCAAATGTGACGACCGCCCATGACCCCTGCACCGAATCTAAAGATAGAGCGCTGTAAAGTGTGCCAGGCGACCATGGACGATTGTCAAGGTAAGATTTAAAACAACAGAATCTATCGTATTACTCACAGCGCATGGACAAAATACAATAGAACATATGTATAGTGAAGCTTTACAGAACAAAATGACATCATATAAAACCCCATAATAGTTGAATACAAGCATCCACATAGTCAATACATCTAGCCTCACTACATATCTCTCAGAGAATACAAAACAGCGGAATATCCAGTACATATAATAAGAAGATAATATGCAACCCTCCAGCTCGTCTTCGATATCAGCATCGTGAGAAGAGAACAGCACCTGTCACCTGCTACCTAGTCTGCCCGTCCCAAAATGGACGAACAGCCCAAGGCAATAAGAATTAAAACATAAAGCCTTGAGTCAGACAACAGTCTTAGTGAGCAGTAAATTAACTAACAACATACCAAAAGAGCATAAAGGAAAAAGGAATAGGAATACAACCCTCCCACTCCAACCTCATTCTACAGTGATAGCCCCCAGACACACACTAAGCAGAAGCAAACATAGCAGAGCATACAATTTAAAGTAAAGCTACTATCACTCGAATCAAGGGCGATGTTTTCCAAGTACCAAGGCCTAAATCAGATAAGCACCTGGAAAATACCGCTCTCGAGTCCGAATGACGATACAACCAAACATCCATGACTCTGGCTATCACTGTTATCATTGCTTCGATATCACCGTAAATTGAATGACCGGCACATTCTTTCAGCCGTCCGTCAAGGGCTAATGAAAACCCCGGTTCTAGACATAACTCCCGCACGTCGTCGCAGCCCGTGCCTAGGACTATCGAATCTGCCCAGAGTACTCGACCCTCAACAGTTGGCCGTTGGGACTATCGAATTTGCCCAAACGTACTCTTGCTTAGAGCATGCTAGAACCTTCAACGACGATGCTATCCAAGCCTCCTAGTCATCCTCCTCGACGACTATTCTCATGTCCATTCATTATCCTCAACTCGAATCATATCACCGAGTTATCAACATGCTTGGAATGATCCCGTCTGGATTAAACCAAGTCTTCATCACATGATTGCCTCGCTTCATTACATCCTCCCAAAGCCTCATCTCATCATCACATCATCAAATCTATGCATAAGAGCTTCATCATCCCGCTACATATGCCACGAGCAGCTTTCCCAATTCAAGAGCCTTTCCCTTAGCTTTTGAATCGTCTTCGGTCTAAATCTAATCATCAGTCATCTAGTTCATAACATTTAATCAAATCAAACATCAATCCAAACAATCAAGCATTCAAATATGATCTAAGTAGACAATTATAACAATAATGGCATTATCGTAATTAAAGAGTTGAAAGTCCAATAAGCATGAAAACATGGATTATATCTCTACAAACTTGATGAATGAACTTGCATAGGTTAACATATGATAAAATGGATGTAACATCATCATGAGCAATGGATCTATATGGATCTACACTTAGGATGAAGAAAATGCATGGAAATCACTATTTCAACACCAAAACGAGCCAACAATCCGATATACTCCTTTGGATCCGTGTGAGAGATAATCACCACTCACCAAATCACCTAAACAAACCCAAATCAACACGCTTCAGATTTGGACAGCAAAGGATCAAGCTTGATCTATCACGAATCCGCTTCAAACGATGAAATCTCTCTTGAAAAGATGAAGATCTTCAACTTTAGCTCTTGAATCTTCAATCTTGATCTTCGATTTGGATGGAAGGAAGCACTAGATTAGAGTGGAGAAAAGAAGTGAAGAAGTGTAGAAGTCGAGCTCTAAAAATGGCAGCACTTCGTCGCTTCAAAAATCCGGATCCCAAAAAGTGAGAACAACCCCTCCTATTTATAGCTGAAAACTGCCCTTAAGTCGTGACTAGTCTATCTCCTAAGTCGTTTCCGACCCACGACTCAAGCCCCTACGACTCAACAACCCCCTACGACTTAACCAAGCTACGACTCATTCACTTGCACGAGTTATCACCCATGCGCGACTCATCAGCTTACGACTCATCAGAAGGTACGACTCATCAGAAGGTACGACTCATCAGAAGGTACGACTCATCAGAAGGTACGACTCATCAGAAGGTACGACTCATCAGAAGGTACGACTCATCAGAAGGTACGACTCATCCCTTAACTGGCCACGACTTAACTGGTTAGACGAGATAACCCATTCTACGACTCATCAAATAACTGGGATGCGACTCATCACCTTGACTCGGATACGACTCATCAGACACTGGGATACGACTCATCTCCTTGACTCGGATACGACTCATCACTTAACTCGGTCAGCTCTTATGTCGTAAATCCCTAGGTCGATCACTTAGGTTGTCTATCCCTTAACTCGGCGACGACTTACAACCTACGACTTAACTCTTACCGAGTTAACTTCGACCTACTGACTTAGCCCGGCTACGACTTATCCCCTTAGGTCGCACTTTCCTTAAGTCGGTCAGTCAATTTAAGTCATCCCACGACTTACTTACTACACGACCTAGGCTCCAAACATTCCAACTCTTAAGTCGTTCAAATGACTTAACTCCAAGTCCTGGGTCACTCCTATCTCCTAAGTCGTATACGACTCACGACTCATGCTAAGTCGTGAACGACTTAGGACTTAGGCAAAATTTGCCTAAAATCTGAAATGGCTCAAAATGCTAAAACTCCAGATTTGACGAACTTCCTTTTCTGACTTTGCCCCACCTGGACCTCCTTTTCCTTATTCTTCTCCAGAAAAGAAAGCGTTTCTTCATGTCTTAAAGCCATCTTACCATAACATCACAAGGATCTCTGATATAAGCTAATGTAGCCTTGGCCAACTTAGGCTTCAATCCTCTTATGAACTTCTCGTTCCTCTTAATCACGGTATCCATAGTCGCATAACCATATCTTGTCAACTCCTCCAATCTTCTAGCATACTCCAACACTGTCATCTCCCCCTACTCTAACTCAGCAAACTTTCCGAGCAAGGCATACTGCACCATCACATACATGAACCTCTCCTCGAACCTCCTCTTAAAAGTCTGCTCACGTCATCGTCTCTTCATTCACTCCAGCCGTCACACTACTCCACAAGAATAAAGCTGCTCCTTGAAGCTGTCTCGAAGCAAGCCTTCTCTTCTGCTCATCATTGAGCCCCAAATCTACAAAAAATCCTCTCATAGTGTGGCAACCAATTCTCCACTTCAATCACATCCTCAGTTCTAATGAATGGCTTTCCTCCAAGCCTAGCCTAGTCTCAATTCAAAATAGCATAATTGTCGACCACCGGAGCTTCCTGAACTCCTACTCTAGCAATTCCTCCAACCACTCCAACAACAATATCTGCCTGCATCATGTTGACAAAAAACTGATACATGGCTCCCATATCCACTTATGGGACTCCAGCATCAACATTCCCAGCTTATGCCTGACCTTGGTTCCTTCTAGTATTTGGTCTAGAATTTCCATTTGCAGCGATGCTTCCCCCAAGATTAACTATTCCACTTCTAGCGTCCATATCTGTATTCAGGCTTCGTGAGATACATAAGAATAGCCTAAGGGAGATATAAGAATAGAGATATAACGTATACTTATATATAACAAATATAGGTACTTTACTATAGCGTTATACCATTCCCCAATCTTATCTCTAATTCCTTAGGATTATGTTTTCAAAAATCATTTTTAATTTAATTTTTTTCATAAATCAATGCTCTATTATCAAGTTGTAACATCCCCTATCTTGAGGCCCAAAGTTAAGCACTACAGATGCTACAGTCATCTATAGTATTAACTTACGGTGAAAAATATGACTATGTTAATGATATCCATAATATCAAAAGCACTTGAATATGAAACAAAATGACATATTTCAAAAACAACATTTTTGATTACATTTCAAAACACAAGTTTCTTATCCAGATTACATAATCCCATAGTCATTTCCCAGGTTCAGATAAAATATAACTATTACATAAACACACCAAGGGCGACATATGATGATGCCTTCTTGGTAGACCAGATTACTATATAGTCATAAGTGACATAATACAACACATCGGAAATAAACAAGATAAAACAACAACTCCTAAATTGCTATCCGTCAGCCTCTTGGTCGTTTCTGGTAGCTTTAATCGTCATCCTACTAAAAACCTGTAAACCTCAACCCTTAGCCTACTCAAACCATTTTTGAGCACCTGAGAGTTTAAGAGGATAAACATAAACTTCGAGTCAAACACAAAGCCTGGTGTGAATAAAACTATACATCTCGGTTCTTTGATATTAAGTGAGACCATGCTGCTTAGCAGAATGGGTTTCCCCTCACTAACATCCCTTTAAAGCATATCTTTTGCAAATCATAATCCTACAATCAAAACTGGTTAAAACTGTAAAGCATTACCATGTAAACATACATATCAGGTAACAAATGGACTATCTGTTCGAACACTATAGTTTGGCTAACTACTAACCTTTGGCTGACTCAGGCCTACTAGATAATATAAACAAAATAATCTAACATCCATTAGATACTTCTCTTTTGAATGGTCTATCCCTAACCTAACTTCTCCGAGGGTCACCTGATCCTAATGGTCCTTGCGGGCTCACTAATAAACTATCTCTATACAAATATATTACTTTCTGTGTGTAACCATCATTTAAGTCTTACCTGTGACTAAGCCTACACGCTAGAATTTTGGACTAAATTAGCTAGGGGCTAATAGCTAATGTATATGGTGAGACCCTATACCAGTCCCATCTGGTATACAAATATCTGAGCCATTTTACTTAAGGTAATCTTCCCTTAAGTTTTCCTTGAAAACCTTTTCTTATCAAATTGATTTAAACCTTTAAATCATACTTAAACAAGGAAAATATATACTCTATGCTTTGCTGAAATCACCTTGCCATGTTATATATACTTTACACAAATCTTTGTTGATGAAAGCATTTAAACCTTTGAAAGTACACCTTTCGAATCCATTGAAAGTACCCCTTTCTAAACCAAGTAAACCCTTTATAACCTGGGCTTAAAGGCCAAAACATTCCTTTCGAAATCATTCATAATCACCTTTCGAAAACATTGAAAAACCTTCCCTTCGAAAGCTTTAAAACCTTAGAAATCCTATCTTTAAAACATTTAAACATTGCCTTTCAAAAACATTGGAAACCTTCCTTTTAAACCTTTTGAAACCATTGGGGAACCACCCCTTCGAAACCTTAATTTAAACTTTCAAAACCATTTGGACCCCCTCGAAATCTTCATTTAAACCTTTCGAAAGCATCAAAATTCTTTATAAACAACAAACCTTTCAAAAGCATTTGGGTTCAATTAAAACATGTGGAAACCTTTTGAAACCTTTTAAAACTACCTTCTTTGAAACCTTTGGAGTTCTACCTTCAACAGGACAAAAGGGTCATAAAACATTTAAGTCGAAAGAACTCTTTTGAAAGCAATTCCTAAGTAAAGAAGTGATGGTGTCGAAATCAACCATTCGAAAGTATTGGAGAAGTGGCTTGGATTTTAAAAACAAAGTATTCCTTTCGAAACTATTTGCCTCGAAAGGTAGAAAGCGGCAGCTAGGGGTATCGACCCCTTCAAAAGCATTTACTTAAAACAAAAGGTGAAACCTCTTCGAAACCATCCCCTTAAAATAATTTGATCCAGTTGAAAGCCAACCAAGTCGAAAACATTCCCTTCGAAAGCAAAGCGGGCGCGTTTTCATTTAAAAGCAAAGGAACGTTTCGACCCCTTCGGAACCCAATTGGCTCAACCCAGTTCCTTTCGCCTTAGTCCAATCCACTATGTACCAAGTCATTGATACTATGTGCATTGGTTTAGATGGTGATGGAGGCGGAAGTATCCAAGCGAAACCCAGGTGCCGAAAGTGGTGAAACATGCCAAAAGCATGTAAAAATGATTTTTACTTTAAAAAGAAATTCTTTTCAATTAACCTGCCTTGTTTGCCAAAATATTATTAGTAGCTAATTTTCTTTTTTAAAAGTGCTGCCAAAATTTCAGAAGCAATTAATTTAAAAAATTTACAAAACACCCCTTCTCCTTTTATAAATATATAAAACATTTAAGTCTCATACCTTAAATAATTTTATATATCTAAAAAACTCTTAGGAAAATTATACCAAAATTCCAGTAAACATTTTTAATATGTTTTCTAACATATATAAATTTCAGACCCAAAACATCTATTATTTAGCCGTAAATAATTTTAAACCCAAATAATCATTTTCTTTACTAGAAAATTGATATAAAATCCACATTAATTCAAAAAATTATGAAAATTGAAACCCATCTCTAAAATATAATTACTTATCTATATCTAAAATTGCAAGGCATTTGGATGTCATTTAATAGGGTCTTCATATCAAAACATATCATAAAACCTATATGAATTAGCATAAATCATCAACAAGCATATATAAACTTTTTATCATTCAAAAACATGGCAAACCATTGCAAATTAATTCGGATTTCATCATAAAACAGAGAACAAGAAAAATATGAGATGTATTCAGTATTAACCTTAGCTTAGAGATTAAGGAGTTTGAGATTTGAGTTGATTTGAATTGGTTAATCTTCCTTCCTTTAATTTCTTTATCTTTTTCTTCTTTTTCTAGCTTAATGGTGACCGACCTCTTACTTTTAATATTTGCAAATGAAATGAACGTATGAATGTACATGAGTTGTTTTTAGGGTATTAGAATGCTCTCATTCCTATTTTTCCCTTCACCTATTTCCTTTACTCATTTTATTTTAGTTCATTTGTTTTCAAGGCACAACTACCACTTATTAATCACAAATCTCAATCCTCTAGTCATCACATTATTTATTTAATTTAGCTAATTAAATATCCTAAATAATATTACTCAAAAATAGGGTCATTACATATGTTTTATATTGTTAATTAGGTGGTGATTCTAATATACAATTATATTGTCACAAATTGGTTTGTTCGTATGTGTATATATACTTGTATACAAAAAAATTAAATTTTTATATTTATACCTATAGTATGGCTCAAAAATTAAAAATCCCATTTTTTATTTATTTACTTAATTTAAAAATGTATATATTATAAATATGCATATATATATATATAGTTTATAATTTAATTACTTCATCATACTTTATACAAATAAGGTTATATAACTTTTTATATAATTTATTAAAGATATCTTATATCCGGCAGTTATAAAATATTATATACATATATATATATATTATTTAAATATTATTTACACATTTAATCACATAAACTAAATATATTAATATATATATTATACGTAAAATTATGTTTAGCTTTCTATAAAGTTATATTATAATTAATACATGCTCGGTAAAGAAAAATAAAAATAGAAAAACTTTTTTATTTAAAAAAAATATTTTAAGTAAAAGCCAAAAATTAATTAATTAGTTTTAAAATTATTTTTGAACCGTAAAATTAAGAAATAAATATTCAAATTACAAAATATCATTTAGAATCTAACTGGGAATTTAAATTTCAAAATTATGTTTCAAAATTATTTTATACTAATATTTCATATAAATTCGAAAGGAAATAATAAAATAATAATTAAAAAAATTTATTTCCACTTCATACGCAAGACTAGGTAAATACATTTTAATTGAAAATATTTTACTGTATTTTATAAGTATTAATTTATATTTATAATAAATCATCATACATTTATAAATAAATAATTAATATAATATATATGTATATATATTAAAAAATATTTAGATATTTAGATATTATTTTGGGTTTAAAATTTTATTTTACTCAATATATTTATAATTGATTTTTATATTCGCATAATTATAAATATATATATTATTAATATTTCATAACCATGTTTGTAGATATATGTGTGTGTGTGTGTATTACTATGTGTGTATTTATGTACATTTATATTAAAAAATTATATATATATATATATAATATTTTATACATGTAAATAAAAGTACGTAAACATACATTTGGATAATATAATTGTATTTTGGACGAGCTAACGTATCCATTCTGATGTAAGTCATAGCATCTATACACGGACATGTTATAGCTTGCACAGATTTATATGTTACTCATGCACGCACATGTATATGTGTATGCGATGCATGTATATACTCAATGTAACATAAATTAAATAATACAACATCATTTTATAAATTTAAATAAAAGAAAATATTTTATTTAAATAAAATTTAGAAATGCTTTAAATAAATTAGACTTCATAGGCCCAATGAAGGTTCAATAGGCTAAAAAAATTGAAATATACCCATGACTTCCACTGAGGCTGACTCAGTTCCAACAGAGAGAATTGTGTAAATCAGTTACATCGAGTGAGTTGTTCCATTATCATCTAATAACTATTAGTACATAACTCTAGGTGCCCCCGAAAGTCATGAGTAATACACTATCCAACATTTAGAGAGCTTACGTATTCTAGTCTCAACGGATACAAAAATATTCAGTCTTGATATACCTTGACTAGGAACATTTAAAATGATGTGTTTATTATATTGTGATATAATACACATGATTACAACTATTTGTAATTACCATCACAAATACATCATTTATGAATTTTCTATTAAATATATTTTAGTTAAACATTTAATTATTTATAGCACATTATAACACATATATAATTGAAAAAACACTTTTATTATGAACAAGAATTGATTACACAGTTAATTAATTTACAATAAATTTCAGAATTGCCTCTAGGGCATACCCTTAATTCTATCAGTTAGTGATTAAGCCTATCCTTTTTTTTCTTTTTTCCTATTTAATGATCTTACATTGATGAAGAGATTAGAAAAACATCATTATGGTATCCAACTCGGCATTTCGCACCTAGCTTCTAAGGCAAATTTGGCAAGTCTGAATAGATCCAAACCAATTGGAAAATACGCTTAAGGTTAGGAGATGCACTTTGGTGGGAACCATTGTAACATCCCCCACTTGGAGGCCTAAAATTAACTGCTACAGATGCTACAGTCATCCATAGTTATTAATTCTTGGCGACCAAATACGGTAATGTTAGATACATTGATATAACAGAAGCACATTGATATGGAAATTTTTTAAAATCATTAAACAACTTTCACATTCCATTTCAAATCATTTCAAATTCATTACATAATTCCATATTTGAGAACCATGTTCAGAGAAATTATAATTATTACAACATATGCCAAGAGCAACATATGAAGATGCCCCGTTGGATGATCAGAGTATATAACCAGGCAATTAAACAACTTTGCCTTTACAACAAAATACAACAGAATCAAAATAGAAAAGGTCTCCTATTAGCTAGCTTCACTCCTGGATGTCTCCAGAAGCTTATTCATCTGAGGAGATCTTGAAAGCCTCAACTCTCAAAGTTAATTGAGCACCCGAGAGTTTAAGGGGAAAACATAAACTTCGAGTCAAACATAAAGCCTGGTATGAATAATAACCTACCATTTCAAACCATTTAGATATCTAGTGAGACCAAGCCGCTTAACGTAACGGGTTTTCCGCTCAGTAGTATCCTCCAAAAATTTAACATATTATCATAATATGTTAAATTGCTAATTATGATAATATGCAAACAAGTAAATCAATTTTGGATTTCTCATCCCCATTCATTCTGACTATCTGTCTCAGTTATAGTTTCTAGGGTCACTATTAACCTATTAGTTTTCATGGGCTTACTAATAACCTATTTAGAGCTTATGGATTATCTGTCAGGTTACATATTTTTCATGGGATCACTAAGAGCCTATTGACCCCTGCTAATAACTTCATTGTTTCATGGGTTCTCCCTAAACCTATTCGTATCTCCAATAACTTCGCTCTTATCATAGTTTTCATGGGTTGACTAAGAACCTATTGACTTTTTTCAATAATTTTATCCGGATATAGTTTTCATGGGTTCACTACAAATCTATTGGCCCCTGCCAATAACTTTTTCTGAACATAGTTTTCATGGGTTTACTATGAACCTGTCTATCTGATAACTTCTTTAATCAGTATTAGGGCATCCTATATTCTTGTCTACTTGACCTCCTGGATGCAATTCTACTCATACACGAGTTAACTCAATTTATATTCACTACTGGGCTGTGTAGTTAAAGCGCCCTGCCGCTCCATAGCGTTTGAGGTGTGAAAAGTTGTAGCAGAGATATATCGGGGATATAGCAAGATATAGCGGACGACTTTAAAAAGAGGAATGATGAACATTCTACATTAAAAAGAGGAACAATTATTACTTATTATTTTCCACCAAGCAAAACAAGTTATAATAAAGTAAAGATAAACAAAGTTGACACTTAAAAAGTTAGAACTAGTTATAATAACCAACAACGTATATCATTGTTACATCAACTTTGAAGTTACCATAAAACTTAAAAGCAAGACATCATACAAAATTTTTATTTATAGGAAAGGGAGATATAGTGGGGCAACAAAATCGGGGATATAGAGGATTATTGCCCCAATATAGGGGATAATAGCGGATCCGCTATATTGGGCCACTTTATAGGAATATCGTTGCCCCAAAAGTCCGCTACGGGATATATCACGGATATATCGGGGCAATATCGGGGAATTGACTGCAAAGCTACTGGGTTAACCTAGCTCGTTATTCTTCCCTTTTTCTGCCCATAGTTATTGGTCCATTATTATGTGAATATATATATTAGAAGAAGCAAACGTAATAACATAAGAACACCAACACTTGTGGTTTAATATCCTTGAAATCATTTTTATATGAAACATGGTTAATCCCTTTAAACTATTATTTTATCAAGGAAAGCTTCTTCAAAAACTTCATACTTAAAAGCCATTTTAAAATTCCTTTATTCCTGCTATGGTTTTTCCTTTAAAAATGAGATTGGGTTGTCTGTTTTGAAAACTAAGGCTTTCAAAATCTTAAACTTTTATTTTCAAAACCATTAGATAACCTCCTTTGAAAGCATTCAAATCTTCTTTTCTAAACACTAAGTATATGCCGTTCAAAATAATTTAAATCATCTCTTTCAAAACCATCAAAACATACATTTCGAAAGTATTAAAGCATTACTTGTTAACTCTTAGAAGCATAGCTTCGAAACCATTTAAAAGTACCCCTTTCGAAGCCATTAGATTTATTCTAAAAATATCTTTTGGGTCACAATGAATACAAACTGAACTACCACTTTCGAAACCATTAACTTTAAGTAAGAATGATTGGGGAACAACAGATGGCTTCAGAACCATCATTTCAAAAAAATTAATCAATTAAGCAAAACATTTGGAAGGATAGCTTCGAAACCCCTTTCAAAGCAATAGCTTTTGAAACAATTAAACCCTTTCGGAAGCTTTAGGAAGTGGCTTATTATATTTATAAAAAAAAGCTACCTTTCAAACTAGTCGCGACTTCAATCCATTCAAAAGGCATAAGGTTGGTAGCATGGTTTCGACTAGGTTCAAACGACCCTTTAAAAAGCATTGATTTAAAAACAAGGCACCTCATTTGGAAGCTATCTTTTCGGAACAAAAAGGTGGCGACTTCTTCAAAAGCTATAGTAAATCCTTTCAAAAGCATTCTTTTGGAAACAAGGCAAGCGCATTTCTTTGGATAGTAAAACAAAGGCTTTGACCCCTTCGAAAGCTAGGTTTCAACTGCATACCTGCCGCTATTTTCCAATCCACTACGTACCAATGCTTTGCTACCTTGTGTATTGGTTTCGACTTGGTTGAGGTAGAAGTATAGGATCCAAAGGTAGCATCTGAAAGAGGCGAAACATAATTTCTGTACAAAAACTATTTATTGCCTTTTCATACTTCTTAACTAACCTGCCTATTTGTAAAAATTCAATTGGTTTCCATAAACTTTTCAAATTCTTTCCAAAATAAAACTACCACATTAATTTCAGATCTAAATAAAAATAATTTAGCAAATAAGCCTTTCCTCAAGCAAAACAAATAAAACATTTAAGTCCTCTATCTAAAATAATTTAATTTCCATAATAAATTATTTGGGATAATCCTCGAAAATCATAGAAATTCACTTTTAATATTTTATCCAACATATTGAAATTACAGACCCAAATTCTTCCATATAACAGCCGAAATAATTTTAAACCCAAATTATTCATTTCTTCCTTCAAAAATTCATAATAATTTTTCCATAGCTTGGAAAACTATTAAAATTAAAACCCATCTCCAAAATAACGTTTTACATTACATATAAATTCCTCATGACATTCGAAATTCATAAAATACGATTTTTTTCCGAAAATCGAATTAAACAATTATCAAACTATCTTGTTTGAATCAAACATATCATAAAATCCATGCATATCATCATCAAAAATCATCATAATGGATTTAAACTTAAATTCAAATGATCATTAAAAACAAAAATAGATGGTTTTCATTATTATTCACCTTGATTAGGATAAGGAATTTGATATTTGATACTTGATTAATTCTCTTAGCTTGATTCCTTAGCTTTTGATCGATTTCTCTCCTCTTTTCCTCCTAAGTAATGGCCGGCTTGAGCTTTACATTTTATGTTTTAGAGTTTTGAAAATGAATGTGAAATGAAAATAGGACCGTGGGTATAAGAGTTATGGGATTATGGTAGTTGCAAATCTCTATAACGCCCTTGCATAATGTTCACATTAATTAACATATAAAAAATTCATAATCCTATTCTTTATTTTTAATTAAGCATGGCCTCTATATAAATTTTCAAATCTCAATCACCTTACTGCTCTAATATTTACATTATTTTATTTTATTTATCTAATTAAATCTCCTGAATAATATTATTAAAAATTAGGGGGTTACAGGCTCCCCTCCTTAAAGAATCGCATCCTCGAAATTCAGTAAAGACAAAATACTAAACATATCAATCATCTGTAACAGCTTCTAACCACCATAATAGCCTACCTGACTAGCAACTGTCTCTATAAAGCTAATATAGAACATACTTATATAGCAGATTAGGATAAGTATCTATAATCCTGTCTTCTGTCTCCCAAGTACAATCCTTCTCATTGTCGCTCCACTGAACTTTCACCAACTTGACTGTCTTGTTCCTTAACCTTTTCTCATCTCTCGCTACAACATGAACTAGTTGTCTAACAAAAGTCAAATTCGGTTCTACTATCAAATCTCCCAACCCTGTCAGAGGATTAGTAGCCTCCGGATCATGCACATACTTGCGAAGATGAGACATGAAACACATTATGGACACTTGCCATACTGCTCGTCAACTCTACTCTGTATGCGAGCTTCCTGGTACTCTCTATAATTAGGAATGGACCAACATATCTCGGTGCCAGTTTCGCTGACTTTCCAAATCGCACCACACCCTTAGACGGTGATACCTTAATGGAAACCCTATCTCCAACTGAGAATTCTAGGTCTTTACGCCTCTTATCTATGTAACTCTTCTTTTTGGACTGAGCTTCCTTCATCCTTTCTTGGATCAACTCAATCTTCTCTGTCGTCTCTAGTCTCCAACCAACATACTGGTGATTTGCATGGCCTTCCATAAAAAGCTTCAGAAGGCACCATTCCTATACGTCTGATAACTATTATTATAGGAAAACTCCACTAAATGTAGGTGATCTTCCCAGGATCCACCAAGGTCTAATAAACAAGCTCTTAGTAAATCCTCGAGTACCTTATTGACTCTCTCTGCCCATCCTTCTAAAGGTGATACGCAGTACTCATCTTGATCTTGGTACCTAATACATCCTATAGACTCTTCCATAATTTACTAGTAAACAAAGCATCTCTGTCACTAACTATACTACTAGGAATTCCATGCAATCTAACTATGTTCTTCGTGAACAGCTTCACTAAAACAGGTGTCGTCCTGGTTGATTTAACTGGAATAAAATGGGCACTCTTGGTCAATCTGTCCACTATAATCCATATACTTTCATTTCCTCTACTCGACCTTGGCAACCTGTCTATATTATCGAATCCTATTTCCAAACTTGTACCTCCAAAGGTTGAAGCAACCCACTCGGCTTTTGATGTTCGGCCTTCACTTATTGACAGTTCGCAGACTATCTAACCCATAAGCCAACATCCCTCTTCATACCTTCCTAATAGAGTCTCCTCTTCATATCTTGATATATCTTGGTCCCTCCAAGATGAATCATAAATTTGGATCAATGACATTCACCACGAACTTCTTTCCTTAAGTCTTTAACTTCCGGAACACACAATCGTCCCTTTTTTCTCAACCATCCCCTCTGGTCAAGACTAAAATCCTTTAGATCATCGATCTCAGTTCCAACCTCAAGCCTTCTAATCTTCTTGGCTAATACTAGATCCTCCTTCTGCTTAGAAGCAATCCTTTCGATTAGCACTGGTAGAACTTCCAAATAGGACAACATGGTAGTGCTCTGACTAGAACTAGTAGTCGATCTTGACTGCACACTACAAGTAGTCAAAGCTTCTAAATCTCTCCATTCTGCCAACATAGCTAACACCATATTCTAATGTCTTCTACTAAGCATCTGCTACTTTATTTCCTTTCCTAGGTACATACTCTATACCAAAATCATAAACTGCTAAAAACTCCAGCCACCTCTGCTATCTCATATTCAACTCCTTCTAAGAGGATAAATACCTTAAGGACCTATGATCTGTGTATAGTTCAAACCTCTCCCCTAAGAGATAATGTCTCCAAATCTTCAACGTGAAGTTCACCGCTGCCCACTCCAAATCATGTGTAGGATATCTTACTTCATGCGGTTTAAGCTGTCGTGAAGTGTAGGCAATAACTCTACCCTTCTGCATCAACACAGCTCCTAATCCCATCCCACATGCATCGGTATGCACCATCGAACCTTGGTTTCCGTCTGGAACTACTAACGCAGGTGTGTTGGTCAACAAATTCTTTAACTTAAGGAATGCTTCCTCACATTTGTCAGACTAGAAACTTCACATCCTTCCTAGTTAATAAAGTCAAAGGTGCTGCTGTCCGCGAGAAATCCTTGATGAATCTGCAGTAATAGCCAGCAAGTCCAAGAAAACTTCTAATCTCAGTCACCGTCTCTGGTCTCTTACAATTATTAACACCTTCAATCTTATCTGGATCGATCGACAAGCCTTTCTCTAAAACCACGTGACCAAGAAACTTAACCTCTTTCTTCCAAAAATGACACTTGGAAAACTTCGCTTTCCGCTGATGCTGCCTCAGCGTCTCAAGCATTACTATAAGATGATCTTCCTGCTCTCTTTCATCCTTAGAGTGGGATGCTCTACCCCAAGACCCACATTAAAAAAGAGTATTACTGAGTACCGTCTGCTAATGCGGAGAATATGGCTAGTTAGGAGCGACCATCTATAGCCTTGTCTTAAATATCAATTGAATACGTCGACAAATGCCATATTTTTTTTCTAACTCAAGTGGATTGACATATTAAATAAATACTTAACACAAAGCCATAGGTGGCTATAGGATCTATCAGAACAAAATACAACAACTCAAATGCAAAACACATCACAGAATAGTAGATCATCACATATACACACACACACATACAGATACATCATAGAGTATACAAAATGATACATGTCAAGTGGTATAGAAACTACAATATACAAGCAAGTCAAAATAATATACATATCAGGGTAGCAAACAAAAAGGGCTTCACAAAAGGCTATAACAAAAAGAGCTAGCAGAATAGTCCATGCGGAAGCACAATAGGCTAAGTCCAAATGTACCTAACCTGAAACACCTCGGTCTGACCCAAGTATAAAATACACGGGTCAGTCTAGCTAAACAAATCAGTTTACAAGGATAAGCGATAATAAGAGCATAAGGATAAAGTGATAATATTCCTAAGTGAGAAGAGACAATTTAAAGTGTATAGCTACTTCATGTGTTGAAGGGTATAACTACACAACATATAATCTCAAAAGAGATAGTACAACCCATAAAACGCTAAAAGTAGCAAGTCTCATATCATTGGCAATCATAATACATCAAATACGGTTTAGGGGAAAAAATAAACCTGCCAAATCGGTAGCTCAAAATATGCACAAAGAGATCCCATCTCAAACACGCCATAAGGAAAATATATCTCTAAAGAGGAGAATAAAATCTCAAGTAAACGCCAAAAGGCAAATCTCAATAATGCCAGTGTAGGCAATGCGAATCTCAAAAAATTAGAACTCCCAGGAGTTCAAATTCCTGAAAGGTAATCGCCACATATGTATATCGAATGGTTCAAAGGTCCAATTTCGGAAAGGGGCGATGCACTAGGGAAAATACTCAAAGAAATCATCTCAAAAGTTTAGCACGTGCATGTGGCCGAAGCCTTACCGAGTACTGTTATCTCAAATAGGTACCTCGCCCGATGGCAAAACGTCACAATGAAAAATACGCCGCAATGGCAAATACGCCGCAATGGCAAACGCTGCAATGACAATGACCCAAAGGTCCAGAACTGGCACGCCGCAATAGCAAATGTGTCACAAATTCTCAGATAGGAACCCAAACAGTGTTAATGTATGTCCCATACCACACATTCCACTAAACAGTTTACTAACTGCTAGTAAATTTCACACTCAAAGCAGTAAAAAGTTTACCTCATCTCATCGGTAAACTCGACTCGAAGGTTAAAACGATCAAACAAACAAGTCGAGAATTAACCGATAAGATAAACGCATCGGTCTCATACCATATGTATTACCAAACTATTTAATTCTCCTTCTCATTAGCTCGAAATGTGCAAAAACGTGTAATTTATATATAAAATAATTTACTTTGGAAAACAAGCTTTGAAAACCAGTTCTCGAAATCAATTTGAAAACCCTATTTGAAAATTTCCCTTATTATAGAGAATAAATAGATTTTACACTTGAAAATACTTGAAAATACTTGAAAATATCATATAATAATTATTTTGAAATGCCCATAAATTTTAAAAATTATTTCAAAATTGTTTGGAAAAATCCGTGCTTGAAATCAAAGAAATCACTCAAAACCGTCTTTCAAATTCAATTCAAATTCAATTCAAATTAAATTCAAATTTCAAATTCAAATTCATCAAAACTTGGCTAGCCTATTGATATGCATCATAGCCCTCAAAACATTTCAGAAATATCACAAAAACATGAAGTAAAAGTCAAAAGTCGGACGGAAAAAGAACATATAAATGCATAGGCAAAATAATACCCAGGTCTGAAATCTTCTCTGGGTTCAAATTTTGGACATGGAATAGGTGGCCAAACGACCTTTGATTGAACTAAAAGTTGGTGTGCACAAAGAATAAAATTTCAGCTTTGAAACAAAAAAAGAATCGATGAATTCTGATTGAAAATGAAAAAATTACGCTGTTTCAAACATGGACTCAGGCCATGTTTGCAACAGTTCAAAAACAAAAATGTGCCCAGGCCTGAAAACATTCTTGTGTTCAACTTACATGCTTGAAACAGAGGAACAAACGACCTCATATTGAGCTGAAAATTGGTATGCATATACTGGAAAATATCATCTTTCAAACAAAAACAGAATCAACGAATTCCGACTGGAAATGAAAAAGTTACACTGTCTCAAACATGGACTTAAGCCATGTTTGCAACAGTTCAAAAATACAAATGTACAGGCCTGAAATCCATCATAGGTTCAACTTTCAGGCACGAAACAGAGGAGCTAACAACCTCAGATTGAGTTAAAAATTAGTATGCATATAGTAGAAAACTTTATCTTTTAAGAAAAAAAAGAATCGATGAATTCCAGTAAGAAATGAAATTAGTATGCATGTTATGCTGTCTCAAACATGGACTCAGACCATGATTGCAGTAATTCGAAAACAAAATATGCCTAGGCAAAAATCTGGGTTTTTGTTGATTTTGCAGCAAAGATTTGAATACTCAAATTACAATATTTTTCAACCAAATTTTTCAAAGGCAAAGTATAACATGTAATCTATCATCTGAAAGAAGTCCAGCAATGTTTCGTTGCCGGAATCAAAAGATACATGCCTTTAAAGAAGCACTACAGAACAGTTTTGAACAAAAGAGAAGCAAGCTCAAAAATATTTCTACAGAAGCTAAAATATTTACATTTTTTTGCAATTAGAAGCATTATTTTGCTAGATTATGTGAGTTTATTCAACTCACCTTGCTGATTTATTACAAAAGCTCGGATTTTGCAGTAAAGTTGAAGCCTTTTAGCAAGATTGAAGCTTCTAAATACCTGTATAGAAGATAGGAAGAACATGCAAAATAATATTTACAGTAAAAATTAGAAACCCATTTACTGTAAAATAATTTGGTGATGAAATTCAGTAGTTTGGAGTTGTTTACCTTTTATTTATCACTAGAGTGTAAAAAGCCTTGAATTTGTGGAATTAAAATGAAGGAATTGCTTGATTTTTTGAGAAATTGGTAAAGTGGAGTTTATTTTCTTTTGTTTCAGCTGAAAGAAGAAGAAGATACTATGAAATGAATGTACAACACTCCTCTTTCTGACTTCTTACCAGGCTATGTGATATTGGGCTAAATTGGACCCAAAATAAAAAAGAAAAATAAGGAGGCTTAAGGATAAAATCAATATTTAACCAAAAATATGTGTGCATATCACATATACACACAAATAAAATTCATTTTCTTCATATTTACACATAAGAAATATGTGAAAACTTGTATGCATATAAAATAAAACATTTTCTATCATTTGAAATAATTAATTTGTATTTTTAAAACATTTATATTATTAAAATCCTTAATTTAACAAAAATACACTATTTACACAAACAAATGAATAAAACATTGTTTTTAAACTTCTAAAATTCCACAAAATTTATTTTCTCACTTAGAAAAATGTTTAAAACTATTTCAAAACATTATTTACAACGATTACTTTTAACCCAATTTCCACCTTTTATTTCAATAAACCACATTTAAAAATTACATACTTCTTTTAAAAATTATTAAAAGAAGCAAATGGACAGTAATTAATATAATTATTGCATTTCCACTTAAATAAAATCATATTCCATTTATTATCACTCAAATGAAATAAATAAAGCTTGGTACTTTATTATCTCAATTTAAATTCCAAAATACATTGTTTATTCCAAATAAACAATTTAATTTCTCCAAATTTAATTTAATTCACAATATTAAATTATAATTATCATTATAATTCAATATTGAAAGGTAATCTCCAAACCAAGGTTGTTACATAGAGTATACTAATATTTCATCTATAAACACCAACAAAAACTATCCAAATACTCTCGGGAAACTCGGTTCATCAAATCCACTATGAAAGCAAGTGCATTCATTAACCCGAATGACATTACTAACCACTCATATGAACCATACGTAGTTTGAAATGCTGTCAATGGAGTACCATCCTTAATCACTCTTAACTGACGGAAACATGTCCCCAAATCCAATTGGGAAAACTCTCTGGCTCCACACAGCTGATCAAATAGATCGTCAATTCTCGACAAAGAATACTTATTCTTAATCGTCGATAGTCGATACACATCCTTAACAACCCATTTGGTTTCTTCACGAATACCGTAGCCGCTCCCCTAGGCGAACTGCTTGGTCTAATAAAATTCCTTTCTTTTAGATCTGATATGCACGTAAATGTGCATATTTTTACCACCATACTTAATCTATTTAAATTAAATAAATGATAATATAGGGTATTTTAACTTGTTTAAACCAAAATTCAAATTATTTCAAATCGTCACATATTCATCTTCATCCAAGGGCAAAATGGTCATTTTTGTGCATATATTAATTTTCTAAAATTTAATTGAAAATTTCTATGTTATTTTGTAGGAATTTAAATTCAAATACAAGTGGCTTCATAAAGATATATGCATGCACAAGAGTGAAGATAAAGGAATGAAGATGGAAATAATTCAAAGGCATGATAATGGAGGACCCCACCTACCCACATACTTTCATGTACAAATTAGTGGCTAATGCACATGCTAATAGAATTTAAAGCTTCATGCACATCTAAATGAGGATTATTTGATGCTAATGATTACTTGGCCTCCACATTTCCTAAGAGGGTATTTTGGGCATTCCCCAAAAATATGAATTAGGGTTTAACACATGTATAAATACCCCTTATGTTTCATGTAACCCTCTTTCTCTTAGTTAGTTTTTAGCTTAGAAAATAAATCAAAGCTCTCTTTCTTTTCATGGCTACTTAGCCATTTCTTCTCTTATGTAATTCCTTTTTTTCTTTATGCAATTTAATACATGTTCATTTTCTTTTCTTGTTTATTTCCTTTCATGTTTTAGTGTAGATTTGTTTATTTATGCAAGTAGTGTAGATATACTCTTATGCAATTAGATTAGTTCTCTTTTTCATTAGCTTTCATTTTCCTTTCTTTTTGCTTTCATGTTGCTAGCTACTTATTTTAATCAAATGAAAAATATGAGAGGCTAAACCCCTTCAATTTAGGGGTAATGAAGCTCTCTAATTATGTAGCTTCAACTCTTTGTTAATTCATGCTCTCTTTTTGTGCTTATGATGATGATAGAAATGGTTTACTAGTTTTTTTGCTTTGAATTTGATAGCCTATATTGTTGACACCAAATTGACTATGCTTAAACAATCACTAACACTAATTGCATCTTCATCAAAATATGATTATGGCAAAAGAAAGTGATTTGAAATTAAAATTTGATGGTCTATATTTCTAATCAATAGTTAATAGGCCATACTTAAAATAGATTTCATTTTCATTTTAATTGTCAAGTTTCATTAAAGTTAGTAAGTGGTTTATGGGGTGTGTTATAGTTTGATGGCTTATGTTGGCTAATTAATAGCACAAATTTGCCATACTTATGATAAGCACATCAATTAAAGCACTAATGACCATAAAAGAGAGATCATGATTTCATACATGTTGGACTACATGATCTAGAGAGTGGATTTATTCTCTAATTTGTCATTTAACTCTTATATTTGCATCTCTTTTCTTTTAGTTAGTTAGCTAATTTTCTAATTCTCTATGTAAAAGTCCCGGACTTGGCCTTCGAAAATCGGTACCCGTACTTCACTTGTACTCAAAATGTCGTAGATTCAAACGCCGAATCTGGTTCTCCGAAGCTTATAACAACATTAAGTATAACAACACATCGGAATAAAAAGAGTATATCAATATATATATATATATAACATTGATACAATGATAGATATAAAATCTGGTTCAATATGATACAACAGAATGATACAACAGACATCAATATACATCAAAGATGTGATACAACAAATAGCAGCGGAAAGAAAATAGCTAACACCAGCAGCAGATAGAATATCTCCAATAGAATGCTGCAATCCATAGCCAGCGAAAAGCAAGGTCAGTCGTCCAAGGACTAACTAGCTCCAGATAATCTACTCAACCTGAATATCTGAGAAACCCAACTCTAGACTGCCCGTGTGGAAAATGGTGGGCACCCAGAGTTTAGGAAAGGAACAATAAACTCCAGATCAGTCATGGGACTGGTGTGAGCAACAAAAACAGTTTATCTTTAAAACAAAGTAAAATTGAATTTCGCAATGCTTTTGGAAAATGAAACTACCATAAGGCCTCCCGCACACACACACAATGCAAACGCAGAATCGGAGGAGATTTCTCCTTATGATAGTCAAAGATGCTTACTACGCAAAACAAATCATTGGATATTATTACTAGTGCATAGTGCAGAAAACATTTCGAAAATACAATATTAATCTTAGCCAACATACAACCATTATTGTATGCCTACTATAGCTACTATGTTCAATAGCAGGTTACCGCCACATTCCATAGCAGGTAATACAACTAAAACCATACAAGGCTCGTATTGTTTCTTTGGATTTTCCAACAAATGGTCAGGCTAAGGAACTTCCTTTCCTATTGCCGAATGGGATCGCCTCTGGCTGGACGTCCCAAGAGACAAACTGCTCTCTGCCAACACAAGGCAGGGTTACCCCTGTAACTAGGTAACTCACGAATATGCCATCCCCCGGTCCTTTGGGACCTTTATCCGAGCGCTCGGTAACAACATCACACATAATAAATAAAGTGTGTCCACATGAGTAAGTATCTGGGCTCCATACCATGATACCACCCCTTTCCAGAAGGAAATGACATACCCTAAAGGGCGCGATCCTCATAACCTTGCCGCAACATTCCTGTTTTGACCATTTCCGGGTTGTGAGGCCCTGACGAAGTCTCGTCCACAAAGCTACGCTTTTTCACAAAGCCATGCTTTGGGTCAACAGATGATCAAAGTAGTGATCACAAAGATAAATGATCAAACAAATGATCATATCACAGATGATCAAACAATGATCATCACACATCAACACTCAGCATGTCACATTACCAAATTGGGAGTATATCGCTGATAACCTTCAACTACATAACCTCTGAGCTCGTACGTCTCAGAGAAGGGTGTTAAGCTAAGAGAATAAATTCTCCGCCACCAACAGAAATGTATTTGAAAGAAATCTGCTTTATATCTCAAAGCGTAATGTCAGACATGTAACCATACAAGTCTGTTCCGGGTTCGAACAGAACCGAAGGCACTTCCAAAGAAGCCCTTGCAAATCCGGGTATTCACAATCCCGATTGGACTTCCCATCACTTAGGAAATCTCTATACCAGAGCAACTCAGTGCAAAAACAATCGATAGGTTATCCCATCGTTTTCGCAAATACCCGGTCTTCAACACCGGTCTTCAAATGCTATCCATATACGACGAATCACTTATTCGGAATGGGTTATGTGACACAAAGGTCCTTTCCTGACTAAACCGAACAATGAGCGCAATATTTAAAAATATATGGATATTGGGATTTCAATTAAGTCACAACTTAAACCCAAATTTTCTTTTCAAATGGTTTTAAAAATATACCATTTCAAATCTTTAAACAAAAAGATTCATTTTAACAACCTTCAACGGTTTAAACAATTTCCACACTTTAATCTTTTAAACAAAAGATTCATTCATAGATTTTCCAAATTAATTCTCATTTCAATTGGATTAACTCATTTAAATCTTTAAAATAAAGATTTAACTTATAGCTTTCAAAACAATTCCATTTCAATTTGTTTAAACAAATCATCATTTTAAATCTGTTAAAAATAAACAGATTTAATTCATAGCTTTCAAAAAGAATTCATTCATAACTTGGAAAACCATTTTTCAATTCAAACTTGAAATTCCTTTAATTAAACTGGAATTTCATTTCTTATATGAAAGCTTTTATTCTTTTAAACCAAACAGTTTCATTTTGGAAATCTGATTCATTTATACGAGTTAAAGTCTTTGGGTTAGATTCAAATTCTCAAACCAATATTTTAAAATGGTTCAAATTCATATAAACACATTTATAACATCTTTAACCATAATTTTTAATTATGAAATTCAATTCCAATTCTTGAATTCAAATTCAAATTAAATTATTTAAATTGGAAACTTTATTAAGTTATTTAAAATAACTTTTATCTTAAAAACTCCATTTCAAAATCTTTAACATTTAGCCCAAATTCAGTTCCAAAATCAATTGAAATTAAGATTTCAATTTCAAAAATATTAAATTTAAATTATTTGTGACTTAACCGATTTCCATGTGAAATCCATATTTGTGTGTGTATAATGTAGTCCAGGGGTTTCACACAGTAGTGCAACATCATTCAATCATCACAGATCAAAATACAGAAATATAATTGATAAGCGGTATAACTATAACGCTTATCTTTCATTCACAGATCACAGATATATAAATTACATAACAGGGAATCAATTACATTCATCCTAGATAAATAAACTACAGTACAGGTCACACACAAATCAGAATATATCACAAAGCATCACAGATCAGGGAATATCAAACAATTCAATCATCCAATAGAATCCAAACATTCATAAGTAAGACCAATTAATTGTCTGACTAATTCAAATCAGATTTATTTCTTATGAATTTCTAATCCTGGTTAATTTACATTTAATAAATTACAAATCATTTTGATTAATTATTCTTTAATCATTTATTAATTAATCATTAATAATAAATTTACTAACCTTTAATTATTAATTAATCAACCTTTAATTATTAAATAATCAACCTTTAATTATTAAATAATTAAAGCCTTTAATTATTTAATTCACCATTTAATTAATTATCTTCAATTAATTGCTTTAATTAATTATTCCTCGATTAATTAGCATCCTTTAACCACCTTCATTAATTAATTAACCTTTACTCACTACAACAAATTTTACTTTTGACGACATCCATTATCAGCGTTCAACACATAAATGCAGTGAAAGCTATTTTAAAATGAAAATATTTACGCACAAACGCTGAGAATGAAACTAGGGTTCTAATTTCCACTATCAAAATATTTGGCGCCGCTCTCGTTATAATTCCCCCAAAATTTCATTTTCGATCGTCACTCCTCCCTCGTCTCTCCTTTAATTCATTTTCCCTCATTTTCATTTCCCTTGGATTTTGCTTGTTCTTCGATTATGTCAATCGTCACTGCCCTGATTCACCTTTAATGCCTCGGGTACCCCCTTGTCACCGAATCTCCCTAATTCTTTTTTAAGGTTTAATGGGTTCTCTAATTTTTCGGTTTAGTGACTATCCGCGATCTTATTTAGTATGTATAGGTTTTTTATACATCTGTTGTATTGTACGGTTGTAGTATTTCTAATTCAATTCAATCGAGTCTCTTCCAATGTTTTCATGGTTATAGCAGGTGCCCTTGGCTGCGAGTTCTCGAAGAACTTTTCTTTTTATGGGAGTTGGCTACAGTCGCAAAGGAAAACTACCATAACAGACGATGATGTCGTTAAAAAGAGAAATCTCAGCCGTCAATTTTTATTTCATGATTGGAATACTAGACAGTCGAAATCCTATGTGGCTGCCACTACTGCTTGTACAATAAGCCCTGCTCTTCTATAGAAGCACATTAGAACCGAGCAAGCCCAGAGACTAAAGATGGGTTCAAAAATGCATTTTGGGAGATATTAGATTGTGTTATGGATGCTTTGATAACATGAATCCCATTCTATATGGATATGAGGTGTGTGTCCTTTCAAAAGCCGCTTTTGGAATTTGGAAACTTAGGTACCAAATGCAATACATAAGTAGTAATACCTCATCTTTTAGAGAATTATGTCGCCTCTAGAGATCCAAAAGAAAAGGAGGCACCTATGTGCACACTTAACTCTTTCCCTCACAACATCGATCATTGCTTGACATGGGCTCGCTTTGAATTTGATGGATTACTTTTGAAAACTCCTAATGAAGTAAAAAAAAAGTTGCGACCCTGAGGGATATGTTTCTTCCATGGAAAAGGCTAGAGATGCGATGGATCGAGAGCAGCATGAATGCATTATAGAGTGCCTTGATAAGGAGAGGTGCTTGACATTTGAAGATTGTGTTGCATGGACATAGTTGAAGTAAGTTACCATTTTCTTTTACCACATAGGTTCACTTGGAGACTCTGTGTGTGCATGCCTAGTTATCAGTTTTAATTAGTAAGTTTTGGGTACCAAGTTAGATCTCATCAAGCAAGGCATTTTATTTATTAATTCCCCATATTATCACATAGACTAGATGGAAGCCTTAATTATGACCATAGCTAGTTATGGTTCCCTGAACTTGCACTTTACTGTAAGAAAAAACTCGATCAAAATATAAAGAACTTAACCATTTACTATTTCTCTCTATTGATATTTGAGACATTTCTCCATTTGATATCGTTTTTCCTTCACAAACTAGGACTAAAGAGTTTATTTCCTCTGTTTTGAAATATCTTTTTTTAATCAATCAGGGAAAATCATCAAAGAGAAATAGGATATTGCTTAATACTATATATCTCCTATATATGTCAAATTGGAGATTTAACCCAATTTCATTTTGAAATGAATTTTTTTTTAGCTAGGGAGAGCAGGGTATTCTTCCTTGTTATACCCCTGGAACACAAAAAACAATGACAGATGCCTTTTTCACATTATTACATCTCAAATATTTGGATCTTCTATTTAGACCTTAACGCACGCACACTGTCTATTCACCATATATTGAATTCCTAGCATGCTTGTTGATTTGTTGACTTGAAACCTTATTACTTCCTTAGATTTAAATTGGTATGGCCTTTTATTACTGATTTTAGACTTTGAAGAAGGAAATAATGAGTTAATATAAGAAGAAGAGGATACTGTTTTATAGAACTAGGCAAACAATTCTTTATTCCACTCAAGTGGTTGTAATTTTGAAAATTGACTCAACATGTTTTTTCTTTGTTCTACTATTCATGATCTGTTAAGTTCACATCACAAGAATGATGTATAAGACATGCTCAACTTTTTTTCTTCCATAGAATACCAATAACCATAGGTTAATTGCATTCATCATCATATTTTGCCTTATTCACTGGTTGCTTATTTATCATTTTTTTATATGGTTAATTCACATGCTTTTTCCAATGCGCTTAATTAAATGAAGAGAAATGTACACTGGCTGCTTTTTTGTTCCACCTTTTCTGAATTATAGTTTATTTGCATCCCTTCTTCCATATGATATTCAACTTAATATTAAGTTTAGTGTTTGCCTAACAATCATTGATATTCATGCTTCTTGGAATTAAGTTGGAATAAGTTTGCAGAGTAGGTTTGCATTCTGACTTTAAGCACTCTTTATTCAATGCTAAAATTTATAACTTTTTGTATAGTTCAATATTTCTTTTGCTTTGTTTTTTCGACAATACTTTGATATATTCCCACTTTTAGCATTCATTTAGCACTCAAAGCTTTTTTTTTGGGGTATCTGTGGTTTGTCTACATGCATAGTTTATCACATTATACACAAAATTCGAGTATCAGCGGCAATGATATTTCCTTGAATGTAGTTAAGACATATTGACAGATTCTAGCTTTCTGTTTTACTCTAGGAGGTTGAGTGCAATGTTAATTTTATAAATTGGAAAATGCATAACGATTCACCCCTTCAACATAGTAGTACACATAGTGCACTATTTTCCAAAGTTTAAAATGAAGCCTTTGGTACCTCTTCGTGTGGAGACGAGGCCACCGAAACATAATTCAATTATTGAATCATAATTCAGTGGTAAATTATTGTTTTACCGATGAATATTATTTTGGGTAATTTATTTCCTTATTTTCCTGGTTGTAATTTTTTAATTTTCAAATACCTGTATAACATTGAGGTGCTGATAGATGTAGCATAGGTGGAAATGAATGGTGATAATGAATATGCAAATATACATCATGAATTTTTTTGTCTATGCAAATGTTTGAACTAATTGGTACCTAAATTGTGTTTGCGGGTTCATTAGCATGTGTAAATGCACGTATAAACAATACACTAATGACAACAAACGCTAACAGAACACCTTCTGTATGAGTTTGTTCATGCAAACTCAACTTCTTCTCATTAATGCACAAACACAAATAGAGCACAACTAGTCATTTCAAATTATTGAGATCATTAAAAGATAAAGAGAAAATTCTATGAACATAAAGACTTGATAACAAACTATTTCGAAAAAGATCTGTTTATTTGATTAATCAGATAAAGAGCAAAAAATTTAATCTTCCACTTAGACTTTTTTTTTGGGTTCCTTTTTGGTAGTAATAATGAACTGGAGAAGCAAATTTTTATTTATGGTTAAATTTCTTGAAGATTCACAGTTTCAAGTTTTGCAACCACCCACGACTAAGAAAATAGTGGCTTAGATGCGGTTGTTGCAGCAACTGGATGGCATATCTACTATTGAAGATGTGGTATGATTTAAATTTTCCCTTACAATTTGATATACTTTTGATTTCTTCCTATTAGTTTCTTTAATGTTTCTTACTATGAGAAGGTTGTTTCTTATTTTCATCCAGTTTTTAGCAACCACAATAACTACAACACAATTTAATTTATTGATAACTTATTATAACTTCACTGGTAGTATGTTTTCTATATATTGCTTCTCATTAACCATCTAAAATGAAAAATCTTTATCAACCACTTCTGCATATAGATACCTCATTCCTGGGCATTTATATTGGAAAATTTTGCTAATATATAACATTTCAGCTTGAGCAATATGATTTTATGGTATTGTTAATACTAATCATACTACATCAAATTGGTGACTTATTTTTCTGAAATAAAGATTACATTTCTTTTCCTGCTTTTAGTTTTTATTAATCGGTATAAAAATGATGTTATTTGCTAAAAAGATAGAGGGATCAACAAGATTGTTGACAACATTTCAAATTCTTTTCATTGCTGATGCTCAATCAAATCCGGTGATTTTATTTTTAATATTAAAGGACTGACCTACCTAACATTTTGTGATTTAAATTTATAGAATCTGATTTTTTATTTTTTTAATCTTTTTTCAACGATTCTGTTACTAATGATTCTTTAACTTGCTACATTTGTAATAGATATGGTCTCATTTTGCCTTTTGCTTTGTAATAGATATGGTCTCATTTCACTTTTTGCACTGTCAATATTTATAGCTTACTACATTTACTCATGTGTTCATGTTTTATAAATGAAATGCCATCTTGACATATGTCTAATCAGTACTGTTACCTCCTAAGCTGTTCATTCATATTATCATGTAATGGATTGAGAGAACTTATGCTTTGATATGTTGTTTGTTAAACCTTGATTGTTATTGTTTCCAGGTTTGATGATATTTCTTCTTGGTCACTTACCCATATATGTGAATAATGCAATTAACATGATTGTGTAACTTACTGATTCACATCAAGTTCAATTTTTTTTAATTACTTGATTCATACATACTTATATTACTATGAGAGTTCCAATTTGGTAATACTATTGATCTAACTATCCGTTTATTGCAAGATCTATGCATTAGGACATAATCAATAAATTGTTTGGAGCCATGGATAAATTCATGAAGCTTACATACCATTTTCTTACGTATAATGTAAACTTTCTTTGAAAAATGTTTAAATATTTTATCCTAAATTCTATTTTTAATGCACACAAAGTATCTTGTTCAGTGAAAACGCTTAGATTGAGAAGAATCAACATATACATGTGAATCCATACAAATTAAACCAAACTATATAAAAGTTCAAAAACAAATTTCAATAAAGGGTTTCATATACCATCTGGTTGTATATATCCAGAAAATGTCATTATGTATCATAAAATAAATCTGCATAGTAAGGATCGTGGTATCAAAACAGTGAAATAATTTTCAATGATTTCATGTATTGTATATATCCTTATAGAACTATGTACATGATTATCCTAATCATAATATCGGAATGGGAATACTTTAGCATAGCAATACCGGTGTGAATTTTGGTGTGTGCATGTACACACATGTTTACCATTGTATTCAGTAATTTTTCCATATGTAGACTTTTACATACTTATATACATACACACATATATACACATATACATACATATACATACATACATACATACATACATACATACATACATATATCTTATGGTTAAATAATTTATTTGTTTTTCCACGTGGTGGCCATAAGTAGCTAATAACAAATATATTTTATGTGTGTAGGCTTTGAACTATTAATATTTGTAGAGTTTTGTCATTTTTAGCTAAGAGCAAGCTCCCGCCTGGGGCAATCCCCCTCGACGGGGGCAACAATATGGATAAATTTATACTAATTATAAATAATAAATTTTAAACATCTATGTGTTGTGTATATAATTTAACAATGACTCATTAGCTCAAGTGGTTGTGCATCTGTTTGTTTTCTGTGAGGTTGAGGCTTTAAATTCCCATAGGCAGTTTTTTTCTCCCATTTTCTCCCATTTTCATTAACTATATTTCTACCATACCCCTTAACAATTTTAGCATGATCTGTGAAATTTTGCTATTCTCGTATTTTTAAGTCTTTGTCTCTTCAACATTTACCGCTTAACTATATTGCTACCATAGTTAAAAATATTGTGTTGAAATATATAGAACAACTGAGGTGAATCGATAGCAAAATCTATTTTTTCTATCACTAATTTGGAAATACAATTCCCATCATATTCATCGGGACTTAACCTCTCACTCTGTCGAACATTCTTCAAATATCAATTTGCATATAACTGTCATTGAACCATTGAAACCTTCTATAAATTTACCAATCGATTGGTAAATCATTCACTCTTGTTATCATATAAGTTGAACATTTAAGTCCCTATTACATGCTCAATTTGAATCAATAATCGTGTCCATTAAAACCTTGTCAAGGTTAAATATTGATAGGAAACAGTGGCAAATCAAATATGTGTAAGGTAAGGAGACTTTTAAGAAAGAAGCAACATAGATGCATGCAAATGTTTGATTCAAATGGTTAGAGCAATTTGTTTCTGATGGCTAAAGCAATCAATTGCATCTTCATTATTTCAAAACTATTGGATTACACTAGGGGTGGGATTCAAGAATACAAATACGAGTAATATGCTGTTAGAAATCTGAACAGTTTATGCATGATGGCAAAGAATGATGTCAATAAAAACAGTGATAATATTATAAATCAATCACAAGCAATTTGTATATATAGGAATAATCTATGTTTAAGTTGTATCTTCAGATACTGTATTGATATATTTCAAGGTATGCGTATAAAAATATTATGTTGATTTATTTATATTTTATTTTAAGCTTTTCATTTTTGATACACATCATCTTCATGCATCAATTGTTCTATTAATTATACTTATATGCTTTAAAGAAGCTTTAATTTTTTTATTAATCACACGTAAAATTAAACTATGGGCGTAAGTTCTTTACTATTGTCCCATGAGTTCTCAAACTGATTTATTTATATATCAATTCAGGCTTTTCATGTGTACATGGTCATTGGTGTTTTGAAAATACAAATTTACTAAATTTTATTTCTTTTTAATTTACTCTTTATTGCTTTGCCATGCTAATGTCTTCGTATCCTATTTACATTTTCTCTTCTTATAGGCTGGTACTGGTATTGCAGAGCTTATTGCTCTTAAGATATCAAAATAGGTATGCAATTTATCTTACCGTCGCATTTAATCTAATATTATTTTCACAGTTCTCTGATTTAAAGCTAAGCTTATCAATTGTTAGTTCATTGGATCTCTTTTAACTTCTGTAGACAAATCTTCCATTGCAAGAATGTCGAGAGAAGATATGGCTTGTGGATTCCAAGGTATATATATTTTTATCAATTTTTGAAAGTAATTCCGAAGTCCCTTTTTTTTGAAAAAAAAGTTTCCATCGACTTATGGGGAAACAACTATTTACACTTGGAGCAAGGTGCGATTCACCAATAGTATTTGAATTGTCTACTAAACTAAGCAAGGAGATTAAAATGTTATTTACTTTGTACTGTTATATTTTGCAGGGGACTGCAATATTTGTTAGTGGCGGTCCATTTGGTCCTATTGAATACGATGGTAAAACTTACTATTCTGGTCAGGTAGAAAAATAAAATTTTCTTTTACAGATTTTTTCACAACTACATTGAATTAGTTTATATTTGCTGCATTGTAATTTCTTAATTAGTTAACATCATTCCTGCTAGTCTCAATCTCCCCTCGCCCACTGATCAGTGACACACCTTCACTTCAGCTTCGACACGATGCACTTCGGCCTAATTGATGAAGTCTCAACGCTCCTACATTTTCAGCTTCATGAGACAGTGTATTGCTTCTACAGGCATTTCAGTTTCGGCCTGCACTACGATGCTCGTGTTTACATTCCAATTTTGCCTGCATTTCAATCCCTTCCTGCATCATAATTTACTGCTTGTTATTCACTTATTGTCTCACATTTATCCTCATATTGCAACAAACTGATGCTCGTTGTTCACTTGCTACCTCAACATGTACACATGCTGCATCACAGTATTGAACGTCTATACATGTTGCTTCATATTTATGTCTTCACAGGCATGTATACGTGACCATCATTGCCAACAATCGAATTTGCATTTCAACTTTTTCTCGGTTCATATCAGGTTGATTTTGGCTTCCAGTTTGGCATGCTTCAGATCAATGCTTTCAATTCATCATAGTTGCAGTACTTCATTAACATTTCATATTGCATAGGCAAGAACAGCTTGTAGACATATAGTCTCTGCTTTGCACACCTACAACCACTTGTTGCAGCCTCTATGTGCTCTTGTATGCATGCTTCAATTTGGATATTCGCATGTTGCATTCATGCTGTTCAGTTTCAGTCGAGAAAGGATACCTTAGTCCACTCACTTCAACTACGTAACAGTTTCTATCTTGGAACATTCATCATACTGTAGCAAGCTTTCGCAATGTCAATCATCATGCTGCAATTTCTACACCTGCATGTTCAACATCTCACATGCTCGGTCTCTGCTCTTGCATGTTTAGAATTCGTTTAGCATACAATAGGACCAGATTCTGGAATCACATTTCTTGCATTTCTACTACAGTTTATTTCATTTCAGCTTGCAGCGATGCCACCATTGCATATATAGAACTTCCAGTTACATGTTTATTGAAAAACACATTTTTTTCAACTGGAAATTATACTCTTTATATTTAACTAACAGTTATACGTCTAAAGCTTACTGTAATTACTACTCACAGGATGTTGACAAAGCCATGGTTAGTGATAGCTCAACAACAAAAAGTCAAGAAAAAAAGACGGAAGGAGGAATCTTGCCGAGTTCAGACTGCCCTGTTGGCAACAATTCAGTAAACCAATGTCTAACTATCTTCGTATTGCCACTTTTCATTTTCAACCTGTATTTGAACTACTTTTATGCACGTTTTGTCGATAATATTAGATGCAAACTTGCTTTCTAGATATTGTGCATTTGTCTAATTTTGTATGCAGTTGGTTTATAAATTTTATCTCTCTTTACGGGTTTATGTAAACTTTGTTCATGGATATTGTGTTCAACTTATTTTATGGAAGTGATTAATAGTTATGCTTTTATTTTACAATTTTTAGTTTGATTTGTTTATGTTATGTACATTAACTGATTAAAATATAATTAAATGTAGTTTATATTAATGATATGTGTGAATATTGCAATGGCACAACATTGCTGTCAATTCTTTGGAAAAAAATGCACATCCCTACGACAGCGTTTATACATTGCTGTCAATTCATTGGAAAAAATGCATATCCCTACGACAGCGTTTATACATTGCTGTCAATTCATTGGGAAAAAAATGCATATCCCTATGACAGCGTTTATACCTTGCAGTAGAAAACTATTAACAACGTTTATACCTTGCAGTAGAAAAATTATTAACAGCGTTTAAAAAACGCTGTAGAAAGTGGGTTTTTGACAGCGTTTATATTTTGCAGTTAAAAATTTAGGGTCAACGACCGCATGTCGTTATACAGCGTTTTTAAAAACGCTGTGAAAACTTTTAACAGCGTTTTTCAAACGCTGTGAAAAGTCTTTTTTGTTGTAGTGACTTAACTAATTACTCTCAAATTAATTTATCACATTAATTAATTACCTTTAATTAATTACAATAAGTGATTATTCTTAATTATCTTCATTAATATCAAAATCTTCAATTAATAACCTCACAATTTATCATTATTAACACATTAATTAATTCAAGAAATCAAGGTTAATCAAGATATAAATTTATCTTAATTAATTCCCATTTCAATTTATTTTAGAATAATTAATTAATAAATAATGTCATAATTCTATTAAATTAAAACTTAGTTATTTTGAAAA
Source organism: Allium fistulosum (assembly GCA_030737815.1). Taxonomy (NCBI): domain Eukaryota; kingdom Viridiplantae; phylum Streptophyta; class Magnoliopsida; order Asparagales; family Amaryllidaceae; genus Allium; species Allium fistulosum. The sequence continues at coordinate 744,067,669 of CM060905.1, read as the reverse complement.
CAACTTACTTAAATTCTTAATTTATTCAAACTTAAGTCAAAATCATAAATTTGAAAACATGTTTTAAAGTTGCTTAAAAAAAACTGGAAAATCTTTAAAGTAAAGCCTGTTTAATATATCAGGCTCGAGACCTGCTTCGAGTCAGCCTCGGAAATTTTGCTTGTTTACTTTGGGTTATATCAAAATCAACCCGAGCTCCAAAATTCTTTCAACTTAAAATTTTGTTTGTATTTTTACCCGGTACTTCATCATTCTACTCGAGTTCGACTTCGAGTCGAATGCCTGCTCCCTCGTGCTTGAACCTGAGCCGTCTTCTTCTTCCACCATCTTTTGGAAACAGCTGATACAAGTGATCCCACGCGCACGTGCACGGTCAGACCACCAACCTCCGACCATCTCCACGATCATCAGCAAATCGACCTCAACCTCGACAGCTAACATCACAACCCAGAGATCAAAATTCGAGAGTAAATCAAAATATTGATACTTGGTCGAAAGTCTGGAACAACATTCGATCACAATCACCTCGCCAACGATAAACTAGGCCACCGGAGCACTCGCCATCCATACCAAAGATGCATCACGGCCTCCTCGCCACATTCCCCCACCTGCGATCGCCTGAATCGAAATATTGAAGACGAAAATAACTCGCGACTACCACGTACGAAAAACAGGCTTAAACCCTAAATTTCATTCGATTCGACATCTCCTTTAATAGAAAAATCGTTCAACATTTTTCCCAATATCATCGATTACTAGGCTTGCTTCCTGCCAAGTTTCAACATCAAAAAAACTTCCGATCGCTGGGAATTGATTAAAAAGCATTTTCAGTTCAACAAGGAATTTCTCTCAACATATTTGATGAAAAATCAAAATTTTTGTTTTAAAAATCTAGTTTCCGAATAACAATTCACAATATATACTTGAATCACTGATTCATCATATTCGAATTTGTCCATATATTTGAGTCTCTCTGTAAAAATCATTTTTTCCACTGTATATTCTTATTCTTCTTAAATCTATTTTTACATTTTTAGTTCATACTTCAATACGCAACTTTCTTTCGAAACCAAAGCCTAACGATCATTGGATAATATGAGTTTGTGTTTTGTTTCTTGTTTGATAGAAACCTGTAAGCTCAGGAAGGAAGAAACAAAAGAACAGAGGAGATAAAGGAACAGTAACTCACAAATCAACTTCACAAAAACAAACAGAGCTTCATACACCATATATTTATACTCAAACTTGATGATATTTAGGTATCAACATAAATTTGTTTACTCACCCAATACAACATTAAAATTTATGGTTTTCTTTTTTAAAAATCATGTTTTCCTAAGACAATTCAAGATATATACTTGAATCAGCCAATTACATCATTTGGTTATATCATGTTATTAAGAATTGCTACCGTGTTTCTTGTTCCAGAGGAATTTCAAAACTTTGAATACTTAAACATGTTTTTTAAACCTAAATTATAATTTCACAAACTCGTCTTGTTTAAAACTCAAAGTCTAATAGTAACTAGATAAGGAGTTTTGTGATTTTGGTTTGTTTTTAAACTCTGTAATTAGAAACAGAGCTGATATATGTTATTAACAGACATGCATACAATATTATTATACATATATACATGCCTTCATTCCTAAACCAACAGGCAAACAAACTACTCATCATATTTTCAAGGATTATTTCATGCATTCACACATACAGGTAGATCAAGCTTAAAGATAAAGGTTACTCACCTATATGATTGAAAGACAGAGTACTACATTTGTTTGAAACAGGCTTAAGAAACTGCTAACTGAAGTCTTTATCTTTAATCCTCTTGATCTCTGGTTTGAATTGACTTAGATTGAAGTTTGTTTATGCTTTGAAATGATATTTACTTCAGAGGTTTGCTTAGTTTTGAAGGAACGAATTGTGATGAAGAAGTTGATATATATATTTTTAGGCTGATATAAATCTTCCTTTGTATATTGCGAATTGACTTTGGTTTGTGCTAAAGTACTGGTTACATTAAATGCATGTTTCCCCCAATGCCTACATACTTATCCTATTTTTTTCCTTAAGTACATTGCGTGAGAGAAAGGTCTGGTTGCTTCTATTTTTGCAAGCTTTCATACTTATCTTTGTACTTAAATATATTTGTTCAAATCTGAATAGATATCATCTTCATTTGCAATACTTGACTTCGGCTGATATGATTTCTTTGGTGGCTGCAGATCTCATATTTTTGGTGGCTGAAGATTTAAACTTTTATTGCCTTTGTCTTCTTCCTTGCAAGTGTATATATATACATACTTGTTGCCTTACTTATTCAATTTTAAGTATACAGGTGATAATGTTGTTAGATTTTAGCAAATTGTTTACTTATGTTTTTATTTCTAATTTAAATTATTATTGTTAATTTCTTTACTTCTATATTAATTGTCTTATATTTATTTTATAAATTTAAACCATTATTAATCATCAAATCTAATATTTATTATTATCATTTATTATTAAACCATTTATTTAAGATTTAAATTCAAATCAAATATATATCTATATATATTCAATTTTTACTCATATATGCTCGTATACATATATATTCATATATATATTCACACATATACACATATATACAATATTTTTAAAGTTGAAATGATTTATCCCAAATTTATTTGAGTTCGGGGAAACTCGTATCAATTTATCAATTAACTATACAATTTTAATTCAAAAATTCATTTAATTATCTATTTAAATGTAATTAGAATTCGGGGTCGTTACAGACTTCCCCCCTTAAAAGAATTTCGTCCTTGAAATTGCCAAGGAGACACAAAGATAGATGTAGAATATCAAATCAAACGGAACGTCTATTCTGCATTTGGCTTACCAAATCAGAATATCAATAATCGATACAAGAACGAATCTATTGAATTCTTTCACACGATACTCGGGTTATCCAGGTCTACGAAGTATGCAGTGGCATTGGTTAGTTCGAAGTGATAACTAACCATTCGTAGAATATATCCGGACCCAAAGAATAGACAGATATATGGATACAATTTCCAAAACTTTCAGTTTAGAAACTAAAGTATACCTATCAACCATAGCAAACAAAACAAATAAGGCAACCAATACATTCAAACAAACAATTTGGCCTATCTGGAGTTTACGTCCCATTCAAATATATCGAATCTTCTTCCTGAATCTACCAGAAATCATCGAAGAATTGAGAAAGGATGACGAACAAAAGAGATTGATACCATCCTTGTTGTTACTGGGTATTGACCATTTATAGTTGTATTTCCCTGTCCCCTATCTCATCCTCTTCTTGCACTCATACTTACTATCAGTGGATAGTAAGAGAATTTACTGAGGCATACAGACTGATATCTGAGGAATACTTATTCTAGGGCATACTTCACCCTATCTCTAACGAGCTACTTAATGTGTTATACTCCTGAGCTAAAGTTTTACCCTCAGCTCTGATACCAAATGTAAAAGTCCCGGACTCGGCCTTCGAAAATCGGCACCCGTACTTCACTTGTACTCAAAATGCCGTAGATTCAAACGCCGAATCTGGTTCTCCGAAGCTTATAACAACATTAAGTATAACAACACAGCGGAATAAAAAGAGTATATCAATATATATATATAACATTGATACAATGACAGATATAAAATCTGGTTCAATATGATACAACATAATGATACAATAGACATCAATATACATCAGAGATGTGATACAACAAATAGCAACGGAAAGAAAATAGCTAACACCAGCAGCAGATAGAATATCTCCAATAGAATGCTGCAATCCATAGCTAGCGAAAAGCAAGGTCAGTCGTCCAAGGACTAACTAGCTCCAGATAATCTACTCAACCTGAATATCTGAGAAACCCAACTCTAGACTGCCCGTGTGGAAAATGGTGGGCACCCAGAGTTCAGGAAAGGAACAATAAACTCCGGATCAGTCATGAGACTGGTGTGAGCAACAAAAACAGTTTATCTTTAAAACAAAGTAAAATTGAATTTCGTAATGCTTTTGGAAAATGAAACTACCATAAGGCCTCCCGCACACACACACACAATGCAAACGCAGAATCGGAGGAGATTTCTCCTTATGATAGTCAAAGATGCTTACTACGCAAAACAAATCATTGGATATTATTACTAGTGCATAGTGCAGAAAACATTTCGAAAATACAATATTAATCTTAGCCAACATACAACCATTATTGTATGCCTACTATAGCTACTATGTTCAATAGCAGGTTACCGCCACATTCCATAGCAGGTAATACAACTAAAACCGTACAAGGCTCGTATTGTTTCTTTGGATTTTCCAACAAATGGTCAGGCTAAGGAACTTCCTTTCCTACTGCCGAATGGGATCGCCTCTGGCTGGACGTCCCGAGAGACAAACTGCTCTCTGCCAACACAAGGCCGGGTTACCCCTGTAACTAGGTAACTCGCGAATATGCCATCCCCCAGTCCTTTGGGACCTTTATCCGAGCGCTCGGTAAGAACATCACACATAATAAATAAAGTGTGTCCACATGAGTAAGTATCTGGGCTCCATACCATGATACCACCCCTTTCCAGAAGGAAATGACATACCCTAAAGGGCGCGACACTCATAACCTTGTCGCAACATTCCTGTTTCGACCAATTCCGGGTTGTGAGGCCCTGACGAAGTCTCGTCCACAAAGCTACGCTTTTTCACAAAGCCATGCTTTGGGTCAACAGATGATCAAAGTAATGATCACAAAGATAAATGATCAAACAAATGATCATATCACAGATGATCAAACAACGATCATCACACAACAACACTCAGCATGTCACATTACCAAATTGGGAGTATATCGCTGATAACCTTCAACTACATAACCTCTGAGCTCGTACGTCTCAGAGAAGGGTGTTAAGCTAAGAGAATAAATTCTCCGCCACCAACAGAAATGTATTTGAAAGAAATCTGCTTTATATCTCAAAGCGTAATGTCAGACATGTAACCATACAAGTCTGTTCCATGTTCGAACAGAACCGAAGGCACTTCCAAAGAAGCCATTGCAAATCCGGGTATTCACAATCCCGATCGGACTTCCCATCACTTAGAAAATCTCTATACCGGAGCAACTCAGTGCAGAAACAATCGATAGGTTATCCTATCGTTTTCGCAAATACCCGGTCTTCAACGCCGGTCTTCAAATGCTATCCATGTACGACGAATCACTTATTCGGAATGGGTTATGTGACACAAAGGTCCTTTCCCGGCTAAACCGAACAATGAGCGCAATATTTAAAAATAAATGGATATTGGGATTTCAATTAAGTCACAACTTAAACCCAAATTTTCTTTTCAAATGGTTTTAAAAAAATACCATTTCAAATCTTTAAACAAAAAGATTCATTTTAACAACCTTCAACGGTTTAAACAATTTCCACACTTTAATCTTTTAAACAAAAGATTCATTCACAGATTTTCCAAATTAATTCTCATTTCAATAGGATTAACTCATTTAAATCTTTAAAACAAAGATTTAACTTATAGCTTTCAAAATAATTCCATTTCAATTTGTTTAAACAAATCATCATTTTAAATCTGTTAAAAATAAACAGATTTAATTCATAGCTTTCAAAAAGAATTCATTCATAACTTGGAAAACCATTTTTCAATTCAAACTTGAAATTCCTTTAATTAAACTGGAATTTCATTTCTTATCTGAAAGCTTTTATTCTTTTAAACCAAACAGTTTCATTTTGGAAATCTGATTCATTTATACGAGTTAAAGTCTTTGGGTTAGATTCAAATTCTCAAACCAATACTTTAAAATGGTTCAAATTCATATAAACACATTTATAACATCTTTACCCATAATTTCCAATTATGAAATTCAATTCCAATTCTTGAATTCAAATTCAAATTAAATTATTTAAATTGGAAACTTTATTAAGTTATTTAAAATAACTTTTATCTTAAAAACTCCATTTCAAAATCTTTAACATTTAACCCAAATTCATTTCCAAAATCAATTGAAATTAAAATTTCAATTTAAAAAAATATTAAATTTAAATTATCTGTGACTTAACCGATTTCCACGTGAAATCCATATTTGTGTGTGTATGATGTAGTCCACGGGTTTCACACAGTAGTGCAACATCATTCAATCATCACAGATTAAAATACAGAAATATAATTGATAAGCGGTATAACTATAACGCTTATCTATCATTCACAGATCACAAATATATAAATTACATAACAGGGAATCAATTACATTCATCCCAGATAAATAAACTACAGTACAGGTCACACACAAATCAGAATATATCACAAAGCATCACAGATCAGGGAATATCAAACAATTTAATCATCCAATAGAATCCAAACATTCATAAGTAAGACCAGTTAATTATCTGACTAATTCAAATCAGATTTATTTCTTATGAATTTCTAATCCTGGTTAATTTACATTTAATAAATTACAAATCATTTTGATTAATTAGTCTTTAATCATTTATTAATTAATCATTAATAATAAATTTACTAACCTTTAATTATTAATTAATCAACCTTTAATTATTAAATAATCAACCTTTAATTATTAAATAATTAAAGCCTTTAATTATTTAATTCACAATTTAATTAATTATCTTCAATTAATTGCTTTAATTAATTATTCCTCGATTAATTATCATCCTTTAATCACCTTCATTAATTAATTAACCTTTACTTAACTAATTACTCTCAAATTAATTTATCACATTAATTAATTACAATAAGTGATTATTCTTAATTATCTTCATTAATATCAAAATCTTCAATTAATAACCTCACAATTTATCATTATTAACACATTAATTAATTCAAGAAATCAAGGTTAATCAAGATATAAATTTATCTTAATTAATTCCCATTTCAATTTATTTTAGAATAATTAATTAATAAATAATGTCATAATTCTATTAAATTAAAACTTAATTATTTTGAAAACAACTTACTTAAATTCTTAATTTATTCAAACTTAAGTCAAAATCATAAATTTGAAAACATGTTTTAAAGTTGCTTAAAAAAAAATTGGAAAATCTTTAAAGTAAAGTCTGTTTAATATATCAGGCTCAAGACCTACTTCAAGTCAGCCTTGGGAATTTTGCTTGTTTACTTCGGGTTATATCAAAAATCAACCCGAGCTCCAAAATTCTTTCAACTTAAAATTTTGTCTGTATTTTTACCCGGTACTTCATCATTCTACTCGAGTTCGACTTCGAGTCGAATGCCTGCTCCCTCGTGCTTGAACCCGAGCCGTCTTCTTCTTCCACCATCTTTTGGAAACAGCTGATACAAGTGATCCCATGCGCACGTGCACGGTCAGACCACCAACCTTCGACCATCTCCACAATCATCAGCAAATCGACCTCAACCTCGACAGCTAACATCACAACCCAGAGATCAAAATTCGATAGTAAATCGAAATAATGATACTTGGTCGAAAGTCTGGAACAACATTCGATCACAATCACCTCGCCAACGATAAACTAGGCCACCGGAGCACTCGCCATCCATACCAAAGATGCATCGTGGCCTCCTCGCCACATTCCCCCACCTGCGATCGCCTGAATCGAAATATTGAAGACGAAAATAACTCGCGACTACCACGTACGAAAAACAGGCTTAAACCCTAAATTTGATTCGATTCGACATCTCCTTTAATAGAAAAATCGTTCGACATTTTTCCCAATATCATCGATTACTAGGCTTGCTTCCTGTCCAGTTTCAACATCAAAAAAACTTCCGATCGCTGGGAATTGATTTAAAAGCATTTTCAGTTCAACAAGGAATTTCTCTCAACATATTTGATGAAAAATCAAAATTTTTGTTTTAAAAATCTAGTTTTCGAATAACAATTCACAATATATACTTGAATCACTGATTCATCATATTCGAATTTTTCCATATATTTGAGTCTCTTTGTAAAAATCATTTTTTTCCACTGTATATTCTTATTCTTCTTAAATCTATTTTTACATTTTTAGTTCATACTTCAATACGCAACTTTTTTTCGAAACCAAAGCCTAACGATCATTGGATAATATGAGTTTGTGTTTTGTTTCTTGTTTGATAGAAACCTGTAATCTCAGAAAGGAAGAAACAAAAGAACAGAGGAGATAAAGGAACAGTAACTCACAAATCAACTTCACAAAAACAAACAGTGCTTCATACACCATATATTTATACTCAAACTTGATGATATTTAGGAATCAACATAAATTTGTTTACTCACCCAATACAACATTAAAATTTATGGTTTTCTTTTTTTAAAATCATGTTTTCCTAAGACAATTCAAGATATATACTTGAATCAGCCAGTTACATCATTTGGTTATATCATGTTATTAAGAATTGCTACCATGTTTCTTGTTCCAGAGGAATTTCAAAACTTTGAATACTTAAACATGTTTTTAAAACCTAAATTATAATTTCACAAACTCGTCTTGTTTAAAACTCAAAGTCTAATAGTAACTAGATAAGGAGTTTTGTGATTTTGGTTTGTTTTTAAACTCTGTAATTAGAAACAGAGCTGATATATGTTATTAACAGACATGCATACAATATTATTATACATATATACATGCCTTCATTCCTAAACCAACAGGCAAACAAACTACTCATCATATTTTCAAGGATTATTTCATGCATTCACACATACAGGTAGATCAAGCTTAAAGATAAAGGTTACTCACCTATATGATTGAAAGATAGAGTACTGCTTTTGTTTGAAGCAGGCTTAAGAAACTGCTAACTGAAGTCTTTATCTTTAATCCTCTTGATCTCTGGTTTGAATTGACTTAGATTGAAGTTTGTTTATGGTTTGAAATGATATTTACTTCAAAGGTTTGCTTAGTTTTGAAGGAACAAATTGTGATGAAGAAGTTGATATTTTTTTTAGGCTGATATAAATCTTCCTTTGTATATTGTGAATTGACTTTGGTTTGTGCTAAAGTACTGGTTACATTAAATGCATGTTTCCCCCAATGCCTACATACTTATCCTATTTTTTCCTTAAGTACATTGCGTGAGAGAAAGTTCTGGTTGCTTCTATTTTTGCAAGCTTTCATACTTATCTTTGTACTTAAATATATTTGCTCAAATCTAAATAGATATCATCTTCATTTGCAATACTTGACTTCGGCTGATATGATTTCTTTTGGTGGCTGCAGATCTCATATTTTTGGTGGCTGAAGATTTAAACTTTTATTGCCTTTGTCTTCTTCCTTGCAAGTGTATATATATACATACTTGTTGCCTTACTTATTCATTTTTAAGTATAAAGGTGATAATGTTGTTAGATTTTAGCAAATTGTTTACTTACGTTTTTATTTCTAATTTAAATTATTATTGTTAATTTCTTTACTTCTATATTAATTTTCTTATATTTATTTTATAAATTTAAACCATTATTAATCATCAATTCTAATATTTATTATTATCATTTATTATTAAACCATTTATTTAAGATTTAAATTCAAATCAAATATATATCTATATATATTCAATTTTTACTCATATATGCTCGTATACATATATATTCATATATATTCACACATATACACATATATACAATATTTTTAAAATTTAAATGATTAATCCCAAATTTATTTGAATTCGGGGAAACTCGTATCAATTTATCAATTAACTATACAATTTTAATTCAAAAATTCATTTAATTATCTATTTAAATGTAATTAGAATTCGGGGTCGTTACACTCTATCTTAACTTTCATTCCTATTGGTATAATTGATTGAATAGCATTTTAAAATCATCAATTCCCTACGGATCAACACATACTCGCCACGTACTTCAATAGTACGTCGTGCGCTTGCGGTATAAATTTTATTATAAATTTTTCGATGGTATTCTAATCCGATAGAATTTTCATCGTTAAACAAGTTTTTGGCACCGTTGCCGGGGAGTTGATTTAATTTGATTTTCTATTATTCTTATTAGTTGTTTGATTTTTGTGTGTTTTTTTATTTTGTGTGTGTGTGCATTTAAAAAAATATTGTGTGTTTGTTTGATTTTTGTGTGCATTTGTTTGTGTGCATTTGTTTTCTAGTTTCCTTTTCCATTTGCATTTTCATTTATTTATTTTTAAAAAGAAAAAAAAGCATACATAATTTAAAAAGAATTTTTTTATTCCATCCATTTCATTTACAAGTTCCTACTTTATAACTTTCAAAAAATAATATTTTACATTGTTACATTTCTTTTCTACTGCTCACTGCCTATTACCCATTTGCAACTTCTAACTGCCTGCTTTGCTACAGTGCCATCTCCAGCCAATTTCTACAACTCCTCACAACCATCATTCCACGTAACCTGACCAGACAGTCATCACAAAAACATCCACCCTTTATACAACCACCACTTCATTGACCATACAAAACTGCAGTACACTCCAGCTCTGTTCGACCAACTACCATCTCCTACATCCTGCTACTAACTTCTACATCCACTGGCTTACCATACTATTACCAGTAGACCACTGCTACCTCTTCTTGCCTTCAACTAGAAACCACTACCTTAACATCACAAAATTGTGCATCAATTGACATAAAAAGTTGTGCTCAAAACAGTGCTTGTGCACATTCATCTCCCTGCACATACCCCTCCACTGCCTCAACAATTCGACGACATCAATAAACTGCTGCAAGACACTACCGCTGCCCTCCTCCTACCCCAATACAAACATCGTTACTGCCTCATATTTTTTCCTGCAATCTCCTCGTCCAATCTCTCATCCACAACTTCAAACATAGAAGCAAACTGCTTGTGGCACATTCCCCCGACAATCCAACCACCTCTACTACAAAACCAAACACTTACCACATCATTAACCACCCCACTGCATTCATACCATTGAATTCACACACTTCAACTACAACATCTTACCATTAACTCCCCCTTCCAAGACCATTACCCAGTTAATTTCAGTCACCACTACAAACTTCATACAACCACATATTACCACCATCATCCCCTACCATTATTCCATCACCTTCTAACAACAACCAAATCATTTCAACTCTAACAACTTTGCTACATCCTGCTTGCCTCATAGCCACCACCTTTCACAATAATCTCACTACGCCATAAATGGCCTTCTGCAACACAAAAAAATGTTGGCTCAGGCCCGAAAAATGTTGCCATAGGTCTATAGCAACACTTTTAGGGTGATGCAATTTTTGCCGTTGCCTTAGACCTCAAAGGCAACATTTTGACTATCTAAGGCAACATAAGTAATATTGTTGCAATAGAACCCTATTTGGGTCTATGGCAACACCCATAGGTATCTGTAGCAACATTCCAAAAATGTTGCTATAGATATTAACTTTCTGAAGTTGTGGGGCCCACAATGTAGAGCATATTTAATTTTTTAATAGAAATAAATATTTATTTAATAAAATGCTATTGCACAGAATTTGATATTCAAACAGTAATTTATTTAAATAAATATTTTATTTCAACATTTAAAATAGTACAAATTCCTGACTCCACTATTTTACAATTCAATGATATATAACACTGATATTCACATATACAGATATTCCTCACTACATCACTCAGTTCACTCATTACATATACAGTTTCAATTTATACAAACACCGAAACTGACAAATATATGACGAGCCGAGTGCCGAGCCGAAGGCGAGCCGAGTAGCGCGTTCGGGCGCAGCGCCGCCCGATTCATTCGATTTCAGAAGATCGAGCCTTCTTTGAAACGACGTAAAATGATGCACCACACATACTTCTAAACCACCAGCCTCCATCCTCTAATAGCCTCACCAACAAACTATTTCAGTTGCCAAATTCGACTTCAGGTTGCCAAATCGCCTAATCACCTAATCACAATCGCTGATTACCCATTCCGACAACCCAAACAGCATTAAACTTTCACACTGCAAATTCGCAACAAAACCAAGCACCACCCTTGGCTGATAGCAAACAACATTGCTTCTCACTGCAAGCTATATATCTACAGATTTGGACCATCAACTCTAAGCAGACTGCTTCGCCTTTCATCAACAAGAGAATCAAAGGTCAGTTCTAACATGTACATTAGTTCAAAGCACCAAGCTATATATCTTCAGATTTGGACCATCATTAGCCTACAAAAGAAAAACCAAACTCGTTTACTCAAGCATTACAATTCATACAAATTAAATTCAATTCAATTACAATTCATACCCATCATCACTTCACCGACCGCATCCAACCTGGAACAACCATAGCCCGCTACATCACTTCACCGACCGCATCCAGACGCTACGCCAAATGTTTGTGGTGCAGATAAGTGGTTTTACAATAGTAGAAAGCTTATATATACGAGATATGTCATTTTTCAAACATGAAAGAACAAAATGTAGTGAAAAATTTGAAGTATATCAATGTGAAACTACAGGAAACCGGACATTTTGATAACAATACCATTCACACAAAGTATTGAACACTTTTAGTGCATTACAAAATAGCTCTTCCAGTCATTCTCTATTCTATCTTCAAGGTGCAATATGGAAGACCACTCCAATCCAATTTCAACAATAGACCTCAAAATACATGAAGCAAGATGAAATTTTGAAACTTACCATTCAGATACAGAAAATGCATAAATCCACAGTATCAAATATCACAAAATGAGAAAAAAAAGATCAAAACAAACCGGAAATTAGACAACCTGCTCTTCATTGGACTACAGTGGTATCTCAAGCAACTCAGGAGGCACAGTCTCGATGCTCTTAGGTGTGTTCCTGGCAGCAATAGGAACAGTAAGAAAAGTCTTGGTCTTGCTTATCGGCCTAATCTTTTCAAGCCCCACGTAATCTCCGACTTTAAATTTATTATCAGGATCGTGTGCTTGGTACCTCTTCTTGATTCGAACTCTTCTCTTGTAATTCGGGTGTGGAGCTAAACGAACTACTTCAACTGCCAATTGAATAGAAAACGAAGTTGTGTCCTCTAAATACTGGAGTGGAAGATTGAATAGAAATGTAATAGCATTAGATCCGATTGGGTTAAAAGGGAACATCTTCCATACAAATTAGGGAAAACGAAATTAGGGATTTGGAAATTGGGGGTGAGAACGAAATGATATGAAAAGTAAAGCGGGAAAACGAAAATTTGGGACAAATTGTAGTGGTAATCCATTTTAACAATCAGATTAAATGTAGATCATTGGATCATATTCACGTGGATTGCTAATTTTATTAATTTTTTAATTTGAATACATCTATAGCAACACTATATAAAAATGTTGCATCGTGTTACACTTGTTTAGCTAGAGCAACACATTTTTATGGCTAAGGTAACACCAAAAATACAACGTTGCAGTAGGACCAAAATTTTATATCTATCGCAACATTTTAGCTGGCAACACCTTGCAAAAAATTTCAGAAGGTCGTCTATGGCGTAGTGTCTCCAACATCCAAACCACCACAACCTCACTGACCACACACCACAACCGCAAACAACAGACATTCAACTTCCTCCCCACTGCAACTCACAATCACAACCTCTGCTTCATCTTGCACACAACCATAAGCATCCCAGATCAACATTTGTTCACAATCCTATCTGAGAGCACCTATCATCACTTCCACTTCTGCCACTAAAGACCAGCCTCCATTGCTTACAAGCCTGCCATTACCCACCAACAATCCATACAAAATCCACACATCAAATACCTAGGTTCACAAATCAAATACGCCACCAGTTCCCTGTTCAAACTGCTCATACCTAACTGTGCTTCACTTTTCATACACACGAACAATAGCCTTTTATATAAAAATGAAAGAAAAAAAACTGCCATAACTTCACCTGAATTGACATCGCTAACTCCAACATTCTACCACCAATCGTCATCGCAAATCCTCCAATTGACCGCAAATCAACCACCAAACCGAATTCCACCTACAACGAACATCTGACACCTGACATCACAAGTACAGAATTCCAACGCTATCGCAACACCTGATACACCTCATTCGCCAAAGTTCCAACATCCTCCGCCAATTCCTCCTTCTCTCCTGCTATGCCAACGATTTGCATATTGCCTCTCAGCAACAATAACAACCGCAACCATCCACTCCCCTCGAATCTGCACCTGAAATCGAACTTCATCTCCATCATGAACCAAGCGGCAACCTCCACTATCTCACCTCCTACAGATCAAACAATCGCAATACTCATAATCCAGTACCTTGATACCAGATCGTCGAACCAAATCGTGATCCCGAAATCCTCAGTGATCACTTACAATCATTGTAACTAAATCCAATAAGCCATCGCAAACCTAATCTAATCAACTTTGGAGATTTGAAACTTTAATTGGGGATTTTGTTCTGTTTCAATTTTTTTGTTATATTCATTTGTGAGAGATTGGTTTGTGTGAGTTGTCAACATTTATTGGTGAACTTTATTAGTGGGCCGGGTTGTTGTACAAAGGATCAATTTTCTCTTTGGCTTGTTTTCTCTGGTTTTGATTAGTTTTGTTTTAGTTTATTTAAGTTTATAAGAAAAAGAAGGGTTTGTTTTGTTTGTCTTTGTTTTCAATCGGTCGTTGTTTGCCGCTAAAAGAAATAATAAGTTTGCTTTCTTTTAATTTTTGTTTTGTCTTATCCTTAAAAAAACAAATTTGTTTTTGTAATTTGGGTTAATTTGAATTGTTTTTAAGTTTTCTTTTAGGTTTTTTTAAAAAAAAGGGTTTGCCAAAAATAAATTTCATCCATATTTCTTTTTTAAAAAAAGTTTTCTTTTAGTTTTTTTTTAAAAAAAGGTTTGCCAAAGGAAAAAAGAAAAAAAAATTGTTTCTTTTTTTATCCAAAAAAATAAATTTGTTTTGTTTCAATTTATTTAAGTTCCATCCATATCTAAAAATAAAAAAAATAAAAAAAAAACTTGTATCTATCTTGTTTTTATTTTCAGGTTGTCAAAGCAGATTGGAAGAGTTGCTTGCTTCGCTCAACTACTGCCAAAAAAAAAATTTGCTTGCTTATAAAAATTTTTGCACCCTTATCTATTGGTTTATTTGGTTTGCATTGTTGCTAGCTTGCATTTACATTTTATAAAAAAAAATTCAAAAAAAAACGAAAAAATAATTCATTGTAGTTGCATTGTTAATACACGTTTAATTTCTGCTTTGCATTTCATCTTAGATTTTGATTAATAATAACGGTTAGAAGTCGATAACACTTAATTGTTTATTGACAATTTGTCTTCTTCAACAATTTAATTTCTTGGTGTCTAGGCTACGGCAAAGCAATAATTAGTTATAAATATTACGGTGATTCGTAAATATTATACTGAATTGTTTCTCTGAAGGAACTTAAAACATCGGCTGCATTGCTACGGTGATTCGTGGTGCACCGAAAAATCCTGTCCATTACCTGGCTAAGAACTATCTTGTTGATTTAAGATAGAGTGTGATTTTACAATTTTTGGGTTAACTTAGGATAAATCATTTGTAATTAACCACTGCTTTCATTTAGTTGCATTAGTTCATGCATATATAAAAAAAAAATTCAAAATCCAAAACTAAAGAAATTGTAACTATTCCTTTTTCCTTTGAAATTTTTAAAGCCTTTAACTTTGAAATTTCAAAAATTCAAAAAAAATATTTAAAAAAAAAGAAAACCAAAATTCAAAAAAAAAAATTATAAAACCTTTTCAAAAACAAAGAAAAAATTTGAAAAAACAAAAAAAATCAAAACAAAAATAAATTTTATTTGTAAATATTTTTTTCCTTTATAAAAAAACAAAAACAATCCTGAAAATGTTTGAGTTTCCCCACTCACTTGAATTTTACAATAGTTGTGAAAATCAATATAATCCATATGGTTTCACTCCAAATTCGTATGAATATTTTAACGACAACTATTCTTTAAACAATTCGAATTTTGAACAACAAAGTTTTCAAAACGATGACCAACCCTCGAATCTCGAAAATAGCATTTCATCTCTACTTGAAATATCTACACAACAAAATCAAATGATAAATGATTTGTGTAATTCATATTTGGGCAATGATTCAAGACAAAGTTTTCAAAGTAATAAAGATTTGAATTCACTTCAAAATTCAATCGATTTCGATTATAACCCATGCCAATTCAATTTCGACTCCCAAATGAATTTCAAACTCAAAATGAAAATGGAAACAACTTTTCAAACGAATTTGGCAATGGGAATAATCTTAACCACGTTACAATTGAAATTTTTTGTTCTCAACAAATCCAAATCGAAAATTCTCAAGTTAATAACAATAAATTGGATTTTGTTGAACAAATGGACGAAATCTACAATATTCACACAGATTCATTATTTGAAACATATATGAAACAACGTGATAAACAAAATCAAATCCCAACGTGTGACAAGTCAAACGATAATCCATCTTTTACCCAAATCACTGTTTTTTAAATAACAACTTTTGAAATTGAAAATAATGATCTTAATGAAGTTGTTGAGAACACGGTAATTGAGTTGGATTTCAATTCTTTCGAGGGTGTAGAACCAAATTTAAAATTCGACCTTCCTTTTCTTGATTCCAAAAATTTGAATACAACAACTTTGGATTTTGAACTTGAGATACGCAATGAAGTTGTTGATAATCCAACAAAGGAAGACGAATTTAATGAACACAATTTTTTTGGACTTTTAGATGACGAGTTGTTAAATTCCGACGGGGAAGATTTAAATCACCACTTTGATTTTGAAATCAATAATTTTGAAGAATTTTTCAATGACAAACTTGAATTTCAATTTGGTGAAAATAAACTTGAATTTCAATCAATCGTTATATCTACCCCAAAAATTATCGAAAACAAAACAACTCGTACGATTTTCAATAAAACGACATTCGTTTTTCCAAATAAACATTCAACTTCAAAGTCTTATATGATTTGGTTTTCCGAGCTTAAGCTATGTCTCGCATACTTGACGAGACAAATGAATCGGTCTTTGGAAGTCCGTTTCATTTAATTTTTGATGGCATACTTTCTCATCTTGTGTAAATAATCATCCTTTCATGTAAATATAGGATTTTTATTTTTATTTTTCTTCTTTCTCCTTCCACTTGGGTTGACTGTGGGGACACAGTCAAAATCAAGTGTGGGGGGGGGGACTCATCTTCATTTTTAATTTTTTATGGTTTAAAAAAACAATCCCAAAAATAATTTTTCTTTTGATTTATTTTTAAAGTAACACTATAGGATACATATATGGTTTTGCTTTATTAAATTGAAATTTTTGAAAATTTATTTGTCTTAACGAAAATAAAAATGAAGTTTGATTACAAATAACAATGGTTTAACTAGTATAAAGGAAGATCCATACGTGTTAATTATGAAATATATCTTAATTGAAAATCTTTGTTTAAAAGAGTGGTGAATTTA
Organism: Allium fistulosum; assembly: GCA_030737815.1. Taxonomy (NCBI): domain Eukaryota; kingdom Viridiplantae; phylum Streptophyta; class Magnoliopsida; order Asparagales; family Amaryllidaceae; genus Allium; species Allium fistulosum. Next base: position 744,050,232 of record CM060905.1, on the reverse strand, counting down.
AAGTAAATGATATAACATTTTTTTGTCTTCTAAGTTAAATGGTGCTAAGAAGATTTTGCAAAACCCTCTTTAAAAAAAACAAAAGAAAACAAAAAAAAATTCTTGTATATATGTATATATTTTTTAATAAACACCTAGAGTCATGTGTTCACACTTGTGTGTTCACTCGCCATTGCTCTGTACCCTTCTCGCGTAAGCCCGAAAGGCAGTGCACGATCGGTATATCTGAGTTAGGTGTATATGTATAAGAAATTCTTTTTAATAACGCCTATAGGTGTTCACACTCGTGTGTTCACTGGCCACGCTCTATATTCCCCTCACGTAAGTCCGCAAGGGAGTGCACGGGTAATATATCTGTCCTCAATTTATCTGAGTTAGGCATATGTAAATGTTATTAATATCAATAAAATTTTCAAAAGAAAAAAATGGAGAGAGTAAGCAAATGAAATCCAAGCACTATTTTTACTTATTTGATTTGATTTGTTATTGAAAAGAAATGAAAATACCACTTTGATAAACTTTGATAATTAACTAAGGATCCATTTCATAGTTACACTGTGTTATTGACCGAAACAACAAGTCAAACTATAGTCTATTTGTTATGATAACTTGATTTTTGTTGGAAATATTGACAAGTAAATAAATGAAATTTTCAAGATAATAACCAAACCTATTTATAACTTATTTGTGTCTATTTAAAAGTAAATCTTTCATTTGTGAATATTTCCAAAAACTCGCATTCATCTCTTTGTAAATAAATCTTGCATTTCGTAAATATTTTCATCTTGCATTTGGATTTTGTGGGTAGTATCCGCTGAAAACCCTCACGAGACAACACTCGTCCTAATGGTGACACCCAGAGGTTTAACGGCTTGTTGAATACGCTCAATGCAATCATGCTCCCTACGAAAATTGATTTATCTTAGTTTTTAGTTTATTTGAGGACGAATAAAAAGATAAGTGTGGGGGTATTTGATGAGCACGTAAATGTACATATTTTTACCACCATATTTAATCTATTTAAATTAAATAAATGATCATATCGGGTATTTTAGTTTGTCTAAACCAAAATTCAAATTATTTCAAATCGTCACATATTCATCTTCATCCAAGGGCAAAATGGTCATTTTTGTGCATATATTAATTTTCTAAAATTTAATTGAAAATTTCTATGTTATTTTGTAGGAATTTAAATTCAAATACAAGTGGCTTCATGAAGATATATGCATGCACAAGAGTGAAGATAAAGGAATGAAGATGGAAATAATTCAAAGGCATGATAATGGAGGACCCCACCTATCTACATACCTTCATATACAAATTAGTGGCTAATGCACATGCTAATAGATTTTAAATCTTCATGCACATCTAAATGAGGATTATTTGAAGCTAATGATTACTTGGCTTCCACACTTCCTAAGAGGGTATTTTGGGTATTTTCCAAAAATATGAATTAGGGTTTAACACATGTATAATACCCCTTATGTTTCATGTAACCCTCTTCCTCTTAGTTAGTTTTTAGCTTAGAAAATAAATCAATGCTCTCTTTCTTTTCATGGCTACTTAGCCATTTCTTCTCTTATGTAATTCCTTTTTTTCTTTATGCAATTTCATACATGTTCTTTTTCTTTTCTTGTTTATTTCCTTTCATGTTTTAGTGTAGATTTGTTTATTTATGCAAGTAGTGTAGATTTACTTTTATGCAATTAGATTAGTTCTCTTTTTCATTAGCTTTCATTTTCCTTTCTTTTTGCTTTCATGTTGCTAGATACATTTGTTAATCAAATGACAAATATGAGGGCTAAACCCCTTCAATTTAGGGGTAATGAAGCTCTCTAATTATGTAGCTTCAACTCTTTGTTAATTCATGCTCTCTTTTTGTGCTTAATGATGATGATAAAAATGGTTTACTAGTTTTTTTGCTTTTAATTTGATAGCCTATATTGTTGACACCAAATATGCTATGCCTAAACAATCACTAACACTAATTGCCTTTTCATCAAAATATGATTATGGCAAAAGAAAGGGATTTGAAATTAAAATTTGATGGTCTATATTTCTAATTAATGTTAGTCCTTGAAAAGAATGGTTTTGATGACAACAACCTTAGGACTTGTTATAAAATATAAATACTAACATTATAGTTTAGATATATATGTATATGTAGGATATAAACATGCAGGTACTAAGAATGAAGACTGTACAGTATAGAGACTCAAGATTGAAGACATCAAGATTCAAGACTCATGGGTATCAAGATATCAAGAGTTCAAGATTTCAATAATACAAGATAAGTATCAAGTCTAGAATTATGTTAAAACTTGTAGAAAAGCACTAACATCTTAAAATCCATTTTATTCGTAGAATGGAATCCACTTTGAGCTTTTTAAAGGGATGGAACCCTAAGTAGGATGGAACCTACGAAAAATCTAGTGGAACATTGTTTTGTATCCACTAACTTTTATTTAAATGTTTTACAAAATTATATCTTGTTTTCAAAATGATTTCAAAATCTTCCTTTTAAAATCAAAAACACCTATCCTGGTTTTTAAGTATATTTTAGCCTCAAAATAATCTTTATTTTCAATATCAAATCATCCTTGATTTTAAATTATCTTTTAACTATTATATATTTAACTTTTAATATTTATACTTAGATTTAAATATGAAATTATAGTAAAATTTTATATATATCAAAATATTATTCTCTATACTTATTTATGAATTTTAACTATAGTAAAGTATATTTATAAAGTTTAAAATAGTGTTAATACAAGATAAAAGTTATTTTCAAAGAAAAACAAATTATCAAAAATTCCTTACGCATGTCGACAACTCCTAGGGACCCTTGTCGACATGGTGTCACTTAACTTCAAAAGTTTGAATTTCAAAAGAAGTGTCTATTCGTCATAACCTTTTACGAATGGACATGGCTGTTGTTCTACTATAAATAGGGGATGTTTTTAACGAATTTATATTCATATTTTTCTAATTTCACTTCTCTTCTTCTTCCACATTTCTTTATATACATTTTTACTATTACTCTGCCGAAATCTCCATTGAATCTGACTAGATCATCTCTGGTTTGATTCTATATCACTATCTCAACAAGATCCCAGTGCTATTCAGAGTTATAGGCTTCTTTGTGATCAATCAAGTGAGAAAAGGTGTGATTGTAGCCTGGAAAATCAATCAAGTGAGAAAAGGTGTGATTGTAGCCTAGGAAATCAATTGGGTGAACTTGTTGCTCGTAAAATCAAGTATCTCTACCCAGAGGATTGTGAATCTGGAGTGGTGTACCTCGTGGCCTTGAAATCGAGGGTGTAATTGTAAGAATTGATTTTGAAAGGAAATCCGTACTTGTGTTGCGGGACTGGATGTAGGGTAACTCCGTACCAGTATAAAATCCGGTGTGTTCTTTCCTTTATTGCTTTTACTTTATATTTGCTTCTGTGTTTGATTCTATGATCATATCTGTGTCTGAATATTGCATACATTTGTGTTCAAATTAATATAAACTCAAAAACAATTAGTAATTCCTTAAAACACTATTCACCCCCCCTCTAGTGTTAATTCTAGCCTTAAGATCCGTAATCCGCATTTTTCACATTTGGTATCAGAGCAAGGTTTTCAAAGTTTCATAATATGAATTTTTGAAAATTTCTTTAAAATGGCTATGTTTGAAAAACTTATTAATACTAGTTTAGAAATATTCAAATCATCATGGCATCATGAGGCTGCATATAATCTATATACAAATTCAAGTTGTCTACAAAAATTTTATGATGTGCAGGAAACATGTTTTATGGGTGTGGAGGAATCAACCCACAATGGACAAATTGTGCAGATCAAAAAGAATAAATGGATACTCAATAGTGGATGCTCTAGAGACATGACTGGTAATCCGGATATGCTGAATGATATAGTATACAAAGACGAAGGACTGGTTAACTTTGGAGACAACTCAAAAGGATATGTGATTGGCTTCGGTAATGTCGGTAACTCTAAAACTCCTATTATTACTAATGTTCTGCTAGTTAAGAATCTAAAACATAATCTGCTAAGTATTAGTCAACTTTGCGATAAAGGATATAAAATTAAATTTGAAAAAGATAAGTGTCACATTGAAGATAATAATTCAACCATAATACTTGAGGGAATTAGGAAAAAGAATATTTATATCCTTAGTATGAAAGTTTCAAATGATAACCTGTGTCTTTTGGCAAATAAAAGTGACCCTTGGATTTGGCATAAGAGATTTGGGCATTTGAATTTCAAACTCTTATCTAGACTGTCAAAACATGATCTAGTAAGAGGTCTCCCTAAAATGAATTTTAAAGTAGATAGTTTATGTGATGCATGTCAATTAGGAAACCTTAGAAAAAGTTCATTTAAATTAAAAGATATGATTTCAACTTCAAAACCTCTTGAATTACTTCATCTTGATTTATTTGGTCCATCTCAAATTCAGTCACATTTGAATTTCAAACTCTTATCTAGACTGTCAAAACATGATCTAGTAAGAGGTCTCCCTAAAATGAATTTTAAAGTAGATAGTTTATGTGATGCATGTCAATTAGGAAACCTTAGAAAAAGTTCATTTAAATTAAAAGATATGATTTCAACTTCAAAACCTCTTGAATTACTTCATCTTGATTTATTTGGTCCATCTCAAATTCAGTCAATAAATCACAGTAAATATGTTTTTCTAATTGTAGGTGATTATTCTATATTTACATGGACAATATTTTTGAAACATAAAAGTGATACTTTTGAAAGTTTTAAGAACTTTACAAAAAGGATTCAAAATCAACTTTCTGTAAAAATTATAACCATCCGTAGTGATCACGGTGGTGAATTTGAAAATGAAAAGTTTGAGGAATTCTGCAATAAAAAGGGAATAACTCATAATTTTTCATTTCCAAGAACTCCACAACAAAACGGAGTAGTATAACGTAAAAATAGGACGATTCAAGAGTGTGCAAGAACTATGCTTTCAAATAGTAAATTACCAAAACATTTTTGGGCAGAAGCAGTTGCTACCGCCTGTTATATTTTAAATAGAATTTTAATTAGACCTTTAACTAATAAGACATCTTATGAACTTTTTCACGGAAAGAAACCTAAGGTATCTTATTTTAGAATTTTTGGAAGTAAATGTTTTATTTTAAATACAAAAGATAACTTAGATAAATTTGATCCTAAATCCGACAAAGGTATCTTTATCGGATATTCTAATAGAAGTAAAGCATATAGAGTGTTTAGTTTAAGAACTAACACCATCGAAGAAACAATGCATGTTTCATTCGATGATAATCTCAAAAATTATGAAGATACAAATGATGAAGAGGATTTAATTACTCAAAATCAGGAGTCAACTGAAACTAATAATGAAATTAATCATCCTAATAAGAAGATTAAACTTTTAAAAGATCATCCTATAGAAAATATACTAGGAGATATGCAATCTGTTGTTACAACTAGAAATCAACTAAGTAAAATGAGCAATGTAGCCTTTATATCAACTATTGAACTCAAAAATCCAAAAGAAGCATCAACTGATGATTCATGGATTTTGGCTATGCAAGAAGAACTAAATCAATTCGCTAGAAATGATGTTTGGGAACTTGTTCCTAGACCTGAAAATAAAACTATAATTGGAACTAAATGGGTTTATAAAAATAAAATGAATGAACAAGGTGAGGTCGTTAGAAATAAAGCCCGGTTAGTCGCTCAAGGTTATTGTCAAGAAGAAGGAATAGATTGTGATGAAACCTTTGCTCCCGTAGCAAGATTAGAAGCCATTAGGATTCTACTTGCTTTCGCAAATCATAATAATTTCAAATTATTTCAAATGGATGTTAAAAGTGCCTTTTTAAATGGATTTGTAAAAGAGGAAGCATATGTTGAACAACCACCCCTTTTTGAAGATGAAAAATTACCAAATCATGTTTACAAACTTAAGAAAGCTCTATATGGTCTAAAACAAGCTCCTAGAGCCTGGTATGATAGACTAAGATCTTACTTATTACAATCAAACTTTGAAATTGGTAAAGTAGATAATACTCTTTTTATTAAAAGAAATAAGAATGATATTCAACTAGTACAAGTTACGTAGATGATATCATTTTCGGATCAACTAATTTTGAAATGAATAAAGAATTTCCGAAATAATGACAAAAGAGTTTGAGATGAGTCATATGGGTGAATTAAACTTCTTTCTAGGGCTGCAAATAAAACAATTAGAAAATGGTATCATTATTAGTCAAGAAAAATATGCTAAAGACCTAGTTAGTAAATTTGGTTTGACTACTGCAAGTGGAAAACCCACTCCCATGGCAACCAATGAGTACCTAAGTAAAGAAGATCTCTCGAAAGATGTAGATCAAAAATTATATAGAGGAATGATTGGATCACTACTCTATATCACTGCTAGTAGACCTGATATCATGCATAGTGTTTGTCTCTGTGCAAGATATCAATCCCAACCTAAAGAGACCCACTTAAAAGCTGTAAAACGTATCATAAGATATGTTAAACACACCTTTGATTATGGCTTATTTTATTCTAAAAATGATTCTTTTGAATTAATATCTTACTGTGATGCTGACTATGCTGGTTGTAAACCAGACCGAAAAAGTACAAGTGGAACTTGTCACTTTTTAGGGCATTCTCTGGCTTCCTGGTTTAGTAAAAATAAAAACACAGTTTCTTTATAAACAACCGAAGCAGAGTATATTTCTGCTGCTTTGGCTTGTTCTCAAGTAATATATATGCAACAAACTTTAAAAGATTTGGGTTTAAATATCTCAAAATCACCAATTTATTGTGATAATACTAGTGCAATAAATTTATCCAAAAATCCTACTCATCATGCTTGAACTAAATATATTGATATCAGACATCATTTTCTCAGAGATAATATAAGTAAAGAAGTAATTTCTCTCGATTATATTAATTCCGAGAACCAAATTGCTGATATCTTAACAAACCCCTTAAATGAATCTATATTTACTAAATTAAGAAGAGAATTAGGTATTTGTTCAATAACTGAAATATAAAATATAAATATATAACAACAATAATTAAAATTAAATTAAATTAAATCAAATAAGCAAAACTACAAGTACCCTGTCGACATCCCCCCTACACCCCTGTCGACATACAACGTTTTTAAATTTACGTTTTTCTCCCACTAAAATTCAAAATGAATGGTTATATATTCTTCCTATTTCGAAATTTTGTTCATTCCTTCTGTTCTTTCTCTGATTATAACTTCTGAAAAATTAAAACAATGGCCTCCTCCCCCAAATCAAACAAAAATTCAATCTTTTCATTCCCTTCTCCTTCAACCGGACCATTTCAACGTACTATGCTTGCATGGGTGATGAAAATGGAAGATTCCTTTAAGGATGCACTGCAACTAATGACTGAAATTCAAGTGGTGCAAATCAGAATGGCCAAAGAACAAGAACGGCAAGGCAAAATCCTTAGAAACTTGCAAAAGTTTCTAATGGACAATCACGCCAATCCCATCTTGGTTGATGAAGAATCTTCAGGTGTTCAAGTGCAACAGCAAGGAGGAAGAAGAAGAAGCCCCCATGGACGAAGAGCACACTGAAGATGACGACAAAGTTGTTTGCGTTGGCGAAGTGTGCTTTGACAAGGATGGAAATCTAGTCGAACAAAATGGAAATTTCTGTTTCCATTACCCAAATTGCTCGATTCATAGATCTCCCATTGTCAAGAATACACATTAGTTTCTTTTCGTTCTTTCTTATTTGTATATAATCTTACTTATGTTTTCTACACAAATGTAAATATAACATTATATAATAAACGATTTGTGTTTATCACATTGTCATATATTGACGCAGCGGATTAATCAAAACGATCTTCAATCGGTGAGAGTAGTAATCGGTGGATTGGAAGATACTGAAATGCCCGAATTCATTGATCCGAAGATACCGAATTCTTAGCTATCTCTGACTCGTTGATCCGAAGATACCGGGAAAGAGATCTACGATTCTTTGACGTTGATCTTGCGCACAAGATACCGTGAATCGGCTTCAACAAACGATGATTCGAGCGCACTCGAATGACGTAAGTGGAGATAGGAGATACACTCGACTACCAATTGAAATTGAAAGCACAAAGCTAACAAAAGAAAATTTTATTCAATATTCAACAACCAGTAACGACTTAGAAGATTCGTTAAGTCGTATGCGACCTAACTCTTCACCATTCTGAACATCCTTCTGGGCTGCATCATCCTCCCCAGGTTGAGAAAAATTCGTCCTCGAATTTGTGAATTCTTCTTCATCGGATTCATTCCCAAGATATGGTACGAGATGCTTAACATTGAATACGTCAGACGTGTACACATCCCTTGGCAGCTTCAACTTATAAGCATTTTCATTAATTCGTTTCACGACTTCTACAGGACCAATTTTCCTGGCTTTCAACTTGTTATAAGCGCCTACTGGAAAACGATCTTTTGTTAACACAGCATAAACCATATCTCCTTCATTAAACTCAACATTTCGTCGTTTCAAATCTACAGATTGTTTATACTTCTCATTTGCTTTCTCCAATCGTTCCTGGACGATTTTATGACATCCCGTCAACCCTTCAACAAAATCAGCAGCTTTCTTAACTGTCTTCTTTGATTGTGGCACTACCGTTAAATCCAATGGTCCCTTCGGTAAACTTGAATATACTATCTGAAATGGACTGAACCCAGTACTTCGATTCACAGCATGATTATGAGCAAATTCTGCCTGGCATAACTTCACATCCCAACTCTTCAGATTATCTTGAACAAGACACCTCAGCAAATTCCCCAATGATCTATTCACCACCTCGGTCCGTCCATCCGTCTGCGGGTGATAAGCACTACTAAACTTCAGCTTCGTTCCCACCATTTTCCACAAACTCAACCAAAAGTGACTCAGAAATCGAGTATCTCTATCCGACACAATAGATTCTGGCAATCCATGAAGTTGATAGATCTCCTTGAAAAACAATTGAGCAACATGAACAGCATCCGTCGTCTTCTTACAAGCAATAAAATGTGCCATCTTCGAAAATCTGTCCACCACAACAAATATAGAATCATTCCCCCTTTGAGTTCTAGGCAAACCCAAAACAAAATCCATACTAATATCCACCCATGGTTTTACAGGCACGGGTAACGGCATATATAAACCAGCATTAGTCGCAGTTCCTTTCGAAACTTGACAAATATGACAACGTTCCACAAACTTCTCTACCTCTTTCCTCATTGATGGCCAAAAGTAGGACTGTGAAATCAACTGTAAGGTACGGTCTCTCCCAACATGTCCCTCTTCGTGTAACTCCTTGATAATCTTCATTCTCAGACTACCCTCCGGTATGCACAATCGACTTCCTTTAAAAAGAAAACCATCTACCATCACGAACTCATACGTCTCTCCATCCTTGACTTTATCAACAAACTTTGCAAAGTAAGGATCATCAGTAAATAATTCTGGCAATATTTCAAACCCCGTCACTTCAACCTTTAATGTAGTTAATAAGTGATTTCTTCTACTCAACGCATCCGCAACACGATTCGTCACTCCCGACTTGTGTTTCACAACAAATGTAAATTGTTGCAGATATGCAATCCACGATGCATGTCTCGCTGAAATCTTGTCTTGCCCTTGCAAATGCTTCAATGCTTCATGATCGATATACAGAACAAACTCCTTCTAAAATAGATAGTGTCTCCAGTGTTTAATAGATTGTACAACAGCATAGAATTCCACATCATACGTACTGTACCTCATCTTCGCTCCTGACAACTTCTCACTGAAATATGCAATTGGACGTCCCTTCTGACTCAACACTCCTCCAATTCCAACCTTGGATGCATCAGTATGTAGTTCAAACACTAACTGAAAATCTGGTAATATTAGAATTGGTGCAGACGTCAAAAGTTCTTTGATTCGCTCAAAAGCAACCCCGGCTTCCTCTGTCCATGCAAACTGTTTACCCTTCATGCAATCAGTAACAGGTGCCATCACACTACTGAAGTGTGGAATAAACCTTCGATAAAATGAAGCCAACCCATGGAAACTACGAACTTCCGTTATCGTCTTGGGCTGCGGCCAATCTCTGATAGCTTCGATTTTACTTTGGTCAACCTGTATTCCCTTTTCTAACACAATATACCCCAGAAATAAAACACTATGCGTCATGAACACGCATTTCTTTGTTGCAGCATAAAATTGTTCTTGTCGCAGTACCATCAGCACTTCTCTAAGATGATTCAAATGTTCCTCTGGATTCCCACTGTAAATCAGAATATCATCAAAATACACCACCACAAATTTCTCAATGAACGGTCGAAAAATCTGATTCATCACCCTCATAAAAGTACTCGGTGCATTGGATAAACCAAATGGCATGACCAACCATTCGTATAAACCCTCCCTGGTTTTAAAAGCAGTTTTCCACTCATCGCCTGGTCTGATACGAATTTGATGATATCCGCTCTTCAAATCAATCTTCGAAAAGATAGTAGCTCCGCTTATTTGATCTAACAAGTCATCCAACCTCGGCATTGGAAATCTATATCTCACAGTAATCTTATTCAATGCTCGACTGTCAGTGCACATCCTCCACGTTCCATCCTTTTTTGGTACCAATAAAGCTGGTACAGCACAAGGACTTAAACTCTCCTGCACATGCCCCTGTTCAAGCAATTCTTCCACTTGCCTTCGCAACTCTTCATGTTCCTTCGGACTCATTCGATAATGTGGTCTGTGTGGCAACACAGCACCTGGAACAAGATCTATCTGATGTTGTATATCCCTTAACGGTGGCAATTCCGTTGGTAACTCCTCTGGAAATACATCGTCAAATTCTTTCAGAACTGGTTTAACTTCTTCTGGAATCTCAACCTCTTCACTGCTCTCTCGTCCAATTAATAAAAACACTTCAGATTCCTCCTCTACTTCCTTCACAAACTCCTTCAACGATAACAAAGTTTTGAGCTCTTCAATCTCCTCCAACTTGTTTTCCTCCTATTGTTGCTTCTTTGGAACTAGAGTAATCTTTGTGCCTTCAAACATGAAACTGTAACTGTTGGTACGCCCATCATGTTGCACCGCCCTATCATACTGTCATGGTCTCCCCAGCAACAAATGACAAACGTCCATGTCCACAACATCGCACCAGATTTCGTCTTTATATTTCTTCCCAATGGAAAACTTCACACGAGCCCTTCGTCCAACCTTCACCTCCCCGCCTTTCCTCAGCCAAGCTAGCTTGTACGGTTTCGGATGTTTCTCAGTCTTCAAAGCCAACTTCCTCACAGCTTCTGACGAAATTATATTATCACAGCTTCCAGCATCAATAACAAATTTGCAAACTTTCCCCAAAATGGTACATGTTGACTGGAAAATATTGCTCCTCAACCAACTACAATCCTCCTCTTGCTTTGGTGTTAAACAGGACCTCTTCATCATTAGATTGTAACCTTCGTCTCCCGTCACTTCTTCTTCCTCCTCCTCAGGTGGTGAATTGGAACATTCAGCTTCTTCATCCTCATCCTCAACTTCTACAATCATGGTTCTCTTCCTTGGCTTTGGACACTCACTGCTTTTATGACCCAATTCTTGACAATTGTAACATTTGAAACCGTTGTTAACCTTTGTCTTCTCAGCCTCCTTCACTACTGGTCTACTGATAGGTTTAGAAACATTAGAACTTCCACCAACACCCTTCACTTGATTGTTAGAATTAGTAAACACACCACTTCCTCGTCGTCCCTGTTTCTCCCAGGCCAACGCTTTCTGATGTGCTTCCGCTACAGATCTTGGATCGAACATATTAACCATATCCTGAATCTGCATTCGCAATCCTCCAATGAATCTAGATGTTAGCTGCTCTTCCGTTTCCATAATATCATTCCTTGCAATAAGTTGATAGAATTCATCAGCATAGTCATTCACAGATTTCGTCCCTTGTCTCAAGTTTTGCAAACTTTGATACATCAAAGATTGATAATTGTAAGGTAAGAACGTTGCTTTCATCAATTTCTTCATCTTCTCCCAATATTCAACTTTTGACTTTCCCATCCGTTCACGTGTAAGTTTAGTTTGCTGCCACCATGCCAAAGCTTTACCCCTCAGCCTCGTAGCAACCAACTTCACTCTACGATGTTCTGGAACTTCTTTGAAGTCAAAAATCTCCTCAACATTAGCTACCCAATCTAGAAACTCCTCCGCTTGCATACCACCTTTGAATTCAGGAATTTCAGTCTTCATCCCCGTCTCCCACTTGTGATCATACTCAGTGTAATTTCTTCCTTGTCCTCGTCCTTGTCCTCGAACACTACCCCCATCATACTCCTCTTCAAAATCAGATGTATATCGTTGTCTATCTCGTCCCCCCACATCTCTACTACCTTCTCGTCTTCCACCATCATTCCTTCTATCTACATTCCTCCGTTCACGATCATTCACGTTCCTCCCACGCCCTTGATTATTTTCAACACTTCTGTCTCGATTGGAATGTGGCGAGACTCTACTACCCCCATGGTTAGATTCAGGTGAAACCCTTCTCCGATTTTGATTCATCTCCGTCATAAGCTTCTCTAACCGGCCAATTCCTTCGTTAAGCTTTTCACTAAAGTTTTCATTGATTCTTTGTTCCATCTCATCAGCTTCTTCTCTTCGATACAAAGCTTCTACGTTTTGGTGGCGATTAGCTCTTCTTGGCGGCATACTTGAAATCTTTACACACACTTCAACACTTCAAAATTCAAACACTTTTCGGACTTTGATCTAAAATGAAACGGATCGAAAACTTCCACTTTGTAGCAAATCGCGATGAACACGATGGACAAAGTTTCGGCCTCCAATTCAAATCCGAACAAACAACTTCAAACAATGATGAACACTTCTTCCTCTCGGCCACAGCTCAAACTTCAAACTTCTCGGCCAAACAACTTCAACTTTAAAATGATTAGGCTCCAAGTCTCGATCTAACTATGATTGGTTAGAACAAGCTCTGATACCAAACTGACGCAGCGGATTAATCAAAACGATCTTCAATCGGTGAGAGTAGTAATCGGTGGATTGGAAGATACTGAAATGCCCGAATTTGTTGATCCGAAGATACCGAATTCTTAGCTATCTCTGACTCGTTGATCCGAAGATACCGGGAAAGAGATCTACGATTCTTCGACGTTGATCTTGCGCACAAGATACCGTGAATCGGCTTCAACAAACGATGATTCGAGCGCACTCGAATGACGTAAGTGGAGATAGGAGATACACTCGACTACCAATTGAAATTGAAAGCACAAAGCTAACAAAGAGAATTTTATTCAATATTCAACAACCAGTAACGACTTAGAAGATTCGTTAGGTCGTATGCGACCTAACTCTTCATCATTCTGAACATCCTTCTGGCTGCATCATATATGGATTCTTAGTTAGGTGAGTTAGTTATTAAGGGCTAAGTTTTAAATTCAGAATTAAGTATTGATTATTATAACCACATATAATACAGTATTAGATTAAGGGGGAGTTCTATAGTTTGGAGTTAGTTTGTTTTTGTTGATGACAAAGGGGGAGAAGTATAAAATAAGATAGTTAGGCATAGATTAAGGGGGAGTTATTAGTTTTAGGGGGAGTTATTAGAGAGTTATTAGGATAGAAGTAATATTTTATAAACGAAGGTTGTCATCATCAAAAAGGGGGAGATTGTTAGTCCTTGAAAAGAATGGTTTTGATGACAACAACCTTAGAACTTCTTATAAAATATAAATACTAATATTATAGTTTAGATATATATGTATATGCAGGATATAAACATGCAGGTACTAAGAATGAAGACTGTACAGTATAGAGACTGAAGATTGAAGACATCAAGTTTCAAGACTCATGAGTATCAAGATATCAAGAGTTCAAGATTTCAATAGTACAAGATAAGTATCAAGTCTATAATTATGTTAAAACTCCTAGAAAAGCACTGACATCTTAAAATCCATTTTATTCGTGGAATGGAATCCACTTCGAGCTTGTTAAAGGGATGGAACCCTAAGTAGGAGGGAACCTACGAAAAATCTAGTGGAACATTGTTTTGTATCCATTAACTTTTATTCAAATGTTTTACAAAATTATATCTTGTTTTCAAAATGATTTCAAAATCTTCCTTTTAAAATCAAAAACACCTATCCTGGTTTTCAAATATGTTTTAGCCTCAAAATAATCTTTATTTTCAATATCAAATTAACCTTGATTTTAAACTATCTTTTAACTATTATATATTTAACTTTTAATATTTATACTTAGATTTAAATATGAAATTATAGTAAAATTTTATATATATCAAAATATTATTCTCTATACTTATTTATGTATTCTAACTATAGTAAAGTATATTTATAAAGTTTGAAATAGTGTTAGTACAAGATAAAAGTTATTTTCAAAGAGAAAAAAATTATCAAAAATTCCTTAGGCATGTCGACAAGCCCTAGGGACCCTTGTCGACATGGTGTTAGTTAACTTCAAAAGTTTGAATTTCAAAAGAAGCGTCTATTCGTCATAACCTTTTATGAATGGACATGGCCGTTGTTCTACTATAAACAGGGGATGTTTTTAACGAATTTATATTCATATTTTTCTGATTTCACTTCTCTTCTTTTTCCACATTTCTTTATATACATTTTTACTATTACTCTGCCAAAATCTCCATTGAATCTAACTAGATCATCTCTAGTTTGATTCTCTATCACTATCTCAACAAGATCCCAGTGCTATTCAGAGTTATAGGCTTCTTTGTAATCAATCAAGTGAGAAAAGTGTGATTGTAGCCCGAAAAATCAATCAAGTGGGAAAAGGTGTGATTGTAGCCTAGGAAATCAATTGGGTGAACTTGTTGCCCGTAAAATCAAGTACTCTACCCAGAGGATTGTGAATCTGGAGTGGTGTACCTCGTGGCCTTGAAATCGAGGGTGTAATTGTAAGAATTGATTTTGAAAGGAAATCCGTACTTGTGTTGCGGGACTGGATGTTGGGTAACTCCGAACCAGTATAAAATCCGGTGTGTTCTTTCCTTTATTGCTTTTACTTTATATTTGCATTTTTGTTTGATTCTATGATCATATCTATGTTTGAATATTCCATACATTTGTGTTCAAATTAATATAAACTTAAAAAGAATTAGTAATTCCTTAAAACACTATTCACCCCCTCTATTGTTAATTCTAGCCTTAAGATCCGTAATCCGCATTTTTCACAATCAATAGTTAATAGGCCATACTTAAAATAGATTTCATTTTCATTTTAATTGTCAATTTTCATTAAAGTTAGTAAGTGGTTTAAGGGGTGTGTTATAGTTTGATGTCTTATGTTGGCTAATCAATAGCACAAATATGCCATACTTATGATAAGCACATCAATTAATGCACTAATGACCATAAAAGAGAGATCATGATTTCATACGTGTTGAACTACATGATCTAGAGAGTGGATTTATTCTCTAAATTGTCATTTAACTCTTATATTTGCATCTCTTTTCTTTTAGTTAGTTAGCTAATTTTCTAATTCTCTAGCTTAACTTTCATTCCAATTGGTATAATTTGATTGAATAGCATTTTTAAAATCATTAATTCCCTGCGGATCGACCCATACTCGCCACGTACTTCAATAGTTTGCCGTGCGCTTGCGGTATAAATTTTACTATAAATTTTTCGACAGTTTTCTAATCCGATAAAATTTCCATCATTAAACAAGATCCACTAGTTGCACCTTCAATTCCTTCATCTCGGTCCATGTCATTCTACTAGGTTACTAACAGATTCAGTTCCTAGCATAAAATCTATCCGAAACTCAACAGATCGTTTCAGTGGTAGTCCTGTAACAGGCTCAAAAACATCAGCAAATTCTCTTGCTACTCGAACCTGACATTACTCTTCTCCTACTTCCATAGCACTTAACAAAGTACAAACACTTCGGTCAGAATTCTCCAATGAGAATATGATTCGATTATGAATATATGTGTGACTTAGTGAATTTCCCTATCCTGGAAAAGTATCCTCGCCTCATACTTACCCAACAAATCCATACCTAGAATAATCCTGAAATCTACAAAATAAAAAACATACAAACTGCGTGCAAAACTTATGACCTAACAAATCAAGTTCTAACTGGTCAAATCTCATCCCTAGAGTTGCAATACCCTCCTATCGAATTCGCAACTCTTAAGGAAGTAATAAGGTATGTGGGTTCTAAGCATAACCTATCAACCAAACATTGAGATATAAATAAATGTGATGCACCGGTAACAAATAATACCCCAACTGGTATACTCTGAATCAAAAGCGTACCTTTCATCGTAGTCTCCCCTTTCTCACATTCAGTTGGCCTAGCAGATGAAGGCCCAATAGCAAAGACCTTTCCCCTGTCTGCCCTGACTGGCTCTGGACATTGATTCTTATAATGCCCAACTTGATCACAGTTAAAGCACTTCACGCTCCTCTTTTTTGCAGCCTTCTTCCGCTTGCCTGTCCGACATTCATGGGCATTATGATCTTTCTTATCACACTTGAAGCAAACTAAATCAGCCTTTGCCTTCTTGGTTGCCACTCCCTTCTTGGCACCCTTCTTCTTAGAGAACTTCCTCTTCTTTCCTCGAGAACCTTGGGTTTCAAACGGCTTTTCTTTCCCACAAATAGCAAGCATTTCCTTATGTCGGATTGCCATCTCCACAACTACATTACAAGGATTACGGAGATGTAGCAGGGTTGACTTAGCGATCTCGGGTCTCAATCCTCGAAAAAACTTCTCATTCCTCTTATTGACGATGTTAATGGTAGCATACCTATATCGGGACAACTCATCCTACTTAATAGCATACTCAATTACTGATATTTCTCCCTGCAGCAAATCCATAAACTTTCTCTACAATGTTGACTTAGCAACTTTAGACAAAAACATTTGCTCCAATATACTTTGAAATTCTACCCAAGTCAACTCTTCCTCAGGAACTCCGACAGTAATACTATTCCACCAATGGAGCGCTGCCCCCTGCAACTGCCTAGAGGCTAGTCTCCTCTTCTGCTCATCATCCAATCCTAAATTAGCAAAGATTCTCTCACAATGTAACAGCCAATTCTCAACTTCTATAGCATCCTCCATC
This sequence comes from Allium fistulosum, assembly GCA_030737815.1. Lineage (NCBI taxonomy): Eukaryota > Viridiplantae > Streptophyta > Magnoliopsida > Asparagales > Amaryllidaceae > Allium > Allium fistulosum. The sequence continues at coordinate 744,033,057 of CM060905.1, read as the reverse complement.
CCCACAAATGGCTTCCCACCAAGTCTGGTGTAATCTCCGCTCAACTTAGCATAGTTATTCCCAATTGGAGCTACATGATTAGCTCCTCCAACATTCCTAGCAACTCCAACAGCTGCTCCTGCTTGCATCAGATTGACAAAGAACTGATACATCATCTCCATATCCACTGGTGAATTTCCAGCACCCACATTGGCATCTGCATTTTGATTAGCATTAGCCTGTTGACCCAGGTTCCTCCTGGTGGGTCGAGCATTTCCGTTTGTTGTGGTGCTTCCTCCACCAAAATTTCCTCTTCCGTTTCCCACCTCCATATCTTCTTTCTCGTAAATCTACACACGGACCTTAGTAAGATACGGAAGAACGGTCCAAGAGAGAGGGGAATACGTACTTATATATATATACACATACATATATCGAATACAAGTACGTTACTATAGCGTTAACCCAAACTCTGATCTAATTTTATGATTCACTGGATTATGTTTTGAAAAATCTTTTAGTTTTAAATTCATTTTAAGTTTTCATAAACCTATGCTCTGATACCAACTTGTAACATCCTCCACTTGGAGGCCCAAAACTAACGGCTACAGATGTTGCAGCCCTCCATAGTTATTAATCCTCGATGACCAAATACGGTAATGTTAGATACATTGATATAACAGAAAAAATGGATATAGAAAAAATTTTGAAATCAGTAAATAACTTTCACATTCCATTTTAAATCATTTCAAATTCATTACATAATCCCATATTCGAGAACCACGTTCAATGAAATTATAATTATTACAACATATGCCAAGAGCGACATATGAAGATGCACCTTGGATGATCAAAGCATATAACTAAGGAATTAAACAATTTTTCCTCTACAACAAAATACAGCGGAATCAAAATAGAAAAGATCTCATATTAGCTAGCTTGCCTCCTGCACATCTTCGAAAGCTTATTCCTCTGAGGAGAACCTGAAAGCCTCAACTCCCAAACTACTTAAAGTTAATTGAGCACCCGAGAGTTTAAGGGGAAAACATAAACTTCGTGTCAGACTTAAAGCCTGATATGAATAATAACCTTCCATCTCAAACCATTTAGATATCGAGTGAGACCATGTCGTTTAGCGAAACGGGTTTTCCCCTCACTATTATCCTCCAAAAATTTATAATAACCATATACTGTGCTCTTGTATCCGCAATGGTTAAAACATAGAGATTCAAAATATTATGATGATATGCAAACAAGTAAATCAATTCTGGATTTCCCATTCCCATTCATTTTGACTACATATCTCTGTTATAGTTTCTAAGGTAACTATTAACCTATTAGTTTTCATGGGTTTACTAATAACCTATTTAGAGCTTATGGACTATCTGTCAGGTTACATAGTTTTCATGAGATCACTAAGAACCTATTGGCCCCTACCAATAACTTCATTGTTTCATGGGTTCTCCCTGAACCTATTGGTATCTCCAATAACTTCCCTCTTATCATAGTTTTCATGGGTAGGCTAAGAACCTGTTGACTTCTATCAATAACTTTATTTGGATATAGTTTTCATGGGTTCACTACAAACCTATTGGCCCCTGCCAATAACTCTTTCTAAACATAGATTTCATGAGTTTACTATGAACCTGTCTATCTGTCAACTTCTTTAATCAGTATTTAAGCATCCTATATTCTGGACTACCTGACCTCCTGGATGCAATTCCACTCATAAAGGAGTTAACTCAATTTATATTCACTACTGGGTCAACCTAGTTGATTATTGTGCCCTTTTTCTCCCTGAAATACAGTTATGGGTCCATTATACTGTGAATGCATATATTAGAAGAAGCAAACATAAAAACATAATAACACCAACACCTGTGGTTTAATATCCTTGAAATCATGTTCATATGAAACATGGTTAATCCCTTTAACTTAATATTTTATCAAGGAAAGGTTCTTCAAAAACTTCATACTTAAAAGCCATTTTAAAACTCCATTATTCCTACCATGGTTTTTCCTTTAAAAATGAGAATTGGGTTCTTTGTTTTGAAAACAAAAGCCTTCGAAACCTTAAACATTTACTTGCGAAACCATTAGATAACCTCCTTCGAAAGCATTTAAATCTTCTTTTCAGAATACTAAGCGTATGCCTTTCAAAACACTTTAAATCATCTCTTTTTAAAAACCAACTAAGCGTATACCTTTCAAAAGTATTAAAGCGTTACTTATTAACTCTTAGAAGCATAGCTTCGAAACCATTTGAAAGTACCCCTTTCGAAACCATTGGGTTTATTCTAAAAATATCTTTTGGGTCAGAGTAAATACAAATGAAATTACCCTTTTCCAAACCATTAACCTTTAAATAAAAATATTGGGGAACAACTAATGGCTTTGGAACCATCATTTCGAAAGCATTAATCAAGTAAGCAAAGCATTTGGTAGGATAGCTTCGAAACCCCTTTCTAAGCAATTGCTTTTGAAACTGTTAAACCCTTTTGAAAGCTTTAGGAAGCGGCTTATTATATTAATAAAACAAAAACTACCTTTCGAACTAGTTGATGACTTCAATCCATTCGAAAGGCATAAGGCCGACAGCATGGTTTCAATTGGGTTCAAATGACCCTTTCGAAAGCATTGATTTAAAAACAAGGCAACTCATTTGAAAGCTATCTTTTCAAAACAAAAAGGTGGAGACTTCTTCGAAAGCTATAGTAAACCCTTTCGAAAGCATTCTTTTGGAAACAAGGCAAGTGCATTTCTTTGGATAGTAAAACAAAGGCTTCGACCCCTTCGAAAGATAGGTTTCGACTCCATACCTACCGCTATTTTCCAATCCACCACGTACCAATGCTTTGATACCTTATGTATTAGTTTTGACTTAGATGAGGCGGAAGTATAGGGTCGAAAGGTAGCGTCTGAAAGAGGCGATACATAATTTCTGTACAAAAACTATTTTATTACCTTTTCAAGTACTTGCTTTTTAACTAACCTGCCTATTTGTAAAAATTCAATTGGTTTCCATGAACTTTTCAAATTCTTTCCAAAATAAAACTGCTACATTAATTTCAGATCTAAATAAAAATAATTTAGCAAATAAGCCCTTCCTTAAGCAAAACAAATAAAACATTTAAGTCCTCCATCTAAAATAATTTAATTTCCATAGTATATTACTTAGTAAAACCCCAAAAAATCATAGAAATTCACTTTTAATATGTTATCTAACATTTAGAAATTTCAGACCCAAATTCTTCCATATAACAGTTGAAATAATTTTAAAACCAAATTATTCATTTCTTTCTTCAAAAATTCATAATAAATTTTCCATGGCTTGGAAAATTATGAAAATTAAAATCCATCTCCAAAATAATGTTTTACATAACGTATAAATTCCTCATGGCATTCAAAATCCAAAAAATATGATTTTTCCCTAAAAACTGAATTAAACAATTATCAAACAATCTTGTTTGAATCAAACATATCATAAAATCCATGCATATCATCACCAAAAATCATCATAATGGATTTAAACTTAAACCCAAAATCAAACGATCATTGAAAACAAAAATAGAGTTGGTTTTGATTATTATTGACCTTGATTAGGATAAGGAATTTGAGATTTGGACCTTGTTAATTCCCCTAGCTTGATTCCTTAGCTTTTGATGGATCTCTCTCCTCTTTTCCTCCTATGTAATGGCCGGCTTGAGCTTTAAGTTTTACGTTTTTGAGTTTTGAAAATGAAAGTGAAAAGAAAAAAGGACCATGGTTATAAGGGTTATGGGATATGGTAGTGGCAAATCCCTATAATGCCCTTGCGTTATGTTCACACTAATTAACATATAAAACAATTCATAAGCCCATTCTTTATTTATAATTAAGCACGACCTCTAAATAAATTTTCAAATCTCAATCCCCTTATCACTCTAATATTTACATTAATCTATTTAAATTATCTAATTCAATCTCCTGAAAAAAGTTATTAAAAATTTGGGGTGTTACAAACGTGTCTCAATCCAAGTTATAAACAGAAAGATGCAGTCATTGTAAAATGGTACTCCGCGTAGTCGATTTTAGCCTCACGTTGGAGAGCTACTGGCTACATCTCTCAAACAGAACAAAGGCACTAGAGTGTTCTACTTAATGATACAAAGCTATTGGTCAATGTTTAGCTCAATTCCACTTAAACTGAAGAAGTTAGAACTTAATTCCGATTACGAAGCCATCGGCTAGAAAGTGAGGATTGAAGATGACCCTAGGACATGATAATTTGCATATGGAGGTAGTTAGGAAGTAATGCCAGTCCGAGTCAACTACCTAACCAAGGAAGAGGTGAAGATAGTGATGGAAAATATGGGAGCTTCTTTCATAGCTGACCAACAAGAGATGATGAAAATGAGTTCCTTAGATACATGGAATAAGCAACACCAACGCAGATCAAGAAACATCGAAATGGGAATTTTGTTATCAATCCATCAGAGGTTGATACTAGAGAATGAGCAAGGCTGGAAGCAGCCGCAATGATACATACTTCCACACAACCGAACTTGATAGGCCTCGAACTAATTTTTTCCGATGTTGAATGGATAGGTACTGAATTGTACAATGTAGCCCCCACCGTTCCATCAGTACCTTCATGCCAAAAGTCAATGTATATGTTGCAACTACATGCTTGACTATCAAAGTGGGACCACCTAAGTTAGGACCGACTAGTTCACAAGTGGTCGATCCATTATGTAGAAGACATGACATGGCCCACTAAGCAACAAAAGGAAACATTCCAATGGCAAAAGAGCAAGTCGTTTTGATAGTACGTCGAGCAATAGGTGAGCTAAACATGAGTTCAGATATTGACGAGATGAATTAGACCTGGTCACTTCAACCATCCAATAAACAATCATTCCCTTAGAGTTTAAGATGCAAGTTATGGAATCTTACATTGGAAAAACTAACATTGCAATGCACTTGAGGTGCTATATTCAACACATGGGGGCAATTGGAGCTATAAAGAAACTAATGTGCAGTTGCTTTCCTCTACTCTTGTCAAACTTAGCGACTGTGTGGTTTATTCATTTGGAGCATGAATCCATTAACACTTGGGCTATGTTGATGGAGAAGTTCATGAATAAATTTTGTTTTTATGTCATTCAACCAAAAATAAAATGTGCTTGGTAAACAACAAGCAAAAGGATGAAGAAATTCTATCTTGCATAGTTCAACATTATAGCAGCCGTTATACATCAACTAAATGAACAAATTGTTCATATGGCTATTGTTGAAGGAATTAATATGAAGACAATTTTATAGGGAACTTAAAGATAACCCAGTCGCCAACTTGGAGGACTTCTAATATTAAGCCAATAAGTACACATGCTTGGAGGATTCTAATATCGAGGTAAGACTGATCGCTATCAACCAAGTTGGCAATGAAACGCCTCGGGATAAGGGCAAGCAAAAGATGGATGATGAATGAAGGAAGAAAACACTTCAGAGCAAGTTTCCACATTTAGAGCTTACGGAAGCTCCGAAAGGAATCTATCCTACAACTAGATAAACTGTAGATTATGACGATGTAACGGCTCGCAAATTTATCAATTTGATAAATTATATTTATTTTCAAAATCTAAATATAAGTTTTTAAAACATAGATTATGATGTTTTGAATAAGAATGATGGTAACCTTATGTTGAATAAGTATTCACAAAAATATATACTTTAGAAAAATATCGATAAAATGATGAAAAACCATTTTATCAATAAACAGCTCTACAATTATTAAAAGTTGTACACGGAGCTAGATAAATACGCTTATTTATCCATTTAAACAAAAAATTGAAATAAAATTATTTATTTTATTTTTGGAAAATAAAATGTATTTATGACATCATCAATAATGGCATATTCGATTTATGAATTTAAATTGAGATTTAATGATTTAATAATTATTATAATTATTCAAATAATTGTTTTTAAATGATAATAATCCATTTTAATTAGTTATGAAGTGATAATAAATCATTGATAATAGTTTTATAAAAATATATATTGATTTGAAATTATAAGGAAAATTGATATTGCTTTATCAATATAATAACACTTTCTGTAAATAATTGTTTAATATTAATTTATATGGTTTTATAATTCAAATGAAATAATTTTAGTTAATCAATATTGGTGTGAAATTAGTTTTCAAATTTTGTTTACATTTTATAGAAATTAATATATAAGTGAAAATGTAAATGGGGAACCGGCTTTTCGATTTTCGACGATTTAACCAACGGAAGCTGTTCAAAATTATTCCAAACCTATTTATATGTCACGTGCACATATATAACATACACATGCACACCCTAACATATACATGAACATATATATACATATAAATATACATATACACTTACACATTTATATATATTACAAAAGATCTAAGATATTTTTCATAAACTTCATCCATAAGCAAATCAAAGTCAAACTCTTTCACACACCAATACACACATGGAGGCACAATGGGGGGGTGGCATAGCTATATGCCTTGAGGTGACGGGGAGCGTGTTGGCAAGGCTATTTTAGTCCATGCACATATGGATATTTATTTCCAAAAAATTTCCTATAAATACCCATCTATTCTTTCATAATTTTAACACTGCTATTCATCCTCTTCTTCCTCTTTATCAAACTATTTTAAAGACTTCCTACCTTAGGAAAATTATGAAGAAAGGTTAGCAAAAAGAAAATAAATTTATATAAGTATATATACATTAGCAACCCACTTAAAAACAAACTCAAACCACTCCTTCCTCCTCTCTAAAATCACAACCACCACCTCCTACCACCAAAGGCTGAGCCCATCTCTACTTGCAAGCTTAGGCTGAGCCCATCCAAAGGTCCAAGGCTTGATTCCATAGACTTTGATTCGATCATAGCGATGCTATAGCAAATTTTCATAAAGTTAGAAACCAATGAAGGTGAGAAACTCTATTTATATTATGATATATTGGATGATATATATGTTTGTTATGCTTGGTTGTGATGATTTTGAACCATGTTTGGATATGATAATAGGTTCGTTTGGATGTGTAAACAATTCACCATTAATAGATGTCGAATATCACAAAGGAAATCACTTTCCTTTAATAAATGAAATGTTGCATATAAGATTGTTAAACCTCTTTAAAATAGTTTCTAAATGTTTTATAAATACTAAAACCGAATTTGGTGATGTTTTGACAAGTTATGAAAATCGAGTCAAAAATAGGCGCGTCGCGTAACGGCAGTTCATGATTTCGCACCATAGAAAGTTAAATCCATTTATATGATGGAATTGGAGTTGGAATTCTTTGGAATAAGAATTTTCCGAACTCTTATAATCACAGTTTTCAAACAAAAGAAAAGGATCAAGATTTTGATTAGTAGATTTTGAAATCTGAGCAAACCAAGTTTTCGAAATAGTCATGGTTTGGCAGTTCGGAAACCAAAGCGGTAAATTCTTTAATCATGATATTTTCAATTCTTTAAAAATATGGAATAAATTTTATAAATATTTTAAAATGTTTTAAAATAGATTTACGTTATAAAATGATTTATGAATAATAGAAAAGTTGTTTTGATCAAATAAGCCTTAAAAGCGTTATTCGTAGCACTATTTGCACACTTTTAATAGCTTTTGAAAATGGCTTTAAACTTAGGTATTCTTTCCCAAATTTTTTATAAATGTTTTCAAATAAATTATTAAGTTTTCTAGAGATGATTTTGAAGTTTTCATAATTAATTTAGAAAGTTTAAATAAATGATTTAAAGAAAAGCTGTTATAATTAAGTGATTTAATCTTGGCTCTAAAAGCTGATAAGTACACTGGATTTTTGATGCAGGCCAAGCTATAATTTTCCAAGGCTTAAGTCGTGACCGACTTAACAAAGTTAAAGGCATAAGTCGTGACCGACTTAATAGAATTGAAGACATAAGTCGTGACCGACTTAGCGGAGGCCTTAAGTCGCCCCAACGACCTAGTGTAACTCGGCAATGACTTGGTGAAGACTTGCGAGTTAACAAGTTCCTTAAGTCGCCTGAACGACCTAACGAAGCAGATCTAAGTCGTCTATGACTTAACTCGAGCGGGTCACGACCTAAGGAAGAAGCGGATCTGAGTCGGCTACGACTTAAAGGAAGTGTTTTAGGTCGTCTGCGACCTAACGAGTATGCTGGGGAAAAGATCTCACGACCTAAGATAAGTCGCGTACGACCTACGATCTAAGTTAGGTCGCGAGAAACTTTAGGTCGCCAATTGCTACAGCTCGCTGAGGATTGAAGCCGTTGATTCTTATGCCGCCTTAATCTCTGCCGTTGATTCTTTAAGTCGCATGAAGACCGGGTATCTTTTAAGTCATCTGTATGATAAGTCGCTACATGTGTTAGGTCGTATATGACCTAAGTGTTGTAAAGTCATGATGTATTGTATGTGTTGCTTGTTAAGTCGCTATGATCTATGTTGTATTGTTTCTTTGTACATATTGTTGAGCCGTTCTGTTATAGGTCGTAAGTCGTGACGTTTGTATTGTAAACTGATAAGTCGTGAATGACTTATGATGAGTCGTAGGTCGTAGGGTGATGAGTCGGAAATGACTTAAGACTTGTGTAATTTTCTGTGGCATGTGTTGTAGCCTATAAATAGGCAAGTTGTGTCATTTTGTAAAGTTTAGTTGATTTGAAATAAAACTCTTGTTTTGTTAGCTTTGTGCTTTCACCCAATTGGTAGTTGAGTGTAATCTCCTATCTCCACTCTCGGATAATCGAGTGCGCTCGATTCAACGACAGCTGAAGCCGATTCACGGAATCTAGTGCGCTAGATCAACGTGTGAAGAATCGCAGATCTTTGAACCCGGTATCATGCGCGATCAATGAGTTCGGGATAGCTAGAATTCGGTATCTTCGGATCAACGAATTCGTGCATTTCAGTATTCATCAATCCATCGATTGCTACTTTCATCGAACTACATTGTTTTGATTAATCCGCTGCGTCAGTTTGGTATCAGAGCTTGTTTTAGCCAATCATAGCTAAATCGAGTCTTGGAGCCGAGAATTTGAAGTTTGAAGTTGTTGTTCATCGTGTTCGTCGCAAATTGCAACAAAGGGGGAGTTTTCGATCCATTTCATTTTGGATCTAAGTTCGAAAGGTGTTTGAAATTTTGAAGTGGGCAAGTTAGAGCTTCGGCCGAGCTAAGGGAAGCAAGGAAGGTCGTGTACATCACTGTGAAAGTCAAAGCCGAGAATTGGAGAGTTTGTAAAGTTTCAAATCATGCCGCCAAGAAGAGCTAATCGTCACCAAAACGTGGAAGATTTGTATAAGCGGGAAGATGCCGAGCAAATGGAGCAACGTATAAGTGACAAATTCAATGAGAAGTTGGATGAAGGCATTGGGAGATTAGAGAAGCTTATGATGGAGATGAATCGAAATCAGAGAAGGGTTTCACCTGAATCTAACCACGAGAGAAGTAGAGTTTCACCACATTCTAATCAAGGGAGAAGTAATGATAATGATCATAGAAGTGTGAGCCGAGACAGTTATAGAAATGTTGATGATCGAGATCGTGTTCGGAGGAATGTAGACAGACGTGATGGTAGTAGAGATGTTGGTGGTCAGAATCGACATCGATATACATCTGATTTTGAAGAGGAATATGATGGTGGTAGTATTCAAGGACGAGATCAAACAAGAAATTATTCAGAGTATGATCATAAGTGGGAGTCTGGGATGAAGACGGAAATACCAGAGTTTAATGGTGGTATGCAAGCTGAAGAGTTTTTGGATTGGGTAGCTAATGTTGAAGAAATTTTTTATTTCAAGGAAGTTCCAGAACATCGTAGAGTGAAGTTGGTTGCTACAAGGTTGAGGGGTAGAGCTTTGGCGTGGTGGCAGCAAACCAAACTTACACGTGAACGAATGGGAAAGTCAAAAGTTGAATCTTGGGAGAAGATGAAGAAATTGATGAAAGCAACGTTCTTACCTTACAATTACCAATCTCTGATGTATCAACGTTTGCAGAATTTGAGGCAGGGCACAAAGACTGTTAATGATTATGCGGATGAGTTTTATCAGCTTATTGCGAGGAATGATATTATGGAAACGGAAGAGCAGCTAACATCTAGATTCATTGGGGGATTGAGAATGCAGATTCAGGATATGGTTAATATGTTCAATCCAAGATCTGTGGTAGAAGCACATCAGAAAGTGTTGGCTTGGGAGAAACAGGGACGCCGAGGAGGTGGTGTGTTTACTAATTCCAACAATCAAGTGAAGGGTGTTAGTGGGAGTTCTAATGTTTCTAAACCTATCAATAAACCAGTGGTGAAGGAGGCTGAGAAGGCAAAGGTTAACAACAGTTTCAAATGTTACAATTGCCAGGAATTGGGTCATAAAAGCAATAAGTGTCCAAAGCCAAAAAAGAGAACCATGGTTGCAGAAGTTGAGGATGTTGATGGAGATTATTCTAGTCTAGTTGAGGAGGATGAACAGGATATTGCATCAGGAGATAAAGGTAGTAATCTAATGCTGAGGAGATCATGTTTGACACCGAAGCAGGAAGAAGCTAGTTGGTTGAGGAGTAATATCTTTCAGTCGACATGCACTATACTGGGAAAGGTGTGTAAATTTGCGATTGATGCAGGAAGCTGTGACAATATCATTTCAACTGAGGCTGTAACAAAGTTGAAATTCAAAACAGAGAAACATCCGAATCCATATAAGTTAGCATGGTTGAGAAAAGGAGGAGAAGTGAAAGTGGATAGACGAGTTCGTGTTCCATTCTCTATTGGGAAGAAATACAAAGACGAGATCTGGTGTGATGTAGTAGAGATGGATGTTCGCCACTTACTTTTGGGAAGACCATGGCAGTATGATCGAGCAGTACAGCATGACGGTCGGACCAATAGCTACAGTTTTATGTTTGAAGGTACGAAGATTATCTTAGTACCAAAGAAGAGGCAACAAGGAGAAAGTAAGTCAGAAGAGATTGAAGAGCTGAAAACTTTATTATCCTTGTAGGAGTTTGTTAAGGAGATTGAAGAGGAGCCCGAGGTATTCTTGTTGATTGGGCGTGAGAGTAGTGAAGAGGTTGAAATTCCAGAAGAAGTGAAACCAGTTTTGAATGAATTTGAGGATGTATTTCCAGATGAGTTACCGAAGGAGTTACCGCCATTGAGAGACATTCAACATCAAATTGATCTGATTCCGGGAGCAATGTTGCCACATAGACCACATTATCGAATGAGTCCGAAGGAACATGAAGAGTTGCGGAGGCAGGTAGAGGAATTGCTTGAACAGGGGCGTGTGCAGGAGAGTTTAAGTCCTTGTGCTGTACCAGCCTTATTGGTACCCAAAAAGGATGGAACGTGGAGGATGTGCACAGATAGTAGAGCATTGAATAAGATCACAATCAGATACAGATTTCCGAAGCCGAGGCTTGATGATTTATTGGATCAAATCAGTGGGTCCGTAATCTTTTCCAAGATTGACTTGAAGAGCGGTTATCATCAGATTCGCATTAGACTAGGGGACGAATGGAAGACAGCATTCAAGACGAGGGAAGGATTGTATGAGTGGCTGGTAATGCCGTTTGGTCTATCGAATGCACCAAGTACATTCATGAGGGTGATGAATCAAATTTTCAGGCCGTACATTGGGAAATTTGTGGTGGTTTACTTTGATGATATTCTAATCTACAGTGCTAGTACAGAAGAGCATGTTCAGCATTTGAAAAAAGTGTTAATTATTCTTCGTGAAGAACAATTCTATGCTGCTATAAAGAAGTGTGTTTTTATGGAAAGGAGTGTTTTATTTCTGGGGTATGTTGTGTCGGAAGAAGGAATACAGGTTGACCAAAGTAAAGTCGAAGCAATTAGAGATTGGCCGCAACCCAAGACGATAACGGAAGTTTGGAGTTTTCATGGGTTGGCTTCATTTTATCGGAGGTTTATTCCACACTTTAGTAGTGTGATGGCACCTGTGACTGATTGTATGAAGGGTAAACAGTTTTCATAGTCAGAGGAAGCAGGGGATGCTTTTGGGAAGATCAAGGAGTTGCTGACGTCTGCACCAATTCTAGTATTACCAGATTTTCAGTTGTTGTTTGAGCTACACACTGATGCGTCAAAGGTTGGGATTGGAGGAGTGTTGAGTCAGAGGGGGCGTCCTATTGCATATTTCAGTGAGAAGTTGTCAGGAGCAAAGATGAGATACAGCACATATGATGTGGAATTCTATGTTGTTGTGCAAGCTATTAAACACTGGAGACATTATCTATTTCAGAAAGAGTTTGTTCTTTACACTGATCATGAGGCGTTAAAGCATTTACAAGGGCAAGACAAGATTTCAGCGAGACATGCATCATGGATTGCATATCTGCAACAGTTTACTTTTGTTGTTAAACACAAGTCTGGAGTAACGAACCGTGTAGCGGATGCGTTTAGCAGAAGGAATCATTTGTTGACTACAATGAAGGTCGAAGTGACAGGGTTTGATGTGTTACTAGAATTATTTGATGAAGATCCTTACTTTGGGAAGTTTGTTGATAAAGTCAAGAATGGGGAGACGGATGAGTTTTTGATGGTGGATGGTTTTCTGTTCAAAGAAAATCGATTATGCATACCTGATTGTAGTTTGAGAATGAAGATTGTAAAAGAGCTACATGAAGAAGGACATGTTGGGAGAGATCGTACATTGCAGTTGATTTCACAGTCTTACTTTTGGCCATCAATGAGGAAAGAAGTGGAAAGGTTTGTGGAACGATGTCATATCTGTCAGGTTTTGAAAGGAACTGCGACTAATGCTGGATTATATATGCCGTTACCTGTACCAACTAAACCATGGGTTGATGTGAGTATGGACTTTGTGTTGGGGTTGCCAAGAACACAGCGTGGAAACGATTCCATTTATGTGGTGGTTGACCGATTTTTGAAAATGGCACATTTTATTGCTTGTAAGAAGACGACGGATGCTGTTCATGTTGCTCAGTTGTTTTTCAAAGAGATATATCGTTTACATGGTTTGCCGGAATCCATTGTTTCTGATCGGGATACTAGATTTCTAAGTCATTTTTGGCTAAGTTTGTGGAAGATGGTGGGAACGATGTTGAACTTTAGCAGCGCTTATCATCCGCAAACGGATGGACAGACCGAGGTTGTGAATAGATCACTGGAAAATTTATTGCGATGTCTAGTTCAGGATAATCTGAAGAGTTGGGACTTAAAGTTGTGTCAGGCGGAGTTTGCTCATAATCATGCTGTTAACCGAAGCACTGGTTACAGTCCATTTCAGATTGTATATTCAAGTTTGCCAAAGGGGCCGTTGGAGTTAACGGTCATACCACAATCAAAGAAGACAGTCAAGAAAGCTGCTGATTTTGTTGAAGAATTGACAGAGTGTCATAGGATCGTTCAAGGACGATTGGAAAAGGCAAATGAGAAATACAAACGATCTGCAGACTTGAAGCGAAGAAATGTTGAATTTAAAGAAGGTGATTGGGTTTATGCAGTGTTAACAAAGGATCGTTTTCCAGTGGGTACTTATAACAAATTGAAAGCCAAAAAAATTGGTCCTGTAGAAATCGTCAAACGGATTAATGAAAATGCTTATAAATTGAAGCTGCCGGAGGGTGTGTACACGTCGGACGTATTCAATGTTAAGCATCTCGTACCTTATCACGGGGAGAAGCGTATTGCGGGGGAGGAAAGTGCAAATTCGAGGACGAATTTCTTTCAACCAGGGGAGGATGATGCATGCCAAGCTATAATTTTCCAAGGCTTAAGTCGTGACCGACTTAACAAAGTTGAAGGCATAAGTCGTGACCGACTTAATAGAATTGAAGACATAAGTCGTGACCGACTTAGCGGAGGCCTTAAGTCGCCCCAACGACCTAGTGTAACTCGGCAACGACTTGGTGAAGACTTGCGAGTTAACAAGTTCCTTAAGTCGCATGAACGACCTAACGAAGCAGATCTAAGTCGTCTACGACTTAACTCGAGCGGGTCAGGACCTAAGGAAGAAGCGGATCTGAGTCGGCTACGACTTAAAGGAAGTGTATTAGGTCATCTGCGACCTAACGAGTATGCTGGGGAAAAGATCTCATGACCTAAGATAAGTCGCGTACGACCTACGACCTAAGTTAGGTCGCGAGAAACTTTAGGTCGCCAATTGCTACAGCTCGCTGAGGATTGAAGCCGTTGATTCTTATGCCGCCTTAATCTCTGCCGTTGATTCTTTAAGTCACATGAAGACTGGGTATCTTTTAAGTCGTCTGTATGATAAGTCGCTACATGTGTTAGGTCGTATACAACCTAAGTGTTGTAAAGTCGTGATGTATTGTATGTGTTGCTTGTTAAGTCGCTATGATCTATGTTGTATTGTTTCTTTGTACATATTGTTGAGTCGTTCTATTATAGGTCGTAAGTCATGACGTTTGTATTGTAAACTGATAAGTCGTGAACGACTTATGATGAGTCGTAGGTCGTAGGGTGATGAGTCGGAAACGACTTAAGACTTGTGTAATTTTCTGTGGCATGTGTTGTAGCCTATAAATAGGCAAGTTGTGTCATTTTGTAAAGTTTAGTTGATTTGAAATAAAACTCTTGTTTTGTTAGCTTTGTGCTTTCACCCAATTGGTAGTTGAGTGTAATCTCCTATCTCCACTCTCGGATAATCGAGTGCCCTCTCGATTCAACGACAGCTGAAGCCGATTCATGGAATCTAGTGCGCTAGATCAACGTGTGAAGAATCGCAGATCTTTGAACCCGGTATCATGCGCGATCAACGAGTTCGGGATAGCTAGAATTCGGTATCTTCGGATCAACGAATTCGGGCATTTCAGTATTCATCAATCCATCGATTGCTACTTTCATCGAACTACATTGTTTTGATTAATCCGCTGCGTCAATTTTTCTATTCATGAGATCTGGATTAATGTGCTTAAACTAAGGAGATGTTCAGGAGCAACCAATGTCCTGGCTCAACTACCACTTTCCTGGGCGAGGAATAGATAAGGTTGAAATGTCGAAAACGAGGCAAGTCTAAAAGATTTAATTTTTCAAATTTAATACAACTTGGATTTTATAGAGATAATCTTCTTATAATTGGCACTAAATTCCGAGGAGGTAACCTGTACTATCCGTGTGAATTTAAAAGGTGATTTCACTGTTATTCGATGGATCGTACTGGTTGAATACAGAAATTGATGTTGAGTAGAAATAGTATAATTTCTATCGACCATTTTTACTCAATATAGTTTTGCAATGTGATTTATGAGAAATGATTTTGGTTTGATATTTTCAATGTTAAAGAGAGGTTTAATGATTCTGTATATACCAAAAATAAATGTTTAAAAGATATATATATCTAGAAGATATTTTTGATAGAGGGAAAGTAATTAATCAAATGATAAGCACCTATTTACTTAACATCTTTTTATCGATGATTGGTTCGAAGGAACTAGAATCGGATTTGGGTGATTCCTATCCAAAAACCACATCGAACCAATTTACGCGTTCGAAGGTGAAGTCATGGAATGATAATAAATGGAATGAAGGGCTGCTTGTCACTAACCGTCGAGGGAAATTTCCCATATCATTTATATGTTGCATTAGTTTCTTTGTTTGATCTTTGGTGCAAGCGTTGCTCGCTAATAATATTGGGGGTAATTTCCGATAGGACGTAGTAGGACAGTTCCTTCGGTTTGTTCTATTCTTGGACAACTTGAAGCAACCCTACATTCCACCTTCCAAATCATATCATCCCATGTCTTTTGTTTTCGAACACATAAATAGGTTCGAAGTGGTCTTCGAATAGGAATCACCTAAACTTAATCCTGGTTCCTCTGAACCAATCATTGATATAAGAAACGTTAAGTAAATAGAGAATTATTCTCTTGATTTACTACTTCCTTTTTATCAAAAATATCTTCAAGAGATATATATCATTTAAACATTTCTTTTCGGTATATACGGAATCATTAAACCTCTCTTTGAAAAATTATTTATTTAAATCTTAACAAAAGTTTCTCAATTCAAAAATCAATTTTTTTTGATTGAGTTGAAACTATGTTATCTTGGATCTTAATCCAAAAGCAGTTAACATTAAATGGGAAGAATCCATAGAAATCATCTAATTCTACTCAATATGAATTTCCGTATTCAATAAGTACTATGGGCAGAATAACAAAGAAACTACCTTTTAAATTCCACTAATAGTACAGTTCCCTCTTTAGAATTTAACATCATGTATAAGAAGATTATCTCTATAAAATCCAAGTTATTTATATTTAGAAAATTACGTCTTTTATACTTTGGAAAATTACATCTTTTATACTTTGGAAAATTTTGATCCGAGTAAATCAAATTTACTATTCCCTCCTTCGGGTTAGTCCTGATAGCCAGGGAGAGTAGGAAACTGGTTTTGCAAACTCAAGCCTAGATACTATTTCTCTATCACCCATAAGGTGGTCAAGTTATTTGATCGACTCTAAATCCTTTAACATACTCAACTAACTTTTAACTATTTATTTAACCACTTATAAACCCTTCAAATCACCTTTAAAATACTTTATTAATCATTCAAAAACATTTACAAAAGATCTGGAAAAGAATAGTAGCGTTTAAAACTATAATTCAAAAGTTATAGAAAAGTGCTGCGAAAAGTATTGCAGATTGTGCTTTTTAAGCTATATTGACCAAAACGACTTTTTTATCATTTGTAAATTCATTTTTATAACTCAAATCGCTTTTAAAATATTTTAATTTTTTAGAATTTATTTAATATTTTTAAACAATTTTAAATATCATTTTTAAAGAAATCCTTTTATGGATTCTGAATTGCAAAATCGCGATTTTTTCGAAAACTTATTTTATTCATATTTCAAAATCTAATTATCAAAATCTTTATTTTCTTTCTTTATTTGAAAACCATGGATATAATAATTCGGAAAATACTTTTCTTGAAGAATTTAGAGCAATATTCCATTTTATATATTCGTTTGACTTTTATAGCGCGAAATCACGAACTACTGTTACGCGACGCGCCTATCTTTACTCAATTTTTAGTATTCATTTAAACTTTTCCAAAATACTTTTAAATGTTTATAAAACATTTCTAAAACTATTAAACCATTTTTAAGAGGTTAAACATTCCATATACACCCTTTTACTCAATAAAGGAAAGTGATTTCCTATATGTTTATTGATGTGTATTATGAGTTTATGTGTGTGTATTCAACAACCATATTAAACAACCATCATTAACAATCATATCCAAACATAAATATCATCCAGTAATATATATAACTATAGTTTAGGACTTTCTTGCCATCATTTTCTCTTGAGCTAATTTAAATTTGGCTATTGCTTTGCTATCAAGAAATAAAACTCCACGAAATCGAGCTTGAGAGCCTTAGATTGCTTGGCCTAGCTAAGGAAGTCACGACCTATGGTGGAGGGCTCAGCCAAGGGTGGAGAAAGGTCGTGGCCGTGGGTTTTTATGGTGGAAAGGAGGAGTTTTGAAGTTGTTTTGGGATATTTTACTGCTATAATATATAATATACTTATTTAATTTCTTTTTGAGATATTTTTCTCCATACTTTGTTAACATGAGAAGGCATAGATAAGCTTGATAATGGGGAGAAGGAAGTGAAGAAAATTGTGTGGAAAATATGAGGAAGGGGTGGGGTATTTAAGGGATTTTAGGAAACTAAAATATCATAACATAGATTTACAAAACTATCCCTTGACATCCCCTCTAGCCACCCTAAAATGCACGGCAACCCACCCCCTCCATGTGATGGATGATGTAAAGGTGATGGTGCCGATGATGGTAGTGTAAGGTGCATTTGATGTGAGGAGATGTTCGCTTTTTAAAGTTATAAATATCTTAAATATTTTTTCATATCTACCTACCATATGTAAATATATTTCTACTTCTCTACCATGTTATATATATATATATATGTGTGTGTGTGTGTGTGTGTATGTGCATGGCACAAAGCTGTACAAGTTACATAAAGAACGTTGTATAACTTATGTATGTCAAACTGTTACGAATTTTAATTCCGATTTCTGGTCATATTTTCACTTATTAAATAACGTACACACATTTGTAAACAAAATTTGAAAACTATTATCTTATAATTTTAGATGAATAAAAATGATCAAATTTGAATTATAAACCATACAAATAAATATAAAACAAATATTTATAAAAATTGCTATTATATCGGTAAAGCGATACAAATTTTCTTATATTTTTAAATCAGTATATATCTTCATAGAATTATTACAAATGATTTATTATCCCATTATAACTATTTAAAATGAATTATCATCACTTTAAAATAATCATTGGGATAATTATATTAATTATAAAATTATTAAATCTCAATTTAGAATTCATAAATCTATATCTATATTTAAATATAAGGGTATTACTGATGATGTCATAAATACATTTGTATTCCCAAAAATACTATAATAAATTTTTATTTCATAATATTTAATTAGGAAATAATGAGTGTATGCATCCAGCTCCATGCACGACGTTTGATAATTATAGAGTTGTTTGTCGATAACACGGTTTTCGGCCATTTTATCGATATATTTCCAAAGGAAATATTTTTGTAAATATTTTTCCAAAATAAGTTCATTATTATTATTTATTACTTAAAATTTGACTATTTGTTGAAAAATAATCTATATTTGGATATTTAAAATAATTTAAATATCTTTAATTAAAGTGATCAGAATTCGGGTCGTTACAGCCGGTCTAGCTAGGTGTAGTGGTTTCAAAGGCGTTGATCCTCTATATATCCCTTCGGAGATGTATTGTACAGTAGGTAGTTCCTTATCTATCATTGTATGGAAATCCATTCTCCAATAAGTGTCTTTGGACTTTATTAAGATCCAATTATGGTGGAATTTAATCAATGTAACAATTTCGGCTATGATTACATAAGTTTACTTGAAAAGTTCTTTCAAAAGAATATCATTAAAAATAATATTACCAGATTTTCATAGTAAAGATTTTGGTTATTATTAGGTAAAACATGTTCCATGTTTATGTGCAGCGTGATCTTATGAGATACCCTTTGTTTTCAAATATCCATATTTTGAGTTTCTCATAGTAATCTCATGACTAACCCTGAGTTTATTTTATTTTCCCTTAAACACTGGGTACTCTACTTTTCCGACTACCCAAGTAGTCAGGTTTAACTTGGAGCATTATGATGGAGCTTGTAGTCTAGAGCTGAAGATGTTCCTGTAGAAAGTTCTCCATTTCCATTTCTGTTGCATTAGCTTATTGATTATAGTTAGTATTTATAAGGACAGAAATTTATAGCTTTCCAGGCTGATTTATAGGACAGATCCTGATAAATGTATTTAAATTTTCTGCTGTAAAGATCGTATATATTAAAATAATATATGTTATTCCATTCGTGTAATTCATTTTCTTTTACTCCATGATAATATGTCTCATCGACACTTGGATTTGTGGCATGTGAATACCGATGATGTATTAATGTCGATTTCTGAGGGTCGAGGAGGCAGGTTGTCATAGGCGAACTAATGAATAGAGAGTCAACAATAATAAAGAAGAGAACTAGCAAATATTGTATCTTCCATGAGATATATCGCCATGAGACAAATGAATGACATCTCAGAGATGCCATTACAAAGCACATTTAAGAGAAAAGGTTGTTGTAGAACGTCAAGAATCCATCAGACAATGGTCAAGCTTAAACTAGACACAATCTCAATAGCCAACGTACTAGACGGTGATTACCTATGTAAACTTCTAAAATTTTCAAATTGAAGAGTTAAGTGTTTTAAATTTCAGTTTTTAGTATTTAATATTTTGAAAATTAATTTCTTTTAAAATCCGAAGCTTCAAAATTTTGTAAATATAGTTTTTCAACTTAAAAGCTTCAAAAAATTTAAATTGAAATTTAAGAAACCATGTTATGTTTTGAAGCCATTTCTTATGAAATTTATCCCAAACGCATGAGAAAGGAATAGGATGTCTGTTTCTTATTAGAATATTCATAATTTTTATGGAGATGCATGAAATCAATCCACAAAGGACCTCCAAGTATTCTGATTCCTCGGCTTGGGCTATATTAAACCCGCCCTCTTCCCGAAATTTGGGTTTAAAATAAATATCTAGATATTTGGAATTTTAATAATATATATTTATTTGATTTAACTTTGCATACTCTATCCTGTCTTTCAGCCATTTACATATTCCATTAGCCACCCTATTTTTTTGTACGAGCCCACCTTTTCACTTTTAAAATCATGCATCTCCTTTCCACTTTTAAACAGAGCAGCAAAAAAATCGTGAATTCAAAAAAAATCAAATCTCGTGAAATACAAAATGAAAAATTCCCAAACTAATTTTGAAGGCCCGGTTTTGATTTAAGTCTTCGATCTGCTTTTGTTTTGAGGGTTACGGCTTCGATTCTGGCGATCGACAGTGATGTCATGAGCAGTTCGTAGGCTAGGGTTGTGATTTTCTTCTTGATAGTGATGGAGTTTAATGATTTAGGGTCGGAATCGAGTTCGTGGTGGTGAGGTGCTCACGTGGGCAAGCTTTGACGAGGTGTGGCGCCAAATTAGGTCGCGCGACCTGTAGCAGTCGCGTTCGAGTTGGCCATGTCATGAGTGAAGGGGATGGACCGGAGGGCGATCGAGTGTATCAAGCAGATCGAGTTTGAGACAAGAAGTCGACCGACGACAACAGATTCGAATTTCATCAACAAATGCTCCATACCAGTTCAAACGTGCACGTCAAAATTTGGGTTTACTGTGCGTATTAGTGTACAGGGAAGGGAGGAGCTCATTTGGGAAGAAAGGTAGTGGAAGGGCAAGATGGTAAATAAATTGAAGTTGAATTGTTTAATTACTTTATTTTAAATATGTCCATAACTTATAAAATTTGAACCTCCTTCATACGAAGTCCGATCGGGATGAAACCTTTTGCGTTGCGATTGTGATGACGAGAGATTTGAAATGAAACCGGTTTGGACAGATTTAGAGACTATCAAAATTTAGGGTAAAATCGGACGTTGTTCGGTTTTAGTTCCAAAACAGAACGTCTCGGCGATAACAGAAAATCAAGGTGAGTGTTTTTTAATGCTCACAATGTACTAAAACATTTTATACTAGTTAAATTTGAAATCATGAAGTGATATAAATTTGTTGATCATTGTTTGATAAATTTAATTGTCATTCGAATTAACTGTTAAAAATTAAAATTGACTGTTAAATCCGAAATTGGAATTTAATTGCCAGTAAAATACCTGACATTGATAACTATAGAATTGTTGTGAATTATTGGCTATTTTGAATGTTGATTGTGATGGATGCTATTGATTGATGTTTTGGATGATTTGGATGTTTATTTATTTTGATATATCCTGTTATCATCATGTATATTATTTACAGTATATAAAACTATAAATTGAATTATTTCAAAAAAATTAAGAAATATGTTGAAATGATATATACCTATGACACTGTGATTTGGGTTGAAATGATATATATCCATCCCTGAAATTAAATTGAAATAACCGATCATTTGGCCATAGGATAGAAAATTTATATACGAACACCGGATTGGTTAAATTAAATGATTTTAAAATTTTTGATTCGAAATTATTTAATTGATTTGATTTTAAGAAAATGAAAATCAAATTTATGGAAATTAAACTATTTCGAAATTGAGCTCGGAAATTGAATTATATTTGAGGATATGGATTTCAAATTGGGTATTGAAAGTAAATTGATTTAAGTGTTTTGAATCGATGTTTTGAAAATCGAACTCGAAAATGATAAAAATCGAAATGGTTCAAAAATTTGAAATTGAAATTATTTTGGAATTGTAATTGAAATTAATTCAAATTGGAATTAAATCAATTTAAATGGAAATGGAAATTGAATTGATTTGTATTGAGAAGATTTGGAAATTGAATCAGTTTGACTATGAAACTATTTTCAAATAAATTATTTTGATATAAACTATTTAAATCTATCTTTTTAAATATTCAAATTATTTTGGATTTTCCAAAAGATTTTGCTATGTAAACCATTTTAATACTTAAATTATTTTATATTTACTATTTTAACCATTTAAACTATTTTAATTATTTAAACTATTTTAAAACCATTCAAACTATTTTCCCAAAAATTCAAACTGCTCAAGGGTGGAATGTTTATTTTTAAATCATGGATTTAAATACGAATTGGGTAAAATGAAGTTATAACCTAAATGGAAAATTGGAACAACTTTGGAACTGAAACTGCATATTAAGGTGAAAATGATTTTGAAATGAAATTGTATATTTTGAGTAAATATGATGATATTTCGAAATGAATTTGGTTTTGAAGCGAATATGATATTTTGATATCTAGTACAAATTGTTTTCGAGTAAAAGAACCAACCGGTGTGTAAAATGACGTCGAGTTATTGAAGAGACCGGGGCCTCTCATTGGCATACTCTTTCCCAATATTGAAACCACTTTAACAACTGTGTACATGGAGTGATGGCCCAAAATGAAGTGGATGGATTTGGCGTACGTTTGCTGGATTTGAAGAAAGAGAACGATGATGGATTAGCCTGACACTTATGCCAATTTGAAATGACTAAAACTGGAGCCGTACCGGCCAAGTGGGTTTGCTACCCCGAGCGGACACACTTCTTCGTATTACCATCATTTACATTGTGATTGATTGAAGCGTACCCTAGGATTTTGGGAGGTTGAACGCGGTGGGCGATCATGGCTATGATGCGTTACCACCAGTCGGGAAGGGTAAACTGGTAGTATCCTACCTTGGGCATTGCCTCACGTGCCTTGTCATACTTTTATTCCTAAACGAGACCACTACGATTTTGGTTTAGTGTTGTCGTATCACGGCGCATCCCTATCCATCGACAGTTTACTAGTGTTTTATATGCAAACTGTAAGACAATGCTTAAAAACGCATTAAGGGGGATCAATGTAAAGCCTTAACGCTAAGAAAAATATTTATTTTATTGATTAGACATATATATGTAGCGTATTCTACTACATATAAATATTTTGATGAATCCTTAAGAGATGGAAAATCTTGTAACATCTCTTGAGTTATTACACGCACGTTATACACTGGATAGGAGATGTGAAATCCCGTAAACATCTCTGATGCTATTACACTCATGTTATATGAGATATTGATTTGACTTACGTAAGGATATTTTAGTCCTGACTTGAGTGTTTTGTCTTTTCATTACGCTCGGGTCCGCCCTGAGTTTTCAGCTTATTGAAGATTTATTCTCTGGAGGACGAAGACGAAGATATGGCATATTATTACTAGTATTATTCCATCATTATTTGTTCCGCTACATTATTTTATTTGTTCTGTTGTATATATATAACTCTGATAAATGCAGTATAAATTATAATCAAAAGTATAGTAAACTGCTTCATGGATTGTTTTTTTGATTATTACATTTTCTTATTCCGCTGCGAGATTCTGTGTTGTTTTCTTCTTCTTTTCTTATTTTTCTTAATTAAGCCCAATGATTACCTATGTTCCGGATTGTTTAAGTTGGACATGTGTGGATTATGGTCGATTTAAACCTTTTGAAATGTGGCCCGTCACAATATTAGTGTCGATTTCTAAGGGTTGAGGAGGCAGGTTGTCAATGGCGAACTAATGAATAGAGAGTTAACAACAATAGAGAAGAGAACTAGCAAATATTGTATCTTTAATGAGATATATGGTCATGGGACAAATGAATGACATCTTAAAGATGCCATCAAGAAGTATATTTAAGAGAGAAGGTTGTTGTAGAACGTCAAGAATCCATCAGACAATGGTCATGCTTAAACCTGACAACAATCTCAACAGCCAACGTACTAGGCGGTGACTTCTAACATTTTCAAATTGAAGTGTTAAGTGTTTTAAATTTCAGTTTTTAGTATTTAATATTTTGAAAATTAATTTCTTTTAAAATCCGAAGCTGCAAAATTTTGTAAATATAGTTTTTCAACTTAAAAGCTTCAAAAAATTTAAATTGAAATTTAAGAAACCATGTTATGTTTCGAATCCATTTCTTATGAAATTTATCCCAAACGCATGAGAAAGGAATAGGATGTCTGTTTCTTATTAGCATATATTCATAATATTTATGGAAAATGCATGAAATCAATCCAGAAAGGACCTCCAAGTATTCCAATGTCCTTGGCCTGGGCTATATCAAACCCGCCCTCTTCCCGAAATTTGCATCCAGTTCGGCTGACTGGCCTGGCCCTACTTCTTATATCCAATATATCCAAGCCCAATCCATTCTCTCCATTCCTCAATCAGGCCCATCATTATATGCTTCAGCCCACCACCTTTTTCTAACAATTCCCGCCCCTTATTTAATTTCTTCAACAGCGGGCCCAATACCCAACCCGATAACCTTTCATCCCTTCCCCTTTATAGGCCCACCAACTACTAATCCAGTCCCATCAGCTCGATCTCAAGCCCAGTGTAATAGTACAGGCTTTATACCCACAACCCGATTATTTAATTTTCAAGCCAATATAACGTCAATGGAGAAAAGCTAATGACTCCAACTTCCAGTTCACACACAGTAAATTTAAAGTTTTGGATTCTATTGATCAAACAAACAAGTCATTTGCTATAGCAGGCCTATGTAATAACAATTTTGTCCTAGTTTTGACGTTTTAAAAAATCTCAAGGCCCGTTTGGTTTCGTTTTGAGTTTTGTGTTTTGTGTTTTCAATATACACTATAAAATACAAGAAAACATAAGAAATTTTTTTACAATTCTTAGCCATTACAACGATGGACGGGAAATGGAAGGGAGGAATTGTTTTCTGTTCTTTTGTTATGTCTCAAAACATGAAAAATCAAATAAACTTGTTTTCTATTTTCTATGTTAATTTCATTTTTCAAAATTGTGTGTTTTCCAACAATGCATAAGAAATACGCATTTCTGTTTAAATGAAAACACAAAACTAAAAACAGCAAACCAAACGGACCCTCAACTTTTTCAATATTTCAAATCCTAATACCTAACCATTAACTCTGTCATGTCATGTCGGGCCAAATAATTAGTAATATTACGAAGGCTAATTCTATCTAAGACTGTCAACGGGTACATTCGGATACGGATAGTGCCATATCCGTATCCGTATCCGAAATTATTTTCAGATATCGGATATCCGTACCCGCTTAATTCTCGGATATCCATATCCATTTAATTTTCGAATACGGACGGATATCGGATATTTATCCGCTCCGCTCATAATCAATAAATTTAAAAGTATAAATGAAAAGTTTTGGATCAACATAAAACAGTTTTTGTACTAATGTTCTTAAAAAACGAAGGAATAAAAAATGTGATGATAAAGCGTTGTTTTATACTAATATCCGTATGCGTATGCAAAAATATTCAAAAATTGCACACTAAAACTTTCTTTTTTTTTACTGAAAATAAGCAAAAAAACCATATCGTAGTAACATCTAATGGTTAGGAAATAGTTGGAAAATCATATATTAATTAAATATAATTTTAATTAATTATATATATGCATCAGTTAATCAGACAAATATTTTTCAGATACGAATACCACAATAACCATACCCGTATCCGGAAAGCTTTTCAAATATTAGATATCCGTATCCGATTTTCGGATAACGGATATTTTTCATATTTTCGGATACGGATTTGGATGGATATCAGATTTTTCGGGTATCCATTGACAGCCCTAATTCTATCTGAATTCAAAAAGTTGCCGTGCAACCCCACAAAACTGAAAAAAAACCAATATATCTATATTTTTGCTGAGCATACTCATATTATTGATAACTCTTTCCCACTATACACTTTAGCCTAATAAAAAGTCATTCAAGTAAAACGTCAACTACATAGTCCAGGCATGTGGATTTGTAATCTATCACACATTTATAATACGTGGTACCTAAGCTAATCACGCATTGCCCCTGTGTTGTCGGCCTATAAATCATGCAGTGTAACAACGGGATTTCCAATCAATCACTCGACTTTGAACTTTAATTTAAAAAAAATAAACAAGAAAAAATTTAAGTTTTGCCTCTTTTGATTCCATTAGATTTGTTTTACCACCATCACGATCCATCAATTGAAGCAAAAATTTTGAGATTTTACTTAAGCATAGATTTTTAGGTTTTATTGGCTATATGCAGTCGAAGAAGGAAAATAGAATGAACTTACTAGAGGTAAATCACATAAGGGCATTTTTATCCTATATTATTTTTCTAAATTTATGGAGGCTACTCGGAAATTACATGTGTTTAAATAGAATTACCCCATTCAGAAAGGTCAATTCAAGAGTGTAATTTAACTTTCAAGTCAAGTTCCTTCAACATGATTAGTGATAGAATTAAAGATATGTCCTATGAGCAATTATGTAACCAATCTTGTTTTATGGGCAATTATGTAACCAATCTTTCTCATAATAATTGTGTTTGATTTTTGTAATATACATTATTATATTATGTATAGTTAATTAAGCAATTAATTTAAAGTATATTAAATAGAATTCTTAAATGATATGTTATATGATAGTAATTATCATATGTTGTAATAATGAGAAGTTTATCACATTAAATTAACATATTATTTTAAATATTCCCAGTCAAGATATTTTAAGAAAGGATATCGATTCATTCGTTAAGACTAGACTAAGTAACGCTCTTTAAATGTTGGGTAGTGTATTACTCATGAATGTTGGGGGCGTCCAGGGGACTGCGTACTAATAGTTATTAGATAACTATGGAATGACTCACTCAAGAGTTTCTGTTGGTCAATATGACAATCAAATAGAGAATTTCAAAGTGACAATATTATAAAGTTCTCTCAACTTGAGAATACCGTTGAACTTCAATGTGGATACTCCACTTTCATTATAGTTAATCCTGGCTTGTCATCCATCAAATGACTAAGTTAGGTCTTAGTTGAAGCATTCTAAGTGAAACACTATCAAAGAGAGAATTCGTCTCCTCGGTTATATAAGGTTAGTATAATGATTAATTATAGTTAACTTAAAGTCAAAACCTCTGGCTAGAACAGTATGATTAATAATAATAATTATTATTATTGAACTAAGCACTTCGTGTTTTGACTAATAAAGGTGAATGTGATACTAGAATTTTGATCGAAACTAATTTCTAGAAGTCCTAAAGTGATATAATTTTGACGAAGAGAATTGGTATAAATAATCATTACTACAACATTAAGTAGTTAATATCAGTATAAGATACGTATCGGTCAAGTATCGATATGAGATATTTTAAAATAGCATGATAATTTTGGTAAAATATCGAACATGTGTATAATATGTTAAATGATATTGTACTATATTAAATTGTTAT
Source organism: Allium fistulosum (assembly GCA_030737815.1). Classification (NCBI taxonomy): domain Eukaryota; kingdom Viridiplantae; phylum Streptophyta; class Magnoliopsida; order Asparagales; family Amaryllidaceae; genus Allium; species Allium fistulosum. The sequence goes on along the minus strand of CM060905.1, from coordinate 744,005,649 downwards.
ACCGATGTTAAGTATTCAAATTTTTGGATAAATAATTCCAAATTACTAAAAAAGATTGATTGCATATAGTTTATATATATTATAATCCATTTACTGAGATATTCTATATAATACAAATCATAATATAGGCTCATAAAAACAGAGAAATTCATCTATTGTACGACTTTATTATTTTCTTTGATTTTATACTATATTCATTGTTTCTTCAGTCTCTAATCATCTATATTACTTTCCCAAATTTTCAATATTTATAGTTTCATTTTTTTCATTTTCACTTAATTTATAGAATAAGCAATGTTGATTTGATACCAATAACTACTTTAGCTCGATCCTTATTGATATATCAAATATATAGATTTACTGCTCTTCAATTTTAGTTCTAGGTGCATGATAGTAACCGATAAAATGGATTTTCATAAGCTAACTCGCCAAAACTAAAAAGAGAAGTATCTCTTTCATGATTTTTTTTAGTGGTAAAGTCTTCGAGGAAAATAAAACATATAAAGTAGTGGAATGAATAGAGTTTTCTTTACTGAAAGATTAATGAAGAAGCTTAAAATTATATGGTTAAAATTAAAAATTTAGTGCATTGGATTTTTAATACGGTCTACAAATTTTCATTCACCACATACAAAAAAAATATTGAAAATATGAAGATATTTATTTTTAAATATATTTTCTCCAATACATACAATAATGAATGATATTCTTAAAATATCAGATAATTTACACTAAATATCGGTGCTATATCAACAAATATATCGGTAACAATATTTTGGATAAAATATCTATTATGGGCGATATGAGATATATCAGCTATATTATTCGATATTAACTACATAGCTACCTGGTATTGGTTATAATGGTAAAATTAGATTTGACTAAAAAGATGTTGTAATTCCCCATTGAATTTAGACATATATTTTAAAAGTAGGTGCAAAATGTTAATTTTACAAACATTGGAATTAAGGGACAAGAATTGTACCATTGTGTAAATCTTGTTTTTCTAGTCAAAATGGTATGTTGGTTTGTTTGGATCGGAGTTCGAATAAAGAAAATAAATGAGTTTTAAATTGTAGGTTTTGAATTGTTTAAATGGGCATAAGCCCGATAGGCTGAAGCGACAGTTCAAAATTTTATGTAATGAGCCAAGGAGGATTTGAATTCACTTACATTTCAGTTTTCTAACTTCTCCTTCCTCCGTCTCTCATTTCTCTCTCCATACTATCTTTTTTCCTCTTTCAAAATCTAAGCGAAAACTCATAGATTTGTATATCAAACCGAATAACGCGGTGAGGGCTACGCAATGATACCAATCGTTTATGGATTCAGGAAACTTTGGAGCACTGCAATTTCGTACAGCGTAGGAATTAGAGGCTAACTGATGGATTCTAGGGCTCGGCAACTCAATTCAGCGGGTGAGAATCATTACTGAAGATTTACTATTTGTGTGAGAGTTGTATATATCGTATGATTGCTAAATAGGTTAATTGAATAGTGAATTTGGAAAATTTGGATTAGGAAATTGATACTGAAATGATTACAGAAATTAATGATGTTAATAATAATCGAATTTGGGTTTGGATTCATTTGGATTATGTTATAAATGGAAATAATGTATGATGATTTGATTATAGGAATTAAGGAGTGATTAGAAATATAATGATGATATGTGATATGTGATATATGAAGGGTTAAGATAGTGAAATATGATGTCTAAGGGAGGTATGAATGCATTAAATAGTAAAGGATGAATTTAAAATGAATTGGGAAGAAAATGATCGAAATCTAGAAATGTTTATCCCAAATTGCCTTGGTCACTAGTCCACCGATTCGCCAATGCATCTTTTTACTGGCCAAGTTGAACCTAGCTCATGGTTGGAGTGATTCTACTCCAGTTAGGCCTATACTAAATAGATAATAAACAACGTGTGGGTATCTTTGCGACGTCTAGAAACGTTTAACATCCAGAAACGTATATAGTTGAATTATGTATGGTACGCCGTTGGTAATCTAATCATGCATTATTGGGTTAGGGAATGTTTACCTATACCTCTATGTATAAACAAGTTAGACTATTTTTACTAACTTACATCCATGTTTACATTTATGGGAATAGTATATGTTTAACTATATCTTGGACATCTAACTTACTCTTGAGTGTATCGCTGGGTTAGTATGTGTTTAACTAACCCCGTCTTACTTTTTTCTCTTTTGTGTATAGATGAGTTAGCCCATGTTTAACTAACTCTATCATACATTAAATGTTATTAAGTATGTAACAGTGACTATCATCGTATTATGTTTACTATGATGGACGAACTTGTAGATGCTGGTGAGACAAGCTAAGGTAAGTAAGTATTGGTATTCATATGACCTTCCTTCCTCATACACTATTCAGTAAACAAAGGATGGTTTTGTATTCGAAGAAGGAAACCATGGAGATGTTTAAATATGTTATATGTTGTTCTATATATGTTGTATATATAATGTGACATTGTGTGTATTTATAAAGACTATGCGTAACTTATGATATGTGGATGGGATTTTTTTATTTTGTATTTTTTATAGTTTGATCCATTCTGCTTTAAGTTCTGAAAGTTATAGTTAGTTTAGCTCTCAGTATACTATTGTGTTTAAAACGATTAACTTTTCATCTTACGGTGATTTTATGACCGTGAAAAGTAGGGCTGTTACAGTCTCGTCCATCATCACTCCACTAGACCTTTACTAACTTAACAATCTTATTTCTAAGCTCTTTCATATCTCTATCCACTATATGAATTTTCGCCTAATAATAGTTATATTAGAATCCACTACTATATCTTCCAAAACCGTTGGCTCAATAGTAGTCTCAGGATCATGTACATACTTCCTCAAATGTGATATGTGAAAAACATTATCGACTCTTGCCAAAGTATTCGTAACTCGATATGATACATGAGTTCCTTAATTCTCTCTACAATAGGAAATATAACAACATATATCAGTGCCAAATTTTCCGTCCTCCCAAATCATATAACACCTTTTGCCTATGATACTTTCATGAACATGATATCCAACTCAGAATTCCAAGTCCTTAAACCTTTTATCCATGTAACTTTTTTTCCTTGATTGAGCTTCTGCCATCCATGCTCAAATTAACTCAGCCTTTTCAATCATTTCTTTCACCAAATCTAGACAAAGCACCAGTCTGCCACTATCTCCAACCAACGTGCTGGTAATTTGCATGGCCTTCTATAACAAACTTCGAAAGGTGCCATTCCTATACAACTTTGATAACTGTCATGTTGGCATCAAAATTGGCCATCAATACCCAGTTATGTGAAAGCACCAATATCCAGTCCCAGATCTCAGATAGTATCTAATGTAGAGAATATAATATGAAGAACAAACAAATTAAAAATGAAAGCAAGTAAAAAAGGGACAAGATTTATAGTGGTTCGACTAACCCTAGCGTCCGCCCACTCCAAAATAATCTTTTTTATTATACTATATTTTGTTTATAGTTATTATTCAAAATCCAAGAATAAAATTGATAGAGTGTTGCCTAGGTTCAAGGTAAAGAGAAGCAGAAATAAGATCCCTTTTTCTAATGCCACGCCTGTTGTATTTATAGGGGAATACATGCACGGATCGAGCTGAAATTTCAGCAAAAGAACCTCCAGGTCCCAAGAATTTCAGGCTCATTGGGCCCATAATAGGAATCGGTACCGATCCCAGTTTTGGTTTCCAAATGGGGTGCAATCCCTTTGGGGGCTTGCCCATGATGTTAGCTATTTGTCCTCCAAATTTCGTGTCATTTCGACTTACTGTTTGTGAGATATCACGTTTTACATTAAGTGGTGTTGCATATATTCTGATTTCAACCGATCCCTTTAGAGGGATAGGGGCCGATCCCTCCAAACTCCTCCAAATGACATGTGATCCCTGTGGGAGCTTCTCTGTGTTATATTATATACACCCTCCAAGTTTCATGTCAATTGGATTACTAGAACTCGAGTTATTGATCGATCTTTGTTGCAATATGGTGCAAAGGATGATTATAGCCGATCTCTATGGAGGATTAGAGGCCGATCCCTCCAACTTGCTCTAAATGATATGCAATCCCTATGGGACGTTCCATATGTGGTAGTTAGCTTGTCCTCCAAGTTTATGACAATTGGATGTGTAGATATTGAGATATTGATTGATCTTTGCAAGAAAGTTGGGTTTGGCCGATCCATAAGAGTGAAGAGGGCGGATCCCTTTGGAGGGATAGGGGCCGATCCCTCAAAACTCCTCCAAAGGCCATGTGATCCCAAGTGTAGACTCCTCAGGGTCCCCTCTTCATGTTTCCAAAGTTTCACTTCAATCTCCCTTGTGGTTGTTGAGTTATGAGGCGATCATCGTTGAGTTGTGTTGTGTGCATCCTGTTTAATCCGATCCCTCTATTTCGATCCCTCTATTCCAATCCCTCTTTTATGAGAAGTACTAGTTCTATACTTAGCCACTTTTTGAGTGTTGTCCATCCGAATTCATTCAACTATAGTCTATAGTTTCAAATATAATCGATCTCAAATACAGGTAACCATCTCTCCAGGCTTTCTACCTTGATGATCATGAAGTCTGTTAGGTTTAATCCGTCTGTGTACTGCCTTGCCAAAAGGCGAGTTAACATATCATTATAAGAAAACTAGACTAAATGCAAATGGTCTTTTACGACACTCCAAAGTCTAATACAAAAGCTTGTGAAAAGTCTTTGAGTGTATTATTAACCCTTTTCGTTTGCTTATCAATTTGCAGATGGTGGCACTACTAAAGTTTGAAATAAGCCACTTGGGTTTTGATGCTCGATTTTCATTTATTGGCAATTCATACATTACTTCACCTGTAACTACCCGCATATTTTACGATTGTATATTTAAATATTTTATTTAAATATAGCATCGTCAGTCGGATTCAAGCCCGAAATGTCACTTTTTGCACACAGTCGAATTGGAACTCGAGACCACTTCCATTGAGTCCAAAATGGCGTTTGCGACCTTTTTGAGTATAAACATCGATGTATTTGGAGTTGAGTAGAATTTTGACATTTTCACTTAAGGCTTTGGGCTTGGATTTGGGTTTCAGCCCACTAACTCAACTCATCTTATATCCTAACTCCACCCCCTCTCCTCTTCATTCATTCTATTATTTTACTAACACTTCAAGCTTTAGTAAAAATGGGGGAAGAGATTGGAAACTAAAATCCTAAGCCCTAGTTTCCTTTGCAAATTCAAGTTCTAGCTCCAAAATCAAAGAGAAGCTTAGGTAAGCATCCTCTTCTTCTTCTTCATCTCAATCTCTCTCTAATTTCATAAATTTCCTATGACCTAACTTAGGAAATATTCGTTGTAATCTTAGATTGGAGCTTCTAGAGTTGAAGTTGAAGTGTGGTTGATCTTTCTTTTGATTTCAAAGCTTCTCATTTGTTGTTTTGGGTTGAAAAGGTGAGTTTTTGAACTCACATCTACGACTATAGCTTTTGCTGTTGTTAGGTATGAATTCCTAACAATCTATTCATGTTCATTTGTTTTTGATTTGGATTGAATTGGTGAATTTTCCAATTTTTGGTGTTTTGAAGTCAAAATCTTTAAAATTCCTAGTTTTGACGTTTGAACATGTTTTTGGTGGTGTATCGAAGAGCCTATAGGGCTGGGTTGCCGATTGGCATAATCTCCTAGCACCCATCGCTCATCCGATCGCAATTTGTTTGGATTTTTGCCCTTGGTAGGGCTAGGCTGAGAAAACTGAAGTTTGCAGATTCAGTCGACTGACTTCTGAGTTCAGTCGACTGAACCTGGAACCAGAAAATTCATGGTCCCTGTGTCAGTCGACTGAACTCTGAGTTTAGTCGACCGAGCCTGGAAACCGAGTGTTTCCACGCATGAGTCAGTCGACTGAACTCTGAGTTCAGCCGATTAAACCTGGAAATAGAGAGTTTCCAAGCATTGAATCAGTCGACTGAACTCTGAGTCCAGTCGACTGAATCTGAGAATTGCATTTTTGCCTAATTTGGGCAATTTCTTTGTGGATTTCCAATTTTTAATCGATATTTGATGATCCGAATTGTTGTTATCATTTATTGACTTTGAAGACTTCTTTTTCAGGATTTTTGAAAAAAATCCATTTTGATGGATTCGGTATCGATTTTTGTGGTTTTAATTCACGTCGTCGAATGTGGATTTTGGTGATTGATTGTTTCTACAATCGTTTCTGTGATTTTTCACTTTAAAATACAAAGGTTTCTATACTAGTAGTAAATATTCAAACTCTTTCACAAAGATGATTTCAACTCTATTTCTAATACAAAACTTGTTTATAAAACCGTTTTCCAATCTATTAGTATATACAAACCTTTACCTCATTCGTATGAGAAATCTAATTAAACGGCTTAGTAAAACAAGTGGTATGAAACGCTTGCATTTACTTCGTCGGTTAATTCTTGGACTTGTTCGATTGAACCCTTGTGACAATTTTCGAGTGGAAATCTACAATTTGTTCGTAAATATTTAAGTTAAGCCAATGGTTATGGGACATGAAGCTAAACTCATTTATTTACTAGCTTAGTGTGGTTCACACTTTTTATTGATCGACGATGATCATTCTGTGATTTAGACTAGCGATGTGCAATGTCTATTTGTTTGTGTGGGGACTAAAAACCCCGTTTGTGGAACTTCGGTTCAATTTGGTGGGGTAGCGACCCATGGTCTTCGGGCCGTTTGTGGAGCTTCGGCTCAAAAATTGATGGTTAGCGACCATGGAATAGCTTTCCGTTTGTGATACACGTGTTGGTGAGTTTTCATGCTCCCGTTTGTGATAGGCCTTCCCCCTTTTGTGATTTTTGGATTTCTGGTTGTGATTTCTAGAATTTGTGTTTCACAAATTTTCATGGTTTGCATTGATAAGCTCTATCAATATTTGTGTTTTGGTGAATAATTTAAAGAATGTGATTCTTTTTGGTGTTTTGAGATTCATGAGATATTGTATGATTTTTGTTGTTATTTGATGTATACTTGACACAGTATGACATTTTTGTTATCATACGTTGTTGGTTATATCTCTTATCCTATCTCATTTTATCTGATATTTATAGCTAGACTGATCCGTTTATTATTTTCTTCTTAAATAATACTCGGGTCAGACCGAGGTATTTCAGATGCTTCTGCTTGACTTCTTATCAGGGTTCGTCACCTGACTTTTGGCTAACTACTTTAGATTAGTAGTTTTTGTTATTATACATTTGAGATATAGACTCCTTAATGTATAATTATTCTTTTGTCTAGCACTTGTATCTATTCTTTTGTGATGTAGTGGATCTTGTTTGACCACTACTTTGATGTACACTTTTATGTGTTATATTCATATCTGATTCCGCCTTTGTGATATGAATATCTGTGACTGATTTGTGCTATGTTTATTTCTATATTTGTTTCCGAAGTCCACATAGCCACTGTGTGGTAGCTTTGGGTTTGTATTTGATATGTCGGATTTCCTCTTGAAATGAAATGTAAGTTATATTATCTGACATATCGGTACTCGCACAAAGCAATTACACAGATGGTCGCTCCTCAACAGCCTTATTCTTCGCGCTAGTCGACGGCATTACCCCGTAGTGTCCTTGGCTAGCATGAGTATAGAGGTGGGGCGTCACAGCTTGGTATCAGAGCCAAACTTCGGAACAATGTAGAATAATCTAGTTCCTAAGTCTTTCTTAGGAATCGTGCCATAGGATTTAATTCGAGTCTTCGTACCGTTCTATCCTATTTCTTTTTTCTGATGCCTTGTTTTATCAATCAAGTTTTTTTGATATTCGTTTTGTGAATAACCTTTTTCCTCTTTTTTCTTTCTTAAAGAAGAGAAATGGTTAGACCAGGCCGTCCCAGGTCGGTCAATCCAGTGCTACTCCTCAGGACGGAGTATTTATGTCTGCTCAGCAATTTCTAGATCTTGTGAAAACTGCTCAAGTTATCGGACCCATTCCAGAGCCTACTCATCCTAAATCTGGGTTTGCACGCTTGTGCAGTGATTACACCAACTTGGGTGGAAAGCCTTTCAAGGGCTCCGAAAATGTTATAGAAATCCAAGTTTGGCTTAGATCATGCGATCACATCTTTTCTCGCACGAATCTTATTGATCATCATCGAGTCCAAGTGGCTTCTAGCATGCTCTAAGAAAGAGCATTAGATTGGTATGAGCTTTTGGTTTCTGAGATTATCGAAGCGGATCTTACTTGGGAGCAATTCCGGGAAAGATTCAAATTGAAGTTTGTACTGGAGGCTGAAAAAGTAACTTTAGCCCGACGCTTTATTGACCTTGTTCAAGGTGAATCTTCTGTGACGGATTACGTCGCGACTTTTGAATCTCTTTCTAAATATGGGGTCGAGTATATTAATACCCCATTGAAGAAAAATCAGAGATTTGTCTATGGGTTGAATAAGAACCACAAAAAGCCTTTACCACTGAAACTAGAAGTTTCTTTCGATCAGCTTGTAGATAACGCTCTTCGACTTGAAGAGGCCGATAGAGAAAGTGATGTTGAAGTTGTGAGTGCCAAACAGAACTTCAACATCAATAAGAAGAGGCATCCCTTTATTCGAAAGTCCTAATCCCAACAAGAAGGTGAAGCAAGTAACTTCGGTAGCAAAGACTCCAATCCCTAATCGTGGAGAATGCTACAATTGGGGCTCTAAGGACCACTATATAAATAGGTGTCCAAGGCCTATTTCTTGCCGCTATTGCAAAAGTTCAGATCATTATATATCTTCATGTCCCAAACTCCAAAGTAGGAGAAAGGGAGAGTTGAATGTTATGCAAGCCTCTACTAGCCCTTCTCTTGGTCAAGGTATTTTTTTTCATTCAGTCCTTGATGGCATTATTTTATTTCGTGATCTTCCTATATGATTTCTTTTGATACGGGTGCGTCCCACTCTTTTATATCTAAAGAACTTGTTGATTCTTTTTCTTTAAATATTATGGGCTTGATGACTTCATTGAGAATTGCGAATTCGATTGATGGATCTGCAACACTCAGTTTGCTTTGTGAAAAATGTTAAGATTATTTTATGTGATTATTCTTTTCGAGCCGATTTGCATGTTATGCGTTACTTAGGCTTCGAAATTGATTTTTTGAGAAAGGATTGGCTTCATCATTATGAAGCCCACATTCTATTTCCTGAGCGGACTATATATCTTCGACATTCTCAATCTGTTAAGCAGATTTCTATTGTTTTTAATGATTTTGATTCTCAATTTGGTGGCATCATTTTATTCTTTAAACCCACTTGATGAGGAAAGTATTATTTCTCTCATTTAAGTAGTTTGTGAATTTTCCGGTATATTTGAGCTTGTCTTAGGATTACCACCTAAGCAATCTTTTATGTGGCGCTAAGGTCTTTTCAGCTCGACCTTGCCACCGGTTTTCATCAGCTACGAGTTACGGAGGATAGCATTCCACTTACCGCATTCCGCACTCGTTATGATTCTTATGTGTGGTTCGTTATGTCATTCGGTTTGACGAACCTTCTACCTTATTTCATCCATTTTATGAATCGAGTATTCTGCAAATATCTCGATGAGACCATCCTTGTATTTATTGATTATGGATGAAAACAACAATTTAAAATTTGCAAATCTTTTTAATAAGATATATTTATAAGTATGATTGGATTTTGTCCTTGAAACGAGCAAAGAATATTTGTAAAACTTTTAAGAGACATGTTTATCATATAGAAGATGATTTTGTGTTGTTTTTCCCATTGAGTGCTTTAAGAATTCTGGTCGATGCGCTTGATCAACGTTATCGATAGGAATCTCCTAAACGCTATGATGAGACAGTCAAACACAGTAGATTCTTGTAATAAGTTAATTTTTCTGAAAAGATGAATATATAAAGTTGATTATAATTTTGAATGTCTTAGCTTTTAGCAAAGAGGATCATTTCAAAAAACTCTTTTCCGATGTTCTTATTCTTGCGATTCCTGAAGGGCAACCAAGACTTCATTGTTTGTACCGATGCTAGTCGTATTGGTTTGGGTGCCGTTGTCATGAAAAAGGGAACGTTTTATCACTTATACTTCTTAACAATTAAAGCTTGCCGAGAGTAGATATGCCACTCATGATCTAGTGCTTGCGGCTATTGTTTTCACTCTTATAATTTGGCATCATTATCTTTTGGGAGAGAAATTTGTTCTCTACACCGATCATAAATCTTTGAAGTATTTATTTTCTCAAAAGGAACTTAATTTGCGTCAACAACGTTGACTCGAGTTCCTTGCATCTTATGATCTTGATATTCTTTGTACTTCGGAAAAGGGTAATCGTGTTGCCGATGCCCTTAGTCGAAAGCAACAAGCAGTTGTTTCAATGATGATATCCGAATGGAATGATCTCGAGACTTTATCCACTTGTGAGATTCGAGATCGTGAATCCAATTTATGTTCATCTCTTGTTTTGTGTAGCCTTGAGGCTCATCTTTCTTTTGGACCGTACCTCTTTTGGCTAAACTCTATGTCAAAGAAATTGTTTAATTGCATGGAGTTCCTACTTCCATTGTTAGCAATCGTGATCCATTATTTTACTAGTGGATTTTGGCAAGGTCTTCAAAAGCTTTGGGAACAAAGCTTAATTTTAGCACCGCTTATCATCCTCAGTCCGATGGACAAACCGAGCGTGTGAATCAAACTCTTGATCTTCGTGCATGTGTTCTTGATTTTGGTGGAAGTTAGGAAGATCATATTTCTCTTGTTGAGTTTTCATATAATAATAGCTTCCAATCTAGTATTGGTATGGCTCCTTTCGAGGCACTCTACGGAAGGCCATGCCGATCTCCTTCGTGTTGGCTTGAGGCCGGTGAGAAGCTGGTTTTAGGTTCAGATTTTATTCGTGATGCCACAGAAAATATTGACCTTATTCGTCATAGGATGAAAGAAGCTCAAAATAGACAAAAATCCTATGCCGATAACCGAAGAAGGAAATTAGAATTTTCTGTGGGAGATTTTGTGTTTATTCGTGTTTCACCTATGAAGGGTGTTGTGCGTTTCAATCGATTGGGAAAATTAGCACCTCGATATATTGGCCCATTTCCCATCACCGAACGCATTGGTCCCGTGGCATATCGCCTTTTATTACTGTCTCAGTTTTCTACTATTCATGACGTATTCCGCGTCTCTCAACTACGGAAATGCCTTCGAGATTCCGATTCTATTCTCGAGCCCGGCATTATTAAAGAAATTGAAGTTTCGCCTAATTTGACTTATGAGCAACATCCTATTTGTATCATTGCTAAAGAGGTGAGACGCCTTCGAAATAAAGATGTTCCTCTTGTGAAAGTTCAATGGTCCACAAATCCTAAGGATTGCTCTTGGGAATCCAGAGAATTCATCGAGCGAACACATCCGGACATACTCTCTCGAGCTCTTTGAGGTGAACTTCTTATTTCTAATTGTCTTTTGTGTTGATATGCTTTTTGGTTGTTACTTCTTATTTATTTCTTAAGATTGCGAGGATGCAATTTCTTTAAGGTGGGGAGTCTGTAATAACCCGCATATTTTACGATTGTATATTTAAATGTTTTATTTAAATATAGCATCGTTAGTCGGATTCAAGTCCGAAATGTCACTTTTTGCAAATAGTCGAATTGGGACTCGAGACCACTTCCATTGAGTCCAAAATGGAGTTTGCGACCTTTTTGAGTATAAACATCGATATGTTTGGAGTTGAGTAGAATTTTGACATTTTCACTTAGGTCTTTGGGCTTGGGTTTGGGTTTCAGCCCACTAACCCAACTCATCTTATATCCTAACTCCGCCCCCTCTCCTCTTCATTCATTCTATTATTTTCCTAACACTTCAAGCTTTAGTAAAAATGGGGGAAGAGATTGGAAACTAAAATCCTAAGCCCCAGTTTCCTTTGCAAATTCAAGTTCTAGCTCCAAAATCAAAGAGAAGCTTAGGTAAGCATCCTCTTCTTCTTCTCCATCTCAATCTCTCTCCAATTTCAGAAATTTCCTATGACCTAACTTAGGAAATATTCGTTCTTCTAGAGTTGAAGTTGAAGTGTGGTTGATCTTTCTTTTGATTTCAAAGCTTCTCATTTGTAGTTTTGGGTTGAAAAGGTGAGTTTTTGAACTCACATCTATGACTATAGCTTTTGTTGTTGTTAGGTATGAATTCCTAACAATCTATTCATGTTCATTTTTTTTTGGATTGAATTGGTGAATTTTCCAATTTTTGGTGTTTTGAAGTCAAAATCTTTAAAAATCCTAGTTTTGACGTTTGAACATGTTTTTGGTGGTGTATCGAAGAGCCTATAGGGCTGGGTTGTCGATTGGCATAATCTCCTAGCACCTATCGCTCGTCCGATCACAATTTGTTTGGATTTTTGCCCTTGGTAGGGCTAGGCTGAGAAAACTGAAGTTTGCAGATTCAGTCGACTAACTCTGAGTTCAGTCGACTGAACCTGGAACCAGAAAATTCCTGGTCCCTGTGTCAGTCGACTGAACTCTGAGTTCAGTCGACTGAGCCTGGAAACCGAGTGATTCCACGCATGAGTCAGTCGACTGAACTCTAAGTTCAGCCGATTGAACCTGGAAATAGAGAGATTCCAGGCATTGAATCAGTCGACTGAACTCTGAGTCCAGTCGACTAAATCTGAGAAATTGCATTTTTGCCTAATTTGGGCAATTTCTTTATGGATTTCAAATTTTTAATCGATATTTGATGATATGAATTGTTGTTATAATTTATTGACTTTGAAGACTTCTTTTTCAGGATTTTTGAAAAAAATCCATTTTGATGGATTCGATATCGATTTTTGTGGTTTTAATTCACGTCGTCGAATGTGGATTTTGGTGATTGATTGTTTCTACAATCGTTTCTGTGATTTTTCACTTTAAAATACAAAGGTTTCTATACTAGTAGTAAATATTCAAACTCTTTCACAAAGATGATTTCAACTCTATTTCTAATACAAAACTTGTTTATAAAACCGTTTTCCAATCTATTAGTATATACAAACCTTTATCTCATTCATATGAGAAATCTAATTAAACGGCTTAGTAAAACAAGTGGCATGAAACGCTTGCGTTTACTTCGTCGGTTAATTCTTGGACTTGTTCGATTGAACCCTTGTGACAATTTTCGAGTGGAAATCTACAATTTGTTCGTAAATATTTAAGTTAAGCCAGTTGTTATGGGACATGAAGCTAAACTCATTTATTTACTAGCTTAGTTTGGTTCACACTTTTTATTGATCGATGATGATCATTTTGTGATTTAGACTAGCGATGTGCGATGTCTATTTGTTTGTGTGGGGACTAAAAACCCCGTTTGTGGAACTTCGGTTCAATTTGGTGGGGTAGCGACCCATGGTCTTCGGGCCGTTTGTGGAGCTTCGGCTCAAAAATTGATGGTTAGCGACCATGGAATAGCGTTCCGTTTGTGATACACGTGTTGGTGAGTTTTCATGCTCCCGTTTGTGATAGGCCTTCCCCCTTTTGTGATTTCTGGATTTCTGGTTGTGATTTCTAGAATTTGTGTTTCACCAATTTTCGTGGTTTGCATTGATAAGCTCTATCAATATTTGTGTTTTGGTGAATAATTTAAAGAATGTGATTCTTTTTGGTGTTTTGAGATTCATGAGATACTGTATGATTTTTTTTGTTATTTGATGTATACTTGACACAGTACGACATTTTTGTTATCATACGTTGTTGGTCATATCTCTTATCCTATCTCATTTTATCTGATATTTATAGCTAGACTGATCTGTTTATTATTTTCTTCTTAAATAATACTCGGGACAGACCGAGGTATTTCAGGTGCTTCTGCTTGACTTCTTATCAGGGTTCATCACCTGACTTTTGGCTAACTACTTTAGATTAGCAGTTTTTGTTATTATACATTTGAGATATAGACTCCTTGATGTATAATTATTCTTTTGTCTAGCACTTGTATCTATTTTTTTGTGATGTAGTGGATCTTGTTTGACCACTACTTTGATGTACACTTTTATGTGTTATATTCATATCTGATTCTGCCTTTGTGATATGAATATCTGTGACTGATTTGTGTTATGTTTATTTCTATATTTTTTTTCGAAGTCCACATAGCCACTGTGTGGTAAGTTTGTATTTGATATGTCGGATTTCCTCTTGAAATGAAATGTAAGTTATATTATCTGAAATATCGGTACTTGCACAAAGCAATTACACAGATGGTCGCTCCTCAATAGCCTTATTCTTCGTGCTAGTCGATGGCATTACCCCATAGTGTCCTTGGCTAGCATGAGTATAGAGGTGGGGCGTCACATCACCAGTAAGCCTACATCTCTCTTCATACTTTCTAGAAAAAACTCCTCTTTATATCTTGATACATCTTCATACGTCCAGGATGGATAATAAAGTTTGATTGGTGACATTTTCTAAGAACTTCCTTTCTCTAATTATCCACATTCGGAACACACAATTGTCTCTTATTTCTTACGCATCCTCTTTGATCAACTACAAAGTCTTTCAAATCATCGGCCTCAATTCCAACTTCTAATTTCTTAATCCTTTCAGCTAGTAATGGATCATCCTTTTTCCTTGCAACAATTCTTTCGGTTAGTATTAGTCGAACTTCTAAATTAGAAATTTTAGCTGTACTATGACTAAAACCGGCCGTCAAGCTTATTCTAGCTCCACAAGAAGCCAATGCCTCCAAATCAGTACTAGTCGAACTTCTAAGTAAGAAATCATAGTGGTACTTTGACTAAAACCGGTCGTCGACCTCATTCTAACTCCACAAGAAGCCAATGCCTCCGAATCATTACATTTAGCTAACATTGCCAATACTACATTCTGATGTTTTCTACTAGTGCATCAACAACTTTATTTCCTTTTTTTGGCATATAATTAATTCCAAACTCGCACGCTACCAAAAACTCCATTCATCTTTGCTGCCTCTTATTCAACTTCTTTTGAGAGAATAAATACTTCAAGGATTTAAGATCCATTTAGTTCTTCCAGAAGATAATGCCTCGACACCTTTATTGCAAAGATTACAACTGTCAACTTCAAATCATAAGTAAGATATCGAACTTCATACGGTTGAAACTATTGAGAAGCAAAGGAATAACTTATCTCTCTACATCAATATAGCACCTAACACAGTTCCACATTCATCAGTATACACCAAATCTTGTTTCCCACCTGAAACAAATAACATAGGCGCATTGGTCAATAAATGCTTAAGCTTCTGAAATGCTTCTTCACATTTATCATTTCAAAAAACTTTACATCCTCCCTTGTTAGTTTAGTCATCGATACTTCTATACAAGAGAAATCTTTAATAAATATCTGGCTTTATCCAGCCAACCCCAAGGAACTTGTAATCTAACTTACAGTGTCAAGTCTTGTTCGACTATTAATAGCTTCGATCTTCGATGGATCTATAAACAATCTATTCTTAAAAAATACATGTACAATAAACTTCATTTCTCTTTTCCAAAAATGACTATTTTTAAAATTTTGCCTTTAGTTGATGTAGCCTCAGTGTATCTAGCATTATTTTTAGATGAAATTCATGATCTCTTTCATTTTTAAAATATACTAATATGTCATCGACAAACACCAATATGAATCTATCCAAATGTTATTGAAAGATTTGGTTAATCAAGTCTACAAAGAAAGAAGGCGCATTGGTCAGTTCAAAGGGCATAACCGTTAATACGAACCATAGCTTGTTCAAAAATTCCATCAACGGTAGACTTTCCTCCACCATACTCAATCGATGGAAACTTTTGCTAGGTCTAACTATGAAAACACATTGACTCCATAAGCATTCATACAAATCATTTATTCTAAGCGAAGGATATCGATTCTTTATCGTCTTCTCATTTAACTTTCTATAATCTATACACAACCTTGATGACCCATCTGATTTCTTAACAAATATCGTTGCAGCTCCCCAAGGCAAACTACTTAGTATAACAAAATTCTTCTTATCCAAACCACTAGTTGCAAAATTATATCCTTCATTTCGGTAGGTGTCATTCTGATAGATGATCCACTTATGGGTTCAGATCTTGGTAAAATACTTATTCGAAACTCTATGTCATGCTTCGACGGTAATCCCATAACCAGCTTAAAAATATCAGCGTACCTTGTATCTTGATTAGTTTCATCCTCCACACCTTCTGTAGCACCCAATATCGTACATACATTGAAAGTCAATTCTTCTAACGAGTATGTAATATGATCATGACATTCAAGGTGTCTTAAGGATATCACTCTATCTCGACTAAATATCCTAATATCATATAGACTTAATCAATCCATATCTAGAATTATCCCAAAACCCACAAAATCAAACGCCTGCAAATTATAGGCAAATGTATGACATAACAAATCAAATTCTAAGTGGTCACATCTCATTCGAAGAGTTGCATAACCGCCTATCAGATTCGCAACCCATAGAGAAGTAAAAAGGTATGTCGATTCAAAGTTTTCCTTATCTTCTAAACATCTAGAGATAAAAGAATGTAATAACCCAGTATTGAACAACACCTTAATAGAAATGCTATGTATAAGAAGTGTACATCCTAACATAGCATTTCCCTTCTCCTCAATGGTCGGTCCGAAAGCTATAGTTTCTAGTTTTTCCTCATTTAGATTTCACCTATTCAGAACACCCCCTCTTAAAATGCCTCCATCTTGTTACAATTATAACATCCTACTCCTTTCTTATCAGCAACCTTCTTTCCTGCACCTGAATGACACTCATTTACAAATTTCCCTTCTTATCACACTTATAGCAAGTCACCTTCAATTTTCCCTTCTTTGGAACTTCGCCCTTCTAAGCCCCTATAACGAGCTGCCTTTTCAACCCTGAATTTTGACACTAATACTTCCACGATATTCACGTGCCGAACACCTAAGTGCCGGAAAGATATAACATTAGGGTAACAAAAAAGAAGAAAAGAAAAGGAGCAAGAAAGAGGAGAACAAAAATATTATAATCTCATATGCGGAATGATAACATATAATTTCCAAAGACAGTACATACTTTTACTCTAATATACATAGCATTTCAAAGATACTAATCAAAGTACTATCATCAGCCTGTATCGTTATAACAACCTATCCATACAATTGCTGATATATATACCATAATATAATGTAGTGGATATAAGAATATTACAGTAGGTAAAATATTTAGCTCCTCTCTAAGAGCCGCATGAACATCAACGAAACCTTTATTTCTCAGACTGCTCGAAAGAGCACCCATTGAAATAAGGGAAAAATAAAAAAACATGAATTAGACAAAAGTCTGGTGTGAGAAACTCCAGAAATATGTGACATATTACATCACATTTTAAGATCGTCGTAACAGTTATCCCCTCAAAAGAGCCAACCATCTATTAAGTACATATTGCAATATAATGGACAATGTCTAGGATGAAGAATATAAACCAGAAAATAGCTATGTTGCATGCATCTCACAACACAACAATATTAAATAAGTATAAAATCAAAACAGCTAAGCGCGTTTGCATATGGATTTTTCAGGAAGACCTCCCTAGTAAAACTCGTAAGTAAACCGAGACTAATCTCCATGACAAGGATCAGAAAACACCTTCCAAGCATCGTATATATCTTGATAAAATATATTCCATAAGGTACACGTAAATTACCCAAGCTCTAACATGTGAACTAAGTATCATCAACTCCCGCGCATAACATCGATAAGCATACTCTAGATACTAGAGTTGATGTACCCCCATGGGTTAGCTAAACCCCCGGATTGTGCATCTTACTTTGTTTTTAGTCATATACCGATGGTGAAGTCACTTCAACATCTCAATACTTAAGCCATCATCACTTGAACATATTATGAATCCCCAAATGGATTTCAGTATCTCAAACAGATCACGAAACTCAACATGGGTTTGAGCATCTCGAATAGATCTCGAATCTCCATATAGATTCCAGCATCTCAAACAGATCTGCTTCTAAGAGATAGAACATGTATATGGTTTTGAAGTAGTTATGGTTTTGAGTCATCAGATATAAGTACACTCCCCCGCTTACCAGGTGCTCCAAAACAATCGATATATTTTCGGTTAACTCAACTCCAGTTCCATCAAAAATAAATAGACAATCCATAAGGGTGGAGATCATCTCCTATCCAGACGGATTTCCTTATCATTTGTCCTAGAAGGGCAAGACGAGTTTACATGTAGGTTATATCATCATCGAGTGAATAATCATACCATATAATTCTTATATTTCTTTTATATATTTCCTAAGTTAATTTGATTATATTTAACAACAATGAGAATGATCACATATGGAAACCAAGTCTTGTATACTTATCACATTTCCAACCTTCTAAACTTTGGCTATCTCTTGGTCAAGAGTAAAGCCTGGTAGGTTAGAGCACTATTGTAACGACCCAGAATTTCAGTCGCTCGAATTTGGAATATTTAATTGATTTTAAAAATTGAAAATTTAATTTTATAAGTCAAATAACTTATATTTGAAATTTAGCAATTTATTCGATAACTAAATTGTTTAATTTAATATTTAAAAATGTTTAAATAATTGAATCTTGAATTCAATGTGAATGAAAATAATTTCTAAAGTTGATTTAAAATCTACTTGAATAAGAATAAAGATAGTAAACTTTTAAATTAGATGTAAAAGTTATTTAAATTGATTTTGGAAATTACTCGTTTTAATTAACGTGTAAAAATAGTCATCCGGGGCACTATCTCAGATTTCGACGAAACTAGTTTCGTTGGATCCGTAATAGTACATTATTTTATGCTGTCGAATTTCATGGCGATCAGACGTATCGTTTGGTCGTCCGAGTTCGAAACGTGTAGAAATTAAATAAAGTAATTTAAATTAAAATAATTTGATTTTGAAAGTTAACTTTTGTATATGATGGAATTGGCTCCCGATATATATTCCATTGTGTTCAGAATAGGGTATAACATATAGAATTCCAGATGGTATGCTTCGTTTGTAGTTTGAAAAATTTAAGTGTGAATAGTGCTTTGGAAATTTTCTATAAAAGGACATCCATACCTTTCATTTGCAAACTAAAACCCTAATTCAAACCAGAGCCGCCATTAAAAACCTAAAAATCAACGACCCATATTTCTCCGGTCGATCTAGGCATTTTTAGGCTTCGACTCCAACATGAAAGTTAGAGAGCTTGGTGAGGGGAGTCGATCAATGGTCGTGGATTGTCGTATGGACGAAGACGGTGGTGGAAAAGTTCGTCCATTTGAGCAGCGGTTTTTATGTTTTGGGTTTCGTGATTTGTGCGTACGCGCGCGCGTGTGGCAGATGTCGGCGGCGACGGGGGGATGGCGCTGCGAGGCATGGTCGCTGGCGCGCACGAGCGAGGGTGGTTGCAATCGAATCACGGTCAATCAAACGATTTGAAAAAAAAGGGAACAAGCAGCCCTAGGAAATGAGAGGGTGGAAGATAGGTTAAAGTTTTAAAATTTTATTAATTTAGTTAATTTATAAATTAATTATTTCATACGATCATTAATTCAAAACTTTCTCGTACGAGGTCAGTTTCGAGCGCGACAAGTTGCATTGTGATCGTATCAGCGAGTACTACGCTATGGAGTTGGATTGGATGAATTCGGAGCTAGTAGGAATTTTGGGTAAAATTGAACGACCGTTCAATTTTAATCCAAACAGGAGCGCTTTGGCGATTTCTGGAATTTTTGCGAGTAAACTCACCCTCTGGCCTGCTTATATATTTATATAAGTGGGAATAATTTTATTTATGTTGTTTGTTGCTTGTTGGATGATATACTATATTTATTAGTTGGTTTGGATATATTCTCGCCTATTGGAGTGAATGAGAGCCTATTACGTTCCCGTGTAAGAGTGGACGTGTGATGACCCGGGAAGTTAGCAATATTATTTTGATAAGAATTCAATCTAATTTATAAAAAAATAACTTATTATGTTATATATATATATATATGTGTGTGTGTGTGTGTGTGTTTGGGAAGATAACTATGATTTGAAATATAAAATAAAGTCTTTTTAAAATATTCAAGGAAACAGATATATATATATATATATATATATGTATTTTTGGAAGTAAACTATGATCTGGAAATATAAAATAAGAGTTTTAAAATAAAATTTAGCTTATTCACCTTAAATTAAAATAAAGCTCTACTATTTAATTTTTGATCCATATATTTTGATGTAACTTGGATAATAATGTTTGATAATGAAGTGTAAAATAAATATATGATAAAAATAAAAATAAATAAATAAATAAATATATATATATATTCAAGTAAACATAATAATAAATAAGTAAATTAAATTTTATTAGTTAAACTTTAACAAAGGAATAAAAGTAAGTATAGTAAATAATAAATAAGTGAATTACATAGTGATAATTAAACTTAAAAAAAAGAGAAATAAAATAAGTATTACTGTAAAAATTGAACATAGGCTAGTATATAAAAAAACAACGTAGGTAAGGATGATAACCTGGAACAAGACAAACATGTATATATGATAAGGCAAAAGTAATAAAATGAATCACGTGTACATAATAAAAAATATATGCATAAGCTTATAAAACAAACCAAGTTAATTAATGCTAGCCGAATAATATTATCTCAGCCTCCATTGAAGAAAAATCTCTCTGACCAAAATTAAACAAAAATCTCTTACTAGTACAAATAAATATCTTGTACCAACAACGAAATACAAGCCTGCATACAATCTTTTCATTTCCTCTCTATTTCGATGCATAAAACTGAGCATCATAAAAAAAATAGCAACCTGAAACAATTAACAGCAACTAAAATATCATCAACAAAACAAGAAATTGGGAAAGCAAGATCAAGATTGTGTTCTTCTCAAAGCCTGAAACTATTCTCTGTTCTAAAATTTCAGGTGAGTAAACGAAACCTTTGGACTTTAATTGATCGGAAGTTTTAGATGGATGATTGTAGTGGTGGGGTTAGATAAGTACTTGGATACAAATGCATGACTATACTATTACCTGTACATGTTTAAGCATAACTGCTCTGTTAAAATTCAGGCATGAGATCCTTAGAAAATTTATATCTTCCCAAACATTCAAAGTTAAGCTATGATTGTCAAATAAAGTATGATTATATCAGAGTAGTGCAAATCCTAAAAATAGTTTTAGATGATTTAACTTAGTAATTAGTTCCAGAATATGAATTAACAGTAGAATTAAAAACCTATCAGAATCTCGATCTTAAAAAGTGAATGATTCAAGTATATATTCTGGTTTGTTATCGAAAATCATGATTTTTAAAATTATAATCAGGATTTTTAGATTGGTAAATCGCGAGTTAGTGCAAGTTGATCAGTTTTGGGTAATTCATCGATTTGAGATGATCTAAAAGTTTATAGTTATTGCCATTGATGCTGGAGGAGCTTCAGGGGTAGGCGATTGCTAGAAAAATGCTAGATGATTTTTCTATTGAATAGGATGGCTGGTCGATCGTGATTTAGGGTTTGGAATGTGGTTCTATCGAGTGTAAATGTGAGGAGTTCACGACTAGATCGAAGCATCGAGTTGGATCGCAAGGCATGGAATCAGATCTGGACGGCGTGACGAAGCTTGGGTGAGGAGCGCCGATGATCTAGTGGCTGGAATCGCTAGAAATGAACGAATCTTTCGACGTGGGTTGTCCCAGTTTTTGAGCTAATGAGTTCGATTTTTGTATGGAGCTTGAGTCGTCGATCTAGTCCTCAATATGGGGTCGTGGGGACTCAGGGGGTCATCGAAGATTGTCGCGATGATGAATGGAAGGCGGCTGCATTTGTGAACGTGCACGGCGTGTCGTCGTGTCTGGGAAGTGTAGGCTCGAGTTTTTCTCGAGACGTATTCGTTCGAGCCTGGAAACTGAGAAGAAGGGATCGCCTCGTATCTGTTTGGTTGCCATGTTGATTTGCTTCGGGACGAAGGTTATTTTTACTCGGGCTTGAACGAGTTTCGATCGAGTGGGGTTGGCACGAGATGAGAACGAGTTGGACTCGAGTAATGGTAGTTGTGGGCTCGGGTCTGTTCTAGTATTAGGCCTAGTTTACAAATAAATCAAGTATTTAAGGTTTATCAAAAAGGGATGAGTTTTCAAAAGAATACAAATAAAGTTCTAAAAGTAATGTTAAGATTAAGCATGTCTATTTCTTTCCCAAAGTGAAATGTTTAAAATTTGATTGTTTGAAAAATTTATAGAAGGTAAATTCATATATTTTGTTTAGGTGATTTAAATGATTTTAGTAAATAAGTATAATAATAATTATTATTTTTATTTGATTTTGGTAAGTATTAATTAGTGGTGTAATAAATTTAAGGAATTAATTTTATTAATGTGGTTAATAAATTAAGTTATTGATTAAAAGATGATTATTTTATTATGAGGAATCACTTAATGGAATTAATTAATAACAATTATTTAATGTAATTAATTAAGGGAATAATCTATGAAGGGTTAATTAATTTAATTAGAATTTAATTAAGTAAATTTATCAAGGATTAATAAATTAGTAAGTGTGACTAATTAAAGGATAATTAATCGAGGTAAGTAATTAAAGATTTATGATTAAGTTAATTAGAGTTAAATTAAATTTGGAATTCGAAGAGACCGGAGCCTGGTATTAGTAAATACCCGAAACCACTTTGATTCTTTATAAATTAATATTTGAAATCAATAGGCTGGAATGGAATGCTTTAAGAGAATTGGACATTCAATCTAAGTCGGTACTTAGAAATTGATGTGGGAAATAAGTGATGTCTGTTCGCGAATTTGTAAATTGATATGAGTTACCCCGAGTTTATGTAAGTTTTATGTTGTTATATTCCATGTTAGATGGGTTTACTCACGCTGGTTTCCAGCCTGACCTGGGTGTTACTTTGATGTAATGCTCGGGTCAGAACGAGTATTACAGATTTTTAGGTAAGGACGTTCTGGAGCTCAGGATACGAGCTGGATGGCATGAACGTATGGAGTGTTTCCGCTATGATACATTTCTATTTATCTGAGACATGTTGATTTGTATATGTCCAGTGTTTGAGTATGTGTGTAACTCTGGTGTATAAAAATGTAATCAACTCATACAGTATTCTTTTGTAAACGGTTATTATTTGATATTATATTTTGATCCGCTGCGAATGTGAGAATCTGTGTAGTGTTTCTATTTCTTCTTCTTCTATCTCTTTCTTCTTTCCCTAACTATCTTGAATTTTCGGGATCGAAAATTCCGGGTCGTTACAGGATGACCCTTTGTATACAAATCCCGTCTCAAAGCGGTTGATTTATGTTTTTATGATTATATATTGTATGTGATGCAGAGGGACAGGTTCGAGGGATCCAACAAGATTCATCACACTATTGATTTTATTTTTCATATATTTTGATATATGATATGTTGGATGCCATATTTGATGACATGGATTGTTTTGCTTATTTAGTGCTATGGTACCATTGGGCCATATTTTTTGTATTTTGAAATACTATAAAATAGTGATTTTGAATTGAAGTGATTTTCAAGGTGATTTTGGATGTATGTATGTTTTACTAATTTTTAAATTATTAAAGGTAATGAATTTGTTTTTAAACAAATAAAAAGTATGATTTTTGATTAATAAAAGTATAGTTTTATAAAATACTATAAAAAGAGAATGAATAGTTTATATAAGGGATTTATAAAAGTGATATTTTATAAATAATGAAATAGATTTATACTCAGAATTTGTAAATATTTTGTAAATGGATTTGAAGTTTATTTGGTAAATGGATTTATAAATGGATTTTATAAATAAATTAGTTTATAAAGAAAATTGATTTTATGAATAAAGAATAATTTATAAATAGAAGTTTTGTAAAATAGAAAATAGATTTATAAACTTAGTTTTACAAATATGGAAATGATTTATGTTGAGATTTAAATATGGATTTTATATAAAGGAAATACATCCAAGTTTTTAAAAGTTAAATAATCTTTTAAAAGGAATGCTGAAAGAAATATTTTGATGGAGTTAATGGTTTTAAAAGTAAATTTCCATTTAAAAGCGATGTTTTGGAAAGTAATAATTCCATATGAAATTTAATGGTTTTGAAAAATGATTTAGAATGTGATAATTATCGAAAACATAGATGTCAACATTATTGTTGTAATAGACGTTTTTCGAGAAAGTAAGGAAGGCATGGACAATAACACTATTGTCATAGTAAATGATTTCCGAAAGGAAATGTTTTATATAGTATATGAGAATATATATATATATATATAACTAATTTAGTCCCTATACTAATGTTTTTTGGTTGTTGTAACGATGTTTTACACAAAATTCGTTTTGACCCAATGAATTATGTTTTGACCTTCCATTGTGAAATACAGAATTGGTCCTTATGATCGTACTAAAGGCTTGGTAGTATAGGAGCATTGCTTCTTATACTTAACACCTGTCCAGAGGCGTATGAATTCTGAAGTTGTACGGTTATAGAAATCTATTTGGCGTGTCTCCAAAATGGTAGTGTTATTAAATATGCTTATATCGTTGATATAAGTATATGGAAATGTCTTCCAATATCGAAAGATTTGAAATGGTTTTGAAGATATATCTTTTTAAAGATAATTTGAAGTAAATATTTGGGAATTGATTTAATTAATAAAAGATTAATTAAATGGGCCTAGTGACTGCTTATGTGCTAGATATTGTTTGTTGTTTTGATAGTTAAATAACCGACTATGAAAATTTGGCCATTTTTGGTTTCTTGACTTAATATGAGAACTGATTAGTCGTGCACATAACACGAAGCCGACCGAGTAGGATTGATTATCATTTGGATTAAGAATGTTGATTCGAGTAGTGTAGAGTGTCTATGGTATTCCAATCTATCGAGCTTCCTTCTTGGTCGAAGGATAGCAAGTTGAGAGTTGGACACGTGATAAGTCTACGAGACTTGGTTTCCATATGAGGTTAAGGAGCCTCTTTATCGTTGTTGGTTCGGAGAGATCGGGGTCAGATTTATCCGAGAACTACTTTGGACCAATGGAATGCATTCGAAAGTGCAGGTTTATGATGATGATTTTGAAGATGGAGATCTTCATGATGCAGGGGTACTTGCCACTAGTCCCTCGGGGTGAAATTTACCATATCTTATATTTATGGTGGCATTAGTACTTCGTTATGAAAATATACGATATGCAAGGACTTCTCGCTATTAATCCTAGGGGTAATTCCCGACAGGATATGGTAGGAGAGTGCCTTCAATTTGTTATGTTCCTGGACAACTTGTATGGATGTATATCTGGCGTTAAAATTTCTAATCGCATTAATTGATCTCTATGAACGTATCATCTATTTGGCGGCAGAGAAGGCAACTTCTCTTAGCTAACTCCCTTTCCTGAGACGTACGAGCTCAGGAGTTATACGTTTGTAGAAATCAGTTGTGTGACCATGGAATGGCAATGTGGCATTCAAAGTGGAATATGCATTGTGAAAGATAATCGTTACCTTGAGCCTCATCATCCGAAAATGACAGAAACATGGTATACGTGGCATGGCTATGTGGGTCGCTTCCATGAGGATATGGCCATCACCTTTCTAGATTACCCTCTATATGTCGTGTATGTTGTTGTCACGGATGGGTCGGGAACGATAGGGTTGATGTCATATTCGGTACTATCCAGTTGAGGGGTAGGTCGGTTCTGTGTTGATTTAGGCGTTCAATATCTGAACCTTAGGTACATTTTTCTAGAGGTGTACTATCAAAAGGTAGTCTCTTACCTTGTCATTTTTATGGAATCCATTCTCTAATACATGCCTGCCATTTTGTTTATAGAACCCACTTTGTGGCTAGTATGCTGGAATTTAATAATGTAACAATTCAGCTATGATTAATATTATTTGTATACTAGACATTAGTATAATATCAGATGGTTTGATATCAAATGTTTTGGTTATCGTAAGATAAAAACCTATCCGTGTTTATGTGCGGCGTGGTCTTACGAGATACCTTTGTTTTGATAAACAAAAGTTTTGATAACTTTAAAATAAATCTGAGATGTGTTTTCTCATGCTGGTTTACTAGACTGATTCGAGCGTTCTTCCCTTTTAATGCTCGGTTAAACCTTCAGATTGGTGCTTTGGAGCTTCAACAGACGAGCTGGAGGTCTTCAGGTTGTATTCGCATATATGTTTATTTTCCGCTGCATTGTTATTTAAATTATCAACAATTGTAAGGAGAGGTTATTATAACTATCCAGGCTGATAATTGTGATTTGATTGTTGTACTCTGATTGATGTATGTATATTCAAGATTACAGTTTCACTTTTGTAAAGCTCATTCATATTATATTATATGTTGTTCCACTGCGACTATGAGATTCTATGTTGGTTTTAGTTTCTCTTTCTTCTTCTTCTCTTCTCTTCTTCTTTCTCCTTTCTTTTCTGTAATGATTAGTCTTTCCGGAATTTGAATTTCTAGCATGTGAATACCGAGGTTGTGTTAGTGTCAATTTTTGAGGGTCGAAAATTCCGGTTCGTTACACGTGGTATCAGAGCTTAGGTTTAATGAATTCTTAGGCTTTAATGGGTACTCGTTATAGATAGGGTCAGTAACACCCTAAAATGAGTTTGAGCGTATTATAGATATGAGCACATTTTGCTTATGATATAAAAATGTTTTATATTGTGTTGGTTCATCCGTTGAGTGGCTTATGGATTCTGGTTAGTACGAGTAATTAACATTATTGATAGGGATCTCTAAACACTCGAACATAGCAATTTGACATAGTATTGTTTTGAAATTGGGTAAATGAAATAATTTTACCTAAATTATATTTTATATATAAACGAATAATTTTTCAGGAATTATTATAGTTATATATGGTATGTTTGGTTGTTAGTGAATGATAATATTTGATTATTATCATTTGTTGTTTGCTGTTGTGTTTAAATAAAAGTTATTGTTATTATAATGTAAACAAAGATAAACAATTAAGAAATGGTTTTATATAACCAAAGTGAAATTATATATGTAAAAAATTTATAAGTTTGATTTGAAATACAAAGAAATTATTTATATTATGATTCAAGATGATTTGAAAATTATAAAAATAGGGTGTTTTGCCGAAAACATAAGAAAATAAGTTGTATAACTTATAAATTTTGAGAATTAATAAGTTAAAATAAATTTTTAAATTTGTTGAATATGAATGTTAAGCAAAGTAAATTTGATAATTGAACTATGAAATGAAATTTAACTCAAGTTAAATAGAATGAATTTTGAAATGAAATTTAACTCGAGTTAAGTAAAGTGGGACGAAATGAGTTAAATGAAATAGGATTTAATTTGAAATGAAAATGAACTTGAGTTATAAAAAGAAATTCAACTTAAGTTGCAAAATGAATTTAATTGAGCTAACGAAATAAATTAGTGAATGGAATATGTTATGTAATGTCGTTTGTTAAATTGAATATGAACTTAAATTGTGAAGTGATAATGAAAATAAGTTATGTTGAATAAAATGTTTAAAATAAACTTAAGTAAAGAATTTTATGGAATGGTTATTAAGTGTTAATAGTATTAAAGAAATATATTAAGTGAAGAATGAATGTAAATGTAAATGAACGTGAATTAAATAAAAGTGAATGGTGAATATAAATGTAAATGAAATTGGAAGTTAATGAATTGAAGGATAATAATTGAATGTAAGTCAATTGATTTAATTGGAATGTAAATGGAAGTATAAATTAAAAGTTGACATTGAAAATGCAAATCGATGTGATTATGAATTAATTGAATGGATATCATTTGTTGGATGATTTCTCTTGTTATATATGTTTCATTTGCATATGGTTATTGTATAGTTATGTTATATATTGATATTATTTTTTTATACATGTTCTTATTGGTTGTTGAGTGTTTAGTAGGTGCGGATGGCATATGCTTCGCACTTGGAGCTCGCTTTTACGCTATATTGACTGTATATGCTTGCTAATTAATATAAAAGGTACATATCTCGGATTATATATCGTACTTTTACACTTTTTCCCTACGGGATGCCTCATCATTGAGATGAGATGTATATTTTTTATTATATATATTATGATTTTCCGATCGAACCGCACAAGGGAGACACTGGCGAAATTTTCTGTAAATTTAAGGCGTTAGAACTTTTTTGAGAAGTTTGAGAAAATTTTGATAACTAAAATTTAGATTTTGGTTTTATAACTTTGAATGGTAATAGTTGGTAACTATGAATTAATTTTAAAGACTTAGAAATTTTGTAATGCATTTCAACTAAAAAGTTAATGGGTTTGAGGCATTTTTCTTACTTGGTAATTTCGGGGTCGAAATTCTTTTAAGGGGGGAGTCTGTAACGACCCAGAATTTCAGTCATTCAAATTTGGAATATTTAATTGATTTTAAATATTAAAAATTTAATTTTATAAGTTAAATAACTTATATTTCAAATGTAGCGATTTGTTTGATAATTAAATTATTTAATTTAATATTTCAAAATTTTTAAATAATTGAATCTTGAATTCACTGTGAATGAAAATGATTTTTAAAGTTGATTTAAAATCTATTTGAATAAGGACAAAGATAGTAAACTTTTAAAGTGGATTTAAAAGTTATTTAAATTGATTTTGGAAATTACTTGTTTTAATTAACAGGTAAAAATGGTCTTCCGGGGCACTGTTTGGGATTTCGACGAAACCAATTTCGTTGGATCCGTAATAGTGAATTATTATATGTCGTCGAATTTCATGGCGATCAGACGCATCGTTTGGTCGTGCGAGTTTGAAACACGTAGAAATTAAAAAAAGGAATTTAAATTAAAATAATATCATTTTGAAAGTTAACTTTTGTATATGATGGAATTGGCTCCCGATATATATTCCATTGTGTTCAGAATAGGGGTATAACATGTATAACGCCAGGCGGCAAGCTTGATTTGGAGTTCGAAAAATTTAAGGACGAATAGTGCTTTGGAAATTTTTCTATAAAAGGACTTCCATTCCTTTCATTTGCAAACTAAAACCCTAATTCAAACTAGAGCCGCCATTAAAAAACATAGAAATCAATGGCCCATATTTCTCCGGCCGATCTAGGTATTTTTAGGCTTCGACTCCACCATGAAAGTTGGAGAGCGCGGTGAGGGGAGTCGATCCATAGTCGTGGATCATCGTATGGACGAAGACGGCGTTGGCAAAGTTCGTCCGTTCGGGCATCATTTTTTACGTTTTGGGTTTCGTGATTCGTGCGTACGCACGTGCACATGGAAGATGGTCGCGGCTATGGTGGATGGTGTGGCGAGACATGGTCGGTGGCGCGCACGAGCGAGGGTGGTGGCAGGCGAATCGCGGTCGGTCGAACGATTTGGAATATCAAAAATAAAAAAAGAAGAAAAGGGAATGAGCAACGCTTGGAAAACGAGAGAGAGGAAGATAGGTTAAAGATTTAAATTTTTATTAATTTGGTTATTTATAAATTAATTATTTCATATGGTCATTAATTCATAACTTTCTCGTACGAGGTCGGTTTCAAGCGCGACAAGTTGCATTGCGATCGCATCAGCGAGTACTTTTCATATATTTTGATATATGATATGCTGGATGTCATATTTGATGACATGGATTGATTTGCTTATTTAGTGCTATGGTAGCACTGGGCCATATTTTTAGTATTTTGAAATACTATAAAATAGTGATTTTGAATTGAAATGATTTTCAAGGTGATTTTGGAAGTATGTATGTTCTAATAAATTTTAAAATATTAAAAGTAATCAATTTGTTTTTAAACAAATAAAAAGTATGATTTTGATGTTATAAAAGTATAATTTTATTAAATACTTTGACAAGAGATTTTTGAATAGTTTGTATAAGGGATTTAAAAAAAGTAATATTTTATAAATAATGAAATAAATTTATAATCAAAATTTGTAAATGGGTTTGAAGTTTATTTGGTAAATGGATTTATAAATGGATTTTATAAATATATTAGTTTTATAAATAAAATGGATTTTATGAATAAAGAATGATTTATAAATAGAAGTTTTATAAAATAGAAAATAGATTTATAAACTTAGTTCTATAAATATGGAAATGATTTATGTTGAGATTTAAATATGGACTTTATATAAAGGAAATACATCCAAGTTTTGAAAAGTTAAATAATCTTTTAAAAGGAATGGTGAAAGAATTTTTTTGATAGAGTTAATGGTTTTAAAAGTAAATTTCCTTTAAAAATCTATGTTTTGGAAAGTAGTAATTCCAAATGGAATTTAATGGTTTTGGAAAATGATTTATAATGCGATAAGTATCAAAAACATAGATGTCAACATTATTGTTGTAATAGACGTTTTTCGGGAAGTAAGGAAGGCATGGACTATAACACTGTTGTTATAGTAAATGATTTCCGAAAGGAAATGTTTTATATAGTATACAAGATATATATATATATATATATATATATAATTAATCGAATCCCTATACTAATGTTTTTTAGGCTGTCGTAACGATGTTTCACGCAACATTTGTTTTGACCCAATAAATTATGTTTTGACCTTCCATTGTGAAATACACGAATTGGTCCTTATGATCGTACTAAAGGCTTGGTGGTATAAGAGCATTGCTTCTTATACTTAACACTCATCCAGAGACGTACGAACTTTGGATTTGTACGGTTGTAGAAATCTATTTGGGGTGTCTCCAAAATGGAAGTGTTGTTAAATATGCTTATACCGTTGAGATAAATATATGGAAATGTTTTCTAATATGGAAAGATTAGAAATGGTTTTGAAGATATATCTTTTTAAAGATACTTTTAAGTAAATATTTGGAAATTGATTTAATTAATAAATGATTAATTAAATGTTTATGTGCTAGATATTATTTGTTTCTTTGATAGTTAAATAACCGACTATCAAATTGGTCATTTTAGGTTCCTTGAGTTGATATGGGAATTGATTAGTTGTGCACTTAGCACGAAGCCGACCGAGTAGGCTTGATTATCGTTTGGATTAAGAATGTAGATTTGAGTAGTGCGGATTGTCTATGGTACTCCAACCAACCGGGCTTCCTTCTTGGCCGAAGGATAGCAACTTGAGAGTTGGAAACGTGATAAGTCTACGAGACTTGGTTTCCGTATGAGGTTAAGGAGCCTCTTTATCATTGTTGGTCCAGAGAGATCGGAGTCGGATTTATTCGAGAACCACTTCGAACCAATATATGCGTTTGAAAGTTCTAGTTTATGATGATGATTTTGAAGAAGGAGATCTTCGTGATGCAGGGCTACTTGCCACTAGTCCCTCGGATGAAATTTGTAACGATCCAGAATTTCAGTCATTTGAATTAGGAATATCTAATTGATTTTAAATATTCAAAAGTTAATTTTATAAGTTAAATAACTTATATTTCAAATACAGCGATTTATTGGATAATTAATTGTTAAATTTAATATCTGAAATTGTATAAATAATTGAATCTTGAATTAATGTGAATGAAAATGATTTCAAAAGTTGATTTAAATTCTATTTGAAACTTTTAATTTGAATTAAAAGTGAATAAATTGAAATTTGAAATTACTCGTTTTAATTAACGTGCAAAAATAGTATTTTCGGACACTGTCTCCGATTTCGACGAAACTAGTTTTATTGGATCCGTAATAGTTAATCATTATATGCTGTCGAATTTCGTGCCGATTGGACCTATCGTTTGGTCGTGCGAGTTTGAAACGCGTAGAAATTAATTAAAGGAATTTAAATTAAAATAATTTAATTTTGAAAATCTATCTTCTGTATACGATGGAATTGGCTTCCGATATATATTCCATTGTTTTCGAAATGGGGGTATAACATATAGAACGCCAGGCAACACGCTTCGTTTGGAGTTCGAAATTTTCAAGGATTAATAGTGCCGATTTTATTTTCTATAAATAGCTGCCAACCTTCTTCCATTTGCAAATCTAACCCTAAAAAAATATTTCAGCCGCCATTAAACTAACCAAATCCAAAGGCTATCATCGATCGGTGCCTCTAGGGGCCAAATTAGCCTTCGACTTCAACTAGGAAAACATAGAGGGCATCGATATGAACTTGTTCAACAGTCAGATTGTCGATTGACGATCCGAGGCGGTGGTAAATTGCCTCCATCCGCTAGCAGTTTTGGGTTCGGCCATGGTGGAATTTCGCACGCGAACGTGGGCGGTTAGGGATAGGGGTGGCTTAGGTCGAGGAGGCATGGCGGGGTTGCCCGGAGCAGAAGTCGGCGGCGGCGTGTCTGGTGGTGGAACGCATTATTGAATGAAATAAAAAAAGAAAAATCGTGGCTAGGAACTTTGTGCGCATGAAGAAGATTAAGGAAAGGTTAACGTTTAGATTAAAGTTAATTATTTTGTTAATTTTATTCAAATGTTCAATAATTCATAACTTTCTCGTACGAGATCCGTTTCGAGTGCGACAAGTTGCGTTGCGTTCATATCAGCATGCATTACACTATAGAGTTGGATTGGACGAATTCAGAGCTAGTTGGAATTCTGAGTTAAATTGAATGGCCGTTTAATTTTAATTCAAACCAGAGCACCAAGGTGATTTCTGGAATTTTTGTAAGTAAACTCACCTCTCTTGTCTGCTTATATTTTTATATAAGTGGGAATAATTTTATTTATGCTGTTTGTTGCTTGTTTGGATGATATATTATATATATTAGTTGGTTTGGATATATTCCCGCCTATTGGAGCAGATGAGACCCTATTACGTTCCCGTGTAAGAGTGGGTAACCCTTTGTATACGAATCCCGCCTCGAAGTGGTTGATTTTATTTTTATGATTATATATTGTCTGTGATGCAAGGGGACAGGTTGGACGGATCCAATAAGATTCCTCACCACTGTTGATTTTATTTTCATATATATGCTGATATATGATTTGTTAGATGCCATGCTATTAACTTGGATATGATTTGACTTATTTGGTGCTATGGTAGCACTGGGCCTTATTTTTGGTATTTTGAAATACTTAAAATGATGATTTTGATTTAAAAAGGATTTCGAAGTGATTTTGAGAGTATATATGTTTTAATGATTTATAATTATTAAAAAGGGAATAGATTTGTTTTTAAAGAAAGAAAAAGTTATGATTTTTGATGTTATGAACGTACAGTTTTATGTAATACTTTGAATAAAGATTTTTGAATAAGTTTATATAAAAGATTTATAGAAGTGATATTTTATAAATAAAAAATAGATTTATAATTGAAATTTATAAATGTTAGTAAATGGATTTGAAGGTTGCTGTGTAAATGGATTTGAAGGTTGCTGTGTAAATGGATTTTATATATAAATTTGATTTATAAAGAAATGGATTTTGATAGTTGAATTAGTTTTTATAAAAGAATGATTTATAAATAGAATTATATATATAAAGGAATTTTATAAAATAAAAATTTTATAAAACCGAAGGAGATTTATAAACATATTTTTACATATATAGAAATGACTTATGTTGAGATTTAAATATGGATTTCTATTTAAAGGAAGGTTGAAAGTAATATTTTGATGAAGTAATGGTTTTAAAAATAATTTATCTTTTTAAAAAGGCATGTTTTGGGAAGTAATAATTCCAAATGGAATAGATGGAATAAAATGGTTTAAAATGTTTCAAAATGTGATAAATATCAAAAACATAGATTTCAACATTTATTGTTGTAACCAATGTTTTCGAGAAAGTATGGAAGGCATGAACTACAACACTGCTGTAATAGTAAATGATTTCCAAAAGGAAATGTTTTATATAGCATACGGGATATATATATATATATATATATATATTTGTATATGTATATGTATATGTATATATATATATATTAATTACTTGAACCCCTATACTAATGTTTTTGGGTTGTCGTAACGATGCTTTACGCAACATTCGTTTTAACCTAAATAAATTATGTTTTGACCTTCCATCGTGAAATACACGAATTGGTTCTTATGATCATATTAAAGGCTTGGTGGTGTAGGAGCATTGCTTCCTATATTTAACACCCATCCGGAGGCGTACGGGCTCTGGAGTTGTACGGTTATAGAAATCTATTTGGCGTGTCTCCAAATGGCGGTGTTATTTAATTATACTTATGCCGTTGATATAATTATATGGAAATATTTTCTAAGTGTTGAAAATGAAATGATTTGTGAATATGATTATACCGTTGATATGCGTATATGGAAATGTTTTCCATTATCGATATTTTGAAATAGTTTTGTGGATATATCTTTCTATAGATAATTTGAATCAAATATTTGGAGATTGATTTAATTAATAAGAAATTAATTAAATGGGCATGGTGATTGCTTATGGTGCTAGATTGGTTGTTGCTTTGATAGTAAAATAATCGATTATCAAATATTTGGCTTGTTTATCGTTGTTGATCCGAAGAGACCAGGGTTAGATTTATCCGAGAACCACTTCGGACCAACGTATATACATTCGAATGTGCAGGTGTTGGAAGACATTGATATTTAGGATTTTCGTAATGAAGGACAGCTTGTTTATCATTTGGGGATAAACTCCGAATATACATATAGTAGTAGTGGTCTCTTCATTATGAAATATCCAACGCAAGGACTAATCGCTACTGATCCTAGGGTTTACTCCCGATAGGATGTGGTAGGAGAGGTAGCTTTGGTTTGTCCTGTTCCTGCACAACTTGTATGGAAAAATGTCTGAAGTTGCATTTCTAGTTACATAAGTGATCTCTATGAACGTATTATCTATTTGGTGGCGGAGAAGGAAACTTCTCTTAGCTTAACAC
This sequence comes from Allium fistulosum, assembly GCA_030737815.1. Taxonomy (NCBI): domain Eukaryota; kingdom Viridiplantae; phylum Streptophyta; class Magnoliopsida; order Asparagales; family Amaryllidaceae; genus Allium; species Allium fistulosum. Next base: position 743,970,794 of record CM060905.1, on the reverse strand, counting down.
CCTTTCCTGAGACGTACTTGCTCAGGAGTTATATGTTTGTAGAAATCAATTGGGTGACCATGGAATGGCAGTGTAGCATTCAAAGGAAGATGATGTGCTATGTGAAAGGTAATCGTGACCTTTGGCCTCACACCCGGAAATGACCAAAATAGGGTAGATGCGGCAAGGATATGTGATTCGCAACCATTAGGATATGATCATCCCCTTCTAGATATATTTATTCCCGCTATGATGTTCGGGTCTTAAATTATTGTGGATGTATGCTATAAGGGCCCTTGGATAGGACGGTAATGATCGGGGTGATGACAAGGTAGGCCGGTCTTGTGTTGGTAGAGGACCATCAGTTGGGCCTCGGTACATTCCTTTAGAGATGTACTGCCGGAAGGTAGTTCCTTCACTTGGTCAGTTGTATGGAAATCCATTATCCACTACGTGCCTGCCATTTGTTTTGTAGAACCCACGTTTGTGGCTAGTATGCTGTAATTTAATCAATGTAACAATTTCGGCTATGATTAATTTTATTTGTATAGTAGACACTATTATAATATAACAAATTTTTATATGAAATGTTTTGGTTATCGTAAGGTAAAAACCCATCCGTGTTTATGTGTGGGCATGGTCTTACGAGATACCTTTGTTTTAATAAAGGAAAGTTTTATAACTTTAAAATAAATTCAGTTGAGATGTGTTTTCTCACGCTAGTTTACCAGACTGATCTAGGTGTTCTTTCCTTTCAATGCTCCTATCAGACCGAGTATATTTACGGATGTAGATTTGGATGCTTTGGAGATTTAGCGAACGAGCTGGAAGTCTTCTGGTCGTATTCATGTATATGTTTATTTTTCCGCTGCTTTGTTGTTTAAATTATCAGCAATTGTAAGGAAAGGTTATTATAACTGTCCAGGCTGATGACTAGTGATTGATTGTTGTACTCTGATGGACGTTTGTAAATTATATATTACAGTTTCTGTTTTGTGAAGATCATTAATATGATATTATATGTTTTTCCGCTACGATTGTGAGATTCTGTAATTGTTTTAGTTTCTTTCTCTCTTCTTCTTCTCTTCTCTTCTTCTCTCTTTCTTTCTTTCTCATGATTATCCGTCTTTTCATTCTGTTTGGGTTGGACATGTGTGGTTTATTGTCGGCTCTAAATGGGTCGGATTTGCGGGTCGCCACAGGTGGTATCAGAGTTTAGGATTTTGTGAACACCTAGGCTTTGATTGGGTACTCATTATAGATACGGTTAGTACCCAAGATTGAGTTTTAGTGTATATATATGAGAGCATATTTGTTAGTGATATAAAAATGTTTTATATTGGGTTGTTTGATTTGTTAAGTTTTAATTTTGGGTTTTGGTCAATGCGTCTGGCTAACGTTATCAATTGGGATTCCAAAACACTTGAACAAGCAAATTAACACAATGCTGTTTCCGAAATTTGGTAAATGAAATAATTTTTCCTAAGTTATATTTTATACATAAAGGAATGATTTTTCAAAAATTATTATAAGTTATATATGGCGTGTATGGTTGTTAGTGAATGGTAATATTTGATTATTATCATTTATTTTTTGTGTTTTAATATAAGGTTGTTATTATTATAATGTAAACGAAGATAAACAAATAAGAAATGATTTTACATAAAAAAAGTGAAATAAGTAAAATTATATATAAGTACAATTTATAAAAGAGAATTTAAAGGAAATAAAAGCACTAAACTCACTATAGTCACTGGGAAATAATTCGGGTGGTGACTACAGCATCATCAGTATTCATTTTCGAGTTTCTAAGTGATAAATTACTACCTTAATACTTTACTATTGAAGTTTTGTTTTGATAAAACAAGTTTGATTTTAAAATTCAAAATATGATTTGATAAATATATGAAAATAGTTTTTGAACTTATAAATTAAAATAGTATAGATAAGAAATAAGTTTACAACCTATGAATTTGAACAGGAAAGTAAAACCAAATTTTAAATTAGTTGAACATTTTGGTTAAGCGAACAAAAGGAAATTTGAATTTGAGATATGAAATAAAAGAATTAACTTAATTAAAGATAAATAAATTGTGTTAGTGAAATGAAGTAAATGAAATGAAGTTTAACTTAAGAAGCTTAAATGAAAGTAAATTGAATTTGAAATGAATTAGATAAAATAATGAAATGATTATGCACTTAAAGTCATAAAGTGATTATATAACCCTGAATTGTAAATATAGTATGTGAATAAACGTAAGTTAAATAGAATGAATTTTGAAATGAAATTTAACTCAAGTTAAGTAAAGTGGGATAAAACAAGTTAAATAAATTAGAATTTGACTTTTGAAATGAAGATGAACATAAGTATAAATGCAATTCAATTTGAGTTGTGAAATGAATTGAATATGGTTTAGAATGTTGTTTGATAAAATTGAATGTGAACTTAAGTGTAAAGTGAAATAAAAATAAGAATGTTGCATTAAATTTTTACAAAATTAAGTAAATAATTTTATGGAATGGTTGTTAAGTATTGTTAGTATTAAAGAAAATATACTAAGTAAATTGAATATGGAATGAAAAGTTGTTAAACATAAATTGAATTTAAAGTGAATATTAGTAAGTGCATGTTAATAAATTGAATGTAAGTGAAATTAATATGAATAATTGAATTTGATTTAAATTGGATGAAGATAAAATGAATGTAAAAGGAATTGAATATAAATAGAAATGGGATATAATAAGAGACCAGTTGAAATAAATACATAAGCTATAAATATTATTTTATTTTATTCGCATAACTATTGATCCAGATTCAAATATACGATTTCGAGGTGATTTACACTGATCCGAGTTTGGATTTTTCACTAGATTTCTTAGCGGGGAACCCTGGACATGGATTTTTGATTGATTCTGATATTCTCTATCATAGATATGGCTATTTAAGGTGAATAGTGGTTTTATAAGCAAGGAACCGGATCCGAGTCCGCACTAGAGTGGTCATGTGAACGATACTAGTTCAGAAGTGAAATTGTGTGATCGAGTGAGCGATCAGGTATGGTTTTGCGTACGGATAATATATGTACATCATACGACTTTAAATAAATTAAATGTTGACATTTGAAAATGCAAATTGATATATATAATGAATTAATTGGATGAATATTAATTGTTTGATGGTTTCTCTTGTTACTTTGGCTATATTTGCATATGGTTGTTGTATGGTATATATTATATATTGATACTACTTTCTATATACATATTCTCATTGGTTGTTAAGTGTTTAGTAGGTATGGATGGCGTATGCTTCGAATTTGTAGCTTGCTTTCACATTATATTAGTTATATATGCTCACTAATATAAGAAAAGGTATATATCTCAAATTACATATCCTACTTTCATTTTTTTCCCTACGAGATACCTCATCCTCGAAGATGAGATGTATATTTGTGATTATTTATATATATATATTGCGATTTACTACGATCGAACCGTGCAAAGGAGATGCTTGTGAAATTTTCCGTAAATTTAAGGCATTAGAAATTTTTTGATAATTTTGAAAAAGTTTTTGATAACTAAAATTTTGATTTTGAGTTATAAGTTGGGATGAATGAGTGAATCATATTAGTTGGTTTTGGAAAGTTAATTATGAATTTGAAGGATTAGAAAAAGTTTTATAAGAAGTTTAACTAACTGATTTCGAAAAGTTAAAAGGTTTAAATGAATTTGATAATCTATTTCAACTAATTGGTTTTTGAAAAGCTAATGGGTTTTATGGCATTTTTCTTACTTGGTAATTTCAGGGACGAATTTTTTTGAAGGAGGGGAGTATGTAACGACCCAGTATTTCAGTCATTCGAATTTGGAATATTTAATTTATTTTAAATATTGAAAAGTTAATTTTATAAGTTAAATAACTTATATTTCAAATATAACGATTTATTGGATAATTAAATTATTTAATTTAATATTTGAATTTTTTTAAATAATCGAATCTTGAATTAATATGAATAAAAATGATTTCAAAAGTTGATTTAAATTCTATTTGAAAAGAATGGAGCTAGTGAACTTTTAATTTGAATTAAAAGTGAATAAACTGAAATTGGAAATTACTCATTTTAATTAACGTGTAAAAATAGTCTTTTTGGACATTGTCTCGGATTTCGAAGAAACCAGTTTCATTGGATCCGTAATATTTAATTATTATATGCTGTCGATTTTCGTGCCGATTGGACTTATCGTTTGGTCGTGCGAGTTCGAAACGCGTAGAAATTAAATAAAGGAATTTAAACTAAAATAATTTGATTTTGAAAAGCTATCTTCTGTATATGATGGAATTGGCTTCCGATATATATTCCATTGTGTTTGGAATAGGGGTATAACATATAGAACGCCAAGGGGCACGCTTCGTTTGGAGTTCGAAATTTTCATGGATGAATAGTGCCGAGTTTATTTTCTATAAAAAACCGCCAACCTTCTTCCAATTGTAAACCTAACCCTAAAAAAATATCAATCTCCACTAAACTAACCAAATGCAATGGTTATCATCGATCGGTACCTCTAGGGGCCAAATTAGCCTTCGACTTCAACTAGGAAAACGTAGAAGGCATCGATACGAACTTGTTCAACGGTCGGATCATGGAATGAAGATCCGAGGCGGTGACAAATTGCCTCCGTCCACGAGCAGTTTTGGGTTCAGCAATAAGGGATTTTCGCGTTTGCGGGTGGGAGCGTGAGGTTGGAATTAGCTCAAGTTGAGGCAGCGCGGCGGGGGGGGGGGCCAGAGTAGGGGTCGACGGCGATGTGTTTGGTGGAGGCGCGCGCTTTTGAACGAAATAAAAAAAATCGTGCCTGGGAACTGTGCATGCGTGAAGGAGATAGAGGAAAGGTTAACGTTTAAATTAAATTTAATTATTTTGTTAATTTTATTTCTATTTTTTTATCAAATGTTCAATAATTCATAACTTTCTCGTATGAGGTCCGCTTCGAGCACGACAAGTTTCGTTGCGTTCGTATCAGCGAGCACTATGCTATGGAGTTGGATTGGATGAATTCGGAGCTAATTTTGAGTTAAACTGAATGACCGTTCAATTTTAATTCAAACCGGAGCGCTTAGGCAATTTCTGGAATTTTTGTGAGTAAACTCACCTCTCTGGCCTGCTTATATTTTTTTATAAGTGGGAATAATTTTATTTATGCTGTTTGTTGCTTGTTAGATGATATATTATATATACATACACACACACACATATATATATATATATTAGTTGGTTTGGATATATTCCCACCTATTGGAGCGGATGAGACCCTATTACGTTTCCATGTAAGAGCGGATGACCCTTTGTATACGAATCCCGCCTTGAAGCAGTTGATTTTATTTTTATGATTATATGTTGTCTGTGATGCAAGGGGACATGTTGGAGGGATCCAACAGGATTCTTCACCACTGTTGATTTTATTTTCATATATATGCTGGTATATGATTTGTTGGATGCCATGGTATTGATTTGGATATGATTTAACTTATTTGGTGCTATGGTATCACTGGGCCCTTTTTGGTATTTTGAAATACTTAAAATGATGATTTTGATTTTAAAAGGATTTCGAAGTGATTTTGAGAGTATATATGTTTTGATGATTTTTAATTATTAAAAGGGAATAGATTTGTTTCTAAAGAAATATAAAGTTATGATTTTTGATGTTATGAATGTATAGTTTTATGTAATACTTTGAATAAAGATTTTTGAATAAGTTTATATAAAAGATTTATAGAAGTGATATTTAATAAATAAAAAAATAGATCTATAATTGAAATTTATAAATGTTCTGAAGTTTGTTGTGTAAATGGATTTTATATATAAATTTGATTTATAAAGAAATGGATTTTGATATTAGAATTAGTTTTTATAAAATAATGATTTATAAATAGAATTATGTAAATAAAGGAATTTTATAAAATTAAAGTTTTATAAAATTGAAGGAGATATATAAAAATATTTTTATAAATATAGAAATGATTTATGTTGAGATTTAAATATGGATTTCTATTTAAAGGAAGGTTGAAAGTAATATTTTGATGAAGTAATGGTTTTAAAAATAATTTATCTTTTTAAAAAGGTATGTTTTGGGAAGTAATAATTCCAAATGGAATTAATTGGTTTAAAATGTGATAAGTATCAAAAACATAGATTTCAACATTTATTGTTGTAATAGATGTTTTCGAGAAAGTATGAAAGGCATGGACTATAACACTGTTGTTATAGTCAATGATTTCCGAAAAGAAATGTTTTATATAGTATATGGGATATATATATATATATATATATAAATATATATATTAGCAAAGCTAGCCGGCTTTAAAGTGGTTCGTGCCACTGTATAATTAATGGGAAAACAAGTGTTCTGCACATGCACAGAACAGCTAAACAGGCTCACAGAGCCAAAAAAAGAGAAAATACAGCACATGAGCTAGGCAAAAAGAGCCTAAACTACTAAAAAACTATGACTACGCACCGATCGAAGATGAAGTGCCAGTGCCAACAACAGATGACGGGCCTATCACATGAACATATCCAGAGAAAAGAGCAGGGAGGTTCGGAACGTATCCTTCAGAAGAAGGGAGTAAATAAATTTCCTATCCCAAACGATGTCATAAAACTTACTTTTATTCAGCTCACCAATCTCATCAACCCTAGTAAGGGATAGAACCTCATCCTCAATATGATATATAAGATATCAACTCTCACCCTCACTATCACTGATAAAAGCATAATAAGTATCTGTTTCCGGTGAGTACCTCGTCTCAGATGGAATATGGATCCAGGCCCGCTCCTCAGAATTCCAAGAAATAGAATCTGGCGAAACAGGAGAAGCGCACTCTACAAGGGTCCCACCAACATGGGCATCAACAACAGGAGCTGCACTAGGAGCAACAGGAGTATCAACAACAGGAGCTTTACAAGAAGCGACAAGAGCAGGGTCAGGGGGAGGAGGAGCAACCTTCGGGACCCACCTCCTGACAGGAGGACGAGGAAGTGGAATCCGATCAGATAGTGGAACAGGGATAGCAGAGGCCGATCTAGAACAAGCTTCCGAAAGATGCCCAAAAGACTGACAAGACGTACAGATATCCGGTTTTCAGCTGTAGCGAACTCCGACCTCAGCAAAAAGCCCCGCATCAAGTTTGACCTTTAACATAGAAGGCAAAGGATTGGCACGGTTTATTTCAATTAGAGCTTTGGCGTAAACTAGTCTCTTCCTGGCTACAGTTTTACCATCATAATAAATTACCTTGCCAACTAGGCCTACCAGCCAATCAATCCCGATCAAAGGCTGAAGAATAGACGGGATGTGAGAAAAATGGGGACAGACAAGAATAGATAATACCTGAGCCTTAGCCCTATCAATAGATGGGCTCCAGGTAGTAATGATGAATGGTTTCCCATCAATGAGAACATGATCGGTTTCAAGAATACATTGTCTTTCATAGGGGTGGGCACGGTCGGTTAACTGAACCGATCGGTTAATTAACCGATTTAACCGCCCAAAAGTTTCGGTTCGATTAACCGAACCGAAAATAAAGTTGGATAGTTCGAACCGACCGAACCGCTAAATCTTAACCGTGGTTAACCATAAATTTTAACCGGTTAACCGCTTAATCTTAACCGGTTAACCAATAGTCAGTTAACCGTGTATAACCGATTCTAACTGTATTTGACATTCAAAAATTAACCAATACCAAAAAACTGTTACCCAAATCAAGACAGTAAATGCCTCGGCAGTGTGTACTTTAGTAGGTTATCAATTACACGTCAATTAAATACAGAATAGCCCAAATATATCTCATTTCAGACCCAAAAGTGCTTACGCTAAACATTTCAAAAATGCATCTGTTAAAATTCTCTAATTCAGTTCAAGACAGTCTTGGTTCATAATATAGTAGCAGCTTACACTAAACAGTTCATTACTGAGTTTAGACAGTTCAGCAATTACATTACATGAATACAAAGTTCAGCAACAATACATAGTTGCAAACACTACAAAGCATCAATACATAGTTCATAGCTTAGAATACCAGCAAGAAAATGAAAATTGATAGGTGCATTGCATAACTTCATACATAGTGATACTGTCACTGCATAGTCCAAGCATTTCATTGTTACATAACTTCGTGTATAATTCAGATAGTTCAAAAAACTCTTTACTGTCGGCGCATACCGCATCAGTTGAAAGCAAGACCCCAAGACGGCAAGACCAGCAAGTTGCATGAACTGAAAATAAACGACTAAACAGAGATATTTATGAATTGAATATGATATTCTGAGATATTCATGAGATATTCAAATCATACAGTTGTGGTCGTCCTTGTGGATTATTTTCAGTGATAAAATGGTAATACTTATATCAGCAGAAATGAGATGTAGCAATAAGAATCTAAATTGAAATAGTGCATAATTTTTATCTTAAATTAATTTGATAAGTAAAATCAAAATGTAAAATGTTTTGTTTAGCAATTCTACCAATTCATAAAGAAAAAGACATGCAAAAATTTTCAAGCAACATGCCTCCATTTTCAAGGATCAGTCGTTGTATTGGGGTTGAGTGTGTGCAAACCATGATTCATACCCTATGGAGCAGGAAATTTATTATGTGAAAAAAAGCAATGCAAAAAACGAAAGTCTTTTGTTCAGTGTTAGTTCTGTATTCGTAGAAGTGAAATAAAATTTCACTAGTATAGTATAAAGCTTGCCTTCATAAGCTCTGTATTCCTAGGCTCTACTTCTGCAAGCTCTTGCTTAAGTCAAAGACATCGTCGTCGCTCTCTGTTGTTCAGTGTTGTTCAAGTTCTTCTTTCTTCTTTTCAAGAGCAGTAACAAATCTGCTACTTGACTTCTCTTTTACACTATTCTGCTCAATTATAGGAAAATATGGAGATTAGAAAATATAAATGGACTTAAATATACAGGTTCCATATAACGTCGGCTGTTTGACATGACTAAATACTGGTGCCATCTTAAAAAGGAATGGTTTCATAAAATCCTCTAAATTTTACTACTTGCATTGTTTAGCATTTGTTTCCATTCATGTCACTAGGTTATATCCACTTTGATGAATGGATTCATTACAAAACAATAATCGTACATGTGTTATTATAATTAGATTGCTTTCATGTCTGATTTTATTTAAGATGATAAGTGTTAGACAATACATATTTAAAGGTAGGTTAAACGATTATTATCCAGTCAAACATTCTTGGTTCATTCAACTTCTTTGATGTTTATAAAGAGGCAAACGTAATATACTTTGCCACGTGTAAAATCCTATTACCAGATTCTTCACATCAACGTTGTCCTTAACAATCTCTCTAATTCTCCCATCTTGAGCAGTTTCTGCCTCTGGTGGCAAATCTCTGCCAGTGTCTGTTGTCATATTTAGAGTTGCATTACTGTCAGAAATAGGTTGTGCAATATTGGATTGCATGTCAGATTTATGGCTTGGCTTTAGAACATTCACCTAGTCAAAGAAAAGGATTGTAATATACCAGATGAAACTGTAGTTTTAAATTAATGAAAAGAATCTTGTCGAGTATTTTACCTCATTTTTGTAACATCCATTATAGCCACCAAATGATACAATAAAATCTTTTCCATTATAGGTGGTTGAAACCAGACTAAGGCGCTGCCATTAAAATTACCAAATATTAGAAGCCTGGACAGCTGGAGTATATTTGTACAGGGGTAAATCTGAGAGCTGAAAAGTAAATATGCAGTCAGGTATTGTAACAAAAGTTTTTATACTTTATACATAGTAATATGTAATACTGAAGGAAGCTAAATTTTAAACTACATAAGCAAACTTCTTCATGACACTCAACTATCAATGTTACTAATGCTGCAACTAACAGAATAATTTTCATAAGTTCTTAACCGACATCAGGCTATCTGAATTATTAATTCATCTTATTTCACTTTTTGTCTGATATTCAACCAGTTTGTGGTTCTGTAATTGTCAGTTCACTTGTAATAATTAGCATTGCTAGACGACGATAATAGAAACTAGCATCGACAATTGTAGCTAGTAGCACTGATGGGTATTTTTAGTTCATCGGTAACTCAATTGAAAATAGCCATCATTAATAGAAACTACTAAACTAGCATCGAGATTTAAACCATTCACTTCAGAAGAAAATATGAAAACAAACTTCACTACAAAAATCTTATGAAACCAAAGTAATAAACATCAATACTGCTCAAATCCAGATCAATATTTCTATATGATGAACAAAACCACAAAAGAATAATAGCACGTATGAAGAACAAAATCAACAATTACTCACCTACTTTCTCTTCCTCCTCGACATCGTGCTTTCTGTAACAGTCGAAGGCCAACACTCAATAGCATCGCCATCACTCAGCAGCATCGCGACTAGACTACCGCGGATGTACTGATCGAGTGTTTTGATGAAGTCTAAAGATGATTTCTTTATTAACAAGATCTAGGGTTTTGATTCTCTCTTGTTTTTTTTACGAATTGTTGAGAGAGGCGAGAGCAGTTCTATCTATTCCAGGGCATAAGAATTAGGGTTATTGGTTTGGTAATGGGTATGGGTTTGGACACTGCTGTGTTATATAAAAAAATTGGTCGGTTAAACGGTTAACCGCTGACCAAATTTTCATTAACCGTTAACCGAACCGAAAATGTTCGGTTATGGTCGGTCGGTTAACCATTGACGTCGGTTAACCGTGTTTATCTGTTAAGTCGGTTCGGTATCCATCGGTTTAATCGGTTAAGTCGGTTAAATGCCCACCCCTAGTCTTTCGTCACTACACAAGAACTTAAAAAAGAACATTGCATTATCAAAGTGAACACTTAATCCCCCCTTAGGTTTCCATACTTGGTTACAACGTGCCTTAACAAGATGATAGGTAGGGTTGGAGTCAAGGAAAAATCCAACCAAAAAATCCTTCCAATAATCAACACCAGCTTCAATCACTTCGGCTGGTGGAATCATTACTCCCTCAATCTCTACGTTATCAAAAGAACAAGGAGAATGAACACCCACGTTATTTAGTAATTTGGAGAACGACGACGACCACCGAGGGATTGAATGTGGAGGAGTTGGTTCTTCAGGAACTGGAGAATTACAACATGATTATAAAATGGGTGCAATAAGTTCACTATTATCACAAGCATGTGGTGTGCATTTTCGAACAAGGCTACTGTCATTAGAAATTACACCATCAACATCAACCACACATGATTTATCGACTCCAGCATCAACCGCCATACCACAAGAATTGATATCGACTCGAACTATTTCCTCATTACCTAAACTAGACTCAACTGCCAACCCTGTTACAGAATTCGACCATTGATTATTGCACGCTGAAGCTAGGAAGTTAAACAGCGGGTGCTCACCCAATTCCATGGGACAGCTAAGCAAGGGAGGAGAAGATGTTAAGGGGGAGTTAATTTCCTTTAGCAAAGCAGACAATTGATTAACAGAATCTGAAGTAGGCATTGGAGGTGCATAATCACCAAGAGAGGCATCATAACCGGCGATGCTACTAATAGGAGACGCTGACTCCCCGATAGGCGACGTTGCAGCTACCAGAACAAACGGGGGCACCAGATCTGGCACAGACGGCGTTCGCTTCTTCTTAGGCATGGGGAAAGGCGATGAGAAGTGAAGAAGGAACGAGGAGTGAAGAACGGTGACGAAGCAAAGTTCAGACGAAGGAAAAGCAAGACGCGATTTTTTTCAGCAGAGAGCTTGCCATTTTTTTTAGTTCGATTAACTGATTGGAATATGATATATATATATATATATATATATAGTTACTTGAATCCCTATACTAATGTTTTTGGGTTGTCGTAACGATGTTTTACGCAACATTCCTTTTGACCCAAATAAATTATGTTTTAACCTTCCATCATGAAATACATGAATCGGTTCTTATGATCGTACTAAAGGCTTGGTGGTGTAGAAGCATCGCTTCCTATAGTTAACACCGGTCCAGAGGCATACGAACACCGGTCCAGAGGCATACGCACCGTCAGTTGCATCGCGTCACACATCGCGTGCTCTTCACGATGAACACCATGAAGTGAATCTCGGTTTCCCAAACTTGGTCACGACCTGATGTTATCCTATTGATGTACAAATGGTGTAAATTGTTTTTATTGCACCAGTGCTTCTCCAACAAACGTCAATCAACTCCACTCCTCGAGCCAAGTCCAACCGCGCCTTCCATACCTTCGGCCTCCATATTTAATTTTCGACAGATGCCCCTTTTACTATTCCACTATGACATTATTGGCTTTGGACAACTAGAGCTCACATGATTTCTTTAGGAAGGTGAACACCACCAAGAATAACACAACCATGCCTTCCATTTCATGAAATACCTCCTCCTTCATCACCAAAGCCCAATCCTAGTTGACAGCTACAAATGCTGACCATCCCCAAACACTGTCGCACTCAATGTCGACACCATAGATGCATAGCCCTCTACCATACGAGTCCAATGGATCTTATCTCATCGTCCATCTTTGTTTATAGCTCTCAATTTAATTTACTTTAGGTGGAGGTTGACTTTTCTTCAATTACAGAAGATGAAGGAAGAAAGAAAAATGAGGAGAGTGAGAGAGTGCGAACGTAATGGGGTTATTTATTGTTAGCCATAAAATCAACTTAAGAACAGAGGTACGAAAGAAGGTTAATGAGAATCTCAGGCTATACAGGCATGGGTTTCGAGAAAGGTCACAAAAGAAAATTTTGAAGGCATTAAGAAGGCTTTCGAGGGAGTCACAGGCACTAGGCGCCATCACAAGTGATAAACAGTGAAAAGCATTCAAAAAGGAAAGGCGAAGCTACCCTTTTACCATCGTCAACCTTTCGATGCCAATGGATTCACGTATATAGAGAAAGCAAGGACGGGCTCGGAACCCCTTTTGAAGGCAATGAACATTAACCTACCATATGCATGCCAAACCTTTCAAAACCAAAGGTTTCGCCTTCATTCAAATTGCTCAAAACAATCCCTTCAAAAGCATAGCCAAGCCTTTCGAACTGGTCGAAGCTAATGACGTCAGGTGAAGGTTCCACGTCAATCCACAGGCACGCATTTGGAAGCTACCTACTGCATCGAAACCATTAATACTTCAACGTCTTCATAGCCCTTATGGAAAACCTATCGACAGAATCGAAGGCTCCAATTTCTACTTCTGATGACAACAAAGAGATATGAAGAGAAAAGCACATTTACATCCCTTTCCACAATGTCGAAAGAGATTCAGGAGAAAGCATGGAAAAGGAATACTAAAGAATTAACAAAGGCGAAAGGTAGATAAAAGATCCTTTTTACAAGGTTGAAAGGTCTGGAATAAGAAGAGGGGAAGCGCAAGGGTGAGTTAAATGATTCGAAAGAGAAGCCATTCAACCACATCGAAGGGAGGTGAGGCCTTTCGACCATGCCAAAAGGACTAAGGCAGAATATAAAAGAGCCTTTCGACTAGGTCGAAAGCATAGGCGTGGAAGGGGTGCTGACCTGTATTTATAAATAATACCCAAGGGGTCCAATTTTGGGGAATGGATTTTGGAATCCTAAACTTGTTTCCTTCATTTCTACTTCTTTGCTACCACAAAATATTTGTAAACCCTAAATCAATATGGGGAAAAGCTCTCAAAATTGTAACTCAATTTAGATTAATGATAATGGAGAGATACGCAGATTCATTAAGGATGTTGATTATGAGGAATATAATTACGATCATTAGCTAGTCTAATGATCAATTGCACATGATGCTATCTTGTTCTTTTTAACAAGATTTCTTGTCAACACCCCAAAGTTATGCTAAGGAATGAGAATTATCCTTTAGGTAAGTAGAATAGAAGGGAAGGAATGTATCCTTCTTAAATTTCCTTTTTGAATAGGCTTCGTTTGCCGGAAATTGCTCAGACAGACCTTTCATCTATGTTGAAAGGATTGGATTCAATGCTTAATGACATTTCGATTTAGTCAAAGCAACACCTTTCGAAAACAATGAGAACAGCTGCCTGCATATACGCCAAACCATTTGAAACCAATGGTTTTGCCTCCATTCAAACTGCTTAAAAGCAAGTAACATCCTAAGCAACCCCTTCGAAAGCTATGGTAAGCCTTTCGAATCGGAAGAAAGCAACGTGGTCCGGAAGGGTTCCGCATTAGATCAGAAACAAGAGCATAGGCGTAACCAACATCATCGGAACCATTGAACAATACTTACGATAGAGTCAGAAGCACTTACAAGGCAATGTAAAGTAGAGAGGTGCAACCCTTCCTTTCGACAAAGATGAAGCATACTTAAGTCATCCGGCAGCCACCTTTTGACCAAGTCGGAAGCATCAGGGTCAAAAGGCGCTGACCCACATCTATAAATAAGACCAGGGGTCACTTTTTGGGGATTCGATTCCTTTCATTCCAAACTTGTACTTCTTTAATCAAAAGTGTTGTAACCTTGATTCCATGATTAATTTGGGAATTTAAGGCAAGATAGCCATCTTTTGCTTCGAAAGGGAAATCTCGAGTATTTTAGATCATATATCATTTTATTAAAGTTCTTGTCAGTTTCACTCTTGTGTTTCTGGTTTCGCTTTCATCGAAAGGCCACTATCGACATAGTCGAAACCAAGCAAGATTTAAACAACTTCAAGTTCATACTTCAAGTAACCTTCCACCGAGTTTTAGCTTTCGACAAGTTCGATACAAGCTCACAACTTACCTGAATCTTCAACTAAAATAAGGAGTTCAAGGATTCGGCTTTCAACAAGGTCAAAACCCTTCACCAAAGCACTGTAGCTTGAGATTACTAGTCTAAACCCATAAAGGTTAATCTCACTGCTTCTGACAAGGTTGAAACCCTAATTCAGGTTCCTGGTTCAATCCTTATAACTAAAATCACCTCGCCTTCGACAGGGTCGAAACCATAGTAACAGATTCTTAAAATAAGTCCTTGATACACCACCATCAAGGCATTCGACAAGGTCATAACCGTCAAAGGAAAAACTCCCTAAGATACCAAATTTGAATCAAAAGGAAGGCTTTCGAAAGGAAGACATATACATTTCAGCAAAGATGAAAGGTCATTAAGCACTGAATCCAATCCTTTCGACACAGTCAAAAGGTCTGTCTGAGCAATTTCCTCCTACCGAAGCCTATTCAAAAAGGAAATTCAAGAAGGATACATTCCTTCCCTTCTATTCTACTTGCCTAAAAGATAATTCTCATTCCTTAGCTTAAATTTGTGGTGTTGACAAGAAATTTTGTTAACAATTTTGGCGCTAGAAGGAGGGCTTGAACCTCCGCCTTGATAAAAACCCCAACACTACTACTCTCTAACCCCACTCAACCCTATCTTAAGTTCATCTACTTTGGTTTGATCTTGGACAGAAGGATTAAAAGATCTGAACAAGGGTCATTTGAACCCCACTTGAAAAGATTCTCCCCAGTAATCATCAATGATTCCAACCAAGACGAAGAGCAAAGACTCAGATTAGAAGCACTAATGATTATAAACAAAAAGAAAGCGGAATGTTATGATCCTGAGAAATGGAGTTTAGATCCCTTTCATGTTGGCCCCACCCCCATCTTTGCATGAGTAAAAAAACAAATGGAAGTGACAATGTCTTCAATCAAATGAGAAGAACAATTCAACACTATTCGAAAGGCACAATCTTTGAGAAAGAGATAATAGATGATTATACTGCCTTTGCACATAAGTGGCAACTAACTAGAGCAAAAAAACTTACAACTCAAGAAATCCAAAGGGTGGTAAAAAGAAAAACAATCGAAGAATATGAAATAATAAGGCTAAGGAACAAAAAGTCAAATGGCCATCCTCAAGAATCAAGCTTCAAATCTGGACTTCCAAGGGAGTGCAACTTAACCACAACCATAGAGAATGTCTACTTACCAACTAAGGATGAACTTAACTATTGGTCGTCACAAAAGAAGAAGCCAAAGTATGAAAGAAATCTGGGAGGATCCTATTGCCATTACCATGTGATGAATGGTCATGAAACCAACCATTGTAGAGCTCTGGAGGGGATGATCATAAACTTCTTCCGACAAGGAAAAATTCAAGAGTTTGTAAAAAGAATTCGAGACAAAATCAATAAAGAACTACATTTCATAAAAAGAAATCTACATGGTTGGGAGTGAAATGCCCTTTATATTTGGATACTACCTAAGATGGTAGAAAAGCCTCTGTCCGCCTCGAGTTGGCCAAGGTTGAGCACCTCCTGGAGGGAGGACGGAGTAAGCCTTTAGCCGTGCCATAAGATGACCAGGTTAAAGCACCGAACAACTCCTTATCCACTCCATGCTATAGCCAGGGTAAGGCACCTCTTGGAGGGAGGATGGAGTAAGCTTTTAGCCACACCATAAGATGGTCAGGTTAAAGCACCGAACAAGCCCTTATCCACGCAACGCTATGGCCAGGGTAAGGCACCTCCTGGAGGGAGGACAGAGTAAGCCTTTATCCGTGCCAGAAGATGGCCAGGGTAAAGCACTGAACAAGCCCCTATCCACGCCGTAAAAGGGCCAGGGCAGGGCGCCTCCTGGAGGGTGGTCAGGTAAGTCCTTGGTTCCAGTCTCTAAGATAAGTAAACAAGAGCGCCGAACAACAATGGACTAAGAAGTATAGGCCTAAGAAGAGGCCCATCAAATAATGGACTAAGATGTCTAGGCCCAAGAAGAGACCCATCAAACAATGGACTAAGATGTCCAGGTCTGAGAAGAGGCTCGTTCTATAATAGACTGAGACATCCAAGCCCAAGAAGAGGCACATTCAGCAATATACTAAGATGTCTAAGCCCGAGAAGAGGCTCATCAGATCATGGACTAAGACATCCAAGCTCAAGAGGCAACTAGACAAATTACTTCTATACAAGACCAAAAGGGTTCACACATCAAAGGAGTAGAACAGAGGTTCACTTATAAATACCCAAATCTAGGTTTCGGGACTTTCATTTCTAAACATAATCTATTAATACCCGAATCTGGGTCTTGGGTCTCTCATAGTGGAATTTCATCTATTAACACCCGAATCTGGGTTTCGGGTCTCTCATATCTAAATTTCGTTAATTAAAACCCGAATCTGGGTTTCGAGATATTCATTTCAGAACTTCATTTATTAATACCCGAATCTGGGTTTCGGGTCTCTAACGAGTAACGATCACTGATAATCTTAATATACCTGAATATGGGTATCGAGATAATTACTTATTTGAGCCCTAATCTGAGTGTGAAATTCCAATAATGGATTTCTATTTATCTATCACAAATGCCCGAACCTGGGTCGAAAATACTCTCAAGATAATTATTGTTATAAGTTTCCATCGATACCCGAATCTGGGTTTCGATTTTCAAATTTCACTAAGGTCCGAGCATGGGTCTCGGGATTCTATTACAAGTATTTAGGCAATGATTTCTAGATTCAATCTGTTTTATCTATCTCTTGAAGAGTTACAATCTAATATTTGTACCCTTGTGATAAGGCGGGATTTCCCATCAACAAGTTCCAAATATTTCAGCCAAATGGTTGAAGTTAAATTCTTGATTACCTCTCTTCACAGTTAAAAGATGAGATTTAGATGTTTACTACAAATTACATTTCATGCAATTAACAAGACGATTAGTTAATCTAAGCAAGTGATATACATAGACTGGTATGACAGTTTCAAGCTAACAATTAGAAATATTGTTTGCTTCATACTTTAGAGGGAAATCAGCACAACAAAGAGAAATGAAAGATTCAGCAAATCCAGAAGTAATGAATGAGATGTCAAAAAGCATTTAAGAAGTGATATTATAGAAAAGGACTACAAATCAGGTGATATTTACGAAATTAAAATGATTTACATAAATCATGAGATAATTTACAAAATTATGAAGTTATTCACATATGTACAAGATGAGTTTATGTATATCAAACATAGAAATAAATTATAAGTCTTTAGCAGCCTTGTCAATAGTCTTAGCAACTGAAGGAAGCACTACATAACGAATCACAGCGCAGAGTACTTCTTTAAGTTTCTTTTCCTTTCTCCTTACTCTGTCTTCGTCATCGATCGCTTCAATGTTAGTCTTCAGAGCGCGGTTAAAAGCTTTGTTCACAGCCCTGAGGGTTTTTTTTATCCCTTTCTAACTCTACGGCGTGCTTCTAACGGAAATAATAATCATGTTCGAGCTTTTGATTCTTAGCAGCATACTCATTGATAGTTTGAGAATATTTCGCCTTCTATTGCTCGTCAAAATACTTGGCTATTTCAAATTTAACTTTCCGACACCAATTCCCCGCAACATTCTCGTCTAAGCCCGGGGAAGGGTTGAGCATAGTAGGAATTTCTAGGCCGTGAGATGTGCTGACCTTGTAGGTTTAGTAGCCAAAGGAGTAGTGCGAGGGATCGACAGATCAATGCTTAAAGTCTTATCCCCCATGATATATTCCAATGAAGCACATTGTGCTTGACTATCCTTCAGTTTCAATTCCAAGTCGTTTATTTGTTGTATAAGCTTTGACATCTTGTGATCAAAGTCAATTGAGGGATTTGTCTTCACCTGTCGCTTAAGTACGGAAATAGTTTCATCCTTATTTTTAACTTCAACCTCAAGATAGGCAATGTGATCCTTTTGATTGTTGGTAATGGTTCTTTGAAGAAAGTATCTTTTGTGCCATTCCAAAGCTTCAATATTGCCACCGAAGCGTTCTAATAAGATATTGTCGCTAAGCACAATCCCTCCACTTATTTTCAAAAATTTATCTCTAAGAACTTCGACGCGTGACGATAAATTAAAGGGTAGAGAAACCATGGACAGTTGTAGCTCCTATTTAAGCAAAAGAAATAAAACAGAGTCAAAATCAGAATGAAAAATTTCTTTATTATTGCAACAAAGGATTACAATTCAAACAACAACAAAGTCAAAAAAAATACAATAGATGATTGATTGACATCTAAATCTTAGGAACTACAATTTTTATTTTGTCTAATGAATTGACGGAAAGATATACTATAAAATCAAAGGGAATATTTAGTCCCTCCGAGGTTAACATTGGGGGACATTTACTATAGTCCCACTTCCCTACTGGAGGACTATCATGGCCGCAAATTAATTTTGTATGAATTGTCCTAATTTCTTTGAGAAATGTCTCTTTCTCATCACCAAAAAAATAAAACCGAAGTCGAGGTACTACAAGTAAAGTTTTTGCAAATCTCTGAGGAAGCAATATCTTTCTAATTTTGAAGATTTTAATATTGATGCCATTTCAATATAAAATCATGTCAATTTGACGTATTGACTTAAATGATCTCTAGAGACAAGTTTGCCGGATGAAAAATCATTATGTAATAATGCAATAAAATGGAGCTAAGCATAAAAGGAAAACTAAAACAAATATTTGTTAATCGATCCAATATTATATGTTATAACTATCCATCCGGTTCATACAGTACAAACTTAGAAAATAATTTAGATACAATTTTTTTAATAATAGTTAAACTCTTTAGGGGGGATATCTTGAGGAATCGTTCTAACCCATGGTAAGTTCCAACAAACCCCAGGATGTGGGTCAGACCCGAATTCATCTAAGTATTTCTTGTGAAAACATCTAAGTAGACCCCCATTGAATTCGCGCAAGTACGAAAAATGAATAATTGAATGTCTACAATAAGCTTTATATAGAAAGTTGACTAAAATGTCTCTCTCTCCAATTAACATCCAAAATAAAGTAATTAATTCTCGATTTTCTTCCAAGAAAGTGACGTATCAGAGGGCGCTCTCGTTAGTAAGGGAGCAGCCCTCTGATGTTTGAAAGACGCCAACACTGATGCACTCCTTTCAAGCCTATGATACTTTTCAGAGAGTACATTATGCTCCCTTATCTGCTTATCTAACTCTCTATATAAATTGTTAATTTTAGCTTGTTTTCTCTCAAGTTTTATTTTATAAGGGAGGATGAACTTCTTCTTTTTTATCTAAAAAGAATAATTTACATTATTATAACCGTTGAAGTGAAAGACATTTGAACAGATAATCCTATACCTATGACATTAGAACAGAGGTCTAGGAAGACTGCTCTTTCCCTTTAAGCCCATCAACGTTAACAGGAGCAGGCTCATCCTCTTGATGGGTAGAAGGTCCAACAGATTCAGGCGGAGTAGCTGCAGGAGGAATGGGATCTTTATCTAAAGCTTTGGTATTATCATCCCCATCCTTATCAGAGGCTTCATGGTGAGCTCCGCCTTCTCCGCTTGGGCCCTGACCACCAGTAAGGTCATCATCATCATCATCATCATCGTTATCATCATCATTGTCATCGCCATCATCATCACCTTCTTCCCTGGCGGCATCATGCTTGTTCTCAGAGTCTGATTCAATATCAAAAGAGGAGACATCAAAGGAAAGGATCTTAGAAGCATCGATTTCCTCCTCATCCGCAGGTTCAATCCCCTACTTCAATTGATTAATCTCACCCATTACTTTCTCAACCAAGGCAAAATCGAGCGAAGGAAAACCGAAGTTAGGACATTTATTGAAGTTGTCGTCATAGGCAAGCATGAGGGCTTCTTCATAAGATTTTAGCAACATTTGCCCAGGAGTAGCGCCAACAAATTGGGATATTCGCTGCTTAGCGTCAGAAATGGTATTGACAACGAGTTTCAATAAAGCTCTGGTTTTCTTGAACTTTGACTTCAAGGAAATATTCTTGGCAATTAATCAAGCTTTCTCATCATCAGAATCTTTCAAAGTAAGCTCCATGGCGAATTTCTCATCAGCAAGAAGTTGTCAGACCTTTCTTTCTGCCAAAAGATTAGTTGCTGCTTGAGCGGGAGAAGCTCTTAGTCGCTCCAATTCTGAAGATGTTTCATCTTTGGCCGCAGTGAGAGAAGATACTTGATTTTAAGGTCTGAATTTCCTTTTGAAACTTAGAGGATTCGATGGAATACTTCGATGCATGCTCATTTAAAGCTAGCCAACTCTTAGAAATCTGAATAAAGAAAATGTAACACAAGTTAGTGATTTAGAGAAACCCAAAGATGATAAGGTCGATCAAAATGGACTTACCAAAAGTTGCCGCTCAATTAGAGAGCGATTGTAATGACCCGTATTTTTAACACTTTAAAAATACGAATTAAAAAGAAAATTTTGATAAAAATCCGAAGGAAATAAAATTTTGTGTTGTTAAATGCGAATTACAAGTTAAAATACAAAACTGAATTTTGAAATAACTTATTTGTAAATTAAATATAGATGTTAACTTGTAGTGAATGTAAATAATGAATTGAATTTGATTGTAAACCAAATTGGTTATGATTGTAAACAAAGAATAAATAAAATGGTAGATTTAATAATGGAAGTTTATGTTATTGAAACTAATATAAATAAATGTAACTTAATATCACAGTTGATTGAAAGCAGATAATAACTGAAACTGTAATTCGATAAAGATGTTAATTTGTAATTGAACGTAAGTAAAGATTTAAATTTGAATGTAACAAGTAATTGAATTGAATTGAATTTGATTGTAAACAACGAAATAAATAAAATGTTACATTTAATATTGAAGTTATAATATGGAAATCAACGTAAATGAATGTAATTTAATATTACTGTGAATTTAAATAAGATGATAGCCGAAGAAAATGAAAGTAAATGAATTATAAACTATTGATAATAATGTATAAGTAAATGGTTGATTCAATAATGAAAGTGTAAATCGAAATAAAATAATTCATTTGGAATTAAATAACTTGAATTTGAATTACAATATAATTGAACGCTGAATCTAATATAATCTTTTATATTGGATTTATAATGGAAAACTGCACTGTAAAAGATTGTTAATTACTGTGAAATTAAAAATGGAATTTGTGAACAATTGAAATTTGATTTAAAAGTTAATAATTTAAAATTGGGAATTTTATATTGAAATTAAACAGTCGAATAACTTATTTTTTGAATATTGGATTTAATTAGACAATTAAATCGATAATTTAATAAGTTAAATTTCAGAAATAATTGAAAATCGAGTTAAATATGATTGAAAATGATTTGTAAAATTTTATCTTATAATATTGGAGTTATAGTAATGTTATAGAACTTTTAAAATTGAATTTAAAGTTAATTTGTGAAAATTGAATATTTTAATATTTAATTATCAACTGAAAAATAGCCATTTTTCGAACAGTCTTAGAATTGAACGAAACTAGTTCCATTGGATCCATAATAGTTTGTTATTGTCGGATTTCAATTTTCGTAGCAATCGGAGTTATCGTTTGATCGTGGCAGCTCGAAACGCATCGAATTGTTTTTAATATTAATTCGGCGAGAGAAAATAGTCATTTTTCAAAAAGTCTCGGATTTCAACGAAACCAGTTTCATCGGATCCGTAATGTCATATTTTTGTAAGGTTTCAAATTTCGTGTCAATCAGATTTACCGTTTGTCCGGGGCGAGCCCAAACGCACAGAAATTTGATTAACCGATTTAATTTTAAATCGATCGTTTATTGCCGTAACTCGCACAGATGATCGAATTAGCTTCCGAAACCTATTCCATTGTGTTCAGAACGCGGGGTAAACCTTAGAAACGTCAGCCGGCACGCTTCGTTTGGAGTTCGGAAAATCCGGGATGAATAGTGTCGCGTATTTTTCTATAAAAGCCCCTCACTTTCTCTATTTTCCAAAACAACTTAGGGTTTCAGCCCTAGCCGCCATCTTTTCCATCAATGGCCAGAAATTCATTTTCTTTCTTCCTTAATCTCTCTCAATCCGTAAGGAATTAGCAAAAGTCGTCAACTACAAAGTTGTAGAGGACGACGAGAGCTTCAAATCCATACGGAGATGATCGAAAACGGAGCAACGGATCAACGGGAATTTGCATTTAAAGTTTCGTGTTTGTCCTCGATTTGCATGCAGCAGAGATGGCTGAGATCCATGGCTTTGCAGCCGAGTGAAGAGGAGGGGATGGGCTTTGGAA
This sequence comes from Allium fistulosum, assembly GCA_030737815.1. Taxonomy (NCBI): domain Eukaryota; kingdom Viridiplantae; phylum Streptophyta; class Magnoliopsida; order Asparagales; family Amaryllidaceae; genus Allium; species Allium fistulosum. Next base: position 743,947,795 of record CM060905.1, on the reverse strand, counting down.
CGGGAGCTTCTGATCGTCTTCAAAGTCATCGAGGAGGTCGCAAGATTCAACCCTAAATCATGAGCATATGGGTTCGGTTTTCATCTGTTAGTCGCATTGTTCTGGGAGAAGGAAGAGAGGGGGGACGTGCGGCCTTGATCTGATGAAGGCAAAATCTAACGGCTGTGATTCGTTGAAGGTTAGATTAATAAAAGAAATTGTTAATTAATGTAAATAAAAATTCATGTAACTTTGAAAATTCATATCTTTTTCATACGAGGTCGAAAACGCGCGAAACCAGTTGCGTTGGAATCGTGTGGGCGAGCACTTCGCTATGCAACTGGACGGGAATCATTTGGGGCTAGAGAAAATTTTGAGTTAAATCGAACGTCGTTCGATTTGATTTAAAATCGTAAAAATCAAGGTGAGTGTTTATACGCTCACAATTGACTAAAATAATTTTGTTAGTTAAATTTGATATTATGAAGTGATATGAATTTACTTGTCGTTGTTTGATAAAAAATTAAATTGTCATATAGATTGTCATGTGAATTCACCGTTGGAAATTTAAATTGACAGTAGATTGAAATTAGGATTTAATTGAAATCAAATTTCCCGATATTGATAACTATGAAATTGCCGTGAATTGTATTGACTATTGGATGATTTATTTCGATGGATGCTAGTGGTTGATATTTAAATGTTGGATGTTTATTTGCTTATATATATCCTGTTATACATGCACATGACACTGTGATTGGTTTAAGTAATATATATTCATCCGTGACATTTAATTGAAATAACTAACCACTTGGCCATAGGATAGAAAACTATATACGGACACCGGGTTGGTTAAATTAAATGATTTTAAAAGTTGTTTTGAAATTATTTAAATGAATTGATTTTAAGAATAAAAATCCAATTTATGGAAATTGAATTATTTTGAGTTGAAGATCGAGATGTTGGAATTTAAACTTGGTAAATGAATTTGTTTAATTATTCGAAGTTTAGATTTTGAAGAAAAAGTTGAAATACGGCGTAAATTTTCGAAAGATTGATTTGTTTTAAAAGATTGGACTTTTAATCGAACTCTAAATATTTCTAAGAAAATTTATATGAAATGATATTTCAAGTGGAGTTTGGAATTGAAAATTGATTTGAAATTGAGATTTAATTAATTTGGAATTTAATTGAAATTCAAAGAAATTTGTGAATTGGACTAAATTGAAACTATTGAATTAAATTTGAAGATAAAATTGATTTGAATAGGATTTGAACTGAAATTGATTTGGAATGTAATACTTAAATGAATTCTTGAAATCCGAATGTTAATCTAAGTTTATTGAATTGGAATTGTTCCAGAAATTAAGTAAACTACTTAATACGGATGTTTAATTTGAAGAATATTCTAATTTGAATACAAAATGGTTTTAAAGCGAATCTTATATTCTTATATAAATATATGAACTATTTTGAAATGTGAAATATTTAAATTTTCGAAATATATTGGAAGTAAAATTGTTTATTTTGTGGTTCAAATATGTATTTGAAATTGATAATTTGAAATGGTTTATTGAGAAGCTGAATCGAGTTGAAATTGATGATTTGAGATTTGATTAAATTTTAAATTCTGGAATTCGAGTTTATGTGAAATCGAAATGAGATTTTGAGGCAAAAAGTGATTTTGAAATCAAAATGAGATTTTGTGGCGAAAAGTGATTTTGAAATCGGAATGAGATTTTGTGGCGAAAAGTGATTTTGAAATCGAAATGAGATTTTGAGGCGAAAAATGATTTTTGAATAGATATGATGATATTTGAAATGGATTTGATTTTGAAGCGAATATGATATTTTGATATCAATTATGAATCGATTTGAAAATGTAAAAGATCGAACCGGTGTGAAAAATATAACGTAGTTATTAAAGAGACCGGGATCGGATATGGACATACTCTCTGTCGATACCGAAAACCACTTTAATAACTAATACACGTGGAGTGTTGATCCAGAATGAAGTGGATGGTTTTGGTGAACGTGTCGATTTGAAGAAAGAGAACGATTTTGGATGACCCCTGACATGACTAAAACAGGAGCCGCGCCGGGCCATTGAGGTTCGCCACCTCTAGCGGACACACTTCTTCGATACCATGTCTATTACTTTTGTGATTCGATTTGGGTGCACCCCGCGATTTGGGAGTGTTGTTTCGCGGTGTTGGGGTAGTAGCTGCTATGCCCAACATCAGTCCGGATCACGCAACTACTAGTATCCTAGTTGGTATTGCCTCATGTACCTTGTCATACTGATTATCCTATTCGCGACCACTACGATTTTGATTTGTACCTTTAGTATATGGATTGCCCTCTGGTGACTTCCGGTTTTGGGGAAACTACGGTCTTGTATATGCTCTTGGGAATATAAACTGTGTTAAGGGTGGAATGGGCCATGGCTTAACGCTATTTTAATACTTTTACTTTAATGTAGACATATTATAATAGCGTATTGTACTACATAGTAGATAGTTTAACGGATCCTTGAGAGATGGAAAATCCCGTAACATCTCTTAAGTTATTGCACTCACGTTGACACTGGACAGGAGATGTCAAACCCCGTAAACATCTCTGACGCCGTCACACTCATATTTTCTTATTCGATTTGACTTATATGAGATATTTTAGTCCTGACTCGAGTGTTTTGTCTTTTCATTACGCTTGGGTCAGCCTGAGCATTTCAGATAAGGTTGAAGATCTATTTTGGAGGACGAAGACGGAGTTTGGTATTACATCATTTGTATTCTACTACCATATTATTTTTCCGCTGCATTATTGTATTATCTCTGATATATATGTAACTCTGATTTATGATGTATAATAATAATCAAATTTATTTATTTAACAGCTTCATGAACTGTTATTTTATTATTATATCTTGTTCCTTCCGCTGCAAGATTCTGAGTTTGCTTCTGTTCTTTCTTTCCTTTTCTTATTTAACCCCATTAACCATCCGCCCTTTTGAATGGTTTAGAATCGGCATGTGTGTCTGATTTTCCGATTTAAACTGTCCAAAAAGGCGGGTCGTTACAGTTGGTATCAGAGCTTTGGTTTAGATTACCTGAGCTCTAGTGGGGAATAACTCATTGAAATAGAGGTAAACTATATGAATGAGTTGAGTGTTTATGAGAGAGCGTATTTGTAATTTTGATATAAAAATGATTTTATATTGTGTTAATTTGTTCCGTTGAGTATTTATGAATTCTGGTTGGTACTTGGGACGCCAAGGTATCGATAGGAATTTCTAAACACTCGAATAGGACAGATTGACATAATATTGTTTTGGATTATATTCTATATATAAAAGACTTATCTTGAAAATTTATAAATTTTGATTGTATTGGTTAGAGATGATAATATTAGATTATCATCGTTTATTGTTGATTAGTCAATATTTCTAACTATTGACTATTGAATGATTTTAAGAAATGAAACTTGTAAATATGATTGACAATGAATATAAATGGTAAATAAAATGAAATAAAAAAATGAATTTAAATTAAGATGGAGAATTTAAATTCCGGTGTTTTGAAAATTTATTAACAAAAATTTGAAATGTATAATATAAGTATTATATGATAGTATATTCGATTAGAAATTGTTTTCAAAGGATTTCAAATGAAGTAAGTGTTATACTCCCCTCTTGACACTAGAGAATGATTTCGGTGATGAGTGCACGCATCATCGACATTTATTTTCGAGAGTCCAAGTGGGGGAGATCACTTAATAATTTTTCTAAACCCTGTTTTGATTAAAATTGAATTTTATTTTGTATTCTCTATAGTATGATTTGATATATAAATTATATAAGTATATATTATTTCAAAACTTGATTTGAAATGAAACCGGGATTGGAATTCTTGAGTTCTTTAATAATTAATGATTTTTCTTTTAATGGTTGAAATGAATTAATACTTGAATCATTACGGAACTTCTGAATTGCGAAATGAGAAATGAACCTAAGAGCTAAGTGAAATATCAATTGAAGTAGAAATCCTTAGAATTAGGAAATTATGAATTTAAAATAAAATTGAAACTGTAAAACTCGCATAGTATTAAATTTCATTCTATAGCATAGATATAACTTACCAAATCATTTAAGAAGTTCAAAAATGTTATATGAATCGTTAATTGGATAATATACAAGTATAGGTTTGAATAATGAAATATGCATTTAATTAATGGTTTTCAAATATAAATAAAATTGTTAGTAAATAATTGGAATTTAAATTAACATTTAAAGGTGATTCACAATTAGGTTAATATAAAATGGAAATACTATATGTGAATGTAAATGTGAAATTAAATTATAGTGAAATTTAAGTAATGACTTAAGAATTAATTAATTGAAAATTCAACTTTGAATGAAAAGAGGTTGTATGTTGTTTAACTACATTCTATTTGCATAACTATAACTTACCAAATACTTATAAAGTTTAAAATGCTAATAAAGATAAGTAGAGGAATAATATACCAGTGTGAGAGTGAATAATAAAATGTGAAGATCTATGGATAGTTGTAAATATAAAGGAAATTTAAGTTGTAAAATGAATTAAATTTAAAATTAATTAAATATGAAATTAGTAAATCGAAACTAATTAAATTTGAATAAAACTAAATGTCAATAAATTTGGAAGTGTATGAAATTAAAATTTTGACTTGGAAATGTATAATTGATTTAGTGTAGATTTTGGATGGATGTTAATGTTTGATATGCATTGGTTGTTAGATGGATGGTAATTGATTAAATAGAATTCATTAGTGTAAATGGAATTGAATAAACGGAATAAAAATTTTTAAATAATTAAATTCAAATTTGAAGCAAAGTGAAATTAAATTGAAGCAAATTGACTTGAATTTAAATTATGAATGAAACAAACTTGAATAAATCGGAAACAAATCGAATGTAAACTTATTTTATGGATAAATAAGAAAATAAACGACTTTGTGTTTGTGATTGTTTCTTAGAAAATTTGAAGTTCGATGGTTTGTACTTTGAAATAATAAAAGCAAATTTTGAAAAATCCAAAATTGTTCAATATATGCTGAAACGAAAACAACCATAACTTTTAAATGGCTAGACAAAATTAGACGATCTTAGACTTTTCGGAAAGCCTAGAAACTGTGCTACATCTTTTGTTTAGAATGTTTTGATAAATACCTTCATCCACTAGGCTTAAAACACCAACAGTAGTCGCTGGCCTGTGCGAAGTAGAAATCTGAAGCACCTTAGTATTCTCGCCATAACTTTTTACTGGTGTATCGGATTTTGACGATCTTGCACTTTCTGGAAAGCTTAGAACTTAAGTTAAAACTTTTGCTTTAAGTGTTTTGTGTTTTGCTATCATTTAGATGGTCGAAAATGGGAATGAACATCGCTGACCTGCGCAATTCATTGCCCAGGCTGAGGCGTATCTTTTTAGTAAAACGGCCGTAACTTTTGAACGGATGGTCCGAATTCGATGATTTTGGACATTCCGGAAAGCCTGAAACGAATGAAATAACTTTTGTTTAGATTCCATTGCCAAATTTTATCGTTAAGTGACCAAAAACTAAGATTTGTTTGCTGTCCTGGAATTGGAATTTCAGTTTTGAAGCTAAACATGTTATATGTATGTTGTTTATGCTAAGTATATCGATCTATCTTTATATGCACGGTTCTAACTTGGTTATTGAGCATTTTAGTAGGTAGCAAAGGGGTTGCGCTTCGCTTGTGGAGCTCGCTTCTTCGTTAAATGCAAAATGCAAGTTAAAATGCTAATAAACGCTTAATAAAAGGTACGTTCTCGGATTTTGGTTTATGTTGTGGTATATTATTGTGTTCCCCATGTTTTGGGATGCCTCATTCTCGTAATGAGATGTATATCATGCAATTATTACCACTGTGAAATTTTTCGGTCCTAGCTGCGCAAAGGAGGTGCTGCCGAAATTTTTCAGAAATCCGGGAGTTAGAAAATTTTGAGAAAAAAAAAATCCTATAACTAAATTTTGCAAATAAGTCAAATATTTGAATGAATCATATCTAAATGATGGTTTCTCCTTCTCCGTTCCTTTTCGAGGACGAAAAGTTTTAAGTGGGGGAGAATGTAATGACCCGTATTTTTAACACTTTAAAAATACGAATTAAAAAGAAAATTTTGATAAAAATCCGAAGGAAATAAAATTTTGTGTTGTTAAATGCGAATTACAAATTAAAATACAAAACTGAATTTTGAAATAACTTATTTGTAAATTAAATATAGATGTTAACTTGTAGTGAATGTAAATAATGAATTGAATTTGATTGTAAACCAAATTGGTTATGATTGTAAACAAAGAATAAATAAAATGGTAGATTTAATAATGGAAGTTTATGTTATTGAAACTAATATAAATAAATGTAACTTAATATCACAGTTGATTGAAAGCAGATAATAACTGAAACTGTAATTCGATAAAGATGTTAATTTGTAATTGAACGTAAGTAAAGATTTAAATTTGAATGTAACAAGTAATTGAATTGAATTGAATTTGATTGTAAACAACGAAATAAATAAAATGTTACATTTAATATTGAAGTTATAATATGGAAATCAACGTAAATGAATGTAATTTAATATTACTGTGAATTTAAATAAGATGATAGCCGAAGAAAATGAAAGTAAATGAATTATAAACTATTGATAATAATGTATAAGTAAATGGTTGATTCAATAATGAAAGTGTAAATCGAAATAAAATAATTCATTTGGAATTAAATAACTTGAATTTGAATTACAATATAATTGAACGCTGAATCTAATATAATCTTTTATATTGGATTTATAATGGAAAACTGCACTGTAAAAGATTGTTAATTACTGTGAAATTAAAAATGGAATTTGTGAACAATTGAAATTTGATTTAAAAGTTAATAATTTAAAATTGGGAATTTTATATTGAAATTAAACAGTCGAATAACTTATTTTTTGAATATTGGATTTAATTAGACAATTAAATCGATAATTTAATAAGTTAAATTTCAGAAATAATTGAAAATCGAGTTAAATATGATTGAAAATGATTTGTAAAATTTTATCTTATCATATTGGAGTTATAGTAATGTTATAGAACTTTTAAAATTGAATTTAAAGTTAATTTGTGAAAATTGAATATTTTAATATTTAATTATCAACTGAAAATAGCCATTTTTCGAACAGTCTTAGAATTGAACGAAACTAGTTCCATTGGATCCGTAATAGTTTGTTGTTGTCGGATTTCAATTTTCGTAGCAATCGGAGTTATCGTTTGATTGTGGCAGCTCGAAACGCATCGAATTGTTTTTAATATTAATTCGGCGAGAGAAAATAGTCATTTTTCAAAAAGTCTCGGATTTCGACGAAACCAGTTTCATCGAATCCGTAATGTCATATTTTTGTAAGGTTTCAAATTTCGTGTCAATCAGATTTACCGTTTGTCCGGGGCGAGCCCAAACGCACAGAAATTTGATTAACCGATTTAATTTTAAATCGACCGTTTATTGCCGTAACTCGCACAGATGATCGAATTAGCTTCCGAAACCTGTTCCATTGTGTTCGGAAGGCGGGGTAAACCTTAGAAACGTCAGCCGGCACGCTTCGTTTGGAGTTCGGAAAATCCGGGATGAATAGTGTCGCGTATTTTTCTATAAAAGCCCCTCACTTTCTCTATTTTCCAAAACAACTTAGGGTTTCAGCCCTAGCCGCCATCTTTTCCATCAATGGACAGAAATTCGTTTTCTTTCCTCCTTAATCTCTCTCAATCCGTAAGGAATTAGCAAAAGTCGTCAACTACAAAGTTGTAGAGGACGACGAGAGCTTCAAATCCATACGGAGATGATCGAAAACGGAGCAACGGATCAACGGGAATTTGCATTTAAAGTTTCGTGTTTGTCCTCAATTTGCATGCAGCAGAGATGGCCGAGATCCATGGCTTTGCAGCCGAGTGAAGAGGAGGGGATGGGCTTTGGAACGGGAGCTTCTGATCGTCTTCAAAGTCATCGAGGAGGTCGCAAGATTCAACCCTAAATCATGAGCATATGGGTTCGGTTTTCATCTGTTAGTCGCGTTGTTCTGGGAGAAGGAAGAGAGGGGGACGTGCGGCCTTGATCTGATGAAGGCAAAATCTAACGGCTGTGATTCATTGAAGGTTGGATTAATAAAAGAAATTGTTAATTAATGTAAATAAAAATTCATGTAACTTTGAAAATTCATATCTTTTTCATACGAGGTCGAAAACGCGCGAAACCAGTTGCATTGGAATCGTGTGGGCGAGCACTACGCTATGCAACTGGACGGGAATCATTTGGGGCTAGAGAAAATTTTGAGTTAAATCGAACGTCGTTCGATTTGATTTAAAATCGTAAAAATCAAGGTGAGTGTTTATACGCTCACAATTGACTAAAATAATTTTGTTAGTTAAATTTGATATTATGAAGTGATATGAATTTACTTGTCGTTGTTTGATAAAAATTTAAATTGTCATATAGATTGTCATGTGAATTCACCGTTGGAAATTTAAATTGACAGTAGATTGAAATTAGGATTTAATTGAAATCAAATTTCCCGATATTGATAACTATGAAATTGCCGTGAATTGTATTGACTATTGGATGATTTATTTCGATGGATGCTAGTGGTTGATATTTAAATGTTGGATGTTTATTTGCTTATATATATCCTGTTATACATGCACATGACACTGTGATTGGTTTAAGTAATATATATTCATCCGTGACATTTAATTGAAATAACTAACCACTTGGCCATAGGATAGAAAACTATATACGGACACCGGGTTGGTTAAATTAAATGATTTTAAAAGTTGTTTTGAAATTATTTAAATGAATTGATTTTAAGAATAAAAATCCAATTTATGGAAATTGAATTATTTTGAGTTGAAGATCGAGATGTTGGAATTTAAACTTGGTAAATGAATTTGTTTAATTATTCGAAGTTTAGATTTTGAAGAAAAAGTTGAAATACGGCGTAAATTTTCGAAAGATTGATTTGTTTTAAAAGATTGGACTTTTAATCGAACTCTAAATATTTCTAAGAAAATTTATATGAAATGATATTTCAAGTGGAGTTTGGAATTGAAAATTGATTTGAAATTGAGATTTAATTAATTTGGAATTTAATTGAAATTCAAAGAAATTTGTGAATTGGACTAAATTGAAACTATTGAATTAAATTTGAAGATAAAATTGATTTGAATAGGATTTGAACTGAAATTGATTTGGAATGTAATACTTAAATGAATTCTTGAAATCCGAATGTTAATCTAAGTTTATTGAATTGGAATTGTTCCAGAAATTAAGTAAACTACTTAATACGGATGTTTAATTTGAAGAATATTCTAATTTGAATACAAAATGGTTTTAAAGCGAATCTTATATTCTTATATAAATATATGAACTATTTTGAAATGTGAAATATTTAAATTTTCGAAATATATTGGAAGTAAAATTGTTTATTTTGTGGTTCAAATATGTATTTGAAATTGATAATTTGAAATGGTTTATTGAGAAGCTGAATCGAGTTGAAATTGATGATTTGAGATTTGATTAAATTTTAAATTCTGGAATTCGAGTTTATGTGAAATCAAAATGAGATTTTGAGGCAAAAAGTGATTTTGAAATCAAAATGAGATTTTGTGGCGAAAAGTGATTTTGAAATCGGAATGAGATTTTGTGGCGAAAAGTGATTTTGAAATCGAAATGAGATTTTGCGGCGAAAAATGATTTTTGAATAGATATGATGATATTTGAAATGGATTTGATTTTGAAGCGAATATGATATTTTGATATCAATTATGAATCGATTTGAAAATGTAAAAGATCGAACCGGTGTGAAAAATATAACGTAGTTATTAAAGAGACCGGGATCGGATATGGACATACTCTCTGTCGATACCGAAAACCACTTTAATAACTAATACACGTGGAGTGTTGATCCAGAATGAAGTGGATGGTTTTGGTGAACGTGTCGATTTGAAGAAAGAGAACGATTTTGGATGACCCCTGACATGACTAAAACAGGAGCCGCGCCGGGCCATTGAATTTCGCCACCTCTAGCGGACACACTTCTTCGATACCATGTCTATTACTTTTGTGATTCGATTTGGGTGCACCCCGCGATTTGGGAGTGTTGTTTCGCGGTGTTGGGGTAGTAGCTGCTATGCCCAACATCAGTCCGGATCACGCAACTACTAGTATCCTAGTTGGTATTGCCTCATGTACCTTGTCATACTGATTATCCTATTCGCGACCACTACGATTTTGATTTGTACCTTTAGTATATGGATTGCCCTCTGGTGACTTCTGGTTTTGGGGAAACTACGGTCTTGTATATGCTCTTGGGAATATAAACTGTGTTAAGGGTGGAATGGGCCATGGCTTAACGCTATTTTAATACTTTTACTTTAATGTAGACATATTATAATAGCGTATTGTACTACATAGTAGATAGTTTAACGGATCCTTGAGAGATGGAAAATCCCATAACATCTCTTAAGTTATTGCACTCACGTTGACACTGGACAGGAGATGTCAAACCCCGTAAACATCTCTGACGCCGTCACACTCATATTTTCTTATTCGATTTGACTTACATGAGATATTTTAGTCCTGACTCGAGTGTTTTGTCTTTTCATTACGCTCGGGTCAGCCTGAGCATTTCAGATAAGGTTGAAGATCTATTTTGGAGGACGAAGACGGAGTTTGGTATTACATCATTTGTATTCTACTACCATATTATTTTTCCGCTGCATTATTGTATTATCTCTGATATGTATGTAACTCTGATTTATGATGTATAATAAAAATCAAATTTATTTATTTAACAGCTTCATGAACTGTTATTTTATTATTATATCTTGTTCCTTCCGCTGCAAGATTCTGAGTTTGCTTCTGTTCTTTCTTTCCTTTTCTTATTTAACCCCATTAACCATCCACCCTTTTGAATGGTTTAGAATCGGCATGTGTGTCTGATTTGCCGATTCAAACTGTCCAAAAAGGCGGGTCGTTACAGCGATAGTGCCCTGCCAAATCTAGAACGGAAGAAGGCGGGAGAATTGAAGTGAAGGACTCTGAGTGAAGGATAGACTCAGTTATCTTTTCGAAGTTGATAGCAGAAGGAGAAGAAGATGATGGCTAAGAAGGAACGTGCTTTGTTGTAGGAGGCATATTTAAAGCCAGTTGCATTTGTGCGAGGGCAGCTGGCGAGTCTGAAACAGAGATGCGAGAGATGGGATCAAATGCAATTGGGTTTTGCACTGGTTTGTATTTGGAAGCTTCAACAACTAGGCTTTTCGGAGCTTTGTCAAGCAATGAACGTTCCTCCTCCTCTATGTTTATAACTTTAGCAGCTTTCTTTAGTGGCTCTGTTTCAGATGATTCCATCAACTTTCTTTTGAAAGTTTTCTTGGTTTTGGCAAAGGATTCAATAATTGATGGCACTCTAGAAATTGAGGGAAGAGGGGCAACACCACTAATGGGCACTGTAAACTGAGAAGCAGGTGTAAAGATGCCAAGCAAATTAAAAGTTAGCGAGATAATTCGGGAAGCGACAGAGATAGAAAGCAAATACTTAGCCCATAACTTACCGGAATGGTCTGCACAGATGGGTGACATGGGAGAAAAGTGTTCAGCATCTCCCAAGGCAAGGAAGCGCTTTCCTTCTGAAGTATGTTGGACCAAAGGGGGTAGTCCCAAAACCCTTTGGCCAGGAAGAAGGGAATGCTTCCTCAAGTTCGAGGGTATTAGCAACTTTAGTCGATTTCCAATTTTAGCAAAAAGCTGAGATAAGATATTTCACCATTCTCTTGTCTGCTTCCTTTAGTTCCTTAGCAGGAGAACCTGGTATAAGATAAAGATTAGGCATGAGAAGTAATAAAATGGAAGAAAGATAATAAAAAATTGAACTTACGAGGGGAAGTAAAGGTCCCGCTAATGTTTGGGAAGTATCTAACAAAGAAAAACTGGGTTTCCTAGTCTTTAAACTTGTTGACCCCATCCGATATAAGCTTCTTCGGGGGGTTAGCTCTGAAGATCTGATGGTTAAGAGCGCTAAGTTTGACTAATCAAGTTAAGTGGTTCAATACTTCCACATTCAAAGAAGGGATGCCAGATTCAAGTGCCATCAACTCCAAAGATTGAAAATAGGTGTATACATTCAGAGATAGCTGATCGGGGCAATTCCAAGATAAGACAAGAACCTAGATAGGAAGTCCTGGAATGGAAGAAACTCTTCATGCCATATGTGTATAGAAGTGTAGGAAAAGAACCCTTAAGGAGGGCTGCTGATGGTGTCGTTTTCTGTAGGCTGAATGGCTTCTACTCCCATGATTCCAAAGCCATTGAGAATAGCATCCACTTCATCTTAAGTGGATATTAGAGAGCGCTTTGAAGTAGCTTCAACTTTCTTGGGGGAACTCATGACTCTGCCAGGTAAAAATGTTTCAGTTAAAATTTTCAAGTTTGATATGGATAGAGTAGTCTTTTAAGAATTAGTTAAACCAATTCAAATGAATTAAAAAAAATCAAACATGAAACTTTAAATTTTTGAAAAATGTTTAAGTTAAAAGTCAAGGACATTGGGCTTCGATAGAGTCGAAAGGAACAAAGACATCAATAATTAGCAAGTACATCTCGACATTGTCGAAAGCCTAAATCAGAGTTCCTTAAAGCTATCGACAAAGTCGAAAGGATAAGTCGAAATATTTGTTCCATTGACACCTTTCAATAGTGACGAAAGCTATACTGGAACCAAATTGCTAAAAGGAGGTATTCCAAGTTAACTTAAAACTTGAACAAAAAATATACGTTACCAACACTCCATAAACCAAGTAAAAAGACCTTTCGACACTGTCGAAACCAGAAACTTAGGTTTCCTAAGAAAAATACAAATGTTGTTGAAACCTCACATACTCATCGAGTCAAAAGGTCCTAAGTTAAACTTACGTGCACTTAGAACGTTTCGACAATGTTGAAGAAAAATAGCTCTAGAGGGTTTCGACTCAGTAGATTTAAATGGTGTTGAAAGGGTCGAAAGGGTCTAATGATTCCAAAAATTAACTAAGGAAAAATGGATTGCAATCGAAACAAGAGGTTTTGACTATGTTGAAACGTTTTGCTATCAAAGGGGTGGATACGTTCTACTTAGCTACATATCCTTTCGACAAAGTTGATCAAAATTGGCACCACAACACCTTTAGACCCCATCGAAAGAGCTATGGAAGCAAAACCAATATTGCCGCCTCAACCTCTTTTGAAGGGGTAGAAAGGTCATTTTATTGTGCCAATTTTTCATATGTACATTTGAAACTTCCAGGTGAAGAAAATAAGTTCCACCGCCTTCTCCAAACCCGATTGCAAATCCAAGGTTTCAAAATCTATTAACTAAACCCGATAAGAAAGCAAGATTAAAAAAAAGAAAATAAATAAATATGGATTTCAATAGGAATTGACCTTTTTTGATTTCAAAAGTGTAAAAACCATTTTCAAACTGGAAATCCAAATTCTCTAAAAAGTAGCAGAAAATCATAAATGTTGAAATCGAATTTAGAATGAAGGATAAAACTCATCGATTCATATAACTGAATCGTGAAGTTATCTCATGAAAATTGAATCATGAACTTAATCGATTCACAATAAATTAAACCATTCCTCAGAAAAATCGAGATTCAAACAATTTTTAAATCAAAATCCCAATTTTGAAATCTGAAAAGATGAAATTTACCATGAAAAGTAAAAAAGAGGAAGAAGAGTAGAAATAACCTTGAAATAAAATTTAAATCTGATTAATCTTTGATTTGAAGAAAGGAAAGTTTGAGAATTTCTAGGATTCTTTTACTGGTACTTGAATTTCAATTTGCAGAAAAGTGGAAGAAGAAGAAAAGGAGAAGCATACTTTATAAGAAAAGTCGCCCAGAATTATCAACCGCTAGATAAGATTTGAATAGATGGTCCAGATCCACACGGGAAGACCAAAAGGCAGGAAGCTTCTAGGTTTTGACAAAGTTGACTTGAAAAGTCAAGTGCATCCCTTTGCGGGGGGGCAAGTGTTACTCCAAAAATCACCTTCTGACTTAGTCGGAACCATTCCAAGTAGAGAACGGAAGAAAGCAAGAAGGAAAAACACCAGCTAGACCTATCGAAAGAGTCGAATGGATGCTACCGTTAAAGTCTGGAAGCTTCAAAACCATTCGAAGGCATCGGAAGGTCTCAACAACAAAGGTCCAGTGAGTTCACACCTTTCGAAGGGGACAAGGGAGTCAAAAGCACCCTTCTGCCTTTAATAGCCACCTTTCGACTGGGTCATTTCATATGCATGATGGCCTTTCGATTGAGTCAAAGCAACACCTTTCGAAGACAATGTGAACAGCTGCCTGCATATACACCGAACCATTCGAAACCAATGGTTTTGCCTCCATTCAAACTGCTTGAAAGCAAGTAACATCTTGAGCAACCCCTTCGAAAGCTAGGGTAAGCCTTTCGAATCGGACGAAACCAACGTGGTCCGGATGGGTTTCGAGTTAGATCAGAAACAAGAGCATAGGTGTAACCATCATCATCGGAGCCAATGAACAATACCTACCGATAGAGTCGGAACCACTTACAAAGCAATGCAAAGTAAAGAGGCGCAGCCCTTCCTTTCGACAAAGATGAAACATACTTAAGTCATTCGACAGCCACCTTTCGACCAAGTCAGAAGTATCTGGGTCAAAAGGTGCTGACCTGCATCAATAAATAAGACCCAAGGGGTCAATTTTTGGGAATCTGATTCCTCTCATTCCAAACTTGTACTTCTTTAATCAAAAGTGTTGTAACCCTAATTACAAGATTAATTTGGGAATTTAAGGAAATAAATCCATCGTTTTCTTATAAAGGGAAGTCTTGAGTATATTAGATAATATATCATTTTGTTAAAGTTCTTGTCAGTTTCACTCTTGTGTTCAGGTTTCGCTTTCATCGAAAGGCCACTATCGACACAGTTGAAACCAAGCAAGATTTAAACAACTTCAAGTAACCTTCCACCGAGTTTTAGCTTTCGACAAGGTCGATACAAGGTCACAACTTACTTGAACCTTCAACTAAAATAAGGAGTTAAAGGATTTGGCTTTCGACAAGGTCGAAACCGTACACCAAAGCACTATAGCTTGATATTACTAATCTAAACCCAAGAAGGTTAATCTCACTGCTTTTGAAAAGGTCGAAACCCTAATTCAGGTTCGTGGTTCAAGCCTTATCACTAAAATCACCTCATCCCTGACAGGGTCGAAACCTTAGTAACTGATTCTTAAATAAGTCTTTGCTACACCACCATCAAGGCATTCGACAAGGCCGTAACCGTCAAAGGAAAACTTTCTAAGATACCTAATTTGAATCAAAAGGAAGGCTTTTGAAGGGAAGACCTATACATCTCAGCAAAGACGGAAGGCCATTAAGCACTTAATCCAATCCTTTCAACACAGTCGAAAGGTCTGCCTGAGCAATTTCCACCTACCGAAGCCTATTCAAAAAGGAAATTCAAGAGGGATACATTACTTCCCTTCTATTCTACTTGCCTAAAGGATAATTCTCATTCCTTAGCATAACCTTGGGGTGTTGACAAGAAATCTTGTTAATAATTCTCTTAACTTCTTTTTTGTCTATGCAAATAAATGAGATTGACTTGGAAAAAAAACATGTTGAAACATATCATCGTCATGACAAATATTATAAAATGACAAACAAGGATGATGATGTTTCGATATTGGTAAGTTCATAGAACTTGTGAATATCCAAGACGATCTTATATCAAGTTATTACTTTTCACTTCTAACTTTCACAACATTCATTCATAATTTCTATAACATGCCAAACCTATTTTTTATGTCAAATACACCAAAATATATGTTGGAAAGAACCGAATATGTATTTTCATAATATAATCGCATTTCAACCGATTTAACATATGTTAAATACAAAGGATTTCAAAGTGCATTTATAGCAACAATTTCACTTCAAACATTCACAACACACTTCAACATCACAAATAACATTATCAAACATGTAAACAACATGTCTTGGATATGGTACATGTTTTAGTGGGTTATAAGAGAGATTATACTACATATAATATTATCACTTGGTTTCCAAAGCAAGGAGGGGTTCAAAAGTAATAACTTGTATTGTTACCTATTTTTACTTATATTTAACACAACAGACATTAATACACAAACTATAAAATTCAATGGTGAGTAAACTCACCCATGCCTAAGCCAAACCAAGATGCAGATAATTACACTAGGAGTGCAACGGTGAAGACGGTGTCTCAATTTAACATCATATGCAAAATATACGAATTTTATAAGAAATAAAGTTTAAAAATAGTAATTAATTAGCTTTATTAATTAATAACTTACCTAATCTTGTCTTGCCCAATATCCAACTCCCTGTATATAGAAACATGTACAATGAAGCTCAGCACATGCACACCCTCTCTCCTCTATCGCACACAACACATTCGACGGAATCATGCACCGTCACTTGCATCGCGTCACACGTCGCATGCTCTTCGTGATGAACCCCACGAAATGAAGCTTGGATTCCTAAACCTAGCCACAACTTGATGTCGTCCCATTGCCATACAAATGTCATGAATTAATCTAGTGCACCAGAGCTTCTCCAATCAACTCCACTCCTCGAGCCAAGTCCAAACTGTCTTCGATTCGACCTAAGGCATCCATATTCAATTTTTGACCGATGCCCCCCTTTTACTATTCCACTATGAAACAATTAGCTTCAGACAACCGGAGTTCATGTGGTTGCTTTGGGAAGGCACATGCCGCCAAGGAGAACACTGCCATGCCCTCTATTTCACGAAATACTTCCTCCTTCATCACCAAAGCCCAACCGTAGTTGAAGACTACAAATAAGGACCATCCCCAAACACTGCGGCACTCAACTTCGACACCATAGATGCGTAGCCCTCCTTTACACAAGTCCAACAGATCTTATTTCATCGTCTATTGTTTCTTATAGCTCTCAATTTAATTTATTTTAAGTGGCTGTTGAGTTTCTTGAGTTTACAGACGATGAAGAAAGAAAGAAAAACGAGGAAAGTGAGAGAGTGAAAAATGAGGGGGTTATTTATAGTAAAAATTATATATAATATTTAATCTCTTAAATAAATTGCAATACATTTTGGGTTCACATGACCGCGCAGTGCATTGGATCATCACGAAACTCATCGGCGTACATCACCTCATCATTTCGGTTTTAATGACACTAGTTTCGTCGCAATCCGATACAGTGCCCTAGAATGATAATTTCACGTGTTTTGAGACTATTTATCGATAAATCTATTTTTGGTCGCATTATAGATATTTCTTTGAACTATTTATTTTTATAAACATTTATAAAAAACAAGTTTTCCTTCATTAGTTATTATTTAAAAAGGGTTTAACAAGGTTATTAAATCAATTTAATCACATTACATCTAAAAGATTCAAATATTTAAAATAACCTGATATTTAAACATGACGTGTTCGAAATTCTGGTCATTACAGATTCGTTCTTAAAGAATTCCTTTTCTTGCCTTGGAAACCCATAGTGTCCACATGCTTATTCTTCCCAGAAAATGGAAGCAAAGTTTTATTCCTTAGAGCCATGTCCATAACAACATTGATTGAATCTCTAAGGTGCAACTTCGTTGCCTTAGAAATCTCTGCCCTTTGTCCCCGAATGAAATTTTTGTTCTTCTTAAGTAGATTGTTAATGATTGTGTGCCCATGTCTTGACAGCTCATCAAACTTAGTTGCATATTCCAACACAATTATCTTACCCTGTTCTAACTCTGAGATTCTTCGAAACAAAGTAGACTTAGCTGCCTCAAACAGAAATTTCTTTCTGAACCTTTCTCTAAAGTCATCCCAAGTGAGCCCCTCATTCGACACTCCTATAGTAATATTGTTCCACTAATATAAAGAAACTCCTTGCAACTGTCTTGAAGCCAATCTCCTCTTCTGATAACCATTCAACACTAAGTCGGTAAAAGTCCTTTAACATTAAAGATGCTAATCTTCTAATTCATTGTTTCTTCATCCCCAAGAATGATTTTCCACCTAAGCTAGTATAATCCTGACTCAACATGGCATAGTTATTGCAAGTAGCACTATAGGCATAGCAGCTCCCGCATTACCAGCATTTCCTTCAGTCAGTCTAACTACTACTCCAGCTTGCATCATATTGACAAAAAAAACAGATACACTTTCCATGGATCAATTAGTGCTGCTCCAGCACCCACATTAGCATATGCATTAACATTGGTGGTTTAGTTAGAATTCCTTGCATTAGCCGAAAAGTTTCCATTAGTTGTGGTGCTTCTTTTACCCAAGTTTAGTCTTCCACTTATGATATCCATTCCTCGTAATTTTTGTACGAGTCATTATGAAATATAGAGGAATGGTTAGAGATAAATGGGAGAGTATATATAGTTTTACATACCTATATATATAGAAAATAATAATTACATTAATTCAATGCTATCCCATGTTAGAGCTAGGCTAATACGTAGAGGGGTAAATGGGTATATTTCAAAAATGTTATACCATTTAAATCTTTATTAGGCCTATGTAGTCTAAATTTATTTAAAACTTTCTAAATTTTGTTTTAAATAAAATAAATATTTTATTTAATTGATAAATAATATTTTATTTTATAGTTTATATTAAATAATATATATATATATAAGTGTGTGTCTATGCACGCGCGCGTGTATGTTATACACATTTGTGTGTACATGCACGTGCAACATAGTAGATTGTATATGGTTTGACATGTGCATATATGATGTTGGGATTTAACTACAACAGACATGTTAGCCTCTCTTGTATACAAATGTATTATCTAAATATATACATATAAACATCAAAATATAATACAAGTAAAATAAGTACACAAATACAATTATATATATATTATAATGAATTAATTGTAAATAATTTATATAAGGCATTCATGAAATTACACACACACAAACATACACAAATATACGCACACAGATATATAAATATTATTCAATCACAAAATTATATTTCAAATATTAGTTTATGAAATAATTTTAATTTTAGTACGAAATCCAATTTTTTTAAAGGTAATATGTATATAGTGTGTGTGTGTGTAAACACACAATTAATTATAAACACATATTAAGGAAAATAATAATAATAAAATTATAAATAAATATGCTTACAATATTATTTTTGGCCCAAGTAATTATACTCAGTTCTGTGTAACTTTTTAATAATAAAAAACAATTTTGTTATTTAAAATCCGTAGGGAATTTTTTTAAACAGGAAAATGGGTACAGGGAAGAAGTTGCAAAAAAATTTAGTCTCAAGGACAACAGGTTTGTTTTTTAGTCTAAAGGACATTTTTTAGTGTAAACAGAAAATGATAGTTACAATTATCATTCTATGATTTGCACTAGAAAGTGTCCTTCTGCCTAAAAAACAAACTTGTTGTCCTTGAGACTAAATTTTTTTGCAACTTTTTCCTTGAGCCTAAAAACCCCTTTTTTAAATACATAAAATATTTTTTTTTCTTTTTATTCGAAAGTTAAAATTGTAAAATACTTTGCATATTTTTTATAGAATTTAATTTTTTTGTAAATATATATTTATTTTATTTGTATAACCTATTTTGCATTAAATAAACAATTAAAAAGTATATAATATATCGGTGGAAAAAAAAATCCTTTTTTTATTTTCTGGTGTTTACAGCCGAAAGCATTTTAGACAGGAATAAATTTTATAAAATTCAAACCTCTATGATATTAAACCATTTAAATATAGATTTTAATTTATTAAAATCATTTAATAACATTATATTATTTTAATTTTTTTATGGCTTGGGCAATAGGCAAGCATTCATGTACAACATAATATATTTTTTGCATATATTTATACAACCATTAACATTCGATAATACATTGATATTTGGATTCTTGATATCAATTTTTGACAAAGCTAGCATTAAACATGAACGAGCATATTAGACATTATAAACAACAAATATTATCTTTCACCAAAGCCTAATTTTTCATAACTTGAAACGAATAATATAACTCACTAAATTGAATCTTGTATCCAAAAGTTGCTAGCTTCCCGAGCACAACTACTATCGACGACTGAATTGACTTTAATTTAATGTTAGAAATGCTTGAAAAGGTGGAAGGGCGAGGTAGAATATTCGACTAGAAAATAAGATGAAGGGGAGGCTTATATTATTTCTTGAAAATGAATGTCGTAGTGTTTAAATAAGAGAGAGTCTGAGGAATAAAAGGAAGCCGGATCAACCTTTTTCTCTTACAATTTCTTTTCATTTAATTCAAAATCCAATCTCCCAACCCCTTTATTTTAGCTGACATGCCCACATCAAATCGTAGCAAAAAATTTAAGCCCATTGATGGGCCTCTATACCATTTCAAGTTCAAATAATAATTAACACATTTAAATCTAATTTAATTGCTAATGATATCGTATATCGATAAGTATATTTATAACAATTATATACACACTATTTAATATTGTTCAATACACATCAAATAAAATTTTATAATTAATATTTCATAAATATTAATTAGTTTAATTCATTTATAACAACTACAAATTAATTAAATCGGGTGGTAAAAGAAGTATTCAACGTGCCGGTTGTGTGACTCTTAGGTGTAAATTTGGTCACGCTTCACACGTCACTTAACAAATGGTGTTACATTTTAATCAATTTATCGCTTACTTTGTTTCAGCAAAATCCAATTATATTGTATTAAGTGTTACCCGATAGTGACAATTATTTACACAAATTCTCTTCGTCAAAACCATATCTCTACGGACTTATGGAATTTAGTAATAGTCAAAATTCCAATATCATCCATATTCAACTTTACAGTCCAAACACAAAGTCATTGGTTCAATAATTACAATTATTATTAACTGAACTACTCTGACCATAGACTTTGACTTCAGTTGATCATGATACTAACATCATATAACCGAGGAGACGAATCCTCTCTTCAATAGAGTTTCACTTCTAATGCTTCCACTTGACCCAACTATAGTCTTTCAACGGACGTTGTGCCATGATTTAACTATAATCAAAGTGGAGATTCCATATTCAAAACCGATAGTATTCTTAAATCAAGAGAACTTTGTAATTTTGTCAAATCGATATTATCTGTTTGACCTTAGTTATATTAATAAAATAAAACTATCAAGTGAGTCATTCCATAGTTATCCAATAACTACTAGTACGTAGTTCCTTGGTGCCCCCAGTAGTCATGAGTAATACACTTCCTAACACTTAGAGAGCGTTACGTAATCTAGTCTGAAAGGATGTATTGGTATCCAATCTCGATACATCTTGACCAAGAATATTTAAAATGGTATGCTATTTTATTATGATAAATCACAAGATAAATCACTTATGATTACAACACATTGTAACTTCTATCACAAAAACATACCATTTGTGGATTTTCAATTAAATATACTTTTAATTTAATTAATTAATTAGCACAAAACATTATATCAAGTATATATTAGAAAGAAAACACTTTTTATTTTTAAATGATTGTTTATCGAGTTAGACATATGTAACAAATCAATAATTGCCCCAAGAGCATATCCCTTACTCTATCAATCTCTTACTTGCACTTGGCACCAATTATGGAATCTCTATCCTATCACTTCGATTGGTTTAATGACAAATGATCGAGTTAGAACCTTCACGAATGGATCTGCTATGTTGTTTTAATTATCTACTATGTCAATCAACTCTCTCTAATGCTAATAAACTACCTTTATCATGTGGAACTAGTCAGAGTATGTTTCTCGACTTCTAGTGAGCTCTTATCATTATATTGTTATCATATAACAATAATTTAGCATTCTCAATACTTGGAATCACCCCTAACTTAGTTTTAAATTTATGAAATATTTATACATTGCTTTTATCGTGGCACTAATTAAGGCGAAGTACTTAGCCTTTTCGTTGAATCAACCATAACATTTTATTTAGAACATTTCCAACATAAAGCTCCTTAACTAAAGTTTCGACATGAATTTAATACTGACACATTGTACTCAATATCACTTATGAAGTTTGAGTCCAAATAATCTAAGGAGTTCGTTATTTCTTTAAATAATTCTTTAGTATTTCATAAATACTCGAGGACAGTCTAAAGTACCATTTAGTGATCTTAACTTGGATTTGATATTTGCTTCATGTATCAAATTAATAAACAAAATACAATATTATAGATATTACAGCATGTATGATAATTCCTATTGTCGATACATAAGGAATCCATCTTTCATGTTCTATATTAAACATTTTAATATGTGCCTTTGCATATTGTTTGGCACATTCCTAACACCTTTCATACATATTATAAAAGATATAATTTAAAAATCCAATATCGAGTATCAAATATCCAAGTATTACTGAATATAACATAAGTATATCATTAAAAATCAGCAGTATGTTGTTTACTTATAGTCTAAAAATATCTATGTACCTTTTTAGTGATTCTTTCTTATGGACACACGCTTCTTCTGCATTTTGACAAAAAATCAAAACTCGATATTTCAATCAAAATACTTATTCAATTCTGAAGCTTAGAGAATGATACTTTTTGTGTTGTTTCTTAGATCATATCTAAAAACCCCACAAACTCAATATCGCTTCCATTGATTTGAGGCACTTTGGTTGTTATGTGCAAACTGTCTATTCAAAATCATTATTTTGAATTTCCATTTCAACAATATGTACCAAACACAAAGTTGCATCAAGCAATAATTTTATAATTGAATCCAAATTAACTTGATCTCCATGAATAACAAATCTATTCATCAATTTCAACAAATTGAAAGTTACATTATTATTCTTATTAAAGTTTCCCATTATATTCCAACTGCATTAGTCTTACTTTTGAGGACTCATTCACGGCTAATGTTCATATCTCTTCGGGTACAATTACCAAAACCATATTTTGGTAATGTACTTGGAATCCTTTTTGAATTTTTGCATCATACCATATGGTAGAGTCAATTGTGATGACTTGCCTTTTCGATACTAATACATCCTAGGTATTCATGTGCCGAAAATTCAAGTGTTGGAGAGGCAGATAATCAGGGGATTTTTAAAAAGAAATAAAGATAGAAGATAGAATAATAACAGAATCTCACATTTGTATTAGTGGAAATTAGCCACAAGGGCCTCTTTAGAAAGTGGAATTAGTTTCTAGGACACACAACTGAAATAATTACTTTCAAGGAAAAAACGTAAAATAATTAGTTTCTAGGGCCTAAAAAGCTATGAAATTATGTCCTTGAAAGTAATTGGACTGCTAACTTTGTCCTTGAAAGTAATTATTCTGCTGACTTTGTCCTTGAAAGTAATTTCTTTGAATGTGTGTTCTAGAAACTAATTGGACTGCAAAGTTTGTCCTTCTGGTGAAATGCCCCTTTGCATTAATTATACATATGGAAAGTACATACAATCACTCCAAGTAATTCATCAGAGTTACGATAAGTAATAACCCAGCTAGTGATAGTTATAACTGCCTGTCCATGCAGAGTTTGATAGATACTAAATACATACTACATGATACAATGGAAATTTGAAATAGATCACTATTGACAAAAGGACCCTCCAGTGTTCATGCTCCATGCTCCTTCCAAAATGCTCCAAGCTACCTGACTACTTGGCTATTTGTAAAATAAGGCACCCAAAGTTTAAGTGAAAATTAAAATAAACTCCAGGTCGGTCATGGGACTGGTGTGAGAAACTCAAAATACGAGTATTTGAAAAAAAAGTTATCTTATAAGACCACGCCCCACATAAACACGGAACGAGTTTTTACCTTATGATAACAAAATCATTTCTACAAAAAATTCAGTGATATTATTTTTAATGACGTTCTTTGAAAACTTTTCAAATAAACATATTCAAATAGCCGAAGTTGTTATATTGGTTAAATTTGACGGCATAACGGGTTTACAACTAAAACTGAAGGCATTTATTGGAGATTTGAATTTCCAATGAATAGCGAGGTAAGGGACTACCTCACATACCGTACATGTTACCCGACCACGTGGCCCGGCTACAAGGCACTAGCTATAGAGGCTGTGATTAGAAAACTCGAGTCAAGACAGGACTGGAAGTGTGAGGCTCAATATAACTTGGGTAGGTTGACCTGCGTATGCGGTTCGGTGGTAGACGTTCGCCCTACCTAGTTCCGTTTGATCGGTTCGGTCAGGACATCCCGGGAAAGGTCGCTCGATAAGAATGGTTCGGCACTTGGTGAGTCAGCCTCAGAGGAAATAGCTCATCTGACTCGGTATTTAGTGGTTCGGTCTCGGAGGGTTCGGCACCAATGGCTCGGCCATGTCGACTCGGCAATTGATGGGTCGGCCTTGGAGGGTTCGACACGAATGGCTCGGCTATGTCAGTTCGGCCATGTTGGATCGGTCTATGTAAGTGATGTAGGAGTGGGTCGGCCATGGCCATAAGGTCAGAAGTGATACGGCCGGCATTTTTTTGTTTCGACTAAAACCTCCACTTGCTTCGAGTTACGTGAGAGCAAACTTCGAGTCACTCGTGAGGAAACCCAAGCTCGGCCAAAGTGGGTCGGCGACCCCCGTTCGGCGTCAGAGGATCGGTATGCTCGGTCGGTGTACATGAGTTGTCAGTAGTGGGCCCAAGTGTCTTGGTCACAAGCCTACTCAGGAGAACCGACTTATCTTCGCCTATAAATAGAGGGGCAGGGGTACAGTGAAAGAGGCCTTTTTTTGGGAACTCCAGGGATACTCTGCCATTTTTGGTATTCAACTCTTTTCTACTCAAACTTGCATTCAAGCTGTTTGTTTACGGATTGTATCTATATTCAACTAATCGGTAAAGTAATAAAGATCATATTCAAAGTGGACGTAGGCAGTTACGCCGGACCACTATAAATCCGGTGTTTCCTTTTCTGTTACTGTTTTAGTATTCGATTATGTTACTTCTCTATTTTAATTTACTTTCTTCATTAATCTCTCTACATAACTCTATTCAAGGGTGTTAGTGACCAATTTTGGTGCTAACAGTACATTTCTAGAGGAATGCACCGAGTATCAACATCTTCAAAACCTCTGCAAATTAAGACCTGCCTACCCAAGATCAATAGATGGTATGGATAGCACAGAATATGATATTACTCGGCCGTTTCCGACCTATCTGGGATCCCACAGCATACACCGCATAATTTAAACCCGACGTCATAGCTGGTGAAATAAATAGATATAAAGGTGACATCATACCCTAATGGTTGCAATCCACTTAGCCTTAAAGCTACCCCTGTTTCACAATTCCTCGGATGTGAGGCTTGAGGTAACATTTACCTTTCTTAAAACATTTTTACATAAAATGCCACATTGCCATTTCCATCAACACACGATTGATTTCAGCAAAGGAACGACCTCTAAGCTCGTACGTCTCAAAGAAGGATGTTAAGCATAAGAGGGGTTATCTCCTATAATTCCAAATAGATGTATGTTTGTAGAGATCAATGTACTGTGTTCTTAGGAATGCAATGTCAGACATTCACTCATACAAGTTGTCCAGGAACAGGACCAGCCACAGGAACTCTCCTACCACATCCTATTGGGCATCTCCCATAGGATTAGTAGCGAGTTGTCTTTACATACGAAGATCCCAGAATGAAGGGACCAGTGTTATTTATTTGTCTCGGGAGCTACTCTGAAATTATCAACATACAATCCTTTCTTTATGAAGATCCCTGCCTTCAACTTCATTGTCTTTAATCATGTCTTCACTTTCGAACTCATAAATTGATTCAAAGTGGTTTACGGATAGGAATCCCCCAAATTCGACCCTGGTTTTTCCGAACTAATTATCGATAAAAAGTTGTTTAAGTGGGAGATTAATATTCCATTAGTTTGTATCCTTTTGTTCGAAATATCTTCTTAGAGATATATATCTTTTAAAACCATTTATTTTCAGTATATACGGGATCATTAAACCTCTCTTTAACTGAATTAAAATCAATTCTCATAAAGCATGTTGCAAAACCTTTTTGAGTAAAAAGGATCGATAAAATTTATACTAATTCTACTCAACATCCATTTCTGTATTCAACCTTTACTATCTGTTGAATAATGGTGAAATCACCTTTTAAATTCACATAAATAGTACAGGTTCCCTTTTCGAAATTTAATACCAAGTATAAGAAGATTATTTCTATATAATCCAAGTTGTATTAAATTTGGAAAAATTGAATCTTTTATACTTGCCTCGTTTCTTGCATTTTGACATTATCTATTCCTTGCACTAGAAAGAGGCCAGGTGAGCCAAGGCACTGGTTGCTCCTGAACATCTTCTTAGTTTAAGCACCTCACATTCAGATCTCATAAATAGAAAAATCTAGTCTACTCATCGGCTTTTTAGAGCCAAGATTAGATCATTTATTTAAACTCTTTTGAAATAAATTATAAAAACTCCACATTATCTTTAAAATACTTAGTTATTTATTTGAAAACATTTATAAAAGATTTGGGAAAGAATATTAAGTTTAAAGCCATATTTCAAAAGTTATTAAAAGTGCTGCAGAAAGTGTTGCGAGTAGTGCTTTTAAGTTTATTTGATCAAAACAATTTTTCTATCACTTAGAAATTCATTTTATAACTCAAATATCTTTTAAAACATTTTAAAATGAATTTATTCCATATTTTTAAAGAATTAAAAATATCAATTTTAAAAGATTAGTCGCTTTGGTTTCCGAACTGCCAAACTGCGACTATTTTGAAATCGTTTTTGCTCATATTTCAAAATCTACTAAACGAAATCTCGATCGTTTTCTTTTGTTTGAAAACTATGATTATAAGAGTTTGGAATCTTATTCCAAAGAATTCCAACCTGAATCCATCATTTAAATGCATTTAACTTTCTACGGCGTGAAATCGCGAACTACCGTTACACGACGCGCCTATTTCTGACTCATTTTTCATAACTTGTCAAAACTTCACCAAATTAGATTTTAGTGTTTATAAAACATTTATAAACCATTTAAAATCATTTCAAAGGGTTTTAGTGATTCGATATCACTTTTATAACTTGATTCGGGAAGTGATTTCCTTGTGTAATATCGACGTGTATTTAATGTGACTTGTTTACACAATTAAACACTAATTAAAAAAACTAAAACTTGATGATCAAAGCATAGTAAACATCCATTTCAATCATATTACATCATCATTATATATACACACACAAATATATATATATATAGTTTCTCACTTGATTTTCGATCGGACTAAACTTTAAAATAGTTGTAGCTCCGCTATCTCAAAGTCAAAACTCACGACTAGTAGCACAAATGCTCCTAGCGGGTTCGACCTTTGTCTTGGAGGCTTGGAAGGGCTTATACCTGCTCGGAAAATGGTTGTGGAGGGCTTGGTTGCACACGGCCTTGGTGGAGGAGAAGGAAGATATCACTAGCTTGAACTTTGGTTCAAAGTTATATTGATTTTGGCATAACTTTGTTTTGAGTTGTAATTTTTTCTTTCTTAGGCAATTGAAGCCATTAATGTAAAGGAAAAAAGGATGAAGGGCTTAGGAATTTTATGAAGAAGAAGTGTGAATGAAGTGAAGATGAGTGGTGGTATTTATAGGAAAAAAATGGATAAAATATCATGATATATCCACACAAACACATCACCATTTCATCACCACCACTCCCCCTCTCCCCTTATCATTCTCGGTCGAGCATTCCCCTCTTCCCCATGTGTGTAGCCATGTGCTTGTACTTAGAGTGTAAGAGTTTGGCTTTGGGTTTACTTAAGGATGAAGTTTTTTGGAAAATATCTTGGATATTTTGTAATATATATGCATATGAATGTACAAGTATACTTGTAGGTATATATGTGTTCATGTGCATATGAATTTGTTCATGTATATGTACATGTATGTGTGCATATGTATATCTCCAATGATTCACAACGTTGCATAACTTTTCTATGTTAAATCGTTATAGATTCCAATTTCATTTTCCGATCATATTTTCACTTCTTATTTAATATATATATATATATATGTGTGTGTGTGTGTGTGTGTGTGTGTATTTATAAACAAGGTTTGATAATAATATTTCTATCATTATATAATAATTAAAAGGCTTATTTAATAATTATTAAATCATATAAACTCAATTTAATTTCAAAAATTATTTAGTCCAAAATAGTGATATTATTAAAGATGTCATAAAGAGATTTATTCTCAAAAATAAAATAAATAATTTTATCACATATTCTCATGCATATATATAAATAAATTTATGTATCCATCTCCATGCACGATGTCTGATGGTCCAAGAGTTGTTTATTGATAAAACGATTTTCGATCATTTTACCGATTTAAAGAAGATTTTTTTGTAAATACTTATTCAAAATAGGATTACTATTATTTATTTTGGTTTAGAACATCACATTTGTGTTATAAAAACTTATTTTTGAAAAATCTTAAATTAAATCACCTTTTTTCTAAGTGATGAATTTATGGGTCATTACAGACTTCCCTCCTTAAATAAATTTCGTCCTCGAAATTAAAGATGAGAAGAAGATAACTCAAAAGGAAAATATCATATATGATGAAATATATGCAAAGCTATGATAAGTGGCTACACCATAGGTGGTGAGTGCACTATCTCGAAACAAAATATATAATTTATACATCCATCCTAAACTCTAGATATGCCTTTTTTATCGTATTATCTATTTCCTTTGTACAGTTATTAGCACCACTACTCCATTGAATTTTAACTAATTGCCCAACCTTTCTCCTTAATGGCATCTCATCACGATCCACGATTTTATTAGGTTGTTTGATAATTGTTAAATTGGGCTTGACTTCTAAATCCTCCGGGGCAGCTGTTTTTATGATCTGTTCCGAATTATACATATACTTATGTAAATGGGATACATGAAACACATTGTGTACACATGACAACCTCTTTGGTAGTTCTACTCGATAGGCTAATAGGTCAATCCACTCTAGAGTAGGAAAAGGTCCAATATATCGTGGAGCTAGCTTCCTAGTTCTTCCAAACTTCATGCTCCTTATATTGGAGAGATCTTCAGAGATACCTTGTCTCCAACTGAGAATTCTAAATTTCTATGCCTTTGATCGGCGTAACTCTTTCGGCTGCTTTCTACTTCTTTCATTTTCTTTCTGATCATGTCCACTTTCTCTGAAGCTTCTCGGATCATATCAGGACCAAGTACTAAACGATCTCTGGTTTTGATCCAACATGTTAGGGATCTACATGGATGACCATACAAGGCTTCTTAAGGCGCCATATCAATATTGGCCTGATAGCTTTTATTATAAGAGAACTCTATCAAATGAAGGTGGCTTTCCCATGAATCTCCAAAGTCTAATACACATGCTCTCAGAAGATCCCCCAATACCATATTTACTCTTTCGAATTGCCCATCAGTCTGGGGATGATATGCGGTGCCTATATCTAGCTTTGTTCCCAAAGCTATCTGTAAGGCTTCCCAGAACTGACTGGTAAAGATTGGGTCTCGATCTCTTACGATGCTGGTTGGAACTCCATGTAGTCGAGCAATCTTCCTCGTAAATATATCAATTAAGCTTGAGGCTGTTCTTGTGGACTTTACTGTGATGAAGTGTGCGCTTTTAGTCAATCTATCAATGACAACCCATACGCCCTCATTCCCTTTCCTTGGTCGAGGCAAGCCATCGATGAAATCCATGGATATTTGGTCCCATTTCCACTTTAGAATCTCAAGTGTTTGGAGTAGTCCGTCAACATTTTTCTGATCACTCTTGATTTTTGACAATTTGCGCACCTACCCACA
The DNA here is from genome assembly GCA_030737815.1 of Allium fistulosum. NCBI lineage: Eukaryota > Viridiplantae > Streptophyta > Magnoliopsida > Asparagales > Amaryllidaceae > Allium > Allium fistulosum. The sequence continues at coordinate 743,917,846 of CM060905.1, read as the reverse complement.
TTGATGGAAATGTCTCTCTTTATACCACCCCACCAGAAAGTCCTTTTCATATCTCTATACATCTTGGTAACTCCGTGATGTATTGCGAGTAAATAATTGTGACATTCGATTAATAATCCCATCAACATTGGGAACACATATCCTTCCATTCATTCTTAGAATTCCTCGCTTATCCACTTTGAATCCTATCCATCTTCCTGGTATCACATTCTCCTCTACTTCCCTGGCTATCCTTGCAATAATTGAATTCTTGAGACGAATTTCCTTTATATGACAGATTAATGATGGACGCACTACTAAATGAGCTATAACGACATGCATTCGGCTTACTGCATCTGCCACAACATTGGTTTTATCCCGTGTATATAGAATATCCAAGTTATATGATGCGAGGAATTCTGCCGACGTTGCTGCCTCATATTCAAGTCCTTCTGAGTGAAAATATATTTCAAATATTTGTGGTACGTAAAGAGATCAAACTTTTTACCTATTTAAAGAAGGAATATTATTTAATTAAAGTTTATTAAAATAAATCGTAAAGAATTCTTACTCAACAAATAATGTCTCTATATTTTTAATGCAAACATCACGTCTAATAGCTCCAAGTCGTGTGTCGCATAATTCCTTTCATGGATCTTCAGTTGTCTACTCACATATGCGATGACCTTTCCATGCTACATCAGAACTGCACCTACTCCTTCCCCACAAGCATTAGTATACATGGTTAAATAGCTACTTCATCAGCAATAGCTAATACGGAAGTAGTAATTTACCTCTTCTTGAGTTCCTGAAATGCTTCTTCACATTTCTACGTCCACTCAAACTTAGCATCCTTCATTGTCAACTTTGTTTAAGTAAGAGGAAATTTTGGAGAAATCTTGAATAAACTTCTGTTAATATCTGGCTAATCCCAAGAAGCTATGTATGTCCTTTGGAATCTGTGCTTGTCTCCAATCTTGTATAGCTGAGATTTTTACTGGGTTTATTAAAACTCCATTCCCTGACAAAATATGTCCCAGGAATCTTACCTATTTTTCCCAAAAATGGCATTTTGAAAATTTTGCTTTCAGCACATTCCTTTTCAAGATCTCCAACACAGTCTCCAAATGCCTTTCATGCTCTTCTTCGACCTTTGAATATAAGAGAATATCATTAATAAAGACAAACATGAATTTGTTGAGTACGTCTCTCAATACTCTATTCATAAGGTCCACGAAATAGGCGGGTGCATTGGTTAGCCCAAATGGCATAACCAACCATTCATAAAAACTATCTGGCCCTCAGAATGTAGTCAGTGGAATACAAGCTATTCTCAACTGATGGAATCTGGTAGCTAGATCCATTTTTGAGAACACCCGAGCACCATGTAATTGATCAAACAAGTGTCTATGTGGAGTAGAGGATACTTGTTTTTAATTGTTTGCTTATTTAGGTCTCGGTAGTCTACACACAATCTAAGGGAGCCATCGGACTTTGCCACAAAAACCATAGTTGTGCCCCAACTTAAGCGACTTGGTCTAATTAGGCCATTTTTTAATAATTCATCAGTTTGTTTTGCCAACTCAATCTTTTCTTTTAGAGCCATCTTACGAAAAGGATGAATAGAAGGTCTAGCAACATGGATTATTTCAATATGGAATTCAATTTCTCGATGTGGGGGCAAACTTTTAACTTCCTCGAAAACATCTTGAAATTCTTTTTAAGTTCATTTGAGATGAATCTAATGCGTACATGAAGCTGTCTCTTACTGGACTAGGTCTTTCACATATTATTTGGTCTAACACCCTACCGGTCATGGATTTTAATATAATCATTTAATTGTTGCAGTCTAGAATAGCTCTATACTTGGATAGCCTATCCATTTCGAGCAAAATATCAAACCATTGAAATCAAGGACAAATAGTCGCATAAGAATTGATGGGTTTGGTAGGTAACTCGTACATTTACATGGATCATACAAAGATTTGTCGAACTGCATATGGGATTAGATACGCGAATAGTGGTTTCTACTATTTCTGGGTAAGGTTTAATTTATCAACCAATTTCTTAGTAATAAAATTAAGGGAAGCCACAGTATCAAATAATACTCTAACTGAAATATCACTAACATATAAATTACCTTCTAGGACTCCCCTGTCCTTTGCATCTTCAGAGGTTGAGGGCTCATTCTTTATAGCGTAAACCTTGACATGTTCTCCCTTCTCCATTAACGGGCACTTGTTTTTCCAGTGTCCCAGCTGATGGTAATTGTAACAAATACTCTTTTGAAACATAGGAGAGACGATTCCTTGCCGATGCTTCTACAACTTGGGACTCCTATAGTTTGTTGCAAGATGGCCTTTCTTCTGGAAATTTTAACAAACAACATCCTTACAACGGTGCTCTTGAGATCCTCCACCATCCTTTCCTTGCCAGGACTTCTTTCTCTTGTTCTGATTGTTGCTATTTCCTTGGGTTACCACCGGATTCCTTTTATCCAATAGTTAATATCGGAAACCCATGTCTAATAGGTCCATAAAAGTTTCCCTCACATGTGCGGTCATTCAGTCTAGATATTGCTCTTTCATTCCCGTAATAAACATCACATTCTTCTTTAAGGGCATGTGTATTAGTCCTGGCCCAAAATGAGATAACTCAGTAAACTTATTTGAGTGTTCCTCAACAGACATATCTTCTTGTTTCAAGTCCATAAAATTTCTATAAAATTGGGATTTTCTGGCTATATGTATATACTGCTCTTCGAATACATCCTTAAATCTGGTTCATGAGAATTGTCTTTAGAATCATCCAAAGTAATGGATTCCTACCATGCCAGAGCTTATTCCTGCAATTGCTAGGAAGCTAAGAACCCTTTTGATCATCCTCTATGTTCAATCCTATGAATATTCTTTCACATGAGCGAAGCCATGCTTGCACTTCAACAATAGACTCAATTCCATGTAATCATTTCCCTCCCAAGCTAGTGTAATTCCTGCAAAGAGTTACAAAGTTAATTTGAGGTTGCACAAGGATTGCTACTTCCTCAATTACTGTAGCATTTGATCTACCATTGGTGGCCATTATAAAGATACTGACTCGACCTTCGAAAATCAGCACCCGTACTTCACTTGTACTCGAATGCCGCAGATTCAAACGCCGAATCTGGCTCGCCGGAGCTTATAACACAGTAAGTATAACAACACAGCGGAAGAAAGAAATAAATGATATCATATACAACTCCAATGAATACAATATCCAGAATGAAATACAACAAGGATATCAATATGATACAACAATATCAGAGACAAATAATACTATTACAGCGGAAACAACAGAAGTGATACTCCAAATGATCTGAAAAAGAGAATGAATCCACCAACTCCAACATCAAGCTTGAACCACCATCACATTTCACAAAGATAAGCAAGGACGGTCATCCGGACGAACTCCAAAAACTGAACTAGCTCCAAATTTCTACTAAACCTAACAATTTGAAAAACCCAACTCTAGACTACCCATGTGGAAAATTGTGGGCACCTAGAGTTTAGGAAGGGAACAATAAACTCCGAGTCAGTCATGGGACCGGTGTGAGTAACAAAAACAGCTTATCTTTAAACAAACAACAAAGGAATTTCCAACATTGAAATCCGCAATGCTTTTTGGAAAATGAAACTACCATAAGGCCTCCCGGCACACACACAATGCAATCGCACACATGGGGAAGATTTCTCCTTATGATAGTCAAATATGCTTAATACGGGAAAACTCTTTGATATTATTACTAGTGCATAGTGAGGAAACATTTCGAAAATATAATATAAATCTTAGCCAGCATAGGTACCATTATACTATGCCTACTATAGCTACCATTTTAAATGGCAGGTTCTACAACTAAAACCGTACAAGGCTCGTATTGTTTCTTTGGATTTTCCAACAAATGGTCAGGCTAAGGAACTTCCCATGCCACGTAGGAACGCATCTGGAGGGACGCCCTGAGAGACAACTGCTCTCTGCCAACACAAGGCCGGTTAACCCCTTCCGGGGTAGTAAACCTGAGAAATGGCACCCCCGGTCATTTGCGACCTTTATCCGAGGGCCCTCGATCACAAAGCAAGAATCGCACAGTAAATGATATTGGATTTGGAGCAACCACACAGGTAAATATCTGGGCTCCATACCATGATACCACCTTTTTCCAGAAGGAATGGTCATACCCTAGGGGAGCTACCCCTGAAACCTTGTCGCATCTTTCCTATTTCGACCATTTCCGGTTTGTGAGGCCCGATGAGGTCTCGTCCACAAAGCTACGCTTTACACGAAAGCCATGCTTTGATCAAAAAATGTTTAGCAACACACAGCAATACTTAGCATGCCACACTACCAAATTGGGAGTATATCACTGATAACCTTCAACTACATACCTCTGAGCTCGTACGTCTCAAAGAAGGGTGTTAAGCTAAGAGAATAAATCTCCGCCACCAAACAGAAATGTATTTGAAAGAAATCAGCTTTATATCTCAAAGTGTAGTGTCAGACATACAACCATACAAGTCTGTTCGGGGTTCGAACAGAACCGAAGGCACTTCCAAAGAAGTCCTTGCAATCCGGGTATTCACAATCCCGATCGGATTTCCCATCACTTAGGGAATCTCTATACTGGCACGACTCAGTGTAGAGACAATCGATAGGTTATCCTATCGTTCTCACAAATACCCAGTCTTCAACACCGGTCTTCAAATGCAATCCATTTATGTCGTATCAATATTCGAAATGGGTTATATGACACGAAGTCCTCTCCCGGCTAAACTAATAATGAGCGCTAAATTTTAAAAACATATGGATAATGGAATTTCGGTTAAGTCGCAACTTATTACCCAAAACTTCTCTTTCAAATGGTTTAAACACATTACCATTTTAATCTTTAACACAAAAAGATTAATCTCACAAAGTTCACCCAGTTTCACAAAGATATATTCATAGATTTTCCAAATCAATTTCCATTTCAATTGGATTAACTCATTAAATCTTTAAATCAATGATTTAATTGATAGCTTTCAAAACAAATTCCATTTCGATCTTTTATACAAAAGGTACACCTTTCCAATTTCAAAACAAAGTTCAACAATCTTTCACAAAGATTTATTCATAACTCGGAAAACCATTCTCATTTCAAACTTGAAATTCTTTTGACATAAATTGGAAATTCATTCTTTATATGAAAGCTTCTATTATTTGAAAACAAATAGTTTTCATTTTGGAAAATCTGATTTATTTATACGAGTTAAAGTTCTTGGGATGAATTCAAATTCTCAAAACCATACTTTTAAAATGGTTTAAATTCATATAAACACGTTTATAACATCTTTAACCATAATTTCCAATCATGGAATTCAAATTCAAATTAAATTATTCAAATTGGAAACTTTACCAAGTTATTCAAAATAACTTTTATCTTAAAAACTCCTTTTCAAAAGCTTTAACATTTAACCCAAATCCATTTCCAAAATCAATTGAAATTAAAATTTCAATTTCAAAAATATTAAATTAAAATTATTTGTGACTTAACTGATTTCCTCATGAAATCCATATTTGTGTGTGTAAGAGTGTGGTCCAGGGGTTTTACACAGTAGTGCAACATCAGTAAATCATCACAGATCAAAATATAGAAATATAGTTGATAAGCGATAAGCGATAAGCGGTATAACTATAACGCTTATCTTTCATTCATAGATATATAAGTCACATATAATAATTTACATTCATTCCGGATAAATAACTACATTACAGATCACACACAAATCAGGATATATCACAAAGCATCACGAACTAGGGATATCAAACAATTCACCCATTCAATAAAATCCAAACATTCATAGGTAAAATTTATTAATCCATTGATTAATTTAAATCAGATGTATTACTTGTGAGTAATCATTAATCTGGGTTAATTATCGTGAGTTAATTACAATTTATCTGAAATAAATTTCCCTTTCATCATTTGTTAGTTAACTTTTACTATTAACTAATCAATCTTAATTAATGAACCAATTAACCTTTAATTACTTAATTTATCTGAATTAATCACAATTTTTGGTTGATCCATTAATTATTAACAAATAATTATACTCAATTCCTAATCATCATTCAAGTTATTACATTCCATAGTTATCTATTAATTACTTCTCTAAGTAATTATACTTTTCAAATTATCAAGTGATTATTCTAGATTAACTTAAGAAATTTGACTTGAACTAATCAAATTAACTCAATTAATTACACTGAATAATTAATCCCTTAATTACTTCCATTAAGTAATTATACTTAAATAATTCCATAAATGATTATTATTAAATTAATTAATCTAAATTTATTGTTGAAATTTATCACATTAATTAATTATTCAAATGATCTTAGTTAATTTCAAAATCTGGAAATCTGGTTTAAAATTTATTTTAGGTTTAACTTTCTAATTTTTCAACTTGTTTAAATTTTCATTTACAATTTCAAATCTATTTTAAATTCAAATTTTTCTCATACATTCAATTGCTTTTAAATTATTAAAATAAGTTGAATTTAAAGCTTTATTCATGTCCAAACTAAATTCCAATTCAACTTGAATTTATGTTTACATTTTGATTTAAAATTTAGTTTTAAAATTTAAATTTGGTTTAAATTCTGAAAACAGAAACAGGTTCAAAACCTTGTAACAAACTTGACCCGAGCCTCGTATCCCATCCTTCGAGTCAAAACGAAGATTCCCCGAACCAAATACTCAAGCTACTCGACATGTTCTCGAGCTCCCCCTTCTCTGTTCTTCCTAGGCAACAGAAACACCCAGTCAAACAGAGCTCGTGCACGTGCACGACGCTTCACCGCCGCTCTGGCGAATTTCGCCACCACCAGCAAGTCGCGTACGATCTCCACAATCGTTACCCCAGACCAACTCGATGCCACAACATCCAAATCAAGATTTGCCCCTTCGTTCGAACCTGTAACTCAAACTCACCAACCAAAAACGCATCCCCTCACTCACACCGACCACCAGAGGCGATACAACTCCAGCCTTACCACGTCAATCCCCTACACTACACTTCCCCAGATCCTCGTGCAACTCGGTCAATCAGAGGTGACGAAATCACCTCGTTTCAAGACCACTACAAACCTGAACGTTAAACCCTAGTTTTGCCTCGTTCAATCATTGTTTGCAATAGAAAAATTATCAAACATTTTTTCCTGACTTCACTATCATACACACTAGCTTCGATCAAAAACTCCACACCCAGTATGCTTCCGATCGCCAGAAATTGATCGAAACTCCCATTTTGATCCACTTCAAACTGCTCTTAACTTACACAACTAAAAATCACCATTCTTGTTTTAAAAATCACGTTTTCAAATGTTGACTCAAGTTATACAATCGAATTTACAAATTATATCATTCGAATTTTACATATTATTTTAGTTTTCTTAGTAAAGATCAATTTTTGGAAACAATATATCACCTTCCCCCTTAAAACTATTTTTAGATCCTAACTCAGTATAAACAAACCTATTTTGTTTTAAACTCCAAGCCTAATAATATTTTAATGAGGATATATTGAATTTTCTTGGTGATTTTCCACCCTGTAAACTAAAAACAGAGAAGAAAAACTATACACAGCATCATATAGATATATACAGAGTTAAACTTAAAAGAAACTACACAAACAGAGCGCAAAGTTATTCACAGCTTTAAATTATACTTAGATCTTAAAAAAAATTCGTTTACTCACATTGGTTTCCAGAAATATGAACAGAGCCTCTTCTATGTTGACAAAGGTTATAAAAATGCAAGCTGAACTATCTTCTTGATCTCTGGCTTGTCTGAATATTATGTATTGTTTGAGTTGAATTTTTGTTTTATTTGTTCAAGTTGTTGCTCATTTCAGTTTTACTCGGTTTTTGGAAGTGAACGAGCTGAAATGAAATTGTTTGAAGTATGGAAAGAAGCTACAAGTTGATATTATTTTTTACAGGTGAAGTTATACTCTTGTACAAGTGATTATATCATTTTGTACAATAGGAGTAGAGATATTTTTCTTTCCATTGTTGACCAGGCTGCTATCTTCTTTGTTGGCTGATAATCTATTATGGTGGCTAGAGGATATGGCATTAATTGCCTTGGTACTTTATGTCTTCCTTTGCAAGCTAATAGTTATACAAATTTTCCTGTTTTGCTTCCAGGTCTATATATTTATGCTTATTTGTTGTTCATACTTGAATACACATTTGCTGTTTTCTTTTGCAAGCTCAAAGATTTTATATTTTCTTTTGTTCATACTCGAATATCACTGTCTTGTGGCTTCATAGATATGCTTACTTGTTTACCTGATTTGTTTCTTCGCTTTTATTCCTTTATAATATAAATGAAGTTCTATTGTAATATGTTGTTTAAATTTATTTATGTGTTTACTTTATATTTTAATTTATCTTATACATATATCTATTTCTATTCCCAAATTAATATGTTGTTAGAATTTAATTCATACGTTTACTTCTATTTTACAAATCTATATAATTTGTCTTATATATTTTATTTCAATTCCTAACTTAATTTTTTTCCAACTTTAATACTTGTCTTGTATTTCTATATATATTTTTGTTTCTTTATTATATTTTTTTGCTTCATTACTTAGTGATATAAGTGAGCTTCTAACTTTGTTTTATTTTTTCTTTTATTTTTGGTAGTCTATCTGTATTACATTGTTTTGTATGGATTTATGAGATTAAAATTTATATATTCACTTTATATTGTATAAAACTATATAATTTATTTTGAAATATAGATGAATTTCTATATTTTATTTTGTTGTTAAAATTTTAGCTAATGCTTTTCTTTATATTTTTATAACTTACCTTTAAACCATTTAGTTAAAATTTAATTCAATCTCAATATATATATATATATATACATATATATACAAATTATTATTAAACCATTTATTTGAAATTTAAATCCAAATCACATATATACAATATGTAAATTCATATGATTTAATATATATTCTATTTGAATTGGGGAAACTCGCTTCAATTTACAATTAATTTTACAATTTTAATTCAAAAATTAAATTAATTATCAATTTAAATTTAATTAAAATCCGGGGTCGTTACAGGTTCCCCCCCTTAAGAAATTTCGTCCTCGAAATTTGCCAGGGAGACACAAGGATAGATGAAGAATATTTCATCAAATCAACTGAACATCTATTCTACATTTGGATTACCTAATCAGAATATCAATAATAGATACGAGAACGAATCTTTTTAATGTTTCACACGATACTTGGGTTATCCAGATCTACGGAATATGCAGTGGCATTGGTTAGTTCAAAGGGATAACTAACCATTCGTAGAATATATTGGGACCCAAAGAATAGATAGATATATGGATACAATTTCAAAACTTTCAGTTTAGAACTAAAGTATATCTATCAACCATAACAACCAAAGCAACCAATTCATCCAAACAAACAATTCTGACCCATTTGGAGTTTATGTCCCATGCAAATATATCAAATCTTCTTCCTGGATCTACCAGGAACTATCAAAGAATTGAAAAAAAGATAACGAACAAAAGAGATTGATAGAGAAAAGATTGTTTCCTTGTTATTACATTGACCATTTATAGTCGTATTCCCCTGTCCCCTATCTCATCCTCTTCTTGCACTCATACTCACTATCAGTGGATAGTAAGAGAATTTACTGAGGCATACAGACAGATATCTTAAGGATACTCATTCTAGGGTATACTTCACCCTATCTCTAATGAGCTACTTAATGTGTTATACTCCTGAGCTAAAGTTCAACCTTAGCTCTGATACCAACTATAAAGATCCTGACTCGGCCTTCGAAAATCGGCACCCGTACTTCACTTGTACTCGAATGCCGCAGATTCAAACGCCGAATCTGGCTCGCCGGAGCTTATAACACAGTAAGTATAACAACACAGCAGAAGAAAGAAATGAATGATATCATATACAACTCCAATGAATACAATATCCAGAATGATATACAACAAGGATATTAATATGATACAACAATATCAGAGACAAATAATACTGTTACAGCGGAAACAACAGAAGTGATACTCCAAATGATCTGAAAAAGAGAATGAATCCACCAACTCCAACATCAAGCTCGAACCACCATCACATTTCACAAAGATAAGCAAGGACGGTCATCCGGACGAACTCCAAAAACTGAACTAGCTCCAAATTTCTACTAAACCTGACTATCTGAAAAACTCAACTATAGACTGCCCGTGTGGAAAATTATGGGCACCTAGAGTTTAGGAAGGGAACAATAAACTCTGAGTCAGTCATGGGACTGGTGTGAGTAACAAAAACAGTTTATCTTTAAACAAACAACAAAGGAATTTTCAACATTGAAATCCGCAATGCTTTTTGGAAAATGAAACTACCATAAGGCCTCCCGGCACACACACAATGCAATCGCACACATGGGGAAGATTTCTCCTTATGATAGTCAAATATGCTTAATACGGGAAAACTCTTTGATATTATTACTAGTGCATAGTGTGGAAACATTTCGAAAATATAATATAAATCTTAGCCAGCATAGGTACCATTATACTATGCCTACTATAGCTACCATTTTAAATTGCAGGTTCTACAACTAAAACCGTACAAGGCTCGTATTGTTTCTTTGGATTTTCCAACAAATGGTCAGGCTAAGGAACTTCCCATGCCACGTAGGAACGCCTCTGGAGGGACGCCCCGAGAGACAACTGCTCTCTGCCAACACAAGGCCGGTTACCCCCTTCTGGGGTAGTAAACCTGAGATATGGCACCCCCGGTCGTTTGCGACCTTTATCCGAGGGCCCTCGATCACAAAGCAACAATCACACAGTAAATGAGATTGGAGCAACCACACAGGTAAATATCTGGGCTCCATACCATGATACCACCTTTTTCCAGAAGGAATGGTCATACCCTAGGGGAGCTACCCCTGAAACCTTGCCGCATCTTTCCTGTTTCGATCATTTCCAGTTTGTGAGGTCCGATGAGGTATCGTCCACAAAGCTACGCTTTACACGAAAGCCATGCTTTGATTAACAAATGTTCAACAACACACGGAAATACTTAGCATTCCACACTACCAAATTGGGAGTATATCACTGATAACCTTCAACTACATAACCTTTGAGCTCGTACGTCTCAGAGAAGGGTGTTAAGCTAAGTGAATAAATCTCCGCCACCAAACAGAAATGTATTTGAAAGAAATCAGCTTTATATCTCAAAGTGTAGTGTCAGACATACAACCATACAAGTCTGTTCTGGGTTCGAACAGAACCGAAGGCACTTCCAAAGAAGCCCTTGCAATCCGGGTATTCACAATCCCGATCGGATTTCCCATCACTTAGGGAATCTCTATACCGGCGCGACTCAATGCAGAGACAATCGATAGGTTATCCTATCATTCTCATAAATACCCTGTCTTCAACACCGGTCTTCAAATGCTATCCATTTACGTCGTATCACTGTTCGGAATGGGTTATATGACACGAAGTCCTCTCCCGGCTAACCCGAATAATGAGCGCTAAATTTTAAAAACATATGGATAATGGAATTTCAGTTAAGTCACAACTTATTACCCAAAACTTCTCTTTCAAATGGTTTAAACACATTACCATTTTAATCTTTAACACAAAAAGATTAATCTCACAAAGTTCACCCAGTTTCACAAAGATATATTCATAGATTTTCCAAATCAATTTCCATTTCAATTGGATTAACTCATTAAATCTTTAAATCAATGATTTAATTGATAGCTTTCAAAACAAATTCCATTTCGATCTTTTATACAAAAAGTACACCTTTCCAATTTCAAAACAAAGTTCAACAATCTTTCACAAAGATTTATTCATAACTCGGAAAACCATTCTCATTTCAAACTTGAAATTCTTTTGACATAAATTGGAAATTCATTCCTTATATGAAAGCTTCTATTATTTGAAAACAAATAGTTTACATTTCGGAAAATCTGATTTATTTATACGAGTTAAAGTCCTTGGGTTGAATTCAAATTCTCAAAACCATACTTTTAAAATGGTTTAAATTCATATAAACACATTTATAACATCTTTAACCATAATTTCCAATCATGGAATTCAATTCCAAATTTTGAATTCAAATTCAAATTAAATTATTCAAATTGGAAACTTTACCAAGTTATTCAAAATAACTTTTATCTTAAAAACTCCTTTTCAAAAGCTTTAACATTTAACCCAAATCCATTTCCAAAATCAATTGAAATTAAAATTTCAATTTCAAAAATATTAAATTTAAATCATCTGTGACTTAACCGATTTCCTCGTGAAATCCATATTTGTGTGTGTAAGAGTGTGGTCTAGGGATTTTACACAGTAGTGCAACATCAATAAATCATCACAGATCAAAATATAGAAATATAGTTGATAAGCGATAATCGGTATAACTATAACGCTTATCTTTCATTCACAGATATATAAGTCACAGATAATAATTTACATTCATTCCGGATAAATAACTACATTACAGATCACACACAAATCAGGATATATCACAAAGCATCACAAACTAGGTATATCAAACAATTCACCCATTCAATAAAATCCAAACATTCACAATTAAAATTTATTAATCCATTGATTAATTTAAATCAGATGTATTACTTGTGAGTAATCATTAATCTGGGTTAATTATCGTGAGTTAATTACAATTTATCTGAAATAAATTTCCCTTTCATCATTTGTTAGTTAACTTTTACTATTAACTTATCAATCTTAATTGATGAACCAATTAACCTTTAATTACTTAATTTATCTGAATTAATCACAATTTTTTGTTGATCCTTTACTTATTAACAAATAATTATACTCAATTCCTAATCATCATTCAAGTTATTACATTCCATAGTTATCTATTAATTACTTCTCTAAGTAATTATACTTTTCAAATTATCAAGTGATTATTCTAGATTAACTTAAGAAATTTGACTTGAACTAATCAATTTAACTCAATTAATTACACTGAATAATTAATCCCTTAATTACTTCCATTAAGTAATTATACTTAAACAATTCCATAAATGATTATTATTAAATTAATTAATCTAAATTTATTGTTGAAATTTATCACATTAATTAATTATTCAAATGATCTTAGTTAATTTCAAAATCTGGAAATCTGGTTTAAAATTTATTTCAGGTTTAACTTTCTAATTTTTCAACTTGTTTAAATTTTCATTTACAATTTCGAATCTATTTTAAATTCAAATTTTTCTCATACATTCAATTGCTTTTAAATTATTAAAATAAGTTGAATTTAAAGCTTTATTCATGTCCAAACTAAATTCCAATTCAACTTGAATTTATGTTTACATTTTGATTTAAAATTTAGTTTTAAAATTTAAATTTGGTTTTAAATTCTGAAAATAGAAACAGGTTCAAAACCTTGTAACAAACTTGACCCGAGCCTCGTATCCCATCCTTCGAGTCAAAACGAAGATTCCCCGAACCAAATACTCAAGCTACTCGACATGTTCTCGAGCTCCCCCTTCTCTGTTCTTCCTAGGCAACAGAAACACCCAGGCAAACAGAGCTCGTGCACGTGCACGACGCTTCACCGCTGCTCTGGCGAATTTCGCCACCACCAGCAAGTCGCGTACGATCTCCAAAATCGTTACCCCAGACCAACTCGATGCCACAACATCCAAATCAAGATTTGCCCCTTCGTTCGAACCTGTAACTCAAACTCACCAACCAAAAACGCATCCCCTCACTCACGCCGACCACCAGAGGCGATACAACTCCAGCCTTACCACGTCAATCCCCTACACTACACTTCCCCAGATCCTCGTGCAACTCGGTCAATCAGAGGTGACGAAATCACCTCGTTTCAAGACCACTACAAACCTGAACGTTAAACCCTAGTTTTGCCTCGTTCAATCATTGTTTGCAATAGAAAAATTATCAAACATTTTTTCCTGACTTCACTATCATACACACTAGCTTCGATCAAAAACTCCACACCCAGTATGCTTCCGATCGCCAGAAATTGATCGAAACTCCCATTTTGATCCACTTCAAACTGCTCTTAACTTACACAACTAAAAATCACCATTCTTGTTTTAAAAATCACGTTTTCAAATGTTGACTCAAGTTATACAATCGAATTTACAAATTATATCATTCGAATTTTACATATTATTTTAGTTTTCTCAGTAAAGATCAATTTTTGGAAACAATATATCACCTTCCCCCTTAAAACTATTTTTAGATCCTAACTCAGTATAAACAAACCTGTTTTGTTTAAACTCCAAGCCTAATAATGTTTTAATGAGGATATATTGAATTTTCTTGGTGATTTTCCACCCTGTAAACTAAAAACAGAGAAGAAAAACTATACATAGCATCATATAGATATATATAGAGTTAAACTTAAAAGAAACTACACAAACAGAGCGCAAAGTTATTCACAGCTTTAAATTATACTTAGATCTTAAAAAAAATTCGTTTACTCACATTGGTTTCCAGAAATATGAACAGAGCCTCTTCTATGTTGACAAAGGTTATAAAAATGCAAGCTGAACTATCTTCTTGATCTCTGGCTTGTCTGAATATTATGTATTGTTTGAGTTGAATTTTTGTTTTATTTGTTCAAGTTGTTGCTCATTTCAGTTTTACTCGGTTTTTGGAAGTGAACGAGCTGAAATGAAATTGTTTGAAGTATGGAAAGAAGCTACAAGTTGATATTATTTTGTACAGGTGAAGTTATACTCTTGTACAAGTGATTATATCATTTTGTACAATAGGATCAGAGATATTTTTCTTTCCATTGTTGACCAGGCTGCTATCTTCTTTGTTGGCTGATAATCTATTATGGTGGCTAGAGGATATGGCATTAATTGCCTTGGTACTTTATGTCTTCCTTTGCAAGCTAATAGTTATACAAATTTTCCTGTTTTGCTTCCAGGTCTATATATTTATGCTTATTTGTTGTTCATACTTGAATACACATTTGCTGTTTTCTTTTGCAAGCTCAAAGATTTTATATTTTCTTTTGTTCATACTCGAATATCACTGTCTTGTGGCTTCATAGATATGCTTACTTGTTTACCTGATTTGTTTCTTCGCTTTTATTCCTTTATAATATAAATGAAGTTCTATTGTAATATGTTGTTTAAATTTATTTATGTGTTTACTTTATATTTTAATTTATCTTATACATATATCTATTTCTATTCCCAAATTAATATGTTGTTAGAATTTAATTCATACGTTTACTTCTATTTTACAAATCTATATAATTTGTCTTATATATTTTATTTCAATTCCTAACTTAATTTTTTTCCAACTTTAATACTTGTCTTGTATTTCTATATATATTTTTGTTTCTTTATTATATTTTTTTGCTTCATTACTTAGTGATATAAGTGAGCATCTAACTTTGTTTTATTTTTTCTTTTATTTTTGGTAGTCTATCTGTATTACATTGTTTTGTATGGATTTATGAGATTAAAATTTATATATTCACTTTATATTGTATAAAACTATATAATTTATTTTGAAATATAGATGAATTTCTATATTTTATTTTGTTGTTAAAATTTTAGCTAATGCTTTTCTTTATATTTTTATAACTTATCTTTAAACCATTTAGTTAAAATTTAATTCAATCTCAATATATATATATATATACACATATATATACAAATTATTATTAAACCATTTATTTGAAATTTAAATCCAAATCACATATATACAATATGTAAATTCATACGATTTAATATATATTCTATTTGAATTGGGGAAACTCGCTTCAATTTACAATTAATTTTACAATTTTAATTCAAAAATTCAATTAATTATCAATTTAAATTTAATTAAAATCCGAGGTCGTTACAGGTTCCCCCCCTTAAGAAATTTCGTCCTCGAAATTTGCCAGGGAGACACAAGGATAGATGAAGAATATTTCATCAAATCAACTGAACATCTATTCTGCATTTGGATTACCTAATCAGAATATCAATAATAGATACGAGAACGAATCTTTTTAATGTTTCACACGATACTTGGGTTATCCAGATCTACGGAATATGTAGTGGCATTGGTTAGTTCAAAGGGATAACTAACCATTCGTAGAATATATTGGGACCCAAAGAATAGATAGATATATGGATACAATTTCAAAACTTTCAGTTTAGAACTAAAGTATATCTATCAACCATAACAACCAAAGCAACCAATTCATCCAAACAAACAATTCTGACCTATTTGGAGTTTATGTCCCATGCAAATATATCAAATCTTCTTCCTGGATCTACCAGGAACTATCAAAGAATTGAAAAAAAGATGACGAACAAAAGAGATTGATAGAGAAAAGATTGTTTCCTTGTTATTACATTGACCATTTATAGTCGTATTCCCCTGTCCCCTATCTCATCCTCTTCTTGCACTCATACTCACTATCAGTGGATAGTAAGAGAATTTACTGAGGCATACGGACAGATATCTTAAGGATACTCATTCTAGGGTATACTTCACCCTATCTCTAATGAGCTACTTAATGTGTTATACTCCTGAGCTAAAGTTCAACCTTAGCTCTGATACCAACTATAAAGATCCTGACTCGGCCTTCGAAAATCGGCACCCGTACTTCACTTGTACTCGAATGCCGCAGATTCAAACGCCGAATCTGGCTCGCCGGAGCTTATAACACAGTAAGTATAACAACACAGCAGAAGAAAGAAATGAATGATATCATATACAACTCCAATGAATACAATATCCAGAATGATATACAACAAGGATATCAATATGATACAACAATATCAGAGACAAATAATACTGTTACAGCGGAAACAACAGAAGTGATACTCCAAATGATCTGAAAAAGAGAATGAATCCACCAACTCCAACATCAAGCTCGAACCACCATCACATTTCACAAAGATAAGCAAGGACGGTCATCCGGACGAACTCCAAAAACTGAACTAGCTCCAAATTTCTACTAAACATGACTATCTGAAAAACTCAACTATAGACTGCCCGTGTGGAAAATTATGGGCACCTAGAGTTTAGGAAGGGAACAATAAACTCTGAGTCAGTCATGGGACTGGTGTGAGTAACAAAAACAGTTTATCTTTAAACAAACAACAAAGGAATTTTCAACATTGAAACCCACAATGCTTTTTGGAAAATGAAACTAACATAAGGCCTCCCGACACACACACAATGCAATCACACACATGGGGAAGATTTCTCCTTATGATAGTCAAATATGCTTAATACGGGAAAACTCTTTGATATTATTACTAGTGCATAGTGTGGAAACATTTCGAAAATATAATATAAATCTTAGCCAGCATAGGTACCATTATACTATGCCTACTATAGCTACCATTTTAAATTGCAGGTTCTACAACTAAAACCGTACAAGGCTCGTATTGTTTCTTTGGATTTTCCAACAAATGGTCAGGCTAAGGAACTTCCCATGCCACGTAGGAACGCCTCTGGAGGGACGCCCCGAGAGACAACTGCTCTCTGCCAACACAAGGCCGGTTACCCCCTTCTGGGGTAGTAAACCTGAGATATGGCACCCCCGGTCGTTTGCGACCTTTATCCGAGGGCCCTCGATCACAAAGCAATAATCACACAGTAAATGAGATTGGAGCAACCACACAGGTAAATATCTGGGCTCCATACCATGATACCACCTTTTTCCAGAAGGAATGGTCATACCCTAGGGGAGCTACCCCTGAAACCTTGCCGCATCTTTCCTGTTTCGACCATTTCCAGTTTGTGAGGTCCGATGAGGTATCATCCACAAAGCTACGCTTTACACGAAAGCCATGCTTTGATTAACAAATGTTCAACAACACACGGCAATACTTAGCATTCCACACTACCAAATTGGGAGTATATCACTGATAACCTTCAACTACATAACCTTTGAGCTCGTACGTCTCAGAGAAGGGTGTTAAGCTAAGTGAATAAATCTCCGCCACCAAACAGAAATGTATTTGAAAGAAATCAGCTTTATATCTCAAAGTGTAGTGTCATACATACAACCATACAAGTCTGTTCTGGGTTCGAACAGAACCGAAGGCACTTCCAAAGAAGCCCTTGCAATCCGGGTATTCACAATCCCGATCGGATTTCCCATCACTTAGGGAATCTCTATACCAGCGCGACTCAATGCAGAGACAATCGGTAGGTTATCCTATCATTCTCATAAATACCCGGTCTTCAACACCGGTCTTCAAATGCTATCCATTTACGTCGTATCACTGTTCGGAATCGGTTATATGACACGAAGTCCTCTCCCGGCTAAACCGAATAATGAGCGCTAAATTTTAAAAACATATGGATAATGGAATTTCAGTTAAGTCACAACTTATTACCCAAAACTTCTCTTTCAAATGGTTTAAACACATTACCATTTTAATCTTTAACACAAAAAGATTCATCTCACAAAGTTCACCTAGTTTCACAAAGATATATTCATAGATTTTCCAAATCAATTTCCATTTCAATTGGATTAACTCATTAAATCTTTAAATCAATGATTTAATTGATAGCTTTCAAAACAAATTCCATTTCGATCTTTTATACAAAAAGTACACCTTTCCATTTTCAAAACAAAGTTCAACAATCTTTCACAAAGATTTATTCATAACTCGGAAAACCATTCTCATTTCAAACTTGAAATTCTTTTGACATAAATTGGAAATTCATTCCTTATATGAAAGCTTCTATTATTTGAAAACAAATAGTTTACATTTCGGAAAATCTGATTTATTTATACGAGTTAAAGTCCTTGGGTTGAATTCAAATTCTCAAAACCATACTTTTAAAATGGTTTAAATTCATATAAACACATTTATAACATCTTTAACCATAATTTCCAATCATGGAATTCAATTCCAAATTTTGAATTCAAATTCAAATTAAATTATTCAAATTGGAAACTTTACCAAGTTATTCAAAATAACTTTTATCTTAAAAACTCCTTTTCAAAAGCTTTAACATTTAACCCAAATCCATTTCCAAAATCAATTGAAATTAAAATTTCAATTTCAAAAATATTAAATTTAAATCATCTGTGACTTAACCGATTTCCTCGTGAAATCCATATTTGTGTGTGTAAGAGTGTGGTCCAGGGATTTTACACAGTAGTGCAACATCAATAAATCATCACAGATCAAAATACAGAAATATAGTTGATAAGCGATAAGCGGTATAACTATAACACTTATCTTTCATTCACAGATATATAAGTCACAGATAATAATTTACATTCATTCCGGATAAATAACTACATTACAGATCACACACAAATCAGGATATATCACAAAGCATCACAAACTAGGTATATCAAACAATTCACCCATTCAATAAAATCCAAACATTCACAATTAAAATTTATTAATCCATTGATTAATTTAAATCAGATGTATTACTTGTGAGTAATCATTAATCTGGGTTAATTATCGTGAGTTAATTACAATTTATCTGAAATAAATTTCCCTTTCATCATTTGTTAGTTAACTTTTACTATTAACTTATCAATCTTAATTGATGAACCAATTAACCTTTAATTACTTAATTTATCTGAATTAATCACAATTTTTTGTTGATCCTTTACTTATTAACAAATAATTATACTCAATTCCTATTCATCATTCAAGTTATTACATTCCGTAGTTATCTATTAATTACTTCTCTAAGTAATTATACTTTTCAAATTATCAAGTGATTATTCTAGATTAACTTAAGAAATTTGACTTGAACTAATCAAATTAACTCAATTAATTACACTGAATAATTAATCCCTTAATTACTTCCATTAAGTAATTATACTTAAACAATTCCATAAACGATTATTATTAAATTAATTAATCTAAATTTATAGTTGAAATTTATCACATTAATTAATTATTCAAATGATCTTAGTTAATTTCAAAATCTGGAAATCTGGTTTAAAATTTATTTCAGGTTTAACTTTCTAATTTTTCAACTTGATTAAATTTCCATTTACAATTTCAAATCTATTTTAAATTCAAATTTTTCTCACACATTCAAATGCTTTTAAATTATTAAAACAAGTTGAATTTAAAGCTTTATTTATGTCCAAACTAAATTCCAATTCAACTTGAATTTATGTTTACATTTTGATTTAAAATTCAGTTTTAAAATTTAAATTTGGTTTTAAATTCTGAAAACAGAAACAGGTTCAAAACCCTGTAACAAACTTGACCCGAGCCTCGTATCCCATCCTTCGAGTCAAAACGAAGATTCCCCGAACCAAATACTCAAGCTACTCGACATGTTCTCGAGCTCCCCCTTCTCTGTTCTTCCTAGGCAATAGAAACACCCAGGAAAACAGAGCTCGTGCACGTGCACGACGCTTCACCGCCGCTCTGGCGATTTCGCCACCACCAGCAAGTCGCGTACGATCTCCACAATCGATACCCCAGACCAACTCGATGCCACAACATCCAAATCAAGATTTGCCCCTTCGTTCGAACCTGTAACTCAAACTCACCAACCAAAATCGCATCGCCTCACTCACGCCGACCACCAAAGGCGATACAACTCCGGCCTTACCACGTCAATCCACTACACTTCCCCAGATCCTCGTGCAACTCGGTCAATCAGAGGTGACGAAATCACCTCGTTTCAAGACCACTACAAACCTAAACGTTAAACCCTAGTTTTGCCTCGTTCAATCATTGTTTGCAATAGAAAAATTATCGAACATTTTTTCCTGACTTCACTATCATACACACTAGCTTCAATCAAAAACTCCACACCCAGTATGCTTCCAATCGCCAGAAATTGATCGAAACTCCCATTTTGATCAACTTCAAACTGCTCTTAACTTACACAACTAAAAATCACCATTCTTGTTTTAAAAATCACGTTTTCAAATGTTGACTCAAGTTATACAATCGAATTTACAAATTATATCATTCGAATTTTACATATTATTTAAGTTTTCTCAGTAAAAATCAATTTTTGGAAATAATATATCACCTTCCCCCTTAAAACTATTTTTAGATCCTAACTCAGTATAAACAAACCTGTTTTGTTTTAAACTCCAAGCCTGATAATGTTTTAATGAGGATATATTGAATTTCCTTGGTGATTTTCCACCCTGTAAACTAAATACAAAGAAGAAAAACTATACACAGCATCATATAGATATATACAGAGTTAAATTTAAAAGAAACTACACAAACAGAGCACAGAGTTATTCACAGCTTTAAATTATACTTAGATCTTAAAAAAATTCGTTTACTCACATTGGTTTCCAGAAGTATGAACAGAGCCTCTTCTATGTTGACAAAGGTTATATAATGCAAGCTGAACTCTCTTCTTGATCTCTGGCTTGTCTGAATATTATGTATTGTTTGAGTTGAATTTTTGTTTTATTTGTTCAAGTTGTTGCTCATTTTAGTTTTACTCGGTTTTTGGAAGTGAACGAGCTGAAATGAAATTGTTTGAAGTATGGAAAGAAGCTACAAGTTGATATTATTTTGTACAGGTGAAGTTATACTCTTGTACAAGTGATTATATCATTTTGTACAATAGGATCAAAGATATTTTTCTTTCCATTGTTGACCAGGCTGCTATCTTCTTTGTTGGCTGATAATCTATTATGGTGGCTAGAGGATATGGCATTAATTGCCTTGGTACTTTATGTCTTCCTTTGCAAGCTAATAGTTATACAAATTTTCCTGTTTTGCTTCCAGGTCTATATATTTATGCTTATTTGTTGTTCATACTTGAATACACATTTGCTGTTTTCTTTTGCAAGCTCAAAGATTTTATATTTTCTTTTGTTCATACTCGAATATCACTGTCTTGTGGCTTCATAGATATGCTTACTTGTTTACCTGATTTGTTTCTTCACTTTTATTCCTTTATAATATAAATGAAGTTCTATTGTAATATGTTGTTTAAATTTATTTATGTGTTTACTTTATATTTTAATTTATCTTATACATATATCTATTTCTATTCCCAAATTAATATGTTATTAGAATTTAATTCATACATTTACTTCTATTTTACAAATCTATATAATTTATCTTATATTTTTTATTTCAATTCCTAACTTAAATTTTTTTTTTCCAACTTTAATACTTGTCTTGTATTTCTATATATATTTTTGTTTCTTTATTATATTTTTTTGCTTCATTACTTAGTGATATAAGTGAGCTTCTAACTTTGTTTTATTTTTTTCTTTTATTTTTGGTAGTCTATCTGTATTACATTGTTTTGTATGGATTTATGAGATTAAAATTTATATATTCACTTTATATTGTATAAAACTATATAATTTATTTTGAAATATAGATGAATTTCTATATTTTATTTTATTGTTAAAATTTTAGCCAATGATTTTCTTTATATTTTTATAACTTATCTTTAAAACATTTAGTTAAAATTAAATTCAATCTCAATATATATATATATACATATATATACAAATTATTATTAAACCATTTATTTGAAATTTAAATCCAACTCACATATATACAATATCTAAATTCATATGATTTAATATATATTCTATTTGAATTAGGGAAACTCGCTTCAATTTACAATTAATTTTACAATTTTAATTCAAAAATTCAATTAATTATCAATTTAAATTTAATTAAAATCCGAGGTCATTACAACCGTAGTGTTGCTACTTCCCCTTCATCCTCTTCTATTACTCAACTCCTACTATCTACATATAGTGTGGAAAAATCATTAGAATTAAAGACAAAATTATCTTAGGGAATGGTTATTAAGCACAAAATGACATGGGTGGATTTATTTGGATAAAATTACATAAACGCTCTCTCGTTGAGTAAACTTATTCTAGGGTATTACTAATTCTATCTCTAATGATTAGACCCATCAAGGCTTAGGTTTTCGCTCAACCTAAGCTCTGATACTAGCTGTGATGACCTGCCTTTTGAACCCTCAAAGATAGACACTAATACATCCTCGGTGTTCACATGCCACAAATTCAAATGCCAAAGAGGCAGATAATCAGGGTTTTCTAAAAGAAATAAATATAGAAGATAGAGTAACAACAGAATATCACATTTGCATTAATTATACTTATGGAAATTACATACAATCACTCCAAGTAATTCATCGGAGTTATAATGAGTACTAACCCAGCCAGGGACAATTATAACTTCCTATCCTTACAAAGGCTGGGATATACTAAATACATACTACATGATATAGCGAAAATTTGAAATAGATCACTCACTATTGACAAAAGGACCCCCCAGTCTTTATGCTCCATGTTGCTTCCAAAGTGCTCCAAGCAACCTGACTACTAGGCTGCCCGAAAAAAAGTGCACCCAGAATTTAAGGGAAAAGGAAAATAAACTCCGGGTTAGTCATAGGACTGGTGTGGGAAACTCAAAATATGAGTATTTGGAAAACAAAAGGTTATCTCATAAGACCACACCGCACATAAACATGGAATTGGTTTTTACCTTATGACAACCAAATCATTTCTACGAAAAATTTGATGATATTATTTGTAATGACATTATTTGAAAACTTTTGAAATAAACATATTCAAATAGCCAAAATTGTTACATGGGTTAAATTTGACAGCATAATAAGTTTACCACTAAAACCAAAGGCACTTATTGGAGATTTGGATTTCTAATGAATAACGAAGTAAGGAACTACCTTCCGTACAGTACATTTTTAGAGGATTGTACCGAGGATCGATATCTTCAAAACGTCTGCGAATTAAGACTGGCCTACCCGAAACCAACATATGGTATGGATGGCATCGAATATGATATCACCCCACCTGTTACTGACCTATCAGGGATCCCATAGCATACACCATATAATTTAAACCCGATGGCATAGCGGGTTGAAATAAATAGATCTAGAAAGGTGATATCATACCCTAATGGTTGCAATCCACTTAGCCTTAAAGCTACCTCAGTTTCACAATTCCCCGGGTGTGAGGCTTGAGGCTTGAGGTAACATTTACCTTTCTTAGAACATTTTTACTTAAAATGCCACATTTCTATTTCCAACAAAACATGATTGATTTAAACAAAAGTACAACCTCTGAGTTCGTATGTCTTAGAGAAGGGTGTTAAGCATAAATGGGTTACCCCCTGCACTACCAAACAGATGTATGTTTGTACAAATCAATGTACTGTGTTCTTAGGAATATAACATCAGACATTCATCCATATAAGTTGTCCGGGAACAAGAAAAACTAAAGTCACTCTCCTACCATATCCTGTTGGGCATCTCCCCTAGGATTAGTAGCGAGTAGTCCTTACATATGAAGATCCCGGAATGAAGGGACCACTACTATTTATTTATCTCGGGAGCTACTCCGAAATTATTAACAAGCAGTCCTTCCATTATGGACATCCTCACCTTCAACATCATTGTCTTCAACATATCTTCGCTTTCGAACTTGTAAATTGGTTCGAAGTGGGTTTTGGATAAGAATCACTCAAATCCGACCCCAGTTCCTTCAAACCAATCATCGATAAAGAGATGATAGGTAAATAGGTGCTTATCATTTGATTAATTTCATTCTTTTTATCAAAAATATCTTTTAGAGATTTATATCTTTAAAACATTTTATTTTAGTTATAGAATCATTAAACCTCCCTTTACCTTTGAAAATACCAAAACATTTTCATAATTCATATTAAAAAACATTACTGAGTTAAAAAGGGTCGATAGAAATTATATTTATTCTACTCAATATCAATTTCCGTATTCAACAAGTACTATCCATCGAATAACGGTTAAATCACCTTTTAAATTCATACGATTAGTAAGAGTTACCTCCTAGGAATTTAACACCAAGTATAAGAATATTATCTCCATACAATCCAAGTTGTATCAAATTAAATTTATAAATTTTGAATCTTTTATACCATTCTCGTTTCCGATGTTTCGACCTTATCTATCCCTCGCCCAGGAAAGAAGCTAGGTGATCTAGGGCACTAGTTGCTCCTAAGCATCAACTTAGTTTAAGCATCACATATCCGGATCTCACAAATAGAAGAATCCAGTCTGCTCATTGGCTTTTTAGGGCTAAGATTAAATACTTGATTATAACAACTTTTCTTTAAATCATTTATTTAAAATCTTTTGAAATAAATTATAAAACCTCCATATTATTTTTAAAATACTTAATTATTTATTTGAAAATATTTATAAAGGATTTGGGAAAGAATACTTAAGTTTAAAGCCATATTTCAAAAGTTATTAAAAGTGCTGCGAATAGTGCTTTTAAGCTTATTTGATCAAAACAACTTTTCTATCATTTATAAATCCATTTTTATAACTCAAATCTCTTTTAAAAAAATTTAAAATATTTATATATTTTATGTCATATATTTAAAGAACTAAAAATATTAATTTTAAAGAATTTGTCGCTTTGGTTTCCGAACTGCCAAACCGCGACTATTTTGTAAACTTGTTTTGCTCATATTTCAAAATCTACTAAATAAAGTCTCGATCTTTTCCATTTTTTTGAAAATTATGATTATAAGAGTTTGAAAATTCTTGTCCCAAAGAATTCCAACTCTGAATCCATCGTTCAAATGGATTTAACTTTCAACGTCACGAAATCACGAACTGCCGTTACACGACGTAGTTATTTTGGACTCAACTTTCATAACTTGTCAAAACTTTACCAAATTGAATTTTAGTGTTTATAAAACATTTATAAACTATTTTAAATGATTTCAAAGGAGTTTAATGAGTCCATATCACTTTATAACTTGATTCGAAAAGTGATTTCCTTGTGTAATATCGACGTGTATTTAACGTGGCTTGTTTACACAATTAAACACTTTATTAAAACAACCAATACTTAATGATCAAAGCATAGTAAATATCCATAAAAATCATATCACATCATCATTATATAAATATAAATAGAGTTTCTCACTTGATTTTTGATCGGACTAACTTTAAAACGGTTATAGCTCCGCTATCTCGAAATCGGAGCTTACGACTACTAGCACAAATTCTCCTAGAGGTTCGGCCTTGGTATTAGAGGCTTGGAAAGGCTCGGCCCTGCTTAGAAAATGGTGGCGGAGGGCTTGCTTGAACATGGCCTTGGTGGAGGAGAAGGAAGTGATCACTAACTTGAACCTTGGTTTGAAGTGGTATAGATTTTGACTGATTTTGGCATAACTTTGTTTTGATTTTGTAATATTTTCTTTCTTAGGCTATCGAAGCCATTAATGTAGAGAAGAAGAGGATGAAGAGCTTAGGGATTTTATGAAGAAGAAGTGTGAATGAAGTGAAGATGGGTGGTGGTATTTATAGGTAAAAAATGGATAAAAATATCATGATATTTCCACACAAACACATCACCATTTCATCACCACCACTCCCCCCTCTCCCTTCATCATTCTTGGTGGAGCACTCCCTCCATGTGTGTGACCATGTGCTTGTACTTAAGGTGTAAGAGTTTGACTTTGGGTTTACTTAAGGATGAAGTTTTAGGAGAATATATTGGATATTTTGTAATATGTGCATATATATGTATATATAAATCTATAAGTTTATTGGATGTATATATGTGTTCATGTGCATGTAAATGTGTTCATGTATGTGTGCATATGTATATCTCTAATGATTCATAACGTTGCACAACTTTTCTACGTTAAACCGTTATAGATTTCGATATCGATTTCCGGTCATATTTTCACTTCTTATTTAATATATATATATATATATAAATTTTGATAATAATGTTTCTATCATAATATAATAATAAAAAGGGTTTATTTAATAATTAAAATAATTATTAAATCATTTGAACTCAATTTAAATTCAAAAATCATTTATTCCAAAATAGTGATATCGTTGATGATGTCATAAAAAGATTTTATTTTCAAAAATAAAATAAATAATTTTATTACATATTCTTACTCATATATATAAATGAGTGCATGTGTCCAGCTCCATGCACGGTGTTTGATGCTCAAAGAGCTGTTTATTGATAAAATGGTTTTAGTCGTTTTACCGATATTTGTCCAAAGAAGATATTTTTGTAAATACTTATTCAAAATACGATTACTATTATTTATTTTGGTTTAGAACATCATATTTGTGTTATAAAACTTTTGAAAAGTCTTAAATTCAATCAGTTTTTTCTAAGTGATGAATTTATGGGTCGTTACATCAATACTCTTAATGGCTTAATTAACAAATGCGGATTATCTATTCTCGATACTGTAAGAAACTCATAGTTTCTCTTCAATCTATGAGAATATTTATTAGTCACTTTAATGCGATGTGTTCATTTAAGTCAGGTTAATTTCATTTCACCCTACGTAATCAGTTTTATCTTTGGATCATATCCAAATCCATTTTACTATCAATAATTTCTTCTTCGCTATGAAGTTGATACTTCTTGAAACAATAGTTATTTCTAAGTACAACAGAATAAATATTCATAAACACTTTATGAATTGCCTTATATGTAAATTGATTTGGTTTTAGTTTATGACACTTATGTTCAAAACATAAATTAGCCATCCAGTGACGATCATTGCCAAACTTCTTTTGGGGCGATTCATTACAAGATCCCTCATGAACAATTGTTACATGCAGGCGTTCGACTCACACAACCTGCCAACTCCTTGGCCTAGGATGTATACGGGTTTCTTATAAATCATTATCTTGTATGATTTTGTAAACCATTCTTTAGATGAAATTAATTTTACCTTCTGTACTATTCCTAAGCACACGACCTTATAGAAAGAAGTTAACTCAACTTCACTCACAATTGATCATACTTCTTTCAACAAAGTTTGCATACTCCTTATCAATACATCATTATGTATCATAGGGAGGAGTAACTTTGAAGATTGAGTCTTTATTCATTTTTAGGTACGATCGAAACTCTTTCCACATACTCAGCAGTTCGATCAAATTGAATCATTTTATTTTCTTTTGCATATTATTTAATTTACTTTTGTCTTATATTCTATGAGCTTATCATAGACATACTACCTGTGTATCAAATACGTAGGTTCAAGTTTGTGATAACTCATCAGTGAATATAATAAAATACGTGGAACCATTTTGGAATTAATAAACTTTCAACTACATATGTCTATATACATCGTTTCGTAGAGTTCATTAACTCTTATGATGCTCCCAATGAATGGGTGTTTTACCCTTAATTATTTGAGATATAATTTACTAGTACCATACGACTCATAATCATATAGTCAAAAATTATTTGTTAAAACTATGGCTTAGTCCATATTTCCAAAATAATTGCAAATACTTTTAGGTACTTCTGCATTTTCCAATATATCACAAATGCTAGTACTATAGTTTTATTTTATAATGAACGTTCATAATATTCATATTGAAATAAACCTATGTCTATTTTTATGTCAAGACTTAAAAATAATAATTATTTCATGAATAATGTTTGGTATGTTTTATGAAAATAATTTGCGTTACTTGATATGACCAATATGAGTTAGCATGCTCCCACTATTTCCACCATTACTATAATAGCATATAAAATATGAAGCTCCATCCAATCACTTGATCTACGCTATCAATTCATTTACCATAACTTGTTTGCAGTTGAGAATTTTCAAGTCACGTATCTCAAATTCAACAAAATAAATATCGTAGAAAAAAATTTCTATATGAAAATACTTTTTAATATAGAAATAATATTTCTCATTCCAATATCAAGTATCTATTATTATTTTACAATTCTTGTTTCCAAATTTCTTTACGGAGTAGAAATGACCATTCACTCTCTTCGTCTCGATCGTGCCATAAGTTATATCCACGTTTATATATTCAATTTCCTTTCTAAACGATCAAACCAATCAAAAGAAATCCTTACTACAATATCATAACAAACTTTTTACAAAAGTACATTTAGTCATCCTTGACATTTATGGATATCAAATAAATTGTACTTTACATAAACTAATCAAACTGACATTTTAGTAATCGACTTCTTATATCTATATTGTAGCCATAGATCTAATATTACATTTAACACAACAAATCGCTATTACAATAAATCATATTGAATAAACAATCTCACATTACAGTTTACTTGCTTATTTCAATAAACTAATTTCATCGAGGTTTCGTCAAATACGAGTTGTGACCATCCACCATATAAGATTTATATGTGATCGTATATGGACCAAATATCCATATTCTTGTATTTCTTTTAGTGGTTGTATAATTAGGCACTTACATGGGTCAACATGCAAAAATTTATTGGTAAATATATTTCATATTTTTATTTGTCAATATTAATTCAATTCATTTGTATATTTTAATCGACAAACATTTTATCAATTTTATTAATTGCATAAATTTATCAATGTAGATTATTATAACTTTATATAGCAGATGTTCTTATAATATTAGAAAGGTTAAATGTTACCATTTCATTTTTCTAATACGGCTCCCACTAATCGTTCATCTTTCTCCAAACCCCAACACAAAACGTATAAGTCTTTAAGACTTCACTAGGGGATGGTAGGACTCGTCTGTCTAGGGATTCTCACCTTGAGTTTGCTTAATAAATCATAGCCCCACAAACGATGGATAACTCCTTATCGATTGTGTCATATTTAACACCTAACCCATGTAATTTATTAATGTATAAATGGTAGAGGACAACACTTATATTAAAGATTCATAATCTTCAATATATTTAATTGAGTTAATTAAGTTATATCGACTTATGGAATAATGCATTTCTTATGAAGTACCCTCATGATTCAAGTGTCAAACACATTAGAAATCACAGCATACATACTTTTATGTATGTATTTAATCCCTACGTCTATTTAGGGTTTCTTTAATGTTCCATCTTTGGTTTATACAGTTTTTTAACGAAGCCTTCAGTTTGTAATATTATATAAGTTTTATTAGTATATTACTTTTATACTTCATTTTTCTTATACAATATTTTGTTTATAACATTATATTAATGAAATCTTATTTAATTAATTTAATTAATCAACACTTTAGTTAATTAAATTAATTATTTAAATATAACATGTTATACTGAATATTTATACTATAACCTTTATTGTAATTCACATATGTCGTATACATATATGTACCTTAATTTATTAATTAACTTTTAATTAATTTATTTAATTAAACAAATTTTATTAAAAATTCTTTTATACATACATATATATGCATATAGTCTTAAACAATTCAAGACAACGTAACATATATCATTATACATGTAAATATATTTAATTAGTTAACTTATTTAATTAATTCATTTATTTTATTGATCTTATTAATAAATAATGTTTTTGAAATTAAATTTATAACATTCTAAGACATTTTGAAAAATTATGTTATAACTTTTATACTATATGTTTTATTTTTAATTTAACTTTTAAATTTAAATCCTTTTATTTTAATTTCAAAACAACTTGATATTTTATATTATAACATTTAAAATAATTTTATTATTTTAAATTTAACATTTAAATTTAAAATTTCTATTTTAGTTTTAAAACAATTTTGAAATTAGCCCAATGCCTTGTTCAAATTGGGCCTTTTCTATTAGGGATAATCTTTCGAACTTACCTCATCATTTCGGGCAAGGCTAATAGCCAGGTAGGGTAGAGTATTGGATTACCCAAATCAACTTTAGACACTACTTTTCTAGAAACCATATTATATATGTAGACTATAATAAGTTAGCCCTAATATTGCTAATTTAGACTGCATAGATTATTTGGCTCTAATACCATTGTTGGAAGTGGACTAGCACATAGAAGAGTAAATGGACAAATTTCAAAAAAATTATTCCATTTGGATCTTTATAGGGCCTATGTAGTCTAAATTTATTTTGAAATTGTCTAAATTTTGTTCTAAATAAAATCATTATTTTATTTAATTGAAAAATAATGTTTTATTTTATAGTTTATATTATAATATATAGGTGTGTATGTATATATATGTATGTATATGTATGTATCACATACACATTTATGTGTACGTGCATGTGTAATATAATAGAGTGTACATTGTTTGATGTGTCCGTATATAGATGTTGGGATTTACATCATAATAGACATGTTAGCCAATTTTGTATTTAAATGTATTGTCTAAAATATACATGTATGCATCAAAATATAATACAAGTAGAATATGTATATAAATATAATTACATATATCATAATGAATTAATTATAAATAATTTATATAAGGCATTTATGAAATATATATAATTATATTATTAAATAGAAAAATTATATTTTAAATATTGGTTTATCAAAACAAATTAACCATAATATGAAATCCAAATTGTTTTAAAGATAATTTGTATATAATATATACACATACAAACACACAATTGATTATACTACACA
The DNA here is from genome assembly GCA_030737815.1 of Allium fistulosum. Classification (NCBI taxonomy): domain Eukaryota; kingdom Viridiplantae; phylum Streptophyta; class Magnoliopsida; order Asparagales; family Amaryllidaceae; genus Allium; species Allium fistulosum. The sequence continues at coordinate 743,886,403 of CM060905.1, read as the reverse complement.
TTAATGAAAAGAATAAGAATAATAATAAAATTATATTAAAATATGGTTAAAATTTCAACCTAGGTAATTTTTTTTGGTTTTGTATATTTTTGAATAATAAACAATTATTTTATTATTTGAAATCCATGTAGAATTTTATTATATAAAGATAAATTAATTTTTTGTCCTTTTTTCGAAAGAAAAAAATAAAAACTTTGCATAAATTTTACCAGAATTTAATTTTACTAATTTTATTAATGAATATATATATATATATATATATATATATTATCGGTATAATTTATTTCAAATTGAATAAATAATTAAAAAATATATATGTATGTATGTATATGAAAATAATTTTTTTTTATTTTTTACACGGAAAGCATTTTAGACATGAATAAATTTTATAAAATCATACATTATATGATATTAGACCATTAAAATATAGTTTTTAATTAATTAAAATCATTTAGTAACATTATAGTAGTTTTATTTTTTTTAGGTCGTGATCAATAGGAAAGCATCTATATAAAAAATAATATTTTTCACACACACATATACAACCATCAATATGTGACAATACATTGATATGCAGATTCATGATATTAATTTCTAACAAAGCTAACATATTACATAAATGAGCATTTTATACATTATAAACAAGTAATATTACTTTTCACTAAAGCCTAATTATTTGCACCTTGAAATGAAGAATCTAACTCTCTAAATTGAATCCTATATCCAGAAGTTGCTAGCTTCCCAAATACAGCTACAAACGACGATTGAATACACTTTAATTTGATGTCGGATATGCTTGAAAAGGTGGATGGGTAAAGTGGACTTTTTGGACATAAAATAAGACGAAGGGGAGGCTTGAAGTTTTTCTAGAACATTAATGTTGGAGTGTTTAAATAAGAGAGAGTTTGAGGAGTAAAAGAAGGATCTGGATCCACCTTTTTCTCTTACTCTTTCTTTTCATTTGAATTCAAAATCCAAACCTTCAACCCATTCATTTTGGCTGGCTTACCCCCATCAAGTCACAGCCGAAAATTTAAGCCCATTCATGGGCCTTTAAACCACTTCAAATCTGAACAATATGAAAGTGAGTACGGATCGTGTAATATGGAAATATGATAATATAGCGTAGTAAAGACAGTAATACTGTAAGTAGTGCGGAATATAAAAGCAATATAGTAAAATGACACCAGATATTTTATACTGGTTCGGAGCACCGTCCTACGTCCAGTCCTAGACTTCTTCTGGATTTAACCAACTAACAATAGCCTCACTTAACCCGGAGGAATAGGTTTAAACAACCCTTGAGCAACCGAACAAGGACCTGAGCAATAGAACAGGATTTCGCCTCAACAGCCGAAGAGGACTTCACTTGACCCGAGCAGCAGAACAGATCAATAGTAAATACAAAATAGTTTCTGACTTCTCGTGTTCTTAATAACACTAATGAGTCAATGATGTACAGAACTTCCTATAATCTAATCCTCAAATTTATGAATGTGAATAAGGATTGAAGGAAGAATATGATAGCTTTATAGAGAATAATATTAGAGAGTAAGATCAGAAAGCAAAAATAAAATTGATGATTTTTGAAGTAGAACTAATGTGTTTATATAGTTATTTAAGAGATATAATTATTCACGAATAGTTCTCATCAAAAGAAGCATCTTTTATGAAGAGATATGGATTGAGACTCTTCATTAGAGGAGATGTCTTTTCAGAAAAAATGACAGTTGAAACACAGTAGTCGACTGGTCAAAAACTACCAGCCAACTGGTTTAAAAAGATGTGTATACGTTTATGTGCATGGTTGCATATATATCATCAAACAGCTCAACCAGTCGACTGGTTCAAATGCACCAGTCGACTACTTTAGCTGTTTGTGCATATATATGCATATTTTCAACTTATTTAAAATTTATAATGAAGATGGCTATTATGTTGATGTTTGTGAGAGACTTTGAGGATAGATTTTAACAAAAAATAACTACTCTACAAACAATAATAGATATGTACAGAAAGTGGCCTTGAGATCTCCAAGCGGCTAGCATATCTCCTTCGGTTAGTAGTCGCATCTTCTATGCTTTTTCTTGTTAATTATTTTTCGTTGTCATGAATCAAAATCCATGATTCAACATTCTCCCCCTTTTTGATTGATGACAACCTGTATAAGAAGAAAAAATATATCGTAGGAAAAGAATATAAACTCCCCTTGAATTTATTATTCTTCCTTAATAAATGGCTATCGGTTTCCTGCAAATAAACTGTTAGTCCACCTATGTCTCTCCCTCTTTGTCATCGACAAAAAGGAAAAATAGAATCATTGCATAAGCAGATAGCATAGAATAAAAAAACAAGCAACAGTAGTAGCAGTAGTCATAGAGAGACTAGTTATACATGTTTCTTATAATAGAAAAGTAGTGAAAAAATATTCCAAAAACCATCACCAGAGATAACCACGAATGATTAGTCGAAATCTGTTTGGTCATCGTCTCCTTCCTCTTTTTCCTCTTGAATGTCCTTCCCTTTGTTTTTGTGCTGTGGTTCAGAAGAAGGTCCACCAAAACTAGGAGAAGAACTAGTAGCTTCATCTGAAGTGCTCCATGTGAATTGAGGTGCAGGACGTTTTCCCGGATCTTGAGCAGCATGAGAAGTTGATGAAGAGCAGGAGATTGCGTCCCATAATTTGACAAAAAATGATTTTACCTTATCAAATTTCTTATCGATTTTAGTATCCATTCTTTTCAAGCGAGCTTCTAGAAGCAATTGATTTCGAGCAACTATATCCAATGAATCTTTAGATGAGAGAGTTGCAGAGGGAATACGAACATCGCTTGGTTTTGATGATTGAGAGGCAGCAGTTGGTGGTTGTTGAGGTTGTCGTGAATGTGGACGTGCAAGCCAATCTGCATAGGGCATAATGCGAAGAGTGGGAGGAGGGAGCTTCATGAGTTTTATAGTCTTTGCATTAAGAATGCCGATGGTTGAAATTTCAGAATCTGGTTCCGGGACCTCACAATGTTTAAGTAGACGCATGATGTACTGCATAGAAAATACGTTTCATAGCACCTTGATTGAAGGCGAGTAACTCGTTTGCTATGAGTTGAGTCCAATTAATGTCTTGACCGTCATATATAGCATACAAGGCACGAAAATTTTCTTGATAAACTTGATCAAAAGTGCTAGTGCGTTGAAGAATAGAGCGCATCATTGACCGATGTAGTTATCTGGCTGTTGGACGAAGACCAATTGACTTAGTACCATCTGAATTATCTTCTATAAACCGGTGACTAACTTCATTTCGAGTATGAACTACGCAATCAACTTCATCAAGATTAATCCCATGTGTTGGTGTATCAAGTATATGACCAACACGATCAATTGGAAGAAATAATTTCTTGCCACACACTAAGCTCCAAATGCAATTATTTCGATTACCTCGTGGATCTTGGTGACCCAAATTCAGGTTAGCCAGAAATTTTTTTACCATGATGTGATTTATTGGTAAATTGTTCCTTTCATAGTCTAGCAAAGATTTTAATTTACCTTGCCTAGCAATGTTGAGAAGATCGTAGGCCGAGAAATCCGGAAAAACAACAAATGAGCTCTAAAAAATTGGAACATTTTTCAATTTTTTCCATCGTTGAATGGCAGTAGCATCGTATAACCACTGAGCAATGTATGAATCAATGGATTCTTGAGTGGAAGAAGATGAAATTTTTGATTTTTTTGATTTGGGAGGAGCCATTTTAGTGCTAAGAAAAGATAAGTTTTGAAAAAGAATGAAACTGAAGATGGATGAAACGGTTTTAGAATAGATGCAGATGAGGTGTCAAAAAGATATTGGGTGGAAAGAATAAAAAGGTGTTTCGGTTTGCTCAAAAGTTTTAAAAAAAATTAGTCCAGCAGTCGACTGGTTAAAGATATTCAGTCGACTGTTTAAGACAGTCAGAGAAGAAACAAGGTAAACCAGTCGACTGGTGGATCTTAGTCGACTGGATAAGGAAACCAGAGAGCAACAATAGGTAAAGCAGTCGACTGGTTGATATTTGGGCAGTCGACTCCTGGAAAATTTTGATGTAAAGAGATACCATGACTAAAAAAAATTGATATATATAAAAAGTATATAGATATATATATATATAATACAGATTTTCATTACATAACAACAGTATGGCCAACACTTATTTTTGAAATTTTTGATCAATTATTTGAAACAATGAATTGAAATATAATCTTAATAGAATACAAATAAAGTAAGAAATCATTTGGGAGATTTCTTTGGAGTTTTATTCTGAGATTTCTTTGGAGTTGTCTTCGGTGTTGTTTCCTCTCCTGGTTCTATTTTTGTGTTGTCAATATATGGTTGAAGAGGAGACCAAATGTTATTCCGAGACGTATAATTTGGAGAGACTGGAGGAGGTTGAGGACTTGGTTCCCATGGATTATAATGAGAGGAAGACGGTTGAGAAGAATGTGGTTGAAAAGATGTTGGTTGATGCACGTTAGATGTAGAACAACCACAAATTTTCGATCCAATATATGCAAGAAACTGAAGACGTCTTGAATTTGTTTTCTGTTCGTAATACATTTCACGGTTTAGTTCAACTAGTTCCCGTTGATTGATGCATATCATTTATCTTTTGTTTAGTATCCGGAGAATCGAAAAACAAAAACCGCCTAGACTTCTTCTTTTCCAGAGTATATCCAGTACGATTCCTTGCAGTTGGAGTAGGTAGATGAGAATCAGAGGAATCATATGCAGAAGATGGTGTTGAAAAATCTTCACATGATTGTTCATCAGAAGAGTTGTGGTTAGAAGCCATAAGGATAATAATATTTGCCAAGAAAAGATCTAGAGACATTGTTTTGAAATATAAGAAAACTTTACTTTTGATTGAAAAATAAAGAGTGAGGATAATATATAAATAGAGAGTTTACATATATATAGGCGAAAACTTCAGAAAAGTAAGGATGGCTAAAAAAGTTTTCTACCAGAAAAAAAATAGTGATGGGGAGAAAATAACGGAAATAGGTAGTTACAAAATAACTGAAAAATGATTATAAAAACAGATAACATAAAAAGTATACATAGCTTAGTTGGTAATTATATCTTTAAGAGAGACGATACCAAGTTCTCGTCTAAATTTAATAAAAGAATTTTCATTTAAAGGTTTAGTAAAAATATCAGCCAGTTGATTTTCTGTAGGAACAAAATCTAAATCTACTAAATTATTTTCAATACAATCACGAAGAAAATGATGACAAATGTCAATATGTTTTGTTCGTGAATGATTAACTGGATTTTTAGATAGATTTATAGCACTGGAGTTATCACAATATATTGTTGACTTAGATAGGTTGAAACCAAAATCTTTAATTGTTTGTTGCATATATATGACTTGAGCACATGCTAAAGCTGCAGATATGTATTCTGCTTCACAAGTAGATAGTGAAACACATTTTTGTTTTTTACTGAACCAAGATACAAGAGACCGTCCAATAAAATGGCAAGTCCCACTTGTACTTTTTCTATCTGTTCGACTTCCTCCAAAATCAGCATCGCTATAGGATACTAACTCGAAAGGACAATCTTTAGGATAAAATAGTCCAAAGTTCTTGGTTTTACTAAGATACCGTAAAATTCGTTTCACTGCTCTCATATGCGATTCTTTAGGATCTGCTTGAAATCGTGCACATAAGCAAACACTCATCATTATATCTGGTCTACTAGCAGTTAAATAAAGTAATGATCCAATCATGCTTCGGTATAATTTTTGGTCAACACTTTTGCCATTCTCATCTTTTTCTAGATGTATTGTTATACTCATAGGAGTTGGTTTGGCAGAAGTATTTTCCATACCAAAACGTTTGATTAAATTATTATAATATTTTTCTTGATTTAAGAAGATATCATTTTCAAGCTGTTTAATTTGTAAACCAAGAAAATAATTTAATTCACCCATGTGGGACATTTCAAATTCTTTGGTCATTATGTTTGAAAATTCTTTACATAGTTTTTCATTAGTAGACCCAAAAATAATGTCATCAACATATATCTGAATAACTAAAATATCCTTTTTATTTCTTTTGATAAAAAGAGTTTGATCAACCTTTCCAATTTCAAAACCAGAATCTATAAGATAACTTTTGAGACGATCATACCAAGCACGAGGTGCTTGTTTAAGACCATATAAAGCTTTCTTTAATTTATATACATGGTCTGGAAATTGTTCATGTATAAATAGAGGAGGTTGTTCAACATAAACATTTTCTTTTATAAAACCATTTAAAAATGCACTTTTAACATCCATTTGATATAGTTTAAAATTATGAAAACATGCATAGGCCAATAAGATATGTATTGCTTCTAATCTAGCAACTGGAGCAAATGTTTCTTCATAGTCAATTCCTTCTTCTTGATTATATCCTTGTGCAACTAATCTAGATTTATTTCTAGTGATATTTCCAAGTTCATCAGCTTTATTTTTAAAGACCCATTTTGTACCAATGACTGCTTGATCACTAGGCCTCGGAACTAAATCACAAACATCATTTCTTTCGAATTGGTTTAGTTCTTCTTGCATAGTGATAATCCAGTAATCATCAGTAGAGGCTTCTTTAATATTTTTAGGTTCAATTGAAGAGAGAAAAGCTACATGACCCATTTGATTTAATTGACTTCTTGTTCTAACAGTTGAATTAATTCCTCCAATTACATTTTGAACAGGATGATCCCGTAAAATTCGAGGTAGAGATCTTATTTCTGTTTGAACAGGATTATCAATTTGATTTTCATTACGAACAGTATTTTCAAAATTCTCAAAATTTGTAGTTTCAATATTTGTGATATTTTCAGAAAATTCTTCATCATCTTTTCTACTTGGTCTAGTAATAAAATTTTCATCAAAAGTTACATGTAATGTTTCTTCAATGATTTTAGATCTTTTATTAAAAATTCGATATGCTTTGCTTCGATCTGAATATCCAATAAAGATTCCTTCATCAAATTTTGGATCAAATTTGCCAAGCTGATCTTTAGTATTTAAGATAAAACATTTGGAACCAAAGACTTTAAAATAGGAAATATTTGGTTTTCTGCCATAGAATAGTTCATAAGAAGTATTTTTGGTTAGTGGTCTAATAGAAACATGATTCAATACATAACAGGCTGTTGCAACTGCTTCTGCCCAGAAATGTTTTGGTAACGTGCTTCCATTTAACAAGGTTCTTGCACATTCTTGTAAAGTTCTATTTTTTCGTTCTACTACTCCATTTTGTTGAGGAGTTCGAGGAAAGGAAAAATTATGGATTATTCCTTTCTTTTTACAAAAATGTTCAAAAGCTTCGCTTTCAAACTCACCACCATGATCACTTCTAATATTTTTTATTTTTAAATTCTTGAAATTTTGTATTCTTTTGACAAAAGTTTTGAAATATTCAAAAGTATCGCTTTTGTTTTTCATAAAAATAGTCCAAGTATATCTAGAAAAATCATCAACAATTACAAACACATATTTATTATGATTTATGGATTGTACTTGAGTTGGTCCGAATAAATCCATGTGTAGTAATTCTAGTGGTTGTACTATTGAAATAACCTTTTTAGATTTAAAAGATGACTTAGTTAATTTTCCTAATTGACATGCATCACAAATATGATTTACTTTAAAATTCATTTTAGGTAATCCTTTTACTAAATCATTTTTAGAAAGTTTATTTATAGCTTTGAAATTAATATGACAGAAACGTTTGTGCCATAACCAAGGATCATTTTCTTTGGCTATTAAACACATATCTGAATTATGATTTATTTTCATATTAAGAACATAAATATTTCTGTCTCTGTTACCTTCAAAAATAAGATGTTTATTTTGATCAAAAATACTACATTTATTTTCTGAAAAAGTGATTTTGAATCCTTTGTCACATAATTGGCTAATTCTTAAAAGATCATGTTTTAAATTTTTAACTAATAAAACATTTGAAATAAGAGGTAAATTAGATGTACCATTGTTGCTCACATCGCCTTTGCCAATGATAAAACCTTTGGAATTGTCTCCAAAAGTGACAGAGCCTCCTTCTGAGTAAGTAATATTTGATAGCATATTTTTGTCTCCTGTCATGTGTTTTGAGCAACCACTGTCTAATATCCATTTTCCTCTCTTTTTGAGTGGGACCTGCAAAAAAATGAGAAAAAAACATTGGTACCCACTTTTCTTATAGGGTCCTAAGAGTTAGGTCTTAGGAAACCAAACCCAAGAGGGTTCAGTATTCCCTTTGATAATATAATTTTCATTTTTGTACACAGATTCAAAAAAGGAATTTATATATTTCTTCCTAATCAAAATGTTGTTTGTTTTAGGAATCCATATTTTTATAGTTTTAAACTAGTTCTTCTTGAATTATCTTTTGTGATTTTACTACTTTTAGAATCTTTTCTCCATTTTTTTATGTAGAGGTATTGATTTCTTAACATATCCTAGACCTCTTTTACTTGAAACAGATTGAGAATTTTCAATAATTTTAGACAAATTTTCTCTTCCTTTATTGAAGTTTGAGACATTTTTAGTAATATCTTCTAACTTACTTTTAAGACCAATATTGTCTAAATCAATTATTTTAACTTTAGTTTTTAACTCGTGGTTTCCAAGAATTAAAGAATCATTCTTTTCTTTTTGAGTTTCAATTTCTTGACTTAATAAGGTAAGTTGAGAATTAATATTAGAGAATGATTTTTGAAGATTTTCAATTTCTTCCTCTTGTATTTTCTTCTCATCTTTAAGCATATTCTTTTCAAATTCTGCTTTATTTTGATTTTCATGAGTTTCCTTATATTTTTTCTTGAGATTTTTAAGAGTGTCTAGAAGTTCTGAATTAATCTCAATTAAATCATCAAATGTGAAATCACTAACCTCATTATCTGTAGCCATAAAACAAACATTAGCTTGTTCAGTGTCATTGTCGCTTTCACTTTCAGATGATGAAGAGGAATTTGAATCATCCCATGTTACTGAGAAAGCTTTCCTTTTGTAATTGTCCTTCTTGCTCTTGTTTTTGTAGGTTTTCTTCTATTCTGGACAATCTTTTTGAATATGACCTTTCTTATGACAATTATAGCATTCTAGAGCAAAATTTGATGGTTTATTGAATCCATTATTGAAACTTCTTTTGCTATTTTTGTTAACTTTTCGAAATTTCAAAAACTTTTTGAAATTTTTAGCAACGAATGCAAGATCTTCATCATCAGAACCTTCTTCTTCTTCTTGTGCATGAAAGGCTATATTCTTTTTATCTTGTGCCTGTACTCTTTTTGCCTGCAAATTTACTTCATAGGACATTAGATTTCCTATTAACTCTTCTGGTTTCATGGTAGAGAGATCATTAGCTTCTTCGATAGCTAATACTTTTCTTTCCCACTCATCCGTTAAAGAGTTAAGGATTTTCGAAACAATATCAAAGTCTGTATATTTTTCTCCTAGTCCTAATAGTGAATGATAAATGTCTTGAAATCTAGAATACATGTCATTAATTGATTCATCCTAAAGTTTTGAAATTGATTTTTGAGCATAGAGATCTTACTTTGTTTAACCTTATTAGTTCCTTCATGTGTGATCTTCAGTGTACGCCATATTTCATATGCAGATTCACACATACTAATACGATTAAACTCGTTTTTCTCTAAAGCGCAAAATAACATATTCATTGCTTTAGCATTGGCAGCTGCATCTAATTTTTGTTTATTACTCCATGTAGAGTATTCTCCAGTAGGAGGAGTGTATTCTTTTTGTGAAATATTCCATGATTCAAAACTATTAGATTGTATATAGATTCTCATACGTGTAGCCCAGTAATTATAGTTCATGCCATTGAAAAATGGAGGTAGTGCTGTAGATTGACCTTCAGTAAAACTAGTGTTAGTAACAGTGCTAGTGTTATTTTCCATATTAGCAAAGTATCAAATAACTGTGTAACGGTTATAGGATGCCTTGCTCTGATACCAAATGAAAGTCAGTATGGATCATGTAATATGGAAATATGATAATACAGCATAGTAAAGACAGTAATACTGTAAGTAGTGCGGAATACAAAAGCAATATAGTAAAATGACACCAGATATTTTATACTGGTTCGGAGCACCGTCCTACGTCCAGTCCCAGACTTCTTCTGGATTTAACCAACTAACAATAGCCTCACTTAACCCGGAGGAATAGGTTTAAACAACCCTTGAGCAACCGAACAAGGACCTGAGCAACAAAACAGGATTTCGCCTCAACAGCCGAAGAGGACTTCACTTGACCCGAGCAGCAGAACAGATCAATAGTAAATACAAAATAGTTTCTGACTTCTCGTGTTCTTAATAACACTAATGAGTCAATGATGTACAGAACTTCCTATAATCTAATCCTCAAATTTATGAATGTGAATAATGATTGAAGGAAGAATATGATAGCTTTATAGAGAATAATATTAGAGAGTAAGATCAGAAAGCAAAAATAAAATTGATGACTTTTGAAGTAGAACTAATGTGTTTATATAGTTGTTTAAGAGATATAATTATTCACGAATAGTTCTCATCAAAAGAAGCATCTTTTATGAAGAGATATGGATTGAGACTCTTCATTAGAGGAGATGTCTTTTCAGAAAAAATGACAGTTGAAACACAGTAGTCGACTGGTCAAAAACTACCAGCCAACTGGTTTAAAAAGATGTGTATACATTTATGTGCATGTTTGCATATATATCATCAAACAGCTCAACCAGTCGACTGGTTCAAATGCACCAGTCGACTACTTTAGCTGTTTGTGCATATATATGCATATTTTCAACTTATTTAAAATTTATAATGAAGATGGCTATTATGTTGATGTTTGTGAGAGACTTTGAGGATAGATTTTAACAAAAAATAACTACTCTACAAACAATAATAGATATGTACAGAAAGTGGCCTTGAGATCTCCAAGCGGCTAGCAAATCTCCTTCGGTTAGTAGTCGCATCTTCTATGCTTTTTCTTGTTAATTATTTTTCGTTGTCATGAATCAAAATCCATGATTCAACACAATATTTAACACATTTAAATTCAGTTTATACGCACATCGATATCATATATCGATAAGTATATTTATAACTATTATGTACACACTTTAATATTGTTCAACGCATCAATAAAAATTTATAATTAATATTTCATAAATATAATTAATTTGTAACAATTATAAACTAATTAAATCGGGTGGTAAAAAGAGTATTCAATGTTTCAGTTGTATGATTCTTAGGTGTAAATTTGATCAAAAATTAATATCGAACCATTCAAATATTAACGTTCACACATTACAATGCAGGTGGTGTAACATTTTGACCAAATTAATCGTTTACTTGATTTCGATAAAATCAAATTTTGCGTTATTAAGCATTACGCGGAAATGACAATTATTTACACCAATTTTCTTAGTTAAAATTATATTACTTTGGACTTATGGAATTTGGTAATGGTCAAAATTCCAATATAGTCCATATTAAACTCTATAGTCCAAACACAAAGTCTTTGGTTCAATAATAACAATTATTTTTAATAGAACTGCTCTACCCAAAGACTTTGAGCTGACTTTAGTTAACCATGATACTAGCCTCATGAGGTGATGAATCCACTCTTGAATTATGTTTCACTTCTAATGCTTTCACTCAACTCAACTATAGTCATTCGACGAATGTTGTATCACGATTTAACTATAATCAAAGCAGAGCTTCCATATTGAAGATCAACAGTATTCTCAAGTAAAGAGAACTATGTAATTTTATCACATTGATTTTTTCTGTTTGACCTTAGTTACGTTAACAATAGAAAACTATCGAGTGAGTCACTCCATATTTATCCAATAATTATCAGTACGTAACCCCTTGGTGCCCCCAGTAGCCATGGGTACACTGCCCAACATTTGGAGATCATTGTGTGCTCTAGTCTCAACGGATGCATTCTCGATACATCTTGACTATGAATATTTAAACAGTATTTTGTTTTATTGTGATAAATCACTCATGTTTACAACATATTGTAACTACTATAACAAAAACATATTATTTATGGATTTTCTATTAAATATACTTTAATTAACTTAATTAATTAATATAACAGATTATATCGAGTATATAATAGAAAGAAAAAACTTTTTATTTTGAACAAGATTGGTTATCGAGTTAGATGTATGTAACTGTTTGTACCAAAAATGGGCACAACACTCTTCGGAAGTCTTTGAAGAGATAAACGCGGATAACGAAAATTAACGTTGTGGATTATCTAACAAAAACTCCAAAATGACAGAAAGTAAAGTGCAAAGACAAGCGATTTAGAGTGGTTCGGCTTTGTAGCCAACGTCCACTATGAAGTTTGATGATTTTATTGCTCGACACTCGAAGATTACAATGTCTTATAACACAGTACAACTGGTTTTGTGAGCTAAGTCTGAATTCAAGACAACCGTGGCGATTCTGAGTAAATCTGGCAGAGTCTGGGCGCTCTTTAGCTATTAGAATTCTTCTGACCCCTTTTCTGAATGACCAGGGGCTCTATTTATAGGTGTAGGAGGCTGATATTTCGCCTAAACTGAAGGGAGACCAGTTCCAGTACGTCAGGGGGCCCACATGCCCGCTTTCTGGAAACCCGGGCCCACTTTGGGATCGATTCGAAGCTATGTTCGAATCGATCAAGAAATCGTCCAATCGAGCTGAAATTTGGTGAGAACATTCTTCAATGTGTATGTAAGCTTCTGTGAAAATTTCATAGCATTTGGACTTGTAGAACTCGAGTTATGATCGATTCAATATTGCATTTCTGTTGAACTTGAACACTTCGAATCGATCCCTTCGACTCGATAGGGTCGAATCGATGGTTGATGCGCGCGAGTGATGATGTAGCGCGCGCATTCCTCGGGTTGACCCGGTCGTTTCTCCGAGTTTTACTGGGTCCCTCCCGCGTTTCTCGTTACTTTGATTTAGTGGATTCGAAGTTTTATGGATTCGAACGTACGCTCCTTTGAATCGATTATGCTATGCTATATCCACTCGATTCGAAGTCACTCCTGTAGGATGGATTCGAAGTGCGATGGATTCGGGGTGAAATGGCATCATGAATTCGACGTGTCTTGTCCGAATCGATTCGTAGCGTCCTGATTCGATGGATTCGAATGGTATCCTTTCTCATCGATTCGAAGCAGAGGAAGTTCGATGGAGTCGAACAAAGACTGTCTCATGGATACGAAGCCTGGTCACCTGATGGATTCGAACACAAGCTCCTCCTATGGATTCGAACATACGACTGTCTACTCCATTTTTGTTGGTGATATCTTGAGCGTATGAACTCGGATTGGCATGAAACTTGGAACATTGGTCTGCATGACTCTACTTGACATGTCTTATCAATTGCAGCCTGATCTGGATTCGGACAAAATTCATCGATATTTGTAGTTGCCCAACAATCATTTGAAGTTGAAGACGTGTGATCCTGTTTCTTTTTCAGTTAGTTCCTTGGTATCTCGGCCTTGCCAAAAGGCGGGATAACATTTGCCCCCCAAAGTATGTCTTGTGTAAGCATGACGTGCTTTGAATAGCTGCAGTCCAACGTTATACAATTATGACACGCTCTGCCGGAAGTTGTATTCTTTGTTGCAGTAATCGACTATCGTACGATCGTGATCGGCTGTTTGCCGTTGGGGTTATGACGAGATGAACATTTGCCCCTGTAAATGATAAAGATCAAACATTAGTCAGAAATATGTACATACGTGCAACACCTTGACTTTAGTTAACGTCGCGTGATCGCAAGTCATTGTCAGTTTGGTTTGTTATCGAAATCTGCATCAGTCCTCTCCTGAACCGGTTTGAGATTCGAGTTAAAACATTGCTTTTATGATTGTCTATGATCATCCTCTTGTATCGATCCTCTCCTAAATCGGTATAAAGAGTAGACAAGCAATTTTTCATATTGAAACGATTCGTCCATTTTCACCGGTGGTCTTTGATGGACTCGAAGCTATGTTTTTTTTTCGAATCGATGGCTTTTGGATCGATGGCCCTAGGGACCTCGTGCTTCGAGTCGGTAAGACTCTCAATCCAGCTTCTGTTTGGTTACTCCTTCGAATCGCTGATGCTTCGCATTGATACTGCATGAATGGGTTCGACGTTGTAAAGGGTTCGAAACAAAATGGATTTGAAATAAGGGATGGATTCGAAGCAGTGGAATGACTCTGTGTCGTGATGGATTCGAAGGTGATGGGTAATTTGAGCAATCGTTCGAATCGGTGGGGTTGTGACCTGTTGTGAGCGGTCAACATGACCGGGAGACGAAGAGCCTCGAGTCGCCCTTAGAATCCATATAAATACGCGAGGCTAATTTCATTTTTACTTTTAACTTTTTACTGTTGCAATTGCTGCTCCTTCGAACCGATCCTTCAGAGCTCTGCGTCTTGCACGAATCGATCAGATTACACCAAGTCTTCATTTGTAATCGAATCCAATCAGGTACCTAAGGGATCGATTCGAGGGTAGAACGATGAAACCAGGATTATATCATTGATTTCAACTCTTTCTTTCGAGAAACATGAGGAATAGTGGGGACTGAAATGGGCCGACTCGATGGTTTCGAGAGACAAAGCTTTTTCGACTCGCATCGATTCGGGGACAAGTAGCCCGACTCGATCAAAGATGCAAGATTTTGAATCGATGTAGGAATAAGTAGTTTGAATCGATCAAGAATACAAGACTTCGAATCGATTCAGGAGTAGGTAGTTCGAATCGATGCGAGACTTCGTATCGATGGTTTCGAAATATCGTGCCGGTCGATTCGAAGTAGCAATATCCCAATCGATTCGAAGGTGCTTAGCATTGATCGATTCGAGGTTATGCATAGCTCATGGATTCGAAGTGCTTCTCCACCCCAAGATTTTGTCGAGTCGAACTACGCGGAGTCGAAGCATATCGATTCGACCTTCATCGATTCGACTTATATCGATTCGAGTCGATCGATTCGAACATCCTTGCTTCAGAGGCTTCTACTCTTCTGATTTGCTCCAACATCTGAACTGCGGCCATTTCAAGTCGAACTTTGACGAATTTAATGAACTTTAGCATTCTTGACTTCGACGAGCTTCGGCCTTGCATAATTGAACTGGACTATAAGACTTGACTTCCTTTTTGAAGCTCGTTGATGGAACTGGGACGTAACCAACAATATGATCGGTTTAGACTTGAATTTGGCCAGTAGTATCTGGATGGCATGGAAGTGACGGTCAGCGATGACGGTCATTGTTCTCGAATTCCAAAGTGTTGTCGCTCGGACGTCTTATTTCATTTTGTAAAATCTGCTTAAGTAACGTTCAGCACTTGCACTGCACGGCACATCCATACACACTACACTGGGGAATGCACGGGCTGTTTATGAACTTAACGTTGTTTTCTGATAAGTTAGTCAGTTATGGAATCTTCGAGCTCGCAGCAACAGGAGATTCAGAGTTCTCCTCCTCCGGTCCTTGTAGTTCTAGATGTCCCAGCGGATACAATAGACCCTGCTCCCGACGAGCTACAAGACGCAATATTTATCGAGGATCCTGTTGATTCTGTCCGGTCTAATATCTCTGAATCCTTATTGGGCCGGATATGTTTGAAACACAACATATCTCTGAACGATGTATTATTACCCGGCGCCAATGACAGACCGCATAATCTGCCCGAAGGATACACTGCCTTTTACCGCCATGCTTGCGTGGCTGGAACTCTTCACCCTTTTAATCAATACATCAGGGAAATGATGTCATACTTAGGAATTGCTCCTTCGCAGCTTCATCCCAACGGACATGCGTTGTTGAATAGCACCTTCTTTATATTTATGGATTGTCTCTTTCGCCCGCCAAGGCCAACCGAGATCAGACATATATTTAATTTCAAGAGCAGGGGCGATAGCCCGTCCTTTACATTTTTGGAGGCAGTCAGAAATTGCCAAGTTATCATTGGAGCCTGGACTAGACTTAGCTACTTTAAGAATGAATGGTTTTACGTCCGGTGTCCTCCTGGTTTTGCTAGGCGATGGTTATCTAGACGTAAGTGTCCTCATATGTCGTTGTTTCTCTTTGATCAACAGTTTTTCGGCATTGGTACTGACATCTTGTTTTTCTTGCAGCCATTATCTCCAGACCCGATGGCGGTTACTACAAGGGCATAGTCCGAAGTCTTCAAGCAGTCCCGAGCGAGCTGAGACACATCGACTCGGTGTTGAATGACTATAACTCAAGAACTATCGGCTTGATTGAAATAAATCAGAGTATAGTCATCGAGGGGATGTCAAAGCCTGCCTTAAAGAAGAAAAACAAGGAGAAGAAGGAGAAGACAATGGTGAAGAAAATGCCCGGGATTACAATAACCGAAGTGAGCGATGAAGAAAGGACCCATACAGATGTAGAGCCGATGGCTGATCTTTCGGGCAACTTCGAAGAGTTGGGAGAAAGACGGAAAAGCAAGACCGTGGTTTCTAAAAAAATTAAGTCTAAGGGGTGGAAATCTGTGGATGTGTTTCCTCCCACTTCCGGAGTTACGATTTCTGAGGCCGCCCCTTCTCATTCGAGAGATACTTTTAAAGGGCTTGACGACATTCCCATCCCGGATTTTATATTGATTCCATGTAATCCTAGGTTGGAGGAATTTCAAGATGTATTAAATATGAGCGAGCCCTTTCCTTTGAGTGCGGTCAACACTTCCGGTTGGTCTGGGGGTTTACACATTTTCACACACTTTCACACCACTACATGACTTTCGCATATTAATTACTGTTTGTAGGATTCTAATCTGTAGCTCCTTCTTATTGCAGGCGAGATGTCGGGTCGCGGGTCTACTTTGGATAGGCTCCGTAACGTGCGCCAATCTTCCCCATATTATGATTCTCGTAGGAGAGAATCGGATAGGGACCACGGGCAAGGTTACACTAGCCAGGAGCGCTATGACAGGGATAGAGATTATTGGCGTGGCCGTTCTGGCCATGATCGTACTGACAGAGATCGGGGCCATCAGTACCGATCACGATCTCGTTCACCTCCGCCTCCTAGGGCCCCCGTAGATACCCTTGGGCCTTCACAGCAGCAGCTGCCTTCCCAATCTTCGAGGCCCGAGACTCAGCGGCCTAGAGTTGAACCACCGGCAGCTGCTATTGTTGAGCAGGCTCCGGCTGAGTTGACAAGCGAAGGTGCCATCCAGCTTGCTCAAATGAAGAAGGACTTCCCAGAAATCTGTATGGACGCATATGTTTTTCCTCCTCATCCCAAGAGGATTCCTCAGGATGCTGAAAATATTGCGCACAGCTATATTCATGACTTCTATGTCCAATATAAGGAGTGGTACAAAGCAGCCGTGAAAGCTTCAAAGGTAGCTTTTGACCGGGCGAAAGTTATTCAAGAACGAGATGCTGAGATTGTCAAGAAAGACCGCATCATTCAAGTTCTTCAGTCTGAGATGGAGTCGTCTCGAGGCTCGGAACTCCAAGCACTCAAAAAGCATGAGGATACTGTGGCCAAAATGGCGAGAATGCAGCAGGCACACTGTGCCACGGTTGAAGAGATGGGCTACCGCTATACTAACGTTGTAGCTGAGCGAGATGCAGCTGTTAAGGAGCTGAATGAGCTCAAGGCCAAATTTGCTGAAGTGGTGAAAGAGAAAGACGATGCAAATACCACCGCTCAGGATGCATGCGACCAAGCTGTATCCCTCAGAGCAGAACTTGCTGCGGCGACAGCCAAGACTAAGTCTGTAGATGCAGAAATTCATGAAAAAATTATGGCGGAGCGGTCCAGGCTGGAAGCCGATTTTGATGATCTCCTGGTCACATATAACGCTAATGTGCTGGAACACAGAAATTTATTATGGCTGGGAGATGATTCCATGATTCTTTATAATGCCTGGACTAGGCTAGTGGAGGAGAAGAAAGTGGCGTATCCTGATGAAATGCTGGATGATTTCGAGCTTGAGATGCGCTTGCTTACTGAGGAAGAGAGGAAAATTCTTCATGAAGCGGTGATCTCTGTGGCGAGAGAGAGGCTTGGCATTCAACAGATTGAGACGGGTGAGGGCTCGGGGATTGAGCATCATGAAACAAGTGTTGGAGCTGTAATTCCAACATTGCCTGAAACCACTTGTGCGGTTGATCCCCAGTCCGTCCCTGCATATAATCCTGACCAACCGCAATTGTCTTCCGCTGGTACTCTTGCCTCTGCTCCTGTCCACGCTCCAGGTCAGGCTAAGGAAGGTAATTGAACACCTCCCATATACATTTAGTGTGGTGAATTTTGATCAACACCCATAGCTAACAATCTTCGTTCTTTCACATTTCAGTGACTGAAGTTGTTATCCCCGCGCCTCCTACATCTCAGGCTTCCTATCAAGCGCATGGGGCTATCGTCACCGAAGCTACTATGACATCTTCTGTGGTTGGTGAGGAAGGGGAAGTGAATACGTTATCTTTTGACGCTCAGATGATTGAGGAACTCCTCAATCAACCCAACGATCCCTTCATCGAACAATCCTTTTCTATGAGTGGAACCACTCCGGCTGTTAGTTCTTCCATGCCAACCATTAGCATATCTAGCGCGGCCCAAGTATCTCATGAAGATGAGATTCTGGCTGAGATTAATACTGAGATGGACGCAGTGACTGCCGGTATGGGCCCGTCAGGCCATGCCCCACTAATGATGATATCGCTTGGCGACACTGTGGTAATTGCGAGCGCTCCTGCTCCACCTCCTGTTACTGATTCTATTCCTCTGGCTCCACCCTCCAAAAGAATCTCTGTTGCCTCTAGCTCTGAGGAAGAGGTGGACATCATGTCGCCATCTGAGGGCAAAACGTAGAAGAGTAAGAGAAAGAGGAAGAAGTTGGGTAGCGGCTCTAGTGGGACTTCCCCGAAGAAGAAGATAAGGAAGAAGAAAGATTGAACTCCTTCTTCAGTGTTCTATAGTGTTTTGTCTTTTGGTTTTCTCTATAGCCGTGTATAGATGTGGACTCGGCTCCCACTAGCAGGAATTTTATTTTCTTTTCTGAATCATCTTGTAATCGAATTCTTTTTGTTGATAATGGAAATGAGAGTATATTCTCTTCCGTCTTCAATTCGATATTTGTTTTTGGTCCTTCCCCCAGTCTTGGGGATGCATATGGACTTGATGTATGTTTATACTCCATCTCGCACTCTGGGAGTACGGAGTTAAGGAATGTTTATACTCCGTCTCGCACTCTGGGAGTACAGAGTTAGGGAATGTTTATACTCCGCCTCGCACTCTAGGAGTACGGTGTTAAGGAATGTTTATACTCCGTCTCGCACTCTGGGAGTATGGAGTTAAGGAATGTTTATACTCCGTCTCGCACTCTGGGAGTACGGAGTTAAGGGATGTTTATACTCCGTCTCGCACTCTTCAGAGTACGGAGTTAAGGAATGTTTATACTCCGTCTCGCACTCTGGGAGTACGGAGTTAAGGGATGTTTATACTCCGTCTCGCACTCTTCGGAGTATGGAGTTAAGGGATGTTTATACTCCGTCTCGCACTCTTCGGAGTACGGAGTTAAGGGATGTTTATACTCCGCCTCGCACTCTAGGAGTACGGAGTTAGTGAAGGATCGTCGTGCATCAACCCAATTTTAGCTTTGATGTGATGGCTTGCCCCCGAGCTCGGGCTTCACTTAGCGAGTGGCTGGTCGTACCACAGCCACTCCGTTCTTGAATAAATCCCATTGCGTGATGGAATTTTAGCTCTCCGTGCATCGTGATGTTATACATTGTATTTAATGAATCACAGCTCTGGCCCGAAGACATGGCATTTTATTGCTGAAATCAGAAAACATGGCAAAGTCAGTTGCCTTATTTTTAGTTCTAATCTCGAAATGCTGAAACAAATTTTAAAACGGATTTTAAACTAAATAAATAAACATAGCCTGTTAATTGCAGTAGTGATGAGGGCTTTCGCTATTCCAGGCCCTTGGTAAAGTTAAGCCATCAATGGGTGATAACTTGAATTCGCCATCCTTGAGCTTTCGCTTAATCTTGGGCGACCCTTTCCATGTTGATCTCATGGGCGGGAGTGCCGGATAATCTTTCTTAGCGACTAGCTCACCAAGTTCAAAAGTTTTAAGTCGGTCCTTGGCACTGTGCAATCGGGCAACTCGATTTCGGTGTATGATTGTTCTTAAATCAACCTGATCGCCCTGGACGACCCCAACTCCGTTGACGGTCGGGAATTTTAAAGTTAAACACCACGGGGCTATTATGGCCCTGAATTCAGCAAGGGCAGGTCGACCTAAAAAGGCATTATACGGCGACTCTACATCCAGCACAACGAACTGCAATATTCGAATCGACCTACATTCTCCGGCTCCCAACTCAACTGGTAACTCTACCATCCCAGCTGGTACGGTAGCGCTGCCATTAAATCCATAGAGACGAGTTTGGTAGGGTTTTAGATCTCCAGCCTTCGTCTTTATTTGATTATAAGCATGTACGAATATGATATTCACAGAGCTCCCACAGTCAATAAGAATCCTCTTCATCCACATCGGGCCTACCCGGGTCGATATTACAAGTGGGTCAGTAGTCGGGCATTCGACGTAGTCAACATCGTTGTCCTAGAAAGTGATGTCGTTAGTCATCGATCTCTTTCGCTTGGTTGAAGGTTTACCGCCCAAGTTATTATTATACTCGAAGTTAGAGCGTTTAGCTAAGTTGCTATATGATTCCATTTCTTCCCAGCTTCGGACCGCTGGATGAGGATTACTACTTACAGCATTAATTACCAATCTTCCCCCGTCACGACTTGGTTCTTCCTGCCTTGCTTGATTCTATGTATGATTTTGCTTTGAGGGGCCCGCTCCACCAGACGGCGGTGCCCGTACAAACTGGTCCAACTTTCTCTCCCTAATCAACTTTTCAACGAGGTCTTGCAGATGTCGGCACTCGTTGGTATTGTGGCCGTAACTTTCGTGAAATCTGCAAAACTTTCCTGTCTGAATCTGTCTCTCCGATGATTGCTTCGGAGCAGGCTTCTTATATTGCTCAGCGTTGCAGGTTTGCAGATACACGTTTTCCAACGATGTATTCAATGGTGTGTAACTGTCAAACATCGGGGCCCTACATTGCGGGCCTCGATTTTGGTCTCTCTTCTTATCCTGACCACTGCTGACTCTCGGCTGAGCTTGTTTATTCTGTATATTTAGCTAAACTTTCCCGGAACTCTCACCGGACTGCTTGACTGCCACATTACTCTATATTCCTTCAGTTTTGGGTATCGCATCGCCCTGTTTCCTAGAATGTTTCACGTCCTCTTGTCGCAAGAATTGAGCGGCTTTGGAGTAGAAACGGTCCAATGACGCGGGTGGTTTCCCAGCTAACCAATTTCCAAATTCCGAGTCGGGATAGATCCCTTTGGTTAACGCCATCAGAATCGAGTTGTCGTTGGGATTGCTAATTTCCACGCATGTTGCGTGGAATCTCTCCAGGTAACGCCTGAGCGTCTCTCCCTTAGCCTGGGTGACACTAGATAAGGTGTTAACGTCTTTAGGCCTACTGACATGCATACGAAATTGTTCGACAAATTTCTTAGCCAGTTGATCGAATGAAGAGATGGATTTTGGTGGCAACCTTGTGAACCACATCGTTGCAATTCCTCCCAAAGAGATGGGAAAGCTTCGACATTTTACTGCATCATCAGCCCTTGCGGCATTCATTGACCATTCATATTTTAAAATATGTTGATTGGGATCGGAATTTCCTTCGTACAGAGGGAGAGTTGGCATTCTGAATCGCCGAGGAGGTTCAGCGTATAGTATTTCGTCAGTGAAAGGAGTTTGACTATGGGAGATTCCCCAGTCGTCATTGATAAGTCCCTGGCTCTCGCGAATCATTTGACGTACCATGGTTGAAATGTCGGGCATAGCCACATTCCGTGTAGGCTGAACTAAGGTGTGGTCGGGTTCCACAGCGCAAGCTTGGACCGGACATTGTCGACGGTCTATATCTCGCCTCCTTGGCTCCACATCTTCTGGGACGTATGGTTCAGGAGTACGCCCACGCTGTTGATCATTTGGATTTGACAGGTTTCGGGTACCAACCCTTGTCTCTACCGTGGCCGTTGTAGCACGAACGCCTGTGGTGTGCTGTGGGACAACACCTCCTCGTGATGAGGGCCCGGTCTGGGAGCTAGTTGACGGTCCGACCATCAATTGTCCTACAGTCAAGGCGGGTTGATACTCGGTAGCTAGTGTATGACCTGCGTCCAAACGGGAGCGTGTAGTTTTGCCGTGATAGTCCGATGAAGCAGAACTTTCAGTGGACGAGTGGGAAGCATCATCCCTCCTTGTCTTCCTACGCCTTTGGCGGTTTAATTGATTGGTCAATTCAATGTTGGCACGCAACTGTTCGGCCAACTGTTGCCGGCTTTGGGTCAGTTCCTGGAGTAATGCCTGGAACTCTTGCCTGGTTACTGACCCAGACGGATCTGAGTGAGCAGTGTTGCCTTGGTTGGATGGTGGCAACTGCGCAGGATTCTGTTGATCCCGACCTTCTTGGTCAGCAGCTGTAGAAGTGGTTCTTGTACTAACCATTTTGAGTAGTGAATTCCTTTCCTAGATTTTATGCAAATTTGAATAGAGTGGAAGGATTCCGGAGTAGAGATACGGATCTTCCTCTTAGATTTTATGCAATCCGGTATCGATGGTAGATCCGAAGAGCAGGAGAAAAACTGGTTTTCTCAGTGAAAGCACCAAAGTGTTTGTACCAAAAATGGGCACAACACTCTTCGGAAGTCTTTGAAGAGATAAACGCGGATAACGAAAATTAACGTTGTGGATTATCTAACAAAAACTCCAAAATGACAGAAAGTAAAGTGCAAAGACAAGCGATTTAGAGTGGTTCGGCTTTGTAGCCTACATCCACTATGAAGTTTGATGATTTTATTGCTCGACACTCGAAGATTACAATGTCTTAGAACACAGTACAACTGGTTTTGTGAGCTAAGTCTGAATTCAAGACAACCGTGGCGATTCTGAGTAAATCTGGCAGAGTCTGGGCGCTCTTTAGCTCTTAGAATTCTTCCGACCCCTTTTCTGAATGACCAGGGGCTCTATTTATATGTGTAGGAGGCTGATATTTCGCCTAAACTGAAGGGAGACCAGTTCCAGTACGTTAAGGGGCCCGCATGCCCGCTTTTTGGAAACCCGGGCCCACTTTGGGATCGATTCGAAGCTATGTTCGAATCGATCAAGAAATCGTCCAATCGAGCTGAAATTTGGTGAGAACATTCTTCAATGTGTATGTAAGCTTCTGTGAAAATTTCATAGCATTTGGACTTGTAGAACTCGAGTTATGATCGATTCAATATTGCATTTCTGGTGAACTTGAATACTTCGAATCGATCCCTTCGACTCGATAGGGTCGAATCGATGGTTGATGCGCGCGAGTGATGACGTAGCGCGCGCATTCCTCGGGTTGACCCGGTCGTTTCTCCGAGTTTTACTGGGTCCCTCCTGCGTTTCTCGTTACTTTGATTTAGTGGATTCGAAGTTTTATGGATTCGAACGTACGCTCCTTTGAATCGATTATGCTATGCTATATCCACTCGATTCGAAGTCACTCCTGCAGGATGGATTCGAAGTGCGATGGATTCGGGGTAAAGTGGCATCATGAATTCGACGTGTCTTGTCCGAATCGATTCGTAGCGTCCTGATTCGATGGATTCGAATGGTATCCTTTCTCATCGATTCAAAGCAGAGGAAGTTCGATGGAGTCGAACAAAGTCTGTCTCATGGATACGAAGCCTGGTCACCTGATGGATTCGAACACAAGCTCCTCCTATGGATTCGAACATACGACTGTCTACTCCATTTTTGTTGGTGATATCTTGAGCGTACGAACTCGGATTGGCTCGAAACTTGGAACATTGGTCTGCATGACTCTACTTGACGTGTCTTATCAATTGCAGCCTGATCTGGATTCGGACAAAATTCATCGATATTTGTAGTTGCCCAACAATCATTTGAAGTTGAAGACGTGTGATCCTGTTTCTTTTTCAGTTAGTTCCTTGGTATCTCGGCCTTGCCAAAAGGCGGGATAACAGTAACAAATTACATAATTGCCCTTAGGGCATACCCATCCCATTCCCAAATTTTATTCTTTCTAATTCCTTAGGGTTATGCTTTTCAAAAATCTTATTCGGTTTTATTTAAACCTACACTTTGGTACCAAGTTGTAACATCCCTCATTTTGAGGCTCAAAAATAGAAACTATTGATGTTGTAGTCATCTTTAGCATTATTTCTCAATGACAAAATGAGATCAATTATTATATCATTAATGTCTAGAATACAAGAATTTAAAATTTTAAACAAACATTTTCATTAATTCATTTGCAAAATTTATTATAGTTCAATTACATAACCCCATAATTACATTATTCTGATACAGCGTAGTAAATACAACATAATTCTAAAAGTGGCAAATGAAATTCCCTTGGATGATCAGAGTCTTACAAACTAAACGGTTAAAAACCAATCATTACATACAATCAAAATAACAAAAGTAGTTAAAACTACATAGTAGAAATAAAATCTAAATAGTAGTTTTCCTCATCGAGGTCTCTCGAAGCTTATACTATACCTTGAAATACCCTACTCTTAGCTTACCCAATTTCAATTGAGTATCCGAGAGTTTGTGGAAAAATCAAAATCTTCGCGCTAGACAAGAAGTCTAGGGTGAATAATATTATACCATCTCAAACCAAAAGATAACTAGCGAGATCTTGTAGTTGAAGCATGGAATTTGTTCTCCCTCCATAATATCTTATCAAACAATATGTCTATTATAACATAACCTACAAAACAAATGATTAGAACATAATCTTGACATTAATGTCATGCATAATTGATAAAAATGATTAGTCCGTTATTCACTAAGGTCAAGGGTTACTCATTCCCATAATCACCGAAACCCATAAAATAGTCCATTCAACATCATAGTTTTCTAAGGATCACTATGAACCTATTATTTTTCTCTAGCCAATCAAAAACCTATCAGGCTAAATCATGAAAAAATGTACTAGATAATCTAATGGTCTTCTTTTCAATTTAGAAGAAAAAAATAGTGATCTCATATGATCGGTAAGAGAAAATAACAAATGTCTCATAATTACGGTAGGAGAAAATTATAAAGGCCAGCTAGATATAATAGAAGAAAATACAAGTTAGCCTCTCTGCTACAAGTTCCTTCGGATGTGTAACTCAAACTTTAGAATCAATATTGATAAAGCCTTATGCATTTGGAACTACAAACCTGACTAACCGGAGCATAGCAGATGGATTGTAGGGTGTGACCATACACTAGTCTCCACCCTTAAATCTGGTTTTAGAATGCCAATGGGTCATGTATTTTGATCAGTTCCGGCATCCTAACACAACTTCATCTTTATGGTTCTCGAATGCAATTTTACTCACTTAGGAGTTTAAGTTAAACCATACCCATTATTGGAATAACCCAAAATGACCACCGGTTCCCAATCCCTAAGGTTATAAATGTTGGATGATAACATATAACATATAAGTGAGCATGTCAACAATTAACATATGCAATAACAACCGATCAAGATACAAAGTGAATATATGGCATATAATCATCCATCATAATATATTTTCATATAATAGCCATTTTATACACACAAGAATTACTTGTAATTAAGTAATTTCCTTCACAAAAATCTTTAAAAATGCGCTTGATTATCTTTTCCTCTTTGAAAACCTTGTCAAAATACTTTAAAAAAATTATATTATTGTTTAAGGGAAATATCGCCCAATGTAGAGTTAAAAATTATCAACTGTCATGAAATAATACATCTTTCTTTTTAAGAAATTATGCTATCGTACATTGTAAACTTTTGCTATCACACACCAAAACCCATAACTACCGCATGTCAAAAGTTTGTGCTATTTCACATCAAAAACCTCATGCTATCACATGTCAACAATATAGGATGTCACATGTTAGGTAAATCATGGTCATCACATGTTTACATTACATGCTGTTATCGCATATTGACAAATAAAGTTATCACATATCAACCAAAATAAAGTTATGCATGTCGAAA
Organism: Allium fistulosum; assembly: GCA_030737815.1. Classification (NCBI taxonomy): domain Eukaryota; kingdom Viridiplantae; phylum Streptophyta; class Magnoliopsida; order Asparagales; family Amaryllidaceae; genus Allium; species Allium fistulosum. The sequence continues at coordinate 743,860,259 of CM060905.1, read as the reverse complement.
ACACAAAGTATCATAGTTTTAAAACATATAGCTATCGCAAGTAGAAAACTTATAGCTATCGCAAGTTGGTTAACATATAGCTGTCGCAAGTTGAAAATATTTAGCTATCGCAAATTGAAAACATATAGCTATCGCAAGTTGATAAATATATATCTATCGCAAGTTGATAAACACATAGCTATTGCAAGTTGAAGACATATAGTTATCACAAGTTGATAATGACATATCTGTAAATATCGGTAAAACTAATTTATTTCCTTTAAAAGCAATAACTTTTTACCAAACCAATATCTTTGCCAAATTCTTATTAGCTAATCTAATTCTTTGTGGATCTGCTAGAGGAAAATCAAAGCGGAAACTTCTCTTTTAATTAAAAATTCTTAATTATATACCATGATTGATTAATTATTATCCTTAATATTTAAATCCTTCACATATTAAATAATTCATAGTAAAGCAAAAATGTATGGGAAAAAACTCCAAAAATACCTAAAAGGCAGAATTTACCTCATTTACAACATATAAAAATTTCGCAGCAAAATAATGATTTTTCATATTTTTAAAATAATTAAAATCCAAAATTATCCATTTTCTCAACTTAGAAAATTCATAGTAAATTCATACATCTTCAAAAAAATTATGAAATTTAAAACTGTCTCTAAAATAATATGCCAAATATCATATCAAAATTTCAAAGCATTTAGAGATCAAAATTCATGTTTTTAACTCAAAACACTATATGGAAATTCAATAAAATAAACAAATGATAACCATATCTCATATAAATGGTTGTCCAAGCCAAATGCATAATATTGTGTCAATATAAATTTGGATTTCTCCTCAAACTTGAATTAAAACATATCAAAACAATAGAGATGGAAATAGTATTTATCTTAGGTTTGTTGAAATGAAGAGATTTGCACTTTGAATCCTTTCTTATTCTTTTCCTTAGAGTTTTCGTCTTCTATGGTTAATAATAGAAGAATTCAGCATAGCTTTAATTTTTTTTATTGCTATAAAAGACTGATATGAATAAGAGGAGAAGGAATTATATGATAGAGTTTTCATTCCACCTTTCCCCTTTCATGAGTCGATATAATTAAGTTATGTTTCCCTTAATAAACCAAATTAAATCATGACTGCATTATTTATGTTATGTTACATCCTCGTTTTCTAGTTTACTCATATTATTTATTCAGTTAGCTTTTAATATAATATACAAAATAATATGCAACAAAAATTAGAGGTGTTATATGGAGTATAAATAACTCCCTTTATGCAAAGTGTAATCACATTCCCCTCATATAGAGTATAATCTAACTCACCTTCGTGTAATATAATCTGAACCCCCCCTCATGAAGTATAATATAACTCCTTTTCACGAATTACATTCTACTCATGTTGAGTATAATCTAACTTCACTTACTTAAAGTATAATTCATCTTTCATCATTGATTCCAAGATTTAAAACCAACTAGTCATAAGCTCTGTGATAAACCCACTCCCAACACATGTGATGTAGGATCTCACCCAGCATAAAGAAAGGCCACTCACATTAACCTCAACCTACATGTATTAGATTGCCCACTTCTATTAGTGGCACTTGTATTCAAGTGATCAAGGTATCGCTCCCTCAATCACTTTGGGGAATACCTAACATGCGAAAAGAAATAAGAATGATAATCCAAGAATAACTCTATTTACAAAGCAGTTCGGTCAAGAATAACCATTCAATAGAAGATAGAAGCATGTACATATAAGCTTAAATTTTATAAGCTTACCATTACTAAAAGTATCCTTTTATTTTTTGAAACTCACCAAGAACTAGACTACTTACTATGCCCTGGTTACAAAGTAATGAACACTTAATAAATGCATAGATAATTATCTAAGAGTGAATAAGCTATTATAACTATGCATGTTAGTGGTACGGGTTTCGACCCAATCCCGGTTTGAACCTGCCCTATTAATGTGGATACGGGTTTTGCCTTAACTACTCAAGCCAGACCTAGGCTCGATCCGGTTACTATTAGGGTCGGTACGGTTATATCAAAACCTGGCCCGGTTAGGGCCCAACCCAATTGTTAGTTTTATGTCGTATCAAAACATGAGTGTGTATGTTATTTGTTTACCATTTTATTTATTTGCATGTAGATATTTATGCATACTTTGTTGTGAACTTGGCTACATCACCATCCAATTTGTATGTTAACATTGTTGTATATTTACAAAAATTGCAAGTTTAAAGTATAATTTTAGCATACATATTTTGATTTAGGTATACGGGTATTACCTGGTGAGCTTAAAACGCCCTATGGGCCAGGCTCGGGTATTGATTTTGAAACACCCTATGGGTTCAGGCCATTTTGATTATTGTAATTAGGAAGGGGTCTGGGTTTTAAGGTATCCAGACCGACACCAGCCCGTTAACAGACCTAATTATAACAAGCCTAACAAAAACTTACCACACAAATGGTTACGCGAAAATGGATAATAGTTAGCTTAATATGTTACTTTTTGATTGTAACACATAAACATGTGCATGCGATAAAACACAAACCACAAATAGTAAAACAAAAAATTATATATAGCAAACTTGAAAATCACTAGTCGAAACATCAACCAGCATAAAAAATAATAATAAGCCAACTGTACTATATCGACATATGAATGAATTATTACACTACAAAATGTTTTAAATCAAAATAATATTTAGTTCTACTCCTCGGGCCTATCCATTACTTTCATCATCTTTCATGTGATGTGGGGATGAAGACCGAATCATCGTTAACCTAAATAAACCAAGACCATGTGACAATGGCTATGGAAAATCCAGCCTTAGGGGTAAAAGGAAGCACTAAACCCTTCTCCATGAGAAAGCCTCCATGATCCTCTTTAGATTAGTCTTCCCTTGATGGATAAAAATGACCACCACCTTGTGCATATGGGAGACATGGAACTGGATTGCAAAATGGATGTTGGCATCGATGGGTTAGGTATAGGAAAGTATTAAGGAACTTATTACATGCTTCATTCCTATGCCCCTCTGCATCCTGAATCCTCCACTCAAGCTCTACTAGGCTAACAGACTCCTCAAAATCTTGGGGCTAACTGTAAAGTTTGGTAATAGTTGGTGGTTGTTAAAAAATACTTTATCCACTATCTCCCTTTCCACCTCAGCATGGTCCATCATGGCCTAACCTCCCCTACCTCATTTCACATAGTTACCATCCAGCGCAACATTTTATCTTAGTCCATCACTCCCTCCCCATAGTTCGACTTCATTTTCACATACTCTTCTCTAAGGCACACAACTCTGATTACAACTGGTTAATGAACCAGAGACAGATAGTGGATACATAAATTAAGTACTTGAAATGGGAAACTAGTGCATGACTTTCATAAAACATGACTAGTGCATTCCAGTGTAGTATCTCCTTGACTTATGAAAGGTATGTCATCAAGACATGGTTTTTGCAATGAAGGAATATCTCCCCGGCAAGATTATAGACGTTCTTCAAATTGAGGGGAACTTCTAGCCCCATAGGGAAACAAGATGCTATCTCCCTAATAGGTTTTCCATCTGTTCTCACAATTGTGACATGATGACATTTGGTTCTTTAGTTTTCTCATCTATTTTCCCCTTCTTCCTTGCTACTGTGTGATGATGCCTCTCTTCCCCCATCTTCTCCTGATCTCCTCCCCTATACTTCTTCTGATTATTTTGGGCTAGAGTGAGATGGATCTATGACATTCAACTATGTACTATATAGGCCTCTTTTAAGGTAGCTCCGATTATAGAAGCATCCTCAAAGTTTACCTCCATATACGTAAACATAAGTATGGAATAAGAAATAACATAATGTAAAATAGAAAGGAAAAAAATGAAGTTATGTAGGATCACAACTCCAAAACTATCGGTAAGTATAGAAAACCAACAAAGGGAAATTATATAGGCATACCCCCAACAGACCTAAGTTGATGCCATAACGGTTTCAACATCACTCTTTGTTCCTTCGTTGTCGCTATCTTATCCTTTTTATGTTCATAACCCCCAAGAAATATGGTGTGGTCTAAGTATGAACAAAGGAAGTAGGGTTAAGACAAAGATTTCAGACTATAGTAATCCGCCCATGAATTTAAATATTTCTAACTGTTTGTGGATGATACATTAACATTTACCCAAAGCGGCATGTGCAAACTAGTACCTTCATCTTAGGAAAGGGGACTATTTCTCCCAATTGCCATAAATAATTGTCTTTGGCCCCTCCTAGCCTCCTCTTCATCATCATCATCAACGTACTCCTTCCCTTTAATGTTTATAGATGGCTTGGGTTTGGTCATATTGGTCTACTTTTCTATAGTTCTTAGGCTTGAACTTGCCACTTGTTATCCCGCTTTTTGGACAAAGCTGGAATATCAACAAATTGGCAAGGAATGATGGATATCAGGATTAGAGTTCAATTGGAAACAAGGCTGCAATGGATGTCGTCAAAATTTGGCCGAGCTCCGATCAAGGCAGAATTGATTGGGAATGACAATCAAGGTTAGGAGAGGCTATGTTTCAATTTTCAGGACGATCGGAGTTCGTACGCACAAGATATGAATGAATTAAGATGCACAGAGCACGGTTCGAATCGATGTACTTCGCATCGATGGATGTTGGTTCGAATCGATGAAGGTTCGAACCAGTTGAAGTTTACTGCACTTCATATCGACATGGTTCGTATCGATGAAGACGAAGTCAGACATTTGCTCTGGGACAACATGTTCGAATCGATCGAGACGAAGTATAATGCTTCGAATCGATGAGGTCAAGGAGAGTTCGAATCCATCGGGTTAGGGTATGTTCGAATCGATCGATTCGATGAGATCGATTCGAAGCATGCCCCTAGGATCGATGGGTACGAATTGGAAATATGCACTAGTCAGGGAAACACGCACATACGGATTGATTCGAAGAAAATCAAAGGCATACGAGAAGGATACCTTGGGAGCCGGCTTCGTAGATACGAAGTCATGGACACGAAGGATGGGTGATCGCATGGATTCGAAGGATTCAGGGACAATGTTCGTATCGATCGTGCTCGAATCGATCGATACGAAGGAAATGAACGAATGGAAACGAACTGAACACGAAGAATGGATACGAGCTGAGGTACGAAGCATGATTAAGAGTGTGAAGTATGCGCAACTCATGGGAAGAAACGTTCAACGCGGCGACAAAGATGGAGTCGACCCATTCGACTCGGAGTAAAAAGTGGATTGACCCCGGAAAGGCGCACCGCATCATCGCAAAGGCGCGTGAGGCTATCGAGTCGAGCCTATCGATTCGAACGAATCGAGTCGAAGCAAGCATGCCAGCCAGGAATGCAATCTTGACTCGATCATAACTCGAGATCCACAAATCCAAATGCAATGAAATTTTCACAGATGCTTACATACACATTGAAGAATGTTCTCATCAAATTTCAGCTCGATTGGACAATTTCTTGATCGATTCGAACGTAGCTTCGAATCGATCCCAAAGTGGGCCCGGATTTCCAGAAAGCGGGCATGTGGGCCCCCTCACGTGCCAGAACTGGTCTCCCTTCAATTTAGGCGAAATATCAGCCTCCTACACCTATAAATAGACCCCCAGGTCATTCAGAAAAGGGGTCGGACAATTTCGAGAGCTAAAGAGCGCCCAGATTCTGCCAGATTTACTCCAGATCACCACTGCTGCCTTAGATTCAGATTATAATCATGAAATCCGTTGTACTACGCGATAGGAAATTGTAATCTTCAAGCATCGATCAATAAAAGATAAAAACTTTGGAGTGGACGTAGGCCGGAGATAGCCGAACCACTATAAATCTCGTGTTTTTGTTCATTATTTCTGGATTGCTGTTTGTTGCTTGCTTAGATCTGAGATTTGTGTTTGAATATTGCTGATTTGTATTCATACACTGGTGCTTTCACAACATTTGGGGTTTGTGACCATTTTTGGCGCAAACACTTTGGTGCTTTCACTGAGAAGGACTAGCACCCGCTACGTCGGATTGAAATTCAGATTTGGATAGCGTGAAGAGTTGAGATCTGAAAGACAATGACTCGACAAACAAGACAAAGAGCTGAGAGAAGTCAACAAGGAGGAAGTAAGGAGGCATCCTCCGGAGCTGGAGAAGGACAAGCTTCGATTTACATTACCAAAGACGAAATGGAAGCTATGGCAAATTCATTACATGAGAGGTTGTTGAAGAGTCAACAGGATATGATGCAGACTTTCTTCGAGCAGATGAGAGCTGCAGGAACACAGAACCTTGGACCAACCATAGCGACTGCAAATGTGGAACAAGGAACTAGGGTTGCGGAACCCAATGGAGGACAGAATACAGAACCAGAAGGCAATCAACAAGGGCTTGGGGGCAGGCCCGCCGGATCCAACGCAGAAGGACCTTTGGAAGGAGTTCAGTAGGCTGGAGCCAACGTTGCGGCTAATGAGCCACATGAAGAATATGTGCCGGAGTTCCCTCGGGAGCATGGAGGGCAACCCCTAACAGGCAACGCTGGATTAATGGAAATCATTAGGAAGACTATGCGTGGAGGTTTGACCAATAAGGATTTAGAAGGAGTGAACAAGAGTCCGTTCGCTCGGGAAATCAGGGTAGCTCAGAATCCACCTAAGTTCAAGTTACCTAGCGTGGAAGCATATAATGGCAAGGCTAACCCGATAGATCACTTGATGAGATATACTAGACACATGGAAGTGCTGGGGGCATCGGAGGAAGTGATGGCCAGATGTTTCCCTTTATACTTGACAGATCTAGCGGCAATGTGGTTTAGGCAGCTGGAAGAAGGATCTATCAGGACTTGGAGGGAATTGGTGGATAGGTTTTTGGGACAGTTTCGGGTTCATATCAAAAGACCTAAGAACGTGATGACGTTAACGTCGGTAAAGCAAAGGACGGATGAATCACTTAGAGCATTTTTAACTCGATTTAATGCGGCGGTTGCTTCGGTGGATCGGCCGGATCCATCGATGGTTTTGATGGCGGCAGTGTCGGGAGTTAGAAAGGATTCAGATTTTAAGGTATCTTTAGTACGAGACCCGCCACTGGATCTCGGGGAATTCTTCCATGAAGCTGAAAGGTTCCTTCGGCAAGAAGATGCATGTATGGACTTAAAGTTAAAGGAGGTGAATGTGACTGGGGGTGGAGGACCATCAAACGGAAGCTCGAATAAAGATAAAGGAAAAAGGAAGCTGGATGACGATTCAGGAAAACCAGGAAGCAATGGAAGGATCCAAAGTTTTCCACATACACAGAATTAAACGAGACGCAGGAGCGGATATACATGGAAACTCGGAATCGCCTTCCTTACCGGAGGCCGGCTAGGAGAGAACCATCCGAGCGGGAGAGGGCATCAGGAAAGCATTGTCTCTTCCACGATTTGGATGGGCATGATACCAACAGCTGCAGGCACCTAAAGGACATAATTGAGGAGCATGTGAGGAATGGACAGTTGAGGCAGTATGTTGGGGCTCGGAATGCAGCGGTGGAGCAGGAGCAACCACCGCCTACCTCAAACCATGAGGATATGAGGCACAGGAATAATGGTCGATTGGTCATCAATTGGTCAGGATAATATGAAATAAGTAACAAACCATTGGTGAGCAACCGAGTCATTTACACATGTATGGGGACGGAGATAGCCCCTAGGCATGCTCTGAGTGATGATAAACAGCAAAGCCATGGTTTGCGACATTTGTCTTTTGTTTTTTATTTGGACACTTAGTTTTCTGGTTTGGTTTTTGGAGTTTGGATTGAACTCCTGATTTTGCTTGTTTTTCTGGTTTTGGCATTCATTCGGATGATTGTTCTCCGTTTTGGATGATGATTTCGATTTTTGATATGGATTTCTGGTTTTCCGATTTGATTTGGATTTTTGATTGGATTTTGATTGGATTCTTTTTGGTTTTTGATAAACGGTCGTCGGGTGTGGATTACACCTGGCAAGGGGTGAGTCTTTTTGCCCGAACGTGGTAAATTGACTCATTCAGGTCGTCGAGTATGGACTATGCTCGGCAAGGGTCCGGAGTGACCAGGATTCGGCCTAGGACTTAGGCCCCCTATTATCGATTATTGTTTCAGGTTGTTGAGTATGGACTATGCTCAGCAAGGGTCCGGAGCGACCAGGATTCGGCTTAGGACTTAAGCCATGGAGTTACTCACGTCCAGGGACACTGGACCACGGTCGTCAAGTGTGGATTGCGCTTGGCAAGAACCCGGAGAGGTTAGCTCAGTGTCCAGGGACACTGGACCACGGTCGTCAAGTGTGGATTGCGCTTGGCAAGAACCCGGAGAGGTTAGTTCAACGTCCAGGGACACTGGACCATGGTCGTCAGGTGTGGATTGCGCTTGACAAGAGCCCAGAGAGGTTATAGATTTGGATATCGGCCCGGAGAGGTCCTGGATTTGGCTATTGGCTGTTGGATAAGAATGGATCAAAGGCTCGGTCTTCGAGTTCGGATGGACATGGAATTGGCTATGGACTTTGAATATTGGGTTCGGAAACTATTCAAAACACGCCTTCTTATCACAAGGCATGTTTTGGGGGGCAAATGTTATCCCGCTTTTTGGACAAAGCTGGAATATCAACAAATTGGCAAGGAATGATGGATATCAGGATTAGAGTTCAATTGGAAACAAGGCTGCAATGGATGTCGTCAAAATTTGGCCGAGCTCCGATCAAGGCAGAATTGATTGGGAATGACAATCAAGGTTAGGAGAGGCTATGTTTCAATTTTCAGGACGATCGGAGTTCGTACGCACAAGATATGAATGAATTAAGATGCACAGAGCACGGTTCGAATCGATGTACTTCGCATCGATGGATGTTGGTTCGAATCGATGAAGGTTCGAACCAGTTGAAGTTTACTGCACTTCATATCGACATGGTTCGTATCGATGAAGACGAAGTCAGACATTTGCTCTGGGACAACATGTTCGAATCGATCGAGACGAAGTATAATGCTTCGAATCGATGAGGTCAAGGAGAGTTCGAATCCATCGGGTTAGGGTATGTTCGAATCGATCGATTCGACGAGATCGATTCGAAGCATGCCCCTAGGATCGATGGGTACGAATTGGAAATATGCACTAGTCAGGGAAACACGCACATACGGATTGATTCGAAGAAAATCAAAGGCATACGAGAAGGATACCTTGGGAGCCGGCTTCGTAGATACGAAGTCATGGACACGAAGGATGGGTGATCGCATGGATTCGAAGGATTCAGGGACAATGTTCGTATCGATCGTGCTCGAATCGATCGATACGAAGGAAATGAACGAATGGAAACGAACTGAACACGAAGAATGGATACGAGCTGAGGTACGAAGCATGATTAAGAGTGTGAAGTATGCGCAACTCATGGGAAGAAACGTTCAACGCGGCGACAAAGATGGAGTCGACCCATTCGACTCGGAGTAAAAAGTGGATTGACCCCGGAAAGGCGCACCGCATCATCGCAAAGGCGCGTGAGGCTATCGAGTCGAGCCTATCGATTCGAACGAATCGAGTCGAAGCAAGCATGCCAGCCAGGAATGCAATCTTGACTCGATCATAACTCGAGATCCACAAATCCAAATGCAATGAAATTTTCACAGATGCTTACATACACATTGAAGAATGTTCTCATCAAATTTCAGCTCGATTGGACAATTTCTTGATCGATTCGAACGTAGCTTCGAATCGATCCCAAAGTGGGCCCGGATTTCCAGAAAGCGGGCATGTGGGCCCCCTCACGTGCCAGAACTGGTCTCCCTTCAATTTAGGCGAAATATCAGCCTCCTACACCTATAAATAGACCCCCAGGTCATTCAGAAAAGGGGTCGGACAATTTCGAGAGCTAAAGAGCGCCCAGATTCTGCCAGATTTACTCCAGATCACCACTGCTGCCTTAGATTCAGATTATAATCATGAAATCCGTTGTACTACGCGATAGGAAATTGTAATCTTCAAGCATCGATCAATAAAAGATAAAAACTTTGGAGTGGACGTAGGCCGGAGATAGCCGAACCACTATAAATCTCGTGTTTTTGTTCATTATTTCTGGATTGCTGTTTGTTGCTTGCTTAGATCTGAGATTTGTGTTTGAATATTGCTGATTTGTATTCATACACTGGTGCTTTCACAACATTTGGGGTTTGTGACCATTTTTGGCGCAAACACTTTGGTGCTTTCACTGAGAAGGACTAGCACCCGCTACGTCGGATTGAAATTCAGATTTGGATAGCGTGAAGAGTTGAGATCTGAAAGACAATGACTCGACAAACAAGACAAAGAGCTGAGAGAAGTCAACAAGGAGGAAGTAAGGAGGCATCCTCCGGAGCTGGAGAAGGACAAGCTTCGATTTACATTACCAAAGACGAAATGGAAGCTATGGCAAATTCATTACATGAGAGGTTGTTGAAGAGTCAACAGGATATGATGCAGACTTTCTTCGAGCAGATGAGAGCTGCAGGAACACAGAACCTTGGACCAACCATAGCGACTGCAAATGTGGAACAAGGAACTAGGGTTGCGGAACCCAATGGAGGACAGAATACAGAACCAGAAGGCAATCAACAAGGGCTTGGGGGCAGGCCCGCCGGATCCAACGCAGAAGGACCTTTGGAAGGAGTTCAGTAGGCTGGAGCCAACGTTGCGGCTAATGAGCCACATGAAGAATATGTGCCGGAGTTCCCTCGGGAGCATGGAGGGCAACCCCTAACAGGCAACGCTGGATTAATGGAAATCATTAGGAAGACTATGCGTGGAGGTTTGACCAATAAGGATTTAGAAGGAGTGAACAAGAGTCCGTTCGCTCGGGAAATCAGGGTAGCTCAGAATCCACCTAAGTTCAAGTTACCTAGCGTGGAAGCATATAATGGCAAGGCTAACCCGATAGATCACTTGATGAGATATACTAGACACATGGAAGTGCTGGGGGCATCGGAGGAAGTGATGGCCAGATGTTTCCCTTTATACTTGACAGATCTAGCGGCAATGTGGTTTAGGCAGCTGGAAGAAGGATCTATCAGGACTTGGAGGGAATTGGTGGATAGGTTTTTGGGACAGTTTCGGGTTCATATCAAAAGACCTAAGAACGTGATGACGTTAACGTCGGTAAAGCAAAGGACGGATGAATCACTTAGAGCATTTTTAACTCGATTTAATGCGGCGGTTGCTTCGGTGGATCGGCCGGATCCATCGATGGTTTTGATGGCGGCAGTGTCGGGAGTCAGAAAGGATTCAGATTTTAAGGTATCTTTAGTACGAGACCCGCCACTGGATCTCGGGGAATTCTTCCATGAAGCTGAAAGGTTCCTTCGGCAAGAAGATGCATGTATGGACTTAAAGTTAAAGGAGGTGAATGTGACTGGGGGTGGAGGACCATCAAACGGAAGCTCGAATAAAGATAAAGGAAAAAGGAAGCTGGATGACGATTCAGGAAAACCAGGAAGCAATGGAAGGATCCAAAGTTTTCCACATACACAGAATTAAACGAGACGCAGGAGCGGATATACATGGAAACTCGGAATCGCCTTCCTTACCGGAGGCCGGCTAGGAGAGAACCATCCGAGCGGGAGAGGGCATCAGGAAAGCATTGTCTCTTCCACGATTTGGATGGGCATGATACCAACAGCTGCAGGCACCTAAAGGACATAATTGAGGAGCATGTGAGGAATGGACAGTTGAGGCAGTATGTTGGGGCTCGGAATGCAGCGGTGGAGCAGGAGCAACCACCGCCTACCTCAAACCATGAGGATATGAGGCACAGGAATAATGGTCGATTGGTCATCAATTGGTCAGGATAATATGAAATAAGTAACAAACCATTGGTGAGCAACCGAGTCATTTACACATGTATGGGGACGGAGATAGCCCCTAGGCATGCTCTGAGTGATGATAAACAGCAAAGCCATGGTTTGCGACATTTGTCTTTTGTTTTTTATTTGGACACTTAGTTTTCTGGTTTGGTTTTTGGAGTTTGGATTGAACTCCTGATTTTGCTTGTTTTTCTGGTTTTGGCATTCATTCGGATGATTGTTCTCCGTTTTGGATGATGATTTCGATTTTTGATATGGATTTCTGGTTTTCCGATTTGATTTGGATTTTTGATTGGATTTTGATTGGATTCTTTTTGGTTTTTGATAAACGGTCGTCGGGTGTGGATTACACCTGGCAAGGGGTGAGTCTTTTTGCCTGAACGTGGTAAATTGACTCATTCAGGTCGTCGAGTATGGACTATGCTCGGCAAGGGTCCGGAGTGACCAGGATTCGGCCTAGGACTTAGGCCCCCTATTATCGATTATTGTTTCAGGTTGTTGAGTATGGACTATGCTCATCAAGGGTCCGTAGCGACCAAGATTCGGCTTAGGACTTAAGCCATGGAGTTACTCACGTCCAGGGACACTGGACCACGGTCGTCAAGTGTGGATTGCGCTTGGCAAGAACCCGGAGAGGTTAGCTCAGTGTCCAGGGACACTGGACCACGGTCGTCAAGTGTGGATTGCGCTTGGCAAGAACCCGGAGAGGTTAGTTCAACGTCCAGGGACACTGGACCATGGTCGTCAGGTGTGGATTGCGCTTGACAAGAGCCCAGAGAGGTTATAGATTTGGATATCGGCCCGGAGAGGTCCTGGATTTGGCTATTGGCTGTTGGATAAGAATGGATCAAAGGCTCGGTCTTCGAGTTCGGATGGACATGGAATTGGCTATGGACTTTGAATATTGGGTTCGGAAACTATTCAAAACACGCCTTCTTATCACAAGGCATGTTTTGGGGGGCAAATGTTATCCCGCTTTTTGGACAAAGCTGGAATATCAACAAATTGGCAAGGAATGATGGATATCAGGATTAGAGTTCAATTGGAAACAAGGCTGCAATGGATGTCGTCAAAATTTGGCCGAGCTCCGATCAAGGCAGAATTGATTGGGAATGACAATCAAGGTTAGGAGAGGCTATGTTTCAATTTTCAGGACGATCGGAGTTCGTACGCACAAGATATGAATGAATTAAGATGCACAGAGCACGGTTCGAATCGATGTACTTCGCATCGATGGATGTTGGTTCGAATCGATGAAGGTTCGAACCAGTTGAAGTTTACTGCACTTCATATCGACATGGTTCGTATCGATGAAGACGAAGTCAGACATTTGCTCTGGGACAACATGTTCGAATCGATCGAGACGAAGTATAATGCTTCGAATCGATGAGGTCAAGGAGAGTTCGAATCCATCGGGTTAGGGTATGTTCGAATCGATCGATTCGACGAGATCGATTCGAAGCATGCCCCTAGGATCGACGAGATCGATTCGACGACATCTTTAGGAACTATAACATTGGCTTATATATTACTCATTAATCCATGCTTTAACTCACATGCTAAAGCCTACTATCCAACCACCAATTGTTCTAAGTGCATTCTTCTTCGGCCAAGTTTTCCAAACAAAGTATTTTAAAAATATTTTTCCACATTATATGTTCAATGAAATACATTTATACTGTATTTTTTCATCAAAATATGTTTCAAATAAAATACCTTTTAATAAAACCCTTTCCAATGAAATACTTCTCAAAAAATATTTACTTAAACAAATATTTCTCAACCTAAGCTAGTTTCTTTCTTAACAAAATAAAATTTTATAGTAATGTATTTGTTATTGAAAAAATAACTTTTTACAACAATTTTTAAACCTAATATCAAGTTTAAATATTTTGGAAAGTACTTTAATTTCATATAAAAATTGAAATGCCAAAATATTTTTCACAAACCTTAAATATCAAAACAAGGCTTTGAGAAAATAACTTCCTAAAGTATACCTAAAATTTTGAAATATTTTTAAGTTACTAGAAGCTCATTTCCATCATATTTTTAGTGAGGATTTCGTAACTTCAAAATAAATTTCAATGTAATATTTTAAAAAATACCTTGACTGTATAACTTCATGTTACTCTAATATTAATAAGCACTCAATCTCTTGCACTTTCCCACTATCACCACCTACTACTCTACCTTTTTCTGTCATGTTGGGTGGTTTTGCTTCCACTTCATCATACACTAGTTGAGCAATCCTTGGATGTTCCTAGCTCACGTGACTCTATATACCCTCATAGCCTTCCCCTTTGGCTACATTATTTGGCCACATCTGCATTTCTTATTCTTCTATTTATTATTAGTATTTCTTAGCCTCTTTTATAGCATATGTTGATGTGTGTAAATTTTTACTGTATGTATAGTGTAAAAGTCACAAAATAATAAGTACGTTCTCTCATATCGTGTTTAATACACTTTTGGGTATCATGTATCCTATCTCTAGTGGATTACATTGTACATAAGGTTCGGGTATTTCTAAACCCATGCCTTGATTCCAAATGAAACATCCCTCCAAGTTCAACATCTATAATTGGATCTCATACGATGCTATGCCCTCGACCCATGGTAGGTTCGATTAATGTTTTTTAACTAAACGAACAATAACCTATCATATATCTCATAATGCATAGATAAAATAGAATGGAACAAAGATTTTAAATAGGCAAGTTAGTGGTATTATCAAACCAGAGTACTCATAGATAAAACTACATAATGTCAGAGTACAAAAATATCCCTAAATGTCTGTACAATAATTAGATGAGTCGGTATATCTCAAATATACAATGACATCAAATATAATCTATTTCTTTAATAGCATAAGTAAGTGCTAACAACCTATAACGACGCACAATAAAATGTATGTAGTAAATCTCCAATAGTATAATAGTAAATCTCCTCCTACTTATCTCTAATGACCAACTACAATCACAATCATGCCAAACATCGTATATAATATATATTAATCTTATAAGTTGCTACAATTAAGTAATTATTTAAATAAATAGTTTTTGAACTACTCATTTTCCTATATCCCTTAAATTCAGTCTCCCAACTCAGCAAACCCATCCATCGACCATTGATCATGCCTTTGATCGCTTGTAGCTACACCCTCCAACTAGTCAAGCATGGTTAACTGCAAATGATTAAGGGTGGGAATTTAACCGACAGAACTGATCTTAATCGAACCGCTTTAACCGAAAAAATTGGTTAACCAAACTTTAGGTTAACCGACCGATATTAACCGACCAAAATCGGTTCGGTTAAAGGTTAACCACGGTTATATATCGGTTAACCGTTAATCGAAACTATTTTTCAAATTATCGGGCCTACCTAATCCAATTGTCTTGCTATCCGACCTATTACTCTTTTCTCCTAACTGATCGTGCGTGCTTGCCCTAGTTTCCTCGATCGCTATTCACTACTCTGTATTCACTCACAATAATTCGCCCCAAATTAGCTTAACCATTTAATTTTCATTCTTATCAGAATCTCAATCATGATAATCAAGTTTGTCGAGTGCCACCTTGCTCTTCAATCTTTGCTCACTAGATCGCCAATTTTAGCAATGGTTAATACTAGTAGGAAGAGAAAAATGTGAGTTTGATTTTCATTTTGCATCGTTTCAATCATGATTTGGTTGCTTCTTTTACATAGAATGATTGGTTAACAATGTGCTATTTTTATAATTTGTTGTTTTATAATTTGGTGCTCTAATTTCAATCTTCGCAGTAGTAGAATGCTAAAAATGCTTTGTAGTCATATGTAGTTCTAGTTTACGTAAATACATCTAAAACATCTTCAATGAAGAAGTGGATACATACATACACATCTACAAGTTATTAGTAAAACACAACGAGAAATGGGTAGGTTTTGTCTTTCAAATAGGTTTTCTGCAACTAACTTTATTTCACTATTTAAAAGGTTTGCTAAATAATTATAAACTACTACAATGGTCGGAGACAATAGAACAATATAACTAAATGGTTTTGAATAAAGAAAATGAGGTTATTTGTATGGGAATTTGAGATTAGATTGTTACCTAAATATTGATTAGAAATTTAGAATGAAAGATCTATGATATTTTATTTTTCCTACTAATCATTTCATTAGGATTGGTCTTAAAAGTTATTTTAATGCATTTTCAAAGAATTTTCAAGAAAAGTTCGACAACGAGATAATGAAGGCAATGAACTAGAAAAGTATTTAAATGCACCGATTGATGATGCACCAAATGATTTTGATGTCTTACTATGGTGGAAGGTAAATAGTTCCAAATATCATGTTTTATCTCTAGTCGCTCGAGATCTCCTTGCTATTCTGGTGTCCACGGTTGCTTCCGAATCCGCTATTAGCATCGGAGGAAGGGTTATAGACCCATTTCATAGCACTTTGAGTCCACGAATGGTTGAGGCATTAATTTATACTCAAAACTGGTTAAGGTCCAAACCAATTTTTTTCGATCACCGGATTGAGGTTCTAATCGATGATGTTTACTATTATGATGATGCGTTCTCAGGTGATATTAGTGTTCACAAAATAATCTAGTTTGACATTTGTTTGATTTTACATACAATACTCTAACTAATTTGTTTTCAATGTAGAATTAATACATGGTCATCAATGTGAATTGACATTATCTTCAATTTTCAACATGGATAGTCCATCTCCATCATCGATGTTTTCATAATGGTTAGTATCTCCATAATCACAGTGTTTATATTCACTTAAGTTTATTAAGCAGGTTTTCCTTATTGCTCTAATAGAATTTATGATTTATTCAGTTTATTTTAGTCTTACTATTTAATTTTTTACAATTTACAATTTATAATTATATTCAGTTTATTAACTTAGCCAGTATAAACTTAGCCAGTACATGCCATGGTTATTTATAATTTCAATTTATAACCTGAAACGAAGCTGCATAATGAACTAACTGTGTGTGATTTCAATACTATAAATATATGCATGTGTAATTTCAATACTGTAAACATATTCATGTGTACTGTAAACATATGCATGCCAGTACATGCACAATAACATATTTGTAAACATATGCATGTGTGATTTCATACTATAATTAATTTTGCAATAAAATATGTGAGCATCTAGAAACACCATTGCATTGTATATACCATGGCTTAATTTGTTCATACTCAGTCCATTTCAGTGTTATCTACAAACTGATGAATTATTATTATTTTATTTCAGAAAATGTCAAAGAATACGAGGATGGAGAAGAAGGTTCCATTTCAATTGTAATGCTTTCTCTTGCTTTGTAACCTGTAATGTCAAAGAATTCTTATTATATTACAAGGTTAATCAATTATTGAGTGTGCTTACATGTTCTTGTGATGTAAGTTGAACTCAATCTTGTAATTTTCTAATAACCTGAACCATCAAATTAACTAGTCTTGTATTTATTATCACCATTGATATTGTATTTACACGTCTCTGCTATATAACTTTCAGCTGCATTATTGTAACATTGTTGTTGTGCTGCATTATTGTTCTTGTGTTGTTGCAATGTTTTATTTGTTTTTTTGGTTTTGTTTTGACTTAACTAGTCTTGTTAAATTAACTATTTTTAATTATATTTTCATTATATATTGCAGTCTGATCTTTATACCTTGGTTGATGGTTTTGTGGTCCGAACTAAATCTTTCAACTATTGACTGTTGTGGCTCGTTCTTCGGAATGCATTATATATTGCAATATTCTGTTCGTTTTAGCATGTTTTAGATAAATGACAGCAATATCATGTTCGTTTTAGCATGTTTTACATATAAAGTACGAAAATCTGCACGCTACATGGCTTTAAAACTTGAAATTGGTATATATTAATTCAAGAAATAAACAGAATGATGTATTTTTCTTTCAAATTAAAGTCAGCGGCACTAATTTTTGTTTAGTTTCATTTACCTGATATACTATTAATTCAGTACATTAAGGTGCACATATCTGAATAATTTATTTTCTATGCAAACATTTCAAGTTGCAAACAATCAATCGGTTAACCGTTCTAACTTTACCGGTTAACCGATAACCATTTAACTGCGAATAATAGTCGGTTAACCGTTCTATGTGACCGGTTAACCGCCGTTTAAATATTACGGTTCAGTCGATACTACCAACAATGGTTAACCGAATATCGGTTAGCCGAACAACATATTTGTTTAGGTTAACCGCAAAAATTAACCGATTTGTGCAGTTAATCGACCACGCCCACCCCTACAAATGATGCAACCATCTTGATGAGCTATATCCACTTGCCCTTGTCTGCCCACTCATTTTCGTTACTTTCACCAACCCCGAACCTTAGCCACTATACCTTTTTCTAATTATTTGACCACTTCGACCATCTTTAGTCCAATTGACACCACCATCATGCTCCACATCGCTAGAGGTACATAACCCGACCAACACCATTGCACATTGTCATAGTTAGTCGATCACCAAATTCCATGGATACCACCTTTTCGATGAGTTCTAACCTCGAAGAGCATCCTGTTAAACAATTTTTTTCATCATATCTTCATCTACTATTACTTTGAATCGATTTATGATATGCAAGGTTTTATGATTGTATTTGGTTTTACATGATTGTGGATGAAGAGGCATTACACCACCATTAAAAATGGATTAAGGAATATGTGGAAGATGAATAGAGTACAGCTTGTAGGAGCACTAGACTGCAACCATTATTTGATGATGCAAATCATTGCATTTTTCTTATTATAATGATTATAATATAACATCATGCTCAACCGCACCCTGAGAAGCTATTTTCATATGTTATTGCACCATACAGACCACTAGGCCATCTAATTGCAGAAATTATTCGATCTTGCATCTTGTATTATTTTTCTCTACCCAAAAATATAAACTATTAACCGTAATTCTACTGGTCCATGTTGTCCAGCTATACCCATATAATATGTATAGTTACAAATAAATTCTAAAAATGAAATACGTAAATATAAACATCATCACATAAGATATTCTCAGTATGTTGAACTCTTTATCCAAACCCTAACCATGAATATATCAATAAGCTAAATGCACATCCTCTTTTAAGGTTAATTTTCTTATTACATTGTTTCTTTAGATATGAGCAACCTTGAAAAAATGCCTTATTAGTTCCAACACAGAGATACGAGGGAAAAAACAAGAAGCGCACCATATATATAATAAACTAGGTGGAAAATCATCTTCCTCCAATGGTTAAAAAGAAAACAATAAAAGATAAAAGACAAAAATGTGAAATAGCCTCTTTCAAAAATAGAAGCATACAGTGGATAAAATGCAAAAAACACTTGTGAATAACAAAAGCCAACATAAGATGTAGAGGTGCAAATATTTTGAAGATGCAATAAAAAATCAAAAAATTAGAAAAAAATAAAAGAAATAACATGAAATACTATGATAAAAGTAAAAGATGTGTGGAAGTAAAGGCCCAGGAGGGTAATAAAAGTGGAGTGATGAATGATGGTCAAGTATGTGCAATAGAAAAATAAATAAAGAAGGAATTATGGAACCTAGTTCTAGTATTTGAAAAATATTATACTTTAAAAGCAAGTGTGATAACCTCGTGAATAAATTTAATAACCTTTTCTATCCTAATCTACTTTCCATTATAAATGTACTTGTTTTCAGTGCACCAAACTCTCCAATGAATATAATAAGGTAGATTTGATTGAGGATACTATGAGTGGACTTACTCTAGCAGAATTTACAGGAACATTTGGAACATTTCGTTTCTGAACAGAAGAACCGTTTTCAAGTAGTGAGCGCTCTTGCGCCGAAGATGAATGGGGCTAAGCGATGTGACACTAAAAATTGAGATAGTGGCTGAAACTATGGTACTAGGTCGAAAACCTATAAGGATTAAATGTGGTTCAAAATCCTTACAACAGTTTTGCTAGAGCTGAAAAAGATGTTGATAAATTTAATACAACTAGTCAATAAACATCGAAACAAGTTGGATATAAATTTTCATAAGATTAAGATTGAGGTACATGCAGCATTATGAAAAAGTTCACATGTGAGAATGAATATTTTTGGTCGGATATGAGTATCTTATATATAAAGAAAAAGGGAAACAAGCTATGTTATGACTTATAAGCAGGGACGAAACCAGGATTTGACCAGCGGGGGGATGGACTCAACAATGAGGGGCCATAATTAATTTTTTTATTAATTCACCCTTTATTTGTTTTAATTCTGGCATACAAAGTCCCATATTGTCAAGTTTTAGACAAAAACACTGTAAATATCAATACATATGAATTAAAAATACTAACTTCTCAACCATGGGCTTAGATTAACTAACAAAAAAGTCCTTAGTAATTTTTTTTTCAAGATCGGGGGGTCGTGGCCCCTACTTCCCACCCCCCCCCCCACTGGGTTCATCCCTGCTTATAAGTATGAAAGGCCTCCCAAGTAGTCTTAAGTTTGAACTAGCCACTTGATCAACCTTTGGCTTGGAAGCTTTCATGAGGGAATCAAGGGAATCCTTTGTTTTTTCATTCTCTTACAAGTATCAGTAGAGTTAGTATGTATACCGTTGAAGTTATGACCAACAAGCTTATTATACTTATGAATTGAGAACAGACAAGAGGGACTCAATTTCAAGGAAATGAATCCAAAGTTTGTATCTAAGGGCAGTGCAAACATCTTTTATATCATGAATTCCCATACCTCCTTCATGCTTGGACCAACATATACAACACTAGGAAATTTAGTGATGCTTCCTAGAATTATGAATCGAGCCCTAAAGAAAGCTAATGTCCAATTACTAGTAAGCATCCTAGGATCGATGGTCGGCTTGTTAAAATATAATTTATTTTTCCTACCCTTATATAGATAAATACTAAAGTATATGAGAGGGAGTGAGGCAGCAAAGAAGCCTACAGTTTTTAAAAGTAAAGTCCTTTAAGAAGATGACGTGAGAGTGGGCATGACGATGGAGCTGTCATCAATGTTCATTTTCTAGACTAGTGTATACATATAATAATGAAAGAAAGCCAAAACGTTATTGATAAAGCATTTCTGGCCATTCCTGAAGTCAAAAAAATTATCAACAAATTAGAGCATGGAGATAAGCAGGGATCTACTGAGGATCAAGAAATGAAAAATGTTACCAAAGGTTGTAAGTTCAAGAAGTCTCTGTTAGGATTTTTCCTAGAATCCCTACACAATTAGATTTTAGAATAAATAAGAAGTGAAGAAAAAACAAACAAACAAATTCCTCCAAATAGAAACCTTTATTAATTACCAAAAAGATTACAAAAATGGGACTCAAAATTGAGAAGAAATCTCAATCCCCAATACCCAACAAGATACACTTTTCCCCAAACACATAATGAACCCTATATATAACTATTTATAAAATACTTAATAAAATGTCTTCTTTAATCATCGTTTGATTACTTCCATCTTTGAAAATAAATCATTCCCATAGATAAATTGTTGTCTTCTCTAATACAATAAAAGAGGCAACTAATCACTCTCTCAAATCCACAGAATCTATAAATGAAGCAATGCATTGAGTCACAGTTCCACCTTAACTCAAATATCTTCAAATCTACTTAATATGGAATATTGTATCACCAAACTCTATCAATCTCTACCTTGATACAATATTCCATAAATGTCATCGAAGCTCTACTTAGAACTTCAAACTCTAAATAATCTCCAATATTATCATGGAAACAAATGTCTCAATCCCCAAAAGAAAACTTTAGCAACCTCCAAACCACCTAAATATGTATGCCTCCTAATTGGACATGCATATCATTAATAAATCAAAACTGTTTGTAATACCACAAAGGTCTTCGAGAAGACTTTATAGTTTTCTATTGCATGCTCCACTTTGATTCTAGCAAATTTGCCTCTGCAAAACCACTTTGAGAAGTCCTTTCATTCTCCATCATTCTTCCAAGCAAATTATGCACATTGTTGCTTCCCCTTTTTACATGAAACACCTCCTTGTTGCCCTTTCAAATCCTTATCTCAACCTCAATTTGAAAAGTTGTAGCAACTGTCCTACTAAAATGAGATTCTTTGTAATTTTTTGGATGTTTCTAACTTCTATAAGCTTCACCACCCTTCCATCACGCATCTTCAATCTAACAGAACCTATGCCCTTAACATCCAAATCTCTACCACTAGTAGATCAACCATATCATCTTGCTCATTATAATCAATAAATGATTCCTTTTGATTGCATATATGGAAACAAGCACCAGAATCAAGCATCCAATCTTTGCTTTTGCCTTTATCCACACATATGACATTGTCATTAAATTCCTCCCCAAAATGCACCTCGTCTTCGCTATTATCTTTTTTTTATTTTGACCTTCTTCCAATGCCTTCAACCTCTCCTTATCTTTTCTAAGCTTATTGCAAAATTTCAACTAATGACCAAGTTAGTTACAGTAATAGTAGGTGAAATCCCTCTCCATATTTAATCTATTTGGCCTCTTTCCATACTTGGACGATTAACCTTTCTTCCAAGATGGACTTCTTCAATTGGATTTGCACTTTCCTTTTTCTCCTTATCCTTTCCTTTCCTTTCATGAGGTTCATTCTCTACATCTCCTCATTAAGTAGGCTACTAACCACCGAACCCATTGAAACAACTCCATGTGAATTTGAGTTGTTCAATGCAGCCATAAGCATTTCCCAACTCTATGGTAATGAACTCATCAACATCAAGGCTTGGGTTTCATCATCCATCTTATAATTCACGACTGCCAATTGGTTCATAATTGTTTGAAAATCATTAAGATGCTCACCAATTGACCCACCTTCCTTTAGTTTTAGATTCACCAATCTTCTCACAAGAAGAGCCTTGTTTTGTTATGGAGTTCTTTGCATAAATTCCTTCCAATTTCTTCCGAATTGAATAAGTGGATGT
Organism: Allium fistulosum; assembly: GCA_030737815.1. Lineage (NCBI taxonomy): Eukaryota > Viridiplantae > Streptophyta > Magnoliopsida > Asparagales > Amaryllidaceae > Allium > Allium fistulosum. The sequence continues at coordinate 743,837,436 of CM060905.1, read as the reverse complement.
TTCATTAGCAACAATATGAAATGTTGTATTCTCCAAAAAAGCATTGAATAGCCACCGCAGCCTTCCTATCCAAAGTCAACCAATGTTTTTCAGATACATTATTGGGTGTCTCCCCTTTGTTCTCTAATAGTTGGTGAAGATCATTTTGATATAGAAGATCCTTCATCTTCGCCTTCCATAACCTCCAATTTCTTCTGTTAAGTTTTTCTACATTTATCTTCTCCATAATCAAACTCTCTTTAAAATATTTATGTAGTTGGCTCTGATACTAACTATTAGGGTTTTTCCTAGGATCCCTACATAATTAGATTTTAGAAGAGATAAAAAGTGAAGAAAAAACAAACAAACAAATTCCTCCAAACAAAAAACCTTTATTAATTCACCAAAAAGATTACAAAAGAGAGCCGTAAAATTGAGAAGAAATCTCAGTCCTAAATGCCCAACAACATACAGTTTTCTCCCACAAACATAATGAACCCTATATATGCCTATTTATAATAGACTTGGAAAAATGCCTTCATTAATCACTATTTGATTACTTCCATCTTTTAAAATATATCATTCCTATGTAGATAATTTGTTGCCTTCTTTAATGCAATAAAAGAGGCAACTAATCACTCTACCAAATCCATAAAATATATAAAAGAGGTAATGTATATAAGTCACAATTCCACCTTGATTCAAATATCTCCAAAATCTACTTAAATATGGAATATTGTATCACCAAAATCTAATAGCCTCTTCTAAGAGCTTCAACATCAAGAATTAAAAGGGTGGAGGAGAGAGGATCCCCTACCAAAAGCATTACCACACTTAAAGAAGTCTTTCAGTATCTCATTAATTAGGATAGATTACAAACAAATTGAGATGAGCCCCTAGGTCATGTTAATGAAGGTCTTAGAAAAGAAAAACTTCTTATGTCTTATTATGAGTAAGCGACCAACATTCAAGGACACTAGTTAAATATTTGCATTAGATTTATGTCTAAGGCAATTACATCTAAGGCTGAAGGTCAATTAAAGAACATTCTTCTGAATGGAAAATCTACCTTATCCACTTGACACTTGTCCAATATAATGGTCTATTAGTGACATGCTTTTGATGTGAAGAACAAAATGTTTGTGCCTTGAGTTGGTTCAAGTAGCATATTTTAAATATTCCATAAATTTATAAAGGTTATAAATGCAAATATGAAATTGTTTTAAATATAAAGTAGCCAATATATGTTATAATTATGAAATTCAAAATTTTTTTAGTTAAAAGTAAAGTATAAAAATGATAATTAGATTGCAAAATATTTTGAATAATAAACTAAAATTTATCATTATTATAACGTAGTTAAATATATGTGTGTGTGTGCGTGCGTGCGCGTGTGTGTTTGTGTGTATGTGTAAAAGACATATATAATTAACTTTTAAAGTTAATCTAACTGAAAATGAGAAACCTATATAGACATAAGGGATACATACGTTATCTTAGGCTATGACTTAGGCTATTACGTTTGATGTCACCAAATATTTCGTGCACTCATCCCTTACCATCAATATACATATTTAATATTTAAAATTATGAATTTATGAACAATGTCGCTCTCTATCATTTATATTTTAAAGTAGAATATCAAGACATATATGTGGTTATTGAGTTATTTACAAGCGATGTATATCTTTTGGTGATGCTTTGAATGTTAATAGATTAGAAAGACAAACTGTATATCTTTCTTAAGCAAACCTTAAAAGATATATACTTGTATTTATATAATCATGAAATGATGTGTCATGAGTGTTTAATGTACTTCATGGTTTTTTGAGTAATCCTTTAGGTTCAAAAGATGATTTAAAGAAAAGTACAATGAAGTTAGGAGTTTTAAACGAGACATAACAAATGAAGTTTTATTCACTATTTATGCGAAGTCGAGGACTACAATTTATTGAGCTACCCTCAAGGTTGTGGTAAAATGATAAATGAGTCCCAACATTTAATAGAGGAATGCTATGAAATTCTCGTATCCTTTCGGGTTAGAGGAGATATAAAGCCTTATTAGACAACTCATTATAACATTATAATAAGTACAGGAATTTATGAAATAGCAGTCTCATCTACTTAGACAAATTTGCAAAGAAATGTTTTCTAGAAAAGATGATACTAAACGAATCAAAATATAAAGATTGACTAAGAAATGTAAAAGTAATACTCACCCATAAAACTTTAGCGTGTTTTCGGTTTGAAGCCCATGCAAGACTTGGGTGATACAACCATCATTTAAAAGCTCAAAGCTTTTAAGTCCCGGTCACTCAAATATGAACTTGGATAATGTTACACATTTTCTATTGTGAGACAGCATGGGATTATGGATACTAGTTTCATATATTATCACCCATAAAGATCATATCGTGATCAATCTCGTTTCGTAAGGTACGAAGTTTCAAAGATCATTTCATTCAATTATAGGCAAAAGAACTCCAGTGCGACATCACATGCTAAATATGATTGAGTTCATTAAGAAATTACTGAGTTGGAAACTACTCTAGACCAAGAGTTACTCATGAACCTCATTCTTAGATCATTGACGTCTCAATTTGATCTGTTTATAATAAATTGCAACATAAATTCACTTAGGTGAAATGTAGTCATCTCCTTAATATGTTAAAACTGATTGCACCTTTTTAAAGGAATTTAGAATAGTTCTTATATTAAAGCGTTTCTCTTCTTCTAATGAAAAGATACCTAAATAGAAGAAGTGAAAGTCTGTGGGTGATACTAACAAAGGCATGGTTAGGAAAGAAGAGAAAGATGAATGTCATCATTACTCAAAGAAGGGACACTAGAACTAGACTTATCTAGATTACTTAAAGACATTTAATAAAAAAAGGAACTAGATCCCTCTTACTAAAGTATTTACTTATAGAAGATTGTCCATTATTGATATCTACCTCTTGATTTTAGATGCTAGATCTAAAACTCATATATGTAATTGGCTCCAAAAGCTTAGAAGTAGAAGGCTCGTGGAAAAGGTTTAATGGAACTTCATACCATAATAATTTTATTGTAGTAGCTATAACAACAACAAATTACATGAAATGCTAAATAATGGACACATTTTATTTTTAAGCAATTGTTATCATGTACTATAGTTTATTGGTGAAATAATATCGATTTAATGTTTGATAGAAAATGAATATATTTATTTTAATTAGAATTGTTAGTGAAGTTTTTCGGTTTCACCATATTCAATTAGATCATGAAGCAACTTAATAACCAATTGCTTCCATGAGTTAGAACCAGTAGACTTAAGCTATGTTAAGTCCGCCTTTTAGAAGCAGCTATATCACCGGATGCTTATATAGTCGTGTAGTCGCACTTTAACTATATGTGGAAATGTCGAAATGATTTTATCAATTAAAAGGAAATATAAAATCAAATAGTAGAATAGTAAAAGCAAAGAAAACGGAGATTTTGACATGGTTCGGATCAATGCTAATCCTACATCCATGAGATATTCCACTATATCTTTGCGATTTTAGTACAAATGATTACAATGGCCTTGTAGGCATATAATATCTTATTTTTATTTTTTGGAAGGTGAAGAAGTTAGAAAAGAAGATCTAAGTATGATCCCTTTCTTCGTCCTCTAACCTTTCCTTTTATAATATCAAAAGTGTATTGATGTTTGTTGCAATTGAATGTAGTACTTTCCTTCAACCTCCACCTTCATATTTTGCCACTTGTCGCTTATCCATGGTGCATATTCATTGTGCCTAGATTGATGATGAGTTTTTGGCAAGAAACCATGATATTGGTGGGATCTTGGAAATTTGAAGCGGGATATCTAAAAAGTTGGGCGGGAAGCTCGAGCCTGCATGGGTCGATCTTCTCTCTCTCAGAATGGAAAATGTTTTAAGAGGAATGGTAGGGAATCGCCCTGGAGCTTCGTCGTATTGTTGAGAAAGATGCGGTGATGAATGTTGTTTGGTGCTCAAGCCGTAATGCCCTACTAATACCTTTGCTGCCCTTGATTGACTTAGTAAGGTCTCGGGTCAGTATGGAATAGCTTTTCCTTATTCGATTCTGTGGGTTGACTTGGTACATGCTTGGAATGTATTTATGGCTATTCATGATTGGAATTGCCCTCTGTGTGAGCATACTTTGATTGTTGATGCGAGAGAGAACTTCATGCTTGTTGTTTGCCTGTAAGGTTGGGTCTGCATTGAAGTGTATTTTGAGTGGTTTATATACAGCCCCTTTGGAATGCTTTTGGCTTTGCATGGCACTGTCTAGGTTGCCCTCGGTATGTGCTAGAGCAGACATGTTCCTATAGGTATTAACAAAGTGCGAGTTTTAAAGGCCTGGTTACCTTAGTACATATGGAATTGCTTTCTATACCTCTATTTACTTTGTTTCTTTGTTGTTGGATACAACTATGGTGGCCTACCCCTGTTCCCTAATGCGCACGGTGTTGATCTCCTATTACGACCCTTTAATTACGGGGCTCAGGTCGGATTTGGTGCCATGGCTTTAAGTCTATTTCCCTTCCACTCTTTCTCACTTTTTTTTATTGTAGTTCATGTTAGAATGGATGTAACACTTGCCCCCCAAGTCCGCAACGATCGTAGGTCAGGATGGATTTGTTGCCTTAAACACCCGGTTTGTATGCCTAATCAGTTCAGTCAAATATGTCTTTTCAGCGCCAGGAATAAAAAATTCAACTACATTCGCATTAAATGCTCCAGCACATGTGTTAGTCCCTTATTAGACCATCTTCAATCAGCAGTTCAATTCGGATTTTCATTTTTCTATGCAGATTTTCATGAACCTTTATATTCATTAATCCTACAACAAATCCATGTCTCACAAAACACTTGGATTATTTCAATTATGCGGCCATTATTCAGATTAAGGTATATGCCTTTCCTCTTTAACTTTCCCAAATTTCTTTTACTCTTTTTGCTCCAAATATTTGTTATCAAGTTAATTTTCGAATTTGGCGGTAACTTGGCAGACTAAAAATAGGAAAAATCATTCTGAATCAACTTTTAATATTTTAACATGATTTCTTCTTCGTCCTCTTCTGTACTTCCTCCTTCTAAAATCATTAACCTGGGAGATGCGATTAGGGTTCTTTAACAATTGGGTTTCTTGACTATGCCGTTGTGGTTTTGGAATCCTATGAACGCATCAATACTCCACCGAAGGGTATATAACCATTACTCATGAACATATTTGGTGTGGTTTGTTTCTTCCTATGCATCCAACTATCCGTTGATGGCTTGGGACCCTTGATGTTGTTCCAGTTCAACTTTCCCCTCATTGTATACCGTTGCTTTGGCTATTTTCATCCTTTATGCTGAAAATGGCTTCCGAAGAGGAATTCTAATTTCCTTTTGAGGTTAGAAGAAGTCCTGGAAAGGAGAATGAGGGTTTCTTTTATATTCAGGCTAGGGAACCGTTTCTTACGGATTTCCCAAGCAGAACCGAAAAATGGACCGAGTTATACTTCTTCGTTTTGAATTTTGATAAATTTCCTTCATTTTCCTGTCATTATTCGATCTATACCATCCCTTTAGAGGAGGATGCGCGTCTATATGAATCTCATAGGCGGCAGGTTTTGAGATTGCCGGCAGAAGTCAGAAAGATAAAGGAGTTGTTTATTGAGTTGAAGTTGAAGGATTACGGTTTATTGTGTCCTGGTCATATACTTTTTCGTACCATATTCAAGCCTACTCCTTTCCCAACTAGATCTAAGGGCATGAGTTGCTTATGGAAAATTTTGGGAACTGTCATGTTTATGATTTTCATCTTGTTATTTTTCTTCTTAGTAGGTTTAATGGATGTTGAGGCTGCAACTGAGCTTCGTAGGGCTCTGGAGAAGAGAAGAAGAAGAAAAATGCCCCGAAGAGACTGCATGATGGGTCTAATAGTTTTCTTCATGGCTTCTAAGAGATTAAGCGTTTCTTCTCCATCTAATATTCTGCCTCTTCCTGTCGTAGAAGTTCTTCCGCCTCTCATTCCTACACTTGCCGAGTGTTAACCCAAAAATGGATCAACATCCTGGATTTAGTGTGAATGCACCAGCCCTGTTCTTACAGAACAATAATATAGAAAATAAATATAAAAAATAGAAATAGTAAAAAGACAGGAAGCTTTTTATAGTGGTTCTGCTATTAATGAATTCTGCGTCCACTTTATAATTTTTTATTAACTGACTACTATTACAGGTTGAATCGGATTAAAATGTGATTGAATCTTCTAAGTTAGATCAATTCACAAGTACAAGAGTTCACTGGACAACCACAGTGAACCCCTAGTTAAATGTTGCGTGGAAGGAGAAGAGTAAAGAATAATTTCTGTAGAGTTCCGGCAGCCAGTCCCGAAAGATCCTCTTCATGTTGCAAATAGGATTGTATTTATAGGGGTTGGAGAGCTATTGGGCTAGGCCGCTTTGCCAGAAGCCTACACTTGATGGTACAAAGGTGCTCTGGCAATTTCATAACGATCCGACTTAATATGATGGATCACTAGCGATCCATGTACTTAGGAGATTTTTGGAATTCTTCCTTTGGGTTGCACTCCTTGTCTTATGTAGGTGCTCTCCATACAATTTCGTAGCTAGTTGCCATGTTTTGATGATGGTTCACACACATGTTAGATTGTTTTGCAATTTGAATCAAATGAATGCTCACTTCTCGAACTAGGTTGCTTGGAACATCATGAAACTTGGCAAACATCACTAGAAAAGATATTGGTTCGTGATGCAAGAGGTTTGAACAATCCATGAGGAGTCCTTATGGATCGCTAGCGATCTATAGGTGATGGATCGCTAGTGGTCCATCCCCTTAGTTAATTTCTATGTGCTTCCACTTGAGTCCTTCATGGCCTATTCTTCTGGTCCTTTTGGTTTATTTTTTAGTTGTTTTGACTTGGCCAAGGTGTTCTAACTCCTATTGAATTTTGCTGGGTTCAAAACTCAGTTAACATTTGCCTCCCGTAGAGTACGCCTTTGTTGGAAACAAGGTATGCTCTGGAAGTAACTGCTTTTGAGTTTCCGTTTTGTGAAATATAATTGATTTTGTTGAGGTTATCATGCGAATTTGGCTTTGGCTATTCAGCCATCTATTAAGTTTTCAATGTGAATTGTTGTCGCTCGTAAGAATAAATCAATTTCGATCCCATAATTTTCAAGATACTTGCAAACAACATATAAATCAAGCTTGGCAAGTTTGGAGAATATCGGTTGCAACTCGGTGGATCGCTAGTGATCCATAGACTTAGCAAATTTTCTTCAACTAATCTACTATTTAGCTTTACTTGAGCTGACCCTTCTCATCATCACGTGTTCTTACGACCCGAGCCAACCACGACCAAACCCTAAATTAGCCTTTGTTGCCGCCGCCGTTGATCTCCATCGTTGGAGCCTTCTGCCGCCGACCTCAACTACCTTTACCATCACCTCGAGCCAAGCCCTAGTGCTAGAATTGCCACTTGCTTGGATCTCTACCGACCTTGCATTGCTTGGATCGCCATGAACTCGAAGTCGAACGTGTTTTCTTTTGGTCCGAGGTTAGTGATGACGTGGTTATTGTGTTGGTGGTGATTCCCAATAGGTTTGAGGTGATCAATAAGAATGGTGAATGAAGTAGGTTAATTGCGATTTATTGTAGGTATATAGTGGATTTGTGCCTTGCACTTGATGTATTTTACTATCTTCGTTCAATAAATCAAAATCGATTAGCGCATGGCCTCGATGGCTCCGTCTAGGTGGTTTACTATGGACTTGATTGAAAGTGTATATGGATCGATAATATAGTTAAACTACGACTAGCAAGTGCGGAATTATAAATAATAGTAAATAGCAGTAATAAAAAATGACACCAGGGATTTTTATACTGGTTCGAACTTCTCGTTCTACGTCCAGTCCCAGACTCCTTCTGGAATTTCTCTAACAACCTCACTTAACCCGGAGGAACAGGTATTACACCGCCTGAGCAACCGAATAGGACTTCAAATACAATTTGGTAAATTGTTTCTCGACTTTGTGTGTTCTTTGAATAACACGAATATAGTCAATGTAGTACACCCTTCTTATAATCTTCTTGATATGATGATTTGAATGTGCAAAAGATAGGAAGTAGAGATTGAAAATCGCTTGTTATTATGATAATACAAAGAAAGTATAGATAGAAAGAATTGGTTCTTGAAATAGTGAATTTTCATCTCTATTTATAGTATTGAATAGTCTTAATTTAATAGTTGCAACTATTTGAAGAAGTGCAACTCTTGGTGAAGAAGACAACTCTTCAGATTTTGATATTTCATGAAGAGATGCTTCAGTTAGTCAAGTTCAGATGTCTGAGAGAAAAGTGACAGATGTCTGAATAAAGTTTGAAATTCAAAAAAATAAAAGAAAGAAAAAACAGTCATTTCAGACGTCTGTCTTTTAATTCAGACGTCTGTCTAGGATGACAGACGTCTGTTATTAAATTGACAGACGTCTATTTCATATAGAAATAGAAGCACTAATACATAGAGTTCAGACGTCTGTTATATTACCTTTAGACGTCTGATATTGATGTCAGACTTCTGAATTAAGATACAGACGTCTAAATCTGTACTGTTTTGTTCCTTCCTTTATTTTAGCACTTTTGAACTTGAGATATTATATAATTTTGAAAATACCTTTTTATACCTTTTAAATAATTAAAGATATTTATTTTAAAGCATGATTTCCAAAAGTATATTTGTGTGTGTGTGTTTTATCATCATATCAGAGATTGTACAAAGATATCTAAATAAAATTTTGAGAACTTTAATCTTGTTGATGATATGATAATAGCTTCTCTTGTAGATTCCTGCAAGAATATTTGACATTATAGTATATAGATTGAAATATATAGTTGTCACATTAAAATCGAAGAAGGCAGGTTCCAACATTCTCCCCCTTTTTGATGATGACAACTATATAATTCAATGGTTAGTATAAACCATACCATTTGCTCCCCCTGTCAACATGACCATATTATATAGCAGAATGATTAATATTTCTCCCCTTTTGTCATTAACAAAAAGGAATTTTTAAGGGGTTTTGTTAGAAATGTGATGATAAAACACATTGTTGAATAGAAATATGAACTTTGTTCAGAACATACCAATGTTAAAATTTTGTTGTGGAACAGTCAGAATATTTGGAGTATAAAAACAGATTTGAACATATGTTTGAACAGGTTCCACATCTTAATATACTAAACAAAGAGAAACAGTGATATAGGATAGAAATACATATTTATAAAAAGATACAGAACATAAGAATAAATTACTTATAGAACAAGTCACATAACAGACGTCTAATGTTCTGTAGAAAATAAAAAAAATTTGAAAAAATTAATAGAGTTAGACGTCTAAAATATTATAACAGACGGCTAAGTATGATGATAGACGTTTGAAAAGTTTTTTTCAGACGGCTCAAAGGTCTAAAATTGAAACAGAGAGTAAAAAACATTTTGAACTAAATTCAGACGTCTAAATTTTTTGTTACAGACGTCTAAATTATACTACAGACACCTGTGACATAAATTTCAGACGGCTCAAATAGGGACACAGAATTTAAGATTTTTTTAGGCTAAAGTTAGACGTCTGATGTTTTGTTTTAGATGTCTGTGTGGCTGATTTTTTGTATTATATCTTTGTAAGTTTTTATGATTAATTTTCATATTCAAAATATAAATATTGCGTTCTCTAACTTCTTCGAAAATAAGATTTTTATTTTGATCAAAGATATTGCATCTATTTTCAGAAAATGCTATATTAAAGCCTTTATCACATAATTGACTAATACTTAGTAAATTGTGTTTTAAATTTTTAACTAATAGAACGTTTGTAATAAGAGGTAAATTAGATGTACCGTCATTGCTCACATCGCCTTTGCCGATGATGTAACCTTTGGAATTATCCCCAAAAGTGACAGATCCTCCATCTGAGTAGATAATGTTTGTTAACATATTTTTGTCTTTTGTCATGTGTTTTGAGCAACCACTATCTAGAATCTATTTTCCTCTTTTCTTAATCGGTACCTGCAAAAAATATTGAAATTCTATTGGTACCCACTTCCTCTGTTAGGGTCCAAAGGGTTAAATCTTAGGAAGCCAAACCCAGTTGGGTTTAGAGTTCCCTTTAAAAATAAAGTTTTCATTCTTATGTACAGAATTAATGAATGATTTAATGTAGATATTCCTAATCAAATTATTATTTGTCTTTGGAACCCAAATCATAATTGATTTTGGATGAACAACTTGAGCAGATATAGATTCCTTTTTCTTAAAATTAGTATATAATGAACCATTATTTTTAGAATGACTTTGTATCGGTTTTTTATATCCTAACCCCTTTTTATTTGAACAGGTTTGAGAATTCTCAATTATTTTAGAGAGACTCTCTCTTCCACTGTTAAATTTAGAAACATTTTTAGAAATATTTTCCAGTTTTGTTTTAAGATGTGATACTTCTATATCAAGTGTTTTAATATTAGAGTTTAAATCATAATTCTCTTTTTCTAATTTAACATTCTCATAATTCTGTCTTTCTATTTCACTGCATAAATCGGTGAATCGAGATGTTATATTAACATAAGATTCTTGAGATTTTTCTAACTCTTCCTCTAATATTTTCTTTTCATCTTTTAACATGTCAGTTTCTATTTCAGTTCTATTTAATTTTCCTAAAGTATCTTTATATTTACTCTTTAGGATTCTAAGTTTATCTAACAATTCAGAGTTTATTCCTATTAAATCGTCAAAAGTTAGATCACTTACATCATCATTTGTTGCTATAAAACAAACGTTGGATTGTTCTGAATCACTGTCACTATCACTGTCTGACGAAGAAGATTTCGTATCATCCCATGTATCTGAGAAGGCTTGCTTCTTTTTATATTTGTCCTTTTTGAGATTATTTTCTTTCTTCCGATCAGGACAATCTTTCTTTATGTGGCCCTTCTTGTGACATTCGTAGCATTCAAGAGATGAGCTTGATGGCTTATTGAAACCCTTGTTATTTCCAAATTTATTACCCTTTTTGAATTTCAAAAACTTTTTGAAATTCTTAGCTATAAATGCCATATCGTCTTATGATTCAGAGTCTTCTTTTTCTGCTTGAAAAGCGATAGTTTTCTTGTCCTGTGCTTGTGCTCGTCTTGCCTGTAAATTTACTTCATAGGACATTAGATTTCCTATTAACTATTCTGTTTTTATGGTTGAAATATCATTAGCTTCTTCGATAGCTAAGACTTTTCGTTCCCATTCATCAGTTAAGGAGTTAAGGATTTTTGATACAACATCAGATTCAGTAAAAGTAACTTCTAAAGCTAAAAGTGAGTGATAAATATCCTGGAATCTAGAGTACATTTCACTAATACTTTCTCCTTGTTTCATCCTAAAATTTTGAAATTGGTTTTTAAGCATAGAAATCTTGCTTTGTTTTACTTTATTTGTTCCTTCGTGTGTAACCTTAAGAGTATTCCAAATTTCATAACCAGTTTTACAGATACTAACTCGATTGAATTCATTTTTGTCTAAAGCGCAAAATAACATGTTCATTGCTTTTGCGTTTGCAGTAGCATCTAGTTTTTGGGTATTAGACCATGTAGCATACTCTGTAGTAGGAAAATGATATTCAGTTTGAATGATATTCCAAGTTTCAAATCCACTTGCTTGCATAAAAATTCTCATTCTAGTTGACCAATAACTATAATTTAATTCGTTAAACAATGGTGGTCGTGTAGTGGCTTGTCCCTCAGCAAAACTGTTGCTAGTGTTATTGTCCATATTATTAAAAAAAATATCAGATAACTATGTTATAGTTATGTGATGACCTTGCTCTGATACCAAATGAAAGTGTATATGGATCGATAATGTAGTTAAACTACGACTAGCAAGTGCGGAATTATAAATAATAGTAAATAGCAGTAATAAAAAATGACACCAGGGATTTTTATACTGGTTCGAACTTCTCGTTCTACGTCCAGTCCCAGACTCCTTCTGGAATTTCTCTAACAACCCTCACTTAACCCGGAGGAACAGGTATTACACCGCCTGAGCAACCGAATAGGACTTTTCCGCCTAAGCAACCGAATAGGACTTCAAATACAATTTGGTAAATTGTTTCTCGACTTTGTGTGTTCTTTGAATAACACGAATATAGTCAATGTAGTACACCCTTCCTATAATCTTCTTGATATGATGATTTGAATGTGCAAAAGATAGGAAGTAGAGATTGAAAATCGCTTGTGATTATGATAATACAAAGCAAGTATAAATAGAAAGAATTGGTTCTTGAAATAGTGAATTTTCATCTCTATTTATAGTATTGAATAGTCTTAATTTAATATTTGCAACTATTTGAAGAAGTGCAACTCTTGGTGAAGAAGACAACTCTTCAGATTTTGATATTTCATGAAGAGATGCTTCAGTTCGTCAAGTTTAGATGTCTGAGAGAAAAGTGACAGATGTCTGAATAAAGTTTGAAATTCAAAAAAATAAAAGAAAGAAAAAACAGTCATTTCAGACGTCTGTCTTTTAATTCAGACGTCTGTCTAGGATGACAGACGTCTGTTATTAAATTGACAGACGTCTATTTCATATAGAAATAGAAGCACTAATACATAGAGTTCAGACGTCTGTTATATTACCTTTAGACGTTTGATATTGATGTCAGACGTCTGAATTAAGATACAAACGTCTAAATCTGTACTTTTTTGTTCCTTCCTTTATTTTAGCACTTTTGAACTTGAGATATTATATAATTTTGAAAATACCTTTTTATACCTTTTAAATAATTAAAGATATTTATTTTAAAGCATGATTTTCAAAAGTATATTTGTGTGTGTGTGTTTTATCATCATATCAGAGATTGTACAAAGATTCTAAATAAAATTTTGAGAACTTTAATCCTGTTGATGATATGATAATAGCTTCTCTTGTAGATTCCTACAAGAATATTTGACATTATAGTATATAGATTGAAATATATAGTTGTCACATTAAAATCGAAGAAGGCAGGTTCCAACATTGATCATCTTGGATTAATTTTACTATCACCCGCTTAGTGTACTTAAGAATAGAACGAGCTTTCCATGTCGGTTTGGACAACGGATCCGTTATCGGTCATTGACCGATAACGGGTAAATGTAGGAGGAGTAACTTCAATGAATGATATGAAAAGCTTTTTCCTTTCTCTGCTGCGAGTGAACTATCTACACAGGATAAAGCATTGCTAGTGCTCAGGACACCGAGCCCATCCCACCTAGATAACACACAACACTTAGCCCGGTCAATGCTTGAGATCCGATGAGTTGGCACAAGTCAACGTCTTTTCAGAATTCAGGCATTTCAACATACGAGGATTTCAAGTTAAAAATAAAGTTATCTGACCATGTTGGATACAAATTCTATTATATAGAATGAAGCGTCCGTCATCCCAACGTAAATCCAATGGAGTAAGCCCGACACTCTCGGAAGCAGAATCGACATCAGTTTATGCTTTTGCAAATGGTTTCAGCAGCACCTACTTCTTTGGTACCACAGGCTCAATATGGTCAATTTGTGCTGATTGGCCCGATCATTGATCGAACTCCTCCGAACTTTAGAGCTTTACTTAACCCTCTAGAGAGAGCTTCTGCTGTCATTTCTGCTAAAGTTCTACACAATATTTGTTTGCAGCATGGTATTCCGGATGATGATGTGCACCTTCCACGGAAAAATGAGTTTGCACACATGCCACCTTCGAGATACACTGCTTGCCATTGGCACATGTGCTTGAATGGTACAATGCCCCCGTTTAATCATTTCTTGAGAGAGACTCTTCGGAATTTGGGAATAGCTCCATTTTAGATCCATCCAAAGGGATATGCAATTTTGACTTGTTCTTATGTCTTGTTTATGCACACATTCAACCATCCCTCAAGCTTCAACAAGTTGAGATATTTCCTCTCATTTAATAAGAGAGATAAATGTCCATCCCTTGTGATTATTAAGGCTCAAAGAAATCACCAAATCGTGGTGCAACTCCAAAGTAACTTGTCCCAGTTCAAGATCCAATATCTCTTCGTTAGATGTCCTGAAGGACTTAATCATCTTTGGATGACAAGCAGTAAGTTTCCTCTTCACTTATTGAGATTTATTACGATGGTCTGGAGTTTTAATAGAATGAATGCTTCTTGTAGTTATTCCGAGGCCAACTATAGATCCATCACTTGATCCCATCTTCCATACTCTGAATGCCATATATGCTAGAGAGAGATCAATCGAATTTTTCCTAACAGATGAGAATTTGCATCGGTGCAGATTGTTACAGCTTAGGAGATCTGCCATCGTCGTTGAAGTTCCATCCCCTACCCGTGCTCCACTTCTTCATCGCACAATTCCGAAGAGGGAGGTCTACCAGGAGGAGAAGGTCCACCTGGTGGACCAATTAAGGAAATTCATGAAGGAAAAGGCATTACGGCCGGGACTAGTAGCCCGATCAGGATGCCCTCGATCCCGAGGAGGGGGAAGATGAGTTCAAACAGCGAGAAGGCAAGGCCGCGGTGATCGTAGAAAAGGAGGAAGGTGAAATTGAGAGATGGAGTGACAATGATTCCTCCTCTAGCATTGAGGAATTTGATGCAAGTTCAAGTGAAGGTAATTTCGAATCATGTGATGAAACTCTGGGAATGAATTCCATTCTCCCGGATTTGCCTCCCCAAGAGATTATTGCTAAAGATGCTCCCTCAACAGCCGAACAACTTCATGGTTCTCTACCTAAGGAAACGGATATCAACTTTGGGGACTTGAGCAACGTTTATGTGGATATTTCAGAACTCATAGGAGATGATTTTGAGTTCAAGGGATTGTCCTCTCACTTCGATCATGTTGTTTCTAGAGTGAGCCTGACTCTCACTATAGTTGCTTCCCGACCCGGTTTGTGAAGTCCTTTTAGGCTGCCTACGACACGTTACACACTCCATTAGGATCACGTACACTTATATATGCATTATTTGGGCTCATTTTCTGTTGCTAAAGTTACTTCATTTTTTTATATATTAGGTATTGTAGAAGGTCGTGGACTTTATGAAGATCTTCAACAATTAACAGATGCACAACGTGGGTCAAAACAAACTTCAACCCACCACCGGCCCTGAGAAACTAAGGAAGAATGGAGGAGGAGAAAAGATCGGGAAGCTGAAGCTCGTCTTCAGGATGACAGGGACCAAGGTAGAGTTTATAGGGGTGGCTAGGAGAATAGGAAGACTCCCGATGATCGGGAAGAGCCTTCCAAAAAGTCGAAAGTAGATCGTGATCCTCATCCTTCCGAGCACCATACATCTTCCCTGGCTCCAGTTTTCATTAGAATTGAGGTTTTGACTTCTACTGTTCAAGTTGCTACATCAACCCAGACTCCATCAACTCATGTTGTGCTTGCTTCTGGTTTTTCATGCCCTCGAAGGAGGCCTGCTTATATTCTCCCATCTGGTCCACCTAAGCTTGAAGTCGCGCTCCCTGGATGGTTCCTAATGGGAGTTAAATTCGATCGTGACCTGCATCCAATTCATTTGGATTCTTATATACCCTATCTCTAGGTGATTCAGAGCGATTTGGATCAATATGAAGGATGGCAGAAATTATGTAAGTAGTTGGCGGACACAGACCGTAATAACTATCAAGAGATTCTTTCTTTCGAGTTGGAAAAAGATGATTATGGAAGGATGCTGATGAAACATGACGACATAATTGATCAATTAACAAAAGAGAGAGATGCTGCCATTCGAGATAGTAAGAGCAATGCTAGTTTGCTGAAGGAATTGAAAGAGGCTTACGCAAAAATTAAGATCATGTTCAGAGATGAAATCAAGAAAGCCCATGCTAATGAAGTCAAGCTGAAAAAGGAGCTTGAAACTCGAGATGAGATCATTGAAGCTCAGAAGAAAACTATTGATGGTCATGATGAAATGGTTGAAGCTTATAAGAAGACAATTACTGATTATGCAGGAATGGTGGAATCCTGAGATAAGACCATCTCTAACCAGGCTCAAGTGATTGCTTCGATTTGAGAAAAAGTTGCAAAAATCAACGTTGAAAAGACCAAAGTCGAAGTCGAGAAGGTCGCTGTGACGACGGACTACTTGGAGCTTCCAGATGCCTTCGAAAGGAAGACGGCAAAGATGGATGACACCATCTTAAACTTCTATGTCAACTACCTTTTGCATCAGGGCAGCCTCTGTTATCTAGGCCCCAAATTCCTACGTACTCTTACTGTGGTTTGGGAAGAAGTCCTAACCCATTTTCGAGAAGACGGGGATGTGTACACTGCACAAGAGTTGGAGGATGCTTATTTTAACAAGGAATCAAAGAAGGCTTTGGTAGAGGGCTGAGAGATTATTCAGGTTGAAACGGAGCGGGAAGCCGCCAACGCTACCGCAGCTGCAGCTACTAAAGCATTATTTGAGCCTTCTAGCTCTGGGCCTAGTGAATCATCCAAGCAGCCTCATGATCAGACAGAAATCATTTCGGCTTCGACAGGTACTGCTTTATTGTCCGCCTCTTCAGCAGCTATGTCTGAAGCCTTGGGTGGTCCTGAAACTTTGCCCAAGATTGTGCAACCATCTAAAGAAGGAAACGGTGGGGAGTACGAGGTTGAGATTCACGGCCACACTTCTTATGGAGGTAACTTTCCTATTTCTCCCGAGTTTGAGGACTTCCAGCTCATGCTGCAAGAACAAGATGAATTGAATGCTTTCCTTTTTGATCTTATAGGTCCGTATTCTTTTCCTGTCGAACTGCCAATTTCTCCAGTCCCGGGGCCTACTGCTATTTTGACCGCTTCAATGCTTACTTCTGTAGCTGCTTTGATCACCACACCCGTGTTTGGCTCGCAACATTGTTGGAATCTGAGAAGATAGCTGCATTGCATGGAATGAACGACCCCTCTGTATCTCTAGAGGGCGACTTAGCAGCAGTTGACACCCGAGAGTAGACATACCAAGCTAGCCAGCCAGGTAAAACTGAGCAGTAAATGGTGGAAGTTAAGAAGGAAAAGGTTGAGGAGAGAAAGTCTTCGAGGAGCTCCTGTAAGTCCCGCAAGCGCAAGACCGAGGGGGAATCTTCCTATGGGGTCAAAGAACAAGAAGGAGACATGGGCACAGAGCCTATAATCGATATCTCTCGGTGTGATACGACTTCCAGTGGGGATGCTGAGGAGAAGAAGAAACTTCCGACCAAAGGCGGAAAAGGAAGCGGTGGTAAGAAGCACTGATGGGATGGAGTGATAGTGGAGCCGGACTTTGTAACATTCTAATTTGTTCGACATGTATTTTATACAAGTACAGAGTCTGCACTTATTACTTTCGTTGTTGTAGCATCTGTACTTTTCTTTTTGTTGGCCGATATTGTATGGGTACGGCCCCCACATTTTGACTTTGTATAAAAAATGTTATAAGAAATGAAAATATTAATGTTTCTACTGTTATATCTTCTGTGTTCTTAATAATTTATCACGTACTTGGCTTGTGGTCAACGATGCCTTTATTTTCATGATTTCACGCATTATGTATGCATTTTTTTTCCAGTTTTATAACTAAATCCATTGTGATTGCCAAAATTCTTTGTTCGACGAAATGGGACCGTGGAGTAGTTTTTCTTTCAACTAAATGTTGGTATGTGTGTGCCCCCTACTTTACAGGGTTGTTTTCTCCGAAAACTTGATGAATGGCCGGTTGATCCGAGCGATTCCTCAGATATCTGTAGCAGAATCTACTTTGTGGTTCCTATCTTCAGGAACTTGTGACATAAATGTCTCGACTCCAGAGATTTTGTTGGTCAACGATCGAATTTCTTTGCCGATCTCTAGTCTTGTGACATTGCTGGACTCACGTCAATTACTTTTGATAGTGGGAGTGGATCCTTGTTAGTCCTACAATATACGAGTAATCACATGATCTTAATGGTTTGCTGATGTTGCTAGAGCAACATCAATTAGTGCTTGCACGGAATGCACGGCTTTTAAGAGTGCGTGGCTTATGAAATGCATGGCTTTTTGAGAGTGCATGGCTTTTAAGAGTGCGCGGCTTATGAATTGCACGGCTGTTAAGAGTGTGCGGCCTATGTAACGCACTACTTTTGAGAGTGCGGGGCTTATGAAATGCAAGGCTTATACGATCGATACGACCCGTCGATCCGGAACTGTTTGGAACTTCATGACGTTGGCAATCTTTGGGTAACGTAAGGAGTTCGTGCTTCAAAAGCGTGGTTCCATGGCTTAAAAATTGATGCGCGGCTTATGGGAGTGCGCGGCTTATGAGATCGATACGACATGCCAATCCAAAACGGTTTGGAACTTCTCAACGCTACCAATCTTTGGGTATCGTAAGGAGTTCATGCTACGAGAGCGTGGTTCTGTGGCTCAAGAAGTGATGCACGGCTTATGGGAGTGCGCAGCTTATGAGATCAATATGACCCGTCGATCCAAAACGGTTTGGAACTTCTCAACGTTGCCAATCTTCGAGTAACGTGTGGGGTTCATGCTTCGTGAGCGTGGTTTCATGCCTCAATAAAGGATGCATGGCTTATGGAAGTGCGTGGCTTATAGGTTCGATATGACCCGTCAATCCAGAATAGTTTGGAACATCTCGACGTTGCCAATCTTCGGGTAATGTAAGGAATTCATGCTTTAAGAGCATAGTTCCATGTCTCAAGAAACAATGTGAGGCTTTTGGGAGTGCGCGGCTTATGAGATCAATACTACTCATTGATCCGGAACAGTTTGGAACTTCTCGACATTGTCAATCTTCGGGTAACATGAGGGGTTTGTGCTTCGAGAGCGTGGTTCCACAGCTCAAGAAGTGATGCACGGCTTATGGTAGTGCATGGCCTATGAGATCGATATGACCCATCGATCCAGAACAGTTTGGAACTTCTCGGTGCTGCCAGAGCGACACCGGTTTTGGAGGAGATAGGGATCGAGTTTTGTCGATTCAGCAGTTTGATTTGATTTGACACCATCGACTCGATAGTTATTTGCTTGAACATGGTTTTATCAGTTCAAGAAGCTAAGCGTGGCTTATAGGATGCGCACAATGGTTTGGGCCTTCCTGGTGCTAGAGAAGTAATACCACTTCCTAGAAGGTAAAGATCGAATTTTCGCATTAATCCAGTGATTTGACTCCATTGGAATGCGATTTAGTTAGTTCTAAGATATAAGTGGTTTTTGGATTGGGTAACCATGGCTTGGACGATCCTACCATATTATGGAAAGATGTGCACGACCAAATAGATAAGTTTTTCATGGTGGAGAGATCTAAAGCCGACTACATGGAGATGGTTATGAAGAAAGGGCTTATGAGGGTTCAGAGCAAGACTCTCAGTTTTTGGTCCAAACTGCCTTTAAAGAATTGGTCTTCAACTGGCATACATTCTAAGAGGAAAAGGGACTGGTCACCACGGGTAGTAAAGGTGGAGTTGGGAAGAAGTAAGCAAGTATTATGCTTTTATTTCGTTTGTTATGCTAGCTAGGTCGTTAAGTCCATAGTTGTCGGAATGCCAGAGTTTTCGATTGGGCGTAACAGAACTATGGTATGATTAATCTTGGCTTTCCTTTTAGCTATTCAAGTATGTGTGGTCCCTTTATGCCATAGGGCTGTTTGCATGCTTAAATTATATTCGAGGTTTCTCCATAACCATTTGTTGCAAGCGGTCCAGTTGATGCAATTATGTCTTCTAGATGATTAAAGCATGGGAAAGCCTTTGACTTTAGAGACTTATATTTTAGGGATTTGAGATACTTGGTTCTCCTAGGTGTAGAATCTTTGCTTGATTCGACTCGGCCTTTGATTGATCACAAGGTTGGTTTAGTTTTGGCTTAATTTCATTGAGCGAATTTGAAGCTCTGGAATTCAGCACTGTTTGTCTCGTTGGTCGTTGGAAGTGAAACTGTTAATTTTGTGAAGTGACTAATGTGATTTTCAATTCGTGGCCCCAAAGCATAACTTCACTAACTTTGGGCAGTTCTAGATGAGATGACCGCTGATGCGCTTTAGTTCGTGAAGGAGTTTTTGTGGTCAGATGTCCAACGACCAGATAGCCTTAGAACGATAACTTTCGATTCCGAGAGGAATTTTGGTCGGATGTCCAATGACTAGATGACCCTAGAGCAATTATTTATCGACTCCAAGAAGAGTTTTGGGTCGTTTTTCTAACGGTCCGTAGGTCTTAAAGCAATGATTCATCGACTTCAAGAGGAATTTTGGTCGGATGTCCGACGACCGGACATCCTTTGAGCGATAATTCATTGACTCCTAAAAGAGTTTTGGATCTTATGTCTGAGAACTAGACGGCCCTAGAGCGATTATTCATCGACTCCAAGAAGAGTTTTATGTCATGTGTCTAATGGCCCGGCGGTCATAAAGCGATGATTCATCGACTTCAAGAGGAATTTTGGTCGAAAGTTCGGCAGCCAGACGGCCCTGTAGTGATAATTCATCGACTCCAAGAAGAGTTTTAGGTCATGTGTCCGACGATTGGGTGATCTTAAAGCGATGATACATCTACTTCAAGAGGAATTTTTGGGATTCGGCTCGTGGGAACATAGTTTTATCGGTTTCTGGAGAATAGGGGGTTTGATTTGTTTGTTTGAGGATCCTTTGGACAAGCCTTCTCCGCGCTACCATTGTATTGGACAACAATGTGCATACAAAGGGCGAATGTGTCCATTGCGGCGTAAATACCAACACATACACACATACATATTAACTATGTACATAATACATATATGTTGTTTTCGCACAGTACACACACGAGTATATTTGGATATGCTTGAATTAAGTTCAAAATTTAAATTCAAATTCAAACCTATTATTTAATTAAATCATAGAATTAAATAAAATAAGATTTTATTTAAATCGAATTTAGATTAGATTTAAAATTAGTTCAGACTTTATAGGCCCACTGCAATCCAAAATGGATTTTTTTAAATCTATCCATTTCTACCACTTCCCACTAGCTTGGTTCCAACAACATGTACGTCAATAAGTGAGGGATAGGAGTTGAAGTGGAAACCCTATCAATTTCATCATATGCATGATGAATTCTCAACTAATTTTGTCATAAGCTTTATATAGATCGACGTGTATGCACATGCTTTTTCTTGTTCTCTTGTTAAAGCTTCTTATCATTTCATATGCAAGTGGAGAATTCTCTGATATGCATCTACTTAGAATGAAAGCATTTCATTATGAGATATTAGTTCATTCATGTAACCTCTTATCATGTTGCAAGTTATATTAGTTATGATTTTATATATCAGAATGCAACATGATATAGGCCTATAATCATTTATTTTACTAGTAGTGACATCTTTAGACATTAAAGTAATGAATGTATGTTTTATTTTTATAGTGGAATTTTCTATTAGAAAGAAATGTGAGATAACCTATAGCAACTCCTCCTTTAGTTCCTCCCAATGATTTTAGTAGAAGTTTGCATTAAAACCATTTGTCCCAGGACTGCTATTGTCATCTATCTGAAATGTTGCATCTCTAACTTCTTTTAAGTAAACGCTTTATTCGGTTTCCTTTTAGCGTTTTCAAAGAGTATTTTTTGCGGATTATATCGTGGAAGTCTTTCTGATATTTCTTGAGAATTAAAAAGATCATGAAGTGGTTCACTGACTCATTTGCCAATATGCTTTCTTCAGTTATGATTTAGCCTTGATCATCAATTAAACTTTGAATTTTATGTTTTTTATTTGACATCATTTCATTAATTGTCTTTGATCTCTTATGTTAGCCAGTTTATTTTTTCCTTTTGAACATTTTCTATTACTTTCAAATGTAGTACTAACAATAGACATGCTAAGCTCTCCTCGTATTCTCTGATCAGATTTTATTTGTCATGGTTATTAAAAGCTACAAATATAAGGTATTTCTTTTATGTAATGACCCACAATTTTTAACGTTTTGAATTGGAATATATAATTTATTTAAATATTCAAATTTTATCTAAATGTGATAAATAATAAGAAAATAAATTATAAATAAAATGGCTTGATTTTTATTGACGTGTTTTTAAATGAATTTATAGGATTTTTCTATAATTTTTAATTTGGAAAATATTTAAATTATCCTTTGATGTATTTTTAAGCAAATAATGGTATTTTTGAAATTTCATAGGATAAGATTACCAATGTATTTTATTGTTGTTTTGGGATCATATCGCATTTTTGTTCGCGGTCATATTTTTATTTTTTCGTTTGCAGTTCATACGTAGACGAAATTCTATGTAGCGAAGTGTTGGAAGCTGTAAATTAAACCAAACCATACCTTTTACATTTCCTCACTTTATCATTCTTCCTCTTTTACTTTTCTTTCTTCTCTTTTATTTATTCATTTCCTGTAAAACAAAGAAATCAAACCCTCCAATCTAAAATCAAATCATCCATTCAATGATAAATTACGCTGTCGGATCCATTGCACTTGTACGAGGAAGATCTTCAAATCCATAGCATTGGAATGAGGTGCAGTTGATGTTGGTGAAGTTCGACCATTTACATCATGCTTAGAGTTCGAGATGGTCAGAGCTAGGGGCAGTGTAACGACCTAGAATTTTGAACAAATTAAATTGAGAATATTTAATTAATTTTAAATATTTGAATGGTGATTTAATTTGAATCCTCGATATGACTTTGAAAATTTGCGATTAAACTTTAAAATTTAATCTATTGTAAGTTGAATAAAAATTTGTATCTTCAGTTTTAAGCTAAAGAAAAATATTTCAAACGCTTGTAAAATTTATATTGATAACACTGAAGATAACAGCAGCTTCAGAATTGAAATTTAAACTGTTTTGCTCAGTTTTGAATTTAATTGTTTGAACCGATATTTAAAAATAGCATTCCGGGGCGCAGTCTTGGAATTCGACGAAACCAGTTCCATTGGATCCGTAATATTGTATTATTATCGGATTTTCAATTTCGTATTTTTCAGAATTGTTATGTGTGCACACGATAGATAAACGCGTTGAAAATTAAATCAAGTTCGATTTAAATTTAAAATTTAAAATCTGGTCAACATCAGTTTCTTTCCTCCTTTAAACACGCCTTCAATTACGCTCCTTTGTTTCAGCCGAGCATCACGAACGAGAAATCACGCAACCCATCCCCTCTCTTTTTAAATTTCGCGTTCTTCCCTCTTTCAATCAGTTCGAAGAAACAATCGAACGAAAATAATGGCCGCTCGTTCTAATTTCCTTACTTCCCTCTTCAGATTCAAACCAAAGAAGTCAAATAAATCGTTCCACCCCTCTCGTTCAAAAGCAAACGAATGAAGCTCTCCTTCGTTCCAAATTGAAATCGATGGCCGAACCTTAAATCCTCTATCCCAGTTATTCTCCACTTCTAAAAAATCACGATTTCCTTTTTCTCATCCCGTATTACATTCGCGAAAATAAAGGAGGCACGTGCGATCGATTCCAGGCATACGCGATGGGTTCACGATCAATCGTAGGCGAAGCTCGAATGGCGTGCGCTCGTGCACGCGAGGGGATGGCAGTCTCGAGCCGATAGCGTAGTGATGGCCGTGAATCTATGGCTTGCGACGTTAGAGTTTCGTTCGAAGGGATGCGGCACGCGGGGAATGATGGCATGCGAATCTCGTGAGCAGCTAGGGCAGTGGGTTTCGCACGCGAGGCGATGGCAAGGGGGCTTCGCGGTGGCTCGCTTTGACTGGAAGGGAGTTCGGCGATCTAGTGAGGTATTCGTATTTTCTTTCGTTTATATCGATTCAGGCATTCAGTGGAGTTGATTCAGCAAAGTTTAAACTTATTTTATTTTGAGTTCAGTATGCGTATATGTACATATACAGTAAAAGGTCAAGCAAATCCAATTTTAATTGATGAACACATATATAGGTTAAGAAAAAATTATAAGCTTACAGTAAACAATAAATATATATATATAGATATATAGGGATTTTTTACGATATTGTAGAGTTTATTTAAGTTAGATTTTTGAATCTATATTAGTTATTGTATATATATATAGGTGATTCAAAAGAAAAGAATAAATACTTATATATATTCCCACTCATTCTTTCAATTAAAATAAATATTAAGATGGTTAACTTATTCAACTGTTTAATTTATTTTGGTTACTAAGGATCTGAAAAGGAAAATTTATAATTAGTTAATTCAATCTATAAAAAAAATGGAAATTGAATTATTTGATTTAAATTCGAATATTGATAAACTGTATAAATTGTTTTATACAAGGTCCAAAATTTGGAGAAAACAATCTGGAATAAAATTGGATGCTAATAAAGCAAAGGTGAGATTTTTCTCACTCAAAATTAATTGCAGTTTTGGACTGATTGATTGCTATTGGATGTGATATTAGATATAGTAGGATATATCTATATATATATATAGCAATATATACATATTGGCATATGTATATATTGGATTGATTGATTTCCCGCCTCGTATAGCGGATGAGACCCTATTGCGCCGTTAGTAAGCGGATGATTTTTTATAAAACCCATATACCGCGATATTCCACCTCGAAGTGGAATTGGTATTGTGCTAACGTCTTTGGATGCAGGGAAACAGGTTGGAGGGATCCAACTGGATTCCTCAACTGTATTTATTTATTTACAGATGTTGATATATATTATGTTATCATATGATGATATATGATGATTGATGTTGTGATGGACTAATTGATGCGTTGCATCATTGGATTCAATTTTTGAAGTTTTAAAATAATGAATTTAACTTTAAAAGAGATTTTTAAAGTGATTATTTGTAAGTATACGTTATTAAATTTTTGAATTAATTTACAAACGTTAAAATTATTAAAGTTATAAAGGTTAAGATTTTGGTGAAATATAACCGAGAGGTGATTTTTGAAATAAACAGTTAAGTAATTTATAAAATAGTTTAAATTTGGATTTTCGAATTATTAAAAACGATGTATAGAAATGATGTACAAAATTGATATTTATCAATTAAAATTTTTGGAATTTAAAACGAGTTTTTATAAATTGTGAAGATAGAAAATTTATAAAATTATAAGTTGTAAAGATAGGAAATTTATAGAATTATAAATTGAGAAGAATTGAAGTTTATAGATTTATAAAGTATGAAGTTATAAAATAAATGAAATTGTAGAATAAAGACTGATAAGAAATTTACTTGTAAATTAGATTTTTGCCTTTAAGTGGAATATTGATCGAATTTGTTAATAAAGGAGATTTACAAATCGAAGTTGTAAAAAAATAGAAATAGAATTTATAAACGTTGTTTTATAAATTCGAAACCAATTTAATTTGATAAATTAAATATAGAAGGTTGTTAAAGGAGATATATTCGCGATTTTGGATAGCGAATTATTATTGAAATAAAATGTGTAGAAAATAGTGAAATGTAATTAGTGAAGTATATTCACGATTTTGGATAGTGAATATATCGTTAAGTAAAATGGATAGTTTTGGAAAAGTGACATTGAAAATGAAGTTAAACATTTAAAGATGTTTTAAAATGTATTATGATATCGAATACATAGATTTCAACATTTTTATTGTTGAAATAGACGTTTTCGAGAAATAAGGAAATGATGGACTATAACACTGTTGTTATAGTAAATGATTTTCGAAAGAAAATGTTTTATGTAGTATTGGGATTTATATATACCTATCTTAAAATCCGAATCCCTATACTAGTGATTTCGAGTCGTCGTAACGATGTTTTACGCAACATTCGTTTTTGACTCAAATAGATGTTAAAATTTACGATTTCCTTAAAGAATGAATATATACTTAATATTGATTTAAGTATATCGAATATTTTCAAATTCTGAAAATAAATAGATTTGTGAAATACTTATTTTTAAATAAGTATGGAAATGCTTTTCCAATATGAAATGAACTGTTTTGAGATTTTATCTTCAAAGATAAAATGAAATGTGGAAATTGATTTGAAATTGTTTTCAAACGGTTAAGTGTGGAAATTATATATCTAGTAAAGATATTTTTTGGAAGATTTAATAATTTGGAAAATTATTTGGAATCTTATGATGTTGCGCATCTTTATTGATAGTTAAATAACCGACTATCAATAATTACCTTGAATGGTATTTGTTGTGAATTGGATGAATTTGAATGCCACACTTATTTTTGAATAAGCGCTCACTATTCGGGTTAGCCGGGAAAGGACCATGGGGTCGTATAACCCATTCCGAATATGTGATATGTCGTTATGAATTGCATTCAAAGACCGGTGTTGAAGACCGGATATTTTTGAAAACGAAAGGATTACCGTCATGTTACTCTACATCGACTGATCTCCGATTTAGAGGTTTTATCACCCTTAGTGACGGGAAGTCCTGACGTGATTGAAAATTATCCGGAATTGCAAGGGCTTTGTGAGAAGTGCCTTCGGTTCTGTTCGATCCCGGAACAGACTTGTATGGATTGTATGTCTGACGTTACAAATTGAGATTTAAAGCCGATTTCTTTCAAATACATTTCTGTTGGTGGCGGAGAATTTATTCTCTTAGCTTAACACCCTTCTCTGAGACGTACGAGCTCAGAGGTTATGTAGTTGAAATTTATCAGCGATATACTCCCAATTTGGTAATGTGGCATACTGAGTGTTGCTGTGAAATGATCAGTGTTTGATCATTTGCGATATGATCATTTGTTTGATCTTATATCTTTGTGATCATAGGTTGATCATTTGTTTGACCCGAAGCATGGCTTTTGAAAAGCGTAGCTTTGTGGACGAGACTTCGTCGAGCCTCACACCCCGGAAATGGTCAAAACAGGAAGGATGCGGCAAGGTTCTAGGGAGTAGCGCCCCTTAGTGTATGTCATTCCTTCTGGATAGAGGTGGTATCATGGTATGGAGCCCAGATACTTAACCTATGTGGTTGCTGCATTATTATTATTATTTTGTGGTTTGTTGGAAATCGGGGATCCTCGGGAAGATCGGTTACGATCGGGGGATGACATACGCGTGTCAGTAGTTACCTATTTTTGCAGAGGTAACCCGGCCTTGTGTTGGCAGAGATCCAACCGTAATGTTAGGTTATTTCTCGGGACGTCATTCCAGAGGCGTTCTGTTCGTGGAATAGGAAGTTCCTTAGCCTGACCATTTGGTGGAAATCCAAAGAAACAATACGTGACTTGTACGATTTTAGTTGTATTACCTGCTATGGAATGTGGCTGTAACCTGCTATTGAACATAATAGCTATAGTAGGCATAAGTGCGGAATGCCTATGCTGGCTAAGATTAATATTATACTTTCGAAATGTTTTCTACACCATGCACTAATAATAATATCAAAAATGATTTGATTTTGCGTAGTAAGCATCTTTGACTATCATAAGAAGAAATCTCCTCCAATTCTGCGTTTGCATTGTGTGTGTGGCGGGAGGTCTTATGGTAGTTTCATTTTCCAAAAGCATTGCGAATTTGTTTTATTTTCTTTGTGAAAAATAACTGTTTTATGATCTCACACCAGTCACAATGACTGACTCGGAGTTTATTGTTTCCCTTCTAAACTCTGGGTGCCCACCAATTTCCACACGGGCAGCCTAGAGTTATGTTATCAGGATATTCTGGAGCTTTGGAGATAAGCTGGATGACGAGATGTAGTATTTGTATCTGATAGTATTTATTCCGCTGTGTATTCTGTATGAGGGCAATTTTATATAATTGTCCATGGTTGTATTAAGTTGTATATTGACTCTGATTGATGTATGTATAAACTGATAAAATTCTTTGTTTAAAAGATTACTGATTTATCTATTATATATTGTTCCGCTGCGATGTGTAAGATTCTGATATTGTTTTCTATTTCTGTTGTTCTGTTGTTTCTTCTTCTATCCTTTTCCTCTTTTCTTCTTCTTCTACCTTTTTCTTCTTTTTAAAACCATCACTATTCGAGTTTCCGGCACTCGATTTCTCGGCAGTCGATAAAGTGAGTATCGATGTCGAATTTTCGAAAGTCGAAAATTTCGGTATGTGACAAAGTGGTATCAGAGCATATGGTTAAGCGACAACCCTGCTCTGTTGGGTGTTACTCATTAGAGATAGAGTCAGTAGTACTCTAGAATGAGTTGAGTGTAATAATAGATACGAGCGCGTATTTGTTATTGAATATAAAATTGTTTTGTATTGTGATGATTGGTTTATTGAGTGGTATATGAACCTTCGTCGGCACAGTCTGCAAAACTGTATCGAAGGGGTTTCTAAACACTCGAATAGAACAATTCGGCACAGTATTGTTTTTGAATAGGGTAAATGAAATAATTTTGTCCAAAACTATTTTTGTATAGAAAAGAAATGGTTTTCTATGAATTATCATAGTATATGGTTGCATGGTTGTTAGAAGTAATAATATTAATCTATTATCATTGAAAGTAAATAAGAAATTGGAATCGTAACTCCAAAGTTAAGAAATAAATTCATATACAAATGAAATTAAAGAACGTAAATTGTAAATGTGAATTGTAATTTGAAACGGAATTCCAGAGAAGTTTTTGGAAATGTTTTGAAAAGAATTTGAAAATTTTGGAGATTTGGAAAGTTTAAATCCTTTTTGATTTGAAAATGAATTTCAAAGGTTTGAAAAGTATTTTGGAGAGATGAAAGCTCTAAACTCTTTTTGGTCGCTGGAAAATAATTCCGATGATAATCGCGACATCACCGGTGTTCATTTTCGGGTTTCCAAAAGAGAAATTGCTGCCAAATTGTTTTTAAATGAAAGTTGTTTGGAAAATTTGGGTTTTTGTTTTGGAAATCCAAAAGATAATTTGAATTGTTTTCAAAATGGCTTTGAAATGTTGGTAAACTCTGGAATGCTATATAAAAATATCTATGAAATATTATGAAGTTGATAACTTGTAAAGTTTAAATAAAAATCTAACTTAAAGAGATGAATTCATATATGAATAAAATTGTGAATATAAATTGTAAATGAATTTATGATTTGGAATGGAATTCCAAGAAGATAATTGAAATTAAAAGTCGTTAATGAAATGAGACTTGAATCAAGTGGAATAAAATCCAAACCTGAGAAAAATAAAATGGGTTGAATCCGAATAAACTACTTTGATAATTAATTCATGAAATAGAAGTTGAATTAGTGAATTTAAAACTTGAATTGAGAACTAAATAAAAGAATGGTTCGAATTTGCAAACATATTCAAGTAAGTAGAAATAAATTTCCGAATGAATGGAATTTACAGTTGCTAGTAAATGAAATTAAAATTGAATGTTAAAATTCATTTTGAATTTGTAAGTAAATAGAACTGGAATTGAATTTGATTTGTGAAGTATTAAACTAAAATTAGTAAGTGAAACTAATTGAATATTGACCAAATGAATAAGGTTTGGAACGAATTAAATTCAATAATTATGAATTGAAATGTAAAATTGAAGGAAAATGAATAGGTGTAACTTCAACAGTGAAGTAAAAATGTATAAGAAGTATATATTGAAAATTTTGTAATAGAATTTGCAAAATAGTTTGAATATATGTAACTAGATATTATGGCTAGTAGGATATACAGGTGTAAAGGAATTGGAATTTTGATTTCGAAGATAATTTGAATTGCTCAACAAAAGGTAAGTATTTAAATTTCGATATGAGATTTGCTGATTTCTTGTCTAGCCGCTTGGCCTTTTTTTTTTCTTTTTGAAATTGAGAGTCCGCAGGGACGTTTTGTAGTCGTGCCGTATTAGCCGCGCAAAGGAGACGCTGGTGAAATTTTTCGAAAATTTCGAGCGTTAGAAATTTTTTTGAGAAATTTGAAAGTTTAAAATTTGAATTTAAATTTAAATTTGAATTTTGAAGTAAAGCAATGTTGTCTGAAACTTATAATTTAAGTTGGAAAATTTGTTGAAATGATAACGAATCTTTAGTAGAAAGATTTGTTTTGAAAATTTGATAAAACTTTTGAATTGTGAAAAATAGTAGACGAGTTAAGGACTTTTTTTTCCTAACTTGTAATTTCGGGACGAAATTCTTTTAAGGGGGAAGTCTGTAACGACCCAGAATTTTGAACAAATTAAATTGAGAATATTTAATTAATTTTAAATATTTGAACGGTGATTTAATTTGAATCCTCGATATGACTTTGAAAATTTGCGATTAAACTTTAAAATTTAATCTATTGTAAGTTGAATAAAAATTTGTATCTTCAGTTTTAAGCTAAAGAAAAATATTTCAAACGCTTGTAAAATTTATATTGATAACACTGAAGATAACAACAGCTTCAGAATTGAAATTTAAACTGTTTTGCTCAGTTTTGAATTTAATTGTTTGAACCGATATTTAAAAATAGCATTCCGGGGCGCAGTCTCGGAATTCGACGAAACCAGTTCCATTGGATCCGTAATATTGTATTATTACCGGATTTTCAATTTCGTATTTTTCAGAATTGTTATGTGTGCACACGATAGATAAACGCGTTGAAAATTAAATCAAGTTCGATTTAAATTTAAAATTTAAAATCTGGTCAACATCAGTTTCTTTCCTCCTTTAAACACGCCTTCAATTACGCTCCTTTGTTTCAGCCGAGCATCACGAACGAGAAATCACGCAACCCATCCCCTCTCTTTTTAAATTTCGCGTTCTTCCCTCTTTCAATCAGTTCGAAGAAACAATCGAACGAAAATAATGGACGCTCGTTCTAATTTCCTTACTTCCCTCTTCAGATTCAAACCAAAGAAGTCAAATAAATCGTTCCACCCCTCTCGTTCAAAAGCAAACGAACGAAGCTCTCCTTCGTTCCAAATTGAAATCGGTGGTCGAACCTTAAATACTCTATCCCAGTTATTCTCCACTTCTAAAAAATCACGATTCCCTTTTTCTCATCCCGTATTACATTCGCGAAAATAAAGGAGGCACGTGCGATCGATTCCAGGCGTACGCGATGGGTTCGCGATCAATCGTAGGCGAAGCTCGAATGGCGTGCGCTCGTGCACGTGAGGGGATGGCAATCTCGAGCCGATAGCGTAGTGATGGCCGTGAATCTATGGCTCGCGACGTTAGAGTTTCGTTCGAAGGGATGCGGCACGCTGGGAATGATGGCATGCGAATCTCGTGAGCAGCTAGGGCAGTGGGTTTCGCACGCGAGGCGATGGCAAGGGGGCTTCGCGGTGGCTCGCTTTGACTGGAAGGGAGTTCGGCGATCTAGTGAGGTATTCGTATTTTCTTTCGTTTATATCGATTCAGGCATTCAGTGGAGTTGATTCAGCAAAGTTTAAACTTATTTTGTTTTGAGTTCAGTATGCGTATATGTACATATACAGTAAAAGGTCAAGCAAATCCAATTTTAATTGATGAACACATATATAGGTTAAGAAAAAATTATAAGCTTACAGTAAACAATAAATATATATATATAGATATATAGGGATTTTTTACGATATTGTAGAGTTTATTTAAGTTAGATTTTTGAATCTATATTAGTTATTGTATATATATATAGGTGATTCAAAAGAAAAGAATAAATACTTATATATATTCCCACTCATTCTTTCAATTAAAATAAATATTAAGATGGTTAACTTATTCAACTGTTTAATTTATTTTGGTTACTAAGGATCTGAAAAGGAAAATTTATAATTAGTTAATTCAATCTATAAAAAAAATGGAAATTGAATTATTTGATTTAAATTCGAATATTGATAAACTGTATAAATTGTTTTATACAAGGTCCAAAATTTGGAGAAAACAATCTGGAATAAAATTGGATGCTAATAAAGCAAAGGTGAGATTTTTCTCACTCAAAATTAATTGCAGTTTTGGACTGATTGATTGCTATTGGATGTGATATTAGATATAGTAGGATATATCTATATATATATATAGCAATATATACATATTGGCATATGTATATATTGGATTGATTGATTTCCCGCCTCGTATAGCGGATGAGACCCTATTGCGCCGTTAGTAAGCGGATGATTTTTTATAAAACCCATATACCGCGATATTCCACCTCGAAGTGGAATTGGTATTGTGCTAACGTCTTTGGATGCATGGAAACAGGTTGGAGGGATCCAACTGGATTCCTCAACTGTATTTATTTATTTACAGATGTTGATATATATTATGTTATCATATGATGATATATGATGATTGATGTTGTGATGGACTAATTGATGCGTTGCATCATTGGATTCAATTTTTGAAGTTTTAAAATAACGATTTTAACTTTAAAAGAGATTTTTAAAGTGATTATTTGTAAGTATACGTTATTAAATTTTTGAATTAATTTACAAACGTTAAAATTATTAAAGTTATAAAGGTTAAGATTTTGGTGAAATATAACCGAGAGGTGATTTTTGAAATAAACAGTTAAGTAATTTATAAAATAGTTTAAATTTGGATTTTCGAATTATTAAAAACGATGTATAGAAAGGATGTACAAAATTGATATTTATCAATTAAAATTTTTGGAATTTAAAACGAGTTTTTATAAATTGTGAAGATAGAAAATTTATAAATTATAAGTTGTAAAGATAGGAAATTTATAGAATTATAAATTGTGAAGAATTGAAGTTTATAGATTTATAAAGTATGAAGTTATAAAATGAATGAAATTGTAGAATAAAGACTGATAAGAAATTTACTTGTAAATTGGATTTTTGCCTTTAAGTGGAATATTGATCGAATTTGTTAATAAAGGAGATTTACAAATCGAAGTTGTAAAAAAAATAGAAATAGAATTTATAAACGTTGTTTTATAAATTCGAAACCAATTTAATTTGATAAATTAAATATAGAAGGTTGTTAAAGGAGATATATTCGCGATTTTGGATAGCGAATTATTATTGAAATAAAATGTGTAGAAAATAGTGAAATGTAATTAGTGAAGTATATTCACGATTTTGGATAGTGAATATATCGTTAAGTAAAATGGATAGTTTTGGAAAAGTGACATTGAAAATGAAGTTAAACATTTAAAGATGTTTTAAAATGTATTATGATATCGAATACATAGATTTCAACATTTTTATTGTTGAAATAGACGTTTTCGAGAAATAAGGAAATGATGGACTATAACACTGTTGTTATAGTAAATGATTTTCGAAAGAAAATGTTTTATGTAGTATTGGGATTTATATATACCTATCTTAAAATCTGAATCCCTATACTAGTGATTTCGAGTCGTCGTAACGATGTTTTACGCAACATTCGTTTTTGACTCAAATAGATGTTAAAATTTACGATTTCCTTAAAGAATGAATATATACTTAATATTGATTTAAGTATATCGAATATTTTCAAATTCTGAAAATAAATAGAATTGTGAAATACTTATTTTTAAATAAGTATGGAAATGCTTTTCCAATATGAAATGAACTGTTTTGAGATTTTATCTTCAAAGATAAAATGAAATGTGGAAATTGATTTGAAATTGTTTTCAAACGGTTAAGTGTGGAAATTATATATCTAGTAAAGATATTTTTTGGAAGATTTAATAATTTGGAAAATTATTTGGAATCTGATGATGTTGCGCATCTTTATTGATAGTTAAATAACCGACTATCAATAATTACCTTGAATGGTATTTGTTGTGAATTGGATGAATTTGAATGCCACACTTATTTTTGAATAAGCGCTCACTATTCGGGTTAGCCGGGAAAGGACCATGGGGTCGTATAACCCATTCCGAATATGTGATACGTCGTTATGAATTGCATTCAAAGACCGGTGTTGAAGACCGGATATTTTTGAAAATGAAAGGATTACCGTCGAGTTACTCTACATCGACTGATCTCCGATTTAGAGGTTTTATCACCCTTAGTGACGGGAAGTCCTGACGTGATTGAAAATTATCCGGAATTGCAAGGGCTTCGTGAGAAGTGCCTTCGGTTCTGTTCGATCCCGGAACAGACTTGTATGGATTGTATGTCTGACGTTACAAATTGAGATATAAAGCCGATTTCTTTCAAATACATTTCTGTTGGTGGCGGAGAATTTATTCTCTTAGCTTAACACCCTTCTATGAGACGTACGAGCTCAGAGGTTATGTAGTTGAAATTTATCAGCGATATACTCCCAATTTGGTAACGTGGCATACTGAGTGTTGCTGTGAAATGATCAGTGTTTGATCATTTGCGATATGATCATTTGTTTGATCTTATATCTTTGTGATCATAGGTTGATCATTTGTTTGACCCGAAGCATGGCTTTTGAAAAGCGTAGCTTTGTGGACGAGACTTCGTCGAGCCTCACACCCCGGAAATGGTCAAAACAGGAAGGATGCGGCAAGGTTCTAGGGAGTAGCGCCCCTTAGTGTATGTCATTCCTTCTGGATAGAGGTGGTATCATGGTATGGAGCCCAGATACTTAACCTATGTGGTTGCTGCATTATTATTATTATTTTGTGGTTTGTTGGAAATCGGAGATCCTCGGGAAGATCGGTTACGATCGGGGGATGACATACGCGTGTCAGTAGTTACCTATTTTTGCAGAGGTAACCCGGCTTTGTGTTGGCAGAGATCTAACCGTAATGTTAGGTTATTTCTCGGGACGTCATTCCAGAGGCGTTCTGTTCGTGGAATAGGAAGTTCCTTAGCCTGACCATTTGTTGGAAATCCAAAGAAATAATACGTGACTTGTACGATTTTAGTTGTATTACCTGCTATGGAATGTGGCGGTAACCTGCTATTGAACATAGTAGCTATAGTAGGTATAAGTGCGGAATGCCTATGCTGGCTAAGATTAATATTATACTTTCGAAATGTTTTCTACACTATGCACTAATAATAATATCAAAAATGATTTGATTTTGCGTAGTAAGCATCTTTGACTATCATAAGAAGAAATCTCCTCCAATTCTGCGTTTGCATTGTGTGTGTGGCGGGAGGTCTTATGGTAGTTTCATTTTCCAAAAGCATTGCGAATTTGTTTTATTTTCTTTGTGAAAAATAACTGTTTTACGATCTCACACCAGTCACCATGACTGACTCGGAGTTTATTGTTTCCCTTCTAAACTCTGGGTGCCCACCAATTTCCACACGGGCAGCCTAGAGTTATGTTATCAGGATATTCTGGAGCTTTGGAGATAAGCTGGATGACGAGACGTAGTATTTGTATCTGATAGTATTTATTCCGCTGTGTATTCTGTATGAGGGCAAGTTTATATAATTGTCCATGGTTGTATTGAGTTGTATATTGACTCTGATTGATGTATGTATAAACTGATAAAATTCTTTGTTTAAAAGATTACTGATTTATCTATTATATATTGTTCCGCTGCGATGTGTAAGATTCTGATATTGTTTTCTGTTTCTGTTGTTCTGTTGTTTCTTCTTCTATCCTTTTCTTCTTCTTCTACCTTTTTCTTCTTTTTAAAACCATCACTATTCGAGTTTCCGGCACTCGATTTCTCGGCAGTCGATAAAGTGAGTATCGATGTCGAATTTTCGAAAGTCGAAAATTTCGGTATGTGACAGGCGGAGCTGGTCGAAACGAAGGACATAGTTGTGTCGCTCCTTCGAGGAGCATCATCTCACCAAAAATTAGCCGTTTTATTTAAGTTTAGCAAGTTGTAATTTTTTGAGGTCGAAGAGGGTGGTGCCAGGTTGCCTTTTGCTTGGATGGTTCGAGCTTTGTTTCATTGTGTCTGATGCATAGATATTTTAAAGAGGAGGTGAATGAAGGAGGTATGGCAAAATTTCATGGATCAGGGTGTTGGTTTTGGCCATGCGTGCATGGTGAAGATGGACGTGCATGCACAGGAAAGTGGATGGGGAAGAAAGATTAGATGGTTAATTAAGTTAATGATGTTAATTACATAATTAATTGTTTTATTTTAATTCAAAAACATATAAAATGAATAACTTTTCTACACGAGATCTAATTGAGACGCAGTCTTTTGCGTTGTGCTTATAGGTGCGTTATTTACATGCTGGAAATGGTTTCATCAAGTTTGAAGCAAGTGGAATATTGAGCTAAAATCCAACGTCATTCGATTTTAGACCGAATCGGAACGCTTAAGCATCAACTGGAATTTTAGTCAGTTATCTCAACTTTGGATGAACTACATATGATATATGGTAGATATAAATTATTGTTTTAATGTTTGAATGATTTATTGGTTTGGTTTGGTTGAATTTATGCTTTGAAAAGTGAATGTCATACAAAATGAAGTATATGGAATTTATTAGAGAAATCCGGAGTTCTCACTATTATGATTTTAAATTTTAGCTATATACCTGTTGTACAAATTGTTGAATGTTAAAACTTTGTAGTTTGACAATATTGGATATCACATTGATATATGTTAAAATTTCAACCCTTTTAGTGGTAGCATTGGTTAAGTACTATGGTAGCTACTAGCCTTATTATAGTATTTTGGAAATAGTATTAATTGTTTTTTGTTTTGAAAAATGGTTTTAATTCATAAAATGATTTTTAAATGTGACTTTCGGAATTTTCTATGGCATTTTATTTAAAAATGGTTTTTGAACTTCTTTATTTTACATCAACTTTTTTTGGAATCTTCTAAAAGAATTTTGGGAATTTTTTATTTGAAAGAAAAGTTAATACAATAAATTTGGAGATTAGGGTTTCTCCCTTTTCTCCTTTTTTCTTTCGATTTTTCCAAGTATTCTTGCTTTTCTCTGTTTTTTTCTTTTTCCTGTCTTCACTTCTATCTCCTCAAACCTGGACGTCATAATTAAATCATGGGATCTTTGCGGGATGATGAAGGCTGGGAGGAGGTGAGAAGGAAAAGGGGCACGGCTCCAGCGTCTTTGGGACCTGAACAAAGGCTCAAACTGGGAGGGCAAAGACCGAGCAGATCTGGGACTATTCCAGATCGGAACACGTGGAGGAAGGTGCAGGCGGACCACGCTGGGCGGACACCAACAAAATTTTCGAAATCAACAAAGCAGAAAGTATTACTGCTAGGAAGCAACCCGAAAATCAAATTCACTGTCTCAGAGAACGCTAAAAAAATTTCGTATAGTGAGGCAGTGAAAGCAGGAGCGGTAGGAGATTTAGGAAATCTAGATCTTGAGTTTATTGAGCCTAAAGTAGCGGATGGTAAAAGGATTGGTACCCTTTCCTCTGAAGCTATCAAAGCAGCGGAGGGAGGCTGGGATTTATGTATATTATTGTATGTGGTTGGGTATAAACCATGGCTGAGAACTTTTGAGGGATATGCCAACAGGGTTTGGGCTACAAAGAAGACGTTTTCAGTTCATTCAAGGAATAATGGATTCTTTGTAGTGAGATTTGGGTCTGAGGAGGATTGCAACAAGATTTTGAAATCAGGTCATTGGTTCATGGACCGGAACTTGATCATCATGAAGCGATTGTCCCCAGACATGAGAACAGATAGAGATCTACTTACATCCTTGCCTATGTGGGTCAGACTTCCTGGTTTAAGTTTTAAATTATTGGGCAATAAGGCAATTAGCGCACTAACAAGTACCATTGGAGTTCCCATAAAGATGGACGAGGCCACGAAAAATAAATCTAGATTAGCCTACACCAGAGTTTTGGTCGAGGTTAATGCTACTTATGGTATGCCCAACACCATTGAAGGCATGGATGACAATAGGAGGAGTTTCACTCAAGAAGTGGAATATGAGAACCCTCCTCCCATATGTGGCAAGTGCGTGTGTTTCGGACACGTAACTGATGAATGCCTAATGACCAAGTCTTGGGTTCCTAAACTGTCCCAAGCTGCCAACTCTGATAAGGTAAGCCCTGTGGATCCAAGTCTGGTTGGTCGTGCGGAAGTTGTAAGGGAGGAAGGTGGAATTGAGATTTCTAACAATCTCAAAAAGCAGTTGAATGATGGTTGTCCCACTGATTCTCTTAATTCTGAATTACTACACGATGGTCATTTGTCTAATGGAGAAAGCAGGAATTTTGTGGCGGAGGTCTCATGTGCTGATGGCTTGACTGAAATCTTACAGTCAAAAGTGCATAAAGAAAATCAAAACCTAATTGTTGACTTCCCACCTATGGATGGGTCTCGGGATAGGCACCAGATAGCTTCTAATGGGATGGAGACAGAAATTAGGGGAAAGTCCATTTTAGAACAAAAGCAAACAGAATTTTTTCCCTCGGATCAGAATTTAGAAAGAGCTGCATCCTCAGAAGAGCGCGGTGAGGGGGCAATCTCAGAAGCACCAGAGCCAGAACCTGTTACTCTTACCGAAGTAGGAGTCAGTGAAAATTGCTACACTGTTCCTTTGGCCAGGTCGAAAGTTCCTCATGATCAAGGAACCCGTGAGCCATTCATTCCTGTGACTCCAATTACCCCGGGAGCCAGAGATCCGAGTACATCACCTCCGAAGTCACCTTCGACCCACATAACTATTCTCAAACGCCCTTCGTCATCATCGGATTCTCCTTCTGTTCCAAAATCTTTATTTTCTAACGATATATTTATTGATGATTGTATAATTAATAATGTTAATTTTAATAGAGGCACTGAATCTTGTATTGACTTACAGGTGCAAGATAATCTGGATCAGGATACAGGAATGACAGAAGGGGTAGAGGAACATAATACTTATGATAATGCAGACCCAATTCAGGAGGTACCTATGGAGCAACCTTTTCCTAAGCCTCAAGGTATAGAGTTTGAGAACATTCAGAAGGATAAGCTTGTTCGTAAGAATCCCAAGTGGGTTCAGATGCTAGGTATTCCTACGGAAGACAAAGGGGAGTCCTCCAGTAGTAGGTCGTTGAGGACCCGCAATAACAAGGTTACATAATGTCAATAGCTTATTGGAATGTTAGAGGGTTTCATAACCCCAACAGAATGGGAGAAGTGAGAAAACTCATTGATAAGCATAAAATTAGTTGTTTCGATGTTTTGGAAAATAAGCTGTTGTTGTCGGATATTCTGAAGCTAGAAAAAGCACTGGATGACAGATGGAAAATAATAAGTAACGTCTCTTGTTATTTTAAGTGCAGGATTATGGTCCTCATTGACGGAGATTCTTGGGATTTCAACTATATTAGTATGAGTGATCAACACATTACCATTGAATTGATCAATACCTCAAAATTCAAATGCAATCTAACCTTTGTCTATGCTCATAATTTTGTTGCATTAAGGAGTAGATTATGGAAGAATTTACAGGAGGATGCTATCAATATTTATAGACCATGGCTGGTTCTTGGGGACTTTAATTGTATTCGTAGTCCCTCAGAAAGAAAGGGAGGTAACCCATTGACTTTTGGTAACTTGTTTGAATTAGATGATATGTCTAACTTTACTGGTCTTAATGAGATTAATATTAAAGGTTATGAATTTTCTTGGTGGTCTGGTCTGAGTCGAAACATATTTTCTAAAATTGACAGGGTTTTTGCAAACCTAGATTGGATCAACTTATTCACAGACTTATCGGTTGAATATTTGCCTCCTTCTGTGAGCGATCATAATGTAGTCCTCGTCTCGCTTTTCACTAAGCCAAGGGACAAGAACAGACCGTTCAGATATATGAACCATTGGTCTTTATGCGATCAATACTTTCCTCTGATTGAGAAACACTGGATTTCTAATCATACAGATATACCTTTGTATCAAATCATTAGTATTCTCAAGAATATCAAGAGAGAGCTTAAGAGTTGGAGTGCTAAATCACGTAATACCAAACAAGAGGTTAATGTTCAGAGAGAGAATTGTTCAAGACTTCAGAAACTTCTGGAAAAAACTGATGATCACTATTTAGCTATGGAATTTCAAAATGCTAAGATAAAACTGGATTTAGCACTCAAGAAAGAATTTCTGGATGCCAAACAAAAGGCTAAATGTGAATGGTTGATGATGGGTGATGAGGCTTCTTCTTTTTTCTATGCTAAAATGTCTAGTAAAAGAAGTAGAAAGCGTTTGACCAACATTGGTGTCGATGGAAAGGTGGTTTCGGAAGATAATTTTGTTGAATCGGCTATTGATTTCTACAAACGAATATTTAACCTTCCATTATGTGATCATTTCCCTGAAGTTATCTGTAAGTCAATTATTACTGATTACGGAGCTAATTTTTTGAACGATGGTATATCTTTGGAAGAAATTAAATTTGCTCTGTGGGATATTAAAGATTCTACCTCTCCAGGTCCGGACGGTTTTAACTCGCTGTTTTTTTAAAACTCATTGGAATCTTTCAAAAGACTTAATTTTCAAAGCTTTGAACGATATTTTTCAAAAGGGTCTTATTATCAACGAGTGGAATCATACGTTCATACACTTGATTCCAAAAAAAGACCTTTCCACATGTATCCTAGATTTTAGACCCATTGCCTGTTGTAATACCTTATATAAGGTTTTCACCAAAATCCTGTGTAATAGACTGGGTCCTTTTTTGGATAAGTTGGTGTCCCCGAATCAGACGGCATTTATCAAAGGTAGATCAATAGGGGATGGTATTTTGTTTGCTCATGAAATTATCAGGGGTCTTGGAAGAAAGAATAACAAATATATGTGTATTAAAGTTGATTTAAAGAAAGCATATGATTCGATTAATCGATCTTTTGTCATACATATGTTACTAAGCTTGGGTTTCCCAGACAAATGGGGGAAAATTATTGAAAACTTAATTAAGACTCCTATGTTTTCTATCATTGCAATGGAGAAGCGCACGGTTATTTCAAGAGTTCTAATGGGCTTAGACAAGGCGACCCGCTTTCCCCTATACTGTTCACCTTGGTTATGGAATATTTTACGCTACTGATGGATGAAAAAGTCAGGGTTGGTCTTATTTCCCCAGTTACAGACTTTGATAATAAATTGACTCACCTTATTTACGCTGACGACATTATTGTTTTTACTAAAGCCAATGCTCAAACTGCAATTGCTATTAGTGATGTTTTTAAGACCATGAAGAGGGTAACTGACTTGGAGTTAAGTTTTGAGAAATCTAACGTTTCCTTTGGGAAAGGGGTGGATTGTTGTACTGATATTAGTGTGATCCTCAATATTCAGCAATCAGATCTCCCAATAAGGTATTTGGGTATTCCTTTGTCTAGTGCTAATCTGAGGGATAAGGATTGTTCTCCTTTAATAGAGAAGATCAAGGTTAGGATTGGTAGATGGGAAACAAGAATGTTGAGCTTAGCTGGGTGACTTGAACTTATTAAATCTACCATTTACCCCATAATACAATTCTGGATGCAATGCTTTTGTCTCCCAGCTTCTACAGTTCAAAAAATTAAACACTTGATTCTGAACTTTCTTTGGAAAAGTCGTAGCAGTAAGATTCCTTGGGAGGTTTTGTGTAGGCAAAAAGAACAAGGAGGAATGGGATTGAGAAATTTAGAAGAGATGAATAGAGCGCTATATATCAAACTGATATGGAAAGTAATCAATTCAGAAGGTATTTGGGCGGAACTCATGCATTGTAAATATATTGGTCTTAAAAGTTTTTGGGAAATTAACCAGCGATCGGACGACTCGGGAGTGTGGAAATTCATTTTGAAGAATAGACATGAAGCTTTGAATTGCCTTTCCCTTAACATTGCAGACGGTAAAACTACTTCTCTATGGTATGATCCATGGTTAAATGGAAGTACTATTATGGAATGTATTGGTAGAGACACAGCTTTTAGAACCGGTACGGAAAATTTGTCTCTCAGCAAGATTTTAAGAAATGGTGAGTGGAATTGGGATTCGTATAGTTTTTTATTTCAAATACATGCAGAAATTGAAGGTGTCAAGATTCACAAGAATAGGGAGAGGGATTTCTGGTCTTGGAAGTGTTTTGAGGATGGTTTGTATCAGTTTAAAAAAGTTTGGAACTCGGTTCGATCCAGTTTTGATATTAAGTATTGGGCGTCTTTGGTCTGGAACAAAATTCGCGTTCCTAAAATGGCGGTATGCCTATTTAAAGCCATTAATGACTATCTTTTAACAAAATAAAGATTACTTCAGAAGCAAATAGTCGTGGACCATAACTGCGTCTTCTGTAATAATCACATTGAAAATATAGACCATCTATTTTTTCAATGTAATTTTACAGAAAATGTTTAGCTTTGGAGCTGTAAAAAAAATTTCCAAACGCCGAAAAGTCTATTCTCTTTCTCTTTGAAAGATGATTTACAGAAAATTGTTTCTATCTCTAGCTCAAAAAGTCTCAATTCA
This sequence comes from Allium fistulosum, assembly GCA_030737815.1. Classification (NCBI taxonomy): domain Eukaryota; kingdom Viridiplantae; phylum Streptophyta; class Magnoliopsida; order Asparagales; family Amaryllidaceae; genus Allium; species Allium fistulosum. The sequence goes on along the minus strand of CM060905.1, from coordinate 743,795,300 downwards.
GACTTGTTCCAACTATCTCTTTCCGTTTGTGTTTGGCATATTTGGAAAGAAAGGAACGATAGGATTTTTCAGAATCGTTTTACGGAAAGGTCGCAGATTTGTACCAAAATTTTCCAGACAATGAATATCAGAATGGCAAAATCAAAACATTTTAAGAACATTACTAGCATGAATGAAGCAATAGCATTGAAATGGGGATATACCTCCCAACGCTGAATTGGGGAATCATCTGCTTCATCATAAGTATTGTTCTTCTGCCATCTTCCTGTTTCTATGTTTCTTGGCTCTAGGTTTCGCGAACCTGTATTACTTACAGTGTTTCTCACCTCCTCTCACTTAAATTACATTATAATTTACAATTAACAATAATTATTGAATTAGTTTATAAGGATGCAATTTTGCAGGTTGCTCCGAGTGCTTGTAATCTCGTCCTAGACATAAAAGAATTTTTAGCTTGAGTTATAAGTTTTTTTTAGAAGATCTTTTTCAGAGTTTATACCTGTCTTGCCAATTCTGGAGGGATCTAACATCCTTGGCTTGCTGTCGTCCTCCGATTCATGATTACATTCACGATATCCCTAGTTTTGCATTCACTACAGATCTGGAAGTAGATTCAAAGGAAATTAATTCACATAAAGATAAAAGAAGTTTCCTTTTTGGTTATTAGAGACTTATCTTGTTAAGTTCTTCTCTGTTCTTCATGAGGAAGTGTTGGTTCCTAGATTTGCTTCCATTGTTTTGGAAGCAGCTTAGATCTGGAAGTAGAAGACGAGGTTTCGAGTAACAGTGAAGTGATTTAGGTTGCTCCGAGTTCTCGTATTCATGTCCTGGTCACAAAAGAAGTTTTAGTCTGAAGCTATGAGATTTATTTAGAAGGTTGTGTCAGATCTAATACCTGCCTTGTCCATTCTGGATGGATCGAAGATCTCTTGTTAGCTGTTGTCCTTCGAGTTGTTGTTGCTGTTCATCTCCTCGGTTTCAAAGGAAGAAGCTTCGATCTGGTAGTAGCAGAGGATGCTTCGATCTACTTTAGATTGTGTTTCTCGTTTCTTCCTCGCTCGCCGCCATTTTTGTTCTTTTTTATTTTTTCTTTCGAGAAGAGTAATGAAGTAAATGAAGTAGTAGAAGTGTCGTATTGCCTTTTTTTCTTTGAGAACAGTCTCGAAGCTACTGGAATTTGATTTTTGATTGGTGGGCTTTGGGCCGATAATGTTGTTTGTTTTGTTCGGACCTGTCTTGTTTGTTTAGAAGCTGGCTTAGCTTTGCTTTGGTCTTGCATTTTGGCTCTTGTATATATTTTGCTTATAGTTTAATAGAAAAGTTTGAACCCGTATTCAAAAAAAAAGTTAATACAATAATGGATGTTTATTTTAAAGGAAAAAGGTAATTTATCCTTTATAATAAAATGATTTTGTTTTAAAAGGGTATTAGGAATAAATATTTATGAAATGTTTTATATAAAATGTTGTATAGAAAGATAGATTTATAAATGATATTTTAAATAAAAGAATAGATTATTAAATGGTATTTCATAAAAATGGAAAAATTATATCATTTTGATAAATTGAAATACAAATCACACTTGTGAATTTATAGTGATATATGGAAGGATCATTTTATGGAAAGTATTTGGTCGGATCTTGAAATCGAAGATTTGTGATAAAGTATATGAGATTTAAAATCAGGAGATTTATAAAAGAAGTTTTATAAATAGATTTGGGGATTTATAAAAGAAATTTTATAAATACAAAGGAGATTTATAAAAGATTGTAAATATAAAAGAGATTTATAAAAGAAGTTTTATATAAGAAAATAAGATTTGATTCCTATTAATGATCATTTTAAATTATGGTGGTATTGAAAGAATTCTTTTCATTCTTAACAACAAATTCCAAGGTAGGGAAACTCGCCTCTATCCTGAGAGTTAAGAATGTATGTCGAGGCAAAAATAGTGAGCTAACCTGTCTGACTGCATTGTTAATCGAGGGATAGTACAAGTTTGAAATTGGAAAACGGTGGTAAGTATATTTGGTCTAATTTCTATAAGATCCACTTACTTACATCAAAAGTGTTTTGGGTTTATTGTTATCTATGTTTTTAATAACATTTTTTAACCCAAATAAGTATGGTTTTGAAAGTGAAATCTTTCTTAAGGTTGGTGAATTTACTTATACCATTGAGATAAATATATGGTTACGCTTTCTAAGTATTGAAAGTATAGTGTTTTGTGAATATACTTACACTGTTGATATAATTATATGGAGATGTTTTCTAAGTATTGGAAGTGAAATGTTTGTGAGTATACTTATACAGTTGAGATAAGTACATCAATATTTTTCAAGTATTGAAAGTAGTAGAGGAGGTTTATGAATATATCTTTTATAAATGGTATTTTAATATGAATATTTGAAAGGAGTTTTTAATTAATGAAAGGATTAATCAAAAAGGCTTGGTGGTTTCTTATGTGCTTAACCAGGGTTGGTTTCCATATTAAAATAAATCTCCGGTTGGATTGTTTGTTTATTTGATATTTAAATAACCAACTATCAAATTTTGGCCAGTTTTGAAAATAGCGTTGTCGGTTACAAGATTCGGGATCAGATATATTATCCGAAAACTACTTCGAATCGGCAAAAGCGCTCGAATTGGAAACATCTTGAAGATGATCGAAGATAGAGTTCTTTGAAGTGTAAGGGCTACTTGCTACTAATCCCGGAGACATAGTAGAAGTAGTGCCTTTGGTTTGTTTAGTCCCGTAACAACTTGTTTTGGATGAATGATGGCATTTCATTATTCCCTGTAGGGTAGTGTTAGCATTCCAAAGATTTGCTAAAATGTAAAATGTAAACTTAACCCTCACAACCCAGGAATGGCAAAAACAAGGTAGATGCGGCAGGGCTATGTGGGTCGTTCACATTAGGGTATGATCATCACTTGTATCTAGATCGATATTCTTTGATTATGCATGCTTGTAGCCATGGAAATGGTTTGTCTAGGTGACACCCGGGGTGATGATCATATTTGATACTATCCCATAAGGGATAGACCGGTTCTATGCTGGTAGAGGTGCAATAGGTTTGCACCCACGGTACATTTTCTCTAAAGGTGTATTGTATGGAAGGTAGTCGCTTACCTTGTCATTGTTGGAATCCATTTTCCAAGACATGCCTTTTCGACTTAGTTGTATACTTAATATGCTGGAATGTAATTAATGTAACCATATTGGTTGCAATTAAATATTTATTTTAAATCATAGACATTATTAAAATATCACAAAATTTCTTATATAAGCATTTGGTTATCGTAAGGGAAAAACTCATCTATGTTTATATGCGGTGTGGTCTTACGAGATTCTTTATTTTTAAAAGGTATTATAACTTTAAAAATCCATTTGATCTGTGTTTCTCATGTTGGTTACCAAACTTATCCAGGCGTTATTTTCTTGTAATGCTTGGGTCCGCTCGAGTATATTTCAGATTTAGTTATGGATGCTTTGGGACTTCAAGACACGAGTTGGATGCCTCCAAGATGCACTCAAGTATTTTATTTTCCACTGCTTTTCTTGTTTCTATTTATTAGCATTTGTGAGGACGGGTTGTTATAATTGTCTAGGCTGGTGAACGGTTAGTTTACTCTGATTAATGTATGTATATTACAGTTTTCTTTTATAAAGATCTGTTGTATATTATATATTAGTGATCATTGTGACGACCGCCCATGACCCCTGCACCGAATCTAGAGAAAATGCACTGTAGAGTGTGCCAGACGACCATGGACGATTGTCAAGGTAAATTAAGACAACAGAATCTATCGTATTGCTCACAGCGCATGGACAAAATACAATAGAACATATGTATAGTGAAGCTTAACAGAACAAAATGACATCATATAAAACTCCATAATAGTTGAATACAAGCATCCACATAGTCAATACATCAAGCCTCACTACATATCTCTCAGAGAATACAACACAGCGGAATATCCAGTACATAATATAAGAAGATAATATGCAACCCTCCAGCTCGTCTTCGATATCAGCATCGTGAAAAGAGAACAGCACCTGTCACCTGCTACCTAGTCTGCCCGTCCCAAAAATGGACGAACAGCCCAAGGCAATAAGAATTAAAACATAAAGCCTTGAGTCAGACAACAGTCTTAGTGAGCAGTAAATTATCTAACAACATACCAAAAGAGCATAAAGGAAAAGGAATACAACCCTCCCACTCCAACCTCGTTCTACAGTGATAGCCCCCAGACACACACTAAGCAGAAGCAACATAGCAGAGCATACAATTTAAAGTAAACAATTGTCACTCGAGTCAAGAGCGATGTTTTCCAAGTACAAATCCCAAGGTCTAAAACCAAGGTCAGATAAGCACCCAGGAAATACCGCTCTTGAGACCGAATGACGATACAACCAAACATCCATGACTCTGGCTATCACTGTTATCATTGCTTCGATATCACCGTTAATTGAATGACCGGCACATTCTTTCAGCCGTCCGTCAAGGGCTAATGGTAACCCCGGTTCTAGACATAACTCCCGCACGTCATCGTGACCCGTGCCTAGGATTATCGAATCTACCCAGAGTACTTGACCATCAACTTAGTCTTTTGGGCGTCCCCATGTACTCTTGCTTAGAGCATGCTAGAACCTTCAACAACGATGAGATCTCAACCTCCTAGTCATCCTCCTCGACGACTATTTCCATACTAGCTCAAGCGCCTCTCGAGCATCCATTATCCTCAACTCGAATCATATCACCGAGTTATCAACATGCTTGGAATGATCCCGTCTGGATTAGACCAAGTCTTCATCACATGATTGCCTCGCTTCATCACATCCTCACGAAGCCTCATCTCAACATCACATCATCAAATCTATGCATAAGAGCTTCATCATCCCGCTACATATGCCACGAGCAGCTTTCCCAATCCAAGAGCCTTTCCCTTAGCTTTTGAATCGTCTTCGGTCTAAATCTAATCATCATTCATCTAGTTCATAACAATCAATCAAATCAAACATCAATTCAAACAATCAAGCATTCAAATATGATCTAAGTGGACAATTATAACAATAATGGCATTTTCGTAATTAAAGAGTTGAAAGTCCAATAAGCATGAAAACATGGATTATATCTCTACAAACTTGATGAATGAACTTGCATAGGTTAATATATGATAAAAATGGATGCAACATCATCATGAACAATGGATCTATACGGATCTATACATAGGATGAAGAAAATGCATGGAAATCTCTATTTTAACACCAAATCGAGCCAACAACCCGATATACTCCTTTGGATCCGTGTGAGAGATAATCACCACTCACCAAATCACCTAAACAAACCCAAATCAACACGCTTCAGATCTGGACAGCAAAGGATCAAGCTTGATCTATCACAAATCCGCTTCAAATGAAGAAATCTCTCTTGAAAAGATGAAGATCTTCAATCTAAGCTCTTGAATCTTCAATCTTGATCTTCGATTTGGATGGATGGAAGCACTAGATTAGAGTGGAGAAAAGAAGTGAAGAAGTGTAGAAGTCGAGCTCTCAAAATGGCAGCACTTCGTCGCTTCAAAAATCCGGATCCCAAAAAGTGAGAACAACCCCTCCTATTTATAGCTGAAATCTGTCCTAAAGTCGAAATCTGGCTATCTCCCTAAGTCGCTTCCGACCTAAGCCTCTCCGACCTAAGCTTCTCCGACCTAACAGATGCACGACATAACTCCTCAGCGACCTAACACCTGACGACCTAAAGCAATGCGCTTTCCTTCGTCCTACGACCTAGTTGGGTTGCGACCTAACAACTTAGACTTCTACGCGACCTAACACAACATACGACCTAACAGTTAGATCTACGCGACCTAACACTTATACTATCCTAGCGACCTAACAACTTAGCAACCTACGCGACCTAACAGTGCTACGACCTAACACTTATGCGACCTATCTCCTTAGGTCGCTAACACGGCAACTCCTTAGGTCGCTAACAAGCTAACTCCTTAGGTCGCTAACAAGCTAACTCCTTAGGTCGCTAACAAGCTAACTCCTTAGGTCGCTAACAAGCTAACTCCTTAGGTCGCTAACACGGAACCACTAGGTCGCTAACTTGCTATCCCAGCTCCTCTAAGTCGTTGCCGACCTAACCATAACTACATCCTATAGGTCGCTCGAAACCTTAACTCGAACTGCCGACCTAACACTTAACACCCAAACACTTAGGTCGCTCACAACATTCTCTTAGGTCGTTGCCGACCTAACTCTACCCCAGAATACTTAGGTCGCCTGAACCTCTTAAGTCGGTCACGACTTATCTCCTAGGTCGGTCACTACCTTAAGTCGGTCAACCACACTCCCTTAACTCGGTGAGTTCCTTGAGTCGGCAACTCGACCCAGACTTGTTGCTTAACTCGTCCAAAACTCCTAAGTCGGCTACGACTTAGGACTTAAGCAAAATTCTGCCAAAACCTGGAATGACTTAACAACAATACAACCAAAGGTCAATCATTTTAGAATGTTTTGATCCGTAAAAATACGGGTCGTTACATTCTCTCCCCCTTAGGAATTTCGCCCCCGAAATTCCAAACAAACAAGGCAATCAAAGCTATTCTGTACGCCTATCATCCATAACAATCAATAAACCATGCATCCAATTCTAGCTTAGCGTACAGAATTCTAAGACTTAGGACAAGTTACAATTTCGTTAGATGACACGACACCTTAGGGCCATACCTCGAAGAGTTCAAGATGAGCTGCTTTCATCCTCTCTTCCACCTCCCACGTACAGTCGTTATCATCATCACTCCATTGTATCTTGAGCAACTTAACTATCTTCCTCCTAAGCTGTTTCGTGTCAGTTTCAATAACACGAAGCGGCTTACGAGGTCTTCTATCAACTGGAACAACTTCAAAATCTTCACAGCTATCAGCAGAAACCACCGTACTCGAGTCGTGCACATACTTCCGTAGATATGATACATGGAAAACATTGTGCACACTCGACATCTTCCCTGGTAACTCCAATCTGTAAGCGAGCTTTCCAATTCGCTCGACAATCGAGAATGGTCCAACAAATCTCGGAGTCAATTTTCCTTTCTTCCCGAATCGAATGACATTCTTCAGTGGAGAAATCTTCACAAAAACCATATCTCCTACATCGAATTCCAAATCCTTTCGACGCTTATCGGCATAACTCTTCTGACGGTCTTGGGCTGCCTTCATTCGTTGCCGAATGATCTCTATGCAATCCGAAGTCTGTCGAATCATCTCTGGCCCAAGCATCAGCTTTTCTCCAGTTTCCAACCAACATGTCGGAGAGTTACACGGTCTTCCATACAACGCCTCATATGGTGCCATACCAATGCTTGACTGGTAACTGTTGTTGTACGCAAACTCCACCAAATGAAGGTGATCTTCCCATGATCCTCCGAAGTCCAAAATACAAGCTCTAAGAAGATCTTCCAAAACTCGGTTGACTCTTTCGGTCTGACCATCTGTTTGAGGGTGATAAGCTGTACTCAAACACAACTCGGTTCCCAAAACTTCCTGGAAGCTCTTCCAAAATCCACTAGTGAACAATGGGTCTCGATCGCTCACTATACTCTTCGGAATACCATGGAAACGAACTATCCACTTAACATACAACTCAGCCAACTTTGATGCAGTCCTAGTTGATCGAACAGGAATGAATCGTGCACTCTTAGTCAGATGATCCACAATGACCCAAATCCCTTCATTTCCCGTTCTGGTTCTAGGCAATCCATCAATAAAATCCATCGAAACTTGTTCCCACTTTCATGTAGGAACTTCTAATGGCTGAAGCAATCCACTTGGCTTCTTCTGTTCGGCTTTAACCAACTGGCAGTTCATACACTTGGAAATAAAATCTCCGACATCTTTCTTCATACCTTCCCAGTAGTAGGTTCTCTTCATATCCCGATACATCTTATTTCCACCTGGATGAATTGTCAACTTCGAGTGATGACATTCCTTCAGAACTTCACTCCTCAATTCACCTATATCGGGAACAACTAGTCGTCCTTGCTTCCGAAGCCAACCCTCTTGATCGACCTCGAATCCTTTATCCTTTTCTGGATCCAATCCAGATTCCAATTCACGGATAATCTTGACAAGCTTATCATCTCGCTTTTGGCTCTCACCAATCCTTTCCACAAGAGTGGGTCTTATTGATAAGTTTGCCAACATCTCAGGTTCCAATTCGCATCTAGGCCTGAAGTCAAATCCAGCTAAATACTCGAGACTCTTCCATTCTGAAAACATGGCTCCCAATCCTGCATGTCTTCGACTTAACGCATCTGCCACCGCGTTACCTTTTCCCGGTGTATAAGCTATACCAAAATCATATGATGCCAAAAACTCTAGCCAACGTTGCTGCCGAAGATTCAAATCCTTTTGGGAGAAAAGATACTTCAACGACTTATGATCCGTAAACAACTCGAATCGAACTCCCAACAGATAATGTCTCCACATCTTCAGAGCAAATACAATCGCCGCTAATTCCAAATCATGAGTTGGGTAATTCCTTTCATGCGGCTTCAGTTGTCGACTGGCATACGCAACAACTTTATCCTTCTGCATCAGCACTGCTCCAAGTCCAGTACCACATGCGTCGTTGTAAACCACCATCTCATCATTCCCACTTGGAATAGTCAAAACAGGAGCACTCGTCAATCTCTCTTTCAAGATTCCGAAAGCTTGCTCACACTTAGCATCCCAACTGAACACTTTGTTCTTCTTCGTCAATCCTGTTAACGGTGCAGCTACCTTGGAGAAGTCTTTGATAAACCGTCGATAATATCCAGCTAATCCAAGAAAACTTCTCACATCAGATGCATTCTTAGGTCTAACCCAATCCTGGATTGCTGCCACCTTAGCGGGATCAACCGCTATTCCATTTCCAGAAATCACATGGCCTAAGAACCTCACTTCACTCTTCCAGAAGTGACACTTCGAAAACTTAGCCTTCAACTGATGTTTCCGCAAGATTTCCAAAACAATACGCAAGTGCGTCTTGTGCTCTTCTTCCGTTCTGGAATAAATCAGAATATCATCCACGAACACAAGTACGAACTTGTTCAACTGATCTCTGAACACTCTATTCATAAGATCCACAAAATATGCTGGCGCGTTAGTCAATCCAAACGGCATTACCAGCCACTCAAAGAAACCAGATGGTGTCCTAAAAGCAGTCTTCGGCACACTATCCTTAGCCACTCTCAGCTGGTGAAATCCCGTTGCCAAATCCATCTGAGAAAACACCTTAGCCTCGTGAAGCTGATCAAACAAGTCATCTATTCTCGGCAATGGATACTTGTTCTTCTTAGTCACCTTATTCAGCTCACGATAATCGACGCACAGTCTTAACGACCCATCTGCCTTGGTTGCGAACACAACTGGTGCACCCCATTCGGACACACTACGCCGAATGAATCCTTTCTGTAAAAGATCATCAACTTGCACCCTCAACTCCTGCTGTTCCCTAGGCGCCATCCGCCTAAGAGGCATTACAACAGGTCTGGCTCCTTCAACTAGATCTATACGAAACTCGATCTCTCTATGCGGCGGCAACCCTTTGACTTCGTCAAAGACATCCTCGAATCCATTTGCGATAGGCACTAAAGACAGTCCATCCCGTGGAACAACTAGCGAATACATGAAGCTCATGAAGACGCCTTCCTCATGCTTACATCGTATCACAATCTTTCGCCCTTCCACATTCTCGACTATCACCTCCAGCCTCTCACAATCAACCTTAGCCGCATACTTCCTAAGACAGTCCATACCCAAAATAATTCCGAACCCCGCAAAGTTCAGAACAAAACAATCACAAACAAAAGAGCAACCATGACTCGATACAACTAAACCACGGTATAACATACACAAACAAGACGAGCCCCCAACTGGATTAGTCACAACCAATGGCCTATCAACAATATCCGGTTCCAAACCTAACCGACCTACGAGTTCATTACAAACAAATGAATGCGACGCTCCAGTATCAAACAGAACTCTAACTGGAACACCACATAGGAAAAGAGTACCTTGAACAACCACACTCTTTCCCTTCTCTTCAGCAGTAGGAGCTTTCGAAGACGACGGAACAGCTCCTAAAGCATAGGCTTGCACAATCTGCCTGTCCTTCCTCGGTTCTGGACAATTCTTCCTGAAATGCCCTGGCTTGTCACAGTTGTGGCACTTCGCCGGCGCCTTCGGATTCTTGCAATCCTTGGAGAGATGGCCTTTCTGCTGACAGTTGTAGCAGGTCACTTCGCCTTTCGGCTTCTTCTGACCATCCTTACCCTTCTGCTGCTGCTGCTTCCTCTTCTTGTTTCTACCCTGCTGGGGTTTAGACTCTTCCCTGGTCACAGCAACAACAGATCCTTCCTTAGGAAACAGATTCTCGTGTCTGAGAGCTTCCTCCACAAGCTTCCTAAATGAATCGTCTAAGTGATCCATCAATCTTGGAGCCTGTACTTGATCTCCAACATCTACTGATGGCCCCGGGGCTGACATCCTTCTCCTGATCGAAGTCATCATGGTTTCGAACATAGCAACATAATCAGCAGCCCCTTCAGTAGCAAGGCCTTCCCTAGCAGCTGGTCTCCCTCTTTGACTCATTCTCAATATCTACAAAAAGGAATGATTAGCATACCGAGAGAAACAACTGCATAAAGGACTCAAACTCTACTAAGCTACTATATTATATATAGTAATCATCCATCAAAATACAATTACGTCTCTCTTACGTAGTTATAACAGCGAGCGTTGGGTAAAATCGATTAACCAAAGCTCTGATACCAAATGTGACGACCGCCCATGACCCCTGCACCGAATCTAGAGAAAATGCACTGTAGAGTGTGCCAGACGACCATGGACGATTGTCAAGGTAAATTAAGACAACAGAATCTATCGTATTGCTCACAGCGCATGGACAAAATACAATAGAACATATGTATAGTGAAGCTTAACAGAACAAAATGACATCATATAAAACTCCATAATAGTTGAATACAAGCATCCACATAGTCAATACATCAAGCCTCACTACATATCTCTCAGAGAATACAACACAGCGGAATATCCAGTACATAATATAAGAAGATAATATGCAACCCTCCAGCTCGTCTTCGATATCAGCATCGTGAAAAGAGAACAGCACCTGTCACCTGCTACCTAGTCTGCCCGTCCCAAAAATGGACGAACAGCCCAAGGCAATAAGAATTAAAACATAAAGCCTTGAGTCAGACAACAGTCTTAGTGAGCAGTAAATTATCTAACAACATACCAAAAGAGCATAAAGGAAAAGGAATACAACCCTCCCACTCCAACCTCGTTCTACAGTGATAGCCCCCAGACACACACTAAGCAGAAGCAACATAGCAGAGCATACAATTTAAAGTAAACAATTGTCACTCGAGTCAAGAGCGATGTTTTCCAAGTACAAATCCCAAGGTCTAAAACCAAGGTCAGATAAGCACCCAGGAAATACCGCTCTTGAGACCGAATGACGATACAACCAAACATCCATGACTCTGGCTATCACTGTTATCATTGCTTCGATATCACCGTTAATTGAATGACCGGCACATTCTTTCAGCCGTCCGTCAAGGGCTAATGGTAACCCCGGTTCTAGACATAACTCCCGCACGTCATCGTGACCCGTGCCTAGGATTATCGAATCTACCCAGAGTACTTGACCATCAACTTAGTCTTTTGGGCGTCCCCATGTACTCTTGCTTAGAGCATGCTAGAACCTTCAACAACGATGAGATCTCAACCTCCTAGTCATCCTCCTCGACGACTATTTCCATACTAGCTCAAGCGCCTCTCGAGCATCCATTATCCTCAACTCGAATCATATCACCGAGTTATCAACATGCTTGGAATGATCCCGTCTGGATTAGACCAAGTCTTCATCACATGATTGCCTCGCTTCATCACATCCTCACGAAGCCTCATCTCAACATCACATCATCAAATCTATGCATAAGAGCTTCATCATCCCGCTACATATGCCACGAGCAGCTTTCCCAATCCAAGAGCCTTTCCCTTAGCTTTTGAATCGTCTTCGGTCTAAATCTAATCATCATTCATCTAGTTCATAACAATCAATCAAATCAAACATCAATTCAAACAATCAAGCATTCAAATATGATCTAAGTGGACAATTATAACAATAATGGCATTTTCGTAATTAAAGAGTTGAAAGTCCAATAAGCATGAAAACATGGATTATATCTCTACAAACTTGATGAATGAACTTGCATAGGTTAATATATGATAAAAATGGATGCAACATCATCATGAACAATGGATCTATACGGATCTATACATAGGATGAAGAAAATGCATGGAAATCTCTATTTTAACACCAAATCGAGCCAACAACCCGATATACTCCTTTGGATCCGTGTGAGAGATAATCACCACTCACCAAATCACCTAAACAAACCCAAATCAACACGCTTCAGATCTGGACAGCAAAGGATCAAGCTTGATCTATCACAAATCCGCTTCAAATGAAGAAATCTCTCTTGAAAAGATGAAGATCTTCAATCTAAGCTCTTGAATCTTCAATCTTGATCTTCGATTTGGATGGATGGAAGCACTAGATTAGAGTGGAGAAAAGAAGTGAAGAAGTGTAGAAGTCGAGCTCTCAAAATGGCAGCACTTCGTCGCTTCAAAAATCCGGATCCCAAAAAGTGAGAACAACCCCTCCTATTTATAGCTGAAATCTGTCCTTAAGTCGAAATCTGGCTATCTCCCTAAGTCGCTTCCGACCTAAGCCTCTCCGACCTAAGCTTCTCCGACCTAACAGATGCACGACATAACTCCTCAGCGACCTAACACCTGACGACCTAAAGCAATGCGCTTTCCTTCGTCCTACGACCTAGTTGGGTTGCGACCTAACAACTTAGACTTCTACGCGACCTAACACAACATACGACCTAACAGTTAGATCTACGCGACCTAACACTTATACTATCCTAGCGACCTAACAACTTAGCAACCTACGCGACCTAACAGTGCTACGACCTAACACTTATGCGACCTATCTCCTTAGGTCGCTAACACGGCAACTCCTTAGGTCGCTAACAAGCTAACTCCTTAGGTCGCTAACAAGCTAACTCCTTAGGTCGCTAACAAGCTAACTCCTTAGGTCGCTAACAAGCTAACTCCTTAGGTCGCTAACACGGAACCACTAGGTCGCTAACTTGCTATCCCAGCTCCTCTAAGTCGTTGCCGACCTAACCATAACTACATCCTATAGGTCGCTCGAAACCTTAACTCGAACTGCCGACCTAACACTTAACACCCAAACACTTAGGTCGCTCACAACATTCTCTTAGGTCGTTGCCGACCTAACTCTACCCCAGAATACTTAGGTCGCCTGAACCTCTTAAGTCGGTCATGACTTATCTCCTAGGTCGGTCAGTACCTTAAGTCGGTCAACCACACTCCCTTAACTCGGTGAGTTCCTTGAGTCGGCAACTCGACCCAGACTTGTTGCTTAACTCGTCCAAAACTCCTAAGTCGGCTACGACTTAGGACTTAAGCAAAATTCTGCCAAAACCTGGAATGACTTAACAATAATACAACCAAAGGTCAATCATTTTAGAATGTTTTGATCCGTAAAAATACGGGTCGTTACAATCATGATGTAAGATTATGTTCTGTCTTTTCTTTCTTTTACCGCAACAATCTGCCTTTCAAGCACTTGGATGCTCGACACGTGAATATTGTGGATGTATTAGTGTTGACTTTTGAGGGTCGAAAAGGCTGGTCGTTACAAGTGGTATAAGAGCTAAGATTGAGCAAACACCTAGGCTTTGATGGGCTAAACTTATTAGAGATAGGTTTAGTAACACCCTAGAATGAGTTTTAGTGTGTATGTCTGTGTGTGTATGAGGGTGCACATTTGTTAGTGCTATAAAAAAATTTTATATTATGTTGATTGATATGTTGTATGGTTTATGAATTCTGGTCGATACAGAAGTAACAATTGTATCGATAGGGGTTTCTAAACGCTTGAACAAGGCAAACTGACATGGTATTGTTTTAAAATTGATAAATTAAATAATTTTATTAAGTTTTTATATTTTATATATAAAAGAATAATTTTTAGAAATTGATATAGTATTTATGACGTGTTTGTTTGTTAGGAAATGATAATATTCTATTATTATCATTTATTGATTGATTAGTTGTGCTCAGCCAGTTTGTGAGCATTGACTATTGTTTGTTATGTTTTGAACTGTGATCAACCAATTTATAAGAAATTTACCCTTTCACTACATTGGCTGGGAAGATAGTAATTGTAGGAACATTGAAATGAACACCTTGTGAATTACGTTTCACAGTTTAACTATAAGTCATTCGGTGATAATGTTGGGTTAAAATTTAATTTTAATAAAAATTGTTTCTTATAATTTAATCAAAGACAAATGTAACATCCCTTATCTTGAGGCCCGAAGCTAAGCACGACAGATGTTGTAATCATCCATAGTATTAACTTCCGGTGAAAAAATACTGTAATATTAATGGTATTCATAATATCAGAAGCACATGAATATGAAATAAAATCAACATAGATTTAAAAAAACTTTTTTGATTATTTTTCAAATCAATATTTCATATTCAGATACATAATCCCAAAATGATTCCCAGGTTTTGATCAAACAAAATTATTACAAAATACTCCAAGAGCAACATATGAAGATGCCCCCTTGGATGGTCAAAGTACTAAACGGACAAATTAGTCTTAATACAACATAGCAGAAATAAAACTAAATAGCTCCTATATAACTAGCTCTACCTCCTACATGTCTTTAAAAGCTTATTTGTCCAACCTACTAACCGGAAAACCTCAACCCTCAATCTACTCAAATCGTATTTTGAGCACCCGAGAGTTTAAGGGGAAAACATAAACTTCGAGTCAAACATAAAGCCTGGTGTGAATATTACTATTACATCTCGGCTTACTGATATTAAGTGAGACCACGCCGCTTAGCAGAATAGGTTTCCCCTCACTAATATCCCTTTTAAAAGCATATCTTTTGCAAATCAAAAACCTACAATCCAACTGATTAAAGCAATAGTAGCAATATCATATATGCACATAAATCAAGTAATCAATGGACTATCTGTCCCGAAATATAGTTTTGTTTGGCTAACTATTAACCATTGGCTGACCCAGGCCTACCAAACATACTCAATTATCTATCATCTGTTAGACATACTTCTTGGTTATCTGTCCTTAACTATCTTCTTCTAGGGTCAACTAAACCTAATGGTTTTGCGGGCTCACCAATAACCTATTGTCTCTCTGTATATTCCTTTCTGTATGTAACATCATTTTAGTCTTACCTGTGACAAAGCCCTACACACTGGAATTTTGGACTTATATTAGCTAGGGGCTTATTAGCTGAAATATAGGGCGCGGCCATATACCAGTCTCATCTGGTATTCTAGTATCTGAGTCATTTACTTAGGGTTAATTACCCTATCAAATTTTCCTTGAAAACATTTCTTTCAAATTGATTCAATCCTTTAAATCATACTTAAACAAGGAAAATATATATTTGCTTTACTCAAATATCTTTGCCATGATATATGATTTACACAAAACAATGTTGATGAAATATAATGGGATTATCTATCCCTCCAAAGTAAGTTAAAACCCTTTTTAACTTAAAAGCTCTTAGGCCATAAAGCCAAGGTAAACTATTCGAAACCTTTTCTTAAAAACTTTAAAAAATACCTTTCGAACCCATTGAAAGTACCCATTTCAAAATAAGTTAACTACTATACCTTGAAACACTAGGCCAAAACATACCTTTCGAAACCTTTAAAATAAATCTTTCGAAATCATTGAAGGTATCCCTTCGAAAGCTTTATAAACCTTAGACATCTTCTTTTCAAAACTCTTTAAATTTTCCTTTCGAAAGCATTGGAAATGTAACAACCTTGGTTTTAGCGATTACCTGAGAATATTAAATTATAACGTCAGTTATAATTTAATAGTGTGAATTAATAATAAATGAGGAATTTAAATTGTTTATTGGGAATAAACAATATGTTTGAGAATAAAAATGGAAAAATAGAGTTTTGGAAACTTTATTAAGATGGTTTGAGATAATAAAATGAGGAAAATGTGTTTTATTTAGAGTTAATGCAATAATTTTATTAATTATTGCTATTTACTTCTTTTAATGATTTTTAAAAGAAGTAATTAATTTTAAGATGAGATATATTTAAAATAATGATGGAATTGAGTTTAAGAATATAATTTAAGCGTAAAATTATATTTGAAATGGGTTATAAAATTTTATTACACAAAAATGTGATTTTTGTGTAATTTATAATGTTAATTACAATGAGATTTGTAATTAAAGATGTAAATTTGTTATTTACTTTAAAATAGAAAAATATGTTAATAAAATGTTTTAAAAATATAAATAATCTTTTATTTTGAGTGTAAAACATTTTATTATCATGAATATAAAGTTTTATAATTTTTAGAGATGAAATGTAGCTTTTATTAATAATTTGATTTGTGAGAAAACATTGTTAATATGTAATTGTGGCTAAATTATGAAGTTAAGCTAATTTTCTTTTAATTTGAACTTTAGCCCATTAACTAACCCTAACCTTAGCCTGTTAACTTAAGAAATGAGAAGTGAGAAGCTGTTTTACATACATTTATTTTCCTTTTATCTGTTAAACTTCTGAAGCTCAAAACAATGGCTGCCTTCTTCATCTCCTCTAAATCTATGCTTAATTACCAAAAATAAAAGGAAAATCTATGTTTTAATAAGAATAATTAAGAGCTAAACTCAGGTAATCTTCAATCTAAAACCAATCTCTCTATCAAAATCTAATTCACAGTGATATTTGTTAATTTTTTTTCTCTATTTGGTTTGCATGTTTCTTTCTTGAGTTCTGTCAGGTTGTAGAAGCTCTGTACATGGCTAAAGCTTGCATCTTTGGCCACTAAATCGTAGTTTAATCTTCATGAAGGCAAGGTGAGTGTAAAACTCACATCTTCTAGCTAATTGTTGCTTAAAAATGTTGCAATCTGTGAATTACTGAAGCTGAAACAAAATTAGCCATAACTTTTCGTTTTTGATTTGAATTTGATAATTTTGGATGTTCCCGAAAGCTTAAATTATGTGTTACAACTTTCATGTTTTGAGTTTTCTGTAATTTTGAGGTTAGCTATGTCAAAATCTAATTTTCTACTGCTAACCCGAGAGCAAAACCAATATTTGCTCTATGCTTGAAGCTGAAACGAAATTGGTCATAACTTCTTCGTTTCTTAACCGATTTTGATAAATTTAAATGTTCCGGAAAGATTATATCATGTGCTACAACTTTCATGTTCTGAGTTTTCTGTAATTTTAAGGTTAGCTATGTCAAAATTTAATTTTTCTGCTGCTATCCCGAGGGCAAAATGACAGCAACAATGATTGTTGATTTAAGAATGTTTTGGCCATATCTTTCACGTTTCTTATCAAAATTCAATAACTTTAGATGTTTTGGAAAGCTTAGAGTTTGTGCTAAAAGTTTCATGTTTTGAGTTTTCTGAAATTTCAAAGTTAGCTTGGTCAAAACTGTGTTTGATTGTTGATGTTCCGAAAGCAAAACGACAGCAATAACAATTATTGACCTGAGAATTGTATTAGCTTATTTTTGCTCTCATTCTTATTCGATTTTGATGATTGTTTTTGAGATGTTTTGAGAGCTACGATGCAGAGAATTTGAAATTCCAATTTAAATAGAATTTGAATTGATTTTGGGTTAAATTTGAATTGAATTGTATTGAACTCAAGTTATCGGTCTTGGGTTATCTTTCTTGTTTTTCATTGTTTTCAAGTACGGTTTTCACTAAACCATTTTTGAAGTGATTTTTGAAATAAATGGACATTTCAAATTATTATTATATAGTATTTTAAAATTATTTTTCTAATATAAAAAACCTATTTATTCCCTATAATAAAGGAATTTCAAATATTGGTTTTATTAATCTTTTCGGGAAAAAGTTTTAGAAGCTTGTTTTCTCTAGCAAACTATTTTAGATATAAAACATACACTTTTACACTATTTGAACGTATAAGAAAGAGAATTAAACGATTTAGTAAAACACGTGGTATGGGACATGTGCGTTTACTATTTCGGTTAATTCCGGACTTGTACGATCGAAGCTATTTGAGATTATTGATTCTTAGATGCTTTGCCATTTTATGGCGTATTTTTAGTTTCATAATTTCTAATTATTGGAATTATTTAAGATGGCCAATATTTGGAAAGTATTATGGTTTGAGATCTCCTATGTAGGAGTATGGTCGATGAGAACCATCACGATGTTTTATTTACTTGCCAATGATATAAGGCAAGTCTTGAGTATATGATTTCATATTTTGAGATTTATGGTTTATGAGGAACCATCACAATGTTTTCACTTATCGATGAGATGAGACAGGTTACGATGCCATTTAATACTTGTCGATGAGATGAGACGAGTATGGTGTCTCTTTATCGCTCGCCAATGAGACAAGGCGAGATATGATTTTCTGAGTTTTATGATGTTCCTAGTGTGGCATCGACTAGTGGCTGGTAAACCGCTAAGTGCGAACGTGTGGTATGGGACACACGTTAACACTTTTCGGGTTCCTATCCATGAGTTTGTGACACATTCACGATGTTTACCGAACGGAACTTCTTTGAGAGGTGTTAGCGACCTTGTCATGAGGACGAACTTCTTTGGGAGGTGTTAGCGACCTTGTCTGAGGCTTCGGCCGTCTGAGTTTAGCATGTGCAGCATTGCTTCGGCATTGCGATAAGGAATTTGGCCAATCCGGGTTTTTTGAGTTTCTGTTTTATTGTGATTTCACCATTTTAAGATGTTTTATTACATGGATATTGTTAGGAAATCAGTTCTATGGTTTCGATGATAATAACTATACAATAGAAATCGAATGTACATATATATTTCTATTCACAGGCAATTGTTAAAGTAACATCGTCAAAGAGACAAGAACAAGACTCAAAGAAAGTATCAATAAGCTACAAGTCAATAGAATTAGAAGAGCAATGACACAGACATAAGAAAAGCAACATGCACAAGTTCAGACATCTGGGTGCACTAGCCAGACGTCTGATTGAATCCTCTGGTTCGCAAATCAGACAGAATCAGACGTCTGGTTAATGTACTCAGACGTCTGAAAAGCAACCATATACAAAAATATATAAAAGTCAGACTTCTGAAACATTTTCCAAACATCTGATTTTGAACTTGGCTGTTAACATTCAAAGAACAACTATCACAATTGAAAAGACACCTTCGCTCCTCTTCGCTGCAACTCTTCATCACCATCAGGAGCGACCATAGAACACTTTTTAATGGATGCCACTACTCAAGGAATCTCTCTACCACTATAAATAGCATCAAGAATCCAAGAGAAGATTTCACCTGACTTACTTGCGCTCTTTACTTTTATACTCTGTTATATTCTTGATCTCTAGCAATCTATACTTGTATTCTACTCTTCCAAATATACAGTTCCTCATAGACAATACTCTCTAGATATATATTGGAAGCATTTGTACTATATAGTCAAAATCCGTGTAATAGAGAACACACAGTTGACAAAGAAACTCTGTTATTGTAAACCTATTCCTTCGGGTAAAGTGAGGGTTATTCAGTGAAAGGAAATTACGAAAAGGAGCTTTGGGACTGGACGTAGGACGGGAGGTCTGAACTAGTATAAAATCCCTGGTGTGATTATTCTTATTTACATACTTTAATATTGTTACAATATAGTTTAAATTAGTCATACACTTGTCATTTGTATAATCGATCCACCATATTATAGACTTTCATTTGGTATCAGAGCAAGGTTTGATCAGAGTACAGTAACACGTTTTTGAATCATTTTAATATGGCAAGTATTTTTCAAGAAGGACAATCCACAGCACGACCCCCACTTTTTAATGGCTCTAACTATGCATATTGGTCAACACGTATAAGAATTTTTAGGGAAGCAAATGGTCTAGAAATTTGGTCAGCTACTCAAGAAAAATATGAAGCACCTACTACTACTATGAACACATGGACCGGTGCACAAAAGACCTTAGCATCAAACAATGCTAAAGCTATGAATGTTTTATTTTGTTCTCTAGATAAAAATGAATTTTCACGTGTCATGTTATGTACAACTGCATTTGACATTTGGCGTAACTTACAAATTACACATGAAGGTACAACAAAGGTCAAACAAACTAAGATTTCAATTTTGCAAAACCAATTTTCATCATTTAAAATGAAGTAAAATGAAACTATTGTTGACATGTATTCTAGATTTCAAACTATCCAACATAATCTTATGGCATTAGGAGTTAAGTTTACTGATTTTGATTTAGTTTCTCGAATACTCAACTCTTTAACATAAGATTGGGAAAGGAAGGTATTAGCTATTGAAGAAGCTAATGATCTCTCTACTCTCAAAACTGAAGAGTTAATAGGAAATTTAATGTCCTATGAAGCAATTTGCAGTCACGAAAAGAACTAGATTCGGAAAAGAAGAACATAGCATTCCCAGCAACAAAAAATGATGACTCTGATTTAGATGAAGAAGAGATAGTCTTCATTGCCAAGAATTATAACAGATTCAAGAAATTTAGAAAGATTACTAAATTCCAAAAAGAAGGGAAGTCCAATACAACAAACCTATCTCAAATCAAGTGCTATGAATGTGATCAATACGAAGATATGAAGAAGGATTGCCCTAAACTCAATAATGATAAAAAGAAGAACAAATTTGAAAAACTCAAAAAGAAGAAGGCTTTCAAAGTAACATGGGATGACTCGGATTCTTCATCACCTAAAAGTGATAGTGATAGTGAAGGAGAACAAGCTAATGTGTGTTTTATGGCACAAACTGATGAGGTATGTCCGGAACTTAGTTATGACGAATTATTAGAACTTAGCATGGAATTAGATGATAAATTTAGACAAATTAAAAAATTGAACAAAGAATATATAGCCAAAATAAATAGATTAGAACTTGAAGTAGGAATGTTAAAAGATGAAAAAATTATCTTAGAAGAAGAACTAGAATTATCTTAAGAAAAAATTAAAAATAATTTGATAGAAAGTAAGACTATTACTATTGATTTTGGAAACACCAAAATAGTGAAGGATAATTTGCTAAAAGAAAATGTCAACTTGAAAAGCAATATCGAAATATTGAAAATTTAGAATTAAAAGAAAAGAAAAATTAGATAAAATTACAAATAATGTGTCAAAATTCAATAAAGGAAAACAAGATTTG
The DNA here is from genome assembly GCA_030737815.1 of Allium fistulosum. Classification (NCBI taxonomy): domain Eukaryota; kingdom Viridiplantae; phylum Streptophyta; class Magnoliopsida; order Asparagales; family Amaryllidaceae; genus Allium; species Allium fistulosum. Next base: position 743,773,940 of record CM060905.1, on the reverse strand, counting down.
GAAAATCTTATCAAAACTTCAAAACCATCAAGCAATAGAAATGGAATAGGATTTAAAAATATTTTTGAACAAAAAGGAAATGATGCAAAAAAAATTAGGTATAAAAAACTAAAAGTTTACCTATGTCTAATATGAATACCAAAACTATGAAAATTTGGATTCCTAAGACAAATAATAATTTGATTAAACAAAAACATATTAATAATTTCTTAGAGAATGTAGTCTATAATAAAAATTATATTTATAAAGGTACCAAACCATCTTGGGTATGGCTACCTTCTCCTAACAATTAGGACCCTAACAAAAGTATATGGGTACCAATTAAAACATCTTTTATTTTGCAGGTACCCAAAATAAAACATAAGGAGAAATGGATACTAGATAGTGGATGCTCCAAGCATATGACCGGAAATTCAAAAATGTTATCAAATATAACATACATCGATGGTGGAACGGTAACCTTTGGAGATAATTCAAAAGGATATGTCATGGGCACTGGAGAAGTCATCAACTCTGGTATTTCTAATTCTCCTATTATTACAAATGTTTTATTAGTAGAAAATCTAAAACACAATCTACTAAGTATTAGTCAATTATGCGACAAAGGTTTTCAAATAAATTTCGAAAAAGATAGATGTAATATTTTAGATAATAACAAACAACTTATATTTGAAGGTTTTAGAAATAAAAATATCTATGTATTAAACATGAATATAAATAAAAATTCAAATTTATGTTTAACCGCCAAACATAATGATCCATGGTTATGGCATAAACGTTTTTATCATATCAATTTGACAAATATTAATAAGTTGGCAAAATATGAGTTAGTTAGAGGTTTACCTAAAATAAATTACAAAGTAGAAAATTTATGTGACGGCTGTCAAATTGGAAAACTAAAGAAAACCTCTTTTAAATCTAAAACTAATATTTCTACAAAACAACCATTAGAATTATTACATTTAGATTTATTTGGTCCAACACAAATACGATCTATAAATCACAACGAATATGTTTTCGTGATAGTTGATGATTTTTCAAGGTATACATGGACCTTGTTTTTAAAACATAAAAGCGATACTTTTGGAATGTTTAAAATATTTGCTAAAAGAATTAGAACACAAATGGACTTGAAAATTAAAAATATTCGAAGTGATCATGGAGGAGAATTCGACAACGATCTTTTTACTAATTTTTGCAAAAAGAAAGGAATAAGTCATAATTTTTCTTTTCCTCGCACACCTCAACAAAATGGTGTAGTAGAAAGAAAAAATCGTACGTTACAAGAATGTGCACGAACACTACTAAATTGTAGTTGTTTACCAAAATACTTTTGGGCAAAAGCTATTGCCACAGCTTGTTACGTATTAAATCGAGTAACCATACGTCCTATGACTAAACAAACTTGTTTTGAAATATTTTTTGGAAGAAAACCTAAAGTATCATACTTTAAAATTTCGGTTCAAAATGTTTTATATTAAATACAAAAGATAACTTAGGAAAATTTGACCCGAAGGCCGATGAAGGTATCTTTGTTGGATATTCGGATCGTAGAAAAGCATATAGAATTTTTAATAAACGAAATAATACTATTGAAGAAAGTTTACATGTTTCGTTCGACGAAAATCTATTTAACCATCATACTAATGATGAAGAAGAAATTATTCCAATAAAAAATTCAACAAATTCTATTAATAATGAAACAAATGTGCAAAATAACGCTTTAATATCATCCCCTAGAATTCTTAAAGATCATCCAAAAGATAATATCATTAGAGATCTCAATTCTAGAGTAACTAGAAATCAACTTAATCAAATAAGCCATGTAGCATTTATGTCAAATTTTGAACCAAAAAATTATAAAGAAGCTTCAAATGATAACTTTTGGATACTGGCTATGCAAGAAGAATTGAATCAATTTGAACGTAATAATGTTTGGGAACTAGTACCAAGACCTGAAGACCAATCGGTTATAGGAACAAAATGGGTATTTAAAAACAAAGCAGACGAGAATGGAAATATTGTTAGAAATAAAGCACACTTAGTTGCACAAGGTTATAATCAAGAAGAAGGTATCGACTACGACGAAACTTTTGCACTAGTAGCAAGACTCGAGGCCATACAAACATTACTCACTTTTGCAAATCATCACAATTTTAAACTATTTCAAATGGATGTCAAAAGTGCCTTCTTAAATGGTTTTATCAAAGAAAACGTATATGTTGAACAACCTCCATTATTTACTCACGAAAAATATCCCGATCATGTTTTTAAATTACAAAAAGCTTTATATGGTTTAAATCAAGCTCCCCGAGCTTGGTACGAATGACTTAAAAATCACTTAATTACATCTGGTTTTCAAATAGGTAAAATCGATACAACTTTATTTATTAAACGAGAAAATAATGGAAATCAGTTCTATGGTTTCGATGATAACAACTATACAATAGAAATCGAATGCACATATATATTTCTATTCACAGGCAATTGTTAGAGTAACATCGGCAAAGAGACAAGAACAAGACTCAAAGAAAGTATCAATAAGCCACAAGTCAATAGAATCAGAAGAGCAATGACACAGACACAAGAAAAGCAACATGCAGAAGTTCAGATGTCTGGGTGCACTAGCCAGACGTCTGATTGAATCCTCTGGTTCGCAAATCAAACAGAATCAGACGTCTGGTTAATGTACTCAGACGTCTAAAAAGCAACCATATACAAAAATATATAAAGTCAGACGTCTGAAACATTTTCCAGTCGTCTGATTTTGAACTCGGCTGTTAACATTCAAAGAACAACTGTCACAATTGAAAAGACACCTTCGCTCCTCTTCGCTGCAACTCTTCATCACCATCAGGAGCGACCATAGAACACTTGTTAATGGATGCCACTACTCAAGGCATCTCTCTACCACTATAAATAGCATCAAGAATCCAAGAGAAGATTTCACCTGACTTACTTGCGCTCTTTACTTTTATACTTTGTTATATTCTTGATCTCTAGCAATCTATACTTGTATTCTACTCTTCCAAATATACAGTTCCTCATAGACAATACTCTCTAGACATATATTGGAAGCATTTGTACTATATAGTCAAAATCCGTATAGTAGAGAACACACAGTTGACAAAGAAACTCTGTTATTGTAAACCTGTTCCTTCGGATGAAGTGAGGGTTATTTGGTGAAAGGAAATTCCGAAGAGGAGCTTCGGGACTGGACGTAGGACGGGAGGTCCGAACCAGTATAAAATCCCTGGTGTGATTATTCTTATTTACATACTTTAATATTGTTACAATATAGTTTAAATTAGTCATACACTTATCATTTGTATAATCGATCCACCAGACTATAGACTTTCATAGCCTAGTGCTATATGAGATGTTATATATATTGTGATTTTATTTATGATGTTTTGAACTCTTATCGAGTTCCTTGAGTTATGAATTTGGATGATTTCATGATTTTATAGGATATTCTGGGTTTTTCCATTTTGGCGAGTTGATATTTAGATTTATATACATTCATAACAAGGAGATGAGGTATAATTGAATTTGGAGATTCTTCTATATTTGAGTTTTGAATCGTCTTATTTGCGAATGTTTTATGTTTGCCATTTGGCGAGAGTTTGTATTGGTGTTTCTCCTTTTGAGGAGATATGGTTCATGTAAACCATGTAAACATTTTGGGATGTCGTCGATGATATGAGGCGAATGTTTATATTAGTTTAGTATTATTATTGAATTTTCCTCTTTTGAGGTCTTTGTATACTTAAGTGACATTAGTTCACTTAAGTCATGGGTTGTATTCTTTATGTTGCCTCTTCTTATTCGAAAAGAATTATCACCTTATATCTTATGCTTCATATTATCGTCTATCCTCATTAACTGATTGTTTTAGCTAGACTGGCCCGTGTATTTTGTACTCGGGTCAGACCGAGTTATTTCAGGTTAGCTATCAGTTACGGGACTTAGCTTTGATGCATCTGCTTAGATATCAGCCTAGCACTTTTGTGTAGTTTATATTTCTTTCCGCTTGACTCTAATGTATTTACAATTGATTTGATGTATCTAGTGTGGTTGAGTACCACCTTTATTGTATTCATATTGTATTGTACTGAACATGTATCAGTGTATATGTATATATATGATGTTGGTTACTGTTTTGTGATGTGATTTACATTCAGTTATTGTATTTTGTTCTGATAGATCCGTTAGCCACCTATAGTTTTGGATTAAGTATTTACTGGGTATGTCGATCCACTTGAGTTGAAAAAAAAATTATATTGCATTTATCGACGTATTCAATAGATGTTTAAGACAAAATTGTAGACGGTCGCCCTTAACCGGCCCTATTCTCCGCTTTAGTAAAAAGAATTACTTGCTAATTCTCTTTGCTAAGGTGGGTCTCGGGGTGGGGCGTTACAGGAAACCTTCCATTTAAAACGCAAGCGAACCTTTTGAAAACATTAGGGTATCTCCCCTTCGTAACCAACATTATATACCTTTTGAAAGTATTAAAACTCCTCTCTTAAAACAAACCTTTCGAATGCATTGGGTCTAAGTAAAAGTTTGTGGAACATAGCTTCGAAACATTTTAAAACCATTTCTTTCGAAAGAATTGGGTTTAACTTCAATATAGCTAAGGGTCTTAAAAGAACTTGGGCGAAAGCAACTCTTTCGAAAGCATTATTCCTATGTAAAAGAAAATTGATGGTTTCGAAACCAACCCTTTCAAAAGCATGGAGAAGCGACTTCAAAGTTTAAGGCAAAAGAACCCTTTCGAAGGCATTGATTCGAAAGGTTGAATGAGGCAGTAGGGGTTTTGACCCCTTTGAATGCTTATTTTAAAAACAAAAGGTGACAACCTCCTTCGAAAACCCTTTTCTAAAAGAAAGGTGTATTTTACTAGGTCGAAAGCTATTTCCTTCGAAAGCTTTATTTAATAACCAAAATAGTTCTGAGTTTATAAAGACTACTCCTACCCCTTCGAAAGCATGTTTTGACTGCATACCTTCTGCCTATCTCCAATCCACTATGTACCAAGGCATTGATACCATGTGTATTGGTCTTGACTAGGTTGGAGGTGCTAGTTTGGGGTCGAAAGGTGGCTGCCGAAAGTGGCGAAGCAGCAATCCTTTACAAAGCTGATTTTTAACTTTTTAAAGTAATATCTTTCCAACTAACTTGACATATAATTGGTTGCTAATTCTTTTTTCAAAATCTTTTCTAAAAGTGCTGCCAAATTCAATAATTACAATTGAAAACATTTAGCAAATTGCCCCATCTCCTTTTATAAATATATAAAACATTTAAGTCCCATACCTTAAATAATTTTATATCTTTAATAAAATACTTAGGAAAATTCTCCAAAAATTCTCATGAATCACTTTTAAAATGTTTCTAACATATTTTAATTTCTGACCCAAAGCTAACAAATAATAGCTGAAATTTATTTTAAATCCAGTTTAACTATTTTATTTACTAGAAAATTCATAATAAATCCATAACAACTTAGAAAATTATGAAACTTGAAACCCATCTCTAAAATAATATTTCTGATTTTATATCTAAAACGCAAGCCATTTGGATGTCATTTGATATGTTTACTAAATTAAATCTTATTATTAAATCAATATGAAACAACATAAATCATCAACAAGCATATATATCCATTTAAACAATCAAAACATGGCATTTTACTTGCAAAATAAGTTCAGATCTTATCTGGAAACCGAAAACAATAAATATGAGATGCAATCTATTATTCACCTTAGCTTGATTGTTAAGAAGGTTGAGATTTTCCCTTGAATTAAGTTGATTAAGCTTCCTTCTTTAATTCTTGCTTAACTTACTCTTGTCTTCTTCTAATGGTGGTCGGCCAAGCTTCTTGGTTTAGCTTTAGTTTGTGAATATTGTAAATGAAATTGGATTAAGGGTTTATGGTATAAGAATATAACCTATTCCTATTTTGTCCTTATCTTATTACCTTTACTTACTTCATTTTAATTCTATTTGGATTTAGATTAATTAGGTACGGCTGCCCTATGATCATACAAATCTCAATCCCTTAACCATTTACATTATTTCATTTAATTAATCTAATTAAATGTCCTAAAGAATGTTAGTCAAAGTTAGGGTCATTTCAGACTCCCATCCTTAAATAATTTCGTCCTTGAAATTACAATAAGGTACTCATAAAATCAATAATAAAGGTAAAACATACCATGAAACAAGTCATGATATGTATCTCTAATCCTGCTATCAGTTTCCTAAGTACAGTCTCTCTCGTCGTCACTCCACTGGACGTTGACTAATCTGACTGACTTGTTCCTTAGTCTCTTCTCATCCCTTGCTACTATACGAATTGGCTTTCTAACTATAGTCATATCCAGTTCCACTACTAAATCATCTAGCACAGTCGGTGCAATAGTAGTTTCTGGATCTCGAATACATTTCCTTAGATGAGAGATATTAAAAACATTGTGGACTCCTACCAAACTATTCGGTCACTCTACTCTATATGCGAGTTTTCCGATCCTTTCTACAATAGGAAATGGTCCAACAAATCTTGATGCCAATTTTCCCGACTTCCTGAATCTGATTACACCTTTCGTCGGTGATACCTTGACGAAAACATGATTTCTAACTGAGAACTCTAAATCTTTCCATCTCTTTCCACCATAACTCTTCTGCCTAGACCGAGCTTCCTTTATTCTAGTTCAAATTAACTCAATCTTTTCTGCAGGTTCCCTAACCAAATCTAGACTAAGAACTAACCTATCTCTGGTCTCTAACCAACAAATGAGAGATTTGCACGGCCTTCCTTACAAAGCTTCAAGCGGTTCGATCCCTATACTAGTCTGATAACTATTGTTATACGAAAACTCGACTAAGTGTAGATGGTTTTCCCATGATCCTCCAAAATCTAGCACACAAGCTCTTAACAAATCCTCTAAGACTTTGTTAACTCTTTTCATTTGCTAATCTGTCTGCGGATGGTAAGCGGTACTCATCTTGAGCTTGGTACCTAAAGCCTCCTATAGACTCTTCCAGAACTCGCTAGTGAAAAAGGAATCTCTATCGCTTACTATACTACTAGGAATTCAATGCAGTCTGACTATATTCTTCATGAATAACTTTGCCAAAACAGGTGTCGTCCTGGTTGACTTAACTGGAATGAAATGCGCACTCTTGGACAATTTGTCCACTACAACACATATACTTTCATTTCCTCAATTTTACCTTAGCAACCCATCGATAAAATCCATTGAGATAGAATCCCATTTCCAAACTGGAAAATCTAAAGGTTGAAGTAACCCACTTGGTTTCTGATGCTCGGGTTTTACCTGTTGATAGCTCAAACCTTGCTTCACCAATAAGCCTACATCCCTCTTCATGCCTTCCCAGAAGAAACTCCTTTTCATATCCTGATACATCTTAGTTCCTCCCTGATGAATAGTGAACTTTAGATGATGGCATTCTCCAAGAACTTCCTTCCTAATGTTTCCCACACTCGGAACACATAGTCGTCCTTTCTTCCTCAACTACCCATTTTGGTCAAGACTAAAATCTTTCAAGTCATCGCTTTTTGTTCCATTTCTTAACTTTTTGACCTGTTCAGCTAATAATGGATCCTCTTCTTGCTTAGAAGAAATCCTTTCAATCATCACCAGTCGAACTTCTAAATATGACAATATAGTAGTTTCTATACTAGAACTACTCTTAGATCTCCATTGTACTCTACATGTACTCAATGCTTCTAGATCTTTCCATTCAGCTATCATTGCTAATACTATATTCTGATGTTTTCTGCTAAGTGCATCAGCAACCTTATTGCCTTTCCTGGTATGTACTCAATACCAAAGTCATAAGCAGCTAAAAACACTAACCACCTATGTTGCCTTTTCAACTCCTTCTGAGAAAATAAATACATCAACGACTTATGATCTGTATACAACTCGAATCTTTCTCCCAAAAGGTAATGTCTCCACAACTTCAATGCAAAAATTACCACAGCTAATTCCAAATCATGAGTTGGATATCTAACCTCATGTAATCTGAGCTGTCGAGAAGCATAGGCAATCACTTTACCATTCTGCATTAACACGACTCCTAACCCTATTCCACATGCATCATTGTACACTACTAAGTCCTGATTCCCCTCTAGGATAACTAACATAGGTGCATTTATCAATAACTGTTTTCAGCTTCTAGAATTCTTCCTCACACTTATCAGTCCAGACAAACTTCACATCTCTCTGCATTAGCTTAGTCATTGGTGTCGCTATCCGCGAAAAATCCTTAATGAATCTCTGATAATACCCAGCTAATCCAAGAAAACTCTTTATCTCAGTCACTGTCTCAGGTCTCTTCCAACTATTCACTGCCTTGATCTTAGCTGGATCAATAGATTACCCTTTCTCTTAGACTACATGACTAAGGGACTTCACTTCGTTCTTCCAAAAATGACACATCGAAAATTTCTCTTTCAACTGATGTTGCCTTAATATCTCAAGCACCACTCTAAGATGAACTTCATGCTTTCTTTCATCTTTAGAGTATACCAAAATGTCAACTATGAATACCAATACGAACCTATCCAAGTGCTCTCGGAAAACTCGATTCATCAAATCTACAAAGAATGCTGGCGCATTAGTTAGTCCGAACGGCATCACTAACCATTCGTACGACCCATATCGGGTTCTAAATGCCGTCGAAGAAATACAATCCTTAGCCACTCTAAGCTGATGGAACCCTATTGCTAAATCCAACTGGGAAAATACTTTAGCTCCACTTAACTGGTCGAACAAATTGTCAATTCTAGGTAACAGATATCGATTCTTTATCGTCTTCTCATTCAACTTACGGTAATCGATACATAACCTCAACGATTCGTTCGGTTTCCTTGCAAGCACTATGGCGGCTCCCCAAGGCAAACTGCTTGGTCTGTTAAAGTTCTTATTTTCCAAATCCACCAACTGCACCTTTAGCTCCCTCATCTCGATAGGTTCATTCTGCTTGGTGGTCTACTCACCGGTTCTGCTCCTGGTACTAAATCTATCTGAAACTCAATAGCTCGTTTCGGCAGTAGTCCTTCTATGGGCTCGAAGACATCTACGGATTCTCTAACAACGGAAACTCGATTTAACTCGTCTTATGCCTCAACAATACCCAACAAAGCATTAACCTCAAAACTAGGGTTTTCTACGAAGTATATTATCCGGTCACTAGAATCGGGGTGTCTATGTGATATTTTCCTATCATGGAAAAATATCCTAGCATCGTATTTACTTAACCAATCGATACCCAAATTAATTTTGAAAACTACAAAATCAAACACATGCAAACTGCAAGCAAACACATGTCCTAACAATTCAAACTCTAGGTAGTCACATCTCATTCAAAGAGTCGCATATCCTCCTATCAGATTCGCAACCCTTAAGGAAGTAACTAGGTATGAGGGTTCTAGGTTAAGCTTAGCTACCAAACAATGAGATATAAAAGAATGTGATGCACCAGTATTAAATAGAACCCTAACTGATACACCAAGAATCAAAAGCGTACGTCCCAACACAGCTTTCCCCATCTCCTCTACTGTTGGTCTCGAGGTAGCTGGCTCCAATGCAAACACTTTTCCTTTCCCATCCTTGGCTGGCTCCTTGCACTGGTTCTTATAATGCCCAATTTGATCGCAGTTGAAACATCTCACTCCTTTCTTGTCAGCAACTTTCTTCCCTTTGCCTGTCCGGCACTCATGAGCATAGTGTCCCTTCTTATCATACTTATAACATATAACTTCTTTCTTTCCCTTCTTGGAAGCTCCACTCTTTTAAGCTCCTTTCTTATGAAAAAACTTCCTCTTCTGATTCTGCCCTCCTTGAGCTCCCCCTGCCTTGTTACCCTCAAGATAAGCAAGCATCTCTTCCTAACTTAAAGCCATCTCAACAACTACATCACATGAATCTCTAATATGTGATAATTTTGACCTTAGCAAGCACATGCTTCAACTCGTGAATGAACTTATCATTCTTTTTAATGACAGTATCAACCGTAGTGTATACGTACCTCGACAGCTCCTCAAATTTGGTTGCATACTCAAGCATTGTCATATCTCCTTGCTCTAACTCCATAAACTTCCTAAGCAGAGTTGACTTAGCAATCTCTGACATAAATCTTTCCTCAAACCTCCTTCTAAATTCAACCCAAGTCATGGTCTCCTCATTGACTCCCACAGTAACACTATTCCACCAACATAGTGCTGCTCCTTATAACTGTTTAAAAGCAAGCCTTCTCTTTTGCTCATCATTAAGCCCCAAATCAGAAAAAATCCTCTCGCAATGAAGTAACCAGTTCTCCACTTCAATTGCGTCTTCCGTCCCGATAAACGGTATTCCTCCCAGCTTGGCATAATCTATGCTCAATACAACATAGTTATTGACCACTGGAGCTTCCTGATTTCCTCCTTCAGCATTTCCTCCAACTAACCCGCGGTAACTCCTGCCTGCTTCATGTTGACAAAGAACTGGTACATAGCTCCCATATCAACTTGTGGCACTCCAGCACCCACATTAGCAGCTTGTGCCTGACCTGGATTCCTCCTAGTGTTTGGTCTGACATTACCATTGGTTATGGTGCTTCCTCCACCAATATTAACTCTACCACTTCTGGCATCCATATCTTACATTCGTAAAATCTACATTCGAGCCTTTGTAAGATACAGAAGAATAGCTTAAGAGAGATGGAAGAATAGAAATAAAGCATATACTTATATATAGCAAATACAAGTATGTTACTATAGCGTTATCCCATACCCTAATCTTTTCTCTAATTCCTTAGGGTTATGTTTTTAAAAATCATTTTAAGTTTGAAATTTCTTTTAAGTTTTTCATAAACCTATGCTCTGATACCAAGTTGCAACATCCCCTATCTTGAGGTCCGAAGCTAAGCGCTATAGATGCTGCAGTCATCCATACTATTACCGATAACAAAATACGGTAATGTTAATGGTATCCATAATATCAGAAGCACATGAATATGTGTAACAACCCGCATATTTTACGATTGTATATTTAAATGTTTTATTTAAATATAGCATCGTTAATCGGATTAAAGTCTGAAAAGCTACTTTTTGCAAACAGTTGAATTAGGACTCGAGACCACTTCCATTGAGTCCAAAATGGTGTTTGCGGCCTTTTTGAGTATAAACATCGATATGTTTGGAGTTGAGTGAATTTTGCCATTTTTCAATTAGGGCTTTGGTTTTGGGTTTCAGCCCATTAACCCAACATATTAACCCAACTCTACTCCACTCCTCTTCATTCCTTCATAATATTTCCTAACACTTCAAGCTTTAGAAAAATGGGGGAAGAGAAAAGGAATTAGAAATTCCTAAGCCCTAGATTCATTTGCAAACTCAAGTTCTAGCTCCAAATCTAAGAGAAGCTTAGGTAAGCATCATCTTCATCTTCTCCATCTCATTTCCTCTTCAATTTCAGAAATTTCCTAAACCCTAACTTAGGAAATGTTTTTCTTTTGAGCTTAGATTGAAGCTTCTTGGGTTAAAATTGAAGGGTGATTGTTCTTGCCTTGCTCTATAGCTTCACTCTTGTGTATTGAGTTTAAAAGGTGAGTTTTTGAACTCACATCAACTTCTATAGATATCATTGTTGTTAGGTATGAATTCCTAACACTTATTTATGTTCATTGGCTTTTGATTTGAATTGAATTGGTGAATATTCCAATTTTTGGTGTTTTGAGGTCAAATCTTTGAAAATCCAACCTTTGATGTTTGAACACATTAGTGGGGTGTTTCGGAGGGCCATACAAGGCTGGGTTGTCGCTTGGCGTAAATCCCTAGTCGTTGTTGCTCACTCGTTCGCTTCCATTCCTTGTTGTTGATTTTTCCCCACAAGGGGGCTAGGCTGAAACTACTGTTGAAGCAGGTTCAGTCGACTGAACCAGGAGGTCAGTCGACTGAACCAGGGGCAGAAAATTCTCTGCCCCTGTATCAGTCGACTAACCCTGGAAACCGAGTGTTTCCAGGTCTGTATCAGTCGACTGACCCACTGAGTCAGTCGACTGAGCCTGGAAACCGAGTGTTTCCAGGTCTTTGTTAGTCGACTGACCCTGTAGTCCAGTCGACTGATTCTGGGAAATGTTTATTTTGCCTATTTCAGGCAAGTTTGTGTGGATTTCCAATTTTTGATCGATTCTCCTTTCTCCGATTAGTTGTTACCACTTTAGTTGACTTTGATAATTTCTTTATGGGGATTTTTGGCAACATCCATTTTAATGGATACGGTATCAATTTCTTTGGATTTGTTTCACGTCTTCATATGTGAATTTTTGGTGATTGATTGTTTCTACAATCATTTCCGTGACTTGTCACTTTAAATTACAAAGGTTTCTATACTAGTAGTAAATATTCAAACGCTTTTACAAAGATGATTTCAACTCTATTTTTAATACAAACCTCGTTTTTAAAACCGTTTTCCAATCTATTAGTATATACAAACCTTTACCTCATTCGTATGAGAAATCTAATTAAACGGCTTAGTAAAACAAGTGGTATGAAACGCTTCCGTTTACTTCGTCGGTTAATTTTTGGACTTGTTTGATTGAAACTCTTGTGACAACTTTCGAGTGGAAATCTACAATTTGTTCGTAAATATTTAAGTTAAGCCAGTGGTTATTGGACATGAAGCTAAACTCATTTATTTACTAGCTTAGTGTAATCGACACTTCTTGATGATCGATGATGATCATTTTATGGTTTAGACTAGCGATTTGCGATGTCTCTTTGTCCACGTGGGGGACTGTACCCCGATATATGGAGCTTCGTCTCATTTTTATAGGTAGCGACCTATGGTTTTATGGAGTTTGGTTATTCAAGCGTTCGTTGTACTACGTTGTTGTTCCGTATTATTTGTGTTCAGGTTCATCGGGCGTTCGTTGTACTACATCGTTGTTTCGGATTTATTTGTGTTCTGGTTCATCGGGCGTTCGTTGTACTACGTCGTTGTTCTAGATTTATTTGTGTTCTGGTTCATCGGGCGTTCGCTGTACTACGTCATTGTTCCGGATTTATTTGTGTTTTGGTTCATCGGGCGTTCGCTGTACTACGTCGTTGTTCCAGATTTATTTGTGTTCAGGTTCATCGGGTGTTCGCTGTACTACGTCGTTGTGCTTGATTATTTGAGTTTGGTTCCTCGGGCATTCGTTGTACTACGTCGTGGCACCGGCTCTATGGTTAGCGACCATGGGTTAACAACCCGTTTGTGATACATGTATTGGTGAGTTTTCATGCTCCCGTTCGTGATAGGCCTCCCCCCTTTTGAGATTTCTGGATTTCTAGTTGATGATTTCTAGAATTTGCGTTTCACCAATTTTCGTGGTTTGCATTAATAAGCTCTATCAATATTTGTGTTTTGGTGAATAATTTAAAGAATGTGATTCTTTTTGGTGTTTTGAGATGATTTGAGATATTGTATGATTTTGTTGTTATTTGATGTATACTTGACACAGTATGGCATTTTTGTTATCATACGTTTTTGGTCATATCTCTTATCTTATCTCATTTTATCTGATATTTATAGCTAGACTGATCCGATTATTATTTTCTTCTTAAATAATACTCGGGTCAGACCGTGGTATTTCAGGTGCTTCTGCTTGACTTCTTCTCACGGTTCGTCACCTGACTTTTCACTAACTACTTAGCATAGTAGTTTTTGTTAGTATACATTTGAGATAGAGACTCCTTATTGTATACTTAATCTTTTGTCTAGTACTTGTATCTATTCTTTTGTGATATAGTGGATCTAGTTTGACCACTATTTTCATGTACACTTTTATGTGTTATATTCATATCTGTTTCCGCCTTTGTGATATGAATATTTGTGACTGATTTGTGTTATGTTTATTTCTATATTTGTTTTCGAAGGCCTCATAGCCACTGTGTGGTAGCTTTGAGTTTGTATTTGATATGTCGGATTTTCTCTTGAAATGAAATGTAAGTTATATTATCTGACATATCGGTACTCGTGCAAAGCAATTACATAGATGGTCGCTCCTCAACAGCCTTATTATTCATGCTAGTTGACGGTATTACCCCGTAGTGTCCTTGGCTAGTGTGAGTATAGAGGTGGGGCGTCACAGCTTGGTATCAGAGCCAAACTTCGGAACACTGTAGAATAATCTAGCAAGGATCATTGTCCTAAGTCTTTCTTAGGAATCGTGCCATAGGATTTTATTCGAGTCTTCATACCGTTCTATCCTATTTTCTTTTGTGATGCCTTGTTTTATCAATCAAGTTTGTTTGATATTCATTCTATGAATAACCTTTTTCCTCTTCTTTCTTTCTTAAAGAAGGGAAATGGTTAGACCAAGTCGTCCTAGTGCCGGTCAATCTAGTGCTACTCCTTAGGATGGAGTATTTATGTCTGCTCAGCAACTCTTAGATCTTGTGAACAATGCCCAAGCTGCCGGACCCATTCCAACGCCTACTCACCCTAAATCCAGGTTTGCACGCTTGTGTAGAGATTATACCGCTTCGGGTGGAAGGCCATTCAAAGGTTCCGAAAGCATTATAGAAATCCAAGCTTGGCTTAGATCATGCGATCGCATCTTTTCCCGCATGGATCTTATTGATTCACTTCGAGTCCAAGTGGCTTCTAGCATGCTCCAAGAAAGAGCATTAGATTGGTATGAGCTTTTGATATCTAAAATTATTGAAGCGGATCTTACTTGGGAGAAATTCCGGGAAAGATTCGAATTGAAGTTTGTGCCAGAGGCTGAAAAAGTAACTTTAGCCCGACGCTTTATTGACCTTGTTCAAGGTGAATCTTCTGTGACAAATTACGTCGCAACTTTTGAATCTCTTTCTAAATATGGGGTCGAGTATATTAATACCCCATTGAAGAAAAATCAGAGGTTTGTCTATGGGTTGAATAAGAACCTCAAAAAGCCTTTACTTCTGAAACTAGAAGTTTCTTTCGATCAGCTTGTAGATATCGCTCTTCGACTTGAAGAGGCCGATAAATAAAGTGATATTGAAGTTGTGCATGCCAAATAGAACTTCAACAATAACATGAAAATGCCTATTAAGTTCAAAGGCCCCAATCCCAACAAAAAAGGGAAGCAAGAAACTTCGGTAGCAAAGACTCCTACCACTAGTCGTGGACGATGCTACAATTGTGGTTCTACGGACCACTATGCAAAATAGTGCCCAAGACCATTTTTTTGTCGTTGTTGCAAAAGTTCGGGCCATCTCATATCTACATGTCCCATACTCCAAAGTAGGAGAGAGGGAGAGTTGAATGTCGTGCAAGCTCTTAGTGACACTTCTCTTGGTCAAGGTATTTCTCATTCTATCCTTGACGATATTTGTTTTGTGATTATCTTATTCGAGTTCTTTTTTATTTGGGTTCATCTCATTATTTTATATCAAAAGAACTTATTGATTCTTTTTATTTCTTTAAATATTATGGGCTTGATGACTTCATTGAGAATTGCGAATTCGATTGATGGATCCGCAGCACTTAGTTTACTTTGTGAAAATGTCGAGATTTTTTTATGTGATTATTCTTTTCGAGCCGATTTGCATGTTATGCGGTACTTAGGCTTCGAAATTGATTTTTCGGAAAGGATTGGCTTGATCTTTATGAAGCCCACATCCTATGTCCTGAGCGGGCTATATATCTTCGACATCCTCAATCTGTTAAGCAGATTTCCTCTTTTCTTAATTGTAACGACCCTGAATTTTTGATATTTGAAAAGTGAATATTTAATTGAGTTTAAATATTCGAATGATAATTTAATTTGAAATTCAAATATCAGAGTGAATTTGGCGATTAAATTATTGAAACTGGGTAAAAAATTTGAATCTTCAGTTTTGAGCTGATTAAAAATAATATGAAGGCTTGTAAAATCTATATTGATAATTCTGAAGATAATAGAACTTTCAGAATTGAATTTGAAACTGTTTTTTTCAGTTTTGAATTTTATCGTTTAAATTGAATTTGAAAATAGCATTCCGGGGGCACAGTCTCGGATTTCGACGAAACCAGTTCCATTGGATCCGTAATATTGAATTATTATCGGGTTTCAATTTTCGTAGCGTTCAGAGTCATTATGTGAGCGTACGGTATAAAAACGCCTAGAAATAATTAATCGTTTTAATTTAAATATCGTTTATAATTTCATCTGTCAAAGATTTCTTTTCCATCAGCCGACTTACTTTTTCTCTGCTTAATCATGTTTTTTTGTCTCCCCATTTCTTTACAAATCTGATACGAAATCATTTCGTTCGAAAGAAAATAAAATGGCCGCTCCTCTAAAATCAAATCCAGATAAAACTTGTTCAAACGAAAACATTTTCGTTCGTTCAAAGGAAAAAAATGGCAGAGCAATTTTCTTCCGTCTCTTCCAAATCGAGCGCGAGGTCAACGTGTAGCCTTGAGTGCTCGCGCATGTGTGAATTCAAGATGGATGGTTGCGACGTCGACTTCGAAGTCGTGGCGTCGCGTGCTCGAACAGGGCAACAGTCGACTGAGAAAGAATCGCGAGTTCGAAATCGTTGTCGAACTCGATCGATTTGGGTTGGAGGCCTCTAGGGTTTTGCAAGGTGACGGGGGCTCGCGATTTGAAGTAGGATGGGTTGGTTGTAGGCAGTCGAAGGCGTCATGTCGAATCAATAAGGGGGGAGACTCGATGTTCGACTGGGTGGACGTAGTGGCAAGCTAGCAATGGTTCACGAGTCACGTGTACATGTGAGGTGAGATATTCGAACTGATTTCTCATATTCGATATAATCACATGTATAAATATTTGGGAATTACAGTTGTTTAAAATAAATGTCTATATATGCTAATGATTAGCTTACGGTTAATTAAACAGATAAAAAGAGAAAAAAAGATAGAAATTTTTATATAACATTGATTTTGGAATCACTATGAATTATTTTATACACCTGTATGTTGTTTCAAAGGTAAAATGATATACAGGTATATAGGATTTTTATTTTCTCTACTAGATTATTATATTAAAGTAAAGGGTTGATAATTAACCTGTTTTAATTAACTTATTAAATTTATTTTAGTTAAAGTCAACCGGTTAGTTCATTTAATTTATTAAGAAGGGAATTAGTTAACTTAAATAATTAGTAACTTGAATAGTAATTTATTGTCCGATCAAATCAAATATTAATAAACCATCTAATATTTATTCAAGGTTTTGAATCATGGAAACAAGCAAGTTTGGAAATGGATTACAAATTAAAGCAAAGGTGAGATCTTCTCACTCAAATGAAAGTTTAATTTGCCGTTATTGATTGCTATTTGGTTGTGATGTTAGATATAGTAGGATATATCTATATATAGCAATATATATATATATATACATATATATATATATATATTGGCATATGTATATATTACAGTTGTGATTTCCCGCATTATATAGTGGATGAGACCCTATGCGCCGCATAATAGTGGATGATATTTTATAAAATCCCATATACCGCGATATTCCACCTCGAAGTGGAATTGGTATTGTGCTAACATCTGTGGATGCAGGGAAACAGGTTGGAGGGATCCAACTGGATTCCTCAAAATTGTTTGAATATTATTTCATATGTGAATGATGTGATTTATTGATAATCTGTGGATGATTTATTGATAATTGAAATTGTTGAAGGCTAAAATTTAGCCGAATGCATTTTTGGTATCGTTGGATACCAGAAATGAATATAAATTGGATTTTTAAATTAAAGTAGAAAACTTTAAGTGAATTTATTTTTAAGAATTAAATTTACTTGAAAGAAGGAATTTTAAAGTATTAAAATTGATTTTCGAAATCTTACCAAATAAATTCCAAAATATGGGAAAAGATATTAATAAACGAGTTTTGAATAATATTGTTTTAAAAGTTGAAGAATTCATTTAAAAATGGAATTTTGAATAATTTGGAAAGAATAAGGGAATTTATTTAAAAGTGATAAACTTTTAGAAATCAATTTGTAATTGATTTGGTATTTGAAAATGAATCTTTGAGAAATCAATATGGAAATTTATTTGGAGTTGAAATAAATTTAGAAATCAAATTTGTAATTAATTTGGTGATGGAAAATAAATCATTGGAAAATTTGTTTGAAATTGATTTAGTGTTTGTAAAATAAATTTGAAAATCGATTTGCAAATGATTTGTTATTTGGAGATAAATTTAGAAATAAATTGCAATGTTTTTTTCTATTGAAATAAAACTTAGAAATCGATTTGTAATCGATTTGGTATTGAAATAAAATTAGAAATCAATTTGGAATTTGATTTTGGGGTTAAGAGTGAATATTTGGAAATGTAAATTCAAGATGGAATTTATGAAATGAAAGGGAAATTTGTTTTAAAAATGAACGCTGATTTATTTTTAAAGTGTGAAAGTAAATTTACAAATTTGGAACGTAAATTTAAAATAAATCGATAAGGATTTATTAAATTGGTTTAAATGGACCATTTTGAAATGGAAGTGTATTTTCCTTGAAAAAAACCGAGTATATTCCAAAGTAGCTTTTAAAAATATAAATTAAAAGTTCTAAGTGGGTTTTTAAAAGATATATTTGGAAATATATTCCGTGTAAGGAAATTGATTTGAAATTTATTTTCAAAATTTGAAAGGTGAAAAATGATTTGAAATATGTTTTCAAAGTGTTGAAGTGTGGAAAATGTATATCTTGTAAAGATACTTTGAAAATAAATAATTTGGGAAAAGTATTTAAATCTGATGATTGTTGTGAATATTGTTGATAGTTAAATCACCGATTATCAATATTGCCTTTGAAATGGCACTTGAATTTGTTTTTTTAAAAAACAAACGCTTATTAATCGGTTTAGCCGAGAAAGGACCTTTGTGTCATATAACCCATTCCGAATTTGTGATATGACGATATGGATTGTATTGAAGACCGGTGGTGAAGACCGATTATTTGTGAAAACGATAGGATGACCTATCGATTGTCTCTGCACCGTTAGCTACGGTATAGAGATTTCCTTTGTGATGGGAAGTTTTATCGGGATTGTGAATACCCGGATTGCAAGGGCTTCTTTTGAAGTGCCTTCGGTTCTGTTCGAACCCGGAACAGACTTGTATGGTTACGTGTCTGACATTACATTTTGAGATGTAAAGCTGATTTCTTTCAAATACATTTCTGTTGGTGGCGGAGAATTTATTCTCTTAGCTTAACACCCTTCTCTGAGACATACAAGCCCAGAGGTTATGTAGTTGAAATTTATCAGCAATATATTCCCAATTTGGTAATGTGGCATGCTGAGTGTTGCTGTGATGATGATCATTTATTGATCATTTATGATCAAAGCATGGCTTTGTGAAAAAGCATAGCTTTGTGGACGAGACTTCGTCAGGGCCTCACAACCCGAAAATGGTCGAAACAGGAATGTTGCGGCAAGGTTATGAGGGTCGCGCCCTTTAGGGTATGTCATTTCCTTCTGGAAAGGGGTGGTATCATGGTATGGAGCCCAGATACTTACTCATGTGGACACACCTTATTTATTATGTGTGATGTTGGTTACCGAGCGCTCGGACAAAGGTCCCAAAGGACCGGGGAATGACATATTCGTGAGTTACCTAGTTACAGGGGTAACCCGGCCTTGTGTTGGCAGAGAGCAGTTGTCTCTCGGGACGTCCAGCCAGAGGCGATCCCATGTGGCAGTAGGAAAGGAAGTTCCTTAGCCTGACCATTTGTTGGAAATCCATTTCCCAATACGAAATTGTACGGTTTTAGTTGTAAAACCTGCCATTTACTTATAGTGGTCACCACTGTTTAGATGGTAGCTATAGTAGGCATAGTTCGGAATGTCTATGCTGGCTAAGATTAATATTATATTTTCGAAATGTTTTCTACACTATACATTAATAATAATATCCAATGATTGGCGTAGTAAGCATCTTTGACTATCATAAGAAGAAATCTCCTCCAATTCTGCATTTGCATTGTGTGTGTGTGGCGGGAGGTCTTATGGTAGTTTCATTTTCCAAAAAGCATTGCGAAATTGTTTTATTTTCTTTATGAAAATAACTGTTTTACGATCTCACACCAGTCACCATGACTGACTCGGAGTTTATTGTTCCCTTCTAAACTCTGGGTGCCCATAATTTTCCACACGGGCAGCCTAGAGTTATTTTTATCAGGATATTCTGGATATTCTGGAGCTTTGGGAATAAGCTGGATGGCGAAGCGTACTACCGTACTTGTTTATTTTATTCCGCTGTGTATTCTGTATGAGGACAAGTTTATATAACTGTCCATTGTTGTATTGAGTTGTATATTGACTCTGATTGATGTATGTATAAACTGATATAGTCTTTTGTTTTAAAGATTATTGATTCATCTATTATATATTGTTCTGCTGCGAAATGTGAGATTCTGATATTGTTTCTGTTTCTGTGTTTTTCTGTTCTCCTTTTCTTCTGTCTTCTTCTACCTCTTCTTTTAACCCTAATGATTCTGTTTTCCGGCATTCGATTGCTCGGCATTTGATACAGTGGACGTATTAATGTCGACTTTCGAGCGTCGAAAAAAACCAATCGTTACATTAATGATTTTGATTTCCAAATTTGGTGGCATCATTTTATTCTTTAAACCTACATGATGAGGAAAATATTATTTCTCCCATTCATGTAGTTTGTGAAATTTTCAGTATATTTGAGCTTGTCTTAGGACTATCACCTAAGCAATCTATTGAGTGGTGCTGAGGTCTTTTTAGCTCGACCTTGCCACCGGTTTTCATCAGCTACGAGTTGCGGAGGATAGCATTCCACTTACCGCATTCCACACTCGTTATGATTCTTATGTGTGGTCCGTTATGTCATTCGGTTTGACGAACCTTCTACCTTATTTCATCCATTTTATGAATCGAGTATTCTGCGAATATCTCGATGAGACCATCCTTGTATTTATTGATTATGGATGAAAACAACAATTTAAAATTTGCAAATCTTTTTAATAAGATATATTTATAAGTATGATTGGATTTTGTTCTTGAAATGAGCAAAGAATATTTGTAAAACTTTTAAGAGACATGTTTATCATATAGAAGATGATTTCGTGCTGTTTTGCCCATTGAGTGCTTTAAGAATTCTGGTCGATGCGCTTGATCAACGTTATCGATAGGAATTTCCTAAACGCTATGATGAGACAGTCAAACACGGTAAATTCTTGTAATAAGTAAATTTTTCTAAAAAGATGATTACATAAAGTTAATCATAATTTTGAAAGTCTTAGCTTTTCGGGAAAGAGGATCAATTAAAAGAACTTTTTTCCGATGCTTTTATTCTTGCGATTCCCAAAGGGAATCAAGACTTTATTGTTTGTACCGATACTAGTCGTATTGGTTTGGGTATCATTCTCTTGCTATGGGAATGTATTATCACATATGCTTCTTGACAATTAAAGCTTGTCGGGACTAGATATGCCACTCCTGTTCTAGAGCTCGCGGCTATTGTTTTCGCCCTTAGAATTTGGCATCATTATCTTTTGGGAGAGAAATTTGTTCAATACTACGATCATAAATTTTTGAAGTATTTATTTTCTCGAAAGGAACTTAATTTGTGTCAACAACGTTGGCTCGAGTTCCTTGCATCTTATGATCTTGATATTCTTTATACTCTGGAAAAGGGTAATCGAGTTGCCGATGCCCTTAGCCGAAAGCAACAAGCAGTTGTTTCTATGATGATATCCGAATGGAATGATCTCGAGACTTTATCCACTTGTGAGATTCGAGATCGTGAATCCAATTCATGTTCATCTCTTGTTTTGTGTAGCCTCGAGGCTCATCCTTCTCTTTTGGACCGTACCTCTTTTGGCTAAACTCTATGTCAAATTAAATTGCATGGAGTTCCTTCTTCTATTGTTAGCGATCTGATCCATTATTTTACTAGTGGATTTTGGTAAGGTCTTCAAAAGCTTTGGGAACAAAGCTTAATTTTAGCACCGCTTATCATCCTTAGTCCGATGGACAAATAGAGCGTGTGAATCAAACTCTTGAAAATCTCTTTCGTGCATGTGTTCTTGATTTTGGTGGAAGTTGGGAAGATCATACTCTTGTTGAGTTTTCTTCCAATAATAGCTTCCAATCTAGTATGGCACCTTTCGAGGCACTCTACGAAAGGCTATGCCGATTCTCGTGTTGGCTTAAAGCCGGTGAGAAGTTGGTTTTAGGTCAAGTCTTTATTGGTGTTCATTTGTGTTTCACCTATGATGGGTGTTGTGCGTTTCAGTCGATCGAGAAAGTTAGCACCTCGATATGTTGGTCCATTTCCCATCACCGAACGTATTGGTTTCTTGGCTTATCGCCTTTCTATTACTGGCTCAATTTTCTGCTATTCATGATGTTTTCCACGTCTCTTAACTACGGAAATACCTTAGGGATTCCGATTCTATTCTTGAGCCCGGTGTATTTGAAGAAAATGAAAATTCACCAGATTTGACTTATGAGCAACATTCTATTCGAATCATTACTTCGAAGGTTAAACGCCTTCGAAATAAAGATATTATTTTGGTGAAAGTTTAATGGTCCTCAAATCCTAAGGATTTCTCTTGAGAATTCATCGAACAAACACATCCGGGCTTACTCTTTCGTGCTCTTTATGGTGAACTTCTTATTTCAAATTTTCTTTTGTGTTGATATGCTTTTATGGTTGTTACTCTTTATTTTCCTCTTAATTATTGCGAGGACGCAATTTCTTTAAGGAGGGGAGTCTTTAACAACCCGCATATTTTACGATAGTATATTTAAATTTTTTATTTAAATATAGCATCGTTAATCGGATTAAAGTCCAAAAAGCTACTTTTTGCAAACAGTCGAATTAGGGCTCGAGACCACTTCCATTGAGTCCAAAATGGTGTTTGTGACCTTTTTGAGTATAAACATCGATATGTTTGGAGTTGAGTGAATTTTGCTATTTTTCAATTATGGCTTTGGGTTTGGGTTTCAGCCCATTAACCCAACATATTAACCCAACTCTACTCCACTCCTCTTCATTCCTTCATTATATTTCCTAACACTTCAAGCTTTAGTAAAATGGAGGAAGAGAAAAGAAATTAGAAATTCCTAAGCCCTAGATTCATTTGCAAACTCAAGTTCTAGCTCCAAATCTAAGAGAAGCTTAGGTAAGCATCCTCTTCATTTTCTCCATCTCATTTCCTCTTCAATTTCAGAAATTTTCTAAACCCTAACTTAGGAAATGTTTTTTTTTAGCTTAGATTGAAGCTTCTTGGGTTAAAATTGATGAGTGATTGTTCTTGCCTTGCTCTATAGCTTCTCTCTTGTGTATTGAGTTTAAAAGGTGAGTTTTTGAACTCACATCTACTTCTATAGATATCATTGTTGTTAGGTATGAATTCATAACACTTATTTATGTTCATTGGCTTTTGATTTGAATTGAATTGGTGAATATTCCAATTTTTGGTGTTTTGAGGTCAAATCTTTGAAAATCCAACCTTTGATGTTTTAACACGTTAGTGGGGTGTTTCGGAGGGCCATACAAGGCTGGGTTGTTGCTTGGCGTAAATCCCTAGTCGTTGTTGCTCGCTCGTTCGCTTCCGTTCCATGTTGTTGATTTTGCCCCCACAAGGGGGCTAGGCTGAAACTGCTGTTGAAGTAGGTTCAATCGACTGAACCAGGAGGTTAGTCGACTGAACCGGGGGCAGAAAATTCTCTGCACCTGTATCAGTCGACTGAGCCTGGAAACCGAGTGTTTCCTGGTCTGTATCAGTCGACTAACCCACCGAGTCAGTCGATTGAGCCTAGAAACCAAGTGTTTCCGGGTCTGTGTCAGTCGACTGACCCTGTAGTCCAGTCGACTGATTCTGGGAAATGTTTATTTTGCCTATTTCAGGCAAATTTGTGTGGATTTCCAATTTTTGATCGTTTCTCCTTTCTCCGATTAGTTGTATCACTTTAGTTGACTTTGATAATTTATTTTTCGGGATTTTTGGCAACATCCATTTTAATGGATTCGGTATCGATTTCTTTGGATTTGTTTCACGTCTTCATATGTGAATTTTTGGATATTGATTGTTTCTACAATCATTTCTGTGACTTGTCACTTTAAATTAAAAAGGTTTCTATACTAGTAGTAAATATTCAAACTCTTTTACAAAGATGATTTCAACTCTATTTTTAATACAAAGCTCGTTTTTAAAACCGTTTTCCAATCTATTAGTATATACAAACCTTTACCTCATTCGTATGAGAAATCTAATTAAACGGCTTAGTAAAACAAGTGGTATGAAACGCTTGCGTTTACTTCGTCGGTTAATTTTTGGACTTGTTCGATTGAAACTCTTGTGACAACTTTCGAGTGGAAATCTACAATTTGTTCGTAAATATTTATGTTAAGCCAGTGGTTATGGGACATGAAGCTAAACTCATTTATTTACTAGCTTAGTGTAATCGACACTTCTTGATGATCGATGATGATCATTTTATGGTTTAGACTAGCGATTTGCGATGTCTCTTTGTCCACGTGGGGGACTGTACCCCGATTTATAGAGCTTCGTCTCATTTTTATAGGCTAGCGACCTATGGTTTTATGGAGTTTGGTTCATCGGGTGTTCGTTGTACTACATCGTTGTTCTGTATTATTTGTGTTCAGGTTCATCGGGCGTTCGTTGTACTACGTCGTTGTTTCGGATTTATTTGTGTTCTCGTTCATCGGGCGTTCGTTGTACTACGTTGTTGTTCCAGATTTATTTGTGTTTTGGTTCATCGGGCGTTCGCTGTACTACGTCGATGTTCTGGATTTATTTGTGTTCTGGTTCATCGGGCGTTTGCTGTACTACGTCGTTGTTCCGGATTTATTTGTGTTCAGGTTCATCGGGCGTTCGTTGTACTACGTCATTGTGCTTGATTATTTGAGTTTGGTTCCTCGGGCGTTCACTGTACTACATCGTGGCATCGGCTCTATGGTTAGCGACCATGGGTTAACAACCCGTTTGTGATACACGTGTTGGTGAGTTTTCATGCTCCCGTTTGTGATAGGCCTCCCCCTTTTGAGATTTCTGGATTTCTAGTTGATGATTTCTAGAATGTGTGTTTCACCAATTTTCGTGGTTTGCATTGATAAGCTCTATCAATATTTGTGTTTTGGTGAATAATTTAAAGAATGTGATTCTTTTTGGTGTTTTGAGATGATTTGAGATATTGTATGATTTTGTTGTTATTTGATGTATACTTGACATAGTATGGCATTTTTGTTAACATACGTTTTTGGTCATATCTCTTATCTTATCTCATTTTATCTGATATTTATAGCTAGACTGATCTGTTCATTATTTTCTTCTTAAATAATACTCGAGTCAGACAATGGTATTTCAGGTGCTTCTGCTTGACTTCTTCTCAGGGTTCATCACCTGATTTTTGGCTAACTACTTAGCATAGTAGTTTTTGTTAGTATACATTTGAGATAGAGACTCCTTGTTGTATACTTAATCTTTTATCTAGTACTTGTATCTATTCTTTTGTGATATAGTGGATCTAGTTTGACCACTATTTTGATGTACACTTTTATGTGTTATATTCATATCTGTTTCCGCCTTTGTGATATGAATATCTGTGACTGATTTGTGTTATGTTTATTTCTATATTTGTTTCCGAAAGCCTCATAGCCACTGTGTGGTAGGTTTGAGTTTGAATTTGATATGTCGGATTTCCTCTTTAAATGAAATGTAAGTTATATTATCTGACATATCGGTACTCGCGCAAAGCAATTTCACAGATGGTCGCTCCTCAACAGCCTTATATTTCGTTCTAGTCGATGGCATTACCCCGTAGTGTCCTTGGCTAGTGTGAGTATAGAGGTGGGGCGTCACAATTGAAATAAAATCAACATGAAAAATAACTTTTCTAATTATATTTCAAATCAATATTTCATATTCAGATACATGTTCCCAAAACGATTCCCAGGTTTTGATCAAATATAATTATTACAAAATATGCCAAGAGTGACATATGAAGATGCCCCCTTGGTTGATTAGAGTACTAAAAAGACAAATTAGTCTTAATACAACACAGCGCAAATAAAACTAAATAGCTCCTATATAGCTAGCTCTGCCTTCTGCGCGTCTTCGAAAGCTTATTCGTCCAACCTACTGACTTGAAAACTCAACTCTCAATCTACTCAAATCATATTTTGAGCACTCGAGAGTTTAAGGGGAAACATAAACTTCAAGTCAGACATAAAGCCTGATGTGAATAATACTATTTCATCACGGTTTACTAATACTAAGTGAGACCACGCCGCTTAGCGGAACGGGTATCCCCTTACACGTATTCCTTTTAAAAGCATGTTTTTTGCAAATCAAAAACCTGCAATCAAACTGATTAAAGCAATAGAAGAAATATCATATATGCACATAAATCAGGTAATCAATGGACTATCTGTCCCAAAATATAGTTTTGTTTGGCTAACTATTAACATTGGCTGACTCGGGCCTACCAGACATACTCAATTATCTATCATCTGTTAGACATACTTCTGGACTATTTTCCCTTAACTATCTTCTTCTAGGGTCAACTGAACCTAATGGTTTTGCGAGCTCACCAATAACCTATCCTCTATCTGTATATTCCTTTCTGTGTGTAACATCATTTTATCCTTACCTATGACAAAGCCCTACACATTGGAATTTTGGACTTATATTAGCTAGGGGCTTATTAGCTAAAGTATAGGGCGCGACCCTATACCAGTCTCATCTGGTATTCTAATATCTAAGTCATTTACTTAGGGTTAACTACCCCATCAAATTATTCCTGAAAACATTTCTTTCAAATTGATTTAATCCTTTAAATCATACTTAAACAAGGAAAATATACTTTTGCTTTACTCAATTATCTTTGCCATGATATATGCTTTACACAAAACAATGTTGATGAAATATAATGGGATTATCTATCCCTCCAAAGTAAGTTAAAACCCTTTTTAACTTAAAATCTCTTAGGCCATAAAGCTAAGGCAAACCATTCGAAACCTCTGCTAAAAAACTTTAAATAATACCTTTTGAACCCATT
The DNA here is from genome assembly GCA_030737815.1 of Allium fistulosum. Classification (NCBI taxonomy): domain Eukaryota; kingdom Viridiplantae; phylum Streptophyta; class Magnoliopsida; order Asparagales; family Amaryllidaceae; genus Allium; species Allium fistulosum. The sequence continues at coordinate 743,746,863 of CM060905.1, read as the reverse complement.
GAAAGTACCCCTTTCAAAATAAGTTAACTGCTATACCTTGAATGTAACGACAGGGCATTTTCGACCCCCGATAATCGACACTAATACGTTCACCGTATAGAGAGCCTAGCAATCAAGTGCCAGAAATACCAGGTTGTTAGGGTTTAAGAAGAAAGAGATTGAAGACGAAACAGAAACAACAACAACACAGAATCTCACAATCGCGGTGGAAAAAAATATAATATACAATAACAACATTTATACAAAAGAAAGCTATAACTATTATTATACATACAGGTTATCAAAGTACAATCATCAGTATATAAAACTAGATAGTTATAATAACTTGTCCTCAAATGTTGAATATACCGCCTACAGTATACAGCGGAATATCATCAAATACGTGTAATACATCTCTGCCATCCAGCTCGTCTCATGAGCTCTAAAGCGTCTTATCCTGAAATTCTGTAATACTCGGTCTGACCTGGGCATTACAATAAAGTAACATCCGAGTCAGGCTGGAAACCAGCGTGAGTAAAACACACTTAATTTGAAATACTTAAGTTATAAAAATCTTTTGGAAAACCAGGGTAACTCGTAAAAACACGCCGAGTTTTTATCTTATTAAAACCAAAATACTTTTACAGAAATCCATCAATATTGCAATAGTGTCCAAGTACAATTACTTATTTAAAATGGTCAAATTCATTAAATTTATCCAAATTTCAGCATATTAAACTCTATAATCCAAAACTGTAAAGGTTCGTAGTGATTATCAACTCGAAGTGGTTCCGGATAACACTGATATACGATCTCGGTCTCTTTGAATTCAAATAATAAATTTTAAAGGGTAAATTGTTTAAAATAAACAATTTATTATTTAGGGTGAGAATATTCACATATAGGAATTTATTGCAGATGTTTATTTCAATAAAATGTATCATCATTTTAATCTAACTATTTTAACTCGTTTGACCACATGATGGCGCAAACAAGAATAATTGAAATAAATATCCAATAGGATTAAGCCAAGATATGGATTGTACTAATTTAACGATCAATATCCGATATCAAAACAATTCACACATCAGGATTTAATTAACTTAATTAACCGAGTCCATTTATATTTTCATTCCAACTAATTACAAATTAAAGGAATTGTAAAACAATTTATTATTAGTTAATCAAATTTTAACACTATATTTAATATCTAATTTGTTAATTTACATAGTTTAAAGTCAAATGATAATAATATAATTAATTACCCATTTTAGTTATAAAATATCATTAACTTTAAATTACGGAAATAAATCCATAACACTAATCTATAATACCGATAATAGGATTAAGATGTAAAAAGTCTTCATGTTGGTTTAGATTTAAAATGACAATAGATTTAGAGTTTTAAAAATAAAAATTAAGTTATCATATAAATATATATAAGTTCCATTTTTTTCTCTTTTCCCTTTTCTTTTTCTTCCTTTTTCCTTTTCCTTTCTTTCTTTTTCTTTTTCTTTTTCCTTTCTTTCTTTTTCTTTTTACTTTTCCTTTCTTTCTTTTTCTTTTTCCTTTTCCTTTTTCTTTGGCCCATAACCACCCGGCCCAAAACTCCTTCCCCTCTTCTCTTCTTTCCAGTTCTTACCCTTTCCTCTGTTCTTTCTTTATTTCAAAACGACAACCCAGCCATACATCATCCAAGCGTGCACGTGCACACTTACCTCCTGTCGAACAGCTCGCTGCCGACCATCTCCGCATGCCACCCACGACCAACCCACTTCGACTACACACCCGAAAACACGAACGCGACCTTGGTTGAAAATTTGAAATGCTCCACCCAAACTGGAACGAAACCCAGCCCCCCCCATCGCCTTACCACGACCACCAGTGACCACTGTCACCTTCCAAACCCTGCCTGAAGCTTCGCCGTCACCTCTCCTCCTTTTCCCCCCATACCACACTCCTCCCTTGGCCCCTCGACGTCGTAGTCACCTTGAACCCGAACCCACAAACGAACTAGCTTAAACCCTAAATCTACCGCCACATGACAACACACTCCACCGGGTAGGGCTGCACCATTTTTCCCATCTCCACCATTACCTAAGCTACCCCCAAAAACCAACGCCATGCCACCACGTCGTCACGGCTGCCGGAATTTCACCGAAACCTAAAATTTTGGTCACATCCCTCTTACTCACTCGATACAAGACTAAAAACCACCAAACCACTTCCAAAAATCCTCATTTTCGAAGACAAACGCTTTCATATGATCCAAGGATTTAAATTTTGACATTAATTCATTTGTCATTTCTAGGCTCTTTACTGTAAAATGCCTTTTCTTCCGCTATACTTCATGTTGGTTACGAAACAATTTTTAAAATAAACTACATCTGAGAACGAACAAGTTTCCCTTTGGAATCAGAAGCTAAAACAATTTAGATATGGAGATAGAGATTTTTAAAGTTTAAATATCTTAACTGTTTTCAAAAACCGAGGTGATATACAGGTTCTTTGAGTTACAGGTTGTACAAGCATGTTTGAACATATATATATATATATATATATATATATATATATATATATAAGACATAGATACCTATTAGCACATGAATCTTAACGTAATCAAGGTTTCATTCATATCCCAGGTATGCAAATACATACATAGTTTCCAGTAAACAATAATTTAAAATTTTACTCACTGTCTTTAAAAGATGATGAACTCTGCTCTTTTGTTCTAGCTTTAAGTCTTTACTGTCTGTATCTTTTGAAGTTTAATGGCAGATTATTCTTTTTTTATACAAGTAAGAACAAGTGAACAAGCTCGGTTATGTTTATATAGAAGATGAAAGTATATAATGGAGTAGCGTGGCTATGTACATATAGATAGGTTGAACATCATGTACAGGCTTTCTTTTTTTTCCATTTTATTTTCCAATTACTTTGAAAATATGGTTGACTTGATAAAAAAATGACTAAATTTTGATAAGTTGATTGAATTGAAAACCTGAGTGATTTGATCTTTTATGGCTTGATTAAATGTGCATTTAATTTGATCATAAGTTGGTTTAATGTTGGTGCTTGAATTGATGTTTTTGCCATGATGATGTTCCCCTATATGTTTATATACAATATATGTGTATATATATATGGATATGCATACCTTTTCTCTATTTTATCATGAATACTTATATATATATATATATATATATATATATATGCATACATGTACAATTACCTTCTTCCTTTAGATATACACATATCCATTTTATCACATTTACATACACACACACACACACACACACATATATATATATATATATATATTAAGATACACACATGCTTACATATAGAAATTTATATTCCTATATGCATTACTTCTATAAACATTTAACCATATACATATATGGTCAAAAATTTGAGATTTTGCCATCATGAAGCTTGTACATTCATGTGTATATATACTTATTCACATATACAATATTTTTATAAATATATATATATATATATACTTATCCACTATTTTACATAACATATATACATATACATTACTTATGCATATTTGGTCATCATACATACATATATATATTTTCACATTATTCCCTATTTATATATATTACTTCATATGGACATATATACATATATGTGTGTGTGTATTTAAACATCATAAGCCTGTATATATTTATATATATATATATATATATATACAAATACATGGATATTCTATCTTAAATTTTTAAATGGTGGAGTTTATATACATATATCAACAAAATCAATCATATCAGAAATTATATAATTCAATATTTAATAAGGATTTTAATAAATTTATAGATTCAGATATTTTAATTATCAGAAAATTTATCTATTCGACTAATAAAAGTTTATATTCCAATAATTTAATCAGTTAATTGCCTAATATTTGATGGCTAAAATCCGGGTCGTTACATTCCTCCCCATTTAGAACTTTTCGTCCTCGAAAAGGAACGAAATGAGAATTTGAATTTTGATGTGTATTATTAATTAAATCATTTTTAAACATTTAACTCCTTACTCTTTTATTTTACATTTTTAAAACACTTTAAATTACATAGTATCACCAAGCTAGTTTTATATAAAAAATATTTTTTTATAACTCGATGTCTAAACATGTCCATCCCTGTTCTTACAGAAATTTAGTTATACGTTGATCAGGCATAGGACTGAAAATCTATAAGTACTTAGTAAACCCGTTTTCAACACCCAGTGAAAATACTTGAAAATCCTTTTTCAAAAATGCTATGGAAAGTATCACCCCCCTTTACCACCATGGATCGCAGTTAACCCGATGACTGCGTCACCATCCCGACGAAATCATAAGAAAACCGTAGGCATCCGCATGTGACGACTCGGGTTTTGCCCGCTCGAAAATCAACATCCGTACTTCACATTGTACTAGAATGCCGCAGATTCGACCGTTCAAATCTGATTCGCCGGAGCTATAACACAATTAAGTATAACAACACAGCGGAAGAAAAAGAATAATACATTGATATACAATATCTGATACAATATCCAGATACAATGATGATACAATGAATATTTATATACATCAGAGATATGATACAACAAATAGCAGCGGAAAAGAAAACGATAACATCAGCAGCGGATAATCTCCATCTTCAAAGCACTAATCCAGAAATAGCTTGAACTCCCAATAACGAGGCACAAAGATAAGCAAGTGCAGTCCGATCCAAAGACTGAACTAGCTCCAGAAAATCTACTAATCTGAATATCTGAAAAACCAAACTCTAGACTGCCCATATGGAAAATGGTGGGCACCCAGAGTTTAGGAAGGGAACAATAAACTCCGGATCAGTCATGGGACTGGTGTGAGCAACAAAAACAGTTTATCTTTAAACAACAACAAAAGGATTTAAAACATTGAAATCCGCAATGCTTTTAGAAAATGAAACTACCATAAGACCTCCCGCCACACACACAATGCAAACGCAGAATTGGAGGAGATTTCTTCTTATGATAGTCAAAGATGCTTACTACGCAAAATCAAATCATTTTGATATTATTATTAGTGCATAGTGTAGAAAACATTTCGAAAATAGAATATCAATCTTAGCCAACATACGACCAGTATCGTATGCCTACTATAGCTACCATGTTCAATAGCAGGTTACCGCCACATTCCATGGCAGGTAATACAACTAAAACCGTACAAGTCACGTATTGTTTCTTTGGATTTCCAACAAATGGTCAGGCTAAGGAACTTCCTTCCGCCGCATGGGAACGCCTCTGGCGGGACGCCCCGAGAGACAAACTGCTCTCTGCCAACACAAGGCCGGGTTACCCCTGTAACAGGTAACTCACGAATATGCCACCCCCGGTCCTTTGGGACCTTTATCCGAGGCCTCGATAACCAACATCACACATAATAAAGTGTATCCACATGAGTAAGTATCTGGGCTCCATACCATGACACCACCCTTTTCCAGAAGGAAATGACATACCCTAAAGGGCGCGACCCTCATAACCTTGCCGCAACGATCCTGTTTCGACCATTTCCGGGTTGTGAGGTCCTGACGAAGTCTCGTCCACAAAGCTACGCTTTGTCACAAAGCCATGCTTTGGGTCAACAGATGATCAACCTATGATCACAAAGATAAATGATCAAACAAATGATCATATCACAAATGATCAAACACTGATCATCACACAGCAACACTCAGCATGTCACATTACCAAATTGGGATATATCGCTGATAGTTTCAACTACATAACCTCTGAGCTCGTACGTCTCAGAGAAGGGTGTTAAGCTAAGAGAATAAATTCTCCGCCACCAACAGAAATGTATTTGAAAGAAATCTGCTTTATACCTCAAAGTGTAATGTCAGACATGTATCCATACAAGTCTGTTCCGGGATCGAACAGAACCGAAGGCACTTCTCACGAAGCCCTTGCAATTCCGGATAATTTCCAATCACGTCCGGACTTCCCGTCACAAAAGAGTGATATAAATCTCTATACCGGCGCGACTCAGTGCAGAGACATTCGACAGGTTGTCCTTTCATTTTCGAAAAATATCCGGTCTTCAACACCGGTCTTCAAATGCTATCCATATACGACGTATCACTATTCGGAATGAGTTATACGACCCAAAGGTCCTCTCCCGGCTAAACCGAATAGTGAGCGTAATATTTAAAAACATATAGATATGAGATTTCAATTAAGTCACAAATTAAACCCAAACTTCCTTTTCAAATGGTTTAACAAATTACCATTTTAAATCTTTAAACAAAAAGATTCAACCTTTACGGTTTAAACAGTTTCCACACTTTAATCTTTTAAACAAAAGATTCATTCACAAATTTTCCAAATTAATTTCCATTTCAATTTGATTAACTCGTTAAACCTTTAAATCAAGATTTAACTTATAGCTTTCAAAACAATCCCATTTCAAATGATTTAAACCAATCATTATTTTAAATCTGTTAAAAATAAACAGATTCAATTCATAGCTTTTCAAAACAATTCATTCATAACTTGGAAACCCATTTTCACTTCAATATTGAAATTCCTTTAATTAAACTGGAATTTCATTTCTTATCTAAAAGCTTTTATCTTTTGAAAGCAAATAGTTTCATTTCAGAAAATCTGATTTATTCATACGAGTTAAGGTCTTTGGGTTAAATCCAAATTCTCAAAATTATACTTTTAAATGGTTTAAATTCAGATAAACACATTTATAACATTTTCAATCTCTAGTTTCAAATCATAGGATTCAATTTCAAACTTGAGTTCAAATTTAAATCAAATTATTTAAATTTTCAAAACTCGATTAAGTTATTCAAAATAACTTTTATCTTTGAAATTCTATTTCAAAAGCTTTTCACTTTTAAACCCGAATTTCTAATTTCAAAATCAATTGAAATTAAAATTTCAATTTCAAAAACATCAAATTTAAATTATCTGTGACTTAACTGATTTCCACGTGAGATCCATATTTGTGTGTGTAAAAGTGGGGTCCAGGGTTTAACACACAATAGTGCAACTCAATGAATCATCACATATCAGAATACAGAAATATAATTCGATAAGTGGTATAAGAACAACGCTTATCGTTCATTCACAGATCATAGATATATAAAGGTCACAGATAAGTAAACTACAGATCACAACATAAATCAAGATGTATCACAAAGCATCATATATCAGGGATATCAAACAATTAAATCATCCAATACAATCTAAACATCCATAGATAAGATCACTTTAATTTCCTGATTGATTCAAATCAGATTAATTTCTATGAATAAATTTACTAGTCATGGTAAATTAATAATCAATTGATTACAAAACATTTAATACATTATTCTTTGATTAATCATTAATTTACCTTTAATTAATAATAAATTCTCAATTAATTACAACAACTAATTAATTACTCCTTAAATAATAAGTATTTCTTAATCACTTTCATTAATTAATTTACCTTAATTAATTATCTTAATAAATTAACCCTTAATGGTTAACTAATTAACTCTTGATTACTAAATTAATTAAATCCAAATCATTAATTTATCAAATTAGTTAATTATTCATTTTAATTAACTTAATAATCACAAATCCTTAAATCTTCATTATTTTAAAGGATAAAACATTTTCTTATTAATGATCAAATTTTCATTTACAAATTGGTATTTCAAATTGTTTAATATGTTTAAATATGATAAAATTCATTATTAAAACTAAATTAAAATTTTTACTTTTATTACAATATTTTATTAACTTAAAACTTGTTCAAAACTTTTACAAAAAAACTGCTTTCCAAAGATCTTCCTTACAAATCAAATCTGGTCACTAATTTATTTATGTTCAGGTCTTCATTCATGTATACTTGCTAATTTTAAAAACTGGAAATCATCTTTGACCACAAACCCGAGCAAAACACAGGCAAAACCCGAGCCACATCCCCAGATACTCGAGTCACCCCTGACTTCGAGTCGAACAACCATTAGCGCGAGTACCAACCCCAATTCCTTCAAGTAAAACACTCACGTTACTCGAGAAAACTTCGAGTTTCCTCTGCTCTCCCAAGACAACAACCCCCAGGCTGACATTATCAAGCTCGTGCACGTGCACAGTTCTTCCGACCACCTCCGACCCACACCTCACCATCGAGCAAATCGGCGACAACCTCCTCACCAGAATCTGACCATCAAAACTCGGCTAACCACTCGAAATCGAGATCGAGCTTCCAGCTCGAACTGGAACGATTGAACCCATCATCGCAAAGCCTGTCATCGCCTCGAACCCACGATTCCGACCACGATAAACCTCGCCACTCCGGTCATCACTTCGCCGCCTCAACCTCTACCACCTCCTCAAACCCGATGGCACTCGATCAACTCTTGGCTTTGAACGAAATGAAAATTCACAGCATTCCAAAACTAGGTCACCCAGTTTCAAAAGCTTCTCGCCGCCACCTCGACGAAGATTATCGCCATCCAATATTTTTCCGGACTTCACTGGTCACTCCTCTACCCATTGGAGGAAGCACGACACTTCCTATCAACTCCAACGACCATGGCAACTTAAAATACATGAAACAGAGAAACTGGGACTGCTCTTCAACTCAAGCTTTTAAAATTACAATTTTTGTCTTAAAAATCTTAATTTTGTATGAAGTTTCGATTTATATACCTGAATATAAGAATTTTAATACTTGGTTTTTTTGACTTGTTTAAATATGCTCTGTATTTTCTTTTGGTTTCAGATGAAATTCAAATGGTTTAAATCTTAAACTAGTTTGTAATCTAAAGTCCATGGTATAACAAACTATATTGTTCTAAACTAAGGCACAAGTGAAGTTGAATCAGGGTATTTGATTTATAAATGAGTTTAGAACCTGGAATTTGAAAACAGTGAACATCCAAACCATACACAAGCATGTACATACATATATTCACAGAGATAAAAACATGTTCACAGGCATATTATATTCAGAGATGATCATGCACTTTAACTATATACTTATATTTTGAAAACATTTGTTACTCACCAATTTGCAGAGAAGAACAGAGCAATCTAGTTTTGCTTAGCACAGGCTTTTGAAAACAGTTTTGGATTTTCTAACAGAAGCTCCTCTTGATCTCTGTTTCGTTGAGTTGCTGATGGTTGTTGAATCTTTGTTTAAGTTTCAAATGGAGTTTTATCTTACTTTTGTTTAGTTCGAAAGAAATAAAAAGATGATATGGGGGAGAGTAGCTTACAGGTTTATGTATACAAGAAGTTACAGGGTATCATATTTTTTTTTAAGACAGTGTACAAGTTTGTACCAATTTCAGAGATAGTTCATAGTTTTGGAGGCTGAAATGATATTGTATTGTACCAGGGCTTTCACGCATTAATTGCCCAAGTCCTTTATGTTTCCATACTTGTGATATTTACATTTCCTTCTGCTTTGCATTTCGAATCTTTCACATATAAAATTCTACTTGCCTGGTTTGCTTTCGGCTGAGAAGATATTATATTTTGGTTAAGGACATCTTGCATTAATTGTTTGTACATACATATCTCTTGCTTTGCCTCTCCATACTTCACCTACAAGATTCTTATTATTTTGCTCATGCCTGGTTATACTTTCATATATTATTTTATAAACTAAATCTCGGCTGAGAGGATTTTTTGTTATGGTGGGGAAAGATATTGACATTAAATGCCTTGGTACTTTATGTTTCTACTTATCCTATTTTATATATTTCGTATGTACTGATATGGTTATATACATATCTTCTTTTGCTTTGCGTTTACATACTTGTATTTGTTTTGCTTTTTATTACTATCTTGATTTGTTTACACTTGAATTTACATAGTTCTTTTTATTTATTTTATACTTGTGTCAATGTATCTACTTAAAAATATATATTTTCAAACCATTTATATTTTAAGATTTTTAAATTAAATGTATATATATACATATACCAATTTACTCATATCTATTCCATATACATTCATATATACAATATTATTAAATTTAAATGATGTATATCAAATTTATTACGATTCGGGGAAACTCGCTTCACTCTATCGATTTATTTCCTAATTTTTATTCAAAAATCAATAAATTATCATTTTAAATTTATATAAAATTCGGGGTCGTTACAGACTTCCCCCCTTAAAAGAATTTCGTCCTCGAAATTGCAAAGAAGACAAAAAGATAGACGAAACAGGATTTATCAAATCAACTGAACATCTGTTCTGCATTTGGCTTACCAAATCAGAATATCAATAACAGATATGAGAACGAATCTGTTTAACACTTCACAAAATATTCGGGTTATCTAGATTTACGAAATATGCAGTGGCATCGGTCAGTTCGAAGTGATAACTAACCATTCGTAGAATATACTGGGACCCAAAGAATAGACAGATATATGGATACAATTTCAAAACTCTCAGTTTAGAAACTAAATTATACCTATCAACCATAGCAACAAAGCAACCAATTCATCCATACAAACAATTTCTGACTCAGTTGGAGTTTATGTCCCATTTTTATATATCGAATTTTCTTTTCTGGATTTACCAGAAACTATCGAAGAATTGAGAAAAGATGCTGAACAAAAGAGATTGATAGAGAAAATTTGTTTCCACTATTGTTACAGAGTATTGACCAATTATAGTCGTATTCCCCTGTCCCCTATCTCATCCTCTTCTTTCACTCATACTTACTATCAGTGGATAGCAAGAGAATTTACTGAGGTATTCGAACGGATATCTGAGAATTACTCATTCTAGGGTATACTTCACCCTATCTCTAATGAGCTACTTAACGTGTTATACTCCTGAGCTAAAGTACAACCTTAGCTCTGATACCACATGTGACGACTCGGGTTTTGCCCGCTCGAAAATCAACATCCGTACTTCACATTGTACTAGAATGCCGCAGATTCGACCGTTCAAATCCGATTCGCCGGAGCTATAACACAATTAAGTATAACAACACAGCGGAAGAAAAAGAATAATACATTGATATACAATATCTGATACAATATCCAGATACAATGATGATACAATGAATATTTAAATACATCAGAGATATGATACAACAAATAGCAGCGGAAAAGAAAACGATAACATCAGCAGCGGATAATCTCCATCTTCAAAGCACTAATCCAGAAATAGCTTGAACTCCCAATAACGAGGCACAAAGATAAGCAAGTGCAGTCCGATCCAAAGACTGAACTAGCTCCAGAAAATCTACTAATCTGAATATCTGAAAAACCAAACTCTAGACTGCCCGTGTGGAAAATGGTGGGCACCCAGAGTTTAGGAAGGGAACAATAAACTCCGGATCAGTCATGGGACTGGTGTGAGCAACAAAAACAGTTTATCTTTAAACAACAACAAAAGGATTTAAAACATTGAAATCCGCAATGCTTTTAGAAAATGAAACTACCATAAGACCTCCCGCCACACACACAATGCAAACGCAGAATTGGAGGAGATTTCTTCTTATGATAGTCAAAGATGCTTACTACGCAAAATCAAATCATTTTGATATTATTATTAGTGCATAGTGTAGAAAACATTTCGAAAATAGAATATCAATCTTAGCCAACATACGACCAGTATCGTATGCCTACTATAGCTACCATGTTCAATAGCAGGTTACCGCCACATTCCATGGCAGGTAATACAACTAAAACCGTACAAGTCACGTATTGTTTCTTTGGATTTCCAACAAATGGTCAGGCTAAGGAACTTCCTTTCGCCGCATGGGAACGCCTCTGGCGGGACGCCCCGAGAGACAAACTGCTCTCTGCCAACACAAGGCCGGGTTACCCCTGTAACAGGTAACTCACGAATATGCCACCCCCCGGTCCTTTGGGACCTTTATCCGAGGCCTCGATAACCAACATCACACATAATAAAGTGTATCCACATGAGTAAGTATCTGGGCTCCATACCATGACACCACCCTTTTCCAGAAGGAAATGACATACCCTAAAGGGCGCGACCCTCATAACCTTGCCGCAACGATCCTGTTTCGACCATTTCCGGGTTGTGAGGTCCTGACGAAGTCTCGTCCACAAAGCTACGCTTTGTCACAAAGCCATGCTTTGGGTCAACAGATGATCAACCTATGATCACAAAGATAAATGATCAAACAAATGATCATATCACAAATGATCAAACACTGATCATCACACAGCAACACTCAGCATGTCACATTACCAAATTGGGATATATCGCTGATAGTTTCAACTACATAACCTCTGAGCTCGTACGTCTCAGAGAAGGGTGTTAAGCTAAGAGAATAAATTCTCCGCCACCAACAGAAATGTATTTGAAAGAAATCTGCTTTATACCTCAAAGTGTAATGTCAGACATGTATCCATACAAGTCTGTTCCGGGATCGAACAGAACCGAAGGCACTTCTCACGAAGCCCTTGCAATTCCGGATAATTTCCAATCACGTCCGGACTTCCCGTCACAAAAGAGTGATATAAATCTCTATACCGGCGCGACTCAGTGCAGAGACATTCGACAGGTTGTCCTTTCATTTTCGAAAAATATCCGGTCTTCAACACCGGTCTTCAAATGCTATCCATATACGACGTATCACTATTCGGAATGAGTTATACGATCCAAAGGTCCTCTCCCGGCTAAACCGAATAGTGAGCGTAATATTTAAAAACATATGGATATGAGATTTCAATTAAGTCACAACTTAAACCCAAACTTCCTTTTCAAATGGTTTAACAAATTACCATTTTAAATCTTTAAACAAAAAGATTCAACCTTTACGGTTTAAACAGTTTCCACACTTTAATCTTTTAAACAAAAGATTCATTCACAAATTTTCCAAATTAATTTCCATTTCAATTTGATTAACTCGTTAAACCTTTAAATCAAGATTTAACTTATAGCTTTCAAAACAATCCCATTTCAAATGATTTAAACCAATCATTATTTTAAATCTGTTAAAAATAAACAGATTCAATTCATAGCTTTTCAAAACAATTCATTCATAACTTGGAAAACCATTTTCACTTCAATATTGAAATTCCTTTAATTAAACTGGAATTTCATTTCTTATCTGAAAGCTTTTATCTTTTGAAAGCAAATAGTTTCATTTCAGAAAATCTGATTTATTCATACGAGTTAAGGTCTTTGGGTTAAATCCAAATTCTCAAAATTATACTTTTAAATGGTTTAAATTCAGATAAACACATTGATAACATTTTCAATCTCTAGTTTCAAATCATAGGATTCAATTTCAAACTTGAGTTCAAATTTAAATCAAATTATTTAAATTTTCAAAACTCGATTAAGTTATTCAAAATAACTTTTATCTTTGAAATTCTATTTCAAAAGCTTTTCACTTTTAAACCCGAATTTCTAATTTCAAAATCAATTGAAATTAAAATTTCAATTTCAAAAACATCAAATTTAAATTATCTGTGACTTAACTGATTTCCACGTGAGATCCATATTTGTGTGTGTAAAAGTGGGGTCCAGGGTTTAACACATAATAGTGCAACTCAATGAATCATCACATATCAGAATACAGAATATAATTCGATAAGTGGTATAAGAACAACGCTTATCGTTCATTCACAGATCATAGATATATAAAGGTCACAGATAAGTAAACTACAGATCACAACATAAATCAGGATGTATCACAAAGCATCATATATCAGGGATATCAAACAATTAAATCATCCAATACAATCTAAACATCCATGGATAAGATCACTTTAATTTCCTGATTGATTCAAATCAGATTAATTTCTATGAATAAATTTACTAGTCATGGTAAATTAATAATCAATTGATTACAAAACATTTAATACATTATTCTTTGATTAATCATTAATTTACCTTTAATTAATAATAAATTCTCAATTAATTACAACAACTAATTAATTACTCCTTAAATAATAAGTATTTCTTAATCACTTTCATTAATTAATTTACCTTAATTAATTATCTTAATAAATTAACCCTTAATGGTTAACTAATTAACTCTTGATTACTAAATTAATTAAATCCAAATCATTAATTTATCAAATTAGTTAATTATTCATTTTAATTAACTTAATAATCACAAATCCTTAAATCTTCATTATTTTAAAGGATAAAACATTTTCTTATTAATGATCAAATTTTCATTTACAAATTGGTATTTCAAATTGTTTAATATGTTTAAATATGATAAAATTCATTATTAAAACTAAATTAAAATTTTTACTTTTATTACAATATTTTATTAACTTAAAACTTGTTCAAAACTTTTACAAAAAAACTGCTTTCCAAAGATCTTCCTTACAAATCAAATCTGGTCACTAATTTATTTATGTTCAGGTCTTCATTCATGTATACTTGCTAATTTTAAAAACTGGAAATCATCTTTGACCACAAACCCGAGCAAAACACAGGCAAAACCCGAGCCACATCCCCAGATACTCGAGTCACCCCTGACTTCGAGTCGAACAACCATTAGCGCGAGTACCAACCCCAATTCCTTCAAGTAAAACACTCACGTTACTCGAGAAAACTTCGAGTTTCCTCTGCTCTCCCAAGACAACAACCCCCAGGCTGACATTATCAAGCTCGTGCACGTGCACAGTTCTTCCGACCACCTCCGACCCACACCTCACCATCGAGCAAATCGGCGACAACCTCCTCACCAGAATCTGACCATCAAAACTCGGCTAACCACTCGAAATCGAGATCGAGCTTCCAGCTCGAACTGGAACGATTGAACCCATCATCGCAAAGCCTGTCATCGCCTCGAACCCACGATTCCGACCACGATAAACCTCGCCACTCCGGTCATCACTTCGCCGCCTCAACCTCTACCACCTCCTCAAACCCGATGGCACTCGATCAACTCTTGGCTTTGAACGAAATGAAAATTCACAGCATTCCAAAACTAGGTCACCCAGTTTCAAAAGCTTCTCGCCGCCACCTCGACGAAGATTATCGCCATCCAATATTTTTCCGGACTTCACTGGTCACTCCTCTACCCATTGGAGGAAGCACGACACTTCCTATCAACTCCAACGACCATGGCAACTTAAAATACATGAAACAGAGAAACTGGGACTGCTCTTCAACTCAAGCTTTTAAAATTACAATTTTTGTCTTAAAAATCTTAATTTTGTATGAAGTTTCGATTTATATACCTGAATATAAGAATTTTAATACTTGGTTTTTTTGACTTGTTTAAATATGCTCTGTATTTTCTTTTGGTTTCAGATGAAATTCAAATGGTTTAAATCTTAAACTAGTTTGTAATCTAAAGTCCATGGTATAACAAACTATATTGTTCTAAACTAAGGCACAAGTGAAGTTGAATCAGGGTATTTGATTTATAAATGAGTTTAGAACCTGGAATTTGAAAACAGTGAACATCCAGACCATACACAAGCATGTACATACATATATTCACAGAGATAAAAACATGTTCACAGGCATATTATATTCAGAGATGATCATGCACTTTAACTATATACTTATATTTTTAAAACATTTGTTACTCACCAATTTGCAGAGAAGAACAGAGCAATCTAGTTTTGCTTAGCACAGGCTTTTGAAAACAGTTTTGGATTTTCTAACAGAAGCTCCTCTTGATCTCTGTTTCGTTGAGTTGCTGATGGTTGTTGAATCTTTGTTTAAGTTTCAAATGGAGTTTTATCTTACTTTTGTTTAGTTCGAAAGAAATAAAAAGATGATATGGGGGAGAGTAGCTTACAGGTTTATGTATACAAGAAGTTACAGGGTATCATATTTTTTTTTAAGACAGTGTACAAGTTTGTACCAATTTCAGAGATAGTTCATAGTTTTGGAGGCTGAAATGATATTGTATTGTACCAGGGCTTTCACGCATTAATTGCCCAAGTCCTTTATGTTTCCATACTTGTGATATTTACATTTCCTTCTGCTTTGCATTTCGAATCTTTCACATATAAAATTCTACTTGCCTGGTTTGCTTTCGGCTGAGAAGATATTATATTTTGGCTAAGGACATCTTGCATTAATTGTTTGTACATACATATCTCTTGCTTTGCCTCTCCATACTTCACCTACAAGATTCTTATTATTTTGCTCATGCCTGGTTATACTTTCATATATTATTTTATAAACTAAATCTCGGCTGAGAGGATTTTTTGTTATGGTGGGGAAAGATATTGACATTAAATGCCTTGGTACTTTATGTTTCTACTTATCCTATTTTATATATTTCGTATGTACTGATATGGTTATATACATATCTTCTTTTGCTTTGCGTTTACATACTTGTATTTGTTTTGCTTTTTATTACTATCTTGATTTGTTTACACTTGAATTTACATAGTTCTTTTTATTTATTTTATACTTGTGTCAATGTATCTACTTAAAAATATATATTTTCAAACCATTTATATTTTAAGATTTTTAAATTAAATGTATATATATACATATACCAATTTACTCATATCTATTCCATATACATTCA
The DNA here is from genome assembly GCA_030737815.1 of Allium fistulosum. Lineage (NCBI taxonomy): Eukaryota > Viridiplantae > Streptophyta > Magnoliopsida > Asparagales > Amaryllidaceae > Allium > Allium fistulosum. The sequence goes on along the minus strand of CM060905.1, from coordinate 743,730,386 downwards.
TATATACAATATTATTAAATTTAAATGATGTATATCAAATTTATTACGATTCGGGGAAACTCGCTTCACTCTATCGATTTATTTCCTAATTTTTATTCAAAAATCAATAAATTATCATTTTAAATTTATATAAAATTCGGGGTCGTTACACCGCACCTCTCGACTTACGCCATGGGAACACCATAGATCGCAGCTACAACAAGGTTGCGTTGCTATCACAGCAAAACCGTAAGTAGTCTGTAGGCAATCACTGCCCCTCGAATTACGCTATCAAACGAAACTACACCACATAGATCGCAGGCTACACAAAGGTTGTGTCACTGTCCCAGTGGAACCAAGTGTAGACTATAGGCACTCGCTGCCACTCGAATTACGCTATGGAACCAAACCACATAGATCGCAATCTACCGATGTTGCGTTGCTCTCCCAGCGAAATCAAACGTAGATTGTAGGCAATCACTACCACCCGACTTACGCCATGGAACTGCGATAGATCGCAGTTACACAAAGGTTATGTTGCCATCACAGCAAAACCCAATGTAACGGTAGGCATCAGCACCACTCGACTTACGCTATCCAACAACAAGAACTCATTGAGTTTTGTCCGGACATCCTCTAGGATCCCAATTCTCATTGTACCCACCCTTTGGAATCCTAGGCAGAACCACCCAGTGGATCTCCTTCTCTAAGTTTCGACTTTCATTAGGGTGCCTTTCCATACTTTTGTCTCAAAACATATCATACTATATACATATATAGGACCTTTCAAATCATACTCTTTATATGTATCACATATAAACTTTATCTATATAAAATCGATGTCTTCAAAATCGATAGTTTCCAAATTTGGTTTACCCAATTTTCAAAACTGACTATTTGCCAAAATCAAAAGTATTTAAAATCAATGGGTTCTAAAACTATTTTTAGTTCATTCTCATATACATATAAAATCATTCCTTTCCACTCGAATAATTTTCGGATCAAAAATTTCAGAGTCCACTTCATACTTATATATACCTTTTAAAGATTCATTTCTTTCTGGTTATAAATTCAATAAGGGAATTTGAATATATAACTAACATATAATACTTTCATTAATGCCAAATCAAATTTCCAAGTTCGATTCCTTTACAAAGTTATTTCTCACATTTCTTACCTCTTATAAAGTAAGTTTCGGTTATAGTAACTATTCAGTCTTCATTTTAAGTCATCATCTTTACTCAAAATGTACTATTTCACTTCAAAATCATTTTTTCCTTAATATCTTGATTTTGGTTCCAATTCAGAATTGCTTCAAATTTCCATTTGGGTTATAACTTCAATTTATCCTAATTCGTATTTAAATCCACATTTTAAATATAAACAATTTCCACTCTGACTAGTTTGAATTTAGAAAATAGCTTGAATAGTTTTAAAATAGTTAAATAATTAGTATAAGATAGTTTTGAGTTTCCAAAAATGGTCTGTATAGTAAAATAGCTTGGAAAATCAAAATAATTGAATATTTAAGAAGATAGATTTAAACAGCTTATCTTAAAGTAACTTATTTGAAAATAGTTCCAAGGTCAACTAACTCAATTCCCAACCTTACAATTCAAATCTATTTCATTTCCCATTAGTAGTTTAGTAATTATAAATTTTCATTCAAATCAAGATAAAAAGAGATTTTATATTAGATCGTATTTCAACAAATATTTCACAACATCGATAGACTACAACACTAGTGAGTTCAAACATTACATCCATTTACCCATAAAAGGTTTTACAAAAGGTCATAAATTCAGATGCCTTTACAGCTACCTAGGGTTTTTGAAAAGAACAGAGCCCTAGCATCCTTCATAAAAACTTCCTTAAGGACTTCCTACCAACTTGCCAAACCCGTCCATGCAATCCGCAATGGAGTGTCCCCACTTATTGCATTTGCCACAAAAGAATTTTACACCCCCATCTTCCTGGACAATTTTCACACCTCCCACGGGGCGTTCCACAACTTTCTCTTTCTTCCGTCTCTTGGGGCAATCCCTAGCGATGTGTCCCGTCATTTTATAATGGTAGCAAATGGTTGATCCGTCGACCGGTACTATGGGTTTACGTTTCATCTTCCTCGCTTTAGGGCAATGGTTTAGGAAATGTCCTTTCTTTTGACACTTAAAGCATAAAATCTCAGAGCGAAACCGTTTGACTTCGTCATTCCTTTCCTTCCTTGGTTTACTGCACTTAGTTGCATAATTTCCCTTACTGTGACATCTATAACATATGACATTATCATAAGGACCTGGTCCAGCCCTTTCCTTAACCCGTTTCTCATGTTCTTGTATTGCTTCTTCCCGTGCCTTACGTGCAGCTGCTCTCCGCTCCCTACGCCTTGCCTTCCATTCTTCTCCTTTTGCCATGTCTTACCACTTATACTAGATTCTAGTAGGACTTCCTAACCTATAATTAAAACCTTGATTAGTCAAAATTCCAGCTTTTATTATTATTCCCAAATATTCTTTTATTTGTTCTCGGTCATTTTTTTGCAATTTAATCCACTAATTTGACAATCTAGTTCATTTTCAAATTTTCAGAATTCGTAACCCGTTTTATTTCAAACATCGTTTTGAAATCATTTATACGTACTTAAATTCTTTTGCACCTCTTACCAAATCTACACTTTTTCTTTTACAATTTAACATATTTAACCTCCATAAGTCAATTTTTAATTTCATCCTGAAATTTCCAATTCAGGTTATAAGTTCAAAACTTGTTTAACTTGGCCTGAGTTAGATTCCCAATTCGTTCAAGCCCTTTAACCTTCCCAATTTAAATTCTTACCCTCCAAATTTAATTCTTATTAATATCACTTCCCACTTATAAGTTCAAAAACTTACTTTTCTTTGGGTTATACTTCTCATTTCAAGGGGGATTCCAGAATTCAAACACCAGTATATATTTCAAATCAACTTTGAAATTTATATATATATATACACATATATATCCCATTCACATATCAAGTCACACTTTAAATTTAAACCAACCTAGGTTTCTATCCAAAACAAATTTCTTTGGAAATTTCAAAACAACTCTTGTTTAAAACAAGAATTTCCTACATCAAAAATATTCTAATAATATTACTTATTATTTCCTTAAACATTTTGAAACACATTTCAATTTTTTTTGGGGACTTAGATTCAAAACTTCTCAATTTAAATCCATTTTAATTTATAATTCATATTTATAAATTAAGCTCATATAATTTCACTTCCTTAAAACATTTCACCATGTTTCATCGTTGTTTATTCTATAATAAACATCCTTTATTAAGATACAACAACCAATTTATGATAATAATCAATATTATCATACCTAGAAACCAAATATTCCATAATAATCTTCTGGAAAATCATTTCTATATATAAAATATAATCAGGGTAAACTTATTTCATTTCAAAATACTTTGAAAAACTCTTTTGAATTTTCCGGGATTTAAATTCTAATTTGAATCTACTTTTAGCTTAACTTATTTGTATAGTTCATTCTTATCAAATTCCTATTTGGTTATATATATATATATATTACCACTTAAATTTTATAATCTTGTCCGATTATAATAATAACAACCAATCACCTTAATATACCATAATAATTTAGAAAAAATTATTTCCTTTTTATATCAAAATATAGTCTTATATAAAATTATTTTCAAACTCATTTTTAAAATCATTATATAAGAAAATAACAAATACACCCTCATGTATAATACACTAAACTCATTCTAGGGTACTACTGACCCTATCTCTAATGAGTAATCCCCACCAGAGCCAAGGTTCTCGCTTAACCTTCAGCTTTGATACCACGTGTAACGACAGGGTGTTTTCGACCCTCGATAACCGACACTAATAAGTTCACCGTATAGAGAGACGAGCAATCGAGTGCCGGAAATACTAGGTTGTTAGGCTTTAAGAAGAAAGAGATAGAAGACGAAAAAGAAACAACAACAACAACAACAACAACAACATAGAATCTCACAATCGCGGCGGAACAAAATATAATATAAAATAACAACATTTATACAAAAGAAAGCTATACCTGTTATTAAACATATAGGTTATTAGAGTACAATCTGTGAGGAATGCGGAATATGGATCTTAAGGCTAGGAATAACACTAGAGGGAGGGTGAATAGTGTTTTTAAGAAATTACTAAATCTTTTTGAGTTTATATTAATTTAAACACAAATGTATGCAATATTCAGACACAAATATAATCACAGAAACAAACACAGATGCAGAAATAAAGTAAATGCAGTAAAGGAAAGAACACACCGGATTTTATACTGGTTCGGAGTTACCCTACATCCAGTCCCGCACAACTAAGTACGGATTTCCTTTCAAAAGCAATTCAACAATTACAACCCTCGGTTTCAAGGCTACGAGGTACACCCTCCAGAATCACAATCCTCTGGGTAGAGATACTTAATTTTATGGGCAACAAGTTCACCCAATTGATTTCCAAGGCTACAATCACACCTTTTCTCGCTTGGTTGATTTCCAAGGCTACAATCACACCTTTTCTCGCTAGATAGATTACAAAGAAGCCTATAACTCTGAATAGCACTTGGATCTTGTTAAGATAGAGAATCAAACCAGAGATAATCTAGTTAGATTCAATGTTGATTTCGGTAGAGTAATGATAGAATTTTGAATAAGAAAATGTGGAAGAAGAAGAGAAGTGAAAAACCAGAAAATCTGATGTTAAAATTCGTTGAAACTAACCCCTATTTATAGAAAAACAACAGTCATGTCCATTCGTGAAAGGTTATGGCGAATAGACACTTCTTTTGAAATTCAAACTTTTGAATCTAACTGTCACTATGTCGACATGGGGTACTAGGGCATGTCGACATCCCAAAGGAAATTTTGATGTTTTGTTTTTCTTTGAAAATAACATTTATCTTATATTAAAACTATTTTAAACTTTATAAATATACTTGACTATAGATAAAATACATAGATAAATATAGAGAATAATATATATATAATTTTTCTATAATTTTATATTTAAATCTAAGTATAAAGATAGTTTAAACAAACGAAGTTTAAAAACACGAGTTTATTAAAAACAAAAACAAAGAATATTTTAAGACTAAAACATCTTTTTGAAAATCATTTGAAAAGATAATTTTTAAGGCTAAAACATTTTGAAAAGCAGTTTTGAAAATCATTCTCAAGTAGTTTTGAAAATCATTTTTGAAGTAGTTTTGCAAGCTTCTTCCTGCAGAATATCTCATCATGTCAGGACTCAAGACCTTGTACAAAACCAGGATGTTCGTGGGTTTGTAAGCCACTTGTCGTGGGTTTGTTAGCCACTTGTCGTGGGTTTGTAAGCCACTAAAAAGGTAGAAATGGGTTCCATCCCAAATGAAAAAAGGAGTGAAGATTTCAGTGCTATTGTGAAGTTTTAACATAATTCTAGACTCAATACTTATCTTGAAATCTTGAACTCTTGATAATCTTGATACTCATGAGTCTTCAATCTTGATATCTTGAATCTCTATACTGTACAGTCTTCATTCTTAGTACCTGCATGGTTAAATCCTGCATATACATATATATCTAAAATATAATGTTAGTATTTATATTTTATAATCTTATTCTAAGGTTGTTGTCATCAAAACCATCATCTAAAGGACTAACAATCTCCCCCTTTTTGATGATGACAACCTTTGTTTATAAAATATTACTTCTATCCTAATAACTCCCTCTAAATCTAATAACTCCCCCTTAATCTATGCCTAACTACCCTATTTTATATTTCTCCCCCTTTGTCATCAACAAAAACAAACTAACTCTAAATTATTTAACTCTTAGTCTAATATCCTATATGATGATAGTGTTATCATCAATACTTACTTGTAAACCTAAAACTTAGTCCTAAATTACAAACTCTCCTAACTAAGAATCTATATAATAATACTTTTAATAGAACATATATAAGAACACAGATTATTTATTAATTATATATCTGTTTATATTTACATTTTTCGTAGAGATCGTAAAAAAAACAACAAATAGAAAAGAATGAAAAGAAACTAATGTGTGTCTTTGAACATAGGAGATCTATGAACCGAACAATTTGGATACTGGAAACAGAAATTTCCACGTTGTTCGACAAGATTTCCATCTTTGTCAAAGCACACTTCGCCAATGCAAACAACTTTGTCATTGTCTTCCGCATGCTCTTCTTCCATTGGTTATTATTCTTCTTCTTCACTTTCCTCTTGTTCATGGTCTCCTTAAGAGTCCTCGTTAATCAAGATTGGGTTAGCATGATTATTATCCATAAGAATTTTTTGTAAATTCCTAAGGATTTTGCCTTGCCTCTCTTGTTCTTTGTCCATTCGAAGTTGCATCACTTGGATTTTAGTCATTAACTGAAGGGTATCTTTCAGAGAATCCTCCATTTTCGTTACACGAGTGAGCGTTGATTGTTGAAACGGACCAGAAGTAGGCGATGGGAACGAAAAGGTTGATTTTAAGTTTGATTTGGAAGAGGAGGCCATTGATAAATTGATCTCAGAAGATAGAACAGAAAGAGAACAGAGAGAATGAAGAAAATTTCGAAATAGGAGAAATTTATAACCACTTATTTGAATTTTGGTGGGGAAAAATTTAAAATTTAAAAACGTTATATGTCGACATGGGTCTAGTGAGGATGTCGACGTGGTACTTGTATTTTTACCTTTTTAATTTATTTTGAATTAATTTTAATTATACTCGTTATTTATATTTTATATTTCAGTTAATGAACAAATACTTAATTCTCTTCTTAATTTAGTAAATGTAGATTCATTTAAGGGTTTTGTTAAGATATCGGCAATTTGATTTTCAGAATTGATATAGTCGAGAGTAATTACTTCTCTACTTATATTATCTCTGAGAAAATAGTGTCTGATATCAATATGTTTAGTTCGAGCATGTTGAGTAGTATTTTTGGATAAATTTATTCCACTAGTTCAAAATAAATTGGTGATTTTGAGATATTTAAACCAAAATCTTTTAAAGTTTGTTGTATATATATTACTTGAGAACAAGCCAAAGCAGCAGAAATATACTATGCTTCAGTTGTTGATAGAGAAACTGTGTTTTGCTTTTTACTAAACCAGGAAATCAGAGAATGCTGTGATAACCCTGATTTTATGAACAAGTTTTATAATTTAATTTAATATACTTGTTTGAATTATTTTTGGTTTCCTAGGAAAAATATATATGATAAGTTGACCATAAATATATATTGGGTAAATATTGATAAGTATACAAGATGATATATGTATATACTTCTCTAAAAAAAAGAGTAGAAAATTATTTGTAAGCTAACTATAAATACATGAACATGACAGAATATGAATGTGCCATTGAAACAAGTCTAGGGTAAGGGAAATAAAGACTTAGGCAGAAATAAAAATATAGATAGTGTACAGGCATTTTAAACAAAGGCTGGCTAAAGAAAATTATTAGAAATTGCATGAAAATAGTATGAGTTGTTGGAAAATACTTCATCCACTTTTAGCAATTTTCTTAGCTTTAGAGATATCATGCAAATATGGTGAGTGAGGTAATAAAGTGTAAATTTCTGTTAATAGAACCAGGGACCATTTACCCAATTGCTCTTAAAAATTGAAAGAGAGGCTGATCATAAGTTGTAGGGTAGAATTGACATTGGGTAAATTCTAAAACCCTAGAGGCAGCCAAGGTCTGGTATAAAAGAGGGTTAAGGGTGAAAGGATCTGTCACCATTTTCTTTAAATAAATATACAGAAAATATAGACAGTTAGCAAAAGAGAAAAACTGAGAAGCACTGGCCATTAGAGACAAGTAGGAGATAACAGATCAAAAGGAAAGGATTAAGGTGAGTAATCTCACTGAAAATTGGCATTAAGTCCTGAATATTGAGGCAGCCTAAATGGTTTGTGTTTTTAATTAATCTGTGCTTGTTTTATGGGATTGATGTGTTGATGATCTGTTTAAATAATGTGTGTGAACATATCCAGAAAATATATTGGTGACTTTCATGTTTGAATAATTATTGTATCATGAATTATCTTTGAGATGGGATGTTTTCTTTTATGTGACTGCTGCATATAAATTAATTCATGGGAATTCCAGGAATATATGATATAAGTCTATGGTCTAAAATGGAAAACAAATGGGACTGTAGCATAAAGTGGTTGCTGCTTATGTCTCAAGAATAAAATGTGGTAACATAGAAGTGTAATGTTATACTTGTGCTGAACTTCTATGATTACAAATAAATCCAAATAAGATTAGAAGCTTGTGGTTTAGTCAGATCTTATGAATCTGTGAGTATCTGATTAAGCCAGAGGAAAATGGATGCATCAAGACAAACTAAACATGACCATACATTTATAGGCATGATTCCTCAGAAGAAAACCCCATGATTTAAATAATATGTACACTGAGAAATCAAACTAGCTTGTGTGAATAAATCTATGATTATGAAAAGATGATCTGTTATTCTTTGAACATATACATGATGGTTGAGTTATTTATTTTCTCTGATTGATGTATGAGATGCAGAAGGGATTAGCATGAATGGGGGAAAGAGGGAAAATGAACACTTAGTAATATAACTAAGGATTTGGATCTTAGGGCTACAAAGTATGGCTTGGCAAGGGAAATATTGCAAGCTCACACATGGTATGATTATACCCAGGGGCCTGAGTGTGCTGGGTTAACAGTGAATATGCCCTAGACAGTGTGTGTTTTAATAGAAAGAAAGTAGCTAAAGTCCATCATAAAAATACCTGAGATTGAATTTGGAGAATAAGTTCACAGGTAGGTTGGGTAAAATCCCTGATAGCCAGAAAGATTATAAATAAGAAAAATGATTAAATGATGATTATTATATGTTTGTGCTCTCTGAAATAAATCCATTGAATCATGTATTTTTATGTTATGCATTAATAAACATGCACAGGTGGTAGAGGTATGTATACAAGAAAAACATTGCTTTACTTGATCTGTTTAAAAGTTATTTAAATTTTCAGTAAGATTATTCATACCAGACAATTTAGTTTGACCCTTTGTGTGTTTGTATACCATTGGGTGTCTCATCTTTTGATGAGGCAGCTCGTGGTGATTGTGCAGGTAAATAGGCATTTTCTTGATCAAGAATTGGATGAATTAGCTGCTAAGGAAATGGATATAATAGTTACAGACTCAAGGATATTAAATAGATGTTAAATTGGACTTGTGTTATGAAATGTTAGTTAAGTTGTTTTGGGAGAAAACTGATGTAATGCTATTTTCTATCTGCAAGTATTGAACTACTCATGAGATTTCTATTAACAGTTGCAAGTTGCTTTTGAGAATGTTTTATTAAGTGAAATTTATAGTAATAACTCCCTGAATGCTTAACCTAAGTGTGCAACAATAAGAATAATTTGAAATGATCTGTAAATTGGAAATTTAAAAGGGTAACCTGAGATCTGTTGTAAGTATTAATGGAAAAAAAATAGGTAGGATGAAAACCCAGATTAGTTTGTATAGGATGTGTGTAAAGTAGCAGAGGAATTCCGGCTAACATGACCAATTTTGTCAAGCCTGGGTTCAACCAGCCTATTACCCTAAGCTAATTGATTAAGAAATATAACAAATAAAGCAAACCAGAAAACCAGGATAGTCATATTGAAAATATATGTTACCTGAAATCACTCTGACACACACATGCACACAGATCACAGACACACACATGCACACAGAACACAGATACACACATGCACACAGAATACATATATACACACTTGCATAAGGGATAATTAAGCATTCAGTAGATCTAAATTCTTGGAGATCTAAACTAACTTTAAACTAGAAAAAAATAACATCTAGAATTTGTGAAAAATTAATAAGGTAGAAAAGCTTTCTGGAAATTATTTTTGCCATGAGAAATTTTATAGAAAATCCCAAAATAAAATTCTCTGCATCCAAAATTCTTTTACTCTGATAAAAGAAAGGGAAAACCTTAAAGTATCATTTATACATGATTTCTTGAATGTAAGTTAGGTGACTTGATTACAACAATATTTTTATATTGGTGAAAAGATCCTGGACAGTAGAGAAAGGATGTTCTCTTGAATAGATGATCACTATATATATTGGTAAAAAAAACTTTATGTAAAAAGTGGGTCATCTCAAATGCCCTAAAAAGTGACAAGTTCCACTTGTACTTTTTCGGTCTGATTTACAACCAGCATAATCAGCATCATAGTAAGATATTAAATCAAACGAATCATTTTTAGGATAAAATAAGCCATAATCAAAGGTGTATTTAACATATCTTATAATACGTTTTATAGCTTTTAAGTGAGTTTCTTTAGGTTGGGATTGATACCTTGCACAGAGACAGACACTATGCATGATATCAGGTCTACTCGTAGTGATATAGAGTAGTGATCCAATCATTCCTCTATATAATTTTTGATCTACATCTTTCGAGAGATCTTCTTTACTAAGGTACTCATAGGTTGCCATGGGAGTGGGTTTTCCACTCGTAGTAGTCAAACCAAATTTACTAACTAGGTCTTTAGCATATTTTTCTTGACTAATAAAGATACCATTATCTAATTGTTTTATTTGTAATCCTAAAAAGAAGTTTAATTCACCCATATGACTCATCTCAAACTCTTTTGTCATTATTTCAGAAAATTCTTTATTCATTTTAAAATTAGTTGGTCCAAAAATGATATCATCTACGTAGACTTGTACTAGTTGAATATCATTCTTATTTCTTTTAATAAAAAGAGTATTATCTACTTTACCTATTTCAAAATTTGATTGTAACAAGTAAGATCTTAGTCTATCATACCAGGCTCTAGGAGCTTGCTTTAGACCATATAGAGCTTTCTTAAATTTGTAAACATGATTTGGAAATTTATCATTTTCAAAAAGTGGTGGTTGTTTAACAAATACTTCTTCTTTTACAAAACCATTCAAAAATGCACTTTTAACATCCATTTGAAATAATTTGAAATTATTATGATTTGCGAAAGCAAGTAGAATCCAAATAGCTTCTAATCTTGCTACAGGGGCAAAGGTTTCATCAAAATATATTCCTTCTTCTTGACAATAACCTTGAGCGACTAACCGGGCTTTATTTCTAACAACCTATCCTTGTTCATTCATTTTATTTTTATAAACCCATTTAGTTCCAATTGATGTTTTATTTTCAGGTCTAGGAACAAGTTCCCAAACATCATTTCGAGTGAATTGATTTAATTCTTCTTGCATAGCCAAAATTCATGAATCATCAGTTGATGCTTCTTCTGGATTTTTGGGTTCAATTCTTGATATAAAAGCTACATTACTCATTTGACTTAGTTGGTTTCTAGTTTTAACAACAGATTTCATATCTCCAAGTATATTTTCTATAGGGTGATCTTTTAAAAGTTTAATCCTTTTATTAGGATGATTTAATTCATTATTAGTTTCAGTTGACTCTTGGTTTTAAGTGATTAAATCCTCTTCATCATTTATTTCTTCAAAATTTTTGAAATTTTCATCAAATGAAACATGCATTGTTTCTTCGATGGTATTAGTTCTTAAATTAAATACTTTGTATGCTTTACTTCTATTAGAATATCCGATAAAGATACCTTTATCGGATTTAGGATTAAATTTATCTAAGTTATCTTTTTTATTTAAAATAAAACATTTACTTCCAAAAATTCTAAAATAAGATACCTTAGGTTTCTTTGAGTAAATAAGTTCATAAGATGTCTTATCAGTTAAAGGTCTAATTAAAATTCTATTTAAAATATAACAGGCGGTAGCAACTGCTTCTGCCCAAAAGTACTTTGGTAAATTACTATCATAAATCATAGTTCTCGCACACTCTTGAATCGTCCTATTTTTACGTTCTACTACTCCGTTTTGTTGTGGAGTTCTTGGAAATGAAAATTTGTGAGTTATTCCTTTTTTATTGCAGAATTCTTCAAACTTTTCATTTTCAAATTCACCACCGTGATCACTACGGATAGATATAATTTTTTGAGAAAATTGATTTTGAACCCTTTTTGAAAAATACTTAAAACATTCAAAAGTATCACTTTTATGTTTCAAAAATATTGTCCATGTAAATCTAGAATAATCATCTACACTTACAAAAACATATTTACTGTGATTTAATGACTGAATTTGAGATGGGCCAAATAAATCAAGATGAAGTAATTCAAGAGGTTTTGAAGTTGAAATCAAATCTTTTAATTTAAAGGAACTTTTTCTAAGTTTTCCTAGTTGACATGCATCACATAGACTATCTACTTTAAAATTCATTTTAGGGAGGCCTCTTACTATATCATGTTTTGACAGTCTAGATAAGAGTTTGAAATTAAAATGCCCAAATCTCTTATGCCAAATCCAAGGGTCACTTGCATTTGCCAAAAGACACAAGTTATCATTTGAAATTTTTATACTAAGAATATAAATATTCTTTTTCCTAATTCCCTAAAATATTTTGGTTGAATTATTATCTTCAATGTGACACTTATCTTTTTCAAATTTAATTTTATATCCTTTATCGCATAGTTGACTTATACTTAGCAGATTGTGTTTCAGATTCTTAACTAGCAAAACATTAGTAATAATAGGAGTTTCAGAGTTACCGACTTTGCCGATGCCGATCACATAACCTTTTGAATTGTCTCCAAAGTTAACCAGTCCTTCGTCTTTGTATATTATATCATTCAACATATCTGGATTCCCAGTCATGTGTCTAGAACATCCACTATCGAGTATCCATTTGTTCTTTTTGATCTGCACAGTTTGTTTGTTCTAGATTGATTCCTCAACTCCCATAAAGCATGATTCCTGCACATCAAACAATCTTAGTAGACAACTTGTATTTGAATATTGATTATATGCAGACTCAAGAGACAATGATGATCTGAATATTTCTAAAAATGCATTAACAAATTTCTTAAACATAGCCATTTAAAAAAAATCAAAAATCAGATTATGACACTTTTGAAAACCTTGCTCTGATACCAAATGTGAGGAATGCGGAATATGGATCTTAAGGCTAGGAATAACACTAGAGGGGGGGTGAATAGTGTTTTTAAGAAATTACTAAATCTTTTTGAGTTTATATTAATTTAAACACAAATGTATGCAATATTCAGACACAAATATAATCACAGAAACAAACACAGATGCAGAAATAAAGTAAATGCAGTAAAGGAAAGAACACACCGGATTTTATACTGGTTCGGAGTTACCCTACATCCAGTCCCGCACAACTAAGTACGAATTTCCTTTCAAAAGAAATTCAACAATTACAACCCTCGGTTTCAAGGCTACGAGGTACACCCTCCAGAATCACAATCCTCTAGGTAGAGATACTTGATTTTACGGGCAACAAGTTCACCCAATTGATTTCCAAGGCTACAATCACACCTTTTCTCGCTTGATTGATTTCCAAGGCTACAATCACACCTTTTCTCGCTAGATAGATTACAAAGAAGCCTATAACTCTGAATAGCACTTGGATCTTGTTGAGATAGGGATAGAGAATCAAACCAGAGATAATCTAGTTAGATTCAATGTTGATTTCGGTAGAGTAATGATAGAATTTTGAATAAGAAAATGTGGAAGAAGAAGAGAAGTGAAAAACCAGAAAATCTGATGTTAAAATTCGTTGAAACTAACCCCTATTTATAGAAAAACAACAATCATGTCCATTCGTGAAAGGTTATGGCGAATAGACACTTCTTTTGAAATTCAAACTTTTGAATCTAACTATCACTATGTCGACATGGGGTACTAGGGCATGTCGACATCCCAAAGGAAATTTTGATGTTTTGTTTTTCTTTGAAAATAACCTTTATCTTATATTAAAACTATTTTAAACTTTATAAATATACTTGACTATAGATAAAATACATAGATAAATATAGAGAATAATATATATATAATTTTTCTATAATTTTATATTTAAATCTAAGTATAAAGATAGTTTAAACAAACGAAGTTTAAAAACACGAGTTTATTAAAAACAAAAACAATGAATATTTTAAGACTAAAACATCTTTTTGAAAATCATTTGAAAAGATAATTTTTAAGGCTAAAACATTTTGAAAAGCAATTTTGAAAATCATTCTCAAGTAGTTTTGAAAATCATTTTTGAAGTAGTTTTGCAAGCTTCTTCCTATAGAATATCTCATCATGTCAGGACTCGAGAACTTGTACAAAACCAGGATGTTCGTGGGTTTGTAAGCCACTTGTTGTGGGTTTGTAAGCCACTTGTCGTGGGTTTGTAAGCCACTAAAAAGGTAGAAATGGGTTCCATCCCAAAAGAAAAATGGAGTGAAGATTTCAGTGCTATTGTGAAGTTTTAACATAATTCTAGACTCAATACTTATCTTGAAATCTTGAACTCTTGATAATCTTGATACTCATGAGTCTTCAATCTTGATATCTTGAATCTCTATACTGTACAATCTTCATTCTTGGTACCTGCATGGTTAAATCCTGCATATACATATATATCTAAACTATAATGTTAGTATTTATATTTTATAATCTTATTCTAAGGTTGTTGTCATCAAAACCATCATCTCAAGGACTAACACAATCATCAATATATAAAACTGGACAGTTATAATAACTTGTCCTCAAATGCTGAATATACCGCCTACAGTACACAGCGGAATATCATCAAATACATGCAATACATCTCTGCCATCCAGCTCGTCTCCTGAGTTCCAAAGCGACCTATCTTGAAATTCTGTAATACTCGGTCTGACCCGAGCATTACAATAAAGTAACACCCGAGTCAAGCAGGAAACCAGCGTGAGTAAAACACACTTAATTTGAAATACTTAAGTTATAAAAATCTTTTGGAAAACCAGGGTAACTCATAAAAACACGTCTAGTTTTTATCTTATTAAAACCAAAAAACTTTTACAGAAATCCATCAATATTGCAATAGTGTCCAAGTACAATTACTTGTTTAAAATGGTCGAATTCGTTAAATTTATCCAAATTTCAGCATATTAGACTCTATAATCCAAAACCATAAAGGTTCATAGTGATTATCAAATCGAAGTGGTTCCGGATAACATTGATTTCCGATCCCGGTCCCTTCGAATTCAAGTAATAAATTTTAAAGGGTAAATTATTTAAAATGAATAATTTATTATTTATGGTGATAATATTCACATATGGTAATTTATTACAGATGTTTATTTCAATAAAACGTATCATCATTTTAATCTAACTATTTTAACTCGTTTGACCACTTGATGGTACAGACAAGAATAATTGAAATAAATATCCAATAGGATTAACCCAAGATATGGATTGTACTAATTTAACGATCAATATCCGATATCAAAACAATTCACACATCAGGATTTAATTAACTTTAATCAACCGAGTCCATTTATATTCTAAATCCAACTAATTACAAATTAAAGAATTATAAAATAATTTATTATTAGTTGATCAAAGTTTAACACTCTATTTAATATCTAATTTGTTAATTTACATAGTTTTAAGTCAAATAATAATAATATAATTAATTACCCATTTTAATTATAAAATATCATTAGCTTTAAATTACGGAAAAAAATCCATAACACTAATCTATAATACCGGTAATAGGATTAAGATGTAAAAAGTCTTCATGTTGGTTTAGATTTAAATTGACAAATAGATTTAGAGTTTTTTTAAAAAAAAAATAAGTTATCATATAAATATATATAAGTTCCATTTTTTCTCTTTTCCCATTTCTTTTTCTTCCTTTTTCCTTTTCCTTTCTTTCTTTTTATTTTTCCTTTTCCTTTCTTTCTTTTTTTTCATTTTCCTTTCTTTCGTTTTCTTTTTCCTTTTCCTTTTTCTTTGGCCCATAACCACCCGACCTAAAACTCCTCCCCCTCTTCTCTTCTTTCCAGTTCTTACTCTTTCCTCTGTTCTTCCTTTATTTCAAAACGACAACCCAGTCGTGCATCATCTAAGCATGCACTTGCACACTTACTTCCCGTCGAACAGCTCACCGTCGAACATCTCCGGATGCCATCCATGACCAACCCACTTCGACTACACACTCGAAAACACGAACGCGACCTTGGTCGAAAATTTGAAATGCTCCACCCAAAATGGAATGAAACCCAGTCCCCCCTTCATCACCTTACCACGACCACCAGTGACCACCGTCATTTCCCAAACCCTGCCTGAAGCTTCGCCGTCACCTACTCCTCCTTTCCCCCCCCCCCCCCATACCGCACTACTCCCTAGGCCCCTCGACGCCGTAGTTACCTTGAAACCCAAACCCACAAACTAACCAGCTTAAACCCTAAATCTACCGCCACACGACAACACACTCCACCGGGGAGGGCCGCACCATTTTTCCCATCTCCACCATTACCCAAGCTACCCCCACAACCAACGCCATGCCACCATGTCGTCATGGCTGCCAGAATTTCACTGAAACCTGAAATTTTGGTCACATCCCTCTTACTCACTCGATACAAGACTAAAACCACCAAACCACTTAGAAAAATCCTCATTTTCGAAGACAATAGCTTTCATATGATCCAAGGATTCAAATTTTGACATTAATTCATTTGTCATTTCTGGGCTCTTTACTGTAAAATGCCCTTTCTTCCTCTATACTTCATGTTGGATTACAGAACGATTTTTAAAATAAATTATATCTGAAAACGAACACGTTTCCCTTTGGAATCAAAAGCTAAAACAATTTAGATAGGGAGATAGAGATTTCTAAAGTTGAAATATCTTAACTATTTTCAAAAACCGAGGTGGTATACAGGTTCTTTGAGTTACAGGTTGTACAAGCATGTCTGAACATATATATATATATATAAGACATAGATACCTATTAACACATGAATCTTAACATAATCAACGGTTCATTCAAAGCCCAGGTATGCAGATGCATACATAGTTTCCAGTAAATAATAATTTAAAGTTTTACTCACTGTCTTTAAAGATGATGAACTCTGCTCTTTTGTTCTAGCTTCAAGTCTTTACTGTCTGGATCTTTTGAAGTTTAGTGGCAGATTATTCTTTTTTATATATGAGTAAGAACAAGTGAACAAGCTCAGTTATGTTTATATAGAAGATGAAAGCAAATAGTGGAGTAGCGTGGCTATGTACATATAGATAGGCTGAACATCATGTACAGGCTTTCTTTTTTTCCATTTTATTTTCCAGTTGCTTTGAAAATATGATTGACTTGATAAAAAAATGACTAAATTTTGATAAGTTGATTGAATTGAAAACGTGAGTGATTTGATCTTTTATGGCTTGATTAAATGTGCATTTAATTTTATCTTAAGTTGATTTAATGTTGGTACTTGAATTGATGTTTTTGCCATGATGATGTTCCCTTATATGTTTATATACAATTATATGTATATATATGGATATGCATACCTTTGCTCTATTTTATCATGAATACTTATATACATATGCATACATGTACAATTACCTTCTTCCTTTAAATATATACATATCCATTTTATCACATTTACACACACATATATATAAATATATATATATATATATATATATATATTAAGATACACACATGCTTACATATAGAAATTTATATTCCTATATGCATTACTTCTATAAACATTTAACCATATACATATATGGTCAAAATTTTGAGATTTTGCCATTATGAAGCTTGTACATTCATGTGTATATATACTTATTCACATATACAATATTTTTATAAATATATATATATATATATATATATATATATATATATATTTACTTATCCACTATTTTACATAACTTATATACATATACATTTACTTATGCATATTTGGTCATCATACATACATATATATATATATATATTCACATTATTCCCTATTTATATATATATTACTTCATATGGACATATATACATATATGTGTATTTATATATAAATATATATATATATATAAACATCATAAGCTTGTATATATTTATATATATACAAGTACATGGATATTATGTCTTAAATTTTTAAATGGTGGAGTTTATATACATATATCAACAAAATCAATCATATCAGAAATTATATAATTCAATATTTAGTAAGGTTTTTAATAAATTTATAGATTCAGATATTTTAATTATCAAAAAATTTATCTATTCGACTAATAAAAGTTTATATTCCAATAATTTAATCAGTTAATTGCCCAATATTCGATGGCTAAAATCCAGGTCGTTACATTGAAACACTAGGCCGAAAGGCCAAATCGTACCTTTCAAAACCTTTAAAAATTAACCTTTCGAAATCATTGAAGGTATCCCTTCGAAAGCTTTATAAACCATAGACATCCTCTTTCCAAAATTCTTTAAACTTGCCTTTCAAAAGCATTGGAAACCTTCCATTTAAAACCCAAGTGAACCTTTCGAAAATATTAGGGTATCTCTCCTTCGAAACCTACATTATATACCTTTCGAAAGTATTAAAACTCCTTGCTTAAAAAAACCTTTCGAAAGCATTAGGTCCAAGTAAAAGTTTGTGGAACATAGCATCGAAACCTATAAAACCATTTCTTTTGAAAGCATTGGGTTTAACTTTCAATATATTTAAGGGTCTTAAAAGAACTAGGGTGAAAGCAACTCTTTCGAAAGCATTATTCCTAAGTAAAAGAAAGTGGATGGTTTCGAAACCAACCCTTTCGAAAGCATGGAGAAGCGGCTTCAAAGTTTAAGGCAAAAGAGCCCCTTCGAAGGCATTGATTTGAAAGGTTGAATGCGACAGTAGGGGTTTCGACCCCTTCGAATGTTTAACGACCCGCCAATCCGTACAGTTCAAGCCAACAATAAACCAAGGAGAAACTTTTATATACATATATCCATCAAAGTACAACAACAATCATAATCATCAGCTTGGACGGTTATAACAACCTGTCCTCACAATTGCTGATGATTTCAACAACAAAACAACGAAAATAAATCATATACGTAAATATGATTTGAAGACCTCCAACTCGTCTTCTGAGCTCCAATGCATCCAAATAAAATCTGTAAATATGCTTGGTTTGACCCGAGCATTATAATAAAATAATACCCGAGTCCGTCTGGAAAACCAATGTGAGAAAACACACCAAATTGGATTTTAAAGTTCTAGAAAACCATTTGAAATCAAAAGTATCTCGTAAGACCACGTTGCACATAATCACGGATGAGTTTTTACCTTACGATAACCAAAACATTTTCTATAGAAAATCCATTTATATTATACTAATGTCTAAGATACAAATACTTATTAATCTTAGCCAAAATTGTTACATTATTAAATTCCATCATACTAGATTCTACAATCAAAATTGTCAAGGCACATATTGGAGATTGGATTTCATAATATGACAAGGTAAGGAACTACCTTCCGAAGGTACATCTTTAGATAAATGCACCGGGGTCTGACAAGAACATCTTGTACTCCTGCCACACAGGACTGGCCTACCATTTGACTAGTAGTACCGAATATGATCACCTCGCTTTGAGCCCCGAAGCATACAAATGAGAGATAATAACCGATCTAGATTTGGAATGACCATACCCTACTTGGGAGCGACCCACTTGGCCCTGCTACATGCCCGATTTTTTCGTTTCCAAGTTGATGAGGTTCGAGGCTACGTTTTACCTTTTTATAGCACTTCCCACTTGGAATGCTAACACTACCCTCCAGGCAACAATGCAATATCATCATTCATCCATATAAGTTCATTTTGGGACTGAACGAAACACTTGAGAGCTTTATCTTCAATTCCATCATCTTCAAGATGTCTTCACTTCAAAACGCATTCGTTGGATCGAAGTGGTTTCGGGTAATATACCTGATCCCAGTTCCTTTAAAACAACTTTTCGATAATTCTCGGTAAACTCAACCTCGGTTCTTTAGGAAATAAACAGTCAAAGGTAAGATCAGAGATCACCTCCTAACCGTTAGTGGACGATTTCCTTATCATTATCCTAGGAGAACGAAATGAGATTTATATGCACAGTACAGCATAATCGGAGATAACTGTGTCATACAACTCATGTGTTTCTCCTAGATATTTCCAAAGTTACATTTGGGTTTAATTTCGATAGTCGGTTATTTAACTATCGAATAACAAACATACAATCAGGGATTTATTTCATAGGGAAAACCAACATTGTTTAAGCACATAAGCAATGACTAGCCTATTTTAATAAATCTTTCATTCGTAAAAAAATCACTTTGTAATTTACCTGTATAAAAATACTTTTACAAAGGTATAACCACAAATCCCTATATTTCAATACTTAGAAAATATCCATATACTTATCTCAATGGTATAAGTATATTCATAAAACTAAGAAAGACTTTCTTTTTATTTGATTAAAAAATCATTTATAAAATTGCTTATAATTCTCTAAAAACATTTATAATCCATTTTATAAATCTTCTGGAGCCTTTATAAAGTTCTTTTATACATTTCAATCGCTCATAAATCCTTTTTGTACATTTCTAAAATCATTTATAAAGCCATTATAAATCCATAAAACCATTTATAAAACTCCTTTTATAAATCTATAAACCCGTTTCTAAAATTCGTTTATAAATACCTAACCATTTATAAACTCTTTACCTTATAAATAACCTTCCCTTAAGTCTTCAAACCGTTTTATAAACTCGTTTATAAAATCCAAGTCTTTCAACTCTCTTCATGGGTCTCGGAAACATTTAAAAATAATTAAAAATATTTTCACTTCAAAACACCATTATATAATAATAATTATTTACAATAAACATTATAAATAAATGAAAACTATTAACTTTAAAACATCTTAAAAATAATAATTGATAATTTCAAAATATTGTTTATGAAACAATAATAATTAATCTTTACCATATTTATAAATAATAATAATTTATTTTCAAATCCTTATTAATAATCCTTATTATTAGTTCCAAACCATAATTATTCGTGGAATAATTAACCTTTCCAAATATTAACATTTTGATAAATACTTTAAAACAATATTAACTATGTGCAAATAACTTTAAAAACAACACTAATATAATTAAATAATTTTTAAAAAATATTAATATAATTAAATAATTTTAAAGAATATTAAAATATAATCAAATAACTTTTAAACAAAATATTAATATAATTAAATAACTTTAACACAAAATATTAAATATAATTAAATAACTTTAAAATAAAATATTAATATAATTAAATAACTTTAACACAAAATATTGATATAATTAAATAACTTAAACACAAAATATTAAATATAATTAAATAACTTTAAAACAAAATATTTTCGAAACTCCATTTCGGATTTAAAAATCATTTCCTGTCTCAAAACCCAATTCCAACTCAAACAGCAATTTATAGTATTTTTAAAATACTAATTTGAGGCCAATAGCCACCCAACACTTAACCAATATCAATATTGATTTTCTATCACTATTCGGTCTTGGTTTTTAAACATATAACGATGATATAACTGTAGTATTCACAATCAGGTTCATTTTCAATAATCCATATAAAATAAATATTATTGAAATAATTCAACGATAGTGAGAAATCATGTTGGATCCTTCCCGCATGTTTCCCCCTGCATCACAAACAGTATATAAGCAAATAATATAAATCAACCGCTTCGAGGTGGGATTCGTATACAAAGGGTCATCCGCTCTTACATGGGAACGTAATAGGGTCTCATTCGCTCCAGGGTTGGGAATATATCCAAACCAACTAATAAATATAGTAATTCATCCGAAAAATCATTCAACAATTTTTATCAACTATATATCATACTAGTCAACCAAAAAGGTGAGTTTACCTCACTTTGATTTTTAGATTCGCCAAACATTCTATTTTGAATTAAATTGGACGAACGTCCAATTTTAATCCAAATTTCCCACTACCTTTGAATTCGTCCAATCCAAGTCCATTACGTAGATAATCTCGATATGAATGCAACGGCGAAGACGGCGCCTCAATCGGACCTTGTATGAATAAGATACGATTGTTAGAACATAGAGATAATTAAATAAAAATTAATTTTCCAAAAACATAATTAATCTCGTTAATTACCATACTCATCCCCTCCTTCCATCTTTAAACTTCCCGCTTCCACACCAAACCCTTGACCTCGGTTTGACCATTGCTCCTCCCCCCTAGGATATCAATCAACGTCGCCACCATCGCCAATCACTTTCACTTCGCGAACCCCACCCGATGGACATCACTACGTCAACTCCGGTTACCCCCTTAAAATCGCGACTGTCACCTACTCCTTGTCGCTGCAGTAGGTCGTGACGCCTATAAGATGACCGCGCCACCTCCAATCGGCCTCAACTGCTCAGAAATTTGCAAAAGACACCAATCCACTCCCCCCATTCCCTATCTCAGCCTCGTATAACTTCGCCAATAACCGAAAAGTCGAGCTTGAAATGGCCACGAATGCGGCCGCTTTGCTGTTGCCTCGCCACGCCAAATCCCATCACAGCCATTGGATCGCTTCCTTATGTCATTGCGCACATTTTCCCTTTAGGTGTCGAAGGCCAGATCGGCCTATGGTGGTAAGGATGAATGGTGGCCATTGGATGGGTGAGGAGGATTTGAATTTTAGGCGAACTAACTTCTGGTTTATAAACGCGAATTGTATAAGGAAGGAGGGTATGGGTATGGCATTAAGCAAGTATTGTGCATGTACTTAGGTGTGGAAAAGGTTTGGCTGAAATATATATATATATATATATATATATATATAATTAAATTTTAAAATATTCATTTTTAACGTCCAAAAATCTCGAACTCCAAATGAGGCTTGCCGCCTAGCATTCTATATGTTATACCCCTATTTCGAACACACTGGAACTTGTCTTGAGACCTAAACCGACCATATGTAGAAGATAGCTTTTCAAACCAATTATTTATATTAATTTCTATGCATTTCGATCTCGCACGACCAAACGATACGTCCAATTGCTATGAAATTCGACGGCATATTATAATTCACTATTGCGAATCCAATGAAACTGGTTTCGTCGAAATTCGAGGCAGTGCCCCGGAAGACTATTTTTACATGTTAATTAAAACGAGTAATTCCAAAAATCAATTTTGTTACTTTAAAATCCATTTAAAAATTTACTATCTTCCTTCTGATTCAAATAGAATTCAAACAACTTTTCGAAATCGTTTCCATTTATATTAAATTCAAGATTCAATTATTTAAACAATTTCAAATATCAATTAACAATTTAATTATCAAATAATTCGCTATATTTGAAACTCAAGTTATTTAACTTATAAAATTAACTTTCCAATATTTAAAATCAATTAAATATTCCAAATTCAAATAACTAAAATTCTGGGTCGCTACATTCTCTCCCCGTAAATGAATTTTGTCCCCGAAATTTCCATGGTAAGTAAAATGTCACAAACCCATTAACTTTTCAAAAATAATTAGTTGAAATAGATTACCAAATTCATTTGAACCTTCTAACTTTCCGAGATCAATTAGTTCAAAAGTTCTTATAAAAACTTTTTCTAAGTCTTCCAAAATCATTCATAGTTATTAACTAATAATATTCCAAAAATCAACTAATATTATTTCAAGTTATAAAAACAAAAATCAAATTTTAGTTATCAAAAAAATTTCCAAAATTCTCAAAACATTTCTAACGCCTTAAATTTACGGAAAATTTTCCAGTGTCCCCTTTGCGCGGCTCAGTCGTAAAAATTTACAATATATATATAATCACAAATATACATCTCATCTTCGAGGATGAGGCATTCCGTAGGGAAATACAGTATGTAATCCGAAATGTGTACCAATTTTAGCATTAGCAATCATATACAACCAATATAACGCGAAAGAGAGCTCCAAATGCGAAGCATATGCCATCCGCTCCTACTAATCACTCAACAACCAATGAGAATATGTACATAGAAAATAATATCACTATATATATAGACTATATCATAACTACATGCAATTTTAGTGAATGTAACAAGAGAACTTATTAAACAAATAACATTCATCCAATTTATTTGTCATCATATATTCAAATGTCGACATTACAGTTTTACACTTTCATTTCTTATTAACATGCAATTGATTCACTTCTAATTTATTCAACCTTATTTTACTAACATTCAATTAATTAACGTTCAATCCATTTGCATTCAATTGATCTACACTCAATTTAAATCAAATTCAATTATTCACATTAATTTGACTTACACTCATCTATTCACATTAAATTGATTTTCATCCAATTCATTTACTTTCATTTGATTTGCATCCAACTAATTACATTCATTTATTGAACATTCATTATTCCATTTCACTAATTTACTTAATTACCCAAATTCAATTCATTCATTACATTAATTCATTTTACTAGTTCACTTCACTAAATTTAATTCATTATCACCATCAATTTTATATTTCTAGCAAACAACATTCCAAAACATATTCAATTCATTTTACAACTTAAGTTCATTTCCATTTTTTTAATTTATTTTATTAGTTCATTTCACTAATCCTTTACAAATCGAATTCTATTTCAATTTCATTTAACTTTGCTTTAGTTAAATTTCATTTCAAAATTCATTTTATTTATCTTAACTTAAGTTAAATTTAATTACCCATCTCAAGTTATAATTTTCATTCCTTAACATTCATATCCAACAAATTTAGAAATTTGTTCTAACTTATCCCTTCCAAATTCATAAGTTGAACTTTTAATTTCATATCTCGCTTCCAAATTTTCTTTTCTTATCTATGTTGTTTTCAAAGTTCAAAGCTTATTATCCTATATTTCCTCAAAACATTTAGATAAGAATTTCAGGAATTTAAACACCCGATTTTATTTCAAATCATTTTGAAATCATATATATACATAACTCCTTTGTATTTCAAATTTCACTCCTGGAATCTAAAACAAATTTGTTTAACCAAAACAAAACTTCAATGGTAGCAATTCATCACTTAGAAACTTGAAAATGAACACTGATGATGCGGCCGTCATCACCGGAATTATTTTCCAGCGACTGAAATGAGTTTAGTGCTTTTTATTTCTTTTAAATCTTATTTTAAAATATTTCTAACAAAAATATTTTTTAAATAATCCTATTATTATTTTTCCAAATTTTTAGAAAAACAATTTCCAAATCAATGGAATTTAAATTCTCAAATTCTTTGTTTTTAAACCATTTCCATTTACAAAATCATATCTATAAATATATTTATGAAATTTTCATTTCCTTTCCACTTATAAATCACATTCACAAATCATATTTATAAATTCACTTTCTTATATAACTTATTTTGCAAATGTTTATCGTTGTTTATATTACAATAATAACAACTTTTATTAGACAACAAACAACAAATGATAATAATCAAATATTATCATGCACTAATAACCAAACACACCATATATAGCTATAATAATTTCTGAAAAATAATTCCTATATATATAAAACATAATTTAGGTAAAATTATTTCATTTTCCCACCTTTAAACCAATACTATGTCGGTTTGCCTTATTTAAGCGTTTAGAAACCCCTATCGATAACATGACGTCCCACGTATCGACCAGAACTCATAAGCCACTCAACAGGTAAACTAACATAATATAAAACCTTTTTATATCATTAACAAATACATGCTCATATATATGCGCTCAAACTCATCTTAGGGTCTCACTTACCCTATCTCAAATGAGTAAATTCCCACCAAAGCCTAGGTGTTCGTTCAACCTAAGCTCTAATACCAACTGTAAAGACCCGCCAATCCGTACAGTTCAAGCTGACAATAAACCACACATGTCCAACCCAAACTGAATGGAAAGAAGGATAGTTATGGGAAAGAAAGAAGAAGAGAAAGAAACTAAAACAATCACATGATCTCACAATCGTAGTGGAACAACATATAATATAAAATGAATAATCTTTACCAAGGAGAAACTATTATATACATACATCCACCAGAGTACAACAACAATCATAATCATCAGCTTGGACAGTTATAACAACATGTCCTCAAAATTGCTGATGATTTCAACAACAAAATAGCGGAAATAAATCATATACGTAAATACGATTTGAAACCTCCAACTCGTCTTTTGAGCTCCAATTCATCCAAAGCAAATCTGTAAATATGCTCGGTCTGACCTGAGCATTACAATAAAATAACACCTTAGTCGGTCTGAAAAACCAGCATGAGAAAACACACCTAATTGGATTTTAAAGTTCTAGAAAACTTGTCAAGATCCTGGACTCGGCCTTCGAAAATCGGCACCCGTACTTCACTTGTACTCAAAATACCACAGATTCAAACACCAAATCTGGCTCTCCGGAGCTTATAACACCATTAAGTATAACAACATAGCGGAAGAAAGAAATAGATGATATCATATCCAACTCCAATGAATACAATATCCAGAATGATATACAACAATGATATCAATATGATACAACAATATCAGAGATAAATAATGATACGGCGGAAATGACATAAGTGATAACTCCAAACGATCTTCAAAAGGAAATGAGTCCACCAACTCCAATATCAAGCTCGAACCATCATCACATACCACTAAGGTAAGCAAGTGCAGTCATCGAGTGAACTCCAAACACTGAACTAGTTCCAGATACTCTACTGAACCTGACTATCTGGAAAAAAACCCAACTCTAGACTGCCCGTGTGGAAAATTATGGGCACCCAGAGTTTAGGACGGGAACAATAAACTCCGAGTCAGTCATGGGACTGGTGTGAGTAACAAAAACAGTTTATCTTTAAAACAAACAACAAAAGAATTATGAACATTGAAATCCGCAATGCTTTTGGAAAATGAAACTACCAAAAGACCTCCCACCACACACACAATGCAATCGCAGACTTGGAGGAGATTTCTTCTTATGATAGTCAAACATGCTTACTACGCAAAAGAAAACTCTTTGATATTATTACTAGTGCATAGTGTACAAAATCATTTCGAAAATACAATATTAATCTTAGCCAGCATAGGTACCATTATACTATGCCTACTATTGCTGCCACATTAAATGGCAGGTTCTACAACTAATACCGTACAAGGTTCGTATTGGAAGATGGATTTCCAACAAATGGTCAGGCTAAGGAACTTCCCACTGTCAATGGGTACGCCTCTAGCGGGACGTTCCGAGAGTCAACCTGCTCTCCGCCAACACAAGGCCGGGTTACCCCTTACACTGGGTAACTACTACACGAATATGCCACCCCCCGGTCCTTTGGGACCTTTATCCGAGGCGCCTCGACAAAAAAACAATCACACAGTAAATGAGATTGGAGCAACCACATAGGTTAAATACCAGGGCTCCATACCTGATATCACCTTTTTCCAGAAGGAAATGACATACCCTAAAGGGAGCGACCCTCATAACCTTGCCACATATTCCTGTTTTGACCATTTCCGGGTTGTGAGGTCCGAAGAGGTCTCGTCCACAAAGCTACGCTTTTTCACAAAGCCACGCTTTGATTAACAAATGATCAATAAATAATCATCACATAGCAACACTCAGCAAGCCACATTACCAAATTGGGAATATATCGCTGATAACCTTCAACTACATAACCTCTGAGCTCGTACATCTTAGAGAAGGGTGTTAAGCTAAATGAATAAATTCTCCGCCACCAACAGAAATGTATTTGAAAGAAATCAGCTTTATATCTCAAAGTGTAGTGTCAGACATACAACCATACAAGTCTGTTCCGGGTTCGAACAGAACCGAAGTCACTTCCAAAGAAGCCCTTGCAATCCGGGTATTCACAATCCCGATCGAACTTCCCATCACTTAGTGAATATCTATACCGGGCGCTACTCGGTGCAGAGACAATCGATAGGTTATCATATCGTTTTCACAAATACCCGGTCTTCACCACCGGTCTTCAACTGCTATCCATATACGACATATCACTTATTCGGAATGGGTTGTATGACACAAAGGCCCTCTCCCGGCTAAACCGAATAGTGAGCGCAATATTTGAAAACATATGGATATTGGGATTTCAATTAAGTCACAACTTATTACCCAAAACTTTTCTTTCAAATGGTTTAAACACATTACCATTTTAATCTTTTACAAAAAGATTCATCTCATAAAGTTCACCCAGTTTCACAAAGATAAATTCATAGATTTTCCAAATCAATTTCCATTTCAATTGGATTAACTCATTAAATCTTTAAATCAAAGATTTAACTTATAGCTTTCAAAACAATTCCATTTCGAATGGTTTAAATAAATCACCATTTAAATCTGTTAAAAATAAACAGATTCAATTCACAAAGTTCACCCAGTTTCACAAAGATTAATTCATAGCTTGGGAAACCATTTTCAATTCAAACTTTAAATTCCTTTAATTTAAATTGGAATTTCATTTCTTATATGAAAGCTTTTATCATTTGAAAACAAATAGTTTTCATTTCGAAAAACCTGATTCTTTTATAGGAGTTAAAGTCTTTGGGTTAAATTCAAATTCCCAAAACCATACTTTCAAAATGGTTTAAATTCATATAAACACATTTATAGCATCTTTAACCATAATTTCCAAATATTGAATTCAATTCAAAATTTTGAATTCAAATTCAAATTAAATTATTCGAATTGGAAACTTTACCAAGTTATTCAAAATAACTTTTATCTTAAAAAAACTCCTTTTCAAAAGTTTTAATATTTAACCCAAATCCATTTCCAAAAGCAATTGAAATCAAAATTTCAATTTTTAAAACATTAAATTTAGATCATTTATGACTTAACCGATTTCCTCATGAAATCCATATTTGTGTGTGTAAGAGTATGGTCAAGGGGTTTTACACAGTAGTGCAACATCATTCAATTATCACAGATCAGAATACAGAAATATAGTTGATAAGCGGTATAAACTATAACGCTTATCCTTATTCATAGATCACAGATCACAGATATATAAGTCACAGATAATAATTTACATTCATCCCAGATAAATGAACTACAGTACAGATTACACACATATCAGAATATATCACAAAGCATTACAGATCAGAGATATCAATAATTCAATCATTCAGTCGAATCCGAACATTCACAAGTAAATTTATTAATCAACTGATTCATTTAAATCAGATGTAACAATTATTAATCCGGGTTAATTATCATAATTTAATTACAAATTATTTGAAATAAATCCTCCTTTCAAAATTTATTAGTTAACCCTTAATTATTAACTAATCATTTTTAATTAATGAATCAATTAATTTTTAATTATTAAATAAATCTTAATTAATCACCATTATTAATTAATCCTTTAATTTATTAAAAAAATAATTTACTCAATTTCAAATCATCGTTCAATTAATTACATTCAGTAATTATCTATTAATTACTTCTCTGAGTAATTATATTTTCTCAAATTATCAAGTGATTATTCTGAATTTTACTCAAGAAATTTTAACTTGAACCAATCAAGTTAACTCAATTGATTACACTAAATAAATTAATTTCTTGATTACTTACATCAAGTAATTACACTTAAAAATTCCACAAATGGTTCTTATCAAATTAATAAATCTAAATTTATTGTTAAAGTTAATCACATTGATTAATTATTTAAATAATCTTAGTTAATAACCTTTATCAACCATCAATTCCTTTAATTACTTTTCTAAAGAAATTTACTTATATTAATCGTTATTGATTATACATTGATTAACCATTAAGAACTCATTCTTTAATGAAATTATAAATCGTTAAATCTTCATTTCTTAAAGTAAAGCTCATTCATATTTATAATTTAATTATTATTCACAATATGTTTGAAACATTGTTTCAAATTTTCTTTTAAATTTCATTTTCAAACTTATTTTAAACACTTAAGTTATAAAACTTAATTAAATTTCAAAATCTTGAAATCTAATTAAAAATTGATTTCGGGTTTTAAATTTTTTTTTCAACTTGTTAATTTTTTTCATTTACAATTTCGATCTATTTTAAATTCAAATTCTTCTCATACATTCAATTGCTTTTATATTATTAAAACAAATTGAATTTTAAAATTTATTTATTTACAAACTAAGTTCCAATTCAAACTAGAATCTTAATTTACATTTTTGCTTTAAACACAGTTTTAAAAACTTGATTTAAAAATTAAATTTAGTTTAAAATTCAGGAAATAGGTTTCTGGTTTAAAACCTGGAACAAAAACTACGATCCGAGCCATGCCCATTTTACTTCGAGTAAACTACTCGATTTACCCGAGTACGACACGAGGATTTCCTAATTCTTCCCAGGCAAATACCCAGGCTGACACTCCCAAGATTCGTGCATGTGCACATCGCCGCTGGCGATCTTCCGGCACCGCCACTACGTCGAGCAAGTCGACGATCATCCCTAGATCGATTAGCGACCACCCAAACTTCCCCATCATCTCGAATTCGAAATCGAGTTCGAGCTCGAGCCTGGAACAACCCAGACAATCACGGCCCCCACTTGTCAACACTTCGCTTTCACGACTCCGACCACTAGAACACTCAAACTTCCAACCTCAACTTCATCAACCCTAGAGCCACCATTACCCAAAATCTCGAGCAACTCGATGCTCGAACGAAAACGTGGTGCACGGATTTCCAATCCACTCAAAAACTAGGTTTACAAACTAAAATCTTACGCCGCCATCGCCACAGTCATCGATGCGACCTCCGATTATTTTTCCTACCACCACCGTAGGCTCGTCCACCTCCACTAGCAACCCCGACCCCGCTAATTAATCGTAACGCCGGAATTTGATCAAACTACCCATTCGATCATCTTTGAACTGCTCTCAAACCCCACCTCTAAAAATCATCAAACCCACCTTAAAAATCATCGCTTCTAGTAAGGATTCAAGTTATATACTTGAATCAATATTTCATGAAGTTCGAAATTTCCAGAAAATGAAGTTACCACTGTAAAAATTTGATTTTTCCCTCTATATACATTTTTATGTCATGAAACTATTTTTAAGTTATCATCCATACTTAAACGCAACTAATTTGTTTTAAAATCAAAGCCTAATATTGATTAGGGGAGAAGAAATTGAATCTTCTTTGGTTGTTCTATGTCCTGAGACCAAATAGAGAGATACACTGATACATATACATAGATATACATACACAGAGCAATGGCAACATATATTCAAGTTTCAACAGCTATAAGTTACTCACCTTGAACATTTTGATTTCCACAAAATTTTCAGCTTGAAAGTTGATGCCTTTTTGAATTTGAAAGTTGAAATCTGGTTTGAACTGTTAGCTGAAGCTTCTTCTTGATCTCAGGCTTGTGCAAATTTTTATTTTGATGTTTTAAACTGAAGTTTGTTTGATTACAAATGATTTTTACTTCAGTTGTAATGGTGAACGAATTGATATATAGGAAATGGAGTTTTACAATGTGATGTTGTTTATTGTTTTAAGCTGAGATGAAATGTGGTACAAGTGATATAATTTTTTGTACAATGGTTTATATTTTGTACAAAAACTTAGACAGGGATATTTTTATTTGGAGGCTGATATGTGTGATATCCCGGAATTTTGGCCAATATCAATTTAATAATCTGCATTAAAAATTAAATTGATTTGATAATATTTGTTAATAAGATTTGAATTGATTTAATTATCTTCTTTTAAATAAATATTTAACTGATAATTTATCTTTTAAAAGCTAATAAATTGTTTTCTATTTATAATGTATATATATTTGTATATATTGTAAATAGATAAGCTTTGTTTTAAATTTAATAAATAAAGGCATGTTTACTAATTTTAATATTTTTGGTAATTTGGAAATTTGATTTAATTTGATATTAAATAAATAACCTTATGATTTTAAAATACTCAAGATAAAATTTTATTTGTTTAAAATGATTTTAGCCTAAGTTTAAATTTAAACAAGAAAGGTTGTTTTGTTCTTTTTAAATATAGCTTGATAAAATAAGTAATTTATTAATAAAGAGATAATTTCTTTTATAAATTATTTCAATTTAACATTGAGTTATATTTTAAACAATAACCGTAACAACTTTATATTGGTATATAGGGTATAAAAGCAAAGTAAAGTAAAAAGAATAAGTAGCATTCAAATAACAAAGACTAAAAGCAAACTAGACAAGTAAATATGAATGAAACCTATAAGTAGTCATGTAAAGCAAGCAAGATAAATATGTTGTAAATAAAGTATGCAGGCAAGACAAGAAGTAAAATATATCTATGTACATAAAGTACTTAAACATTAAATGCTAGCACAACATAAGTCAATTCGAATTTGTTTTAAAAATCCTTTCAACCCCCATATGGAAAATCTCTGATCAATAGATAATAGTATTGTACCTGCATTTGCCTAAACCAGTAACACCTACCTCCTATACAAACTCTTCTTTATATATACAACCTGTCTTCTTTATATGTGCAGTGCTTTTTGTTCTAATTCGTTCAACATAGAAAACCAGGAAAATAGTAAGCTTTTCTTTTTACAAACTTAAACAACTTCATCAAACAAAAGCAAGGTGATTTAGAGGAAGATCAAAGCAAAACATTTTACAGTATTAAAAGTTCAAAACTGTTTTCAAAATCTGGATGCTCTGTCTTCTTTTTAAAAGGTGAGTAAACTCTTTATTTAAAAGTTTAAGTAAATACATGTTTGTTGCTTGTGAAATTCTGAAATAAGTGATGTTTGTATTTGTGGATACAAGTGTGCTTTATGCTTGTTATGTTGTGAACTGTGCATTTTAGTCTTCTCTGTTCATTTTTTTCAGTGAGTAAACAAATTTTCTTAAGATCTAAGTATGATTAAATCTGTGTGTATGAATCCAAGAATAATATTATGCTTGTTTGAGTAATTTCTTTCCAGTTTAACTTTGTATATATATATACACATATAAATGACTGTGCTGTGTATTCCTTTTCTTCTCTGTTTAATTACAGGGTGTGAAATTAACAAAAAAAATCAATACTACTTCATCCAATCATTCTTAGGGTTTGAGTTTAAAACAAAACAAGTATGTTTACACCTGAACTAAGATCTAAAAATGGTTCCAAGTAGAATAGTGATATATAGCATCTAAAAAACTGTTTTTATAGGGAAAACTTAACTTTATGTTATTTTCGAATGTCAGGGAACTTGAATTAAATTTTATATTGAATTGTTATCAAAAGATATGATTTTTAAATCAAAGATGGTAATTTTTTATTAAGTATGCAAAGAGAAATTCGTAGATGAACTGGAAATGGTTTTTGTCCAAATTTCGGCGACGCGATGAACTGGAAATGTCGGCGTTGCTAGGGAGGTGGAGGAGCCTACGTAGGTGATGGGAAAAATGATTGGAGCTATTCCAGTTTGCCGAGGTGATGGCGGTGGAGATTTCTAGTTAGTAACCCAAAGTTTTGGGGTGATCGGAAACTTGACCGTCGCGGTTGCCATCGTGCATCAAGTTGCACGTGCTTCGGGGGGGTGATAGCCTGGGGGTTGATGTGTTCGTGGTCGGAGGGTCAGGTTGTTTGGTGGTAGGAATCGTTCAGGCGAGGCAAGTTTTGTCGGTGGTCAGAACTCGAGATTGATCGAATTATACTCGATTTCGACTATGGACGAGTGTGGGTCCTTGGTTGATTTAGATTCGATGATGAAGGGTTGCTCGATGTGTGGGAGGCATTGGAGTTAGTCGGAGTTTGCCAGAGAGGTCGTGCACGTGCACAGCGATGATGCTGTGCCAGTAATTTTTGGGTGCGAGAGTAACTCGAGCCGATGCTCGAGCAGGGGAGGGGGTTTCTTCGGGTTGAACGCGAGATTTAAGTGGTTGCTAGTTTTGCAGTTTAACTTAAACTCTAAAGAAACAAAAAGAGATGAGGAAGAAAGGAACACGAGTCTTCTTTCTAATGTTAAGTTTAACTAAAATTTAAAGTTATTAAATTAAAATAGATTCTTAATGCAAGATAAAGGATTTGTATTTAATATAGTAAGATAATTAAAAATGTTAATAAATTTATAATTGAAATTTAAGATTAAATAGATTTGTAATTAAGGATTGGTATTAATAATTAAATGTTTAGTACATTTGAAATTAAGAAATTTTAACTAATTTAATCAACGAATGATTAAGAGATAACTGATTAAGTAATTTAATTGATTAATTAAGTGATGAATTTAGGAATTAGGTTAAATAAATGGATAATTAAGTTTTATTAATTAATAATTAAGGTTATTAATTGATAATTAGTTAAGATTAATTAATTGATTTAAAGGTAAGAAGAAATGATTTATTAACTTAATGTTTTAAAATTAATTAATTAATGATGCATTAAGCAGGATTAGTGATAAATTCTTATGTAATTAATTTAATATAAGTTAATTAAACTAATTATAATATAAATTGATATTTCCTATTGGATGACTGTACTGTGATAACTACTGTTTATGATTAAGGTGGATAAATGGAAATGATTAAATTAGAGTTTAATTAATTAATGTGATTAATTAAGGATTAATGTAATTAATTATAGTTAATTGATTAATGGAAATAATTAATTAAGGATCATTAATTAATGTAATTAATTAAGTAAGTAATGGTTAATTACTGTGAATGGTTAAGGTTAATTAATTTGTGAAATTAATTAAAGGCTAATTACTTAAAGTAATTAAGAATAACTAATCAAGATGATTAATTAAGATGGATAAGTAGATGATAATTGATTAATTGATTTGTAATTAATTAATGATTAAGTAAGCAAGATTTATGTGATGAAAGTAATTAATTTAATTTATTTAAATTAATTAGAAATGAAAGTAATTAATTTAATTCACTTTAAATTAATTATAGATGGTGATTAATAAATCATTACTTATGGATGTTGAATGATATTGATTGCCTTGAATGGTTTGAGATCTCAGATATGAGATAAGTGATGTTGTATGATATGGATGCTTTGGTTAAATTGTGATGATATTGTAGATTATCTATTATGATATTGTGAATTATCTATCTGTGGGTATATGGATAATAAAAATTGAATTGTTTTAAATTTAAGACAACTTGGACCTAAAAGATGGCGATTTGGATTTCGATGAGACCGGGATCGGGTTTCCAGATTTGGATATCCGAAAACCACATCGACCCAAATTAATGGTAGGTTGTGAATCTCAAGTGAAGATGAAGATTCAGAGTGCAAGGGTTATTGTCGTTAACTCTGAGGATAATTCCAAAATGAGTGTAACGAGATAATGCCTTCGGTTTCGTTCGAACCCAGAACGAACTTGTATGGATTGAATGCTTTCAGAACATCGTCAGGTGGACGATGAGCATTCTAAGATAGATGTGTTCTATAAAGGTAAATCGTAGCCTCAAGCCTCATCAACCGAGAATGGCTAAAACAGGGGAGGTGCAGCAAGGCTAAGTGGGTCATACCCAAGTAGGATGAGATAAACCCCTGTCTAGAGTCCCTTTTTATTCGGCTGTGTGGGCGGTTGAATAGCTACAACCATTGGGGTTATCTTATTCGAGGCTGTCCAGTAAGGGATGGTTCCGGCTTTGTGTTGCAGGGGATTGGGAGTGATCCTCGGTACGGTGATCTAGGCCACATACTGTGATGGGCGGTACCTAGTAGCCCTGCTATTGTATGGAATCCAATCTCCAATAAGCGCCGTACGATTTAGTTGTGCCCAACTATGTTGGAACGTGAGATGTAAGCATTCAAGCTATTTCTGTATTTTACTTGAAAACCCTAGACCCTATTATAATATCATTGGATTTCCTATCAAATGTTTGGTTAGCGTAAAGTAAAAACTTACCCATGTTTATGTGTGGGGAGTCTTACGTGATACCTTTGTTTTCAAAAGGTTTTTAAAATTAAGCAACTTTAACCGTTTTCTCATACTAGACCCATGTCTGACCCGGAGTTTATTTCTGTTTTTCTTAAACTCTCGAGTACTCAAATTTTTATGAGTAGCCAAGGGATTCAGGTTAGCTTTGACAAATTCTGAAGGAGCAATGGAGCAGGAGGCTTCAGTGTATAGATATATATTGGTTCCGCTGTGTAGTGTTTATCTGTATTTCCGCTGTGTTGTATCTCTGTGATGTTTTGAGTTGTAATAACTAGACAGGTGTTTATAACTGTCTAGTTTGTGTTTGAATAAGTTGTGTAACTCTGATAGATGTTGTATACTATGTAATATCTTATGTAATTAATATAATTTATTCGTTCCGCTGTGAGATTCTGACGTTGTTTAGTTCTTTCTTCTCTATCTTTTCTCTTTTCTACCCCTTTCTTTCTTATAGATGATGCGTCTTTCTGTGTATAGAAGGTCGGGTCATTTCAGTTGGTATCAGAGCATAGGTTGAGCGAATACCTAAGCTCTGGAGTGGTGTCTATCTTGAGAGAGCGTACTTGTAATTTATATATATATAGATGACATATGTACATAGATGACATTTGTAAGTGAGTTGAGTGAACGATGCTAGTTCAAAAGAGAAGTTTGTGTGATCAAGCGAGTGATTAGATTCAATATTGCGTATAGATGACATATGTACATCGTACGGACTTTAATACATTGTATGGTTCTTTCATTAGAAATGCAAGATATGGTTTGATGGCATTTGTAAGTGAGATACAAGTTCATGGAAGCAAATGCCTACTAGTTGCTTTTGGTTTCATGAGTAGAGTTTGATTTACTCGACAAATAGGTACATGGTTATGCTTAACGGGTGTGTTTACTATGTGTCATACACACTCTATAAGGTATATTATAAGTACATACTATCGTTGATGATTTTATGCTCCAGTTGTGGGAGGCCACTTTTGGGCTTTTGTTTTCTTCTATTGATTTGGGCCAGTTATGATGAGTTGTAGTTTCTCGGATCGAGTCACACAAAGGAAATGCTATCAAAATTTTCCGTAACTTTAGAGACTTTAAAGTTTAATAACCCATTTTAAATAAATTGGTTTTAAAAAGCTTAAGGGTGTGAAGACAATTTTCTTCCTTTGGAAATTTCGGGGTTGAAATTCTTTGAAGGGGGGAGAATGTAACGACATGTAATTTTAACGTCTTGAATAGGAATATGTAATTTATTTAAATATTCAAATTTGATTTGAATGTAATAACTAATAAGAAAATCAAATGTTAATAAAATGGCATGACTTTTATTGACGTATTTTTGAATGAATTTATAGGATTTTTCCATAATTTTTAATTTGAAAAATATTTAAATTATCGTTTGACGTATTATTGGGCAAACGATGGTATTTTTAAAATTTTACATAATAAGATAACTAGTGTATTTTACTGTTGTTTTAGAATCGTGTCTAATTTTTATGCACGATCATATTTTTATTTCGGTCGTTCGCGGTCCGTACGCGAACGAAATTTTGTTTAGTGAAGTGCCGAAAATTATAAAATAAATCAAACCCCACCCTCTTACTTTTCTTTACTTTTTCATTCTTCCTCTTTTACTTTTCTTCCTTCCTTTTTATTTTTTAGTTTCTTGTAAAATAAAGAAATCAAGCCATCCACTTCTAAAATCAAAATCAAATCACCCACTCAACGATAAATTACACTATCAGATCCATTGCACTCATACGAGGGAGATCTACAAATACATAGCATTAGGATGTGGTGCGAATGATACTAGTGGAGTTCAACCGTTTAAGCGTGCCCAGGGTTTGATATAGTTGGAGCTAGGGGTGGAGTTGGTCGAAAAGAAAGACACCGTTGTGTCACTCTTGTCAAGGAGCACCATCTCAACAAAAAGTGGCTGCATCAATCAAGTTTGGCAACTCGTGACTTTCTGAGGTCGAGGGAGGTACTGCCAGGTCGTGTTTTGCTCGGATGGTTCTAGCTTTGTCTTGTCATGTCCGATGCGTAGAGATTTTGAAGCATAGTTGAACGAAGGAGGTATGGCATGATTTCGTGGATTGGAGATGTGGTTTTGGTCATGCGTGCACGGTGAAGATTGACGTGCGTGTATAGGAAAGTGGACGGGGAAGAAAGATTAAATAGGTAATTATGTTAATGATTTAATTAATTTTATTATTTTAATTCAAAAACTTATAAAATGAATAGCTTTTCCATAAGAGATCCAATCGAGACGCAGTCTTTTATGTTGCGCTTGTAGGAGCGTTGTCTACACTCTGAAATTGGTTTCGTCAAGTTTGGAGCAAGTGGAATTTTGAGCTAAAATTGAATTGGAACGCTTAGGCGTCAACTGAAATTTTGGTGAGTATCTTATCTCTGGATGAACTATATATGATAGATGTAGATATAGATTATTGTTTTCATGTTTAAATGATTTATTGGCTTGGTTTGGTTGAATTTATGCTTTGACAAGTGAATGACATATAAAATAAAGTACAGAGAATTTTGTAGATAAATCCGGATTTCTCTTTATTGGGATTTTAAATTTCACTTATATACCTGTTGTATAAATTGTTGAATGTCAAAACTTAGTGGTTTGGTAATATTGGATATGACATTGATATATGTTAAAAGTTCAACATTTTTAGTGATAAAGGTATTATTAGCATTGGTTAAGTGTTACAGTAGCTATTAGCATTATTATAGTATTTTGGAAATACTATTAATTTTTTTGATTTGAAAAATGGTTTTGATCTAGGAAATGATTTTTAAATGTGACTTTTGTAATTTTCTATGGCAATTAATTTAAAAATGGTTTTTGAACTTCTCTATTTTACTTCAACTTTTTTGATATGTTTTAAAAGTATTTGAGAATTATTTATTTTATAGAAAAGTTAATATAACAACAAATGTTTATTTTAAAGAAAAAAGGGGAATTTATCATTTATAATAAATCGATTCTATTTTAAAAGAGGATTGAAATATTTTGGAATAAATATTTACGAAACGTTTTATATAAAATGTAGTATAGAAAGATTTATAAGTGGTATTTTATTAATAAAAGAATAGATCTTCAAATGGTGTTTTATAAAAAGGGAAAATTATATCATTTTGATAAATTGGAAAATAAATCACATTTATGAATTTATAGTGATACATGGAAGGATCGTTTTATGGAATGTATTTGGTCCGATTCTGAAATCGAAGATTTGTGATAAGTATATTAGATTTAAAATCAGAAGATTTATGAAAAGAAGTTTTATAAATAGGTTTGGAGATTTATAAAAGAATTTTTATAAATAGAGAGGAGATTTACAAAAGGAGTTTGTAAATATAAAGGAGATTTATAAAAGAAGTTTTATATAAGAAAATGAGATTTGATTTTGGTAAATGATCGTTTTAAATTATGGTGGTATGGAAAGTATTCTTTTCATACTTAACGTCAAATTTCGAGGTAGGGAAATTCATCCCTATCTTGAGAGGTAAGAATGTATATCGAGGCAAGGATAGCGTGCTAACTTTTCCGACTACATTGTTAATCAAGGGATAGTACAAGTTTGAAATCGGAAAGTAGTGGTATGTATATTTGGTCTAATCTCTGCACCATCCACTTACATACATGAAAAGTGTTTTGGGTTTATTGTTATCTATGTTTTCAACGACATTTTTTTAACCCAAATAAGTATGGTTTTGGAAGTGAAGTCTTTCTTAAGATTTTTGAATTTACCATTGAGATGTTATACTTTCCTAAGTATTGAAAGTGTAGTATTTTGTGAATATACTTATACCATTAATATAAGTATATGGAGATGTTTTCTAAGTATTGAAAATAAAATGTTTCGTGATTATACTTATACAGTTGAGATAAGTATATCAATTTTCTCAAGTATTGAAAGGATTAGAGGGGGTTTGTGAATATATGTTTTGTAAAAGGCATTTAAATATGAATATTTGAAAGGAGTTTTTAATTAATGAAAAGATTAATAAAAAAAGGCTTAGCGGTTGCTTATGTGCTTAACCAGGGTTGGTTTCCATTGAAAACAAAATCTCTGATTGGATTGTTTGTTTATTTGATAGTAAATAACCGACTATCAAATCTTGGCTAGTTTTGAAATTATCGTTGTCAGTTCAGATAAATCAGAATTAGAAATATTATCTGAAAGACACTTTGAAGTGGCATAAGCGTTTGAATTGGACACATCTTAAAGATGATCGAAGATCGAGTTCTTTGAAGTGTAAGGGCTACTTGCTACCAATCCTGAAGATGTAGTGGAAGTAGTGCCTTCGGTTTATTCAGTCTTGGGGCAACTTGTATGGATGAATGCTGGCATTGTATTGTTGCTTGGAAGGTAGTGTTAACATTCCAAGTGGGATTTGCTAAAAGTAGAACGTCAACTCAAGCCTCACAACCCGGGAATGGCTAAAACAGGATAGATGCAATAGGGTTATGTGGGTCGCTCCCATTAGGGTATGACCATCACTTTTATCTAGATCGATATTCTCGGATTATGTATGCATGTGGCCACGGAAATGGTTTGTTTAGGTGACAGCTGGGGTGATGATCATATTCGGTATTATCTAGTAAAGGTTAGGTAGGTTCTATGTTGGTAGAGGTGCAATAGATTTGCACCCATGGTACATTTTCTCTAGAGGTGTATTGTACGGAAGGTGGTCCCTTACCTTGTCATTGTTGGAACCCATTTTCCAATACCTTCCTTTTGGACTTAGGTGTATACTTAATACGCTGGAATGTAATTAATATAACCATTTTGGCTATGATTAAATATTTATTTCAAACCCTAGACATCATAATAATATCACAAGGTTTCTTATATAAGGTTTAGTTATTGTAAGGCAAAAACTCATCCGTGTTTATATGCAGCATGGTCTTACGAGGTACCCTTATTTTTGAAAGGTTTTATAACATTAAAAATCCATTTAATTTGTGTTTCTCACACTTATTTACCACACTGATCCAGTCGTTATTTTCTTATAATGTTCGAGCCATCTCGAGTATATTTCAGATTTAATTATGGATGCTTTTGGGCTTCAGGAGACGAGTTGGATGCCTCCAACACGTACTCATGTATTTTATTTTACACTGATTTTCTTGTTTGTACTTATCAGCATTTGTGAGGATAGGTTGTTATAACTGTCCAGGCTAATAAATGATTAGCTTACTCCGATTGATGTATGTATATTACATTTTTCTTTTATAAAGATCTGTTGTATATTATATACTACTAGTCACGATGTGAGATTATGTTCTGTCTTTTCTTTATTTCACCCCAACAATCTGTCTAGCACTTGGATGCTTAGCACATGAATACTGTAGATGTATTAGTGTGGACTTTTGAGGATCGAAAGTAATGGTTGTTACATTTTGTCTCTAACGTTTTCACTTTATCTTTTAATGCTCAATTTTTTGTAATTCCAATTTTTGAGACTTGACTTGATGTTTTTCAATTTAGTGATGAAACTAAACGTTGGGTGACCATTGCCTCCTTTATTGATGCTTCTTTGAATGGCTTTATGACATCCTTCTTGAAATTTCCAAACTTTTTAGTACTTAAATTCTTTATGCTTATTTTCACTATACCCAGAGAATAGACTGATGAGAATATGGGAGTGACAACTTGTTGAATGATTAAGTGATGACACTATAACTTAGTTAAATTTATTAATGGATTCAAAATTCCCTAAAGTTTTGTCGATTCTGTTACGTATGCTATAGTTTAAGCCACCCCTCCAAGTATAAAAATTGCCATTTGTATTTAATTATTTCAGTCTAGTTGATATAATGCATGAATGAAAGTTATTATATGCTACTAAGTGATTTGTACGAGATATTCTCTCATCATTATGTAATATAAGATCAAAATTACCTAATATTACCCAAGGCATGTTGATGTTTTTTTTCTCCTCTTAATTAGTTCCAAAGATTAATTCTTATAGTGTAAGTGTTTTTTGCATAAATGATAGTGAAAAACAACTTCGGCTCCCCTTATTATGAAGTAGACATGTGATGTGCTGATCTGATTTAAACATAACTTGACACTAACATGTAGAAGTGTCCCAAATTATGTGTATTTTTCCTAATGCATAAAGTTCATTGTTTCATGCATAAGACTAGTTTTTTCATATAATTTTACAAAATGAGTTCATGTTATTTTCTGATAATTTATGCGCCACTAGTCCTAGGAATGATAGTTTGTAAGTGGCAAGATGTTGTAAAACGTCTTGTCTTCTAATGAGAGAGTTTAGTTCTCCCACACCAGGAATAACATTAACTCATATTATCACTCTTAGTACTAGAGTAGCTTGAAGTAGTAATGCCTGACTTGCCCTTTATAATTTTATTTGATCTTGTTCTAAGTCAAGAAGCATATTTCTTGTAACAATCTATATTTTACGTATCCATGGGTCGTAAAATATAATTTTTAAAATTCATATTTGGTCGTATGACACTATAACTTTGGGAGATGTTGAGTGGTGACATTTTTAACCCCGAGAAATTTTATCGAACGATTTTATCCTTAAAAAATAGTTGTGATAATAACTTTTTATAGATGCTAAATTAGCATCCTAGACTAATTCCATTGGAAAGATATGATGC
Source organism: Allium fistulosum (assembly GCA_030737815.1). Lineage (NCBI taxonomy): Eukaryota > Viridiplantae > Streptophyta > Magnoliopsida > Asparagales > Amaryllidaceae > Allium > Allium fistulosum. The sequence goes on along the minus strand of CM060905.1, from coordinate 743,687,859 downwards.
TTACTCTTTCCATAGAGTAGTCATAATAACGATTTGGACTTTCTGGCTAGGAGATATGGTTGTTGAAGTTCGGCAATTTTTAGAGCAGCTTAATGGGTAATTAGTGAGATTGGGGAGATGAACAATAAACCATTTCGAGCTTAGGAATTATATTGGATGAAATAAACATCCACAAATCATTTTTACCATCTCCCAAATAGATCTAAGCCTCCATTAACTCATTCTTCACCTAAAACCTTCATATTTCTCCTCCAAATCAAGTCTAAATCATATATCAATGGTAGATTAGCAGGGTTTAGTAAGAGATCTTCACATCTATATTTTTAGGGAAGAAAAATTGAGGTTTGGATTTTGAATTGGCCTCGATTTGCATGTAGAATTTGGATTTTATAAGTTTTGGTCAGTGACTTATCTTCTCTCACCGTGTTATATATGCATCTATAGTTTTTAACATATTTTGGATCCAGTTTTAAAGTTAAAATAATATTTTATTGTTGTTTTAAAACCCTACCTATAGTAAAACATGAATAAAAGGATTTTTAACGTTTTATCATGTTATATGGATGTGTGATTTCCTTGATAGATGTTAGACCATGTTGTGGATACATTGTATGATGATTGTAGTGATTGGTTGTATGTTTTGCATGCTTATACAATGTTTGATGCGTGTGTGTGTTCTTTGTGTGTATGCTTAAATGGTTGAAAATACTCATTGGAGTGAATTAGAGGTTGGACTAGTGAAAACGGACTTCGACAGATAAGCTCAGGGATGTTAGGGGTCGTATGATGCATACAGAATGCATAAGGATTGAAAAACGAAGTGTAGCAGTGAAACTGGCATGAAATTGGAAATTGGAGCTACTGTAGCATTTCTGCCCAGTGGTGCTTCGGTGTGTGCTTCAGTCATGTAGGAGGATTGCATGGGCTTGGCTTCAGGTCAGCACTAGGGAGGACCGGACAAAAAGTGATGTCTGGTAGCACTGTCATTTGGAGGCTGAACAAGAAATGTGGTTCGTTGTTTACCTCATGTCATGCTTGGGGATTCGAAGGGGCTGCTTCAATTGGCACCCGAGCAAGAATTACGGTTTAGGTTTTAGGGGTGGCTTCGAGTCAAAGTGATGGCAGCTTGGGTTATTTCAGGGGTTTCTTAAGGTTTGGAATGGGGGTTTACACAGATAGAGATGGAATTTGTAACGACCCCGAATTTTGAACACTTTGTATTTAAATATCTAAATTATTTAAATATTTGAATCTTAGAGTGATTAAATCGATTTAATAACCTTCTTAGCTCCCTTTTATATAATAATTAACGATGGTAAATTAGTTTTTGAAATTTATTTACAAAAACAAATACTTTGAAGAAATATCGATAATGTGATAAAAATCGTTTTATCAATAAACTGCTTTTTTCTATGTAAAAGTTGTTCAAATTATTTTTACATACACTAAATGACTTAAGAGATCATTAGTAGTTAACAAACATATTTTGGACTAAACCTCTTTTGGGAAGCTTCTAGAAGGAAAGAAAGATATTTATGGAGGAGGGTACTTTGGGAATGCTTAAGGCATAAGTGAAGGAGGTGGAAATGTGAGATGACTGGCACAAGAGGATGAGCCTTGTTGGCCAGAAATAGGGAGTGGGAGTTTAGAGCACACCATTTGAAGTCTATATAAGAACATGTATGGTTCATTGATTCACTTTTACATTTTTACGAAGTTAAACCAAAGTTCATCATCTTCTTCTCTTTTCATAATTTCTTAAGAACAAATAAATTCAAAATAACTTCAAATCACTCCAAACTCTTGTAGAAGCCTTAAACATCATATAAAGACATATTAGCAAGTAAAACTAGGAAAATGTGGAGCACAAACCCCAAAAATCATCATGGCCATGAGCAATGGGGAGGCATTTCTAGCCTTGGAAGAGAGAAAAGAGGAGGAGGGTTTGATTTGGAGCTTGTTTTGGTTGAGGTAGGAAGTGGGATTGTGGTGGTGACTTGTACTTTGTTTTAAATTGGTTTTGGGTGAGCTAACTCACCACTAAAATGAATATGAAGTGTTTATATTGTTGTTCGAACTATATGAATGTTGCTTGATTTATATTGTAATATTTGATTTTAATTCTTGCTTTTGAAAGCAAATGGCATATGTAAATGATGTGTTTAGACTTGTATGACTTTTTATTATTTGTTGGAAAGCCTTGAATCAATTCACATAGTGTTTGATTGGAGTTATATTTGAATTGGGCTTGATTTGGTTATGGTTTTGTAGCGATAGTCGATAGTCCTATAAAGGCACTTTGGAAATGCCTTATGTTCGGCATTTACTATAGAAATTTGTAAAGAGATGCTTAGGGGTTTCTTACCATGGTTGTGATATATTATGTGTATACTAATTACTGTAAAAATACTGGATGCTAAAAATGTTTCTTATCATATCGAAAATCGGTAAAACATTCAGGATATTAAAATTGCCCCAATTTGCAGTCATTTAAAACGGTCATCCGCAGCACTTTTATGCTTTTCCCCGAACAACTTTTTATGGCATGCTAGAAATGCTGTGTTTTTTGTTTGAGAGTTTAAATTGTTTTGAAATGACTTTAAATTTAGGTATTTCACTTTAATTTTTTTAGTAAACATACAAGGTTTGGAGAAGTAAGTAAGTCCTTTACAAAAAAATAAAAGGCGATTTTGGATTGTAACAATTATGTTATAATAAATGGTTTTGTAAAGTTAATTTAAAATTATATTACCTTATTTACAGTGTAGATATACTTAGGGTTTAAAATAGAATGTATTAAAGCTAATTATAAGTACATAGTGGTTTTGGGTTTACTATAAACAATGTTTAAGGAACATTTGTTTTTAATTATACTTAGTGTTATAATTAAATCTTTAAAAGAGTGTTTTAAAGATAATTATAAATGAAATGGTTTTGGGTTTGCAATAACAATGTTTTAACGACATTTGTTTTTAGCTTATTAAAGTATACTTATGAAATGTGAAATCATGTTTAAGATTTATGAATATTCTTATACCATTTGGAATAGAAATATGGATGCATTTCTAAGTAGTGAAATAAGTATAAATGAACAGTGAAAGAATATAAATGAATATTGAAATAGTAAGATACATGTATATATATCTTTTGTAAAGGTATTTTAAATATATATACAAGTATTTACAAAGGAGTTTTATTAATATAATAAAAGGATTAATTAAATAAAAAGGGATCGAAAGCCGCTTTATGTGACTTAATCATGTTTTGCGTGACTTAATCGTGCTTTGTGCGTTTACTTGTTTATTGAAGTAATTAACTCTTAACACTAAAATTTAATGGAGTAGGCTTGTCTGTATATGAGATTTAAGAATGAGATTTGAGCAGGGTTTAGAAGCAATAGTTTTCTAACCTATCGGATTCACTCTTGAACGAGGGATAGAGTAAGAATGAAAAGGTTGGAAACGTGTTAAGTATACGAAACTTTATTTCCATAAGCTATCATTTGTAGCACTAGATAGTTAAATAGTCAACTATCGAAATTGACTAGAATAACTTAAGAAATATCTAGAAGAAACACGAGGGTTATATTGTACAGTTATCTTAAATAATGCTATATTGTATGTAAAAACTCGTCTTGTTCTTCCAGGACAAATGATAAGGAAATCCATTCGGATAGGGGATGATCTCCACCCTTATGTATTGTCTATTTATATCTGCAAGAATCGAGGTTAATTTAACTGAAAATCTATCGAGTGGTTTTGGAGCGTCCAGTAAGCAAGAGAGTGTACTTATATGAGATGATTCGATACTGTAACCACTTTAAAACCATATACGTGATCTATATTTTGGAGGCGGCTGTGAAGTGAAATGTTATAGAGTTTCATTGTCTATCCTAAGGTTAAGTCCAAGGGAGAGGTCAGCATGAACTTTTTGAACGATGCCATTGTGGGGGACTGTCTATCTTGAGGGTGATCTTAAGTGATTCATGGACTTACGCTAGAATCCATTTAGGAATTCATGGACTATTCGAGATGTTTGAATCCAGAAAGAGTTTCGAGATGTTCGAGTGGTGAAGACTTGTGTGATGAGATGCTGAACGTGACTTCACCATCGGTAATGACAAAAGCCAGAGTATAAGGCATAGCCAAAGGGTTTAACGTACCCAAGGGTATATCTTTCTGTATCTAGTGATGCTTTCGGAGATGCATGTCAGAGTGATGATACCTGGAGCCACATGATCAAGCATGTACCAGCTATGTTTTCCCTATGGTATATTTTATCTAGAGATATACATGCTCAGAAGGATGTCTCTGATCCTTGTGCAGGAGATCCACCTCAGTTTACTGAGGGTGTCTCCGCGGAAATCCTTACACATATATGAGTGCATGTTAGTGGTATCGATTGTATAGCTAATATTATTATGGTGTACACACAGCACAGATATTTTTCTGATTTACATTCTACATTCTAGCCATTTTCTATTGTATCACCTTATGTGCTTATCAGATGGTTTGGTTTCTTTTGAAGGGAAAACTGTATAATGATCCATACTGTTTCAAAAGTTACTGTTATATGTTGGACACATATTTTTTGAGTTTCTCACACCAGACTCATGTCTGACTCGTGGATTTATATTACTCTTATTTCCATGGATGCTCTTTCGAGTGGTCTAGAAAAGGCAGGTTTTCATTGATGTTCTTTGGAGCTTCCAGAGACGATCCGGATGGTTCTATTCACATACCATAGTATTCGTTTTTTCGTTACATTACTATTATGTATATATCGGCATTTGTGAGGACCATGTTGTTATAACTGTCCAGGCTAATGACACTACTTATGATTGTAACTCTGAAATAGAGTGATAGTTTGTACTATCTTTTGATATTATATGTTATCGTTCCATTATGAGATTCTAATATCGTGTTCTCTTCCTCCTTGTTTTGTTTCATTTTCTTTTATTTTGCCCTAACAATTTGCCTTTTTAGCACTTGAGTGCTCAACCCATGAATAACGCGGATGTACTAGTGTCGACATTTAGAGGTTGGAAAAGTGGATTGTTACATAATTAGAGAATTTGGTCACGGCGAGGCAATACTTTGAGGTTTTATCTTGACTTTTCTAGGGGTCTAGTGGGTGATGTGGAGTGTATTGGACAACTCAAAATGACCTAGGCTAGCCCTGGATTTCGCATGGCAACTAGTAAAGCGATAGTGTAGCACTTTGACATGATGACGACGACGATATTAAAACTTTGGTACGATGGCTCTATAGCTTATGATGGGTGTCTAGAGGCGTTCCAAAGATGATGACTTGATGTGGTGAGTGACTATTGGCATCTGATGATGGACCAAGAGGACGAGTTCTGCATGATAACTCATGGAGTATAACATAATGTTGTGATGCTCGTTCGTGGGACAGGGTAGTCTGTGTGTATCCAAGGTAGTCAGCGTGTACCCATATTGTTGGTTGTCTACATGTGTCCAAGCCCTTGCTGTCTGTATAGGCAGGAGCTAACCATCTATGAGGTAGTTCTACTGTCGGTACATGTGCTAAGGGATCGATGGATAACTCTAAGGTTGTGATGCTCCTTAGTGAGACATGGTAGTCTATGTGTACCTACGTTTGCGTTTGTCTAGTCCCTAGTCGTGTATGTGGGCATGAGTTGAGCATTTGCTGCATTGAGTAGTCGTTGTCCATCTATGTGTGTCATAAGAGTTATTGTATATCCAACAACACTTGAATGAAAAATGCAAGGCTATATGATGGATGTTATGTTTGCTATGTGCTTGATATGCTATGAAATACCCCTATACCCCATATTTTCCACATGTGATAGTAGTTTAGCATATATTGTATTTATGTGATAACTCTTTGGATATAGGGACAGGTTTGAATAGCACATGGAGCTGTTTGGAGTACGAGCAGGAGGCTACACTTTCATATATCATACTTTAGATCTTACTGTTTTTTATATTTCACTGTGAAGTACTGTGTAACCATATCGGTACTTGTATTGCTTTAGAGACGGTTACAGAGTTTATTTTGGAGATTGGGTTGTATCTATTATTTTTTGTTTGTATAACTGTGATAAACCGATATACTCGAATTATTTTGGCGCACTTAGTTATATTCTGTCTCGCATGTTTTACATACATTTGATTATCATTTTTTTAATGCATTGTGAGACGTTCTACATGTTCTATGTTTGGATTTTCTCAACTTTACACTATTGGTATATTGAGTATTGATGGTGTAGGGCGGTCATCACATTTCTTCCACTGTAGGTTTCTTGTAACATCAGAGCTATTATTGCTTTAAATCTGATTGCTTTCTTATAGCTTCTAGTCTTATATGTCAATCTATGTTTATTTGTTGTTCTTTCTTATAGTATTGTAGACTCAAAGCTTTATTGAGTGCTAATTTATAGTAGTGTTTCAGAAGTATATCTTTGTTGGTTATCATGGAGTTGCATTCCTACATCATGTTGCTATAAATTGGACTCATCTCTTGGTTCTTCTTCCATAAGTTGGGGAGGAAATGAGGAACTATCATTACTTACAGGGTCTTTAAAGGTTGAACATTCTTTGTGTTATTGTTGACAGAGTTCTGAATGTTTATTTGATCATTGTTTTGTGTATCTAAATCAAGATCATGGACTCCAAAGTCTGCAACAATCTCCTTTTGACTTGACTATTCTTTCTATTCTTTTATATAAACTTCTTTCATTTGTTGACTATTGTATTGTTGGATGTGCTGTTATTCTTGACTTCGTTTTTATTGCCTAGCATGTTTATGTTGTTTGTGTTTTGGGAAGTGGAATTGTTTACAGTGTTGCTTTGCGTGTCCACATCTTTTTTTGAGTCATTAGTTGTTCCATTGCACTTTGTTATGGGATCCATTGCTTCTCAAAAGAGCAGTATCTCAGTGGATGGTCGAAGTATTTGCAGTTTTGGAAAATGCTAAACCTAACCCGTACTCAACATTTTGGGTTGATATGTCATATTTTTCATCTACGATAAATATTTTGAAGGGAAGTTGATGTCATTGTTTATTTCCCCTAACAAATTAAATTTTGATCATACCTTATGTGTAATATTCCATTTTAATTGGTATTCCTAGAAACAATGCAATCTTGCTTATGCCTTCTTTACACCAGTAGTCCAGTTTCAACTCTGGAAACACCCTCCACACTGAAATTATTTGCAATAATTCTTTAGTAAGGTTTAGATCAGAAACCCACATTTTCATGATCATGAGTCTACGGTTGTAGAAATATGAACCTCCTTCCATTACTTTGTCGTAAATAGGTTTATTATCAAATTTCGTAATATAGAAACTATTATCTTTTGTGTAAATTTGGAATGAACACTCTAGTTTCCAAACTTTCTTAATATATGCTTTGAAATACTGATAATAGGGTCAAGAGCCAACAACATAAATAACAATCAATTTATCCTATCGCTTTTTCATAGAATTTACTATTGAATCATTCATTTTTGCACATCTTCTATCATTAAACCTTCGCAACTTGATAAAAATTTAATGAAGCTTAGACCAGGATTTGATCGCCAAAGATTATATCTTTCCATGTTCTAGCTGATGGAGTTATGGACATCAGTTGTAGGGATTGATGGCCCATGATTCCTATCATTTCGTGTTGTAGCTTGTTCAGATCTAGCTAGCATAGGCATTGCTTACATGCTTGCTGACCATTTTTGGACCGGATTTATGTTTCTGGAGCATTTATCGTTCATTCTTGATAACATCAAATTACAAACATAACGATATAAAATTATGCGAGCCCTTGAATTTCTAATTTTCCTCAAAATTTGTTTTTACCCTGACTTCCATAACATCAAATTCTCCCATCTTCTAACATTGTCAGATCATATGTATGTTCAGAATATACTAATGTACTTACTGCACTCCTTGAATATACTAATGTACTTACTGCACTCCACTTAAAGAGGAATGTGTGAATTCATGCATTGGTATATATAGTTCATGAAATTGTGGTTTGTTTATTTGTTCTACATCAGGCACTCACTGGATGATACAGCTCCACTCCCTAAGACCACTCACCAAGATGGTTTTACATGGTAACTACAGAAATATTGAATGAAAATCACATGTGAGGACTTGCCTAAGTCCTTTTTTTACCCTATGCAACAAACTTAAGTATGGATTTAGCTCTTGGGATGTTTAGACTCTATGATTGTAAACCTTCATCTTCAGGGAAAGGAACAGGATCTGCTAGTGTTTTATCAAGTGGAATGGGGAGATTAGGGGCTGGCGGCTGAGAAGGGTGACTGTGGTTTTTTGCCATTAAGGAAACATATGAGAAGGATTCTAGGATGATTTTAATGGACATTATTCTACCATTTGCATTGCTTTGTCTTTTATGCATTCATCTATGGCTATCTTACTCCATTTTTCTCCATCCTTTAGACACTCTTACTATGCTGAGTTAAATTAATTAGATGTCCTTTACATTTGAGGTTTTCACATATAAGATATAAACAGTAACACCATTGGTTATATTATTTTAGTATATGTTTGGTACAATTCGTTATTATGTTTCTTCTATTAGAATATATTATCCACACAATTATGCCAAATAAGCTTTTTTGTTCTATTAAAAGAAAAACAAAAGGTTACTAAGAAGAAAATCGCTAGTGTATAAAAGTAAAACAAAAAAAACTGTATTTCAAAAATCTGTGAGAAGTTAACCTCATGGGGTTTTACAGTTGGTTAGTGGCACAACAAATTGATCAAAGATCATAAATTAGAACCTCACATCCAGAAGTCAGCTCTATCAATCTTGTGATTCACCTAAAATATGTATAGGGTTATAGTGCACTCTTCTACAAAGTTCACAACGTCCTTTGAGATTTTTTTCATTTTAAAAAAAGGACTATAATTTGTGTCGATGATGATGCTTTTGTTATATCATGCAGTGCCGGCCCTTGGACTGGGCAACCTGGGCGACAGCCCAGGACCCAATTTCAAAGGGGCACGTTTATTTTCTTCCAGTATATTTTCTGAGTAACCCTAAATCCAAACACACGCAGAAGTTCAGAACGGCAGCAGGCAGCAGCGAACAGAAGCCAACGCATTTACACCAGAAGCCGAAGTGGTCTTTTCAATTTTCAATGAAGCTAACGTTCTTCCCCAATTCAATTTCTCTTATTAATTCAGATTTTATTTCCGTTTCTAAGCTTATCTCCCAATTTTTGTTTGCTTCTAGATTCAAATCCGATTCGAATTTCGTTTGCTTTGGGATTTCAGATTTCAACAGCAAGGTATACTTCTAAATCTAATTTCAGATTTCAAGTTGTACAGCCATTTCGATTCGCACGTTAGAAGGATCACAACTAGAAGAATAGCATCAAATGCCAATGAATTACTTCTTTTATGCGTTTTTTTCATACTATTTAATTCAAGAAGAAAGGTTGGTAGGATTGAATAAGTTGCTATGCAATTTACAAGATGTAAAATGTCAGGTTTGGATCAGCCTTAACCCGAAAATTCGACGTTGTTTTTCACCAAAGTATCAAATGATACAGAAATGCAAATAAGACAGTCCGTTGTAATTGTTCAACAATGATAGATAACTGATTGAGATGCAAAATATGTACAGAATTCAATTCTGGAAATTGAATTAAACTAGTTACTTTTTTTGTGTTTCAGTTTTTTAGGTTACCCGTTAGCTGGAATTTGGATAGAAGAAGGATGAGAATCGAGATATGATTGTTGGTGAATGGACTGTAGCGCATGAATCAGGTTGTATTGTTTTGATTTTTGTTCTCATTATTATTTTTTACTATTGTTAAAGCTTAGTTTAGAACAATCATGAAACAATTATCTGGATCTCAAAAAAGAAAAAAATGACAAAGACAAGAACTTATGACTCAAAGTTTTGAAGGTTCGTTGAATAAATATTTTAACAAACAATCTAATTCATCAGTTGAATCCGAACAACAAATTGATATTGTGGAAAATGAAAATGTTGATGAATTATTAAATCCATTTGAGATGCAAAATGATATTGAAGAGTTGAAAGAGGATGAGAGCAATGAAAATCAAGAAGTAAATGAAAAAAATGAAAACAATGTTGAAAAATTAGACGACAATGATATTAACAATTTTCAAGCAAATGAGCATATCGTCAATAATTCTAAGCATTTGAAAAATGATTTGGATTTAAACATTTATGATCCTAGAATATGGGATAATCTTCAAGGAAAACTTAGAAATTTACTTATTGAAAATGGACCTAAACGGGAAACTAATATTAATTTTCCAAAAGATGAATGCTCTCGAAGATTTTCTCCAAATTATTATATTCAAAATCTACCAAACGGAGAAACCCGTGATAGAGAATGGTTGGTGTATTCAAAAGATTTAGATAAAGTTTTTTGCTTTTGCTGTAAATTATTATGAACAAAACCATCAAAAAGTCAATTAGCAAGTGAAGGAATTAAAGATTGGAAACATCTTAGCAGAAAACTTGAACAACATGAAAATAGCATCGAGCACCTTCAGAACTTGAAATCATTGAAAATGCTAAGACTTGGATTGAAGAAAAATCAAACTATAGACAAAGAATTGCAAATGCAAATTAGGAGCAACACACTACATTGGAAAAATGTAATGGTTCGAATTATTGATGTTGTATAATGTCTTGCAATAAATAATTTGGCTTTTCGTGGAACAAATGAAACAATTGATGACGATGCTAAAGGTAATTTTTTGGGTCTTATCCAAATGATTTCAGAATTTGATCTAGTAATGCAACATCATTTTCAACTTATTAGAAATAAAGAAATCCATTATCACTATCTTAGCCATAAAATCCAAAATGAGTTGATTGCCATTCTAGCGTCCAAAGTTAGAAATGCTATAATTAACAAAATTAAAGAGGCAAAATATTTTTCTGTTATTCTTGATTGTACTCCTGATTCAAGTCACAAAGAACAAATGACTTTGATAATAAGATGTGTTGATGTGTCATGTTCTCTAATAAAAATAGAAGAATTTTTTTTGGAGTTTATAAATGTTGTGGGTACAACTGGACTAGCTCTTTTCAATGAATTACAAATTGCATTAAAAAATCTTGGACTTAACATTGATGATGTGAGGGGGCAAGGATACGATAATGGATCTAATATGAGTGGACGACATCAAGGAGTACAAACAAGATTGCTTGAGATAAATCCAAGAGCATTTTACATGCCATGTGGTTCTCACTCTCTTAATTTAATATTATGCAATATGCCAAATTGTTCTCATAAAGCGAAATCATTTTTTGGAGCATGTCAATGCATATATTTAGCTTTTTCTAACTCAACAAAACGGTGGCATGTTTTACTTGATCATATAAAGGGCTTAACTTTAAAATCATTGTCAAACACACGATGGGAGAGTCATATTGAAAGTATTAAAGCAATAAAATCACAACTTTTTAAAATTAGAGAAGCTTTATTCAAATTAGCAGAAATTACAGAAGATGCAAAGCTTAGTAGAGATGCTGAAACTTTAGCTACGTGTGAGCTTTCAAGTTTTGAATTCATATTATCTTTGGTAATTTGGCATGATGTTCTAAATAAAATAAATGTAGTAAGTAAAAAGTTACAATCGAACTATATACGTCTTGATATTGCAGTTAAACAATTGGAAGGTCTTGTTTCTTTTTTTGGAAAATATAGAGAAAATGGATTTAATCTAGCAATTGAAGAAGCAAAACAAATAGCAATAGATATGGAGATTGAGTCGACGTTTCATACAAAACGACGAATTCGAAGAAAAAAACATTTTGATGAACCATTTGATAATGATAGAGAACAATTATCTGCCCAAGAATCATTTAGGATTGACTATTTTATCCACATAGTTGATATTGCACTCTCCCAATTAAGGACCAGATTTGAACAAATGAAACTCTTTGAGTCTATATTTGGTTTCTTATTTGATGCTCAAAAATTAGTTAATTTGGATGATCAAGAATTACTAATTGCTTGTGTGAATCTAGAAAATGCTTTAAAAAAAGATGATACTTCTGATGTGAATGGAAAAAATTTATGTTCTGAATTACAGGTATTACAAGTTATGTTGCCAAAGGAATCATATGAAATGAACAAGTCATGGACTTCGACAAGAATTATTGAGTTTGTGAGAGAAATAGACATGTTTCCGAATGTGATGATTGCTTATAGAATATTATTGACTATCCCCGTGACCGTGGCATCTGCTGAAAGAAGCTTTTCTAAATTGAAATTGTTAAAATCATATTTGCGAACTTCTATGTCTCAAGATAGGTTGAATGGGCTAGCAATTCCATGCATCGAAAAAGATATGCTGGAAAATATTGAAGAAGACGATATAATCAATGATTTTGCTTCAAAAAATGCATTAAAAGAAATTTTCAAATAATGTTATTGTTGGATTAATGTTTGTATTTCTAATGATTAAGAAGTTGTAAGTTTGATACTTTTTGGGATGTAATGAAAAATTAATCAGCTTTTGAAAAAAAATACCACTTTGGGTATTATTTATATGATTATTATCATTTGAAGGTATTAGTTGCAATCACATGAAAGGGCCCAAATTTAAGTTTTGTCCATGGCCAAAAATGTCGTAGGACCGACCCTGATATCATGTTATATATTGATCGACCAAACATGCACTACATACACAACAATCTTAAGCACATTGAAGCCCTTAGAATTATGTAGACTCTTTGAATTTTATGTAGTTTGAAAAGGTGGAAAAGAACCACAATACATCAAGACAGTAAATGAAACTCCATTTATGGTGTTTTAGTCGCCTTCTGATGGATCCCTTAATTTAAAATCCTAACGTAAGGAAGTTCTTAGTGGGCTACTCTCCAAAATTCCATGTTTTATTGCTAATATTCCGCCAGTGATTATGTTTCTTTAGAAGATCAGATATAGGTATACATCATTATTTTATTGAATTTGATCATTTGTCAATTATTTGCACTTTGTTTCTATTATATAAATCTGACCGATGAATATTGAAGCATAAAATTCCTTTTGTTTCAAATGTAGAATATTTTAAGAAAATGCACAAAGGGTGACTAATGGTCTAATGTTGTCCCATTAACTTAAGGATGGTGATGATAAAACCAATGGTTTGAATATTACACCATGTTCCTGTAATAACCCGAGTTTTATGTATTCCATGATCTTAAAATATTTTTATTTTATTCGTACAAGGTCGAAAGCTTCTAAAATTTTGAAAAAATGACTCTTAGGGACACTTTCCACATCTATGATTTTTGCGAAATTTCTATATGATCATTTTGACCCTGAAAATCTTATTTGGACTATAACTTTTGATAGGTGCTGAAATAGGGTCTCAACCCACTTCCATTTCTTCAGAATGATTGTTTCTCTTCCATATCATATTAGAAAAACGGACTTACAGTTTGAAATTTATAGCTGTTTTATGTTTTGGTTGCTACTAGCCTACATTAGTGTATAATTAACTAAGCTCATACCTAGGCCCACTGATGAATTTTGGGAATTGTGATAAGGCTAGGCTATAGGGATCGATTTAAGTGATTTCCATCTTCCCCAAAATAGTTCTAAACCTCCAATAACCCTAATTTCATCAAAAAACCTACCTTTTCCTTATTAATCTTAACCTAAATCAAAATTAGTGGGGTAATTAGCATAGAGGAACCTGGGACTATCATTTTGGTTGATTTTCATTCCTATCCTTTGTTGTCCACTTCACATCTAAGGGGATAAATCGATATTTTGTGTACTTAGCGATAGGTTCTTGGCCTCTCACTATACTTTACATGTTTGTATAGTTAAAAATGATGTTTTTAGTATGATTTTGATCCTAAATATTTTCTAATTTTAATCACATTTTCGTGAGTGCAAACGGTCTAAATTTAAAGGTTTTTAAAATGGTTTTTAAATAGTTTTCAAACCCCTTTTGTTCAAATCGATATGTTAGTTTAAAAGTTAGATCTAGAATAGGATTTGCTTGATTATCACGTTTGAATGAATTGCATATGTATGTATATGGATGTCTATAGATGATATTTCATGCTTGTGTGTTGTGTTTTGATGTGGTTTGCTAGTGCTTTTAGGTAATTAGGAAAGACGTGGTTGAATTGGCAAATTGAAGGCAAAGATGGCTAGAATTGGATGAAAATTGGAGGAGGGACTCTGGAGCATGGGAGGAGCCTAGAGTTCAAGTCGCATTAAGATTGGAGTTAAGTAAAGGAGTCAGTACCGAGAGCTTTTGATCGGTGGAAAACCTCTTGGTAGGAGATGGTGCTTCATGTTTGGGCTAGGAGTAACGAGTAGCAGCTAAGTGCCAAAATTTGGCTAAGTGTTGGACTTGATACTAAGAGCTTTGGATGATGGTACGAAAGCTTTGGATGATGGTACTGAGAGTTTTTCTAGAGAGTGGTTAGGGTCTAAACACTTAGAAGATGGAGCACTAGAAGGGAAGGACTTTAAGAAGGGCAACAAAATTGACAAAGTAACCAATTTGGGGCCGAGAATTGTTGGTCGATACCAAGAGGTTTATTTTGATGGGATCGAGTGGAACTTCATGGAGGAGGAGTGTAGATCCTATAAATTATGATGAAGGTGTTTGTTTGTTCACTTACAGTTCGTTGGCGATGTAGTAGTACAATGATAGCTTTAGGACTTTGGTGATGGCAACTCGATGGTGAATGGAGCTAGGTTTCGATGATAGCGGCTCAATGTTGAAAGGAGTCGTGAAAATGGCTATCCACAAAGGGCAGGTTTTAGGAAATTTGACCCATGGATAGAATGTTGAATGGTTCTATCGTGGAATGAAGGAATGTGAAAATGTTCCTTGAGGATAATGGAAGCTAGATGGAGCAAGGAAAAGGCCCGAATACACGTGTTAAGGGATCGTTTATACGCAAAGTGTTTTTTGATGTACTCAAAAGCAGGGTATTATGCGGACGCTCATTGGTACTTTATTCGGCTACCCTGGGTTGGTTGTTTCGATTCGTATACCTTGGACTAGTGGAATGGGTCTAATATCAGCTTCGGGCTAGAGGCAAGTACATTGAAAACTGGGATTTCCATTAGTCCTTGGCAGGTAAATGCCATATGAGTTATCATATGTTCAGAGCATATTGAATGACAGTGAGGATTGTTTGATGGATGCTACGATTGCTTGGATTGTTTTATTTTATAGCCTAATACTCTAAGGATGTCACTAAAGATAGGTATTGGGGATAGGGATACTTGGACACCCGTTATCACACTTAGTTTGTAGTATACCTTCATGATATTCGTAGATTAGAATACTATGTTCATTATGTGCTAACTCTTTGATTGTAGGGATAAATCAAGTATGATTCGTATATCTTTGTTCCTTACTATATCAACATGTATAGTATTTTGAGATTCATTCATTGTTCACACCAGATTGTTGTCTGACTTGAGATTTTTTGCTATGCTTCTTATTATCTCGGGTACTCTTAAATGAGTAGACTAGATAATAGGTCTTGGTGTACGTAGTGCAGTGCAAAGGATGAGCATGATGGAGCTTCTCGTATTATATATGGATATTTTGCTTATTCCGATGTGCAACACCCTAGAGCCTTGACATTGTTTGCTTATTATGAGACAGATTATTTGAGTTTGTTTCATTTCGTATAAACTCTATTACTATGTTGTATAACTCTGTGAATCTAGACTATGATATCTTGTTCACTTAGTTATTATTGTCACTCCTGTTTTATATCTATGATGTATATTATATTATATTATATTCCATGCGCTGTGAGATATACGACATGTTATGTGATTTTTTTTCTTTTCTTTTACTCCTTGATGATCGTCTTACATTGGCCAAGCGCCACAGTAGAGCACTGTTTAGTAATACTGGGTGCCGATGATGTAAGGCGGTCACCACAGTTCCTATCTCACTCTCGATACTCAAGTTAGATTGCCTAAACATTAGAAAGCAAATCATGTCTCCTTGTTTTAGGCTATTGTAAATGAAACTAGCAATGAAGGTAAATAAATAGCTCTTATCATCCATCCTTATAATTCAGGTTGTCACCCTATTATTGAAATGCGATTCAGGTCTGTATGTTTTGAAAGATTTGAGCTGACGATAAAACCACTAGTCTGAAAGATTTAACATTTGACTATTATATGCTAAGGGCGTTATGAGCCATGATAACATACCGACTTGGTTTTAAAAACTAATTTTCAAATGGATTTGAAAATTTTACTTGATAATGAATGAACATGCATGTGGGTAAGATCGACTTGTATCTAACTCGTTGCACATCAGAAGATCTTGCACGTTATGTGTTTCACATGTATTTATTTGCACATGAACCTTTACACATTACCATTTTCTTAATCAAATCTACCATTAGGAAGGTTTATCTACTGGGTTTGCAAAACCAAATAGTTTACAGTCAAAAAAATAAGAAACATGTCTTCATCGTATCTTATCAAATCTCTTGAATATTATTTACTTTGTTCTATCCAAATATATCTCCTTAAATCTCTCTAATTCTAAAATTTTTCTAACATATTATCATTTGATGTCCTAAATATATCACAGTAATGAAAACATGTTTTCTACGATTTATGTGTATACATTTACAATTACTAATTATAAAATACATTTAAAACTTTATTCAATTTTTGTTATAAATAAATTATTATCGATAATTCAAATAAAATAACATAATGCAATAGCATAAACTACATTATATCATATAAATAATTAAAGCTTACATGCCAACTTCATCCACCCTCAATGTTTCAAAATCATTAATCCATTGTCATAGGGTATGTTCTTTTGGTACACAAAAAGTGCGCATGAAAGAGGCACGGGAAAGGGGAAAGGAGAATGGTTTACAGAAGAAGAATGCGTACTTGTGTTATGAAAAGGACATTTGAAAGAGGTATTTTAACTATTTTGTTTTAAATAATTATTTTTATTATTGTAATATAGGTTAATAAATTTATATCATTTATAAATTATGAATGCTAGAAAAAATAATAATAAAGACAATTCTTATTACATACTAGTAGTTTATAATACCAATACAATACTACAACTCACTTCTAAATTTCCCTATTAGATATATAACAAGCCGTCTAAGCTCCTCGGGCTTGTCTATCAATAAACAGGCAATCGTGCAGTCTGCCTTCCTATTAGCCACAATGTATATGATTTTCCATTAAGAAAAATGTGCATCCTCCTATCGCACAACCTTACATCTACCAATGGCATGTGACATCTTCGCATCATGCGAAGAAGCTCCACTCGCATTACATCTACGAGGAGTGAAGTAGTAGTAGAGCGATGCAGATATGCAGAAGCTTGGTGAGTGCATGCTGATCTCTACCGTTATCGCCCATGAAAAAGTCAGCGTAAATCTGATTGTCAAATTGGACATTTTCAAGTGGAGCCTCCGAAACTGTGAACTCATAGGAGGGAGTTCCGATTTAGCCTTCAAATACCACATGTCATCTCGCTTGACGGTGCCTTTCTTTCCATTCCAGTACCTGCCTTCAATCTGTAGGAGCCGGTTCCAGGTGTTCTAGTCACGTTTGAGATTATCAAACATGTTTTTCATCTTACTTGCATAGTAATCGACATCCACCTTTATGTTGTGGCTTTGGATATTTCATCGTACCATTAGCCTGATAGAGTTTGGGGAATGCCCCAAGGGCAATTATGTAATTCGTTACATATATCTAACTCGTTGACTAATCTTGTTCAAAATAAAGGTGTTTTTTTTTCTATTATATATTTGATATAATGTAATTATATTATTTAATTAATTAATTAAAAGTATATTTAATAGAAAATCCATAAATGGTATGTTTTGTGATAGTAGTTACAAAGTGTTGTAACCGTGAGTAATTTATCACAATAAAAATAAATATACCATTTTAAATGTTCCTAGTCAAGATGCATCGAGACTGGATATCGATGTATTCGGTGAGACTATAGTATGTAATGCTCTCCAAATGTTGGGCAGTGTACTACTCATGATTGCTAGGGCACCTAGGGGTTACATACTAATAGTTATTAGATAACTATGAACGACTCATTCGATAGTTTTCTACTGGTTAATATAACTAAAATCAAATAGAAAATATCGATATGAATAATTTACACAGTTCTTTCGACTTGAGAATGCTGTGAATCTTCAATATGAAAGCTCCACTTTGATATAGTCAAATCATAGCACGACATCCATCGAGTGACTATAGTTGAGTCGAGTGGAAGTATTGGAAGTGGAGCACTATTCAAGAGAGGGTTTGTCTCATCAATTATATGTGGTTAGTATCACGGTCAATTCAAGTCAACCCAAAGTCAAAGTCTCTGGCCAGAGTAGTTCAGTTAATAGTATTATTATTATTGAACCAAGGACTTTGTGTTTAGACTATAGAGTTGAATGTGGACGATGTTGAAATTTTTGACCATTACCAAATTCAATAAGTCCAAAGTGATATAGTTTTGGCAAAGAAAATTGGTGTAAATAATTGTCACAACTGGGTAACGCTTATAAAGTTAAAATGAATTTTTTTCGAAAATGAGTAAGTGATAAATTTAGCCATAATGTCACACCACCTGCTAAGTGAAGTGCGAACGCTAATGTTTGAATAGTTCGATGTTAATCGCTAATTGAATTTACACCCAAGAGTCACACAACCAAATCGATGAATTCTCTTAAGACTGAATGATTTAATTAGTTTATAATTGTTATAAATCAATTAAATTAATTAATATTTGTTAAATATTAATTATAAAATTTGGATATGATTTGAGAAATAAATTTGTTGCATGTATTTATAAAAAGTTATAAACATGTTGATCAATATGAGATATCGACAACAAATTAAGTTGAATATAATTATGTATATTTAAATTGGGTTAAATTGTCTCACAACCTATAAATTTTAGAGGTGAAAGTCATTGATTTTGATAGAGGAAGGGGGCAGCTACTATGCATGAGATTAGAGTTCTGAGATGTATGGTTGAGATCATTATTTGCTCTCTTATCCTACCCATATAAAAGCTAATCTCAAAACCCTAGTCAAATGCAAACTCATTTTTGAGCCACCAATTTCTTCTTCTTCCTCATTTTAATGGCAGTAGCTCTCCTCTAAAATCATCCTAAAAATTCTCAAAACTAATTTAAATTAAAAAATAATAATTTAGAGTAGAAGGTCTCCAATCCCGGATTAACAACCTGATGGATTGGGAACTATTCTTAGAAGAGAATTCATTGTTTAAAGTGGACTCAAAGGCTTCATCGGGAGGTGAAGTTTTATTTTTTATTTTTTTATTTCAAGTTTATCACATGAATGTTGATTTACATCCAAATCACTTGTTTGTATTTAGATCTGTTTATTATTTAGATTATGTGAGATTTTTGTGGGTATATGTGTTTGTTACAATTGAATTGGTTATGTGCTTGTTGTAGTATTTTTTTATTGATTTATTGTTGATTTTTTTTTCTAAAAAAACTTAATTTTGATTTATATTAAAATATATGAATAGATCTAGATTAAATGTATATAGATTTACAAATTGTCTATATTGTGGGAAATGCAGATTAAGGATCTTAAGGCTAGAATTAACACTAGAGGGGGGTGAATAGTGTTTTAAGAAATTTGTTAATCTTTTTGAGTTTATCTTAATTTGTTAACAATGTATACACAAATCAGACACAGATATGAACACAGAATCAAACACAGATGCAAATATAAAGTAAAAGAAGTAAAGGAAAGAACACACCGGATTTTATACTGGTTCGGAGTTACCCTACATCCAGTCCTGCAACACAAGTACGGATTTCCTTTCACAATCAATTCAACAATTACAACCCTCGGTTTCAAGGCTACGAGGTACACCCTCCAGAATCACAATCCTCTGGGTAGAGATACTTGATTTCCGGGGCAACAAGTTCACCCAATTGATTTCCAGGGCTACAATCACACCGTCTCTCGCTTGATTGATTTCCAAGGCTACAATCACACCTTTTCTCGCTCAATTGATTACAAAAAGTCTATAACTCAGATTAGCACTTGGATCTTGTAGAGATAGTAGAGAGAATCAAAACCAGAAATAATCGAGTATGATTCGATGTTGATTTCGGCAGAGTAATGGTATGATTTTGTATTAAGAAATGTGGAAGAAGAAGAGAAGTGAAAAACAAGACAAATATGCTATAAAATTCGTTGAAACTGACCCTTATTTATAGAAGAACAACAGCCATGACCATTCATGAAGAGTTATGGCAAATAGACACTTCTTTTGAAATTTGAATTTTGAATAAAACTGTCACCATGTTGACATAGTGCCTATGGGCATGTCGACATCCCTCAGCCAAATTTGATTTTGAATTTCTATAAAAATAATATTTATCTTATATAAAAACTATTTAAAACTTTAAATATACTTGAATATAGTTTAAATTCATAAGTAAATATAAAGAACAATATATATATATTATTTAACTATAATTTAAATCAAAGTATAAATAATTTAAAAGTTAAATATATTATTTGAAAAGACAGTTTAAAATCAGAAGAAATTTTGACTCTGAAAATAAAGATGTTTTGAGGCTAAAATTATTTTAAAAACGGAATCGAGAGTTTTGAATCTTTTTAAAAGGAAAGTTTTGAAATCATTTCGAAAACAAGATAATTTTGAAAAATCATTTGAATTAAGCTTAGTGGATACAAAACAATGTCCCACTAGATTTTCGTAGGTTCCATCCTACTTAGGGTCCATCTCGTTAACGGGCTCGAAGTGGATTCCATTCCATGAATAAATTGGATATTAAGATGCCAGTGCTTTTCTACGAGTTTTAACAAATATTCCTAATAAACAAACTTAACCTTGAAATCTTGAACTCTTGATAATCTTGATACTCTTGATAATCTTGATACTCTTGATAATCTTGATACTCATGAGTCTTCTATCTCTATATCTTGAATCTCTATACTGTTTAGTCTTTATTCTTGATACCTGCATGGTTAGATCCTGCATATACGCATATATCTAAACTTGTAATATTAGTATTTATATTTTATAATCTATTCTAAGGTTGTTGTCATCAAAACCATCATCTCATGGACTAACATATATGTATAATTGTATATATGTTTATATCTTGTGCATATTTAATCTAAAAAATTTCTTATGATGTTTTATACCTATTGTGAATCATAACATATAAAATTATTTTATTAAATATGTATATACATATTTTATTATTATTTAATGATTTTGTGAATTGTTTATTATGTATAAAATATTTAATGTTTCAAATTTCAATTTTATATTATTTATATTTTTTGAATCATGTAAGATGCTTACTGTAAAAATTTTAAGATTTTTTAAACATAATTTATTATTTTTTAAAATTAATTTACTTTTGGCTTGCAATCAATTATTTAGTTAGAAATATAAATTTAATAGATAAAATTCTGGAAATTTTTCATAAGAATTATATGTTTCATAGGTACCTTCAAAAAAAATTCATATTTTAAAAACTTAATTTAATATGTTTTATAATTAATTTATTTTCGAACTACAGTTAATTATTTAATCAAAAATAAAATTTCAGTTGAGAAAATTCTAGAAAATTTTCCTAAGTCAAAAATATGTCTTGCCAACCTTCTAAAAATGTTTCATAATTTTTTAACTTGATTTCATATTTTTAAGAAATAATTTGATTAAGGGCGATTATCAACTATTTAATAATAGTATTATTTTAATTAAAAAATTCCTTAAATTAATATTAAGCCTAAAATATGTTTCCAGATTTTCTAAAATTATTAAACTTGTATTTTTTTCATGTGATTATTTTACATTAATTTATTATGGTAGAAACTGTTTAATTCAATAATATATACATATACATATATTAATATCCTATTTTGACATATTATACAAACACATATTTGAATAAATTACAGTAGACACAAAATAGGCTAATGTGTCCGTTGCAATGTAAATCCCAACATCTATATACGGCCATATTATACCCTTTACGGATTAGATGTTACACATGCACACACATATATACGTATATGTATATATGCTTCATATATATATATATATTTATACTTATATAAATAAATAAAACAAAATTAAATAAATATCAAACTATAATTTTTACGGTTAAAATACATGTAGACATAGTAATAAATCTTGCTATGAATAAATTATTAGTTAATGACATTTAATGTATCAATTAATTCAAATTAAAGAAAGAAAATAAATGTTAAGATACACTATACATTTGAAATTAAAAACTTCCCTTTAACTAAATAAAATAAAATAAATGATTTGATAAGGCGACTGATCCAAACTATTATAAACATTCTGCACGGCCCCACATATTAAGGGATCGATCAATCCTCTCTAATAGGAGACTGATAGGTCGATAGACACCTCATCCTTCCACTAGTCTAACGACCAAAGCGAACTGCCCCAGTATACTTAGGCCAATTAATATACTGGCCTCAATTTCTCAATGCCAACAAGAATAGGTAACTTGTTGAGCGGAACAAACGAATGAATGGGTAAAGCTCTTGCCTGACCGAGCAGGCCCCTTGGACTACTTTCCTTCCATACCCATAGGACCGTACCAACCTCACTATTTGAATTAAAACAAATTTATAAATGTTCTAAATAAATTAGGTTTCATAGGCCAAACTAAGATCCAATAGGGTAATTTCTTTTTGAAATTCACTCATTTCTTTCACTGCGGGTTGGCTCAGTTCCTTCAATGGTATCAGAGCCCAATAGCATATGCTGTCTAAATTAGTCATGTTATGGAAAACTAATTAAGCTTGCGCACTTAGTACGGTGTTTGGAAACGTGATGTCTAGGATTGGAATTGGGTAATCAAGTACTCTGTCCTACCTGGTTACCTACCTGGCCTGAAAGGTGAAGTGAACCCAAAGGTTTCCCTTGATAGAAAATGCCCAATTTGAATTGGGTATTGGGCTAATTTTCAAAATAGTTTTGAAAATTAACACAAGATTTTAGATTTAAAAGTTAAATTTAAAATAAAAACATGTTTTTTATAATTGGTTGTAATATAACATAAATTTTCAAAATGTTAGAAAATGTAATGACAATTTCAAAATGTTTAAAACTATTTAAACATTAATTTCAAATATTAAATTTATTAATAAGATTAATAATAGTAAATTAATTAAATAAGTTAACTAATTAATGAACATGTGTGTTTATTATATATTGG
Organism: Allium fistulosum; assembly: GCA_030737815.1. Lineage (NCBI taxonomy): Eukaryota > Viridiplantae > Streptophyta > Magnoliopsida > Asparagales > Amaryllidaceae > Allium > Allium fistulosum. Next base: position 743,664,572 of record CM060905.1, on the reverse strand, counting down.
GATATATGTTATGTTGTTTTTAAATTATTTAAAAAAACATAAGTGTACATATATGTTTGTGAACTGAATTTTGAAATTAATATAATTTAACTAAAATAGTTTGATTTAATAAATTAATTAAAACACACATATATAAGATATGCGTGTTATGCTATAAAGGTTATAGCATACACTATATGGTTATAGTTGATATGTCCACTATAAAAGTTATATTGGAATAGTAATATAAAATTAATTAAAGAGTTAATTAATTAAATAAGATTTAGTTAATATAATGTTATACATAAGGCTATTATATAAGTAATATGAAATATAAAAGTTACATAATAATAAAACTTATATAATATGAACGTAAAAAATTTTAACTTTAAAGAAACCCTAAATAGACTTAAGGAATAAATACATATGTATATGTATGTGTACCATGATTTATGATGTGTTTGACATTTGAACCGTGAGAGTATTTCATAAGAAATACATTATTCCATAAGTCGATATCACTCGATATAATATATTGAAGATAATCAATCTTTAATACAAAATTGTCCTCTACTATATATATATACATAAATTACTTGCATACTCTTTAATTGTTGATCAAACTTAATCTAGAGATGTTATGTGTAGCATTATTAATATATCGAATAGACGAGGTAAGATAACTATAAGTATTTGATGAGCAAACTCAAGGTACATACATTATACTTAGGCCGTCGCGATATGATAGATATGACTGAATAATCTTTTTCGATTTGTTGAGCAAACTCAAGGTCGAAATGAGGTTAGGACATGGTAACATGGGTTAGGAGTTGTATGTGATACAACTGACAAGGAGTTATCCATTGACCGTGAAGCTATGACTTGTTAAGCAAACTTAAGGTCAGAATTCCAAGACGAACGAGTCCTAACACTCACTAGTGAAATCGAAAGACTTCTATGTTTCACTTAGGGTTTGGTGAAACATAAAAGACTATGGGTGCCTTATTAGAAAAATGAAATGATAACATTTAACTTTTCTAATATTGTAATAACATATGCTATATAATGTTATAATAATCTACATTGATATATTTTTGTATTGAATAGGATTGATAAAATGTTTATCAATTGAGGTATACAAGTGAAATGAAGATTGACAAATAAAAATATAACATATACATACCAATAAATGATTATTGCATATTAATGATTTAATACCCATGCAAGTGCTTAATATTACAACTACTAAATACATTCATATTTTGGTCACTTACGCATTTATTTGGTCCAGATCATGTATTACACTCTATGAGTTTCGAACTCTAAAAGCATATAAGACTATGAATATTTGATCCATATACAATCACATATAAATGTTGTATGGTGAACGGTTAGTTTGTAATGTAAAATATTTCGATGAAATTAATTCATTTGAAAAACCAAATAAACCTTAGTGCAAGATCAAGTATTCAATTTGATTGATTACAAAAGGATAATTTTTTTCTAACTATAAAACTTGACCAAAACTACAGTATAAATCTAAGAACTCAACCATTGAAATGTCAATTTGATCAGTTTACACAAAGCGCGACATATTTGATGTTCATAAAAGTTAAGGATAATCAAATGCGCTTTTGTAAAGGGTTCATTAGGATATTGTAGCAATGCTTTTCTTTTGAATGGTTTGACGATTTAGAAAGAAAAATGAATGTACAAGAGTAGATGTGATTTAAGGTATAGTTGGGACGAAGAGAGTGAACAATCACTTCTGCTTCATAAAGAAATATCGAAAATGAGAATTGTAGTATTAATGATTAATACTTGATGTTGAAATAAGAAATATGATTTCTATTTCGATATATATTTCCATATAGAAAATTGTTTTCTATGATATTTATTTCTCTTGAGTTCAAGATATTTGATCGAAGAACACCCCATGGTAAACTAGTTGTAGTATCTGAATAAATAAATCTTTCTTAAGTGAATGATGGACCTCCGAATATAGTACGCTATTATAGTAATGGTGGAAATAGTGGGAGTGTACCATATAACACTTATTGATTGCATTATATTATGAAAATTGTTTTCATAAAATGCACCGAACATTATTTATGAAATAATGACTATTTTTTGACATCGACCGAGAAATAGACATATTTATATTTCAATATGAATATTATGAATATCCGTTATGAAATAAAACTATAATGTGGTATTTGTTTTCATAACAAAAGTGACGCATTGGAAAATACATAAGTATATAATATTATTTGCAGTTATTTTGGAATTATAGACTAAGCCATAGTTTTGAGAAAATAATTTTATTATATGATTTTGAATCATGCGATACTGGTTAATTATATCTCAAACAATTAAGGGCTATGTACCCATTCAGTGGGAGCATCATAAGAGTTGATGAACTCTTCGGATTGATACATATTGATGTATGTAATCGTAAGTCCATTAATACAAAACTAGTTTCACGTACTTCGTCATATTCACCGATGAATTATCACAGATAGGGACATGTGTATTTGATACAAATGTAATATGTCTATGGTAAACTCATAGAGTATAAAACAGACGTAAATAAAATAACATGCAATAGAAATTATTCGATTTGATCGAATGAGTGGGTATATTAGAAATGGTTCCGAACATACCTAAAAATGAATAAAGATTCAATCTCAAAAGTCACTCCTCTATGTGATACATAATGATGCATCGATACGAATTAATCGAACTTTGTTGGACAATGTACGATTAATTATGAGTGAAGTTGAGTTAGTTTCTTTCTATAAGGTCATGTACTTAAGAATAGTACAGAAGGTTAATATTATTTCATATAAATAACAATTTACAAAATCACACAAGATATGGGTTTATAAGAAACTCCAACATATCCTAAGCCAAGGAGTTGGCAGGTTGTGTGAGTCGAAAGATTGCACATAATAATTGTTCATGAGGGATCTTATATGAATCTTCCCAAAAGGATTTTGGAAAAACTATCATTGGATGACATATTTATGTTTTGAACATAAGTTTTGTAAATTAAAACCAAATCAGTTTTATAAATAATAAAAATTCATGAAACATTTATGAATACTTGTTTTGTTGCATTGAGAAACAATTGTTTTTCAAGAAATACCAACTTCATTGTAAAGGAATTTCTTTGAGGAATTATTAATAGTAAAATGGAATTTCATACAATCCATAGATAGAACTGATTAGATGAGATTAAATGAAATTAACTAACCTAAGCAAACACATCGCATTAGAGTGTCTAACAAGTATTCTCGCACATTGAAAAGAAACTATGAGTTTCTTAGCAATATCGAAAATATATAATCCTCGGTTGTTTAATTAAACCATTAAGACTGTTGACTCTATGATATGGTATGATGCGCAAATCCAAAAGAATCCAAGTACGCTATTAAAATATGATTTTGGCAGTCGTAGCTGAAGGGATGCGATCCATCGGTCGTGATTGTGTCTCTATGAGTAAGACTAATGCAGTTGAAATTTAATGAGCAACGTTGATAAGAATATCCACGTAAATTTTAGTTGTTGAAATTAGCGTAATAGATTTGTTATCCAACGTAATCAAGTTATTTCAGATTTACTCACAAAATTATCCCTTGATAAGACCTAATGTTTGGTATATATGTGATGAAACAAAAAATTCTAAATAATGATTTAGAATAGTCTATTTGCACATAACAACTAAAGTATCTCGAAGTCAGTGGGAACGATATAGACGTTGTAAGTTTTCGAATATGATCTAAGAAATGATATAAAAGTATCATTTTACAAGCATCAAAATTGAATAAGTATTTTGATAGAAATATCAAATAGTTTGATTTTCAATCAAAGTGCAAAGAAAGCATATGTTCATTAAGAAAGAACGTTAAAAGGTACATTGGTATTTCTAAACTATAAGTAAACAACATGTTGTTGATTTTAAGGACGTAGTTCTATTTAATCAACCTTAGTTGTTTTAATACTCAACTTTGGATTGTAAATGATGTCTTTTATCGCGAGTATAGAAGATATTGGGAATGTCTCAAATCGATATGTAAAGGCACCTTATTAAATTATTTAACACAGAACATGTGAGATTAGTTCCTTATGCATTGACAATAGGAATTATCATACAAGTTATGTTGTCTACGATAACCTGGTTTGTTTATTTATTTGATACATGAAGCAAATATCAAATCCAAATTGATATCACTAAATGGTTGCTTGAGGTTTTTCTCGTGTATTTATGAATACTAGAGAATTGTTTACGGAAACAAAAACTCCTTATGACGGAGTGTTCAGACTTAAAATTCATAAGTGATATCGAGTATAATATGTCAATAATAAATTCAAGTTAGGAATCTTTTAGTTGGAAATGTTCCAAATGAAAGACCGTGGTCGATTCAATGAAAACGGTTAAGACATCGCCTTGAATAACACTGCAATAAAAGCAATGTATATAAAAATGTAAGTGCACAAATTTATAATTGTGCCGATTCCAAATGTTGAGAATCCCATAACATTGTTATATGATAACAATGTCGCGATATAGTTCATAAACAGAACTTAGAGCTTATTGAAAGTCGAGAGACATACTTCGAATTGTTCCACATGATAAAACAGTTTATCACCATCGAAGAGAGTTGGTTGACAGAGTAGAAAATCAAAACATAATAGCATATCTGTTCATTGAGTGACTGACTTAATCGGTTTTGAGAAAACCGGTTGAAGAAGTAGGAATAAGATTCCATAAATAAGCCCAAGTGCAAGTGGGGGATTGATAGATTTTAGGGTATGTCCTAGGGGTAATTTGTTACATATATCTAATTCGTTGACTAATCTTGTTCAAAATAAAGGTGTTTCCTTTCTATTATATACTTGATATAATGTAGTTATATTAATTAATCGATCAATTAATTAAAAGTATATTTAATAGAAAATCCATAAATGGTATGTTTTGTGATAGTAGTTACAAAGTGTTATAATCGTGAGAGAAAATAATTAATGCAATTAAGAGAGAAAATGAAAGGTTCGTCCCTCCATTTAATGCAATTAATACTCTTAATTAATTCTTGTTTTAGGAAAAGAAATGAAAGGTTTCATTCCATATACATTAACTAAATGTAAGGTGCATTTGATACATTATACATTTAAAATTAAAAACTTCCCTTTAATTAATTTAAATAAAATTAATGATTTTATTTAAAATAAATTTAGAAATGTTCTAAATAAATTAGGCTTCATAAGTCCAACTAAGATCCAATAGGGTAAAAATAATAATTTAAAATTCACTCATTTCTTCCGATGTGGGCTGACCCAGTTTCTTCATAGCCAACCCGACATTTGCGGGATCCGATGTTAGAAAAGAAAATGTCGATAAAGGCCAACGTCCACTCTTCGGTTCAATCTATAAAGTGGCGGGTAGAAGAATCGGAAGATTCATGAGTTGATATTCTGAAAAAATAATAAAAGAAAATCGAGAAAAACACACAAGGTATATATTGGTATGAAAAACGTAAACTCAAAGAAATTGACATCAAAATAGTAATATGGATTCGACAAAAAATACTTAAAATTTCAGATTGAGGGAGGAAAATTGTGATCTAGTAAAGAGAAATGAAGAAGAAGTAAATATAAAGAAGGGAAACATGTGACCGTTCGGGAAAGACGATGACGTCCGATATGTCGAACAGACGTCACCCATTCAATTCCAACCGTTCAATCAAACAGTGCAATCTTGATGTGTCGGACGCGAGGTCATCCTAAACCCGAACCAAACCATAATCAATATTTTTTCAGGAAAATGCGCTCTAACTCCAACCCTGCGTTGACACGTCCGCGTCCAACTTTGGCGTCCATGAAATGACCAAAAACTTAAATTGCTGCCAATTGCTTCTTTCTTCAGCTCAGCTTTCCTTCGTACCACGCTTACACGTTGAATCCATTTTATCTATTTATTTATAGAACAAAAATTTGTTTTTGTATAAAGATTCCAGTCCAAAATAATGAAATAATTAGTTGAGAAGTGAAGTTAATTGCTGTTTCTCTTCCGAATACTAATAATAAAATCCAAAATATGGGAGAAGCAGAGAAGAAGAAAATAATAATCGACACAGATCCAGGAATCGGTAAATCCGTTTTCATTTTGTAGTCCGTCCGCATAACTACGTAATACGTAGAAGTCGATTTATTTAAATTACCAATTGTTGTTCTGGATGATCAGATGACGCCATGGCAATATTCGTCGCACTTAATTCGCCGGAGGTTGAAGTGATTGGATTAACCACTATTTACGGCAATGTTTACACAACTCTTGCTACTAGAAATGCATTGCATCTGGTAATTTTGCTGCCAGATCTTAAACAGTTTCAATCTTTTTCTTAAATGATTTGGGCTTATGTATTTGTTGTAAATTATTATGCAAATAAATATTATATTGATTGGTCTGTTAAAACCAGCAGTACTGACGGGATTTTAAGGGCACATAATGTTATCTTAGTCGCTTTTTGTTCCCAGTGGATTTTTGATCTTAAGCTGTATTGTGTTTTCCTACTCTATTTTATTGTTAGATCAGGTGTTTTAAATTCTCGCTTGGAGCAAAAACAATTAGCTTATAAAATCAATATTTTTTGAGCTGTCATTTGATTTTGATATTAGTTTCCTTTTGAATCCGTAAAAGAGATATCCTTGTTATAACATCTGTGAATTCCTGCAAAATGTTGTCTCTTTATCCTGTTGATGTTTTTGTTATAACCTTTGCTAAATTAATGTCTTTTAAATTTTCAGCTGGAGTTTGCTGGGAGAGATGATATTCCTGTTGCTGAGGGTTCTCATTTAACAATAACTGTATGTCTTTATAACCCTCAGCAGTCAGTATTGTACATTCTTCTTAGAGGTTAAACCTTTTTGTTGATTTATTTATGTGTTGCACATATTTTAAGGATTCACTGCCCTTTATTTCCCAAACTCCTTTATGTAGACAAGCACCTTTGTCCAAGTGGTTAATTGATTCGGCTTTGGTGCAGGATGTCACAAGTTCGAAACTTGCTTTCGAACGTTTATTTGACATGGGATATGTTGTCCCCATGATTTGTTGTATATAAAGTACCAGTTCAAAAAAAAAAAAAAAAAAAAAAAAAAACTCCTTTATGTATTATATCATTGTTAATAGAAGTAAGAAGATTGTAGGAGAGTATTATTATTTGCCATATCGAGTTATTATTGTGTGGATGACAGAATAACATGCTTCTCACTTAAATTTTTGTATCTGGAAAGAAAGGGACAAAGCTCAGAATTGCTGATTTTGTTCATGGTTCGGATGGGCTCGGCAACCAAAACTTTCCTCCACCAAAAGGGAAGCCTGTAGAGAAGTCTGCTGTTGATTACCTTATTGATCAAGCTAATTTGCATCCTGGAGAAATAACCGTTGTTGCGCTTGGACCACTCACTAATATTGCATTGGTTAGTCTCTAGGTTTCACTGTCTATATATGTTACATAAAGTAATTTAAAAGCATGTGCTTATTTTGTTACTTTTTTGTTAGGCTATTGAACAAGATCCTACATTTTCAAAAAAGATTGGACAAATAGTTATACTTGGTGGTTCATTTTCAGTCAATGGCAATGTGAATCCAGCAGCTGAAGCAAATGTATGTGCTGTATATTAAATCTATGTGCTCTATATTTTTTTCTTCTTCTTGCAGTGCTCAATTTCATGTGCATAGTTATGTGTAAATGTTTTTTTTCCGTACCGCATAATAAACACTCTAAAAACTTGAGCAGCAAGTTATGTGAAAAATTTGTATACAGTAGCCATTCCGTGCATAGTTCCGTGTTCCAGATCTTACAATTTTTGAGTTTGAATAATTATATATGTCGCCATAATCCCATTCACATGCTTGTATCAGTTATTTTATTGATGACTTATTATATTATTAGTATGCATCAAAAACTGTACATACTGGCATCCCTTTGCACACCAAGGTTTCAAAACACACTGACATGTAAGACGTAAGGATTTTGTTTATCAGGATACAATTATTTTCAGTTCCATAACACAATATATCTATTTTTTAAAAGCAGCATATGGTTCTCTCATGCATGTACGTTATCATTCAGGCCCTCTTAATTTTTTTATAATCAATAATCGATACTTGTCTCATGGGTTATGCCAATGGATAATCAGATATTTGGTGATCCAGATGCTGCTGATATTGTCTTCACTAGTGGTGCTGATGTTGTGGCCGTAGGACTTAATGTAACTCATCAAGTTGTGTTAACAGGTACCTTGTTCGTTTTCCTTTAATGGTTTCTTATGATATGCAATTTAGATCTTTACATTTTTATTGGGAAGATGGAATCTTATTCATTCTTAAAACCTATATTAGCTAGTGTATTAGTCTACTTCAAATGAATCAAATCACCACCATACAAATTTTTAACACATCGATGAACATTGCACCTCTTAATCTTCTTCCTCTGCATATATATTATACATATACTTTTTTCCCTTTTATGTCAAAACTTGTACACAAACATACTTCTTATTTATATTGGTTCATCTTGATACTTCATCCGATCTATTTGCACTTAGTTCAGATTGATTATGTGTTGCAGGGGATGATAGAGATAAACTTGAACGATCTAATGGAAAATTTGCAAAATACTTGTGCAAGATCTTAGGAATCTACTTCTCATATCATTTCGATTCTTATTCCACAGATGGTTTGTTTTAAATACACTAAACTGTCCAGATTGCTTCACTCCACCTACTTTTTGCCACTAATGTTAACATGATACTTTGACGGTTACCTGCAATATTGACTGTGCTTATTAGAGCCAGTGGGTTGCTGCAGGTATACAAGTTACAATGGCAAAAGGCGAGGGTCTGCTTGTTATCTGGCCTTGTTTATTTCGTTTTATAAATCTATTTTTTGACCACATTGTCATCTTCTTATGCATATATATATGTATGAATGAAGGGGTGTATCTTCATGATCCAACGGCACTTTTGGCTGCAGTAAATCCATCTTTAATGACTTATACTGAAGGAGTAGTACGTGTTCAGACAAGTGGTATTACAAGGGGCATGACAATATTGGATAACACAAAAAAGAGGTCAGTTTATTATTTTCCAAAGACTTTGACCAGTATGACAGTTTGATGCTGTTCGAGAAAGCATAAGAGGAAGAGGGAAAAACTGGAGGCAGATTCTAGTGTTACAAGCAAGGATAGCTGTATGACAAAAAAATTGATGTTATCCCAACACTGGACTGAGTGGACTCCAATCAAATGCCCCATTTTTATTCTCTCTTTTGCCAAAGGAACCAAATCCTCTCTCAGACAGCATCAAACACTCTTCCATATGTCTTCACTTTATCAATATTCATTTCATAGGTTTATTGAACTCTATAGACTCTATAGTACTGCTGGCAATTGCTAATTGGTTTGACAGTGAGCATCCCAGCTTGAGACATATGACAAAACCCAATATATAGCTTAATATGATATTTCTTCTTCACTTTATTTTACTCCATGGTATGCATGGATTTCATATTTCTCCAGAATAGTTCAGTGTGAGGCTAATACTGCTCAAGCCTACTTCTTTTTTATGTAAGGCACGTTTTGAAGTGGTTGTCGCTAAATTCTTATGCAATTTGTTTGTTTTCATCTTGATGTTTGCCTTTACCTGAACTTATTTTATTCACCTAAAATCTTATACATTTTAAAATCGATAGGCATCTATATTAGAAACATAATCTATGGTTTTAGTTATGGTATCAAAATTTTGTACTCCATTCCAATCTGAATTACCAACCTGCCATATTCAACAGTGAATTCTTTTGTTTTGATCAATTAAGAAGTGAGTGATGACTCTGTTTCATCTAAAGGGCGTGAGCTGAAGGTTCATCTTTCAACTTTTAGAAGCAATACCCTCCTATGTTTTGCAGGACAAAGTTTTTCCCTTTAAATTGAATGATACCTTCGTTTCAACCAAACACGAAGAGTGTTGTCTCTTCTAAACAAATGAAAATAATTCGAATTTTTTCTAGATTTTCGAAAAGTGGATAAAGATGGAAATTGATAATTTGTGGACTTACCTGTATTTGTATTCGTCTTGAATATATTGCAATTCTTGCAGTGTCGAAATTTCGGTGTGGTACCAACTAACATAGATGTTTTAAGTTCTGCCAGTGATTTTTTTAAGTTAGAAAAATGATATTGATGCTTTTGTCGACACAAGTAGAAATAAATCCAATTTTTTACCTTGCAATCATCTTGGTAATAAGGAGGTTAGAATCCAAAATAGTTAAAATGAAAGTCTAGAGGCCTGGCAACCTAAGCAAGTGATTCTTGACCAGCCAATGATCATTGATAATAATAGTAAAGCACATACTTGAATAGATAGAGGTTTTAGGTTCAACCCCTAGATTATATCGGTGTCAAATAATAAATAAAAATCAGGTCGTGCTAATTTCATGTTACATTGAAATTGGATTATCAAAGGTGAGACAATTTCCTCACCCTTTGTTGCTATTTCCATAACCTTGTGTTGTAGATCAATGGCTCATCTTAATGCAAGGAGTCTGAAATAGCAATAGATGATATTGAAGTTTGATCCTTTAAAATAAACCACTTATATTTTTTGGATCATAAACACCAAAGATAAACTTATTTGGGCAATAATATAACTAAAATGCGTGAGACCTTTAGAGCTACTATGTTGCAACCATGTCGACTTTATACACACACACACATATATGACATAGTAATGAACATTAGTTTTGTAATAATAACCGTTTTATCTATGTCGGTCTTGTGTGCGTAGGTAATATGGCTTTAGCATATGAAAACATACAATTTATCATTGACATGATTGAGTTGTTTTTCTTTCTTTTATATTATGAAATTTAACATTCTTTTCATGCAGCATTTAAGCACCAAATCTTTGCTGTTAAACAACAATTAATGACCTGCTTCTTTTGTTTGCATTGATGGCAAAGTTGAAATTTGGTGATTTATATCCGGTATAACTTTCCTAGATGTATTTTTGTCTTCGGAGCAATAATAAGGGTGATACCAATAAACAACATTTAATGGCATAGTAATGGACACTAGTTTTGTAATAATAACTTTTATACATTACTATGCCATCAAATATTGTTTAATGGCATCACACTTATTATTGCTCCGGCAATAAAAAGACATCTACGAATGTTTTTTTGATATAAAAGTACACGGTTTCATCTTCGCTATCAAAACAATCAAAGGAAATAGGGCATTAATCGTTCTTTAACATCAAAGGTTAGTAGCTTAAATGCTGCGAAATTGAAGCGTTAGATTTCATAATATAATGAAAGAAAAACAGCCATTTGGGTCAGTGGTAAATTGTACATTTTATGTGCTAGTGTCGTATGACCTTCACACTTAAGACTGACACAAATACAAAAGTTATTATTACAGAACTAATGTCTATTACCATGCCATCAACATAATTACATTTAAAAGATCGTGTCAGATTTTTCCTCATTTGGTTATGTTCAATAATCTTTGGCATTCAAAACATTTGATCTAGCATATGACAACTTGTGTAAGATACTCCATTAAAATTTTGAGTTCAAAAGTCAATTTTATATTTTTACGCATGCTTGTCGCGCGTGCCCACTTGTGCGTTTGCGTGTTCGTGTGTGGAGGGAGGGAGGGACATACATATATATGACGTTTTTTGTTTATGTATAATGCAGATATGGTGAAATCACCGAGTGGTCCGATAAACCCAAAGTGAAGGTTGCTGTTACTGTTGATGCTCCTGCAGTGCTTAAATTGGTCATGGACAGGCTCATCCACTCTTAGAATGAGCAATTATATGAACTATATTGCTTGCTTGTTAGCAACACGTAATTTTAATACTGAATATAGTCTTTATTATCGAAACAGTCCACGCAGGCAAATTTCTTTTCAGAGGGCTTCACCTTATTCTGCCTCTGTTTTTATTTTATCTATGAAGTAAATGATGGCAGCATATAGTTGGGTAAAGGGATCTGTATTTCATCGTTTGTTTTAAAAGGTTTCACAAAATTAACTGAATGTGAATCAATGCCATTGTGATCCTAGTTCGTGTCTTTTTTTTTGGGCTGGGCTGGGCTCTAAGACAAGTTTCTGGGGCCATAAATATTAACTTATAAGATGAGGGTTTACTCCAAAAGAAATCAAATATCCCTAATTTTTAGATGTTTATGTTAAATAGAAAGTTTTGATTTTTCTAATTCGGTTTTCAGAGAAAAGGTATTTTGGGTATTGCAAATTAGATTTGTTACACGGATAGTGTTGTATTTGCATCCGTGTATTTATACCACCGATCGCGGATAAACATCTGATTTTTGTTTATCCCATTACCATTAGTATATCTAAAAGTATAAACATGAATATATGGTTTAATATAGAACCGTTTCTTACTATTTTGATGGAAGTAATTTCGATTGCAAATACCATATTAAAAATAATAATGAATTTGCATATTAAAAACCACTTATGTGATATTTTAAAATTTAATATTCAAACCTAAACGGTACCCTATTTGAGAGAGGCGTGCTAAAGCCTAGTTAGAATTTTTGTTTTTAAGCTGAAGACATCAAATTTTATTTTTAGGTTGTCCTAAACTGAAGGACAAACTTTAAAAAAAATTGGATTGAATGACAAATATTAGTTTTAATTTTAGGTATTATATTCAGCCTTACACTATAAAAACTAGCATTATTTTTCAGTCTAAAAAAATATTTACCGTCCTTCAATCTAAATTTTTGTTTTTTAAAAAATTTGCCCTTGTACCTATTTTTCTGTTTTTTTATGTTAAAAAGAGCCTATTCCATCTCATCATTATTCAACCGAAGCTCACAAACAACGCATAACCTTATGCTGTACCATCGACTGAACCGATGATAGTCCATGATCAAAGGTTTTGTAGTCAAATGGGTTGGAACATCGGATCCGTAATGATTTTTATTTTTATTTTTTGCAGTGTGAATGTAAAATTGTTCTAACGCAAAATCGACCGAATTATAGCTAATTTTTCAATAAATTATTTCATTAGTGAAATTAACTTAAAAGAAAGCTTGACTATTTTGTTTAATGAACATATGAATAGAAACTGCAGCCTTTAGTTTAACAGTTCATAGCTTATAAACACTTTATTGCACAAAAATAAAGAAAACCTGTTCAAAAAATTTTCAAAATGCTTTTGATATGTCTCCCACATTGGCTGCAAACAAACTTATAATTTACTATTTTGTTCAAGTATAAAAGAGTGTTCCCTGGGAAGAGTTAACCATGCCAGTTCTTTATGTGCTTTGTTGGGCTTTATACTGGGCAAGGCTTGCATTAGAGCTGAAACATTTAGATGGTTCGATATTACCAACCAGAAAAGAAAAAAAAACTCGGACTTTTGTGACTGAACCACCACTTCCATGGATTCATTCTATCCATTTTTCTTCTCCCCCATAAACCAACTTCTTCTTTCATCATTTCCCCTTAGTTATTTTTCAAATTGTTTCCTGTTTGAAGTTGATTTGGAAATTGTTTCTTGGTGTTGGATGCTAACCCACTTTTGAACCAAAACAGATTTCAACTAGACTTATAAAATCAAAACAAGGACGAAATGATTCATTGACTTGGTGGCATACTTAGAAGGACAAGAGAGTCGGGCCCAACAAGTTTGGGTGGAAAATTAGTTAAAGAAATAACTCGGCCCCGACCAAACTAGGTCGGCCCCGAGTTATTTTTCCTCCACATTTTACCTTCCGAACACCATATACCTCTTATGTTACTCCTACAACTCGTAGTAAGGTGATTTTCCAATGATTTGGACGAGCAATCCAAAGATTAACGAGAAGAAAGCAAAGGAAGCAACTATCAAGAAGATCGCTAAAATCAACTCAAAATTGATGGAGAAGGATTTGGAACAACTTAAAAAGAGATAGAAAAGTTAGCAAAAGAATGAAGTTGGATTTGCATGAGTAGAAATAGCTCGCCGCCGAGTTATTTTACTCGGGCCGAGTTATTCTAATAGCTCGGGGGTTACATGATCTTTTGTGTGGCACTGGGCTAACTCTTGGACTCTACTGTAAGCGGGCTTCTGGACATATACACCTGTTTGCCTATAAATATCAGCCAACTTGCAATCAAAAAGGGATCATTTTTCTGCTTCATCTCCTCCAGCTCTCTATCTTTTGGATCTGGAACTCTTCTTCTTCTTCACTCATTTCCTCTACCTCTAAAACACTTAGAAATTCCATTGTAAATCCCTAGATTGTGGCTAGATCTGATATAACTAGTTGTAACCTAGAGAGAGAACAACTACTAAAAGATATTAAAGTGGACGTAGGTAGGAGATTACGCTGAACGACTATAAAAATTCTTATATGTTCTTACCTTTACTTTGATTTTGATTGAACTTGTGCTTTCACATGATACTTTGATGTTTTTGCCCTTTTTGGTGCAAACATTTGGTGATTTCACTAACAGCGAACTAGAACTAAAGGCTTGAAGCTGATATTTGAAGAAGATAAAGAGACCTAACACCAGATCTAAGGCTGGAGGAAGCTAACCAGTGCCTAAGAGCGCTAGGAGGTGTCCTCAAATACTCACCAATCCATCTACATAACAAAGAAGAGATGTGGAAAATGATGAAGGAGATGCAGGATGGAATGATAGTGTGAGTTGTATTTTTGAGTCTTCGAATTTGAAAAATTAATTTATTTAAATATTCGGATTTGATTCAGATATAATAAATTATAAGAAAATCAGTTTTTATTAAAAACGACATGATTTTTAATGACGTATTTTTACCTTAATCTATAAAAATTTCCATATTTTTTAATTTGGAAAATATATAAAATGTCGTTTGACGTATTTTACGTCGAACGCTAGTATTTGTGAAATTTAACAGAATTTAATAATTGGTGTGTTTTATTGTTGTTTTGTGATCGCTTCATATTTCTGTGCACAATCGTATTTTATTTTCTATCGTTCGCGGCTCGTACGTGGACGCGATTTTGCGTGGGGTACCATAAACTAACTTTTCAAATCAAAGTACATACAACCCCCTTGTCCTTCAAATAACGTAGTGGCATTTGTCACCTTGTCTCCCTTTGTCTCCTCTTTGTCCACCATTGCCTCCTTTGATTTGTGTGTTCATTTAGGGATATGGGTTTGCTTAGGATGTATGGTAGAGTACTTTACTCCGCATATAAATACACGTATACAAGTAGTTCATCCCTCCCCTTTTCTTTGTTTGCTTGACAATGAAATAAACTCCTCCATCTTGCTTCAAAAAAATCATTTGCTCTAAAACCATTCGATATTAGCCAAAACTCCTAGGTACAATATTGTTTGTTTCAACTTCTAGTTTTTTTTAAAATTAATCGTAATCGATTTTGTCGAGTATCGAGAGAGAAATCACAATAAAACAGTAAGGGAAAAAGTGTTCAAAACTTTGAAAAATGATTTCTTCAAATCCACTGTGAAATTGACAATGGCGTTAGCGTCTTGGAGTCGAGACAGAGTGTAGTATTTTTGGTAAGATTTTGGTGGTGTTTGGTGTCGTTTGACGATGGAGGTCGAAATTTGGGTTTCGCTTGATCGGAGATAGGAGCAGCGATAGGCGAATCGGAGATTGGCGTTGGCTCTGGCTTGGAGAGTTGCACCTTACGACCGAGTTTGGTGTGGGAGCAAAACACGTCAAGGAGAGGGGGAGTGGCGGCAGCAGGTGTTCAGTCGGAAATTGAGGCGTGGGGATGGAGCGGTGATGGAGAGGTGCGTTTGGACGAGCGCGAGACGGCGGACTTGTTTGTTGAATCATGAGTTTTGATTCATGACAAGGAGCATTAACAAAGACTATATGGCGATAACAACAAAAAGAGAGTAACATATACATGGTATAAACTACAAAGAGAAGAGACTTCAAAACTAGTTTTCGTATGATTATTTATTATGTTTTTGAGTCTTAGATATGTTTAGATACTGTTAAAATCATTCCTTAAGTAGTTAGACTTGCACACAAAACAAATTATTTTCGTTTGTATATGCATTGAAATTCACTATGCAAAATTGCACAGGCCAGTCGACTGATTACAGTCGACCAGTCGACTGACCTGGTGTAAAATGCACAGTGAACAGAAAATATATATACAAATTTGAATTTTAGTCAACTGAGCTTCTGAACTCAGTCGACTGACCTACGTATAACGGCTATATTTTCTGAACGGATGCTTCCTCTCACGAAGAGTTTCAATCCAATTCGAAGAGTAATGGCTGCATCTATTGATTGAATCTCTTAGCAAAAGGTTGTATCTATCTATGCACTATATATACACATCAAAATCATTTTCCAAATCACCGATCCTTGAATAATTTACTGATCTTACTTACTCTCTATATTCTCTGCATTCAAAAGCAATCAAACCATCTTCATTGCTGGAATCTTTGAATTCATATTCATATTCTTTGATTCATAGCGATAATCTTCCTTTCATATCTTCACACACACTCATATACTTGAGGATTTGATTATAGGAAGGGTGTACACACATTGACATATCTGTGTTATCAAGAACACATTAGTCAGACAATTTTATATACTAGTAGAAGTCTTGTTCTGTTGCTCAGGCGTGTGAAGTCCTCTTCGGCTGCTGAGGCGAAATCCTGTTCTACTGCTCAGGTTTCTGTTCGGCTGCTCAGGGGTTGTATAGACCTGTTCCTCCGGGTTAAGTGAGGGTTGTTGTTTTAGTGAAATTCCAGAATGAGTTTGGGACTGGACGTAGGACGGAGCTCCGAACCAGTATAAAAATATCTGGTGTTATTTTTATTATACTGCTTTTATATTCCGCACTATTTACTGTATAACTATCATCACTATACTCTGTATTATCGTATATCCATATTACACGATCCATACTCTCTTTCATTATTGTAGCCTCAGATCGACGTTTGGATGGGCGGTTAACTTAGGCATGTGCACATGTGCACGATCGTGCATTGAAAATGCCGAATTGAAGTTTGGGGAAGAAACCACTATTCATGCGGGCCTGGAGTGATGGTGGGCTTGGGCCGTGAAATTTTGTAAGAAAATGTTTAAGTTGCTTAATATTTTATAATTTAAATGTTTAAAACTTGGAACTACATATCTCGTTCATATTGAATCCGTTTAACCCGCAGATTTTATGTTGAGTTCGTATTGACAAATATAACGTTTGGACATAAATTATTGTTAGTTTTGATATGGTATAATTTAATGTTAAATTAGTACTGTCTGATTTTAATTACGTTAATTTGGATAATTACGAAGTTTAATTAATTATACTTAATGAGTGTTATCTATTTGACAAAATAAACACCATACTGTTAAAGTAATTGAATAGGGTAATTTGGACACCTGTTTAGTGGAATAAAATACCATTCCGCTAATTAAATTAATTGGTCATTTAGTTAGCAAAATAAATCCCCGTTCTGCTATTTTATAGATTTGGGCATCTAATTATATATCGTTAATTGATATGCCAATTTGAATAAGTGATGTGTTAACCAGTAATGGTTAATTGTTGAATCTATTTACATAAATGTTGATTATGTGAATACCAGTTATTAACTTGGAAAGTTAAATTGAATGATATGGTAGCTTGTTTAAGTACCGTTGGGGTCCTTTCTGAATTTAAAAAGCTACGGATTTAAATTAACTTTAATTTTTAGCAATTATAAATGTTTTATACAATTATTATTTTAGTAAAGTGTTTTATATAATAATTATTTTATTAATAATGTTTTAAAGCTAACTTATTTATACTCTAAATATTGTTTAAAATTATTAAATTATATTCTACATATGGTTTAAATTTAATTTATAATTTAATATTATTTAAAGTTATTTAAAATAATTTGTTTTAAAGTTAATTATTATTTTAAAATTAATTATTATATTAAAGTTAAATTAATTTTTAAAAGTTATTTTTTTGAAGTTCATTATTTAAAGTTAATCATTTAAAATTAATTATATTATATTTTAAAGTTAATTATTTTATATTTTAAAGTTGATTATTTTATTTCAAAGTTATTTGTTATATTATTAATATTTAAAAGTTTATTTATTATTATTATAATATCGTTTTAATTTATTTTTATTATAATTATATTAATATCGTTTAAAAGTTAATTTATGATTATGTTAATATTGTTTTGTAAGTTAATTTATTAATATATTAATGTTGTTTTAATTATTTAAGTATATTTTAAATATTATTTAAAGTTACTTAATGATTTTTAAATATGGTTTAAAGATAATTAATTATTTATTTAAGATGTTTTTAGATAATAATTTGTTTTATTTAAAGGTGTTTTAAATGATAAATTGTTTTCTAAAAAGGTGTTTAAAAATAATAAACTATTTATTTCTAAAGAAATTATTTTTAAATGAAAAGATTTATTTTAAGGTTTTATGTAATGACCCATAATTTAATCACTTTGAACTTGAATAGTTAATATGTTTTTAAATAATCTAAATAATGGATTTTATATCTAGAATACAAATTTGGATAAAACGTCTCGAATGGATTTTTTTTAACTGATGCAAAATGTTAGTTTAAAGATGGTTCAAGTTATAAGGCGGTTAGGGGTATCAATTTATTTAAGAATAAGTTTGCCTAATAAAACAAGAAAGAATTATTAACCCTGCCTAATAAACAAAATAGTATAATTACTTGCCTAATAAAACAAGAAAGAATTATTAACCCTGCCTACTAAAACAAAATAGTATAATTACTTGCCTAATAAAACAAGAGAGAATTATTAATCTTGCCTAATAAAACATAATAGTATAATTAGTTGCCTAGTAAAACAAGAAAGAATTATTAAGCTTGCCTAATAAAACATAATAGTATAATTACCTGTCTAATAAAACAAGAAAGAATTATTAACCTAGCCTAATAAAACAGAATAGTATAATTACTTGCATAATAAAACAAAATAGCATAATGATTGTTATATTCCATACGGATGGTTGCCATTGGACCAATATTTGGTCGAATCAGGTTATGCCATGTGGATGGTTGCCATTGGACGAAAATCTGGTCGAATCAGGTTAGGCCATAGTTGATAAAGAAGATTCCTATTGGACCAAAATGTGGTCGAATCAAATTAGGCCATAAGGATGTTTTCTATTGGACCAAAATGTGGTCGAATCAAATTAGGCCGTATGGCTGGTTTCTATTGGACCAAAATCTGGTCGAATCAGGTTAGGCTATAGGAAATTACTAAAGAACCCTTCTCTCACCTATAAATAGCCAAGTCCATATCTCATTTTAATTCATTCACAAACTAAAGAAAAGAACTAAATTTCATTATCAAAGGCGAAGTATTCCAAGTCTCCAGCAAAGCAAATAAGAAGTGAGTATATTCCTTGTTTCCATAGTTTAGTTGGTATAACTTATTCTGCGAACATATTCCTTATTTTCATAGTTTAGTTGGTATAACTTATTCTGTGAGTATATTCCTTGTTTCCATAGTTTAGTGAGTATATTCCTTGTTTTCATAGTTTAGTTGGTATAACTTATTCTATGAGTATATTCCTTGTTTTCATAGTTTAGTTGGTATAACTTATTTTGTGAGTATATTCCTTGTTTCCATAGTTTATTGAGTATATTACTTGTTTCCGTAGTTTAGTGTGTATAATTTATTCTGTGAGTGTATTCCTTGTCTTCATAGTTTAGTGGGTATAACTTATTTTGTGAGTATAATTTAATTGTTTTACAGTCAGTGTAATCTTAAACTCTTTCCTTTGACTCATTCACATTTTAACAAATGTTGTGTTAACTATTGATTGTAAATTGTTAATAATAATGAGTCTGTTATTATTCTTATTTGGTTGTTTGATTTGTGCTCGGCCAGTTTATGAGCAATAACTTTGACATTTAGTTAAAGGGAACTTACAACACCTTTTAACTTAGGATTGACATATAGTGACTTTTTAGTTATAAGGAAATCACACCCCTTTTAGCTATCTCATTTGTTTAAGAGGGAGCTTCACCCCTCTTGGTCGTATTCTCCTTTAAAGATGATGGGTTTAAGTTATGATTTGAATGCAATTTTTAAATCTTGGTTTAAAGTATTTTAAAGGAGCTTTGAAATTTATATAATGATTTAAATAGGTTATTTATGGAAAGTAAGTAGTCCTATACTTGGCACTAAAAGCCAATGAGTAGATTGATCCACTATCTGTGAGATTTGGAACCGAAGTGTATAGGCAAGGCTAGGAGCAACTAGTGCCCTGACTTACTTGGCTTTGTTTCTGGGCGAGTTGTAGAGTAAGTCGAGAATATCGGAAACGTGACAAGTGTAGGAAATTTGATTTCCATAAATGATCTTTATATTTATAATGGAAAACATTCGCATTTCTTGTAGATAATTGTTTTGGACCCATTTAAGTATGCTTTTGAAATATGAAATCCTCGCAAATGTTTTGTGAATATACTTATACCGATGAGATAAGTATATGGATATTTTCCAAGCATTGAAAGAGTATAAGATTTAATTTCCATATACAATCGTTTTGTTATCCTCAATAGTTGAGATCTTGACTATCGATTTCGATACCCTTCTTCCTTTTGTTTTTGTTTCGTCAATCTAAGACGATTTGTTGCTCATTTAAAGAATTAAATTCCTTTATCGGGAATGACTAAATAAAGAGCGAGTGGGGGCCAAGCTATGCGGGGATGCTCCCATTAGGGTATTGTCACATCTACTTTAGATTGCTTTCGGTTGTATGCGCACGGAGATGTGAAATACTCGGATACTTGATAAGGTTGGCGGGGTCCGACTTGAGGTTTTCGAGAGCCATTGTAGTTCTCAAATATATTTTCTAGAGGTATACTTTCGATAAGAGGGGACACCCTCCTGGTCATTGTTGGAAAAATTCCTTTTCCTTATTTTTGATTCAAATCTTTGGATGATTCTTTCTTAATTGCATCGGGAAGCGTCTTGCGGCCTTCGCGGTGTTTAATTATTTGTGTCCATTCTTTTATACTTGGATGTTGTCCTTGTGAGGAGAAACCCGTCCTGCGTTTTTGCGACGTGATCTCACCAGTTATTTTGTGTGTTCTATTTTTTTATTTGGAGTTTACTCATACCGGACTTATTGTTTGACCCGAATTGTTTTTTTCCCTAAATTCTCGGGTACTCATTTATATTTGAGTAGTCCGAAAATCACAGGTTTCTTTGGGCTCTTTTGAAGATGGTGGATGAGCAGGAGGCTCCTTATCTATCTAGCTATTTATTTCTGCTGTTATAAGAGATTGGCCCTATGTATGTATATTTAAAGGCAGGTTGTTATAACTACCTAGACTGATAGTAGTACTTTTGCTGTAATTCTGATAACTCCATGTTGGGAGTAACCTTATGTACTATCTTATTTTATGTTATACATTTAACTGTTCCGTTGTGAGATTATTGTTCTGTTCTTATTTTTTACCCAATGACGGCTCGTCTTTCAAATACTTGGGCAACGACATATGAATACCATGGATGTATTAAGTGTCGTTCTCAGGGGTTAGAAAGGTAGGTCATCATAGTTGGTATCAGAGCTTCGGTTGAGCGAACATCTTAGCCTGATTGGGCTACAACTCATTAGAGATAGGGTAAGTGATGCCCTGGAATGAGTTAATCTTAAGAGAGCGTATTTGTAATTTTTATAATAATAATATTTATCCTCTAAAGTCCCATTTTGGACTTGGATTAATAGACAGACTGCTCAAGAAAAATGAAATGTTTGTGAATGGAATGCGACCAGAGTTCCATCGTGAAATGACCAATCATCTTATGGGTACATTCACCAACATTATTAGCATGGCTTTGAGGTTTGAGGCTCTTGATATTAAGGAAGTAGTCCAAAAGGGTGTAGTACCAGCAGTAAGTGCCAAGCCTTTATCAGTTATACCAGTTGAAGGAAAGCCAAACTTCAAGTGTAAGTTTAAGGGAAAGAAGCAGGGTGCAGGGAAGAAACTCGAAGATGGCGCTCTAGCACAGAAGAAGCGGACCAACTTGGCCAACATTCTTTGTTTCAGGTGCAATAAAATGGGTCACTTTGCAAATCATTACCCAATTGCCACATGTTTTAATTGCGGCCAGCCAGGACATATGAAGAATGAGTGCCCTTTTCCTAAAAAGGGATCTCAAGGACAGACTTTTACCATTGAAGAGATACCATCCACTTCTTCAGATCAAAAAGGGAAGCAAGTGTTGCAAGGTACATTTTCCATCTATGATATTCCTGTAAGGGTGTTATTTGATATAGGAGCTTCCCATAGTTTTATTTCTTATGATCTAATAGACAAGCTAAACCTTAAATATGTTATCATAAGTAATCCTCTTTGTGTGTCTAAATGTACCTATGTCTTGTCGAAATCATCTCTTTTCTTTTGACTTCTTTGTTCTTGGGTTTATGGGTTTTGGATTGTTGCTGGGAATGGATTGGTTATCTAAGTTTAAAGCTATCTTGGATTGTGGTAGAAGGCTCGTTAGAGTTAGTGATGCAGGAGATGTTGGTGTTGATATTAGTTGTGAAGAGCCTAAGAAGTTAATGAGCAGTTTTCTCTATTCACTCGAAGTGGCTAAAGCGGAGCTAGGAGATGTGCCAGTTGTTCGAGATTTCACAGATATTTTTGACGAGGTGCAAGGTTTACCTCCTCACCGTGAAGTCGAGTTCCGTATTGATTTGGTTTCGGGAACTAGACCTATTGTTCAACCCTTACGAAGGATGGCTCCAAAAGAGAAGAGGGAGTTAGAAAGGCAGACTTATGATTTGTTGCAGAAGGGCTTGATCCGACATAGTACCTCGAGTTGGGGATCACCAGTCATCTTTGTTACAAAGGCGGATGGTTCTCTAAGGTTATGCGTAGACTATGAGGAGTTGAACAAAAGGACTATCAAGAATAAATATCCTTTGCCAAGGATCGATGATATGTTTGACCAACTCCACGGTGCTCGGATATTTTCTCAATTAGATCTTGCCATCGGTTTCCACCAATTAAGAGTGGCAGAGGAGAGTGTTCCCTTAACAACTTTTCGAACTTCTGAAAATTTCTATGAGTGGTTAGTTATGCCGTTTGGATTGGCTAACGCATCCGCTTATTTTATGGACTTAATGAATCGAGTATTTCGAGACATTCTTAATAAATTTGTTCTCGTCTTTATTGATGACATTCTTATCTATTCCAAGACAGAGGAGGAACACAAATATCATCTCCGTGTCATACTCGATACCTTAAGAAGCCATGTATTGAAGGATAAGTTTTCCAAGTGCCATTTCTGGAAATCCGAAGTTAGGTTTCTAGGGCATGTTATTTCGGGAGAAGGCATATCGGTGGACCCAGCTAAAGTTGTGGCGGTTCAAGACTGGAAGAAGCTCGAAAGTGCGATGGAAGTTAGAAGTTTCTTGGGATTGGCTGGTTTTAATCGGTTTATCAAGGACTTCTCGAAGATTGCTTCTCATCTGATGAAGTTAACAAAGAAAGATGTTAAGTTCTTTTGGACTTCTAAGTGTGATCAAGCATTCAACGAATTGAAAGAGAAGTTGACTAGCGCTCCTATATTAACCATTCCAAATAGGAGCGATGGTTTAACCATGTATACAGATGCTTGTGGAACTAGATTGGGAGCAGTTCTGATGCAGCATGGGAAAGTTATTGCCTATGCGAGTTCACAGCTAAAGCCGCATGAAAAAAATTATGCTACACACGATTTGGAGCTTTTAGCTGTTGTCTTCGCACTAAAGATGTGGAGGCATTATCTTTTGGGTGAAAGTTTTGAGTTATACACGGACCACAAATCCTTAAAATACCTTTTTACCCAGAAAGATTTGAATTTGAGGCAGCAGAGATGGTTGGAGTTTCTCGCCTCTTATGATCTAGAGGTTCTTTATACCCTTGGAAAAGCAAAGGTCGTTGTTGATGAATTGAGTAGGAATGTAGCAATGGTTACAAATCTAGAAGTTAGGCCAATATTGTTAGAGAGAATTGCATCCAGTCAAGGGGCAGATCCTATTTTAGCTCGACTTAAGAAGGATGTTGAAGAAGGTGTTGTTTCTAGCTTTGAGATTGATCTTCGGGGCATATTGAAAATGAATGGGCATATTTGTGTTCCAGACTTTGATGGACTTAGGCAAGAAGTATTAGCCGAATGCCACCATTAAAAATTATCTTTTCATCTAGGAGTGACCAAGATGTTCAAAGATATGAAGAGGGTATTCTGGTGGAAGGGGATGAAGCGAGATATTTCAATCTTTGTGAGTCGTTGTGCAAACTGCCAGCAGATTAAGAGTGACCAGCAGAAGACAGCCGGATTGCTTCAGCCACTTGAGATCCCAAAGTGGAAGTGGGAGCATATATCTATGGACTTTATTGATGGGCTTCCTAGGTCACGAAGAGGGAACAATAGCATTTGGGTTATAGTCGATCGACTAACCAAGAGTGCCCATTTCATTCCTGTTAACTGACTAGAACTGCTACGAGTATGGCGAGTTTGTATGTGAAGGAGGTTGTGAGAATCCATGGGATTCCTCATAGTATTGTAAGTGATCGAGACCCGATATTCACTAGTTGGTTCTTGGAGGGACTGCAGACTGCTTTAGGGATCGAGCTAAGTCTAAGTACAACATACCATCCCCAAACAGATGGGCAGATGGAGAGAGTGAACCGGATCATGGAAGATTTATTACGAGCATGCATTCTAGACTTCGGGGGTTCTTGGGAAGATCATTTACCCTTAGTCGAATTCACTTATAACAACATCTATCAAGCAAGCATTGGTATGGCCCCTTTCGAAGCTCTTTATGGTCGTCCATGTCGTTCTCCTTCGTGTTGGGTTGAATCTGGAGATAGACTTGTTCTTGGACCCGACATAATCTTAGAAGCCAATGAGAAGGTAGCTGATATTAGAAGAAAGAGGAAGGATGCGCAAGATCGGAAAAAGTGTTATGCAGATCAAAGACGCAGGGATCTAGAGTTCTTAGTCGGGGACTTGGTATTTGTAAAGGTCCCTCCTTTGAGAAGTGTCGTGAGGTTTGGGAAGACAGGGAAGTTAGTCCCTCAATATATTGGCCCTTTTCCCATACTGGATCGGATTGGTAAACTTGCATATAAAGTGGAGTTACCAGATCGACTATCAAATGTGCAGAACGTATTTCACGTATCTCATTTACATAAGTATGTACACGACCCTTCGATGATAGTAGAACCGGGACAACAAGTTGATTTGGAGGTTCAGCCTAACCTAACCATTCTTAGGCGGCCTATTCGTATTGTCGCTCGAGATATAAAGAAATTAAGGAAGAAGGTTGTGAATCTTGTTAAGGTTCAATAGAGTGAAGATGTTAGAGATTGTACTTGGGAAACGGAGGACTATATTAGGGATTCTTATCCCGAGTTGATGTAGTTGTTGTTTGTATTTTGTTGTTCCCTTTTAGTGTACTCACCAATTGTGTTGAGGTCACTTTCCTTGTATCTTTGTGTGGTACATATGATATCACTTGGGTTTCTTTGATATCTTGAGTTTATGTGATTAATTTCGAGGATGAAATTTCCTTTAAGGAGAGGAGGATGTAATGACTCATAATTTAATCACTTTGAACTTGAATAGTTAATATGTTTTTAAATGATTAAATAATGGATTTTATATCTAGAATACAAATGTGGATAAAACGTCTCGAATGGATTTTTTTTAACTGATGCAAAATGTTAGTTTAAAGATGGTTCGAGTTATAAGGCGGTTAGGGGTATCAATTTATTTAAGAATAAGTTTGCGTAATAAAACAAGAAAGAATTATTAACCCTACCTAATAAAACAAAATAGTATAATTACTTGAAGAAAAAATTATTAACCCTGCCTAATAAAACATAATAGTATAATTACTTGCCTAATAAAAAAAGATAGAATTATTAATCTTGCATAATAAAACAGAATAGTATAATTAGTTGCCTAGTAAAACAAGAAAGAATTATTAAGCTTGCCTAATAAAACAGAATAGTATAATTACCTGTCTAATAAAACAAGAAAGAATTATTAACCTAGCCTAATAAAACAGAATAGTATAATTACTTGCCTAATAAAACAAAATAGCATAATGATTATTATATTCCATACAAATGGTTGCCATTGGACCAAAATCTGGTCGAATCAGGTTATGCCATGCAGATGGTTGCCACTGAACTAAAATTTGGTCGAATCAGGTTATGCCATGCGGATGGTTGCCACTGGACCAAAATCTGGTCGAATCAGGTTATGCCATGCGGATGGTTGCCATTGGACCAAAATCTGGTTGAATCAGGTTAGGCCATAGTTGATAAGGAGAATTCCTATTGGACCAAAATATCATCGAATCAAATTAAGCCATAAGGATGTTTTCTATTGGACCAAAATATGGTCGAATCAAATTAGGCCATATGGTTGGTTTCTATAGGACTAAAATCTGGTCGAATCAGGTTAGACTATAGGAAATTACTAAAGAACCCTTCTCTTCACCTATAAATAGCCAAGTCCGTATCTCATTTTAATTCATTCACAAACTAAGGAAAATAACTAAATTTCATTATCAAAGGTGAAGTATTCCAAGTCTCCAGCAAAGCAAATAAGAAGTGAGTATATTCCTTGTTTTCATAGTTTAGTTGGTATAACTTATTTTGTGAGTATATTCCTTATTTTCATAGTTTAGTTGGTATAACTTATTCTGTGAGTATATTCCTTGTTTCCATAGTTTAGTGAGTATATTCCTTGTTTTCATAGTTTAGTTGGTATAACTTATTCTGTGAGTATATTCCTTGTTTTCATAGTTTAGTTGGTATAACTTATTTTGTGAGTATATTCCTTATTTTCATAGTTTAGTTGGTATAACTTATTCTGTGAGTATATTCCTTGTTTCCATAGTTTAGTGAGTATATTCCTTGTTTTCATAGTTTAGTTGGTATAACTTATTCTGTGAGTATATTCCTTGTTTTCATAGTTTAGTTGGTATAACTTATTCTGTGAGTATATTCCTTGTTTCCATAGTTTAGTGAGTATATTCCTTGTTTCCATAGTTTAGTGTGTATAATTTATTCTGTGAGTGTATTCCTTGTTTTCATAGTTTATTGGGTATAACTTATTCTATGAGTATAAGTTAATTATTTTATAGTTAGTGTAATCTTAATCTATTTCCTTTGACTCATTCACATTTTAACAAATGTTGTGTTAACTATTGATTGTAAATTGTTAATAATAATGAGTCTATTATTATTCTTGTTATTATTCTTGTTTGGTTGTTTGATTTTTGCTCGGCCAGTTTATGAGCAATAACTTTGATGTTTAGTTAAAGGGAACTTACACCACCTTTTAACTTAGGATTGACATATAGTGACTTTTTGGTTAAAAGGAAATAACATCCCTTTTAGCTATCTCATTTGTTTAAGAGGGAGCTTCACCCCTCTTGGTCATATTCTCCTTTAAAGATGATGGGTTTAAGTTATGATTTGAATGCAAGTTTTAATCTTGGTTTAAAGTATTTTAAAGGAGCTTTGAAATTTATATAATGATTTAAATAAGTTATTTATGGAAAGTAAGTAGTCCTATACTTGGCACTAACGGCCGATGAGTAGATTGATCCTCTATCTGTGAGATTTAGAACCGAAGTGTCTAGGCAACTGTGCAGTTAAAGCGCTCGACCGATTCAAAGCGGTGGAGGTGCAAAAAGTCATAGCGGAGATACAGCGAGGATATAGCGGGATATAGCGGATGGCTTTAAAATAGCATATAAAACTCGTACTTAATGTTTTTACGAATATATAAATGGTAATTAAATGAAAAATTATCATTTAATTGAATTGTAACTAATACATAAATAATTTTTAAATAAAAAAATGTGCGAATATACTTTAAATAAACGTAAAACTATTATATAACATAATTGAATTTAGTAGAATATTAGAGTATTTTCATTTCTGAAAATATATTAAAAATTAAATCAAATAAATTAGTTTCATAATTTTTATAATGTATAAATTGAATTTTTCAATTCATTTTATTAAAGAAGATATAGCGGGAATAGCGGGATATAGCGGAAATAACGGGATATAGCGGAAATAGCGGGGATTAAAGCGGAAAGGCTATATTGTGGGGCTATATGGAAAAATCGTAGCGGCAGAAACCCGCTATGAGATATAGCGGGGTAATAGCGGGGCATTAACTGCACAGCTAGGCAAGGCTAGGAGCAACCAGTGCCCTGACTTACCTGGCTTTGTTTCTGGGCGAGGGGTAGAGTAAGTCGAGAATATCGGAAACATGATAAGTGTAGGAGATTTGATTTCCATAAATGATCTTTATAATTATAATGGAAAACATTCGCATTTCTTGTAGACAATTGTTTTTGACCCATTTAAGTATGCTTTTGAAATATGAAATCCTCCCAAATGTTTTGTGAATATACTTATACCGATGAGATAAGTATATGGATATTTTCCAAGCATTGAAAGAGTATAAGATTTAATTTCCATATACAATCGTTTTGTTATCCCCGATAGTTGAGATCTTGACTATCGATTTCGATACCCTTCTTCCTTTTGTTTTTGTTTCGTCAATCTAAGACGATTTGTTGATCATTTAGAGCATTAATATCCTTTATCGGGAATGACTAAATAAAGAGCGAGTGGGGGCCAAGTTATGTGGGGTTGCTCCCATTAGGGTATTGTCACATCTACTCTAGATTAGTTTTGGTTGTATGCGCACGGAGATGTGAAATATTCGGATTACTCGGTAAGGTTGGCAAGGTCCGGCTTGGAGGTTTCCAAGAGTCATCGTAGTTCTCAAGTATATTTTCTAGAGGTATACTTTCGATAAGGGGGGCGCACCCTCCTAGTCATTGTTGGAAAAATTCCTTTTCCTTATTTTTGATTCAAATCTTTGGATGATTCTTTCTTAATTGCATCGGGAAGCATCTTGCGGCCTTCACGGTGTTTAATTATTTGTGTCCATTCTTTTATACTTGGATGTTGTCCTTGTGAGGAGAAACCCGTCCTGTGTTTTTTCGACGTGGTCTCATCGGTTATTTTGTGCGTTCTATTTTTTTATTTGGAGTTTACTCATACCGGACTTATTGTCTGACCCGAATTGTTTTTTTCCTTAAACTCTCGGACACTCATTTATATTTGAGTAGTCCGAAAATCACACGTTTCTTTGGGCTCATTTGAAGATGGTGGACGAGCAGGAGGCTCCTTATCTATCTAGCTATTTATTTCCGTTGTTATAAGAGGTTGGCCCTATGTATGTAAATTTAAAGGCAGGTTGTTATAACTACCTAGACAGATAGTAGTACTTTTGCTGTAACTTTGATAACTCCATGTTGGGAGTAACCTTATGTACTGTCTTATTTTATGTTATACATTTAACTGTTCCGTTGTGAGATTATTGTTCTGTTCTTATATTTTACCTAATGACAACTCGTCTTTCAGATACTTGGGCAATGACATATGAATACCATGGATGTATTAAGTGTCGTTCCCAGGGGTCATAAAGGTAGGTCGTCACATTTTATTTAATAAAAAGGATTATTTAAAGAGTAATAAATTGGAAAGGGATTTTGGAATTTGGAGAAGAAGTTTTGTTTTAAAATAAGGAAAGTTTATGAAAAGGTTCATAAACTGAAAAGAGGTCTTGAAATTTGGAAAGAGTTTTATAAATGATTTTTGGTATTTATAAAAGAGTTTTTATAAATAGATTTGGAGATTTATTAAAAAAAGTATAAATAGATTTAGAGTTTTGGTAAAAGAGAATTCCATAAATGAAAGAGATTTATTAAAAGGATTTATAGAAGAAATTTATAAAAGAATTTGAGATTTGAATTTTCCTTAACTGACCTTCTTAATTATGGTTGTGTGAAACTTTCGTTCCATGCTTAACACCGAAGGAATAGTGTTGAGGTTATTCTTATCTCTAATTTAAATAACATTTGTTTTAATCCTTTTGATATGATTTCAAAATAAGAAAACTTTCACGATGTTTTGTGAATATACTTACACCGTTAAGATAAATATATGGTTATATTTTCTAAGTACTGAAAATATAATGTATTGTGAATACACTTATCATGTTGAGATAAGTATATGAAAGTGATTTCCAAGTATTTACAAAATGATTATTTTAATGGAGATTAGTTAAATGAGGCTTAGTGGTTTCCATGGGAAATGTAATCTCTATTTTGAACGTTTGTTTATTTGATAGTTAAATAACCACCATCAAATCTTGGCATAATATGTAATCCTTCTTAATTTTGATGGTACGGAAATATTCCCTACTTAACGCCGAACGATTTTAACTCTGGAAATATCTAGGAGAAACATGGGGATTATATGATACAGTTACCATTTGTGGTGCTTACTATACATATAAACTCATCTTGTTCTTCTAGGACAAATGTTGAGGAGATCTATAACAACCCGCTTTTCCATACAATTCAAGCTGAAAGTAACCGCACATGTCCAACCCAAATCAAACGAAGAGACGAATAGTTAGGAAAAAAGAAGAATGAAGAAGAGAAGAGAAGAAGAAGAGAAAAGAAACTAAAACCCTCACAGAATCTCACAATCGCGACAGAACAACATATAATATAATATAATATAATGACCTTTACAAAAGAAAAACTATTGTATACATACATCCATCAGAGTACAACAACAATCACAATCATCAGCCTAGACAATTATAACATCCCGTCCTTACAATTGTAATTTTAACAAAAAATCAGCGAAAAATAAACATATACGTGTATATGCCTTGAAGACCTCCAACTCGTCTCCTGAGCTCCAATGCATCCAAAACAATCTGTGAATATGCTCAGTCTGACCTGAGCATTATAATAAAATAACACCTGAGTTAGTCTAGAAAACTAGCGTGAGAAAACACACCCAATTGGATTTTTAAAAGTTATAAAAAATCAAAAGTATCTCATAAGACCATGCCGCATATAAACACAGACGAGTTTTTACTTTACGATAACCAAAACATTTCATATGAAATCCTCTAATATTATAATAATGTCTAATATACAAATACTTATTAACCATAGCCGAAATTAGTACATTAATTAAATTCCAGCATACTAGGTTCTACAATCAAAACCGAAGGCTCGTAGTGGATATTGGATTCCAACTATGAAAGGATAAGGGTCTACCCACCGAATCCGTACACCTCTAGATAAAATGTATGGGAGGCTACAACACATTGCACCTCTACTACTCAGGACCGACACTACCCCCTTCTCGAGTAGCACCGAATATGATCACACCTTGGTTGCAATCAACAATCATACAATGGAATCTCGAAGCATACATAAATATCGCTCTAGATTTGGGATGATCATACCCTACTTGGGTGCGACCCACTTAGCTCTACCGCATAACCTGCTTTATTCATTTCTCGGGTGAGAGGCTCGAAGAGGCCACGCTCTTACCATTTATATAACACTTCCCAGTTGGAATGCTAACACTGCCCTCCAGGCAACAATGTAATATTATCATTCATCGGCCTGGACAAAACAATTGAGAACTCCGTCTCCAATTCCATCATCTTCAAGATGTCTTCAATTCGAAGGCTTGAGTTGGATTGAAGTGGTTTTCGGATAATGTATCCGATCCCAGTCTCTTCGAAACAACATTCAACAGTTTCCGCTAAACTCAACCTCGGTTCTTTATGAAATAAACAATCAAAGATAAGATCGAAAAATTACCTCCTAACCGTTAGTGGACGGGTTTCCTTATCATTGTCCTAGAAGAATGAAATGAGATTTACACGCACAGTACAACATCATCGTTGATGATTGTGCCACCGAACTCACGTGTTTCCACTAGATATTTTCAAAGTTACTTTTGGGTCCAAATTCGATAGTCGGTTATTTAACTATCGAATAACAAACATTCAATCAGGGATTTAATTCCATAAGGAAAACCAACATTTGGTTAAGCACAAGCAACACTAAGCCTCCTTAATTAATATTTTGATTAATTAAAACCATCTTGTAAATGCTTGTATCAAAATACTTTTACAAAGATAAATTCACAAACCCTTATATTTTCAGTACTTAGAAACTATCCATATACTTATCTCAATGGTATAAGTATATTTACCAAACACTAAGGAAGATCTCCTTTTTATAAAATTCTAAAATCATTTATAAACTCTATATAAATTTCTAAAACCTCTTTATAAACCATGTATAAATTATTTCCCAAGTCGTTTATATATCCTTTATAAACCATGTAATTATTTTTTTATAAATTTCTAAACCCATATCTAGAATTCGTTTATAAATATCCATCTATTTATAAACCTCTTTACCTTGTAAATAATCTTCCTTTAAATCTTCAAACCATTTTATAAGCTCTTCTTATAAAGATTCAAGTTCGTGTTTACAAAATTCTATTCATGAATCTCGAAACCATCATAAATAAATAATTATTATTAACTTTTAACCTCTTAAAAATAATAAATAATAATTCAACCATTATGGATAAAACAATCATTGATCTTTACCATAAAATAATAATAATAAATTACCAAAAATTTATCAACAATCATTATTATTAATTTCAAGCCATATTAATAATTTAAATAATTAACCCTTCAAAATTATTTAAATATTTATAAACGACTTTAAGAAATATTAACATGAATAACCAACTTCAAAACATAATATATTTCCTTGATAAAAATCCATTCTTAAATTTTCAACCCAGTCATTTCCATATTTATAAAACTATATTTAAGAATCTCTTTCCATTTTATAAAAACTTCCTTTCACAAACCCATTTATTTATGAATTCCATTTATAACTTTATTTCCTTTATAAATCTCACTTATTCATAAACCATGTTTAAAAACATAAATCACCATCCGTTTTAACGTTACTTCCATATGGTAAATTCTTTTCTATTTGTAAAAATATCATTAAACATTCCAAATTTACCCTTGCCTTCAATTTCCAAAATAGAGTCAACTATTTCTAAATATCAATCCGTATCTTAAAATAAATCCATCGTTTAATTTATTCTCCAATTTAATAAACGGTAATTGTTTCCTCTAATTTATAAAATCCGTTTATAAATCTATACTTTTATTAACAAAATACAATTTTACAAATCTTCCCTTCAATTGTAAAATTTTACTTTTATAAATTATTATATTTACAAAGTCTCACGTTTGTAATAAATCTTTCATATATATACATACATACACAGATATAATTATATATATATATATATATTACTTTGTCTAAAATGGTTAATAAATATTAATGTAAAATATTTCTAATTTCCTTTTAACCGTATCCCTTCATTATAAAAGACGAACTTATTTTAAGATTTTCAAAATCTTTAATTTACAGTTCAAAAATCTCTATTTAAATATTTTATAAATCTATCAATTTATAATATCCAAAAATCACACCTTTGATTTTTTTAATAAATTACTCCTTCAAATAATTTAAGACTAATTATTTAAAACAATTATAATTTCCAAAATCGCTTTGAAATACCTTTAAATTAAATCACTATTTTATAGTATTTTAAAATACCAAAAATGAGGCCCAATGCTACTGAAGCCCTAATTAAGCAAAGTCATATCAATGTCATCAATATGGCATTCAGCAAATCATATATCACTATATATACGAAAATAAAATCAACCGTGTGAGGAATCCCGTTGGATCCCTCCAGCTTGTCCCCCTACATCACATACAATATATAATCATAAAAATATAAATCAACCGCTTCAAGGCGGGATTTCGTATACAAAGGGTCATCCGCTCTTACACATTAATGTAATAGGGTCTCATCTGCTCCAATAGGGGGGAATACATCCAATCCAACAAATAAAAGTTAGTAAATTATCCAACAGTCAACACAACCAACAATAAAATATTCACACATCCAATAAATAATTTTATTGACTGTAATAATTTTTGATTAACCAAAAAGATGAGATTAACTCACTTTGATTTTAGTAGTTGCCAAAACATTTCATTTTGAATTAAAATTGAATGAACATCCAATTTCAATCCAAAATTCCAACTAGCTCTGAATTCATTTAATCCAATCCCATAACGTAGCCTTTGTCGATACGATCACAATGCGATTCATCTCGTTCAATTTGGACCTCGTACGAGCAAGTTATGAATAATTAACATTCAAGATAATTAAAATTTAATTAACTAAATTAAAATAATTTAAACATTAACCTATCCTCATCTCCCCCTCTCACGCGTCTTCCTCCTTCCCAGGCCAAACGCTCGCGTTTTTCTTTTTTGTTTTTTAAACTTCAACGTCGATCAAATGCACGTGCCACCAACTCCACCGTCGCTGACGATTCCACGCCACGAACGCCACCGCCTGCGCCTCGCGCGCGCATCTAACACCGCAAAACCGAAAACACTGTAGTTCGAACACAGGCGATTTGCCGCTAGGACGAGTGACGATTCAACGATCAATCCGTATAGATTTGTTCGTGAAGTTGAGCTCTCCAACTTTCATGTTGGACATTTCAGCTAATTTTGCTCCTAGCTCGCCGTGCAATAATGACCATTGGATTTCTAGGTTTAATGGCAGTTGGAAATCTATTCTAGGGTTAGGTTTGCAAATGGAAGGAAGTTGAGTGCTATTTATAGTGAAAAAACTCGGCACTATTCATCTGTGAAAATTTCGAACTCCAAACGAAGCCTACCGCCAGGCGTTCTATATGTTATACCCCTATTCCAAATACAATGAAATATGTACCAGGAGCAAATTCCATCATATTCAGAAGATAGCTTTTTAAAATCAAATTATTTTAATTTAAATTTTCTTTAATGAATTTCTATGCATTTAAAAATCACATGATCAAATGATACGTCCAATCACTACGAAATTCGACAGCATATAATAATTCACTATTACAGATCCAATGAAACTGGTTTCGTCGAAATCCGAGACTGTGCCCCCAAAAGCTATTTTTACACGTTAGTTAAAACAAGCAATTTCCAAAATTAGTTAAATCAATTTTAAATCCAAATTTAAAAGTTCATATCCTCCTTATTCAAATAGAATTTAATTCAACTTTTGAAATCGTTTTCATTCATATTAAATCCAAGATTAAATTATTTAAACAATTTCAAATATTAAATTTAACAATTTAATTATCAAATAAATCTCCATATTTGAAATTCAAGTTATTTAACGTATAAAAATTAACTTTTCAACATTTAAAATCAATTGAATATCCCAAATTTGAATGACTGAAATTCTGGGTCATTACATTCTTTCCCCCTTAAAAAGAATTTCATCTCCGAAATTACCAAGTAAGGAAAATGCCCCAAACCTATTAACTTTTCAAAAACAATTAGTTAAAATGAATTACCAGTTCTTCTAAGTCGTCTAACTTCTTATAAAATCTTTTATAAGTCTTTCAAATCAATTCATAGTTACTAACTAATACCATTCTAGGTTATAAAACCAAAATCAAAATTTTAAGTTATTAAAAATTTTCCCAAAATTCGTAAAAAATTTCTAACGCCTTAAATTTACGAAAAATTTCGCCAACGTCTCCTTTGCGCGATTTGAACGTAGTAAATCATAATATATACATATCACAAATATATATCTCATCTTCGAGGATGAGGCATCCCATAGGGGAAAAAAATTATAAAAGTACGATATGTAATCCGAGATATGTACCTTCAATTATATTAGCAAGCATATACAACGAAAATAGCGCGAAAGCGAGCTCCAAATGCGAAGCATACGCCATCCGCACCTACTAATCACTCAACAACAATGAGAATATGTACATAGAAAATTATATCACTATATAACATGGACTATACCACAACTATATGCAAATTTAGTGAATGTAACAAGAGAACTTATTAAACAAGTAGCATCCATCCAATTTATTTGTCATCATATAAATTTGCATTTCCAATTACTTCCATTTCTTATTAACCTGCCATTGATTCCTTTCAATTTATTCCTATTCAATTGATTTACATTCAATTATTAACATTCACTTTAATTACATTCAATCTTAGGGTTAACAACAATTCACTTACATTCACTTATGTACATTCCATATAAATGTGCAATCCATTAATCTATATTAAATCAATTTTCATTCAATGCATTTGCATTCAATTGATTTACATCAAATTCAGTTATTCTCATTGGTTTTTCTTACACCTATCTATTCACATTCGTTTAATCTGCATTCAATTTAAACCAAATTCCATTATTCATATTAATTTCACTTACATTCCATTCATTAACATTCCCTTATTAATATTCACTTTAAATTCAATTTATGTTTAACAACATTTCATCCCATATTCAATTCATTTATGGATCATTTCATAAAATCATTTCATCTTAACCTTTTCTAAGTTAAATTTTATTTTATCCCGATTTTTCACTTAGTATATTTTTCAATACTAATATTATTTATGAACCATTTCATCAAAATTTTACTTAAGTTCTTTATAAACATTTTATACCACATTTTAATGTTTATTTTCACTTCATAACTTAAGTTCATATTCAATTATATTACACAAAATATTTAAACCATATTCAATTCACTAATTTATTTCATTAGCTCAATTCAGTTCATTCTACTAGTTCACTTTACTAATTTATTTCGTTACTACAATCAATTTTATTTAACTTTGCTTTAGTTAAATTTCATTTCAAAATTCATTTATTTAACTTAACTTAAGTTAAATTTCATTTCATAATTCAATTTTCAAATTACCTTTCTTAACATTTATATTCAACAAATTTAATATTTGTTTTAACTTGCTAATTTTCAAAATCTATAAGTTATAAAACTTGTTTCTTATCTACACCATCTTCCAAGTTCAAAAACTTATTATCTTAATTTCTCAAAACATTTAGATAGAAATATTCAGGATTTTAAACACCCGGTTTTATTTCAAATCATTTGAAATCATATATATACATAACTCCTTTGTATATCAAATCATAACTTTTGAATTCTTAAAATTAAAGCTTGTTTTATCACAACAAACCCCAATGGTAAATTGCTCAGGTAGCAATCTCTCACTTAGAAACTCGAAAATGAATGCCGATGATGCTGCAGTCATCACCAAAATAATTTTCGAACGACCGAGGTGAGTTCAGTGCTTCCTATTTCATTTAAATTCCATTTGAAATATTTCTAACCTAAAATATTTTCAAATTAATACTATTACTATTTTTCTAAAACATCTCAAAAAACAATTTCCAAAACCAATGGGTTTTAAATTCTCCAACTTCTTGTTTTAAATCCAATTTTATTAACAAATCATATTTATAAATATACTTATGAAATTTTCATTTCCTTTTCATTTATAAATCACATTTATAAATCATGTTTGTAAAATATCACTTCATATGTAATATTATTCCACAAATGTTGATTATTTAAGTATAATAAATACTCTATAATTTATACTTATAAATTTAGTCTCTTATATAACCTATTTTCCAATTGTTTATATTTGTTAGATTATAACAATAACAACTAACAACAAATGATAATAATCAAATACTATCATTCATTAGCATCCAAACACACCATATATAGCTTATAATAATTTTTGAAAAATTATTCCTTTATATATAAAATATAATTTAGGTAAAATTATTTTATTTACCCACTTTTAAAATAATACTGTGTTGGTTTACCTTGTTTAAGCATTTAGAAACCCTTATCGATATTGTGGCGTCCCAAGTATCGACCAAAATTCATAAGCCACTCAACAGATAAATTAACACAGTATAAAATATTTTTACAATCACTAACAAATACGCGCTCATATATATACACTCAAACTCATCCTAGGGTCTCGCTTACCCTATCTCAAATGAGTAAATTCCCATCAAAGCCTAGGTGTTTGCTCAACCTAAGCTCTGATACCACGTTGTAACAACCCGCTTTTCCGTATAATTCAAACTGACAATAAACCATACATGTCCAACCCAAATCAAATGAAAAGATGGATAGTTAGGGAAAAAAAGAAGATGAGAAGACAAGAAGAAGATAAAAGAAACTAAAAACATCATAGAATCTCACAATCGCAACGGAACAACATATAATATAATACCAATGACCTTTACAAAGAGAAACTGTTATATACATACATCCATCAGAGTACAACAACAATCACAATCATCAGCTTGAATAGTTATAACATCTCGTCCTTACATTTGCTAATAATTTCAACAACAAAGCAGGGAAAAATAAACATATACGTGTATACGCCTTGAAGACCTCCAACTCGTCTCCTAAGCTCCACTGCATCCAAAACAATCTATAAATATGCTCGGTCTGACCCGAGCATTATAACAAAATAACACTTGAGTCAGTCTAGAAAACCAGCATGAGGAAACACACCCAACTGGATTTTTAAAAGTTATAGAAACCTTCAAAAATCAAAAGTATCTCGTAAGACCACGCCGCACATAAACACGGTCGG
Source organism: Allium fistulosum (assembly GCA_030737815.1). Lineage (NCBI taxonomy): Eukaryota > Viridiplantae > Streptophyta > Magnoliopsida > Asparagales > Amaryllidaceae > Allium > Allium fistulosum. The sequence continues at coordinate 743,626,016 of CM060905.1, read as the reverse complement.
GTTTTTACCTTACGATAACCAAAACATTTCATATGAAATCCTCTGATATTATAATAATGTCTAATATACAAATACTTATTAATCATAGCCGAAATTGTTACATTAATTAAATTCCAGCATACTAGGTTCTACAACCAAAACAGAAGGCTCGTAGTGGATAATGGATTCCAATTATGAAAGGGTAATGGTCTACCCACCGAATTCGTACACCTCTACATAAAATGTATGGGAGGCTACAACACGTTGCACCTCTACTACTTAGGACCAACACTACCCCCTTCTCGGGTAGCACCGAATATGATCACCCATTGGTTGCAATCAACAATCATACAATGGGATCCCGAAGCATACATGAATATCGCTCTAGATTTGGGATGATCATACCCTACTTGGGTGCGACCCAATTAGCTCTACCGCATATCCTACTTTATTTATTTCTTGGGTGAGAGGCTCGAAGAGGCTACGCTCTTACCATTTATACAACACTTCCCACTTGAAATGCTAACACTGCCCTCCAAACAACAATGCAATATTAGTATTCATCCATATAAGTTCGTTCTGGGCCTGAACGAAACAATTGAGAACTCTGTCTCCAATTCCATCATCTTCAAGATATCTTCAATTCGAAGGCTTTAGTTGGATCGAAGTGGTTTTCAGATAACATATCCAATCCGGTCTCTTGAAAACAACATTCAACAGTTTCTAGTAAACTCAACCTCGGTTCTTTATGAAATAAACAATCAAAGATAAACAACTTTAAGCAATATTAACATGAATAACCAACTTTAAAACATAATATATATCCTTGATAAAAATCCATTCTTAAATTTTCAACCCAGTCATTTCCATATTTATAAAACTATATTTGAGAATCTCTTTCCATTTTATAAAAACTTCCTTTCATAAACTCATTTATTTATGAATTCCATTTATAACTTTATTTCCTTTATAAATCTCACTTATTCATAAATAAAAACATAAATCACCATCCGTTTTAACATTACTTCCATATGGATAAATTCCTTTTATAAATTCTTTTCTATTTATAAAAATATCATTTAACATTCTAAATTTACCCTTGCCTTCAATTTCCAAAATAGAGTCAACTATTTCTAAAATATCAATCCATATCTTGAAATAAATCCATCGTTTGATTTATTCTCCAATTTACTAACGATAATAGTTTCCTTTAATTTATAAAACTCGTTTATAAATCTATACATTGATTAACAAAATACGATTTTACAAATCTTCACTTCATTTGTGAAATATTACTTTTATAAATTATTATATTTACAAAATCTCACATTTGTAATAAATCTTTCATATATGTACAGATATACATATACATATACATACATATATATATATATTACTTTGTCTAAAATGTTTAATAGATCTAAATGTAAAAATATTTCTAATTTTCTTTTAACTGTATCCCTTCATTATAAAACACAGACTTATTTTAAGATTTTCACAATTTTTTATTTTACAGTTCAAAAATCTCTATTTAATTATTTTATAAATCTATCAATTTATAATATACAAAAATCATGCCTTTGAATTTCTTTAATAAATTACTCCAAATAATTCAAAGACTAATTATTTAAAACATATATAATTTCCAAAATCGCTTTGAAATCCCTTTAAATCAAATCACTATTTTATAGTATTTTAAAATACCAAAAATGAGGCCCAGTGCTGCTAAAGCACTAATTAAGCAAAGCCATATCAATGTCATCAATATGACATTCAAAAAATCATATGTCACTATATATATGAAAATTAAATCAACCGTGTGAGGAATCCCATTGGATCCCTCCAACCTATCCCCTTGCATCACATACATTTTATAATCATAAAAATATAAATCAACCGCTTCAAGGTGGGATTCTTATACAAAGGGTCATCCGCTCTTACATTGGGAATGTAATAGGGTCTCACCCGCTCCAATAGGCGGGAATATATCCAATACAACTAAAAAAAATTAGTAAATTATCCAACAGTCAATACAACCAACAATAAAATATTCACACATCCAATAAATAATTTTATTGACTATAATAATTATGATTAACAAAAAAGGTGAGATTAACTCACTTTGATTTTAATAGTCGTCAATTCCGTTTTGATTTAAAATTGAATGAACGTCCAATTTTAATCCAAAATACCAACTAGCTCTGAATTTGTTCAATCCAATCCCATAGCATAGCGTTCATCAATACGATCGCAACGCAACTCGTCTCGTTCAATTTGGACCTCGTACGAGCAAGTTATGAATAATTAACATTTAAGATAATTAAAATTTAATTAACTAAATTAAAATAATTTAAACACTAACCTATCATCATCTCCCTCTCTCACGCGTCTTCCTCCATCCCAGGTCAAATGCTCGCGTATTTTTTAACTTCAACGTCGATCCAACGCACGTGCCACCAGCTCCTCCGCCGTCGACGATGCCGCGCCACCCCCTAGCCATGAACGTCGTCGCATGCGTCTCGCGTGCCCATGTCTAACGCCGCAAAACCTAAAACACTAAAGTTCGAGGGCAGGTAATTTACCGCCATGTCGAGCGACGATTCGACGATCCATTCTTATAGATTTGTTCGTGGAGTCGAGCTCTCCAACTTTCATATTGGACGTTTCAGCTAATTTTGCTCCTAGCTCACCATGCAATAATGACCGTTGGATTTCTAGGTTTAATGGCGGTTGGAAATCTATTCTAGGGTTAGGTTTGCAAATGGAAGGAAGTTGAGGGCTATTTATAGAAAATAAACTCGGCACTATTCATCCGTGAAAATTTCAAACTCCAAACAAAGCGTGCCGCCTAGCGTTCTATATGTTATACCTCTATTCCGAACACAATGGAATATGTATCGAGAGCCAATTCCATCATATTCATAAGATATCTTTTCAGAATAAAATCATTTTAATTTAAATTTCCTTTTATTAATTTCTATGCGTTTCGAACTCGCACAATCAAATGATATGTCCAATCACTACAAAATTTGACAGCATATAATAATTCACTATTACAGATCTAATGAAACTTGTTTCGTCGAAATCAGAGATTGTGCCTCTAAAGGCTATTTTTACACGTTAATTAAAATGAGCAATTTCCAAAATTAGTTAAATCATTTTTAAATCCAAATTTTAAAGTTCACTATCCTCCTTCTTATTCAAATAGAATATAAATCAAATTTTGAAATCGTTTTCTTTCATATTAAAACCAATAAAATTATTTAAACAATTTCAAATATTAAATTTAATAATTTAATTATCAAATAAATCACCATATTTGAAATTCAAGTTATTTAACTTATAAAAATTAACTTTTCAATATTTATAATCAATTGAACATCTCAAATTTGAATGACTGAAATTTTGGGTCGTTACAAGATCCATCCACATAAACGGTTAAGAGGTGATCCCAGCTCTTATGTATTGTCTAATTATTTCCAAAAGAACCGATATTGAGCATTCCAAAAATCGATCGATTGATTTTGGAACATCCGGTAAGCGGGAGAGTGTATTTGTAAGAGATGACTCAAAACCATAACCACTCCAAAACAATATACGAGTTCTATGCTTGAAGGAGATTCGAGATCTGTTTTGGATGTTGAAATCCATGTGTGATTCCGAGACCCGTTGGGGTGTGGGAATCCATGCGTGATTCCGAGATCTTTGTTTGGATATTGGAATCCTGTGTGATTCCGAGATCTTCTTGGGCGGCGGAGCGTAAGCTGGAATGTCGGACGTAGCCTCACTAGCGTGATGACTAAAACCAAAGATAGGATGCATAGCCAGGAGTTTAGTTAACATATGAGGGTGTAGTCGTCTCCTTCCTGGAGTTACCTATAGTTGCTATGCATGCATTAAGCGATGAATTCGGCCTTGTGTGGCTAGCTATGTAATTCCTATTGTACATTACAATGAATGTATTGTTGCTTCAAAAGGATAACTCTGATTCTTGTGTAAGAGGTCCGTTCTCCGAGTACCAAGGGAACCTCGGTGGAATCCTACACAATTAAGAAACACACCCAATTGATTTTTGATAATATACCTATTATTGTTGTGATGTACACTCATGAGCATCACAACTACTTGATTATAATTATTTTCACCCTTAAACATTATATAATATCGGTGGATATTCAATAAAAGGTTTTGGTTATCGTAAGGTAAAAACCCATCCTTGTTTATATGCGTCATGGTCTTACAAAAAACCTTTGTTTTGAAAGGTTTAGACAACCTCACATAAATTCATGTGATTTTGTTTCTCATGCTAGTTTAACCAAACAGACCTGACTGTTGTTTTCTATAATGCTCGGGTAAGCCCGAGCATATTTTCCAGATTTAGCTGGATGCATTGGAGCTTTCAGGAGAGGAGCTGGATTCTTCAAGACATATTTACGTGTCTTATATTCTTTCACTGTTTTTTGTTCTTGAGTGTAATCTGTATTTATCATCAATTGTAAGGACATGCTATTATAACAGCCCAGGCTGATGATAGTATAACATTCTCTGGTGTTGCGTATAATAAAGATGATTTTTTTTATAAAGATCTTATATATATTATATATCTTCTCGTGACGGTGTGATATTCTGTTCTTTCTTCTATTTCTTTCACCCCAACATCTGCCTTTCCGGCCCTTGGATATTCGGCACATGAATTGATAGAGTTTGGGGTATGGCCTAGGGGCAATTATGTAATTTGTTACATATATCTAACTCGTTGACTAATCTTGTTCGAAATAAAGGTGTTTCCTTTCTATTATATACTTGATATAATGTAGTTATATTAATTAATTAATTAAAAGCGGATTTAATAAAAAATCCATAAATGGTGTGTTTTGTGATAGTAGTTACAAAGTGTTGTAACCGTGAGTAATTTATCACAATAAAAATTAATATACCATTTTAAATATTCCTAGTCAAGATGCATTGAGATTGTATATCGATGTATCCGTTGAAACTAGAGTACATAACACTTTCTAAATGTTGGGTAGTATTATTCATGATTGCTGGGGCACCTAGGGGTTATGTACTAATTGTTATTGGATAACTATGGAATGACTCATTCGATAGTTTTCTGTTGGTTAATATAACTAAGTTCAAACAGAAAATATCGATGTGAGTAATTTACATAGTTCTTTCGACTTGAGAATACTGTGAATCTCCAATATGAAAGCTCCGCTTTGATTATAGTCAAATCATGGCATAGCGTCCATCGAGTGACTATAGTTGGTTCGAGTGGAAGTATTGGAGGTGAAGCACTATTCAAGAGAGGATTTGTCTCCTCGGTTATATGAGGTAAGGATCAAGGTCAACTCAAGTCAACCCAAAGCCAAAATCTCTAGCCAGAGTAGTTCAGTTAATAATGATTGTTATCATTGAACCAAAGACTTTGTGTTTGGACTATAGAGTTAAATGTGGACGATGTTGGAATTTTTGACCATTACCAAATTCAATAAGTCTAAAGTGATATGGTTTTAATGAAGAGAATTGGTGTAAATAATTATCACAACTGGGAAACGCTTATTAAATTAAAATAAGATTTTTCCAAAAAGGGGTAAGCGATAAATTTGGCCATAATGTCACACCACCTGCTAAGTGAAGTGTGAACGTTAACGTTCGAATAGTTCGACGTTAATCGCTATCCAAATTTACACCCAAGAGTCACAAAACCGAATCCATGAATTCTCTTAAAACCGAATGATTTAATTAGTTTATAATTATTATAAATCGATTAAATCAATTAATATTTATGAAATATTAATTATAAAATTTGGATATGGTTTGAGAAATAAATTTGTTGCATGTATTTATAAAAAGTTATAAACATGTTAATCGATATGAGATATCGACAACAAATTTAGTTGAATATAATTATGTATACTTAAATTGGGCTAAATCTGCTCACAACCCATGAATTTTAGGGATGAAAGTAATTGGTTTTGATAGAGGAAGGGGCAGCTACTATGCATGAGATTAGGGTTTTGAGATGGCAATGGGGAAGGTTGGGGTTGGTTTTTTATGCCCATACCTGCCCCTGGTTTTTTAAACCCTACCACAGACTCGCCCCATAGACCCGGTGCGGGTCTGAACTTTCGCTCCGTACCCGGAACCTATACGGGTCAGGGTAGACCTGTCCTGCCCCAAGACCCAATGAAGCATTACATATTCATTCAAAATTATGTATTAATGTACATATATTTATTTATTTTATTTGTTAGATGGATTGTCACTAAATGATAAAATAAAAATAAATATAAAGGTGTTTACAATGATAAGTGAGGTAGTAAAAATGAGGTGTATGATAACGGTTCAAGAAAAACATGCATACGTTATTATATAATTATTAGTGATGCAACTTAATATCATAAAAACTATATAACTTATTAAATGGAACATTAGAAAATCCATGTTGTAACTGCTTTTGTATAAAAGGATTAACAGATCATCGTTATCATAATAAAGCAATTTTATGAAATCTCAGTAGTGTGGGCCAGGTTGGGGCGGGTCGGCTAAGCCTTAGCCTGACCCTAAACCCGGAGCTCTTAAGAACTGATCATGGATCTACCTACCCCAATGACCCGATGGGGCGGGTCTTGGCGGGTCAAAACTTTAGTGGGTCTACCAGGTTTAGACCCTAGACCCGCCCCATTGCCATCCCTATGTGTGGTTGAGATCATTATTTGCTCTCTTATCCTACCCATGTAAAAGCTAATCTCAAAAGCTTGGTCAAAGGCTGATTCATTTTTGAGCCGCCACTTTCTTCTTCCTCCTCCTCATTTTATTGGCAGCAATTCTCCTTTGAAATCATCCCAAAAATTCTCAAATCCAAATTAAATTAAAAATACTAATTTGTAGTAGAAAGTCTCCAATCCCGGATTAGCAACCTGATGGATAGAGAATTGTTCTTAGAAGAGAATTCATTATTAAACATGGACTCAAAGGCTTCGTTATGGGGTAAACTTTTATTTATTATTATTGTTTTGATTTCAAATTTATCATATGAATGTTGATTTATATCCAAATCACTTGTTTGTATTTAGATCTATTTATTGTTTAGATTAGATGAGATTTTGTGGATACATGTGTTTGTTACAATTGGATTGGTTATGTGCTTGTTGTAGTATTTTTTTATTGATTTATTGTTGAATATTTTTTCTAAAAAAAGAATTTAATTTTGATTTATATTAATATATATATATATATATCTGATTAAATGTATACAGATTTGCAAATTGTCTATGTGTATAATTGTATATATGTTTATATCTTGTGTATATATTTAAAACTAAAATTTTCTTATGATGTTTTATACCTATTGTGAATCACAAAATATAAAATTATTTTATTAAATATGTATATACATATTTTATAATTATTTAATGATTTTGTGAAATGCTTATTATGTATACAATAATTAATGGTCCAAAATTTCAATTTTATATTTTTCATATTTTCTGCACTATGTAAGATGCTTACTGTAAAATGCTTACTTCTTTGCTCCTGCTTCCTCTGTGTCGTACTTTCTCTATAGCGATTTCCATATCTTCCTTGTTATTTAGTCAGAGTTGTAATAGTCATAGAGATTGTCACTGAGTCCGTTGAGGATGAAGTTCTTGCATAAGTAATCCTGCTCTGTCCAGTTCAGCAACTCCTTTGATTTTTCTGTCCAGGCTCTCATTTGATCCATGTCTGCTTCGTTGGGTCTATCTATCAGTTGCGGTTTGTCTGTTATTAGTACAACGACCACCTTCCTCATCGTTAGAAAGAACTTCATCTTCTGCCTCCAGCGCTTGGAATGGAGGCCCTCGAACCAGAAGGGTGCAACAGACACCATAAGGACATGGATATTGATGTCGGGGCAGCATCGCCCAAATCTGCAGTAGAAGTCATTGTTGTTGGCATCGTCTTTAATTTGTTGGAAACAAATGATCTTCGGTTGAGTGGTGTACTAGGTCACTATCTTGAAGACGTTTCAGCATTCTGCTTAGGTGTGAAAAGCAGTCTAACTAACGCCACCACCTCTAGGATAAAACTACAGCCTCTTCTTTATGATTTGGTATCGATTTTCCTACACACACGAAACCAACTCAATTGCACTCAAAAACGACTGCTCGCCTTATGATTTTAAGAAGATGGTTTCGTGGAGAAGAAGAAAGATTTTGTAAAAATTGTCGTTCTTCTTTGGTCTCGTCTAAAAACTAAGTAAATAGACGGAATGCCAAATCGAACGTGTTACTGAATAGTAAGGTGATGTTGGCTCAAAATTCGAATCTAAAATTTTACCATATCAAATAAAACAACGGTCAAAAAACGCAGAAAAAACTTCGTCCAAAAATATAAGTGCTACACCACAACAAGTCAAAGCCCGAGCCCGGGTCGAGTAGGTCGGTCCGCACGCACGCGCGTATGATGGTCATGCATGTGCTCCATCCTCAACACAAAAGCAACATTTGGGTGCCCAAAGGGCCAATTTTGAAGCTAAGAAACTCATACACACATATGAGAGTATCTTTCAATAATCCCTATGGTATGAGACTCAAGCAATAAATGCACTTATTCCAAGATCTTTAATTTTTAAACAATTCACCAACCTATTTATTTTAAAACAATTTCCAACAGTATGAATTTTTTTACATTTTATGTTTCCTTTTTTTAGTTATCACTATAGAACAAGGTAATTGATGTAGCTTTAATTTTTTTCCATAGATGCATGCAATCAGCAGAGCTATATCACCATTGAATTAAAATATTGATGGTGGGGAAGGAGATGCTAATATTTTTGCAGGAAAGGGATAATAAATCTATAAATTTTTTAGTGCTTTGCATGAATGATTATTATTTCTTGTCTTTGGTGTTGAACGATTCAGATTTTTCCGCTTGGTTGAGCTAGATCCAACAATTTAAAAAAGGCAATGTAGAAAAATTCAATTGACGTAGAAATTTTCATTTTTTTAATAATATAGACGATTTGTTTTGTATCTTGTTTTTTGGTTTGGCCTGGAATTTGTGAACTATGATATGACATATGATGTGGTTGACTCTTTTTTGGTGGGTAATGATATAGATTATGTGTTGTTTTGAAAGTGCATTATATACACTACTAGAATTACTGTTTATCATGATGGATGATAGCGACGGCCGCCGACAGCAATTTCCGATGGCTTCCGACGGTGTGATTTTGCCGTAGCAATTATGTAATAACCAAACTTTTGCCGTCGCAAACTGTCGAAAGCTTGCTATCGACGGCCGTCACAAAGCGACGCATGTCGTGAATTACCTCAGTCGGCCGAGAGCTATTTTCATTATCTCCTTCTCCCAAATCTTCCTCCAAACCCTCCATTTTCCCCCAAATTTTCCCACCTCCAGCCGCCATTGCCCTTCCACCACTAAAAACATCTCCAACTTCTCCTCTCCGGCCTCCAGCACTTCAATTTCAACGAAAAGAGGTATTTTTTTGCTAACTCCAATTTACCCCCAATATGCTAACTTAGTGTTAATTTGTTATTGTATTTGATGATACTACCCCTTGAGTGTTTGCAATTGTATGTTGATGGATTGTGATATGCTAACTAGGGTTATAAGTGTGTAAATTCGATAATTAAAATATAATTATGGCTAAACTTAGGTTAATTAGTTTGTGTGCCGAATTAGTGACATGATTTAGTGCTAATTAGTGTTCTAAAATGTCAATGTCAATTCAAATATTACTATTGAAGATTAATTATTGGGCGATAGTTTATACAACAAATCTAGTTTACTTGGATGTCGAATCCGATAAAATTAATAAATGAGTGTATAATGAAGTTTATTATTTTGAAATATAATATTATATCCATAATGTTTTATGATTGAAAACATACAATATTTTATAAAAAATGGAATAATAATAATATATTATATAATTATTAAAACATTACAATGCATAAATGAATTATGTGTGCTAATATATGTTATGTTTATAAGTAATATCCCTTAGAGAGATTTTGGTCCCGTCGGACAAGTATTGTATATGATTGTTATATGATTATTCGTTTTTGTCATAGAACGGACATCTATATTCATCGTATACAATATTTGTCGGATTAGTCCCTTTATTGGACAATTATAAACATAATAAAGTAGTTACATTTTGTAAATCATTTCATTTTAAACAGTTTACAAAAAATTTCGACAGCAATTACTTTTTGTTCCCTATGTACACGCATTTGTGTACGATACAGGGAACAAAGGGGAAGTGCTTCCAAAATTTTGTTGAATCGTTTAAATTGAAAAAATTTAGGAAATGTAATTACTACTGTGTTTGTAATGGGAAGTAGGATGATCGGCCATCAAAGTAGAAAATAATAAACTAAAAATTTAATATTTTATTCATAATTTGTGTCAATCCCTAAAATGCATAAATGAATATCAATTAATAAATGATTTTAAAAATTAAATGCCAATCCATAAAATGATTAATACTTTTTTTAAACTCTACCATATTTTTAAATAGGAAAAATAGTCGATTATTTTGTTGATTGGACCTGGATGTATTATCCTCGAAGGGAAATGAGAGGCTCAATAAGGGAACATTTTTATAATGGTGTAAACGTATTTATTGAATTCGCTTTAAGTAATAATGGAAATGACAGAGAAATTCATTGTCCATGTAGCAGGTGCAAATTGTTGAAGCATTTGATATCGGATACGATTAAAGTCTATTTGCGCCAATACAATTTCGTGCCAAATTATCTTGTGTGGGATCGTCATGGAGAACATGTAGCATATGATTCTGCACATGCAGAGGAAAAGGTGGGTAATGAAATTGTTACGACGAATATCATCGAAGATATGGTTAAAGATGCAGCAGGTCGATGTTCCCTACTTTTGAAGTTGATGATGACGATGTTAATGTCAAAGAAGAACCAAATATTGGAGCAAAAAATTATATGATTTGTTCGATGCTGCTAAAAAACCTCTTTGGGATGGCTGCACAAGCGTACCCAATTATCAGTAACTTTAGAATACATTGCGATGAAACCAAAATACAACTTTACGAAAGTCGGATTTACAGCTGTTGTACATGCTGCAAAACAACATATGCCACCCGATAATTCAATGTGCAAAAATCATTATGAAGTGAAAAAACATACGTCTTCTTTTGGTTTGCCATATCAAAACATAGATATATGTTTAAATGGTTGCATGTTGTTTTGGAAAGAAGACACCAATCTGAGGAATTGTATTATATGTAATAGGGAAAGATACAAAGCAAGAAAAAAGAAGGGAAAGGAAGTCCCGTACAAGCATATGCATTACTTACCTATAACTCCTAAGCTTCAACGGTTATACGCGTCCTCTGTAACCGCACATCATATGAGATGGCATGGTGTGAGAACACAAGAAGAAGATACATTAACACATCCAACTGATGGAGAAGCATGGAAGCATTTTGATAAGACATATCCTGCTTTTGCAGCGGAGAGCTGTAATGTTAGATTTGGTTTATGTACAGATGGATTTTCACCATTCTCTCAATTTGGTTCTAAATATTCATCTTGGCCTATAATAGTTACACCTTACAATTTACCTCTGTGGATCCGTATGAAAACACCATATATGTTTCTCCTATTGTCGTCCCTGGCCCTGATGATCGGACATAAGGAATCGATGTTTATTTACAACCGTTGATTGAAGAGTTAAAAACATTGTGGTATGAAGGAGTTGAAACATACGACATTTCAAAAAAATAATTTTCGTATGTTCGCTTCTTTGTTATGGACTATTAGTGATTTTCCTGCGTATGTAATGCTTTCTGGTTGGAGTAAGACCGGTCGTCTAGCTTGTCCTTATTGCATGGAAGAAACACGGTTATTTTCTTTAACGCGTTAGAAGAAAATATCATGGGTTGTCATCGGTGTTTTCTTCATATTAATCATCCTTTTAGGAAAGGTTGAAAAATATTTAAAGCTAATAGACAAGAGACTTTGCGACCACCAACGATTTGGTCAAACGAAGATATATATGATCTTGTAAAGGATTATCCAAAGATACATGAAACCTGTAACATCCCGTATCTGAAGGCCAAAAGCTAAACGCTATGGATGCTGCAGTCATCCACAGTATTAACTTCTGGTGACGAAATATGGTAATGTTAATGGTATCTATAATATCAGAAGCACTTGAATATGAACAAAATCACAAATTACCAAAAACAATAATTTTAGCGATTACATTTCAAACTAATAATATCCAAGTTGCAAAAATCCCAACGAATTCCCAGGCAATGATCAAATATAATTACAACAATACGCCAAGAGCGACATATGAAGATGCCTCCTTAGATGATCAATGAAATATAGACATAAATGTCTTAATACACAGCAGAAACAAATTTAAAACGGAATTCCTAAATTTAGCTATCCGTCAGCCACATGCTCTTCTTCGGAAGCTTATTCGCCAAAATCTGCTAAAACTTAAAAACCAAAACCTTCAGCCTACTCAAATCAATTTTGAGCACTCGAGAGTTTAAGGGGAAACAAAAACTTCGAGTCAGAAATAAAGCCTGGTATGAATAATTTCTATTACATCTCTGTTTATAGATATATAGTGAGACCACGCCACCTAGCGGAACGGGTTTCTCCCCACTAATATCTCTTTTCAAAACATATATTTTACAAATCCTTTTCCTGCAACCAAACTGGTTAATCAACTGAATATAATAATAATACAATAAGATCCATTATGCTAAAACAGGAAATAAATGGACTATCTGTTCTAAATCTGAGCTAACTGCTCCTTTCTGGACTAACAGTCCTAAATCCGATTATACCAAAAGCAATATCCTTTATGCTAAATAATGAACTATTTGTCCATAAAACAGGTTAAAAATGGTGGACTAACTGTTCTTAAGAAGTAACAAGGTCCGGTATGCTAACAAATGACCTAACTGTTCATATCTGGGCTAACTGCCCTTATATGGACTAACTGTCCTCGGGGCTAACTGCCCTCAAAATGAACCGACTGTCCGAATTTAAATGAGCTGACTGTCCGAATTTTCTTTTGGTTAACTACCCTTTAAATTTTCCTTGAAAACCTTTTCAAAATGATTTATTCCGTCAAATCATATAAACAAGGAAAATATATCTTTAGCTTTGCTCTAAGCTATTTTGCCATGTTATGTATACTTTTCTCAAAATAATTTTGATGATGTTCAATAAGGATTATCCATCCTTTTAAAATAAGTTAAAGTCCTTTATAACTTAAACTCTTAGGCTATCTGCCTAATCATACTATTCGAATCCTTTGTTTAAAACATTTAAACAACCTTTTGAAAATAATGAAGGTAACTCCTTCAAAATCATTAATAAAACCCTTTGAAATCATTGAAGGTAACTCCTTCAAAATCATAAAAAAGCCTTTTCTTTATAAGCTTTAAAACATATGACATCCATCTTTAAAACCCTTTAGCCTTTGCCTTTGAAAAACCTTAAAAAACCGTACCTTTCGACCTTGTCGAAAGGTTTGTTTATGACCTTGTCGGAAGGTTCGGGGGACCACCCTTCTAAAATCATTGAAAACCTTTCGAAATCATTGAAACTTGAAACCTTTCGAAGTTATTGGGTTTAATTTAAAACAAGTGGAAACCTTTCGAAACCATTCGAAGTTGACTACTTCCAAACCTTTAAAACGTTTCGATTTAAAACATTTGGATTATGCCTTCAAGTTGAGCAAAAGGATCAGAAAAACATTGGAGTCGAAAGCAACTGCTTCGAAACCTTTAACAAAACCCTTCGAAACCATTCGAAAATATAAAGTGATGGTGTTGGAACCTGTGTAGTTAATGCCCCGCTATTACCCTGCTATAAACCTGTTATATCTCATAGCGTATTTCTACCGCTACGATTTTTCCATATATCCCCAAATATAGCCTTTCCGCTTCAAGCCCCGCTATTTCCTCTATATCCCGTTATTCTCACTATATTCTGATATTTCCGCAATATCTTCTTTAAAAGAAATGAATTGAAAAATGATATTTATACATTATAAAAATTATGAAATTAATTTATTTAATTAAATTTTAATATATTTTCAGAAATGAAAATACTCTAATATTCTACTAAATTCAATTATGTTATATAACAATTTTACGTTTATTTATAGTATATTCACGCATGTTTTTATTTAATATTATTTATGTATTAATTATAATTCAATTGAATGTTAATCTTTCATTTAATTACCATCTATATAGTAAAAACATTAAGTATGAGTTTTATATGCTATTTTATAATCATCCGCTATATCCCGCTATATCCTCATTGTATCCTCGCTATGACTTTTTGCACCTTCGTCGCATTGAATCTGCCGAGCGCTTTAACTGCATAGGTTGGAACCAACCCTTCGAAAGCAATGGAGAGGCGGCAAGTTTTTAGAAAAAAAAAGATTCCCTTCGAAAACAACTGAATCAAAAGGTAGAAAGCGGCAACTATGATCTTGTCAACTTAGTTGAAAGGTTTCATACCTTTTGACTTTGTCGAAAGCTTTACCTTTCGACCTTGTCGAAAGGTTTCAATTAAAACAAGAAACAACCCAATCAAAACCTTTTCTTTTAAACCATTTGACATTGTCGAAAGCTAGCAGGCGTATTTTATTTAAAACCAAAACAAAGTTTCATCTCTTTCGAAAGCTCTAACCTTTCGACCCTAAACTTTCGACTCCTTTCAATTCACTACGTACCAGTTGCCTGATACCATGTGCATTGATTATTAACCTAGTCGAAAGGTTTGATATCTTTCGACTTTGTCGAAAGGTTTGGAATAGAGGCGGAACTTCTTGCCGAAAGAGTTGAAATAGTGAAAATCCTATTTATTCGTACTTTAAAATAGTTCATTTGTACCCAACCTTCCTTATTTTTTAAATCTGATCGGTTGTCAGATTTTTATATTCAAAAATGCTACCGACTTTCCTTATTTGGAAATTTAAACAATTTTGAAAAAACCCTTTTCTCCTTTATAATTATATATAACATTTAAGTCTCATACCTTAAATAATTTTATATAACTATTAAATCATCTTAGAAAATTCTGAAAAAAATCCAAAAAATCAATTAATATGTTCTTTTCAACATATAAAATTTCCATATCCAAACAATAATTATTTTTCCTGTAAATAATTTTATAATCCAAAATACCATTTTCTTCCTTAGAAAATTCATAATAATTCCACAAAAATTCGGAAAAATTTGAAAATTGAAACTCATCTCTAAAATATCTTTCTAGATCACCATAAAATGTCACAAGGCTAACAGATGCCATTTAATAGGGTTTTCATCTTAAAACATGTCATAAAATATATATGAACATTCATAAATCATCAACATGTATATATAATCATTTTATCATTCAAAAACATGGCAAATCTTTGCAGAATCATTCGGATTTAATTTTAAAACCGAAACCATAAAAATTAGAGATGTAAACATTATTCACCTTTTCTTTAGAGATTAAGGAGCTTGAGGTTTGAATGAGTTTGATTTGAATTTGCTTTTCCTTAAGCTTTTCTTACTTTCCTCTCCCCTTTTCCTTGTTAATGGTGGCCGACCTTGATTTTAATTTTTTTGAAATGAAATGAATGTGTACATAATACACGGCCTAAGGAAGGAGATATAGGAATGGCCTCTTTCTCATAATACCCCTCCTCTAATTAATTTTACACTCTTCTTTTAATTTATTTGTTTAAATAGGCAGGGCTACCTTAATTAAAATTTAATCTCAATCTCCTAATCAACACATTATTTTATTTAGTTTAACTAACTAAATCTCCTAAATAATGTTATCAAAAATCTGGGGTGTTACAGACTCCCATCCTTAAAGAATTTCGTCCTCGAAATTACAATAAGGTACACAAAACAAACAAGAAGGTAAAACATACCATCAAACAAGTCAGGACAAGTATCTCTAATCCTGCTCTCAACTTCTCAAGTACAGTCTCTGTCATCGTCACTCGACTGGACTTTGAATAATATGACCATCTTGGTTCTAAGACTCTTCTCATCTCTCGCAACAATGCGAACTAGCTTTCCCACTATGGTCAAATCTGGTTCTATCACTAAGTCATCTAGCATTGTCGGTGCAATAGCATTCTCCGGGTCTCTAACACACCTTGTGAGATAAGAAACATGAAAAACATCGTTGACACCTACCAAACTGCTCGGTAACTCAAGTCTATAAGTGAGTTTCCCGATCCTCTCAAGAATAGGAAAAGGTCCAATGAACCTAGGAGATATGTAACAACACGAAATTTAAGCTATATTAATTAATTAATGAATTAATTAAATAATAAAATAACTTTGTGAAATTATCAGAATTGAGCCACGGGAGTTGCACTATTGTGTCAATGGTAATTTTTTGGTTAATTTCCATATTTAGAACGTCAAAATCCGAGCTAGTATGAAGAAGATATGAATTAAGGAAGAAACGAGAAAAAAAAGAGAATATATATATATATGCATATATATATATGCATATATATATATATATATGTGTATATATATATATATATTGGGGCTAGGTCGACCCTCACAATGGCAAGGTCGACCTATAGGTCGACCCTTGCTAGTGAAGGTCGATAGGTAGGTCGACCCGCCTATGTTTGAATGCATTCTTCTGCGTGGTTTCGTCTAGATCGATTTTAACACGTCATTTTGCAACTTTTCTTTGATCATGTGCGTTCGTGCTTCCATTCGACGGTTCCTATCGAGCCTATGACGTGGTTGCACCAGATTTAATCTCCAAATCCAACGGTTTGAGATCCACAAGTGACACTATAAATAAGACCCTATGCCTAGCTATTTTTCTCATTTAGATTTTCTCCATCTGGGTTCATTGCCTGAGGCTGGACCCTAAAAGGAATACTTTTCTGAGGAGAAGATCTTTTTAATTAAAATATTTTGTACCCTACAAGTAGATCCGGGAAGGCCAAGGAAAAGACCTAAGGACCACATGTGAGTGCTTAGTAATTATTTTAGATTTTTAAGTAATTTAAAATAATAGGGTTTCCAATAGTTAAAGTTTTTCCACAATTTTGGGAAAACCTTTATGCAAGTTTATTTACGGTTTATTTTTAATTAAATTTTAGACTCGCTTTCCAGTTTATTTTCTTTTAGCTATTCTATTTCAGTTATTTGCAATTATTTACTGTTAATTACAGTTTTCCTAATTATTTACAGTTATTTACAGTATTTGCAGTTATTTACTATTATTTACGTTTTATTTACATCTTTTCTACGTTGGGATTCTTCTGTAAATGTTAGTTTCTTTTTAATTCCCTTTTATGCGAATGGAATAAATAGAAGAGAATAATTTGTTAATATGGACTAAAATACAAGAACACTGAATTTACAGAAATTAGGATGTAAAATGAGAAGAACCGTAATAAATTGGACTTAGACTGAAATAGGAATATTTAAGATATTTGCAAGCATAGTTAGAACATGTAATTATAACTAAAAAGAGAAAATAGAAGAAATAGCAGAGAAGCTTATTATTATACTTAAACCTTGGGTTAAGTTAATAAGTAAAGTTATAACACACATGTTATAATTAGAGGCAAACAGAAAAAGGCTTATTTTAAGACTTAGAATAAGTTAATAAGCAAATATAGTAGAGATAACAAAAGAGGTTTATTTAAAAAGGCTTATACTAAGTTAATAAGCAAAGGTAGAAGTAGGACCCATACCGGTAGCATTCCCCTTATGCTGTTTAGGGTAGATAAGTGGTCAATAATTAGGAAGTAGGACCCATACCGGCAGCATTCCTCTTATGCTGTTTAGTGTAGATAAGTGGTCAATAATTAAGAAGTAGGACCCGTACCAGCAGCATTCCCCATATGCTATTTAGGGTAGATAAGTGGTCAATAATTAAGAAGTAGGATCCATACCGGCAGCATTCCCCTTATGCTGTTTAGGGTAGATAAGTGGTCAATAATTAGAAGCTTAAATCTGGAGATTTAGGCAAGGGGCGCAACTAGATTTTGTTTGTTAGGACCCGTATCGGCAGCATTCCCTTCAGTCAGGAACTGGTGGTCTCACAACACAAGGAGGTGAGGTTGGGCATCCTTTTGTTTTTAGGGTAATGAAGAGGTCCAAAGTGGGAGCAACAGATAGCGCGAGCCTAATGATGGTCGAGCGTGCGGCCTCGGTGCAGAGAATAAGTCGCTATTGAGTTCCAAGCACTTAGTAGGTGTCTTTTGCTGTGGGATCCACAGGATGGACTTTCCCGTAGTAGGCACAACAGAGATAGAAGGCCGATCAAAGGGTAGAATTAGGACTTCAGCCTAATTAAAGTAGGATTAGGAATTCATCCTAATCAAAGTAGTTATCTAAGACAAGTGCAACAATCGAAATAATCAAAGCAAGCAGCATTTTATTCCAGCTTTATCTTTTATTTTATTTCTTTTTATACTAGAACTATTGCTAAGTCTATTATCTTTATCTTGATTAAAAATGATGCTAATTAATTCCACTCACTAGACTTTTAGTCCGATCCACTCCTCTATTTCCTTCTTTTCCCCCATAGGCCAGCAGAGGCAGGGACAGTAGATTTCGGACTTTCTTGGAGATTTAGCTGCTGAGTTCTTCTTCATGTATTCCTCTTCTTTTCATTTTTCACTTGGATTTTTATGTACTGGTACTATTTGAGAGGGATGATTTTGTACTCTTATATTGTGACTGAGATGGTATTTTTCATGAGACATATGTATTTGGTATTTTGAAACATATTTTGGTTATGACTTATTTTATGAAGTTTAACTTTTAAATGAGTTATTGTTTAAATGTTTTCGCTGTTTTTATTTAATTGTCCTATGAATCTTAGTTTCTGTAAAGTTTTAGCTATACCTACAACGCACCACATCTTTTAGTGTGCCCTTTTGGGTATACTAAGGGTGTGGGGTGTTTCACTTAGTATCAGAGCCTAAGGTTACAAGATTCCTAAAAATTTGTTTTAAAAAGTAAAGTATTTTTCAAAATAATTTGTTTTAAAAGTATTTTTCAAAAAGAAACTCTTAGAAATAGTTTTCAAGTTTAAAAGAGTTTTTATAAAATTCCCGTCAAAGTCCAGTTCAACTTTCGTTCGATTCTTTCGAGCCTAAGTTCTCTTTTTCTTTGCTTAGAATGACGGATGCCCCTAATTTTCCAGAGGGTATCCCAGTCCCAGGTTGGTTTCATAGATACCTTCAAGCTACGACACCAGAGGTGCAAGGGCAAGCTCCCAATCCAGCACCAGCGGGTGGAATTCCCATCAATCCACCTGCAGCAGCCAATTTCTCTAAGCTATGCAAGGACTTCACCAATCTAAGAGGCAAGACATTTTTTTGTACATAAGATTTTGTGGATGTGCAAGCTGGGTTAAGGAGTACACAGAGGATATTTGAGCTATTGGGATTGGAGGACCAATAGAGAGTTCAGCTGGCACCTTAGCAGCTGAAAGGAGAGGGTTCATATTGGTGGGAGGTTGTTGAGTTGGAAGGAAGAGATGTTGGATGGTTTGGATTTCGAGAGAGGTTTGAGAGGAAGTTTTTATCACAAACAGAAGAGAGTATGCAGTTGGAAAGGTTTATTAGTTTGAATCAAGGAAGTATTTCTGTGAAGGAGTATATCAACCAATTTAATGAGTTATCACGGTTTGGGGTGGAGCTAGTGAATACACCGCACAAGAAGGCAACAAAATTCGCAAAGGGATTGAATCAGCCCCTCCAAGGGCTATTATTGACTCACGTACCGATAGGAGCTACCTATGAGTCATTGGTGGAGATGGCCCTCATGTTTGATGCGACTAAGGAAGGAGAGTCTAAAGAAGTCCCTAAGTCGGAAGGTTCTAAGAAGAAACGGTACAATAAAGATAAGAAAAAAGGAGAAGGCCCTCAGAAGCAGATTAAGAAAAGCGGGAAATGCAATAGTTGTGGGATGGCTAGTCATTACGCAAAAGACTGTAAGAAAGCAGCAATGAAGGGGAAGTGTTTCAATTGTGGACAGCCTGGTCACTTTAGTAAAGTTTGTCCTCAGAAGATGGAGCATGCAACGGGTGCACCTACATCACATATTCAGGAAATGGATGCAGCACATTCCAGCAGCGGACCAGATAGAGGTAGGAAAGTCATCGTGGAAGGTTTAATCTCTATTTTTGATTTTCTCATTCGGACTCTTTTCGATTCTGGAGCATCACACTCTTTCATTTCGAGTTCTTTAGTTGATTGTTTGCACTTAGATATCTCTTTAGTAGTAGACCCCATAGTTGTTTCAAACCCCATAGGAGGATCGACATAATTATCTATGATTTGTAGGGGTTTGAAAATTTTTATACTAGGTGTAGAGCTTGATTGTGACGCCTATGTATTGGGATTTTCAGGGTATGGGATGATTTTGGGATGGATTGGTTATCCACTTATGGAGCGATATTGGATGCGAGAGTAGAGTCGTTAGACTAGAGACATGCAGCGGTAGGACTCTCAAGGTTTCTTGCGACCCACATGGGTCAGTCATGTTGAGCTTCCATAGTTCCCTTGATTCATCACTAAGAGTGCTAGATTTTGTTCCAGTCGTTAGAGATTTCCCAGACATTTTGAGGAGGTTCTTTGTACACTTTGCATTCATCGGTTGAAGGCAAGTGTCACTTTTGGCGTAAGAAAATGCATTTCTTGGGGCATAGAGAAGGTCTACACATGTAGAAGTTTGAGAAACGGTTTTGTACATTTAGGTTTGGATTGTGGAAATCCAAAGAGTGGTAGGCAAAGATTGGAGATTTACAGTAGATTAAGTTGAAAAAGGGGAAAGCCCATGTGCAGATAGTTGCAAATATTATAATTGTTTCAAATATAAGCATATAAGATGAATAGGAACAAAAGACTTTAGTAAGGAAATGAGATTTCCAAAAAGTTTAGGAAGGGTACTCCTAGGGTAGTAAGAAGAAAATCCACTATATGTTTAGCCCAATAAACTGAAATTGTTAGAATTGAAAAGTTGAAAAATATAATTGTTAATATTTTTAAGAAAGTAAATATTGGGTCTTTGAAGAAAAAAAAGTGTGGTATGAGATTTAAATTGGTTTTTATATGATTTTGTTAAAAGTGAAATTCTTTTTGAAGAATTATAGAGCATATATAGCTCACTAATTTCTTTGTAGGTAAACAAAGATTTTAAATACAAAAACCTAGAGTGTATTAAGTATCGAAAATGTAGATTACAACATTTATTGTTGTAAAAGATGTTTTCGTAAAAAAATAAAAATAAATGGAGCATAGACTATAACACTATTGTTATAGTAGGTGACTCCCAAGGAAATGTTTTTATACAATATATGAGGTTTATTAGTATTTATCCATACACTAATATTTTTGGGTTGTAGTAACGGTGTTTTACGCAACATCTGTTTTGACCCAAATAAAAATGTATTTTGAAAATAATTTCTAAGTATAATAAAAATTGGTTTGTAAGTGCACTTATTATTTAAATAAGTACGAGGAAATGTTATCTAGTTATGGATATATTAAAACAGTTTCGAAAATGAGTTTTCCTAAAAAGAAAAGTGTAAGATTAGGAAATTAATAAATTTCATAGAAAATGTCTATTGTAAGAGAATATTGATTAAACATACTTTAATCTATTGAAATGAAATGAATAATGATAAAATTTTCTATGAAATCAAATCACAAATAAAGATGTTTTGTGCAAGTTATAAGGAATACGTGAAAGAGATATACAAGGTATGGGAAGCACCATATTTTGTATAGCCTATTTCAAAAAATATAAAATAAGTTCCTTGTAATTTCACATAAACATGAAGTCCTCTTTTAAAGGATTCATAGAAGGTTTTAGCATTAACAGTTTCTTAAGAAAGTTGTTCCAATATATTAAGGTATAAAACCCTTAGGTGTAATAAGAAGTGTAATAATTAGAGACGGAGTTGGTTAGGAGAGATATATTAAAGGGCCTCTGTAGAAAGTCCCGATTTGTAGTTAGGAACTCCTCCACGGTTAAGTAATTGGAAAGTTAGGAAGTTTTTAATAAAATAATTGTTCATATGTACTCTAGTTTTTGCAAAATTGAAAATCTATGAAAAGAAAATGTTTTGAAAACATGTAAGAACATTTAAAATATATTTTAAAGAAAAATGGTTTGGTGAAAAAGTAAATAAGTTTTTGGAAGCGAAAAACTTAGTAACAGTTAAATTTAAAAATCCAAATTTTTATGGAAAGTTGTAAATGTCTTTAAAAGAAAAAGAGGAATAAGTTTTGAACTTAGAATTTGTAGGTTTTCCCCACCTGGGGAATAATGTAAATTGAAAAAGGGTGTAAGGATGCAAGTCTAGAAAGATAAAATGTTAAGTAACCAAGTACCTTTGAATTTAATGGAAATATGAAAATAACACTTTTAAAGACAAAAATTTTGGGATTTGATATTTTAAAAATTAAGAAGCTTTAGTTTTTGAAATAATAAATACCAAACCAAACTTTTAAATGTGGAGTAGATAGGAATCATTTCCTAGGTGTGACGGAAAAAGTGTAAAGCTATATGGGAGGTAGCAGTGATTACTTTTAGAAGTAATAATAGAAGTTTCCGTAAAGTGTATAAGACATTAGTGAGAACCTAGGGTTGTTGCTTCATGTGTGAAGACTATAGGAGAATAGTATGGTGATATTAGTAAGATGGTAAGACACACATGGTTGGGGATGTGTATTATTGATTTTGGAGGAACTTAGAAGGAGCATCTTCCTTTAGTGGAATTCTCGTATAATAATAGTTTTCAAGCTAGCATTGGAACGGCACCTTTCGAAGCTTTTTATGGATGACCGTGCAAGTCGCCTTCGTGTTGGTGGAGTCTACAGAGAGATTGTTACTTGGTCCCGATACAGTTAGAGAGACTTCGGAGAAGGTTGATTTGATTAGGAGGAAAATGCGTACCTCTTATCCGCATCTCTTTGATAGAAAATTATGAATTTCCTATTTCCATCTTTAGTTTTGTTTAGGTTCTTTCCTTTATTATCCTTTGGGAGGGTAGACCTTAGGACTTAACCTATGGATGGTAGGATTTGATGTAAACATGTTATTATAACATGTTATGTATGATGGATACTTATGGTTGCAAGTGGTTGATAGTGGATGCTAATAGACGCATATACGTACACTAGACACTATTAACTCTTAGGGATCGGCCTAACTAGGACACTAGAGCATATGCATATGGATGTGTGGGCATTTTCATTTTAATTTTCCATGGTTGTTATAAATGGATGATTATCACATGATTGTTGCATTTGGATGATGATTGTAGCACGCATATAGAACTATCAGTTATCATTAGGGAAATTGTATTCATTTGGATACATGGCACGAACATGATTGCATAAAAGGAGGTCGACTGAATCAGTAGACCGCCTAATTTTTTGCATTAGTTAGGGACATTAACACTACACTAATTGCATAAGTATCATAAATCGCATTAGAAAAACTTAAAGAACAATGGATGCAATGAGTGATGGTTGAGTAGTTGGTTGTAGAACTTGGATGAAAACATTTATTTCATTCTTCTATCCTTAGAGATTTCGGGGACGAAATCCCTTAAGGAGGGGAGAATGCAACAACCCAAAATTTAAGTTATAATAATTAATTAACGGATTAATTAAATAATAAAATAAATTTGTGAAATTATCATAATTGAGCCACGGGAGTTACACCATTGTGTCCGTGGTAAATTTCTGGTCAATTTCGATATATAGAACGTCAAAATCGAGCTAGTATGAAAAAGATATGAATTAAAGAAGAAACGAGAAAAAAGAGAGAGAAATATGTGTGTGTGTGTGTGTGTGTGTGTATATGGGGCTAGGTCAACCCTCATAATGGCAAGGTCGACCCTTTCTTGTGAAGGTCAACCCGCCAACGTTTGAATGCATTCTTCTGCGTGGCTTCGTCCAGATCGATTTTAACACGTCATTTTGCAACTTTTCTTCGATCCTGTGCGTCTGTGCTTCCATCCGACGGTTCCTATCGAGCCTATGACATGGTTGCACCAAATTTAATCTCCAAATCCAATGGTCTGAGATCCACAAGTGACACTATAGATAAGACCTTAGGCCTAGCTATTTTTCTCATTCAGATTTTCTCCATTTGGGTTCATTGCCTGAGGCTGGACCCTAAAAAGAATATTTTTCCGAGGAGAAGATCTTTTTAATTAAAATATTTTATACCATACAAGTAGATCCAGGAAGGCCAAGGAAAAGAGCTAAGGACCACAGATGAGTGCTTAGTAATTATTTTGGATTTTTAAGTAATTTAAAATAATAGGGTTTCCAATAGTTGTTGTTTTTCTATAATTTTGGGAAAACCTTTATGCAAGTTTATTTACAGTTTATTATTAATTAAATTTTAGACTAGCTTTCCAGTCTATTTTCTTTTAGCTATTCTATTTCAGTTATTTGCAATTATTTACTGTTAGTTATAGTTTTCCTAATTATTTACAGTATTTGCAGTTATTTACTATTATTTACGTTTTATTTACATCTATTCTACGTTGAGATTTCTTCTGTAAATGTCAGTTTCTTTTTAATTCCCTTTTATGCGAATGGAATAAATAGAAGAGAATAATTCGTTAATATGGACTAAAATACAAGAACATCGAATTTACAAAAATTGGGATGTAAAATAAGAAGAACCGTAATAAATTGGACTTAGACTGAAATATGCATATTTAAGATATTTGCAAGCATAGTTATAACATGTAATTATAACTAAAAAAGAAACTAGAAGAAATAGCAGAAGAAGCTTATTTTTATACTTAAACCTTGGGTTAAGTTAATAAGTAAAGTTATAACACACAGGTTATAATTAGAGGCAAATAGAAAAAGGCT
Organism: Allium fistulosum; assembly: GCA_030737815.1. Lineage (NCBI taxonomy): Eukaryota > Viridiplantae > Streptophyta > Magnoliopsida > Asparagales > Amaryllidaceae > Allium > Allium fistulosum. The sequence goes on along the minus strand of CM060905.1, from coordinate 743,601,116 downwards.
TATTTTAGGACTTACAGTAAGTTAATAAGCAAATATAGCGAAGATAACAAAAGAGGCTTATTAAAAAGACTTATACTAAGTTAATAAGCAAAGATAGAAGTACGACCCGTACCAGTAGCACTCCCTTTATGTTGTTTAGGGTAGCTAAGTGGTCAATAATTCAGAAGTAGGACTCGTGCCGGCAGCATTCCCCTTATGCTGTTTGGGGTAGATAAGTGGTCAATAATTAAGAAGTAGAACCCGTACCGGCAGTATTCCCCTTATGCTGTTTAGGGTAGATAAGTGGTCAATAATTAGAAGCTTAAATCAGGGGATTTGGACAAGGGGCGCAACTAGATTTTGTTTGTTAGGACCCGTATCGGCAGCATTCTCTTCGGTCAGGAACTAGTGGTCTCACAACACACGGATGTGAGGCTGGGCACGCTTATGCTGTTTAGGGTAATTAAGATGTCCAACGAGGGAGCAACAGATAGCGCGAGCCTAATGGTAGTCGAGCGTGCAGCCTCAGTGTAGGGAGATAAGTCGCTATTGAGTTCCAAACGCTTAGTAGGTGTCTTTTGCTGTGGGACCCATAGGATGGGCTAGCCCGCAGTAGGCACAACATAGATTGAAAGCCAATCAAAGGGTAGAATTAGGACTTCAACCTAATTAATGTAGGATTAGGAATTCAGCCTAATCAAAGCAGTTATCTAAGACAAGTGCAACAATCGAAATAATCAAAGCAAGTAGTATTTTATTCCAGCTTTATCTTTTCTTCTATTTCCTTTTATACTAGAACTGTTGCTAAGTCTATTATCTTTATCTTGCTTAAAAATGCTGCTAATTACTTCCACTCACCAGACTTTTAGTCCGACCCACTCCTCTATTTCCCTTTTTTCTCCCATAGGCCAGTAGAGATAGGGATAGTAGATTTCGGACTTTCTTGGAGATTCAGCTGCGGAGTTATTCTTCATATATTCCTCTTCTTGTCAGTTTTCACTTGGATTTTTATGTACTAGTACTAATTGAGAGGGATGATTTTGTACTCTGATATTGTGACTGAGTTGGTATTTTTCATGAGACATATGAATTTTGTATTTTGAAACATATTTTGGTTATGACTTATGTTATGAAGTTTAACTTTTAAATGAGTTATTGTTTAAATGTTTCCGTTGTTTTTATTTAATTGTCTTGTGAATCTTAGTCTCTATAAAGTTTTAGCTATACCTACAATGCACCAAATCTTTTAGTGTGCCCTTTTCGGTATGCTAAGGGGTGTGGGGATGTTTCAAGGTAACTTCCCCGACTTCCCAAATCTAAGCACACCCTTCATTGGTGATACTTTGACGAAAACCCGGTCCGTAACTGAGAACTCCAATTCTTTCCGTCTCTTATCTGCATAACTCTTCTGCCTAGACTGGGCCTCCTTCATTCTAGTCCGAATGACCTCAATCTTTTCCGTAGCTTCTCTAACCAAATCTGGACTAAGAATCAACCTATCCCCAGTCTCCAACCAACAAACATGAGATTTGCATGGCCTTCCATACAAAGCTTCAAATGGTGTCATCCCAATACTAATCCGATAGCCGTTGTTATATGAAAACTCAACTAGATGTAGATGGTCTTGATCCCTCGAAATCCAGAACACAAGCTCTTAACAAATCTTCCAAGATCTTGTTAAGTCTTTCCGTTTGTCCATCTGTCTGCGGATGGTAAGCAGTACTCATCTTAAGCTTGGTTCCCAAAACTTCCTGTAGACTCTTCCAAAACTCATTAGTGAACAAGGGATCTCTATCACTAACTATACTGCCTGGAACTCCATGTAGTCTAACCACATTCTTCATGAATAACCTTGCTAAAACAGGTGCCATCCCAGTTGACTTAACTGGAATGAAATGGGCATTCTTGGTCAATCTGTCCACTATGACCATATACTTTCATTACGTCTATTTGACCTTGGCAACCCATCTATGAAGTCAATAGAAATAGAATCCCACTTTCACACTGGAATGTCTGACGGCTGAAGCAAACCACTTGGCTTTTAGTATTCGACCTTTGCCTGCTGGCAATTCAAGCATTGCCTTACGCACAAACCAATATCCCGTTTCATTCCTTCCCAGAAGAAACTCCTCTTCATATCCTGATACTTCTTGGTACCTCCGGGATTTATAGTGAACTTCGAACGATGGCATTCCTCTAAGACTTCCTTCCTTATGTTTCCTACACTCGAAACACATAATCTTCTTTTCATTCTCAGCCACCCATTCTGGTCAATACTGAAATCTTTCAAGTCGTCGCTCTTGGATCCTTCCTTTAGCTTCCTGATCCACTCAGCTAACATTAGATCCTCTATCTGCTTAGAAGCAATCCGTTCGATCAATGCTGGTCGAACTTCCAAACAAGACAATACAACTGTATTACCACTAGACCCAGCCTCGAATCTCCACTGCACTCTGCAATCTGCCAATGCTTCCAAGTCTTTCCACTCAGCCATCATTGCCAACGTTGAATTCTGATGCTTCCTGTGAAGTGCATATGCAACCTTGTTGCCTTTCCCTGGTGTGTACTCAATCCCAAAATCATAAGCGGCTAAGAACTCTAACCACCTCTGCTGCCTCATGTTCAGCTCCTTCCGAGAGAACAAATACTTCAGCGACTTATGATCTATATATAGCTTAACCTTTCTCCCAAAAGGTAATGTCTCCACACCTTCAAAGCAAAAATTGATGGAAATGCGGATTACGGATCTTAAGGCTGGATTAACACTAAAGGGAGGGTGAATAGTGTTTAATGGATTTTATGGAACTTTTGAAATCTTTTGAAATTAAACACAGACAAATGCAATTCACAAACACAAAGACAATCACAGAATCTGACACAAATGAAAATAGTAAATAAAAAGCAGTAAAAGGAAAGAACACACCAAAATTTTATACTGGTTCAGAGTTATCCTACATCCAGTCTCACACAATTTATTGTGCAGATTTCTTTTCAAATATAATGTCGATATTACAACCTCGATTTCAAGGCCACGAGATACACCCTCCTGTCTTTGAGTCTAGGGCAAACTCTCTTGATTTAACCAGGATACAAGATCACCTAATTGATTTACAGGCAACAATCACACCCAATTGATTTACAAGCCACAATCATACCGTTTTCAATATCACTTTGATAGATATAGAGACTCAATACACTTCTTTGATTAAAAATGATCCTATAAGTCCGAATAGCACTGAGATCTTTGAGAGAGAGTGACAGAGAATCAAACTAGAGATGATCAAGTTTGATTCACTTAGGATTTCGGTAGAGTTTTGTTAAAATATAAGAGAAATTTTGAGTGGAGAAGGAGTGAAGAAATGAAGAAAAACTAACTTAAAATTCATTGAAAACAACTGGTATTAATAAAAGAATAATAGTCATGTCCATTCATGAAAGGTTATGACGAATAAACACTTCATTTGAAAAATTGAATTTTGAATTTCTACGGTCACCATGTCGACATGCCCTATTGAATTTTGAAAATTGATTTTTGTTTTTTAAAAGAGATTTTCTTTCTAAAACTTGTCAAAACAATTTCTGAAGTTTTTAAACCATTTTGAATATAGTTTAAACTTATAAAAGAGATTTAAAAAGTAATCTTAAAAATATATAATCTATAATATAAAAGTAATATTAAAAACTAAGTATAAAATATAGTTTTGAGATTTAAAGCTTATAATATTAAAACTAGGAGATAGTTTAAAAATAAGAGATGATTTTGAAATAAAAATATAAAAGATAATAAAAATAGTTTAAGGCTAAAATATTTAAACCGAGAGAGATGACTTTTAAGAAGTTTTTGGAAAAATATTTAAAATAAATCATTTTGAAAATTTCATGGATTCCATTCCACTAGAGAAGGTCGTGGGTTCCATCCCACTAAAGAGATCGTCGGTTCCATCCCACTATTAAAGCGAGAAGGTGGATTCCATTCCACAATTAAAATCCGAATAAAGATTTTAGTACTATTATGAAGTTTTAACACAAATCTAGACACTATTACTTATCTTGATATCTTGAACTCTTGAAATCTTGAACTCTTGATACTCATGGGTCTTCAGTCTTGGTTTCTTCAATCTTGAATTCGTTAGTCTTGAATCTTTATACTCAGTCTTGAATCTTTATACTGTACAACCTTCATTCTCTGTACCTACAGATATATATATATATCCTGCATATACATATATATCTAGACAAGAATATTAGTATTTATATTTTATAACAAGTCCTAAGGTTGTTGTCATCAAAACCATCATCTTAGGAACTAACAATCTCCCCCTTTTTGATGATGATAACCTTTTTTATAAAATCTACTCCACAAAACTCTGATTCTACTCTAACTCCCCCTTATTCCAACAACTCCCCTTTAATCTACTAACTCCCCCTTAATCTAAGCCTATCTAACCTATTTTACAATTCTCCCCCTTTGTCATCAACAAAAACTAATCCTAAACAACATAACTCCCCCTTAAACTAATATTATAGCACTATATAGTATAAAAATACAGTATAGTAGAATATAAATGAGACATGTAATAATATAAGTAAAATATAGTAAGGTAAACGCGAGAGATCTGAAAATTTCAAACATAATCAATCAGTATATTTATCAAACCACACCATTTCAATCATATTTTACATACCATGTTCAAATCAATTCAAACAATTCAAATCAAGTCAAATCAAACCAAATAATTCAAACCACATCAAACCAAATCAAATCAAAGTAAATCAAACCATACAAGTTAAATCAAACATTTCTTGGAACTTCAACCCATCCTTCTTCACCGAAGATAGGATCTGACTTTATAGCATCCCATTCTTCATTATCCTTGTTCAGAGTTCCTTCTAGATTTGCTTTGAGTTATCCTTTGTTGAGGGCGGAAATCATTCATCGAATGGCATCGAAGTGCCTTTCTTGTTCCTTTATCATCTACATTTGGCTTATTTCTAAGCGACGTTGATTGCGAAGGAAAAAGTAAGTATGTTCTTGAAGGAATTCAGAGTTTCTTCAAGATTCTCACTTAGATTATGAATTGGAGAGGCCATTATTTGATAAAATACGAAGAAATTCAATAGAAAATAATGAGAATTTGAAAGTATGCATTTTTCTGGAAGAGACATGTATTTATAGGGTTAGAAAGTCGTTTGAAATGAAAAGATGCAAGTTAGTTATGTCAAATTCAAATTCAAAACAAAAACCACTTTCTGGTCGTTACATGTCGACATGGGGGTAGGGGGATGTCGACATGCCCCTGTTGATTCTGGCAATTTGCTTTGTTTCTTTATATTATGTACAAGTCTATATATATAAACTTATATAATATAAAAGCAAGCATTCCAGAGATATTTTAAAGCTAATGAACGAAAATAAACGATTTTCATTGATAAATTTTAGTTAACATTACATAAACAATACATAACATTAACTAATCGAAAGATACTGACTAATACAACATGAAATGAAAACTAGAATTCGATAGAGGATGATGAAGATGATGATAATCCAAGTTTGCGACTCACTTTCCCGAAGAACTTGTTCATTTTGGTGGAAATTTTGTCCAACTTTTTACCAACGGATCTTTTGAGAATCCATTGGTTTTCCACTATTATCTTTTGGTTTTTGAGAAGTGTCTTGTTGGATGGATTGTTAGGAGTGATAGGGTATTCAATTCTTTCCAATGATGTCTTTTCCTCCTCCTCTCCTTCTTCTTCAATCTCCATCTCCTCCTCTTCTTCCTCCTCCTCTTCTTCTTCTTCCTCCATGTCTTCATGAGCCAACCTTTCATCCTTTTCGGTAAGTGTTTCGAATGGTTGAAACACAAACGGAATTTTCATAAGAGAGATATTTGCATGGTTAAACACTTTTCGAGAAATGAATTCCTCTCTGTTATAATCAACACAAAAAAGTTAAAAATTCGAGTAAGATAAATCCCACGATACAAAGTGTTTTCTTCTAAAGTAAAATTTTTGAGATGAAGTTCATCCAAAATTACTTACGCCCAATTTATGTCATAGTGCCCATAAATAGCAAAAAGAGCCTTACAAACTTTTAAAGTCGGGTGATTGAAATTTCCCGATCTTGGAATTATGGTATGTTGCAAAAGAAGGTTAACGATTCTTGCTTTAGGACGAAAATTTCGATTTATAAATTCAAAGTTATCATCTCCTTCAAAAATGTGAAGAAATGTCTCTGATCATGTTCATCAATTTGAAAATCCGAAAGATTCATACCTGTATACTTACAACCCAAAATATTTCTCAAAATCTCATTATTCAAAAGAATTTGGGTTCCTATAACACTACTTCAAACTTCCCCTTCATTACCATCATAAAAACCACGATTCAAATTTGCATAATACATTTTAACAAGATTATGATAACAAACGAAATCATTTTGAGAATCATCAATTAAACTAAGAATTTGATTCTCTTTGAAAAGAATATTGAGTTCATAAGAAAGAAAATCATTAAAGATAGCAATTTTCCCGTATGGACTTTTCAAAAGTTTGCATAGTTTATGTAAGCTTTGATAGCTTCCGGGTCATTGTAGAGGAATTCTTTGGTGGCTTTGGACAGCCTAATGGTGGATGGGGTGCTTGAGGAAGTCATTTTTGAAGAGAGTAGAGAGCTTGAGAGTTTGAAAGAGAGTTTGAATTTTGAAATAAAAGCGAAAAGATAGGATAAAGTTAAGGAGATAAATAGATATTCGATAGTCATGTTCACTGGTCAAGAGACACCTTTTCAGAGCTTTGGAGTTGGTGAAAAGGTGGAGGAAAATTCAAAGTTTTGAATTCAAACTTGAATTTCAAGTTTCTGGGGGGATGTCGACATAGGGGTTAGGGCCATGTCGACATGGGTCCTATAATACATGTGACTAATTTTGTTCTATTTTGTTTAATATATATATATATCCTACAATCTAATTTATATTTTATCTAAAATAAGATAAATATAATGACACTTTAATATTAATATTTTAATATTAAAATAATATTATTTTGAAAATCAAAATTTTAAATTCAAATAGCAAGCAATTTCAAAACATGCAAACAATCAAACATTCAAACATTCAAGCAAACAATTTCAACCAATATATTTTAAATGCTTACCTATTTTTAGATCCATATTCCCGAGATCATCGGATTCGTGAATAGCTATAAAGCACATATTTGAATTTTCCATCTTCTGATCTTCATCAATGGAGGATGAGTCTGAATCGTCTAGTGTAGCACCATACGCTCTCTTCCTTTTCTTTGATGAATCATTACTTGGAGGAAATTTTTGCTTATCCAGATGTGGACAATCTCTTTTTAAGTGGCCTGGCTCATCACAATTGTAGCATCTGACGTTGTTGAGAGTCTCATTATTATTTCTAGAATTCTTGTGATCATTTCTCTTGTAGTTGTTCATCTTTCTGTATTTCAAAAACTTTCTAAATTTTTTTTCATCAAGGCATTTCTTCATCGTCATCACTGTTTGAGTCTGAACCATCTGTTATTGCATTAAATGCTATTGACTTCTTTACTGGCCTTGCTTTCTCTTCTCCCTTGCATTTGTACTTCAAACGACATTAAATTCCCAATTAATTCTTCAATTTGCGTACTGATATCATTATCCTCTTCAATTGCTAGGGTCTTTTGATCCCATTCTAGAGTGAGTGAATTTAGAATTTTTCTAACTTGATCTTCTTCGGAGAAGTTCTTTCCTAATGCAATTAGTGAGTGCACAATATCTTGAAACTGACTGTACATGTCTGAGATGGACTCATTTGGATTCATCTTGAATAATTGAAACTGATTGATCAAAAATGGATATTTTGGTCTGTTTAACTTTACTTGTTCCTTCATGAGTAACTTGCAAAGTTTTCCAGATTTCATATGCAGACTTACAGACAGACACTCTATTAAACTCATTCCTATCAAGTGAACATAATAGAATATTCATGGCTTTGGAATTGTTTTATGCAATAGTCTTTTGCTCAGCGGTCCACTGTGCAAAATTTGTTGTGGGTTCAATGTATTTAGTTTGTGTGATATTCCAAGTGTATAATCTTATTGATTATAAATAGATTTTCATCCTACATGCCCAATATGCATAGTTACTGCCATTAAAAAGTAGTGGTCTGGCAGTAGACTGACCTTCTACAAATGAACTAGTGATAGTGTTGACATTACCAATGTTGGCAGCCATTTGAAAACTTTTAAAAAATCAGACTATGAAAACTTTGAAAACCAATGCTTCGATACCAAAAGTTGGAAATGCGGATTACGGATCTTTAGGTTGGATTAACACTAGAGGGGGGTGAATAGTGTTTAATGGATTTTATGGAACTTTTGAAATCTTTTGAAATTAAACACAGACAGATGCAATTCACAAACACAGAGACAATCATAGAATCAGCCAAAGATGCAAATAGTAAATAAAAAGCAGTAAAAGGAAAGAACACACCAAAATTTTATACTGGTTCGGAGTTACTCTACATCTAGTCCCACACAATTTCTAATGCAGATTTATTTTCAAATATAATGTTGATATTACATCCTCGATTTCAAGGCCACAAGATACACCCTCCTGTCTTCGAGTTTAGGCAAACTACCTTGATTTAACCAGGCTACAAGATCACCTAATTGATTTACAGGCTACAATCACACCCAATTGTTTTACAGGCCACAATCGTACCGTTTCCAATATCACTTTGATAGACAGAGAGACTCAATACACTTCTTTTATTACAAATGATCCAATAACTCTGAATAGCATTGAGATCTTTGAGAGAGTGTGACAGGGAATCAAACTAGAGATGATTAAGTTTGATTCACTTAGGATTTCGGCTGAGTTTTGTTAAAATATAAGATAATATTTTAGTGGAGAAGAATGACTGAAGAAATGAAGAAAAACTAACTTAAAATTCGTTGAAAAGAACTGGTATTTATAGAAGAACAACAGTCATGTCCATTCGTGAAAGGTTTTGACGAATAGACACTTCATTTGAAAATTTGAAATTTGAATTTCTTTGGTCACCATGTCGACATTGGGGGATGGGGTATGTCGACATGTCCTAGTGAATTTTGAAAATTGTTTTTTGTTTTTTTTAAAAGAGATTTTCTTTCTAAAACCTGTCAAAACAATTTCTGAAGTTTTTAAACCATTTTGAATATAGTTTAAACTTATAAAAGAGATTTAAAAAGTGATCTTAAAAATATATAATCTATAATATAAAAGTAATATTAAAATCTAAGTATAGAATATATTTTTGAGATTTAAAGCTTATAATATTAAAACCAGGAGATAGTTTAAAAACAAGAGATGATTTTGAAACAAAAATATAAAAGATAATAAAAATATTTTAAGGCTAAAATATTTAAACTGAGAGATGACTTTTAAAAAGTTTTTGGAAAAATATTTAAAATAAATCATTTTGAAAATTTCGTGGATTCTATTCCACTAGAGAAGGTCGTGGGTTCCATCCCACTAAAAAGATCATGGGTTCCATCCTACTATTAAAGCGAGAAGGTGGATTCCATTCCACAATTAAAATTCGAATAAAGATTTCAGTGCTATTATGAAGTTTTAACATAAATCTAGACACTATTACTTATTTTGATATCTTGAACTCTTGAAATCTTGAACTCTTGATAATCATGGGTCTTCAGTCTTGGATTCTTCAATCTTGAATTCGTCAGTCTTGAATCTCTATACTCAGTCTTGAATCTTTATACTGTACAGTCTCCATTCTCAATACCTGCATATATATATATATATATCCTGCATATACATACATATATATATATTTAGACAAGAATATTAGTATTTATATTTTATAACAAGTCCTAAGGTTGTTGTCATCAAAACCATCATCTCAGGAACTAACAAAAATCAGCACAACCAATTCTAAATTATGCATCGGATATCTGACCTCATGCGGTCTAAGCTGTCTAGAAGCAAAGGCAATCACTTTACCTCTCTGCATTAGCATAGCTCTTAATACTGTTCCACATGCATCGGTATAGACTACCAAATCCAGATTTCCTTCTGGAACAACCAACACAGGTGCATTGGTCAATAAGTGTTTCAAACTCTGGAATGCTTCCTCACACTTATCGGTCCACACAAACTTCAAATCCTTCCTCATCAACCTGGTCATCGGTGCTGCTATCCACAAGAAATCCTTAATGAACCTTCGATAATAAACTGTCAACCCAAGGAAACTCTTAATCTCGGTTACTGTCTTGGGTTTCTTCCAACTATTCACTGCCTCGATCTTAGTCGGATCCACTGACAACCATTCTTCTGAGACCACATGACCAAGAAAACCTCCTTCTTCCAGAAGTCACTTCAAAAACTTCGCTTTCAGCTGATGCTGCCTCAGCGTCTCAAGCACCACTTTAAGATGAAATTCATGCTCTCTTTCATCCTTAGAGTAAATCAAGGTATCATCTATGAAAACCAGCACGAACCTATCCAAGTGCTCTTGTAAAATCTAGTTCATCAAATCCACAAAGAAAGCGAGAGCATTCGTCAGTCCGAACGGCATAACTAACCATTCATACGACCCATATCCGGTCATGAACGCCGTCAAAGGTATACTATCCTCTGCTACCCTGAGCTGATGGAAACCTGTTGCCAAATCCAACTGAGAAAATACCTTTGCTCCACTTAGCTGGTCGAACAAATCGTTAATCTTGGGCAATGAATATCGATTCTTTATCGTCCTCTCATTCAACTTACGATAATCGATACATAGCCTCAACGATCTATTCGGCTTCTTAGCAAATACTGTCGCTGCACCCCACGACGAACTGCTCGGCCTGATAAAACTCTTGCCTTCTAGATCCACCAACTGCACCTTCAACTCCCTCATTTCTGAAGGGGTCATCCTTTTTGGCGGCCTACTCACTAGTTCTGCCCCCGGAACCAAATCTATCTGAAACTCAATGGCCCGCTTCGGCGGCAATCCAACTACAGGCTCAAACACATCTGCGAATTCTCTAACCATGAAAACTAGGCTCAACTCATCATCTGAATCCAAAGCACCTAACAAAGCAAACACCTCACCGCCAGAACCTCCTATGGTGAAAACAATCTGATCGCTAACATCTGGGTGTCTAAGAGATATCTTTCTACCCTGGCAGAATATCTTAACATCGTACTCACTTAATCAATCAATACCTAGGATAATCCTAAGCCCTACAAAATCAAACACATGCAAACAACACTCAAAAGTAAGACCTAACAGGTCAAACTTAAACAGGTCACACCTCAACCCTAAAGTTTCATACCCTCCTATTGGATTCGCAACCCGTAAGGAAGTAACTAAGTATATGGGTTCAAGGTTAAGCTTATCTATCAAACATCTAGATATAAAAGAATGTGATGCACCAGTATCAAATAAAATGCTAACAGACATACCGTGTATCTGAAGCGTTCCTCCAAGAACTGTCTTTCCAATCTCCTGGGCTACTGGCTTAGAAGTAGCAGGCTCCAATGCATACACCTTGCCCTTACCATCTCTAATGGGATCCTTGCACTAGTTCAAATAATGGCCTATTTGGTCACAGTTGAAACACCTGACATTTTCCCCCTTAGCCACATCCTTTGCCTTCCCTGAGCGACACTCATTAGAAAAGTGCCCTTTCTTGTCGCATTTATAACAGACAACCTCAGACTTCTCTTTCTTGGCTGCTCCACCCTTCTGAGCACCTTTCATGAGAAAGAACTTCCTCTTCTGGCGCTGCCCAACCTGGACACCTTTTGCCTTGCTCTTCTCCAGAGACTCAAGGACTTCTTCCTGACATAAAGCCATCTCCACAACAATATAAGGAGGATCTCTAAGATGGGACAAAGTAGCACTAGCCAATTCCAGCTTCAATCATATGATGAACTTCTCGTTCCGCTTCAACACTGTATCTACAAAAGCATAACCATATCGGGCCAACTCTTCAAACTTCCTAGCATACTTAGCAACAGACTTCTCAACCTACACCAGCTCAGCAAACTACCTAATAAAAGCTGACTGTGCCATTACAGACATAAACCTTTCCTGGAATCTCCTCTTAAAATCCTTCCAGGTTACTGTCTCCTCATCAACTGTCGTTGTCACACCGTTCCGCCAAAAAATGCGGCCCCTTGAAGCTGCCTGGACGCAAATCTCCTCTTTTGCTCATCATTGAGCCATAGATCTGCAAAAATCATTTCGCAGTGCAACAACCAGTTCTCAACTTCAATGACATCTTCCGTTCCCATAAACGGTTTCCCTCCTAGCTTCGCAAAATCACCGCTCAACTTGGCGAAATGATTAACCATCGAAACTTCCGAAACCCCTGCTCCTGCTGCATTTCCTCCTAACACTCCGGCTGTAACTCCAGCCTGCATCATATTCCAAAAAAACTGATACATGGCTTCCATTCCGACTTGCAAGACCTCAGCACCAACATTCTCTACCTGACTTTGATTTCTCCCGGCATTTGGTCCGGCATTCCTTTTGGTGCTTCTCCCTACTAGGTTAACATTGCTTCTTCTACCATCTGTATCTGTATTCAAACCTCATGAGATATAGAGATAACCTAATCAAAGATAGATGAATGGAGATAAAGCGCATACTTATATATAGCAAATAAAAGTATGTTACTATAGCGTTATCCAAATCCCAAATCTTACTCTAATTCATTTGGATTCTTGTTTTCAAAACCATTTTTTAATTAAATTTTTCATAAACCTATGCTCTGATACCAAGTTGTAGCATCCCATATCTGGACGCCAAAAGCTAAGCGCTATGGATGCTGAAGTCATCCACAGTATTAACTTTTGGTGACGAAATACAGTAATGTTAATGGTATTCATAATATCATAAGCACTTGAATATGAACAAAATCACAAATTGCCAAAAACTATAATTTTAATGATTACAATTCAAATAAATCATATCCAAGTTACAAAAATCCCAACGTATTCACATGCAATGATCAAATATAATTACTACAGTACCCCAAGAGCGACATATGAAGATGCCCCCTTGGATGATCAAAGCAATATAGACATAAATGTCTTAATACACAGCGAAAACAAATTTAAAATAGAATCCCTAAATTTAGCTATCCATCAGCCACCTGCTCGTAATCGGAAGCTTATTCGCCAAAATCTGCTAAAACCTGAAAACCTAAACCCTCAGCCTACTCAAATCAATTTTGAGCACCCGAGAGTTTAAGGAGAAACAAAAACTTTGAGTCAGACATAAAGCCTGGTATAAATAATTTCTATTACATCTCCGTTTACTGATATATGGTGAGACTACGCCGCTTAGCGGAATGGGTTTCCCCTCACTAATATCTCTTTTCAAAACATATATTTTGCAAATCCTTTTACTGCAACCAAACTGGTTAATCAACTAATAATAATAATAATAATATAACAATGTCCGTTATGCTAAAATAGGAAATAAATGGACTATTTGTCCTAAATCTGAGCTAACCGCTCCTTTTTGGACTAACAGCCCTAAATTTGATTATACCAAAAGCAATATCCTTTATGCTAAAGAATGGACTATCTGTCCATAAAACAGTTTAAAAGGGATGGACTAACCATCCTTAAGAAGTGGCAAGGTCCGTTATGCTAACAAATGAACTAACTGTTTATATCTAGGCTAACTTCCCTTATCTGGATTAACTATCCTCTAGGCTAACCGCCCTTAAAATGGACAGACTATTTGAATTTAAATGGGCCGACTGCCCAAATTTTCTTTGGGTTAACTACCCTTTAAATTTTCCTTTAAAACCTTGTCAGAATGATTTAGTCCGTCAAATCATATATATATAAGAAAAATATATCTTTAGTTTTACTCTAAGCTATTTGCCATGTTATATATACTTTACTCAAAATAATGTTGATGATGTTTAATAAGGATTATCCATCCTTTTAAAATAAGTTAAATTCCTTTACAACTTAAAACACTTAGGCTATCTACCTAATCATACCATCCGAATCCTTTGTTTAAAACATTTAAATAACCTTTCGAAAACAATGAAGGTAACCCCTTCAAAATTATAAATAAAACCCTTCGAAATTATTAAAGGTAACTCCTTCAAAATCATAAAAAAGCCTTTCCTTTATAAGCTTTAAAACATATGGCATCCATCTTTAAAACCCTTTAGCCTTTGTGTTCGAAAAACCTTAAAAAACCATACTTTCGACCATGTCGGAAGGTCTCACCTTTCGACCTAATTGGAAGGTTTCTTTCCGACCTTGTCGGAATGTCTAGGGGACCACCCCTCTGAAATCGTTGAAAACCTTTCGAAATCATTGAAACTTGAAACCTTTCGAAGTCATTGGGTTTAATTTAAAACAAGTGGAAACTTTTCGAAACCATTCGAAGTTAACTACTTCAAAAGCTTTAAAACGTTTTGATTTAAAACATTTGGATTATGCCTTCAAGTTGAGCAAAAGGATTAAAAAACCAATAGAGTCGAAAGCAACTGCTTCGAAACCTTTAGCAAAACCTTTCAAAACCATTTGAAAACAATGAAGTGATGTTGTTGGAACCAACCCTTCGAAAGCAATGGAGAGGCGGCAAGTTTTTAGAAAAAAAAAATTCTCTTCGAAAACAACTGAATCGAAAGGTAGGAAGCAACAACTATGATCTTGTCGACTTAGTCCAAAGGTTTCATACCTTTTGTTTTGTCGAAAGCTTTACCTTTCGACCTTGTCGAAAGGTTTCAGTTAAAACAAGAAACAACCCAATCAAAACCTTTTCTTTTAAATCATTTGACATTGTCGAAAGCTCTTTGTCGACAGCTAGCAGACGTATTTTCTTTAAAACCAAAACAAAGATTCATCTCTTTCGAAAACACTAACCTTTCGACCCTAAACCTTTCGACTCCTTTCAATTCACTACGTACCAGTTGCCTGATACCATGTGCACTGATTATTGACCTAGTCGAAAGATTTGATACCTTTCAAATTTGTCGGAAGATCTGGAATAGAGGTGGAACTTCTTGCCGAAAGAGTTGAAATAGTGAAAATCCTATTTATTCGTACTTTAAAATTGTTCTTTTATACCCAACCTGCCATATTCGTCTAAATCTGATTGGTTGCCAGATTTTCATATTTAAAAATGCTACCGACTTTCCTTATTTGAAAATTTAAACAATTTTGAAAAAGCCCCTTTCTCCTTTATAATTATATAAAACATTTAAGTCCCATACCTTAAATAATTTTATATAACTATTAAATCATCTTAGAAAATTCTGAAAAAATTCCAGAAAATCAATTAATATGTTGTTTCAACATATAA
This sequence comes from Allium fistulosum, assembly GCA_030737815.1. Lineage (NCBI taxonomy): Eukaryota > Viridiplantae > Streptophyta > Magnoliopsida > Asparagales > Amaryllidaceae > Allium > Allium fistulosum. Next base: position 743,585,806 of record CM060905.1, on the reverse strand, counting down.
AATTTTCAGATCCAAACAATAATTATTTTTCCTGTAAATAATTCCAAAATACCATTTTATTCCTTAGAAAATTCATAATAATTCCACAAAAATTCAGAAAAATCTAAAAAATTAAAACCCATTTCTAAAATTATTTTTGGATCATTGTAAAAACTTACAAGGCTAACAAATGTCATTTAATAGGGTTTTCATCTTAAAACATGTCATAAAATCTGTATGAACATTCATAAATCATCAACATGTATATATAATCATTTTATTATTCAAAAACATGGCAAATCTTTGCAAAATCATTCGGATTTAATCTTAAAACCGAAACCATAAAAATTAGAGATGTAAACATTATTCACCTTTGCTTTAGAGATTAAGGAGCGTGAGATTTGAATTAATTTGATTTGAATTTGCTTTTCCTGAGGGTTTTCTTACTTTCCTCTTCCCCTTTCCCTATTAATGGTGGCCGACCTTGATTTTAATTTTTTAGAAATGAAATGAATGTGTACATAATATACAGCCTAAAGAAGGAGATATCGGAATGGCCTCTTTCCCATAATACCCCTCCTCTAATTCACTTTAAACCCTTCTTTTAATTTATTTGTTTAAAAAGTCATGACTACCTTAATTAAAATCAAATCTCAATCTCCTAATCAACACATTATTTTATTTAGTTTAACTAACTAAATCTTCTAAATAATGTTATCAAAAATCTGGGGTCTTATAAAACCGAAGAGCAAATTGAAATTCAAGGTAAATAAACGGTTCATAATTGGTGCAAACATAGTATATTTTGGGAATTGCTTTATTGGAAAAATCTCCTAATTCGTCATAATATTGACGTGATGCGCAACGAGAAAATCTTGTTTGATAATGTTTTTAATACAATTTTGAATGTTAAGGGAAAGATTAAGGACGATTTGAAATCAAGACGTGATATCCAAGCAATATTAGTCATCCCGGGCTTCATATCAAGCCAAATGACACTAAAAACCCAAAGCATGCTATGAGCTAGACAGTAACCAAGTTAAAGTTCTGTTAAAATGGATGAAAGGATTAAGATTTCCTAATAGATTTCTTCTAATCTTCGTAGATGTGTCGACTATAAGGATGGTCAACTGAGTGGGATGAAAAACCATCATTGTCACATAATGATGGAAAATTTATTACCATTCGCTTTCAAAGAACTATTGCTCGTAAAAGTTTGGGCAGTTATAACGGAACTTAGCTTATTTTCTAAGGAGCTTTGTTCGACTACGTTAAAAGTTAATCGTCTATATAAACTTGGGGAAGAAATTCCTATACTACTATACAAACTGGAGAAAATATTTCCTCAAGGTTTCTTTAATGTACCGGAGGATTTACCTGTTCATTTTCCATTTGAAGCACGTCTTCAAGGCCTGTGCAATATGGATGGATGTATCCATTTGAGAGGAATTATTTATATTGGGTAATATTAGTTTAATTACATATATAAGTAAATTTTAATTTAAAATAATTTTTAATAGGTACTTAAATCATCTAAAGAAAAAAGTTAGACAAAAAGCACGAGTCGAAAGTTCGATTCGCAAATCATATATCGAAGAAGAAGCTTCATTTTTTTTCTCTCATTATTTTAGTGACCATGTGAACTTATCATTTGAAAGTGCTATGCGTAATGATGAAGGCATTGAACAAGAATCTTCTCAAGCAATGTTATCTATTTTTAGACAACATAACCGACCCGTTGGAAAATGTGTAAAAGTATGGTTAGACGATAGAGATTACCATATAGCACGCACATATATTCTTCTTAATTGTATTGAAGTTGCACCATTCGTTAGGTATTATTTAAATATAAGTTTGGATATTTTTTTAAATAATACATATGTACATTTATTATAATGCAATATATTATCTATATCTGCAGTGTTTATGAATCACAACATCCAAGCTGCGATATCAGTAAAGAATTCGCTAATTGGTTTTTGAACTACGTTTTTGATCCGAGAAATTGTGTGATCGATGAAGGATTGAAACATCTTGCAATAGGACCAAAATGAAAAGTTAAGACATATCCAATATTCTTTGCCAATGGATATAAATTCAACACTGAAGAATATGGTGCTGAAAAATTAACTAATTATACCGGTGTATTGTTTAAAGGTAGTGATGATCCAAATGATCATATAAATGATTTTTGTGGTGTGTTTGTTACGATCCGCCAATCCGTACAACTCAAGCCAACAATAAACTACACATGTCCAACCCAAATTGAATGAAAAGACGGACAGTTATGGGAAAGAAAGAAGAAAGAAGGAAGAAGAAGAGAAGAGAAAGAGAAAGGAAATAAAAAACAACTCAGAATATCACAATCGCAGCGGAACAACATATAATATAATATCAATGATTTTTACACAAGAGAAATTATTATATACTTACATCCATTAGAGTACAACAATAATCATGATCATCAGTCTGGATAGTTATAACAATCCACCCTCACAATTGCTGATGATTTCAACAACAAAGCAGTGGAAAAATAATATATACGTGAATATGACTTGATGACCTCCAACTCATCTCCTAAGGTCCAATGCATCCAAAGCAATCTGTAACATGCTCAGTCTGATCCGAGCATTATAATAAAATAACACCCGAGTCAGTATGGAAAACAAGCGTGAGAAAACGCATCCAGTTGGATTTTAAAGTTCTAGAATACCATTTGAAAATCAAAAGTATCTCGTAAGACCATGCCGCACATAAACACGGATGGGTTTTTACCTTACGATAACCAAAACATTTTCTATAGAAAATCCATTTATATTATAATAATGTTTAGGGGTTAAAGTAAAATATGAATATAGCTGAAATGCTTGCATCTCACGTTTCAGCATAGTTGGGCATAAGTAAGTCCGTAAAGCTCGTATTGGAGAATGGATTCCATACTATGATAAGGTAAGGAACTACTTTCTAAAGGTACATCTCTAGATAAAATGCACCAAGGTCTGACAAGAACATCCTATACCCCTGCCACACAGAACTGGACTACCACTTGACTAGTAGTACCGAATATGATTACCCCGCTTTGGGCCCCGAAGCATACAAGAATAGATAGTGACTGATTTCTGAGTTTTGAACCAAGCAGGATCCAAGAAATGTCGGGACAACTTGGTCAAGTCAGAATATCCCAGAAGTGAACTGCAAGAACTAGAGTGACAAGCCAAAGGAAGCCGGGAAAAAGAACGAGAAAATCCACTAAGGACATGGATCGCTAGCGATCTATGGCCTATAGATTACTAGCGATCCATGGGATTAACCCGTGAGTTCACCAAGTCTCATGCATCACGATCCAAGCACATATTCGAGAAGCAATGACCGGGTTTGACGAGATTCTGAGTTGGTTAGATCAAGAGACAAGCATTTTTCTAGTCCAATCAGCAGCTAAATACAACTAGCAAGTAAACCGTCATCAAAACAAGACAGCGTGCAACAAGACTACATGAATCGCATCGACACAAGACAAAAAAGACACTCCAGACAATAATGTCCAAGAATAGGCTGTGCATCCATAGATCAACATAGAGTCGCTGCGATTCATACAAAACAAAGCAAAGGGCAAAAACTAAGGAGTTGGTTCGCACCCGGGCAGACACAATGGATCGCTAGCGATCCATGGTTTTGGCTCGGGCTATGAGGCAAGTTCCAGAGGACCTTCCTGTGATCATCCATGAGTATTTGGCGAACAGGCCCGGCCCAGAAGCTCTGCAATCTCTTTAAATACTCTCCTATCTTGTAATACCCCATATTTTTAGTAACATTATTAAGATGTTTAATAAGCTAAATTAAATAAAATAATGTGATGATTAGTGGATTGAGATTTTTTAATTAATAAGGGATACCGTACCATATACAAATGAACTAAAGAATTAAAATGCTAAGTCAAATAGATAAGGGGCAATATTGGAATAAGACACTTCCATATACCCTAAGCCCTTAGGCCATACAATTCACACGTTCATTCATACATTCAAAAAAGAAAATATAAGTTAAGACTGGCCACCATTAGCAAGCTCAAGGGAAGATAAAAGCTAGGATTACAATAGGAAGAAAGCTAAAGGAAGAAGCTAAACCAAAATCAAATTCACCCAAATCTCAAATCCTTAATCTCAAAAGCTAAGGTGAATAATGACTACATCTCATTTTCTATTTTTTTTTCGGTTTTAAGGATAAACGTAAGTATTTTTTTGATTGTGCCATGTTTTTGAATGATTAATTGTTTATATATGCTTGTTGATGATTTATGCTTAATCATATAGGTTTTATGATATATTTTAATGTGAAAACCCTATTTAATGACATCCAAATGCCTTGTGATTTTAGGTATAGATCATAAATGATATTTTAGAGATGGGTTTCAATTTTCATAATTTTCTAAATTAATGTGGATTTTATATTAATTTTCTAGTGTAGAAAATGATTTATTGGGTTTAAAATAATTTACGGTTAAATTATATATAATTTAGGTCCGAAGTTTATATATGTTAGAAAACATATTTAAAATGATTTTCTCGAATTTTTGTAGAATTTTTCTAAGTGTTTTGATGAATAATTAAAATTATTTAAGGTATGGTCTTAAATGTTTTATATATTTATAAAAGGAGAAGGGGTATTTTGTAAATAAATTGAATTGTTTATTTCTGAAATTTTGGCAGTGCTTTTCGAAAAGAAAATTTGTAACCAATAAGATTTTGACAAACAAGGCAGGTTAGTTAAAAAGATTACTTAAAAAGGTTAAAAATCAGTTTTACATGCAAAATGTATATTTCGCCACTTTCGGCATAGGAATTCCGACCAAGTACTGTCGCCTCTATGCCATCGAAACCAATGCACATAGTATCAATAGCTTGGTACAGAATGAATTGGACTAAGTCGGAAGGCACTAAGTCTAAACCAGGGATTCCGAAGGGGTCGAAGCGTTGCTTTGTTTTAAATAAAAACGCACATGCTTTGCTTTCGATAGTATAGCTTTCGACTTGGTTTGCTTTGGACTAGGTCAATGGTTTTAAAGAGGTTGCGCCTTTGTTTTTAAGTAAACGCTTCTGTCAGGGTCGAAACGCCTTAACTGCCGCTTTTCTACCTTTCGACGCCAATGGTTTCGGAAGGTATACTTGCTTTTAAAGCTTAGCCGCTCCTCCAATACTTTCGGCAGGTTGGTTTCGACACCATCACTTCTTTGCTTAGGAAATGCTTTCGAAAGAGTGCTTTCGACTTAAATGTTTTTGACCCTTTTGCTCAGTTGAAAGTAGAACCCAAGTGATTTCGAAGGAGTTAATTTTTTATTGTTTCGAAAGGTGTTTCCACATGTTTTACTTGAACCCAAAGGCTTTCAAAAGGTTTGATGTTTTATTGCTTTCGAAAGGTTTTAAAGAATGGTTTTGAAGGGGTGGTTCCCCAATGGTTTCGAAAGGATTGAAAGGATAGGTTTTCCAATGTATTCGAAAGATAATGTTTAAAGTTTTTGAAGAAGGATGTCTAAGGTTTTAATGCTTTTAAAGGAATGGTTTTCAATGTTTCCGAAAGGAAGATTGAATGGTTTTGAAAGGAATTTTTTGGCTTTATGGCCTAGGTGAAAGAAGGGTTTTACTTGGTTTCGAAAGGGGTATTTTCAATGGATTCGAAAGGGGTACTTTCAAAGGTTAAAATGTTTTCATCAACAAAGATTTGAGTAAAGCATATATAACATGGCAAGGTGATTTTGAGTAATTCATAGAGTATATATTTTCCTTTTTTAAGTTTGGTTTATAGGTTTTGAATCAATTTGAGATGAAAAGATTTTCAAGGAAAATTTAAGGGAAGATTGTCCTAAGTAAAATGATTCAGATATTAGAATACCAGATTGGACTGGGATAGGATTGCGCACTATACATTAGGTATTAGCCCCAGCTAATTTAGTCCCAAATTCCAATGTGTAGGGCTTTGTCACAAGTAAGACTAAAATTATGATTACACGCAGAAGGGAATATATATTTGTATATAGATAGGTTATTGGTGAGCCTGCAAAACCATTAGGATCAGGTGACCCTGGGAGATGTTAAGTTAGGGACAGACTGTCCAAAAGAGGAGTATTTAACAGATAGTTAGGGACAGACCGTCTAGAAGAGGAGTGTCTAATAGGCGTTAGATTATTTTGATTATATTTTCTGGTAGGCCCGAGTCAGCCAAAGGTTAGTAGTTAGCCAAACAAAACTATAGTTTCAAACAGATAGTTCATTTGTTACCTAATATGCATATTTACATAATAATGCTTTACAGTTTTAACTAGTTTTGGTTGCAGGATAATGGTTTGCAAAAGATACGTTTTAAAATGATATTAGTGACGGGAAACCCGTTCAGCTAAGCAGTGTGGTCTCACTTAATATCAAATAACCGAGATGTATAGTATTATTCACGCCAGGTTTTATGCCTAACTCGAAGTTTATGTTTTTCCTCATAAACTCTCGGGTGCTCAAAATTTATTTGAGTAGGCTGATGGTTGAGGTTTTACAGGTTTTGGTAGGTTGATGAATAAAGCTTTCGAAGATAAGTAGGTGGTTGACAGATAGCTATTTAAGAGTTGTTGTTTTGTTTTGCTTTATTCCACTGTGTTGTATTTAAGACAGTTATGTCTATATAGTACCCTAGTCAACCAAGGGGGCATCATCATATGTCGCTCTTGGTGTATTTATGCAATAATTATATTTTATTTGAACCTGGGAAACGATTAAGGGGTTATGTAATTCGAATGTGAAACATGTATTTTGAAATATAATCAGTAAAATGTTGTTTTTGAAAAACTGTGATTCTGTTTCATATTCAAGTGCTTCTGATATTATGGATACCATTAACATAGCCGTATTTAGTCGTTGGAAGTTAATACTATGGATGACTGTAGCATCTGCAGTGCTTAGCTTTGGGCCTCTAGATAGGGGATGTTACATATCTACAACATAAACTGGATCTTCTCTGAACTGGTTGTTGAAGTTCTGTTGGAAGCTTTTTTAACTCCTCACCTCCATCACAACGGTCTTCAAAGGAATTCACTGTGATTCTCCAGTGGATTCCAACATTGGAGATTCATAACTAAGGATATTCAAGAGCTTTGTAACCAAATACAACTTGTAACAACTATCAGTCAACAATAAAAACTATAAAGTGGACGTAGGCTTCGTTAATAGCCGAACCACTATAAAAATTCCCTTGTCTTCTTTCTATTTCTGCTCTTTTACATTTATTCTCTATATTATTGCTCTGTAAGAATAGGGCTGGTGCTTTCTCACTCAAACCACGGTGTTGATCCATCTTTTGGGTTAACATTTTGGTGCTTTCACTGAGAATTGAACACAGGGTTCAGATCTAGGTATCTACTTTGGATTAGATAGGTCCAGAAGTTAGGTCTTCAATCTTTGCTTGAAAATTCTATTGCTTGGAATCAATGGCTCCAAGGAGGATGAGAACTGCCTCTGGAAGGTACATAGGGGCAGTGATAGCTGGAGGAGATACGAATCATCAGCAAACAGAAGTAAATGGTGCTAACTTGGGAGATCGGGCGCCAGCATCCTCCAATCAACGCGAAGTCGTTACAAGGGATGAGTTGAAAAAAATGGTTGATGAGATCAACCAGAAAATGGAAAACAGTCAGAAGGCTCTGAAGGATAAGCTTAATGATCTCTTAACCTTACAGTCAAATCCTGCTCTAAGGACCATGGTTGAACCCACAGCTGCCATAGAGCAAGAAAATTCTTCCGTTTCGGGATTAAACAGGAGAAACGGGAAGTAGCAACAGAAAAGGGTGACAACAGGAGCTATGGGAATCAATACAGAAGGAAATACAAGTACCTCACTCGCCGCAAGGCAGCCAACTTTGAACTTGAACCAAGGGGTGAAAAGCCCATGAAAGGATGTAGCCATGGACCTCTCCGATTCAGAGGATGGAGAACAATTTAATGATGATAAGTTGGAAGAGAATGCCAATGCGTTCAATAATGCTGGGAATGTCAAAACCGCCCCGGTCAGAACTAACGCAAGCCAACGGGATCCCGAGGGAGTGGTTCTCCCAAAGACAAGAGAGCCTAGGCTTCAGCCCACTCGCCAAGACCGTTTTCAAAGTCAAACACTTGGTGTAGTGACTGACAGCCGTCCCTAGGATTACCGGACATCAGAGGCTTTTATTGCGAATATGGTTAGGCGATTGATGGACGAAAATAAAAATAGAAGAGATGATTAGTAGGGATCAGCACCAAGTCGGACTCCCTTCACTAATGAAATATTAAATGAGCGATATTTTGAAAATTCACGATGCCAACTATCCCATCCTATGACAGGGCGAAGGACCCAAAACCCCATTTGTATAAGTATAGTTGGCACATGGATAGAGAAAACACTTCAGAAGCTATTCGTTGTAGATGTTTTCCCATTTTCTTGGAAGGAATCGCTTCCATGTGGTTCACCAGGCTTCCACCGAAATCCATCTCTACTTTCGATCAACTAGCCATGAGGTTCCTCGACCAGTTCAGGATCCATACCGCGCAACCTAAAGATGTGATATCCTTGTTTGGATTATTCTAGGGATGAAACGAATCGCTGAAGTCTTTCATGAACCGGTTCAATATCGCAGTGACAGAAATCAGTAATCCAAATGAGGACATGGTTTTCATAGCTTTGGTCTGAGCCATTCATCCCAAAACTGAGTTTAAAAAGTGGATCAAGATAAAGCAACCCATTACAAGGAAGGATTTCAATCGCAAAGCAAGTCAATACTTAAGATTGGATGAAGCGTAGGAGCTAGAAAGGAAGTTTACTGGCATGCAACCATTGAATATCGGATAGAGTGATGCGGAAATGTATCAGAATACAAACCCTTCTGGAACTGCTGAAGGAATCACAGGGAAAGATGGAAATCAGAAAAGGAAGAATCAAAACTCCAATAAGAAAAATGGACACAATAAGCGCCTTAAAGGCTTCAGGCCTGAAGATTACACCCCTCTCAACGAAACTTTAAAAAATATTTATCTTGCGACATAAGGGACTAGGAATATAAAAAACCCATAAGAAGGAAGCATCTGAACAACAGAAGTGCTAAGGGAAGTTTTGCCACTTCCACAAGACGCACGGTCACAACACAAACGAATGTCGCCACCTAAAGAACTTGATTGAAGAGCTGATTCGGGAGAACAAGCTCCAGCAATACGTAAGAAAACCACAGAATCCCGATCCGCCTATGGACCTCAAGCCCCTAGGAATCAAAGAAACCAAGCCGGAACCAGTGAAGAGGGATCAAAGCGAACTGACCAGAGACTCATTATTGGGACGATATCCGGAGGCCCACATCCTGCACAGAGAAGTTAGGGAGAGATGGAGCGGTATGCAAGTTCATTAAAGCACATTCAAGAAATCATGTCACAATAGAAAATGGGGCTCCAACCAAGCAACAAAAAACTTTGAATGATAATATTGTATTCAGAAACCGAGATATCGAAGGTATCGAAGCTCCAACTCTCGATCCGATGGTGGTGACGGTAGGAATCAAACCCGCTGTGGTCCGATGAGTATTGGTCGATAGCGGCAGTTCTGTCAATATACTTTTCAAATGTATCTTTGACCAAACGAAGATTGGCATGAAAAGCGTGTCTTCATACCAAACAAGAATCCAAGGGTTTACTAGAGAACCCAAACAACCCATAGGGACAATTGACTTGCCATTAGAGCTTGGAGAGGGTGATCGAAGAGTTACCCTCGTTCAGACCTTCGTAATTGTTGACAAAATTTCTACGTATAACGCCTTCTTAGGATGACCTGCCTTAGCTGATTTCAAAGTCGCCCTCGCCCAATGGTGCCTTACCATGAAATTTTCAACCACAAACGGAATCGGGGTGGTCAAAGGAGATCAATGCGCCGCCAAAGAACGTTACATTGCAGAGTTACGTGAATCTAGAAGAAGGGAAAAGGGGAAGGATGTGAGGAGAACTCTCCACATTCGTGAACCTTCTGAATAGCAACTATAGAGCCACCCCTGGCTCGGGGACCATAGCCGATTCGATAAGGCTTTGGACCCTAGAAAGAAGAGTTTAGGTGAGGATCGGGAAGCATCAGCAGAATTGACGGTGTCTATCCCAGTCGATATGGACGACCCAACCAGAGCCTTGAAAATTGGATCACAGCTTGGAAACAAGATGCGATTGGAACTTACTAAGTTTCTACGCACCAACTTGGATGTGTTCGCTTGGACGCACTTCGATATGTGTGGGGTATCACCGAAAATCACATGCCACACACTCAACATTGACCCCAAATTCACACCAGTAAAGTAAAAGAGATGCAGCCTGGGCCCCAACGGTCCAAGGTGTTAAGAGAAGAGGTAGACAGGTTAATGGCCAATGGTTTTATCCGTGATGCAACTTATCCTGAATGGGTATTTAACCTGGTTTTAGTAAAAAAGTCCAATGGGAAGTGGCAAACCTGTATCGACTATTCGGACTTAAACATAGCCTGCCCAAAAGATAGCTTCCCTGTGCCTAGAATGGACCAACTTATGGACAAAACGGTAGGACATAAACTACTATCATTGTTGGATGCATACTTCATGTATAACTAAATCCTGATGCTCGAGCCTGATCAAGAAAACATCAGCTTCATCACCGATCTAGGACTATACTGCTACAGGGTAATGCCATTCGGTTTAAAGAATGCTGGGGCAACTTATCAATGGTTGGTAAATACCATTTCAAGTGCCAAATCGGGAAAACCATTTACGTGGATGACATGTTGGTCAAATCGCGAGTAGTTGCCAACCACCTAGATAATCTCACTGAAATGTTCAAAATACTCTGAAAGTATGGAATGAAACTCAATCCACTTAAATGTCACTTCAGAATAGCCTCCGGAAAGTTCTTAGGATTCATCGTAAGTGCCAGGTGCATTGAAGCAAATCAAGAGCAGATAACGGCCCTGCGAGAAGTCCAAGCCCCGAAGAACAAGAAAGAGTTGCAAAGCTTGAATGGGAAGGTCATAGCTTTAAGCCGATTTATCTTAAAAGCCACCGATAAGTGCATACCATTTTTTGATGCGTTAAAGAAATGAAAGAAAAACTTCGAATGGAATGCGGCATGTAAAACTGCATTTGAAAAAATGCTGCGACACATGGAAGCCCCACCCATCCTATCAAAGCCAGTGGACGGAGAGGACCTATTCATTTACCTAGCAATCTCGCCTCATGCTTTAAGTGCTGCCCTTGTGCATGAAGAAGCAAAAATCCAACGACCTATATACTACATTAGTAAGCAGTTCACTAGAGTCAAGAAAAATTACCCAAAGTTGGAAAAGCTAGCATATTTCCTCCTGATCACGTCTAGGAAGTTACGACCGTTTTTCCAAGCGCATCCAATCAAAGTACTAACTGATCAGCTTCTGAAACAAGTACTGTACCGACCTGAAACACCCGAATGACTTCTCAAGTGGAACATCGAACTGAGCTAATATGATATTACTTACCATCCGAGAAAAGCTATCAATGGGCAAGCGCTGGTAGATTTCATCGCCGAGTTTACCATACGAGATGACGAAGAAGAAACACCATCAGAAGTGGAGACACAGTGGAAACTCTTTGTTGATGGCGCATCTAACAACCTCTATTCAGGGGTGGAAGTAGTGCTTGAAACCCCTGAAGGATGAGCCATTTGCTACGCCTTACGTTTGGAATTTCCTGCAACAAATAATGAAGCAGAATACGAAGCATTAATAGTAGGGCTGGAAGTTGTGAAAGAGCTCGAAATAAAATCCATCTACTTCTACAGTGACTTCCAACTAGTTGTTTCCCAAGTAAAAAGCAAGTACCAGGCCAGAGCAGAGAATCTTGCCCTGTATCTATCTAAAGTACAAGAGTTGCTAAGCAGCATCAAACATTATACCATAACTCAAATTCCGCGGGAGGAAAACACCAAAGCTGATTACTTAGCTAAACTGGCAAGCTCCAGAGAAGCTCAATCATTGGGACTAGTCCTTGTTGAAACTCTGACTGCCCCGAGCATAGACGAAATGGACGTCGACTAGATTCTCGAGACCACCGCCAAACCGGAAACATGGATAACGCCAATCAAGAACTATTTACTTAGAGGGACCCTTCGAACTGACTGAAATCAACGGAAAAAGCTTCTCCGGAGAGCGCCGTGATTCGTAATACAGGCTGGGAAACTTTACCAAGAGGGTTCTCAATGTGTGACCAACGATGAAGCTCGACGGATCCTGAAGGAAGTGCACGAAGGCGAATGCGGAGATCATACTATGGGGCAAACCCTTACAAAGAAAGCTCTCTGGTACGGGTATTTCTGGCGGACAATAAACCACGATGCAGCTGACTACGCCATACGAAGTGGGCCGAAGCGAAACCAGTGGCCACCATTGCTACAAAGAAAGTCATTAATTTTGTCAATAAAAACATTGTTTGCAGGTTTGGTGTGCCACAAAAAATCATCACTGTTAATGGGACCCAATTCGAAAGTGCTAAGTTTAAAAACTTCTACAGACACTTCCAAATTGAGAAGAGCTTCTCCGCAGTTGGTCATCCACAAGCAAACGGGCAAGTGGAATCAGTAAACAAGATCATCAAGTCCACTATCAAAAAGCGACTAACTAAAGCAAAAGAAAACTGGGTTGATGAAATCCCACTCGCACTATGGGCTTACAGGACAACTCAAAAAGTGGCAACTGGACACACTCTATTCGCTTAGCATATGGCTCGGAAGCGATGATTCCCGTCAAACTAGAAATCCCTTTCACCGAAATCAAAACTTTAATCAGAAGCAAAACGAGCAGCTCCTACTCGAACCACTCAAAATGATTGACGAAAGGAGGGAAGAAGCTAAGCTAAGGACCGTCGCCCACCAAAAAAGGATCACACGATACTTCAACTCCAAGGTATACAACCAAACCTTCGAAGTGGGAGACCTCATCCTCAAACGAATCTATCCCATGCCGGGAACCTTCAAACCAAACTGGGAAGGGCCATATGTGATCAATCAAAAGCTAAGGGACGGAACTTTCAAATTGACAACTGTCAACGAGTCCAAATTCCTAGAGCATGGAACAACGAATCACGGCGCCGCTACTTCACATGAAAACTACCTTTTGCACTTCCTATTTTTCAGCAAATAAGCCGTCCCGGGATGCCGGCGGCATTGTAGATAAGCAAAAACTTTCCCAACTTCTATTAATAAAAGTTATTCGCTTTTTGAACCAACGAAATTGTGTTCTTAACAGTAACCTACTGAGTGGACGGGGTCAAATTGACTCAAAACCATACAATTTCTACTTGAGAAAGTGGAATCATGCCCAAGTACGCTCCACTTACCCGCCGTGTCGACGGAAGCAAATCGACTCTAACCATTGGATCAGCGGAACCCGATCCCCGCCTTCCAAGAACCGATGTTGCCCCGGCAACATTGGGAAGGCTTAAATAAAAATGCCACGCATCCCGTATGCCGCGCATAACTCTTGAAACACAACCTCCTCACGTTTCCTGAAGATAGGCAATGCTGAGAAGTATCAAAAGCTGCGCACTTCATAAACCATGCACTAACTCTCCAAGCCTTGAAATCACGCTCTTAAGGCATAAACTCATCACCTTGCCCGAAGATAGGCAACATTGCGAAGCATAAAAGCCGCACATCCCGTAAGCCATGCACCAACTCTTCAAGCCGTGAAATTACGCTCTTAAAACATAAACTCCTCATGATGTCCGAAGATTGGCAACATTGAGAAGTATTTTAAGTACCAGAATTGCCTCGGAAATACCGAGAAACTCATCTATCATAGGAATTGCGAAGATCAACCCACTCCTATTATCGGGAGTAACGGGCATGACACCAACAAAATCGGAGTGCTACGAACCAGCTGAAAACTCCAATTGCTGACACCCTATGATAAACTATAGCATTTAACGTGAATAACGTTTAACTACTTATAGATAACTCGTATGATGCGCACGCCCGGGGCAATGAAGTGCATATTTGAAGGTTGCAAAAGTCCAAAGAAATGATACTCATAAGTACCAACTCACGCTTTTGCGAAGTAATAAATGGTTTAACTTCCAAAAATTTGCAAAGATTATTCATCAAGTTAATCTTGTACCTGTATGCTTATGAATTCTCTAATAGTTAATCACATAACTCACTAAGTTTACGTTTTCATGCACATTTTAAACATGCATGTGTTATATACTTTCCAAAATCGCATAAAAACATAAGTTGTAAAACTTGTAAAAGGAAAAAATCGAATTGTGACTTAGTCGAATTCCAAGTTTTCGCATGCAAATTATTCAAACCATAAGTTACCGGTCATTTATAAAGTGTTTGAAGTAAACAGCCCTGTGAATTGAGGGGCATACACCGGCAATTGAATGAAAATATTATGCTTAAAAACAAAAATTTCACATTTCACAAGTTCGGTTACTCCAAACAAAGAATTCTAACAGTAATCACAGGACTAGATAAAGTGAAATGGAAGTAGATAAAATAGACATTAGTGCACATGACACATATGAGGAGTTAAGTATCAACAGTATATTACTTATAATTTTCCTCTGTACAAGGTCAAAACGTAGAGGCCGTACCTACACAATACCGGCCAACAAAGGAAAAAGTACAGATAGCATAACAAAAACACAAAGTGCAGTCTCTGCACTTGAACAAAACAATGCAAAATGAATCAAAACCATATCAGCTACCACCCAAGCTTCTCAGCGCTTCTTTCCACCACTCCTCTTCTCGCCTTTTGTTCGAAGTGTTTGCTCCACCTCGGGAGCATTGTCGCTGCCAGTGATGTCAACGATATCCTCGGTGCTGATGTCCTCTTCCTGCTCTGTAACTTTTTCAGAAGACTCGCCCTTCGTTTTGCGCTTCCAAGATCTGCGGGAGCTCTTAGAAGCCTTTATTGCTTCAACCTTCTATTTTTTAACGGCAACCAGTTGTTCTTGAGATCTGCATGGCTGCTCAATCTAAATTTCTTGCTCATGAGCTTCGCCCGTCGTGAAATCACCCTCCAAAGATACGGACGGGTCATCCAAAACATTCAGTGCAGCGATCTTCCCAGATTCCGGTCCCAGCTGCGAGCCAGACACAAACGCGACGACTGGAGCAGATATAGATACGAGCACACAAGCGGTAGAGATAGCGGTAGGCCCAGGCACTAAGAGAACCGGCGGATCGGCAGGTAAGGAAGGTGGAACTATAAGATTAAAAATGAAAGAGTTAAATTTGTCCTGCTCTTGCAGTGTGAGATGAAAATTCTGAAACTCGGGAGAAACATGTAGAGTACCTGCACCGAAAGAATAACCGAGAATGTCAACTTCGTATTACCCACCTTCACCTTCCTTCGACGGCTTCACAATCCTAGGGGAAGCTTCAAACCTAGGACTTGCTAATGGATCGCAGGGATATCCCGATGGTTCGCCCGCACCGAAAATAAAAGGCTTCGAAAGAACTTCAACAGTTGCTGTCGTGGTAGCATTGGCAGCTTATTTCTCTCTTTCAATCCGCAAAATCTCCTGGCCTTCCAACAGCGCCTTCTTTGATTCTTCGTTGAGATAGGCGTTCTCTAGCTCTCGCTCGGTATAAACATCCCCGCTATCGCAGAAACAGGTCAAGATCTCCTCCCAAACCACAGCGAGAGTGCACAAGAATTTAGGGCCTAAGTAGTTAAGACTCCCCTGGTGTAGTAGAGAGTTGACATAAAAGTTCAAGATGGTCTCATCCATCTTCTCCATCTTCCTTTCAAAGGTGTTATGAAGCTCCAAATAATCTGCCGTAACGGTAGCCTCTTCAATTTCGACACTAGCTCTATCAGCGCTAAGTTGCGCAACTGGATTCTAGAGCCTAGCGATTGTCTCAGCCTAGTCGAGATGGTCTTATTATGCCCCTCTACGATAAGGTCATGATCGAAAATGCTTTTTTTTGGGCCTCAATTGTCGCGTTGCAAGCTTCCACCTCCTCTTTCAATTTGGCCTCTTCTACATGAGCCTTCTTAATTTCGTCCCTGTAGATGATCTATATTCTCTCGTGAGCCTCTTTTAGCTCTTTCAGCAAGCCGGCG
Organism: Allium fistulosum; assembly: GCA_030737815.1. Classification (NCBI taxonomy): domain Eukaryota; kingdom Viridiplantae; phylum Streptophyta; class Magnoliopsida; order Asparagales; family Amaryllidaceae; genus Allium; species Allium fistulosum. The sequence continues at coordinate 743,569,714 of CM060905.1, read as the reverse complement.
CTGTTCTTTCTTTCTCGAAGCACCGCATCCTCTTCCTCTTCCAACTGTTTGATTCTGACGTCGCATTCCACTAACGCTCTTTCAAAATCGTCTTTCTCCAATTCGAAGGATAGGATTTCCTGATAATTGTTGTGGTTTGTGTCCGCCAACTATTTGCATAATTTTTCCCATCCTTCGGCCTGTTCTAAATCATTCTAGATTGCCTGAATGTGAGGCATATATGTATCTCTACGAACCAGATGGAGGTCACGATCAAACTTAACCCTCCGTAAAAACCACCCTAGGAGCGCTGCCTCAATCCTGGGAGGACCAAATGGAAGGACATAGGCAGGTCTCCGATGGGGGCGTGAAGAACCGGGGGCAAGAGCCACATGAGATGATGGAGCTTGAGTTGAAGATGGAGTGTGGATAGAAGATACTGGGATTTCAGAACCAATCGAGGCGGGGGCCAGAGCGAAGGCTCGTTGTTCTAAAGAATGGGAACCACAATCAAATTTTGACTTTTTCGACGGCTCCTCTCTCTCTCATCAAAAGTCCTTCTTTTTTGTACCTGCCTTTGTATACACGGCCCCGTTCTCTCTCATCTCGATGACGAGCTTCAGTCTTTGAATCTTTCCTTCGCCGATATTCCTCCTCTGTCTCGCAAGGTTGATAACGGCTCGAAGATCGTCTCGACCAATGATGGGAGTCAGTGAATTCTTCAAGATCATCATAGTGACCGCGTCCTCTCATGGTACCTAACATGGAAGATAAATAAAGAGCCTTAGAAATGGAAAATAAACATGAAAAGTATGTGTATAAGTGAGTGTAACTCTAGTAAACGTGTAATGTGTTTGGGAGGAGAGCCTCAAGCGACGTCACATACCGGATCGGGCAGGCGTCGCGGAAGGAATCAGATTCACTTCGGGCACAACATGGCCCAAGCGAGGAGACACCTCCACAAACTTGAAGTCGTCCTCTATGAGCGTGTCGAAATCGACGCAAACATTGCTCAAATCTCAAAGAATCCCGATGCCATCTAATTTCTGGGGCACCGCCTTTACCATTAATGGCTGGAGGAGGCAAGCACAGAACTAGGGTTGTATATAGGACATGACAGTCTGTTGTTCGACTCGGTCCGATGCTGTAAGACGTCAGGTCCATGTCCGTACGGTTCTCAATTAGGACACGAATTAGGACAAGAAAAAATGTACGAAAAAACGTCCATCCGAAAATGTTTGATGTTTTTCTATTGTCCGAACATTGTCCGTTCGTTGTTCAACTCGTACGAACAATGTTCGAAGTTAAAGTTTGTTCGGTCCGTGTCCGTTAGAATCTCTTATAGGACAGGACTAGGACACACCTCCGTCCGGTACGGTCCGACCCGTTCACACCCCTACTCGGAACAACGGGAGTCATCTCCAAAGTCTTGTCGCATGACTCAGAATCCTCACCATCGGACTCTGCATAGAAATCATCACTAGAAGTGGACTCATTGCTACTACTCCTGATCTCTCCCTCCTTTTTTTCTATGTCTATCGCGGCCTTTCCTTACTGTTGATTAAACCCCTCCTCCTCTTCTTCCAAAATCGGAGGCATTCTGACCGGGCAACAAACTCTGGTCGCGGCAGCATCCTTTTCCTCGCGAGTCTCTTCGGCCGACTCGCCGGATGGGCCTTCCCATTCTTGAAAAGCGCTCTCTTAGGAACCGTAAGATGAGGAGGTAGACCACATGCGTACCCTAGATCGGGAAGGGGATGGGATCTCAATTGGAACTACATACCTCCCAGGATGCAAAAGTCCGTATCAAAGCAAGTTTTCGTCAGTCAACAAGACTTTAACAGATCTCTCCCCAACATCAATAGCCTTCAGGGCTTGGAAAGTTCCATCGAGAGACAAGTCCCTATTCATCCTTGGAATAACTATAAGAATTATTTGACTTGTTAGAAATTCTATAATAACACATCGGAGCTCAATTAAGTAAGAAAGGTAACTTACCCCCCATTGTCCAAAGACGGTTGAACCCCTCAGGATATCTGACAAAGAAGTATTGGGTCTTGAATTGGGACAAGTTGCTCTGCAGTCGCAATACAATTTTACGATTCCTCTGGGCCTCGATTACAACCAAAGAAGGACACTCATCTCTTCTTTTGAATGAAAGAAAGTGTCTCAACTCGTGAAAGGTCGGGGCACGGTTGAATGTTCGCATGAAAAGGATGTGCAGACAAGTTAAGATGGCGTAGTCGTTGGGGTGAATTTGAAATGGAGCAATCCCCAAGTTTGAGAGGGTCTCTCTTTGGAAATCGTTAAAAGGGGGCACAACTCCGTTCAAGCACAAATACCGATGACAAGCGGTATATCTCGGGGGCAGCATATGAGCGAACTCATCCTTCTCTGGGAGGCGCACAACTTCCTCCAAGATGCCATGTTGTAGGCAGATATTATGCAAGACTTTGGCAAAGATCATGGAAGAAGCTCTTTCCAGTGGATTTAGAAGATCTCTGAAATTAGGAGGAGTCGGGTTCATGACCGGACCAACCGGAACTAGCTGTCCATACTCAGCCTGTGAAGTAGAAAAAGGAGGGGCAACTGATGGTGATTTGGCCTTCGAAAGTGCAGGACTTCCTCTACTAGACTTGCGACGAGAGGACGAGTACTTCATTCTAAAACATCAGAACTTATATTTGAAATGGTCTGGTAAATCAACTCTAAAAAATTGAACTCCCCGTACTACACTTTAATTCCAAAGAAATATCAGCTCATACCGATGTGACGGGCTTCAAGTATGTACCGGGGTAAGTGCGATGTGTTATCTATCGGCGGAGGGCTCGGTGTCCTAAACCACTACAACAAAAATGGCATTTCGCAGCGTTTTAAAAATGCTGCCATACACATCCGCAGCTTTTCGAAGAACACTGTCTAACAGCATGCTGCAATAGAGTCAAGAGATACCATGGCATTTATAGAAACGCTGCTAAAAAAATGTCTATTGAAGCTTTTCAAAACGCTGCAGTTAATTAATTTTGCAACGCTTAAAAAACGCTACCAACTCATTTCGCAGCATTTTAAAGAACGTAGTTTAACTAGGAGCTTCAATAAACCAGGTTATATCGCAGCAGTTTTGAAACGCTGCAGAAGGCATTATTGCAGCGTTTTAGAAAATGCAGTGGTTTTCTAGGTATATGCCATTACATTTAAAAAACACAATTTAAAAATCTATTCAACAACAAACTTCTCAATTTAAAAAACACTAATAAATATAATCTTATAATATAAGCAACTATAAGATTAAACATAATCAAAGCTACACCAAAATCGTACACCAAAAAATTTAAGTCATATACAACATTTCGTAAACAATGTTTTAAACACAAATGATAGCAACATAATCATACAAAAGGAGCTTGCTAAAAGAGCAGTATATAAATCATGAAAAGTCCAAGTTCGTCTCCTTCAAAGTCCAATATCCCTATAAGAAAAAAAATGCAATTAGAGAGCGGTAGAAGAGAACAAACATAAATTTATTTAGCATCAAATATGAACAAAAAATGTATGTTGGGTTATGTAGAAGCAATTATTTTTATGAATGTCAATTTTCACAACTCGTATTGTTATTGTTACGAAGGTCCATTTTCACAGCCATTATTGTTTTTGTTACCAGTGGTAGTATTACTATTAACTAACTTAAAACACTAATATTAATTAACTTGAAATTAACAAATTTGGGGCACACAATAGTGTTTTCCATGTTACTGTTGTGGTGCAAACAAATCATTATTTTTAATAAACGAATATTGTGCACCATGAGAAACATTAAATTCAACATATAGATAGTCCATCTAACTGTTAACCATAACAAAGGTTCAAACTACAGTAAGCTTATATAAATATGGTTGAAGGTGTGAATAAAAATGATACCTTGGAGAACATGATGCAATTTGGCTAGTTGACACTGCAGTCAGGCCCGGCCCTTTACCAAAGCGATAGAAGCATCTGCTTAGGGCCACAAAATACGTAGGGCACCAAATTCACATGATACAGGACCCAAAAAAAACCTAAATCATGAATCGCGATTCGCAAATGTGACGAACAGGCGACCCATGGCGACTACGATTGGACTCCATCTAGGCGGCGAGAGAGTCTCTCCATATCCTCCAGGCAGCAGGCTCCATCTCGGTAGGCACAACCACACAGTCAACAGGCTACATCTCCTCAGCAGCTAGGGCACAACACAAACTGACAAACAACACACAAATTCTAAAATTCCGTTGAAGGTACTAATACTAGTTAATTTGGATTTTCATTTTCGTATGTTTTAAAATTTTAATTGTTGGGTTAGTTTAGTTATTGTACTCTAATTTACTAATTCAGTTTCAGTAAGATAGTAATTTGTTGAGTTAGTTTAGACTTGTTACTGGCTTATTGAAATGGACCAAAAGGTACTTAATTTTAGTTTGGCAATTGGTAATTGGCATATTTTAAAAGGATGCAGCAATCAAATTAGGCAGTCATGTTTAGATTGAAGATCCTGACGTGGCTTAGATTGATAGAGAAGCACTGGAAATCAGTGGTGATCAAATTAAACTCAAATGTTCAAATGGAATGATTGTACTGGAAGTCAGTTGATGAATGAAATATATGCGAGTCTTAATTTGTATAAACTTCCATATCTCATATTTTAATATATTTTACTTAGATTATAATTGATTAGCCTTCTGTGTGACTTACTAGACATATACTAGAAATATATTAATTTCTATCAACCATGTTCAAAGATTGCCGCATCTATATGACATCCATATAATGCAACAATATAAAGGAGCAACTATTGAGGTGTCAGTTCGTCATCCATTTTATATTTTGCCGATGCTGCCTATAAGTATATGTTTTCAACTGCGGTTATTACAACTGCATGATATGGCCAATTTACTAGTAATTTTGCAAGTCAAATGCTAGAAAAATGTTCATAAGCGATTAATTAATTTTTCTACAAAACTTAAATTATTGTTACGAATAAAATTATTTCTTTTTGATCCTCTTCTCACTATTTATAAACAATATAAATTATTTTGATGATTTAATTAACGATGATAGCGTTAGTTTTTGTATAAGGGCCTTTGCTTTGTAATTGGCTTTAGGTACCAAAACTCCTAGGACCGGCCTTGACTGCAGTGTGGCTTCCAAAATGCTGTATGCCATAATAGCCCTCTTCTCCATCTCTGCCAGCAGAGACATGGCTTTGTCATAGTTTTCCTGCATACATCTAGAAATATGGGGTAAGTACATACAACCAACAAGCAGATGTAGTATAGACACCATAATTTATTAGCATCACATATAATCCTGTAATGAGCTAACAAAAGCTACAGCAATCCTGTAATCACATATAAAGTCATATATTTTAACAAGCTTAGTGAAAGGTTTTATAGGGTCAATAAAGACATAACCTTTATCATCTTCTAAAGTTGATGTTAAATTTTACAAGTCATGTGATTTTCTATGGGTCGGGTCTTACTGAGTATTCCCAGATGGTGTCTTGGATTAGGACTTTTCCGCATTTCATCTCAAAGAGATATGCTACTTCAAATGTTTGGTGGTTTTGGTGTGTTTCACAGTGCAAATTCAAAAGCATAGTCATTGACAATTTGAGCTTGAACAAAATAAAATGGAAAAAGTTGGCTAACTGATATCGATTTGTATAATATAACATTTAATACAATTATTTTAACTGCTTTGTGAAATTTGGTTTTTTTGTAGAACAGGAAAAAAAATCTTAGAGCCAATATGAAGTACAAATTGTAAATCTTAAGAAATATAATCATTTAATTGGTCTTTTATGTTGTTTAAATTCCGATCGAGCCATTATGAACTTTTTTCATAATTTTAGAAAGACATACCTTGGTGATCAAGCAGTACATTCATTAAAGGTAAAAAGTTTGTCATATGTAGCATAATTTCATTTTACCACTTACAATCTCTTATGACATAGCTTTCTTGCAACAATTATATTCTAGGTTGTCTGAACTTCTTGGCATCCACGATCATTTAGTCCTCCACGATATGATTTGGACAAATTGCTATGAACTTGACGTACTATATAGAGGTGACTGTTCAATTCCATTATGTGCAATTCCCCCTACATTGTTTTTAATACTATATTTATTGATCATTCTTATTTATTTAATTTTGCAGTGTGAGGAGGTTATTATGCAGACCTTATCCCCATTCTAGGAGTTAGCATCTGGGTTAGTTTGTTATTCTGTAAAAACTAATGGCTAGCCCATTCTTTATTACTTTACTGATATTTTTGAGTTTGTTTGTAGTTACATGACTGTCAAACTCATGCTTAAGATGGATACTATTAAATTCATTATTGCACGGTAATTTTTATTGAAAGAATTTTAATAAATCAACTTCATTTTGAATTATAGCCGACTACTGAGTAAAGTAAATTTTGCAAATTAGAGGGAAAATTTTCCATTTTTGGAAGAGTTTAGTTGTTCCCACTACGGGAGAACCTTTTACTGTTCTCTTGGCTATTTAATTTTTATGAGCGACAGCCCATCAAATTCAGATCACCTATGGATCCATTTTTACAGGTATGGGAATTTGTGTTCAATCTATCCACACACACAAAATCCAAATTTAATTTGTCACATTTATGTTGAAATCAATTTTTCTTCCTTTTCATCCTACCAATGCAATTTTACATAATTACATATAAACAAATTGAAGTACCTAAGTGCTAAAACTTTTGTAGTATTCATCCTTATTAATTTGAATTGTTTAGGATTATGTTGTTGTTGTGCAATTTCACATTTCAAGGTACAATTCAAATTTCTATCATAAATGCAAAGTCATGATTACATATTATGATAAAAAGCAGTTGTTAACACACCAAGGAAAACCATACATTGCTTTAATGTTGTGTAGTGAAAAAATCAATATGTATTCATTTTATCCAATTTATAAGAATTTGACATACTCATGTGTATTCTTTATACACACATAATTAACATTTTGTATATGGTATGCTGAACTTTTAGATGTGTACCCTAACATTTGTTATTTTGTTAAGTCAATTATATGTCAAAGACTTATTGAATTTTCTTCCCTATAGATTCATAATACAGAATGCACATTTTTCTAAACATAGTTTATAATTCTACTTACAAATATGTACAAAAAATATATAATCTTAGTGATTTAATTTTTTAGCCATGACTTTAGTATTTTTCCAAAGTAATGTTTTTCAATGTCTTAATTATAGTTATAGCATCTTGATGAATTTCACTGAAGGTTAAAAAGAAGGAATTAATCTACTGTTGATCTTAGCTTTATTAGGAGGGTAAAGTTAAACTCCATTTATTAACATTTTCAGCAAATTATATAATCATGGTTACAATAATTAGAATTTCAAAGCTAAATTATAGGAGTGTATATAATTTAATTTATTAATGATAGAAGTATGCATTTATTTTACGGTATATGGGCAATAAGTATTTTTTATGGCTCAATTGACCTATAATATAAAAATAAGGTTCCATTTTCAGATTTACATTTACGTTTTGGGTATAGAGGAAATTATGTTATATAAATTGCATATTATATCCTGAATGCATGTAGCTCTTGACTATAATTCTTGCCTTGATGATGCAACGTTGGCCATATTTGGCTTCATGATAATTATGTTTACCATAATTTTAGCTTTACCGATAATTATCTTGCTATATATTAGTTTTGGTTTTAAACTTGCTTAAGGTGATAAGAGTGATGCAAAATATAAAGTTTCGATAATTTAACTATCAACTCTCTATATTTTATAAATCGTGATAATACTAAAATGTGGCTTTTGCATTAACGATTTGCGAAAGATTGACTACTTTTAAGCTAGAGTGGTAAGCAAAGTGTATTCATGAATGCTTATTTGAATCATTGCATTCATTGAATCAATATTATTAAACTACTAAATTTCTATATTTTGTAGGTAGTGACGACAAGATTAAAATTTGGAATTGCAAAATGCATAGGCGTTGGTTACCCTGTTGAGTCTCTTTGGTTGCATTGAAGTTATAGTTTTCAAGCAATAATTATGACTATGTACCACAGTTTGAAGATCTCTAGAGCAGCAATAAAGAGGTAACATTGAAGAATTGAATGTTTTTAGATGGTCAAAAATCAATGGGTAGGGTCGAATAACTAAGAATATAAAAGCTGAAGTATCATAAAATGAGATTCTCATGAGATCCCCATGATCCTTTCTAAAAAATCAACCCAGCATTAAAATCAGGGGCAAAAGTGGCATAAATTAGTCAAAAACTAAAAATAGGGACCAAATTTTCATAACTTTTTTGGAAGGGACTTTTCTTCCATCATCTTCCAATTCTAGGGACTTGGCGGTCGTTCCTTGTTTAAACAACTACTGTTCTATCACAAAAATTGGTTTACATGTCTGTGTGAATTTAGTTGAATCATTACAAAAATATGGGTATAATTATTTCATATTGTCTGAGCCTATTTATTTTGTTTACGTTGTGTACCCGCACTATTAAAATATATGTAACTTGACTTGATTATTGGTAAACACTGAGTCATATTTTCATTTATGAACTTTTAATGTTGTTTATATATGGTTTTGTAGGAGTTTACAAATTTCAGTTTGATCTGCTTTTAATGAAATTCATATATGTGTCCATAGGTGTTTACAAATTTCAGTTTGATCCACTTAAATTTTGATGATATATTTAAAACTACAACCAATACAAAAGTTGAAAGTTAACTGCAACAACATAAATTTTGATGATATACTTACAGATACAAATATATAGAAGTTTAGTCCACATTAACATCAAAATAGTTGAATATGTGGACATGCATATGGTTAAAACTAAAAATGAAGAAGAAATTTGAACTTATTATAGTATTTTATCAAGTATAATAAATACTTGCCAAACCTGGAATATATTGTCATTAAAATTCAATGACTGATTTGAACTTTTGCTCATATTGAAATTATTTCCAAACGATAAAGTTTCACGTTAATTTTTTTTCCCAGTTCCAACTCTTACCTCATTCTTGAACATTTGTCCTATCTTCATATAAAAACAGTACTCACTGCCAAACTATAAATTTGTCTATGTCGTTTATATTCATTTACCAATAGCAGTTATTTCTTTAATATTTACCATTCAATTTGCTTCTACTCAATTTTTTAATAACCTTCTCTCTAAATGGGAAACAATATAATTATAGCCATTGGAAGTAAGCCAACACAAATGAATGATCAACAACAATAACTAGCTGATTTGGTACAGACATGTTAACTATATTTTTTATATTTCATGTGTTTTGTTTAATAAAAAAATAGCTTACATTTTTCTATGTGAACGTCCATCGGACTTGCATTAGTACTCGTATATATTAATATTACTTGTTGATTTTGTTTAGAATATACGTTATCATACTTGATATGTTCATACTGTTGTTTGTGGTAACAGAGCTTTGAATGTGCATAGAAGGATGAAATTAAATTGAATAATATACAGTATGCGTACAGTACAAATTTATGACATCGGTTTGCCAATGCATAATAAAAAAAGAAGTAAAAGAGGGAAACCAAATGAATTTTCATGAACCAGTAAAGCAGATGTCATATTTCCTTTTTTCTAGTTTACCCGAGTCTTGGTGGCTGGCGCAATCAAGGGATTGGAATCATCAGCGTCTTCCTGTAATAGTTTTTGAAACTTCATTAGCCTACCAAATTATTTATTTGATGGCCCTACTTTTGCATAGTCCTAAGATTTACTCTTATCACAGCTGGAACATATATATATATACATATATATATATATATATATATATATATATATATATATGCATGACTACAACGTTGTAAACAGAGTATAAAATAGCAAATCCTTTTTGTGCTAGATTACTTTTTAGTCTCTATTCTAATCAGAGTGGTTGTAAGACTTTGTGATTGATTATTAACCGTAACTGAGGTCTATTGAAAGCAGTTTATAATAGCTTTGACTGATTGTTAACCTATTAACACGTCTGTGAGACATCTCCAAATGCACCTTATTACCTTAACAACCATCCAGGAGAAGATAATGTGACTTCTACTGCAATGATTGATGAGGTAGCTCCAATTGTTCAAGAGATGAAAGAATCAATTACAGTAAGTGATAGATTTTATTAGTAGAGGAGGTTTAGCAGTTGTTCTGATTGAGAGCAGTTGTAGGCTTATAGCATAATTACATCAATTAGAGAATCAATATTGTTGTACAATATGTGGTTATCATTCTGATTTGAAGTGCAGGTTGATAAAATAATGCTTTGCTATGAACCTGTACTACGTAGCTCGATTTATTTTTGAGCATTGTGTAACTTTTATTTCCATTTATTAATCATGTACATTTATAATACTATTATCCGTTATATTTCCTGTAACTTACACATTTGTCATTGTATTGAAAAGGTGCTCATAGACTAAGTTAAAGCATTTTATTACCAGTTGAAACAAACATCAAAACACATAATGTGTCTAATAACTTGTCAGGGAAAGGGGACTTACCTGACATAAAGATCTCTCAGGTCAGGCGTAGCATCAACCGAAAAAAGATCCTTGAGAAATCATCACTACATCCCCATCAATAATGTGTCTAATAACTTGTTAGCTTGCAATAGAAATTTTAGAAGTATGTGTCAAACAGAGGCTGGGTAAAGCTATAAATATTTTGATTAGGTAGTAAAAAAAGACGCTGAGTAATAAATGAAAGCAAATCATGAATAGAAAAATAATAATTTTTGAAACCTGAATACAGACGAAAGATTGGAACATTGCTTCCCTAGGTTAAAAGCATTTTCAAAACCTCCAAAAGAAAGTGCAAAGTCCAACAACTTTTATATATTTGATAGTAGGAAAATATTATTCCATGCTTTGTTTTTATTGAATTATCAAATTTGATAATGTACAATGTTACCCTAATAAAGAAATATACATTGCAAGATGATTAATGCATATCCATTTTCAAAACAGTAACAATTTCAATCAAGTTTCACAACAGTGAAATAACCGATGATAGTTAATAACCTGAATTCATAAGGCTTCAAAGGATAAAATTATCATTCATAATGAGTAAAAAAGTTTGCATGATAAGAGAACCACTCAAATGATTATAAAGTAGCCAAATTTTCTAACCAAAAAATGAAACTATCGGACTTTTTATATGTTATTACTGAGATGGTGAACATCCACAATAAAATTTAGGCAATACAGATAACCAAACAGACAAAATTACATTGATTGGCATCTTTGTTGTCAATGCTCCAAAAAGATATGTTATTACTAATAAAAATAAATATTTACCATTGAAAATGATGATCCATCGTAATGAGTAGGCTGCTATGATGAATCTCTCATATTCATTGTGTCTGAAATGTTGCACTGGGATCTGCAAAAGGTGCATTTTGAATAATATAAGAACAATCAAACAAGCGTGCTTTTGTTTCAATTAACCAACATAACACAATATTTACAGCAGGCTGATTTCCAGGAATAGCAAAACATAAGCATTCACAATAGAAATTTCATGCAAGCTAATATAAAGTTGTATTTTATAGACCTAATTTAGTCTGCTTCCAATGTTTAATTTATCATGTCCCTACTAGAAATCCAAAGCACGATTGATCGCGCAGCTAAGATAGGGAGATGTGATCAGATCACATGTTCTTCATTGGCAAACATGAATGAAGAAACTATAGGTTTTAATGGCTTCAATTTAATATATGCTTACGACTATTGGTTTTATTTTACAATAAAAGGCACATAACAATGATACAGTAAAATTTTGAAAATATTACTTTATAAAAAAGACAATTTTGGTTGCACGGAGAGTAGCCAAAGAAATGTTGGATGGAAAACAAAAATTAAGGATGAAGTTCACTATGAACATGCACTATTAATCAACAGTGACCAACTGACTTTCGAAAGAGAATATATCCTATTAGTATATTATTATAATTGGCCTACTTGCATAATGAAAATTACATATCACTTCAAATTACTATTATTCTTCATTCATCCAATATCTCCTCAGTTAAAAGGTTTCAAAACAATTTATTTTGTTCATGTTTTTTTCAAACATAAAATCATAAGGTAGTCACTTGGCCACCACAGGTACAAGTTAGGTCCATCACTACATGCATACAACATACTCCATTTAATGAGTGCTACATGGTTAGGTTAACAAGAAGTATCACTGACCATGGCTTCAAACTACACAGTTAAGTTAAATGTGTATATTAGTTGCATAATTCATACTGTTCCATTAAACAGTTTGAAAGAGATCATGCACCCTTGCATCGAGTAGCAAAATATTTAATAAATACGCAAGAAGAAAATGGGGACTTTCCTCAAAAGCTAAATTTTATGATTCATTTATTAGTACTTGTAACTTTAGAATATTAATATGTACCACTTTACCAACATCATACAAAATAGTAGTATTCAGTTGTGTCATAGTTTTGGCATACTACATTTACCACTATTTGATTCAGCGTACTCAACTCTCATCCGGTTTTACCTTGCATGAAATTTTCACAAGGAGAGAAATGTAAGATTCACCTAGGGGTAACATAGGTGGAAGAAAAGACTACTATGGGGTTAAGAGGACTTTGATACACATGTTAGTTTTCTTCTAATCAACTAGATTTTTTAGTTAAGCGATTAGAGATGGAATATGTTAACTTCCAGTTACATGCATCTTTAAGTTATTTTTATTACTAGTGGGTTAATGAAGGAAAAATGTGGAATTACAAACTGTAAATGAACAATCGACCGATCAGTGACAATAATAAGATATACAATCAATAGATGCATCTTTAAGTTATTTTTATGGAATAGAATATGTATATAATTTTTTTACAAAACAAACAATACAAATACCCTGAAACTATGAGAAAGAACTTCATGACCAAGCAAGGTATACAATAAGCAACTAATTCACCAAAAATCTACTTATCAGACATTACATGTTTACTTGTTGGAACAACAGAAAAGAGAATCATATGAAATACTATAACAGAGCAATAAGAAACATAGGCTGACAACAGTTAGTTGCTTCCATTAACATTGCATTTTTGAGTGATGGTCTAATGCTTCGTTATCAAGAGTTCAGAAAAGCAATGGACTCTGAATATAGCAGAAAATTGCAAAAACAAACACATAATAAAATATATAAAATAGGGATGACATCTGTCACTTTAACATACTGCCCTAACCCTCCATCCTCAACCCACCCATGACAAAAAAATCCATTTCTCTTTACCAAGGTTTTAAATCTCGCTCGTCTCGGCCGAGATCTCGTTTTCGAGCCTGAGCGATTCGAAACTAGTTATTTCGTTGTAATCTAGCCTGATGTATATCTCGGCCGATATTATGGTATCTCGCCCGACATCTCGGACGAGATTTGATTACGAGATATCGGCCGATTTTTAGAATTTTGTTAAATGAACTCTTTAACTTCTACCTGTATAAAAGCTTTTGTAGCTAAAATATAACTTTGACTTCCACTTATTTAGAAGCATTTGTAACTACGATATAACTATGATTTCTACTCTTTTAGAAGCTTTTTGTATGTAAAGCATAACTTTAGCTTCTACTTGTCTAGATGATTTTTTAATTAAAAGTCTAAATTATAACTTGTGGCAAACTTTGTCTTGTTTTAACCAAGTATCATGGTCTTATACATGTGTCTTTTTTGCATGTATATTGTTTGAATGTTTGTTCATTTTTCATTTTTACATCTAGTCATTTTTCCCCTAAAAAAAGATGTAACTCACTTTGTGATGGTTTGTTTCATGTATATTTTCATATATAATATTATATTGAACATTATTCACAAATTCTCATTATTTATTTGCATTAATATGAGTAAATTACTAATGATAAGTATGTGATAAATTCAAAGTAATTGTGTAAGTTTCCATTTAGGTAGTGACTAATATTTATAAGTTTCGGTGTATGAAGACTAATTTTCGACATGACATATACTCCGAGATTACTCCGAAATAAATTTTAGGAACCGAGTTGTAAATCCGATATGGACGACCGAGATGGACTCACCTCGTCCGAGATCTCCCCCGGTATGAGATCGAGTCTCTAAAATCTCCGAGACGAAACGTGACCGAAATCCGAGATTTAAAACCTTGCTCTTTACAGCTTTCTTGTTTTTAAATAGATTAACCATTGGAGTCCTAAAACCTTAAAAGAGAACAGTTGCAAATTACAAAGAATGGTTGGACTCAAAGTGATTGGTAACTAATATATAAGACAAAAAACATTCGGTAAACAGTTTAGAGATAGGAAATCGTATTTTTGCTAATGTTTGTCTGTTGATACATTGCTTATGTACTATAATATGAAAGAATGAAAAGAAAGGTATTGGTATGAACCTTTTAGCCTTTGTGGTATTGTTCTAACATTGGTTCTTAGTTTGTTTGTAAAGTCTCACACCGTCATTTGACGTAATCGATACATTAGACCATACTTTACCATTTAACTCACAAGAATTCCTTCAACATCTATTCTTGCTTTCCAGTTTTCACACAATACTAAGCCCAGAAAATCAAAATAAAAGAACTAGGATTATGAAATTAATGCCAAGTCAACGAATATTAAAAATGAAATAATAATAATATAAAACAAAATAGAGAATTGTAGTGGTTGATGATGCATCACAAACGAATAAATTATTCTACATGATAGCATGTAATTTTTTCACTAAAAAAATTACCTGGTCAATCAGTAGCTTTCAATCTAAGGAAGCTTTTGATCAATAGCTTTCAATCTAAAGAAGCTTTCAATCAGTAGCTTTCGATCTAAAAAATACGATGAAAGGAAATACGATGAAAGGGGAGGGATAAACAGAATAAATTGATGCGAATCGAAATTTGGAGCGATAAACAGAATATATACCTATGATGAAAGGATTAGTCACCCAATAATTTGGAGCGGCGATCAGCGACTTGCAATGTCGAACGATGAGGGTAGGGTTTTTTTAGATCGGAAATGAAATAAGGAGAGGGAAATGAAAAAAAGCGGAAAGAAATTGCATAGAAAGAAAAAGAAAAGCGGCCACGAAATCAAGCAGTAGCCCGCGAACATATTTGCTATTAGGCAGCGGTTTTATTTTTTATATTTTATTATGTAAGAGTAAAATCGAATCAAAAACTGCACTTCTCATAAAACACTGCTACCTATTGCTACAAAACCCAACTTTTCTTGTAGTGAACACTACAAATGCTCTACCCTGTGTAGATAGTACGCTCGCAGCTGAGAGGTAAAAGGACTTCTTGTATCACTTTATTTTTGAAATTACTTCTCCTACACTTACCCGTTATCGATCGACGATTAATAACGGATCCGTTATCCGAAATGACGAAGAAAGTCCCTTCTAGCATAGGTACACCGTGTGTGCAAAAGAAAGAAAAATCAGTCGAATTCTCCAAAAGGACGAAACCAATTCACGTTGTGTCATGCGGTATCGGCTGTGGGACCTGGCACAAGCAATTCTGGCTTAATGGATGAAGACAGCAAAACATGTCAAGCACCGGGGCAAGGCCCGAATGTCGTTCCATGAAGAACTAAAGACTTGATTTACTATCTTCCTCCATTAAGCCACAATTGACTTCGACTCTTCACGACTAACGTCACGAATACAATTTTGTCGCCAAAATGATAAACCAACGTCATGATCAGCAAACCCATCTTGAATCGGTAATCAAGAAGCAATTGAAGTTCTCCATCTAGCGACCTATTCAAGCCTGCGAGCTAAGAGATGGATCGACGACGATCTAAGGTGGTGGCCTAATATATGGTTTGGTTGAAAATGGCAAAAAAGGATTGGAAACTATGGCGAAATGGCGGCGGCTAGTCTATGAAGTCAGTGGCGGCACTGGAAGGATAGATCAACTTGTGGATCGATTGGTCGAATCGCTTGGATGATGGATCAAGTCGCTAAGCAATCGGATCGCAGAGGTAGCTCGGAGGAACGGGTCATTGAGGAAGATGGGTTAGATCACTGAAGGAAGATCGAATCGTTGGAGGGATTTGAAAGATCGGGTCGTGAAGTAGGAATGGGGAAGATCGGCTCAAGTGTTTAAATAGGAAAGTAAAACACGTAGGAAAAAAAGCTAAATACTCAAGTCGCTGGTGATCCATCGGCTATGGATTGCTAGCAATCCATAGTGTTGCATGTCTACGACCTCAAATTTGCCTGGCAATGTCTACCTACTACTTCGAGACACTCCGGAAAGCTATAGCGCAAAATTTGGTCTTTTCTAGCAAGCAATGGCAACCCAGGGCAAAAATTAGCAAGCGACAGTCTGCTCTAATACAAATTCGTGTGGCCCTAGCATGACTACTTGAAATTCAACAAGCAGAGACTAAAATGTGGTTACTTCTAGAGCACGCCTTGTTTTCAACGAAGACGTACTCTGGGGGGCAAATGTTATCCAGGTTTTTAACCCATTAGGATCCAAGAGATGTCAAGATAACTTGGTTGAGTCAGAATAGCCCAGAAGTGAACTGCAAGAACTAGAGTGACAAGACAAATGAAGCCGGGAAAAAGAACGAGAAAATCCACTAAGGACATGGATAGCTAGCGATCCATGGCCTATGGATCGCTAGCAATCCATGGGATTAAACAGTGAGTTCAATGAGTCTCTTGCATCACGATCCAAGTACGTATTCGAGAAGCAATGACTGGCTTTGACGAGATTCCGAGTTGGTTAGATCAAGAGATAAGCATTTGTCTATTCCAATCAGTAGCTAAATACAACTAGCAAGTAAACCGTCATCAAAACAAGGCAGCGTGCAACAAGACTACATGAACCACATCTACACAAGACAACAAAGACACTCCATACACCAAAGTCCAAAAATACGCTAAGTGAATGGATCGCTGGTGATCCATAAATCAACATAGGGTTGCTGCGATTCATACAAAACAAAGCAAATGCAAAAAACTAAGGAGTTGGTTCGCACCCAGGAAAACACTATGGATCGTTAGCGATCCATGGTTTTGGCTTGGGTTGCGAGGCAAGCTCAACTGGACCTTCCTGTGATCATCTGTGAGTAGTTGGCGAACAGGCCTGGCCCAGAAGCTCTCCAATCTCTATAAATACTCTCTTAGCTGCAACATAAAATTGATCTTCTTCGGACTGGTTGCTGAAGCTCTACTGAAAGCATTCTTCACTCCTCACCTCCCTCATAAAGGTCTTCAAAGAAATTCACTGTGATTCTCTAGTGGATTCCAACCTTGGAGATTCAATCTAGCTAAGGATATTCCAAAGCTTTGTAATCAAATACAACTTGTAACAGCAATCAGTCAATAGCAAAAACTATGAAGTGGACGTAGGCTTCGTTAACAGCCGAACCACTATAAAAATTCTCTTGTCTTCTTCCTATTTCTGCTCTTTTATATTTATTCTCTATATTATTGCTCTGTAAGAAAGGGGCTGGTGCTTTCTTACTCAAACTAGGGTGTTGATCCATTTTTTGGATTAACAATAATCGATCTAGATTTGAAATGACCATACCCTAATGAAAGCAACTCACTTGGCCCTGTTGCATGCCCGATATTTATCATTTCCCAATTGATGAGGCTCGAGGATACATTTTACCTTTATATAGCACTTCCCACTTGGAATGCTAACACTGCCCTCCAAGCAACAATGCAATATCAGCATTCATCCATACAAGTTCATTCTGGGACTGAACGAAACACTTGAGAGCTCCGTCTCCAAATTCCATCATCTTCAAGATGTCTTCATGTCAAAATGAATTTGTTGGATCGAAGTGCTTTTCGGATAACATATCCGATCATGGTCTCCTCGAAACAACATTCGATAATTCTTTGTAACCTCAACCCCGGTTCTTAAGCAAATAAACAGTCAAGGATAAGATCAGAGATCACCTACTAACCGTTAGTGGATGGATTTCTTTATCGTTGTCCTAGGAGAACGAAATGAGATTTATACACATAGTACAGCATCATCGGCGATGACTGTGCCATCTAACTCACGTGTTTCTCCTAGATATTTCCAAAGTTATGTTTTGGGTCTAATTTTGATAATTGGTTATTTAACTATCGAATAACAAACATTCAACGCGGATTTAATTCCATAGGGAAAAACCAACATTGGTTAAGCACCAAGCAACACTAGCCTCCTTAACAAATCTTTTATTAATTTTGAAGTCACTTTGTAATACTTGAATCGAAATCCTTTTACAAAGATTGATATAAACCCCAAATCCCTGTTTCTCAATACTTTGAAAAAATATCTAATGCTTATCTCAATGGTATAAGTATATTCACCAAAACTAAGGACGATTCTCTTTCATACAATTCTAAATCATTTATAAACTCCATTCTAAATCCATAAAACTATTTAATAAACTCCTTTTACAAAATCTATAAACTCATTCCTAAAATTCTTTAATAATATCTTAAACTATTTATAAAACCCTTTTATCCTTTAACTAGTCTTCCCTTTTCATTTTCCGAAAATGTATTATAAGATTCCCTTATAATCCACATCTTTTTATGAAATCCTATTTATAAATCTCGAAAACATTTAAAATAAAATTTATATCTTTTCCTTTAAATACTACTATATACTAATAACATTATAAATAAGTAAATACTAACTTTAAAACATTTTAAAATAATAATTAATAAATTCCAAAAACCATTCTTAAATAAATAATGATGATTTATCTTCAACATTCTTATAAATAAGAATTAATTTCCAAAACTTTATTGATAAATAATTATAATCAATTTAAAACCATATTAATATTTTTAAATAATTAACCTTTCAAAATATTTAAAATATTGATAAACAACCTTTAAACAATATTAATATAAATAAACAACCTTTAAAATATAAATATATTTCCTTGATAAAAATCTATACTAAATCCAACATAATCACTTCCATATTTATAAACCATGTTTATAAATCTCTTCCCATTTTATAAAATTTACCTTCATACAAATTCCTTTATTTATGAACCCATTTATACCTTTATTCCTTTATAAATTCCGCTTATTTATAAAATCCTATCCAAAACATAATTCCAACTGTTTTGACCTTGCTTCAATAAGTATAAATTTCATTTATAAATTTCTTTCAATTTATAAAATATCGTTCAACAATCCCAATTCTTACCCACCTTAAATTTCCAAAATAGAATCAATTATTTTCTGAATTATCATTCCTCGTCTTATAAATAAATCCACCACTTGATTAATTTCACCAATTTATTAAATGATAATAATTTCCTTTCGGTTTATAACACCGTTTATAAATCCATAATTTTATTAACGCAATACGATTTTACAAACCTTTATTTCATTTGAAAAATATCACTTTTATAAATTTAGCACATTTATAAATTTCACCTTTATAAATTAATTACAATATATATACTTATATATATAATGGTTAATAATATTTATATAAAAATACTTCTATTTTCTTTTAAGACCATATCCCTATGTTTTAAAAAACCGATTGATTTTCCCAGATTTTAAAAACCTTTACTCTCAGTTTTTAAAACTCTATTTAAAATATTTTATAGAACTATTCAATTATAATATCCACAAAAATCATATTTTTATTTTAGAAAAATTATTTAAACAAGATTTATAAACATAGATTATAAATATGGAAAATGATTAATGGATTTTTATCAAGGAATATATATTTATATTTTAAATGTTGTTTATTTATGTTAATATTGTTTATAGGTTGTTTATCAATATTTTAAATATTTTGAAACATTAGTTATTTAAAATATTAATATGGTTTGAAATTGATTATAATTATTTACCAGTAAAGTTTTGGAAATTAATTATTATTATTTATAAAACTGTTGAAGGTAAATCATCATTGTTTATTTAAGAATGTTTGGAATTTATTAATTATTATTTCAAATGTTTTAAAGTTAGTATTTATTTATTTATAATATTATTAGTATATAGTAGCGGTTAAAGGAAAAGATTAAAATTTTATTTTAAATGTTTTCGAGATTTATAAATAAGGTTTTATAAACAGATGTGGATTATAAGGGAATCTTATAATATGTTTTAGGAAAACGAAAAGGGAAGATTGGTTAAAGGATAAAAGGGTTTTATAAATAGTTTGAGATATTATAAAAGAATTTCAGGAATGAGTTTACAGATTTATAAAAGGAGTTTATTAAATGGTTTTGTGGATTTATAATAGAGTTTATAAATGATGTAGAATTGTATGAAAGAAAATCGTCCTCAGTGTTGATAAATATACTTATACCATTGATATAAGCATTAGATATTTTTTCCAAGTATTGAGAAACAGGGATTTCGGGGTTTATATCAATATTTGTAAAATGATTTCGATTCAAGTATTACAAAGTGACTTCAAAATTAATAAAAGATTTGTTAAGGAGGCCTAGTGTTGCTTGGTGCTTAATCAATGTTAGTTTTTCCCTCTGGAATTAAATCCCTGATTGAATGTTTGTTATTTGATAGTCAAATAACCGACTATCGAAATTGGACCCAAATCGTAACTTTGGAAATATCTAGGAGAAACACGTGAGTTAGATGGCACAATCATCGTCGACGATGCTTTACTGTGCGTATAAAACTCATTTCGTTCTTCTAGGACAATGATAAGGAAATATGTCCACTAAAGGTTAGGAGGTGATCTCCGGTCTTGTCTTTGACTATTTATTTCCTAAATAACTAGGGTTGAGTTTATCGAGAATTATCGAATGTTGTTTCAAAGAGATCGGGATCAGATATGTTATCCGAAAACCACTTCGATCCAACAAATGCGTTTCGAAGTGAAGACATCTTGAAGATGATGGAATTTGGAGATGGAGCTCTCAAGTGTTTCATTAAGTCCCAGAACTAACTTGTATGGATGAATGTTGATATCGCATTGTTTCCTGGAGGGCATTGTTATCATTCCAAATGGGAAGTGCTATATAAAGGTAAAACGTAGCCTCGAGCCTCATCAACTAGGAAATGACAAAAATCGGGCATGCAGTAGGGCCAAGTGGGTCGCTCCCATCAAGGTATGGCCATTTCAAATCTAGGTCGATTACCATCTATTCTTGTATGCTTCAGGGCCCAAAGCGGGGTGATCATATTTGGTACTACTAGTCAAGTGGTAGGCCAGTCCTATGTGACAAGGGTACAAGATGTTCTTGTTGGACCCCGATGCAGTTTATCTAGAGATGTACCTTCGGAAGATAGTTCCTTACCTTGTCATAGTATAGAATCCATTTTCCAATACGAGCTTTACGGACTTAGTTGTGCCCAACTATGCTAAAACGTGAGATGCAAGCATTTCAGCTATATTCATATTTTACTTTGACCCCTAGATATTATTATAATATAAATGGATTTTCTATAGAAAATGTTTTGGTTATTGCAAGGTAAAAACCCCATCCGTGTTTATGTGCGGCGTGGTCTTACAAGAAACTTTTGATTTTCAAATGGTTTTATAG
Source organism: Allium fistulosum (assembly GCA_030737815.1). Taxonomy (NCBI): domain Eukaryota; kingdom Viridiplantae; phylum Streptophyta; class Magnoliopsida; order Asparagales; family Amaryllidaceae; genus Allium; species Allium fistulosum. The sequence continues at coordinate 743,548,170 of CM060905.1, read as the reverse complement.
AACTATAAAATCCAGTTGAGTGTTTTCTCACGCTGGTTTCCAGACTGACTCGGGTGTTATTTTATTATAATGCTCAGGTCAGACCGAGCATATTACAGATTGCTTCGAATGCATTGGAGCTCAGAAGATGAGTTGGAGGTCGTCAAGTCGCATTCATGTATATATTATTTTTCCACTGCTTTGTTGTTGAAATCATCAGCAATTATGAGGGCATATTGTTATAATTGTCTAAGCTGATGATTGTGATTATTGTTGTACTCTGATGGATGTAAGTATATAACAGTTTCTCTTATGTAAAGATCATTGATATTATATTACATGTTGTTCTGCAGCGATTGTAAGATTCTTTGTTGTTTTTAATTTCCTTTCTCTTTTTTTCTTCTTTCTTCTTTCTTTTCCATAACTATCTGTCTTTCCATTCGATTTGAGTTGGACATGTGTGGTTTATTGTCATCTTAAGTTGTACGGATTGGTAGGTCGTTATAGTGTTAACCCAGGTTTTGCAATTGACATATTTCACAAGACCTACGGAGAAAGTTTTTCTATTTAGATGCAACTGGTTCGACGATGTTCCAGGTTCTAGAATTACCATGCACCCAAAATATATTCTTATTGAAATAAAACATACACCGCGTTATCATAAGTACGATTCTTTTATAATAGCCAAACAGGCTCTGCAAGTTTATTATGCTCCTTATCCATCTCTAAAAAGAGATAAAGTATATTGATCGGTGGTTTTTAAAATGAAGGCAAGGTTTACGTTTGATGGAAAGAATATTCTAGATAAACAAGCTTATCAAGCGGATATCGAGGAAAATAGCGAAATAATAATAATCGACGATCAAATCGATTTTGGACTTCTAAATGATGAATCAAATGTATTAGTAGAAGTACTTGAGACTATAAAGGAAAACAATATAGAGTACGAGACAGAGTCTGAATCAGAAAACGACGAGGACTGATTAATAATGTACATTTTGATAGAAGGTAATTCATTTGATTATTGATGTTATATTCTTTATTGTAAAAAATGATATATTTTCTCATAATTAAATGATATGTTCTGCCATAATAAAATGATATATCTGTGGTATTATGTTTTTTTTGATGTCGTGATTCTTCCCATTCAGGTTCCCCATCTTCTACTCAGATTGGGAGGGATGTGGCAGGTGATGGCAGCGACCCATCAGAGTAACGACCGCTTACCGTAGTAAAGCTACAACCAAAAGCGGATGGGTCGTAAGTATTAAATTTTCTTTAGCGTTATAAATATTTTCTATATGATATATTAGTCATTATTTATTAAAGGTCTGCATCATATTTAACACAGGGGATTCGAGCTGGAGCCGTCATAGATTGTTAGTATTTCCAAGCAGGCGTATATGAGCAGGATGACTAATTGTTGGCCTAGGTGGGGTAAGATCCCAGCCCCCGTCAGGACGAGTATCTGACAAGACTTCCTTGTAAGTGTAAATTTGTATATCATTATATATTACCACTTTACAATTTGCTGACTAAGTATAAATGTATTACTTATATTATTTCAACGTACAGGGGACGACAGACATGCCGGAAGAATACCTTGACCATTGATAGCACCATTGGACTTCCAAGATTTCTAAGAATTACTGGGACACAACGTCTGGCATAAGAAAATCGAGGAAGAAGCCTGAGTGTATGGACGCTAGCGTGTGGGATGCTTATGTTGCTTGATGGAATAATGATGAATTCAAGGTTAGTTTATCATATATCATTTTAATTCGTTCATGTATATAATATACATAATTTAAAGCTGAAATATATAATGTTCAATTTAAATTTGCAGGTGGAGGAGTCAGAGAGAAACTCCACAAATAGGAACAAGAACCCAATTATACATCGCGGTGGCTCCAAATCATTCCAACATCATCGTGAGGATCTGGTAAATTTATTAATTGCAATTACAAACAATTATTAACTTATTTAATTTTGTATAAACAACGGTAAAACGTACTAATTATTTCATAGCGTGACGGTCTAGTCTCCTATATGGACGTATTTGCTCATACTTATGCCACCAAGCAAACAAACGAAGATGGCTCTATATCATACACATATAGTGACGATAAAGCAAGCGATTCCTATGTAAGAATATTTTAAATTAGAAGTTATTATTGAATCAATGTAATTAATTAGTTATAAAGAATAACTAAACTTGTGTAAATTTCAATTATATTTTATTTTCCATTGTAGGAAAAATTTGCAAAAGCACGATCACAGATGTTGGAGGGATCGGGACGAGATTCGTTGACCATTGATCAGGAGGACGTGATTTTTGAGCCCATCATGAAACCCACGTCACGAAATAGGCGTTATGGCTTTGAGAATCAAGTGACAATTTCTAAAAATTTACTAACTTATAAGTTTAAATCAATAATCAGAAAAGGCTTTCATAGAAAAAATATATCATTACTGTTTTAACAAATGATTATGCTTTACTTATTTGTTCCTTCTTAATTTACACTAGCCACTAAAATACATTTATGATTTTTTGACATATCTCTTGATTATGTGTAGGTTGGGCACTGGCAGAAAGCATATCAAAAAGATCAGTACAAAGAAGAGATCGTGGAGCTTAGAGCTATGATTGCGAAGCTGCAGGAGAATGACCACCGTCGTGCTGCGGAGATGGCGCAGTTGAACCAACGCTTGGTTGAGGTGCAGCAGTGTGGGTTATTTTCTTCGTTGGGTGGTTCCAGAGCTGACAATGAGTCTTAATGGGTATGTTACTTTACGTTTATATTGGGACATTTTGAAATTGATGTATTTGGATATGGTTAATACATTTTGACGCTATATTGAATGATATGTTGGTTTGTTTTGACATATTGGATGTTGATTGTATATATTGGATGTTGGATGTTGATTATTTAGTGTATTGTTTGTTTTTTTGTTTTGAATATTAAATTGGTGGGTATTGAGTTGGATATTGGATATAAGTTGAATATGTGTTGGTTGAGTTTGAATATCGAATATATGCGAAATTGAGTTTTGATATACGTGTAGTACAGAAATCGAATGGCTGCAGGAACAAAAAAAATTGCCTAGATATCCGATGGTTTTCGATGGCTACTGAAGGCACCTCGGTCGTCGATTTTCGACGGCTAGTGACAGTTTTCAATGGCCACTTGAAGGTACATGGACATCAACTAGCATCACAAAACCGTCGGAAAGTACCATGAGTAGCCATCGTCAAGTAGTCCTCGATACTGTCGCCAATCGAAGGAAAGCGCGCACGACATAGCGACGGCTTTTCCAACGGCTAGCGACGGCCGCCGACGGCTAGCTGCTGTCAGAAATGACCGTTGTTCTATATACTTTGTTTAACTCAATAGTTAGTTTTAAAAAACTATAATTTAGCACCGATAGATAATGTAAAGTACATGTGAAAACAATAGAAATTGTACGTAAACATTTTTTTGGCAGTATGAATCATAAGTTACTGCAGTAACCATATTAGTTTTTGCACTGTAAATCATATTTGGTGATTAACACCACTATATTTTTATTCACTACTGCATCTCTAGTCTTAACCTACAACATTCATATCCATCTTGTTTTTTTTCTCCTCATTTGTCAACAGCTAAGTGCATGGAATGTGTAATCAAATTGGTGCGTTTCATGTCCCGGTGATATCCACGTCATTCTTTTTTAATGTGGATCATCGATTCATTATCTTTTACAAATAATGGTTGGATTAATTTTAATTGAATATACGAGGACATTGGAAAATGGGACATATGAGTTTATTCATTCTTCTCTTTATTGCTTTGATATTAAGGTTTGCTCTAAACTTGTAATGAACCATATTTTTTTAGAATAAAGCATGCAAGGAAAATATTGTTAGTATATCTAAATGACTTGATACCAAGTTGAAAATTTATAGAAGCATGAATTTTAAGTTAACTTCTACAGTAAGACGATGTAAATTTTAACCGATAGTCACAGTTATGTTTTTGCCTCATCTTTCATTCAAAAATACATCACAAAATCCATGGTCGTCGATGTATAAATATAATCTTTAATCCAATAACAGTTGAAGAAACAACAAGCAACAATTTATTTATTTTCAGCAGAAAGCAATAACATTAACTACTGAAGTCTTTACTTATACTGAAAAGCAATAAACATCATCATTCATTGAAATCAAAACAAAATAAGCTTATGGGCAAAAAGCAGCACAAAGCCTGCATCCAAGTTTCGGATTCGGGTCATAAACGCAACACTCCTGCGGAGGGATGCACTGCACGAACTTCGGCGGTGGTGGAGGTGCTGATTTATGAGCTGATATTCATTCATAATATAAAGTTAACTGCATGGTATTATTAATTAATTTACAAGAGAGAGTTGAATGAAACTTACAAGTGCAATTTACTTTGTGGCCTTTTCGATAAAATTGAGAAGAAGAAGAAGAAGATTCAACTGTAGGGTTGGCCATTAACAGCACCAACGCTAATAATGTCAGTAGAAAAACAGTAGTCTTCTTCATGGTATTATTGGTTTACTTGCTGAGTTCTGTATAAAGAGAGGCTAACGTGTGAGACTTTTATAGACTTTAACTAATTAAAGCATTTGTTTGAAAGATTAGATGTTTCACATGCTTACGGCTCTCTTGTTTTAGTTAGATCTCAGATCTAGCGTGCATATTTATGGCTTATTTCCTTGAAGTTCGTTTCTTCAGTTTTATATGCTTCAGTTTTACATTTTTTTATCTATGCTATGTTATTATTAGTGAGTTAAATTTCAAGATCACACAGACCTTTTGAAATTTGACAACTGAACAGTCTCCGAGTTAACCCTAAATCATTCTTTCTCCTTCTCAACTCAACTGTCACGGCTCCTCTTTCTCTTTCGTCCCTTCCATATTTTCTACCCTTCTTACGAAAGACCATCATTTAATTCTTCTCTCATTTCTCTTTTCTCCCGCTAACCCTAAATTTTCATTTCCCAATATATACTCGCTGAATCATGTCGGCTTAGATTTACGTACTTTCTTTCCCTTCGTCACAGATCGCTAAACCCTAACCCTAAAAGCGTCGCTGCTCCGCTAAGTTTTTGTACTATCGAACAAAGAATCAGAATATTATGAGGTATTATGATATTAAGCTTTCGATATTTCATGCTTATTTCGTATGAAATTTTCATGTTTTGTTTGATTGTAACAAGTTCTGCTCATCCTTTTCTGATCGTTTTTACAATTTCATTGCAATTGTAATGCAATTGATTTAATTTCACTAATTTTATGTTACTTTTTTGAAAATTTATATGGCTGGTTTGATTTTCCCTTTCGTCTTAGTTGTCTGATAATGATAGTTGCTTAAATTCCCTCAATAACACTTCCTTCAGTTCAACCATTACTTTTGAACTTTTGGGTTATGAATGCCCAAGCTACTATTGTCGTCAACTATTTGCTTCCGGTTTTAATGAAGGACCTGGCTAACAGTAATTTATAAATTGCTAGAAACTGTGTAATTGATCTCAAAGTGTAGCATATACCGTTATGCGATGTCCAACTTAAGGTTGTTGTAATGATGATATAACGGAATCATTTGCACACATACTTTTACAAAATTAACTTGATGTAGTTTCAGTCGACTAAAATAGGTTTGTTTTGATGACATTAATAATTAGTATTTCTGTTTTTACTTTAATCCAAAGTAACTGTTTAATGTATAAATAATAACAGCATATAATTTTTGGTTATTTAATTGCAATTAGTGTCATTTTCGATGTGTGATGCAATAGATTAACACCTGCATGGTTTTTACTGTGATGGGTTTACTCTGAACAAGCCATATAAACCATCGCTTTGGACTGAAGCTTGTAGTGGCCAATAAATTTTCTTTTTACTATTGCAGTAATCTTTTATTTGTAATATAGCTAAGTTAAGTAAGTTATCTACTATGATAATCAGGTTTACAGAATTTAGGAGTGCTGTATTTCAACGACCAGTTGAAGATTTAGCATTTCCCGTAGCTAGGTTTATCCAGAAGGGTGGTTCGTTTGGAAATTATTATATGGTTAGCTATGTACACCATATAACTATATATAACCATGTTAAATTAATTTTCTTGATAAGTACTGAATTGGGCCATACTATTGTTAATCTTAGTATCATGGTGGAACCAATTTTGGGCGCACTGCTGGTGGTCCATTTATAACTACTACCTATGACTATGATGCTCCTATTGATGAATATGGTAAGAGTGTAACTTGCCAGTATCTATACAAGCTTATCATAGATACCAAGATTCAAATTTTAAAACTTATATAACTTTTATAGGTTTAATTCGAGAACCGAAGTATGGGCATTTGAAAGAACTTCACAGGGCAATTAAGCTCTGCAAAAAGACTTTAGTTTCGGCTGACCCAGTTGTTACTTCAATTGGGAGTTACCAACAAGTTTGTAGCATAAGTTTACATATTGCCTTAGTAACTTTCAGTGATATTATATGTATTCATTTAAGCTATTTTATTTTTAGGCACATGTATTTAAATCTGAAACAGGGGGATGTGCAGCATTCCTCTCAAACTATAGGACAGAAAGAATTTCACGTGTAATGTTCAAAAGCTGTTTTCTTATATATTTTACGATAACGTTAATTAATTAAAATGTTTTTGAAATCACGTTTTTCCTTGCAATTTCGAGCTTCATTTTTTAAATTAATTTATTGAAGTTGAGTAATTAAACTGAACCTGAGATTTACATAATCTAAAAAGGTCCTTTTTCGTAATTTAATTGTTAACGTGCATTGTTCTTGAATCTAATTTTTTTCTACATTGTGTCCTAAAAACTGAATACTCCAATTTTTTTAATACATTTGATCTTGCTTAATTAAAGAAAAGCATTTAAGTCTATATTAGCTATAACTGTTGTTTTTATACCTTTGTTTATACCCATTCTACTCGACAAATGTGCAATGTATTTTTATTTTATGAAGCTTTACGGTTTTTTTTTCAATTTTCTGTTTTCAATTTCTTTAAAAATTTGGAACCACGAACATATTATTATATACAAAAGCACAAATAATCATTTGGAAGCACAAATTTTAAAAATTTAACATAAATAATAAAATTTTATTCTAATCATTGGTGAATCCCATAAAACAAAGCCAGCTCCAAAAAAAATGCATATTCCACTTCCTTTCATTTCTGTAAATTCTTCATTGATGGTATAATTTCAACCCCTTGATTTTATTTCACACGGTAATGTTTTCCTTTTTCCTCTTTGCTTTGTCGAAATTTGCTTTCCACTTCTCACTTCGGTTATATTTAGTTTGATGCTTTTACAACCACTTCGTATTTAGATCCATGCGCCGACCACATCAAAATATGTAAGCATTATTATTAATTCATTGGTTTGATGGCCCATTGTAGGGTGTTATCCTCTTTTCGCAGCATTCGTGCTCAAATATAAGGTTGATTGGTGTTTTAAAATTTGACTAGCCTACTAAAGTTTCTTTTATTAAAAACGGTATGAATTTTTCTCTTTGGTTAGCTTTCGTTAGATTTGTTTACCAGTTTCACATTTTCGTAGACTTAAATTTGATTTGAATTATTATTTTATAAAAAAATACCATGTACTCTGATTTGAATTACTCTACATGATTTGAATTAGTAAAGCATCATAAAATATTAAAGCTATAGTTAATTGTTTTAGTTGATTATGATACTTTTATAGTTTTAGTCAAAAAAAATCGCTAAATAAATTAATGTACTGAAAAATCTCAATCGACTCCCAAATGCACAACTGTTATTAAATTTATATTTGAAAATTCAAAAGTAGAGAATGATCCGCACACTGAAAATTAATTTGTAATACGATCAGAATACTATTGGTTGCGAATGTACTTACATATTTTTCTCTATGGGCACCGAAATTTATTGGAAAAATTGATAGAAACAAAATTGTAGAATTCAGTCTATTACCATAGGTCTTACATAAGGTTTAAGAATCTCTCAAAAAATTACATGTAGTGTACGTTTGAAATTTTAAGTATGAATGTAATGTAAAAACAATTGGTGTGATATTGGTACGTGATTCTTTTTTGTTCTTCATCTGAAAGTTTGGATGATAGCTTTAGTTATTGAGGTGGTTATGCTTCTGATTTTGTAATCTTTACTGCAAAATTAAGATTTTCTTTCTACTTTGACGAAACTTTCCCATATCGGGTAAGCTTTTCCTAAATTTCCAAATATTTAATTTAATGAATTTTTCCCTTCTTCCAACCATATCATAAACAAGCTAAATTTAATTGAATAATATAGAACAGTGCGCAAGAGACAAGAACAGTGCGGGCATAATATCTACCATGTTTTAATTTCATATTGGTTTTGTTACAACTTTCACAGTGAATGTAGATTTCAGGTTATAGAAATATGCAAGTACAAAATGCATTTAAACATTCCTTCTACAACTAAATATTTTATTATTCTTTGCTGTAGGTACAAATGACTTCAGTGTTGAAATAGTTTACTCGGCTAAAATGCAAAAGTTAACAACAAGATAAGGGTTGCCACTTATATGAAGACCAAATTTGTACAAACAAAGCTGATTTTGATTTTTCCACATCCTCCTAAAATTATACTTATCCACTACTGTTTGTACTATGTATGAACATGAATTCTGAAAACCATTCTCTGTTAAATCATCTTGCTGTCTTATTTCTCTCTGCTCAGTTTGATTTTTCATTGACGTTTGCACCAGTTATTGTTACAATAACATTAATAATGTTCTGGGCATTCTCTGAAACCGCAACCTACAAACTATATATATTGGAGTCCATCAAATATAAACCTAGAAGAACAACTATGAAGCTACTGATCATGTTACTCTTTTGTTATCATACCTTTTTCATAAAGCTAGATAGATTTGCATTCAGTCTATATATTTGCTATACCAATTATGATAGGTATATTCATATTTATTAATATATTGATTCAGTAAACTTATTTCTTTGTCAATACTTATCGTATATATCAACAATATCATACACTTTTTTTTTCGTCTGTGTGTTGAAGTCATTTAAAAAATAATGTTGACACAATCAAATATAGGTCACAGTTTGTATGCTACATCAAAATATGCCTCTATTTCATAGTCGAAACATTATTTTATTACACTTTGGTCCTATTTTTTACAGTACCCCTTCTTTTTACTGCTTAGTGCATCTACTGTTTTCTTATTTGATTAATTATTTATTTATTTCCTTATGTATTGACAGGTATATCTTCCCATTTAAAACCTTATGCCTACATGTATGTTTGGTAGGGTAATACTATTTCACATTACTTCCTTTAGATAGAAAATTCTTATTATTTTAAAAATATTTTAATTCTTTAATTGCATGTAAAATATTTTTACCATACCCGTGTGCGAAGCACGGGTTCACACTAGTTCTTTAATATATATTTTACTTTTCTAAGAAATAGAAAAAAAACTACCAGCAAGACTTCCCACGTCGGTTAGTTAGCTAACTGCAATGTTCATATAATATACATGTAGCATCTTCGTTAGTCCAACTATGATTAGAATTAGGATGCGTTTGATTTGAAATTTAATCCACGGGGATGGGTACCCGCGGGGACCGCTCCTAATTGGGCGTGGATTCCCCGACTTGGCGGTAATGGAACGGTGGTGGAAACGGTTTCAATAACCGAAAGAGGGCTGGGACGGGTACATGGTGATACTATTTGCGCCCTATCCGACCCGGTATGTATTGTTCCTGTTTATAGTTTTAACGTGTGTATATGTATGTATATATATATTAAGAAAGAATTATCGGACCCCCTGACTATTTTAGTTTCATTTTGCTGCTTATGATTTGTCTAATTTTTAAATTATTAACAGCTATGTGTTTGGTTATGTTTTTTGTTTCAAACTGGAAGCACTACAAAAGAAGCACTGTTTAGCGACGGCTATTAGCCGTTGGCGGCCGTTGCTAGCCGTCGCTAGCCATCGCTAAATGGCGTTGCAAATTATCTCGTTGCAACAAAAGAAAGCGACGGCAAAAGCGACGGCTCCGTCGTTCTTTTTGCAACGACTTGTAACGGTTAAGTGTCCACGTGGAAGCAACCGTTGGGTTGTTGGTTTCTCGGGTTGTTGATGCAAAGCGTTGCAATTTAGCCGTCGCTAGCCGTTGCTAGCCGTCGCTATATGCGACCAATTGGCCGTCACTAGCCGTTGCGAGCCGTTGCAAATTTAGAACAAATTATCTGCTATATTGCAGCACCTTCAACCCTCAATCCCAATCAATCTAAATAATATAATTCCATCATTCCACACATATAATACCATTCCATTATACCATATAATCAATATCAACACAACCAAATCATCAAATATTGCATATTCCAACATATATTCACAAAATCATATAAGAAAATTGATGCAGCACAGCCTTTAAATTCACAAGACTTAGGTCGTCCACGACCTAAGGAAGAAATTATAGGTCATCCACGACCTAACGGAATGACTTTAGATCGTCCACGATCCAAAGAGAAGAAGGAAGAAGTGCAACAGTTGATTAACGTATTAATCAGTAAGTCGCCTCATTATAGGTCGCATACGACCTATAAGGAACGACCTAACAAGGGACAGGAAGAGGACAGTGGAAACAAGTTACGCAGAGAAGTCTTAAGTCGTTCAACGACCTACGACCTAGTTAGGTTGCGTGAAGATGTTGTGTCCTTAGGTCGCGAGGCCTTAGGTCGGTCAAGCTTAGGTCGCAGGATTGAGTTACAACCTATGATGAGTCGTGAGGAGCATTAGGTCGTGAGAGGAATTCCAGAAGCTAACTTCTTAGGTCGCTGAAGCTTGAAGCCGTGGATTCCTTATGCCGCTTTATTCTATGCCGTTGAATATTTTAAGTTGCTCAAGTATAGGTCGCAAGACTTAAGTCGCGGAGGATGTTATGTCGCTGCTGTTTTTAATCGTTGAACATCTTGTTAAGTCGTATGTTTTAGGTCGTTCTTTATAAGTCGTGTGAGTGGTATAGGGCGTGTAACTGTGTTGTAATGTTGAACCGTGTGAGTCTTTTAAGTCGCTGCCGACCTAAGTAGGTCGTAGGTCGTGTTGCTTAAGGTCGTGACCGACCTATGAGTTGTACAGTTTTCTGTGGCATGTGTTGTAAAGCTATAAATAGGCCGGTGGTGCCACTTGTAATAGTTTAGTTGATTTGAATAAAAACTTTTATTTTGTTAGCTTTGTGCTTTCACCAAATTGGTAGTTGAGTGTAATCTCCTATCTCTACTTTCGGTTAATTGAGTGCGCTCGATTCAACGATTGTTGAAGCCGATTCGTGGTATCAAGTGCGCTTGATCAACGCTTGAAGAATTGAAGATCTTCTTTCACGGTATAGTGCGCTATCAACGTGACGAAGATAGCTAGAATTCGGTATCTTCGGATCAACGAATTTGGGCCATTCAGTATTCTTCATTCCATCGATTGCGATTTTCATAGATTTATCATTTTTGTATTCCACTGCTGCATCATTTGGTATCAGAGCTAGACTTAGCCAATCATAGCTAAGCCGAGTCTTGGAGCCAATCTATTCGAAGTTGAAGTGTTAGCCGAACTTGAAGTATTGAGCCGAGCTAAGTAGAAGTTAATTGAAGTCGAACATCATTTGGAAAAGTGGTTGTTCATCGTGTTCGTCGCAAGTTGCAACAAGTTTGGAGTTTCGATCCGTATCATTTTGGATCTAAGTTTGAAAGGTGTTTGAATTTGGGCCGTGGAGTTTGCGCGCCAAGTTTTGAAGTTTGAAGTAGAGCCGAGATCAAGTGAAAGCCGTGCATCATTTTATCAAAGCCGAGAGTGTGAAGTACATCATTTGGTATCTTTTGATTTGTCCAAACCGAAAATTGAAGAGTTTGTGAAGTATTCAATCATGCCGCCGAGAAGAGCTAACCGTCATCAAAATGTTGAAGATTTGTATAGACGAGAAGATGCTGAACAAATGGAACAACGCATTAGTGACAAATTCAATGAGAAATTGGAAGGTTAGAGAAGCTCATGGTGGATATGAATCAACCCTTTAAGAAGAACATCGCCAATTTCAAACCAAGGTAGAAACAGGGTTTCGCCATCGGTTTCGGGAGAAAGGAGAATATCGCCACAATCTAATCAAGGAAGACGAAGTCATCGAGAATTTGAAAATGACACATATCGAGATGATGAAAGGCAAAGTAGAAGGGATAGGCGTGATCATAGAGATGTGGATGGATGGGATCGTTATCGAAGCACATCTATTGTTGATGAAGATGGTGATAGAGGAAGTTTTCATTATCGAGATCAAGGCCAAGGATGGAATCGAGATCGAGAGTTTGAGTATGATCGTCGATGGGAGTCGGGGATGAAAACTGAAATTCCAGAATTCAAAGGTGGAATGGTGGCTGAAGAATTTTTGGATTGGTTGTCTAATGTTGAGGAGATTTTTGACTTTAAGGAAGTTCCCGAGCATCGAAGAGTGAAGTTAGTTGCTACTCGTTTGAAAGGAAGGGCTATGGCATGGTGGCAGCAAACTAAACTAACACGGGAGAGGATGGGAAAGTCAAAGATTGAGTCATGGGATAAGATGAAGAAATTGATGAAAGCTACATTCTTACCGTATAACTATCAATCTCTTATGTATCAACGTTTGCAGAACTTGAGACAGGGAACCAAGTCTGTAAATGATTATGTGGATGAGTTCTACCAGCTAATTGCAAGAAATGACATCATGGAGACGGAGGATCAGCTGACAGCTAGATTTGTTGGAGGGTTGAGAATGCAGATACAAGACATGGTGAATATGTTTGATCCTAGATCTGTAGCTGAAGCACATCAGAAGGCTCTAGCTTGGGAGAAGCAAGGAAGGAGAGGTGGTGGTGTGTTTACAAATTCTAACAATCCAATGAAAGGGGCTAGTAGCAATGTGAATGTTTCGAAGGCTGTCGCAAAACCAGTTGTTAATGAAGTTACTAAGACCAGAATCAATAGTGGTATCAAATGTTTCAATTGTCAAGAAATGGGTCACAAGAGCAATGAATGTACGAAGCCGAAGAAACGAACGATGATTGTTGAGGCTGAGGAAGATGAGGTAGAAGCTGATTGTTCTAATTCACTACATGATGAGGAGGAAGAAGAAGTGTCGGGAGACGAAGGTTGTAATCTGATGATGAGGAGGTCTTGTTTGACACCAAAGCAAGAGGAGGATTGTAGTTGGTTGAGGAGCAATATTTTTCAGTCGACATGTACTATTCTGGGGAAAGTTTGCAAATTTGTTATTGATGCTGGAAGCTGTGATAATATAATTTCTTCAGAAGCTGTGAAGAAGTTATCATTGAAGACAGAGAAGCATCCGAAACCTTACAAGTTAGCTTGGTTGAGGAAAGGTGGGGAGGTGAAAGTTGGAAGAAGAGCTTGTGTGAATTTTTCAATTGGGAAGAAATACAAAGATGAAATTTGGTGTGATGTTGTAGACATGGATGTATGCCATCTGTTGTTGGGGAGACCGTGGCAGTATGATAGAGATGTGCAACATGATGGACGTACGAACAGCTACAGTTTCATGTTTGAAGGTACTAAGATCACTCTAGTTCCCAAGAAGCGACAGCAAGAGGAAAACAAGCTGGAGGAGATTGAAGAGTTGAAAACTTTATGATCATTGAAGGAGTTTGTTAAGGAGGAAGAAGATGAGCCTGAAGTATTCTTGTTGATTGGACGTGAGAGTCATAAAGTGGTTGAGATCCCTGAAGAAGTGAAACCAGTACTGGAAGAATTTGACGATGTATTTCCTGAAAAGCTACCAGCGGAGTTACCACCGTTGAGGGATATACAACACCAGATAGACCTTGTTCCAAGTGCTGTGTTGCCACATAAACCACACTATAGAATGAGTCCGAAAGAACATGAAGAGTTGCATAGGCAGGTAGAGGAATTGCTTGAACAGGGACGAATACAGGAGAGTTTAAGTCCGTGTGCTGTACCAGCATTACTTGTACCGAAGAAGGATGGTTCATGGAGAATGTGTACGGATAGCAGGGCACTGAATAAGATAACTGTCAGATATAGATTTCCGATGCCGAGGCTTGATTATCTATTAGATCAAATCAGTGGGTCTGTAATCTTTTCGAAGAATGATCTTAAAAGTGGTTATCATCAAATTCGAATTAGGCCGGGAGATGAGTGGAAGACAGCGTTCAAGACGAGGGAAGGATTGTATGAATGGCTGGTCATGCCGTTTGGTCTACCGAATGCACCGAGTACATTCATGAGGGTGATGAACCAAATTTTCAGGCCATACATTGGGAAGTTCGTGGTAGTTTACTTTGATGACATCTTGATTTACAGTGCTAGTACAGAGGAGTATGTTCAGCATTTGAGAAAAGTGTTAATTATTCTTCATGAAGAGCAATTCTATGCAGCTACAAAGAAGTGTGTCTTTATGGCGAGGAGTGTTTTATTTTTGGGGTATGTTGTTTCGAAAGAAGGAATACAGGTAGACCAAAGTAAAATTGAAGCGATCAGAGATTGGCCACAGCCCAAGACGATAACGGAAGTTCATAGTTTTCACGTGTTGGCTTCATTTTATCGAAGGTTTATTCCACACTTTAGTAGTGTGATGGCACCTGTTACGGATTGTATGAAAGGTAAACAGTTTGGATGGACGAAGGAAGCAGGGGTTGCTTTTGAGTGGATTAAAGAACTCTTGACGTCAGCACCAATTCTAGTATTACCAGATTTTCAATTGGTATTTGAATTACATACTGATGCGTCCAAGGTTGGGATTGGAGGAGTGTTGAGTTAGAGGGGACGTCCTATTGCATATTTCAGTGAGAAGTTATCAGGAGAGAAGATGAGATATAATACATATGATGTGGAAATTTATGATGTTGTACAAGCCATTAAACATTGGAGACATTACTTATTTCACAAGGAGTTTGTGCTATACACTGATCATGAGGCTTTGAAACATCTACAAGGGCAAGAGAAGATTTCAGCAAGGCATGCATCGTGGATTGCGTACCTGCAACAGTTTACGTTTGTTGTGAAACATAAATCTGGAGTTACAATCCGTGTAGCGGATGCGTTGAGCAGAAGAAACAATTTTTTAACTACAATGAAGATTGAAGTGACGGGGTTTGAAATACTTCCAGAATTATTTGTTGAAGATTCATACTTTATGAAGTTTGTAGATGAAGTGAATAAGGGAGAGACGGATGAGTTTATGATGGTAGATGGTTTTCTGTTCAAAGGAAATCGATTGTGCATACCTGATTGTAGTTTGAGAATGAAGATTGTAAAGGAGCTACATGAAGAAGGCCACGTGGGTAGAGACCGTACACTACAGCTGATTTCTCAATCTTATTTTTGGTCGTCGATGAGGAAAGAAGTGGAGAGGTTTGTTGAGAGGTGTCATATCTGTCAAGTCTCGAAAGGAATCGCTACAAACGCAGGATTATATATGCCGTTACCTGTACCTACTAAACCATGGGTTGATGTGAGTATGGACTTTGTGTTGGGATTGCCGAGAACGCAGCGTGGTAATGATTCTATTTATGTGGTGGTTGACTGATTTTCGAAAATGGCACATTTTATTGCTTGCAAGAAAACGGCGGATGCTGTTCATGTCGCTCAGTTATTCTTTAAGGAGGTGTATCGATTGCATGGGCTACCTGAATCGATTGTTTCAGACAGGGATACTAGATTTCTAAGTCATTTCTGGCTAAGTTTGTGGAAGATGGTGGGAATGAAGTTGAACTTTAGTAGCGCTTATCATCCGCAGACGGATGGACAAACCGAGGTTGTGAACAGATCATTGGGAAATTTGTTAAGATGTCTTGTGCAAGACAATCTGAAGAGTTGGGATATGAAGCTATGTCAAGCAGAATTTGCTCATAACCAAGCAGTAAACCGGAGTACTAGATTCAGCCCATTCCAGATTGTATATTCCAGTTTGCCGAAGGGACCGTTGGATTTAACGGTAATACCACAACCAACGAAGACAGTTAAAAGAGCTGCTGATTTTGTTGAAGGATTGACAAAGTGTCATAGAATCGTTCAAGAACGATTGGGAAAGGCGAATGAAAGGTATAAAAGATCTGCAGATTTGAAGCGAAGAGATTCTGGATTTAATGAAGGAGATTTGGTCTATGCTGTGTTAACAAAGGATCGTTTTCCAGCGGGTGCTTATAACAAGTTGAAAGCCAGAAAAATTGGTCCTGTAAAAATTGTGAAACGGATCAATGAAAATGCTTATAGGTTGAAGCTGCCGGAGGATGTATACACTTCTGACGTGTTCAATGTTAAACATCTCGTACCTTATTATGGGGATGAACAACCCGATGGGGAAAAACTTACAATTTCGAGGACGAAATTTTCTCAACCCGGGGAGGATGATGCAGCGCAGCCTTTAAATTCACAAGACTTAGGTCGTCCACGACCTAAGGAAGAAATTATAGGTCATCCACGACCTAACGGAATGACTTTAGATCGTCCACGATCCAAAGAGAAGAAGGAAGAAGTGCAACAGTTGATTAACGTGTTAATCAGTAAGTCGCCTCATTATAGGTCGCATACGACCTATAAGGAACGACCTAACAAGGGACAGGAAGAGGACAGTGGAAACAAGTTACGCAGAGAAGTCTTAAGTCGTTCAACGACCTACGACCTAGTTAGGTCGCGTGAAGATGTTGTGTCCTTAGGTCGCGAGGCCTTAGGTCGGTCAAGCTTAGGTCGCAGGATTGAGTTACAACCTATGATGAGTCGTGAGGAGCATTAGGTCGTGAGAGGAATTCCAGAAGCTAACTTCTTAGGTCGCTGAAGCTTGAAGCCGTGGATTCCTTATGCCGCTTTATTCTATGCCGTTGATTATTTTAAGTCGCTCAAGTATAGGTCGCAAGACTTAAGTCGCGGAGGATGTTATGTCGCTGCTGTTTTTAATCGTTGAACATCTTGTTAAGTCGTATGTTTTAGGTCGTACTTTATAAGTCGTGTGAGTTGTATAGGGCGTGTAACTGTGTTGTAATGTTGAACCGTGTGAGTCTTTTAAGTCGCTGCCGACCTAAGTAGGTCGTAGGTCGTGTTGCTTAAGGTCGTGACCGACCTATGAGTTGTACAGTTTTCTGTGGCGTGTGTTGTAAAGCTATAAATAGGCCAGTGGTGCCACTTGTAATAGTTTAGTTGATTTGAATAAAAACTTTTATTTTGTTAGCTTTGTGCTTTCACCAAATTGGTAGTTGAGTGTAATCTCCTATCTCTACTTTCGGTTAATTGATTGCGCTCGATTCAACGATTGTTGAAGCCAATTCGCGGTATCAAGTGCGCTTGATCAACGCTTGAAGAATTGAAGATCTTCTTTCACGGTATAGTGCGCTATCAACGTGATGAAGATAGCTAGAATTCGGTATCTTCGGATCAACGAATTTGGGCCATTCAGTATTCTTCATTCCATCGATTGCGACTTTCATAGATTTATCATTTTTGTATTCCACTGCTGCATCATTTGGTATCAGAGCTAGACTTAGCCAATCATAGCTAAGCCGAGTCTTGGAGCCAATCTATTCGAAGTTGAAGTGTTAGCCGAACTTGAAGTATTGAGCCGAGCTAAGTAGAAGTTAATTGAAGTCGAACATCATTTGGAAAAGTGGTTGTTCATCGTGTTCATCGCAAGTTGCAACAAGTTTGGAGTTTCGATCCGTATCATTTTGGATCTAAGTTTGAAAGGTGTTTGAATTTGGGCCGTGGAGTTTGCGCGCCAAGTTTTGAAGTTTGAAGTAGAGCCGAGAGCAAGTGAAAGCCGTGCATCATTTTATCAAAGCCGAGAGTGTGGAGTACATCATTTGGTATCTTTTGATTTGTCCAAACCGAAAATTGAAGAGTTTGTGAAGTATTCAATCATGCCGCCGAGAAGAGCTAACCGTCATCAAAATGTTGAAGATTTGTATAGACGAGAAGATGCTGAACAAATGGAACAGCGCATTAGTGACAAATTCAATGAGAAATTGGAAGGTTAGAGAAGCTCATGGTGGATATGAATCAACCCCGAAGAAGAACATCGCCAATTTCAAACCAAGGTAGAAACAGGGTTTCGCCATCGGTTTCATGAGAAAGGAGAATATCGCCACAATCTAATCAAGGAAGACGAAGTCATCGAGAATTTGAAAATGACACATATCGAGATGATGAAAGGCAAAGTAGAAGGGATAGGCGTGATCATAGAGATGTGGATGGACGGGATCGTTATCGAAGCACATCTATTGTTGATGAAGATGGTGATAGAGGAAGTTTTCATTATCGAGATCAAGGCCAAGGACGGAATCGAGATCGAGAGTTTGATTATGATCGTCGATGGGAGTCGGGGATGAAAACTGAAATTCCAGAATTCAAAGGTGGAATGGTGGCTGAAGAATTTTTGGATTGGTTGTCTAATGTTGAGGAGATTTTTGACTTTAAGGAAGTTCCCGAGCATCGAAGGGTGAAGTTAGTTGCTACTCGTTTGAAAGGAAGGGCTATGGCATGGTGGCAGCAAACTAAACTAACACGGGAGAGGATGGGAAAGTCAAAGATTGAGTCATGGGATAAGATGAAGAAATTGATGAAAGCTACATTCTTACCGTATAACTATCAATCTCTTATGTATCAACGTTTGCAGAACTTGAGACAGGGAACCAAGTCTGTAAATGATTATGCGGATGAGTTCTACCAGCTAATTGCAAGAAATGACATCATGGAGACGGAGGATCAGCTGACAGCTAGATTTGTTGGAGGGTTGAGAATGCAGATACAAGACATGGTGAATATGTTTGATCCTAGATCTGTAGCTGAAGCACATCAGAAGGCTCTAGCTTGGGAGAAGCAAGGAAGGAGAGGTGGTGGTGTGTTTACAAATTCTAACAATCCAATGAAAGGGGCTAGTAGCAATGTGAATGTTTCGAAGGCTGTCGCAAAACCAGTTGTTAATGAAGTTACTAAGACCAGAATCAATAGTGGTATCAAATGTTTCAATTGTCAAGAAATGGGTCACAAGAGCAATGAATGTACGAAGCCGAAGAAACGAACGATGATTGTTGAGGCTGAGGAAGATGAGGTAGAAGCTGATTGTTCTAATTCACTACATGATGAGGAGGAAGAAGAAGTGTCGGGAGACGAAGGTTGTAATCTGATGATGAGGAGGTCTTGTTTGACACCAAAGCAAGAGGAGGATTGTAGTTGGTTGAGGAGCAATATTTTTCAGTCGACATGTACTATTCTGGGGAAAGTTTGCAAATTTGTTATTGATGCTGGAAGCTGTGATAATATAATTTCTTCAGAAGCTGTGAAGAAGTTATCATTGAAGACAGAGAAGCATCCGAAACCTTACAAGTTAGCTTGGTTGAGGAAAGGTGGGGAGGTGAAAGTTGGAAGAAGAGCTTGTGTGAATTTTTCAATTGGGAAGAAATACAAAGATGAAATTTGGTGTGATGTTGTAGACATGGATGTATGCCATCTGCTGTTGGGGAGACCGTGGCAGTATGATAGAGCTGTGCAACATGATGGACGTACGAACAGCTACAGTTTCATGTTTGAAGGTACTAAGATCACTCTAGTTCCCAAGAAGCGACAGCAAGAGGAAAACAAGCTGGAGGAGATTGAAGAGTTGAAAACTTTGTTATCATTGAAGGAGTTTGTTAAGGAGGTAGAAGAGGAGCCTGAAGTATTCTTGTTGATTGGACGTGAGAGTCATGAAGTGGTTGAGATCCCTGAAGAAGTGAAACCAGTACTGGAAGAATTTGACGATGTATTTCCTGAAAAGCTACCAGCGGAGTTACCACCGTTGAGGGATATACAACACCAGATAGACCTTGTTCCAAGTGCTGTGTTGCCACATAAACCACACTATAGAATGAGTCCGAAAGAACATGAAGAGTTGCGTAGGCAGGTAGAGGAATTGCTTGAACAGGGACGAATACAGGAGAGTTTAAGTCCGTGTGCTGTACCAGCATTACTTGTACCGAAGAAGGATGGTTCATGGAGAATGTGTACGGATAGCAGGGCACTGAATAAGATAACTGTCAGATATAGATTTCCGATGCCGAGGCTTGATGATCTATTAGATCAAATCAGTGGGTCTGTAATCTTTTCGAAGATTGATCTTAAAAGTGGTTATCATCAAATTCGAATTAGGCCGGGAGATGAGTGGAAGACAGCGTTCAAGACGAGGGAAGGATTGTATGAATGGCTGGTCATGCCGTTTGGTCTATCGAATGCACCGAGTACATTCATGAGGGTGATGAACCAAATTTTCAGGCCATACATTGGGAAGTTCGTGGTAATTTACTTTGATGACATCTTGATTTACAATGCTAGTACAGAGGAGCATGTTCAGCATTTGAGAAAAGTGTTAATAATTCTTCGTGAAGAGCAGTTCTATGCAGCTACAAAGAAGTGTGTCTTTATGGCGAGGAGTGTTTTATTTTTGGGGTATGTTGTTTCGAAAGACGGAATACAGGTAGACCAAAGTAAAATTGAAGCGATCAGAGATTGGCCACAGCCCAAGACGATAACGGAAGTTCATAGTTTTCACGGGTTGGCTTCATTTTATTGAAGGTTTATTCCACACTTTAGTAGTGTGATGGCACCTGTTACAGATTGTATGAAAGGTAAACAGTTTGGATGGACGAAGGAAGCAGGGGTTGCTTTTGAGCGGATTAAAGAACTCTTGACGTCAGCACCAATTCTAGTATTACCAGATTTTCAATTGGTATTTGAATTACATACTGATGCGTCCAAGGTTGGGATTGGAGGAGTGTTGAGTCAGAGGGGACGTCCTATTGCATATTTCAGTGAGAAGTTATCAGGAGAGAAGATGAGATATAATACATATGATGTGGAAATTTATGATGTTGTACAAGCCATTAAACATTGGAGACATTACTTATTTCACAAGGAGTTTGTGCTATACACTGATCATGAGGCTTTGAAACATCTACAAGGGCAAGAGAAGATTTCAGCAAGGCATGCATCGTGGATTGCGTACCTGCAACAGTTTACGTTTGTTGTGAAACATAAATCTGGAGTTACAATCCGTGTAGCGGATGCGTTGAGCAAAAGAAACCATTTTTTAACTACAATGAAGATTGAAGTGACGGGGTTTGAAATACTTCCAGAATTATTTGTTGAAGATTCATACTTTATGAAGTTTGTAGATGAAGTGAAGAAGGGAGAGACAGATGATTTCTCAATCTTATTTTTGGCCGTCGATGAGGAAAGAAGTGGAGAGGTTTGTTGAGAGGTGTCATATCTGTCAAGTCTCGAAAGGAATCGCTACAAACGCAGGATTATATATGCCGTTACCTGTACCTACTAAACCATGGGTTGATGTGAGTATGGACTTTGTGTTGGGTTTGCCGAGAACGCAGCGTGGTAATGATTCTATTTATGTGGTGGTTGACTGATTTTCGAAAATGGCACATTTTATTGCTTGCAAGAAAACGACGGATGCTGTTCATGTCGCTCAGTTATTCTTTAAGGAGGTGTATCGATTGCATGGGCTACCTGAATCGATTATTTCAGACAGGGATACTAGATTTCTAAGTCATTTCTGGCTAAGTTTGTGGAAGATGGTGGGAATGAAGTTGAACTTTAGTAGCGCTTATCATCCGCAGACGGATGGACAAACCGAGGTTGTGAACAGATCATTGGGAAATTTGTTAAGATGTCTTGTGCAAGACAATCTGAAGAGTTGGGATATGAAGCTATGTCAAGCAGAATTTGCTCATAACCATGCAGTAAACCGGAGTACTGGATTCAGCCCATTCCAGATTGTATATTCCAGTTTGCCGAAGGGACCGTTGGATTTAACGGTAATACCACAACCAACGAAGACAGTTAAAAGAGCTGCTGATTTTGTTGAAGGATTGACAAAGTGTCATAGAATCGTTCAAGAACGATTGGGAAAGGCGAATGAAAGGTATAAAAGATCTACAGATTTGAAGCGAAGAGATTCTGGATTTAATGAAGGAGATTTGGTCTATGCTGTGTTAACAAAGGATCGTTTTCCAGCGGGTGCTTATAACAAGTTGAAAGCCAGAAAAATTGGTCCTGTAAAAATTGTGAAACAGATCAATGAAAATGCTTATAGGTTGAAGCTGCCGGAGGATGTGTACACTTCTGACGTGTTCAATGTTAAACATCTCGTACCTTATTATGGGGATGAACAACCCGATGGGGAAAAACTTACAATTTCGAGGACGAAATTTTCTCAACCCGGGGAGGATGATGCAGCACAGCCTTTAAATTCACAAGTCTTAGGTCGTCCACGACCTAAGGAAGAAATTATAGGTCATCCACGACCTAACGGAATGACTTTAGATCGTCCACGATCCAAAGAGAAGAAGGAAGAAGTGCAACAGTTGATTAACGTGTTAATCAGTAAGTCGCCTCATTATAGGTCGCATACGACCTGTCAGGAACGACCTAACAAGGGACAGGAAGAGGACAGTGGAAACAAGTTACGCAGAGAAGTCTTAAGTCGTTCAACGACCTACGACCTAGTTAGGTCGCGTGAAGATGTTGTGTCCTTAGGTCGCGAGGCCTTAGGTCGGTCAAGCTTAGGTCGCAGGATTGAGTTACGACCTATGATGAGTCGTGAGGAGCATTAGGTCGTGAGAGGAATTCCAAAAGCTAACTTCTTAGGTCGCTGAAGCTTGAAGCCGTGGATTCCTTATGCCGCTTTATTCTATACCGTTGATTATTTTAAGTCGCTCAAGTATAGGTCGCAAGACTTAAGTCGCGGAGGATGTTATGTCGCTGCTGTTTTTAAGTCGTTGAACATCTTGTTAAATCGTATGTTTTAGGTCGTTATTTATAAGTCGTGTGAGTTGTATAGGGCGTGTAACTGTGTTGTAATGTTGAACCGTGTGAGTCTTTTAAGTCGCTGCCGACCTAAGTAGGTCGTAGGTCGTGTTGCTTAAGGTCGTGACCGATCTATGAGTTGTACAGTTTTCTATGGCGTGTGTTGTAAAGCTATAAATAGGCCGGTGGTGCCACTTGTAATAGTTTAGTTGATTTGAATAAAAACTTTTGTTTTGTTAGCTTTGTGCTTTCACCAAATTGGTAGTTGAGTGTAATCTCCTATCTCCACTTTCGGTTAATCGAGTGCGCTTGATTCAATGATTGTTGAAGCCGATTCGCGGTATCAAGTGCGCTTGATCAACGCTTGAAGAATTGAAGATCTTCTTTTACGGTATAGTGCGCTATCAACGTGACGAAGATAGCTAGAATTCGGTATCTTCGGATCAACGAATTTGGGCTATTCAGTATTCTTCATTCCATCGATGCTACATCAAAAATCAACATAACCAAATATGAAAATCCACCAAACCAACCCACATAACTAAATTAAACAACCAGTACATATCAAGTGCCAAAGTATCAATGACAACAATCAAAATATCAAATCCACCAAAACACTAAGTATTAATCACAACATCTAAATTACCAAATGTCAAACCCCTCATAATATGTACATATATATATATATATATATATATATAAAGCGTACCCATCAAAACAAACCAACTAAGCATCATCATCATCTGTACCTCCTTCCCCAGGCATTGACCCATGCTCCTGATAGAAGGCAGCAATACGCTCATCTATCTGCGTCACCAAATGACTCTTCCGCCAATCATTAAACTCATCCAATTGTGTTTGCATCCGAGCAATCTCTTCCTCGTCTATGGTTCTCCTATATGCTCTTTAGAAATTAAGAGCCTGTGAAATAATTCAACTGAATAAGAAGTTCATGGCATACAATAACAATAAGAAAACTCAAGTTATCGGTAATAAACTCAAATGAATAAGAAGTTCATGGCATACATGTTTCTACTGTGTAAACGTTGAGTACATACCATATTGCCGAAACTGTAACGCCTGTTTCAACTTGCCGGTTCAATGATTGAGTCCCATATCCGATTAGACTCATCAACCGTAAGTGACTCCCATCTACTCGCTTGTATCGCTCAATCATTCTCTGCATTATATCTCTCCTACAATTATGAACAGATATTTGACATAATTGATATACAATTTACTTATTTACTGTGAAATAAACGAATATGAAATATTTTCATTACAGAAATAAACATATTTACCATTACAGAAGCAGCCTTGTCGTCCGACCAATCATATGAAACATTCCTATCCTCATCTGTATGCTCCACTACATGTGTGACTCTGAAAACCTTAGCCGCTGTAGGCTCCCTTCCATACTTTTCCCACTGAATATATACAAGAATAGATTATATTGATAAATTGCATGAGTATATAAAAAAATAGATTATATACAAGAATAGAATAGAATAGTTAATTTATTTACCAATTCCCTCCTATGTTGTTGGAAGGATTTAGAGCCACCACGATGTAAAGCAGGGTTTTTGTTCCTATTAGCCTTGTTTCTTGCCGATAATTCCTATTAATTTATACAGACTATTAAGTAAAATAATTCAACACATTTAAATGTAAAAATATAGTGACAATATAACTTACTTTGAATGCTTCCGATTCCCAATATTGTTGGAATCTAGCCCAAATATCATCCCCCATCCAACTTGGCTTTTCCCTTGAACTCTTAGCCCTTGAAAGAGTCTCTCTGTAATTTTTTGCATCTTTTTATTCCAATGATTTATAAAAACATCCATATCCTGCGGATCCACACGTACAGCTGCCTGCATATTGAATTATCATACGTGTTATGTAAAAGGGATTATATAATTAAAAAACAATGAGAAGAACAGAATACATAAAACTGATATCATAAGGCATGATGGCATATTGTTTTTTGTTTCATATAAGGCATAATTATATATTACAAAGTTGTACTTACCATAAGATCAGCCCATATTGCGTTTTTTATATGTGTTGGGCTGTTATCCCACTGAGGCCAACAGCCGGACATCCTACTTTTGTATGCTTCTTTTGATACTTATAAAATGAAATCGGACAGTTCCACCTCGAACCCTCTGTAGAAATGTTGATTTATATATTCAATATATTTCATATAATATAATTCAAATAAGTTTGATACATACTCAGCACTTTTCGGAACTATCTTCGCAACTCGACGGAGATCTGGCTCAGAGCTACTCGGACCTGCTCCAGTGAAGGCGACTGAGATGTACTACGTCGATAACGGCGCCTATCAGACATAGCTCCAAGTGAAGGTGAGTGAGATGTACTGCTTAGAAAAAAGTACTAATCATCACATAATTATTAGTCAAGTGGTAATCATCACATAAACATACTCTGCACATAATCATCGAAAAAAGCATACATAAAAAGAATAATGCATAACTCAGAATGATACAGATCATATATAGTCATTAGTATTATTACATAGCTCAGAATATTACATAACATAGTCATTATTGTTAATACATAGCTCAGAATTATACAACAAGTGATGCCATCTATGATCAGTCTTCATCGTATTCTGATTTAGACTCGGTCTCGTACTTTATATCATTCTCTTCAGTACTTACAAATGCATCTATTAAAACATTTGATTCATCAGTCAACGACCCTACATCAATGTCATCGGTTATCTCTATTTCAGTATTTGGCTCGAGATCCGCTTGATACGCTGCTTCATCTGGAATATTATTTCCATCAAATGTATATCTTGCCTTCGTTTTAAAAACAGCCCACCAGTCTGCTTTATATTTTTTTAAGAACGGATATGGAGCAAAATAAACTTGTAAAGCTTGCTTAGCTAATACAAAAGGATCATACTTATAGTAATGCGATGTATGCCTTATTTCAATTAGCTTATAATCTTTGTGCACATTAATTCCAGAGCCACGAACATTACTAAACCAGTTGCATTTGAATAAAACAACTTTCTCTGCAGGTTGTATATAATATGTCAACTCTAAAACTTGTGTTAAGACGCCGTAAAAATATTTTATATGCTCCTCTGAATCATCACTTCCTTTGACAAATACACCACTGTTATATGTTAATTTTTCAGCCCCGTAATCTTTGGTGTTGAATTTAAATCCATTAACGAAGAATATTGGATAAGTATTGACATTTCATTTTGGTCCTATAGCAAGATGTCGTAATCCTTCGTCAATAACATAGTTTCCTGTATCATGAACGTAGTTTGAAAACCATCCAGCAAATTCTTTACTGAGATCACCAGATGGATGTTGTGATTTGTATATGCTGCAAATATGTATTATATCCCTTTATAATTAATATATACATGTATAATTGAAATATATATGAATTCATAAGTACCTGATAAATAGTGCAACTTCAGCACAATTTAGAAGAACATATGTGTGTGCCACATGGTAATCTCTATCATCTAACCATATTTCCACACATTTTCCAGCAGGTCTTCCATGTTATCTAAAAATAGATAACATTGTTTCAGAAGAATCCTGCTCAATAGTTTCATCATTACGGGGAACACTTACGAACGATAAGTTCACATCGTTACTAAAGTAATGTGAGAAAAAAATGAAGCTTCTTCTTCAAGGTACGATTTGCAAATCGAACCTTCTACTCGTGCTTTTTGTCTAATTTTTTTCTTCAAATGATTCAGGTACCTATAACAAAATTAATTAAATTTATATGGTGGTACAAAAACAGAAATTAATTAAATTACCTCTCAAATGGATACATCCACGAATGAGTGCTTCAGATGGAAGATGAACAAGTAAATGCTCCATTACATTAAAAAAACCAGGCGGAAATATTTTCTCCAGTTTGCATAGAAGTACAGGGATTTCTGCTTCAAGTTTACGTATACGATCTACCTTTAACATCGTAGAACAAAGCTGTTTATAAAACATACTTAATTCTGTTATAACACTCCATATTTTTGCAGGCAACAGTTCTTTAAAAATCACGGGAATAAAATACTCCATCATAATGTGGCAATCGTGACTTTTCATCCAACTCAATTTGCTGTTTTTAAAGTCAACACATCTACAGAGGTTAGAAGAAATCCCATCAGGACATCTAAGTCCTTCCACCCACTTTAGAACGAGTTTTACTTCCTTGTTGTCTAGCTCATAGCATGCTTTGGGTTTCTTATTATCGTCGTATAATTGCAATTCAGGCCGCTTACAGAAGTGTAATATATCACGTCTTGAATTCGCATCGTCCTTGGTTTTCCCCTTCACATTCAAAATTGTGTTAAACACGTTGTCGAACACGTTTTTTTCATTGTGCATGACGTCAATGTTATGTCGGAGTAGGAGATTTTTCCAGTACGGTAACTCCCAGAATATACTTTGCTTGCACCAGTTATGAATGTCTGATTTACCTGGAATTTCAACCTGTATCCCAGTTTCATGTATCTTTGGGTAGTCTTTTACAATTTCATATACCTCTTCACTTGTCCAAACCTTAGGTGGTAGCATACTCTCTACTCTGTTAGCTTTAAAGTACTTTTTATCCATTTAAATTTATGATTGTTATGTAGAAAACACCGATGACAGTCAAACCAAGAAATTTTCTTCCCATACTTCAATGAAAATGCTCGTGTTTCATCCATACAATAAGGACAAGCTAGACGTCCAGATGTGCTCCAACCTGAAAGCATGCCATACGCGGGAAAATCACTAATAGTCCATAATAAAGAAGCAAATATACGAAAATTCCTTTTTCCCGAAATGTCGTACGTTTCAACTCCTTCTTGCCACAATGTTTTCAACTCGTCGATTATTGGTTGTAAATAAACATCAATTCCTTATGTTGGATCATCAGGACCGGGGACGACAATCGTTAGAAACATATATGGAGTTTTCATACACATCCATGGAGGTAAATTATAAGGAGTAATAATAATAGGCCATGATGAATATTTACTACCAAACTGAGAAAATGGCGAAAATCCATCTGTACATAAGCCAAGCCTAACATTACGGCTTTCTGCCGCAAATTCAGGATAAGTCTTATCGAAATGTTTCCATGGTTCTCCATCAGATGGATGTATCAAAGTTCCTTCTTCTGGTGTTCTCACACTGTGCTATCGCATATGACATGCTGTAGCAGAAGATGCATATAACCGTTGAAGTCTGGGAGTGATGGGTAAATAATGCATCCTCTTATATGGAACTTCTTTTCCTTTCTTTTTTCTTGGTTTGTATCTTTCCTCGTTACATATTCTGCATTTAGTAAGATGAGCGTCTTCTTTCCAATACAGCATGCAACCTTTTACACATGTATCTATCTTCTGGTACGGCAATCCAAAAGCAAACATAAGTTTTTTTACTTTATAATGACTATCACACATCAAATTATTAGGTGGCATGTGTCGTTTTGCAGTTTGTACAACTGTTGTAAATGCAGCTTCTGTAAGATTAAATTTCGATTTCATAGTGATGTATTCGACGGTTACAGATAATTCGGTTCCGCTTGTACATCCATCCCACAATGGCCTCTTAGCAGAATCTAATAAATCATAAATTTTTTTAGCTTCCGCGGTCGGCTCTTCGTCAACATTTTCATTCCCATCATCACCTTGGTCAAAGGTAGGAAACATTGATCGTGCATCATCTTGCACCATGTTTTCTATAGGATTGGTCATAGTATTATCATCCTCTAACACTACAGGATTAGATGTAGGTTGAACAAGTTCTCCATGACGATCCCATAAGTAATAATTCAGCAAAAAACCAAATTTGTACAAATGTACTTCTACTACATCTGATTTCCAATGCTTCAGATGTTTGCACTTTCTACACGGACAACGAATGTCTACGTTATTCGATTATTAGATTGAGCAAATCTAATAAATACTTGTACACCATTACAGAAACGTTCTTTTATTGATCCTTTCATACCTTTTCGAGGTTCATACATCCAACTACGATCGAAAAATAATCGAACATATTTCCTGATTTGTAAAATGTAGGTTAGAAGATTGAATAACATACTTCATATTAAAGTCTTGTAAAAATTCATATATAACCCTTTACTATTTTAACAAATTCAAATAAATATTGCATTCAAATTTTCAATTCTTAAGTTTATTGTTTTTTTACTTTGACGGCCGGTTATCCTACTTCCCATTACAAACACAATAACGTAATCATATTTTATAAATCATTTTAGGTTAAACGATTCTAAAAAATTTCGGCAGCACTTCCCTTTATTCCCTGTATCGTACACAAGGAAAAAAGGAAGTGCCATCGAAATTTCTGAACCGTTTAAACTGAAATGATTTATAAAATATGATTACATTATTGTGTTTGTAACTTGTCCAAATACTAGGAAAAATCCAACAAATGTTGTATTAGATGAATATATATGTCCGTTCTGTGGAAAAACGAATATCCATATAACGATCATATACAACACTTGTCAGACGGGGCCAAAAATTCTCTAAGGGGTTCACATAAATAAAGCGCAAATTAAAAAATATTAATATTGAAGTATTAGTGGTCTATAGTGAAATAATGATCTTAAATTTTTTTAGTAATGTAGCCAAATAGAATTCATTTAATTATGAATCAAAATCCATGCGAACTATCAGTAACTCGGAAAATTTGCCTTATCTCGCAAATGGGAACCATGAGTTACTATTTTAAAAACTGCAAAAACTATTTTATAATTCACTTAAATACTTAAATATTTATTAATTAAATCTAAATTTTTAAAACATATTTTAACTTTTGTTTAACTACATAAATTTTAATTAACGATTTTGTGAACTAAATAAGTAGTTAGCACTTACAACAGTATAACAAACATTCTCGTAAACTTATCAATAAACATATTATTCAATAATCATAGACTATTTTTTGGATTTTAAATTAGCCATAATTTTTAACAACATAGTAAACAATAAATTCACTAATTAATACCACCAAATCAACACTAATTATCATCACCTATTACGCAATAATCACCATTTTCAAACACATAATCAACTAATTTTCTAAATTAGGTTTACCATTATATACCCAATTCAAATAATAAACTATATACCATAAACTAATAACATATATTCATCAATTCTAAACCCCTAAATCATCCAATTCCAAATCCCTAAATCATCAACTAATTTAATTTAAACCTAAATTAAACAAAGATAATGAAAAATAGGAGATACCGGCAAGTTTGGAGAGGTTGAAATTAGCGACGGGAGGTTGCGACGGCTCCTGGCGGCGGAGGGCGGCGGCTGGTGGCGGATCTGAGGGGATTTGGGAGTAGATTGGGGAGAGAGTAATGAAAATGTGTTCTCTCGGCTGTAGGTTATTTACCGCGATAAGCGACGGCTAACGATGGCCGCTTTTTTAGCCGTCGCTAGGCTTTGTCGCTTTTCGAGGCCTTTCTAGTAGTGAAGACCTATCTTTTATCTTTTAGGGATCATGAAGTATAATTAATATTTTTTGATCTAAATTTAGAACTTTTGTTTTGTCATTTATTTTTATTTATTACTTTTTTTCTTTATCTTGCCTTAATCGTGAATATTTCTCTATTTGAATCCGCTGGGTATTAAACGGGGATGGGACGGAGATGAGGGGCATAAATGGATTGCGCGGACGGGTGCGGATGATGCGTTCTCCGCATATTACCCGCCTCATTTCCATCCATAATTAGAATGCGTTGCAAGCGGATAAGGAAAAATGGCGATACGACTACATTTACCTATGATGTGACCTGATCTGCCTTGTGCACCTGCCAAGCACACCAGGCCAGGCCAAGACGTATTGTTATCCCATTTTTGGTCAAAATTGGAATATCAGTGTTGGGTGCGTTTCCTCCACAACCGAACCAAGAAGAAGCAGCCAGCAAGCGTATCATCATCAAGGTCATTCGGCAGTCATCATGCGGCACTCAGGATGCCTTGGAACATTCGGCATTCCCAGTACAAAAGCTCATTCGGCATCACCTCATTCGGCATCACCTCATTCGGCACTACCTCATTCGGCATCCTCACAACTGCCGAACCAAACTATTTTCGACCTCATCACCACCACCGGTCCAAGACTCATCACCGAACCGAGCCCCTACCACCGGTCCAACTCCATCCCTAAGCCTCGCCGAACCACCAACGCCGGACCACATAGCTCATCGCCGGACCAACTCCTCCACAGCTACGGCCGAACCAAAGCTTCGCCGAACCAGAACGCTGCCAGGCCAGATTGCTTCAGCCCAGGCCCACCAGCAGCTATATACATCCAAGACCCCTGCCCCCAACCTCACTCTATAAATAGAGGGGCAGGGGTACAACAATGGAGGAGAAGTTTGAGAGCTCAAGCACGGAAGGAACTTTCAAACACTTTTAGATACTTGTACCAAAGCTTTGTACTTGTAATCTGAGATCTAAAGGAGAAATAACATATAAAGTGGACGTAGGCACGTTCTAGCCGAACCACTATAAATCTGCGTGTCTTTTTACAGTTTAGCCCCTGCTTTTCATATATTTGCATAAATCACCCAAATCACTAAGAACAACATAAGATCTACTAAATCATACAACTTTGAGGTGTTTGTCCATTTTTTGTGCAAACATTTTTGGTGCTTTCACTGAGAAGAACAAGGGAATCTCAGATCTGAAAGAAGAAATTTAGATCCAGAAAACGGGTTCCTAGATCTAGCTTTTAGAAGACGAAGAAGCCTCATACAAGGAAAAGCGCTATGGAAGGAACTCAGCAAGGGGGCAGCCAAGAGGCGTCCTCTCATTCAAACTTTCCTTCTACCATGAAGCAAATAGCTGGGGGCAACCACCAAGGACCAGAAACAAGGAGCATGCGAAGCCCCTCACTCAGTTAACATCTGTCAAACATCCAAAGAAATGAGAATTTGATGCCGACAAATTTGCTTTCACCAACACAAGTTCTTGAGCGAAGCATACCTCGTTGCCAACAAGGCATACTTCGGAGGGCCACAACGGTGGAATAAGAACGACCACCGCCCGCACCAACTGAAGAAGGCTCGAGATCAAGACGTCGGCTTGTTATCCATTGATTGAGATAATAACGACGAACGAGCAGCAAACTCCACACGGATACGGTTAAGTTGTTTACACATGTACAGGACCACGAACGATCCTCAGGCATGCTCTGATACAACTATAAACCACATCGATATAGGCGTTTGCACTCCGACGTCACTGCTTTGCTTTTGTTCTTTACTTCTTAAATCTGGATTTGACTTTGCTGAACATTTCTATTTTAAATTTCATTAGTTGAATGGAAATATTGGTTTTGATAATTCTAAAATGGCTAAGCTACTTACACATGTACGGGATCGCGAACGATCCCTAGGCATGCTCTGAGATAGTGATAAACCGCCACAACAGACAATCCAGAAACTCACCCGAACGTGAATCTGGTTTGGATGGTATTAAGTCCCCCCCGGGCACACATCAGCTCGCCTCGAACGGCACCCCGACCGCGAACGGTCACAACTCGCCGCGAACGGCACCCGACTTCGAACAGTCACAACTCGCCTCGAACGGCACCCCGACCGCGAACGGTCACAATTCGCCTCGAACGGCACCCGACTTCGAACAGTCACAATCTCGCCTCGAACGGCACAACTCATCTCGCCACAAGTGGCTCGATCGCGAACGGTCGCCATTTGAGGTCCACCCCCTGACCGCCAACAGTCGCACCTTACCACGAATGGCTCGATCTCGAATGATCGTCATTCGAAGTAAGGCGCTTGACCGCGAACGGTCACATTTCACCCCAAGTGGCTTGATCGCGAACGGTCGCCATATGAGGTCCGCCTTCTGACCGGGCTCGGTCGCACTTTACCTCGAATGACTCGATCCCGAACGATCGTCATTTGAAGTAAAGCGCTTGACCGTGAACGATCACATTCCACCACAAATGACTCGATCTCAAACGATCGTCGCACGGATTTAGACGCTTGACCGCGAACGGTCGCACTTCACCTCAAATGACTCGATCGCGAACGGTCGTCATTTGAAGTTAGGCGCTTGACCACGAACGGCCGCGCTTCATCCCAAGTAGCTCGATCCCGAACGGTCGTCATTTGGGGCCATATAAAACTATCACGCTCTTTACAGGTTGTTGACAGGATACGAACATCCAGCTCATGGCATTACAAAACACGTCTTCCTACTGCAAGTCATGTTTTGGGGGGCAAAGTGTTATCCCATTTTTGGTCAAAATTGGAATATCAGTGTTGGGTGCGTTTCCTCCACAACCGAACCAAGAAGAAGCAGCCAGCAAGCGTATCATCATCAAGGTCATTCGGCAGTCATCATGCGGCACTCAGGATGCCTTGGAACATTAGGCATTCCCAGTACAAAAGCTCATTCGGCATCACCTCATTCGGCATCACCTCATTCGGCACTACCTCATTCGGCATCCTCACAACTGCCGAACCAAACTATTTTCGACCTCATCACCACCACCGGTCCAAGACTCATCACCGAACCGAGCCCCTACCACCGGTCCAACTCCATCCCTAAGCCTCGCCGAACCACCAACGCCGGACCACATAGCTCATCGCCGGACCAACTCCTCCACAGCTACGGCCGAACCAAAGCTTCGCCGAACCAGAACGCTGCCAGGCCAGATTGCTTCAGCCCAGGCCCACCAGCAGCTATATACATCCAAGACCCCTGCCCCCAACCTCACTCTATAAATAGAGGGGCAGGGGTACAACAATGGAGGAGAAGTTTGAGAGCTCAAGCACGGAAGGAACTTTCAAACACTTTTAGATACTTGTACCAAAGCTTTGTACTTGTAATCTGAGATCTAAAGGAGAAATAACATATAAAGTGGACGTAGGCACGTTCTAGCCGAACCACTATAAATCTGCGTGTCTTTTTACAGTTTAGCCCCTGCTTTTCATATATTTGCATAAATCACCCAAATCACTAAGAACAACATAAGATCTACTAAATCATACAACTTTGAGGTGTTTGTCCATTTTTTGTGCAAACATTTTTGGTGCTTTCACTGAGAAGAACAAGGGAATCTCAGATCTGAAAGAAGAAATTTAGATCCAGAAAACGGGTTCCTAGATCTAGCTTTTAGAAGACGAAGAAGCCTCATACAAGGAAAAGCGCTATGGAAGGAACTCAGCAAGGGGGCAGCCAAGAGGCGTCCTCTCATTCAAACTTTCCTTCTACCATGAAGCAAATAGCTGGGGGCAACCACCAAGGACCAGAAACAAGGAGCATGCGAAGCCCCTCACTCAGTTAACATCTGTCAAACATCCAAAGAAATGAGAATTTGATGCCGACAAATTTGCTTTCACCAACACAAGTTCTTGAGCGAAGCATACCTCGTTGCCAACAAGGCATACTTCGGAGGGCCACAACGGTGGAATAAGAACGACCACCGCCCGCACCAACTGAAGAAGGCTCGGGATCAAGACGTCGGCTTGTTATCCATTGATTGAGATAATAACGACGAACGAGCAGCAAACTCCACACGGATACGGTTAAGTTGTTTACACATGTACAGGACCACGAACGATCCTCAGGCATGCTCTGATACAACTATAAACCACATCGATATAGGCGTTTGCACTCCGACGTCACTGCTTTGCTTTTGTTCTTTACTTCTTAAATCTGGATTTGACTTTGCTGAACATTTCTATTTTAAATTTCATTAGTTGAATGGAAATATTGGTTTTGATAATTCTAAAATGGCTAAGCTACTTACACATGTACGGGATCGCGAACGATCCCTAGGCATGCTCTGAGATAGTGATAAACCGCCACAACAGACAATCCAGAAACTCACCCGAACGTGAATCTGGTTTGGATGGTATTAAGTCCCCCCCGGGCACACATCAGCTCGCCTCGAACGGCACCCCGACCGCGAACGGTCACAACTCGCCGCGAACGGCACCCGACTTCGAACAGTCACAACTCGCCTCGAACGGCACCCCGACCGCGAACGGTCACAATTCGCCTCGAACGGCACCCGACTTCGAACAGTCACAATCTCGCCTCGAACGGCACAACTCATCTCGCCACAAGTGGCTCGATCGCGAACGGTCGCCATTTGAGGTCCACCCCCTGACCGCCAACAGTCGCACCTTACCACGAATGGCTCGATCTCGAACGATCGTCATTCGAAGTAAGGCGCTTGACCGCGAACGGTCACATTTCACCCCAAGTGGCTTGATCGCGAACGGTCGCCATATGAGGTCCGCCTTCTGACCGGGCTCGGTCGCACTTTACCTCGAATGACTCGATCCCGAACGATCGTCATTTGAAGTAAAGCGCTTGACCGTGAACGATCACATTCCACCACAAATGACTCGATCTCAAACGATCGTCGCACGGATTTAGACGCTTGACCGCGAACGGTCGCACTTCACCTCAAATGACTCGATCGCGAACGGTCGTCATTTGAAGTTAGGCGCTTGACCACGAACGGCCGCGCTTCATCCCAAGTAGCTCGATCCCGAACGGTCGTCATTTGGGGCCATATAAAACTATCAAGCTCTTTACAGGTTGTTGACAGGATACGAACATCCAGCTCATGGCATTACAAAACACGTCTTCCTACTGCAAGTCATGTTTTGGGGGGCAAAGTGTTATCCCATTTTTGGTCAAAATTGGAATATCAGTGTTGGGTGCGTTTCCTCCACAACCGAACCAAGAAGAAGCAGCCAGCAAGCGTATCATCATCAAGGTCATTCGGCAGTCATCATGCGGCACTCAGGATGCCTTGGAACATTCGGCATTCCCAGTACAAAAGCTCATTCGGCATCACCTCATTCGGCATCACCTCATTCGGCACTACCTCATTCGGCATCCTCACAACTGCCGAACCAAACTATTTTCGACCTCATCACCACCACCGGTCCAAGACTCATCACCGAACCGAGCCCCTACCACCGGTCCAACTCCATCCCTAAGCCTCGCCGAACCACCAACGCCGGACCACATAGCTCATCGCCGGACCAACTCCTCCACAGCTACGGCCGAACCAAAGCTTCGCCGAACCAGAACGCTGCCAGGCCAGATTGCTTCAGCCCAGGCCCACCAGCAGCTATATACATCCAAGACCCCTGCCCCCAACCTCACTCTATAAATAGAGGGGCAGGGGTACAACAATGGAGGAGAAGTTTGAGAGCTCAAGCACGGAAGGAACTTTCAAACACTTTTAGATACTTGTACCAAAGCTTTGTACTTGTAATCTGAGATCTAAAGGAGAAATAACATATAAAGTGGACGTAGGCACGTTCTAGCCGAACCACTATAAATCTGCGTGTCTTTTTACAGTTTAGCCCCTGCTTTTCATATATTTGCATAAATCACCCAAATCACTAAGAACAACA
Source organism: Allium fistulosum (assembly GCA_030737815.1). NCBI lineage: Eukaryota > Viridiplantae > Streptophyta > Magnoliopsida > Asparagales > Amaryllidaceae > Allium > Allium fistulosum. The sequence goes on along the minus strand of CM060905.1, from coordinate 743,511,866 downwards.
TAAGATCTACTAAATCATACAACTTTGAGGTGTTTGTCCATTTTTTGTGCAAACACGTATGACCAAGGTGCCCAAGCGGCTATAAGACTAATAATGCTTGGATTCCTTAATCATCTAAAAGAAACGGTCCCAGAAAAGCCGCTACCAATTCATGCCACTGTTTGGGCAGGATGTGCTTGTTTGGGTATAAAGGCATTAGCCTATATATGTACAAGAGCAGATCAAATGGTTACATTTATGCATAGTTGTATAGCCACCTTTTGAGTTTTCATGCTTTTTACATAGCTGCATAGGACAAACAAATGAAGCTGGGAGCTATATGGTACAAAATATGAAAAGCAGACTGTAGATAAGACAGGTCACATAATCTCATAACTATATACATTATAGAGTTTAATATTATATGCAAGTAGTTTTACATTTATGCATTCACGTTTCTTATTACTCGTAAATACTAGAGGGATTTGAACTAGCCTGGCTTGTATCTTTTCACAAGCAATAGTGGACGGGACGTCATGGAACTGAAGTGCCCAGTTGAATGGCTTGTTGTAGGCCTGGATATGCCAGCATTTTCCGATAGCTGTCATATTATGGGTAAATTGAATTGTAATTAAATTTAATAACATTGTCAAATACCTACACATAAGGGTGGGCATAAACCGCACCGCTATATGGAAACCGTCCGCACCGGACCGTAAAAATGATGTGGAAACCCGCACCGAATCTTCTAACCAAAGCAGATACCCCGAACCGACCCGCATCGATGCGGTTCGGTTGCGGTTTGGACGATTGAACAAACCATATTAAACCGGACCGAACCGAAAATTTACACCAGTAATCTTATGATAAAAATATAAGCAACTCATATCTTATTTTAGATTCTAACAATGTACATTCTATTTTTAGGGTATGTTGTTGTTATATTAATAATAATCGCTGTCATAAAGGAAGAAGTTATAGTTTTGGTATAATATTTTTCATTTCATTTTGTTGGATAAATGCTAATTATAATCTTATTCTAGTCATTTATCTTAATAATTATGCATTGATTAATGTTGATGTATGGTTAATCTACCAAAATTCTCACTTGTAGGTAAATGTCAAATTGAAATATTCATACAATTAAAAATTAATCTTTCATTTCAGTATAACATTGTGTGTTTTAACCTTTAAGTATAAAAATTTCACATAGTTGCCTTCGTAAATTGATTGTTGATAAAAATAATTCTCTTATTTTATATTTAATATGGGTTCAAACCGGATCGCACCGAAACCGAACCGTATTACATTCAAACCGGACCAAAATCGAACCGTTTAAATGATTAGCATAATGGTTTGTATTTTTGATTAACCATTTGATGCAGTGCGGAAACGGTTTGGACTTCAAACCGCACCAAACCGACCCGCAACCACCCCTACCTACACATAGGTTTGTTGGGATCCTTATATAGAGAGTCGAGAAAATAAGCTCACAGATGAAGTTTATTTATATAATGGTCTAATGCTCAATTTAGAGTACAAAAGCATGGAATTTTGCATTCAACGGTAGAATCTGGAAATGAAGTGCAGTGCTACAAGGAAAACAATATCAGAGGCTACAGAGTTGGTATGAAACTTTTTACATTTATTTTTCCCTTTTTTTAGTTATTACTACAGAACAAAGATTACTGTATACAGCTTTTTTTTCCATAGATGCAGGCAATCCGGATAGATATATGGCAGTTGAATAAAAATAGGATTTTTTTTAATTTAGACAGTTTTATCAAACTAATTATACAAATAGGTCACTTTCGAAATTGTTTACAAATATTGACCATTTTTCGAAGTTATCAGCGCCATGTTTGCAAAAAGTGTACTGACCCATTTGAAAAGCTGCCCTTAATTAACACACAATCAATACTGATGACCATTGAAAATGTGACTGTGTTATTTTGCTAAAAAATATTGACACATTTCAAAATACCATCCATATAAACATTTAATATATATATATATATATTGGTGACATTTGAAATGTCGTTATTACATTTCTACTAACGTGACGCTGACATGATTGGTCTATATATTTGTAAATGGTTTTCAAAGTGGCATATTTAGCCAAGTGTTTAATGTCTTTGGTGTTGAGCAGGTAATCGTAAAAAATCTAGTCAACATCGTTTTTTTTTTTTTTTATAATGCAGTCGGCATAGAAATTTGTGGTAGTAGTTTTCTACCATGTTTTTTTGGTTTGGCATGGAATTTGTGAACTATGATATGATGTATGATGCAGTTGACTTTTTTTGGAAGTGAACTACAATGACTGATTTGACCTACGTGAGGGTGTAAATAGGCCTGTCAATGGGTCGGGTTGGGTCGGGTTCGGGTCGGGTCAACTCGGGTGCGGGTTGATTTTTAAACGAGTCAGATTAACCCGTTTATTAAACGGGCGGGTTTCGGATTGACCCGATTATATATCAGGTGGGTTTCGGGTTGATTCGTGTAACCCGTTAAGAAAAATATTTGTATAAAGAAATGGAAATGAGCATGAAAATGTGGTAAGTTGTTAAATGCGAATGTGTAGGAATAAGTGAATGACAACAATACCCTTCTTTTGCGAGGTAAGATGAGAATTTTAGAGCAAAAGAAGGGTATTGTTGTCATTCTTTTATTACAAATGTTCATTTTTGAAAGTTTATTCTCGCTTTGTTGATTCATTTTTATTATGTTATTTATTTACTTTGACAATGACATGCTACTATAAATGTTAAACGTGTAATGATACTACAGGGTTCTTCTGAAAGTGTATTATTTACTTAATAGCTAGGTTTAAAAAAAATTAACGCTGACAATAGTGTCAGATATGTATGTAAACAACAAGAATTGTAAGTAAACAATGTTTGGCAGTATCAATCATAAGTTGTTGCACTAAGGATTTACCTTCCATCTAACCGTATTAGCTTTTGCATCATTTTTAATTTTGGACATTTACATGAAAAGACTTTTATATTTATCTCCGCCCTAAGCCACACAACCATAGTTTTGTAGATCGAATCGTGAATTGAACTGTATTGATGCAAGGTCAAAATTTATAGTGGTTTAACCGGTCAAACCGTGGGAACCGTCTTTATCGTTAATTTCTATTTTTCTAATTTAAATGTAAAATTATTTCAATTAATGTAAAATTTTAACCAATTATGATTAATATATATAACTTTAAATCAATTTTTTTTGAACATTTCATAACATATATTAATTGAAATAATTCTATAATAATTTTATTAGAGTAAAATTGTAAATTTCCTTATTTTTTAAGATGAAAGAGGGTCAGTTCAACAATAATTTGTAAAATGTACACTACTAATATATTATGTAGTTTGAAATTGATAAGATAATCCAAAATTTAGTAGCTAAGGTTATGAAATTATTTGTTAAATTCGTTATATGTAAAAAAAAGTGTGAAGTTATAGTTTTTCCTCAAAGTTGAATAACCATGTGGTTTAAAGAGGTCGGTTTAGAGGTTTTTTTTAAGGGTTTTGATGTTAAACCGCGGGTTCATGTACGTGTGGGATTATTTTATTTTCAAAGTTGTAGCATTCCAAAATCGAAGGTTAACTGTATTATGTGGTTCAAAATTGATAAAATAATCCAATAATTTAGTTGCTGAAGTTATAAAATTATTTGTTAAATTCGTTATATGTAAAAAAAAGTGTGAAGCGATGGTTTTTCCTCAAAGTTGAAGAACCGTGTGGCTTAAAGAGATCGGTTTAGAAATTTTTTCAGGGTTTTGATGTTGAACCGCGGGTTCATGCACGTGCAGGATTATTTCATTTTCAGAGTTGTAGCATTTCAAGGTCGAAGATTAACCGGGGTCGAAATGAGGTTGGGTTGAGTCTTTAAAACACACACAACGCTCATATCCATCATGTTTTTAACAAGTAACTTTCATTCAGTGGACATTCTACACATTTTTAAGAATTTAGTCATTTTTTTCCTTATTACCTTCATATTTATCGGCTCTCTCACAAGACAATTAGGTTTTAATTTTTCTACAACCTTGTAACGACGCAAATTTTTAGGATAAATATATGCGAAAATATTACGACATATCTAAATGACCTTATTTTGAGTTGAAAATTTATAGAAGTTTGAATTTAAGAATTTTATAATTTAGACGAACTTATGTAAAGTTTTGAAACAACAACTTTATTTTAGGCATAACTTTTGGCTGTAATCGAATTAGTGATCTAATCTTTTTTTAGTGCCATAACTTCATATTTATCGACTCTCTTACAAGACAATTAGGTTGTAAGTTTTCTCGAACCTCGTAACAACGTGTATTTTTTAGAATAAAATACGTAGGGAAAATATTATAAGCACATTTAAATGACTTTATTTTGAGTTGAACATTTGTAGAAGTATGAATTTCAGAATTTTAGGTCAAGCAATAAATGTTTTAAAACAATAACTCTATTTTAGCCATAACTTTTGGTTGTCCAATCAAAGATCTATTCCTTTTTCGATGCGTAGATTATTTCTCGTAGTTGTCTGCAGAAGGTCAAAATAATGATTTGGACTATCCATTTAAACATTATTCCCATTTTAAGGTTTTAAACTCCAGCATATAGAAAGTAATAAGTGAGTAGGCATGTCCATTAGCCCATTTCGGGATTAACTAAAGTAATTAGAATTAAAAACATACCTCCAATGCCTAAAGTCGGCTTTATGATCATTTCCTAGACATTTACAAACCCCCGATTACATTAAAACTACCAAAATCCATCAATTAAGGTATAAATAAGAGATTTTGCAAAATAAACCATGGGAATTATTGGAGGCAACAAAATCAACGTTAGAGGTTTTGTAATTTAGGATTACTTCACTATTCAGAATTTAATTTGGTTTTTTGTCAAGTTTGAGCTAAGTGGTTCTAAACCTTGTAATCCATTTTGATTTATATGTATATACATATGGCTACAATTTTAAGAAGTTTAATTCGGATAAAACTACATGTATCTGAAATCAAATATAACTTAAAAAGAAGTTATAGAGGATTATTCAATTTTGGGTTTTGGGCTAAACTGAGTATTGAATTAATTAGGAATTATATCCCGTATTTAGAGTTGGAATTTGCATGAAATGGCATACATGTTCATTTATTCTTTTTTGTCCCGCGTTATTTAACCCTAAAATTAGATTTTGATTGTAAATTTATATAGAGAATACATGTTATATGTTATTCCTATGGTTGATTGGTGGATGTTATTAGTTGATATAGTTGATTGCAGCAGTTTTTTTACATGTAATTTTAGTTGAACCTGATTGATATGCTTGATTAGTATACCTTATTACATGTATGTTGCGTAAACGATTGTTTAGGGATGAGAATGCATTTGTGAGAAATAGAGCAATTAATCGAGTTCTAAACACTAAACACGAACAAGAAAAAATTGCAGGATCATGATCAACATGGGATCTGTGCTAGTCCATACAAATGATATAAAGAAACTCATGGGTGATCGAGTACAAGGGATAGTGAGAGGAAGATAAAGAAAGAGAGATAGGAAAGAAGCAAAGTATGAGAAAATGGACTTCGTATAGAACCACACAATCGACAGGAATCGTTACTGATCCAAAAGGGATTTATACTAAGCCAAACTTTCAAGAGCCGTTACTTCTTGGTTTCAACACAATTTCGGTGACACTTATCTACGGTTATAGAAATTTCAAGAACTAAATTTCTACAAATTTTGGTGATATTTTCAGATCTTTAGTTTTCAGACCTATGAAAAAGTAAGCGAGCGAGCATCCAAGGGACAAAATGAATGGATTTTAAGTAAACTAATGATGTGACGAGTTAACATGGGTGTATAGCAACTATTATAGGACAACAGGAGCTGGAACTAACATATTTAAGAAATTAGTATGCAGATCGAGAACACTATACTACAAGAACGACTGTCCAAAAGGAGCTGTGGTAATTGAGGTCGCAAAGACTATTACATTGAGACTATTATCACAGATGGGAACATTCATTACGAGAGTGTTACTGACAGGGTTACACTCACCATGAGAGCATTAGCGATAGTGTCATTGGCGGGGTCTTCATTTGTACGCCACTTGTCAACCCTAATGAACTTCTAAAGGAAGTAGTAGGTGTCGTTAACTTGAGTGATGTGGTCATGGGAAGTGTAACGATCCACCTTTTCGACCCTCAAAATTCAATACAAATACATCCATGGTATTCACCTGCCAAACATCCAAGTGTCGAAAAGACAAATTGTTGGGGTGAAAGAAAAGAAAAGACAGAACATAATCTCTCACCGTGACGAGTAATATATGATATACAACAGATCTTTACCAAGAAGAAAACTTTAATATCAACAATCAGAGTAACTAATCTATCATCATCCTGGACAGTTATAACAGTCTGTCCTCACAAATATTGATAAATATAAAACAAAAAATGCAGCGGAAAATAAAATACGTGAATAGGTCTTGGATTCATCCGGCTTGTCTTTTGAAGTTCTAAATCTTCCATAACTAAATTTGGAAATATACTCGGGTATGACCCGAGCATTATACGAAAATAACATTCGGATCTGTTCGATAAACTGTCGTGAGAAACACAAATCATTTGGATTATTTAATGTTATGAAACTCTTTAAAAATAAAGGTATCTCATAAGATCACGCCGCACATAAACACGGGTGGGTTTTTACCTTACAATAACCAAACCATTTTATTAGAAAATCTAGTGATATTATAATAATAACTAGGGTTTAAAATAAATACTCAACATAGCTGGAATGGTTACATTAATTACATTCAACAACCTATTTAGTATACAACTAAGTTTGTATGGCACGTATTGGAAAATGGATTACATCAATGACAAGACTACTAGGGTACCGCCTGTCACAGTGTACCTCTAGAGAAAATGTTCTCAGAGCCTTAGCCGACTCCCTGCAAATCAGGACTAGCCTACCCATTCCTAGATAGTACTGAATATGTCAATTCTCCGGTTACAGTTTACAACTGTACTGGGCCCCCGTTAGACATAAATCCATAAATTCCGATCTAGATCGGGTGATGATCATACCCTAACGGTAGCGACCCGCATAACCCTGAAGCATATTTCTTATTTTAGTCATTACCAAGTGTGAGGCATGAGGCTACATTTTACCTTTTTAGCAAATCTCACCTGGAATGCTAACATTGCCCCCCATGCACCAGTGTAATGCCAGCATTCATTCATACAAGTTGTTTAGGATATGAACAAACCAAAGGCACAACTTCTACTACATCCTTTTTGGAACCGCCCTCAGGATTAGTAGTAAGTAGCCTTTACACTTCAAAGAACTCCGTCTTCGATTTTCATCATCTTCAAGATGTCCCCAATTCGAACGCTTATGCCAGTTCGAAGTGGTTTTCGAATAGCTCATGCTTATCTGATTTCGATCTCTCCGAACCAACAAACGATAGTTTTCAAAACTAACCAAAATTTGGTAGTCGATTATTTAACTATCAAATAATAAATCAACCAAATCAGGGATTTAATTTCATATGGAATCCAAGCATGATTAAGCATATATGCAACCACCAAGCCTCTTTAATTAATCCTTTTATTAATTAAAATCACTTTGTAAATACTTATAAAAATATACTTATACTTATCGTATCAGTATAAGTATATTCATAAAATCTTAAGAAAGATGTCATATTTCAAAGGCATACTTATATAGGTTAAAACAAATGTCATGTTAAAACATTATTTAACTATATATCCAAACCACTTTCCTTTTCATTTTAAGTAATTGAATCATATGGAAATTAGATAAAATATACTTACTACCACTTTCCGATTTCAAACTTGTACTGTCCCTCAATTAACAATGAATTTGGACAAGCTAGAAGACTATCCTTGCCTCGACATACATTTTTTATTCTCACAGGTAGAGATGACTTTTCGTACCTCAGAATTTAGTGTTAAGTACGAAAAGAATGCTTTCCATACTACCATAAATTATAAAGATCATTTATAGAAATCAAATCTCCTATTCTTTTCATATTTTTGATTTTTCGATTTACTCTATCCCTCGCCCAAAAACAAAGCTAGGTAAGTCAGGGCACTGATTGCACCTAGCTTTGCCTTAGTTAAACACTCTGATTCTAGATCTCACAGGTAGAGGATAAATCTACTCATCGGCTTTTAGTGCCAAGTATAGGACTACTTAATTTCCATAAGTAACCGAATTCATATACAGGAATAATACTTTATATATTTAACATCAATCTTTGATTTCAGACTTAAACTATCATTTGGTTAATAACGACGCCGTTCAATTTTGGGTACTATTACCTCTCAAACCTTGACTCGACAACATTCTTATCTTTCAAGATAGGTAGAAGTTTACCTACCTCGAAGCTTAATGACAAGTATAAGACTTCATAAATTCCATATACTATTTATAATAACAAAGTGTTATAAACCAAACTTCTTTCCACTTTTTCCGAAATTATTTACTACAACAAGAATGGTATAGTCCATGATCTCCTTACTTTTCTCGAAAATATCTATTACAACAATAGTATTGTAATCCATGATTCCTTTCCCTTTAAAAATACTTTTAAAAACTCTTTAAAACATATTTTGAAACTTGTATTAAAAACGTCCTTTTAAAAATGGTCGCTTTTAAACAAAACTTGACTTTTGAAAACAAAGGAGTTTCCTTTAAAAATTTAAACCTCTTGCATAAATAACTCAAATAAATTCTTAATGATATATTTAAATCTTCAAACTCCTTTTAAAATACTTATACAACTTTTATAAAATACATTGGAAAAGAATTTACAAAATTTCTAAAATAGATAACCTTTTATACTTTACTAAAATAATAGATTTCCAAAGTACATCCAATGCGACTATCGCTATATGGACCTAACATTTAAAACATTGTTTTTAAAATCAAATAGCTTTTAAACTAAATTTTTTTCTATATTTTCAAACCACTTTAATACCTTTGCAAATAGGTTTGAAAAGAACCAAAAATTAAGTTCGAAAAAACGTTTCAAAACACCTTTAGAAAATCAAACGACAAAGTCGCATAAAAGTGGAATATAGAAATCGAATGCCGCATTTAAATCATTCTTGAAAGTCCAAGTAGCAAAAAGTATTTCAATGAGAAATCAAAGTTATAAATCACTATAGCATTTTCAAAAGTCATAAAGAGGCTTCGGGGCTACATTAGTACTTAACAATGCTGCTGCTACCTTTTTCACTAAAAATGTTCAACTTTTAAAAACATATCAATGTTTTACATAAACTTTTGGGGTTTAACAATTTATACAAATAGTATATAAATGAAATTAAAATGGCGAGGGATCCCCTCTACAAGATTTTTATTTTTCGAAGTTCTTCTGTAGTAACCTATTTGCTACAAAGACACTTCGACTTCCATACACTTTTGCTAGTTCCCTACTAATCCGTATATGTTTTAGCTTAAGGCTATACCAAATGACCATAGTCATGTTTACAAGTTATTTAAGTCCCTTGCAAAAACAATTACATATATCATCCGCTACCAAGCGGGAATAAATTCCAAACAAGCAATATACACAAGTATGAATAACATAAACAACATAAACAACAATTTATATTTTATAACATTTAGTCAATTTTTAAAACCATTTTAAAGTGAGTTCAACTCACTTCCTCAAGACTAAAATTCAAGCAAGACACCAGCTACCTTCCTCGACCAAGTAATGTCCAAAGCAACCTCCTTCCTCCATCCTCTTACTCATGCCAAAGCTCCTGTAGCCTAGGTGCTTATAGCCATGGTCAAAAAATGGCTTTTGGCTTCAAACTTTGCAAATTTGAGAAGGTAGAGTTGTTTGCAATATTATTTTAGACTTGTATAAGAGTTCTGAGGAAGAAAAGAGTAATTTTGATGTGCTTTAGCTTATGAAACTAAAGGGGAAAAAGAAATGGAGGAAGTGAAACTGAAGAAGAAGAGAAAGTGTAAAAAAAAAAGATGAAGTAATGTGCTTCTTTTATAGAATTGAAAAATTGGCAAATGACCTCACTTACCCCTTCACCAAATTAGCTAACCAACCCTCCACTACTCTTCTATAACAAGCTTCCTCCATGTCAAAGTATATGCCATCACATCACATAAAAAGCACATAAATTCATGTACCAAAAAGTCCACTTTTTCCTTATCCTTTATTTAATTATTTCTAGAAACTTTCTAATGATAATTCAAGTTAACAAATTCCTTTATTAGCGAATAGGAAATGTTATTTTTTATTTTTATGCCCATTTGTATGTTCAAAAAGTTACAACAACTTTTGTTCAATAAAAAGTCGAAAATTCGAAAAACGAATTTCGGTCATATTTTCAATTCTCATTAAACCATTTATTTATGTAAACAAACTTTCAAAATGAGTTCACCATCATTACTTATTATTAAAAAGAGGTTTATTTGATTATTAAAAATCATTATTTGAATATTTAAAATTAATTAAACATTCACAAATCAAAGTGGTGAAATTCTGTTAAATTTTGGTGATACAAAATCACAAATAGAAGGAAACAAATATGCAAAAGAGAAAGTAATCACGTTTGTTCATTATGGAAATGCATTAATAATTGGATTGCATTTGAATGTGATGGCAAGGAAATTTATACATGCGCACGTTATGGAATAATATATATGCAAAAGATATGCATATTATTTCTTTCTTCATAATCGCATTGCTTTGGGATTATTTTCTTCCATCTTTGGAACGAGTGAATTACTTGCTATGTTTGCGTGATTTGTTACCGTTGTAATTTGCCTCCATTATCTTCTTACCATATCTTGGTAATTTGATTGATGACTCACATGAATTTATATTGGCTATATATTGAGGGTAGACTTTATTGTAAACCCATCCTGGTATTCAGCCAGTGATCTCCAGATAGAGTGTCTCTCTTTTTTGTTATCCCTAATTGGGGCTTTGGTATGTAAACTCTTATTTTGTAATCTCTTGTAATTCTCTCAAGTGTAATAAAATCTCTCTCCTTTGGACTGGACGTACACTATCTAGATGATAGTGGAACCAGTATAAATATTGTGTGTCTTCCTTTTTTTTATATAGTTATTTACTATTTATTTGGAGTATAGAATAATTGCTGCTGGATTAAGTGATGCTCAAATTGGCAAATCTAGATCATGTTTATTGTCTTTCCGCAGTTGTGCAATTTCTACACAACAGATTGGTATCAGTGCTAGGCGATTTGTTCAGATTTGTGCATCAATGGCTTCTAAAAAGAGCGATAGATCTGATGGTGATTATGCTATTACTCATTTGGATGGAAAAAGGAGATTTTGTGCAATATGGAGTGGAGGAGATTATGTTGAGAGAGAAGAGTGTTCCAGTCTTGGAAATTTGATGATAAGGAGTTTACTGTGTTGAAGAGACATCTGGATTTGGGAACTTGTATCTATTTTATGGCTCGATGTTGATGTGAGAGTCTTATGTTGATTTCCATGGGAAATTTGTTGTTTGGAAGATAAGTGGATTTGGAAACTTGTATCTGCTTTATGGCTCGATGTTGATGTGAGAGTCTTATGTTGATTTTCATGGAAAAATTGTTGTTTGGCAGATAAAGTATGTGGAAGGAGAGAGATTTGTCTTGTATACAAAGATTTGGATTAGCCTTGTCTATTGGCTTTTGTTTTCTAGCTCTGTATTTGATTGGTGATTGAGAGAATTTTTTGGCCTTGGTGGCTTTGAGATTATTTTGATATCTACCTTCTTTTGATTTTGGATATTTGCAACATTTTGTTGGCGGGCGGGGACATAGTCTGAGCTCGTTAGCAATGTGTGATGGGGGGTGGCTTTGCCGGAACCCATTTGGTAAATATTCATTTTTGGTCTGTATCTCGTTAAGAGATTTTGGTTGAAGGTGGAGTTTGATTTGAAGAGTTTTATGTTGAGAAGAGAATTCGACTCGAGGTGGAGTGTTGGAAATATGTGATTTTGCATCAAGGTGGAGTGTTAAATTTTGGTGATACAAAATCACAAATAGAAGGAAACAAATATGCAGAAGAGAAAGTAATCACGTTTGTTCATTATGGAAATGCATTAATAATTGGATTGCATTTGAATGAGATGGCAAGGAAATTTATGCATGCACACGTTATGGAATAATATATATGCAAAAGATATGCATATTATTTCTTTCTTCGTAATCACATTGCTTTGGGATTATTTTCTTCCATCTTTGGAACGAGTGAATTACTTGCTATGTTTGCGTGATTTGTTACCGTTGTAATTTGCCTCCATTATCTTCTTACCATATCTTGGTAATTTGATCGATGACTCACATGAATTTATATTGGCTATATATTGAGGGTAGACTTTATTGTAAACCCATCCTGGTATTCAGCCAGTGATCTCCAGATAGAGTGTCTCTCTTTTTTGTTATCCCTAATTGGGGCTTTGGTATGTAAACTCTTATTTTGTAATCTCTTGTAATTCTCTCAAGTGTAATAAAATCTCTCTCCTTTGGACTGGACGTACACTATCTAGATGATAGTGGAACCAGTATAAATATTGTGCGTCTTCCTTTTTTTTATATAGTTATTTACTATTTATTTGGAGTATAGAATAATTGCTGCTGGATTAAGTGATGCTCAAATTGGCAAATCTAGATCCTGTTTATTGTCTTTCCGCAGTTGTGCAATTTCTACACAACAAATTCCGGATCGTTATAGGGAGAGGTTACCAAATATCTAAGTCACATTGAGGTTTTGTGGATGAATTTAGTTTTGGAGACTATGGATGTCTTGCTTGATATTCGTCACTTTATATCATATCGATGTAGAGAAATAACCCCTTTACCATACTAATAGATTAGACATGCAAAGTTTATATGCTAATGCTTATATGTGTAGAAGGGTGGTATAAGCATAGTGCATTGGGCATGTCTCTTGATTGTTATTATAGGAACATGTATTGGTTTCCATACCCATACGTTACACACACACACACACACACACACACACACACAAACACACGCTCTCTCTCTCTCATATCGAGTGTGTGTGTGTGTATTATTTTGGTTAAGTGATATAAAGTTAGGAAAGATCATGTATTATGGCCTAAAATCGAGTAGTCTACTATAATTTTAATATATAAATTATCTAGAAAAATAATTTAAGTAAAAAATAATTGAATATAATAATACAAAGTAAAGTAAAATATTCATACTAGGATTTTAATACTAATTTGGACCCTGTCCCACATCCAATTCTAGAGCTTCCTTTCCAGATTTCACCTTAACCAAATAACCTTTATTTCATCAGGAAGGTCAATTTTACAACTGCATAAAAATCTAAAAAAGTATTTAGCACCTTTCCTAAAGATACGCAAGTGGGACTTCAACATAAACTACCTCGTATATGACTGACTACTCAGACTTGGGACTTCGTAGACTTTTGAGTAGAAAATAACTTTGACAGTAATTGTGTCTTCAATAAATTGATTGCCAACATTGAACTACAAACTCCTATAACCCTCACAAATGATTATTTAGTAGATATATAGAGGAAAGGATATGAACAAGACAATATTCTAAGTGATAAGATTTAAGGATCACTGTTCAATATTGTAAATGAATATCCGAGTTGAATGATTGAGAGTAATTGAGGGAGCATATAAGATAAATCAATTAGTTAAATTTCTTTTGGGATGATGGGTTATTTACATAGATATTTTTGGATTTCTTGAAAGGAAAGAAATCATTTAAAAGGAACAAGAGGAAGAGAAGGATATAAAGGAAGAAAAAACATTCAAAAAAATCAAATGTCACGCTTAGTACTGGCAAACATATTTGTAACCGGTTGTTAACTGTAACCGGTCGACATGTTAGAAAATTGTGAACATAATATTGAAGGTGTATATAAATGTGTTAGGAAGCTTCATAAAAATATTTAGTCAAAATGTTAATATTATTGTTTTTAAATATTTTCTGCAAAATAGAATGTACTTATATTACGACTATTATGTTATTAAATTATGTAAAATTCATAAATTTTCCTTTTATTGAAATAAAATTTACATATATGTATATCTATACAAAATTTCAACAAAAAATATCGAAGAACATTTCATATAAAATCAGATAAGCTTTCAAATTTACTAAAAGTATATTTTGAAAAACTACTTTTATACGAAAATTTCTATTTTAACTCACGAAAATAAGGCCCGGTAAACGAAGTCACTTAAGAAAAGGAATCCAACATTTCTCAGTAATGGAAGGGGGGAATGGAGCATTTTGCCGATATTAAAGCGCGCTTATGATTAACGCCACACTATTGTGAAATGTTGGAAACGTCCTCAGTCCAATGTTGCTACCTCATCTACTCCTCCAAAGGTGGAGGTGCGTAGCAGATCTCATAGAGTTGCAGGGTGCTGTGCTTCTTTCTATTTTGTTGTTCTTTCTGAGTCAGGTCCTATTACTTTGGAGAAAAATTCATAAAAATTCCTAAAACTCTTTTAAAGACACTTTATTTAATTTCACTTACCGTGCAAAATTTTGGAGCGACTGGAAGAATATTTGTGGGATTTTAACAAACCAATTCTAAAGGGACTCGCTATAGACTCTATAAACAACATACTTGTCTTTAGTGCTCATTTATCCGTCTTTGAGTTTATCTTCGACATTCTTTTGCTCAAATGGATTTGTAAACTCGTTTAATTGAATTTGAAAATTTATAAACTCCTTTATAGTCTTGTTTGCTCCATTTTTCACCCTTGTGCATTTATATAGACATTTGTTCATGTATGTGTCATCTTTATAGCTCAACTCTTCATCTCCTTGTGTTGTAGCTATTTATTGATCTGTAAAATCTTAACAAACACATTTGTAGAATTATTTTACGGTTGTTATTATCAAAACACTAAAATCTTATTTCTAACATTCTCCCCATTTTTGATGATGATAACCACACAACTTTATAAAATTAAAAACATAAATACTAGTCTCCCTTAATTATTTCTCCTCCTAGTCGCTTATCAATATGCCCGGTTGTCCCCCTCTTTGTCAACAAAAGGATCAAAAACTAAAATTAGGGAGTCTACTTAGTTTGACCTTAGTAAAAATAAATTCTATATATAACATGACAAAATATTTCTAATTATTGGGTATTGTTGTAATTTTTACACTTTAACCATGTAATGCCCTTATTTCGGTTCCAAAGAGATAAGCCTTAGGGAACCATACCCATGTGGGTGTGGTACAGCAGTCTCAAAAGCATAATCCTCATTACTAATGCTATTATTATTATAATCTTTAATATACAATTTTATATTTTTCTCCCTATATTAAACTGAAACCTGTATTTTAATATTTCAATCAGTTTCCTCTTTTACTATGGTTTTAACATTTCTGGTACTGAAATTGTAGGATTTAATTTGATAACTTTAGCTGAATTGCCTTTAAGTCCTAGTCCACGTTTATTTTCTATCGTTTTAGAGGTATCCATTAAAGCTGCTAAGTTCTTTCTTCCCAGATAAAACTTTTTGACATTACTAGATAAAGCTTTTAGTTTAGTCCTAAGGTCATAATTGTCATTCTTAAGTAATTCAGTTGTGGATTTCCATTCATAATTTCTTTTTGCCAATTTAACATTCTCGTTTCTCAAATTTTTTTATTTCATTATTAGTCACAGAGATACGAGATCTAAAATCATAACAATATTTTTTTGTAATTACTACTTGAGAATCTCCTTTTCTTCTTTGAGCATAGCGATTTCTAGCTTGACTCTATTTAATTTACCTATAATCTTTATGAACCTTTTTACTAGGTTTATACTTTTTGGCTAGTCAATCACATAACTCATCTAAATCATTATATAAAAAAAGGTCAGTACTAGAGTGTACCTTATCTTGTATTGTCATTAACACAAGTTAATTGTTTGTTCATCGTTATCGTTGTTTGAAGAAGACGAATTGTCCCTTGTAAATTTTAGAGTTTGTTTCTATTTCTTATTTACTTTGACTTTTGATTTCTGGATTTTTTTTTTACTTTTTTGGCTTTGCGGCAATCTTTGTAGACGTCCATTTTTACCACATATTAAATACTTGAGATCAACGTCGTCCTTCTTGGACTAGCTCGGTTTATTATTTTCATAGTTATTTTGTTCTTAAGATATTCTTTGATTCATTAGCCAACATGACCTTATCTTCCTTATCTGAACCGCCATTAGTTTTGGCATTAATTACTAACATTCTCCTTTTCAACTTAGTTTCCTTTTTAGCCTGCAAATTAACTTCATAAGACATTAGATCATCAACTTTGAGTGTGGAAAGATCATTAGTTCTGTCAATGACTAGCACTTTTCTTTCACATTCATTAGTTAAAGAGTGTAAATTTTTTGAAACTGTATAAATATCAGAATTTGTAACTCCTAGTGCAATAAGTGCATGTATTATATCTTTTAACATAGGTTACATATCAAAAATACTCTTTCCAGTTTTTATTGTGAAATTTGAAAATTGGTTTTTAAGCATATTTTTTTTGGTTAGCTTTACTTTGTTTGTTTTTTCATGAATAACTTTTAAAGTTCGCCAAACTTCATATGTTGATTTGCAAATACTAACTCTACTAAATTCATTTATATCAAGTACATAATACAAAATATCAATAGCGTTAGAATTAGTCATAGTTATGGCCATTTGAGTATCCGTCAGTGTACTTGATGTAGTAATAGGGGCTCTATACTCACTTCAAGTAGCACCCTAGATCTCAGGACCATAGGCTTCCATATAAATTTTCATACATATAGCCCAAAATGTGTAATTTGTGCCAGTGAAAAAAGGAGGTTGTGCGGCGACCGACCTTCGACAAAAGTGACAAGTTGCTAGTGGCCATATTAGTAAAATCCAAATTAATAGGCAAAATTTTCACAAACGGTGTTAGGAATTTTGGAACACTTTCTATGATACTACTGTAAAGTCAGGGTGTATTGTATATTATGACTTAATATTCACTAGTGTGTTATAACTGCAACTTATAAAGAATTTAAAGAATAACTTAGCTAAATAACAATGTTGTAGAATAAATATAAGGTAAAGTAAGAACATGCATAACAATGTTGTAGAATAAATATAAGGTAAAGTAAGAACATGCATACCATGATTTTTATACAATATCATCTATATTCAACTTTATAGTCCAAACATAAAGTTCTTGGTTCAATAATAACATTTATTATTAACCGAACTACTCTGGTCAGATTTTTGACTTTGAGTTGATTTTAGTTGACCGTGATACTAAACTCATATAACCGAGGAGACAAATCCTTTATTGAACAGTGTTTCACATCCAATGCATCCACTTGATCCAACTATAGTAGTTTGATGGATGTCGTGCTCAAATTTAACTATAATCAAAGCGAAGTTTCCATATTAAAGATCAATAATATTCTCACGTCAAGAGAATTGTGCTATATTGTCACATCGATATTTTTTGTTTGACCTTAATTATGTTAACCAACAGAAAACTATCGAGTGAGTCATAACATAGATATCCAATAACTATCAGTACATAACCCTTTTGTGCCCCTAGCAGTCATGAGTAATACACTGCCTAACCTTAGGAGAGCGTTACGTACTCTAGTCTCAATGGTTGCATCGATATCCAGCCCTAATACATCTTGACTATGAATTTTTAAAATGATGTGTTTATTATACTATTATAAAATACTTATGATTACAGCAATTATAATTACTATCACAAAACGCACCATTTATGGATTTTCTATTAAATATACTTAAATTAAATGGTTAATTAATTATAATACATTATAAAAAGCATATAACAGAAAGAAAAACACCTTTATTTCGAATAAGATTTTAATACATAGTTAATAATTTAAAATAAAATGCAGAATTGCCCAAAGAGCATACCCATAACTCTATTAAACCCCTATTTGCACTTGGAGCCAATTATGGATTCTCAATTCCATCCCTTCGATCAGCTTGATGAGAACCGATTGAGCTAGACCCTTCGTGAATGGATCTGCTATGTTCTTCTTAGTATGTACCCTTTGTATCACAACCTCTTTCTTCTCAACGAATTGTCTAATTAGGTGGAACTTTCGAAGAATATGTCGTGAATTCTTGTGTGCTCTAGGCTCCTTTGCAAACTACATCGCCACATTGTTGTCACAAAATAATGCCATTGGATTCTCCATGTCCGGAATCACTCTGCGCTTACTTAAAAACTTGTGCATCCAAACTACTTCCTTAGCTGCTTCATTGATGGCGATGTACTCGGCCTCCATCATAGAATCAACTACCGTTTCTTATTTGAAACTTTTCCTGCTGGTAGCTTCACTGTTGATAGTAAAAACATAACCCAACACTTACTTACTATAATCGATATCACTTTGAAAGCTAGAGTCAGTATACCCCTTCATAAGGAGGTCTCTATTCTCATATATTAGGAATAAGCCACTAGTATTTCTTAAATACTTCACTATACATTTTACAACTGTCCAATTCTTTCCTCGAAGACTAGACAAATATTTGTTTACGCATATGCCACATCTGATCTAGTATGTACAAAGCATAACTTACATTATAGAACCGATTGTCGAAACATATGATATCCTCTTCATATGGTCTTTCTTCTCATCAGTCTGAGGAGCGTATTTCTTAGTAAGGACGATTCCATATTGCATTGGAACTTTTCCACGCTTGGAATTCTCCATACTGAACTTTTTAAGTATGGTATCTATGTATAGAGATTGAGACAATCCCAACAGCTTCTTAGATCTATCTTTGTAGATTATTATACCTAGTATATATGTTTCTTCTACCAAATCCTTCATGGAGAAGTTCATAGAAAGCCAAGCTTTCATCAATTGTAATAATGAAACGTCATTACAAATCAATAGAAAATCATCAACATATAACACTAAGAATTCGATAACATTTTCCTGTTCCTTCCATTATACGCATGCTTCTTCTATGTTCTTATAAAAACCAAACTGTTTGATCACTTTATCAAAATACGTGTTCCAACTTCTTGAAGCTTGTTAAGTCCATAAATGGACTTTAGTAACTTGCAAGATTTGCCTTTACTCCCTCTGACCTCGAAACCCTCGGCCTGTGACATATAAACGGTCTCTTCTAAATCACCATTTATAAATGCCACATTTACATTCATTTTCCATATTTCATAGTCATAGAATAACCAACCTTATCTAAATGGACTTAAGCATAGCTACGGATGAAAAGGTCTCGTCATAATCTACACTTCGAATTTGACGAAATCCTTTTGTTACTAGCCTAGCCTTATAAATCTCTGCTTGTCCATCTTCATTTAGCTTTTTCTTAAAAATCCATTTGCAACCGATGGGTTTTATTCCTTCAGGTTTGCCAAACAAAGTTCATACTTTGCTTCATACACGGAATCCATCTCAGGTTTCATTTCTCCAAGCCAAAATGTAGAGTTTTCACTTTGCAGTGCTTGTTGGAATGATAAAGGAGTGTCATCATCTAAGACACGTCCTCCTTCTCGCTATCCATGAGAAAACTGTAATAACTCTCTTGTAACAACCCGACTTTTTGACCCTCGAATGTCGACACTAATACATCCACGGTATTCGTGTGCCGAGCACCCAAGTGCAAGAAAGATAGAAAGTTTGGGTAAAATAAAAGAAAACAAGAATATGACAAGAAAAGAAGAACTCAACAATAAAATCTCACAACGGAACGTTAATATATAATACCAAAGGAACAGTACAAAGGGTTGCTCTGAATACAGAAATATCAAGGTTATTAAAGCCTAAGTACCATCCTCGGCCTTGACAGTTATAACTACCTGTCCTCACAATGCTCATATATATAATACATAAATGCAGCGGAAATAAGAATATTATCGTAGGTAATCATCCAGCTCTTCTCCATAATCTTCAAAGAATCCATAGCTAAATCAAGAAACATATATGAGGCTGACCCGAGCATTATAAGAAAATAACTCCGGGATAAGTCCGGTAAGCCAGTGTGAGAAACTTAAGAAATACGAGACAAGTAACAGTAACTGATCGTACGGATTACCATAACGGTTTTCCCATCAAATGAAATCAACCATTCATTAAGTCTTATATAGTGATATGATAGATAATGTCCAGAGTAAAGCACATAAATCGTATCAAATAGTTGCTGTGTGAATGCCACAACAATAATAGGTATACAATCAATACGGCTAAGGCACGTTCGCATAATGGATTTTTCATGGAGATCTCCTTGGACCAAACCGAATCCGAACTCCATGACAAGGATCAGAAGCTCCCTTCCGAGCAACGTATATCTCTAGATGGGATATACTTTAAGGTAAACATAAATGAACCACCCTTGGTGCGTGACCCGAGCCATATCAACTCCCGGTACCAACATATTGATAAGCATCTCTAGACATGGTGTTGTAATACCCTTGAGGTTCGCTTAACCTCCCTAGCCATGCCCCTTCTTTGTTTCCAGTCATTTTCTCAATGTCGAGGCTACGTTCGACATCTCTCACATGAGTCTTCATCACTCGAACACAACAGAAATCCCCAAATGGATTCCATCATCTCAAACAGATCTCGAACCTCTACATGGATTCAAGCATCTCGAACATATTTCAAACCTCCATATAAGTTCCCCTCATAAGTCCTCCAACGAATGCTAACAGTATCATCTCTTTTGGGATATTCCTCAAGATAGATAGTCCCACACAATAACATCGTACGAAATATTAATGCTGACCTCTCCCTTGGACTTAACCTTAGGATTTACAGTTCAACTTTATAATATTTCACTTCCCAACAACTTTCAAAATATAGATCGCGTATATGGTATTGAAGTGATTATGGGTTTTGAGTCATCTCATATAAGTACACTCTTCCTGTTTATCGGACTCTCCAAAACCAATCAATGAATTCCCAACTGTTTCAATTCCAGTTCTCTAGGAAGTAAGCGAAAGCTAGAGATGTTTCGTACTAATACTCCTCCCCGGGGGTTCTTATTGGTATGAAATCGCAAAGCCTTTCGATAAATTCTTAAGTTAATATTTGGTCAAGTTTGATAATCAACTAATCGATTATCAAGTTAAAACAATTGCTTATACAAATCACGATTTGTACGCTTAACTCATTTCTGACACTCCAACATAATTATTCCTCGTTTAAGAGTGAATCCATGTAAGTTAAAGTACTAGATGCATCAAAGCCTTGCCTAGACACTTCATTCTTGAATCTCACAAATAGATAAGTCTACCTCGTTGGCTTTATGTGTTAAGTACAGTATTAATGATTTCCATAAACAAGTAAGAAATCAACACGATTAACACGTTTTCGACGTTTTTCGACTTACTATTCCTCGGTCAAAAGGGAAGCCTGGTAGGGTAGAGCTCTATTGCTCCATCCTTATTCGACATCAATCTAACTCTCACAAATAGATAAGCCTTACTTCGTCGGCGTTTAGTACTAAGCCTAGTTAATTACTTTTCAAACAAGTAATTAAACAATCATCCATTTGGCCATTAGCAATTCTAAACTCTTTTCGAATACATTTGTATATACTTTTAAAATACTTGAAAGTACTTATAATAGGTTTAAAAAAATTTATCCAAAATATTACTTGAAAATAACAACTTTACAAAATCCCTTAAAAACTTTTTAACGACATGTTTTCTAACAAAATATCTCTTCTTAAAAATTCATAAAGGTCTAAAATCCACTTTCGAAATACTCTAATATGAATTAGTAAACACTTGAAAAAATAATGAAATAAAATACTTAAATTTAAATATCTTTTCAAACCTTTTAATCCAAAAATCAAGGTAAATGGGGCAGTTTTGCATAAGTGAAGTTTTGGCCACTTTTCAAGATGTTACTTAACTTTTTACTATTAAATATTTTAATAGCAACAAACATATATATAAAGCATTATAAATATGGTAAGAAACCCCTAAGTATCTCTCTACAAAGTTTCATAGCAATCGCCAAAACAAGGCAATTCACAAATGCATCTATAGCGACTATCGCTATAAGTGCACTTCTTAGTCCGAGTCATATTCCAACCTATGTTCAACCATAACCTATGTGATTTATTCCAAGGTCTAGTCACATGTTATACAAGTCCATTTAAGTCCATATACACAGATCACATATGTCACTTACTTTTAAAGTAAGAATCCAAACCAATGTTTTAACATAAGTTAACAACGATTCAAACAACATATATAAAATCAACACAAGTAAAAGTGAGGTGTTAACTCACCTTTAACCTCACTAACAACCAAGATCCAAGAACCAAAGTCCAAACCTAAGCTAGCATCCTCCTTTACTTTCCTCTCTTTCTTACTTCACTCTTGCCTTAGCCCAAAAATGGACCTTATGCATATTACACTTATATCCTTCTCATAATAATATCTCTTATCCTTATAGAATCTTCTAGAACATTCCAAGCTTTATGAAGAGGAGAGTATGTTAATTAGTTGATAATGTGTTCATTTGATCATTAGACAAGTGTACAAGAGTTTGAACAACTTATATCGGTCGAAAAGTTGTTTACCGGTAATCTGATTTTCGGTCACATTATTGATTTTCCATCGAAGAATATATTTTAGTAAACAATTTGCAAAAAAAGTTTCTTATCATTATTCATTAATTAAATGATGTGTAATATGGTTATAAAATCATATTTACAACACTTAATTATATTTCATAACGTTTTGATATTCGAAGACGAAGTGTTTAAATTTTCGGGTCGCTATATTCTCCCCTACTTAGAACATTTCATCCTCGAAAGTCAAACAAGAACAATAATCAAAGGAGACGGAAAACAAGATATATATATAGCATACCGCTAAAACTATATACAAACTAAACTGAAAACCAAAATGCATACTAGGTGACTCCACCACAAGCAGTGAGTACATCACAAAAGATATACGATACCAAGATAAGAAAGAACCCCTAGTCTATAAGCACTTTGGGTAGAGCTCCTTCAAACTATCCTCCGTCTTCTTTGTACCATTCTGAGCATCCTTGCCCCACGGCACTTCTAACCTCAATAAAATAATAAGCACATGAATACTCAAATATCATTCACAACACTAGCAACCAATGCTCATGGTTTGCATAGGTTCAAAACTCTCCCATCATCCAAGGACGATAAACAATCTACTAAGCATACCTTACGCTCAACAACCTTAGGTTCTTGCTTAGATGATTATTCATGCTACCTCATAAAAAATCGAAGAGTCATTTCCTAAACTCTTCATAATTCAACATACATCATAAAAAATGTACTAGGCCCCGTAAGGTGCACATGAACCATCCGTACACAATATCTAATCACTTACTCGATCACATAAATTTCACTTCCAAACTAGTATATATTACTTGACCTCTCTAGTGCGGACTTCGATTTGGTTTCTTGATTAGATACCTCCATTCTCCTTACACATCCATATAGTATGATAGAAAACATCGGGATTGTATCACAAACCCATATCACGTGTTTGCCATCAAGAATTGAGTGAAAAATCCTAGTTTGGACTGGTGTAAACCACCTCAAAAACGTGTACTCGAATACTGGATCAAGAACAGTCATGCGAATAAAACGATCTATGTACAACTTACGTATTTATCTTATTGGTTTCTTAACTGTACCAATTCCTTCTTAATCACATTCATTTACACAATTAGTATGTCATTCACTACTAAATCATTTGTTCATTAATTCATAAATCATAACTTTAAGTTTATACACCCTTTATAACTTAAGTTCATACTCGTATAATACTCCACTACATCCCAAGAATATATAGCAAAAACTCAAATTCGTTTTAATTAACAGGGATGATCTACAATTTAAATTTGTTCCAACTTATTACCTTCTCAATTCTAGTGTTATATAAACTCAACTTTATATTTTCAAAACACTTAGTTTCAAGTTCGATAACAATTCGAAAGTTCCTGACTATCCAAAATCGCTGAAAATCCCGTTTCATTTTAACAAATGAAAACTACCAAAAAACATATCATATCATGATGCACATACCATACTTTCCTAATGCATAGGCTACAAGAGTCCATGAAATAACTTAACAAGAGAACTTTTAGAACTAAAAACCGATTTTCATTTCAAATCATTTTGAAATAATATATACATAACTTTTGTATATCAAATCATACTTTGGGAATCTAAATCAAAATCTGTTTTACCAAAACAACTTTATAGCATTCCACACTTAAAAACCCGAAAATGAATCCTGATGATGCTGCAATCATCACAGAAATTATTTTCAAGCGATAGAAGTAGGTTCAGTACATCCAAACCATATTCTTGGTTCTTGACCAAAATCATTCAAAAGTGGTATCAGACACTTTGTATAATAATACTAAGTATCATGATCTTAATTTCTTAAATCAACCTCCCAAATATTTACTTCCAAATAATAATAATAATATTTCCTTCAAAATCTTGAAAACATTTTCAAATATACCAGGATTTAAGTTCTCAAATTCTTTGTTTAAATCCTTTTCGTTTTAAACCACATTTATAAACCATACTTCATATAAAATCATTTTCTTATATAAATATTTTCAAAAATATTTATTTCCAAAATATTCTAACTTTTATTTGGATTATAATAAACATCTTTTACTAATTTTTAACTTTTAACCCAACAATATCACCGAACGCATTATAATCAAGCCGTGAAACTTAATTCACAATATATTCGTTTAATGTACCCATAATTATTGTTTGCTTAATCCCTGATGTAGAAAGATAAAGTGCTCATAAACTGGTTGAACATAAATCAACAACAAACATTAGTCAATGTTCCTAACATGCCGAGCATAACTAAACAATCAAGGTTTATGAGGTATTAAACTATGAGAAGCACTAGAGTCAAACAAACATGAATAGGAAAGCCAGATAGTATACCTTCAAGAATCTTCTTTCCCTTCTCATTTGTAGAAATAGCAAAGACCCTAAGCAGTTCATCTTTCTTGGGCATGGGACAATCTTTAACAAAATGGTCGGGCTGATGGCAACTATAGCAACTCTTCGGTGCAAACTGCGGTACCTCCCCTATTGATGCATTTACCATTTGTTCTCTCCCCCTTCTTATAGTTCTTAGCAAAGTGGTCCTTCTACCCACATCGATGGCAAACAAGGTTGGACATATACTTCAACCGTTGAAACTTTCGCTTATTGATCCCAACTGGTATAGATGCAAGAGGCCGTGGTGCGGAAACAACAAGCTCTGGTGCCAAACTCTCAAACCTTAAATCCATCGTCTAATTCACAAAAGACCCCATAAGGTAGTTAATCATATCCCACTAGAACTCAGGGCGCATACCCAAAATTAGCATCTTATTCTTCTTCAGTGGCGTGTCAACCAATCCTAACCCAAACCGAGACAATGTAATAAACCGATTCTCATTCTCCGCCACAATCATGGCCCCCTACTTCAGATCCAAGAATCTCATAAATAACAAAGTCTTTTCAGCTTCTGGAACTTCATCTCAAACTCATCTTTAAATTTGGTCCAAGAGAAGTCGTTCTCTTGGATATCTGTAGTGATAGAACTCCACCAATCCATGACTGCTGTAACAACCGGTAAATTAATTGCTTTGTATTTGAATATTTTAAATCATTTTTAAATATTTAAATAATGGATTTTAATAACCAAATAATCATATTTTAAACATTAGTTAATGATTAAAATCATTTTCAAATTTTATTTACCTAAATAATCATTTCAAATAAAAATAGAAAATATGACCGAAAAACGTTTTCCGAAAATTCAACTTTTCGGCATCGAAAAAGTCGTTGAAAACATTGTGAACATTCTGTATCACTCATATATAGATGCACACACATGTACGTATGTCATGTGATAAGATAATCAATGTGTTAAAGTTAATAATCAAGCTTAGTTTAAATATAAAACTTGATTTGACATTAATTACAGAAAAATACATTAAATAACCTTAGGAAATTAATTAAATACCCCAACCATAACCTAAACAAGTACCTAAAGCATGGTGTAGGTGGACCTAAGGGGAGTAACGTGTGCTCTAAGGTGAGGGTGGAGGCATGGAAGCATGTTACATGAATACATTTTGTTATTTTATATTAATAAGTTATTTTAATCACCACTACATCTCTTTTGCCTATAAATACTCCTCATTTCCACATGTATTCCACTTTACATATTCATTTCTATCTTTATTTCTTATCTCTTCATATACATGAATACTTGCATGGCTTTTAAGAGAAATTCCCAAGCCAAAAACTAATGAATACACTTCTAAAAATCAAGTTAAACTTCATATATTCACCTACAAATAGTCCTCTACCAAAACTGAAGCCATTTCCACCTCAAAACCCCAAGGCGAGCCCCATATTTCTCAGGCCAAACCCCAACCTAGCCTATTAAGGGCCCAAAAGTCCAAGTTAAGGTGTCGTGACAATAGTGCGTGAGTTTGGCAACTTGTTGTAGTGATCCGGTTAAGTTAGAAGTGTTTTTGTGAGTAAAGCTTCAACCTTTAAACCAAAAGTTTTAAACTATATTTATGTTCATAATTACATCCCAAGAATGCTTATTGTATATGTATAGTGATGGTTTGGAAGTTGGTTCATGTTGCAAAAAGTTGTCGCATTTGGAAGTTAGTTTGCATGTAGTAAGAAAATATGAAAAGTTTGTGGCTAAGTAATTATATTGCTAGTAAATACTTATTACATGCTTTATCATAGTAAATTACCTTGTATATGTGTTCATACCCTTGCTTTTTGATGGTTGGTTGTACTGATAATGTTATATACTCGAATTCTGAACTCCCCGTATAACGATAGTCGCTATAGAAAATCACCTTTTATCGAAACTGTTTGGTTTCATTATCGTGCTTGGAATTATTTTACAAATTAAGAAAGTTTTTGATTAATGATGTTTTCAAAAATAATTAATTATTTTAATAATGGTTATTTAATTTAATTACTTATTTATTTAATTAATAAGGATTAAGGTCAACTAATTAACTTATTAATGATGTGTTTTAAATTTAACTAATTACTTATTTAATGATGTTTTTGACTTAATTAATCATTTTATTTAATGATGTTTAAGGCTAATTAATCTTTTGATGGCGATGGATTAAAGTTATTTAATAAATTAATTAAAGATATTTTTTAATTACTCTTTTTAATTAATGACTTTTAAAGGAAATCAACTTGTTTTAACTTTAATTAATCTTTCCTTTAACGATATTTTAAGTTGATATATCATTTTAAATAATGATATTAGATTATTAATTAATTAATTAATTAATTATTAAAAAATATTATTAATTAATTGAATTAATGATGATTTAAAGGTGATTTACCCTTTTTAATTAAAGGCATTGAAGTGAATTTATCAACTTAATTAATGAAGTTTTAAAGTTGATTAATAAAGGTAATAAGAATATTTTAAGTTATTAAATCCTTTTTAATGATGTTTTGGAGTTAGGGAACTTTATCAACAAAGTGTTTTTAAAGCTAACACTTGTAATGTGAAGCCAAGTACGAGTTTGATTTTTTTAAGAGAAAATGTTTGATTCGTTTATGGAAATGAATTAATTTCCGCAAAGAGATTCCCTTATATGGAAATGACTTATTTGTATAATTGGCACTAAACATCGAAGAAGTAGACCTATCGCTATTTCGAAAGTTAAGAATAACTGCAAGACATGACTTTGAGGTAACACTACCTTGGTTTGTCGAGTACTATTGTTAACCAAGAAATAGTACAAGTTTGAATTCGATGGGTGGTGGTAAGTATACAAGACTTAATTTCCATATATGATTGTTTTATATCCTCGATAGTTGGTTTCTCAACTATTAGTTATTTCAGCTTCTTTGTTATCGTCATTCTAAGATGATGTGTTGCTCCGTAGAGCTTTGTTATCCTTTGTCGGAAATGACTAAATCAGAGAGCATGTTTTTGGGGGTCAAGTTATATGAGGTTGCTCCCATTAGGGTATTTTCACATCTCATTTAGATTGGATTCAGTTTTACACATTTAGATATGAAATGCTCGGATTCTCGGTAAGGATTGGCGAGGTCCGGCATGGAGTTCCCGGGGTTTTCAAGTATATTTCGAGAGGTATACTTCTTTTAAGGGGTATGCACCCTTTTTGTCATTTGTTGGAGATTTTCCTTTTCTTATTTGATTCAAACCTTGAAATTTATTTCTCTATTTGCTTCGGGAAGAGTCAACCACTCTTCGCCTAGTTTAATTATTATCCATTCTTTACATTTGGATGTTGATTTACGTGAGAGTAAACTCGTTCTGTGTTCAGCGGCATGGTCTCACATGTTTATGTTTAATTTCATACCTATTGTTTTAAAGTTCTAATTATAATAGACATATCGCCTGACCCGAGTTGTTTGTTTTCCCCTAAACCCTTTGGTACTCATTATATTTGGGTAGTCCGAGAGTAGCAGGTTTTTGTTGGGCTCTTTTGAAGATGGCGTACGAGCAGAAGGCTTTCATCTTCTTGGTTATCTATTCCTTTGCATTATCTTGTTTGTGTAAATGCATTTTCTTTCAACATATGTAAAGGCAGGGTGTTATAACTACCTAAGCTGATTTGTAGTACATTTGTGTAACTCTGATAATGCCATGATAAGGATTAACCTGATGTACTATTGACTGTTATTGTTTATTTTGCAGTTTTGTTGTGAGGTTTTCTACTATGTTCTTTATTTTACCCCATGACGATTCATCTTTTCGATGCTTGGGCAATGGCACTCGAACACCGAGGATGTGTTAAGTGTCATTCCTAGAGGTCAGAAAGGTGGGTTGTCACAGCTGCATCCGTTAGATTTTGTGACGCCAATTTATGTTTCATGGCATCATCTAGCTCCATGTCTCCAAATATCCGATTGCATAGTCTGAGCCAAGATTGGACTTCTATAATAGTCCCCGTACCACTAGACCTCTTACCTTCCCAGTCTCTTATAATCACGACAAAGCGAAGCAAAAATCATCCGAGGTCTAATCTGCCTAACCTCCCCTACGACATTCTCCCTCGATTCCTCAACTAGAGCAACATTCCTTAGAGCTCGATCCCCACCATTCGTGACAATACTACCCCGACCACCTCTAGCATTTACAGCTCTAGTACTCACGGTTCTTCCTACCCAATCAAAGCGAAACAACTTTAGGGAACTAAAGGGTAGAGCTATTTCAAAGGAGGAGTTACTAGAAGGAGATGTCCTTAAGGAATAATTTAAAAGTCTAGTTTTCAAAATACAAATATGCTCTCATATGTATAATACACTCGACTCATTCTAGCGCATCACTTACCCTATCTCTATGAGCCATGCCTAACCCAAGCCAAGGTGTTCGCTCAACCTTGAGCTCTGATACCAAATGTAACGACCCAAAGGTTCATCTCCCTAAGGTGGCGACTATAAATGGTAACCTCGTTCCTCATTTTATGGCCAACCTCTCGATTGTAACCAACCCATAAAGGGTCGTGTAGGGGTAAGAGACAAAGCTTTGTCACACGTTGACCAGTGTAAAAACCCCATATCACGTAGGTTTCACAATGCAGGAACGATAATATATAATATCAAAGGAATAATACAAAGGGTTAATCTGAATATAGATGATTATCAAAGTTACTAAAACCTAAGTACTATCATCAATCATGAAAGTTATAATTGTCTGTCCTCACAATACAGATATATACAATACTGAAATGCAATGGAAATAAGAATACTACAGTAGGTAATCATCCCGCTCTTCTCCATAAGCTCCAAAGAATTGTAGCTAAATTTGGAAAAATACACAGGGCTAACCCAAGCAATATAAGAAAATAACATCCGGATCAATCTGAAAAACCAACGTGAGAAACTTAAGAAATATGAGACAAATAAGAGTAGCCGATCATACAAATTACCATAAAGGTTTTTCCCTCAGATGAAACCAACCATTCATTAAGTCTCATATAGTAATATGATAGATAATGTCTAGAGTATAACACTTAAATCATATCAAATAGTTGTTGTGTGAATGCCACAACAATAATAGGTATATAATCAATACTGCTAAGGCACGTTCGCATAATAGATTTTCCGTGGAGATCTCCTCGGATCAAACCGAATCCATACTCCATGACAAGGATCAAATACTACCTTCTGAGCAAGTATATCTCTAGATGAGATATACTCTAAGATAAACATAACTGGACTACCCTCAGTGTGTGATCCGAGCTATATCAACTCTCTGTACCAACATATCAATAAGCATCTTTAGACATGAAGTTGATATACCCTTGAGGTTTGCTAAACCTCCCTAGCCATGCCCCTTCTCTGTTATATGTCATTTTGTCAATGTCGAGGTTATGTTTGACATCTCTCACACGAGTCTTCATCACTCGAGCAGAACACGAATCCCCAAATGGTTTCCATCATCTCGAACAGATCATGAATTACTAAATGGGTTCGAGCATCTCGAACATATCTCAAACCTCTACATATGTTCCCCGCATAAGCCCTCTGACGAATGCTAATGTTCTCCTCTCCCTTGGAATACTCCTTAAGATATATAGTCCTACACGATAACATCGTTTGAAATGTTAACGCTAACCTCTCCCTTGGACTTAACCTTAGGATTGACAGTTCAACTCTATAACATTTCACTTCCCAACTGCTTTCAAAACATAGATCGCGTATATGGTTTAGAAGTGATTATGGGTTTTGAGTCATCTCATATAAGTACACACTTCCCATTTATCGGACGCTCAAAACCAATCGATGAATTCCTGGCTAACTCAATTTCGGTTCTCTCATAAGTAACCGAAAGCTATAGACGTTTCGTACCAATACTCTTCCTCAGAGGTTCTTATTGGTATGAAATTGTGAAGCCTTTCGATAACTTCTCAAGTCAATATTTGGTCATGTTTGATAATCGACTAATCGATTATCAAGTCAAAAAAATTGCTTACACAAATCACGATTCGTATGCTTAACTCGTTTCCGACACTCCAACATAAATATTCCTCGTTCAAGAGTGAAGCCATGTCAGTTAAAGTACTAGTTGCATCAAAGCCTTGCCTATATACTTCATTCTTGAATCTTACAAATAGATAAGTCTACCTCATCGGCTTTTTGTGTGAAGTACAGTATTAATGATTTCCATAAACAATTAAGAAATCAACATGATTAACACGTTTCCGACATTTTCTGACTTACCATTCCTCGGTCAAGAGGGAAGCCCGGTAGGTTAAAGCTCTATTTCTTCGTCCCTATTCGACATCAATCTTAACTCTCACAAATAGATAAGCCTTACTTCGTCGGATTTTAGTGTTAAGCATAGTTAATTAGTTTTCAAACAAGTAATTAAACAATCATCCATTTGGCCATTTAGCAATTCTAAACCATTTTCGAAAATATTTGTATATAGTTTTACAATACTTGAAAGTACTTATAATAGGTTTTAAAACATTTATCCAAATATTACTTGAAAATAACTACTTAACAAAATCCCTTAAAAACTCGAAACGACATGTATTCTAACAAAATATCTCTTCTTTAAAAATTCACAACTAATTGTTAAAAATTCATAAAGGTCTCAAACCAGTTTTGAAATACTCTAATATGAGTAAGTAAACATTTGTAAAAAGAATGAAACAAAATATTTAAATTTACATATCTTTTCAAAACTTTTAAAGTCCAAAATCAAGGCTAAATGGGGTAGTTTTGCATAAATGAATTTTTGGCCACTTTTTGAGATGTTACTTAAGTTTTTACTATTCAAGCTTTTAATAGCAACAAACATACATATAGAGCTTTATAAATATGGCGAGAACCCCTAAGGATCTCTCTATAAAGTTACATGGCAATCGCCAAAAATAAGGTAATTCATAATTGCATCTATAGCGATTACCGCTATAAGTGCACTTCTAAATTTGAATCATATTCCAACCTGTGTTCAACCGTAACATATATGCTTTGTTCCAAGATTATAGTCACATGTCATACAAGTCCACTCAAGTCCATTCCAAGTCAGTTCAAGTCCATATACATGGATTACCTATGTCACTTACTTTTAAAGTAAAACCCAAACCAATATTTTAACATAAATTAACAACGATTCAAACAACATGTATAAAATCAACACAACATATGTATGTTATATTTTCCATTCAAAGTGAGGTGTTAACTGACCTTTAACCTCACTAACAACCAAGATCCAAGAACCAAAGTCCAAACCCAAGCTAGCAACCTCCTTTCCTTTCCTCTCTTACTTGCTTTCACTCTTGCCTTGGCCCGAAAATGGACCTATTGCTCATGGCCTTCCAATGCTTGGGAAATATGGATTTTTTTCTTTAATATTTAACAAGGTGGAAGGTATTGTAATATTATACTAAGGCTTGTGGAAAAGTTTGAAGTGATTTGCAACAATTTTCTTTAGAACATGTGATATGAAGACGATGAAGAAGCCCTTAAGCTTTGTAAACTTTTGTGAATGATACTAAGGGTTGTTTCATAAAATATGTACATACCTCATAACTATGCAATCCAATGCGCACACCTTTACACCAACCATGTGTTATTACAAAGACAAGTATCATAAGTGAAAAAATTAATAGTTGCACAAACTGGAAAACTTCACAAAACGACAGTATAACATCAAACTTAGACACAACATACATTAATTTATGAAACCCCATACTTAAAGTTGAAACTGTAACTAACATGGTGCTTGAGACATTTTAACAAACATATGTCAAGCAACAAATAAGGAAACCAAACCTGATAAGTCAACTGAACTCAATGAATAGTTCAAACTCGCAGCCAAAGAAACTTTCAACGCATTCTTTAATTCTATCCCTAATCGGAGCAAATGGAACTATGAGTTAAGAGTAATCGGTAGCAATGAGGTGGGAAAGAGTGGTTGAGAATAGGTTGGGTCTGTATCTAATGGTGCTGCAGCTTTGATGATTGAACTCTAGTTCCTTTCAAAGTAGTATTGTTAGAAAATGAGGTGATACGTAAATAGAAAAAAGGAAGGATTGATTACTGAAAGTTTGTAAGTATAAGATGAAGCTGATATCGAGCTCGACATGGATTTGGCTAGAGGAGTACTGAGATGATGCTGTGTGTGGATCAGAGTCGGAGCCAAAATTCCGTTATTAGAAGATGAAGCAGAGTGTGCATTGGGATTGGGATTTGTCCAGAGAAGCATGAGAGGAGAAGAAGCTGAAGTTTTTGGAAGATGATGAGGAAAAAGGAAAGGGTTGAAAATGCAGAGCCAAAATTTGACAAGTGGAGTCAAGATTTTTTCCTTAAAACCAAGAAAAAAACGGTATGTCAAAGAGGATGTCATAAAAAAATTATCTAAATGCATATTTGCAATATAATGTTTATATTTTTCTAATTTTGAAATTATTTTAACATTTTCGAATTTTCTAAAATTTTGAACATTATACAAAATTTAAATTTTTACATTTTAGTTTTGAATTATATCAAAATTTCAATATTTTAATTTTAAATTTTATAAATATTTTTAAATTTATTTTGGAAATTTCAAACTTTAAATTTTTTGGAATATCAAATATTAAATATAACTAATATTTACAAATATTAAATATTACTTCTTAATTACTAAAGATTACTTATTAAAAATTAATTATTAAATAGTAAATACTATTTCTTAATTCTTAAGTTTTTAATAGTAATTATTAGTTGTTAAATAATCAATATTAATTATTAAATGTTAATTATTAATTATTAATAGTAATAATTTAGTATTTATTATTAATTATTCAATAGTAAATATTAAATATTTGTTTTTAATTATTAATTATTATTTTTTACTTACAAGTTAATCAATATTAAATATATCTATTATAAATTTCAGAATAAGAATTGTAAAAAATTATACTTAAAAGAGAATAAAACAATGAAAAATAATAATTATTCATAATTTATAAAAAATTACGAATTCATTCAATTTTTTCACAAACTTTGGGAAATGTATATTTACAACAGTCAAAATCAACACGTTGTTATATATCTTTATTACAACTGGCTAAAATAAACAGTTGTTAAAATACGTTTATTAAAACTGTAAGGAAAAACGAGTTGTAAAAAATACGTTTACTACAACTGTCAAGAAAAAATAGTTGTTAAAAATGCTTTATTACAACTGTCACAAAAATCCAGTTGTTAAAAACCCATTATTTCAACTACCATTTTGCGAAAATTGTAAATAACTAGTTGTAATAGGTCATTTTCTTATAGTTCTTTAGGCTCACTTTACCTTTCGGGCCAGGTCATTAGCCGGGTAGGGCCGGTTACATGATTACCTGAATTTAACCTAGACACTACTTTCCTAAATAGTACTAAATAGGTAAGCTTAATTAGTTAACCATAACATGACTATTTTAGAGCGCATATGCTATTGGATTTCGATATCATTGTTGGATCTAGGCCATCATGCAGTGGGGTAAATGGGTAAATTATTAAAAGATTATTCCATTTTGGATCTTATTAGGCCTATGAAGCCTCAATTTATTTTATTAGAGTACACATGTGTATCATGTGTATCATGTGTATAAATTAATTTATATTATTGTATTGTATAATATAACATGTGTATCATATACACATGTGTGTATACGTACATGTGCAACATAAATAGTGTACATGGTTTAACATGCTCATGTATAAAGGCTGGGATTTACACCGCAGTTATATATATATATATATATAATATAATATAATATAATATAATTTTTGCACACTATAATTGTTTATATATATTTACATATGTCTAATTGACATTATAATATAAAGTAATTGTAAATATTGTTATAAATAATTTTGAATACAAAATCAAATTTCAATTTCAAATTTCAAATTTTTGATCTAAATTTGTGTAATAAAATATTTATATATTTCTAATTAAAATTAATATATTACTTTTAGATATATATATATATATATATTATGTACATTTTGAAATAATTTTTTTATATAATATATATACATACATATATATTAAATAAGTATTTTAAAAATACATATAATATATATACATTAAATTTTAATATGAATAAATAATTAAATAATAGATATATATATATACATATATCTATAAATATAAACATATGCACGGCCTCAATAATATCATTAAAATTAATTTTTTTTAATTATAAAATGCATTTGGTTTCAAAATAGGTTTTCAAATTTCTTGAAAAAATTCATGTTTTTTTTGAAAACTTATTTTAATACATGTATGTAATTTTACTAAACACTTATATGTATATTTTATAATATATATATATATATTTCATTATTTCTATATACAATATTTAGTTTTAATATATATATATATATATATATATATTTGCATGATTGTTTTAATTTTCAAAATATATATTGCACTTAAGTTAATAAAATAAATGTACATGTCAACAAGAAAACTTGTCAACGCCCCAAAATTGATTTTAAGAAAAAGGTTACTCCTTTTTAACCTCTCTTGGTTAAGTCGAGGAAGATAGGATATAGGTATTTCCTTTGATTCAACCTTTCGAATGGGTTGCTTTTGTGGATACTCTTCTTGTTGACTTTTCGACCCAGTCGAAACACTTAAATTCCGTTTCTTTTGGACTTTCGAGTCGATTGAAGTAGTTTGGTTGTTCCTTCAAAACCCTCCTTTTGAAATAGTTGCGGAACATTAGTGGAATGGCCCTAAGAATTCAAGGGAAAGGTTTGTCTTAGAGGGTTTCGACCTTGCCAAAAACTAGGCTAGTTAGTGACTTAGGTTTAGTTTTGGAATCTAAAGTTGAACAGCTTGGGTAAAGGTTTCGACTCACTAGAAGGTAGGTGTTTGGAGAATGGTGGGTTGTAATCAAGGACTTATATTATTTGGTAAATCTAGGGTTCTGACTCACTCGGAAGGAGCCTTTCGTTGAAGTCGAAACCTAAAAAATACAGTCAAATCCAGTAAAAGACCTTTAAACAATGATATAATCATAAGTATTGAAATCTTCCCTTTTATTAATCAAATAATGATTATGCTTAACGATTATCCCTAATTTGATTTACAAATTCAGGTTTACAACTTTGCAAATTTAATCAAATACAAGTTTGGAATGAGCGAATTTGGATCTCCTAAAGCAGTCCCCTTGGGTCTTATTTATACATGCGGGTTGGCACCTTTTGACCCAGCATTTTCGACTTGGTTGAGAAGTGACTTCAGATACCTTCCGACTCCTTCAACACTTGCACGCCCCTCTATAATGCTTTCGAATAGGTTCAAATGTCTCCGTCTTCGTCAAAAGGGGTGGTTGCGCCTTTTCTTCTTTAGGTTGCTTTGTTGTCACAAGGAATGAAGGTAGGAGCTTTCGATTCTGTGGATAAGCAGTTTCCAGGTGTTTCGAAGGTGTTGAAATGCTGATGGTTTCGACGCCGTTAGTAGCTTCCGAACTTATGCTTGTAAACTAATGCGGAGCCTTCCTTGGATGTTAAAGGCCTCAACCAGTTTGAAAAGCTTGCTTTTGCTTTCGAAAGGGTTGTTCCATCCAAGGCGTATCTCTGAGTGGTTTGAGTGAAGGCGATACCTTTGGTTTTGAAAGGTTTGGCGTGCATATAAAGGGTTGTCATTCCTTGTTTCCAAAAGGTGTTGCTTTTACTCAATCGAAAGGTCTTCATGCATGCGGAAGCAACTGCTTCGAAAGGGGATCTCTTGAAGCAGAAGAGTGCTTTCGACCCTTTCGACCCCTTCGAAAGGTTGTGATACTTCAAGTCTTTGGCTGTGCATCCCTTTGACTCCTTCGAAAGGTCTGCTGGAGTATTTTTTCTCTTTTTCTTCTTTGTCTTCCACTCTATTTGGTTTCGACAAGGTCAAAAGGATATTTGGTAGCAACATTTGCTCCTTCTTGCGAAGGGATACCCTTGTCTTTCCAAGTCAATCATCTCGAAACCCTCAATATTTCCCGCCTTTTCATATTCCAAAGTGAATTTGGATCGTTCATTTAAATTTGATCGAGCGGTCTGCTATCTCTGCTAACTTTTCTTTTAAGCCGCGTTCTCCTCTTAATCTCTTTCATTCACCTGCAATCAAAATTATCTTCGAGCAAAAATCGTAGTTCTCAAATCCTCTAATAGCCTTTATCTACAACAATAAAAAAAATCAGATTTAAAGCAAGTTGATATTATCTCGCTTACATTCCTTTTTTTTCAGTGAAATTCGATCTCTGAAGTTTTCATAGACTGGATCTAAACTGTTGCTTTAATCCCATAAAAATTGTTTAAGCTTTCATTTGCTTCGAAACGTTCCATAATTTAGTTTCATAGCTTGATTTGAGTTATTTTACCGTTAATCTTCCTCTTAATCCTACCTGGTTTATATTTTATTATTGTTGTTGTTTTTAGGTAACTTTAATTTTTCACCTCAAAGATTTTAAAATTCCAGGTGGTTGATTCACGTCAAAATTCATTGGTTTATTAGTTTTTTGAATCTCTGGGTTGAAATCGGGTTTGAGGAAGAAGGACTTTTCTGTTTACTTCGCTTAGAAGTCTTGAGTTGTACGGATTAAAAATTGGCGCCACAAATTTACTTTTCTGCCCCTTGGAAAGGGATTAAGGTGGCAACTTCTATTTTGCTCTTTGCCTCTTTAGATGGGGTCGAAAGGTAACGTAGCGCTTCATTTGACTGACCTCGTCGAAATGTTATATAGTATAGCTAGCATGCAGTTAACCTTTTCGGAAGAAATTTTGTATTTTAACGTATTCAAACACCTTCCGAAGAAGTTGGCTATTATATCTTACTAGTTAATTACTTAATTCAATCCTTTGAAAGCGTAAACTTTGTTTTATAGGTTTCGCAACCTTTATCACATACTTATTCCCTTAAAAACTTGGTGCTATGCTTTCAAAACCATATACACTTTTCGACTCTGCCGAAACCTTTTATAACTGGTTAGGATTTAATCATTATCTTTTACCAACATCGTCAAAACACCCCAAGTTCTTTTATTTTCTTGTCAACATGATTCAAACTCAACATCTTTCGACTTAGTTTGTATATAGGGTTTCGATAGCATTCACAATGCCTAAGAAAAACTAAGTCCATGGATTTCGACAGTGTCGAAAGACTCTTTCAAACTGTTTATTGAATGTATACAGCGTGTATTTTATTAAAATTTGTTGTATTGGTTTTAACTACTTTCTTTTGATAATAAATCTTCAATTTAGCTTTTGATATTGCTAAAGTGTGTTTATTGGATGTGTACTTTCATCCCCCCTTTCGACTTTGTCGAATGCTCAGCAGATCTTATCATTGGGCTTTCGACATTGTTAAAGGATGTTATTTACCTTTTTGACTCTGTGGAAAGCTCAACGAATCTCACTTTTCTAACATTAACATTTTTCCAAGAATATGAAATTTCATGTTTTGCTTGTTTGATATTATAATTATCATGATAGGTATCAATATTCTTGAAAGAATTTTAGTTTCATAACATACTATAATTTCTAACTGAAATGATTTCACATGGCAGAATCATGAGTTCACCAAAGAAGATCGAAGCCATCTCAAAACATTCCTTGATATCCACTCAAGATGAAGTGGATGCGATCCTGAACAATTTTGGAATTACTGGGGTAGAGGCCATCCCCCCTTCTGAAAATGACACCATCCACAATCCTCCTGAAGGATTCTTTTCTTACACAGTAGTTCATATTTGGCACGGAGGGTTCCTTCCTTTTCCAGACTTCCTATCCCAATTCTTGGCTTATCTGGGGATTGCTCCTATTCAGCTCTCGCCTAATATCTACACATATCTCATTTTTCTAAAACTTATGGCATTGGAATCTGAAATCCCTTCGCTCAATCCTGAGGTCTTGAATTATCTAGTACGATTGGTTTAGCTGAGCAATCTAAACAACCAAATCTTCAGGGAAAATCCTCCCAAAAAGTCGATTTCTAAGGGAGTGAATAAGCTTAGAGACTGGGAAACACAATTTTTCTACGTTAAATGTCTTCCCAACATTAGCGGGACTTTCTCTTCTCCACATAAGCAAATCTCAGATTTTATCTTCCCTTCGCTTATTTCCATTTGCTGACCTTTGCTTTTTGTCAGGTGCTCCCACTAAGGAACTAAAGGTAGAAGACAAGAAAATAGTAGAATCGCTGATTACAGCTTTGGGCAGGAAACAGATTGACGCTGCTGAATCCCAAAAATTTGCAAAAGCACTCTCTCTTGCCTGTAGGTCAAAGGATACTTGATCAACCTCCTTTGGTCCAACATACTTCCCGAAGCAAATGCTTTCTCTCTTTGGGAGACCCGACAAACTTCTGTCCAATGTCATTTATATGCCCTGATCACTAGGGTAAGTTTAAACACTGTACCTGTAGTTTATTCCCGCGTTACTTCTTAATTTTCTTTCCTGACTTATAATTTGTTTAAATTTTCTATATCTTCTCCTTAGGTTGAAAAATCCACAAGTGATCCGGCTCTTCCCTTTACAACTTCTCGTGCATCATCTTTCTCCCAAGCTATTGCTAGATTGAAGATGGCCGCAAAAAGAAAGTTAAGTAAAACATCTGTAGTGGAACCATCTTCGATGAGAGCTAAAATTGTCGAAGTTCCTAATTCTCTACCTCTGGTCGAAGGGGAATTTGTTGATATAGAAAGATCTTTGGAAAGTCCAACCATTGAAGCTCCTCATGATCAACCTAAGGAAACTCCCACAAAGATTGATCCACTTTCTCGTATCGTCGTCTCCAGCTCTCCGAGTGTAATTGAGA
This sequence comes from Allium fistulosum, assembly GCA_030737815.1. Taxonomy (NCBI): domain Eukaryota; kingdom Viridiplantae; phylum Streptophyta; class Magnoliopsida; order Asparagales; family Amaryllidaceae; genus Allium; species Allium fistulosum. The sequence continues at coordinate 743,472,016 of CM060905.1, read as the reverse complement.
AGATGCAGAAGGACTTGGGGACTTCGACTCCTATTTAAGTGCTGAATCTTCCTAAACCATCATCTTCTACACCATCGAGCGATTTCGAAAAGATGGTCCATTCTATCTTAAACTCTTCGTCATTCACTTCAATTCAGCCGCCGTCTTCTGTTTCTGATTTAGCGGGTGACTATTGATCTCTTCTTGAACAACAAATCTTGGTACGTTTTACATTACTTAACTTTATTGTTTCTGTTTTCTCTTAAATTTTTGACTTATGCTGTATTTTTCCCTCAGATTTCCAAGAGCTGGTTCTTCCTGCATGAAAATGTGTTGAAATCCTCCACCGATTCGACAAAGCTTCGAAGGGAAATTTCTCACTTAAACAATCAGGTTTCCACCTTATCCGTAGAGAAAAGCAAAGCTACAATTGAATTGGAGCGTTTGAGGGCTTCCCTCGCCCAGTCAGAGTCGATTATTTTGGAGGAGAGGAAAGCTCGCCAACTCTTGGCTGATGAAAACTTAGCATTAACAATGACTCTAAAAGAGTCCGAAGAGGAAAAGGCACGGATGGCAGCTAAACTATCCTCATTAAAGGAAAAGCTGAAAAAAATAAGGGTTCCCTAAAACTTGCCATCGGCACCATTTTCGATGCAAAGCAACGAGTATCACTATTTCTGGATTCTTCTTTGGAAGACATTATCATGAACTCTTTTGAAGACGCTATGATGTTTGCCTACACTGATAACATCGAGAAATGCCCAGATTTGAGCTTCCCCTCATTCGACCCTGCTCTCGTCGATAGAATCATGGATAAAATCAAAAATATGGAGCAAGGGACTAAAATTTCCGAAAGGGAGCAAATCAATGCCCCAAAAATCCTGTCTATTGAAATTCCTTCCTTCGAAGTTGAATCTGACTCCGAAGATGAAGGTGACAAAGATGAGGTTGTCGAAGAAGAAGGCGGCGACAATGATGATGGTAATGATGATGATAATGATGATAACATCAACGGAGGTTAAGGTTCACGCGGTGATAGAGGTGGTCAATCTGATGCTCTCGAGAAAGATGGAGATGATAACATGAAAACTTCTTAAAAAGGTAATCCTGATCCATCTTCTCATGAAGCAAGCCCGCCTGAACCCCCACGCCTTCAAACCCTCAGGAAGAGCCTGCTTATATTAACGTTGAAGAATCCAAAGAGAAGGAGTAGGTTTCTCAAGCGTCAATTCCTATTTCTCAGGTATGGGATTCTTTGTTCAAACAACTTTCACTTCGAAGATAGTAATAGTTTAAATCGCTTATTTTAGATAAGAAGGAAATCCGTTCATCCCTATAAACCAAGCTTGAAAAAAAACAAGCGGAAATAAATAGTTTATATAGGGAGTTAGATAAACAATTGAAGGAGCGCAACATTCTATTCGATAAATATCATAGACTTAATAGAAGTGCGGCAATGTTAGCTTCCTATAAACATCAAGAAGCTGCCCCATGACCGAGGAGGATGCGCCTTCGATATGACGATCTTCTTAAAGAGAATTGGGAATTGATCATACTTTTTTGGATGTTGATCAAGGAAAGAAATATTCTATATAAAGCCTATTATAGACACCCAATCGTTAAGTTCCCATACTTAGGCGATTTTAGTGGGGGGTCTACTTAGGCGTCTACACAAAAGATACTTGGACGAATTTGGATCTAACCCACATCCTGGAGCGTGCTGGAACTTGCCATGAGTCATATCAATTCCCGAAGACTTGCCTCCTGACAAACTTAAATATTATGAGGATAAGTTTATTCCGAAACTCTTTACAAAATCAATTTTGTATGAACCAGACGAATAGTTGTAATTATATAATAATAATGATTTATGAATGTTTGTTTTAGTTTTTCTTTTGTACTTAGCTGCATTTTATTATGTGATCATAGAGTGAATGTCCCTAAGGCAATTTTGTCTCAAGAGATTATCTAAGCCAGTATATTAAACTAAGAAGAGATTATCTCGAAAAGGCATCAATTTTTAAATCTTCAAAACTTGCCAGATATTGTTTCCTTAGAAAATTACAAAAACTTTATATGGAACATCCTCGTCTTCGCTTCGATTATCTTGGTGAAGAAAAGGAAAATCTAGTCAAAGAGATCCGGACATATCATATCAAATTAATATGTGGTCATGATAGCCTTCCTGTTGGGGAATGGGACTATAGTAAATATCCTCCAGTTATTACTCTGGATGGACTTATTGTTCCTTTTGACTCGACAGTTATCCTTTTTGTTAATTCATTAAATAAAGTTAGAAATGCAGTTTCCCAACTTTAGATGTAAAGCAAATGTCCAATTGTACTCTTTCAGTTTCATTATTATCTGAGTTGTAATCTTCTATTGCTTTAATAAAGAAATTAATTACTTAAGTCTTGACTTTATTTTCTTTTTCTTTTTGTTTAAATAGGAGTTACAATTATCCACAACGCCACTTTCATTAGATTCGACGTCACGCATTATCAATATCAAAGATATGTTGTTAGCGGACCTTGAAAAGAAAAGGCTTCTCGACGATACCTTTTCTGCTCGTTTTCAAGATAATACGAAAGCATTAAAGTGGCATAGAAGATTTTTGCTTCAGAAAACAATCATCAGAAATTTCAACAATCAAAATGCCAATTTAGAGGCTGATGTTAAGAGCAAGAGTGAAGCACTTTTCACATTGAAGCTTCAAGTCAAGTCAAATCCATCAATCGACTTTGATCACAAAATGTCAGAACTCCTTCAACAAATAAGCGATCTAGAGATGAAATTAAAAGACAACCAGGCTCAATGCGAATCATTAGAGTTCATCATGAGGAATAACATCTCAAGCATGGAGTTACCAGTTTCTCCTGCTATCTCTTCCGTCGTAAAATCTACAACATCCACTTCCCTTGCTGCCCAGAAATTTCCTACCATGACAAATCCTCCTCTGGGCGTAAACGAAAAAGTAGTAGGTGAGTGGTGCAGGAAAGTTAAATTTGAGATGATGAAGTATTTTAACGAACAACAAAAAGCAAGATACTCGAATTACATAAATGAATATGTAGCTCGGATTCAAAAGCTAGAATGCGATAAGTATCTTCTCTTAAAGCACATCGCTGATATAGAAAGAAAAAATAAAATCCTTAAAGGTGTAAACAAAGCCTTTAACCGCGCTTAGAAGACTAACATTGAGACTATTAACAATGAAGACAAAATAAGGAAGAAAGAGAAGAAACTAAAAGAGGTCTTTCGCATTGCTATCCATTATATTGTGGAACCTTTAATTGCTGAGGATCTAAATAAAAGCCGTTCAAGTCTTATGAATGATATGTATACATTTGTTCTGTACACTTGTAATAATGTCATTGAATATGTAAATTATGAAAATTTTGTAAATATCACTTGGACTGTGGTCCTTTCCTGTAATGTTATTTCTAATACATCTGTTTCATAGCTTGTACCATAATTTCTTAATTTATTGGATCTTTTAATCCTTTTTATTGTTCCGCTTTACCTGAAAAGCATAAAATAAGCAGTATTTGTTATTGTTAGATTATAATATGATAGGAGTTTATCCATATTACTTGCTGATATTAATGAATCATTATATCAAGATTTGACAATAAATGAAAAGTAATCGCTTTTGTCGAAATGTTATGAATCTCATCTTTGGTAACGATAAGAGATAGTCGAGAATTTAACTTTAAACATATTATTGAAATATCTGAAGTTTGATGGTAGAAATCCCTTATCTCAACCATGAATTTAAATGTTTTAGAAAGTCATCGTCTGAAGATTGCTAACAGAAAGTTAATAATGACCATGTAAAGTTTAGAGATCACTATCAGAAGTTGTGATAGAAATCCATTGACCCAGATTCAGGCATTGATAAATGAAATTAAAAAGTTTGGAAGTTTGGAACCCAGATTAGGGTCTTAGTGAATAATATCATGAAATCCATGATAATCTTCTTAATAAAAGTCTTGAGCCCAGATTTGGGCACTAATGAGTGAAATTAAGTGATAGTCTCAAAACCCAGATTCGGGTATTAGTGATGGATAATCGGAAAGGCATGATAATTATTTTTGTAATAGAAATCTCAAGCCCATATTAGGGCATTAATAAGTGAAGTCTGGTAATAGTTTCGAAACCTAGATTCGGGTATGATGAATTGAAAGATCCATAACCCGGATTCGGGTATTAATGAGTGAAGTCCTATATTTCAATAATGAATGACCTGAAACCCATATTCGAGCATTAACGGATGAAGTTTAAAAAAAAGAAACCCGAAACCTAGATTCGGGTATTAATAAGTTGAGTTCCTTTCTAATCCTTAGATTATGTCTTCTTTGACATGTGTAAACCCTTTAGACTGTGTATGCAGTTGCGATTTGATTGGTTGCTTATCGAGCTTGGACATCTTAGTCCATCATTTAATATGCCACTTCTTAGGCTTAGACGTCTTAATCCGGTGTTTGATGTGCCTCTTCTTGGGCTTGGACATCTTAGTCCTTTGTAGATATGCCGCTTCTTAGGCTTGGAAGTCTTAGTCCATTGTTTGATGAGCCTCTCTTTGGGCTTGGACGTCTTAGTCCATTGTTTGTTGAGCCACTTCTTGGGCTTAGACGTCTTAGTCCATCGTTATCTGGTGCTCTTGGTTAGCTCATTCTCAAGATGGAACCAATGACTTACCCAACCTCCCACCAGGAGGCACCTTGACCTAACCAGAGGCGCGGCTAAGGGCTTGTCGATGCTTTAACCTGGCCATAGCGTGGCACGGATAAAGGCTTACACTCCTCCCTCCAAGAGGTGCCCTGCCATGACCATAGCGTGGCGCGGATAAGGGCTTGTTGATGCTTTATCCTGGCCATAGTGGGGCGCGGATAAAGGCTTACACTCCTCCATCAAAGAGGTGCCCTACCCTGGCCATAGCATGGCACGGACAGGGGCTTCTCTATGCTTTATCCTGTCCATAGTGTGGCGCAGATAAAGGCTTACACTCCTTCCTCTAGGAGGTGCTCTGCCCTGGCCAACTCGGCGTGGAAAGAGGCTTTGACCATTTAAAGTAATGTCCAAATGAAAGGAGCATTTCACTCCCAACCATGTAGATTCTCTTTAGTAAAGTAATTCTTTATTGACCTCATTCAGTGTTTCTTTACAAACTCATTGATTTTGCCTCGATGGAAAAAGTTGATTATTATCCCTTCCAAGGCTCTACAGTTGTTAGTTTCATGACCATTCATCGTATGGTAATGGCAGTAGGATTCTTCCAAATTCCTTTCATATTTTGGTTTCTTTTCCTGTGATGGCCAGTAATTGAGCTCATCCTTGGTTAGCAAGAAGACATTCTCTATGGATGTTGTTAGATTGCATTCTTTAGGAAGTCTTGACATGAAACTCGTTTCTTTAGGATGGCTTTTCGGTTTCTTGTTACTTGGCCTTGTAGTTTCACCTTCATCGATTGCTTTTCTTTTTGACACCCTTTGGAGTTCATATGCTGGAAGTGTTCCAGTTGTAGCTTGTTGCCATTTATGAGCAAAGGCATTGTAATCTGCCATAATCCCTTTTTCGAAGATTGTGCCTTTGGCATAATGTTAGATCATTTTCTTCATTTGGTCAAATAAGTTGTCACCTCCATTTGTCTTTTCTCCTAAAGCAAAGATAGGGGTAGGGCCAATATGGAAAGGATTTAAGCTCCATTTTTCTGGATCATATGATTCTACTCTTTTCTTGTTTATAATCCTTAGAGCTTCTAATCTTAGCATTTGCTCTTCATATAGTTTGGAATCTTGATTTGTTCTTGGGAAGAATCCTATCAAATGTGGTTCCGAGGATCCTTGCTCAGATCTTTCAATTCTACAAGCCATGAAGAAGTAAGGCTTAGAGTGGGAAAGCGTGGAATAGGATTGGGTTAAAGGTAAGTGGTGTTGGATGTTGAACAGAGTCGGAGTTTCGACTCCTCCTTCTAGCGCCGAAATGTTAACAAGAAAACTTGTCAACACCCCAAAGTTGATTTTAAAAAAAAGGTTAGACCTTTTTAACCTTTCTTGATTAAGTCGAGGAAGATAGGATATAGGTATTATCTTTGATTCAACCTTTTGAATGGGTTGCTTTTGTGGAAACTCTTCTTGTTGACTTTTCGACCCAGTCAAAACACTTAAATTATGTTTCTTTTGGACTTTTGAGTCGATTGAAGTAGTTTGGTTATTCTTTCGAAACCTTCCTTTTGAAATAGTTGTGGAACATTAGCGGAATGACCCTAAGGATTCAAGGAAAAAGTTTGTCTTGGAGGGTTTCGACCTTGTTGAAAGCTAGGCTAGTCAGTGACTTAGGTTTAGTTTTGGAATCTAAAGTAGACTAGCTTGGGTTAAGGTTTTGACTCAATAGAAGGTAGGTGTTTAGAGAATGGTGGGTTGTAATCAAGGACTTGGATTACTTGGTAAATTTAGGGTTCCGACTCATTCAAAAGGAGCCTTTCGTTGAAGTCGAAACTTGAAAAATACAGTCAAATCCAGTAAAAGTCCTTCAGAAAATGTTAAAATCAGAAGTATCGAAATCTTCCTTTTTATTAATCCAATAATGATTGTGCTGAACAAGTATCCCAATTTGATTTACAAATTAGGGTTTACAACTTTTCAAATTTATTAAAATACAAGTTTGGAATGAGCGCATTCGAATCCCCTAAAATAGACCCTTTGGGTCTTATTTATAGATGCAGGTTGGCACCTTCAGACCCAGTGCTTTCGACTTGGTCGAGAAGTGACTTCAGATATCTTTCGACTCCTTCAACACTTGCGCACCCCTCTGTAATGCTTTCGAATGAGTTCGAATGCCTCCATCTTCATCTAAAGGGGTAGTTGCACCTTTTCTTCTTTATGTTGCTTTGTTGTCACAAGGAATGAAGGTAGGAGCTTTCGACTCTGTGGATAAGCAGTTTCCAGGTGTTCTGAAGGTGTTGAAATGCTGATGGTTTCAACACCGTTAGTAGCTTCTGAACTTATGCTTGTGAACTGATGCATAGCCTTCCTTGGATGTTAAGAGAATCGTCCAGTTCGAAAGGCTTGCTTTTGCTTTCGAAAGGGTCATTCCATCCAAGGCATGTTTCTGAGTGGTTTGAATGAAGGTGAAACCTTTGGTTTCGAAAGATTTAGTGTGAATATAAAGTGTTTTCATTCCTTGTCTCCGAAAGGTGTTGCTTTAACTCAATCAAAAGGTCTTCATGCCTGCGGAAGCAACTGCTTCAAAAGGGGATCTCTTGAAGTGGAAGAGTGCTTTTGACCCTTTCGACCCCTTTGAAAGGTTGTGATACTTCAAGTCTTTGGCTATGCATCCCTTTGACTCGTTTGAGAGTTCTGTTGGAGCTTTTTCTCTTGTTCTTCTTTGTCTTCCACCCCATCTGGTTTCGACAAGATCGAAAGGATATTTGGTAGTAATAGTACATATATTTTGTATACTTATGTATGTATTTTAGATCAATTTTTGTTTAAAAATAATTTTTAATTTTATTTGAAATTTGAAATTTTTGTTTTTAATTTGCTACCATGACATATATGTTATCATATACATATATATAATTTAAATATACACACATATATTATCATCCAATGTAGACAACACAAACATATGTGGATTCATGATAATTCATATTATCTATGCATATAACAAAATACAAACAATTATATATATATATATAGATATATATATATATTTGTAAATAAGGAATTTACCTTGTCTGAAGCTTAGATGAAACAACTTGAAAATCTGAATCGAAGAAATCCTTGAATCAATATCCAAAATCCAAAAAAAAGCTACCAATATG